>JARPMR010000014.1:12217500-22217500 GCA_029955525.1 Oeneis ivallda
TGTGATGTGAGTGATGTGAGTGATGTGAGTGATGTTATTGATGTGATGTGAGTGATGTTAGTGATGTGTTGTGAGTGATGTAAGTGATGTGATGTGAGTGATGTGAGTGATGTGATGTGAGTGATGTTATTGATGTGATGTGAGTGATGTGAGTGATGTGAGTGATGTTAGTGATGTGATGTGAGTGATGTCAGTGATGTGATGTGAGTGATGTGAGTGATGTGAGTGATGTGAGTGATGTGAGTGATGTGAGTGATGTGAGTGATGTGAGTGATGTGAGTGATGTGAGTGATGTGAGTGATGTGAGTGATGTGAGTGATGTGAATGATGTGATGCGAGTGATGTGAATGATGTGATGCGAGTAGGGCTTGCATTCGAATATTCGAATATTCGAATTATTCGAATAATATTTCTTGTCCGAATATTCGAATATTAAATCTGCTATATTCGAATATTCGACCAATTTTCCGAAAGCCAAACTCTGAATATTGATGTGCATGTCGCAGGCATTTTGTGTGATTCCGCCGTTTACATACGGCGTCGTCAATTTAGAAACGCTCGCTGTTATGTAATGCCGCGGCAAATTGAATTATTTAGTTCTGTTTCTTATGCCTAACAAGTACTATGTTCGCCAAAATCTAAAGTTAGGTTAGGGTCATACATCAACAGTCGGGTGGTAGTGTGAACAGTCAGGTGTGTGTGAAGAGTCTGGTGAACACTTAGGTATATTGGCCAAATGTGGTGAACCTAAGGGCACCTGACTGTTCATGTCGAACCCCAACCTAACTAACTTAAGAGGCAGATTCGTGGCCCTGGTGCTTGGGAATTGCGTAGATTCACAATAACTACATCTAAAACTACAGTGAAATTCATCGCCTCCAAGCGATGGATATGGGGAGTCCGCCTGAGGGAGTAAGGTCTTCGGGCCGGGAGACACACTTTGTTCCTTGTGTGCCTCAGATAGAGTGATGAGTGAAGAACTCTGTGTTTGAGAGGAGGTTCTGTCTCTGCAGGCGCCGCTGGCTGGGTGGCGTGAACGTGATTACGGTTCCGTTGCCCAGTCACCAGGCGATCAGAAGGAACACCGTGGGGTTTTAGAGTCAGAGTTAGAGTCCGACATAACTGTCGCGTAACCCCGGGGGCGGTGGTATCCATGATGGATTTCCCCGCGTAAAAAAAAAGGTATATTGGACAAATGGAAACTAAGCGGGCACCTGACTGTTCATGTCGAACCCCAACCTAAGCTAACTTTAGAGGCAGATTCGTGGCGCTGGTGCTTGGGAATTGCGTAGATTCGCAATAACTACATCTAAAACTACAGTGAAATTAAAACAATTGAACCAGTTGTCATTTTGCCTTCGGCATATTACATAACAGCAAGCGTTTCTAAACTGACGACGCCGTATGTAAACGGCGGAATCACACAAAATGCCTGCGACATGCACAAAATATTAATTTTAAACTCCGCGTGCAACATTATGCTTAGAAATAGAAGACAATAATTATGCTTAGAAGAAAGCAGTGATGAGGTCTAGGTTGGAACGCGCTTGCCTAGAAGATACCTATTCACTCTTACCTTGAAGGTTCTTAAGTTGTACGTGTAAGTGTAAGAATAAGCCAAAGTAAGATGATAAGATTAAAACGCATTTTATTTTTGTGCAATGTAACATTGAGCTGATTCTGATCTCATAATTTCTTCTTCTTTGTCAACCGATAGACGACAACTGCTGGGCAAAGGTCTCTTGCATGGACCTCCACAGATCTCGGTCTTGCGCCGCCTGAATCCTGCGGCTCCCTGAAACTCGTTTGATGTCGTCAGTCCACCCAGTGGGGGGTCTGCCAACACTGCGCTTCCCGGTGCGGAGTCGCCACTCCAGCACCTTGGGACCCCAGCGACCATCAGCTCCTTGAACTATGTGCCGCGGCCATTTCCACTTCAGTTTCACGACTCGCTGAGCTATGTCAGTGAGTTTGGTTTTCCTACGGATCTCCTCATTTCTGATTTGATCTCGCAGGGATACTCCAAGCATAGCTCTCTCCATAGCCCACTGAGTAACCCTGAGCCTTCTTATGAGGCCCACAGTTAGCAACCAATTCTTGGATCCGTAAGTCAACACTGGCAACACGCACTGTTCTTTTAGTGACTTAGAAGCCTTTCGTCTTCAGGCGCTGAGGGATTTTGGACGAGAAGACATCTCGGAGATTCCCAAATGCTGCCCAGCTGGGTTGGATTCGGCTGTTGATCTCTTTCTCAAAATCCTCTTGAGGATTTGATCACAGAGCCAAACTGACCCGACACTATAACGAAGATATCCCGGACGTCAGCCTAAACGAGATTACTATGAGTATTAGAACAAGAAGGCGCCTGGTGATGATGGAGTCACTGCAGAACTCCTGAAAGCGGGTGGAAAACCGGTACTTTAGATCTTTAAGCGATTGTTCAATTCCGTCATCACGCCGCTGCATCCGCTGGAAGCATGGCACAGGAGCGTGGTGGTTCTGTTCTTCAAAAAGGGTGATAATACCTTGTTGAAGAATTATTATAGACCCATCTAGCTGCTGAGTCATGTTTACAAGTTGTTCTCGAAAGTCATTACGAATCGTCTCGCTCGTAGGTTCGACTACTTCCAGCCTCCCGAACAAGCTGGATTCCGAAAAGGCTATGGCACCATAGATCACATTCATACGCTGCGGCAGGTTATACAATAGATGGAAGAGCATTAACGGCCACTTTGCTTAGCGTCTGAGGACTATGAGAAAGCCTGAGATTTGATGGAAACTTGGGCCTTATTGAGGTAGCTGCAGAGATGCCGGATTGACTACCGGTATATCCAAGTGTTGAAGTGCTTGTATGAAAACGCCACTATGGTCAGTACGTATACAGGACCAGACTACGAGGCCAATCCACATGCAGCGTGGAGTGTGACAGGGAGACGCAATCTCCCCAAAGCTATTTACCGCTGCATTGGAGGACGTCTTTAAGCTTCTGGATTGGAACGGACTTTGCAACAACATAAACGGTGAGTACATCACTCACTTGCGATTTGCCGATGACATAGTCGTTATGGCAGAGACTCTGAGCGACCTTAATACAGGGCTCAACGATCTCAGCACGGTTTCTCAGCGTTGGGCCTAAAGATGAACATGAGCAAGATGAAAATCATGTCCAATGCTCATGCTCCACTCCACCCTCGTTAAGAATATTGCACTTGACATTGTGCACGAGTAAATAATATACCTGGGACACACAGTCCAGCTAGGTAGGTCCAAATTCATAATTTCTAATACTGAATTGTTACCTATTTGTATTCTATCAACGTTGAAAATCTTTCTTTTAAATCTTTTAAGATTTGTAACTAAGTAATACGAAGTAAGTAGTACGAAGAACCAAAAATAATGTTTAGAATTTAGTACTTTATTTCTAGTTACATGATAAAAGATTTTAAGCAAGTTGTTGTTTTTGTAATTGATTATTTGATTTTATTGATATATAAATATTATTACAATACTCACACTCATATCTCGGTTTATAAGACTGAGTTATATTGTGGTTGTCTTGTTAAGCACCAACTTTTTATATTTTTTAGGGGACTGAATTAGTGCCATAACTGTCAAATTCCAAACAGTTCTTTAATTTTTAAGTAAGATTTAGTTTTGGTTCAAAGATATTAGACTCAAAGTAAGAGATTGGCAGTTAAAAACATGATTATTATAACATCTTTTGTTTTTTTAATTATTCGAATATTATTCGAATTATTCGAATAATACCCGAAAAAAAGGCGAATATTCGAATACCAAAAATTTTCGAATATTTGCAAGCCCTAGATGCGAGTGATGTTAGTGATGTGATGTGAGTGATGTGAGTGATGTGAGTGATGTGATGTGAGTGATGAGTGATGTGATGTGAGTGATGTCAGTGATGTGATATGAGTGATGTGAGCGATGTGAGTGATGTGATGTGAGTGATGTAAGTGATATGATGTGAGTGATGTGAGTGATGTGATGTGAGTGCTGTTATTGATGTGATGTGAGTGATGTGAGTGATGTGAGTGATGTTAGTGATGTGATGTGAGTGATGTCAGTGATGTGATGTGATGTGAGTGATGTGAGTGATGTGAGTGATGTGATGTGAGTGATGAGTGATGTGATGTGAGTGATGTGAGTGATGTGGGTGATGTGATGTGAGTGATGTTATTGATGTGATGTGAGTGATGTGAGTGATGTGAGTGATGTTAGTGATGTGATGTGAGTGATGTCAGTGATGTGATGTGATGTGAGTAAGTGATGTGATGTGAGTGATGTTAGTGATGTGATGTGAGTGATGTTAGTGATGTGATATGAGTGATGTGAGTGATGTGAGTGATGTGATGTGAGTGATGTTAGTGATGTGATGTGAGTGATGTTAGTGATGTGATGTGAGTGATGTGAGTGATGTTATTGATGTGATGTGAGTGATGTGAGTGATGTGAGTGATGTGAGTGATGTTATTGATGTGATGTGAGTGATGTTAGTGATGTGATGTGAGTGATGTAAGTGATGTGATGTGAGTGATGTGAGTGATGTGATGTGAGTGATGTTATTGATGTGATGTGAATGATGTGAGTGATGTGAGTGATGTCAGTGATGTGATGTGAGTGATGTGAATGATGTGAGTGATGTGAGTGATGTCAGTGATGTGATGTGAGTGATGTGAGTGATGTGAGTGATGTGAGTGATGTGAGTGATGTGAGTGATGTGAGTGATGTGAGTGATGTGAGTGATGTGAATGATGTGATGCGAGTGATGTGAATGATGTGATGCGAGTGATGTTAGTGATGTGATGTGAGTGATGTGAGTGATGTGAGTGATGTGATGTGAGTGATGAGTGATGTGATGTGAGTGATGTTAGTGATGTGATATGAGTGATGTGAGCGATGTGAGTGATGTGATGTGAGTGATGTTAGTGATGTGATGTGAGTGATGTGAGTGATGTTATTGATGTGATGTGAGTGATGTGAGTGATGTGAGTGATGTTAGTGATGTGATGTGAGTGATGTCAGTGATGTGATGTGAGTGATGTGAGTGATGTGAGTGATGTGAGTGATGTGAATGATGTGATGCGAGTGATGTGAATGATGTGATGCGAGTGATGTTAGTGATGTGATGTGAGTGATGTGAGTGATGTGAGTGATGTGATTTGAGTGATGAGTGATGTGATGTGAGTGATGAGTGATGTGATGTGAGTGATGTTAGTGATGTGATATGAGTGATGTGAGCGATGTGAGTGATGTGATGTGAGTGATGTTAGTGATGTGATGTGAGTGATGTGAGTGATGTGAGTGATGTGATGTGAGTGATGTTAGTGATGTGATGTGAGTGATGTGAGTGATGTGAGTGATGTTAGTGATGTGATGTGAGCGATGTTGGTGACGTGATGTGAGTGATGTTAGTGATGTGATGTGATGTGAATTATGTGATGCGAGTGATGTGAATGATGTGATGCGAGTGATGTGGATGATGTGATGCGATGCGAGTTATGTGAATGGAGTGATGTGAATGGTGTGATGCGAGTGATGTGTATGATGTGAAGCAAGTGATGTGATGTGAGTGATATGAATTATGTGTGTGATGTGATGTGATGTGAGTGATGTGAGTGATGTGAGTGATGTGATGTGAGTGATGTTAGTGATGTGATGTGAGTGATGTTAGTGATGTGATGTGAGTGATGTTAGTGATGTGATGTGAGTGATGTGATGTGAGTGATGTGATGTGAGTGATGTGATGTGAGTGATGTGATGTGATGTGAGTGATGTGAGTGATGTGAGTGATGTGAGTGATGTGAGTGATGTGAGTGATGTGATGTGAGTGATGTGAGTGATGTGAGTGATGTGATGTGAGTGATGTGAATGATGTGATGCGAGTGAAGTGAATGATGTGATGCGAGTGATGTTAGTGATGTGATGTGAGTGATGTGAGTGATGTGAGTGATGTGAGTGATGTGAGTGATGTGAGTGATGTGAGTGATGTGAGTGATGTGATGTGAGTGATGTTAGTGATATGATGTGAGTGATGTGAGTGATGTGAGTGATGTGATGTGAGTGATGTAAGTGATGTGATGTGAGTGATGTGAATGATGTGAGTGATGTTAGTGATGTGATGTGAGCGATGTTGGTGACGTGATGTGAGTGATGTTAGTGATGTGATGTGATGTGAATTATGTGATGCGAGTGATGTGAATGATGTGATGCGAGTGATGTGGATGATGTGATGCGATGCGAGTTATGTGAATGGAGTGATGTGAATGATGTGATGCGAGTGATGTGTATGATGTGAAGCAAGTGATGTAATGTGAGTGATATGAATTATGTGTGTGATGTGATGTGATGTGAGTGATGTGAGTGATGTGAGTGATGTGATGTGAGTGATGTTAGTGATGTGATGTGAGTGATGTTAGTGATGTGATGTGAGTGATGTTAGTGATGTGTGAGTGATGTGAGTGATGTGAGTGATGTGAGTGATGTGAGTGATGTGAGTGAATTGAGTGATGTGATGTGAGTGATGTTATTGATGTGATGTGAGTGATGTGAGTGATGTGAGTGATGTGATGTGAGTGATGTGAGTGATGTGAGTGATGTGAGTGATGTGAGTGATGTGAGTGATGTGAGTGATGTGAGTGGTGAGTGATGTGATGTGAGTGATGTGAGTGATGTGAGTGATGTGATGTGAGTGATGTGAGTGATGTGATGTGAGTGATGTGAATGATGTGATGCGAGTGATGTGAATGATGTGATGCGAGTGATGTTAGTGATGTGATGTGAGTTATGTGATGTGAGTGATGTGATGTGAGTGATGTGAGTGATGTTAGTGATGTGATGTGAGTGATGTGAGTGATGTGAGTGATGTGAGTGATGTGAGTGATGTGAGTGATGTGAGTGATGTGAGTGATGTGATGTGAGTGATGTTAGTGATGTGATGTGAGTGATGTGAGTGATGTGATGTGAGTGATGTTAGTGATGTGATGTGAGTGATGTTAGTGATGTGATGTGAGTGATGTTAGTGATGTGATGTGAGTGATGTGATGTGAGTGATGTGAGTGATGTGAGTGATGTGAGTGATGTGAGTGATGTGAGTGATGTGAGTGATGTGAGTGATGTGAGTGATGTGAGTGATGTGATGTGAGTGATGTTAGTGATGTGATGTGAGTGATGTGAGTGATGTGATGTGAGTGATGTTAGTGATGTGATGTGAGTGATGTTAGTGATGTGATGTGAGTGATGTGATGTGAGTGATGTGAGTGATGTGAGTGATGTGAGTGATGTGAGTGATGTGAGTGATGTGAGTGATGTGAGTGATGAGAGTGATGTGAGTGATGTGAGTGATGTGAGTGATGTGAGTGATGTGAGTGAATTGAGTGATGTGATGTAAGTGATGTTGTTGATGTGATGTGAGTGATGTGAGTGATGTGATGTGAGTGATGTGAGTGATGTGATGTGAGTGATGTTAGTGATTTGATGTGATGTGATGTGAGTGATGTTAGTGATGTGAGTGATGTGAGTGATGTGAGTGATGTGAGTGAATTGAGTGATGTGATGTGAGTGATGTTATTGATGTGATGTGAGTGATGTGAGTGATGTGAGTGATGTGATGTGAGTGATGTGAGTGATGTGAGTGATGTGAGTGATGTGAGTGATGTGAGTGATGTGAGTGATGTGAGTGATGTGAGTGATGTGTGTGATGTGAGTGATGTGAGTGATGTGAGTGATGTGATTGATGTGAGTGATGTGATGTGAGTGATGTTAATGATGTGATGTGAGTGATGTTAGTGATGTAATGTAGTGATGTGTGTGATGTGAGTGATGTGAGTGAATTGATTGATGTGATGTAAGTGATGTTATTGATGTGATGTGAGTGATGTGAGTGATGTGATGTGAGTGATGTGAGTAATGTGATGTGAGTGATGTTAGTGATTTGATGTGATGTGATGTGAGTGATGTTAGTGATGTGAGTGATGTGAGTGATGTGAGTGATGTGAGTGAATTGAGTGATGTGATGTGAGTGATGTTATTGATGTGATGTGAGTGATGTGAGTGATGTGAGTGATGTGATGTGAGTGATGTGAGTGATGTGAGTGATGTGAGTGATGTGAGTGATGTGAGTGATGTGAGTGATGTGAGTGGTGAGTGATGTGATGTGAGTGATGTGAGTGATGTGAGTGATGTGATGTGAGTGATGTGAGTGATGTGATGTGAGTGATGTGAATGATGTGATGCGAGTGATGTGATGTGAGTGATGTGAATGATGTGATGCGAGTGATGTGAATGATGTGATGCGAGTGATGTTAGTGATGTGATGTGAGTGATGTTAGTGATGTGATGTGAGTGATGTGATGTGATGTGAGTGATGTGAGTGATGTGAGTGATGTGAGTGATGTGAGTGATGTGAGTGATGTGAGTGATGTGAGTGATGTGAGTGATGTGAGTGATGTGAGTGATGTGATGTGAGTGATGTGAATGATGTGTTGCGAGTGATGTGAATGATGTGATGCGAGTGATGTAAGTGATGTGATGCGAGTGATGTAAGTGATGTGATGTGAGTGATGTTAGTGATGTGATATGAGTGATGTGAGTGATGTGAGTGATGTGAGTGATGTGATGTGAGTGATGTTAGTGATGTGATGTGAGTGATGTGAGTGATGTGAGTGATGTTAGTGATGTGATGTGAGTGATGTTAATGATGTGATGTGAGTGATGTTAGTGATGAGATGTGAGTGATGTGAGTGATGTGATGTGAGTGATGTGAGTGATGTGGTGTGAGTGATGTGAGTGATGTGAGTGATGATGTGAGTGATGTGAGTGATGTGATGTGAGTGATGTGAGTGATGTGATGTGAGTGATGTGAGTGATGTGAGTGATGTGATGTGAGTGATGTTAGTGATGTGAGTGATGTGTGTGATGTGAGTGATGTGATGTGAGTGATGTTAGTGATGTGATGTGAGTGATGTGAGTGATGTGAGTGATGTGAGTGATGTGAGTGATGTGAGTGATGTGAGTGATGATGTGAGTGATGTGAGTGATGTGATGTGAGTGATGTTAGTGATGTGAGGTATGTGAGTGATGTGATGTGAGTGATGTGAGTGATGTGATGTGAGTGATGTGAGTGATGTGAGTGATGTTAGTGATGTTAGTGATGTGAGTGATGTCAGTGATGTGATGTGAGTGATGTGAGTGATGTGATGTGAGTGATGTTAGTGATGTGATGTGAGTGATGTCAGTGATGTGATGTGAGTGATGTGAGTGATGTGAGTGATGAGTGATGTGATGTGAGTGATGTGAGTAATGTGAGTGATGTGATGTGAGTGATGTGAATGATGTGATGCGAGTGATGTGAATGATGTGATGTGAGTGATGTTAGTGATGTGATGTGAGTTATGTGATGTGAGTGATGTGATGTGAGTGATGTGAAGTGATGCGAGTGATGTGAATGATGTGATGCGAGTGATGTGAGTGATGTTAGTGATGTGATGTGAGTGATGTTAGTGATGTGAGTGATGTGAGTGATGTGAGTGATGTGAGTGATGTGAGTGATGTGAGTGATGTGAGTGATGTGAGTGATGTGAGTGATGTGAGTGATGTGAGTGATGTGAGTGAATTGAGTGATGTGATGTGAGTGATGTTATTGATGTGATGTGAGTGATGTGAGTGATGTGATGTGAGTGATGTTAGTGATGTGATGTGAGTTATGTGATGTGAGTGATGTGATGTGAGTGATGTGAAGTGATGCGAGTGATGTGAATGATGTGATGTGAGTGATGTGATGTGAGTGATGTGATGTGAATGATGTGATGTGAGTGATGTTAGTGATGTGATGTGAGTTATGTGATGTGAGTGATGTGATGTGAGTGATGTGAAGTGATGCGAGTGATGTGAATGATGTGATGTGAGTGATGTGATGTGAGTGATGTGAGTGATGTGAGTGATGTGAGTGATGTGAGTGATGTTAGTGATGTTAGTGATGTGAGTGATGTCAGTGATGTGATGTGAGTGATGTGAGTGATGTGATGTGAGTGATGTTAGTGATGTGATGTGAGTGATGTCAGTGATGTGATGTGAGTGATGTGAGTGATGTGAGTGATGAGTGATGTGATGTGAGTGATGTGAGTAATGTGAGTGATGTGATGTGAGTGATGTGAATGATGTGATGCGAGTGATGTGAATGATGTGATGTGAGTGATGTTAGTGATGTGATGTGAGTTATGTGATGTGAGTGATGTGATGTGAGTGATGTGAAGTGATGCGAGTGATGTGAATGATGTGATGCGAGTGATGTGAGTGATGTTAGTGATGTGATGTGAGTGATGTTAGTGATGTGAGTGATGTGAGTGATGTGAGTGATGTGAGTGATGTGAGTGATGTGAGTGATGTGAGTGATGTGAGTGATGTGAGTGATGTGAGTGATGTGAGTGATGTGAGTGATGTGAGTGAATTGAGTGATGTGATGTGAGTGATGTTATTGATGTGATGTGAGTGATGTGAGTGATGTGATGTGAGTGATGTTAGTGATTTGATGTGATGTGATGTGAGTGATGTGAGTGATGTGATGTGAGTGATGTGAGTGATGTTAGTGATGTGATGTGAGTGATGTTAGTGATGTGAGTGATGTGAGTGATGTGAGTGATGTGAGTGATGTGAGTGATGTGAGTGATGTGAGTGAATTGAGTGATGTGATGTGAGTGATGTTATTGATGTGATGTGAGTGATGTGAGTGATATGAGTGATGTGATGTGAGTGATGTGAGTGATGTGAGTGATGTGAGTGATGTGAGTGATGTGAGTGATGTGAGTGATGTGAGTGATGTGAGTGATGTGAGTGATGTGAGTGATGTGAGTGATGTGTGTGATGTGAGTGATGTGAGTGATGTGAGTGATGTGATTGATGTGAGTGATGTTCTGTGAGTGATGTTAGTGATGTGATGTGAGTGATGTTAGTGATGTGATGTGAGTTAGTGATGTGATGTGAGTGATGTTAGTGATGTGATGTGAGTGATGTTAGTGATGTGATATGAGTGATGTGAGTGATGTGAGTGATGTGAGTGATGTGATGTGAGTGATGTTAGTGATATGATGTGAGTGATGTTAGTGATGTGATGTGAGTGATGTGATGTGAGTGATGTGAGTGATGTTAGTGATGTTAGTGATGTGATGTGAGTGATGTCAGTGATGTGATGTGAGTGATGTGAGTGATGTGAGTGATGTGAGTGGTGAGTGATGTGATGTGAGTGATGTGAGTGATGTGATGTGAGTGATGTGAGTGATGTGAGTGATGTGATGTGAGTGATGTGAATGATGTGATGCGAGTGATGTGAATGATGTGATGCGAGTGATGTTAGTGATGTGATGTGAGTGATGTGAGTGATGTGAATGATGTGATGCGAGTGATGTGATGTGAGTGATGTGAATGATGTGATGCGAGTGATGTGAATGATGTGATGCGAGTGATGTTAGTGATGTGATGTGAGTGATGTTAGTGATGTGATGTGAGTGATGTGATGTGAGTGATGTGATGTGATGTGAGTGATGTGAGTGATGTGAGTGATGTGAGTGATGTGAGTGATGTGAGTGATGTGAGTGATGTGATGTGAGTGATGTGAATGATGTGTTGCGAGTGATGTGAATGATGTGATGCGAGTGATGTAAGTGATGTGATGCGAGTGATGTAAGTGATGTGATGTGAGTGATGTTAGTGATGTGATATGAGTGATGTGAGTGATGTGAGTGATGTGAGTGATGTGAGTGATGTGATGTGAGTGATGTTAGTGATGTGATGTGAGTGATGTGAGTGATGTGAGTGATGTGAGTGATGTTAGTGATGTGATGTGAGTGATGTTAGTGATGTGATGTGAGTGATGTTAGTGATGAGATGTGAGTGATGTGAGTGATGTGATGTGAGTGATGTGAGTGATGTGGTGTGAGTGATGTGAGTGATGTGAGTGATGTGATGTGAGTGATGTGAGCGATGTGATGTGAGTGATGTGAGTGATGTGAGTGATGTGATGTGAGTGATGTGTGTGATGTGAGTGATGTGATGTGAGTGATGTTAGTGATGTGATGTGAGTGATGTTAGTGATGTGATGTGAGTGATGTGAGTGATGTGAGTGATGTGAGTGATGTGAGTGATGTGAGTGATGATGTGAGTGATGTGAGTGATGTGATGTGAGTGATGTGAGTGATGTGAGTGATGTGATGTGAGTGATGTGAGTGATGTGAGTGATGTGAGTGATGTGAGTGATGTGAGTGATGTGATGTGAGTGATGTGAGTGATGTGAGTGATGTGAGTGATGTTAGTGATGTGAGTGATGTCAGTGATGTGATGTGAGTGATGTGAGTGATGTGATGTGAGTGATGTTAGTGATGTGATGTGAGTGATGTCAGTGATGTGATGTGAGTGATGTGAGTGATGTGAGTGATGTGAGTGATGTGATGTGAGTGATGTGAGTAATGTGAGTGATGTGATGTGAGTGATGTGAGTGATGATGTGAGTGATGTGAGTGATGTGATGTGAGTGATGTGAGTGATGTGAGTGATGTGATGTGAGTGATGTGAGTGATGTGAGTGATGTGAGTGATGTGAGTGATGTGAGTGATGTGATGTGAGTGATGTGAGTGATGTGAGTGATGTGAGTGATGTTAGTGATGTGAGTGATGTCAGTGATGTGATGTGAGTGATGTGAGTGATGTGATGTGAGTGATGTTAGTGATGTGATGTGAGTGATGTCAGTGATGTGATGTGAGTGATGTGAGTGATGTGAGTGATGTGAGTGATGTGATGTGAGTGATGTGAGTAATGTGAGTGATGTGATGTGAGTGATGTGAATGATGTGATGCGAGTGATGTGAATGATGTGATGCGAGTGATGTTAGTGATGTTAGTGATGTGATGTGAGTGATGTTAGTGACGTGATGTGAGTGATGTTAGTGATGTGATGTGATGTGAATTATGTGATGCGAGTGATGTGAATGATGTGATGCGAGTGATGTGGATGCGATGTGAGTGATGTGTATGATGTGAAGTGATGCGAGTGATGTGAATGGAGTGATGTGAATGATGTGATGCGAATGATGTGTATGATGTGATGCGAGTGATGTGTATGATGTGAAGCAAGTGATGTGATGTGAGTGATATGAATTATGTGTGTGATGTGATGTGATGTGAGTGATATGATGTGATGTGAGTGATGTGATTGATGTGATGTGAGTGATGTGATGTCTGATGTGATGAGTAATGTGATGTGATGTGTGATGTGAGTGATGTGATTTATGTGAGTGATGTGAGTGATGTGATGTGATGTGAGTGATGTGATGTGATTGATGTGAGTGGTGTGAGTGATGTGAGTGATGTGAGTGATGTGATTGATGTGAGTGATGTGATGTGAGTGATGTTAGTGATGTGATGTGAGTGATGTGAGTGATGTGATGTGAGTGATGTTAGTGATGTGATGTGAGTGATGTGAGTTATGTGAGTGATGTGATGTGAGTGATGTTAGTGATGTGATGTGAGTGATGTTAGTGATGTGATGTAAGTGATGTGAGTGATGTGATGTGAGTGATGTGATGTGATGTGAGTGATGTGATTGATGTGATGTGAGTGAAGTGATGTGTGATGTGAGTGATGTGAGTGATGTGAATGATGTGATGCGAGTGATGTGAATGATGTGATGCGAGTGATGTTAGTGATGTGTTGCGAGTGATGTTAGTGATGTGAGTGATGTGAGTGATGTGAGTGATGTGAATGATGTGATGCGAGTGATGTGAATGATGTGATGCGAGTGATGTTAGTGATGTGATGTTAGTGATATGAGTGATGTGAGTGATGTGAGTGATGTGAGTGATGTGAGTGATGTGAGTGATGTGATGTGAGTGATGTTAGTGATGTGATGTTAGTGATGTTAGTGATTTGATGTGAGTGATGTGAGTGATGTGAGTGATGTGAGTGATGTGAGTGATGTGATGTGAGTGATGTTAGTGACGTGATGTGAGTGATGTGATGTGATGTGAATTATGTGATGCGAGTGATGTGAATGATGTGATGCGAGTGATGTGGATGCGATGTGAGTGATGTGTATGATGTGAAGTGATGCGAGTGATGTGAATGGAGTGATGTGAATGATGTGATGCGAGTGATGTGTATGATGTGATGCGAGTGATGTGTATGATGTGAAGCAAGTGATGTGATGTGAGTGATATGAATTATGTGTGTGATGTGATGTGATGTGAGTGATATGATGTGATGTGAGTGATGTGATTGATGTGATGTGAGTGATGTGATGTGTGATGTGATGAGTAATGAGATGTGATGTGTGATGTGAGTGATGTGATTTATGTGAGTGATGTGAGTGATGTGATGTGATGTGAGTGATGTGATGTGAGTGATGTGAGTGATGTGAGTATGTGATTGATGTGATGTGAGTGATGTGATGTGTGATGTGATGAGTAATTTTCCTCCACCCAGGAATTAATTAATAGAATCGACAGCCTGGAATCGAGGGTGAGCAATATCGAGACTATCAGTGAAGCTTTTCCCGAAGTGAAAATCACCATCTCACAATTGCAGGAACAGGTTGATGAGCAGGAACAGTGGTTGCGCAGTAAGAATGTCGAGATTAAAGGTGTACCCTTAACTAACAATGAAAATCTGTTTGATATTTTGACAAAATTGGAACTAAGATCATGTACCCTGTCTCCAAAAATAACATTGATTTCATAGCACGCGTTCAGGCCCGGAATCCAGCTGATAACAAAGTCAAACCCATTATAGTATCGTTTTCTAACAGATACATAAAAGAAGATTTTGTAGCCGCTGGAAAGGCAGTGAAGACGCTCTCTTCATTTGACATCGGTATTCCGGGGAACAATAGAATTTACATCAATGATCATTTGACGATCAAGAACAAACAGTTATTAACTAAAATAAAATCACTCGCCAAGGAAAAAAACTACCGTTTCGTCTGGGTGAAACATTCCAAGATATACGTCCGAAAAAGTGAATCGTCTCATGTTTTAAACATCAAATCCGAGAAGGATGTGGTAAAAATAAAATAGTGTTACTCATAGTGCCCCGTTTACATCTCGATCCAACTAGTGTTATATTAAAGGCGAAACTCGTTAGTCCCGCTAAGTTGAGAATCAATGTCTTCCTTATCTCGCTCCTTTGTTCGATGGTACTCGTACGACGTCTTGTTTTGAGCGCCTGCGTATTTCATTTTGTGAATGTGTGGAATCGTTGCTATGACTGTTATTTCTTATCATACCTACACTTTGTAATGAATATAATTCTTGATTATGCTAATGCAACTATTATGAAGTACTTAGTTAACTTATATAAATACTACTATCTTAGCTGTATGAAAATAATTAGTTTCGCTGCGGTATTCTGTTATTTCCCATCATACCTACACTTTGTAATGGATATAATTCTTGATCATGCTAATGTAACTACTATGAAGTACTTAGTCAATTTATATAAATACTACTATCTTAGTCGTATGAAAATAATTAGTTTCGCTGCGGTATTCTGTTATTTCTCATCATACCTACCCTTTGTAATGGATATAATTCTTGATCATGCTAATGTAACTACTATGAAGTACTTAGTCAATTTATATAAATACTACTATCTTAGTCGTATGAAAATAATTAGTTTCGCTGCGGTATTCTGTTATTTCTCATCATACCTACCCTTTGTAATGGATATAATTCTTGATCATGCTAATGTAACTACTACGAAGTACTCAGTTAACTTATATAATTACTACTATCTTAGTCGTACGAAAATAATTAGTTTTGCTGCGGTACTGTTTTCAACAAGTCATAAATTAATACTTCATTATACTACGATCTCGAATGTATGGATTACAACACGTTTGAGAAGTGTTCTTAATAATTGTTACTATTCTTTTTTACACTTATTATTGGTTGTTATGGTTTAGTGTAATACTTGTATTTTACTAGAAAGGCTGTACTATTCAAATTGCTTCAAAACTTGGTCGGTAGGCTATGGCCTATTAGACTTGCTTTGTTTCCCAGTTAGTTTCAATGTACTATTTCCAACCTGGCTAACTTGAATGTATACCACCAAAATGTAAGGGGATTGCGGACTAAGACTGATACCTTTGCAAGAAATCTACTCTTGAATAATTACGACATAATTACTTTAACTGAAACGTGGTTAATAGATAGTATTTCTGACTCAGAACTCTTTGATGCTAGGTACTGTGTATGGCGGCGTGATCGTGACTATAACAAAACGTGTCAACTAAGAGGGGGAGGTGTGGCTATTGCTGTTAAGAAAAGCCTGCGTGTTGAATGTTGACCGATTGGCAATCCTCTGCTGAAGACCTTTGGATTACAATCTCTCAGGCTAACAAGGATTGTAGGAATATTTCTCGTCTTCACATTTGTACTATCTATCTCTGTTCTGAAAATACTGGTAATTCATTTGAACAACAATTACTGAACTTTTTATCTAATTTAGAGAAATTAATCAATGAACATTCCAATGACAAGTTTTTAATTTTAGGAGATTTTAACATGAGTTCTATTCGATGGATCGAAACTGATGATGGACTTCAAGCATTTAACTTATCTGACGACAATTCAAGGAACTTTATTGATGCTCTCAGTACATGTAATCTCAGTCAATTCAATGATATAAAAAACAATTTTAACCGCATATTAGATTTAGTTTTATCCAATGATTCGGCTGTAGAGGTTTCGCTCTGCGTTGACCCGCTTGTTCCTGAAGATCCACATCATAAAGCGCTCTGCGTCAACTTACCATTTACCAATACCCAAACACTTCCATTAGCACCTAGAACTATTTATGCCTATAGGAGAGGAGATTATGCTAAAATTAACGAAGCCCTTTCATTGTACAACTGGAATTCGTTACTAAGTGCAGGTGATGTTGAGTCTGCTGTCAAATCCTTTTATAAAATATTATATGAATTGCGTGACAAATATATTCCACTAGTTAAAATAAAAGATAGCAAATACCCACCTTGGTATAGTGTACCGCTCATTAAGGCAATTAAAGAAAAATATAAGTATTTACGTAAATATCGCAAATACGGAAACTTGGAAGACCAACTCACCTTCAACTTACTAAGATCACGTGTTAAAATATTAGAAGACGACTGTTATTCTCGCTATATTGAAAAAATAGAAGAGTCCATTACAAAAGATTCTCAAGTTTTCTGGTCTCATATGAAACGTAGTTTAGCAAATCGTTCAATCAGCTTCTATCCTAAGTTCATGACGTACTCTAAACAGGCATCTGACTCTGGGACTGGCATCTGCGAACTCTTTTCCTCTTACTTTCATTCAACTTACCAACAATCATCAACTTCACCGTCGTGCTTGCAAGTAAACGCCTCAAATAACTTAGTAACGAGTGACATTTTTGCAATTGAGATCGTACCCTGCCATATTGCAAAAGCACTTCAAGCCTTGAAATACAATAAATCCGCTGGTCCTGATGAAATTCCAGCTTGTTTTCTAATTAATTGCTCATTTGCTCTAGCCACTCCTCTTTCTATCCTTTTTCAGAGATCGATCCATGAAGGTTACATGCCTTCTTTATGGAAATCTGCGTACATTACACCGATTCATAAAAAGGCTCTAAAAAAGCAGTGGAAAATTACCGCCCCATCTCTAAACTTTGCCTAATTGCAAAGATTTTTGAACGTATAGTATACAATCAATGCTACAATGCTCTAAAATCACAATTTATTCCTAACCAACATGGCTTCTTAAAGGGCAGATCGACAGTCTCAAATTTAATACTGTTCTCTGACTATCTGACAGATAGACTGGATAATCACGATCAAGTGGACGTTGTGTATACGGATTTCAGTAAAGCCTTTGATAAAATCGACCACAGCCTGCTTTTGGAAAAACTAGCTTCTCTTGGGATCAGAGGAGACTTGTACCGTTGGTTTTCATCCTACATAGATAACAGGTTACAATCAGTGGTGCTCAATGGTTTCAAATCAAACTGGATGCCAGTACCCTCTGGTGTGCCTCAAGGGTCTTTGTTGGGACCTTTCCTATTTATCATTTTCATCAATGATATAGATCAATGCTTTATTAATTCCAAATTCTTACTCTTCGCCGATGACTTGAAGGTTTTCCGTCCAGTGAACGACATTACAGAAGCGAAGCTTTTGCAAGATGATTTGCTCAGATTTGATAACTATTGTATCAAAAATAAACTTGATCTTAATGTATCGAAATGTAATTCGATATCTTACACTAGGAAAAAAGAGCCTTTTTGTTATGACTTTAGTCTAAAACATCAACTATTAACTAGAATTGACACAATAAGGGATGTTGGAGTGCAACTAGACTCTAAATTGATATTAAACCAGCATGTAGATGCTATTGTGAGTAAAGCATACAAAGCTTTAGGTTTTATTATTCGCGCTACGAAACCATTTAAGAAAATGAAAACCATAAAGGTTCTTTATTGTTCTTTGGCCCGCAGTCATCTTGAATACGCTTGCCAAATATGGAACCCTGCATATCAAGTTCACATTAACAAAATTGAAAGTATCCAACGCAAATTCATTAGATTTCTAAATCAAAAATTTCACCTTCCAAAAACATCTTATGTTAAAGCCTGTTCCGAATTACACCTTGTACCTCTTTACATACGTAGAAATATTGCTGATATTTGCTTTCTACTCAAGATAGTCAGGGGGTCAATTGACTGTCCGGAACTACTTGCGAAGCTAGGTCTAATAGTGCCTTCACGACGCTTACTCCGTGTGACTAGAAACAATAAGATATTTAATATTCCCCGAACTAAAACCAATTACAGATATAACCTGATTATTACCTGTGAAAACCTATTATTAGCTGTTAGTTACATTATTTCTTAAGTATATATAGAATTATAAGCTGTTGGTTTTCCTAAATAAATAAAATAAAATAAAATAAAATAAAATAAGTAATGTGATGTGATGTGTGATGTGAGTGATGTGATTTATGTGAGTGATGTGAGTGATGTGATGTGATGTGAGTGATGTGATGTGAGTGATGTGAGTGATGTGAGTTATGTGAGTGATGTGAGTGATGTGATGTGAGTGATGTTAGTGATGTGATGTGAGTGATGTGAGCGATGTGATGTGAGTGATGTGATGTGATGTGAGTGATGTGATTGATGTGATGTGAGTGATGTGATGTGTGATGTGAGTGATGTGATGTGATGTGAGTGATGTGAGTGATGTGATGTGAGTGAAGTGAGTAATGTGATGTGAGTGAAGTGAGTGATGTGATGTGAGTGATGTGAGTGATGATGTGAGTGATGTGAGTGATGTGATGTGAGTGATGTGATGTGAGTGATGTGAGTGATGTGATGTGAGTGATGTTAGTGATGTGATGTGAGTGATGTGAGTGATGTTAGTGATGTGATGTGAATGATGGTAGTGATGTGATGTGAGTGATGTGAGTGATGTGATGTGTGATGTGAGTGATGTGATGTGAGTGATGTGAGTGATGTGAGTGATGTGAGTGATGTGAGTGATGATGTGAGTGATGTGAGTGATGTGAGTGATGTGATGTGAGTGATGTGAGTGATGTGAGTGATGTGAGTGATGTGAGTGATGTGAGTGATGTGATGTGATGTGAGTGATGTGAGTGATGTGAGTGATGTGAGTGATGTGAGTGATGTGAGTGATGTGAGTGATGTGAGTGATGTGATGTGAGTGATGTTAGTGATGTGATTTGAGTGATGTTAGTGATGTGATGTGTAGTATATATAAGTAAGTGATCGTATTTTATTAAACAGTATTAACTCAAACCTCGTCAAGTGTAGTCATTTCAAGCATCCCTTAACTGATCGAACCCTACACACCACATGGCGACCCTGCCGAACGCTTAAAGCCGCGTAGCCGAGGTGTCCGGTTACCGAGTGCATATAAAAAACTATAATGCGTTTCTAATAAGAAGCCCGACGGCTAAACAGTTATAAAATAATGTGATTAGAGAAAAAAAATGATAATGTGGCTTATATCTTACTATTGACTGATATTATAATGAAGTGACTAATTTAATAAAAATTTATTTGAGAAAATTAGTAGTCTATGTAAAAAATAAAATATCAAAAGTGGACGATTACGAAAAATAAATTATTAAATAAGGACGAACTTAATAAAATATATTATGTGCGTGATTACTGATGAGCTACGTGAAGGTGCGCTACGAAGGATCCTGAGGCTGTCCAGTCATGGTACTAAGGGAAATCAAGAGGATCAATCCAGCGCCGCAGTAATTTAAAAAAAGTTTATAAGTGCAAAGTTTATTAGTGTCAAAGTTTAAAAAGCGGTTTTCAGACTTCGATATCATGAGGTTATTATTTTATGAACTGCAAGATTTACCGTTTTATTTTAATAGAATAATAAGGTATGTAATGTAATTCTAACATAGAATAAGTAACATAAATAGAGTATTTAGTAGTGTAATTTTCAGAAAATTAAGGAATATTGTCAAGATAATTTTAACGTTCTTTTAAAAATGGAGACGTTTAATTTAAAAACGGCAGCAAGCTTGGTTCCGGTGATGGATGGAAAAGAGGAGACATTAGAAAAAATTATTGACAGTTTAGAACTTTATGAGAGTTGTTTAAACGAACCAAAGTGTAGGAAACAATTAGCTACGTTTGCTTTAAAAACTAGATTAAGTAAATCAGCTAAACTTAGACTCAAACAAGAGTATTACTCGTGCGCTGATTTGGTGAAAGATATGAAATCGTTTTTACTAACAAAAAAGTCACCTAATTCGTTGTTAACACAACTTAACAATATGTCACAAAATGAAATGTCAATTTCTGAATATGCTTCACGTATTGAAGAACTATTTGTAGATTTAACTGTTTCTCAGGCTGATTCTAATGAGAAGGCGTATGAAATTATAAAACCCATAAACCGACAGATGGCAATTAAAAAATTTTCTGAGACTGATACCTTTGCAAGAAATCTACTCTTGAATAATTACGACATAATTACTTTAACTGAAACGTGGTTAATAGATAGTATTTCTGACTCAGAACTCTTTGATGCTAGGTACTGTGTATGGCGGCGTGATCGTGACTATAACAAAACGTGTCAACTAAGAGGGGGAGGTGTGGCTATTGCTGTTAAGAAAAGCCTGCGTGTTGAATGTTGACCGATTGGCAATCCTCTGCTGAAGACCTTTGGATTACAATCTCTCAGGCTAACAAGGATTGTAGGAATATTTCTCGTCTTCACATTTGTACTATCTATCTCTGTTCTGAAAATACTGGTAATTCATTTGAACAACAATTACTGAACTTTTTATCTAATTTAGAGAAATTAATCAATGAACATTCCAATGACAAGTTTTTAATTTTAGGAGATTTTAACATGAGTTCTATTCGATGGATCGAAACTGATGATGGACTTCAAGCATTTAACTTATCTGACGACAATTCAAGGAACTTTATTGATGCTCTCAGTACATGTAATCTCAGTCAATTCAATGATATAAAAAACAATTTTAACCGCATATTAGATTTAGTTTTATCCAATGATTCGGCTGTAGAGGTTTCGCTCTGCGTTGACCCGCTTGTTCCTGAAGATCCACATCATAAAGCGCTCTGCGTCAACTTACCATTTACCAATACCCAAACACTTCCATTAGCACCTAGAACTATTTATGCCTATAGGAGAGGAGATTATGCTAAAATTAACGAAGCCCTTTCATTGTACAACTGGAATTCGTTACTAAGTGCAGGTGATGTTGAGTCTGCTGTCAAATCCTTTTATAAAATATTATATGAATTGCGTGACAAATATATTCCACTAGTTAAAATAAAAGATAGCAAATACCCACCTTGGTATAGTGTACCGCTCATTAAGGCAATTAAAGAAAAATATAAGTATTTACGTAAATATCGCAAATACGGAAACTTGGAAGACCAACTCACCTTCAACTTACTAAGATCACGTGTTAAAATATTAGAAGACGACTGTTATTCTCGCTATATTGAAAAAATAGAAGAGTCCATTACAAAAGATTCTCAAGTTTTCTGGTCTCATATGAAACGTAGTTTAGCAAATCGTTCAATCAGCTTCTATCCTAAGTTCATGACGTACTCTAAACAGGCATCTGACTCTGGGACTGGCATCTGCGAACTCTTTTCCTCTTACTTTCATTCAACTTACCAACAATCATCAACTTCACCGTCGTGCTTGCAAGTAAACGCCTCAAATAACTTAGTAACGAGTGACATTTTTGCAATTGAGATCGTACCCTGCCATATTGCAAAAGCACTTCAAGCCTTGAAATACAATAAATCCGCTGGTCCTGATGAAATTCCAGCTTGTTTTCTAATTAATTGCTCATTTGCTCTAGCCACTCCTCTTTCTATCCTTTTTCAGAGATCGATCCATGAAGGTTACATGCCTTCTTTATGGAAATCTGCGTACATTACACCGATTCATAAAAAGGCTCTAAAAAAGCAGTGGAAAATTACCGCCCCATCTCTAAACTTTGCCTAATTGCAAAGATTTTTGAACGTATAGTATACAATCAATGCTACAATGCTCTAAAATCACAATTTATTCCTAACCAACATGGCTTCTTAAAGGGCAGATCGACAGTCTCAAATTTAATACTGTTCTCTGACTATCTGACAGATAGACTGGATAATCACGATCAAGTGGACGTTGTGTATACGGATTTCAGTAAAGCCTTTGATAAAATCGACCACAGCCTGCTTTTGGAAAAACTAGCTTCTCTTGGGATCAGAGGAGACTTGTACCGTTGGTTTTCATCCTACATAGATAACAGGTTACAATCAGTGGTGCTCAATGGTTTCAAATCAAACTGGATGCCAGTACCCTCTGGTGTGCCTCAAGGGTCTTTGTTGGGACCTTACCTATTTATCATTTTCATCAATGATATAGATCAATGCTTTATTAATTCCAAATTCTTACTCTTCGCCGATGACTTGAAGGTTTTCCGTCCAGTGAACGACATTACAGAAGCGAAGCTTTTGCAAGATGATTTGCTCAGATTTGATAACTATTGTATCAAAAATAAACTTGATCTTAATGTATCGAAATGTAATTCGATATCTTACACTAGGAAAAAAGAGCCTTTTTGTTATGACTTTAGTCTAAAACATCAACTATTAACTAGAATTGACACAATAAGGGATCTTGGAGTGCAACTAGACTCTAAATTGATATTAAACCAGCATGTAGATGCTATTGTGAGTAAAGCATACAAAGCTTTAGGTTTTATTATTCGCGCTACGAAACCATTTAAGAAAATGAAAACCATAAAGGTTCTTTATTGTTCTTTGGTCCGCAGTCATCTTGAATACGCTTGCCAAATATGGAACCCTGCATATCAAGTTCACATTAACAAAATTGAAAGTATCCAACGCAAATTCATTAGATTTCTAAATCAAAAATTTCACCTTCCAAAAACATCTTATGTTAAAGCCTGTTCCGAATTACACCTTGTACCTCTTTACATACGTAGAAATATTGCTGATATTTGCTTTCTACTCAAGATAGTCAGGGGGTCAATTGACTGTCCGGAACTACTTGCGAAGCTAGGTCTAATAGTGCCTTCACGACGCTTACTCCGTGTGACTAGAAACAATAAGATATTTAATATTCCCCGAACTAAAACCAATTACAGATATAACCTGATTATTACCTGCGAAAACCTATTATTAGCTGTTAGTTACATTATTTCTTAAGTATATATAGAATTATAAGCTGTTGGTTTTCCTAAATAAATAAAATAAAATAAAATAAAATAAAATAAGTAATGTGATGTGATGTGTGATGTGAGTGATGTGATTTATGTGAGTGATGTGAGTGATGTGATGTGATGTGAGTGATGTGATGTGAGTGATGTGAGTGATGTGAGTTATGTGAGTGATGTGAGTGATGTGATGTGAGTGATGTTAGTGATGTGATGTGAGTGATGTGAGCGATGTGATGTGAGTGATGTGATGTGATGTGAGTGATGTGATTGATGTGATGTGAGTGATGTGATGTGTGATGTGAGTGATGTGATGTGATGTGAGTGATGTGAGTGATGTGATGTGAGTGAAGTGAGTAATGTGATGTGAGTGAAGTGAGTGATGTGATGTGAGTGATGTGAGTGATGATGTGAGTGATGTGAGTGATGTGATGTGAGTGATGTGATGTGAGTGATGTGAGTGATGTGATGTGAGTGATGTTAGTGATGTGATGTGAGTGATGTGAGTGATGTTAGTGATGTGATGTGAATGATGGTAGTGATGTGAAGTGAGTGATGTGAGTGATGTGATGTGTGATGTGAGTGATGTGATGTGAGTGATGTGAGTGATGTGAGTGATGTGAGTGATGTGAGTGATGATGTGAGTGATGTGAGTGATGTGAGTGATGTGATGTGAGTGATGTGAGTGATGTGAGTGATGTGAGTGATGTGAGTGATGTGAGTGATGTGATGTGATGTGAGTGATGTGAGTGATGTGAGTGATGTGAGTGATGTGAGTGATGTGAGTGATGTGAGTGATGTGAGTGATGTGATGTGAGTGATGTTAGTGATGTGATTTGAGTGATGTTAGTGATGTGATGTGTAGTATATATAAGTAAGTGATCGTATTTTATTAAACAGTATTAACTCAAACCTCGTCAAGTGTAGTCATTTCAAGCATCCCTTAACTGATCGAACCCTACACACCACATGGCGACCCTGCCGAACGCTTAAAGCCGCGTAGCCGAGGTGTCCGGTTACCGAGTGCATATAAAAAACTATAATGCGTTTCTAATAAGAAGCCCGACGGCTAAACAGTTATAAAATAATGTGATTAGAGAAAAAAAATGATAATGTGGCTTATATCTTACTATTGACTGATATTATAATGAAGTGACTAATTTAATAAAAATTTATTTGAGAAAATTAGTAGTCTATGTAAAAAATAAAATATCAAAAGTGGACGATTACGAAAAATAAATTATTAAATAAGGACGAACTTAATAAAATATATTATGTGCGTGATTACTGATGAGCTACGTGAAGGTGCGCTACGAAGGATCCTGAGGCTGTCCAGTCATGGTACTAAGGGAAATCAAGAGGATCAATCCAGCGCCGCAGTAATTTAAAAAAAGTTTATAAGTGCAAAGTTTATTAGTGTCAAAGTTTAAAAAGCGGTTTTCAGACTTCGATATCATGAGGTTATTATTTTATGAACTGCAAGATTTACCGTTTTATTTTAATAGAATAATAAGGTATGTAATGTAATTCTAACATAGAATAAGTAACATAAATAGAGTATTTAGTAGTGTAATTTTCAGAAAATTAAGGAATATTGTCAAGATAATTTTAACGTTCTTTTAAAAATGGAGACGTTTAATTTAAAAACGGCAGCAAGCTTGGTTCCGGTGATGGATGGAAAAGAGGAGACATTAGAAAAAATTATTGACAGTTTAGAACTTTATGAGAGTTGTTTAAACGAACCAAAGTGTAGGAAACAATTAGCTACGTTTGCTTTAAAAACTAGATTAAGTAAATCAGCTAAACTTAGACTCAAACAAGAGTATGACTCGTGCGCTGATTTGGTGAAAGATATGAAATCGTTTTTACTAACAAAAAAGTCACCTAATTCGTTGTTAACACAACTTAACAATATGTCACAAAATGAAATGTCAATTTCTGAATATGCTTCACGTATTGAAGAACTATTTGTAGATTTAACTGTTTCTCAGGCTGATTCTAATGAGAAGGCGTATGAAATTATAAAACCCATAAACCGACAGATGGCAATTAAAAAATTTTCGGATGGGTTACGCAATAAGCGTTTAGGTACCATAATTTCAGCTAGAAACTATACGGAGCTGAAGGACGCAGTACGAGCTGCGCAGGATGAGGAGTTAGCATCGACCTCAATGAGCTCGACCTCAATAATGAATATGCGAGGCAATATTCAAGGTAAGTTTCGAGGATCTTATCAATCTTCGATTCGAGGGCGTGGTCGTTATCCTCAGAGAGGTTTTCGTGGTTATTCGAACCAATATAGAGAAAATTCAAATAACTACAACAATTCACATAAATATCAGACTCATAGCTATAATCGAGGAGGACGATATACGCAATCGAATCGACGTCGAATTTACCGTAATTTTAGCAATTGTGCTCTGCCTCGACAACATAAGCAAATTAATTATGGCGAATTTGAGTATAAAACTAGTAATGATAATAACATGTCTCAGTCTCAAGATGCAGTAGAAAGCAATCAAAGTAAAAAACAGTTTTTTCGTGCCTAAAGAACATAACATTTTGACATGTGACATAAGTAATGCAAATTACATCGCATTATATGTGAACAATACTAGGTGTTCTTGGCTACTTGACACTGGAGCATCCGTTATCAGCTGTAAATGCTTGTATTTTAACAAAAATGTACAAATTTATACAGACAATATTGTTATTAACGGTATTGGAGGAAACAGTATTTCGAAGGGTTATGTTTATTTAACTGTAAAAACTCACGATAATTCGTATTTTAAACATAAATTTTATTTATTTGAAAAACTACCATGTCACTCAGATGGTATCATCGGCCAAGATTTTTTCGATAAATTCAATTCAGTGACGTTTGATTTAGAAAACTCTATTTTAACTTTAAAAAATCATGAAAAATGTCATAACTTAACGTTGTATAGGAGACCAGTAATTAGTAAGGAATTTTTAAATATTCCGCCCCGATGTGAATCTATACATTATATACAGTTAGATACAAATATAACTGAAGAATGTATTGTACTTCCGAAACAGATTCAGGAAAACATATTTTTGGCAAGTGTTATAGTAAAACCTGAAAACAATATTATTCCGATACGAATTCTCAATACAGGCGACAATAATATTTTATTACCTATTTTTAAACCCGATTTAAAACTGTTAAAAAATTACAATCTTTGTTCATTTAGTAAACTCGAGTCGAATTCCAAACGTTCAAGTATTTTGTTATCGTTGTTAAAGTTAGACCACTTGAGTTCTCACGAACGTCAAACAATTGAGTCCCTTTGCTCAAAATATGCTGACATATTTCAACTGCCAGGTGATAAACTTACAACAACTCAAGTTTATGAGCAGTCGATTGTTTTAAAACAAGACTTGAAACCCGTATATACCAAACCTTATCGCATTCCTAACAGTTTGAAACCCGAAGTTGAGAGGCAAATAAACTAGTGGTTCGCCCCGAACTGAGACCTCGCGGTAACGGTATCCCATGATTATTCATTCAATCGATACATGATAACCAAAACTGACATTATTATTATGCCCGTTTTCACCAAACATACCTAAATCATCCCCTAAGTAGGAGTCTCTTAACGTAGGTAGCTCCTAAATACAATCCTAAGTCCTAACATCCGTCCCAATATCCTTTTAGGTGTCCCGTACAGGATCGTGATAAATAAGTTGACAGAAAACATCAATCACCTAACTTATAGGTAGCCCGTAAAGGTTAGGGAACGTTAGTGAAAACATTGAATTATTTATCAAACATTGAATTTAACTCGTAGTTCCATGGGAATAGTTACTGACTGCGCCATCTATTAGCATTATTGTGAAGCTATGTTGATGCTATATGAATTACTGACGCCCATTAAAAATTAAATAATCTCGTTTCTTTATAATATTCATATAATTTTAGTATTTGTTGTTCAAGTACAGGATATAAGTGACCTAAAAACATAAAATCAGTTTGAAAATCCATAGCGGATTTTTCTAGAGAGCGTCTTCAAGCGAGCGTATAAAATCGCCACTTTGAAAGCCCCCCATTTCGTCAATTTTAAGGGAAAAATTAAAAAAAAAATATTTTTGTACTCAGTTCAAAATTATCTTTAAAATGATACGTAACAATTTTATGTAACGCGATTTTTTTTTTTTACTTCGCATTCGCTTCTATGAGAGCCCCCCTGAAATAAAGATTTTTATAACTTTTTAAGCCATTTTCGGCTGGAGGCCATCGGTTTACATATTATATCTAAATTTGAAGTAATTACGTTCAGTAATTCAAAAGTTATAAGGCTCTGACAGACGGACGGACGGACGGACGGACGGACGGACAAGTGCAAATCGCCCTAGTTAACTCAAAGACCTTCGCTTCGCTCGGTCGATAAATTGTTACAAGATGACATTATCGTAGAAACGTGCAGTGAGTGGTCCAGCCCTATTTTGTTAGTGCCAAAAAAGTCGGATACAGGTAAAAGTTGGAGGTTAGTGGTGGACTATCGAAAGCTAAATGAAAAAATACAAGACGATAAGTGCCCATTACCAAATATCACTGAAATTTTAGATTCATTGTCAGGAGCTGTTTATTTTTCTCATTTAGATCTAAGTCAATCCTATTATCAAGTTTCACTTTCTCCCGAAAGTCGTAATGCCACAGCATTTACAACGAATACAGGACAGTATCAAATGAAAAGATTACCGATGGGTTTAAAAATAAGTCCCAGTGCTTTTTCGCGCGTAAAGGTACTGACAGACATGCTCATTAGTGGCATGCTAATTAATCTCTAAAAAGCATGCTCAAAACGAGCATGCTCTTTCACTGTACACAAATGCTTATTTTAGGCATGCTTATTTTAGGCATGCTCACGAATAAGCATACTTAAAGCAAACAACAGTACACACATGCTATTTAAACGCAGGTTCTTGGCTAAAAAAATGGACGCTTTCCAAGGAACCAGTTCTATCCGTACAGAACTCAATAAAATAATATTTTTGCTTGCATTGCAATTGTTTAAGAAAATTTTGGCAAAAAGAAAAGGGCAATAAAAATGAGAATTTGGGTACGTAACTGGATAAATGGAAGAGAAACGCTTGGAGCAAGCAATTGATTGTTGGCAGAGATGCGAAACGAAGATATTAATTAATTACGAAGATATAAATTACTAATTAAATTATTTGTATTTTTATTGTGATGCGCTCCCAAGCCCAGATCGAAGTGACAATAAGCATGCTCATAAGAAAACCTGTACAGACGTGCTTAAAGCACACCCCCTTCCACCCGCGCCTCAGGAAGCATGCTCAAAAATCAAACGGCTGTTGATTTTTGAGCATGCTCGAATTAAGCATGCTCATTACTAGCTACGTTACGACACACTTGCTATTAATGAGCAAATGCTCATTAGTAGCATGCTTTCGTGCTACAAATGAGCATGTCTGTCAGTACCTTAATGACAGTAGCAATGTCAGGCCTTACTTATGAAAAATGTTTTATATACCTCTACGATCTTGTTATATTTGGTAGAAATTTAGAAACACATAATAAAAATCTTCTGGATGTTTTTCAAAGGTTGAGAAAAGTAAATTTAAAGCTAAATCCATGTAAATGTCAATTTTTAAAAACGGAAATAGTATACTTAGGACACAGTGTGACGAAGGATGGTATATTACCAGATCCAAATAAAATTTCAATAATTAAAAATTATCCTATACCGAAGAATTCAGATGATGTAAGGCGTTTTGTTGCTTTTATAAAAAACTTTGCTGAAGTAACATTACCTTTAAATAGGTTATGCAGAAAAAATGTACCTTTTTTATGGACAATGGAGTGTGAACAGTCATTCCAATCACTGAAAGAAGCTTTAATGTCCCCACCTATTCTACAATATCCCGATTTTTCAACAAATAGTGAGTTCATCCTACAAACCGATGCATCTGGTACAGCGATAGGAGCCGTACTTTGCAATAAAGATTTACGACCCGTAGCTTACGCTAGTCGGCCCTTGAATAAGGCAGAAAAAAACTACCCAACTATTCAAAAGGAATTACTTGCTATTGTATGGGGTATTAAATATTTTCGTCCATATTTGTTTGGAAAAGCTTTTACTATTATGACTGACCACAAGCCATTGGTATATTTGTTTGGAATGAAAGATCCTAGTAGTAGATTATTAAAATTTCGCTTAACGTTAGAAGAGTATGACTATAAAATTGTGTATGTAAAAGGAAAAGATAATCCGGTCGCAGACGCGTTATCTAGAATAATAGTTACCTCAAACGAGTTAAAGGAGATGAGTATTTAATAATATCATGGCTGTTATGACCAGAGCACAGAGGAGAAGAGAGGAAGAGGAGCGTGAAAGGCATTTTGATATGAGTGTAATCCCTAGTGTAGCCAATGACAAACGGCCTGATCAACCACGAGTCGTGGAAATATTAAGGATTCCTAATAATTCTGTAGAAATGTTATTAATGGAAAGTAAAAAGCTTAGAGAATTAGAAAAAAATAAATTGATAAGCACGAAAAGTGAGTGTTTCATGTATAGTTCTTGCAAAAATATAATATACGTAAATCTTGATTATAGATTACAATTTACGCGAGCCGAATTTGTAATTAAATTGAGTGAATTTTGTAAGAATATAAACGTCGACGAAGTTTGTATTATAAAAAATAATGAAAATGAAATGTTTATTAAAAGTTTAATTAATGAAATAAAAAGTAATGGTTACTACCAAGGACCAAGAATTTGTATCTTGCGAGGCGTTAAAAGAATAATTGACGAAAATGATAAAAAGTTTATTATTAACGATTATCATTTGCTACCCACTAGCGGGCATGCAGGGGTACGTAGAATGGTAAATAATATAAAACGACAATTTTATTGGCCAAATATAGAAAAGGACGTCCGTGAATTTATTCGTAAGTGCGTAAAATGTCAAAAGATGAAATATTCAAGGCATACCGTTGAGCCCATGGTTGTGACGACAACCGCCACGTGTGCGTTTGAAAAAATTTATTTGGATTTGATGGGTCCATTGGATAAGGACGTAGAGGGTAACGTTTATATACTTACCATACAGTGCGATTTAACTAAGTATGTAGAAGCATATCCATTAGCAAATAAGGAAACTGTAACTGTAGCTAGGTCTTTAGTTAATAATTTTATATTAAGATACGGTATTCCTAAGTTTATGGTAAATGACAGGGGGTCTGAATTCTTATCTTCTACTATGACAGAAGTGTGTAAATTGCTAGAAATAGAAAAACTCAATTCCACTGCATATCACAACGAAACAATAGGTTCACTTGAAAACACTCATAAACATCTAGCTTCATTTCTCCGTATTCAGTGCGATAAACACCCCGAGACTTGGAGCCATTGGCTTCCCTTTTGGTGTTTTTCATTCAATAATACTGTGCATACTTCAACCAATTATACACCTTACGAACTAGTGTTTGGTAAAACTTGTGAACTCCCCAGTAGAATAAGAAATAGTGTAGAACCATTATATAATATAGATAATTATAGTGAAGAATTAAGATATAGGCTACAATTAGCACAAGATGCTCGTCAAAATTTATTGAATGTAAAACAAAATAGAAAAAGTTCATATGACAAGAAAGTTAATACAATAAAATATAACAAAAATGATTTAATTTTAATAAAGAATGAAACAGGAAATAAGCTCAATAGTTTATATTTAGGACCATATAGAGTCATAGAAGACGAGCGCGCGCGCTTCAGCACGCCGCACCACGACAGCAGCAGCGCGCGCGCCGGCAGCACGCCGCACCACGACAGCAGCCACGCGCGCGCTGCAGCACGCCGCACCACGGCAGCAGCAGCGCGCGCGCCGGCAGCACGCCGCACCACGACAGCAGCCGCGCACGCGCTGCAGCACGCCGCACCACGACAGCAGCCGCGCGCGCGCTGCAGCACGCCGCACCATGACAGCAGCAGCGCGCGCGCCAGCAGCACGCCGCACCACGACAGCAGCCGCGCGCGCGCTGCAGCACGCCGCACACGACAGCAGCCGCGCGCGCGCTGCAGCACGCCGCACCACGACAGCAGCAGCGCGCGCGCCGGCAGCACGCCGCACCACGACAGCAGCCGCGCACGCCGTCCGTCCACCGCGCCGCCTGCCGGGAACACGTCACTCCATGTACAGTTTTTGCAATTCACGAAGACGAGTGAGCTTTACTTGTGGTTACTTCGTGTACATGCACATTGCATAAGTGTGCGTGCCTGTCAAAGCCTAGGCGCGAGCATTACGCTCGCTCACACTTATACAGATACGACACACACACAACCATTATGTCAGTCGCCCTCTTGAATTGCAAGAACTATATTATCTGAGCCTCAATCACCGGTACAAGTTCGAATAAGTAAATTGAAAATTAACACCAATACCTGATATCCTGTTATAAAATAGTTTTCTGCTCTATCATCAGAATGTAGTCACGAAGGACTCCATTAGGTCCACGATGCTGCCGTCGGATTGTGCACAAATATCGGCCTGTCTAAATTGGTTCAATAATCAAAATTTCTTCCTGTATTCGTCCCAAAAATCAGCAACAAGGTGTTTTTGGAATTCCTTATTATATTACTGCGATTAGATTGAAGTTAAGACGCAGCCTTACATGGAGCGCGCTTGCCTCGAGACGATGGGTAGATACCTATTTAAAAGATCCATCCAAGGGTTACAAAGACTGAAGCCGGCAGGGCATTCTAAATTTTGGTATCACGTAGCGGTGCTGACCCATTGTGATGCCCTGCTATACTAATTTATGGTTGAAAATAACCAATCATCATTAAAAATGCGTATGCTGCTGATGCGCTGCCGAGCGCGTCGTTGCACAGCGCCGGCCACGATGCATCTGCGCCTCACATGCCGGTGCGCTGCAGTGCGCAATGGAGCGTGTCGCAGCGCTGGCCACGGCACGTCTGCGCCTCACCAGCCGATGCGCTGCCGAGCACGCAGGGGCATGTCACAGCATCGGCCACGGCGCGTCTGCGTCTCACCAGCCGATGCGCTGCCGAGCACGCAGGGGCATGTCGCAGCGTCGGCCAGGGCGCGTCTGCGCCTCACCTGCTGGTGCGCTTCTGAGCACGTCGTTGCACAGCGCCGACCACGATGCATCTGCGCCTCACATGCTGGTGCACTGCAGTGCGCAATTGAGCGTGTCGCAGCGCTGGCCACGGCGCGTCTGCGCCTCACCTGCTGGTGCGTTGCCGAGCGTATGGGAGCGCAGTGCCGACAACGGCTCCTGTGCGCCTCACTTGCCGGTGTGATGCCGAGCGCGTTGGAGCACTTCGCAGCGCCGGCCACGGCACGTCTGCTCCTCACCTGCTCGTGCGCTGCTGAGCGCGTTGAAGCGCAACGCCGCCCACTGTGCGTCTACGCCTCACCTAACGGTGCGTTACTGAGCACGCAGAGGCCCGTCGCAACGCTGGCCACGGCGCGTCTGTGCCTCACTACTGGGCACGGCTCGGCTCGGCTTTGCTCATCTAGTCTTGGCTTTTCTTGTCTTGTTGTTGTATTGTAGTGCATTATCTTGTAGTTGTATTGTTGCATTGATTACAAGCATGCTTTGGTATAAATACGGGTGGCTGATGCCTTGCGTCTGCGTGTCATTCTTGCTTTAGATGGTGGACCGTTCGCAGCTCGGCTCAGCACGGCTCATCTGCCGGTGCGCTGCCGAGCAGGTCGGAGCTTGTCGCAGTGCCAGCCACGGCGCGTATGCACCTCACCTGCTGGTGAGCTGTCGAACACGCAGAGGCGTGTCGCAGCGCCGGCCACGGCACGTCTACGCCTCACCTGCCAGTGAGCTGCCGTGCGCGTTGCAGCTCGTCGCAGCGCTGGCCACGGCGCGTCTGCGCCTCACCTGCTGATGCGCTGCCGAGCGCGTCGTTGCACAGCGCCGGCCACGATGCATCTGCGCCTCACATGCTGGTGCGCTGCAGTGCGCAATGGAGCGTGTCGCAGCGCTGGCCACGGCACTTCTGCGCCTCACCACTGCCGAGCACGCAGGGGCGTGTTGCAGCGTCGGCCACGGTGCGTCTGCGCCTCACCTGCTGGTGCGCTGCTGAGCACGTCGTTGCACAGCGCCGTCCACGATGCATCTGCGCCTCACATGCTGGTGCGCTGCAGTGCGCAATGGAGCGTGTCGCAGCACTGGCCACGGCGCGTCTGCGCCTCACCTGCTGGTGCGTTGCCCAGCGTATTGGAGCGCAGCGCCGACAACGGCTCGTGTGCGCCTCACCTGCTGGTGTGCTGCCGAGCGCGTTGGAGCATCTCGCAGCGCCGGCCACAGCATGTCTGCGCCTCACATGCCGGTGCGCTGCAGTGCGCAATGGAGCGTGTCGCAGCGCTGGCCACGGCACGTCTGCACCTAACCAGCCGATGCGCTGCCGAGCACGCAGGGGCGTGTCGCAGCGTCGGCCACGGTGCGTCTGCGCCTCACCTGCTGGTGCACTGCTGAGCACGTCGTTGCACAGCGCCGTCCACGATGCATCTGCGCCTCACATGCTGGTGCGCTGCATTGCGCAATGGAGCGTGTCGCAGCGCTGGCCACGGCGCGTCTGCGCCTCACTTGCTGGTGCATTGCCGAGCGTATGGGAGCGCAGCGCCGACAACGGCACGTCTGCGCCTCACCTGCTCGAGTGCTGCTGAACGCGTCGAAGCGCAGCAGCACTGTGCGTCTACGCCTCACCTACCGGTGTGTTATTGAGCACGCAGAGGCGTGTCTGTACGCTGCCGTGCGCGTTGGAGCACAGCGCAGCGCCGTTACCGGCGCGTCTGCCTCTCACCTGCCGGTGCGCTGCCGTGTCCGTTATAGCACGGCGCGTCTGCGTCTCACTTGCCTGTGCGCTGCCGTGTCCGTTGGAGCACGGCGCGTCTGCGTCTCACCTGCCTGTGCGCTGCCGTGCGCGTTGGAGCATGGCGCAGCGCTGGCCACCTGCCTATGCGCTGCCGAGCACGCAGAGGCGTCTCGCAGCACCGGTCACAACGCGTCTGCCCCTCACCTGCCGGTGTGCTGCCGAGCGCGTTGGAGCACTTCGCAGCGCCGGCCACGGCACGTCTGCGCCTCACCTGCTCGAGTGCTGCTGAACGCGTCGAAGCGCAGCAGCACTGTGCGTCTACGCCTCACCTACCGGTGTGTTACTGACCACGCAGAGGCGTGTCTGTGCGCTGCCGTGCGCGGTAGAGCACAGCGCAGCGCCGGTTACGGCGCGTCTGCCTCTCACCTGCCGGTGCGCTGCCGTGTCCGTTGTAGCACGGCGCGTCTGCGTCTCACTTGCCTGTGCGCTGCCGTGTCCGTTGGAGCACGGCGCGTCTGCGTCTCACCTGCCTGTGCGCTGCCGTGCGCGTTGGAGCATGGCGCAGCGCTGGCCACGGTTCGTCTGCACCTCACCTGCCTATGCGCTGCCGAGCACGCAGAGGCGTCTCGCAGCACCGGTCACAACGCGTCTGCCCCTCACTTGTCGGTGCGCTGCCGTGCGCGTTGGAGCACGGCGCAACGTCAGTCACGGTGCTGGTGCGCTGTCGAACGCGCAGGGGCACGTAGTAGCGCCGGCCACGGTGCGTCTGCGCCTCACCTGCTGGTGCTCTACTGGGCATGGCTCGGCTCGGCTTTGCTCATCTAGTCTTGGCTTTTCTTGTCTTGTTGTTGTATTGTAGTTGTACGGTTCAGGACCGCACAGTAATGAAACTGCTTGTTAGAGGTACAAGTTTATTGCCCCCTACTTAGGCTAGTAACCTAATGGCAGTAAGGTGAGCGCGATACGATGGAATTTGCACTGATGAATGAAGTGTTAATAAGCGTATTTATAACAAATGCGTGAATGATGACTGGGCGAAATGTACGGTTTCAACATAGACCGTACATGCTCCCAGGGGAGAGAAATGAGATGCAAGGATGAGTGAGATGAGTGAGCTATTGACAAATTAAGCGAGATGAATACTTAATAATTACAAATCACTTACAAATTGAATGCTAAATGAATGCTTGTTACTATCTTAACTAAGATATTTAAAAATATATGTATAAGTGAGTTAAACGGAATGGAATGTAAAATCCTTGAGTTCCACTTCGCTGCTGGCCTGCTGGGGCTGGGGCGGCTGGGGCGGACGCTGCCGAGGGCGCGGGGCACGACGGGGCGCGGCGGTGGCTGGTGGCTGCGAGTCCTCTCGACGGCGCTCGCTGCTTGCACGGCCGCGCCGGTGCCGCCGTACAGACCGATACCTGTACACGGCGGCCACTGTCAGGCAGCTGGCCACCACCACGTATATGGCGGTGTATTGATGAACATCATGATATGATATGTTCCCTGCTATTGCTGTCTCCGACTTCATTTATTCGATCCGTTGCTTGAGATCCCTTAATTGTGTGGCCGTCTGATTGCCGTCGAACGGAGAGATGATTGTATCTGGGACCGGGACAGAGATGTTTATGATGTGATTTATGGTTGGGACGTCTGGAACGTGCAAGTCTTCAATAACGTTCACGGTGCTTTGCTGGTGACTGTGCGTGAAGATAGTAAAGTCTTGCCCTTTGACGACACAATTCTGTCCGAGTGCTATGACCCCCGTTAATTGATGTTGTTTGCGAAGCGAATGTCTTCTGCAGATTACACATGGTAGAAGTCGCCCTTTGACCGCCCTGTTCCCGCCTATGATCCAATAACATTGCCTGATATATGATGATGTCAGACGGGCACCTCCGTGAAATGTAGCTAGGTGGGCGTGGTCAATGATAAGCTCTGTGAGGCGACTACTATGTGGAATAATCATTGGGTGCTTCATATCGTTGCTGAGGTTTGCATGTTTAATTCTCCCTCCAACTCGTAGTAGCCCGTTCTGGTCTAGGAAGGGATTGAGATTTAAAATCTTGCTCTTGCTGTGAAGTCGTATGTTTGATCGGATATTTTTAATTTCTTCCAAAAATTCATTCCCTTGAATATATTTAATGATCATATGTTTTGCTTTTTCTATTTCCGTCACAGTTAGGTACGGAACTTGATCACGTTGGCGGGATCGCACACGCGATATCCATGCAATAACTCGAACGGCGCGTGTCAAGTTGCTATGTTTGTTTAATACGCGCTGTATTATGTCATCGTCACTGTGACGTGTGGTGACGTTACTTTGTTTTACGGTGCGTACTTCTTGATCGGTGACGAATATGTGCGTGCCGTTTTCGTCTTGTTTGTTGAATGTTGGTAGGAATGGTGGCCCTTGCCACCACAGTGACTGATCCCTTAATTGCTCTGCTGAGATGCCCCGACTGGCACTGTCTGCAGGATTTTCGGCTGACTTCAAATTGTCTGAGGGAATGACGTCATTTATTTGTTTCACTCGATTCGCTACGAACGGTTTCCAGCGACTGGCGTCCCCTTTAATCCATCCGAGCACAGCTGTTGAGTCGGTCCACCCAAACTTCTCGATCTGGTGGCCAGTTAGTGCTTGCTGAATTTTACTCATAAGTTTGGTTAGGAGATGCGCTCCACTCAGTTCCAACCTGGGTAGAGTTAGGTTCTTGTTTGCGGGAACGAGCCTTGTCTTAGCGGCTATAAGTGTTATTTTTGAATGAACTTTGCCATAGACTACACAGGCGTAAGCTTTCATTGACGCGTCGCAAAACCCATGTAACTCGATGCTGTCGCCTTCACCGCTTTGATACCATCGTTGCACTTGGAAATGGGTCAAATGTTGGTGTAGGTCAGCTCGTATTTTTTCCCATTCGTTGCTAAGGTGGATGGGTAGCTCATCGTCCCACTGAATGTTAGAAAGCCACACTTCTTTAAAAAGAAGTTTTAATTTGGTAGTTATCGGAGATAGCCATCCGATGGGATCAAATATCTTTGAGATATCCGATAACAGTGTTCGTTTTGTATGTTTGGTTGTTTTTATGTCGATCTTTAACTGAAATGTAAAGATATCTTTTTCTGGATGCCATTGCAGACCGAGGGTTTTGGTCGATTCAGACTGCTTGAAACTGAATGCTTCGTGACTACTCTGAGCTTTACTAAAGCCTTCTAAGAGTTCCGTTTTATTTGATGTCCATTTGCGTAGGTTGAAGCCTCCTGACTGAAGTAGCTTTATCAAGTCCTCTTGTAGTTGCTTGACAGCAGATAAAGTGAAGCTTCCACTCACAAGGTCATCCATATAAAATTCTTCTTGTAATGCTAGGGCTGCTCTGCTGTTTTGATACTTATGTCCGTCGTCCGTTGCCAATTGTTTCAATGTCATCATGGCGAGAAAAGGAGCGGCTTTCATGCCATATGTAACAGTTTTTAACTGGTATTCGCGTAACAACTGATTAGGTGAACTTCGCCATAAAATTTTTTGAAAGCGCTGATGATCGTCGCTGATGAGTATTTGTCTAAACATTTTTTCAATGTCAGCGGTATATGCATATTGATATTGTCTCCATCTTAGGATTAGGGACATAAGATCTTGTTGTAAATTAGGGCCACGCTTCATTAAATCATTTAATGTGTAGCCCGTCGATGTTTTTGCCGATGCGTTGAATACGACACGCAAAGCCGTAGTCGCGGAGTCAGCGCGTTCTACGCCGTGGTGAGGTAAATAACAGCTGGGTGTCGCGTTGCTAGTACATTCAGCCATATGGTTTAATGAATGATATTCCTCAATAAATGTTTGGTATGCGTGAGCCAAGTTTGGTTGTCTGCTCAACTTGCGCTCCAAGTTTCGAAACTGTGCGACTGCCTTGGGCTTGGATACCCCCAATTTCTCCTCCATATCATGAGTGAAGGGATATTTAACAACATATCGACCGTCTTCTTTTCTTGTAGTCGTGTCTTTATAATGTTGTAGATATTCCAAATCTTCCTGGGACATGTTTGTTGTTTCCGAAATGTCCTCCACGGACCAGAATCTTTGAATATCATCCACATTGTTTAGTACCATGTTGCATTGAAATGTCTGAACATGGCCACATAAAATCCAGCCTAAGCGTGTCTGTTGCGCAACTAGCGGGGATTTTTCGTGTCTGATGATACCAGCTTGGATAATGGTGGAGTAAATATCGGCCCCCAATAGAAGATCCACGGAGCGACTAATATGAAAGTCTGGGTCGGCCAACTGAATGTTTTCCAAAAATGACCATTGTGGTTTTTGGAATGTATTATTTGGGAGTTTATTGATGAGGTTTCGCATGACGTAAACATTGGTATTAAATGTATAGTCATTGTGTCTTGCTAAACACGTAATATTCATTACGCCTTTGCACGTGCTCTCTTTGGCGCCAATGCCGAATACGACCCCTTTGCATTTTTCGCGGGGCAATTTTAACATTTGTGCTGCATGCTCAGTAATGAGTGATATTTGTGACCCTTGGTCAATGAGCGCTCGTAGTGTCATCAAAGTATTGTCAGCTGCTCGAACCCTGATTAACGCCGTTGATAAAAGTGTCTCGGATAAATCGTCTTGAGACACGTGACTGTTGCCAGTTGATTTCTTGTTTTCGTTATTGCTATTTTGCTGTTTATTTGTTGCGAAATTAGAGTAGGCATCGTGTAACAGTGTATTGTGATACTCTTTGCCTTTGCAAACTCGGCATGTTTGTTTCGAATAGCACTTTCCATTGTTTCCATTTTCATTATGATCAATTAAGCAGTTTTTACACAAACTGTATTTCGTAACCTCTCTCAGCCGGTCATTGGGCTGTAATTCGAGAAAGGCCTTGCATGCAAATAACCGATGATTTCCTTCGCAAATTGGACATGTGGTTGTTTCTTGATTATTTGATTTTATAAATGACTGATTGTTATAACCATGTTTCTTTGTACTGTATGCTTTGTAGGTATGAACTTTCTTGCTAGTACATGACGACTCTTGTTGTGAAGATACAGATTTGGCTCCATCTTGCTTACGACGCGATGCCTCAAGTGATGTGAATTTGATCTCCAAAAATTCGAGGAATTCCTTCAAATTTGGTAGTTCACGTGGGGCAGCTAAGTGCTCTAGGTAGTCATTATGCGTGTCTGCATCTAATTTTAGTGAGATTAGATGCACAATTATTGGATCCCACGACGAGGTGTCCACGCCGAGATTGGTGATGGCGTAGAGACATTCCTTGGTAGTGTCGTGTATCTTTTTAATTGCGGCGGCGGATGCTTGCTGTATGGTAGGGAGGCTGAGTAAGGTATTTAGATGAGATGAGAAAATCAGCTTCTTATTATTGTATCGAGTGTTTAGTATCTCCCAACAAGTGTGATAATTGCTGGGACTTATCATAAGATGCTGAATTAATTTTTCGGCCTCTCCTTTTACTTTTCCCTTGAGATGTTGCATTTTTTGCACGTCGGATATTGATGCGTTGTTATGGATGATTTCCGTGAACAAGTCTTTGAATGAAGTCCAGTTCTGATAGCCTCCACTGAAGGTGGGTAAATCCATCGTCGGTGTAGACTTCTCCCTGTACGTTAGTGAACCTAATTTGTTGCTGATGAGTCTGGTCATGTTTTTGTACTGCTGTTCACACGAACTGTACTGTGTTTCATCGGAAAAATCTCTGGTACCTGGCATACCATCGATTTCCCAGTACAATTTATCAATTGCTGTCCATCGTTCTTGTATGGACTTGAGAGCCTCGTCCAGCTCCCATTTTTGTTGAATTTGATCTATATTGATGTTGTTGACTGTTCTTGTAAATGCTCTGTAATTGCTGGATTGCTTACATAGCATCTCCTCTATCATGCTAGAGGTAGTATAATTTGTACCCACACGTGGCTGAAAAGTGGGCTGTTGCGTGTTTGGATTAGTCGGTGTGTGTAGTCCCTGAGATGACGGACCGCCTTGTTCGACGTTGGATTTTCCTGGTCGTACGATAGGCGTTGGCACCGGTTGCTCTTGAGGTAAATGGGATAAAAGGAAAGCTTTTGTTTTATGATAGAATTCCATTGTGTCCTCATACTTTTTATGGGTGAAATAAGTATGAGACTGATCTTCCCATTTTTTCAAAATTGCGTGATTTGATTCAAACTCGATCCAATAGTCATCGAGTTTCTTGATTTTTCTCCATACCATCTCTGGAGTTTTACGGTCTGGTCCATCCTTCTTGAAGTTCACCAGAAGTGTATTCATCGCTTGCATGATTTCGAGCTGGTTCTCTGGTCCAGCCATTGTCACGGCGGTGAAAGGTGGTGGATCGCAGAGAAAAACTGAATGTCTGTATGCTTGACTGCTCCCAGCCCGAAGTTGATGCTGACGCGGGAATTGTATGCTGTATTGAGTGCTGTGATGACTGCTGTGCTTCCACTTGATGATTCGGTGTCTCTAGCACGATATGTGCGCCTTCTCAATCTTGCCGGTGAGACCCGCTTGGGGGAGGCCGACAGACCGATTCGCTATCGTACAGATCCACGAAAATTGCTGCACGGAAGCACGTTGAACTTGTCACAGGTTCAATTTATGCTCGAAGGACCACATGTACGGTTCAGGACCGCACAGTAATGAAACTGCTTGTTAGAGGTACAAGTTTATTGCCCCCTACTTAGGCTAGTAACCTAATGGCAGTAATGTGAGCGCGATACGATGGAATTTGCACTGATGAATGAAGTGTTAATAAGCGTATTTATAACAAATGCGTGAATGATGACTGGGCGAAATGTACGGTTTCAACATAGACCGTGCAGTAGTGCATTATCTTGTAGTGAGGTGTGTAGTAGAAAGTATAGATATAAGTAAAGAATATTAATTATAATAAGATAGTAATAAACGGGCTTCGATTAAGTAAAGACGTGTTTATCATTTACGTAGTCTTCCATCTCTTTCCCTCTCGTGGCCACACTACATGGCGACCCTGCCAACGCGAGCTCAAGTTTCGTCGCGATTTTGATTCATCGGCATTTTTCACGGAAAATTACAGGCGATCAAAAAACGTGTATAATGTCGCAACTGGGGCATGATGCAACCATTTCCCAATTATTACTGGTGGCCGAGCTTCAAAGCAAGTACGTTGGGACAACTTTTAAAGGAAAAAATGGGAAAAGAGTGTTCTAAGTGCATCTGTGAAAACCAGGAGACGGTGCTCTCTCAATACGGAGGGGCAAACGGCGCAGGGGTTGACACGTCAACTCATATATGGACAAATAACGTACTCTTATCAACATTGATAGCAGTGTGCGGTGCGGCAATTGTCTTTATAATTTTGAAACAATACCAAAAATGTCAAATAAACATGGTGCAACGTCAGCTTCGAGACGACGCCTTCAGGAGGATTCAGATGAGGTTATCCGGCCGCGCGCCGGTCTATCACAGAGTATGCGTCAAAAATAGAAGAACTTATGGTAGATCTTACTATTTCGCAAGCAGGTACAAACCAAAAAGCTTACGAAATATTAGGACCGATAAACGAGAAAATGGCCATAAAAAGATTTGCGGATGGTCTACGGAATAGACGGTTAAGCACGATAATTACAGCACGGAATTACGACGAGCTCAAGGACGCGGCGCGTGCTGCACTGGACGAGGAGCTGGCCCGACCATCTACTTCCAACTCGATGCTACACATGGTACGTACTAGAGGTAGACCCTTTATTCAAGGTCGCGGTAGTAACAACTACAGAGGTTATAGAGGAAAACTTAACCAATATTGGAGTTATAACCACCCCAATGCCAGATTTTACCAAAATAATAATTTCCGCGGGAGACAGCCACGTGGAGCTGCCACGCGATCGAATATATTGCAATTGAATCCCCGAATAAATTCAATTGCAATAAATTATGACTTAAAAAATTCGATATTAACTTTGCATGGTTCTGAAAATAAATATAGCCTTAAATTGTATAGTGATCCTACGTTATGCTCAGAGTTTTTAACTATTCCGGCTCGTAGCGAATCAATACATTACATACAAATAAATAGCGTCACCCAAGATTGCGTCATACTTCCTAAAGAAATACAAGAAAACATATTTCTCGCGAGTATCATAGTGAAACCAAAAAACAATATTATACCCATTAAAATACTTAATACAAGTTACGAAACTGTTATTATTCCTACTTTTCAACCCGATTTTGAATTATTAAATAATTATGAAATATGTTCTTTTGAAAAATGTGATTCTAATTCCATTCGAGCAAACAAGTTGTTGCCATTGTTGAAATTGGATCACTTGTATTCCAATGAACGGAAAACATTAGAATCTATTTGTACAAAATACGCTGACATATTCCAATTGCCCGGCGATAAGCTTACAACCACCAAGGTATAAGAGCAATCTATTACACTGAAACCTAATACGAAACCAGTGTATACTAAACCGTACCGAATACCTAATAGTTTAAAATCTGAAGTAGAGAAACAAATACAGGGTTTGATTAGAGATGATATTATTGAGGAGTGTCGGAGCGAATGGTCAAGTCCTGTTTTATTAGTTCCAAAGAGAAGTGATGATTCAAAAAAAAGTTGGAGATTAGTCATTGATTACCGAAAATTAAACGAAACAATTCAAGACGATAAGTTTCCACTTCCCAATATTAACGAGATTTTAGATTCATTGTCTGGTGCTATTTACTTTACCCATTTAGACCTTAGCCAATCTTATTATCAAGTACGCTTGACACCCGATAGCCGCAATATGACAGCTTTTACAACTAACACAGGCCAATACCAGATGAAACGTTTACCTATGGGATTAAAAATAAGTCCAAGCGCATTTTCACGCGTTATGACCGTTGCCATGTCCGGACTTACGTATGAAAAATGTTTCGTTTACCTAGATGATCTCGTAATATTTGGCAGAAACATGGACAGTCATAATAAAAATCTTATCGATGTATTTGAAAGATTACGAAATATTAACTTAAAACTTAATCCGAGTAAATGTCAATTTTTGAAAATGGAGTTATTATATTTAGGACACGTTGTGTCGAAAGATGGCATTTTACCAGACCCAAATAAAATTACAGCTATTCAGAAGTATCCAACACCTAAAAATTCGGATGAAGTACGACGATTTGTAGCTTTTTGTAATTACTATCGGAAATTCATTAATAAATTTGCAGAAATAACAGTTCCTTTAAACCAGCTCTGTCGTAAAGGGGTACCTTTTGTGTGGTCAGCGGAATGTGATCAGTCATTTCAGTTTTTAAAAAATAAACTAATTTCTCCACCTATACTACAATATCCCGACTTTTCGGAAAACAATCAATTTATACTACAGACAGATGCGTCTAGCTTAGCAATTGGAGCTGTATTATGTAATAAAGACCTAAGACCAGTAGCCTACGCTAGTAGACCACTGAATAAAGCAGAAAAAAATTATCCAACCATACAAAAAGAGTTAGTAGCCATTGTATGGGGAATCAAGTATTTCCGATCATATTTATTTGGTAGGAAATTCACCATTATGACCGACCACAAGCCGTTGATATATTTATTTGGCATGAAGGACCCAAGTAGTAGGTTATTAAAGTTTAGATTGACACTCGAAGAATACGATTTTCAAATACTTAGTTTATGTTAAAGGGAAAAATAACGCGGTAGCAGATGCTCTATCTAGAATTACAATTACATCCGAAGAATTAAAGACGATGAATGAAAGTATGATTAATGTTATGACAAGAGGGCAAAAGAGAAGGCTAGAAGGAATGAAAGGATTGAAAGGTGATGTTATCCCTAATATTGACAAGGACGAGCGGCCTGATCAACCGCGAGTTGTGGAAATATTACGGATACCAAATGAATCAGTAGAGATGATTTTAGTAGAAGAGAATAAATTAAAGAGGATAAAGCAAAAGGAAAAAATAAATGCGGAACGGGAATGTTTTGTTTTTACGAAAAGAAAGAAAATATTATACATTAACCTTGATTTTAAATCACATTTTACGCGAGACGAATTTGTGGTTAAATTAAGTGATTTTTGTAAAGAATTAAATATCAATGAAATCTGTATAATAAAGACAGAAAACAATGCATTGTTTATAAGAGATTTAATTGATGAAGTGAAAAGTAAAAACACATATCAGGGCCCTAAGATTTGTGTTTTAAGAGGAATAAAAAGAATAGAGGACAGTAAGGAAAAGGATTTCATTTTGAATGATTATCATTTGCTACCTACTAGCGGACACGCAGGGGTACGCAGAATGATTAATAATTTAAGAAAACAATTTTACTGGCTAGGAATGGAACATGATGTTAGAGACTATATTCGTAAATGTGAAAAATGTCAGAAAATGAAACACTCAAGACATGGTTATTACAACAACTGCTACATCAGCTTTTGAAAAAATCTTTCTAGATTTAGTAGGTCCCTTAGATAAAGACGAGGAAGGCAATGTCTACATTCTCACACTCCAGTGTGAACTAAGTAAATTTGTAGAAGCTTATCCTATTAGAAATAAGGAAACGAAAACTGTAGCTAGAGCATTTGTGAATAATTTCATACTAAGATTTGGAATTCCAAATTGCTTGGTAAGCGATCGAGGTTCTGAATTTTTATCTTCAACGATGACGGAAGTCTGTAAATTATTAGAAATTGAAAAACTTAATTCAACTGCTCATCACCACCAAACTATAGGGTCATTAGAAAATACACATAAACACCTAGGTGCATTTCTGAGGACAATGTGCGATAAACAACCTGAAAATTGGAGTTTTTGGCTACCCTTTTGGTGCTTTTCATATAACAATACCGTTCATACAGCGACCAAATATGCCCCATATGAATTAGTATTCGGTAAAAGTTGTCGGATACCAAGTAGATTAAGTAGTGATGTAGAACCATTATATAATGTAGATAACTATAGTTTAGAGTTAAGATACAGAATGCAAGTAGCGCATAAGGACGCTCGTGAAAATTTAATACAGTCAAAACTAAATAGGAAATATAAGTACGATAAAAAAGTGAATACAGTGACATATAAAAAAGACGATCAAGTGCTAGTGAAAAATGAGTGCGGTAGAAAACTTGACTGTTTGTTTGAGGGCCCTTATACAGTGAAAAGTGACGTCGGACCAAACGTAATAATACTTAAAAATAACAAAAGTGAAGTAGTACATAAGAATAGAACTAAGCTCTTTGTTCCTAGTTTTTAAGGTATATAACCACCTGCGTGTGGTAGTAAGTAAAAAAAAAAGTGTAAATCATTTTACATTTTTTTTTATTATCCTGCCCGGGTTGTGAGGTGTGTAGTAGAAAGTATAGATATAAGTAAAGAATATTAATTATAATAAGATAGTAATAAACGGGCTTCGATTAAGTAAAGACGTGTTTATCATTTATGTAGTCTTCCATCTCTTTCCCTCTCGTGGCCACACTACATGGCGACCCTGCCAACGCGAGCTCAAGTTTCGTCGCGATTTTGATTCATCGGCATTTTTCACGGAAAATTACAGGCGATCAAAAAACGTGTATAATGTCGCAACTGGGGCATGATGCAACCATTTCCCAATTATTACTGGTGGCCGAGCTTCAAAGCAAGTACGTTGGGACAACTTTTAAAGGAAAAAATGGGAAAAGAGTGTTCTAAGTGCATCTGTGAAAACAAGGAGACGGTGCTCTCTCAATACGGAGGGGCAAACGGCGCAGGGGTTGACACGTCAACTCATATATGGGCAAATAACGTACTCTTATCAACATTGATAGCAGTGTGCGGTGCGGCAATTGTCTTTATAATTTTGAAACAATACCAAAAATGTCAAATAAACATGGTGCAACGTCAGCTTCGAGACGACGCCTTCAGGAGGATTCAGATGAGGTTATCCGGCCGCGCGCGTGGCGCCCGTGAAAATCAGGACCCATCCCCAGCCTGATGACCATTCTAGCGGAACAGCTCAAGAGAAGAATCAAGACGGTTTGCGATATGCGTACTACCTTAGTTAATATGTCAAGTAGGTAAAATGTTCTTTAGTTATAATAATAAATAAATGACAGAAGAATTATGCATTATATTTCATAAGTTAGAAGATATTAGAATTACATTAAGAAAGTTAGGCCCCCGCAATAGGAAAAAATATCCCGATAGGGTGAATATATTATTTGAAAAAGCTCATGAGCTCCGAGAATCTTTTAAATTAATTTTTGAGTTGGAATTGCAAAAGAAAAGCTTAAAAGTTGATTTTGCAGATTATATTTTAGATAGTTTAGTGGATAAGGTAGAACAATCGTATAATAAGATATAAAATTATTGTATTTTTTTAAATGCGTCCCAGCAAACATTAAATATGGAAACAGTTAATTTAAAAACCGCGGCAAAGGTCCCTGTTATGGACGGAAAGGAAGAAACGGTTGAAAAAATTATCTCTAATATAGAACTATACAACAGTGTTCTAAAAGATGCAGCTAGCAAGAAATTATTAGCATCTTTTGTTGTGAAAACAAGGTTAACCAAGTCGGCTAAACTAAAACTAAAAAATGAGTATGATAACTGTGAAGACTTGATAAAAGACATAAAATTATTCTTACTAACTAAAAAATCGCCGAATTCCTTGTTGGCTCAACTAAATGCTTTATCTCAAAATGAGTTGTCTATCACAGAGTATGCGTCAAAAATAGAAGAACTTAAGGTAGATCTTACTATTTCGCAAGCAGATACAAACCAAAAAGCTTACGAAATATTAGGACCGATAAACGAGAAAATGGCCACAAAAAGATTTGCGGATGGTCTACGGAATAGACGGTTAAGCACGATAATTACAGCACGGAATTACGACGAGCTCAAGGACGCGGCGCGTGCTGCACTGGACGAGGAGCTGGCCCGACCATCTACTTCCAACTCGATGCTACACATGGTACGTACTAGAGGTAGACCCTTTATTCAAGGTCGCGGTAGTAACAACTACAGAGGTTATAGAGGAAAACTTAACCAAAATTGGAGTTATAACCACCCCAATGCCAGATTTTACCAAAATAATAATTTCCGCGGGAGACAGCCACGTGGAGCTGCCACGCGATCGAGTCGCGGTCGAGGTCGAGTAACTCATGGTAGGGGATATTATCGTGGTAGCGTACATTTGGCACAGCAAGTGACTCAAGAAGGAGAAAATTCGGAAGGTCAAAATTATACAAATCAGTTTTTTCGGGCTTAAAGATTACATTCTAACATGTCATGTAAGAAACGCTAAATACATTTTTTTAAATGTGAATGAAACAAGATGCTCATGGTTACTTGACACCGGCGCGTCAATATCAGTAGTTCGTACATCGTGCCTACCAGAAAAAATACCTATTTATGAAGACAAAATTGTAATACATGGCATCGGAGGGAAAATTTATTCAAATGGTTACGTTTTTCTCACTATTAAAACATCCGATGCTATACCGTTTCGTCATAAATTTTACATATTTGAAAAATTGCCTTGCAAGTCTGACGGAATTTTGGGTCAGGACTTCTTTAATAAATTCAATGCAATAAATTATGACTTAAAAAATTCGATATTAACTTTGCATGGTTCTGAAAATAAATATAGCCTTAAACTTTATAGTGATCCTACGTTATGCTCAGAGTTTTTAACTATTCCGGCTCGTAGCGAATCAATACATTACATACAAATAAATAGCGTCACCCAAGATTGCGTCATACTTCCTAAAGAAATACAAGAAAACATATTTCTCGCGAGTATCATAGTGAAACCAAAAAACAATATTATACCCATTAAAATACTTAATACAAGTTACGAAACTGTTATTATTCCTACTTTTCAACCCGATTTTGAATTATTAAATAATTATGAAATATGTTCTTTTGAAAAATGTGATTCTAATTCCATTCGAGCAAACAAGTTGTTGCCATTGTTGAAATTGGATCACTTGCATTCCAATGAACGGAAAACAATAGAATCTATTTGTACAAAATACGCTGACATATTCCAATTGCCCGGCGATAAGCTTACAACCACCAAGGTATATGAGCAATCTATTACACTGAAACCTAATACGAAACCAGTGTACTTATACTAAACCGTACCGAATACCTAATAGTTTAAAATCTGAAGTAGAGAAACAAATACAGGGTTTGATTAGAGATGATATTATTACACCACACTACAGTAGTTGTATTGTTGCATTGATTACAAGCATGCTTTGGTATAAATACGGGTGGCTGATGCCTTGCGTCTGCGTGTCATTATTGCTTTAGATGGTGGACCGTTCGCAGCTCGGCTCAGCACGGCTCATCTGCCGGTGCGCTCCGAGGTCGGAGCTTGTCGCAGTGCCAGCCACGGCGCGTATGCACCTCACCTGCTGGTGAGCTGTCGAACACGCAGAGGCGTGTCGCAGCGCCGGCCACGGCACGTCTACGCCTCAATTGCCAGTGAGCTTGTCACGTTCTAGGTGGCAACAGAAAGAATTTAGCTAGGTAGAACTTATTTAATAAATATGGATTACAATTAATTAGAATTTTCTATTAATGTGGGTGGTTATTTAGAATTACAAAAATTATCTAATTCAATTAATCTGAAATACGCGGAGAGCCGGGTATGTAGGTAGGTACCCGTAAGTATGCACTATACAGTCTGAGAGTCTTTAAGTAATTCGTAAAAAAATGCCACTGCCCTGGGGGTTGAGCGCGCCGTTGGGTAGTGTCGCCGAGGTAGTCTTCATCCACTCCAGGTCGGTCGGTAGCCGGTTAACCTCGCGCCAGAAGTAGTGAGCGCAGGTCGAGGTAGGGGAGGGAAGAAAGAACCCTGGAATGTAGTCGAAAGTGGACGTTTTAGAATTTGTCCGCTTTAATAGTTGGACTACAACATTGATCTTCGGCCAAAGATGCATGATGGTGAGACGAGATGGCATAGGCGATTTTAAGCATTAAATAGTGATCAATGATGAGGCCAACTAGACATAATTACAATAGCAGACGCGAGAACTAAATGACAATCATGCAGGCAAAATGGTCGAATGCAACACACGTTAATTAATAGGTAATTTCTTTTACAGTTTACATTTACAAAGTTAATCAGTATAAAAACATGATATCAATAATAATCTTAGGGTGTTTCTTATTCAAAAAGATTTTGGATATAATTTTCTAGAAGGAAACAAGATTTTACTATAGGCTAGGTATGTGACGTGACACGTTAAATTTTCATTCAAAACATAATTATTGTTTTAAATGTTGTATAGATTGTTAGACTATCTAAAGATCGTCGAGATTTTAAATACAAAAGAACAAGCATTCTAAAATGAATCAGCATTTTTAATGAAATCTATGAAAATGGAATCTAATATGTATAGGTACCTAACGAACATCGAGTTAATTCACAACACTCACCCAATATCGGGGCAATTCCTTCGTATTTAATAATCACACACTGGCAATCACTCTTTGATCAGAATTTCTCTTCATTTGTAGAAATTAAAATGTCTCAGAAATTTCAAAACTTTAGTTTCTTATGTAGCGGTAGGTAACGTTCGAACGAGACGAAAAAAAAGAACGTTCCTCACCGTTGCAGGTAATCGAGTCCCGGTGCATCACATTTTACGTACGACCGTACTCGTTTGAGTTTATGTATTATGTTTATGTATTAAGATTTTATTTAAATTTATTTTATAATGTTATGTATATTTTATTTATTTACTTATATAATTTTTAATATATATTTAAATATATACTTAGAATTTAAGGAAAATAGATAATAAATATTAGCTTAGTCCGCTAGATGGCGCCTAGCGTTACATATCCCCCTTTTTAGGTAAGGATTTTACCTAGTGAAATCCGTACTCAACTGTATATCAAGCCTAAAAGTTATGTCTCTAAATTCATACTACCTCTGACATTATTCACTCATTCACTCCTTCATTTTTATCCATCAATCTAATAAATATAGCAACGGCACTTTACAGCAGTGTCGCTGCGTCCTAGCATACAGAGTCTTCGTGATCTAGCAACAAAAACTCAGACATAACAATATTTCAGATAATTGTCCAAGAGCTGTAGTTTTGAAATGATGATCCGGTAAAGTTAATACCCAACTAAAATATTTTTCACCTTTTAGGTCAGTGAATAATATTAAGAAAATATAAGATATCTCAACTTTTAGGTCGTCAGGATATCAAAATTAAATTATCTTACTTTTAGGTCGTAAGACATTATAATTTTGTTAGAAAATAGTATTATTTAATTTGTAGCTTTCGGTAGAAGTTTCATCATTTACAATTACAATGGACTAATTTTGTAATAAAAGTGGAGTAGGAGTTATTTAGGGCTATGTAAGTAAAGCTTAATTTGCTAATGAAGATTTGTCAACTTAAGGTCCTTAATGTGCCAAGTCCCTAAGTTGTTTCCGTTAAGATCTTCTAGATCATAAACCAAGGGTGATTTTTTATTAATGACACGACATTTTATATATTTAGGAGCGAGTTTCTTGGCGAATTTATTGTCTTTATCGCTTTGATAGTATGTGCGTCTCCAAACTATATCACCTGGATTAAACTCTGCATATTTGCGTCGCAAGTTGTAGTTAACGGTACTTCGAGAATGAGCCTTTAGTAGCGATGACTGTACTTTATCGAATACCTTGCGCAGCGTTCCTAAATTTTCGGCGTATTCATCTCTAGGTATAAAAACTATGTCATCTGCAGCTGTAGTTTCAGAATCTACGTAGTGAGATCCGCAGCTTATAAGTTCTCGTCCAAATACTAAAAATGATGGTTTAAAGCCAGTAACTATGTTAACAGAACTATTTAGTGCGAATTGTATCTTAGGTATATTAGTATCCCAAGATCGGTGGTCGTTTTCGATAAAAGTTGATACAGAAGTCATTATGGTTTTATTATAGCGTTCTACCGAGTTCACTTGAGGTGTATATTTGGGTGTGTACAGAATATTAGGTATTTTGTAATGTTCAAATAACTGCCGTAAGATATTGCCAGTAAACTGTTTTCCGTTGTCCATGAGGATTGTACTTGGAATACCATGTACCAGGAACACTTGCTCTTCTAGAAGGCGAGCAATTATATTAGCTGTCGAACGTCTTATAGGAAATAATAAACAGTACTTACTGAAGCAACATACTACAACTAGTAAAAATGTATTCTGATTCCGAGTGACTGGTAGAGGTCCAACTAGATCTATACTAATCATTTGGAACGGTCTTGAGCAGATTTTAGGTCTACCCATGACTCCAAGAGTTGTGTGATTAGGGTGTTTATGGGCAGTGCATGTATCGCAATTTAAAACAAAATTAGTTACGTCGCGATGCATACCAGGCCAGAAGTAACTCAGACTTAGTCGTGTTTTAAAGACGCCAAAATGACCAGCAGTGGGTTCCGAATGGTTTTTAGAAATAATTTCAGTCCTAGATTCTGCAGGTATAACCTCTTTCCATTCAAACTCTCTCGTTAGCGGATTTAGGCTTTTTACATAGCGGTAAAGCTTATTGTTAATACTCGATAGTTAAGAAAAGAGGTTGGAGAATTTTGACATCCATTATAGATATTTAGGTACCAAGGGTCTGATGTGTTGGAAGGTAAATTAGTAACATCATTTATAGCATATATTTGAACAGAGCGTGAGAGACTATCAGATACTATGTTCTCAGAGCCATTACGGTGTTTTATTTCAAAGTTGTAGGCTGATAATCGAACACCCCAACGAGCTAATCGGCCAGTAGGGTTATTGAGATTAATGAACCACTTTAAGGCAGCATGATCAGTGTAGACCGTGAATTTACGACCGTTTTCCAAATAACAGCGCCAGTGTTCTATGGCTGTTAGAACTGCCAGCGCTTCTCGCTCAGTAGCACTGAAGTTACGTTCCCGATCAGTTAGTGACTTGCTCATATACGCTATAACTTTTTCGTCACCATTCTGCACCTGAGTTAGAACAGCACCGATGCCATAATAACTTACATCAGTATGCACCTCAAAAGGTTCAGAATAGTTAGGGCAAGTTAGCACAGGCGCAGAAATGAAGCAATCCTTTAACTTTTTAAAGGCCTCGTCCGTTTTAGAAGTCCACAAGAATGGAGGTGCTTTTTTGCCTAGTGAGGTCAGCTTATTAAGGGGTGCCGCTAAAGAACTGAAATTAGGAATGAATCTTCTGTACCATGAGGCTGTACCTAAGAATCGTCTTAGTTCCTTTCGATTAGTTGGAGTGGGATAGTTAACAATAGCTTGAACTTTTTCAGGATCAGCATGTAGGCCATTAGAGTCAACTACGTAACCTAGGTATTTTAGCTGTTGCCTGAAAAACTGACTTTTGGTAAAGTTGATGGTTAGGTTCGCAGATTTTAGTTTTTCTAGAACGCGTAGTAAAAGCGATATATGTTTCTCAAAAGTAGGCGAAACTATTATAATGTCGTCGACAAATGCAAATACCAGGTGCTCAAATTCAGGGCCGTAGAATAAACTGTCAAATAACCTCTGCTGTGTAGCTGGTGCATTGGTTAAGCCAAATGGCATACATTTAAATTGGTAAGTGCCACGAGAGGGAATATAGAAGCTAGTTTTGCATCTATCTTCTTCTTTAATTAAGATCTGCCAGAAGCTTTTGGACAAATCGATACTGCTTAGGTACTTAGCATCACGCAAGTTGTCCAGGATTTCAGAAATGTAAGGCAAGCTATACGCGTCCTTCTTAGTGACTGCGTTTAACTTGCGGCTGTCTAGACAGAATCGAAGTTCTCCATTCTTCTTAGGAGTCAGTAGCACAGGTGACGACCAAGGACTATCACAAGGCTCTACGATGTCTTCCTTCACCATTTCATCCAGTTGTTCGATTAGGATTCGTTGTTTTTCTGGGGACATCCGATAGTACCTTTGTCGGACAGGAGTAGCATCACCAGTGTCAATAGTGTGAGTGATAAGAGATGTACGTCCTAAACCTCGTTCTTCGTATGAATTTTTGCGGAATTCTAATATAATGTGATCTGCGGTCACTTTTTGAGCTGGAGTTAAGTGATCATACGAGCAAAGATGTTTATGTTCATTACTTGATATTTCAGCTAGTGCAACATCATGCTGTTTCAAAATAACATTTTTTATATGTTTAGGAAATAGGTTAAATGTATTCCAGAAGTCCATACCTAGGATAAGGTCGTTTAAGATTTGAGGAACTACGTGAGCTTTAATAATGTGTAGTTGATTAGCAAAAGAGACCGGTAAGTTAATAAAACCAATAGATTTTAGTTTCACACCGTCCGCAGCAACGAATTGTAGATTTTCGCAGTTATTTAGTTTGAATCCAGATTTAGTTAACATTTCGTGAGAATGATTACCTAATATTGTAGCAGATGAACCAGAATCGAGTAAACCTGTCCGTTGTAGACCGTTGATCTCGATCAAGGCATACGGACGTGAGTTGATATTAGAATTTTGGATTGACGAAACAGTGTAGCAAGAAAAATATTTAGAGATAGTTTCTAACCAATCTTTCCATTCAGATTCATTGAAATTGTTACTACGATTAGTATCGACACTGAATCGACAATCCAGACTGCCTAGTTTTTTGTATTAGGTTCATTAGAATGACAATTTTGACACTCCGGATAGCGAATTCCCTTATTTCCGCATTTGAAGCATATGGGAAAGTGAGGTAACTTGCATTGCTTCAGAGAGTGAGTATTGTTCCTACACCTAGGGCAAAAAACGTTTGTAGGTTCAGAAGAGACGGCAGTAACAGGTAAGTTTTTATTTTGATTAGGTTTTGATGACTCTGTGTTAGTGGTATTAGTTCGATATGTGTTTGTGTTGTTTGTGTTACTAGAGTGGCCTTGTTTGTGATTTTTATTTTGGTAATTATAATGTTATGAGTAGTAATTTTTAATGTAGTTATTAGAATGTGTATTAAAATAATGGTTAGGTTTCTTATTGTAGTTATAGTTTGAATTGGTGTTACCAGTAGTGCTTGGTTTGTTGTAGGCAAATTCAGGTGCAAGTGTTTCTGAATTAGCCTTAGGAGGTTCTCGAAATTGTTTAAGTCGTGACTGAATGCTTTCATAATTGCGACAAACATTTCTTAGTGTCTCAATGTCCTTTACGCCAGGAGAGGCTGCAAGTGTACTTGCATAACAAGGTCGTATGTTATGCAGGATAATTTCAAGTTGTTCACTTTCAGAGAGACGATTATTTAGCCGCGAGAACATTCCATGCATTATTGATAGGCAAATGGTGATATTTTCCTCACCCTGTGTACGACTACGAATTTCCGAGAGTAATCTGTAGTCATAGTCACTGTGACTGAAATCTTGTTTTAGTAAAAGTACCAGCTCATCCCAAGAATTTACTTTATGTTTCGCGTAGCGAAACCAGTGCAGTGCATCTTCAGTGAAGAATTCGTATGCATATGGCATGACCTTACTACGCGATACATCCCTGGATAAAATAAACTCTTCCATTCTCTGTATAAATGCCCGTACACAAGTTTTTCCAGAAAACTTAATTTTGGATATCTCTGCAGCTATGTTTTTATCGCAGGAAAAGATTCTTTCAGTAATAGGGGCTGTTGTTGATTCGGTAGGAGCAGCTGTATCAGGCGGTAAAGGGCAACTCGTTGGTTTCAAGGAGAGTATGTCGTTATTTTGAACCTTGTAATTGGAACGGCATGCTTTATATATTTCCTGAAGATCTTCTGTAGGTGTTATTCGATTTATTCTATGATGGACGTGATTAAGTATAGTCTCGGTTCTAGTATATAAGTTTTTATCAAATTTATTTTTTAGAATTGAAAGATTTTTTGAGACTTATTTAAAGTTTCTTTAACTGCTTTTAGATCACTTGCTGGGTCTAAATGTGATTCTAGTATATCTTCCGAAGGTAATGAGACAGAGATCTTTACGATTTGTTTTCGCAGTTCCGCTACAGAATCTGCAGGTGTGAGTCCACGAACGGCAACCTCATATTCAAGTTCTGATTTTTGTAGAGATAAATATTTTATTGGAAACGACATTATTAATTTTCAAAGAAGAGAAAAAAATTGAGTAGAATTAATAACGAGACCGATGAGTGTGTGTTGCAATTTAAAACAATTGCGTACAATATGATCAGCTACAGCACTAGTTGATTGATATAATACTAAATCAGCTTAACTAGGTTCAACTTGTATGTCAGCAATTAGAATTAAAATTATTAGATTTTGAGCAAAAGAATTAGACTTTTAATGAGCAGTAAATTAATTAAAGTTGCACAGCCATCCATACAAGTTGAGCAACTTAATTTAATATCTAAATGCAACCATCACCAGTGATAACTACAAAATACTTCGAGCTTACTCAAAACTTGCTCAGGACTGTATAGTACATAAGAAGGTGGGCGCCATTGTCACGTTCTCGGTGGCAACAGAAAGAATTTAGCTAGGTAGAACTTATTTCATAAATATGGATTACAATTAATTAGAATTTTCTATTAATGTGGGTATTTAGAATTACAAAAATTATCTAATTCAATTAATCTGAAATACGCGGAGAGCCGGTTCGTAGGTAAGTATGCACTATACAGTCTGAGAGTCTTTAAGTAATTCGTAAAAAAATGCCACTGCCCTGGGGGTTGAGCGCGCCGTCGGGTAGTGTCGCCGAGGTAGTCTTCATCCACTCCAGGTCGGTCGGTAGCCGGTTAACCTCGCGCCAGAAGTAGTGAGCGCAGGTCGAGGTAGGGGAGGGAAGAAAGAACCCTGGAATGTAGTCGAAAGTGGACGTTTTAGAATTTGTCCGCTTTAATAGTTGGACTACAACATTGATCTTCGGCCAAAGATGCATGACGGTGAGACGAGATGGCATAGGCGATTTTAAGCATTAAATAGTGATCAATGATGAGGCCAACTAGACATAATTACAATAGCAGACGCGAGAACTAAATGACAATCATGCAGGCAAAATGGTCGAATGCAACACACGTTAATTAATAGGTAATTTCTTTTACAGTTTACATTTACAAAGTTAATCAGTATAAAAACATGATATCAATAATAATCTTAGGGTGGCGACGTGATTGAAGGACAAACCAACAAACAAACACACTATCGTATTTATAATATCAGTAATGCTTTATTATAACACTTTTTATAATTGTCAAATTTTGTTATGTATCTTTGTGTTAACCAAAGACAAAATTACGTTTAGCTGTCATTTACGTTTTGTTATTCCACTGTCATTTGCGTTTTGTTATTCCATGTCAGATGCGTTTTTGTTATACCACGTTTTATAGTGACTTGACGGAAACGCGGTCGAACGGGATAAAAAGTATCCTATGTCCGTCTCCTGGTTCTGAGCTACCTCTCGACCAATTTTCAGCCAAATCGGTTCATCCGTTCTTGAGTTATAAATAGTGTAACTAACACCACTTTCTTTTATATATATATATAGATATATAGATATAGAAGATGTTATGTATATTTTATTTATTTACTTATATAATTTTTAATATATATTTAAATATATACTTAGAATTTAAGGAAAATAGATAATGATATTAGCTTAGTCCGCTAGATGGCGCCTAGCGTTACAAGCTGCCGTGCGCGTTGCAGCTCGTCGCAGCGCTGGTCACGGCGCGACTGCGCCTCACCTGCTGATGCGCTGCCGAGCGCGTAGTTGCACAGCGCCGGCCACGATGCATCTGCGCCTCACATGCCGGTGCGCTGCAGTGCGCAATAGAGCGTGTCGCAGCGCTGGCCACGGCACGTCTGCGCCTCACCGCTGCCGAGCACGCAGGGGCGTGTTGCAGCGTCGGCCACGGTGCGTCTGCGCCTCACCTGCTGGTGCGCTGCTGAGCACGTCGTTGCACAGCGCCGTCCACGATGCATCTGCGCCTCACATGCTGGTGCGCTGCAGTGCGCAATGGAGTGTGTCGCAGCACTGGCCACGGCGCGTCTGCGCCTCACCTGCTGGTGCGTTGCCGAGCGTATTGGAGCGCAGCGCCGACAACGGCTCATGTACGCCTCACCTGCTGGTGTGCTGCCGAGCGCGTTGGAGCACCTCGCAGCGCCGGCCACAGCGTGTCTGCGCCTCACATGCCGGTGCGCTGCAGTGCGCAATGGAGCGTGTCGCAGCGCTGGCCACGGCACGTCTGCGCCTAACCAGCCGATGCGCTGCCGAGCACGCAGAGGCGTGTCGCAGCGTCGGCCACGGTGCGTCTGCGCCTCACCTGCTGGTGCGCTGCTGAGCACGTCGTTGCACAGCGCCGTCCACGATGCATCTGCGCCTCACATGCTGGTGCGCTGCAGTGCGCAATGGAGCGTGTCGCAGCGCTGGCCACGGCGCGTCTGCGCCTCACTTGCTGGTGCATTGCCGAGCGTATGGGAGCGCAGCGCCGACAACGGCTCGTGTGCGCTTCACCTGCCGGTGTGCTGCCGAGCGCGTTGGAGCACTTCGCAGCGCCGGCCACGGCACGTCTGCGCCTCACCTGCTCGAGTGCTGCTGAACGCGTCGAAGCGCAGCAGCACTGTGCGTCTACGCCTCACCTACCGGTGTGTTATTGAGCACGCAGAGGCGTGTCTGTACGCTGCCGTGCGCGTTGGAGCACAGCGCAGCGCCGGTTACGGCGCGTCTGCCTCTCACCTGCCGGTGCGCTGCCGTGTCCGTTGGAGCACGGCGCGTCTGCGTCTCACCTGCCTGTGCGCTGCCGTGCGCGTTGGAGCATGGCGCAGCGCTGGCCACGGCGTGTCTGCCTCTCACCTGCCGGTGCGCTGCCGTGTCCGTTGTAGCACGGCGCGTCGGCGTCTCACTTGCCTATGCGCTGCCGTGTCCGTTGGAGCACGGCGCGTCTGCGTCTCACCTGCCTGTGCGCTGCCGTGCGCGTTGGAGCATGGCGCAGCGCTGGCCACGGTTCGTCTGCACCTCACCTGCCTATGCGCTGCCGAGCACGCAGAGGCATCTCGCAGCACCGGTCACAACGCGTCTGCCCCTCACCTGTCGGTGCGCTGCAGTGCGCGTTGGAGCACGGCGCATCGTCAGTCACGGCGCGTCTCCGCCTCACCTGCCGGCAATGCATTGTCATTTTGAGCATGTCGCAGCGACGGCTACGGAGCGTCTGCGCCTCACCTGCCGAACACGCAGAGGCCTGACGCAGTGCCGGCCACGGCGAATCCGCGCCTCACCTGCCATTGCGCTGTCGGGCTCGCAGGGACCTGTCGCAGTGCCAGCCACGGTACCACTGCGCGCCACCTGTCGGTGCGCTGGCGAGCGCGTCACTTCCTGACGCAGCGCCAGGCACGGTGCCACTGCGTGTCACCTGTCTGCTGCGTCGTGTCGGGCCTCGCCTGGTCTGGTCTCGTCAGGTCTGGTCGCGTCTGGTGTCTTCTGGTCTCGTCTGGTTCCTCTGGTTTCGTCTGGTCTAGTTTCGTCTCTCTGGTCTAGTTTCGTCTCGCCTGAGTGATGTGATGTGAGTGATGTGATTGATGTGATGTGAGTGATGTGATGTGTGATGTGATGAGTAATGTGATGTGATGTGTGATGTGAGTGATGTGAGTGATGTTTGTGAGTGATGTGAGTGATGTGAGTGATGTGAGTGATGTGAGTGATGTGAGTGATGTGAGTGATGTGAGTGATGTGAGTGATGTGAGTGATGTGATGTGATGTGATGTGATGTGATGTGAGTGATGTTAGTGATGTGATGTGAGTGATGTTAGTGATGTGATGTGAGTGATGTGAGGTGATGTGAGTGATGTGATGTGATGTGTGATGTGATTTAATGATGTGATGTGATGTGTGATGTGATTAAATGATGTGATGTGATGTGTGATGTGATTTAATGTTAGTGATGTGGTTTGATGTGAATGATGTGAGTGGTTTGTGTGATGTGAGTGATGTGATGCGAGTGATGTGAGTGATGTGAATTATGTGATGCGAGTGATGTGAATGATGTGATGCGAGTGATGTGGATGCGATGCGAGTGATGTGTATGATGTGAAGTGATGCGAGTGATGTGAATGGAGTGATGTGAATGATGTGATGCGAGTGATGTGAATGATGTGAAGCGAGTGATGTGATGTGAGTGATATGAATGATGTGTGTGATGTGATGTGATGTGAGTGATATGATTGATGTGAGTGATATCACATGATTGTTGTATGATGATGTGAGTGATGGGTTTGAGTGATTTGATGTGAGTGATGTGTGTGAGTGGTTTGAGTGATGCGAGTCATGTGAGTTATGTGATGTGAGTAACCAGACGAGACAGAACGAGACCAGACCAGACGAGATCAGACCAGACGAGACCAGACGAGACGAGACTAGACTAGACGAGACCAGAGAAAACGAGACAGAACGAGACCAGAAGAGACAGAACGAGACCAGACCAGACGATAGAGAACGAGACTAGATGAGACAGAACGAGACCAAACGAGACCAGACAACAAGAGAGAACGAGAAAAAACGAGACCAGAGGAAACGAGACGAGACCAGACAAGACAGAACGAAACCAAACGAGACCAGACTAGACCACACGAGACCAGACGAGACGAGAAGAGACGAGACCAGACCAGACCAGACGTGAGGAGACCAGACGAGACGTGAGGAGACCTGTAGACACGAGACCAGAGGAGAACAGACGAGACCAGAGGAGAACAGACGAGACCAGAGGAGACTAAACGAGACCAGAGGAGACTAAACGAGGCTAGGCGAGACCAGACCAAACGAGACCAGACGAAACGAGATCAGACGAGACCAGAGGATGTGATGTTAGTGAAATGAGTGATGCGAGTGATGTGGAGTAATTTGATGTGAGTGATGTGATGTGAGTGGTTTGTGGGATGTGAGTGATGCGTGATATTTCTAAATCATTTCTTACTTTTCCAAAACGCGGGCAGTTAGTTAATAAGTGAGCTATGTGTTCTTCAGCTTCCGGGTTACATTTGCATGCTGGGCTATCCTTGATTTTGAACCTGTGCCTGTGTAGATAGTAAGAAAATCCGCCATGTGCTGTTAGAACCTGCACCATCGTTGAGTCGAATTTCGCCGCTCTCGTAATCTTATTTGCTTGCCGTACGTCTGGCATAAACAGTTTCGTAGTACTAGCAGTCATGCCGCTAGTATATCTATCTTGCCACTGTTCTATGGAGTCCGTTCTTAGTGTCCTCTTCATGTAAGATAATGAATGGACATGCCTTATAGTCAGTTGCTGTCCTCTTAAATAGTGCCGCCTGTTTTGCAAGGTAATCGGCTCTCTCGTTTCCTTCTACTCCTATATGTGCTTTTATCCCGTAAAACCTTATTTGTTTTCCCTGATCGCGCAATATAGCCAGGTTTTTTTTTTCTTATAGCATAGATTAGCGGATGAGAAGAATGTTGGTTTTGCAACAGATCGAGTGAGGATCTGGAATGACTAAGTACGCAAGCTTCCTTTTCCTCTCTTTTCACTACTAAACCCACCGCTCTTTCCAAAGCATAAAGTTCAGCTTGAAAAACTATACAATACGGCTCCAGTTTGAGCTTCATTGATTGGACCTCTACGTGATTTTTCCATACCGATATCCCAGCACCTACCTTCCCATCAATTTTGCTACCTGGTTTATGTGTATTATCTATGTTTGCTACCATCGGTGAACAATAGCAAACCTTTGACCTGATTGTCTTCTTTTGTTTTGGGTTCTAAGTCACTCAGGCAGGTATAGTCAATATTAACTTTTTGTGCGGGATGTTCTGCTTCCAAGAAGCTGATTTTAAGCTCTATGTCTCGATCATCGGGAAGAAGTAAGAAGGGCTTTCCTCTTTTAGTTTCATATAATATAGCTTGTTCCCTATCTCTGAGGTCTAACGGAACTAGTCCTGCTAGTAAAATCGCAGAATTTAGCGAGACTGTTCTGTATGACCTGCAGATTTTCTGTGCAAATCCTCTCTGTATTGTGTTGAGCTGCTTTATAATGCCTGTTTTTTTTTGCCACTGTTGCCCATACGCTTGCGGCGTATAAAACTATGGGTTCTACAACCGCAACGTATATTGTCCTCGTCACCTCAGGGTTTAGACCCCAATTTACTTTTGCTGCTCTAGCTCAAGGGTGCTCAACAGCAGGCCCGCGGGCCACAATGAGGCCCGCGGGTGAATTTTAAATGGCCCACGCAAGCAATGTTTCAAAACTCCCGCTAACAAAATGCTGCGTGCTACGGAAAGAACGAATTGCGCGCGATTACCGACCTCCCCCGCCCCGCGCCGAGCTTTTACAGGAAAAAGGGATGTTACATCTTGAAATTGATTTACTACAAAATGCATCTTGGTTGAGTGATCTCGCCTTTCTTGTTGACGTTACAAATTATTTAAATATTTTGAATCTTAAATTACAAGGAAAAGATTGTTCACTGCCGACTATGTTTAATTTGATAAGTGGATTCAAAGCTAAATTAAATCTTTTTTTAATTAATTTAGCCGCAGGAAATATTGACCATTTTCCCACACTCAAACATTTGAAAGAGAAGATTAATATCACGAATGTCAATTTTTTTAAGTACGAAACTAAAATTAGATGCTTATTACAGTCGTTTGAGACTAGATTTCAGGACTTTGAAGGTAAAAAACAAAATATTCAAATTTATGTAAATCCCTTCATGATCAGTTTGACCGAAATAATTAGGTATCCTGCCAACATTCAGTTGGAACTCACTGAACTGCAAAATCATTTTTCGCTAAAAAAATATTTATAATGAAAACGTATCTTCGAAACCACAAAATTCTTCAGAAGATTTTGCAGATTTCTGGAAATTGGTACCAAAAGAAGACTTTCCTGAAATAACTGACCTAGTCTTGCAGTTGTTAAGCAGTTTTGGGTCAACATATGTTTGTGAGAAGGTTTTCTCAACTCTAAGTTATATAAAAAACTAGCTGATGCCCGCGACTTCGTCCGCGTGGATTTAGGTTGTGATGCCCGCGACTTCGTCCGCGTGGATAGAATTTTCTTTGCTATAAACCTCACGGAGCTCGAGACCTTTCCAACGAATGCAAAACCGTGGAAACCGGTTCGTGCGTTCTGGAGTTATAGCGTCAGGAAGGAAAACCCGACTTATTTTTATATAGTAGATAAATATCGGACGACACTAACTGAGCAACATCTTTGTGATTTGTTGTTATTATCAACATCTAATATGACGCCTAATATACAAAAACTAATACTACAGAAAAAATGTCAGAAATCACATTAATTGCATCTATTTGATACAATTAGTTTGATGTCTTATGTCGCTTGATGCTCTTTTTACCCTTTTTAATAAACAACTATTTTTCATAATAGCTTTGTTTTTTTGCATAAGTCCCAAAAGTAACTAAAATCGTTAGTGGCCCGCCGAAAATTTCCAAATCGACCGTTTGGCCCGACTGTTAATAAAGTTGAGCACCCTTGCTCTAGCTAATTGCTTATAAATATTAAGCGCCTTTTTTGCTACGTCAGAAATATGTTTCTTAAAAGTTAATTTGGAGTCTATTGTAAGTCCTAAGATTTTAATTTCTTCTACTAGTGCTATATTTTGCCCATTCATATTTAGCTGGGAAATGTCGTGTTTTTTTTTTTCGTCAACAACATTGCGTTGGTTTTTTGAGGTGCGAATTTTAATTTGTTTTCAGATCCCCATTTACTAACATAGTGTAGGGTGCTATTTGCACTATTTTGAATAAAATCTGTATTATCCCCTGAGAATACGAGGACAACGTCATCAGCAAAGGCTTGGCATTTTATAATTAGGGTTCCGTACCAAAAGGTAAAAATGGAACCCTTATGGTGAGACTTTCTCCGTCCGTCCGTCCGTCCGTCTGTCACAGTCGATTATTTCAGTAACTATTAAAGCTATCGACCTTAAATTTGGCATAGTTGTGTATAATAGTGGCCCAACATCATTGGAATAAAGAAAAATCGAAAATTATTTTTAGTTTTATTAAAAAAGGGGGAAAATCGGGGGTTTGAAATTTCAAAGTAAGATAACTATACCGAGTGGAGTATTATATGAAAGGCCTTTACTTGTACATTCTAAAACAGTTTTTTAGTTATTTCTATATATAATAGTTTTTGATTAATCGGCCAAAATGTCGAAAAAAATACCGTTCCCCCCTCCCTTATCTCCGAAGTTTAACAATCGAAAAATCTGAAATAATTATGGTCAATAGAGGTTTATGTATATTTTACAGGAAAAATAAAAGAAACGCGAAAATTATTTTAGTTTGATTAAAAAAGGGGGAAAATCAGGGATTTGAAATTTCAAAGCAAGATAACTTTACCGAGTGGGGTATCATATGAAAGGCCTTTACTTGTGCATTCTAAAACAGTTTTTTATTTATTTCTATATATAATAGTTTTTGAGTAATCGGCCAAAATGTCGAAAAAAATACCGTTCCCCCCCCTTATCTCCGAAGTTTACCAATCGTAAAATCTGAAATAATTATAGTCAATAGAGGTTTATATAATTATATTTTACAGGAAAAATAAAACCAACGCTCTAACTAGCATAGTTTTTTTTATTGACCGAGCGAAGCGAGGTCTCTGAGTTTACTAGAGCGATTTGCACTTGTCCGTCCGTCCGTCCGTCCGTCTATCAGAGCCTTATAACTTTTGAATTACTGAACGTAATTACTTCATATTTAGATATAATATGTAAACCCATGGCCTCCAGCCGAAAATGGCTTTAAAAGTTGTATAAATCTTTATTTCAGGGGGGCTCTCATAGAAGTGAATGCGAAGTCAAATTTTTTTTTTTGCTATTCATAGAGTTTCTGTGTATCATTTTAAAGACAATTTGGAACAGAGTACAAAAGTATTTTTTTTTTCCTAAAATTGACGAAATGGGGGGCTTTCAAAGTGGCGATTTAATATGCTCGCTTGAAGACGCTCTCTGGGAAAATTGGGTATATATTTTCAAGCTGTACTTATTTTTTTACTTCGCTTGTATCCTGTACTTGAACAACAAATACTAAAATTATATGAATATTATAAAGAAACGAGATTATTTAATTTTTAATGAGCATCAGTAAATTTCACATAGCTTCACAATAATGCTAATAGATTGCGCAGTCATTAACTATTCCATGGAACGAGGAGTTACGACTACAATCTATCCCAAAAACAGTTTTGCGTCGAGCATTATTATTTAGGTACATAATATAATAAGTTAATAACATATTATTCAATTAAAATTATTCTTTAGTTAAATATCAAACTTCAATAAACTATTAATTGCTGCATTTTGTATATTTTCTATTCGCGTCGATAGATGACGATTTGTACAGATGCCCCTAACCCGTTTTCATTCGTTAGTACCTACATAATAATTCAATGTTTTCACTGACGTTCCCTAACCTTTACGGGCTACCTATGATAAGTTAGGTGATGATTACTGTCAACTTCTTTATCACGATCCTGTACGGGACACCTAAAAGGACATTGGGACGGATGTTAGGACTTAGGATTGTGTTTTGGAGCTACCTACATAAAGAGACTCCTACATAGGGGATTTTTTAGGTATGTTTGGTGAAAACGGGCATAATAGTAATGTCAGTTTTGGTCGTCATGTATCGATTGAATGAATAATCATGGGATACCGTTACCGCGAGGTCTCAGTTCGGGGCCAACCACTAGTATTAACAATAAACCTCTACAAACAAAGTTAACGATAATTAAGCAAATTAATATAATATTATCGTTTTACTTTTACTTTTGGAGTACGGAACCCTCGGTGCGCGAGTCCGACGCGCACTTGGCCGGCTTTTTTTTTTATTATGAAATCGTAACACTACGTAACACCCTACTGGTTGTTACTGCATACAACCATACTAATTATTGCATCGTGATTTCGTTCGAGTGTAGTCAGGTTACGTTAGTTTGCCGGCATAAAAGGTCTCTATCGCTCGAAGCCTTCAACTCTACCTACCCATGCAACAAGCTATAATTTAGGAAAAATAAAAATGACTTCAATATACCGAAATAAAGAACAGCTGAAAAGGGGAAGTGTCCATATCTTGAAATATTATTTCTGGATATGGACACTTCCCCTTTTCAGCTGTTATGTTGTTAAAAATTCAAAAAATAAACATCCGCTATATTATTGCACTAGTCGATACAGTCGATGTAAAAGATAAAATTTCTCCAAGAAACATTATGTCTTACACTCGTCTGTCGTACAAGATATCCATGAAATCGAATATTTAGTATACAAGTTCTTTGGTCAAAATTACCTAGAACTGTTCACTTTCAACAAGTAAAAGACACGTTATTATAATTTTCTAATAACTCTAACATGTTCTGTGGCAGATGGTCTGAGTTCTGAGCCATGAAGCATCATAGGTAGTACAAACAGAAATGTATGAAGGTAGGAAATACATGGAGGTGCCCTACCTACAAAAATGGGGTGCATACCTACAGAAAAATATCTCACAAAATGGCCGCCCATTAGGGAGTATGCTTCGAAACTATCGACATCGATAAGGAGTAAAGCGATAATCAAGCATTTATGTATAAAATTATTAGTATTTATAGGTAATAATAATTACGTAACGTACGTTTGTACTCTATCAGGTACCTATTTCGCCTATACCTATTCGCGAGGATTTAGGTTTTTTAAAGATCTTGGAATATCCAAACAGTTTCGCTGCCGTTTTGTGAAATTGAACGAGATCACCAGATATAAAAAAATCGGCCAAGTGCGAGTCGGGCCTCGCTCTTTTAGGGTTCCGTTAAAAAAAATTTAATTAAAATATTTTCATGTACCCATGGAAATATTTTAATTTAATTTTTTTAATTTAATTTAATTTTTATTATTTGTTGTTATAGCGGCAATAGAAATAAATAATATGTGAAAATTTCATCTATGTATTACGGTTTACGAGATACAGCCCGCTGACAGACGGACGGACGGACGGACAGCGTAGGCTTAGTAATAGGGTCCCGTTGGTACCCTTTGGGTACGGAACCCTAAAAAAGTACTCACCACTTTAACTCAGTATTTATAAATTATAATATGTATCAATCGTTTCTTAATTAAAAACCACTATTTCTTTTCATAAAAAGAGCAACTTGCTGAGTTACTTGCTGGCTCATAGTATGGTCCAAGATCCCAGTGCCGCCAGACCTAAGTTATTTTCTCAGCCATGATTTGTGTACGATAGAATAGTGTTCGTAAGTCCTTTCAGTGTATGCGTACCTGTTAGATTGTGCCGACGGCCAATTTCCAGATACCAGGTGCTAAAGGTAGGTAAAAACTAGACTAACTTATCTTAAATTCTCAGGGCTGATTTTCATATATGTTTTAAAGAATATTGTAAAAATTAATAAATTAATACTGCCAGACGCTTACCGCCGGCGGTAACTTTTGCCAGACGCTTTGAAGCTCCCAAAAAAATATATAATTTAAGTTAAGTTATATTCTCAGTTACGATTTTTATACATGATACTCAGGGAACTATTGCAATATTTTCTGTAAGCTGCCAGACCTATTGGAGGGGTCAAACATCCCCCCAGACACACATTAAGTGTCCCCATATGTATGAGCGCTAGAACATGATTCACTCGTTTACTTCTACTACTTTTTAAGGTTCCGTAGTAAACAAGGAACCCTTATAGTTTCACCATGTCCGTCCGTCTGTCTGTCTGTCTGTCTGTCCGCGGTTTAGCTCAGAGACTATTTGTACTAGAAATCTGTAATTTGACAAGGGTATAAATATCAATCACGCCGACAAAGTCATGAAATAAAATTGTGAAAAATATTTTTTTTTAGGGTACCTCCCCTACATGTAAAGTGGGGATGAATTTTTTTTCTCTCGTCTATCCCATAGTGTGGGGTGTCGTTGAATAGGTCTTTCAAAAATATTGTGCGTGTGGGAACATCATTTTTCAATTCAGGGATCCGTTTGTGAAATATGATATTTTAAAGTGCCAAATTTTATTAGAGTCAAGTGTCTCCCATCTCTGCCAGCTAAATAGTTGTCTATAGGATACAAGAAAAAATTCACAGCAGTAGTATATATAAGGAATTTTAAAGGAAAACTATCACGGCTAAGTAGGGTTCATTAGTTAAGGAGTTATATCTGTTTTTTCCAGGTTAGGTATTACACGTAGTGTAAGTTGCATATTTTGTAGAATATTATAGTATTTAAACCATGGAACTCAAAATGTATTCAATATTCATAAATAAAACAAAAGCACTATCCTAGGTCAGCAATAATATTTGAGACTTTCAACTACGGAACCTTACACTGCGCGTGGCCCTACACGCACTTGGCCGGTTTTTATTCTACTACTCGTTTATACTCGAATCGAACCTGCGACACCCAAATAGGAGACCACAGTTCGAACCACTAGGCTATCACTGCTTTAGCATCACATCAGCTATAAGTGTCATATACTAATCATACGAATATTATAAATGTGTTTGTTGATTTGTCCTTCAATCATGCCGCAATAGAGCAACGTATTGACGTGATTTTATGCAAGAGTATAGTTAAGGACCTGGAGGGTGACATAGGCTACTTTTTATCCCGGAAAATTGAAGAGAGAGAGAGAAGAAAAACTAAATCCACGCAAACGAAGTCGCGGGCATCAGCTAGTTATCTATGCTATCTATGGAATAACGCGCATTTGAAGCAAATTGGTATTGTCAGTCCTGAAAACAATGGGTGGATGTTGGAAGATAATCGATATCATTTTAACTGGTTCGATGTGGTCATTTTTTTACAAAAGAACAAATGAAGGATGAAGACGACGATAGTTTGGATATTCCGTTTCAACATTGGCTGGATGATGCGTTTTCAAATTTCAATGATGATGAAAATGAAGATTAAAAAATCACAACACACTCTTATAAGTACCTATGTTGTGATTCATACTAATCAATATTAGTAATTATTATTGATTATTATAATTTCAAAAGAATTTAAAAGTACTAATTCTTTATTATAAATCTATATATATAAAAGAAAGTGGTGTTAGTTACACTATTTATAACTCAAGAACGGATGAACCGATTTGGCTGAAAATTGGTGGAGAGGTAGCTTAGAACCAGGAGACGGACATAGGATACTTTTTATCCCGTTCGACCGCGTTTCCGTCATGTCACTATAAAACGTGGTATAATAAAAACGCATCTGACATGGAATAAGCAAAACGTAAATGACAGCTAAACGTAATTTTGTCTTTGGTTATGTATGGTAAAAAATTTGACAATTATAAAAAGTGTTATAATAAAGCATTACTGATATTATAAATGCGAAAGTGAGTTTGTTTGTTGGTTTGTCCTTCAATCACGTCGCAACAGAACAGCGGATTGATGCGATTTTTTGCATGGGTATAGTAATGGATGTAGTAGTGGTTCCTCAGACCGGGAGAGCTACTTTTTATCTCGGATAATGAAAGAGTTCCCGCGGGATTTTTAAAAACTAAATCCATGCGGACGAAGTCGCGGGCATCAGCTAGTAATAAGATAAATTACCCACCCGGCTTCGCACGGGTAGGCTACAAAATACACAAAGGTACAAATATTTCATTAAAAATTTAAATATTTTAATTTCTATAGTTATTATGTGAATAAATAATCAAAAGTTCAGACTATTATTTAATTACTATTTAAGACTTCTATATTACCCGTTATAAAGTTTAATAAAGTTATATTATGTATTATAAAACCATCAAATCACTCTCGCACTAATACTCGTAGGGACACTTAATGTGTGTCTGGGGGGATGTTTGACCCCTCCAATAGGTCTGGCAGCTTGCAGATGATATTGCAATAGTTCTCTGAGTATTATGTATAAAAATCATAACTGAGAATATAAGTTAACTTAAATTATTTTTTTGGGAGCTTCAAAGCGTCTGGCAAAAGTTACCGCCGGCGGTAAGCGTCTGGCAGTATTAATTTATTAATTTTTACAATATTCTTTAAAACATATATGAAAATCAGCCCTGAGAATTTAAGATAAGTTAGTCTAGTTTTTACCTACCTTTAGCACCTGGTATCTGGAAATTGGCCGTCGGCACAAGCTAACAGGTACGCATACACTGAAAGGACTTACGAACACTATTCTATCGTACACAAATCATGGCTGAGAAAATAACTTAGGTCTGGCGGCACTGGGATCTTGCTCTAGTAGTAGAATTTCTTTCTATACGCGGTGGTAGAGTCGAAACATGACGTGCCTAGCATGAGACAACTATCTGAATGCCCTACATATAAATAAACAAATATAGAATATTACCGTACAGCTTCGTAGGTTACACTAGCGGCACGCTATGATGGCCGGTTTGACACATTACAATAGTGATGTGGAATGTCAATTTACTATCGAACAAAAAACAATTAAGTTTTGTTTTTGTACCTGATTAAATAGGTTTAATAAAACAAAAATGTATATGTTTATTTAATTTATTTGAACGAACTGAATATTTGAATGAAAATGAATATACATACTTTATATGCACACAAGAAACATATGAATACAAAAGATACCAAAAAAGGTGCCACAAAAGGCCATAATTAATCAGATTCGTCCATACTACTATTTTCACTGTCGTCACTGCTATCATCACCTACATTAATAATTATATGTTCGTTTTCTATAATATTATCTATTTTCACATCTCTTTCATAATCTTCCCTTATTAATTTAACAGTTCTATTCACAACCTTTTCCCAGTCTCCTTTAGTCACATGTTCACAAGCTTCTTCTAATAATTTTAGCATTTTTTTTGTGGTAAATGGGGGTTCTGTATTGTGTCTTGCAGCATATCCCTTAATTTGAGCCCACACCAACTCAATCGCATTATACTCACAATGGTAAGGCGGTAACCGTATAACTCTGTGCCCATGTTCTAATGCTATTTCGTCAATGACGTATCGGATCTTGGTTGGTTTGTTTTCTTTTAAAAGACGTACTAATTCCGCTTTTAACATATTCATGTTTGCATCTACGCCATTTTTACGAAGCCATGCGACGATATCAGCTTTCTTTTGGGATTGGGCAGGTGGCTTGTCAATTTGCATCGAGTGGTATGGGGCGTTGTCCATAATTATAATAGATGGTTCAGGGAGGCTACACAACATTGAGGTAAACCATTCAGTAAACTTTTCTCCATTCATGTCTTCATGATAGTCTCCAGTGGTTTTTGACGCAAAAGCCATGAGAGAACCTTCGACAAACCCGTTGATGGTTCCGGCGTGACAAATTATAAGTCGCGATCCTTTTCCTACAGGAACTTTGGAAGTAGATGCTGCTGTGTCATCGTTCCAAGAACGGCCTACAGTATGGTTAGCATTAAGCCATGTTTCATCCAAGAACACAACATTTTGCCAATTTTTGATTTCTTTCACTTGCCGTAAAAAAGTATACCTTGCCATCGCTATATCAAATCTTTCCATCAATATTTTGCGTTTGTTACATTTTTTGTATCGAAATCCAATGGTCTTCAAAATCTTCGTTAAAGAACTTTCCCCACCGAAGAATAATCCAGCTTCCTTCAGTGAATGCACCAACTTTTTTCTTGTTGGATACTCCTTCTGTAAATAGTAGCCGTAAACATGTCTTCGGATAGCATCGGCATCAAAGCTATCGATGCCTACGACTGGTTTTGCTCGTTTTCTCTTTTTTGGTGTGTGAAGTTTATTTTCTTCTGTGCCAGTCTCGCCATATTTTTTTTTAGTTATCCGTCTAACAGTTCGTTGTCCAATATTAAGCGCATCAGCTACGCGTTCAACCACTGACGTTATAGGTAAAATTGGCCCTCCATTTTGAGCTTCACGATCGAAATAGTTACGAAGGCGTATTACGAACTCACGTGTCTGACTATTTAGAACAGTTCTCTGCGTACGTTCGGTCATATCGACGAAATCCACAACAAAGGGCTTGAACAGAGTCCAAATTAACGAGCAAGGGTCAACAGTAATGCAGTATCAATATTTGAAATCCAAAGCCAGGTCAAAACTATATCACAATCGCATTGCACTGACAGTTTATACTTTTCGAAGCAACGTCAATTCGAAACTGCTTTGTTTTGCATTGAGCATTGACGCGAGTTTGCCGGAGGTAGTAGTTGTGCTAGCCAGCGATCCTATGTGACGATCGTATTAGATTCCATTTTTAAAAATTTTCAATTTAGAAAACCAAATGCCGAGTTGTGGTATATATCATATAAAAATAAAAATTTTACCTTTTGTATGAAACAGCTGATATTTTTTTGCGATTTCAGAGGTTTGTCCACATAGTGAAAATTGTTCATATTCACAAGTACATTCACCCCTTAAATGGTGCAAACTGATTTTTCTACACTTGTATACATTTTAGAAATCAATTTAATAAATAAATTTTGAGTCCTAAACCTAAAACTACATTCGATAAAATTTATGAATCTCTGCACATCACTATCGTCAATAAAGTAATACAATTATTTCCTTCAAAGTCGTTATCAATTAATACGGAACTTCATGAGCGGACAAACGTCAAACCGGCCATCATAGCGTGCCGCTAGTGTAGTTACTGTACAGTTATAAAGGGTGGTAGTCTACTAAAGTTTTAAAAGCGTTCACCGCTTTTAAAAACTACAAGAGCAACTAGCAAAATAGGTATGTTGTCAAATAATAAATGAAATAAAACACAGTTAGTGTATGATTTATAGGTATGTATTTAATTGATGAAAATAGTGTAAGTACACATATTTCATTAATATTACGATTTATTTTCCATTAATTTAAAATTTCCTTGCAGTGAACCTGCGATATATTCAACAACTTCGGTTTCATTTTCAAAGTCAGAACGTATATAGTATATGTACCTCTCATAAAGATTGCTGCGGTCCTCTTCAATCTGTACGAGGATTTTTTTTTCTGTTAAATCATTGTTTGTATTAGCTGGGTTTTTCTTGAACAATTGAATATTTATTTGTTAAAAGGAACGAAATTTTTAATTCTGCCATATTTTATATCAGCTTTTATTAATTAATAATCTCTTGTAAGCCCTCTTGTTGTAATAGGGTATTTGACTATAATAAAAATATCGTTTCAACTGGTGTCATCCTAAAAGATTATTATCTAAAAACATTATTCCATACGACAAAACTAAAAAATAAAGCTTTATTTAATTAGAAAACATTAAATAAATTTGCTATAATTCTGGCCATGGTCACGTGATCGAAAACGTTCCGTGATCTCGAATGACGTCACAGTCCACACCACCTATGGAATTCTCATTTTGTCAATACATTTCGACGTGTTTGTGCGGCGTAATAGGCTAATTTCGTCTGTTTTTCATCGTTACTATTTTATTAAATACCAAATAGTATGCGACACGCGGCCTAAACACATATTATAAAATTGTCATTGTTTGAAATGTGAACTGTTACGTCATGAGAGCAAATGGAACGTTTCGGCGGCAATTTATTTTTTTGAATTTATTTCTCGATTTTTATGAAAAATAATGAAAATTATGCCGAAATATATGTTTTGTTAGCTTCAGCATAGCATTATTAACAATTTAAGATGATTTTCTAAAAGTAGTCAAATAGCCTATTGCACAGGGATTATTATTAAATCCACCTCTTGCTCTTACCGCAGACAAGAAATGTAGGTATCACACGATCTTTTAATAATATTTTATCTAGAGGGATGTGTTTCAATATATTTATATTTTCCACGCCTATAGCACCCATCCATTTTTTCTTTAAGTTTTCACTAGCCGGAAATCTGAAGATAAGAAGTATAATATTAGTAAAATCTATACTGATATTATAAATGCGAAATGTGTCTGTCTACCTGTCTGCTACGTTTAAACGGCCGATATTTTTAATTGTTTTCGATGAAATTTTGTACCTTCCTATAGAGATAGAATCCTGCAAAATTGAGGAGTTTCCATGGGAAAAAATCTTAAACGACAGCAGAAAACATGGACATTATCATCTATTATCTAGAGGGATTAGATTCTAGCATATAAGAATAGAATAAGAATAAGAATAATTTATTTTATAAAAAAACATAATATTAAACATTACTTAGTTAATTACAAACTTTTTATGAGGGCGGGTACCCCATGAATATAATGTTTAATTATACAAAAATTGCGTCTGAAGCTAAACTAGGAGGCCCTGTGCTTCAGCTTCAGTGCCTACTCCCCTGGACGTTATAAGTATGTATAATAATTATGTATTAATATATAAATGTAAACTACAGTTTGAATTTAATGAAAAAGAAATGAGTACTTAATACTTATAAAATTGTAATAATTGTAAAAATTGTTCCTCTCTGGGGAAGAATATATGGGTGCCTGTCTGTGAAGTGTGTTATGTTATGCAGGATGTAGGAGAGGTTGTGTAATTGTGGTGTGAAAGTGTAAATGGTAAAATGTTTATCTAGGGTACCTAATTAAAAAGTGCGTTGAATGAATACTAATTATGTAAATTATATTTATTAGTTATTTAAACTTTCAGTGTCTTCATAAGATAACTGAAGTAGCAACTTTTTTACAGTTTGCCCTATTTAATGGATAGATTTGTAATTTCGCGTTAATTTTATTATATATGTGAGGTCCTTGGAAACAGCAAAATTTTTTCTTAAATGATGTCTTTGTTGGTGGTATAGTTGTAACTTTGTGTATCCTGCGTCTATTTGAATTAGTGGTGTCATATGTGAGTTCTTTGTGTTGTTTTAGTATGGCACTCAAAATAAATAGTTTCCTTACTGACAAAACTTCACAATTTTGATAAAGCGCAGTGGTCGAGTACAGAAATGGTCGAAAAGTTGAGACCTTTAGTAAAGCGCGTTGAGCAACTTCGACATTCATTAAAATGGTTTTACAAGCTCCTCCCCATGATGATATGCAGTATGTTATTATAGATTGGCACAGGGACAAGTATATACATTTTAAAATTTTAGGTTCAACGACTTGCCTAAGGTTTTTGAAAATGTAGATCATTTTATACAATCTATTTCTTAAATTAGCAATGTGTTTTTTGAAATTTAGATTAGTGTCTATTGTCACACCCAAATATTTTATATCTTCCACTTTTTCCAAGATTGGACACGTGCAAGAGGTAGCAATGGAGTGTGAGCAACTAATTGTAGTTCATCGGGTTCATAATAAAATGGTCGGCGATAGATACTTTTGGGTTGGTATGAATAGGGACATACGACAGTGGGCTAAGACTTGCATCGCTTGTCAACGCGCAAAAGTACAACGACATACTGTCTCAGGGTTAGGTTCTTTCGAGGCAGCGGGCCGATTTGAGCACGTTCACATAGATTGTATAGGTCCCCTTAGCACAACTGTCGAAGGTTACAGGTACTGCGTAACATTGATTGACCGTTTTACGCGATGGCCGGAAATTGTTCCCATCAAAGAGATGACAGCAGAGGTAGTTGCGAAAGCCTTCTATGAAAACTGGTGCGTGAGGTTTGGTGTTCCAAGGCGTTTAACGTCCGATTTAGCCAAAAATTTTCAGAGCAAGCTATTTTCACATCTCATGTTACTTCTAGGTATTAAGCAGTTACGTACTACAGCGTACCATCCTCAAAGCAATGGTGCTGTAGAACGTTGGCATAGATCATTGAAGTCTGCATTAACCGCACGTCTTTTATCATCAAACTCATGGTTACAAGAATTACCTACGGCACTATTAGGGCTAAGAGCCGCCGTTAGGGTTGACACAAATGTTAGCAGCGCAGAAAGGGTATATGGCACTAGCATTAGATTACCAGGAGAATTTTACGAAAGTAGCGAAAATAATAGTACATTAGATGGTGAAAGTTTCGTTAATAAATTAAAAACAATTATTAAGAACTTGAAACCGGTTAGTCGAGAGAATAAAGATTCGCGAAAATTATTTGTTCACCAGGATTTGCTCACATGCAGTAAAGTATTTGTTAGGAGCGATTTAGTGCGGAAACCACTCCAACCTCCTTACGACGGCCCATATAAGGTCGTAAGTAGGCGGGAAAAGGTATTTGAAGTTCAGTTGCCAGAGCGACAAGCATATATTTCAATAGATCGGTTAAAACCAGCTTATGTCTTAGAGGAAACTATTCCTCCAGTTAATAGTAATATTGTTAAAGTTCCAGAACCCAGCATTAAAAAGAAAGTTACAGTGAGTGACAACCCTATAGCTTTGCCCGTGCAACAAAAGTTAACGTGCAGCGGCAGAGTCAGCAAACTGCCATTGCGATACAGTTAATTTCGTGTTAGCAATTCTTTTATTTTTTTGTACTCAATTTTATTTTATGCTTATTTAACCTACTTTAACAAAGAACTTGTGCAACATTTTTACATTAATTTTCAATTCAAAAGTTAGTTACCTATTACTTTGTTTATACATTATAATTATGGAGACTAGTATAGTTTCATTCGATTACTTACAGTAGGCGAGTCATTAAAACCTACCATTATAATTATTCTATTATAATATACTTATACATTTTTTTTCTCAATATTGATTGTTTATTCATCAATTACTTGTGATGGGGAACCAACAAGCAAAAGAAAAAGTCGTAGTAGCTCAGACTACAACCAATGAGAACATCGCCAACAACACTTACAAAGAATTTGAGATAATATTAATAACTATAGTAGTTCTACTATGTGCTGTTGTGTGTTATGTGTTCGCCATGCATTGTCGAAGAAATTGTAAACGGTGGGTGAGCAAACAGTTCGATGTCAAGATGACCCAAGCCGGTTCCATTCCAGTTATTAAAATCGAACCACCGGCCCCGGACAGACAAACAACTGTCGCGCCACAACAAGCGACGCCTAAAGTTATCTACAGCTAAAGGTTTTAGGGATAATAAAACTTCTATATAGATAGTTATATAATTTTCTTTTCAATTTTATTTTGCAATTTACATAATTTTTTTTTTTAAAATCTTATATAATAGATACTTACCCATATGTACAAAATATTTGTCTTCACGTATTTGTAATTATTTTCTGTACATGATAGTAGGTATGCAATTGTATTCGAGCATCGCTGGATACCTAAGTAGGTATCGTATTTTTATTGTGATTTGTGAACACTGTGTCATCAGCAATTGTTGTAACTAGATATAAGAATAACAACGCATGATGTAACTAAAACGTACTCACAGTGAAGGAATATTACAATACTCTTAATTTTGCTAAACTGTTTTTGATGCAACTTTTATAAAAAAAAATTTTTTGTTAGGGGGGAAGATTATGGATACAGGATGCGCTGTCAGCAATTATTGTTTTAATTATGTTGTTCGCCTGCGAGCGAATGTATGTTTTATTAGTAAGTAGTACTCGGCGCGCCTCCTGTCATAACACTTGTGTAGCTAAACGTGCATACGTGAAATACATAAGTGTATCAAGTCAAGTGTTTTATTTCTGAGTACTCCTCCCTCAGTTGTGGACTTGAAGAACACACCAAGGGCTGCAACAATGTTTAATGACAATCTATTGTCATGTAGCCATTTGGTAGCTTTATAAAAACCTATTTGCGCTGCCTCAAATACTTCGCTCCACGTATCTGCAGCAAATACTAACGCCGTATCGTCTGCATATCATCATATGATATGATTTGACCGTTTCTCAATTGTAAACGAGTAAGGAAATCAATATAAATGAGGAAGAGAGTGGGACCCAAAATGCTACCTTGCGGTACACCGTGAGTCACAAGGAGATCGCTACTAGTATAAGAATCCACTCTAACGCATTGAAGTCTATCTGATAGGTAATTTTTAAATAGTTCCAGCTGAAGGCCTCTTACACCAATGTACTCTAGCTTATCGAGTAGAAGGCGGATAGATACGGTATCAAACGCTTTAGCTAAATCCAGAAAGATACATATACATTTTTTGCCCTGATCAAGATTGGAAGCTATATAATTGGTTAGGGTATAAACTGCATCATCCGTGGATTTACCAAGTCTGAAGCCGTATTGATTATTACATAAGAGATTATTGCTTTCTAAATATTTCACTAGTCTATCATTGATAATTTTTTCTAAATTTTTTGATAAAGAAGGCAGGATAGATGGAAGGAGGATAAATGATTCTTACAATGCTTGAGAAGCTTGTTCGTGATACCATCCCAACCTGTAGTACATTCATTTTTTAGATTCATTATGATATTATTATTTATTTCCTCTTCATCTGTATCCAACAGCACAAAAGATTTTAATTGATTTCGCGCGTCCCGATCTGTATTTGACAAGTTACCATCAATGCTATCAAAAGTTTCGGCCAAGTTTTTACCAACGTTGATAAAATAATTATTAATGTAATCAACCGAAAGCTGTGGCGTGTCATTAATATTTATCAACTCACTATTATAGCCCTCCCGCTTTGGAGAGTTTATGATAGTTTTAATGACATTCCACAGCTTTTTATTATCATGTTTGGCGATATTCACCTGTTCTTTTTCATAGTTTCTTTTAATTTTCTTCAAAAGATTATTACAGAAATTTCTGTAAATTGTTTATAGATAAGGCAGATTGTTTCATTTCCTGGAGAACGCCTGGCTTTCTCATGCAATTTATCTCTGTGTCTCACACAGCGAAGAAGTCCAGGCGTAATCCATGGCTTAATAATTTTCTTACGTCTAGACAAAGTGGCTATTTTCGTGTTATTATTAATGGCAGTTCTCAATGTATCAATAAATAAATTTGTCCAATGTAATATCACACATAAATTAAATCCAGTTACATGTAAAATGTACCTACGTCACACTAGAAGGCGCTGTCGCCTTTTGTATCGCGGTAGTGTATAAAACTGGCTGCAACTATACCTTCCATACTATTTTTCAAATAAATGCTCATATTCTCCCAGGGAGTCGCCCAGCTGCCGTCGTGTGCAACCGTTTGCACCGGCGCTCGGGCCCCTAAGTGTTTCGGTACTTCGTGCGATCGCCTTGCCGAATCTCTTGCGCCCGTGGAGGTGTTGGGTCAACACGTCACCCCCGCCGGTCAAGCCTCGGTCTGCCACCAGCGGCAAGCCCCGGGTTCGAGGCCGGTGGGGTGCTGGCGTGCCGGCACCCCACCGACATCGCATCGACATCGACCTACTTCGCTTTTGTTACGCCAATGCACCCGGCGTTTTTCGCGTCCGCGTTCGCGTAACCACCTTCCGCGCCGGTTATCACCATGCCACCGCCAAGCCTACCGCCGTTGCCGCAGCGGCGCGCGACTCGACCGCGCGCGCTGCGCCGCAAGGTGTATGTGCGGTCGGCAAGACCCGCCCTTGAGGCCGGGCTGGACGCGATGATAGCGTCCGGCCAAGCCACCCTCGCTGCCTGCTCAACGAGGAGGACCGACCCTGCGCAAGCGGGTCCATCGACGGGAGCTGGCGAGGAGACCTTCGTCGCGAGTCCACTGACGATGTCGCCAGCCCCGTCCACCGAATCGATCCCATCCGTCGTCCGACCGGCAACGCCCAGACGACGACCGACGCCCGCACCGGTCGCAGTCGCAGTACCAGTGCCAGCCGTGCGCTCCGCGACGCCCGCGACGAGGCACGCCACACCGGCCCCGCCATCGCGTACGCCGCGCTACCCCGCCCCCGCGCATAACATCGCCGTGGGACGTTTCCCCTCCCCCCCGAAACCAAGGGGCGAGAAGACTCCGGCGACCTGCACCCCGCCGAGTATGCCGACCCTGTCGCTGGGCTCCCCCATGGAGACCGCGACCAGCCCGACGTACGCGGCTACAGCCGCGTCCAAACGAACGCCGGGCGACGTACCCGCCCCCGCCGCTAGCACTAGCGCTGCCACTCAGCCCGCTGCCACCGCGCCCGCTGCCACTGCCACTGCCACTGCCACTGCCACTACCACCGGCACCGCCGCCGCAGCTGCTCCAACCGCCGCCGCCGCCGCCGCCGCCGCCGCCGCCGCTGCCGCCACCGCTCCGACCGCCAAGACACCCAGCCGCTACCCGCCGCTGATCGTGGAGGTGCTGCCGGACTGGCCCACGCACTTTCGGGAGCTTAAAAAGCTCCTCGGCCACACGCCTAACGGACGCCCGTTTGGCAAGGGCGTCCGTTTTATACCGAAATCGGACCAGGAGTTCCGCGTAACCCAGCGCTATCTTACGCAGCTGGAGGGCAGCACCGGACTCTCCTGGTTCTGTTATTCGCTCCCCGCAGAGAGGAGCGCAAAAGTCGCCATACGAGGCCTGCCGGCGAACACAGAGCCGGCACTAGTGGAGGCGGAGCTGCGCGAGCTCGGGTACGTCCCTGAGCACGTGCGCACGATCCCAGCTCGCCCGGGCAGACCTGGCTGCCTGATGTTCGCACAGTTGCAGCGGACTAAGGACCTCATCCCGGGCATCTACGAGGTGCACGAGTTACTGTGCATGCCCGGGATCACCATCGAGCCATGGCGCGGAAGGAAGGGCCCAGCGCAGTGCCACCGATGCCAGCAGTTTCGGCACTCGTCCCATAACTGCCACCGGCCCATTGCCTGTGTGCGGTGTGGGGGCGACCATCCAGCCCGAGACTGCCAGCGCCCCAGGGAGGACCCGCCGACGTGCGCCAACTGTGGCGGTGCACACACGGCGAACAAACACGGCGAACACCACCTGCCCGGTTTTCCGAAAGGAAACGCGCAACCGCCGGGCAGGCACCACCGTGCGCACCGCCGCATCTGCGCGCGCGCCACCTGCCACCGCCACCGCCCTCGCATCGGAGGCCAACGCGCCCGGCTCGCTTATGGCTGCCGCCAACCAGCCAGGGCAGACGGGCAAACGCCGCTGAAAGCGCGGCAAGCGCGCTCAAGCGCGCGAAGACGCGCCGCCCGCCGCACAGCCCACCGTGCCGTCCACCGCACCGCGCGCCGCGCCATCTGTCGCGCCGCGCACCGCACCGCCCGCCGCGCCGCAAGCTACTCAGCGCAGCAAATCGTCCAAGCCCACCGTGGTCGCCGCCCCTGCAGAGGGGACGAAGGCGAAGCGAGTAGCGCCGCTGGACCCGCGACTCACTAAGGTCATCAGTACACTCAACCAGGTGCTCGTGGCCATCCAGGAGCAGCAAGACCCTATCCCGCTGATCCTGGGCTGCATCGCGGAGCTCTGCGCCTTTTATGGCTGAGCTCCGCATCGCGTTCTGGAACGCCGACGGGCTTTCACCATAAAAAGCCCGTCTTCTCAAGACCTTGCTCTCTCAGCGTCGAGTGGACATCGGACAGATCAACGAGACTCACCTCAGACCAGTGGACAAGTTGAAGGTTTCCGGATACTATGTCTACCGGGAGGACCACATAGAGGACCAAATAGAAAAAGGACGGATTAATTTTAAAAAATCCCCTAAAGACAGAATTACAGAGTCGTACGTCTTGGCGAGATTAGAAGGATTAGAGGATATAATTAAACGTTTTTCTAACAAACATGAGAGCATAATTTCCAGTTATGACAGTGATGATTTAGAAGAAAGTGATTACTTTAAAGATGATGTCTTCAATATTGGTTACGAAACTTACTTAGTATATAAGAGCGAGTTAAAAACTTCGTTGAATTCCCAAAGTAGAGCCATTACCAACCTAGATGCTTCTTCATCTAACACACATAAGGATTCACTTGTTCGGTTACCTAAAATTTGTATACCTGTATTTAGCGGCAATTATGCGGAGTGGTCGTCATTTAAAGATCTATTTATTTCTTTAATACATAATAACTCTGCTTTAGATGACGTCCAGCGCTTACATTATTTAAAAACTCAACTTAAAGGGGAAGCCGAATAGTTAATAAAGCATATTCCTATTACTCAAGCTAATTATGTTAAATGTTGGGACTTATTGCAGAGTAGGTATAATAATAAACGGTTTATGTCAAATTGCATCTTTAAACGGCTATTTAATCAGAAAATGATGAATAGTGAATCCTCTAGTGGTATCAAAGACCTCCTAGACTCTACGTCAGACTGTATTCACGAATTGTCTAATTTAGGTATAAATGTGGAATCGTGGGATATTCTTATTATCTATATTGTTAGTTTGAAGTTGGACGCTGAGACGCGTAAACAGTGGGAATTGCATATTAACAATTTAAGTGAAGAGCTACCTACTTTTGCACAATTCAAAGAATTTTTAGAATGTCGCTTCCGAGCTTTAGAATTTGTTGAGCCTGTTAAACTCAAACCGAAGGCATCTCCTACTACATACAATCATTCAAAATCCTTGCACTCCATGTCAGGCGTAACTTGTCCTCACTGTGCCGAAAATCATAAATTATTTTCATGTAACAAGTTTACCAAAGAAAATGTTAGCCGTCGTCAAGATATAGTAAAGGCATTAGGGCTTTGTTTCAACTGTCTTGGTATTAATCACACAGAAAAAACTTGCCGCGTGCCCACCACTTGCCGTATTTGCAAGAAAAGACACCACACACTTTTACACGGAAATGCCCAGTATGTATACGGTTGCAGTTGCCACGGAGGCAACGGAGATTGATGAAGAAGATGAGCAAACCCAAGAAAGTAAAGAAGTTAAACCGACAGATGAAGCCAATCATATTGCGACCCATTTCGCTATAGGACAAATGCATAAACAAACATTATTAGCGACTGCTTTAATAAAAGTTGAGTCAAAAAATAGTAATTCTCAGGTATTGAGAGCGTTGCTAGATCAAGGATCTCAAGCATCTTTCATTTCTGAAGCAGCTGTTCAACTCTTGCGTTTAGATAAAACTGCTGAAAAAAGCTGCGTGTCAGGTTTAGGTGGAGGTCAAAGTGATTTAATTTCTAAGTATACAGTTACAATAAACATGCAGTCACTTCATGACCCAACCTTTAAATTGCAGATAAAGGCTCACGTATTAAATAAGGTCACATCAGCATTGCCACAAAAGAAATTCATTCTGCCATATTGGGCAGATTTACGTAAAATTGTACTTGCTGATCCAGAGTACAATGCCCCTAATAAAATAGATATTTTGTTAGGCGCCGAGGTATACTGCAGTATTCTGAAACAGGGTTTAATCAAGCATCCTAAGGGATTAATTATTGCGCAGAATACTTCCCTCGGATGGGTACTGTCGGGGCAAGTGGATGATGGTGAGAATGCAAACAGCAAATGCCACAATATAATTGTGAATATGCATGTAGTTCAAGAATCTACTGAACTTATCAAACGATTTTGGGAACTAGAATCCGAGCCCAACGGGATCAGGGAAAAGGTCTTAAGTCTCGAAGAGCAAGCATGTGAAGAACATTTTAATAAGACTACAAGTCGAGATAAGTCTGGTCGGTACATTGTAGAATTGCCGTTCCGTACCAATGCCAATGCGACTGGGAGATTTGGAGATACAAGATCTATTGCCGTCAAGAGACTGTTAAGTCTTGAAAAGAGATTGCTGAAGAGTCCAGAACAGAGAAAGGATTATGCAGAAGTTATAAAGGAGTATATTGCTCTGGAGCATATGGAAGAAGTAAACACTAAAACTGAATCAGCTAATGAGGGTAATGAAGTTTGGTTGCCACATCATGCTGTAATTAGGATGGATAAAAGCACAACAAAAACAAGAGTAGTATTCAATGCGTCAGATCGTAGTGCCAGCGGTGTATCGCTAAATGATACTCTGATGGTTGGACCAACTTTGCAACCAGAGCTACGACACATAATTATGCGTTGGCGTCTGCACCCAATATGTCTTACTGCCGATATCGTCAAAATGTATAGACAAGTAAAAGTTGCAGCAAAGCACGTAGACTATCAAAGAATAGTTTGGCGAGAATCGACCGAAGCTGAAATGAAAGACTATAGGTTATTGAGAGTAACTTTTGGTACATCATGTGCACCTTATTTGGCTGTCAAAGCTTTGCAGCAGGTCGCAATCGATGAAGGCAGTAACTATCCTCTAGCTGTAGATAGAGTCAAGACAGACTTCTACATGGATGACCTGATGACCGGTTGTCAATCTGAAACGGAAGCAATTGAAGTTTATAAGCAATTAAATTCATTACTTGAAAAGGGAGGCTTCATATTGCAAAAATGGGCTAGTAATAAGACGGAATTAGTAGAATCATTAAAGGAAAATAAAGGCAAAGACATGGAAATAAAGGAAGATCATATTACCAAAATCTTAGGACTTACTTGGAATCGCCGGTCTGATGACTTCGATTACACGGTGAAGCTCGCCGAATCATCTGCACCTGAAACTAAACGAAAAATTATTGCAGAAATATGTCGATTGTATGATCCTATAGGCTGGATTGCCCCATGTATTGTTAGGTACTGCAAAAGTTTTCATCCAAAAATTGTGGTAGACTGGACTCGATTGGGATGAAAAGATACCAGATGAACTTTTGGAAGAATGGAACCGCTATAGGACTGAACTAAGTAAACTAGTTCACTTCCACTTACCTCGGTGGGTTCACAGATTAGACAGTGATAAACAAGTGGAATTACACGGATTTAGTGATGCATCCAACGTGGCTTACGCTGCCGCAGTATACATAAGATGCGTTTCTTCAACAGGTAGTGTAGAATCTCACTCTCTCAAAACTAAGGTTGCTCCCATCAAACAGGTGTCTATTCCTCGACTCGAGTTATGCGGAGCAGTGTTAGTTACTAAATTGTTGCTTGAAGTCGCTGAAATCTTAAATATAAATAAAGCCGTCTTACATGCTTGGACGGATTCATCAATCGTGTTGGCCTGGCTGAGTGATCATCCAAGCCGATGGAAAACGTTCGTCGCCAATCGCACATCCGAAATTCTTACTCGATTAGATGTATCTCAGTGGGCGTATGTAAGCACGAGAGACAACCCTGCGGACTGCGCTTCCCGAGGTATAACCCCAGCAGCGTTGCTGGATAATCACTTGTGGAAGAAAGGGCCAAACTGGCTCAGAAACGAAACTATTGAATATGTTAAACCTAGTTCCATATGCACAAAAACGGATTTAGAGATGAAAACAATAAAGGCTTATACCACTTCCATAAACAATGAAAGTGACCTGAAATTAGACGAATGGTTCTCCTCATTGCGAAAACTTGTTAGAGTTGTGGCATTCTGCCGCCGATTTCTGCGTCTGAAATGTTCCACAGCAAGGGAAAGGGCTTTACCATATCTCACAGCTAAAGAACTACAAGATTCGCTTACATGTTGTATCTGACAGCATCAAGCACAGTCATTCGGAGACGATATTGCCAGTCTCCTGAAAACTAAGACTGTTTCCAAAAAGAGTAAATTAGTCTTCCTCAACCCGTTTATAGACCAAAGTGGAGTTTTGAGAGTTGGAGGTCGTTTAGAACACTCACAAATACCTGACTTCAACAAACACCCCATTATTATTTCTGGAGACTCGCATTTAGCCAAATTGATTATTGCTAACGGACATCAAAGAACAATGCACGGAGGGCAACAATTGACCTGCAATTACATTCGATCAAAATATTGGATAATTAGATTGAAAAATGCAGTTAAAAATCACATTCACGATTGTGTGCCATGTATTCGTAACGCGGCGATCATTAAGACACAGTTAATGGGTCAATTACCATCCTGCCGCGTTACCCCTGGAAAACCCTTTTTAAATTCTGGTGTGGATTATGCTGGCCCTATTAATATTCGCGTGTCCAAAGGAAGAGGCCATAAGTCTTATAAAGGATATATCTGTCTCTTTATATGTAATAATAATAATAATAAAATTATAGGCCGATTACGTGCCTACCAACATTGTATAATCTTCTTGCATCCATTCTGAGAACAAAAATTAACGATCATATCGATACAAAATCCATCATGTCTATTTCTCAGAACGGATGTAGGAATGGCTCCCGTGGTACTAAGGAGCTTCTCCTCATTGATATGGCCATTTGTCAACAGGTTCGGCGCTCCCGAAGGGATCTGTCGACATGTTGGATAGACTATAAGAAGGCCTACGACTCTGTGCCCCATACATGGCTCATGAAGGTGCTGGAACTGTACAAAGTAAACTCAGTACTACGCGCCTTCCTACAGACGTGTATGGGGCAGTGGAGGACAGTCCTTCACTATCCAGGGTGTCGCCGGACCCTGGGGAGCGCGGAACCTATAAGGATTGAGCGAGGCATATTCCAGGGCGATAGTTTGAGTCCTTTGTGGTTTTGCCTGGCTCTGAATCCTCTGAGTACTCTCTTGGAGAATTCAGGGCTAGGTTACCGGTTGAGGAGAGGTGGTCAGGTTATATCACACCTCCTTTACATGGATGACCTAAAACTCATTGCCCCCAACAAATCACATCTACTAGAGTTACTAAAGGTAACTAAAGCCTTTAGTGATTCCATTAGGATGGAATTTGGTGTGGACAAATGTGCGGTCATGCATGTAAAGCGAGGGAGGATTGTGGAATCTGAGGGGGTTGAGCTCTCGGATTCCATATACCTCAAATCGCTCTCCCCAACTGAAACCTACAAATACTTGGGCATGGCGGAGGCGTTAGGTATCAGAGAGGCCGACATGAGGCAGTCGGTGAGGGAGCGTTTCCTTGGCCGTCTGAAGAAAGTGCTGAAAAGCCTTTTGTCGGGCGGCAATAAGGTGCGCGCCTTCAACGGTTGGGTCATGCCGGTCTTGATGTATTCCTTCGGCATAATCAGGTGGACTCAGACTGAGCTTGACGCCCTGGACAGACAAGTTCGTGCGCTGCTGACCGCATATCGGATGCATCACCCGCGCTCCTCGGTGATGAGGCTGTACATTCCGCGGAAGTGTGGGGGAAGAGGCCTTTTGAATGCCAAAACCCTGCACAACCGCGAGGTGTGCAGTCTCAGGGAGTACTTTCTCCACGCCAAGACGGAGATGCACCGCGATGTGGTCGCAGTGGACAGGGGTCTGACGCCGCTCTCCTTGGCTAACGAGAACTGGCGCATACCTGTGGTGCTCAGTACCAATGACCGCAGGGTTGTATGGCAAGGTAAGGAGCTTCACGGACGCTTTTATCGGGCCCTCCACGGGCCTGATGTTAACTTTGAAGCGTCCGTGGCCTGGCTGCGCTTTGGTGACCTCTTTGGGGAAACCGAAGGGTTTGTATGTGCAATTATGGACGAGGTCATGATGACAAACAATTACAGAAAATACATTGTGAAGGATGGAACGGTAGACGTATGTCGGGCATGTCGCCGTCCTGGAGAAACTATCCGTCACATTGTCTCTGGTTGTTCTCATCTGGCTAACGGCGAATACTTACACAGACATAACCAAGTGGCCAGGATTATCCACCAGCAACTTGCCTTGAAATACAATCTTGTGGAATCGGAGGTACCGTACTACAAGTATGTGCCCGACCCAGTTCTTGAAAATGGTCATATCACACTGTACTGGGATCGATCTATGATTACAGACAGGACTATTGTAGCCAATAAGCCTGACATAGTGGTGATAGATCGATCAGAGCGCCGTGCAATGATTGTTGATGTTGCTGTTCCGCATGACGAGAACCTCGTGAAAGCCGAGAAAGAGAAACTCACCAAGTATCTCGACTTGGCGCACGAGGTTGTCGCCATGTGGAATGTAGACTCAGCAATCATTGTACCGATAGTCGTCACCGCTAATGGTCTTATAGCCAAGAGCCTCGACCAACATCTTTTGAGGCTCTCGTTGGGTAGCTGGGTCAAGGGCCAGATCCAGAAGGCTGTTCTCCTGGACACGGCTCGCATAGTCAGGAGGTTCCTCTCTCTGGGGCCCTGACCGCCGGTTGCTTGGACCCTGTTCCCGAGGCCGGTGGACCGCTATTTTTTATATTTTTAAATGTTTTTTTTTTTATAATCAAATATTTAAAAATGTAAATTATATGATATAAATGAAATAAATGTAAATAATAATAATATCATTTATTTAATCCAATATCATGATTTTACAAAATGGGTTTTGCCAGCAGCTAAGCTAAAATCCTTACGATTTTGTGGTTTAGCTGTTGGACCTCTTCCTGATCGAAGGTTCAGTTTTACTTATACTATATTATACAGATCAATAATAACAAAAATAAATTAGAAATTATACAATAAATTATACAATAAAATTTTTTGGAACTTTTGTCTTCTTGAACAATATTTAACTGTATGGCTACGCGAGCGGTTCATATAGAAGCAGTGTCAGATCTCACTTCGGAAGGCTTCCTCTCAGCATTTAAGCGCTTTGTGGCCAGGAGAGGCCGCTGTAATCACGTCTGGAGCGATAATGGCACCAATTTTGTTGGCGCATCACGAGAGTTGAAGCAGTTGTTCGCAAGCGAACGTTCAGTAGTCAGTAATATCGCTTCTTCCTTAGCTAACAATGGCACTGAATGGAATTTCATTCCTCCTCACGCCCCTAATTTCGGTGGACTGTGGGAAGCAGGAATAAAGAGCACAAAGCATCATCTTCGCAGAGTAATAGGCGACTCGACACTTACCTATGAAGAGCTCTCCACAGTTCTTGCTAAAAATTGAGGCGTGTCTAAATTCTAGGCCATTATCAATTGCAAGTACGGATCCCGATGACCCGGTACCTTTGACTCCAGGTCATTTTCTAGTCGGAGAACCCTTAATAACGGCACCCGATTATAATTACGAACAAACTCAAATTAGTAGTTTGCGTAAATGGCAACTTACGCAAAGAATGCTTCAAGACTTTTGGAAAAGATGGTCTCAAGAATATTTGACTTATTTCTTCCAAAGGTACAAATGGAATGTTAAAACTACAGAATTGAAATTAGGCGACGTGGTTTTAGTGCGAGAGGACAATTTACCTCCTACTAAGTGGCTTTACGCCAGAGTAGTCGAACTTCATCCCGGGAAAGATAAAATTACGCGTGTAGTCACGCTTCGTTATAAAGACTCTGTTATTCAACGTCCAATTTCAAAAGTTTGTATCATTCCGGTAGCTCCGCATGATGAATAAGTGTACAAACTTCGACAGTTAAGAAATTTTTGTAAAATATTTAACTTTCAGTAATAGATAAGTTTTTCCTTTGTATCGTATTGGATTTCATTAAGAATCCTTGTTTATGGCTAACAATCCACATGTTAAAGTTATTTTAATAGGTTGCTAATCCATTTGTGTTTTTAGATTTAGTTATTGCAGCTAAGATAACCATGATAATTAATTGAGTTGTAACATTGGTGGATTTATATTGCTTACTCTGTTTGTAATAATAAAATAATAGTTGTTTTGTTTGTTACTCAGTTGAAGGACTATTCTGTCCTTGGCGGGCGGTATGTCCAATGTAATATCACACATTAATTAAATCCAGTTACATGTAAAATGTACCTACGTCACACTAGAAGGCGCTGTCGCCTTTTGTATCGCGGTAGTGTATAAAACTGGCTGCAACTATACCTTCCATACTATTTTTCAAATAAATGCTCATACGTTCAGGGTTGATGCTTATCATTTTCCCACGGCATTTCTGGATCCTGAACAAAATTCGTCGCAGCATTAGGGTCTGGATTATTGAAAACAGGATTAAAATCACTATGAGATACGTCTAAATATAATTTAGCTGTGTCAATTTGTTTTAATATTTGTTATACTGTATTGTATTTTAGGTTGTTTTATTTTCATATTAGTTATTACAGGCTTATGATCCGTTAATTGAGTTTGAGGAACTATAGTTACAGTTGGGTTTTTGGTTTTTAACAGAACATGATCAATGCAAGATCCACTAGCATCTCTCGTAACAAAAGTGTGGGCAGGTAGTAAGCCATGAAAAGCAGTTAAGTTAAGATATTTTTCTGAGTTAGAGTCCATTCTATTAGAAATAAGATCTATGTTTATATCACCAATAACCATAATGTTCCTATAATTTGAGTATTTTTGGAGAATTCTATCTAAGGAAGCTTGGAAATTTTCTATACTTTTGTGCGAAGGGGAACGGTAGATGGCGATTATGATCAAATTTTGAAATTGTATGATTAAACAGTTACCTTCTTGAAAGGAAGGTTCTTCAATAAAGCATTTGTGTTGTTCTTTAATATATATTACTATGCCATCATTTTGGTTTTTATGGTTTTTTGTAGCTGTTGAGTAATAGCCATCAATAGTTGGCATGGACGCATTTTTTGAAAGCCAACATTCCGTTAGAACTATTAAAGCAAATTCAATTTTTATTCTGGATATTAATACCTCAAAACCATTCATATTACAATTTATGCTTCGTATATTTTGTGTGATTATTGAGATATATGATTTACTTGTTCGATTAAAATGTCCTATCACAGGTTATTTTTTTAGATACTGTCACATTATCCAAGTCATTGGATATTTCATTGATACAATTGGTATTGAATTTTATAGGTATATAAATACATATATTTCAAAGATGTTATGACGTCGTTTGACATTATATTTATGATAGCTGTATCCCTGGGCCAAAATGAGTAATAACCTTTATAATAACCAATCAATGATATGTGGTAGAACGTGTAAATAAATTTGTAAAAAGTATTTGTGTAATGTGTATCTTTGTGTAGTGTTGAAAATATGTGTAAAGGTTTTTTATAGTACAAGTTTAAATAACAATTATTTAGAGAGTATACAATCATAAGTCTTAAATCTAGTCATTCTTTCTTTCTTAGTTTTTCAAGATCATCTTCAGTGCAAATTTTTATCTGTGGAGACTTTTCATCTTTACGTAAATATACAACTCCACGCGAAGTCCAACAAAACGCATAGTTATGGCTTTTATGAAAATTCCTAGCCAAGTAGAAGAGCTTCTGGGTATTGCTAGTCAGAGTTTCAGAAATGAAAACTGGCTTATTGGTTCCAGTGAAATTAAGATGTTTCGTATTTAGTTTCTCACTTTTAGGTTTTGACTTGTTAAAGGTTTTGATTTTGCTTTACGAGTTTTTCCTTTATTATAGTACTGGAAAACTCTGCGATGATTGGATTAGAGCCATCTTTTGAATTAATTCTGTATACATCACGAATGTCCGAATCACTAAAATTTATATTTAATATTTTACCAAGACCTTTGACAGTTTCGGAAATATTCTCTTTTGTTTCACCGATTTTTTTGGGGATGTTTCTTATTTCTACCCCAGTAATCCGAGACTTACGTTCTAAATTTCTAAATTTTCAATTATTGTTAGGTAACTAATAAACTTCGCATTCGGTTACCACGTAGTCAAAGATGTGGGTACTAAACGGCGAATATTTAGGTACAGGTCTAATTACAGTGGACACTGGTGGATACTTGATACATTTACATTGACCATCCAGTCTATGTAGATCTTTGCTGATTTATAATAATGAATCGGACACTGACTACCGCATGAATATGTCGAATTCTTTTGTTTCTGTTTACTCCATATGTGATTAATGAAATCAAGTGCTATGTGATATTGTTTCACTCACATGTATTCTGGATGACAAAATTATATACTTGCAGCTCACCGACCGACTGTAGGTATGTAGAATCAAAACCCAAACGTCCGCGTCGTGACAATAAGGAGTTGTCACTGTTGGGATCGCAATTTACTAACTTGAAAACACTTGAAAATCGTAGAAGTTCTTTACAATTTGCCACTTTTTTCACTTGATTTTAATAACTGTACTTATTCAGACTTTGCTTTTGAGTTATAATAAGTGCAAAGTTAGACAAGTGGAACTATTATTAATAAATTAATTATTACGGAGCAAGGTAAAATGCGTGTTCACACTCCGAGCGTCCGCGGGGGGGGGGGGGGATTATATATTATTTATATGAAGTATTAAAATAACCGGACAAATGATATAAATTTCAACTATAACCACCAAACTTCTTGTATTATCTGATATGGTGATGAGCAGTAATGCATTAGAATTTATTCAAGTCGTTTAACGTCACCTATAATAATATCGACAAGTCGTTACTCCATTGACACAAATAAACAATGGACATCCCTAAGGCTCATGTTTACATTACATTACATAATGTGTTTTACATAACACTCTTAAAATGGTGGGTGGCACCCGGCATACTCGGCTTGACTAGTAATTACTTTATCTACTCCAACATCGAAAAGTTCCAATTTCGAATTTGACAGCTGAATCGAAATGAACCCTCTTTCGGTTTTGCTTCTCATTTCGATGCAGCTCGTTGTATGGGAGCTGAATCGAAATGGTTATCTTCTTAAAATAGGATACCTAAAGCTAAGGCTCTGAGTTCTGGCACTTTTGTACCGTTCATACGACAGAGGCGCCACAGGCGGCTGGTGGCGGCTTACGGAGTTACTTTTTGTTGACAGGGGCGCCACAGGCGGCTGGTGGCGGCTTACGGAGTTATTTTTTGTTACTTTATTGAGCCTACGGCGTATTTTGTTAGTGATTTTATTTTCCTTGTCGTAGATAAAATCTTGTATGCAACTGAACGTAATTAGTCATTTTAATTCTCGTACTATCCTATTTTGATACTCGGCAAGCCTCGTATCAAAAAACAGCACTCGAATTAAAATGACCCTCATTACGATGCAGTTGCATAAATAGCTATTATATACTTCATCTCCACCTATTTCCTACCTAGGGGTTCCAAAACCGGTTTCACCGAAATGGAAAAGCCGGCTAAACCGGGTTTTTCGCCATTTTTCAAAACCGGTTTTAAAATTTGGCAAAACCGGGTTTTTTCGATTTTTCGATTTATTTCGATTTTATATCATAGATTGCGTTACGTATTACGCTTGCTTAAGCTAAATCATGATATACAAAACTCATCACATCATCATTACAATTTACGCAGTTTACAGCCCATTTAACGTCTATCATTTAACGCCCAGTTAACGTCCCACTGCTGGGCACACCGTACACTCCTCCAATCTCATAGGATAGACGGTCAGACGGAGCTTAGACCCACCGGCCACCACTCTGCTCCAATGCGGGTTGGCGGACTTTAATGACTATTATTATCATCTAGTGATAATAACCGAGACTGACGACGCGCGACGGCTTAACGTGATCTAGCAGTGCCGACCTCTATGATATTGGCACCAGCCAGCACTCACATCTCCTCTTCACTGCGATGTCGCGGTCAGGAGAGTCCTAAGCTGCTCCGCAATTTTAACAGCCGCGGACCAGCCAAAGCTGCAAAGGTCAGTAGATCTGCCTCCATGTTTTCAGTTTGCAGATGATCTCAATTACACCTTTTTGTGTACAATTTCGAATGAAGTGCATTTTTAGGTCAATATGTTTTGACTTTGAAGTCACCATTTCATTTTGGCTTAGTTTGAGGGCAGCTTGATTATCATTTAATATGATTACTTATAAATCCTCTTTTCTCTAGTAAGTATAGGCATGGAGTTTCTGGCATTTCCTATGAGTCCTATGCCTTTTCTGTGTTGAGCTTTTTGTGCTCTTGCCTCCCTCCCTAAGATATCAGCTGTAACATATCTCTGAGAGTATGTTATGACTTTCTTCAGTCTCATCAAGTATGAAATCTCTGGTCCATGCTGGAGGGCCTCTCTCTTTGTGGCCTCCCATTTTCAGGTATTTCTATAATTTCTGATGCATCATCATAAGACTCTATTTCGTCTTCTGAAGAAAAGTCTTCTTCTTGATAGTTTTGATTCTGCAAAGTGTTTTTATTTTTATTATTTGTTATTTCAACTTCAATTGCTTGTACCGTTTTTATAACATCTTTGCTTTTAACTTTATTTCCTTTTTCCGGATCTTCTACTTCGAAGTACATTTTGTGTATAACCTTGATATCCCTGCTTATCACTACATTATCATATTCTGGTATGTACTCTGTATGCCTTTGAGGTCATCGAGTAACCCATGAATAGCCTTCTTTAGCGTTCTTGGTTAATTTCCCTCGTTTTTTCTTGTTCAAAACAAAGGTCTTCCTGCCATACACGTGCCTAAAGATGATGCCCAAATGGCATTCGAACAATCCATTTCTTGAACGGTATATCGCCATTCAGTGCTTTCGACGGGCTACGATTTACAAGGTAGTTAGCGGTTTTAGCGCCCAAAGCTTTTTAGGTGCATTGGCCTCAATCATTAAACATCTAGCTTTTTATATCAAGGATCTATTTTTTCTCTCGCGTACCGGAACGCTAAATCGCTTGGCGACACGTCTTTGTCTGGTTTGTCTGGTAACCACGGCCAAAGTCTCCACTCAGGCAAAATTTGTGTTAGTTTTCAGAAAAAGGAGTGTTTTATTTTATATTATTTTATAGGTCATCAATTTTATCCAAGCAAGTATTTTTAGTAATTGTAACTCAATTTTATTATTATTATTTACATTAAGACAAAATTTACTGAATTATAAAAGATTTTTTTTAAACTAGATTTTTTTTTTAAAAACAAAAACCGAAATAACCGAAAAAACCGGAAAACCGGTTTTGCCACTAAATCAAAACCGAAAACCCGGTTTTCTGAAATACTTTCGGTTTTGGATCCCCTATTCCTACCTAATGTTATTGAATCGCAAAATCAGTTGTCAACTCGAGGCCAGTTTCTAACTCACTTGAGTTGTAACTGGACACTTTCAAGTAAAATTTTTTATCTAAACCTGTGACGATATACTGCCATGCCATTGTCGCAATTAGAATGCCATTTAAGCCTACTTTGTCGTATTAGTTTACAAATTGCGAAAAACCAAATTAAATTAGAATTTCGCGGGCAGACCCTTTTCTTCAACCTTAACTAGTGATTACTCTTTGCCACAGTTAGACAAACCACAAACGTAGTCGTAAATGGTAAATCTTAATTCCATGCTAAAATGATACCTACCTACCACAGAGTACATTTTAGATTATATAAAATACTTAGGTGGATTATACGGGTCTGCCCGCAAAATTCAAATTTAATTTGGTTTTTCGCAATTTGTAAACTAATACGACAAAGTAGGCTTATGGCAGTCTAATTGCGCCCATGGCAGTAAGTATCATCTTCACAGGTTGATATAAAAATCTTTACTTGAAAGTGTCCAGTTTAAGAAATTAGTCAAAATACCGACTAATTTGTGAGTAACTCACGTCCAACTCGATATTGTCTGGTGGGAGGCTTTCGTTGGCCGTGGCTAGTTACCACCCTACCGTCAAAGACGTGCCGCGGTGCCGCCAAGCGATTTAGCGTTCCGGCACGATTGTGTGTAGAAACCGATTAGGGGTGTGGGCACAGAATATATAATAGTACTACGTACAGAAGTTTCACTGCTTTGATGTTGACTACTTGCCGGCGCTTTAATAGCCTACATAATTATTATTAAATAGATAAACCACGCACTCAAGCTAAATTAGACTTTATCGCTCAGCACGAGGGTCCATATTGCTTTGGATCTTTTCGCCTATCTACTTCACGGACGACTTTGCGTGGTTGCCTAGGGTTGTCAACTAAGAGTAAAAAAATACAGTAGATATAACTTTTAATTATTTGTAAACTGTAAAGTAGGTATTTAGATAAGATCTACTCTGACTATGATCGACTGTATTTTCGCTACTCTGTGAGTTCTGTTACGCTTACGCAAGCAACTTGCAAGGTACATCAGTCGCGAAACGCGATGTTTCGCCCGAAAAGGGTAGGAACAGGTAGGTAGTGTAGTGTATACAAAATTAGTCAAAATCTTGTAAACCATAAATTAGTTTACAAGATTTTGACTTATGAAGTCCTATTCTAGGTATAGCTATTTTAGTATTTTGTGTTACAACATATAAATTCCTTAGTTTTATTACAACAGGCAATATAGGTATTAGGTACCTGGTACATAGTAGGACCCGCGCTCGCCCAGCTAGACGAGTGCGGGTCGCGGCTGGCGTAGGCGGTAGGGCAGCCATCGGCAAACCTCTGCGTGCTTTGAGTATTAAACAAGAACTCAAAGTCTGCGTGCGACTTATAAGTAGGTACAACTTCGATAGTGAAGTGACAACAGTTAATTTCTGTAATTAGGTACCTACATAGTGTAAGTTCTTCTGTAGTTGATTTATTGTTTATCTAATAATTTTTGACGTGATAACGTCTTATAAATCGATGAACACCGGCTGCACGCACGAAAAAGTGTCACGTTCCGCCATCACCACAGCCGGGACCATCAGGCGTAAGTTACGCAACGGTCGCTGCAACCGCACTTTCACCAATGAGTCAGGCCCAATCGCAAGATACCGCAACTGAGGCTACACAACGTTCCTCCGCGTATCCACCCATTACAGTGGAGAGGTTACCTAACTGGATCTGTCATTTTAATGTCCTCAAAGACATGATTGGCCACGCCCCTAACGCGCGTCCTATGGGGAACGGTGTGCGCTTTTTGCCCGGGTCTGAGCAAGAATTCCGGGTAATCCAACGATACCTAACGGAGGTGTCAAACCAGGATAAATCAATATCCTGGTTTCGTTACAGCCCCCCCTCTGAAATTCCCACCAAGGTAGCAGTCAGAGGGCTACCACTGGATACACCACCCGATCAAATTGTAGCGGCACTGAAGGAAAAAGGTTTTCCAGCGACGAGGGCCAAAGCGATCTTACCCACTAAGAGTCGGCATGGCTGTACTTATTTTGTACAGCTAGACCACCTGAATACGGAACAGCTAAAAGATCTGTATGCAACCACGGAACTTCTGTACATGCCTGGAATCACTGTGGAAGCATGGAAGTCTGGGAGGAGCCCAGTGCCACCGTTGCCAAGCCTTCGGACACGCTTCGGACAACTGTCACCGCCCGCCAAGATGTGTACGTTGTGCAGGTGAGCATCTGGCTCGCGATTGTCCGAAGCCTGTAGGAGACCCGCCAACTTGCGCCAACTGTGGGAAGGGACACATCGCAAGGGACCGGAAATGCACGGTCCTCAGAAAAGAAGCACGGAAGAGAGGCATTAACTTTTCGACCCACTGCACCTCAACAAGTACGAGGAAGAGGAAGAGGTCCTGCCCTAGCTCAGCGCCCTGCTACCGTTTGCCAAGCACTTCCTACACACCATGCACATAGGCAGGGGCCCCTCGTCACTGCAACCTAAGAAGAAACGCCTCGCCAGGACCCTTCCACAGTTCAAACTGGAGAAGCGTCCCATACGGTGGCTCCTGCCGTACTTATCCGAGAGGAACATATCCAAGTGAATTCACATCACATGCAACAGGCGAGGTGCACTACGCAACAAAATATAAAAAGTGCCACACAAGCCATGCAAACTGCTGATGCTGGCACCACTACCAGCCCAACTACTCTAGCTCCACCAGCTAACCCAGCAACGCAGAGGGGGCAACCTCAAGAAAAGGAAGAGGGAGGCTAGACCACCAATGGCCGGGCCCGCGGCCTCATCAACACCACAACCAAGGCCGACTGCTAATGCAGATCAACAACCAGATCCCAGGCAGCATACAGCGCCTGTTCAAGAGTCACAGCCGGATGCTGTACCGCCGCAACCGTCACAAGTATTGTCACTACCCTCGCAACCAACTCTGGATTTTCCAACCATCCTCCGGGCGATCACCGAGGCAATCATGGTCGCCCTGACAACATATACCCAAGGCATGGGCCTCATCTAGGCCTTAATGCAAGGACTAAACATACTAACGAGGACGATTTCACGTTAAGGGTTCTTTACTGGAACCCGGGCGGAATAAGAGGCCATATCCGAGAGCTAACTCTACTCGCCCAGTCACAGAATATCCATGTCATTCTCCTTGGTGAAACGAAGCTCTCGGAAAACATAGAGCTCCGTATCCCCAACTTTTTCGTTTATCGCCACGACGAAGTTTCTCCCCAAGGATATGCTTACAGGGGTACGGCAGCCCTGGTGAGGAGGCACATCGTCCACGAAGAAATAGATCATGCACCTTTCGTGAGTCTCCGCACTCAAGGAGTACGTGTTCAGGCTGTAGATAAGGAGCTACGCCTATATGCAGCCTATAAACCACCAGCACAGAATTTTGACGCCTCAGACATCCGAAAGCTCTTCGAATCCCAAGAGGCTACACTGGTTGTGGGGGATTTCAATGCAAAGCACCACGCGTGGGGCTCACGGATCATCACGTCAGCTGGAAGGTGGCTACTTGAAGATAGCGAATGTCAAGGGTATGGTGTACTGGGTCCAGGAGCTCCAACCCACATACTATCCGAAGCTCGCTGGCAACCGGATGTCCTTGATATCGTCCTTCAATACAAAGTGACGTACCCTATCAATGTCGAGGTACTTTACGAACTTGATACGCAACACTTGCCCATTCTGGTCTCGATCACCCTACGTAATGGATTTAAAGCGCCCAGACCCCCTCGTACGAAGGTTGACTGGGAAAGCTACGCTGCAGAGATTATGGGGCTCGAGCTGGCGGGTCCAATCTCTTCTGCTGCCGACGTGGAGGTGACTACAACAAGAATTACTGAAGCTATTAAAAAAGCTAAAGATAATGCAACCACTAACATCACATCGGCCACACCAAATAGGAGGCAAGACCCGCTGCCGCGCTCGCTTCGTGAGAAACTGCGGAAGAAGCGTAAGCTGCGCAGACTTTGGGCACGTACACGTTGCCCGAGTGTGAAACGAGAACTAAATCGACTTGCAGAGGAGCTGACCCGTGATGTCGTAGCTCTCGACGATGAACATTGGGAGGACATTGTCGATCGAGCATCCGAGAATGAAACCTCACTATTCCACCTCTGTAAGAAGCTAACCGGACAAGATACTCCGTTATACCCACTGCTGGACCAGTCGGGTAAAAGAAGGTACTCCGCCAGTGACAGGGCGGATATACTTGCGGAATACATGGAAGGCCAATTTACCCCGAATGCTCCGAATGAGACAGACGACGATATCATCCGACACCATGCGCATGTTAACAAACAAGTAGAGGAGTTCCTGTCGGCCCCGACTTCATCACTCCAGGGAGAGTACTTCATCTCCCCGTCAGAATTACGGAAGGCAGTCTTACGTCTACCTAAACGTAAAGCTCCAGGCCCCGATATGATACCTAAAATTGCATTGCAACAGCTGCCTAGAAGAGGTCTGGTATAGCGCTCACCAGACTCTTTAATGGGATTCTCCGCACCGGCCATTTCCCCGAGGCGTGGAAGAGAGGGAAGGTCATTGTCCTTCCTAAACCTGGCAAGGATCGCCGCCTACCTGCGAGTTATCGGCCCATCACGCTGCTCTCGCACATCGCCAAGCTGTTCGAGCGCTTGCTGCTGCGTAGACTGGAGCCTCATCTGCCCCTGCGCGAGGAGCAGTACGGGTTCCGAAGCAGCCACTCAACAACGCTCCAGCTGGCAAGAGTGACCAACCACTTGGCCAGCCAACTCAATAACCAGCACTGCACCGTCGGGGTCTTCCTCGATATCGAGAAGGCTTTCGACCGAGTGTGGCACGCTGGGTTGCTGGCCAAGTTGATCAACACCACTACGCCGCCAGCAATTGTGCGAGTGCTGGCGTCATTCCTCGAAGGCAGATGTTTTCATGTCTCGGTAGAGGGCATGGACTCCCAACCACGTCCCATCAGAGCTGGTGTTCCCCAAGGTAGCTGTTTGTCACCACGTCTCTACGCGGCGTACACGGATGACATTCCCACCCTCCAGAACCATCTGCGTGAGGGTGAAGAGGACGTCATGTTGGCCCTATATGCGGATGACAGTGCGTACTTTACTTCGTCCCACCATCAAATCAACGCCACTAACAAGATGCAACGCCTGCTGGATCTGCTTCCGGAGTGGCTGGATAAGTGGAGGATGGCTGTCAACGTCGGGAAGACGGCCGCTCTACTAACCGGCGGCTCCAGGCCGCTGCGCCAGCTCAAATTGCGAGGTCAGGATATAGAGTGGAAGACTTCAGTGCGGTATCTGGGATGTCACATTGACCGAAAGCTGCGCATGGCCCCCATGGTTGATCACATGGCCTGCCAAGCAGCGGCGGCACGGTCAATGCTCCACTCACTCTTCGCCTCCAAACTTACCACCAGAACCAAACTAAAGGTCTACGGAGCCTACGTCCGTTCGCGCCTGACGTATGCGGCACCAGCCTGGTACGCTCTCGGTCCCGAGTACCAGAAGAAGCGACTCCAGGTCCAGCAGAACAGATGCCTTCGTCTCATTGTAGGAGCTCAGAGATACGTCCGCAATGACGTCATCCATAGGGATACCAGAACACCAACCGTGGAGGAGTATGTCCGTCATCTTGCACGCAATATGTTTGCTCGGGCGGACACAAGTGCGTGCGTACACCTCCACGGAATAGCCCCACTTCAAGAGAGAAAACCGGACGGGCGTCCTCTGCGCCGCGAACTCCTACGTACCCAATTGATGGCGCCGCCCGACTTAAGCATCAGTGACGACGATGGAGAAGACGCATTATACATGACACACATCACACCGGATATGACGATGTCTCCAAGGCTGACGTCAGACCGACGCAGCCTCAGCTCCAATTAAAAGGGCTAAAACAAATAGTCCAGGTAGCTGCAGCTATCTGTGAGGACGCGCCCGGGTAAGGAGGCTCAGCCTCGAGACCCGTACCCCCTGACTGACCTGTCAGCCAGAGAAGAACCAACAACAAAAATGTCATAGTACTGCCTACTTGACTGACGCCATTATATAGCGCTGCGAGCAGTTGAGTGTCCAAGGAATTAATAATAGTGAGAGCAAAACGACAATCGATAGGTATTGATATGTATATTATTAAACATAGATTAATTGGTCAATAATCGGCAGCCGACTTGTCTGTTGGATCTATACGTTAGAGACTGAGGGTAGAGAGTAGTATGTTCCTTGGATCTATCAATGATCTATCATCCACCATGACTGCTGCCCAACCACGGCACCTTCATTCTAGATACACGTATCCTTTGACTGGTTTAGCAGTGAGATATCAATCATCACGGAGCATGTTATCTACTTAAAAAAATCTAGTTCGCCCGATCACAGTGATTGGCAAAGAGTAGTCATAACGTGGCGCAGCAGTATGAATAATTAGGGACTATTCAGTTCAATTCATTCAGGTCTTGTCCTCATATTGTATTACTAGCGGTCGCCCGCGACTTCTAATTTCTGATTTTCTATGAGATTATAAAAAGACTAGTAGTGCGCGGCCCACTGAAGTGGACCGCGGTTTTTCTGTTCATGAATTAGAGTTTCAGGTCTTGATCATTTTTCACCAAAGCAGCACTCTTTCATCTTTTATACTCTCCGAGATAGACACCTTTGAAATTTGTATAGCCGCCATCTTGAATACGCCATTTTGAATTTTTCAGCTCATTGCCATTTGGATGAGATTTCGAGTATTTTTTGTTTAAGCACCTCCCACCTATCTTCAATACCCTGGCCGTGCTCCTCACCCACCTTCCAAACCCTCGATCATCATATCTCATCATTTTCCAGAATGAGAATTCTTCTATAAAAACAAATTTTGAAAAGGAACCGTATCAAAGTCTTGCATAGTTCTCAGCTTCTAGTCTCTTTAATATTCGCCATATATATTTTGTATGGAAAAAAAATCCGCCATTTTGATTTTTTTTTCTGTTCATCAAGTAGACCTTTGGGTCCTGATTATCTTTTGCCAAGAAACCACTCTTCCATCTTTTATCCTCTCCGAGATAGACACCGACGAAGTTTGTATGGCCGCCATCCTTTTTCCGCCATTTTGGATTTTTTTCAGCTCACTGCCAATTGGATGAGGTTTCGAATGACATTTGTTCGAGCATCCTCCACCTATCTACAATACCCTGGCCGTGCTCCTCACCCGTCTCCGAAATCCTCAATCATCAGCTCGCTCCATAATTTTCCTCCGAATGAATTTTTGTCTTCTATACGAAACCATTAGTGAAAAAAAAAATTTTTCATACAAAATTTTACAGGAGAGGTGATCAATCAGTGAGTGAATCAGTCAGTGAATCAGCACGAGCAGCTATATATATATTACTAGTAGGGCGCGTGGGTGCGCGGCCCGCAAGCGGACCGCGGTTTTTCTATCGTCAAGTGGACTTTCAGGTCCTGATCATTTTCTATCAAATAACCACTCTTCCATCTTTTATACTCTCCGAGATAGATGCATATGAAATTTGTATGGCCGCCATTATTAAATCTTGAATCCGCCATTTTGATTTTTTTTTCAGCTCATTGCCAATTGGATGAGGTTTCGAGTATTTTTTGTTTGAGCACATCCCACCTATCTTCAATACCCTGCCCAAGTTCCAAACCCTCGATCATCATATTTCATCATTTGTCAGAATGAGAATTCTTTTATAAAAATTAATCTTGAAAAGGAACCGTATCAAAGTCTTGCATGATTCCCGGCTTCTAGTCTCTTCAATATTCGCCATATGTTTTGTATGAAGAAAAAAAATCCGCCATCTTGGATTTTTTTTCTATTCATCAAATAGACCTTTGGGTTCTGATCATCTTTTGCCAAGAAACCACTCTTCCATCTTGTATACTCCCCGAGATAGACACCGACGAAATTTGTATGGCGGCCATCTTTTTTCCGCCATTTTGAATTTATTTTCAGCTCACTGCGAATTGGATGAGGTTTCGAGTGACATGGCCGTGCTCTTCACCCGTCTCCGAAATCCTCACTCATCAGCTCTCTCCATAATTTTCCTCTGAATGAATTTTTGTCCTCTATACGAAACCATCGGTGAAAAAAAAATTTTCATACAAAATTTTACAGGAGAGGTGATCAATCAGTGAGTGAGTCAATCAGTCAATCAGTCAATCAGTGAATCAGCACGAGCAGCTATATAAATTAATAATAATAAATTTTCCCGCTGCAAGAAGCTTATTGAAAAAAAACCCCGATTTTGAAACATTCTTCATTGATGCTCCGCTCCTATTGGTCTTAGCGTGATGATATATTATAGCCTATAGCCTTCCCTAACACTGAATTTTTCAAATCGGACCAGTAGTTCCTGAGATTAGCGCGTTCAAGCAAACAAACAAACAAACTCTTCAGCTTTATATATTAAGTTTAGATATATCCGTTGTGCTTTACCATTGGCTTTTTTGTGCATGGTAACGACATTATTCGTAGACTACCGCCAGCCACTTACAGCGCTGTACACCGCATCATCATGAAACCTTCATAATATTTAATTCACCTACTTACTTACTTCTTACTTTCTTCATACTTCCCATAGAAAGTCTGGACGTTACGTGAACTGACGTTGTACACACAACTTGTAAACTGTAAAGTCCTTTCTTGACTCACGTTGAGGCTTGAGGGTACCCGAGCAAATTGTAGATGGTATTATTGCTTATTTTCCAACGTAACCTTAACCTTTCCATGTGTGGCTTATTTTGGTACAAGACGGTTAGGTATTAATAAAGGCACTATATTGTCCAAAAAATATATTTTATTGTAGTAGACAACACGAGGCCGCGCGCCCGGCGCCCAGCCCGCGCCGCGCGCGCTCCCCACAACAACGCTTCGCTATCTACGTCCATCTCTCTGTTTTAATAATTGGAATAATTTATTTAATAATTACAACGCTTTTTTATCTGTCCATATTTTTAACATTAGATATACCTAACTTCGTCTTGTATAACTTGGTGTAAGAACAGCCTTCAGGAATTGAAATAGGGTGGCGCAATATGCGCCTCACAGCACTGTTTCCATTTCCACCCGCGTCCGCTCCCTGAAAATATTATAAGTAACTCTAAAATCCATATCACATTTCACGATCAAAGTTTTTAACTGCATAGCTTAAATTGTAGACATTTGAAAACACCCATGGCCGATACATATCTACACATTCTGTGAAGTATTTCAAGCCTACCCGTGCGAAGCCGGGGTGAGTCAACTAGTATTGAAATAAAACATCTCGCAAAATATACCTTAATAGTGTTCGGTCCAAAGGTTCAAACCGTACAACTTACAATTTCACTCATCAGTGCAAGTACCACCGTCCGTCGCAAATACCTTAATAGTGTTCGGTCCACAGGTTCAAACCGTACAATTTACAATTTCACTCATCAGTGCAAGTACCACCGTCCGTCGCAAGCATCGCCCGTGTCAATCATAGCATTAGCAATATTCGATCACAGAGCGGTCCCAGACCGTAGATTTGGTCCTTCGAACCGGACAAATAGTACATATGTGTGTGTGTGTAACCTGGCGCGTAGGTCGCCGCAAGAGAGCGGTCGCTCGAGGTCGGGCAGCAGGTCGGCGGGCGCGTGCAGAGTGCGCGGGCGCGTGGCGTCGTGCGCGCGCCCCGCCGCCAGCAGCGTGGCGGCCGAGGCAAGGCGGCGCGGCGGCGGCTGCAGCCCGTGCGCCGCCAGCGCCGCCGCCAACTGGCGCGCGCGCGCCACCGCCGCATCGCGTTCGTGCCGCGCGCGCCACACCTGCTCACATACTCCTTATTCTACCTTATTCTCTACCTCTACCTTACTCTATCTCAGTGGTTATCGGGCTAATTAAGGGCCAGGGCAGACACAACATAAAATGTCATTATCAACCGGTGATTGGGAGTAGGACTATCTGCTTTTTGGATGCCGCTGCATAATAGAATATGGAATAGGGACCGGGTATTCTTCCCGTAACTACTTGTTTTGTTTTTAAAGCAGCTAAAGAAAAATAGATTATAATCTAACTAGGAGTTGACCACTGAGTTCTATATTTAATCCATTATTAAAACTAGAGAGGCTGCCATCATATTTTTTTGACCTACTTGATGGACGCCATTTTGGCGCTGTAAGCAGATACGAGATAGATGTCGGTGTGCCATTCGCAATATTATTAGTTCGAGAGACACGTGGGGTTTTCGTGTAAATTTGACTTTACAAATTGATCCTTGACCATAAAGATTGACTGCTTTAAGCAGTCATTTGTTTATGGACAGCCAATCCAGTGTTAATCATAGATTAATTATACAGGGTGGGCCAAACCAGGTGGATATAAAAATTTTTTTAGATTGTTCATTTAAGGGCCTAAAAGGACCCGGATGGAAAAAAATCGGTTCCCACCCGATTACGAGAAAAAAAATTTTATTTAAAATTTTGGAATAAAATTGCTTTGACGAACTTTTAATTTTTTTTTAATTTTTCCAGTGACAATTTCCGCAATCTTTTTATGGAATATCTTTACCTATAACCATCTGTGCGGGAGATATTAAAGTGAACAAGTTTGTGCGCGAACATAGGTGCACTCTCTGTTTCTTTACTCTCATAGCCCGATGGGACGGAAAATTCGACACGACCGCGACCGGAGAGAGATTAGACGCAGGCGGAGAGAGATTAGACGCAGGCGGAGAGAGATTAGGCGCAGGACCAACGGCTTTACGTGCTCTCCAAGGTACGGGGGTGAAACAACGCCAACTTCCTAACTCCGGGCTAGTACTGAGAATTTCTTACGGAAAACCCCAATACTTGATATGGTCCGACCCGTGACTCGAACCCGGGACCTCGTCGGCCGCAGTCAAACACGAGACCAATGAGGCAGTTAAAATTAAAGGACATACTGCAGTCTGCACAAACAATTAACATTTTTTTCAATAAGGTCGTTATTTATACGAATGAGGAACGAAGACTTTTGAAAAATTATAACTTTTTATCCGGCACATTGACATACAATTTTTCTTGTGGCAATCAAAAGAACATAAGTTGCCACAGTTTTTAAAAAATCACCAGTGCTATGAACCTCTTTTTTTATTTTTAATGGAATTTTAAAGTTTTCTGTAGATTTTGGATGAACTTAATTTTCTTGAAATAATTTAAAATTTAATGCTCTTAAAACCAGCTAACCAGACTGAAATTTTTTTTAAGAGAGTACAGTTATTAGGTAAAGATATTCCATAAAAAAATTGCGGAAATTGTCACTGGAAAAATTAAAAAAAAATTAAAAGTTCGTCAAAGCACTGATATTCCAAAGTTTTAAATAATTTTTTATTTCTCGTAATCGGGTGGGAACCGATTTTTTTCCTTCCGGGTCCTGGTAGGCCCCTAAGTGAACAATCTAAAAAAAATTTTATATCCACCTGGTTTGGCCCACCCTGTATAGATCAGTGGAGGTAACAATAACCTGCGCAGCACAAACAGCCGATCGACAATGGCCGCGCTTGCCGGGGCCAAAACCCCGCGCCGCTGCTTCCACGACTGCGCCATGGAATGACAATGATTGTCCTGAAACAAGGCCAAGCTCCAGCATAATAAGTTTTATCCAAGAACCTTAAATAACTACCTAACTTGGTTTTATCACATACCCGCCTACTACGGAGTCAGTTATGTATAACCTTCTTTATCGAAGCAACACGAAAGATAAAATGAAATGGTCCGAATAGGTAATCTCGTATCGGTAGCCTCAATAGCCCAACGGTTAAAGGTGCGGACTGCAAACTGAAAGGTCGCAGGTTCGAATCCCATCCCGTTGCCGTATTGTCGTACGGTTTTGCGCTTATTTGGAGGAGATATGATATGAGAATATTTAGTCAACTTCAACTTGGCTGATATTCTTTAAATAAGTTTACAATACAATAGATACTATGCTATGTATGCAGTGTTTCCACAATGAGGGGAAGTTCCACAAAAGCATACCTAATTATAATTCAACACATGTTAAGACGGGCAGACAGAAAGCAGCCTCATTCCCGCCGGTGGCACCCGTTCACGAGCATGACGCCTGACCCAGCCATTGCTTCGCTCAACCATATTTGAGGGAACGTAACAATGTGTTATATGATATACGATAAATGTGTTACCCATGGAGAGGGACACGAGCGCACAGCAGGAGCTGGACTTGGAGGCGGCGAGGTGCTCGCGCATGTAGCGGAAGTACACGTGCTCGAGCAGCAGCAGCAGCGCGGCCAGCAGGATGCCCGCCATCAGCAGCAGGAACGCGGACAGGAACTGCTCCAGCGCCAGCGGGTCCGACGACTTGTGCTCCTGCTTGTTGGGCTTGCACGTGCCCGTCATCCAGTACCTGCCGCAAGCGTTTGCGATGACGACGGCGGACGGGTGTTTAGGTTAGATTTGGTACCTACCGATAAATATTTACAAAACGCCGAGGAAAAAGAGGGTAAGTCATACAACCTCTTGAGTGAGGCGTACAAATTAGATCATTTATTTATTGCTTTTCAATAAAAACTGTATATCTTTGGATCCAAATTTTACATTTGTTAGGTTGCCGTAGTTCCAAAGGTTAGCCTGGACAAACAGACAGATACCAAAATACAAAAAAATGTACTTGGGTTATTCTATTTTGTATTTGTTTTTAATAAATTTTAAGCGATCAAGACTTAAAAAGACAAGGAATGTTAAGCCACCATTTTATGATTTTAGCTTGCACGTGTGTCCTGTCAACTGAGGACAGAAATGGAAAATGCCGTTTAAATATTCTTAAATTACATTAAATACCATATAATACGATATGAGCATTCAGAGGCGTAAGGATGGACTTGTTTTTAATAAAATAATATATTCTTGTATTTTTCAAGTATTTATGTAGGTAGATATTATTATGTCTATCATTCATTAGAAAAAAGGAAAATTCAACTATTATAAGTACATAATTTAAATAAGTATATTATCTAAGTATTTTAAGCGGCTTGAATAGATACTTGAGTAGGCAATAGATTGTTTAAAAACTCAGTAGGTAGGTAGGTAGAAGGTCCTACTAATAGATCAAAATAATATAATTTTAACAGTCAATTGGATTTTTATTGGAAACCAAGTAGTTTGTTCAGTACACTAATCGAGACTGATTGGCTCATATTTAGGATGCGGAATCATGGAATACTTAATTAATCTTTAGCAAAGAAGTAAAGCATACCTGCGTAACCGCTCTAGGTCTCCATTGGAGCGTAAGTCAAGTAATCTCTTATTAAACATGCTAAGATATTTAGAATTTCGGGTAAACGCTAATCCATAGCCAGACATCGCGTACCACGAGCCTACTGTTAACAATCGGCAGTCTTCGTCCTACAAAAGATGAAGGTTACTATTAGCAATTAACTACATAGGAAAGAAATTCATACTTTAGCGGGTAGTATTAAAACTTACTTGTGATACGAGATAGTCCAGAACTGTGCCGTCGTAAATGAAAGCATCGAGGTCGCCAGTGAGGACGCTCGTCACCCCTGCGCTCACAGTGCTGCGATTGAATCTGTGGCAATTTCATAATTAATGATTACAAAGAAAGCAAAGCAATGCTAAGAAAGGATGAAGTTATCTAAGTGAGATTTTGTAACATTCCACTGACCTCTGAATTGCTACAAGTATCTACGCTGACAAAACGTCTGATGGTAGGTAGGTAAGTACCTGTGCTATGCCAATTAAACACTGAGCTCTATTTCAATCTATGATTAACACTGGAAAGGCTGTTGTCATATTTTTTGAACAGCTACTTGATTAACACCAATTTGGCGCTGTAAGCAGTTAAACGAATGTCTCTGGAACTAATAATATTACAAATGATGCACCAAACTCTATGATAAATCTATGATTTCATATGAAACTTAGATTAATAATGTGTGGAGGTTGGTACACCATTTGCAATAGGTAGGTATTATTAGTTCCAGAGAGACTCGTATGTCAAATGGGGCACTTCAAATTGATCCATAATCAAGCTGTCATTTGGCAGGATCATAGATTAATATAGATCACTGTGATTCAAGGTATTGTTAAAAAAGTACCTATACTGTTTGAAATTTCACATTTTCACTCACATTCACAACAATTCACATTCATCTCAACCGATAGACCCTTCAGGGATACTCCAAGCATAGCTATCTGATATTTCCATCGCCCGGTGAGCGACTCCGAAAGCCTTCTTATGAGGCCCATAGCAAGTGAATCCTAATAATATTTCTGAGTTATCCGCGCTGAAATGTCTTTAAAATCAAATTGTTTCAATGGCATCATATTGTCAAAGCCAATCCAGCGGAGTTGTAATAATATAAACCAGTGAATTATTTCCACATTTTTAATTTGGTAGGAAAACTCGTAAGTTTTTAGGCTATGTCCCATAACATTGGTACTTTGGTTTTCGGTTAAAAACAAAGAGAAACGTGTTTCAGGATTTTTTTAAATTCCAATCGACTAACCCAGCTAAACCGGGGCCAGTCCGCAAGCATAGCGTACTCACTGAGCCATATAAGCGTGCGGTTCTTGGAAGTATTTAGCCAGCGTAGCATCGGTGTGCGACCAGGGCACGGTTCCGAACTTCAGCGCGGGGCGTTGCGACAGCGGCCGCGCTATCCGCGGGTCGTCCAGCCCGCTCAGCTCGTGGAACTCCTCCCTCGTGATCATGAACGCGGCGAGGTTGGCCGTGTAGATCGCGAGGAACACCACCGCGAACATCGCCCACATGTTGGTCATGAACCGCGCGGTGAAGCCTCGCGGAGAGTCCACGTGGACTGATGCCTGTTGATTACACCATAATGATACACGTACCTAACATCTAGCTGCAGGGATTCCCCCTTCGTAGAGCATCGTCACTGTCACGTTCGTACGACAGAGACGACGCTCTACTAGGCTGAAGCAAGCCGGTGCGTAATAAGTAATTATTGCCGGATACCTACCTACCTTCTGTAATTATACAACCTATCCATAAAAATATAAAATTGATACGTCAGTGATTTACTTAGTAAGAATTTCTTCTTATTTGAGTTCGTAAGATATTTTTTCTGTAGGTCCAGGCTAACCTTCGAAACTGTTGAACCATATTAACGGACTTTGACTAGGAGCACAGAATAATAACTAGTAACTTGCTAGGAGGTAGAGAATTTTACAAGAAATTATTTATTTCTTTTGAATATCCCGGACAATCAAAGTTTTTATAGAATAAAAAAATATACTAAATCCACGCGAAAAGGGCGGGCACCAAATAGTAGCTAAATAAAGCGAAATTCAAATAACCTCCTTACCTGAAACAACACTGCCCATACAATCCAATAGGTTCGACAAAGGGAAAATCTGTTTTGTGGTACACGTTTCGAATTGAGACCCGTTGAGCAATCGAAACCACTCGGTGATAGCCATTCGAAGAAGAATATTGAGAATGTGGCCGCTTGAATAGCAACGGCCCCGACTAGCATCCAGGACGCTGTGTCGAACGGTTCGAGGAAGGCTGTCGGGGATATAATGCCAGTGCGTTTCGCGACTACTATAGCTACGCCTGTCTCCATGAAAGGCACGCTAAAATCCACAACAGACTCTCGATCCGAGTTTATTATCAGTGATGTTAGTACCTGCGAAATGAGAAACAAATTACCATTATATTTACTGCCATCTACTGTCGTCATAGGTCGTCGTCTCAAACGCTAGTCGTCTTCATCCAGACTTAGGTATCTTGCAACGATCGCCACAAATCACGTGCCGCTCGTATTCTGTGGCTGCCAACAACTTTTTTGAGAACGTCCGTCCATATCATAAACACCCCTCCCCCTATGGGGACGGACAAACTTGGAGTTTTCCTTCACCCAGTCTTTCAAGCTCCAACGCTATGATTTCAGCTACAGAGTCTGAGAGATCTATCTGTCTCTCTCTCTCTGAAGAATTTTGGTAGAGTAAACATTTCAAAACTTTCAGAGCTGGACTCGGCGGTTGAACGCTTTCTAATTTCTATGTGTGCCAGATTATGACTAGATATAATGTTGACTGGAGATTACCATATCCGTTTTCTTGTTGACAAGTTCTGCTATTAGGCCATTCCATTTTCCGTGATATAGTGTACCCCAACGTCCATCCTCCACGCGGACGAGCTCGTATGTGAACCCGAGGTGTTCTGCGAGTTGTTGCAGAAGATCTATGCAAAATCCACTACAGCACTGGTAAAGCGAACTGTTCCTATGCGCCGTACCTGCTTCCAACCTAATGATTTTAAAATAGTATTTAATGTAAAACATTCATACTTTCATTTAATCTTCTTGAATGCTCTGACTACAGCCGCATTTTGATGCGCAAAATGTAAACTTCAGGTATCAGCAGGACGTACAGAACCCCACCCGCGCATTTTACCGTGCGCAATTTTTAACTCGATCATTGGTCGATGGATATCGCCACGTGGTTCGAAGCATTCAAAAAGAATGTAGTAGTCTTGTAGTCTTTTTATGTCACAGACAAGTAAGCCTATAGACGACTAGTAGCCGAAATCTCACGCTCACCAAGCTTAAGCACAATTATTGCTTGATTGCCGCTACGCCCTTAATCGGTACTTAATTTCGTCCGCCTGACTAGTATAAAGAGCTGTCCTAAAAGCTGTTTTTTTTCTTGTCAAAAATGCACTCATCCCTCGTCTATGTGGCGTCTTTAGGCTTACTGGTGTATGTATTGTCAATATTTTACCCAGCGACTTCAATTTCAGGTGCCACTCGGCAAATAACGCCTCTGTCTAAAGAGCATCGCCCACTGACAGGATCAGGTGGAGCCAAATTTATATAGGGTGGTTCTTCAAGAAATGTAATGCGCATGTGAAATTTTTCTGGAACACCTTGAGGTGGTGTGTGTAAGCCCCCAGGCCAGACTATGTCTTTTATTACCAAGCGCTCTTTAGGATAAGAATTCCATGTTCCAATCTCTTCCCAAACGAGCTAAAACAAAAACATAAAAGTCGTTTTAATATGGCTATTCTTTACAAGAGAATCAGACAAGGGGTATCCCTTGACAGTCGTAATAGGATGCGTGTTTTCGCAATACTCGTAAATGATGCAAACAATTTTGCAACGGACTTATAAGATTGACGACTATATTATTGATTTCTGGTTGAAATCATTTTCTGTGAAAAAGCTTACTTTGGCTCTGGTGCAATTGCTTTGCTCACAGGTAAAGATGGGCTACCTACTACTATGTAAGTTGAATCAACTAAGTAGATGGTAGGTAATAATTACCTGATCACCAAGAGTTGGCCTGAGGTTCATGATTTTAAGTTCAGCAGCTCGCAATTCACCGTCCGGAGTGAATTCAATACTCGGTTTGCCGTATTCACCCTCGACACTAACGTTGCGCAAATGTCGGTAAAATCTCTCGCCAGTTGACCAACGTGCTTCACCGGTGCCTTCTCCGCTACAAGAAAGTCTAGTTCCAAGAGGATAGCGAACGTTCTCCGGCGCAGAAACGTAAGACTCTACGCCGTACGCGAATACTTTGACTGCTGTTGCTATTTCGGCTATAATTGACGAACCCGATGTATCGAAATGTACACCTAAAACAGTGTTCCAAGTACTTAATGGAATAATTTTATTAGTATTGGTGAGCACAAATTAAACAAACATTTTAGACGAATCTTCTTCTTCATAAACCGATAGACGTCCACAGCTGGACATAGGTCTCTTGCATAGACTTCTACCTGCCTCGGTCTAGCAGTGCCAGAATCCAGCGGCTCCCTGCGACTTCACTGCAGCACCTTTCGAGCCACAATGACCATCAGTTCTTCGAACAATATGCCCCGCCCATTATTACCACTTCTTCGCAACTTGATGAGGAATGTCGATTACTCTGGTTCTCCTAAGGATCTCCTCATTCCTGATTTGATCTCGCAGGGATTCTCCAAATCAAAAATATTTATTTCACGCAGACCAAACTGTGGCTCTTATGACACGGATTGAAATTGAATGAATATGGTACCTATGATAATTAATAGACTTACCAAGCATACCGACAGGAAATTTATGCGGTAGCTGCGTGATAGAACCGAGCACACTCTGTGTCACAATCCAAACGAAATTTTCACCAGTAAGATGTAGATCTCCAGCCGATGATAGTATATCAGCTGCCTCTTCCCTCGTAGCGTACAGAAGCATAACGCGCGCTTCGCTCGTGACTAACTCATTTAAATCGGCTGCTTTTTTGACAACTACAGCATTGAGTATCGTAAATTTGAATCGATCCTAAAAATACATCAAACATTGCAGTTACAATAGGTATACTTGACACATATAGTGTACTTAGTAGTAGTAGTTGTGTAGTGTAATGTAGATAATATACACTTGATATTGGCAAAGAGATGGTGAGGAGATGGTGCATCTTTTTTCATAAAAACAACACAAACATTAAAAATGGTAACTGTGGGTTATCCTTAAGAGATAGACATACCTATGCCAATGCGAACTTTTTTGATATACAATTGCGTAGTACACCATTTTGATCTATCTCGTAAGGTTTAGCTAGCATATATTTCATAAAATGTTTCACTATCCTTTAAGAAAAAACGGATGCTGATGGGATTTCCTTGCTCCTTTAAATTGAGTAACAAAGGATCTTACTTGAAGTGCGGAGACTCTCTCTCGCACAGCTTGTATAAAGTCGTCGTGGCCAGCAATAGCTGAAGTGACGACGCTGAACTGATGCCACTTGTACCGCTCCAATATGGATAACATGGCCGCTGTTTGGTGTTCAATCGTCGGTGCCAATTGAAGTCGCAAGGATGCGTGGGACGCATGTTTTTCTAGGCCGCTGTTATCTGCGTTCCATGCAATGACCTGAGGTGCAAAGTAGTCGTATAAAATAGATGATTTAAACAACATAAATCCAAAGAAAAGCACAAAAATCATATATTTTCAGGTAGCGTCATAAGGAACATTACCGGGATGCCAAGATATCCGGCGAGTTGTAGAAAATATTGTGCAGAGGCAGTAGACCGCCCGTATTGTTCATGATTCATAAGATACAGTATAGCAGACACGTTGACTGCTAAAAATTCTTTACATAGCGAGTCCAAGATAGCTGAAAGCAGTTTACATACAATTTTATAATATAAATATTTTTAAATAACGGATATTTATCGTGCAACATGCCGGCTATTAATATTTTTTATTTAGACGTCCAACTGTTAATATCACAATTTTAATGTTTACATATAATATGTATAAATGATCACACTATTTCTAAGCCTATTAGTAAAGGAACAGATGCATAGTATTGCTCCTCATGCATTTCTTGCCACTAGCTAACTTTACACTGGACGGGAGTGGGACGGGGATGTTTAATACTGGTTTTTCATCGTTTATCAGACACTTACACATAGGACTAGGCGTAAGGCCCTGCATTGAAAGCGTATTGTTTAGGCGCACTTGTGTGAACAGTTTGAGTTTGCGCGGCAGTTTGGACAGAGCCGCCTTCTCGGCTCTGGTGTAGTCGCGTGCGCCGAAGGCCTTGTGGGGCACGACGAGGGCGGCGGTGATGACGCTGGGCGCGCGCGGGGCCTGCGGCGCGGGCGAGGTGCGCGGCCGCCGCAGCCCGTCGACGCCGAGGCGCACGCCGCTGCCCCGCGCCGCCTCGCGCCCCGCCGCGCCCGCGCCGCTGCCGCCCACCTTGATGCCGCCGCCGCGCTCCGCCGCGCCGGCCACCGCCAGCGCACTCAGCGCCGCCAACGCCGCCAACGCCATCAGCGCGACACGCGCCTGCATCTCCATTTTTGATGCTATAACAAGTTGCCTTGATTTTTACAAGCTTTTATTTAATTTAATGGCATAATTGCCATTTGCAATGTATGTAATAGATTTAACCCAAACATAGGTACATACATACATAAATATGTATGTACCTTATATGTTTAGGTCAAATCTTACACTAAACATAAGTACATACATACATAAATATGTACGTACATAGGTACGTACATATGTATGTATGTATGTATATACTTTATTGCACCACAAAACACAAATGAATTACAGGTTACAAAAAAAGAAAACTTAAAATGTAAGTACAAAAAGGCGGTCTTATCGCTAAATAGCGATCTCTTCCATATTATGTTTAGGTTAAATCTTGGTAAGTAGCTAAATAAGAACGCCTTCCCAATTTCCGATTGAGCTGAAATTTTGCATGTATAATATAATAACATCCAGGGTCTGATGATGAAACAAACTCGGAACTCTGTATAAAACGACGTATCCCCATCGAATTTGGGATCGTTTGATTCGTCTTGACAAGTAGGAACTCTGGTCCTAGATGATATTCAGGGTCTGATGATGAAACCGGAAGGTGGCTTTGGGAAGTGTTATAAAACAACGCTTTGTTGTCGAGGCGCAGTGTTGGCAGACCCACACTAGGTGGAACGACGATATCAAACGAGTCGCAGGGAGCCGCTGGATTCAGACGGCGCAAGACCGAGGCTTGTGGAAGTCCATGCAAGAGACCTTAAATTTGTCCAGCAGTGGACGTCTATCGGTTGAATAAGAAGAAGACAAACAACGTAACCCCGTCAAATTTGGGCTCGTTTGATTCATCTTGACAAGTAGGTACTCAGGTCCTAGTCTGATGAAGAAGCCGGAATGTGGCTTTGGGAACTGTAATAAAACGACGTAACTAACCCCGTCGAATTTGGGCTCGTTTGATTCGTCTTGACAAGTAGGTACTCTGCCTCTGGTCCTAGATGATATCCAGGGTCTGATGACGGTAGCTACTAAACACTTGTTTATCGATAAGTTCATATCAGAAATAGAAAGTAAATCTGCTTCATAACAAATAAATATTATAAAGAGGAAAGATTTTTTTGTTTGTTTGTTTTTTTGTACCGAATAGGCTCTGTAACTACTGGACCGGTTAAAACCATTTTTTCACCAATAGAAAGCCAAGTTATCAGGAAGTAACATAGGTTATAATTTATTTTCAAAGAATTAGAGATCCTTAAGAAAATTGCAATAATGTAAAGTAGCAAAATTTTGCCTATAAAATGCATTACTTGGCGTGTGCTGAGAAAACTATTGATGATACATAAAAATTATGTACTACATGATTAAAGTAGGTACTTACTCAATATTTTCTACAAAAAAGTTTCCGAGGGAATATATCTATATTTAAGTCACAATAGTAGCTTTTGTGTTCTAAAATTTAATTAGATCGCCTTTATTATCGTAAGTCTTAATTCTTCCTTACTAATACATATTGGTTCTTCTTCTTCTTCGTTTGTTCAGTGGCTCCGCGCGTCGAGCGTCTGAGCCATAGTCAAGTTTTTTTTTTTAAACGGAGGAACTTATTTATAAATGCGAAAGTGTGTTTATTTGTTGGTATGTCCGTTTTTTGGATAGGTATAGTTGAGAACCTGAAGGGTGACAAATCAAAGAGTTCCCGCGGGATTTTAAAAACTAAATCCACGCGGACGAAGTCGCGCGCAAAAGCTAGTAACAAATAAGTTAGAAAGTCTAATAAATCTGGTGATGGGGGTACCTACATATTTATAAAAAATTCTTAGCATGATAGGTACCTACATTACAAAGTTACTACCAGGCAGGTGGTAAAAGCCACAATCACAGTCTCACGCGATTCTACTAAATGTAAGTATGTACATTTCTACAAAGATAAGAGCATTAAGCGTACTCTACTAATCTGTGACTAAGCGTAACTTAAGTTAGTTTGTTAAACGCATAGTCGCTGAAGATAAGCTAAAATCACAGAATACATAATCTAAAACTAAATTACAAAGTACCTACTAAGATACCTACCAACTAAGTACCTAAAGCTGCGACTGAATCAGCAGTTTAGTATCAGAATTAAATCAATTATTGTGAAAAATTAAAACAAACCTCTAATCTTAGAACATACATAATCTAAAAACCTGCTCTGAAGACCACCTGAGGTTTTTAGATGAGTAGATATATTTTAAGTGTGTGTATATAATAGTATGTGTAAGACCATATTATATATTCTGTGGTAGTACTTACTAGTGTAACAATATCAATTGTGTGATGCAAAAACCCATAGACGAATGATATTTACTACCAAAAACCACATCTAACCCGGTCCAGCAGTTTTTTAAGGAAAAACTAACATAGAAAAATTAAAACCAATATGATTGCACCGCCCTAAGAACCTGCTTAAATAATTGATATGTACCAGACCTACTCACATACCTACTCACGTCAAACTTAATATATAACACCCCCCTTTTTTTGTCGGGGGTTAATAAGTAATTAAAAAAAATTGTCTAAACAAACACACGTTTTCTTCGCCCTAAACACACGTAATATTACATACGTATTTGTTCCATCGTGGGTAAAGTAAAAAAGCCGGCCAAGTGCGAGTCGGACTCGCGCACCGAGGGTTCCGTACTCCAAAAGTAAAAGTGAAACGATAATACTATATTAATTAGCTTATTTATCGTTAACTTTGTTTGTAGAGGTTTATTGTTAATATAAAAAAACTATGCTAGTTAGAGCGTTGGTTTTATTTTTCCTGTAAAATATACATAAACCTCTATTGACCATAATTATTTCAGATTTTTCGATTGGTAAACTTCGGAGATAAGGGGGGGGGGGGGGCGGTATTTTTTTCGACATTTTGGCTGATTAATCAAAAACTTTTACATATAGAAATAAATAAAAAACTGTTTTAGAATGCACAAGTAAAGGCCTTTCATATGATACCCCACTCGGTATAGTTATCTTACTTTGAAATTTCAAACCTCCGATTTTCCCCCTTTTTTAATCAAACTAAAACAATTTTCGCGTTGCTTTTATTTTTCCTGTAAACCTCTATTGACCATAATTATTTCAGATTAATCAAAAACTATTATATATAGAAAAAAATAAAAAACTGTTTTAGAATGCACAAGTAAAGGCCTTTCATAATTATGATACTCCACTCGGTATAATTATCTTACTTTGAAATTTCAAATCCCTGATTTTCCCCCTTTTTTAATTAAACTAAAATAATTTTCGCGTTGATTTTATTTTTCCTGTTAAATATACATAAACCTCTATTAACCATAATTATTTCAGATTGTTCGATTGTTAAACTTCGGAGATAAGGGGGGGGGGGGGGGGGCGGTATTTTTTTCGACATTTTGGCTGATTAATCAAAAACTTTTACATATAGAAATAAATAAAAAACTGTTTTAGAATGCACAAGTAAAGGCCTTTCATATGATACCCCACTCGGTATAGTTATCTTACTTTGAAATTTCAAACCTCCGATTTTCCCCCTTTTTTAATCAAACTAAAACAATTTTCGCGTTGCTTTTATTTTTCCTGTAAACCTCTATTGACCATAATTATTTCAGATTAATCAAAAACTATTATATAAAGAAAAAAATAAAAAACTGTTTTAGAATGCACAAGTAAAGGCCTTTCATAATTATGATACTCCACTCGGTATAATTATCTTACTTTGAAATTTCAAATCCCTGATTTTCCCCCTTTTTTAATTAAACTAAAATAATTTTCGCGTTGTTTTTATTTTTCCTGTTAAATATACATAAACCTCTATTAACCATAATTATTTCAGATTGTTCGATTGTTAAACTTCGGAGATAAGGGGGGGGGGGGGGGGGGGGGACGGTATTTTTTTCGACATTTTGGCTGATTAATCAAAAACTTTTACATATAGAAATAAATAAAAAACTGTTTTAGAATGCACAAGTAAAGGCCTTTCATATGATACCCCACTCGGTATAGTTATCTTACTTTGAAATTTCAAACCTCCGATTTTCCCCCTTTTTTAATCAAACTAAAACAATTTTCGCGTTGCTTTTATTTTTCCTGTAAACCTCTATTGACCATAATTATTTCAGATTAATCAAAAACTATTATATATAGAAAAAAATAAAAAACTGTTTTAGAATGCACAAGTAAAGGCCTTTCATATGATACCCCACTCGGTATAGTTATTTTACTTTGAAATTTCAAACCCCCGATTTTCCCCCTTTTTTTATAAAACTAAAAATAATTTTCGATTTTTCTTTATTCCAATGATGTTGGGCCACTATTATACACAACTATGCCAAATTTCATATCGATAGCTTTAATAGTTACTGAAATAATCGACTGTGACAGACGGACGGACGGAGAAAGTCTCACCATAAGGGTTCCATTTTTACCATTTTGGTACGGAACCCTAAAAACCTAGGCAGGCACTAAGCCGGTGGTGGATTATCACCGAGTAGGTACTTCAGCGATCAGTCTGAAGTAAAATCTACGTATAAAATGTATGTAAATCTGCTTTTCGAACCGGGCGGTGAAAGTCTCGACTTCGAGGTTTTTATTCGAGGAATTATTGTCAGGCAACTCATACGATTTAGATAAAATTAAAGGTATGTTTAGAGTTGGATTAGAGTGTATGGTTGGCTTTAGCGTTCCGATATTTTGTAGCCAAATAGACAACCTAAATGCGAAATGGAATTAGATACTTTACGATCTGTCTGCTTTTTAAGAGTTCGTTGCTCCTACTACACCCATCGCCGATTCGTTACAGCCTACTATCATAATGAAATCAATTCATATAATGCTACGCTCCTTCTCGTAGGTACTAGATATTAAGTAAGTATGACGATTACAACCATTTACAACCCTGAAAAGTTCATAAAATATAAATTAGGGGAAAGGAACATAAGCTACGGCAATATACGTAATAGCCGCGGTTCTCTGGGAACCGTCATTCAGCCCTCGATTCTATTTCACGATCACGATCTATCTAACTTACCTACTAGATATACATAGGTATAGGTAGGTCTAGGTACCTAACGAATAATAATTAATTAATACGTCTACTTAACGATTGCTTTCTCTTTTAAATAAATAGCATAAAAATACTTCTTCTTCTTCTTTATCAACCGATAGACGTCCACGGCTGGACAAAGGTCTCTTGCATGGACTTCCAGAGGCCACGGTCTTGCGCCGCCTGAATCCAGCGGCTCCCTGCGACTCGTAAAAATACTACAATCTATCTATATCTATACTTATAATAAAACTGTGACTGGACGATTTCTGTACATTGAGTACTTATATTTTGAAACTTTTAACCGGGGGATGCTTTATTATAGATACTGAGCCCAAAAGATATTTATTTAATTTTTGTCTGTCTGTCTGTGCGCTCATCACGCGAAAACTACTGAAGGGATTTATTTGAAAGATAAGTACCAGTATCACTATGGTACTGGTAGCCGATACTCCGGGTCAACAATAATATAGGACAGTTTTTATCCTGATAAACAATAAAGTTCCTCCGGGATAGGGTATAGATTTAACTTCATAGCTCCGTCTATTTGAATCGATTTTAATGATTCTTTTTTTTATTTGAAACCGTATACCTACTTTCAGGCATTTTTTGTCTAATGTTGATAAGATTTGATAAATATTATCGGAGATAGGTATAGGACAACTCTTCACGAATAGCAGCCATTCACTCGCATAAGAGATAACGATCGAATACAATATTATGCATTCCACATATTTATACCTACCTATGAGGATCATAGCCAAAGGCATTAAATTACAAATAGACTAATAAATCATTAACCTTCAGTCCCCAGTTGTTTGTAAGTACCATTGTCGTTTGTTTTGTAGCCTACCCGTGCGAAGTCGGGGCAGGTCAAATAGTAAATTCTATCTATTAATAAGTATTTAGGTGCCTACGACCTACGAAGCCTTGTTCCATCCTCAAACAAAAATGTAAGAAGCAAAACGAGACTTGTAGTTTGGATACAAATAATGTGATTAATATACTATGTACCTTCATGCTTGCTTCATGCACATAATAGTAGGGTTGGTAAATCGTAAAAAATACAATTCTTAACAAAATTACAAAATTGATTGATTGAAGAGATAAACATTATGAATTTTAAAATCATCAGTCATAATATTATTGGCACAAATAAACAAAAATTAATTTACTCTTTTAAATAATTATTACAATATTGCGATATATGACTAAACGTAGAATCGCGCGGTAATTTCAAATTATTTTGTAAATACCTATAGGTAGGTAGCACTTTAAGTGAAACGAGTAATTGTTATGGGATATTTTATAACGCATCAGGAATTTGGACATACCTACCAGTAGGTATTACAAATTAGTAAAGTAAAGCCGTGAGAATCGAGATGAATCCCAACCATATTTTGGCAACCCCATGTATGAAAAGGTGAAGATATGAGAGTGATTCAGGAGTTCAGGCACGGTTCAGGTGTGTACACACACGATGAAACTGTTAGTGGCCAGAAAGTGTTACCTATAAGCGCGGCGAGCGGTGGTGGCCCTGGCAGCGGGGCGGCGGGCGGCGGCGCGGCGAGGCGCGAGCGATCTTCATGCAGCGCGAGGGCGCGCGCGGCTGGCCGACATGGGGTCGTTCAGGAGTCAGGACGGACAGTGGGGGGCCGCCGCAGTGGAAGACCCCGCGTGTTTACGTAAGCGCCACGCCCCGAGCCACGCTCTGGCGGTAAGGGGCGCGGCGCGAAGCTTCCCCGGTCGCCGAGCGCCGACTGACGCACCCTCGTCCCTTGCGCGCAGGCCTCCACCGCGCTTGCGTCGTCCACTTACAAGCTCCACCATCCACGCCTCCTATTACATAATAACACTAAACGTCTACAAAGCTCTGTTCAACTGGGAACAGAAGACTCGTTTGTGACACCAAGAAGCTGCGATTGCTCTTTTAACTACTTACCTACTTCGTAAAAAGAACAACCGCTGTTCAAGCAACACACTATTAACACAGCTATTAATTAACGACACGCGAACGCTTTCTGCAAAGCACAGGCATTTAGATCTTTTAGGTCAAGGTTATGAATTAAACCATAGGTATCTTCTTCTCCATTATCAACCGATAGACGTCCACAGCTGAACAAAGGTCTATGGAGAGACCATAGGTATCACATCGTTGCAAATAGGAAGGAATTAGTAACAGCTGCTCTGTTAGACCATAGTTCATACCTACATTGGCTAATTTTTAGCATTGGAAGATCCACTATGTGGATGGATGATCTCAAACGAGTTGCTGGAGGCTAGCGAACTAGATAGTGTTTTGTTTGTGGCGATCCTTGGAAGAGACCTATTACCAACCGTGGGCGTCTATCAGTTGAGACGACGACCTGATATTATAGTTGACCCGAACCCTGTCACAGGTTCCGATTGTAAAACTTAACAATCCAGGGACCCACACTAACACATAAAAAAATTCCATCAAAATCGGTCCAGCTGTTTAGGAGGTAGTACAAGATCCGAAGAGAGATCGCAGATCACCCATCTGTTACCAGATGAAAAGTATTTTTTATCGAAATTCTAGTAATATTATACCTAAATGCGAAAGTTTGTGAGGATGTACCTATGGATGGATGTTTGTTACTCTTTCACGCTACAACGAATGAACCGATTTGGCTGAAATTTGGAATGGAGATAGCTCATACCTGGGATTAACACTAAGGCTACTTTATATCCCGTAAAAATTCATGGTTCCCTCAGGATTTTGAAAAACCGAAATTCACATGTTACTCCTTCACTCCACAACTGATAATTCGATTTGACTGAAATTTGAAATGGAGATAGATTATACCCTCAACACATAAGCTATCCCGGAAAATTACAGAGTTCCCGCGGGAATAAAAAACATAAATCCTCGCGGACGAAGGCGCGGGCATCATATAGTTATCTATAAAAACACAAATCGCAATTGTATTGCCTATTAAAATATTAAAATTTTTAATTAAGAAAACTATAATTAAAATTTTTCTCCATGTTTCACTCTCTTGTTTACCGAAGAACACCGACTATACTCCTCACTCCTCGCTTCATATTCATTATTCACGCAAAACGGGCGGATATCGCCTACAATACCTGCAACTGCAAGCAAATCCCAGTTATCGAAAGGCATTTTTGAGTGGGTACTACAATTACCTACTACCTACCTACCTACTATTTATACCAATCTATGGTTTTTTTTTATTCGATGACAAGCTTGCCCTTGACTGCGATCTCACTTGATGGTAAGTGACGATGCAGTCTAAGATGGTAGTGGGCTAACTTGGAAGGGGTATGGCAGTGAACATTCAACCCATACCCCTAATTGGTTTCTACACGCCATCGTGCCGGAACGCTAAGTTGGCGGCACGTCTTTAAAAGTAGGGTGGTAACTAGCTACGGCCAAAGCCTCCCACCAGACCAGACCAGACCAGAGACAATTCAGAAATTATAAATTCCCAAATTGACCCCGCCGGGAATCGAACCCGAGACCTCCCAGTTATAAGACAACTGCGCTCACCACTGAGCCAGGGAGGTCGTGAATGACGCCAGAAGCAGCTTTCGATATTAGGGTAAAATTAAACGCTGAATCGATCAGAGAGAGACATAATATTATGATAACCTATCACTCATTTAATTAGGAAATCAGAGTTCCCACGGGAGTTTAATACCTAAAACACGCGCCACCATTTTTTTCCTAATACAACAAAATACTTACGCCGGGTGGTTGTGAACTTGTGGATTCATTTTGTAATAATAAAAAAGAATGGTTGCAATCGACGTAGAGGGTGCTACAGTTTGAGCATCTACTCAAGACTGAAACGTCTAAAGCCTGGGCACTAACAACACTCGGTTGTAGTTTTACCATTCTTTCTCATTTTGCACAAACAATACTTTTACAATTAGGTACCACACACCTAAGTCGTTTTGAGATAAAACTGGGAATATGTAATATCACCATAATTATTATTAACTACGATTATGGGTAAATGTTATTTTATGAGAAAAAAAATTTTAAAAGGAAAATTAGTGTCCATCCATTTATTGGGTGAACAGTCTTGTAGACTCTAAAGAACATCATGATTGTTGTTCCAAAGTTTTACCAATTGCAGCTTATTTTTGAGATGTTAAATAATACCTACTGTAAAAACGAAGTCAAATATGAAATAGTAATTAATCTACGAACAGTGTATACATTTATGAAAGTATATTATTGTTTAAGATTCAATATGAAATAAAAAAGAATTAATATATAAATATAATTAATTCTTTAAAATATCTTTTTTTATTTTTTTATAAGTAAATATATCACAGAATAATGCATTGCACAGCCTATAATAGAAAATGGAATTAGTAGTTTGCTATTTCTTCTTTTAAGTCAGTCTTTTAACATTTGGTGTTTCTCAAAATGAGTTGTTTTAGAAGATCCTAATAGTTGCAACTATTTCATTTTTTAAACTAAGTCAACCTATCATTGTTTTTTCAGTCTTTCAATATTTTTGGTAGCACTTATCATGATACCCTGTCTCACTTTTGCCCTATTTCACTTCAAAAAATATTTTACAATGTCTTTAATATGAAATAATAATAATAAAAATTGTCCAAATTATTCAATCAAATGTTCTCATAATATCAAAAAGTCACAACACTTACGATTATTAACGATTCAATAAAGTTCAAAGTTCAAACACAATTTTTTTATTAGCAATCATAAAATAAGTAATACATCGGTGGTAAATTCACGTTTAACGGCGATCACGATAGGACCGGTGCGATTCACGATCACGACTGCGAGCACGGGAGCGCTCAGATGTGCGCCACAAAAACTCATCCACCGAGCGTTCGTATGAACGTTTGTCATAAACAAGCACTGAACGAGGATACTCTGCCAGATCGTAGTAGCGGGGAGGCGGCGGCGGCGGCGGCGGGGGCAGACCGTCGTACGAGGCCAGAGCCCCACTGAAGCCAGGTGGAGGCACATAAGGCAGTGGGGGCAGCTGGTGATGCATTGAGCGCATGTACTCAGCGACATATGCTTCCGCTGCAGCAGATCCAGCATTGTTGTAGCTCTCCCGAGAGCGGGTGAACCATGAAGGCAAGCGATCTCGCATGTATGGCGATGGGGACCTGCGCTTGTATGAAGTAGAGCCCAAACGACTCCTCGTAGATGTGAAGATCTTCCTTCTACTTCTTGATGAGCTCAAGCGGTTCCTGTAACCAGATCCTCTTGATGCCAGCGGTGCTCTGTAAGTCCTGTAATTCCCACCACTTTTCATGTATGATTTTTTAGAGGACTCTTTAGATTTTCTCAATATTGGTGTCATTTCTATTCCCTCATCCTCTGGAAATAATCTGCACAGCTCTTCTGCAACTTTGGGCTCAATTTCTTGACCATCCCTGCCAATTTTTACTGGTTTTCCTTCATTCCAAGGATTATAGAGATGGAGAGTGCTATTGAAGGATAATTCCTTTCTGCAAATCCAATCAACTTTAAATACACCATCCAACACTTTTGCAGAAAGCCCCGGTGGTAGAACCCATGAAATAGGTGGTACATCTCTGCGAGACTCACTTGCGAGTCTAGCAAAACCAGCAAACTTCCCACTTTCTTTTACTGAAAATATCAACAAAACATTTCTTGATTCTCTGTAGGCTTGATTGAGGTTGGCTTCGTTCTGTGGCAGTGTAGACCATACACCTTTAGCTTTTGATAATGTTATGTTTTCCGCGTTGTTTGATTTGATCAAAAAGAATCTTGTATCTCTAAATAAATAATTTAGTTTCGTCATATAATCATAGGTTTTGATTTTAGAGCTAGTGCTGGCCACACAGCGTCTTTTACTTAGTTTGGGAGAATGACTCTCAGACTTAGTGCGTTTTCTGTTAGCACGTCTGTCCTTGGATTTATGAGTGCTCACGGAACTTATACTTGGAGTGCTAGAGTCGCTTGAAGTTGAACTAGACACTTCACTGCGGGTATCATAATCTTTCACTTCCTCGAGCTGTTTAAGCTCCTCGCCGATTTCTGCCTCTACTTCTCCAACGCCGAGATTAACAGCGTCGGTGTTATTGGAAACCTCCATTTTCAATTTGCAATGTTTTTCCATGTACGATTTTAGATCATCATAACTTAGCAAAAGTTTAACCTAACAGTTAAATCACAAGGACACACTGCACAAAGATCCAGTATTTAGTTAAGTAACAACTAGAAAGTTACCAAAAGTTACTATTTTAAATAACATGAGAAGAAAATCAAAAATTATAGCTAGAATCAAGATTTTTTTTGTAGCTTTTCTAATAAACCATAGATGATAGAATAGATTTTCAGTGTTCTGTGTTCACCAGTTCACCACAAACCATATAGTAAAGTAATATATCTGCCACAAACTAGTCACCACAGAGTAAGTACATTTTATTAGATTACTAGCTGATGCCCACGACTTCGTCCGCATGGATTTAGTTTTTAAAAATCCCGCGGGAACTTTTTCATTATCCGAGATAAAACGTAGCTCTCCCGGTCTGAGGAACCACTACTACATCCATTACTATACCCATGCAAAAAATCGCATCAATCCGCTGTTCTGTTGCGACGTGATTGAAGGACAAACCAACAAACAAACACACTTTCACATTTATAATATCAGTAATGCTTTATTATAACACTTTTTATAATTGTCAATTTTTTTACCATACTTAACCAAAGACAAAATTACATTTAGCTGTCATTTACGTTTTGTTATTCCACTGTCATTTGCGTTTTGTTATTCCATGTCAGATGCGTTTTTGTTATACCACGTTTTATAGTGACTTGACGGAAACGCGGTCGAACGGGATAAAAAGTATCCTATGTCCGTCTCCTGGTTCTAAGCTACCTCTCCACTAATTTTCAGCCAAATCGGTTCATCCGTTCTTGAGTTATAAATAGTGTAACTAACACCACTTTCTTTTATATGTATATATATAGATTTTATACAGAACCAAATGTCATAGGTCCACAGCACAGCTTCTCTATGTTTTCTTGTGTGTCTCTATGGTTCACAGTCACTCACTCACAGTCACTTTTTATGTTGATATGCAGATAATGTATGGTGGATATGGGTCTGTCCGCGAAATTCAAATTTAATTTGATTTGTTCCGGCAGTCTCATCTTCAATTAGTCCGAGTATCGAGTTTGACGTGAGGTAGTCGAGGTGGTCGAGATAGTGTGACTAATTTCTTAAACTGGATTTTTATTTGATAACTTTCAAACAATGATTTTAATATAAACCTGTGAAGATGATACTGCCATGCTTTGGCGTAATTAAAATGCCATAGGCCTACTTTGTCGTAGGTACCTATTAATTTACAAATTGCGAAAACCCAAATTAAATTTGAATTTCGCGGGCAGACCCGTGTAAGGCTGAAACCACATCTGTGCGCATCGATTCGCATTTTGTAAATACAAACTGTCATTTTTCATAGTCGTGTACGCATCAATTCGGCTTTTCGATGCGTTACATGACTATGAAAAATGACAGTTTTGTATAGACAAAATGCGAATCGATGCGCACAGATGTGGTTTCAGCAGTGGTCTTTTTTTTTGCTACAGTCTATGTGGTGCATGTGTATCACACAAACATTAGGTATATTGTTTGTGTGTATCATCACCTGATTTTTCAATTTGTATGTTGGTAGCACTGCAATTGAAATATGAAATAAACTGAATTTTCAAAAGTTTTGTGGTTTTGGTTTCGGACTTTCGGTTTTGTGGATACTACAAGCTTGAAGTTTTATTTGAAAAATATTGAGTAAAATATCTATTGAGTATAACTCATTTGCATAATAATGCATTATGTTCAGGAATATTTGGACAAGCTGCAATTATCTAAGATGAATAATATTCCAGTCGGTAATGGATGTAAAACAAACTTTTTTCTCTATTGTAATTATTACAGTTTTTACTCTCAAAAGGTAACAGTATTGAGTATAGTTTTAGTTTAATTAGTTATGTTGTTAGTTACCTACCTATAATTAAATGTTTGCTTTTTGTGTTTCAAATGCTATTATTTACTTACAGGTTTTAATGGCACTGTATGAGAAAAATATAGAATTCGAACCATTAGTTATAGATATTACTAAAGGTGAACAGTATTCTTCGTGGTTTCTTGAAATAAATCCTCGCGGAGAAATTCCTGTACTGAAAGTAAATAATTCGATTATACCAGATTCAACCAGAATTTTGGATTATTTGGAACTCTACTTAGATAAAGGTTTTGTATTAAAATTTAAATTTGTTTGTGTATTGCAATATGAATGTAAATTAGTCCACATAAGGAGAGAACTCATGTCCACCATCATATGAAAAAAGTAGCTTTCTTTGGACACCTACAAAGAGGAGCCCGATTCTCATTCCCAAAATTACTGCTGGAAAGGAGGATTGCAGGTCTGAGAGCTCCAGGTCGCCAAAGACGCATGTGGTTGGACGATATAAGGGGGTGGACCGGGCTGACATCCAAAATTCAAAGTTGCGGCTTTAAATAGAGAAGCTTTTTGCATGATGACCGCCAAACTTCAACACAAAGAAGGCACATGATCATGATGATGAATATGAATGTGTTTTGTAATTTATGAAAAATGATTGTATTAATGTCTTGTCTTTATTTTAGAAACAACACCACTGCTTCAAGTATCCCAAGACAGTAAAGTGCTATCGAATATAAATAAATTCAGAGATCTTATTGAGGCTCTTCCGGCTGGTCTTATAACTGTGGGGTCATTCTTTCATCCACACCTGAGTGGAACTCCTAAGCTACCATTTATTTTGCCAGTGAGAGAAGTACTTAAAAGTGAGTTTTTTAATTATTTAATAAGGTATGCTACCCTACTCGACACACTTTTGACTTCGGCAATGTTGTTGACGAGGGACTTGTGGACGTTGAAACCAACACCACCCTGGGACTGTTGGTCGCCCTCCCGGTAATAGAACAAGTTGCCGGAATTGATGATTATCGAGTCCTCCCCCTCTCTTCACAATCCTATAACATTCCAGCGCAAATTCTCACTGCTTCTTCCAGCTCGATGATTTCGTCAGTCCTCAAAGTGCGCGCGTTATATGTCGCCAGGTCCAGTCATCAGGGTTGGCAGGGGTATCTCATACAGAGATTCTTAGCACCCCCTGCCCTGCCATTACCTAGACCGCTGCCAGGGTCAGGCACAGCGAGGCCGCCGGGAACTAGGGGCCTTGGCCTTGTGTCCGTTACCATTTCGGGTTTTGCCCATAATGACCACGCTGGGCAGGCGTGTTGTCCATCGAAGGTTTTGCCTGATCGCGCCGATTTCGCTGCTGCCCGACACTGGCCTGTGCCAATTGTTCAGTCTAGCTGGTATGAGATGGTAATACCGCCATCTGTCGGTTGCCAGAGCCTCGTCAGTAGACAGCGGGCACCACGGGCAGGTGAGGTTGACTGTTGGAGTGCTAGATGAAGGTGCGTGGTGGTGCGTGTAAGGAAGGTACTTACACCCCAACTTTTTAAATAGCACTACAGAAATACTACCTCTCAAACAAATGTTACTACTTGTGACCTCTGCACAAACATATACACCATGTTTAGGACATGTTAACCTTTGACTATATTCCTTACATTCCTCAGCTCAGAAATCTTCCACATGAGCAAAGACTTGCTGCACTTGGACTTACAACACTAAAAAGCAGGCGAGAAAGAGGGAATCTTATTGAAACATATAAAATCTTAAACAAGTTTTACAACATCCCTAATTTCGAAAATTTGTTTTCAAGAAAGAGCAACCCTGGGCTAAGAGGGCATCGTCAAATAGCATCGTCCAATCCCTATAAACACTATCTAACAAACAGAGTGGTGAATATATGGAATAAGTTGCCTAAAGAAATAGTGACGTCAAAGTCAGTTAATGAATTCAAAAACAGATTAGACTGCCATAACAATGGGAACTCTAAGCACAGCAAGTGATATAGGCGCATCAGCGACATAGCTGCGTAGCCTATTATAAATAATAATAATAATAATAATAATTCCTGTTGGTTAGTGATAGTGCAGTCTAAGATTGAAGTGGTGCTATGCTATTGGTTTGTATTTAGGATCAAATTATGATATGTTAATTTGGTCAACCCTTAATAGCATTTTTTGTGGTAAAAAACAAAAAACCCTTAAAAACTTAACCCATTACCAACCTTACATGTCACCTGATGTGCAACTATCCTAAGTGGGGTATGTTAAATGTGTTAATTTGTTTTATTCCAGGTGGCGATTTAAGTAGTTCTAAAAATTTACGAAAGTTGGCTGAAGAAAATCCTAAAGCCAAAGATGTATTGTTGTATAAAGCAGAAATCCAGGACAGGAAGCATGAAATACTCACTAGTGAGGAAGAATATTTGAAGGTGTTGAATATTGTAGATGAAGTATTAAGTCATGTTGAACAGCAGCTTAAACAACAAAGTGGAGGTTAGTATAAAAGCCTTGTAAAAATAAATAATTTGAAACTTCAAGCAAACAGTAATTTTGCATTGTCGAATGAATCCACCACTGATTTGGATTGCTCTTCCTGTCGCGAAAAACCTGCATTTATCACTACATATTAGAAAACAAAGTTCCCTGCCGCGTCTGTCTGTCTGTTCGCGATAAACTCAAAAACTGCTGGACGGATTTTAATACGGTTTTCACCGATAGGGTGATTTATGACGAAGATTTAAGTGTATAATTTGTTAAGATTTTGTGTAAATTGGTTAAAATATGACGATAGCTGTTGACAGTGTCGGAAAAATTTAAGCCGCCTGGGAGCTTTCATTGAAATCGCTGGCTAATCCCTTTGAGATATAACAAAAACAAGTAGGTATGGTGGTGGTATGGTGGGATAATTCTGTACAAAAAAGTCCGCGATGGCATATATCTATCCTTCAAGGAGAGCTCAATATACCCATTTTAGCTTCTAAAAAAATGGTCACGTACTATGCGGTAATCGGATATCTATTTAGACAGATACAGTATTAATCCTTATCAACTTAAATACGTTAGTTACCTTACGCATTTCATGCACATTATGATAGTCCTTTACACCATACAATTTAAATGAATATGTTAAGAGTTCGCAAAATAAAAACGATCGCGCGCTAAAATAATTTCAAGCGCGTTCCGCGGGTTGCTATTTCAATATGCTGTTTCAAGGTATAACTTATGGAACATTCCAAGGAGTTTGCAAAGCATAGGTGTAATATGCTCTACTACCCGTGCGAAGCCGGAGCGGGTCGCTAGTTCTTTATAAAAGATTGATTACTTACCTATTTATTTTTAACAAGTGTAAATTAAAAATCTTATTTAAAAAAATATTAATATGGGAATATGTATAAAGGAGTATATATTATTTAATTTCCAGACTCTTGGCTATGTTGTGAAAAATTTAGCATAGCGGACATCAATTTGGCTGTACTTCTTCAACGACTATGGGAACTAGGATTGGAAGTAAGATTTTGGGCAGAGGGTAAGCGTCCCAATATTGAAAATTACTTTAATCGTGTTAGACAACGTGAATCATTTAAGAAAACCATACCCAGCCTACCAGTTCACATTAAAATGATTATAACATCACAGCCTCGAGCATACATAGGAGCTGCAGGTTTAGTATCTGTTGGGATAGTTTTTGTCCTGGCATGCCTCTTCAAAAAACTAATTCATTAATTTTTGTTGCAATAAGGAAGTTGTCAACTTATTAGATCAGAAGTTGTTCTCAAACGTCAAAACGCTCACTTAATATGGTAACTGGTCTAATTTTATCAAAAATAGGGAACTCATAAAAGCTTATTGCATTTTCATAAATAATTTAAAATTGTTATGAGTTGTATAGTTCAATCTAATTTTCATATAGAAGTGGTGGAAATATTGACCCAATATCTAATGATGTGTATAATAAACCTGCATGCTGTTTTCTATCTTCATTTATACTTTTTCGTAACTATTATATTATATAAATGCAAAAGTATTAGAAAAAGCAAAATAGAAGATACCCATTAAGTATATCTTTAGTCTTGATTCTATCCCATTAATATTGGATGATAATTAAGGACTAAAATATAATATGACTCAGACCTAGATTTAATTTATAGGTCAACATATTAATCAGTATTATTTCTTAATCTATAAGTATAGCATTATATAGCATTATTTCATTTCATAAAATGGTTGTTTCTGTTAGTTTCACATAAATTAAAATTTTTGTTAAATACCTAATAATAATGTATCGGATAATGTAATAATTGGATATTTTATAAATACACGTATTTGTTTTCACTAATAAAAATGTAAATACCAAATTAGTAAGTATGGAAATAAGATTTTTTTTTATTTCATTATATTTTATTTATTCTAATAAATAAAATATAATAAATTATTAGTTACGTTATTCCCACAGAACATAATAACAAAAAAAATCTAAAATGGTGGAACTCAAAGTCATCTCAATCGCACACTTGAATTTTAAAATCAGAATATCTCGACTTGGTTTTGTTATTGGTATCATTTTCGAGTTTATGAGATTGAGTTTTAACCATCTTTTTTTTGCATAGACGAATGATATTTACTACCAAAGTTTTTTTGTTTTGAGTTTGTCTTGTTTGACCTACTTACTTATTGTATTTTATTTAAATACCTAATTATTTAACTGTTCTATTCGTACCTACCTACATTATCCTTATAATTAATAGAAGGGCTATTTTTTTGTCGACTGTCCAATATTTCGTTTTCATTATACCTTAAATCATGCCGCCATTTAACTTTCTATTTTTTCATCATACCTATTCGAAAAACAAATATTGGCTTCTGAGGATAGCGGGACCAAAATTTAATTTTAAGCCCATGGGAGTTTTCATTTCACTCCTCTGATTGGTCCGCGTTCGTGCTAAAGTATGTGTATTAAAACCTACTGCGTTCGTTACCTGTCGATCGCTCAAAAAAAAATGTTTGAGGATCTGTTGTCTATGTCTTCGATAAGTCACATGATCAATTTGTCGATCGGATATTACGAAAATACTGTATCCAACATAAATATTAATAATTAATTATTTCAATAATTTATTTGCGTTTTATTTAAACTTTCAATACAATAACGTATATCTAATGTCTACCTATACATAGTAGGTTGATACTCCTAGCTTTTTCTCATAGGCAATGATGAAAAATAGTGTGTGTCATTCGGGGCCAAAATATTTTGTTCTCGCGATCAGGATTCTACGTTAGAATCCTTCACTTCGCTCTGAATTCAAAATAACGCCCTCAGGGAACAAAAAATTTCTTTGGCCCCATATAACACAAATAACTATTTTATTGTACTTGTATAAACCCCTACAGGTTTTCAATAATATTCCACAATTTAACTGTTATTTTTTAAATTGTCTGTCTCACGGTTGGTGCACATCTGGTGAGGCGCAGTGTACATATTTTTCACTGCCAAACCATAAATGAATAATAATATGTACCTACATTACTTTTTGGCAGACTCTTTTATTATTTAAAGAAATTGTCATTATTTATTATTGACTATTATAATATATTAATGTAAATAAAATATATAAAATATCTCATTAAAACTAGCAGTTTCTTCTGTCAATATGCTTTTTATTAGGTCTTTTCAAAATTATTGCCCATGCAGAGATAAGTAAAAATATAATACACTAGTAGGGCGCGTGGGTGCGCGGCCCGCAAGCGTACCGCGGTTTTTCTACTCGTCCGCCATTTTGATTTTTTTTCAGCTCACTGCCAATTGGATGAGGTTTTGAGTATTTTTTGTTTAAGCACCTCCCACCTATCTTCAATACCCTGGCCGTGCTCCTCACCCACCTTCCGAACCCTCGATCATCATATCTCATCATTTGTCAGAATGAGAATTCTTCTTTAAAAACAATTTTCGAAATGAAAACGTATCAAAGTTTTGCATAGTTCCCAACTTCTAGTCTCTTCAATATTCGCCATATATTTTGTATGGGGAAAAATAAATTCCGCCATCTTGAATTTTTTTTCTGTTCATCGAGTAGACCTTTAAGTCCTGATCATCTTTTGTCAAAAAACCACTCTTCCATCTTTTATCCTCTCCGAGATAGACACCGACGAAGTTTGCATGGCCGCCATCCTTTTTCCGCCATTTTGGATTTTTTTTCAGCTCACTGCCAATTGGATGAGGTTTCGAATGACATTTGGTCCAGCACCCCCTACCTATCTTTAATAACCTGGCCGTGCTCCTCACCCGTCTCAGAAATCCTCAATCATCAGCTCTCTCCATAATTTTCCTCCGAATGAATTTTTGTCATCTATACGAAACCATTGGTGAAAAAAAAATTTTTCATACAAAATTTTACAGGAGAGGTGATCAATCAGTCAGTGAATCAGCCCCAGCAGCTATATATATATTAATAATTAACTAGCGTTTGCTCTGTGCGCGAGCTGCTAAAGCAGCTCGCGGGAAGTGTACTCTTTTTTTGCAGCTCGCGGGAAGTGTACTAAAAGTAGGGCGCGTGGGTGCGCGGCCCGCTAAAGCGGACCGCGATTTTTTTACTCATCAAGTAGACCTTCGGATTCTGGTCATCTTTTGCCAAAAATTTGTTCGAGCACACCCCACCTATCTGCAATAACCTGGCCGTGCTCCTCATTCACAAAAGAAAAAGAAAAAAAAGGAAAAGAAAAAGAAAAAAGGAAAAACGAAAAAGAAAAAAAGAAGAGAAAAAAAGAAAAAAAAAGAAAAATGAAGAAAAAGAAAAAAAAGAAACAAAAAGAAGAAAAAAAAGAAAAATGAATATTCGCCATATATTTCGCATGGAAAAAAAATCCGCCATCTTGAATTTTTATCTGTTCATCAGGTAGACCTTCGGTTCTTTATCATCTTTCGCCAAGAAACCACTCTTCCATCTTTTATACTCTCCGAGATAGACACCAGAGAAAGTTTCTATGGCCGCCATCTTGAATCCGCCATTTTGGAGATTTTTTTTCAACTCCCTGCTAATTGGATGTGGTTTCGAGTAATTTTTGTTGGTTGAAAATCAATGTCTTGCATAGTTCCCAACTTCTAGTCCCTTCAATATTCCCCATACATTTTGTATTATTTATTTTGCCATCTTGAATTATTTTCCTACTCACCAGGTAGACCTCCGGGTTTTGATCATCTTTTGTCGAGAAACCGCTCCTCCATCTTTTATAGTCTCCGAGAGACGGACAAAATTTGCCGCCATTTTGGAATTTTTTTTCAACTCACTGGCAACTGCTTGAGGTTTCGAATGACATTTGGTCGAGCACCCTCCACCTATCTTCTATACCCTGGCCGTGCCCCTCGCCCGTCTCCGAACTCCTCACTCATCAGCTCTCTCCACCTTTCTCCGAGTCACATTCTTTGAGCTCTATATGACACCATGGGTGAAAAAAATTTTTTTCATACAAAATTTTACAGGAGAGACATCGGACATATCTCCCCTACATCATTGTATCGTTTTCCGTCTCTTTCTAGGAGAACAATCGTGTCAATCAGTCAGTGAGTGAGTCAGTCAGTGGTAATCGAGCTATATATATTATAATAATAATATGGGATTGATAAATACTAAATTCATAATTGTTTGTTCATAAATTCATTCTTTGAATACATTGTTACGTTCCCTCAAATATGGTCGAGCGAAGCAACGGCTGGATCATGCGTCATGCTCGTGAACGGGTGCCGCCGGCGGGAATGGGTTTACTTTCTGTCTGCCCGTCTTAACATGAATTGAATTGTAGTACGTTTTGTTCTTGGAACTTTGCAGAGCAATTGCTGAGTTTTTTGCCGGCTCTTCTCAGCAGAATCCGCTTTTCCGAACCGGTGGTAGTCATGACGTGTCATAAGAGCCACAGGTTGGCCTACGTGAAATAGATAATTTAGAATTTATTTTTTGAATTAGATTCCTGTAATAGGTAGGATAAGTATAACATACACAGATTCTTCAGTAAAAAAAACTTTATTAAATGACAATTATTGAAATAAAAAATGTAAAATTAAATAACTATTTGCTATTGAAGATATGTACTTTTTGTATTTACTTTTTGTACCTACAACACGAATTTTTGATAGGTACAAAAAGTTTTTAGAAACCACCAAAACTTACAATAACCTATACCTAAGTATAATACATATTGTACCGTAGGTATTCATTGAATAAGATTCTTGTAATAGGTAGGATAAGTATAACATACACAGATTATTCAGTAAAAAAAACTTTATTAACCTTTATTAAATGACAATTATTGAAATAAAAAATATAAAATTAAATAAATAACAATTTGCTATAATAATTGAAGGCACAACAGGAATTTGTGATAGGTACAAAAAGTTTTACAAACCACCAAAACTTACAAAAACCTAAACCTAAGTATAATAAATATTATCACTACACATTATAAAACAAAGTCCCCCGCTGCGTTCGTCTGTCTGTTTGCGATAAACTCAAAAACTACCAAACGGATTTTCATGCGGTTTTCACCAATAGATAGAGTGATTCATGAGGAAGGATTAAGTGTATAATTTGTTAAGGTTTTGTGTAAATTAGTTGAAATATGACGATAATTGTTGACGATGTCGGAAAAATTCAAGCGGCTTGGGAGCTTTCATCGAAAACGCTGCCCTTTGAGATATAACAAAACAATTTATGGTGGTGGTATGGTGGGATAAGTCTTTACAGAAAAGTCCGCGAAGGATAAGGATAGCTTACTATAACCATTTTAACTTCTAAAAAAATGGTCACATACCATGCGGTAATTGGAAATCTATTTAAACGGATACAGTATTAATCCTTATTAACTTAAATACGTTAATTACCATAACCATTTCATGCACATTATGGTAATGCTTTACACCATATTATAATTTAAATGAATATCTTAGGAGCTATCGCAAAATAAAAACGAACGCGCCAAAATAAATACGCGGATTTCAACCCGATTGCGATGACGGGACTCGCTCACGTGATGCGACCAGTGACCACCCCTGCGCCGCGTTGTTGCTATATTATAAGCCGAGCGATACTTCTTTTATAAGCCTTTGTACTGTTCAATATAACTTAGGGAACATTTCAAGGAGTTTGCAAAGCATAGGCGTAATATATTCGTACTACCCGTGCGAAAGCGGGGCGGGTCGCTAGATAAACAGTCATGTTAATACTTTTTCAACAAAATGCTTTCTTATATAATAAATTATAAGTGGGTTTGTAATAAATAAAAATTTGATGGCAAGCTTAATAAAACAGCCTGGACACAATCGCAATCTCTCACCTCAAACAACACACTTTGTGATGTATTTCACCCTAATTTTAGTCAAATCAAATTGTTTTAATTAATTATCGAGAATTAATTTAGCACATAAAAAATTGCAATTTTTATTAACAAAATAAGATGATAAAGATATTTAGTTTTTCATTAATAACTCAAAAACTATTAATATTTTAGAACTTTTGAAGAGAGTTTCGGAAATTTCGATTAATAAAGTCCCAGCTCCCGAAATCCTATCCCCATTATTAATAGTTTTATTATCATTTTGTCATGACTCATGACCTTGGTAAAAAAAATATATAAATATTAAACTTTTATAAACAATTTCTGAACAAATAATGTAAAAAGTTAATTAATATTGCATGATCTTGTTAAGTATGTATATAATCAATTCAATTATTTAAACTTTTATGTTGACTTTTGTTAAAACAGAGATTGGAAAGAATGTAGTTCATTAACAATCATATAACTTTTTGCAAAATTTACAAAGTTTTTTTTCTAACAGGGCTTTATTAATTCAAGTGTCCTGATGACACCATAATTTTTTCAAATTTTTAAATTAATATTTAATACTATAAAAATATCACTATGTGATATACTGTCTTCAGCGGTGATGCGTTCACGCTGTAACAGTTGCGTGGAGCCCAATTTTCGGCGCTATATAAAAACTATAAATAATGGAGATAGGACTTCGGGAGTTGAGACTTTTTTATTGGAAATTTCCTCTTCTTTAAGAAGCTTTTTTCAAAAGTTCTTGAATATTAATAGTTTTTGAGTTATTAATGAAAAACTTAATCTCTTTTTTTCATCATCTTTTGTTATAACAGTTGCAATTTTTAATTTTTCGCCCGTCGCGTGCGCCGCCAGGTTCAACGCAAACACTTCTGCAAGAACACTCTTATACTGGGCCGTATGTTTGGGTTAACATGCCCTTACTATTCTTATAAGAGTTATGAATTTATAATGCAGTATTTTATACAATATTACAGTGCAGTCTCAAACATGCTTCTAAAATCAGTGTTGGGTGAAGTGAGGTAGAGTTTGCAAATCTGCCCTGCAAACAACTATAATTATCAATCTTGTTTAACTGAATTACAGAAGTGAAACTTGAACAAGAATACAAAAATGAAGGAACTTTGATAGAATTTTTAGTTATAATCATTAATTATTGTTCTTGTGTCAGATTATGAATTAGAATCATCATACTAGAGATTGTATATTCTTTGATGCACAACTTAACACTTTACCTAAACTTTGAGATATAAAAATTAATGTTCATATTTAGTTTCAAAGAAATGAGTAATTAAATTGAATATTTTACCAAGAACAACAAAACCTTTATTCCAATCCCTTATTTCAAATCTTCAACAGACCCTGTAGAATCTTGACCTTTATTAATAGGCATTCCCATAAAATGCTTCGTGTCAGTAATAACAGATCTTTTCCGAAGTGGTATGTTAGTTGAATTTATTTTTTCTATATTATACTTGAATATTCCTTTACTGGGCAAGGTAGGTAGTATATTAGGTATTGTATACCATACTCTATAAGTTACAAACCATGTAAGAATTGCTATTATTCCACTAATGAATTTTTCTACCATGATATGATAATACAGTATTGTAGACACCAGCATAACATCCCATAATAATTGAAGGAGAGCCATAGCTATTAGAAATCCCCTCACATATGGTGTAAATTTTTCATATGATATTTTGAGTATGTCTAATTCTTCTTTACTCATATTTTTAAGGGGATTGCTACTTGGTGATTTGTCATTTAAACTCCGTGAATACTTTTCATCTCTGATGTAATCTCTGATTCTTTCCCATCCGTTAATAGCTCTTGCTTCTTCTATCAAAACTAAACTTGAGTAAATCAAAATAAAACAATGTCCAGATATGTCAAAGCCGTTCCAGAAGTGGCCTTCTTTTAAACAAGAAACTTTATCATTGTATGCTCTTGAATTACATCTACCATAGTTCATTTCAACTATATTAAATAGTGTAACCCATATATACCAAAACCCAGTAGCAATCAACAGTCTCAGAAGGTGGCCTGTTAAAATCAGCTTCCTTTTGCCACAACAAGTAGTGTAAGATGTCAAAGTAACATAAGGTACTGTTAAAAATAGTGTCCAAAACCATCCAATTTTCACAAAGTATTGGTTGAATACATTGTCACTTCTTGAAAAATAAGTTTTTGGAAATGTTAGAACATCAGCTATAAGGGACAATAAAAAGAGAGCTCCTAAATAAACAGCTATTTTTAAATTTGTGTCAAAGAACAGGACTTTCTTACAAATGTGCACAATCATCAGTATCAGAACTTCTAAGATTGAAGAAGCTTCCCGAATAGGTTTCGTTCCTTTTGGATCTGACGTTTCATTTTCGAATTTGAAATTCATTCGAGTCCTTCTGTGATGACCCCTGCTTGTCATGATTTGATATTATTTTTTTCATTCGTTTTTACACTGCAGGAAAATAACTACAGGCGAAATAACAAGGAACATACTACTCTCTACCGAGAGCGAAATAAAACCGATAATAGTCAAAAACTCAAAACACGTAAAATTTAAAATTTTAGGTTGTGTTTTCCTAGCACATCCTAAATCGATTGGCTTTACGGCTCTGGGTTCCAGCCCTTCTGAGCCTCCAAACAGTTCAGCAAAGAGAAAGAAATATCTATGAACTTAATATGAACAATGGCAAGTGAATCCTTTATCTTAGGCAATAGGCTATTTGACTACTTTTAGAAAATCATCTTAAATTGTTAATAATGCTATGCTGAAGCTAACAAAACATATATTTCGGCATAATTTTCATTATTTTTCATAAAAATCGAGAAATAAATTCAAAAAAATAAATTGCCGCCGAAACGTTCCATTTGCTCTCATGACGTAACAGTTCACATTTCAAACAATGACAATTTTATAATATGTGTTTAGGCCGCGTGTCGCATACTATTTGGTATTTAATAAAATAGTAACGATGAAAAACAGACGAAATTAGCCTATTCCGCCGCACAAACACGTCAAAATGTATTGACAAAATGAGAATTCCATAGGTGGTGTGGACTGTGACGTCATTCGAGATCACGGAACGTTTTCGATCACGTGACCATGGCCAGAATTATAGCAATTTTAATTAATGTTTTCTAATTAAATAAAGCTTTATTTTTTAGTTTTGTCGTATGGAATAATGTTTTTAGATAATAATCTTTTAGGATGACACCAAATGAAACGATATTTTTAATATAGTCAAATACCCTATTATGGACATCGCACGTACCTACCCGCCCCGTGTGCCCCGCACTTCCTACCGTTGTCTATGCCTGTGCCACAGATTATTAGGCTGAAACCACATCTGTGCGGATGTGCTGTTTTGAGACTTGTAAGGATCGCGCGTCGACGCATGCGTAAGGATCCTTAAGGACGCGAAAGCATATGTAAAATGCAAACACACGCAACATGTCCACGCCGCCGTGGTGTACAAAACAGTAACCTTATACCTATTAGTCTGTGGTTGGCGTCACGAAGTGGTTATCTGTGGTGGTTATACTCTTGGGGTTGGGCTATTGGCGCCACATTGGCGTTGGCGTCTATCTATCAAAATAGCGTTGCTTTTACGTTTTCCCTCCTTCTCGGCTTGTTTTATTTCTGAAGTGTGCAAAGTGGTTCATATTAAAGTTAAAATAATTATCCATTATTGTTTACTATCCGAAATTCAGGATGCGTAAAATCTCTAAAAGTCGTGCGGATGATGATGTGGTGTCATCCACAAATGGGTCCGGATCTGTGGCTAATGAAGAACGCCAAGAAGCCGAGCCAGCGGATGAGCCAGATGAGGAAGGTGACGAGAAAAGCGTCGACGAAGAGATGGATGACACTGACGACTATGTAGATTCGCGTAAAAGGGGGAAAAAGAGTAAAAGTAAGGCGTCTAAGAAAAGAAAATCTGATAGAAACAGTAACAAGAAGGACGAAGATAAAGATGACGCTGACTACGAGCAGAATGATGAAGGCGATGACGACAAAAGCCATGATGAAGACGAGGATGATGCTGATGATTTTAAGGAAGCACGTAAAAAGAGTAAAAGCAAGAGTAAGGCATCTAAGAAAAGGAAATCTGATAGATCCAGTACCAAGAAGGATGAAGAAGAAGAAGAAGATGAAGAAGCTGAATATGAGGTTTGTATTATAACATTATAACTAAATTCTAATAAAGTGCAAAGGGGCCAAATCTGGGTAAAAATTTAGAATCGTGTGGCAGGAAGCGGGGAATGGGAGGGGGTGGGGGGAGGTGTACCTTACCTCCCAACACCACTCCCATGAAAAGGTAATACACTTTGCTTTAGAAAAATTAAAAAGAAAATCCCATAGACCAGGTTGGGTATAGATATACTGGTACTTGAGTACGGGGGTGGGAGGGGAAGGAGGGGAGGGGTGGGGGAAAGCCCCCCACCTTTCCCCTTTGTCCTATACTTTTTGAGTAATGATTTTTTTTTATAAATCATAACCTAACTTCTTTTACACAGGAATATTGACGTATATATTAATTATCCTGTGTTAAATATACTGTTGAAACTTAGGGGTTGGATTTAGAAACGTGCGGCAGTAGAGGGTGGATGGGAGGGGGGTGGGCGAGTGGGGGGAGGTGTCCCCTACCGCCAACACCACTCCCATGAAAAGGTAATGAGAAATATATTTTTTTTAAAGTTGTAATTTTTTAAGTTAGTCTTGCCGAAATTCGAGCAAAACTTCGCTTAGTGAAGGAGTGAAGGTAAAAAAGAGTGGGAGGGAGGGGAAAAGGAGTAGAGTAGATGGGAGCTCATGTTTATAAAATACTAGCTGAAGCCCGCGACTTCGTCCGCATGGATTTAATTTTTAATATCCCACGGGAACTCTTTGATTTTCCCGGATAAAATTTAGCCTTTGTAACCACCCTCCAGGTTCTCAACTACACCCATGCAAAAAATGACGTCGATCGGTAGCTTTTTTGCTACTTGATTGAAGAACAAACCAACATACAAACACACTTTCGCATTTATAATATTAAAAAGTATCCTATGTCCGTCTCCTGGTTCTAGGCTACCTCCCCTCCAATTTTCAGCCAAATCGGTTCAGCCGTTCTTGAGTTATAAATAGTGTAACTAACACGACTTTCTTTTATATATAGATAAAGAAATTATTATTATATTATACTGTTGTTTTATTTCTGACAATAATATGTACTTATAGCAAAAAAGCTTTTCCACTCTGAAACAACATGGACTCATATAGGTTGAACAGTGTGACAGAACCGAATTGGCCAACCCCGACTCCACGTAGTCTTGTCTGTCCTACCCCTAGAGTGTTTTTATGAAGCGTGAAGCTAGAAGCTTCTATAGTCTTCTGGCGTAGCCCATTTGATTTGTAGCTTGAACAAAACGCAACTCACGCCACAGCCTTCGTGTTTATTATTTTCTACCGCCTAGAAAAACTTGAGCATTGAGTTCTATTGGTATGAAATGAAAAATCAAATTGGAGGGGTTTCTAAGCTCCCTCTACTCCTTTGCCCCTTCTTCTTCTAATTGCGCGGCTATGCAGGTTCGATGCCCTGTAGACCGTCGCCGGTCCATTGTGCTCGCCACTATTTATAGCTCCTCTCCAATACTTGTTGCCGCCAGAAATAGCAGCATCTTCTTGGCTGGGATTAGTGTAGCCTCCACAGGGTGTACGATGTGTTTCCCTAGAAGAATGCTTTGCAGTAACAGATAATGTACAGAGGCGTTTCCGCCGACTCCAGGCATAGTCTGCACATATCTGAGCCCTTGAGCTTGAGGTTGAACATGTGTCTGTTTAGTCCACAATGTCCCGTCAAAGCTCGCACTAGAATGCATAAGTTTTTCCTACTAAGCGCTAGTGCCTCACTGGCAGCCTTCTTATTGAAGGATCTAACTAGCGCTTTGGAATGGTTTAGTCCTGGTAAGTTACGCCAATGAATTAGCGTGTCATAGTAGCAGTAGGTTAACAGGGTAAGCTGTACTAGGCTTTTAGGAATACCGCAGACAGGTTCGGGCCCTATCTGCTGCATTCCAGCACCAGTTTTTGCAAGTTGCAACCCAGCGAAGAACCACCCTGTTACGTTCTGCTAGGGTGTTCAGGGTATCCATGCAGCTCCCAACCAACTTTGAGTTGATTACATCAGAGGATAAGGCTAAAAGAGCTGCCTGGCTATCCGAGTGAATATAGATGGTTTTGTTAACGTATTTGTTTTGCAAGATGGTTTCCGCGCAAATTATTATGGTGTATACCTCTGCCTGGAAAATGGATGTATGGGTGCCCAGGTTGCGACAGAGTTTGAACCTGGGCTTCTCTCCATAGACTCCACAACCTACGTCTTGACCAGACTTGGAGCCATCGGTGTACCATTTAAGGCTCCCCGATGGCCAAGTTATTTGACTGTCGAGCCAGTCTTTTCTCTCAGGAATTTCCACAGTATAGTACCTGTGAAATTGGTATTTTGGGGTCATCATGTCAGACGGCATCCCCAAAACTGGAATTTGAAGCACTGAGTCAACCAGCTCCCTCATGGTTTGAGACAGCCAGTTCACCTTCTGTTGGCTGATTATCCTGTACATGCTCATTCTCGCCTCTCTCCTCAAATATAGGAAGAGAGGAGGAAGGTTGAGAAGAGCTTTCAGGGCAGCCCCCGGAGAGGTGCTCATTGCTCCTGTGATGAGCAAGCAAGCAGTTCTTTGTAATCTGCTGAGCTTGTTCTGTGTTGTTATCTGCATCGTTTTGCCACACCAGACCACGGAGGCGTATGATATTATGGGCCTCACGACGGCTGTGTAGAGCCAGAAGGTTACCCTAGGTTTGAGTCCCCATCTAGCCCCCGCAAAACGACCACAGACGCCTAGAGCTATTTGGCCTTTTTGATAACACCATCTACATGCGTGTTCCAGGTCAGTTTCTGGTCCATAGTAATCCCCAGATACTTGACCTCAGCTGAAAACGGTATTTTAATGTTGTTCAACTTAGGCGGCTCGAGTTTATCGAGATTGCGCCTTCTAGTGAATGGTACTATAACTGTCTTCTCCGCGTTAACAGTTAGTTCGTTCTCTTTGCACCATTTCTCAATGGTGTTGAGTGCTCTCTGCATAAGGTACGAAAGGGTACTTGGGCAGCTCCCACGCACGGTGACCACCAGGTCGTCTTATACAGTAGCTGATCCACGGCGAGAGTCCATAATAGGGGCGATAGAACGCCACCCTGCGGACAACCTCGCGTTGTTAGCTCCTCCGTCGAGATATTATTTAACTCGAGTTTGGCTATGTGGTTAGAGAGCATTGCCTCCACCCATCTGATGGTGGTCGTATCAGCCAGTTTGTTGACCAGCCCGCCCACCAACATACGGATTGGAGTATTATCAAATGCTCCCTCGATGTCAAGAAACGCTGCAAGAGCAATTTCCTTGTCATCCAGGGCCTTTTCAACCTTGTCCACAAGGCTGAGCAGGGCGGTTTCCGTAGATCTTCCTCTGCAATAGGCATGCTGGGTGATATGAATGGGTGATATCTATCGAGTACCTTCTCCATAGTTTTTAGTAGAAACGAGGATAGGCTTATGGGTCGGAAGGATTTCGGAAGCCCGTAGTCCTTCCTTCCCGCTTTTGGGATGAATGTGACCTTAACTTTGGTCCACATTTCTGGGATATATCCCCAGGCGTAGCTCGCCCGGAAGATCTTAACCAAATGTGGGATCAGTAGCTTTTCACCTCTCTGTAAGAGGAGAGGCGTCACACCATCAATCCCACAAGTTTTGGTTACGCTAAAAGAATTGACGACCCATCTCACCACACCAGGTTAGAACACTATGGCGCCCCTCCTCCAGTCATCCGGGTGGGGCCTGCGGGGAGTGTACGCCAGAGTGCTCCCAGCGTTCGAAGGAATCGCTCCTGGGAAGTGAGTTGCTGCAAGCAATTCTAAAGTCTTCTTTTCATTAGAAGTGAAAGAGCCATCCGGTCGCTTTAAGAGTCCCAGTTGGCTTGGGTTGGCTTTGGCAAGCATCTTATGGAGTCTCACACTTTGAGGCAGACTGTTTACTTCCTCGCAGAACCTCCTCCAAGATGCCCGCTTAGCTTTCCTGATCTCTTTGCTATATTCAGTCAGGGCTTTCCTGTTCAAATCCCATTCTTTAGTTCTTTTAGCCCGATTGAATAGCTTCCGAGTTTTGTCGCGGAGTCGTTTTAATTTCGAACTCCACCATGGTACTTTGTGCTTCGAGGTCTTGATTTTGAGAGGGCAGCTGTCCTCGAAGGCTCTCAACATACCATCGGTGACAACCGCCACCGCAACCTCAAGACACTAGCGTTTTGATACTTTTAGGTGCTACATCCAAGTTGTCCTCCAGGTTCTTGTAGTAATCAGTCCAGGAGGTACATCTTGGATCCCTATAATTGACTGTTTCTGTATTGAAAGTGGTAGTCAGACCGAAGCGTATGTGCCTATGATCCGACATTGATACCTCCGCACTTACCTCCCAGTCTAGTATCTTCCTGGCTAAATCGGTAGTTGTGAAGGTGATGTCTAAAACTTCCTGTCTGGCCCTTGTAACAAAGGTAGGTGAAGAGCCTTTGTTCAGGATCTGAAGACAGTTTGCAATGAGGAAGTCAAAGAGATACTCACCTCACTCGTTGGTGTCGCTGCTTCCCCATTCTTCGTGGTGGGCGTTTGCATCGCATCCCACTAGCAGTTCCGCATTGTGCTTCCGGCTTTGCCCCTTAAAAATGTCATAGTTTTGTAACTAGAGTAGTATCAGGGGTGAGCGGGCACCACCATCCCCTCCCCCCACCTCCTTCCCCCTCGTGCTAAGGGATACTAAGTTTCAACAGTATATTTAACACAGGATAATTAATATATACATCAATATTCCTGTGTAAAAGAAGTGAGGTTATGATTTATAAAAAAAATCATTACTCAAAAACTATACTTTTCCGACAAAGGGGAAAGGTGGCGCTTTCTGGCTTCTGGCTTCTGGCTTCGCGCTTCATAAAAACACTAGGGGTAAAGTACGGCCACCGAGAGAATACGTTTTTGACACCTGTCAGTTTGCCATACAAAACAAAAATAGTAATAGCGCAGTTTAGATTTAGAAAAATATTGTTTACCAAGTTATTTGACACTCAGTTTGGCACAAAATTATAACATTAATTGATTATTGATATAATAATGTTGTTTTAATGCTCATCAATTGTTAAAACGGTAAACAACCAGCAATAATGTTTTTATCGTAACTGCAACGCCATTACAAAGTTACGTCGTCAGTTCAATCGCGACGTGTCAGGAACGCATTCTCTGAACGGCCGTAGTTTAGTGGGCAGAAGACTAAGTGGAGTTGGGGTTGGCTAATTCAGTTCTGTCATACTATTCAACCTTTATCAGTCCATGTCATTTCCGAGTGGAAAAGCTTTCTTGCCAGTACATATTTTTTTCAGAAATAAAGCAACAGTATATTATAATAATAATTTCTTTATATTTTGTTAACATAATTTACTTACTTTAATTATTTCCCCAAAAGGGTCTTTTTTATTTTATAATATTTCATTTCGCCCTAAATATTCATAAATCAAATCTGTACGAGTTGACAGAGAGTATAGACCACAGAATAATAGAGATGCCATAGAAACAATAACGTGACACTAGTCTTATAATGTTTTTTTTTTGTTTTCTCGAAAAAAGTGCATTACCTTTTAATGCGAGTGGTATTGTTATAATCGGGGACCAAACCTCTATCAAATACAACACCTTTCTGCCACAAACTCCTGCCGCATGACTCTACATCCAACCCCAAATCTGAGTTGTACCATAGAATAGATCAGGGATTCCCAAACTATTTTGGGCAAGAGACCCCTTTTCCAAAGTGAACTAATACCTCAGCCCTCATAGCCAAATAACTTCAAAAATCCTATCTCTAGTTTTTTCCTATTGATACAAAATACTTACCAATTTAAAACATTGGGGTTGGTTAAGTGAGAAAACTTTCTCATTTTCTCATCAAAATTTAACAAAATAATTAGACGTACAATTCAATTCAATTCCCAAGCAATGGCTTTTAGTGACGTTAAATTCAGTAAATCTGAGATTTTCATCTTGTATGAACTTGTGTACGCTTATCGACTTGTTGAGTTTTTAAAAGTACAACTAAAATATTAATCATTCTTATAACAAGTTGGTACATGTAACAACTTACTTACTTACATATAAAGGTTGATTTATAGACCTCGTCAACCCCCAAAATCAGTTTTCGTTTATGTCAACCCCTGTGAAACCGATTTCGACCCCAAGGGGTTGATATCGACCCCTTTGGGAATCCCTGGAATAGATGATACAATTAGTAATATAGAAGTTTCACTCCTTCGATCATGAGGGAATAGGAGTGATTTTCAACATCAATTTTCGTTTTTGGCATGCAGTAGCACCAGATGGGCACAATAGGTTATTTTACTCTTTTTTGAAAAGTGTCTAAATTTGATTCTAAGGTGATAATAAACTACTAGAAAATTTACTAAAATTTTATTCAATCGATAAGTACCAAAAAAATGCATTTAAAGTTTGCCTTTCAAATTTCCGCGCGTAAACGCTAGACGCCTCACGTCAAGTCACGTCAGTCGATGTGGTGACGTCGTAAGGGCAGTATTCGGCAGTAAATTCGTTCGCTCAAATGGTTGGCGCCCTTTGTAAAGCCGACACATAGCGACCGCCGGTACATGCCGAAGGCGGCGCGACTTATGTAACCCACTGTGTACTTTAGTGCGTCACGCTAAATGTTTGTGTGTTGTATTATGATGATAGTATATGTATATAAAGTGATGATTCAGATCTAATACCATCAGTATTTTGATTTTGTATTTTTCATTAATCTAAAAAAAAGTAAATAAATGATGGTACTAAATGATTGAATAATGTAATTATTTATTTTCACATAGTTTCTAAAATACCGTGTATTTGTACTACAAACTATTTGAGCGGATGAACTATATAGACCCGCCATTACCTACGTCAAATGTCAGTATTTTTGACGTAGTGTAATGGCGGATACTGTTTGACGTTTCGATGCGTTTCGCATATTTGTAGCATAGATAAAAAAAGTGAAAACTTTGAAATTAAATATAAAATTTATTTTATGATTTTGTGAACTGAAACTTCCACTTCCCGATTCCATATTCCTAAACTATCTTATTTTTATATTGTTAGATTATTTCTCACTAGGAGTAAAATACCCTATTTACATCGCCAATGTTGCGTGGAATGGAAGAGACACAATATAGAGAATGGTTGGTTGTAGCTGGGAGTTTCTAACCAAAAGACCAGCTTCTTCTTCTTCTCTTCTTCCTGGGAATTGTCTCCGCAAGTAGGCGATGTTCGCCCGTTTTGCGTGATTCCTCTGGTGCAGCTCCGCGCCGGATCACTCCAGCCAGCCGAGCTCCTTCCAGAATCCGAGCAGGCCACCCAGGTCGGCGAGGACTTCCGGAAGTGTAGCTGGAGAGCCAATGTATTTGTGACGTTGGTCGGATACACTTCTGCACTTAAGCAGTACGTGTTCCGGTGTCTCGTCACCCTCCTTGCATGCTCTGCACAGAGGGCTGTCGGTGATACCTGAATGTAAAGGTGTTTGTTGAGCGAGCAGTGTCCTGTGATCGTGCCTACAACTATCCTTAATTTTATTCGGTCTAGTTGTAGTAGTTTTGTTGTAAGGCGTCGATTGAGGCATGGAAAAGCCTCTTTTGTTTGTCTACAGTCTGTGGTGTTTGCCCAGAGTTCGGCATGTGTACTTACTGTTTGATTATGCAACCATGTTTTATACTCACAGAAGGGTATAGGAGCGATCGGTTCCGGTCCCATAACCTTCAGGGCTGAAGCGCGCCGAGCTAACTCATCGGCTGCATCGTTACCAATAATGTCACTGTGACCTTTTACCCAGCGCAGTGTGACGTTGTTTGATTTTGTTATGGTTTGTAATGCATTGTGACAGTCAAATACAAGTTTTGAGGAGGTCGTATTTTTAGCTAGGGCTCTCAGTACCGCTTGGCTGTCTGTGTTAATGTTGATGTTAAAATTTGTTACCTGTCTGCTGGCCATGGCGATGGCTGCTGCTGTGATGCCGACACACTCTGCTTGGAAGACTGAATTGTTCTTACCAAGTGTATAGGCAATGTGTATATTTAATTCGGGGCAGTAGACTCCAGCTCCTGTTCCCGTGTTTGTTTTGGACCCATCGGTGTATACCTCGATGGTATCTATGGTAGACGTGGTAGTTGAAATGTCTTCCGTGTTGATCTTGTAATCTTTTTCTATTACATGTACTTTTGTGTTTTAGCACAAATCCATCCCAGTTGTGGACACTTCATTTGTTCGCGTGATAGTATCCTGGTATGCGGTGTGATTGTTTCTCTCCACAGCCCATAGGTTTTTATCCTGAGAGCTGCAAGGGTGGCTTCTTCCCTTATGTGTAGATGAAGAGGCGGTATGCCCAGTATTATCTCTAGTGCGTTTGATGGTGTGGTGCTCATACAGCTTGTGATTGCCAGGCACGCTTGTCTTTGAAATTTTTGTAGTTCCTGTTGGGTTGTCGTAAGAAGCGTTCTTGGCCACCATACTAGTGACGCGTATGTCAATGAGCTTCTTACGACTGATTCGTAAAGCCACTTCATTATTCGTGGCTTGAGACCCCAGGTTTTCCCAATCATGCGTTTGCATTGATTTAGGATGATTGTTGCTTTTTGTATTTTTGTGTCTATGTGTGTCTTCCAGTTTAGTTTGCTGTCTAGTATTACTCCCAGATATTTTACTTCTTTTGATAATGCCAGACTTGTACTAAACAGTATAGGCATCTTGGGGATGTCAGGTTTTCTTTTGTTGGAATTGATTGAACCTCGATATTGGAAAAAATGTTACATAATCATGATTTCCTTTTTAATACAGATGTTTGAAATTATAAAATTTCAGGTAGAAAAAATTATTGATTCAAAGAGAATTAAAGGGAAGCTGCATTATTTGATTCGCTGGAAGGGATATTCCGCTGGCAACGACACCTGGGAACCCGAAAATACTTTGTCCTGCCCTGAATTAATCAGCAAATACAATGAAGAAGTAAGTCAGATCTTGATAAAATCTATAATTAATAATTCTTTGATATTTTTAAATGATGTGAATAAAAGCTTTTGTCATAATGAAAATCCTGTAATCAAAAGCTCAGTGTTGGCCACTACTATGAAGACTGTAGAGAGACAAATGAAATTACTCTTACAGAGCCATTTGATACAGGTGTCGAAAGATCGCTATGTGTGGAAGTTCATACAAGAATCTATGTCCGTCCAGCTGTGACCATTTATTGGTTGATGGCAAAAATATGTGAGTTCATTAATAAACTGTTGTATTATTCTATACAGAAAGAAAATTCAAAAATGAATCCATCTAAGAAGGGTTCTAAGAGGAAAGGCGCCAAGTCAGCAAACAAGTCTCCAGCTAAGAAACCTAAAACTGTGTGGGATGAGAAGAACGTTGATGAAAATGCAGAGTATGAGGTTAGTTATGGGATGAAATGGCAATAGTGTGTGCAGCAGGAGTGAGTTGAGTAGCAGTGCTCAGATTGCAGTCACAACAGCCACGTGAGATTGCATTGTTGAGTAGGTATGGTGGTCAAATGAGCGACAATAAGCTGGATTCTCTTACCAATGTTGGTAATTTATTAGTATTGGTACAGAATAGTGTTGTGAGCTACCTTTTTCAGCTGTTAAAACAACATGATATGGCACAGCTGTATCTGACAAAAAATTCTTGTAGTGCTGCCCTTCGTGCTCAAGTGTTACTTCTTGAGGGGAGCATTCAGACATTGCTAAATGTGGTTAAAAGTATTTTAGATTGCCATCATGTGAAGCTGCTCTGTGGCGCTTTGTATTACAAGTTCTCGGTGCAAGATTTGCCCACATTGCCCGTAACCAGTGCTTTATTTTAAGGGCTGGCCGGCTAAAATAAACTTAATATTATTATATACCATAACAAAATAAATACTTTTTATGACTATACTAAAGTTCTACGTCAATTCTCTAAAATTATATTTAGGTTTGAATATTTAAAATAAAAGAATAAATTTATAAACACATATCAAAAATTCCAAGGCCAGCGGGATTCGAACCCACGTCTCTTGGGAATCGCGCCCGAGTGTGTGTTGAATATTTAGCCTCAAAGATTCACTCAGTTAGTTGTAGTTTTGTTTGGTCAAAAGTGTTATGTAAAGTAGTGGAACGGTAGTAAATTGCGTCTTTAGTCCGAGGTGCATTGTAAAAAGCCCCAGGTGAGAAAAAACAACAATTTTTTTCTCGGATTGTGTATGCGGCCTATCCTTCAGGACCTTCACCTGGGCGTGGATCTTTACCACAATCACGGGGACGACACTCCACCCCTTCGCCCCAACGTCATCCCAAGCCGAGGTCCGAGCCTGACAGGACACGCCATTAGGAAGACGTTGCCCTTCCGATAACTTCGAGCCCTAGGGCTCAACCCTCAGGCGACGCTCTGCGCTCACCTACCCACCCAGTGACGTTGTAGCGGCCATTAGGGCTTATGTAGCATGCACAATCCGATAAAAATGTTGTTTATTCTCACATGGGGCTTTTTACAATGCACGTGAGGCTAAAACGCAATTTACTACTGTTACACCACTTTACATAACACTTTTGACAAAACAAACTATAACTGACTGAGTGATTCTTTGGCATGTATTTAGTTGACATTGACATCTATTGGTTGACAAAGAAGAAGAAGGGGTTATTTCAATAAATACCCTCCCTTTTTGTGTTCGACAATTTAGCTCCCATCCAGCTCCAATATAAAGTACCGTCTTTTAAGGTGTTTTTTATTTGTAGCCGTTTCAAGCAGACTGTGTGTCGTCGTTATTGCATACAAATAATTTCAGGTGGAACGTATTCTTGAAGTTCACCATAAGAAGAATGGTGAACGCTCCTTCCTCATCCATTGGAAAGGATGGTCTAATAAATTTGATTCTTGGGAACCAGAGAGCAATTTAAACTGCCCAGAATTGATTAAAAGGTTCATGGATAAGGTAAGCATAATTTGCTTAGTAGAATTTATTATGACTTGTTCAATTTGCACACCAAAATGGCACCATAATATGTTGGAATTTACATCATACTAATAATATAAATGCGAAAGTGTGTTTGTTTGTTGGTTTGTCCTTCAATCACGCCGCAACAGAGCTACGGATTGACGTGATTTTTTGCATGGGTATAGTTGAGGACCTGGAGAGTGACTACTTTATCCTTGAAAATCAAAGAGTTACCGAGGGATTTTAAAAACTAAATCCATGCGGTTGAAGTCGCGGGCATGAGCTAGTAATATCTATTTTTTTACACATGTTTGAGCAAATAAAACCATCTTTATCTAAAAAAAAAGAAGGGATATAACCCTAAACATTCCTGAATCTTTAGGGAGAATACATGTTTTTACGCGTCTTTTTCTATATTTGTTTGAATACTTTGACTGTTATAAGATTAAATCTCGCAATTCAGGTCAATGCTGCACGCTCTACTGATTCACGAAACCTGAGAGTGGCACCGGAAACTACTAACCGTTTCACTTTGCAAGACCCGTCATCTGGCCGTCGCCTCAGCAAGCGCAGGGGTCAGCGCCAGCGGTAAGGCACCTCTTATTATAATCCTGGTCTAAATGTAGGCATCTCAAACGTCTGTGTACCCAGTACCAATCTTCTTGACAGTTCTGAATACAGCTGCGTAACAATGAGCATTTAAGGGCCGATTTCACCGACGTTAAAAAAGTCTTATCCAAGCGTAAATTTGATATTTTGACAGTATTTTCAATACAAAAACTGTCAAAACGCCCAATTTATTCCTCGGTAAAACGTCACTCGACTTTGGTGAAATCAAGCTTTTATGATATAACTTAAAAAATGACTGATTTTCATACAAACATTGAACCCCCTATTAACCTCTTTAGTGGTAAAATTTTCAAAAAACTGTGAAACACATAATTCTTTGTTTTTAATTAAATTCCAAAATACCAAGTTTCATGGGTATAGCTTGAAAAATGACAGACTTTCATACAAACTTTCACCACTTATTTGACCCTCTTGGGGATTGAATTTGTAAAAACTGTGAAACATGTACTTCTTTATTTTTAATTGAAAGCCTAAATACCAAGTTTCATAGATATTACTTGAAAAATGATGGACTTTCATACAAACTTTCACTCAAATGGGCAGTATCATTGCATACTAGTAGCCAAGCAATTCAATCACCTTATACCCATTTGTACCATAAAGTTAATATGTGTACCCAAACAATTCCTTTAGTATCCCTTATCGTTAATCATCACCTAAATATAGATCATCTGTAGCGTTTAAGCATTCCATACACATTGGTGAAAACTTAATGGAAGTCTAAAGTTTAGGGATTGTTGGTGACAACTGGCATTAGTCTAAAAGATTCTTCCCATTAAATAGCTCCTTCGTGAGAACTTAATGCTTCAGTTCCTGGTTCCAGTATTTCAATGTCAATGTTATTGCCATGCTCTCTCATAACTAGCCAAAAGAAGTTTCTATTTAAGCTTGATTATACGGGTCTGCGCGCGAAATTAAAATTTAATTTGGTTTTTCGCAATTTGTAAACTAATACGACAAAGTAGGCATATGGCATTCTAATTGCGACAATGGCAGTATCATCTTCACAGGTTTATATAAACATCTTTACTTGAAAGTACCCAGTTCAAGAAATTAGTCAGAATATCGAGTTGGACGTGAGTTTCTCACAAATTAGTCGATATTCTGACTAATTTCTTAAACCGGACACTTTTAAGTAAAGATTTTTATATAAACCTTTGAAGATGATACTGCCATCGTCGCAATTAGAATGCCATAAGCCTTCTTTGTCGTATTAGTTTACAAATTGCGAAAAACCAAATTAAAGGCAATTGGCGAAAGTGGTCCAAGAGCCTCCGATGATGAGACTTGCGGGAAATGAAAGGTCATGGTCGTATGATTCTGGCAAAACTTTATTAAATTCTGTCCCGGGGTTATTTTGTTATACTAAGGGCCTGTATTACCACCTTCTGATAAGTGTTGGATAGCCTAACCGTAAATTATGTCACTTTCTTAATTTATGTCAAGTGAGAAAGACAATCAAATTCAAAATATACGAATAAGCTATCCGACACTTAACAGAAGGTGGTGAAAATGGCCCTTAGTCATGTTTGTTGTGTCTAAATAATATATGATATTACGTACATAACGTTGTCTTTACTTTGACATGGTCTCTTAATCTCTTTATCTATCTTTAATACTATCCTCCCCGCGCTCCTCATCCCATCAGACACCGTATACACAGAACACCGATATGACGTCACAGACACCAGGCGCAGATATAATGTGACCGTGTTGTAGTACGTTTAATATGTTCTCGGCTCGCGTCCCGGTAAACAAACAAGGTAAGGGAGGTCAGAGGGGGTGGGATTATCATTGTGTACGTCCCCCTCCCGCCGCCCTCGCCAGTTGTGAATGCATGCATCGGCCCGGTCCAACCACCGACAAACGCACGCGCAGTCTTCGGCTAACTCTCACTGTTTTCGCTGTTTATCGTGTTTTTGATCAAATGACTTAATAAAAACATATGCAAGCGGAGTTGTTTAACACAGAGTCATATTATTTAGCCAGAACAAACATCGCCGTAGCAAAGTAACCCCGGGACAGAATTTAATAGAGTTTTGCCAGAATCATACTATTTATATTGACAAGTCATCAGTGGAGGCTCAACAACACGCGAGTCTCATCAGTGGAGGCTCTTGGACCAAGTTCCATGCATTTTTGCCTTTTAATTTCGCGGGCAGACCCGTATAATCAACCTTAATCTTTCAACTTCAGTAGCCCAGCGGTTAAAGGTAAAACTGAAGACACTGAGGTCGACGGTTCGATTCATACCCATTGATTTACTGTATTAACCACTCCTAACACAATGTTTTCCGCTTATTTGGAGTAGATAGGAGAATATATACCACGACACAAGAACCTGTTGAAGATTTGGCGAAAGATCCCAGAGCCAAACTGACCCGACACTATACCGAAGATATCCCGGACGTCAGCCTATACGAGATTAGAATGGCTCTCAAACAGCTCAAGGACAACAAGGCGCCAGGTGATGACGGAATCACTGCGGAACTCCTGAAAGCGGGTGGAAAACCGGTACTTAAGATCTTTCAGCGATTGTTCAATTCCGTCATCCACGAGGGTACAACGCCGGAAGCATGGCACAGGAGCGTGGTGGTTCTGTTCTTCAAAAAGGGTGATAATACCTTGTTGAAGAATTATAGACCCATCTCGTTGTTGAGTCATGTTTATAAGTTGTTCTCGAGAGTCATTACGAATCGTCTCGCTCGTAGGTTCGACGACTTCCAGCCTCCCGAACAAGCCGGATTCCGAAAAGGCTTTGGTACCATAGATCACATTCATACGCTGCGGCAGGTTATACAAAAGACGGAAGAGTATAACCGGCCACTTTGCTTAGCGTTTGTGGACTATGAGAAAGCCTTCGATTCGGTGGAAACTTGGGCTGTGTTGAGGTCGCTGCAGAGATGCCGGATTGACTACCGGTATATCCAAGTGTTGAAGTGCTTGTATGAAAACGCCACAATGTCAGTACGTATACAGGACCAGACTACGAGGCCAATCCACTTGCAGCGTGGAGTGCGACAGGGAGACGTTATCTCCCCGAAGCTCTTTACCGCTGCGTTGGAGGACGTCTTTAAGCTTCTGGATTGGAACGGGCTTGGCATCAACATAAACGGCGAGTACATGACTCACCTGCGATTTGCCGATGACATAGTAGTCATGGCAGAGACTCTGAGAGACCTCAATACAATGCTCAACGATCTCAGCAGGGTTTCTCAACAGGTGGGCCTGAAAATGAACATGAGCAAGACGAAAATCATGTCCAATGCTCATGCACCGCTCCACCCAGTAATTGTTGAGAACTCTGCACTCGAAATTGTCGACGAGTATATTTACCTGGGACACACAGTCCAGCTAGGTAGGTCCAATTTCGAGAAAGAGATCAACCGCCGAATCCAACTCGGCTGGGCAGCGTTCGGGAAGCTCCGAGATGTCTTCTCGTCCAAAATTCCTCAGTGCCTGAAGACTAAAGTCTTCGAACAGTGCGTGTTGCCAGTGATGACTTACGGATCCGAGACATGGTCGCTAACTAAGGGCCTCATAAGTAGGCTCAGGACCGCTCAGCGGGCGATGGAGAGAGCTATGCTCGGAGTGTCCCTGCGGGATCGAATCAGAAATGAGGAGATCCGGAGGAGAACCAGAGTCACCGACATAGCTAAGCGAGTCGCGATACTGAAGTGGAAATGGGCGGGGCACATAGTTCGAAGAGCTGATGGTCGTTGGGGTCCCAAGGTGCTGGAGTGGCGACCCCGCACCGGGAAGCGCAGTGTTGGCAGACCCCCCACCAGGTGGACCGACGACATCAAACGAGTCGCAGGGAGCCGCTGGATTCAAGCGGCGCAAGACCGAGGCCTGTGGAAGTCCATGCAAGAGACCTTTGTCCAGCAGTGGGCGTCTATCGGTTGATAAAGAAGAAGAAGAAGAAGGAGAATATTAGTCAAGTTAAGCTTGGCAAATTAAAAAAAAAAAAAAACTTCAAAGCCTGTAGTGAACTATTTATTTCTTTTTTGTTTCAGCGTAAGATACGACAACGCAGAATAATAAGGTTCTTTGAGTAAATCTTTCATTTTGATGCATACAGAGTACTGTGTGCCTCGTTTTTTTGTGTGTATGAATATTAATAATAAAAATTCGATGCTGGATGTTTTCTCAAGGGTTTTCACTTTCAAAAATCAAAATAAATATGTAGTGGTTAACTTACATAAAATGTTATGTAGTTGCAAATTAATATAAACATTTATGGAACTGAATTAAGGTGTGTGCAATAGGTATAAATCATTTTGTGTGACATTTAAGTGGATAGATGCAGGGTTGAATAAACAATGAGTGTGCGCAGATGATGATTTTTCTCAAATTACGATACCTACCTAGTTAAAACTTGATAAGATGCTATTGATATTATTGTGGAAAAGCTGCACCAATCTTGCTACAATCTCAACTGTAGTGGTTGGTTCAATTTATGGCATTTTTGCAGCAATAATCCATTTTAGCCAATAGCGTTCGTGTGTTGGCCACAGGTTATTGTGATCGTCACATTTTAGCAATCATTTTTTGACAACTCTCACTATTTACTTTAATTATAGGCTAAAAGTTGTTGCTGGAGCAAGAACACAACGAGTAGTTTATTATTTTTAAATTGAATTATTGCTGCATTGCCTATTATGATGAATTGTCCATAAAGTTCGATTTGTATGCATTTTATATAATGCCTACCAATAATTATTTATTATTAATGGGAAAGTGTGTTTGTTGGTTAGTTTATCTTTCAATGACGCAGCAACAGATCGGCGTGATTTTTGCATGACCTGGAGAATGAGGCTTTTTATCCCGAAAAAACAAAGTGTTCCCGCGGGATTTTTAAGAAACCTAACAATAACTTCGATACTACGTCGATAGTATAAAAAAAATACCTTCTTGGCACACTTGTTGTTTCTACCCTGTAGATAATATATTCCTCAGTCCTCTAAAATTTTAATTAGAAGTGGCTCTTCCAAATTAATTACCACTAGAATTCTCCATAACTTCTCCAAATTATTTGGATTATTATTTAAAATATTATGTATTTAATTAGTAAAAAATTATAAGAATACACACTCATTCTTAATGATTTGTAATAAAAGTTTTTTGGAGTGTCTTGTTTGCCTAGGTGCTGTTGAATCAACTGAAAAAATGTTTCAGTTGATTATAACTTAGCTGTTTTTGACGCTGTTTCATTATGTAACTTGAATTCTAAAAATGTTTAAATAATTGATCACATTAATTCAAACTGGTGGTAACTAGTTAAATGGTTACGATAAAAATATTTAGTTGGGAATTTAAACGTAGGATGTATTTTAAGATTTTAAAGCAGATTCTTTTATTTAATAATTGTAAGTATGATAGTGGACATTATTCATTGACATTATAACCAAAGGTTAATGAAAATATTTGTGAAAGTACACTGTCATGTATTATGAAAAGCCAAAAAAAAAAAATAAGTACAGGCTCTCATGAATCTATTTTATTAGGGAAGGAATAAAAAAATATTTGCATGTTATATGTTTGCTTTGCAATATTTTGCGTACGATAAATTCAATGTATAAATACAGGCAACTTTGCGCCTAATGCACATCTAAGAATAGATTAAAAATAAACATAAGCGACACATACACAAATTTTTTTCATTGCAGCGTTTTAAGTTTTGTTCATGTACAGTAGGTACATTTTATCTATTAAATAATATATAAGGTAAAACATATATGATTGGCACAATACCTAGTTTTCCAAACTTGTAAACGAATTAAGTGTTTACAATCAATACGATCATAAAATGTAAAAAATTACATTTTAGCTCCTTTATCTGGGTACCTACGACTACAGAGTAGAGTAAGAAATTGTTAGTTAAAATATTTTTGTGGCAAGTTTAATTATGTAGATATCGTAGAATTATTGCAAAAGCAGAGATATTAATTCACTTGATATATTTGCATGGTGTGTAATGTTATTGGATATTTAATTTATTTAGTGTCATTTGCAATATTAAGATATTGTGTTAGTTGATTTTAGTGAAGGCATTAATTAGCCTACACTAAAATGTACAAACACATCTTTATGTCAAACAGCGGCATTCCTCAAGACTTATCTTGATGAGCAACTTCTTTTGGATTTCGCTTACCTGTAGGTCATATTAATAAAAATCGGCCAAGTGCGAGTCGGGCCTCGCTCTTTTAGGGTTCCGTACATATGACCAAATAACTTTTATTAAAACTAGATACATAATATACTATATATCTTACTACTATTACTATTTAGATATCTTAGTTCTTAGTTAGTACTAAATTAGCATATTATGGGGAAAAAAATGCTCATTTGTTTTGGTCACAATTTTAATGACCCCCCATTTCTTCATCTTTGAAGTTGAAAAATAATAAAAAATATAGATATAGAATATAGAGTTCAACTCCAATTAATGAGCTCTAGACAATGACACCCCACATGCCAGGTTAAAAAATAAAATTTTATTTAGATTGCTTTTTCATGTATAGTAGCCCCCTTTATTTTACGGTTAATAAGAGACAGCCCACTGACAGACGGACGGGCGGACGGACAGACGGACAGCGGAGGCTTAGTAATAGGGTCCCGTTAGCACCCTTTGGGTACGGAACCCTAAAAACGGGTGAACACGTGCACTTTGCCCTTATAATGTCACTAGTGTAATTATTTAACGGCTTTTGCAATAACCCTGTGACATGTACATGATTATATTACGATTTACGACTGTATAAAACTTAAATGTGTTTTTGTAGAAGTATTGAAAGTGCATCCAATATATTATGTAGAATTATTATTTAGAAGGTATTAACAGTCCTTTATAATTTTAACATTAGAATAATACTACATATAACCCATTAAAACTGGAAATTTCATTTTTTTTTCTTCGAATAAATGTCTTTTATTTTAACGCTCATAATATGTCATTTTTGCACTTGCACATATCTATGTTATAGATACAGTAATTGTATTTTTTTCTTTTTATAGCGATATTAAGTTTATTCTATTAGTATATGGGTACGAATAAATAGTTTATGTATGTAATTGAGTTTTTCATTTTTATATCATTACTACCCCTATTACGACTACATTATTTTTAAAGGACTGATATACAAGCCAAGCTACAATCAAGCCTTTCATAGTTGCGATTCTTGGCTTGTTCGGCATTAGACGTCGCTACGCCCGCCGTAGAGAAGGTCGCCTGTATATTGTGTTAAGGTGAAATACACGGGTCTGCCCGCGAAATTCAAAGGACTGTGCAAATAATTGTTTGGGCACTGTCAAGGCTGCCATGATGTATTAACTGATATATAATATACGTTTGAAATCTGTTGGTGGGTGGCGACGATTTTTTTGCGTGGTCATTAATTTGGGTTTTTCGCAATTTGTAAACCAATACGACAAAGTAGGCATATGGTAATCTAATTACGCCAATGGCAGTACGTATCATCTTCACAGGTTTATATAAAAATCTTTACTTGAAAGTGTCCAGTTTAAGAAATTAGTTATAAGAATATCGACTAATTTGTAAGCAACTCACGTCTGTTTCGTTATTCTGACTAATTTCTTAAACCGGACACTTTCAAGTAAAGATTTTTATATAAACCTGTGAAGATGATACGTACTGCCATTGGCGCAATTAGAATGCCATAAGCCTACTTTGTCGTATTAGTTTACAAATTGCGAAAAACCAAATTAAATTTGAATTTCGCGGGCAGACCCGTTTAGTGCACCTTAAGGCCCTATCTAAAGGAGCCAAAAGCCTAATAGGATGCCATGGCAGCGACGCCAGCCTATCTGCGACGTCAAACTGGCGTCGAAGCCAAACCGTCGCTAAGTGAGGTAAGGTAAGGTTAGGTACGATTTAATACAATTTGACATATTGTTTTGACTGGCAGCGCTGCCGGCGTCGCTGCCATGGCATCCTAATCAGATATGGCTTTATGCTGCTAGGGTAGGTATATCTGCCCAGGTGACATCCTAAACAAGCGACCTTCCTGTTCGTTTTCTCCAAAGAACCAAAGTCATTCTATTAAGTCTTGCCATCGATACGTGCCAAACCAATAGATTCTAGTAGGTACAGTTCGATTCAAACGTTATGTCCAGACGGATGTTAACCGCGAGTGTATGTCGGTTCGCGCAGGTTCCCGCCTCCCCACTTACCTACCGCTGCTACCGAATAATTCTGCGCATCGAAACGCACGAAGTCCGAGAAGTTATAAAGTTTAAATAAGACTACACTAGCGGCACGCTATGATGGCCGGTTTGACACATTACAATAGTGATGTGGAATGTCAATTTATTCTCGAACAAAAAACAATTAAGTTTTGTTTTTGTACCTGATTAAATAGGTTTAATAAAACAAAAATGTATATGTTTATTTAATTTATTTGAACGAACTGAATATTTGAATGAAAATGAATATACATACTTTATATGCACACAAGAAACATATGAATACAAAAGATACCAAAACTTTTCTCCATTCATGTCTTCATGATAGTCTCCAGTGGTTTTTGACGCAAAAGCCATGAGAGAACCTTCGACAAACCCGTTGATGGTTCCGGCGTGACAAATTATAAGTCGCGATCCTTTTCCTACAGGAACTTTGGAAGTAGATGCTGCTGTGTCATCGTTCCAAGAACGGCCTACAGTATGGTTAGCATTAAGCCATGTTTCATCCAAGAACACAACATTTTGCCAATTTTTGATTTCTTTCACTTGCCGTAAAAAAGTATACCTTGCCATCGCTATATCAAATCTTTCCATCAATATTTTGCGTTTGTTACATTTTTTGTATCGAAATCCAATGGTCTTCAAAATCTTCGTTAAAGAACTTTCCCCACCGAAGAATAATCCAGCTTCCTTCAGTGAATGCACCAACTTTTTTCTTGTTGGATACTCCTTCTGTAAATAGTAGCCGTAAACATGTCTTCGGATAGCATCGGCATCAAAGCTATCGATGCCTACGACTGGTTTTGCTCGTTTTCTCTTTTTTGGTGTGTGAAGTTTATTTTCTTCTGTGCCAGTCTCGCCATATTTTTTTTTAGTTATCCGTCTAACAGTTCGTTGTCCAATATTAAGCGCATCAGCTACGCGTTCAACCACTGACGTTATAGGTAAAATTGGCCCTCCATTTTGAGCTTCACGATCGAAATAGTTACGAAGGCGTATTACGAACTCACGTGTCTGACTATTTAGAACAGTTCTCTGCGTAGGTTCGGTCATATCGACGAAATCCACAACAAAGGGCTTGAACAGAGTCCAAATTAACGAGCAAGGGTCAACAGTAATGCAGTATCAATATTTGAAATCCAAAGCCAGGTCAAAACTATATCACAATCGCATTGCACTGACAGTTTATACTTTTCGAAGCAACGTCAATTCGAAACTGCTTTGTTTTGCATTGAGCATTGACGCGAGTTTGCCGGAGGTAGTAGTTGTGCTAGCCAGCGATCCTATGTGACGATCGTATTAGATTCCATTTTTAAAAATTTTCAATTTAGAAAACCAAATGCCGAGTTGTGGTATATATCATATAAAAATAAAAATTTTACCTTTTGTATGAAACAGCTGATATTTTTTTGCGATTTCAGAGGTTTGTCCACATAGTGAAAATTGTTCATATTCACAAGTACATTCACCCCTTAAATGGTGCAAACTGATTTTTCTACACTTGTATACATTTTAGAAATCAATTTAATAAATAAATTTTGAGTCCTAAACCTAAAACTACATTCGATAAAATTTATGAATCTCTGCACATCACTATCGTCAATAAAGTAATACAATTATTTCCTTCAAAGTCGTTATCAATTAATACGGAACTTCATGAGCGGACAAACGTCAAACCGGCCATCATAGCGTGCCGCTAGTGTAAACTAGCGGCACGCTATGATGGCCGGTTTGACACATTACAATAGTGATGTGGAATGTCAATTTATTCTCGAACAAAAAACAATTAAGTTTTGTTTTTGTACCTGATTAAATAGGTTTAATAAAACAAAAATGTATATGTTTATTTAATTTATTTGAACGAACTGAATATTTGAATGAAAATGAATATACATACTTTATATGCACACAAGAAACATATGAATACAAAAGATACCAAAAAAGGTGCCACAAAAGGCCATAATTAATCAGATTCGTCCATACTACTATTTTCACTGTCGTCACTGCTATCATCACCTACATTAATAATTATATGTTCGTTTTCTATAATATTATCTATTTTCACATCTCTTTCATAATCTTCCCTTATTAAATTAACAGTTCTATTCACAACCTTTTCCCAGTCTCCTTTAGTCACATGTTCACAAGCTTCTTCTAATAATTTTAGCATTTTTTTTGTGGTAAATGGGGGTTCTGTATTGTGTCTTGCAGCATATCCCTTAATTTGAGCCCACACCAACTCAATCGCATTATACTCACAATGGTAAGGCGGTAACCGTATAACTCTGTGCCCATGTTCTAATGCTATTTCGTCAATGACGTATCGGATCTTGGTTGGTTTGTTTTCTTTTAAAAGACGTACTAATTCCGCTTTTAACATATTCATGTTTGCATCTACGCCATTTTTACGAAGCCATGCGACGATATCAGCTTTCTTTTGGGATTGGGCAGGTGGCTTGTCAATTTGCATCGAGTGGTATGGGGCGTTGTCCATAATTATAATAGATGGTTCAGGGAGGCTACACAACATTGAGGTAAACCATTCAGTAAACTTTTCTCCATTCATGTCTTCATGATAGTCTCCAGTGGTTTTTGACGCAAAAGCCATGAGAGAACCTTCGACAAACCCGTTGATGGTTCCGGCGTGACAAATTATAAGTCGCGATCCTTTTCCTACAGGAACTTTGGAAGTAGATGCTGCTGTGTCATCGTTCCAAGAACGGCCTACAGTATGGTTAGCATTAAGCCATGTTTCATCCAAGAACACAACATTTTGCCAATTTTTGATTTCTTTCACTTGCCGTAAAAAAGTATACCTTGCCATCGCTATATCAAATCTTTCCATCAATATTTTGCGTTTGTTACATTTTTTGTATCGAAATCCAATGGTCTTCAAAATCTTCGTTAAAGAACTTTCCCCACCGAAGAATAATCCAGCTTCCTTCAGTGAATGCACCAACTTTTTTCTTGTTGGATACTCCTTCTGTAAATAGTAGCCGTAAACATGTCTTCGGATAGCATCGGCATCAAAGCTATCGATGCCTACGACTGGTTTTGCTCGTTTTCTCTTTTTTGGTGTGTGAAGTTTATTTTCTTCTGTGCCAGTCTCGCCATATTTTTTTTTAGTTATCCGTCTAACAGCTCGTTGTCCAATATTAAGCGCATCAGCTACGCGTTCAACCACTGACGTTATAGGTAAAATTGGCCCTCCATTTTGAGCTTCACGATCGAAATAGTTACGAAGGCGTATTACGAACTCACGTGTCTGACTATTTAGAACAGTTCTCTGCGTACGTTCGGTCATATCGACGAAATCCACAACAAAGGGCTTGAACAGAGTCCAAATTAACGAGCAAGGGTCAACAGTAATGCAGTATCAATATTTGAAATCCAAAGCCAGGTCAAAACTATATCACAATCGCATTGCACTGACAGTTTATACTTTTCGAAGCAACGTCAATTCGAAACTGCTTTGTTTTGCATTGAGCATTGACGCGAGTTTGCCGGAGGTAGTAGTTGTGCTAGCCAGCGATCCTATGTGACGATCGTATTAGATTCCATTTTTAAAAATTTTCAATTTAGAAAACCAAATGCCGAGTTGTGGTATATATCATATAAAAATAAAAATTTTACCTTTTGTATGAAACAGCTGATATTTTTTTGCGATTTCAGAGGTTTGTCCACATAGTGAAAATTGTTCATATTCACAAGTACATTCACCCCTTAAATGGTGCAAACTGATTTTTCTACACTTGTATACATTTTAGAAATCAATTTAATAAATAAATTTTGAGTCCTAAACCTAAAACTACATTCGATAAAATTTATGAATCTCTGCACATCACTATCGTCAATAAAGTAATACAATTATTTCCTTCAAAGTCGTTATCAATTAATACGGAACTTCATGAGCGGACAAACGTCAAACCGGCCATCATAGCGTGCCGCTAGTGTACCTTAAGTACGTGAGCGGTGAGCGGTAGGAAGAGATCTAGGAATGACGTCGTTGAAGGAACTATCCCAAGCGGAACGACTATACCCTGTCCCATGGAACTAGGAATTACGACTATAGTCTTCCTATTTCTATGCCCTTTCCAACCGCTTATTTTCTTTTTGACAGCTCAGTCTCACTCACTCTCACTATGTAAGTATGTAAGTCTTTATGTAAATACAACGCTTCTCCGAGCAGGAGTCTCCTTGATGACCGGTGGATGACCGTTAGATCCGGCGCCCACTGGCGGCACGGCCACAGAATACTTTAAACTCAAGCGCTTTTTCAAATAATGAATAATATATATGTACCATAATTTTCAATTATTCAATGATATTCGTAGGTACAAACATAATGCAGCGGTAAGCTTAGGCATGACGTGTCAGTATCCATCGGAACGCTTCGGCATTCTTCAATAATATGCCGAGACTGCGTTCGCGACATAAGCGTAGACCTAGCGTTCTTTAGGACGTCTCTGCATACTTACCTAAGGATACCGCGGCATAGCCTTCAGTTGCGCTTACATGTAGAGATGCAGAGGATCCGCTGCCTTGCCGCCGTGCTCAACGTCGTCATTGCAGTGGAAAAGGTGAGGCATGGGTTTCTCTTACGCTAAGCCTACTACGGTCCACCAGTGGTGTGTTCAAATATTGTGCCTACATTAACCAATATGGAAGAGCATGTAGCCAGTGGACGGACTCCTACTGAGACAGCGAGCTAAGTACCTAATAGGGTGTCAAATATTTTTATTTTACAAAATATAGTGTGGACTGTGGTCCCACTTCCCTAGAAAGAAAAAAGAAACCGGCAGCAAGCTTGGACCTCAATATAATCCTATCATTATTAATGTTGCAATGTGGTTTGGCACGGCTAAAGAAACTTTATAGTAAAACAGCTCAAGACTTTTACGTGCTTATACTATAAGCTTATAAACTACAAGAAACTCTAGTGCTCAAGAGTGGACTTGTACTTTTGAGCAGTACACGCGTACCTAGCTGCACAAAATATAAAAAAATAATCACTGTAGCTACCCGACAATGAGGTGAGTGAAATTTGAAAAAAAAATCATTGCATAGGTGTTTTAAAATCACTGTGATTTGTGGTTGTGGATTCTCAATCAGTTTTTCGAATAAAGCCATGTTAATACGAGACATAGACAACAATCGAGGCGCAGCACGTCACGTGACGCTCAACTTACACTTGCGTTTGATGCATGCCCTAACTACCCAGCCTCCATGTTCGCGGGCAATAGCTCATTTTGGCTGGTCCAATTCAGCGCACGGGTAGACGCATGCGCATGCTATTGCATGCATTGCTTCGGCAGCTCATGGTGCATACCTCCACGCAAGTTGAAAGAGCGCAAGTGTAGTTCCTATACACCTAAGTGTATGTTTCTACTCACACGGCGCGTCGCGTGTGCAGAAACGTACCTAACAGTGCAACGTATCTCCTGTGGGAAACTTCCACGCACGAAAATATACCTAAACTAGCGGCACGCTATGATGGCCGGTTTGACACATTACAATAGTGATGTGGAATGTCAATTTATTCTCGAACAAAAAACAATTAAGTTTTGTTTTTGTACCTGATTAAATAGGTTTAATAAAACAAAAATGTATATGTTTATTTAATTTATTTGAACGAACTGAATATTTGAATGAAAATGAATATACATACTTTATATGCACACAAGAAACATATGAATACAAAAGATACCAAAACTTTTCTCCATTCATGTCTTCATGATAGTCTCCAGTGGTTTTTGACGCAAAAGCCATGAGAGAACCTTCGACAAACCCGTTGATGGTTCCGGCGTGACAAATTATAAGTCGCGATCCTTTTCCTACAGGAACTTTGGAAGTAGATGCTGCTGTGTCATCGTTCCAAGAACGGCCTACAGTATGGTTAGCATTAAGCCATGTTTCATCCAAGAACACAACATTTTGCCAATTTTTGATTTCTTTCACTTGCCGTAAAAAAGTATACCTTGCCATCGCTATATCAAATCTTTCCATCAATATTTTGCGTTTGTTACATTTTTTGTATCGAAATCCAATGGTCTTCAAAATCTTCGTTAAAGAACTTTCCCCACCGAAGAATAATCCAGCTTCCTTCAGTGAATGCACCAACTTTTTTCTTGTTGGATACTCCTTCTGTAAATAGTAGCCGTAAACATGTCTTCGGATAGCATCGGCATCAAAGCTATCGATGCCTACGACTGGTTTTGCTCGTTTTCTCTTTTTTGGTGTGTGAAGTTTATTTTCTTCTGTGCCAGTCTCGCCATATTTTTTTTTAGTTATCCGTCTAACAGTTCGTTGTCCAATATTAAGCGCATCAGCTACGCGTTCAACCACTGACGTTATAGGTAAAATTGGCCCTCCATTTTGAGCTTCACGATCGAAATAGTTACGAAGGCGTATTACGAACTCACGTGTCTGACTATTTAGAACAGTTCTCTGCGTACGTTCGGTCATATCGACGAAATCCACAACAAAGGGCTTGAACAGAGTCCAAATTAACGAGCAAGGGTCAACAGTAATGCAGTATCAATATTTGAAATCCAAAGCCAGGTCAAAACTATATCACAATCGCATTGCACTGACAGTTTATACTTTTCGAAGCAACGTCAATTCGAAACTGCTTTGTTTTGCATTGAGCATTGACGCGAGTTTGCCGGAGGTAGTAGTTGTGCTAGCCAGCGATCCTATGTGACGATCGTATTAGATTCCATTTTTAAAAATTTTCAATTTAGAAAACCAAATGCCGAGTTGTGGTATATATCATATAAAAATAAAAATTTTACCTTTTGTATGAAACAGCTGATATTTTTTTGCGATTTCAGAGGTTTGTCCACATAGTGAAAATTGTTCATATTCACAAGTACATTCACCCCTTAAATGGTGCAAACTGATTTTTCTACACTTGTATACATTTTAGAAATCAATTTAATAAATAAATTTTGAGTCCTAAACCTAAAACTACATTCGATAAAATTTATGAATCTCTGCACATCACTATCGTCAATAAAGTAATACAATTATTTCCTTCAAAGTCGTTATCAATTAATACGGAACTTCATGAGCGGACAAACGTCAAACCGGCCATCATAGCGTGCCGCTAGTGTAAACTAGCGGCACGCTATGATGGCCGGTTTGACACATTACAATAGTGATGTGGAATGTCAATTTATTCTCGAACAAAAAACAATTAAGTTTTGTTTTTGTACCTGATTAAATAGGTTTAATAAAACAAAAATGTATATGTTTATTTAATTTATTTGAACGAACTGAATATTTGAATGAAAATGAATATACATACTTTATATGCACACAAGAAACATATGAATACAAAAGATACCAAAAAAGGTGCCACAAAAGGCCATAATTAATCAGATTCGTCCATACTACTATTTTCACTGTCGTCACTGCTATCATCACCTACATTAATAATTATATGTTCGTTTTCTATAATATTATCTATTTTCACATCTCTTTCATAATCTTCCCTTATTAATTTAACAGTTCTATTCACAACCTTTTCCCAGTCTCCTTTAGTCACATGTTCACAAGCTTCTTCTAATAATTTTAGCATTTTTTTTGTGGTAAATGGGGGTTCTGTATTGTGTCTTGCAGCATATCCCTTAATTTGAGCCCACACCAACTCAATCGCATTATACTCACAATGGTAAGGCGGTAACCGTATAACTCTGTGCCCATGTTCTAATGCTATTTCGTCAATGACGTATCGGATCTTGGTTGGTTTGTTTTCTTTTAAAAGACGTACTAATTCCGCTTTTAACATATTCATGTTTGCATCTACGCCATTTTTACGAAGCCATGCGACGATATCAGCTTTCTTTTGGGATTGGGCAGGTGGCTTGTCAATTTGCATCGAGTGGTATGGGGCGTTGTCCATAATTATAATAGATGGTTCAGGGAGGCTACACAACATTGAGGTAAACCATTCAGTAAACTTTTCTCCATTCATGTCTTCATGATAGTCTCCAGTGGTTTTTGACGCAAAAGCCATGAGAGAACCTTCGACAAACCCGTTGATGGTTCCGGCGTGACAAATTATAAGTCGCGATCCTTTTCCTACAGGAACTTTGGAAGTAGATGCTGCTGTGTCATCGTTCCAAGAACGGCCTACAGTATGGTTAGCATTAAGCCATGTTTCATCCAAGAACACAACATTTTGCCAATTTTTGATTTCTTTCACTTGCCGTAAAAAAGTATACCTTGCCATCGCTATATCAAATCTTTCCATCAATATTTTGCGTTTGTTACATTTTTTGTATCGAAATCCAATGGTCTTCAAAATCTTCGTTAAAGAACTTTCCCCACCGAAGAATAATCCAGCTTCCTTCAGTGAATGCACCAACTTTTTTCTTGTTGGATACTCCTTCTGTAAATAGTAGCCGTAAACATGTCTTCGGATAGCATCGGCATCAAAGCTATCGATGCCTACGACTGGTTTTGCTCGTTTTCTCTTTTTTGGTGTGTGAAGTTTATTTTCTTCTGTGCCAGTCTCGCCATATTTTTTTTTAGTTATCCGTCTAACAGCTCGTTGTCCAATATTAAGCGCATCAGCTACGCGTTCAACCACTGACGTTATAGGTAAAATTGGCCCTCCATTTTGAGCTTCACGATCGAAATAGTTACGAAGGCGTATTACGAACTCACGTGTCTGACTATTTAGAACAGTTCTCTGCGTACGTTCGGTCATATCGACGAAATCCACAACAAAGGGCTTGAACAGAGTCCAAATTAACGAGCAAGGGTCAACAGTAATGCAGTATCAATATTTGAAATCCAAAGCCAGGTCAAAACTATATCACAATCGCATTGCACTGACAGTTTATACTTTTCGAAGCAACGTCAATTCGAAACTGCTTTGTTTTGCATTGAGCATTGACGCGAGTTTGCCGGAGGTAGTAGTTGTGCTAGCCAGCGATCCTATGTGACGATCGTATTAGATTCCATTTTTAAAAATTTTCAATTTAGAAAACCAAATGCCGAGTTGTGGTATATATCATATAAAAATAAAAATTTTACCTTTTGTATGAAACAGCTGATATTTTTTTGCGATTTCAGAGGTTTGTCCACATAGTGAAAATTGTTCATATTCACAAGTACATTCACCCCTTAAATGGTGCAAACTGATTTTTCTACACTTGTATACATTTTAGAAATCAATTTAATAAATAAATTTTGAGTCCTAAACCTAAAACTACATTCGATAAAATTTATGAATCTCTGCACATCACTATCGTCAATAAAGTAATACAATTATTTCCTTCAAAGTCGTTATCAATTAATACGGAACTTCATGAGCGGACAAACGTCAAACCGGCCATCATAGCGTGCCGCTAGTGTACCTTAAGTACGTGAGCGGTGAGCGGTAGGAAGAGATCTAGGAATGACGTCGTTGAAGGAACTATCCCAAGCGGAACGACTATACCCTGTCCCATGGAACTAGGAATTACGACTATAGTCTTCCTATTTCTATGCCCTTTCCAACCGCTTATTTTCTTTTTGACAGCTCAGTCTCACTCACTCTCACTATGTAAGTATGTAAGTCTTTATTTAAATACAACGCTTCTCCGAGCAGGAGTCTCCTTGATGACCGGTGGATGACCGTTAGATCCGGCGCCCACTGGCGGCACGGCCACAGAATACTTTAAACTCAAGCGCTTTTTCAAATAATGAATAATATATATGTACCATAATTTTCAATTATTCAATGATATTCGTAGGTACAAACATAATGCAGCGGTAAGCTTAGGCATGACGTGTCAGTATCCATCGGAACGCTTCGGCATTCTTCAATAATATGCCGAGACTGCGTTCGCGACATAAGCGTAGACCTAGCGTTCTTTAGGACGTCTCTGCATACTTACCTAAGGATACCGCGGCATAGCCTTCAGTTGCGCTTACATGTAGAGATGCAGAGGATCCGCTGCCTTGCCGCCGTGCTCAACGTCGTCATTGCAGTGGAAAAGGTGAGGCATGGGTTTCTCTTACGCTAAGCCTACTACGGTCCACCAGTGGTGTGTTCAAATATTGTGCCTACATTAACCAATATGGAAGAGCATGTAGCCAGTGGACGGACTCCTACTGAGACAGCGAGCTAAGTACCTAATAGGGTGTCAAATATTTTTATTTTACAAAATATAGTGTGGACTGTGGTCCCACTTCCCTAGAAAGAAAAAAGAAACCGGCAGCAAGCTTGGACCTCAATATAATCCTATCATTATTAATGTTGCAATGTGGTTTGGCACGGCTAAAGAAACTTTATAGTAAAACAGCTCAAGACTTTTACGTGCTTATACTATAAGCTTATAAACTACAAGAAACTCTAGTGCTCAAGAGTGGACTTGTACTTTTGAGCAGTACACGCGTACCTAGCTGCACAAAATATAAAAAAATAATCACTGTAGCTACCCGACAATGAGGTGAGTGAAATTTGAAAAAAAAATCATTGCATAGGTGTTTTAAAATCACTGTGATTTGTGGTTGTGGATTCTCAATCAGTTTTTCGAATAAAGCCATGTTAATACGAGACATAGACAACAATCGAGGCGCAGCACGTCACGTGACGCTCAACTTACACTTGCGTTTGATGCATGCCCTAACTACCCAGCCTCCATGTTCGCGGGCAATAGCTCATTTTGGCTGGTCCAATTCAGCGCACGGGTAGACGCATGCGCATGCTATTGCATGCATTGCTTCGGCAGCTCATGGTGCATACCTCCACGCAAGTTGAAAGAGCGCAAGTGTAGTTCCTATACACCTAAGTGTATGTTTCTACTCACACGGCGCGTCGCGTGTGCAGAAACGTACCTAACAGTGCAACGTATCTCCTGTGGGAAACTTCCACGCACGAAAATATACCTAAACTAGCGGCACGCTATGATGGCCGGTTTGACACATTACAATAGTGATGTGGAATGTCAATTTATTCTCGAACAAAAAACAATTAAGTTTTGTTTTTGTACCTGATTAAATAGGTTTAATAAAACAAAAATGTATATGTTTATTTAATTTATTTGAACGAACTGAATATTTGAATGAAAATGAATATACATACTTTATATGCACACAAGAAACATATGAATACAAAAGATACCAAAACTTTTCTCCATTCATGTCTTCATGATAGTCTCCAGTGGTTTTTGACGCAAAAGCCATGAGAGAACCTTCGACAAACCCGTTGATGGTTCCGGCGTGACAAATTATAAGTCGCGATCCTTTTCCTACAGGAACTTTGGAAGTAGATGCTGCTGTGTCATCGTTCCAAGAACGGCCTACAGTATGGTTAGCATTAAGCCATGTTTCATCCAAGAACACAACATTTTGCCAATTTTTGATTTCTTTCACTTGCCGTAAAAAAGTATACCTTGCCATCGCTATATCAAATCTTTCCATCAATATTTTGCGTTTGTTACATTTTTTGTATCGAAATCCAATGGTCTTCAAAATCTTCGTTAAAGAACTTTCCCCACCGAAGAATAATCCAGCTTCCTTCAGTGAATGCACCAACTTTTTTCTTGTTGGATACTCCTTCTGTAAATAGTAGCCGTAAACATGTCTTCGGATAGCATCGGCATCAAAGCTATCGATGCCTACGACTGGTTTTGCTCGTTTTCTCTTTTTTGGTGTGTGAAGTTTATTTTCTTCTGTGCCAGTCTCGCCATATTTTTTTTTAGTTATCCGTCTAACAGTTCGTTGTCCAATATTAAGCGCATCAGCTACGCGTTCAACCACTGACGTTATAGGTAAAATTGGCCCTCCATTTTGAGCTTCACGATCGAAATAGTTACGAAGGCGTATTACGAACTCACGTGTCTGACTATTTAGAACAGTTCTCTGCGTACGTTCGGTCATATCGACGAAATCCACAACAAAGGGCTTGAACAGAGTCCAAATTAACGAGCAAGGGTCAACAGTAATGCAGTATCAATATTTGAAATCCAAAGCCAGGTCAAAACTATATCACAATCGCATTGCACTGACAGTTTATACTTTTCGAAGCAACGTCAATTCGAAACTGCTTTGTTTTGCATTGAGCATTGACGCGAGTTTGCCGGAGGTAGTAGTTGTGCTAGCCAGCGATCCTATGTGACGATCGTATTAGATTCCATTTTTAAAAATTTTCAATTTAGAAAACCAAATGCCGAGTTGTGGTATATATCATATAAAAATAAAAATTTTACCTTTTGTATGAAACAGCTGATATTTTTTTGCGATTTCAGAGGTTTGTCCACATAGTGAAAATTGTTCATATTCACAAGTACATTCACCCCTTAAATGGTGCAAACTGATTTTTGTACACTTGTATACATTTTAGAAATCAATTTAATAAATAAATTTTGAGTCCTAAACCTAAAACTACATTCGATAAAATTTATGAATCTCTGCACATCACTATCGTCAATAAAGTAATACAATTATTTCCTTCAAAGTCGTTATCAATTAATACGGAACTTCATGAGCGGACAAACGTCAAACCGGCCATCATAGCGTGCCGCTAGTGTAAACTAGCGGCACGCTATGATGGCCGGTTTGACACATTACAATAGTGATGTGGAATGTCAATTTATTCTCGAACAAAAAACAATTAAGTTTTGTTTTTGTACCTGATTAAATAGGTTTAATAAAACAAAAATGTATATGTTTATTTAATTTATTTGAACGAACTGAATATTTGAATGAAAATGAATATACATACTTTATATGCACACAAGAAACATATGAATACAAAAGATACCAAAAAAGGTGCCACAAAAGGCCATAATTAATCAGATTCGTCCATACTACTATTTTCACTGTCGTCACTGCTATCATCACCTACATTAATAATTATATGTTCGTTTTCTATAATATTATCTATTTTCACATCTCTTTCATAATCTTCCCTTATTAATTTAACAGTTCTATTCACAACCTTTTCCCAGTCTCCTTTAGTCACATGTTCACAAGCTTCTTCTAATAATTTTAGCATTTTTTTTGTGGTAAATGGGGGTTCTGTATTGTGTCTTGCAGCATATCCCTTAATTTGAGCCCACACCAACTCAATCGCATTATACTCACAATGGTAAGGCGGTAACCGTATAACTCTGTGCCCATGTTCTAATGCTATTTCGTCAATGACGTATCGGATCTTGGTTGGTTTGTTTTCTTTTAAAAGACGTACTAATTCCGCTTTTAACATATTCATGTTTGCATCTACGCCATTTTTACGAAGCCATGCGACGATATCAGCTTTCTTTTGGGATTGGGCAGGTGGCTTGTCAATTTGCATCGAGTGGTATGGGGCGTTGTCCATAATTATAATAGATGGTTCAGGGAGGCTACACAACATTGAGGTAAACCATTCAGTAAACTTTTCTCCATTCATGTCTTCATGATAGTCTCCAGTGGTTTTTGACGCAAAAGCCATGAGAGAACCTTCGACAAACCCGTTGATGGTTCCGGCGTGACAAATTATAAGTCGCGATCCTTTTCCTACAGGAACTTTGGAAGTAGATGCTGCTGTGTCATCGTTCCAAGAACGGCCTACAGTATGGTTAGCATTAAGCCATGTTTCATCCAAGAACACAACATTTTGCCAATTTTTGATTTCTTTCACTTGCCGTAAAAAAGTATACCTTGCCATCGCTATATCAAATCTTTCCATCAATATTTTGCGTTTGTTACATTTTTTGTATCGAAATCCAATGGTCTTCAAAATCTTCGTTAAAGAACTTTCCCCACCGAAGAATAATCCAGCTTCCTTCAGTGAATGCACCAACTTTTTTCTTGTTGGATACTCCTTCTGTAAATAGTAGCCGTAAACATGTCTTCGGATAGCATCGGCATCAAAGCTATCGATGCCTACGACTGGTTTTGCTCGTTTTCTCTTTTTTGGTGTGTGAAGTTTATTTTCTTCTGTGCCAGTCTCGCCATATTTTTTTTTGTTATCCGTCTAACAGTTCGTTGTCCAATATTAAGCGCATCAGCTACGCGTTCAACCACTGACGTTATAGGTAAAATTGGCCCTCCATTTTGAGCTTCACGATCGAAATAGTTACGAAGGCGTATTACGAACTCACGTGTCTGACTATTTAGAACAGTTCTCTGCGTACGTTCGGTCATATCGACGAAATCCACAACAAAGGGCTTGAACAGAGTCAGAGTCCAAATTAACGAGCAAGGGTCAACAGTAATGCAGTATCAATATTTGAAATCCAAAGCCAGGTCAAAACTATATCACAATCGCATTGCACTGACAGTTTATACTTTTCGAAGCAACGTCAATTCGAAACTGCTTTGTTTTGCATTGAGCATTGACGCGAGTTTGCCGGAGGTAGTAGTTGTGCTAGCCAGCGATCCTATGTGACGATCGTATTAGATTCCATTTTTAAAAATTTTCAATTTAGAAAACCAAATGCCGAGTTGTGGTATATATCATATAAAAATAAAAATTTTACCTTTTGTATGAAACAGCTGATATTTTTTTGCGATTTCAGAGGTTTGTCCACATAGTGAAAATTGTTCATATTCACAAGTACATTCACCCCTTAAATGGTGCAAACTGATTTTTCTACACTTGTATACATTTTAGAAATCAATTTAATAAATAAATTTTGAGTCCTAAACCTAAAACTACATTCGATAAAATTTATGAATCTCTGCACATCACTATCGTCAATAAAGTAATACAATTATTTCCTTCAAAGTCGTTATCAATTAATACGGAACTTCATGAGCGGACAAACGTCAAACCGGCCATCATAGCGTGCCGCTAGTGTAATATGTGTGTACTATAAAAAGTGGTAGTTTTACTCATATATTATCCTTCTTTGTCATTCCTAAACTATCACATCGAAAATTTTAGAATAATATAAAGAAGAAAATATATTAATATTTACGTGGATTGTTAGGCATTTGTTAAAAAACAACTGTAATAGTAACCATTTTATTACTTATTATATAAGTATATTATAAATAACTATGTATTAAATACGATTTTTTAGTATAAAGCACCGGCGAGTGTCTGCATCATCAGACGACACCTTCGAGATCGGGGCGCGGCGGCGCGCGCAGCAGCAGGTCGCAGTCGGGCGGCGGCGCGGGCGGCGCGGCGCGGCGCGGCCACGGCGCCAGGCTCAGCGCCGCGGCGGGCGCGCGCCGCCCGCACGCGCACTGCGCCTCGGGCTCGCAGTCCGCGTGGAAGGCGCGCGCGCAGTGCGCCGTGCGCGCGCCGCCGCGGCCGCCCAGCGCGCACTCGCAGCGCCGGCAGCGGCCGCGCGCCGCCACGCCGCGCCGCGCCGCCGCCAGCGCGCGCGCCAGCGCCTCGTGCGCCTCGCGCTGCACGATGCGCGCCGCGCACTGCCACACGCGGCGCCGCGCCGCGCCGCCCGCCAGCACGGCGCGCGCCACGCGCGGCGACGCGCACGCCTGCGCCGCCAGCTCCTCGAGCGGCAGGTAGGCGATCGCCTCCAACAGCAGCGGCGGCGGCACCGCGCCCGCGCCGCGCAGCAGCCGCGTCCACAACTCCGCCGCCACGCTGGGCGGCGCGGTGGGCCCCACGCGGCCGCACAGGGCGGCGGCCTCCTTCACGGTGTTCGCTTTCGACTCCTCGTCGTGCTTCGACGATATCAACCGTAAGAGAGAGTCGAGCGCGCCCAGGTGGTCGCCCATCGCTTCCAGGCAGATCGACTCCGCGTCTTCGGGACCCAGTTCCTTCACGATAGCGAGCGCGTCTTCCGGCCGCACGATGCCCGCGTGCTTGGTCAGGAAGTGCTTGACGTCGGCCGGGCGGTGCGCGCACAGTGCGCGCAGGTGCAGGGCGGCCGCGTCGCCGCGCAGCCGGCCCGCGTCCAGCAAGCACTCGCCGAACTCCAACTTACACTTGGAACTTAACGAATCCAAAATTGTAGAAATGAAATCGCTACACTCTTCGTTCAACAACGCTGCGGCCGACCGCGGACGCAGCTCGACGAGCGCGGGAAGGTATGGTTTCAGTCGTCTTCTCATTTCGCCGTCGGCTGCGATTCTCGACCTCAAATATTCAAAAAACTCGTCGACGTCTTTAATCGACGGCTTCTGTATTTCGAAAAACTCCTTAATAGCGTCATCGTGTCGCTCCAGCATGGCGTCCAGGCGCCACAGCACGCGCGGCCGCCGCACGGCGCCGCGGTACTGCGCCAGCAGCTGGTCGCGCTGCGAACGTATTCGCGTCAGGACGGCGAGCCACGCCCGGTCGGATCGCTCGTCGTCCGTGCTCACGACGAAATCTTGCATATTTTTTATTAAATCTTGATCGAGCGGCAGCGCGCCTGAACTGAGCTGTCCAGCGATGAATTCTAAAATTTCTAGCCGCCTTTCCGACTCCTGTAAAATAAAAATAAATGAGTACCTTCGTAATGGTTACTACACAACAAAGGACCATACAAAAAATTGTATGGGTACTGTCCCCACTCCCCAAACAGACGTGGCACTATTTTTAATATTATTGTAACATCCCATAAAAAGACTTATAACCATTTTGAATCCAAAAATGATTGGGGGTTTTTTAAATACGAAAGAAGTACGCACGCTGAAGTACGCGCGTGCGACGCAGGCGACAGGCGACGCAAGGGTCCGCCCGGAGGTGATCAGAAGGAGAGCGGGCAGCGCGCGGCGCGGTTTTATCTCTGCGTCAGAAACGCATCTGCATCTTACAATAGCTTTTTTCTAGTTGGTTAATGCTCCATACATAGTACATAATATGTTCGTTTTATAGTTGTAAACTACTAAACTGGTATCCAAGACACTTCACTGAAAAATAAATAAATGAATAATTCTAACTCGATTTGCATGAAAACCCGAATCCTACAGTGGTTGTCGTCATAGTAAAAAATCATCAGGCTGCCATGATATATTAACTGATATACGTTTGAAATCTGTTGGTGGGTGGGTACGATTTTTTGCATGGTCATTTCAAGTATGTAAGTTATTAAGTCCCACAAAATCATCTGGCCAGCAGTGTGACCGAGCTCCACTTGCCTGCAGGTCCGCGGCGCAGGCGAGCAGCGCGCGCGCCACGCTCAGGCGGTTCTGCTTGCCGAGCGGGCCCGCGAAGGGCGGCTCGCGCGAGCACTGCTCCAGCAGTGTGACCGAGCTCCACTTGCCTGCAGGTCCGCGGCGCAGGCGGTTCTGCTTGCCGAGCGGGCCCGCGAAGGACGGCTCGCGCGAGCACTGCTCCAGCAGTGTGACCGAGCTCCACTTGCCTGCAGGTCCGCGGCACAGGCGAGCAGCGCGCGCGCCACGCGCAGGCGGTTCTGCTTGCCGAGCGGGCCCGCGAAGGGCGGCTCGCGCGAGCACTGCTCCAGCAGCCGCACCGCGGCGGCCGCGTCGTGCGCCACCAGCACCCGCAGCGGGGAGCGCGTGTCCGCCTGCGCATTCAACACTCAATTATACCAGTTACATACATGCATTGTGTCCCTGATAAGTACAATAACTTGAATACTACAAATCGAGATGCAATTTTTCTGCAATATTAGGATCCCATGATTTTTATTCGACCGACAGATGGCGGTTTAACCATCTCATACTAGCAAAGCTGACCAAATGACACAGGCCGGTGTCGGGCAGCAGCGACATCGGTGCGATCAGTTTAGCCCTGCGATGACCAACACGCCTGCCCAGCGTGGTCATTATGGGCAAAACCCAAAATGGAAACTGACACAAGGCCAAGGCCCCTAGTTCCCGGCGGCCTCGCTGTGCCGGACCCTGGCAGCGGTCGTGGTAATGGCGGGGCAGGGGGTGAGTGAGATTCAACCCCAACGACTGGACCTGGCGACATACAACGCACGCACTTTGAGGACCGACGAGAAGATCATCGAGCTGGAAGAAGCAGTGAGCAAGTTGCTTTGGAATATTATAGGATTGTCTGAAGTCCGAAGAGAGGGGAAGGACTCGATAATCCTCAATTCCGGCAACTTGTTCTACTACTGGGAGGGCGACCAACAGTCCCAGGGTGGTGTCGGGTTCATCGTTCATAATTCAAGTCAAAGTCAAAAGTGTGTCGAGTAGGGTAGCTTACCTTATACTCAGAATCACCAAACGGTATTCGCTGAAGGTTATACAGGTTTAGGCACCGACATCGAGACATTCTGACGAGGAGGTGGAGGTGTTGTATGAGGATATATCAAAAGCCATACACGCCTCTACCACTCACTACAATGTTGTGATAGGGGATTTCAACGCCAGGCTGGGCGAACGAAGCGGCGCAGAGACGAGAGTGGGGCAATTTGGGTATGGGCGAAAGAGCCAGAGGGGATAAATGCTGGCCGACTTCATAGAGAAGGATGGCCTCTTTATGATGAACTCTTTCTTCAGGAAGCGGCCACACAGAAAATGGATATGGATGAGGCCCGATGGTTCCACGAGAAGTGAGATTGACTTCATTATGTCGACCAGGCCCGGCATATATTCAATGATGTCTCTGTGATCAACAGGGTGAAAACCGGGTGAAAAAGATCACCTTATGGTAAGAGGCACATTGAATTATTATAATATATATAGCTCGATTACCACTGACTGACTGATTCACTGACTCATTGACAGGGTTGTTCTCCTAGAAGGAGACGGAAATCGATATAATGATGTTCGGGAGATGTGTTTGGGGGGGGGATTCGAGTTGGGGAAAATTATGACATTTCGGAAAAACAAGATGGCGGCCGACGTGAATCTTGCAACTCTTTTGTTTTCCAACCGATTTCTTTGAAATTTTGGATTATTGTAGAAATTAGTAAACGATTAAAAGAAAAAGTAAAAAAAATTAAAAAAACAAGATGGCGGCCGAGCTGTGACGTCTCAAATTTCCGACCCCTCTCCTGTAAAATTTTGTATGAAAAAATTTTTTTCCACCCATGGTGTCGTGTAGAGCTCAAAGAATGTGACTCGGAGAAAGGTGGAGAGAGCTGATGAGTGAGGAGTTCGGAGACGGGCGAGGGGCACGGCCAGGGTATAGAAGATAGGTGGAGGGTGCTCGACCAAATGTCATTCGAAACCTCGAGCAGTTGCCAGTGAGTTGAAAAAAAATTCCAAAATGGCGGAAAAAAAATGGCGGCAAATTTTGTCCGTCTCTCTCTCGGAGACTATAAAAGATGGAGGAGCGGTTTCTCGACAAAAGATGATCAAAACCCGGAGGTCTACCTGGTGAGTAGGAAAAAAATTCAAGATGGCGGATTTTTTTTTTCTCCATACAAAATGTATGGGGAATATTGAAGGGACTAGAAGTTGGGAACTATGCAAGACATTGATTTTGATAGGTTCATAGGGCTTTTTTCTTTTTCTTTTTTTTCATTTTACATTTGCTTTTTTTCTTTTTTTTCTTTTTTTTTTCTTTTTTTTTCTTTTTCTTTTGTGAATGAGGAGCACGGCCAGGTTATTGCAGATAGGTGGGGTGTGCTCGAACAAATTTTTTGGCAAAAGATGACCAGAATCCGAAGGTCTACTTGATGAGTAAAAAAATCGCGGTCCGCTTTAGCGGGCCGCGCACCCACGCGCCCTACTTGTAGTAATAACACTTCCCGCGAGCTGCTTTAGCAGCTCGCGCACCGAGCGAAATAACTAAAGGCGAACAATCGCGGTCCGCTTTAGCGGGCCGCGCACCCACGCGCCCTACTTGTAGCAATAACACTTCCCGCGAGCTGCTTTAGCAGCTCGCGCACCGAGCAAATGCTAGTTATAATATATATAGCTCGATTACCACTGATTCACTCACTGACTGATTCACTCATTGACAGGGTTGTTCTCCTAGAAAGAGACAAAAAACGATACAATGATGTAGGGGAGATATGTCCGGGTGGGGGATTCGAGTGGGGAAAAATTATGACATTTCGGAAAAACAAGATGGCGGCCGACGTGATTCTTGCAACTCTTTTGTTTTCCAACCGATTTCTTTGAAATTTTGGATTATTGTAGAAATTAGTAAACGTTTAACAGAAAAAGTGAAAAAAATTAAAAAAACAAGATGGCGGCCGAGCTGTGACGTCTCAAATTTCCGACCCCTCTCCTGTAAAATTTTGTATGAAAAAAATTTTTTTCACCCATGGTGTCGTATAGAGCTCAAACAATGTGACTCGGAGAAAGGTGGAGAGAGCTGATGAGTGAGGAGTTCGGAGACGGGCGAGGGGCACGGCCAGGGTATAGAAGATAGGTGGAGGGTGCTCGACCAAATGTCATTCGAAACCTCGAGCAGTTGCCAGTGAGTTGAAAAAAAATTCCAAAATGGCGAAAAAAAAATGGCGGCAAATTTTGTCCGTCTCTCTCTCGGAGACTATAAAAGATGGAGGAGCGGTTTCTCGACAAAAGATGATCACAACCCGGAGGTCTACCTGGTGAGTAGGAAAAAAATTCAAGATGGCGGATTTTTTTTCCCCCCCATACAAAATGTATGGGGAATATTGAAGGGACTAGAAATTGGGAACTATGCAAGACATTGATTTTGATAGGTTCATAGGGCTTTTTTCTTTTTCTTTTTTTTCATTTTTAATTTGCTTTTTTTCTTTTTCTTTTTTTTTTTCTTTTTTTTTCTTTTTCTTTTGTGAATGAGGAGCACGGCCAGGTTATTGCAGATAGGTGGGGTGTGCTCGAACAAATTTTTTGGAAAAAGATGACCAGAATCCGAAGGTCTACTTGATGAGTGAAAAGTAAAAGATTTAGCGGGCCGCGTACCCACGCGCCCTACTTGTAGTAACAACACTTCCCGCGAGCTGCTTTAGCAGCTCGCGCACCGAGCGAAATAAATAAAGCCGAACAATCGCGGTCCGCTTTAGCGGGCCGCGCACCCACGCGCCCTACTTGTAGCAATAACACTTCCCGCGAGCTGCTTTAGCAGCTCGCGCACCGAGCAAATGCTAGTTATAATATATATAGCTCGATTACCACTCACTGACTCACTCATTGACAGGGTTGTTCTCCTAGAAGGAGACGGAAATCGATATAATGATGTTCGGGAGATGTGTTTGGGGGGGGGATTCGAGTTGGGGAAAATTATGACATTTCGGAAAAACAAGATGGCGGCCGACGTGAATCTTGCAACTCTTTTGTTTTCCAACCGATTTCTTTGAAATTTTGGATTATTGTAGAAATTAGTAAACGATTAAGAGAAAAAGTGAAAAAAATTAAAAAAACAAGATGGCGGCCGAGCTGTGACGTCTCAAATTTCCGACCCCTCTCCTGTAAAATTTTGTATGAAAAAAATTTTTTTCACCCATGGTGTCGTATAGAGCTCAAAGAATGTGACTCGGAGAAAGGTGGCGAGAGCTGATGAGTGAGGAGTTCGGAGACGGGCGAGGGGCACGGCCAGGGTATAGAAGATAGGTGGAGGGTGCTCGACCAAATGTCATTCGAAACCTCGAGCAGTTGCCAGTGAGTTGAAAAAAAATTCCAAAATGGCGGAAAAAAAAATGGCGGCAAATTTTGTCCGTCTCTCTCTCGGAGACTATAAAAGATGGAGGAGCGGTTTCTCGACAAAAGATGATCAAAACCCGGAGGTCTACCTGGTGAGTAGGAAAAAAATTCAAGATGGCGGATTTTTTTTTCCATACTAAATGTATGGGGAATATTGAAGGGACTAGAAGTTGGGAACTATGCAAGACATTGATTTTGATAGGTTCATAGGGCTTTTTTTCTTTTACTTTTTTTTCATTTTACATTTTTTTTTTTTCATTTTTTTCATTTTTTTTTCATTTTTTTTTCTTTTTCTTTTGTGAATGAGGAGCACGGCCAGGTTATTGCAGATAGTTGGGGTGTGCTCGAACAAATTTTTTGGCAAAAGATGACCAGAATCCGAAGGGCTACTTGATGAGTAAAAAAATCGCGGTCCGCTTTAGCGGGCCGCGCACCCACGCGCCCTACTTGTAGTAATAACACTTCCCGCGAGCTGCTGTAGCAGCTCGCGCACCGAGCGAAATAAATAAAGCCGAACAATCGCGGTCCGCTTTAGCGGGCCGCGCACCCACGCGCCTTACTTTTAGTAAAACACTTCCCGCGAGCTGCTTTAGCAGCTCGCGCACCGAGCGAAATACTAGTTATAATATATATAGCTCGATTACCACTCACTCACTGATTCACTCACTGACTGATTGACACGATTGTTCTCGTCGTGACGTCTCAAATTTCCGACCCCTCTCCTGTAAAATTTTGTATGAAAAAAATTTTTTTCACCCATGGTGTCGTATAGAGCTCAAAGAATGTGACTCGGAGAAAGGTGGCGAGAGCTGATGAGTGAGGAGTTCGGAGACGGGCGAGGGGCACGGCCAGGGTATAGTAGATAGGTGGAGGGTGCTCGACCAAATGTCATTCGAAACCTCGAGCAGTTGCCAGTGAGTTGAAAAAAAATTCCAAAATGGCGGAAAAAAAATGGCGGCAAATTTTGTCCGTATCTCTCTCGGAGACTATAAAAGATGGAGGAGCGGTTTCTCGACAAAAGATGATCAAAACCCGGAGGTCTACCTGGTGAGTAGGAAAAAAATTCAAGATGGCGGATTTTATTTTTCCCCATACAAAATGTATGGGGAATATTGAAGGGACTAGAAGTTGGGAACTATGCAAGACATTGATTTTGATAGGTTCATAGGGCTTTTTTTCTTTTTCTTTTTTTCATTTTACATTTGTTTTTTTTGTTTTTTTTTCTTTTTTTTTTTCTTTTTTTTTCTTTTTCTTTTGTGAATGAGGAGCACGGCCAGGTTATTGCAGATAGGTGGGGTGTGCTCGAACAAATTTTTTGGCAAAAGATGACCAGAATCCGAAGGTCTACTTGATGAGTAAAAAAATCGCGGTCCGCTTTAGCGGGCCGCGCACCCACGCGCCCTACTTGTAGTAATAACACTTCCCGCGAGCTGCTTTAGCAGCTCGCGCACCGAGCGAAATAAATAAAGCCGAACAATCGCGGTCCGCTTTAGCGGGCCGCGCACCCACGCGCCCTACTTGTAGTAATAACACTTCCCGCGAGCTGCTTTAGCAGCTCGCGCACCGAGCGAAATAAATAAAGCCGAACAATCGCGGTCCGCTTTAGCGGGCCGCGCACCCACGCGCCTTACTTTTAGTAAAACACTTCCCGCGAGCTGCTTTAGCAGCTCGCGCACCGAGCGAAATAAATAAAGCCGAACAATCGCGGTCCGCTTTAGCGGGCCGCGCACCCACGCGCCTTACTTTTAGTAAAACACTTCCCGCGAGCTGCTTTAGCAGCTCGCGCACCGAGCAAACGCTAGTTATAATATATATAGCTCGATTACCACTGATTCACTGATTCACTGACTCACTCATTGACACGATTGTTCTCCTAGAAAGAGACGGAAAACGATGCAATGATGTAGGGGAGATATGTCCGGGTGGGGGATTCGAGTGGGGAAAAATTATGACATTTCGGAAAAACAAGATGGCGGCCGACGTGATTCTTGCAACTCTTTTGTTTTCCAACCGATTTCTTTGAAATTTTGGATTATTGTAGAAATTAGTAAACGATTAACAGAAAAAGTGAAAAAAATTAAAAAAACAAGATGGCGGCCGAGCTGTGACGTCTCAAATTTCCACCCCTCTCCTGTAAAATTTTGTATGAAAAAAATTTTTTTCACCCATCGGAGAAAGGTGGAGAGAGCTGATGAGTGAGGAGTTCGGAGACGGGCGAGGGGCACGGCCAGGGTATAGAAGATAGGTGGAGGGTGCTCGACCAAATGTCATTCGAAACCTCGAGCAGTTGCCAGTGAGTTGAAAAAAAATTCCAAAATGGCGGAAAAAAAAATGGCGGCAAATTTTGTCCGTCTCTCTCTCGGAGACTATAAAAGATGGAGGAGCGGTTTCTCGACAAAAGATGATCAAAACCCGGAGGTCTACCTGGTGAGTAGGAAAAAAATTCAAGATGGCGGATTTTTTTTTTCCATACTAAATGTATGGGGAATATTGAAGGGACTAGAAGTTGGGAACTATGCAAGACATTGATTTTGATAGGTTCATAGGGCTTTTTTTCTTTTACTTTTTTTTCATTTTACATTTTTTTTTTTTCATTTTTTTCATTTTTTTTTCATTTTTTTTTCTTTTTCTTTTGTGAATGAGGAGCACGGCCAGGTTATTGCAGATAGTTGGGGTGTGCTCGAACAAATTTTTTGGCAAAAGATGACCAGAATCCGAAGGGCTACTTGATGAGTAAAAAAATCGCGGTCCGCTTTAGCGGGCCGCGCACCCACGCGCCCTACTTGTAGTAATAACACTTCCCGCGAGCTGCTGTAGCAGCTCGCGCACCGAGCGAAATAAATAAAGCCGAACAATCGCGGTCCGCTTTAGCGGGCCGCGCACCCACGCGCCTTACTTTTAGTAAAACACTTCCCGCGAGCTGCTTTAGCAGCTCGCGCACCGAGCGAAATACTAGTTATAATATATATAGCTCGATTACCACTCACTCACTGATTCACTCACTGACTGATTGACACGATTGTTCTCGTCGTGACGTCTCAAATTTCCGACCCCTCTCCTGTAAAATTTTGTATGAAAAAAATTTTTTTCACCCATGGTGTCGTATAGAGCTCAAAGAATGTGACTCGGAGAAAGGTGGCGAGAGCTGATGAGTGAGGAGTTCGGAGACGGGCGAGGGGCACGGCCAGGGTATAGTAGATAGGTGGAGGGTGCTCGACCAAATGTCATTCGAAACCTCGAGCAGTTGCCAGTGAGTTGAAAAAAAATTCCAAAATGGCGGAAAAAAAATGGCGGCAAATTTTGTCCGTATCTCTCTCGGAGACTATAAAAGATGGAGGAGCGGTTTCTCGACAAAAGATGATCAAAACCCGGAGGTCTACCTGGTGAGTAGGAAAAAAATTCAAGATGGCGGATTTTATTTTTCCCCATACAAAATGTATGGGGAATATTGAAGGGACTAGAAGTTGGGAACTATGCAAGACATTGATTTTGATAGGTTCATAGGGCTTTTTTTCTTTTTCTTTTTTTCATTTTACATTTGTTTTTTTTGTTTTTTTTTCTTTTTTTTTTTCTTTTTTTTTCTTTTTCTTTTGTGAATGAGGAGCACGGCCAGGTTATTGCAGATAGGTGGGGTGTGCTCGAACAAATTTTTTGGCAAAAGATGACCAGAATCCGAAGGTCTACTTGATGAGTAAAAAAATCGCGGTCCGCTTTAGCGGGCCGCGCACCCACGCGCCCTACTTGTAGTAATAACACTTCCCGCGAGCTGCTTTAGCAGCTCGCGCACCGAGCGAAATAAATAAAGCCGAACAATCGCGGTCCGCTTTAGCGGGCCGCGCACCCACGCGCCCTACTTGTAGTAATAACACTTCCCGCGAGCTGCTTTAGCAGCTCGCGCACCGAGCGAAATAAATAAAGCCGAACAATCGCGGTCCGCTTTAGCGGGCCGCGCACCCACGCGCCCTACTTGTAGTAATAACACTTCCCGCGAGCTGCTTTAGCAGCTCGCGCACCGAGCGAAATAAATAAAGCCGAACAATCGCGGTCCGCTTTAGCGGGCCGCGCACCCACGCGCCTTACTTTTAGTAAAACACTTCCCGCGAGCTGCTTTAGCAGCTCGCGCACCGAGCGAAATAAATAAAGCCGAACAATCGCGGTCCGCTTTAGCGGGCCGCGCACCCACGCGCCTTACTTTTAGTAAAACACTTCCCGCGAGCTGCTTTAGCAGCTCGCGCACCGAGCAAACGCTAGTTATAATATATATAGCTCGATTACCACTGATTCACTGATTCACTGACTCACTCATTGACACGATTGTTCTCCTAGAAAGAGACGGAAAACGATGCAATGATGTAGGGGAGATATGTCCGGGTGGGGGATTCGAGTGGGGAAAAATTATGACATTTCGGAAAAACAAGATGGCGGCCGACGTGATTCTTGCAACTCTTTTGTTTTCCAACCGATTTCTTTGAAATTTTGGATTATTGTAGAAATTAGTAAACGATTAACAGAAAAAGTGAAAAAAATTAAAAAAACAAGATGGCGGCCGAGCTGTGACGTCTCAAATTTCCACCCCTCTCCTGTAAAATTTTGTATGAAAAAAATTTTTTTCACCCATCGGAGAAAGGTGGAGAGAGCTGATGAGTGAGGAGTTCGGAGACGGGCGAGGGGCACGGCCAGGGTATAGAAGATAGGTGGAGGGTGCTCGACCAAATGTCATTCGAAACCTCGAGCAGTTGCCAGTGAGTTGAAAAAAAATTCCAAAATGGCGGAAAAAAAATGGCGGCAAATTTTGTCCGTCTCTCTCTCGGAGACTATAAAAGATGGAGGAGCGGTTTCTCGACAAAAGATGATCAAAACCCGGAGGTCTACCTGGTGAGTAGGAAAAAAATTCAAGATGGCGGATTTTTTTTTTCCATACAAAATGTATGGGGAATATTGAAGGGACTAGAAGTTGGAAACTATGCAAGATATTGATTTTGATAGGTTCATAGGGCTTTTATTCTTTTTCTTTTTTTTTCATTTTACATTTGCTTTTTTTCTTTTTTTTCTTTTTTTTTCTTTTTCTTTTGTGAATGAGGAGCACGGCCAGGTTATTGCAGATAGGTGGGGTGTGCTTGAACAAATTTTTTGGCAAAAGATGACCAGAATCCGAAGGTCTACTTGATGAGTAAAAAAATCGCGGTCCGCTTTAGCGGGCCGCGCACCCACGCGCCCTACTTGTAGTAATAACACTTCCCGCGAGCTGCTTTAGCAGCTCGCGCACCGAGCGAAATAAATAAAGCCGAACAATCGCGGTCCGCTTTAGCGGGCCGCGCACCCACGCGCCCTACTTGTAGCAATAACACTTCCCGCGAGCTGCTTTAGCAGCTCGCGCACCGAGCGAAATAAATAAAGCCGAACAATCGCGGTCCGCTTTAGCGGGCCGCGCACCCACGCGCCCTACTTGTAGCAATAACACTTCCCGCGAGCTGCTTTAGCAGCTCGCGCACCGAGCGAAATAAATAAAGCCGAACAATCGCGGTCCGCTTTAGCGGGCCGCGCACCCACGCGCCCTACTTGTAGCAATAACACTTCCCGCGAGCTGCTTTAGCAGCTCGCGCACCGAGCGAAGTAAATAAAGCCGAACAATCGCGGTCCGCTTTAGCGGGCCGCGCACCCACGCGCCTTACTTTTAGTAAAACACTTCCCGCGAGCTGCTTTAGCAGCTCGCGCACCGAGCAAACGCTAGTAATATATATAGCTCGATTACCACTCACTGATTCACTCACTCACTCATTGACAGGGTTGTTCTCCTAGAAGGAGACGGAAATCGATATAATGATGTAGGGGAGATATGTTGGGGTGGGGGATTCGAGTTGGGGAAAATTATGACATTTCGGAAAAACAAGATGGCGGCCGACGTGAATCTTGCAACTCTTTTGTTTTCCAACCGATTTCTTTGAAATTTTGGATTATTGTAGAAATGTAAACGATTAACAGAAAAAGTGAAAAAAATTAAAAAAACAAGATGGCGGCCGAGCTGTGACGTCTCAAATTTCCACCCCTCTCCTGTAAAATTTTGTATGAAAAAAATTTTTTTCACCCATCGGAGAAAGGTGGAGAGAGCTGATGAGTGAGGAGTTCGGAGACGGGCGAGGGGCACGGCCAGGGTATAGAAGATAGGTGGAGGGTGCTCGACCAAATGTCATTCGAAACCTCGAGCAGTTGCCAGTGAGTTGAAAAAAAATTCCAAAATGGCGGAAAAAAAATGGCGGCAAATTTTGTCCGTCTCTCTCTCGGAGACTATAAAAGATGGAGGAGCGGTTTCTCGACAAAAGATGATCACAACCCGGAGGTCTACCTGGTGAGTAGGAAAAAAATTCAAGATGGCGGATTTTTTTTTCCCCCCATACAAAATGTATGGGGAATATTGAAGGGACTAGAAGTTGGGAACTATGCAAGACATTGATTTTGATAGGTTCATAGGGCTTTTTTTCTTTTTCTTTTTTTCATTTTACATTTGTTTTTTTTCTTTTTTTTTTTTTTCTTTTTTTTTCTTTTTCATTTGTGAATGAGGAGCACGGCCAGGTTATTGCAGATAGGTGGGGTGTGCTCGAACAAATTTTTTGGCAAAAGATGACCAGAATCCGAAGGTCTACTTGAAGAGTAAAAAAATCGCGGTCCGCTTTAGCGGACCGCGCACCCACGCGCCCTACTTGTAGTAATAACACTTCCCGCGAGCTGCTTTAGCAGCTCGCGCACCGAGCGAAATAAATAAAGCCGAACAATCGCGGTCCGCTTTAGCGGGCCGCGCACCCACGCGCCCTACTTGTAGCAATAACACTTCCCGCGAGCTGCTTAAGCAGCTCGCGCACCGAGCAAACGCTAGTTATAATATATATAGCTCGATTACCACTGACTGACTGATTCACTGACTCATTGACAGGGTTGTTCTCCTAGAAGGAGACGGAAATCGATATAATGATGTTCGGGAGATGTGTTTGGGGGGGGGATTCGAGTTGGGGAAAATTATGACATTTCGGAAAAACAAGATGGCGGCCGACGTGAATCTTGCAACTCTTTTGTTTTCCAACCGATTTCTTTGAAATTTTGGATTATTGTAGAAATTAGTAAACGATTAAAAGAAAAAGTAAAAAAAATTAAAAAAACAAGATGGCGGCCGAGCTGTGACGTCTCAAATTTCCGACCCCTCTCCTGTAAAATTTTGTATGAAAAAATTTTTTTCCACCCATGGTGTCGTGTAGAGCTCAAAGAATGTGACTCGGAGAAAGGTGGAGAGAGCTGATGAGTGAGGAGTTCGGAGACGGGCGAGGGGCACGGCCAGGGTATAGAAGATAGGTGGAGGGTGCTCGACCAAATGTCATTCGAAACCTCGAGCAGTTGCCAGTGAGTTGAAAAAAAATTCCAAAATGGCGGAAAAAAAATGGCGGCAAATTTTGTCCGTCTCTCTCTCGGAGACTATAAAAGATGGAGGAGCGGTTTCTCGACAAAAGATGATCAAAACCCGGAGGTCTACCTGGTGAGTAGGAAAAAAATTCAAGATGGCGGATTTTTTTTTTCTCCATACAAAATGTATGGGGAATATTGAAGGGACTAGAAGTTGGGAACTATGCAAGACATTGATTTTGATAGGTTCATAGGGCTTTTTTCTTTTTCTTTTTTTTCATTTTACATTTGCTTTTTTTCTTTTTTTTCTTTTTTTTTTCTTTTTTTTTCTTTTTCTTTTGTGAATGAGGAGCACGGCCAGGTTATTGCAGATAGGTGGGGTGTGCTCGAACAAATTTTTTGGCAAAAGATGACCAGAATCCGAAGGTCTACTTGATGAGTAAAAAAATCGCGGTCCGCTTTAGCGGGCCGCGCACCCACGCGCCCTACTTGTAGTAATAACACTTCCCGCGAGCTGCTTTAGCAGCTCGCGCACCGAGCGAAATAACTAAAGGCGAACAATCGCGGTCCGCTTTAGCGGGCCGCGCACCCACGCGCCCTACTTGTAGCAATAACACTTCCCGCGAGCTGCTTTAGCAGCTCGCGCACCGAGCAAATGCTAGTTATAATATATATAGCTCGATTACCACTGATTCACTCACTGACTGATTCACTCATTGACAGGGTTGTTCTCCTAGAAAGAGACAAAAAACGATACAATGATGTAGGGGAGATATGTCCGGGTGGGGGATTCGAGTGGGGAAAAATTATGACATTTCGGAAAAACAAGATGGCGGCCGACGTGATTCTTGCAACTCTTTTGTTTTCCAACCGATTTCTTTGAAATTTTGGATTATTGTAGAAATTAGTAAACGTTTAACAGAAAAAGTGAAAAAAATTAAAAAAACAAGATGGCGGCCGAGCTGTGACGTCTCAAATTTCCGACCCCTCTCCTGTAAAATTTTGTATGAAAAAAATTTTTTTCACCCATGGTGTCGTATAGAGCTCAAACAATGTGACTCGGAGAAAGGTGGAGAGAGCTGATGAGTGAGGAGTTCGGAGACGGGCGAGGGGCACGGCCAGGGTATAGAAGATAGGTGGAGGGTGCTCGACCAAATGTCATTCGAAACCTCGAGCAGTTGCCAGTGAGTTGAAAAAAAATTCCAAAATGGCGAAAAAAAAATGGCGGCAAATTTTGTCCGTCTCTCTCTCGGAGACTATAAAAGATGGAGGAGCGGTTTCTCGACAAAAGATGATCACAACCCGGAGGTCTACCTGGTGAGTAGGAAAAAAATTCAAGATGGCGGATTTTTTTTCCCCCCCATACAAAATGTATGGGGAATATTGAAGGGACTAGAAATTGGGAACTATGCAAGACATTGATTTTGATAGGTTCATAGGGCTTTTTTCTTTTTCTTTTTTTTCATTTTTAATTTGCTTTTTTTCTTTTTCTTTTTTTTTTTCTTTTTTTTTCTTTTTCTTTTGTGAATGAGGAGCACGGCCAGGTTATTGCAGATAGGTGGGGTGTGCTCGAACAAATTTTTTGGAAAAAGATGACCAGAATCCGAAGGTCTACTTGATGAGTGAAAAGTAAAAGATTTAGCGGGCCGCGTACCCACGCGCCCTACTTGTAGTAACAACACTTCCCGCGAGCTGCTTTAGCAGCTCGCGCACCGAGCGAAATAAATAAAGCCGAACAATCGCGGTCCGCTTTAGCGGGCCGCGCACCCACGCGCCCTACTTGTAGCAATAACACTTCCCGCGAGCTGCTTTAGCAGCTCGCGCACCGAGCAAATGCTAGTTATAATATATATAGCTCGATTACCACTCACTGACTCACTCATTGACAGGGTTGTTCTCCTAGAAGGAGACGGAAATCGATATAATGATGTTCGGGAGATGTGTTTGGGGGGGGGATTCGAGTTGGGGAAAATTATGACATTTCGGAAAAACAAGATGGCGGCCGACGTGAATCTTGCAACTCTTTTGTTTTCCAACCGATTTCTTTGAAATTTTGGATTATTGTAGAAATTAGTAAACGATTAAGAGAAAAAGTGAAAAAAATTAAAAAAACAAGATGGCGGCCGAGCTGTGACGTCTCAAATTTCCGACCCCTCTCCTGTAAAATTTTGTATGAAAAAAATTTTTTTCACCCATGGTGTCGTATAGAGCTCAAAGAATGTGACTCGGAGAAAGGTGGCGAGAGCTGATGAGTGAGGAGTTCGGAGACGGGCGAGGGGCACGGCCAGGGTATAGAAGATAGGTGGAGGGTGCTCGACCAAATGTCATTCGAAACCTCGAGCAGTTGCCAGTGAGTTGAAAAAAAATTCCAAAATGGCGGAAAAAAAAATGGCGGCAAATTTTGTCCGTCTCTCTCTCGGAGACTATAAAAGATGGAGGAGCGGTTTCTCGACAAAAGATGATCAAAACCCGGAGGTCTACCTGGTGAGTAGGAAAAAAATTCAAGATGGCGGATTTTTTTTTCCATACTAAATGTATGGGGAATATTGAAGGGACTAGAAGTTGGGAACTATGCAAGACATTGATTTTGATAGGTTCATAGGGCTTTTTTTCTTTTACTTTTTTTTCATTTTACATTTTTTTTTTTTCATTTTTTTCATTTTTTTTTCATTTTTTTTTCTTTTTCTTTTGTGAATGAGGAGCACGGCCAGGTTATTGCAGATAGTTGGGGTGTGCTCGAACAAATTTTTTGGCAAAAGATGACCAGAATCCGAAGGGCTACTTGATGAGTAAAAAAATCGCGGTCCGCTTTAGCGGGCCGCGCACCCACGCGCCCTACTTGTAGTAATAACACTTCCCGCGAGCTGCTGTAGCAGCTCGCGCACCGAGCGAAATAAATAAAGCCGAACAATCGCGGTCCGCTTTAGCGGGCCGCGCACCCACGCGCCTTACTTTTAGTAAAACACTTCCCGCGAGCTGCTTTAGCAGCTCGCGCACCGAGCGAAATACTAGTTATAATATATATAGCTCGATTACCACTCACTCACTGATTCACTCACTGACTGATTGACACGATTGTTCTCGTCGTGACGTCTCAAATTTCCGACCCCTCTCCTGTAAAATTTTGTATGAAAAAAATTTTTTTCACCCATGGTGTCGTATAGAGCTCAAAGAATGTGACTCGGAGAAAGGTGGCGAGAGCTGATGAGTGAGGAGTTCGGAGACGGGCGAGGGGCACGGCCAGGGTATAGTAGATAGGTGGAGGGTGCTCGACCAAATGTCATTCGAAACCTCGAGCAGTTGCCAGTGAGTTGAAAAAAAATTCCAAAATGGCGGAAAAAAAATGGCGGCAAATTTTGTCCGTATCTCTCTCGGAGACTATAAAAGATGGAGGAGCGGTTTCTCGACAAAAGATGATCAAAACCCGGAGGTCTACCTGGTGAGTAGGAAAAAAATTCAAGATGGCGGATTTTATTTTTCCCCATACAAAATGTATGGGGAATATTGAAGGGACTAGAAGTTGGGAACTATGCAAGACATTGATTTTGATAGGTTCATAGGGCTTTTTTTCTTTTTCTTTTTTTCATTTTACATTTGTTTTTTTTGTTTTTTTTTCTTTTTTTTTTTCTTTTTTTTTCTTTTTCTTTTGTGAATGAGGAGCACGGCCAGGTTATTGCAGATAGGTGGGGTGTGCTCGAACAAATTTTTTGGCAAAAGATGACCAGAATCCGAAGGTCTACTTGATGAGTAAAAAAATCGCGGTCCGCTTTAGCGGGCCGCGCACCCACGCGCCCTACTTGTAGTAATAACACTTCCCGCGAGCTGCTTTAGCAGCTCGCGCACCGAGCGAAATAAATAAAGCCGAACAATCGCGGTCCGCTTTAGCGGGCCGCGCACCCACGCGCCCTACTTGTAGTAATAACACTTCCCGCGAGCTGCTTTAGCAGCTCGCGCACCGAGCGAAATAAATAAAGCCGAACAATCGCGGTCCGCTTTAGCGGGCCGCGCACCCACGCGCCTTACTTTTAGTAAAACACTTCCCGCGAGCTGCTTTAGCAGCTCGCGCACCGAGCGAAATAAATAAAGCCGAACAATCGCGGTCCGCTTTAGCGGGCCGCGCACCCACGCGCCTTACTTTTAGTAAAACACTTCCCGCGAGCTGCTTTAGCAGCTCGCGCACCGAGCAAACGCTAGTTATAATATATATAGCTCGATTACCACTGATTCACTGATTCACTGACTCACTCATTGACACGATTGTTCTCCTAGAAAGAGACGGAAAACGATGCAATGATGTAGGGGAGATATGTCCGGGTGGGGGATTCGAGTGGGGAAAAATTATGACATTTCGGAAAAACAAGATGGCGGCCGACGTGATTCTTGCAACTCTTTTGTTTTCCAACCGATTTCTTTGAAATTTTGGATTATTGTAGAAATTAGTAAACGATTAACAGAAAAAGTGAAAAAAATTAAAAAAACAAGATGGCGGCCGAGCTGTGACGTCTCAAATTTCCACCCCTCTCCTGTAAAATTTTGTATGAAAAAAATTTTTTTCACCCATCGGAGAAAGGTGGAGAGAGCTGATGAGTGAGGAGTTCGGAGACGGGCGAGGGGCACGGCCAGGGTATAGAAGATAGGTGGAGGGTGCTCGACCAAATGTCATTCGAAACCTCGAGCAGTTGCCAGTGAGTTGAAAAAAAATTCCAAAATGGCGGAAAAAAAAATGGCGGCAAATTTTGTCCGTCTCTCTCTCGGAGACTATAAAAGATGGAGGAGCGGTTTCTCGACAAAAGATGATCAAAACCCGGAGGTCTACCTGGTGAGTAGGAAAAAAATTCAAGATGGCGGATTTTTTTTTTCCATACTAAATGTATGGGGAATATTGAAGGGACTAGAAGTTGGGAACTATGCAAGACATTGATTTTGATAGGTTCATAGGGCTTTTTTTCTTTTACTTTTTTTTCATTTTACATTTTTTTTTTTTCATTTTTTTCATTTTTTTTTCATTTTTTTTTCTTTTTCTTTTGTGAATGAGGAGCACGGCCAGGTTATTGCAGATAGTTGGGGTGTGCTCGAACAAATTTTTTGGCAAAAGATGACCAGAATCCGAAGGGCTACTTGATGAGTAAAAAAATCGCGGTCCGCTTTAGCGGGCCGCGCACCCACGCGCCCTACTTGTAGTAATAACACTTCCCGCGAGCTGCTGTAGCAGCTCGCGCACCGAGCGAAATAAATAAAGCCGAACAATCGCGGTCCGCTTTAGCGGGCCGCGCACCCACGCGCCTTACTTTTAGTAAAACACTTCCCGCGAGCTGCTTTAGCAGCTCGCGCACCGAGCGAAATACTAGTTATAATATATATAGCTCGATTACCACTCACTCACTGATTCACTCACTGACTGATTGACACGATTGTTCTCGTCGTGACGTCTCAAATTTCCGACCCCTCTCCTGTAAAATTTTGTATGAAAAAAATTTTTTTCACCCATGGTGTCGTATAGAGCTCAAAGAATGTGACTCGGAGAAAGGTGGCGAGAGCTGATGAGTGAGGAGTTCGGAGACGGGCGAGGGGCACGGCCAGGGTATAGTAGATAGGTGGAGGGTGCTCGACCAAATGTCATTCGAAACCTCGAGCAGTTGCCAGTGAGTTGAAAAAAAATTCCAAAATGGCGGAAAAAAAATGGCGGCAAATTTTGTCCGTATCTCTCTCGGAGACTATAAAAGATGGAGGAGCGGTTTCTCGACAAAAGATGATCAAAACCCGGAGGTCTACCTGGTGAGTAGGAAAAAAATTCAAGATGGCGGATTTTATTTTTCCCCATACAAAATGTATGGGGAATATTGAAGGGACTAGAAGTTGGGAACTATGCAAGACATTGATTTTGATAGGTTCATAGGGCTTTTTTTCTTTTTCTTTTTTTCATTTTACATTTGTTTTTTTTGTTTTTTTTTCTTTTTTTTTTTCTTTTTTTTTCTTTTTCTTTTGTGAATGAGGAGCACGGCCAGGTTATTGCAGATAGGTGGGGTGTGCTCGAACAAATTTTTTGGCAAAAGATGACCAGAATCCGAAGGTCTACTTGATGAGTAAAAAAATCGCGGTCCGCTTTAGCGGGCCGCGCACCCACGCGCCCTACTTGTAGTAATAACACTTCCCGCGAGCTGCTTTAGCAGCTCGCGCACCGAGCGAAATAAATAAAGCCGAACAATCGCGGTCCGCTTTAGCGGGCCGCGCACCCACGCGCCCTACTTGTAGTAATAACACTTCCCGCGAGCTGCTTTAGCAGCTCGCGCACCGAGCGAAATAAATAAAGCCGAACAATCGCGGTCCGCTTTAGCGGGCCGCGCACCCACGCGCCCTACTTGTAGTAATAACACTTCCCGCGAGCTGCTTTAGCAGCTCGCGCACCGAGCGAAATAAATAAAGCCGAACAATCGCGGTCCGCTTTAGCGGGCCGCGCACCCACGCGCCTTACTTTTAGTAAAACACTTCCCGCGAGCTGCTTTAGCAGCTCGCGCACCGAGCGAAATAAATAAAGCCGAACAATCGCGGTCCGCTTTAGCGGGCCGCGCACCCACGCGCCTTACTTTTAGTAAAACACTTCCCGCGAGCTGCTTTAGCAGCTCGCGCACCGAGCAAACGCTAGTTATAATATATATAGCTCGATTACCACTGATTCACTGATTCACTGACTCACTCATTGACACGATTGTTCTCCTAGAAAGAGACGGAAAACGATGCAATGATGTAGGGGAGATATGTCCGGGTGGGGGATTCGAGTGGGGAAAAATTATGACATTTCGGAAAAACAAGATGGCGGCCGACGTGATTCTTGCAACTCTTTTGTTTTCCAACCGATTTCTTTGAAATTTTGGATTATTGTAGAAATTAGTAAACGATTAACAGAAAAAGTGAAAAAAATTAAAAAAACAAGATGGCGGCCGAGCTGTGACGTCTCAAATTTCCACCCCTCTCCTGTAAAATTTTGTATGAAAAAAATTTTTTTCACCCATCGGAGAAAGGTGGAGAGAGCTGATGAGTGAGGAGTTCGGAGACGGGCGAGGGGCACGGCCAGGGTATAGAAGATAGGTGGAGGGTGCTCGACCAAATGTCATTCGAAACCTCGAGCAGTTGCCAGTGAGTTGAAAAAAAATTCCAAAATGGCGGAAAAAAAATGGCGGCAAATTTTGTCCGTCTCTCTCTCGGAGACTATAAAAGATGGAGGAGCGGTTTCTCGACAAAAGATGATCAAAACCCGGAGGTCTACCTGGTGAGTAGGAAAAAAATTCAAGATGGCGGATTTTTTTTTTCCATACAAAATGTATGGGGAATATTGAAGGGACTAGAAGTTGGAAACTATGCAAGATATTGATTTTGATAGGTTCATAGGGCTTTTATTCTTTTTCTTTTTTTTTCATTTTACATTTGCTTTTTTTCTTTTTTTTCTTTTTTTTTCTTTTTCTTTTGTGAATGAGGAGCACGGCCAGGTTATTGCAGATAGGTGGGGTGTGCTTGAACAAATTTTTTGGCAAAAGATGACCAGAATCCGAAGGTCTACTTGATGAGTAAAAAAATCGCGGTCCGCTTTAGCGGGCCGCGCACCCACGCGCCCTACTTGTAGTAATAACACTTCCCGCGAGCTGCTTTAGCAGCTCGCGCACCGAGCGAAATAAATAAAGCCGAACAATCGCGGTCCGCTTTAGCGGGCCGCGCACCCACGCGCCCTACTTGTAGCAATAACACTTCCCGCGAGCTGCTTTAGCAGCTCGCGCACCGAGCGAAATAAATAAAGCCGAACAATCGCGGTCCGCTTTAGCGGGCCGCGCACCCACGCGCCCTACTTGTAGCAATAACACTTCCCGCGAGCTGCTTTAGCAGCTCGCGCACCGAGCGAAATAAATAAAGCCGAACAATCGCGGTCCGCTTTAGCGGGCCGCGCACCCACGCGCCCTACTTGTAGCAATAACACTTCCCGCGAGCTGCTTTAGCAGCTCGCGCACCGAGCGAAGTAAATAAAGCCGAACAATCGCGGTCCGCTTTAGCGGGCCGCGCACCCACGCGCCTTACTTTTAGTAAAACACTTCCCGCGAGCTGCTTTAGCAGCTCGCGCACCGAGCAAACGCTAGTAATATATATAGCTCGATTACCACTCACTGATTCACTCACTCACTCATTGACAGGGTTGTTCTCCTAGAAGGAGACGGAAATCGATATAATGATGTAGGGGAGATATGTTGGGGTGGGGGATTCGAGTTGGGGAAAATTATGACATTTCGGAAAAACAAGATGGCGGCCGACGTGAATCTTGCAACTCTTTTGTTTTCCAACCGATTTCTTTGAAATTTTGGATTATTGTAGAAATGTAAACGATTAACAGAAAAAGTGAAAAAAATTAAAAAAACAAGATGGCGGCCGAGCTGTGACGTCTCAAATTTCCGACCCCTCTCCTGTAAAATTTTGTATGAAAAAAATTTTTTTCACCCATGGTGTCGTATAGAGCTCAAAGAATGTGACTCGGAGAAAGGTAGAGAGAGCTGATGAGTGTGGAGTTCGGAGACGGGCGAGGGGCACGGCCAGGGTATAGTAGATAGGTGGAGGGTGCTCGACCAAATGTCATTCGAAACCTCGAGCAGTTGCCAGTGAGTTGAAAAAAAATTCCAAAATGGCGGAAAAAAAATGGCGGCAAATTTTGTCCGTCTCTCTCTCGGAGACTATAAAAGATGGAGGAGCGGTTTCTCGACAAAAGATGATCAAAACCCGGAGGTCTACCTGGTGAGTAGGAAAAAAATTCAAGATGGCGGATTTTTTTTTCCATACTAAATGTATGGGGAATATTGAAGGGACTAGAAGTTGGGAACTATGCAAGACATTGATTTTGATAGGTTCATAGGGCTTTTTTTCTTTTTCTTTTTTTTCATTTTACATTTGCTTTTTTTCTTTTTTTTCTTTTTTTTTCTTTTTCTTTTGTGAATGAGGAGCACGGCCAGGTTATTGCAGATAGGTGGGGTGTGCTCGAACAAATTTTTTGGCAAAAGATGACCAGAATCCGAAGGTCTACTTGATGAGTAAAAAAATCGCGGTCCGCTTTAGCGGGCCGCGCACCCACGCGCCCTACTTGTAGTAATAACACTTCCCGCGAGCTGCTTTAGCAGCTCGCGCACCGAGCGAAATAAATAAAGCCGAACAATCGCGGTCCGCTTTAGCGGGCCGCGCACCCACGCGCCCTACTTGTAGTAATAACACTTCCCGCGAGCTGCTTTAGCAGCTCGCGCACCGAGCGAAATAAATAAAGCCGAACAATCGCGGTCCGCTTTAGCGGGCCGCGCACCCACGCGCCTTACTTTTAGTAAAACACTTCCCGCGAGCTGCTTTAGCAGCTCGCGCACCGAACAAATGCTAGTATTGATATAAAGCTGGAAGGGCTAGACTGGTGAAGTCAATTCCGACTGCTGGGGCGCGGATGGCCAAAATTAAAAATGTGATTTTTTCTTTAAATGATTTAATAACTATAAGTTGTTCTGATCGCTAATTATAAAGTTGTGCCAAGAAAAACCAACGCCACTTTTTAACTGACAGTTTTGATAATATTTTTCGTCCAACCCGCAAATTGCCGTTGATTCAGTATAATATCTTTATTAGCCTTTGAGGTGCTTCAACACCGACCTTCTTGTGCTCATATCCAAAACCCCGGAAACTTCGAATTCGAACTGCAGAACAGATTCGATTGCCTAGTAGACTGCGTTGCTGCGGACGATCTAAACAACAGGTTCGTGGAAGCTGTGGGGTCTAAATTCTTTAAGAACCATCGCAGGAAAAGAACCGAAAAGTTCTCTGAACATACTCTCAAGCTCATGGAGGAGAGACGAGAGATGAGGCTGCAGTCATCGGGAGACGCGGCTGCCTACCGGCGGATTAATAGGCAGATCTCTAAGGCACAAACTCACGACCTTCGAATTTTTAATACCAAGCGTATTAAAGATACCATCGAGCGGAAAAAAGGCTCAAAAGTGTTCGCGAGAGATCTGTCTATCGGACAGAGCCAGCTGACGCGGCTGAAATCTTGGGAGAGGTCGAGAAGTTCTATGGGCAGTTATATACCACGACACAAAAACCTGTTGAAGATTTGGCCAAAGATCCCAGAGCCAAACTGACCCGACACTTTACCGAAGATATCCCGAACGTCAGCCTATTAGTATGGCTCTCAAACAGCTCAAGAACAACAAGGCGCCTGGTGATCAACGAATCACTGCGGAACTCCTGAAAGCAGATGGAAAACCGGTACTTAAATCTTTCAGCGATTGTTCAATTCCGTCATTCACGAGGGTATAACGCCGGAAGCATGGCACAGGAGCATAGTGGTTCTGTTCTTCAAAAAGGGCGATAATACCTTGTTGAAGAATTATAGACTCATCAATGAGTCAAGTCTATAAGTTGTTCTCGGAGTCATCACGAATCGTCTCGCTCGCAGCTTTGGCAACTTCCAGCCCCCCCAAACAAGCCGGATTCCGAAAGGCTTTGGCACCATAGATCACATTCATACGCTGCAGCAGGTTATACAATAGACGGAAGAGTATAACCGGCCACTTTGCTTAGCATATGGGGATTTTGAGAAAGCCTTTGATTCGGTGGAAACTTGGGCTGTATTGAGGTCGTTACAGAGATGCCGGATTGACTACCGGTATATCCAAGTGTTGATGTGCTTGTACGAAAACGCCACTATGTCACTACGTATACAGGACCAGACTACAAAGCTAATCCACTTGCAGCGTGAGTGCGACAGGGAGACGTAATCTCCCCGAAGCTCTTTACCGCTGCGTTGGAGAACGTCTTTAAGCTTCTGGTTCGGAACGGACTTGGCATCATTAAACGGCGAGTACATCACACCTGCGATTTGCCGACGACATAGTACTCATGGCAGAGCCTCTGAGAGACCTCAATATCATGCTCAACGATCTCAGCAGGGTTTCTCTACAGGTGGGCCTGAAAATGAACATGAGCAAGACGAAAGTCATGTCCAATGCTCATGCTCCGTTCCACTCAGTATTCGTTGAGAACTCTGCACTCGAAATTGTGGACGAGTATATACACTGTGTAACAAAAACCCTGTTGTTCCTGTGAGCTGCATTATGAGAATCGGTTTTCAAACATAGAAAACCAACTTATTTGGAAAAACTCTTAAATTAAAATATTCAAATTAAATATTAAATCGATATTATTTGAAAATTAAAATGATTTCTCACCCCTGCAATTCCGCGAGCCGTCGCGAGCGAGAGCGAGTGCGAGAGAGATAGCAAGTCGTATCGTACGAGCCGCGCGCGCCCGCAGACGGCAGCCGATGAGCCGATTTGGCGGCACTTTCAGATGTTACTAACATTTTTTTACGTGTCTATTTTATTAACTGTCTTGACTATGAACAGTAACTGTTCAGTTATTGATTTTTTTTAAATAATATTTTCATTCATGGCTCACCTACATGTTAATGTATACGTAGCTAAAAGGAACAACAGGGTTTTTGTTACATATTGTATATCTGGGACACACAGTCCAGCTAGACAGATCCAATTTCGAGACAGAGATCGACCGCCGCATCCAACTCGGCTGGGCAGCGTTCGGGAAGCTCCGAGATGTCTTTTCGTCCAAAATTCCTCAGTGCCTGAAGACTAAAGTCTTCGAGCAGTGCGTGTTGCCAGTGATGACTTATAGATCCGAGACATGGTCGCTAACTGTGGGCCTCATAAGAAGGCTCAGGGTCAATTAGAGAGCTATGCTTTTAGATCCGCAGGAGAACCAAAGTCACCGACATAGCTCAGCGAAACTGAAGTGGAAATGGGCATAGTTCGAAGAAGTGATGATCGTCGGGGTCTCAAGGTGCTGGAGTGGCGACTCCGCACCGCAGTGTTGGCAGACCCCCCACTAGGTAGACCGACGACATCAATCGAGTCGCAGGGAGCCGCTGGATTCAGGCGGTGCAAGACAGAAGCCTGTGGAGGTCCATGCAGGAGACCTATGTCCAGCAGTGGACGTCTAAAGGTTGATAAAGAAGAAAAAGATGATTTTTTATTAGGTAGATAGATATTGGTTTTGTAGTACCATAGCCCCGCCAGCAGCAGCGCGCCGCACTAGACAGGCTCACCTCCTCGGCCAACAGCGCCTGCAGCGCGTCGTGGCGCGCGGAGGGGCGCGCGTGCGCGGGCAGCGCTCGGCCGCCCGCGCCGCGCCGCCGCCCGCGCGCGTCCGCCGCCGCCAGCAGCAGGCGCCGCACTAGACAGGCTCACCTCCTCGGCCAACAGCGCCTGCAGCGCGTCGTGGCGCGCGGAGGGGCGCGCGTGCGCGGGCAGCGCTCGGCCGCCCGCGCCGCGCCCCGCCAGCGCGTCCGCCGCCGCCAGCAGCAGCGCGCCGCACTAGACAGGCTCACCTCCTCGGCCAACAGCGCCTGCAGCGCGTCGTGGCGCGCGGAGGGGCGCGCGTGCGCGGGCAGCGCTCGGCCGCCCGCGCCGCGCCCCGCCAGCGCGTCCGCCGCCGCCAGCAGCAGCGCGCCGCACTAGACAGGCTCACCTCCTCGGCCAACAGCGCCTGCAGCGCGTCGTGGCGCGCGGAGGGGCGCGCGTGCGCGGGCAGCGCTCGGCCACCCGCGCCGCGCCCCGCCAGCGCGTCCGCCGCCGCCAGCAGCAGCGCGCCGCACTAGACAGGCTCACCTCCTCGGCCAACAGCGCCTGCAGCGCGTCGTGGCGCGCGGAGGGGCGCGCGTGCGCGGGCAGCGCTCGGCCGCCCGCGCCGCGCCCCGCCAGCGCGTCCGCCGCCGCCAGCAGCAGCGCGCCGCACTAGACAGGCTCACCTCCTCGGCCAACAGCGCCTGCAGCGCGTCGTGGCGCGCGGAGGGGCGCGCGTGCGCGGGCAGCGCTCGGCCGCCCGCGCCGCGCCCCGCCAGCGCGTCCGCCGCCGCCAGCAGCAGCGCGCCGCACTAGACAGGCTCACCTCCTCGGCCAACAGCGCCTGCAGCGCGTCGTGGCGCGCGGAGGGGCGCGCGTGCGCGGGCAGCGCTCGGCCGCCCGCGCCGCGCCCCGCCAGCGCGTCCGCCGCCGCCAGCAGCAGCGCGCCGCACTAGACAGGCTCACCTCCTCGGCCAACAGCGCCTGCAGCGCGTCGTGGCGCGCGGAGGGGCGCGCGTGCGCGGGCAGCGCTCGGCCGCCCGCGCCGCGCCCCGCCAGCGCGTCCGCCGCCGCCAGCAGCAGCGCGCCGCACTAGACAGGCTCACCTCCTCGGCCAACAGCGCCTGCAGCGCGTCGTGGCGCGCGGAGGGGCGCGCGTGCGCGGGCAGCGCTCGGCCGCCCGCGCCGCGCCCCGCCAGCGCGTCCGCCGCCGCCAGCAGCAGCGCGCCGCACTAGACAGGCTCACCTCCTCGGCCAACAGCGCCTGCAGCGCGTCGTGGCGCGCGGAGGGGCGCGCGTGCGCGGGCAGCGCTCGGCCGTCCCGCGCCGCGCCCCGCCAGCAGCAGCGCGCCGCACTAGACAGGCTCACCTCCTCGGCCAACAGCGCCTGCAGCGCGTCGTGGCGCGCGGAGGGGCGCGCGTGCGCGGGCAGCGCTCGGCCGCCCCGCGCCGCGCCCCGCCAGCAGCAGCGCGCCGCACTAGACAGGCTCACCTCCTCGGCCAACAGCGCCTGCAGCGCGTCGTGGCGCGCGGAGGGGCGCGCGTGCGCGGGCAGCGCTCGGCCGCCCGCGCCGCGCCCCGCCAGCAGCAGCGCGCCGCACTAGACAGGCTCACCTCCTCGGCCAACAGCGCCTGCAGCGCGTCGTGGCGCGCGGAGGGGCGCGCGTGCGCGGGCAGCGCTCGGCCGCCCGCGCCGCGCCCCCGCCAGCAGCAGCGCGCCGCACTAAACTAGCGGCACGCTATGATGGCCGGTTTGACACATTACAATAGTGATGTGGAATGTCAATTTATTCTCGAACAAAAAACAATTAAGTTTTGTTTTTGTACCTGATTAAATAGGTTTAATAAAACAAAAATGTATATGTTTATTTAATTTATTTGAACGAACTGAATATTTGAATGAAAATGAATATACATACTTTATATGCACACAAGAAACATATGAATACAAAAGATACCAAAAAAGGTGCCACAAAAGGCCATAATTAATCAGATTCGTCCATACTACTATTTTCACTGTCGTCACTGCTATCATCACCTACATTAATAATTATATGTTCGTTTTCTATAATATTATCTATTTTCACATCTCTTTCATAATCTTCCCTTATTAATTTAACAGTTCTATTCACAACCTTTTCCCAGTCTCCTTTAGTCACATGTTCACAAGCTTCTTCTAATAATTTTAGCATTGCATTTTGAAAATTGTTCATATTCACAAGTACATTCACCCCTTAAATGGTGCAAACTGATTTTTCTACACTTGTATACATTTTAGAAATCAATTTAATAAATAAATTTTGAGTCCTAAACCTAAAACTACATTCGATAAAATTTATGAATCTCTGCACATCACTATCGTCAATAAAGTAATACAATTATTTCCTTCAAAGTCGTTATCAATTAAGGACAAACGTCAAACCGGCCCATCATAGCGTGCCGCCTAGTGTAGACAGGCTCACCTCCTCGGCCAACAGCGCCCTGCAGCGCGTCGTGGCGCGCGGAGGGGCGCGCGTGCGCGGGCAGCGCTCGGCCGCCCCGCGCCGCGCCCCCGCCAGCGCGTCCGCCGCCGCCGCCAGCAGCAGCGCGCCGCACTAGACAGGCTCACCTCCTCGGCCAACAGCGCCTGCACGCGCGTCGTGGCGCGCCGAGGGGCGCGCGTGCGCGGGCAGCGCTCGGCCGCCCGCGCCGCGCCCCCGCCAGCGCGTCGCCGCCGCCCGCCAGCAGCAGCGCGCCGCACTAGACAGGCTCACCTCCTCGGCCAACAGCGCCTGCAGCGCGTCGTGGCGCGCGGAGGGGCGCGCGTGCGCGGGCAGCGCTCGGCCGCCCGCGCCGCGCCCCGCCAGCGCGTCCGCCGCCGCCAGCAGCAGCGCGCCGCACTAGACAGGCTCACCTCCTCGGCCAACAGCGCCTGCAGCGCGTCGTGGCGCGCGGAGGGGCGCGCGTGCGCGGGCAGCGCTCGGGCCGCCCGCGCCGCGCCCCGCCAGCGCGTCCCGCCGCCCGCCAGCAGCAGCGCGCCGCACTAGACAGGCTCACCTCCTCGGCCAACAGCGCCTGCAGCGCGTCGTGGCGCGCGGAGGGGCGCGCGTGCGCGGGCAGCGCTCGGCCGCCCGCGCCGCGCCCCGCCAGCGCGTCCGCCGCCGCCAGCAGCAGCGCGCCGCACTAGACAGGCTCACCTCCTCGGCCAACAGCGCCTGCAGCGCGTCGTGGCGCGCGGAGGGGGCGCGCGTGCGCGGGCAGCGCTCGGCCGCCCGCGCCGCGCCCCGCCAGCGCGTCCGCCGCCGCCAGCAGCAGCGCGCCGCACTAGACAGGCTCACCTCCTCGGCCAACAGCGCCTGCAGCGCGTCGTGGCGCGCGGAGGGGGCGCGCGTGCGCGGGCAGCGCTCGGCCGCCCGCGCCGCGCCCCGCCAGCGCGTCCGCCGCCGCCAGCAGCAGCGCGCCGCACTAGACAGGCTCACCTCCTCGGCCAACAGCGCCTGCAGCGCGTCGTGGCGCGCGGAGGGGCGCGCGTGCGCGGGCAGCGCTCGGCCGCCCGCGCCGCGCCCCGCCAGCGCGTCCGCCGCCGCCAGCAGCAGCGCGCCGCACTAGACAGGCTCACCTCCTCGGCCAACAGCGCCTGCAGCGCGTCGTGGCGCGCGGAGGGGCGCGCCGTGCGCGGGCAGCGCTCGGCCACCCGCGCCGCGCCCCGCCAGCGCGTCCGCCGCCGCCAGCAGCAGCGCGCCGCCCGCACAGCCGCAGCCCGCGCCGCCCGCCGCAGCGCCGCCGCACGCCGGCCGCACGAACGGCACCAGCTCGCGCATTGCGCCGCTGCACCCGTCTACCAAATAAAGTGAAACCTTATATCTTACTTTTTTTTATTAAATTATATATAGGCTTAAAAAAGGGACAATTTGGGGAATTTAAAAAAAATAGTACGCTACAACGCTCATTTTCGCATGTTCCGTAAATTCATATTTTTTTTATCGAAAGTAGATAGACTTTTTTACATTATATTTTAGTCATATTTTCGACAATTGTACTATTTTTTTTAAATTCCACATTCCACAGAAAAAACTCAAACTGACCAAAATAGACCTAGCCCTAGTACACTAGGGCTGTGAAAAATCCTCCTATTTCTTTATTTTCTAATTTTTAAAAGTTATGAAGTATCTAAGTTATAAAAGGAGATTGGCGAATTCCATAAGAGTTTCTGACCCAGACGAACTGAACTGAACACTGAACGCCCACGTTCACGAATCAAACTTCTCATACTTGTTCTAGTAAACCAGACTAACAAAAAATTAATCAAAGTCTATCAAATAAAGTTTGGAGAAAAAAGATATTCACTTGTATGGCCATGTAATGGTTATTTATAATGTGTACTTTATGAATAATTATAATTTTTGATCCCCATCTTCTAAAAATATGGGGTTTACACAGAAAAATATAAATTAAAATTAAATGTTTTCTGTATCTGAACGGTTTTTAGGGTTCCGTACCCAAAGGGTGCCAACGGGACCCTATTACTAAGCCTCTGCTGTCCGTCCGTCTGTCAGCGGGCTGTATCTCGTAAACCGTAATAGATACACAGTTGAAATTTTCACATATTGTGTATTGCCGCTATAACAACAAATAATAAAAATTAAATTAAATTAAAAAATAAAGTGGGCTCCCATACATAGAAAAGGAGTCGAAATAAAATTTTATTTTTTTACCCTGGCATGTGGGGTGTCATTGTCTAGAGCTCATTAAGTTGAGTTCAAATATATATTTTTTTATTTTTTAGCTACAAAAATGAAGAAATGGGGGCCGTCAAAGTTTTCGGTTTTAGACCACTTTGGCTACGGGGTCTACCTCAAAAACTGAACTACATAGTTAGGAATTTGAAATTTTGGTTTATTATGTACTATATATTTAAACAAAAATGAGGATTACAAAAGAAGATTTTAGAACAGAAGAAGCAAAGAGAACAAACAAAACAAGTATGGCAGACTACCTGTCCCGATACAGATCACACTCAACAACCATAACTCCAAAAAACTAATAAACAACCTCGGTAACCGGAAAACCAATTTAAAAATAACTACAAAAATTAAAAAACCAAACCTAATTCCTCCATACCGGCCGGTCACCGAGGAGGAAATATTAGACCATCACCCTCCATCCACATTAAAGAATTCGAAACAGAAAATTAGAACCAAATCAGAATATCTCTACATAAATGCACTAAACACGCTCACATTGAGAACCGAGGAGAGCTTGCAAGAGTTACTATTAGCTTTAAAGAACGTAAAGTGGGATATAATCGGACTCAGTGAGGTGAGAAGAATGGGAGATCAGATAGAAGAGTATGATGAATTTCTTCTCTACTACAAAGGGGAAACAAAGGGAAGACACGATGTGGGTTTTATAATAAGGAAACACTTAAAGCATTATATAGAAGAAATTCTTGGAATTTCTGAAAGAATTGCAGTTCTGAACATAAAATTACCTTCCTTTAAAGACAAATGAACCATCATTCAGATTTATTCACCAACAGAACAAGCAAAAAAGGAGGAAATAGAAAACTTCTATCATCAAATAACGACAACAATAAATGAATATGGATCCAAAAATTTAATATTAATGGGTGATTTCAATGCCCAAATAGGAGGTTGTCTCCAGAGTGAAAGGAATATAATAGGACCATACACAACTGGTAAAAGGAACAGAAATGGTGAAAAAATGGTAAATCTTTGTCTCGCAAACAACCTTACAATTCTAAACAGTGTATTTAAAAAGAGGAAAAACAAAATATGGACCTGGTGTTCTCCTGACGGTAAACACAAGAACCAGATAGACTTCATTCTATCAAATAAGTTCAAGTTATTTGACGACTGTGGCGTGGTATGCAATTTAAATTTCAATACAAACCACCGAATGGTAAGAGCTAAACTTAGAATAAATCCACAAAAAAACTCAAGAAAACATATAAAAATTGTTCAGCGCCCAACAAAAGAAATTATACCACAAATAAACACGAACTTAAAACATCAAATTAGAAATTTTAATACTGAAACTGAACAATTCAGTCTCCAAGAGAAGTACGACTACCTACAAAACACACTGAATAAGGTATTGACTGGAATAAGAGATAAAGCGGACAAGAAAAACAAAATATCAGATCACATTTTTAAGCTACAGGAAGGAAGAGCACGACTCATAAACGTACATAATAAAACTAAAGCTATTAGACAGGAAATCACAAGTCTGTCGAAGCAATTAAGAACCCAGATGAGGAAAGAACGCATAAATCAGCGACAAAAATTATTTGAAGAAAATATTATCAGAACTGGAGGTATTAAAAAAGCGATAAAAAGTTTAACAAACAAAAAAGACTGGATCCCAAAAATTAAAAGCAAAATAGGAATACTTAACACCAAAAGACCGGATATCATCAACATAGCTACCGATTTTTACAAGGAACTATACTCGAAACAAACAGAAGCAAATAGTGTAATAATCGAGGACAAAACTGAAGCTGCCCCAATACTCGAAATGGAGGTAGAGAAAGCAATAACATCACAGAAAATAGACAAAGCCCCAGGGTCTGATCATATTACCAATGAATTTCTTATTGGAGCACGAAGTGTATTGATTCCAACCCTCACCTCAATATTTAACGATGTGCTGACATCTGAAGAAGTCCCCACTCAATGGACGACATCCACTATAGTATTAATACATAAAAAAGGTGACAGAACCGATGTGGGAAACTACCGACCGATCAGCCTGATGGCTAATTTGTATAAAATATTTGCTAAAGTTCTTCTAAGCCGTATAGAAAAAGTGTTGGACGAAAATCAGCCTAGAGAACAAGCAGGATTTAGAAGCAAATATTCGGTTGTTGATCACGTTCACGTTGTCAAACAGGTGCTGGAAAAATATGAGGAATATGGTCTGCCATTTTACTGTTGCTTCGTAGACTACTACAAGGCCTTCGACTCTTTGGAACACGACAAAATATGGAACGCATTAAAAAAGCAAGGTGTAGAAGGTAAATATATCAGAATAATAAAGAATATTTACACTGGAAGCACAGCAACAGTAAAATTGGAAAGGGAAGGGGAAAGGATAAACATAGAACGAGGCGTACGTCAAGGAGACCCGCTATCGCCTAAGCTATTTACTGCAGTGTTAGAAGAAGTATTCAGACAAATTGAGTGGAAGTATTATGGTCTTAAAATCAATGGAGAATATTTAACAAATTTAAGGTTCGCTGATGACATTATTCTCTTTGCTAAGTCTTCACAAGAATTGAACGAAATGCTAGCAGATCTAGACGCCCAAAGTAGGAAAGTTGGTTTAAAAATGAACATACTCAAAACTAAAGCCATGACAAATAGAAAGGAAGAAACAATAACAGTTAATAATAATAAAATTGAGTATGTAAATGAATACATGTACCTTGGCCAACTGATCACTACAATGAAAATATCAACAAAAGAAATAGAAACAAGGATAGGGAATGCCTGGAAACAATATTGGTCATTCAAGGAAATAATGAAAGATCCCAAAATGAGTGCAATAGTGAAAGGAAAACTGTTTAACACCTGTATCCTTCCCATACTAACATACGGGTGCCAAACATGGGCGCTCACCAAGGCCCATGTAGCTAAACTCCGAACCTGCCCGCGGAGCATGGAAAGAAGCATGTTGGGCAAGCGTAAACTGGATAAAACACCCCATACAAATATAAGAAAAGTTACGCGAACCCAAGATGCAACGCTAAAGATAAAGCTGCTTAAATGGCGATGGGCTGGCCACACCATACGGGGTGAGGATAAATGGAGCAAAGCGGTCAGTGTTTGGTACCCCAGAGAGGGAAAGAGAAGGAAGGGGCGACAAAACAAGAGATGGCGAGACGAAATTGAGGCTATAGCAGGAAAAACATGGATGAGACAAGCAGCAGATAGGAAGGATTGGAAAGGATTGGAGGAGGCCTTTGCCAAAGGGCACACGGACTAGCAAATATAAACAGCAATAAACTATTAAAAATATTTAATATTAAGTCCGATATAGGCTTATAAATAAATAAATAAATAAATATATTTAAACAACAAATACTGAAAACACCGATATATAAAGCGGTTTGTAAGTTGTGACTAAAACAAATGAGCATTTTTTTTCCCCCATATGCTAATTTAGTATTTTCTAAGAACTTAAGATATCTAAATATGTACCTATCTAGTTTTAAAAAAATTATTTGGTCATATGTACGGAACCCTAAAAGAGCGAGGTCCGACTCGCACTTGGCCGATTTTTTAAAATCTTCTTCTTCATCATTACCTATAGACGTCCACTGCTGGACAAAGGTCTCCTGCATGGACTTCCACAGGCTTCGGTCTTGCGCCGCTTGAATCCAACGGCTCCCTGCGACTCGTTTGATGTCGGTCCACCTGGTGGGGGGCCTGCCAACACTGCGTTTCCCGGTGCGGGGTCGCCACTCCAACACCTTGGGACCCCAACGACTATCAGCTCTTCGAACTATGTGCCCCGCCCATTTCCACTTCAGTTTCGCGACACGCTGAGCTATTTTTTAAAATGCTGAGTACTAATTCGCCAACCTCCTTTATAATAATAATAATTTATTATAAATTTAAATTTATAAATAATAATAAAGTAGATATAGATAGTCATTAAAACCTTCATTCAAACGAAGCTTTCTTAAGTCGCGCGCCTCGTTGATCAGCTGACCCCGTCCAACAAAATCTGGCCCGATTTGGCTTAAACGATCAAATCCAGCCAAAAACATATAATATTGTTCTGCTATATATTTACCCAGAGCCGCCGCAATGGCCCCGACGCCCCGCCACAGGCCGCGCTCGCGCGTGAACACGCTGGCGCGGTGCGGGTCCAGCGACGTCAGCGGCAGCGAGGCCACCACCCGCTCCACCAGGTCGGGCTCGAACTAGTTGCTATATATTTACCCAGAGCCGCCGCAATGGCCCCGACGCCCCGCCACAGGCCGCGCTCGCGCGTGAACACGCTGGCGCGGTGCGGGTCCAGCGACGTCAGCGGCAGCGAGGCCACCACCCGCTCCACCAGGTCGGGCTCGAACTAGTTGCTATATATTTACCCAGAGCCGCCGCAATGGCCCCGACGCCCCGCCACAGGCCGCGCTCGCGCGTGAACACGCTGGCGCGGTGCGGGTCCAGCGACGTCAGCGGCAGCGAGGCCACCACCCGCTCCACCAGGTCGGGCTCGAACTAGTTGCTATATATTTACCCAGAGCCGCCGCAATGGCCCCGACGCCCCGCCACAGGCCGCGCTCGCGCGTGAACACGCTGGCGCGGTGCGGGTCCAGCGACGTCAGCGGCAGCGAGGCCACCACCCGCTCCACCAGGTCGGGCTCGAACTAGTTGCTATATATTTACCCAGAGCCGCCGCAATGGCCCCGACGCCCCGCCACAGGCCGCGCTCGCGCGTGAACACGCTGGCGCGGTGCGGGTCCAGCGACGTCAGCGGCAGCGAGGCCACCACCCGCTCCACCAGGTCGGGCTCGAACTAGTTGCTATATATTTACCCAGAGCCGCCGCAATGGCCCCGACGCCCCGCCACAGGCCGCGCTCGCGCGTGAACACGCTGGCGCGGTGTGGGTCCAGCGACGTCAGCGGCAGCGAGGCCACCACCCGCTCCACCAGGTCGGGCTCGAACTAGTTGCTATATATTTACCCAGAGCCGCCGCAATGGCCCCGACGCCCCGCCACAGGCCGCGCTCGCGCGTGAACACGCTGGCACGGTGCGGGTCCAGCGACGTCAGCGGCAGCGAGGCCACCACCCGCTCCACCAGGTCGGGCTCGAACTAGTTGCTATATATTTACCCAGAGCCGCCGCAATGGCCCCGACGCCCCGCCACAGGCCGCGCTCGCGCGTGAACACGCTGGCGCGGTGCGGGTCCAGCGACGTCAGCGGCAGCGAGGCCACCACCCGCTCCACCAGGTCGGGCTCGAACTAGTTGCTATATATTTACCCAGAGCCCCCGCAATGGCCCCGACGCCCCGCCACAGGCCGCGCTCGCGCGTGAACACGCTGGCGCGGTGCGGGTCCAGCGACGTCAGCGGCAGCGAGGCCACCACCCGCTCCACCAGGTCGGGCTCGAACTAGTTGCTATATATTTACCCAGAGCCGCCGCAATGGCCCCGACGCCCCGCCACAGGCCGCGCTCGCGCGTGAACACGCTGGCGCGGTGCGGGTCCAGCGACGTCAGCGGCAGCGAGGCCACCACCCGCTCCACCAGGTCGGGCTCGAACTAGTTGCTATATATTTACCCAGAGCCGCCGCAATGGCCCCGACGCCCCGCCACAGGCCGCGCTCGCGCGTGAACACGCTGGCGCGGTGCGGGTCCAGCGACGTCAGCGGCAGCGAGGCCACCACCCGCTCCACCAGGTCGGGCTCGAACTAGTTGCTATATATTTACCCAGAGCCGCCGCAATGGCCCCGACGCCCCGCCACAGGCCGCGCTCGCGCGTGAACACGCTGGCGCGGTGCGGGTCCAGCGACGTCAGCGGCAGCGAGGCCACCACCCGCTCCACCAGGTCGGGCTCGAACTAGTTGCTATATATTTACCCAGAGCCGCCGCAATGGCCCCGACGCCCCGCCACAGGCCGCGCTCGCGCGTGAACACGCTGGCGCGGTGCGGGTCCAGCGACGTCAGCGGCAGCGAGGCCACCACCCGCTCCACCAGGTCGGGCTCGAACTAGTTGCTATATATTTACCCAGAGCCGCCGCAATGGCCCCGACGCCCCGCCACAGGCCGCGCTCGCGCGTGAACACGCTGGCACGGTGCGGGTCCAGCGACGTCAGCGGCAGCGAGGCCACCACCCGCTCCACCAGGTCGGGCTCGAACTAGTTGCTATATATTTACCCAGAGCCGCCGCAATGGCCCCGACGCCCCGCCACAGGCCGCGCTCGCGCGTGAACACGCTGGCGCGGTGCGGGTCCAGCGACGTCAGCGGCAGCGAGGCCACCACCCGCTCCACCAGGTCGGGCTCGAACTAGTTGCTATATATTTACCCAGAGCCGCCGCAATGGCCCCGACGCCCCGCCACAGGCCGCGCTCGCGCGTGAACACGCTGGCGCGGTGCGGGTCCAGCGACGTCAGCGGCAGCGAGGCCTCCACCCGCTCCACCAGGTCGGGCTCGAACTAGTTGCTATATATTTACCCAGAGCCGCCGCAATGGCCCCGACGCCCCGCCACAGGCCGCGCTCGCGCGTGAACACGCTGGCGCGGTGCGGGTCCAGCGACGTCAGCGGCAGCGAGGCCACCACCCGCTCCACCAGGTCGGGCTCGAACTAGTTGCTATATATTTACCCAGAGCCGCCGCAATGGCCCCGACGCCCCGCCACAGGCCGCGCTCGCGCGTGAACACGCTGGCGCGGTGCGGGTCCAGCGACGTCAGCGGCAGCGAGGCCACCACCCGCTCCACCAGGTCGGGCTCGAACTCCGCTAGCCGCTCTATTAGCTCCTGCAAAATATATCATATGTTGCAGGAGCAGTCTTTTTTTATATGTAAAGAAAATCACTCTTCACAAGTCTTTATTTATATGTAAAGAAAATCACTTCTAGCATAGCTTTTCATTTGTCTTTGGCGCATGATTGAGATTTAAATCTAGTTATAGCTTGGCAAAAGAGTAGAAACGGAACTAATTTTTGAAGTGAAAACTTCTTTAGGCGCGTTGAGCACTTTTTTGGGTGAGCAAAAAACATGGATTTCGCGTCATCGTCACCTTCACAATCGTCACCTGGAGATTTCAGTAAGCGTTTAACATTTTAGAAGTTCCCAAGCAACCTTGTACAGTGCAGCGGGCAAGCAGCCGCTTTCTTTACCGTTTAATGTACGATGTCGCAGGTTCGAATCTCACTCACGAAATCGTGACAGTGCGCGTTTTCTTATTTGTTTTTAATTATTAGCAAATCTAGTTTTCACTTCTATCGGCAGTCCCTATGACTGACTATATGCAATTTTTTTCTCTCCTGGCAACACTACACTACAGTAGGTATTGGTAGGTATTTATTCCTTGTTTTTACAAATTGATGGAGGCATTTACCCACAAGGGGTTCGGTATCAAAATGGTAAAAATTGAAGACTTTCTCCATCCGTCCATCCGGCTGTCACAGTCGATTATTTTAGTAACTATTAAAGCTATCGACATGAAATTTGGGATAGTTGTATATAATAGTGGCCCAACATCATTGTAATAAAAAAATCGAAAATTATTTTTAGTTTAATTAAAAACGGGAGAAAATCGGGGGTTTGAAATTTCAAAGTAAAACAACTCTGCTAACTGATTCTCTGAATTCCTCACCTACTGCAGCTCAGAGTTTATTGAGAGGCAACGTCAAAGAGTGCAATGCTTTCTTTGAATTCAAATTTATTACTGCATCTGAGGTAATAAAAAATTTTAAGATGCTGAAATAGAAAAAAACTGGTGATCTCTGGGGTATGTCTGTAAAAATTATATCTAACATAATAAATGACATTGCTCCTTATTAAGCTGTAATTTTTAATGAATGTGTTGCTCTATGTATCTTTCCTAATTTGATGAAACATAGGAAACTCATCCCCCTGTTTAAATCAGGCAACAGAACTGACCTTAATAATTACAGACCTGTATCAATCCTACCAACAATTAGTAAGATATTTGAAAAAATTATACTTGATCAACTAATGAAGCATTTTAATGTTAATAACTTACTATACCCCAAACAGTACGGCTTCACGAAGGGTCGAAGCACAACTGATGCAGGTGCAAAGCTACTTGAAGATATTTTCGATGCCTGGAAGCGTTCGCACAATGCTATTGGGGTTTTTTGTGACCTATCTAAGGCATTTGATTCCGTTGATCACCAAACTCTTTTACTCAAACTTAGTCATTATGGTATCAGAAGCGTTGCACTTGGATCTCATTGCCTCTTACCTTAGTGATCGAACTCAAAGTGTATGCGTAGGTGATATGAAATCGCGGGGTTCATCTACTCTGTTGGGTGTCCCACAGGGCTCTATCTGGGTCCTTTTCTATTTTTGGTATAAATTAATGACTTACCATAATATCATGACCGCGATGCTTGCAATATTGTTTTGTTTGCAGATGATACATCTCTAATATTTAAAACTGACAGAAACAAAGTAAATTTTGACGATGTAAACAGTATGTTATCTCAGATATCGCGTTGGTTTACTGTTAATAATTTACTCTTGAACGCTAAAAAACTAAGTGTTTAGAATTTATTGTATGTATGTAAATGTAAAGAAATGTAAAGAAAATTGATAAAACAATAAAAATAAACGGGGAAAACCTTATAATTGAGAACTCCACAGTTTTTCTGGGGGTGACCTTGGATAGTAAGCTTCAGTGTTACGCTCACATAGAGACATTAGCAGGTAAACTCAGCTCAGCGGCCTATGCTGTCAGAAAAATCAGACAGTTTACCGATGTAGAAACGGCTAGGCTACTCGCCTACTTCCATAGTGTAATGTCCTACATGGAATCTTATTGTGGGGCAGTGCAGCTAATATTGAAACTATTTTTATATTGCAGAAAAGAGCCATTCGATCTATCTATAAACTCCGTTCGCGCGTATCTCTTCGTGAAAAGTTTAAAGAGATTAGTATTCTAAGGGCACAATCGACTTATTAGAAATCGTCATAAACTAGAAATACTGTCATGTCGCCTGCGCAAAGTGCAAAAATCCTGTGTGGGGTTGAGCGTACGCTTATATAACATGATTCCGAAGGAATTGCTAGATTTGCCACTGCACAAATTTAAACAATGCGTAAAAACTCACTTACTAAGTCGCGGTTATTACAAAGTTAATGACTTTCTTAATGACCAAGTTGCATGGGATCTTAAAATGAGTATTTGAATAATAATATTCAATTCGATGCCAGCCTAAGTATGTCACGCTCTCTTTAAACATTTCTGTGGTGGTGTCGTGTGGTGCGGGTTGTTACGTTCCCTCAAATATGGCCGAGCGAAGCAACGGCTAGATCATGCGTCATGCTCGTGAACGCGATCCACCGGCGGGAATGGGGCTAATTTCTGTCTGCCCGTCTTAACATGAATTGAATTGTAGTACCTACGCTTTTTTGGAACTTCCACTCATTGTCGAAATATTATATTCTATTCTATTCTAACAAAGTTGCATGGGTTAAATTGGCTTGGCATCTGGCTGCCCACAAGATAGTATAAAAAACTTTTTTACAATGTAATAGCTGCATAATAATATTGTAAATTAATGATTATTTTGAAAAGAGCAACTGCTGAGTTTCTTGCCGGCTCTTCTCAGAAGAATCCGCTTTCCGAACCGGTGGTAGAGTCATGACGTGTCATATGAGCCACAGGTTGGCCTACGTGAAATAAATAATTTTGATTTTTTTTTGACTCGAGAACTGGCGTACCCACATAGTCTCGTAGCAACCAATGTTTCACGTTGTCAAACTATGATATTACGTTGCCCCATTTTGGAGCTATTATTTGTAGGTAGGGCGGTATCTAGTAGAAACTGAGCCACCAATCCTAAATCTATATTAGAAATTACCTGTGTAAAGTCCGGCGAAGGTGGATTGTTGGATAGCTCGCCGCGCACTGCCGCGTCCCCTAGTGCTTCAACAAACGCCTGCTCTCCCGAACAGTTTTCCCAAAGGCAATTCCATAACTCTTCACTGAAAATAATTTCCTCAACTCAAAAACATGTGTGTCATGATTTTATAAGAATGACGGTGTTAAATGAATTTTTCAAGTGGCAATTCTTTCAGTGTGGCAACACTTGTTTTATGTCGGTAATTTGTTAGTTGTTGGCAAACATGGTTGCGTTAGCCAATCAGGAATAAGCACGCGTAGCCCTTACAAAATTACGTAGAGTGGGAAAAATGGAGGGGAGAAAGCGAGGGCCGGATGGTCGACAGCGGAGGACAGGGAGTTAGTGATTTATCTTTGAATAGCTCGGTTAAAAATGGGCAAAGTATCAATATTTGTGACAACTTCAGAAGTGACAAGAACCCAATGGTATGTAAGAAATGATTACTTTCTATGAAATGTTATACCTTCAAAATAGTTGTGAATAATTATTTTTCGAATAGCTAAGATTATAGTATTTTATATGGAATTAATGGTGTTAATTTAGTAATAAGTTGTTGAAAGGCTTTGTCCTTTACAATAATTTTAAGACTACAGTGATTCTATCATATCACTTGGAACATTTGGCCAAGGCTACTCTTTGGTACTGTTTTCCTGTGATATTGTTAGCATTGCGACACCCATCATTAATTTCGGGTAGGTCAATTTTCATATAGGATTATATCCCGTATGATCATGACGAAAAGCTATGTTGACATATCAGTTTGGATCATTTGGTCAAAGCGACTCTGATAATGTATCCTTGCTATATTCAACATTTGAAGAAATAGTCTTTCTTATGTTATGAGAACTCTATACATTTAGAAGATGTTAAAAAGTTGAAGGTATGACATCAATTATGAATCATTTATATAGTACCCACATTATATAATTTTATTAATACAGTTGCGAACTCGATGAACAGTTTATGGACAGTGTGGGGTTGATAAGGATGGCGGGTGAATGTAAATCTGTGAGATTTAACAAAGTTTATTATATATTGGACTAAGTGTGAATGAATGAATGAACGAAATTTTATTCACAAAAATGCAGGTACAACATGATTGTAAGTGTGTTCATATGTATCCAGGTTGCTATAATAGTGGGGTTATGTGGGTCCTTAATTTATTTATTTATTTTAAGTTTTAACCATGTGTGTTAATGCCATTAGTTTCAACTGACTAAAAATTTAATGTGCAATCAAATTCAAGATTTGTAATTTTCGTCATGTTTTATTTGGAGGGTAAAATGAAATAATGAGTTGAGTGAAAAAGATGGCAGCCAAAGTTTGATAGACATGTTTGATTCTAAGCCTTCTTACTTGAAAGGCATAGTTAGACTATGAGTTGAGTCAAAATGATAGTTTTAGTTTTAGACGGTAACTATGATGTTACCTACTGTATTAGACCATGTGTATCTGTAGATGGTAACTATGTATGTTACCTACTGTATTGGACCAGTGCGTCTATAGGCGGTAAATAAGTATTTTACCTACTGTATTGGACCATGTGTGTCTGTTAATGGTAACTATGTATGTTACCTACTGTATTGGACCAGTGCGTCTATAGGCGGTAAATAAGTATTTTACCTACTGTATTGGACCATGTGTGTCTGTTGATGGTAACTATGTATGTTACCTACTGTATTGGACAAGTTCGTCCATAGACATTCGAACAGTGGCCAAGTGTGCCGTGGATTTCAAAGAAGTGATAAATTTTATTTGGCGGACTACGGGTGTCCTAAAGATAAGTGAGTGTCAAGTCATACATGAAATGAAATGAAATCGTTTATTTGCTAAATGTGAATAATAAAGCGATAGTAATATATTGTAATAATATTTTCTTTCATATTTTGCCATATTATGCATGGCGTGCAAATTCTCAGTTAAGTATCTGCATTCAATTGAAAAACAATAAAATATAAGTCATACATAATATTTTGATAGTTAAACTTTATGATTCATGAGTTTTATATCCATTTTTTCTCGGTTCACGATACTAGTGTGCATCCCAGGAAGATAAGTTCTATAATTTCAAACAGTACTGAAATATGTTCTCTATTTGAGAAATTTAATTCTAAAAAGTTATTTGGTCCACTTTATTGACAGAATAAATTTATCTTGGCAAATTGTAGGTATTAACAATATTTCTGTAAAAAAAAAAGGAGACCTACTACTACTATAATAGTTTTTATATTATAGACCTTTATTTCAATATTTTTATAATATTTAAGGAAATATTGGTAAATTTAAGTATCGTGTACGTGATGCAAACTATGCCACACGTTTTCCGCCATGATTTCATTATCTTCCTAAGATTCAATTCTTAATTTGGATCTACCCGCCTAGTAGAATAAAATCAGAACCAAGCCGAAATCGAGAATGATTATCATTATTGGGCATGAGTGAATCTCTTTTGAAGGATTCTGCTGTTTTTTTAACCAACTTCTTTTAGTATATATTTTTTCCACACTTTAAAATTACCTTAATTTTCCTAAATACCATAATTAGCCTGAAAAAAAAATTGAATAAACCTAATTGGGATAAATAATAGTGGTTTAGAGGTGGGCCAAGTGTAACAGTGAATTTTATTAGCAACCATTTAAATGATACGAAGGTAAGAAAGCCTGTGACACGATTTATTGTAAAATGCCCAATGATACGAATTAGAGTAGACTACTCAGATTAGCAAGATTGTCCTTTGATGATAAACAGCTTAAGATCACATGTATGATTGTAAATATTTGTCAATATAATAATTGTTCTTAATTGGCCTCGAGGGCAAGAAGGGCTTAAACTTTAATCATAATATGAAAAGGCAAGACTGTCAAAAATCAGAAGAAATTAAGAATACTTTCATTATTAGGTGGTCGTGTAGCTTTTTGGTCAGCATTTACGGGTAGGATACGCGATTGGTTGACCGCGTGCATTTTATGTTGCGTTGTTTTGTAGGACTTACCAATATTTTTAAAATAAATATATTAATATGAAGTTATTATTGAACGAAATAAATATACCTTCGGGTCGTTTAAGTTGGTAAATATATATAAAAAAAAAAAGTTTGAAGAATCACGTCTGTCATATACTTTGCTTTATAATAATGCGTTTGTATGGATAGTCGCGTAAGTAGGGTTCAAAAAAAAGAAAACAGACAAAAAGAGGGTTATATTAAATTCTTTGCAATCGGGAATTTGACAGTTTATAATAGGTATGTACAAGATAAGTCATCTAAGTAAGATCAGTATGTTGAAGATAATTTTTTGATGAATCTTTATTTACTTACTCACATTTTAGAAAATTTTATTGCGTACCTACCTGATTACAGAGTATGGCAGGTACATGCAATATTTTATTCATAAGAACTTGACTTGATGAACTGAGGAACGGGAAATCGCAATTAATACGTGTTTGCGAGTGTTTTAAATAATAATGCATATTATTATTATTTTGTATATAGCTTCAGTAGCAATATAAATTATATTAGTAACATATAGTGCTTATGAGAATTACCTAGTATTATCATTATGAATATTTGAAGTTGTTGAAAATGAACTTTTCCTTGATAAAGAATATTATAATAAATATATTCTAATGAACTGTTACTTTGTGAGTTGATGAAACATTTGTTTTGAGGTTATTCATTACGCGTACGACAGGCGGGGTATATTGACGAGATTTTGATCATGAATTATTGATTATTTATAATTCTTGTAAATCAAATTGGTGATCGATTTACCAATTTATTGCGATGAAAATTACGATTATTATTAGGGAAAATAAATAAACAGTTGTATACTTACGTATAATGACAGATAGAAACTGAAGAAACATACGAGTAGGTTAAAATACACTTACGAAGGTAAACTGGAGCAAAATATTGTGCAATACTTGGAATTATATCTAATGTTGTTTTGTCTTATTCTTAAAATTATCTTGTTTTGATTTAGATCTACTCTTATTTAACTGTGCTAATGGCATAAAAAAATACTTTATTAGTGGCATTCTTAAACCTTTCTTAGAGAAAGTTAATGTGTGTGTTTATGAACTATTTAATGTAAGTGCCCACAAGTTGACGCATATATAAACATTTTCCAGCATTGGTTCTACAAAGTTAGGCAGCAAGCAGATTGAACGTCAACTTGCGCCTAAGTAGAAATTTAAACGATAACATTTTAAAAATAAACTTCATGGAAGTTTTGAACGATGATAATCATTAATTTTGTAAGTAATTTGAATTTGAATTGAATTTAGATTGGATTTGGATTGAATTCGAATTGGATTTGAATTGAATTTGAATTGAATTTGAATATGTTTGTTATTTTCATTATTTATGTACAAGAAAAAAAATCTCTTAAAATCTATTATCAGATGAATTGGACAAAGGTGAAGCTTGTCTCTATGTGAATATTTCTTTCAGCATGCTCAAAAGTGAGAAGTGAAATTAAAAAGTGGTGCATGGGTATAAAATGTACATCCATATATAATTATATACTATAATAATATACTAAGTAGCAAAAAGCTGAGCTTTTCTTTTCGCGTAGTTTTTCTAACGAGTTAAGTCCCGTTGTAGCGATGTTGACTCTTTGGTTTTCATGGATTGATTTTGATTTTTGGATTGATTCTTTTGGATGAAGTTAATTTTTTTAAAAATTAAATTATCTAATAAACCATAAATACGCAAAAATACATAAATATTTTTATAAACATTTTTATTAAAATATATAAAAATTATAATTCTATACAGAACAGTAAGAAAGATGGTGCTGCTTCACTCTAGGTTTGAAAGTGTGCATTGACTGTCTTTAATGTGAGGTAGTGAGTTTCATAGGCAATAAATAATGCGGTGAACGAAAGATTTTTCTGAACATTTCCAATCTGATTTATTAGTTGGTATGGTAAAAAGAGTTTCGTTGACAACAAGCATAAAATTATAGAAATGAAGGAATGGTGATTTTGAGAGGTCGTCGTACATTACAATTCGATAGGGACGGATATAGTTAGATTTTCTAGGTATTTTTAAAGGATCTAGCAATCAAGTTCATTGTTGACTAGTAGCTAGAGATTTTGAGATCACCTGCGAATGAAAAAAATATATATATTGCGACTGCTTGAAACAGAGATGAACGTTATTAGTAATGTTAGGGATGGATTCTCAGAATTCGAACCGTTTACCATTAATGAACAAATTAATTGTTTTGATTGACGATTATTTAGTTATTTTAATACAAATTAGTGATTGTTCATTTTAGATTTATATAGTATTTATTCTTGTTGACTATATTTTTTGGATGAATCATAAATTTTATATTATTGAAATTACTATTTAGATGACTGAATGTTTTTTTTTTTTACAAAATATATGATAATGAATGTTTTATAAATAAGCGATTTCAAGATAAAAACATTGCTTATAGAAATGAATAATATAATTAATTATTATTTGATACAAGTTCTGGGTTATAGCCAGTAGATCTGTCAGATAAAACATTTTTTGAAGACAAATTATAGCGTGATATTTTTTTATAAATTCGTAGTCTGCAATACTAGATAATGCAGAACTGATGGCACCGCATTCACGAATGTGGTGGTGGGATAAACTACTTGTTTAGGATAAATAAGAGATAATTTGATATTATTGGAATTTGCTTATAGTAGACCAAACCAAGGTGAAGTAAGTTTGCTTTCGAAGTGAGTTAGTCACTTAATTGATTTCCGATTTCAAGATGGTATTTAAGTGAATAGTCAATATACAATATTCAGTAACATGATTTTAAAAGAAATAGCGTAAAAGTAATAAAAAAAATGACAATTAGTAAATATTTGTTGCGGTATTTTTACCGGTTCTTCCCGCTAGGTTGCGAATTTGCGATACAGAACTTTGAATTTAAAACTTAAAAATTTAAGTACTTAATATTATTGTCTAATTGACTAGACAGAGATTATGAATGTAGAGTTTAGTTTGTAATTGACAGATAGTTAAAAAAAATTGTTACCTTTAACTAAAAATTATGTTGAGGTTAATAGAACGAATGAAGATTTGAATGAAATGAAAAGGTTTAGGGTTGAATTTGTGAATAAATAAAAATTGAATTTTTATTTTTGAGATATTTAGTCTGAAGATTGGATTTTGAGTGAGATAATGACATTTTTATAATAAAATGATAAGGATTGAATGAGTTAGGTTAACCTCGCTCCTAAAATATCTTAAAGACTGTGCTATAGTGCTGTGTGATAGTTCCTAGATAGGTCTAATCCTCTCGTTAGAGAGTATTATGTTCTATGGGTCTAAAGTTTCTATAACTATAAGTGTAGTGTGTAATATGAAATTGGTATTAATTGGTTAGTGCTAGAGTAATTCGTCATATTAAAATAATGATCAAGCTTAGTAAAGATAATGAGTTTCGAATCTGATTCACAATAAAATAAGTCCAGTGAGAATTACGACCGAATGTCATGATCAAAAATTAGGTTAAATTGATACATATACAAAAGGATAATCAATTTAGGTGAAATGTAGTGTGGGTATATTAACAAAAAAAAATTATGGATATTATTTTATGTTGTTATTCTAATGCATGTTGATAATACAGTGTTGAGTGCTACATTCCAGCAAAACGGTTTATATTGTGTGTATGATATAGATATATAGATATATCTATATCTATGTATGTAAGGTATGCGGTTACCAGATTTTTAGTAGGGTACGTGCGCCGGAGGCTGCACGATATCGGATGGCCGAATGTCATGATTTTATAAGAATGACGGTGTTAAATGAATTTTTCAAGTGGCAATTCTTTCAGTGTGGCAACACTTGTTTTATGTCGGTAATTTGTTAGTTGTTGGCAAACATGGTTGCGTTAGCCAATCAGGAATAAGCACGCGTAGCCCTTACAAAATTACGTAGAGTGGGAAAAATGGAGGGGAGAAAGCGAGGGCCGGATGGTCGACAGCGGAGGACAGGAAGTTAGTGATTTATCTTTGAATAGCTCGGTTAAAAATGGGCAAAGTATCAATATTTGTGACATGTGTATTGCCATCTCTGTCTGCTAAATATAATGCGATCAAGTTCAGCAGCACATGATCAATCGAGAGAATGCCTAAATAATATTCTCTATCATCTTATTCTGTGTTGTCAATTGAGTATTTGACTGTTGTCAAAATATTTAATTATTTATTATCGAAAATGTAATATGTAAGAATAACATTTGTAAAAACAGAAAATAAATCAGTCCCAAAAACAAAACATATAGAGCTTTAAAGTTTCTTGTTAGACAGAGAGAGCGCTACTCAAGTGTGATGTCACAATTCACCAGCTCCGTACACGCTCCATACGAAATTTCATTTTAGAAAGAGGCAGATATAGTCACAGTAAAACAGCTTACATTTCCGAAACTAGTAAAGATATTCAAAAAAGAGAAAAGGCATTGTGTTATAATTGTAAAAACGTTATTTTTTTATAAATAAACAAAAAAATATCAGTCAAACACCCAATTATGTTATTTATTATTTTTATATTATTAATACTTTACAAGTGAGCTCGCTTCCAAAGTGAGTTTTATTTTAGTGAATTATTTATTTAGGGTACATATACAATATGAATGTTAAACCAAAATTTTCTATTTCTGTCTGTATGATGACATAACAAGGATGGAAATGGAGTAGTAGTGTGCTGTGACTTGGCTCGATCTTGAGATAGTTAAAAGGAGACACAAATATGTCACTCGTGACACATTAAGTTCCTCTCATTTTATGAGACTGTATATGTGTTCTATAACAGTAGTCTATAGATTTCAGTCTCAGTGTGAGCGAGATAGAAAATGGAAAATGATGATTTGACATTCATATTGTCACGATCGCATTATATCAACTAGATTTTGCCCGCAACTTCGTCTGCTTGGACTCTTAGGTTTTTAAAATCCCTAGGGAACCCTTCGTTTTTCCAGGCTTAAAAGTAGCCTGTCACTTAACAGGTCACCAACTATACCCATGCTAAAAAAGTCACGTCTATACATTGCCGCGTTGCTATATGAATCGGGATTGAAGGAGAAACCAACTCACTTTCGCATTTATTAGTAAGGATTTTAAAATATTTTCTCACCTTAAATCATACTTAAGACACAGCTTAACGACATGAACTGCAACGTTTTTGTTGCTCAATATATGCGGTCTATCAGCTAGATTTCCAATAAACTCGTGCGCCAGCTTTTTGGCGTCGGCGCCTTGAGATGAACAGAGCAGCCTCAAAGCTTGGGAATAGCGTCCCGAAGCTATAAACGCCTGGGCCCTCGCGAGCAGGTCTCGGGGTTTGATGCGGGCCACTCCGCGGCGGCCGAGGAGCGCTAGCGCGCCTTCAGACGTGCAGGCCCCGCCCAGCGCGCTGTCGCCGGCCTTGCACATCGCGCGCGACACGCGCCCGTCCGTCCAGTGGCCCTTCAGAAGTAGTTTTCTTCAGTAAAATCATATAAAAAAACTAGCTGATGCCCGCGACTTCGTACGCGTGGATTTAGTTTATAAAATCCCTCGGGAAATCTTTGATTTTCCGGGATAAAAAGCAGCCTATAAAGCAGCCTATGTTACTCTCCAGGTCCTCAACTATACACATGCAAAAAATCACGTCGATCCGTAGACCTGTTGCGGCGTGATTGAAGGACAATACAAAAAACACACTTTCGCATTTATAATATTAGTAAGGATTCTTTTACAAAACCGACTTCAAAGTCCCGCGCCACTATACAAAGTATATAATTTATTGTTGATATTTTAAAAACCGCTCGACCGATTTCGATAAAATTCTTATGGGACCACCTGGGAAGTATAACCCTTTGAAACAAAAAAAGAATTTTTCAAATCGGTTTAGGCGTCTTCGAGTAATCGGTGAACATACATAAATAAAAAAAAGATTTGATAACCTCCTCCTTTTTTGAAGTCGGTTAATAAACACAATATGGCTAACACAATTCCCATAGTAGCAATTTCCGCTGGGGTTTTGTAGCCAACGGTTGGGAGATGGTTGTGGTCATGCCAACTAAGTCCCTTCGTAAGGCCAACTACATCCCGGTTTTCTACAGTTGGCACCACGATTTATAGGGATGACAAAAACTAGGGACAAAGGCCCAACCAACAGCCAACGCAAAATTGCTATAGGGTTGTACACAATCTCTAAACAAATCTAAATCTAGTTTTTTTTTATCATTTTCCTTTTCCCATTGCCTCACATATGAACGTGGCTAATACAGCACGATCTCAAAACCGATCTAAATTGACAGGCCTTAATCTAGTGCTATAGTTTGAGCGCAAGGGCGGTGAGACGGGAGAGGGCGCGATTGACAAGACGTTGACTAGACGCACATGAGATATTTTAGGGCAGATAAATCTCAGGATAACATGTCGGAAAATCTTAATAAATGTAATGGGTAATTATAACAAAAAAAATTATTTCCTGGTTAAACAATAATAAACGCATATCTAAAATGAGTACATTTTATTATTTACGATACAAAACAGTTGCAAATTACCATTTCTCACTGAGCAAATAAAAAAAAATTTCACTGCCACCGTTACAGTACAAAATTAATCCATATCTTCTTCTTCTTCATTATTGTCGTCAATTTCCATATCCTCCTCAGAATCTGACTCGTTTCCTAGATTTATGATCAGCTCATCTATCACATTGTCAAACCTCATGTCGTGGTTCCAATATTGGTTCTCAATTTTTTGTACATGGTCGTCACACTTCTGCCATTTTTCAGGAGTGAATTCAGAAAACAATCTTGTGATGATTGGAATTTTTTCGTCCAATGAAGAATTTATGTAATTTGAAGCTAAGTTGTTCGTTTGAGAAAAAAACTGTGCACAGTGTAAATAACATTTTTCACATTACGTGGAATTGGCGGACCCATCTCAGGATATTTTATCTCGTGTGTGTTTGGGACAAAGGGGCGCAAACAACTAAGACGTGTAACCGTAGCCGTGGTCGACGGCAGACTGAGTTAGCTACAAGATTGTTTACCTCTCCCGTCCTGCCGCTCACATACCTCAGGCAGTGACTAGCTCTTGCGCTCGAACTATACCATATCCCTTTCCCATTGACTCAATACCCTAACAGTTAAAGGTGCAGACTGAAGACTTAAAGGTAGATAGTACGACGCTCACCCGTTGCAGTATTTTCGTACTGACTCCTAACACAAGCTTTTCGCTTATTCAGAAGGGAGAGGAGAATATTAGTCAAGATCAGCTTGGCTAAAATTCTTTTAAAAAATTGACAGGTCCAAATCAAGTGCTGTCCCTTTCATAATGCTGCCTGCGAAAAGGACCTCTGTGTCGGTTCACTCCGTTAATGCACTTATTTTGTTAAATATTTTAAAAACTACATTATTTAAGATAAACAATACAATAACTTAACAATAATTTTTTACCTTAAAAAATGCGGACGAATATACGGGCTCTATTTGGGACAAATCTAGCGGCTTGTCATAATCATCGCCCCAGAGGCGAAGGTTTTCGTTGGAATCGAAGATCGCGAGGCTTCCGCCGAGCCAGCCCAGCCATATCGGTGTCGACTTGAGTTCTACTCGTTGTACCGGTCGAAGGCTTATAGATGATTCGATTAGGGTTACGGCGAGCCATTGCATAACATTAGCTCGGGCAGACACAAGTATTCTATTATCGAGCTCACACCACTCCAGCACGGGAGAGACGTGGGGCGGCCCGTCCAGGCGCACTCCAGCGGCGCGGCCACCGGCCACTATGATCACCCTCGAGAGAGTGGCTAGAGCTAGTATGCGAGCGTCGCGAGCCGTCATAGCCACCACTTCGCCTCGAGCTCCCGAAAACAAACAGGAGACACGAGCGGACCGCACCCCCAATGGCCTCGAAAACCGTATGAGCCAAACAGATCCACCCGTGTCCAGCGCTAGTCCCGATGTGCCAGCCCATGTGACCCGCAGTATCCCCCAAAGCTCTCCTCCGAGTGTCACACGTCTGAGGATTAGCCCTCGTATACTTTCATACTGGTAAACGAGCCCCCGGGCGAACCCCGCCAAGAGGCGAGTACCATCGTGGTTATAAGCGAGGCATGTAACCGCGCCGTTGTCGCCGTGGGCGTCGCACACCCATCGTAACGTTTGGTCGTGGAATGAAAGTAGATGTCCATGAGCTGTTCCCACTGTGAGCCTGCCGTTGGTGCCTGCGCTCAGTGTGGTAGCGGCTCCGGCAGATGATCGCTCCTGAAACAATGTGTGATCAGATGGATTTAGTGGCTGTGGTGTCATGTCACAGACCAGTAAGCAAGGAATCGAGGGGAAACAGCGTTGCATATTACCTGTTACTGCCCCCTTTAAAGTATAAACGAAGCATCCATCTAGGTAAACATATTTTACACCCTGAGGTGGGGACACTTCATTCATCCCAGTCAAGAAAATGCCTGGCGGCAGCGAGTATCGCCGAGGTTTAAAATGGTGGCGAGCACGATGGGTGGGCGTGCTACAGGGGTTTTGAGACCCGCAAAGCCGCAACAACAAGAAAGAAGAAGCCCAAACGCTTGTTAGCTGAACAATCGCTTACCAAACTTATTCAGAATTATTATTGCTGAGCCGGCCTTATTCTGTACTAGCTGATGCCCGCGACTTCGTTCGCGTGGATTTAGTTTTTAAAATTCCTCGGGAACTCCTTTATTTTCTGGGATAAAAAAATAGCCTATGTCACTCTCCATGTTCTCAACTATACCCATGCAAAAAATCACTTCCATCTGTAGGTCTGTTGCAGCGTGTCTGATATACAGGGTGTCCCGGAATGCGACGTCAAGCCGGTACCGGGTGATAGGCCAAGTCTTATCAGTTATCATAAAAATCTAAAAAAAATCTGTCATGTATTTTAAAAATTATGACTATTTGGAAAAAAAACGAAAAATATACACCCTGTGATGCATTTTCACTTCCCGTTTCTACAAATTTCCACTTTATTTTTATTTATTTTTTATTTTGTAACCCTGAGTAATGCTCCTGTAGCTAGTAGTCTAAAATTTTAACCCAACTGCTCTAATTTTGAAAGAAAATGACACATTATTCCCATATCAAAAGTGAATTTGAATTTTTCGTTCAATTTCAACTGACTCTACTGAAAAAAAAAAGTACTACACTGGTTGGGCAAGTAGCTTTAAAAGTTGGCGCATTTAATGAGGATTCCAAAATGGTATGACACTTGCTAGATTATTTCTTAGACTATGGTCAAATTTTTATTTTTGTGAACTAATCCGGTTTTCAACTATTTTTTATTATTTATTTTAAAATGATTTAGTGTACCCAATCCTTCCCTCGGAACGCAACTTTACATAATTCTAGTATGAGAGAGACGGAGAGAGCCATTTTACGAAGTGTGAGCGAGACAGAGAGTGACGCCGCTAATGTGTGAGACGGATAGATACTTTTAGATTAGATTTTTCAATTAAATAAAAAAAATATTTAAGTAAAATTATTTCATTTTATTTAAATTACAGCAAATGTTCAAACTGCCTTCCTTCAGCAGCAATACACGCCCGACATCTTTTTAGAAAAGGTCGGGTTATCAGACGGGAGAATCTTCCGTTATTTACGAATTCTACTGCTTCTGCTATTCTTGCTCGTAGCTCCGCCAAGTCTTCTATTGGTTTTTGGTACACTTTTTCTTTCACTGCTCCCCAGTAAAAGAAATCGAGAGGATTTAAATCAGGGGAACGGGCTGGCCACGAGATTGTGCCAGACCGCCCTATCCACCTGCCCGGGTATTCCTCATCGAGGTATGCTCTAACTGAGCGGGCATAATGCGCCGGGCAGCCATCTTGCTGGTACCACATATCTCGGTAAATGTTAAGTGGTACGTCTTCCAGTAAATTTGGCAATTGATTTTGTAGGAAATCCAAATAAATTTCGCTATTCAAATTCTCTGGCAACTCACAGGGCCCAATGGTTCTACCATTTAAAATCCCAGTCCACATGTTCACTTTAAAGCGGTATTGTGATCTGTCTTGTCTCATCAAATGTGGATTTTCTACATGCCACTCGTGTAGGTTATGTAAATTCATGTAACCATCTTTTTTAAATGTTGATTCATCAGACCATAAAATTTTCTGTAGGAATTGCGGATCTTCTCGGTGTCTCTCTAACATTGTTTGGCAAAATGCAACTCTTGGTGAATAATCGCGCTCTAGTAAAGACTGTACTCGCTGTACATGGTACGGGTGGAGCTCATTGTATTTTAAAATTTGGTGTGCTACACTTTTGGGCACTCCTGTAGTTGCTTCGATTTCATGTACCGAAATACTCGGGTTTTCTTCGACTGCTTCCATTACGACGTCCTAGTAATAGTAGGAACTTCTTCCTTCACTACGAACTTGGCTTGGGAACCGTCCCTCTGAGAGCAAACGGTGCACATTCGTAAAAACTCGATGATCGGGATGACGGGCAGCATTTGGGTACCTCTCACGATACAGTCTAGCTGCAGCACTAGCATTACATCTGCATTCCCCATAGATGAGGTGCATGTTGGCATATTCCTGTACGGTGTACACAGACATGGTGTCACAACACAATCACAATAGTCCAGAGGAAAGCAAAGGTCGTAAAAAAGAGAAACTAAACAGTCCAAATCCAAATCACAAGCAATCGGGTCCAATAAACGAAGCAAAAGGTTGTTAGTACGAAATCAAGACGAACGAATACGGAAAGGTGTACGGAAAGTAAACGAAGTAGCGTAATGTACTGTCGTAATTGTGAACGCGGTCATGGATGATGTGATAGTGATTATTGTGTCCGCTCGCACTAGTCGAATAGTATCTATCCGTCTCACACATTAGCGGCGTCACTATCTGTCTCGCTCACACTTCGTAAAATGGCTCTCTCCGTCTCCCTCATACTAGAATTATGTAAAGTTGCGTTCCGAGGGAAGGATTGGGTACACTACATCATTTTAAAATAAATAATAAAAAATAGTTGAAAACCGGATTAGTTCACAAAAATAAAAATTTGACCATAGTCTAAGAAATAATCTAGCAAGTGTCATACCATTTTGGAATCCTCATTAAATGCGCCAACTTTTAAAGCTACTTGCCCAACCAGTGTAGTACTTTTTTTTCAGTAGAGTCAGTTGAAATTGAACGAAAAATTCAAATTCACTTTTGATATGGGAATAATGTGTCATTTTCTTTCAAAATTAGAGCAGTTGGGTTAAAATTTTAGACAGCTACAGAAACATTACTCAGGGTTACAAAATAAAAAATAAATAAAAATAAAGTGGAAATTTGTAGAAACGGGAAGTGAAAATGCATCACAGGGTGTATATTTTTCGTTTTTTTTTCCAAATGGTCATAATTTTTAAAATACATGACATAGATTTTTTTTTAGATTTTTATGATAACTGATAAGACCTGGCCTATCACCCGGTACCGGCTTGACGTCGCATTCCGGGACACCTGTATATCTAATATGTCAGTCACTTTAACAGATAGTGGTGAAACTGGCCCTAAACATAATGAAATTAAAATTGCTATCTGTTACTTAGGTATTCCAAAATAGAAACATTTTCATGAACATGCCTACAGAGTACAGACAGAATGATAAGGCCATGATAAAACATATCATATTATTACGAACAATGAATGACTGTGAATAGATAAGTCATATTATTTAATTGGCAGTGCAAGACCGAGGCTTGTGGAAGCCCATACATAAAGCCCATAAAGACCTTTGTCCAGCTATGGACTTCTATCGGTTCATGAAGTAAAAGATGATCATTTAATTATTATTATATATTTAAAGTAGGACATGCAGGATTTTATGATTTTGACAGCATTTTTGAGAGCAAAGGTATTTTAAAAATCATAATTCATAAGGGAATCCTGATGGATTTCATGAAATGATATAAATGAGTAGAATAAGCTAACAGAATTGGAAATTTAAACATCATCATCATCATCATAATCATTATCAACCTTTAGATGTCCACTGCTGGACATAGGTCTCCTGCATGGACCTCCACAGGCTTCGGTCTTGCGCCGCCTGAATCCAGCGGCTGCCTGTGACTTGTTTGATGTCGTCGGTCTACCTAGTGGGGGGTCTGCCAACACTGCGCTTACCGGTGCGGGGTCGCCACTCCAGCACCTTGGGACCCAAACAACCATCAGCTCTTCGAACTATGTGCCCCGCCCATTTCCACTTCAGTTTCGCGACTCGCTGAGCTATGTCAATGACTTTGATTCTCCTGCGGATCTCTTCATTTCTGATTTGATCTCGCAGGGATACCCCAAGCATAGCTCTCTCCATCGCTCGCTGAGTGACCCTGAGCCTTCTTATGAGGACCACAGTTAGCGACTATGTCTCGGATCCATAAGTCATCACTAGCAACATGCACTGTTCGAAGACTAGTCTTCAGGCATGAGGAATTTTGGACAAGAAGACATCTCGGAGCTTCCCGAACGTTATGCCGGATTCCCGAATTTAAACATATCGTAGATAAAGTAAGTATAGATCTCACTGTAAGTCCAACTTACTTGAGCCTGTATCAACTGTTGAGAAATTGCCTGCAAGAAGTCAACTTGTAAGGCAGAGCATGTGGTTTCCTCAAATTTCTTTGGAGATATTTTATTTTCACTTTCCAATTCTTCTGAAGATAACACTTCGGCCAGGGTTGGTGCCTCACTGGTAGGTAAAGCATATTCTACTTCATCAAGCTAAAATAAAACATAGTAGGTATTTATATTTCACATTTTCTACCAAGGCACCATGGTTTCTATGGATATCAGAACTTCATGACTCAGTATATCAATATAATCACAGTGAAAATGGAAATCAAAACCTTGAACTGTACTCATAAAACAAGGCTGTCTAACTCCAATGCTTCGCGATAGAAAAACAAACAAACAAATTTTCACACATTAACTCAATGCATAAATTTTATTTATTTTGCAGTCAAGAGCTCGTATCACTTTTCTTGACAGCTTCATAAGCTCTCTACTGTACCTAAAATTCATACTTTTCCAAATATCAACTTGCCCCCCCTCTTGGCCCTCGGCTGGCGACGCCAAATGGTAACAAAACTTGACAAATGGTGCTAAGACAGATGCATTGTGCTAAGTGGTAGGCTGGTGTGGAAGCTGCTCTCCATCCATTCACCTAGTTGGCTGGTCAGCTAGTTTGCACTTATTCTTATCCACCACTGTTGCTACAAATTACTTACTATAGAATCCTAACCACTTAAAATTGGTACTAGGTATTAGCATGTATATTAATGAAAATATAAAATTTACAAAACAAGCAAGAGCAGTAAAAACTCCATATTACCTCTTCAAAATCGACATACTGAAGACTTTCAACTGATTCAAGATCTGAATCCAAAAGTGATTGGGTAGAAGGTGTCTTTAATAAATCCATTGATAATAATTTTACAACATGAACAATAAAATGCAACTTTATGCTATAGTGCATTCCTTATTGAGTAAATTGTAAAGTAGCATGATATTTTATTAGTATTTGAATCAAAAGTAAAACGGAGAGGTTATATTCTGTATTTTAATGGAGATTGAATTGGTTTATAATTCATATTCACTGAGTTAAAAGTCACTACCTACATTATAAATTATAATGTTTAAAATAAAATGTAATTTTTATTATTTGAATCATTGAACTTCCGAGATTTATTTTCATAGACCACTAGACCACGAACACTAGGATCACAGAATACTTTATACCCTACCACAGCTGTAAACTGTTTTATCTCTGTTTACTGTTTATACTCGTAGCGGACTGACTAGCTCCACTTCTGTCTCACAGACTACAGAGTACTTTGTTATAAGGAGTAAGGACACCCGTCTAATAAAACCCATCTGCCCGCGAAATTCAAATTTAATTTGGTTTTTCACAATTTGTAAACTTATATGACAAAGTAGGCTTAAGGCATTCTAATTGCGCCAATGGCAGTATCATCTTCATAGGTTTTAAAAAAATCTTTACTAGAAAGTGTCCAGTTTAAGAAATCAGTCAGAATATCGAGATGGACGTGAGTTACTCACAAATTAGTCGATATTCTGACTAACTAACTGTACTAACTGTGCAAACTGTAGATTCAATGCATAAATATAACTACTGTGTACACAGTCATATTAAAGGTTGTTACTTGGAACCCAAATCTGATGTAATGGTATTTCGTTTATATTTTGGTTGCAACCTGTTTTGTGTACCTACCTTTTCAATAAATAAATAATGTTTGGCATGCCTAATTTATGGGGTAACACTCTACTTGTATTAGGACAGCTGTATAAAAATCCATTGTAAAAAAACTGCAAATAAATAATAATTAAATTGGAAACATGTACTTACAATGAATTTTCAATTAAAATTTATGTTTAAATGGTATGCAATAATATGAAACAATAATAATTAAATTATTGAATAAATAAATAAATGCTGTAAAGATCGTACATGGGTTTTATTTAGTGTTGTTTTTATGGTTTTAGATTTTACCTTGTCAAAAGACGTGTTGGATTTGATACTACATTGTTCCTCCTACTTATGTTAAAACTAGCTGATGCCTGCGACTTCGTCCGCGTGGATTAAGTTTTTAAAATCCCTCGGGAACTCTTTGATTTTCCGAGATGAAAAGTAGCCTAAGTCACTCTCCAGGTCCTCAACTATACCCATGCAAAAAATCACGTCGATCCATGGCTCTATGGCAGCGTGATTGAAGGACAAACCAACAAGCACTCTTTCGCATTTATAATATTAGTATGATTACTCCTAGAAAAGCCTTATAAACAATCTATCCGCAAAGATGCCATTATTTAAGTATTTTAGGTTTTCAGGATGTATAAGTTGATCTAAGTAAAATGCTCAATTGACTGAATAAATTAAACTAAAAATATAAGATGCTCAATTGAATTGTTACAGGGCCTGCGCCATCTTGCCATCCAATCGTGAACGATGGCGGCAAAATAATCAATGTCTTTCATAACTACTAAATTTAGAGCTTTATTTTAAAAGAAAACAGTAATTAACATTATTTGTAAAATTATTATTATCATATTTATAAGCACCTTAAAACATTTTAAAATGATTAAAATAGAATTAAGTACTGAAATGTAGTGAAAGTGGGCGTGGCCTGTGTATGGTTGGGTATCATTGGTAGGGGGAGTGGGGGTGGTGGTAGGGATAGTGGAAGGGTGCGTGCGGCTTTGTGCTTCGCTGCGCGTAGTGCACTCGCTAGTCGACGTTTTGCTGCCGAGCAGGCAACAGGTCTTCACGCCTGTCCGGACAGGCAGATTTAATAAAGTTCAGCAACTTTGAAAGTTTGCGGCTCCCATGCTGCGTTTACGTCGGGTGAGTTTTTTTTTATATTCCAGTTTTGTACGCTGTGCGTTTGAAATTTATACAGCCGTATTTAAATTTGAATAATTGTGCTGCAGTAATTTTAAAAACCGATTCAAATGAAAGTACATATTATATGAATTTAATGACTATAATAGTATAATATATAAATTTTTTCGCGCGATAGTATTCCAAAGTTTTTTTTTCTACTACTAAATACGGTATTAACCTTAACATCATGTAAATTTTTAAGCTTTTTTTCCACTGCTAGTAGTAGTAGCTAGCTGTAGACTAGCAGGGTAGTCATTCTACCCTCTAATACAAAAAATTTAATTTTAACGTGCAATTCCTTGTGATAATCTTGTTGCTAACTTAGTCTACCCTCGTCTACCTTGTCCGTTTTTCTGATAACTACGGTGTCGTTCAATAAACCTACCCCCATTAATTAATTTTTTAAGCTTTTCTTACTACTGCTTCATTCAGCCCTGTATGTAATGCAAAAAGTTTAATTTTAACGTGCAATTTCTGGTGATAATCTTAGTCTACCCTCGTCTACCTTCGCCTTTTTCTGATAACTGTATGGTGTCCTTCAATAAACCTACCCATGAATAATTTTTTTGCATGCTTGCTTGGGAACTTGGCTTTCTTGCTTGGTTGGGAAGGCGAGCGGTGCTTAGCTTGTTAGTACATGTTTGACCATACAGATTTTTAAATAAAATTAATAATTTTAACCGTCTCTTGTAAATCTAAATTATTGTTTTTATGTTGCAATAATTTTTTTATAGTGTAAACTTTATTTCCCTAGTAATATTATATCTATCCTTTTGGACAAATATGGATAATTTAATTGGATGCTCAAATTCTTACTTCATTCTACCCTCAAAAAAATGGATTTTACCTTCTTCTTTAGTGAGTTTTCTCTAAATTTCTTACTACCCTCGGTTTATTTTATTTTCGCATGTGTTAAAATGGATTACATTTCGCAGGAATCGAGTCGTGGCGGCGGTTCACAAGAGAACAGTCGCTCACTGGCGGAGATCTTGAATTTTGACCCCTCTTAATTCGCCGACATCGCTGCAGCACCGAAAGAAAATCAGGCTAACGTGAGCTCTTTGTATTTTTGCATGCTGATTTTATTTACATACCAGAGAAGAGGTTTTTACTTAGTTCAGAAAGTCTTAAGAAGTTCGTGCCACGTTTTATGTAAATGTGGGTAATTTATTTCTTTGCTAGTTTTAAGCATTTTTTAGTTTAGACGCGGGTAGTTGATGATTCAACTAGTTTTAGTTTTTTTAAGTTTTAGTAAATTTTTGTATGCAGGTATAGTTCTTACATATAATTATTAATTACTAATAAATAGGTGACTGACTGATCTATCAACGCACAGATCAAACTACTAGACGGATCAGGCTGAAATTTGGCATACAGATAGCTATTATGACGCAGGCATCCGCTAAGGATTTTTGAAAATTCAACCCCTAAGTGGTAAAATAGGGGTTTGTAAAATCGAGTTTAGCGTGTGTATATGATAGAAAGGATAGATCGAATCGCAATAACGTCAGTGAGATAGACTAAGTTCTGTGTCTTTTATTAATTACTAGCTGATGCCCGCGACTTCGTCCGCATGGATTTAGTTTTTAAAAATCCCGCGGGAACTCTTTCATTATCCGAGATAAAAAGTAGCTCTCCCGGTCTGAGGAACCACTACTACATCCATTACTATACCCATGCAAAAAATCGCATCAATCCGCTGTTCTGTTGCGACGTGATTGAAGGACAAACCAACAAACAAACACACTTTCGCATTTATAATATCAGTAATGCTTTATTATAACACTTTTTATAATTGTCAAATTTTTTACCATACTAAACCAAAGACAAAATTACGTTTAACTGTCATTTACGTTTTATTATTCCACTGTCATTTGCGTTTTGTTATTCCATGTCGGATGCGTTTTTGTTATACCACGTTTTATAGTGACTTGACGGAAACGCAGTCGAACGGGATAAAAAGTATCCTATGTCCGTCTCCTGGTTCTAAGCTACCTCTCCACCAATTTTCAGCCAAATCGGTTCATCCGTTCTTGAGTTATAAATAGTGTTACTAACACCACTTTCTTTTATATAGATATATAGATATATAGATATATAGATATATAGATATAGATATAGATATAGATATAGATATAGATATATAGATAGACTAGCTGATGCCATCGACTTAGTCCGCGTGGATATAGTTTTTGAAGTCCCTCTGTAACTCTTTGATTTTCCGGGATAAAAAGTAGCCTATGTCGCACTCCAGGTCCTCAACTACACCCATTTTTTTTTTATTCGATGACAAGCTAGTCCTTGACTGCGATCTCACCTGATGGTAAGTGACGATGCAGCCTAAGATGGTAGCGGGCTAACTTGGAAGGGGTATGGCAGTGAACATTCAACCCATACCCCTAATTGGTTTCTACACGTCATCGTGCCGGAACGCTAAATCGCTTGGCGGCACGTCTTTGACGGTAGGGTGGTAACTAGCCACGGCCAAAGCCTCCCACCAGACCAGACCAGAGACAATTCAGAAATTATAAATTCCCAAATTAAGCCCGCCGGGAATCGAACCCGAGACCTCCCAGTTATAAGACAACAGCGCTCACCACTGAGCCAGGGAGGTCGTCAAAAAATGCATGCAAAAAATCACGTCAATCAGTAGCTCTGTTGCAGCGTGATTGAAGGACAAACCGACAAACACACTTACGCATTTATAATATTAGTATGAAGGTATGATTAATATAATTTAAGTATTAAAAACACTCGAAGTAGGGTTCAAACAGCAAATTGTGGGTAGACACAAATCAAAGACTTGCATAAATACAAGACACCACTGCATGCGGGAGTCAGTTGTGTACCGAACGCCGAGTCGCCGACGGAGCGGCACGTGAGTGTCAATAGTGCGAGTGTTTGGGTATGTTATATTATCATGTAGAATTAATGAGTATTCTACGCAGGGTGTTATAAGTTTGACACGTGTACCTGTATTTATATATCTGTGTATGTCTGTCTGTCACTCCACAGCAGCTTACAGCAGATATAGTGTGTTTGGGCTCATTAGAATGGTCTCAATGAGTAGACGAGTTAGCTAGATGATGATTGAGGATCGAGAAGGAGGATCTGATGATCAGAAAACGGTAACAGGATGTCAGGTATAAATAGGTGTTAAGTTTCAATTTACACTTGTTTAAAAGAAATAATGCAATTAAGGGGATACACAGTGACGTTTTTCCGGCAGGTGGCGCGGTGGACGGACGGCGTGCGCGGCCGCTGTCGTGGTGCGGGGTGCTGCCGGCGCGCGCGCTGGACGTCTTGTCTTGTATCTTGTGTGGTAGTGCATGTGGCATGTGAATGGTGGTGGCATTGCTTGTTTGGGAACTTGGCTTGTTACTGCATGTTTAACCATACAGATTTTTTCTGTTGGAGGATTAGAGCAAATAACTTTGTTTGTTGTTTTTTGTTCTCGTTTGTCGCGGTCTAGGCGCCGACGAGGCGCACGGGCGCTATAACTGGCAGCAGCACAGCGGCGCAGAGCCCGCGCGCGCTGGTGCCCACCGCCTGCTTCCTGCCTCAGGAGAACCCCGCCGCCTACGCCAGCTACAGGTGAGTGCAGCTATCTACTACAGTCGCGGTCACGACGGTTATTTTCATCATAACTATTCGAAAAACCAAAATTGGCTTAAGAGAATAGCTAGAGCCGAATTAAATTTTGTTATGGAAGTTGGAGCTTTCTCTTCTGATTGGTCCGCGTTTGTGCTTTATTGTGTTTTACTAGTTAACACTTTGGCCTCTTAACATAAATGTTTTTTGCAGTTCGAGTCGTCATGGCCGCCGGAGGGCACCTCGCAGCCTCCAGAAGAGTACCGCGAGTTGTCTCGCCGCGCATGTTTCTGTGAGTTTTGCTTCTAGTTTCCGTAGTACGAGTTTCATATCAAAGTCAGCCGAATTCAATTTTATTATGGAAGTTGGAGCTTTCTCTTCTGATTGGTCCGCGTTTGTGCTTTATTGTGTTTTACTAGTTAACCAAAAAAGATCGAACTCATCATGTATATCATCATCAAGCTACTGGCCGGTTAAGTTTGGCGGCAATGCGCGCTGAAAAGTCATGCGCAGTGTCCATTCATCTTTTTTTACCGGAAATTTTCACGCTAGTCTTCTAGATAGTAATTTATTGCAAATGATAATTTCGCTACGCTTTTAATACAAAATAACTCCCTCGAGTAACAAAATATCACTTTGGCCTCTCTTAACTTAAATGTTTTTTGCAGTTCGAGTCGTCATGCGTAATGGCCGCCGGAGGGCAGCTCGCAGCCTACAGAAGAGAACCGCGAGTTGTCTCGCCGCGCATGTTTCTGTGAGTAGCTTTGCTTCTCGTTTCCGTAGTACGAGTTTCATATCAACGTGAATTAAAAACACGCGAAGCGGTCCAGTTGGTATCAGTAAGGGGTGTGTAGCGTTCATACAGCAAGTTGTGGGTAGACACAAATCAGAGGCTTGCATAAATAAAATACACCACTGCATGCGGGAGACAGTTGTGTACCGACCGCCGACGGAGCGGCACGTGAATGTCAATAGTGCGAGTGTTTGTGTGATATATACATGTAGAATAAACGAGTATTCTACAGGGTGTTATAAGTTTGACACGTGTACCTGTATTTAAGTATGTATGTGTAGGTCTGTAAATCCTGAGCAGCTTACAGCAGATAATATAGTGTGTTTGGGCTCATTAGAATGGTCTCAATGAGTAGACGTGTTAGGTAGATGATGATTGAGGATCGAGGAAGAGGATCTGATGATAGAGCAGAAAACGGTAACAGGATGTCAGGTATAGGTGTTTATTTCCAATTTACACTTGTTTAAAAGAAATAATGCAATGAAGGGGATGTATTCGAGCTTGTATCGGTGATGGAAGCTCAGATACACAGACTGACGTTTTTCCGGCAGGGGGCGCGGCGGACGGGCGACGTGCGCGGCTGCTGTCGTAGTGCGGCGTGCTGCCGGCGCGCGCACTGGACGTCTTGTCTTGTCTTATGTGGTGTGGTAGTGCATGTGAGTGGTGGTGGCATATTGCTTGCTTGGGAACATGGCTTGTTATTGCATGTTTAACCATACAAATTTTTTCATGTTGGAGGATTATAGAAAAATAATTTTGTTTGTTGTTTTTTGTTCTCGTTTGTCGCGGTCTGGGCGCCGACGAGGCGCACGGGCGCTACTGGCAGCAGCACGGCAGCCCCCAGACGGCGCAGAGCCCGCGCTTGCTGGTGCCCACCGCCTGCTTCCCACCTCAGGAGAACCCCGCCGCCTACGCCAGCTACAGGTGAGTGCAGCTATCTACTACAGTCGCGGTCACGACGGTTATTTTCATCATAGCTATTCGAAAAACCAAAATTGGCTTAAGAGAATAGCTAGAGCCGAATTAAATTTTGTTATGGAAGTTGGAGCTTTCTCTTCTGATTGGTCCGCGTTTGTGCTTTATTGTGTTTTACTAGTTAACACTTTGGCCTCTTAACATAAATGTTTTTTGCAGTTCTAGTCGTCATGGCCGCTGCAGGGCACCTCGCAGCCTCCGGAAGAGTACCGCAAGTTGTCTCGCCGCGCATGTTTCTGTGAGTTTTGCTTCTAGTTTCCGTAGTACGAGTTTCATATCAAAGTCAGCCGAATTCAATTTTATTATGGAAGTTGGAGCTTTCTCTTCTGATTGGTCCGCGTTTGTGCTTTATTGTGTTTTACTAGTTAACCAAAAAAGATCGAACTCATCATGTATATCATCATCAAGCTACTGGCCGGTTAAGTTTGGCGGCAATGCGCGCTGAAAAGTCATGCGCAGTGTGCATTCATCTTTTTTTACCGGAAATTTTCACGCTAGTCTTCTAGATAGTAATTTATTGCAAATGATAATTTCGCTACGCTTTTAATACAAAATAACTCCCTCGAGTAACAAAATATCACTTTGGCCTCTCTTAACTTAAATGTTTTTTGCAGTTCGAGTCGTCATGCGTAATGGCCGCCGGAGGGCAGCTCGCAGCCTACAGAAGAGAACCGCGAGTTGTCTCGCCGCGCATGTTTCTGTGAGTAGCTTTGCTTCTCGTTTCCGTAGTACGAGTTTCATATCAACGTGAATTAAAAACACGCGAAGCGGTCCAGTTGGTATCAGTAAGGGGTGTGTAGCGTTCATACAGCAAGTTGTGGGTAGACACAAATCAGAGGCTTGCATAAATAAAATACACCACTGCATGCGGGAGACAGTTGTGTACCGACCGCCGACGGAGCGGCACGTGAATGTCAATAGTGCGAGTGTTTGTGTGATATATACATCTATACTTATAATAAAACTGTAACTGGAAGATTTCTGTACATTTAATATATTTTGAAAATTTTAATTGGGGGATGCTTGACTATCGATACTGAGCCCAAAACAGATTTTTATTTAATTTTTGTCTGTCTGTCTGTCTGTCTGTCTGTCTGTCTGTCTGTCTGTCTGTCTGTCCGCGCTTCACGCGAAAACTACTGAACGGATTTAAATGAAATTTAGTACAGCGGTAGCTAATACTCCGGGTCAACATATAGGATAGTTTTTATCCCGATAAAACATAAGGTTACTCCAGGATAGGTGATGAAACTTTTTGTTGATTTTACTCCATAACTCAGTCAAATCTGAACGGATTTTAATAATTCTTTCTTTATTTGTAAGTGTGTAGGACAATAAATACAATGACCAATTTTGGTGAAGATCTGCTAGATATTATCGGAGATAGAGGTCAAAACTTCTCTCGGATAGTTCCAGGTCACTCGCATACGATATATACGTATATAGATCTTATTACATTCATACCATAGCCATATCTTGACCTGAGCTATTCATTACATACTAATTTTAGACTATATCACTGACCTCCAGGCCCTAGCTCCTCAATCCTGATGGTGCAGTGTACTGCCCACCTAAATCATGGATATTTACGAACTGTCGATTGTGAATTGATATTGTAGGTGCCAAATCTATACTTATAATAAAACTGTAACTGGAAGATTTCTGTACATTTAATATATTTTGAAAATTTTAATTGGGGGATGCTTGACTATCGATACTGAGCCCAAAACAGATTTTTATTTAATTTTTGTCTGTCTGTCTGTCTGTCTGTCTGTCTGTCTGTCTGTCTGTCCGTCCGCGCTTCACGCGAAAACTACTGAACGGATTTAAATGAAATTTAGTACAGCGGTAGCTAATACTCCGGGTCAACATATAGGATAGTTTTTATCCCGATAAAACATAAGGTTACTCCAGGATAGGTGATGAAACTTTTTGTTGATTTTACTCCATAACTCAGTCAAATCTGAACGGATTTTAATAATTCTTTCTTTATTTGTAAGTGTGTAGGACAAGAAATACAATGACCAATTTTGGTGAAGATCTGCTAGATATTATCGGAGATAGAGGTCAAAACTTCTCTCGGATAGTTCCAGGTCACTCGCATACGATATATACGTATATAGATCTTATTACATTCATACCATAGCCATATCTTGACCTGAGCTATTCATTACATACTAATTTTAGACTATATCACTGACCTCCAGGCCCTAGCTCCTCAATCCTGATGGTGCAGTGTACTGCCCACCTAAATCATGGATATTTACGAACTGTCGATTGTGAATTGATATTGTAGGTGCCAAATATTTAAAATATAATAGTGTAGTGGAGCCATAAAAGAGGACTCAATTCTGATGCTGCTGGGTGCTGCTCACCAATGATAGGTAACAATTAGTATGAACTACTTAGGGTAGTGGCATAACGCAGCCGTAAAAAAATTCGCGTCTCCGTTTTCCGTTTACTAAAATTTCCCACAGTAGGGTTAGTGACCCAAAAGCTGACCAAGCACCAATACCTGACCAAAATGTAGAAATAATACAATTATAAGAAATTATGGCAGCACCGGATGGTAATTTCTTTTTTTTTTTACAAGTGCAACACTTTATCTGATATGTCATCTATGAAGATGCTTCCTATTGGTGGAAACAATTGACTTTTTTCTGCTGCAAAGATGGCTCCGCGTAAGTGTTCCCTCTTTTTACTAAGCCTTAAAATTTGTTCTTGCTTTGGAAATCCTAACCCATCCTCAATGTTTTTGGTGATAATTGATTAACTACACGTAAGAGTTGGTCCTGAGTTATGTTTCTAGCTACACCTACCAGTATTTATGAGGTTTCTTGCGCCATGTGTTTTTTTTATTGATGGTCATCCTTTGGAACACCGCAAATGCATTACTGCCTAATGCTGACCAGTGTGGTCAGGTTAAATAACCAAATGAGATCAACTTTTTCATTGAAACTTCATAAATATCAACCTTACATAAATTTTTGGAAACCTGTAACCTAGTATGTACCTTGGTTCCAAAGGCTGACCGGGATAATACATTGAATAAAATTGAAGTGGTCAGGCTTTGGCAATGCCCTTAAGTATTAACTTTGAGCTGCCCACCTTGCATAAATTATAAATAATGTGGTCAGTTATTGGGAAAAATACTTTTTTAATCAATGTTTTATTTTATTTTATTTATAATTAAAAAAAAAAACGAATAGCGTAACAGAGTATAGTGTTATCTTGGGATGGTCTGACTGCTATAACAACTTGTAGCCATGCTTGCATGGTTTTTAAGTTGTTGAAGACATGGTGGTTGCTGTTGCGACTTTTTTGCTTTCGTTTTAGGAAAGAAAAAACATGAAGGCGCGAAAATTTTGCGCTATCCTGATTCCGCAATGCAAGCTGCTATCACTGCAGTGCGAGAGGGACGGTTCAAAATCAGAGAAGCTGCACGATATTTCGGCGTGCCCCATAGCACTCTGATAAATAAATTAAAAGGCAGAGTTCCAGGAGTAAGAAAAATGGGACGTGATACGTATTTTACAGAAAACGAAGAAAATCTTCTAGTGAAATATATCATTGCAAGTGCTAAGAAGGGAATACCGATAAAAAGAAATACCTTAATAGAAACGGTGAAAAAAATATTAGATGACGACGAGAGAGTGACGCCATTCAAAAATAATCGGCCAGGCAAGAAATGGGTCACGTTATTTTGCAATCGACACCCGGAAATAACTGAGAATCAGGCTGAAGGGATCTCCACAGCACGAGCTAATGTATCTGAAAAAGACATCAAAAGCTGGCACCAATCCCTTAAAGAGTATTTAGTCGAAGAAAATGCTTTGGATATATTGGAAGAGCCCAAACGCATATTTAATGCAGACGAATCAGGTTTCCAGACATGCCCAGAGTCAGGCAAAGTTCTAGGGCCAGTTGGCATGAAAAACTTCTACCAAATAAAAGCTGGAAAAGAGAAAGAGCAACTGACTGTTATGGTCACTATCAATGCTGCAGGTCAAGTAGTTACGCCCATGATCGTTTACCCCCTAGTTCGCATTTCAAAAGAAATAGCAATAAATGTTCCGGAAAACTGGGGGATAGGCAAATCTCCCAAAGGTTGGATGACCGGACCTTTATACTACGAATACATTGCTAATATTCTAGATCCATGGGTGAAGGCGAACAACATAAAGAAACCTATTTTGCTCCTAATAGATGGGCATCGCTCTCACTTGACGTTACAAGTATCGCAGTACTGTGCTGAAAATCAAATTATAGCCTACGCTCTTTTTCCCAACTCAACGCACATTTCTCAGCCAGCGGACGTATCCGTATTCAAATGTATGAAAAGTGGCTGGAAAAATACCGTTTGCGAGTTCAAAGAAAGAACTGGGAATAGACAGATTACCCGTGCTGGATTCGCACCCTTGCTCGCCAAAGTTTTTAAAGACAAAGTCACTCCAGATGTCATTAAGAATGGTTTTAAAAGATGTGGGATCTATCCATTTGACGTCACTGCTGTAGATTTGACAAGGTGCATGGATAATGAAACTAGAAAAATTGCACCCGTGTCAACTCCACCACTTGAGATCAGAGTGGAGACACTCTTGCTGTTTGAGTCTTTTATGAGACGAGGCCGTGTTGAACAATTTAGACGGAGTAATGAACAGTGGGAAGGGGAGGAAACCGCCAAGGAATTATTCTATGTGTGGAAAAAGTTTCGTCAGCACTGTTTGTCGGAGGGTTTCCCGTCCAGTTCAGAAGATGTTAGATCACCATCACCACAGAACCAGATCACTCTGCCGGTAGAAACGAAAATTCCCACAACGTGCAGTACACTAGTCTCGAAGACATCATTTCTACCAGAAGAGTTCAAGACTTCCTCAAGATGTAATACGCCGGTTTCAGTGGCACCACATCTTCAAGAAGAGTCCGAAGCTTCCACCAGATGTAGTACTCCGATATCTAAAACACATTTTTTTCCAGAACCGGCAGAAACTCCGACCAGAATTTGTACTCCGGTTTCAAACGCACATCTTCCAGAGGAGTCCGAAACTACCACCCGATCTTGTACTCCAATCTCAAAGACACTCAATATTTCAGAGAAGTCCGGAACTCCAACTCAGATCTTGAAGTCACCTAATAACAGTTTTGAATGCCATACTCCAATAATCCAAACTGATAACATTGGTGTTATGACACCCCAAGCAGTTGAAAAGAAATCATTTACTTCATCGAGCAATCTTCTTCTCTTAGCTGAGAAACAAAAACAAGTCAGTCCTGCTTTTGGAAACCATTTAATATGGCCCTCAGATTCTCCGATAAAAAAACCTAAAAAAGAAAGACTGCCATTCGCCACCACTTCTAAAAAATGGCAAGATTATTGGCTGTGGAAAGAAAATGAAAAAGACGAACAAAATAGAAAAACAGAAAACAGAAAACGTGTACGAGAAGAAAAAAAAATCAATAAAAGTAAACAAATACCTAAAAAAAACACAAAAAAAGAAATTAAAGGCGAGTTGACCACTAAAATAACCAACAAAAAAAAGAAAAGAGTCCGAATCATTACAAGCGATACCAGTGATTCCAGTGAAGCGATATCAGATGAGGAACCAGAACAGAGGATAGAAAAACACACAACCGATGATAAAACAGAATCTGAGAAAGAAAACAAGGAAGAGGCATCTTGTGCTAGTGTGGATTTAAATAGTTTGGAGGTGGGACATTTTGTAATATTTGTTTATGAAGGTGCATACTTTGTTGGCAAAATCGATTCAATTTGTGAAGAGGGAGCATTGATAAATTCAATGCATCAGTCGCTCAAAAGTTGGAAGTGGCCAGAGAAAGAGGACTCGATTTTATACAAACTCGATGATATTAAGGAAAAAATTCAACCTCCACAACTAATACACCATAAACGCGGACTTTATCATGTTCCCGAATTTGAAAAATATAGAGAATATATTTAAAAACTTTATTTCTCCACCTGTACTCTTTAGCGCGATACTTATCTATGATTTTTTTTGTTTCCATATCATTATGCTGATAATAATAAAAAAAACTATGATTAAAGTGTGTTTTTATCTTTTGAAAAATGTATGGGTGATATAGGTATTTTGTTTATTTATAAGTAGGTACCCTTTTTGAAGTGGTCAGGTATTGGTACATCAAATGGTCAGTTATAGGTGTGATGTGGTCAGGTTTTGGTGAATTATAAAATTTTCACTTTAGGTAGGTATTAAAAAAGATCTTTTTATATATTGATATATTTTTTTGTCTCGTTTGTTTAAGTAGATGTTATAGAAGCGGTACAACAAAATTGGTATCGCTCAAATTAAAATTTAATTATATAAGGAACACATTAGAATTAAATCCGCTTAACTGGTCAACTATTGGGTCAGTGACCCTAGCTTTGTATTAGATGGCATCAATCTATTCAGCTAATTTAATTATCGCTCGGTTTGGTTTAGGAATCATCCACCTCCCTTCTCCTCCCCATGCTATAACTACTAATGGTACCAACTTCTCAATCCCGATGCTGCTGATGATAATACCCACCTAAATAGTGGGTGTTTACAAAATGTCGATAATGAATTCATATTGTAGGTACCAACCAAGTGAAGACTACAAAGTGGCATAGTGCAATCGTAAAAATGTCTCACTCGCTTCGTTTGCGAGAATGTCGATTGTAGATTTCTTTTTAACCGATTTCGAAAAAGGAGCAGATTCTCAATTCGTCGGAATCTATTTTTTCAATTTTTTATGTATGTTCACCGATTACTTGAAGGCGCCTGAACTGATTTGGAAAATTCTTACTTTTTTGTTTGAAAGGGTACTTCCCAGGTGGTTTTTAAATTTTACCGAAATCGGTTGAGCGGTTTTAAAAGATTGAGAAAAAAAAATATATACTTTGTTTTGTAAAAAAATTATATTAAATTATGTACTCATTAGTAAATGGACTACACAGAGGCGTAGTGCGATCAAAAAAACCTTCGCGCTCGCTTCGCTCGCGAAAATATCAGTTTTCAGTTGCTACTGCGGGTGCCAAGTATGAACTACAAAGAAGCGTAGTGCAATCGAAAATTTTCGCGCTCGCTTCGCTCGCTAAAATGTGTCTTCTTGATTGGTATTGTAAGAACCAAGTATAACGAACCAATAAAGCAACGAAAACTGCAATATCTGGGACATATAATGCGTGGCGATAAGTACAAGTTGCTCCAACTAATAATACAGGGGAAGATACAAGGTAGGAGACCCCCGGGAAGAAGACGGACCTCTTGGCTCAAGAATCTCCGGACATGGTTCGGACTGGGTACTCGATCCTTATTCCGCGCAGTTGTGTGTAAGGTCCGAATAGCCAATATGATAGCCGACCTCCGGTAGGAGATGGCACCTCAAGAAGAAGAAGAAGAAGAACCAAGTATGAAGGAAACAGTTATGTAGTGCAGCCCTAAAGAATTTTGCGAAATGTCTGTTTTGGATTGCCAAGTATGGACTACATAGTGATGCAATGAAATTGTAAACATTTTCGCGCTAGCTTCATTGGCGAAAATTTCTTAATTGTTGGTGTGAGTGTAAACCGAGTATGCTCGCTTCGCTCGCGAAAATATCAGTTTTCAGTTGCTACTGTAGGTGCCAAGTATGAACTACAAATATGCGTAGTGCAATCGAAATTTTTTGATTGTAGATTGCTTTTGTCTATACCAATTAGTATGGATTACACAGAGGCGTAGTGCGATCAAAATATTTTCGCGCTCGCTTTACTCGCGAAAATTTTGGTTTTCGCTAATGTAGGTGCCAAATTTAAACTAAAACAGAGCGTAGTGCAATCTAAAATTTTTGCGCTCGCTTTGCTCGCGAAATTGTGTCTTTTCTTGATTGGTATTGTAAGAACAAAGTATGAAGGACACAGTTAAGTAGTGCAGCCCTAAAAAAATTGCAAAATGTCCGTTTTGTATTGCCAAGTATGGACTACGTAGTGATGCAATGTAATTGTAAAAAATTTCGCGCTCGCTTCGCTCGCGAAAATGCCTTTTCTTCATTGTTGTTGTAAGTGAAAATCAAGTATGGAAAACATAGTTAAGTAGTGCAGTCCTAAAAAATTTCGCGCTCGCTTCGCTCGCGAAAATGTCTTCTTCATTATTGTTGTTAGTGTAAACCAAGTATGGAGTACATAGTTAAGTAGTGCGTTCCTAAAAAATTTCGAGCTCGCTTCGCTCGCGAAAATATCACTTTTCAGTTGCTATTGTAGGTGCCAAGTATGAATTACAAAGAAGCGTAGTGCAATCGAAAATTTTTGCGCTCGCTTCGCTCGCGAAAATGTCGGTTGTAGATTGCTTTTGTCTATACCAATAAGTATGGACTACACAGAGGCGTAGTGCGATCAAAATATTTTCGCGCTCGCTTCGCTCGCGAAAATTTCGCTTTTCGCTTCCTAATGTAGGTGCCAAGTAGAAACTAAAAAGGAGAGTAGTGCAATCTAAAATTTTTGCGCTCGCTTTGCTCGCGAAATTGTGTCTTTTCTTAATTGGTATTGTAAGAACCAAGTATGAAAGACACAGTTAAGTAGTGCAGCCCTAAAAAATTTGCGAAAATGTCCGTTTTCGATTGCCAAGTATGGACTACATAGTGATGCAATGTAATTGTAAAAAATTAGGCGCTCGCTTCGCTCGCGAATATGTCTTTTCTTCATTTTTGTTGTAAGTGTAAACCAAGTATGGAGTACATAGTTAAGTAGTGCAGTCCTAAAAAATTGCGAAAATGTCCGTTTTGGATTGCCAAGTATGGACTACGTAGTGATACAATGTAATTGTAAAAAATTTCGCGCTCGCTTCGCTCGCGAAAATATCAGTTTTTCGTTGCTACTGTAGGTGCCAAATATGAATTACAAATAAGCGTAGGGCAATTGAAAATTTTTGCGCTCGCTTCGCTCGCGAAAATGTCTATTGTAGATTGCTTTTGTCTATACCAATTAGTATGGACTACACAGAGGCGTAGTGCGATCAAAATATTTTTGCGCTCGCTTCACTCGCGAAAATTTCGGTTTTCGCTTGCTAATGTAGGTGCCAAGTAGAAACTAAAAAGGAGCGTAGTGCAATCTAAAATTTTTGCGCTCGCTTTGCTCGCGAAATTATGTCTTTTCTTGATTGGTATTGTAAGAAACCAGTATGAAGGACACAGTTAAGTAGTGCAGCCCTAAAAAATTTGCGAAAATATCCGTTTTCGATTGCCAAGTATGGACTTCATAGTGATGCAATGTAATTGTAAAAAATTAGGCGCTCGCTTCGCTCGCGAATATGTCTTTTCTTCATTGTTGTTGTAAGTGTAAACCAAGTATGGAGTACATAGTTAAGTAGTGCATTCTTAAAAAATTTCGCGCTCGCTTCGCTCGCGAAATGTGTCTTTCTTTGATTGATACTGTAAGAACCAAGTATGAATGACACAATTATGTAGTGCAGCCCTAAAAATTTTGCGAAATGTCCGTTCTGGACTACATGGTGATGCAATGAAATCTTAAAAATTTTCGCGCTCGCTTCGTTGGCGAAAATGTCTTTTCTTAATTGTTGTTGTGAGTGTAAACCAAGTATGGAGTACATAGTTAAGTAGTGCAGTTCTGAAAATTTCGCGCTTGCTTCGCTCGCGATAACGTCGCTTTTGTGTTGCTTATGTAGGTGCCAAGTATGGACTATATGGTGGCGTAGTGCAATCCTTAAAATGTCGCACTGGCTTTACTAGCGATAATGTTGATTATAGATTGCTTTTGTAGATACTAATTAGTATGGGCTACACAGAGGCGTAGTGCGATCAAAAAAATTTCGCACTCGCTTCGCTCACGAAAATTTCGGTTTTCAGTTGCTACTGTAGATGCCAAGTATAAACTAAAAAGAAGCGTAGTGCAATCGAAAATTCTCGCCTGCATCACTGGACTACAGTCCAGTGATGCAGGCGAGAATGAAGACCAGTTGCCAATCCATCATTGTCTTCAATTTTACCAGTTACCAACTCCTCAATCCTGATGCTGCTGGTCCTGCCTAAATTGTGGGTATTTACAAAATTTCCATTTAGAATTGATATTGTAGGTTTGCAGGTACCAAGTAGGTACAGAATATTATATAGTGGCGTAGTACAATCGTAAAAACCTCACGATTAACATAAAACAATACTTTTTTATTACTTTTTCCACGCGGACGAAGTCGCGGGCATCAGCTAGTGTAGAATAAACGAGTATTCTACAGGGTGTTATAAGTTTGACACGTGTACCTGTATTTAAGTATGTATGTGTAGGTCTGTAAATCCTGAGCAGCTTACAGCAGATAATATAGTGTGTTTGGGCTCATTAGAATGGTCTCAATGAGTAGACGTGTTAGGTAGATGATGATTGAGGATCGAGGAGGAGGATCTGATGATAGAGCAGAAAACGGTAACAGGATGTCAGGTATAGGTGTTTATTTCCAATTTACACTTGTTTAAAAGAAATAATGCAATGAAGGGGATGTATTCGAGCTTGTATCGGTGATGGAAGCTCAGATACACAGACTGACGTTTTTCCGGCAGGGGGCGCGGCGGACGGGCGACGTGCGCGGCTGCTGTCGTAGTGCGGCGTGCTGCCGGCGCGCGCACTGGACGTCTTGTCTTGTCTTATGTGGTGTGGTAGTGCATGTGAGTGGTGGTGGCATATTGCTTGCTTGGGAACATGGCTTGTTATTGCATGTTTAACCATACAGATTTTTTCATGTTGGAGGATTATAGAAAAATAATTTTGTTTGTTGTTTTTTGTTCTCGTTTGTCGCGGTCTGGGCGCCGACGAGGCGCACGGGCGCTACTGGCAGCAGCACGGCAGCCCCCAGACGGCGCAGAGCCCGCGCGTGCTGGTGCCCACCGCCTGCTTCCCACCTCAGGAGAACCCCGCCGCCTACGCCAGCTACAGGTGAGTGCAGCTATCTACTACAGTCGCGGTCACGACGGTTATTTTCATCATAGCTATTCGAAAAACCAAAATTGGCTTAAGAGAATAGCTAGAGCCGAATTAAATTTTGTTATGGAAGTTGGAGCTTTCTCTTCTGATTGGTCCGCGTTTGTGCTTTATTGTGTTTTACTAGTTAACACTTTGGCCTCTTAACATAAATGTTTTTTGCAGTTCTAGTCGTCATGGCCGCCGCAGGGCACCTCGCAGCCTCCGGAAGAGTACCGCAAGTTGTCTCGCCGCGCATGTTTCTGTGAGTTTTGCTTCTAGTTTCCGTAGTACGAGTTTCATATCAAAGTCAGCCGAATTCAATTTTATTATGGAAGTTGGAGCTTTCTCTTCTGATTGGTCCGCGTTTGTGCTTTATTGTGTTTTACTAGTTAACCAAAAAAGATCGAACTCATCATGTATGAAGAAGCTACTGGCCGGTTAAGTTTGGCGGCAATGCGCGCTGAAAAGTCATGCGCAGTGTGCATTCATCTTTTTTTACCGGAAATTTTCACGCAAGTCTTCTAGATAGTAATTTATTGCAAATGATAATTTCGCTACGCTTTTAATACAAAATAACTCCCTCGAGTAACAAAATATCACTTTGGCCTCTTAACTTAAATGTTTTTTGCAGTTCGAGTCGTCATGCGTTGTTACGGCCCTCCGTTGCCCAGACCAGGGTGGAGAATACTAGGGCCCATCAGTAGCTTTCTCCACGGGCAAAGGAAGGTCGGGCCCAAAATGACCGATGGAAATTCTCTCCACTCCAGAGAGTCCACTCGTATCTTACATCTAGTACTCACCGGAGATTTCCGCGGTGGGTCCTTGCCAGGTGCCTAGAGGCGCCAGTAGGTGTGGTGGATGTGTGGTGAGAGATAGGTGTGTAGTGTGTATTACCCCAAGGCACCCAGTTTAGACCAGTGTGCGTTCGCCCCTATAGATGCTCGGTCGATGCTTCGTGATTCCACTGAGCCTTCCACCAACTCGTAAAGTAAAACACGGACCACCGTCTGCACTGTACTTGCACTGTAATCTGCACTGTATATATTATGGCGTCAATCGAACGTCAATCAATCCCGCACTTAACCGCGATGCAAATATGACGCGTAGTTATTAACGTGAGACACCAACAAACAATTCTCGACGTATCAAAGCGCAGTGTTCCAAATGGCGCTTGCACAGTTAAATTCACAAGTGACCGACGCGGCCCCAATTGTCTTAGTTCCCTCACAGTTCAATCGCGCAATGATCCAAAAATGCGCACGTCGCGTGAACGTAACGAAAACAAAGGTCTTTTCAGACCGCCGCCGAGCGATTCACAAAAAATTCGCAATTCAGCTTTGCGTCTTCCAAATATCACACGCGATGCCAAACCGACCGACGCGTCCGAGTGTTCGAAGTGAATGCCAGGAGGAATGCGAGGCGCTGCGCGGGCGCGCGGGCAGGGGTCGTTCTGATTTAGTTTTAAACGAAACAAATCAACACCGTCGTAGACAATCTAGCCGCGCGGCGGGGGGCGTCGCGCGGGGGACGAGGAACATCCGATTAGCAAGTTTTGTATACAATTTAAATGAATCTCAATTCGAGCGCAAACATGCGTAATGGCCGCCGGAGGGCAGCTCGCAGCCTACAGAAGAGAACCGCGAGTTGTCTCGCCGCGCATGTTTCTGTGAGTAGCTTTGCTTCTCGTTTCCGTAGTACGAGTTTCATATCAACGTCAATTAAAAACACGCGAAGCGGTCCAGTTGGTAGCAGGGTGTGTAGCGTTCATACAGCAAGTTGTGGGTAGACACAAATCAGAGACTTGCATAAATACAAGACACCACTGCATGCGGGAGACAGTTGTGTACCGACCGCCGATGGAGCGGCACGTGAATGTCAATAGTGCGAATGTTTGTGTTATATACATGTAGAATCAACGAGTGTTCTACATACTGTTATAAGTTTGACACGTGTACCTGTATTTATGTATCTGTGTATGTCTGTCTGTAAATCCTCAGCAGCTTACAGCAGATATAGTGTGTTTGGGCTCATTAGAATGGTCTCAATGAGTAGACGTGTTGGATAGATGATGATTGAGGTTCGAGAAGGAGGATCTGATGATAGAGCAGAAAACGGTAACAGGATGTCAGGTATAGATAGGTGTTAAGTTTCAATTTACACTTGTTTAAAAGAAATAATGCAATGAAGGGGATGTATTCGAACTTGTACCGGTGATGGAAGCTCAGATACACAGACTGACGTTTTTCCGGCAGGTGGCGCGGCGGACGGGCGACGTGCGCGGCCGCTGTCGTGGTGCGGGGTGCTGCCGGCGCGTGCGCTGGACGCCTTGTCTTGCCTTATGTCTTGTGTGGTGGTGCATGTGAGTGGTGGTGGCATTGCTTGTTTGGGAACTAGGCTTGTTACTGCATGTTTAACCATACAGATTTTTTTCTCTTGGAGGATTATAGCAAATAACTTAGTTTGTTGTTTTTTGTTCTCGTTTGTCGCGGTCTGGGCGCCGACGAGGCGCACGGGCGCTACTGGCAGCAGCCCGGCAGCCCCCAGGCGGCGCAGGGCCCGCGCGCGCTGGTGCCCACCGCCTGCTTCCCGCCTCAGGAGAACCCCGCCGCCTACGCTAGCTAAAGGTGAGTGCAGCCATCTACTACATTCACGGTCACGACCGTAATTTTAATCATACCTATTCGAAAAAACCAAAATTGGCTTTAGAAAATTGCGAGAGCCGAATTCAATTTTGTTATGGAAGTTTGAGCTTTCTCTTCTGATTGGTCCGCGTTTGTGCTTTATTGTGCTTTAACCGACTAGAAAAAAGAGGAGGTTATCAATTCGTCGAAATCTTTTTTTTATGTTTGTTCACCGATTACTCGAAGATGTCTGAACCGATTTGAAAAATTCTTTTTTTCTTTGAAAGGGTATACTCCCGAGATGGTCCCATATAAATTTCATCAAATTCGGTCGAGCGGTTTTTAAAATATCAACAATAACTACGGCAAACGAGCGACAGCGCGTGATTTCGGCTACTCGGCTCGGCTCGGCTCTAAGATAAGTAGTTAGTGATAAGCGATAATATAAATAATTATGTAATAATGTAAATAAGTAAACTATGGTTTTTATGTTGCAGGTAGACGGATTTTTTTTATTGTGTTTAAAATAAAACACAATAAAAAAATTTGAAAAATCTTAACTATTGTTTATGTTGCAGGTTGGCGGAGCCGATGGCCAGCGACACCCTGAAGGACGAGGAAGCTGCTGGGAGGGCGGCGTCGGGCGATGACGGCGCCAGGCGAGGAATGCGCTGGGCAATGAAGATGCCATGCACAGGTGAATTTTACGTCATTTATGGTTCAAAATTAATATAAATGAAGTTACTCTGACTAAATTCTAGTAAATTTAATTAGCAACTAGACATAAAGAGCCACCTTTAGTGATTAGTAAAACGTTTGACGCTTTATATAAATGTCGGCGCGGATGAATCACGAGCGCGCGCACGAGCGACACCGAACCACTCTACGAGTCGGGAGAAGTGGGGATGGAGCGATCGCCGTCCTTAAAAGCGCAGCGTGCCATTTGTTCGGGGCACTTACATTGGAACGAGCATACCGTCAACATCTCTTATTGTGATAGGGATCACGCCTGAGTCATAATCTATCCTCACGTTCAGATGGTGGTTTGTGTGTCGTGTTGTGGTTAAATTGATTAGATGTGAGGACAGAGGCCGTTATAGGGGTGGTTGGAGACGGCTTTAGGTATGGTTTCAGCGATTTAAGAGATGCGTTCTCTTAAAGCCTGATTAGTTTTTGAGTAATAATTCCCGTTTCTGGACCATTGCTAATGTGGCTTTATATTGATGAAATCAGTTCTATGTAATAAATTGCTGTTTATCATCCACCATTACCAAATTATCCTGAAGTTTCGTTCAAGTGGCCCAAAGACCGGTCAAGAACTGATGCTGAACCTAAGAATAATTATCCCTCGCCTTTAACAAATCCCACATTGAATCTCGGTCACTACGAAATATACATACATACATACATTACATTTGATTTAACAGTCATTCTTCACAGAGTTATTTATGTAAATTTTGAACATTACTTTTATACTAAGAAATAAAGAAAATTTAGAAAAATGTAAACTATTGTTTTTATTTTGCAGGTCGACAGAGCCGAGGGCAAGCGAAGGCAGGAAAAATCGAGATGAAAATCCGGGAAAACGAGCGACAGCCCGTGATTTCGGCGACTCTGCTCGGCTCGGCTCTAAGATAAGTAATTATTGATAACCCTTGGATTGGCGCGGCCAGAATTGGGACTCTATGCTTAAATTGCGCCGCGTCATCTGTTCACGCGTGGGAAATCCGGCACTTGCTAATTAAAAATTAATTTCTCTAAAATTTTGTATAGAACATATGTATAAGACTGATATTGTTAGAATCGTGTTGAATTAGGCTTTAATTTAATATACTTGTCCATACATAATTATTGAAATAGATAGCAAGATCTCATGATATCATATCTCATCTCATCTTATCTTATCTAATCTAATCTATTTTTTTTTATAAATAACAAGCACATTAAATGGCAAACCGCACTTGTGCGGGCGGGATAGAGTGAAAACCGTTGGAGCCAGATTTGGGACGCCGCGCAATCGTGTGCTAATTTATCGAATCCCAAATCTGGTCGCGCCACTTCAAGGGATAAGCGATAATTATTCGTGATTAGCGATATAATATCATCATCGAGCTGGAAGAAGCAGTGAGCAAGTTGCGCTGGAATATCATAGGATTGTCTGAAGTCCGAAGAGAGGGGGAGGACTCGATAATCCTCAATTCCGGCAACTTGTTTTAGACCTTTGTCCAGCAGTGGACGTCTATCGGTTGATAAAGAAGAAGAAAAAGATATAATAAGTAAACTATTGGTTTTATGTTGCAGGTCGACGGAATTTTTGTATAGTGTTGCATGGTATTGTAGTTGTATTGTGTTGCATTGATTACAAGCATGCTTTGGTATAAATACGGGTGGCGGATGCCTTGTAAAGAAAAATTTGAAAAATCTTAACTATTGTTTATGTTGCAGGTCGGCGGAGCCGATGGCCAGCGACACCCTGAAGGACGAGGACGCTGCTGGGAGGGCGGTGTCGGGCGATGACGGCGCCAGGCGAGGAAGGCGCTGGGCAATGAAGGTGCCGCACACAGGTGAATTTTATGTTATTTATGGATCAAAATTAATTTAAATGAAAATACTCTGATAAAATTCTAGTAAATTTAATTAGCAACTAGACATAAAGAGCCACCTTTAGTGATTAGTAAAACGTTTGACACTTTATTTAAATGTGTGGCCTTGTAGTTGTATTGTGTTGCAATGATTACAAGCATGCTTTGGTGTAAATACGGGTGGCGGATGTCTTGTAAAGAAAATATTGAAAATTCTTAACTATTGTTTTTGTTGCAGGTCGACGGAACCGATGGCCAGCGACAGACACCCTGAAGGACGAGGAAGCTGCTGGGAGGGCGACGTTTAGCGAAGGCCAGGAATTTCACACAGGTGAAATTTACGTAATTTATGGTCAAAATTAATTAAAATGAAGCTACTCTGATTAAATTCTAGTAAATCATACTAGACGTATGGAGCCTCCTATTAGTGAGGAGTAAAACGTTTGACACTTTATAGATTACATTTCCAACTCACTTAATTTAAGTCATCCTTCACAGAGTATTTTTTGTCGATTTTGAATGTTTGTTTGATACTAAGAAATAAAGAACATTTTGAAAAATGTAAACTATTTTTTATGTTGCAGGTCGACAGAGCCGACGGCAAGCGAAGGCAGAAAAATCTAGATGAAAATCCGGGAAAACGAGCAACAGCCTGTGATTTCGGCGACACGGCTCGGCTCGTCTCTAAGATAAGTAATTATTGATAAGCGATAATTATTCGATTAGCGATATAAGTAAACTATTGTTTTAATGTTGCAGGTCGAAGGAATTTTTGTATAGTGTTGCATGGTATTGTAGTTGTATTGTGTTGCATTGATTAAAAGCATGCTTTGGTATAAATTAATACGGATGGCGGATGCCTTGTAAAGAAAAATTTGAAAAATCTTAACTATTGTTTATGTTGCAGGTCGGCGGAGCCGATGGCCAGCGACACCCTGAAGGACGAGGACGCTGCTGGGAGGGCGGCGTCGGGCGATGACGGCGCCAGGCGAGGAAGGCGCTGGGCAATGAAGGTGCCGCACACAGGTGAATTTTATGTTATTTATGGATCAAAATTAATTTCAATGAAGATACTCTGATAAAATTCTAGTAAATTTAATTAGCAACTAGACATAAAGAGCCATAGTTTAGTGATTAGTAAAACGTTTAACACTTTATTTAAATGTCGGCGCGGATGAATCACGAGCGCGCGCACGAGCGACACCGAACCACTCTACGAGTCTGGAGAAGTGGGGATGGAGCGATCGCCGACCTTAAAAGCGCAGCGTGCCATTTGTTCGGGGCACTTACATTGGAACGAGCATACCGTCAACAGCTCTAATTGTGATAGAGATCACGCCATATCACGATAGAGTCATATCATAATAATCGTCTATTAATTAATTTGCGACTTTTCATAACTACCCTCACGTTCAGATGGTGGTTTGTGTGTCGTTTTGTGGTTAAATTGATTAGACGTGAGGACAGGGGGCGTTACAGGGGTGGTTTCAGTATTTTAAGAGATACCTTTTCTTAAAGCCTGATTAGTTTTTGAGTAATAACTGCCGTGTCTGGACCATGGCTAATGTGGCTATTTATTAATGAAATCAGTTCTATGTAATAAATTGCTCGGAATTTTTTGAATCGGAATCATCGGATAAGTTGAATCTGGGTCACTCCGAAATATTTTACACTTCCTACTCATTTAAACTAACAGTCATTCTAAACAGAGATATTTAAGTCGATTTTGAACATTAATTTGATAATAAGAAATAAAGAAAATTCTCAAAAATGTAAACTATTGTTTTTATGTTGCAGGTCGACGGACCCGATGGCCAGCGACTGTCAGGAAAAATCAAGATGAAAATCCGGGAAAACGAGCGACAGCGCGATTTCGGTGGCTCGGCTCGGCTCTAAGATAAGTAATTAGTGATAAGCGATGATATACATGATAATTAGTGATTAGCGATAAGATAAGTAAACTATGGTTTTTATGTTGCAGGTCGACGAATTTTTTTATTGTGTTGCATGGTATTGTAGCTTAATTGTGTCATGGCCTTGTAGTTGTATTGTGTTGCATTGATTACGAGCATGCTTTGGTATAAGTACGGGTGGCGGATGCCGATGGCCAGCGACGTGTAGGAAAAAATCTAAATGGAAATCCGGGGCGGGAAAACGAGCGACAGCGTTTGATTTCGGCGACTCGGCTCAAAGATAAGTAATTAGTGATAAGCGATGATATATATAATAAGTGATTAGCGATAAGATGAGTAAACTATGGTTTTTATGTTGCAGGTCGACGGAATTTTTTATTGTGTTGCATGGTAATGTAGTTTTATTGTCTTGGCCTTGTAGTTGTATTGTGTTGCATTGATTACAAGCATGCTTTGGTGTAAATACGGGTGGCGGATGTCTTGTGAAGAAAATATTGAAAATTCTTAACTATTCTTTTTGTTGCAGGTCGACGGAACCGATGGCCAGCGACACCCTGAAGGACGAGGAAGCTGCTGGGAGGGCGGCGTTTAGCGAGGAAGGCCAGGAATTTCACAGGTGAAATTTACGTAATTTATGGTCAAAATTAATTAAAATGAATTTACTCTGATTAAATTCTAGTAAATCATATTACCAACTAGACGTATGGAGCCTCCTATTAGTGAGGAGTGAAACATTTGACACTTTATAGATTACATTTCAAACTCACTTGATTTAAGTCATCCTTCACAGAGCATTTTTTGTCGATTTTGAACGTTTGTCTGATACTAAGAAATAAAGAACATTTTGAAAAATGTAAACTATTTTTTTATGTTGCAGGTCGACAGAGCCGACGGCAAGCGAAGGCAGAAAAATCTAGATGAAAATCCGGGAAAACGAGCGACAGCCCGTGATTTCGGCGACTCGGCTTGGCTCGGCTCGGCGACTCGGCTTGGCTCGGCTCGGCTCGGCTCGGCTCTAAGATAAGTAATTATTGATAAGCGATAATTATTCGTAATTAGCGATATAATAAGTAAACTATTATTTTTGTTGCAGGTCGACGGAATTTTTGTATTGTGTTGCACGGTATTGTAGTTGTATTGTGTTGCATTGATTAAAAGCATGGTTTGGTATAAATACGGGTGGCGGATGCCTTAAAAGAAAAATTTGAAATATCTTAACTATTGTTTTTGTTGCAGGTCGGCGGAGCCGATGGCCAGCGGCACCCTGAAGGAAGAGGAAGCTGCTGGGAGGGCAGCGTCGGGCGATGACGGCGCCAGGCGAGGAAGGCGCTGGGCAATGAAGGTGCCGCACACAGGTGAAATTTACGTTATTTATGGTTCAAAATTAATTTAAATGATGTTACTCTGACTAATTCAAGTAAATTTAATTAGCAACTAGACATAAAGATTTACCACCTTTAGTGATTAGTAAAACGTTTGACACTTTATATAATGTCGGCGCAGATGAATCACGAGCGCGCGTACGAGCAACACCGAACCACTACGAGTCGAGAGAAGTGGGGATGGAGCGATCGCCGTCCTTAAAAGCGCAACGTGCCATTTGTTTGGGGCAATTACATTGGAACGAGCATACCGTCAAAAGCTCTAATTGTGATAGGGATCACGCCTGAGCCATAATAAGTCTATTAGTTCATTTGTGCCATTTGATAAATATCCTCACGTTCAGATAATGGTTTGTGTGTCGTGTTGTGGTTAAATTGATTAGATGTTAGGACAGGGGCCGTTATAGGGGTGGTTGGAGACGGCTTTAGGTAGGGTTTCAGCGTTTTAAGAGATGAGTTCTCTTTTAGTTTTTGAATAATAATTCCCGTTTCTGGACCATGGCTAGTGTGGCTATTTATTGATCAAATCAGTTCTATGTAATAAGTTACTGTTCCAAATTATCCTGAAGTTTCGTTCAAGTGGCCCAAAGACCGGTCGAGAACTGATGCTGAACCTAAGCACTATCCCTGACCCTTCACAAATCCCACATTGAATCTCGGTCACTCCGAAATATATTACATTTCCTACTCATTTAAACTAGTGGTTCGCCCCGAACTGAGACCTCGCGGTAACGGTATCCCATGATTATTCATTCAATCGATACATGATAACCAAAACTGACATTATTATTATGCCCGTTTTCACCAAACATACCTAAATCATCCCCTAAGTAGGAGTCTCTTAACGTAGGTAGCTCCTAAATACAATCCTAAGTCCTAACATCCGTCCCAATATCCTTTTAGGTGTCCCGTACAGGATCGTGATAAATAAGTTGACAGAAAACATCAATCACCTAACTTATAGGTAGCCCGTAAAGGTTAGGGAACGTTAGTGAAAACATTGAATTATTTATCAAACATTGAATTTAACTCGTAGTTCCATGGGAATAGTTACTGACTGCGCCATCTATTAGCATTATTGTGAAGCTATGTTGATGCTATATGAATTACTGACGCCCATTAAAAATTAAATAATCTCGTTTCTTTATAATATTCATATAATTTTAGTATTTGTTGTTCAAGTACAGGATATAAGTGACCTAAAAACATAAAATCAGTTTGAAAATCCATAGCGGATTTTTCTAGAGAGCGTCTTCAAGCGAGCGTATAAAATCGCCACTTTGAAAGCCCCCCATTTCGTCAATTTTAAGGGAAAAATTAAAAAAAAAATATTTTTGTACTCAGTTCAAAATTATCTTTAAAATGATACGTAACAATTTTATGTAACGCGATTTTTTTTTTTTACTTCGCATTCGCTTCTATGAGAGCCCCCCTGAAATAAAGATTTTTATAACTTTTTAAGCCATTTTCGGCTGGAGGCCATCGGTTTACATATTATATCTAAATTTGAAGTAATTACGTTCAGTAATTCAAAAGTTATAAGGCTCTGACAGACGGACGGACGGACGGACGGACGGACGGACAAGTGCAAATCGCCCTAGTTAACTCAAAGACCTTCGCTTCGCTCGGTCGATTAACAGTCATTCTTCACAGTTATTTATGTCGATTTTGAACATTAATTTGATAATAAGAAATAAAGAAAATTCTCAAAAATGTAAACTATTGTTTTTATGTTGCAGGTCGACGGACCCGATGGCCAGCGACACCCTGAAGGAAGAGGAAGCTGCTGGGAGATCAGCGTCGGGCGATGACGGCGCCAGGCGAGGAAGGCGCTGGGCAATGAAGGTGCCGCACACAGGTGAAATTTACGTTATTTATGGTCCAAATTAATTTAAATGAAGTTAATCTGACTAAATTCTAGTAAATTTAATTAGCAACTAGACATAAGGAGCCACCTTTAGTGATTAGTAAAACATTTGACACTTTATATAAATGTCGGCGCGGGTGAATCACGAGCGCGCGCACGAGCGACACCGAACCACTACGAGTCGGGAGAAGTGGGGACGGAGCGATCGCCGTCCTTAAAACCGCAGCGTGCCATTTGTTCGGGGCACTTACATTGGAACGAGCATACCATCAACAGCTCTAATTATGATAGGGATCACGCCTGGGTCATAATAATTGTCTATTAATTAATTTGTGCCTTTTGATATCTATCCACACGTTCAGATGGTAGTTTGTGTGTCGTGTTGTGTTTAAATTGATTAGATGTGAGAACAGGGGCCGTTATAGGGGTGGTTGGAGACGGCTTTAGGTAGGGTTTCAGCGTTTTAAGAGGTTCTCTTAAACTCTGATTAGTTTTTGAATAATAATTCCCGTTTCTGGACCATGGCTAGTGTGGCTATTTATTGATCAAATCAGTTCTATGTAATAAATTACTGTTCCAAATTATCCTGAAGTTTCGTTCAAGTGGCCCAAAGACCGGTCGAGAACTGATGCTGAACCAAAGAATTATCCCTCGCCCTTCACAAATCCCACATTGAATCTCGGGCACTCCGAAATATATTACATTTCCTACTCATTTAAATTAAGTCATTCTTCACAGAGTTTTTTATGTCGATTTTGAACATTAATTTGATAATAAGAAATAAAGAAAATTCTCAAAAATGTAAACTATTGTTTTTATGTTGCAGGTCGACGGACCCGATAGCCAGCGACGGTCAGGAAAAAATCAAGATGAAAATCCGGGAAAACGAGCGACAGCGCGATTTCGGTGGCTCGGCTCGGCTCTAAGATAAGTAATTCGTGATAAGCGATGATATACATGATAATTAGTGATTAGCGATAAGATAAGTTAACTATGGTTTTTATGTTGCAGGTCGACGAATTTTTTTATTGTGTTGCATGGTATTGTAGTTCTATTGTCTTGGCCTTGTAGTTTTATTGTGTTGCATTGATTACAAGCATGCTTTGGTGTAAATACGTGTGGCGGATGTCTTGTGAAGAAAATATTGAAAATTCTTAACTATTGTTTTTGTTGCAGGTCGACGGAACCGATGGCCAGCGACACCCTGAAGGACGAGGAAGCTGCTGGGAGGGCGGCGTTTAGCGAGGAAGGCCAGGAATTTCACACAGGTGAAATTTACGTAATTTATGGTCAAAATTAATTAAAATGAAGTTACTCTGGTTAAATTCTAGTAAATCATATTACCAACTGACATATGGAGCCATGAGATTTTCTGATTCACCTCATATTTTCACCTCACGATTCCATTTTCAGATGGAAACGTGAGGTGATCATCTTCGGAGGCCGTTTCAAAGTTATCGTCCCTGCTATTATCAGTAGTACTGGGGCAAGGAGACAATTGACGGTTTGATACCGTTGAGGTTTCTCCATTATCCCGTCTTATGAGAGAGTAGTAGTGAGGTGTGTAGTAGAAAGTATAGATATAAGTAAAGAATATTAATTATAATAAAACAGTAATAAACGGGTTTCGATTAAGTAAAGACGTGTTTATCATTTATGTAGTCTTCCATCTCTTTCCCTCTCGTGGCCACACTACATGGCGACCCTGCCAGCGCGAGCTCAAGTTTCGTCGCGATTTTGATTCATCGGCATTTTTCACGGAAAATTACAGGCGATCAAAAAACGTGTATAATGTCGCAACTGGGGCATGATGCAACCATTTCCCAATTATTACTGGTGGCCGAGCTTCAAAGCAAGTACGTTGGGACAACTTTTAAAGAAAAAAATGGGAAAAGAGTGTTCTAAGTGCATCTGTGAAAACAAGGAGACGGTGCTCTCTCAATACGGAGGGGCAAACGGCGCAGGGGTTGACACGTCAACTCATATATGGACAAATAACGTACTCTTATCAACATTGATAGCAGTGTGCGGTGCGGCAATTGTCTTTATAATTTTGAAACAATACCAAAAATGTCAAATAAACATGGTGCAACGTCAGCTTCGAGACGACGCCTTCAGGAGGATTCAGATGAGGTTATCCGGTCGCGCGCGTGGCGCCCGTGAAAATCAGGACCCATCCCCAGCCTGATGACCATTCTAGCGGAACAGCTCAAGAGAAGAATCAAGACGGTTTGCGATATGCGTACTACCTTAGTTAATATGTCAAGTAGGTAAAATGTTCTTTAGTTATAATAATAAATAAATGACAGAAGAATTATGCATTATATTTCATAAGTTAGAAGATATTAGAATTACATTAAGAAAGTTAGGCCCCCGCAATAGGAAAAAATATCCCGATAGGGTGAATATATTATTTGAAAAAGCTCATGAGCTCCAGGAATATTTTAAATTAATTTTTGAGTGGGAATTGCAAAAGAAAAGCTTAAAAGTTGATTTTGCAGATTATATTTTAGATAGTTTAGTGGATAAGGTAGAACAATCGTATAATAAGATAAGAAGTTATTGTATTTTTTTAAGTGCGTCCCAGCAAACATTAAATATGGAAACATTTAATTTAAAAACCGCGGCAAATTTGGTCCCTGTTATGGACGGAAAGGAAGAAACGGTTGAAAAAATTATCTCTAATATAGAACTATACAACAGTGTTCTAAAAGATGCAGCTAGCAAGAAATTATTAGCATCTTTTGTTGTGAAAACAAGGTTAACAAAGTCGGCTAAACTAAAACTAAAAAATGAGTATGATAACTGTGAAGACTTAATAAAAGACATAAAATTATTCTTACTAACTAAAAAATCGCCGAATTCCTTGTTGGCTCAACTAAATGCTTTATCTCAAAATGAGTTGTCTATCACAGAGTATGCGTCAAAAATAGAAGAACTTATGGTAGATCTTACTATTTCGCAAGCAGGTACAAACCAAAAAGCTTACGAAATATTAGGACCGATAAACGAGAAAATGGCCATAAAAAGATTTGCGGATGGTCTACGGAATAGACGGTTAAGCACGATAATTACAGCACGGAATTACGACGAGCTCAAGGACGCGGCGCGCGCTGCCCTGGACGAGGAGCTGGCCCGACCATCTACTTCCAACTCGATGCTACACATGGTACGTACTAGAGGTAGACCCTTTATTCAAGGTCGCGGTAGTAACAACTACAGAGGAAAACTTAACCAAAATTGGAATTATAACCACCCCAATGCCAGATTTTACCAAAATATTAATTTCCGCGGGAGACAGCCACGTGGAGCTGCCACGCGATCGAGTCGCGATCGAGGTCGAGTAACTCATAGTAGGGGATATTATCGTGGTAACGTACATTTGGCACAGCAAGTGACTCAAGAAGGAGAAAATTCGGAAGGTCAAAATTATACAAATCAGTTTTTTCGGGCTTAAGGATTACATTCTAACATGTCATGTAAGAAACGCTAAATACATTTTTTTAAATGTGAATGAAACAAGATGCTCATGGTTACTTGACACCGGCGCGTCAATATCAGTAGTTCGTACATCGTGCCTACCAGAAAAAATACCTATTTATGAAGACAAAATTGTAATACATGGCATCGGAGGGAAAATTTATTCAAATGGTTACGTTTTTCTCACTATTAAAACATCCGATGGCATACCGTTTCGTCATAAATTTTACATTTTTGAAAAATTGCCTTGCAAGTCTGACGGAATTTTGGGTCAGGACTTCTTTAATAAATTCAATGCAATAAATTATGACTTAAAAAAATCAATATTAACTTTGCATGGTTCTGAAAATAAATATAGCCTTAAACTTTATAGTGATCCTACGTTATGCTCAGAGTTTTTAACTATTCCGGCTCGTAGTGAATCAATACATTATATACAAATAAATAGCGTTACCCAAGATTGCGTCATACTTTCTAAAGAATTACAAGAAAACATATTTCTCGCGAGTATCATAGTGAAACCAAAAAACAATATTATACCCATTAAAATACTTAATACAAGTAACGAAACTGTCATTATTCCTACTTTTCAACCCGATTTTGAATTATTAAGTAATTATGAAATATGTTCTTTTGAAAAATGTGATTCTAATTCCATTCGAGCAAACAAGTTGTTGCCATTGTTGAAATTGGATCACTTGCATTCCAATGAACGGAAAACAATAGAATCTATTTGTACAAAATACGCTGACATATTCCAATTGCCCGGCGATAAGCTTACAACCACCAAGGTATATGAGCAATCTATTACACTGAAACCTAATACGAAACCAGTGTATACTAAACCGTACCGAATACCTAATAGTTTAAAATCTGAAGTAGAGAAACAAATACAGGGTTTGATTAGAGATGATATTATTGAGGAGTGTCGGAGCGAATGGTCAAGTCCTATTTTATTAGTTCCAAAGAGAAGTGATAATTCAAAAAAAAGTTGGAGATTAGTCATTGATTACCGAAAATTAAATGAAACAATTCAGGACGATAAGTTTCCACTTCCCAATATTAATGAGATTTTAGATTCATTGTCCGGTGCTATTTACTTTACCCATTTAGACCTTAGCCAATCTTATTATCAAGTACGCTTGACACCCGATAGCCGCAATATGACAGCTTTTACAACTAACACAGGCCAATACCAGATGAAACGTTTACCTATGGGACTAAAAATAAGTCCAAGCGCATTTTCACGCGTAATGACCGTTGCCATGTCCGGACTTACGTATGAAAAATGTTTCGTTTACCTAGATGACCTCGTAATATTTGGCAGAAACATGGAGAGTCATAATAAAAATCTTATCGATGTATTTGAAAGATTACGAAAAATTAACTTAAAACTTAATCCGAGTAAATGTCAATTGTCAAATGTCAAATGTCTGGTAAGATGGCATTTTACCAGACCCAAATAAGATTACAGCTATTCAAAAGTATCCAACACCTAAAAATTCGGATGAAGTACGACGATTTGTAGCTTTTTGTAATTACTATCGGAAATTCATTAATAAATTTGCAGAAATAACAGTTCCTTTAAACCAACTCTGTCGTAAAGGGGTACCTTTTGTGTGGTCAGCGGAATGTGATCAGTCATTTCAGTTGTTAAAAAATAAACTAATTTCTCCACCTATACTACAATATCCCGACTTTTCGGAAAGCAATCAATTTATACTACAAACAGATGCGTCTAGCTTAGCAATTGGAGCTGTATTATGTAATAAAGACCTAAGACCAGTAGCCTACGCTAGTAGACCACTGAATAAAGCAGAAAAAAATTATCCAACCATACAAAAAGAGTTAGTAGCCATTGTATGGGGAATCAAGTATTTCCGACCATATTTATTTGGTAGGAAATTCACCATTATGACCGACCACAAGCCGTTGATATATTTATTTGGCATGAAGGACCCAAGTAGTAGGTTATTAAAGTTTAGATTGACACTCGAAGAATACGATTTTCAAATAGTTTATGTTAAAGGGAAAAATAACGCGGTAGCAGATGCTCTATCTAGAATTACAATTACATCCGAAGAATTAAAGACGATGAATGAAAGTATGATTAATGTTATGACAAGAGGGCAAAAGAGAAGGCTAGAAGGAATGAAAGGATTGAAAGGTGATGTTATCCCTAATATTGACAAGGACGAGCGGCCTGATCAACCGCGAGTTGTGGAAATATTACGGATACCAAATGAATCAGTAGAGATGATGTTAGTAGAAGAGAATAAATTAAAAAGGATAAAGCAAAAGGAGAAAATAAATGCGGAACGGGAATGTTTTGTTTTTACGAAAAGAAAGAAAATATTATACATTAATCTTGATTTTAAATCACATTTTACGCGAGACGAATTTGTGGTTAAATTAAGTGATTTTTGTAAAGAATTAAATATCAATGAAATCTGTATAATAAAGACAGAAAACAATGCATTGTTTATAAAAGATTTAATTGATGAAGTAAAAAGTAAAAACACATATCAGGGCCCTAAGATTTGTGTTTTAAGAGGAATAAAAAGAATAGAGGATAGTAAAGAAAAGGATTTCATTTTGAATGATTATCATTTGCTACCTACTAGCGGACACGCAGGGGTGCGCAGAATGATTAATAATTTAAGAAAACAATTTTACTGGCCAGGAATGGAAAATGATGTTAGAGACTATATTCGTAAATGCGAAAAATGTCAGAAAATGAAACACTCAAGACATACTGTAGAACCCATGGTTATTACAACAACTGCTACATCAGCTTTTGAAAAAATCTTTCTAGATTTAGTAGGTCCCTTAGATAAAGACGAGGAAGGCAATGTCTACATTCTCACACTCCAGTGTGAACTAAGTAAATTTGTAGAAGCTTATCCTATTAGAAATAAGGAAACGAAAACTGTAGCTAGAGCATTTGTGAATAATTTCATACTAAGATTTGGAATTCCAAATTGCTTGGTAAGCGATCGAGGTTCTGAATTTTTATCTTCAACGATGACGGAAGTCTGTAAATTATTAGAAATTGAAAAACTTAATTCAACTGCTCATCACCACCAAACTATAGGGTCATTAGAAAATACACATAAACACCTAGGTGCATTTCTGAGGACAATGTGCGATAAACAACCTGAAACTTGGAGTTTTTGGCTACCCTTTTGGTGCTTTTCATATAACAATACCGTTCATACAGCGACCAAATATGCCCCATATGAATTAGTATTCGGTAAAAGTTGTCGGATACCAAGTAGATTAAGTAGTGATGTAGAGCCATTATATAATGTAGATAACTATAGTTTAGAGTTAAGATACAGAATGCAAGTAGCGCATAAGGACGCTCGTGAAAATTTAATACAGTCAAAACTAGATAGGAAATATAAGTACGATAAAAAAGTGAATACAGTGACATATAAAAAAGACGATCAAGTGCTTGTGAAAAATGAGTGCGGTAGAAAACTTGGCTGTTTATTTGAGGGCCCTTATACAGTGATAAGTGACGTCGGACCAAACGTAATAATACTTAAAAATAACAAAAGTGAAGTAGTACATAAAAATAGAACTAAGCTCTTTGTTCCTAGTTTTTAAGGTATATAACCACCTGCGTGTGGTAGTAAGTAAAAAAAAAAAAAGTGTAAATTATTTTACATTTTTTTTTATTCTCCTGCCCGGGTTGTGAGGTGTGTAGTAGAAAGTATAGATATAAGTAAAGAATATTAATTATAATAAAACAGTAATAAACGGGTTTCGATTAAGTAAAGACGTGTTTATCATTTATGTAGTCTTCCATCTCTTTCCCTCTCGTGGCCACACTACAGTAGGGATTGATCTCTAAGAGCTCAGCTTCCTCGACAAGAGGGTCCGTTTTTGAAGAGCGGACGTTATTTTTAACAAAGATCGGTCCCGGCGTGAACCAAGATGGCAGTGAATCTCCGTTCGGGGATCTTCTAGGGCATTTGAAAAGTTTTTCGTGCGGAGTGGCGTTTGTTGCCGTACACAGGAGGGAGCGGATACAATGCAATGCGTCCTTCAGTACTACTTCCCAATTTTCTATCGATAATCTCTTTGACCGAAGGCTAAGTTGAATAGTTCGCCAGAGTGTTCCGTTTAGTCGCTCCACTTGGCCATTACCCTGGGGGTTATAGGGCGTCGTTCTGGATGAGGCTATGTTTGACTGTCGTAGGAATGATTTGAACTCTTCGGACATGAATGACGATCCTCTATCACCATGAATATAGAGAGGTTGGCCAAATGTCAGAAAAAGATCTTTCAGGCAAGTAATGACAGTGGCTGAGGTCATATCCTTACATGGGTAAGCAAAAGGAAACCGACTGTACTCATCAATAATCGTAAGTATGTACTTGTTGGCTGTTTCAGAAGGTAGTGGTCCTTTAAAATCTATGTTGATCCGTTCAAACGGCGACGTAGCTTTTATCAATTGACCCTTGGCCTTTAGAAATCTCGGTTTTATTTCGGCGCAGGTAGGGCACGAGGCGGTCATCTCCTTGACATCATTAACTGAGTAGGGTAAGTTTTTAAATTTTACCCAGTGATACATTCTAGTTACCCCCGGGTGGCAGAGTGCGTCATGTAGTTCTTTCAACTTGTTTATATTCATGTAGGCGCATACGCGAGATAGAGCGTCCGCAACAGCGTTTTCAGTGCCTGGTCTATAAACTATATCAAATTTGAAGCATGACAGTTCCAACCGCCAACGTTGGATCTTCTCATTTTTTATTTTACTGTTATGATTTTGATTGAACATGAAGGCTACCGATTGTTGGTCTGTTATAAGAAGAAAATGTCTACCAATCAGGTAGTGTCTCCATTTCTTTAGGCTCTCTACTATCGCACAAGCCTCTTTTTCGATTGAGGATTGTTTGCATTCCGAGTTATTCAGTGTCCGAGAGAAAAAGGCAACTGGTCTTCCAAGTTGAGTCAGCGTAGCCCCTAGCGCGAATTCCGAAGCGTCTGTTTCGACTGTAAACATTTCATTGTCGTTAATGGCTACTAGAGCGGCTGCCTTTGATATCTTGCTTGAGTTCTTCAAAACTCTTTAGCGCATCAGGCGACAGCGGGAAAGTAGTCACGCATGTAAGTGGCTTTATTTTTTCGGAGAAACGCGCAATCCATTTAGCGTAATGAGCAAGCATACCTAGGACTCGTCTTAGTTCACTAGTTTTAGTTGGAGCAGGAAGCTCTAAAAGAGGTTTTAGTCTTTCCGGGTCAGGACTGATTGTATTATTTTCAACAGTATATCCAAGCAAGTTGATTTTAGTCTTATTGAAAACACTCTTCTGTTCGTTTAGAGTTAAATGAAATTTATTAGCGGCGTCCATAAAGCGTTTTAGATTACGGTCATGATCCCTTTGATCTTTACCGCAGACGGTTACATCGTCTAAGTAAGCGAACGTTCCTTCTAGTCTCTCTTCTGTTATGATGAAGTCCAGGGTTCGTTGAAAAGCCGCAACGCCATTAGTCACGCCAAATGGAATGCGTGTAAACTGGTACAATTTGCCGCATGCTTCGAAAGCTGTATATATCTTTTCATTTTCTAAGATGGGTACTTGATGATATGCGCTCTTTAAGTCAATTTGACTGAACACTTTAAATCTTGATACGTTGTTAACGACTGATTCTATGTTTGGCAAAGGGAAGGCATCCAGTTCGGTGAATTTGTTTATGGTCATGGAGTAATCAATGACAAGTCGTTTTCGATGAACCTTTCCTCCTGCTACAAGGACTTGGGCTCTCCAGGGGGAAATACTTGTTTCAACGACCCCGTCGTCTTCAAGTAATTTAGACACTTCTTGTTTTATAAAGTCCTCATCTTCCTTACTGTAACGCCGACTTCTCACGGCGATCGGTCTAATGTTCGGCGATAGATTCGTAAATACGGAGACTGACGGTACCGAAGCTCGTAACACGTTGCATATCTCTAAAGATTCGCCAGGCCCACCAAGATTGAAATGGATACTCGAGTGATGTTTAAGCAAGTCATGGCCAATTATGACGTCGGCACAGAGGTTGTCGACAACTAGAAGAGGTGTTTGTTTGTAAGTATGCTTATTCATCGCAATGGTAGCAAAACAGATACCTTCGACAAAGGAAACTTGATTGAGAGAAGCGAGATTGACTGTCTGCTTGCAGGGTTTTTTGCGTAGTTTCATTATGCGAGCAACTTTAGCGTTAATGAAGCTGACTGAACTTCCTGTATTGATTCCCAAGGTGCTGGAGTGGCGACCCCGCACCGGGAAGCGCAGTGTTGGCAGACCCCCCACCAGGTGGACCGACGACATCAAACGAGTCGCAGGGAGCCGCTGGATTCAGGCGGCGCAAGACCGAGGCCTGTGGAAGTCCATGCAAGAGACCTTTGTCCAGCAGTGGACGTCTATCGGTTGATAAAGAAGAAGAAGAAGATATGGAGCCACCTATTAGTGATGAGTAAAACGTTTGACACTTTATAGAGTACATTTCCAATTCACTTGATTTAAGTCATCCTTCAGAGAATTATTTTGTCGATTTTGAACGTTTGTTTGACACTAAGAAATAAAGAACATTTTGAAAAATGTAATCTATTTTTTTATGTTGCAGGTCGACAGAGCCGACGGCAAGCGAAGGCAGGAAAATTCTAGAATAACTAGATGAAAATCCGGGAAAACGAGCGACAGCCCGTGATTCCGGCGACTCGGCTTGGCTCGGCTCTAAGATAAGTAATTATTGATAAACGATAATTATTCGTAATTAGCGATATAATAAGTAAACTATTATTTTTATGTTGCAGGTCGACGGAATTTTTGTATTGTGTTGCACGGTATTGTAGTTGTATTGTGTTGCATTGATTAAAAGCATGGTTTGGTATAAATACGGGTGACGGATGCCTTGAAAAGAAAAATTTGAAAAATCTTAACTATTGTTTTTGTTGCAGGTCGGCGGAGCCGATGGCCAGCGACACCCGGAAGGAAGAGGAAGCTGCTGGGAGGGCAGCGTCGGGCGATGACGGCGCCAGGCGAGGAAGGCGCTGGGCAATGAAGGTGCCGCACACGGGTGAAATTTACGTTATTTATGGTTCAAAATTAATTTACATGAAGTTACTCTGACTAAATTCTAGTAAATTTAATTAGCAACTAGACATAAAGATTTACCACCTTTAGTGATTAGTAAAACGTTTGACACTTTATATAAATGTCTGCGCAGATGAATCACGAGCTCGCGCACGAGCAACACCGAACCACTACGAGTCGAGAGAAGTGGGGATGGAGAGATCGCCGTCCTTAAAATCGCAGCGTGCCATTTGTTCGGGGCAATTATATTGGAACGAGCATACCGTCAACAGCTCTAATTGTGATAGGGATCACGCCTGAGTCATAATAATGGTCTATTAGTTAATTGGTCTATTAGTTATTAGTTAATTAGTTAGTTTGGAAGAGCTGATGGTCGTTGGGGTCCCAAGGTGCTGGAGTGGCGACCCCGCACCGGGAAGCGCAGTGTTGGCAGACCCCCCACCAGGTGGACCGACGACATCAAACGAGTCGCAGGGAGCCGCTGGATTCAGGCGGCGCAAGACCGAGGCCTGTGGAAGTCCATGCAAGAGACCTTTGTCCAGCAGTGGGCGTCTATCGGTTGATAAAGAAGAAGAAGAAGAAGTTAATTTGTGCCATTTGATAACTATCCTCACGTTCAGATAGTGGTTTGTGTGTCGTGTTGTGGTTAAATTGATTGGATGTGAGGACAGGGGCCGTTATATGGGTGGTTGGAGACGGCTTTAGGTAGGGTTTCAGCTTTTTAAGAGATGAGTTCTCTTAAAGCCTGATTAGTTTTTGAATAATAATTCCCGTTTCTGGAACATGGCTAATGTGGCTATTTATTGATCAAATGAGTTCTATGTAATAAGTTACTGTTCCAAATTATCCTGAAGTTTCGTTCAAGTGGCCCAAAGACCGGTCGAGAACTGATGCTTAACCTAAACACTATCCCTCACCCTTCACAAATCCCACATTGAATCTCGGTCACTCCGAAATATATTACATTTCCTACTCATTTAAATTAACAGTCATTCTTCACAGAGTTATTTATGTCGATTTTGAACATTATTTGATAATAAGAAATAAAGAAAATTCTCAAAAATGTAAACTATTGTTTTTATGTTGCAGGTCGACGGACCCGATGGCCAGCGACGGTCAGGAAAAAATCTAGATGAAAATCCGGGAAAACGAGCGACAGCGCGTCATTTCGGTGACTCAGCTCGGCTCGGCTCTAAGATAAGTAATTAGTGATAAGCGATGATATACATAATTAGTGATTAGCGATAAGATGAGTAAACTATGGTTTTTATGTTGCAGGTCGAAGGAATTTTTTATTGTGTTGCATGGTAATGTAGTTTTATTGTGTCATGGCCTTGTAGTTGTATTGTGTTGCATTGATTACAAGCATGCTTTGGTGTAAATACGGGTGGCGGATGTCTTGTGAAGAAAATATTGAAAATTCTTAACTATTGTTTTTCTTGCAGGTCGACGGAACGGATGGCCAGCGACACCCTGAAGGACGAGGAAGCTGCTGGGAGGGCGGCGTTTAGCGAGGAAGGCCAGGAATTTCACGCAGGTGAAATTTACGTAATTTATGGTCAAAATTAATTAAAATGAAGTTACTCTGATTAAATTCTAGTAAATCATATTACCAACTAGACATATGGAGCCTCCTATTAGTGCGGAGTAAAACGTTTGACACTTTATAGATTACATTTCCAACTTACTTGATTTAAGTCATCCTTCACAGAGTATTTTTTGTCGATTTTGAACGTTTGTTTGATACTAAGATATAAAGAACATTTTGAAAAATGTAAACTATTTTTTTATGTTGCAGGTCGCGACGGACCCGATGGCCAGCGACGGTCAGTAAAAAATCAAGACGAAAATCCGGGAAAACGAGCGACAGCGCGATTTCGGTGGCTCGGCTCGGCTCTAAGATAAGTAATTCGTGATAAGCGATGATATACATGATAATTAGTGATTAGCGATAAGATAAGTTAACTATGGTTTTTATGTTGCAGGTCGACGAATTTTTTTATTGTGTTGCATGGTATTGTAGTTGTATTGTGTTGCATTGATTACAAGCATGCTTTGGTGTAAATACGGGTGGCGGATGTCTTGTGAAGAAAATATTGAAAATTCTTAACTATTGTTTTTGTTGCAGGTCGACGGAACCGATGGCCAGCGACACCCTGAAGGACGAGGAAGCTGCTGGGAGGGCGGCGTTTAGCGAGGAAGGCCAGGAATTTCACACAGGTGAATTAACGTAATTTATGGTCAAAATTAATTAAAATGAAGTTACTCTGGTTTAATTCTAGTAAAACATATTATCAACTGACATATGGAGCCACCTATTAGTGATGAGTAAAACGTTTGACACTTTATAGATTACATTTCCAATTCACTTGATTTAAGTCATCCTTCAGAGAATTGTTTTGTTGATTTTGAACGTTTGTTTGACACTAAGAAATAAAGAACATTTTGAAAAGTGTAAACTATTTTTTTATGTTGCAGGTCGACAGAGCCGACGGCAAGCGAAGGCAGGAAAATTCTAGATGAAAATCCGGGAAAACGAGCGACAGCCCGTGATTTCGGCGACTCGGCTTGGCTCGGCTCTAAGATAAGTAATTATTGATAAGCGATAATTATTCGTTATTAGCGATATAATAAGTAAACTATTATTTTTATGTTGCAGGTCGACGGAATTTTTGTATTGTGTTGCACGGTATTGTAGTTGTATTGTGTTGCATTGATTAAAAGCATGGTTTGGTATAAATACGGGTGGCGGATGCCTTGAAAAGAAAATTTTGAAAAATCTTAACTATTGTTTTTGTTGCAGGTCGGCGGAGCCGATGGCCAGCGACACCCTGAAGGAAGAGGAAGCTGCTGGGAGGGCAGCGTCGGGCGATGACGGCGCCAGGCGAGGAAGGCGCTGGGCAATGAAGGCGCCGCACACAGGTGAAATTTACGTTATTTATGGTTCAAAATTAATTTACATGTAGTTACTCTGACTAAATTCTAGTAAATCTAATTAGCAACTAGACATAAAGATTTACCACCTTTAGTGATTAGTAAAACGTTTGACACTTTATATAAATGTCGGCGCAGATGAATCACGAGCTCGCGCACGAGCAACACCGAACCACTACGAGTCGAGAGAAGTGGGGATGGAGAGTTCGCCGTCCTTAAAAGCGCAGCGTGCAATTTGTTCGGGGCAATTATATTGGAACGAGCATACCGTCAACAGCTCTAATTGTGATAGGGATCACGCCTGAGTCATTATAATGGTCTATTAGTTAATTTGTGCCATTTGATAACTATCCTCACGTTCAGATAGTGGTTTGTGTGTCGTGTTGTGGTTAAATTGATTAGATGTGAGGACAGGGGCCGTTATATGGGTGGTTGGAGTCGGCTTTAGGTAGGGTTTCAGCGTTTTAAGAGATGAGTTTGTTTAAACCCTGATTAGTTTTTGAATAATAATTCCCGTTTCTAGACCATGGCTAATGTGGCTATTTATTGATCAAATCAGTTCCATGTAATAAATTACTGTTCCAAATTATCCTGAACTTTCGTTCAAGTGGCCCAAAGACCGGTCGAGAACTGATGCTTAACCTAAACACTATCCCTCACCCTTCACAAATCCCACATTGAATCTCGGTCACTCCGAAATATATTACATTTCCTACTCATTTAAATTAACAGTCACTTCACAGTTATTTATGTCGATTTTGAACATTATTTGATAATAAGAAATAAAAAAATTCTCAAAAATGTAAACTATTGTTTTTATGTTGCAGGTCGACGGACCCGATGGCCAGCGACGGTCAGGAAAAAATCTAGATGAAAATCCGGGAAAACGAGCGACAGCGCGTCATTTCGGTGACTCAGCTCGGCTCGGCTCTAAGATAAGTAATTAGTGCTAAGCGATGATATACATAATTAGTGATTAGCGATAAGATGAGTAAACTATGGTTTTTATGTTGCAGGTCGAAGGAATTTTTTATTGTGTTGCATGGTAATGTAGTTTTATTGTGTCATGGCCTTGAAGTTGTATTGTGTTGCATTGATTACAAGCATGCTTTGGTGTAAATACGGGTGGCGGATGTCTTGTGAAGAAATTATTGAAAATTCTTAACTATTGTTTTTGTTGCAGGTCCACGGAACCGATGGCTAGCGACACCCTGAAGGACGAGGAAGCTGCTGGGAGGGTGGCGTTTAGCGAGGAAGGCCAGGCATTTCACACATGTGAAATTTACGTAATTTAGGGTCAAAATTAATTAAAATGAAGTTACTCTGATTAAATTCTAGTAAATCATATTACCAACTAGACATATGGAGCCTCCTATTAGTGAGGAGTAAAACGTTTGACACTTTATAGATTACATTTCCTACTCACTTGATTTAAGTCATCCTTCACAGAGTATTTTTTGTCGATTTTGAACGTTTGTTTGATACTTAGAAATAAAGAACATTTTGAAAAATGTTAACCTTTTTTTTATGTTGCAGGCTTGCAGGTCGACAGATCCGACGGCAAGCGAAGGCAGGAAAAATCTAAATGAAAATCCGGGAAAACGAGCGACAGCCCGTGATTTCGGCGACTCGGCGCGGCTCGGCTCTAAGATAAGTAATTATTGATAAGTGATAAGATAAATAATTCGTGTTTGGTGGTTTGTGTGTCGTGTTGTGGTTAAATTGATTAAATGTGAGGACAGGGGCCGTTACGATAGGGGTGGTTGGAGACGGCTTTAGGTAGGGTTTCAGCGTTTTAAGAGATGAGTTCTCTTAAAGCCTGATTAGTTTTTGAGTATTAATTCCCGTTTCTGGACCATGGCTAATGTGGCTATTTATTGATCAAATCAGTTATATGTAATAAATTGCTGTTCCAAATTATCCTGAAGTTTAAAATCCATAAATGCGAGAGTTGCGGCAATGACTTGTAAGTGTTTGTCAGCTTCACGTTTTTACCGTACCCAATTTAACCATTAGGCATAGTCAGATAGTGCATTAATATATTAATAATGCAATAATTGCGAAGGTGTTTTTAAGGTGGTGAAGGACGAAGGTGAAGTTAAAACTACTCCACGCGAACGAAGTCGCGGGCAGAAGCTAGTAATATTATACTTAAATGCGAAAATGTGTTTGTTGGTTTGTCCGTTAATCACGCTGCAACAAAGCTACGGATTGACGTGATTTTCTTGGATAGGTATAGTTGAGACCCTGGAGGGTGACATAGGCATCTCGGAAAATCAAAGAGTTCCCGCGGGATTTTAAAAACTAAATCTACGCGGACGAAGTCGCGGGCATCAGCTAGTTTTTTATATATTTTACACAATAAACGCAACAGCACAACGAAATCCAATAGTGAATCATATTTATAATAGTACTCTGTGTAGTGAATTTTCAAGATGGCCATGGACAAAGAGTATAACAATTTGATGACCGAATTAGTTCCTCAAAACGCCACCGCCCCAACTGTGGCACTGTACATAACAAAGTCACATTCACCAATTCACCAAGGAAAATATAGGTATTACATTCACAGACCGAACAACAAGAGTCTGAACTGAACATAGACCACGAACACTAGGATAACATTGAAGTTGAACTCTATACTTTGTCTACGAAGTTGAACAAGTTGGTGTTCGTGGTCTATGATGTTGAACATTGAACCCAGCAGGGCGACCGGCTAAGAAATATATCAATCATTAAAGGACATCATCAATGTCAAAACATGGTTTTGGCTCCACGTATCATTGATACAGTCCTTAAAGGATCGTTGAGGACAAAAAAATGTTTTGACATTGATGCAGTACACAATCGATACAATTTTTGTATGAACATTGCTGAAAATTGGTTCCACGTAAGACTTTTGAAGTAAGATGTCGTTATGGACTACGACAAAAGTTACGTCAAACTAGGCTTTCATTGATACAAGCCGTGAGGTGTTCTTATCAGTGACATAAGGTGTCCACTAATCGTTTTACTACTCATATTTTCTGTTAAAGTGTTTTAAAAAGCTTTATTAAATAATTTGTCAAATTAGCAAAGCAATTAGTAGTATTTTAAGAAGTATGTTTAATGTTAAAATCATTGAAGAATAATTTTTAGATTTAAAGGTTACTTTTTGACACTTTCGTATGTTTACGGATAGTTTAAAGAGCATGGAACTAGGAATTACGACTACGTCTAAGTAAAGAGTAATCTCTGGTTTGCCGTCTGAAAGTTTGATACGAAGTATAAAGTCTATAAATCTGAAATCATAAAAATAGTTTGGTGTTTGGGTGGCATCAAAATCTCGCAGTTGTTATCATTGTTGGATTAATTAACGTAGTCGTAATTCCTAGTTCCATGAACTAGCCGCGGTATGTACCTACATAGGTATTATGACATAGGGCATTTTTGTTTTATTAAACCTATTTAATCAGGTACAAAAACAAAACTTAATTGTTTTTTGTTCGAGAATAAATTGACATTCCACATCACTATTGTAATGTGTCAAACCGGCCATCATAGCGTGCCGCTAGTTTAGCTATGGCGTTAATTATTTCAATTGGTATAACGCAGTCAAATAAGGAAGACTGCTATAGCCGTATAGATTTCTAGATTATCATAGATGTTCAAATTAGTCGGATTATACGTATGACCCACCACTATAGTATCGATAGTCACGTGATAGTCACCTGATTGCGACCTATTGCTACACTCCTGAAAAAGCTTACGCGGTACCGGTTATAAGGACTGTAACGATAACGATAGGATATATAAGGTATTTTTGGATGTGAGACGTGAGACAATAGTTACGTGGTCGGGCTGCTGGTCCATCCCCGGTTACGTAGTAACTATACCTAATCTGTGGTCCCCGGTCTTCCGGTCCCCGACCCCATCACAAAGTAGGTATTTATATGTCCACAAAGACCAAGGAACATATTTTGTGACTGCTGACTGATAACAACTGATAATGATAAGTGATTATCTCAGTCTCAGTGCGAGCATAGACCACGAACACTAGGATAAGTGCGAGTTTGTGCGAGTGCGAATGACATCAATGCTTTGTTGCTACTTGCTCGGCCTAGCTTGTTGTTACTTGATAGCGAATAGCGATTAACATGGTTCTCTTTGGCAAATTAATTTCTGAGGGCACGGTGCCCAAAATATACGCACAAGTCACTAATGCGAAAAGCTTTCATAGTAGTAGACTGAAAGGGAAAGTAGCGATAATAACTGCGTCTACAGATGGGTGAGTGTAACTAAATTTTAGTATGTACACTAGATACCTACATAACCAAGCAAGATAACTGGGACCTGTTTGTTACATTATCAATACTGTATAGGCCAATAAGCCGAGAAAGGCTACATTTAGGCTTTAGGGGTCTGGTACTAAAGAGCCGTAATTTGGCATGGTTATACATAATATTAATTACGCCGACAAAGTTGTACAGTATAATCTTGAATAAAAAACTATTATTTTGAGTAGGTACCTTCCCTACATGTAAAGGGGGATGAAATTTTTTTTACTCGTTTATTTGATAACTTGATCTACTGTTAACCATTTCTGCCTTCAACAGTATCGGATACGCTATAGCTGAAAGGCTGGGAAACGAAGGAGCGTCAGTAATTATAAGTAGCAGAAAGGAAGACAATGTTAAAAAAGCTACTGAAAGCTTACGTAAAGATGGAATTGATGCACAAGGTCTCGTCTGTCATGTTGCCGATGCAGAACATAGGAAAAGGCTTTTTGATTTTGTAGGTATTTCGTATAGTTATCATACTTAAGGCTAGTTCAGACTACATTAGTATTTTAGGCTAGTAGGTAGCGAGTAATTTAGTATCTTAATGTGTCTGAACACCAAAAATTGTTCTATTTCTTCAGGTGTGGTACATGTCACTTGCGAGCACAGCTTGCGATTCGCTATAGATCGCAACATCTCCTATGCACACTGTTACAACTTCTAGGAGATATTGTTGAAATCCATTGCGCGTAATGTGTGTATTTATATACTAACGATTCTTAAAATTTAAATATTACAGGCGAAAAGTAAATATGGAGGAATTGATATCCTAGTTTCAAATGCTGCAGTAAACCCTGCTGTGTCACCTGTATTGGAGGTTTGTTATCTCAATTTGTATTTGTAGGTAGGTACTAGGTAGGTGCATAACTATTAAGTGTCTTAAATATTAATTAATCAATATGTAATTGGAAATGTCCATTACCAATCATCGGAGATGCACAAAATATTTGTCAATTTGTTTAATAAGTTGTCGAGTCAACAGACTTGTTGCGATGCATAAACTCAGTATATTTACTACCGAGGCCGGGTCAGCGCACACCCGTAGCAGAGCAGCGCAGAGCATTTTTTGAGAACAGTGTAAAATTAACTTTGTGACTATTGCATACAGTGCAAAATTGAATGTGCTTCAAAACGCAACGCTCCGCGAACGTATGTTTTGAAGTACCATAAATTTTATTTTACGACTATTGCATACAGTCGTACATGATAAACACGCAGGTCCGCTTTCCGGGGCGAGGCGCGTCGCAGTGTGAGATCCGCTTTAACGTGATCCTAGATCGAACCAGAACAGATTTTTATTTTTGAAAAGCTGATAGATAATCCAGGGTGATTATCTATCAGCTTTTCAAAAATAAAAATCTGTCTCTTTAAAAACTTTGTCTCCAAATAAAAACTGCCTTCGAAAAAATTGCACCAGAGTACCAACCTTTAAAAACAAACTAGGAATCAAAGCATACATATTACATTATAGGATTTTTTTTTTTTTTTTTAAACACTATTGCACAAAAAAAGTACAAAAGGCGGACTTAATGCTAAAGCATTTTCTACCAGTCAACCTTGAGATGTGAGACAACACTTGTAGGTGTGCAAAAGAGTAGGGTAAAAAGAGAATGATATATAAATATATAATACATACATATTTGAATATAATAATAATATACATATAATATACATAATTATATACAAATAGATACCTAAATATATTACATGATACAAAATACATTACGTAACATGATACCGTATACATATGAAACATAAAATTAGTATTAAATATAATAAATATAGAAAAAAGTTACAGACAGGGGTTACAATATGGTTTTGAGCAGATGATCCTTCACTTGCCGTTTAAATGAAAATTTTGAGTTTGCACTCCTTATGGAATCTGGCAATGCATTCCACAGCCGAACTGCCTCCATTTCAAAAGAGTAGGCCATGAAGCCGGTCTTGTACCTAGTGATCGCCAGACGAACACTTTGGGAGGACCGAAGCCTAGGATCACAGACTTCGGATTTGAATGGGAACTTACTTTTAAGGTAATTAGGTGTAGAAGGGTCGCGAAGGATCGAATACAGTGTGCAAAGAATTCTAAGTTGTCGACGCTCTCGTATCGGTAGCCACTTAAGTTTGGCACGATACTGAGAGACGTGATCATACTTGCGTAGGTTAAAAATGAAACGTATGCAGGTATTTAAGAGACGTTCTAATTTGTTAAGTAGTTCCTCATTCAAATCCGTATAACATGTGTCACCATAGTCCAGAATTGGCAGTAAGAGAAGGTTAACTAGGTGGACTTTAGCGTTAACAGGCAAAAAATGTTTTAAGCGAAACAAAGGGTGAAGCGTGCCATAAAATTTTCGCGAAATTTCATTCACTTGACTCCGCCAACTGAGAGAACTGTCGATGACTAAGCCTAGGTCTTTGACATTGGAAGAAAAGGGAATTACAGTGTTGTCAAAAGTCAGTTTAGTGAGTATTTCGATATCAACCCTGTTTAACAGGCGAGAGCTGCCAACTATTATCGCTTGACATTTCGCTGGGTTGACCATAATACCGTACTGTTTAGACCACGAAGCAATCTTAGCTAATTCGTCATTTAACGAGCTAATGGCTACCTCCAAGCCTTCAACTTCGGTTTGCATGTAAAGCTGCAAGTCATCGGCGTAAAGATGATACTGACAACTAAGGATAGCAGTGATGGAATTGATAAATAAGGAAAATAATAACGGGGATAGAATACCTCCCTGAGGAACACCTGCATCCAGTACACACCAGTCAGAGTTAGTCTGCTCCGTGCGAATGGATTGTCGACGCCCTCGAAGATAGGAGGAGAACCATTGTTGAACGCTGTCTGACAAGTTGAATTGAGATAAGAAGGCCAGCAACAAATCGTGATCGACCGCATTGAACGCATTGCTAAAATCGATCAAGACAAGGATTGTTACATGTTTACTATCCATGCCGACACGAATATCCTCGGTGACTTTCAATAGTGCTGTTGTAGTGCTATGGCCAGCTCTAAAACCAGATTGGAGAGGATTGAGGAGATTATATTTATTCAAGTGTTTAGATAGTTGATGAAAAACGGAAGATTCAAGCACTTTGGAGAGGAAGGGCAGTATAGAGATAGGGCGGTAATGAGATGGTAGGGTAGGATTAGAGATTTTGGGAAGTGGAAGTACGAAAGCCTTACGCCAAAGATCGGGAAAAGTGCTGAAAGAGAGGGAGAAGTTAATGATATGGACCAAGGAAGGTAAAAGCACATCCAAGATTGGTACAATCATTGCACGGCTAATTCCATCAACACCAACTGCTTTGGAGGTGATTGAGTTTATACTTTTTCTTATTTCGTCAGCGCTTACAGGAGAAAATACAAAAACTGGGGCATCACATTTGGGTGAACGAACAATTTCAGCAATTGTGTTGGTTTTTACTAATTTGTCAAGAACGGAAGCAGATTTGAAATGTTTGTTAAGGCTGTTAACTTCAATAGAGATACTATTATTAGAAGATTGAGTTTTACCTATGCCAAGCGATTTAATGAATTTCTGAGCTTCAGTTGAAGAGAGCTTTAAGGTTTTCTCGGAGATATATCGACGTTTATGGTCTCTACACATCAGGTTACACCGATTTCTTGCAGCCTTATATATAGACCAGTTGTTATCGGATCTATCTTTTTTATACCGCCGAAAAGCCTTGTCTCTACGAGCCATGGCATTCTTAATTTCTTGAGTGATCCACGGATTAGAATTCGGATGTTTAACCCTAATCGTTCTGACAGGCGCATGCTTATCATACAGTTTGATCACTTCAGAACAAATGAATTCCAATTTATCATCAACTGTCAACAAATCCTCCACCGCAGACCAGTAAATTTTTTTGGCATCGAGGACAAGTGTTACTTTATCAATGGCAGCTAGGCGTCTAAGATGTAAGAGGCGAGGCTTAGGTTTGGGGAACCTTATTTTGCACGACACAAATATAAGGTCGTGTCGACTAAAAGCAGGAGCGCTCAGCTGCCCAAATTTGGAAATGAAGTCTACATCAGAGGTAAATATGAGATCTAAGAGAGTATCCGTAGTGTTTGAGTGATGAGTAGCTTGAAGAGGCAATAGCTCCATATTATAGGAATCAACTATGGCGTGCAACCTATTAGAGCGAAAATCTCTCTTGAGCATACAGGTGTTGAAATCACCCATTACCAAAACACGTGTATAGTTAGCCATGATATCGTCAAAGATGTTTTCAATAGTGTTAAAGTAATCAATATTTGGCGGACTGTACACGACGCCCAATACCATCTTTTCGCCAAAATCAATTTCTAAAAATAAATACTCGGCCGAGGAGGAGTATAGTGGGGGTGATTGACACAGAATTTTATATGGAATATTACTCTTAAGATAAATAGCTACCCCACCACCGGTTTTGGCTATTCGATCATTTCTTAAGAGCACAAAACCGGGGATAGGGAAACAAGTTGATAACAACGAAGGTTTGAGCCATGTCTCCGATATAAGAACTGCGTGTATGCTGTCAGAGTTAAATGTGTCGAATAAATCAGTAAAGTGTCTAGGAATGCTTTGAGCATTAATGTGACAAACGTTAAAAATTTTAAGCAGAGGCGCAAACTCATTCTCTAAAAGATCACCTAATGTAACGGCACAACTATTGTCAACACTACCATACGAACTAGTGTCTTCAGCGGTATGAAAAGAATCACTGCTCGAATCCATGACGTATTAATAATATTATGTTACGAATTAAAAATACAAATAAATAAACTATAATAAAATACACAAATATAAAATTATAATAACAAGGATGCCTACAACAACTCAAAACACCAGCAGACAATTACTGTTGTTCCCACATCCGCTGGCAGAAATGTATAGAGACAAAAATATAAGTTACAAGTAAAACATGGGAAAAAAAGTAAGAAAAAACCATTAAAACAATAACTAAGTAAAAGTACTACAAAAAACATTACAATGAAATTTAAAATAACCAAAAAAAAACAAAAACAAAACATGGACATTGAAGTGAACAAAGCGAATGCACTCGCGTGCCATACAATACGTGTGGATGCGGCATAACAGAATTATTTCCAATATACGTGGAACTAGGAATTACGGTTGTTTTGTTGATCTAAAGATAAAGTTGTCAATAAAAATATTTACCTTCAGTAATTTATTGAAGGTAAATATTTTTAATAATTATTGATACTTACAAAAAGTTATTTGAGCAATTGAGTTGCGGCTAAAAAATAACTACGATGGTTGTTGTGTAAATTTTAAATATTCTCGTATATAAAGGATTCTCTTTTCCAGTGAAAATATAGCTCATGATTTTTTTTTCGTTTTCTGCTTTTTTTTCAGACAGATGAAAAGGTGTGGGATAAAATATTTGAGGTGAATGTTAAGTGTTCCTGGTTGTTAGCAAAAGAAGTTTATCCGGAATTGATCAAGCGTGGAGGAGGAAATATTGTATTTGTTTCTTCTATAGCTGCCTACCAACCTATGGAAGTATGTGTATAGTAAAAAATGTATTTGAAGCTATTAAGTGGCCTTTGGTTCTTGCGGCCATCTTGATTTTTAACACAAGCAGTCAAAATCTGAGGTCTTGAAAAAATATATTACTTAGGTCATCACATCATTAGGTCGTAACATCGCAGGTTATTCTTGCCACCATTAAAATACGAAAGTGTTTGTTTGTTGGTTTCAATAATAGCGCCGTGCGCATTGAAGGTTGTAAAAAGGTTGAAACAAATTGAAGGTAGTCTCATAAAAGTCCGTGACCACTAAGTTTTACCTACTAATTACCTTTTTAAAACCAAATCATGGAAGGATGTACCTATCTAATTCTTAATTGTTACACCTCATGCGAAAAATATAATGTACTAAAAGTAAAATCAATTAGAAACGAAACATTAATGCCTCATGAGTTTTAAAAGAATTTTATATTTTTATTTTACTCCAAATGATTAATAATAATGACTATTCTGAAACATTATAATTTTAAAAACCTAATTCCACGCAGAGGAAGCTGCGGGTAAAAAGCTGAGTATAATTATAATTTTTATGAATATTATTTTGGAGAACAGACAACCGCGGGTATTTTTAAAAACGTTAGGTAAATCACGCAGATAAAGAAGCGGACAAAAAGCTAGATGAAATTATTAATATCTATAATATCTGAAACTGGTGGTTTATGCAAAAAAAGACTTAATTTTTTGTAATCATCTAAATATCTTCTAGCAATAATGTGTAAAAGATTCAAGATAATACTGACCATTGACTGGAATCCTAGACCATTCAAACATTATTTTGGGAATAAAATTAAGATTGAGGCTGGCCATAGACCACATTCCATACTAGAATCTTGGAACTTAAAATAAAACAGTTGATTATTTTACAGCCTTTGGGGCCCTACAGCATCAGCAAAACAACCCTTCTTGGTCTTACTAAAGCAATTGCAAACGAAGTGACCCATGAGAACATTAGAGTTAACTGTGTGGCTCCAGGAATCGTTGCTACGAAGTTCGCGTCTGCAGTAAGTCTTTATGAAGAAATTAAGTCTCAAAATAAAAAAAAGCCTCAACTAGGTACCTACTCTACAGCACGCAGCATTAGAGCAAAGGGGTAACTGTTAGAGCTACACTAACAACTGCAAACCTAATGCTGCAAATCGGCAATACCACATCACACCGCGGTGAACATCTCTTACTCTAAATCCGTCGGGCAGACCGGGCTCAGTCTGAGGTAGTATGTTTCTTGGGCAGAGACTAGAAAAGTAATAGGTAGGTACACTGGAAAGGCAGCGAACATAATAGACGAACTGGGCCTTAAATTGTCGCGATGCCATAATGGTGATCCCATGGCAACAATGCTAACTGTCGACATGGCCAAAAAGGTCTATTTTTTGAATGAAAATTTTACGACTTAACAAACGAGATAGAGTTGTCACCGTAAGATTGTGAAAATCGTTTGTTTATAAACAAACTAGTAAGAAGCTTGTCAGATTGTAAACTGGCGCAAATTTTGAACTGTATCTAAGTTCGGGTGACCATGAGTTCTGGACTGCGGTGATATTGCCCGAGCATTAGGTATACATAATATCTATCACCTATTGGGTAGAATAATAAGATATGTTTTACTACTAAAAATCATAATTTCGAATAGGTATTACCTAAAAACTAATTCCACGCAGTCTTGTCTGCTCTAACCCTGGAGTGTTTTTATAAAGCGCGGAGAAAGAGAGAAGCCTAAAGAGAGCCTTTCATTCAGCCTAGGTGAAGCTGAATGAAAGGGCGACGGAGCGCGTCTTCTGGCGTAGCCCATTTGATTTGTAGATAACTATTTTTAATGCAACAGTACTAGTAGTGTACAGTACAAATCAAATAGGCTACGTCAGAAGACTCGCTCCGTCGCCCCTTCTCACCTACTCGACCTTTGTTCAGGACCCCTTCGCGAGCTTCGGGCTCAGCGCTTTAAAAAACACTCAAAGGGTAGGGCAGACAAGACTGCGTGAAGTCGGGGCACTAGCATTTCGTTTTTAGGAAATAAACACGTGATTACCAAATAATCATCATCATCATTAATAACCCATCAACGGCTCACTACTGAGCGCACTATGGCGCAGGTCTCCTTTCAGAGAAGGGTTATAGGCCATAGTCCACCACGCTGGCCCAATGCGAATTGGCGGACTTCACACATCTTCGAGAACATTATGAAGAACACTCAGATGTGCAGGTTTCCTCACGATGTTTTCCTTCACCGTTGAAGCAAGTGATATTTAATTGCTTAAACGCACTTGACTCCTAAAAGTCAGAGGTGCGTACCCGGGATCGAACCTGAGACCCTTCGAATAGGAGACCACAGTCCTAACCACTAGGCTATCACTGCTTACCAGCTTTCGTTTTTAGGAAATGAACACGTGATTACCAAATAATAATAATGTTATATTTTAAATTACTTGAACTAACTGACATTAGAAATTGTTTATTTGTTACAATCCTATCCTACAATTACAATCCTATCTTACAATCCTAGTCCTATTGTAGTTTACAATTTTACGTACGTTAAATTATAAACAGTTCAGAAACTTGCGCCAGTTTTACAATCGTAAGATTGTAAAAATCCTTATAAACGAACTAGCAGATCAGAACTGCGGTGACAGTCTATTTAAAAAGAGAAACCGCATCGTGGGATTTGAGGGCGCAACTGTGCTTAATTGCCTTTTTTGTTTAGAGGGCAAATGGGAATGCAATTATAGCGCGCCTATTTCGCGTTGTCTGGCCATGGTGGGTTTTTTGAACTGACTACATAATACATTAGATATTCTTTCAAATGTAAGTTTCTATAATATATTCAGTGTCTGTCGAAAGTCACAGTCGCCAGCAAACGCTGTTACCTACTCAATGAAAACTTATCATAAAATGATTATTATTTCTTCCTTTTCAGATTACTACCTCTGATATGGCAGCAGAAAAATCATTGTCTATAGTACCTATGAAGAGATTTGGTAAACCTTCGGAAATTGCGAGTGCTGTTGCCTTTCTGGTTTCAGAAGATGCCAGTTATATAACTGGTGAAACGCTTGTGGTTGCAGGTGGCGCATATGCGCATCTTTAAAGCTATGTTTCACAAAAAGTTTTAATTTAGATAAGTATACATATTAATATTGGTAATCAAGGAGCACAATATTTCTGTTTAAGAGTTATTGTTTTTAAGTATAAGTACAAGGTTTATTTCTTAAGTTTGGGGCATTTATTTTTAACTGTTGGTAGCATTTTGTAATAAAATAATGCATTTGTTTTTTTGTGTTTTCTTTATTCAAGTAAAGAAATCCAATTAAAAATCTACGATCCAATAGTTCTTGTAAAGTCACATCACCTTATGCAAAATTATTTTAACAGTAGGTATAGTATACATAATACTACGGGTTCGACCCCAACTGAGACCTCGCGTTATCCCATAGTTCCCATATTATATTAACTGTACCTAGCAAATTTAAAATAATGTTTTTTTTTATTTAATGAAAAAATGTGACTAATAATGAATACCTATAGATTTTTTTATATTTTTATATTAATCTAAATCCGTTTTCTCACGTGTGCAGTACACATACCTGTGTTACCATTAAAAAAGATACACAACAAGCCTATGTTATGCCATAAAAAATATTTTACTTCGCATTTGCTTCTATGAGAGCCCCCCTGAAATAAAGATTTTTGTAACTTTTTAAGCAAATATTCGGTTGAAGGCCATCAGTTTACATATTATGTTCAATATTATAAATGCGAAAGTGTGTTTGTTGATTTGTCCTTCAATCACGCCGCAACAGAGCTACGGATAGACGTGATTTTTTGCATGGGTATAGTTGAGGACCTGGAGAGTGACATACTTTTTACTCTGGAAAATTAAAGAGTTCACGAGGGTTTTCAAAACTAAATCCACGCGGACGAAGACGCAGGCATCAGCTAGTGTTCACTAATTCAGAAGTTAAGGCTCTGACAGATGGTCGAATGGACAGAAAAGTGTAAATTCACTCGAGTAGACTCAGAGACCTTGCTTTGCTTGGTCAATTATGATCTCACTGCAGAAAATATAATGGTAAATATAATTGTTGCAAGGGATTTTAGAGGTTGAATTTAAAGCCCCCCTTTAAATTAGGTATTAATTTCAATCATCATCATCAGAATCTAATATGTCACTTTTTTTTAATCCAATTTGTCTTAAAATATTACTAGCAGGACCAGTGATGCCCTCTTCTTTCAAACTTTGTGATAAATTTTTTAAAATGTTAACATCAATATCATCATTTTTGTCATCAATTGATTTCAACTTGGAAGCAAGTTCTACATCTTGCGCTTTGCAGTTAAAGTCCATATTATTTTCAATAAAATCATCATCATCACCATCATCATCGCTACTGTAGTCACTGTTAGTGACACTTTGATTTGAAACCATGTTTAACATTTTTTCTAAGCAATTAACAAAGTCGTCAGAATTAAAATCAATAGAATCTTTAAGCTTTTCTTTCTTGTATTGTTCTATGCCTTCAAAATTTGATGTTTCTTTTAGAAAATCTGTCAATTCCGATGTCAATATATGAGGGGTTATAGGATCTTTATCCTTCAGCTTAATATTTTTACCATATTGTCTATTCAGAAAGTCATTTAGTTGATCTGGATTAATATTTAACCAGTCATCATCAGCCTCTTCTAAAACTTCTGTATCACTTTTTTGTTTCAAAAACGCTGCTGTTTTGACAAATTCATCAGAAGACTTTATTTTATTCATGGTATTGCAAGCATTTAAACTTACAGAGCATTCCTTATCTAGAAAATAGGCTTTTGCCTTCTCCAACAAGTTTGAATATTCTAGAGAACCCTCCAAATTATTTTTGAAATAACCATTCTTGATCAGACTATTAAGAAACTTTTTATATTCTGGTGTATGATTTAAGTCTTTAGATAGCCTACTCATTATTATTCTATAAGCACATGTAATTTTTATTCCAAGCTGAGCTTTCTTTTCTTTCATTGAGTTATTGTGCTTAATAAATTTAGGAAGTTCAGATTGCATAAGCATAGCATACAAGTACTTAGTAAACTTTACTTCTGCACTTATACAGTCTTCAAGTTTGTTATCTTTACAATGTTTGGCATCAAGTAGATCAAGGTTGCAATATGTACTCACAATGGGAGCTACTAAAGATGGCTTCAGGGTTAATATTGTAGCTATTTCCACAGGAAGTTTTAAAATTGCTTTGTGAACACCTTCTTTAATTTTTTGTGGATATTCTCCAATCCTTTTAATAATAGCCTGTTCAATTTCATGAGATGCTTTAGTTACCTCTTGATTTTTTGTAACAAGCTCTAGTGCTTCTACTAATTTCAAAGGTGAATCAGTTGGTGCTACTGTATTTGGTATTAAATGCAAGTGTTGGTTAAATATAAATACCTGAAAATAATCAAAATTACATTATGCAAACACACAGATGACACAAGAATGCACTGTGTGGAAGTCCCTAATAGTCCCTAACTTAATGACAAACATACCTATTTTAAAAATAGTACATAGGTAATAGGAAAGAAAATAAATTAAAAAATGTGTGAGTGTCATGGAAGACAAAAGTTCCTTTTAATAATAAATCTATATATATAAAAGAATGTGGTGTTAGTTACACTATTTATAACTCAAGAACGGATGAACCGATTTGGCTGAAAATTGGTGGAGAGGGAACCAGGAGACGGACATAGGATACTTTTTATCCCGTTCGACTGCGTTTCCGTCAAGTCACTATAAAACGTGGTATAACAAAAACGCATCTGACATGGAATAACAAACATGTTACTGATATAAATGCGAAAGTGTGTTTGTTTGTTGGTTTGTCCTTCAATCACGTCGCAACAGAAAAGCTGATTGATGCGATTTTTTGCATGGGTATAGTAATGGATGTAGTAGTGGTTCCTCAGACCGGGAGAGCTACTTTTTATCTCGGATAATGAAAGAGTTCCCGCTGGATTTTTAAAAACTAAATCCATGCGGACGAAGTCGCGGGCATCAGCTAGTTAATAATAAAAATAAAAAAATAAAAATCTGAAGTCAGGATTCGAACCCCCGAACGGATAGTAACTAAGCAGTGATGCTTAGTTTAGCAGCTATGTCAACAAAGCCACGACAGAATGTATGGGCTCTGCTGCCAATGTTAATGTTGGATAGAACTAATAAAAGTCTAGTATCACACTTGCAATTAAGTTATATGTATTTAAATATTTACCATCAGAAAGACTTATAAAATAAAATAATTGCTAGTATCAAAATAACGACAAGAATTTTGACAACGGCCAGCATAAAATATGATGACTAATATTGAAAAGTTGTGCTTGCTAGAATAATTAAGAATAATGGTCAGACATCATCTCACATAAAACCCCTCATAAGTTTTTCATGTACCAAGTAAAATAAATAAAAGGAAAAAGTGGTACAAACAATTGAGGCATATCTTGGACCTAAAAGTTGTAATAAGTTGGACCTAAAAGCACTAAAGAATAATGGCAGAATTGTACCTGAATGTTTTAGGAGGCATCTACGAATATGATTTATACAAAACAAAGTATTTAAACTAGTTCGTTTTTTATATGAAACTAGCTGACCCAGCGAAATTCGTACCGCCAACTTATTTATATAAATAAAACAAATAAACTATCCCAATCCAAAAAAACTATCCTATCTTTTAAGTTGGACCAAATTACAGATAGTTATGAAGTTTGATAAAAATCGGTTCAGTAGTTTAGGAGTCCATCGTGGACAAACAACGTGACACGTAATTTATATACAGGGTGGGCCAGACCAGGTGGATATAAAATTTTATTTAGATTGTTCACTTAAGGGCCTACCAGGACCCGGAAGGAAAAAAATCGGTTCCCACCCGATTATAGAGAAAAAAAATTTTATTTAAAATTTTGGAAAATCATTGCTTTGACGAACTTTTAATTTTTTTTTAATTTTTCCAGTGACAAATTCCACAATTTTTTTATGGAATATCTTTACCTAATAACTGTTCTCTCTTAGAAAAAAATTCAAGTCTGGTTAGCTGGTTTTAAGAACATTAAATTTTAAATTATTTCAAGAAAATTAAGTTCATCCAAAATCTACAGAAAATTTTAAAATTCCATAAAAAATAAAAATCTCCAGCGCTTTGCATTGGTGATTTTTTTAAAACTGTAGCAACTTATGTTCTTTTGATTGCCAAAAGAAAAATTGTATGTCAATGTGCCGGATAAAAAGTTATGATTTTTCAAAAATCTTCGTTCCTCATTCGTGTAAATAACAACCTTATTGAAAAACATGTTACTTGTTTGTGGAGACTGCAGTATGTCCTTTAATTTTGACTGCCTCGTTGGTCTCGTGTTTGACTGCGGTCGACGAGGTCCCGGGTTCGAGTCCGGGGTCGGACCATATCAAGTATTGGTATTTTCCCTAAGAAATTCTCAGTACTAGCCCGGAGTTAGGAAGTTGGCGTTGTTTCACCCCCGTACCTTGGAGAGCACGTAAAGCCGTTGGTCCTATGCCTGTGGTGATTTTTATTTTTAATGGAATTTTAAAGTTTTTTGTAGATTTTGGATGAACTTAATTTTCTTGATATAATTTAAAATTTAATGCTCTTAAAACCAGCTAACCAGACTGGAATTTTTCTTAGAGAGTACAGTTATTAGGTAAAGATATTCCATAAAAAAATTGCGGAAATTATTACTGGAAAAATTAAAAAAAAATTAAAAGTTCGTCAAGGCAATGATTTTCCAAAATTTTAAACAAAAAATTTTTTCTCGTAATCGGGTGGGAACCGATTTTTTTCCTTCCGGGTCCTGGTAGGCCCCTAAGTGAACAATCTAAAAAAAATTTTATATCCACCTGGTCTGGCCCACCCTGTATATTAAGATTAGTTTTACATCTTTTGCCTTGGTTAAATAATTATTAAATAATGAACCATCATCTGACTAATTCATATCGCACGTTGAATTTGGATTGGTTTGGATCGTTTCTTGATGACATTGCTCGCCTGGAAATTCAAGAGTTTGTCTATGTAGAGATTTCTATAGAGACTACTAAGTAACACATCCCAATGTCATATTAGACCTTAAAATAACATGGAACAAATTTTTGTGAGTTCCTCAATCGAAAAGTCTCCGTGATTGTTTTAGTAATGGCATCTCTATGGTTTTAACAATTTTTCAAATATAGACACTTTGAATCGTTTTCAGGTAAACTGAAGTATGGACCCTTGCCTTTGTTCTTTAAGTTATGTAAAGGGTTATTTTTATGTATTAGAACTATCTGACATAGGAACTAGTGGTGCAAAGATTTTGCCCATGTTTAATGACATCAGAATTAAGTACTAACTGAGTATACATAGTTATTCCACACTTAAAATATTATGTTAACTTAAATAAACTATTTCCCAGTCAGCCAGACATTGTATAATTATCTATATCTCTGAGTTCTTACCCTGTTTTTAGTAGTTTCAGGATTAGCCCAAGCTGGCAAATAATCTGCTGCCTCAATAAGAAGGAAATCCCCATCATTATCTTCAACTTGAACAATCAAATTGTTGTACATCTTTGTTATCTCTAATATTAAATAAACTATGAACCACTCATCCTCGATGTTATCACCAATACATGTTGTACTCAGAAGGTGACATGGGATATCTATAAAAACCATAAGGCATACACATAATATTCCTTACTACCATAAGATTATTACCAAATTACCAAACACAATGGTATTATATATTACGTATACAATTTTTTTAATAAAAAAAAGTATGTAGATATTAAAGTTGACAATAATGAAAGGTTACAATAATTATAAGGTATAATAATTGTTGGTAAATTAAAATGGCATACCATTAGTTTCTTCTGTTAAAATCGGCAAATATGCCCTAAATTCATCTCTATGCCATATGTAATCTTGTGATAATTTGTCGAAAATTCCATTTATTGATTCACATAGGTTTTCCCATTCATCTTTAAAAAGTTCTGTATTTGAAAAGAAAAAACACTGCACAGTATCTTCATACGTGCCGGCTAAGGTCATTTTTATTATGTCAATAGTAGCTGTATAAAATAGCACTTTTTACTTTCATTCGTACTAAGCGTACTAAGTAACATAGACCACGAACACTAGGATACTAAGTAAAAGTAATATAATACCTACTATTAACTAAACAAATTAATTATTATTATTTATCTGAATTTATAAATTTTTTTTTTTTAACTGGCTTTACGGCTCTGGGTTCCAGCCCTTCTGAGCCTTGAATTTATATTTTAAACATCAGTATTTGCTCCAAGAGAATATACCACAGATCCACACAGATTCACCACAGATCACTATTAAGAATAGACCACGAATATTACTATCTACAATAACCAATTTGAGTATTTGCTTTTATTTTTTCTTGTTGTTCCTGGTCTGTGGTATTTGCACAGAACATTAATATTATCCTAGCGGAGGGCGATTCGATAAGATTCGGCGGTTGATTTCTTTCTCGAAATTGGACCTACCTATAATTCTCAGCTCATCTCAGTCTCACTCACTCTCTTCTTCTTCTTCTTCTGCTCAGTGGCTCCGCGCGTCGAGCGTTTGAGCCATAGTCCAAAGTGTTTATTAATTTTACAATTATTATAATTAGTGCATTGTATTGATGAGTTTTCGGTTTTTCACAAAATGATCCTCTTCAAAAACATTGTAAAAAATTTCCAAAACTCTGGCGGCGGCCATTTTCCATAGTCAAATTCATTGAGTAGTATGGTTTTCACAAAATGATCCTCTTCACTGTTTTTCCAAACAAAATTATGTAGCTTTTGAGCCATTCAAGTTTTTTTAATTAAAAAGAATATTTCAATAAATAATTATTTCTAACAAAACATTGTAAAAAATTTCCAAAAGTCTGGCGGCGGCCATTTGTCCTCAAATTGCCCTCACTCACTCTCACATAATGAGACTGAGCTGTCAAAAAGAGGACAGGGGTACCTGTACCACAATTTAAGGAGTATTCTTACCTTCGTTATGGTCCAAGATCCCAGTGCCGCCAGACCTAAGTTATTTTCTCAGCAATTATTTGTGTACGATAGAGTACTGTTCGAATGTCCTTTCAGTATATGCGTACCAGCTAGATTGTGCCGACGGCCAATTTCCAGATACCAGATCCTAAAGGTAGGTAAAAACTAGAATAACTTATCTTAAATTCTCAGGGCTGATTTTCATATATGTTTTAAAGAATATTGTAAAAATTAATAAATTAATACTGCCAGACGCTTACCGCCGGCGGTTACTTTAGCCAGACGCTTTGAAGCTCCCAAAAATATATATAATTTAAGTTAACTTATATTCTCAGTTCTGATTTTTATACATGATACTCAGGGAACTATTGCGATATTATCTGTAAGCTGCCAGACCTATTGGAAGGGTCAAACATCCCACCAGACACACATTATGCGTCCCCATATGTATGAGCGCTAGAATGATTCACTTGTTTAAGTGTGTGAGAGATAATATCATCATACTATAATATTATAAATGAGAAAGTGTGTTAGTTGGTTTTTCCTTCAATCACTCTGCAACAGAGCTACGGATCGACGTGATTTTTTGCCTGGGTATAGCTTGCAGAAGATATTGCAATAGTTCTCTCTCTCTAGATCCTAAGCTATACCCAGGCAAAAAATCACGTCGATCCATAGCTCTGTTGCAGAGTGATTGAAGGACAAACAACTAACACACTTTCTCATTTATAATATTATAGTATGATGATATTATCTCTCACACACTTAAACAAGTGAATCATGTTCTAGCGCTCATACATATGGGGACGCATAATGTGTGTCTGGGGGGATGTTTGACCCTTCCAATAGGTCTGGCAGCTTACAGATAATATCGCAATAGTTCCCTGAGTATCATGTATAAAAATCAGAACTGAGAATATAAGTTAACTTAAATTATATATATTTTTGGGAGCTTCAAAGCGTCTGGCTAAAGTAACCGCCGGCGGTAAGCGTCTGGCAGTATTAATTTATTAATTTTTACAATATTCTTTAAAACATATATGAAAATCAGCCCTGAGAATTTAAGATAAGTTATTCTAGTTTTTACCTACCTTTAGGATCTGGTATCTGGAAATTGGCCGTCGGCACAATCTAGCTGGTACGCATATACTGAAAGGACATTCGAACAGTACTCTATCGTACACAAATAATTGCTGAGAAAATAACTTAGGTCTGGCGGCACTGGGATCTTGCTCTATTACTCTGTGCCTGTACTCTTTGTTTTGGAAACGTAGAATGAGTATCTTCCAGTAGGTACTTGTTCACTTGTTCCAGTATCTTCGTGGTATCTTCTCTGGTATATACTGTACCTATTATCTATATCTAACTAGGTATGGTATTCTTCTCCACAGACCGATCATAGACCACGAACACTAGGATAACCAGGATCTCTCTGCATATTATGTTTGGAAAAGGAAAATTGGGAATATTCATGGAATATTCATTGTTTTTGTTGATAAGATAATAGTTGAATTCATAGACTGTACAACATGTTGAATTGAAGCTTTTCTGCTTTTCAAGATCAAGTTCTAGCGGAGCTCGATTATTTAGATGAGTGAAAAATCAGCAGAAATGAATTTTACAAGATTTTTAATAAGCTGATAAGAATATTTTTCTATTAAGAAATAGTTAACATGGCAAGTGTCCGAAGGATTTTTTTCAAATATGCGAAGTGCTTAGCGTTTGTTGTAATAACTACTTTCTTTGCTCAAATTATTATTTCTTTAAGCCTTTTTCCCTCGGTCCACGATAATTTGCTGAAGAGAAGTAGTTATAATTCAATATCCAAAACTGAAATGGGCGATGTCTCGGCTAGAAAAATTGGACCCGGTGTCGGGGATGATGAAGATTACCCTCCAAAAGGCTCGCATCATCATCACAATAAAGTCGCACCCCGACTACGATTGGAAGAGTTGGACTTTACGCCGGCCTGTGAAATTAAAAGTAGAGAAGCAATTTCAGCTATTCATCGCGCCAAAACACAATCATGTAAACAGCAAATTGTTAACAAGACTTGCCTCATACAAAGTGATAGCTTTTACCCTAAACATTTGCCGAATTATTGCGTTTCTAAAACGAGAGCCTATGGCAGGCATTTGGGATGTTACTTGGATGAGAAAAAATTAAGATTGCTTTCAAGCTACTATGGGAATTATGCCAATATTAACTCCCCATCTTTTTGTTTGGATATCTGTGTACAAGCTGGGTTCCCATTTGCTGGAGTGCAATATTCGTAAGTTATTGTTAATTCATAAAATATTATGAAAGCAAAAGTTTGTGAGGATGAATGTATGGATGGATGGATGTTTCAAGCCACAACTAATGAACTGATTTGGCTGACATTTGGATAAGTCATTCCCACGATTTAACACTTACTACTACATTTTATTCCAGAAAATTTCAGAGTTCCCACAGGAATTAAGAAAATTGTAATCCACACAAACAAAGTTGTGGGTGTCATCTAGTTATTAATAATGATGTGTTACAATGAATAATACACGTTAAAAAACTAATAATAACAAAATAGTCAAGAGAATAGTATTTTATCCAAAAATATTTGAAAATTTCATGATTTCTAGTTTAGATAAATTTGTATTTATTAAACTATATTACTTTTCAAGTCCTCAACTATAGCTATGCAAAAAATCAAAGCAATCAGAAACTCTCTTACAGTGAGATTGATGGATTAACAAACACACTTCACATTTATAATATTAGTAAGGATTTATAAATCTATATATCTATATACATATAATAAAACAGAAACGAATCCAATTCTGTACATGAAATAGATTCAAAAAAGGGTTTTTGCTTCTAATTGTGCAAGATACAGATATCAAAACAGAAGCTAAATTTTTTTTTGTCTGTTTGTCTGTCTGTTTGTTTGTCCTTCTTTCACGTAAAAACTACCGCACAGATTTCTACAAAATTTTATACCGTGGTAGCTTATTACTTGGGTCAACATCTAGGCTACTTTTTATCCCGAAAAACCAAGGAGTTCCCGAGGGACTTTAAAAACTAAATCCACGCGGATAAAGTCGCGGGCATCAGCTAGTTACCAATAAAAACCCAAAGTAAGCTGACCAAACTGTGATGTATGTGCAACATTTGAGGATCTGTTGCATATCTTGCTAGAATGCAAAAAAAAACAAGAGCGAACGACAGTCACTTATGGTAAGTTTTGATCTGAACAGGCTTGATGTGGGACTTTGTCAGAGTTTCCTGGCAAACCCCACATCAGAATTAGCTAGAAAAATTTGTGATCTGGTCACTGCTTGCCATCAGTGACTTTCGGCCATCTTGGTAGTTAAGTTAGATAAGTTTATTGTTAAGGTAGGTTAAGTTTCATTGTTAAATGTATGAATCGATGGGGTTGACACGCCAGGTGATAAGAAACCCCAAAAAAATATAGATAAAAAAAACAAACAAAAATCCATTATTTTTAGATTATCATAATGTGTGTTTCAGATCAGAGTGTTTTTGTGGTGAGCAGTCACCTCCTACTACAGCTAAAACTACCGTTGGTTTATGTGACATGCATTGTCCAGGTGATCCATCACAAAAATGTGGAGGATATTTTACTATGAATATTTATGAAACGGGTTTAGACAGTATGTATCTTTTATTGATTGTAAGCTAGCTACCTATTTAAAAAAGAGACCTATTTAAAAACTTTTCATTACTGATGTGAAGCCAATTTCAATTTAGCTTTTAACTGACTGAAGGTTTATTCTGATTCTAATCAATCACAGAAAGTTAATTATGTATAAGGTTTCTCTCAAGGTTTAAGGAAGTGAATTGTTTTAATTTTAACTGTACTTTGTTTTAAAATTGCAGAATTTGCAGCGCAAATACCTAAAAATCGTAACAATGCTGAGTTTTCAGTGAAAATTGTGTTTTTATTAACATTAAATGGACGAGCACTGCGACAAGTTCATAGATTAATTAACTCGTTGTATAGAACAAATCACTATTTTTATATTCATGTTGATCAAGTAAGTAAATATATTTTACCAATATCTATTTGATATGTAGAAGTAGAACCACTTAGTTATTCAAGAGCTAATCCTACTTAATATTACAAATGCGAAGTTTATGAGGATGGATGGATGGATGGTTTTTTGATACTCCACTCCACAACAAATGAACCAATTTGGCTAAAATTTGGAATGCAGATAGCTGATACCCAGGACTAACACATTTACTGCATTTTATCCTGGAAAATTAAAGAGTTCCTGTGGGAATTAAAAACCTTAATCCATGCGAGCAAGTCGCTGGCATCATTTAGTTAGAATAAGAAAACATAAGCTTTGTGTTGAAAATGTATTTTTAATGCCAAAATCAAATTCTTATGCTCTGTGAATTTGTGTTCCAGAGACAAGATTATCTACATCGTAAACTTTCTCTATTGGAAAAGCAATTTACTAATATAAAGTTAGCCACGAAAAGATACTCCACTATATGGGGTGGAGCATCACTCCTCAAAATGTTGTTGGACTCCATGAAAGATTTAATTAAATTAGGTTGGAAATGGGATTATGTTATTAATTTAAGTGAAAGTGATTTTCCTATTAAATCATTACAAGAACTAGAAAAGTTTCTCTCTGCAAATAAAGGATTTAATTTTGTTAAATCGCATGGAAGGGAGGTTCAACGTTTCATAAAGAAGCAAGGCCTTGATAAAACTTTCATAGAATGTGAAACACATATGTGGAGAGTGGGAGAAAGAAAACTTCCTCAGGGTATTGTTATAGATGGAGGAAGTGATTGGATTGCATTATCACCTGATTTTGTTTCTTATGTTATTGAGAATCGTGATGAGTTACTAGCTGGACTAGATGTAATATTCAAACACACACTTTTACCAGCTGAATCCTTTTTTCACACAGTATTACGTAATTCACGGTTTTGCAACACTTATGTAGATAATAACTTGCATGTCACTAACTGGAAGAGGAAATTAGGTTGTAAGTGTCAATATAAACATGTGGTTGATTGGTGTGGATGTTCCCCCAATGACTTTAGAACTGACGACTGGCCAAGAATACAAAATACTCAAAATAGACAATTGTTTTTTGCAAGAAAATTTGAGCCCATTATTAATCAAGAAATCATCACTAGAGTAGAACAGTTAATAGGATTCACTGATCATTATTTAATTTCTAACTTGGAAGCATATTGGCAAAATCTATATGATGTTCAAGATTTAACAGCTAGTAGTGATGACACTTTGCTTACCCATGCAGAGAGTGTAATACGACACAACGTCAAAATATTGGCAGAAGAAGGATGCAGAATTCAACTGCATGAAATTAATGAAGTGAATGTATATAAGTATGCTGATGTATACAAAGGAAATCTAATTTTATATAAAGCTTTAATAAATAACAAGCAAGCAATATTGGAGACATGGTATAAACCAAAGCAACATTTAGATTTAAATATTGGAAATCAAGATATTGATTATGTCAAAACTTTTAAAGTTAGTTCAGATTATGATCAAAAAGAAATGACCTTTAGAAATATGGGAAATATATTGGGCCCTTTTTCTGATCCAGTACTATTGTATCAGTTTACACCACATATTGATAAAAGTATCGGAAATTTCACAGTTATTTGGTTGGACCCAGCTGGGGTTGTTGCTGACGTGAATGTGGTCTACAGAGATGAAAATAATCTGACCAATTTCATAAAACCGAATATAAAGCACCCTTTATTACCTGGTGTGTGGAAGGTTGGTTTGTTTGATCAAATAAATGCAGTAGCAAAAACTCAATTTCTTATAACACCTTTAGAATATTTTTCTGGGAAAGAAGTAACACAACAAGAGGCTAACCTAATCCACATTGGTTCACAGAATTCATATAAGAATATTAGTTTTATAAAACCCAAAAATTTCTTACCCAATCACACCAATAGGTTATTATTAGCAGAAGTAGCAATGGCAAATATCAAAAGAATTAACAGTGACTTGTTGGAGTGGATAGATAGTCTAAGCATAGAATTTTATAATGTTTTAGGTTCATGCATTTTAAATACTGATGACAGAGTGTCGGATGACAAAGTCACTTGTGGTAACTATGACTTTCAAAATTGCATCTTATCAGAATGGAGCTCTCGTTCTCCAGATCCTAAAGGTTCTATAGGAAAATTGGATAAAAGAACTGGAAGATTAACTAGAACATGACGCAACGTTGTGGCACCACATCAGTTGATCTGATGCTGAACTGACTCAGAGGATAAAAACTAGACTGACTGATGGGAGAATTTAGTAATGGCAAGTATAAACACTATGCTGACTGATGGGAGAATTTAGTAATGGCAAGTTGTCATTAAAATTGAAAATAATATTTTGGATTGATTGGAAAAATATTCTTGAGTGATACAACATAATCTATCCGCCATTTTGGAGTTTTCATGACTCCAAGTCTAACCAACCAATGGACACAAAGGACGAAGATAAGAAACCAATATTTATTTAAATTCGCCCATAAGTTTTTGAAATGGTAAAGTGAGTAGGTACATTCGTGTTACTGTCGATATGTAAAATTTACTGTCGATATATGTAACATTATTGGACTTTGTGAGAATTCGTGCCTGTGGAAGATTGCTATGCTCCTTCAGTTTCGGCTCGCGCTAATAACTGAAAATTGCGTCCTGCGCATCAAAACGCGTTTATTTTTCAGCCCGGCCGTTTTATTTGTATGTGCGTATTATATATATATATCGAATAAAAGATTAATTGTATGTACCTAAGTTTTTTACATCACGTGTTCTACTTTAAAAAAGTAGGTGTAAAAACACCTACTTTTTTCTGCAAACTTTCTACTCAGCTTTTTATTCTTCTCATACCATCTTCCCATAGGTACTCAGATTTTGGAGCTCCTGGAGCTCTCATAATATGTAGAGATAAGTTTGCCTTTATGTTACATCCTCTTCATTCATTTGGTTATCATCATCATTAGCAACCCATCAACGGCTCACTACTGAGCGCAGGTCTCCTCTCAGAGAAGGGTTATAGGCCATAGTCCACCACGCTGGCCCAATGCGAATTGGCGGACTTCACACACCTTCAAAAACATTATGAAGAACTCTCAGGTGTGCAGGTTTCCGCACGATGTTTTCCTTCACCGTTGAAGCAAGTGATATTTAATTGCTTAAACGCACTTGACTCCGAAAAGTCAGAGGCGTACCCGGGATCGAACCTGCGACCCTGCGAATAGGAGTCCTAACCACTAGGCTATCACTGTTTATAGTTGGTTATAGGTATAAATAATTATATTCTTATTCATACAAGCAAAGAGTGTGAGTAGATATCTACATAAAAGTGAAACATGAATACATAGTGCAGGGATGGCGAACCTTTACGTATCAACGTGCCATTTTTCTAAAGAAATTTTTAATGAGGTTATAGATGTGCCATCAAGTAATTTTGATTTTGTGATTATTGGGAAAACAATAATAATAAATACTATCAACTCAAAATTCTTTATTTACTACAAAAAAGTAGGAACATTTTGCAATGTATCGATTATACGCGTAATTTAAATTAAAGTATTTAGTGTGACTTCTGTTGTTGCAGATTCTTAGTATCATCATATAAGTAATACCTATTTCACACTTCGTAGTGCATCATAATGAATTTTGTGATCAGTGACGTGCCCAAAATATAGTGTCGCGTGCCATTGGTTTGCCATCCTTGACATACCTAGTGAGATGATAGTGAGGTAGTTAATAATACCGTACTTTGGAGTGACTTTGCACCAATTTTTGTTATGTTCCTAGTAAATATCAAATAAAAAGTCAAATACTTACTTTAATTTAAACTAAAGGAGTTTTAGTGACTGAAAGACTGGATATTTAACATGGTTTTTATTGACTAGTGGCACATAATCAGAAACATTATTTTTATTTAAATTAAATTTGGTGCAAAGGCATTAGTCACCCCTTCGACGGGGTGACTTTGCGCCACACACACGCCCCCACATACTTTATGGAGAAAATCTTAACTGAATGCCATAATTTTTTATTAGTATCTGATGAAAAGATAGCCCTTGACTGCAATCTCACCTGATGGTAAGTGACGACGCAGTTTAAGATGGTAGTGGTCTAACTTTGAAGAGGTATGGCAGCGTAAATTCAACCCATACCCCTAATCTCTTTCTAATGCCATCGTGCCGGAATGCTAAATAGCCTGGCGGCACGTCTTTAATCTGGTAACTAGCTATGACCAAAGCCTTCCACCAGAGCAGACCAGATTCATAAATTATAAATTCCCAATTTGCCCCGCCGAGAATCGAAAGCAGTCTGCAGTTGCTCCCTTTTCATTTAAGCCATTATTGAGCCATTATTATGATAATAATATGATCGGTGGACTAATGATATGACTGAGAGATGTCTCGATACAAGTATCGCATCTTCTATCAATGACGATCTGATTGGTCTGCTAAGCTTCAATGGGCACTGGGCAGGCATCCTTACAGAATTCTGTATCTCTAATCTAAAGCTGAGATTTATAGATCGTACCTACTCTGGCTCTGCTCAAGACTAAGATCAATAATGTACTCTGTGACTAAGATAGAGTTCAAACTTCAAATGAAACATCTAATATGAATAATGAAACATAATCATACTAATATTATGAATGCGAAAGTGTTTGAGTCGACTATTATCAAAGGCGGCTATCTCATTGTTTTGACCAAAATGAGTTTTGAATGTGGCACTCAATTTATAGAATAAAATCGGACAGCGTTGACAGTTATTATCAAAGCCGGCTATTTCATAAACAAAAACGAGGTCAAACTTGAGGTATAGAAACAAAGCCGACCATCTGTGACAGTTTAGCTTCAAACTCGGCCATCTTACTCTTCTGACCAATCACGGCCCTGCATTAGGTCGGCCATTTTGATCAACTTTTTATGGAAAGTTTGTTGTTCTCGCTCGTGAGTTTTTCGCAATTTATTGGAGTTTAATGCGTTAAAAGTAAATAATTTTGGTGAAATTTAATGCAATGGAGGTATCTCCAAGTATAGTGCACAATAACTTCGCAAGAAAGCGCAAAAGGGAGCCAGAAAAGTGGAAGCAAAATGTTGCGAAGAAACTGAGGCAAGTAGTATTCCATAGGGTTGGCAATTCAACCATTCCATTTTATTTTCAACAATATCTGGGTGACCTCTGGGTTTTACTCTAATTCACTCCATTCTATTCTAATCCACTCTAATCTACCCTAACCTTCAATTCGTTCTACCAATTCTACCTTAATCCACTCTGTTTTTCCATATTCTACCCATTTTAACCTAATTCACTGAATTAATATCAGTGATTGTACCCACGCACGGCCCAACACTGCTCTGGAAGATAAGAGATTTTTAACATAAATTAGTTGTATTAACAGTTCCTTTATTTTGTCAACCCTAAAATCTGTTCAGGATCAAAGATGGCTATTCCTAAATTATTAGAATCAAAAACGGTCATCTAGTACATGGTTAGTAACAAACTCGGCTTTCTAACTCTAACGGCTTTGTACCAGCTTTGCTATCAAATCCGGCTATCTGAAAAAAACAATTGTAAATTGTAGCTATACTGATAACTTTTCAACAACTGTCGAATTTAAAACGAATCTCTAGTATTGCCAAGGTATATTTAAAAAAAAATTGGTTGCCTGTAAAGTCGGTATACGGGCGAAAGTTTTACGTGACAACCGAAATAGAAGCGCAAGACATGAACCGGTGTGTATGCCTATCTCTCTCACTCTCTCTCTCTCGCTCTGTCTCTCTCGCTCTTAGGCGGGCTAACTGTGCTCGAGTGGAAGGGACGCGTGCCTTTCACTTTTTATGTCTGTCTCTCTCGCTCTTAGGCGGGCTAACCATGCCTCTCACTCGCTCTCATTGTGAGCGCATAACGTGAGCGGAGCGTAACGCAGTTTCTTGAAGTGTCACCCGGCAAACCAATTTATAAGACGTTGTCACGTCAAAATATTATTTCATTTATAGATATTCTATGATAATGAATAATCGTTTTTTCGAGCTGGCCACAAATTCGTCAAAAGTGATATAGCCGCCTTTGTTATTAGTCGACTCGTTTGTTAGTTGGTTTATCCTTCAATCACGCCACAACAAAGCTGCGGATTGACGTGATTTTTTGCATGAGTATAGCTGAGGACCTAGAGAGTGACATAGGATATATTTTTTTATCCCGGAAAATCAAGAGTTCCCGAGGGATTTTAAAAACTAAATCCACGCGGACGATGTCGCGGGCATCAGCTAGTCCTGAAATAAATCTGTGGTCTTTCTGGTCCTCCAGCCGTCGCGGCTGGAGGACGAGAACGACTGTCGTTTGGGACGCGCATTCTGGGGACGCGGGCCGCGGCTTGCGGATGCGGAATGCGGACTCGTCCGAGCGCCTATTGTATTGGCTTTTTTTTTTTAATTTATTTTACGGCCTTGGATACTAGGTCCTTCAAGGCGTGTTGGGTCTGTGGCCTGTCTGTGTCTGTGGTCTGTGTACAAAGAACAGTAAAGACATACAAAAGAACAGTAATTGTAGCCCCTTTGTTTCGTCCGTGGTTGTAGCACACGAGTAAATATTCCGAACAGAGAGGAAGCTTCCTAACAAGGTCGAAGAAGTATACCTATTCTGCTAGGGTTGTCACCTTATGCATGTCAACAATTTAAGGAAAAAATAAAAATATTTTAAAGTTTGTATAATTATGTATAATTTCAGTTATATTCTGAACTTGAACAAAAAATACTTAAATTAACAAAAATATAAACTATTTTTTTTAATGAACATCAGTATTTTTGCCATAACTTCACAATTAATGTTGTTTCACAAATAATGGCCCAGGGAAGCCTTAATATCGATTTTGAACGAAATCTGACGAATAACAAAGAATTTCAATATGGCGGTGACTTTTAAAATTTTGGCATCCATTTCCTCTTTCTTGACCCCAGGGAAGCCCAAATATGGATTTTGAACGAAATCGGTCGAATAACAAATAATTTCAATATGGCGGTGACTTTTTATAATTTTGGCATTCATTTCCTCTTTCTTGATCTCAGGGAAGCCTAAATTTCGATTTTGAACGAAATCGGTCGAATAACAAAGAATTTCAATATGGCAGGGACTTTTAAAATTTTGGAACCCATTTCCTAATTCTTGACTCCAGGGAAGCCTAAATATCGATTTAGAACGAAATCGGTCGAATAACAAAGAATTTCAATATGGCGGGGACTTTTTAAAGTTTTGGAACCCATTTCCTAATTCTTGACCCCAGGGAAGCCTAAATATCGATTTTGAACGAAATCAGTCGAATAACAAAGAATTTCAATATGGCGGTGACTTTTTAAAATTTTGGCATCCATTTCCTCTTTCTTGACCCAAGGGAAGCCCAAGTATCGATTTTAAACGAAATCGGTCGAGTAACAAAGAATTTCAATATGGCGGGGACTTTTTAAAATTTTGGAACCCATTTCCTAATTCTTGACCCCAGGGAAGCCTAAATATCGATTTTGAACGAAATCGGTCGAATAACAAAGAATTTCAATATGGCGGTGACTTTTTAAAATTTTGGCATCCATTTCCTCTTTCTTGACCCAAGGAAAGCCCAAATATCGATTTTAAACGAAATCGGTCGAGTAACAAAGAATTTCAATATGGCGGTGACTTTTTAAAATTTTGGAACCCATTTCCTAATTCTTGACCCCAGGGAATCCTAAATATCAAATTTGAACGAAATCGGTCGAATAACAAAGAATTTCAATATGGCGGTGACTTTAAAATTTTGGCATCCATTTCCTCTTTCTTGACCCAAGGGAAGCCCAAATATCGATTTTAAACGAAATCGGTCGAATAACAAAGAATTTTAATATTATTTATTAATTAATTTAATACGTACCTATACGTATAAAAAGTACTTACTTCTCTTTATATCTCAGACATAAAAAAAAGGAAATGTCCTTATTGTCTTTGGGTAATTTTAAACAAACTGTGCAAGAGTTTGGCATTTTTACACTATTTAAGTACACAAATAAATCTAAATCACTCACTCTTCGTCTATTTATTTCCACTAAACGCACGACCGTCAGCCCTTACGTTCTGACCCTGAGTGGACCGGTTTGACCCTGAGCGGCGTGTCGGTGAATGTGTCGGTGAGAGCTCACGCACACAGCGTTGCGCTATGTATGGGTGAGCCCGCCGCGAGCCGTTTGTACGTAGCTTCCACTCTGTTACCTCTCATGTGGTTGTAGTCACTACGTTCACACAGTGTGTGTGTGTTGCGGGCGTGTATGTGTGTGTTGCTTTAGCTGAATATTTGGTCATTGGATAGATAATAAGTTGCTTGTTGATCTTAACACCCTATTCATTATCCATCTTGCTGTACGTCCCGCCAAGGTCATGCACGATGCACGATCAAAAACGACAGTGTATAGGCTTGACGTACGTCAATAATTATTATTAACACTTTGCTGGACGTGCACGAGCCGTTTTCCATCCAGCAGATTTCCCCCACCACTTACTAAGTCGCGACGTACGTCGCCGATGGATAGTGAATAGCTTTGACGTACGTCAGGACGGTCGTGCATCGTGTACCTATGCTAGATGGTGTGGAGAGTTGCTGTACAGCAGCAGGTCGACCACGTAACTATTGTCTCACATCCAAAAATATCCTTAAGGATCGTTATCGTTAGTCCTTATAATCGGTACCGCGTAAGCTTTTTCAGGAGTGTAGCAATAGGTCGCAATCAGGTGACTATCACGTGACTATCGATATTTTAGTGGTGGGTCATACGTATAATCCGACTAATTTGAACATCTATGATAATCTAGCAATCTATACGGCCATAGCAGTCTTCCAACTTTTACTGCGTTATACCAATTGAAATAATTAATAACTGCCATAGTTAATAATAATTGCTATATCTGCAAATAATTTATGCAATATTTAAGTATTTAAATAGGATGGTACTTCTTACACATAAACACATATAAAGCTTGGTAGACTCATTGACAATTCAAAAGCACTTGTAAAAAAGTTTATTTGAATAAAAAACATTTCTATTTCTATTTCGAAAACTAAAGCGGCCTTTACATTTGGCTAAATTCAGTGCACTAAATGAAAAAGTCTCTAAATTTAGACAAGTCTAAAGACATTCAGACTGTAAGACACACTAATTAGACAATCAGAGTCGTCACTGCCGATCTAAATCAGTTAGCATGCTGAATTTAGCCACGTGTAAAGCGATTTAGGCAAAAAATGCCTTCAGTTGTCCGCCGACCGCCACTCACGGTGGAGTGCCGTCGAAATGTCGAAAGAAAAAGAAATAATATTAAGATTCAAGATTATAAAATCTCAGAAAATTTCTTATATCTTCCGGCTCTAATACATTTAATACTAGCTGATGTCCGCGACTTTGTCCACGTGAATTTAGTTTTTAAGGTCCCTCGGGAACTCCTTGATTTTCCGGGATAAAAAGTAGCCTAGATGTTGACCCGAGTAATAAGCTACCACGGTATAAAATTTTGTAGAAATCTGTGCGGTAGTTTTTATGTGAAAGAAGGACAAACAAACAGACAAACAGACAAAAATTAAATAAAAATCTGTTTTGGGCTCAGTATCGATAGTAAAGCATTCCCCAATTAAAATTTTCAAAATACATATATTAAATGTACAGAAATCTTCCAGTTACAGTTTTATTATATGTATAGATATAATTCGTTGTTGATAGTTTTTCTCTTAAGAGCAAATATTTTTCACCCAACTCTTCCTGCGTCTTTTTTAGGGTTCCATACCAAAATGGTAAAAATGGAACCCTTATGGTGAGACTTTCTCCGTCCGTCTGTCCGTCCGTCTGTCACAGTCGATTATTTCAGTAACTATTAAAGCTATCGACATGAAATTTGGCATAGTTGTGTATAACAGTGGCCCAAAATTATTGAAAAATCGAAAATTATTTTTAGTTTTAATAAAAAAAGGGGGAAAATCGGGGGGTTGAAATTTCAAAGTAAAATAACTATATCGAGTGGGGTATCATATGAAAGGCCTTTACTTGTGCATTCTAAAACAGTTTTTTATTTATTTCTATATATAATAGTTTTTGAGTAATCGGCCAAAATGACGAAAAAAATACCGTTCCCCCCCCCTTAACTCCGAAGTTTACCAATCGAAAAATCTGAAATAATTATGGTCAATAGAGATTTATGTATATTTTACAGGAAAAATAAAAGCAACGCGAAAATTATTTTAGTTTGATTAAAAAAGGGGGAAAATCGGGGGTTTGAAATTTCAAAGTAAGATAACTAGGTATACCAAGTGGGGTATCATATGAAAGGCCTTTACTTGTGCATTCTAAAACAGTTTTTTATTTATTTCTATATATAATAGTTTTTGAGTAATCGGCCAAAATGTCGAAAAAAATACCGCCCCCCCCCCCCCTTATCTCCGAAATTTACCAATCGAAAAATCTGAAATAATTATTGTCAATAGAAGTTTATGTATATTTTACAGGAAAAATAAAAGCAACGCGAAAATTATTTTAGTTTGATTAAAAAAGGGGGAAAATCGGGGGTTTGAAATTTCAAAGTAAGATAATTATACCGATTGGGGTATCATATGAAGGGCTTTTACTTGTGCATTCTAAAAAAGTTTTTTATTTATTTCTATATATAATAGTTTTTGAGTAATCGGCCAAAATGACGAAAAAAATACCGTTCCCCCCCCCCTTAACTCCGAAGTTTACCAATCGAAAAATCTGAAATAATTATGGTCAATAGAGATTTATGTATATTTTACAGGAAAAATAAAAGCAACGCGAAAATTATTTTAGTTTGATTAAAAAAGGGGGAAAATCGGGGGTTTGAAATTTCAAAGTAAGATAACTAGGTATACCAAGTGGGGTATCATATGAAAGGCCTTTACTTGTGCATTCTAAAACAGTTTTATATTTATTTCTAAATATAATAGTTTTTGAGTAATCGGCCAAAATGTCGAAAAAAATACCGTTCCCCCCCCCCCCTCCCCCCCCCCTTATCTCCGAAATTTACCAATCGAAAAATCTGAAATAATTATGGTCAATAGAGGTTTATGTATATTTTACAGGAAAAATAAAACCAACGCTGTAACTAGCATAGTTTTTTTTATATTAACAATAAACCTCTACAAACAAAGTTAACGATAAATAAGCAAATTAATATAATATTATCGTTTTACTTTTACTTTTGGAGTATGGAACCCTCGGTGCGCGAGTCCGACTCGCACTTGGCCGGCTTTTTTATTAATTAAAATCGAGCTCGACGCAACCATAGCCAAGGCGAGCCCTATTCTTTGATGTTTTGATGGTCCCCTGAGAGCTCTATGTACGTACGACAAGTTCGGAATTCGCGGTTATACTGAGTTAGCCAGCTAATTAGGTCAAGTTTAAAGAGCAAGCTCTTTTTACGCCACGCTCACTGTCTAAATTTAGTGCACTGAATTTAGCCAAATGTAAAGGCCGCTTAAAACTTATTCCCGCATCCATCACAGACAGAATTTACCCAGGCGCAAATTATTATTGAATATTATGTAAATCATACGTAATACTTATGTACCTAACCTATGCGGCTAGTTCATGGAACTAGGAATTACGACTACGTTAATTAATCCAACAATGATAACAACTGCGAGTTTGTTGCCACCCAAACACCAAACTATTTTTATGATTTCAGATTTTTAAACTTTATATTATACTTCATAACAAACTTTCAGACGGCAAACCAGAGATTACTCTTTAATTAGACGTAGTCGTAATTCCTAGTTCCATGCTCTTTGGTAACCTTTAAATCTAAAAATTATTCTTCAATGATTTTAACATCAAACATACTTCTTAAAATACTACTAAGTGCTTTGCTAATTTGACAAATTATTTAATAAAGCTTTTTAAAACACTTTAACAGAAAATATGAGTAGTACAACGATTAGTGGACACCTTATGTCACCGATAAGAACACCTCACGGCTTGTATCAATGAAAGCCTAGTTTGACGTAACTTTTGTCTTAGTCCTTAAACGACATCTTACTTCAAAAGTCTTACGTGGAACCAATTTTCAGCAATGTTCATACAAAAATTATATCGATAGTGTACTGCATCAATGTCAAAACATTTTTTTTGTCCTCAACGATCCTATATGGACTGTATCAATGATACGTGGAACCAAAACCATGTTTTGACATTGATACTGTCCTTTAGCCGGTCGCCCCGCAGAGTCGTCATTCAGCCCACAGAATTTGGCCGCCGAGGTTTAATCTGTGGCCGAGAGAAGTGTGCACCACAGATTATGTGTACGGAAAAATGCTCCTTGTGAGTGATTGTATTCTGTGGCAAAATCAAAAAAAAGCAAAAAAAAAAAGCCAAATGCGAGTCGGACTCGCGCACCGAGGGTTCTGCACTCCAAAAGAAAAAGTAAAACGATAGTAATAATTATTATATTAATTTGCTTATTCATCTTTCAATATAACTTTGCTTGTAGAGGTTTATTGTTAATATAAAAAAACTATGCTAGTTAGAGCGTTGGTTTTATTTTTCCTGTAAAATATGCATAAACCTCTATTGACCATAATTATTTCTGATTTTTCGATTGGTAATCTTCGGAGATAAGAGGGGGGGGGGGGGGGGGTATTATTTTCGACATTTTGCCCAATTAATCAAAAACTTACAGATAAAAATAAATACTAATCTGTTTTAGAATGTACAGGTAAAGGCCTTTCATATGATACCCCACTCGGTATAGTTATTTTATTTTTGAAATTTCAAATCCCTGATTTTCCCCCTTTCTTAATAAAACTAAAAATAATTTTCGATTATTTTTTTATTCCAATGATGTTGGGCTAGTCGATAGCTTTAATAGTTACTGCAATAATCGACTGTGACAAACGGACGGACGGACGGATGGACGGACGGAGAAAGTCTCGCCATAAGGGTTCCATTTTTTGGGTTCCGTACCCAAAGGGTACCAACGGGACCCTATTACTAAGCTTACGCTGTCCGTCCGTCTGTCAGCGGGCTGTATCTCGTAAACCGTAATAGATAGAAAGATGAAATTTTCACATATTATGTATTTCTATTGCCGCTTTAACAACAAATAATAAAAATTAAATTAAATTAAAAAAAATAAATTAAAATCTTTCCATGTGTACATGGAAATATTTTTATTTAATTTTTTTTAATGGAACCCTAAAAGAGCGAGGCCCGACTCGCACTTGGCCGATTTTTTTAGAATTTGGTACGGGACCCTAAAAATGGCAGATCGCGAAATTATATTGCGATTTATTGAAAAACACAAATTCCACACCTGTTTGTGGAATATTTTACATGAAAAAATTGCGTGCGTTCTCTACTAAAGTTTCATTGCATCTGTCATGCACGATAGTGCGTAATGCGTATGCTACTGTCCAGCACCGCGTCCTTGGCGGGACGTACAGCAAGATGGACAATGTATATGGTGCTATTGTATCAAAAGGTAGACAAATATGAATGTTGGTGTTTGAAGAAAGAAGTTCGATGCATGGAATTATTATGTACTACGTGTTGTACGTAGTACATAATAATTCCATGGTTCGATGTTTATGCGATGACGGAAGAACGATATAGGATTAGGATATAGGATTTTTACAAATATAATACAAAAAATAATGAAAATGAGTCTAAAAAATTGTTTAATAATAATGATAAGTTCTACGTAAGTCTTTCTTACTCGAAAATTAGGACTTTAATTTTATGAAGTCGGCCACGCCGCAATAAAATTAGGGCTGGACAGCAAGATTTCATATGTCGATATTGGTGGGGGGATTGTATAAATTATTTATACCGAGATATTTTTATCGTCTTACTAATGGTTCATTGACGAAAAAAAAAATATTTAAATTCTATACATATTTGGTTCATTAAAACTTGGCAATTGAATTAAAGTACCCATACTTCTTATTCATCCCGCTAGGTTTACCGGAAAGCTAAATAGCTTGGCGGTGTTTTATTACAGATGGGGTGGCCACTATAGCCATGGCGGCAGCCTAGCATTACAAACAAATATACACTTCGTTCAGATGAAGTAGATGAAAAAAATAAGCCTTCCAAGTAAAGTATCTAGGTACAAGTTTTAACTTACCAATCATAACTTTAAATAAATTTTTTTTTTAGGGTTCACTTTTTACTTTTTATGTTTCCTCCATGCTGGACTGAGAGAATATTATTCAACGCTGGAAAACGATCTTGTAAATCGAAAAAGTGAACTTTAAACCAGAGCCAATAACGTTTTAAAAAATCATAACAGCTCATAATAAGCTATCAGGAGCAGATTTTTTTCAAAAAGCATATTTTTTAATGTAACACATCAGATGATACTAATTATATAATTCTAAAGTAGAATTACTTTAGTTTTATACATTAGTTTTATATCAATTTCGACTAATTGTTTTTCAATTTCAAGAAGCAATGTTGCTGTAACTTGGTATTTGAAACATATTAAAACCACGAAATAACTCTAAACTCTGAAATGCTGATTATGCTGTATCTATTTTTAAGGAAACATGATGTAGTCCTAACAGTTTGTACTTAATATACTTTTTAGAAATAGATACATCGTAAATTTCGCTTTAAACATAAATAAAACAAATGATGTTTCATTAAAAATACTGTATGTTTATTTAAACAAGATTACTTAAAAAATCAATGTGTTCAATATTAATACCCACTACGTATTTAAATTAAAATTAAATGTCTCTCAACTTAATAAACAATATTATTAAACATTATAAAAACCTGTGACAAAGTACAGCACTCCCTGGTGGCTTGTAACCTTAAATCATAACTAAACAGCTGCTCTAAGGTGATATACTGTGGTACCTACAGCATGCTTTCAGCATGAGATTGAGAGTATAGTGACGGAGTAAATACCTTGGTATCTACAAAATCTTTTAATAATCAGATAATCCTAAGTCCTTACAGTACACCTAAGTGCACTGCACTGCTAAAAAGTATTGATAACTTTTTTGAAGCATCTGTATAATATTGAAAAATAGATTGTGTCTTAGTATTTACAGCATTTTTGAGTACGTTTAAAAATATGAATAACAAAAAATATATAATATAAACATGCAGAGAAGGTCAACATAGTATCTTAGAAAAATAATTTAATGTCATAGGAAAACGAAAATCCGACAATCCGACGCAGTATCTTTTTCTTCCAAATATATAAAAAAGTCATTTTGTTATTTTTCGAAATAAGCTAGATCGCTTTCCAGCGTCAATAGTCCAAAGTTTCTAGCTGTATCTTTACGCAAGTACTAAAAGCCTACAAAGAGTCAATCTAATAGCAAAGGCATATTATGACTAAAATAACGGCAAGAGCCTCGTTTCCTAGCGCTTCTATATAGGTACTTACCATGTTAAAGATCTCGAACAAAAATATTTACTCTCGAATAAAGTAACTCTGTTGTAAATAATTATTAGAACTTATCGAAAGTCGATAATCGATAGTGTCAAATCCCTAAAATGCTTACACATATGATGCGATTGTTTCATGTAATGATAGAGCGTCCCTGTGTGTGATTGTGATTGTGTGCATATACTTTAAGGTAGTGTGTGCTAATTATATTGTATGCGTGCATAGCGACGTGATGGAAAAATGCACCTGTAGTACGCAAGTTTTCATGTGTGCTACCTCGCCCCCCACCGTAATTGACAGACTTTTTTGCAAATAAATTAGGGGTCAATTCCACTCCTGTGTTGGTTTAATACTCAAAGGGCGCGCGCTATATTTGTTTTAAACGATAAACAATACTTTTAATAAACTTTTTCTATGAGAAAACAATTGATTTATTAATAACCATGGTAGGTAGGAAATAGATGGAGATGAAGTATATAAAGTAACTACTAGTCAAGCCGGGTGCCATCCGCCATTTTATGAGCCTTATGTACAACACATTATGTATTCACTCTTATTGGTTGAACTTCAGCTGTCAGCCTGTCAAGTAGTTGCGTGTTATTGGATTTGTGTCAATGGAGTATCGACTTGTCGATATTATTATAGGTGACGTTAATCGACTTGAATAAATTCTAATGCATTAGGTACTGCTCATCACCATATTATCAGATAATACAAGAAGTTTGGTGTTTATAGTTGTAGTAGTATATCATTTGTCCGGTTATTTTAATACTTCACATAAATAATAAATGCTAGAATCTAATACCTCTATATAATAGATGATAATGTCCGTGTTTTCTGCTGTCGTTTCCGGCTAGTGAAAACTTAAAGAAAAAAATGGATGGGTGCTATAGGCGTGGAAAATATAAATATAACACACATCCCTCTACATAAAATATGAAAAGATCGTGTGATACATTTCTTTTCTGCGGTAAGAGCAAGAGGTGGATTTAATAATAATCCCTGTGCAATTCAATTACCGATTTTAACCGATTTTTATAAAACTTCGTAACTATCTGTAATTTGGTCCAACTTAAAAGATAGGATAGTTTTTGAATTGGGATAGTTTATTTGTTTTATTTATATAGATAAGAAGCGGTACGAAGTTCGCTGGGTCAGCTAGTAATATATATAAATTACGTGTCACGTTATTTGTCCACGATGGACTCCTAAACTATTTAACTTGTGTGATAATAATATATTGTGTGATATAAAATTAAATTTAAATTAAAGTGATTTTGATCAAACTTCGTTACTATCTGTACATTTAGTCCAATTTGAAAGATAGGATAGTTTTTTTTTATTAGGATAGTTTATTTGTTTTATTTATATAAAATATAAGTTGGCGGTACGAAGTTCGCCGGGTCAACTAGTATTCTATATTTGTTTATTTATATGTAGGGCATGCAGATAGCTGTCTCATGCTAAGCACGTCATGTTTCGACTCTACCACCGCTTATAGAAAGAAATTCTACTACTATGAGCCAGCAAGTTGCTCTTTTAATGAAAAGAAATAGTGGTTTATAATTAACAAACGATTGATACATATTATAATTTATAAATGAGTACTTTTTTATATATGGTGATCTCTTTCAATTTCACAAAACGGCAGCGAAACTGTTTGGATATTCCAAGATCTTTAAAAACCTAAATCCACGCGAATAATATGTACCTGATAGAGTACAAACGTACGTTACGTAATTATTATAACCTATAAATACTACGTATACATAAATGCTTGATTATCGCTTCACTCCTTATCGATGTCGATAGTTTCAAAGCACACTCCCTAATGGGCGGCCATTTTATGAGTTTTTTTCTGTAGGTATGCACCCGATTTTTGTAGGTAAGGCACCTCCATGTATTTGCTACCTTCATGTTAATAACAAATACAATGACTCTCAGAACTGTCAAGTTTGTTTCGCAACTAAAGTTGCGAACCTTGAAAAAACTAGTTACACGATGAGGGACCAAAAATACAATAGCTGCATCTCTGTTTTTCACATTGGTAACCTTATCTGTGCTCTCTACTACTGGGTAGAGAGGTACTGACCCTAAGATACAAATGATGGCGAAGTTCGTCACACTCTCCAAACAACAAACATAATATGGTAAAGTAATCTATAGAAGAGATGAAATAGATGTGACTTGCAGTGCAGTTCAATTTCTGTCCTGCTCTTAGAACTCATCTCATAGTTAGTCCTCAGGGGAAAAAAAATTGTGTGCTTGAGACCGCACGGCAGAAGTGAAAACTTCATTGGCAATCGCAATCAATTTTTAAACTCTAATTAAGTCAATTTACTTAAGACAGCTCAGTCTCACAATGTGTGTGTGGTGCGCCAAAAGAAATTTTCACTTCAAAAAGGAAATTGAAGTCTACGTGATCACTACAGGGCACAGGCTTAAAAGTGCTAGAACCCAGAGCTGCTAACCAGAAACAAAAATCAAAATTGTCAAATGTCAATGTCAATGGACAATGACGTCAATTGTCAACAGTAACACAATGGCGGGAACACTGTGATGTAAAGGTATAAGGTATTTCTATTTACTTTGCAAATTGCAGTTTGCGATTTCGATTACTGTTTGCCTACTGTTTCGTATGCGTAAGCCCAACAATGGATTTGATCGAATCAATCAAAAAAGATAAGGCCTATCTTAAAAGTAAATCAATTGTAAAAAATTGGGAAAAAGATTTTAAACTTAAACACTCACGCACACCTTCGAAGTTCGATATAAAAGAAGCTCCTGCAAATATAAAATACGCCTACAAAAAATATTTTCTGCTGAAAAGTACTGCTCTTGAAAATTCTTTGTCTATATGTGACTATGAAGAAGAATTTAATTTATCTCCTGAAGTCTTTCTACCCTTTGAAAGTGCTCCTGATGTTGAAAATGAAAATACACCTGAGTCATCAATGCCAGCGCTACCCAGTGGTCTAGAGCTTGACAGGTTGTTATCCAGTCCCAAAATTACTCCCAACAGCCCTATCACAGATAATTTGTCGAAAAAATTGTTTCACAATAGAAATTTTTCATTAAGGAATCCAAGAAAATCATCAATCTATAAATCACAGGAAAAAGAATTGCAGGGTGAGAGTAGTCAATCGGATGGGCAGAAACTAGACTATCTTGTGCTCAGTGAATCTGAAAACAATAAAATAAGTGATTATTTTAAAGAAAACAATGATGTGCCAAAAGAGCACATGATTTCATCTGAACACCATTTTACTATAACTTCAAATGCAACAGACAGTTTTAAAAAGAATTCTATTAGACAGATTAATATAGGATGGCTTGAAAGAGCCACTGGTTTTACAAATGAAAGTATAAATCAAAATTGTTCAACAGATCATGTGTTGAAGTTTGGATTAGGCAATATAACTATCCCCAACTACTCAGAGAAACCGAATGATATTGTTGAAAATAGTGAGTCTGATGATGATGTTGCTATTAGTAAACTGAAACCAGCCCTTAAAAAGCAAAAGTTCAACTCTCCTTCTCAAGTTGCAAATGTTGATGATAGACATAAGGACAAACTTAGTAATGAAGTTTGTGGTGATGTTACGGTCAAAGCCAAATCAAGGAAAAAAAGTAAAATCCCTATGAAATCTGCTGCAAAAGATGTAAAGGTGTCTGCAAATAAAACAAATGACAGCCATAGTGATCGACCACCCGAAATAGCTGAATATTTACCTTTTGGTTTAAATGAAAAAATAAATCCAAGACATGCCAATATATCTGATATTCTTAAAACTGAAGACTCAGTTCTGTTAACGAATGGTAATGCTAAACAATCAAGTAGTTTGAAAGAAATTGATAAAATGGAAAAGAAAATTCAAAATGGAACATTAAATGAGAACTTTGTGAGGATCAATATAGAAAAAAAAGTCTTTGTACGAGGTAGAAAAGGCATTAACTTTTCAAAGTATAAAAAGCAGTTGTGGAAAGATAAGAAAGCACTACATGGTGGAATGGAATTCCCTGAAGGAGGGAAGATAACATGTTTCAAATGTGGATCAGGTGGTCACATGGCCCGTTATTGTACTGCACATAAAGAAAACCCTCTAATACCATTAGAGCAATGTGACAACACAGATATGCCAACATTAGAAGACATGCAAAAAATCATAGCTGAGAACAATAAAGAATCTGAAGAGTCAATCGAGCAGCAATTAAGTTCTTTTGTATATGAAGCGAGTAAAGTTCCTGATGAGTTCATGCAATTATTAGCCAACACACCTGACAGCTCCAGTGAAATTAAACCAGTATACAATGCATCTGAAGATAATACTGTAGAATTATACAATATTCTGAACAAATTTGGCCATGACTCTTTTCGGCCTGGCCAAGAACTAGCTATCAAGCGAATTCTGTCAGGGTTGTCCACATTACTCATACTATCTACAGGTGGTGGAAAGTCTCTGTGTTATCAGCTGCCTGCGTATATCTACAGTCAGCGACACAAATGTATAACATTAGTAATCTCACCACTGGTTTCATTGATGGAAGATCAAGTGTTAAGTATGCCTGAATTTTTGAAGGCAGGATGCCTGCACACAAATCAACCACCTACACAAAGACGAAAAATAATGGAATGCTTAAAAAATGGCGAAATAAATATTCTGCTTATTTCACCTGAGGCACTTATTGCTGGTGATACTTCAAGCGGATTTGCAGGTTTATTTAAATGTCTGCCTCCAATTGCATTTGCATGTATTGACGAGGCACATTGTGTCTCCCAATGGAGTCATAATTTTCGTCCTAGCTATCTGATGATTTGTAGAGTTCTAAGAGAAAAGTTAAAGGTAAAATGTATTCTTGGCTTAACAGCTACAGCAAGCCAGGCAACAATTAACAGTGTTATTGATCATATAAACATACCAGATGACCTCAATGGTGTAGTGACCAATCCTGCACTGCCAAGCAATCTATATTTGTCTGTTTCTTTTGAAAATGATAAAGACAGAGCACTAGTTTCTTTATTAGCGTCAGAAAGAATCAGCTCTTTTAATTCTATAATAGTGTATTGTATTAGAAGGAATGAATGTGAGAGGGTTGCTGCTATTATTAGATCATGTTTTTCACAGCCTGGAAAAATTAATATGGAACAAAATAGTAAAAAACGCAAAAGAATGTCTTATATTGCTGAGGCGTATCACGCGGGCATGTCTGCAGCTCAACGGAAAAAAATTCAAAAGTACTTCATGGATGGTACATTAAAAATTATTGTTGCAACAGTTGCTTTTGGGATGGGTATCAATAAATCAGATATTAGATGTATTATACACTATAACATGCCTCCCAGTTTTGAATCATATGTACAAGAAGTGGGGAGAGCAGGAAGAGATGGTCAGCCTGCCTTTTGCCATGTTTTTATGAACAATAGCACTTGTGATAAAGATGAATTACTTAAACATATTTATGCAAATTCTATTGAAAGGCCAGTCTTAAGAAAACTTCTTGAGAAGGTTTTTATACCATGTAAATGCACATCTACAAACAGTTCAGTAAACAATCGAGCAAGATGCGAAGGACATGAAGTAAGCATACCAATTGATACTACAGTTGAAGAATTAGATTTGCCATCTGAAAATATAGCAACATTATTATGTTATATAGAACTACACCACAAACACTATATAAAAGTTCTTAACAATGCTTACACTATGTGTACAATTTCATCATATGGAGGCTCTGTTAAAATATTAGAAGCAGCTAAAACCTGTCCTCCCCTTGCAATGGCATATTTATTAGAAGGAAAGAAAAACAAAAATATTACAAAGAATAATGTTTTGGAATTCAATGTCATAGAAGTAGCTGCAGCAATCGGTTGGGAAAGTGGTATGACCAAATACCATATAAAAAATTTGGAATGGATTACAAAAGATGGCAAATCAAAAAGGTCACACTTGAAAGTAGAATTTCATACACTAGGATTCAAATTAAAAGCTCCAGGTGATTTATCAGCCTCTGAGCTAGATAATGTTTTAGACGACCTGCACAAAATTGTGCATGATCAGGAAAAAAACATGTTATATCAGTTGGAAGAAATAAACAAAGCCCTAAGTCAACTTTGTAAATGTACTTGGGAAAAAATTATTTTTTCTGAAGAAGGATTGGAAGAAAATTCAAATGAATTAAAATCAATAATAAATAATTATTTCTCAAGACAAAGGAGTTTGCCAGAAAACATTGTTTTACAAGAGAGACCATTAGACATTGAGCGAGTGACATCCGATGTTCGAGCGTTAATAGCTACCTACAAGGATTGTAAATTCACGGGAAGGAGTATTGCGAGGATATTTCAAGGAATACAATCACCTAATTTTCCTGCTATTGTATGGGGAAAATGTAAATTTTGGAGATCGCATCTTCATGAAGACTTTTATGGCATAGTTAAAATTGCCACTCAACAAATAATCCAAATGAAAAGTTAGAGAATTATAAGAAGTAATTTAATAAGTTGAATGAATGTTTTTTGATATAACAAGTATGATAACATTATGAAACAAACGCATGAAATAAACTTTTACTGTTAACAATAATAGTATTATTGAATACTTCTCTTCCCTAATATAATTAGGCCTACTCTATATTAGATATTCCAGTCAATAATTATATTTCATAGGTAAATGATGAAATCGGAACGATCTTTAGGAGAACCAAAGACACCGACCGTCGTTGGAGTCCCAAGATGCTGGAGTGAGGACCCCACTATGCTGGATACAGGTAGCGCAAGACCAGGACATGTGGAAGTCTATTAATAGACAAATGTCTAGCAGTTGACGTCTATCGGTTGGTAAAGATTTGGAATTATGATCATTAATTTTACAGGTAGGTCTCCCGATGGTGGTCCGTAAGGTTCTTTATTATAATAGAAAAGTAGCAGTTTTACAAAAAGTAGCCTTAAAGCAGATTTAGTATTCGCTGCGCACCTACCAGATACCGTCGACGTACTAGTAAATAGCGGCAATTCATAGTACCCCAGAACTGGCGTAACCACAAAGTGTCTTAGCAACCAATGTTTCAAACAATGATCTATTTATGGAGTTATTGTTTCTAGGAAGGGCGGTATCTATTAGCCACTAAGTTACCAATGCTAAATCTATTCCTCAAAGTGACCCTTACAGATAATTTATTAGTGAAGTGAATGAAACAAATAGTGAAGAAGTAACAAAATTATATATTTATTAACATTTTTACTATTATTACATTAAATTAATAATAAAAATTAAATAAAATTAACATCTAACTCCCACGGACTTAATAAGTCCATACTAACTCCTTAATACTTTATATGTGTAATTCTAATTAGTAATTACATAAAACAAAGTACTTAGTGTTAAAATAAAATGTCAATATTATTATTTATTGATAAATAAATTATTATTAGTAGGTTTACTTTACAGATTACAGTGTATCGATACTTACCTAGTAAGTTTAATATAATATTACTTATTATAATAAGTATAGATTTATCATAACATCTATAGAGCTCTTTTTATAAAATTAAGAGTTTAGTCAAATGCAAAGTAAGTTTTTTTTTACAATAAGGTGAGGTTTCGCAGACATGCTTATAAAAACCATAAACCAAAAATAAAATTACTTTATAGCTTATTGCTTTGAGTTTTATTTTTGGTTTTCTGTATACACTGGACAAACTACCTCCTTTATATTTTATTTATTATATTTTTATTTTTATTGGCCTTTAACAATAATTTATTTTCTAATTTTAACTTTTTATATTTGGGAGGTATTCTGAGTTTTATTTTCTTTAAAGAGGTAACAAAAATTGTAAAGTGGATTATTCTTACTAATTTGGATTATTCAATACTACCTATTTAAATGGAAACATGTATAGAGCCGATTTTACTCCTTTTATCGGAAATCGTTTAGTTAAAGTTAAAATCTTAGAGTAAAAGAACATTCCATCACAAATTCAAAACTAAACAAAGTGTAAATGTCCCTTGTCATGCAAACAGCTTCGAAACATCTAAGACTTATTGTTTACGGTGACTAGATGGAAAAAGTTTGAGCCCAGATTTTGATAATCTTTCTAATTTTCAAGAAATAATTTCATCTATCAACAATGTCACTTGTCACTTAATTTATGGCTTAATTTACCCAAGTATGACACCCATATTTATCCTGCACATCAGTATGGGTGTCATATTTGGCCTTTCCCCAGTGGTATTCTTTCAGTCAGACAATTTAAGTGAAGACTTTTTTTGGGGTCAAACGAACTGTAGGTACCTATAGCTTTCCTTGGTATATTTCATTCGGAAAGGTTAACACATAGATTTAGGATTAGTAGCCGCTACTAGATACCGCTCTTGTTAAAAACAATAGCTCCTCGAATTCAGCAACGTAATATACACTTTTTGAAAACATCAAACATTGGTTGCTACGAGACTGTGTGGGTACACCAGTCCAGGCGTCCAGGCGTACTATGAATTACCGCAATTAACTAGTACGCAACGGTATCTAGCAGGTGCGTAGCGACTACCAATTATAAATGTATGGGTTAACAAATAATTATAATGTTGAAAGTTTTGTGCACATATAGACAGTAATTATAAAGTGACATTTCAAGAGTAGCCACTAAACTTCCTCATGACTTCATGAGTCATGTCGGATAATAAAGAATAATATAATATGGCATATTATAGAATAATATAGAATTATATTATAAAATAAAAAACAAAAGGTAAAAATAAAATAATAATAAAAAAAATCATTTCATTTCATGGCACCTACGATTACATACCAAGGATAATAATATAAGGATATAATTTAGAAACAAAATTAAAGATTATAACCGTCGATTGCGGCTGCTTTCGATGACCTAAACAGGGCTGTAATTTCTAAGTTTGGCAACTACATATTTTGGTCCATAAGCAAACAAATTTTAAAAATGGCTTGATGAACAGCTACTAAAAATCTTTAAAAAAAAATTATCGGTGAAATTCCGTGGTATATTTCTTTTATCCATGCTTAAAGTTATAATGCGTAATAATAATAATAAGCGTTATTGCGATTGACATTTTGTGTGGAGACGCATAAACGATGAAAAACGATGTAAAATGGCATTTACATACCTATAGCATATTATTCACTATGCGCCGACTTTAGCGACTACTTGATACATAAATTGTGGCTGATTCTCCAATCTTTAAACTAAACTAAATTGACGGCTTTCACCCAATAGTTGTTACTCATTGTTATTTTGTATTTTCGATAAAGTCAATAAGTAAAAATTGACTGGTCTAAATCTCGCGTAACCCATTCATAACGCTCCCTGCAGAAAAGGATAGCACTAGATTTGGTCCTGTCAATTTACATTTAGTTCAGAGATAGCGTACAAAAGAATTAACCATAGTAAATAATTACTATTATTTTAACGTGCCTTTCGACTAGGGTTGCCCATATTTTTCAGAATAAACTTTAAAAATGAAACTCACTTAAAAGAAATATCTACATAGTATTTTATGAAAAGAGTAATAAGGCCATATTTTTATTAAAAAAAAAACTACATTTTTTACACTTGCATTTTTTAAGAATTTTTCAAACACGTTTTTTATTCAAATAAACTTTTACAAAGTGCTGTTGAATCGTCAAGTTAATCTACCATTTGATTAGAATGCCGTCCTAATCAAGAAGAATTAACAAGAAACTCGGCCATACCTATATTTCTTCAAACATATATGCATTATATTATAGCACGATTGGCAACCCTAGCTACGACCGCGGGCAGTGCGGCCTCTGGCACGGATGGACGATTTATTCAGATGAACCATGATTCGTTCATGATTCAGATTGAACAATAGTTTCTTACACTGAAAGGGAGACAAAACTGTTATACTGTGCGATGTTTCTTTTTAGGATGTCCGCACACAGACCCAATACTCGCTCGAATCTGAAAGAAGATGCATAAAATAATTTAACTTGCAGTGTATGTGTAGGTCTAGTCTTATAAGATGAATTAGAATCACTTCCCGGTTTCCGATTGAGCTGAAATTTTGTATGTATATGTAAATTGGATGACAATGCAATATTATTGTGACATGGAGATGATCTGATGATAGTCAGAAGGCAGTGGCGAACTCTCTTTACAAGCCAAACAGCAGGTTTGCCTAATATCAGCTCGATAATAGGCATATCTACATATATAAAAATCTCGTGTCACGATGTATGTTCGGGATAAACTCTAAAACTACTGAACCGCTTATGATCAAACTTTGTAACTATCTGTAATTTGGTCCAACTTAAAAGATAGGATAGTTTTTATCTTAATTATTGAATTCAATATTTGTTATTGCAAATTAAAATATGATAATTACATGACAGTCATAATTATACAGTTCGAGATTTAGGTTGTTAGGCAACCTAGCAACCTAAATTTCGAACGATTTTATTACGAGTAGGTATTATTATGTTGCTAGGCAACCTAAATCTCGAACGATGTTAGATTGCGAGATTGCGGAAGTGTGTTGATTTGTCCTTCAATCACGCCGCAACAGAGCAACGGATTGACTTAATTTTTTGCATAGGTACGGTTGAGGACCTGGAGAGTGACATAGGCTACTTTTATCCCGGAAAATCAAAGAGTTCTCGAGGGAATTTTAAAACTAAATCCACGCGGACGAAGTCGTGGGCATCAGCTAGTTATTATATCATAATATCGTACTAATTAGTCGATCAGTCGGTTAATCGGTCGAAGCCGCTAGCCTGACCTGGCACAGTCCAGCTTGACACACTTGAGCGGGCCGGCGGCGCGCACGGTGGCGGCGCGCGGCCGGTCCAGCAGCAGCGCGATCTCGCCGCAGTAGTCGGAGGGCCCGAGCTGCCGCGCTACTGCAGCACTACCGCACACCACGGACACCGACCTGGCACGGTCCAGCTTGACACACTTGAGCGGGCCGGCGGCGCGCACGGTGGCGGCGCGCGGCCGGTCCAGCAGCAGCGCGATCTCGCCGAAGTAGTCGGAGGGCCCGAGCTGCCGCGCTGCTGCAGCACTACCGCACACCACGGACACCGACCTGGCACGGTCCAGCTTGACACACTTGAGCGGGCCGGCGGCGCGCACGGTGGCGGCGCGCGGCCGGTCCAGCAGCAGCGCGATCTCGCCGCAGTAGTCGGAGGGCCCGAGCTGCCGCGCTGCTGCAGCACTACCGCGCACCACGGACACCGACCTGGCACGGTCCAGCTTGACACACTTGAGCGGGCCGGCGGCGCGCACGGTGGCGGCGCGCGGCCGGTCCAGCAGCAGCGCGATCTCGCCGAAGTAGTCGGAGGGCCCGAGCTGCCGCGCTGCTGCAGCACTACCGCACACCACAGACACCGACCTGGCACGGTCCAGCTTGACACACTTGAGCGGGCCGGCGGCGCGCACGGTGGCGGCGCGCGGCCGGTCCAGCAGCAGCGCGATCTCGCCGCAGTAGTCGGAGGGCCCGAGCTGCCGCGCTGCTGCAGCACTACCGCACACCACAGACACCGACCTGGCACGGTCCAGCTTGACACACTTGAGCGGGCCGGCGGCGCGCACGGTGGCGGCGCGCGGCCGGTCAAGCAGCAGCGCGATCTCGCCGAAGTAGTAGGAGGGCCCGAGCTGCCGCGCTGCTGCAGCACTACCGCACACCACGGACACCGACCTGGCACGGTCCAGCTTGACACACTTGAGCGGGCCGGCGGCGCGCACGGTGGCGGCGCACGGCCGGTCCAGCAGCAGCGCGATCTCGCCGCAGTAGTCGGAGGGCCCGAGCTGCCGCGCTGCTGCAGCACTACCGCACACCACAGACACCGACCTGGCACGGTCCAGCTTGACACACTTGAGCGGGCCGGCGGCGCGCACGGTGGCGGCGCGCGGCCGGTCCAGCAGCAGCGCGATCTCGCCGCAGTAGTCGGAGGGCCCGAGCTGCCGCGCTGCTGCAGCACTACCGCACACCACAGACACCGACCTGGCACGGTCCAGCTTGACACACTTGAGCGGGCCGGCGGCGCGCACGGTGGCGGCGCGCGGCCGGTCCAGCAGCAGCGCGATCTCGCCGAAGTAGTCGGAGGGCCCGAGCCGCCCCACCTCCACGGCCTCACCCGAGCCGCCGCGCTGCTGCAGAACTACCGCCGTGCCTGGACAAACACACGTGATTCCTCAACTAAGTAAGCCTCCAGTCCGAAAGTCGTTTGTGGGAATGGCGTGACGTTCGTTCCCACTAGGTGGACCGACGACACCAAACGAGTCGCAGTGAGCTGCTGGATTCACGCGGCGCAAGACCGAGACTTGTGGATGGTTGATAAAGAAGATGTTCTACATATAATAACACATGTGGCACGTACGGGACGTGACCATATACCTCATAGCATATTTTAATTCCGCGATATTTATTTCAACAAACTTATAACAATATTAATCAGCAACTTTAGCACGTACGTAATATCCAAGCACAAACTTCTCCCACCTTTTATTCATAATTTTATTAGTATATAAGACCTTTGTAAATACGCTAATATATGCCACTTGTCACTTACTCACTACGTCAAGTCTGTGTTTTCTTTACCTCATCCCTCTGCAAGAACACGCTGTTACACTGCAACCATTGCTGTAACGCAACAGTGCACAGTGTATTATGAAGCCATTTTTTCGGACATGGTCTTTTTATTACAAAAACGTAAAGATATATTGATTTATAATGTTAGAGTAGAACCCTCGAGTGTCAAATATGCTTAAGTGATGAGAAATAAATTCTTAAAGATTGATATTTTTTTGTACGTGATTAATCAAAAAAAAAATCCTACGCTGAAAATAAACAAAGTTTTATTAAATAACGTAATTGGTTCTAAAGTACCTTTTATGCTTCATCTATGAGACCTATCAGTAAACTTGTATCTCTTCAAAAACAATTATTATAGCTATCTTTTGATTTTTCGTTTTTATTTTTTTTCTCCATGAAGCGACCATATTTGGAAAAATTATTTATACGAAAATAAAGATCTTTTGTTTTTCTACTTATCATAAAAAAAACAAATCGATACCGCGTGGCTTCTAGATACTACGGCCTGTTTTATTAATATCCGGATTTTATGTCGTTAGGGTTGTCACTAAGTCAAAGAATAAAAAAATATCCGGTGTCGGATTAGTTTAGTTTTGTCATAAAAATACACCTGTTGGCAACGAACATGTAAGTAAGTGGCACTGACTTCAAAACGAAAGTTAATGAGTTGTTTCAATCTGTGTTGCGTTTGAAGTTGGTTTAATTTTGTATCAAATATGAAAATGATCTAATGAGGCATTAACATTTTTGATACAAATAATCGTGAGGCAAACACGAAGTTGCAAAATGGATTTACACATGGGATGATTTCGGATTGTCCCACTAGTTTTGAACTCGAATGAATCTCAATTTCTAGAGCGTATTCACACTTCTTAGAAATACGACATAAATACATTATTTCATTCAAAATGAATAGAAGAAGTAACAACAACCGGAGTTCAATAATAAATGGCATAATTTTACTCCGTTTCCAGTGATATATTTGTGGCATGGGAAGGGGCCACCCTCGTAAGGCTTTTGCTAAAACCCCATGTCGTTACAAATAAAGTTGAGGAACGGGGGTGAGGCATCATGGAGCCGTTCAAGACCCATGATGCTGCTTTGCCTCAGCAGAAGCTGACCCGCTCTTCTGGGGGATGTCCTTCTGGGCCCCGACCAGAGGACTTAATGCTTGGGGGGCATGAGGGCGCCGACCCTCATGCTGGTCATCGAGTGGCATTTGAAGCTGTGGATAGCGCCGCAGCCGGTTCTCTTCATCCTCCGGGAGTGACCGCAAGTATGCTAGGAGATGAAACTAAAAAAAAATATTCCCAAATCGCTTCAAGTGTGCCTCTAAAATTTGAAGAGTCCCCTCGAGTCCTTTAGGATCCCATCACCAGATCCTGACCTGATGACCATAGAACCTGGGGCGTACACCCATTCAAACAAAAGAAGATTTTTCTAAATCGGTCCAGGCATCTTCGAGTAATCGGGGAACATACATAAAAAAATACATACCAGTTGAACGTAGAACCCACTTCTTTTTTTGAAGTCGGTTAATAAAATTCAATTTAGCTTTGGAAACGTAACAGATAAATTGATTTATAAATTTATTAGCTTAAACTACAGAACTAGGTCGTGGACTACTATTATTTATAACCGGATAACAAAGAACCACAAAAAGTGACAACCCTGACAGAAACAATTAATTGTCAATAACTTCTAGAAGCCACGCGATTTGGTTGTGATTTTTTTATTCGAAGTAGATAAAGATATTATCTTAATTTTCCTGTAAATAACTTTTCCAAATACGATGGCTTTTCGGAGAAAAAAAATAAAAACGAAAAATCACAAAATAATTGTATTTCTTGTTCTAAGAGAGCTAAGAGGTCGACAAAATTTCAAAAAAGTGAAGCATTAGAAATCCTTTTTAACTAACAATGTATATTATTTTAATATATTTTTTTCTTCGACGTAGGATTTAATTATATTAATATCCGGATTTTTATTTCGCGATTTTCAAAAAAATATATTTCGGTAACTTTATAAAATTGGCACTCGAGGGTTCTACTCTAACGTTATAAATGAATATATTTAAAGGTTTTTGTGATAAAAAGACCATGTCCGAAAAAATGGCTTCATAATACACTGTGCAGTGGTGACCCCGACGTGATCCGACGAGAAAAGACGTCACCCGACGTGATTCTGCTTCCCGACGTGATTCTGCTTTCCGACCGTGGAAAACCTCAACGTGATTCTGCTTCCCGACGTACGAAGCAGTGATCCTCGACCGACGTCATCCGACGCGATCATCCGACGAGGTCGTACCCAACGTGTCCAACCAACCAACGAGATCGGCCAACACATCAAGACATCCTCATCATTGTGAGTCACATTTTTTCGTCATCATGGCTCGTCAAACACCTGTCAAAGGTTTCGGCGCTGGCAACTCTACAGACGAACAACTCAACGGCAGCACAGACTTAGTGGCATCAATCTCAATAGCAGAGAGGATTCCGCAGTTCTGGACGGATTCACCGCGACTTTGGTTCTCTCAATTTGACACAATTGTGGCTCCGCAGAAACAAGGCGACGAATATAAGTTCAACGCGGTCGTATCAAAATTACCAAAAGACGTCATCCATCAAGTCAGCGACATTTTAACGAGTCCGCCTTCAGAGAACAAATACCACTGCATCCGGGAACGACTCATCAGCTGTTATGAAGAAAGCGAACATCGGCGATTCCGACCGCAGAATTACAGTATGCATGTACCTATGAATTCTTCTTCTTTATCGAGCGCGACTTCCACTGTTGAAGAAAGGTCTCTTGCATGGACCTCCAAAGATCTCGGTCTTGCGTCGCCTGCATCCAGCGGTTCCCCGCGATGTTTGAAAACTGAATTGCATATCGCTATTATGGTCTCAGTGGCGTAACTATAGGGTGGCATTTAGGCAAAATGCTACGGGCCCCAATCGAACGGGGCCCCTAGCCCGAGAGGGCAGTTAGCACAGGAATCCTCCTATGCTAACCTAACATATTTAAATGGGTGGGAAAGGGCCCCATCCAATTCATTTGCCACGGGCCTCAAACAGTATAGTTACGCCACTGTATGGTCTCAAGTCTCAAGTCTCACCTTCCACAATGATGTAGAAGTCGTTGCCGGGCTCGCCCTGCCGCACGATAGTCTCGCCGTCGTTGAACGACACCGGCTCCAAGGCGTCGGCCACCGTCAACCGCTCCCATTTCTCTAAGCTTTCTACGAGAAAACAAATTGAATTTTAAAAAATCGATGACGAATTGCAGTGCCCCTGGCAGCTTAAAAATAATCAAAAACTATAATATTATTAATATTATAGCTATGTTTATACTATATTATACTACTATTATTATCTGTTTACTTCACTATATAGTACGACTACAGCGCTGGTCAAAGTTACCGACGACATTCGACGGGGCATGGATAATAAACAGCTCACTGTGCTGGTATTGCTGGATTTTAGCCATGCATTTAATTCTGTCGATTTTGACATCTTACTGAGTCTGTTACGTTCTATTAACATATCTCCATCAGTGGTTGGATGGTTTCAGAGTTATCTCAGAGGCCGACGGCAGCGTATTCGCATCGAAGATAAGTTTTCGTCTTGGTGTGAATTGCGTGCTGGGGTGCCTCAAGGTGGTGTGTTGTCTCCTTTACTCTTTGCTATCTTCATTAATTCAATTTCCCAAATTATCACTTCTCTCTATCACATGTATGCAGACGATCTCCAAGTGTACACTCAGTCAACTCTTGAAGACTTGCCCTCTGCTATTTCTACCATTAATGATGACCTGGTGGCTGTCAGCGAATGGAGTAAGTGTTATGGTTTAAAAGTCAATCCTTGTAAGTCCCAGGCTATTATTATTGGTGGAGCTGGCTGGATTTCAAGGGTTGATTGGGATAATCTTCCAGCAGTTATATTAAATGGTGTTGTTATTCCTTATAGTGCCACTGTGAAAAATCTTGGTGTCCATTTGGACACTACTCTCTCGTGGTCTCAGCAATTAAAAGAGCTTAGTAGAAAGACCTTTGCTGCCTTGGGTTCTCTCAGGCGTCTACGTTCTTTTCTCCCCATTCCTACTAAGATTATGTTAGCACAATCTTTACTCCTCTCCATTCTCGATTATGCAGACGCAAGCTATATTGATTTAACCGAGGACCAACTTAATAAACTTGAGCGTATTCAAAACCTTGCAATTAGGTTTATATTTGGCTTGCGCAAATATGACCATGTCTCCGAATTTCGTTCAAAGCTCAAGTGGTTACCCATTCGCTTTCGCCGGAATTTACATATTGTTTCTCTTCTGTACTGTGTATTGTTCAATCCTATGACTCCAAGTTATTTAAAGGAGAACTTTAAATTTCGTGGTCATGACAGACCAGATAGAGTCTTACGGCCTGCGGAAAAACTCAAGCTGGTGACGCCTACACATCGGACGAAGTATTTTAGTAACTCCTTCACGGTCAAGGCTATTTGTCTATGGAACGAGCTTCCCTCGCAAATTCATCGTGCTGAATCCCTTAATAAATTTAAAACTGACGTCAAAGATTATTACCTATCTCTGTGCTATCATCAATAACGACATAGTTTACGATCAGTAATGTATATATATGTATGTATATTATATGTATAGTCGTATGTATGTGTATTATATTTATTTTGTATATATTAGTGTGTTAATATGTTATTATTATTATATTATATGGTTTAGTTTATTTACCTATTAGTATTTAGGTTTATTATATACACCACCTCCCACTGTCTATTTGTTCATTTTCTCTCTAGCGTTAAGGTTGTCTGGAAGAGATCGCTATTTAGCGATAAGACCGCCTTTTTGTACTTACATTTTAAGTTTTCTTTTTTGTAACCTGTAATTCATTTGTGTTTTGTGGTGCAATAAAGTATATACATACATACATATATTTTATTTCGTTTATCTTCTTATGTTACCAGTTACACTAACCCATTACGTTTTCTACATAGTTTACTTCTATTTCTATTTTATCATAATATTATCTTGTTTCATCATCATCATCATTAGCAACCCATCAACGGCTCACTACTGAGCGCAGGTCTCCTCTCAGAGAAGGGTTATAGGCCATAGTCCACCACGCTGGCCCAGTGCGAATTGACGGACTTCACACACCTTCAAGAACATTATGAAGAACTCTCAGATGTGCAGGTTTCCTCACGATATTTTCCTACGTTCCACTTGCTTCAGCAAGTGATAGTTAATTGCTTAAAAGCACTTGACTCCGAAAAGTTAGAGGTGCGTACCCAGGATCGAACCTGCGACCCCCCAAATAGGAGACCACAGTCCTAACCACTAGGCTATCACTGCTTATATTATACTACTATTATTATCTGTTTACTTCACTATATTTTATTTCGTTTATCTTCTTATGTTACACTAACCCATTACGTTTTTCTACATACTTCTATAACGATGTTAGATTGCGAGTCTTAACTCAAATAGACTACTTATCTTACTAACTCTTACTAATATTATAAATGCGAAAGTGTGTTTGTTTGTTGGTTTGTCCTTCAATCACGTCGCAACAAAGCAACGGATTGACTTGATTTTTTGCATGGGTATAGTTGACATAGGCTACTTTTTATCCAGGAAAATCAAAGAGTTCCCGAGGGTATTTAAAAGCTAAATCTACGCGGACGAAGTCGTGGGGTTCAGCTAGTACGGTTATAAAAAAAATACGTGTGGCACTCGGGGACTGCCGCGGTAAAGCTATTGCATAGCATTTTCTAGTCGCACGCACACAAACACCGTGCCGAAGTCTGCCGAACTGAAAAGACGTTACGCATACAGTCAATATTATTGTCAGTAAAAATATTGACAATATTTTTTTTATATGAAAAAATATTGATAATACGCCGCCCCGCATACACGCACGCTGTGCCGGTCGGAGTGGGTGGTGTTAGGTTTATTTTCGTTACGGAATTTCTTGATTCGGTCGCCGCGCTCAAAGCCCGCGATAAAAGCTATGCAATAGCTTAAAATGAAAACACGGTTAGCGGACACACCGAGTATGGAGACGCGCGACAGGAACTCGTCGTACATGCGGCGCTTGCGGATGGTGGAGCCCATGAGGATGCGGCGGTACGAGTCGCGGTCCAGCCCCCACAGCTTGAGCGGCGAGCGCGCGCGCACCGTGGCGGCGCGCGGCGTGCCGTAGATGAGCGCCAGCTCGCCGAAGTTATAAGAAATGGAAACACGGTTAGCGGACACACCGAGTATGGAGACGCGCGACAGGAACTCGTCGTACATGCGGCGCTTGCGGATGGTGGAGCCCATGAGGATGCGGCGGTACGAGTCACGGTCCAGCCCCCACAGCTTGAGCGGCGAGCGCGCGCGCACCGTGGCGGCGCGCGGCGCGCCGTAGATGAGCGCCAGCTCGCCGAAGTTATAAGAAATGGAAACACGGTTAGCGGACACACCCAGTATGGGGACGCGCGACAGGAACTCGTCGTACATGCGGCGCTTGCGGATGGTGGAGCCCATGAGGATGCGGCGGTACGAGTCGCGGTCCAGCCCCCACAGCTTGAGCGGCGAGCGCGCGCGCACCGTGGCGGCGCGCGGCGTGCCGTAGATGAGCGCCAGCTCGCCGAAGTTATAAGAAATGGAAACACGGTTAGCGGACACACCGAGTATGGAGACGCGCGACAGGAACTCGTCGTACATGCGGCGCTTGCGGATGGTGGAGCCCATGAGGATGCGGCGGTACGAGTCGCGGTCCAGCCCCCACAGCTTGAGCGGTGAGCGCGCGCGCACCGTGGCGGCGCGCGGCGTGCCGTAGATGAGCGCCGGTTCGCCGAAGTTATAAGAAATGGAAACACGGTTAGCGGACACACCGAGTATGGAGACGCGCGACAGGAACTCGTCGTACATGCGGCGCTTGCGGATGGTGGAGCCCATGAGGATGCGGCGGTACGAGTCGCGGTCCAGCCCCCACAGCTTGAGCGGCGAGCGCGCGCGCACCGTGGCGGCGCGCGGCGTGCCGTAGATGAGCGCCAGCTCGCCGAAGCTGCCGCCCTCGCCGATCGTGGTCACCGGCTCGCCGTTCACCAGCACCTGCGGGCAGCGGACTCTTAAGCGGACCTCGATTTCGATGCGGAATTCGATGCCTTAACATGGGTAGCATAAGTATGTCACGCACACAATATATTTATATTGTCAGACAAAACATTGTGAATTACAAAAAAAGGGTGATTTACACGATAGGCAGGTTAGAGATCCAAACAGGCTCGTGATTCCTCGATTGCGCCTCAAGAGGGTCCGAAAGACATTTGTGGGAATGGGCGTGACGTTTTATAATAAAACTCCACAGTCGATCTTAGACTTGCCTTTACACAAGTTGACAGTAGGTAATAATTAACCTGTAAATTCTCTTTTTCCTCATTGTGGTAACACTGCATACATAGCATAATATCTACTATATTGTAAACTTGTTTTGAAAAGAGCAACTGCCGAGTTTCTTGCTGGTTCTTCTCGGCAGGAACGGCATTCCGAACCAGTGGTAGACTTATTGACGATCCAAAAGTACTTGTAAAAGTTTATTTGAATAAAAAACATTTCTATTCTAAAAAAATTTCTATTCTATTCTATTCTACTCTTTAAACATTTCTGTGGTGGTGTCGTGTAATGCGGGTTGTTACGTTCCCTCAAATATGGTTGAGCGAAGCAACGGCTGGGTCATGCGTCATGCTCGTGAACGAGTTCCACCGGCGGGAATGGGGCTACTTTATGTCTGCCCATCTTAAGATATATTGCATTGTTAGTACTTGGGAGGTATGCATTTTTGGAACTTCCCTCATTGTGGAAACACTGCATACGCATAGTATTTATTGTAAGGTAAACTTGTTTTGAAAAGAGCAACCGCCGAGTTTCTTGCTGGTTCTTCTCGGCAGCAAGGGCATTCCGGACCAGTGGTAGAGTCAGATGATTCAAAAGCACTTGTAAAAAGTTTATTTGAATAAAAAATATTTCTATTCTATTCCTCATGCATTCACCCCACCCAAAGCACGCCACACCCACCTTACAATAGCAAACAAAACATTTTTGTGATGATTGACTTAGATGAGGCGTATGTAAATACAAAGGTGTGTCAGGCCACGGGCAGTGTAGGGTTCCGTAGTTGCCCATCACTAAATGGATACTTAAAAGGCAAACTAAATGGATACGTAAACTTCAAATACGCAAATCGATAAAAATACCTATATTTCTTTGCTAAGTTAGGATCTTAGATCATAGATAAATAGGTTAGGATAACGTCGGAACTCGTATTCGAAAATAACTCTCAATATTCGAGAAATACTGAATGTAAAATAATTGAAAATCAAACAATAGAGGGTATATTACGATATACGCACGCACGATTACGCACTAGTCAGTGCTCACTGGTGAAAAATTCGTTGTTATGGCCTGTCAGTACACTGCCGCAGTACCGTAGGGAAATATATGACGTCATAAATCGCCACCATTTTTGTACTGTGAGCACTGGCGCTTTCGAGGTAAGGTGCTTTCAGTAGGTACTTTGATCACGTGACCAAAAAAATACCATCGCCTAGAGATTTGCAAAATGGGCATGACATGATACTGGACTGCGTTCCGTTTTAAACAGTAACCAGTATAGCAAACAAAAAAGGAAAGGCTTCACAGAATACTGGATTGGCGTCACACCTTACAGTGGTCACAGTGTATATCGGAACATACCCAGAATGTTATACATTTTTTAAATTAGGAATGAGTTTCTGTGCAAAGACTGGATTTATTGAATGGCAACTTCATACTTTAGTGCTTTACTAAATTTTATTTTATTTTTTGCTAAGGTTGGAACAGTAGTATTGCTACATTTTTATGCAACCGCAGGAGCCTGCCATATAACTCAGTTAGCCTCCTAATATACATTTCAAATGAGTTAAATATCGGTGAAATACTAAGTAATTAAGTGACCTGTGAACAATTAGAAAAAATTAAAAATTTAATAATAAAAATCGTTGAATTCCCACCTCTACTTCCCCAGAATCAATGATGTAAAAGTTATCTCCTTCATCACCCTGCTGGATCACTGTTTCGCCTTGTAGACATTGGACGGGAAACATTGCATCAAACATATCTGCCCGTTCTGATTCGTCTAGATGTGTAAACAGCACGTTAGAGGCGATGGCTCGCGATAAAGCCCCCATTGTCTTGTAGTCTTTTGGCACTACCTTGAAAAACCATACAATAATTTTAAGGTGGTTATTATTTTAAGGTTTACTCACAAATTAGTCGATATTTTGATTAATTTCTTTAACTGGACACTTTCAAGTAAAGATTTTTATATAAACCTGTGAAGATGATACTGCCATCGTCGCAATAGGGTATTTGACTATATTAAAAATATCGTTTCATTTGGTGTCATCCTAAAAGATTATTATCTAAAAACATTATTCCACACGACAAAACTAAAAAATAAAGTTTTATTTAATTAGAAAACATTAAATAATATTGCTATAATTCCGGCCATGGTCACGTGATCGAAAACGTTCCGTGATCTCGAATGACGTCACAGTCCACACCACCTATGGGCTGTGGAATTGTCATTGTTTGATATGTGAACTGTGACGTCATGAGAGCAAATGGAACGTTTCGGCGGCAATTTATTTTTTTGAATTTATTTCTCGATTTTTATGAAAAATACTGAAAATTATGCCGAAATATACGTTTTGTTAGCTTCAGCATAGCATTATTAACAATTTAAGATGATTTTCTAAAAGTAGTCAAATACCCTATTAGAATGCCATAAGCCTACTTTGTCGTATTAGGTTACAAATTGCGAAAAACCAAATTAAATTTGAATTTCGCGGGCAGCACCGTGTCTTCCACCTTAAAAAGAAACAGAAAACAACATACTTATCAGAAATAAAAAAAATCTGTTTATTTCAGGTCATTCAGGCAGAAATGAGATCCGTAGGAGAACCAAGGTCACCGACATAACTCAGCAAGTCATGAAACTTGGAAATGGTCTGGGCACGTTCGAAGAGCTGATGGTCGTTGGGGTCCCAAAATACTGGAATGGCGACCCCGCACCGGGAAGCAGTGTTGGCAGACCCACCACAAGGTGGACCACGACGTCTAACGAGTCGCAGGGAGTCACTGAATTCAGGCGGCGCAAGACCAAGGCCTTTGGAAGTCCATGTAAGAGACCTTTGTCCAGCAGTGGACGTCTATCGGTTGACGAAGAAGATCACCTTTTTGACGTAGCTAGTGGCATCTTCCTCTGTAACGGGCTCGGCGCTGATGCCACCGCGGCGCCGCGGCAGCTGACCGCCAGGCACTGGCAGTGGAGAGAGCTCGCCATCTGCTTCACCCTCAGAGGTTGCAGCCGCCGCTGCCGCTGCCTTCACTTGCTCCTGTACATCACAATAGGGTATTTTTATGGAAGCAATCAGTTATTCATTAAGCTGCCCTCAGGATGGTCAAATAAAATTTTATATTAATATTCGTAGGTATAGCTACATTAACATGAATTGAATTGTAAGTAAGTTTTTTTGGAACTTCCCCTCATTGTGGAAATACATAGACGAATTATATTTATGAGGTTGAATTGTCAAAGTGGAAATATTATATTCTATTCAAACAAAGTTGCATGGGTTAAATCGGCTTGGCATCCAGCTGCCCACAAGGTAAGTATAAAATCTTATTACAATGTAATAGCTACTACATAATATTGTAAAATGATTATTTTGAAAAGAGCAACTGCTGAGTTTCTTGCCGGCTTGTCTCAGCAGAATACGCTTTCCAAACCGGTGGTAGAGTCATGACGTGTCATAAGAGCCACAGGTTGGCCTATGTGAAATAAATAATTTTGAATTAATGTATGTTTTGAAATAGCAACAGCTAAGTTTCTTGCCGGCTCTTCTCAGCGATTGACTGGCACTCTCTCACTATTGGCTAATATGCATTGATGCAGGAAGAATGTTATAAATTCAGCCAATTATAGATGATTCGAGTGCAAGTTTTGTCTATATGGTTTATGACGTCATAATATTCCATTCTTAGCATGCATGGTGTGCATTTTCGAATTTTGAATATGCCGGGTTTTAATACGATTTTGTGTCGATAAAGATTACAAAAAAAAATTGGTTGTCTGTAAGTCGGTTAACGGACGATAGTTTTACGTGATAACGTCATAAAGAAACATTGATAAAAAATTGCATACTTTTATGAATTGAATTGAATGATTATCACTGAATTATCATTATTTTGTAATAATACAAAGGAGTTAATTGAAAATTACAATTTTCTCTAGTCACAAGCCAACGCATGGGCCGATCGTGCCTGTCTATCGCTTGTTCCCCGATCTTGCTTGCACGCGCAGGCTCAGGCGGAACGTGACACTTTTCGTGCGTGCAGCCGGTGTTCATCGATTTATAAGACGTTATCACGTCAAAAACATTTGAGTATAATTTAAATAATTATGTGTGGTTTTAATTATATACTCAAATATTTATTTTATATATTCATGCATACTCCCTATTGCAAGATCCATTTGATTGATGGAAATGGGTCACAACCCTCAACAATTATGATACATATGATAGGGAGGCAGAAATTTTATTCTAAGTTGATTTCTTATGAGCAATCTCGAAAATAAAAGTGCAGAGCTAGGCTATACCATACCTACTTAACTATTTTATTAGATCTTAGGGTTTGATGAAAAAAAAAACTTAAATGAATAGTTGACTTAGACTGGTAAAAAATGTTATAGAACATTCTTCCTAATAAAAAACTATGGTGTCACTGTCCTTAATTTACTTCACGAAATGAGCTTTTAGTCAGCAATATAAAACAGATGGACAAAATTTTTGGACATTTTAGATTCCTTTTTCACATAGTACAAAAACCCTAAAGAGATAACCCTATTTTGATATAGTTACTAATACTGTTCATTAATTAGAAATAATTCTTCATTTAGAAAAATACCTCATAAAGCTATAAGACAACCAAACTTACGGTGTAAAAAAAGCAAGGCATTATAAGGCATTCATATATTTTAACTTTTCAAATTAAATCATAAAAAAATCGACATTATATATTTTTGTATTAATTATATTACTTATTATAACGTTTTTTTTTAATTTTATTCCTTTATTTTAAAAGGAAGGCTGAGCTCCTCTGACAGAATCAGAGACTTTGTTGTTCCATGTTCATTTCGTTGAAATGTTAATGTTGAATATGGTATAATAAAGCTTGCATATTATTTATCACCATGATAAAAAATACCTCTACCACCATGCTAAAAAATCTGAGATGCTTTGGTCAAGGCCTACAATTCTGCTATGCCAACACTACTGAACGGGCCTCATTGAGTTCATTTCATTGTTCTAACTTCTTTTTAAAATCTTCATTATGATGTCTGTCAGTTTAAAGGCTTATCATCCTGTAACTGATTTCAAAAGGAGTTTAACAGTCAAGAAAACTGTACAAGCAGTAACCTAGGCTTCATTTTATCCTGGAAATATTGAGGGTTTCTGAAGAATCTGTTAGTATTTCTACTAAGATTGAAGTTAATATATTATCTACTAATTCTATTGTTATTTTTTATTTTCATTTTCTTGTAAGTTTTTCTTTTAAGTTTGCACAACGCTGTATGTAAATGTTGTTATTATTACTTTACTGTACTTATTATTTTAATAATATTATAAAGAGGAAAGATTTTTTGTTTGTTTGTTTGTACCGAATAGGCTCTGTAACTACTGGACCGATTTGAACCATTTTTTCATCAATAGAAAGCTAAGTTATCAGGAAGTAACAATTATTTTCAAAAAATTAGATATCTTTAATAAAATTGCAATAATTTAACCTAACTACTAACTATTGATGATACATAAAAATTATGTACAACATGATTAAGTAATCATTATTTTCTATAAAAAAAGTTCCAGAGGGAATGTATCTAACTATCATATTTAAGTCACAGTAGTAGCTTCTGTCTGTGGAAGTCCATGCAAGAGACCTTTGTCCAGCAGTGGACGTCTATCGGTTGATAAAGAAGAAGAAGAAGTAGCTTTTGTATTCTAAAATTTAGCTTTTGTATTCTAAAATTTAATTAGATCGCCTTTATTATCGCAGTATTAATTCTTCCTTACTAATACACATTATAAATGCGAAAGTGTGTTTGTTTGTTGATTTGTCGTGTTTGTGATTGTGTTGTTGTGATTGACGTGTTTTTTTTGGATAGGTATAGTTGAGAACCTGGAGGGTGGCATAGGCATTCCTGAAAATCAAGGAGTTCCCGCGGGATTAATCCACGCAGACGAAGTCGCGGCCATCAGCTAGTTATTGATATACATATCAGTCTATTATAGTGTGTATGTTGTTTTTTTCAAAAACAATGTCAAATATGTATATTGAAAGTGAACCTACTTAATAAAATAAATAAAATAATATTTTATAAGGCTTTTTAGAGATGCAACGAATGTAGGTTCAACCAAATATGAATGTTCGGCCAAATATTAGGTACAAAATGTACCAAACCAAATATTCGGCCCAATCATTTGGTTCAATTCTGAGCAGTTTATGTTGCAAATTAATATTTTTTACTTAAGGTTTTTTAATTGTTCATTTCATTAATTTTAATTAGCATACATAGACATTTATTTAAAAAAAAACTTAATTTGAGTATATACATATTTAAATACTTGTGATGGTACCTAAAAGTAGTAGTTATTATATTATAATCTAAAAAAATATTTCCTGAAAAAAGTTGTTACTCAAAGCAGTGTTCTTAAAAATTGTTTATTTCATAAAAATTTAATTTACTTAGTTTAATTTATCATTTGTAAAAAAAGCAGAAGTTTATTTGATTAAAATTTTATTTAAATTGATTTTTAAAGTTAATCTTTTTTATTTTGTCAATAAATAATTGGTACAAAAAGTAGTATTTCTTTCATTAACAAAAACCTATGTACAACTTTCGGAATGAACCACACTTCTTTAGTAATTAGTTAAACTTACTGTTTAATAAAATGTTCTTTTTTAAATATTAACAATAATTTAAATATTCAGTAATTATTCGCCAAATCAACTGAATATTTGGCCGAATACGAATATGAAAAAATATGCCTAATGTACAGAATACGAATATTCGGCTAAACATTTGGCGCGCACAACATGTTAGGAGGCAATAATTAGGATTAATTATTTTAACTACTTTAGATTTATTTTTTCCTTGATTCCAATGACACCTACCTTAGTTTGTAATTTTTGTCTAATTCTTTCAGGTAAGTAGTGCAAAACTGAATTAGTTGAGTAGATTTTTATTGAATTAAAAAAAAGATATTCCTATAATTTATAATAATATTCTGTAAAATATATCAAGGAATATTTTATTTCATTTAACTTAGTAGATTAGTATTTCATATAATTGTTTTAAAATATAAATTAATAATGATTGTTTCATATATCTAAGCCAACCTCTTCGTCTGAGATAATATTAACTTATTAGTGAACATGTTTTTATTAATTAAATCTAGGTATTGGTATACCTACAGTAGTGTTAATTGCTGATGCTAGCTGACAGTAGTTACTATTTATAGTATGAAGGTTTCTAATATTAAATGATAGGTAACTTAGTATCTAATAAATGAATATAGGATCTCACCACCATTTTTAAACTCTTCATTAGCAACTTCAACTATACAATGATCTTTTTTATCATTACTTAGAGCTCAAAAAATGTTTAAGAATGTGAATTGTAAAGGAATTATGTTTATGATTCAATCCATGAAACTTATTCCACACAAACGCGGAAACGTTACGCACTTATTAAATATAGGTTTACCACAATATTTATAGACTAAATAAAGATCACTTCTCAGGAATCTTCGCGATTCTATTTTCAGTTGGCTGTCAACTCGAGTATCATATGAATATAAACTCGCCGTCCCCACCACATGAATTTTCACATCGTAATATTTTGGGGAATCGTTAACTGAATTCGCGTCATTAATTAATATCTATTTCGATCAGAATATCTTCTAACTGTTGTGTTTGTTATGTCGTGTAAACAAAACTTACTCGTTCTAGTTTTTGAAAATACTGTCTCAAAAACGTAACGGGATTTTCAGGTTTATGTAAACAAAGCTGAACTATACAATCTTTAAGTAATACTTGAATATTATGGTTTTGAATATAGTTTTCACACTGATGTAAACATTGCTGTTCTTCCATTGAGTCCATTGCAATTTTCTTGGGTTTGCTTTGTGGCCCTATTTTGATTTTTCATGGATTTTTCATTTTTTCATTTTGTTGAGTTTGACAACCACTTGACAAAACAAGTCAAGTCAAGTTGACACTGTGGTTCACAGACCAAGAACGTGGTTCGCAGCATCGCAGCACAGCAGGTTCGCAGGTTACTACCTACTAGTTTGCTGTGGTTTTCTCAAAGAGTATGCACCAAAAAACAAAGAGTACACATCACCACAGACCAGGAGCAACAAGACACATCACTACGTGGTTTGTCTTTGGCATGGAAGTAGGAAGACCCAATGAAGCAACAATGAAGACAAACATATTGTATGAAAGGAAGACCATGGAACTAGGAATTGCGATGCGACTTCTATGAGGAAGACGTAATTCCTAGTTCCGTAGTCTTTGGTTTGTGCTTGCTCTTTGTCAATACTCTTTGGTCTCACAGACTACGAAAACCAGAACCAGTCACAACCGTACTCCGTAGAATGATTAACCTTTCTCTGTCTACGACATTGTCGTAATAGGGTATTTGACTATATTTAAAATATCGTTTCATTTGGTGTCATCCTAAAAGATTATTATCTAAAAACATTATTCCATACGACAAAACTAAAAACTAAAGCTTTATTTAATTAGAAAACATTAAATAAAATTGCTATAATTCCGGCCATGGTCACGTGATCGAAAACGTTCCGTGATCTCGAATGACGTCACAGTCCACACCACCATGGGCTGTGGAATTGTCATTGTTTGAAATGTGAACTGTGACGTCATGAGAGCAAATGGAACGTTTCGGCGGCAATTTATTTTTTTGAATTTATTTCTCGATTTTTTGAAAAATACTGAAAATTATGCCGAAATATACGTTTTGTTAGCTTCAGCATAGCATTATTAACAATTTAAGATGATTTTCTAAAAGTAGTCAAATACCCTATTCCTAGTTCCATGGTCTACGACCTACTCCATGGAACTAGGAAAGCGACTACCTATTGTGTCACAATCTCTGTCATTACTGCATAGACCATAGACGGAACTAGGAAAATACAACTTGCTGTCATATTTCATACTCTGTGACATCAGACATGTCTGTGACGACATGGCTTGTGTCTTGTGTACCTACTCGATGTTTTTATTATTAGGGTGATACCCGTGATACCTAGTCTTTCTAATTTAATAATTCAAAATCTTTTCTTTTTCTCCGTCTACGGGAATTCGACTGTTTGGGTTTGGGTCTTTGCGGCGGCGGCGTTACATGCGTTACGGTGACTGAGACCGTTTGATTTGACGCTTCTTTGTCTATGGTGCTTTAATAAAGATGGAAGCCGCGAGTGTGGAAGCCGGTGAAAAAAATCACTTAAAAGATGTTTTATCAGAAACCGAAATCGCTAATATACCAAATGCCGTTGCCGATAAAATAAATACCTACATTGACAAAAAATTTGAAGAGTACCTGACATCTAAGGCTTTACACGAAACCAGTAAATCACAAATAGGTAAGTGGCCGGCCAATTTTTGTCTCGTTGAATTTAAGAGAAAGAGTGTTTATGCAAAGGGATATAGATTTTAATTAATAAAGATATAACTCCTTAAGCTATTATGTACTAAACTGTATTATTTTACAATTTTGTATAAATTTGCTTTTTAAAAAATGCATAATTCTTTTTTAATTTCCCATTTTAATTTTTAAATCTACAAAAATAATTGTAGCATGTTTTAAAAACTAAGCAGACCTAAATGCAGTAATTGTAATAAATTTATTTTCAACTACCTACCCAAGGTTAGATTCAGTATAACTCGCAATGAAAACTTTTAATGACATAGATACTAAAACTTTTAATGACATAGATACTATCTAGTCTCTTTATATGTTCAGACCTGTGCTATCTTCATCGAGGGTAGAGGTGGGAGGGTATTAATAATTGTAGTTTCGCTTTGCGCACAACCATATTTAAGTTTTGTATTACCTGCTTTTTATGGCACTTAAAAAGAGATGTGTAATAAATACTTTTTGTGCCCGGTTGGCACTACTAAAAACCATTGCTTGGGAATTGAATAAATACTTACTTTTATTTTGATTATATTTTAATAATTTCTGTAAAAGTACTGATGTACTTTGTATAGTTTTTAAGTTGTATAATTTGTCCTTGACTTTGTGTTTAGGTCAAGGTTTTTGGGAATTTAAAACACTAATTTAAAGGAGCCTAGAGAAAACAAGCGTGTTTTTCAAATTAGGCGTAAACCACATCTGTGTACATCGATTCTCAATTTGTCCATATAAAACTGTCATTTTTCATGAAGTTGTGAACTCATCAATTTAGCTATTCGATGTGTACACAACTATGAAAAATTACAGTTTTGTATGTACAAAATGCAAATCGATGAGCACAGATGTATTTCTAGCCTTATTTGATGATCTGGTTGTGTTTGATGTGTTTAGCATGTTTGAAAAAAAATTTATTGACTGAGTCTTTGATGGTGTTTGTCAAACAAATAAGCCATTTTTGAGCAACCGCTGCTATAAACTCTGTCAATACTAGGATTGCCATCTGTATGGGTTTCCCCAGATTTATGCTAGTTTAAAGGGCAATATCTGGGGGACCGAGCTTTGCTCGGTTTCATTTTTGGTAAATCGTGTTTTTTGTAAATTATATACTTATTAAGAAAATAAAAAGTAAATAATAATACTAATAAAACTAATAGGGGAAAATATAATCGTCTGGACTCAAACCGGGGTCTTCTGGTTTCGGGACCGCCCGATTTCCTAACGGAGCTATCGAAAATTCGTAGACGATGGTGAAATTTACCTTCGTATTCTAATGATATTGTAAGGTGTTTTTCATTGCCTGAAAACATGGATAAAACAACCTTTTCTAAAAATGAAACCTAGCTAGATCGATTTATCGCCCCCGAAACCCCCTACATATTAAATTTCATAAAAATCATTGGATCCATTTGCGAGATTCAGATTATATATATATTTACATATATATTATATACAAGAATTGCTCATTTAAAGGTATTAGATACGGGCTGAGTTTCATTAGTAGTCTGTGTTAAAAAGTGGAAGTCCACAGTTTCTTGCTTTAAGAAGATTCACTTTTGTTTAGAAGAAGATTAAAACTTGTTTAAAATTGTATAAAAATAAAACTAAATTGATTTATTTTGATTAAAACTATTTTTGATTTTATTAAGTAACTTTAGAAAACAAACTGTTGACAACTGTTGTCTGCTATCAAGGTTCTAAGCTAAAATTAAAAGGCACTGATTTAAAGAGGCAGTTGTAAATAGCAGTTTTGGTAAGTTAAAAATTATAAATGGCACGTTTAATAACTAGTTCAGCAGTTAAAACTAAGCAGTAAACAAAAATGAGTAATAAAAAATAATGAAATCGATCAGTGAATATATACTTGAGCAGGAAAATAATTAACAATGCGGTGGTAAAATCGACGATCACTGAGATAATTTCTTAATTGAGACATCTTTGGTAATTTGAGAATTAACTTAGGCATTGACGAAATAGAACCTAAGTGCCTGGCCTGCAGCCGGTTCATGAGTGTTCATGTCGAACCCCAACCTAACCTAACTTTAGATTTTGGCAAATATAGTTCTTGTTAGGCTAGATCGCGTTCGTATTATAGCTATATTCCTAGTAAGATAGCTTATTACGAAAACAAATGCAAGGATTCAAAACGCGAGCTCACGCGAGACGATTACCAACCCTGTGATAGGTCGCTTCCGCCACCCGCGCTAATAAGCTCCGCCCAACTAACGAACATTTACCTCTCTTTTCAATGAATTTGAGTTCGGGTGTCACCGCTCGCTATGATCTGCCGAACTATTTAACGAACCGCTCATTCCATCATTTTTATCGCTCATTCAGTTATTGGACTGCTCAATTATTTTTAGAATTGACATTGTATGATAAAATACCGACTAATTGATTTTTATTACTGTCCATGTTTTACTGTCGCAATAATTAATCAACCCCCATTAAATTAAATAACTCCTCAATATGTTTTTGAACTGATCATAATAGCATCTCGAATATTTAAATAACAGCTCAAAAAATTAGTTCCCAAATTAAAATTATAAATTGAATTGGCTTCAAAACATCCCATGACATACAAACCTGAGGTTTATGGACACAAAGTGCAAAATTATCTTGTTCCCTTATCTGGACCTTTTTATTTTGAGCTGATTGTTTATTTTCTAACAGCTGAAAATAATGATTATGTATATTGTATATTTATAACAGTATAAATTAAAAATTGTCATCATCATCCTCCATCATCTGAATCTAAGGTAGGACTATGTACATCCTGTTACCCAGTTTTGTGGTCCATCATCAGATCCTCCTCAATCAACATCTATAACCTTCTCATTGAAACCATTCCAACGAACTTTAACCTTATCAGACATACATCTTTATATCTGCGGTTAGTTGCTGAGGAGTTAGGTATCCCACAGACTAATTATTTTGTTGCAGCATCAGCTCAAGCTTACCATGTAATGAAAATAATCCAAAGTAACAACAGTATACAAAATTTCACATCAATCATACCAGTGAAAGTCTGTAAGATCCTTTTAACGAGTAGGCAATGAGCTGATGATCTTCAAATGAATATTTTCATAAATTATTATTGTAGCTAAGATCCATCTTGATTACATCAGCTTTCAAACAGAAAAAACTGCATCAAAATTGCTATGTGCTATGATGGAACAGACAGACACACAAATACACATGGCAAGCTTTCAACACCCCTCTTTTTGCGTAGGGGGTTCTTCTTCTTTTGTTGCGGCTATGCAAGTTCGATGCCCTGTAGCAGGTCGACCGTCGCCGGTCCATTGTGTTCACCACTATTTATAGTTCCTTTCCAATACTTGTTGCCGCCAGAAACAGCAGCATCTGCTTGGCTGGGATTAGTGTAGCCTCAGGGTGTACGATGTGTTTCTCTAGAAGGATGCTTCATTTATGCATTAAAGCGGGGCAGTAACAGATAATATGCAGCAGCATTTCCGCCGATTCCAGGCATAGCCTGCACACATATCTGAGCCCTGGAGCTTGAGGTTGAACATGTTTCTGTTTAGTCCACAGTGTCCTGTCAAAGCTCGCACTAGAATGCATAGGTTTTTCCTACTAAGTGAAGGATTTAATTAGCGCTTTGGAGTGATTTAGTTCTGGTAAGATAAGCCAACGAATAAGCGTGTCATAGGAGCAATAGTTTAGCAGGGTGAGCTGAACTAGGCTTTTAGGAATACTGCAGACAGGTTTGGGGTTAAAAAAGAGTCATAACTTGATAGTGGAAAATTTCCGTTAATACTTTATTTTTTGTGATACTTTTTATATTAAAATATTTAGTATTTTTTAAAGTAAAATATTAAGTATATTTCACACACATTTTATGACAATTGATTGAGCCCAGATTTTAATTACATTGGTTTTAAAAGCAATATTTTAACTATATGCAAACTAATGTATTTATATATACTTTTTTTATGAATTTGAAAATCATTCATGTTTGTATTATTGTTTTGGTGCTGATATACTTAATATTTCTTTTCTATTTCTTGTCTTGTTCATGAACATGTTGTTGTAGCTCATGAGCTAGATACATATTTTGATACATCTTGCAAATCTGTGTAAAGTGACTGTCTCAAGATGCACTTGAGTGCGTCCAGCCATGAGTATTTTCCATCCCCAAACTATTTTAGGGGAAAAGACCCCTTTTCATAAATATATATTTATATATTTGATAAAAGTAAACTGATACCTCAGACCGCCATAGCCAAATTGCTTTAAAAAACCTATCTCTAGTTTTTTCCTATTGATACAAATTTAAAACCAATTTAAAAACTTTGCGGTTATGTGAGTAAACATGACATCATTTTCTCATCAAAATTAAATAAATATACATAAAATTCAGTAAATATCAAGTGTAAGTAATAATTATTAATACAGATTGCGTAAAAAGTATGATACTTCTTACTAAAATATTAGTCATTCTTATAGCAAATTGGACACAACTTATATACAGTATCTTGAAAGTTTCAAATAAGAACTTGTGTTAATTGGTGCCGATTTCACCAACGTCGAGTGACGTTTATCCTAGGGATAAATTGGGCATTTTGACAGTTATTGTATTGAAACCTCTGTCAAAATATAAAATTTACGCTCGGATAAGACTTATTTTAGGTTGGTGAAATCGGCCGTAAATAGGGGTCGATTTTTAGATCTCGTCAACCCCCAAAATCAGTTTTCGTTTGTATCGACCCCTGGGATACCGATTTCGAATCCAAGGGGTTGATATAGACCACTTTGGGAATCCCTGCTTTAGTTTTCAAGATATGGACACTTTTCCTTTTTCAGTTATTCTTTATTTCAGTATATTGAAGTTGGTTTAATTTTTCTGGCCAAGGGGGGTAGGTAAGAGCAGCTGCCCTCGCCTAGATATTTGAAAAATTATAGGTACTAGTAGATACTTCATCATTGAAATGTAGGTACCGCTGCCAAATTGGTGCCCCCTGCAAAAAATCACATTGATTTGTTGCTTCCTGCTTCGTTGCTAACTCAACGCATAAGTTTTATTTATTCATACTTTTACCGTCCTCCAATTTGCCCCCCCCCCCCCCCCTCCCCCTTGGCCATCGGCTGGCGACGCTCTTGCTACATATGATTACAGATATTCTTTTGTGTACAATCATGTATTTGTTATTATGTATTTTTTTGTTATAGTTGAAAAAAATTCCACAACTGAGGCAACTATTCTTGAATTAACAGCAAAATATGAAGATGCTACCAAAAAACTACAGGTATCTAATGAAGCGATCACAGAACTGGAAAAGCAAGTTATATCCCTAAACACAGAATTAGAAAAAGCTCGTGAGAAAATAACACTCTTAGAAAATGAAGCTATTTCTCTTAAAAGTGCTAGAGATGCTGCAGTTGATGAGCGAAATGACTTAACACGTATTTTAGAAAGACGTGATACTGAACTTGAAAGACTAACAGCCACTCAAATATCATTGTCTCAACAACTTCGTGTTGCTATTGATTCTAAATGTGAAGCATTAGCTTTGAATGATGATATACAAAGTAAAGAAATTTCTCTTCAGTACCGTGAAAAGCGTTTGGATCAAGAAAGGGTTTTGTTAAATTCTCAAATTACATCACTTACTGAGGAAGTTAACAGGCTTACATCAGAATTACAAACTATGAGACTAAACAATACTAGTAGACTTGTAAGCTTAGAAACCCAACTTGCTCAAAAAGTGGAAGAGTTGAAAACAGCTAATGAAACAATTGAGCAGTTGAATGAAATTAAGAAGAATTTAAATAATCGGGCTGAAAATTTGACACAACGTTTAATGGAACAAAGAGAAATAGAAAATAAAATGTCAGAAAATTATAAAAAAGAATTGGATGCAAAAACGAAATTGGCAGATTTATTTAAAACTATGCATGATGATGCTGAAGCAAAAACTACGGAATTGACTGAAGGTATTTCAGAATTGCAGAAATTGCTCAATGAAGCGACTGAAAAATATGGTGACCTCGAAACAAAGTATAAACAGGCTGAAATGGATCATGAAGAGATTATGGATAAAAAGAATGAAATCATTTCTTCATTGAAAAATGAATTAGAGCATGCTAACGATTTATTAAAAGCTGCTACACAACAGAATCTGGACATGGCTCTCAATGATTTGGCCCCATCTGCAGCCACAGCTAGCAAACTTATGAAATCAGGCATGTCTTTGACTCAAATATATTCACAGCTGGTTGCAGTTACTGACGAGTTAAGCCAGAAAAAAGAAGAAAATAGACAACTCAACATAACTATAAATAAAATAGTACAAGAACTGGAAGAAAAAGCCCCATTACTACAAAAACAGAGAACAGAATATCTTGAAGTAAAAGAGAGCAATGTAGCTTTGACACAACAAATCGAATCTTTAGTTATTGAGTGTAACAGGTTACGCGATGATTATAGTGAAACGTCTAAAACGTCTAAACACTTTAGCCGCGAAAACAGTAGATTAAAAGGAGAACTGGCAGATTTAGGAAGGCAAGTATGTTTCTTGTTAAAAGAAATAGAACATACTCGAGGTGGGATGCTTAATGGAGATCATGATTCATCACATGCTGCTAATATAACAAATTCTTCTGATATGAGTTCCTCACGATTAATTTCGAAAACATTGGTTACATTTAGTGATATACAAGAATTGCAAGCAAATAATCAAAAACTTTTGCGCATGATTCGTGAGCTGACGGATAAGCAAGAAGAATTAGAACGCCATAAAGAACAATTTAGGAGTGGAGAAAGTGAAAATAAAATCCATGCTTTGACGCAAAGAGTCGCAGAACTTGAAGATGCTCAAGAAAGACAAACTAAAATGGTAAATGGGCTAATAAGACAACGTGATATGTTTAAAAAGCTCTATCATGATCACATGAAAGGCAAACGCTACGAAATGTCTTCAGTTATAGACACTTCAGACTTGGAAAAGGATGAATCCCTTGTGATGGACACATCAGAAAATGCTACGAAACCTGCTGTAGAAGTTTCAAATTTTGAAGTAAAATACAGGGAAATAGAAAAACAACTAGAGCTTTTGAAAGAAGAATATAAAACTTACAAAGAAGAAAAAGTCACCAACGAGAGAATGTTATTTGAGCAGATCGACAACATGAGACAAGAAATTGCTAAATTAACAGCTGCAAATAGTAAATGTGCATCAACTTCAGAATATAATAATGAAAGATTAAAAATATTACAAACAAACATTGCTACATATAAAAAACAAATTTCATCATTGGAAGATAAAAATAAAGCCTATAATGCTACTATTGCTAAGCATGAAGTATCTTTACAACATTTAAGAGATGAAGTTTTGAATGCACAGGGAAAGCTAGCAGCTGCAGAAATACAAGTTGAAAACCTAAAATTGGAAAATAAATTATTAAAAGATGCAGAAATGCGCTTACAAACAGAAAAAGAGATGCTGAACAGAGAACGACAAGGTCAGTCCTTGCTTTTGAAAAATTTAGAGATGATAAAAACAAGCTTGGAACGTGTTGAAACCGAGAATCACTCTAGAATAGAAACAAGACTTGATGAAGCCACTCGTGAATGTGCAGCTTTAAGAAGAAGATTGCAAGAGGAACAGGACAGATTTAGAGAGTTAGCAGCTCATTTAGAACGCCAAACCGCAATTGCTAAATCACGTATGCAAGAAGAGAAAGATGCAGCAGATGCGATGAGAAAAGAAATACAGCAACTCAGGAATGATTTGATAGAGAAAGACAAAGCAAATGAAGAAGTAACCAAAAAACTTAAAGTTGCATTGTCACCAAATACTGATGGAACATTAGACACTGTAAAAAAAATTAAGGAACTTCAAATTAAATTATCAGATAGAGATGGTGAAATAAAATCTCTTTTAGAACAGCTCAAAACTGCAAAAGAACATATTAAACAATATTGTGACATCGCTGAGAATGCTGAAAAAGAATTGAAAAATCTTAATTCTGAATATGAAAAGTATAAATTGGAAACTGAAGCTAAGCTTACAGAAAATGCAGAGAAGCTACAGCGTCTAGAAGAAAAGTGTTCTGAATTAGAAGCAGAGCTCTCCCTTCAAGCTAATGGTGAATATTCCACCGCAAATATCAGTTTGAAAAACGAATTAGCAAATCTGAAAGAAGAATTAAAGAACGCATTAGCTAATTATGACAACTGTCGTTCTGAATTAAATGACTCGCGCAGTGAAATCACGAAATTATCAGAAGCTGTCCAAAAAGCTGAAGACAAATACACCCATGAAATGTTATTACATTCTTCAGACATTCAAACACTATCTAACGTAAAAGAAGAGTTATCAAGAGCGCAAAACCAGCTTAATGAACTAGTTGCTTTGAAAAACAATACAATAGAGAAAATGGAAGCAGAGAAAATATCGTTACTTGAAAGAGAAAAGATTCTTATAGGTGAAAATGAGCAACTAGCACAACGTTTGAAAGATCTTAATGATCAAAACTCTCTGCTGCATGAACAAATCCAAGCATTGGGTACACAGTTGTCAGTTTCTCATGCATCTAGATCTTATTCAGAAAGTATGAATGAATCTGCTAATGATTCTAACATAAATGTATCTGTTAGTGAAGAAGATGGAAGATCCTCTGAACAATTGTTACAAATTGTTAAACTATTACGAAAAGAAAAAGACATTGCAGTAGCTAAGTTTGATATATTACAAGCAGAGACAATGAGATTAAAGTCACAATTAGAAATTACTGAAAAACAACTTGATGATAGTAAATTATCGTTGGCATCCGAAAGAGAGAAATCTGAAGTTAGCATGGTGACAGTCAATAGGCAATCTGAGATCTTAAGGAAAGTGGAGACTTTAAATGCATTGACGGACAGTAATAGAATTTTACGCGAAGAACGTGATACATTAGCTAGTCGAGTGGAAGAATTGACACTAACGATAAAATCATTAGAAGAACAATTGACACCACTTCAGGAAAAAATATCTGATTACACATCTAAGAACGAAACATTGATTTCCGAAAACAGTGCTTTGAAGGCAGATTGTGCGAGATGGAGGACTAGAGTAAATGCTCTCGTAGAACGTGCCAACAAAACCAGTCCTGAAGACTGGAAACGCCTACAAAATGAAAGAGAAACGCTTGCAAAAATGTTAACAAATGAGAAAGAAAATCTTAGAAAGGTTACTGAGGAGTTAGGTGCGCTGAAAGTTGAAAAATCTAAGTTAGAAGAACAATACACATTGCTTTCACGTCAACAGAATGTTATTGTAGAAGAAAACAAAAAACTTAATGAAGAACTGCAAGTTCTTAAAGATGATATGTCACGTTTGACTGAAGAATTGACTAAACTTAAATCAGAATACAACACAACAGCTGATGCAAACGCCAGGCTTGCAGAGGAGATCAATAATCGAGAAGCATCTCTTACAGACATAAGAAATAAGGAAAATCAAATCCGTAAGATTGCTAAAAAGTACAAAGGCCAATACGAAGAACTTGTTAAATCAGTTGAAGAGGAAAAACAAAAAAAAGATGGAGAAGCAGCCGCTGCAGGCGCAGCTTTAGCAGAAAACACAAAGAAAATGGAAGAACAGTTAATGGAATTGCAAAAGCAGCTAGATGCTGAAAAAGCTAACAATGAAAAACTAAAGCAAGAGATCGAGACACTCAGAACTGTCAACATGGATAAAGAGGAAAAAGCTAAGCAAGTCTTAAAACAGGCGAAAAGTAAGATTGTCCAGTTAACTGAGTTAAGAAATAGTCTTAGTCGTGAGTTAGATGAATCTCGAAATAAAATAGGAACTATCGAACAGAGTACTCGAGACGAACAAGATGCCAGGCTTGAACTTATAAAATCGCAGTATGAAGGGCGTATCTCTCGTCTGGAGAAAGAACGCGGGGAAGCTCAAGCTGAAAAAACTAGGGAAGTTGAATCCCTTATGCAAAAAGTTAACATGTTACAGAGACAACTGGCTAATCAAACATCTGCATCTAAACAACAGACAACGACAGAGAAAACTACATCAGATCCTCCAACAGCAAATATCAAACCTATGGCTGGTAAGTTTTTTGTTTATCTACTGTGAACGCTTAATAGTTCATATCTTCTTAAGGTATTAAAAAAGGAAATAGTTCAAAAGTAGCAGGGATAAGACCATAAACTAAGGCTTTTACTTTAAAAAATTGCACTTTTAAGGGTAATCTGTAAGCTCGAGATTCCATACAATACAATTGTACTTTTGCTTGGAAATTACATGTTGTATTCTAAATTATATCAAAACTATGTTTATATGAATACTGGAGTTTACTCAAGGTGTTACAGCTATAGGGGAATTTTTACGTAGATAATTATGTAGGTATGAGCAGAGAAAAATATTTTGTTAAGGTAGGGACACTACAGTAACGTCCAAACTCCAAAGACCTCTGCGTATTGCGTCGTATCACCGAGGTCTGCTTTACATCTTTCGACACATTTTAGCCCACTAGACATTCTTAATTCTGTTTTTTTTTTTTTTAAGAAAGTTGCGCTCAAGATGTTTGTTTAGCCAATGCTTCCTTGACTGGCACTTGAAGTCAGTGAAATCGTTACATTATACATAACAGGGTTAGAACGTGGACGGATACAGGACAGTTTCACAAAAATAGTGTGAAAATACGCACGGATATGCTACAGATAAAGTTTGGACGCGCGCTAGAAGGCACTCTGCTCATACATTTCGTACTAGACCCACACCATCATAATTTTTCGCCCTCTTGTAACGCTCATCACTTGGTACATCATATAGAAAATTTTACTGACAGACTTTATGATAATGTACATGTGGGTAATGTAATGACTAAGTCGCGGGTTAGATCCCGGGCACGCGCTTCTGACTATTCGGACTAATGAGCGTTTAAGCAATTAAATATAACGCTTCATCGGTGACGGAAAACATTGTGAGGAAATCTACGCGCAAGAGTTCTCCATAATGTTGTAATGTCTTAAGCCCCTTCTCTGAGAGGAGACATAGGCTCAATAGTGAGCCGTTAAATGGACCGCTTATGGCGATGATTGTGTAAAGACCTTGTGGAGCCAGAAACGGGAATATAATGTGTAGGCGTAGCGCAGCAGAGCGTGTCGGCGAGCCGGCGCGGGGGCGAGACCCCGCTGGCGTCGATCCGGCCGATGGCGCAGGTGGGCCCCACGGCGCCGCACGACGCGCACAGCACCGAGTACATGCCGGCGTCGTCGTCGCGCCCGCTGCCGCGCGCCGCGCTCGCCGCCTCCACCGCCGCCGCCGCGCCGCCAGAGTCTACTCAGGTACTATGCAAAACAACCAAGCCATGGTTAACAAGAAAAAAAATAGGCAGTCATAGGGACTGCCGATAGAAGTGAAAACTAGATTTCCTAATAATTAAAAACAAATATTTAAAAAAAAAAATTAAAAAAGGCGCACTGTCACGTTTCGTGAGTGAGATTCGAACCTGCGACGTCATATATTAAACGGTGAGGAAAGCGGCTGCTAGCAGACTGTGCTGTGCAAGGTTGCTTGAGAATCTCTAAAATGTTGAACGCTTACTTAAATCTCCAGGTGACGATTGTGAATGTGACGATGACGCGAAATCCATGTTTTTTGCTCACCCAAAAAAGTGCTCAACGCGCCCAAAGAAGTTTTCACTTCAATAAGTTTAAGACTGTAACCCGACTACGGAAAATTGGATGCAACTTCCGTCATATTGATTTTGTTTGTATGATGTGTCCCGGAACATTATTAAACGGTTGACACCTCATCAATCAAAACCTTCCTTTCCTATTCAAAAGATTTCTATGCAAAATTCCAACTTTGATTTTTTCGATTTTTGCTGTTCTTTTGGTATAACTGGAACGAAGTCTGTAGTCACTGAACTATCCGTTAGAACTGTTATGAAATGGCTAAATTGGAAACTCCTTACATTAAAACCAAGTTTATAACCTGTGTCCCTAACACACTTACCTAAGCTCCTGTCTCCTTCACAATACGTGCTCACGGATGTAATGGCTCTAATCTTACCTGTAATTCCAAAGCCCTTGAACGCACATCCTGTATCAAGTACTTAGGTGTTTTGGTAGATTGCTTCTTATCTTGGCAACAACATATTGCATCAGTCTCTTTGTGCACAAGAAAGCTAATGTTTGTTTATATAAGAAACGTGGTTTACCCCAAATGCCTCAAATCCGTTTACTACTCCCTCGCTTAATCAATCCTATCATATTGCATAACCGTTTGGGGTGGTTCACGAAAAACGCTTATGCTACGGATTGAAAGAGCTCAGAGGGCAGTTTTAAAAGTAATGCTCGGTAAACCCATACTTTTTTCCTACTGCCGAGCGATATTCTAGTTGCCAGCTGCTCACGGTCCGGCAATTATTGTTCATCTTGCATATGTTTCTCCGCAAACATTCTGAACTGACTTATGATCCTAACCTATTTACCATGAAGTGGAGAACTCGTATGGTTTGCGCCCACAGACCTCGCCGGACTGCTGGTGCCGGTCGGCATTATTTTTATTTTGGTGGTTTACTAAATAATCGAGCAAATAAAATACTAAATATATACCCCTTTAACATTAGACAAATGCAAACACAAGTGTTCAGAATGGCTTCGAGCCCTCACTTGTGATGAAACAGAAGTCCTTGTAAAACGGCGTCAATAAATGTTACACTACTGCACTAAACATTCACACACACACACACACACACTCATACTCTCACACACACACACACACACACACACACAATCCACATACAAACACACACACCCCCCACACCACACGCACATGCACTATCAACAATCTACAAATACAATCTTTAAAATTTTTCTTTTTACTTTTTATTTTAATTTTAATTAAATATAATTTTGTTTGTAATAAGTACATATTTTTAATCTTATGTTTAATGGACGAAAAGGGCGATGATCACCGCAACACAGTTTATACTTCTGCTTCTTCTGTTATAAAAGCATTTGTAAAGGACAATGGGCAAAAATGTATAGAACTTGGTCCAAGAGCCTCCACTGATGAGACTTGCGGGAAATGAAAGGTCAAAGTTGTCGTATGATTCTGGCAAAACTCTATTAAATTCTGTCCCGGGATTATTTTGCTACGGTCATGTTTGTTCTGACTAAATAATATGACTCGTGTTAAACAATCCAGCGTGTATGATCTTTTTATTAAGTCATTCGATCAAAAGCGCCAATATATTTAAGATTATGGAACACTACAGATGCCTGCGACTTTGTCCGCGTAGATTTCGTTTTTAAAATCCCTCGGGAACTATTTTTTTTCCGGTATAAAAAGTCTATGTCTCTCTCCAGGTCCTCAACTATACCCATTCAAAAAATCAATTCGATCCGTAGCTCTATTGCGGCATGATTGAAGGACAAACCAACACACAAACACACTCGCATTTATAACATTAGTATGATTATTATGTTTAATATCTGGGGACACGGGAGTTACCCCGCCACGACGAGCCAAGTGAAGCGCAAGGGCACTACCTTTTCTCGAAGCGCTTGGTAGTTTTTTTGAATCTTCATAACTTGGGTTTGGATTATACCAGACTAGCTGATGCCCTCCACTTCGTCCGTGTGGATTTAGTTTTTAAAGTCCCTCGGGAACTCTTTGATTTTCCGGGACGAAAAGTAGCCTATGTCACTCTCCAGGTCCTCAACTATACCCATGCAAAAAATCCATTAACAAGCACAAGTCGGTTCAGATATAGCGGAAAAAATCAAGTCCATTCACTAGCAAAGGTGGGTATTTTTAAAAATCGACAATCACAACACAATAAGCAGCGAACACAGTGAGAGTTAGACGAAGACTGTCGCGACGATGTTCAGACCACAAAGTATGTATTCTGCGGAACTTAATATGTAGGTAGAATCATAATTCTGATATACGAAGTTAGGATTGGTTAGATATGGTCTATGGTATGAAGATTAGAGTAGGTGAAAAAGTTCATCACCGACATGAGCCACCGCCGTCATTAACCTTGACGACCGCTCCATAAATCCTCCATGAATAAGTACTCCCACAAGAAGCTAGAAAGAACTTAGCATAACACGGGGCGGTCACCACAAAGACTGCGCACTCGCTTGCCGGTTGTTGGACCGGGCCGGTGCGGTGCATGCATTCACAACAGGCTAGGACTGCGGGAGGGGGACATACACAATGATAATCCCACCCCCTCTGACCGTCCTTACATTGTTCTGTTTACCTGGACGCGAACCGAGAACATAAACGTAGCGCGGTGAGGTTAGGAGAAGCGGGAGGGGCATCGAATTTAAGATAGATAAAGAGATTAAGAGACCATGTCATAATAAAGACAACGTTATGTACGTAAAATCATATTATTTAGTCGGAACAAACATGACTAAGTATAACAAAATAACCCCGGGACAGAATTTAATAGAATTTTGTCAGAATCATACGATAACTATGACCTTTCATTTCCCGCAAGTCTCATCAGTGGAGGCTCTTGGACCACCTTCGCCCATTGTCCTTTGGAAAAATAAACGATTATTATTATTAATGCTTTTACTAATAGTAATGATGCCTTTTACAGGACATGGACACCAGTGAGGCAGGAATGGGCAGCTCCGGATCCAGCGACAGCACTGCACAGTCCTCGTCACATTCCCAGGCACCTCAACAGGTCACATCTCTTTTAAAATATCTACATTAAGTCAACTATTTTTAACCCCCAACAAAAAAGAGGGGTGTTATAAGTAAGACCAATTTTGATGCGACTTTTTCTGTTTGAAAGCTGACGTGATCGAGATGAATCTTAGCTATTTAATGAAGATCTGCTCAGGTGTTTGAAGATCATCAGCTCATTTCTTACTTGATAAAAGGGTCTTACAAACTTTCACAGGTACAATTGATTTGATAGGTGATTTACAGCAGATTTAGTGTGTTTGGTCTCATTGAGTAGATGAACGAGGATCGAGGAGGAGGATCTTATGATGGAGCAGCAAACTGGGAAACAGGATGTAGAATATGCTCGTGGTTGTAGAATATGCTCCATGGTTGTAGAATTTGCTCCATGAGCATATTCATGAGCAGGAGCAAAACACTGGATCGAACTCCATAACCCACGAGTTCTCTCCACAGATTGTCACCATATCCCTAGGATAGTGCGTGAAGCGATTGAAATTTGTAAACATCAGAATTTCAATCGTAAAGATTGTCTCAAGCTAGCCAGCATGTGGAATCCAGTGGTAGAATTATGCAAGCCAGCAAAGCGTCGTGCAGCACCAAAATTTAAAAGTGACGTTGTGAGTGTATTTTGCCGAAACTTAAATAGCGTTCCTTTAAAAAGACCAAGAAGGCGGGTTGATAGATTCTACCAATGACTGATGACAGCTTCAACTTGACGTCTCTCAACACCGCAGTCCCGTCGTGACCACGGTCTATGTAACTGGATCGTAATATCGACATTGTGAAAACAATTATCGTGGTACGTACTCGTATACTCGTATGCGGGTTGTTACGTTCCCGCAGATATTATGGTAAAGCCAAGCAACGACTAGATCTGGGATCATGCGTCATGCTCGTGAACGGGTTCTTCCGGCGGGAATGAGGCTACTTTCTATCTGCCCGTCTTAACATAGTACGCTTTTTTGGAACTTCCCCTCATTGTGCAAATATTATATTCTAAGTTGCATTGGTTAAATCGGCTTGGCATCCAGCTGCTCACAAGATGGTATAAAAAACTTAATACAATGTAATAGCTACATAATAATATTGTAAAATGATTATATTGAAAAGAGCAACTGCTGAGTTTCTTGCTGGCTCTTCTCAGCAGAATCCGCTTTCCAAATCGGTGGTAGAGCCATGACGTGTCATAAGAGCCACAAAGTGGCCTACGTGAAATAAATAATTTTGAATATAATACATTATAATTATGTCATTAAACCACGAAATAAGTCTAAAATCTTTAACAATATTTTGACAACATTCAAATACTCACTTCAAATACTTATTGCCGAAACGTTCTTTGTGCCCGGCATTTGTGTGTGTATGTGTATTAGGGCTTATAACAGCGCTGTCGCAGGTGGTGGCGCTAGTGATGCCGCGCATCGAGCAGCCGAGCGGGGCCGGCTCGGGTTCCGTGCTGACGCCGGCCGCCAGCTCCGCGCCGCCCGTCGCCGCCGTCACCAGCGCCGCGCCGCAGCCCGCGCCCCCCGCGCCCGCTCCCGGTAAGTGGCGGCGCTAGTGTAGCTAGCTCATTAAGGTGGAAGACACGGGTCTGCCTGCGAAATTCAAATTTAATTTGGTTTTTCGCAATTTGTAAACTAATACGACAAAGTAGGCTTATGGCATTCTAATTGCGCTAACGGCAGTATCATCTTCACAGGTTTATATTAAAATCTTTACTTGAAAGTGTTCAGTTTAAGAATTAGTTAGAATTTCGAGTTGGACGTGAGTTACTCACAAATTAGTTGATATTTTGATTAATTTCATAAACTGGTCACTTTCAAGTAAAGATTTTTATGTAGACCTGTGAAGATGATAATTCCACTGGCGCAATTAGAAGGCCATAAGCCTACTTTGTCGTATTAGTTTACAAATTGCGAAATTAAATTTAAATTTCGCGGACAGACCCGTGTCTTCCACCTTAAGTTGAGTTCAATGAGTTTCGTCCTACTATTATTTTTTTCAATTTTTCACCATTTTCAAAGGTATCTTGCACTGGTCTATGGTCTGTGCTCATGCTCATAAAGAAAAACCACGTGATTGCATTTCAGTGCTTACCCCACCAATGGTCTGTGTGTTTGCATAATTTATTACGTTTTTCCTTGTAGGGACATTAAAAATTTTTAACATTTATTTATCATTTTTAAACGTTTAAAGGCAAAATTCTTCAAGATTAAATGATGGTTTTAGTTATTTTTCAGTATACTGAATTAAATAAAAACCATTAAAGTAAAGAACCAAAAAAAAAAATTAAGTGGCACTCGGGGACTGCCGCGGTAAAGCTATTGCATAGCATTTTTTATCAACTTATGCAATTATAATATTTATGCAATATTTTTTTTTGCACGATAAAAATTATGCAAAAAAAATTAAAAAATAAACAAACAAGAAAAGCGCACTGTCACTACTTCGCGAGTGAGATTCGAACCTACGACATCATACATAAAGCGGCCGTTCGCCCACTGTGCCAAACAGAGCTACTTGTGACCCTCTAAAATGTTGAACGCTTACTGAACGACGGTGTTAGGTTTATTTTAGTTACGGAATTTCTTGATTCGGTCGCCGCGCTCAAACTGTTTGTCCTAGTTCAAAGCCCGCGGTAAAAGCTATGCAATAGCTTAAAATTTTTTTTGTTGACTTGTGTAATTGTTAGACACTCTCCCAGCTGGGTTTAATAACATAATATATGATGTCGCTACGCAGGATCAGTGAGCGCGAGCCCGTCGTCGGCGTCGGCGCCCGGACAGGCGTCGGGCGTGAGCACGTCGCACGCCGCGCCGCTCGTCAGCACCTCGCACGCGGCGCCCGGCGTCAGCACCTCGCACGCGGCTCCAGGTGAACACACTTGTTTATTGTTGACCGGAAAATACTTTGTATGCAGCTTTATTATTGAAGTGAAAACTTCTTTGGGCGCGTTGAGCAAGTGCTCAACGCCAAAAAAATCGATGCGACTCAAATGGAGGGACTAAAAAAAACAGGGTCATGTTTTGTTGCACAGGCACAGGCACAAGTTACTTAGTTTTCACTTCTATCTACAGTTCCTATGACTGCCAATTTTATTTTACAGCTTTATTGATCTCTCACTGGTTCACCGCAGGGTTCTAGATTTTGGAAATTTCAGAGGTCGAGGAGAGATTAATTACATAGGTCGGTGCGCCGTTTGCAATATTATTAGTTCCAGGGACATTCGTATCTATGCTTACAGTGCCAAAATAGCGTCAGTCAAGTAGGCCCAAAAATAAGAATGCAGCCTCCACTGCTAATTTTATTATAGATTAAGCATATCATCCTCATCATCATTAGCAAATCGGCTCACTACTGAGTACAGGTCTCTTCTCAGAGAAGGGTTATAGGCCAAGTCCACCACGTTGGCCCAATGTGAATTGGCGGACCTCACACACCTTCGAGAACGTTAAAGAGAACTTTCAGATGTGCAGGTTTCCTCACGATGTTTTCCTTCACCGTTGAAGCAAGTGATATTCAATTGCTTAAACGCACATGACTCCGCAAAGTCAGAGGTGCGTACCCGGGATCGAACCTGCGACCCCCCGAATAGGAGACCACAGTCTTAACTACTAGGCTATCACTGATTCATTTATTAACTGATTAAGTTTATGAAGCATATAGCTCAGTGATATTATCTAAGATCAACAAACACAACGTGTGCGCAGGGGTCACCACGTCGCACACGGCGCCCGGGGTGAGCACGACGCACGCCGCACCGGGCGTCAGCACGTCGCAGCCGCCGCTCGGCGTCAGCACGTCGCACGCGCAGCCCGGCGTGCGCCCCGCGAAGCGGCGCATGCAGCAGCGGCCGCTCACCGCCAAGCGGACGAGAGTTCAGGTAACTTGCTATATGGAGTACTTGTGTGGCTTAAATTGGACTCAAATATTATTTTTATGTAATGTTGTTTAATCACCTAGATCAATAGAATAGAAGTAAGACAACTCAAAAAAGGTTCTGTGTTCCCCAGTCGAAAAAAAGGTATCACTGAATATTTTGCTGCTAAAGTTACGAAACTCAATTTTTTATTTTGTCACATTTCACAAAATTTATTTTATGGCATAAAATAAAATTGAGTTTCATAACTTTACTAACAAAAGAACCAGCGAGATTTTTTTTCCGCATAGGGAACAGAGACTTTTTTTGAGTTGTCTCATTTTAAATCTAGGTGTGCGCTATGTTTTTATGTTTTGTTTATCGACACGAACTCATACCACCCATTTTTTTATTTGAATGCCTTATACATAACTATTATGTAACTTAATTAACTAAAACCCAAAACAAAACCTTGCGGTTGACGATAGTTTTGTAGCTAGACACGGGCCATGGCCAAAGCCTCTCAACAGAATATTAAAATGAAAGTCTTCCCCCGATAACGAAGTTTGCGACGCAAAACGGGTGGACATGGTCTATCTGCAGAAACAATTCCCAGGATAAAGAAAAGAAGTTCGCGGTGATCAGCTAGTTATATAAGGATTGGTTTGACAGGGCTTTGAGCGCTCTGTGGAGGTGGAGTACCAGGTACCTACGTCGTCGCGATGCGATCAGGACGACGAGGGAGTCATCGTTGTTGACTCTGAGGAAGACGACGAGCGGTGCACTGGCACTATGTACAGGGTAAACTACCAATAACTTCAATAGACTAATGGTTAAAAGTTCAGACCCAAAAACTGAAAAGGTGAAACACAAGCTTTCCGCTTATTTATGTATATATTTACAAGCTTTTATTTAACTTGCAATGTTTGTTTGGGTCAAATCTTGCAAGATGAATTAGACCCACTTCCCTGTTTCTGATCGAGCTGAAATTTTGTGTAAATCGGATGACAATGCAATATTATTGTGACATGGAGCTGATCTGATGATGGAGACGGAAGATGGCTATCGGAACTCTGTAATAAAACGACGTAACCCCATCGAGTTTGGGCTCGTTTGATTCGTCATAACAAGTACTCTGATCCTAGATGATATCCAGATTCTAATGATGTAGCTACTAAAAGCTTGCATTTAAATATAAAATTTATAATTTACACTTGTTATTAAAATAAATTAAATAAAATATTAAGATGACACAGAAGAATATAAGTCAAGTTCAGCTTGGCTAATATTTAAAAAAAATGTTCGAAGGTAACTAACTGTCTTTCTGGCTTCTGGGATTTCTTCTTCATTTTGGATCTTTTTTCAAGCTTAATTTCAATTGAATTATCTTGAGTACATAATATGATAATGACCTTGAGATTAATTCTCGCTAATGAAACTCTAATTTTACAGTTTCTTGTCAGATGGATTGCATTTCAACTGCAAACTGATTGCGAAATTGCAGTTTGTATTTGGATTCAGTCATATTGCATTTGACATAATTGCATGCTAATTGCACAGCTTGTTATGCAGTTGCAAATACAAATATAGTCCATGTGCCTAGTATTATAAAGTTAATTAAAAATATTATTTTTTTATAAAACAGGAGGGCGAGGAAGACGAAGACATGGAAGAGGAGCAGGAAGTTGAAGGGGGTGAGGAGGAAGAGGAATTAGAAGGTGACGATGCGGAGAATGCTGCACGTCAGGTAAAATTTTGCTCTCTCAATAAAACCTCAAATTGTTTAAAGTACTCAGGTCGTTGGGATACCAAGATGCTGGAGTGGAGATCCCGCACCGGAAGGCGCAGTGTTGGCACTGTTGGCAGACCCCAATTAGGTGGACCGACGATATCAGACGAGTCGCAGGGAGCCGCTGGATGCAGGCGGCGCAAGACCGAGGCTTGTGGAAATGATATACAAGCGACCTTGTCCAGTAGTGGAAGTCTATCGGTTGTTAAAAAAAAGTAGAATAACCTCATTATAAAAAATGATGCAAGCAAGAAAATAGCGTCTAAGAAGTGAAATTACTAATTGACGACTGTTTTGCATGCTAGTAAATAAACACATAGTTCATACAAACTGAAATCTGAACATAAGTGACGATGGAAAATATTTTGAATATTAAGACCTTTTATATTATCTCGAAGAATCCTGCACGCGTGCGTGTTCTCTACAATAATTTCAAAGGTTTGTGAAGTCTGCTAATTTTCAATGGTGGACTATGACCCTTCTCTGTGAGGAGAGCTGCGCTCAATGGTGAGCCGTTGATGGGTTGCTACTACTAAAGATGATGGTGGTGTGGTGCAGGAGTCGCCAGCGCAGTCGCCGGTGGCGGGCGGCGCGGAGGAGGGCGAGGGCAGCGAGCCGAGCGACAGCGGGGCGGGCGCCGCGCACGAGCCCGACAGCGAGCCCGCGCCCGCGCACCAGCAGATCGAGGCCATCAGCAGCGGCACCGAGCGTACGTACGCAGGCGCGGGCAACGCCGACAGCTATGTCGATGGTGTGGTGCAGGAGTAGGTGGCGGGGAACGGCGACAGCTGTGACGATCGATCACTTGTCGTAACCCGGGTCGATCGCGATCCAATAGCGAGGTTACAGAGTCAAAACGACCCGATCAAATTCATGCATATTGCTAAATGTTTATAAAAATAATACTTGAAATATTTATTTAAGTAGAAAAAACACCGAAATCTGAGACGATAAAAGGATCGCAACTCGCATAAGCGGGTCGCGAGGCGTTCATCGGTCACGACTCACGGTTTAAATGATTCACGGCGCGGCTCGCGATCGAATTTGACAAAACCTCGTGATCGGCTAATCGTTTTCTGCGATTTGTTGGCCTGTTAAGTGCCGATTTCACCAACGTAAAATGAGTCTTATCCGAGCGTAAATTTGTTATTTTGACAATATTTTCAATACAAAATCTGTCAGAACGCCCAAATTATTCCTAGGATAAATATTGACGTTGGTGAAATCGGCACTAAATCATTTTATCTGTGATATGATAGTGTGATTCACATAATATTGGAAATTGTATTTATGTTTACAGCGACCGGCACCTTATCCCTCGGAAGCAACGGTGCCGATGACGGCGACGACAGTATAGTTCCTTCTACTCCTACTCTTTATGTTCCTAGGCGAAATGACGGGTAACCTATTATTTAGTATGTTTTCTATACTTTGAGTGTTAGCATCTTCCTTGTGTTTTACGTTTTTATTTTATCTTGTCTCATTATCTCAGTAAAAGTTAAATTGAATTAAAATTTTATTTTTTCCACCCAGCATTACTTCCAATAAAGAAATACTGTTTACACTAACCAAAATTCGTCCAAAGAACGTCCGATTTTTCTTAGTCCATAAAAACTTGTTAACCCAGTTATAATAGATAGATAGACAGAGTCAAAAAAAAACGAGTGTGCTTTAGACCACACGAAGTAAAACTTACGAAACGCAACTGTCTATGAGAGAAAGTGAGAAAGAAAATGTGTGCTCGCACTTCTCTCTTGCCCCTACAGTAATATACGAAACGTAACTCTCTCTCTCTTTCTATCTTCACTAACTCATATCTCCCTCTCAACTTCCGTTCGCCTCGCCCGATCACACTTTTCGTAACGCATTCACCAGCTTACTCGCCAAGTCAAGCGTGCGTAAAGCAGTTTTACTTCAAAAAAAAATTTTTTTATAATAGTTTGAGTTTTCTTATAACTTTTTGGTTAAAAATATTAGCCAAGCTGACATAGAACTTTACTTATATTCTTCTTTCAAATTAGCGAAAAGCTCGTATTAGGATTGAGGCATTTAAGGTATTTTCCAGATTTCCTTACTAGAGTATTCGAGTAAACAATAATGGCCGAATGTTAACCAAAGACAATTTATAGGGTTGGGAAGTTATCGCATGAGCGATTGAACGAATGTCGAACGAATGAAATGAAATCATTATACAACTGAATGATTTTCATCCCAATTGCGGTGGTCATAGATGTGTACCATTACTACAAATTTGACGTAAAAAGTAACTAAACAATATCTTTTTCGTAATTATATTAAAAAGAGCAATTTACAAGAAGAAATTAACGTAGATTTATTACAAATCAGATTTTTGTCCTATTCTAAAGTATCCCCCATTTGTGGGTAACATTGAGATACAATTTTCTTAGAAAAAACATTAGTATATTTTTATTTACCTGTTCTTTTTAGTAAATATTAATGGCGGAATGATAACGAGACTCAATAGGTTTGGCATTTTATTACATCAACAACTTCATCAACAGACAACAACAACTAAACATCACCAGTATGTAACTCAATGATTTATTTTTTATCAATATCCATTATATTTTACGTTAAGTACTAAAGTTACCCACCTCTACTGTAACGATGATTCAATCATGGAAGTAGGAAGACTAGTCGTAATTCCTAGTTCCATGGATTCAATCCATTCATATGGTCATTCATTCGCCTGTCCCCACCTCAACGATTCATAGACAATCTAGGGTTACGAAATGTCACTTTCTTCTAATCTGTGCAAATGAGTTCTGTTATTATTTCGTTTTTGAGAAAGTAAATATCTTTTTCATCATACCTATTCGAAAAACGAATATTGGCTTCAGAGGATAGCGGGAGCAAAATTCAATTTTAACCCCATGGGACTTTTCACTAAAGCACTAACGCGGACCAATCAGAAGAGAGAATTCAAAAATGTGTCGAAATTCAAAAATGTTTGAGAAGCTGTTGTCTTCGATAAGTCACGTGATCAAATTTGTCGATTAGATATATACGCCCACACTTTCAACCTAAATATTAATGTTTAATTATTTCATAAAAATTTATTTGTGTTTTATTTAAACTTTCAATATACGTATTGGTAATGTCTATACTCTACTCGTACCTATACATAGTAGGTCGATACTTCTAGCTTTTTCTCATAGGTAATGATGAAAAATATTGTGTGTCATTCGGGGCCAAAATTTTTTGTTCTTGGGCGGCGTATATTGAATTCCTCGCTACGCTCAGGATTCTACTTTAGAATCCCTCGCTGCGCTCGGGATTCTACTGTAGAATGCTTCACTTCGCTCTGAATTCAAAATAACGCCCTCGGGGAACAAAAAATTCCTTTGGCCCCATATAACACAAATAACTATTAATGGTAAATTCGAATCAATTTTCGGTGTAAATCGTAACGAATGTGTTTAAGGAACAGATCTAGACAGTTATAAATAGTTCAAAATGTGTGGTTGGTGTGTAAATAAGAGATATTCATATCAAGAGGTGTTTGTTTGTTTACTCGAATACTCAAGTAAGAAAAACTGGACTGTAGAATAAACGGGTCTGCCCGCGAAATTCAAATTTAATTTGGTTTTTCGCAATTTGTAAACTAATACGACAAAGTAGGCTTATGGCATTCTAATTGCGACAATGGCAGTATCAGTGTCAAGTTTAAGAAATTAATCAGAATATCGACTAATTTGTGAGTAACATGTCCAACTCGATACTCGGACTAATTTCTTAAACTGGACACTTTCAAGTAAAGATTTTTATATAAACCTGTGAAGATGATACTGCCATAGTCGCAGCCTACTTTGTCGTATTAGTTTACAAATTGCGAAAAACCAAATAAAATTTGAATTTCGCGGGCAGACCCGTATAATCCACCTTAAAATAAAATGTCAATATTATTATTATAATCCTTAAGTGCCTTCTAAGTCTTATATCCAAAGAGGGATGGTGTTGCGCAGGTTCGGCGAGGCGGTGGTGTCGCCGGTGGGCGCGGCGGGCGCGGAGGCGGCGGGCGCGCGCTTCACGTTCGCGGAGGCGGGCGGCGCCGCCAGCCACCACGACACGCACGCCGACCTCGCCGCCGCGCTGCCGCCGCCGCACGCGCGTGAGTAGCCCGCAGCGTTCAGCACCAGTATGCTTAGTCCAAGTTTCAATTCGTTTGATCGTATAGCAATACGTTGACATTAGCATCAAAGTATCCTGAGCCATTTGGGAAAAAAAAAATTGACAGGGACTGCCGATAGAAGTGAAAACTAGATTTCCTAATAATTAAAAACAAATAAGAAAGCGCGCTGTCACGATTTCGTGAGTGAGATTCGAACCTGCGACATCATACATTAAACAGTAAGGAAGGCGGCTGTTTGCCCCCTGCGCTGTATAAGGTTGCTTGGGAACTTCTAAAATGTTGAACGCTTACTGAAATCTCCAGGTGACGATGATGCGATCCATGTTTTTGCTCACCCAAAAATGTGGTCAACGCGCCTAAAGAAGTTTTCACTTCAAAAATTATTAAGTATGCAATCAATGACTACGCATTTACTAAAATTTTTATTTAGTATGTTATATCATAAATCTATACTTAAAAAGACTTGTATGTATATTATAATTATCTTATACTAGCTGACACGGCGAACTTCGTACCGCCAACTTATCTATTAATTTTTTTTTGTATTTTTTTTTTATTAAGTATTAAAACCTTCCGTGGACCTTAAGGAACATACAAAAAAATAAATTAACCGAATTGGCCCATCCATTCTTGAGTTATGCGCTTACCAACATGCATTTTTATTTATATAGATAGATATAAGTATACGAACTAATTCGAAGTCCCTTTTCATTGAAGAAAATGTACGTTTAGGGGCGGAAGGCGCCGAGTCTCGCGAGTGGGAGGAGTCTCGCGGCGAGGAGGAAGCCGCCGCCGTCAGCTCGCAGGGCAGCGAGCCCTCGTCGCCGCACCAGGTGAGCGGTGACAACGTGGAGGCGTCTCATCAGAGAATGATAGAATCGGGCCAATATTAGGCAGCTATTCCACTATAATTTTTAATTGACAGTGGAGTAGCGGCCTAAGACTAGGCCACTAACTATAACCTACTTCTCTAAACCATATTCTACTTCTATGAACCATAGAAGTAGGATCATTTAAAAATAATAGTGGAATAGATGATTAAGGGATTATTTTCTATCTCAGTTGCTAACCAGAACTTCAAAATGTACAAAACATCGTCGTACATAATGCCAGTTATTAGTTGGCAACTTTCCTTGCTTTTGATGACTATTGGAAATGTCAAAAATAGACAGCAGCACACGACAGCATGTAAAAACGGATTAAAATTGAACTGCCATACCTCCTTCCATCATAGCCCGCTGCCATTATAGACTGCATTGTCTGTTACCATCAGGCGAGATCGCAGTCAAGGGCTATCTTATCAAGTAGTCGAAGTTCCTAATAATTTAATATAAAAAAATATTTTTAAAAAACCAACTTGAAACACCCGCCCTACTACAAAGTATAAGTATATAAGTATAAGATTTCGATAAAATTTAAATGGGACCACCTCAGAAATCGGCTCAGGCGTGTTCGAGTGATCAGTGAACGTACATAAAAAAAAAGATTCCTACGAATTGAGAACCTCCACCTATTTTGAAGTCGGTTAAAAATAATGTATGTGCAGGTGGCGGAGGAGGGTCGCGAGGCGGAGGCGAGCGCGGCGCCGCGCCGCCCCGCGCCCTCGCCGCACCCGCCGCACCAGCGCTGGATGCGAGCCGCAGGTAACTGCCCCGTCCTACCTTAATAATAATTTATTTATTTAATTTTAGGTTTGGTAGGTTGGTGGTGGTGGTGGTGGTCCAATGACATTGACGCTCGCGGCAAATTCAAAATAGGCCATAGAGCATAAACAACCTCAAAAGTGTAAACTAATTATATTATTATTAATGAAGACTGATGGGCTTTATTTACATGTACACTAGCGGCACGCTATGATGGCCGGTTTGACACATTACAATAGTGATGTGGAAACGACTGGTTTTGCTCGTTTTCTCTTTTTTGGTGTGTGAATCTCTGCACATCACTATCGTCAATAAAGTAATACAATTATTTCCTTCAAAGTCGTTATCAATTAATACGGAACTTCATGAGCGGACAAACGTCAACCGGCCATCATAGCGTGCCGCTAGTATAATAATAATAAAAATGTTTAAATTACCTATAAAATAAGTGTATACACCTGTCATTTCAACATTTGATTCGGACGATTTAAACGCCGCCATTTTGCCGCGCTTTCAAACATGGTAGCTGACGTCACGAGCTCCAACTAACCAATACGATCGCCTTAATTTAATATACGTATTGTTTACATAGTTTTTGACGACATAGGTATTTGGATCTATATAACCAATGACATGCGTTTTTGCACTTTTGAATATCCCGCGCATATTTTGGGTTTTAGCTAATTAAATTATATAATTAGAAAGCATTTAAATAATAAATGGATGGTTGGTTTTATTAGGATTTCGTGTCAATAAAGATTACGCACGCACCACTGACTTTTCGGAGTTACGTGCGTTTAAACAAATCACATGGTTCACCTTAGAATTCTCCATATTGTTCTCGAAGATGTGTGAAATCTGCCAAATTCGCATAAGCCAGCGTGGTAGACTAAGATCTAAACCCTTCTCTGAGAGGAGACGTGCACTCAGTAGTGAGTCTTTGATGATGATGATGGTGATGAAAGATTACAGAAAAAAATATTTGAGTCCAATTTAAACCACACGCATATTAGAGAATAACTTTTACAAGTGCTTTTGAATAGTTGGTGAGTCTACCACTGGTTCGGAATGCCCTTCCTGGCAATAAGAACCAGCAAGAAACTCTGCGGTTGCTTATTTCAAAACAAGTTTACAATAGGTACTATGCTATGTATGCAGTGTTTCCACAATTTAAAAAAAAAATTACAATTCAATACATGTTAAGATGTTCAGGCAGAAAGTAGCCCCATTCCCGCCGGTGGAAACCGTTCACGAGCATGACGCATGGTACAGCCGTTGCTTCGCTCAACCATATTTGAGGGAACGTAACAACCCGCACAACACGACCACCACAGAAGCACGGTAATATTATGTATATACATAATATTACCGTGACAGAAGTGTTTAAAGAGAGTGTGACATACATAGGCTACCCATGTTAAGGCATCGAATGTTAAGGCATATACCCTATTAGAAGCAATGGCTGGGTCATGCGTCATGTTCGTGAACGGGTACCACCGGCGGGAATGGGGCTACTTTATCTGCTCATCTTAAGATAGAAGTTAGTCGGTATGCATTTTTGGAACTTCCCTCATTGTGGAAACACTGCATATATAGTATTTACTGTATTGTAAATATGTTTGGAAAAGAGCAACCGCCGAGTTTCTTGCTGGTTCTTCTCGGCAGGAAGGGCATTCAGAACCAGTGGTAGAGCCAGACGATTCAAAAGCACTTGTAAAAAGTTTATTTGAATAAAAAATATTTCTATTATATTCTACTAGCTGATGCCCGCGACTTCGTCCGCGTGGATTTAGTTTTTTAAATCCCTCGGGGAACTTTTTTTAATTTTCCGGGATAAAAAGTATCCTCTGTCACTCTCCAGAACCTCAAAAACAAACCTACCAACCTAACCAACAAACCTACAAACCGAAGCTTGCTTGCTTGATTTCTTGCATGCTTGCTTGCAGGATTTAAAAAAACCCGAATCCCGATGAAAAAAATCGATGCTGCGGATAATGTAAGCGTGATTTAAGTACAATCAGCGCCATCTATCGGTGGTTTTTCAATATCCCGCGGGAACCTTGGATTTTTCCGGGATAATTTGTAGCCTATGTGTTATTCCAGGGTATAATCTATCTCCATTCCCAATTTCAGCTAAATCCATCCAGTAGTTTTTGCGTGAAAGAGGAACAAACATACACACAAACTTTCGCCTTTATAATATTAGTAGGAAGTAGGATTATTGTACTGAAAATGATGACATCACATTAACATTGTTACAGATAGCGAGAGTGGAGCGCGCGGCCGCGGCATGCGGGGCCGGGGGCGGCCGTCGCGGCGCTCGCACAACTACACCAGATTCTAAGCCGTATCTTAAAGTATTCGTAAGGCAACCTATATAGACTGCTTCGATTGTAATATTCCAATTTCTCTGATTCTACTTCTAATTAATATTGTGAATTTTAGGGTATTTTATGGATAGTCAAAATATAATTATATACTTTAAGCTTGAGATACACTTGTTGATTTTATCTATGTAATATTATTTCTCAATAAATACCTCCATATGTGGCAAATTGGAAAACTTTTCACTATTTTGAGAGAATCTGCTAAGTCGAATGTTAGATTAAGATCGAAACCAAGATCTGGCTGCCATTTTTTTCATTTTTTCATCTGAAAAAATGTAGTAATAAATGGTAATAATCAATCTGCCAGCTATATTTTGTCGTGTTCATAGTACCTAGGGCTGCTGCAGTAGTTTTCCACGCTGTCCTGACTTTCGCTACTGCCTTGATGGGGCTCCAAAAAGCGCTCACACTTTCATATCAGCTTCTAACACCTCTCAGACAACCTGCAGGGCTATAGTGCACACAAATTTATAAGAGATATCAAAAGTAAATGGGCAGACAAAATTTTCTCCGGCAGATTTCAAATGCAACTCCACTTTTTTTTTTTTAATATATAGACTAGCGCTTGACTGCAATCTCACCTGATGGTAAGTGAAGATGGAGCGCGCTTGCCTAGAAGATGCCTATTCACTCTTGATTTAAAGGTACCCAAGTTATAGTCAGTTGGAAAAACGGAAGCCGGAAGGGCATTCCAAATTCTAGCGGTGCGTATTAGGATTGCAGCATTTCCATCTTTTCTGTTCTAGAATAAACCAGACTCGAGAGTAATTTCCTTATTAAACTGAATATTATAATTTGTGTTAGCAAATCCAGGTCAGGATTTTCATTAAAATGCTGTGCCGACCGAAACAAGTAAGCTCATTATTGTAATATTATTTAGCTGAGTAGCATTCTTCACATTCTTCGGCGCCATCTCTGTGAATAGAAAAATTACAGCGAAATGAGTGAAAGATTATGTTTGAGCCACAAGTCAATACTCGAGTCTTGCTGCTATATCAAATACCCTTTTTTGCAGTCTGTTCTTCCTACTCGGTGCCCAAGTGTTTTAAACCACTCATAGGCCCTATAGCAGGTGTATATCAAGCGAAAGTAATTGCTATCCTAAATCAACGGGTTGGTATTATAGGGCGAAGCCCTTTGTATCTCAATTTCAATAAAAGATGTTATATTATCAATTTTATTCAATTATTCTTGTTCCAGTAAAAGAAGATTTGCGTAGGAAAAAATTTGATGTACATGATGACATTTTCAGTTTTTACCATTTTCATTTTTATGTAATTCAATTTTGAAAAATAATTTTTATTAAGATTATTAATAAGTAAAACATTTCCATAATTTTAAATTTATTTTAATATTGTGAATGTAGAATAATAAATAATTAGGTACAAGAAACAGGTGTTTTATCTATGTACACGCCGAAAAAGCGTGTATTTACTTACACAAATACAACATACATTAGCGTCAAGGCCAGTGTTTTCGTATCTTTCTGTACTTATACCACATCTTAATTTCACTGAAGCTATCAACACTTATATTTAAATCTTACTAATATTATAAACTAGCTGACACGGCGAACTTCGTACCGCCAACTTATCTATTATAAATTTTTTTTGTTTTTTTTTATTAAGTATTAAAACCTTCCGTGGACCTTATGGAACATACAAAAAAATAAATTAACCGAATTGGTCCATCCATTCTTGAGTTATGCGCTTACCAACATTCATTTTTATTTATATAGTAAATACGAAAGTTTTTGAGGATGGGTGGATGGATGGATGTTTGTTACTCTTTCGCGCGACAACGAATGAACCGATTTGGCTGGGAATAGAGATAGCTCATACCCAGGATTAACACATAGGTTTCATTTTATTGTGGAAAATGAAGGAGTTCCCGTGGGAATTAAAAACTTATCCACGCGGACGAAGTCGCGGGCATCATCTGGTAACTTATAAAAATTAAATTAAATATAGAAAGTCGCCCAAGTTTGAGTCGGGCCTCGCTCTTTTAGGGTTTCGTAAATATGACCAAATCACTTTTTTTAAAACTAGATACATGATTAGATATCTTAGTTCTTAGATAGTATTAAATAAGCATAAGAGGAAAAAATGCTCGTTTGTTTTGGTCACAACTTTGAAGGCCTCCCATCTCTTATTTCTTGAAGCTAAAAACAATAAAAATATATTTGAACTCCACTTAATGAGCTCTAGACAATGACACCACACATGCCAGGGTAAAAAATAAAATTTTATTTTGACTCCTTTTCGTGCATCTCCCCCTTTATTTTTTAATTTAATTTAATTTTTATTATTTGTTGTTATAGCGGCAATAGAAATATAAACTCTGTGAACATGTCAACTGTCGCCATGTGTTTATTACGGTTTACGAGATACAGCCCGCTGACAGACGGACGGACGGACTGACGGACAGCGAAGGCTTAGTAATAGGGTCCCGTTGGCAGTACCCTTTGGGTACGGAACCCTAAAAAAGCAAAAATGGGTCATGAAGTACCCCGCTCATCCAACCGACTTCCATAAAAGATTTTGAAGATGCCAAATTGGAAGTTTTTGAAAGGTTGTTTGATAGTCATTTACCTAAATAATATCTGCTTACAGTTCATAAACAGAAATCCGCATGTGCACTATATTTGTATTGTATGCTAATGATAATGGAAGAAAAATAAAAATGCAAATGACAAACAGGCATTTTGTTATCTAATCAACATTCATGAGGCTAAGAATAGGTATGGTGACAATCAGCCAGTCACCTTCGTTTTAATTTCTTTCGTATGCCCACCTAATTATGAATCGGTTCCATTTAACAGGTATAATGTGAATAAGTATCTTCTTTAGTCTCTAAAATAGGTCCAATACTTAGAGAACAAGCAGGTAGCTTTTTTTCGTTTACCATCATACATATTAGTTTAGCATACAGTTAGCTATGATAACGTAGGTTTTTTTTTTTCGGGATAGGCTTGGGCTTGACAATCAATGCTGGACAGCACTGATGAGGTCTAGGTTGGAGCGCGCTTGCCTAGAAAATGCCTATTCACTCTTGCCTTGAAGGTACTGAGGTTATACGTGGCCGGAAACACAGATGTTGGAAGTGCGTTCCACACCTTAGCAGTATACATTAAGAAAGGATTTTTGAAAATTCAACCCCTGAGGGGGTAAAATAGGGGTGCGAAAAATCGAACTTAATTTGAGCGAAGCCGCGGGCAAAAGCTAGTTTTACGTATTTGAATATGAAATACATAATTGTTTTGGCAAAAATGAAAATCAAAAACATTAATTTATCGGTTGGCGGTTCAAGTTGGGCCGGCTCTCTCACATGACACATCGCGTCTTCCTCGCACCCGGCCTGAAGTCAAACCTACTTAGTACAGATAGCAACGTACTGCTGCATGTTCTTCAAACTTTTGTTATTGTTACTTTTTAGGGTTCCGTAGTAAACAAGGAACCCTTATAGTTTCGCCATGTCCGTCTGTCCGTCTGTCCGTCCGTCCGTCTGTCTGTCTGTCTGTCTGTCCGCGGTTTAGCTCAGAGACTATTGGTACTAGAAATCTGTAATTTGGCAAGGGTATAAATATCAATTACTCCGACAAAGTGGTGAAATAAAATTGTGAAAAATAATTTTTTTTAGGGTACCTCCCCTTCATGTAAAGTGGGGATGAATTTTTTTTTCTCGTCTATCCCATAGTGTGTGGTATCGTTGAATAGGTCGTTCAAAAATATGGTGGGTGTGGGAACACCATTTTTCAATTCAGGAATCCTTTTGTAAAATATGATATTTTAAAGTGCTAAATTTGATTAGAGTCATGTGTCCCCCCCCTCTGCCAGCTAAATGGTTGTATAAAGGATACAAGAAAAAATTCACAGCAGTAGTATATATAATGAATTTTAAAGGAAAACTATCACGACTAAGTAAGGTTCATTAGTTAAGGAGTTATATCTGTTTTTTCTAAGTTAGGTATTACATGTAGTGTAAGTTGCATATTTTGTAGAATATTATAGTATCTAAACCATGGAACTTAAAATGTATTCAATATTCATAAATAAAATAAAAGTACTATCCTAGGTAAGAAATTACTACTAATTATATTTACAAAAAATACACGCCGTCCAAGTGATCGCTAATGGGCATGGTGCCCAAAACACTGGCGCTATTACCTCTCTGAATAGCGAGGCTAAGCCTTTGGGCTAAATAAGCGCCAGCTCTTTTGTCACCAGAGGCGTGGATCAATTTTTGGGACACGACATTTACAAAATTTTTCGTGTCCGATGACCATGGACCCAGAGTCTCAAAAGCAAGCGCCGCAAAAATATAATCCTTAGAAATGGCAGAGTATTTGCGGCGCTTAAGCAATTGAGCGGATTCGGCAGCTGCACCCGCCTTTTGGCACGAGCCCGGTAGGTGGGACGCAGCCAGCGTATCAACGCAAGTCACGTCCCACACCAGTGCGCGACCCATCGTCCACGGTACTATAGTCATCCCGTCCGGCCTCTTGCCATCATCCCTGAACAAACCGGAGGGTTCCAGTTGTGCAGGGATGGAGGCAGTGACCAGAGCGCGACGGACTATATCATTGAGAGCACCGTGGCGATACAAGCGGCCCGCGCTCCGATAACAACTGAGTCCATGGTGACCAAAACGATCCACTTGGCTGCCGCAAGGACAGCGATGAGGCTCACATACCTTAATCCCCAAGCGCAAGCAAACGGCCACACGAAGCGCTGTCCTGTCGAGAATCGTCCCCAGGCTATGAGATGGCAGAGCGTGTAGCCAGTAACCTGACTCCTTTTCGGATACGGCTAAAATACGGGCTTTATCCGTATCCGAGGTACACTGCGCTACGAGATCTGCATGTGTCAAAACAACACGCGGTTTGTCCCAAAGACCCTGACATTCCACAGCCGAAGGAAAACTCTCACCAGGACAAGATGCACTCCATGCTAACTTCGCCTCTGCAAGACTCTCCACTACATCATCAGCCGGAATAGACAGATTAAGGATATGACTGATGAGAGTGATAGAGCCAAAAGCAGAAGATAAGAAAGCCGGAAGCGCTACGCTTGAAATGGAACGTATGCCTAAGCTACCGTATTTAACAGGTAGGCTGGCTTGAGTCCAGGTGCGGTCATCAAACTGTAAATTTAGAATTTTGCAAAGAGTATCTTTAAGAGACACGTCTAGATTATAAGTTAAAATAGGATATTTCCAAATGGGACTGCACCGTAATAAATACATGAATTTTGGCGCAAATAAACATAACCGTAAAATATATATGGCCATGTGTGGTTTTATATCTAAAAGGCGAGGCGAAAATTTATTAAAATGATCTAATTTAGAATTTAGCAAATAGGTAAGCAATAATATTTGAGACTTTCAACTACGGAACCTTACACTGCGCGTGGCCCGACACGCACTTGGCTGGTTTTTTTTATTGATATATTGGCGCAATAGGAATAAACATTTTGTGATTTTTATCACAATTTATTTTTATCAAAATTTAAAGTACAGTTCATGAGATACAGCGCATTAACAGACAGACAACGGAGGCTTGTGCCACCCTTTGGGTACGGAGCTCTAAAAAGAAGTAAGACAAAATGGAACTAGATCGGGCCTACCTGCTTTCCAAAGCCATTGGATTGCAGCCTTAGAAGATCAACAGCGTGGACAGTAAAAGCAAACGTTTCAATGCAGAACGGCAGAACGGTAACATACCTATTAGGCGTGGAGGGTTATTTTCGTTGCGCACACGTCAGTTAGTCTAAGGGTACGTTTATGTACACGCGGGGCATTGCGCGGTGCGTGGTGCGTCGTGACGCGCGGTAAACTCAAACATATCAAGTAGGTACGACAGCGTTCATACAGAAGCGTTTGCGTTGAACGCGGCGGGCACCGAGGTCACGCGGCGCGTTTCGCGTCTCTTTGTGCGTCGCGTCGCGCGGTATTATGGCCAAGTATGAGCGTTATGCAGAAGCGTTTGCGTTGAACTCGGCGACAGGCGACGCGGCGCGGGCTCTGCACAAAGCGCCGCGTGTGCATGAACGTACCCTAAGTCTAGGTCCGAACGAAGTTTATAGATAAGTAGGTTTACCTGCAGGTGGGCCTGAAAATGAACATAAGCAAGACGTAAATCATGTCCAATGCTCATGTTCCACCCTGTAATCGTTGAGAACATGTACTCGAAATTGTGGACGAGTATATATACCTGGGACCAGCAAGGTAGGTCCAATTCGGCTGGGCATCGTTCGGAAGCTTCGAGATGTCTTCTCGTCTAAAATACCTGGGTGCCTGAAGACTATAAGGTCTTCGAACAGTGCGTGTTGCCAGTGGGGAGTTACGGATCCGAGACATGGTCGTTAACTGTGGGCCTTATAAGAAGGCTCAGGGTCACTCAGCGGGCGATGGAGAGAGCTATGCTCGAAGTATCCCTGCGAGATCAAATCAGAAATAAGGAGATCTCCTCGTAGGAGAGTCAAAGTCACCGACATAGCTCAGCGAGCTGCGAAACTGAAGTGGAAATGGGCGGGCACATAGTTCGAAAAACTGATTGTCGTTGGGGTCCCAAGGTGCTGGAGTGGCGACCCCGCACCGGGAAGCGCAAGACCGAGGCCTGTGGAAGTCCATGCTAGAGACCTTTGTCCAGCAGTGGACGTCTATCGATTGAAAAAGAAGGTATTACCTACCTACTCAACTTTAATTAGTACGGTAGGTACTATTACTTCAAATTAGGTAGGTATGTTTAAACCGGAAAGTGCCTATTACCTGTGCTATTAAATGCACAAATAAAACCTTGAATTTAATAATTCCGTTAATCCGATTACTGAATTTCTTGAAATATTTTGTAGGTACAATTTGTAAAGAGCAATGCAAATGACTATTTGATTGTATAGTTGGTATATAAAACACCTAAGTCATCAAAGAAATAATACCAAGGCCACAGTGGACGTGTCTGCTTACTATGGTACACCTACCACATAATGTCATATGATACGTATTCACTTAATATGCATAGGTACAGAATATACCTACCTGCTAAATACATTTATTTATTTTTTATTTATTTATTTATTCAGGTTCACTAGCGATTTCACATTGGTAAATATTTAAAAGGTACATGCAAGTATATAAAATATTCAGAGTAGGTATGTAAAATCATTTAAAAGTGAACACAACAATGCCTATATATGATAATTGACCGAGCGAAGCGAGGTCTCTGAGTTTACTAGAGCGATTTGCACTTGTCCGTCCGTCTGTCTGTCCGTCCGTCCGTCTGTCAGAGCCTTATAACTTTTGAATTACTGAACGTAATTACTTCTTTAGATATAATATGTAAACCGATGGCCTCCAGCCGAAAATGGCTTAAAAAGTTATAAAAATCTTTATTTCAGGGGGGCTCTCATAGAAGCGAATGCTAAGTAAATTTTTTTTTTTTTTTTGCAATTCATAGGGTTTCTTTATCATTTTAAAGACAATTTGGAACAGAGTACAAACGTATTTTTTTTTTATTATTTTCCTAAAATTGACGAAATGGGGGGCTTTCAAAGTGGCGATTTAATACGCTCGCTTGAAGACGCTCTCTGGGAAAATTAGCTATATATTTTCAAGCTGTACTTATTTTTTTACTTCACTTGTACCTATCCTGTAAGTACTTGAACAATAAATACTAAAATGATATGAATATTATAAAGAAACGAGATTATTTAATTTTTAATGAGCATCAGTAAATTTCACATAGCTTCACAATAATGCTAATAGATGGCGCACTCATTAACTATTCCCTGGAACTAGGACTACTAGGAGTTACGACTACGATCTATCCCAAAAACAGTTTTGCGTCGACTACTATTATTTAGGTACATAATATAATAACATATTATTCAATTAAAATTATTCTTTAGTTAAATATCAAACTTCAATAAACTATTAATTGCTGCATTTTGTATATTTTCTATTCGCGTTGATAGATGACGATTTGTATAGATGCCCCTAACCAGTTTTCACTCGTTAGTACCTACATAATAATTCAATGTTTTAACTGACGTTCCCTAACCTTTACGGGCTACCTATGATAAGTTAGGTGATGATTACTGTCAACTTCTTTATCACGATCCTGTACGGGACACCTAAAAGGACATTGGGACGGATGTTAGGACTTAGGATTGTGTTTTGGAGCTACCTACGTAAAGAGACTCCTACATAGGGGATGATTTAGGTATGTTTGGTGAAAACGGGCATAATAATAATGTCAGTTTTGGTCGTCATGTATCGATTGAATGAATAATCATGGGATACTGTTACCGAGAGGTCTCAGTTCGGGGCGAACCACTAGTAATTATAGTCTTCAAGGTCACATTACAATCTTAATTCATACCACAATTATTCACAATGCTATGCATAAGGATACTTAAGGTTTTTAAATGGTCATTGAATGAATTTGTGACTATGTTTAGAGGGAGCTGAACTGAATGATATTGCTTATATAAATCTAACTCTGCCAGGCGAGTGTCTAAAATAGGCCCATCAATATGACGAGATGGATAGTATTACAGACACACTTATATTATGTGCTATTTAAGGGTTTAAATGGACCCGCCGAGATGGTTTGCATTGCACAGGTTTCTGTGCCAGATACAAAATAAGACCTATTGAGTTGGTGAGATGGACAAAGACCTATGAAATGTGCTACCTACTAGAAGCTAGCTTAGTAGTAGGCTGGAATAAGAAGTCAATCTTTTTTTTTCACTAATCATCTGAAAATTGCTATAATAAATTAACAAAAAAAGGTTAGAATTATTTTGCTATAATCCGCCAACAGAAAAAATCTGTATAACTTTTACACTACTCTTGACGCACGTTTCGCCCCGACACCGGAGCATCCTCAGGAGATGTCGACTTTACAATGATGTATTGTCTAGTAGACAATACATCATCTTTTCTTGCTAATCATGCTTCTATCCAATATAATAAATTAATGTTAAACGAACCTACCTTCATCTTAAGGATGAAGACATTTATTTGTACAGTGCAAAATTAAATAACAAAGTAATGACTGACAGGGTAAACAAAGAAGGTAATTATTTCTACTTGTGTGTATATGTAAAGAATATATAGAGGTATTTCTTGTCCTTTTTGGAATAGAATGGAAAAACATCATATTTTAAATATGTTTATTGTTTAATGCAGAAATTGTTACACTCTTAACCAAACAAAGAAATTGAAAAATGGAATCCTTTCACCCATATAATAAGTATGTAATATAAGTATGTGATGGTTTTCTAAAACTAATAAAATTGCATTTACAAAGTAGTGACGAAATGGCAAAATAAAATCAATTATCACCTTCAAAAACATAATACATCAATATTGCTAAGCCTTAACAACTAAGTAAACCATTATGGCTATAAATTTGACATATTGATAATAATATAGTGAAATTTAATTACAAATATTAATTTCCATAAACATTTTCATCAGAAAATGCAATATATAGGAAAAAGTCTTCGTCGTGATGTTCCTGATAGAGCGAGCCCATAGTAGCAGATGTTGGAGGAATTACGTTGTTCACAAAGAAAAACAGAGCGTCTTCCGGACGTAGATGAATTCGCTTTCGAATCAAGAAGTAAAACTGCCCCACAGTTAGATCGGATGGCACCAAATACTTCTTTTTATCGAGGTCTCCAAGTCTAGCTTTGGGCGCTTTCTCCACAATCACTGGAACACGGTCCGGATATTTCCTGCGTATTTTTTCTCCCTCGGTCTTTCTTCTCTCAAAAGAGTGTTCTTCCTTGTATTGAAATTTCATTTTTACTCAATTTAGTCACAGTAATTTGCAAAACGACTTAATCGTACTCCAAATTGATTATTACGACTTGTTTTTTGTTTTTGCGTTATTGTTTTAAAATGTATGACATATATTTAAACCACATAAATATGTAGTGACGCAATCAGCTGATATGACAAGGAGCACAGACTATCCTGAAAAGGTTAGAGCATAGAAATATGAGTAGTTGGGAGCACAGACCAGGAACAACAAGATAGACAGCCAATCTCCATAGACAAGATTATGCCTAGTAATTTGTCTATAGAAACGTACTATCTACAGTCTATTTGGGGAGAGGTTACCATTATACGTAAACAATTATGGCGTTAGATCACGTGATTATATTTTCACTGTACTAGTGATGCGAAACATTGGCAGACAAGTTGAGAATGAACGATTGATTGAATGAATACATTCTTAAATCGATTATCAATACTATTTAATATGATATTCTTCTGAATTGTGATGTTGGAAACGATATTATTAAGACCTTTCAATACGGATCTTATAATTTTAAATATTCAAATTTGTAGCTAACTGTAAATGTTACATAAAATATTATGTTTGAATTAATTTTAATTTATTACATATTAAATTTATAAATGGTTTGTCCTTACAATATTTTATTTTTATTATTATTTATATTATACTATTATTTTTATTATATTTGTTATTACAATCCTTCTCCTATTATGATTGTCGAATTATTCGACTTTATAAATCATTCGAACTGATCGAATGATTTACCATGATTAGTAACTACTTTAAACTACTTGACAATTTTGAAATAGATTTATAAACTTAAAGAATCAGGCTAACATTCCAATCGTACAATTGAAACCATTAGTTAAAGTCTCCACTTCTTTTCCGAGAATCCGAGTCGTGAATAATGTAGTAGGCATGTAGGCATTTCGACTAGCCTGAACTGACATTTCGCGCTGAACAACTTTTTTTTTTTTTTTTTATTCGATGACAAGCTAGTCCTTGACTGCGATCTAACCTGATGGTACGATGCAGTCTAAGATGGTAGCAGGCTAACTTGGAAGGGGTATGGCAGTGAACATTTAACCCATATCCCTAATTGGTTTCTACACGCCATCGTGCCGGAACGCTAAATCGCTTGGTGGCACGTCTTTGACGGTAGGGTGGTAACTAGCCACGGCCAAAGCCTCCCACCAGACCAGACCAGAGACATACAATTCAGAAATTATAAATTCCCAAATTGACCCCGCCGGGAATCGAACCCGGGACCTCCCAGTTATAAGACAACAGCGCTCACCACTGAGCCAGGGAGGTCGTCAATGCAGTCGAAACATGATGAGTAATTAAAATACTAATAAGTAGTCGTCATTCGATTATGAGCATTAATATAATACTAATGTTCAATTCGAAAATGTGTACATTAGTAGTTGTAAATTATTCGAATAGTCAGATCATTCGCAGTCACGCATCGCTAACCGGTTGCCATTTGCCTTAATACACGGATCTACGAGCGTAATAAATACGACTTCCGATTTTACAATCGACTAAGCTCGTTCTTATCATTCACTCTATGGTTCACGTTTTATTTCCAGCACTAGGGATTTGTTCTATTTCATATGTCAAACACAAACTAGGCTATTAGTCTGTGTTTTTTTTTTCCGATGGTGACTAGATTAATGCTAAAATAATATCGTAAACTGCATAGTTTGAAGTACATTTGTGTTTAATATAAACTTAAAAATGTTTTGCTTCGGGAAATAAAACGTTTGTGAGTGATTTATAGCGCGAACAGTGAAAATAGTGTTAGCAAAACTGAAATGTCCTGTCCGGTATGTTTTGTTTACATATAATGGTAACCTCTCTCCAAATAGACTAAAAAATAGTGAAAAATCGATATATATGTATACCTTAAATGTCATTAATAATTGTTCTTCTTTCTCCCTTTCTCTTATGGTGATTCATTCATAAAAACCTCGTACATTTTCTTCTCTTTCTCTCAATTCTATATACAGTCTATTTGGAGAGAGGTTACCATTATATGTAAACAAAACATACCGGACAGGATATTTCAGTTTTGCTAACACTATTTTCACTGTTCGCGCTATAAATCACTCACAAACGTTTGATTTCCCGAAGCAAAACATTTTTAAGTTTATATTAAACACAAATGTACTTCAAACTATCCTGTCGCCTGGGGGTCGACCTTTTGCAGGATGACAGTTTCTCGCTCTAAACTGCGCTTCGACCTTCTCGTTACCGCACGGCCCTCGTTGCTATTTCGCTCGAATATTAACTGAATACCACTCTATCTCACTCAGACTTAACACAAAAATACAGGTAAAAATAGGACGGAGATATTATAGGCCTCAGACTGATACATCTGACGAAATTCCCATAGATAAATATTGTTTACTATGAGTGACACTTCCGGTTTTTTTCTGAGTTGTTTTTATTTTTTTTGAAAATGTTTTTGTGTCTGTATTGTCTTTTTCTTGTGTACACTTCTGTGGTACTTCATCCAATTCTGGAGTAAAAATTTCCCTAAAGTAACCATAGAATAGAATTCAAATTAGAGGACAAAATGCTTGGGTAGGTCCCATTTCCATGGTTTCGCAGATTCCTAATTTATTCTTAATCCATGTCTGAACTGTGTCTGTGTCTTCGTGAAGTACCTGAACAATACTCTACGTTGAAATATACCACCCGGCACTTAACTCTGTGTATTTTAAATGTAAACAACTTCTTTTGCATAGGTTGTTCAACGGCGTCGAGCGGCTATGTTATTATTATGATGTAATTTTGTAAAGAAAGTGTATGCCTTTGGTTTTATGAGTGTTTTGTGTAAAATAGTATATGTTTTAATAATTAAAACACAAACTATGGGTGTATGGTGATTTATTTAGTGATTACAACTATTTCCAAAATCGGAACACGGAAAAGTTCCGCTCAGCCTACTTTCGCTCGAGATTTACAATACCTAGGTGAGTTCAATTTATATTAATATTATACGTAGGTTACAGCTTGTTTCATAACGATACTTGCCGTGTATGATAAGTTGTTATTTCTCGAAAAATAAAGAGATAGCAGTGTTTATTTTGCGGCAAGTCACCTGACCTAAGTGCCTGAAACGACCACCCCCGAAGTCGTTCCGCAGATCCGCGTACGTCAATCAAAATGGCGGTGACAGTCGAAGGGCTATGCAGTTTACGATATTATTTAAGCATTAATCTAGTCACCATCGGAAAAAAAAAACACAGACTAATAGCCTAGTTTGTGTTTGACATATGAAATAGAACAAATCCCTAGTGCTGGAAATAAAACGTGAACCATAGAGTGAATGATAAGAACGAGCTTAGTCGATTGTAAAATCGGAAGTCGTATTTATTACGCTCGTAGATCCGTGTATTAAGGCAAATGGCAACCGGTTAGCGATGCGTGACTGCGAATGATCTGACTATTCGAATAATTTACAACTACTAATGTACACATTTTCGAATTGAACATTAGTATTATATTATTGCTCATAATCGAATGACGACTACTTATTAGTATTTTAATTACTCATCATGTTTCGACTGCGTTGACGACCTCCCTGGCTCAGTGGTGAGCGCTGTTGTCTTATAACTGGGAGGTCCCGGGTTCGATTCCCGGCGGGGTCAATTTGGGAATTTATAATTTCTGAATTGTATGTCTCTGGTCTGGTCTGGTGGGAGGCTTTGGCCGTGGCTAGTTACCACCCTACCGTCAAAGACGTGCCACCAAGCGATTTAGCGTTCCGGCACGATGGCGTGTAGAAACCAATTAGGGGTATGGGTTAAATGTTCACTGCCATACCCCTTCCAAGTTAGCCTGCTACCATCTTAGACTGCATCGTACCATCAGGTTAGATCGCAGTCGAGGACTAGCTTGTCATCGAATAAAAAAAAAAAAAAGTTGTTCAGCGCGAAATGTCAGTTCAGGCTAGTCGAAATGCCTACATGCCTACTACATTATTCACGACTCGGATTCTCGGAAAAGAAATTGAGACTTTAACTAATGGTTTCAATTGTACGATTGGAATGTTAGCCTGATTCTTTAAGTTTATAAATCTATTTCAAAATTGTCAAGTAGTTTAAAGTAGTTACTAATCATGGTAAATCATTCGATCAGTTCGAATGATTTATAAAGTCGAATAATTCGACAATCATAATAGGAGAAGGATTGTAATAACAAATATAATAAAAATAATAGTATAATATAAATAATAATAAAAATAAAATATTGTAAGGACAAACCATTTATAAATTTAATATGTAATAAATTAAAATTAATTCAAACATAATATTTTATGTAACATTTACAGTTAGCTACATATAGGATCCGTATTGAAAGGTCTTAATAATATCATTTCCAACATCACAATTCAGAAGAATATCATATTAAATAGTATTGATAATCGATTTAAGAATGTATTCATTCAATCAATCGTTCATTCTCAACTTGTCTGCCAATGTTTCGCATCACTAGTACAGTGAAAATATAATCACGTGATCTGACGCCATAATAGGGTATTTGACTATAATAAAAATATCGTTTCAACTGGTGTCATCCTAAAAGATTATTATCTAAAAACATTATTCCATACGACAAAACTAAAAAATAAAGCTTTATTTAATTAGAAAACATTAAATAAAATTGCTATAATTCTGGCCATGGTCACGTGATCGAAAACGTTCCGTGATCTCGAATGACGTCACAGTCCACACCACCTATGGAATTCTCATTTTGTCAATACATTTCGACGTGTTAGTGCGGCGTAATAGGCTAATTTCGTCTGTTTTTCATCGTTACTATTTTATTAAATACCAAATAGTATGCGACACGCGGCCTAAACACATATTATAAAATTGTCATTGTTTGAAATGTGAACTGTTACGTCATGAGAGCAAATAGAACGTTTCGGCGGCAATTTATTTTTTTGAATTTATTTCTCGATTTTTATGAAAAATAATGAAAATTATGCCGAAATATATGTTTTGTTAGCTTCAGCATAGCATTATTAACAATTTAAGATGATTTTCTAAAAGTAGTCAAATAGCCTATTGTTTACGTATAATGGTAACCTCTCCCCAAATAGACTGTATGTTTAATTTAAGGAGTGGGAAATGACGTCACATCCGCAGACCACGTGATCGCAGCGTAGTAATTTTAGGGATGCCCTTCATTACCGATTGTACAAAACCGTAAACTAATCGCAAAGAATTAGTGTTGTACTTTACCGGTTTTTTTACCGATTATTAAAATTTTCCGATTCCTTTTCGTTCTTTAAGATTCGTTTTAAGGGTTTTTAAAATAAACCAAAAAAATTAGTGTAAAATAATTTATTTAAAATGTAATTTTATTTTTTTTTACTTGTTTTTTTGCGGTTTGATAAATGATGGTGATAATTTTTAATACAGCACTTAAAACAAACTAAGAAGGTTCCAACGCGCCCTGGTGCGAGAAGAACCTACAACAAACTCTGCCAGGGTTTTCTTTTTCTTTTTATTATCACCATTTCACAATCACACTTAAAACTAGACTAAGCAATTCATTCATAAGGTTTTTTTGTCATTTTAACATTTAGAACTAGTTTAAAACTTTAGTTTAAAATTAGTTTTCAGAAGACATTTCCGAAATGGCATAAATCTTGACATTGTGGCTTATGTACCTTTGAATAAATTACTAATTATGTATGTACATAGATATTTTTAATATAGTCAAATACCCTATTCTATTAAAGTTATACATAAATAATTTAAACATACTTAAGTATATAAATTCCATTCTAAAACAACCAACAAAAAGCTTTCAGTTTATATACTTAATGTGCTCAATGCAATTTAAACACATCCTCCCCTACAAATATTTTAAAATTGAAATTTATATATTTATATATCTTGTTTGTTGTTCTTGTATTTCTATATTTTGTTTATAAAATTAAATTATTGTAAATTGTAAATTAGTAATCTTGCTATACTTAATAATATTATATTAATTTACTTGACTGTAATGTTAAACTTTTTGTTTGTTGAATTGTCATTAATCAATTAATTAGACACTTGCTCAAGAGTCAAGAAGAATTTTAAGTCTTGAATTGATTTTATTTCCGTTTAATTGGTAATATCGTGAATAAACGTACGAAAAAAAGCCTTTTTTGAGCCTGTAGTGTCGAATTTCATTGATTCTGACTTGTCGTAGCTTCCTTCAAAAATGCTACATAGCTGAGCATATAAATAAAATTATCCTTAAAATAATTGTATTTTAACAAAAACATTATTGATAAAAATAGAAGAATTCCTATAAGGTCTATAGGGTTTTAGGTAATATCATACAATGCCTTACCATTATATTAAAATTACTGTAGTAAACAGTAGCAATAATTGTAATACAATTACAATAATTTTAAATACAAGTACGCTCTAGCTGATTATAATGTAATTACATAAACCCCTATATATAGAATTTAGTACCAACAAAATAATTCAAAGATGTTAAGAATAATTATAATTTATATCTTAATTCACGCTTCAAATCACAAGTGCGGATGAACTGTACTAAAATAACTGATATAGATTAAGTTGATACAAAAAACAAGTAAGTACATTTGTTAACTTAAATAAAATTTGAAAGTAATGAAAATGAAAATATAAAAACCTAAGATTGTTACGAAAATACGAAAATTTATTTAATACTAGATGATGCCTGCGACTTCGTCCACGATTTTAAATTTACGCGGGAACCCTTTTCGGGAATTTTTCGGCATAAAATGCATATGTTAATCCTGGGTATGAGCTATCTCCATTCCAAATTTCAGGCAAATCGGTTCATTCGTTGTGGCGTGAAAGACATGTACATTCATATTCACAAACCTTAGCATTTATAACAATAGTAGGATTAATATAAAATAAGCAGACATAAAGGGGATTTTGTGGTCATGGTGATAAATATAAATATTAGTTACTTCGACGTCGTCGCGCAGATCTGTAGCTCGCACCTTTGGTAACCTTAGTGGCAATTAAATTTTCCATTTCCATTCCTTTTTTACGTGAATCAACATTATGAATTCTTCTATTGAAGTTAGTACACCATTGTTTAACTTGCATTCTAATCACGAATAGCCAAAGAGCATTAAAAAAATCTGATTTGTGTTCAATGCAATTGAACCATGAGGTGACAAGACCTTTTAATTTATTAATTAAATCTGTATATATGTAAACCTTACATATTTTGGCAAAGTTTTGTCAATTATTGTCAACCGTTGAACTTTGTTACACAATAGTGTACTTCTACAGCTTTGACACTGTGAACTACTCATTTTTGGTAATAAGTATCTGCAGATTGCACCAGCAATGTAGGACACAGACTGAGTCTGGAATGTATTTTCAGATGGAATACATTCTTCAATAAAATTTAAATTTGAAATGTCATTACTGAACTCATTAGGTTGAGTATTGGGTTTTCGCTTATGAACTAATTTACAGAGTGTACCCAGAATTTTGTCATTGTCACTAGTGCAATTAGCATATAGAGATTTACTGGTTGAAATATCATTAATCAATAATGTTTTGTACAACCCAACAAATTGATGACAATCTGGATGTGTGCTGCATCCACCTTGTCCTCTAATTTGGTCAAAGAAATTTTCCAGTGGATCCTGGTTTAGACGCTCAAGACTCAAGTATTTTACGCCTGGAATCAATTTCAATTCTAACCAAAGATTTTTAATTGTTTTAATGTTGTGTATAAAGTTACACAAACAAAGAGGCTTACTTTCTCTGGAGTCTGTAGCATCAAATTTCATCGATTCTAACTTTTTCAAGGCTTCATTCCAGAACTCTAAATGGTTAGAATTTAAGGACAAGGCATTACCTAGATTGCTTCTAACATGACCAGAACTGTTCAAGCTATCAAATAAATCATTTATAAAAGAAATGATATCAGCAGTGAAAAAGCCATTATCGATGTTTACAGGTATTGTACAATAATCATGAACCGATATAATGTCCTTATATGTTTTCATCTGCAGTGCGACGTTGTGGGCCACATCTCTGCTGAACACTTGTACTTGTACATACTTCACCTGAAAAGTTAAAATGTCAATTTAATGCAATTTCACAAAAAAATAATCATTTTAATCTCATGATAGAATTTAAAATTGCTGTTTGGGTGTAGTTGTCACAATATTGTAAAAAAATAAAGTAACAATTTTATTTTATTTCAAAACTTTGCTTTGATTTAGGTTTTTAAAAATCTTGTGAGGATTGTTTGATTTTCTGGGATAACAAGGATAAAAGTTTAAAAACTTAATACAGCAGTCATAAATTTTTTTTTCATACAATAGAAGAATATTTTATATAAAATGTAATTAAATGTAGCCTTGTCATCCGGACCATACTAACAAATCGACTGACAACTCATTCATTAAATTCAAAGTAGCTTAGGCACTACGTTGGAACACATACAAACTAGGCTGATAAAATCAAAACCATTCCTTTTCGCTTTGCTATAGTCAGGTAAAAAGCATATTATGTTCGACACCATGTAAATTTTATATTAACATGGAAATATAGATTACTAAGCAGCTGATTTCCGCGACTTCATCTGTGTGGATTCATCCCACAGGAACTCTGATTTTAGCATCTGTCTCCAGGTCTTAAACTATACCCATGCAAAGAATGCAGCTCTGTTGCAGCATGATTGAAGGACAAACCAACAAACACATTTTGCATTTATATTAGTAAGCATTTGTACTTTTCAATAGGTACTTCAACTAACAGCTACAACTAGTCTGTAGGTCAGAAAAGACTAAAATACCAGAGTATTCAGAAATTATTTCGTCGCCTTATTGCAAAAACCGATTATCTGCACCAAAATTTGAGCGAAATGTTTTTGAGTTATAAGTATTTGAAATTTTAACGACAAAAAAATTAATTATAATGATGTCAATTTTTAAAAGCTAATCGTTTTTATAAACAAGAAACTATTCAAGAAATGTTAAGTAGGTCAATAATTGAAAAAAACTTACTAGATTTTCTTTAAAAAGAAGAAAATAATCGGTAAGGAGCTCATTTAGTTGGTTTTTCCTGAATGTAGAAAAACTACCATATTTTCAAAATTACCCTTCTGGTAGTTCTATTGGCATTTTTAATTAAATCCTTTGTTTTGAATAATAATAATCATCAAGACAAAAATCGTTTTAGTTCAACTATAGCCAGTATAGGTGTAAAATAAATATCTTTAGTTGCTTTTGGCTGAAGGTAAAGTAGATTATTTAACTTTGTGTGTAGGTACTAACTGCAGCGCCCCGCGTTTTTACCTGCTTAGTTCCCATTCCCGCGACAAATGGGCAAATTTAAATAGCCTACGTCATTCGTAATAACCTCAGTTATCTTCAAAAGAAAGTCCCGTTGAAATCGGTCCAGCCGTTCCAGAGCTTAGCGCGTTTAAACAAACAATTTAATTTTATCATATTAGATAAATAGCTGTGCCCCGCGGCTTCACCCGCATATGTCCCGTTCCCGTGGAAACTTCGGAAAATACGATAGGTATAAGCCTTCCTTTTGAATCACTCTATCTATTGATGAAAACCGCTTTAAAATCCGTTGCGTACTTTAAAAGATCTAAGCGTTCATACATACATACGAGTACAATTAATACATACAGAAGGACAGACGGCGGGAAGCAACTTTGTTTTATACTATCGACTATCGATTTAATTTAAAAAAAAACATAATACTTTGACAAAATCTTTATTAAAAAAAACTGTTTAGTCTTTTAGGCTAGACGTAATGTGTCATCAGTGTCCGAGCAATGTTGAGCAATGAGAGAGTTGCAGCAATTGATCAACACTGCTGTCTTTAGTAGCCAGAGACTGGAATCACCCATGATACTCTTCCGGTATTACACTTTTATTGAAAAGATTAATCAGATCCTTCTTCTTAACCCATCAACATCGTCAGTATATTCGTCTGAAGGACCTAAAATTTAAACAATCATTGGAAATATATTTAAAAGAGAAACTTAAGATCGGCTAACTTGGCAGGTGCTGTTGGCTTTCCATTAGGCCATAAAAGCTACAAGTCTGTTTGGTCTATCGATTGTACTTCTCCTTTTTTATATGAATAGGGAGGAAACGAGCAGGCGGGTCACCTGATGTGAAGTGATTACCGCCACCCATGAACATTTATTGTAGCATCAGAGGCACCACCAATGCGTTGCCGGCTTTTCAGGAATTTGTTGGTCTGCCCCTTGTATAACCCCATGTTGTAATTAAGTGGGAACACCATCGAAGGGAGTTGGTTCCACAGTTTGGTAGTGTATGGAAAAAAATTCTGACACAGTGGACTGTAGTAGTGCTCCAGGCACCCAGGTGGTGAGGGTGAAATTGCATTCGGTGGCGTGCGGTGCGGTTGTAGAAGAGAGAGAGTGGGATAAGGTCAATAGCTCTTCAGAACACTCCCCGTTATGTTATAGCAGATAGAATATGCAGAGAGAGCTAACGTCTCTGCGGTGCTCCAGACTTTCCAGTGAGCAAGTTAATTTGGGATTCGGTCCACAAGCCGAACTGCCCTCTTTTGTATCGAGTCAAATGGAAGGAGTTGATACTGAGGTGATCCAGCCCAAAGGTGAGAGCAATTCTCCATGACTGGTGTGGGCGGACTTGCGCTTTATAGAGTAGGAGCCTGTAATCGGGCGCAAAGTACCGCTTTACTGTGTTGAGCACCTCAAGTTTTTTAGAGGCTAATTTAACTTTTCCTTCCCAGTGATCCCTTTGTTCGAAATGCGAACACCAAGAATCCCAATGCTATTGAAAGGGGTGAGAGAAATGTTCTGAAAGAGAATAGGTGTGGTGAAGGGAGTGTTTTTGGCGGTGTTTTACAAACTTGTGTTTTAGACGGGTTAAATTATACAAGTTTTTGTGAATCCCATACTTACACTTTCTCGAAAGAAGCCTCAATGTCGGACACATGTTTGGCTCAGGCCCAGCATTAAGCCAGATAACTGTGCTTGGCCTTTATAAAGAGCATCGCCAGTAGTGTCATCTGTATAGCAATGGATGTTGCTGTATTCCACCTTATCATTGATATGCAGAATGAACAGTGTAGGCGATATCACTGAGCCCTGTGGAACGCCAGCATTCATAGGCTTTATAGGTTCGGAACAAAAACCGTTGACAGCGACTTTCATGCTGCGCCCATGAAGAAAGCTAGGGAACCAATTGCACAGCTTCACGGGAAGTCCGTAGGATGGCAGCTTCGATAGTAAAGCCCTATGCCACACCTTATCAAAGGCTATAGCGATGTCCAGGCTGACCGCTAGAGCTTCCCCCGTTCTGTCAATAGCATCCGCCCAACTATGCGTGATGTATACAGAAGATCACCAGCAGATCGGCTGTGGCGAAAGCCGTATTGACGATCGCTGATGAACTGGTGCTCCTCGACTCGGCAGTTTGGTGTTAATAATTTGCTCCATAACTTTGGACAGTAGAGAGGTAATCGCAATAGGCCTGTAATTTGAAGGATGGCTTTACTCGGAATTGGGTGATCCAGGGCAGTCTTCCACGAAGACGGAACAGGGCTGGAAGAGTAAGATTGCTGAAACAGACTCATTAAGACCGGTGTTAGCTCAGGAGCACACGTGTTCAACAGCATATATTTTTGTTTTGTTAAAATGTTCCAAAACATGACACTTTTTCAATTTACATTCCATGAAAACATTTTTTCAAAAGCGTTCCCAGGTTATGTGAATCATTACAGCGAAATGATTTATATTAATAAAATACGTCATTATTAAAATAAAAACGTTTCAGAGAGATTGAAGCGTTTTTAAATATTTTTAGCAACGAATGGGTTGTGGTTTGGAATATTGGTTTTTACTATGCAATGAAGAGTGTTTTAGTAGAAAAAATAGCCTAGTGTGTTGTAGTGTAGTTGTAGCCCAGATAAACACTAAAAGTGAACTTTAGTTATTTGTGTTTATTTATGTACTTTAACCTGCAATAATTTTAACCAAATATGGTGTTCATTATTCTGCAAAAAGCAACTAATGTTGTTTAGTTTGTTTTACTGGTAGATACATCAGCCATTTCTAGTATCAAAATTAAAGCTAAAACCAGTTACCGTAGGTTAACATGTTTTAATAGAATAATATCGACATAATAATAAATCAAATAACTACATCTGAAAAGTGTTATGATACGAAACATGGTTTTTCTGGTATAGATTTATAAATCTAAAGTATTTAAATGAGTTTAGTTCTTTTTTAAAGAAGATAATTAAATTATCCTTGAAGCTAGTTGCTTTTAACTCTAGCTATCTCCGTAAATAAGCGTCGTAGCAGATAATGGGTTTTACCTGTAGCTTCGTCGTGACTAGACGAGTCGATTGATATATTTAACCTAATTTTGGTAAAAAAATGCAGATAATCGGTTTTTGCAATAAGGGTACGATTTATAAAAAACTGTGAGCCATGAAAGTCTTATGATTAAGACATCAGCCTCATTTAGGGGGATTCAGAGTTAAACAAAAAAACCTGAAGACTGTAAAAGTAATGATAGCTGATAAGTAATGACACTTGCCTTCATCTTATTGTATGAATTGGGCTTGATATGTTTGTCTGTTAATTTGGTATTCCTCTCAGTGCCATGTATCCCATCTACAGCATACAGTTTCTCGATGAATTCCCATTGAGCACGCTGACTTCCGATGATTATGTCCTTTTTCTGAAAGTTATTTCGAAAACATTTCAGTAGATGTGGTACATCATACATAATATGATATATCTTTTTGCCATTAATTACATAATAATTAATATTAGACCCATCATTGCCACTGCGAAGCATATCTTTTCACGTGCATCAGATATTAAGGAGTTTATAGCCGCAACATTGGCAGAGCCTTGATCAGATACAGTTAATTTCAAAAGAAACCCTGCATTATACATTGCTTCAATGATTTCTTTAAGAATCTTTTTTAAGAAAAAGGTTTTGATGCCATCCCTTACAAAATAAAATGCTAAAGGTATCTTCCAGGGTGAAAAAATTCCTCTCAACATAAAAACTAAAACTTTATCAGCAACATTATTGGTACGATCACCACCTCCCCAATCCTCAAAACCTTCAAAGACCTCAGTTTGGAAATTAAAAAATAAATTCTTTTTAATAGCCATTTCATCAAACAGTAAGACACATTGCAACCCCATAGTGTCTTTATATTTAGCAACATCTGCCAAGTGCTGTAGTATAAAATCATTAATACCAGGTCTTACAGGGATATCTTTTAATATAGTTTATAGTAGATTTGCTCAGTAGTCTGATACACTTTTGAAAGAATCTGTAACATTTAGGACTTAATTTGTATGAGAGTGCAAAATTTTTTTCATCATTGGTGTATCTCAGAGCTTTAACTTTCACATCAGATAATCGCAACTGTGAATCAATTAATAATAATTTACCAAATTTACTTAACAGAGGATATTTTTTAATAAAAGTTTGAACTTTACTAAATTGCAGTTTTGATTTTAATCTATTATATTTTTGAGTCATACATTTTAACTTTGCTCTTATTATTTTATTACCCTGTCGTAACTTCTGTTTACGAGGGGTATTCTCATTTTTATCTAGGCAAACTCTTGGAATTATATCTCTGTGAGAGTGAGTACGCTTTGAACTTCTAATCTTAACTAAAATCCCTACTCAACCACTGGTTGAGTAGGGATTTTTTCATTATGATAAGAGTCTAATGACATAGGAGTCTGATTCCCTACAGATGGTTTTATTGGGTCAGGACTCAGTTGTTGGGAATATCGAATAATATTTACAGTTGGCTCTAAGACTGGTTCATTATGAGTTCGTTTGTGGGCCACTACTTGTGAATAACTAGTTAAAGACTGTTCACAAGATAAAGGCATATTATTGGAAGTGTTGGAACTATAGAATTCTTCTTTATGCAGAGTCTAATAACTTAAAAACTGGTTCATTATTATCTGAAAGTGTTGATTTGCTTGTCAATGGGGGCACTTCATTTGTAGTGGGACAAATACTTACTAGCCTTACAACGAGACGAGCAGACTTTGTGTAGGGTACTGCATGTAAATTATGTATATTTCCACATCCAGGAACACAACATTTCCTCGTCGCGTATATAAAAATTTGCACTGTATAATAAAAATTAAATAACACGTGACACAACCAACACAAAATGAAGAACACAATACAACACTGAAAAACTCCAAACCAAGGGCAAATCACACTATATCTCTAAATTGAAATAAAATATACAAGTTAATTATAAAGAAATTAAAATCCTAAGTGTCCTGGATGAAATTATTATTTGTCGAGCAATGGCGGTTTTCCTTGAAATGTGAAAAAAATTGCTCAAAAGTCAAAACAAAGAATAAAATGTGTTGCCAGCATTTGCTCTTTTTTAAGACATTTCTAAAATCTTACTGAATCTTATGTGGTATTTCTAGCATTAAGATTTCTCTTTATAAAGAAATATGTAATTAATAATTTACTAATTATCTTGTACTATAAAATTTTCGGGAATAAATGTTAATCACTTCTGAAGTGAAAACTTCTTTTGGCGCACCGCACACTTATTTTTACCTAGGTAGTAAGTTAATCTGATCCGTTCTAAGTGCTGACGCTCTGAGGTGAAAGGCTCGATCGGGCAACTCGCGACCGCCGAGTGTACCCGAACGAGAAAGATAGGTACAGTCAGCTGCTCTTCTGTTGTCTCACATAGTGAGAGTGAGTGAGACTGAGCTGTCATATATAAATTGATTAGAGTATATTTATCAAATTAATTAGGGTATATAAATTGATTGCGACTGCCAATGAAGTTTTCACTTCTGCCGTGCGGTCTTAAGCACACACTATATTTTTTTAACTTTGACAAGTTTTAACAGTCTAAAGGCTGTTACAAGTTTTCAAAATCCAGCATCACAAAACTAATAAACTTTAAAAAAAAGTTTATTATGTTAAAAGAATTTAGGTTTCCCAAATAATAACATTCGTCGCTTAATTTTCCCTAAATTTAGGGTAAAATTTCTAAGTTGGCCCCACAGTTTAGGCCGTTGTTGTATATAACTATACTAGTATAGTAATAAAAACTGTAAATATGTGCGTGAATTGTGATTGTATTATTAGAGTGAACAGAAAATGTACGGTTCATTCAATTATGACTCTTATAACCATGACATACGGTCCACACCTTCATTAGACAGAAGATATGTACCTCCAGCATAAAATATTAGTTGAGCTGAGTAGGCCCTGGTTGGGAGTAGTCATGAAGGTAGCAAATACATGGAGGTGCCTTACCTACAAAAATCGGGTGCATACCTACAGAAAAAAACTCATAAAATGGCCGCCCATTAGGGAGTGTGCTTCGAAACTATCGACATCGATAAGGAGTGAAGCGATAATCAAGCATTTATGTACACGTAGTATTTATAGGTTATAATAATTACGTAACGTACGTTTGTACTCTATCAGGTACATATTATTCGCGTGGATTTAGGTTTTTAAAGATCTTGGAATATCCAAACAGTTTCGCTGCCGTTTTGTGAAATTGAAAGAGATCACCATATATAAAAAATCGGGCAAGTGCGAGTCGGGCCTCGCTCTTTTAGGGTTCCGTACATACGACCAAATCATTTTTTAAAACTAGATACATAATTATTTAGATATCTTAGAAAGTACTATAAATTAGTATATGGGGGAAAATGCTCGATTGTTTTGGTGACAACTTACCAACCGCATTATAAATCGGTGTTTCAGTAATTGTTGTTTAAATACACTATATAATTCATAATATACCAAAATTTCAAATTCCTTACTAGTTTAGTTTTTGAGATAGATCCCTAACAAAATTGGTCTAAAACCGAAAACTTTGACAGCCCCCCCATTTCTTCATTTTTGTAGCTAAAAAATAAAAAAATATATATTTGAACTCCACTTAATGAGCTCTAGACAATGACACCCCACATGCCGGGGTAAAAAATAAAATTTTATTTCGACTCCTTTTTCATGTATGGGAGCCCCCTTAATTTTTAATTTAATTTAATTTTTATTATTTGTTGTTATAGCGGCAATAGAAATACACAATATGTGAAAATTTCAACTGTCTATCTATTACGGTTTACGAGATATAGCCCGCTGACAGACGGACGGACGGACGGACGGAGGGACAGCGGAGGCTTAGTAATAGGGTCCCGTTGGCACCCTTTGGGTACGGAACCCTAAAAAGTACTCATTTATAAATTATAATATGTATCAATCGTTTGTTAATTATAAACCATTATTTCTTTTCATTAAAAGAGCAACTTGCTGGCTCATAGTAGTAGAATTTCTTTCTATAAGCGGTGGTAGAGTCGAAACATGACGTGCTTAGCATGAGACAGCTATCTGCATGCCCTACATATAAATAAAAAAATATAGAATACTAGTTGACCCGGCGAACTTCGTACCGCCAACTTATATTTTATATAAATAAAACAAATAAACTATCCTAATCAAAAAAACTATCCTATCTTTCAAATTGGACTAAATTACAGATAGTAACGAAGTTTGATCAAAATCACTTTAATTTAAATTTAATTTTATATCACACAATATATTATTATCACACAAGTTAAATAGTTTAGGAGTCCATCGTGGACAAATAACGTGACACGTAATTTATATATATTACTAGCTGACCCAGCGAACTTCGTACCGCTTCTTATCTATATAAATAAAACAAATAAACTATCCCAATTCAAAAACTATCCTATCTTTTAAGTTGGACCAAATTACAGATAGTTACGAAGTTTTATAAAAATCGGTTAAAATCGGTAATTGAATTGCACAGGGATTATTATTAAATCCACCTCTTGCTCTTACCGCAGAAAAGAAATGTATCACACGATTTTTTCATATTTTATGTAGAGGGATGTGTGTTATATTTATATTTTCCACGCCTACAGCACCCATCCATTTTTTTCTTTAAGTTTTCTCTAGCCGGAAACGACAGCAGAAAACACGGACATTATCATCTATTATATAGAGGTATTAGATTCTAGCATTTATTATTTATGTGAAGTATTAAAATAACCGGACAAATGATATCAACTATAAACACCAAACTTCTTGTATTATCTGATAATATGGTGATGAGCAGTACCTAATGCATTAGAATTTATTCAAGTCGTTTAACGTCACCTATAATAATATCGACAAGTCGATACTCCATTGACACAAATCCAATAACACGCAACTACTTGACAGGCTGACAGCTGAAGTTCAACCAATAGGAGTGAATACATAATGTGTTGTACATAAGGCTCATAAAATGGCGGATGGCACCCGGCTTGACTAGTAGTTACTTTATATACTTCATCTCCATCTATTTCCTACCTACCATGGGAGTAGTCGTAATTCCCAGTTCTATGGGTTAGAGTTCTACAGAGTATGTAATAGGAATAGCGTAGACATGTTCTTGTTCGGTCAATCTATGGAGCGCTCCGTATTAATACATTCCAAAGAATGTAGTAGCACAGTATAAGGTTCGTTACTCTGTGGTAGTAGTTCGGTTCGGACCCACGGACTTACACACACACACACAGATATATTTTTACCTCTTGACTATCCTAATACCCTATTGTTCGTGGTCTATGCCTCTGACATCTGCCCAGACTAGTCTATTATTGATCTGTGGACATCTGCCATTGTATTTTCCATTAAGTTGGCATTACTTCCTGTAAAGAAGTGCTTGAATACTTTGAATAGTAACTAGCTATCCGCATGTATCACCCCTATTCAAAATAAATAAAAGTTATAAAAAATATTGCTTTTTTTAATTCACATATTATAGAAATAAATTGAGCTGCAGCATAAAGCTACAGAATGACTTCATATGACAACATAGAACTTAGGTTAGCCAACCTTACAACTAGAGGTAAAATACATGGAACTATGAATTCCGACTACCTATGGTAAATTAACGGCGTGAGAACGGGCAGTAGTTGGAGCCATGGAACTAGGAATTACGGCTACAGAGCCAAGCTTCAGAAATCAGAATCACAGATTCCAAGGAACGAAGAACTATGAACGATGTGTTAAAAATTGTCTTTGGTTCCTTGTTTCCGCTCGTTCAGAGCCGAGCGATCGTGTGTATTTTCCTAAATATGATGTAAAAAGCTCAAGGTTGGAATCACATCTGCGCGCAAATATTCTTAATATTTTGTCCTTAAAAAAATCATTTTTTTCATAGATTCGTGTCACTCGTGTGTCGCATCGAAAAGCCTTGATGTTCTCTCTTGCTTGTTTGAGCTCTTGAAAAAGAATTGATGTGTATAATTATTACACGATTCTATGAAAAATGACAGTTTATGGCCTGCTCTGTGGGCATTTAAGTTTGCAAGTGGCAACATTGATCGGCTTCTATTTCTCTAGCATTTTGCAGATTGTTCATGGAAACAAGTAGAAGCGTTCCTTTTTCGTTTATTTTTACTGGAGTTTTCTGTTTTACGTTTGTGACGTTGTAAAACGCTCTATTGCTGTTCCCTTTACCTTAATTACTAAGAAGAATATAAGATGCGTAAAAGAAAGTCGCTCAAGAAAGCAGACGATGAATCCGATGCCTCCGAGCCTGGGGCTGAACCGGAAGAATTTCAAGATTCAGGAGAAGATTGGACGCCGGATGCCGATGCGGTATGATAAACATTTTTAATCATCTTCAGATTCTTTAGTAAAATAGGATACCTACTTTTAAGTAATCCTTGGGCTGGTTTTTTGTGTTTGCTGAATAGAAATGGCGCGTGGTTTGTTCAAAGATTGTTGTATGTAAAAACGACAGTTTAGGTTAGCTTTTGTGTAAAACACCTAAGTATTGTTTGAAATGCTATAAATTGAGCTCTTTAGTTCGCATTTTAAGTATTTCAGCTTATTTTGCTTGCTGAGAATCTAAGAGACCTTGTTTGCTTAATATTTATGGTATTTAAACAAAAATTCAACCTTAAAATCCAAGCGCACTATACAAATTACAAACTGTCAAGTAAGTACTTCTTACTTATGACGAATGTTAAAAATGTAAGCCAATGCCAATGGGTAGGATTTTAGACTAAAACAATAATCATTCCAAATCAACTTTTTCTTACATTAATGGTTGTGGTGTGGAAAAATGACAAAAATCAGACAATATAAGGATTTTTTAAATCTTTTATGAGGCATTCCATTTATTTAGCCAACCATTATCCCCTTTTTGTCTCATCTGTTCATAGGTTGAACCACCTGCCCGGGGAGGTAGAAAACGTGCAACAAAAGCACCCCTGAACAACTCCAAAAAGAAGCGTAAAAACTCAACAAGTGAAGAGAGTGAAGAAGAGGCCGAAGAGGATGAAGAAGGAGAAGGAGAAGACGAAGAAGGGGAACTAGACGAGGAAGAAGGCTCCGATGAAGAGAAGAATGGTTCTGACGGCAACAAGTCTGACTCCAGTCAGTCAAAGGATATACCAAAGCATTTTCATGTAAGAATTTATGTAATAATGTTAGCTTTTCTTAGCTTAGCGAACTGATCTTCATTATAACAAATGATTCTTATTTCTTACAAAACTGTTTCTTACTAGACACCTCTGAGATTTAAATTGCAGCTGTTATAAGCCAATTCTCTTGTTATACACAAATATTTATAAAATCTACACATCACAATCTACAATTTTCCTTAGAAATGTGATTTCAGTTTATGTTAAGTTGTCTTCAGTTATTTCCAATCTAATTTTATTATCTACATGGACTAATATTTGCTGTAACTCCCAACTCCCCAAATGAATCATTAATGGATTTAAATATAATTTTCCAGTCTGGGAACTTTGTTCTGCTGAAGTCAGATGTCAAGTGGGACGGAGACTCTGTGATTTCCAAGTTGGATGAATTGAACTTGTGGAAAATAGATGGAAAAGCTTTATTACAGAAATTCATACCTATGGAATCAAATGGAAAAATTTTACACAAATGCACATGTGTGGTAAGTGCTTAAAATATATAATAATTGATTAATTATATATACATAACTTCTCTAAACACTAATCAATAACTTCTCTAAACACTAATCAACAACAATTATTTTTGTTTTTCAGTATTCAGGCTGGAATGTTGACAACCGTGACAATTACTACCCCATAACAGAAATATTGGACAGAAATCCTCGTACAGACTCTAAGGAAATATGTGTAGCATTAGATCTTGATGATCTTATCAAAGTAAGAGACAAGTAAATTGTGGAATTTTTACTTAATTCAATAGATAAGTCTAACAAATGTATGAAAATAAAATCTTTTTTTTTTGGCACTTCATTCCAGTTTACTTTGTATTTCATTTTATAAAAATGGGGATTAAATGTTCAATAAAGTAATATAATATTGTTTTATTGTAAAAACATAATCTGACATATTGTAGGTAGGTACCAATTACAAGTACTTCTACAAGAAACACCAGGTGCCACTGCTAATTCCTCAATCAGATATGTCTTAAAAATTACACCTCACATTTTATCCTTGTTAGCTTATCAAGGCTAAAATGAGGTGTTTAATGAATAGGCAAGAAAACTCAGTTATTAATTGTTTTAGTATAATTAAACATGGCTTATGTTTAAGTGATCATCAGAAATAATAAATGATCAATATAATTAGTAAATGACTACCAAAATTTTAACCACATTTGAATATAATACTAATTTAATCACAAAAAGCATTTTTTTAAACTTAAATATAAGCTAGTGGCCGGGCACCTAATGTCCAACCCTAACTTAAGATTTTGGCAAATATGGTACAAGATTTGGTGATCATGTACTAGGTGATCATGTATCATGTAATATTTGGTGATCATATACTACATGTATGAAAGCTAAGGGTCTCGTGTTCAGAATAAAAAATCCATTCCATCCAGGTGTCAAGGGACACCTGGATGGAACGTAGTTCCTTTCGATTAATTAATTTGGCATTGTGTTCGGTATTTTCGCGCTACAATAATGGGTCTCCGTAGCCTTGTGGTTTCTGCAGTCGCCTAACAGCCAAAGGTCGATGGTTCGAATCCCAGCTTGACAGACCGAATTTTCCATTTTCAATTTTATTTTAAACAATTTCTACATGTGGAACCTTTCCACATGAAAAATTCCACATGTAGAAATTATTTAAAATAAAATAGAAAATAGAAAATTCAGTCTATCGAGCTGGGATTCGAACCATCGACTTTTAACTGTTAGGCGACTGCAGAAGCCACAAGGCTACGGAGACCCAATATTGTACCGCGAAAATACCGAACACAATGCCTTCAAAAAAGTGTCGATCCGTCTAGCCCCCTTCCGAGTTCCGCACCGCGCGATAAGGAACTACGTTCCAATAAAAAGACAGTTTGCAGTTGGAGGACAAGTGCTTTATCGCCTTGAATAATTGAACACGTATTTAGAAGAAACTTTCGGTTACAAACCCGTGCGCAATTGGAGGAAGAGTGCCTTGTATTGAACATTAATCTATGTATTGAACACTGGTTTGAAACGAGTGTTAAACGGTGTGACTGTGAATGTCACCATGGCCGTCTATCTGTCTCCTATATTGAGATAGAGACGGCGAATGTATAGCTATAGCCGTCTCTATCTTCAGTAATACAGGAGACTGAGTATATATCCAATTATATAGGTATAGAGACGGCTGGGGTGACATTCAACAAAAATCGGCTCGTGTGAACGCCGTATTATGCACAAATGTGCACAACAAACCCGCGCATTTCGAGGCAGTGCTGCCTCTTGAACACGGAAACGGAAACACGCAAACCGACGCTTTGCTAATTGCTGCTCCAAAAAAATATATAAATCAATTTTGGTCGTCATGTAGGTAGGTATCGATTGAAGATATAAACATGATTTTGGTCGTCCAGTCCAGTAGTTATTTAGCGTACTTTAGTTTTATTTCTGTATTGTTGCCAACAGAGCAGGACCCGATGTCGCAATTTTTTACAGCATGCATGTAGCCGAATTTGAGCTGATCCTATTACTAATTTACTAACTACTAAGCCTTCGCTGTCCATCCACCTATCTGTCCGTCCGTCTGTCTGTCAGCGGGCAGTATCTAGTCGTAATTTTTTAGTTCCGTGGTATCTCATGAACCTTATAAGGCTTTGAGTAATAAACCAGCAATGGAGAGGAATTGACGCCTAATTTATTTGCAAAAAAGTCTGTCAATTACGGTGGGGGGCGAGGTAGCACACATGAAAACTTGCTTACTACAGTTGCATTTTTCCATCACGTCGCTATGCACGCACACAATATAATTAGCAAACACTACCTTAAAGTATATGCACACAATCACAATCACACACAGGGACGCTCTATCATTACATGAAACAATCGCATCATTTGTGTAAGCATTTTAGGGATTTGACACTATCGATTATCGACTTTCGATAAGTTTTTCTAATAATTATTTACAACAGAGTTACTTTATTCGAGAGTAAATTTTTTTGTTCGAGATCTTTAACATGGTAGGTATATAGAAGCGCTAGGAAACGAGGTTCTTGCCGTTATTTTAGTCATAATATGCCTTTGCTATTAGATTGACTCTTTGTAGGCTTTTAGTACTTGCGTAAAGATACAGCTAGAAACTTTGGACTATATTGACGCTGGAAAGCGATCTAGCTTATTTCGAAAAATAACAAAATTACTTTTTTATATATTTGGAAGAAAAAGATACTGCGTCGGATTGTCGGATTTTCGTTTTCCTATGACATTATTTTTCTAAGATACTATGTTGACCTTCTCTACATGTTTATATTATATTTTTTGTTATTCATATTTTTCAACGTACTCAAAAATGCTGTAAATACTAAGACACCATCTATTTTTCAATATTATACAGATACTTCAAAAAAGTTATCAATACTTTTTAGCAGTGCAGTGCACTTAGGTGTACCTACTGTAAGGACTTAGGATTATCTGATTATTAACAGATTTTGTAGATACCAAGGTATTTACTCCGTCACTATACTCTCAATCTCATGCTGAAAGCATGCTGTAGGTACCACAGTATATCACCTTAGAACAGCTGTTTAGTTATGATTTAAGGTTATAAGCCACCAGGGAGTGCTGTACTTTGTCATAGATTTTTAATAATATTGTTTATTAAGTTGAGAGACATTTAATTTTTATTTGAATACGTAGTGGGTATTAATATTGAACACATTGATTTTTTAAGTAATCTTGTTTAAATAAACATACAGCATTTTTAATGAAACATCATTTGTTTTATTTATGTTTAAAGCGAAATTTACGATGTATCTATTTCTAAAAAGTATATTAAGTACAAACTGTTAGGACTACATCATGTTTCCTTAAAAATAAATACAGCATAATTAGCATTTCAGAGTTTAGAGTTATTTCGTGATTTCATATGTATCAAATACCAAGTTACAGCAACATTGCTTCTTGAAATTGAAAAACTATTAGTCGAAATTGATATAAAACTAATGTATAAAACTAAAGTAATTCTACTTTAGAATTATATAATTAGTATCATCTGATGTGTTACATTAAAAAATATGCTTTTTGAAAAAAATCTGCTCCTGATAGCTTATTATGAGCTGTTATGATTTTTTAAAACGTTATTGGCTCTGGTTTAAAGTTCACTTTTTCGATTTACAAGATCGTTTTCCAGCGTTGAATAATATTCTCTCAGTCCAGTATGGAGGAAACATAAAAAGGAAAAACTGAACCCTAAAAAAAAAAATTATTTAAAGTTATGATTGGTAAGTTAAAACTTGTACCTACATACTTTACTTGGAAGGCTTATTTTTTTCATCTACTTTATCTGAACGAAGTGTATATTTGTTTGTAATGCTAGGCTGCCGCCATGGCTATAGTGGCCACCCCATCTGTAATAAAACACCGCCAAGCTATTTAGCTTTCCGGTAAACCTAGCGGGATGAATAAGAAGTATGGGTACTTTAATTCAATTGCCAAGTTTTAATGAACCAAATATGTATAGAATTTAAATATTTTTTTTCGTCAATGAACCATTAGTAAGACGATAAAAATATCTCGGTATAAATAATTTATACAATCCCCCCACCAATATCGACATATGAAATCTTGCTGTCCAGCCCTAATTTTATTGCGGTGTGGCCGACTTCATAAAATTAAAGTCCTAATTTTCGAGTAAGAAAGACTTACGTAGAACTTATCATTATTATTAAACAATTTTTTAGTCTCGTTTTCATTATTTTTTGTATTATATTTGTAAAAATCCTTTCTTAGCGGATGCCTACGTCATAGTAGATATGCGTTGATAAATCAGTGAGTCAGTCACCTTTTCATTTTATATATTTAGAAAATCATATCACACTGGCTATATGGAAATATATACCTATAAATTTTGAAATAATTGAGTAAAAAAACTAATTTTATGAATTCGCTGAGTTTATGGAGCTCTAGCTGCATCAATGCATTTTAAACTGTGACGAGCAACGTCACAACGCAACCAGCCTACACGTGCCGCGTGATTCATCACGCGCAGCCTGCGTGATCACGCGCGGCAGGGCAGTGACACCGACGACGGCGCGATCCCCACCGAGCCGCGCCGAGGCCCGCCGAAGCAGCCAGCAGAAAAGTATAAAAGGCCGAACAAAGACGCTCACCGGCAGTTCGCCAGCGGCGCTCGTACCCACAGGGTCGGTCTGATTTCTCTGGATCGATCCTGGCATCGTCGGCCTGATTACCCTCTGGGTTGACGATAGGTACGGGTCCATTGGTAGGACCACAGGGGCTGTTGCTCGCGCCTGGCTTCACGGCTCGGCTCGTCCAACCGCTCCGAGCGCCCGCGTTCCCCCCCGCGACCGCCGCGTCACCCGCGCTCCGCCGTTAGTCCGTCATCCATCCGTCAGCCGCCCGGGCGGTCCCGATCCGTGTAACATTGTAAACGCGTTTAGGCTCGCGTCGACGTCACTCTATTTGATCGCCTATGTCATGTAGTACGTAAGAGAATTGTAAATAAAAATCATTATTGTTTATCGAGTATTTTATTCTTGGTCCTCGGGAATATTGAAGAACGAGGTTCGATCCCTCTCATCTAATGAACGAAGTGGGTCACTGAGCTTCCACCGTTCCACTTCGTTACATTTGGCGCCCAACGCAATAACCCGCGATACCGTTCCGTGAACACGTGAAAAAACCACCTACTCGTCCGTGAAAATACCGCGCTAATCAATTAGGTAGCCGGTCCGTTTTGCGTCGCTTAAGAATCGCGTCGCATCCGTAAAACCACTCACCCGCGCCAATCCGTTAAGCTTGGCCGGTCCGTCCGCCCGCGTCGCGTCGCGAGAAAAAGTACCGCGTCGCGTTCACAGGTATATTCCGTAAAAATAGACACGCTCCACGCGAACGTGGGGGTGTCTACCCGTACCGAAAACACAGAGTGGCAATCATACAGTAGGTCATTTCACTTTAGGAATACTCGCGACTTTTACAACTTAACGGTTACAAACTCTTTCACGTAATCGATTCGATTTATCGGATCCACTGAAAGGGTGAGTAACCGACCGTATAGAGAGAAAAGAAAACATAGGGAAAAGAATAAGAAAACCTGAAATAGATGCTTATCCCGGATTAGTCGGCTTGATTAACCTCGAGTAGTTAGATAAATCACGGGAAAAGCATCTCATCGTTTAGAAAACTACTACACGTACGACACAAGGGGGAACACCGCGGAAATTAGGGAAAAATTAATAATAAAAATACAGTAGGTAGAAATAACGCTCGCCGACCGACCGTACTTGCTGTAACCGTCGGAATAATTAAATCGAGCACCGCGAAATAACTTAGCAACAGAGTAGGTTACCGTAGATATTAAAGGATAGCAACTAGCATCCGTACCGTTACCGTAGATATTAAAAATAAAAGATATTAACTAGCATCCGTACCGTTACCATAGATATTAAAAATAAAAGATATAAACTAGCACCCGTACCGCTACCATAGATATCAAAAATAAAAGATATTAACTAGCAACCGTACCGTTCCCGTAGAAAAAAAAAGATAGTCAGCAACGTCCGTACCGCAGAGGAAAAAAAAAAAAACCAAGAAAGGGGGAACAAATCGAAGGCAAACGATGCCAACTGCCTGGATCTACTCACTGAACAAGCAAAAACTGACAGAAGAGTTAGAAAAGAGGAACATACCGGTTTCACCTACAAGCACAGTGGAAGAATTGAGGAAACTGTTATCACAAACAGTAAAAATCGAAGAGGAAACCCACCAGGACAGTACAATGGGTACCGAGAGTGGAACCACAGACTTCGACAAAGCAATATCCCGATGGAATATACAATTTGATTCAACGGGAGATGCCGTAAAATTCTTAGAAAGAATTGAAGAACTCGCCGAAACATTAGGGGTAAAGAAAAATAAGATTATACATCTGATACCAAGATGTCTCAACGGAAAAGCGTCTTTATGGTATAGAAATAATAATCAATATTGGACAACATGGGAAGATTTCACCGATAGCTTCAAACTGTATTATTATCCGAAAAATTATGAGAAGAATCTCCTAGAAACAATTATAAATAAGAAACAAGAAACGCGGGAAGATTTCATCGACTATTTGACTGACATGCAGACATTGTTCAGAAGATATGGAAAATTAACACCGGAGCAACAACTAGAAAGAATCTATGATAACATGAGGTCGAATTATCAGTTTTACATCAAAAGAAGAGATTTCAGCACAATCACCGAATTAATACAATTGGCGAAAGACTGCGAGAAAATAAATTCAGACCGGTACCGAGATTACCACAAAGAAAACCGACCGGAACATAACGAACTAGTATCCAGAAATCAAGAAGCCGAGCGAAAATCGGAAAGAAAACCAATCAGGCCGGACTATGATCCACAGAAATGCTGCTGGAAGTGCGGAAGGAAAAATCACACGTCCCGAGTATGCCGAAACAAGCAAGTTATCTTTTGCAGCCGTTGCGGGCTATCAGGAAAGTTAACTCGTAATTGTTGTGGAGAAACCAGGACAGACAGAAAAACAAAACCACAGGCCTACACAACGAATACCCAAGCAGAAAAAGAGAATAGGATATTCGCAGAGGTGAAATTACTTGGAAAAACTTTCAAAGCACTAGTAGATACCGGTTCAACGAACACGTATATAAACAAAAGCGTCATGGACCGAATTAGGCAAAACAAGAGGGAAATATTAGAAGAGTTGAACACAATTAAACTAGCGAACGGTTCCAGAGTAAAAACAAACAGAGTGGCAAATATCGAACTAGAGGTAAATGGTCAAAAAATAACACATCAAGTCATATACCTACCGTCAACCACAATCATGATCATGGGTATGGACCTGCTAAGAAGACTAGGACTACAAATCGATTGGAAGAGATCGACATGTGAGCAGTCTAACACAGAAGAACTGACAACTAAGTTCAAGTGTAAGCAGGATGTTATAATAGACGAACCGTCGCACAACCCGGTATACGCAATGTCAAGAGGGGAAAAAGACTGGTATACAAGAAAATTAAGGAACGTAATGAAGAACCCCGAAACAGGAACCGATTACCGCATACAGGATGGAAAACTGTACAAAAGGATAATCAATCCACGATAAGGGGGAAAACTAGATCCGGCGACCGAGTGGAAACTATGTGTCACAAACTCCGAGAGAGGGAAAATCCTTTCACAAAACCACAATGAACCTAGCGTAGGACACTTAGGAGTGTCAAAAACATTCAATAAGATAGCACAACACTATTATTGGCCAGGTATTTTTAGAGACGTAACAAAATACGTGAACAAGTGCGAAACATGTCAGAAACATAAACGCGCGAACGCAGCCGTAAACGCACGAAAAGAATGCGTACCGATGAGATGTGGCGAAATAAAAACTTTGCTCGGTGATAACGCGAAATCAGTCACAAGCAAACATTTTAAAGACACACTCGCGAAGTATAATATAGGACAAAAACTCAGCCTACCGTACACACCAAAGTGTAGTCCGACCAAACGAGGGTACAAAACACGCGGAAACATGATAGCCGCCTTTATAGGGAAAAATCGGGAAAAATGGAATAAGTACATAAGGAAAAAATCATCAAAATACAACACCGTGTTAAGAAACTTCAATGACGAAAAGAGTCTCCCGACACCGACGGTTAAGAAAAAAGAAACAGAAACTAGAAGAAATCCGCGAAACGGTTACAGATAACCGAAAAGAATTCAAAAACAAAACAATGCGGGGAAGCCGAACGTAGAATAGAATTCCACTCTCAATAAAGTACTCTAGTCCGTATAAACTCGAAAAACCCAAACAGATAGAAATTGTCTGCAGGAAATAACCCATTTTATTGTTTGTGGGTAACCGTCCGGTGATGTTTACAGGTAAACATCTCAAAACGAGAGGGGAGAATGTGACGAGCAACGTCACAACGCAACCAGCCTACACGTGCCGCGTGAATCATCACGCGCAGCCTGCGTGATCACGCGCGGCAGGGCAGTGACACCGACGACGGCGCGATCCCCACCGAGCCGCGCCGAGGCCCGCCGAAGCAGCCAGCAGAAAAGTATAAAAGGCCGAACAAGGACGCTCACCGGCACACCATTTCCGCTGTCTGTGTTCGCCCCGGGCGGACGTGTCTACATGCTCCCTGAGTGCATTCCGGTTCACGAAAATCCTCGCGCCCGATTATTTGTGTTGTGTGTTGTGCCAGTGCCAGCCGGACTTCAGTGCTCGGACTTAGTGCTACGTTGTGGTTAGGTCTAGTGTAGTTCTAGGTTCCAGGTTCCGTGAGTACACTAGTCTAAGCGCAGAGTAGGTACTCACCCCCGTCACCCAAGGACGGGGACTCAGCTAGGGTTTACACCTTAGGTACTCACCTCCCTGCCTCGGCAGGGGGGCCACCTTTAGCTACCGGGTCCACTATGGACCCCTCCCAACCCGCCCCCGGGCCCCCTCAGGGCCCGGCCGAGCCCAAACGTCAAAAACCTAAACTCAATATGCACAGGTTGCTGGCTGACCTCAGGATGAGACAGCCAGACTACCTGTCCCTTTTCTATGAACCGGAGTCCTGCTTGGACCTGGAACACCCCAACTTCTACCGGGACATCCCGGAGTCTCCCTCAGCCATGGAGGAAGACACCGGGGTGTCTCACCTCAAGACCGTAGCCGGGCCTTCAGCCCACCGCCCTCCACCAGTCAAGGAGCTTCCCTCCGAGACCCCCGCGGGGCCCTCAGCCCCCCCAACCCCCCGAACCGAAGTCAAAGAGCCTCACTCCGAGACATCCCCAGCATCATCAGAGACTGATGAGTTCACAACGGTGCAATCTAAGAGCCAGAAGCGCAAGCTGAAGGCCTCTAAGTCCCATTCAAACCCACCAAAAAAGGTAGTTATTACCGAGCCTTCAGCTCAAAATCCCCCCAAAGCCTCAACCTCCCGAGCAAACTCCGAGGAGGTGTCAGAAGACTCCCCCATGGATGAACCTCGGAAGGAAAAGGTTCCACCTCTGTACATCAGAGAAAAACTTCACTGGCAGCGTATCTTGCCAATGATTTTAAATCAGGGTATCTCCTTCGAGAGCGCCCGCTCCACAGCGATCGGAATTAGGGTAGATTGCCTTAGCTCCTCCGATCACCGTCGCCTCACGACAATCCTCCGCCAGGAAAACATAGGCTACCATACCTATGCCCTCCCTGACGAACGCGTGCTCCGTGCCATCATCCGTGGGCTCCCAAAGGAGCTAGACACGGAACACATCAAGGCAGACCTCATCTCCCAGGGGCTGCCCGTCCAAATGGTCCACAGGATGTACAATCCCAGGACCAAACAGCCATATGAAATGGTTTTAGTCATCCTTGACCTCACTCCTGAGGGCAAGGAAATTAATAATATCACCAGTGTCTGTCGCTTGACCGGACTAAAAGTAGAGCCCCCGCACAACAATGGCCGACTCGGTCAGTGCCACCGATGCCAAATGTATGGCCACTCAGCCCGTAATTGCTTCGCCCGCCCTAGGTGCGTCAAGTGCCTAGGGGACCACGGCACTTCGGACTGCCCCAGGAAGCAGCCGGCCGAGGAGCCCCCTAGCTGTGTTCTCTGCGGGAACAAAGGGCATCCCGCGAACTATCGCGGCTGCCCTAAAGCCCCGCGAGAACCCAAGCGAAGGGTCAAACCGGCCGGCAGCAAACCTGCCGCTCCCACCCAACCCGCCCAAACTTTCGTCCCAGCTCCGGCGCCAGCCGCGAACGCATGGGCCAAACCTTTGCCCAGGGCTCAAAACCCTGCACCCAAGCTCGCTCACCCAGCAGCAACCCTGACCACTACAAAACCCACTCCTGCAGCGCCAGGCGCACCCGCCCCAAAACCCCAGCCCGCCCAGGCCCCCACGACTGACTCGACTGACTCTGTCACCATCGACTGTCGTTTAATAACTAACATCATCTTAAAAATAGACCTTGATGAAGTTAAAGCCTTCCAAATTAGGTTCAACCAAGACCAATTTGCTGCTATTGTCCAATACGCAGATCTTCTTACACAGATGAAGGAAATTTTATTAGGAACCAATAATGGATAGTACACCCAAAGGCAGAATGAAACCACACTCTCTGAGTGTCGCGTTTTATAACGCAAACGGGCTTATCGATCAAATAGACGAAGTACGCGACTTTGTATGTGCACACCAAGTAGATTTTCTCTTAGTGCAAGAGACTTTCTTAAAACCTAGCAGACGCGACCCGAGAATTGCTAACTTTAATATGATTAGAAACGATAGACTCACCGCGAAAGGCGGCACTGCTATCTATTACAGAAGGTCTCTTCACTGTACCCCTCTCGATCCTCCCACACTCACCAATATGGAAGTTTCTGTTTGTCAGGTGAGTATGACCGACCATCCGACGGTCATACTAGCATCAGTCTATCTCTCCCCAACAAAAGATCTACTCGAGAGTGATCTTAAGGCACTCCTCTCCCTAGGAGACTCCGTCATTCTGGCAGGAGATTTTAACGCCAAACACCAAAGCTGGAATTGCCGCTCCCCAAACACAAGAGGACGACAACTTGAAAGACTGACAATTCGGCCAGACCTCAATTTTATAGTCATAGCCCCTGACACACCGACTCGTTACCCCACGTCAGACTTGACCACAGACAGACCGGACATACTCGACATAGTACTCTTGAAGAACATCGCCCTACAGGTGAGTCCTCCGAGAGTGCTGTCCGAGCTATGTTCAGACCATCGCCCAGTCCTACTCCAGCTAGGACCACCGCCCTCCTCGAACCCTCCGACTAAAACAATCATTGACTTCAAGAAGCTCTCCGAGCATCTTAAGTCTCTTGATTCAGTGCACCTTTCTCAAATACCTGACAAAATAGAATCTCTAGATCAAGCGCATGCAGCCTCTCTGCATCTCACAGATCACATCCGCGATGCCCTCAGCGTATGCTCTCGGGAAATGCCAAACGGATTCGTTCGTCAGCAACTCCCAGACGACGCGAGAGAGCTTATTACGATCAAAAACGCAGCCCGTAGGACCCATGACAGATGTCCGAACGCAGACAACCGGAGGGAGCTTTGGCGAGCCCAGAGGGAGGTGAAGGCTCGCATCGCAGAACTTCGGGACAGACAATGGGACAGGAAGCTGAGCGAGCTCAAGCCATCGCACGTAGCCTTCTACAGCCTGGCGAGAGCTCTCAAAGCCGACCCTGTCTCGGCCACTCCCCCGCTCATACGTCCCAACCAACCGCCCGCCTTTGAGGATATCGATAAGGCCGAGTGCTTAGCCGATAGCTTAGAAGCTCAATGCTCTCCGAGCACAACTTCAATTGATAGGGCCCACGTTGAGCTAGTCGAAAACGACTTAGCTACCGTCCTCTCTTCTGCCCCTGGAGGCGACCCCATTACCCCCACGACCTACGGGGAAGTTCGTCAAATCATCAAAGACTTACACGCCAAAAAAGCTCCCGGTCCCGATTCAATTAACAACAAAACACTCAAATTACTCCCTGACCAAATAATAAACCTCCTGGTTATTATTTTTAACACCCTCATGATGGGATGCTCCTTCCCCGATAGGTGGAAGGAAGCAACGGTTATAGGTATCCCGAAGCCGGGAAAACCTAAAAACCTGCCCACTAGTTATCGCCCCATTAGTTTACTCAACACCCTTGGCAAGGTGTATGAGAAAGTTATACTCAATCGCCTTAGGACCGTCGTCGAGGAGAAAAAGCTCCTCAACGACGAGCAGTTTGGTTTTAGAACCAGACACTCATGTATTCATCAAGCGCACCGCCTCACGGAGCACATATACCAAAACTTCAATCGTTTCCAAACGAGAGCCATTCCAACAGGAGCCCTCTTCTTCGATGTAGCGAAAGCTTTCGACAAGGTATGGCACGCCGGCTTGTTATACAAGTTATTCCATCTAGGCGTGCCAGAAAGACTCGTGCGCCTGCTACGAGATTTCCTTACCAACCGTACCTTCCGCTATCGACTAGACGGGACTTTATCGTCCCCAAGACCAATCCGAGCAGGAGTCCCCCAGGGCTCAGTGCTCTCCCCGCTTTTATACGCGCTGTTCACCAGCGACATTCCCAGATCCCCCAATGTTAGCATAGCCCAGTTCGCGGATGACACCGCTCTTTACTCATCAGACAAAAACAGAAATTTCATTAAAGCCCGACTCCAGAAAGCGGTAAGCAGCCTAGGCCGCTGGTTCCGCCAATGGAGGATAGAGGTCAATCCTGAAAAAAGCGCAGCAGTGCTTTTTAAAAGGAAAGGCCAAATAGGAGTCTCCAAGTTTAAACTCGAAAATCTCGAGATCACCCTCTACGGGCGTCGAATACCATGGCAGTCTAAAGCCAAATACTTAGGTGTAACCTTTGATGAGACGATGAGTTTCACCGCACACATACGCAGAGTCCGTAACAAGGCTCGGTATGTGTTAGGTCGACTTTATCCGATGATCTGCGCCAAAAGCAAGATGTCCCTCAGACACAAAGTCACTCTATACAAAACTTGCATTCGCCCCATTATGTCATATGCGTGTGTCGTCTTCGCACACCTCCCGCCCTCTTCTTATAAAAGCCTTCAGGCAGTACAAAACAAGTTTATGCGCATGGCCACGGGCTCTCCATGGTTCGTGCGTAACGTCGACCTCCATAGGGACCTCCAACTCCCCACATTAGCTCAACATTTCAAGCAGCTTTCCAAAAATTATTTTGAGAAAGCTGCCAACCACCCCAACCCACTAGTGGTTGAGGCCTCAAACTACCCAACCGATCGTAACGACCCTCCAGATAAAAGGCGCCCTAAGCACGTCCTTAACGACCCTGACGACCAGATTACGACAGACAACGAACCCTATCAGGTAGGGCCACACACACAGTCAACCTCAACACAGCGTCTTCGCCGGCGAAGACGAGGCCCCCGATTTCTAACGTCACCTGGGCGTGGATCCTTACCACGATCACGGGGACGTACGGACTAACTTAGTCCAGCCACTCCTCCCATTCGTCCCAACGTCATCCTAAGCCGAGGTCCGAGCCTCACAGGAGGCGCCCTTAGGAAGACGTTGCCCCCCGATGTCTTCGAGCCCTAGGGCTCACTCCCCTGGCGACGCTTCGCGCTCGCCCCAACGTCCGGTGACGCTGTAGCGGCCATTAGGGCCAACAGCATACTCCATCCGAAAAAAAAAAAAAAAAAAAAAGCTCACCGGCAGTGAGAGCTCGACTGCCGTCGTGTGCGGATGTTTCGCACCGGCGCTCGGGTCCCTAATGTGATTCGGTTTCGTTCGCGACTGCCTCTCCGAACCACTTGCGCCCACGGTGGTGTTGGTGCTGACGTGCCAGCACCTCCGTTTGGACCGCGCCAAGGCAGCTTTCGTCACGAGTTAGATAGATGCATCACCTCTCGCAAACCCGCGTTACCGCGTCGTAACTGTCGCCGGTAAACATGCCGCCACCGCCGCCATTCGCGCGTCGCGCGACCCGACCGCGCCCGCTGCGCCACAAGGTGTTCGTGCGGTCGACCATCGCCTGCCTCGAGGCCGGCCTGGACGCCATGGTAGCGTCCGGCCAGGCCACCTATGCTTCCCCCGCACCCAAACCTGCACGTGCGGGACCTTCGACGGGAGCTGGCGAAGTATCGTTCGTCGCGAGCCCGCTGACGCTTTCGCCGGCCCCGTCCACCGCTCCGTCCACCGCGTCCACGGATTCCGTTGGACCGTCCACTTCCAGACGCCAAGCAACGCCTGCCGCTACCGCGCCAACCCCAGCCGCACGCACGGCAACGCCACCCGCCGTACCGAAGCGTACCGCGCAGACCACGTCGCCTCGCACGCCACGTTTCCCTGCTCCGCCGCCGAATATCGCTGTGAAACGTTTTCCGTCCCCGCCGCGGCCGAGAGGGGGCAAAACACCGGTGGTATTCACACCGCCGAGTATGCCGACGCTCTCACCGGGCTCTCATCAGGAGACCCCGATGGAGATCACGTCGGCAAGCCCCACCTATGCGGATACGGCCGCCAGGAAGAAGCAGAAGACGGATGACTCCCCCGCCCCTGCCGTCACCACAGCTGCCGTCACCACAGCTGCCACCACCGCTGCGACCACCGCAGCGGCCACCCCCGCCACCGCAGCCACTACTACCTCGACCAAGGCTGCCCGGTACCCTCCGCTCATTGTGGAGGTGCTGCCCGATTGGCCGACGCATTTCCGGGAGCTCAAGAAGCTCCTCGGCTACACCCCTAACGGGCGCCCGTTTGGCAAGGGCGTCCGTTTCATCCCAAAGTCGGACCAGGAGTTCCGCCTCATCCAGCGCTACCTCACGCAGCTGGAGAGCGAGGCAAGAATCTCCTGGTTCTGCTATTCGCTGCCCGCCGAACGGAGCGTCAAGTTGGCGATCCGCGGCCTGCCGGCCAACACCGAGCCGGCATTAGTGGAGTCGGAGCTGCGCGAGCTCGGGTATGTCCCGGAGCACGTGCGCGCGATCCCCGCCCGCCCGGGCAGACCAGGCTGCCTCATGTTCGCGCAGCTGCAGCGAACACCGGACCTCATCCCGGGCATATACGAGGTGCGCGAGCTTCTCTGTATGCCCGGCATCATCATCGAGCCATGGCGCGGCAGGAAAGGACCCGCGCAGTGTCATCGATGTCAACAATTCCGACACTCCTCCCACAACTGCCACCGGCCCATAGCCTGTGTGCGGTGTGGGGAGAACCACCCGGCCAGGGAGTGCCCGCGTCCCCGGGAGGAACCGCCGACGTGCGCCAATTGCAGCGGCGCGCACACGGCCAACAACACCAGCTGCCCGGTGTTTCGTAAGGAGTCACGAAACCGCCGGGCGGGCACCACTGCGCGCACAGCTGCAACCACACGTGCGCCCCCCGCTACTGCCCCCGCAATGGAGGCTGACGCGCCCGGATCGCTCATGGCTGTTGCCAACCAGCCACAGCAGCGGTCGGGCCAACGCCGTCGCAAGCGCGGCAAGCGCGCTCAAGCGCGCCGTGACGCGCCGCCCACTGCGCCACCTGCAGTACCTCCGCCAACCGCGTCGCAACCTACGAGCACACCGACGCCCAACCCCACCGTGGTCGCCGCCCCCGCAGGGGGGACGAAGGCGAAGCGAGTGTCGATTGACCCCAGACTGACCAAGGTCATCAGCACACTGAACCAGGTGCTGATGGCCATCCAGGAGCAGCGTGATCCTATCCCGCTGATCCTGGCCTGTATCTCCGAACTTTGCACGGCTCATGATTGAGCCCGCCTACCCGGACACGACTGCTTCCTCGCCGCTGGCTGATGGGCGCTCGCCGGTACACTACCGGCGGGCTCGACCTCGCTGAGCGGCGGGCGAAGCCCACCACGGACCTATTACCCTGCCGCAGTCCGCGGATCGCCCGCGTCTTACTCCGCGGGCTCGATCGCACTGCAGCAGGATTCCACCGGACTCGACACACCACGGACCAACCGGTCCCACCCAGTGCCCCGCCTGTCGTTGCAGGCGGCGTTGCTACTACCGAAAGGGGCCATTGCCCTGAGCGGTTACCCCGAGGCTCGTGAGGGCCTACGAGGATGAACCCGGACGACGTCACCGGCAGTTCGCCAGCGGCGCTCGTACCCACAGGGTCGGTCTGATTTCTCTGGATCGATCCTGGCATCGTCGGCCTGATTACCCTCTGGGTTGACGATAGGTACGGGTCCATTGGTAGGACCACAGGGGCTGTTGCTCGCGCCTGGCTTCACGGCTCGGCTCGTCCAACCCTCCGCTAGGAGTAATAGTGTTCTGTGGTCCAACCGCTCCGAGCGCCTGCGTTCCCCCCCGCGACCGCCGCGTCACCCGCGCTCCGCCGTTAGTCCGTCATCCATCCGTCAGCCGCCCGGGCGGTCCCGATCCGTGTAACATTGTAAACGCGTTTAGGCTCGCGTCGACGTCACTCTATTTGATCGCCTATGTCATGTAGTACGTAAGAGAATTGTAAATAAAAATCATTATTGTTTATCGAGTATTTTATTCTTGGTCCTCGGGAATATTGAAGAACGAGGTTCGATCCCTCTCATCTAATGAACGAAGTGGGTCACTGAGCTTCCACCGTTCCACTTCGTTACAAAACAATAGTGGGAGAGTACCAGCCAATCAGACACCATTGCGATCGTTATAATAATGCAATCATTTTAACCGACTTCAAAAAAGGAGGAGGTTCTCAATTTGAATTTTTTGTATATTTGTTACCCAATTATTCCGCCAAATAATGAATGGAATTTGATAATTTTTTTTTGTTTAGTAGGGCATACTTCAGAGGTGGTTCCCATATAAATTTTTGTTGATATAATGTTAGATGTTACTCCATAACTACGTCAAATCTGAACCGATTTCAATTTTTTTTGAAAGAAAGCATAATAAGGTTGGGCCTATTTAAAAGGTGAAGAGAAGATGATTCATATCTTCGGTGATGGAGGAAGGAACTCAATGATTAAGAGCAAATTGCTCGCGATCAGAGATATACACAAAAAAGCTTAAAATAATAATGTAAAAAAAATATCTTTAAAAAACCGACTTCATACGCCGATCGGGCAAAGTTGGGCTAGCGTCGCGCATTAGTTTCATCATTTATATTTAGGCCCGCCCGACTTCAACATACATGTACAAATTAAAATTGTTTTATACTTTGTAGTGGCGTTTAAAGTCGGTTTTATAGAAAGAATTTTTTATCATTATTTGATAATCCCACAGACGATCAAAGTTCGTATTTATATATCTAGTCATATTTTACTTAAAGCTTATAAATTAGTCGTTCACCCCTTCCTATTCTATCGTGATTTTAATTCTATGGGATCAATTTATAATGCAGTTCAAGATAAAGGTCTCTAAACGAATAGTAAGTAGGAAGATTAATTTTCAATATTTTCCCCAAATTATTTCATGTACGATTAAGTAGCAACATTTTCAGATCGACAGTTTTCTTAAGTTTTCTGCAGTATTGCATTATTTGGATAAAATAATACATCAGAAGTAAATAAATGTTATCCTTTAGTAAACTGGATGTTTTAAATATTTTTTTAGAAGAAAATACTCTCATATTCGGCATTTATAGCGGAGCTCATTCCCCGCTAACCATACGTAGTTGACAGGCGCGTGACTCGAGTCAAACAGTTTTATATAACGAGTAGGACCACTGCTCATACCCAACTTACAGAGGGGTACGCGCGTCAATTCTTCTCCTGTGTTGGTTTATTACTCAAAGTTATAAGGTATCAGTTAAAATTGTCACAGTGTGTATTTCTATTGCCGCTTTATTATATTCTAGTAAAAAGTTAAATTAATAAAATAGGTACAATCAGTCGCGGTCTGATAATGTTTACGAGTTTTACGACCATAAGATTCATAATTGCATGCACACATCTCTGTCTGACGGTCGATATTCTATGGCTAGACCTTACTTTACTGCACGCAATGTGATAAAGAATCTAAAAACCTAAAAACTGATAAACATTTTCAGACCGCGACTATACTTATGGCACCCTTTTTTTTTTTAAACACTTTATTGCACAAAAAAGTACAAAAGGCGGACTTAATGCTAAAGCATTTTCTACCAGTCAACCTTGAGATGTGAGACAACACTTGTAGGTGTGCAAAAGAGTAGAGTAAAAAGAGTATAATATATAAATATATAACATACATACACACATCAAAAGTGTCTAGGGATCAAGCATTTTTATGCGGATTTCTTGAGATTGAGATGTGGCTTTGTAATAAATTTATGATTTTATAAATTTATATGGATCCTTTTTGGTGCATTTCATAATTTCATAATCAGCGATTAAAATCCTGCCAGGAAGTCCATCCTTATAGTGGTGGAACCATCATGGTATGGGCGGGTATTTGGATCGGCGGAAGAACTGAGTTGATTTGGATCAGAGGCAACCTCAACGCTCAAATTTATGCTGAGACGATTGTATCAGACGTCATCGTTCCTCTACAAGTGCAAATCGGTCCCTTATTTCAGTTAATGCATGATAATGCACGACCGCACACCGCAAGAGTTGTAAGACAGACTCTCGCCGCAGCTAACATCAATGTCCTGCCCTGGCCTGCTCAGTCGCCAGACTTGAAACCGATTGAGCATGCATGGGATATGCTACAGAGAAGAGCTCTGCCGAATATGGAGGGTATCCAGTGGCAAGAAGACTTTTTTTTGTTGTTGCAACGAACATGGGCGGCCATTCCACAGCGTGATTTGGATGAACTCATTTTGAGTATGCCAAACCGATGTTCTTGTGTTGTTAGTGTTCGCGGTAGAAACACGGATTATTAATTGTTTAAGTTACCCAATAAAATTTTAAAGAAAACTGTTATTTCAGTCTTTTTTTCGAACTTTAATGTTAGTGGTTCAAATGTCAAAAATCCCTTTATTAGGAAAATGGCAAATTTCTTTATTAATACAAAGGTGACTTGGTTTATCGTTACTGTGACAAACGAAAACACTTTATTTGATGAATCCTTAAAGAAAATTTTAATTAATATCAATCAGGAGAAAAGTTATTGCAAAAATATATGTTGATCCCTAGACACTTTTGATGTGTGTATTTTGAATATAATAATAATATACATATAATATACATAATTATATACAAATAGATACCTAAATATATTACATGATACAAAATACATTACGTAACATGATACCGTATACATATGAAACATAAAATTAGTATTAAATATAATAAATATAGAAAAAAGTTACAGACAGGGGTTACAATATGGTTTTGAGCAGATGATCCTTCACTTGTCGTTTAAATGAAAATTTTGAGTTTGCACTCCTTATGGAATCGGGCAATGCATTCCACAGCCGAACTGCCTCCATTTCAAAAGAGTAGGCCATGAAGCCGGTCTTGTACCTACAATAGTGATCGCCAGACGAACACTTTGGGAGGACCGAAGCCTAGGATCACAGACTTCGGATTTGAATGGGAACTTACTTTTAAGGTAATTAGGTGTAGAAGGGTCGCGAACCCTTCTCGTGCGAGTCCAACTAACTACAACTTGGATGGAATTTTTTTGATCTAATGCTCATAATTTGTGATTCGGCTAATAATACCTGTAGGTATTATTAGTAGGTAGGTAGTACAAGGTAGACCTTGTCCCCGCAGTAAAGATTTTTTCGTCAAAAAAAAATGAGGCTATCTAACTATTTAAACCTTAGATTAAATACTCATAGATCGGAATTCGGAAGTTTCTAACTTTCTGCTCCAAACGTAGTTAGCTAAGCTCAAAACAGACAATGAATGTTGAGTGCCATGTAAATGTAATAATTATTTTCTGTACTGGTAACTACCTAACACCCTTTCACAGCACATTATGTAGGTACGTTATTTTTTAATAATTTTCTGCGAGCTCCTCGTACTGACGCGACGCGACGATAATAGGTACGTAGTTGGCCTTTAAAGGCTCACCAAGAACCTTACGGTACCTAGTAATTAATACAATAAGTCTATGCTAAGAATGGCTTATCACCGCGTTGACTATTGCGTTTCTAGGAGTATTTATTTTAAGTTTTGTACTTAATAAAAATGGTGAAAAATTGCATAAGTAGGTACTTTGGATGCTTTGGCCACACTGCTTGGTAAACATGATTGTTGCTTGAATAGGTAGGTAGGTAAAATGACATTTCTTCGTCCGAGCCGAGACCATACATTAGGTATCCTGCCCTAAATAGGGTCTCGGTCTACTTTACTGCACAGACCAGCATGTAGGAATAAAATTAAATTGAGGTTTACTGGGTCTAGTCAAAAGGACTCTGTGGAGTCGAGTGTGGTGAACACAGGTGGTGAATGTACTTTGTGAGTGTGGTCTACTGTCACGTGTCATCTGTCATCTTCGAAAGTAATTTTTTCCGTTTTGCAAAAACAAGTTTAAAAAAATCAGTGATTTAAACATTAAACTATCCTAGTGTTCGTGGTCTATGCATTAAACATGGTGGTGATAAATTACATCATTATTCCTAATTAAAATACGTAGGTAGTAGGTATTTTTTGAAATTTGTTAAATCATTCGTAAATCTAAGTTACATCACACGAGTAAATCTCTGTGGTTACATAAAAGCAAGGAATGGAGAGGGACGACCAAGGTAATTATATTGTAATAGGCTTCTATTTTGTTGTAATAACGATACATTGGAAAATAGAAATGGGATTAGTGGAATCCTTAATCTCCAGCTACATTTTTAGCGGTATGAATTTGTGATACTTAATAGGCACTGCACAGTGTTCATGTAGGACCAACATTCTTCCTGATTAAACATTTGAATTTTATTCTTTGTAGCACTTTAACTATTTTCAGTTTGTTTTGAAAGTATATGATAGGTACATGTAAGATGGGGCTGACATATACTTTTAAATGTATAAAAGCCCTTACAGCAAATAAAGATTAAAAAAAAACTATTTTCAGTAGGTAGCAGTAGTAATTTATACTCAGTTAGATTTATGTGAGTGCCAAATATTGTTCTAAAAAAGGTAACTTTACTTGCAGAACAAGATTGTGCAATTTGTTTACAAAAATATCACCACCCTGCACAGTTACCATGTGGTCACATCTTCTGTTTCCTTTGTGTCAAGGTGAGTTACTTCATAATTTTGGCCTTAACTTAATTTTTCTAACTGTATGGCGTTTGATACAAAAGGGTGGAAAGAGTACCTCCGACTAGTAATGGGATAGTCTCAAGAATATAATAGAATAGAAATATTTTTTATTTAAATAAACTTTTACAAGTGCTTTTGAATCTTCAAATGAATATAGCACTCTTTCAGAATGCTGTTCCTATCAAGAAGAACCAGCAAGAAACTCAGTGGTTGCTCTTTTTCAATATAGTTTTCAATAGGTACTATGCTATGTATGCAGTGTTTCCACAATGAGGGGAAGTTCCAAAATGCATACTTACAATTCAATATTTGTTAAGATGGGCAGACAGAAAATAGCCCCATTCCCACCAGTGGTACCCATTCACGAGCATGACTCATAATCCAACCTTTGATTCACTCAACCATATTTGAGGTGCTGTTAGCCACATAACATCGCTTTCAAGAGACCTAGTCCCTAAATGGACATCTTTTGGTTGAGTTGGTAATGACTATGATGGATAAATAATAATTTGACTAGTTGTAAATGGTCTACAAACTAGAAAGTTAGTTTCATATTTGTTTTATTCAGTATATAAATATTAAGTAAAAGGCCATATTAAGTCGTACACTTGAGCCAACTTAACTATAATATTGATGTCCCTAACATATCTAATATATAATATTGCAACTCATACAGTATAGTATTTTCCTGTTTAAACATAGATTTTAGTGAAATAAAATGAAAGTTGGATAGAAGCAGACATTACTTTGTGGAAGTTCATAGTAAGAAAAGGTTAGAATTATTTTGCTATAATCCGCCAACAGAAAATATCTGTATGGTCAAACATGTTGTAACAAGCTAAGCACCACTCACCTTCGAACTTACATTGTCGACAGTATTGTCTACTAGACAATACTGCATTGTAAAGTCAAGGATGCATCTCCTGAGGATGCTCCTGTGTTGGGGCTAAATGTGCATCAAGATTAGTATAAAAGTCTTGTGTGGTGGTGCATGTGAGTGGTGTTGGCATTGCATGCTTGGGAACTTTGCTTTCTTGCATGCTTGGGAAGGTGAGCGATGCTTGTTACTGCTTGTTTGACTATACATATTTTTTCTGTTGGTGGATTATAGCAAAATAATTCTAACCTTTTCTTGCTAAAATGAAAGTTGTTTTTAAAGGTTTTATTCTATTGATCGATGCAATATGAAAATTAATTCCCTTTGATAGATTCGTAAGACAGTGTTGTGTAGGAGTTCCAACAGGATACCTATGTTCATCTGTTAGTCTATCAGTTGACAACAACAACTTTGTTGACACTATGGTAACTGAATGTTAAATACTATTATTTGTTTGCAGGGTATTGCGATACTAAGCAAGAAGTGTGCCATTTGCCGCACCCAAATTCCAACAGACTACTTTGATCATCCAGTTCTATTAGACGACTTAAATACAAATGAAACTTTGGAGCCTGAAAATGAAAAATATCACTGGTATTATGAGGGGCGAAATGGTATGAATTTACAATTGATTACCAAAGTATATTAAAATTCAGTTACGCAGTTCTACTGTATTTATCTGTGCTAGACCTTTCAAGTAGTAGGGATCTGTACTAAAATATGCTATCTCATCCATTTGTCTGTCATATCTCTTGCACATAGCACTTCTTAATAAGCATTTTAACAATTGTTGTTCATAATAAATATCCTTGTTTAAGTCAAAAAGTAGTTGTTTTGAGTTAAATCTTTGAATAGAATCGAAAAACGAGTCGCTTGAGCAATCACACTGGTTGTAGCCAATAGCAACTCGTTATTTAAAGTTCTTGTAAAGGACAATGGGCGAAGGTGGTCCAAGAGCCTCCACTGATGAGACTTGCGGGAAATGAAAGGTCATAGTTATCGTATGATTCTGACAAAATTCTATTAAATTCTGTCCCGGGGTTATTTCGTTATACTTAGTCATGTTTGCTCCGACTAAATAATATGATTTTACGTACATAACGTTGTCTTTATTATGACATGGTCTCTTAATCTCTTTATCTATCTTTAATTCGATGCCCCTCCCGCTTCTCCTAACCTCACAGCGCTTCCCTCGCCCATCAGACACCTACCAGAACACCGATATGACGTCATCGACACCAGGCGCAGATATAATGTGACTATGGAGTACGTTTATGTTCTCGGCTCGCGTCCAGGTAAACAAAACAAGGTAAGGAAGGTCAGAGGGGGTGGGATTATCATTGTGTATGTCCCCCTCTCGCAGTCCTAGCCTGTTGTGAATGCATGCACCGCACCGGCCTGGTCCAACAACCAGCAAGCGAGTGCGCAGTCTTTGTGGCGACCGCCCCGTGTTATGCTAAGTTCTTTCTAGCTTCTTGTGAGAGTACTTATTCATGAGGGATTTATGGAGCGGTCGTCAAGGTTAATGACGGCGGTGGCTCATGTCGGTGATAAACTTTTTCACCTACCCTAATCTTCATACCATAGACCATATCTAACCAATCCATCATGGTCTTCATATGGTATCTAGGCTATGCACGTTATGAAGATGACATACATCAACCAGCCAGATTTTTAGATTTTATAATAATAGATGAATAAATAATATGTAGATGAATATGATTTCTTCCCCTACAATCTTGTTTTGTTATTCCAGCAATCAACTACATTGAGCTTATTAAGATCTTGGTCATCATACTATTTAATGTTATAAATGCGAAAGTGTGTTTGTTGGTTTGTCCTTCAATCACGCCGTAACGGAGCTACGGATTTTTTCATGGGTATAGTTGAGGACCTGGAGAGAGACAGGGGCTACTTTTTATTCCGGGGAAAAAAATAGTTCCCGAGGGATTTTAAAAACGAAATCTACGCGGACAAAGTCGCGGGCATCAGCTAGTGTTCCATAATCTTAAATCTATTGGCGCTTTTGATCGAATGACTTAATAAAAAGATAACATACACGCTGAATTGTTTAACACGAGTCATAACATTTAGTCAGAACAAACATGACCGTAGCAAAATAACCCCCGGACAGAATTTAATAGAGTTTTGCCAGAATCATACGACAACTTTGACCTTTCGTTTCCCGCAAGTCTCATCAGTGGAGGCTCTTGGACCAAGTTCCATACATTTTTGCCCATTGTCCTTTCACTTGCATGGAACAAGGTTTTATAGAAAGAAACATTTTTTTTGCTCTCCTAGAATTCCTGGAAAGATTACTTTTTTGACTTGCACAGTGTTAGAACTTTGTATTGTTGACATATAATTTAATTAAATATTTAAATAAAGTAATATATCTTTTCTTATTAGGTTGGTGGAAATATGATGAGCGGAGTAATATTGATCTTGAATCTGCATACAACTCCAATGAGACTGAGTGTTTACTTCTACTAGCGGGCACATTGTACTGTGTGGATTTTGAAAACAAGGTTCAATTCCGCCGCAGCGATCCCACAAGGCGTCGTCGAATAAAACGAGATTTGCCCACTTTACCGTCTAAAGGTAAATAAGAAAATAATTTAAAATGTAATCAACCTACAGAAAATCAGATCTAACATCTGTTATATTGATTTTGTTTAAATACAATGTAGCCTATCTCACCCGGATCATAATAACGAATTAAATGACGACTCATTTATCAAAATCAGCTCAGTAGTTTAGGCACCACAGTGGAACGTTTGTAAATAGTCTCATACATATATAGATACATACATACATACATAGACTGTTAAATCATAACCCATCCTTTTGGCTTTACCGAAGTTAGATAAAAGCTTCGTTAGGTCAGCAGGGCATTATTATGTCATGACTGAATTATACTACTTAACAGCCTTTAATCTTCATTTGACAGGTATTGCAGGAATAAAAATTATCAATACAAGGCAAACAGAGGATTTAGTTAATACAACTGATGTAAATACAAACAATATAGCGAATGAAGAGCATGAAAACGATATAATATTAGTAACAAATGTAAGCGTCAGTAACAGCGATGCAGAGGATGTCACTGCAACAGCTGCTGAAGCTGTCCATACAATACTTGATGATCTTTCTGAAAGGCTGAGGTAACCATGGTTTTACTACATTTTAATAATTGGACTACAATGCTAAAATTAGCCTGCTACTATCTTAGCCTTAGAACTGACGGAGCGGTTTTCACCCGCGGCCTCCATAGAATATATGTAAAATTAAGTACGCCAGTCACCCGTGGGAACCGCGCGAGTCGCGATCGCCCGCGAGCTCAGCAGCTGTCGCCCGCGCGCTCTTCGGTCGGTTTGTTCCCGATCGTAAATAACCGTAAAACAAGTTTTGCGATCCTTTCCCGCATCCGAGGCGGCTTCGGAACCGCATAAACCCGCGGTGTCGTGAGTATTGAAATAAAACAGCTGTACCGCAGCTGCGGCGGGCGCGGGTGAGAACCGCGCCGGGATACGAGCGCTTAGACTGCATCTGCACGTTCCCTCAAATATGGTTGAGCGAAGCAATGGCTGGGTCATGCGAAGCAATGGCTGAGTCATGCGTCATGCTCGTGAACGGGTGCCATCGGCGAAGGGGCATGCTGTCTGCCCGTCTTAATATGTGTTGAATTATAATAATAATTATTAGGTATGCTTTTGTGGAACTTCCCCTCATTGTGGAGACACTGTTTCAAAAGCACTTGTAAAAAAAGTTTATTTGAATAAAAACATTTCTATTCTATTCTATTCTATTCTATTATTCATCGTCACATACCACCAGTAGGTACTGCTATTGTTTATATTGTCTATTGAAACTTGCTATGAACTGTCATACAATTGTCATATCCACATTAAGTATTACGAAATGTGGGTTTGACAGTTCTTAGTTAACAACTTTCTATCGTTTTCCTTAGCCACTGAGAAAGAGAATAGTTGTACTGACTAAAAGGGCTAAAATATTAACATCAATTTAAAAATACAAGAAGAATCCCAAATTGTTTTTTTATATCTAAATAAATATACTTAATATTGTTTTAATCATTGATTTCAGTAATATTACCATACAAAGAGAGGAGCAATCAAGAAGCAATGAAGAAATTGTTGTGGAAGAGAATGCGGAGAACATGTGACAACTTGACAAGTCTGGCCTGCCTAGCATTCAGAGTACAAAACAATTACTTATTTTAACTTAAAACAAACAAGAATTAATTTTTTTTATTGACATTGATTAGATACAACAATACAAAAACATTATTATTGATCTTGTTAGAAAACACTACCAATTCATAATGTAAAGCACCAATTTGTTTAACCAGTAACAGATCTCATTACTCTGATGCCGGTATTTGAATGCACTGGTTAATAAGATAGTTCTAAATATTCTCCTTTAATTTCTTCTAGTGTAGGTACAGGAATTAGAACGCTAGGCTGGAAGGCTAACCATAGTTGATTTTCTGGGAGAATTTGTACAGAAGTATAGGTTCTTAGTATAGACCAATAAGGTTCCGTGGGCCACTAGGGTTGCAGCGTAGTTGTGCCCAATAGCACGCGCCGCAGGGCTAGCAGGTTCTGTATGGAAACAACTGTATAAACGACAATATTCCCAAAATTTTGTCTGCATGGATTTAGGTTTTATTACGTAAGTACAAACTTTACCCACCCCTTTCCACGCCTTAGGAATGGAATTTCGAAAAATCCCTCCATCTCTAGGTTGCCCAAGAATCTTGACTTCCCTTTTGTGCGATTATCTCTCGCAAACTACAAAATTATATCTTTAAAGGATTCCATTTATCACACATATTAACATATTAGTTATTGGAACATATTTATATGAGGCTAAATTAATTTATTGATGCATAGAGAAAATTATGTATCTGGATACATGGATACGTGCTAATCCCGATCGACGTAGTTGTTTACCACACTCAAGGAGTACCTAGAAGTTAGAACCTACCTAATGACTACAAAATAAAATACCTACATCCTACATTATATGAAGTGCTCTCCATGGTACATTAGTATTTGCGACATTGAGTTCAAAATCAATTGGTATGTCTATTTTTAACATGTTCCAATGAAACTAACAATTAACTAGGTGTATTAGGTAGTTGTTTTAAATTAGGAGTACAGGAAAATAAGGGAATTGGGGCTGAGTAGCAAAATGTCGGGAAATGATAAATCTAAGTAACATAAAATAAGCCTTGTTTTCAGTTACTCATAAGTCATAGTACTCAATTACCTCACTTTCCCATACACGGCAAGGCGAGTGCGGGCGATGTGTGACCATAGTTCTATGGAATACTATGTTTATGGGTGTGACAGACCGCTCGAGTTTCCACATTATTATTATTTTCAAAAAAAGTCTCCATGAATCGTAACTCCTTAAGGTGGAAGACACGGTTCTGCCCGCGAAATTCAAATTTAATTTGGTTTTTCGCAATTTGTAAACTAATACGACAAAGTAGGCTTATGGCATTCTAATTGCGACAATGGCAGTATCATCTTCACAGGTTTATATAAAAATCTTTACTTGAAAGTGTCTGTTTAAGAAATTAATCAAAATATCGACTAATTTGTGAGTAACTCACGTCCAACTCAGTATTTTGATTAATTTCTTAAACTGGTCACTTTCAAGTAAAGATTTTTATGTAAACCTGTGAGGCTGTGAAGATGACAATTCCACTGGCGCAATTAGAAGGCTATGAGCCTACTTTGTCGTATTAGTTTACAAATTGCGAAAAACCAAATTAAATTTGAATTTCGCGGGCAGACTCTTGTCTTCCACCTTACCGCGTCGCCCGCAGTCCAACCTTGTCTTGAACGAGTTATGTACCTATACAATAATTATTATTTATTATTGTTAGCCTAGCCTAGTACTAATATAACATAGGTAGTGTATAAAAAAGCTAGGAAATGTTTGCATATGGTTTGCATGTATCTGATGTTAAAATGTTTTTATTATATTATTATGATTGAAATCAAAGATTCCAATTAAAGCTATTATTATTAATAATTACTATTATCATTTGCTATCTAGGTATATAATTCAATAATTATAGGTAGGTAATACTGAATATATATTACTTATATAATTGTTATTAAACGTTTTTCTCTAAAACTGATAGTTTGCCCGGAAAAAAACATTTTCAGTTTTTGTTGTATGGAATGAAACAGAAACTGCTAAAATTTGGCCAAGTCTTGAAAGGTCTTGCTTTAAAACTACTTTATTCTTATTCTTTGGCTTATTGGCTATAACTATGTTATCAGCTTGCACCCTAACTTGCCCGTTTAAAAGTTATTAGAAACCGAAATTTAAAACAAAAAAAGATTTTTATTGATTTTATAATGTCGTGGATTATCAAATATTTGACCAAAATAATGTGCTGCATGAAAATTCTATGAATAAATATTGAAATTAACTTTAAATCACTAGTTCATCGAAGAGAAACTTTTAAGTTAAGCACTTAAAAAAGGATATTTCATAGATTAAAACTGTAAATTATATTAAAATAACGTGAATTCAAACAAAGGATCTACAAAAATAAAACATTCAAAATATAGCTTTCTTTATTTCTTTTTAACAATTCATTTTATTATGTATCTAATGTATCTCCTTAGCTAAACTGTCTTTGTTGTTGGAAACTAATAATTACAAACAGTGAAAAATTAGCTAATCATACTTAATATTATAAATGCGAAAGTGTGTTTGTTGGTTTGTCCTTCAATCACGCCGCAACAGAGCTACGGATCGACGTGATTTTTTACATGGGTATAGTTGAGGACCCGAGAGTGACTTTTTATCCCGGAAAATCAAAGAGTTCCCGAGGTACTTTAAAAACTAAACCCACGCGGACGAAGTCGCGGGCATCAGCTTATTATTAGCTTTTAGCAGTTTCTGTTTCATTCCATATACAACAAAACCTGAAAATATTTTTTCCGGGCAAACTATCAGTTTTAGAGAAAAACGTTTAATAACAATTATTCATCAGAATGACAAGGTCTTTCGATAAGTATTTTTTTTAAATGGAATTTGTAACAAAAAATCCTATGTACCTCTATATATAGCTGTTTCGACCCACTGTGCGTCGCCTCGGTGCCCGCCGCTACACGACGCCGCACGCGCCGCGCGAAGCCACGCCTATGCTAAAACGTCGCCTTAGTCGTGTCAGGCCTGTCTCACTCTTGGTACTTACGCGATTTATATACCTACAATCGCGGTCGCTCTGAGGGCGATACTACAGTCGGGGCTAGCGCGTTTTAGGCGAGTGACGTACTACTTAACTGATTTTAACATTGCTTACGCGTAAATACTTTTTTGAAAAAATTGGTTTAAAAAGTTTTAGTTTAGGTTTAGTATATTTAGTTGTAGGATAAAATAATTGTAGAAATTTATATTTTATATGGATGGACTTTACTTAATTGAAATAATGGCAAAAAGTCGTTGCTACCTTAGTAGGTATTGTTGTGTGGATGGATGCCTTATGAGCTCAGAAGATGATTATTTATCATTTTTTACATTACCGAAGTATACTGAATAGCGAGTTTATTTCGTAATTAAAAATATGTTAGAAGGTACCTACTTAAAATTATTAAGTATTGTACGGAGTGTTTACAAAATACCTAAACTATCTAGTTATGTATTTATTTACGTAGAGAAAAAATTGGTTGTCTGTAAAGTCGGTTTACGGACGATAGTTGTACGTGATAACGTCATAAAGAAATAAGTCATAAGCCAACGCTTGGGCCGATCGTGCCTCTCTATCGCTTTTTCTGCGCTCTCGCTTGCACGCTCGGGCTCAGGCGGAACGTGACACTTTTTCGTGCGTGCAGCCGGTGTTCATCGATTTATAAGACGTTATCACGTCAAAAATTATTAGATAAACAACTACAGAAGTACTTACACTATGTAGGTACCTAATTACAGAAATTAACTGTTGTCACTTCACTATCGAAGTTGTACCTACATAAAAGTCGCACGCAGACTTTGAGTTCTTGTTTAATACTCAAAGCACGCAGAGGTTTGCCGATGGCTGCCCTACCGCCTACGCCAGCCGCGACCCGCACTCGTCTAGCTGGGCGAGCGCGGGTCCTACTATGTACCAGGTATCTAATACCTATATTGCCTGTTGTACTAAAACTAAGTATTTTAAATGTTGTAACACAAAATACTAAAATAGCTATACCTAGAATAGGACTTCATAAGTCAAAATCTTGTAAACTAATTTATGGTTTACAAGATTTTGACTAATTTTGTATACACTACCTAGTACCTACCTGTACCTACCCTTTTCCGGCGAAACATAGCGTTTCGGGACTAATGTACCTTGCAAGTTGCGTGCGTAAGCGTAACAGAACTCATAGAGTAGCGAAAATACAGTCGATCATAGTCAGAGTAGATCTTATCTAAATACCTACCTTACAGTTTACAAATAATTAAGTTATATCTACTGTATTTTTTTACTCTTAGTTGACAACCCTAGGCAACCACGCAACGTCGTCCGTGAAGTAGGTAGGCGAAAAGATCCAAAGCAATATGGACCCTCGCGCCAACCTCGCGCCGAGCGATAAAGTCTAATAATTTATTTAGCTTGCGTGCGTGGTTTATCTATTTAATAATAATTATGTAGGCTACTAAAGCGCCGGCAAGTAGTCAGCATCAAAGCAGTGAAACTTCTGTACGTAGTACTATTATATATTCTGTGGTCGTGTACGCATCGAAAAGCCGAATGGATGCGTACACGCTTCAATGTTTCTGCGTACACGACTGAAAAATGACAGGTTTCTAGGGACAATGCAAATTGATGCGCACAGATGTGATTCTAGCCTACGATGAGTCTGCTGCATGGAAATAGGAAATACGACTAAGTACGTCACTGTACCATGGAACTAGGAAGACTAGTCGTAATTCCTACTTCCATGCACTGTCCCCAGACTAGTTCAATAATGATCTGTCATCATCAATAATGATTTTCTTCTTCTTCCGTTCAGTGGCTCCGCGCGTCGAGCGTCTGAGCCATAGTCCAAAGCATAGACTTAGAATTTTTTCGCTACGCTCAAATTATAATTAGTACATTGTATTGTTTTTCACAAAATGATCCTCTTCACTGTTTTTCCAAACAAAATTATGTAGCGTTTGAGCCATAGTAAAGTTTTTTAAAATTTCAATTAAAAAGAATATTTCAATAAATAATTATTTCTAACAAAACATTGTAAAAAATTTCCAAAAGTCTGGCGGCGGCCATTTGTCAAGTCTCTATTCAAAAATGATTTTGTGTAATGAGCTTTACACAAAATCTGTCTTGAGATAGCTCCGGGTTGCGACGTTACTGCAAGCGCGCCATCTGTGATTTTCAATGGCATTGACATTTTGACGATGACAAAATGTGAAAAAAGATTTATGATCTTTCTGTTCCGTGATAGACCCCCAGTCTATCGCGTAATTTTTTCTCAGTCCTAGGACTGCATAATTATCAAATTAAGATTTTGGGCTTCTCTTGGCCAAAAACAAGGTTTTGACATTGAAATCTAAGTCTTTGATTGAAATATGTAGTCCTCGGACAGCGATAAAAGTTACGCAATCGCTTAAGGAACTAGGAATTACGACTATAAGGGTGGAACCACATTTGTGAGGATGGTTTCGGATTTCGCCCATACAAAACTGTCAAATTCCATAGAAACGTGTACGGATCAAATCGGCTTTTCGATGCGTACACGAATGTATGGAAAATGACAGTTTTGTATATTATGCAAAATCCGAATCGATCCTCACAAAATGTGGTTCCACCCTAATACGTACAACTTCCTATTTTGCGATCGCCTTAGGGTGGAACCACATTTGTGAGGATCGTTTCGGATTTCGCCCATACAAAACTGTCAAATTCCATAGAAACGTGTACGGATCAAATCGGCTTTTCGATGCGTACACGAATGTATGGAAAATGACAGTTTTGTATAGGCAAAATCCGAATCGATCCTCACAAGTGTGGTTCCACCCTTATCATCGTAGACTTCTCCCTCTACGCCGTATCAGTTCCTTCCTTAGGGTGGAACCACATCTGTGAGGATCGATTCGCATTTATGCCGATGCTATAAGACACACTTGTAAGGATCGCGTCCTTACGGATCCGAAAGGATGCGTACGCGTCCTTACGGATCCGTAAGGATGCGTACGCGTCCTTACGGATCCGTAAGGATGCGTACGCATCCTTTCGGATCCGTAAGGAGGCGAAAGCCTATAAACATTGTTGTCTGCGTAGGGATGGTCGATGATGGCATCGATATTTTAATTGCTAGCTCAACCACGATATTAATCTTCTTCTACACAGAGGAAATGGATGCCAAAAATTGAAAAAGTCGCCGCCATATTGAAATTCTTTGTTTTTCGACCGATTTCGTTCAAAATCGATATTTAGGCTTCCCTTGGGTCAAGAAAGAGAAAATAGATGCCAAAATTTTAAAAAGTCACCGCCATATTGAAATTCTTTGTTTTTCGACCGATTTCGTTCAAAATCGATATTTAGGCTTCCCTTGGGTCAAGAAAGAGGAAATAGATGCCAAAATTTTAAAAAGTGACCGCCATATTGAAATTCTTTGTTATTGGACCGATTTCGTTCAAAATCGATATTTAGGCTTCCCTTGGGTCAAGAAAGAGGAAATAGATGCCAAAATTTTAAAAAGTGACCGCCATATTGAAATTCTTTGTTATTGGACCGATTTCGTTCAAAATCGATATTTAGGCTTTCCTTGGGTCAAGAAAGAGGAAATAGATGCCAAAATTTTAAAAAGTGACCGCCATATTGAAATTCTTTGTTATTGGACCGATTTCGTTCAAAATCGATATTTGGGCTTCCCTGGGGTCAAATAAGAGGAAATGATTGGCAAAATTATAAAAAGTGACTGCCATATTGAAATTCTTTGTTATTGGACCGATTTCGTTCAAAATCGATATTTAGGCTTCCCTTGGGTCAAGAAAGAGGAAATAGATGCCAAAATTTTAAAAAGTGACCGCCATATTGAAATTCTTTGTTATTGGACAGATTTCGTTCAAAATCGATATTTGGGCTTCCCTGGGGCCAAATAAGAGGAAATGATTGGCAAAATTATTAAAAGTGACCGCCACATTGAAATTCTTTTTTATTGGACCGATTTCGTTCAAAATCGATATATGGGCTTCCCTGGGGTCAAATAAGAGAAAATGATTGGCAAAATTATAAAAAGTCGCCGCCATATTGAAATTCTTTGTTATTGGACCGATTTCGTTCAAAATCGATATTTAGGCTTCCCTTGGGTCAAGAAAGAGGAAATAGATGCCAATATTTTAAAAAGTGACCGCCATATTGAAATTCTTTGTTATTGGACAGATTTCGTTCAAAATCAATATTTAGGCTTCTCTGGGTTCAAAGTTGTTCGTGGTTTAGATTTTTAGTTCGCGTACGTCGATGATATTTTAGTTTCTTCAAAAGATAGCGAACAGCATGCAAAACATTTACGTATTCTTTTCAAACGTTTTTGAAGGATACTGTATAGTTGATAACGAGAAGAATGGTATTTTAATGTTCCAGAGGTTCGTTTCCTTGGATACAAAATAAGCGCTCCCGGGATTGGCTCTCCTGCTGACCGCATTAAGAGTTTACAGGATTTTCCTCTACCTAAAACAGTACAGGGATTTAGAAGATATGATTAATTTTTATCGAAAATTTCTCCCTAGCATAGCGCGACTTCAAGCAACATTAATAGATGCTTTATCAAAACTTCAAGATAAAAGTGCTAAACCTTTTACTGGGACTCCCGATTTAGAGCGTATCCTACTTCCTACTAATATTATAAAGGCGAAAGTTTGTATGTATGTTTGTTCCTCTTTAACGCAAAAACTACTGGATGGATTTGGCTGAAATTTGGAATGGAGATAGATTATACCCTGGATAAACACATAGGCTACAAATTATTCCGGAAAAATCCAAGGTTCCCGCGGGATTTTGAAAAACCACTGATAGATGGCGCTGATTGTACTTAAATCACGCTTACATTATCCGCAGTATCGAGAATAAGTAAAAAATTCCAATTCAACAATCAAGTAGGATAACCACAGTTATTGAAGTTTTTCATTAGCAATAGAAAATTTCTTAGGGATTAGGGATGGATTACGAAATAAATAATACAATTAGTACAAGGTATCGATTTGTCCAGTCATAGTGAGTACATTGCTAGATATTATAATGACTGGTCATGTGTGTATAATTTATAATTTTTAATAGGATAATAGGATAGGATAGGATCTACACATGATGTAATCCATCCCTAATCCCTAATCCCTAAGAAATTTTCTATTGCTAATGAAAAACTTCAATAACTGTGTTTATCCTACTTGATTGTTGAATTGGAATTTTTTACTTATTCTCGATACTGCGGATAATGTAAGCGTGATTTAAGTACAATCAGCGCCATCTATCAGTGGTTTTTCAAAATCCCGCGGGAACCTTGGATTTTCCGGGATAATTTGTAGCCTATATGTTAATCCAGGGTATAATCTATCTTTTTTTTTTTTTTTTTAATTTTTTATTCAGAAATATAATAACAAGTATTAGTAAACTTATTCTACCACGCCAAACTGCACATGCAGTTTGTTGGCGAGTCTGCGCTCATACAATTAATAAACTTATAACTACATATTATATTCTAATGCTAGCCTACTTGTGTCGGTCAGTCTGTCAGTCGGTCGGTCAGTCAGTCGGTCGGTCGGTCGGTCGGTTCCATTCCAAATTTCAGCCAAATCCATCCAGTAGTTTTTGCGTTAAAGAGGAACAAACATACACACAAACTTTCGCCTTTATAATATTAGTAGGAAGTAGGAAGTAGGATGAAACGGAAAATAAAAAAGTAGTTGGGGATAGAATTTAATTTGACTTGAAAATGTATTAAAGCGGAAATGTGGGCTGATTGGTTGAATGTAAGGGGAAATTGTAATCATCCATTCCATCCATTTTGTTAGTCTAAAAATATAAAAGGGAAATGTGAATTAGTTTAAAGTTAGTTCTCGTTCAGCGTGGGAGCCGACTGTGGCTCCATAAGTGTTTTCGATATTTACTTTTATATTTTAAAAGATGTGCTGTCGTGGAGTTTCTTTGCCCTTTCTTCTACACGACTATAGCACTTTGCGAAACGGCATTAGAGTCATTTTTATAATATATAGATCTATACTGAACAACATAATTAAATACAGATAGATGTTGATGAAGGAGTTTTCTTTACAATCCTTGTTACGTCCTTTGTGTAGGTAGTTATTTTTATTGATGGAAGGCGATTGCTGAGAATGATGTTCTGTTCTGATATTGTGTGTGATTCCTTTTATTAGACGCTCGGCGATGAGGGGGGTGCCGTCATACTTTTAAAACTTATGGCAAATATTTCCTCTTTCTTGACCACAGGAAGCCGAAATATCGATTTTGAATATCGATTTTGAATTTCAATATGGCGGTGACTTTTTAAAATTTTGGCATCTATTTTCTCTTTCTTGTCTCAAGGGAAGCCTAAATATCGATTTTGAACGAAATCGGTCCAATAACAAAGAATTTCAATATGGCGGTCACTTTTTATAATTTTGCCAATCATTTCCTCTTATTTGACCCCAAGGAAGCCCAAACATCGATTTTGAACGAAATCTTTCCAATAAAAAAGAATTTCAATATGGCGGTCACTTTTTAAAATTTTGGAATCTATTTCCTCTTTCTTGACCCAAGGGAAGCCTAAATATCGATTTTGAACGAAATCGGTCCAATAACAAAGAATTTCAATATGGCGGCGACTTTTTATAATTTTGCAAATCATTTCCTCTTATTTGAGCCCAGGGAAGCCCAAACATCGATTTTGAACGAAATCTTTCCAATAACAAAGAATTTCAATATGGCGGCGACCTTTTAAAATTTTGCCATCTATTTCCTCTTTCTTGACCCAAGGGAAGCCTAAATATCGATTTTGAACGAAATCGGTCCAATAACAAAGAATTTCAATATGGCGGCGACTTTTTATAATTTTGCAAATCATTTCCTCTTATTTGAGCCCAGGGAAGCCCAAATATCGATTTTGAACGAAATCGGTCCAATAACAAAGAATTTCAATATGGCGGTCACTTTTTATAATGTTGCCAATCATTTCCTCTTATTTGACCCCAGGGAAGCCCAAATATCGATTTTGAACGAAATCGGTCCAATAACAAAGAATTTCAATATGGCGGTCACTTTTTAAAATTTTGGCATCTATTTCCTCTTTCTTGACCCAAGGGAAGCCTAAATATCGATTTTGAACGAAATCGGTCCAATAACAAAGAATTTCAATATGGCGGTGACTTTTTATGATATTGCCAATCATTTCCTCTTATTTGACCCCAGGGAAGCCCAAATATCGATTTTGAACGAAATCGGTCCAATAACAAAGAATTTCAATATGGCGGTCACTTTTTATAATTTTGCCAATCACTTCCTCTTATTTGACCCCAGGGAAGCCCAAATATCGATTTTAAACGAAATCGGTCCAATAACAAAGAATTTCAATATGGCGGTCACTTTTTATAATGTTGCCAATCATTTCCTCTTATTTGACCCCAGGGAAGCCCAAATATCGATTTTGAAGGAAATCGGTCCAATAACAAAGAATTTCAATATGGCGGTCACTTTTTAAAATTTTGGCATCTATTTCCTCTTTCTTGACCCAAGGGAAGCCTAAATATCGATTTTGAACGAAATCGGTCCAATAACAAAGAATTTCAATATGGCGGCGACTTTTTATAATTTTGCAAATCATTTCCTCTTATTTGAGCCCAGGGAAGCCCAAATATCGATTTTGAACGAAATCGGTCCAATAACAAAGAATTTCAATATGGCGGTCACTTTTTATAATGTTGCCAATCATTTCCTCTTATTTGACCCCAGGGAAGCCCAAATATCGATTTTGAACGAAATCGGTCCAATAACAAAGAATTTCAATATGGCGGCGACTTTTTATAATTTTGCAAATCATTTCCTCTTATTTGACCCCAGGGAAGCCCAAATATCGATTTTGAAGGAAATCGGTCCAATAACAAAGAATTTCAATATGGCGGTCACTTTTTAAAATTTTGGCATCTATTTCCTCTTTCTTGACCCAAGGGAAGCCTAAATATCGATTTTGAACGAAATCGGTCCAATAACAAAGAATTTCAATATGGCGGTCACTTTTTAAAATTTTGCAAATCATTTCCTCTTATTTGAGCCCAGGGAAGCCCAAATATCGATTTTGAACGAAATCGGTCCAATAACAAAGAATTTCAATATGGCGGTCACTTTTTATAATGTTGCCAATCATTTCCTCTTATTTGACCCCAGGGAAGCCCAAATATCGATTTTGAACGAAATCGGTCCAATAACAAAGAATTTCAATATGGCGGTCACTTTTTAAAATTTTGCCATCTATTTCCTCTTTCTTGACCCAAGGGAAGCCTAAATATCGATTTTGAACGAAATCGGTCCAATAACAAAGAATTTCAATATGGCGGCGACTTTTTATAATTTTGCAAATCATTTCCTCTTATTTGAGCCCAGGGAAGCCCAAATATCGATTTTGAACGAAATCGGTCCAATAACAAAGAATTTCAATATGGCTGTCACTTTTTATAATTTTGCAAATCATTTCCTCTTATTTGACCCCAGGGAAGCCCAAATATCGATTTTGAACGAAATCGGTCCAATAACAAAGAATTTCAATATGGCGGTCACTTTTTGAAATTTTGGCATCTATTTCCTCTTTCTTGACCCAAGAGAAGCCTAAATATCGATTTTGAACGAAATCGGTCCAATAACAAAGAATTTCAATATGGCGGCGACTTTTTATAATTTTGCCAATCATTTTCTCTTATTTGAGCCCAGGGAAGCCCAAATATCGATTTTGAACGAAATCGGTCCAATAACAAAGAATTTCAATATGGCGGTCACTTTTTATAATTTTGCCAATCACTTCCTCTTATTTGACCCCAGGGAAGCCCAAATATCGATTTTGAACGAAATCGGTCCAATAACAAATAATTTCAATATGGCGGTCACTTTTTAAAATTTTGGCATCTATTTCCTCTTTCTTGACCCAAGGGAAGCCTAAATATCGATTTTGAACGAAATCGGTCCAATAACAAAGAATTTCAATATGGCGGCGACTTTTTATAATTTTGCAAATCATTTCCTCTTATTTGAGCCCAGGGAAGCCCAAATATCGATTTTGAACGAAATCGGTCCAATAACAAAGAATTTCAATATGGCGGTCACTTTTAAAATTTTGCCATCTATTTCCTCTTTCTTGACCCAAGGGAAGCCTAAATATCGATTTTGAACGAAATCGGTCCAATAACAAAGAATTTCAATATGGCGGCGACTTTTTATAATTTTGCAAATCATTTCCTCTTATTTGAGCCCAGGGAAGCCCAAATATCGATTTTGAACGAAATCGGTCCAATAACAAAGAATTTCAATATGGCTGTCACTTTTTATAATTTTGCAAATCATTTCCTCTTATTTGACCCCAGGGAAGCCCAAATATCGATTTTGAACGAAATCGGTCCAATAACAAAGAATTTCAATATGGCGGTCACTTTTTAAAATTTTGGCATCTATTTCCTCTTTCTTGACCCAAGGGAAGCCTAAATATCGATTTTGAACGAAATCGGTCGAATAACAAAGAATTTCAATATGGCGGCCACTTTTTAAAATTTTGCCATCTATTTCCTCTTTCTTGACCCAAGGGAAGCCTAAATATCGATTTTGAACGAAATCGGTCCAATAACAAAGAATTTCAATATGGCGGCGACTTTTTATAATTTTGCCAATCATTTTCTCTTATTTGAGCCCAGGGAAGCCCAAATATCGATTTTGAACGAAATCGGTCCAATAACAAAGAATTTCAATATGGCGGTCACTTTTTATAATTTTGCCAATCACTTCCTCTTATTTGACCCCAGGGAAGCCCAAATATCGATTTTGAACGAAATCGGTCCAATAACAAATAATTTCAATATGGCGGTCACTTTTTAAAATTTTGGCATCTATTTCCTCTTTCTTGACCCAAGGGAAGCCTAAATATCGATTTTGAACGAAATCGGTCCAATAACAAAGAATTTCAATATGGCGGCGACTTTTTATAATTTTGCAAATCATTTCCTCTTATTTGAGCCCAGGGAAGCCCAAATATCGATTTTGAACGAAATCGGTCCAATAACAAAGAATTTCAACATGGCGGAAAAGTGGCACCTGTGTTTGCATACATACTTGAGATAAAAACTAATTTCATCGATATATCGATACTTTTTGGCACTTCATGCATTTCCCTAGTTGCCGATGACGCTTTCGCACGCGTAAGGATCCTTACGGATCCGTAAGGATCCTTTCGGATCCGTTCGCGTCCGTAAGGATCCGTTCGCATCCTTACGGATCCGTAAGGATGCGAAAGGATCCTTTCGCATGCGAAACGTGAGCTACACTTGTAAGGATTTTAGGCACTTTTAGGTACAAAAAATGCGAAAGCCGAATCGATGCGAAAAGCCGAATTGATCCGTTCACGTTTCTATGGAATTTGACAGTTTTGTATGGGCGAAATCCGAAACGATCCTCACAGGTGTGGTTCCACCCTTATACAGCATAGATTATACACAGAGTAGCATAGATTAAACACAGAGTAGAACATGGAACTAGGAATTCAGACTACTTCCTATTTTGGTGTTGACAGCGAAAAGTTCGTTCTGAGAATACAATGTCTGTATCTACCTAATTTCTACTCTGTGACCTGTGTGTACTTTGTGGATTGTCGATGCTTTGTGGTATCTAGGGCCCTGATTCTGTAACTTACTTGCTAACAAAAAATGATAGCCACTGACATATATTTTTTATCCATTGAAGGTTTGCTACGAAAATAATACTTTTATTTTCATAGCAAACCTTCAATGGATAACAAATATATGTCAGTGGCTATCATTTTTTGATAGCAACTAAGTTACAGAATCAGGGCCCAGGTACCTAGTGTTCCTGGCTCAGCTTGCTCCACTAGGAGTGTTCTGTGGTTCCTGGGCCCAGGGCCCTGATTCTGTAAAGCGTCCTATACATTGTCCATCATCCATCATGCTGGGGGCTTACTATGAGCTCTTATAGCAGGGCAGAAATTGAACTGCACGGCAATATCGTACCATGACATCTATTATAGCAGGCCTGCTGCAGGCTTGTTGCGTTAGCGATCCAAAAACCGTTCACCTTTTTTTTTGTATAGATTTTCGTACCATGACGTGCCACTTGACAGCGGCAAAGCGTTTGTTGACTGGAAACTGAGCGTCCCATACGTCAAATTACACGATCCAAAAAAAGTTACTCTAGAGCAGCTTTTTCAGCATTGTTTTGTAATTTAGATATCCGATTATCGAGGTACTATGTTTTAAACCTCTAAATTGCAATATTATAATCGTGTTCCTACAACAATTTCGGAAATTCTGAAGTGAATTGTTAGAATTTGAAGTGTACATACCCGTGGTATTATTAATGATTGGGTTTTAATATGTGCTTCAAACGTTCAACATTACTTTTTGCCTTTCCTCTATTTTCAACGAGACTTTTGCTTTTCCTCTGTTTTGTTGATGTGTGACGAAAATGCAATCTTTGAGTATTTGCAGAGCTAATACCGGATTGAAATCAGGAACCGACGCCATGAGCCGATGAGGGAAATAAACAACCCTTTCGATATGATTTATGAATGAAAGGGAATTTATGGAGCAATATAGGTAATAGGACACTAAAACTTGATAAATAAATACCTAGCATAGGTATTTATTGATCAAGTTTTAGTGTCCTTGTATTTCAATAGTAGTATGATAATCGACAAAAACTTTAAAATGTTTTTTTTTAATTTATAGGTTATCAAAGGATTTAGTCCACGGTTTGTGTGAGGATTTGGAACCTTTAATGAAAACGAATCCTCATAGATCTAGTGATTTGAGCATAGAGACAAAGGGAGAGGCCAACACATGATAATGAAATTAATGAACCCATGAAGTCATTGCATCAATCCACTGTCCCACTGCTGGGCTCGGGTCTCCTCTCAGAATGAGATGGATTAGACTGTAGTTTACCATGCTGGCCTAGTATGGCCTAGTAGTATTGGCAGACTTCAAACACCTTCCAGAACTCTATCAAAAGCTCATGTGTTGGTTTCTTTGTGAATGCTTCACCAAAAGATGTGATAATGTTTTTTGTAATAAGTATGCACATTTTTTTAGATCAGTGGTGCATGCTGGGATTGGAACCCAGACCCGTTTGTTGGAGAAATTACTGTCCTTGTTGTATATATATCATATATTTTCCTACCATAAAGCACTATTACATAACGGTAGTTTTATTTTTTACTACAATTTAGTCTTCTTCTTCTTCTCTTCTTTATCAACCTATAGACGTCCACTGCTAGACAAAGGTCTCCTGCATGGACTTCCACAGGCTTCGGTCTTGCGCCGCTTGAATCCAGCGGCTCCCTGCGACTCGTTTGATGTTGTCGGTCCACCTGGTGGGGGGTCAAATTAATAATATATTCTATATCTAATTTAAAGTCCAGTAACTGTCCTTAGTTAATTCTAATATATAAGTTCACTATGTTTGTGTGTCCTAGTCAAATAACAAGCACTGCACTGACCTTGTCTTATATGAAGTTCTTACTTTACTATACTTACTAAGTTTGTCTGCATGTCAGGCATATTAATTACAGTAAATCAATTATTATTATTGTTTAATGCTTTATAAGGACAGGAGCATTGTTATGGAGCTAAATAAGGACAGGAGTATTAACAAGCAGCTAAAATAGGTTAAATTAATTGTTTTCAGGTTTTAACAGCAATCTATGTCTATGCACATGGGTCCCATCAGAACATCAGAAAACTTCTGGGTGTGCACAACAAGTTGCCCAGCAAACCTTATCTACAGTATTGGCAGAGGTCACTGCTGCCATAAACCATATTGAGATAAGAAATAAATATAATATATAAAATACCTAATAGAAATAAATAATAAATAATAATGTTCATGAGTATAAAATTACTATTGACTTTTATTTTATTGACTTGTACTTAGGTTTGTTTAGCAATTATAAGTGAATGTGAATTATGTATTAATTTATATTATTGTGCACAGTGGTTAAATGAATAAATATTGAATCCAATTTCTGTTTGTCATTCCATTCTAAATATTTTATAGAATTAAATCACTGTCTCATTTAATTTTTCTATAAATCCTACTAATATTATAAATGTGAAAGTTTGTAAGGATGGATGGATGTTTGTTACTCTATAACTCCACAACCAATGAACAGATTTGGCTGATATTTGGTATTCCAAATTCCAAAGAGATAGCTCATATCCAGGATTTTTATCCCGGAAAATTACAGAGTTCCCACAGGAATCAAAAAACCTTAATCCACGCGGACAAAGTAGCGGGCATCATCTAGTACCTATAATATGGGTAATGATAACTGATGTAGGGAGCTCAAGTTATTAACTTGAGTAAAAATCGATGAGAAATACTGCAGTGCTAACCTTCGACTATTCAGATGAAGACTTTGCTCCATCACCAGTAGAATTTAAATTTCTGCAGCTGCCCTTTACCAAATTTGCCTACTATGGTCCTACGCTTGGGTGAATTTATTATATCCGACTGAAATTTCCCTATGGTTATCCAGGAACTCCCATAATATGATGAAGCTGAGTCATGCTTACATGATGACTTGTTTGTGTTGCACTAAAATTTAATTACTTACCACATTTTATAAACAATGTTCCAATTAAACTTCTTACTAAGTGAAATCATATTTTTAAATGAGAAAATTCACACACAGACATACTTCAAAGAAAATGCAAGACTAGTTGTATTTTTTTTTCATTATTATGAGTATGCATTACAATAACACACTAAAATTACAATCTAGCCTAATAATTTAACTAATGAGTTATTTTACTTTAACCTAAACTTATAAATTATCTTTATACTAGAAGTAGTCCACTCTGACGCATCTTAGTCTTTCTTTATTGATTGAAGACACTTTATTTATGTGTTCTTTAATGCAACTTTTACACTACATTATCACTATTCACTACTAAGGACTAGCTCATATAGTTTTGTCCTTTTAAGTCTCCTCACTAACTGCGTTACGTCGAGCAGCTGGATCGTCTCAACGTTAACGTGATGGTGAAGCCGATGTTCGTGGGCTTCAGCGAATTTTGAAATTATTCTATCGACATATTCAACTTTAAGGTCCCAGTGAATATTATCGTTCCTTATGTACCAAGGTGCGTTAACAATGTTCTTTAGTACTTCATTTTGAAACCTTTGAATAATTTGTGTGTTGCTCTTTTTGGTGCAGCCCCAGAGTTGGCACCCATAAGCCCAGGCCCAGACAGGCATTAAAACTTGCTTATAAAGCAGAACTTTATTGTGAATTGATAGCAAGGAATGTCTTCCTAGCAACCAATGCAGATTTTTATAGCGAAGTTCTAGCTCGTCTCTTTTTTGAAGATCCCCGGAAACAAAATATATTAAAAAAAACACTTAAAAATATGAAATTGTTATCGCGTTGGCTATTTACTTCGTGATATCAAGTAAAAAGTAAAGTAGTTTTAAGTCCAACTGCAACTTCCAAGTGGGATCGGGTAAAACGTCAAGTTGATTTTAAACGAGCGCGGTAAAACTATAAAAAATACATCTACTTACGTCCGAAAACAGTTAAATCTTCAAGGTTAAGAAGTTATTACGATCGCAAAACATGAAGGTTTTAGTGATCTAAGATAAAGTATTTTGATAATTTGTAATAAATAATCTTATAAAAAGAACACTTACCTAAAAAAAACGGGTGTACATTATTAAAAAAACCGGTTTACATGAACATGCAATGATATCGATAAAGAGGCAAGTTTTTGAACGTTACAAAGCATGAAGGTACCAAATACATGGAGATGCCCTACCTACAAAAATCGGGTGCATACCTACAAATATCTCAGAAGATGGCCGCCGGCCCATTAGGGAGTGAGCTTCAAAACTATCGACATCGATAAAGATTGAAACGTTCAAGTATTAATTAAGAGTCCTTAGAAACGATTTCACCAACGTAAAATATGTCTTAACTGAGCGATATTTTAACAGTATGTTCAATACAAAAACTTTCAGAACGCTCAATTTATTCCTCGGATAAACGTCACTCGACGTTCTAGAAATCGGCACATAATAATATTATAAACACGAAAGTGTGTCTGCTACGCTTTCACGGCAACTTTTCTTCAGATTTCGATAAAAGATAGTGATAAGTTGCATCCCGGGGAAGGACACAGGCTACTTACATTATGTCCCGGAAAATCAGTTCCCGCGCAAATAAAAAACGCGCAGACAAGTCGCGAGCATCATCTAGTAGGTACGTGATATTTATAGGTTTTAGGTAATACTAATTACGTATTTTTATAAACACATAGGTACTTCACGTAGCTATTATTCGCGTACCCAGGTTTTTAGAGATAGTCAAATAATAAATTAAATAAAACACAGTTAGTGTTTGGATATGTATTTAATTGAAAATAGTGTAAGCAGACATATTTTATGAATATTAAAACTTACCAAATTCAGTGGGACAATTATTTATTTATCAAGCGATTCAAAGCATTTTAATTCTTAGTAAGTACGAAGACAGGCATGAGGGATCCAAAGGCACAATTAAAAATAAAATTAGTGCTTTGAATCGAAATCACTTTGTAAAGGTTTATTTGAATAAAAACTACTCTATTATATTCTATGGTGTCTAACACACAACTATTTACATTATTAGCAAGAAAAAACAAGTCTTTGTTACAAATTAATCCAAAATTTAAGCTATATGATAAGCTCAGATCGCCAGATCTTAAATTAAACGCTTCTATTTGTGGACACATCTACATCTACACATAGAGAGTAGTTGACTCACCGATAATTCAAAAGCACTTGAAAAAGTTTATTTGAATAAAAATAATTCTATTCTATTCTAGACCGCGCCACGAAATAAGTCCCGTACAGGTGGCGCTAGTAGTCGTATATATGTGCAATAATTATTACATCGAATAGAATAGAAATGTTTTTTTATTCAAATAAACTTTTTTACAAGTGCTTTTGAATCGTTTTGAATTCGATCGTTGAATTGACTGGTTTGGAATGCCCTTATATGTAAAATCTATTAGTTCCACTAATTGCCGCGGGACTTTTTCGTGGCGCGAACTCTAGCTTAGCAACGTAGCACATCTCCGGTCGAAAGGCACCCATTTTCAGACTTCAAATATGCAAAACTTAGGATATTAAAATTAGTCAGTTTTTGGTCAATAAAGATTCTATTTATTCAATTATTTATCATAACAATCGGCCACCTTAAAGTAATAAACAAGGTTTATAAAAGGTATACTAAGAAAACTCTTGGACTCATTTTTGCCCTAAACTAGATCATAACTCAAAATCCTTCGGATAGATTTTGATAACTTCTACACGATTAATGATTACATTGTTCTCTTTCATGAGGTATATCTCCCATCCTTGGCGACTCTTGGACCACATTAAGCCTAAACAGGATCATAACTCGAAATTCCTTTGACGCATATTAATGACTTTCTGCACGCGCGTTAACAACATTGTACGCTTTTATTTGGCAGATCTCCCAGTTCTCCCACCCTTTTCCTTGGCGGCTCTTGGACCATATTAACCCTATAATGGAGCATAGCTCGAAATCCCTTGGACAGATTTTAATGACTTCCTGCACGCTTGATGACTACATTGTACTTTCATGAGGCATATCTCCCATCCTTGGCGGCTCTTGGATCATATTAACAACAAGATCGTAACTCGAAATTCCTCAGACAGATTTTGATGCCTTTCAGCACGCTTGATAAGTATATTGTACTCTTTCATGGTGCATATGTTTCATGATACCATCCTTCGCAGCGCTTGCGACCAAATTCGCTTAAAACTCGACCATTACTCGAAATCACTCGGACATATTTTGATGACTTTCTACACGCTTGAAAATCCAAGGTCACCCCCAGAAGAACTGTGACGCACAGTGGGTCAAAACAGCTATATGAGGGACATAGGATTTTTTTGTTACAAATTCCATTAAAAAAAAATACCTATCGAAAGACCTTGTCATTCTGATGAATAATTGTTATTAAACGTTTTTCTCTAAAATTGATAGTTTGCCCGGAAAAAAAATATTTTCAGTTTTTGTTGTATGGAATGAAACAGAAACTGCTAAAATTTGGCCAAGTCTTGACAGGTCTTGCTTTAAAACTACTTTACTCTTATTCTATGGCTTGTTGGCTATAACTCTTTGGTATCAGCTCGCACCCAAACTTGCCCGTTCAAGAGTTATAAGAATCCGAAAATTAAAAAAAAAATGATTTTTATTGATTTTATAATGTGGATTATCAAATATTTGTCCTTATAATCATTTAAAACTGCTATTTTCTTATTTCTTTTCCTCACTTTTTCGTTGAGCCGTTTTATTTTGTTGCGTTGAATCATACATGTTTTTGTGAGTTCTTTTATTTTATTCATATTTCGCTGCATCTGAAATTAATGACAATTAAATGTTTAGAATTTTTTGAATTTAACAGTACCTGGAAAAATGGGATTGGATAAGGCATCGTTCGGGAACCAATTAAGTTTGACACACACACGCTTGGATGTGCACTATGTATATTGTATAATATTTGTATTCATATAATATGTTTAACTACCTTTTGCCCGCGGCTTCGCTCACGTTATAGGTTCAATTTTCACACAAATTTGTAAGCCCTATTTTACCACCTTAGGAGTTGAATTTTCAAGAATCTTTCTTAGCAGATGTCTATGTCATAACAGCTATTTGAATGCCAAATTTCAGCCTGATCCGTCCAGTCCTTTGAGCTGTGCGTCCGTAGAACAGTCAGTCACCTTTTCCTTTTAAATATATTTTAAGATTTGTTTGTTGTCTATATTATATTAAGAGAAGATTTTAAGGGGAAAGCATTAACCCGAGGTATCAGACGATAAACCTTTAAGTAAATGATATTGTAATATTTATGGGCAATAAAGTGATGACAGTTTTCGGTGGCACGTCACGTGGTATTATCTAGCCATAGCGACGATACGCGCGAGTCGCATAATAATTATAACGCATGTTAAGCACTAATCAAAAGTACAATATTAGGTATAAATTTGAAGTGTTTTTGTCTGTCTGTTTGTAATGCTTTAATGGCCCATCTATTCAACTGATTTTGTTGAAATTTGGTATAGAGGTAGGTACATCCCAGGAAAGGACATAGGTTATCCCGACAGATTAAATAGTTCCCTCGGGAATTAAAAAATTTGATCAGCGCGGACGAAGTCACTAGCATCATATAGTATACTAGCAGTTGCCCGCGACTTCGTCCGCGTGGATATAGTTTTTAAAGTCCTTCGAGAACTCTTTGATTTACCGGGATAAAAAGTAGCTTATGTCACTCTCCAGGTCCTCAACTATACCCATGCAAAAATCTCGTCGATCCGTAGCTCTGTTGTGGCGTGATTGAAGGACAAACCAATAAACATTTTCGCATTTATATTATACTAACTGATGCCCGCGACTTCGTCCGCGTGGATTTAGTTTTGAAATCTCGCGGGAACTCTTTAATTTTCCGGGATACCTATATTACCTTCCAGGTTCTGGTCTATCCAAGAAATCACGTCAATTCGTAACTTTTTTGCAGCGTGATTGACGGACAAATCAACAAACAAACACACTTTCGCAATTATAATTATGTATTAGTAAGGAAGAATTGATAGAAGCAGTGATAGCCTAGTGGTTAGGACTGTGGTCTCATATTCGGGGGGTCGCAGGTTCGATCCCGGGTACGCACCTCTGACTTTTCGGAGTCAAGTGCGTTTAAGCAATTAACTATCACTTGCTTCAACGGTGAAGAAAAACATCCTGAGGAAACCTGCACATCTGAGAGTTCTCCGTAATGTTCTCGAAGGTGTGTGAAGTCCACCAATTCGCATTGGGCCAGCGTGGTGGACTATGGCCTTTAACCCTTCTCTGAGAGACCTGCGCTCAGTAGTGAGCCGTTGATGGGTTGCTAATGATGATGAAGGAAGAATTAATACTATACGATAACGATAAATTTTAAAAAGCAAAAGCTACTATTGTGACTAAATAATTATGATAGTTAGATATATTCACTCAGGGACTTTTTAGTAGATAATAATAAGTACTTTAATCATGTAGTATATAATTTTTATGAATCATTAATAGTTTTCTCAGCACACGTCAAATAATGCATTTTATAGGCAAAATTTTGCTACTTTGGGTTACACTATTGCAATTTTCTTAAGGATCTCTAATTTTTTTGAAAATAAATTATAGCCTATGTTACTTCCTGATAACTTAGCTTTCTATTGGTGAAAAAATGGTTAAAATCGGACCAGTAGTTACAGAGCCTATTCGGTACAAACAAACAAAAAAATCTTTCCTCTTTATAATATTAGTATAGACATATAAAACTAACTACCTCTGCACAAGCCAAATTTTGAGTAATATTCTGTGACTGTGTCGATGTTCCGGCAAAAAGATGCAATTGTTGCGCATGTTCCTTCTCAATTAGCATAAATGTGGTGGTTGTATTTGATATCTGTAATAAAATATTAAGTGAAATTAATTCGAAATCAAAAAATCAAAATCAACTCATTAAAAAAACCGGGTAACATTTATTTATTTTCAAGATGCGAAGATGCGAAATTATAATCAAATAATATATTTTATAAACCCCTAAATATTTCAAAAATAACATATAGATTCAAATTATCCAGTTTTATCATAACATATATTATGGTCATTATTAATACTGCAATATCTCTATTTATAATGTTACACACAACATATTCTGATAATATTCTGATGACTGGTGGAATCATAATATAAATTATAGACCTTTAAGTGATAAATTCTTGTGATTCCAGATATCCAGCTTTTACCATTTACCATATTATATATTTTTGTAAAGAATTACCTCTGCACAAGCCATGTCCTGAGTAACATTCTGTGACTGTGGCAATGTTCCAGTATCCATATTATATAGTTCTTCGCCATTGTCCTTTTCAATTGAATAGGATAGAGCCGATAAATTTGATGTCTGTAAAAGATTTTATATCTTGCTTCTTTAACATTTTTTCACAAAGATGAGAAATTAAATAGAATATCATACTAATCTTGTTATTCTACTAATATTATAAATGTGAAAGTTTGTGAGGATGGATGGATGGAAGGATGTCTCTTACTCTTTCCTTTAAGGCTATTTTTATCCCAGAAAATTAAAGAGATCTCCCAGGAACTAAAAAAACCAGATGGACAAAGTTACGGGCAACAGCTAGTATTTTATAAAACCATAAAATTTTGAAACTAAAAAAGTTCAATCCTTATGGTATGAGTTATCCAGGTTATATATAATAATCCATACACATTGAAAAAAAATGGTTTCAGATTTTGTGTTAGTGACTTAGTGCCTGTACATTTTTCATTATTGGTGCTTATATTAGATTTTCTGTCACAGTACCATCAACATATTACTGTATGTAGCTTGGTAGTCACTTTAGTATAATATGATAAGCAAAAAGAATTACCTCTCTACATCTTGACTCATATTCTGTGCCTGTGACAATGTTCCAGCAAATTCTTGAACATTTTCATGTTTGTTCAGTTAGAACAGATGTATTCGGTGAATTTGATGCCTGTAAAATAATATTATATTTTGTAAATATACTTATTGGAAACAAGCTTAAGCGCGCGATTTGTTTACGTGGACTACAATTATATTCAAATTTTCATCCCCCTTTTACACACTTAAGTGATAATTTGCAAGACAGGCTATACAAGTAGTTTTAGTTAAAGTCTCTAACTTGTAAGCATAGGACTTTTATAAATTATTTATCCTGTCTTTTAATCCTATTCTTAATTTAATAATAATTATTACATTATTACAGTAAATAAAAGAAAAATTCTGCCAAAATCGATAAAAATCTTTTAAAGTAGTTATGCTAACTGTTCAATACCATACTAATAAAAGAATCTATGATAGAAGTCTAAAAATTACTCTCAAATTCCAAATAAAAAAATCAATATTTACCACCATAAAAAGCGAGGGTGCTGAATTATCTCGCAATCTCACAACATCAAGAGTTCTATTGAAATTTCTCTCTTCAAAATGTTTTGAACAAACCCAAAGAATTTTATGATGAAGATTTATATTTTCCACACCAATAGCATCAATCCATTTTTTCTTTAACTTTTCATTAGCTGGAAACCTGAAGATAAGAACTATTTACATATTATATTACTTGAATCCATACTAATATTATAAATGCGAAAATGTGTCCGTCTGCCAGTCTACTAAACATCCCGGAAAATTAAGGTGTTCCCGTGGGAAGCAAAAAATCTTAACCAACATCACACATCACATTCAATGTGATGATAGTGGACGTCCGTCATCTATTTATATGTATAGAATTTATAAAAAGTATAGTAAAATAAGTAGACAAATGGTTAGAAATTTCAATTAAAACCATTTATAAACACCAAACTTGAATTATCTGATATGGTGATGAATAGAACTTATTCAAAACGTTAAGTCAGTTTAGTGTCAGCTATATTAATATCGACAAGTCGATTCACACATGAACAATGGACATCCCTAAGGCTCATGTTTACATTACATGCATGTACCTATTGCAACGTAAATAATATATATTAGTGTTAGTTACAAATTGATATGGACAGTTAAATGCCTACACGTTCACTATATTAACATTATTGGAAAGATATCAAAGAAATTTATAACTTTTACAACAAAAATAGTTACTAACCTATGAAAAGACAATCCAGGCCACTTTTTGTTCTTCTGGGAACCACAATGCCTGATGCTACACATAGGCATATTGAAATTATGTTCCTACACACGAACTTGATGATAATTTATGCTATTATTTGTTATTTTTAAAGTTAATCAACAATAATCCGCAACACGCAATTACTTGACAGCTGAAGTACAACCAAAAAGTGAATACATAATGTATTGTACATAAAGCACGTAAAATGGCGGACGGCACCCGGCTTGACTACTATTTACTTTATATACTTCATCTCCATGTATTTGGTACCTTCATGTTACAAAGTAAAAAAGACATTCACATTACAGCAGACCAGAGACAAGCTTAGCAGGTCAATTGTCGTTCACTTGCCGTTCACCTTTTAGGATGTCATAGTACGATTTTCAGCGATTCAGAAGCAGGCCTGCTTTTGAACTGCCTGGAAATTGCACGGTTTTATAAAAGGTCATAGTAAGCCCCCTGTACGTCCCGCCAAGGACGCGGTGCTGGACAGTAGCATACGCACTATCGTGCACAGCTTCGTGCATGACAAAGAGAATGTAACTACTACCTACGTTTGTGCATGACAGATGACAGACAGCAACTCAGTTGCTATCAAAAAATGATAGCCACTGACATATATTTTTTATCCATTGAAGGTTTGCTACGAAAATTTATACTTTTATTTTCTTAACAAACCTTCATTGGATAAAAAATATATGTCAGTGGCTATCATTTTTTGATAGCAACTGAGTTACAGAATCAGGGCCCAGGTATAAGCTTTGTGGTTTTTAAGCCTTTGTTTCCTGCGGTGGTTTCCTGGTCGGTGTTTTTAAGGTTATGATGTGGGTGCCATTCTTAAACAGTTCTTGCAAAATAAATAATTAAATTGCTGATCACACTCATTTAACTATTAGATTATATTATTATTCATGTACTTACCAAACTAAAAATCAGTTAAGATTTTATGTTCATTTTATATCTAAATAAAGCGATTAGATTCTCAGGTAAACCACCGTAATTCCTTATTATCAATTTAATTATTTAACGAAATTATAAATTAGTTACCTACCGCTACTGTTTTATTCCAGATTATGCAGAGAATTATTTCAGCAACCAAAACTTTTCTAGGGACACAAGTCCCTAAAAGCATAAATATAGTGGCTAACTTTAGCATGTTCCAAAATGGAACAAAAAATAATCTTTTGCCTGCTTGTGTACCAATTATGAATTCCATTGCTGGATTCAAAGTAAAAGGTCGAGTGAAAAGGCGTTGCAAATCCTGTTATTTTGTAAGTAGACAAGAGCGACTGTATGTTATATGTCCTGAGCATCCCCGACACAAACAAATGGCTAAGAAACCAAAACCACACAATACTTGGATATTAACACATGCAAGTCAAAGTAAAGTTAGACCATGGTGATTTATAGGATGATATAGATAAGTTTATCAACCTAGTTTTAATCTTTATAAAAGATATTAGTAACAATAAATAAATAATTTGAAATACTTTTTGAATTGTGTTTTATTTTAAAATTATTTATTTTAATCTAGGCCAGTAAGTATACAGCTCCCATTATAAGAACAGGCTATAAACCATAAAAGTGCATTATAAAAAATTCTGATGTGATAGACTTCCGATTCGTCATCAGCAGGTCCCAAAACCTGATAAACCAGCACTTACACCAAAAAAGGTAAAAAAGTTCTGATCTTGTAGGTCTGAGTTTATATGGGATACCGTTCGCGTTACCGCGAGGTCACAGTTCGGGGCGAACCACTAGATAATTATTTGTTGTTATAGCGGCAATAAAAATACACTGAAAATTTCAACTGGCTCCCTGTTACGGTTTACGAGATACAGCCCGCTGACAGATGGACAGCGGAGGCTTAGTAATAGGGTCCTGTTGGCACCCTTTGGGTAAGGGAACCCTAAAAACTAAGAGCAGGTACCTAATTCTATTTCTAATAAATTCTAGATGAATGTAAGTTTTTAGTAAGAAGGTACCTATTCTGTGAGTTAGATATTACTAAAAAAATTCCTCAAAGGTACATATTTAAACAGAATTTTTGTTCTGTGCTATGAGTTCTGACTTCTGTGATCAAATTGATGATTAGCAAGTTGTAATAGATATACTTATCCTTCTCTATGTTGTAAACAAATCAAATTAATTACAAGCATACCTACTAAAAATTATTATTGTAAGGTAAAGCTTTTAAAAGAAAAATAATAAAATATTTTTAAGGTTGTCGAATAATTGAATATCAGAGAGCGTAAGTTATCAGTCGTAAGCATAGGTACATACCTACTTAAACTGATCTTTTAACCCCACTGTTACGAAATACCTACCTACGCAATGAGCTCAGTGCCAGTCATGAACGCGCAAGCAAAAGTCTTGTCTAAATCCATCAACATGTCCAAACCAAACACGGATTCCCAGAACAGAGTGACCAAGACCATTGTCACCTCACCCTACATTTATAAGCCCGTTGGACCTTACAGGTTTGATTTAATACACATCATTACCTATTATAATTAATAAACTATTCTTCTCTTCTTTAACCGATCTAAGACGTTATAAATAGTCTGGGGTGGACTTCGGCAGTATGTTCCTACCTACATATTGGTCTTGCGCCGCTCATATAAGTCATATACCTACCAACCTACAGGTCCTACAGCGGCTCTCTGCATTACATTTGATCTCGTTTGCCTACACCTAGACTACTTAGAGGTAAGCAGCAACCACTACGCTTTCCGGTGCGAGGTTACCATTCCAGCTTAGAACGCAAACATCTGTCCTGTATGGGCCCCGCGTCCCTCGCTCAGCTTCGCGAAGAGCTATGTGGTTGTTCTCCGGATCACTTCATTTTTGATTTGATTAATGAATAGGTTCCTATAGATCCTTTGTTATTTTAGTCCGATTTACCTATTAAATTTTTTTTAAGGCCGGTCGCATTACGCATATCTACCTATTATGTAGGTACCTAGTAACTAGTGGTACACCGGGCGGCGGGAATGGGGCTACTTCTGTCTGCCCGTCTTAACATATTGTGTTGAATTATTAGGTAGGTAGGTATGCTTTTGTGGAACTTCCCCTCATTGTGGAAACACTGCATACATAGCATAGTATCTATAATATTGTACCTATTGTAAACTTGTTTTAAAAGAGCAACCGCCGAGTTTCTTGTTGGTTCTTCTCGGCAGGAAGGGAGGGGGAGGGGCTGTCAAGCAAAGCGTCAAGTGGCGTTAACTATCTTTTCAAGGTCACGCGCATCGACACCGATTGAGTAAGAAACTTAAGATCCGTATCCGTATCCGCGGATCTTGACAACAATTATCCGTATTCGGATCCGTATCCGCGAATATATTTTTAACGATCCGGCATATCACTAGTACCTATTCAAAATAGGGTATTTGACTACTTTTAGAAAATCATCTTAAATTGTTAATAATGCTATGCTGAAGCTAACAAAACGTATATTTCGGCATAATTTTCAGTATTTTTCATAAAAATCGAGAAATAAATTCAAAAAAATAAATTGCCGCCGAAACGTTCCATTTGCTCTCACGACGTCACAGTTCACATTTCAAACAATGACAATTCCACATCCCATAGGTGGTGTGGACTGTGACGTCATTCGAGATCACGGAACGTTTTCGATCACGTGACCATGGCCGGAATTATAGACATTTTATTTAATGTTTTCTAATTAAATAAAACTTTATTTTTTAGTTTTGTCGTATGGAATAATGTTTTTAGATAATAATCTTTTAGGATGACACCAAATGAAACGATACCTATTTTTAATATAGTCAAATACCCTATTAATGAACTGAGTAGGTTCCCTTCCAGTGAGGTCTGAATTTTGTTTTCTGTCTGATAAGAATTATATAATATACGGCCGGCCTTAAAGTTATTTTCTGTCCACAGCCAAGCAATCCTGGCAGACAAGACTCTATACGTGTCGGGATTGTTGGGTATGGATGCTCAAGCCCAATTAGTGTGCGGCGGCGCGGAGGCGCAAACTAGGCAAGCATTGGACAACTTGAAGCATGTGTTGGCTGCAGGCGGCTCTTCCCTCGAGGCAGTCGTGAAAACGACTATCCTGCTTGTCAGTATGGACGATTTTCAAGTCGTTAATCAGGTTTATGCACAGTGTGAGTATAAGTTAACTTAACCATAACTATACCTACACCTAGGTAACTAAGCTAAGTTAGCTTTAGTCCGTACAACACGATATGGCTACTAAACGAAGCTTTGCGAATTGCGAACCAAATATAAAAAACGTCGAGCTAAGTTAGCTTACGAGTAGTTCTCGGTGTGACTTGCAGGCCACGGCACGTTCAATGAAATAGGCAATCTTCTTATAGACGTCCACTGCTGGACGAAGGTCTCCATGGACTTCCACAGGCTTCGGTCTTGCGCCGCCTGAATCCAGTAGCTCCCTGCGACTCGTTTGATGTCGTCGGTCCACCTAGTGGGGGGGTCTGCCAACACTGCGCTTCCCGGTGCGGGGTCGCCACTCAGACACCTTGACCGTAGTACTATTATATATTCTGTGCCTTGACACCAGACCATCAGCTCTTCGAACTGTGTGCCCCGCCCATTTCCACTTCAGTTTCAGTTAGCAGGGTTTCTCAACAGGTGGGCCTGAAAATGAACATGAGCAAGACGAAAATCATGTCAAATGCTCATGCACCGCTCCACCCGGTAATCGTTGAGAACTCTGCACTCAAAATTGTGGACGAGTATATAAATACTTATATCTGGGACACGCAGTTCAGCTAGGTAGGTCCAATTTCGAGAAATCCCTCAGTGCCTGAAGACTAAAGTCTTCGAACAGTGCGTGTTGCCAGTGATGACTTACGGATCCGAGACATAGTTGGTAACTATGGGCCTTATAAGGTTCAGGATCACTCAGCGAGCTATGGAGAACACTATGCCACAGAATATATTATACTAGCTGATGCCCGCGACTTCGTCCGCATGGATTTAGTTTTAAAAAATCCCGCGGGAACCTCTCTCTTTCATTATCCGAGATAAAAGTAGCTCTCCTGGTCTGAGGAACCACTACTACATCCATTACTATACCCATGCAAAAAATCGCATCAATCCGCTGTTCTGTTGCCTACGTGATTGAAGGACAAACCAACAAACAAACACACTTTCGCATTTATAATATCAGTAATGCTTTATTATAACACTTTTTATAATTGTCAAATTTTTTACCATACTTAACCAAAGACAAAATTACGTTTAGCTGTCATTTACGTTTTGTTATTCCACTGTCATTTGCGTTTTGTTATTCCATGTCAGATGCGTTTTTCTTATACCACGTTTTATAGTGACATGACGGAAACGCGGTCGAACGGGATAAAAAGTATCCTATGTCCGTCTCCTGGTTCTAAGCTACCTCTCCACCAATTTTCAGCCAAATCGGTTCATCCGTTCTTGAGTTATAAATAGTGTAACTAACACCAATTTCTTTTATATATATAGATATGTTACGGTAAATGTGATTAATTGAAAATTATTAATAATTACCGATCATTATTAATAATTACCAAGATTGATGGTAAGAGTAATAAATTATTCACTTTTTTCGGTGATTATTAATAATTACACCTTACTCTTGGTAAATTTAATAAATTTTTAAAAATAAAATTTGCTTTAAGGTAAACCGTCGTAAACTTGGCCCTCGCGAAGGTCTAATAGGGCTTAGGGTGGTTGATGTGTTCGGGTATACACGATGTGACGGAATTACCGACTTATGATCGAATACATACATGATATTTTTTAAGCAAATGCATTATTTTATTCTATTAGAACTAAATATATGTATTAAAACTTACCCGAGTATTATATTCTAATGCAGTGATGTAATGAACAAACTAAAATAAATTTAAACAAGGGTCTTTCTTATTTTTTATTTAATATTCGCATACATAATTTAAAGCAGACAATACAAAAACACACATTAACATTAATCTGAACTTTCCGTATTATCAGAACATTCTTTATTCGAACATTCCTATGATGTATTAAGTGATTGTTCAATATTAAAATACCATGTTCAGCTGTCGCTAGGAAAATATCAATAATAGGTGGGCAATACCCTGCAGCATAAGGATTGAGGAGCTATATCCTAGAACTCCATGACGTAGTCTATGCTTAGTAGCTACAATATCAATTCGCTATCGACAATTCCTAAATCCCCGCAGTTTGGGTGACCAGTACCCTGCAGCATCAGGATTGAGGAGCTATAACCTAGAGCTCTGTTACGGCCCTCCGTTGCCCAGACCAGGGTGGAGAATACTAGGGCCCATCAGTAGCTTTCTCCACGGGCAAAGGAAGGTCGGGCCCAAAATGACCGATGGAAATTAACTCCACTCCAGGGAGTCCAATCGTCTCTTACATCTAGTACTCACCGGAGATTTCCGCGGTGGGTCCTTGCCAGGTGCCTAGAGGCGCCAGTAGGTGTGGTGGATGTGTGGTGAGAGATAGGTGTGTAGTGTGTATTACCCCAGGGCACCCAGTTTAGACCAGTGTGCGGTCGCCCCTGGTAGATGCTCGGTCGATGCTTCGTGATTCCACTGAGCCTTCCGCCAACTCGTAAAGTAAAACACGGACCACCGTCTGCACTGTACTTGCACTGTAATCTGCACTGTATATATTATGGCGTCAATCGAACGTCAATCAATCCCGCACTTAACCGCGATGCAAATATGACGCCTTAGTTATTAACATTAGACACCAACAAATTATAGTTCAAAGATGAGGCTCGATGCCCTCCCAAAAACGTGAATTCACGACGTATAAAAGCGCAGTGTTGCAAATGGCGCTCGCACCGTTAAATTCACAAGTGACCGACGCGGCCCCACTAAGTTCCCTCACAATTCAATCGCGCAATGATCCAAAAATGCGCACGTCGCGTGAACGTAACGAAAACAAAGGTCCTTTCAGACCGCCGCTGAACGATCCACCAAAAATTCGCAATTCAGCTTTGCGTCTTCCAAATATCACACGCGATGCCAAAACCGACCGGCGCGTCCGAGCGTTCGAAGCGAATCCGAGGAATGCGAGGGGCGGCGCGGGCGCGCGGGCAGGGGCCGTTATGATTCAGTTTTTAAACGAAACAAATCAACAATCTAGCCGCGCGGTGGGGGGCGTCGCGCGGGGGACGAGGAACACCCGATTAGCAAGTTTTGTATGCAATTTAAATGAATCTCAATTCGAGCGCAAACAAACCCCCGTCCCGGACATAAGGACATTATGTCCGCGAGCAAATTGGTAAACGGGACAGGGTCGCCACAGCACGTTGCAAGACCGAATCTCCGACCAAAACCTCGGCCACCCTAGGCACTCCATCCGATCCATAAAGCAACTTAACAACGCGCCCTCGGCGCCAGTACAAAGGCAAAGCGTTGGGTTCCTTCACCAACACGAGGTCTCCAACCTGAGGAGGGTCCGTCTTGTCAGACCACTTAACGCGCTGCTGCAAAAGATGTAGATACTCAAGTGACCATCGGTGCCAAAAACTCTGAGTCATCTGCTGCAGCAATTCAAATCTGCTCAAACGCGAAGAGGTTACCTCCTTGAAGGGATAATCAGGCAGGGCGTTAAGTGGCTGGCCAATCAGGAAGTGGCCAGGGGTGAGAACCTCCAAATCATTTGGATCGGACGAGAGGGGACAAAGGGGCCGAGAGTTGAGTACCGCCTCAATTTTACAAAAAACAGTGGCGAGCTCCTCAAATGTCAAAATCGTTTCGCCAATAACGCGACGGAGATGCGTTTTTGCAACTTTAACCACCGCCTCGAAAATGCCGCCCCAATGTGGGCAAGCCGGAGGGTCGAATTTCCACTGGATGCCCTTCTTGGCTATCGCAGTACCTAAATAAGTCCTGTTGTTGGACAGAAATTCGACGACCTCTCTCAAATACCTGTCCGTGCCCTTATAATTGGTCCCGCAATCGGACCGGATCAGGTCAGGCAAACCACGACGTGACACGAAGCGGCCCAGGGTGGCCACAAATGCCTCAGTGCTGAGGGCACTTACAAGTTCCAAATGCACGGCCTTAGTGGCGAGGCACACGAAAACGCACAAGTAAGCCTTATGTGAGCGCGCATTACGAAGGTTGGATGCCTTGACGAGGAAGGGGCCAGCAAAGTCCGTTCCGACTCCGGCAAATGGTCGGATGGCCCTGACGCGGTCGGGTGGCAAGTCACCCATCATAGGCGGCGAGGTGGTGGCCTTCAATTTGTAGCATGGTATGCATTTAAAAATGACGCTCCGAATGGTGCGTCGGCCAGCCAAAATCCAAAACTCCCGCTGCAAAATAGCCGACAGAGTATTGCACCCAGCGTGGGCATTCCTAACATGATGGTGAGTCACCAGCAACCGGACAAAGGCGTCGTCCTTGGGGAGCAGTAACGGGTGTCGAGCCCCGTACGGCAGTTGAGAATTTTTCAACCGTCCGCCAACGCGAAGCATCCCAGAGTCGTCCAGGAAGAGGTTCAGGCGGGCCAGAGCGCCCTTGACGACGGAGCCCCGCTTCAAAGTTTCAATCACGGGCTCAAAAAGCTCCTCTTGGACCATACGGGTCCAATACATCAAAGACTCGCGGCGCTCGCTAGGGGACAGAACGGAATCCAAGATTCGGTTGGAAGGGTCTCTCGAATTACGGACAAATCGACGCAACCAAGCAGTCACTCCTAAGAGTTTATCGAGAGAACTGTACCGTTCTAGCAGGGAGAAGTCCCGAGTGGGCTTATCCTTGACCACTCCTACTCGGGCTCGTAGGCCAGGCAAATCAATCGGTTCGGAGTATTTATTCTGGGGCCAGGATGACTGAGACTCAGTCAACCAACTAGGCCCCCACCACAGCGGGTGGTCAACCAAAGAAGGGGCTTCACAGCCGCGAGAAGCGCAGTCTGCGGGATTCAACTCCCCTGGGACATGTCTCCAGTTGAGAGACGTCTCAGAGTTCTGGATTTGAGACATGCGATTCGCTACAAATACCTCCAGATTGTGAGGTGCAGCTCTGAGCCAACAAAGTACTATCTCACTGTCCGACCAAGCGTAGACGTCCGTAATATCGATGACGGAATTCAAAGACGAGTGTACGTGGTTGAGGAGTCGCGTGAGAAGAGCGGCTCCGGACAGTTCCAACTTAGGTATAGTCAAGCGGGACCTAATGGGAGCGACCTTGCTTTTAGCAAGTACAAGATGGACAGAAGTATGGCCAGAAGAGCTCACAGTCCGCAAATATACGACAGCCGCATAGCCTTTCTCAGAGGCGTCGCAGAATCCATGTAGGGTAGCCCTGCATTTCCCTGGAGGGAGGAAGCACCTTGGCAGGGAGACCCGGTTGATGTCCGGGAGGGAGGACACAATGGAGAGCCACTCTCGCAAGAGAGCGCCGCTAAGAGGCTCGTCCCAACCCAATCCGGATATCCAGAGCTTTTGAAGAAAGCACTTAGCCAGAAAAATGACCGGAGTGATCCATCCATTGGGATCGAAGGTGCGGGCTACTGTAGATAGCACGGAGCGCTTGGTCCATGCTTTAGGAGGGGGATCGAGTTTGACTCGATACGTGAAGGTATCCTGAACAGGCTGGTATTGGATACCTAGAACAGTCAACAAATTAGGATTTTCAGGGTGCTCGAATAGATGAGGGTCTTGTTGATCCTCTCCTGGGAGGTCCTTCAAAATATGAGGGGAGTTCGACAGCCATTTGCGCAACTCGTATCCTCCGGACTTCAGGATGGCAATCAATTCGTCTCTCAATACAAGAGCATCCTCGACTGTGGAGGCGCCCGTACAAATGTCGTCCATGTAGACCGAAGTCTCCAAAATAGAAGCCCCCCGAGCGTATCTCAAACGCTCCTTCTCAGCGAGTTCAAGGAGGGTTCTCATGGCGATGTACGGGCTGGACCGGAGTCCGTAGGTGGTGGTGTTCAACTCGAACACCTGGATCGGATCGCTGGGCTTCTCGCGCCACAATATCAGCTGATATCGACGGTCATCGCGATGGACCACTGACTGTCGAAACATCATCCGAATGTCGGCTACAAAAACCACTTGGTGCCGACGGAAGTGGGTCAAAATGTCGGATATGTCCTTGATCAATTTAGGACCAGAGTGGAGACACTGGTTCAGGGACACGCCGTTTGACGAAGGAGCGGAGCCGTCAAAAACTACCCGAATTTTACTCCCCGGGGTCCTCAAGACCGCATGGTGAGGGAGGAAGTAGTGCTCCTGTGACCGCCAGTCGAAGTTGGACGGTGACATGTGACCCAGCTCTTGGTACTCGCGCATGAACTCGACATATTTGTCGCGAAAGGCTGGGTCGCGCCTCATACGGCGCTCCATGGAGAGCAACCTCTTTTCGGCCAGGGTACGAGATTGGCCCAACGGGGGCCGTGAGTCAAGAAAGGGTAAGCGAGTGACAAAGCGGCCGTCAACACGACGGCCGGTATTGTTCTGGTAGAACAACTCGCACTCACGGTCCAGAGGGTTGACTCGAGCCACGTGTGGCGGCTCCTCCACTTCCCAGAACCGCTGGACGACGTCCGAGAGTGACACGCCCACCACAGAGAGCGGTTCGACCGTCGGAGGGGGTGGAGACCACAGAACTGGTCCAAAGAAACTGTGCCCAAATACAGTGGACATGGCTGATAAGCCATCGGGCTGTAGGACTCGTATCCCACCTAACAGGATGAACCCCAGCACGTCGGCCCCCAGCAACAAATCTATAGGCCCCGGTTGGGACCACTGAGGGTCTGCCGTTCTCAAACCCGACGCACAACGAACCGCGCTGTCATTTATACGGACGTTAGGGAGAAACCCTAAAATGTCATCGAGGACATTCACCTTAACTAAAATGTGAAGGTGTTCGCTGGCAGGGCCAAACACCAACTGAGCTTGTCCCCTAAGAGCAGGAGGCTCGGCACCTCCGATACCTACCATCGGACGTGATTCAGAGCTCCAGGGGAGCCCTAGTCTTCCCACCAACCAAGTTGAGGCCACACAGCGTTGTGAACCCGAATCCAATAGAGCGCGAACTGTCAAACAGTCGCCGCTCGGGTTGTATACCCTCACTGAGGCCGTCGGCAATAGAACAGTTTGACAATTGGACTGTTGACGGCTCAAAAGATCAGTGGAGGTGGCCGTGGTGGAAGCTAGGGCGGCAGCTACCTAGCTGGAGCTGCCTCCATCGGACCCGCGGTCGAACCGGGGGTCCGGAAAGCGGCATTCCTCCGGCAGCTCCACCAATTGTGGTCGGAAATCGCCGTACGGGCCGACCTGCGGAGCTTCGGGGAACCTTGGAGAGGAGTAGGCCCGAGTCATGTTAAATGTGGTCGGTACCCCGTAATACCGGTACCGACCAAAAGGAGGTAGGTGGTACTCCAGCCGCGGCCGCTCAGCTAACGGGGGTGAGAAGGGTCGGGGTGACCGCTGAGTGGCCGTGAGGTTCCTCTCCACACGCTGAGGGGGGGTGACGACCCCCCCGCCCCTGGGGGAACGACCCCCCGACTGGTCGGGGGAGGGACCCCCTTCAAAGCCAGGGGCACGGTGGCTGGCAGGCGAGCGCCGAGCGTTTGCCGCCAGAGGGCGTGGCTGAATGCCCCCGCCCGTGGGAGATGCGGGCCCGGCAGAGGCCCTAGAGGAAGAGCCGTCCGCACCCAGGCACAGAATTGCATGATGCATGCCCTGGCAGTGCGGACAGGGCCGCCGGTGTGGGCAGTCTCGTTGGAGATGCCGCTCCAAACAAGAGTAGCACCAGCGGCGCTCTTTAGCAATGGTTCGCCTCGCCGGGGCCGGCTTACTCCACAGTTTCGGGCAGGATGTCACCCGATGCGGTGCTCGGCAATAGGAGCAGGGGGAAGACTCCTTGGCCGCTAGGCCACTATACGAAGGTAGGAGCCGACGCCCTACCGCGGGAGCTCCACTCGACCTAGGGGGGGTTGGCGAGGTCTTGGCCGGTTGCTGGCGCCTTTCCTTAGGCGCGGCCCGGTTGGCAACCCCGGCATCGTCCATGGTGCCTGCGGCATTCTCAATTTGCCGGCACTGGCCCTCCAAGAACCTAATCAGGTCCTTGAAGGGCGGAATGTGCGATACGCCATCCCCGCCGTACCTTTCTTCGAAATGGATCCGAAGATCGAGAGGTAGGCGGGACAGCACAATATGAAGCAGCAAAAAGGACCACTGGTCCACCGGCAAATCGAGACGCCGCAAGGCATTGCAGGCTACCAGGACGGGGCTTAGGATGTCCGCACGTAGCCTCGCCCTGTCCTTTAGCAGCGGGAGGTTGAGGAGCCCCCTAACGTGCTCGTCCGCTATGCGTCGGACATTGGCGTACCTTCCGGCGAGGAGGTCTCGGGCGGTCTGGTACGAGTCGTCAGCCAATTTTAAATGACTGACGACGCCCAAAGCCTCCCCTTCCAAGGAAGCCAGAAGGTATGCCATCTTCTGGCTGGGCGTTAGGTCTCTCCGGGCGTCCACTAGGCCATCAAACAGTCCTACAAAGGACAGCCACTGCGACATGACCCCGGAGAAACGGGGGAGATCCAATGTGGGCAAACGCCCCAGCAGCTCCGGCTGAGTAGGCGGCTTCCGGGGGGACTCCGGCAGGCCGCTCAGCCGCTTCTCCCGAGCTTCCTTGGCGTATTTGGCTCCTGCCTCTATCATTTCGTCCGTAAGCGCGAAAAACTGTTCATAATCCGCGAGGCAGGAGTCCAAGACGCTCTTTTCTACCTCCGAGGCCTCGAGGTCCATATAGGCCTCCTCCACCACGGCCCTACGAGCCGCGACCTGCTCGAGCCGCTTCTGGAGACAATGGACCCGGTCGGGTCGCGCTACCAACAAATGGGCATTCGCGGCCCAACGCAGCTCCGCTTGCAGGCGAAGCGCCGGTGGCCTTTGCGGTGGCATCACGACGCAATTAACTTAAATTTAGAACACAAATACACACACACAGCAGGTCCGCAAGATGCCTCACTAAGGCGACCGACACTTCAAACTAATCTACCTACCCCTAAAGAACAGACGCGTAGGCACCTAACCCTACAGGCGTGGTTCGACTACGATACGCAAGCAAAAATCAAAAATAAAAAAAAATAAAATAAAAAACTTTTTTCACGGCCGGACGTGATTAAAGGACTAATCGCGCAACCACGCTCTGCTACCAGAATGGTACGGCCCTCCGTTGCCCAGACCAGGGTGGAGAATACTAGGGCCCATCGGTAGCTTTCTCCACGGGCAAAGGAAGGTCGGGCCCAAAATGACCGATGGAAATTAACTCCACTCCAGGGAGTCCAATCGTCTCTTACATCTAGTACTCACCGGAGATTTCCGCGGTGGGTCCTTGCCAGGTGCCTAGAGGCGCCAGTAGGTGTGGTGGATGTGTGGTGAGAGATAGGTGTGTAGTGTGTATTACCCCAGGGCACCCAGTTTAGACCAGTGTGCGGTCGCCCCTGGTAGATGCTCGGTCGATGCTTCGTGATTCCACTGAGCCTTCCGCCAACTCGTAAAGTAAAACACAAACCACCGTCTGCACTGTACTTGCACTGTAATCTGCACTGTATATATTATGGCGTCAATCGAACGTCAATCAATCCCGCACTTAACCGCGATGCAAATATGACGCCTTAGTTATTAACATTAGACACCAACAAATTATAGTTCAAAGATGAGGCTCGATGCCCTCCCAAAAACGTGAATTCACGACGTATAAAAGCGCAGTGTTGCAAATGGCGCTCGCACCGTTAAATTCACAAGTGACCGACGCGGCCACACTAAGTTCCCTCACAATTCAATCGCGCAATGATCCAAAAATGCGCACGTCGCGTGAACGTAACGAAAACAAAGGTCCTTTCAGACCGCCGCTGAACGATCCACCAAAAATTCGCAATTCAGCTTTGCGTCTTCCAAATATCACACGCGATGCCAAAACCGACCGGCGCTTCCGAGCGTTCGAAGCGAATCCGAGGAATGCGAGGGGCGGCGCGGGCGCGCGGGCAGGGGCCGTTATGATTCAGTTTTTAAACGAAACAAATCAACAATCTAGCCGCGCGGCGGGGGGCGTCGCGCGGGGGACGAGGAACACCCGATTAGCAAGTTTTGTATGCAATTTAAATGAATCTCAATTCGAGCGCAAACAAGCTCCATGATGTAGTTTATGCTTAGTGGCTCGGTCCCTATCCGAAATATCGCTGGTATTTTGTAATAGGTCTAGGTACGAGGAATCAAAATATTGCCTTTGGGCGGCACCATTAGGACCACCCGTATATACCTGCATCTGGAAATCCTTACTATTAACTCGGTTGGCCACTTTTATAACCACCCAGAAATGCTTTTACCCGGAAATACTTACTGTTAGGTTCATCACAGCTTTCGTTGTTATTTTTTTATGACAACGTAGGAATACTTGCACCCGAAAATCCTTACTGTTGGTGAGGTTGGTGGCTGGAGAAAAGAGTCGGGTGGAGTTTAGAGGGGTTGTCAGACTGATTCTCGTTTGTTTTATCACTTTTACCAAAGACAACAGTTAATTATTAATAATAACCGATAAAAGTGATGAAATTCATAGTATTTATCAAATTTACCAAATGGTGAGGTAATTATTTATAATTACCAAAAATTATTAATAATTATCACATTTACCGTAACATATAGATTTAATAGTACTACGTAGTAGCCCTGCGAGATCATATCAAAAATGAGATACGTAGAAGAACCAGTCACCGACATAAGCTCAGCGAGTCGCGAAACTGAAGTGAAGTGGAAAATAGGCAATCATTGACAGCAAAGGGCCCACATAACAAAAGTTTTATAGTATTTAAAGTGGCTGCTGGTACGTACCTACTTACTAGACAGAAGGCGGACCTATCAAATATTTCGATGTCCGCGCCACGTCCATACGCACAGCAGATCAAGTGACTTGGCCGGCCCCAAGGGTAGGCTCTCCGAAAAAGCAAGACTGAGAAATTAGTAAAACCTAATCTTTTACATTCAATAAGTACTTAGGTACGCGTAGCGTAGGTACACTCTGAGGGATTATTTTAAATTACGTTTTTGGCTTTATAATAATTAAGTCATTATATATTTAAACTATCTGAGTAAAGTAAGTAGGGTAGATAGGTAGGTATTTTGGACAGCGTAGGACTGAATATAAATAAAATATTTCTTGCATATTCGCAATTCGCAGCCTATAAATAAAGTTCAATGTCACATTTTCCTATGGAAATATTCCTGAGCATATTTTCTTCACTTTCAATTAAATTATGTAAAATACACGCTGGCATGCAAGGTCCGCTTTTATCAGCCGCTGGTATTTCTCAGCAAGTTTTACACTAGCTATGCTAATGTCATTGTTTCAGATTTCCCTAAAGACTGTCCGGCGCGTGCCACCTACCAGGTCAGCAAGCTGCCCCTGGGAGCCGCGGTAGAGATCGAGGCCATCGCGCTGAGTGGAGACCTCGTCGTAGCAGAAGCGGGACCGTGTCCTTGTGCACGCATTTAATAAAAGTATAATAATAACTGCATTATGGTTTTATTTCCACTTGCATCAAATACAGCTAAAAAAATTTTAGTTTCATCATTAATGCAATAATTTTTTTTAGCATCATTCATTAATATCAGCAAATCAGTGATAGCCTAGTGGTTAGGACTCTGGTCTCCTGCTCGGGGGTGGCGACTGGCGGGTTCGATCCCGCGCACGCACCACTAACTTCAGAGTTATGTGCGTTGAAGCAATTAAATGTCACATGCTTTAACGGTGAAGGAAAACATTGTGAGGTAACCTGCTGCCTGCACACCAGAGAGTTCTCCATAATGTGAAGGTGTGTGTTCTCCAAAGGTGTGTGAAGTCTGCCAATTCGCATTCGGCCAGCGTGGTGGACTAAGACCTATAACCCTTCTTTGAGAGGAGTCCTGCACTCAGTAGTGCGCTATTATTGGGTTGCTGATAATGATTTATCATTCATTCGTCGGGCCTAAACTGGACGCAAGTCTCCTTCGAATGAGAGGATGTTAGGCTATAATCCACCACACTAGCCAAGTGCGGATTGGTGGACTTCATACACCTTTTGAGAACTATGACAGGCATACAGGTTTTCACGAGTTTTTCCTTTACCGTTAAAGCAAGTAACTAATTACTACTAAAAGTCAGAGATGCGTGCCTGGGATCGAACCCAGACTCCCGGAAGAGGAGCCGAAGTCATAACAACTAGGTTACAACGGACCGCAATTAGGAGTGGGATTACATTTTCTAAGGAATCTATATCCATCTAATCTTCTGACCTCCTAAAATTACAACGAGGTTATGCCACTGAGGCCCGCTTGCAGAGACGCCGGGTTAGGTTTGTTAGATTGTGTGTATGCCCCATAATATTATAATCTCTATGATCTCTGACATATCTAGATTATCTATGATTGTTTTTTTTTTACTCTTTGTCACTTCTTGTCCGTGACCTTACCGTGTAACAGTGAACGTATAAAAAAAATATTCTAAATTAACTAAAATGTATATTAAATCATAATATATTAAATATGTAGTATAATAATATGTAGTGAACATGTTCTTATTTCATAGCTCAGTACTTCTCGATAACAACGCTTACAGCGAACTCTTATAAAAATCTCAATAGGTTATGGGCCCAGCACGCTTCTACTGCGAACTCATAAAAAAAATCTCAATAAGGTTTAATTAACTCGGGAATAAATTTGTAATTTTGACAGAAGCTATATACGGAATCTGTCAAAGCAGCAGCTTACTCTGGGTTAAAAGGATAACTCGGCGTTTCTGCAAGCGGGCCTAAGTATCTAATCGCTCCGTGGTTTATGCTTTATGTACCTACTACCTACCTGTTCTTAGTTCGAATTACTTTAATGTCTCGCATGAGATTTTTCTAAGCAGGTAAGCATGCTTTTGAGTTGAGCATGCGGACTGCCGAAGTTCTTAGTACAAAGCCAAATCTGAATTAAAGTCCAGATTTCCTTACTTGAGTACTCGAGTAAACAATAATGGCCGAATGTTAACCAAAGACAATTTATAGGGTTGGGAAGTTATCGCATAAGCGATTGAACGAATGTGAAAGCATTATACAACTGAATGATTTTCATCCCAACTGCGATGGTAATAGACGTGTACCATTACTACAAATTTGACGTAAAAAGTAACTAAACAATATATTTTTCATAATTATATTAAAAAGAGGAATTTACAAGAAAAAATTAACGAAGATTTATTAATTATTACTAATCAGATTTTTGTTCTATTCTAAAGTATACCCCATTTGTGGGTAACATTGTGATACAAACAATTTTCTTAAAAAAAAACAGTAGTGTATTTTTATTTACCTGTTTTCTTTAGTAAAATGTTCTTTAGTTTGGTAATAATAAAGATTAAGATTATCTATATTTTATTTTATAATAATATCTAATTTTATTTAAGATAACCATTACAATCATTTTCTGCTAGTGATTTATTTTTTATCAATATCCATTATATTTTATGTTCTAAAGTAACTCACCTCTACTGTAATGATGATTCAATCATTGAAGTAGGAAGACTAGTCGTAATTCCTAGTTCCATGGATTCAATCCATTCATAAGGTCACTCATTCGCCTGTCCCCACCTCAACGATTCATAGACAATCTAGGGTTACGAAATGTCACTTTCTCCTAATCTGTGCAAATGAGTTCTGCTGTTATTTCGTTTTTGAGAAAATAAATATCTTATAATGGTAAACTCGAAGCAATTTTTGGTGTAAATCGTAACGAATGTGTTTGATGAATAGATCTAGACAGTTATACATAGTTAAAAATGTGTGATTTGTGTGTAAATAAGTGATATTCATATCAAGAGGTGTTTGTTTACTCGAATACTCAAGTAAGGAAATCTGGACTATACCACCTTGGTTCTCGGCTTTGAAGTAGGCAGACTGAATTAAGATGGATTTTACTGTAAGAGCTATAATAAGCTCCATTTTTATGCGTAGCCGCCAGCCGGCAGCCGAAGTGATCGACCAACGAACAGTATACAATCACGCGAGGGCTAGTGCCAATAATACGAGGCCTTTGCCCTCTATTTGTATATTAATAGGCTGTAGTGTTAATCTCAATGTAACATACTTTGTCGGTATATAACCAATTATTATTTCATTCCAACAAAAAGAGGAATACATGCACGAACGGCTGTTCAAAGAAAATCCTTCAAGGTATATGTAGGTACAATAATTGCGTCAAAGTGGAAGAATGCTTTACACTCGTTTAATTTGAAAAACGCGAAGGGGGTGCGAGGTCAACTGAGTGGGCTACCTCCTCCCATAATAGGTATGTACGATACGATCTTATAGAGCGCGCAGTCGAGCTTAGGTGTTGTAGACGGCAGGAGGCTAGCATACATAGTTTTTGCTAGATTTATATAATAATTCTAACGCATGGCCATCGTTTAGAACTTCCCCGTACATCATGGGCTGCACAAGCAGCGTTCCAAACTTGTCCGAGATTGCCGAGAACACGGCCGGTAAGTTAACTTAATCACTTATACATACTTGTTGACAACTCGCGTGTTGTTGTTAACTTATCTAGACTAAAAACAAATGGGTATTTCTTTAGTCTAGCTGAGTTAAAACTAACTTTAACATGGTCTGCACTATTTTTAGACAAATTACTTAGGTACCTACGTACATCGAGAACACACTAACTGCTGGAAAATCGTGCTTAGACTTTAATGGCTGTTTATTGTTCTCTGTTTTATTAGCTAGCTAGCTATGCGAGACGTGAATGTTGACTCAGGGTTGAACGTTTTCTTGATAGCTGGAGGTCAATGTCAAAGGTGGGATGAAGAATTAGTCTCTAGCTTTACTGTGATTTATGAAAATCGTTTTACGATTTGCCTATTCAATCTAGATGAATATAAATATTTCCTTCTTAAAATTTATGAACTAAAAGCAAAGTCAAGGCCCACTTGTAATGAGATAAAAAAATTCCATCCTTGCGGGAAAAATTAACTGAAAAGATTTTTCCTATCTTCTTATGCCTATAAAAAATTAAGTTTTCCGTATCAGCAAGACACGAAAAGTAGGCGATGGATTAACTTGAATTATTTACACAACGTTTGCATAAAACGTCATTTGTATAACAGATGATTTTTTTAAATACTTTTATCCCGAAGATCCCACAGAAGCGAGAGCAACCCAAAGTAGGGTATTAAATTGAGCGATGTTTTTCTCGGTGTTCAATGGAATACTTTTATTTACTTCCATAATAATAATAATTAATATCAGACTGAGCCACAAAGAAGCGTGGCTGAGTTAAGCTAGTTTATAATAATATTATCTAAAAAAAAATCAAGATAATCTTAACGTTAAAATTTATAGAAACGACGAAGAACGATAAAACTAATGTCAATGGAGATGTAAAAGAAGACAAGGACACGATACATGATGCAGTTGAGAGTAATTTAAACGATGCAAACATCAGCGATGTGCTTCCAACTTGTGATGTTAGTTTAGAAGAAAATATACAATTAGCTAGAAATAGTGACAATTTTACAAAAATGCAAAGTGAAGAACAAGAGCAAGGTAAGATGTATAACTGATAGTGCTTTCAATTCTAGCACATGCACGTGTAATTTTTGCAGATGTCATGAATGTGTTGCTAAGAACAATAAACATCATAACTTACTTCATTTTTATAAAAAGTGTCATTTGTATAACATTCACGAATTATTGGACACGCCAACTTTACACTGGTGATATTTTAAGCACGCGCGGTCATTGAGGCCAAATCTACCTATGAGATGGAGGAATGTGATTGTGATCTAAAATGAATCACGGCATCGTTTTTAAAGAAAATATAACGTTAAACGTACAAACACACAAACAATATGAATTATTGTGGTAGAGGATGCCTTTTTGGGATAAGGCACCCCCCCTTTATAAGAAATCCTCACCGAAGATAATCCCCGATAACCGGGGGGGGGGGGGGGGGGGGGCTGCCTTTCTTTACCGTATGGTGTATGATGTCGCAGGTTCGAATCTCACTCGCGAAGTAGTGACAGTGCGCTTTTATTGTTAGTTTGTTTTTTAATTATTTTTTTGCATATTTTTTATTATGCAAAACAAATATTGCATAAATATCAGTCCCCGAGGGCCACTTAATTTTTTCCTTACGTCCTACGGCAAGTCCAGTCGACAGGTAGGAAAAATTGGGGATATGCGGAAAAAGGTCGGAAGTCAATGAAACTTTGGGATATTGTTCATGTATCGTTAATTAACATTTTCTCAAGTTTTGGCCTTCGAGGACCCTGTGCTAAAAGAGGAGGGTGGGGGAAAGCTGCATAATTTTCGACCTTCCGGTTTTTCCACAATATTAACTTTTTTCCCTTACGTCCTACAAAAACATTTCTTAACTTTTTTGTAGAACGTTAAAATATTTCCTACAAGTTTGATAACACAAAAATTTTTTCATCATACCTATTCGAAAAACGAATATTGGCTTCAGAGGATAGCGGGAGCAAAATTTAATTTTAACCCCATGGGACTTTTCATTTCTCTCTTCTGATTGGTCCGCGTTCGTGCTTTAGCATACTAAAGCACTAACGCGGACCAATCAGAAGAGAGAATTTATAAATGTGTCGAAATTCAAAAATGTTTGAGAAGCTGTTGTCTTCGATAAGTCACGTGATCAAATTTGTCGATTAGATATATACGCCCATACTTCCAACATAAATATTAATGTTTAATTATTTTATATTTGTGTTTTATTTAAACTTTCAATATAGGTACGTATTGGTAATGTATATACCTACTCTATACATAGTAGGTTGATACTCCTAGCTTTTTCTCATAGGTAATGATGAAAAATAGTGTGTGTCATTCGGGACCAAAATTTTTTGTTCTCGGGCGGCGTATATTGAATTCCTCGCTACGCTCAGGATTCTACTTTAGAATCCCTCGCTGCGCTCGGGAGTCTACTATAGAATCCTTCACTTCGCTCTGAATTCAAAATAACGCCCTCGGGGAACAAAAAATTCCTTTGGCCCCATATAACACAAATAACTATTGTATGTCTATTCGTTTCCGAGCTATGGGGCTTATTAATAAATAAGTATGTAATTATATAGATAAAATAGAATAAGAAACTACATAAGAAGGTAGATTAATTGGAATATCAGTGCAGTTTAAAACCGTAAGCAGTAAAAAGTTGCGAGGGTTGACATTTTAAATAGTTACCTACCCACTTGTATGTAAATATGCAAAGCTATTACGCGGGACATTTTGAGTAGTACGTAGATTCTCGTGATTGTGTGCTTTTGAATAATGTGTTATTGTATTGTAGGTAGTTACGTTTTTCTGTTCCGGGTATGCTAATTTAAATTCACTTTACTGGTCGATTAACATAATATTAGTTAGTTCAACGCCAACTATTCTTAGTTTAATATGACATACATGATCTACCATGGCAATGTTTCCAGTTTGCACAGCCAACGATCTGGAGTCTAGTCTATAGAGTTCCAAGTTGTGCGTTTCGTATGTCACTTTAATGAAAATGAAATGAAAATATTCTTTATTGTTCACCACAGGATAACAGCTTACATGACTAATCCTACTAATATTATAAATGTGAAAGTGTGGATGTTTGGATGTTTGTTACTCAATCACGCAATAACGGCTGAACGGATTTGGATGAAATTTGGCATGCATGTAGCCTTTGACATGGAAAAGAACATAGGCTACCTTTTATCCCGATTCCTTAAGTAGTTCCCGAGGGAAAAAAGTTTGTATGTTTGTTACTCAATCATGTCGCAACGATTGAACCGATTTGGCTGACATTTGTTACATGATTCAGATTGTAGTCTGGAATAGCACATAGGCTACTTTTTATCCCGGGAAATAAGAGAGTTCCCGCGGGAGTACAAAACCTTAATCCACGCGAACGAAGTCGCGGGTATCAGCTAGTACATACATAAAAGAAAAACACAGAGAAAGAGAAACAGAGTACAAAGGCGACCTTATCGCTGACAAGCGATCTCTTCCAGGCAACCCATGGTAAAAGAAGGAGTTTTAAACAAAAACACAGGGAAGGGTGTACACAAAATTTCAAATAGCTTACAAAATAGAAAAATACAAGAAAACAAATGCCATTAGAAACTGAAAGTAACAATATTTAACACAATAATACAAAAAGTAGTAAATAAATACATACATAAAATATATAAAATATAATAACATATACCTAATATATAATACATAAATACAATATAATAAATAAATAAATAAATATAACTGTATAGATACACAATATCATTATACATTATAAAATATAGATATATTACATAAGGATTAAACTAGCGGCACGCTATGATGGCCGGTTTGACGTTTGTCCGCTCATGAAGTTCCGTATTAATTGATAACGACTTTGAAGGAAATAATTGTATTACTTTATTGACGATAGTGATGTGCAGAGATTCATAAATTTTATCGAATGTAGTTTTAGGTTTAGGACTCAAAATTTATTTATTAAATTGATTTCTAAAATGTATACAAGTGTAGAAAAATCAGTTTGCACCATTTAAGGGGTGAATGTACTTGTGAATATGAACAATTTTCACTATGTGGACAAACCTCTGAAATCGCAAAAAAATATCAGCTGTTTCATACAAAAGGTAAAATTTTTATTTTTATATGATATATACCACAACTCGGCATTTGGTTTTCTAAATTGAAAATTTTTAAAAATGGAATCTAATACGATCGTCACATAGGATCGCTGGCTAGCACAACTACTACCTCCGGCAAACTCGCGTCAATGCTCAATGCAAAACAAAGCAGTTTCGAATTGACGTTGCTTCGAAAAGTATAAACTGTCAGTGCAATGCGATTGTGATATAGTTTTGACCTGGCTTTGGATTTCAAATATTGATACTGCATTACTGTTGACCCTTGCTCGTTAATTTGGACTCTGTTCAAGCCCTTTGTTGTGGATTTCGTCGATATGACCGAACGTACGCAGAGAACTGTTCTAAATAGTCAGACACGTGAGTTCGTAATACGCCTTCGTAACTATTTCGATCGTGAAGCTCAAAATGGAGGGCCAATTTTACCTATAACGTCAGTGGTTGAACGCGTAGCTGATGCGCTTAATATTGGACAACGAACTGTTACACGGATAACTAAAAAAAAATATGGCGAGACTGGCACAGAAGAAAATAAACTTCACACACCAAAAAAGAGAAAACGAGCAAAACCAGTCGTAGGCATCGATAGCTTTGATGCCGATGCTATCCGAAGACATGTTTACGGCTACTATTTACAGAAGGAGTATCCAACAAGAAAAAAGTTGGTGCATTCACTGAAGGAAGCTGGATTATTCTTCGGTGGGGAAAGTTCTTTAACGAAGATTTTGAAGACCATTGGATTTCGATACAAAAAATGTAACAAACGCAAAATATTGATGGAAAGATTTGATATAGCGATGGCAAGGTATACTTTTTTACGGCAAGTGAAAGAAATCAAAAATTGGCAAAATGTTGTGTTCTTGGATGAAACATGGCTTAATGCTAACCATACTGTAGGCCGTTCTTGGAACGATGACACAGCAGCATCTACTTCCAAAGTTCCTGTAGGAAAAGGATCGCGACTTATAATTTGTCACGCCGGAACCATCAACGGGTTTGTCGAAGGTTCTCTCATGGCTTTTGCGTCAAAAACCACTGGAGACTATCATGAAGACATGAATGGAGAAAAGTTTACTGAATGGTTTACCTCAATGTTGTGTAGCCTCCCTGAACCATCTATTATAATTATGGACAACGCCCCATACCACTCGATGCAAATTGACAAGCCACCTGCCCAATCCCAAAAGAAAGCTGATATCGTCGCATGGCTTCGTAAAAATGGCGTAGATGCAAACATGAATATGTTAAAAGCGGAATTAGTACGTCTTTTAAAAGAAAACAAACCAACCAAGATCCGATACGTCATTGACGAAATAGCATTAGAACATGGGCACAGAGTTATACGGTTACCGCCTTACCATTGTGAGTATAATGCGATTGAGTTGGTGTGGGCTCAAATTAAGGGATATGCTGCAAGACACAATACAGAACCCCCATTTACCACAAAAAAAAATGCTAAAATTATTAGAAGAAGCTTGTGAACATGTGACTAAAGGAGACTGGGAAAAGGTTGTGAATAGAACTGTTAAATTAATAAGGGAAGATTATGAAAGAGATGTGAAAATAGATAATATTATAGAAAACGAACATATAATTATTAATGTAGGTGATGATAGCAGTGACGACAGTGAAAATAGTAGTATGGACGAATCTGATTAATTATGGCCTTTTGTGGCACCTTTTTTGGTATCTTTTGTATTCATATGTTTCTTGTGTGCATATAAAGTATGTATATTCATTTTCATTCAAATATTCAGTTCGTTCAAATAAATTAAATAAACATATACATTTTTGTTTTATTAAACCTATTTAATCAGGTACAAAAACAAAACTTAATTGTTTTTTGTTCGAGAATAAATTGACATTCCACATCACTATTGTAATGTGTCAAACCGGCCATCATAGCGTGCCGCTAGTGTAAGCAGGCATAAAGTGCTTATTGAGTAGCCGCTTAAAAATAGGCAGCGATTTCGCACGCCTAATATCAACAGGAAGGGAATTCCAAAGCCGAACAGCTTCTACGGTGAATGATTTGGAGTAAAATGTGGTGCTATGTGAGGGAAATTTAAGTAGAAGGTTTTCATCTGAGCGAAGATATCGACCTGAATGAGAATCACATAGCAACTGAAACCGCTCTTTCAGATAAGGAGGGGTGGATGGATTGAATAGAACAGAGTACAGAAGTGACAGAAGATGTGTATTCCTGCGAAGGCGAATTGGGAGCCACTCGAGTTTATTGCGGAAATTCGGAAAGGTGGTCATATTTACGAAGCCCAAATATGAACCGTATGCAGAGATTTTGGATGCGCTCGAGTTTATTAAGTTGCTCAACACTTAAGTCTAAATAACAAGTATCAGCATAATCTAGAATTGGTAAAAGGAGAGACTGTGCAAGCGCAATTTTAGTAGGTATGGGTAGAAAGTAATTGATTCTTCTCAGAGAACCAACCGCTGCAAAAATCTTCCTACTCACTTCACAAATCTGAGGGGCCCAGGAGAAAAATTTATCAAAAATGATACCAAGGTTTTTTACAGTGTCACTATACTGAAGTTGAACTCCATCAATGACAACACAAGGTAGAGAAGTCCAATCTATCCGAGACACTAGCTTTTGGCTGCCTACCACAATTACTTGAGTTTTAGAAGGATTTACCTTGAGACCAAATGAATTGCTCCATTGAACAATGGTATCTAAATCCTGATTTACTTGTTCAATAGTCTTGGGCAAATCTTGTAATTTAGACTGAGCATAGACTTGGAGATCATCAGCGTACAGGTGGTAGAGAGAAGATAATTGATGAGTTATTGAACTGATGAAGATTGAAAAAAAAGAAGGGGTGACAACACGCCACCTTGCGGGACTCCAGCATTTATCGAACACCAGTCTGAGCAATTTTCCTCGACCCGTATCCGCTGCCGGCGCCCGTGCAAGTAACTACGAAACCAGTCAACTGCCTCAGGAGATATGTTAAGAGAATTTAGAATAGCTAAAAGAAGCTCATAATCGACATTATTGAATGCATTACTGAAATCTAGTAAAGTCAACACCGTCACACATTGATTATCCATGCCGAAACGGATATCATCAGTAATTTTCACTAGAGCAGTAGGTAGTCGTACTATGACCAGAGCGGAAACCGGATTGAAATGGATTCAAAAGGTTATATCTGGAAAGGAAAAGTGTCATCTGTTTATGAACGATACGCTCAAAAACCTTAGACAGGAATGGCAAAATAGAAATAGGTCGGTAATCGGAAAAGCACTTTATTTATAGGCTGGACCCTACACATAAATTAGGTAACACAAAGGTAGTTTTTGTCACCGCGATGACCGAATCAGCAACTATACTTACGCGATAATCTTGGTCAGGCGATTATTTTTCCATTTTAAGAGATATTCAGAAACATAATACCGATCGATACTACTTTGTCGTCTACTGTGTACTACGAACTTTGTCGTCTGGTGAACAAACAAAAAAATCCCAAATGACAAAATTTTGTTATTGTTAGAGACACTTGCTGAAGGACCATGAACTACGCTGACGAGCACGCGATGGACCAGTACCTACTTCAAAATATAAACATGATTTGCTTGACATTCTTTAAACATTGGGTCAAATGGTTTGGTCAATTTCAAGTTTCTGGACTCAATACAAACTATATTACCTTGATTTAAGGAGCCATTGTTTTAAGGAAGGGCGGTATCTGATAGCTGCGTAGCGACTACCAATCGTAAATCTATGATTTCTTCGTTTATTGCCCATGTTACTACCAATTTTACTACCAGTAATCGACCGAGCGAAGCGAAGGTCTTTGAGTTAACTAGAGCGATTTGCACTTGTCCGTCCGTCCGTCCGTCCGTCCGTCCGTCTGTCAGAGCCTTATAACTTTTGAATTACTGAACGTAATTACTTCAAATTTAGATATAATATGTAAACCGATGGCCTCCAGCCGAAAATGGCTTAAAAAGTTATAAAAATCTTTATTTCAGGGGGGCTCTCATAGAAGCGAATGCGAAGTAAAAAAAAAAATATCGCGTTACATAAAATTGTTACGTATCATTTTAAAGATAATTTTGAACTGAGTACAAAAATATTTTTTTTTTAATTTTTCCCTTAAAATTGACGAAATGGGGGGCTTTCAAAGTGGCGATTTTATACGCTCGCTTGAAGACGCTCCCTAAGAAAATCCGCTATGGATTTTCAAACTGATTTTATGTTTTTAGGTCACTTATATCCTGTACTTGAACAACAAATACTAAAATTATATGAATATTATAAAGAAACGAGATTATTTAATTTTTAATGTACATCAGTAATTCATATAGCATCAACATAGCTTCACAATAATGCTAATAGATGGCGCAGTCAGTAACTATTCCCATGGAACTACGAGTTACGACTAACGACCTATCCCAAAAACAGTTTTGCGTCGACCATTATTATTTAGTTACTTATTATAATACAATAATTGTATTGTAATTTTTTTTGTACCATATTATTCAATTAAAATTATTTTTTAGTTAAATTTTAGTTAAATATTGTATATTTTCTATTCGCGTCGATAGATGACGATTTGTACAGATGCCCGTAACCCGGTTTCACTCGTTAGTACCTACATAATAATTCAATGTTTTCACTAACGTTCCCTAACCTTTACGGGCTACCTATAAGTTAGGTGATTGATGTTTTCTGTCAACTTATTTATCACGATCCTGTACGGGACACCTAAAAGGATATTGGGACGGATGTTAGGACTTAGGATTGTATTTAGGAGCTACCTACGTTAAGAGACTCCTACTTAGGGGATGATTTAGGTATGTTTGGTGAAAACGGGCATAATAATAATGTCAGTTTTGGTTATCATGTATCGATTGAATGAATAATCATGGGATACCGTTACCGCGAGGTCTCAGTTCGGGGCGAACAACTAGTTATATTAATTATCGCCTGAACTGAGCGCAGTTATCGTTTCACGGAAGTGCAACTCAAAAACCTTTAATACAACACCTTGTTGATATTGATGTTCATGTTGGGCACGTGCCATTAACTCACTGTTATATTTTTTAATTTTGCACTTTCCTTGGTATAATTCTCTCATCAATTTGCACTTTTCCGTCTATTTAGGTGGTCTGCACTGTAGTTCAGGAAAATTATTTTATGGGACAAAAAACGTGACCGCCTCCCGTTCGTGATTTTTGGATAACTGGTAAGTATAATCTATCTATATAATAATTAGGGCGAGCGAAGTGAGCCCTAACACTATCCCAAAACCTGAGCATTTTGTGGTACACTTTACTGAAAAACTATTACGCCGATAGATTTGTGTTTTAACATAGTAATTTAACTTCATATCCAGATGTGTTATCTGTCGAAAACAAAATTTAGTTTTATAACCATTAACTTAAAAATTATAACCCGTTAGAAAAACTACGCGAGTCCTCACAAAGCTCAGCTTTTTGCTAGTGTATGTAACTATATGTATATATATAAAAAACAACTGCTATTCGTTAGTCTGGCTGTAACTAAAAAATCGGCCAAGTGCGAGTCGGGCCTCGCTCTTTTAGGGTTCTATTTAGATATCTTAGTTCTTAGATTGTACTAAATTAGCATATTATGAGGAAAAAATTCTCGTTTGTTTTGGTCACAATTTTGATGACCCCCCCATTTCTTCATTTTTGAAGTTAAAAAGTATTAAAATAATATATTTGAACTCCAATTAATGAGCTCTAGACAATGACACCCCACATGCCAGGGTAAAAAAATAAAATTTTTATTTCGATTCCTTTTTCATGTACTTATGGGACCCGATTTTTTATTTTAATTTAATTTTTATTATTTGTTGTTATAGCGGCAATATAAATACACACTCTGTGAAAATTTCAACTGTCTAGCTATTACGGTTTACGAGATACAGCCCGCTGACAGACGGACAGACGGACGGACGGGCGGACGGACAGACGGACAGCGGAGGCTTAGTAATAGGGTCCCGTTACTACCCTTTGAGTACGGTATCCTAAAAACGATTTGGACAATTTTTAGGGTTCCGAGAAAAACCGGTACCTACCCTTATAGGCTCGCTCCGTCTCGTCGCGTCGTCCGTCTGTCTGTGCGTGTGTCAAGACCCTTTTCCATAGAAACTGCGTGAGGTACTAATTTGTTTATAATAAATGAAAAATATGTCAATAGGACTCTGTGATGAAATGTTTCTTAAAATTGCGGTATCTGTAGCATATCTAGCGCCATTCCTGAAAATAAATTAGAGATCATAATATTCGTGGTTCGCCGTCGACAATAATATAATCCTCAAAAGGTTCGGAAGTCAGAACCCTCAGTGCGCGAGACTAACTCGCTCTTGGCTGGTTATTTTTTTGTTTTGTACGCTCTAATACAGAGATGGTATAAAAATAAATTAAATATTAAAATCACAAGAGTCAGCTCTTTCATACTGGAAATACCGCTTCGGGTTATTTTTTAACCGACTTCAAAATAGGAGGAGGTTCTCAATTCCTCGGAATCTTTTTTTTTATGTATGTTCACCGATTACTCGAAGACGCCTGAACCGATTTGGAAAATTCTTTTTTGTGTGAAAGGGTAAACTTCCCAGGTGGTCCCAGTAAATTTTATCGAAATCGGTCGGGCGGTTTTTAAAAAATCAACAATAAATTATATACTTAATAGTGGCGCGGGTGTGTGAAGTCTGTTTTTTAAAAAGAATTTTTTATATTAAATTATAACTTTTAATAGATGGCGGGAGCTAAGTAGCCGGCTAAAAGCCACAAAAAAATTTTGTCAAAAAATTTTAGTAATAAATTAAGAGATTTGACGCAAGAAATGAGGATGTGATTTTAATAAATAAATATTTTTTTAGTATAGGGCGATTGCACAGTTCGAATAATTTAAAGAAAAATCCTGGTTCTAAATTGGAAAGTTGAATTTTTGATAAAATTCTCTATTGCAGACAATCAATTGAAAAGCGTTGTAGAAAAAGAAGTGAAAATTAGCGAAGATGAGTGCGAACAAAATAAATTTTCAACTTTGAAAGACGTAGCCGATCAAGTTATTTTAAGCAACATATTCGAAGATATAGATCAAACAGCTACACTACATCAAGAGACATCCAATAAAGAAGTGGAAAATGTTGCTTTAGCTGAAGAAGAGAAATCATCAGATTCAGAAGAATGTAGTGATGACAAACTAGGAAACACGGAGTAAGATTTTAGTGATAGATTTAAGGTTTATTAAAAATTATTCACAAGACAAGGCTTCAGCCACGTATTAAATAAGAAGTAGCCTTTTTAACTTTCAAAAAAGACAAGGCTTCAGCCACGTATTAAAAAAGAAGTAGCCTTTTTAACTTTCAAAAAAAGGAGGAGGTTCTCAATTCAACGCGTATTTTTTTTTTTTGCGATTTTACTCCATAACTCTCAAATCTGAACCGATTTCAATATTTTTTTCTTTTTGGTCCCATTTAAATTTGGTGAAGATCTGATGAATATCTTCGGTGATAGAGGACGGAACTCCTCAATGAATAGAAACAAATCGCTCGCGATCAGAGAATGTGTAGATTTATTTTAGTAAATTTTTTGTTAGTAAAGTTATGAAACTCAATTTCATTTTAGGTCACATTTTCACAAATATAAACTAAAATCGAGTATTCATAACTTTTTTATGGAAATGGCAGGCTGAAATTATAAGAATACGGGGGTTAAGAATTCACAGATGAACATTTAATGGAATCTTATTGTATAGAATAAAGATTATAAATCAAGAAATTCTTGGCAGAGATAATCACGAATGCCATTACTTACCTAAGTATATAAAATAAATAAAAGTTACTTATGCTTAACTAAGAAAAAAAAATTACAGGGGTCAGGAGAATATTGAAGAATCTACGAGCCCAAGTCAATCAGATGGAAATCGCTCCACGCGATGGGAAGCCCTCGCAGATATTGCCGCAGAACTACCACCATCGCTTGCAGTAGATCCCATAACGGGACAAATTTATTCTCTCACAAAATAACCCAATTTTAATTTTAATAAGTTTAGAACACCAAGAAAACGCAGCCTTTGAAGACTAACAAGGTCTAAAACGTGTAGATATATTAATTAATATAAAAATATTTATTTCTCTACTGGTATAAAATTTTAATGGTTTGCCTGTTTATTTATTTGTACGCACATGACGCAAACATCCACTCAAAGTTGAAAGTTATAAGTTATAACAAATCACGGGAACGCGAACAAAACGATAAGGAAGATAGCTTTAACATCGAAGAAATTTATCTACATCTCTTTAGATATGGGCATGTCAAATGATTACTGTTTAAACTTTAAATGCCTCCCTGTCTGACTGGTCGTCCAGAAAAAAAAAATTAACAACTCATACTTTATAAAGTCAGTTCTCACAAAATCAAGAGATTAAAAAGTCGGTGTTAAAGTCAAAACACCCTTTACGGCCCGGTAGGTCCAATTCCCTGATCGTCCAATGTGTCCGTTATGTCATATTCCCCGAACGTCACCACCACTAAATTATACGTATACTCTAGAATCTTATGGTCCAGGAGCCGGTAACACAGGCTGGTCATATCATAACGAATTAAATTATTAAAAAAATAGTTTGCACGTGATCATGGAGGATTTTTCCCCTATGACACTTCAAATAGGTACGCGAGACTAGTCGGGCCAAAAAAGTAGTTTGCATTTTTTTTTTTGAGAGACAACGAAATCTATCGAATACACTGCAAATGGGTGAATCAACTTTTTTTGTTGTGGCGAAAAAATAAATGAATTGTAATATTACACTTTTTTCTGTATTATTCATATAAAATAATTATTGAACTTTATTGAATGGCCGCGAACTTAATATACAATTATTGTCAGTTTTGAGGCCAAGTATGTGTTTGGGTGATAAAATGTGTCTCCTGCCGGGCTAGCATGGGCCGGGGATAAAAACGATTTTGTCCTCTGACAGGGGAGAAAATGACTGCCAAAGCGAGAAGGCAATATATGACTGCCAAAGAATAGAAGGGGACAAAATGTTATCCTTTCCACGGGGAGAAAATAGTCCCCTGCCCATGCTAGGTGGGCTGGGTGACAGGTATTTTATTCAATAAAAATCCATAAAATATTATATTAAATCACTGTATTTTCAATATGTATCGAAAAACTTAAATATGTAAATTATAGACTTTATTCTTACTACTGAAGGTTTAAAATTTAAAACGGCCAATATTTGTATGGGAGCTGCAAATTGTCTTTTGGGTCACCAACCAAAAATCTAATAAATATAAGTGAAAATGAAACAAAAATGTTATTAGTTTATTACTTAACTATCTAATTTATTGTTAACGTTGTTAAAATCATTTATTGAGTTCAATTTTAATGTATAAAATTATAAAAGTACAAGGGACAGGTGAAAACAAAAAAAGTTGATTCACCCAAATAATAATCAATATCGGTGATAAAAGTAAACACATTTACAAATAAAAAAATATTTTTTACATTTCTTCAGCTGGCATAGCAAACTTATTTTATAGGTAATATTTTTAACTATCAATTGGGTATTTGAGTGATATTTTTTTATTTATTTAAAATAATGTTTTTAAATATTGTAACACAATGCCATTTTTAGGGTTCTGTACCAAAATGGTAAAAATGGAACCCTTATGGTGAGACTTTCTCCATCCGTCCGTCCGTCTGTCACAGTCGATTATTTTAGTAACAGCTATTAAAGCTATCAACATGAAGTTTGGAATAGTTGTGTATAATAGGGGCTCAACATCATTGGATTAAAATAAAATCAAAAATTATTTTTAGTTTAGGGTATTCTATGAAAGGGGCTTTGACTGTACATTCTAAAACAGATTTTTATTTATTTTTAAATATAATAAATAGTTTTTTATTAATCAGGCGAAATGTCAAAAAAAATACGCTTCATAGAAAATTATTCATTAATGTTTCTTTATCACGTAAAACTATCATCCATAAACCTACTTTACATACAACCAATTTTTTATATGAGAAGTTAAACACGAAATAAAACCATCCACCAACCTAGGGGAAAGTCCACTTCTGATCAGAAAGAATAACTTGTTATTTTAAAGTAAATAAAAAAATATGTATTGGAGATTGTGCATTTTCAGTGTGACTTCAAAAAATCATAAATAAATATTTATAGAGATACCTTAAAAGACTGTGTTATTATTTTTTCATTGTATTATGTTCCTAGTATTTAAACATAGCAGTGGTGAGAGCCGTAGTCTTTAAAGTGGGGAGTCCAGGTACAATCATAATTAATTCTAATTTTATTTAAGCTGGTCTGATGAGACAACTGCTGTAGCTAGTTACTACTCTACCAACAAAGTCATGCAACCAAGCAATATAGTTTAGTGTTTGTCAGAAACCGAGTATTGCTGAGTAAGCTGAGCAGTTGTTTAGAACATGAGTGTATTTAATAAAACTTTCCACATTCATCATCATCATCATTAGCAACCCATCAACGGCTCACTACTAAGCGCAGGTCTCCTCTCAGAGAAGGGTTATAGGCCATAGTCCACCACTCTGGCCCAATGCAAATTGGTGGATTCACACACCTTCGAGAACATTATGAAGAACTCTCAGATGTGCAGGTTTCCTCACAATGTTTTCCTTCACTGTTGAAGCAAGTGATAGACTGCATCAAAAAATTGAGACAGTGACAAAATATTAACTGATAAATGTAGGACTGACAATGCTATTATATTATGAATAAATGTACATAACTTATGGACTAAATATACAATATTGTTATTAACAAACTAGGTACAATCTTAGCTTTTCACTCTCACCATTGCCACACCATTGTCAGTTGTAGTGCCGCCAAACACAATTGCACACAATGCCAATTCTTGAAGACTTTTCCAAATTTTTTCAATCCATTCATCAATTGCTTGTATCAACTCTATGTTAACACTGTCTGAATCAATTTTTAAATGACCCATAACCAAATTGTAATCAGAACCAGCTTCAATAACATTGGAAATGACTTCCTCCATCCCATCAACAGTATTCAATTTAACCTTTCTTGGTTTCCCCTTTTTCAACTGATTACTTGGATTTTCCTTAGCTTGTGTTAAAAAAGTGTGATAATCACCTGTAATATTGTCACAACCTACAACTATTGAAGTTTTTCTCTGATCAATTATATGGTTGAAGATGGATAAAGCATACTGTGGCTGTGTAGACTTTTGTATGGCGTTCTCTTTATATTTTTGCCTATTAGTGTGTACCGCATCTCCAAACTCCATACTTTTGCTTAGCTTCAACTGAACAAGCTTCAATGATGCCAGAGAATCCTCAACTGAACAGTGGCCATGCTTACCGCTTTGAATGTCTTCATTCAGAAATTCCTTCGCTAATACTTTAAGTTTTGGTTTCCTCCACCTTACACCAACAAAATTATATATTGTACTAGTATCTATTATATAGGGATGCATCATTTTCAAGGCATGCAGATCTCCTTGTAATGACTGACCAACCAAAATTGCATCAGGAGGAAGTAATTCACGTAATTCTTGTTGCACATCTTCTAGCCTTTTAGTGACATTTTCTAATAGTGTCCTAGTAATACCAGAATAGCGTGTTAAATAGTCAGTTATTTTATTAAACGGTTTTACTAAAGATTCATATATTGTTTCATGTTTTTCATTGACAATAGACACTCTAGTTAGCTCTGAGCCAGCATCTGTGAGACACATTTCACAGTCCAAACCGAACATTGGTGATTTTGCTGTTACAGGCTTATATTCTTCTTTGGATAAAACATAATCTGCATAAATATTTTTTAGTTTCCCCTTTAATGGAACCGGATAATTCTCCTCTATTAACTGCCAAGCTGAAAGAATTAACTGTGTTCTTGGAAATTTCTCTTCCAAGTTGATTTCATCTGATGTGTCAGATATGTCATCCCTGATAGGAAAAACTGCTTTCATCATAACATTCAAGTCTTTTCTAACCTCTAGAGCCATGTTCATACTGCCATATTTTTGTATCAAGCTTTCTTTATCAGCTTCAGAAAGGGGTACTAATGCTAACTCCTTTACTAAAGAGCCACCATACACAGACGGCGTTAGAATCTCCATTACATTATCAAATATTTGTCTAGTTTTAGACAAGGTATCTTTGAAAATTTCCCAATGCTTTATAGAAATTCCTTCAACTATGAGACAAGTAGTTTGTTTTATGTAGTTGCATTTGTCTAATACATACCAGCGAGGTGACTGGCTTAAGTTTAGGTTACCCAGTAAGGAATGCAACAATAAATGTTGAATATCTGTGAGGGTTAAAGGAATTCTGTCGTTTAAAGATGTTGTTAACGATGCACTTAACCCAGTAGTAATCAGTCGAAACTTAGGAATATGTTTTTTGCGAACACGAACTTTAGCTTGCTTCTGGTCCGTTTTGCGAAGTAATTGGAAACTATGGGTTGATTCACTTGAACCTGCAAATTATCCAAGTTTTATATGATGTTTATTTTCCTAAAATAAACTAGTTTTACAGTGGTTTTACAACGCCAAATATGTACAGACTTAGCAACTTACATTCAGTAGCGATTAGACGTTTCTTCTTAGGTGGTTCTTCAGAATTATTATTGGTGATCATTGTAAAATGTATCTACTTCGTAAAACCTGTGGTAAAACGTAATATAAGTATTCGACACTTATTATATAATCGATCTTATTATTCGACAAATTGATTTTGATAAAACAACCTGTGAAAACAACATGAAAACAACCACAAAACAAGCTATGTACAAAAAAATATAACCTACTGTGATAACCTAATTCTTTAATAGTGAAAAGCCGTGCTCCTTTGTTTTGTCGGTGGCCACAGACCAGGAACAACTCGGTGGCCAAAAGTGAAAACAAAAGGGCACACGGCCTTCAGTAATATATGTTCCTTGCACACGGCACACCGCACTTAACCAAAGAGAATGTAATCAATAATCATGGTAGGTACCTAGGAACTTACCACCTACCACTACCACTTTAGAACATGTATAATTTAGATGACGTAGTCGTAATTCCTAGTTCCATGGGCTAACCATAGTTAGTCCATCGTTTAGCTTGGTCTTGAGTTGTGTCATAGACTGTGGACATATCGGTCATAGCTAGCCGTCTCTATCTCCTGGTTGTTTTGTTTTCTCTTTTTCTCTCGTGAAATTCTTCAGTGTCCAACAAGACAAGACTATATATCAATACACAAATACCATAATAATATTATTATTATTATACACACCTACGTTGAAGTACAATTTGGATTACAATAATATCCTGGATTTTTCCTGCTGATTTCTAAAACTTGGATATTTCAAGACATTAAAAAATGGATTCATTACGTGAGCAAGTTATGATAAACCAATTTGTGTCGGTGGCTGGATGTGCACGAGAACAGGCTAAGCAGCTCCTGCAAACAGCACATTGGCAATTTGAGGTAAGTTTATGAAATATATGTAAACAAACAATAAAACCATGAAATGGCTGCGTTAAATTCTGTATCTTGTATCTCAAATTAGTTTTTAACTCGATCGATAGCGTTTTCCGTATTTCTGTATAGTATACTTTTAGATTTAATGAACCAATTGAAACATTCGACTTTATTACTTACCTTGACTGTATATAAAAAAGCACTAGGTACGTTATTAATTTGTTAATGATGAGTGATGACAATAACACAGTCGGCAGACGTAACAGAGTTGACGATTTTATAACTGAATGGTTTTTCTTGTTGATATTACAATTTGCATCTAATGTGTTCCGTATTATGTAAACACAGTAAACATGTTCCGTTAATATGTAGGTATGTGTATAGAGGAAAATTTAATTTCAATGTTTATAATTTTAAAAACACCAAGTTTTAATTTAAGTTTCAACAGCTATCTTAAATCTTAATAAGTAATCCTAAAAGTAACTTAAAATTATATTTTAAAGGGTAATAATTATGTACCTTCAAATAAAAAATGCAATTAATAATAATAAATGCAATTAATGCAAAATGAAGGTTTCGAGAAGTGTGGTTTCTTCTAAATATCTAATTTATCTATTTAAAAAATGAAATCAGTTTTTAATGTAAATTTATATAAGAATATTATTTATTATGTATATAAGTTTTTTTAAGGTCATTTTTGACAAAAACCGAAAAATACAGTTAAAATGTTGATTACTGTGTTAACTATTATGATGGCAGTATACATAATATTAATATCTAATACCTTTAAACAAGCAATTCTTGTATACAACGATTTTCATGAAATTTGGTACGCAGGGGGTTTTGGGGGCGATAAATCGATCTAGCTGGGTTTCATTTTTAGAAAATTTATCCATGTTTTCATGCAATGAAAAACCCCTAAAATATCATTAGAATATGAAGGTAAATTTCGCCATCATCTATAAAGTTCCAATAGCTCAGTTAGGAAATCGTGAGGTCCCGAAACCAGAAGGCTCCGGTTTGAGTCCAGACCATTATTTTTTCCCCTATCAATTTTATTATTATTTATTAGTTTTTCTAAATATATAATTTCCAAAAAACACACACGATTTACCAAAAAAAAAACAAGCAAAGCTCTTGTCACCCAGGTACTAGTATATATAGGTAAAGCTATATTATGTATAGTCATGGTCAACTAATTCAAATTGTCATATTGTAGGCCAACTTGTGGCTCTTATGACAAGTTGAGAATCTACCACTATCAGTCTACTTAGGGGCAGGCATAATTTTTTTAAATAAATAGGTAGATGTGTTCATAGCTATTTCATTGGATGTTTTATTAATGTCATTTAATTTTGTGCCCTATACCAACCTATTCTAAAATAAGTAAAAATCTGGATATAACGATAAAAACAACTAATAAGGTGTAAACTCCATTGAATGTACTACTCACTAAAAACATGGAAATTACTTGACTCTGGTTGGTTTAAGTTGTCCATACAATGTTACACTCTATGTAGCCTCACACCCACTCTAAACAACTAGATAATGCCCGCACTTTCATCCACATGGAGGTTTAAAATTCTGAGGGAATTCTTGATTTTCCTGGATAAAAAGTAGTCTATGTCACTCTCTCGGCCCTCAACTATACCCATGCCAAAAATCACATCAATCTGTTGCTCTGTTGCTGCTTGATTGAAGGATAAACCAATAAACAAACACACTTTCACATTTATAATATTAGTAAGGAGAAATATTACTTTCTAAGTTGTCGAAATTAATAAAAACTGCAGCTGTGTACATTCTTTTACTTGTTATTTTGTTGGTTTATTGTCTAGCCTGTATTATCCTCGACTGTCAGCATCATAGTTATGTACTGAAGATTCTAAAAAATTTGTTCTTTTGTTTATTGTGATTACCTTGCACAAGTTTACCTCAGCTGCAAGGCTGTCTTTAGGTTGCTAAACATTATATTATATAGGTTAACATTTTCTTTAATCAATATTTAGTTCATGTTTGTTGTTTGTAAATTTTATATTTTATAACTAGCTGACCCAGCGAACTTCGTACCACCAACAAAAATATTTAGGGGTGGGTCACCAGGGTTCGAGGATATATATCAATGGATATATATCACGATATATATCCGATATATATCAAACTGGGTTCGATGATATATATCAATGGATTTTTTTTAATTTGTTTTGTTACATAAATGTTGGTATGACCATTGACTGATTAGAATTTATAAAAAAGGTTTTATGTTTTTGAGTTGCGTTTTTGATATACATGTATAAGATTTTATGTTTTTAGTTGATTTTGCGTGATCTAAAATAAAATTTTATGTTTTGGTTTCATTTGTCTGATTTTAAGTACCTAAATAAATAAAACATTAAAACATTTTAGTTTTTTTCATAATTTTAGCATGTTTATGCACATATGCAAATAGTATTCATAAATAATACAATAAAATATTAATATGGATTTCATACAAAATTGATATATATCAAACTTGATATATATCGGATATATATCACAAATATCTGATATTTTGATATTTATAATAAATATCGGATATTTTCGAACCCTGTGGGTCACCCATCAGTTAGGGGTATGAAAAATAGATGTTGGCCGATTCTCAGACCTACCCGATATTCACACAAAATTTAATGAAAATTGGTCCAGCCGTTTCATAGGAGTTTGGTAACAAACACTGCAACATGAGAATTTTATATATTAGATAATATTACATGTATTTTTGATTTTTAAGCTACTGATTTTATTCCAGAGTAGATTTCATTTATAGTTAATAATCATTTCAGACTGCTCTGTCAATATTCTTTCAAGAAGTAGCAATACCATCTGGAGCAAATGGCATAGCTGCACCACATTACCCTCAGGTACTGCAACCTTTCTATGCCATATTCTAATTTATAACATTAACCATTATACAAACTGAGGACAATATAGTACAGTACAATACAACTCAATCAATATTAGTCAATTTTTATAAGAGAGAGTTCAGGCTTTGTTGAGTTGTGGACAGTAAATTACAATAAAGATTTCAGATTTATTTCATATAGTCATTCATATTATTATTTATTACAAGCTGACCCAGCGAATTTCGTACCGCCAACAAAAATATTTAGGGGTGGTCACCCTTATCATTTATGGGTATGAAAAATAGATGTTGGCCGATTCTCAGACCTACCCGATATGCACACAAAATTTCATAAAAATCGGTCCACCCGTTTGGAGGAGTTTGGTAACAAACACCGCGACATGAGAATTTCATGTATTAGATGATTTATTATAATAATGAAATATCGACAGTTCGAACTTAAACATTGATCGTGGTATACATAAACTCATATCCTCATAAAGATGTAATTTTTTCAGCAACTCATGACACCATGCAATACTCCGGCAACACCGCCAAATTTCCCCGATGCGTTGGCAGCATTTTCGCGCCTGTCTACGACCGGCAGCCCGAGCAACGCGGGCGGGGGAGGCGTCAGCGGCATGGCGCCCCCCGTGTCTCCCCTCGCCACGCACCCCCCGCCCACGCAGATGAACACTAATCCACAGGCTAACTATGCTGCGCTGTCCTGTTCAACTGCTGTAAGAAATTGGTTCACTTCCATACTTTATATTAGGACAACAGCTAATCAATTATCATTATAGGGTAGTTTTGTATTCTTTCCTACCGATTCTCCCCTTTTCACGCAACTGCACATTGGCCCCAATGTTCTTCCAACATGTGGATTGCCTGAATAGCACTGACCCAAACACAATCGCTCTAAAATTTGAAGTTGCCATTATGTTGCCAGTTTCTTAGAAAATAATTGTGATTCATCCACATGTTGGAAAATATTTGGGCCAACACGTGGGGCTGGCCTTAATAAAAATCTACAAAGCAAATTTACCACTAGCAATATTTGTAGAAGTCAACTCTGACCAGTCGCACTGTATTATACTTGCAGCAAGTCAATTTTGGCTAGTTTTAGTTATTGATAATGACCACTGCGAGAAGTTGCAGAAGCTACTTGCCATTAGGCACTTCAATTTAAGAGGGACACTTGCTTGAATAGTTTTGTCTGTTGCAGATCTGCAGAGAACATATGCCAAGATAAGCAGAAGTGTAGGTTAGAATCATCTATAATTTATTTTTCTAATGGTGCGTTGTGAGCTGTGGACTTGTGAATATTATTTCCAACACCCCACCACAGCTTCGGTTTGCTGGACAATATTTGGGGTGCTATAGTCAATCATGTTAAACATAAAGCAATTTACTGTTCATTATAGTGGTTTCTAAAACAAAATGCACTATAGATATTAATTAATAATAGTAGGGTATCCAACATATTTTTAAAGGGTCTTCAAATTAAAATGTTTAAAAAACAATACATACTGGAAATCTGAAATATGACATACCATTGGATCTATAAGAAATGTTCATCATTGCTTACAGGAAAGCTCTAAAGAGATTTAATAAATATGTTCAGAATTTGGCATAAAATTTCAACAGATGCCTGTCACATACGTAGCTGTAATAATAAATTAAATAATATATTATATTGTATTGTATTGTTTACAAGATGTTAAGGACATGCTAATGAAAACTGAAATCATTGACTATTCGATCTTTTCATTACTTTGACAATGTTTTTTTAATTAATTAAAATATGGAATCCTACTATAAATATTGAAAGTTTGTGAGGATGGATGGATGGATGGATGTTCGTTACTCTTTCATGCTACAACTAATGAACCGATTTGGCTGTTTGGAATGAAGATAGCTCATACCCAGGATTAACACATAGGCTACTTTTTGTCCTGGAAAATTACTGAGTTCCCGCGGGAATTAAGAACCCTAATCCACGCGTACGAAGTCGCGGGCATCATCTAGTCGTAAGTATATAATCTCAACTTGATTTTAATTGAGAAAACAAAAAAATACTTATCGTAATTACACAAAACAGCAATGCGCAATAGCGCGACGCACAATAGGTATGAGGTATCTGCGTTCGTTGAAAGAAGAGGAGCGTTGTGATCGAATTGTTTGTAATACATTTACGTACATTGTGCTCAGAAATTACAATATCGGCAACCCATAATTTTCGAGATAAATGGTGTTTGTAAGTTTTATTGTAGGCATTAAGATGTGTAATTTTACCAAGTTTTTGTTAGCATGTCTCTTACATATATGTCTGTATAATAATATATACTACAAATTATACAAAGTATAATTTTATTTTCTAATATTCATACATATGTACCATATTATAGCTATTGATGTAATATTGCATTATGCCTTGCTATAATTTATATTACTTAAGTTATAATATATTTTTATTTAATATAGTTGTATGTGACACTGGACAGGGTTTAAATTCAAATCAGATATTAAATATTCTATCCAATGTTTCAGCAATTGTTAAATATCATATACCTATCCATTATGTATTATTAATTTTATTTACTCTACTATGAGAACAAAAATTGAAATCAAATGCCCTGATATTAATTATTTTATACTGTTTCTTAAATCCATAAATACTAATCGCTGTGATTAATAAAAAAATTATATCAATCCATGTAGAAGTGGTATAACAATAAAATTATTATGGCTGTATGATAATTATTATTATTATTGAAAGATGAAATTATTGTTGTTTTTTTTTTGTTTAAAGTTATACTTATCATATAATATTTTGTATACTTCTCTGTACACTATTTACTGTAAGCTAGTTTAATTTTAAATCAAAATCCTTAAATCTGCAGTTTATTTTTCTGCAATAGAGCTTCAAACGACAGTATGATAATTACAATTTTTAAGTGATTATTATTAACAACTAAGACAAATTTTCATTGTCATTTGTTGCAATGTTGCAATTATTGTAATAAATAAACAAAGAAAATTATAATATCTCCTGTATTTTATCTCTGTTGCCCAACGTGTTTGTATCTTTAGGTGAAATAACATAACACGATGTGTTAATTTAGTTAATGAAATTAATATTGAATATATAGATTTAAGTTCATATTCCGATCTTCTTTTTACTACTTAAATACAGTTACTTAAGCCACGCGCACTAAGTCGCGGATATCAGTATATCCGCGACTTAGTGCGCGTGGATCTAGAGATATTTATAGTCATTCAGAATAAAAATTAGCCTAGCCTATGTCCGTCATCAAAATTCAAGCTAGCATAATGCCAAGCTTCATTCAAATTCAAGATCGGTTCAGTTTAGGATTGTGAAAGCCTTTGTTATTGGCCCTTATAGAAATACTTGGTCATCTATCCATATCTATTATTGACCATCTAGCAAAGTGAAAGAAAGAAATTCTTTATGAAAAATAAATCTTTAAACTGAAAATAGATAGAATTTAATTATTAATAAAATCTCTCCGACAAAACCAGGCAATATTGCGACTTAGCTTAGCTCTACTGAGCTCTAGGTTGAGGATCTACTGCAGGCCAAGGTCGTCGCTTACCTACTTATCAACATGGCACTCGACTATCACTCGCTCGGCATCCACTCTTCGACAAGTGGCTATCGCGGTGATGGCATTCGGCCGGAGTGGACGCTCAGTGTTGGACGAATGAAGTTGTGGACGCCGCGTGTCAATTAATTGCCAAATAGTTAATGTAATATAAGTCGAGTACTTACATACTCGCGGGCCAGTATGTATGGACTTTACTTGCGAGCGAAGTGAGGAACTCCATAGAAATCTCAACCGCACTAGGCGAGACGTTGCTACTAGGATGTTAGGTTGATACTGGAGTAAACGACGACCTTTAGTCGTAGATACTACAAAGTGACGGTTACCTAGTATAGTTTTGTAAGAATATCTTTTTCTGTTTCAAGTCTATCTTTCGATATATCTGCCAATCTCTTCTGGACGGCGGTCGCTGGTTCGCCATCAAATAATACACGCTCTACGCTATTTTCAAACCCTTCGTTGCTTTCTATCGGGCTCAAAATGTTCGAATGTTTGCTCTTTTTAAAAATTAACTGAAAGCGGAAGGTAGGTAAGTAGATATATTGTGTAGGTAGATATATAAAAATAAAATGAAAAGTAGGTGTCCCAATACTGTGCTGTCAGGTTACTTGTTGAGTTCCCGTATATATAAATAGTACTCTGTGTTGTTGAGTATAAACCAGCCTGGCGATCGCATAACTTTTATCGCTGTCCTTAAAGAACTATTTCAATGTCAAAACATGGTTTTGGCCAATAGGAGAAGCCCAAAATCATATTTTGACATTGATGCAGTCCTTTAAGGACTGAGAAAAAATTACGCGATAGACCCCCAGAACTTATTCAACGGTCACGGACTACGAGGCACAATGCTCAAGCGAATTCGATCTGCACTCTGCAAGTGTCAGCTTCGAACACTAACAAGAAAAAAGTTACAAAAACCGACTACGCAAAATTGGATAGGTATAACACTGCCGTGCTAAGCGCAAAAGCGGTATCTCAGTGAAAGCAAGTTTCGAGAAAATTGAAGGAATTACCTCTAATTCCCTTAGTAATTTCGAGCAAAATTGAGATAGGGAAAACTTTTAAAAGGGTTTTTGATATGTTTTAAATTAGATACCGTTATTTGGCTTAGTTCATTAGATGCGTATTTTTCTAAGCTATCCGATGCCATAAAAATAAAAAATTAGAATTTTTTTGAAATACCGCTTTTGCGCTTAGCACGGCAGAACATCCGTCATTGATTTTGATCATTGAATGTAGCCTATGGCGCTGCGCAAACGTGGACACTTGGGTCCTGTGTCGGATACAAGCCACTCATTTTCATACAACAAATATTATGAAGTGGAAACAACTGGACACAAAAAATTGGTTGTCTGTAAAGTCGGTTTACGGACGACAGTTTTACGTGAAAACGTCGAAACATTGATGAAAAAATGGCATACTTTTAAAGTTTTATGAATTGAATTGAATTATTATCACTGAATTATCATTATTTTGTATAATACAAAGGAGTCAATTGAAAATTACTTTCTCTAGTCACAAGCCAACGCTTGGGCCGATCGTGTCTCTCTATTCATTATTTTGTGTAATACAAAGGAGTTAATTGAAAATTACAAATTTCTCTAGTCACAAGCCAACGCTTGGGCCGATCGTGCCTCTCTATCGCGTTCCGCGCTCTCGCTTCCACGCGCAGGCTCAGGCGGAGCGTGACACTTTTTCGTGCGTGCAGCCGGTGTTCATCGATTTATAAGACGTTTTCACGTCAATAGTGTCTAGGTACGTTTGCGCAGTTGCTGGTTGATTTCATATTTATTGTATGAACATAAAATATTCAATGGTGGTTTGTATCCGACACAGGACTCAAAAGTGTCCACATGGACCCTGGACCACAATAGCGAATAGATTGAAACCTCATTAATTAAAATCGGCTCAATAGTTTGTTTAGGTGTTACGGTGGTCGGTGGAACATTCTTAAGTAGTCAAATACACAGACTCGGGTAAAAAAAACTTGAGAGGTGTCAAGGGACACCCGGATGGAACGTAGTTCCTTTCGATTACATTGTGTTCGGTATTTTCGCGGTACAACATTGGGTCTCCGTAGCCTAGTGGCTCCGGCAGTCGCTTAACAGTTCAATGTCGATGGTTCGAATCCCAGCTCGACAGACCGAATTTTCCATTTTCAATTTTATTTTAAACAATTTCTACATGTGGAACCTTTCCCTAATTTTTTATAACTTATAAGTTATAAAAAATTAGGTAGTCACTAGGCTACGGAGACCCAATGTTGTACCGCGAAAATACCGAACACAATGCAAAATTCACATTCAACAAAAAAGTGTCGGTTTCAAAAATGTGTCGAGTGTCGGTTCCTTAATTTTTTCTGTCTAGCCCCCTTCCGTACCGCGCGATAAGGAACTTACGTTCCAAAAACAAATTTTATTGCTGTGGGTTTTGTTGTTCGTCTTCGAACTATCGTATTCCATGACATTAGCGTCAAAGTAAAATAATCCTTGATTGTATTGATTTAAAGTCACAAATTCAGTACTTACAACCGATTTTAATATGGAGCGTATCGTACATACGTAAATGTATAAGAATGCATGCATACACGAAATTGAGCTCTAATTCAATGTATTTATGGTTTATTTTATTTTGACGCTAATGTCATCGAATACGATTACGATCAATGGAATAACATTAAACAAGCGCACCTCTGAACCTCATGGTTTTTACCAGACTACGGCTAAGCCCAAAAGAAGGGTCATGATTTTGGCAGTCTAACTACTGAGCCGATTTTGATGAGGTGCTTATTTTATGGTGCAGGTGACATCTAAGCTACATTTTATACGAATAAAATCAATATTATGAGTGCTAGGTAGGTATATCCACAGAATTTACTCACAGGGAGGGTATATATCAAATTCAATGTTACAGTTTTTAAACTTTTCATTTTAATCTTATCCGTTTAATAACTCACACAAATAATTATACGACCTACCGACGTATGTTTAAAAACCGACTACATATCAGTGGATTAATACAAACCTTATAAAATTGGGGTTTTTCGTATATCCAAACCCATAAAATGGAGACGACGATCACAGTTATCGTGAACAACAAATATTTTGAGGAATATGTATAAGCATCTACAAAAATACCACACCAATTCACCCTTATTCTCCGCATCGTTACAAAATGTACAAGTTGTTTTATCTTTATCTTTTATAAGTAACCATTAGTCCATCCTAGAAGCATTACCTACCGTAGGTACAGTCTACAACAAGGAACATACTACTCTAACCGAGAGGTCTAGGTACAACTCTACAGGGGAAACAGAAATTGTTGAAAATGAAAACAAAATGTCATTAATCTTTAAAAGAGCATGGAACTAGGCATCAAAGAGAGTAGGTATATAACCACTACGTTTTACTAGGAATTACGTAAAATGGAGGATGTTCGTTTGTTACAATATACTTATCTACTGAACTGTAGCATGGAACTAGGAATTGCGACTACGTCCTATTTCTATGGATCTGTAGGTATAAAATAATTGTTTGAATTGGTTCAAATTATACGAAATTATATGGGGAACTAATTTTTTAAGCTGTTATTAAAATATTCGAGATGTTATTATTATCAGTTCAAAAACATATTGAGCAGTTATTTAATTTAATGGCGGTTGATTAATTATTGCGACAGTAAAACATGAACAGTAATAAAAAATCAATTAGTCGGTTATTTTATCATCCAATGTCAATTCTAAAAATAATTGAGCAGTCCAATAACTAAATGAGCGGTAAAAATCATGGAATGAGCGGTTCGTTTTTGGCAAAATCTAAAGTTAGGTTAGGTTAGGGTTATACATGAACACCTAGGTGCCCTAGGGCACTTAGGTTGTATTGGGTCAATGTACCTAACTTAAGTTTAAAAAACCTGAGGGGCGCGGGAGCAGCGGGTGAGCGAAACAAAAGTACCGAACTTACACTTTTCTTACCGACAAATTCCGATTTATTACTGCCCACACGTAACCGCTCGTTCAATAATTTTTACCGCCCATTTAATTATTTTCCTGCTCAAGTATATATTCACTGATCCATTTCATTATTTTTTATTACTCATTTTTGTTTACTTTACTGCTTAGTTTTGATTGCTGAACTAGTTATTAAACGTGCCATTTATAATTTTTAACTTACCAAAACTGCTATTTACAACTGCCTCTTTAAATCAGTGCCAATTATATGTACCTATTAACCTCAGAGTAAGTATCAACCTATGGTACCTACTTACCGACCTACACACCACAAAATCGATAGGGGTCGTGTATGACTCCATGGTCGTTATCGCTAGGAGCAGTGATAGCTTAGTAGTTAGGACCTTTAGGACTACGGTCTTCTATGGGTCTTCTACAAGGGGGGGTGGGGGAGTTTCGATTCTGGTCACGCCCACCTGACTTTCGGAGTTTTATGACAATATTACCATCAAAGTGAAATAAACCATATTATGAGCTCAATTTCGTGCATGATTTCGTGTATGTATTCTTATACTTTTACGTAACGAAAACGCTCCAAATTAAAATCGTCTGTATTGAATTTGTTACTTGTATCATAATGTCATAGTTAACGATTACGATCAAACGAATTAAAACTTGGACTAAACACACTGGTAGTATAAGTTCGTTGATACCACAAACATAAAAGATAACCTACCTTCAGTCTGTTTTATATTCAAACAGCGCCATCTATTTTCGAATTTCGAACTAAATATTTGTGTACTGATGCTCAGCAGTGAGCCTAGTGGTTGGGACAGTGGTCTCCTATTCGGGGGTCGCAGGTTCGAGCCGGGAGCCGACGCACCTCTGACTTTTCCGAGTCATGTGCGTTCAAACAATTAAATGTCACTTGCTTCAACGGTGAAGGAAAACATGATGAGGAAACCTGCAATCTGAGAGTTTTCCATAATGTTCTCGAAGGTGTGAAGTCCGCGCCAATCCGCATTGGGCCAGCGTGGTGGTTTTGCCCATAATGACCACGCTGGGCAGGCGTCCTGGTCATCGCAGGGCTAGACTGATCGCACAGGTGCCGGTGTCGCTGCTGCCCGACACCGGCCTGTGCCATTTTCTCAGTCTAGCCAGTATGAAATGGTTATACCGCCATTTGTCGTCAGAGCCTCGTCAGTCGTCAGTAGACTAGCGAGTAGTAGACTAGTATCATAAAAAAATATTAAAATTTTACTTCGCATTCGATTCTGAGAAATGAAGATTTTCATATCTTTTTACACAATATTCGGCTGAAGGCCATTGGTTTATTATTATTATGTCCTGAAGTAATTACGTTCAATAATAATAATCAGAAGATACATGCCTCTTGACAGACGGACAAGTTCTAATTCACTCAAGTAGACTCCTCAGCCACGGTAATATTATCTGTATATAATATTACCGTGCCTCAGCTCACTCAAGATCGAGTTAAAACGAGACAGATTTATGTCAGGACATATTATTATGTATTTATGTCTCATTTTTAGGGTTCCGTACCAAAATGGTAAAAATGGAACCCTTATGGTGAGACTTTCTCCGTCCGTCCGTCTGTCACAGTCGATTATTTCAGTAACTATTAAAGCTATCGACATGAAATTTGGCATAGTTGTGTATAATAGTGGCCCAACATCATAGGAATAAAGAAAAATCGAAAAATATTTTTAGTTTTATTAAAAAAGGGGGAAAATCGGGGGTTTGAAATTTCAAAGTAAGATAACTATACCGAGTGGGGTATCATATGAAAGGCCTTTACTTGTGCATTCTAAAATATTTATTTCTATATATAATAGTTTTTGAGTAATCAGCCAAAATGTCGAAAAAAACACCGTCCGCCTCCCCCCCCCCCCCCCCCCCCCCCTTATCTCCGAAGTTTACCAATCGAAAAATCTGAAATAATTATGGTTATAGAAGTTTATGTATATTTTACAGAAAAAATAAAATCAACGCGAAAATTATTTTAGTTTAATTAAAAAAGGGGGAAAATCAGGGGTTTGAAATTTCAAAGTAAGATAATTATACCGAGTGGGGTATCATATGAAAGGCCTTTACTTGTGCATTCTAAAACAGTTTTTTATTTATTTCTGTATATAACAGTTTTTGAGTAATCGGCCAAAATGTCGAAAAAAATACCGTTCCCCCCCCCCCCATTATCTCCGAAGTTTACCAATCGAAAAATCTGAAATAATTATGGTCAATATAAATTTATGTATATTTTACAGGAAAAATAAAATCAACGCGAAAATTATTTTAGTTTAATTAAAAAAGGGGGAAAATCAGGGGTTTGAAATTTCAAAGTAAGATAATTATACCGAGTGGGGTATCATATGAAAGGCCTTTACTTGTGCATTCTAAAACAGTTTTTTATTTATTTCTGTATATAATAGTTTTTGAGTAATCGGCCAAAATGTCGAAAAAATACCGTTCCCCCCCTTATCTCCGAAGTTTACCAATCGAAAAATCTGAAATAATTATGGTCAATAGAGGTCTATGTATATTTTACAGGAAAAATAAAACCAACGCTCTACTATCAAACTAGCATAGTTTTTTTATATTAACAATAAACCTCTACAAAGAAAGTTAACGATAAATAAGCAAATTAATATACTATCGTTTTACTTTTACTTTCGGAGTACGGAACCCTCGGTGCGCGAGTCCGACTCGCACTTGGCCGGCTTTTTTTAACTCTCTCGAGTCTTGAGCAGAGTCAGAGGACAATCTATAGGTAGATCTCAGCCTTAGAAAACTCGCTTTGCTCGGTCAATTAAATATGACATGCTTCAATGGTAAAGTAAACATTGTAAGGAAACTTGCACCACAAGGCACACCTGAAAGTTTGCTATGTTTGAAGTCTGCCAATAGGGTATTTGACTATATTAAAAATATCGTTTAATTTGGTGTCATCCTAAAAGATTATTATCTAAAAACATTATTCCATAGGACAAAACTAAAAAATAAAGTTTTATTTAATTAGAAAACATTAAATAAAATTGCTATAATTCCGGCCATGGTCACATGATCGAAAACGTTCCGTGATCTCGAATGACGTCACAGTCCACACCACCTACGCTGTGGAATTGTCATTGATTGAAATCATAGACGAATGATATTTTATACCGTTGAAATGTGAACTGTTACGTCATGAGAGCAAATGGAACGTTTCGGCGGCAATTTATTTCTCGATTTTTATGAAAAATACTGAAAATTATGCCGAAATATACGTTTTGTTAGCTTCAGCATAGCATTATTAACAATTTAAGATGATTTTCTAAAAGTAGGCAAATACCCTATTGGGCCATGCTTGGTGGACAAGGTTTAGCATACTCTGAGAGGGAGACAAGGGCTCCAGTAGTATTCCAGTACATGGGTTGCTGATGTCTTAATTTCTTTAATAGTACCTAGGTTGATTTTACACTAAGTATAAAAACAAAAGTAAGTCAAATTAGTAATATAAACATTTTATTCAATATTCTCTTCATTCATACATAATCTTAGAACATTAACTTGGATAAGAATTAAAAGTTAAGACAACTCATTATCATCATCAGGAAATTCACAATTTGCATAGCTTAAAACTTACAAAATACAATAGTCCTACCTACACAAAGTAATTGACACAGTAAATATATGTACATTGCAACATGCCATTGCTCATTGTACATGGATCGTTCATCAGCGAGACTCCGAATTTGGTGGTTTGGCGATCATGTGCAGCCAGCATAAAACTTATCTAGAATCGTATGAAGCAAGGCATATGAGCTTGGAACAGTCAATCTAGAAATTGACTGTAGGTACATGCTGTACAGACTGTACTGGGTGGGCTCTTCACAGTCAGCCAAGGTCATGACCGATCTATGATGACTTTATGATTATTTAAAATTTCAATTTTATAGTAAGAATGTTAGGGTATATTTCTGTTGTCGCATCAAAATCCCCTGCCGTGCCGTCAGTGGCTGCAGTGAGTTTGAATGTTTTTAAACAGATAGATGTGTTGATTGACTGTGTCCTGGGCACAATTAGCCACAGGCCGCCGCGACAAGGCACACCGCGGCACACTTAGTGGCTTTTATTATATTACTATTCTGAGCGCCCCAGAAGGCATGTACTAAATTTTCTACTAAGTACCCTCAGAATTATGCAGTAAATTGGCATATTTTGTAGTAGGTAACTTTGCGCATTGTCCTTGAACCGTTGCCATGGTAACGGTTCCCCGCGCAGCCACCTCGTTCCCCGCTCGCCTGCCGCCGCCGCGGTCCGACGTTGTCACGCGCCCTGCAGGGCATTTACTAGTGTCTCGGTAGAATCCCGTTTTTCATGTATTTTCTTTGTTTTTTGTGACTTGTGTGTGTTCAATTATATGTCTTTATGTGAAAGGACTTTTTTAACTGAACCTTATTACACATTCTAATTTGCTTGCTGGAAACGAAAGTTTTCTGACAGCGATATTTTGCTTTGTTGCCTGATGAGTGAACACAACAGAACAACAATTGATAAATCACATTCTCTGATACAATATAGCTATGTGAGTTTAATCAGCACAGAAACTGCTAAATCTACAACAAAAACGAACACTGCTGGTAGATTGCGTAATAGCTATTTATGCAACTGCATCGTAATGAGGGTCATTTTAATTCGAGTGCTGTTTTTTGATACGAGGCTTGCCGAGTATCAAAATAGAATAGTACGAGAATTAAAATGACTAATTACGTTCAGTTGCATACAAGATTTTATCTACGACAAGGAAAATAAAATCATCAACAATACGCCGTAGGCTCTATAAAGTAACAAAAAGTAATTCCTTAAGCCGCCACCAGCCGCCTGTGGCGCCTCTGTCAACAAAAAGTAACTCCGTAAGCCGCCACCAGCCGCCTGTGGCGCCTCTGTTGTATGAACGGTACAAAAGTGCCAGAACTCAGAGCCTTAGCTTTAGGTATCCTATTTTAAGAAGATAACCATTTCGATTCAGCTCCCATACAACGAGCTGCATCGAAATGAGAAGCAAAACCGAAAGAGGGTTCATTTCGATTCAGCTGTCAAATTCGAAATTGGAACTTTTCGATGTTGGAGTAGATAAAAATAAAACTGCTACGACCACTAATTGTTCAAATTTTTGGTATTCTTGCTGAAACAATGCAAGAGTTTAAGCCAATCAGAAGTGATTGTGATCATGATACTTTGGCATTTCTTTAGACAATCCCGTGATTTTAAACATAAACCAATAAATCTCTGATAATAACTAATAAATTATTAAAAATGTGAACATTCCTCTTGATTTATTGGATGTTTTTAGGAACATGGTTTTTGTCCTGAATCTCCTATGGTATAAGACAATTATTGTCAATTGCTCCAAATTAAAATGTCAAGGATCTCTTTTTGTGATACAAATAGAAATTTAAGAAATTTAAAAACACTTATTAGACTGTTAAAATAGTAACTTTGGACTAAATTATAGACCACTGAACACTTCATTAGATGTACATCATTTCAGCCATTGATGACATCTTTTTTGGGATATGAACCAAAGTTTCAAAGTAGCTGGCTAGTTCGTCAATTGTTACATCACAGGGAGGGTTAAGTGCTTGTTGTGAGCAAGAGGAGCTTCTCTCTGAAGTCAGCTCTCTGAATTGTCTTTTGTTTGGTGTTTCACACTGCCACCATTTCACACAGCTGTTGGAATTATTTGTCCTTAAACATGATTGGTTCTTCTTGGTCGATATACTTAGTTGGTTGCAATTATCAACCAATGTGTGTAAACCTAAATTATCAGACTGAACATTTTGAGGTGAAGTAGCAGGAGATATATCTTTACTGAACAAATGTTGGCACTCATTTCTTAGACTACTGTTTCCATGTGATAATCTTAAAACCGGTTCTCTCAACAGCTTGTGTTTCTTTTTGTAAATAGAAATGTTTTTCTTTTTTTGTACCATACAATTACATTTACTACTCTGTGTATATGTTTTGGGAGAGTTTCTCTTTTGCAATGGGTTTGAGAACTGATTTTCTTCCTTAATATTATTTAACAATTTTAACGGTTCAATTTCTAACCTTTCCATCCCGACTCTCAGTGATACTGATATGTCATCTGTTGGCATTTTTCAAAAATCTGTAAAATTAAAATGTTTTCTTATTATGTGGAAAATTAAGCAGTACTGCATTAAGTATTTTACAATAAAACTGAAACTGTAGGTTAAATAAAGTAAAATATAGTTTAATCTATAAATAGCTTATTAGATTTTGAGTATCTAAATAAACTAAAGTACTTAATAAAATGTGAGAGCTAAGCTGGCTATTCTGCTTTGGTGAATTTCTTAGTTATAGAATTTATCCCTCAAAGAAATTCCTAGCATAGCCTTTTATGTTTCAGGTGGAATGATTTAGTTTGTGGACTAGATAGCCTTGTTGTTACTGTCCACATTTTAGTGCCAATGACAACGGATAGGAGGCACTGATTACTTTTACCTTCAAGCAATTTGGCTAATTTTGTTGTACATAATCTCTAAATTTAACTAAGTTGACAGGTCTAAATCTTGTGCTATGCTTTTTTGCAGTGAGCAATAAGATATTTCTAGCAAATACATGTCATTTTAATTTAGTAGATTGTGTACTTTATGAAACAAAGTTCCAAATATACCTATTGATTTAGTTTTAAATGATGTTAGTGTTTATTTTTGATTAAATATTTTTAACTAAGTTCAATTCCACATCTTGTACCTTATGGTAATTTTCTAGATTTAAAGATAAAGCCCATAGCACTTTACGGTTCCTAACAAACGGAGAACATTACGCTTCCATAAAATGCAATCCTAAATTATAGGCTACATAATTTAGCACAATGACAATGAGCCAATGGAGCAATGTCCGTTAATCAAGGATTCTGTTTGTACACACAATATTGTAAACATACTCACTTAATTTTAAGTCATCTAAATTGCCGTTCCGTTGCCAAAATTTGGATCAAGGGGCTTATAGTAAATACAAACACCGTCACAAATTACAAGACGCAATAGCCAATATTTTTTACTTTCTGCTACGATGGTCGATGCCACAGAGTACTATTTATATATACGGGAATAGAGGACAATCTCGCTAGCCAAAAGTGGCAACAGATGAACAGATTACAGCTCAGTGGCGCCTCTGTATTCGGCGAACGGAACTAATACTCGTAATACATACCTACCGTAGATGCCTATATTGCTACTATATAACCTACTAGTAGGGCGCGTGGGTGCGCGGCCCGCAAGCGGACCGCGTATTTTCTACTCGTCAAGTAGACTTTCAGGTCCTGATCATTTCTATCAAAAAAACACTCTTCCATCTTTTATATTCTCTGAGAAAGACACCTTTGAAATTTGTATAGCCGCCATCTTGAATCCGCCATTTTGAAGTTTTTTCATTTCACTGCCAATTGGATGAGGTTTCGAGTATTTTTTGTTTGAGCAGCCCCCACCTATCTTGAATACCCTGGCCATGCTCCTCACCCACCTTCCAAACCCTCGATCATCATATCTCATCATTTGTCAGTTTAAGGATTCTTCTATAAAAACAAATTTCGAAATGAAACCGTATCAATAGTTCCCAACTTCTAGTCTCTTCAATATTCGCCGTATTATATTTTGTATGGAGAAAAAACATTCCGCCATCTTGGATTTTTTTCTATTCATCAAATAGACCTTTGAGTCCTGATCATCTTTTGCCAAGAAACCACTCTTCCATCTTTTATACTCCCCGAGATAGACACCGAAGAAATTTGTATGGCGGCCATCTTTTTTCCGCCATTTTGAATTTTTTTTCAGCTCACTGCAAATTGGATGAGGTTTCGAGTGACATTTGTTGGAGCACCCCCCACCTATCTTCGATACCCTGGCCGTGCTCTTCACCCGTCTCCGAAATCCTTAATCATCAGCTCTCTTCATATTTTTCCTCCGAATGAATTTTTTTCCTCTATACGAAACCATCAGTGAAAAAAAAATTTTTCATACAAAATTTTACAGGAGAGGTGATCAATGAGTCAGTGAATCAGCACGAGCAGCTATATATATATTAATAACCTACGTTTCTATAGTATCACTGCTATTTGTCTTTATGTAGCTCTAGAAAGGTAGGATTAGGCGTTCAGATTAATTGATATTATTTTCTTAATTATTGCTTCACAATCCTACTAATATTATAAATGCGAAAGTTTGTGAGGATGGATGTATGGATGTTTGGATGGATGGATGTTTGTTACTCTTTAACGCGACAACGAATGAACCGATTTTGCTGAAATTTGGCACAGACATAGATTATAGTCTGGAATAGCACATAGGCTACTTTTTATCCCGGAAAAGCAAACACTTCCTGCGGGATAGCATCGCTACTTTTTACGTTTTGTCCTTCAAAATACGCGCAATGGAGTTTTAGATTGACGTGATTTTTTTGCACAGGTGAAGTTAAGGGCCTGAAAAATGACAAAGGCTACTTTTTATCCCGGGAAAACAAACGGTTCCTGCGGGATATTAGTATGCTACTTTTCACATATTTATCTTTTAATTACGCGGCATTTATGTATGTATGTATTTATGTATGTATGTATGTATGTATGTATGTATGTATGTATGTATGTATGTATGTTCCTACTACCTATCCTACTATCCTACTTCCTCCTACTTCCTCTTACTTCCTACTAATATTATAAACGCGAAAGTTTGAGAGGATGGATGTATGGATGTTTGGATGGATGGATGGATGGATGGATGTTTGTTACTCTTAACGCGACAACGAATGAACCGATTTTGCTGAAATTTGGCACAGACATAGATTATAGTCTGGAATAGCACATAGGCTACTTTTTGTCCCGGAAAAGCAAACACTTCCTGCGGGATAGCATCGCTACTTTTTACGTTTTGTCCTTCAAAATACGCGCAATGGAGTTTTAGATTGACGTGATTTTTTTGCACAGGTGAAGTTAAGGGCCTGAAAAATGACAAAGGCTACTTTTTATCCCGGGAAAACAAACGGTTCCTGCGGGATATTAGTATGCTACTTTTCACATATTTATCTTTTAATTACGCGGCATTTATGTATGTATGTATTTATGTATGTATGTATGTATGTATGTATGTATGTATGTATGTATGTATGTATGTTCCTACTACCTATCCTACTATCCTACTTCCTCCTACTTCCTCTTACTTCCTACTAATATTATAAACGCGAAAGTTTGAGAGGATGGATGTATGGATGTTTGGATGGATGGATGGATGGATGGATGTTTGTTACTCTTAACGCGACAACGAATGAACCGATTTTGCTGAAATTTGGCACAGACATAGATTATAGTCTGGAATAGCACATAGGCTACTTTTTGTCCCGGGAAAACAAACGGTTCCTGCGGGATATTAGTATGCTACTTTTCTCATATTTATCTTTTAATTACGCGGCATTTATGTATGTATGTATGTATGTATGTATGTATGTATGTATTTATGTATGTATGTATGTATGTATGTATGTATGTATGTATGTATGTATGTATGTATGTATGTATGTATGTATGTATGTATGTATGTATGTATGTTCCTACTACCTATCCTACTATCCTACTTCCTCCTACTTCCTCCTACTTATATTATAAATGCGAAAGTTTGTGAGGATGGATATATGGATGGATGGATGGATGGATGTTTGTTACTCTTTAACGCGACAACGAATGAACCGACTTTGCTGAAATTTGGCACAGACATAGATTATAGTCTGGAATAGCACATAGGCTACTTTTTATCCCGGAAATATACTTAATAAATGCGAAAGTTTGTGAGGATGGATGTATGGATGGATGGATGTTTGTTACTCTTTAACGCGACAAAGAATGAACCGATTTTGCTGAAATTTGGCACAGATATATAGATTATAGTCTGGAATAGCACATAGGCTACTTTTTCTACTTTTTATCCCGGAAAAGCAAACACTTCCTGCGGGATAGCATCGCTACTTTTTACGCATTTGTCCTTCAAAATACGCGCAGTGGAGTTTTAGATTGACGTGATTATTTTGCACAGGTGAAGTAAAGGGCCTGAAAAATGACAAAGGCTACTTTTTATCCCGGGAAAACAAACGGTTCCTGCGAGATATTAGTATGCTACTTTTCACATATTCATCCTTCAAAACGGAGTTACAGATTGACGTGGTTTATTGGATAGGCATAGTTGAGGATTTGAAAGGTGACAAAGTCTACTTATCATCCCGGAAAAACAAACAGTTCCCGCGGGATATTCGTATGCTACTTTTCACATATTAATCCTTCAATTATGCACCAACGAAGTTACAGATTAACATGGTTTTTTTGATAGTCATAGTTGAGGACCTGAAAAGTGACAAAGGCTGTTTTATATCCCGGTAAACCAAACAGTTCCTGCGGGATTTCCGCATGCTATTTTACACGTATTTATCTTTTAATTACGCGGCTATTATGTATGTATGTATACATGTATGTATGTATGTATGTATGTATGCATGTATGTATGTATGTATGTATGTCGCTAATATTTACGCATTTGTTGAGTTTAGATTGACGTGGTTTTTTACACAGCTAAAGTTGAGGACCTGGAAAGTGACAAAGGCTACTTTTTATCCCGGGAAAATAAACAGTTCCTGTGGGATATTAGTACTCTACTTTTCACATATACAGTTACAGATTGACGTGGTTTTTTGCATAGGCAAAGATGAGGACTTGAAAAGTGAAAAAGCTACCTTTAATCCCGGGAAAACAAACAAACATTTATGTATGTATGTATGTATGTATGTATGTATGTATGTATGTATGTATGTATGTATGTTTGTATGTATGTATGTTTGTATGTATGTATGTATGTATGTATGTATGCGTCGCTATTTTTTACGCATTTGTTGAGTTTAGATTGACGTGGTTTTTTACACAGGTAATGTTGAGGACCTGGAAAGTGACAGAGGCTACTTTTGTCTCGGGAACAAACATTTGAAAAGAAATCTATAATAATAAATTCTATTTTTAAAACCGACTTCAATCGCCCACGCTAATGCAAAGTATCTAATTTATTGTTATTTTTTAAAAAACCGCTCGACTGATTTCGATAAAATTTAAATGAGACCCGGGCAGTATTCCCTTTGAAACAAAAAGAATTTTCCAAATCGGTTCAGGCGTCTTCGGAGGAGGAGTAATCGGTGAACATACATAAAAAAAGATTCCTACGAATTGGGAACACAACCAAGTTGGGAGTCCCAACCAAGTACAAGTCGTAGTAACAACCATACATTCATCCATCCATCCATCCGAACGAAAAAGAATAAAATAATAAACATTAATAAGCCTTAATTAATTATAAATTAAATTAATTAAAACTAATAAGTACATAAATAAAAATAATTATTAACTACATATTATACACAAAAAATATAGTAAAAATAAAACGTTCAAAAAATATATTTAAAGACAATATAAAATATCCGCTATATAATATGCTTTAAAGAATATTGTATAAAAAAATAAATTTAAATATAAAACGTTTAAAACGATATTAAAAAAGATAATATATAAATAACAATAAATTAACTAACAATAAAAATAATTATGATTAACAAATAAGAATAAAATAATATACATTAGTCTTAATTAATTAATCTTAATTAGTCTTAATTAATTAATTATTAACTACATATTTTAAATAAAAAATAAAGTAAAAAAAACGTTTAATAATATATTCAAAAAAAAAAACAATGTAAAAACAACAAACAAACAAAATCCTAACTCATCCATCTAACTATACTTATAATAAAACTGTAACTGGACGAATTCTGCTGGTGCTGGGTCCTGCTCACCTAAATGGGTAATGGGTACCAAGTATGAACTACGCAGTGGCAAGCTGCCGTAAAAAAAAATCGAGCTTCCGTTTTGCTTTTACAAAAACTTCGTACAGTAGCTTTGTATTCTTAGATGACATCAATCTACCTAATTTCACAATCGTTCGATTTGGTTTAGGAATCACCCTCCCCCCATTGTTACACCACTGGGCTACATCATTGAACTCCAAGTACCAATTCCTCATTCTTTATGCTGCTGGGTACCGGCTGAAGAAAATGTCGATTGTGGGTTGCTATTGTAGCTCTATACCACGTAGTACGGACTAGATACTGGCGTAGTGCAACGAAAAAGCAATTTTTAAAAACTTTTTCCACGCGGACGAAGTCGCGGGCATCAGCTAGTTTAACATAAAGAAAAACTATCAATTAATCTGAATATAATTAAATAAAAGAAATTTGTTGATTTTTTCTTTATTTTCACATTAATCCAATTTTAATCACTTATTACATATAATTATTCGGTACAAATAAACAAAATAATCTTACCTCTATAAAATATTAGTATAGATAAATAATATAAAACAAAATAGAGCTTATAATAATAATAAACTGCTAAATTACGTACTTTTATATATACGATTACATTAGGTATGTAATATTACTGTTTTCATACATTCATATAATTTTGTTGCTACTATCATAACTTTTAAAATTATTGTAAAAGTTATGATAGAAATGGCAATAAAATTAATTCCGAGATTAATTATTCAGTGTATAAAAACAGCAATATTTCAATAAGTGACTATGTAACAGCTATCAAAAATCTCTCAATGTGGAAAAAATAACAATCATTTAATTTTAATAACTGTTACAAAGGTATGATAGAAATTCTGGCAATAAAATTAATTCAATGTATAAGACAGACCCAAGTTCTCAAGGGACATTAGTCAATAATTATTATTGACTAGTGTCTCTTTGAGAACTGTGGTCTATTTCAGAGTTAATTTTTTTTCACTTTGAGAGATTTTTGATAGTTAATTTTGGCCATCATTTGGTACTTGACGTTAATGTCATCGACATCAGCTTTTTTTCCAGACAAAATTTTATTAATTATTTTGCAATACTTAAAGATGAAAAAACGACAAACGGTATTTATTAAATACTTAGTCAATCTGTCCTTGTGATAAGGACAGGTGATGTGGTTTAAATCTACCAATGTGTAGATGATAGTTTGAATATATTCTTTTATATTCTTTATTTCTAAATTTGTTTTAAGTACAGACATTGCTACATCCTGTACATTGGATACATTTTACTATTGACTCATTCGGACTACAAAGCCAACGACGATCTGTATATTCCCTATATTTTATATATTCAGTCTCTTGTGATGCCACTAATGCTTTCGTGCATGTTTGACATGATTTATATATTTTTTTTGTTTTTTTTACAAAATATCCACTGACATATTGTATTGGAGCCAGTATTTTTGGATCATTTTTTGTTTGAACTGGCTCCAGCTCTATACTCAAAACGTCATCCAAAATATTTACAGCTGAGGAAGAATCGTCATCAGCTTTGCAGTCTTCATCAATGAGAGTAATCAATGCCTCTCCTAAATCGTATTCACAATTTCCCCCCGGGGCGTGGACACTGGTCAGACTATTTATGAGCAATGTGGTGAATGCAGATTCGAAACGTTCTGGAGTAGGGTTTGTGTTCCGGCATCCATGGGATCGTATAGCCCCAAAAAAGTTTTCCAATGGATCTTGATCCAAATGCCGCATCCAAACTGATGTAATATTATAATCAGATTGTAACTTTTTTAATAAAACCCCAATTCCTTCCAGTGTCCACACCCAATTATTTAGGGTTGGCACTATCTCTTTTTTCCCTGATTTTTTATCAATAAATTTCATTGATTTTAAGATTTTTTTCCCTTCAGTCCATGTTTTATGATGAACTGAAGTGGGTGTTACAGGACTTAAAAGTGGTTTTGTGAACCTTTTCTTTTTTGCAAAGCTCCCATTCACGGAATCGAACAAATTATCAAAGAAGAGGAGTATATCTGCGGTTTCTTTGCATTCCTCTGGGAGAATTTTCTTATCTGAAACAGAAAATGAAAATAATCTAACTTAAAATATTTTTCAACTCTTCACACTGTTATGCATAAGAGCATTTCCTAAAATTTTTGCATGGGAGGTTTTTTTCTTGTCCTATGTTGTTAACACAATTCCGTGTTTAGATGTATCAGTGTTGAAAAAATGCATAATTATATAACACTTCATAAATACTTCGTACAAAAATTCAAAAGACGTCAAAACTAAAAAGAAAAATAAATAAGAAATAAAATCCGAATCCCAAAAAATTCGAATGTATGGAAAAGCGGCTGTCCCAATGTTGTTTTAGACACTTCGAGTGCATATTTTTCAATGATTTCTTTGAAAATTTATATGATTTGAGCTTCATTTTACGAAGCGTGATTGGACAAATTCAATAAAGTTTCATGCAATTCAAATTAAATTACATTGTCCTGTGAAAAGTTCCATAATAAATATTAATTGAGAAATTGTAATTTTTTAATTACATTTGGGTATATTACTTTTGATTGTAACATCTTTCTAAGCTTGCATTGTTTATGTTTAATACAAATTTACGATGATTACTTGGGGTTTTCATTACTAATTTCATTTAAACTTAGGTAACAAAATAAGAAGGTTATCAAGCTATTCTGTCTGCTGTTTTGGCATTTTTTAAATAAATTGTCAGTTATTTATAAAAAAACAATGATTTATTTCGATTTTTGATGAGTATAATATATGTATCTTTTATTAAAACTATTACAAGTTCAGAACTTAACCATTTTTATTTTCATAGCTTTTTTTTAGACCCATGCAATAATTTTAGGAAATGCTCATAAAACTAAATAAATTCTCAAATTAAATTACTATCAACATAAGATAAGAGTTTTTAAAACAATGTAAGTACTTTAAGTTCAAAAACCTACTTGATAATCAAATCAAATCACAATGCTTATCAACTTGATAATCAAATCTAGCACAAACAAGAGTGAGGGAGAAATGCACAATACACCTGAGGGGGTCGTCAGTCCAGGAAAACCTATCACTCATCCCCACCACAGAATAAAAGTCAACATGGCTTTGGATAACTAGATGTAATAAAACAAGTACCTGCAAGGTATCCCATATTAGATGCAACAGTTGCGCTGAACACTTGGCTTGCATACTTTACTTTCATTTTCCCTATTTTTTGGGGAACAATATGGTTGTCGGTGAGTTTTGGTACAAGCCTCACTCCTTTGTAGCCAGGATTTTCTCTATGGAGTAATTCCAAATGTTGCCACTTGGCTACTTTTACTTTCCCATTCATTTCGTATTCTAAGTTTTTAGTTAGTAGGTTGTTCCTTATCCCTTTTAAAAGATGAGGGGGGTCATAGAGTGGGACTATTTCTTCTCCATTTACAATGAAGACATTGTCTTTTGGAGTATCTCCCTGTCTTAAATAGTCACCCCTTGCCTCATCCAGGAGATGTCTGATTGCTTGACGATTGTTTGTGCCTTGGTCACAAACAGTAGCAACTACTTTGAACCCAGCTTCTTGTAAATTTATTATAATTTCTTTTACTTGCTTGGCAAGTTCTGGTCCCTTTGTTGCACCAGAAGAAAATGTATAGGATACAGGCTGCTTGTAATTTTTGTGAAGTCCTCTTATCATAAAAACTTGGGCATGATTTGCAAAAATTGGTTTTGTTTCACTCCCAGTGGTCACAAAGCCGGTTACACTGTCTTTTCTTTCATTATATGTCACATTCATTTTAAGGGACATTTCGTCAAATAACAATATACACAACTTATCACTTGTTTTCATATCAGCTGATTTTGATTTCAGCTGCACAAAAATCCTCTTATTAATGCCTGGCTTGATGTTGGCTCTGGTCAATAGTTTAATTAATGTTTGTGGTGCTGGCAAAATTAAAATTTTTCTTAGAAATCTATAAGCTTTAGGGCTCTGTTTCAATAAAGATAATGAAGTTATTTTTTCTTTAATATCAAAGCGCCTTCCTTTCGCGTCTTTTCTATGTTCGCGAAATTGCAGCATCATCAATATCTTAGCTGATGCTGGCAAATTCTCCATCACTTTTACAAATTCTGGATTTGAAGACAATTTTTTCGCCATTTTTAATTGAAGAACCTGCTTTGAGACCTTATTCTTGCATTTAGAAAGTTTACTTCTCACAGACAGTAATTTTGTGTACAAGTTCTGTTCAGATGTTGTCATGTTTACACGACGTGTTGTCACTTTCAGGTTGGTAGTTCTCCTCTTTCTGTCAGCTGAAATAAGAACATATAATTTTTAGAAGATAGTAAAAATTAGTTTACAGATAACTATCCACATACATCTTTATTTAAAAAAATAATATAATAAATAATCATTGTGAAACCAATGTTTATAAAGAGGTGAAGTTTGTAAGTTTGTGAGTTTGTTTGTAGGGGGTCATCTCTGGAACTACTGAAACGATTCTGAAATTTCTTTCACTGTTAGATTATCCCTGAGTGCCATCACTACATATTATAAAACAAAGTTCCCCCCCGCGTTTGTCTGTCTGTTCGCGATAAACTCAAAAAGTATTGAACGGATTTTAATGCGGTTTTCACCAATAGATAGAGTGATTCATGACTGAGATTTTAGTGTATAATTTGTTTAGATTTTGTGTAAATTGGTTGAAATATGACGATAATTGTTGACGATGTCGGAAAAATTTAAGCCGCCTGGGAGCTTTCATCATAAACGCTGGCTAATTCTCTTTGAGATATAACAAAAAAGTAAAGTGATGGTATGGTGGGATAATTCTTTACAAAAAAGGTCCACGATCTTTTAAGGATAGCTAGCTCACTATTCCCATTTTAACTTCTAAAAAATGGTCACGTACCATGCAGTAATTGGAAATCTATTTTGACAGATACAGTATTAATTCTTATTAACTTAAATACGTTAGTTACCACAAGCATGTCATGAACATTATGATAATCCTTTACACCATATAATTTATATGAATATCTTACTAGTTATTACAAAATAAAAACGAACGCGCTAAAATAAATTCAAGCGCGCCGTGGATCTCATAATTCGGACTCGCTTGATGTGACCACCCGCCCCCGCGCAGCCACGCTGCTGCTATTGCTATATGCTCTACTACCCGTGCGAAGCCGGGGTGGGTCGCTAGTAGGCTATAAATTATATATTTATCATGTGTTTTAGCTGAGCTGTCACGGTTTTTGTATAGCAAGTCGGATAAAAATACCATTAGTCCAGTCATTATAGTAAGTTCACCTCGGAATTCGAGATACCCAGCTGTAATTCTGTAAATACTTGTATATTGACACCCTAAAAGTTGTCTCAAAACCTACATATGGTAGGGTGTACGCAACTATTAAATTTCAAGGTCAAAGGTCTCAAAAATCAGTTTTTTGCGCTTTTTTTGTAAATATCTCATTTCCTATGGGTTTTTGCTATTTGTGTTTATTATCAATATTGTAGAATACAAAATTCTCTACAAATTTTGTTTAAAAAATTTTTTTATACGGTGAACCGTTTTCGAGATAGAGGGCCGAGAGCGCGCGGTCACAGCATCACTTCAGGTCAACCGGTGCCTCCGGTCGAAAACGCGCCATATACAGTGTGTCCGGACATGAACTAGCGATATTTTAAACACTTATATAACAACTATTTTTAAGTACAAATACACCCTAAACTTGGGCCCAATCCACTTCCCCCCTATGTGGCAGCCATTTTGTTTTTGTACTGAAATATTCTCTAAACGTGTACAAAAAGAATCATATCTCTCAAAGTTTTGGTCTTACTGAGATAAAAGTGGGCTTATTCGAAGAGCAAAAATACTGTCCTACCGTCTACATTACAAAACAAATATGTTTACATTTCCATAACCTTTGAAAAAAATATCGAAAAAAATAATCGTAAAATCATGCAAATCCACAAATTATTGTAAATAACTGCAAAAACACCCCCGACAACCCTTTTTATTTTTTTACTAGATCAAGAGATTTTCAGCTAAGCTACAATACAACATTTAATTTATAACTGTATGTCTAATACTTTCAAAGTTATTGTTGTTTGAACATAGCGCATACGCATGATATTACGATTATTTTTTTCGGGTTTCATATTTTTTTAAAGGTTCTTCTTCTTTCTTCTTCTTTATAAACCGATAGACGTCCACTGCTGGACAAAGGTCTCTTGCATGGACTTCCATAGGCCTCGGTAAAAACAAATAGCAAAAAACCCATAGGAAATGAGATATTTACAAAAAAAGCGCAAAAAACCGATTTTTGTGACCTTTGACCTTGAAATTTAATAGTTGCGTACACCCTACCATATGTAGGTTTTGAGACAACTTTTAGGGTGTCAATATACAAGTATTTACAGACTTACAGCTGGGTATCTCGAATTCCGAGATTCTTACCTAATTTAAGCTTAAATGACTGGACTACATTTAGAACAATATTCTATGCGTGAGATGCCTAAACAGTTGTATATAAGTGAAAACATTTAGGCCTTTTATAGTTCTACAAAAAAGTCTGAGACACCATATATCTAATTTTTATATTTGAGCAGAAATACAGGACCTACGCTGAGTTCGAAACAAATGTAAAAATAATTTAAGTAGAGTTTAAAGTATGTAATTTAATCAGAAGAATCATACAGTTTTGTGATTAAAATAGTATAATCACCCACTTGAATTATAAGTTCTTTTCATACAACTCAGCTTTGGTCATCAAAACAGTACCATGACAGACTGCAACAATTTACAACTTAAACCGGTGGATCTAGAAACTTCCAAGCAGATTTTCTCTACAACATAGACCTGGACGATTAAAGGATTTTTCGAAATTCCAGTATCCATCCACTCCATCGTTAAAAACTTAAATCCATGTGGACCAAGACATGGGAATCAGCGAGTACATTTGTACATTGGTTACATTGAATTTTCTTGGTAGTAAAACTATGCCAGAGTTAACTAAATGAGATGAAATTTTGCATATCTACACAACAGCAAACAGTCAGGGGTCCGGTCAGTATGGAAAAATATTTTAAAATTTACCTCTCTGTTGTTTTCTGTTATTCTTTTCTTTAGTTTCTGGGGCTGATTTGTGTTCTAGTTTACGTTTGGAGCTTGGTGCTGTAAATATTAAATTAAAATTTCAATAAGTAATAATAAAATTTATCATGAATTTTTTCATTTATTATGAAGTTTTTTTTAGATGAATAGAATAGAATAGAATAGAAATATTTTTTATTCAATTAAACTTTTACAAGTGCTTTTAAATAGTCGATGAATCTACCACTGGTTCGGAATGCCTTTCCTGCCAAGAAGAACCAGCAAGAAACTCGGCGGTTGCTCTTTTCAAAACAAATTTACAATACAGTAAATACTATGCAGTGTTTCCACAATGAGGAAAGTTCCAAAAATGCATACAGACTAACTTCTATCTTAAGATGGGCAGACATAAAGTAGCCCCATTCCCGCCGGTGGCACCCGTTCACGAGCATGACGCATGACCCAGCCATTGCTTCGCTCAATCATATTTGAGGGAACGTAACCATATTTGAAGAATTATGAGCTATATGAAAATAATTATAGTAAGCATTTAACTGTAAAAAGTTCCTCTGTTCAATTACAGAACCACTATATCATCTAAAATTAAATCACTATATCAGTAAAATTAATAGGGTTCTTAGCATATTTTTTACTCACCAATATTTTCTTTTCCACAGCTCGAAAGATCAAACTGCATTGACACTTCTGGTTCAATTTGTAAGTTATCAGCTGGAACAGAGAATAAAAATAAAATAAAACATAATGTTCACAAGCAATTATTATGAAATTATTATTAAAGCTAGCATACTGCCAGTAGTTTTCTAATGAACTTTTGTGAAAGCCTGTCTTGTGAGTGTCAAGAGGAGTGTGCCAAAGTTCTTAGACCCTATAGTTCCAGAGATTTTGAAAAGGATGATTTTGATATTTATATAATACTAGCTGATGCACAGCATGCACTGCAATGAGACTTATGTGCTACTTATTTTATGTTCATCGTACTATGCCAATAAATTTTACACAAGTGCTGAGAACTGTACAGATCCAATTTATTGAACATATTGGTAACAAACATACAAACTCATAACATTTATTTGTATAATATTTATATGGATTATGAAGTGAAAAAGAAAAATTACGTTTAGTTATAGATGAAAGACTCTTCATGGGCAAATTCTCTATTTGCCTTAATGCTCTCTGCTCTGTTAAATTGGCAGAAGTAAGATTTGTTGACACAGGTGATACTGGTGGCACATCCTCCAACAGATTTTGTAATTGCCTTAATGGTGTCTGCTCTGTTGAATCAGAAATCAGGCCTGTAATTAAAAACATAAGCTGTGAAAAATAGCACAATATTTGACAACCACTCAAAGATAATTTTTGACAGCTAATTTTCAGCTTACATGGCACAAATATAAAAATATAGAAATTGATTTTATATTTGTTCGTTCGAAGTAGAAGTAGAATCAATAATTCAGTAGATTAAAATGACAGTTGCTAATGTCACTTTGTAAAATAATATTGCCATATTTATTGTAATAGTGATGTTCTAGTTCAATAGGTAGTGATAGCTGTAGTACTGTACTATTACATTTCATTTTATAAATCTCATAAGATCACATAATATGTAATAGAAATAGTAATAAAGGTCACCTTTTTAAAGCTGTAATAAAGAAAGCACGAATAGAAATATTTAAGACCTATTTTAGTACTAAAAGTTGTTTTATTTCCTCAGTATAGGCCAACAAAGACAAGATCAGATTTTCGATAAGATCATAATTGCTATTCAAAATATTTTTGTATCAATTATAATAAACACAATTTGAGAATTTTCTTAGTAAATAAAAAAATAAGTGTTTTGGTACACGACGTAATGAGTAAGTGATTGATGTGGATTCTTTAGTCACAACACTATTTTATTTCCATCAGAAACTGACAACACTGTAAATGTCAATTCTGTCTACTGAATTATTGATTCTACTTTAGTAGCAAAATATACTAAAAGTAATTTATTTGTCACCAAAATAGAATAGAATCCTTATAATATTTTCTATAGTCTATTAAGTCAATATCATAGCAGTTCTAGTCCTAGATGAATTAAATACTTACATGGCATGTTCATAGTTGGCACAGCTATGTTGCTAAGTCTATTAAATCGACAATGATACTTTTCTTCAAAATGCATGCGACAAACTCGCCGATTCTTGTAAATGAACTCGTTGGTTAACTTCAAGATATCCCCACCAATAGTATGGATCCAAGTCATAAAACGATCTAAATCCTTTGTAGGATTTGGAAATTCATGCATGACATTTCCTGAACCTGAAAGAAAAAAATCTGAATATGTACACAGGTTCATAACATGTTCACTAGATCCAACTCAATTTACTTTTTTACAGAAGCTTTTTACAGTCTGCTAATTCATGCTTAAGTAGATATAGTATGCCTTGTCTATACTTAAACAAAGTTAGTCAACTAAAAATAAAGTTATAATATTATACATATGGTGTTATTTTAGGGGCAATCAGTGAAACAGAACTTTAAACTATTGGATTATGTAGGAATTTTTTCTAACGCACCATGAATCAACTTTTAAATCCACATGGATTTAAAAAAAGATAGCAAGCGTTAACGAACCTGTGGTTCCTGAACAGCCTGGAACACAGCACCTCCCTAGTGTTCGTGGTCTATGGCACCTCTTGTAAGACATGTTTAATTTTCGGAGTATTTATAAATGTTGCCAGAGTTATATGGTCATTTCAACCATTTACTTCTAAAGCATAAAAATAAAGTCCGTATTATTTACATTTTGAAGCATAGAATGCATTTCTGAGGTACTTTGTTAGAAAAACAAATATATTTTATAGTTAGAATATTTTTTACAATAAAAAAAAATTTAATGAAGAATCTTCGTGAAACTTAACTACTAATTTGGTAGAAAATTTAAACATGGGCTGCCTTGACCACAAAATAATCCGCCTAATTAATAGTGTCTTATTAATCATTGCACGTCGAGTATTTTCACTTGCTTTCTAATTTCTTAGCGTAATAGCTAAAGTAGCGCCATCTTTATCTCTCGTTCAGTACTTTTATATAAAAAATACTAACAAATTCAAAATACGTTCTAAGTATGGCATCTATAGACGTTCTGAATACTTATCAATTTTGTCGGATTATGACTGCCTTGTATACCAGACAATTTGTTCGAAGATTGATGACCCTGGTCGATGCTATAGAAGTACGACAGTCGACAATAGACATGAGAATTGCATGAGAATGAGCACAGAACACCACTGGTCTGTGCAGGACACTATTACTTCTAGCGGAGAGAATGAGTGTGGACTGTGGAACAGTATATAATATATTAATCTATGCTGTGGAATGAGTCAGTGAGACATCAACATTCAACAGCACAGATTATAGGATATTCAACAGACACATGGTAGGTAGGACCAAAGAGTTTATCACACATCATTATTACACCATGGACATAGGCTACAAACAGGACCGAGTACTCGCAGCTGAAAAGCGAGCCGAGCGAGATAGCTAGTACAGAGGCCGCGTGTCCCTTTCTAACAGGGTGACAATAAGATTTTCGATATGTGAGACAAATTCAATCTTGCAATCTTCCTACTAATTATAAGTTTATTATAAACACAATTATTGAAGTTTTTCATTAGCAATGGAAAATTTCTTAGGGATTGATTACGAAATAAATAATACAAATAGTACAAGGTTTCGATTTGTCCAGTCATAGTGAGTACATTGCTAGATATTATAATGACTGGTAATGTGTAGATAATGTGATAAATTATTCATTTTCTCTAGATATTAATCATAATAGCAAAGCTGGTCAAAGGCACCCAGAGTAATAAATACAGCCCCACTTCCCCTCCCGCGCCTTATTCCGTTGTCGCACGATCGGTATATTTACCAAAATCTTAAGTTAGGTCAGGGTTGTACAGAAATTCTGTTCTATTGGTTTGAAATGAAACATTTAAAGTAATGAAAATTGTAATAATAATAATTACCTGGCAACCCTGAATGTCAGCATACATCATATTTTTTCACCGTTACATTTTTGCCGAAATAAATATTATAAAACGGATTTCAACAGAATTTTCGATTTAATTCAATAAATTTACCATAGTAAAAACTAATAAGAACAACAAACCATGAAAGAACAAATAAAGAAAATCAAAACAGTCCGAAATATAACTCACACAACCTGTCAATAGATGCCGTATAGAATACAAAAGAAATTATTAGACGAATTAATAATGTAGAATGCTGACACGATCCAGAGCACGGAACGCACAAACACCACCCCCGGACTCGTCGCTCAGTTCCGCCTCGCAGCCACCCGGGACCACGCCCAATGCTGCAGTTGCGTCGAGTTCGAGCGACGAGTTTTTCTCCCCGCCGACGTCGCCACCACCAGTACATCGTCGTGGGAGAGGCCGGCCGCCGACTTGCTTGGGATCCCGAGGCCCACCGGCTTCTGATAGGGTCCCCGCTTCCGGCGGTAGGGTGTTGCGCATGAGGTGGACAACATCCATTAATGAAAATGTCATGCGCGCATACTTAGGGGCTACTGAGGGTGGAACCAACATGACCGCGTACCGTGCTAGGATGCATGCTTTGTTACAGGTCCTTGAACCAGCTCTCAATGTGTCGGCTCAGCGACTGTCGGACCAGGTGCGGGTTATTCAGCGTAATCACATGCTGGACAACGCCGTGCTTGATCGGCTTCGCTCTGAACTGCAATGTAACCGCGCTACCCCCCCCTCACCGCAAGCTCCAGCACAATCGCAAACTGCTCATGCGATTTCGCTGCAGCCCACTCAGGCTGATGAGGGACAGGACAGCGAGGCTGCAACTGTAAGTACCCAGTGTAGTGAACAATTGAGGAGTGCTTTGGAGAGTGCTATTCGGGAATATAGATCTTCACCACCCGAGTTTAGACCGCGGTTACCTCGGTTGCCCATGAAAAATAAGAATAAAGCGCTAATGGGTGCCCTGGATTCACTGCTGCCGAGTTATTTTGACAGCAGCGAAGACCTTTCCGACACACATTCGATTCTGTACTGCGCGGCTGTTGCGGCATGTCGTGTTGCTAATGTAAAGTTAATTAATAATGATACAGCAACACGACCGAAGCCTACCGCACCAGCCTGGCAGTGCAGGATCGAACGTCGTATTGATGGGGCTAGGGCACTCATTGGCAAACTACTCTGCTTCAGGGAGGGCAACACTCGCCCTAGAGTCATGCGCTTTGTGAGGCGCGCTTTCTTGGGGACTGATATCAGCCCTCAAGATTATATGGCGCGCGTCACTGAGCGCATTGACTTCCTGAAACAGAAGGTCTCGGCATGGGCTAGCCGTATTCGCAGATACAAGTGCCGGGTCGAGAGATATACCCTGAATCGCACTTTCCAAAGCGATCAAAGGCGGGTATACCGAGGTTGGGAACACCCTGACCAAGGTGTCACCGATGCGCGCCTACCGGATGATGAAGCCATGACATCATTCTGGCGCAACATCTGGTCGGCGCCTGTCGCTCACACTGAGGGTGATTGGACGTGGGATGTAGAAAGAGCGTGCGATCAAATTCCAGAAATGGACCTAGTTACTATAACCCCTGAAGACGTGGCCACTGCAGCCCGTCACCTGCCCAATTGGAAATCCCCTGGGCCGGACGGGCTGCACAACTTTTGGATAAAGTGGCTACGCAGCTCGCACGCTCGTTTGGCATCCCAATTCCAATCATCTCTAGAGTCAGAGTCGCTACCCCAGAGTCTGACAACAGGTATTACCCTCCTGCTCCATAAATCAGGTAGTACCACGGAGCCCAAAAATTATAGGCCGATTACGTGTCTACCAACATTGTATAAACTTCTTACATCCATTCTGAGAACGAAAATTAACGATCACATCGATACAAAATCCATCATGTCTAATTCTCAGAACGGATGTAGGAATGGCTCCCGTGGTACTAAGGAGCTTCTCCTCATTGATATGGCCATTTGTCAACAGGTTCGGCGCTCCCGAAAGGATCTGTCGACATGTTGGATAGACTATAAGAAGGCCTACGACTCTGTGCCCCATACATGGCTCATGAAGGTGCTGGAACTGTACAAAGTAAACACAGTACTACGCGCCTTCCTACAGACGTGTATGGGGCAGTGGAGGACAGTCCTTCACTATCCAGGGTGTCGCCGGACCCTGGGGAGCGCGGAGCCTATAAGGATTGAGCGAGGCATATTCCAGGGCGATAGCCTCAGTCCTTTGTGGTTTTGCCTGGCTCTGAATCCTCTGAGTACTCTCTTGGAGAATTCAGGGCTAGGTTACCGGTTGAGGAGAGGTGGTCAGGTTATATCACACCTCCTTTACATGGATGACCTAAAACTCATTGCCCCCAACAAATCACATCTACTAGAGTTACTGAAGGTAACTAAAGCCTTTAGTGATTCCATTAGGATGGAATTTGGTGTGGACAAATGTGCGGTCATGCATGTAAAGCGAGGGAGGATTGTGGAATCTGAGGGTGTTGAGCTCTCGGATTCCATATACCTCAGATCGCTCTCCCCAACTGAAACCTACAAATACCTGGGCATGGCGGAGGCGTTAGGTATCAGAGAGGCCGACATGAGGCAGTCGGTGAGGGAGCGTTTCCTTGGCCGTCTGAAGAAAGTGCTGAAAAGCCTTTTGTCGGGCGGCAATAAGGTGCGCGCCTTCAACGGTTGGGTCATGCCGGTCTTGATGTATTCCTTCGGCATACTCAGGTGGACTCAGACTGAGCTTGACGCCCTGGACAGACAAGTTCGTGCGCTGCTGACCGCATATCGGATGCATCACCCGCGCTCCTCGGTGATGAGGCTGTACATCCCGCGGAAGTGTGGGGGAAGAGGCCTTTTGAATGCCAAAACCCTCCACAACCGCGAGGTGTGCAGTCTCAGGGAGTACTTTCTCCACGCCGAGACGGAGATGCACCGCGATGTGGTCGCAGTGGACAGGGGTCTGACGCCGCTCTCCTTGGCTAAAGAGAACTGGCGCATACCTGTGGTGCTCAGTACCAATGACCGCAGGGTTGTATGGCAAGGTAAGGAGCTTCACGGACGCTTTTATCGGGCCCTCCACGGGCCTGATGTTGACTTTGAAGCGTCCGTGGCCTGGCTGCGCTTTGGTGACCTCTTTGGGGAAACCGAAGGGTTTGTGTGTGCAATTATGGACGAGGTCATGATGACGAACAATTACAGAAAATACATAGTGAAGGATGGAACGGTAGACATATGTCGGGCATGTCGCCGTCCTGGAGAAACTATCCGTCACATTGTTTCTGGTTGTTCTCATCTAGCTAACGGCGAATACTTACACAGACATAACCAAGTGGCCAGGATTATCCACCAGCAACTTGCCTTGAAATACAATCTTGTGGAATCGGAGATACCGTACTACAAGCATGTGCCCGACCCAGTTCTTGAAAATGGTCATATAACACTGTACTGGGATCGATCTATCATTACAGACAGGACTATTGTAGCCAATAAGCCTGACATAGTGGTGATAGATCGATCAGAGCGCCGTGCAATGATTGTTGATGTTGCTGTCCCGCATGACGAAAACCTCGTGAAAGCCGAGAAAGAGAAACTCACCAAGTATCTCGACTTAGCGCACGAGGTTGTCGCCATGTGGAATGTAGACTCAGCAATCATTGTACCGATAGTGATAACCGCTAATGGTCTTATAGCCAAGAGCCTCGACCAACATCTTTCGAGGCTCTCGTTGGGTAGCTGGGTCAAAGGCCAGATCCAGAAGGCTGTACTCCTGGACACGGCTCGCATCGTCAGGAGGTTCCTCTCTCTGGGGCCCTGACCGCCGGTTGCTTGGACCCTGTTCCCGAGACCGGTGGACCGCTATTTTTTATATTTTTAAATATTTTTTTATTTTTGTTTTATAATGAAATATTTAAAAATGTAAAGAATATGAGTAAAAGTAAATAAAGATGATAATAATAATAGTACAAAAGTAAGGAGTAAGGGACCATCGTAATCGGCTTCGGCATCGTGCGTATTCGACCCATCACACAATGCATGAATTTAAAAATTCATGGTCAACATAGTTGTAGATTTAGCGTTCACGTTTTAACGGGCTGCCGCTCGAAAAAAATAGACTAGATAAAAATTTATATTTTCTTTTTTGTTAAGAAATATATCTATCGAAATTAATACAATTAAATACGGCGACTTAAAAATGTCAAAATAAAATTAAAACATAAGTGTCTCAACTGATTTTTTTAGCCAAATCTTTGATCAAAATCATTTATTTAGGCTGGCAAGATGAAAGAACGAGACACACAGCCTCCGTTATTACTATCCCTCTCGGCTCGGATTAGCCTCTGTGTAATGCGCAACAGGAAATATACTTTATCTACTTGTTATAAGGTTCATTTACGTAAATACAAATTTTCCGAGATATCAGTTCTGTTTGTATATTAAGTTCATGTATTACACTAGTCTGGGGAGTTTATTATTTTTAAGACAACACAAACATACTTCCGAAGTGTGAATGAAACAAGTACAACACAGTGTTGCCGCACTCTAATTTTAATTTTCCCCGAACGCCTCGTGATAGTTCCCTTTTCCCTAAAAAAATATAATAAAAATAATAATATTATATTTTATAGTTGGAGGAGATTGGAACGCGAAACACATTCACTGGAGGTCCAGGCTGACAACCACAAGAGGGAGGGAACTAAAAAATAGTAGATTTTAACCGCCTTACTACCACTGCCGCATCAGAAATCAGAACCTACACATTGGCCTACAGATCCGAACCGCTTGTCTGATGTTCTAGACTTTTATCTTATATATAAAATTCTCGTGTCACAATGTTCGTTCCCGTACTCCTCCGAAACGGCTTGACCGATTCTCATGAAATTTTGTGAGCATATTGAGTAGGTCTGAGAATCGGCCAACATCTATTTTTCATACCCCTAAATGATAAGGGTGACCAACCACTAAATATTTTTGCTGGCGGTACGAAGTTCGCGGGGTCAGCTAGTATATATCTAAATTCTTATCTCGACTATTTTTCACTGTCAGTTCAACTTTAGATGGCTCCTTGAATCATATCCCCATGATCCTGACCATAAGTTCCAAAGAGAAGAATAATATAACGCCTTCAACTCTGAAATAAATCGACAGATTAGGAAGCATTCCGAAGTTTAATAATTAATGAACTTCAGCTTCAAATAGCCCATAAATCGGAGAACCATATTGACAATGCAACTCACAAGTTCATGACTACAGTTCAATCAACATGTTGGACATGCACACCAGACACTTCCAACTTTTCGCCGTAGTACAAATAAATAAATTAATTAATTTTTCCCCATAAACTTGCGTGCACCCTTACTTTCTCTTTGATTATTATATCCTTTGCAACGTGGTACAACGTGGTAACTATGTCGTGTGCAATAAAGTGTATTCATTTCAAATTAGTTCCATCGGAAATAAAGCACAAAATTATGGAGAAAAGAAAGTTGCCCAGAGTGTGGCACAATAGTAGGCATCCTGAAGATAAATCTGTACTAAATAAAGCAATAAAGGATCTAAAAAACACCATAATATCTAAAATAAATAATGCCTCAACGATATCATTTCCAGAATTTTTGTCTGCAACAAGGTGTCACTAACTACTCACTCTATTGAGCTTGCGATAATACTAAACAACCTATAAACCCTAAACCACCGCTTAGACTGGAGAACAACATTTGGGCAAGAAGTCAGCAACAAAAAGCCTATGCTGTTAGAGAACACTTGGCAAATTTTTTTACGCCAAATAGACCTGATCACTGTAATAATGATACAGAACTAAAAATATCCTTGAACAGCCTTTTCAATTGGATCTGCCTACTAGGCCAACTACACCAAAAGAAATCATTAGCATAATAAAACATTATGGAAGACAAAAAGGCTTTGATCTGATAGATAAAAAGTTCTACTAGAACTACCTAAAAAAGAAAAAAAGAAAAAGAAAAAAAGAAAAAGAAGAAGAGAACTACCTAAAAAAGGTATTGTATTTCTTACTATCTTGTTTAATGGTATCCTATGAATTGGCTGTTTCCCAGAACTCTGGAAGGTTTCTCAAATTATAATGATTGGGAAGCCAAAACAAACAGAGAGTAAAATATAATATTGTTTAGATGCCAGCTTTCAGTAATAAACCAACACAGGAGAGGACTTGACCCCTAATTTATTCGCAAAAAAGTCTGTCAATTACGGTGGGGGGCGAGGTAGCACACATGAAAACTTGCTTACTACAGTTGCATTTTTCCATCACGTCGCTATGCACGCACACAATATAATTAGCAAACACTACCTTAAAGTATATGCACACTATCACATTCACACACAGGGACGCTCTATCATTACATGAAACAATCGCATTATTTGTGTAAGCATTTTAGGGATTTGACACTATCGATTAACTTTCGATAAGTTTTTCTAATAATTATTTACAACAGAGTTACTTTATTCGAGAGTAAATTTTTTTTGTTCGAGATCTTTAACATGGTAGGTATATAGAAGCGCTAGGAAACGAGGTTCTTGCCGTTATTTTAGTCATAATATGCCTTTGCTATTAGATTGACTCTTTGTAGGCTTTTAGTACTTGCGTAAAGATACAGCTAGAAACTTTGGACTATATTGACGCTGGAAAGCGATCTAGCTTATTTCGAAAAATAACAAAATGACTTTTTTATATATTTATTATTCCTATGACATTATTTTTCTAAGATACTATGTTGACCTTCTCTACATGTTTATATTATATTTTTTGTTATTCATATTTTTCAACGTACTCAAAAATGCTGTAAATACTAAGACACCATCTATTTTTCAATATTATACAGATACTTCAAAAAAGTTATCAATACTTTTTAGCAGTGCAGTGCACTTAGGTGTACTGTAAGGACTTAGGATTATCTGATTATTAACAGATTTTGTAGATACCAAGGTATTTACTCCGTCACTATACTCTCAATCTCATGCTGAAAGCATGCTGTAGGTACCACAGTATATCACCTTAGAGCAGCTGTTTAGTTATGATTTAAGGTTATAAGCCACCAGGGAGTGCTGTACTTTGTCATAGATTTTTAATAATATTGTTTATTAAGTTGAGAGATATTTAATTTTTATTTGAATACGTAGTGGGTATTAATATTGAACACATTGATTTTTTAAGTAATCTTGTTTAAATAAACATACAGCATTTTTAATCAAACATCATTTGTTTTATTTATGTTTAAAGCGAAATTTACGATGTATCTATTTCTAAAAAGTATATTAAGTACAAACTGTTAGGACTACATCATGTTTCCTTAAAAATAAATACAGCATAATTAGCATTTCAGAGTTTAGAGTTATTTCGTGGTTTCATATGTATCAAATACCAAGTTACAGCAACATTGCTTCTTGAAATTGAAAAACTATTAGTCGAAATTGATATAAAACTAATGTATAAAACTAAAGTAATTCTACTTTAGAATTATATAATTAGTATCATCTGATGTGTTACATTAAAAAATATGCTTTTTGAAAAAAATCTGCTCCTGATAGCTTATTATGAGCTGTTATAATTTTTTAAAACGTTATTGGCTCTGGTTTAAAGTTCACTTTTTCGATTTACAAGATCGTTTTCCAGCGTTGAATAATATTCTCTCAATCCAGTATGGAGGAAACATAAAAAGGAAAAACTGAACCCTAAAAAAAAAATTTTATTTAAAGTTATGATTGGTAAGTTAAAACTTGTACCTACATACTTTACTTGGAAAGCTTATTTTTTTCATCTACTTCATCTGAACGAAGTGTATATTTGTTTGTAATGCTAGGCTGCCGCCATGGCTATAGTGGCCACCCCATCTGTAATAAAACACCGCCAAGCTATTTAGCTTTCCGGTAAACCTAGCTGGATGAATAAGAAGTATGGGTACTTTAATTCAATTGCCAAGTTTTAATGAACCAAATATGTATAGAATTTAAATATTTTTTTTCGTCAATGAACCATTAGTAAGACGATAAAAATATCTCGGTATAAATAATTTATACAATCCCCCCACCAATATCGACATATGAAATCTTGCTGTCCAGCCCTAATTTTATTGCGGTGTGGCCGACTTCATAAAATTAAAGTCCTAATTTTCGAGTAAGAAAGACTTACGTAGAACTTATCATTATTATTAAACAATTTTTTAGTCTCGTTTTCATTATTTTTTGTATTATATTTGTGAAAATCCTTTCTTAGCGGATGCCTACGTCATAGTAGATATGCGCTGATAAATCAGTGAGTCAGTCACCTTTTCATTTTATATATTTAGAAAATCATATCACACTGGCTATGTGGAAATATATACCTATAAATTTTGAAATAATTGAGTAAAGAAACTAATTTTATGAATTCGCTGAGTTTATGGAGCTCTAGCTGCATCAATGCATTTTAAACAATAGTGGGAGAGTACCAGCCAATCAGACACCATTGCGATCGTTATAATAATGCAATCATTTTAACCGACTTCAAAAAAGGAGGAGGTTCTCAATTTGAATTTTTTGTATATTTGTTACCCAATTATTCCGCCAAATAATTAATGGAATTTGATAATTTTTTTTTGTTTAGTAGGGCATACTTCAGAGGTGGTTCCCATATAAATTTTTGTTGATATAATGTTAGATGTTACTCCATAACTACGTCAAATCTGAACCGATTTCAATTTTTTTTGAAAGAAAGCATAATAAGGTTGGGCCTATTTAAAAGGTGAAGAGAAGATGATTCATATCTTCGGTGATGGAGGAAGGAACTCAATAATTAAGAGCAAATTGCTCGCGATCAGAGATATACACAAAAAAGCTTAAAATAATAATGTAAAAAAAATATCTTTAAAAAACCGACTTCATACGCCGATCGGGCAAAGTTGGGCTAGCGTCGCGCATTAGTTTCATCATTTATATTTAGACCCGCCCGACTTCAACATACATGTACAAATTAAAATTGTTTTATACTTTGTAGTGGCGTTTAAAGTCGGTTTTATAGAAAGAATTTTTTATCATTATTTGATAATCCCACAGACGATCAAAGTTCGTATTTATATATCTAGTCATATTTTACTTAAAGCTTATAAATTAGTCGTTCACCCCTTCCTATTCTATCGTGATTTTAATTCTATGGGATCAATTTATAATGCAGTTCAAGATAAAGGTCTCTAAACGAATAGTAAGTAGGAAGATTAATTTTCAATATTTTCCCCAAATTATTTCATGTACGATTAAGTAGCAACATTTTCAGATCGACAGTTTTCTTAAGTTTTCTGCATAAGTATTGCATTATTTGGATAAAATAATACATCAGAAGTAAATAAATGTTATCCTTTAGTAAACTGGATGTTTTAAATATTTTTTTAGAAGAAAATACTCTCATATTCGGCATTTATAGCGGAGCTCATTCCCCGCTAACCATACGTAGTTGACAGGCGCGTGACTCGAGTCAAACAGTTTTATATAACGAGTAGGACCAGTGCTCATACCCAACTTACAGAGGGGTACGCGCGTCAATTCTTCTCCTGTGTTGGTTTATTACTCAAAGGATGCCAGTTATAGATAGGTACTACATCCTTCTACATCGGAATTCGGCGCACCAAGTTACTTTTGGATACACTCAGTCACGTATTCAATTATTATTTTGCGAACTGAAAATCAAAACTCTCCATTAAAAAAATTCCCAAACAATTTTTTAACTAAATAATTTTTAAATCCTAAAAAATCCCCTAAATGTGCAAAATCCCCCAAATCTAGGGAAAATACCCTAAGGTGGGGACACCATTTGATCAGATGAATAACAAGATCAAGATGTTATCAATCATCTACCACAGATTAGGCCGGCTCCGCACTATGGCCCCAATATTGGACCCAATACTATTCGCCCAACGTGTGGAGCGGGAAATTATTTATTATTGGCCCCAATACTCGCGCGAATATTGGGACTTCCGCCGTTCTGTGACGGTTTTTTCAAAGGAATCTGTGTTCGCGTTCCATCCACACGTCGCGTCGGGGCCAACGTCAGCAAACATCAGTCTTGTGGCAACGCGCATCGGTTGTGGACGTACCTACTGTGTACAACGAACGAGAATGTCGTCATCTCCAAAATCGCCACCCGAATGGTCGAAAGAAAAAGTAATTGAATTTATTGAGCTATAATCCAGTTATATGGAATGCATACAAAAAAAGTCTTATTTAGTAGGTAATTGATGCATGGCGCAACATTGAAAGATGGTCATTGACAGAATGTTCTGGCTCATCAACAGATAAGATTTATAAACCTAATTGTTCTGCATAATATGAACTACTGTTTTATGGTGTGTCGTCATCCACCATCTTCTTTGACGTGGCTTTTTCTTTTTTTTTTTTACTAACAAGTACAAATTATAAGCACTCAGTACTGTTAAAGCACTGAGAGCAATTTCGTATCAGACATCTTTACGTTGGCTCTGACGGGATCGAACTAATGTTGGGGCCATATGTTCGCGTTCCATCCACACGTTTGGGTGAATATTGGTATATATTGTGGAGCCGGGTTTAATAGAGATGCTTCTTGTACCGCGGAACACTAATTCCCAAGTTAATCCTAGCGGAGGCGCTACCTTTTATGTAGGTATGTTGTAGCTCTATCCATGAACTTAATATACAAACAGAACTGATCACTCGGAAAATTTGTATTTACGAAAATGAACCTTATACCAAGTATATAAAGTATATTTCCTGTTGCGCATTACACAGAGGCTAATCCGAGCCGAGAGGGATAGTAACAACGGAGGCCGTTTGTCTCGTTCTTTTCATCTTGCCAGCCTAAAAAAATTATTTTGATCAAAGATTTTGGCTAATAAAATCAGTTGAGACACATTTTATTTTAAAATTTTTAAGTCACCGTATTTAATTGCATTAATTTCTATAGATATATTTCTTAACAAAAAAGAAAATATAAATTTTTATCTAGTCTATTTTTTTCGAGCGGCAACCCGTTAAAACGTGAACGCTAAATCTAAAACTATGTTGACCATGATATTTTAAATTCTTGTATTGTGTGATGGGTCGAATACGTACGATGCCGATTCCGATTACGATGGTCTGTTACTCCTTACTTTTGTACTATTATTATTATTATTACAATTTTCATTATTTTAATGTTTCATTTCAAACCAATAGAACAGAATTTCTGTACAACCCTGACCTAACCTAAGATTTTGGTAAATATACCGATCTTGCGGCAACGGAATAAGGTGCGGGAGGGGAAGTGGGGCTGTATTTATTACTTTGGGTGCCTTTGACCAGCTATTATGATTAATATCTAGAGAAAATGATTAATATATCACATTATCTACACATGACCAGTCATTATAATATCTAGCAATGTACTCACTATGACTGGACAAATCGATACCTTGTACTATTTGTATTATTTATTTCGTAATCAATCCCTAATCCCTAAGAAATTTTCCATTGCTAATGAAAAACTTCAATAATTGTGTTTATAATAAAGTTATAATTAGAAGGAAGATTGCAAGATTGAATTTGTCTCACATATCGAAAATCTTATTGTCACCCTATTAGAAAGGGACACACGGCCTCTGTACTAACTATCTCGCTCGGCTCGCTTTTCAGCTGCGAGTGCTCAGTCCTGTTTGTTTTCTATGTCCATGGCTCTATCATCTACGATCGGCCATGGAACTAGGAATTTACGACTATGTTTAAACGATTGACATGCCTAAAATGGATAAAATAAACCACATTTTGTAGAAACTAATAGACTAATGAAGTGGATTTTTGTTTGAAACGGAGAAACTTATTTTGTAATGGTGGAATTGGGATTTGAAGAAACGGAATTTTGGAAAGGATCAGAAAAACTATGGACTATGGCTCAAACGCTCGTCGCGCGGAGCCACTAAACAGACGAAGAAGAAGAAGATCGGCGTACGATACGTGGACGGCGGTGCGTGGAAGTAGGAAGACTATAGTCGTAATTCCTAGTTCCATGGTATGATACAGCTCGTAGGTACAGCTTGTCGCTTGATTGTCACGCATTGCGTGTCTGTCTAGGTTTGTGTGTCAAAGACTACAGTGTTTAAAGGGAGAGTCCATGTCTAGGCCTTGCTTACGGATAATACACGTCGTATCCACGTCGTGTCGAAGTTTTCCTTCCGGCTTCCTCTCTATGTTCAGTGCACGACTGACAAAGGGGTTCAGTCACACTCACAATTATATATAAATGTTCCTACTTCCTTGTTCAGTCATCCTGTGTTGATTTGACTTTGATGTTGCGAATTACGTTAAATGATTACGTTCGTCAAGCTCAAGTGAAAATACTGTAAAGGGTACCTTTATTGATTTAAATACTGTAAAGGGTACCTTTATTGATTTTCAGGTAATTGATAATGGAACCGAATCCTGTAATTATTTCCGCTACCGCAAGACAGACCGCATCGGTAAGAAAACGTTTTATTTTTAATTAATTGATAGCTGTTTTAATTATTGATAAGGTATTTTTTTTTTGTATTTTTGCAGCTTATATTTTTACACGGTCTCGGAGACACTGGGTGAGTTTTGACAAATAGATCAATGCATTTAAACAAATACAATATAATCAATAGTTAACATGATTTCAGTCATGGCTGGGCCAGTACTGTTGCAGCTATCAGAGGACCTCACGTTAAGGTGATTTGCCCTACAGCGTCGACTATGCCAGTGACGCTTAACGCAGGCTTTCGCATGCCTTCATGGTTCGATTTAAGAACTTTGGATGCTACAGCCCCAGAAGATGAAGAGGGAATTATTCGGGCAACAAATCTTGTTCATGGATTAATTACTGCAGAAGTGAAAGTAAGTGTAAATGCAAAAGTAAATTCTATTTGTTGCCTTCACAGCTCAAACTTCTCAATAAGAATTGACATAGATACTTTTTGTCCCAGTAAATCAAAGTTTCCATATGAATTTTAAAAAACTTGCATAAACATATTGAAGTATGTGTAAAATATTTATATATTTTGTTATTTATAGTGACCCCTAATATTTTCAATGTATTATAATTATTATGTTATTTCTCTAACAACTAATGGCTGTGTTCTATGGTGATTTTCTTTTTATTTTTTAGTCTGGAATTCCTGCAAACCGAATTTTGTTAGGAGGATTTTCTCAAGGTGGGGCTTTGGCCTTGCATGCTGCTCTGACATACCGTGAACCTTTGGCTGGAGTGATGTCTCTATCATGCTGGCTGCCTAGACATTCCCACTTTCCTGATGCTGTAAAAGCCCCAAAGGAACTTCCTGTAAGCATTCTGATGTTTGTCTCATAATTTCTCTTCAATTTTGAAAACTCAAAATTCTTTTCTCAGAAGAACTTTTTTCAGAAGTGCGAGCCTGGGATCAAACCTGGGACTCCTCAAATAGGAGACCATAGTCCTAACCACTAGGCTATCACACATTACATCCTTACACACACATATTATCAACATTACCTATTGCTTCTTAATAAGAAACTTGTTCAGTATCAGTTTTATTCAGTAGGCAATCTATCCTGTTTAAAAACATGAAGTGAGATAATACACCCCCAATGGAAAAAGTAATTCATAAGTTTCACATACATGTATCTGAGATAGATCTTAGCTGTAAGTTATGAAAATCTGCTCAGGCATTTGAAGATCATCAGCTCATTTCCTATGTGATTAAAGATTTTACCAACTTTCACTGGTTCAATTGATTTGAAATTTGTGTAATGTTACTTCAGATTATTTCCAAGCCATGATAACCTTGAGCTGCTGCTTCAGCATCAAGTTGTCTACTGTGTTCTCCTCCTTGGTATGTCTTCAGCAACTTACAGCAGATATAGTGTGTTTGGGCTCATGAGAATGGTCCCAATGAGTAGACCGTGTTAGACAATCGAGGATTGAGGGGGAAGATGCACTGGAAAACTGGATAACAGGATGTAAGGTATATAATACATAGTTTGGCCATAGATTCACACATGGAGGGTTGTTTTGAATTTTTATATTTACATTTGTTTTGTATGATGTGGCTCCTAGTATAATTCTTGGGAGTACTGTTTTGGCTTTTCTATTTACAAAAATATTAATTAACAATGTACAAAAGCTGTGATAGCTTGTGGTTAGGACTACAGTCTCCTATTTGGGTCTTGGAGGTTTGATCCCGGATATGCACAAGTGACCTTTCAGAGTTCAACAGTGAAGGAAAACATTGTGAGGAAACCTGCACATCTGAGATTTTTCCATAATGTTCTTAAACATGTGTGAAGTCTACCAATTCGCATTGGGCAAGTGACCCTTCTCTCTGAGAGGAGACCTGCCCTCAGTAGTGAAATGTTAAAATATAGGTTGCTCATGATGATGTTGAATGTACAAAACCTTTCATTTCTGTATAAAAAAATGCGTGAGTGTCGTGGAACACTCGGTTGGAACGAAGTGCCTTTTATTAATAAATTAATAATAAAAATAAATAAAATAAAATAATAATCTGAAGTTAGTTTGATCCCCCGAACCGATAAGTTTCACTCCTTCGTTTATCCGCTACGCCAACAAAGCTATACTGGAACGTGTGTAATAACTAATAAACGAAGGCAACAAGTGTCGTGACGGAAAATTGTTACACTTTTTCGCCTAGCCTCCATCCGCCAAACCGTCCAAAATGAAACTTCGTTTCAATAAAAACTAAAAGTTGTTTTTTCGAAATAAAAGAAAGGAAAAACGGCATAAAAACAACATTAATATCCAAGTGTAACAGACAATGAAATAAATTAATGTCAACTAATGAATTTTGATAGGGAATTGTTAATATCACTGTAATCACTGGAAAACCAAACAATATATTTAATTGCTATATTAGGCTAGGCAGCTAGGCTAGCTAGCAGTTTCAATAACCCTTAATGAATAAAAAGTTAAGCAGTTTTTTGGCGGCGGCAAATTTTCACTAAAGTACTATGTACGTAACATAATACTAGTAGGGCGCGTGGGTGCGCGGCCCGCTAAAGTGGACCGCGGTTTTTCTGCTCATCAAGTAGACCTTCGAGTTCTGGTCATCTTTTGCCAAGAAACACTCTTTCATCTATACTAATATTATAAAGAGGAAGGATTTTTTGTTTGTTTGTTTGTACCGAATAGGCTCTGTAAATACTAGACCGATTTTAACCATTTTTACACCAATAGAAAGCTAAGTTATCAGGAATTAACATAGGCTAAATTAGACATCCTTAAAAAAATTGCAATAATGTAACCTAAAGTAGCAAAATTTTGCCTATAAAATGCATTATTGGGCGTCTGCTAAGAAAACTATTGATGACACATAAAAATTACATACTACATGATTTAAGTACGCATTATTCTCTACAAAAAAGTCCCCGAGGGAATATTAGATACTAGCTGATGCCCGCGACTTCGTCCGCATGGATTTAGTTTTTAAAAATCCCGCGGGAACTTTCATTATCCGAGATAAAAAGTAGCTCTCCCGGCCTGAGGAACCACTACTACATCCATTACTATACCCATGCAAAAAATCGCATCAATCCGCTGTTCTGTTGCGACGTGATTGAAGGACAAACCAACAAACAAACACACTTTCGCATTTATAAATATCAAGTAATGCTTTATAACACTTTTTATAATTGTCAAATTTTTTACCATACTTAACCAAAGACAAAATTACGTTTAGCTGTCATTTACGTTTTGTTATTCCAAGTTGTCATTTGCGTTTTGTTATTCCATGTCAGATGCGCTTTTGTTATACCTACCACGTTTTATAGTGACTTGACGGAAACGCGGTCGAAGGGGATAAAAAGTATCCTATGTCCGTCTCCTGGTTCTAAGCTATCTCTCCACCAATTTTCAGCCAAATCGGTTCATCCGTTCTTGAGTTATAATTATAAATAGTGTAACTAACACCACTTTCTTTTATATATATAGATATTCCCTCGGGGACTATCATAGATATGTAAGTCACAATAGTAGCTTTTGTGTTCTAAAATTTAATTAGATCGCCTTTACTATCGTAGTATTAATTATTCTTTCTTACTAATACATATTATAAATGCGAAAGTGTGTTTTTTTGTTGGTTTGTCCGTCAATCACGCTGCAAGAAAGCTACGCATTGACGTGATTTTTTGTATATTTATAGTTGAGAACCTGGAGGGTGACATTGGTATCCCGGAAAATCAAAACATTCCCGCGGGATTTTAAAAACTCCATCCATCCACGCGGACGAAGTCGCGGGCATCAGATAGTCTTTTATATTCTCCGAGTTAGTAAACACCGACGAAGTTTGTATGGTCGCCATCTTGAATCCGCCATTTTGGAGTTTTTTCAGCTCACTGCCAATTGGATGAGGTTGAAGGAAGTGCTTGTACCCGAAAATCCTTACTGTTATTCTTAGTTAGGTATGCAACAAGCCAACAACCTTGATCGTTATTTTTGTTATCTTCTTTTTTCTTCTTTATTTACCAATAGACGTTCACTACTGGACAAAGGTATCTTGCACGGACTTCCACAGGTCTCGGTCTTGCACCGCTTGTATCCAGCTGGTCCTTGTGACTCGTTTGATGTCGTCGGTCCACCTAGTGGGAGGTCTGCCAACACTGTGCTTCCTGGCTTAGGATCGCCACCTTGGAACCCCAAAGACCCCAATGACCATCAGCTCTTCGAACTATGTGCTCCACCCAGTTCCACTTTAGTTACGTGACGCGCTGAGCTATGTTGGTGACTTTGGTTCTCCTACGGATCTCCTCATTTCTGATTTGATCTTGCAGGCACATTCAGACCATATCTTTCAGTTAAATAAATTAGTTTTTTTTACAATCATGTAGAATACTTGCATCCGAAACTCCTTACTGTTGGTTAGGTTAAACAGTGGCAGGAGGGAGGAGCCGGGTGGGGGGTTAGACCGTTTTTCAGTTCGTATCTTCTTTGTTTTATTACCTACTTTTACCGAAGACAGTCGTGAATTATTAATAATAACCCATGAAAATGATGAATGTGAAAAAAGTGTGTGAAATGTGAATGGTAAATGTGGTAAAAGCTATGTAGCTTTTACCACATTTACCAAATGATGAGGTAATTATTAATAATTACCGAATATTATTAAAAATTACCACATTTATCACATTTACCGTAACATATAGATTAGTTAGTATAATATTATACTATCATGAACTAAATGTAAATTAATAGTAGTGTAAATTAATATTAGTAATAAAATTACCGATCATTATTAATAATTACCAAGATTGATGGCAAAAGTAATAAATTATTCACTTTTTTCGGTGATTATTAATAATTACACCTTACTCTTGGTAAATTTAATAAATTTTTAAAAACAACATTCGCTTAAAGGTAAACCGTCGTAAACTTGGTTATCGCGATGGTCTAATAGGGCTTGGGGCGGGTGATGTGTTCGGGTATACACGATGCGACGGAATTAGCGACTTCCGAGAGAGATAGATCGAATACATACATGATATTTTTTAAACAAATGCATTATTTTATTCTATTAGAAGTAAATAATTATTATAAGGTGATATTTGTATATTTTCGTACACAAACAATCCTTACACTAAAACATTCGCAAATTATATTACGCGATACAACGACAGTGTCCGGCTCTATCCTCGCGCGATGTGCTCTCTTTCGCACCGATCTTAGGAATGCGTGAATATCGAGTCGGTTGCCCGCGCTCGGGCATGGTGTGGTAGTCTACGCAAATCTTTGGGTGGGGTAGTCTAGGCACATATTTGAGTAAATTCAATATTACACACGGCATACTTGGGCGTCTCCTTACACCCTCCCCCTATAGTCCTGGTGGGACCACGTCGCCACGAGGACTAGCACCTAACTTGCGGGGACGACCCCTCTTACGTTTCTCTTGAATTGGGGCTTGGATGTGGCCAACAAAGGGAGTAAGATCAGATGCATGGTACTTACCAATGTCCTTCTGATCGCTGACCTTCTCCAACTGGAATGTAGCAGGACCGCATGCCTGGCGCACGCGGTACGGACCGTCGCGTGGCGGCAGTAGCTTCGGCGTCTGCCCCTTGGCAGCGTCGTTGGAGCCGTGGGTCTTCAACAGGACCAAATCGCCCTCCTTATACAGAGGTGCCGGGCGTCGACCTTCATCTGCATACTTCTTTGACTCTGCTTGCGCACGTTCGTGCACATCCCTGGCTTGTGCTAACACGTTGGCCATTTTCTTCAGGTAAGGTGTAAAGCTTGGAATGAAGTTATCTTCCTCTAAAATAGCGTGGACGTCAGTGGTGGCGTCGCTAGGCGCTCTGAGTTCCCGCCCGAAGGTGAGGTAAGCGGGTGAGAATCCGGTACTGGCCGTAACGGCGGAGTTCATCGCGAAGCGGATAGCAGCGAGGTGAGTGTCCCACGAAGCGTGATCTCTGCCAACTAGGATAGCAAGCTGTGGCTTGAGGTCTCGATTCTTTCTTTCAATCGGGTTACTCTCCGGGTGATATAGCGGAGAAAGCGCCTGTGTAACTCCCATGGCGTGGCAGGCCTGCTGCATCACATCACTGATGAACTGAACCCCGTTGTCTGATATCACCCTCCGCGCAACGCCAAATCTAAAATAGATCTCATTAATTAGGATTTTGGCACACTCTGCGCTGGTGGCAGCTTTCAGCGCGAACAGCTCAACCCAACGACTGCACACATCTTCTATAATAAATATCCAGCGATTCCCTTCTTGGGTCTCCGGGAGAGGGCCGAACAGATCAATAGATATAACTTCAAACCTCCTGGCCATAGCTGGTGTCTGTACCAAGCCGGCCGGTTTGCGAGTATCCACTTTATATCTTTGACAGGGCACGCATTGCTTAATGTAGTCAGCTACCTGGGCTCTCATACCTGGCCAGTAGTATCTAGCTCTCAGGCGCGCCAAGGTGCGCTCGACACCGAAGTGTCCAGCGGTGGGCGCGTCGTGCAGGTCGGAGAGGGCGCGCGCACGCTCGTGCTGTGGCACCACAAGGCAGGGCTGCTCGACGTCCTCGTCGTCGGCTGAGCACCTGTGCAGAATGCCGTCTGACATGACATAGCCCTTGTCGGACCATACTCGCGCTTTGAAGGGATCATCCGATTCCATATCGTCTATGATCTTCTTGACCTCAGGGTCTTTCATTTGATTTTCCCTGATATCCGCTGGGTTTCGCGTGGGCATATCCACAACAGCGTAACAAAAGTCGCACGCGTTATCGTCAGCGCACGAGGGACGCGACAGCGCATCGGCGATGACGTTCCTTTTCCCAGGTGTGTAATTTATTTCGAGATTGTACTCCTGTAGTGACAGCGCCCATCGCGCTAGACGACCACTCGGTGACTTCAGATTCATGAGCCATTTCAGCGGCTGGTGGTCAGTCATCACGCGTACTGTCGATCCTTCGATATGCCCTCTGAACTTTTGCACAGCCCATACAACCGCGAGCGCTTCTCTCTCGGTCGTTGTATAGTTCCTCTCGGCGTTATTGAGCAAGCGGCTGGCGTATTCGATGGGGCGCTCGTCGGGCCCCTCCCCCTGCATCAAGGCTGCTCCGAGCGCGTAACCGCTACTATCGGTGTATAGCGAGTAGGGCTGTGTGCTATCAGCTTGGCGTAATATAGGTGCAGATGTAAGTTTTACCTTTAGCTGGTCGAATGCATCCTGTTGGGGTTGCTCCCATCTCCAGGTGCTGGTCTTCTTCAGCAGGTCTGTCAGCGGTTTCGCCGTAGCAGCAAACTCTGGGATGAATCGCCGGAACCAACTAGCAGCTTGAATGAAGCTCTTGAGGTGCTTGAGATTTTGTGGTGGGGTCATGGCTGCGATGGCGGAAACTTTCTGGCTGTCCACGGACAATCCGCCCGGCACTATCACATGACCCAAAAATCTTATGGAGTCTCTGGCGAAGCAACTTTTCCCTCGATGAACGCGCAGCTTGAACATTTGCAGGCCCTGAAAGACTGCTTCCAGGTCTTTCAGGTGCTTCTCATACGAGTCTGAAAGTAGACACAAATCATCAAGATACGCCCATATATTGACATCTTTTAGGTTGGACTTAAACCGGTCCATCAACCTTTGGAAAGTAGCGCCAGAGTTTCTCAAACCCATGGGCATCCGTTTGAATCTAAATGTACCTAGCGGGGAAACAAACGCGGTCTTATCCCGATCTTCAGGCCGAACTAGAGCCTGAAAGTATCCAGAGCGAAGGTCGAGGGTTGGCATATAGTTGCTTGACTTAGCCTCATGTAGAATATCTTCCATCCGAGGAAGCGGGTAGCGGTCAGGTTCAGTGACTGAGTTGAGCTTCCTGTAGTCAACACATAAGCGGACTCCTCCGTCCTTCTTTCCCACTAAAACCACATTAGCGGCCCATGGTGATTCACATTCCTCTATTATATCTCCCTCGAGTAACTTTTTGCAACTCCTTCCCTAATATCTCTCTCTTACCTGCAGACATCCTATAGGGCGGCGACGCAATAGGTTGTTGACCCTCCTTCACTTTGATGCAGTGCATAGCATACTCAGTAGGCGGGCCGTCAGCGGCAAACACATCAGCATACTTGGAAAGCAGCTGATCCAGCTGTAACCTCTGGTCGCTAGTAAGCTTAGTACCCTCGTCATCTCTGAGGCAGATAGGTGGATCGTTACTCAAAGCGAGGAGCTCATCGCCTTGCGATGGTAAGTGGTCATCGTTTTTAGATGGTAAGTGGTAATCGACAAAATCATACTTCGTGTGCGGAGAGTCAATAAAGTGCCAAACTTGTTGAGGTGCATCAACTACTATGCCCGCCTGAGTAATAAAATCAAGGCCGAGTAACGTCCTAGCATCGGCGGCATCAGGTAGCACCATAAAGGTGATAGGCAAGTAGCGGCTTTCTAATTCAAGTTCTGTATCACAAGTAAGAATCGTACTCACACGGCAAGTCCCGTCAGCAAGTCCAATCGGACGCTGAGACTCTGTAAACTGCACCCCAGAGTCCAGCAGGATCTGGTGCAATGCTGGGCTGGCGATGGAGTGTGTTGCCCCGGTGTCCAGCACGGCAACGCCCGTGCGACCGGCAGCGCGCACCCGCACCGTAGGACGTTTCGCAGTAGGAAGATCTTCCCCTGAAACGCTGTGAAAATCAACGCGTTTATCGTCGGCCTTACTAGTGCTGGGAGTGCTTCTACATACACTACATTTAGATCTAACTACCCCTAACTGGCCACATCCATAGCAACGTAGTTCGCTTTTCGCGTTACTTTTACTCTTGGTGCTTAAACTGGGTTCAGACCTAGGATTACCCTTATCTCTTTCTGCAAGTCGACGACAGACCGAGATATCGTGCCCGAAAAGATGGCAAAACCCGCACCTGGGGCGCGCCTGGCGCGATTTGGCAGGTGTCTTGTCCGAACCGTTATCTTTGTCACAAGAACTACTTTTGTCAGAAGAATTATGTTTGTCAGAAGAATTATTTTTGTCAGAAGAACTACTTACATTTAATTCCTCGATGTTCTCTACTTCCCGCGCCCTACGCAAGAACCCCTCGATACTCACACATTCCTCACGTTGAAGACGCTTACGAACTCGCTTATGTAAGAGTCCATAGCACATATCGATTTGTACGCAGTCTTCGAGGCAGTACGGGAGCTTAGACAGCGCCGCTCGAACTCGCGCGATGAACACGTCGGCGCGCTCACTCTCGCGTTGCTCGGCGGCGAAAATGTCCTTGAAGATCTTGTACGGGGGACGCGGAGTACCGAACATGCCGCGTAGACGTTCTATAGCGACGCTCCACGTCGCCGTCGTAGATTTCACGCCCTGCCACCACACGGCCGCCTCACCAGTGAGGAGCATGGGCAGGCCGCGCAGAGCGTGCTCGTCGGACACGTGGGCGCAGTCCTTGTAGACCTCGACTGCGTCGATGAATGCTTCCAGCGCGTCGGGGTCGCGGGGCAAAGCCCCCGCGAACCGCGCCGTACATTTGGAAAATGTTCCCTGACGGGACGGCAGCGGCGGCGTCGCGCTGGTGTCTGTGTTGATTCCTCGGTGCGTTGCCAAAATGTTCTCGATCAGAAGCCGGCTGGTTTCCGCCTGACTCCTGGCGATGTTAGCCATGATGGCCTCTAATTGCTGCTCCGTCATCATCATACCGGCTCTCCCTCCGTCTGACTCGTCGGCACTCTCGTCGTCACTTTTCTTCGCTCTATCTCTTCGCGGAGGCATCACGCTAATCGATAGGTATTAAAAAGCGGTAGAGTACATCACGATGGTCAGGTAGGTATATTATCCGGGTATACGATGGTAAACCGCGCGCGAATAATTGTCCACTATAGTTTTTCTTTTTACAAGCCCCACGTTGGGACGCCACTATAAGGTGATATTTGTATATTTTCGTACACAAACAATCCTTACACTAAAACATTCGCAAATTATATTACGCGATACAACGACAGTGTCCGGCTCTATCCTCGCGCGATGTGCACTCTTTCGCACCGATCTTAGGAATGCGTGAATATCGAGTCGGTTGCCCGCGCTCGGGCATGGTGTGGTAGTCTACGCAAATCTTTGGGTGGGGTAGTCTAGGCACATATTTGAGTAAATTCAATATTACACACGGCATACTTGGGCGTCTCCTTACATTATGTATTAAAACTTAACCGAGTATTATATTCTAATGCAGTGATCTAATTATTTTTTATTTATCATTCGCATACATAATTGAAAGCAGGCAATTTAAAAACACATATTAACATTAATCTGAACTTTCTGTATTATTTATAGAACATTCTTTTTTTATTTTCTTTTATTTATAGAACATTTATTTATAGAACATTCTTTATTCGAACATTCCTATGATGTATCATGCCATTGTTCAATATTAAACATGTTCAGATTTTTTTTTCTTTTTCTGTTTGGGGAGGAAAAAACTACGGACTTCTGCCTTAAGGCAGGGTGTGTCCGACTCGCACGGACTAAAACAACCTCCTCAGGACTTCCAGGTCAGCACGGAACTGCTTTGCATTACTTCATGTAGACCATCTACATATTTTCTCCCTTTCTCTTCTTTTTCTCTTTCTTCTCTCCTCACCATAATGCCTTTCAACATTTGTCCATACCTCTGCCACTCCTCTGCACTAGAGACCACACGTGCGGTTCAGTTGGTGATTTGCCGATTGCGAAGAGATACGTGTTGAACACCCCATGACCACTCAGCGCCTGCATGATCCACCGGTTCACCTCCATGTTTCCTACTGTGCCATTTCTTTAGGTCCTTGACTAGCTCCCTCTTCCAATTTTCTTTTCCTACTCCCAACCATTCTTTCTCCCATTCCGTAAGGATGCTCTCCCGTACTTCTAAAGGCATCTGTCCCTTATTAGTGAACAGCTGAGCACGTTCTCTGACCATTTTATTGATAGGGGCCAATCCTGCAATGACTAGCAACGCATCGGTGGAGATCGTTCGGTACGCTCCACAGATATCAATTGCCTTTCGCCTCTGTACCGCTTCCAGTTTTTTCCGGTACAGCTCCACCTTCATAGTACTATCGAAAATTTGCGCCCCGTAGAGTATAACAGAGTGGGCTACCGATGCAAGTACTCTTCTCTTGCTTGTTCTGGGGCCTCCCTTTATCGGCATTAGTCTATTCAACGCCTCCGTTAAATTTTGCGGCTTGTTGGCTACTTCTTCAACGTGCTTTTTATAGTTGAGACTTTTGTCGAGCCAAACCCCAAGATATTTGATACAGTCCTTTGGAGAGACTATCACATGTTGAAATGCAAATTTTATAGGGTCTAGTTTCCGCCTGCCATCAAAAACTATTGCTTCTGTCTTTTCGGGTGCTAGTGACAGCTGCTTTCCTTGCATTCACCTACTAATGCGTTCGAGCGCTGTGTTTGCCTTAGTCATAAGGAGCTTTTCTGTTTTTGCTACAACTACTAATGCCAAGTCGTCGGCAAAGCCCACTAGTTGAACCCCATACTCTTGTTTTAGCTGCAAGACCCCGTCGTAAAGAATGTTCCAGATGGTTGGATCAAGAATTGAGTGATGATGTAGTCTATGCTTAGTGGCTACAATATCAATTCGTAATCGACAATTCCTAAATCCCCGCAGTTTGGGTGGGCAGTACTCTGCAGCATCAGAATTGAGGAGCCATAACCTAGAGCTCCATGATGTAGTCTATGCTTATCAATTCGTAATTGACAATTCCTAAATCCCCGCAGTTTGGGTGGGCAGTACCCTGCAGCATCAGGATTGAGGAGCTATAAGCTAGAGCTCCATGATGTCGTTTATGCTTAGTGACTCGGTCCCTATCCGAAATATCGCTGGTATTTTCTAATAGGTCTAGGTACGAGGAATCAAAATATTGCCTTTGGGCGGCACCATTAGGACCACCCGTATATACTTGTATCTGGAAATCCTTACTGTTGGATCGGTTGGCCACTTTACTAACCACCTAGAAATGCTTTTACCCGGAAATCCTTACTGTTAGTTAGGTTCATCACAGCTTTCGTTGTTATTTTTTTTTATGACAACGTAGGAATACTTGCACCCGAAAATCCTTACTGTTGGTGAGGTTAAAGGTCGCTGGAGAAAGTAGTCGGGTGGGGTTTAGAGGGATTGTCAGACTGTTTCTCATTTGTTTTATCACTTTTACCAAAGACAACAGTGAATTATTAATAATAACCGATAAAAGTGATAAAATTCATAGTATTTATCAAATTTACCACATGGTGAGGTAATTATTAATAATTACCGAAAATTATTAATAAATAATTATCACATTTATCACATTTACCGTAACATAAACACAATATCAGAAGTGTGAAATTCAAGTTTGCAATGCAAATAAGTATTCATTTGTAATTTAAATAAAATTATTATTAAAATTGCATTCAAATAGAATCAGGACAGTAACCATTTTATAAGTATCTTTAACGAATAACAATTTATTATTATTCATTAGAACGCATAGATTTTTTAATGCACAAGTCAAGGTATTATTTTGCCATTTGATTATTTTAACTGAAACAATTTGTTGTAGAATAATGATTTTTAAATTTTTGTTTATTTGTCGTTTATAAAGATTACTTTGGAAATGCTGAACCGATTTTGACGGGAATTTCACTAAAAGATACCAGGAGTAACTGGCTACATTTTGTACACTACCCATATATGGGGTACCTACCTTTTATCCCGAGAATCAAAGTTACCGAGGAATGTTTTTGAAACCTGAAGACGCGGGTGAACTAGTGAAAGTAGATTGTTGGCGATCTATAATTATTTGATTCATTCTATTGATCACAATATTTTTATTAATGTTTACCTATACTTGAATTGGCTACCACTGGCAAAATATACTACCAAAATATGTATAACATAGCTGATGCCCGCGACTTCGTCCGTGTGGATTTCATTTTTAAAATCCCGCGTGAACTCTTTGATTTTCCCGGATAAAAATTAGCCTTTGTCACCCTCCAGGTTCTCAACTATACCCATGCAAAAATCACGTCGATCCGTAGCTTTTTTGCTACTTGATTGAAAAACAAACCAACATACAAACACACTTTCGCATTTATAATATTAAAAAGTATCCTATGCCCGTCTCCTGGTTCTAAGCTACCTCCCCACCAATTTTCAGCCAAATCGGTTCAGCCGTTCTTGAGTTATAGTGTAACTAACACGACTTTCTTTTATAAACTCGTATATAGATTTATTATCATCGGCATGTGAACAGAGAGCCGCGGTTTATTCGCTCAGGGACGCGATACCCGGACAAGGCATGAGTTTGAATCCCACCGGTTTCACGCTCTGTTGCGGCGTGTTTGAAGGATAAAAAAACACTTTCGCATCCTTGCCTTACTAATATTATAAATGCGAAAGTGTGTTTGCTTGTTGGTTTGCTAGTTTGGCCTTCAATCACGCAGCAACGGAGGAGCAGCTCGACGATCGATAGGAACTGTGTATTATACACGACTTCATAACCCCTGACGTCGAGACCGCGACACCAAAAAATCCATCGAACTGGAGAGAATAACTTTGGTTTCCTTAAACGAAGCGTGCGTGAATTCATTAAGGTGGAAGACACGGGTCTGCCCGCGAAATTCAAATTTAATTTGGTTTTTCGCAATTTGTAAACTAATACGACGAAGTATTTTTATGGCCTTCTAATTGCGCCAGTGGAATTATCATTTTCACAGGTTTACATAAAAATCTTTACTTGAAAGTGTCCAGTTTAAGAAATTAATCAAAATATCGACTAATTTGTGAGTAACTCACGTCCAACTCAGTATTTAGATTAATTTCTTAAACTGGTCACTTTCAAGTAAAGATTTTATGTAAACCTGTGAAGATGATAATTCCACTGGCGCAATTAGAAGGCCATAAGCCTACTTCGTCGTATTAGTTTACAAATTGCGAAAAACCAAATTAAATTTGAATTTCGCGGGCAGAACCGTGTATTCCACCTTAAACAAAACTTCGTGGAAACTGACCATGTTGTTTCTTGCTTCGATTTTTTTGAATCAAATGACAAGATAGCAATGGAATGCGATCTCACCTGATGGTCAGTCTATAAGATGGTACATATTCTTCAAACTTAGCCCCTAGTGATTTTAACTTATTCCCACTCCTATCTCTCGTAGTACTACCAATAAGACCAGCGGTAGTACCACGGGTAAGTACTAAGTACTTACCCTTCCCTGGGTAGGCTTTGGGTCTGGCTAACCACCCTATCGTCAAGGCTAGTTGCCAAGCGAAATTCCGGTCGATGGCGTGCAAGTAACCGATATACCTAGGGGTTTGCATTTAATTCCAAGTTAGCTCCTACCATCTAAAAGTCCATCATTACGGTAGGTAATTAGGTGAGACAGCAGTCAATATAGCCAACTTGAAAAAAAAATTTTTTTGATTTGTACTTGTTTTAATTTTTAATTGATATTTCGTATTTCGTATTGATATATTCATATTGATATTTCGTTCAGCAGCATTAAGCAATATAGGTACTAGGGATATTGATGGGCGTCTAGTTTTCCAGAGAACCGATGATTGTGATATCTTTTCCTCGGTTCTTTGGAAATCTTTAGGGGGCCTATTTTGTTTAAGTACATAATTGTTTTATATTTGTATCGTGTAACTTTGCTGGCTGAATAAATGTTTTATTACGTTACGTTCCCTCAAATATGGTTGAGCGAAGCAATGGCTGGGTCATGCTCGTGAACGGGTGCCACCGGCGGGAATGGGGCTACTTTATGTCTGCCCATCTTAAGATAGAAGTTAGTCGGTATGCATTTTTGGAACTTTCCTCATTGTGGAAACACTGCATATATAGCATAGTATTTACTGTATTGTAAATTTGTTTTGAAAAATTAAGTATATTGTAAAAGTATTTTGAAAAGAGCAACCGCCGAGTTTCTTGCTGGTTCTTCTCGGCAGGAAAGGCATTCCGAACCAGTGGTAGATTCCTTGACTATTCAAAAGCACTTGTAAAAGTTTATTTGAATAAAAAATATTTCTATTCTATTCTATTATTATTCGTATATCTCTCACACCCGCGTACAAAATAAATACATATAAAACCAAAGGGAAAAATAATAAACTTACACATACATTACATAAATAAATATTTGTAGCGGGCGGAGGATTACGCCCCGGCAGGGGAGACCAGACGGCCGGGGGTCAGGGCGACAGGCTGAGAAACCGACGGACTATCCTAGCCGAGTCTAGCAACACCGCTTTCTGCATCTTGGCCGCGAGCGAACCGCCACGGAACCCCAGTCGCCTCAGATGGCGAGCGAGGCTGACTGGAATCAACTCATTCGCAGTTATGATGATTGGGATGGTTTCAGTGGCCTCCACATGTCACATGCTGGAAACCTCGTGAGCCAGATCTATAGATACTTTCGTTTTTCTCTGTCTCCGCTCTCACGAGGTTTTCGTCATGTGGGATGGTGATGTCCACTAAAAACACCCTCGACTGTGCCCGGTCCATCAGCACGATGTCAGGCTTATTCGCCAGAAACGTCCTGTCCGTGATGACGGACCGGTCCCAATTGAGCCGGACTCCGTCACGCTCGAGTACTGGCACCGGTGTGTACCTATAGTACGCACTCTCTCACCCAGGAGACCGTACTTCAGAGCAATATTATTATTATTATATTCTTAGGGGAAATTTCTATGGATCTGATTCCGGATGTTTCCGGTCTGCGTAGCAGGAAGAACTTTGCTTGAAATGCAATGTGCTTTCACTATTGGAAGCCTTTTGAACCTAACGAAAAGTATTTGTTACAGATATTCCAAGCTCATGGTGACTGTGATCCAGTGGTACCATTCAAATGGGGACAAATGACAGCATCATTTTTAAAGACTTTCATGAAGAACGTTGAATTCACGTCTTATCAAGGATTGACCCATAGTTCTTCAGAGGCAGAACTCAAGGACATGAAAGCATTTATAGAGAGAACTTTACCAGCTGTTAAATAAAAAATTTAAACTTTATTAAATACTCTCGTACTTATAGATTTGATATTGTTTTCATATCATTATTTCTTAAGTATAATGCATTCATTAAGTTTGTGAGGTACATAGTCGAATTCTTATTTTTTTTACTTCATTTTTAATTTATTTTTATTTACCAAATATATGTGTTTAAGATGATTTATCTAATAAAGTATATTAATCATACTAGTTTTTTTTTGTATTATTTTAAATTCAATAATCTCTAACTTATTATTTGTAGAGGATTTTTTAGCTACAGCCTACACTAGGACTATGAGCGAGCTTTACGCAGTTTACAGCTTTTCCATACATATTCAACTTTTCGTTCACACCAAATCGACAATATGCTATTACCATAGCCGTCTCTATCTAAAGGAGATAGAGATGGCTATGCTATTACGCCATCCGTAGAGCGTGTTTCCGTTTCCGGGTTCAATAGGAGGCAGCACGGCCTCGAAATGCGCACGGGTGCGCGAGTGCCTTGTATTGAACACGGGTTTGATACGAGTGTTAGCACAACTGTTCCCAAAATTTTCTTCTAAACACGTGTTCAATTCACGGCGATAAAGCACTTGTCCTCCAACCGCAAACGGTCATTTTAGTGTCATGAGACCCTTGCTTTCATACTAAAAAAATATATTCGAAGACTAGACGAGACGTAGTAAATGATCATCAAATATTGTTGAACAAGTTAGATTTGCTAAAATCTTAGGTTGAATTAGGGTTGGATACGAATAGTTAGGTTTTTTTATTTTATTAAAATGTGGTTTTTTGGTAGTCATTTACTAACTATCTATATAAATAAAAATGAATGTTGGTAAGCGCATAACTCAAGAATGGATGGACCAATTCGGTTAATTTATTTTTTTGTATGTTCCTTAAGGTCCACGGAAGGTTTTAATAATTAATAAAATAAAAAAAAAAACAAAAAAAACGTTGGCGGTACGAGATTCGCCGTGTCAGCTAGTATTGAATATTTCCAATGATCAGTTAAACATAATATGCCTTAATTAATACTTTGTTTGAGTTTTCTTGCTCATCAAACACCTCACAACACAATTCAATGCCCTTAAATAAACAGGGATTCCGTACGAAGTAATGCCTGCTATTGAATACGGATTAAATATGCCTGTCAGGACTATTTTATTAATATATCATAATGCTTAATACAAAACATACATATGTCAAACTTTAAGTTTGTGTCGTAAGCCTAAGCTGAAGAAATGAAAAAGTCATGGATTGCTGACTTGTACAATTGTACATGCTAAAATGCTATGCTCCTCTAAGTGTAAATGCTAAGCTTTGGAACCAAACCTATAAGTAATTATTTTATTAAAGTAAAACTGTAGCGACACGAGAGGATTCGGGCGGTGGACCTACCAGTACAGCGAACTATTGGACTACGACGCGACGGCGGCGGCGCGGCGCCGCCGGCGGGCATACAGGATTTGCTCGCGCCGCTCGCTGCAGACTGCAGTCTCCGCTGGATCGCCCATATAATACAATCGAATCTTGTTTGAAGATAGATAACCAAAACATAGTATTAGTACCTCATCATCATCAGCAATCCATGAAAGTCTCACTAATGAACGCAGGTATCCTTTCAGAGAAGAGATTTCCTTTTTAGAGAGATTTTAGATATTTTTTTAGAGATATTTTCCTTTTTATATTGAATTCCTCGCTACGCTCAGAATTCTACTTTAGAATCCTTCACTTCGCTCTGAATTCAAAATAACGCCCTCGGGGAACAAAAAATTTCTTTGGCCCCATGTAACACAAATAACTATTTATCCATTGAAGGTTTGCTATGAAAATAAAAGTATCATTTTCATAGCAAACCTTCAATGGATAAAAAATATATGTCAGTGGCTATCATTTTTTGATAGCAACTTTAAATCAGGGCCCTGGTCTGTGCATACTAATATTACTAGCACCGCCCCTCCAAGTCCATACGAGCGGATTCTGTACGGAGCCATATTCTGTGACGGAGCGGACCAAATCCGTTGGTCCAGCCACACACTGTAGGGTCAATTGCAAAAAAATTTTACGTACATTTTGTAAAAAAAATTGTCCTCGGAAATAACATGTTTTTAAAAATATTTCAGTGAATGAATTTATTGATAATTGTTTTTTCATATTAGTTAAATAATAATATATGCTTTTTATGAATAATTAGGTATAATTGGTATTTTATCTAGAATTAAATAAAGAAAAAAATATATATTAAAATTAATGATTCAAATTCAACCTTACAAAAACTACATGGCCTAGGTACCGATGCCACGTTGTAAATAAAATTAAATATCTTAGTAAATAAAAATGTATGAAAATTGAAGAATTTTTTCATTGAGTATCCGAGTTAATGCTTCTTCTCTCTAAAATACTACTTGTTGTAGATATTGATTAATTTATTTTAAAAACTACCTGACGAAAACATGTCACATTTTCTTCCTTAGTGTGATGGTGTTCGTAATGACGAAGAAAAGAAGTTTTAAACACAATATAAACGCATACTTATAATAGCTGTTAAATAATGAAAGTGTTGGGCCTGTGAAAATCTCTCCAACTTATAACTTAGACGTAAATATATTAATTTTGTCACAACAAAATTTGCTTCCTTTGGATGACACTGTGTGACGTCACATAGAGGACGTGCCCTTAGGATGCATACATATTGGTACTTTGTATAACGTCTATCTCAAAATACTCAAAACATTCACAATACCTATGTACACCGTGGTACGAACATAATATATCAAAATATCAACTGTCCATATGGTAGGTAATATAAATATTTTTTCTGAAAATAAAATTAAGGAACTTCGTATTTTTTCTTTAGAAATCCAAGAAAATAGTTTCATAATGTTTCTTTAACTGCTATAGTTTAATTGCCCTTCAAGTTCTACTGATTCATATAATTTAAACTTAAATCCTACTAATATTATAAATGCGAAAGTTTGTGAGGATGTATGGATGGATGGATGGATGGATGGATGTTTGTTACTCTTTAACGCGACAACGAATGAACCGATTTTGCTGAAATTTGGCACAGACATAGATTATAGTCTGGAATAGCACATAGGCTACTTTTTATCCCGGAAAAGCAAACAGTTCCTGCGGGATAGCATCGCTATTTTTTACGCATTTGTCCTTCAAAATACGCGCAATGGAGTTTTAGATTAACGTGATTTTTTTGCACAGGTAAAGTTAAGAGCCTGAAAAGTGACAAAGGCTACTTTTAATCCCAGGAAAATAAACAGTTCCCGCGGGATATATGTACGTATGTATGTATGCATGTATGAATGTATGTATGTATGTATGTATGTATGTATGTATGTATGTATGTATGTGTGTATGTATGTATGTATGTATATATGTATGTATGTATGTATGTATGCATGCATGTATGTATGCGTGTATGTATGTATCTATGCATGCATGTATGTATGTATGATCCTATGTATGTATGTATGTATGTATGTATGAATGTATGTATGTATGTATGTATGTATGTGTGTATGCATGTATTTATGTATGTTTGTATCCTCCTCCTACTAACAATAAATACTTTAACTATATCCTATCCTACTTATTATTACTTATATTATCCCACTAATATTATTAATGTGAAAGTTTGTGAGGATGGATGTACACGGATGTATGTTTGTATAGATGTCGTATACGGATGGATGGATGTATGTTCTCTGAGATAGGGGTTGAACTATTTTGACTATTATACTCCATAACTTCGTTAAATTTGAACAAATTTTTATTATTACTTTAACCGACTTCAAAAAAGGAGAAGGATCTCAATTCAACGGAAACTTTTTTTATGTATGTTCACCGATTACTCGAAGACGCCTGAACCGATTTGGAAAATTCTTTTTTTGTTTCAAAGGGAAATGGTGGTCCCAGATGGTCCCATTTAAATTTTATAGAAATCAGTCGAGCGTTTTTAAAAAAATCTACAATAAATTATATACTTTGTAGTGGCGCGGGCGTTTAAATGTATGCTCCCGGGACAAAAAGTAGCCTGTGTTATTTTCCAGGTCCTCAACTTTACCTGTGTAAAAAAAATCGGCCAAGTGCGAGTCGGTCCTCGCTCTTTTAGGGTTCCGTTAAAAAAAATTAAATTAAAATATTTCCATGTAAGTACCCATGGAAATATTTTGATTTAATTTTTTTTAATATAATTTAATTTTTATTATGTGTTGTTATAGCGGCAATAGAAATACAAAATACTTATGTGAAAGTTTTAACTGTGTATCTATTACGGTTTACGAGATACAGGCCGCTGACAGACGGACGGACGGACAGCGGAGGCTTAGTAATAGGGTCCCGTTGGCACCCTTTGGGTACGGAACCCTAAAAACCACGTTGACTATATGCACTTACACTTTATATGGTTAAATATTATAACTGCGAAAGTGCGTTGGTTTGTCCTTCAATCACGCCCCAACAGAGCTACGGATCAACGTGATTTTTTGCATGGGTACCTATAGTTGAGGACCTGGAGAGTGACAGGCTACTTTTTTCCCCGCAAAGTCAGAGTTCCCAAGGCATTTTAAAGGCTAAGTTCACGCAGACGAAGTCGCGGGCATCAGCTAGTATACTATATTTTCTGACTAGCTGATGCCCGCGACGTCGTCCGCGTGGGCAGAACCTCTGCAGCATCAGGATTGCGGACTTTAACATCAGCTATCTGTCAATGAAAGTCCCGTTGAAATCTGTCCAGCAGTGCCAGAGATTAACCTAAATAAACAGACAGACGGACAGATAAAAATTTTAAAAATTGATGTTTTGTTTTAAGTACACAATATACTTTCATATGCATTTAGTAAAAAGCTGTTATTTGATTAAATAACCACAATTCACACGAAATGGATTAAACTAAGCAGACGAAATCACGTGCGTTAGCTATGAAAGATATTATGAAATATAATATATATTTATAGTGGTGGTTACCACTATAAGTGCTCAGCTTTTACTGGAGTCGGACAGGACGAGCGGCCAGCATCAAAGAAGGTTTTTCCACCACATATTGTGATTAAAAGTATGAATTTATAATAGTAAAATAATTAACCATTGTTTTTTTCAGACATGCCTTTAACAGGGGCCGAAAGACAGAGAGGGTATCCCCAAAAGTTAAAACACAGTAATCCTGAGAAGTAAGAAGAATTAAAGAAAAATAATTTTTGAGCAAACAAAAAGAAAATATAGAAAAGTAAATGATCTTAATGAACGGGAACGGGAACTGCACTTGCAGCGACAATTAGCAACATTATAAAGCCTACCTTACAAATTCCTTTTTATAACATTATTTTCCTCTGTGTGACAAAAATATTAAATTCCTTTGTATTTCATCTGTGTTACGTACAAATTTTTTTGCAATAGGCTATTTGACTACTTTTAGAAAATCATCTTAAATTGTTAATAATGCTATGCTGAAGCTAACGAAACATATATTTCGGCATAATTTTCATTATTTTTCATAAAAATCGAGAAATAAATTCAAAAAAATAAATTGCCGCCGAAACGTTCCATTTGCTCTCATGACGTAACAGTTCACATTTCAAACAATGACAATTTATAATATGTGTTTAGGCCGCGTGTCGCATACTATTTGGTATTTAATAAAATAGTAACGATGAAAAACAGACGAAATTAGCCTATTACGCCGCACAAACACGTCGAAATGTATTGACAAAATGAGAATTCCATAGGTGGTGTGGACTGGGACGTCATTCGAGATCACGGAACGTTTTCGATCACGTGACCATGGCCAGAATTATAGCAATTTTATTTAATGTTTTTTAATTAAATAAAGCTTTATTTTTTAGTTTTGTCGCATGGAATAATGTTTTTAGATAATAATCTTTTAGGATGACACCAGTTGAAACGATATTTTTATTATAGTCAAATACCCTATTGACCCTATAGTCCTTTGAGTATTAAACCAGCTATAATCTGATTCAGCCGTACGTAGGTACTAGCATACTAAAACTACTGTATAGTTGTAGTACATTAGACATTACTTAAACAACGATTCGTTGGCCGTACGGAATCTACTCGTGTGGTGGCAGTGTTGGGCCACTGGAAATGTCAAAAATAGAGAATAGATTCAGATAGACTACGATTCAGCTAGATTCCGAGCATGGAACTAATAGGGAGAATTACGACTACATACAATTCTTAATTCCATGATTCGGAGGTCCGAGGTGGACTGTCAGTGTCAAATAATGAATGTCAATTGTCATTCATGAACTTCATTGATGAACCTATTCTGTGTTGATGAACTGTCATGAACTAGTACCAAATCTGTGGTCATGAACTTTGTGAAATGTACAGAGGGAACGTGAAATGTATTTAATTTATTTTCAAGAAATTAAATAAACTAGTATGGTTTACCTAATAGTACCTTAACAGTTGCGTAAAATAAAGATAAAAACGATAACGAGGAACGAAGGGATTTTAAATTAAAACTAAAATTGCCAAAAAAGGAAAATATAACAATGCCAAGTTTAAAATTTCTGATAAGTTTATTGACGTGTTTCCTAATCGGTGTTTATTGTGAAAACAATATATTTAATCCTACGATTAGTAAAAGTATAGCTGACGACGAATTTGTCTGGAATCCAGAAGCTTCAAGGTCAAAACGAACTACTATCCAAAATGCAAGCGTTACCGAGACCAACTTAACAGGCTCGAATAGTAACTCGTCAACTTCAACGTTAAGTCCTTCCACGGAAAGTGCTCATGTAGTTTATGAAGTTGGTCCCTCAAATTCATCAATTTTGGCAGTGGTTCCAGTGAATGCTTCATCGTCTGTTGGCACGAACACCTCTGAAGTCGGCCCCTCCGACGCGGCTCCACTTCCTGAAAAGAGTTCAGCTGAAGATGAACACAATAGCTCTATGGCTATATTCTTTGTGCTGTGCATATTGGCCCTTGGCATACTCTTAATACATCTGATGCTGCAAACTGGCTTCTCTTATTTGCCTGAAAGTGTTGTTATAGTGTTTCTAGGCGCATTGATAGGCATGATTATTAACCTCATGTCAATAAAGAACATAGCTAATTGGAGGAAAGAGGAGGCATTTTCACCGACCGCATTCTTCCTTGTTCTGCTACCTCCTATTATTTTTGAATCCGGATATAATCTCCATAAAGGAAATTTCTTTCAAAATATTGGATCTATTTTATTGTTTGCAATTGTTGGCACAGCTATATCTGCATTTGTGATTGGTGCAGGAATTTATTTGTTAGGACTTGCACAGGTTGTTTATAAGTTAAGTTTTGTTGAGTCATTTGCTTTTGGTTCACTGATATCTGCAGTTGATCCAGTTGCCACGGTGGCAATATTTCATGCGCTGGATGTAGATCCGGTGCTGAACATGTTAGTGTTTGGAGAGAGCATCCTCAACGATGCTGTTGCCATAGTTCTCACTACAGCTGTGTTAGATTCCAATGATCCTAACATGTCAACAACTGAAGCTATCCTGTCTGCCATAAACCGTTTCTGGTTAATGTTCTTTGCTTCTGCTGGCATTGGAGTTCTCTTTGCACTAATAAGTGCACTTCTTTTAAAACATGTTGATCTCCGTAAGAATCCATCATTAGAATTTGGTATGATGTTGGTGTTTACATATGCGCCATATGTTCTAGCTGATGGAATACATTTGTCTGGTAAGCATATTAAATACATATTTTATGTTGGGTGTACTATAATGGTGGTTGTGTTACACATAATATTTATGTACATATTATTTATCTGAGTTCTTATCTTTACAAACATCTCCATTTACAACTTTTATTTTTTCATATGTTCAGATATTTAAAAGTTACTGATAACTATAATAACAGTGAAAATTGATAAAATGTGACGTGTAATTTTTCTGACATTAAGCTTAATGCCTAGTTAATTGAAATGTAATTTCAAGATTTTGTATGTGTTAAAGCTGGTCATCAATATGGTCACGATAGATGTCCATTTTTGAACTAAAGTCTCTTGCATGAACTTCCACAGGCCTGGGTTTTGTGCCGCCTGTACCCAGCGGCTCCCTGCGACTCATCTGATGTCAACAAGTGGCGAAGTTGATCTGGATATGGGGGGTGGGGGGAACATATTTTGAAGAGCTTGATGATTGTTGGGGTCTCAAAGTGCTGGACTGACGACCCCGCACCTGGAGGCGCAATGTTGGCAGACCCCCCTAGGTGTCCCAACATCAGATGAAAGTCATTACTAATTCATATTCAATTAATTACATATCATTCATCAGTCTTTGGTTGTTGCAGGTATAATGGCTATACTGTTCTGTGGGATTGTAATGTCCCATTACACTCATTTCAACCTTTCCACTGTAACCCAAGTTACTATGCAGCAAACTATGAGGACTCTAGCTTTTATAGCTGAGACATGTGTCTTTGCTTATTTGGGATTAGCAATTTTCAGGTAAAACATTTTTATAACTTATATTATGTTTTATATTTATATATTTGTGTATTTGACATTTGTATGTATATTATATATATTTATATTATATTTTATTCTAGTATATATAGTAGGGATGTACATTTTTTAGACCTAAGATACAACTTAATTTCGCCTTACTGTTGAGCAAAGCTGGACGAAATCTCTTCTTAGAGATAAGCTTCACCTTTGTACACATCATCTATTATTATTTTCAAGTATTGTTATTTTTTTATACATAAATAATACAAATAAATAAATAACTGTGAGTGAATACTTATGGGGTAAATGAATATTTTTAGGAATTTTCTGAGAGATTCAAATCATAAAAATCCTTTCAAATGGACAGATACAGCAAGCTATATTAGCAAAAACACACTTCCTCAAGAATGACATTTCCAACAATCCACATGAGTTTTGTGTGTGTGGGTGTCAGTATACCTAGTGTATTGAAGCATACAACTACTACAATGGGCGAGAAAACGCATTAAAATCTGATATTGCGTTGCTGTGTCAGTCCACTTAATACCACTAATACCTCTAACTATGTGCCTTGCCATTTTTAGGGTTCTGTAGTAAACAAGGAACCCTTATAGTTTCGCCATGTCCGTCCGTCTGTCTGTCTGTCTGTCTGTCTGTCTGTCTGTCTGTCTGTCCGCAGTTTAGCTCAGAGACTATTGGTACTAGAAATCTGTAATTTGACAAGGGTATAAATATCAATCACGCCGACAAAGTGGTGAAATAAAATTGTGAAAAATATTTTTTTTTTAGGGTACCTCCGCTACATGTGAAGTGGGGATGAATTTTTTTTTCTCGTCTATCCCATAGTGTGGGGTGTCGTTGAATAGGTCTTTCAAAAACGTTGTGGGTGTGGGAACACCATTTTTTAATTCAGGGATCAGTTTGTGAAATATGATATTTTAAAGTGCTAAATTTTATTAGAGTCAAGTGTCCCCCCTGTCTGCCAGCTAAATGGTTGTATAAAGGATACAAGAAAAAATTCACAGCAGTAGTATATATAATGAATTTTAAAGGAAAACTATCACGGCTAAGTAGGGTTCATTAGTGAAGGAGTTATATCTGTTTTTCCTAAGTTAGATATTACACGTAGTGTAAGTTGCATATTTTGTAGTATATTATAGTATTTAAACCATGGAACTCAAAATGTAATATTCATAAAGAACATAAAAGCCCTATCCTAGGTCAGCATTCAGCAATAATATTTGAGACTTTCAACTACGGAACCCTACACTGCCCGTGGCCCGACACACACTTGGCCGGTTTTATTTTTAATTTCATGACTTGCTGAGCTGTGTTGATAACTTTGGTTTGGGATGATTTAATCTGGCAGGGATACAGTGGTAGATTCACTTGGCGATTCGAAAGCGCTTTGTTCAAGTTTATTTTAATAAAATACTTATTCTATTCTACTTCAAGACTCTACTGATAGAATCATGACGTGTCATAAGAGCCACAGGTTGGCCTACGTGAAATAAATAATTTGAATTTGAAGCTCTCCATCACCCGCTGAATGACCCTGAGCATAATGAGGCCCATAGCAACCATGTTTAGGAACCATAATCATTCGCAACAAGCAATGTTCGAAGACTTTGGTCTTAAAGCTAGACTTTGATGAGAAGACATCTCAAAGCTTGCCGAAAACTCAACCAAGTTGGATTTGGAGTATGTTCTCTTTCTCTTAATTGGACTTAACTAGACTGTTCATGGTTCCAATAATATATGTGTACTGGACGGATTAGGCTGATACAGAATATGGAAATTTGGTATTATGACGTAGGCATCCTCTAAGAAAGGATTTTTGAAAAGTCAATAGGGGTTTAAAAAATCAAACTTAATCAAATACTAGTTAAATATATAAAACTAAACTAAATGTAAACATTGCAGTTTCCGGCATCGCGTGGAACCTGCGTTGGTGGTGTGGAGTATCGTATTGTGCTTGCTTGGAAGGGCTGCCAACATCTTCCCCCTCGCTTTGCTTTGCAATAAGTTCCGGGAGCATAAGATAACTAAGAAAATGATGTTTATCATGTGGTTCAGTGGTAAGTATGCCATATACAGTGTAACTGCACTGGTGCGGTGTTTCAACTTGCATAGAGTTATGTGTCATATAAGCTGCTGAAGCAAAGCATGCAGTAGGGCATGCATCTGCCCATGGGCTGAATTGTTCCAGCCAACATGAGCTACTGTCAGTGAATGTAGGCATGACCCAGACATGTCTGGGTAGTTAGGGCATGCATCGAACGCAAGTTAGCGCAAAAATGTAGTTACTATAAACTATAGATATTAAAAAAAATTGATACTCACTATGCAGGTCGCGAATTTGATGGTCGCAATCTATTTGCATTTAATCACAATGGTAGAAATGTTTTTGAGGTAATAATGCAGAGGGCTCTCAAATCCTAGAATACTACCATATAAGATATGTACTACAAGTATGAATATTAAGACTAGATCTTGTGTGATTGCAACACCCAATTGTTAGTGAATATGCAGGCTAATATGATGTGTCTGCCTAGAAAATGCTTAGGTATTCACTCTTAAAGGTACCCAAGTTGTAGTTAGTTGTTACAAATCTTTTATTATTATCATGAGAAGCTGAGTTCTACCGATAATTATTGAGAGGTTAGTTATAATAAAAATGACCGAAAACTAACGTGCTCTTCGAGGCACGGAGGAAACCATAAGGTAAAAGGATTCAGACCTTATCCAGTTACTGACCTAGGTCACCGTAGCGCAATTAAGTAATGAGCTTTCGCTAGATGCCAGAATATGATGCATATCATAAGTAGTTATACTCTTTGATATTTGCCCGCAAGAAGCTTGTAGGTATTCTTTTTTGGTTAGAAAGCTTCTTGGTTGGGTGTCCGCCATATTGCAATAATGATATCTGGTATACCGTTATATGTAATCATTAATCTGTGATAATGATGATGTTATATTAGTGTTGCTTTCTAGTGCCTGCATCTATTACGTTTTTAGTTAAAATAAATAGTAATTATTATAACTACTAGATTTTGCGCCCGATTTTAAATGTGGAGCTAGGTTTTAAAAATCCCGCGAGAACCTCCCGTTTTTTCCGTTTAAACTTGTCTACATTTATAATGTAGACAATACATTATCAGAGTATGTATTTATTTTCAGGATTACGAGGCGCGATATCTTACGCGTTATCTCTTCATCTAGACTTTTCCACGGAGACGCGTCACGTGATAATAACGACTACGCTTATCATTGTTTTATTTACTACACTATTCTTTGGAGGTTCTACTATGCCTTTATTGAAATTTTTGAGGGTAAGTGCTTTGAACCTCGACATTTTTTATTCGATGACAAGATAGTCCTTGACCGCGATCTCACCTGATGGTAAGTGATGATGCAGTCCAAGACAGTATGGTGGATGGTGGATGGATGGTGATGGTAGGCTAACTTGGAAGGGGTATGGCAGTGAAGACCCCTAACCCCTTATCGGATTCTACATATCATGGTGCCGGAAAGCTAGATCGCTTGGCGGCACGTCATTGACGGTAGGGTGTCAACTAGCTTCGGCCAAAGCCTCCCACCAGACCAGACCAGCGACATTTAGAAACTATAAATTCCCAAATTGACCCCACCGGGAATCGAACCCGAGACATCCCAGTTATAATACCACAGCAATCACCACTGCGCCAGGGAAGTCAAAATAAAATCGGTTTAGTTTTGATTATTGAAACGCAGGAACCCTAAATATTACTAATCAAAGACAAGACACTTATTTTATGATAATGAGTTTGATATAATAGGCACTAGTTATTACAAAATATATAATATAATAGTTATTTTGTAGGTATTGATTGCAGACGTAGATGATAGGCGCATGCCGCATGCCTAATTAAAGGCAGGTGTGTGCACAGTGACAAGTGCGCTTATGCAATTACCTAAATATCACTTGCTTCAACGGTGAAGGAAAACATCGTGAGGAAACCTGCACACCTGAGAGTTCTTCATAACGTTCTTGAATGTGTGTGAAGTCCGCCAATTCGCATTGGGCCAGCGTGGTGGACTATGGCCTATAACCCTCTCTGAGAGGAGACCTGCGCTCAGTAGTGAGCCGTTGATTTGATGGGTTGCTAATGATGATGATGAATGAACTTAAACATTACAGACTGACACTTCAATTTTATTAATTTGTATAGATGCACTTAATAAAAGGCACACAAAGACAGAAAGATATTTAGTAATTTTTTTGTATTTTTATAGATAACACTTAATTTTTTGTTATACTTGATGTTGCACTATTGCAGCTATGTGAAAGTAGTTCAAATGTTGTTACAGGCTAATAAAAAGGTAAAGCGTTCAAGGTCTTTACGTAAACAGAAGGAAGTGAGCTTGTCGAAAACAAAGGAGTGGGGCCAGGCCATCGATTCGGAACACTTGTCGGAAATAACCGAGGAGGAACTTGAGGTGCGTGAAACATTGTTTGACTTCAACTGCTTTCGACATTATCGATATATTCGACAGGCGAAAGAAAACGTATTACGAAAATTCGCATAGAATAGAATAGGTTAGAAATGTTTTTTTATTCAAAGAAACTTTTTTACAAGTGCTTTTGAATCGTCGATGAGTCTCTATGGTTCAGAATGCCCTTCCTGCCGAGAAGAAACTGCAAAAAACTCGGCGGTTGCTCTTTTCAAAACAAGTATACTATGCTATGTATGCAGTGTTTCCACAATGAGTGGAAGTTCCACAAAAGCATACCTAATTATAATTCAACACATGTGGTTGTGGTCAACACCCATTCCCGCCGGTGGAACCCGTTCACGAGCATGACGCATGACCCAGCCATATTCAACTTTATGTTATTTATTTTTAAACTAGCTGACCCGTTAGACGTTGTCCTGTCTTAGTTAAGAATATTATATTCTACTAAAAACAACTGGTGAACCGATAGTAGCAGCAGAAATAAAAAAAAAACAGTTTTGAAGGGACGTAGAAGACAAATTCACCTAGCTTTGGATAGAGCTAAACCATGGTTCAGTTAGCTCACTTAGCTAAATCTCAATATGTATTGATTTATTGAAGTATTAAAAGATGCTGAAGGCTGTAGGTGCTGGGCTAAGCTAAGTAAGCTTGGCTTGAACTTTATTAATGGACAGTTGCTCATATCCGTAAAATTACAGTATTCAAGTTTGATTCTATTTCTAGGTTAACTATTCCCACGCAACTCGGCTCAAAGGTTTCGTGAGGTTCGATTTGAAATATTTGACACCATTCTTCACGAGACGATTTACACACCAGGTAAATTATTTTAAAGCTGTAATTTAGCTGTAAATTAACAGGCTTGATGTGAGACTTAGACAGAGTTTCCTGGCAAACCCCACATCAAAATTAGCTAGAAAAGTAGGTAATGTATTCACTGCTTGCTGTCAGTGACTTTCGGACGACTTAGTAGTAAAGTTAGTATTGAGTTAGAAGTTTAGTGCTAAGGTATGTTAAGGTTTTGAAATGTATGTATCGCTGGGGTTCAATTGGGTATTTGACATATTTTTTTATTTATTTAAAATAACGTTTTTAAATATCTTATCATAATGCCATTTCTCTTTTTTAAATATCTTCATTAGTCTCGTAATTATAAGCTGTTTTACTGTGACTGTATCTGTCTCTTTCTAAAACGATATTTTCTATGGAGCGTGTATGGAGCTGGTGAATTGTGACATCACACTTGAGTAGCGCTCTCTCTCGTCTAACAGGAAACTTTAAAGCTCTATAACTTATCTGGTTTTGGACCGATTTATTTTCTGTTTATACAGATGTTATTCTTACATGTTACATTTTTGATTTTAAAAAATAAATATCAACATTTTGACAACAGTCAAATACCCAATTGCCAGCTGGTGAAAAACCCAAAAAAAAAAAATAGTTACTGTGTCACTGTTTCAGGAATTGAAGGACTGCAAGAGCCAGATGACGGACCTCACGAACCAGTGGTACCAGGCCATCCGCATTTCCAATGACCACGACACGGACGAAGACGACAGCCTGCAGCCCGGCTCGCGGGCCGACTCGCGCGCCAGCCTGCAGAGGGGCGTGTAGACGTAGCGTATACACCCCACAGAATGGGAAAGTAATCCATCTCTATGCTTATATAATCCTTACTTTCCTTACTAATATTATAAATGCGAAAGTGTGTTTGTTTTTCTGGTTTGTTAGTTTGTCCTTCAATCGAGCCGCAACAGTGCAACAGATCAACGTGATTTTTTGCATGGGTATAGTTGAGGACCTGGAGAGTGACATAGGCTACTTTTTATCCCGGAAAATCAAAGAGTTCCCGAGGGATTTTAAAAACTAAATCCACGCGGTCGAAGTCGCGGGCATCAGCTAGTTTAATATAAAAAACTCTTTTTAAAAACCGACTTTTAAACTCCTGCGCCACTATACAAAATATATAATTCATTGTTGATATTTTAAAAACCGCTCGACCGATTTCGATAATATTTATATGGGACCACCTATGGAGTATACCCTTTCAAACAAAAAAAGGAATTTTCCAAAGTCTTTTCAGGCGTCATCGAGTAATCGGTGGACATACATACAAAAAAAAGATTTTGACGAATTGATAACCTCCTCCTTTTTCTCAGTCGGTTAAAAAAGACTTGTCCTCGCTGACTTATCTATCAACGCACAGCTCAAATCACTGAACATACTGGGCTGAAATGACCGTGCAAAAAATTGTCCCCACCCACCAACAGATTTGAAACGTATCTCAGTTAATATCATCTTGGCATCTTGGCAGCCTGATATTTTTCAGTGAATTGTTTTGGATATCAGTTTAGTAGTTAACCAACCAACTAGAAAAAGCTATTGTAAGACGAAGACGCGTTTCTGAGACACAGAGAAAAACCGCGCCGCGCGCTGCCCGCGCTCCCTCTGACCACCTCCCGCCCTTTCGTTGCCTGTGCATGCGTGCGCGTACTTCAGCAAGCTTAAAAAACCCATCGTTTTATGGATTGAAAATGGTGTCACGACTGTTGGGGACAGTGCCCATACAATTTTTTGCATGAACCTTATGCATAAAGATTATACTTCATCCATCCTTTCTTTGCTATTATATAGCAAAGAAAGGATTTTCGAAAATGCAACACTTAAGGGCGTGATAGGGGTTTGAAAATTCGAGCTTAAAGTGAGCAAAAGCTAGTTCTTTATAAATAAAAACCACACTATTTTCAGACTTTCTTGATGCAAAAAATGTGATAATTAAATCGCGATCATTCCGATGGGCTGGATATTTTTATAATTTCTAAGAACAAGTTTCTTTGTATAGATGAGGTATTCACGTACAGAATCCATACAAAGAAACTTGTACATTCATAATCATAATCATAAGTAGTCAAAATAATATAGATTGATAAATAGTAAAATGTTGTAGATATTTAGTTATTGCTGACATGTTATATCTAATTAATTTATTTTGATTCAATTCGATGTGATAAAATTTATTATGGTTTAGTAAAATACAATGTTTATAAGTACAAGGGCACAGATTGAACAATAAGTTTTATACACTGAAATGTTCATGCGAAGTTTTATTTATTTATGTGATCTCCATTACATAAATAAAAGTTGTGCCTACACATTAAAGCAGCTTCCTTTTTGGAGGTCCGATTTTCGATTCCTGGCTATGGCTGGATCCTGGCTCTTGGGAGTTGGGTGCGTTTGAAGCAATTCAATATCAATGCTTTAACGGTCAAGGAAAACAGCGTGAGAAATTCTGCATGCTTGAGAGTCCTCCATAGTCCTCAAAGGTGTGTTAAGTCTGCCAATCTCCACTTGGCTAGCGTGGTGGACTATGGCCTAAATTCTTATTTGAGAAGAGAGCTAGTGCCCAGTATTACTCCGGCGATGTGTTAAGATGAATAAATGAATGTTAAAGCACTAGGCTTACAGCAATTCAATGCTGGGTCGCGTCTTTGATTTTGTATGAACATGTCTCACTGCTCATTGCAGGCCCTTACCAATGTGACATGTATTGTGTCTTTCAAGTGGCCTGATCTGCCATGGAATCATTTAGCAAAATTATTACTAACATATATTATATCGCACAATAATAATAATTTATCTATGTACCTAATTGACTGACATGACTCATGCGTCATGCTCGTGAACGGGTTCCACCGGCGGGAATGGGGCTACTTTATATCTGCCCATCTTAAGATAGAAGTTAGTCGGTATGCATTTTTGGAACTTCCCTCATTGTGGAAACACTGCATATATAGCATAGTAGGTGTTTACTGTATTGTAAAGTTTTGAAAAGAGCAACCGCCGAGTTTCTTGCTGGTTCTTCTCGTCAGGAAAGGCATTCCGAACCAGTGGTAGAGCCAGACTATTCAAAAGCATCTGTAAAAAGTTTATTTGAATAAAGAATATTTCTATTCTATTCTAATTAAAAGTTACAGGATGAACCACTCTTTCTCTCTGAATTGTATTTATTTGACTAAAATTTTTAATCTACTTAATGTGACTTTGGAAGTTATATTAATCTTTTCTCTTTATTGTATATTTTGATACAAATAATAACTTACGCGACAGAATATAGGAGATTTTACGATTGCCGATACTGCTAATTTGCGAAGATTAATGTATGCGTCAACTGTTTATATACCTACATATTAATATGTAATCTGCATTTGTATTTATTTCATTGTTTCAATACATTATTATTTTTCTGTCTGTTTTCATTAGGCCAGCGGGTTATCCCAAAATCTGGCGTTTTTGATAATACCGTTGGCACCATATTGGTTTGGTTATTGGTTGGTTTAAGTGCCAATTCTACCATCTCCGGGTAACATTTGGCCGAGGAAATTTGACGTTATAACTGTTTTTCGTTGATGTAAAGTTTACTCCGCGAGTTACTTATAAAATTATTAAGTTTCTAAAAATTTAGTCATAAAATGTGATAATACTAGCAAATTATTTAATTTATTTATATTTTAATCAGTATTAACGCACATAAAATTGTTATTAGGAGACTATGTACACACCTTATGGTATGGTACGCAGTCTCGCTAAGGTTAAACTTAAGAGCCGTCCATATAATTGTCCACAGACGTTTAATGCGAGAATTGCGAGATTAATAGAATTCAAGGATTTTCCAATTGATTTTTTTTAATCCAATGAACCCCAAGATTGAACTTCTATGATACTAGAACATGATAATATGTTATAAGCGATAATGCGATGGACGGCGTAGTTTCGTCCAGAAATAGGCATACATGCATAGTAAAACAATGCTTGTACCCGTTCTATCTATATGTTTGTGAGTATAACTGAATCGCAACTGGCGCCCGACCTCAGTCCGCGTGCAGTTCTAATAGGTATAGGTCGCGGCACGAAAGTCTAGCGCTGAACAAAATAGCTGCGCATGGGGTACTGTCGCGCAACCAATAACGGCCGGAATGCGACTGGAGAGCCAATCAGCGCCATGATACCTTATTTACGACTTCTGCGCAATAACGGTCACCGCTAGACTTTCGTGCCGCTGCCTATACAACTGCACAATAAGTCAATAAGATGCGGTAACTAGTATAAACTGCAATGAACTGCATTCAAAAAACCATTTTGAAAGAAAACTGGTTGTTCTTGCAAATTGTAAGGTAAGGGGCAAGTTGAAATAATGATTATTATATCTGTAAAATCCCTTGTATGTCACTGTGTAATGTGTGAATAGAATAATTACCTAATAGTATTTATATAATGGTTTTTTTAAATTGGTTGTGTCATATTAAAAAATATGTACTTAAGTATTATTGTCTATGTACAACATTGTAAATAGATTTTAATTTTAGAGGCAATTTTTTTTGTTAATTTAAGTGCATATATAGCTTACGATCGCATAGCGATTATATTACTAATGCCCTTTTTTAAATAAAGTATTAATAGATATTAGGCATACATATTTTTACTAAGTTCCTCAAGAATTATTATTGTATTATTTTTTCATAACATTGGCAAAGTAGCACTTACTTGGATACAAGATGGGCAAATTAAACTACACATAATATCTATATTAGTCCGCCAATGCGCATTGGGCCAGCGTGGTGGACTATGGCCTGTAACCCTTCTCTGAGAGGAGACCTGCGCTCAGTAGTGAGCCGTTGATGGGTTGCTAATGATGATGATGAATACCTATTGACTGTATATATGAAGAATTAGTATACATATAAATTAACTTGATTGGTGTATCGATTTACTATTTATAAATAAATCAAAGAAATGAAAGGAGTAAGGTTTGGTATTGTTATTAAATGTGACAAAAAAGAAATTTACATATTTTTATCTTTTTCTCACAATTTTGAACGAATTTTTTTCAATAATTTAGTTATTACTGATGAATAATATTTGTGATTCCACTGTACATAATATTGTAACTATGTAATATTAAAATTAAATTGATTTATATGTTTGTTGACGTAATTATTTGAAATATATTATGGTACTTGAGCAATTGAACCATTCTTTTATTATATTTTTAATGTAGGAGCAGGTCTTTACAATTTATTTGTAAATGCTCATTATTCTAAGCCTTTTTAATGATGCTTAATGTGGGTTATGACTTATGGCACATACATAGAAAACAAAAAGGCGGGCGACGACACGCGCCGTCGCACGCGACGTGCCACACTATAATGTAATCCACAGATTAATGATTATGTATTTAATCAATAAATTCCCAATAAATTCACTGGAATGAATTGACAGATGCTAATGTCACTTTGTAAAATAATGTTGCCATATTTTTTGTAATAGTGATATTCCAGTTCAGTTGGTAGTGGATAACCTTTACATTTTAGTACTGTACTTTTACATTTCATTTTATATATTTCCTACGATTACTTAATCTATATAATTATATAAAAGAAAGTGGTGTTAGTTACACTATTTATAACTCAAGAACGGATGAACCGATTTGGCTGAAAATTGGTGGAGAGGTAGCTTAGAACCAGGAGACGGACATAGGATACTTTTTATCCCGTTCGACCGCATTTCCGTCATGTCACTATAAAACGTGGTACAAGAAAAACGCATCTGACATGGAATAACAAAACGCAAATGACAGTGGAATAACAAAACGTAAATGACAGCTAAACGTAATTTTGTCTTTGGTGCAACAGAACAGCGGATTGATGCGATTTTTTGCATGGGTATAGTAATGGATGTAGTAGTGGTTCATCAGACCGGGAGAGCTACTTTTTATCTCGGATAATGAAAGAGTTCCCGCGGGATTTTTAAAAACTAAATCCATGCGGACGAAGTCGCGGGCATCAGCTAGTATGTAATAGAAATAGTAATAAATGTCACCTTTTTAAAAGCATGAATAAAAAAATTTAATATCTATTTTTGTAGTAAGTACAAAAATTTGTTTTATCTCCTCACTATAGGCAGACAAAAACAAGATCAGATTTTTCTTAAGATCATAATTGCTATTCAAAAGATTTTTGCACAATTTAGGAAATTTCTAAATAAAAAGTACGTGTTTTCGTACACAATGTAATGAGTAAGTGATTGATGTGGATTCTTTAGTCACAACACTATTTTATTTTCATCAGAAACAGTCAACACTGTTAACGTCAGTTCACTCCAGTGAATTACTGATTGCACTTTTAGTGGGTTTTTTACACTTTTTTTTTAGTCATCAAAACAATATTTCACAATGTCTACAGGAGTATTACTGGAGAGTCACTAAAGAAAGGCATTTTAAGATAAATTAATTTATTTAAAGATTAAATTAACCCTTCTCTAAGACCTGTGCTCAGTAGTGAGCCGTTGATGGGTTACTAATGAAAAAATGATTAAATTACATTATGTAATTCAACGACTGATTGAAACATTTATTATTATTACACAAGATTTTAGTAAATAGGATCTCTAGTTTAAAAAGTATTAGTTATCATATTATGGTTTTACAGTACTTTTATGAAGTGAATAAAGGAAAGGAATTTGTTGACTTTTATTGGTCAAATTGAACCAAAATATTTTTTCAGATCATTGTAATTTCTATTTATTTCTCTAGGCAGCCAAGTCACATTTTTAGAATAATGGGATTTTTTTCTAAAGCCATGAATAAAAAAAATTACCTACCTTTTCTGCAAATCAAATTTTGCAGGCCTACTTATCATACTTACACTATAATATTAGCCTAGTTTATTGAAAAAAGTTATTCATGTAAGAAAGTTTGTTATAAAATTGTGGTGTAGTTGTTTTAAAAAAAAATAGTTAATCCTCTTCATTCTCCAAGTTAATGTGACTACCGAATTTTCCATACAAATGTGCCTTGAGTTCACTCATCTGGGACTTTAATTCTTCACATTTGCCTTCCAACTCGCTGATTTCATCTTGTTTCTTTGTTTTGTTTTCTTCTAGAGATTTCTAAAAAAACGATTGAAATTAGAACAGCTGTAAAAATTTATTGTAGATGTGATGATTGCAACAGCATTATGAATAAAAGTAACTGAAATGATTTGTGTTATTATTATCTTTACACAACAGGTGCTATCTAAATACACCTATCGAGGCTAAAGGTAGATAGATAGGTCTTCTCTTCAACACAATTATTAAGTATATGATTTAATAAAATAGGTAACACAAATTAATATCTATATAAATAATAATGAGGGCAGATATACTCACTAAAGTGTCTTCTAAGTTTTGACATAAAAACACTTCTCCAACCAAATAAGGGATTTTCTCTGAATCATCAGCTAGGCTCAGCTCTTCGACAGCTTCCTCAAGATTTTTCATATCGTTTTGTTTCACCTTTAATTCATCCTTCAAGTCATCTACTTTGGCGTTAAGTCGAGCAAACTTATTAATTTTTTGTTGATCTTCAAAAGAAATGTGAACATCGGAATCCTGAAACCGTAAATAAACGATAATCGTAGGTCGGAATTATTTTAGGACATAAATTAGACAGAATATTGTTTAAATATACTACCGGTTGGAAAGTGCCTTTTCCCGAGCTAGCCATTTCTGATCAATACAATAAAGAGGCTGTAAAAGAATTTAAAGAATTGTGAATGATTCAGAAGGTTAACCTTTTTTTCTAGCCTCAAAAGTCAAAAGTCAAAAGTTTGACAGTGACATTTGAATTGACAATGACACGGCAATCATAGAATAACAACTTGCATGGAATGGGGGGGGGGGGGGGGAATGATTCTTGTATTCTGTGTTAAAATGGTGATATGTACCATGGAAGCATTACCTATTATGAGTTGAGACAGAATAGCCCATAGAGTTCCAAACTAAGGATAGAAGCAGGCGTTAATTTGTGGAATTCCATGATATTCAAATTCCGCATTTAATATGATAATATTAAAATGATGATCAGAGCGAAACGTACGTCGAGTGTTTAAAAAGATTAAGGCTGGAACCAAATCTGTGCGCATCGATTCGCATTTTGTCATGACAGTTTTGTATGGACAAAATGCGAATCGATGCGCACAGATGTGGTTCCAGCCTATTTCTGGTTTGGCGGATTTTAACAAAGGAATCTACTTGTGGTAAGTTACGACGACAGGGTCCCCACCATCTATCGACTATTATAGACTGGCGCCATTCTCGATCGTTATTATTATTTATTTAGGCATGACGTATTGTACACCTAAAAATATTTAATGATAAAAACAATTTAAGTAGGTATTATTGGAACGTAGTTCCTTATCGCGCGGTGCGGAACTCGGAAGGGGCCTAGACGGATCGACACTTTTTCGAAACCGACACTTTTTTGAAGGCATTGTGTTCGGTATTTTCGCCTAACAGTTAAAAGTCGATGGTTCGAATCCCAGCTCGACAGACTGAATTTTCTATTTTGAATTTTTTTATAATAATTTCTACATGTGGAATTTTTCTCTAATTTTTTATAACTTATAAGTTATAAAAAATTAGGGAAAGGTTCCACATGTAGAAATTGTTTAAAATAAAATTGAAAATGGAAAATTCGGTCTGTCGAGCTGGGATTCGAACCATCGACCTTTGGCTGTTAGGCGACTGCAGAAGCCACAAGGCTACGGAGACCCATTATTGTACCGCGAAAATACCGAACACAATGCCAAATTAATTAATCGAAAGTAACTACGTTCCAGTATTAGTGACCAGTATTTTCAGTAGATTATTACAGTAGAGTAGTAGAGTAGGTATTTACAGTAGACAGTAAATACTGGTCACTAAAGGAGGTAATGAAGAACTGCCAATGCCCAATGTCATCGACGAGAAAACTCTTTAATCTTTGCATACTTCCTGCCCTGACTTACGGATGCCAAACATGGGCGTTGACACAGAAAACCCTAAATAAAATTAGAACCTGCCAAAGAAGTATGGAGCGCAGCATGTTGGGCTTCACTAGGCGGGATAGGAGGAGATGCAAGGACGTAGGTATTTTCCAAAATGCTATCTGTTTCACAACGCTTCGCTGCCCGACCCGCATCGTGCGATAGAGAGAGTTGCAAGTCCAGGAGTTATTTGCCTTTTTATTCTTGAAATATTGTTTCGGGTCATAACGTTTTTACCCCCCTAAACGTTTACAAAATTAGTCAATTTTGGTCTCATTAGATTCAGTACACCTTAATCTAGGCTCGTACGTTTCATTTTTTTAGTATTTCAGTTTAGTTAAATTTAAAAAAATAAAATTAGTCGAGGAAGTTTTTTAGTCAAAAATATGGATATTTAGTCACTAATAACTTTTAACATAAGCAATATTTCTTTAAAATTAAAACGTACGGGCATAGTTTTTCATTGTATCTGCATTTTTTTAAAAAATTATGAACATTGGACAATATTTACGGGTAGCAAAACGTTATCGCTTTTTGTCAATTTTTGTATGAAAATTTTCAACTAGACACTCCTCTTAAGAAGAATAACAAAACTCGAAGATGCAGTTCTTCTATCAAAAAAACTAAAGTGGAGATGGACAGGACACATGATCCGAGAAAAAGCAGAGAAGTGGACTAGACTTTTGACAGAATGGGAAATTAGAGACGGCTCGAAACGAAAAAGAGGTAGACAACGGCTGGGACACTATAATGGTTACAAATAGCCAAAAACCGAAACACCTGGAAACACCTGGAGGAGGCCTACGCGTCACAGGACGCGCTGATTGCGGACTAACTAAAGTGCAAAATTTAATGTAGTATATTAATGTTTGATCAGCAATAAAGGCTTTATTTATTTATTTTATTTATAACTACGTTCCATTCGGGTGTCCCTTGACACCTCTCAAGTTTTTATTTTTGTTTCTATGATGAATAACTTTTTTTCCCAATTCTTCACAGATATGCTCTTTCATTTGACTTAGTGAGAAAAAGTGCTACAAGGGTGGGGACAGGTTTTCCAGAGTAAATATTCTTAGGGTTTTCTTTAGGGTACCTAATAGGTTTTGGAACGTAGTTCCTTATCGCGCGGTGCGAAAGGGGGCTAGACGGAAAAAATTAAGACTAAATTGGACCGACACTTTTTTGAATGTGAATTTGGCATTGTGTTCAATATTTTCACACTACAATATTAGATCTCCGTAGCCTTGTGGTTTCTACAGTCGCTAAACAGTTAAAGGTCGATGGTTAGAATCCCAGCTCGACAGACTGAATTTTCTATTTTCAATTTTATTTTAAATAATTGCTACTTCCCTAATTTTTTATAACTTGTAAGTTATAAAAAATTTGGGAAAAATTCCACATGTAGAAATTATTTAAAATAAAATAGAAAATAGAAAATTCAGTCTGTCGAGCTGGGATTCGAAATTTCAATTCAATTCAATTCCTTCACTAGTTATTCCTTCACTAATTAATCGAAAGGAACTTCGTTCCATCCGGGTGTCCCTTGACATGTCTCAAGTTTTTTTAAATTGCCTAGGTAGCTTCTTGCGGCAGACACTTGTAAGATTACGGCAGGAAAGGCATTCCGAACCAGTGGTAGATTCATCGACTATCCAAAAGCACTTGTAAAAGTTTGTTTGAATAAAAAATATTTCTATTCTATTCTATTCTATACGAATTCGCCTTGGTGTATCAGCAGTGTCACTTCGACTTAGCAGAAGTTCAGTAAATATTAAAGCTGACATTGAACGAACTGCGTATGTTAAAAAATAATTATTATAATTATTAATAATTATATTAATAGGTGAATACGGGTTACGATCTGCTTACAATATCAGTAAGGATATTTAGTTGGTAGATACCTTTGAGTATTAAGTAGATACCTATTTATTGTACTGAGATTATTCACAGCAATCCATGCTGGCTGCTGGCTGGGATCATGTCTTTCATAGTCAAGTATGAAGCGCATACGGGTGCTGTGCAATGAGAAATTAATTACGTATAGTGGCCTACAATACGGCACACTACGCATCTTATTTCATATATTTTCATTTATATTATTATATTTAAATTTTATTGGTGAAATATATTTAATTTTTAAGCTATTGCATAGCTTTTATCGCGGGCTTTGAACTAGGACAAACAGTTTGAGCGCGGCGACCGAATCAAGAAATTCCGTAACGAAAATAAACCTAACACCGTCGTTCAGTAAGCGTTCAACATTTTAGAGGTTTACAAGTAGCTCTGTTCGGCGCAGTGGGCGAGCGTCCGCTTTCTTCACCGTATGGTGTATGATGTCGCAGGTTCGAATCTCACACGCGAAGTAGTGACAGTGCGCTTTTCTTGTTTGTTTGTTTTTTAATTATTTTTTTGTATAATTTTTATTATGTAAAAAATATTGCATATAAATATTATAATTGCATAAGTTGATAAAAAATGCTACGCAATAGCTTTACCGCGGCAGTCCCCGAGTGCCACTTAATTTTTTTTTCTCCTGCATGCTACTCAGTGGCAGATTGAAGCGTTGTAAATTATTATTATTTAAGATCTTGTTATTACTCAATCTGAGCAAATAAATTTTGAATTTGAATTTGAATCCATACAAAGTCCTGGTAAGCCCTACCTACTGACGAGTGATGAGTTGATGACTCACTGTCAAACCGATACCTAGATGTCCAGAACTGGACTCAAGTCTCCTGGAAGGATTATTCAAACGTGCTAAAGAATGTGCCGCTTGTGTACATCCGTTGCAACCAGCACTGCCTCTATTTAGAATTAATCTATGATTTACACTGGACTGGATTGCCACAAATAACAGCTCAAGGTTGAAGACAAGGGTCTGCCCGCGAAATTCAAATTTAATTTGGTTTTTCGCAATTTGTAAACTAATACATGACATGAGAACCTCAATAAACTTTATTAATAACCAATATGATGATTTTATTAAAGAACACCGCGCTAATGAAACGATATTGAAAGACCTAAAGGAACAGAATCACAAACTAGAGTCGACCATAGAAACACTACATGCACGTTTAAATGATCTTGAACAACAATCTAGATCGAATAATTTGGAATTACAGTGCGTTCCAGAAAGAAAGAGTGAAAATTTGGTTACAATTATTGAACAGCTGGGAAATGTCATAGGTCAGAATATAACTTCAGACAGAATTTTGAACGTTACTAGAATAGCTAAGGCGAATCGTATGAGTGCTCGCCCAAGATCCATCATCGTACAATTTAATTCTACGTTAACTAGAGATAGTTTCATGGCTGCGGTTATTAGACATAATAAAAGCAACCCCAATGATAAGTTAAATACATCTCACATTGGAATCGGAATTGGTGGTGAAAAGAAACCCATTTATGTAGTCGAACATCTGTCTCCAGAAAATAAAGCATTGCATGCTGCTACCAGAATAAAAGCAAAAGAAAAAGGATATAAATATGTCTGGGTCCGCAACGGTCGCATTTTGATCCGTAAAGACGATAACTCCGATTACAAAATAGTTAAAGATATGGACTTTTTAAGTAAATTAGGCTAGTGGTGTAGTAAAGTGTTCATGTAATGGTGTCATATTCTTCATCAAATTCACATCGTTAAGCATTCTCTATCAAAATGTGCGCGGGTTGAGAACTAAAACGCATGATGTCTACCGAAACGTTATGGTTAACGATTATGACATTATTATATTGACTGAAACTTGGTTAAATAACTCTATTTTAAGTAGTGAACTATTTGATACGCGTTATAACGTTTATAGAAGAGACAAGCAAACTTCTGAAATTAGTATTAAAGTAGATGGTGGCGGGGCGTTAATTGCTGTTAAAAAAAGTTTGAATTCCAATAGAATTATTAGTTGGTAAAGTAATTGTGAAGATCTTTGGGTAGTTGTTGAAATACCTCATTTCAAAAGTATAAATCATTTTGCTATAATATGTGCTGTATACCTCCCGCCGCCTGTCAATAAGAATATACTAGAACACTTTTTGAATAATTGTAATAGGGTTTCGGAGCAACACAATATGTTTAAATTTATTGTTGGCGATTTCAACTTGAGCTGCATTAACTGGAGCAAACTTTCAGATGGGAAACATGTCCCTGTAGCCATAGATAAATAATTTATCTATGCTGTAGCACAATCGTTACTAGATTTTGTATCAGAAAATGAGTTACGTCAATGTAACACAGTACTAAATAATAGGGGAAAAATACTGGATCTAGTTCTTGTCGATTTACCTGCATGCACTGTTAATTATTCATATAATGCTATTAGTAACATTGACCTAGCATTGACCCGCTACATCCCCCCCTAGAAATCAGCATACATGACGTAAATCCGACAGACTAACGATTAATACGTCCAATGAACGGTTTGACTATTATAATGCTAATTATGATTCAATCATAGACTTCTTAAAAGGTATTGACTGGCATAAGCTTTTGGATTTGGATGATATAAACAAATTGATTGAAGTGTTTTATGAAAAATTACATTGTGCAATATCTAACTATGTTCCTCGGCGAAAAGTTAAGGGAATTAAGTATCCTGTTTGGATAAATAACAAGGTGGCAAAAAGAATCCAAGAAAAACATAAAATGCTTAAGCGATTCAAAAAGTATAAAAATCCAATGGACGAACTCGAGTTAAGAATACTTAGTGACCGGTGTGACAGACTTACACGCGAAGCTTACTATAATTATAATAATGATCTAGAAAAGCAAATTCAAAAAAATCCAAAGGCACTTTCTGGACATTCTTAAAAAGCAAACGCAAAAACACGAACTCGTATCCTGCGACTATGAACGATGGGGTTAATACGTCTGCTAGTGGAGTAGAAATCTGCAACATGTTCTCAAAATATTTGCGTCCGTCTACGAAGACCCTAACAACTCCGCCAATAATAGTAACTGCACTTCTAATTTGAAAAATATTCTCTACTTAGGCTATAGTGATAATCTTGCAACTATTGAATTAAGTGAATGTGATATCTTAAAAAAAACTTAAGAGTCTGGATATAACAAAAGGTGCTGGATCAGATAATATACCACCGATTTTCATTAAAAGATGTGCAAACAGCCTATCCTTACCATTATATCTTATATTTAAAGCTTCTTTACACTCTGGAAAATTTCCAACGGCGTGGAAGCAAGCAAAAGTTGTACCAATTTTCAAAAGTGAAGACAAAAAGGATGTTCGCAACTATAGACCCATATCTATTCTTTCAGTTTTTGCCAAGGTCTTTGAATCCTTAGTATGTCCTTCAATTCAAATTCATTTCAAACGTTTTGTTACTGAGCATCAGCACGGATTTTTTCCTGGTAGATCCACGTCATCTAACCTCGTAAGTTTCACAACCTCATTATCGGAAGCTATTGACTCGCAAAAGCAAGTGGATACTATATACACAGATTTTAAGAAGGCATTTGACAAAGTACCACACGGAATCCTAATTGAAAAACTGTCGTACTATGGGTTTTGTGATTCACTACTGCAATGGCTTACATCTTATTTGAATGATCGTTCCTTTTACGTTGTAGTAAATGGCTATACCTCCTCATCGTATTCAATAACATCAGGAATCCCACAGGGATCACATCTTGGTCCGATTCTGTTCAACATCTTTGTTAATGATATCGTCTTCTGTTTTATGCACTCCACGCCATACCTATATGCTGATGATTTAAAATTTACAAAAATTATCTCCACTCCGAGGGATTCATTCCTACTGCAAGATGATCTGAATAAATTAGCAGACTGGTGCACATCTAATGGTATGCAACTCAATTGCAATAAATGTCAACATATTAAATTTACCCGAAAACACAACATTATTCCGACAGAATATAATTTAAATGGCAAAAACTTGAAAGAAGTAGATGTTATAAAAGACTTGGGTGTTATGTTAGATAGCAAGTTGACAAATCTAAATCAAATAGACAATGTTATTGGTAAAGCTTCAAAATTGTTAGGGTTTATTATGAGGCAAGTCGAACTTTTAAGGAGACCAAAACAAAAATAGTTCTATATAACAGCCTATTGTAGTTCGCAGTCACCTGGAGTACTGTAGTGTAGTTTGGCGACCGCATTATGCTACCCACTGTCTAAGATTAGAGCGTGTTCAAAAGAGGTTTTTATGGCATCTGTCGTACTCAGTAAGAATACATAGGACAGTGATTTCTTATAGGAATAGATTAAAACACTTTAAAATTATGACCATTCAAAATAGAAGAGATTTACTGGATCTTATGTTTCTATATAAATTATTAAGAAATAAAGTGGATTGCCCAAGTTTGCTTAGCAAAATCAACTTTAGAGCCCGCACAGATATCCTCGCTCTGCCATAACACCTTTAGTGCCACCACGCAGCAGAACAGTGTTCGGCGCCAATACGACCCCTACCTCGCTTGTGCAAACTATACAACGAGCGCAGTCGGTCGATAGACATAAACACAAATTCTCCTGCAATGTTTCGTAAGTTAGTAATAAGTGACCTAGTCAATAGCCATACACAAAACTAAATTACATATTTTAATACTTTTATATATTTTTCCAAATGTGTTTTTTTTTATTGTATCATAACGTTTAGAAACTAAAATAAATTTTATTAGATTTGTTGTAACTCCATTTTTAGGGTTCCGTACCAAAATGGTAAAAATGGAACCCTTATGGTGAGACTTTCTCCGTCCGTCCGTCCGTCCGTCTGTCACAGTCGATTATTTCAGTAACTATTAAAGCTATCGACATGAAATTTGGCATAGTTGTGTATAATAGTGGCCCAACATCATTGGAATAAAGAAAAATCGAAAATTATTTTTAGTTTTTTTAAAAAAGGGGGATAATCGGGGGTTTGATATTTCAATATAAAATAAATATACTGAGTGGGGTATCATATCAAAGGCCTTTATTTGTGCATTCTAAAACCATTTTTTATTTATTTCTATAAGTATATAATAGTTTTTGAGTAATCGGCCAAAATGTCGAAAAAAATACCGTTCCCCCCCCCTTATCTCCGAAGTTTACCAATCGAAAAATCTGAAATAATTATGGTCAATAGAGGTTTATGTATATTTTACAGGAAAAATAAAACCAACGCTCTAACTAGCATAGTTTTTTTTATATTAACAATTAACCTCTACAAACAAAGTTAACGATAAATAAGCAAATTAATATAATATTATCGTTTTACTTTTACTTTTGGAGTACGGAACCCTCGGTGCGCGAGTCCGACTCGCACTTGGCCGGTTTTTTTATTAGTAGGCATAGAGTAAATTTTATTTTAGACTTTAGCTTAATGTTTACTTTATTGTTTAACTGACTGTAATATTAAAATAGCGCATGTCGTGTTTACTTTAATATGATTTTACATACTAGGTTAATATCTTATAAATTGCATTTTATGTATTGTATTATGTAAAAATCGCTAGTAAACCAATAAATAAAAAATAAAAAAATACGACAAAGTAGGCTTATGGCCTTCTAATTGCGCCAGTGGAATTATGATCTTCACAGGTTTACATAAAAATCTTTACTTTAAAGTGACCAGTTTCTTAAACTGGTTAGACAATGTTATTGGTAAAGCTTCAAAATTGTTAGGGTTTATTATGAGGCAAGTCGAACTTTTAAGGAGACCAAAACAAAAATAGTTCTATATAACAGCCTATTGTAGTTCGCAGTCACCTGGAGTACTGTAGTGTAGTTTGGCGACCGCATTATGCTACCCACTGTCTAAGATTAGAGCGTGTTCAAAAGAGGTTTTTATGGCATCTGTCGTACTCAGTAAGAATACATAGGACAGAATCAGAAATATTTAAGAAATTAATCAAAATACTGAGTTGGACGTGAGTTACTCACAAATTAGTCGATATTTTGATTAATTTCTTAAACTGGGCACTTTCAAGTAAAGATTTTTATGTAAACCTGTGAAGATGATAATTCTACTGGCGCAATTAGAAGGCCATAAGCCTACTTTGTCGTATTAGTTTACAAATTGCGAAAAACCAAATTAAATTTGAATTTCGTGGGCAGACCCGTGTCTTCCACCTTAAGAAGCGCCACATTTGACATACGAGTGTCTCTGAAATTAAATACTATAAGTGCCAAAGAATATCTAACTGATTTTAGTTCCTTGGACACTTGTAACTATATTTACAGCGCCAAAATGGCGTCAATCAAGTAGGTCTAAAAAAGGATGACAAGCAGCCTGTCCAGTGTTAATCATGTATTAATTATAGAGGTCAGAGGTTAACAGTGACTCACGATCGTCTGTCCACCAGTTGATTGGGAGCGGGAGTTCCCGGTTCAGTGGTCGCTTTAGACGTAGTCGTAATTTCTATTTCCATGCTATTTATGCAATAAGCGCTCTAAGGCTGAAACCATATCTGTGCGCATTGATTGGCATCCATGTTGACATTTTGTCCATAAAAAACCTGTAATTTTTCATAGAGTCGTAATAGGCATCAATTCGGCTTTTCGATTGTACACATGAATATGAAAAATGACAGTTTTGTATGGACAAAAAGCGAATGGGCATCGATGGGCACAGATGTGGTTCCAGCTAAGGCGTCAGTTACACAAGAGTTTTTGATTTTGAATGCGAGCGGCAACAAATCGTTTGAAATTATCCTATGCGATAACTTTCCATAATCTTCTTGTGTAACTGAGCCTTAAGGACCTCAACCACAGAATATAATATATTAATATATATATAGCTGCTCGTGCTGATTCACTGATTCACTGACTGATTGATCACCTCTCCTGTAAAATTTTGTATGAAAAATTTTTTTTCCACCGATGGTTTCGTATAGAGGACAAAAATTCATTCGGAGGAAAATTATGGAGAGAGCTGATGATTGAGGATTTCGGAGACGGATGAGGAGCACGGCCAGGGTATTGAAGATAGGTGGGGGGTGCTCGAACAAATGTCACTCGAAACCTCATCCAATTCGCAGTGAGCTGAAAAAAAATTCAAAATGGCGGAAAAAAGATGGCGGCCATACAAATTTCGTCGGTGTCTATCTCGGAGAGTATAAAAGATAGAAGAGTGGTTTCCTGGCAAAAGCTGATCAAGACCCTAAGGTCTACTTGACGAACAGAAAAAAAATTCAAGATGGCGGAATTTTTTTTTTCTTCATACAAAAATATATGGCGAATATTGAAGAGACTAGAAGCCGGGAATCATGCACGACTTTGATACAATTCCTTTTCAAGATTTTTTTTTATTGAAGAATTTTCATTATGACAAATGATGACATATGATGATCGAGGGTTTGGAAGGTGGGTGAGGAGCACGGCCATGGTAATGTAGATAGGTGGGGGTGCTCGAACAAAAGTCACTCGAAATCTCATCCAATTGGCAGTGAGCTGAAAAAAATCCAAAATGGCGGATTCAAGATGGCGGCCATACAAACTTCAACGGTGTCTATCTCGGAGAGTATAAAAGATGGAAGAGTGGTTTTGTGATAGAAAATGATCAGGAGCTGAAAGTCTACTAGACGAGTAGAAAAACCGCGGTCCGCTTGCGGGCCGCGCACCCACGCGCCCTACTAGTTAATATATATATAGCTGCTCGTGCTGATTCACTGATTCACTGACTGATTGATCACCTCTCCTGTAAAATTTTGTATGAAAAATTTTTTTTCCACCGATGGTTTCGTATAGAGGACAAAAATTCATTCGGAGGAAAATTATGGAGAGAGCTGATGATTGAGGATTTCGGAGACGGATGAGGAGCACGGCCAGGGTATTGAAGATAGGTGGGGGGTGCTCGAACAAATGTCACTCGAAACCTCATCCAATTCGCAGTGAGCTGAAAAAAAATTCAAAATGGCGGAAAAAAGATGGCGGCCATACAAATTTCGTCGGTGTCTATCTCGGAGAGTATAAAAGATAGAAGAGTGGTTTCCTGGCAAAAGCTGATCAAGACCCTAAGGTCTACTTGACGAACAGAAAAAAAATTCAAGATGGCGGAATTTTTTTTTTCTTCATACAAAAATATATGGCGAATATTGAAGAGACTAGAAGCCGGGAATCATGCACGACTTTGATACAATTCCTTTTCAAGATTTTTTTTTATTGAAGAATTTTCATTATGACAAATTATGACATATGATGATCGAGGGTTTGGAAGGTGGGTGAGGAGCACGGCCATGGTAATGTAGATAGGTGGGGGTGCTCGAACAAAAGTCACTCGAAATCTCATCCAATTGGCAGTGAGCTGAAAAAAATCCAAAATGGCGGATTCAAGATGGCGGCCATACAAACTTCAACGGTGTCTATCTCGGAGAGTATAAAAGATGGAAGAGTGGTTTTGTGATAGAAAATGATCAGGAGCTGAAAGTCTACTAGACGAGTAGAAAAACCGCGGTCCGCTTGCGGGCCGCGCACCCACGCGCCCTACTAGTTATATTATATTACCAATCGATGTTGAGCGTAGTACTATTATATTATAATAGTACTACGCTCAACATCGATTGGTATAAATAATAATCGGTGTGACTTGTATTTTATTATTATTATTTCGTTTTAATAATATGTACTATGTACCTATAATAGGTATATTTTAGTATTTAGGGTTTTAGGGTTCCGCACCCAAAGAGGGCCAACTGGACCTTGTTACTTAGCCTCTGCTGTCCGTCCGTCTGTCAGCGGGCTGAATCAAGGACTGTACCTCATGAACCGTAGTAGGTAGATACCTACTTGAAATTTTCACAGAATGTGTATTTTGAAAACATTGAAAATGGGAAAATCCATAGTAGTAGTAGAGTAGGTACCTTGATTATTAGAATTAAAAAATATAATTACTAACATAGTTAATAACAACTAACATTAATCCATCATTAGTCATAACAACTAACATAGTTATTACTAACATAGTGTTAGTTAAGTAAGTTCATTTGTTATTAACATTAAAATTTAAATTATTGTAATTGATTTGGATATTTTTAATCTGAAATTATAAACGACTAGCTGATGCCCGCGACTTCGTCCGCGTGGATTTAGTTTTTAAAATCCCGCGGAAACTCTATGATTTTCCAGGATGCCTATATGTCAGCCTCCAGGTTCTCAACTATACCTGTCCAAAAAATCACGTCAATTCGTAGCTTTGTTCAGCGTAATTGACGGACAAACCAACAAACAAACACACTTTCGCATTTATTATATGTAGGTATTAGTAAGAAAGAATTAATACTACGATTATAAAGGCGATCTAATTAAATTTTAGAACACAAAAGCTACTATTGTGACTTAAACATGATAGTAAGGTATATTCCCTCGAGGCCTTTTTTGTAGAGAATGATCAGTACTTTAATCATGTAGTACATATTTTTTATGTATCATCAATAGTTTTCTCAGCACACGCCAAATAGTGAATTTTATAGACAAAATTTTGCTACTTTGGGTTAGATCATTGCAGGATCTTATTTTTTTTAATAAATTCGTCTATTCGGTACAAACAAACAAACAAAAAATCTTTCCTCTTGATAATATTAGTATAGATATATTATTATTGTTTCTATTTTCTATTGCCGCAACACAACAACGAATTATAAAAGATCCCCTCCCTCCTTATAATAGCTTGTGTTAAATCTTGTACGATAGTACGGAACCCTTCGTATGCGGGTCGACTCGCACTTGACTGATTTTATTTTACTTGTATGTAGGTGTACGTACCTACATGATACATACGAGTAGGTATAGGTACAACTGTGTAGGACGTAGGTACGACGAACGAGCTCAAACAAGACATCGCAGTAGATGTCTACAATAGCACAGTTAAGTCAACCTTAAAATTGAAGGCTTTGTGAACAATAGACGATGTTCCAAATCGAAGCCTTATTTTATCACAAGTACAATAAAACATTTTAGGTGTTCCACCTGTTGTTATGACTGCATTACCTTTTGCGTACAATTTCGTAATTTGTGAGGTAGGTACCTACCTAAAACGATTGTAGGTATGTAACATAGTAAATATAGCCTCAATAAAGCAATAGGTTTCAACTTTCATGTTACTATTTATGTAATATCACTGTTGTATATTACTACCACTACTACTACTACTATATCTACCTATAACCTTGTTTTTAATATTATAAACGTTTGTGGCTACTACCTTGGTTCAGGGTCACTCAGCGGGCCATGAAGTCTGAAGAGAGCTATGCTCGGAGTATCCCTGCGAGATCAAATAAATGAGGAAATCCGTAGGAGAACTAAAGTCACTGACATAGCCCAGCGAGTTGCGAAACTGAAGTGGGCGGTGCCCATAGTTCGAAGAACGGATGGTCGTCCTGGGTCTTCCACGCAGGCCTTCACAGGCCTCGGGGTAACTGTTCGGGGCGATGGCCCCCTTCAGTGGTGGCAACGCCGCCTGCAACTACAGGCGGGGCACTGGGTGGGACCGGTTGGTCCGTGGTGTCTTATCCGTGATGTCAAGTCCGGTGATATCCTGCTGTAGTGCGATCGACTGATGGTCGCGGGGGTCCCAAGGAGCTGGAGTGGCGACCCCGCACCGGAAAGTGCAGTGTTGGCAGATCCCCCACTAGGTGGACCAACTACATCAAAAGTTTCGCAGGGGGGTGCTGGATTCAGACGCGCGGCGCAAGACCGAGAGCTGTGGAAGTCCATGCAACAGACCTTTGTCTAGCAGTGAACGTCTATCGTTTGACAAAGAAAAAGAAGAAGAAGTACCTAGGTACGTACCTAAGTTCTTTAAAATTCTATGATTTTCTGCCAAAAATCCATGGAAGTAGGACTTCTTCTTCTTTATCAACCGATAGACGTCCACTGCTGCACAAAGGTCTCTTGCATGGACTTCCACAGGCCTCGGTCTTACGCCGCCTGAATCCAGCGGCTCCCTGCGACTCGTTTGATGTCGTCGGTCCACCTGGTGGGGGGTCTGCCAACACTGCGCTTCCCGGTGCGGGGTCGCCACTCCAGCACCTTGGGACCCCAACGACCATCAGCTCTTCGAACTACAGGAATTATGAAATAATATATATATTTAAAAATATAATTATAATGTAAAATATAATTCATGGAAGTAGGACTACTTCCATGCAAAAACACACCGTGTCTACAACATAGAACAGGGTCTACGATAGGTACTTTCAACGTAGCGTGGCTACAAAAACAATTTTGTGTAACCGAGTTTTTGCTGCTGTCACGTTGCTATTATAGTATAGCGTATCTTTTGACAGCAAATAAAGTACCTATAATCAATCGTTAACAACGTTAAAACAATAAATCCTACTACAATAATATTATAAATGCGAAAGTTTGTGAGGATGGATGTATGGATGGATGGATTTATGGATGTTTGTTACTCTTTAACGCCACAACGAATGAACTGATTTTGCTGAAATTTAGGGTGGAGATAGCTCATACCCAGGATTAACACATACTTTTTATCCTGGAAAATTTAAGAGTTCCCGCGGGAATTGAAAGCCTTAATCCACGCGGACGAAGTCGCGGGCATCGTCAAGTCCTTCATAATATTATGAATATTAAATGCGAAAGTGTTTGTTTGTTGGTTTGTTCTTAAATCAGCAGCAACGGAGCAACGGATCGACGTAATTTTTCCCACGAGTATAGTTCTGACTTGGGGAGTGACATGAGAAAAAGAGAGAAAAACAGAGGGTTCTCGCGTGATTTTTATAAACCTAACCACTAGCTAGTATATATATATATATATATATATATATATATATATATATATATATATATATATATATATATATATATATATATATATATATATATATATATATATATAACCACGTTATACCGTATACGTACCTATGGTACCTACTTAAGTAAATATATTTCGTTTTAACGTTCATACGAAACTTGATATCTCAGATGGTACTCGTAGGTCTATAGTCTATGCCTTCATGTCGCAGTAATTGCGAAGCATCCTAATAATGTACCTTCATAACCTTTATTTGGTAGTCACAGCAAGGTAAATGAGCATCCGTCATAACATCGAGACAATCACCATCTCGCGCCGGCCACTCGGCCGGGCCCCACCACCCGTTGCGCCTACGCCGGTCCACCGTTCACTTTGCGCACTCTTGTATTGACCGTCAAACGTCGCGCGCGTACACCTAACATTAACTTATTACTGTGGAAAATATTTTCGTGATGGAGAAGGAGCACCAGCCAGATTCGATGGCTACAATTACCATGAAGCCGGAGTACCCGCCCTCTGAAGTGTACAGCGCCTCCGAGCCGCCTCCGGTAAGGCTCGCTCGTTTTATTAGTAAAGTCACATCTCTCTTGTCCCCGGAATGAGTTCATTGATATTTCTGTTCCACTTTGTTTGTTAATGTCAGGAAAAAATGTGTCCATCGGTATCTATCACATCACGCTTTTTACATTTTCCTACGATGGACTAGAGAAAAGACTTAGAAGAATTTTAACTGTAATAATTAAGTATCTGGATTGATTTTGAGCCAGTGTAACTTTTTAAATAAATTACAAATTTTTAAGGAAATCTGACATCTGAAATCACAGACACACAAACCTTTTAGTTTCTATATTGTGTTTACTTTACATGCAGATTAGTTGGATAGTATTCAAAAACTATGAATCGAATTTCGTTTGTATGGGAAGTGGTCGGTAGGGCGCTCCAGGGTGACTTACTCTTAAAATATAGAGTCCCTAATAAATTTTTCCGGCATATCTACTTATATTTGCGAAGCAAGGCAAAACTCTTACTTAAATGAATACTAATGCCCGCGACTTAGTCGGCGTGAATATAGGTAGTTTTTAAAAATCAAGCATTCTTTGTCTTGTCTTGTCCGTCTTAATATTATGTATTGAATAATTTTAAGCAGTACTTATATGCATTTTTGGAACTTCCCCTCATTGTGGAAATACTGGATACATAGCATAATATCTATTGTATTCTAAACTTGCGCCGAGTTTCTTGCTGGTTCTTCTCGGCAGGAAGGGCATTCCGAACCAGTGGTAGACTCATCGACGATTCAAAAGCAATTGTAAAAAAGTTTATTTGTATAAAAAATATTTCTATTCTATTCTATTTTAATTTTCTGGGATAAAAAAAGCATATTTCAGTTGAACATTTGGAGGGGTCTTCAACTATACCCATGCAAACAATATCACGTTGATCCGTAGCTCTGATGTAGCGTGTTTTAAGGACACACCAAAAAACCAACAAACAAACACACTTTCTTTAATATTAGTAAGTTATTTAAAAGATGTATAAAGTAAAAAAAATATGTAGGGATTTGGAAAACAACAAAGAACCAAGTAGATAGGTAATTTATATTGCACGTTGGTTAGCTTACTTATAGGTTTTATTTGTAAACGATGGGAAAGCGCCTTTCTCTCGGAGTCTCGACAGTTGTTAGGCCGCTGACGCGTAGCAAACCATTTGCGAACTTGGGTTAATGCCTCACAGTGATTTGTTGTTGACTTTTACACGTTTACTTTTGATATACTAAACGGATTTCATTATGGTGGGTAATAGCTATCTATTGCAATTTAACTAAAATGGAAGTTTTGTCTGTCATTTCGAAATTCTATTGGATAACAATACCTAATATGAATGTTTCAACGACCGTCACGTTTTTGCAATTGTTGACTGTCTGTCTGTCTGTACGGTTTAATCTGCGGAACAACTGAACCGATTTTGATGAGATTTTACAGACAGGTAGAGGGTTATACAAGAAATAACTAAGGCCATATTTTATCCCGGGAATGTTGAGAGTTTTTTCGTAAACTGAAAATAATGGTGAAAATAATTGGATTCACAATTGGGATGGGAGTCCCATAATATCGGTTATGTGGCCAGTTAAGTTCCCATGATGGGACAATATGGTTAACTTAACCGATATTAGGGAAATTTAATACAGGGATATCTTACATTCCAGTAACGGACATAGGCTACTTTTATGCCGGGAGATTAAAAATTTTCCGCGATTTAAGGAGAAACACGCGTGGACGTAGACGCGGCCATCTTTTAGTATAAAAACAAACAAGTGTAAATTAAAAATTTTTAAATGCAAGCTTTTAGTAGCTACATCATTAGACTCTGCATATCATCTAGGATCAGAGTACTTGTTATGAGGAATCAAACGAGCCCAAACTCGATGGGGTTACGTCGTTTTATTACAGAGTTCCGATAGCCATCTTCCGTCTCCATCATCAGATCAGCTCCATGTCACAATAATATTGCATTGTCATCCGATTTACACATAAATGCAAAATTTCAGCTCGATCGGAAACCGGGAAGTGGGTCTAATTCATCTTGCAAGATTTGACCCAAACAAACAAACTGGTCAAGCTTAATAAAAGCTTGTAAAAACAGCAAAAGATAAATAAAATCATCGTGTGAAAAATTATTTCAAGCATAGATACCTAACTAGGAAGATCTTTTAATCGACGAGGTACTCTAGTAGCAAAATGTTATTATCGTTTTTGATATTCAAGAGTATTTATACCTGTTTTGTAACTGTTACAAGTAACAATGATCATGGTTCTACTAGGTACCTATTGTCTGCAAACTATGACGCCAATATAGAAAATTAAGTTGGCAATTGGCATGCATTGAACCGCTAAGACGTGACCGAGGTCCCAACTTGACCGGTACTTTTTATAATGCTATTCAATCAACGATCCACACTAAGGCAATGTTTTATCTTTAACATACCTAATAGGCAGATCGGCATTTTTCGTCACTCCATGTTTACTCGTTTAAAATATTCAATAATATCATTGTTTAATTTCACCTGCATGATTCATGATTAATAAACATTGATGAAATATTCATTCATAACTAATATTATTATTTATAAATTAATACGCCGCCAATTCGCATTGGGCCAGCGTGGTATTCAACATGTATTATGTACTTTTATTTAATTTTAGGGTGGACTATGGCCTATAACCCTTCTCTGAAAGGAGACCTGCGCTCAGTAGTGAGCCGTTGATGGGTTGCTGCTGATGATGATGATGATGGTGAAATTAATACAATATAACTAGATGGCTCTTTTATTTTATTGCATCTCTTATGTTTCTATGGCCCTCTATAGGACGTAACGGCGTACGCATAACCTATAGTATACTTGTTAGTAATGCGTTGGAAATGAGCAGGGAACACAAGATAAGATGCTCTTAGATATGTGCAGTTCTGAGAACTGTGATGAGATATGTGCCTATAAATGTGGGAGATTCATTGTTCTATTGTTCTTGCTCGCCTTTATAATAAACTATTGCGTAATTACAACTGTCACGCGAATACGGCTCAAGTCAAATATTTATAAAAAAAATCGTTGTTTATTCCGTTCCTGGTAAAATATCTTGTCAGGTTGCTTCGATCCATTGAAATCTTCACTATTCGTGGAATGCATTTGACGTTCACAGAACGGTACATCTATGGTATATAAACACCCTTAGTAGGAGGACGCGGTGCGGGATGGTATTCAGTGGCGATCTTTAGTGGACGTTTATCTGTTGAGATGATGAAGTTAAGATGTTGAAATTAAACATCGTCGGGGTTTTTAAGCTATTGCATAGCTTTTATCGCGGGCTTTGAACTAGGAAAAAACCTAACACCGTCGTTCAGTAAGCGTTCAACATTTTAGAGGTTCACATTTAGCTCTGTTTGGCGCAGTGGGCGAGCGGCCGCTTTCTTTAGATGTCGCAGGTTCGAATCTCACTCGCGAAGTAGTGACAGTGCGCTTTTCTTGTTTGTTTGTTTTTTAATTATTTTTTTGCATAATTTTTATTATGCAAAAAAATTGCATAAATATTATAATTGCAAAAGTTGATAAAAATGCTATGCAATAGCTATACCGCGGCAGTCCCCGAGTGCCACTTAATTTTATTTTTTTATTTTCGCGGGAATTCTTTAATTTTCCGGAATAAATTAATGCAGCTTATGTGCTATTCTGATGTCTAAGCAACATTGTCTATCAAAATCCGTCCATTAGTTTTTGCGTGAAAAGAGTAACAAACATCCATCCATCCATTCACTGATTCCAACTTTCGAATTTATAATATTATACCTAGTAGGATTAAAAGTTTATAGTTAGTATGGATTTTAAAATCTTAAAGATCATACTTGTTAGATATCAAGGGGTATTGAAATACAGCCTCAAGCTGCGCATTTTCCGTCTCAGTTACGTTCAACAAAGCTATCGCTTAAGTACATAAAATTATCCTGACGGCTCTTAAAAGAAAATTAAATCTTAGATCAATCTGGTTGCTTTCAGGTTTATTTTCAGGGGTAAGGAAAATAACATTTTGGAAAGCAATATCTTTGAGAAATTATAATTTCGCTGCTCTATCAATGTGTTGTCTAACGTTGCTTGTAACATTAATTTTATTTTTCAACTAGCTTTTGCCCGCGGCTTCGCTCACGTTAAATTCGATTTTTATTGGTAATCAAAATCCAACTTAACGCGATTCGTATCTCCATAAAAAGCCAACATACCAAGTTTCATCGTTACATCTACGTTGAAAAAAGACAGACTTAATAATTTTAACATTCACCCTCTATTTAACTCCATTAGGAGTTGAACACTTAAAAACTGTCAAACGCGTTCTTCTTTATTTTCAATAGAAAGCCAAAATACCAAGTTTGATGAATACAAACTTGAAAAGTAACTTAAAAATCTTTCCTACAAATTTTCATCCCCTATTAAATGTCTTTGGGGGTGACATTTTCAAAATTTGCGATTTCTCAATTTTTAATCAAAAGCCCAAAAATCAAAGTTTCATGGATATATTACTTGATAAATGACGGACTTTTATACAAATATTCTACCCCCATTTGACCCTCTTGGGGTTGGAATTTTCAAAAATCCTTTCTTAGCGGACCCCTACGTCATAATAGCTATCTGTGTGCAAAATTTCAGCCCGATCCGTCCAGTGGTTAGAGCTGTGCGTTGATAGATCAGTCAGTCACCTTTGCCTTTTATATATTTAGACTAAAAGACTAGACCCCTTTGAGTATTAAGGGAGAGGGCAATCTGGCTACTTTTAGCGGCAGCGATCAGCGTTTTTGGGTTGCTGTTCGGAAGCTAGATTCCGCGTCCGAAGATTGTCGCTACTTTTAGCATCGTAATGAATGCTTTTGAGTCACGAAAACGCGATGCAGTCGCAATTCAAATTCAACTTTTAACCACGATGCCCGCGATTTCTTCCGCGTGGATTAAAGTTTTTTACTTCCGGGGAAAACTCTTTTATAATCCGGGATAAATGTAGTCTTCAGTTATCGTGTTATTTCTGTGTATAAGCTATCTCTTTTCCAAATATCAGCCAAATCGGTTCGGTCGATGAAGGAGTAACGAAGCTTTCACATTTATTAGTAAGACTTCGGAATATATTAATACATATTAAAACAGTTTGAAGGTAGTTCAGAACTGTGGTCTAGATGACAATCGAGTTAATAATAGGATTAGTAATTTCAAGGAGAACAGTTTAATGCCATAAAACATTGCGAATTGATTGTTATTATTTTTTGTATTCCTTTCAATTCAATGTACCTATTGGATTATATTTTATCAAAGTAGGTAGTAATATTAAGTTTTAAAGCGTTTCTTCAGCTGAATTAAGTTAATAAGTAACAGACACATAGTCTCACTGCCGGATTTACAACATTTATGTCATCATCATCATCATTATCAACCTTTAGATGTCCACTGCTGGACATAGGTCTCCTGCATGGACCTCCACAGGCCTCGGTCTTGCGCCGCCTGAATCCAGCGGCTCCCTGCGACTCGTTTGATGTCGTCGGTCCACCTAGTGGGGGGTCTGCCAACACTGCGTTTACCGGTGCGGGGTCGCCACTCCAACACCTTGGGACCCCAACGACCATCAGCTCTTCGAACTATGTGCCCCGCCCATTTCCACTTCAGTTTGGCGACTCGCTGAGCTATGTCGGTGACTTTAGTTCTCCTGCGGATCTCTTCATTTCTGATTTGATCTCGCAGGGATACCCCAAGCATAGCTCTCTCCATCGCTCGCTGAGTGACTCTGAGCCTTCTTATGAGGCCCACAGTTAGCGACCATGTCTCGGATCCATAAGTCATCACTGGCAACACGCACTGTTCGAAGACTTTAGTCTTCAGGCACTGAGGTATTTTGGACGAGAAGACATCTCGGAGCTTCCCGAACGCTGCCCAGCCGAGTTGGATTCGGCGGTTGATCTCTTTCTCGAAATTGGACCTACCTAGCTGGACTGTGTGTCCCAGGTATATATACTCGTCCACAATTTCGAGCGCAGAGTTCTCAACGATTACTGGGTGGAGCGGAGCATGAGCATTGGACATGATTTTCGTCTTGCTCATGTTCATTTTCAGGCCCACCTGTTGAGAAACCCTGCTGAGATCATTGAGCATTGTATTGAGGTCTCTCAGAGTCTCTGCCATGACTACTATGTCATCGGCAAATCGCAGGTGAGTGATGTACTCGCCGTTTATGTTGATGCCAAGCCATTTCCAATCCAGAAGCTTAAAGACGTCCTCCAACGCAGCGGTAAATAGCTTCGGGGAGATTACATCTCCCTGTCGCACTCCACGCTGCAAGTGGATTGGTCTCGTAGTCTGGTCCTGTATACGTACTGACATAGTGGCGTTTTCGTACAAGCACTTCAACACTTGGATATACCGGTAGTCAATCCGGCATCTCTGCAGCGACCTCAATACAGCCCAAGTTTCCACTGAATCAAAGGCTTTCTCATAGTCCACAAACGCTAAGCAAAGTGGCTGGTTATACTCTTCTGTCTTTTGTATAACCTGCCGCAGCGTATGAATGTGATCTATGGTACCAAAGCCTTTTCGGAATCCGGCTTGTTCGGGAGGCTGGAAGTCGTCAAACCTACGAGCGAGACGATTCGTAATGACTCTCGAGAACAACTTGTAAACATGACTCAGCAGCGAGATGGGTCTATAATTCTTCAGCAAGGTATTATCACCCTTTTTGAAGAACAGGACCACCACGCTCCTGTGCCATGCTTCCGGCGTTATACCCTCGTGAATGACGGAATTGAACAATCGCTGAAAGATCTTAAGTACCGGTTTTCCACCCGCTTTCAGGAGTTCCGCAGTGATTCCGTCATCACCTGGCGCCTTGTTGTTCTTGAGCTGTTTGAGAGCCATTCTAATCTCGTATAGGCTGACGTCCGGGATATCTTCGGTATAGTGTCGGGTCAGTTTGGCTCTGGGATCTTTGGCCAAATCTTCAACAGGTTTTTGTGTCGTAGTATATAACTGTCCATAGAACTTCTCGACCTCTCTCAAGATCTCAGGTCGAGAAGAGACGAGACGACCGTCATCAGTTTTCAGCCGCGTCAGCTGGCTCTGTCCGATAGACAGATCTCTCGCGAACACTTTTGAGCCTTTGTTCCGCTCGATAGTATCTTTAATACACTTGGTATTAAAGATCCGAAGGTCGCGAGTTTGCGCCTTAGAGATCTGTCTATTAATCTGCCGGTAGGCAGCCGCGTCTGCCGATGACTGCAGCCTCATCTCTCGTCTCTCCTCCATGAGCTTGAGAGTATGGGCAGAGAACTTGTCGGTTCTTTTCCTGCGATGGGTCTTAAAGAATTTAGACCCCACAGTATGGACAGTTTCCACGAACCTGTTGTTAAGATCGTCCACAGAAACGCAGTCTGCGAGGCAATCGAATCGGTTCTGCAGTTCGAGTTGGAAGTTTTCGGGGTTTTGGATATGAGCACGAGAAGGTCGGAGAGTTGACTTCACCAGTCTGGCCCTTTCCAGCTTTACATTAATATTCAATGTGCCTCTTACCATACGGTGATCGCTCCCGGTTTTCACCCTGTTGATCACAGAGACATCATTGAATATATGCCGCCTGGTCGACAAAATGAAGTCAATCTCACTTCTCGTGGAACCATCGGGGCTCATCCATGTCCATTTTCTGTGTGGCCGCTTCCTGAAGAAAGAGTTCATCATAAAAAGGCCCTCCTTCTCCATGAAGTCGGCCAGCATTTGACCCCTCTGGTTCCTTCGCCCATACCCAAACTGCCCCACTTTCGTCTCTGCACCGCTTCGTTCGCCCAGTCTCGCGTTGAAATCCCCCATCACAACACTGTAGTGAGTGGTAGAGGTGTGTATGGCTTTTGATATATCCTCATACAGCACCTCCACCTCCTCGTCAGAATGTGTCGATGTCGGTGCGTAAACCTGTATAACCTTCAGCGAATACCGTTTGGTGATTCTGAGTATAAGGTACGCTACCCTACTCGACACACTTTTGACTTCGACGATGTTGTTGACGAGGGACTTGTGAACGATGAACCCGACACCACCCTGGGACTGTTGGTCGCCCTCCCGGTAGTAGAACAAGTTGCCGGAATTGAGGATTATCGAGTCCTCCCCCTCTCTTCGAACTTCAGATAATCCTATAATATTCCAGCGCAACTTGCTTACTGCTTCTTCCAGCTCGATGATCTTCTCGTCGGTCCTCAAGGTGCGTGCGTTGTATGTCGCCAGGTCCAGTCGTCGGGGTTGGCAGCGGAATCTCTTCCGGAGATTCTTAGCACCCCCTGCCCCGCCATTACCATGACCGCTGCCAGGGTCAGGAATAGCGGGGCCGCCGGGAACTAGGGGCCTTGGCCTTGTTTCGGTTTCCATTCGTGTTTTGCCCATAATGACCACGCTGGGCAGGCGTGTTGGTCATCGCAGGGCTAAACTGATCGCACCGATGTCGCTGCTGCCCGACACCGGCCTGTGTCATTTGTTCAGTTTAGCTAGAATGAGATGGTTATACCGCCATCTTTCGGTCGTCATAGCCTCGTCAGTAGAAGCAGGGGGCACCGCGGGCAGGTGAGGTTGACTGTTGGAGCGCTAGATGTAGGTGCGCTCCCTTACCCCCCATTTATGTACGGAAATATTAATATGGATTTCGTAGGTAGTTATTATTTTCAGACAATTTGAATTTGAATAATATGTTCGTGTTTTTAATAATATAACGAGCTGCTTCTCATTTTATGTATAAAACAATTCAGTACATGAGATTAATATTAAAATAATACGCAGTGGGGGGAAAACCCAGCAATACACCCTAAGAATAATAAAACCTGCCAAGTGCGATTGAGTCTTACGCACCAAAGGCACCGTAACTTGGAAGGAAACATACTCACATATTATTATAATATGAATGAACTAGACAATGCCTGCGACTGCGTCGGCGTGGATTAAGGCTTTTTAATTCCGGCGAGAACTCTTTAATTTCTCGGGATAAATTTAGCTTATGCTAATCTGGGTATGAGCTATCTTCATAACAAACATCCATCCATCAGTCCTCACAAACTTTCGCATTTATAAATAATATGTATTAGTAGGATTAGAATGATAACATTATCTGCTGTGAGATTGTCCAAAAATTATTGCATCAGTGTGATGGTCCCAGCCAGATGATTGGGATCATCTTGTATTTACCTAATACGAGATTCGTATTAGCTAAATTGATGACAGCAGTGATAGCCTAGTGGTTAGGACTGTGGTCTCCTATTCGGGGGGTCGCAGGTTCGATCCCGGGTACGCACCTCTGACTTTTCGGAATCAAGTGCGTTTAAGCAATTAAATATCACTTGCTTCAACGATGAAGGAAAAACATCGCGAGGAAACCTGCACATCTGAGAGTTCATAATCTCATCTCTTCATAATGTTCTCGAAGGTGTGTGAAGTCCGCTATTTCGCATTGGGCCAGCGTGGTGGACCTATAAAACTTCTCCGAGAGGAGACCTGCGCTCAGTAGTGAGCCGTTGATGGGTTGCTAATGATGATGATGATGAAATTTATGACGTTCTTGCTGCATCAATGCAATTTTAAACAAGAGAGAGTATCAGCCAATCAGAGGTGATTACTATCGACGACGTTGACACTGATGCTATAATTTTTAGACACGTCTACAATTAGTTAGCTTATTATTTGCTCAAAAGTCAAAAGCAAACAGGTTGGTTGGCATTTTGTTTGCAAAGTATTTGTATTACCTTATTGTGCTCATGTTTAAAAAACCCGTGCCAGGTCGAGATGTCACCTTATGTTTCTTGTAATACTTACCTCTATCAGTACTAATTAGGTACTTCCTTACGGTTGTAAATGATAAATATGTTTATGTTATATATTTCTTGTTCCACAGATGCAACGAAACAATTTTTTTTTATTTCATTGATTTTTTCTATTCGATAAAACCTCGTTGACTGCAATCTCACCTGATGGTTATTGAGGATGCAATCTGAGATTGTAGCTGCCTAACATGGAAAGTGGTAATTATAGCCACGGCCAAACCCTCCCATCAAACCAGACCGGAGATAATTAAGAAATTATAAATTCCCAAAGCAGTGATAGCCTAGTGGTTAGGACTGTGGTCTCCTATTCGGGGGGGTCGCAGGTTCGGGCCCGGGTACGCACCTCTGACTTTTCCGAGTCAAGTGCGTTTAAGCAATTAAATATCACTTGCTTCAACGGTGAAGGAAAACATCGTGAGGAAACCTGCATACCTGAGAGTTCTTCATAATGTTCCTGAAGGTGTGTGAAGTCCGCCAATTCGCATTGGCCATCGTGGTGGACTATGGCCTATACTCTTCTCTGAGAGGAGACCTGCGCTCAGTAGTGAGCCGTTGATGGGTTGCTAATGATGATGATGATGAAATTCCCAAATGCCCCTGCCAGGAATCGTACCCGACACCTCCCACTTGTGGTGTAACCATAGCGCTCACCACTGTGCCAGGAAGATTGTCAATAAAATAATAAAAGTTTTGAAAGCATTTACCTATTTAATACTACTTTAATTCCAAACATTAAGGGCCTGTATGACCACCTTCTGATTAGTGTCGAATAGTCTAACCGTAAATTTTGTTACTTCTTACTTTATGTCAAGTGACAAAGACAAAATATGCGAATAAGCTATCCGAAACTTATCAGAAGGTGGTGAAAATGGCCCTAATAGTTATTGAATTTTAAGCAAAGTGACACTATAAGGGTTTATTTTTTACATTTTGGTACGGAACCGTTTACGGTAGACTCATCGACAATTCAAAAGCACTCGTAAAAAAGTTTATTTGAATAAAAATATTTCTATTCTATTCTATGGAACCCTAAATATGAGGTAGGTTGAGCAGACTGGTGAAATCGTTCATTAGCGACTGGCGAGAAGCGTTAACAAATTACATCGACATTCGACACAATGCCATTTGCGTCACATCCTTGTACTTTAAGCGGCTCTTTAAGCATTGTTTACGTTCTCGAACATAATATTATGTAAATTCCTTTTCATTGCATTTGAAATCTAAAATAAAGTAAAAATAAATCTATTTCGGCAGAGTTAGGTATCGGAGAAATAAAGAGTGTCGATGAGGCATCAGGAAATACACAACACTTTTACTAAATTCGATTGAATTATTATTAATTCATTAATCATCATCACAACACATCATAAGCCCACAACTGGGAAGAAGTTAAGAGTTAACAATACATTTGAAATAGAGTTGACTACAAAATACTAACTATACTTACTTTGTAAAAACACATGTACATATAATATTATCTACTACTACTTACCTAATACTTACTTAAGTAAATAAAAATGGCAGTGAAATAAATAAATAAAAAAACTTGAGAGGTGTCAAAGGACACCCGGATGGAACCGTAGCTCCTTCCGATTAATTTTAGTGAAGGAATTGTAATAAACTAGTGGTGTCATCTAGTATTAAATTGATTAACTACGATGAATTATATTATTTTGTTTATTTCTATTGCACTGTTACAAAACCAAAGAGTTACTCTGGTGGAGTTACTGTTTTTTCACAGATGGCGTTAGCATTTTATCCAATTTATACAATAAAAAATTAGGCATCATGACACTGAAACGATTTTGAATAGGTAGTGCAATCAAACTGCAACATTGGTAGGTATTGCAATGGAAAGTACTAGACAAAATATTCAAAATAAAAACAACTCAAATTTCTTCGTGATAAGGCTATTAACGATTCATTTGATCACTTGTTATCGTAATTTTAAAATATTTAAGTTATACGACAATTTGCATTTATTACGAGCTCTTACTGGTATATTATTTTTAAATAGCTTATGTCTGAGTATTGAACCAACTTAATACTCAAAGGCTTATGTAGGTTACTATAAGTATCTAAATAAAATCTCAGTTTTTTGGTATAAAATATTATTTTGTAATAACTTTTTATCATCATTAGAATGAATAAACATGGAGCTCGTTGATGTCTTTTTGATGAGATATTATCTATCTAATTATATATATAATTCTCGTGTCGCGGTGTTTGTTACCAAACTCCTCCGAAACGGCTGGACCGATTTTTATGAAATTTTGTGTGCATATCGGGTAGGTCTGAGAATCGGACAACATCTATTTTTCATACCCCTAAATGATAAGGGTGACCCACCCCTAAATATTTTTGTTGGCGGTACGAAGTTCGCTGGGGTCAGCTAGTATTGATATATTTTCTTATATTACTTGGTCAATAAATAGTCGTTGGTAAACCATATTTAGTAGAATTATCGTATATCTATTAAAGTTTGTGTTTAATTTGGAAATGAAAACACTTTATTGTACATGAATCTTATCTATTCATTTAAAAAATAAAATCGGCCAAGTGCGAGTCGGGCCTCGCTCTTTTAGGGTTCCGTTAAAAAAAAAATTAAATAAAAATATTTCCATGTACCTATGGAAATATTTTAATTTTTTTTTTTAATTTAATTTAATTTTTATTATTTGTTGTTATAGCGGCAATAGAAATACATAATATGTGAAAATTTCATCTGTCTATCTATTACGGTTTACGAGATACAGCCCGCTGACAGACGGACGGACGGACGGACGGACGGACGGACGGACGGACGGACAGCGTAGGCTTAGTAATAGGGACCCGTTGGTACCCTTTGGGTACGGAACCCTAAAAAGGTACAGCTGGTAGAGGCACAATTTTCCACTGTTCATCGCGACTCCAACGGCATTTAACATGTTTAACTAAATGAATTAATGTGAAATAATAATATTGTACTCCTCTTATTACCTGTAATAAGCCCCTATATGTGACACGAACTTTCTATGTAGGTATATAATATCATTATTATTTAATCAATACCGAAACAAACATAATAATCCGTACCCGTGACTAAAACGTCGTTTATTTAAAAAAACCAAACCTAGTACTCAGTATTCTTTACTGAGGTACTGAGACAGGTATAATAATTTATGTACCTAAACAGAATTTTATACTTATGTATTACCTACTTACTTCTATATATATACAGACTTTTAATGTCTAAGAGAAAACCTGTTTCAAAACTTTCAAGACGTTAACAGGATTTTAGTGTATTATTATTGTGGCCTTTGACAATAAATTAATTTGGTTTCAAACAAAACTTTCTCTTGACTAAAAATAAATATCATTAGGTAGAAAGATAGCGCCAGGGTAAATAATACTTAAAAAATACTTGATGAGAACGGAAACGATGAATAATAGGAGTATGAAAAGTTTTAATGAGTTTTCTTTATCATACTTAATGATAAAGAAATTGAAACCTAAAACCTTATGTTACCTTGCTTTTGTAAGCGGTGATAGCCTAGTGGTTAAAACTTCAACCTTCTTTTCGAGGGTTTGGAGTTCGACCACAGGCGCGTATCCCTGGCTCCCGGCGGAGCTATGGGTGTTTCAAGTAATTAAGTATCACTTGCTTTAACGGTGAAGGAAAACATCGCGAGGAAACCTCTATGCCTATGAGTTCTCCATAATGTTCTCAAAGGTGTGTGAAGTATGCCAATATCCAGGGTGGTGTACTATGGCCGTACGTACTTATACACTTCTCATTCGAGAGGAGATCGGCGATCGGTTGAGATGAATCTACGTAAATAATACCTAATCTGTGCGATGAACGAATGGATGAATGAAATGTTACCTACTTTTATCTACTCCAAAATCGAAAAGTTCCAATTTCGAGTTTGACAGCTGAATCGAAATGAACCCTCTATCGGTTTTGCTTCTCATTTCGATGCAGCTCGTTGTATGGGAGCTGAATCGAAATGGTTATCTTCTTAAAATAGGATACCTAAAGCTAAGGCTCTGAGTTCTGGCACTTTGGTACCGTTCATATGACAGAGGCGCCACAGGCGGCTGGTGGCGGCTTACGGAGTTACTTTTTGTTGACAGAGGCGCCACAGGCGGCTGGTGGCGGCTTACGGAGTTAATTTTTGTTACTTTATTGAGCCTACGGCGTATTTTGTTAATGATTTTATTTTCCTTGTCGTAGATAAAATCTTGTATGCAACTGAACGTAATTAGTCATTTTAATTCTCGTACTATCCTATTTTGATACTCGGCAAGCCTCGTATCAAAAAACAGCACTCGAATTAAAATGACCCTCATTACGATGCAGTTGCATAAATAGCTATTATTTTTTCTTCGTTTGCACATCGCCATCGTAGAGAATGAGTTGGTGTAGGTACATAATATTATATTCTAAGGCCTATACTATCAGCAATCATTCATTTGATGTTTATATTGTCTACATAATAGGTAGGTTGGTAGGTAGATAGATTAAAAGGATTTGTCATTTTTAGGGTTCCGTACCAAAATGGTAAAAATGGAACACTTATTTATGGTGAGACTCTCCGTCCGTCCGTCTGTCACAGTCGATTGTTTTAGTAACTATTAAAGCTATCGACATGAAATTTGGAATACTTGTGTATAATAGTGGCCCATCATCATTGGAATTAAAATATTTATTTTCAAATAAAATAGTGTTTGATTAATCGGCCAAAATGTCGAAAAAATACCGCCCCCCCCCCCCCCTTATCTCCGAAGTTTACCAATCGAAAAATCTGAAATAATTATGGTCAATAGAGGTTTATGTATATTTTACAGGAAACTAAAACCAATGCTCAAACTAGCATAGTTTTTTTTATATTAACAATAAACCTCTACAAACAAAGTTAACGATAAATAAGCAAATTAATATAATATTATCGTTTTACTTTTACTTCTATAGTACGGAACCCTCGGTGCGCGAGTCCGACTCGCACTTGGCCGGTTTTTCTTTTTGCATCATTCATAATCATACCGTTAGTGCTTTTGTTAGTCCTGTAAATGAAAATAAGCTTTTGTTTTGTTTAGTACCGTAGTGTTTAAATAGGTTTATTTAAATTACTTGCAGTATCCAATGACTGTGAAGGTACTTTTCAGCAGAGAAGTTTTGCACTACGTATAGTCTGTATGGAAGTAATGTTTTCTTTATGGTTATTTATCCTGAGAGAAAATTCGCTTTAACCTGCTTTCTTTTGTACCTATTACATTGTGTATGAAAATGATTAACAAAATATATTCTGACTAGCTAATGCCCGCGACTTCATCCGGGTGGATTTAGTTTTTGAAATCCCATGGGAGTTCTATAATTTTCCGGGATAAAAAGTAACTAGTCAAGCTCCTAACTAGTGATTCTCAATCACGCCCGTGCAAAATTACGTCAATCCGTAGCACTGCTGCGGCGTGATTGAAGGACAAACCAACAAACAAACACACTTTCGCATTTATAATGTACTTACCTATTAGTAAGGATACGTAGCATAGAATAAGGATCCTTATATATAAGGATCCTTATTCTATGCTACGTATACGTATACTACTGTGATATATATAGGACAGTACTACTAATTACTAAGTAATATTTATTACTTAACTTTGTATCATAAGTGGGTAGGTACATTAAATCAATTACTATGTTAATGCTGCAGCGACAAGTTTTTATAGTTGATTAATCTACGATTAAATAAATAACAGTAAGCACAAGTTAATAGGAATTTTTGGGAAAATCACCGCATTTAGAATAGTTTTGTTATACCTATAGCAAAGAAATTTTTTTAAAAATGTTTTTACTTGTTAAGCTATAGCTTAACTTGTTTGCAAGACAAATTACAAACATTAAAGTTGGCGTCGTTCTACTCACGGAACACCGGCAGTTTCCAACGCAATCCAGGCGCTTTCTCTAAGGGCAGTGTCCTATGAACCGCGCACGGAATACGCAATAACTATTTTTAACATTGCCACTCGATAACGGAATAATTTAGTTACCTATTCTTTGCTTCAAACAATTTAAACTAAATGTTGTGGATGAATAAATTACTTTTTATTATAGGCAATTTTTTAAGGTTCCGTACCCAAAGGGCGCCAACGGGACCCTATTACTAAGCCTCCGCTGTCCGTCCGACCGTCTGTCTGTTCGTCTGTCAGCGGGCTGTCTCTTAAACCGTAATAGGTGGACAGTTGAAATTTTCACAGAGTGTGTATTTTTTTTTCTATTGCCGCTTTAACAAAAAATGATAAAAATAAAATTAAATTTAAAAAATAAAGGGGGCATGAAAAAGCAGTCGGAATATAATTTCACTTTCTTTTACCCTGGCATGCCATTATCTAGAGCTCATCAAGTGGAGTTCAAATATATATTTTTTTATTTTTAGCTTCAAAAATGAAGAAAGTTGGGCCTTTAAAGTTGTCAATTTGAGACCATTTATTTATTACGGGGTCTATCTCAAAAACTAAACTAGTTAGGAATTTAAAATTTCTGTATATTATGTACTATATATTTAGTGTATTTAACCAATAAATACTGAACACACCTATTTATAATGCGGTTTGTAAGTTGGGACCTAAACAAACGAGCATTTTCCCCGTATGCTAATTTAGTACTATCTAAGAACTAATCTAAAATATATCTAAATAAGTATCTAGTTTAAAACGAAGTGATTTGGTCGTATGTACGGAATCCGGGCATATGTATGTTTTTCGTGCTAAAATAAAATCGGCTCACATATTTTCGTTTGTAACTCTATACGTGATACACAGATAGACACTTAAGCTGCATTTATATAGATACTAGCTTATGCCCATGACTTCGTCCCCAGTGCAAATCTTTTTCGATATGAAGTATCTTCCTTTTTAGGACGCAAGCTATCTCGTTGCCCAATTTTGTCTAAATCGGCTCAAGGTTAAAAGCATGCAAAGATGACAAAGCAATACACATACCGAGTTACATACGCATTTGTAATAAAATTACCTACTATTAGTATGAATATCTATTTTTTTAATGTGCATTAAAAGTAACTAATTAGATTTATTGTATAGCCTAATAATATAATATATGCACTTCTATATTTTCCATTTTATGTGAATCGTCCATCTTTGAACGTAGTCTCGCAATCCAAATCTATGTAATTTCAGAGCTTGTAGCCACCTACTTTGAAATCTGTTTGCAAATTAAATTCAGTTTTTGCTTCTTTTTAGACGGATATACCTTAAATGTGGATAAAGTATTTTTCTCACCTCCGGGCGGAAAGCGTCAATTTTCCTCCCGCTGCGCTAAACGAAAATGTCGCTTTCCGCCTCCGTCGAGGAGAAAAATAGTATACACACCACGGGCAGTAAATAAAAAAGCCTCAGATCACATGTTTATTGACCTCGGCTTCGCCTCGGACAACAATTACATGTGATCTGAGACATTTCTTATTTTACTGCCCTAGATGTGTAATGTACTATTTTAAGACTGGAAGGAATACAGAAAATAAGATAACCCATGAATAGTACATTACACATCTAGGGCAGTAAAATAAGAAATGTCTCAGATCACATGTAATTGTTGTCCGAGGCGAAGCCGAGGTCAATAAACATGTGATCTAAGGCTTTTTTATTTACTGCCCGTGGTGTGTATACTATTTTTCTCCTCGACGGAGGCGGAAAGCGACATTTTCGTTTAGCGCAGCGGGAGGAAAATTGACGCTTTCCGCCCGGAGGTGAGAAAACAATTTTACTTATTAAATTAGGTATGGCGTGACTAATCATTAGGCCATAAAAATTTTACAGATGAGAAAATTCTACGAAATTTTCTTGACGACATTTACAACGGCGACGGTTATCAAACTTATCAATTACCTTTATATAGCATATAAATAAATATATCTAGATTCTAGTTATATGCTATGTATAATATATTTGCTCTTTTGCGCTTTCTAAGTTCTAAGTCGTTTCGTCGAAAGTTGTAAAGTGCTCATGGATGGAAGTTACCTTCACGTCCACGATATTAACTTTTGTCTTATGTTGAACTAAATAGAATAGAAAAGGTTTTTGCTCAAATAAACTTTTACAAAGTACTTTGGAATCGTCAAATGAATCTACCACCTGGTTGAGAAAGCCTTTCCAACAAAGAAGAACTTGCAAGTAACCCGTCAGTTGGTCGTTATTTACCTTGAACAAACTGTAGATACAATTTGTAGGTGAATATTTTATTCATACTTAGGTATGTATGATTCAATATAATATTTATTTAGTTGTGTAAACTACACTTGTCAAACACAATAACCTGTATAACTCAGGACCAAACACCAAACACCCATTTGACTAACAATAATAATTTGAACTTTTTATTCCGGAAAATAAATAATTTCATGGTAATGGTAAAAATGGAACCCTTATGGCAGGCCTGTCTCACTCTTGGTACTTACGCGATTTACATACCTACAATCGCGCGCACTCACTGAGTGCCACGACAGTCGGGGCTAGCGCGTTCTAGGCGAGTGACGTATTACTGATTTCAACATTGCTTACGCGTAAATTCTTTTTGTAAATATTGGTTTAAATTGTTTTAATTTATGTTTAGTATATTTAGTTGTAGGATAAAATAGTTGTAGACATTTATATTTTATATGGATGGACATAAAATAATGAAACAATGGCAAAAAGTCGTCGTAGTAATTATTGTTGTGTGGATGGATGCCTTATGAGCTCAAAAGATGATTATTTATCATTTTTTATGTTACCGAAGGATACTGAAAGGTGAGTTTATTTCATAATTAAAATTATGTTAGAAGGTACCTACTTAAAATTATTAAGGTATTGTACGGAGTGTGTACCAATTTATACCTACATTATCTAGTTATTTATTTACGTAGCGAAAACTTATTAACTATACAATAAATTAACCATAGTAGTACTTACACTATGTAGGTACCTATATCCTATCACAGAAGTTAACTGTTTTATACTTCACTATGGAAGTTGTACCTACTTATGAGTCGCGCGCAGAGGTTTGCCGATGGCTGCCCCTCCCGCCTACGCCACCCGCGACCCGCACTCGTCTAGCTGGGCGAGCGCGGGTCCTACTATATACCTATATTGCCTGTTTATAACAACTAAGTAAGTAATTTATGTTTTAACACAAAATACTAAAATAGGTATAGGCCTACCTAGAATAGGACTTCATAAGTCAAAATCTTGTAAACTAATTTATGGTTTACAAGATTTTAACTAATTTTGTTGTTTACACTACCTACCTAGTAGTTTATGACGGTGTCTAGTTAATAGATCATGTGTATCAGCTCTTTGTTTATATTATGGGAAAATAAATAAATAAATAAAAGTTTTTTACTCCTTGTTGACAGCCCTAGGCAACCACGCCACGGCGTCCGTGACGTAGGAAGGCGAACAGATCCAAAGCAATATGGATCCTCGCGCCGAGCTATAAAGTCTAATTTAGCTTGCGTGCGTGATTTATCTATTTAATAAAAAATATGTAGGCTATTAAAGCGCCGGCAAGTAGTCAACATCAAAGGAGTGAAACTTCTGTACGTAGTACTATTATATATTCTGTGCTTATGGTGAGACTTTCTCCGTCCGTCCGTCCGTCTGTCACAGTCGATTATTTCAGTAACTATTAAAGCTATCGACATGAAATTTGGCATATTTTTGTATAATAGTGGCCCAACATCATTGGAATAAGGAAAAATCGAAAATTATTTTTAGTTTTATTGAAAAAGGGGGAAAATCGGGGGTTTGAAATTTCAAAGTAAAATAACTATACCGAGTGGGGTATCATATGAAAGGCTTTTACTTGTGCATTCTAAAACAGTATTTTATTTATTTCTATATATAATAGTTTTTGAGTAATCGGCCAAAATGTCGAAAAAAATGCCGTTCCCCCCCCTCCCCCTTATCTCCGAAGTTTACCAATCGAAAAATTTGAAATAATTATGGTCAATAGAGGTTTATGTATATTTTACAGGAAAAATAAAAGCAACGCGAAAATTATTTGTTTGATTAAAAAAGGGGGAAAATCGGGGGTTTGAAATTTCAAAGTAAGATAACTATACGGAGTGGGGTATCATATGAAAGGCCTTTACTTGTGCATTCTAAATAGTTTTTTATTTATTTCTATATAATATAATAGTTTTTGAGTAATCGGCCAAAATGTCGAAAAAAATACCGTTCCCCCCCCTTATCTCCTCAGTTTACCAATCGAAACATCTGAAATAATTATGGTCAATAGAGGTTTATGTATATTTTACAGGAAAAATAAAAGCAACGCGAAAATTATTTTAGTTTGATTTAAAAAGGGGGAAAATCGGGGGTTTGAAATTTCAAAGTAAGATAACTATACCGAGTGGGGTATCATATGAAAGGCCTTTACTTGTGCATTCTAAAACAGTTTTTTATTTATTTCTATATATAATAGTTTTTGAGTAATCGGCCAAAATGTCGAAAAAAATACCGTCCCCCCCCCCCCCCCCCCCTTATCTCCGAAGTTTACCAATCGAAAAATCTGAAATAATTACGGTCAATAGAGGTTTATGTATATTTTACAGGAAAAATAAAAGCAACGCGAAATTATTTAAGTTTGATTTAAAAAGGGGGAAAATCGGGGGTTTGAAATTTTAAAGTTAGATAACTATACCGAGTGGGGTATCATATGACAGGCCTTTACTTGTGCATTCTAAAACAGTTTTTTATTTACTTCTATATATAATAGTTTTTGAATAATCGGCCAAAATGTCGAAAAAAAATACCGCCCCCCCCCCCCCCCCTTATCTCCGAAGTTTACCAATCGAAAAATCTGAAATAATTACGGTCAATAGAGGTTTATGTATATTTTACAGGAAAAATAAAAGCAACGCGAAAATTATTTTAGTTTGATTAAAAAAGGGGGAAAATCGGGGGTTTGAAATTTCAAAGTAAGATAACTATACCGAGTGGGGTATCATATGAAAGGCCTTTACTTGTGCATTCTAAATAGTTTTTTATTTATCTCTATATAATATAATAGTTTTTGAGTAATCGGCCAAAATGTCGAAAAAAATACCGTTCCCCCCCCTTATCTCCTCAGTTTACCAATCGAAAAATCTGAAATAATTATGGTCAATAGAGGTTTATGTATATTTTACAGGAAAAATAAAAGCAACGCGAAAATTATTTTAGTTTGATTTAAAAAGGGGGAAAATCGGGGGTTTGAAATTTCAAAGTAAGATAACTATACCGAGTGGGGTATCATATGAAAGGCCTTTACTTGTGCATTCTAAAACAGTTTTTTATTTATTTCTATATATAATAGTTTTTGAGTAATCGGCCAAAATGTCGAAAAAAATACCGCCCCCCCCCCCTTATCTCCGAAGTTTACCAATCGAAAAATCTGAAATAATTACGGTCAATAGAGGTTTATGTATATTTTACAGGAAAAATAAAAGCAACGCGAAAATTATTTTAGTTTGATTTAAAAAGGGGGAAAATCGGGGGTTTGAAATTTTAAAGTAAGATAACTATACCGAGTGGGGTATCATATGACAGGCCTAAATACCGCCCCCCCCCCCCTTATCTACGAAGTTTACCAATCGTAAAATCTGAAATAATTATGGTCAATAGAAGTTTATATATATTTTACAGGAAAAATAAAACCAACGCTCTGACTAGCATAGTTTTTTTTATATTGACAATAAACCTCTACAAACAAAGTTAACAATAAATAAGCAAATTAATATAATATTATCGTTTTACTTAAACTAAACTAAAAACCACGCGGACGATGTCGCGAGCATAAGCTAGTTTTAAATAATACAGTGAACGATCGCAACTTGAATTAATTTTAGTATTTTATCTCTTCTGTTTATAGGCTTACCGCCACAGGCTGTCGTCGTCAGTGCAAATCGCCCGTATCGCCGCTTTGACGGTGGTAGCGTCTTCCTTCATACTGGGATCCTTCATCCTGGCTTCCAGCTGGGTTGCAGCGCGGGCTTCGTGCCACCAGCTCGAGCAGCTGGATGCTATGCTTGACAAGGAGTTGGCTCTGGAGGGGAGATCGTATGGAAACGACGCGTTAATGCCTGTAAGTACCTAAATTACGTATACAAATTAAGAGGGTAGATAACTCGATTATTTTTAATTGTTAAAAACTTTACGTAGCTCAATATAGAAAATATCGATTTGTAATTTATTAATTGTATATTCGAGAATGATGCGCCATCGAAAAAAAACCCGTCTAAATTCGCCCTTAGGGCGAAGGGCCTTTGGGTTAATTTTCGCAAAAAATCTTCGCAAAAATGAACGATGAACGGAGCACCGTCTAATTTGGGCTTTACATAATAATACAATGTATATATATTTAGGTACGGGGAAAAAATTCTACTTACCTACCTATTCCCATTCTGTCGTACACAATCTCTAAGCAAGCTTTGGCTAAATACCCTACTCGCTAATTAACACTCAAACTTTAAACAATTTGTCTCTAAGTTTGACTGTTTATTTGCGAGTTTGCGATATTTTAAAACTTATTTATAATCGAGAGAAGTCAAGTGACAGAAGTGAAAACTCTGGGTTTTTTTTATTTTCAACATTAGTGACTGTTTTTTTTATTAATGTTTCGCACTCAGTTATCTATCCTCTGCTTTGAGTAATAAACCAACACTTTATTACTCAAAGATCCTCTGACATGGTGTCCGAGACTTTTTTATGCGAATTTTGCTCAGAAAAAGTGCCCACTCACGGTGTTCGTCCAATGGGGATGGCAATTTGGCATTTTGCAATGGCAAAAAAAAAACATTAGTGTGTCGCGAACCCAGATTTTCCCGTACCAAATCGCTCAATGCGATTAATGGCCGATTTCACCAAGTTCGAGTGACATTTTACAGAGGAATAAATTGGGCGTTCTCACAGTTCTTGTATTGAAAATACTGTCAAAATATCTTTACGCTCGGATAAGACTTATTTTACGTTGGTGAAATCGACCCTAAGTAAGATAAGTAATAAGCCATAAGTTTTCACTTTAATAAAATAGCAAAGTACCTATTTCTACGTACATTAGAAAATCTAAGTCCTCTGCTCTCTGCATGTCGTATTTTCTTACCGGGTGTTGCGGACGTCGATGACTTATTTTGCTCACGACTCTTTCGTGACCGGCTTACTGATCGCTTCACTTTAAATTCAGTTGCAATTTATCGGCGGATGACGGATTCGCCCCCCGCGCCCCGCGCCCCGTCGATAATGCGGCCCTTTCATTAGTCGAACACTGATTTATTGTATCTACCGCTCTTGTAGAATACAAAACTTGTAAAGTTTATTTCAATAGGAAAATTTAATAATTCCACGACATAGATTTAAATCTCTATTCGGAGTTATCGTATAAATCACAATATAACAATTAATAATATTAAATTAGTTATTAATAGTTAGTTAGTTAGTTTAACCTTCTATTGAAGAAACATAATATTGATTTTTCGATGTTTCCAGATTGTTTAATGTATTGATATTTAAAGTTGTTATTCTTATCATATCTATCTCGTATGTAATGCTGTTTAAGTAAATACTTTTGAAATCTTTCCCATATAGGGCCAGTGCCGAGACGTAGCGTTTTTAGGGCTCCGTATTTAATACAAATAACAGTTTTTTACTTTCGCATACGATTGAAATAAAATCAAAACACGAATGACATTCCGGCGCGTCCGGGCGAACACAATTCGTGTTATGTTGGTTTCGTATATAGAGCAACACATTTTTAACCTGCTTTTATAATATTACTAGCTGATGTCCGCGACTTCGTCCGCATGGATTTAGCTTTAAAAAATACCGCGGGAACTCTTTCATTATCCGAGATAAAAAGTAGCTCTCCCGGTCTGAGGAACCACTACTACATCCATTACTATACCCATGCAAAAAATTGCATCAATCCGCTGTTCTGTTGCGCCGTGATTGAAGGACAAACCAACAAACAAACACACTCTTGCATTTATAATATCAGTAATGCTTTATTATAACACTTTTTATAATGGTCAAATTTTTTACCATACTTAACCAAAGACAAAATTACGTTTAGTTGTCATTTACGTTTTGTTATTCCACTGTCATTTGCGTTTTGTTATTCCATGTCAGATGCGTTTTTGTTATACCACGTTTTATAGTGACTTGACGGAAACGCGGTCGAACGGGATAAAAAGTATCCTATGTCCGTCTCCTGGTTCTAAGCTACCTCTCCACCAATTTTCAGCCAAATCGGTTCATCCGTTCTTGAGTTATCAATAGTGTAACTAACACCACTTTCTTTTATATATATATAGATATGGATTGCATTTATATAATTTATATGGATGCGCGAAAAACATTTTGAGATCCACACTCGTGAGCATTTAATTGTACCTATGTACAATGTATGTAGGTAAATTGTGCATTGACAGATAAAATAAGTGGGAATAAATAAGTAAGTAATAAGTAATTTTTATTAAATAAAATATAAATTATATTTTATTTAATAAAATTAAGTATTAATTAAATTTAAATTCGTATTTCTTTTTTTTATTATTCACAATATTGTCGTCAAACAATATTATTATGTGTGTGGTAACATGCGTGTTTATAATGTTAGGTTTGTTGACCTTTAGGCTTAGCTTAACCACTTCTTTTAGATTCAAAACACGACTCTACCCGTGGGAACATGTTTGCATATTGTTATCGTACGGCAATCTATAAGTCTTGTCAACATCCTATTAACCTACTGTATTTTTGTCTCACGGTAAAAATATAGGTATACAAATAATATTTATAAAAAATTTCATATTCAATCATCATCTCCTTGTCCTTGTCCCACGCTATGTGGGATCGGCACAACATGTCTTGTAAGCCATGTTGTCAGTGGTTCGGCATGACATTTTACGACCGGCCGCCTGCCTGAAGTCAAGACTCTTTGGTAATGCTTTTGTTGGTGGAAAGGATAGAACCGCCACCTTTCGGTTCAATAGGGTAGTGTTGGGATCCCTTTTTTTTAATCTCCAGACTCGAACGCCAGGCCTCGAACTCTGGACTGTACGCGGGCACTATATATGTGGCGTCCACGCTTCCAGTTCTTTCTTATACGTGGATAGCAAGGTGGTGTCCACTTAAGACAGAATAACTGATGATGATGGTACTGAACCATCATCATCAGGTTCTGGGTTCAATACTGTGCTCACTTAACCTATAAAGGTGCTGAAATTTTTCTTCATAACATTAGCAGCTGATTCCGAACCCTCCAAATTCAGCGTTTTTCCAATGAAATCAGAAGTAGAGCTGAAAACCTGACTGGCCTCACTCTTTACAGTGGCGACACCTATTTCATCAAGATCCATATTATAAAAATATTAAATTGATAAAAATTTCATATTCAATATATGTATATAATATTAATTATAATATGCAATCCATAAAAGAAACTCCCTTCTTACATCATTAATTATATTAGATTATACGAATACCAATATAATAATACAATAAGCAATTAAATATCACTTGCTTCAACGGTGAAGGAAAACATCGTAAGGAAACCTGCACACCTGAGAGTTCTTCATAGTTCTTAAAGGTGTGTGAAGTCCGCCAATTCGCATTGGGCCAGCATGGTGGACTATGGCCTATAACCTTTCTCTGAGAGGAGACCTCGCTCAGTACTGAGCCGTTGATGGGTTGCTAATGATGAAGATGATGATACGAATACCGTTAAAATAATGCTAAACACCTTACCTACTACCTCCTTAGTTTCATCTAGATATTTAGTTTCTCTTTGTTTCACTTCTCCTTCTTTTTATAAATCGATAGACTTCCACTTCTGGATATAAGTCTCTTGTCTATGAACTTCCGCACGTTTCCATCTTGTGCCGCAAGTATCCTATTTTCCTGTATTTCACAGATACGCAGTTTTATCATACATAAAATGCGGTGTAACTATTAGTGATTATCAGAAAACATCCCAATTATTTTTAACCCGTTCTGTGGTGATTCCTTGCACGGAAAAACAAAAGTTAAACAACAGTTTAACTTTTGTTTTTCCGTGCATCACGGAAAAAATAATAATAAGTACGTTAGTTAATAAACCATACCTACAGGAAAATTATATTTTGTATAAAACATTAAAACCGGTAATTTTTTTGTATGTACTTATAATTGAATAATAATTTTCATAGCAGAGTCGTAGTAGGTAGTTAGGTAGGTATAAGTAGTTGGTGGTAGTGTTTTCGTACTTTCATACAAAAAGTATTGGTCTTCAATAGGTTAGGTTGATTGCGTTATACTTATTTGCGATTCACCCCATATCAGTTAGGTAAAGTAAAGACCAATGAATTGTACCTACATTTTTTGAACCGATTATATTATTTATCCATTGACGTCTAAGTGCCGATTTCACCAACAGACGAAACGACAGTTTTTGTATTGAAAATACTGACAAAATATCATACGCGTAGATAATACTTATTTTACGTCCATTAAATCGGCCCTATTACAATTTGACGAACGTTTCCCATACATAAGCTTTTCACATTAATATTATCAGATACGTAATATTAATATTAAGATGTTAATGAAAAAATAAATCACTACATATTATAAAACAAAGTTCCCCGCCGCGTCTGTCTGTCTGTCTGTTCGCGATAAACTCAAAAACTAATGAACGGATTTTAATGCGATTTTCATCAGTAGATAGGTTGATTAATGACAAAGGTTGTTAAGATTTTGTGTAAATTGGTTGAAATATGACGATAATTGTTGAAAATGTCGGAAAAATTTAAGCCGCCTGGGGGCTTTCATCGAAAACGCTGGCCAAACCCTTTGAGATATAATAAAAAAAATCTATATCTATCTTTTAAGGATAGCTCAATATACCCATTCTAACTTTAAAAAAAATGGTCACGTACTATGCGGTAATCGGAAATCTATTTTGACAGATACAGTATTAATCCTTATCATCTTAAATACGTTAGTTACCTTACGCATTTCATGCACATTATGTTACACCATACAATTTAAATGAATATCCCTATCCTTACAATGTGCTATTAGGTACTAAGGGTACGTACAGGCCGAAGATGCCTCACTGCGATACCTCGCGGTCGCGGTTTAGCTCGCTACCTCGATGTCACCTCCATTTAAAACAAATGTATGCAAACAGACAAGCACGAACATGTCGAAGATACCTCACTGCGATACATCGCGGTTCACTTCGATGCTTCACCTCGATGCTTACATGAAAACAAAATATTTAGTTTTTATATCGCGGTCGACTGCAAGCATCGATGTGATCTGGCTTGTGATTGGTTAAATTGGTTCGCCGTCACAAGGAAGAGATTTAAGGCTCCTGTCGTTAACTTCAAGCCCCGAATACATTGCAGTTCGCACTGTACTCATTTTTTAAAATTTAATTATGGAAAAGGAGATGCTTATTGATTTAATTTTTAATGTCCCTGCCATTTGGGACAAGCGGCACAAAAACCACCACAATAGGTATGTTTTAGCCAAAGAATGGAAGAAAGTTGCTCTAGCATGTGAATCAACAGGTAAGCTGCATTTTTATTGGGTCATAATTTTCCACCATTAATTTGTTGCTATTATAAATGCTATTGCTAATGCTATATATATATCCACCCCGTCTTCTCACGGTGTAAATAAGTCAGAGCGGTAATGCTTTAACATACCTACTTATACTGTAGTATTATAAATGCGAAAGTGTGTTTGCTTCTTCTTGGTTTGTCCTTTTATCACGCCGCACGCAGAGCTACGGATTGACGTGATTTTTGCATGGACATAGTTGAGGAACTGGAGAGTGACATAGGATACATTTTATCCCGAAAATTAAAGAGTTCCCGCGGGATTCTCAAAACATTTCCAAGCGGACTAAAGTCGCAGGCAGCAAGCAGCTAGTTATCAATAACTGATTTTTATCGTAACCACACGACTGAGCACCTTAACAAGCATCGAGGTGCGACTGAACCGGCATGTTCGCACCGTCATCCATGTAGACATCGCGATATCGACATCGAGGTAGCGAGCTAAACCGCGACCGCGAGGTATCGCAGTGAGGCATCTTCGGCCTGTGCGTACCCTAAGCCTCCGCTCTCCGTCCGTCTGTTAGCGGGCTGTATTGAAATTTCCATAGAATGTTTATTTCTATTACATAGCCGCTTTAACAACGTATAATTCCTCAATAGCCCAACGGTTAAAGGTGCGGACTGAAAACTGAAAGGTCGCAGGTACGAATCCCACCCGTTGCACTATTGTCGTACCCGCTCCTAACAGAAGCTTTCCACTTATTTGGCGGGGAGAGGAGGATATTAGTCAAGTTCAACTTGAATGATATTCTTTAAAAAAAAAAAGTTAAATATTAAAAGAGGGGTCTCCATACTATTTTGTTTCTGCTCGCGTTTGAAATCTTGTGCGATGGTACGGATCCCTTCGTGTGCGGGTCTGACTCTCACCTGGCCTGTTTTATTTATGTTCATATGTTTATACATATACTCATTGCAAAGTCCGCTGTGCCGCGGAGCGACGCGAACGCCGGCGTACCGGCTCACCTTGAATCTTCACGTTACGCAAAGCTGCGGTTCTAACTGAGCGTTCTTAATGATCCACAGCCAAAGAGCGGTTGGGAAATTAAATGCCTTGTTTCGTAACAGAGGATGTTTTTGTGATTCATTTTAGGGGGTAAATGATAACAACAGGTCAAGACCTCAGTACTGATTACCGTGGCTATTGTTTCAGTAGGTGTAAGCCTTGAAGAAGGCTATCAATAACTACCAAGTTAGGGAACATTCATGTAGTCAGAAGTGAGCATGTATAATAAATTTTAACCACTTTACATATTGATAGAAGCATCTTAACATATTTTATCAATAGGTAATATGTTATTCGTAGAGAGTGTGTTTTATGAAATTATTGTAGGAAATCATTCTTAATCTCTATCTCTATATATATAAAAATCAATTGCTGTTCGTTAGTCTCGCTAATACTCGAGAACGGCTGGGCCGATTTAGCTGATTTTGGTTTTGAAATGTTTGTCGTAGTCCAGGGAAGGTTTAAACGTTGAGAAAATATGGAAAAATTGCGAGGAAGATGGTAAAAAAAACAATTTCATTTTCCCATATAAACTGTTCTACCTACTTTCCTGTCAAACATTTGACGTTCGTCCCTTCGGTACGGTAGACTCGGGTCCACTCGAATTGAAGCACGTATTGATCATACTTCATACTAATATTATAAATGCGAAAGTGTGTTTGTTTATTGGTTTGTCCTTCTATCTCACCACAACAGATACGGATAGGAGTGACTTTTTGAATGGGTATAGTTGAGGACCTGGAGGGTGACATAGGCTACTTTTTTACCCAGAAAATCAAAGAGTTCCCAAGGGAGTTCAAAAACTAAATCCACGCGGACGAAGTCACGGGCATCAGCTAGTTAAGATATAAAATTCTTAAACACATTAATATGTATTGAAATTTTTTACATAATATGTATAATTTACTCAAATGCTTCAAAGCTTGGCTACTTTGTTGCTTTGTTGTATGTGATAAAATAATTAATTAATAAAAGTAGGTACCTACCAATCTATTGCATTTACAATCTACGTCTATAAAATGTCATGACAAAAAGAATACAAGACAAGATACAATATACCACGAGCACCTATACCTACGGCGACGTCTTGGCGCGGTTCTCACCCGCGACCGCAGCGGTTGCGTACAGCTGTTTTATTTCAATACTCATGAGTCACGACACTGCAGGTTTATGCGGTCCGTCGTCGTCGAAAGGAGAGAACACTCTGCGGGCCCGCGGCTTCCGTAGAATGCAGATTTGTATGGAAAATGAAGTAGCATTTTCACAGCGCGGTTTGCGCCTGCGACGGACGCGGATGCTCGCGGCGTCCGCAGTAGAACCGCGCGGGTCGCGGTCGCCTGCGAGCTTGGTGGCAGGGGGCAAAGCAGGGGGCGGTCGCGACGCAGTGTTCAGGGGAAGTGTTCTCTCCTTTCGACGTTATTTTTGCGGTCCTTTTCCGCAACGGCAGTGGCTGCAGGACCGCATAAATCCGCGGTGTCATGAGTATTGAAATAAAGCTGTACGCAACCGCAGCGGGCGCGTGTGAGAACCGCGCCGTGAGTAGTGGCTTACCTACCTAAGTCCTAAGTATATTATTTTATTTTTGTAAACAAATTGTAAGGACGTTGAGGCAAGACGTTTAAATGAATGTAGTTACTTCTCTTTTGATGTATCCATTATAATACTTCACAGGAATCCAAAAACTATGGTTTACGTAATAGATAATATGTAACGGATTCAAGTAGGGCACATCCTGGATGGGACATATTTTAGCCTCTCAACTTACAGCAATTAAGAAATATAAGTCAGTATACGTATGCTGTATGCATGCCGCTGCAGGTGAAGCAATAATTCACTGAGCCATGTAAACACTGAACAGTATAGTAACCAACTCGTGTCGAGGTCATACGTGCACTCTACAGATATATTCTAAGGATGTACATTGTACGTAAAGTAACTGGATTTTATAGGTATCTACTATCTTGATCTACTACCCATTCAGAACTATAATTTTTTACTTCAATTTAAATGAATCCGTAGATCAATGAATTGGAATTTAAACATATTTTTTTGGTAACTGGACCAACCGTGTATCGCCTATCAAGGCGATAGCCTAGTTAGTGGCTAGGACAGTGGTCTCCTATTCAGGGGCTCGCATAAATTATGAAGGTCCAACCAGCATAAGAAAATATGCGATATAAAAAAATAAAATCGGCCAAGTGCGAGTCGGGCCTCGCACTTTTAGGGTTCCGTACGTATGACCAAATCATTTTTTTAGAACTAGATACATATTTAGATATCTTTTAGTTCTTAGAAAGTACTAAATTAGCATAATATGGGGAAAAATGCTAGTTTGTTTTGGTCACAACTTACAAACCGCATTATAAATCGGTGTTTTCAGTATTTGTTGTTTAAATACGCTTTAAAGTACATAATACACAAGAATTTTAAATTCCGAACTAGTTTAGTTTTTGAAATAGACCCCCTTACAAAATTGGTCTTAAACCGACAAATTTAACGGCCCCCCATTTCTTCATTTTTGTAGCTAAAAAATGAAAAAAAAAATTGAATTCTACTTAATAAGCTCTAGACAATTACACCCCACATGCCAGGGTAAAAAAATAAATTTTATATCGACTCCTTTTCCATGTATGGGAGCCCCTTTATTTTTAATTTAATTTTATTTTTATTATTTGTTGTTATAGCGGCAATAGAAATACACAATATGTGAAAATAACAACTGTCTATCTATTACGTTTTACAAGATACATCCCGCTGCAGACGGACGGACGGACAGCGGAGGCTTAGTAATAGGGTCCCGTTGGCATCCCTTGGGTACGGAACCCTAAAAAACGATAAGATTATATTTTCCGAAGAAGAAACTCGAAAAATATAATCTGGCTGGCAAAAACGGTGGTAAATGTAGAGTTTTATGAAAACAATTTTTTGCGTAGTCGTTCCCCTTTAAAATATTACACTCCTTCTGGTGCAGTCAAGTGAAATGATATTTTGATATGAACTCACAATGAACAAAAGTTAAAAACATTAATAATTATCCGAAAACCAAAACTGGGGATACCTTGTGCTATCCGTGTGAACTGTGAAGCCGGGGAGGGCCGATTACGGGTCTTACATTATGTATTATATGCCCTTTGGGAACCGATTGGGATGCCACAAGTTCGGGGTGAACTATAATAGCCACAGAATAATTGGACGTAGTTATGCAAAAACGTTCCAACCCACAAGTCAAAATTGAGCTAATGGCACTAGGCTACTTTATTAGGCCACCCTTCATCATATACTAAAAACATTCCAGTCCTTTCGTCATTATTCTTTTATTTCCAATGTTCAGACCCACAATGCGTTTCATATTCGTAGCTAAAATCAATTAAAACCGCATCAATCTGACTGAAAATTTGCTTTGGGTTGGAACGTTTTTGCATAACTACGTCCAATTTTAAGGCCGTTAAGTTCCATCACTTTAATATTTCTATGCTATACCTAGGTACCTACATGTGTTGGTTATAAGTTAAACTAGTGGTTCGCCCCGAACTGAGACCTCGCGGTAACGGTTTCCCATAATTGACGATCAAAATTGACATTATTATTATGCCCGTTTTCACCAACCATACCTAAATCATCCCATTTGTAGAAGTCTCTTTACATAGGTAGCCCCTAAATACAATTCTAACATCCCAATGTCATTTTCACCTTTAGTTGTCCCGTAGAGGTTCGTAATAACAAAGTTGACAGAAAGTGTCAACTAACTTAACATAGGTAGCCCGTAAAGGTTAGGGAACTGTTATAGTGAAATCCTCAAGGCCTCAATCAAACTTAGGTATAGTTTTTTGGAACATTCAAATTAAATTACTTGTACACAGCGTCAACTATTGACACGATCAGAAATATGTAAAAACAAACTGCAACGTGAAGTTTTATTGATGTTTGCTAAATGACTAAATAATAATCTTAATTGAATAATAGGTATGTTACATAAAGCTGCATTTGCTATATGAGATGAGAGCGCCATCTATTGACATCATTGTGAAGTTCTGTTGTTGCTGCTCATTAAAAGTTAAATAATTTAGTTTCCTTATTACATTTATCTAATTTTAGTATTTGTTGTTCAAGTACATGATATTACGCTAAAATTGTAAAACTTTCAAGCCCCAGCTTTCAATGGTTATTCCGTTCTGAGGTCAAATATAATCTCCACTTTGAAAGCCCCCCATTTCGTCAATTTTAGGAAAAAAATTAAAAAAAAAATACTTTTGTACTCTGTTCCAAATTATCTTTAAAATGAGGTACTGTAAACCTATGAAACGCAAAATTTTTTTTTTCTTCGCATTCGCTTCTATGAGAGCCCCCCTGAAATAAAGATTTTTATAACTTTTTAAGCCATTTTCGGCTGGAGGCCATCGGTTTACATATTATATCTAAAATTGAAGTAATTTCGTTCAGTAATTCAGAAGTTATAAGGCTCTGACAGACGGACGGACGGACGGACGGACGGACGGACGGACAAGTGCAAATTCACTCAAGTAGACTCAAAGACCTTCGCTTCGCTCGGTCGAAAAGGTTAAAGGTTATTGGGCCTTTGTGAAACATGTCAGATTATTATATGGTTGGGTAATAAGCATTTCAACCTACCTGGTTGAAGTTTGCAATTGTCTACCTATAGCGAAAGTCGCACCGCGGTCAATGACCCCTAGGTCGTGGATGCATCTCCTCGTCAGTCTTCGTTTCGAATGTAACACTCACTCGTTAGTGACTATTGCTTTGTTAGAAAGTTATATAAAATATTGTGATACAGAAAGGAGCAAATAGAAAACCGCACAACTATATATAAGGCTTTGCAAAACAAATATACCTTTTTTGTGTTAGCAAAGTTTATAAATAGAAAGGCTTATTTTTTTAATGGCAAAATGTGGTTAACGACCTCGAGGTCAGTATACCTGGGATGCTTATGATAATAAATAATCTTCACCTTATTTGGTCGCTGATACTCATCACTCTATACCAAAATTTTTTATTTGACGACAATCTCAGCTCATGGTAAGTGACGATGCAGTCTAAGATGTTAGAGGACTAACGTGGAAGGGGTCTATGTAAGTTAAGTCGATAAAGCTAAATCGCTTAGCGAGACGTCGTTCATAGTGGGGTGGTCAAGTTATGGTAGGAATAAAAAATTCCAAAATTGGCCCAGCCGGGTATCGAACCCGAGATCTCCCACATATTATAGACCACAGCGCTCATCACTGCGCATAGGAGGTCATCAAACCAAGAAACTTTAATTAGAAGACTTAAGAGAAAAATAAAACAATGCGTTGTTTCGCGTAGCAAATAATTCCCCGTAAGAATATTATTCTTGCAATCTGTTTTAGGCTTAGTAAGTAATTCAATTGTTTTTATTTTAATTTTTGATAACTTGAATATTTTTATTGTGATTCTAATAAGTAATTGAACACACATATTTTGGCGAGCAGCCAGTTTTGTGACCGATCTGTTAATTATTGTAATGCTATATTTGTTGGGTTGCTAGCTGTTTTGTGTGTCAAATAAATAAATAAGTAAATTATGTAAACACAGTATTACTTAGCAAAGTTAACAGAAAATTGTAAATTATCTACGTTTAATTATCTCCATGAAAACTTTTAACGCGTTTTAACATAATTCGTGTCGTATTAAACTTTCCTTTAATGCCTTTTATGATTCGTTTAAAATTACAAGTTACGGCGTCGCGCGTCGTCGCGTCGTTCATAATCTCTGAATTGACAAAGACTTTCGCTTTAGCGGCTTTACGTAATGGTTTCGAATCGTGTTGACCCGCTGGCTAGAGGGCGTGGATCCTTTTGTGGATGTCTATAAAAATTGTTTGCGGAGCTAGTCTAGCGGTTAAAAAGTAGGCCTTCTTTTCGGGGGTCCGAGGTTGGATCCCGGGCACGTATTTCTGATTTTTCGGAATTATGTGTGCTTTAGCAATAATTTACGTTATTTCAGTGGACATTTGTGTATACCATACATAATATTTATTATGTATGTTCTAAATTTCAATCAAAATCAAAGCAGTGATAGCCTAGTGGTTAGGACTGTAGTCTCCTATTCAGGGGGTCGCAGGTTCGATGCCGGGTACGCACCTCTGACTTTTCGAAGTCAAGTGCGTTTAAGCAATTAAATATCACTTGTTTCAACGGTGAAGGAAAACATCGTGCGGAAAGCTGCACACCTGAGAGTTCTCTATAACGTTCTCGAAGGTGTGTGAAGTCCGCCAATTGGCATTGGGCCAGCGTGGTGGACTATGGCCTATAACCCTTCTCTGAGAGGAGACCTGCGCTCAGTAATGAGCCGTTGATGGGTTGATAATGATGATGATGATGTTCTAAATCTAAATTGGTTGAATTTATAATAATCATGTTTGGTTGAGAATATCATACTTAATATCTTCGTGAAAATATATATTTTTTGTCATCATTATGTTATATATGTATCAGGATAATATAGAGGTAGCGTATTCTCTAATTATTACAAAATATTAATACAAAAAAGTATAAAACCTTTCAATCATTTCTGAATTCACGAGCATTAAAAAATTACCTATCTTGTAAAATTTCACTTTCTAAACTAGCGGCACGCTATGATGGCCGGTTTGACGTTTGTCCGCTCATGAAGTTCCGTATTAATTGATAACGACTTTGAAGGAAATAATTGTATTACTTTATTAACGATAGTGATGTGCAGAGATTCATAAATTTTATCGAATGTAGTTTTAGGTTTAGGACTCAAAATTTATTTATTAAATTGATTTCTAAAATGTATACAAGTGTAGAAAAATCAGTTTGCACCATTTAAGGGGTGAATGTACTTGTGAATATGAACAATTTTCACTATGTGGACAAACCTCTGAAATCGCAAAAAAATATCAGCTGTTTCATACAAAAGGTAAAATTTTTATTTTTATATGATATATACCACAACTCGGCATTTGGTTTTCTAAATTGAAAATTTTTAAAAATGGAATCTAATACGATCGTCACATAGGATCGCTGGCTAGCACAACTACTACCTCCGGAAAACTCGCGTCAATGCTCAATGCAAAACAAAGCAGTTTCGAATTGACGTTGCTTCGAAAAGTATAAACTGTCAGTGCAATGCGATTGTGATATAGTTTTGACCTGTTCTAAATAGTCAGACACGTGAGTTCGTAATACGCCTTCGTAACTATTTCGATCGTGAAGCTCAAAATGGAGGGCCAATTTTACCTATAACGTCAGTGGTTGAACGCGTAGCTGATGCGCTTAATATTGGACAACGAACTGTTAGACGGATAACTAAAAAAAAATATGGCGAGACTGGCACAGAAGAAAATAAACTTCACACACCAAAAAAGAGAAAACGAGCAAAACCAGTCGTAGGCATCGATAGCTTTGATGCCGATGCTATCCGAAGACATGTTTACGGCTACTATTTACAGAAGGAGTATCCAACAAGAAAAAAGTTGGTGCATTCACTGAAGGAAGCTGGATTATTCTTCGGTGGGGAAAGTTCTTTAACGAAGATTTTGAAGACCATTGGATTTCGATACAAAAAATGTAACAAACGCAAAATATTGATGGAAAGATTTGATATAGCGATGGCAAGGTATACTTTTTTACGGCAAGTGAAAGAAATCAAAAATTGGCAAAATGTTGTGTTCTTGGATGAAACATGGCTTAATGCTAACCATACTGTAGGCCGTTCTTGGAACGATGACACAGCAGCATCTACTTCCAAAGTTCCTGTAGGAAAAGGATCGCGACTTATAATTTGTCACGCCGGAACCATCAACGGGTTTGTCGAAGGTTCTCTCATGGCTTTTGCGTCAAAAACCACTGGAGACTATCATGAAGACATGAATGGAGAAAAGTTTACTGAATGGTTTACCTCAATGTTGTGTAGCCTCCCTGAACCATCTATTATAATTATGGACAACGCCCCATACCACTCGATGCAAATTGACAAGCCACCTGCCCAATCCCAAAAGAAAGCTGATATCGTCGCATGGCTTCGTAAAAATGGCGTAGATGCAAACATGAATATGTTAAAAGCGGAATTAGTACGTCTTTTAAAAGAAAACAAACCAACCAAGATCCGATACGTCATTGACGAAATAGCATTAGAACATGGGCACAGAGTTATACGGTTACCGCCTTACCATTGTGAGTATAATGCGATTGAGTTGGTGTGGGCTCAAATTAAGGGATATGCTGCAAGACACAATACAGAACCCCCATTTACCACAAAAAAAATGCTAAAATTATTAGAAGAAGCTTGTGAACATGTGACTAAAGGAGACTGGGAAAAGGTTGTGAATAGAACTGTTAAATTAATAAGGGAAGATTATGAAAGAGATGTGAAAATAGATAATATTATAGAAAACGAACATATAATTATTAATGTAGGTGATGATAGCAGTGACGACAGTGAAAATAGTAGTATGGACGAATCTGATTAATTATGGCCTTTTGTGGCACCTTTTTTGGTATCTTTTGTATTCATATGTTTCTTGTGTGCATATAAAGTATGTATATTCATTTTCATTCAAATATTCAGTTCGTTCAAATAAATTAAATAAACATATACATTTTTGTTTTATTAAACCTATTTAATCAGGTACAAAAACAAAACTTAATTGTTTTTTATTCGAGAATAAATTGACATTCCACATCACTATTGTAATGTGTCAAACCGGCCATCATAGCGTGCCGCTAGTATAATTCTATATTAAGATTCGAAAACATTATTCACCCTTCGTAACATATTTCGTAGAGTCGGTATAGCTTTTCTCATACATACATAAACATTTTTTTTATTTTACATTTTTTGCATCTGTGCTAACCTACTCCCATATCCTACCCAATATTCGTGTTACGAACTGATTTCATTTGAGTGTGAGAAAGGATTTATTGTCAATCTTTCTCATGGATTTACTTAATATAAACAAATCTTTATTATCAGTTAATTGTTTCATCTGATGCAGAAAGGCTGGCTTTTTGCGCAAAGGATCAGCCTGGCTGTTCAGCGTTGAATCGTGGTCAACATTCTTGCCACGATAAGGTTATTCTATAAATTTTATTGTAACATAAAATGCTATGTATATTTATATATATATATTAAACTAGCTGATGCCCGCGACTTTGTCCGCGTGGATTTAGTTTTTAAAGTCCCTCGGGAACTCCTTGATTTTCACGGATAAAAAGTAGCCTAGATGTTGACCCGAGTAATAAGCTACCACGGTATATAATTTTGTAGAAATCTATGCGGTAGTTTTTACGTGAAAGAAGGACAAACAAACAGACAAAAAAAAATTTAGCTTCTGTTTTGATATCTGTATCTTGAACACAATTACAAGCAAAAACCCTTTTTTGAATCTATTTCATGTACAGAATTGGTTTCCTTTCTGTTTTATTATATAAGTATAGCAGTATAGATATAAATTTGTTTATCTATATATATAAAAGAAAGTGGTGTTAGTTACACTATTATAACTCAAGAACGGATGAACCGATTTGGCTGAAAATTGGTGGAGAGGTAGCTTAGAACCAGGAGACGGACATAGGATACTTTTTATCCCGTTCGACCGCGTTTCTGTCAAGTCACTATAAAACGTGGTATAACAAAAACGTATCTGACATGGAATAACAAAACGCAAATGACAGTGGAATAACAAAACGTAAATGACAGCTAAACGTAATTTTGTCTTTGGTTAAGTATGGTAAAAATATAACAATTATAAAAAGTGTTATAATTAAGCATTACTGATATTATAAATGCGAAAGTGTGTTTGTTTGTTGGTTTGTCCTTCAATCACGTCGTAACAGAACAGCGGATTGATGCGATTTTTTGCATGGGTGTAGTAATGGATGTAGTAGTGGTTCCTCAGACCGGGAGAGCTACTTTTATCTCGGATAATGAAAGAGTTCCCGCGGGATTTGTAAAAACTAAATCCATGCGGACGAAGTCGCGGGCATCAGCTAGTATTTATTATAAAATCTCTATCGATGAAACAATACTTTAATGTTTAAGATGGTTTTTGCCAGTCATTGCATAAAATAACGACAAAGTGAGACAGCTATGCTGTAATACTAGAGGTGGCCGGAAATGGTCAATTTTCCGCGCACGCGCTCCTCATTCGTCGGTCTCTGTTAGCATCAGTTAATTATTTGCAACTACTTGTAAAGCTTAAAGCGTAGAGGATATTATTTAAAACGTATTCCAATCAATAAAAATGAAATATGTGTAATCCATGTTTTTCTATTACAAAATACTGAAAAAACTAGGAAAAAACATTACCTAATTTGTAAAGGCTTCTATAAGTAGGTATAAGTCGCGTTTGGCCCGCGTCGAAATGGTCTATTCCCGCAAGCGGACCGCGGTTTTTCTAGTCAAGTAGACTTTCAGGTCCTGATCATTTTCAATCAAAAAACCACTCTTCCATCATTTAAACTCCCAGAGATAAACATCTATGAAATTCTTATAGCTGCCATCTTGAATCCGCTATTTTTATTTTTTTTCAGCTCACTGCCAATTGGATGATGTATCGAGTATTTTTTGTTTGAGCAGCCCCCATCTACCTTAAATACCCTGGCCATGCTCCTCACCCATCTTCCAAATCCTCGATCAGCATTACTTTCCATATTTTGTCTCCGAATCATTTGTCAGGATTAGAATTCTTCCATAAAAACAAACTTTGAAAAGAAACCTTCGTCTTGCATAGTTTGTACGGAAAAATAAATTCCGCCACCTTGAATTTTTTTTCTATTCACCAAGACGTAGACCTTCGGGTTCTGATCATCTTTTTCCAAGAAACCACTCTTCCATCTTTTATACTCTCCGAGATAGATGCCGATGAAATTGGTATGGCTGTCATCTTGAATCCGCCATTTTGTTTTTTTTTCAGCTCACTGCGAATTGGATGAGGTTTCGAGTACTTTTTGTTTGAGCACCTACCTCCCACCTATGTTCAATACCCTGGCCGTGCTCCTCACCCACCTTCCAAACCCTCGATTATCTAAATCTCGTAATTTGTCACAATAAGAAATCTTCAATAAAAACAAACTGAAAAGAAATCGTATCAAAAACTTGCATAGTTTCGAATTCCGTCTTCAATAATCGCCGTAATATTTTGGATGAAAAAAATAATTAGGCCATATTGATTTTTTTTCTGTTCATCAAGTAGACCTTTGGGTAGTAGACCAGTTATAGTACGGGAACTCGTTTTACTGAGATTCTTTTTTGCGAGGTTTGTTCTCTATGGTAATTCAATCCTATTTCCTTCCTCGACTCTATTATTACGACTTTAAAGAGTTCTTTTTCTAAAGTTTACCGAAGTTAAATGCGTTGTTTTGTCGCTTTATTTATTATTCGTATTAGACTTTTTAAAATTAAGCGTGCGTTAAAGTAATAAGTAATGTTCTTTTTAATCGCTGCTATTACTTTTGCACATGAATTTAATGTTAGGTAATACATATTAGTTAAGTTAGTATTTGTAACGGATTTATATTATTCCATTATTTTACGTTTATTACATTATTTTTTTTGGTTTCTATTAATTAGGACAATTATTGTATTTGTGATGTTAACTAGTGTCAATGTAAATTGTCAGTGTAAATTGTCTTTTTTTTTATTAATAGCACTCTTTTTAATACTCAAAGATACGCACTACTCGATAATGATAACAACCTCTATTTATAACCTATGATTTATAATAATTTACCACGAAGCCAAACAATTTATTTATTATTCTTTATTTTTTGTGCTTCGCTGAGTTATTAAGTGACACCTGACAGTCATAATACACAATGACATTGGCTGAGTTCCTAAAATAAGTTTTGTGGGCGTACACAAAAACAATGATGGATTCTGTAATTACATTAATATATATATAGCTGCTGGGGCTGATTCACTGACTGATTCACTGATTCACTGATTCACTCACTCATTGATCACCTCTCCTGTAAAATTTTGTATGAAAATTTTTTTCTCACCGATGGTTTCGTATAGAGGACAAAAATTCATTCGGAGGAAAAATATGGAGAGAGCTGATGATTGAGGATTTCGGAGACTGGTGAAGAGCACGGCCAGGGTATTGAAGATAGGTGGGGTGTGCTCGAACAAAAGTCACTCAAAACCTCATCCAATTGCCAGTGAGTTGAAAAAAAATTCCAAAATGGCGGATTCAAGATGGCGGCCATACAAATTTCGTCGGTGTCTATCTCGAAGAGTATAAAAGATGGAAGAGTGGTTTCTTGGCAAAAGATGATCAGGATCTAAGGGTCTATTTGACGAATAGAAAAAAAATCAAGATGGCGGAATTTTTTTTTCTCCATTAAAAATATATGGCGAATATTGAATAGACTAGAAGCTGAGAACTATGCAAGACTTTGATACGGTTCCTTTTCAAAATTTGTTTTTATAAAAGAATTCTCATTCTGACAAATGATGAGATATGATGATCGAGGGTTTGGAAGGTGGGTGAGGAGCACGGGCAGGGTATTGAAGATAGGTGGGAGGTGCTCAAACAAAAAATACTCGAAAACTCATCCAATTGGCAGTGAGCTGAAAAAAAAATCAAAATGGCGGATTCAAGATGGCGGCCATACAAAATTTCGTCGGTTTATATCTCGGATAGTATATAAGATGGAAGAGTGGTTTCTTGGCAAAAGATGATCCAGACCCGAAGGTCTACTTGATGAATAGAAAAACAATCAAGATGGCGGAATTTTTTTTTTCATACAAAATATATGGCGAATATTGAAGAGACTAGAAGCCGAGAACTATATGCAAGACTTTGATACGGTTCCTTTTCAAAATTTGTTTTTATAGAAGAATTCTCATTCTGACAAATGATGAGATATGATGATCGAGGGTTTGGAAGGTGGGTGAGGAGTACGGCCAGGGTGTTGAAGATAGGTGGGAGATGCTCAAACAAAAAATACTCGAAACCTCATGAAATTGGCAGTGAGCTGAAAAAAATTCAAAATGGCGGATTCAAGATGGCGGCCATATCAATTTCATAGGCATCTATCTCGGAGAGTATAAAAGATGGAAGAGTGGTTATTTGATAGAAAATAATCAGGACCTGAAAGTCCACTTGACGATAAAAAAACCGCGCTCCGCTTGCGGGCCGCGCACTCACGCGCCCTACTAGTATATATGTATAGGTACTAACTAATATATTACTGGATAATATTCTGGCAGAAACAGCTTCGAATCAATCAAAATTATATCATGGGGCTTTTCCCCTGTTTTTGTTTAAAGGTTGAGTTTTGGGCTAAAAACTTAGAAAATGCTCTTTTTATCCCAATTGAGGGAGAAATCGGATTAGGTGGGATCTTTTAGAATAGAATAGAATAGAAATGTTTTTGGAGTTTACTCCTTTAGAATCGATTTTAGGCGCCCGGTATGAGAAAAATTTGAGCAGTGAAATCTGTTTTGAATGACCTCGTTACGTTTTTCACATCGATGCAAATTTCTACCCTAACGTTGATTAAATAAGGTTGGTTTTCGCTTGAGTTGTCGAATGCCCTTGTTACGTTTTTCACAACGATGCAAATTTCTACCCTAAGTTTGAGTAAATAAGGTTGGTTTTCGCTTGAGTTGTCGAATGCGAAAGCGCTTTCGCTTCGGGAAGCCGAGCGCGTAGCGATCGGGTCGGAGCGGCGCCGCGAATGCATTACGACGTTTTAAGTGGTAAACTCCAGTCGTGCGTCGGAGCTAACACACACACTTTTTTTATTCAAATAAACTTTTTTACAAGTGCTTTTGAATCGTCGATGAGTCTACCACTGGTTCGGTTACCCACTAAAACTCCTTTAGTCTGCACCCTCAACCCGTGCTCAGAGCATATTTCTAGAATGACTAGTAGAAAACGCCCCTAACATAGAATCAGCATCTTGAATCTTTTACGGAATACCTAATTTTAATGAAATAACAATTTTTGATCATATTTACAATTTTTAAACCATAATTATGTTTGCATGCAAGACCTATACAAAGACACTCAATTTTTTCACAAACAAAAAATATTTCTTTTCATTATTAGCTGTAGGATAAGCTAGCTAAGTTATGAGATATTTCGTAAACCCTTAAATGATATTGTAAGCTTTTCAAATAGTTTTATCTGCAATCGCGTGTCTACCAAGTACACCTGGTACTTGGTTTCATAATATTCATGAAAAGAAAAATGAACCTAGTGAGATCATAAACCTACCGAATGAAATACATTCTAACAAATAAATGAACTATATTATATTATCATATTAATATTACTTATATTGTCTGTTATTTAATATGGGCGAGGAAACGCTGTGACTTGAAAAAGTCATATTTACTCGTAACTGTGTCATGTTCTTTAACTTGAAATACTACACATAGGTTTCTGACCATTTGTTACGAATATTAATTTAGCAACAATTAACTTTATTGTTTCCGTGTTACCGCGCAACGTAGGCAATAACGTTTAACGTTTCGCAAAACAGTAAAAGTGTTGTGGGCGTATACAAAACGACAATTGTCGTCGACGCAATCGCGTTTTCTATCGGTTGCGGTCTCACTTCGCGCTCGGCTGCGCGTTCAAATCTGACACCACATCACATCATTTATAACACTCTAGGCTTTCGATTGATGTCGCTAGTACCTACTACCCTCGTAATAGAACATAGTAACTTCAGTTACTGTGTTTAAGTTCTTCATAATCACGAGACCAAGCGTCATTTGGGAAAATTTTCGATTTGTTTGTATGTAGTTAGTATAGTTTTTTATTTGATAAATAAAAAAAAAAGTGTGTGTCAGCTCCGGCCTCCGACGCACGACTGGAGTTTACGCGCGACGCTATATCCTTCTCTATGCGCGCGACTCGGGTCCAAGCGCGCCCCGACCGACTTTCGCACGAAAACCAACCTTATTTACTCAACGTTAGGGTAGAAATTTCAACGTTGTGAAAAACGTAACGAGGTCATTGATAAATTGATTTTACTGCCCGGATTTTTCTCATACCGGGCTGCTAAAATCGATTCTTAAGGAGTAAACTCCAAAAACAGTAAACTTTAATCGCGTTTTTTTACAAACCGTATGCCTGTGCCACATAGTCTATATGACATGTGACAGGTGACAGGTGGAAAGGCTGTATAAAGGTGAAGAAGCCACGGGGCAATCAGCATCGCGCAGTAACAAGCATGAAAAAGGGCGGTCAGCGTCAACCTCCATTTATGTCATCACCGTTTCTTTGACTGGGCAGAATTTTGCAGTTGACGTGAGAAGTCACAGCATTTTGCAGCATCATCATGCATTTTTCTTAACTGAAAAAATAACGAATTACACTAATTATGTTATTGTACTAGTTTTGCTCCTTTCAGGGCTTCTTGCACATCCTCTCGAACCCAAATGCTTAAAGATAGAACTTAATATTATGGATGTTCAAGTATGTAATTTATACCAATATCGCTTTTTTCGATCGATTATACCGAAATTCACAACACCATTCCGAACCAGTGCTAGATACATTTATATTATGCATAGATACGAAAGCACTTCTAAAAGTTAATTTAAATAAAAAATATTTCTGTTCTATTCTAATCGGCTTTGCTTCAGCTGTCCACATGATAGATAAGCTACATTTTGTAACATTTTTGTTCTGAAAAGAGCAACTGCTGAGTTTCTTGTTGGCTCTTCTCAGCAGAATCAGCATTCCGGAACCGGTGGTAGATTCCTGACTTGTCATGAGAGCCACAAGTTGGCCTACATGGAATAAATGATTTTGATTTTGATTTTATACCCACAGCTAATTCTATGCTTTATTTCAAATAAACGTTACTATTACCAACATTATATTAAACTAGTAGGGCGCGTGGGTGCGCGGCCCGCAAGCGGACCGCGGTTTTTCTATCGTCAAGTGGACTTTCAGGTCTTGATCATTTTTTACCCAAACACCACTCTTTCATCTTTTATACTCTCCGAGATAGACGCCTTTGAAATTTGTATGGCAGCCATCTTGAATCCGCCATTTTGAATTTTTTTTCAGCTCACTGCCAATTGCATGACGTTTGGAGTGACTTTTGTTCTAGCACCCCCAACCTATCTTCAATATCCTGGCCGTGCTCCTCACCCACCTTCCAAACCCTCGATCATCATATCTCATCATTTGTCAGATTGAGAATTCTTTTATAAAAACAAATTTTGAAAAGGAACCGTATCAAAGTCTTGCATAGTTCTCAGCTTCTAGCCTCTTCAATATTCGCCATATATTTTGTATGGAAAAAAAAAATCCGCCATCTTGAATTTTTTTCTATTCATCGAGTAGACCTTTAGGTCCTGATCATATTTTGCCCAGAAACGACTCTTCCATCTTTTATCCTCTTCGAGATAGACACCGACGAAGTTTGTATGGCCGCCATCTTTTTTCCGCCATTTTGATTTTTTTTCAGCTCACGGCCAATTGGATGAGGTTTCGAGTGACTTTTTTTCGAGCACCCCCACCTATCTTCATTACCATGGCCGTGCTCCTCACCCACCTTCCTAACCCTCGATCATCATATATCATCATTTGTCATAATGAAAATTCTTCAATAAAAACAAATCTTGAAAAGGAACCGTATCAAAGTCTTGCATGATTCCCGGCTTATAGTCTCTTCAATATTCGCCATATATTTTGTATGAAGAAAAAAAAATTCCGCCATCTTGGATTTTTTTTCTATTCATCAAATAGACCTTTAGGCCCTGATCATCTTTTGCCAAGAAACCCCTCTTCCATCTTTTATACTCCCCGAGATAGACACCGAAGAAATTTGTATGGCGGCCATCTTTTTTCCGCCATTTTGAATTTTTTTTCAGCTCGCTGCGAATTGGATGAGGTTTCGAGTGATATTTGTTCGAGCACCCCCCACCTATCTTCGATACCCTGGCCGTGCTCTTCACCCGTCTCCGAAATCCTCAATCATCAGCTCTCTCCATAATTTTCCTCCGAATGAATTTTTGTCTTCTGTACGAAACAATCAGTGAAAAAAAATTTTTTCATACAAAATTTTACAGGAGAGGTGATCAATCAGTCAGTGAATCAGTGAATCAGCACGAACAGCTATATATATATTAATAGGTCCAAATATTTGCAGGACATAATAAACACCGGAAAAATACTTGGCTCAATCGTAACTTTATATAAAAACACTGTAATGAAATAGTATTCTAATAACTACATAAGTACCGACTTCCCTATTTCCACGCTCAAGGCTTGAAGTTGTTTTATTAAACAAAGCTTAAGTTACTGTTTGGATTTGTTACAGTTTATAGAGAAAAAAAGTACTTAGTAGGTCGTTTGTTAGAAACTGTTTTGTTGGTGCTCATATTACTTATTTGATAATTTTCCTAGTATAAATTCTTAGATAGGTATCAGTTTGTGTGAAGTTTGTGTGAAGGGAAAATTTTATGTAGCATCTGTCATATTGATTTTTTCCTATAAAATTTCATTTTTATAAAATCCTTTTCCTATATGACACAATTTTGAATGAAATAATTTTTCCTATATGACACCCGAACCATGTCAACAAATCGATTGACACTTTATTCATCAAAAAATAGGTTCAGTATACGTTAGTACTAATATAATTATTTTTTGCACACACAAACATTGCATAGACTGGTAAAATCATAATTTGAAAGTGTTGAAGTATTTCTATTTCTTATTTAAATCAGTGTGATCGAAAGGCGGATCAAGATTTTATTATTATTTGTTTTGTTTTTAGAGTAAGTAATTTAGAACGCTTATCTCACTGTACGTGCCATTAAAGTAAACTTTAATGCTAAGTTACGGCATATTATATATTCTGTGGTTACGGCGCAGTAGGTATCTATGATTGGTTACGTAAGGCTCTATCATCTAGTCACTTCCTCTTTTCCGGACAAAATATCATTACACCCAAAGATTTACAAGATGGAGCCTAAAGGCTGTGAATGCGTCGAAAATTTGTGCTGCCACATGTGGTTCACGCCCTTTTCCCGTGCTCAGTTTGAATTAGGTCATCACCAGATATGGAGCTCGCGAGCCAATATTTTGTTTTTTTAAATGGCGGTTTTTGGTAAATAAAATGTGAAACAAACTTAACAGGACGATCTAAAATAACCAATAACATCACCTACCATCAGTAAATAACATTCAAGCACATCAGTTCCTGCAATATAAGAAATTGAAATTTGTAGAAAATAATTAAATTAGAGTTCGCCATTTAATGTGTGTTGCCAGTTTACGAACCCAAAATTTCCCTAATAAATAATGAAACCTTAGAATGTAGATACCGATAATATTCGAAAAGCGATTGCAGATAATGTCATTTTTTAATTTTCTTTCCAAGACAGTCCTTGTTCTACGATCTCACCTGATGGTAAGTGACGATGCAGTTTAGATGGTAACGGGTTAACTTGGAAGGGGATGAGCTAGGATTTATTAAATTTTTACACGCTATCGAGCCGGAACGCTAAATAGCTTAGCGATACGTCTTTGATGGTAGAATGGTAACTAGCCACGGCCGAAGCCTCCCACCAGACCAGATCTGAGATATTTCAGAAATTATAAATTTCGAAATTGTCTCCATCGATAATCGAACTCAAGAATTCCCCTCTCATTTTTTTTAACTTTTTCGTTTCTGATTTTCTTTTACTTATATTCATCTTAAATTTTTTTTTATTTTTTTAAACGAATATTTTACCGGGAGAGAGTTTTTATGACTTTAGCGATTTAGCGATTCACCGATCGAGTTGGAAATAGGGTTTAGGGTTACCTTGGATCAAAAATAGGAAATGGTTGCCAAAATTTTTAAAAGTCAGCGCCATATTGAAATTCTTTGTTATTGCACCGATGTCGTTCAAAATCGATATTTAGGGTTCCCTGGGGTCAAGAAAGACGAATTGGTCGCCAAAATTTTAAAAAGTCAGCGCCATATTGAAATTCTTTGTTATTGCACCGATGTCGTTCAAAATCGATATTTAGGGTTCACTGGGGTCAAGAGAGACGAATTCGTTGCCAAAATTTTAAAAAGTCAGCGCCATATTGAAATTCTTTGTTATTGCACCGATGTCGTTCAAAATCGATATTTAGGGTTCCCTGGGGTCAAGAAAGACGAATTGGTGGCCAAAATTTTAAAAAGTCAGCGCCATATTGAAATTCTTTGTTATTGCACCGATGTCGTTCAAAATCGATATTTAGGGTTCACTGGGGTCAAGAGAGACGAATTCGTTGCCAAAATTTTAAAAAGTCAGCGCCATATTGAAATTCTTTGTTATTGCACCGATGTAGTTCAAAATCGATATTTAGGGTTCCCTAGCGTCAAAAGAGAGGGAATAGTTGCCAAAATGTTGAAAAGTCAGCGCCATGTTGAAATTTTTTGTTATTGACGCTTGGGGACCCTAAATATAGATTATCAGTATTGCGCTGACTTTTTAAAATTTTGGCAACCAATTCGTCTTTTTTGACCCCAGGGAACCCTAAATATCGATTTTGAACGACATCGGTGCAATAACAAAGAATTTCAATTTGGCGCTGACTTTTTAAAATTTTGGCGACCAATTCGTCTTTCTTGACCCCAGGGAACCCTAAATATCGATTTTGAACGACATCGGTGCAATAACAAAGAATTTCAATATGGCGCTGACTTTTAAAAAAATACTGGCAACCATTTCCTCTCATTTGACGCTAGGGGACCCTAAATATCGATTTTGAACGACATCGGTGCAATAACAAAGAATTTCAGTATGGAGCTGACTTTTTAAAATTTTGGAAACCATTTATCTAAAACAAAATACTAAATACAATAACTCACTATAGTTAAAGGTAGTAATAAAATTATTGTTTTATGATAAAAATTAAAAAAAAAGTAGATATTAATTTTATTTTTAAAGTTTAAAAATTTTAATGACATAATTCTCCCCATTTTATTGGAATCACCTGCGTACCTGGTATCATTACGCACGCTCAGTAATCCACGCCGCGCATGCGCGGCACTCACGTCACGCACACTAGCATATTCTCATTGGCCTGTTTTTTTTCGTTCTTTAGTAGCGCGATACTCCTTCTAGACATATATGTATTCATAGATTACACCTTGTAATTGGAATTCTATTTTAACGTGGATTCAAATCAATACCTAATTATGTTTTATATAGTTTGCAGTTAATCATTTTCAATATCATTGGTATATGGTTTATATACAATGTTTTTCCTCCTGTTACCTATTTATAAGCATAGCATAATTAAATTACCTTGTGTAAGCGTTGGTGTGTTTTATTCTGTAAATATTATTTTCAACCAATAGGCTGTGGTAAGGTACCTATACCGACGTAGCGATACTTTGTTTCAAATCAATGTTAAAACGTTTGCTAACTTTTTGCTGTCAAAAATAGGTCATCCGTGAATCAACCAAACCAAAGAGATTTGGTTTGGTATAATCCAAAGTTGTTTTTGCAGCCTAAATGTTCAAAATTGAGGCAACATTATTTGTTTATTGACATCAAATAAAGTATTGTGTAAACGTTGTTTTGAAAGACGGCATATTTACCTATCACCATATATCATCATCATCATCATCAGCAATCCATTAAAGATTTTCTGTCAGGTCTTAGGGCAGTCCACTAAGCTGGCGCTTGAAATTGGCAGACTTTACACACCTTTGAGAACATTATGGAGAACTCTCAGGCGTGCAGGTTTCCTCACGACGTTTTCCTTCACCGTCGAAGCACCATAGTCCTAACCACTAGGCTTTCACTGCTCTACCTAGTTTTATAACTAATAAACGCGTTTACCATGACTGTCAAATATTGGCTAGTTACTTATTTATAAAAATTTTCCTAGAGCACTCCACAATATGAATACTTACACGTTAACTTGGAAATTGTACATTACACATAATTCACAGATGACCATAATGATTAGCGAGTCACGTTTTTATCGTGTTTATCACATTTTATTTATGTTGTTAAGTTAAACAAGAAACAAACTTGGTTTTAAAATGAAGTCTCGGTGGAAAATCCAAAGCGGGTGTTGATTTTGTTTTTGTTACGTGATTTGTATAGTTGAATCAAAACAATAATATTGCTTCTCGTTTTATCATGGGCATAATATCTCTCAGCGAAATTATTTCTACAATAAAGCGGAGTTATTTCTGTTGTACTTAATCAAAGAGGTCTAAAAACATAGCCTTCCTTTCACAATGTTCACTTTGGTAAAGGTTAACAATACGTTTAAACGTTATGGTCTAAGATCCGGTATGAGAAATTTATACCCTCATCTGTTATTTATTTTAGTGATAAGAAATAAATGATAGATAATATACTCATCGACATATCGTGAATAGGTTGCCTAGTTAAATTGCGTGTGGATAATATTTACATCTAAAATCTAGGCAGCCATCAACTTTTTAAGAAGGTAACCTAATATAGTTAGATTCAGAATAAAATAAGCTTTAATTTGATATAAAATGCGATTAAATAGCTGATAAGAGTATATCAATTTTACTCACCTGCTAATACCTGGCAACTCCACAGTTGCGCAGAGGGGAAGAAGGCTTAAGCTTTACTTTTTCAATTCTGTTGGGTATGTTCTCTTATCTAGTGTAGGATTTTTTAAAATAACTAATGAGAGAAGTAAATGTAATTAAAAATTTATTTGTTTAATATTATCCGCACGCAATTTAACTACTTAGGCAACCTATTCGAGATATTACATAATATGTACTATATAACTCATCAATATATTATATTGATGAGTGTATGATCTATCATTTATATCTTATCTCTAATAAATAACAGATGAGGGTATAAATTTCTTATACCGGATCTCGTACTATTAGTTTTGTTTCGTTTAGAGATTGTTTATGGTCGAACTTCGACCATACCATTACCTTGTAAACTCCAATACTAGATACCTATATACGGGCATAGTACATGGAAAAACTATTATCCTTGACAGATCTGTTGAATACTATCGTTTTATGCTTACTTAGCATACCTATTTACTGTAGAAATGTATCGGAAACCTAATAAGCGCTATAGATGGGTAACATTGGTTGTGAGTTTTGGAATCGTCAGTAGTCACACCCATAAATTATTATTCACGTCTTCATCTTCACTTTTATGCTTTAAGTTGGATATTTAAACATTGCAAGAAATAAACAAATGGGTACTTAATACTGGTTTCATCGTTTATTCTAAAGTTACTCGTAATTATAATTTTTCTCATTTGCCTTCCCTGGCTATAAATATCTTCATCATCATTCAATTGCATATGTATATCGCTTAATGTTTATAGAGACGTGGCAATGGTAATTTAATACCTACGTAGATACGAACAGCCTTGTGTTTTTTATCGACGGTAGCAAAGGTTTAGTCGTGTCGCCTAGTCATTATCCAGTGAGAACTGTGCAATTGACTTGAACAATGAGTGTTGCTGGTATGCATATTACTCGTATGTTGTGTGGGTTTTACCTATCTAAATGTAAGACTACTGGTTTGACGGAGCTCTGTTATATAACGTTATATGCACGTTGAATATAGGCAGAGGCAGGGGGGGGGGGGGAGTGGACACTTGACTCTACTAAAATTTAGCACTTTAAAATATCATATTTCACAAACGGATCCCTGAATCGAAAAATGGTGTTCTCACACCCACAATATTTTTGAAAGACCTATTCAACGACACCCCACACTATGGGATAGACGAGAAAAAAAATTCATCCCCACTTTACATGTAGGGGAGGTACCCTAAAAAAATATTTTTCACAATTTTATTTCACCACTTTGTTGGCGTGATTAATATTTATACCCTTGTCGAATTACAGTTTTCTAGTACCAATAGCCTCTGAGCAAAACCGCGGATGGACGGACGGACGGACAGACGGACGGACATGGCGAAACTATAAGGGTTTCTTGTTTACTACGGAACCCTAAAAATGACGAAGAATATTTCCACTCGCCTTTTCCCGCTAGATTTATCCCTGAGTTTATATACCTACGAAACTTGTTGTACCTACTTGTTGAATGAAAAGTACCAAGCGTGACGAACACAATGTAGTTTTACTTTTATAAATTTTACAAGTTGTGAGTGCCAAACGAAGCATGGTTCAATAATAATTAAGTTAAGGTTAAGCTATTATGGTACATATTTACTGTTTTTTAATAAAAAAAAGGTAAAAATAGTAGGTCAAATGTAACACTATCCAATATTTACTAATTATAATAAAATGATAAATATAATAAGCTCAATATTGGGTAATATTCAAGTTGACAGGATTTATTATGTTGCTATCTGATTAGTTACAAAAAAATTAATCACTGCCCTATTTTTAAAGTGACATTAAATTCACAAACATTTCTTTATCTTTCTAAATAGTTACTTACATAACTTGGTAGTATTTAAATAGGTAGTACGTACTCGTATTCGGCTGCCATTTTGTAACGATCTTGGTCGAATTTTCTGAAAGTGAGCGGCGCGGCGCGGGCGCCTCCGTCTAGCTTCTCCTAAACGTGTTGTTTTTACATAAAATCTGCTTAGTACTCTTCGGAGTTATAAAAGGGTCAGTTACCTTAATTTACAGGTGCTGCTGTAAATTATGAAACCTGAAAGTTTTTTGTTTACCACTACGTTTGTCGTTTACCTACCTCTACAAGTACCTATAGAGATACTACAACAAAGCATTATGTATTAATACGTTGATAGGAACAAATTAGACATAAGTTATTTCTAAGTAATGTAGGTATATTTCTATTGAAAAAATGAAAAGTCGTATTGAGTTTAGTATTCGACCATGTTAGCGCTCTCCGTCTTTCGTGTATTTTCTATTAAAAAAACCGGCCGAATTGAGGATATCTTTTTAAAAAGATACTACTTACATCACAGCAAGACAAATGTACGTCTTATGTGTTCAGAATGTTCGTATGGTTTCATTGCATTTTACTACTGGAGAAAGTTTTTCAAGCATTAATCACATGACTTTGCCTGGCTTAGAATACGGTATGTTATTATAAGGCTTAAGCTCGGTAGTAAATATCATTCGTCTATGCTTAAGCTCGATAATGCAGACATCGTTTTGGATGTCATGTTGCAAATAGGCGGTAATCAAGTACCTACGTACTTCACTTCCGGCAAAACACATGTTTATATGCTTTTTATTGTTTATATTATAATTGACCTGATGTAAGTACTAAGTATATAATGAATCTGAATACCTTGGGTTTAAACAAGCTTAGACCATTTTGAGGTTTTGCCACTTCCAAATTATAATCGGCAGCTGAAAATCTAAATGATAATAATTAGGGCGAGCGGAGCGAGTCCTATCACTATCCCACAACCTGAGCATTTTGTGGTACACTTTACTGAAAAACTATCACGCCTTTAGATTTGTGATTTATCATAGTAATTTAACTTCATATCCAGATGTGTTATCTGTCAAAAAATATAATTTTATAACCATTACCCGTTAGAAAAACTACGCGAGCCACCACAAAGCTCAGCTTTTTGCTAGTTATAATCATGATCTTATTATGATATAGACAAGAAGCTTATATCACAATAGATGCTCGTAGGTATAAGGTAAGTATCTCACAGATGCAAAACGATACACGAGTAGCTACTCCTTTTGCCATTAGTTGTTTAAACCTACTCATACATAGATACATGTAATTTTACGTAATCCTGACTGTTACACAATATGTGGTAATCGTCTAAGCAAAGAGACGAATATAGGAAACGTAATGTTTAGTGATGTACCAATACAATACAAATATTTGTTCTAAAACTCCATCCGGGCTTTGGAAATAGTTGCAAGTGAAAACAAAGGAAAGGTGGCAATATAAAGTGCGTATAACATGGCGTGAACTTATCTAAGATCTCATGAAGTAGACCACAGAATACTTACACTTTATACTTTTGACATGAAACAACAAAAACATTGTGAAATAATAATAATTATTATTGTATCTACAATATACAAGTGATAAAAATGAGTAACTAATAACACTGTTAAAAGCATTTCCTCTGTCATGTTTGCGTTAGTTTAAAAAAAATCATATTTAACAATTTACAGCGAGCGTTGCGCATCGGTTTCATCGCTTCTAGTTAGGCCCGCCCGACTTCACCAAAGGATCTACTTTAATTGGGATGAATAAAATTCAGTCCCAAAATCACGGTACTTTAAAGAATCTCCTCAACTTTTATCGAAAGCACCACAACGTCAAGCTAATATCTCAACTGTCAAGCTAATAATATTACTTTGCAATTGTTTCCAGGAGGAGCTGCCAATAGCAAACGCACACGCACTCCACGCCCCTCCACCACCAGCTGTAGACACCACGTCGGAGCCACCACAGCACAAGCTAGTGCTGTCTCCAGACAGCTTGCTGAAGGCGGATCCTCTCAATCACGCCGAATCTAAAGTCGATGAAGACAAACTACAGGTAAGAACGTACTGGCATCCACCGCCTGCAACTACAGGCGGGTAAAGGGCTACTGGGTGGGACCGGTTGGTCCGTGGTGACGTGTCGGAGGTTAAGTCCGGTGAAGTCCTGCTGTAGTACGATCGATCCCGCGGCGTGACGTACTGGCATATGGCAGTGATACCTTATCATCATCTCCATCAGTCTATTTGCGACATAGGCCTCCTTCCATCCGTGACCTAACCACTTTCCCTAATGGCTGATTTACACGCGTTTTGTAGTATAGTAGTTTAGTAAATCTTTACTTAATCTTTAATGATTTAATTGTTTAGTGACCCTTTACACATATTATTTAGTAAGTTGCTCTTTAGTAGCCCAAGATGCCTAGGCGTGGGTCGTATCGCTTTCTCTGAGAATCGTATTTAAATCAGATTTCGCGTTTCAATATCTGATTTCAAAACTATGTTATAATCAAAAATGCAAAAAATAATAAATAGGTATATAACCATAAACTGCTTTGAAACGAGCACTACGTTCTGCTAACTTATGCGGCTACTAAACAATATACTAAATCGTGCCTGTCCAAACGCGCCGCGCTCACCTACTAAACCGAAAAATAGACCAAATTCTATTTTTCCTGTTCAGTGAGCTACTAAGTTGAAACTTGCGACTAGCTACTAAATTGGTTGTTTACACGTATTAAATCACTAAATATTTACTAAACTACTAAACACGTGTAAATCGGCCATAACCGTCTAGTCCAGCGAGCTGTAAAGGGCATCCAACACTGCGTTCTCCGGTACAGGGTCCTTATTCCAGAACACATTTGCCGTAACTGCTGGTTATGTGGCAGACATAAGTACGACACTGATTACGATAACCTAAATTGAATTAAGGTTTTACTAAAATAAAGACGATTTAAATCAAAATGTTGTCAGAAAACAAAAAAACAAAAAAAAAACAAAGGTAAAAAGTAACAAAGGTACTTTGTTTTAATGGAATTGATTGAATAATGGAATTGATAGCAATAATTTTTTTTATCTGTTTTAACCGAACATAATTACCTAACATAATCAGTTAATAGCATCGCATATTTATATCCATTACAGCTAGCACTGACAAAAACTGTGATAAAACAAGTATCATTTAAAATAAAATTATATTTCTTTGCTTCATCCTTCAATATAATTATTACAAAGGTAGTCACTCCAGTCGCCAGAGATAAGTCCGCGTATTTTACAGTTATACCCTACCCTAAAAATAAATCACCTTGGCAGCACCGTCTTAAGTTTGCTCATTACTTTTTCGCGCGAGATAAGGACCGCACGCGCTCAGCGCGCCGCACTTAATAATTTAACCAGAAGTGAAGATCGAGTGATATTGTAGGATAGTGTGATTGCAGTATTGTTCATCGGCTGAAATCATCATCATCATCATCATCGAAGGAAAAAGGTACGAGCTCTTTTCTGTTTTCAAACGATCTCTTGTTTGCGCTTACGTACCGCCACATAGCCTACTATATTATTGTTTTTGCATTAACATAAAAACGGTACACTTTTCGTATCGAGGTTTACTGTGAGTCTTCATCGATTACGAGGTATCAGAGAAAACGTAAATATTCTGAATTAAATATTACGTTACCTACTCTGCAAATACTTGCGGAAGTGTTTTATTATGAAAATTAATAAAAATTAAAACACAACTATAACGATTATTATGGTAACACTATTGTTACAACTTGTCATCAATCACGATTGAATTAACTTAGTACCTACCCCCCAAGTGTCTCGGATTTATTTAGGTAATTTATCATTATTATTTCTACATATCATATTATACATTCGAAAAATGTAATAAAATTCACGAATTCACTCAACTATGCTCGTAAAATTCGCTCAACGGGGCTTTAGTAGCTTGCCCAGCCGTTAACTATATTCGAGTACCTACTTGTAAACAAAAATATAATATTATTTATCTGGAGAGACGGTAGTGTCCCTGCCAAGACGAGCCAAGCGAAGCGTAAGGGAACTAACTACCCACCTTTTCTTCGATTTATCTGAAAACACTAATTGTTACGAAACACGTAAAATTAAAAGCAATGGTAGATGAACAAGCAGAGCAAGTAGATGAACAAGCAGAGCAAGTAGCATATTATTAGATATTATAGAAGATATTAAATATTTGGAAGAAATAATGGCCATTGTCCTCGGTTTGAAAGTCTTGCTCGTAACTTTAACAACTGTGCAATGTTCGTGTCGACACTACGACGGTAATGAGTTATATTAATTGAAAGAGAGGCATTCAATACCCTCACTTAAATAAGTTAACTAGAACCAGTTGGCATTGGTGTGAACAATGTGAGCTTTGTTTTTTTTTTTGCGTCATACGTAAACACCGAAGAAAATCAAGCCGACGCCGAGTCTAGTAGAGTTAATCCAGATACTGAATGGTCATTTTGACAAAGGGTTCAAAGTTACTTTATAAAAGGTCGGTCAACTCGAAATTGACTCAAAATTACACTCGGCGCTTGGGAAATCGACGCATGTTTCCCCGAAGTATGGTGAAAATATTGATGCCAACCATATGGCTCTTTATATATTAAAAAAGGGGATGCGACAAAGACTACTCGTCCTGAGTATCACGGCCGTTAGTAAAGGAATGGGCCTACTATTAAAAGAGAGTGAAAACAGGGTGCAGGCCATGAAACACCTAAGCAGGAAGATGGCTGCAGGATCCTATGTGATTCAAACTTCGGAATCACTCAAAGCAGCATTAAACTCTTAATGCCTCAACTCAACAAGAAGTGCTATAAGATTCGGAAGGAGACAAAACTTTATTTGGATTGGCTTTATCCGAGAAACTAAAAAACAACAAATAGGGATTGACTGCGAACCAATTGCAATAACATGATTAACTGCGAGCTAATCATCAGTCATATACTAAAGCCATGACTCCACAAACAAATTGGAATTGGCTGCGAGTCAATTGCGATAATATAACTAGCTGTGAGCCACTCATGAGTCATATTCTAAAGCTGTGACTCCACAAACAAATCAGGATTGACTGCGAGTCAATTACGATAACATAACTAGCTGCGAGCGAGCTACTCATGAGTCAAATCCTAAAGCTGTGACTCCACAAAAAAAATCGGGATTGACTGCGAGTCAATTGCGATAACATAACTAGCTGCGAGCTACTTATGGTTCATATCCTAAAGATGTGACTTCCTAACTGCGAGCTACTCATGAGTCAAATCCTACAGCTATGACTCCACAAACAAATCGGGGTTGACTGCGAGTCAATTGCGATAACATAACTAGCTGCGAGCTACTTATGGTTCATATCCTAAAGATGTGACTTCCTAGCTGCGAGCTACTCATGAGTCAAATCCGCTGTGACTCCTCAAACAAATCGGGATTGACTGCGAGTCAATTGCGATAACATAACTAGCTGCGAGCTACTTATGGTTCATATCCTAAAGATGTGACTTCTTAGCTGCGAGCTACTCATGAGTCAAATCCTAAAGCTGTAACACCACAATAAAAAGGGATTAACTGCGAATCAATTGCGATAACATAACTTGCTGCGAGCTATTCATAAATCACATACTAAAGCTGTGATTCCTTAAACAAATCGGTATTGACTGCGAGTCGATTGCGATTACATAACTAGCTGCGAGCTACTCATGAACCATATCCTAAAGCTGCTAAAGCTGTGACTCCACAAAAGGAAATTGGTAATTGTGATAACCTTACTAGCTGCGAGCTAGTTATGAGCCATATCCTTATGACAATTGTGTAGGAAATGTGTAATCGTGAATATATATGTACATTAGCTACAAATTATTGTCTGCGAGACAATATACGTTATGTTCTTACCTAACTATATACGGGTACTCGACCAGCCCGCAACCAGGAAAACTGGCGAGCGCCTCGTCGGTACTCGTCATGAACTGGGGGGGGGGGGGGCGTAACACTGCGGCGCAGGATAACAGCTTACCAACTTAATATGTGGGTTGTTATTAATAATAATTTATTACAAATAGGAGCTATTAGTTCCGAGTTTTATTTTCTTGATGCCTAAACCTAATGTTAGGCTGTTCGTCTTATCAGTGACTCCAGGTGTTTTAATCAAGGTCATAAAAGAAGTTATAACCTATTTGAGATACCTAGACTTTAAGTCCGTTTTTGCTTGAATAACAATACTAAATTAAAAAAATCCGTGCCTTGACAACAAGATCCGGACGCTTCATCTGTCGATGCATTTACGCTATGTGGGGCTTTTATATTTTTCTATGATTTTTGTTTCCTCCTTTTTCTTTAATTTTAAAGTGTCTGAGGAAAATCATTGATAACGAGGCAAACGGAATCCTAGTTTTTTCAAATTGGTTACCACAAGCGTGGTACTCTCTCCTACAAAGCTTGGTAGTTTCGGATACTACTTAATGTTAATCCTAATTAATACTTATTGCAATCTCATTTCACCATTCCTTGCACAAGTAACTTACCCTGGGTGTCGCGAGACTCTCCGGACTCTCTCTCTCTCTCTTCCTTAAAACAAGGCGCCGACCCAGACTCAGCGTCACTAATGCTAACATAATTCTCTGACAGTATTTTAAAACAATATAATACCACACTCAAGTTTCGGTGGCAGTTGTGTAAATTAAATAATAAAAATGTATTTAAACCGTCAAAGACCAGCATTAGGTATCTTGTCTTGCAGCGTTTGTTACGGAGTTTGAACCCTTATCGAATTGCAATATAATTTATGCTAAGAAACAGCATTGTTTCTGGAGCGAGCGTAAAACGTCTCCTCAAAGGTGTCTATAAGTTAAGATCAATTACTCCCGTACTTGGGTCCCTCAACTTGTTTTAAACTATATTAAAAATTGGTTCCCTTATAGTCACTCACCTTTAGAAAAAATCACTAAGAAACTTTTCAGTATACTAGCAATTTGCACTGCTCATAGACTACAAACTCTTCCATCAATTAAATTGGAAAGCAATATTACTTTCGAAATCGGGGTTTAAATTAGAATAACGGTAAATTAAAAAAAAAAAAAACATACGCTGCGGCAGATACCAAGCCTATTCTCTCTCTCTCTTCCTACCTTACTTTCAAGAAAATCTGAGCATCTGCCCTGCTACACCCCTCCACACACTATATTTCCAGAACTAAAAATATAAGATCTGAGGGGACAAATAACCTGCTATTTACCTACAAGAAGCCTTACAAAAAGGCCGAACTTCAATCGATCAGCAGGTGGATCAAGTAAACGGTATCAGGGAGCAGCGTTGACACAAGCGCACAGCACCTCACGCTCAGGCGAGCGTTGAGGAAATTAGAAAAACGGCAGGCTGGACTAACACATCGAACTCATTCTTTCGCTGCTTAGATGTTAGATCCATGGCGGATGAGGGAGATTATGCCAGACCCTGCCAAGACAGGTCTTAATAATAATTGCGTTAACACATCTAATAGTGAATCAATTTATGAATTATACCTTATCATAAAAATAAATATATTCTAATTTATAGTATTAAATAATATTATAATAATAATATCATAAATAAATTTTAATATTGTTAAAGTGTATGCAAGCAAATTAATTAGTATTTCCATAAGAAAGTGATTAAAAATCCACGATTTACAAAATCTGTATTGCGTACATGTTTATCAAAACTTTTTACTCTAAACAACTACCTTTGTAATAATTATATTGAAGGATGAAGCAAAGAAATATAATAAGTGATCAAACGAACTTACCTGAAGTGAAGTTCGATCATTATTATATGAGTTGCTTCATCCGAAGATATTATTACCCACCCTCCCTGACTGCCCAAATAAAAAAGTTTTGAACCGTATACATCTCTAAAAATAATGAGCAAACTTAAGACGGTGCTGCCAAGGTGATTTATTTTTAGGGTAGGGTATAACTGTAAAATACGCGGACTTATCTCTGACGACTGGAGTGACTACCTTTGTAATAATTATATCTTCGGATGAAGCAACTCATATAATAATGATCGAACTTCACTTCAGGTAAGTTCGTTTGATCACTTATTATATTCCATTTCACCGCGCTCTAAATGCGTTTGTTATACTAACTATTAAACATCTATTATTACTAATCTGTCTTGATTATCTCTGGAAATTAAATGTAAATGGCTAGATTACACATGCCATTTAGGCAACGCCAAGTGTTCAGTTATTGCATGGCACAAAGTCATTACACATTCACGTGAAAGTGTCATTAGCTTATGTTTGCAGTTTGCTCTCGAATAACGCTTCAATGGATATGTGGTCGTTGGCTTGCGACATTTGAACTACGTTCTCATTTTCCATATTTCCTTAACGAGCGAGTCCGTGCACCCGTAAGTAGTAGGCATTTTCCGTTATATATTGGTAGTAGGTATAGTTCAGAACTGTGATCATACTATAGTTATTAGACTTATTAGTTAATGACACGTTCGACAATGCACGTTCACTTATTATTTTATGTGGACTTCAGTAAAACTATACTTAAGCATAATTAAACACAACAGTGAAGGTATCTAATATTGCATAACTTCAGAATACGTAAATTACCTCCGTATATTTTTGGAATAAAAAAATTACGAAAATCTAAACGTAAACGTAAACAAAAAAATAAAATAATCATAGGCAAAGTTAGACTAATTTTTCATATATCTTTGCATAAAAAATAAACAAAATAAAACACAACAGTACAAAAAATAAAATTAAACAAAAAGTTATGGGCCTAAAATAATAATAATATAAATACCTAATTATAATGTATTATACGAGTACGTACCATGATAATTATTGTTTTTATGAAGTCGATATTTCGATTATCATAAAAACAACAGTTATTTATCGTGGTACGTACTCGTATAATACATTATAATTATGTCATTGAACCACGAAATAAGTCTAAAATCTTTAATAAATACCTAAAACCACAGTGCGACGCTCTGCGAACGGAAATATCAAATATGACAATAATATGACCATAGAATATAACGTCACATCCTCAAACACCTTTGAGTATTAAATCAAACACGCAACCCCCCTAAGCACGCAGCCCCCCGAGATAGGCTCTGGTATTTGAATTTAACAATTTATTATTATCAGCGACTGAGATAATTCTAACGGTAGCTTGGATAAAATATCTTAATAGGTAAATATTGGAAATTTCCATAGTAGAATATGGCGTGCTAGTCCGTCCGCCCGATTGCCAGAGGTTGCATCCTTACCTATAGCTTCATACTTATTAGAGTCTAGATTACCAAAGACTAAATAAAACATTACTGCTATGTAACGTAGTATGTAAATAATTTCGATCCTCACGAGCTAAATGTAGAAATGTTGTGATGGAGCACGGCTATGCAAGTAATGAAGTCACAGCTTTCACTCAGTGCCCTCTCGCTGCAACGTCGCTCTTCCACCACCACGATGCACGAGAAAGCGGTCAACACTGTAGGTATTATCTTTCGCAACACTATTGGATTGTATCTTTAGAACATCATAATCATCTAGTAAAGTTTGTATTTATATGTAGGTAATGTCAATTCGTATACACAGACTAGTAACTGCTATACTTTATGTATTGTGTGACGTATTGTTGTCATTGAGAAAGCTGTTGGTCTCACAAAAAATAGAATGTAATTTGATACAAATATATCGATGATCTAGAAGACAGCTTATATTCTCCTTTCATAGAAGTGCATCAATGTAAGTACGTGTATTAAATTAATACATGTGTCTCTTTAAAATTACTACAAAGATAAATAATAAATAATGTAATTATTAATTGAATTGCAATTCACAAAGATTTATTACAGGAAATTATTAAAATGCTCTCCTGAAAATTAACACTCCTGTAATTTTTTAGGGTTCCGTACCCAAAGGGTGGCAACGGGACCCTATTACTCCGCTGTCCGTCCGTCTGTCAGAGGCCTGTATCTCGTAAACCGTAATAGATAGACAGTTGAAATTTTCACATATTTTGTATTTCTATTGCCGCTATAATAACAAATAATAAAAATTAAATTAAATTAAAAAAATTAAATTAAAATATTTCCATGGGTACATGGAAATATTTTAATTTAATTTTTTTTAACGGAACCCTAAAAGAACGAGGCCCGACTCGCACTTGGCCGATTTTTTCTTAATCTTCTAGAATCTAGATCATCGATAATTAAATTTGTTTTGCAAAAGAGGTAGGTACTTAAATTAATTACTCGGGTAGGTAGATATTCATGTTCAATATAATAGGTACCCACACTTCAAGAAAAAGTTTGAAGACAGTAATTTATTTAAGTCATAGGGAAATTACATTAACGAAATTCCAAGTGTCGTAAATCAAAAGTTTCCACTTAAATTATGTTCCTACGCCAAATTAAATCTTGGAAGTTTTTTATATTACCGCAATGCGTGGATAGAGTTGAAATTCGCTGACATAATGAGTCATATTTACAATTATTGTTTCAACCACTTTTGCATTTTTCTTAATAGACCTATAAGAATAAAATGCCTCCTATGCCATCGGTCTTGGCGAAATTTTTAATATCTTTTCATAAAAATAAAAAAAAGCCTATTTGCAACGACATACCTACTCGTAAATTTTCGGAGTTATATGCTTTTTAGTAATTGAATATCACATGCTTGATGCTTCAACGGTGAAGGAAAAATTCGTGAGGTAACTGCTCGCCTGAGAGCTCTCAAAGTTGTGTGAAATCTGTCAATATGCATGGGGCCGGCGTGATGGACTTTATAGCCTATAATCTTTCTATAAGAAGAGACCTGCGCTCAGTAGTGAGCCGTCGATGGGTTGCTGATTAGCTGTAGTTGCTGATGATGACTCGTTAAGCCGACAAGCTACCAATAATTAAGGTGAAATGACTCTAGTAAAAAATAATCTCGGTACTGACAGAGTGATTACATAAATAGAGAGAGAAGGCCTGTGAGAGGCCTTCACCTCATGTTATATTGCGCAAATAGAATTACGGGCATTTGCTAGTTTGCTGTACATGATAAATTCAATTCCCAAGTGAGGGGTGTAGATGCAAACGCGCTTCTATCCACTTTATTAAATTTTTCACTGTCACCCAAAACATCATAACTTATTAAACTTATGCTATATCTTATTTATTTAAATTGAATATCATAGCAAACTGATATTATTTTCGAAAATAACATTAACTTTGGTTGTACAAACACAGTTAAAATTATTAAAAAACATTGAAATATGTATAGAGACCATTCTGCATCTAATCAGTGGATAGAGGCGGTTTTGTATCCGCCACTACGTGATAGAAGCGGTTTTGCTCCTAATTAATGCCCAAGTGAATGGTGTAATGCAGTCGATGCCTAAGACTAATTCAGATTTCTTCTTATTGTAATTTATTATGTAAATGATAAAAATAAAAACTATGTAAATAGAATATTGTGTTTAAACTTTTATTAAAGACAATTAAAAATAACACTTCTATGAACTTAAAATTAAATACATAAAGATAATCAAAAATTACACTTTTATTAATTGAACATTACACAGATAATCCAACCTCTTCCAGATATTCGCATTGCTCTTGATTATCAGGTTCACCGATAATATGTTCATTTTCCAAAATATTCTTGTAAAATATGAGTTGACTAGACCCTAATTCCGATTTCCAATTTGCACCAAAATGTTTCGACAAGAGTTTGTCAACATCAATAAGTTTCAAGTTAGATATCTTAGTTTGAAAAGGCGGTATGTCCCTAATTCCAAACTCTGATGTTGAAGACACACCTCGTTTCATGACGCTTTTAGCAACTCCAGTGTCATTTTTATAATGAATTTCTCCTCTTAAAAGGAACCGCCCGGGCTTATTCTTAACTCTAGTTACGTAGTACCTTTTGCATTCAGCAAATTTAAAATGGTAACTCCCTGGGGGTTTCAGTGTTTCACTTGCATAGGCCTTCCAGTCATTAACGATACAATCCTCACCCAATTTGCGAACAATGCCGTAACGATTATAAATGACTCTATATTCGGAGGGATCTATAATAACTTCTTTATTTTTGACTTCTTTTTCAATATGTCCGAAAATACGGTCCGCCGGCATGAATGAGTGTCCGGGCACAGGAAATATGAGTTCTACCGTCTTGATATTTTTCGGTGCACAAATTGTTAGCCAGTACGCAACTATAGCAATCATGATGGTATTCTTATTTTGCGAACCACATCCATCTGCCATCATTCGCAGATTCCTTTTACCAGAAAAATCAGTCTTTGAAAGAAAATTAAAAACGGCTGAGGCAATCTCGTTTGCAGATTTAGCATATATATCTTCAGTCCATGTATATATATGGACATTTTCTTTCGGAATTTTGTTTGTACCGTTTGCATGTACAATGGTAAAATTGTAAATATAAAGCTGCCTAGAATAATAGGCAGCTTGATCTGCCACCTTGGGCAACACCTGGTTTTTTTGACAATCGAATGATATCGAAACCATCTTTTCATCATTTTCTCTCAAAAAGGTATAGAAACACTTGGCTTTTAACTTATGGATCCGCAATAAAGCCATTAATTTGGCTTTTTCTTCATTTTCTGTTTTTTTTAATTTTATCGGACAGCTCTGTACATTTTGAACAAACGTCTACTCGTGGCGTTTTGAACCCAATGTTATAATTTGTATTAAAAATTTTTCTAAAAAAACATTGGCGTACCTTGAGTTGTTCATCATCTTGTTTTTCTTGATACATTTTCCACATTTTACGAATATTTAGATCAGATGCTACATATTTTCTTTCTGATGTAGCCGACCTGCAATAGTGCGACTCAATACACGTAAACGTCTCAATGAATCGCTTAACATTTTCCTTTTTTGCGGAATTCTTTCTTGAAACCCTATCACCGCCTCGATTTTCTTGTGGTATAGTGCCATGTAGTAAAAATTTTTTGGATATATTACGAAGTCTATGAATACCAACACCGAGAATTTTTGAAAAGGTTCGTTGACAAACTCGTATTAATTTGAATGGTTTCGTGTATGTACGGATATAAAACTTCGTATAAGTTTTCGAATCTGCTCGGCTTCCCACTTTACCTCTTCGACGCTTCGGTGTATGAACTTTCATAAATTTTAATATAAAATTGTCTTGAAAGGTTTTATTCGGTTTGGCGTAAAATCCTTGATGAAATTGCCTGATGTCTTGAGCATTTAAGGTACTGCATTTTAATTTGCCAGATTTCTTATGCTTACAACTTCTAACATCGGTTAAATTTGGTGGATTCTTAGCTGAGTACCTGAAACAATTTACTCAAGTTACCAACAACTTACCGATCCAAATCAAAACCCCAAGTAATGGCAATAATACTAGCTTGTTTGTCCAAAAGATATAGCGCGCTGTGATAAGACAGACAAATAGACGGGTAACGTATCCAGTTGAATTACAGTAAAAATAAAAAACCCGATCCCTAAAATTATCTAAAAACATAACTCTCCTTTTCTATATCAGAACAGTCGGGCAAAGTGGAACTGACACTCGGGAGATAGGTCTGTTTAGGCGACAGAGATACAGAGATACATAATATTATTAAGCTCGAAAACATTACCCACCGTCAGCTATCGGATGCAAAGAATAAATACAAAGAAAATATAAATATATATTTAAAAATTATTTTAATAAATAAATAATAAGAAAAATCTCTTGTTTAAAAAGTGTAAAACTGTTAAAGTCATTAAAAAGATTAGACCTTTTTCGAGTCTCGCGTTGCATAAAGACGACCAATAGCACACAATAATAAGGCAAGCGAAACTTACCTTTCACGCTTTTTAACACTGCGCTTCCATTGGTTTTCATTCCGAATCCTTTTCCTTGTCTTATTTCCTTCCACTGGAGTTATATTAATTTCCATTTTCTGTTTTTTTTCTATTTAAAAATAGGAAAATAAACTAAGCTGTAACGCGCAACAACAGCCGGACGCCATTACACTCCTATACAAAATACTGTGCTGTGATTGGCCAGGCGGCGATAGTGGCGGTTTTGTATTTTAAGTTTTAATAGAGGCGGTTTCGTACCTAACTTCATACTTATCATGCCATTTTGTAAGGGATAGAAGCGATTTTGCACGTATTTTAAATAATGAAACCAAAGACAAGTAGATTGTGCACTGCCAACACTTAAAAAACACTAGGAGCTTGAAATGAGATAGAAGCGCTTTTGCATCTATACCCCTCAAGTAGTAAATAAAATGACGCACGGGTAACTCACAATATCGAAAACTATTTTCATCATTGTGGAAAATGGAATATTATGGCAGCATTTGTGGAATAGAAATAGTGAATGAGAAAGAAAAGAGAGTTATTTTAAATAATGGAAGAAAGAGCACGAACGTGTATAAAAAATATTAGGCTACTTATATTCCATGATTATGGTACTCCATAAGTACCCATAAAAGTAACCCATAAGTGAGTACCCATAAGATTTTTAAAAACCTAAATCCCTAAGTCGTGGGCACCAACTACTTAGGCTGAGATCTATAGACCGTGCTCTGGCTCTGCTCAAGACTCAAGATAGAGTTGAAATGAGACACAAATATGTCTTGACATAAATATGTCTCGTTTTAACTCAGTCTTGAGTCTGAGCAGAGTGAGAGTGCCATCTATAGATATCATCCTAAGATTATTTTATAGCATCAGGAATTGGTAATTGGTATAGTTTAAGTTTATAAACGCGTTAAATCCTACTAATACGAGTATTATAATTTATGAGAAAGTTTGTGAGGATGGATGGATGGATTTAGGATTGGTAGCTTAGGTAGGTGCGAAGCGACTAAGAATCCTAAATCGATGGATGTTTATTATTCCTTCACGCCTTAACGAATGAACTGAAATGGCTGTTTGGAATGGAGTTCACAGACAATAGCTCATACCCAGGATTAACACATAGGCTACATTAGGCATCCTTAGGGCATCATAAAATATAGTAAACTAGCTGATGCACGCGACTTCGTCCGCATGGATTTAGTTTTTAAAAATCCCGCGGGAACTCTTTCATTATCCGAGATAAAAAGTAGCTCTCCCGGTCTGAGGAACCACTACTACATCCATTACTATACCCATGCAAAAAATCGCATCAATCCGCTGTTCTGTTGCGACGTGATTGAAGGACAAACCAACAAACAAACACACTTTCGCATTTATAATATCAGTAATGCTTTATTATAACACTTTTTATAATTGTCAAATTTTTTACCATACTTAACCAAAGACAAAATTACGTTTAGCTGTTATTTACGTTTTGTTATTTCACTGTCATATGCGTTTTTCTTATACCACGTTTTATAGTGACTTGACGGAAACGCGGTCGAACGGGATAAAAAGTATCCTATGTCCGTCTCCTGGTTTTAAGCTACCTCTCCACCAATTTTCAGCCAAATCGGTTCATCCGTTCTTGACTTTGTTCTTGAGTTATAAATAGTGTAACTAACACCACTTTCTTTTATATATATAGATAATAAATCAACTACATGCAAGAAATAACACAGCCTCGATGTAGGTAATTTTTATCAGTGATTGTTTTATTTCGTTCAACTATCATAATATTTGATGGCAATCGCGTATGAAACAAATATCTCGTTCTGTCCCGTTTGCCGGACACAATGCGTTCGGACATCCTGCGCGAGACAATGCGCCCGCGCACCATTGTTCCCCCCTCCCCTCCGTTTGTAAATACTAGCAGGCGACTAGCAGCTAGCTGATACGAGTGGATCATCAAATGATGACTAAGCTGAAATTCTTATGAAAATCAGAGTGTCTAAAATATAATATGACTACTAGCTTTTGCACGCGCTGAGTTACATTTAAAATTCAAACGGGAACCCTCTGTTTTAAATCGGGTTAATAGGTACCTAGCCTAAGTCACTCTCCAAATCCTCAACTATACCCATGCAAAAAATACGTCGTTCCATTAAAATAATTTTCGTTCTTCGTTAAAATCGATCGTCGATCCGTTGCTACGTTGTTGCGTGATTGAAAGACAAACCAACTAACTAATACACTTTCGCATTTATAATAGGTAGGTGCGTTTTGTTATACTTACCCAATTATTTCGAAATAATTAGCTTAAAGTTAGATATCGTGATGATCCTTTTCATGTGGCTTTTTGAATAGTTCATAAATATTTTCCACTCTAGTGAAATTTGTTTTTTATCGTACAAAAGGAAAGGTGGCCGGACACAACGTCAATTTATTTCAATTACTTTTTATTTACAGTACAAAGTTCTGCATTATCCTCAAATTGGCACCCATTGTGCTACAACACCGCTACGCGACGCTCTAACGTGGATTCAGCTCGTGTGGTCACAAACTGCACTATGTTATGTTTAGGATTGTTATTGAGAATGCTGTGTTGTATTTATATCGAAAAATGTTCCGCTCATTGGTTGCAAAAGGTGCTTTATCAAAAGCACCACAACGTCAAGCTAATATCTCGAAAAACTAGTGATTTTAACTAGAAATGTAGAAAAAATAAATTAGAAAGTACGTGCGTTTTTCTCGTGAGGTCACAGCAGCAAGCTTGCGTATAATTTCGGAATTACTCGTAGCTCTAGCACAGAATATATAATAGTACTACTTAGGTATATTATAATAGCCCGTTTGTTTCGTGTTCAGACTATAGTACACTACGCTGGTCAAGTGCGGATTGGAGTGCATAAGTTTATTCCTAATGTTGTACAACTCATCATCAATATTATTAGCAACCCATGAACGGCTCACTACTGAGCGCAAGCCTCCTCTCAGACAAGGGTTATAGGCCATAGTCCACCACTCTGGCCCAATGGGAATTGGCGGACTTCACACACCTTCAAGAACATTATGAAGAACTCTCAGGTGTGCAGGTTTCCTCACGATCTTTTCCTTCACCGTTGAGCAAGTGATATTTAATTGCTTAAACGCACTTGACTCCGAAAAGTCAGAGGTGCGTACCCGGGATCGAACCTGCGACCCCCCGAATAGGTGACCACAGTCCTAACCACTAGGCTATCACTGCTTGTACAACTACCTATACAAATTATAAGTCGAGTAAATACTTTTAGTAATAAGATTTTGTTATTCCAGAAAATCGACGACGACAAGACTGACACGGCGAATTCGGGAAGCGACGAAAGCTCCGAATCCGACAGCTCAGGCGAGGACGACGACGACGATCTTATTCGCCCGATGTTCAAGTTACCCATCCAGTTCGACCTCGACGAACTCGCTGGTGCATTCTTAGCTAACAACCAAAAGTAAGCTGTTATATTTCACTGCTTTATTGATATAAAAATATATGTTTCAATGACTTTCCCATCACGATTCAGCAACAGTGAGGTTATCGTGGGTATTGGATAGGCATTACGATACCTAGTACAATCAGTCTCATTATTTGACCCGAGGACGATGACGACGAATTTATATGCCCGATGTTCAAGTTGCCCCCCCAGTTCGCCCTAGACGAACTCGCTGATGCATTCTTAGCTAACAACCAAAAGTGAGCAGTTATATTTCACTGCCTTATACCTACTTAGCTTTTTTCAAGACTTTCCACCCAGATCCCAGTTTGAAAGTCTGTTATAAAGTAAGCAGCTGTATTTCAGTGCATTATAGGTACAGAGTTCCTTAAGGGGGCTCAGTATGCGTGAACGAAGTTGCCAGCGCACGTGGGTAACCTGCTTGCTATTTCACCTAACATTGTGTGAGAAAGAGATAGAGTCAGTGTAGCGAGTGCATGCGCGCATACTTCCGCGCAACCGTCCCGCTCCCGCTCCGTGTCGGGTGAGAGGCGCGATAATTTACACCGAAATCAAGCGCGCGCAAAGGGTTGAACAGTCGTTTGGGAAAAGTGTTTTTGAGAAAAAACTACTAAATGTATGTTTACAAAGTAAAGTTATTTGAACTGATGAATAAATAAACTATGTCCAATGATAATTTTTTTTAGAATTTTCATACGCCTAATGCTATTTATTTGCGCCAAAAGTTGTCATAAATTTAGTGTGAAAATGACGATTTTTCGAGGCTCATAACTTTTTAGCGAATATTTTTTTCACTATTTTATATATCAATAAACCTAGATAATGACGAGGCAAATCCACATAATACTTCGTTTTGAGCGTACAATATCAAATAATGTAGTAATCACTCATCTACGTTTGTATGAAGAAGGTACTGGCTTGCGTCCCCTTTGCTAATTTCCCCCACCAAGAAGAACCTGTTAATTCAGGATATTATTATTGTCAGTAGAAAATTACGTATCCAGTTCATACTTTCACTCGATGTCTACCAACAATGAGCTTTTGCCCTATTCACAACAAGTTCAATCTGTTGAATTTTCTAATTAGTTCAACTTTCATGTTACATATTTAAAATTGAACTGATTGGAATATTAATTGTTAAAAAAACTCTGATAAAACATAATAAATAAAATTATACAAAAATACGGTATAACATTAATCATTTAGGTTAGGTTTAAAGAATTTATTCTCTAAGAACAAAACATGCTCACTTACAGAGAAATTAAAACTTAAATTATAACACATTATATTATACATGTAAGATAAAAATAAAATTTAATATGTCTGAATCAAAACTTGCACTTCTCTTGAGTTGCAAAGCAAAAAAGTGAAGAATACGTACACAAGATTATACTCCCTTTATACTGTGAGGGGATAATTTCAATTCAAAAGTATAGGTATTAATCAAAGTTAAACCAAGTGAAATCTAATTAAGATTTTTTAGTTTATGACCTCATCCTACGCCATGTTAAAAATCATTTTAAAACATTTTCGTTAATATAACCAAAGGATTGCTATTTAAATATAATTCGTACAGTTTCGTTGACCGTAACATTGATTTTACAGGCACGCCGCATGACCTTATTTCGGTGAACTACTCGTATTATTCTATTGAATGGTTATTGAAATTATGAGCGTGCAAAGGTCAGGGCTTGGAAAAGTAGGTAAATAGGGTAAAATTAGGGTCTTTAAATTCTAGGTGAAACAGGTACCTAAAGTAGATGAATATGTAGGTATCTAAATTGCCTAGTACCTAATAAGTAGGTGAAAGGAAGCAAGTCTAGTACCTAATTAAGGGTATGTTAACTCGATGGTATCGGATGTTAGAGTTAGACTGTTGTAAGACTGTTGTTATTTTTGAAACTTTTGCCTATATTCTACCTCGTTAAAATGTACCTACTCTAGTTTTGAACGAGTTAACTTACTTAGAGGTCACATTCTAGGAAGCAAACTATTTTAAAGGCAAAAAGGCTTTGCTTTTGTTCAGTTGAATTTTATTCCCATCCGTTCAAACGTGTGTTGCACTTATATTTGTTAGCTATTATATTAATTTAAACTTAATTCGCTTTAGGTATCTAAAGCGAATTAACATTAAAATAAAATAGCTAACTAAAATTATAGGTACCTATTATATCTTCTAAGCAGAATATAAGAGGAAAAGCTGACTGACTGACTGACTGATTGATCTATCAACGCACAACTCATACCACTGGATGGATCGGGCTGCAAGGCATACAGATAGCTATTATGACGTAGGCATTTGCTAAGAAAGGATACTTGAAAATTCTACCACAGGGGGTAAAATAAGGGTTTGAAAAATCGAACGCAAAAGCTTGTTTATACATACTAAATGTCATCATCATCTCAATCGATAGACGTTCACAGCTAACATAGGTTTCTTATTAGAATCGCCACAAAACACAATTTTGTGCCGCCTATACCTATTCAGCGGCTAAGCTCGTCGCTAGAGTGCTCGATCACTTAGTAAGGGGTTTTCAAACGTTGTGGTACAGGGTCGTAATTCTAGCATCTTGGGACTTCAACGTCCCATTATACAAAATAGTACCCCGACTAAAGTTAAAGGTATAAAAAAAATCGGCCAAGTGCGAGTCGGGCCTCGCTCTTTTAGGGTTCTGTACATATGAACATTACATTTTTTTAAAACTAGATACATATTTAGATATTTTGGTTCTTAGAAAGTACTAAATCAGCATATGGGGGAAAAAATGCTCGTTTGTTTTGGTCACAACTTACAAACCGCATTATAAATCGGTGTTTTTAGTATTTGTTGTTTAAATACACTAGTGGTTCGCCCCGAACTGAGACCTCGCGGTATCCCATAATTCCCATAAGGTAGTTTTAACTATATATTGTAATTAAAACGCGCCGAATCTGATGACGTCAATCGTCATCTGCTTTCGTGCGATGCGTATGCCTACAGTATTTTACTAAAATTCAACTGGTTCGGTGAACGGGTGTTAAGTAGTATACGATTTCATAATAATAAAAAATATAAAATGCGATAACTACGCGCTTGCGGCTTCTGCGGCGAGCATGTCTAGATTCGCGCTCATCTTTACATTCATAAACACAGTACCATCATACGGTAATAAATATAACATGTCTCTGCCATCAGTAGAATATTTTTTATTCCACGTAAGATGGTGCTAACTTCTAATAATTATTGTAAATAGAAACGGATTTACATTTGCAAAAACAACGTGATGGTTTTATTGATAATTATTTGCTAATTGAATAACATAATAATTATTAATAGACAAAATAAGAATAGCTGACGCAAAACTGTATTTACAATAATAAAGACAGCGCCATCTATTAACAGTATAGTGAAGTTTTGTTAAAAACATTGATGCCCATTAAAAATTAAATAATTTCGTTTCTTTATAATATTTATCCAATCTTAGTATTTGTTGTTCAAGTAAAGAATATAACTCAAATTATGTGTAAGTTTTAAGTTTTAAAATAAAGTGGTTTTAGAGATCTAGCCTCGAATTTAATCTCCACTTTGAAAGCCCCCCATTTCGTCAATTTTAGGAAAAAAATTAAAAAAAAAATACTTTTGTACTCTGTTCCAAATTATCTTTAAAATGAGGTACTGCAACCCTATGAAACGCAAAAAAATATATTTTACTTCGCATTCGCTTCTATGAGAGCCCCCCTGAAATAAAGATTTTTATAACATTTTAAGCCATTTTCGGCTGAAGGCCATCGGTTTACATATCATATCTAAAATTGAAGTAATTAAGTTCAGGAGTTCAGAAGTTATAAGGCTCTGACAGACGGACGGACGGACGGACGGACAGACGGACGGACGGACAAGTGCAAATTCACTCAAGTAAACTCAGAGACCTTCGCTTCGCTCGGTTGACTATATAGTACATAATATACCAAAATTTCAAATTCCTAACTAGTTTAGTTTTTGAGATAGACCCCCTAACAAAATTTGTTTAAAATCGACAACTTTGACGGCCCCCCATTTCTTCATTTTTGTAGCTAAAAAATGAAAAACATATATATTTGAACTCCACATAATAAGCTCTAAGTCTAGACAATGACACCTTACATGCCAGGGTAAAAAAATAAAATTTTATTTCGACTCATTTGCCATGTATGGCAGCCACCTTTAATTTTTTAATTTAATTTAATTTTTATTATTTGTTGTTATAGCGGCAATAGAAATACACGATATGTGAAAATTTCAACTGTCTGTCTATTACGGTTTACGAGATACAGTCCGTTGACAGACGGACGGACGGACGGACGGATTTAGGACCTATAATAACCACCCATAGTGGCAACATGGTAAACTGGCACAACATGGTACTCACAGTTGCTTTGAGATTCTTCGTCGTTTGGCACGTATGTGTTTGGTAAAAGTTTAGCATAGCTCCACACGGTGTTCGCCACCCACGTGGGCGGTGTTCTCTAAAAGATGGCGCTATATCCCACATACGTTAATCATTTGACTGGTCTAACCCAGGTACATATAACTAATGAAAGGCTTATTTCGAATGAAATTAACAGAATCATATTTATCTACAGAGGCCGCATGAACTGCGTCGTGGAGAGACGTCAAGAGGAGCCCATGGAAAGGCGATTCCCATTCAACATCCTCGGAGCTTTCGCACCTCGCAGCGCTCAGGCTGAACGTATCGCTATCATCTGCCACGGTGGTGATGAAAGGTAAGCTTTGAAGCCCCTGACGCAAAAGCCAGGGCTCTGTTTTTTCCGCGTCTGTCATCATAGCGTTATGTACCGATTTGAATGCGTTTTTGACGTGATAGCGTCTTATAAATCGATGAACACTGGCTGCACGCACGAAAAAGTGTCACATTCCGCCTGAGCCCGAGCGTGCAAGCGAGAGCGCGGAACAAGCGATAGAGAGGCACGATCGGCCCAAGCGTTGGCTTGTGACTTGTTTCTTTATGACGTTATCACGTAAAACTATCGTCCGTAAACCGACTTTACAGACAACCAATTTTTTATTTGAAGGCGGGTAAGCAACGAATCGACCGTCTTTTTGCATGTGTATAATTTTGGATTTGGAGAGTTACATAGGATATTTTCTATCCCGGAAACATACTGAAAGATTTTGAAAAACCTGACTCCACTCGGATGAAGTTGCAAGTAGGCAAAGTAAGAATAATAAGGATTTCTTGTTTTGTTTCAGACCCATGCCAATGTTCCCCGACCCCCAGTCACAAGTGTTCGCGTTCCCGCTGTCGGGCCCAGTCCGCCTCCCCATCCGACCAGCGCCAGCGCCCGAGCGCGCCGAGCCGCGAGGACCTTATGGCATGCCACAGAGAAACTCTCCTTTCCCGCTACCGGTAAGTTTGTACAAACTAGGTAACCTTACCATAATCGACAGGTACAACAAAACGTAAGATAAGATACCCACAAGACCCACAGGAGGCATTGGGGCCAGAGCCACCGGCATTTCGACACTGTCGTAGAACTTCTACAAAATTGCTACTTTACAGAAGAGCAGTTTAAAGTTTTGAACTTGGTTTTTCGGCATTCCGATGAACAATGTTGGTTCATATTATACGACATGGACTTTAAGTAAAAATTTTTTAATTATAACTAGCTGATGCCCGCGACTTCGTCCGCGTGAATTTAGTTTTTTTTTTGTATTAAAACCTTCCGTGGAACATAAGGAACATACAAAAAAATAAATTAACCGAATTGGTCCATCCATTCTTGAGTTATGCGCTTACCAACATTCATTTTTATTTATATAGAAGAAGAAGATAGATAGCTGATAGAAGATAGATTAAAATTAAAACATACGAAACGCGACGACTTTCCAACTAATAACATCGCAAGTGAGTAGTGACAATCAATTGGCGACCGCCGGCATTTGACAAGTAGCGACAGCAGCGCTTCTTTACAATTGTTGTTTTTAAAAATTAGTTTCAGATACGACTTTGTCCAATTGAATGTCTCCAAAACTACTGAATATTTTTTTTTTCTTTTGCTGACAAGGTCTTAAACATTGTTAAAACCGTGAGTGTTAAAATCAAGATTTCGCTGTATATTCATATGCGACAGTGTTCTACGACAGTGTCGATTTTTCAATTTGTATATCATAAAATTAATGGTGGGCGAAAAGCCTCCAACGGACTGAAAACTGATAGTCCGACAACGCGACGGTTCAAACCCCACTCGTTGTACTATTGTCGTACCCACTCTTAAAATAAGTTATCCGTTTATTTGAAGGCGAGTGGAGCATATTAGTATAAAAAACACTTAATAAAAATTATCATAATGGACAGTTAGGTACTTACAGTACGATGCATTCCAGACTAGAACGGAGAACCACCAGCATGTTGGCGTGTAGCCAAGCGATTTAGCGATCCGGCACTGCGCGCGTGTTGTAATCGATTAGGGGGTTTGGATTTAATTAAAAGTGGCATACTCCTTCAAAGCCAGACCGCTACCATCTGACGACACCGTCACTTACCATTAAGTGAGATCACAGTCTGAGCTATCTTGTCACGAATAAAAAAATTTATCGTGACGCGTAGGTACTTTGTGTCGCTTTTAAATGTTAAAAATAAGTACCTATTTATGAAAGAAAACGTTTTGAGGTCGCAGCGCGATGTTACCAAAAGCGAATGCAAACGCATATTTATCTATCTACCTATCTATCTAGTGCTTAGTAGAGGCATTGAGCTATTTTTTCGCGGAGAACCACTGGCAGGAAAGTAATTATTTATTCGAAGTGACTATTTGTACGGGTACTGGACGAATAAATTATATTTATTCGTACAGTTATTCAATTTTTTAAGGCATTGCGTTCGTTATTTTCGCGGTACAATATCGGGTCTCCGTAGCCTAGTGGCTTTTGCAGTCGCCTAACAGTTAACAGTCGATGGTTCGAATCCCAGCTCGACAGACTGAATTTTCTATTTTCAATTTTATTTTAAATAATTTCTACATGTGGAATTTTTCCCTAATTTTTTATAACTTATAAGTTATAAAAAATTAGTGAAAGGTTCCACATGTAGAATTTTTTTTTAATTAAGTATGAATTGGATGATTAGCTTGTTTTAAATTTGTCAATTTTTGTTAATTAGTTACACTGTAACACGTTGGGAGAACCACCAGACTGTGGAAAATCTAAAGTTAGGTTAGGTTAGGTTAGAACAGAAAAGATTCCGGTTCCCCTCTCCCACTATTTTTTACCTTCACTCCTTCACTAAGCGAATTTTGGCAAGACTAAAGGGGGGGGCTCCCCCCTCACCTCCCCCAAATTCAGGTAGCATGATTCAAATATTTGACCAAAATTATTCGTCCGACTTCTGTACGAATAATTATAAATTGTTCGTACGGTAACCGTATTAATAATTATAAATTGTTCCTACAGTACCCGTATTAATAGATTCACTCTTATTTATTAGCAAGCAATCCCTTTTGACACTTGATCAGGTTGCTCTATAGGTATACCGAATAGGTGTTTATTATATCCTCTAAATATGTACAACGACTGACTGACTGACTAATTGATCTATCAACACACAGTTCAAACCACTGGCACTGGACGAATAGGGCTGAAAGGGGGTGAAATAGGGGTTTGAAAAATCGAACTTAACGTGAGCGAAGCCGCGAGCATAAGCCAGTTTATGTACCTATATTAAAATAAAGGTGGTTTACACGAGTGCACACGCAGTATACTCGTATAAACCAAGTATTAGAGCCATATCTCATTGGATACTATGGCAGCGAACCCGGCAACGCTTCTGTGGCCTACTCTTGGCGTCCGTGAGATGCCAAGTGAGGTAAAGTTAGGTATGGTACGTTGTAATAAAATTTGACACATTTTGACTATTACACTATGAAAATCCTTATAATTTAAATGAAAGTCTTAGAAGTTATCACAAAATAAAAATGAACGGACGCGAAAATAAATCCACCTAATCGACGTAACAAGCGGATTACAACAATATTTGTAGGCATAATAAATTATCCTCTACTACCCGTGCAAAGCCGGGGCGGGTCGCTAGTTTTAAATAGAATGTAAAATTAATTTTTTAAATCGCATTCAGTTGAAAACAATATCCCTTAGGCTTGTTCAACTTTGTTTTGGATAAAAAATGAAGAAAGGCGATATTAAAACTAAATTAATCTCAGAAAGTTAGAAACTTTATAAACTTTCCTTATTAAATATGCATAAGGAAGATAACGAACATTTTATTAAATCCCTAGAGGTGTTTTAAGTTAAATTCTCTCTTTGTTTTCGTAATAATGAAATATTTAATTTCATTAATTTCAGCTACGCGCAAGTTTTTAAGCTATTGCATAGCTTTTATCGCGGGCTTTGAACTAGGACAAACAGTTTGAGCGCGGCGACCGAATCAAGAAATTCCGTAACGAAAAAAATCCTAACACCGTCGTTCAGTAAGCGTTCAACATTTTAGAGGTTCTCAAGTAGCTCTATTTGGCGCAGTGGGCGAGCGACTGCTTTCGAGCGCCGATGTCGCAGGTTCGAATCTCACTCGCGAAGTAGTGACAGTTCGCTTTTCTTGTTTGTTTGTTTTTTAATATTTTTTTTGCATAATTTTTATTATGCAAAAAAAATATTGCATAAATAATATTATTGCATAAGTTGATAAAAAATGCTATGCAATAGCTTTACCGCGGCAGTCCCCGAGTGCCACTTAATTTTTTTTCTAATTCACGGTGAACAAAGCCATATTTATAACCTACCTTTATCTCACTATGTATGGTTTACCTCGAAAACGTAACCCACAAAATAAAATAAACCGAAGTACAAAACACGTTGCGCTCTTTGTTTGTGACTGAAATGCGTTCAAAGCCTTTATGTTCAGTCCTTTATTTACCTTTGTGTGCACCCGAAGATGTAAGAGAAAACAGCATCACAGGGTTTATAGACTGTTTATTTATAGCAGATATAATATTATTGTAGATCAATAAACAAACTCAATAAATCTTTCCTTAGAAACGCCTCAATGACGTATGTATTTATTTGTTTCGGGTTGGAGTAGCGAAATGATCGTTTCTATCCAATCTAAATACTAAGTAATTATTTTAACAAATAGTTTATCACGTAGGTACTAGCTGATGCCTGCGACATCGTCCGCATGGAATTGGTTTTTAAAATCCCTCGGGAATTCTTTAATTTTCTGAGATAAAAAGTAGTCAATGTCACTAGAGATGAAACGGATATCCGTTAACTATCCGGTATCCGGCCTATCCGGCCTTGTTTTCACTATTCGGCCGGATACCGGATAGTATGATTTACCATGATATTAAAATTTAAAAAATATTATTACTATACTTTGGGTAAATTATACAAAATAATAAGTTATTGACACTGTTTATTTCTATAATCGCACATAAAAACATATTGTGTGTTTGTTGGTAAGAGTCGACTCCGCTTAGCTTCGTATACCTAGACCAGCTTCCGAAAATAACCTTTCGCTATAAACGCTACTGCCAGGTGCTGAAAGATAAATTCTAGCAAACTTTGACAACTGCGAATACTGATTAAAATTAACTGACCACCAAATGTATGGATCGTGATTGTGATCGATGCGAGATGTCTTTAAAAATAATTCAATCTCCTTGGCAATTGGATTTTGTTTCTGTTGATCACGAAGATCACTACCACTAGTATTATCCCTTGCCACTTCATTAAAACAGTCCCAAAAAGTGTCATGAGCTTCACGTGTAAAGTTGGATCTAGTTTCATCTTCTTTCATTCGTTTAGCAGGAGTGGAAGACGGCGATGATATATTACTGTCAGAAGAAGATTCGTCATAAGTCATAAGCGTTTCAGCCCCGAGTCGTCTCGACAACACCCGAAACTCGATAGCGCCCGAATATTACCGATCTCGTTCATGACGCCTGTATTCAAATCAACTGATCGCGATATGGAAAGAGCCGAATATTCGGCAGCCGGATATCCGGCTCTCCGGCCTCGTAGCTTGCCGAATATCCGTTATCCGGTATCCGGCCAAACCACTATCCGTTTCATCTCTAAATGTCACTCTCCCTCCAGGTCCTCAACAATACCCATGCAAAAAACTACGTCGATCCGTAGCTCTGTTGCGGAGTGATTGAAAGACAAACCAACCAACAAACAAACTTTCGCATTTATAATATCAGTATCATAACAAGCTATTGAAAATATCAGAGTCAAAGGCAATTTTTTTTGCTTAAAAATAACCAACAGTATTCTTGAATAACCAAATGGTAAAAAAACGTTCAGGTAGCGCATCGCAAACAAACAAACACTTATTTTATAGATAATAATATGAGATACAACACAAAAAAGATACCAGCTGAATTCAGAACCTCCTCCTTATTGGAATTCGGTCGAAAAAAAGCCAAATCGAGGCGTCCTTAAATGATGAATACATAGAGCAATCGATTTTTATTTTTATAGATTAACAAAACAAAAAAATTGTTCTAGAAATTTTTCTGTAACAATTTTCAAAATTACACTGGCATGACAAATCAACCCTTGACTGCGATCCAAGATAGCGGGCTAACTTGCGGGACATGATATGGTAAGTCATTAATATACACCAAAAATAGAAAAGGACCCAGGATAGAGCCCTGTGGGACACCCAACAGAGTAGATGAACCCTGCGACTTCACGTCACCTACGCATACACTTTGTGTTCGATCACTAAGGTACGAGGCAATGAGATCAAGTGCAACGCTTCTTATGCCATAATGACTAAGTTTGAGTAAAAGAGTTTGGTGATCAACGCAATCAAACGCCTTAGATAGGTCACAAAAAACCCCAATAGCATTCTGCGAACACTTCCAGGCATCGAAAATATGTTCAAGTAGCTTTGCACCTGCATCAGTCGTGCTTCGACCCTTCGTGAAGCCGTACTGTTCGGGGTGTAGCAAGTTATTAACATTAAAATGCTTCATTAGTTGATCAAGTATAATTTTTTCAAATACCTATCTTACTAAGTGTTGGAAGGATTGATACAGGTCTGTAATTATTGAGGTCAGTTCTGTTGCCTGATTTAAACAGGGGGATGAGTTTGCTATGTTTCATCAAATTTGGAAAGATACCCATAGCAACACATTCATTAAAAATTACGGCTAAATAAGGAGCAATGTCATTTATTATGTCAGATATAATTTTTTTTTTTTTTTAATAAATATGAAAGGAAATATTTTCATCTGATCCTAAATGAATGCAGTATGTGGTGTGGTAGAATACTATGGGGGCCTGGTACCAAAACAACTTCGTTTGAAGCGCAACGAAATTAATTAAACCTGTAATAAAACCTATTGAATCATGGTGTATTATCTGTATTTCCAACTCTTAAAATATTGTGATTCTGAAAAACCATCGAAAACATACGTAGATTAAATATTTTGCAAGAGTTACCTAGTAGTCTATAGCACTGATTTGTACTGAAAACTACAGTCTTTTATAATTTGAGACTTCATGTATACGCCTATTACGTTTTTGAAAGCTTTTTAACCGACGCAAAAAGAGAGGGGTGTTATAAGTTTAACGTGTCTGTGTATCTGTGTATCTGTCTGTGGTAGCGTAGCCGTCAAACGGATGAACCGATTTTCGTTTAATTTTTATTTATAAAGAACTAGCTGGTGCCCGCGACTTCATCTGCGTGAATTTATAAATCCCACGGGAACTCTTTGATTTTCCGGGATAAAAGGTATATATTGTATAAGTAAAGTTCCTCAAATATAACCTTGCAAAAAATTACATCGATCCGTAGCTCTGTTGCGGCGTGATTGGCATTTATAATATTATTATAGTATGGATTTCAAAGTTAGAAGTTTTATTGCTTTATTTTGTCTTCTAACAATTTTTCTCCGCTCTTTCGAGAAATATTTTGAATTGGCTTATATTTTGTACTAGCGGTCGCCCGTGTAGAATTTCTTATTTTTCTATGAGATTATAAAAAGACAAATTTTCCCGCTGCAAGAAGCATATCGAAAAAAGTCCTACCGCTAGTAAAAACCGCGTCCCACGGTTATCCCAATTTCAATGTATTTTTATTTTTGAAAATTTCGTCCTCTATTTTACCACACTCAGGAGGTGATTTTCTAAAATAACTAAGAGTGATTTTTTTATTATTATTTAAATCTACTAACCAAGTTTCCAAGTTAAAGTTCACGAAAAACCGTTTTTAGTGTCTTTGACTTCAAAAAAAAATTTTTTATCCCCCATTTCCACCCTTTTAGGATGGATTTTCTCAAACCTTTTCTTTACTGATGTTTAGACCCTAGAAAGAACCTACCACCCTTAAGAGGGGATTTTCCTAAATAACTTAAATCTTAATTATTGAAAGTTAATAATCTAAATGCCGATTTTCATATGTCTAACTTCAAAACATAGGACTTTCATACAACCTTCGAAACCCCATTTCACCCCCTTAGGGGAGGATTTTCGCAAATCCGTTTCTTAGCTGACACCTACCCCCTAGAAAGAACCTACATTCCAAATTTCAAGTTTGTAGGTTCCTGAGATTTCGTGATGAATCAGTGACCTTTCGCTTTTATATATATAGATTTAGAGCAACACGCTTTATTTCATTCACACGGACTGTACAGTTTATATTTTGTTAGTAGATTTAAGTCTAATCATATTTGGTTAGGAATTTAAATGATTATTATTTGAACGAACAATGTTTATAGCAACAAGAAAATCTACAATTATAATATTTAATTGAAATTCCAACTGTCGTCCCTGGACAGCCGTCCCTGGACAGCGGTCCCGAGGCCGGCCAAAGAAACGGTGGATTGACATAGTACAGGCAGATGCACGTGCCAACGGTCTTCGTAAAGAGGATGCTTTAGATCGTGCAAAGTGGAAGAAACTTAGCAGGAAAGCGGACCCTGGCGTATGCCGGGACAAACGCTAGGAAGAAGAAGAAGAATTGAAATTCCAACTGTATACCATTGTTCTTTGTGAAGGCAAACTATGGTAAATTAAATACCCAGCATCAGCTATTATTATGATTGTTTGTCGGAAAGGTTCATTTGCGAAAAGTTATTTAATTCGATTTTATTTGCAGGCTTATTATTTGCCAATTAGAAAATTGGCGTTTGTTTTTGTCTTGTTAAATTGAAAATTTTATTGACCTCTTTCGTAATACGAAATTCTTTACAAAAGCCAACACCGGTAGGTCATTGCTCCTTTACAGGTTTTGCAGGCCGAATGCACATTGGCTTATGCAATAGCGAGCCGGTTTTGGCCGATCACCTAGTTTTTTCTTTTGAGCAACGAAAACGTTCGTCAGAGTTCGTGCACCCTTTCTTTATTTCTTTTTGCCAAAATATATTGTAATAAAAAATTATTTGTGTATTTAGTAGCTACAAGTTTTTATAAGCTTGTGTTGATAAGGTTTAATATATTTTCGTGGCTGCTTAAAGAACACTACGCAAACTGGTGGGATCGCCTTGGGACTCCAACGAACATATTATTCTGTTCTGCGAACTAAGTATATGCTCCCACCCATTGCCACAACTTGACTGATGAGCTAGAAAAATATAAGAGAAATAAACTTTTCAGCGAAATACGTTCCAAATCGCGCGAGTTGCAAAATACAAACTTTAAAACATATATGAATAAATTTTAAGTGCCTGTCTATTACTTTGAACTAACTGCCTCTTATTAAGCTCTGTCTAAACTAGCGGCACGCTATGATGGCCGGTTTGACACATTACAATAGTGATGTGGAATGTCAATTTATTCTCGAACAAAAAACAATTAAGTTTTGTTTTTGTACCTGATTAAATAGGTTTAATAAAACAAAAATGTATATGTTTATTTAATTTATTTGAACGAACTGAATATTTGAATGACGTTATAGGTAAAATTGGCCCTCCATTTTGAGCTTCACGATCGAAATAGTTACGAAGGCGTATTACGAACTCACGTGTCTGACTATTTAGAACAGTTCTCTGCGTACGTTCGGTCATATCGACGAAATCCACAACAAAGGGCTTGAACAGAGTCCAAATTAACGAGCAAGGGTCAACAGTAATGCAGTATCAATATTTGAAATCCAAAGCCAGGTCAAAACTATATCACAATCGCATTGCACTGACAGTTTATACTTTTCGAAGCAACGTCAATTCGAAACTGCTTTGTTTTGCATTGAGCATTGACGCGAGTTTGCCGGAGGTAGTAGTTGTGCTAGCCAGCGATCCTATGTGACGATCGTATTAGATTCCATTTTTAAAAATTTTCAATTTAGAAAACCAAATGCCGAGTTGTGGTATATATCATATAAAAATAAAAATTTTACCTTTTGTATGAAACAGCTGATATTTTTTTGCGATTTCAGAGGTTTGTCCACATAGTGAAAATTGTTCATATTCACAAGTACATTCACCCCTTAAATGGTGCAAACTGATTTTTCTACACTTGTATACATTTTAGAAATCAATTTAATAAATAAATTTTGAGTCCTAAACCTAAAACTACATTCGATAAAATTTATGAATCTCTGCACATCACTATCGTCAATAAAGTAATACAATTATTTCCTTCAAAGTCGTTATCAATTAATACGGAACTTCATGAGCGGACAAACGTCAAACCGGCCATCATAGCGTGCCGCTAGTGTAAGTCTGTTATTTCTGTATTCTTTTGATAGGGAGAAAAACCTAAAAAGATTAATCGATAAATTATCACTTGGACGTCTTGATAATAATTATGTTTTATTTCAAGATCGAATATAATATTATTATTATCATCAGCATCTTATGTAGCTTCAATCTATAGCTACTATCTAGGTTAAGGTTGTGGTTGTGGGTGAACATAACAATAAGCCAAAATAAAAACTCAATATTCTTAGAAGCTTCAATTTTTTACACTTCTCTGCGTCATGATAGTTATGATAGTTTTGTCTACCCAATGGATTACATAATCTCATCTAGGAGCACGATTTTTTATATTCCATTCTACAATAGTAATTAATGTAAGTGCTTGTTACATTATGTTTGACCGTGGTTTTTAATCACTTCTTAAATGAACGAGTTTATTAGCAAATAGTGGGTAAATGAAGACGAAATAAGTTAATTTTAATTTATTGAAATACATTTTAAGTTTCATCAAGAACACATCATCAGTCATCACTAAGTCCAAATGTAAATCTAAATATATAATAGGAAAAGGACTGACTGACTGATCAATCAACTCACAGCTCAAACCACTGCACTGGACAGATCGGGCTGTGGCATAGGTAGGTACAGCTACAGATAGCTATTATGACGTTATAATAAAGGATTATTCTTAGCGGATAACAAAGGATTTTTGTAAATTCAACCCCAAAGGATAAAAATCGAACTTAATGTCGGCGAAGCCGCGAGCAAAAGCTAATATTTGATATTTTTAATTTGACACGTAAAATTTTTTTAGGCCGCGTCGCGTCGCTTAATTGACAACTTTCCATCCGCGCCTGTGAAATCCAACGGCGAATTCAGAGGTGTTCTTGTTGTTTATGTTCGTAGCCTTTTATAGCGCTTTATTGTCCTCAATGTGATTCGCTATATTAAATTAGATCAGCTGAAACCTCAGTAACAAGATCACGTCCGGATCTCTTGGCTGACTCGCAAGATATCTTTATCGATACGGACAATTTTTTGTCGTTTGAAGATTTGTTAAAGCCTAATGGCAACTGTAGGTAAGTACGCACGTCATATTGATCATTCTTTTACAGTCCTCGAGGCGTAAGCTCAACTTTATATTTATGTGAGTGATCGCTAAAAGTAGTAGAAATTGCTCATACCAGCTTCTAGCCTTCTAGTAGGTTGTTACTTTCTAGCCCACTCGGTGTGCTATCCCCATAAATTATATGCAAATTCTCAGTTTACGCTTCGCAGACTTTATACTACATGATTGTTATAAATTATAAGTAGTGTCTTCTTTGTTTGTAGAAATAACTGTTTCGTAATCTTACTTTAAATGCCAAAGTATGTTTGTTAGTTGGTTTGCCCTTCAAACACGCTGCAACAGAGCTACAGATCAAGATTTTTAGCATGGTTTTGGTTGTAGTTGAGAACCTACAGAGAGTGACTTAGGGCCGATTTCACCAATGTAAAATAAGTCTTATCCGAGAGTAAATTTGATATTTTGACAGTATTTTCAATACAAAAACTGTCAGAACGCTCAATTTATTCCTCGGTAAAACGTCACTCGACGTTGGTGAAATCGGGGCATAGGCTTCTTATCACGGAAAATTTAAAAACTCGTGATTTTCACGGGATTTTAAATACTAAATCCACCCGAACGATGTCGCGGGCATCAGCTTTACTAGCTCATATTTATGATTATTAATTAAGCTACAGCATAACCTAATCGCACGTTTTTTAATTATTTTTAATCTCTCTGTCAATCTGGTTGTTCGGGATAATCTTTGGGAACGGCTGAACGAATGTTAACGTGACTGTCAGGTAGAAGATAATATTATGTATCTAAGGATTATAAAAGGCCGTTATTATCTCCAAAAATGTAATACCTCCCTCTTTTTATTTTGATTAACACAATATTTATATACCTACGTACATAACTTTAACTGGCTAATAATAATTCTTATTTCCTCAAATATAAGATAGTTGAACAAAATATGAACAATGTTTAGTCCAGCTCTACCTGGCGAAACATTAATTATTTATGCTATAAGGATAGAAAGCATCGATGCAATACACCGGATATTGTTAGTGCGCTAAAAATAGATATCCAAAACGCTAATATTGTTTGAATCGAAAAACAGTTAGTACCTACATTGTAGTTGAATATGCCCGAACAAATTGAACTGGCCACTTTACATACATATATCTAATTTGTATCATTTAGGTTTTTCCTAAGCATTATAAAATTTGAATTTTGATCAGAAGGTACTCGGTGGGTCAAAGATATTGCTCAATTAATATAGTTGCTCAATTATCTGTAGATTATATTGTTAGAAAATATTTTTAGCTGATATTTCTTCCAAAACAATTTTTTTTCGCCTTAATGTACCTAATATTTTTCAAAACAAGCTGTAAATATAGTCATATCAAACAATACTTATATGTTGTTGGTATTTTATTGAAAAGGTAAAAAATTGTTGAAAAGGTAAAATTTTACGAAATATTTAATGTCAGTCTCCTCCATGCATACAAGCTTATTGTGTGTGCCAAACGCCAAAAATAGCAGCGGTTAGTGGTTACGCAAAAAGGATCCAACCCACAAAACTTGGTAATGGAAAGTTACCTTTTACTCTAAAATCCTACTAATATTATAAAGGCGAAAGTTTGTGTGTATGTTTGTTCCTCTTTTACGCAAAAACTACTGGATGGATTTGGCTGAAATTTGGAATGGAGATAGATTATACCCTGGAATAACACATAGGCTACAAATTATCCCGGAAAAATCCAAGGTTCCCGCGGGATTTTGAAAAACCACGGATAGATGGCGCTGATTGTACTTAAATCACGCTTACATTATCCGCAGCATCGATTTTTTCATCGAAATTCGGGTTTTTTTTAATTCTGCAAGCAAGCATGCAAGAAATCAAGCAAGCAAACAAGCAAGCAAGCTTCGGTTTCAAAAAACCATAGCAAGCATCAGTTTTTGAAATTTCAAGCACAAGCGACTGCATATCCTAACGCTTACGAACGTCAAAAATTGACATTGTTACATAAAATTTAATTATTATCTATCTATACTTTACTATTAAAACTGTAACTGTTCCTACAAACACTTCCCGCGGGATATTAGTGTGCTACTTTTCACATATTTATCCTTCAATTATGGCCCAACGGAGTTACAGATTGACGTGTTTTATTGGATAGGCATAGTTGAGGACTTGAAAAGTGACAAAGGCTACTTTTAATCCCGGGAAACAAATAATTCCCGCGGGATATTTGTACGCTACTTTTCACATATTTATCCTTCAGTTATGCGCCAACGGAGGTATAGATTGAAGTGGTTTTCCTAGCACTGGTAAAGTTAAGGACCTGAAAAGTGACAAAGGTTACTTTTTATCCCGGCAAAACAAACGGTTCCTGCGGGATATTAGTATGCCTCTTCACATATTCATCCTTCAATTATGTGCCAAGGAAGTTACATATTGAAGGGGGTTTTTTGGATAGGCATAGTTGAGGACCGGAAAAGTATCAACAGCTACTTTTTATCCCGGGAAAACAAACAGTTCCCACGGGATATTCGTATGCTACTTTACACATATGGATGGATGGATGGGATGTATGGATCTCTGGATGGATGGGATGTTCTCTGAGATAGGGGTTGAACTATTTTGACTGTTTTACTCCATAACTTCTTCAAATTTAAACTAATTTTTATTCTTATTTTAACCGACTTCAAAAAAGGAGGAGGATCTCAATTCAACGGAATCTTTTTTATGTATGTTCACCTATTACTCTAAGACGCCTGAACCGATTTGGAAAATTCTTTTTATGTTTCAAAAGGTATACTTCCCAGATCCTACCTACTACAACTACTTCTACAACTACTACAATTACTTCTACTACTACTACTACTACTACTACAACTACTACAACTACAACTACTACAACTACTTCTACAACTACTACTACTATAACTACTACAACAACTACAACTTTTATGGGACCATCTAGCAAAGTTTCTGTATCGATTAAAAAAAATTCAGGCAAATCGGTTTAGAAATCATGGAGATATTGATATTTATAGGTTAAAAAACACAATACTTTTTTGATCCTTTTTTGAAAATCAGTTAAAAAGTAGCCTATGCTAGGCGTATACCATCAGCTATCTGTCATTGAAAGTCCCGTCAAAATCAGTCCAGCCGTTCACGCGTGATGTTTCTACCACGGGATATAGGGAATATACATTTTTATTTATATACGATAATAATTACATTTTTTGTTTAAATCCGAATGCGTCCTATGTTCCTGTGAGTAACGTTATTCACCGGAATTCCTGTGAGCTACGTACGATTATTTTGACTTTAAGGCGGTCCAACATCATTGGAATAAAAATAAAATCCTTACTAATATTATAAACGCGAGTGTGTTTGTTTGTAGGTTTTTTGGTTTGTCCTTCATCACGCCGCAACGGGGCTACGGATCAACGTGATTTTTTTGCATGGGTATTGAGGTTCTGGAGAGTGACATAGGCTACTTTTTTTCCCGGAAAATTAAAAAGAGTTCCCCGAGGGATTTAAAAAACTAAATCCACTCGGACGAAGTCGCGGGCATCAGCTAGTAAAATATAATTATGTATTGAATTTGAATTGAATTTGATCCTTTTTGCGTAACCAATTATGATTTAATAGAAGCGCCAAAAATGTGTTGTACTACACTTGATTAAAAAACACTCTTACTTTTCTCTACTTTCTATGAATAAAATGTGCAAGGTTATTATAAACCTTTCTGAAGATATTCTCCACATTATAGAGAAAACCGTTTCAAAATACATATTATGTAGGGGTTCAATACTTTATAGTAGATTACCTATATTTGCATGTAGCAGTAAGCCGACGCACTCTCTCGCGACTCGCCTTTGTGCGCACACGGGGCACATCTTTACTTTATAGCTATTGTGTGAAACAGTGTTTGTGTCTTAATATAGTCAAAGACAAAACCTCAAAGACAAACCTAAACATAATATTTATTAAATTGATGGTCGTGATCTGTCGTGATTGAATTTTTAATGTTACTGACATTGACCTTATCGATTTATTATAGATACATGATTCATCATTCATTTACGCATTAATATATTATTTACTCTATGTAAATAAATTCTGCCTTCCATTAGGACGAAAAATGATATGATGGAACGTCTTTGAGTATATAAAGGTGCAAGTAGTCGGTATTTTAGTGACAAGAAGTTGACATTTATACCTTTTCTACATTGCGTAGCTGTATAATAAGTCTATGGTAGCTGTATCTAACAATGGCTATTGTATCTTGATTGAATTCCGTTAAAACTTTTTTGGCTTAATTTATTTAAAAAAAAGTCTACGAGTACGTAATTATGACCTATGAGCGAGAGCGCAGTTTATTTTGCTGGTATTTTAATAAAGTTAGTTTAACCTTGTCTTTTTTTAGTACGTACATTAATAACGTGTACGTAGTAAGTACATTATCTAATATCTTTTTTTATATTCATTACACTCCATTAAAAGTTTAAGTCGTAACAGTCGCTTAGCAGTTATATTATTAAGTAAAACATAGTAGCTATTTAACGCTCAAAAATTTGTGTGTAATTGAAAAAAAAGTATTTTTTTTTTGGCTATCACAAGAGCTCAGCATTTTGGAAAGACTGTAAAATCTTACAAGATAAGGCCTTTAACCTTTAGCAGTATATTTTAACAGACATCGGTCTTTATTTGCACAGTTTTGTTTGCTCTTTCCTTATACTTTGTACGGATACACGTATTACCCATTTTGTACGTTTGAAATCGCCAAGCGGTTCCTTTATGTGTTATTGGCATCCTTTGTTTCTCATTAAAATATTACGAATCACTCAAATGGAAATCATCGCTGATTAGATGGTGTAACTAAACCTTATTAGATCCAGTGTTCCTTTTTTAGGAAATACTAGCTGATGCCCGCGACTTCGTCCGCATGGATTTAGTTTTTAAAAATCCCGCGGGAACTCTTTCATTATCCGCGATAAAAAGTAGCTCTCCCGGTCTGAGGAACCACTGCTACATCCATTACTATACCCATGCAAAAAATCGCATCAATCCGCTGTTCTGTTGCGACGTGATTGAAGGGCAAACCAACAAACAAACACACTTTCGCATTTATAATATCAGTAATGCTTTATTATAACACTTTTTATAATTGTCAAATTTTTTACCATACTTAACCAAAGACAAAATTACGTTTAGCTGTCATTTACGTTTTGTTATTCCACTGTCATTTGCGTTTTGTTATTCCATGTCAGATGCGTTTTTCTTATACCACGTTTTATAGTGACATGACGGAAACGCGGTCGAACGGGATAAAAAGTATCCTATGTCCGTCTCCTGGTTCTAAGCTACCTCTCCACCAATTTTCAGCCAAATCGGTTCATCCGTTCTTGAGTTATAAATAGTGTAACTAACACCACTTTCTTTTATATATATAGATATAGATTATTTTCACAAGAAGTCCAATAATATCTCTTACTGGGCTTATTTTCTCGGCCATGAAAAATTTTTTTTTAATGTGCAGCCATGAGGCCATGAACCTTTAAAATCATCATGTTCTGGTGTTAGAACGAACAGCGTACAACTATTACCTAAGTTATTCTTTAATAGGAAAGATGATAAGATTAGTAGGTACGAGTTACTTATTGTTTTTTAAAAATGTTGCTTTAAAGATATTGCTATCTTGAAGGCAAAGGAATTAATATAACCGCTTAAAACTAATTAATTGAAAATTAAGTATCATCTTTTATAATTTGATGGTAGGGGTACTTTTCAAAACACAGAAAAGGGGTTATAGTGCACGTAGGTAATTATTAATTATCGATTAAATTTATTTAATAGCTGATGTCCGCGACTTCGTCCGCGTGGATTTAGTTTTTAAAGTCCCCCGGGAACTCTTCGATTTTCTGGGATAAAAAGTAGCCTATGTCACTCTCCAGGTCCTCAAATATACCCATGCAAAAATCACGTCGATCCGTAGCTCTGCAGCACCACCTTATAAATTTTGATGATCAAAATCAAACATCAGCAAGTATCTACTTATTACCTACTGTTATCCAGTAACATACTCTTAGTATTTATTATTATTATTATTATGTTAAAACCAACTAAACGAATTCTCCATTGAAAATATCTTTACCATAATTAAGTAAGTACCTAAATGGGTTTGCACTTAATATACCGTTACCAACAGGCAAATATCTAGAAGATTGTCTGTTGTTGTTGATATCTAGAAGCCGTACATGCGATTACGCTTCACATCGATTTTAAGTGTACCGTTATCGAGCTATTTACCCGAATTCAAGCAAATACAGAAAAGTTTATTTAAGCAGTTTCTGGGTCTCGTCCTTATATCTAATTGAAAAAGCTTACTTACGAGATTTTTAGCTGTGACTTTTTATTTATTAGAATGATTATGATAATGTATATGTACGGTAGTAGAAGCAGTGATAGCCTGTGGTTAGGACTGTGGGTCTCCTATTCGGGGGGTTGCAGGTTCGATCCCGGGTTCGGGCTCGTTTGATTCGTCTTAAGAAGTACCTACTCTGGTCCTAAATAATATACAGGGTCTGATGAAGCTTAACGGTGGTTGTGAGCACTCTGTAATGAAACTATTCTTCTAATGAAACTACGTAACCATATTTAGTTTGGGCTCGTTTCATTCGTATTGATAAGTAGTCTTAAATGATATCCATGGAATGGCTCTGATGATGGAGCTGAAACTGCAGCCAGGATATGCAGCACACTAGTACAGCCTTGAAAAACATATAGCAGATATGTCGTGTTTGGATTCGTTTTAATCAGTATTTGATTCTACATAGAAAGCTGCAGCATCAGCTGATGAGCTGATGCTGCAGCCAGGATATCTAGTACTCAAGTACACTCTTGAAAAGGACATACCGTCAGGTTGGTCCCATTCAAAATTGGTGAAGATCTGACGAATATCTTCGGTGATAGAGGACGGAACTCCTCAATGAATAGAAACAAATCGCTCGCGATCATGCAGAGAATGTGTATTACTGATTAAATTCACGTCGGATAAAAAGTGATTAAATACTTATTCTACGAAACGGCTCCTTTTAGCTCTCTCATAGGTTGCTAATGCAACCTTTATATAATAAAGGTTGTGTCGCAGATTTTGGTAATAATGTGAAGAACTTACTGAGTTCATTCATTCACCCAACATTAACTCACTGTTGGGTTTCTCGAGAAGGAGAAGGGTAAAGGGTTTAGGGCATAGTCCACCACGCAGGGTAAAGGGTTTAGGGCATAGTCCACGCGCTGGCCAGGTGCGGATAGCCAGACTTGCTATAAATAGAGAAATCTAAGGCATGAAGCAATCTTCACGATGTTTTCGTTCACCGCTAAAGCAAATATTTTATTACTTAAATCACACATAACTCCGAAATTACTTGCTTGCTTGCTAAAATCAATGTATATTATTAAGGACCTGTTTTCTCCAATCCTGTTATGAAAAAGGTCGCAAAAAATAAAAACCACGATACAGGTGTTGGACCAATGGCAACACAGACCGTTTTTTTTGGCAATAAAGATTTCATCTAATCTCTAAAGGTTATACCTAATATTATTATGTATTCGCATATAATGAAAGATGTCCTACGAATCTGGTGGATCACTTAATGCTTATTTTAATTCCTAACACATGTTAGTAAACTAGGTTAGTAAGATACAAATATTCCAGTATATTAAGGTCTAGGATGCTTTGACATTAAAATCGTCAGTGCATATCTACTCAATTTTCATGTAACTAATAAGTTTAAGATAATAATCGTCATTGCATGCCAATCATTACAGAGTTACAAAAGTGTGTTATTTAATACTGCTTCTAAAAATCGATCGATTCTAATTAAAATTTGACGTGCTGAAGATAATTATTGCCACTAAGATAACTTGGAAAGTCACATCACGGATTAATAAATTTTTGTAATAACTAATAAGGAACGATTTCTATTAAATGTTAGATAGGTAGAGTAGCTGTACGTAAATTATTATGCTACTAGTTTATTAGGTATTTTAAATTTTTTAGAATCAAATAAAATTTTGAAGCTTCAGAAACATGTGTTTGACTAATGATTTATTTTAGATTTAAACCTTTATCTACTGAAATCAAAATTTTTAATTTACACTATTATATACTTAACTGGATTAAATATTCTGACACCATAAATTTAAAAATTACTACTAATTATATTTATTTTAAATTTAAATACTTTGACAGTTTTTATATTGTAGTTTAGATTATTTATTTTAGATTTGATTTATTTTAGATTTAAACCTTTATCTACAGAAATCAAAACTTTTAATTTACACTATTATATACTTAACTGGATTAAATATTCTGACAAAATGAATTAAAAAATTAGTACTAATTATATTTATTTTACATTTAAATACTTTGACAGTTTTTATATAGTGGTTTCATTAGTGAGCTGATGATTAATGATGCCTCGTCGTCGAACAAAATTAAGTTAACAAAGTTAAATTATACAGTACTGTGTGAATGTGTGACTACGAATTTACGAACGTATCTTAATATTGAAAAGGAGATAAAACAAATGAGTAACATTTCTTGGAGCCCGAATAGCGGTACCGCATAATGAGCATGTAAGAGACAATGATGGCGTGTCAGTGGGCCAAGTCAATTGCTCATTTCATCAATAGGTACCCACTCATAACTGTAAACGGCAGTGATTCTTCTAGGAGATCGATGGCTTAGAATTACTTGGCATCATTACGAGATACGTAGGTATAAAAGTACCTAAGTACTATTATACTTTATCATTAGAGAGTAGCTGAAGGGCAAGGGGGAAAAACATCAACAAAAACGTCAAGGTAAGTAGGTAGGATGTAATAACATCAGAAACAAGCAAAATAGATCACTGTGTTCGGAAAATTAATTGTAAATAAAACCGGCCAAGTGCGAGTCGGACTCGCGCACCAAGGGTTCCGTACTCCAAAAGTAAAAGTAAAACGATAATATTATATTAATTTGCTTATTTATCGTTAACTTTGTTTGTAGAAGTTTATTGTCAATATAAAAAAAAAACTATGCTAGTTAGAGCGTTGGTTTTATTTTTCCTGTAAAATATACATAAACCTCTATTGACCATAATTATTTCTGATTTTTCGATTGGTAAACTTCGGAGATAATAATCAAAAACTATTATAGATAAAAATAAATACAAATCTTTTTTAGAATGTTCAGGTAAAGGCCTTTCATAAGATACCCTACCCGGTATAGTTAGTTTACTTTGACATTTCAAAACCCCGATTTTCCCCCTTTTTTAATAAAAATAAAAATAATTTTCGTTTTTTTTTATTCCAATGATGTTGGGCCACTATAATACACAACTATTCAAAATTTCATGTCGATAGTTTTAATAGTTACTACCACCATAAGGGTTCCATTTTTACCATTTTGGTACGGAACCCTAAAAAGCTTCGAACTTTGACATGCGGATTATATCAATTTTAACTTTTTTTTTAATTCGATGACAAGATAATCCTTGACTGCGATCTCACCTGATGGTAAGTGATGATGCAGTCTAAGATGGTAGCGGACTAACTTGGAAGGGGTATGGCAGTGTTTTAGTTTAGTTTTTTAGTTTTAGGAAGTTTAAAAGGAGTATTTAGCATAGTAAATTTTATGAATATCTTCCTCCTTACTCCTCAAATGGAAAACAAAGCTCAAGTGTTCGAATTAATAAATCTAAAACTACACAGTTGTGTGAGAAATTCTGATAATAATATAATAGTGACCCTTTTATACAAATCCCTCGGCTGCGATAAAACATTGGTCGGCTCAATCCTTTATCGTATCCATTTCTAATGGGAATGGTTAATCTTCAATATTCCTAGTCGAGAATTCTGGATTTAATTAATTTTAATCACAAAATTCACAAAGCTGTGCCGCGATTTACCAAGGCTATGCATTTAATTGGTTTCTACATTGCTTTGTAGAAACCAATTAAATCACAATATTTCTCTTACTTTTGTCAATAGTTCCTCAGTTAAGTGCATTATATCTTAGACTGCATTATTATTAATACTTACACCAAGTTATTATGGAAAAGGAGTGTTGGTTATTCTATTTCTATCAAACATACATTTACATCAGTTTTCAGGTATGTATTATTGATATCAGTTAAATTTGAATTATAAGTTCCGGTCAGTCAGACCTCACCCAGTCTTGACCATATTTTCAGTTTCATCAAAATAAAGTATAATTATTTTTTCCTGTACTTCTTTCAAACCACGAAACATCTAATCAATAGAAAGTTTTTCGAAGCTATCTATAAAAGCGTTACTTACTACTTTATCCTAACTTCAATCGGTCATATACGAGGACCTGGCCAGTGACATTGGCTTTTTATATCCTGAAAACACAGTGTTCTCGCGTAATTAAAAAAAAATTAAAAACGCGTTGAGTTACCACGCTGACGAACTCGTGGGAAGAAACTAAGTAGTGTGGTATTATTTCATTTTATGTTTAAGACCTTTTATTTGTATTCTTTATACCCCTTGCACATTAAAATTTCGTAAATTGAATAACCTTGTTTGGTCCTCAGCAAAAAATGTAATTCGGAAACACGCTTTCTAACTTGGAGAGCCCAGGGGCTATCTTTACCTAATATAAAAAGAGGAAAGATTTTTTGTTTGTTTGTTTGTACCGAATAGGCTCTGTAACTACTGGACCGATTTTAACTATTTTTTTACCAATAGAAATCACATAGGCTATAATTTATTTCCAAAAAAATTAGAGATCATTAAGAAAATTGCAATAATGAACCCAAAGTAGCAAAATTTTGCCTGTAAATTTGGCGTATGCTAAGAAAACTATTGACGATACATAAAAATTATGTACTACATAATTAAAGTGCCCATTATTCTCTACAAAAAAGTCCCTAAGGGAATATATACCACTATCATATTATTTGAGTCACAATAATAGCTTTTGTGTTCTAAAATTTAATTACATCGCCTTTATCATCGTAGTATTAATTCTTCCTTACTAATACATATTATAAATGCGAAAGTGTGTTTGTTTGTTGGTTTGTCCGTCAATCACGCTGCAACAAAGCTATGGATTGACGTGAGTTATAGTATAGGTATAGTTGAGAACCTGGAGGGTGACATAGGCATCCCGGAAAATCAAAGATTTCCCGCGGGGTTTTAAAAACCAAATCCACGCGGACGAAGTCGCGGGCATCAGCTATTATTTTAATATAGCTATGAAATTCCACAGTTTATTCATAATATTTGGCCTATGAAAGCTTTAAACAGCGGTTATTCGTTGTTATTTGTTGTGTGCAAAGTGTTTTTGACAGAAAAAGGAGGAGGTTATCAATTCGTCGGAATGTTTTTAGGGTTCCATACCAAAATGGTAAAAATGGAACCCTTATGGTGAGACTTTCTCCGTCCGTCTGTCCGTCCGTCTGTCACAGTCGATTATTTCAGTAACTATTAAAGCTATCGACATGAAATTTGGCATAGTTGTGTATAATAGTGGCCCAAAAGCATTGAAATAAAGAAAAGTCGAAAATTATTTTTAGTTTTTTAAAAAAAGGGGGAAAATCGGGGGTTTGAAATTTAAAAGTAAAATAACTATATCGAGTGGGGTATCATATGAAAGGCCTTTACTTGTGCATTCTAAAACAGTTTTTTATTTATTTCTATATATAATAGTTTTTGAATAATCGGCCAAAATATCGAAAAAAATACCGTTCCCCCCCCCTTATCTCCGAAGTTTACCAATCGAAAAATCTGAAATAATTATGGTCAATAGAGGTTTATGTATATTTTACAGGAAAAATAAAAGCAACGCGATAATTATTTTAGTTTGATTAAAAAAGGGGGAAAATCGGGGGTTTGAAATTTCAAAGTAAGATAACTATACCGAGTGGGGTATCATATGAAAGGCCTTTACTTGTGCATTCTAAAACAGTTTTTTATTTATTTCTAGATTTAATAGCTTTTGAGTAATCGGCCAAAATGTCGAAAAAAATACCGTTCCCCCCCTTATCTCCGAAGTTTACCAATCGAAAAATCTAAAATAATTATGGTCAATAGAGGTTTATGTATATTTTACATGAAAAATAAAATCAACGTGAAAATTATTTTAGTTTAATTAAAAAAGGGGGAAAATCAGGGGTTTGAAATTTCAAAGTAAGATAATTATACCGAGTGGGGTATCATATGAAAGGCCTTTACTTGTGCATTCTAAAGCAGTTTTTTATTTATTTCTATATATAATAGCTTTTGAGTAATCGGTCAAAATGTCGAAAAAAATACCGTTCCCCCCCCTTATCTCCGAAGTTTACCAATCGAAAATTCTGAAATAATTATGGTCAATAGAGGTTTATGTATATTTTACAGGAAAAATAAAACCAACGCTCTAACTAGCATAGTTTTTTTTATATTAACAATAAACCTCTACAAACAAAGTTAACGATAATTAAGCAAATTAATATAATATTATCGTTTTACTTTTTTACGCCTAAACCGATTTGGAAAATTCTTTTTTTGTTTGAAAGGGTACTCCCCAGGTGGTCCCATATAAATTTCATCGAAATCGGTCGAGCGGTTTTTAAAATATCAACAATAAATTATATACTTTGTATATTGGCGCGGGAGTTTGAAGTCGGTTTTTTAAAAAGAATTTTTAATTTTTTTGGTTATTCATAATAACTTTTCAGTTTTATTATATTATAGATAGAAAATTTCATATATACAATACTATAAACCTAAATTTAATTCTAAAATTAAAACTAAAAAAAAAAAAAAAAAAACTAATTAAAATCTAAAACCCCATCCAAGCCACCGCAGTGTGGCATAGTACCCAAGATGCTGGCAGCATTACCTCATACCATTATTCATAATAATATATTAAGCTCTTTTTAAATAGTCCATGGAATCACAAATTACTTTTGTGTTTAATATAGTATCCTACTAATATTATAAATCTGAAAGTTTGTAAAGGATGTATGGATGGATGTTTCAATGGATGTTTTTTATCTACTCTTTCACGGCATAACGAATGAACCGATTTGGCTGAAATTTGGAATGGAGATAGCTCATACCCAGGATTAACACATAGGCTACTTTTTATTCCGGAAAATTACAGAGTTCCCTCTTAATCCACGCGTACGAAGTCACGGGCATCATTTAGTCATGTATGTATATTTTTAGGGAGCTAATAAGGCTTTGATATGTTGACAGAAAATCGTGCTTCGCTCGGTCAACTTATAAAAGTTAAATTCTACATTATTATTACACACTACTAGTTACTATTACATATTATAACACTACACATCATTATTATTATTATAATATATATAGCTCAATTACCACTGACTGACTGACTCACTGATTGACATAATTGTTCTCCTAGAAGGAGACGGAAATCGATATAATGATGTTCGGGAGATATGTTCGGGTGGGGGATTCGAGTGGGGAAAAATTATGACATTTCGGAAAAACAAGATGGCGGCCGACGTGAATCTTGCAACTCTTTTGTTTTCCAACCGATTTCTTTGAAATTTTGGATTATTGTAGAAATTAGTAAACGATTAACAGAAAAAGTGAAAAAAATTAAAAAAACAAGATGGCGGCCGAGCTGTGACGTCTCAAATTTCCACCCCTCTCCTGTAAAATTTTGTATGAAATAAATTTTTTTCACCGATGGTGTCGTATAGAGCTCAAAGAATGTGACTCGGAGAAAGGTGGAGAGAGCTGATGAGTGAGGAGTTCGGAGACGGGCGAGGGGCACGGCCAGGGTATAGAAGATAGGTGGAGGGTGCTCGACCAAATGTCATTCGAAACCTCGAGCAGTTGCCAGTGAGTTGAAAAAAAATTCCAAAATGGTGGAAAAAAAATGGCGGCAAATTTTGTCCGTCTCTCTCTCGGAGACTATAAAAGATGGAGGAGCGGTTTCTCGACAAAAGATGATCACAACCCGGAGGTCTACCTGGTGAGTAGGAAAAAAATTCAAGATGGCGGATTTTTTTTTCCCCCCATACAAAATGTATGGGGAATATTGAAGGGACTAGAAGTTGGGAGCTATGCAAGACATTGGTTTTGATAGGTTCATAGGGCTTTTTTCTTTTTCTTTTTTTTCATTTTACATTTGCTTTTTTTCTTTTTTTTTTCTTTTTCATTTGTGAATGAGGAGCACGGCCAGGTTATTGCAGATAGGTGGGGTGTGCTCGAACAAATTTTTTGGCAAAAGATGACCAGAATCCGAAGGTCTACTTGATGAGTAAAAAAATCGCGGTCCGCTTTAGCGGGCCGCGCACCCACGCGCCCTACTTGTAGCAATAACACTTCCCGCAAGCTGCTTTAGCAGCTCGCGCACCGAGCGAAATAAATAAAGCCGAACAATCGCGGTCCGCTTTAGCGGGCCGCGCACCCACGCGCCCTACTTGTAGCAATAACACTTCCCGCGAGCTGCTTTAGCAGCTCGCGCACCGAGCAAACGCTAGTTTTATAATATATATAGCTCGATTACCACTGACTCACTGACTCACTCATTGACATAATTGTTCTCCTAGAAGGAGACGGAAATCGATATAATGATGTTCGGGAGATATGTTCGGGTGGGGGATTCGAGTTGGGGAAAATTATGACATTTCGGAAAAACAAGATGGCGGCCGACGTGAATCTCGCAACTCTTTTGTTTTCCAACCGATTTCTTTGAAATTTTGGATTATTGTAGAAATTAGTAAACGATTAACAGAAAAAGTGAAAAAAATTAAAAAAACAAGATGGCGGCCGAGCTGTGACGTCTCAAATTTCCACCCCTCTCCTGTAAAATTTTGTATGAAAAAATTTTTTTTCACCCATGGTGTCGTATAGAGCTCAAAGAATGTGACTCGGAGAAAGGTGGAGAGAGCTGATGAGTGAGGAGTTCGGAGACGGGCGAGGGGCACGGCCAGGGTATAGAAGATAGGTGGAGGGTGCTCGACCAAATGTCATTCGAAACCTCGAGCAGTTGCCAGTGAGTTGAAAAAAAATTCCAAAATGGCGGAAAAAAAATGGCGGCAAATTTTGTCCGTCTCTCTCTCGGAGACTATAAAAGATGGAGGAGCGGTTTCTCGACAAAAGATGATCACAACCCGGAGGTCTACCTGGTGAGTAGGAAAAAAATTCAAGATGGCGGATTTTTTTTCCCCCCATACAAAATGTATGGGGAATATTGAAGGGACTAGAAGTTGGGAACTATGCAAGACATTGATTTTGATAGGTTCATAGGGCTTTTTTTCTTTTTCTTTTTTTTTCATTTTACATTTGCTTTTTTTCTTTTTTTTCTTTTTTTTTTTTTTTCTTTTTTTTTCTTTTTCTTTTGTGAATGAGGAGCACGGCCAGGTTATTGCAGATAGGTGGGGTGTGCTCGAACAAATTTTTTGGCAAAAGATGACCAGAATCCGAAGGTCTACTTGATGAGTAAAAAAATCGCGGTCCGCTTTAGCGGGCCGCGCACCCACGCGCCCTACTTGTAGTAATAACACTTCCCGCGAGCTGCTTTAGCATCTCGCGCACCGAGCGAAATAAATAAAGCCGAACAATCGCGGTCCGCTTTAGCGGGCCGCGCACCGAGCGAAATACTAGTTATTATAATATATATATAGCTCGATTACCACTGACTGATTCACTCACTCACTGACTGATTGACACGATTGTTCTCCTAGAAAGAGACAGAAAACGATACAATGATGTAGGAGAGATATGTCCGGGTGGGGGATTCGAGTGGGGAAAAATTATGACATTTCGGAAAAACAAGATGGCGGCCGACGTGAATCTTGCAACTCTTTTGTTTTCCAACCGATTTCTTTGAAATTTTGGATTATTGTAGAAATTAGTAAACGATTAACAGAAAAAGTGAAAAAAATTAAAAAAACAAGATGGCGGCCGAGCTGTGACGTCTCAAATTTCCGACCCCTCTCCTGTAAAATTTTGTATGAAAAAAAATTTTTTCACCCATGGTGTCGTATATAGCTCAAAGAATGTGTTTCGCAGAAAGGTGGAGAGAGCTGATGAGTGAGGAGTTCGGAGACGGGCGAGGGGCACGGCCAGGGTATAGAAGATAGGTGGAGGGTGCTCGACCAAATGTCATTCGAAACCTCGAGCAGTTGCCAGTGAGTTGAAAAAAATTTCCAAAATGGCGGAAAAAAAATGGCGGCAAATTTTGTCCGTCTCTCTCTCGGAGACTATAAAAGATGGAGGAGCGGTTTCTCGACAAAAGATGATCACAACCTGGAGGTCTACCTGGTGAGTAGGAAAAAAATTCAAAATGGCGGATTTTTTTCCCCCCCATACAAAATGTATGGGGAATATTGAAGGGACTAGAAGTTGGGAACTATGCAAGACATTGATTTTGATAGGTTCATAGGGCTTTTTTTCTTTTTCTTTTTTCATTTTACATTTGTTTTTTTTTTTCTTTTTTTTCATTTTTTTTTCTTTTTCTTTTGTGAATGAGGAGCACGGCCAGGTTATTGCAGATAGGTGGGGTGTGCTCGAATAAATTTTTTGGCAAAAGATGACCAGAATCCGAAGGTCTACTTGATGAGTAAAAAAATCGCGGTCCGCTTTAGCGGGCCGCGTACCCACGCGCCCTACTTGTAGTAATAACACTTCCCGCGAGCTGCTTTAGCAGCTCGCGCACCGAGCGAAATAAATAAAGCCGAACAATCGCGGTCCGCTTTAGCGGGCCGCGCACCCACGCGCCCTACTTGCAGCAATAACACTTCCCGCGAGCTGCTTTAGCAGCTCGCGCACCGAGCAAATGCTAGTAATATATATAGCTCGATTACCACTGACTCACTCACTGACTCATTGACATAATTGTTCTCCTAGAAAGAGACAAAAAACGATAACATGATGTACGGGAGATATGTTCAGGTGGGGGATTCGAGTGGGGAAAAATTATGACATTTCGGAAAAACAAGATGGCGGCCGACGTGAATCTTGCAACTCTTTTGTTTTCCAACCGATTTCTTTGAAATTTTGGAATATTGTAGAAATTTGTAAACGATTAACAGAAAAAGTGAAAAAAATTAAAAAAACAAGATGGCGGCCGAGCTGTGACGTCTCAAATTTCCACCCCTCTCCTGTAAAATTTTGTATGAAAAAAATTTTTTTCACCCATGGTGTCGTATAGAGCTCAAAGAATGTGACTCGGAGAAAGGTGGAGAGAGCTGATGAGTGAGGAGTTCGGAGACGGGCGAGGGGCACGGCCAGGGTATAGAAGATAGGTGGAGGGTGCTCGACCAAATGTCATTCGAAACCTCGAGCAGTTGCCAGTGAGTTGAAAAAAAATTCCAAAATGGCGGAAAAAAAATGGCGGCAAATTTTGTCCGTCTCTCTCTCGGAGACTATAAAAGATGGAGGAGCGGTTTCTCGACAAAAGATGATCAAAACCCGGAGGTCTACCTGGTGAGTAGGAAAAAAATTCAAGATGGCGGTTTTTTTTTTTTCATACATTATGTATGGGGAATATTGAAGGGACTAGAAGTTGGGAACTATGCAAGACATTGATTTTGATAGGTTCATAGAGCTTTTTTCTTTTTCTTTTTTTTCATTTTACATTTGCTTTTTTTTTTCTTTTTTTTTTTTTCTTTTTCTTTTGTGAATGAGGAGCACGGCCAGGTTATTGCAGATAGGTGGGGTGTGCTCGAACAAATTTTTTGGCAAAAGATGACCAGAATCCGAAGGGCTACTTGATGAGTAAAAAAATCGCGGTCCGCTTTAGCGGGCCGCGCACCCACGCGCCCTACTTGTAGTAATAACACTTCCCGCGAGCTGCTTTAGCAGCTCGCGCACCGAGCGAAATAAATAAAGCCGAACAATCGCGGTCCGCTTTAGCGGGCCGCGCACCGAGCAAACGCTAGTTATATTATATAGGTACATAAGTCTTTGTCATATTATATATTCTGTGTCTTTGTATAAAGATAAAAGTAGTGTTCAAATCTTTGCAGTGAACTTCGGCTATCTCCATAATATTAAACTAACTTCTATTCGAGAGAGACGCCGAGTCAGTAATCGCAAGATAGGAATTTTTAAAGGCTCTATAACGTCTTCATCCAAGCTGAATTCTTGTTACTTGACTCTAATTAAAGTTGAAGGGCAGAGAGCGAAAGCCCCCATTTAAAGCCTAAGGCAACTACGTGCAATACATTACGTTGCCCTTGCGGTAGGTAATTCTCTATTTTACAAAATTATTTTGTATACAAAATATTTGATAATCTCAAAGCAAAGGCGCACTGATGTGAAAATTCGTCGCGTTAACTAAGTATACCAGCTGTCGGATTGGAAAAGATTCCTACAGTGTGGCGGTCGCAAATCGCAATCACCTATGAGTGGCTGAATTTATGGCATTCTTGTTGCATCAATGCATTTAAACTAATTAAAGGACCCTACAAAAATATGTATGAGCACTTTCCCCACCCAGCAACAGACGTGGCACTATTTTCAATATTATTGTGGTGTCCCATAAAAAGACTAATAACCATTTTCAATCCAAAAATGATTGGGGCTTCTTTTTAAAAATACCAAAGAATGTACGCACGCTGATGTACGCGCGCGCATGCACACTGCACAGGCGACGAAAGGGCGGGAGGTGGTCAGAGGAATATCAGCATTGTATAGTATCTAGTGCTGCAGTCGCAGTAAGACCAAAAACTTAGTTTCTTATTTTTGTCTATTTTTCTTATCTGTTTATAAAATATAATAAACGGTGGGCTACGGCTTGGCTACGGCTTTTACATTTTAATCTTGCGGGGATCATACAGTAATACAATAAGCTCGGAGATGTCCCACGGGATCGCATTGGTGTTACGTATTTTATCCTAGAAATAAGATAAGGACCATAGATTTAAAATTCGTCTCCGCTGCGGTAGGAGCGCATAATCATAAGTCCTATCATAAATCTATGATAAGAACACATACAATATCATCAAATTCAGAATAAAAGCTTTTGTTGGCTTAGGAATATTACTATATTATACTATCAAAGCCGTATCTAAGACTTAAATTTCGAGAGTGTTTTGTTATAATGAAACTGTACAGTGTATTGTGTTATGTATGATTGGTATTTTTATCGTGGTATCGGCTTCATTCCGTTGCTTTGTTCATTACAAAAAGCTTCGATAAAAAAGAGACGTAAATACTTTTTGTTATGTCCGCCTACGTTATAAATTTTGATGAGTGCTCCGCTAATATTCGAGTTCTCTTGCGATATTATGCTCCGAAGATGTTTGTCTTTTATGAACAACCTGTTTTATTACTACTATTTATTACATATTGTGTCGCTATTATTTTCAATCTGAGACTATATTTATAACTTTATATTCAACTGAGCCTTCTATTTTTCGTTCTTTAAGTCGCATTTTGGAGGAATTTTCTTTATCAACCGACGAAAAAAAGGAGGAGGTTCTCATACAATATAAGACACATCTGCTAGTGTGATACAATAAGTTCTAAACAATTAAAAACCTTATTTCTAAAAATCATCGTTGTCGAAAAAGAGGATTTTACAGGAGATTCAAAATACTATGTTACAAGTAATGAGAAGAGTGCTTTTTTGGTAGAAAAGATGTTTACTTGTGATGAGTGCAACAACAGTGCGACATCGTCGGTGGGGTTAAACCTTTCAGTTTTTCACTCCGCATCCTGTCTGTTGAGTTATCGAAGCTAATTACTTACTTAAAGAATAGTGTTCGGCGGGTATTTAAAATAATTTACAGTAAAATAAAACTCCTATCTAAGCAAATTGCAGGAATAGGGTAAGAAAGTTGGCGTCCATCAATAAAGATGAAAGATTCTTTTCTACGTTTCAGTTTAAAGCCTTTACATTAAAGGAAGCCTTTTGAGCATTTCGTGATTAACCTTAACATGGTTAGGGTCATTTTGCAAAATTAGAACACATTGAACAGTATGGCTTTTTTAATTTTTGTATATTAATAAAATACACTGAATTATCGCTACACGCGTTTAATTAAAGTTTAAGTAATCGCGTAAAAAAATCCGCCGAGTTTATCTGTTTGAAATACTAATCTCAATAAGTCTTCGCCATTGCCGTAAATCGTTAGACGTTCAATGCTGAATTTCTTCTAGGTCTTCTTCTTCTTCCTTATCAACCGACAGACGTCCACACCTCGACAAAGGTCTCTTGCTAACAGGAGACACTGAAGGTGATCGGAACTAATATGAATTTTAAGAAATGTCTTTAGTTCACGGTACGCTCAATCTGCACAAGAATCTGCTGTCACTTTGTTAGGCATAGCCTGTCCATCAATCTCTTGAATCACAAATATGTGCTGAACAGATTTGTTTAAGTTTTACCAAGCGATAGATTCCTTCGATTTTTTTTTACGTATTATGAAAAACCAACTGCGAACTGATGTTACGGCGTCTAAGTTAGTTTTTACCATGACAAGATATTAATCTAAGCACTTGTGTTATGCTTTGACACCAATAGTGGCACTGTATTTAAGTACGCAAACTACTTCACGCTGTATTTAAGCACGCGAACTAAGTATTCATTAAGTACGCGAACTATTCATTGTTCCAATTTCAACATTCATTTAATTACCAACTCCAAGAACCGATAACTACCATTCTATGCACGCAACGTATATTCAATTGTGTTGTATATATTAAATTACTTTGTAAATCAGCTGATAAATATTAATATTTTATTCATAGCTGTTTCAAACACTACAAGTTCAAAAATAACCGTTCTGATAATGGATATACCTATATTATGATTGGACTACTTTATCCTAAAAACTTGTTCTTGGGGCAAACTATGTATTTCGGTGGTAGGTAACTGTCAAAACTTAAGTAATGCAAAATTTTGTTGAAAATAGGTACCTACCTTCCTAAACGTCTGCAACCGGAGCGGTTTCCAAAGTAGTTTTTCCTAAGACTGGATCTTGGCAAATCGATTTCTAGACTATAAAAACCACTAACAATTTATCATTTATAATTGATTGCATCGACGGCTATGTTTTCTACTCCTTCTTAAAGTGCAAAACCAAATGAAAAATAACGTTTGAATATAAAGCTAATCACCATCTTTGTCGCGTACTTAGTTTCGATACCTATTGTTTTTTCACATATAAGTTATTTATTATTATTACTTATTATTTACTAATAAAGAGATGAATAAAGTCGTTTTTCTGTTTAATGTTTGGAGATACTTAAACAAGCTTTCTCGTTTTTGGATGCCGATCCTGCTACACTCGATTCCTATTCGCGAAATACAATTGCCCCGATGATCCTCGGCCAATTTCATGTAAAATTAGAAGGCTTTGACGGAGAAAAAAGGTTTAAAAGACGAGCGATTATTATATGTTAGAATAGGTCGCAAGGGCGAACAAAATTAGCGCAAATAATTTCAGAAGTGCTATTATGTAGGGACGGATCAGAATTAAAAAAAGATTTTTCTAGCAGTTTTGGTACTTCAAAGCAGTAAGAGCATTATTATAAAATAGTAAGTAATAAAGTCCTATATTTATAGACTGGAATTACAAAGAAGGGAATCGGAGAGTTAAAAAAAATCATGGTTGTCTTCACTTTGATAATTTAGTCGCACCGCATTAACCAGTTTCATTTATCTAAGGTTCCTATAGGCATTATCAAAGAATTATAAAAGTAACAACACATTTAAACAATATGTACTAACATATATTTATTATTTACATCTTATGTTACTAAAATTTCACTAACAATAACTATTGTCTTTTCACTCTGTCTTTTTAAAATTTTTCAATCGAAGCCGTGAACACCTCCAAAACAAATTAAGCATTCGATCACAGCCACTTCTTAATAATACCTAAGCGGTTAAGTCTGTCCGCGACAGCTTACGCGATGCGATGCGCTCGAGCCATGTCCCGCTGTTGATTAGCTTTTAATGCAGCCTTGACATTTAACAGAGCGGTGACCTGATGCTACCTACTAGCCCCACCGGCGGAAGCGGTTATACCGTACCACTGGAAGATAAGGGTATCGAGCGGGAACTATCACATTTTCCAAATTGTAACCGCGTCTCTGTCGCACGAGCTTATTACTGTCCGATTTCTTCGCAGATTTTACGATCTTCACTACGTTCGATTCTAAAATCACATTGTCGGCGACCACTAATTCTTCCGGACGCAACTTTGTCACAAGTTTCCCTCTGTTCTTCTGTGCATTTAGAAATTCTTCATTGAACACGTAGTCCAATAGTTTCGGGACCTGGTTATATCTTGTGTCTATTTCTCGTTCGTATCCAAAACGGTCGCGGGGCGAGGAAGCAGCGCGTGCAGACGCTGCAAGCACAATAGCGAGCGCGAGATACGCGTACATGTTTCGGTGTGTGTCGGGTGTTTGAGCCGCGCGCGCCCACAACATTATTTATATAAGTATGCGAGCGATCGGCAAGATTCGTTCCTAATTTGAGTTGATATTTTTTGCTTTTTTTTGTACCCGAGACGGTCTTGAACTTGGTAGGGTAATTGATCGGAGATGCAGCAAGGAGCGCGTGGCGTGGCCGCGGGGGCGGCACGGTCTTCGTTACTATTTACTTTATGTTCATATTTGTTTCTTTTTACTATCAAAATGTATCATACGTCAGTTTATGAACGCTCATGAACCTTGTTCCACTTATTTCTTGCTGCACATACAAGGTGACCATCACCCGGGTGCGGTTGGCGTAGATTATATCGCACTTTGCGTCTAATGTGGAGTTGTAGCATTAGGAGTTAGGACTCATAAGTTATGATAATTACATATATTATTAACGTTTATGTACGTGTAAACTTAATATTTTTAGGCTTGGCCGGAATTTTTTAAAGATTTTATTCGAGAATTATAAATTGTATAATGTGTATTGTAGGAGTAACTATATCTTATCTTTAATATAAAAGTTTTCTTGGTAAGCTATAGTCATTTCTTTAATTTTTGTCCATTTAAGTTTTAATATTGTAGGTAGGTACCTCTACTACATTATTTTATGTCTCATCTCATAACCTGTTCTTTATACATCATGACATTGTCCTGGCAAATATGCCTGGACTACTGGTGTCCAATTGCAGGCAAACGAGTTAGTAAAAGTTCACTTTTCTTTCTTTTACGCATGCCTTGCATACTTAGCAAAATGTTATTTTGTAAATAAAAGGGAGCTTGGTTAAGTATAATCTTGTTTTTTACAGTTAAACAAAAGTAGGTTTAAGCACGTAATTACGAATTTCTCAAAAACCAAGTCGTTTAGAAATCTGATTTATTCTTGCGGTCGCCCGTTTTTTTGCGTGGGCGTATAGTTCAGGACCTGGAGAGTGACAGCCTACTTTATGTACCATAAAAACAAAGAAAAGTAATATTTTTAGAACGTATTACGTACGTAACAGGATTCTCTAACTGATACCTAATAATAATTTTATTATTATCATAGTATCTATAATATTATGTAGGTTCCTGGAACAATCCTTTTTATATATTTGTAAAGAAATAGATACTGTATTTCAGAGCAACCTTTAATTTATTATTGTAATATTAAATTAAACAATTATACTTTAAAATGTTATTAGATTTAAAAAATATTACTGAATGAAATACAATCCTCTGCGTACCTACCTACTAAAGTAAATTTCTGACCGTTAATTTTAATTATTTATCGAGTTGATAACATTTAAAAACCATAACATTAATCGTTATGTATTTAAAATGCTCTAAGTTGCAGTAGAAGTTTAATTTTTTTTTGAGCATGGCCATCTTAACATTTAATGTCTATACATTCACGGATTTGTACACGACTTTTCAAGGATACAAGATGTTCAAGATTAAATAAATACCGCGTGCAGGACTCTAAGTAGTATGCGGTTAGGACATTGTTTTTAAATAGTCTTTCAAACAATTTATAAAGTAGCAACAGTTATTGCTTATACACCTGTAAGGAATACTAGGTTTATGCCGGGCAGTTTCAAGGCTTCACTGCGCGGTTTTCACTCGATTTGATGCGAAAGTGTCAAATAGTATGGCTTAAGCTTCGCTTCGCCTTACGACGCGAGATCACGCCTTTGATCACAATAATTAATTGACTTCTTTTGTATCAACCGACAGAAGTCCACTGTCAAACAAAGGCCTCTTGTATGGACTTCCACAAGCCACGGTTTTGCGCCGTCTGCATTCTAAGGCTCCATGCGACTGTTGTTGTTGCGGTTTGATATTGTCGGTCCACCCAGTGGGGGGTCTGCCAACATAGCGCTAGTAAAATAATCACAAAACAATAATTGATTGAAGATATTTTATTTTGCAATGAAAATTAACATCCCAAGGGTTGTGTAAAAATTCATCAAGGTATTTTTTTTATTCGGGACGGGGGACCGGCAACTAAGTAAGAATCCCACGTTTATAATAGTAGATTATTAACCAAGGGGATAAAGCAGTGTCTTCTGTCGCGGGTGACGATTTAAATCGCGAGCGTAACGAAGGACTCGAGGTTTACTCCCGAGCGTAGCGAGGGTGTTAAAAACTTAAATCACGAGCGAAGCGAGGGATTTAAGACGAGTCCTGAGTGTAACGAGGGATTTCAGTTCACCCAAGACTAAGACATCTTTATCACCGAGGAAAATTCTCTACTTTTCGTACCATTTGCGAAAAAATTAACACAATAATAATATGAGATAAGCATTTATTAAAAATAATGACAATTAAAAGTAAAAGTTAACATTCGAAACATTGGTCAAATTATTGATAGAGAGAGTTACATTTTTGTTTAGTACATTTATTGTTGATGAGTTGATTTGAGTATTTCTCTGTTCTTGCGCCTGAGCATTTGCACTGATGGAATCCGACAATTCACTGTCATTATCGCTTTGATTTAACATCGTAACGTATTTTTAGAACATTAACTTATTTACAAAAATAAATTAAAATGAACTTAAAGTTTATGTATTTGAAGAAAACAAAATCGCAGCAAATTCCTAGACTAATATTTTTTGTCGGAAAAGCAAACGCATCAAGCTCATACGGCCTCATCGGTTTTCGTAATTTTATTTAATAATCATAACTTCATAATAAATGCGTATTCCTTTTTCAAAAAGATGTATAATGCTTTATATACAAACTCAATGGTGTAAACACAGATGTAGTTCAGTATAAATTTCGGTAAGTATTCCAAATTTAAATCACATTCTCCCCCTAGAGGATGAATAAAATTCAGTACAATTTTCTTTCCCTGTTTTCAACAGATTAAAAATGACAATTGTTATGTTCGCTTTTTGTGGCACAGAATGTCACTTTTTTGAGCAAGTGGTACGAAAACACTATTTACTTACCTAAACTATTACATCAATGCTAATTATCCAGCTAGGGTTGAATTGTCTGATCCATAATATACAGACAACCTATAACTTTATCAGATTTGTGTGGCGAATCATTTTTTGCGCTATAAGATAAATGAATGAATAAATGAATACACATAATTAAATAGAGGTTTTTAATGTTACACCTTTATATAAACAGTTGTAAACTCATACTTGAAGTAGGAATCTCCATAATAAATACTCTGCTGAGGCCGACGCGCGACGGTTCTGCCCGCATTATACGAAACGGAACTGAAAATACAAGGTCATCTTCTAAATTATCATAGACTATAGACCTAAACCTTCCGAAATATAGCCTCAATAGCTCAGCGGTTAAAGTTGCGGACTGAAAACTGGAAGGTAGACGGTTCAATCCCATCCCAATCGGTTGCACCGTGCACTATTGTCGTACCCGCTTCTAATACACCAGGCCTTGTGCGTAGTTGGAGGGAAGATGAGACTATCAGTCATGCTCAGCATCGCTAATATTCTTTTAAAAATAACTGGTTTACACATTGTAAATTTTACTGTTTATTTTTATATCAATAATAAGTATCGCTTTCTAATTTCTTTCTTAGATAATTTCTTATGTTGTTGAAAACGCTGTTTTAATATACATATGATTTGAATATAGTGATAAAGAAAGTGGAAATACTAGATTTCATTTGAAATGAGCTCTAAACATGGATTTACGAATATCGATGGTTCTAAAGATTTATGAAAATGGGAATATTATGTTTATGAAGTAATATTATATTTATCCGTAAACGTGTTTTGTTACTGATTTTTATTAGAGGGGATTTAAGATTGCTAGACATTCGTAAAGATGATTTAAAGTAAACAAATGGATGAAAACACGAATATACACACGATATTTTTTAAACTTATCCATAATAATATATTAAGTATGGCTCGTTGTTCTAGAGTTTATTGCTTCTTGGTTAGAAAAATAAAAAATCTTCTCTGTAGGTAACTCTTTCGTTAGCAATTAGAACTGAAATTCAAAGTCATTTATGAATATTTAAATATACATTAGTTCAAGCGAATCGGTGTCAAGGGGCAAGTCGGGTGCGAATTTTTCAGAAAATCTTATCAAACTTAGTATCTGAAGCGTAAAAAAACATCTTTGTGTTATAATCGACGGAAATGTTACATAATTAATTAAACTTGAAATGTTTAAGTGAATGAAGTCAAGGTAAAGATACACCTACATAGACTTTTAACTGCATTAAATTTTTATGTAGATACTTAATATTAGGTATTAGTTACATATACAAAGAAGACAAAGAAGGAATAACAATGCATAGTGTCCTTGCCCTACCTATCTGCTGAGTTATTATTATTGTTACTTGCTTCTGTATACGGATTCAATTTCGTTGTGACATTAAAGTGCTGGTGCCTGGTAGATATCATTTACCCGAAATAATTTATTCCACAAATCGGTTCGTAGGAATTTTATTCAAATCTGATATCGATAGGCGAAGATATCAAACCGTTTATTTCAATTAGGTATACATAGTGTACATAAAAAAGTTATAGTCGAAGCTGGTTCCGATCATGGTACTAAATAGTAATTATCTCTCAAAGGCTTGGATGCTGTGTCGATGCCTTTGTAAGATTGCTATTAGCTCTAAAGATCTCTCGGTCCTCCTCGCTATAGAAATACTCCTATTATTTAGGTGTAAGGCCGTTGGTATTCGAGCACGTAATTTGACAGTTATCGTTGCTACATTTTACAGATAAAACGGCCAATTTAATTGGCCGTATTATCTGTTTTATTTGTAAAATTCAATTTTTAAGAGTGGAAATCTAGCAGTTGTTTAAAAAAAAGAGAATAGGTACGTAACCTGCGGAAAGCTCCAATATTCAACACTCAACAGCAGTGCCTAAACTGTTGTATGTATCTAAGATGTACCTATACGATTTGCGTAATCTATTCTTAAGAATATTATTTTACACGCGAAAGTGTGTTTGTTTGCTGGTTTGTCTTTCAATCACGCAGACTTTCATTAATGGATCGTCGCGATTTCGCAAAGGTACCTTTAGTTGAGGGTTTGGAGAGTGACATAGGCTACCTTATACTTATCAAATAACAAAACCGGGGTATGTTGTAGTTATTATAGGGTCCGAATCAAACCATTATTAAGTAGTGACTGAATCATTTAATCCGACTGTCAGACCTACCTACATAATATTTATTTATAATATACCTACAACATCTCCCTCCTTATATAAACAAGTATAATTCAATTATTTATATATTCAGATTATTTATATATTAGGTAGTAATACATAATATTATCTTCCCTTTTAACACCATAGTTTATTTATCATTTAAACCAGACAATAAAATTATTATTATTACAACTTAATAGTTATAGTATGAACTTGTCTACATTAATTTATCTAAACTCAACTTAATTCTTTAAGCAAGCTAGAAAGTAAACATTTTATTATAAATATCATTTATTTTAAATCTTAATAATGAAATTAATTTTAACTTATCAATTATAGTAGTTGAATTCATCGCCAAAACGAACCGGCGGCCGCACCACTCGACCACTGGTCGTCACTTTAGGCGGCGGCGGCGGTGTCGAGCGTGACGTCTGCGGCGCCGCCGCTGGACTCGTACTGCCCGTTGGCGCGGAACTCAAATGCTCCCAATCAATGCCAGAGGACACATTGGTACGATTGGCAGCATTTTGTCTATTCGGTAATTTCATTATTTGCTGTCGATTACGCCTGTAAACGCCACCATTTTCCACTTGCACCCAGTATGATCGGTTTCCTCGAGCCGGACGTAAAACACGAGATTTGACCCAAAGATTATTTTGTCTCATTCTAACCGATTCATTTTCTTTTAATGGAATTAAACTTTTTGTTCCGCGATCGTAGTATGATTTATATTGCGCTATTCTTGTTGTACGATTGTCTCGCATTGCTTGCGGACTCACTGTTTTGGGTTGTAACTGTGAAGTGGCAGCAGGTAAACGTGTATTTAACCGACGACTCATCAACAGCTGTGCCGGTGACCACTTTTCTCCCGCAAGTGGTGTATTTCGGAAATTTAATAAAGCTAGTTTCCAGTCTTCTCCACTTTCGTGTGATTTGCACATAAGAGCTTTTATAGTTCGCACGTTCCGTTCCGCGAGCCCGTTGGAGCGCGGATACAGCGGCGAACTCGTATCGTGAGTGAAGCCCCAACTGTTAGCGAAAGATTTAAATTGTTCAGACGTAAATTGGCCGGCATTATCTGTTCGCAGAATTTTTGGAATTCCAAATCTACTATAGATATCCTTAAATACATTAATAACACTCAAACTGGTAATATTGGGTAGATAAATTACTTCTACAAATTTGGAATAATAATCTACTACCAACAAATAGTATCTGTCCCTCAGTTCAAATATGTCCGCCGCCAACACTTCCCACGGCAGGCCGGGCACGGGCAGCGGCTGCAGCGGCTCTCGCGGGTTGGCCGCGCGGTGCCTCTGGCACGTGTCGCAGTCCTGCACGGTGTGCTGGATGTCCGTGCTCATCCCGGGCCACCACATCACGTCACGGGCACGACGCTGGCATTTTTCCACACCCATGTGGCCCTCGTGAATGCGTTTGAGCATGTCTTTTCGAAGTGAAGTCGGTATAACCACTCGATTATTCCTAAACAATATCCCTTTTACCAGATGAATCTCACTACGAACTACCCAATATTGTCTCACGACGATATCCGTATCTCTCTTATTATCCGGCCAGCCATTTTTGTAATACTCTCCGACCGCCATTAGCGTTGTATCTTTCCTTGTCTCTTCACGTATCTTATTTAACATCTCCGGTGTAGCTTCGACGTTATCATACAAAGTATTGACATGTATCATCACATCCTTACAAATGTCTTCATCGGTCCCCTGCTCCGTCGCAGCACGGGATAGCGTGTCGGCTATAAATAACATTTTACCCGGTTTATACTGTATTTTAATACAATAGTATTGCAATCTCAATAGCATCCTTTGAAGGCGAGCCGGTGCCTCGTTTAAAGATTTTTTAAATATAGCCTCGAGCGGTTTGTGATCGCTTTCCACGGTAACTTTGTCATGGCCATAAATGTATTGGTGGAAACGCGTGCATCCAAAAACGATCGCCAGTAATTCTTTTTCAATCTGCGCCCAGCGCTGCTCCGTGGCGGTGAGCGTGCGCGCCGCGTACGCCACGGGGCGCCCGCCCTGCAGCAGGCACGCGCCCAGCCCGCGCGCGCTCGCGTCCACCGACACGGTCACCCCCTCCTCCGGGTTGTAGTATTTTAACACTGGCGCGCTACTGATTTTTGATTTTAATAACTTAAATGCCTTATCGTGGTAATCTGACCACTCAAAAGTAACATTGTGACCCAATAATTCACGTAAAGGTGCTGACAACTCTGAGTAACGGGGTATAAATCTAGACAAATAATTTGTGACCCCTAAAAACCGCTCTAAACCTTTCTTATCCGTCGGTTTTTCCATATTCAGTATTGCGCTCACCCTTTTCCTGTCTGGCGAAATACCAACAGAATTGAAAACGTGACCTAAGAAAGTAACCTGACTAACTCCAAACACACATTTATTTTTATTAAATTTAACGCCGCTTTCTAATGCCCTTTTCATGACTTCCTTTAACCTAATATCGTGTTCTTCCTTGGTCCGTCCCCAAATTAATATATCATCTATGAACACCTCGACACCTTCCATTTTAAATATCTTATCCATTTCGTTATGGAATATCTCCGGAGCGCAATTAATTCCAAAAGGCATGCGTAAAAATCTATACCTGCCGAACGGCGTCGAAAAAGTACATAATTTAGAACTACTTTCGTCTAGTTTTATCATCCAGGACCCGTTTTTTGCATCGCATTTCGAAAAAAATTTTGCTCCAGATAGATTACTCGCCATTTCGTCCAACGTCGGCAACTGAAAATGGCTGCGCTTAATGGCCCGATTCAAATTTCGCGGGTCTAAACAAAGTCGAAGTTTTTTATCCGGTTTCTCTACAATAACAATGTTCGACACCCAATCCGTAGGGCCGTCCTCTTTTTTAATTATATTCAATTTGACCATACTATCCAATTCCTCTTTCAAACGAGGCCGCATTTTCATTGGTATTTTTCGCGTGGCGCTTACAACGGGCAATACAGTTCTATCCACGACTATTTTACAAACATTAGGTAAACAACCTATACCTTCGAAGATAGGCTCGTACTTTTCTAGGTCGATAGAAACTTGATTCAATCGCGCAATTAATTTTAAAGATACACATGCCTTCAAACCTAGTAAATTATTACAATTATTATCTAAAATATATATTTTCTCACGACATTCTTGCTCTTTAAATTTTAATAATCCAATGAAATATCCCATTACAGGCAACTTATTTTTACTAATTTCTCTTAAAACTGTATTACACTGAATCAACTTAAATTTATCGAAACCAGCTTTTTCATATGAACCTAAAGACATTACAGAGGCTTCCGCACCACTATCCAACTTAAATTGAACACAAACGCCATTCACTTCTATAGTCTCGCACCACGAACCGTGCATTTCATTCGAAGCATCAATAGAAATATTTAACATAAGTAGCTCACCGTCCTCGTCGTACTCATCCTCACACTGTTCCTCCGCTAAGTTGGCGTCCCCGATCACTTCGCGCGTGAACTTTACGCCACAAAACCGCGCCCGGTGCCCGAATGCATTGCACCTAAAGCACCTCCCTGGAAATGCACTTGCGGAACACCGCATATTCTCCCTATGACGCAATCCACACTTGTCACAAACACTATCACTTAAACGACGATACGACGACACCGGCGGGCCCTGCTGCCGCTCTCGCCAGGCCGCGCCAGCACCCGCGGACCCCGGCCGCGTGGCGGGTGCCTGGCGGGGTCGCGGTGCGCTTCGCCGCTGCACCTGCTCGAGCGCCGATGCAGGTACCGCGGGGACGCGCGACGCGCAGTCCGCCGCCTGCTGTCCCGCTCGCTCCGCTGCTCGACACCATGCACTGGCCTCCTCTAATGTTATCGACGATCTCGCCAATAGCTTCTCTCTCATTTGTAGGTCTTTTAAACCACGTATTAATTGCGTTAATATGAGACTATTTTTTAAAGATCCAAATTCACAACTTTTACTTAGTTTTTTCAGCAATCCCAAATATTTGTCGAAATTCTGTTCATTCTGATAAGTTTCAAAGAACGTGTGTCTTTCGTAATTCACGTTTTTCTTTGGATCGCAGTACTCACTATACTTATCACACAAAATTTTGTATTCGTATTTATCTTGTTCTGTTATATCTAGCTCTTCGAGAATTTCTCGACCATATTGACCCAAACAATGCATAAATAAACCATATTTCTCTTTATTACTGGCAGTCTCCTTGCCCGTAGCAATCAAAAAGTAATCGAAAGCGTTTTTCCATTCTTTCCAATTTGCAGATAGGTTGCCATCTTGACGCAACGCCGCGGGTTGTTGAATCGCCGCGTAAATGCCATCACTCGTCTTACTATCGGACGCCATTATTATTTTTAATCTTATAATATCGCGATACACTATTGCACTGATTTAATTATCATATCTTTCGGTTACGCGCACACCTGACACCATGTTGTAGTTATTATAGGGTCCGAATCAAACCATTATTAAGTAGTGACTGAATCATTTAATCCGACTGTCAGACCTACCTACATAATATTTATTTATAATATACCTACAACAATCGCGACATTTTATAACCCTATCTACACGCAAATGAATTCGCCGGCAATTCTCAATCTATACTTATGGTAGTAAATATATGTATTAAGTCTATGTTATAATTATAAAATTGTAACTGGACGATTTCTGTACATGGTTTATTATCGATACTGAGACCACAACAGATTTTTATTTAATTTTTGTCTGTCTGTGTGTCCGCGCATCACGCAAAAAATACTGAACGGATTTAAAATTGGGTTGGTATAGTGTTAGCTGATACTCCGGGTCAACATATAGGATAGTTTTATCCTGATAAACAATAAGGTTCCTCCAGGATAGGGGATGAAAGTTTTTATCGATTTTACTTCATAACTCCGTCTTTGAACCGATTCTAATAATTCTTTTTTTAAGTGTATACTATCAGGTACGTTTTGTCTAATTCTAATAAACTAGTGGTCGCCCATTGGTCGAAATTTGACCCGTTAATGTTCTATGTCGAGGCATAATAAAAGTAGAAAAAAACTTTCATTATGGTTATGTTTGACATTCAAAGAGTTAAGACTTTAATCTATTCTCAATTTGGCGTGTGTGTGTCAAATACCTACACGGTAGTGTGTGTGATGTTTTTTTTTATTTATTTAATGCATTTTTTATGCATAATTAAAAAAAAATCGGCCAAGTGCGAGTCGGGCCTCGCTCTTTTAGGGTTCCGTTAAAAAAATTAAATTAAAAAATTTCCATCTACCCACCTACCCATTTTAATTTAATTATTTAATTTTTTTTAAAAATTTAATTTTTTTAATTTAATTTAATTTTTATTATTTGTTGTTATAGCGGCAATAGAAATACATAAAATGTGAAAATTTCATCTGTCTATCTATTACGGTTTACGAGATACAGCCCGCTGACAGACGGACGGACGGACGGACGGACGGACGGACAGCGTAGGGTTAGTAATAGGGTCCCGTTGGTACCCTTTGGGTACGGAACCCTAAAAACATTAGCATTCTGCACTCCTTCTCTATATAAACTATAAGTGTGGGAAATGTCATACTCCTCCGTGCGCGCAATTTTCGTTAAAAGGGGTACAAAGTTTTTGCTTCACGTATTAAAATATTATCGGAGATAGAGGTTATAATTCACGGATGACAGCAAGTCTCTCGCAGACAACGATCGAATACATGCATACCATATTATGAGAGTCTTACTTATTTATTCAAAATAGACTAAATTATTAACCTCCAGGCCCCAGATGTTTGTACATTTGTGTTTGTTTTGTAGCCTACCCGTGCGAAGCCGGGGCGTGTCAACTAGAATATAAATAAAAGTAATGAATTTATTTGTGTACATCGCAGTCGGCTTTACATGTAGCCTAAACAATAGTAAAATGCTAAATCTTACATGCCCAACATCGATCGCAGGAACAACGCATTGTTTTCCGTTCCATCTATAGAATGTTCAATAGCTTAATATTATCGATAGGTAGATCAAAATTTAATTCAAACGAGCCTCTTACAAAGGCGCTGGGTATCTTATGATAGTTCTAAGCACAATAATATGTGCGTTACATTCAATGAAGGACACGAGGACAATGCGAAGAGCAATACTTCTTCCTTGTTTTTATTTGATTCCGTACATTAATTTGGACCGACTTCGAATATCAATAAGTGGGTAATGTTCCTGCATAACTATACAATATACATCCAGTTTACTATGCATCGTCAATATCAATTGCTACAGATTTTTGTTATTTGTACTTGTATAACAACAACGATAAAGTCGGAATGTTGTTCCATTATAATTTACTAGGTAGTTTTATGTTCGGAACTCATCTATGGGAGGGTCTGTGGGTTCCTATAGTACAACTAGACAACCAGTAGTGCAATCTTTGCTTTGACGAATCTTATAAGGCCAGTTCAGACATAAGGTAAATGCGTTTTCGCAAATTCTCGGTAAAGCGCGGTTAGCGTGCAGATAGAAAGATAGGCGAAATGACCTACCGAGTTATAATACACTTTAATTTTTCGTCCGAAAATCGCTGCTTAGATGCATTGATATTGAATAATGTCACACCAAAGGTGAAAGGTACTTGTGGGAGATGATTGCGTCACCAGTTTAGAGAATCTCCTCACTACTCCGTCCTCCGAGTCCGTCCGTCTCGAGTGGTCCGGAGTTCTGGACAGACCAGCCCAGGGTCTGGTTCATTCAACTGGAGGCGATACTGGCACCGCAGAAGCTTGGCGATGACACCAAGTACAATATGGTGGTAGCGAAGTTAGGCAAAGAGGTCATACAGCAGGTGACAGACATCCTGGTCAACCCGCCCGAGGAACGGAAGTACAAGGTACTCAAGGACAGACTTCTGGAAATTTACGAGGAATCGGAAAATAGGCAGATCCAGAAACTGATAGGAGAGATGGAGCTAGGACACCAGAAGCCCAGTCACTTACTCAGGAGGATGCAGGATCTCGCGAGAGGCAAGATAAGTGACGATACGTTAAGTGTTCTATGGCAAAAATTATTACCAGCAGCTGCCCGAGGAGTTCTAGCCGCAACCGAGGCCAAAAGCTTAGACCGTCTAGCTGTAATAGCGGATAAAATTATGGAGAGTATGAGGCCGCAACCTGTCGCCGAGGTAGTGACAACAGACACAGCGTCGAACACTACGTCGGTGTTGGCGGCAGAAATAGCTAAGCTCAGCGCGAGGATAGACCAGATGGACCGTTCCAGGTCAAGTTGGCGAGGCAGTCGAGGTCGCGGAAGGTTCCGCGGACGTACACGTTCCCGAGAGAGAGACAGCAGCAGGTCGAGACGGACACCGGATAGCCCGGACTGGCTATGTGTGCACCACAATAGGTACAAAGGAAGGGCCAACCGATGCGAGCAGCCATGCAGCTGGAAGAAGAGTCAGGAAAACTAGAGAAGATGCAGGTAGAACCGGTGGGTACCTGCATCGAATTAGGAAACCACCGCTTATGCGTCACAGACAAGGACAATGGTATGCGATATTTGATCGATACAGGAGCAAACATATCAGTGTTACCTAAAGCTCATAGATCCGTGCGTAACAGTGCAGTGAACGAAAAATATAAACTTTACGCCGCGAACGGTAGTGAAATACAGACATACGGTACCAAAACTTTAGTGTTAAATTTAAACTTGCGTCGTGCTTTTAAATGGACCTTTGTGATAGCCGATGTAAAACAACCTATTTTAGGAGCGGATTTTTTGTCTAAGTATAATTTGTTAGTAGATTTAAGGAACAAACGATTGTTAGATCAAGAAACTAATTTGTACGTCGTTTCTACAATAGTTAACTCGGAGCAAACGTCGATTTTTACTAAAACGATTTTTTTTAGTAAAACTCGGTCGCCAAAATACCCTGTCAGCGCTGCTGCTACAGTACTTATCAATATTATCAGCAACCCATCAGCGGCTCTCTACTGTGGCCAGAGCGTGGTGGATGCTAACCCAATGCAAATTGGCAGACTTCACACACATTTTGAGAACATTATGGAGAACTCTCAGGCGTGCAGGTCCTCCCGATGTTTTCCTTCACTGTTGATATTACAAGATATTTATGCTATGTATTATACTACGGCCGTTCAGAGAATGCGTTCCTGACACGTCGCGATTGAACTGACGACGTAACTTTGTAATGGCGTTGCAGTTACGATAAAAATATTATTGCTGGTTGTTTACCGTTTTAACAATTGATGATCATTAAAACAACATTATTATATCAATAATCAATTAATGTTATAATTTTATGACAGTTGTCGTGACTAACTGACAGGTGTCAGGAACGCATTCTCTGAACGGCCGAACTTTAATACTATTAATCTTTATAATAAAAATCAATTGCTGTTCGTTTGTCTTGCTAAAACACGAGAACGGCTGGGCTGATTTAGCTGATTTTGGTTTTGAAATGTTTGTCTAGGGAAGGTTTAAACGGTGAAAAAAAAGGTTAAAAAAAATTTAAAAAATATGACATAATATACCTACGCCGCAAGAGAGCTTCGGATCGACATGATTTATTTCATGGGTATAGTTGAGGACCTGGAGAGTGGCATATGCTACTTTTTATCCGGGAATGTCAAAGAGTTCCCGAGGGAAGGGATTTTAAAAACTGAATCCACGCGGACGAAGTCGCGGGCATCAGCTAGTTTTATAAATAAAACGATACTGCGTCGGTCACTGCCTCATGAATTCGTGCGTCTTTGTTAGGTGTCCTCGCACATAATTCGCACCCGTCCGGTCATTGCTTCCTGATAGTTTTCCATCTCTCGATGTGACCACGCGATGCGTTTGTGGTAGGTACATAAGCACCTATGTAAAGACTCCATCCATCAATATTCCACTTCCATAAATGTCTGTTTTTTATTCGATGACAATTGATAAGATAGTCCTTGACTGCAATCTCACCTGATGCTAAGTGACGATACAGTCTAAGATGGTAGCGGGCTAACTTAGAAGGGGTATGGCAGTGAACATTGATCCTATATACCCCTAATCGGTTTTTACACTCCATCGTGCCGGAACGCTAAATCGCTTGGCGGCACGTCTTTGACGGTAGGGTGGTAACTAGCCACGCCCAAAGGCTCCCACCACCACCCACAGACGAATACATAAATTGTTATTTACATCATTTTACTGGGTATTATACAAGTAAGGAGATTTTCAATAATATATTAACCTATATAACGGAGAACGGGCAGCAGCGTCCTCTGTGCTACTACTACCATCTACTGCGATCACCAACCCGTCTGCCCCGCGTGGTGATTTTGGGCAAACCCTCCCCCTGGGAGAGGGCAGTGGACTGTTATAGGCTATTGATGATGATGATACAAGTAAGAGTGCGATTATACCACCATAATATTCTATGTTGAGAATTAAAGATGTATGAAATTATCTAATTCTAATTAAAGCGCCTGAACCAATTAATTTTACTTTTCCTCGTAACATGTTGACACGGTGCGTGTTTGAAAAGGAAATTCTGATTTTTTCCTCTATTTGAAAAATAGAACCTCCCTTCGTGCCTTATTTCAGGGAAGGGCCATGTAGGTTTGTATGACGGGCTTTAAACGAAACTACACGTTATAAAATGTGTTTGCTGACAAACTTGAAAGTTTTACAACAATAAGAGACCGTTGACCTAAGTATTCAGTAGGTATATAAAAACCTGATCCTTGATGACTTCAATGTGATTCTGAGAAAAGGGCACACACAGACAGACAGACAGACATAAGTCAGACAGACGGACGGACGGACGGGACAGACGCACCGATGGACAACCAATAGAAACAGACAGACGGACAATAGACATAGTCCAATAGACAAGACCGATTCTATGAGGGTTCTATTTTTCCATTATATTTGTACCAGCTGACGCTCGCGACTTTGTCCGCGTGGATTAAGGGTTTGTGATTCCCATGGGATTTTTTTTAATTTCGGGGATAAATATAGCCTATGTGCTACTCTGATGAAAGTATAAGCTATTGTATTCTGAAGAGTCATCAAAATCCGTATAGTAATTTTTGCGTGAAAGAGTAACAAGCATCCATCCATCCATCCATCCATCTATCCTCACAAACTTTCGCATTTATGATAAGTAGGATTTGTAGAATTAACGTTAAAATACCTAGAGACATACCTTATACGTAGAGACTGATTTGTGTTGATTGTTCTCAGATGCCATGGGACTCCTCCGAGGAGCAGATGAACGGCCCGCGCGAGATGCGCATCCACGTGCAGCGCGTGTTCGCCATCCCGGCGCCGCACGACAGCATGGGCCCCTTCCAGCCGCCCCCGCCGCCGCCGCAGCCGCAGGAGAACGAGGTAGCAATATCATTGTTCTCAGATGCCATGGGACTCCTCCGAGGAGCAGATGAACGGCCCGCGCGAGATGCGCATCCACGTGCAGCGCGTGTTCGCCATCCCGGCGCCGCACGACAGCATGGGCCCCTTCCAGCCGCCCCCGCCGCCGCCGCAGCCGCAGGAGAACGAGGTAGCAATATCATTGTTCTCAGATGCCATGGGACTCCTCCGAGGAGCAGATGAACGGCCCGCGCGAGATGCGCATCCACGTGCAGCGCGTGTTCGCCATCCCGGCGCCGCACGACAGCATGGGCCCCTTCCAGCCGCCCCCGCCGCCGCCGCAGCCGCCATTGAAAACCTCTTTTTAGCGTTCCGTACCCAAAAGATGTCAACGGGACCCTATTACTAAGCCTCCGCTGTCCGTCCGTCCGTCCGGCCGTCCGTCTGTCAGCGGGCTGTATCTCGTAAACCGTAATAGATAGAAAGTTGAAATTTTCACATATTGTGTATTTCTATTGCTGCTATAACAACAAATAATAAAAATAAAATTAAATTATAAAATAAAGGGGGTATATTCCATACATGGAAAAGGAGTCGAAATAAAATTTTATTTTTTTTACCCTGGCATGTGGGGTTTCATTGTCTAGAGCTCATTAAGTGGAGTTCAAATATATATTTTTTTATTTTTTAGCTACAAAAATGAAGAAATGGGGGGCCGTCAAAGTTTTCGGTTTTAGACCAATTTTGTTAGGGGTTCTATCTCAAAAACTAAACTAGTTAGGAATTTGAAATTTTGGTATATTATGTACTATATAGTGTATTTAAACAACAAATACTGAAAACAGCGATTTATAATGTGGTTTGTAAGTTGTGACCAAAACAAACGAGCATTTTTCTCCCATATACTAATTTAGTACTTTGTAAGAACTAAGATAACTAAATATGTATCTAGTTTTAAAAAAATGATATGGCAATATGTACGGACCCTAAAAGAGCGAGGCCTGACTCGCACTTGGCCGATTTTTTATAATCGACTTCAAAAAGGGCCTCCCCTTTTTTGAGCTTTTGCCCATGTCCGTTTTTAAAAATCCTGCGAGAACTCGTTTTGCCAGGATAAAAGCCTATGTGACTTACTAAGCCCTCAAGTGAGTATACCCATGCAAAAAACACGTCCGTGCTCCGTTGCTGTGTGATTGAAGGACCACATTTTCGCATTTATAATAATTATTTTAGTAAGGATTCTTTTAATAGTGTGTTGTCGTTAACAGCGTGAGCCCGAAGAGATGTCAGCGCCGCGCCAGATGCGAGTGATAGCCATCCCCGCGCCTCACAACATGGCGCCCGCCCACGACAACATGGGGCCCTTCCAGCCGCCGCCGCCGCCCCAGCCTCAGGACCAGAATGAAGTAAGTGGCATCATCAAATAGGGACGTTGCCAACTATTTTTCCTTAGCTGTCCTAGTACCGATTTCACCAACGCGCAACGTCACGCGCGTTGTAACAGTTTTTAACCCCTGACAAAAAAGAGGGGTATTATAAGTTTGACGTGTGTATCTGCGTATCAGTGTGTCTGTCTGTCCCCTCGTAGCAGCCACCCCAATGGACGGATTTGATGCGGTTTTTTCTGCTTGAAAGCTAACGTAATCGAGGTGGATTTTAGCTATAACTTATGAAGATCTGCTCAGGCGTTTGAAGATCGTCAGCTCATTTCCTACTTGAGTAAAGGGTCTTATAAGCTTTCACTGGGGTGATTGATTTGAAATTTGGCTTACTGTTACTTTTGAGGCTCGGGTAACCTTGAGCTGATATTGCAGCATCAAGTAGTCTGCGGGATATCCAACTCCTCAGCAACTTACAGCAGATATAGTGTGTTTGGGCTCATTAGAATGGTCTCAATGAATAGGTAGGTGTTGGATAGATGATGTTCGAGGATCGAGGAGGAGGATCTGTTGATAGAGCAGAAAACTGGGTACCAGGATGTCATGTACATATCGTACTTACATAGTCCGGCCATAGATGTACATATCGGGGATGTTTTAAATCAATTTACACCAGTGATAGAAATAACTATATGGAACTCTGAGTCGTCACCGCAATTTATCGTGCCGTTAAAAACTGACATTACTAGTTTTTTCACTGGCAGCACGGTTTCATTGTATACGCTAGAACGTCCTATACGGCATACGCGCCCTGCTTAACGCGTCGGTAACGCATTTGTTACACAAGTGTAAATTAAAAATTTTATTTTTAAATCCAAGCTTTTAGTAGCTACATCAATAGAATCTGGATATCATCTAGGATCAGAGTACTTGTTATGACGAATCAAACGAGCCCAAACTCGATGGGGTTACCGGTTACGTCGTTTTATTACAGAGTTCCGATAGCCATCTTCCGTCTCCATCATCAGATCAGCTCCATGTCACAATAATATTGCATTGTCATCCGATTTACACATAAATGCAAAATTTCAGCTCGATCAGAAACCGGGAAATGGGTCTAATTCATCTTGCAAGATTTGACCCAAACAAACACATAAATAAATAAACTGGTCAAGCTAAATAAAAGCTTGTAAAAAACATCTTAATTCTCACGATAGTAAAATGGAGCTGATAACAATGCTAGCAAAAAGTTTACCATCAAAGCTTTACAGACATCATGACGAACTTCTGTCTTATTTGGGAAAACTCATAAAAGTTATTTTGATCACAAATTACGAAGATGAATGGAGTACATAACTTTATTTACACCGACTTTAGCAAATACAATCCCATATATTTGCCGAGAAGTGAACCCTTTCAATTTCAACAATGGAATCTTGGAAACTTGCTTTCACAAATATACTTAATTAGGCAAATAGTACTAAAATCGTGAAAATTTCTACTGTACGCTGTAGATTCATTTTTAATTTCAAAATAAATAATTTAGGTATATCTACATACATAATATTCAGTTATTCTTACAAAATTTAAGCTTTTGCCATAAATTGCTTACAATGTTTCATTATCTTGTCCCTATAGAGTTAATTGACAATAAATTGGAATCGATATTGAGTATTAGAATTGGATTTCTTATCCAAATCAAAGAAAAAGTTTCATTAATACCTTTGGTATTGTATAATGTACATCTGTTAAAAATTGTTTGAAATCTGTACTTATGTATGTTTGTATAATTTTACTGAAAAAAATTTTTAGACCTCAAATGTAGGTAGTTCATATAGAACTGTGATCGATAAAAAATCAAGTGATAGTTAAGAAGGAGTGTTAATTATTATTTTTTATTTCGTAATCAAAAATAACAGAAAAAGAAATCCTTACGAAGTAATTTCGGTCATATTTTTTAAAAAATATTATTGATTTTACTGTAGATAATATTATCTCTAATACAATAATTATTCTAATTTACATACATACTAGGTATATTATAAAATAAATGATAAAAAAATATTAATTTTAACATTTTGACGGAGTACTCAGAGCTACTGAGAACAGTGTCACTCACCAATAGTTACCTATAACACTAATAATAATGAATTAATGAAAAAGAAAAACATTGCCATCCACATTTGACGAACATCGTGAGTGGGCACTTTTTCAGAGCATAATTCGCATTTAAAAAATCTCTGTCACCATGTCAGAGGATGCCACTGAGTGCAAAACAAAATATTATATATATAAAAAAAAACATTAATATCTCAAGAATTTCATAAGAGCAGTAATTTAAGTATCAAGGTTTAATGTAATTCCGCTAGGTGCAATGCGATGCATAAAACCATTTTAGTATTTAAAATGATTCTTTTGTATCCATTTTGTAACTGATTCGGTTATTACTAAACTTATTACTATTGATGTATCGATTTTACTAGCTGGTGCTCGCGACTTCGTTCGCGCGAATTTAATTTTTCAGGATCCCGCGGGAACTCTTTGATTTTCCGGGATAAAAAGTAGTCTAAGTCACTCTCCAGGTCTTCAACTCTACACAATCACTTAATTACGTCGATCCGTAGCTCCCTTACTGACTTATTGCGTGATTGAAGGACAAACCAAAAAACCAAGTCATTTTTGCATTTACAAAATTAGTAAGGATGATCGAGTTTATTTGCTTTGCTTTGTAATAAAAACTTCATTTACTTTGTGTGTAGGCTGCTAAACGAAAACAGGATTTGTATGTACCGTAAGAATTTAATCGTCTCTCAATAAAAGCCTTTGCAAGAAGTCAAAAAACTTTGCTCAGTTGCTTTGACTGACTCGAATTCCTTTTCACCGTTACCTCATGACACTGCACAGTAATTACTATTTTAACTCCACGATAAAAAATATTGTTAATAAAGATTTAACACGGTCGTCTACTTGTAGCGTTACTTTCCAAATAGGTACATTTTATTAAGTTTTCGTATTGAAAATAATATAACATGAAAAATTCTTTTCAAAAACCGACTCGAAACGCCAGTGGCGTTTGAGGTCGCTTGAACATATTATAATGATTTTTTTCAAAAAGTGCTGAATTCATAAAAATATAATATGATAAAATTTATAATATGGGATCACCTCAGAAGTGTGATCTACCAAACAAAAAAGAATCATGAAAATCAATTCATAATTGGCGGAATAATCGCGTAACACCAAGTCTCAAGTCAAAAACCAGTCTTAAGAGGTTTGAAAAAAATTAATTAGAATCCTTACTAATACTATGAATGCGAAAATAGGTTTGTTTGTCCTTCAATCACGCAGCAACGGAGCAATGGATCGACGTGACTTTTTGCATGGATATAGTTAAGGACTTTTTCTCAAACATGCATGGAAATATTGTCATTATTTTCGAAAAAAGAACACGCGAAGTATCGAATTTTCGGACAAAGAAAATCAAATCCATTGCAGGAGTGTTTTTTGAATTTGGAACATTACAACGCTCCTGCAATGTTGTATGAAACGGCGTGCTGGGGTTATTAAATACTCTTTGATCGGATCTCTTTTGTCATTCTTGGCATACCATAGTCTCTTTGCTTAAATAGTACAAATTGTACGTGGCTGTATCTGTATAGCCATAAATGCGTTTGCCTGTCGGCACAGATGATAAAAATAAATTGGCGGCTAAGCTGAAAATTCGTCTTGATTTGTTATTTACATACCTACTTAAAAATATAAATTTAATAATAATTAAAATGAGTTCAAACGGTTCAGAGAGTGAAATGGAGATTGATTGTACTCCCCCAGATTTAAGATCAGAAGCCAAATTGGCAATGGAAAACCTGCTTCCAACGAAGTCAAAAGAAAAATACATGAAAGTATATGAAAATTTTATGAGTTGGAAAAACGAGAAAAAAGTGAACATTTTCTCCGAAACAGTATTTTTGGCGTATTTTAATGAGATTGCCAAAACTAAAAAGCCATCTACATTATGGGCAATAATTTATTCCATGCTGAAATGTACAGTTCATGTTAAAAACGGCATTAACTTGGAAAATTATGGGAACTTAACTACTTTTCTTAAACGACAATCGACCGGATTCAAAAGCAAGAAATCGAAAATTTTTACTGGCGAAAACATATATAAAGCAATTTTTAATTAAAGCCCCAGATGATATATATTTAGCCACAAAGGTTATTTATTTGAGACACAGTTAAACCAAAATGGCGGATGGATTTGGATGAATTTTGATGCACAGGATTTATGAGTCTTATTAAATATACTGTCCGTGGCTGTAGCTTAATATTTAGTTTTGTTTGTTACAGGTTGCTATGATATTAGGCGTTAACGGAGCATGTCGCAGTATCGAACTCTATAATATTACCACAAAAGACATAGACTTTCTTGATGACAAAGCAAAAGTGTGTTTTATTTCCCTGCATTCTTTAGAGAAAAGCACTATATATGCCTCGGCGAGAAATGGCAATAGGGAATATGCATAAAATTTAAATTTGTCTCAAATATTTTTTTCTAGATTCTTTATTGCCTTAACATTATACCTACTTAAAAGGTATTTTTTTTATTTAGTTATTATTTAAACCCAGAAAATATTATATAGAAAGTGAAAAATAAAGGAGGGAAATTCAAACTTACAAAACGCGTCGCCATTGGTCGAAACGAAATGTGACGTCATTTGATTTACGGTTGATTTACGGCGTCGATATTCATACAGTGTTTGTAAGAAAAATTGTTTAAAACTGTATTCCTGTGTGATTACTTGTGAATTTATATTTGTAGTCAATCTAGGTCGATGACTGAAACTGGTTTTGTCAAAGCACAATCGGATAATCTACCGAAAATAGATGCATTTATGATGTCAGCATATTTTGTATCAAGTCTAGATTTTACGAGCCCAGAGATCAAAGGAGTGAAAGCTGCAATGTAATTATTATGTTACATGGTATATTTTAGTCCTTAACATAGATTAGCAAGAAAAGGTTAGAATTATTTTGCTATAATCCGCCAACAGATCTGTTGGCGGATTGTAGCAAAATAATTCTAACCTTTTCTTGCTAATCATGGACTTCCACAAAGTAACGCCTGCTTCTATCCAATACTTAACATAGATTTTTATTCTTATATGTTAAAATAATACTTAAACAAAACATAACCTTTAAATAACCATCTGTGTTCCTAAACTCCTAATTTACGTCTATATCATGATAATTTATACGTAATATTATGTTATTGAAGCTCACTCAAGTTGATATGTTTATACTTTTTGGTTCCGTACTCTAGAAGTAAAAGTGAAAGGATAATATCAAATTAATTTGTTTTCGCTAACTAAGGGCCTCATAAGTAGGCTCAGGACCACTCAGCGGGCGATGGAGAGAGCTATGCTCGGAGTATCCCTGCGGGATCGAATCAGAAATGAGGAGATCCGTAGGAGAACCAGAGTCACCGACATAGGTCAGCGAGTCGCGATACTGAAGTGGAAATGGGCGGGGCACATAGTTCGAAGAGCTGATGGTCGTTGGGGTCCCAAGGTGTTGGAGTGGCGACCCCGCACCGGGAAGCGCAGTGTTGGCAGACCCCCCACAAGGTGGACCGACGACATCAAGCGAGTCACAGGGAGCCGCTGGATTCAGGCGGCGCAAGACGGAGGCCTGTGGAAGTCCATGCAAGAGACCTTTGTCCAGCAGTGGACGTCTTAGATAAATTCGATATTCCGATTTACATGAACAATTTTCTTACACTTTTTTTTCGTACTTTCGCATCTCGTGGAATACGAAAAAACACTTTATCGGGTGTACTAATAATAGTGTTTTTGTACTTAGGTACCATACAATACTTGTAAGAAGGTTTTTTAACTTCTTCCATGGTTTGTGTAGCAATTAAAACTGAAAATAAGTAAGAAGTAACTGAAACGCTATAGTAAACAAACACGGGACATGTCGAATGACGTCATCAAAAGCGCGCGCTAATGGTGGCGTTTGAACGGCTCAAATTTATTCAATGTTTTAAATTTCACTTTTAAAAATTATTTGACTATTTTCAAACCTATTTATATTTTTTATATGTTATAAAGATGTAAATGATTAATTTAAGAAATTAAAAAAAAATCATGCATATTCCCTATTGCCTATTTCCCGGCCTTTGCAATAATGTACTATAATCCGGAAAAACAAAAGGGTCCCAACTTCTCGCGGGATTTTTAAAACCTATCTCAACGCGGACAAATTCGCGGTAAAAAGCTAGTCAATGAATATATTATTTATCTGTTAAGTTTAACCGTGCTATAAACATTTATTGATGTGTTTGTTTGTTTGTCAGCAATCCGCTGTCCTTCATCAGTTCGTGCCACAGCCCGCTCCTACACAAGATATGGAACAGCCCGAAGTACGTATGGTATCATAGCATACATGTATTCATTTATTCATCATCATTCCTCATTAGCAACCCATCAACGGCTCACTACTGAGCGCAGGTATCCTCTCAGAGAAGGGTTATAGGCCGCATAGTCCACCACGCTGACGTAATGCGAATTGACGGACTTCACACACCTTCGAGAACATTATGAAGAACACTCAGGTGTGCAGGTTTCCTCACGATGTTTTCCTTCACCGTTGTAGCAAGTGACATTTAATTGCTTAAACGCACTTGACTCCGAAAAGTCAGAGTTGCGTACCCGGGATCGAACCTGCGACCCCCCGAATAGGAGACCACAGTCCTAACCACTAGGCTATCACTGCTTATTATTCATATTATTCATATTCATATATTCATTTATTACAATAAACTTATTCATTTAAAAGTCTATTCCCTCATCTTTTCTTGAAACCCTTATCTTTTTAACTGACCTTCAAAAAGCAAAATGTTCTCAATGTGCCTCAATTAATCAAAGCTTTTCAGCAAATTCAGTGTAATTTGTCAAGTTAACGTTAACTTAAAAGTTACATAAATCTATCATTTGGTTTTAATATTATGTTTACTACCGTAATTTTGGTATGGTAACTTTTTATAACACAGAGAGAGCAAATAGGTACTATTAGCAGAGATTAGGTAAGAAGAAAAGTACTATCGGTTCACTTCAAGTAGCATGTAACGCTATTGTACGCGTGACGTCATCAGACGTGACGCAGTAGCCGCTGGTATCAGGCAGTGCAAGACCGAGACCTATGGAAGTCCATGCAAGAGACCTTTGTTCAGCAGCGTACGTCTCGGTTGATAAATGAGTAGAAGAAAACTTTATTATGAATCGGGGATGTGACAAGATTCTCAGAGGTGCGATTTTCTAAAAGTTGCCGATCAAAATCTTATTCATTTGATGGCATTCGCGTCAAAGTAAAATATTCGTTGATTGTATTGATTTAAAGTCACAAATTCAGTACAACCGATTTTAACATGGAGCGTTATGGAGCGTATCGTACATACCTAAACGAATAAGAATACATACACGAAATTGTAATAATTATAATTGTAACACACAAAACTAATGCCATCAAATGGATATGATTTTGATCGGCAACTTTTAGACAATCGGGGGGCTGAATTAGAGTTTTTAATATGAATAATGTTTTAAGGTGCAGAAAATGCAGATGGAAGGTAGTCCAATTCAAATGAACCTGCCTTGGGACTTGACGCCCGAGGACCTCCACATGATCCACCGCACCGCGCAGGAGGCCGTCGCGAACCAGCGCCGCGAGCAGCAGATCGACAACGACATGCAGGAGGTAACAATAATTCCAATGAATTTTGTTCGTATTTTTTTTGGAGTTTATTGGAGTTTACTCCTTATGAATCGATTTTAGGCGCCCGGTATGAGAAAAATTCGAGGAGTAAAATCTACTTATCAATGACCTCGTTACGTTTTTCACAACGATGCAAATTTCTACCCTAACGTTGAGCAAATAAGGTTGGTTTTCGTGCGAAAGAGCTTTCCGAGGGAAGCCGTGACCTCGTTACGTTTTTCACAACGATGCAAATTTCTACCCTAACGTTGAGTAAATAAGGTTGGTTTTCGTGCGAAAGAGCTTTCGCTTCGTTAAGTCGAGCGCGTACCCATCGGGTCCGAGCGGCGCCTAGACGCAGCGAGCGCCGCGAATGCATTACGACGTTGTAAGGAGTAAACTCTAGTCGTGCGTCGGAGCTGACACACACACTTTTTTTTATTCGATGACAAGATAGTCCTTGACTGCGATCTCACCTGATGGTAAGTGACGATGCAGTCTAAGATGGTAGCGGACTAAGTTGGAAGGGGTACGTCGGCAGTGAAAATTCAACCCATACCCCTAATCGGTTTCTACACGCCATCGTGCCGGAACGCTAAATCGCTTGGCGGCACGTCTTTGACGGTAGGGTGGTAACTAACCACGGCCAACGAAAGCCTCCCACCAGACCAGACCAGAAGGCAATTCAGAAATTATAAATTCCTATATTGACCCCGCCGGGAATCGAACCGGAGACCTCCCGGATATAAGACCACAGAGCTCACCACTGCGCCAGGGAGGTCGTCAAAATTATTCGTCGTATAATAATTAATAATGAATCGATTGACAATTCGACGAATTCGACAAATGAGTCAGGGCGCTAGCATTTCGTTTTTAGGAAACAAACACGTGATTACCAAATATCAATAACAATGTTATATTTTAAATTACTTAAATAAACAGTTTTTAATGTCAGTTATTTCATCTTTTTGTCACATGATCAGTGGTCACCCTATTGTAGTTTACAATTTTACGTACGTTAAATTATAAACAAACCGATACTGTTCGCCAAGTTCATAATCTTGCGCTACAATCGTATTTACAATCTTATAAGTTTTCACAATCTTACGGTGGCATATGTACGTAGTCACATACATAAATACATGCCTACGTGGGAATAGTCCGTCTTTACCCCGAGTCGTTTATTATTTTCCAAAAATGTAAGTAGGTGCATAACCAATAGAATAGAATAGAATAGAAATATTTTTTATACAAATAAACTTTTTACAAGTGCTTTTGGATCGTCGATGAGTCTACCACTGGATCGAAATGCCCTTCCTGCCGAGAAGAACCAGCAAGAAACTCGGCGGTTGCTCTTTTCAAAACAAGTTTATGATACAATGAATATTATGCTATGTATGCAGTGTTTCCACAATGAAGGAAGTTCCAAAAATAACTAATACCTACTAACAATGCAATATACCCCAAGATGAGCAGACATAAAGTAGCCCCATTCCCGCCGGTGGCACCCGTTCACGATGAGTACAACAACAACAACAATGTGTAGATAAGTAGGGTAGCGTTACACAGGTAAGAGCATCATAATCATAACTGAACGCTTACTGAATTCCAGGTGAAGACCATCGTAAACACCCTGGCAGCGGCCGAGGCTGAGGCAGAGCAGGCTCAGGAGCCGGAGCGCGAGCAGGCGCCGCGAGCTCCGCGCACTCTGCTGCTGCCGCAAGACATGCCCGTGGACCAGAGGCCGCATTGTGAGTATACCACCGCAACGTATGCCTCGTTCTTTGGTTGCCTTCTTGGACGAGAGAGAGAAGGATTTGCCAAGCGCACGCATTCCCCTTTGCCGAAGTACACGTACAGTTCTTGCAATTCACGAAGGCGAGTGGGCTTTACTTGTGGTTACTTCGTGTACATGCACATTGCATAAGCGTGCGTGCCTGTCAAAGCCTAGGTGGGAGCGGGCAGGCGCGAGCATTGCGCTCGCTCACACTTATACTGATACGACACACACACAACCATAAGTCAGTCGCCCTCGTGAATTGCAAGAACTATACGACGTACGTGTAATTATTTGCTTGTGTGCTCATTTTCTGTAAGTGTGACAGCTTTTAAGTTAGTGTGCGCATGAGCGCACACTAACTTAAAAGCTCTACTCTCCATGAGGAGACGTAGTGAGTTAGTAAATGTGTGGTGTACGTATTTACCTCACTTCCCGCGGATAGTGACAGAATTTATTTAGTACTAAATCTGCTTTAAGGCAAGTCCTACTTTAAATGGTCGAAGGTTGCCTTGCTTCGTGCGGATGACGAAAGCCTGGATCGGGCCAAAAAATGTACCTACTGGGGTTTTCTGTCCATACTCAACTCTCTCGTCTCGAAGTCACTTGTCAATTATGTCAATTAAAGGATAATTTGAGACAATTGGTAACACAGAATGAGATACTATCATAGGGAATGGATATTTTGTATTAGGACGAGTGTCATCACCGTTCTAGTTTTCTTTACCTATTCTGTGATTGGTCAAGTGAGTTTGGATTCTCTCGCCGATCGTGTCGGATTTCTGTCCATCGGACTATGAGAGTGAGGGAATAAATAGTGCACTTGTGTTGGTACACACACTTCTGCACTATAATATATCCCGCGGATTCGGTCGGGAGGACATTATTATTTTTTAAACCACCACGTCGTAGTTGTCGTCAACCGACAGATGTCTACATCTGATCTTACTCTTTTATATGGACTTACACTCTCGTGACGTGTAGAAGTCAGTATACCACTTCCAGGTACGTGCAAGTCATTTGATGACCTCTGATTTTCTAGAGCAGGGGTTCTCAACCTTTTCATGATAAGCGATCAGTTAACACGTCATTTTTCATCTTGCTATGACCATTAAGTATCTGTTAGTAGAATAGAATTTAAAGTAGATATACAAAAAAGAAAGAAAGAAAATAAATAATTATACCTACACTAGCGGCACGCTATGATGGCCGGTTTGACACATTACAATAGTGATGTGGAATGTCAATTTATTCTCGAACAAAAAACAATTAAGTTTTGTTTTTGTACCTGATTAAATAGGTTTAATAAAACAAAAATGTATATGTTTATTTAATTTATTTGAACGAACTGAATATTTGAATGAAAATGAATATACATACTTTATATGCACACAAGAAACATATGAATACAAAAGATACCAAAAAAGGTGCCACAAAAGGCCATAATTAATCAGATTCGTCCATACTACTATTTTCACTGTCGTCACTGCTATCATCACCTACATTAATAATTATATGTTCGTTTTCTATAATATTATCTATTTTCACATCTCTTTCATAATCTTCCCTTATTAATTTAACAGTTCTATTCACAACCTTTTCCCAGTCTCCTTTAGTCACATGTTCACAAGCTTCTTCTAATAATTTTAGCATTTTTTTTGTGGTAAATGGGGGTTCTGTATTGTGTCTTGCAGCATATCCCTTAATTTGAGCCCACACCAACTCAATCGCATTATACTCACAATGGTAAGGCGGTAACCGTATAACTCTGTGCCCATGTTCTAATGCTATTTCGTCAATGACGTATCAGATCTTGGTTGGTTTGTTTTCTTTTAAAAGACGTACTAATTCCGCTTTTAACATATTCATGTTTGCATCTACGCCATTTTTACGAAGCCATGCGACGATATCAGCTTTCTTTTGGGATTGGGCAGGTGGCTTGTCAATTTGCATCGAGTGGTATGGGGCGTTGTCCATAATTATAATAGATGGTTCAGGGAGGCTACACAACATTGAGGTAAACCATTCAGTAAACTTTTCTCCATTCATGTCTTCATGATAGTCTCCAGTGGTTTTTGACGCAAAAGCCATGAGAGAACCTTCGACAAACCCGTTGATGGTTCCGGCGTGACAAATTATAAGTCGCGATCCTTTTCCTACAGGAACTTTGGAAGTAGATGCTGCTGTGTCATCGTTCCAAGAACGGCCTACAGTATGGTTAGCATTAAGCCATGTTTCATCCAAGAACACAACATTTTGCCAATTTTTGATTTCTTTCACTTGCCGTAAAAAAGTATACCTTGCCATCGCTATATCAAATCTTTCCATCAATATTTTGCGTTTGTTACATTTTTTGTATCGAAATCCAATGGTCTTCAAAATCTTCGTTAAAGAACTTTCCCCACCGAAGAATAATCCAGCTTCCTTCAGTGAATGCACCAACTTTTTTCTTGTTGGATACTCCTTCTGTAAATAGTAGCCGTAAACATGTCTTCGGATAGCATCGGCATCAAAGCTATCGATGCCTACGACTGGTTTTGCTCGTTTTCTCTTTTTTGGTGTGTGAAGTTTATTTTCTTCTGTGCCAGTCTCGCCATATTTTTTTTTAGTTATCCGTCTAACAGTTCGTTGTCCAATATTAAGCGCATCAGCTACGCGTTCAACCACTGACGTTATAGGTAAAATTGGCCCTCCATTTTGAGCTTCACGATCGAAATAGTTACGAAGGCGTATTACGAACTCACGTGTCTGACTATTTAGAACAGTTCTCTGCGTACGTTCGGTCATATCGACGAAATCCACAACAAAGGGCTTGAACAGAGTCCAAATTAACGAGCAAGGGTCAACAGTAATGCAGTATCAATATTTGAAATCCAAAGCCAGGTCAAAACTATATCACAATCGCATTGCACTGACAGTTTATACTTTTCGAAGCAACGTCAATTCGAAACTGCTTTGTTTTGCATTGAGCATTGACGCGAGTTTGCCGGAGGTAGTAGTTGTGCTAGCCAGCGATCCTATGTGACGATCGTATTAGATTCCATTTTTAAAAATTTTCAATTTAGAAAACCAAATGCCGAGTTGTGGTATATATCATATAAAAATAAAAATTTTACCTTTTGTATGAAACAGCTGATATTTTTTTGCGATTTCAGAGGTTTGTCCACATAGTGAAAATTGTTCATATTCACAAGTACATTCACCCCTTAAATGGTGCAAACTGATTTTTCTACACTTGTATACATTTTAGAAATCAATTTAATAAATAAATTTTGAGTCCTAAACCTAAAACTACATTCGATAAAATTTATGAATCTCTGCACATCACTATCGTCAATAAAGTAATACAATTATTTCCTTCAAAGTCGTTATCAATTAATACGGAACTTCATGAGCGGACAAACGTCAAACCGGCCATCATAGCGTGCCGCTAGTGTAATGTATATTCTGAATCTAAAATGATAGCAGCAATAGGTTAAAACAAAAAAATACTGGACTAAAAACATGCTAAACAGAAGCTTATATCTTTTTATTCAGTAATTTGGCTTTTACAACGAAATTTGTGGGGAGTAAATGGCAATATATTTTCGCGATAAAATCCAAAAGCATAAACGTTTTACAAGGGACTTTAAGTTATAAGATTATCGGTCGATCTGAGTGACAGAATGGGAGCGTAGGCTTTCAACATAGACAAATAAAATTAAATAAACATTTTTATATAATATAACGACAATCTTTTGAGTTTTTGGGAGGTTTTTTGGGGGATTTTTGGGAGTTTTCCCTTCCTATGATCGTTAACGCTTTAGAGCAGAGGTTCCCAAAGTTTTTTTAGCACGCCTCCCTTCTGAAAGGATAGGAGGCGTGATAAAAACTTTGGGAACCCCTACTTTAGAGGAAGCGATTTTAGAAACGATTAATTGGTAGCCAAGTCGACACAACGTTCTTGATCACTCCTTCACTCCACGGAATAGAATTCACGCTACACGCTTATATATATAACATACACGCTCACGCACATGAATACACGCTTCCACTAAAGCAGGAGTTCTCACAGTTTTTTATCACACCTTCTATCTTTCAGTAGGAAGGCGTAAAAAAAACTTTGGGAAAATTAACCCTTCTTTAAAGATCATAGAAAGAGAATAGATACAACGAAGTGTAATTTGGCTAGGGGGCTGTTCCCACAAGTGGACCGGCGATGGGCAAAGATGAATGAAATGAATGAATGAACTCTAACATGCTATGTGCTGTTTAACGTTGAAACAACGTTTTCACGGATACTCCCATTTTAAATACTAATAATTGCCGTTAAAAAGTTAAAAATTACCTTCACTGAAAAAATTACCTTCCGGGAATCGAAACGTACCAGTTATAAGTCCACAGCGCTCATCACTGCGCCAGGGTGGTCGTCAAATCTTCCCTTGTACCTTAGCTCAGGTACGCAGGTTGCCTCACGATTCTTTCCATCACCGTTAAACTCCGTTAAAGCAAGTGATACTTAGTTGCTTAGTGATATTATAAAAATCATATTTCGATTTGGAGCGTGCCAGGGTGAAACTTCTTATAATTGAAAAAAATATATATAAATTACATTGTTTTATTTTCAGACATGCAGCCTCGCTCTGTGCGCAGCGTAGACTCGCTGCTGCACCGAGAAAAGCGCGTGAAGCGTTGCTCTTGCGACTGCCGCTAAACGTGCGTCTGCGCAAATCTACAGCGTCACTGCGCAGCTGATGCAAGTGGCATTCTCCGTCCATCCCTAATAAAGTAGATTTTGTTACACATGCGGTTTCGGTTTTTTTTTTTGTAAATAAAATTGTTACTTTTACAACTATTGCTGTTTATTTTGAATCTTTGTAAACATAGGTTATCGTATTGGTTTAGTGGGGATTTTTTTTGTATTTTTTTCATCATTATTCAAGATCTTATTGCTATAAGAATTGTAAGGTTTCTTTCAAACAATTTAAATCAGAAAATGGAGCTTAAGTTTTAATGATTCGTATACCTTTTTTACAGTTTTCTTTTTTCCATGCCGTACCGTATTTACAAATTCATCGGGGTGTTATGGTCGTTATTATAACATTAAATTAAATTTTACCTACTTTTGTGATCCTAAATTAAAAATTAATTAGTTTTAAATATGTTCCGTGTTTTAATTATGTTCCATAAACCTTTTGATCCGAAAACCTTTTTTTATTTCGTTTATTCTATTAATATCCCTATTTTCATACAAAGGATTCATAGAAAAGTAAGTAGTATGTATATTGAAATTAATCGGCTTATTTAAACCATTTTTAGGGTTCCGTACCAAAATGGTACAAATGGAACCCCTTTCACCGTCTGTCCGTCTGTCACAGTCGATTATTTTAGTAAGTTAACTGTACCGAGTGGGGTATCATATGAAAGGGATTTTGCATTCTAAAACAGATTTTTGTTTATTTTTATAATATATTATATATTAGGTTTTGATTAATCGTGCGTAACGTCGAAAAAAATACTGCCCCCCCCCCTCCCCTTATCTCTGAAGTTTACCAATCGAAAAATCAGAAATAATTATGGTCAATAAAGGTGTATGCATATTTTACAGGAAAAATAAAATCAACGCTCTAACTAGCATAGTATTTTTGATATTAACAATAAACCTCTACAAACAAAGTTAACCATTAATAATAACAAAAAAAATATTAATAAATAAGCAAATGAATATAATATTATCGTTTTACTTGTACGGAACTCTCGGTGCACAAGTCCGACTCGCACTTGGTCGGTTTTTTTTATCATCATATCAAGTATTTCCTAAAAGGAAATAAAGGGAGAACAATATAATCGCATAAACGGGTTTAAAGATCAAAGTGGGTTAATCGGATTACGATGAAATTGATGATTTAGTGCTAGAGGCGAATAAAACGCTTATTGAATCTCAATAATTGCATATTCGTGTGGATTCGGCTTACACAATCACTAGGCTTAAGCCCGGTTCCTTTAAATTACAGACAAAATAAGTACCTACAGATAGATATCTATACTAATTATTCTGTTGGTAAGTTATCTAGTAACATTATATCTAAACTTAAACTTACTATTATAAAACTTATATGGACTTTTTGTCAATTAACAACGTTGCTACAAGGTAAATTATCGACGGATTATTGCAATACGAATATAGAAACTGGGCGTAAGTTTAAGGTCTTAATGCCGCACTCAGAGTCATTCATTAAATTAAGATTAATTAATCATTGACTTGTGATTAACTGCCACACTCAGCCGCGTGTATTAAATTATATTATTTAATGATTAATTAATAATTATCATTAAATCTATTACTGAATTGTCATTAATGTACAAACGAAGCTTTAACTTCTGAGACTGAAACTTTTTAAAATCCAAGATTTCGTTGTTAAGTAACGATTAGCGACTCTGAGTGCGGCAGTTAAAGGCCTTGTCACTAAGTTAACGATTAGATTTACATTTTCAACTGTCAATTTAGTTTTGTTTCAATCACTATTAGGTAAAATTTTGGTAACATCTATACACCTAAATAAAAAATCAATTGCCGCATGTATGAAAGATCTTCGAACTGCAAAGAACAGCAATAATAAAGTCAGCAATTTCAATGTGCAATAATTATTTTAAATATTGCATATTGAATTTATTGCAGGTGAATATTCCTGATGAGTGATGAGAGTCAAAAAGAAAAGCTTTTTTAATCACTTCTACAATTGCGTGGAACAAAGAAAGAATTTTACGTAACAGAGTTCTTTCGATGGGTTTAGACTAAGATCAAAGTGGGATAAGCGGATTACAATGAAATGGACTCGTAGGGCCGTAAAAGAAGCTCCCCGAAACGATGTCATATATATGTCTTAAATTATTTTTGGTATTTTGTGTTAACGAAGTTGAGAAAACTTATTAATCTGCTTTCCGAACCGGTGGTAGAGTCTTGAATTATCATAAAATTTTAATTAAGGGGGTACCAGTTTTTAATTGAATAATATTGATGTCCAAATAACCATGAAATTGCAAATAACCAATGCCTGATTGAAAGAAATCGTGAGGGTCTTACGTCTTCGTGAGGACCTATTATACGTCCTATACAATCGTCTTGAAAGAACTCACGGACAAAATATGACAGAAAACACGGACGCAAGAAGGGAATTCCACACATTAGTGGTTCGTATCAAAAACGTACTTACTTCATGGGAGTAGATGGGTCATGCGGGGCATTTATTGTAATGTAGGTAATTCCCACGAGGACAATTTCTTAGGATTAAGTAAAATACAAACTATGTTTACTCATAATGTATTTTTGAAAAATTAATTAAGTGCTTATATCTACGTAAATGCAATTAAAATAAATAATGAATATATCTAGATGAAGTATCTAAAATCTACTAACTATCTAAAGCTAAAATCACATAATCATAATAATATATTAGCTCTACTTAAATGTTGTGGTGTATTACAAGACTTTCTTTTACTTTTAAAACTAAATATAATGAGTATTATATAAAAGCAAAGTATAAGGAAATTTAATATTAAACCTGAGACATAGCTCACCAAAATAGTTGAGAACGATTCGACACACCATAACTTGATGATGTCTTTGGAAAACAAATAAAAGTTTATAACTAAACATATAAGAAACGTGATAATTGTGAGACTTCTAGCGAACCTGCGTATGTTATCCATTAGTACGTTAAACAAAACAGTTAAGTACAAAACGGTTCCCAAAAAGATTAGCGGCCATCGAAACACAAGACATATGACAAAATATGCTGTCCATTCATTGAGCAGCTTTGTCATTATAACTGCCGTCCATATCATACTAATAGGTGCTGGCATTAACCACGAACAACACAAGACACTGTACAAGTTAAATTTGCTTATTTTCACTATCACTATTATCAAACTATCATACATATGTTTAATAAAAAAACATATTAGAATAACAATCACAAAGTCAATGTATATCTGAAAGCTCGTTAATATCGTTTTGGTAATAGCAGACGAATCAATAATCAATTTTCCTTTCATAAATTCAATTAAGAATATCACTCTCTTTACGAAACGAGCGAGACTCAACTGCATTAACATTTGATTTCTGTAATTATTTCTCCATCGAGAAATCTTCAGAGCTGCAATTGATGAGAGCAGTAACTCCGTAGCTGTCATAAAAATTTCAAATATAATGAATGCTTCAAAGACTTTAGAAAACTGTGTTTCATTATAATTTGACGCGTTCGAAAAAGAGTTGTAAATATCTTCTGAAACTTTTGTGAAGTTATATGGTTCCGGTGTATTCGATTTGTTGTGTTGTTCAATAGAGAATTTTACAGCAGTGCTTGTATCACTGTCGTTAAATTTTTCCATTTCACTAACATTTGGTATCACAATATTTTTATAATAAAATGTCAATACACTTCATAATTCGCTACACTGATAAAATGGTGACAGTCTGACTCGGAATGCTAGTATTTGTGAACTGCGTACACTGATTGATAAACAGGAAATTAATTCCTCACAGGTTATTACTCACCCGATTCCTCTTATTAAAATTTGTGGTTTAAGAACGTCATAATGTTGATCATTAAAACCCACTGTGATAAAGGTGACAGGTATTATACCTGCACTAGGTGGTAGGTATTACCTGTAAGGTTTGCTCGTGCCTAGACTATATTTTGTTAAATACTCAAAGGCTCATGCAGAATTTAGGTAATTTTGAAGTACATATGTAAAACCGCATGCTCATTAGGCTGTGGTTAAATCTACCGTCATTAGTATCAAAGATATTAGTATACGTCATACGAGTATGTTTTGCGCTTCAGTAACGATGCGAGCAGTATAAAGAAGCTCATGCTAACAGAAAAGATCGAAAGAAAGAGGCAACGGGGACGTACGGTTTTGTATTAGGTATAACAAACATATTACTTTTGATATAATACGTTTGGCAGCTTAAACATACCTAAGTATACGTTTAAGCTGCCAAATGAATAAAATTTCGTAACACAGTCGCATTCAGACATGTTGAAAAAGCCGTAATAGGTATCAAAATAAAAAATATCAAACGGCGGATAGAGCTGAGAAAATATTATTAAGATGGTCATAATATCGAATAGGAGCTAGGATCCGTAAAAACCAACGCAAGCAAAGGAAAATCAATATTATACCTAATCATTTAGCTGAAAAATATATTTAAAAATCCCAAACTGAATTATAAGTTAGTACCTATCTAATTGAGTTATAATAATAATAATCTAAATCCGTTTAAACGCAAACTACGAGTATGTATATTGAAAAGATGGGTCAAGCTGTGAAAAGGTAACAGACTGACAGACTCGCATTTATAAAAATAGTACATGGATAGCTTGTTTATAGCGCTATAAGCAAATTATATTAAAAGCAGAAGTTAGTAAACTAGATGCCAGCCGGTGCTTACATTTTTATTAATTAACACTTACTAAGGCCAAGAATACTAACGTAATATTATGTAGCTCTACCTACGTAAAAGTAATGAGTAAAATCCGAGTAGTCATACTGACACCAATCCTTTTAAGTTTTAGTAACGAAACAATAACCATACTAATATTGTAAATGCAAAAGTGTGTTGGTTTGTCCTTCAATGACGCCGCTACAGAGCAGCGGATCGACCGGGTTTTTTGCATGGGTATACCTAGTTAAGGACCTGGAAGGTGACATAATTATAGGCTACTTTTTATCCCGGAAAATCCACGCCAATGAAGTCGCGGATATCAGCTATCAGCCTATAAAATATAAAAATGTACAACTCTAATATTTTATTTATCTATAGTTTCTGCAATAGAGGAAAGTATGATTCGCTGAGGAATCTTTAATTTGAAAATAGGTGTTCTTTTTTAGTTCTTTGAAGCCTATAAGCCTATAACTCAACGGTCAACTGCCAACTAGCGGTGAACTAAAATCTACCCCTAGATTCGTAGCTCAATGACAATACCTAAGTATAAAATATTATTGTTCGTTTCCATTCCTATTCTTGTTGATTATTTCAAACATATTTTAGTAACACCTGGAATAAAATAAAATAAATACCTATATAATATACACTTTATTTTGACGAACCCAAATAGGGTTAATGAGCTTATTAACCTGGTGAGAAAAATATTCGAAATTAACATAAAACTTGTTTAAAATATTTACTAGAATCAAAATAATGGATGAACTCAACGGGGTGATATTAATATTATATTGAATGTCATGAAAAAGTTACCAAAATATAATAGTAGTGGCATAGTTTTAACTTCACCTTCACCACCTTAAAAACACCTTCGCAAATAATGCATTATTTTAGATCAAAGGTTAGCATAAAAAAGGTTATAGTGAGCCAACCTTAAAAGATAGACATAATTGCTGTTGCGGGTTTTTAGAACTTATAAAGGGGAACAATTCTGTCATACATGATTTTTGCGAAAGTTTAACCGTTTACGCAGCGCACGCAGCGGAAGCTCTCAAAAGGAAAAAAAACCCCGATTTTGAAACATTCTTCATTGGTGCTCCGCTCCTATTGGTTTTAGCGTGATGATATATAGCCTACTAGCTGATGCCCGCGACTTCGTCCGCGTGGAAAAAGTTTTTAAAAATTGCCTTTTCGTTGCACTACGCCAGTATCTAGTCCGTACTACGTAGTATAGAGCTACAATAGCAACCCACAATCGACATTTTCTTCAGCCGGTACCCAGCAGCATCAAGAATGAGGAATTGGTACCTAGAGTTCAATGATGTAGCCCAGTGGTGTAACAATGGGGGGAGGGTGATTCCTAAACCAAACCGAACGATTGTGAAATTAGGTGAATAGATTGATGTCATCTAAGAATACAAAGCTACTGCACGAAGTTTTTATAAAAGCAAAACGTAAATACTTACATACATATATACATACATACATACAAACATACATACATCCATACATACATACAAACATACATACATCCATACATACATACATACAAACATACATACATCCATACATACATACATACATAAATACATACATACATACATACATACATACATACATACATACATACATACATACATAGATACATAAATACATACATACATACATACATACTTACATACATAATTGCCGCGTAATTAAAAGATAAATACGTGAAACGTAGCATGCGAAAATCCCGCGGGAACTGTTTGTTTCCCGGGATATAAAGTAGCTTTTGTCACTTTTCAGGTCCTCAACTATGCCTATCAAAAAACCCCGTCAATCTGTAACTCCGTTGGCGCATAATTGAAGGATTAATATTTGAAAAGTAGCATACGAATATCCCGCGGGAACTGTTTGTTTTCCCGGGATTAAAAGTAGCCTTTGTCACTTTTCAAGTCCTCAACTATGTCAATCTGTAACTCCGTTGGCGCATAATTGAAGGATAAATATGTGAAAGTAGCATACTAATATCTCGCAGGAACCGTTTGTTTTCCCGAGATAAAAAGTAGCCTTTGTCATTTTTCAGGCCCTTAACTTCACCTGTGCAAAAAAATCACGTCAATCTAAAACTCCATTGCGCGTATTTTGAAGGACAAATGCGTAAAAAATAGCGATGCTATCCCGCAGGAACTGTTTGCTTTTCTGGGATAAAAAGTAGCCTATGTGCTATTCCAGACTATAATCTATGTCTGTGCCAAATTTCAGCAAAATCGGTTCATTCGTTGTCGCGTTAAAGAGTAACAAACATCCATCCATCCATCCATCCATCCATCCATCCATCCATCCATCCAAACATCCATACATCCATCCTCACAAACTTTCGCATTTATAATATTAGTAGGATAGCCTTCCTCGATAAATGGGCTATCTAACACAGCAAGAATTTTTCAAATCGGACCAGTAGTTACTGAGATTAGCGCGTTCAAGCAAACAAACAAACAAACTCTTCAGCTTTATACATGTATATAATATATAAAAAAAAGGCGCAAATATGAAACCACTGTCAAGTTTTTCATATTTGCGCCTCTTAGCCTGTTCGGCGTTAGTAGCCGCTGCACCCGCCACAGAGGAGGTCGCATGGATGTGGGAAGCAGCTAGAGTATCTACACAGGTGGCATCCCACACAAGCGACCTCCCTGTCCTCCAAGGAACAAGCGTCATACCATCAGGTCTCTTGCCATCACTACGTGCCAAACCAATAGGTTCTAATACAGCTGGCACGTGAGCAGTAGCAAGAGACCTGCGGATGATGTCGTTGAGGGCATTGTGGCGGGAGAAACGACCAGCGCTCTTCGAACAGGAGAGCCCGTGATGACCGTAAGTGTCGACGCGGTCACCGCGGTCTTTTGGTGTAGAGACCCTGGGGCCGTGGGGCCCGGAGGCTCGCGCACTTTTTTTAGAGATATCAAAAAGAGTGATCGAGTCTACCGGGGATCCAAGAGCTGGCAGCTACCTTGGCCAAATGATTAGCTTGGCCATCCAAAGAGGTAATGCTGCCAGCTATGGTACTATGCCACACTGCGGTGGCTTGGATGGGGTTTTAGATTTTAATTAGTTTTTATTTTAGTTTTAATTTTAGAATTAAATTTAGGTTTAATATAGTATTGTATATATGAAATTTTCTATAGAAAATACATATTATATATAGAAAAAAAAATATATAAAATAAAATAATAATCTATATATATAAAAGAAAGTGGTGTTAGTTACACTATTTATAACTCAAGAACGAATGAACCGATTTGGCTGAAAATTGGTTGAGAGGTAGCTTAGAACCAGGAGACGGACATAGGATACTTTTTATCCCGTTCGACCGCGTTTCCGTCAAGTCACTATAAAACGTGGTATATCAAAAACGCATCTGACATGATATAACAAAACGCAAATGACAGTGGAATAACAAAACGTAAATGACAGCTAAACGTAATTTTGTCTTTAGTTAAGTATGGTAATAAATTTGACAATTATAAAAATGATACCTAAACGTAATTGCTAATATCATCAGTAATATGTTTTCTCTTTGAATCATCATTAACAATGCCGCGAGCAAGCCGATCAAATGTTTCCTGCTACAAAGCTACGGATGGACGTGATTTATTGGATAGGTAGGTATAGTTGAGAACCTGGAAGGTGACAAAGATTTCCCGCGGGATGTTATGAACTAAATCCACGCAGACGAAGTCGCGGGCATCAGCTAGTATTAAATAAAAATATATAAAGTATAGATTATACTTATATAATTATAGCCAATTATTATAAATAGCAGCAGTGCATATAACAGTGCAGCAATATAAAGCAGTGACAGCCCAGTGGTTAGGACTGTGGCCTCCTGTTCGGGGGGTCGCAGGTTCGATCCCGGGAGACCTCGGACTTTTCGGAGTCAAGTGCGTTTAAGCAATTAAATATCACTTGCTTCAACGGTGAAGGAAAACATCGTGAGGAAACTTGCACACCAGAGAGTTCTTCATAATTTTCTTGAAGGTGTGTGAAGTCCGCCAATTCGAATTGGGGCAGCGTGGTGGACTATGACCTAGAGCCCTTCTCTGAGAAGAGACCTGTGCTCTGTAGTGAGCCGTTGATGGGTTGCTGATGATGATGATGATGATGATGATGATGATGATAATTAATAGCTGTCTTAAAAGGTAAACAAATCGCAGGGTAGGGTAGGGAAGGTATCGTCTTCCGCAGGATATTCATTAACGCCTGACTACTGTACTGGTGCATGTCGACCTTTGTCTGGTCGATCAATACATTTAAAATATAGGTCAAGCTCATGTCACGGGTGAATCCAGGTAACTTGTAAAAAAAGTATTAAAAATAAAATAAAAATGGCTATAGCCCAGTGGTTCAGACGTTGGCCTACTTTTTAGTGGGTCAGAGGTTCGAATTCTAGACACGTGCATGTAACTTTTCCGACTGAATGACCTGCATGCCTGAGTCCTTACTTATTCTCAAAGGTATGTGAAGTAGCGATGTGACGAGTTCGATTTTCTTTTACTTGAGTTAGGGTTCGAGTTGGTAAGGCTACTGACTCGAGTAGCAATCCGAGTGCCTAGTAGCATAGCGCAATGCAACCGAGCACGGCAAGGCACCGCAACCTAGTCAACTCGAGTTGCGAGTTGCGACGCGACGTGAATACCTTACCTATGAACGCTGTAGATCTCGGACTGAGTTGTTAAAAACTTAATTCCAGTTGACTTGTTTAAGATCTGATTCGAGTCACTCGAGTCAAGTGACTCGATTTGCACATGCAGATTGGTAGACTTCACATTGTGAAGTCTACCCTTGAATCTGAACCTGCACTTGACGACCAGCGTGGCGGACCTTCGATTGTCCTTCGGTTAGGACGTTTGGCAAGTCTCTGCTAAATCTGGTTAGTAATATTGTGTTGTGTAGTAGTCGTCTGTCAGAGATGATAACCAACATTCTTTACAAAACGATGCACAATGTAAGGATAAAAATTAGCGCGGGCTGGACATTTTGAATCCCGAAGCGAACAGGAAAAGGTTTTACGTGTGCGTTTTTTATTTTTATTGGTCCAACGCTAAGTCCAACGGCTTTTTGGATATTTTGCGGAAGGAAAAAATGGCATAGTTTAAAATGGTACGCACTTAGTAGGTAGAACTTAATAATGTAGTTAACCAATATATTTTTTTGTAGTAGATAAGACTATCGCGGACACTCGCGTAAGCCTGACGCTAAGTTGAAGAAGAGAAAAGATAGAGCTGTGTTGAACCTGTGAATGGAGGAGGTCACTGTCCCCTAAATGACCCGTCAGAGAATAACTAAGAAAAACGATCAATATACCTATTTCATCAAAATATAAACAAAATAAAGCACGAAAAACAATTAGGTACCTTTAAAAATAAAATTGATAGATATATTAATTATTCACTATAACTTTAATTATGAAATAAAATTTTAATACAAGCAAAATCATATTATAACTACAGTGAGATAAATAATAATGAATTATGTCTTAGGATAGGCATCAGTCATGTGATGGCTTGGCGGACGGAAATAAGGGGCGCGCGACATCACGTGCCTCGCTAGCTTTCTCGCTGCGAACAACCCGTGCGGCAATTTATTTTCCAAAGTACTTATGCCACTTATGGCACAGAGTAGGTATAATATCAAGGTTAGGTATAGGTAAATAAAAATAGTGTCATCCCTGAAGGAGTTCCACTGTACGGGCTTTAGAAGGTAACGGTTTTTGTATTGTATTGTAACGCTACTTACTACTGATGCCACCACCAATGGCTGAAACAGACAAAATCAAAATAGGTACGTACTACTAGTACTATTATATATTCTGTGGTACTACGTAGTACGTAGGTATCACAAGTTTCGGCATTGGGGGATCGAGAGTCGTGGTGTAACCAGTAACCACAGTAGAAATATTGCATCTACTGTGGTGAAACGGTGAACATATACAAGCAATGGCTGGATCATGCGTCATGCTCGTGAACGGGTCCCACCGGCGGGAATGGGGCTACTTTTTGTCTGCCCCCCTTAACATGTGTTGAATTATAATTAGGTATGCTTTTGTGGAACTTCTCCTTATTGTGGACACACTGCATACATAGCATAATATCTATTGTACTGTGGACTTGTTTTGAAAAGAGCAACCGCCGAGTTTCTTGCTGGTTCTTCTGGGCAGGAAGGGCATTCCGAACCAGTGGTAGACTCATCGACGAATCAAAAGCACTTGTAAAAAAGTTTATTTTAATAAAAAACATTTCTATTCTATTCCTGCCCAGGTCGCGACACGTGGGGGACGTGTGTTCGAATCCTGCTTTTGCGCAATTTTCGGACAACAAGCTAACTTATTACGCATAGATAATTGCTTAGGACGTAATGTAATGTCGGTCTGATTACGGTTAGTAGTGGATAGGAAGCGATTCCACGGCGGGTAACGAAGCGCCGGTGGTCGTCACTATACACTCATTTCCGGTCGGTACGATCGATAAATTCCTATACCTAGTAAGTACCTAAAGTATTAAGTACCTACTACTAGTGCAGTGATAGAGGTAATAACTCCTATTCGGGGAATCGGTCTTGGGTTTGATTCCAGGCACGCACCTCTGACTTTTTGGAGGGTTGTGTGTTAACGACATAGCTCAGCGTGTCGCGAAACTGAAGTAGAAATGGGCGGAGCACATAGTTCGAAGAGCTGATGGTCGTTGGGGTCCCAAGGTGCTGGAGTGGCGACCCCGCACCGGGAAACGCAGTGTTTGCAGACCCCCCACTAGGTGGACCGACGACATCAAACGAGTCGCAGGGAGTCGCTGGATTCAAGCGGCGCAAGACCGAAGCCTATGAAAGTCCATTCAGGAGACCTTTGTCCAGCAGTGGACGTCTATAGGTTGATAAAGAAGAAGAAGAAGTGTGATAACGCAATCAGGTGCTTCAATGGTCAAGGAAAACATCGCGATGAGAGTTCTCCATAATGGAGAATGTTCTCAAAGGTGTGTGAAGTCTGCCAGTTAAAATATCCAGCATGGTGGGCTATCTATGGCCTATAACCCTTCTCTGAGAGGAGACCTGCGCTCAGTTGTGAGCTATTGAATTGATAGGTTGAATACACTTTCGCATTTATAATACACTAGCTGACCCAGCGAACTTCGTACCGCCAACTTATCTATATAAATAAAACAAATAAACTATCCCAATCCAAAAAACTATCCTATCTTTCAAGTTGGACCAAATTACAGATAGTTACGAAGTTTGATAAAAATCGGTTCAGTAGTTTAGGAGTCCATCGCGGACAAACAACGTGACACGTAATTTATATACATATATTAAGATTAAGATAAGCTAGTAATACATAATTATAAGTAAAGATTTCAAATCAAGTTAATGCCATGCACAGCTTCCATTCTATAGGCCAATCTGTTTTGAAATTGTTATTTGTTTAGTTTTTATTTCAGACAAAAGTTATACCTATAACTATAAGGGATTTTCCTGAAAATTTACACTCAAGGGTTCAGACGCGCCGTAATCGAGAGTGCTTTTGCAAAAATCGTTGAGGCGTGTAGGAGTTGTGAGGCGTGTAACGAATTCAGGAGGCGAAGCTTATATATACTTATTATTATATTTAATATCAAAACTTATGCAAGCGAAAATGGGAATGGGACACAAAAGTATAGTTCATATTCATTATAATAGGTTATTCGTAGTGCTATCGTATTGCGTAGTATTATTTCAAATTTAAGTTGTTATTAATTTCATGTACCAAATTGTGACTGGCCTTTACAAAACTAAAGTATATGATAGCTAGTATTAACTTATCAACATAATGGTGTAAATTACTTATACGATTGTACCTCATCAATATAGGCAATATAGCTAATTATTATTATTATTTATGTACTATTTGTCGTATGAATTTCTAAGATGCGAAGTCCTAGTCAGGGATGAATTTCTATTACTACATTGATATATTTAGGTATATCTTTATCCCTCATTTCGATTGTACATCAATAACTAGACATTTACTGAATATGAATGATCATAAATTGATTCCTTTCTGACTTTACCTTCTCTATTTCTCTATGTTATTTTATGAAGTGCCTTAGATTTAGTACAGTTCACTATAAATCTCTGTTGTGCCACCTTTTGCACTTCGATCGGTTGGCCCCTCGTCGGCGGCGGCCATTACAAATTTCGGCCGTTTGGGACTAAAAGGTTCGGTTGAAGTTACTTCGATAGCTCGTGTCAAAAACTGAATTCTTGTGTAGTTTATTTACACGATTTAGTTTTAGAATAGGAGAAAAAACATGTTTATTATCCAAAAAACTTTTACAAAGTGTTTTGAATCGTCAAGTGAATTTATCACTGTTTCGGAATGTCGTTCCAACCCTGAAGAATCGGCAGGAAATTAGGCAGTTGCTCTTAAAAAAATTTGAATAAGATAAGTAGCACAGTAAAAAATTAAGGACAACATAACTTATTATTTTTAGCGAATTAATGACTATGTTTCGTTAAAATTATAAGTCATCTATTCATTGCATTCAAAAGAGTGTATAAGGAACTTTCTTTACACGCTTCTTTCTTTCACGCGTCCTTGAAAATACTGAAGGGTATGTGCTGATATAGAATTGGAACCGTAGATGTTGTAATCGAAGCCCTTACAGCTATTAAGTATGCCACAACCATAATTTTCAGCAAAAACAATCAAACTAAGTAAAAACCAACTAAGCGTAGGTACGCGGCCGCGTGGACTGTGTAGCGGACTTTGCGTAGATACCTACTACGCTCGCGTCGGTTAATCATAGGGTTGTCACTTGTCACAAATCACAAAAGCGCATTAAAGTTACGCAATAAGTTTGTGTCAAAAAAGTATGTTTCTTTTTATTCTATATTTTTCAGGTAATTCTATAGATATTACATCTTTACATATAATTAATTGTTTTAAACGCACAAACCTCCGAAAAATCAGAGGTGCTTCCCCGGGATCGAATCCGCGATCCCCTCATAAGACACGCCAGACATGACCACTAGGCTATCACTGCTTAATATTGTTTGCTTGGTTCAAAATATTGGCGCAGATATTATAAATCCCTAATGTTTTTAGATAGACGCGTGAACCATGCGTCCATTTCACTATTTCGCCTATAATTTAATATAAAAAATTCTTTTTAAAAAAACCGACTTTAAACACCCGCGCCACTACAAAGTAAATAACGATGACATAAATGTTAATATTCAATATTGGGCTTTATCACCGACTTGTAATAAAGCTTAACGAGTTTTAGTTATAGGAAGTGAATGTTTATCGCTCGCAATTATTTACGGTGACTCCATTGACGTCAAATCTATATATATAAAAGAAAGTGGTGTTGGTTACACTATTTATAACTCAAGAACGGATGAACCGATTTGGCTGAAAATTGGTGGAGAGTTAGCTTAGAACCAGGAGACGGACATAGGATACTTTTTATCCCGTTCGACCGCGTTTCCGTCATGTCACTATAAAACGTGGTATAAGAAAAACGCATCTGACATGGATTAACAAAACGCAAATGACAGTGGAATAACAAAACGTAAATGACAGTGGAATAACAAAACGTAAATGACAGCTAAACGTAATTTTGTCTTTAGTTAAGTATGGTAAAAAATTTGACAATTATAAAAAGTGTTATAATATAGCTATTTATGCAACTGCATCGTAATGAGGGTCATTTTAATTCGAGTGCTGTTTTTTGATACGAGGCTTGACGAGTATCAAAATAGGATAGTACGAGAATTAAAATGACTAATTACGTTCAGTTGCATACAAGATTTTATCTACGACAAGGAAAATAAAATCATCAACAAAATACGCCGTAGGCTCAATAAAGTAACAAAAAGTAACTCCGTAAGCCGCCACCAGTTGCCTGTGGCGCCTCTGTCAACAAAAAGTAACTCCGTAAGCCGCCACCAGCCGCCTGTGGCGCCTCTGTCATATGAACGGTACAAAAGTGCCAGAACTCAGAGCCTTAGCTTTAGGTATCCTATTTTAAGAAGATAACCATTTCGATTCAGCTCCCATACAACGAGCTGCGTCGAAATGAGAAGCAAAACCGAAAGAGGGTTCATTTCGATTCAGCTGTCAAATTCGAAATTGGAACTTTTCGATGCTGGAGTAGATAAAAGCATTACTGATATTATAAATGCGAAAGTGTGTTTGTTTGTTGGTTTTTCCTTCAATCACGTCGCAACAGAACAGCGGATTGATGCGATTTTTTGCATGGGTATAGTAATGGATGTATTAGTGGTTCCTCAGACCGGGAGAGATACTTTTTATCTCGGATAATGAAAGAGTTCCCGCGGGATTTTTAAAAACTAAATCCATGCGGACGAAGTCGCGCGCATCAGCTAGTATTTTATATTATGTAGATAACCTTTTCTTTATATATGTAAAATACTCAGGTTACCTACTATTACTAATATTATAGTACCGACTAATATTAGTAATAGTAGGTAACCTCTAACAACTGAACAGAAGGTTTTTATCTGTGCCCCGATTATGTAACTGTGCCTATCAAAAAATGATAGCAACTGATTATATATTTATCCATTGAAGATTTGCTAGGAAAATGTTATTTATATTTCATAGCACACCTTCAATGGATAAAAATTAAGTGGCACTCGGGCACTGCCGCGGTAAAGCTAATTGCATAGCATTTTTTATCAACTTATGCAATTATTTTTTTCAGGATTCGAACCTGCGACATCATACACCATACGGTAAAGAAAGCGGCCGCTCGCCCACTGCGCCAAACAGAGCTACTTGTGAACCTCTAAAATGTTGAACGCTTACTGAACGACGGTGTTAGGTTTATTTTCGTTACGGAATTTCTTGATTCGGTCGCCGCGCTTAAACTGTTTGTCCTATTTCAAAGCCCGCGATAAAAGCTATGCAATAGTTTAAAAATATGTCAGTAACTATCATGTTTGATAGGCACCGAGTTACAGAATTGGGACCCTGATCCGTGTAGGTAACCGTGCGTAATGCGTATGTTACGCACACACGCATTACGCACGGTAACATACGCATTACGCACGGTAACGCGCGTAAAAAAACTAACCTTTTTTGAAAGCACATCATAATGTGTATTTTGAGGTTACGTGATCGATTTCAATGTGTTTCACTTTATTTACAGTTGAAGGCAGTATTATTAACATTGATTAGGTACCTAACTCGCGTTAAATACGAGTTTCGACTACGCAACAGTAGATAAGACAGAAAGTTTAGCGCTAAGTTTAGGCTATTACTTAGGAAATCAATTAGTACAAATTGATAGGAATCATCAGATTGTCGCACATTTATAGTCGCCATAGCCCACAACGAAGATTTTGCCCGCAAATTTTGATAGCAAAGAGATACTCAGACCCCGATGGGATCAATTTGGGATACGGTTTTCAGTTTCACAAAATAACCCCGAGGCATGGCACCTAGTTCGGCGAACCGTTGATCATTAGGGTCCCAAGGTGCTGGAGTGGCGAACTCGCACCGAAAGCAGGTCCCGCTCTCTATAAACCGACTAGGTACATCAAATAATAATATTGTATAAAAATTATTTTTAAAACACCCACTTCAAACGCCACAACAAAGTATAAAATTTTTTTAGTTTGTACACGTATGATGAAGTCTGGCGGGTCTAAATAGTAACGATAAAACCGATGCGCAACGACTTCAACATACGTGTACAAACTAAAATTAATTTTGTAGTGAAGTTTGAAGGCGGTTTTTAGAAAGATTTTTTATATATTATTATTATTTTAATATTTTTATTGTAGCTTCATAGAATGAATCTACACATTTTCTAATTGCGAGCTACCTATAAGGCTCTTTTTCATTGACGAGTTCCGTCCTCCATCACCGAAGATATTCATCAGATCTTCATAAATGGAAACAACCTGACGGTATGCCTTTTTAATTTAAAAAAATATTGAAATCAGTTCAGATTTGACGGAGTTAAGAAGTAACATCGGCAAAAAAAATACGCGTCGAATTGAGAACCTCCTCCTTTTTTGGAGTTGGTTAATGAGGGAGGCGCTGAATACAGACGACGCAATGTGGAATGAAGGAATGTGGACTAGGCATGTGGAAGTCTATAAAAGAGGCCTATGTCCAGCAGTGGTCTCTCGGTAGATGAAGAAGAAACCGTGAATACTTTTCACAGGGATTTCGCACCGCCTGACCTATGCAAAAGGTTAGTAGCGCAGAGGCGGGTTACATGTTCTAAGGTTAGTAGTTACTTTACATAGGTATACGTCAGTTAAATGGCAAGTTATCGCGTACCCAAGGCGTTAAAAGAGTGACAGGCGGGTTGCGAGAAATCAATAGATTCTTCGTAAAGTTTTTACACCCTACTTTATATGCCGTTTCTTGTATCTTAGTAGCTCGCTCGAGTATGAGATACGTGAGCCGCCGTATAATAAGGCAATATTCGTAAACTGCTGAAAAACAAGTGTTTAGGAACATATTTTTCGTGTATTACCAGTAATAAAATTGGTACATAATATAACTAGCTGATGCCCGCGACTTCCCTCGGGAACTCTTTGATTTTCCGGGATAAAATGTAGCCTATGTCACTCTCCAGGTCCTCAATTATACCCATGCAAATCACGTCAATCCGTAGCTCTGTTGCGGCGTGATTGAAGGACAAACCAACAAACAAACACACTTTCGCATTTATAATATTAGTATGGTATTCATTGTTTGTTACTTCGCTTGACTATCAATATATTTTTAAGGAATTTTGACAAACAGATACTAGTTATACCGATTAGTTTCTAGCGTAAGTCTACACTATTTCATTTACTTTGGTCATTTTAAATAAAAATTCAACTTGTTTACGTAGGGTCAGCTTAGGAGCGCTCGGAGAAACGTTTGCGTTATCGATGGTTAGTGTGGAAATTAAGATAGATAAGTACTTACTGCTTCATCCGAACTTGCAAATGCCTGTTAAGTAGTTTACCCAGCCGTAATACTGTATCACTTATAATTCACTAGCCGATGCCACCAATGCAATCTATGAGGATTTGGACTTATAAAAATCTTTGCTCCGGAACGCCATTTTTTCCTGTTCCGTATTTCGTAGAGATTTGTTGAGCCATGAAAAAGATCAGACAGAAAAAACTTTTACATTCATAATATTTAATTACGAGTATTTAAAGATAATACAGTAACAACATAACATTACTGAGTATATCTAGTTTATCTAGTTGTACCTATATAATACGTATTTCACCTCAAAAAGTTACTAAATTGTAACATGAAATTGTATCTTCGCTGTAATGATTATAAAAAGCTTTTTCAGAGATACTCAGCAAGTTAAAAGGGCCTTTTTATTTTAAGCTTTTAAAATTAATAGTAAGTTCTTTATCTTGAGGAACGAGAATGGCGAAGTTTTCTAATCACCCTTTGAATGGCCACCCATTTAGGATCAAATTACTGAAAGAACCCGTCCGAAAATAACATTTTTCCCCTTATAGAAGATTTAAAAACCATCTGTTTGGACGATAACAAACAGTCTCCACTTGGTACTTACGTTTTTAAACATAATATAGTTTTGCCTACTCCGAGATCCATATATTGACTTCATAGACACAGTTGTCAAAAAATATCAGTAGGTATATTTTAACCTGATGATTTTTTATGATCCTAAATCCACTACTAAATCCCATGGATCGATTTTCTTAACATTTATTTATGTAGGCTTCATCACTAAATGTCAAGAAAATCCAGCTCCTCCATAGTACCTACTATAAGTATGACTATGAACTATGTTAGCCATTTTGAGCTATAATAAAGTCACAGAATTGTAGAGTCTCTAAAGTAGCCATTGCAAGTATTTTACGTATAAAAACCGGCCAAGTGCGTGTCGGGCCACGCGTAGTGTAGGGTTCCGTAGCTGAAAGTCTCAAATATTATTGCTGACCTAGGATAGTGCTTTTGTTTTATTTATGAATATTGAATAAATTTTGAGTTCCATGGTTTAAATACTATAATATTCTACAAAATATGCAACTTACACTACGTGTAATACCTAACTTAGAAAAAACAGATATAACTCCTTAACTAATGAACCCTACTTAGCCGTGATAGTTTTCCTTTAAAATTCATTATATATACTACTGCTGTGAATTTTTTTTTTGTATCATATATATAACCATTTAGCTGGCAGAGGAGGGGGGGGGGGACACTTGACTCTAATAAAATTTAGCACTTTAAAATATCATATTTCACAAACGGACCCCTAAATTGAAAAATGGTGTTCCCACACCCACAATATTTTTGAAAGACCTATTCAACAACACCCCACACTATGGGATAGACGAGAAAAAAAAATTCATCCCCACTTTACATGTAGGGGAGGTACCTTAAAAAAAATATTTTTCACAATTTTATTTCACGACTTTGTCGGCGTGATTGATATTTATACCCTTGTCAAATAACAGATTTCTAGTACCAATAGTCTCTGAGCTAAACCGCGGACGGACAGACGGACAGACGGACGGACATGGCGAAACTATAAGGGTTCCTTGTTCTGTAAGTTGTAACTGTAAGGGTTGTTGTTGAACCCTAAAAAAGAATTGTACTGACCAAATTTTCATATCCAACAGACTGAATACGTTCAATTGGACAGGAAAAATGAGATTCTAACAATCGCTATTAGTCAAAACCTACAAATAAAGGGAAGTACTTGGCATGATACCAACTACGAGTTGCAACCAAAGAGGCATACTACTTTTTTTTTTTTATTATTATCAAATAAGAGGAATATACAAAATGTTCTTATTAGCACACGAAAAACCACTGAGGTTTAAATTGTGAGCTATAAACCGATTCTGTTAAACACAAATACCTATACTAACATTAACAAACCAACTTATCCAAAAAATATGATTTTAGTTTACGTTTTAAATTATTTTCAGTGAATTGTAATCTTACTTTACTATCTAAATTGTTTATTAGACGAGGGACTATGTATGCAGTGGTGCGTTTAACATATTTATTTTTAGATCTACTAGTAAGTAAAGTTTTATTATTTACTCTACGTGTATCACATTTAATTGGAATACTATGTTGTATATTTAAATTAAAAAATTGCTCCTTTAGCAGCTGATATTGGACCTTCTCATGAATGGGTATTACTTTGCAATGCCTAAATAGATATTTTTCATCCGTTTTAGCTATAATTTTAATATTTAAAGGTACAATGGATTTTAAAATTCTACATTGTAATCGATAAATATGCTGAAGGTATGATTTGTCTGTTCGACCATAGCTGCTAAGACCATAAGTTATTATCGAGTCTGCAAGTGTATTGTAAAGCATAAGTTTGACTTTATAATTTAAACGCTTCCTAATAATAGACATATTTGCCAAAAAAGCTCTAAGCTTGTCACAAACATTTTTAATGTGCTCGTGCCAGTTGAACCTATGATCTATTGTTAACCCAAGATATTTAACTTGCAACTTGTTATTCTCTTTCTCGAATAAGACAAGACTTATGTAAGTTACGTACGTATGTACTTTACGTACTTATGTACGACGACATACACCAAGTAAACCTGAACTTCATATTGTTAGAACTTTGCTCCAGTTATAGACTAGACTACCATTTATATTATGAACTTCTAAATTAGTTTGCCTATTATTTGCTATGCTACTTTCGTATAATTTGAAAGATATAGAATATTACGCGAGTATATTATGTACTCATGGAATATGGTGCTCGTGTCTTATTCAACGTGCCATGATAAAAGCAATCCTGAAATACCTTTAATGATAATAATTATGATGCGACCTGGTAAAGGTATGACGCAATTAAATAGGTAGCTAACTAGCTATACGTTGTTGTACATTTACTCTTTCGCTATCGATAATGATCGATAGTTCGGAGGCCGGAGCATCAACAGTGGCTCATGATAAAAGCGTGTCGGGATCACCTGTCGCGTACATGATCAACAGGAAGAGATCCGGGCGAGGTTGGAAGGACCACGCAGTTCGTTGCGGGGAAGGCACAGGCAGGGCAGTCGCCGCCCAACCGCCCTAGCGCTAGCAGTCTCGCGCCCTGCGTCACGCGCATCCGACCGCGCTGATAAACACCTTTATCATTCCCATATCATTTTCTTTATAGAATAATACCAATTAATATGATGTGAATGCTTTATCAGCTTGAGAGTCGCGTAACGCGAATATACGCTGCGCTGTCATCTTGCCCGGGGCGAGGTGAGTTTTCAAAATATATTTAAATATATTCTGGAATGGCAGTAAATTAGAATTTCTTAGCGACACTTTTTAAATTGGTTTTGTAATATCTTTATTGCTTTTTCTTTTTTCATTTTTATACTCTGAGTTCTTTTGGGCAGAATGATAAATACCTACCTACCTACTTGTGATCCTGAAGCAAATGCGACGGACTCTTTGTTTACATGAAGGTGAAAACGGTCGCTTCTAGCATTGTTACGACTAACTGAGCAAATTTTGTGTTCATCAATTTTAGAATTAGCCTTCCTACTTAATTACCTATAATAGTAAATTGCACGAGGTGATGGGTCGGTACCTACTCGTAAGTGATGACGTGCCCTCTATTGTTTTTCTGTGCACCTATAATATACCTGCCTAGAACCTTCAGGACTTCCATCAAATGAATAGCTTTTCTTTGCAAAAAAATGAAAATCGGCCAAGTGCGAGTCGGGAATCGCTCTTTTAGGGTTCCGTTAAAAAAAAATTAAATAAAAATATTTCCATGTACCCATGGAAATATTTTAATTTTATTTTTTTAAATTTAATTTAATTATTTGTTGTTATAGCGGCAATAGAAATACATAATATCTGAAAATTTCATCTGTTAATCTATTACGGTTTACGAGATACAGCCCGCTGACAGACGGACGGACGGACGGACGGACGGACAGCGTAGGCTTAGTAATAGGGACCCGTTGGTACCCTTTGGGTACGGAACCCTAAAAAGCACTCATGTTCTAATTGAAAAGTTACTTGTATGTAAGAGTCTGTTGTAAAGTTGAGACATTATTTTTGTGAACGATATAAAGTGAACAGGCGAAATAAAACTTATTATGAAGAAAATCGAACAACAACAACAGAAAACCTATCTACATATTTTTACATGTAATTGTTTTACAATCTAGGGTAAAAACTCCTCTTAAATACAAATTAAAACAAAATGAACATATTGAAATCTATAATTTAAACAATATATTTAATATTTTGTGTCTTCTGTGCTGTGCACAAATATGCCTATTTTCTTTATTGGCCGCAGTCGTTGGGGCACTATAGAAAAACTGAAATGGAATTAAGGGACATTTCTGTGAAATTCAAATTTTGAAAATGCAAATGCTCTACATTTTGTTTTCAATTTTTAACCGACTTCAAAAATGGAGGAGGTTCTCAATTCGTCGGAATCTTTTTTAATGTATGTTCAACGTTTACTCGAAGTCGCCTGAACCGATTTGGAAAATTCTTTTTTGTTTCAAAGGGTATACTTCCCAGGTGATCCCCATTGAAATTTTATCGAAATCGGTCGAGCGGTTTTTGAAATATCAACAGTAAATTATACACATTGTAGTGGCGCGGGCGTTTAAAGTCGGTTTTTAGGGTTCCGTACCAAAATGGTAAAAATGGAACCCTTATGGTGAGACTTTCTGCGTCCGTCCATCCGTCTGTCACAGTCGATTATTTCAGTAACTATTAAAGCTATCGACATGAAATTTGGCATAGTTGTGTATAATAGTGGCCCAACATCATTGAAATAAAGAAAAATCGAAAATTATTTTTAGTTTTATAAAAAAAGGGGGAAAATCGGGGGTTTGAAATTTCAAAGTAAAATAACTATACCGAGTGGGGTATCATATAAAAGGCCTTTACCTGTACATTCTAAAACAGTTTTTTATTTATTTTTATCTATAATAGTTTTTGATTAATCGGCCAAAATGTCGAAAAAAATACTGTTCCCCCACTTATCTCCGAAGTTTACCAATCGAAAAATCAGAAATAACTATGGTCAATAGAGGTTTATGTATTTTTTACAGGAAAAATAAAACCAACGCTCTAACTAGCATAGTTTTTTTATATTAACAATATACCCCTACAAACAAAGTTAACGATAAATAAGCAAATTAATATAATATTTTATCGTTTTACTTTTACTTTTGGAGTACGGAACCCTCGGAACGCGAGTCTGACTCGCACTTGGCTGGTTTTTTTAAAATATTATCTTACAATTCTTCTTTGTTCGGGTGGGATTGGAAAAATACTATGGGAAAGCTAGGAAACAGATTTAAACTACTAGACAACTCTTGATTTCCTAAAATAAAATAATGCAAAGCAGACCGATTCTATGCGAGAGATATCGTCTAATCTTTATGGCGCTGCGCACACGTAGTAACTTTGAGCTGCCTGTTGTGGCAATCGGCGACTAGCATCGTAACTAGCTGCTTCTATGATTTTCATAATATGATTTTGAGAGACGGATGTAGCAACTCTAGTTGCGAGTTTCGGTGATCGCAACTGTTATGGAAACTTTTAATAAGTTGACAGTTTCGGCAATTGAACTGGCTCCGGCGCTTAAGGCGATCTACCTACCTATAAAGCTAACAGTATGGTGACTGACTGACTACCAGACACGTCTTAACCAGACATGCTGGTTGTTGATTGAGATTTGCGGCAAAGCTGCATCGTTCAATCATTGCTATAGACATGAATGCACATACATTCAACATACAATCAATACACATACAATGTGGCAATGGCAGAATTTATGGCATTCTTCTTAGAACAATGGAGAGTATCGGCCAATCACAAGTAGTACAGTAGTACAAATAAGAAATAACAAATAAATAGAAATATTTCACAAAGTTTGTCTACAGCTACTAGTCACGTCCGAGTGAGCGATGCGTGGGGTGGGGTGTTGGTTACAATAGTGAGAATGTATATATATTATAATGTACTCTGTGGTGAGAATAGTGTCTTTACGTGGAGGTTGCGGCCATTATGTTGACCGCGTAGTGCGCGAGCTCCGTAGGCCCTATTACACTAACATTTCAAGGATTGGCGATTTAAACGGATAGCGCAGTTTGTTTTTTGTAGGAGACAAATTCATCCACAGTTGAACATAGGCCTTTCCGAGAGCGCGCCACCAAACACGGCCCTCCGCCTTCCTCATCCACCCGCTTCCCGCCACCTTCTTAAGGTCATCGGTCCAGCGAGCTGGAGGTCATCATAGTACACTGCAAAAAATTATCCTTATATTTGTAAAGGTGTAGTTGTAGTTGTAGTTAATTTATTTCAATAAAACCGGCCAAGCACGAGTCGGTCCCGCACCCGAAGGGTTCCGTACCATCGTCCAAGATTTAACACCATTTATTATTAGATCGAACAAAACAAAAGTATATTGTAAACTTATATGAAGAATTTTTACCCGACTACAGTGAAGCCAAAAGGATGGGTTATGATTTTAGCAGTGTATGTTTGTATGTGACTATTTACGAATGTTCCGCCGTGGCGCTGAGTCGATTTTGATGAATAGGGTGTCAATCGATTCGTTATTAACTCCGGGTAAAATAGGCTACATTTTACGCAAACAAAACCAGTATGATGGATGTTATATACAATTTTCCGTACTCGGGTTATAGTTTTTTCACATTTTTAGGGTTCCGTAACCAAAGGGTACCAACGGGACCCTATTACTAAGCCTACGCTGTCCGTCCGTCCGTCCGTCCGTCCGTCTGTCAGCGGGCTGTATCTCGTAAACCGTAATAGATAGACAGATGAAATTTTCACATATTATGTATTTCTATTGCCGCTATAACAACAAATAATAAAAATTAAATTAAATTAAAAAAATTAAATTAAAATATTTCCATGGGTACATGGAAATATTTTTATTTAATTTATTTTTAACGGAACCCTAAAAGAGCGAGGCCCGACTCGCACTTGGCCGATTTTTTCTTGATGGTAAGTGACGATGCAGTCTAAGATGGCAGCGAGCTAACTTGAGATTAGACACTTACCCCTAAAGGCCAAAAGGTAGGGAAATTCATTTATTAAAAGTGTTGCTCTGTGGATAGTATAGCCTGGATAAACGATGGACTGGAATCCGTAATAAACCTTCACAATATATCATACTGAGTTCCAGTTGGACGTTTCTCGTCCCCTTTTCACACCCCGAGGCTCGTGCGCGTCTGCAGTTATCCGCAATAGTTCCTTGAATTACAGCGAGCACCTACCTATTTCAGATAATCTTATATATAAAATTCTCGTGTCACAATGTTAGTTACCTTACTCCTCCGAAACGGCTGGACCGATTTTAATGAAATTTTGTGTGCATATCGGGTAGGTCTGAGAATCGGCCAACAGCTATTTTTCATACCCCTAAATGATAAGGGTGACCAACCACTAAATATATTTGTAGGCGGTACGAAGTTCGCTGGGTCAGCTAGTATATGTATACCTATTACCTAACTAGCTGATGCTCGCGACTTCGTCCGCGTGGCTTTAGTTTTTAATAATCCCGGGGGAACTCTTTGATTTTCTGGAATAAAAAGTAGCCTTCGGGTCGGCTCTTGTTGGTTGCCCAGTCCTTCATTCAAGTGTGGAGAATTCCAGAAAAATAGAAGCTTATGGTTCTATTGTTATAAAAACTATAATGTGATGTGATTTAGGTCAATAATATTAGTGCCAAAGAATGTTTGTTTGTTCGTTCGTTCGTTGACTTCTTGGTTTGTCATTCAATCACGGTACAACGGAGCAATAGATTGACGAGATGTTGCATAGCTATAGGTGAGGAGGGTGACTACTTACTTACTGTTTGTCCCGGAAAAACATATATTTATCAAACAACTAAATAAAAAATTTGTATTTTATTATAATTTATTAGCTGGGGTAGTCATCATCGCTTTTAACCATAACAAACAAAGTTTTTAAATTAATTTGATTTATATTAACTAATTAATTGTCTATGAATTATCAATTGGAAATAAAATTCTTATTATACTGTTTCTTGCAAAACTTTTAGGTATTAAAGGTGAACTGCTAGTTATTTTAAACGTAGACGTTGGTAGCGAAGTTTCATTAATAGCTAGGTACGTATATTTAAGTGGGTATATGTGGCGCAGTCGGGAGGTTCTCTGCGTTCAGCAGCAATTAATTAGGATTAGCTTGCCGTTTGTAATATTCGGTATTGACCTCACATACAGGCTACATGTTTGTGTGTATGATGGGTGTAATGATTTCTTCGTCATACACGTTAAGCCATCGTTATACGTACTTGTAGTAGTAGTAGGAATTACTATCAAATTAAATCTCAGAGATTGCGGACGGACTGCGGTCTCCTATTCGAGGGGCGCAGGTTCGAATTCGGGCGTCGCACCTCTAACCTTTTCTGAGTCAGGTGCGTTTGGGCAATTTATCACAGACTTCAACTGTGAAGGAAAACATCGCGAGGAAACCTGCACGCCGAGTTTTCCATTTATTCTTCTCAGAGGTGTGTAAAATTTGCCAATTTGTATTGGGCCAGCATGGTGGCATATATAACACTTTTCTGAGAGGAGACCTGCGCTCAGTAGAGAGCCGTTGATGGGTTGTTGATGCAATCACAAAGTACGAGTAGTATATATGATAGTTAAAAGAGAGAATGAGAGAAATAAAATTTTAAATAGGCAACGCTGAGATATAATAATTTGCTTATCCTAAGCGGCGCGGCGTTATCCTAGGGAAACCAGAGGACACTTTTCAGGATAAACGACCTATATACGTAAAAGCGTAGTGTGTAAAAAAATTGTAGCAAAGCTTTGAATTTTATAACATAAAGTAGATACTTATCGATTCTCTCAAAATTCAACACTTTAAGCTTCCTGCCACGTTTAATGGGCCAAACTTTATCAAAATCTTATTGGCATTAACTAGACTGGCTCGAAAACGTGACTCTGTCAGAAAAGGGTTAGCATATACTTTAAACTTTACTGGAGCATTAAAGTTCATTACGTTATACTCACCGTCAGCACAGCTTTGGCTTTCGGTTGTTACTGACGACTTTCAGTTTTGAATTTCACTTCGGGTCAGTTAAATCCTAGTAATATTTCAATTAGAAGCATGTCAATTGCATTGTTTATAATTTAATATAAAAAATCGGCCAAGTGCGAGTCAGGCCTCGCTATTTTAGGGTTCCGTACATGCATAATATGACCAAATCACTTTTTTTTTAAATAGATAAATATTTAGATATCTAAGTTCTTAGATAGTACTAAATTAGCATATGGGGAAAAAAATGCTTGTTTGTTTTGGTCACAACTTTTAAAGGGGGGCCTTTCTTCATTTTTAAAGCTAAAAAATAATAAAAAATATATTTGAACTCCACTTAACTGCTCTAGAGTCTAGACAATGACACCCCACATACCAGGGTAAAAAAATATAATTTTATTTCGACTCCTTTTTCATGTATTTTATTTTTTAATTTAATTTTATTTTTATTATTTGATGCTAAAGCGGCAATAGAAATACATACTCTGAAAATTTCAACTGTCTACCTGTTACGGTTTACGGGATACAGCCCGATGAGAGACAGACGGACGGACAGACGGACAGCGGAGGCTTAGTAATAGGGTCCCGTTGGCACCCTTTTGGGTACGGAACCCTAAAAACCCTTTTAAAAAATCGAATTCAAACAGCCGCGCCTGTACAAAGTAGGTATATAATTTATTGTTGATATTGTAAAACTGCTCAACCGTCGATAAAATTTCAATGGGAACGACCACCTGGGAAGTATACTCTTTGAAACAAAAAGAATTTTCGAAATCGGTTCAGGCGTCTTCGAGTAATCGGTAAGCATAATTATATATTATAAAAAAAATCCGACGAATTGAGAACCTCCTCCGTTTTTGAAGTCGGTTAAAAATACTATTTATTTATTTTTGGCATTAAAATTTCAGATATTATGTACATGATTTGTAATATTAATTTTGGAAGTTATTTAGGTCAGCAACAGATAAATGTAGGCTTTAAGGTTGTATTTTATGACATCTCAAATGGTCCGGGAGCCGGTAACACTGAAATTCCCGTCATGCAGAATCGAAACTCATTATGGGAATTGGGTATTTGACTGATATTTTTTTATTTATTTAAAACTAGCTGATGCCCGCGACTTCGTCCGCGTGGATTTAGTTTTTAAAATCCCGCGGGGACTCTTTGATTTTCCGGGATAAAAGTAGCCTATGATTGAAGGACAAACCAACAAATCAGCAAACCAACAAACCAAAAAACCAACAAATCAACAAACAAACACACTTTTGCATTTATAATATTAGTAAAGTAAGGATAACGTTTTTAAATATTATAACACAATGCCATTTCTCTTATTTAAATATCTTTAATAGTCTCGGAATTATAAGCTGTTTTACTGTGACTGTATCTGTCTCTCTCTAAAATAAAATTTTCTATTTATTCATTTATTCATATGGAGCGTGTATGGAGCTGCTGAACTGTGACATCACAATTCACTAGCGCTCTCTATGTCTAACAGGAAACTTTATCATATATTAGTCATCGCGGCTATTGGTTGTTTGCATTGTATTCCATAGAAATATTTGTACTTTTTCAGAAAAACATTATGCGAATACACAAGATGACGTAGAAAGTTTATGCCATAGTAGTAGTAGTATTTAAGTAGGTATGCGAGATCGGCTCAGCCAAAAAAATTGTTTGCGCAATGTTCTCCTGAAAGATATTAGTTTCGGCTATTTAAATTAACACATACCAAGCTTATTTTAATCGTATAATTGTAAAAAAGAGAATTTTTGATTTCGATTTTTAAAATAAAGTTTAATTGAAATAGAGTTTTCAATTCCGCATGACGGGAATTTTAGTGTAACCGGCTCTCGGTATAAAAACAATATTGAAATAATACTTCTTGCGCTGGTGGTAGTACCTGAGGTACCTAAGGTACAGGTAGTTTATTGGTTTTTTGTTATCATTTTTATGAAAAAACTAGGAGTAAGTCGTAGATTGAGGCTAAATCTCTGGAGTAATTACTTATTACAATTAAATACGAGAACGTAACGAAATAATAGTAGAAAAGACGTCGCAGTCGAGTTTTCAGTTTATTACTCCGATTTATTCGATTATTATGATCCGATTATTTCCGATTTTGAGCGCTTTTTGCATACATAATTATTATGTTTCAGTTTAAGGCAAAGATATATAATATCAAAATATAGATATTATTCTTACATTAGGTACTATTCTATATTTTATCAGATTGTTTACCCTTCATCCCAATCTCACATAATGAGAAAAAATATGCCGCTGCTAGTTGCTATAGTTATATGTACATACGAAACGCTAATACTGAGCCTAAGTAAATAAAAATCTCAAATGCCGTTATAATAATGCCGATTCATCGGGCATGATTCCTTTACGGACATACCTAAATCTATACATTCATTCCCTTCATACTAAGTACATAGGTTACAGGAAAACCTAGTCCATATACGCCTACAAAATATGAATATTTATCACCCCAAATTAAAAGGTAGGTTAGGTTAGGTTAGGTTAGGTTAGCCATCATGCCAGTCTCCTAATACATTTTATTAGCAAAATGTTCACACTATACAACTAAAGCTCAGACTTTATTATGACAAGATAAAGTTGGGCCCGATAACGTTCAAAATATGTAATAAAACGATAACCAAACTAATGAAAACTAATAGGCCTATTTTCAGGGCTACATGTAATCAGTACTCGGTATAGGGAAATGTGCCTATTTATACTTTTGTACATATGTTCCCATTACCCAAATTGTTTGCTAAACGTCACGAGGCGGCAGACAGACAATTACGAGGATTGCTTGACCAATTAGGACGACTGGTCCAATACTTGCAGACTGTAAACATAAACGTAGGTATCACCACTTGTTTGTTGTGTTGTTTCGTGAACATAACTTTTCGTTAACCGTTTGATGAACATACGTTTCGTTATCCTCCACATAATAATATTATTAAATTGTATAACGTATGCGACCTACGTATGGAGAGAGTAGTTATAATTCCCATAGTTTGTCAATGGAACATACCCATCTATAAATTTCCTTAGTAGTTGAGTCCACTAGTGATAGCTTAGTCACGACCTCCTTTTTGGTTTGAGATTCGAACCTAGGCACGTATTTTTGACTTTTCGAATATATTATGTGCGTTTAAAGAAATTAAATGTCACTTTATGCACACAATAATATGCTTTGACACCCCGTGGAAAGTCCCGAAGCTTTTTTTCTTTTTTCGAACGTGAATTTTGTTCGTAACTTGCTCCGATTGTCATCCGTTCGCTAAGCGCGTTCACTTTATAATAAGTATATTACCTACCTTTCAATTTTTAAGCTATGCTATTATCGCGGGCTTTGAGCGCGGCGACCGAATCAAGAAATTCCGTAACGAAAATAAACCTAACACCACACGAGTAAACATTACCTTATTACTCATGTGCTAACACCGTCGTTTCAGTTCGGCAGACTTCGGCACGGTGTTTGTGTGCGTGCGACTAGAAAATGCTATGCAGTAGCTTTACCGCGGCAGTCCCCGGGTGCCACACGTATTTTTTTTATTTTTTTTATTGATAGATAGACTTGCACTTGACGACAATCAGTGCTGGGAAGCATTGATGAGGTTTAGATTTGAGCGCGCTCTCCTAGAAAATGACTATTCACTCTTGCCTTGAAGGTGTTCAAATTATAGTTGGCAGGAAAAACTGATTCTGGAAGGGTGTTCGGCCCGTGTTCCACATCTTGGCGGTTCGTTTCAGAAACGTTGAGCGTTTCGTGCGACTGGGTCGGATTTCTACCACGTAAGGATGCCAACGGCCAAGGCTCACTACTTCTCGCAGTTGTTGTTCAATGTTGCCATTACTTTGACTTTCATTTGCAAGCTGGAATGTTGTCAATTAGTACAGGTTTCCGGGTTTTCCTTTGTGAGGTGGCAGGTCGTATTGAGCATAGGTATCTATCTCAATATACATTTGGTAGTCTTCGGGAAGCTTCGAAATTGCTTCGTATCCGAAATCCCTCCCCAATATTATAAGCATAATATTTATGTTACATCATCATCATCATCTCCTTCTCCTTGTCTCACGCTATGTGGGGTCGGTATTATTATGTTATATGTAACATATATAATATGTAACATATATAATATGTTACATATAACATAGTAATATATCATCATCATCACCATCATCATTAGCAACCCATCAACGGCTCATAGTCCACCACGCTGGCCCAATGCGAATTGGTGGACTTCACACACCTTCGAGAACATTATGAAGAACTCTCAGATGTGCAGGTTTCCTCACGATGTTTTCCTTCACCGTTGAAGCAAGTGATAGTTAATTGCTTAAACGCACTTGACTCCGAAAAGTCAGAGAGGCGTACCCGGGATCGAACCTGCGACCCCCCGAATAGGAGACCACAGTCCTAACCACTAGGCTACCACTGCTTCAGTAACAATAGGAGGCTTTAATAATATATGTTACTCCCCAATAGTAACAATAGGAGGAGGAGGAGTGTAGTTTAAATTCCAACACTGTTGAAGTCATAACATTGTGTTAGTAAAACAAGCAATCTATATGGACATTGTAGAACTAAACAACGTCTTTCAATTTGCAGAAAATAACTAGGGGTAAATCCATTAAGCCTTAAGCCTGTGTTCCCGGTTAATCTTGGCTCCTCACGCTCGCAATATTGAAGATGGACCCGGACGGACAAGGCGGTTTGATTACCCCGGCTTTGTTGATATACCTTTGCCTTTAACATCGCTTATTGGACGTTAGGTTATATCAAATATAGACTGGATTCCTTATTGTTATGCTAATTTCTCTAATATGATTGATTTAATGTTAACCACCGACTTAATCCACCTAACCCAATCGACGAAAGTAAACTTCACGAGGTACCGATCCAAATATTAAACTATCTACGAGAATAGAATTTGATAGAAAAGTTTTATTAAAATAAACTAATTCTTCCAAATAAACCACTGCCTGTTGCGGAATCTCGTTTCAACACAGAACCAGCAAGAAACTCGGCGGTTGCTCTTTAAGAAAAATAAAATCTCATATATAAAATTCTCGTGTCACAATGTTAGTTACCTTACTCCTCCGAAACGGCTGGACCGATTTTTATAAAATTTTCTGTGCATATCGGGTAGGTCTGAGAATCGGCCAACATCTATTTTTCATACCCTTAAATGATAAGGGTGACCAACGACTAAGTATTTTTGCTGGCGGTACGAAGTTCGCTGGGTCAGCTAGTAATAGATATTATGGTGTGTTCATATTTTGAAACTGTCATAATAATTTCTGATTGCTGAAGCGAGTCAAGTTGCATTTATATAATGTTCAATTGCATAATTATGCTTTTTAGGGTAGGTACTGTACTGTACCCAAAGGGTGCCAACGGGATCCTGTTTCTAAACCTCCGCCGTCAGGCCATCTGTCAGCCGGCTGTATCTCATGAACATGTAATAGGTAGATACTTGAAATTTTCACAGGATGTGTAAGTATTTCTATTGCCACTAAGTAGGTTTAACAAAAAAATAGTATATTTCATTACAAGTGCGGAAAGGCTGTCATTGCAAAGAGTTCCGACAAATGTCTACCCGAGCCGAGGCGCAGCCGAAGGCGAGGGTTGACAGTCGGAACAAGTTGCAATGACGGTTCCGCACGTGTACTGAACGACTATTTTTAATACAGTTGCGAAAAAATGAAGCAATTTAATAAAATAATAAAAACACAATAAACTCAACTAACTTAACATTTATTTCTTATAAAAGTTATAATTCACATATACATTGAAATTGGTACAGTTTTTTATACTAACTGGGGAAGTTTTAGGTTGCATATTTACTGTTTGAGACAAACTATTATTAATTTCGTATGATTGTTCATGTATATTTGTCATAAAATGGCGTTTGCTAGTTGATGGAGTTGGATCTGATGAATTATCACTATCAACGAAGGTAGATGTATTCACTTATATCCACGTTGTTCCTTATTTTCAGCATAGGTACTTTTTATCATCGAAAACCTCGACCATAACGTAGAAGGTTTTAATTTTGCTGCGAGTTCGGAGAAGTATGCCAACATAACATTTTCTGAAAAACTATTTGCTTTTTTCTCTTCTCTCCACGCAATAAATTCGTCGTATGTAGATATGTAGCGACTTTTTGACTTTTCCGGTAAAATGTTCTCCGAAGCATTTTGTGCAATTATACTGAGTTCCGGTGGTGTTAATTCAAAAAAACTAGGGTCGAAATTACTCATTTTGTGCAACAAACAACTAAACTCGCAAAGAAAATTTCTGAAAAATGGCGCCAACCGTAGAATATAAGCAGAGTTTTTTTTTCTTCACCCATTCTGGTAGGCAAAGGGCTATGCCCATACAGCCAAGTCTTCAGTAGAATTTTTTTGTTGATATGAAATGAAAATGAAAAATGAGATGAAATGAAATGAAACCTAACCAAACTCATTCAATCAAATCATTAAATCTGATATTGAAACAAATTAGTAGGTTCTTTTTAGAAATATATGTATTTGCATGAATTATAAAAACTTCTATGAATTTTTTTAGTAAAAACTTCATGGTTGGTTTTTCTTTTTAATAGACTTTATTTTGACAGTTGGGAAAGAGAACGCACGAGTTCGGGAAAGGTAAAAAAAAAGCACGAGTGTGTAATAGCTCACATCCCGAACGCTATACGTCCCTGCAATACGCCACTTTTTGAGCAACTGTATTAAAAAAAATAATTTTTAAATTAAGAGGGTTTCCATGCAATAAACTTTTGTTTTAAACGCTCAATCTTAATAATAGCTGGTGTTAAATCTTGTACAGTTTTTGCAATTTGCACATTGCATAAGTGTGCGTGCCTGTCAAAGCTTAGGTGGGAGCGGGCAGGCGCGAGCATTGCGCTCGCTCACACTTATACAGATACGACACACACACAACCATAAGTCAATCGCCCTCGTGAATTGCAAGAACTATACGATGGAACCCTTCGTGTGCGGGTCCGACTCGCACTCGGCCGGCTTTTATATGTAGGTACCTATTCATCTAAATATATAAAAGGCAAAGTTGACTGACTGACTGACTGATCTATCTAGGGGATGAAAATTTGTATCAAAGTCCTGACTTTTAAGTTATTTTTCAAGTAATATCCATCAAACTTGGTATTTTGGCTTTCATCTAAATATATAAAAAGCAAAGGTGACTGACTGACTGACTGACTGATCTATGAACGCACAGCTGTAACCACTGGACGGATCGGGCTGAAATTTTTCACAAAGATAGCTATTATGACGTAGGTGTCCGCTAAGAAAGGATTTTTGAAAAGTCCAACCCCAAGAGGGTTAAATTGGATTTGAAAGTTTGTATAATGTATAAAAGTTCGTCATTTATCAAGTTATTTTCAAGAAACTTTACTTAACTTTACTTACTTAAACTTTGAGTTTTGGGCTTTTGATTAAAAATTGCGAAAACGGAAATTTTGAAAATTCCGCCCCCAGAGACATTTAATAGGGGATGAAAATTTGTATGAAAGATTTTTAAGTTGCTTTCAAGTTATATTAGTCAAACTTGCTATTTTGGCTTTCAATTAAAAATAAAGAAGTACACGTTTGACACTTTTTAAATGTTCAACTCCCAATGGAGTTAAATAGAGTGTTTGTTATAAAGTCTGTCGTTTTTCAACTTGGTGTAACCATGAAACTTGGTATGTTGGCTTTTTACGGACATACGAATCGTGTTACATTGGATTTTGATTACCATTAAAAATCGAACTTAACGTGAGCGAAGCCGCAGGCAAAAGCTAGTATTAAATATTAATAGGCACCAAGAAGTACTTGTGATAAAATTATAACGCCATAACAAAATCCTTAACGATTTTCCCTTAAGGAAGAAACCTGTAGAAGAAACGAGTCGCCTAATAAGTTAATGACCATAACTTGGATAGTAATCCATCACCATCTTCGCGGTCTCCAAAATTTTTGTAAGTCTTCGCGGCAGTTCTTCCATTTATCAAAATTACGAGCCAGTCGACTGTGTTATTCAGCATTCCTACACTTGGTATAGTCGAACTAGTTTAGAACTTATGATTGGCACTCTATTAGATCTCATTGGTTTAGTGCATAGCTTGTTCGGTTGCGGATCATGAGGTCCTGAGTTTTATTCCTTCCCGGGTCGGGTAAAAGAAAAAAAGGTGTTGGGTTTTCTCTCAAGAAATTCTCAATAGCAGCCCGGAGTTCGGGTGTTTGCTTTGTAAGATAAACACCCCATCAACGTAAAATCGTTCGTCGTACGCTTAATCTTTCTGCGATCGTTTTCTTCATTAAATTTAACCCGTATTTTAGATTTATATAATGATACATATAATTATACATTATGTTATTTTCACTCCGTTACTTTTCCACTAGAATGTTTTTTATGTTTTTTTTTATTTTATTATTGTGAATTATTTTGATATTGTTTGTAAACGTCCAGGGGAGTAGGCACTGAAGTTAAAACACAGGGCCACCTAGTTCAGCTTCAGAAGCAATTTGTTAATTAAACATTATATTCAAGGGGTACCCCGCCCTTGTAAAAATTGTAATTAAGTAATTAAGAAAAAAAAATTGTGTCGGATTGGTTAGTTGGTGCCTCTGAAGTTGGCCGAGACCGCAATTTGGTCGGGAGGACCCTCGATTATCAGAACTAGTCAAAATGATTTGCTATGCTTATCGCATTCATTCTTTAATCATGTTAGCGTAGAGGTAAGCGGTAGAACCACTTGGGTGGCAAGTTAGTGACTAGACTAAAGATTGCAGTTTAGAATATTGCAGTTTACCAGATGAATCGCAAATGTCGATCGACTGTGCAGTTTATTTACATTTCTACAATGGTTATAGGTACTTAGTAGATTTAATTATTTTTAACCGACTTCCAAAAAGGAGGAGGTTCTCAATTCGGCAGGTATCTTTTTTTTTTCTATGTATGTCCACCGATTTCTCCGGGATTACTGGACCGATTCACGTGATTTATTTTTTAGTCGACAGAGGATGTTTGCGAAATGGTCCCATAAAAATGTTAACCTTCAACTCCTCAAGCCTGATGCTACAGGGATATTGCTCACCTAAAATAAAGAGATTTAGGAAATGTCGATTACGAATTATTATTGTAGGTAACAAGTATGGACTACATCATGGAGCTCCAGGTCCTAGCTCCTCAATCATAGGATACTACACTTAAAAGCTTAAAATAAAAATTCTTTTCGAAAAACCGACTTCTAACGCCACTACAAAGTATAAAAATAATTTTAGTTTGTCCACGTTTGTTGAAGTCGGGCGGGCCTAAAATACAAACTATGAAACCGACTCGCGATGCTCGCTCGACTTCTACAAACGAGTCTCTCATATTGTGTAGCGTCGCGCACCGGTTTTATAGTTTGTATTTAGGCCCGCCCGACTTTAACAAACGTGGACAAACTAAAATTATTTTTATTCTTTGTAGTGGCGTTAGAAGTCGGTTTTTTGAAAAGAATTTTTTTTATGTTAATTATTTTAAAATTTTTTAGTAGACAATCGGCAGTTTCGATGCAGTTACATCAAATTTTAATATAGGAGACGCTGGATACTGCTAGCGCAAGAACAAAGCCTATGGAAGTCCATGCAAAATACCTTTGTCCAGCAATTGATGTCTATCGTTTGATAAAGAAGATAGAATCGTCTGTCCCTAATTTTCTATGGAATTTCTCTTGACTGTGGGAGAGAAAACGTTTAAATAATTTTCGGTAATAATAAAATCTGGAACATAAAATGTTACCCGCCCTCGATCATTAAACATAAAATGTCTTGTCTCACTGCTCAGAGAATTTAGCGAGTAGGTACGTACGGTTCTCGAAAGAATCATCTTTTTAGAGGTCCGTACCAAAATGGTAAGAAAGGAATCCTTGTGGTGCTAATCCGTCTGCCCCTTCTCTTAGCTCCCATCCAAATTAAATACCACCCTCTCCTCCCCTTTCATCCGAAAAATCTGAAATAAATAGAGTTTGTATGTTTTAATTCTTTGTTGCATAACAACCTCCTGCTGCGCAAAGGCGAACTTAACACCTATTAATTATTTATTCAACAAAATAGCAAAGTTTTTTTTTTGTTGCGAGTGCCTAGTTTGAATCCCGAGCGAGTGAAGAATTCTTATTTAGAATCTTGAGTGTAGTGAGGGATTCAAACAAAAATATTTGCTATCGTGTGATATATATAACTTTTCACCTCAATAGCGAAATAATACAAGATGAAAGAAAAATATTTATTGAAACACTAAGGAATTTTTACATTCATACATATTATTTAAATAGGATAAAACCACAGTTTCTGAGCAGGTCTTCACACCTTTAGCAAGTCTCCAATCGTTAAATAATTCACAGGCTTTCAAGTATTTTTTACGCGACTTTTCCGGAAGAAAGTTTAATTCAGCGTTAATCACTGTTTCCTTTAATTCTGATGGTGTTAAATTATCCCTACAATTACTCATTTTGCTGTTAAACTTTTATAATAATTATATTAAAGTAGGTACGTAATTATTAAGGTAATAGACAATTTTTCTTTTGTTTTCCCGCCATGTTTTATTCCTTATTTGTCTGCGTTTGGATTATGTCATCCATAAAAAAAGTAACTAATTAATTTTAATTCTTCTTAAATCTTTTACGTTTCATCTTGTTTAACAGCAATTCAACAGATTTATAAATTCTAAAACACATATTAAAAAAAATTAAAAGTTTAAATAGTAAATTATAAAATTTTGATGAAATAAAAATAATAAAATGTATGCAATATTTCCGAAATTTTTTTGAGGCGATGAATTGAATAAGGGTGTGTTCCGAAAGTGGTGAAAAATTCGATCCGTTACAGAATGCCAGTACACCGCCGCAATACCCTAGGGAAATGTATGAACTAAAAAGGAACGGCTTCACAGTATTACTGGATTGACGTCACACCTTACAGTGGTCCAGTGTACTTATTTCGGAACACACCCTAAATGACAATCCAAAGAGTTCTAAATTCAAAAAACTTTTTCTCACTGAGTGAGCAAAAACGACTTTTGCTCACTAGTTTTGGGCAGCAAAGGCGCCCTTTTTGAGCAAGTGAGGTGAAAAGGTAATATTCTCTTCCAGTCAAGTTAATATGTGCAGTGAAAGAAAAGTAGAGCCAATAAAAATAGAGGTACCTATCTAGAAATACCTTTTGTCACAGAATATATAATAGTACTACGTACTTTTGTGAAAAAACATTACTACGTACGGTACGTACTTAGGAGGAATTTTTAAATTATTCACACGTCGATCCGTTGTTCGGCGACGAACCAACAAACAAACATAGCACTTTCGTATTTATATTTTTGGTAGGGATAGTAGGGATCACTTTTTATGAGGCTCCTTATCAAAGATACAGAACCCTCGTGGCGTGAGGTTGACTCGCACTTGGCCAGTTTTTTTTTACAAGTGCCCACGCAAAGATCTTTTGTTTTATAAGAACTCATTACTGTGAGTCTGCGACCTTCACAGCTGCTGTGACAAATAAAATGGAATCACTTTTTGTGCTTATGCTTAGGGTCAGTTCACACCAAAAGACGAAGCGTGCACTTTTTCGATTAAATATAGATCTTGTCTACTACACAATAAGGTACTAATGAGAGCGCGAATACGACCTAGATACGTCGAAAACGCCGCGCTTCTTTGCAACGGAACGTCTCGTTGCACACATACCTGGTACGTTTATGCACACTTGGCGCGTTCTGCGGCGCCCGCCGCGGTGTCCGCCGCGTTCAACGCAAACGCTTCTGTATGAACGCTCTCATGCTCTCATACTCATCTCATGTTTGAGTTTACCGCACGAGACGACGCACCACGCGCCGCACAACGCGCCGCGTGTGCGTAAACGTACCCTGAGAGACTCTCGATGCTTCAAGCAGTCAAGCTGCGTCGTGATACGGCTCGCGGCGCAGCTCGTCTCTCTCGTCGTATTGCGTCGCGTTTCGGTCTGTACTGACCCTTATGTTGCCGAGGACATATTGTCATGGTTTTTTCATATATGCAACAGTAGATATTATTAAATCATTAAAAAAAAAAATCTAAAAGAGCAATTCAATCGATGATGTTGTAATTTGAAATCAATAAAATATGGATTAGGTGCAAGATACATTTAGGGTACTACACCTTCAATTATTCATATTATTATGTACCTCGAAAAAAGTGGTTAAGTGGTGTAACTGGTTGTATGATAATTATTATTGCTTTATGTATGTACCTTTAAGGGTCTGCTACATTTAGATAGTATAATGACTATACATAGGTTTATTATAGTATAACCATGATTTCGAGGCATTCTTGAGATAGTTCTTTAAAGATATTCATCAACTTCTAAAAAGGAAGAGGTTCTCAATTCGGCGCACCTACGCAGATTTTTCTGATGCAGGCAGATAGGTCCTGCCCAACTAAACATTGGGGATTCAGAGGCTGTTGTAAACATACACTAAAAAGTTTTCTTCCCTGCCTGCCTTGAGGTCCGTACCTACCTCCTGACTTGGCTGAGGCCAAACGGAGAAGGCACCAGCTGCAGTTGCTGCTAGTTTATTGTGTTTCGATGCTCGAAATATATCATCGTTGGCGAGAACTTCTTCTTCTTCTTCTTTATCAACCTATAGACGTCCACTGCTGGACAAAGGTCTCCTGCATGGACTTCCACAGGCTTCGGTCTTGCGCCGCTTGAATCCAGCGGCTCCCTGCGACTCATTTGATGTCGTTGGTCCACCTGGTGGGGGGTCTGCCAACACTGCGTGTCCCGGTGCGGGGTCGCCACTCCAACACCTTGGGACCCCAACGACCATCAGCTCTTCGAACTATGTGCACTTCGAACTCGTACTTACACAGTCATAATTATTAATAAATTAACAATCCATTGCCACAATAGTAGCATAAAAAAAATTTTTTTTTCTTTTTGTTTCAGATATAATTGCGGAAGACATCAATAACGTTGAACTATTGAAATGTGTATTAACTTAATGTTCTCGATTTAATTTAAGTAGTGCGTAACAATAAACGTGTGTGTATTGTAACTCCGTTTGTAGTGTAGAGTTAGAGAATATTAGTGACCAATGTGCGAAGTGTTGTAAGGGAAGATGAGTTTCTTCGCGTCGCTGGGGCAGTACGTGGCCGGCATGGCGGACAGCGTGGCCGGGTTGGCGCTGTCGCCGCGCCGCGCGCCGCCGCCGCCCCGCCACCGCTCCGCTGACGAGCAGCCGCAGCCCTCCACAGCTACGATGAGAGGTAAATAAATAAAATAAAATAAAAAGCCTTTATTTTCCTTATCTTAACTATACAGTTTCATCATCATCACCATCATCATCTCAGCCTACGGACGTCCACTGCTGAACATAGGCCTTTCCCAGAGAACGCCACCACACCCGGTCCTCAGCCTTCCTCATCCAGCCACTTCCCGCCACCCGCTTTATATCGTCAGTCATACGTGCTGGAGGGCGCCCCACACTACGCTTACTTGTTCGCGGTCTCCACTCTAGGACTTTTCGGCCCCATCAGCCATCGCTTCTACGACAAGCATGGCCTGCCCACTGCCATTTCAGCTTGCTAATGGTTTGAGCTATGTCGGAGACCTTGGTTTTCTTACGGATCTCTTCATTCCGAATCCTGTCCTTAAGAGAAACTCCTAACATAGCCCTCTCCATAGCTCTCTGAGTGACTTTAAATTTGTGGATCAAGCCTTTTGTTAGTGTCCACGTTTCAGCGCCATAAGTGAGGACGGGAAGGACACATTGATTGAAGACTTTCGTCTTCAGGCAATGAGGTATTGACGATGAGAAGACCTGACTTAGGTAATTTTCCAAATGCCGCCCAGCCCAGCCGTATCCTTCTGTTGGCTTCTTCGTCGAAATTGTTTCTACCCAATTGTATGGTCTGGCCAAGGTAGTTGTACTCTGAAACAATTTCGATTCCAACATTTTCGACGTTCACGGGTATTGGGACAATATGTTGATTGAACATAACCTTGGTTTTGTCCATGTTTATCCCGAGACCAACTCGTCTGGAAGAGCGGCTTAGACTACTCAGCATCTGCTCCAGATCTTCTGGAGTCTCTGCCAGGATAACCACATCGTCGGCGAACCGCAGGTGTGAGCTGTATTCGCCATTTATATTAAAGCCTCGTCCTGTCTAGTCCAGCGTTTTGAAGAGGTCTTCTAGTGCACTATTAAACAGTTTTGGGGATATTACATCCCCCTGTCTAACCCCCCTTCTCAAGTTGATAGGTTTTGTTTGCTGAGACTGTACTTGGACGGTCATTGACGCAGTATTGTAAATACATCGCAGCACCTCGATATAACGCCAATCGACTTGGCATCTCTGTAGTGACTCCAGAACAGCCCAAGTTTCGATAGAGTCGAAGGCTTTCTCGTAGTCCACAAAAGCAAGGCAGAGTGGTAGATTATACTCTTCGGCCTTCTGTATAATCTGCCTTAAGGTGTGGATGTGGTCTACGGTGCTGTAGCCTTTTCGAAACCCAGCCTGCTCCGGAGGTTGAAAATCGTCAAGCCTTCGGGCGAGGCGATTTGTGATCACCCTCGAAAACAACTTATAAACATGGCTCAAGAGTGATATCGGCCGATAGTTCTTCAGAAGCTCCTTGTCACCCTTCTTAAAGAAAAGAATTACCACACTCTTGCTCCATGCTTTTGGCGTTGTTCCGTTTGCAATGACGTCATTAAACCTAAACAGCTATTAACTATACAGTTTATGCTTAACTAATAATATTAAAAACTAGTAGTGTGTTAGTATTAGGTTTATTTTATGTACTAAGTGTATGTTGTATATAGGTAAGTATGGGCAATGTGTAAATGTTTAAGTCTGTGGATGTGAGTATGTGCGTGTAGTAGTAATGGCATACCCCTAATTGGTTTCTATACGCCATCATGCCGGAACGCTAAATCGCTTGGCGGCACGTCTTTTCTGTAGGGTGGTAGCCACGGCCAAAGCCTCCCAAGTCCCACCAGACCAGACCAGAGACAATTCAGAAATTAGAAATTCCCAAATTAACCCCGCCGGGAATCGAACCCGAGACCTCCCAGTAATAAGACAACAGCGCTCACCACTGAGCCAGGGAGGTCGTCAAAGTAGTCCACGACTAGTTAATGACAAAACTCAGAGATTTGGTTGAATTTGCACAGTCCGAAAATAAAACGGATGCACAAATTCTGAAGTTGATTTAATGTAAGTAGTTACCTACTATATAATTTTTTTACTATTTATCTATTAAATATGAAAATGAATTTCATCGACTTAATTAGCATAATGAGCTTATACATATTAATAATGTTTCTGATCATTAGGTATTCATACCATTAGGTTTAGGTACATAGTTACCACTTACAATACGATTTGCATTGTGGCAATGGCATTTAATTAGGGATCTTATCTAAATATCTGTATTATAATATTAGGAACAATCTCGTCTAAATTATAAATAAGTTCTAGATACCTATTACCTACCTACCTGCTGCTGATAATATCGGTTTTTATTCACATCGGCGGGGGCAGGAACAATAATGACACTACGAGCTTCCCTGTGGCCTTGTCAATGTAAATATCAGCGACTTTCTTATACACCGGTTGTGAAGCTAGATCGCCCGTGTTAATCTTGTGCTAACTATAAATACAAGAGCTTACTACATTTCGGCATCAGTTGTTTGACATCCGAATAACAAGGACCAAGATGTTCAAGTTTGTAGTGTTGTGCGCTTTCCTCGCTGCGGCGTCAGCCACCCCCGGCGCGATTTTGTCGCCGCTGACGTACTCCTCCAATATAGTGGTACCAGGTGCAGCAGCGTACACAAGCTACCCTAGCTTCTACTCGCCCTCCGTTGTGTCTGCCGCGCCACTGGCTTACTCCTCGCCTTACGGATACGCTCATCTCATCAAGAAGCGATCTGTTCCTCTGGCCGTGAGCAGCTACATCACACCTACCACATACTTGAGGTCCACTCCTCTGGTCAGCTCATACGCTGGTCCTTATGCTACAACATACGGCGCCCCTCTGGCTTCAACTTACGCCGCAGCCGGCCCCATCGTGTCTACGCCCTACTACTCCACCGCTCCGGTCACCTACTCGCACTTCATCAAGAAGCGATCTGCTCCTCTGGCTGTAGCTGCGTACTCCGCGCCTGCTTACTCACACCAGTCCCGATTCGACTACCAGGCCACTTCTCCTGCCATCTCTACCTACTCTACATACTCCTCCCCTCTGGTGTACCCAAGCGTCGTCGGTGCCACTCATCTGATTTGAAATTTGAATGACATCACTTAATTTTCAATAATGAGAGCGCAACGCAGCTTTCCGAAAGATTAAGTACAGTTGAAATAAATTTGTACATTTGTATTAACACTGTTTTCTTTCTAACTTTTTGCATACTTATAAACTTAAAGCTTTAAAATTTTGAAATTCTAAGGCCTGCTTGCAGAGACGCCGGATAAGGTTTTACCCAGGAATAAATTTGTAATTTTGACAGAAGCTGTATACAAAATCTGTCAAAGTAGCAGCTAACTCTGTATTAAAAGGATAACCCGGCGTTTCTGCAAGCGGGCATAAGAGTTTTTGTTCATGTAGATGTAAAACTAGCTTTTGCCACCGCAATTTCATCCGCGTGGAATTAGGTTCTTTGATAATCCCATGGGAACTCCTGGTTTTATCAACCCCTATTTAACCCCTTTGGGGTAGAATTTAAAAAACTGTGAAAAAAGTACCTACTTCTTTGTTTTTATTCAAAAGCCAAAATATCAAGTTTCATATACATAACTTGAAAAATGAAAAACTTTCATACCAACCCCTATTTTACCCCTTTGGGGATAGAATTTTCAAGAAATGTAAAATACTTAAGTCGGGCGGGCCTCAATAGAACTATGAAACTGCAACGCTAGCCCGACTTCAACATACCTGTACCAATTATTACTATTATATTCTGTGCCTGGACCTACAAACTAAAATTTTGGCTAGCGTGGCGCGTTGGTTTCATCGTTTTATCGTTTCTATTTAGGCCCGCCCGACTTCAACATACGTGTATGTGGGCGCTATTGATTTCCGTATCCGTTTATTTAATGAAATTAGTTTATAATTGACATTTGACTTTGACAGCGCGGGTACGCCATTTTGCGCGCCATCTTGATTTATTAGTATAAAAGAGCTGATAATCTTCAAACGGCTGAACAGATTTTCATGAAACATGGCTAAGAACACTCGGGATAAAATTATCTATGACACAAAAAAACTAAACGAAAATCGGTTCATCCCTTTGGCGGCTACGCTACCACAGACAGATACACAGATACACAGACACGTTAAACTTATAACACCCCTCTCTTTTTGCGTCGGGGGTTAAAAACGGCTGTTTCAATGATACGAATTCAGTCTCTGCCCCATAGATAATAATATCTGGGAGACCGGTTTTTTTTTTGTAAATCGTGTTTTTTGGAAATTATATATTGAAAAAAATAATAAATAAAAAAAAAATTCAAAGGGAAAAATATAACCGTCTTGGACTCGAACCAGTGTCTTCTGGTTTCGGGACCGCCCGACTTACCGTCGAGCCATCGGGAATTTATAGATGATGGCGAAATTTACCTTCGTTTTCTAATGATATTGTAAGGGGTTTTTCATTGCCTGAAAGCACGGATAAAATGACGTTTTCTAAAAATAAAACCTAGCTAGATCGATTTATCGCCCCCGAAACCCCCAGCATGCCAAATTTCATGAAAATCGTTGGAGCCGTTTCCGAGATTCAGATTATATATATATTTATATACAAGAATTGCTCGTTTAAAGATATTAGATACTACATAGGGTACAGACTCATTCGACTCGTAGATGCCTTCGCGTCTAGGTCGTTCTATTTGATTGAGGGATTGCGATAGCAATTGCTCCCTAATCGAATAAATATTGTCTTTACGCCTAAATTAAAGTAAATGATTAATTAATACTTTGATATTTTTGATAACTACCCTCACGTTCAGATTGTGGTTTGTCTGTCGTGTTGTGGTTGAATTGATTAGATGTGAGGACAGTGGCCGTTATAGGGGTGGTTGGAGACGGCTTTAGGTAGGGTTTCAGCGTTTTAAGAGATGCGTTCTCTTAAGAGTGGGTGTGCGCTCGTTAACAGTAAACAGATTTGATTTTTACAGTAGTAGATCAAGTTTCAATTAACCGAAAAAAAAACACGCAAAAATTACATCATACTGCCAAGGGACGTGTTTGGGCAAAAACATAAAATGATGAAATTTGTTCGATAGTAAAAAATCGCGAAGTTAGGTCTAATTTTTAACCAATATTCATTTATTTTCAATGTGTTGCATATTACAGAGCCAAAATTTTTACATTAAATTCCGATTGATATTATCAAGAGAGTAGCCTAGTGAATTGAAAAGAAAATGAATATTTTACGAGTTACAAAGTATTTGGCGCTTACTACACTCCTATTCCGCGCAAAACGCTTTCTTTTGTCGCGCCTCACACGAGGTTGCGGCTATGTTTTATCTCATCGAGAAATCAGATTTTTTTTGGCGTTATACGCGTTCTTAAAGCCTGATTAGTTTTTGAGTAATACTCCCGCTTCTTGACCATGGATAATAAATTTAAAAGAGGGGCTTTTGAGGGTACTTTGTTCGAAGAATAAACATCCTAAGTAATTTAATGAATCTTTCCACGCTACCTTTCCTCGTTGTGCAACAAATAAGTTTGACTTTGCTGCCGACGAGGATACCTGTTCCGACATGTACAAACTGAAATTATTTTATACTTTTCAGTGGCGTTTTAAGTCGGTATTTTTAAAAGAATTTTTTAATATAATTATTATTACGGAGTCTATCTCAAAAACTAAACCAGTTAGGAATTTGAAATTTCTGTATAGTTTATGTGCTATATAGTGTTAGTATTTAAATAACAAATACTGAAAACACCGATTTATAATGCGGTTTGTAAGTTGTGACCAAAACAAACGAGAAATTTTTCCCCGTATGCTAATTTAGTACTATCTAAGTAATAAGATAGCTAAATATCTACCTAGTTAAAAAAAAGTGATTTGGTAATATGTACGGAACCCTAAAAGAGCGAGGCCCGACTCGCACTTGGCCGATTTTTTAAAACTAGCCGGAACCTAGGCTCCCTTCGGCACCCTTTGGGTACGGAACCCTAACGATGACAGACTTTCATACAAACTTTAACCCTCTATTTGTGGAATTTCAAAAAAATTCTTTCTTAGTGCGCGCCTACGTCATAAACGGAAACTTCTGTCAAAGAAGAACGGCGAATTTGGACCCAGGACTTTTAAAAACCGTTCAGATTCAGAAATCATTTCATTTTAATTAATATTTTTCAAAGTATTTTTCTGTGTAAACCCCATATTTTTAGAAGATGGGGATCAAAAATATAATATTTCACAATTGCACAATATAATTAACCGTTCTAATGGCAATACTTAACATTTTACGGAGTAAAGAGTAAAAACATGTCAAATTATTTATGTCAATGTCAATTGTCAACTCCCTTTAGATAGGAAGACTATAGTCGCAATTCCTAGTACCATGGTCAACTCACTCAAATGTCCATGGAACTAGGAAGATGAGTTGTAATTCCTCATCATCATTATCATTAACAATCCATTAACGGCTCACTACTGAGCGCAGGTCTCTTCTCAGAGAAGGGTTATAGGCCATAGTCCACCACGTTGGCCCAATGCGAATTGGTGGACTTCACACACCTTCGAGAACATTATGAAGAACTCTCAGGTGTGCAGGTTTTCTCATGATGTTTTCCTTCACCGCTGAAGCAAGTGATATTTAATTTCTTAAACACTTGACTCCGAAAAGACTCCGAAAAGCTTTTGAACTGCCTGGAAATTGCACGGTTTTATAAAAGGTCATAGTAAGCCCCCAGTCCTAACCACTTGGCTATCACTGCTTCTAATTCCTAGTTCCATGCAAATGTCATTAGTAATCATAGAAATAGGAAGGTCGTAATTCCTAGCTCCATTTTCATTGTCCGTGGTCATTTCATTTGTTATTTTAAATGTTTGTTAAAATTACCATGGAACTAGGAATTGCGACGAATTACACATTTTAGGTAAGGTTGGTAGGCAGCTTGTTCTCATATGTATATTCAGACAATAATATTCTGTGCCTATTAGATTATTCAAAGCACAGATTAATGATTGATTCAAAGCTATAATGGTAATTTGCCTTAAATATATTAAATGGAAACATAACCTCATTTTTAACAATTTACTACTGAATATCTTTTTTCTCCCAACTTTATTTGATTGACTTTGATTAACTTTTTTGTTAGTCTTGTTTACTAGAACAAGTATCAGAAGTTTGATTCGTGAACGTGGGCCGCAAGTCTGGGTCAGAAACACTATGGGGGTTCGCCAAACTCCTTTCAAGTTCCTAACTTCAGTGGTTTAGGCTGTGCGTTGATATATGAGTCACTCAGGCAAGTCTTTTTATTACATACAGTCATGAAGAAATAATATGGTTGCTATAAACAAATATATAGGAGATAGCAAATTATATTGAATTTCGTCTTTCCTTTTTCATCGAATCGCCATTTTTTCTTTCTGATTAAATAAGTCTATCGATGAATGATACGAACAATTTAATGAAAATCTGACCAAAAAAACTATTCATTTCATGTTGGCCAAACCTGTTGCTCTTATGACAGCTCCAGGCTATTGGTTAAAATACATTGATGCAGCAAGAACGCCATAAATTCAGCCAATCAGAGGTTATTGCGATCGTTACATTGATGCAATCAGTTTTAGAGAATATTATCACCACGGATTCTGCTGAGGGGAGTCGGCATGAAACTTTTATTAATTGTTAGTACTAGCTAAATAATTGACCGAGCGAAGCGAGGTCTCTGAGTTTACTAGAGCGATTTGCACTTGTCCGTTCGTCCGTCCGTCCGTCCGTCCGTCCGTCCGTCCGTCTGTCAGAGCCTTATAACTTTTGAATTACTGAACGTAATTACTTCAAATTTAGATATAATATGTAAACCGATGGCCTCCAGCCGAAAATGGCTTAAAAAGTTATAAAAATCTTTATTTCAGGGGGGCTCTCATAGAAGCGAATGCGAAGAAATTTTTTTTTATTTGCGATTCATAGGTTTTCTGTGTATCATTTTAAAGACAATTTGGAACAAAGTACAACCGTATTTTTTTTTTAATTTTTTTCCTAAAATTGACGAAATGGGGGGCTTCCAAAGTGGCGATTTAATACGCTCGCTTGAAGACGCTCTCTGGGAAAATTTTCTATATATTTTCAAGTTGTACTTATTTTCTTACTTCACTTGTATCCTGTACTTGAACAACAAATACTAAAATTATATGAATATTATAAAGAAACGAGATTATTCAATTTTTAATGAGCATCAGTAAATTTCACATAGCTTCACAATAATGCTAATAGATGGCGCAGTCATTAACTATTCCATTGAACTAGGAGTTACGACTACGATTTATCCCAAAAACAGTTTTGCGTCGACCATTATTATTTAGGTACATAATATAATAACATATTATTCAATTAAAATTATTCTTTAGTTTTTTTTTTCGATGTTACTCCATAATTATATCCGTTAAATCTATATTTACTCTAAAATTAAAACTACCTACTACATTAAAATTAAATTTATTCTAAAATTAAAACTAAAATAAAAATTAAATAAAATCTAAAACCCCATCGAAGTCACTGCAGTGTGGCATGGTACCCAAGATGCTGGCAGCATTACCCCTTTGGATGGCCAAGCTAATCCTTTGGGCAAGGTAGCTGCCAGCTTCTTTAGTTAAATATCATTTTGTATATTTTCTATTCGCGTCGATAGATGACGATTTGTACAGATGCCCCTAACCCGTTTTCACTCGTTAGTACCTATAATTCAATGTTTTCACTGACGTTCCCTAACCTTTACGGGCTACCTATGATAAGTTATGTGATGATTACTGTCAACTTCTTTATCACGATCCTGTACGGGACACCTAAAAGGACATTGGGACGGATGTTAGGACTTAGGATTGTGTTTTGGAGCTACCTACGTAAAGAGACTCCTACATAGGGGATGATTTAGGTATGTTTGGTGAAAACGGGCATAATAATAATAATGTCAGTTTTGGTCGTCATGTATCGATTGAATGAATAATCATAGGATACCGTTACCGCGAGGTCTCAGTTCGGGGCGAACCACTAGTAATGTCAGTTTTGGTCGTCATGTATCGATTGAATGAATAATCATGGGATACCGTTACCGCGAGGTCTCAGTTCGGGGCGAACCACTAGTTAGTAGCGATAGCCTAGTGGTTAGGACTGTGGTCTTCTATTCGGAGGGTCGCAGGTTCGATCCCGGGTACGCCTCTGACTTTTCGGAGTCAAGTGCGTTTAAGCAATTAAATATCACTTGCTTCAACGGTGAAGGAAAACATCGTAAGGAAACCTGCACGTCTGAGAGTCCTTCATAATGTTCTCGAAGATGTGTGAAGTCCGCCAATTCGCATTGAATGATTTATTATGAATGAATGATGAATTAAATGATTAATTAATACTTTGATATTTTTGATAACTACCCTCACGTTCAGATGGTGGTTTGTCTGTCGTGTTGTGGTTGAATTGATTAGATGTGAGGTTCAGGGGCCGTTATAGAGGTGGTTGGAGACGGCTTTAGATAGGGTTTCAGCGTTTTAAGAGACGCGTTTTTAAAGCCTGATTAGTTTTGAGTAATAATTCCCGCTTCTGGTCCATGGCTAATAAATGTAAAAGAGGGGCTTTTGAGGGTACTTTGTTCGAAGAATAAACATCCTAATTAATGAAATGATCATTCCACGCTACCTTTCCTCGTTGCGCAACAAATAAGTTTGACTTTGCTGCCGACGAGGATACCTGCTCCGACATACACTAGCAAATTATAATTTTGGAGTATTCATAGTTTAAGTTACTGTGAAGGTTTCGAACGGTACCTAGGCCGAGGCGTACCGTAGCCTATCTTAAAATACATTGGTTTATATGAAGATTCACTAATTCACTAATTTAACTTTTGAATGTCCGTTAATTATATCTACCTCTAAGTAACTAGTTTGCCTGCCATCGGGTCTGCGCTTTGATTTATTACTCAAAGGGTCTGCGTGGAGTTAAAATTGCCTTTGTAAAGCAAGAAGCCCAAAGACAGTCTTTTGGCTTAATCCATATTATGATTAATTCTCTCTCTTCAAGTAACTCACTTTATTCGTAAATCCTAGAATCTTAGATACAAGTACTTAAACGTCTTAGTCAATGTTAATATTTACCAGCGTAATAATAGTCCGCGATTCTATAAGATTTTATTAAATAACTAGATGATGCCCGCGACTTCGTCCGCGTGGATTAAGGTTTCTAATTCCCACGGGAACTTTAATTTTCCAGGATAAAATGTAATCTTTATGCTAATCCTGGGTGTGAGCTATCTCCATTCCAAATTTCATCCAAATCGGTTCATTATTTGTCGCGTTAAAGAGTGACATCCATCCATCCATCCGTACATCCATCCATCCGTACATCCATCCATCCGTACATCCACCCTCACAAACTTTCGCATTTATAATATTAAGTAGGAGTAGGATTTCGGATGGTGTACATGAAACTGGTGATTGGATGTCGACATAAGGTGATTAAAAGCATATAATTTTATTAAAATATTTATTTCTCAACAATGCACGGTTTGCGTCATCACAAGGCTGAAGTTAAGTCACTTTAATGTTGAAGCCATTTTAATAACTGTTGAGGTTAATAAATGTATGTTGGTGTCAATCTGGCGACAGCAAGTGGGGCTGAGTGCACGATGGGGGAGGCGTATGTTGAGTAAGACGTAGAGATGGCAGGAGAAGTGGCCTGGTAGTCGAATCGGGACTGGTGTGAGTAAGCAGGCGCGGAGTACGCAGCTACAGCCAGAGGAGCAGATCGCTTCTTGATGAAGTGCGAGTAGGCGAATGGAGCGGTGGAGTAGTAGGGCGTAGACACGATGGGGCGGGCTGCGGCGTAAGTTGAAGTCACCAAGGGGGCAGAAGCGTAAGGCGCAGATGCTATGTAGGTTGAAGGCACGATGAGCGGCGCGGACCTCTTCTTAATCAGATGTGCGGTGGTGTACAGCGGCGACGAGTAAGTGGTGGCCAGAGGGGCGCCGTATGTTGTAGCATAAGGACCAGCGTATGCGCTGACCAGAGGAGCGGACCCCAAGTATGTGGTAGGTGCGATGTAGCTGCTCACGGCCAGAGGAACAGATCGCTTCTTGATGAGATGAGCGTATCCGTAAGGCGAGGAGTAAGCCAGTGGCGCGGCAGACACAACGGAGGGCGAGTAGAAGCTAGGGTAGCTTGTGTACGCTGCTGCACCTGGTACCACTATATTGGAGGAGTACGTCAGCGGCGACAAAATCGCGCCGGGGGTGGCTGACGCCGCAGCGAGGAAAGCGCACAACACTACAAACTTGAACATCTTGGTTTGTAAATAAAGTCCAACTGATGAAAGAACAAATTGGGTATCGTATTTATAGGAAACAATCAAGAAAGCTTAGGATAATCTCGTTCGCTCTTAACCGGTAATCGAAAGGCAGTTCAGGAAGCTGATATTTATTTTTCACAAGGTTGCCAAGATGCTTGGACCTAAAGATGACGTCGAAAGTTAATCGTGCCTTTGATATTTAATTACACTATTTTTATCCAGTTGGTATTCAGGACGATCTATGTGATATGATTAATTTAAGACAGTGTCTAGGTCAGTAGAGGCTCGATCATAGGTGTATTTTTACATAAGATACCCTTTATCTGTGTGCTGTACTTAACAGCACTATATAGAAGGAAAACAAAAAGAACAGAAATACACAAGTAGAAGAAGGTAGGGTAGGAAAGGTGGCCTTATTAAAAACGTTTACCTTTTGATTAGTGATGTCTAATAGGCAAACATTAGGATTAAGAAAATAAGATAAAATACTACTTTTCAGTTTTAGTATTTAGTTTTACTACACGTTTACTTTGTAGCTTCAATAGCGCAACGGTTAATACAGCCTGAAAACCAAAAGGTCAACGGTTCAATCCCCCAGTTCCCCACCCGTTACACTATGTTGTCGTACAAAAACAACACAAGCGGTACGCTTATTTGGAGGGGAGAATAGAACAGTAGCAGTAGTAGTAGTAATAGAGTTAGAAGTGAGTACGACAAAAATGCAACGGCTGGGGATCGAACCTGCGACCTTTCAGTTTTCAGTCTACACCGTTAACCATTAGGCTATTGAGGCTATTGAATTATATTATTAGGTTGCTGATCAGAAATGAGGAGATCCCTAGGAGAACCAAAGTCACTGACATAGCAGCATAGAAGTTGGAATGAGCGGGGCACATAGTTCGAAGAGCTGATGATGGTCGTTGGGGTCCCAAGGAGCTGGAGTGGTGACCCCACTCCTGGAAGCGCAGTGTTGGCAGAGCCCCCAATAAGTGGACCGACGACATCAAACGAATCGCAGGGAGCCATGTGGAAGTCCATGGAAGAGACCTTTGTCCAGCAATGGACGTCTATAGGAGGTCTATGTCTTCATCTTCTTCTTCTTAAAGATAATGATGACGATGATGATGATGATGAAGCACATCTTATTGCAGGTTTTCCCCGCGTGCTGCCAACCGAGGGTGCGTCTGCCCTTAGCGCTCGTCGCCGCACGCTGGACTGCCTGGCGCCCGCCGCCAGCCCGCGTCGCGGGGGCTCGCTGCGAGTGCCGCGACAGCAGCAACTGCCAGAAAAGCCGGCTATGGCGTTTTGCAAGAGGCGCCTGTCTTGGCCAGAAGTTGATAACTCTGTGAACTCCGGGTAAGTCTATTAAAATAAATCACACTAATCTCACTATCACACTTCACACTATATCACACTAGATGATGCCCGCGACTTCGTCCGCTTAAATTAAGGTTTTTAAACGTTAGCCGTTAGGTAAAACGTAGCCTATGTGTTAATCCAGGTTATAATCTATCTCCATTCCAAATTTCAGCCAAATCCGTCCAGTAGTTTTTGCGTGAAAGAGTAACAAATATACACACACACACAGATATACAAACTTTCACCTTTATAATATTACTAGGTGATGCCCACGACTTCGTCTGCGTGGATTAAGGTTTTTTTATCTATAATAAAAAAAAAATACCGACTTCAAAAAAGGAGGAGGTTCTCAATTCATCGGAATCTTTTTTTTTTATGTATGTTCCCCGATTTCTCAAAAACGCCTGAACCGATTTGAAAAATTCTTTTTTTGTTTGAAAGGGTATACTTCCCAGGTGGTCCCATTTAAATTTTATCGAAATCTTTCAAGCGGTTTTTAAAAAATCGCGTGTGTTTGAAGTCGGTTTTTTAAAAAGGTTTTTTATATTAAATTAATATTAAAGCGTTTTTAAACCCCGACAAAAAAGAGGGTCTTACAAGCTGTCACTGGTGCGATTGATTTGTTTGGTGCCCTGTTACTTCGGATTATTTCCAAGGCATGATAACCTTGAGTTGATGCTGCAGCATCAAGTATAGTCTGCGGGATACCCAACTACTCAGCAACTTACAGCAGATAAAGTGTGTTTGGGCTCATTAGAATGCAGCTCTCAGTGAGGAGGGGTTTGATAAATTATAATTAAGGATTGAGGAGGAGGATCTGATGATGGAGCAGAAAACTGGGTAACAGGATGTCAGGTATATCGTTCGGCCATAGATGGACAGGTCCGGGTGTTTAAAATTTTCAATTTACACTTGAATACATGAATTAGCTGCTCAATTAACCGGTAACCCTTATGTTTTACACGATGTAATGACAATAAACAATCGTTATTGTCGTAGAGGCGATAACGTTGAAGTGGCAATAAAGCGAATATTTAATTTGGGTAATGGGTGTCGATGAACAAAATGAAACGCGCAGCAGCGGGCGGTCTGTTGCTAGATGACTCCATTTATCAGCGGGGGATTCCAATTGGATAGAATATTTGATTAAACTTCCAATTAGGTATGTAATTTATTTGGAAATACTCTTCTCTAGAAAGGATGTTAAGTTCACATTTCACTCGTAATGTACCTAAAATAGTTTATTTATGATACCATTTTCCCCATTAAACCATATTATCGTACATCGTTATCGTAAAACTAACTGACCCGCCCCGGCTTCACATGGGTGGTGTTTTATAAAGACCAAATTTTAATTTTCTCAGCTATTGTATCTATAATCTATTGTAGAAATAAATTGGTGAAACTGGATGAAAATCTCCGCAGCAGTTTCTTAGATTCGCGCGCAATCTATATCTTACTTCCTACTAATATTATAAATGCGACAGTTTGTGAGGATGGATGTATGGATGGATGGATGGATGCATGGATGTTTGTTACTCTTTAACGCCTCAACGAATGAACCGATTTGGCTAAAATTTGTAATGGAGATAGCTCATACCCAGGATTAGCATATAGGCTACCGGCTATTTTATCCCGGAAAATTGACGAAATCGCGCCTATAAAGCCTATGTCACTCTCCAGATCCTCAACTATACCCATCACAAAATCACGTCGATCCGTAGCTCTGTTGCAGCGTGATTGAAGGACAAATCAACAAACCAACAAACGAACACACTTTCGCATTTATAATATTATTATGATAATAATAAATGGGAAAGTTGCGAGTATAATATTATGTATATCTAGTGATTCAAAAGCACTTTGTAGAAGTTTATTTGAACAAAAATCGTTTTCTATTTCTATTCTATTCTATTCTATTCTATTACATGCCCTTAGTCTATTACATTCCCTACGTGTAGTTGGAGATCAATTTTGAGTTCATTTCTAACGGACAAAGTCGCGAATATCAGCCAGTCGTGTATATAATATCAGCAAAAGAAAGCCATTTTCTTACATAACGACAATTTATTAAAATGCACGATTGTTAAATTCGTTTACGGCTTTTTGCTTTTGTCTTCCTGTTACAAAGAAAGGCATTTGAATTCAGTGAGCGTTCAAAGTTTGTGAAAGCCTGCGTCGACGCTTCAATTAAGTAAGGGCTTTCTGAGCAGACCGTCTCCCTAGGAACACTTTATATATAACTATGTGTATGTATGTACTGTATGTAATAATTACGGTAGTAAATATCATTCGTCTATGGTAATAATAGATAATAATATTAATATTGTCCAATTTCTATCATTGTTAAACGACTGTAGAAGGAGCATGTTGTCGATATATTACTTATATACCTTTTGCGTACCTAGGTATGGTATCTTATATTATTTATTTGGCACGTGCTCTGAAATAAACGGTTTGACGTATTTGAACATAATTATATTAGTCATTATATTCATCTCAGTTGTAAGAGCGACATAGGGTATAAAATTTAATAAAGGCGTTTCGGAAAAAGTACTACCTATAACTTGTTGAATACAGCTTTAAGGTAAGGTCTGTCAAAACTATAAAGGCGATTTCGATATCAAGTCACACGTCGTCTATTAAAATTTAGTTTTTTATCCAATAACTCTAATAAATTGAGCTATTACTGAAAAATATTGCATTGATATATCGAAATATTAGCTCATTAACAATTATAAATATTCAAAAGCTGAACCAACAGAATTCAAAAATAGTAGTTAACGATGAACTTGCCTGTAGTTTTATCCTTATTTATTTCTGTACAGAATTTATATGTCCTGCCCACACGTGGATCTATCGTAGCACACGTTGTGAGTGCTTCCTTAACTGGGAAAATTAGGAAGGTCGCTACAGGCATATTATATTTTCCCCGGAAGAAATTCAATTACTGAACTCTTGATGCCTTGATACAGTTTATTTATTCATTCAGGTAGCCTACAACAGGATGTCGTCGGTCGGTTAACTACCGGTAACCCAATAATACCTTATTGGGTTATATCCGAGCCGTACCTAGTTTAAGGGTTATGACATTTACGTCTATGATAGTTTAACATGGGTAATGCATTTATACCATGGAAAACCTAACACGATTAAGTCGTGTGCCTTATTTCACCATTGCCTAACGTTTAACCGAGGAATAATTTAATCTTTTAGCTGATTTTCAATACAAAAACTGTCAGAGCGTCCAATTTGTTCTTTGGTTAAAAGTTAATTAGTGTTACTTAGTTAGCTAGTGTTTGCAGACCCCCCACTAGGTGGACCGACGACATCAAGTCGCAGGGAGCCGCTGGATGCTGGCGGCGCAAGACCAAGGTTTGTGGAAGTCCATGCAAGAGACCTTTATCCAGCAATGGACGACTATCGGTTGGTGAAGAAGAAGATAAAACTTACTCAGCGTCGGAAATTCGTGGACGATTCAGTTAAATTTTTCCAATTTGAGTTTGACTCCTTTTTAACGGTTTTTACTGAATTACTAGGGATACACAATTCAATATAATGACGGATCTTACAGCCAACTCCCCGTAGCCGGGTAACAGTTTTTAAACTTTTTTTTTTAAAGAATAACAGCCAAGTTGAAGTTGACTAATATTCTCCTCTCCCCTCCAAATAAGCGGAAAGCTTGTGCCAGGAGTGGGTACGACAATAGTGCAACGGGTGGGATTCGAACCTGCGACCTTTCAGTTTTCAGTCCGCACCTTTAACCGTAATTATCTGATTAAAGTATTACGCGTAGAAAATCATGCCTTTAAGATAAAATTAACTTCGTTAGGAAGCACTGCCCAAAGTAAGTACGTATATGAAGGTATTATTAGGAATTAAGCGTTCATGTACTTCACTGCCGTATAATATATATAAAGCTCACAAAGCTCACAGCAAAGGGTTCTTCACACAGAGGAACCAATTAAGCGTGAAGGACAGGTGTGGTAGGTATATTTGAACATCCATCATGCGTGATGTGAGCCGCTGGGATGGGGTTGGCACAGATAACGTAGCTTCTATTATTGGAACTTTTTCTGGTTCTGTACCCAAAGTACCCTGCGCGCTACGCCAACCCAACCCGCTAGTACCCAACGGGACCCTATTACTACGCCTCTGCTGTCCATCTGTCTGTCAGCGGGCTGTATCTCATGAACGTTTTTGTGTCACTAAATTCTCAGTACCTATACTAGCCCGCAGTTAAGATGTGGGCAATGTGTAGTCCGCGTACCTTGGACAAAGCTTGCAGAGCACGTAAAGCCGTCGTACGAGCTATGAGAGTGAGGAAATAGAGCTTGCACCTGTGTTTACATACATACATATTACTAAACTATAATATCTTAACCAGCGAAACAATTTCATCTCGCCCGAAGGACGGTCGGGAAGTTCTCTCTGGATATCGATCATTATTCACGTCATACTCGTGTGTTAGAGGGTTTCTGATGTAGCGATGACTCGCCCTCGTGTGTGTATAATGCATGTTTGAAACCTCAATAGCCAAACGGTTAAAGATGCGAACTGAAAACTGAAATATCGAAGGTTCGATTCCCACACTGTCGTACGCACTCTTTAGGTATATCTACTACACAAGCTTGCCGCTTACTTGGAGGGGAGAGGAGAATATTACCTACTACTCATGTTCAGCTTGGTCAATAATCCTTACTAATATTATAAATGCGGAAGTGTGTTTGTTTGTTGGTTTGTTGGTTTGCTGGTTTGTCCTTCAATCACGCCGCAACAGGGCTACGGATCGACGTGATTTTTGCCATGGGTATAGTTGAGGACCTGGAGAGTGACATAGGCTACTTTTTATCCCGGAAAATCAAAGAATTCCCGAGGGATTTTAAAAACTAAATCCACCCAGACTAAGTCGCGGGCATCAGCTAGTCTTTTACGAAAGTAAAATAATGCATAGTATGATAACAATAAACACAGATAATAATAATTATGATTTAGATAAACTGGCTCTGTGAGTATAGGTTAGGTAATGCATGTAGGTAACATTTACTATGCATGACATGGCGAAATTAAATTTCTCTTTCTTTGCTATTATTTGGGGAAAATTACCTGCACAGCTAGAATTTACTCGTAAATTATATCCATCCAACGCCAAAGCAAGAACAAAAAATAGGCATGTTCTAGGCAAGTGCGCTCCTGATATAACTAGTATTGATTGTCAAGTTGTCATCAGTGACGAAGTCCTTGACATTCATGTCCGAACTGATATTTTAAGATCAGCAAAAACAACGAGTATGTACTTGACACTTTTATTTTTACTGTACCAATCCCTTCAAGTGGCGGGCGTCCACATTGTGGATTTTGCGGAAATGCTCAAATGTGCGTCGCGTCCACATTGTGGATTTTCACTGTCCTGTACGCACACGTACGGTTTACAATTTAATTTCTTTGTGAAACCTATATCTAGCCTTGTCTTACCTACGCAAACGTAAGTTTAATACTTGCCGAACCGGTTAAAATTCAAATCTGCTAGCGGAGCGCGTCGCATTCCTAAACAAATACAAGTCAAAACAAAACCGGCTTCTCAGTCGCAGTTCTTACGTCGTACTTGGTTGGCGAACTTTTAGTGTTTTTATTGCTTTTATGATATTAAAGTGTGGTGTTTTTAGTGAAAAACTATGGACAGGTAAGTAATTAACAGTTTTATAATAAGATACATGCAATTTGATACAATTTTTGCACCAAATTCATTAGTTTTAACAGCTAATGTTAACAGGCATGACTCTACTTTGACATGAGATCTTGCCATCTATTTTAATAATTTATATGGACAATTATATATCAAATTAAAGCTTAATTCATCACAATTCCAACAATAAAAGTCTAAAACATAAGTTCCATACAAAATTTTAGAGAAATTAATTTTCCTAATGAATTAGGTAATTCCCGCGGTCCACCCAGATGGCGCTCCGCACTTGCGCGTATGTCATACTTCTGGCCGTGCCACTTGAAGGGCAATTCCGCACATAGTACTAATATCATGGACAATCTACAACAACACGACGCGCGGGTATAATGTTATTACATACCTACCCTTACGCGAATGTACATACTTAGGTACAATTATAATTTCCTCCAGAGATCAGTCCGTCTGTGTTTAATTTCAAATATTTTCACTTTCGTTCCGATTGTAAATAACGGAAATGGTTAATATGAAAGCTAAAATGGATAACATGTTTGTGCAGGGATATGGAACTGTAAAGAAAACTCCTTCATCAACATCTACCTGTATTTTATTATGTTGTTCAGTATAGATCTATTTATTATAAAAATGACTCTACTGCCCGTTTCGCTAGGTGCTATAGTCGTGGAGAAGAAAGGGCAAAGAAACTCCACGACAGCACATCTTTTAAAATATAAAAGTAAATATCGAAAACACTTATGGAGCCACAGTCGGCTCCCACGCTCAACGAGAACTAACTTTAAAGTAATTTACATTTCCCTTTTATATTTTTTGACTAACAAAATGGATGGAATGGATGATTACAATTTCCCCTTCCATTCAACCAATCAGCTTACATTCCGTTTTAATACATTTTCAAGTCAAATTAAATTCTATTCCTAACTACTTCCTTATTTCCCGTTTCATGCTACATAATTTAGGTCAAATATTATCTTATTTAATTGAAAATCATGACACTCGGTCAACAAAAATCAAAACAATATCTTATTAATAAATTAAAATCAAGACATTACAAAGAAATTTGGCATTTTATCCATAAAAAGAACAATAAACTTTGGCGAAAGACGTCAGTTTGTTTGTAAATAACAATACTACCTAGGCCTAGTCATACCAGCTTGTAATAATGGATCAAGACAGAAACTAAACTCTATAGCGACTTTGAGTCTACTAGTAGGTACTTTTGCCCGCAACTTCATCCGCGTGGAGATCGGATTTAACAAGTGTAAATTTAAAACACCCCGTCATGTGAATTTATGGCCGGACTACTTATGTAAAATACACCTGACACCCCGTTACCCAGTTTTCTGCTTCATATTCAGATCCACCTCATCATCGTTCTAACACCTACTCATTGACACCATTCTAATGAGCCAAAACACAATATATCTGTTGTAAGTTGCTAAGGAGCTGGATATCCCGCAGACTACTTGAAGCTGCAGCATCAGCTCAAAGTTACCATGCCGTGAAAATCTTCTTCTTCTTCTTCTTTATCAACCTATAGACGTCCACTGCTGGACAAAGGTCTCCTGCATGGACTTCCACAGGCTTCGGTCTTGCGCCGCTTGAATCCAGCGGCTCCCTGCGACTCGTTTGATGTCGTCGGTCCACCTGGTGGGGGGTCTGCCAACACTGCGTTTCCCGGTGCGGGGTCGCCATTCCAACACCTTGGGACCCCAACGACCATCAGTTCTTCGAACTATGTGCCCCGCCCATTTCCACTTCAGTTTCGCGACACGCTGAGCTATGTCGGTGACTTTGGTTCTCCTACGAATCTCCTCATTCCTGATTTGATCTCGCAGAGATATACCGAGCATTGCTCTCTCCATCGCTCGCTGGGTGATCCTTCTTATGAGGCCCATAGTTAGCGACCATGTCTCGGATCCGTAAGTCATCACTGGCAACACGCACTGTTTGAAGACTTGAGTCTTCAGGCACTGAGGGATTTTGGACGAGAAGACATTTCGGAGCTTCCCGAACGCTGCCCAGCCGAGTTGGATTCGGCGGTTAATCTCTTTCTCGAAATTGGATCTACCTAGCTGGACTGTATGTCCCAGGTATATATACTCGTCTACAATTTCGAGCGCAGAGTTCTCAACTCAACGATTACTGGGTGGAGCGGAGCATGAGCATTGGACATGATTTTCATCTTGCTCATGTTCATTTTCAGGCCCACCTGTTGAGAAACCCTGCTGAGATCATTGAGCATTGTATTGAGATCTCTCAGAGTCTCTGCCATGACTACTATGTCATCGGCAAATCGCAGGTGAGTGATGTACTCGCCGTTTATGTTGATGCCAAGTCCGTTCCAATCCAGAAGCTTAAAGACGTCCTCCAACGCAGCGGTGAATAGCTTCGGGGAGATTACATCTCCCTGTCGCACTCCACGCTGCAAGTGGATTGGTCTCGTAGTCTGGTCCTGTATACGTACTGACATAGTGGCGTTTTCGTACAAACACTTCAACACTTGGATATACCGGTAGTCAATCCGGCATCTCTGCAGCGACCTCAATACAGCCCAAGTTTCCACCGAATCAAAGGCTTTCTCATAGTCCACAAACGCTAAGCAAAATGGCCGGTTATACTCTTCCGTCTTCTGTATAACCTGCCGCAGCGTATGAATGTGATCTATGGTACCAAAGCCTTTTCGGAATCCGGCTTGTTCGGGAGGCTGGAAGTCGTCAAACCTACCGTGCCGTGAAAATAAATCGAAGTAACAGTACAACCAAATCAATCGCACCCAGTGAAAGCTTGTAACACCCTTTAATCAAGTATGAAATGATCAATGAGCTGTCTTCAAACGCCTGAGCAGATCTTCATAAATTATAGCTATCGATCACCTCGATTATATTAGCTTTCAAACAGAAAAAACCGTATCAAAATTTTGGAAGGTTGCTCCTAGGGAGACAGACAGACTTATACCACCCCTCTTTTTGTTGTCGGGGGTTATAAATGCCGCGGGAACCCTGTTTTTCCGGGAGTTCTAAATGTAGTCTATGTTAATCTCCAAGCCCTTTACTCTATCCATGCAAAAAATCATCACGTCGATCCGTTACTCCGTTGCTTCGTGAGAGGGACAAACCAACAATTTAAACATAATGTTAGTAAGTATTAATTGTACCCACCATCACCCACCATTAGTAAGCATTCGAATGTACAAATATTTGAATGTAGCTATGGTGGGTACATTCGTAGTTCATATATCGTTCGTAACTAGTTTGACTTGACGTCTATTTCAGTTCATAAGTATTCAGTATCTAAACCTAATGGTCATAATAATTTAAATAGGCTTATTAGAAATGGTTACGAACTTAAATAAGATTTAAACGAATGTAAGTAAGCGTAATAATGATTTCTGGTCAGAGGACCTGAGGTAAAACTTATGAGTTATGACGTATGCGTCAATTTCTTTTTTAAGTTGTACAATACCTGCTTGAGAATGAACATTAGGTACCTACATTTGGGGTCTGTCAATACTGCGCTTTCCGGTACAAGGTCTCCACTCCAGCATCTTGGGATCCCATCGACCTGTGATTGTTCTTCAAACAACTCATAATCAATAATGCACCTATTAAACGTTTCTAGACTGATAAAAAGATTTTCCTTTGTAATGCATCAATCATCATCATAATCATAATTAAATTTTATTTAAAATTAGACGAAGTTGGGAATCCTATTTTCCTTTTTAGGGTTCCGTACCAAAATGGTAAAAATGGAACCCTTATGGTGAGACTTTCTCCGTCCGTCCGTCCGTCTGTCACAGTCGATTATTTCAGTAACTATTAAAGTTATCGACATGAAATTTGGCATAGTTGTGTATAATAGTGGCCCAACATCATTGGAATAAAGAAAAATCGAAAATTATTTTTAGTTTTATTAAAAAAGGGGGAAAATCGGGGGTTTGAAATTTCAAAGTAAAATAACTATACCAAGTGGGGTATCATATGAAAGGCCTTTACTTGTGCAATCTAAAACAGTTTTTTATTTATTTCTATATAGAATAGTTTTTAATTAATCGGCCAAAATGTCGAAAAAAATACCGTTCCCCCCCTTATCTCTGAAGTTTACCAATCCAAAAATCTGAATTAATTATGGTCAATAGAGGTTTATGTATATTTTACAGGAAAAATAAAAGCAACGCGAAAATTATTTTAGTTTGATTAAAAAAGGGGGAAAATCGGGGGTTTGAAATTTCAAAGTAAGATAACTATACCGCGTGGGGTATCATATGAAAGGCCTTTACTTGTGCATTCTAAAACAGTTTTTTATTTATTTCTATATATAATAGTTTTTGATTAATTGGCCAAAATGTCAAAAAAAATACCGTTCCCCCCCCTTATCTCCGAAGCTTACCAATCGAAAAATCTGAAATAATTATGGTCAATAGAGGTTCATGTATATTTTACAGGAAAAATAAAATCAACGCGAAAATTATTTTAGTTTAATTAAAAAAAGGGGAAAAATCAGGGGTTTGAAATTTCAAAGTAAGATAATTATACCGAATGGGATATCCTATGAAAAGCCTTTACTTGTGTAAATGTAATAGTTTTTGAGTAATCGGCCAAAATGTCGAAAAAAATACCGTTCCCCCCCCTTATATCCGAAGTTTACCAATCGAAAAATCTGAAATAATTATGGTCAATAGAGGTTTATGTATATTTTACAGGAAAAATAAAACCAACGCTCTAACTAGCATAGTTTTTTTATATTAGCAATAAACCTCTACAAACAAAGTTAACGATAAATAAGCAAATTACTTAATATAATGTTATCATTTTACTTTTACTTTTGGAGTACGGAACCCTCGGTGCGCGAGTCCGACTCGCACTTGGCCGGCTTTTATTTCTTTTTTCCAAGAATGGAAACAACTGACAACAACAAGATCTACAAGTATTTAACGTAGTTAAACTGTTTCGTTCATTTCGTTGTTGGCTGACGAAGCTAAATAGCTGAAACTCTTGTTGTGCAATAATAATTATTGTTTTGTTTTCCCGGAGTTGAATTTTATGTATGGTGCAAAACAATGCTCATATTATAAACAAATAATTAACATTCATAGCAAAATTAACACAAACCCCTTTAATTAAGTCTTTGTCCAAAGTTTGATTGTTCCATAATGTTCATAGTTTTTTCTTTGTGGATTAAAATTAAAAGTTATCAAATTGGCAATCAAGATAAACTTACAAAACAGTCCCCTTTAAACTTTACTATTCGAGGGGTAGTGGATTCTCTGACTTTTCGGAGCAGAGCAATGCTGCGTTTAAGCAAATAAATATTAAATGCTTCAACGGCGAAGGAAAACATTGCGAGGAAACCTGCACGCTTGAGAGTTCTTCATAATATTCTCAAAGGTGTGTGATATCTGCCAATTTGGATTGGGCCAGCATGGTGGATGATAGCCTATAACCCTTCTCTGAGAGGAGACCTTCGCTCAATAGTGAGCCGTTGATGGGTTGCAGATGATGATGTTGATGATAACACTTTACCACATATATCATACATTTTTACCACCGCACTACAAGACATCGGGAGGGCTTCCCTACATCGTTGATATACCATCCACGCGCACGAAGAGGTTTTAAAAGTCTTCATTTCTGATTCGCACGGACAGGGTCTGGAACGCTCTTCCGAGATTTGTGTTTCCTTACACGTACAATTTGAATATCTTTAAAGCAAGAGTGAATAGGCATCTTCTAGGCAAACGAGTTCTGTTCCACTTTAGACCCTCAGGTGTGACAGTGGTCAAGCATAAATGCCTATTTAAAAAAATATATATACTTAATGTACCTATCTATATATCTGGATTAAATTTTTGAGTTTCAATCAGTAGTTTGAAATTAACGCTGGCTTTTAGAAGTAGGCATTTTAAAGTAGACCTTCGTTGCAGGGTTCAAGATACGGACGGATCCTACTTCGAGAGCTTCACGGCTCTGTCTTGGCGTCAGGAGAACAGGCGGCTGGCTGCGCTGCGGCTAGCCGAGGCCAGGGCCGAGAGGCCCCCGCCCGCCCCTCAGGACCTAGGGCTTCCCAGCGTGTCCGCCCAGCTCTCGCACAAAGAGCACGAACACTTGTACAATGAGGTAAACTTAATATCATTTTATAGGCTTTTACTCCCTATTTAACTTCTTTGGGGGCATAGAATTTCAGAAAAATCCTTTCTTTCTCGTACAAAGAGTACGAACACTTGTACAGTGTATGAGGTAAACTTATTCTAATAATACAAGCTTTCATCCCCTATTTAACTTCCTTGGGGATGGAATTTCAGAAAAATCCTTTCTTTCTCGTACAAAGAGTACGAACACTTGTACAGTGTATGAGGTAAACTTATTCTAATTATATGAGCTTTCACCCCCTATTTAACTTCCTTGGGGATAGAATTTCAGAAAAATCCTTTCTTTCTCTCGGACAAAGAGCACGAACACTTGTACAAAAAGGTTAACTTCATTATAATTATACAAGCTTTCACCCACTATTTAACTTCCTTGGGGAGTAGAATTTCAGAAAAATCCTTTCTTAGTGGGTACCTGCATGTCAAAATTTCATGCTTCTGACTCTAAAGGTTTAGGGTTGTGCGTTAATAGATCAGTCAGTTAGTCAGGACAAGTCTTTTTACAATAAATATGTACAGAAATAGATTTATTTTATTATAATAATGAACAATTAATATTAAATTACTTCTATAATTATTATAATTAAAACTTCTCAATGCAAAGAAATTGAGCTATGTAAAAGAAGTTTATTTTTATTTTATTTTTATTTTTATTTATTTGGGTCCAAACAGTTTACATAGCACTTAAAATTAAATAAATATAAAACAAAGACAAATACCAGTAAAGAAACCACTAAAAATTTAAAACACAAACACGTTATAGGTATCTACTAGGAAACATTTTTTATATAAAAGAAAAATAGGAAAATGAAATTAACAAACAAACAGTAAACAAATTTTAAAACTATATCGATAAAAACATTGTAAGGCTTAGATCAAAACTTAAGTTTTACATTTTAAATGAAATTCTTTTTTAAATTGGTATGGGGTTAAATGCAACAAATCTAAATCAAAAAAGTTATTGTTATAGTTATGACATACACGATAAATGAAGTTATTCTTAGCATATTTAGTATTAACTGGAGGTAAATAAAAGGAAGGAGTTTTGCGACGAGCAACTATGGATTTAGGACATAAGAAGCCGATTCTACTTAATAGATATGGAGTGTCAATTTTGTTCCTTAAAATTTTAAACAAAAATGTAACATCACGAATTTGCCTACGTGTCCGTAAGGGCTGAACTATTTTGCTTTCGAAGGGTGGATGTGACCTGGCAAAACGGAATTCCAAGTGTTTACGTAATTTATTTTGCAGTCTTTCCAACATATCAATATAAACATTATATTTAGGATTCCATATAACTGAGCAATATTCCAAAATAGGGCGAATTAAGGAGTTAAATAGAACTAAAATAGTTCTGAAGTTTTCAAATTCTCTTCCAACCCTTAAGACAAAACCTAATAGTCGAAAAGCTTTGGAAACAGAGTTTTCAATATGGGCTTTAAATAAAAGTTTAGAATCTAGCAGAAGACCCAAATCTCTAACAGATGATACCCTCTCAACTACAACATCATTAAGATGATATTTATATGTGATTAAATTCTTGGTTTTACGGGAAAAAGTTATAACATTACATTTCTTTACATTTAACTGCAAACGATTTAGGTGACAAAATTCACATAATTTATTAAGATCCGATTGAAGACCCTCACAATCATTATCATTTTTAATTACCTTAAATATCTTATTATCATCAGCATATAAAAGACACTTTGAACTTGAAAAAATTTCAACCACGTCATTGATAAATATGTCAAAAAACAGAGGGCCTAAATGTGATCCTTGAGGGACCCCCGAGGTAATGGGCATGAAAGTAGAACAGAACCCCTTTATGGCCACTGCTTGACTTCTATCCCGCAAATAGGATTCCACCCAACGGAGTAGGTCACCGTGAATACCAAATTTAGAAAGTTTTTGTATAAGCAAATCATGAGAGATTTTGTCAAAAGCTTTGGAATAGTCAGTATATATACAATCAACTTGAAAACCATCATCCATAGCCAGGATAACCTGATCGATGAATTCACATAAATTAGACTCAGTGGACTTTTTGCTTACAAAACCATGTTGCTCTGAAGCAATATGAGGTCGGACTTTACTATAAATGGAATCATAAACGATTTTCTCAAATAGCTTAGGTATTGTTGACAGTTTAGAGATTGGTCGATAATTTTCAATATTGTGCCTGTCACCGGATTTATGGATAGGTACAACGAATGATCTCTTCCAGATATGTGGCATAACACCTATCCTGAGTGATAAATTAAACAGAACTGATAATGCAGTGGAAAGGTGAAGATGACATTCCCTCAAAAACTTAGGGGGTATCCCATCAGGACCAGTACCTTTGGTTACATCCAGTTTTTTAAGATACTCAGAAACCAGCGAAGGTGTGATATGTACTGAATTTAAGCTTACCGAAGTTATGCACAAAGATTCACTGATAGGACTTATACACTCACTAGGTTCAAAGACAGAATGAAAATATTTATTAAATAAATTGCAAATTTCGTTGCCTTGTGAAGATGACTGAGTACCGAGATACATTGTATCAGGAAAATCAGAAATACTCCTTTTTGATTTAACATAGTTCCAAAAAAATTTACTATTTTTACGAATTTCTTCTTCTGCACGTTGGCGATACGAAATTAGACATGACTCTTGCATATTTTTTTGCCTCAAACGAAGCAAAGAAAATGTTGCATAATCTTCAAGACTACCGTAAGACTTCCATTTGCGGTGAAATCTTAGTTTTTCATTTATGACTTTTATGAGAGGTTTAGTGTACCAAATTGGGTATTTAGTGTCACTGTACACCTTTTTCGAAGGAACATGCTCCTCTATAACTCTATTTATAATATTATAAAAAACTGACACAGCAGTGTTAATGTTACCAACATCTAGAATATCTTCCCAATCTATATTAGCTAGAGCTAAATTAATTTCCCTATAATCTGCTACTTGAAATAAACGAACGATTCGCGGCTGGGATCTTAGCAGCAAATCTGACCGAACGATGAAGTCTATTTCCAAGACCGGGTGATATTTATCAACAGGAGATAACGAAAATTCTGAGTCAACAACGCTACATTTAAAATTAGCAATTACCAAATCTAAGATCTTATCCTTATGATTTCTTATGGAATTGAACTGCTGAAGATTATTAAAAGATAGAAATGTAGAAAGCAACTCAATTAGAGGGATGGACAAGTCACAATCAAGACTTACGGAATCTAATGAATTAGTCCACTGAGCCTGACTGATGTTAAAGTCACCAATTATCAAAAACTTGTCATCAGGATACTCAAGCACAATATTAGAAATTGTTTCAAAGAATTCAGTCAAGGCATCCAATAGTAAGGAACAGGGTGGAAAATAACAGGAAAACAAACGATAACGAACCTTTGAGGGCCCATCGGCTACTGTTAGAATAAGGGATATAATGTCAGCAACAGCATTGGTAGAAGGTAAGTTACAAACATCTGATACTGTAAGACCACAGCGAACTGCAATTAAAACTCCACCACCCAACGTATCACCACGAACATCATAATTCCTATCACATCTATATACATTGTACCGCCCATCAAAGAGTTCACTGCTGTTAATACAAGCAAGCAACCATGTTTCTGTGAGAAAAATAATATCATAATCACATGTAAGCACATTGGAAAAAAAAGACTGAGTTTTTGTGCGAAGGCCACGCACATTTTGGTAATATATAGTAATATTACTAGGCACTGTATAGAACTTTAATTACTACAGATAAAAAATTAATCAAATAGAATTTGTGACTAGGCAGATTAATGCTAATTACTATAAGCAAGAGTAAATTATAGTGGTCTATCAAAAATTCATTACAAAGTAAATTAAGTAAATTGTAATTGTAAGGGTTTATGGTGTTTAAATTGACACTTAAGTAAGTATAAAAATCATTCATAAAAAGAATTCTTACCATTACAAATGCCTTAATGTATGAAAAATAAGTCAACATATTTTTATTTTTCATCAGACAAAGTAACCAATTACAGTAAAAAAGCTTCATAGCTCCTACATAAAACATAATAAAATATAATTTCTTAACTAAGAAAGTTATCCATAGAATGTATGACATATAAGTTGACATATTTTTAAGTTTCATCAACCATAGTGACCAATTGCAGTAAAAAATTATTTTCAAAACTCCTTCACAAGACATAACAAAGTAAAATTTCCTAACTAAATAACTTATCTGTAGAATGTATGACGCATAAGTTAAGATATTTTTACGTTTCATCAGCCAGATTAACCAATTACAATAAAAAAGCATTTTCATAGCTCCTTTACAAAATATAATAAAATATAATTTCTTAACTAAAGAACTAATCCTTAGAGTGTATGACCTGCAAACTAACATTAAATTGCTCATTTTATTTTGTTTAAATCCTGAGCACATGTAATGTTTATAACGGGGCTTGCATCATCACGACGCACCAAGATACTGCAATGCTTGACCCAAGTATATTTATAGTTCATCTCTTTCGCTCGGTTTTTGGCCTGCTGCAGGAGCGCCTTATTAGTGCGGGTCAAATGCTCGTTACAATAGATCGAAGAATTGCTGCCCACGAACCCAAATTCAGATGCCTTCAGATGCTTAAGCTTTCGTAGGTGTTGTAGGCAATTATCCTTCTTATGACGAGCCAGAAATCTGACCACAATAGGCTTAGGCTTCTTTAAATTGGTATTACTTGGAGCGACCCGCGTAATAAAGTCAATGTCTTTGTCCATGTCTATACAAAAGTCAGCTTTCTGACATATTTCCCTCATCAACTGCAGAAGGTTTTCCCCCCGTTTTTCTGGGACACCGACAATTTCAATATTGGACCTCCTGGCCCACTGTTCCCTAGAGTTCAGTTCGCTCTCCATTATATTCAATGATGAACTTAATTCACTGATTTCTGAAGTGGTAGACTTGAGTTTCTTTAGACTACTTTCTAAGTTATTCACCCTTTTAGAAATCTCTTCGTATTTTGCGTTGAATAATTCAAAAGATGCCTTGAACTCTGCCAACTCGTCCTTAATGCACTGCAACTCCTGGCCCACAGACTTCCTCAGCAACTCCTCAAAACTAGTTCATCATAATTTATAACTACGGGCGATACTAAGTATACTTATCGCTTATTTATGATTGCTATCCAAAGAACTACGTAGTTACTGACCCGTCTAATTAATATGGATAACAAAATAGACAAATTGAATATACTAAGGTACAGCCAAGAGTTGGTAACGGCCTTAGAACACGCGAAGTTATTCTTCCACCCGAGCATTCCTCCACGTCGACCCTGTTTCATTAGCCAGTCCATCTTGAATTCTTACGTAGACGAACTTTGTCTTGGTAACGGTCTGTGTACCTACGTTCGTTTTTAGCATTATTTAAGAACTGCCGATTTAAGAACTATTAGCTGATGCCCGCGACTTCGTCCGCGTGGATTTAATTTTTTAAAATCGCTCGGGAACTCTTTGAATTTCCGGGATAAAAAGTAGCTTATGTCACTCTCCAGGTCCTCAACTATACCCATGCAAAAAATCACGTCGATCCGTAGCTCTGTTGCGGCGTGATCGAAGGACAAACCAACAAACCAACAAACAAACACACTTTCGCGTTTATAATATTAGTATGATTCTTAAATAATGCTAAAACCTAAATAATTGAATTAATTCATTGGGGGAAAAAATTGCAAAAACATTATCCAGTTTCACTAAACATATTTTGAGAGTGGAACTTAGTAAGTGTTCTTTACAGGTGTTGTACTGCATCGAGAACGCAGTAGGTGCTCCAGCACCAGACGGCCAATTCGCTTCATACAAAGAAGAAATGATCGAGTACGCCCGCCGCGCGTTCCGGGTACCTCCTGACGTTCACATGCGCGCGCTGCGAGCCGCTGGCAGCGAGCGACCCCCCACAGTGGTGCTGGGCTGTGCGGTCATTGAAGCCGATGGACTGGAAGCCAAGGACGCTAATGGTAAGAAAAAATAATGGCAGTCATAGGGACTGCCGATAGAAGTAAAAACTAGATTTGCTAATAATTAAAAACAAATAAAAAAGCGCACTGTCACAATTTCGTGAGTGAGATTCGAACCTGCGATATGATACATCAAACGGTAAGGAAGGCGGCTGCTTGCCCGCTGCGCTGTACAAGGTTGCTTGGGAACTTCTATAATGTTGAACGCTTACTGAAATCTCCTGGTGACGATTGTGAAGGTGACGATGACGCGAAATCCATGTTTTTTGCTCAACCAAAAAAGTGCTCGACGCGTCTAAAGAAGTTTTCACTTCAAAAATGTCATAGAATATGTACCTGTAAGCTTGCTCCCGGATGAACGCTATGGCTACATCCACAACAATTTCCAAAGTATACCTCGCCATACTACTGGAGGCACCCTACATCGCGATAGCGAAATAATAATCTCAGAAGTCTATATTATCCCTAGTAGCAAATTGCGTTGGCTGTAAGTTGGGCCTTTGTTCCTAGTTTGGTTGGCCAACAGTATGACTTGTCATCCATAAAGATCGTGGTGCCAAACGTAGAAAAGTAGGATGTGGTTGTCCTAACGAAAGGCCGTTGGCTACAAAACCAACGTGGGATACAAGTTCCAACAAAATGTATTAAGTACACCAGCTGGTCCCCGGACGCTACACTGGTCCGGAGGAAGACCTTCTTTCTTCCTAATGTTACGGTAGTACCTACACACTCAGCACGTCCAACCTGGCAGAAGTGATCAATCCCATAAATTAGCGATGGGTGTTATTGATATTAAGATGATGGATTGTTAGCCTAAGACGGTAATGACGACAAAAATAATATTATCACCGATAAATGACTAGCAAAAAGCTGAGCTTTATGAGGGCTCGCGTAGTTTTTCTAACGGGTAATAAGTTCTGTTGCAGCTATATTAACTCTTTGGTTTTCTAACAGATGGCGTTAGTAGTACAATAACATTCTATCCAATGAATACAAAATTGTTAATATTAATTATTTTTAATGGTTATAAAATTATATATTTTTTTGACAGATCTGGATATGAAGTTAAACTACTATGTTAAAGCACAAATCTACAGGAGTGATAGTTTTTCAGTAAAGTGTACCACAAAAATGCTCAGGTTGTGGGATAGTGTTAGGGCTCGCTTCACTCGCACTAATAATATCGAGTACCTAGTTATCTACACCGCCGTACTATTAGCTACTACACACGTCGGAAGCGAACGTTTCTAATCTATTTTTACTTACCTAGCTGCTGAATTAAGCTGATAGACTTGATATCAAAGATACTACTTAAGGTGGATTATACGGGTCTGCCCGCGAAATTAAAATTTAATTTGGTTTTTCGCAATTTGTAAACTAATACGACAAAGTAGGCTTATGGCATTCTAATTTTTTTTTTTTTAAAGAATATTAGTCAAATTGAAGTTGACTAATATTCCTCCTATCCCCTCCAACTAAGCGGAAAGCTTGTGCTAGGAGTGGGTACGACAATAGTGCAACGGGTGGGATTCGAACCTGCGACCTTTCAGTTTTCAGTCCGCACCTTTAACTGTTGGGCTATTGAGGCTGACAATTGCGCCAATGGCAGTATCATCTTCATAGGTTTATATAAAAATCTTTACTTGAAAGTGTCCAGTTTAAGAAATTAGTCAGAATATCGACTACTTTGTGAGTAACTCACGTCCAACTCGATATTCTGACTAATTTCTTAAACTGGACACTTTTAAATAAAGATTTTTATATCAACCTGTGAAGATGATACTGCCATCGTCGCAATTAGAATGCCGTACCTACCTAAGCCTACGTATTAGTTAATTTCGCGGGCGGACCCGTATAATCAACCTTAAGTAGCTCATCCATTTTTAAAGTCTCTCTGCTTATAGTTCACCCACACTACAAGATTTCAAAATTGATAACGATCTTTGGAAAGTGAAATCCTAGCCTACTAGGATTTTACTACTACTCAAAGATTGAAAGTTAATAAATAATATGCATACATGCATTTAAAACTAAACTAGCGGCACGCTATGATGGCCGGTTTGACGTTTGTCCGCTCATGAAGTTCCGTATTAATTGATAACGACTTTGAAGGAAATAATTGTATTACTTTATTGACGATAGTGATGTGCAGAGATTCATAAATTTTATCGAATGTAGTTTTAGGTTTAGGACTCAAAATTTATTTATTAAATTGATTTCTAAAATGTATACAAGTGTAGAAAAATCAGTTTGCACCATTTAAGGGGTGAATGTACTTGTGAATATGAACAATTTTCACTATGTGGACAAACCTCTGAAATCGCAAAAAAATATCAGCTGTGTCATACAAAAGGTAAAATTTTTATTTTTATATGATATATACCACAACTCGGCATTTGGTTTTCTAAATTGAAAATTTTTAAAAATGGAATCTAATACGATCGTCACATAGGATCGCTGGCTAGCACAATTACTACCTCCGGCAAACTCGCGTCAATGCTCAATGCAAAACAAAGCAGTTTCGAATTGACGTTGCTTCGAAAAGTATAAACTGTCAGTGCAATGCGATTGTGATATAGTTTTGACCTGGCTTTGGATTTCAAATATTGATACTGCATTACTGTTGACCCTTGCTCGTTAATTTGGACTCTGTTCAAGCCGTTTGTTGTGGATTTCGTCGATATGACCGAACGTACGCAGAGAACTGTTCTAAATAGTCAGACACGTGAGTTCGTAATACGCCTTCGTAACTATTTCGATCGTGAAGCTCAAAATGGAGGGCCAATTTTACCTATAACGTCAGTGGTTGAACGCGTAGCTGATGCGCTTAATATTGGACAACGAACTGTTAGACGGATAACTAAAAAAAAATATGGCGAGACTGGCACAGAAGAAAATAAACTTCACACACCAAAAAAGAGAAAACGAGCAAAACCAGTCGTAGGCATCGATAGCTTTGATGCCGATGCTATCCGAAGACATGTTTACGGCTACTATTTACAGAAGGAGTATCCAACAAGAAAAAAGTTGGTGCATTCACTGAAGGAAGCTGGATTATTCTTCGGTGGGGAAAGTTCTTTAACGAAGATTTTGAAGACCATTGGATTTCGATACAAAAAATGTAACAAACGCAAAATATTGATGGAAAGATTTGATATAGCGATGGCAAGGTATACTTTTTTACGGCAAGTGAAAGAAATCAAAAATTGGCAAAATGTTGTGTTCTTGGATGAAACATGGCTTAATGCTAACCATACTGTAGGCCGTTCTTGGAACGATGACACAGCAGCATCTACTTCCAAAGTTCCTGTAGGAAAAGGATCGCGACTTATAATTTGTCACGCCGGAACCATCAACGGGTTTGTCGAAGGTTCTCTCATGGCTTTTGCGTCAAAAACCACTGGAGACTATCATGAAGACATGAATGGAGAAAAGTTTACTGAATGGTTTACCTCAATGTTGTGTAGCCTCCCTGAACCATCTATTATAATTATGGACAACGCCCCATACCACTCGATGCAAATTGACAAGCCACCTGCCCAATCCCAAAAGAAAGCTGATATCGTCGCATGGCTTCGTAAAAATGGCGTAGATGCAAACATGAATATGTTAAAAGCGGAATTAGTACGTCTTTTAAAAGAAAACAAACCAACCAAGATCCGATACGTCATTGACGAAATAGCATTAGAACATGGGCACAGAGTTATACGGTTACCGCCTTACCATTGTGAGTATAATGCGATTGAGTTGGTGTGGGCTCAAATTAAGGGATATGCTGCAAGACACAATACAGAACCCCCATTTACCACAAAAAAAATGCTAAAATTATTAGAAGAAGCTTGTGAACATGTGACTAAAGGAGACTGGGAAAAGGTTGTGAATAGAACTGTTAAATTAATAAGGGAAGATTATGAAAGAGATGTGAAAATAGATAATATTATAGAAAACGAACATATAATTATTAATGTAGGTGATGATAGCAGTGACGACAGTGAAAATAGTAGTATGGACGAATCTGATTAATTATGGCCTTTTGTGGCACCTTTTTTGGTATCTTTTGTATTCATATGTTTCTTGTGTGCATATAAAGTATGTATATTCATTTTCATTCAAATATTCAGTTCGTTCAAATAAATTAAATAAACATATACATTTTTGTTTTATTAAACCTATTTAATCAGGTACAAAAACAAAACTTAATTGTTTTTTGTTCGAGAATAAATTGACATTCCACATCACTATTGTAATGTGTCAAACCGGCCATCATAGCGTGCCGCTAGTTTAGTCAGTAGTCAGTACGTTTATGTACAAAGTCACGGCCGTTCAACTTACAAGGTTCTAGTTCCTATATTATAAGTTCAGTTTTTACCCGACCGTCTTATGAGTTCTTTTGTACTTATAGGCACTTTTAATAGGCACATAGGAGATATAAGCCAGAGCTGAAGTGGAAATGGGCGGGGCACATAGTTCGATGTACCTACTGATGATAGTTGGGGTGCTGGAGTGGCAACGCCGCAATGAAAAGCGCAGTGTTTTGCAGTGAGTCGCAGAGAGCCGACAGAGACAGAGAGCTGGATACAGATGGCACAAGACCGAGACCTGGGAAGTTTATGCAAGAGACCTTTGTTCAGCAATGAACGTCAATCGGTTGATAAAGAAGAAGAAGGAGATGTTAAAACTAGGTTGAGTATTTTGGAACTTTGTGTGTATTGCTGTGTCGAACCCCTCACTGCTATTCTAATCACAGTTTCATTAATCGTAGCGACTTGCCACGGCTTCGTATCTACAAATGCTATACAATAAACGAGAATAAGTATGTATGTTATTGGCGGGCGGTTATGTCTACCTTCTAAGTGCCTATTTCATCACCGAGCAACATTAACCGATGAATAGTGACGTCCCCCCTTAAGATTAATGCTATCTCTGTGCAAAACATAGTAATCGGTTCAGAGGTAAGCGTGAAAAGGTAACAGACACGAGTTATTGTCACATTTGTAAAGTTTATAAAATTAATGATGTCCTACAAAATAATAATGCTGTCCCTGACAATAAAACTTGATTATCGAGGTTCGAAACTTTCGATGAGAAACAAAAAATACGAAACATGAATAAGTAGTAGGTGATGAATGTTCTACAATAAACCTGTGACTCTCTAAATGGCAGAGCTATTAATGTATTTTTATAACACAAACTTTAATCTTAACTTCTTGCAAATAATTATAATAAATTATTAATTTTTTGATAAATATTCTGTATTCCGTGTATCTTTCTTTCATTTACTTTACCATTCTTTTACAGCGATGAAATGAATGAGTTATGCTCGTATTTTTTTTTATTTATTCGATGACAAGCTAGTCCTTGACTGCGATCTCACCTGATGGTAAGTGACGATGCAGTCTACGATGGTAGCGGGCTAATTTGTAAGGGGTATGGCAGTGAACATTCAACCCATACCGCTAATTGGTTTCTACACGCCAAAGCCTCCCACCAGACCAGACCAGAGACAATTCAAAAATTTGGGAATTTATAATTCCCAAATTGACCCCGCCCGGAATCGAACCCGAGACCTCCCAGTTATAAGGCAACAGCGCTCACCACTGAGCCAGGGAGGTCGTCAAATGTGTTTGGGATTGTTAAATCATGATTTCAATTAAATTATTAAGAAGGATGCCAGATCGGGATATTACCCCTCATATCTTCAGCTTCAGTAGGTACTATATAGAAATTTTCTATACTTGTAAGTAGGAATCAAGTGTTTAATTTTTCTAGAGATTTTCCATACAAAGCTTAACTCATTTAGGAAAAATTAAATTTATTTTAATTATTGTAATCAAATCCAAAAAGTACTTACACGCCTCACGTCCTATCTGTTGCTGAGACAAATATTATTAAGTTATTTTAATTTACACCTTCATACGAATACCTGCTATCTAACTTACCGATAACTACATTTGAGTGTTTATCAACTTGTACATTGTACACATAGTTCGAAGAGCTGATGGTCGTTGGGGTCCCAAGGTACTGGAGTGGCGACCCCGCACCGGGAAGCGCGGTGTTGGCAGACCCCCCCTAGGAGGACCGACGACATCAAACGAGTCGCAGGGAGCCGCTGAATTCAGGCGGCGCAAGACCGAGGCCTGTGCAAGTCCATGGAGGAAACCTTTGTCCAGCAGTGGACGTCTATAAGTTGATCATATTGTACACTTAAAAAATTCCAACAAATAACGCCCAATACGTCATAGCTAACTTCGGTAATCAAACGAGATAAATCAATCTCTGCGATAGACACTGACACAGGTGGGATGGGCACCGCAACTCAGTTATTTGTTGGATATTTGCCTTAATGTTTATTACGAGTATCTATGCCTATATTAACACAGTCACTCAGATATGGAATAGGCATGTTGGCTTGCTGGTTTAATGCCCCTAGTTCACCTTGGCATTTGGTGAGTGCCAACGTGCCAACGTGCCAACGCTGTTTACAGATTGCATCAATATTCTATGTGTATATTAAAACCCGTAGCAGTGATAGCCTAGTGTAGCAGTGATAGCCTAGTGGTTAGGACTGTGGTCTCCTATTCGGGAGGTCTGGAGGACTTTTCGGAGTCAAGTGTGTTTAAGCAATTAAATATCACTTGCTTCAACGGTGAAGGAAAACATCGTGAGGAAACCTGCACACCTGAGAGTTCTTCATAATGTTCTTGAAGGTGTGTGAAATCCGCCAATTCGCATTGGGCAAGCGTGGTGGACTATGGCCTATAACCCTTCTCTGAGAGGAGACCTGCGCTCAGTAGTGAGCCGTTGATGGGTTGCTAATGAATGATGATGATGTTAAAACCCACACCAAGTGACATGCCAACGCTCTAGATGCACATAATAATGTTACGTAAAAATACCTAAGTTCGTGGAGCGCGTTGGACAACGTTTTAACAGCCGTCGGATCTGGAATAACCTATATCATGAAGTGGCTGGGCGTTACAAGAAAAGAAACAATATTAATACAGTTACGTCATCATCATGTGCCCTGGCTTGCTTGATGATAAGAAATTGTTTGTCTAACCAATACATAATATCTATAATATACTATGATGATATGACCAAGCATAAAACTGCTTAACTTGAAGTATCCAAGGGGCAATATAGATCTGTGTGCGTAACATATGAATTAATAAAAACCGGCCAAGTGCGTGTCGGGCAACGCGCAGTATAGGGTTCCGTAGTTGAAAGTCTCAAAAATTATTGCTAACCAAGGATAGTGCTTTTATTTTATTCATGAATATTGAATACATTTTGAGTTCCATGGTTTAAATACTATTGTATACTACAAAATATGCAACGAACACTACGTGTAATACCTAACCTAGAAGAAATAGATATAACTCCTTAACTAATGAACCCTACTTAGCCGTGATAGTTTTCCTTTAAAATTCATTATATATACTACTGCTGTGAATTTTTTCTTGTATCCTTTATACAACCATTTAGCTGGCAGAGGGGGGGGGGGACACTTGACTCTAATAAAATTTAGCACTTTAAAGTATCATATTTCACAAACGGAATTGAAAAATTGTTTTCCCACACCCACAATATTTTTGAAAGACCTATTCAACGACACCCTACACTATGGGATAGACGAGAAAAAAAAATTCATCCCCACTTTACATGTAGGGAAGGTACCCTAAAAAAAATATTTTTCACAATTTTATTTCACCACTTTGTCGGCGTGAATGATATTTATACCCTTGTCAAATTACAGATTTCTAGTACCAATAGTCTCTGAGCTAAACCGCGGACAGACAGACAGACAGACAAACGGACGGACATGGCGAAACTATAAGGGTTCCTTGTTTACTACGGAACCCTAAAAAGCATAAATATAAATTTACTGTCTCATAAATTCTAAATACCTATATCCCTTTACCATGAAGTAATATGCCAGACACTTGGCAACGCGATTTACTTGGTTGGAAAATCGTTTTCGATTTCCACAACAACCTTTTAGAAACCAACGCCATACCTAGATATAAATGATAACACAGCTTGCCACTATTTTGGCCCGCGACGTAAAATAACCTGTCACTTATAAAATGTCTACAATAAATGTCCCTGAGGGCGGGACTGTATAGAATTACCCGGTATGAGGCGGTATCTACTCCACCTGAAATTGATACATAAAGCCCGAAAAGCTAAAAGTGACATTATTGTTCTAACTTGAGTTGAACGCGAAATTGATATTATAAAGTTTTTTGCTTATCGGCAACAATATGGAGAATAATAAAATATTCGAACGAGCGAAGTGAGGTGAATACTTGTGAGGTAGTTGGGTTCTGGGTTGGGTTGGGTTGTGGTGAGGTTAGCGACCCTGTGGCGTCCCATATAAGCGAGGACGGATCCGTTGGGTTTTATTGCGTTTTGGCAGTGCCAACGAGTCCCACATACCCGCCCGGGATGCCTAAATGCATTTCCCAACGTTAAAAAAAAGGGTTGTGATGAGGTACTTACTTACTTGAAATAATTTTAAATCCGTCTGTCTGTCTGCCAGAGTCTAACACTGAGAATAATTGTAGATTTCAAATTCGCAAATAATAACAAAACAAAAACATGAGCATTCAAGGGGACTGTTGACACGTGAACACGTCAAATCATTATAATTCGTTGCGTCATATTATGATTTTATCTACTCCAGCATCGAAAAGTTCCAATTTCGAGTTTAACAGCTGAATCGAAATGAACCCTCTTTCGGTTTTGCTTCTCATTTCGATGCAGCTCGTTGTATGGGAGCTGAATCGAAATGGTTATCTTCTTAAAATAGGATACTTAAAGCTAAGGCTCTGAGTTCTGGCACTTTTGTACCGTTCATATGACAGAGGCGCCACGGGCGGCTGGTGGCGGCTTACGGAGTTACTTTTTGTTGACAGAGGCGCCACAGGCGGCTGGTGGCGGCTTACGGAGTTACTTTTTGTTACTTTATTGAGCCTACGGCGTATTTTGTTAATGATTTTACTTCCTTGTCGTAGATAAAATCTTGTATGCAACTGAACGTAATTAGTCATTTTAATTCTCGTACTATCCTATTTTGATACTCGGCAAGCCTCGTATCAAAAAACAGCACTCGAATTAAAATGACCCTCATTACGATGCAGTTGCATAAATAGCTATTATGGTGCTAACAAAGTGGTCTATCTCAAAAACGGCTTACATTAGACTTTTTTTAAGATGCCTACAAAATATAGCTCCAATAAAGAATGGAACATACATTGTCTAAGCTGCTTTAATACTAAATCTACACACCTATAGCTAAAATCATTATAAAAAAAATTGGTTGTCTGTAAAGTCGGTTTACGGACGATAGTTTTACGTGATAACGTCATAAAGAAACATTGATGACCGCTAACCACAGCGCGCACGCGATGACTGGCGGGCCCGGCGGCGCGCGCTCTGCCAACGCTTGGGCCGATCGTGCCTCACTATCGCTTGTTCCGCGCTCTCGCTTGCATGCTCAGGCTAGGTGGAACGTGACACTATTTCGTGCGTGCAGCCGGTGTTATCGGTTTATAAGACTTTATCACGTCAAAAAATATTGGTCGGTCTATACAATTTACAAATAATAAAATACGTTTGCAAGTCGTAAGTCCCCAGTCTCTCGAATATAATAGGGATGGGATGAATGCTGCACCCCTACAAGTAATATAATCCGCTGTGTCTACAAATATTAAATGTTCTATAATATGAGTTGTTTATTTTGTATGAGGATATCTTGTTTACTTCGTTTTACCCTTCTGTATCCTGTACTTTCTGTGCTTAGTATTCTGCAGTTATACATTTAAACAACAACAACATTATTATAACTTTGGTAGTTTCATATTTGTGTTTTTGGGATCGGGCCGGTCATCGAGTCTACCGGACCGAGGATCCAAGAGCTGGCAGCTACCTAAGCCAAAAAGTTAGTTTGGTCTTCCAAAGGGTTATTTTGTGCTTTATGCCAACACACATCGATGAGGTCTTAGATTTATGTATAGATATTAGTTTTAATTTTAGATGTAGGTGATTTGTTTATTATTTTAAAATCCTTCTAAATTATATAAAATCTTAAAACACAAAAAAAAATTAAACATGGTGCACTTAATATAAAACTGTTTTGAATTAGGCACTCTTCGATCGAAAAAAGGTCATCATACCGCATTATTTTCTTCTAGTCTAGACGCTTTTTCTAGAGCATCAGTAATGTATGGATCTATCTATTCAATTTTTCTTCTTTTGAATCTAGAGCATGAGTAAAGTATGGATCTATCTATTCAATTATTTTACAGGTGATTCTATAATATCAGATGCACTGCATAATATATTCAGTATTTCCAAGAATAATATTTACCACGCTGTAAATGTTGGGAATACATTGTTAAGATGTAGGCGTTTTTGAATGGAGTCTTTACGCATAGATGAGCAAAAAATATTATCTTCTGCCTTTTGAAGTCCCCTGGCTTCCAAAAGCGTAATTTATATTGGGCACTAACAACTTAAAAAAATTACTCTTTCCTTTTTTGTACAAAAACAAGTTTTCGGTCCACGGAGATATCTACGGAGGATAAATTTCACTTTAATTATGTAGGTTCTCCACTTAAGTACGTAAGGACAAAATAATTAATTATCCGTCGAATTTCGGCGATAACCGAAAATGAACTTAGGTAAGTTTAGCTGGTTATACATACGTTTATTTTCACTGCCGACTTGAGCTGAAATAGATAATATTATACTATAACACAAACAGTGCCTTTCATGTTTCCATTAAAGCATCAGTTGATTAAACTCGGCAGTAATACTATACTTATAGTTCATATTCGTACATCTAAAACCACTTGAAGCTCATTTACGCACTAATTAAAATCTGAACGTATCTAAACCTTACAATATCTGGGAGGTATCTAAATAATTGTATACTTCATACCTAAACGGCATATTCAATTTTACTTTATCTATTTCGACTATTATAGGTAATTTGTTTATAACAAGTTAATTTTTAATTAACCCAGAGTGGAACACTTCTTTGGCACAGTGATAATCTTATGGTCGTCTTTCAAGTGGGAGGTCCCTGTTTCGATACCCAACAGGGGTAATTTCAAAATCTATAATTTCAAAGCTCTGGTCTGGTTTAGTGAGATACTTAAGGTTGATTATGCGGGTCTGTCCTAGAAATTCAAATTTAATTTGGTTTTACGCAATTTGTAAACTAATACGACAAAGTAGGCTTCTAAAAATCTTTACTTGAAAGTGTCCAGTTTAAGAAATTAGTCAGAATATCGACTAATTTGAGAATAACTCACGTCCAACTCGATATTGTGACTAATTTCTTAAACTGGACTTTCAAGTAAATTTTTTTATATAAACTTGTGAAGATGATACTGCCATCGTCGCAATTAGAATACCATATGCCATACATAATAACAAATTGAGAAAAACTAAATTAAATTTGAATTTCGCGGGCAGACCCGTATAATCCACCTTAAGCCGTGGCTACTAATACTTCTACCTATCCGGTAAAGCAGTGTCCCCAAGCGATATTGTTCCAAAACGATGGTTGAATTCTATAGGGTTATGGGTTATAAAACTAATGGTTAGTGGTTATAAAACTGCCATGAATTCTTCTATATTAAACCGTTACACGCTTCCATCTAAGACTGGATCGTAGCTTACCACTTATCACCAGGCAAGATAGAAGTCAAGGGCTGTAGAAAGAAAAAAATACTTAAATGGCATAATAGAATAGAATAGAATGTGGGCAACACACAAGCTTTATTATCTATTTATTTATTACATATCACAAAATAAAAATATTTATAATATAATATATACGTGTACATATATATATAAGCATACATACATACTTGTAATTACACATTCATCTATTTATATCACATAAACATTAATACATACTCATAAAAACACATTAACACAAAAACAAATTTAATTCACACGCAGACTCGGGCGAAACCCGTAGTATGCGCAAGCGACGGTCGATCGCGAAGTATTTACGCCGCTCGGGCAAGTTCGAGTGCCGATGCGAGTTTCGCGAAGCGGCCGCACGCCGGTTTACTAGGCGTGTGGCGCTGCAGTCCCAGGCGCGCCTTCACCGAGTGCATTCGATCGACTATGCAATGACATTCCATTGACCTCTTTGTAAATCGAGTCGCGTAATGTTTATTTTTCAATTGTTCTAACTAACTATTAACTTTTCTGTATTTTCTGTGCTTCCTATAACTTGTGTGTTGTGCCCAATACATGGAATACTTATCGGTGCCTTTTATTGATCGAGTCTATACGTAGGAATTCGTGTACCAACCACGAACCTCCTCACTGGTGACCCCTGGTCCTTTATTAATATAGTGACCCAAATTACACGCCAACCGATAAGATGAGCAGTGGTAGTGACACAGCCGGTACACAGCACGTTAACACGCGCCGACGAGTAAGAAAGGCAGAAAAAGTAAGTAGCATTGATAACCTTACGAGTGTGCCACACCCAAAACAAATCAAGCCACCACCATTTTGGGCTGAAAAACCGAACATTTGGTTCCGGCAAGTGGAAGGACAATTCAAAACATACGGAATTACGGATGACGAAGTAAAATTTTATCAAGTTCTTGCGGCCCTTGATAGACAATACGCGTCAGAAGTTGAGGATATTATAACGGGCCCCCCAGACTACAATCGCCTTAAAACGGAACTCATCAAAAGGCTATCCGCGTCGCGCGAGAACAAGATTAAACAGCTTTTGACTCATGAGCAGATGGGTGACCGCAAGCCCTCACAGTTCTTGCGTCACCTGCAACACTTGGCGGGACCTGACATCCCTGAAGACTTTTTAAAGACTATATGGTCCAGTCGTTTACCTACGGAGATGCAACCGATAGTCGCGTCACAACCAACCCTGACACTCGACGCGCTGGCAGATCTCGCCGACCGCATACACGACATCGCGACACCAGCCAAACAAGTAGCCGTCGCGACATCATCTACGTCGATAGACCTGCTCACGCGACAGGTGGCAGAGTTGACTAAGCAGGTCAGCACCCACCTCACCCGTGACAACCGGCGGTCACAATGGTCGCAACCTAACGAACGTGGACGAGCCCGTGCACGTAGCCGCAGCCGCTCTCGCCGATCAGATTCGAATCACCGACGGTTCCCCACGTGTTGGTACCACCATAAGTTCGGATCGGCGGCTAAGACTTGCATCCAGCCCTGCGATTTCAACAAATCGACGGGAAACGGGCGAAGCAATCAGTGATGGCGGCCAACGATTGCAAGAACCCAGGTCGCCTCTTCATCACGGACCGCGTTACAAAAGTGCAGTTCCTTGTGGATACGGGCAGTGATGTTTGTGTTTACCCTATAAGCGCACTTCATGAGCGTCGTTGTAAAACCTCTTTTACCCTCCGCGCTGCTAATGGTTCGATTATTGATACCTATGGTTACATTCAGCTCACGTTGAATATAGGTTTACGCCGAAATTTCCCATGGCGTTTCGTGATTGCTGACGTCACTAAAGCTATAATCGGTGTAGATTTTCTCTCATACTACCGTCTCATCGTTGACATCAGCAATCACAAGCTCATCGATAGTCTGACCAGTATCAGCGCGGCAGTAAATATTTCTACTCCCGACAGCCTTGTAACGAGTGTGAAGGTGTCGACTGGCGGCAGCAGCAGGTACCACGATATTTTGTCCGAATTTCCGGATATCACTCGCCCCGCCGGTACACCAGGTACAGTGAAACACACAACACTACACCACATCCGCACCACACCAGGCCCCCCAGTGTCGTGTTCACCCCGAAGGCTGGCTCCAGATAAATTGAAGATTGCCAGACAGGAGTTTGACACCATGCTGGCTAACGGTACCGCTCGTCCATCCGACAGTCCATGGTCATCCCCACTCCATCTCGCGACCAAAAAAGACAATGGCTGGCGTCCTTGCGGTGATTACAGGTTACTCAACGCAAGGACGATACCAGACAAATACCCAATCCGTCATATCCATGACTTTTCCCACAGCTTATCTGGATGTAAGTACTTTTCAGTTATAGATTTAGTCAAGGCTTACAACCAGATCCCTGTAGCTGAGGAGGACATTCTGAAGACAGCCATATCAACCCCCTTCGGATTATACGAATTTCCTTTTATGGCGTTCGGATTGAGGAACGCTGGGCAGACTTTTCAGAGGTTCGTGGATGAACTCACGCGCGGACTTGACTTTTGCTATCCATACCTCGATGATTTCTTGGTATTTTCCAGGACTCAGGAAGAGCACGAAGAACATTTGCGCCAACTCTTCACACGTATGCAAGAATACGGCGTGCTTGTAAACACGGCCAAATGCGTCTTCGGTGCACCTAAAGTAACATTCCTGGGCTACCAAATTTCAGAGGAAGGTACGAAACCTTTAGAAAGCAAAGTCAAGGCCATCGCTGACATTCCCGTCCCCAAGACCGTCAGAGAGCTAAGACGATTCTTGGGCATGATTAATTTTTACAGGCGATTTTTGCCCAACGCCGCCCAAATCCAGGCTCCTCTGAACGCCCTGCTAACCGGATCAGTCAAAGCTTCCCATCCAGTCGTCATAACAGGAGAATCATTGCAAGCTTTCGAAGACTGCAAAAAGAGTTTGTGCAATGCAGCCCTACTAGCGCATCCTAATTCTAATGCTAAGTTGGGACTTGTCACAGACGCGTCAGACAAAGTCATCGCAGCAGCTCTTCAACAATATGTGGACGGAGCTTGGCAGCCCTTAGCGTTCTTCTCACGCAAGTTGAGCCCATCTCAGGTCAAATATTCACCATATGACCGAGAACTCCTCGCAATATATGAGGGAATTAAATACTTTCGCCACATGTTAGAGGCCAATCACTTCACTGTCTATACTGACCACAAGCCACTATGTTACGCTTTTCATGAGCGAAAAAGTAACTGTTCGCCACGGCAGTTTAGACACTTGGATTTCATCTCGCAGTTCACGACAGACATCCGACATATCGCGGGTAAAGATAATGTCGTCGCTGACACTCTGTCCCGCATATATGAACTACAGATGCCTGTCGATTTAGAAGTTCTCTCTAAGGCCCAAAAAACAGATCCCGAGCTTGCGAATTACCTCAATGGTGAAACTTCCCTTCGCCTCACCAAAATGACAATTCCTGGCAGTCGTACTGAATTGTACTGCGACGTCAGTACCCCGACTCCCAGACCCTTTGTCCCGGAGAGCTGTCGTAGGCAAGTCTTCAACTGCCTCCACTCTCTTAGCCATCCTGGTCCCAACGCTACGGCTAAGCTCGTTGCACAACGTTTTGTCTGGCCACTTATGCGCAAAAATTGCCGCGAATGGGCTAAGGCATGTTTGTCCTGCCAGCGAACGAAGGTAAGCCGACACGTGTCGTCACCTTTGGGTACGCTTGCATTACCTTCAGCGCGATTCAAACATGTCCATTTAGACCTGATCGGCCCATTACCGCCTTCAAACGGTTATCGGTATTGCATGACAGCCGTCGATCGCTTCACGCGATGGCCGGAAGCTGTCCCTATTGCCGACATAACTGCTGAGACGGTGGCCAAAACGTTTATTTCCTGCTATGTGTCACGCTTTGGAATTCCGATAGATGTCGTGACCGATCGCGGGATGCAATTCCAATGTGCGCTTTTCCAGCAGTTGGCGAAATCTATCGGATTCACACACCGCAGCACAACTGCTTACCATCCGCAGTGCAACGGCCTAGTCGAGCGTTTTCATCGTCAACTAAAGGCAGCTATAACGTGCCACGCTGACGAGAATTGGACCGAGTCTCTACCCCTTGTACTTCTTGGCATAAGGAGTGCCATAAAAGACGACCTGAAAGCTTCATCAGCTGATCTGGTGTACGGTGAACCTCTGCGACTACCCGGTGAGTTCTTCGGTCACAGTGTCGCAAGTTACACCACCGATATCACCGACTTTTCAGCTCGCTTGAAGTCCTTTGCCGAGAAGCTACGACCTGTGCCAACACAGCACCATTCCAAACCCAAAACCTTCATATTTAAGGATTTAAACACATGTAGCCACGTCTTCATTCGGGAAGAAACGCTACGTGGTTCCCTACAGCCAGCGTATAACGGGCCATATGAGGTTTTGAAGAGAGGCGCAAAAACCTTTAAGATAAATGTTAAGGGCAAAAACGTCACAATATCCATTGACCGACTAAAGCCAGCCTAAATATTGTCTGAAGACACTCTCCACCAACCTAACCGGCCAAAACCACCTGATCCTCCCCAACCCAAACCTCCAGATCCTCCCCAGCAACAAGCTGGAGATAATACCAGATTTCGGACCACACGTTCGGGAAGACGAGTACGGTTCCCAGATTATTATCGTCCGTAGACACGGCCTCTGGAGGGGAGTGATGTGGGCAACACACAAGCTTTATTATCTATTTATTTATTACATATCACAAAATAAAAATATTTATAATATAATATATACGTGTACATATATATATAAGCATACATACATACTTGTAATTACACATTCATCTATTTATATCACATAAACATTAATACATACTCATAAAAACACATTAACACAAAAACAAATTTAATTCACACGCAGACTCGGGCGAAACCCGTAGTATGCGCAAGCGACGGTCGATCGCGAAGTATTTACGCCGCTCGGGCAAGTTCGAGTGCCGATGCGAGTTTCGCGAAGCGGCCGCACGCCGGTTTACTAGGCGTGTGGCGCTGCAGTCCCAGGCGCGCCTTCACCGAGTGCATTCGATCGACTATGCAATGACATTCCATTGACCTCTTTGTAAATCGAGTCGCGTAATGTTTATTTTTCAATTGTTCTAACTAACTATTAACTTTTCTGTATTTTCTGTGCTTCCTATAACTTGTGTGTTGTGCCCAATACATGGAATACTTATCGGTGCCTTTTATTGATCGAGTCTATACGTAGGAATTCGTGTACCAACCACGAACCTCCTCATAGAATAGATATAGAATAGTAATATTTTTTATTCAATAAACTTTTTACAGTGCTTTTGAATCGTCTGACTCTACCACTGGTTCGGAATGCCTTTCCTGCCGAGAACCAGCAAGAAACTCGGCGGTTGCTCTTTTCAAAACAAGTTTACAAATCATTAGATACTATGTATGCAGTGTTTCCACAATGAGGGGAAGTTACAAAAATTCATACCTACTAACAATGCAATATATCTTAAGATGGGTAGACATAAAGTAGCGCCATTCCCGTCGGTGGCACCCGTTCACGAGCATGATGCATGACCCAGCCGTTGCTTCGCTCAACCATATTTGAGGGAATGTAGCATAATAGAATTAATGGATACTTCTATAACAATATCACACAAAGTTGTATTAATATGGTTGGATGTTGTAACTCAATTTCTGTAATCTCAATTGTTAGTTTAGTAGGTACAAAGCGAAATGTCAAAGCGAAGTTAAAATTGAATTTCTAGTGTTAAACTTTGTTCCGACATTTGTACCCAGTTGTGGGCTAGCAAATACTTACTAAGCACTATTAAATTGAACTCGCTCTTTTATAACGGATGTGTTGTTACACTATGCAAATTCGCTATTTAGTACCTACCTACCTAGTCTCCAAAAAGTCTTCACAAACAATACATAATGTGCAGTACAGTACATTAGCGTAGAATAACACCACCATCTTCAGCAACCCATCATCGGCTCACTACTGAGCGCAGGACTCCTGTCAGAGAGGCGTTATAGGCCATAGTCCACCACGCTGGCCCAATGCCAATTGGCAGTCTTCACACACCTTTGTGAACATTATGGAGAATTCTCTGGGGTGACTTAGTTTCCTCACGATGTTTTCCTTCACCCTTGAAGCATGTGATATTTAATTGCTTAATTAAACGCACATAACTCCGAAAAAGCCGTGACCTTTGTCCACGGATGGACGTCTATCGGTTGACAAAGAAGAACTCCAAAATAATAAGAGGTGCGTGCCGGGTATCGGACCTGCGACCCCCCGAATAGGAGACCACAATCCTAACCACTAGCCTATCCCTGCTATACCTATCTGTATAGCGTAGAATACTTCCACTTTTATTAAAAGAAAAATATTTCAAATGCTTACTGGGCAGTGCTAATTAAAGATTTATTTTAAAAAGAAAATGAAGAAAATAATATTTTCAATAGATTCTGCTCGTGATGTTACTGTGGTTTTCCGTAATGTAATAAAGTGGAATCTGAGAAATATCATATGTAATGTAATTTGGAACCAACAAATAAATGATACTGATACTAATTCTGGAACACAATCTCTTAAACTAAATAGACAGGGCTAATGAAAATATAGTGATATCATTTCATGATATTCCCTGCGGAGTGGGATAGCATTACAATATTAATTAGTACCGTCAATGTAGGTAGTTTATAGAGATATTGTACAGTAGAGTTATGTAGCACCAGATTATTATATTTCGACGCATCATTCGAAGATATAATTTGTATTTTGTTATAACCAGTAGGTTAATACAAATTACATCTGAAGAATGTTTATATACTATTATAATATCGGAATTCTTCAAAGACAATTTGTGTTAACCTACCTGGTTAATACAAATATTATCTTTGATTGAAGTGACTCACATAAAAATCGATAAAACATCACGACTTGTGAAGTTTGTTTGATCACATCCTACTAAATACTAATACGAACGTTTGTGAGGATGGATTTGATGGATGGATGGATGTTTGTTACTCTTTAACACCACAACGAATGAACGGATATGGCTGAAATTTGGAATGGAGATAGCTCATACCCAGGATTAAAACACAGGCTCCTTTTTATCCCGGAAAATTACAGAGCTCCCGCAGGACTTATAAAAGCTTTAATCCACGCGCACGAAGATTTTTGTTTTGAATCCATTAATCTCGTTTCTTTCCCTAGGGTTTAGTGATCCCTATTGCATGCTGGGCATTCAGCCAGCCTCGCTGCCAGCGTCACCCCGCGCTTCGGAGGACGAGGGCCGCAAGCATGGCTTCAGGCTAAGCTTCAAGCGGCGTGACGGAAGGCAGCAGCGTGACAGCTTGGGCAGGCTCCCCGCCCGCTACATACGCGCCACCAGCGTCCGACCGCACACACTGTCGCCGAGGTGGAATGAGACCTTCAAATTGTAAGTTCCTGAAATCAATAACCATTTTTTTAGAAGTTAAAATGGGTATAGTAAGCTATCCTTAAAAGATAGATAATTGCCATCGCGGACTTTTCTGTAAAGATTTATACTACCATACCAGCACCATACATTGTTTTGTTATAATATCTCAAAGGGATTGTAGGCGCGTTTTCGATGAAAGCTCCCAGGCGGCTTGAACTTTTCCGACATTGTCAAGAACTATCGTCATATTTCAACCAATTTACACAAAACCTTAACAAATTATACACTAAAACTTTCCTCGTGAATCACCCTATCTATTGGTGAAAACCGCATGAAAATCCGTTTGGTTTCAAACTCCGTTGGACTTCAGACTCCTGCGCCACTATATATAATTTATTGTTGATATTTTAAAAACTATATGGGACCACCTAGATTTCGATAAAATTTATATGGGACCACCTAGTAAGTATACCCTTTGAAACAAAAAAGAATTTTCCAAATCAGTTCAGGCGTCTTCGAGTATTCGGTGAACATACATAAAAAAAAAGATTCCGACGAATTGAGAACCTCCTTCTTTTTTAAGTCGGTTAAATAGTTTCGAGCCAATACTTTCGCAAATGTAATCGCGTTTTCAACCGAGCGTGGAATCTTTTTTCACAACTGAACAAGCGCAAAAAGTAACTTTTTCATATCTCAAATTCGGAAAATAGGCATTGCTTATCCTATTTCAATAAACAATGGGTGGGTGTAAAACGCTACATTCTCCCTCCATATAAGAGAATAGTAGATTATTAACCAAGGGGATAAAGGACTCGAGGTTTACTCCCGAGCGTAGCGAGGGTGTTAAAAACTTAAATCACGAGTGAAGCGAGGGATTTAAGACGAGTCCTGAGTGTAGCGAGGGATTTAAGTTCACCCAAGACTAAGACAGCTTTATCACCGAGGAAAATACTCTACTTTTCGTACCATTTGCGAAAAAATTAACACAATAATAATATGAGATAAGCATTTATTAAAAATAATGACAATTAAAAGTAAAAGTTAACATTCGAAACATTGGTCCAATTATTATTATTGATAGAGAGAGTTACATTTTTGTTTGGTACATTTATTGTTGATGAGTTGATTCGGATCCGAGACATGGTCGCTAACTAAGGGCCTCATAAGTAGGCTCAGGACTGCTCAGCGGGCGATGGAGAGAACTATGCTCGGAGTGTCCCTGCGGGATCGAATCAGGAATGAGGAGATCCGTAGGAGAACCAGAGTCACCGACATAGCTAAGCGAGTCGCGATACTGAAGTGGAAATGGGCGGGGCACATAGTTCGAAGAGCTGATGGTCGTTGGGGTCCCAAGGTGCTGGAGTGGCGACCCCGCACCGGGAAGCGCAGTGTTGGCAGACCCCCCACCAGGTGGACCGACGACATCAAACGAGTCGCAGGGAGCCGCTGGATTCAGGCGGCGCAAGACCGAGGCCTGTGGAAGTCCATGCAAGAGACCTTTGTCCAGCAGTGGACGTCTATCGGTTGATAAAGAAGAAGAAGAGTTGATTTGAGTATTTCTCTGTTCTTGCGTCTGAGCATTTGCACTGATGGAATCCGACAATTCACTGTCACTGTCGCTTTGATTTAACATCGTAACGTATTTTTAGAACATTTACTTATTTATAAAAATAAATTAAAATAAACTTAACGTTTATGTATTTGAAGAAAACAAAAACGCGGCAAATTCCTAGACTAATATTTTTTTGTCGGAAAAGCAAAGGCATCAAGCTCATACGGCCTCGTCGGTTTTCGTAATTTTATTTAATAATCATAACTGCATAATAAATGCGTATTCCTTTTTCAAAAAGATGTATAATGCTTTATATACAAACTCAATGGTGTAAACACAGATGTACTTAGTTCAGTATAAATTTCGGTAAGTATTCCAAATTTAAATCACATTCTCCCCTTAGAGGATGAATGAAATTCAGTACAATTTTCTTTCCCTGTTTTTAACAGATTAAAAATGACTATTGTTATGTTCGCTTTTTGTGGCACAGAATGTCACTTTTTTGAGCAAGTGGTACGAAAATTATTTATAACTATCGCCATGGATACTTGGTAAAAAGACTTGTGGTCTATGCCCGTGCTAAGTTTCCACCTTTTTTTCCCACGATCGAATGCTTCCACCATTCGATACTTTTTATTAGATAAAATGCCTACTATTATTATTTCTTATTCTGAACAGTGGTAAGTATAATTAATCAAAAGGTAACAAAAACATTGAACTTTAAATGGCCAACCAAGTCCATGCTAATTAATTCGCTTTATAAACCTATCAGCAAAATAAATCAAGAACTTTGGCTTAAAAAGATCAGGGCTATGAATTCATTAACTTATTTCAAAGTCATAGTGACCGCATATTTTTTAAGGTTATAAAAGGTTCTTTCTACGTGATATTATGGACACAGATTAGTATACCTACACTAGCGGCACGCTATGATGGCCGGTTTGACGTTTGTCCGCTCATGAAGTTCCGTATTAATTGATAACGACTTTGAAGGAAATAATTGTATTACTTTATTGACGATAGTGATGTGCAGAGATTCATAAATTTTATCGAATGTAGTTTTAGGTTTAGGACTCAAAATTTATTTATTAAATTGATTTCTAAAATGTATACAAGTGTAGAAAAATCAGTTTGCACCATTTAAGGGGTGAATGTACTTGTGAATATGAACAATTTTCACTATGTGGACAAACCTCTGAAATCGCAAAAAAATATCAGCTGTTTCATACAAAAGGTAAAATTTTTATTTTTATATGATATTTACCACAACTCGGCATTTGGTTTTCTAAATTGAAAATTTTTAAAAATGGAATCTAATACGATCGTCACATAGGATCGCTGGCTAGCACAACTACTACCTCCGGCAAACTCGCGTCAATGCTCAATGCAAAACAAAGCAGTTTCGAATTGACGTTGCTTCGAAAAGTATAAACTGTCAGTGCAATGCGATTGTGATATAGTTTTGACCTGGCTTTGGATTTCAAATATTGATACTGCATTACTGTTGACCCTTGCTCGTTAATTTGGACTCTGTTCAAGCCCTTTGTTGTGGATTTCGTCGATATGACCGAACGTACGCAGAGAACTGTTCTAAATAGTCAGACACGTGAGTTCGTAATACGCCTTCGTAACTATTTCGATCGTGAAGCTCAAAATGGAGGGCCAATTTTACCTATAACGTCAGTGGTTGAACGCGTAGCTGATGCGCTTAATATTGGACAACGAACTGTTTGACGGATAACTAAAAAAAAATATGGCGAGACTGGCACAGAAGAAAATAAACTTCACACACCAAAAAAGAGAAAACGAGCAAAACCAGTCGTAGGCATCGATAGCTTTGATGCCGATGCTATCCGAAGACATGTTTACGGCTACTATTTACAGAAGGAGTATCCAACAAGAAAAAAGTTGGTGCATTCACTGAAGGAAGCTGGATTATTCTTCGGTGGGGAAAGTTCTTTAACGAAGATTTTGAAGACCATTGGATTTCGATACAAAAAATGTAACAAACGCAAAATATTGATGGAAAGATTTGATATAGCGATGGCAAGGTATACTTTTTTACGGCAAGTGAAAGAAATCAAAAATTGGCAAAATGTTGTGTTCTTGGATGAAACATGGCTTAATGCTAACCATACTGTAGGCCGTTCTTGGAACGATGACACAGCAGCATCTACTTCCAAAGTTCCTGTAGGAAAAGGATCGCGACTTATAATTTGTCACGCCGGAACCATCAACGGGTTTGTCGGAGGTTCTCTCATGGCTTTTGCGTCAAAAACCACTGGAGACTATCATGAAGACATGAATGGAGAAAAGTTTACTGAATGGTTTACCTCAATGTTGTGTAGCCTCCCTGAACCATCTATTATAATTATGGACAACGCCCCATACCACTCGATGCAAATTGACAAGCCACCTGCCCAATCCCAAAAGAAAGCTGATATCGTCGCATGGCTTCGTAAAAATGGCGTAGATGCAAACATGAATATGTTAAAAGCGGAATTAGTACGTCTTTTAAAAGAAAACAAACCAACCAAGATCCGATACGTCATTGACGAAATAGCATTAGAACATGGGCACAGAGTTATACGGTTACCGCCTTACCATTGTGAGTATAATGCGATTGAGTTGGTGTGGGCTCAAATTAAGGGATATGCTGCAAGACACAATACAGAACCCCCATTTACCACAAAAAAAATGCTAAAATTATTAGAAGAAGCTTGTGAACATGTGACTAAAGGAGACTGGGAAAAGGTTGTGAATAGAACTGTTAAATTAATAAGGGAAGATTATGAAAGAGATGTGAAAATAGATAATATTATAGAAAACGAACATATAATTATTAATGTAGATGATGATAGCAGTGACGACAGTGAAAATAGTAGTATGGACGAATCTGATGACGAATAATGGCCTTTTGTGGCACCTTTTTTGGTATCTTTTGTATTCATATGTTTCTTGTGTGCATATAAAGTATGTATATTCATTTTCATTCAAATATTCAGTTCGTTCAAATAAATTAAATAAACATATACATTTTTGTTTTATTAAACCTATTTAATCAGGTACAAAAACAAAACTTAATTGTTTTTTGTTCGAGAATAAATTGACATTCCACATCACTATTGTAATGTGTCAAACCGGCCATCATAGCGTGCCGCTAGTGTAAAAGTAATATGAATCTCATTATTAATTCTAGAATTTAAAAATTTTAAATTCTTTAAAATTGAAGTGCGAAAAATCACTAAGGCCCGCTCGCAGAAACGCCGGGTTATCCTAAACCAGAATTAGCTGCTGCTTTGACAGATTTGGTAATGTGACAGTTTCTGTCAAAATTGCAAATTTATTGCTGGGTCTCGGCGTCTCTGCAAGCGGGCTTATGTGGAATAGTGATTGTACGAACTGCAGCAACCAAATATTTTATAATTAATGTAGGTAATGGGTCAATTTCAACAAAGTGGTTTTTTCTTTCATTTCGGTGAACTTTCGTATTATAAGTTTTTTTTAATTTAAGCTGTGGTATGTTATACTTCTTGATATAGGTTATGCTCTTATGTAATGCCATAAAAATATTCCTATTTAACCTATGTAAATTCGTGTTTGAAATTTGGATGCCACCGAAATGAAACATTCGTTCACCGAAATGAAATAACTAACCACCGAAATGAAAGAATGTGTCCACCGAAATTAAAATGCACCGAAAACGTATACAGACAGACAAAATATTACTTTTCTACTGAGCAAACGCTAACCTCAACCATACACCTTACCTAAATTGATAATCTTTTTACTTTCACGGAGTTATGGAGTAAAATAGACAAAAAATTTCATCTCCTATCCCGGAGAAACCTTATTGTTTATGAGGATATAATCTATTATCTTATATGTTATATGTTGACCCGGAGTATCAGCTACCTACTATACCAAATTGTATTAAAATCCGTTGGGTAGTTTTCACGTAATGCGCGCACAGACAGTCAGACAGACAGACTAAAATAAAAAAAATTGTTTCACAGTATCGGTAATAAAGTGTCCTCCTATTAAAATTTTCATTTATATACAATATACATACTATAAAATTAAACAAATATTTTGAAAAATTCACGTGTTGATCCGGATTTTCACCGAAATGAAATAATAATCCACCGAAATGATAAAACAATCCACAGAAATGAAACTATTATACACCGAAATGAAAAAGCTCACCGAAATGAGTATTTTTATCATTTCGGTGGGTTTTTTATCACTTCGGTGGCCAGTTTAGGCTACCGAATCCACCTAAATGAAAACACCGAAATGAAAACCAAGGGTAAAAATTAGCATAACTAAAAAAGTATTTATTATAGGATATAAGGAATACTACACAAATAAACATATTACCAATATCTCATTCATTAGTTTATAATTAAGTATACTAGCTCAATGCAAGACAAGTTATACCACATACACGGAAATGAAAAGAAGTGTGTCGCACGTCACCGAAATGACATACAAACGTTTTTTTGGGGAACAAGCAGGCAATCGGCGCACTTTCATACAGGATAAACACCTAGAGGCCACTATTACGTATGTTCTAAAGGCATAAGGGGGGAGCTAGAGCTGTTCTATGCAAAAATATTCTTAAATATTGGATAGAAGCAGGCGTTACTTTGCGGAAGTCCATGATCAGCAAGAAAAGGTTAGAATTATTTTGCTATAATCCGCCAACAGAAAAATCTGTATAACTTTTACACTACTCTCGACGCACGTTTCGCCCCGACACCGGAGCATCCTCAGGAGATGTCGACTTTACAATGATCTATTTGACTAGACAATACATCATTGTAAAGTCGACATCTCCTGAGGATGCTCCGGTGTCGGGGCGAAACGTGCGTCGAGAGTAGTGTAAAAGTTATACAGATTTTTCTGTTGGCGGATTATAGCAAAATAATTCTAACCTTTTCTTGCTAAAAATATTCTTGATTAACTTTAAGCCACCGAAATGAAAGGACTTTCTGGGACACATGCATTTTTACTTACCAGTTCTTAATCTGGGTAGATATTATTATAAAATTACTTTGTGATAATACTAACACTATTAACGATTTAAATAAAAGTAGCCATAAGCCAAAACAACCAATAGTTGGAACGTAGTTCCTTATCGCACGGTGCGGAAGGGGGCTAGACGGAAAAAATTAAGACAAAATTGAACCGACACTCGACACTGATCGACACTTTTTTGAATGTGAATATGGCATTGTTGTGTTCGGTATTGTCGCGGTACAATATTGGGTCTCCGTAGCCTTGTGGCTTCTGCAGTCGCCTAACAGTTAAAAGTCGATGTTTCGAATCCCAGCTCGACAGACTGAATTTTCTATTTTCAATTTTATTTTAAATAATTTCTACATGTGGAATTTTTCCCTAATTGGAACGTAGTTCCTTATCGCGCGGTGCGGAACTCGGAAGGGGGCTAGACGGATCGACACTTTTTTGAAACCGACACTTTTTTGAAGGCATTGTGTTCGGTATTTTCGCGGTACAACATTGAGTCTCCGTAGCCTAGTGGCTCCGGCAGTTGCCTAACAGTTCAAAGTCGATGGTTCGAATCCCAGCTCGACAGACCGAATTTTGTATGTTGTATCCCAATGTTTGTGACCCAATGTTGTATCGCGAAAATACCGAACACTATTGCAAAATTCACATTCAACAAAAAAGTGTCGGTTTGAAAAATATGTCGAGTGTCGGTTCCTTAATTTTTTCCGTCTAGCCCCCTTCCGTACTGCGCGATAAGGAACTTACGTTCCAAAAATTAGGGAAAGGTTCCACATGTAGAAATTGTTTAAAATAAAATTGAAAATGGAAAATTCGGTCTGTCGAGCTGGGATTCGAACCATCGACCTTTGGCTGTTAGGCGACTGCAGAAGCCACAAGGCTACGGAGAACCATTATTGTACCGCAAAAATACCGAACACAATGCCAAATTTTAAGTAATCGAAAGGAACTACGTTCCATCCGGGTGTCCCTTGTCACCTCTTAAGTTTTTTTTTGTTTTATGAGGGAAATTACACTGAAAAATGTTGTGAGGACAGCCACCGAAATGAAAAATTAGGGGTTTAAATTTTTTTTTATTTCTAAACTGCAATTTTTACCGAGAAATATTTACTGGCTCCATAAAGATAACGTCATACTCTTCTGCTTAGAAAAAAATATAAGCACTGTACAGTAACGGTCTGCACTACCGATTTCATACATGCCGCGTAAATTTTGCTGTTGGGAAATCCACCCTAATAATAAAGTAAATGTAGGTACTTAGGTAACTCTTAGATTCAAGTCTTCAGTAGGAGTGCAGCAGAGTATAATCCTGATATTTTCCAAAATAATTACTACATATATATAATATATATACATTATTATGTACATGTTTCATTTTGTTAGTTTCACATTATTTCCCCGAGCATAACATAGCTTAATCAGTTTAACAGTAATGTCAACACTCTAGACATCTCGCGTCGGGGGCAGCCGGGGGTGTCAAGGACCCTTAACTTTCAAGTATCCTAAAGACATTGAACATAAAGTTTGGATCACTTCATGCATACGAGTTCGTGCGCTCGCTGTTAATAAAATTGGATTAAGTTGGAATTTTGTAAATACCTACGTTTGCCACCGGATTCGTCTATAATAATTATTATTATGTTTTGATAATATATTATTATAATGATGATGACACTAATAAATAGGTGGATGAATGTCTCACTTCCGTTGGTAATTTGCGAACCCTTCGATTTTACCTGGATAAAACCTAATTAAAACATATTTTACTCTCCAGAACCTCATCGACCGAGCGAAGCGAAGGTCTTTGAGTTAACTAGAGCGATTTGCACTTGTCCGTCCGTCCGTCCGTCCGTCTGTCAGAGCCTTATAACTTTTGAATTACTGAACGTAATTACTTCAAATTTAGATATAATATGTAAACCGATGGCCTCCAGCCGAAAATGGCTTAAAAAGTTATAAAAATCTTTATTTCAGGGGGGCTCTCATAGAAGCGAATGCGAAGTAAAAAAAAAAATATCGCGTTACATAAAATTGTTACGTACCATTTTAAAGATAATTTTGAACTGAGTACAAAAATATTTTTTTTTAAATTTTTCCCTTAAAATTGACGAAATGGGGGGCTTTCAAAGTGGCGATTTTATACGCTCGCTTGAAGACGCTCTCTAGGAAAATCCGCTATGGATTTTCAAACTGATTTTATGTTTTTAGGTCACTTATATCCTGTACTTGAACAACAAATACTAAAATTATATGAATATTATAAAGAAACGAGATTATTTAATTTTTAATGTACATCAGTAATTCATATAGCATCAACATAGCTTCACAATAATGCTAATAGATGGCGCAGTCAGTAACTATTCCCATGGAACTACGAGTTACGACTAACGACCTATCCCAAAAACAGTTTTGCGTCGATCATTATTATTTAGTTACTTATTATAATACAATAATTGTATTGTAATTTTTTTTGTACCATATTATTCAATTAAAATTATTTTTTAGTTAAATTTTAGTTAAATATTGTATATTTTCTATTCGCGTCGATAGATGACGATTTGTACAGATGCCCGTAACCCGGTTTCACTCGTTAGTACCTACATAATAATTCAATGTTTTCACTAACGTTCCCTAACCTTTACGGGCTACCTATAAGTTAGGTGATTGATGTTTTCTGTCAACTTATTTATCACGATCCTGTACGGGACACCTAAAAGGATATTGGGACGGATGTTAGGACTTAGGATTGTATTTAGGAGCTACCTACGTTAAGAGACTCCTACTTAGGGGATGATTTAGGTATGTTTGGTGAAAACGGGCATAATAATAATGTCAGTTTTGGTTATCATGTATCGATTGAATGAATAATCATGGGATACCGTTACCGCGAGGTCTCAGTTCGGGGCGAACCACTAGTATAGTATACTTTATTAAGTATCACTGTATAAAATCCCTTTAAGGTTGATTATACGGGTGTACCCGCGAAATTCAAATTTAATTTGGTTTTTCGCAATTTGTAAACTAATACGACAGAGTAGGCTTATGGCATTTGAAGAATATCGACTAATTTGTGAGTAACTCACATTAAACTCGATACTCGGATTAATTTCTTAAACTGGACAGTTTCAAGTAAAAAAATTTTTATATAAACCTGTGAAGGTGATACTGCCATTGTGCATTGTCGCAATTAGGATGCCATAAGCCTACTTTGTCGTATTAGTTTACAAATTGTGAAAACCCAAATTAAATTTGAATTTCGCAGACCCGTATATTCCACCTTAATATAGGCAAAGACAATTAAAAAAAAACTATTTCATTCAAGCAAAAATTATGTCAATCCATTGCCCTGTTGCCGCGTGACTAAAGGACAAACCAACAAGTACACTTAAAGTGAAGTAAGCAATGATAGCCTAGTGGTTAGGACATGTGGTCTCCTATTGGGGGGACGCAGGTTCGATCTCGGGTACCACCTCTGTCTTTTCGGACTTATGTGCGTTTAAGCAATGCTTCAACGGTGAAGGAAAACATCATAGGGACACTTGCACACCCAAGAGTCTTCCATAATGTTCTGAAGTGTGTGAAGTCTACAATGCGTCCACTATGGCCCCTAACCCTTCTCTAAGAGGAAACCTGTGTTCAGAAGTGAGCCGTTGATGGGTTGTTGATGATGATGATGATGTGGACAATAATTGGCGCGTAACCACACATTTTATTTATCAGTGACATCGACGATATATCGTCGGATGTGCTGCACCTAGACATCTGGGACCACGATGACGAAAGCTCGGTGCTGGATGCGGTATCGCGACTCAACGAAGTGCGCGGCGTGCGAGGCTTGGGTCGGTTCTTCAAGCAAGTGTGCCAGAGTGCGCGGCAAGGCAGCCAGGACGACTTTCTCGGTGAGTTATCACTTATCAGCTTACGCGCTTACACGCGCGCCACATTTTGCGCTTCAAATAAACGAACGCGCGTACTCGCGCTTTTCCGGCGTTTTCGCTCTAACTGGCGTTGAGCCAGTCACACAAATTATGGATTCGGGTTGTTACGTTCCCTCAAATATGGTTGAGCGAAGCAATGGCTGGGTCATGCGTCATGCTCGTGAACGGGTTCCACCAGCGGCAATGGGGCTACTTTCTGTCTGCCCGTCTTAACATGTGTTGAATTATAATTAGATATAATTATGTATGCTTTTGTGGAACATCCCCTCATTGTGGAAACTCTGCATACATAGCATAATATATATTAATTATATTGTAAAAGTATTTTGAAAACAGCAACTGCCGAGTTTCTTGCTGGTTCTTCTCGGCAGGAACGGCATTCCAAACCAGTGGTAGACTCATTGATGATTCAAAAGTACTTGTAAAAGTTTATTTGAATAAAAAACATTTCTATTCTATTCCATTCTATTCTATTCTGACGAACTCGTCTCGCTCTTTAAACGAGCTTAAAAAGCACGTCAACTAGTTGCGCTTGTGGCAAACGGCGGGCATATTTAAAGCGCCTACATGCGCTTCCAAAAACCAGATTATACGCACCAGAAAAAACGCTTATCTGAAACCGCCCTATACTTAGTACCACAACTTGTAACGTTTTATCAATTTTGGCGTCGTTTATTACACTAAGTCCCGCTTGCAGGGACGCCGAGTTAGTTAACCCAGAGTTAGCAGCTAAGTCTAGGTTAAAAGGACAGATTTGACAGATTGCGTATACAGCTTCTGTCATATTTTGACGGCGTCTCTGCAAGCGGGCCTTATTCGGTTTAGGACAGATTCGCTTTACGACAGATTCACTTTACGGGAGAAATTTCAGCATAATATAATACCATGTGTTTATAATGTTTATGAAATAACCGCTTTATCCAATAGAGGATCCACCAGCGGATCCAATAGCACTCTGGAGTTCAATGTGTTCTCTTGATTTTTTTATGGAACATTACGAATTATATTACATTCATAACCCTCTAATTAGCTTTAGAAGTTTATTTCACGGGTTTATATTTACTACTAGTATGCTAATCCGCTCGCAAATAATTATTAAGTAGTTGACTTTAAATTTCAATTGCATGCAAAATTAGGGTAAACAAAGTTAGCGAGTAATATTTAAATGAGGAGATAGATACCTAACTCTCTTTGTAAAGCGCAGCGTGAATTTTATAATTTGGACCAATGTGGTAAGAGTTTTTGGATGCGTACTTTAGAACTGAATGACAGAACACTAATAGGATTCCTCGAATGTCCATCTGCCTGTGTGTCAATGCCCATTTTATATTAAAGTTCACCGGTCGCTTATTGCTGAAATAAGAAAATAGTTTAAAGATTGTAACCCGATTGCGGAAAAATGGATATAGGTAACATCCGCCATATTGATTTTGTTAGTGTAAAATGTAGCCTATGTCACCCGGACCATAATAACGAACTCATTCATCAAAATCGGCCCAGTAGTTTTGGCGCCACGGTGCGGTGGAGCATTCGTAAATAGCCACATACATACATACATACATAGACTGTTAAAATCATAACTCTTCCTTTTGGCTTTGCCGTAGTCGGGTAAAGATTTCGAGTTCCTATTCCTATTAATACAAATGCAAGAATACAAAATGCAGGACTGTAGGAGCAAAGAAAAAATATATTACTCTAGTCTACCTAAATCAATAACAGATGTATGAAATGAAGTACGCAAAAAAAATTGGTTGTCTGTAAAGTCGGTTTACGGACGATAGTTTTACGTGATAACGTCATAAATAAACTAGAACTAGCTCGCGACACATCCGCTAACCACAGCGCGCACGGTGCAGCCGGTGTTCATCGATTTATAAGACGTTAACACGTCAAAAATACACACATCAAAAGTGTCTAGGGATCAACATATATTTTTGCAATAACTTTTCTCCTGATTGATATTAATTAAAATTTTCTTTAAGGATTCATCAAATAAAGTGTTTTCGTTTGTCACAGTAACGATAAACCAAGTCACCTTTGCATTAATAAAGAAATTTGCCATTTTCCTAATAAAGGGATTTTTGACATTTGAACCACTAACATTAAAGTTCGAAAAAAAGACTGAAATAACAGTTTTCTTTAAAATTTTATTGGGTAACTTAAACAATTAATAATCCGTGTTTCTACCGCGAACACTAACAACACAAGAACATCGGTTTGGCATACTCAAAATGAGTTCATCCAAATCACGCTGTGGAATGGCCGCCCATGTTCGTTGCAACAACAAAAAAAGGTCTTCTTGCCACTGGATACCCTCCATATTCGGCAGAGCTCTTCTCTGTAGCATATCCCATGCATGCTCAATCGGGTTCAAGTCTGGCGACTGAGCAGGCCAGGGCAGGACATTGATGTTAGCTGCGGCGAGAGTCTGTCTTACAACTCTTGCGGTGTGCGGTCGTGCATTATCATGCATTAACTGAAATAAGGGACCGATTTGCACTTGTAGAGGAACGATGACGTCTGATACAATCGTCTCAGCATAAATTTGAGCGTTGAGGTTGCCTCTGATCCAAATCAACTCAGTTCTTCCGCCGATCCAAATACCCGCCCATACCATGATGGTTCCACCACTATAAGGATGGACTTCCTGGCAGGATTTTAATCGCTGTTGGCGTCCAGGGGTTCTCCAGTGTCGTATACGTCTTGTATCCGGTCTCATACCAAAACGAGACTCATCAGAAAAGCACACGAAACGCCATTGTTCTTCTGCCCAATTCCTGTGTTCAAGAGCCCATTGATATCGAATCCTACGATTGTGCATTGCTATAGGTGGTACCCGTAGCGGTCTTCGGGAATGAAGGTTCACTTCATGCAAGCGGTTTCTGACTGTTTGGTCGCTAATTAAGTTCCCTGAAGAGTGATGAAGCCTCACGGCTAACATCATGGCGGTTATTGTTGGAGCTCTTCGAGTTAAGATTTGAATGTATCGGTCTTGTCTCCGTGTGGTGCAGCGATACCGTCCTCCATGGCGCTCAGCCACGGTACCAGTGCTTCGGTAACGTGTCCAAAGTCGACTGATAACACTCTGACTTGTATTCAGAGCTAAAGCCACAGTACGTTGCCGGGAACCAGCTTCTATCATTCCCACGGCTCTGAGCATTTCTTCCCTGCTTAAATGACGTCGCTGCTCCATAATAACGTTGGTTTTAATCAGTAGTAGGGAAACAGTAGCACTAAAAATGTCTTCAATGCGTTGTATGTTTTTATAGGGAAAATATTGACAGCTGATTTTCATCTTTTACTCGAATTTGATTGACAGTTCCTGATTCAAATTATGAAATGCACCAAAAAGGATCCATATAAATTTATAAAATCATAAATTTATTACAAAGCCACATCTCAATCTCAAGAAATCCGCATAAAAATGCTTGATCCCTAGACACTTTTGATGTGTGTATTACCTAATAAGTAATATTGTTCTTAAGGTGGTAAAAGCATGCGACAGGCGATTTTCGGTGAGCTCACAGAGCTTACAAATTGAAAACTATAATTCCAATTTGAATAATTTCAATGCAATATGTAATTTGGGTATCTTAACTAAATTCGCTTAGAGATAGAAACACGATTGGAAAAAAAATTCTCGATAGAAAGTTTTCCCAAACTTTGATCGAATAATCACCTTTTTTAGGTTTAAACCTTGTTTAAACAGAAACGGTAGGTTTTTTTCCTGCTATTTTTTTTATTTGTGTTGATTGACCGAGCGAAGCGAGGTCTCTGAGTTTACTAGAGCGATTTGCACTTGTCCGTCCGTCCGTCCGTCCGTCCGTCCGTCCGTCTGTCAGAGCCTTATAACTTTTGAATTACTGAACGTAATTACTTCAAATTTAGATATAATATGTAAACCGATGGCCTCCAGCCGAAAATGGCTTAAAAAGTTATAAAAATCTTTATTTCAGGGGGGCTCTCATAGAAGCGAATGCGAAGAAATTTTTTTTTATTTGCGATTCATAGGTTTTCTGTGTATCATTTTAAAGACAATTTGGAACAGAGTACAACCGTATTTTTATTTTTAATTTTTTTCCTAAAATTGACGAAATGGGGGGCTTCCAAAGTGGCGATTTAATACGCTCGCTTGAAGACGCTCTCTGGGAAAATTTTCTATATATTTTCAAGTTGTACTTATTTTCTTACTTCACTTGTATCCTGTACTTGAACAACAAATACTAAAATTATATGAATATTATAAAGAAACGAGATTATTTAATTTTTAATGAGCATCAGTAAATTTCACATAGCTTCACAATAATGCTAATAGATGGCGCAGTCATTAACTATTCCATTGAACTAGGAGTTACGACTACGATTTATCCCAAAAACAGTTTTGCGTCGACCATTATTATTTATGTACATAATATAATAACATATTATTCAATTAAAATTATTCTTTAGTTAAATATCATTTTGTATATTTTCTATTCGCGTCGATAGATGACGATTTGTACAGATGCCCCTAACCCGTTTTCACTCGTTAGTACATACCTACATAATAATTCAATGTTTTCACTGACGTTCCCTAACCTTTACGGGCTACCTATGATAAGTTATGTGATGATTACTGTCAACTTCTTTATCACGATCCTGTACGGGACATCTAAAAGGACATTGGGACGGATGTTAGGACTTAGGATTGTGTTTTGGAGCTACCTACGTAAAGAGACTCCTACATAGGGGATGATTTAGGTATGTTTGGTGAAAACGGGCATAATAATAATAATGTCAGTTTTGGTCGTCATGTATCGATTGAATGAATAATCATGGGATACCGTTACCGCGAGGTCTCAGTTCGGGGCGAACCACTAGTATAAATAATTACTAAAAGCGGTGAGAAAAATTCTTTGATTATTGGCATCCATAATTTTTTAAATCAATTTTAAAGATTTTCTTCAATTCCCGACCCCTGAATCCATAATTTCCATCTCTTTCCTAGCACTGCAAAATATATAGCTCTATCCCACTCGTACGACCCAAACAATTTAGGATCGTTTTAGCACCATAAGGCCGATATTCGGCTACCGCGGCCAATCTTAACGCGAAGACTAGCTAACTACTTAGGAGATTATTATGCATAAGCTTGAGCGCAAGCACACTGCAGTGTGCATTCTCTATTCCCTCCTCTCATGGTCCGATAGAACGGCAATCCGAAACGACTGGAAAGAGATCAGGCGCTATCCGGGGCATACGGGTGTATAGTTATACCACCAACTTCCCAATGATAGGCTGTTACTGAGAATTTCCTGTCAAAAATCCGGAACTTGGTCATAACTCATAATCCGAATATCTCATCACGAATGAACGGTTCCAAATAGCGAGTAAGTGCCGATTTCACCAACGTTGAGTGCGTTTACTTAACCGGGGAATAAATTGGGCGTTCTGACAATTTTTATATTGAAAACCTGCCAAAATATCAAATTTAAGCTCGGATAAGACTTATTTTACGTAGGTGAAGTCGGCCCTAAAATAATGAAAAAGTTACAAATGACTTCGTTTCAAGGCAGGAATATGGCATGCGCGTTCCAAAACAAATTCGCGATTTTTTTACCAGAAACTGTCGTTTTGTAAATCCATCAAACTGGAATCAAATGAGAGAATGTAGAAAAATTGGATATAACAAGATTGATGGTGGAGGCAGATTCAATATTTATTTTGAGAGTCGATGTGGCGTTGTCGCTCGGGAAAAGGCAAGAAGTTCACTAATTTAATTTTTTTGTGGTCCAATAAAAATTTAATAATTATTATTATCGACCGAGCGAAGCGAAGGTCTTTGAGTCTACTTGAGTGAATTTGCACTTGTCCGTCCGTCCGTCCGTCCGTCCGTCCGTCCGTCCGTCCGTCCGTCTGTCAGAGCCTTATAACTTCTGAATTACTGAACGTAATTATTTCAATTTTAGATATAATATATAAACCGATGGCCTCCAGCCGAAAATGGCTTAAAAAGTTATAAAAATCTTTATTTCAGGGGGGCTCTCATAGAAGCGAATGCGAAGAAAAAAAAATTTTTGCGTTTCATAGGGTTACAGTACCTCATTTTAAAGATAATTTGGAACAGAGTACAAAAGTATTTTAATTTTAATTTTTTTCCTAAAATTGATGAAATGGGGGGCTTTCAAAGTGGAGATTATATTTGACCTCACAACGGAATAACCATTGAAAGCTGGGGCTTGAAAGTTTTATAATTTTAGCGTAATATCATGTACTTGAATAACGAATACTAAAATTAGATAAATGTAATAAGGAAACTAAACTAGTGGTTCGCCCCGAACTGAGACCTCGCGGTAACGGTATCCCATGATTATTCATTCAATCGATACATGATAACCAAAACTGACATTATTATTATGCCCGTTTTCACCAAACATACCTAAATCATCCCCTAAGTAGGAGTCTCTTAACGTAGGTAGCTCCTAAATACAATCCTAAGTCCTAACATCCGTCCCAATATCCTTTTAGGTGTCCCGTACAGGATCGTGATAAATAAGTTGACAGAAAACATCAATCACCTAACTTATAGGTAGCCCGTAAAGGTTAGGGAACGTTAGTGAAAACATTGAATTATTTATCAAACATTGAATTTAACTCGTAGTTCCATGGGAATAGTTACTGACTGCGCCATCTATTAGCATTATTGTGAAGCTATGTTGATGCTATATGAATTACTGACGCCCATTAAAAATTAAATAATCTCGTTTCTTTATAATATTCATATAATTTTAGTATTTGTTGTTCAAGTACAGGATATAAGTGACCTAAAAACATAAAATCAGTTTGAAAATCCATAGCGGATTTTTCTAGAGAGCGTCTTCAAGCGAGCGTATAAAATCGCCACTTTGAAAGCCCCCCATTTCGTCAATTTTAAGGGAAAAATTAAAAAAAAAATATTTTTGTACTCAGTTCAAAATTATCTTTAAAATGATACGTAACAATTTTATGTAACGCGATTTTTTTTTTTTTACTTCGCATTCGCTTCTATGAGAGCCCCCCTGAAATAAAGATTTTTATAACTTTTTAAGCCATTTTCGGCTGGAGGCCATCGGTTTACATATTATATCTAAATTTGAAGTAATTACGTTCAGTAATTCAAAAGTTATAAGGCTCTGACAGACGGACGGACGGACGGACGGACGGACGGACAAGTGCAAATCGCCCTAGTTAACTCAAAGACCTTCGCTTCGCTCGGTCGATTATTTACAACAGAACTTCACAATGATCTCAATAGATGGCGCTCTCATCTCATATAGCAAATGCAGCTATATGTAACATATTATTCAATTAAAATTATTATTTAGTCATTTAGCAAACATCAATAAAACTTCACGTTGCAGTTTGTTTTTACATGTTTTCTGATCGTGTCGATAGTTGACGCTGTGTACAAGTAATTTAATTTGAATGTTCCAAAAAACTATACCTAAGTTTGATTGAAATCCTCAAGATTTCACTATAACAGTTCCCTAACCTTTACGGGCTACCTATGTTAAGTTAGTTGACACTTTCTGTCAACTTTGTTATTACGAACCTCTACGGGACAACTAAAGGTGAAAATGACATTGGGATGTTAGGATTGTATTTAGGGGCTACCTACGTAAAGAGATTTCTACAAAGGGGATGATTTAGGTATGGTTGGTGAAACCGGGCATAATAATAATGTCAATTTTGATCGTCATGTATCTATTGAATGAATAAGTAATTATGGGAAACCGTTACCGCGAGGTCTCAGTTCGGGGCGAACCACTAGTTTTTTTATTAATTGATAACATATCTTTACAATAGGAACAGATAATAAAAACGAGCTAAATGATAACACAGCAATGAAATAGGAACATATTAAATTTTCTTTTTAAATAAAAAGTTATAGGTATACCTACATGTACTACCCCGCACTAGGTGAACCATCGAAATTAGGTAGAAGAGTCGCAGGGAACCGTTGGATACAGGCAGCTCAAGACTGAGACATGTGGATATCTATACAAGAGACCTATGTCCAGCAGTGGCCGTCTACCGGTTGACAAAGATTATTGAGCTTTCTACGAAGTGATGTAACAGTATGCCTAGTCACCATACTTAACAAAATATAGTCTAATGTTGGGGAATATTTGGATTTGATTTACAAAATATAGTCTAATGTTTGGGAATATTTGGATTTGATTTACAAAATATAGTCTAATGTTTGGGAATATTTGGATTTGATTTACAAAATATAGTCTAATGTTGGGGAATATTTGGATTTGATTTTTGATGTTTCCAATAGGTTGTGTCAATATTCCGCTGCGTGAGATCCCGTCAACAGGAGTGGAAGCTTGGTACAAGTTGGAAGCTCGATCTCAACGATCTTCAGTGCAGGGTCGGATCCGGCTGAGGCTCTGGCTGTCGGCGCGAGAAGCAGGCCGACATGATGATGACAACTGGCAGCAGGTAAGAAGGTTTCAGGTAAGGACTTCCTCTCCTTCGTATATTACAACTTTCGCTTTATTTATTTTGTTTTGCCTACGTTCGAGTCAGATTTCCATCCCATCGGACATGAGAGTGAGGGAATGCACCACGCCTAATACAAATTGGTAGACTTCACACATCTTTGAGAACATTATGGAGAACCCGCAGGTATGCAGGTTTCCTCACGATGTTTCCTTCACCGTTGAAGCACGTGATATTTTATAACATAGTACTGAAAAGTCAGAGGTGCATGTCCGAGATAAAACGCGTAATCCCCCGATTATGAGGCCGCAAACAGTAGTAGTAGGTATACTATAAATTGAATTTTATTTGCCATTATTTTGAAAAGCATTACTTTCGTAATATCCTCATGTTTAATGAAAGAATAGTTATGACCAGGCCTATATTGCTGTACCGCTGAACTATTACGCGGAACGTAAAACTTTTATCGGCTTTTCGCCTAAGAGCCATTAGTCTTGTCCACATTCATGTCCTCATAACGATGGCTATAGCTGCCTTGTTTACGTCTACTGCCAATCAACGATGTTAATTAATATCAAACCGGCAATAAATTTTAAAACGGCTAGAGTTATCGATTTAGCAAATAGCGTGCTCTAAGTAGGTAAATAATTTTATTGTTACTTACAATAACATTAGTAAAAAAGCTATAAATAGTTATATATAGAGATAAAAATATAGGCAGATTATAATCTAACTAGCTGATGCCCGCGACTTCGTCCGCATGGATTTAGTTTTTAAAACTCCCGCGGGAACTCTTTCAATATGCGAGATAAAAAGTAGCTCTCCCGGTCTGAGGAACAACTACTACATCCATTACTATACCCATGCAAAAAATCGCATCAATCCGCTGTTCTGTTTTTTTTTTTAAAGTATCCTATGTCCGTCTCCTGGTTCTAAGCTACCTCTCCACCAATTTTCAGCCAAATCGGTTCATCCGTTCTTGAGTTATAAATAGTGTAACTAACACCACTTTCTTTTATATATATAGATAAACAAACATCATTAAAATGTTGCAATTGAAAAACTGTGCTAATAAAGATGGAATTGGTTTGAATGCTTCCTTGAATTTTATTAAAGATAATATCTCGATTCTAACTCTCGGCAGCACGATAACGTATTCACTGATTGAACTTCCTAAGTCCGCGTAATAAGTGAGTCAGCGAGTGAAGCAGAATTGCGATTACACGATAAATTCAATTCATTGCTCGGGGGTCCTTCATTCATCTTGACTTAATGCCTCCACATTTATTCGCTCCACAATTTCACATTTCAATTTCAGTTTTTAGGCTCTCTCTACTTAATCGTTACCGGTGTTTTTCTTTGCTTTAATATTACCTAACTAGTGGACCCGCCCCGGCTTCGCACGGGTAGGCTACAAAACAAACACAATGGTATAATCATCTAGGGCCTGGAGGTTAATGATAAAGTCTATGTCTATGGCTAAAACCCTCATATAAATATGGAATGCCTGTATTCGATCTTTGTCCTTTACGTGAGTGACTTTTGCTGCTACCCGTGAAGCATTATGTCCTCTATCTCCTATAATATTTATCAGATCTTCATCAAAATTAGACAAACTATGCCTGATATTATACACTTTTAAATAAAGAAAGAATTATTAAAATCGGTTCATATTTGACTGAGTTATGGAGTAAAACCAACAATAAATTTCATCCCCTATCCTGGAGTAACCTTATGTTTTATCGGGATAAAAACTATCCTATATGTTGACCCGAAGTATCAGCTAAAGCTATACCAAATTTCATTTAAATCAGTTCAGTAGTTTTCGCGTGATGCGCGAACAGACAGACAGACAGACAGACAGACAAAAATTAAATAAAAATCTGTTTTGGGTTCAGTATCGATAGTAAAGCATCCCCCAGTTAAAATTTTCAAAATATATTAAATGTACAGAAATCTTCCAGTTACAGTTTTATTATAAGTATAGATAGATACCGACAACATAAACTATCGAAAAGATGATTGAATTTGCCTTTATATCTTTTGTTGTTTCTCATTTTACATCTCATTTCAATTAGTAATAATAACAAAGGCCTACTCCTGTTGAGTAAACACATTTATTACATGACTCAGAAAGAGTTTTTAGATATACCGAAGCAATATGTGTGTATGCGGCTATATTTTATACGAATAAAATCAATATGACATCCAATTTTCCGTAGTTAAAAAATGTAACCATTTTTTTACTTTTATTCATACCTAAATCTTTGTTACACCCTTTAATAGTCTGTCACAGGTAGACAGAATGAAGCGATGCATGGTAGACTCGACTTGCAATCGGTTTCAAAGGTAGGTAATTGCTCCACGCCTACGACAGGTGATATTCTCTACGTCTAGCTATTCATACGTGTTAGTGCTTTATCGGTGTATGACACGATGATTGCATCGCTAGCCAATTAACGGGAAGGATACCTGTGAAAGACGAATGTTTGTCACGTAAAATGCTAAGGGTTTCAAGTATAATTTTTTTTCTGTTTTATAGAACTGAGTCACTGGGATAGCTCTCGTAGCATCGCTCTACAAAGCAATTTATTGAAAATAAAATAATTTTTCAATATCTTAAATTAAAAAGATATATCTTACGACGCCGGGTTCCCAAAGAATTAGGTAGTTGAAACTGTGAATTTGGAAATGGCGGAATTCTCTTTATTGATATAAAATATACAAGGGAGACATTACAGTTGCCCAAGTTGCTTTCCCGGGGCCCGGGCTATAAACCAACCTAACTCTCGGATTTTGTCAAAATTGGTTCCGTTATGCTGTTCTGAAGATAATCCTAGACAAACAGACCGACATCGACAGATCGATTAACATTCTGGTTAATTTTATTCTGTTATCGTTCAATAATCATATTAATATGAATGTAATTTCGGATTTAATTTGTACTTATCAAGTCATTTAATTTTTAATTTGCTGCTTATTTCATCTGTGACGTTATGGCTTCGCTGAAATATCTTTTGCCCAAATACAAAAATACATTTACATAAGTGTGTACACTATAAGAGCAATTCCCTGAGTAATTAAGATATATATTTGTGTCAAGGTACGGCAGCACGAACGTCTCTTCGGCGTACTATTAGCTCACGAGGTCGACATGGCGTTGAGCGGGGCGGGCGGCGCAGCGGAAAGCGAGAGCGGCGAGTGGGAAGGCGAGTTATGCGTCGCAGCACAAACACTGCTACACCAGCATGCAGTGCAAGGAGACATGAGTTTACTACAAGCAGCTATAGCAAGATTCGCAGCTGCTTGCAAGCTTAATAGCGAAGTCCCTTTGGACCCCAAGTATGTTGGTAAAATTTTGTTTTTCTCTGATCGAGTGATACTTAATTTTGCAAAACTAGTTTATTAATTACTAGCTGATGCCCGCGACTTAGTCCGCGTGGATTTAGTTTTTAAAGTCCCTCGGGAACTCCTTGATTTTCCGGGATAAAAAGTAGCCTAGATGTTGACCCGAGTAATAAGCAACCACGGTATAAAATTTTGTAGAAATCTGTGCGGTAGTTTTTACGTGAAAGAAGGACAAACAAACAGACACGAAATCGTACAGTTACAGTTTTATTATAAGTATAGATATACTTTGTAGTGGCGCGGGCGTTTGATGAGTCAAATTTTTAAAAAGAATTATTACATCTTGCCATTTATTTATCCCGGAGTTTTACGCTCAAATAGGTAACAGCAATATTTTAGTTCATAATTTGTATTTATCAAATTGATGGCCGAACGTGGGCCAAAAATGGGCATTTCTCAAAGTCAAAATTTTCACAGGTACATGCACAAACTGCTGATCGAGTTGGAGCGGGAATGGTGCGCGAGTATGAGCCTGAGCGGGAGCGGCAGCGGCGAGGCGGGCGCGGGGACGACGCGGGACGAGGAACGCTGGCTCTCTGGGTGTTTCTGCGAGTTCGTTGAGCGGGCTCTTCATCAGCTGCGACTGCATAGGGATCTGTATCCTGTGCTTCATCACTTGAGCCTAAATAGGTAGGATATAAGTTTCTTCTTCTTGGTCACTATTGACTAGAATTTAGAAAACGCGTTTGCATTTTGGTTATAACGGGGATCTTAAAATACAAGGGATCAGGAGTTATTATTATTCCATACTTGAGTTACTCATCGTCTTTAGAGGTAATAATAAAATAATACCAATGTCCATCTTCTCACTCGGTCACTCTTGACCACGATCACTCTGGTCGTGTCTGCTGGGATGATATGACGTCAGTCGTCGTCGTTCTCCTTGATTTTGGGTCGCACTGCTTCCCACGTGATGCACCTCAACTTGTGACGGCCGGCAGCGTTGCGGCACTACCACAATTGTCTGAGTCATCGCTTTCACCAAATCTATCCAACGAGAAATAATAATAAGATAAAATAGTTGATATCGGACTAATCTCTTGTAATTGTGTTAAAAAATAGCATTACAATATTATTTAAGTTTCTGAAAGTTAGAAGTTTAAGTAATTAAAGTAGTAATTTTGCAGGTTAGAGTTCCTTCTGCGCTGCCTTAATCAAGTGTCACAAATGAAAGCATTCTGGCGGTGCTGTCCTTTTAACAATGAAATCAGGTTTGTTACCTTCAATAACTACTTACTAGGTAATAAAATAATTACTTACCGTAGGTACTGTATCGATGTTTCCTACATTTTAATTCTGTTTATCTTATTAGCTATACCTATAAATAAATAACTGAGCGTTGTATAACAGAGTCCGTCAGGTAGGTAGTGTTTTATTTGTATCTATAGAAAACTAGAATTAAGTTTTGGATTGAAATTTTCAAAAACTGTGAACCACACTGTGTTTATTTTTAATCGAAGGCAAAATACCAAGTTTCATGGGTAAAACTTGAAACTTAAATTCTTCATTACAAGCTTTTATTTAGTTTCACCGATGTTTGTCATCAAATCTTGCAAATTAAATTTGATCCACTTCCCGGTTGGTTACCGATTGAGCTGAAATTTTGCATACATGTGTAAATCGCGTGAAAATGTAATATTATGATAACATGGTGCTGATCTGACGATGGAGCTGGAAGGTGGCCATAGGAACTTTGCAATGAAACGACACAACCTCATCGAGTTTGGGCTTGTTTGAATCGTCTTGACGAGTAGGTACTTTGGTTTTAGATGGTTACCAGGGTCTGATCTGATCAGGGTCTGATGGTGAAACTGGAAGGTGGTTTTGGTAACTCTGTAATAAAATGACGTAATAACATCGAGTTTAGACTCGTTTGATTAGTGTTGACAACTTTATTATTATTTATTATTTTATTATAATATTTTTTTTAATATAGGTATAATTTTCAAAAAACCCGATTTACCAAAAACATAATAATAGCCGAGCAAAGCTCGGTCACCCAGATATTTATGATTATTTGAAAGAGAGCTTAACCTGCCTGTCTTTCTTATTATTGTTTGACGCGCTAATCTTCGAATCGATTTTATCGGGGCAAGTGCTTTCAACTCCTCAAACGTAACTTCACACAGCTGTCGCCAACAAAAGTTAGAACATAATATAGAGGTCGAACGACGAGCGACCTTCGTTGTGAAAATGGAATAGAAGCCTTAATACTACAGCTAATTCCCTTCAAATAGGTGCAAGTTCATCCGAATTTACCATTACTTCGGTAACAGAGATTTGATCCAGCCATATCGTCAGTGATCGGGGATTTTCTTATCTCTTTTCATTGTTCTTTTTCCTCACATAATTGCACTTAGACAACACTGTCTTACCAGCAAGGCCTAACTCACGCTGCTTTTATGAGAATTACAAATTACATTTGCCTCGACGAAACAAGAAATTTTCTTTGTGTAGTATTGTGTAGGGGTCTACTAAGTAGTTAGTTACTGAGCCGAGCTTAGGTTGAAATCGGTTTATAAAGGTAATTTGTACAACTTAATACCTATATGGAATAAACATCTCATCTCCAGGCTTTAATTTTAATTATTGTAATATGTATTATAAAATAATAGAATTAACAATTATATAATTGGATATTTGACTGTTGTCAAAATGTTGATATTTATTATTGTAAAAACAAAATAAATCGGTCAAAAAACAAATAAGTTAAAAGCTGTTTTACCATGGTTTTACTACGACTGTATCTGTCTATTTTTTTAACGAAATTTTCTATGAAGAGTGTATGGAGTTTGTGTTTTGACGTCATAACACAATAGCGCTCTCTTTGTCTAACAAGGTAAATAGCTTTATATTTCCGAGACTAAGTAGTTGAGATATTTAAAAAAGGGAAATGGCATTGTGTTATAATATTAAAAAACGTTATTTTAAATAGGTAAACAAATTTCAGTCAAATACCCAATTAATAGCAAAGAAACTTTTACTTGCTCTACTTCTAAGCAAATATGATTTACTTTTGTAGTGAAGGAAATCATCGTGAGAAAACCATGAGAGTTCTCCAGAATGTTCTCAAAGGTGTATGAAGACTACCAATCCACCCTTGGCTAGCGTGGTGGACTATGGCCTAAGCTCTCTCATTCAAGAAGCGATATGCTATGCTCAATAGTAGCACAGTAGTATGCCGGCGATGGGTGAGATGAATGATATGAATGAATAGAACGCTAATCTTTCTTCTAATACTTCCGTGCTATAACGTACTACGATATAGCTGTACCTACTAGCTGATGCCCGCGATTTAATCCGTATGGATTTAAGTTTTTAAAAAACCTTCTTGCTCTTTGATTTTCCGGGATAAAACGCTTATGTCACTCTCCAAGTCTCCAGTTCCTCAATTATACCCCGTGCAAAAAAATCACGTTGATCCGTAGCTGTTTTGCACATTTAAAATTTGTGCAACACACACTTTTTAATGTGTGTGTGATTAGACACTTTCACATTTAAAATATGTATTAGTAGGGATTAGCATAATATATTCGCTCATACTCTTAAACACTGCTGCGAAAGTGAATTTATGTAAAAACATCGCAATAACACATTGCAATTTTAAGACCGCTGAAACTCTTCTGACGTCTTGTTTAACTATTGCTTGTTTGCTTACAACGGTCGTTCTTGTAGGAGTGAAATAGTCAGCGCCCTACGCAAAGGCTCAGCGGAGTGGTACGAAGCCCTTTGCGCGCAGGACACGGACTCAGAGCGTGGAGAAGACCTGGTCAACCTCATCACATTAGTGCAGATTGATCTACAACAAGGCCTCACTTATTATCATCCCCTGTTTGAGACGTAAGTTTAGTAGAAACTTGGAAAGTAGCCATCAGCTGTAATAGGATTGTCTAAAAATTATTGCTACAGTGTGTCGATAGCAGTCGCCTCTAATTGGCTGGATTTATGGCGTTCTTGCTGCATCAATGTATCAATGTATCAATGTATTTAGGACTCCCGACTCGTGGTCACACCAGTTTGTAACACCAGTGTGACCACGTAAGTAAGTTACAACAATGTGACTGCGCAGATTTTGCCTGCATTTGAGTCTGCCAAAAAAGATTGTTACAGTGTGACGATCGCAATCACTTCCGAATAGCATAGCTAAATACCGTGACTGACTCGTGGTCACACCAGTTTGTAACACCAGTGTGACCACGAGTATTTTTTTCTTCACACCGCGAGTTTTACTACACCTTTTATATGTATTTTAACGTTAGTGCTGTGACTTGTGATAAGTATATAGTTCTTATGGTCTTTTCAGGTCTGCATTTCAAACCAATAGAACCTATTTATGTACAACCCCAACCTAACCTAAGATATAAAAACATTACTATGTAAATATAAAATATGAAAATGTATAATGAAAATATAATATATTATTAAAAATATAAAATTATTGTTGTTGTCAAGAGTGGTTTTAACTAGTGTTACAAAACTATTACCTGGTGGTATCGTTAAACTTTAAAATACCCACCGTACCACCAGAGGTACGGCCAGGGGTACGATGGGTCTGAATCCGTTCAATCGTCTTTGTATACTTTGACAATTTACTTATCACAAGTCACAACACTAACGTAAAGATACTTATAAAAGGTGTAGTAAAACCCGCGATGTGAAAACGAGGAAAAGAAATACTCGTAGTCACACGGGCGTTACAAACTGGTATGACCACGAGTCAGTCACGGTATTTAGCTATGCTATTCGGAAGTGATTGCGGTCGTCACACTGTAACAATCATTTTAGGCAGACTCAAATGCGAGTAAAATCTGCGCAGTCACATTGTTGTAACTTAGAAAAGTAGGTCAACCTGTATATTCATTTATTGTTAAAATAATTTTGTTTCAGGACTAACAATGTCCCGTATTTCAGCGTGGTTTTCACACAAATAGACAAAATGGTAAGTTAGTTATCTAACCAAATACTGTAGCTGTATTACAAAATACTTCACAATACACAATATATACACTTCACACCACGTAAGACTATGGAAATGAAAAACATAATTAAAATTTAAATCCCTTTTATCATTTGAGTATTTATAATCTTATAAAAAATATGATTAACAATAATAATTTGTTTAAATAAAGTTAAAATAAATCCTAAGGTCAGCGCACACCAAGAGCAGAGCAGCGTAGAGCATTTTTTGAGCACACTGAAAAATTAGATAACTTTACGAGTATTGCATACAGTGTTCTCAAAAAATGCTCTGCGCTGCTCTACTCTTGGTGTGCGCTGACCCTTACTCTTCGTCATACAAAAGTACGCTGTCAGCGTAACGTCAGTAAAATATAATTTACAATGTTCTTATATCCTGTTCTAAACCTAAGCCAGCTAAGTATCGATTTATCTCTCCAATGTCTATAACAAAATAGTTATATTCTTAGACAGTTATTTTATAATGCATCTTACAAATAAGTCGGTATCTGACCTACTTACTTATATGCAATATGCAGTAATAACTGTGGTAATAAGTACTTTGCATCTTTAGTTTACAAACCCTACAAATGTTCTTTCCCAAGTTGAATAATACTTAACATTCAATTCCATTTGTATTCATTATTCCTATATGAACTTTCTAGAGCAATTGTCTTTTTAACCGACTTCAAAAAAGGAGGAGGTTCTCAATTCGTCGGAATCTTTGTTTTTTTATGTATGTTCACGGATTACTCTAAGACGCCTGTACCGATTTGGAAAATTATTTTTTTGTTTGAAAGGGTATACTTCTCTGGTAGTCCCATTTAAATTTTATCGAAATCGGTCGAGCGGTGTTTAAAAAATCAACAATAAATTATATTCTTTGTTGTGGCGCGGGCGTTTGAAGTCGTTTTTTAAAAAGATTTTTTTTTATTAAATTATATTTATGACTTTTCAGTTACACAATTTTTTTTACAATTATTGTTCTGGTACACAATAATAGGATTATTATAGAGAGAAAAAATAAATAAAACATAAGTATTATGACTACTACTTAATTACTACTATTCTAATACTATACTAATTATTATTGAGATAGACATCTATATTACTCTAATTACATAAACTCGTCCCAGTATGTAATTTTATGTACGATAATAGACAAATATATTATAGACCCTTTATAAGTCGATATTGATAAAAAATAAATAGGTATTGTATTATTTATAAATTATAAGTTATAACTTTTGAGATGGTTAAACAATAATAAGTAACCTCAGTTTAATAATAATAATTTTATGATTTTCTTCCTCTGAGTGGTTTCTCAATTTCAAATATTATCTTAATTATAAGCCCAGAGGACCTTGCGTAGGTATCAGAAATGGCTTTTCGGATCCATTTTGTGAAACGATATTATTTCTTACCTTGAGAACAAAAGAATGACTGAGAGGATTTATTTGTGCCCTCTAATTATAAGTATTCATTTCAGTTATCTTAGTATAAATTCCATCCAAAATGGCTGCCGTAGTCGAGTGAACACAACATCGTCTAAATAGAGATTTTCAATGTCCATTTACAATATTCCGGTAGGTCTTTCCGGGAAAGATCATTAAAAGTATAATGTTTTTAGACCAAACCTAGACCTACCTACTTCCAGTAATCCTAAGGAGTATTTTTCATTTTCTATTTTGATTATTATACTTCATTCAGCGTCAGCATTCGGCCGATTAGATGTGTATGTATTATATGTTCAGAATATTTTTTTTTGAATTTTTAAAGAATATTAGCCATACTGAACATAACATATTATCCTTATTTATCCTTATATTCTTCTCTCGTGTTAAAAGTATGTGCGACATTATGTGAAACGGGTGGGGTTCGAACGCTTGAACCATACAAACCCCACTCGAAAATCTTGATCGTCGTGTTATTGAAAGATATTTACAGATTGAAAGTAGACATACGTAATTATTATTATAATTCTTTTTTATCTACCGATAGAAATCCACTTCTGGACAAAGATTTATTGCATGGAGCTCCGTATCCCGTGGCTCCCTGCGGCTCATTTATAAATTTTCTCAGTCCACCTAGTTAGGGGTCTGCCAAACTGTATTTTCCGGTGCAAGGTCACCACTCCAGCATCTTGGGACCACAACGACTATCAGTCCTTGGAACTGTGTTCCTCGCCCATTTCCACTTCAGCTTCACGACTCGCTGAGCTATTTTAGTAACTTTGGCTCGCCTATACAGATGCTTTTCATTACCTTTTTTTTTTCTAAAATATAGAGGCAAGTGCTGTACCTATGGACACTGGTACCTGTGGACACAATCGATTCTCTCGAAACTAACAACCCTAAAATTCTAATTTGAACGCGAACTGTCAACCATAGACAAAGCTTTACGGTCGCGTTCAAATTAGAATGTTAGGGTTGCTAGTTTCGACGGAATCGATTGGGTCCACAGGTACAGCACTTGCCCATACGTTCAATTATACCCTTTCAAAAGAGCTTTGTTGTGGACGATTGTGTTTGTTGTAGGTGTCAGAGGACGTGAAACAGTGCGTGGAGCACTGGGTGGCGGAGGGGTGGTGTGGCGTCGCCGAGGAGGAGATATTTGATGAACACGGCAACGGAAGTGAGCATCCGCCCTGTTATAATTAAATGTTAAACTCTATTATTATACACTTATTGTTATCGGGGCACTAACTTATCCTCTTCGTAATATACCTACACTGTAAACATCGTGCAAAGAAAATATTAGTACGGTGTGTATATTATTGCATTTTGAAAAGATATAGACAAAGTCTAATATTTTTCGTAAACAAATCTCCCCTCCCCTTCCCTCCAAAATAAGCGGAAAGTTTAAGTGTCTAAAGAAAAGCCATTCTCTGAAACTGTGTATTGTAGAGTCAACCTCTCCTGATGATGCTCCGGTATCAAAAATCCGATACAAAAATAAATCTGGTTTTGCAAAGGAATATTTATCATGATATCATCATTAGCAACCCATCAACGGCTCACTACTGAGCGCAGGTCTCCTCTCAGAGAAGGGTTATAGGCCATAGTCCACCACGCTGGCCCAATGCGAATTGGCGGACTTCACACACCTTCGAGAACATTATAGAGAACTCTCAGATGTGCAGGTTTCCTCACGATGTTTTCCTTCATCGTTGAAGCAAGTGATACTTAATTGACTTCGGTGCGTACCCGGGATCGAACCTGCGAACCCGAAATAAGAGACCACAGTCCTAACTCCTTACCACTAGGCTATCACTGCTTCTATAGGAATGAGGAAGGAAATTCAATAGGGAATATTACTTTTTCTTTAAATATCATAATATAATTATGCAAATAAAAATAAAAAAATTATGCAAAGTGACGTCTGCTTCTATCCAATGTTTGGAAAGCTCGTGTTAGGAGAGGACACTATAGTGCAGGAACGGGTGGGAACGGGATCGAACCGTCAACCTTTCATTTTTCAGTCCACACCCTAGAACCGTTTGGCTATTGAAGCTCTAAAAAAATCCGTTGTGTTATATATTAGGCAGTTATTTCTAAATCACAGACATACACTTCAGTTTTATTTATTTGTATACGAGATGTAGATAAGACACTATCGCGTGCTGGTTGCATGCCTTCGCTCGCAGATAACGCCTTTGAATAACAAATGAGACTAAGCTCTACGCCTTTTAAACTTATGCTAACACTACGATGTAATTTAACTTCGCAGTAGGTAAGTAAAGGAATCAGTAAGGTGTAGTTTACTAGTTTAAGGATATTTTAAAGTGCAAAATTTTATTCGAGTCAAGTATCCCCCCCCCTCTGCCAGCTAAATGGTTGTATAAAGGATACAAGAAAAAATTCACAGCAGTATTATATATAATGAATTTTAAAGGAAAACTATCACGGCTAAGTAGGGTTCATTAGTTAAGGAGTTATATTTGTTATTTCTAAGTTAGGTATTACACATAGTGTAAGTTGCATATTTTGTAGTATATTATAGTATTTAAACCATGGAACTCAAAATGTATTCAATATTCATAAATAAAATAAAAGCACTATCCTAGGTCTAATATTTATGACTTTCAACTACGGAACCCTACACTGCGCGTGGCCCGACACGCACTTGGCCGGTTTTTTTTCGTTTATCGGTCAACCGTTAGTCGTCTAATAAACGAGCTCAAACACGCTCATAAAAGATTGACACTATCAGCTAAACTAGGAGGTAGGGTGATTAAATTAAAACAAAAGCAAATTGCAAAGATCACGATCGATTATTACCTACCTGATACTAAGTATTTTTTTAAATAATATAAGCCAAGGTGAACTTGACTGATATCCTCCTCGTCCCTACAAATAAGCGAAAAGCTTGACTTAGAAATGGGCATGACAATAGTGCAGCGGCTGAGGATCGAACCTGCGACATTCCAATTTTCAGTCCGCACCATTAACCGGTGGGTTATTGAGGCTTTATGATGCAACAAAGGTGTTTTTTCAGTGTGTGTAGTGTCAGCAAAAACACTGCCGTTCGAGGTGTTAGCGGCGGTGCGGGAACTTAGCTCGGCGGCGTCACCGTCATCTGTACACTCTGCTCACGACCCACCGCCGCAGCTTGTAGAAGCTTATCAGTAAGTCTTGTATATTTTCAGCTGTATAAGAACCTATTGGCTTGGCAAGTAACGACGGCAAGAGAGATGGAATGACGCCATGGAGGTAGGAAGGTTTAGGATGCCTCCTGTGCGGACACCCTAGCTGCATCACACTTACGGGCGACCTCCTCTAAAGGCGGGCGCAATAAAGTATGAAAACCTTAGTGGTAGTTAACCTACTTCAAAGAAGGAGGTTATCAATTCGACGCGTATTTTTTTTTGTCGATGTTACTCCATAACTCCGTCAGATCTGAACCGATTTCAATCATTTTTTTTTTGAAAGGTCATATTATTACTGTAAGGTTGGTCCCATATAAATTTGGTGAAGATCTGATGAATATCTTATAATATCTTCGGTGATGGAGAACGGATCTTCTCAATGAATATAAGAGCAAATCGCTCACGATCAGATAATGTGACGATTGAGCCTAAAAAATTACCACTTAAAGCTTAAAATAATAATTTATAACAATTCTTTAAAAAAAACGTTAAACGCCACGACTTATGTTGATGTCGGGCTAGAGATGCGGTTTCATAGTTTCTATTGAGGCCGGCCTACTTTGTAGTGGCGTTTGAAGTCAGTTTTCTTAAAAAGAATTTTTATTATTAAAAATCCTTTTTGCTCTTTGATTTTCCGGGATAAAACGCCTATGTCACTCTCCAGTTACATTTAAATATTGATGTTTGACGAGATCGAATTGATATCATTCAAGATCTGTTTGTATTGGTTATCAGGAGGAGGATGTAATTCATGGAACTAGGATTTACGACTACGTCCTTGGACGTGTTTCTGTTTTTGTTTCTTTTTATGTTATGAATATGTCCATTATGCTGACTTAATAATAATGTTATCGATAGAATAATGATAAATTCTAAGTAATACCACAATACTATGCTTAGGGTAGGTAAGTTCTGTATCATTAATCTGTGTAAAGAATGTGAAAGATTGACACTCGATTAATCGTAAAACCGTGAAATGCCTGTAATGGCCCGTCAATCTATGCCTCATCTGATAAGTCGCATTCAACGTTACCATTAGAGCGATTGCATGCATTCCACATGCAATTATCGCGGATCGGTATTCGATTGCCTTTAACTTTTTAGTTAACATGTTTATTAGCCCAGTTTTAGATTTTCTACTGTTTGGCAATAAAGTACTTGTATAATGTTATTTTTAGGTACCTATATTTTGTACCTAGATATGTAATAGGTATATTATGTAAGTAAAAGTATGAACTTATTTAGTACTTACAAGTAGGTAGAACTATAAAATACTACGTAAAATAATCTTAAATATCACAGAATTTTGACACCCTGAATTTTAATTATATCTAGTTATAAATTTTAATTATGTAAGTAAATAGTAGATAATTATAGTATTTATTCAATAAACCTACCTCTTACAATCCAGCGCAAAAAAAATTACTTAGATGTTTCTTCTCTTTCTGTACATTGTTTACATTTATTAGTATACTAGTTGACCCGCCTCGGCTTCGCACGGGTACGCTATAAAACAAACACAATGGTACAAACATCTGGGGCCATGGAGGTTAATGATTCTAGTTTTTTGAATAAATGCCTATGGCTAAGAGCTTTATATATATCTCGCAGTAAGTTAGTTGAAGTCGTGATATAGCTGTAACCCTAGTACCGGAATATAGTTAAACGGAAGGGGTTCATAGCTATCTTACAAGGAATATAGCTATAACACGAGCACGATCTAGTATTATGTCTATCTATGTTATGTGTGTAACTATCTGACTAGACTAATCTAGTGAAATGATTAAAGTATAAATTTTCTTTGATTTGCACAAGTAAGATAGCTATGAACCGCTTCCGTATAACTATATTCCGATATATAGCTATAAACGTAGTTCAACTATACTGCGATATATTTAAATGGTATTCGATGTACTCGATCGTTGTCTCTTATTTGAATTGCTGGCATCCGTGAAGAGTTATAATATCATCTATCTCCGATAATATTTATCAGATCTTCATAAAAATTAGACAAAACGTACGTACCTAATAATATTATAAAGTTTCAAATGAAAATAGAAGTATTAAAATCGGTTCAAACTTTACGGAGATATGAAGTAAAATCGATAAAAACTTTCACCCTCTATCCCGGAGGAACCTTTTTAATAAAAAGTATCCTATATGTTGACCCACATCAGCTGCCACTGTTCCAATTTAAATCCGTTCCGTAGGTTTTTCGTGCTGACCGGACACACAGAGAAACAGACAGACAGAAAAAAATTAAATAAAAATCTGTTTTGGGCTCAGTATTGTTAATAAAGCATCCCCCGGTCAAAATGTTCAAAATATATTCAATATACAGAAATCGTCCAGTTACAGTTTTAATAAAAAAGTTTAGATATGACTAGCTTTTACTAAATATTTGGTGTGCTTGAATAGTCAGTAGATATTATTTTGTTTTTGTTTCACATTCCATTAATAAATCATCCCCTGAAAATGAAACCTTTATAACAAGATTTGCTCCGAAAAAGATGCCAATTTCACAAACGATGATGCGATGGTCGTGAAGTTATTAATGTTTTTTATTTGTTGGCCCTGTCTTCAGCACTCAATAAATTCTCCGCCCTACAATTAATAATAACTAGTAGCTAATAGCAAACAAAAAATAGTCTGGATTCTGGCTTTACGAGATATCTAGCAAGTATTAATTATTGTAATTGATTGATCTACTTTGGCAGATGGTTCGAACCGCTGATCGATCGATGGCTTGCTGTAACTAAAACTATGGCCTTACAGCGGGTGCGAGCATCGGTAGAGTTGGGTAAGTTGTGTTAACACCAAGGTTATGAATGCCCGCTGAGCTCTGTAGGTACCTACGCATTTTAGCCACATGAATAAATAATTACTTACCCGTACCTGTCATTTTTAGGAGAACCAGAGTTACCGACATAGCTCATCAAGTCGCTCAGCTGAAGTGGCAATGGGCGGGGTGTGGCAATATGGCAATATGTGGTGGAAGCAGTTATAGCCTAGTGGTTAGGACTGTGGTCTCCTATTCGGGGGGTTGCAGGTTCAAACCTCTGACTTTTCGAAGTTATGTGCGATTTAGTAATTAAATCACATGCTTCAACGGTAAAGGAAAACATCGTGAGGAAACCTGCACACCTAAGAGTACTCCATAATGTTGCCGACGATAGACGGTTGAAACATGCGGTGACAGACCCGAGAGTCCTATATCCAGCAGTGGATGTCTGACAAAGATGATGATGAAGATGATGTGGATCACATGACAGAGAAGATGAAAGAGTAAAAACCGAACACAGTCACTCTGTTCGGTTATTTACTCAGGTGTTATGGATCTATTTCTGAAGTCAACGAAAAATATGGAACCTTACAAGGTGGGAGGGAAACTGATATCGTCTAGGAACCTTCAATTAGGGCGCGACTGCGAATAATAACGTGCGTTGAGAATGAAAGGGCATAATTGTTGAGGCCAAAGGCGAAGGTTCACAGTTCACACCCCAACCCGGGGCATCATTTAGATAAGCATCGGATTCTAAACGGTGGCGTGACACGAACGAACGCCTTTATTGGCCCGGGGACAAATAAGAGACTGCTTTTCCGAATGTTTGCGTTATGTTTGGATTGAATTTCACACGGATTGTGTGTATTTTATTGCGTGTATGGCTTCACTTTACAAGGCTTTAATTTAGATTAGGTACAGCGTAAAGATTGTGCGATAGTAAAAATATGTTTTAACTTCTAAGTTGTAACTCGTAGTGTCAAAGGATATTATGGGTTACATTTTATAGGATCTCATTAAGATTACAATAATTTGATTATATTGCCACTTTGTTTTACTGTTGGTAATAAATTTTATTTAAGAACGAATCAGTTGCATGTCAGGTGTTATAAGTAAAGTTAACGCTAAAGGCAACGTATCCAGTAACCACTAAAAATTAAGCTAAAATCCCGATTTTCACACGGGGTGACCAAAATAAAATTAGTTTTCACGCCGATTTTCTTCTGTATTAACCGATATAGGTACGTCCACCGCTGGATAAATGTCTCTTGCATGGACTTCCACAGGTCTCGGATTTGCGCCGCCTGTATTCAGCGGGTGTATTTATTGCCCTGATACAGAACAGATAAGAACTCCGGATACAGAATAAAAAAGAGGGAGTAGATAGACATTGAGAATTGAATAATTATATGTGTTTATTCTCGTTGAAAACGAATAGATACCCAAACACACTGTCTATTCTTGTTGAAAACGAAATAAATAAAAACGCACAAATAATATCAGTATAGGAAAAGATAACCGCTGAAACTCCGGCACTTTCTCCGGCATGACTTGTTGATTGTACGGCACGTGAAACAGACGTGAAACTTCCTACTCTATTGTAGATTTTTTTTTAAAGAATATCAGTCAAGTTGAACTTGACTAATATCCTCCTCTCCCCTCCAAATAAGCGGAAAGCTTGTGTTAGGAGTGGGTACGACAATAGTGCAAAGGGTGGGATTCGAACCTGCGACCTTTCAGTTTTCAGTCCGCACCTTTAACCGTTGGGCTATTGAGGCTCATTGACTCATCATATTTGACTTGGTATTAAGATAAGTTATGCTGGAGCTTCAAAGGTTTCACTATGTTTATTTTGCGACAGTCTGCAGAGAATTTCTAAGAATGTATTTTTCATTTTTATTGGCACGGCCTGTGTCAAAACATTGCCTATAACTATTTATGATTGTTTTAGATCGCTCCGTAGAAGGGGAACAAATTGTAAAACACAGCACTTCTTCTGTTGATACGGCTGCATGGTAAGTTTTTAATACTCAGTTCAGAAATTTAGGATTGGTAGCTTAATCGCTACATGAATTGGGCAACTGTAATGTCTCCCGGGGTATGTCTTAAAATAAATAAAATAATAAATAAATAGATACCATGAATACTATGATACTAGATACTATGAATTGCCGCAATTTACTAGTACGCCGACGGTATCTAGTAGTGTGCGAAGCGACTACCAATCCTAAATCTATTATCTATTCAGTTATGACAATTTATTTATGGAAATACTATTTCTATCTTCTTCTATTCAATAGTTGATAATAATTCTCTTGGTGTCACTTCATTCAAACTGGAATTTCATCAAACCTCATCTTATCATGGATGTTTACTGTTTACATCGTAGACCTTTTTTTGGCATCGGAAAATTCTGGCGATGTCTATAAGTATTCGGTTCGTAACGACACAACTTTTTTGAAACAAAACTTACATAAGAATATTTTTGTAAGGACAGGATCGAGTGCTTTCACATCGAGTTAAAAAGGACTGTAATAAACACTAATGAAATACATATTATTATGCACTGTAGACCTACATGATAAGATTCAAAACATAATTCGTAAACAATAAAAATGGTCTCTAATGAAATTACAGGTCTCCTTCGGAAATTTTACGACTTTCAGTTTATTGCGTTGTCAATGCTGGTAAAACGCGAACATTTCGTCACAATCAGTTAAGGCGCTGTGTTCAGTCACGATCTTCATTCGTGAGCCGAATCACGAGCCGAATGAAGATCGTCTTATTTAAAATCTATGGATCATAATATTATGAAAAAAAAAGTAGTTATAATTGATCGTATTTCTGGCCTGATGGCTTTTTCTTAAAAACGATGATGCAAACTTTTCTCGATAGAAAAAAATTGCAGAGTTGACTCTGTAAATACATAAACTCCCATCGTTCTCTGTTATGCATGCATTTATTTTGGTAAAATTAAGTACAATTGTTTTTCATATCTTACTACAACAAATGGCTGTTTTAGATTTTATTTATTGCGACTGTTAAATTATAATGGAAAATATTAAAATTAAAACAGTCGCAATAAATAAAATCTAAAACAGCCATTTGTTGTAGTAAGATATGAAAAAGAAATTGTACTTAATTTTACCAAAATAAATGTATGCATAACAGAGAACGATGGGAGTTTATGTATTTACAGAGTCAACTTTGCAATTTTTTTCTATCGAGAAAAGTTTGCATCATCGTGTTTAAGAAAAAACCATCAGGCCAGAAATACGATCAATTATAACTACTTTTTTTTTCATAATGTTATGATCCATAGATTTTAAATAAGACGATCTTCATTCGGCTCACGAATGAAGATCGTGACTGAACACAGCGCCTTAAGTTATTTATTATTTTTGTTTAGTTATTCATAATGTAACTTGTTACTGATCTACTTTCGAGTTAATACTTTCCGATCAAAGTTATTCTGATCGCAACTGACAGAATTTCCTACTTTGAGAGCAACTGTCAGAATTACATCGTTATTTCGAAGTTAAGATTACACGATTCAAGTTTCCTTAAACGCGAAGGTAACTTAAGACAGATAGAAATTAGGGTTCTCGATTTACGCCGAGGGTTTTATTTGTGAAGTAGAAAACACAAATTTTTAAAGCTTTATTAGACACAGCGCGCGATGCAAAAGTGACAAATCGTGGGTGTCGTCCTACTTGGGTAACGACCGTACCAACAATTCAATTTCGAAATATATATTTATTATTACACAAATCGTACTAGCATTTAGTTTGACGTGATGTAGACCTTTTAAATGAGAAGAACAAGAGGTTTTTAACAGACTAAAGACAGAAGAATATAAATATATATAAATTACGTGTCACGTTGTTTGTCCGCGATGGACTCCTAAACTACTGAACCGATTTTTATTAAACTTTGTAACTATCTGTAATTTGGTCCAAATTAAAAGATAGGATAGTTTTTTTGGATTGGGATAGTTTATTTGTTTTATTTATATAGATAAGTTAGCGGTACGAAGTTCGCTGGGTCAGCTAGTTTAATATAAAAATTCTTTTTAAAGAACCGACTTCAAACGCCCGCGTCCCGCAAAGTATATAATTTATTGTTGATTTTTCAACAACTGCTCGACCGATTTCAATAAAATTTAAATGGGACCACCTGGGAAGTATACCCTTTCAAAAAAAAAATTTTTCTAAATCGGTTCAAGGGTCTTCGAGTAATCGGTGAACATACATTAAAAAAAAGATTCCGACAAATTGAAAACCTCCTCCTTATTTGAAGTCGGTTAAAAAGAATTTTTTATATTAAATTGTCGAATATAAATAATGAATATCAACATTTCGACAACAGTGAAATACCCAATTTTATACAAACATTTTGTTCATATAAAGTACTTACGTACTTATAACAATGTGACTGATGTTACATGATACATCCCATTTTCCGAAGTCTGGTCGGATTACAGTTTTAAAACTTTTTTTGCACAGTTTGTATCACATGCGAATGGTGTGGCGTGCCATTGGTGGCGCTGAGGAAGGGACGGTGGGCGGAGGGATAAGGCTTCTAGAAGCCGCTTGCGCCACTGCATTGCACTACGCTGACCTGGTCCATGGAGCCCTCGCTGATCAGGGGTACTACGAGAACCATGGTGAGTTATAGTTATTAAGGAATTAACATAAACGGCGTTTATACGAGGCAATTTTTGTTGAATGTCACGTTTACATAGTTGTGGTCGGCGCAAAGTATGAAAAATTACCTCAACGTTGTAATTTAAGCTAAACTAATTTATAAATATTGTGCATCAATCAACAAAAGACCAAATACATGCCGGTAGTGAGGGACCAACACATTCCATTGAATGAAGAAATTAAAATTGGCACGAAAACCTTTGCTACAGTTAGAGACTTCATATATCTCGGCTCCCTCGTCACATCAGAGAACGAAATCTCAATAGAAATTCGAAGGAGAATTACTTCGGCAAACAAATGTTATTTTGATCTGTTACGCTACCTCCGATCTAAGATTCTGCCAAGACATCTTAAAATACTCCTATACAAAACTTTACTCTGAATGCTGGGTTCTAAGTAAGAAGGATGAAAACAGCCTGCTAATTTTTGAGCGAAAGGTTCTGAGGAGGATTTTCGGTGCTGTTCATTCATTTATTATAAATTCTTTGTTTCTTATTTATGTAAAACGCACTTACGTTAATACAACTCACAAGAACTATTGTATAACAGAAAGATAATGAACAGTGAATAAATTTTTCACCTTACGCCCATGTGAATGTAGCGAAACGCCCAAACCACATATTTAGATTATGGTGTAGAGTTTGTGAAGTTAGGGCTTGTAGAGTTAGCGCGTATGCTGCGGAAACTATCTTACTAATATTATAAATGTGAAAGTGTGTTTGTTTGTTGGTTTGTCCTTCAATCACTGCTGCAACGGATCTACGGATTGACGTGAATTTTTGTATGGGTATATTTTAGGTGCTGGAGAGCGACATAGGCTATTTTTTATATTAAATCAAAGAGTTCCCGAGGGAACTCTTTGATTTAGTATAAAAATAGCCTAGGGATTTTAAAAACTAGATCCGCGCGGACAAAGTCGCGAGCATCAGCTATCTAATATATTTACATAAACCTCTAACAACCCTAACTACCTAATTATTTCAGTTTTTCGATTTGCAATATTTGGAGATAAAGTTGGACTATATGTATAAGTATTAGGTATAATAAGACAAACGAAGTCGTACATTTCTTTTTAGAATTTTGTTACAGAACCTTAAAATAAGGAGAACATTATGCCACTCATATACTTTTATGAAAGGAACAATATACTTTTAGATTAAAACACAGCCTTCACCAACAGAACATTTTCGCAAAATACACTATCGCGAAGTCACGCCTGCTTCTATCAATCATTTACATAACGAGCCTAAAGAAAATATACTTTCTAGGCTTATCCTTTGAAACTGCTGGCAATAAATCAAAAGTCCTTGAATAGCGTCAGTTTCTTACACCAGGTGTGAGTTATATATTCGCCGCCAGATCTAATATGTGTGATGAGAATGCAAAAACTCTTTAATCGCTTAGATTTTTGGTGTATGATATAACTATATCGATCTCTATTAAGTATTGAATCTTTTGTTTTAACTTACTATACGCCTTACTAATCTACATATTATGATTTCGTCTGCTTTACCGTAGGACTATAAGATATTTTCCGCGGGAAAGAGAAGACTACGTCATCGAGATCAGTAAAGGCGTGAATATAAAACAGACAGACACACTTTTACATTAAACTAGTGCCTACTCTTGCTTTTGTCAGCGAGTTCGTCTACACGGAGGATAGGATTTTAAACTCCGCCGATCGTTCCGGTTTAATACCACTTGGTGCCGATTTCACCAACGCGACGTCAAGTGACGTTTAACCGCGGAATAAGTTGAGAGTTGACATTTTTTGTATTGAAAACATGCCTTTTAACTCGTTTCTTGTCGAGAACAATATCGCATCGTGCTGCAAGACAGGCAGCATTTCCATTGACCGATAGACATCACTGCTAGACCTAATTTATAGAGAAAAGCTCATGGAAGTAGTAGATACTAAAGCAACTATCGTTTGACGTCAACGAAACAACTCTGATTAAAACAGTATTCGTAGTAACCTCTTACGCACTCCGGTTCGTAGATTAGTCACACCATATTTGGTAGTCATTAATTTCAATTTTCAATACATTCCTTTAATATCTACTCAAAATATTACCAATTTTATACCTAAACCCCAATTAACAATTCCGGATGACTAGGGGTCACTGAAGTACGTACACTGAGTTTTCACGAGGCAGTAGTAGGAAGCAGTCATTAGTGACCTCTTCAAAACACTTCAATCACGATCTGTACTGACCAGATAGGTACTTCTCTTGTCGTCAAATCTCTCGAAGTGATTTACGATGTTCCTAATTTGAATCGCCTCTTGAAAACTTGGTGTCAAAATCCACGTTTGTATTTTTATGCAAAATGACATGATGATACATCTACAGTTTAATTCCTTTCATGCCATATAATATTCGGTTTCATACTAATCAATCTATATCATGAAAAATCCTCTTTCAGAACTTATCAGGTAAAGCCAATACCATTTCTACTAAAACAACCCACGATGCTTACCTACCACAAACCACTCTTCTCCTTTGTTGCAAAAGAGTATTGTTTATTATCTTCTTTTTTAGCTATACATATGGCTGGTGGATTCACTTGTAGCTTCAAAAACACTTTCTAAAAGTTTATTTAAAAAAAAAACTATTATAATATTTTATTGCTGTATCTATGTTTTAGACTCATATAATAAAACTTCAGGATCTAAATATGTACGAGAATGTGTGTTTAATTCGCCTGTGCGTACGTCTACCTGAATTTCTACAATACATGCAAAATATTCAAAACAACAAAATGCAAGCAATTCTCATATTGAAAATAGCAGACACAAGTGTAATACATACAAACATTACAGGGCAGAACAAAACGACCGAGGAGATCTGCACGATTGTGAACAACTTGGAGTATGTGCGCCGCTCGCTCGCTGAATATGACGACGATCACATGTAAGTGCACTCATCTGTGAAACGTCTATTTGTTTTATTACATCCTACGTCTACGTCATTTGTTATTGAGTCTATTTGTTATATAACAAACCATTCAACGATTCCACGAAGCCAGGAAATTAATTAGCTCCGAATATTGCTAATCTTCGTTATCAGGAAAGATACGAAGAAATTAATGCACAGTGTAAATGGATTACAGCAATTAATCTTTAAATGGATAGCGGATAAGTACGTAAAAACCTGTTACTGTAATTGTGTGGTAACTGCTTAAAAAATAAGCGCCAAATTGGGAATCTCCTTCTTTTTTGGGAAGTAGGTTAAAAAAATTGGACTGGACAACTGATGGGATCGGTCTATTATAATTCGGTGGATAATACCTATACTGATAAGTGTGAAGCTATTTTTATAATAAGGTTGGAGGTTATCCTGCAGGTAGAGTTAATTACTCTGCTGTATAAAAAAATATATACGTGGGAATAGACAATAGGATAAATATCTAAGAGAAATAATATTTTTAGAGGCACTTATATGACGACCGACGCGACAGGAGAAAAATGTAACCTTTTACTTAGGTAATGCTAGATATCTTTCTTCATGTTTCTCAGAAACTATACCAACAATGTTATATTAAAAGAAGATTTTATTGTTGATACACACTAACAAAAAGCTATTTCTCTCGATCTCGTAGAAAACTATCGTTCTAAGAGTCGATTCACATTGACGCAATCGAAACGCATCGAATAGCGGTTCAATTACATACAATGTAAAATAGATATGACATAGAATAAAGACCTTTATCTCCACAACGCAATTCACAATTGCACATAGTTTATTATGCTGTGAACGTAATGAAAATAGTCAATATATTAAATTTTTGATTACCACTATCATGACAAGCTTCGACCTAAAGTTGAGCTTGTTATGTAATGGAAGCGTTCGTCTACGGGAAGAAAGCAATATTTGTATGTGAACTATGTGATAAGAATAGTTATATTAAAAACCTACGATAATCATATGAGAGAGAAGTTAAACCGCCATTTTCTTTTCAGTCTTGCTCATATATATGTCAGTAACACCGCCCTATCTTGGTATTTATTAGAAGAGTATCTATTTATCTTCTCTTGTTAGTGCAAATGAAGAAAGCGCGCGACAATTAGTGCGTGGAGCTCTTGGCACTTTGGACTCCCGATCAGCTCGCGCTGCGGCGCCGCTCGCTGCTCGTGCACGCCCACCTTTACGTAAAGCTGTCTTCCACCTGGCTTGGTCTCCAGATACTCTGCCTACACCCCAGGTACAGTAACCTCGTTTTCATCAACCGTAACCGTCATCCCCTTTAGTGGGCTTCGCCGCAGTTAGCCACGAAATGTAAATCTTCACTTTTCACAATTTTCACCTTTAGGTGTAAAGGTCAGTGAAAATAAAGTGCCAGTAACTATTAATTACCTACTAAGATAAGTTACATCCCTACTAATATTATAAATGCGAAAGTGTGTTTTCAATTGGTTTGTCCTTCAATCACGCTGCAACGCGAACGGAGAAGTGGATCAACGTGATTTTTGAGTACCTATAGTTGACGACGTGTAGAATAACTAGGCTACCTTTTTTCCACGAAAAACAGGGTTCATACGGATGAATTCGCGGGCAAAAGCTAGTCTTTTTGTAAAAAACATAGGTATTTTATATTCATTAAAGGTAGGTATTATACTATCCTTTATTAGTTTACTCTTCCTCTTTAACCTTGTGTCATTTTAACTGTATAAAACTAATAACCCCGCATATAAAGCACTTTACGTTATTTTTGCTCGCTTCTATCGAGTCTCGCCTACTGGGTGTATAGTATGGTAATCGATGCATAATAATACAGTCCAACATGATACTTTTTATCGATAGTAGATAACCGTGTATGAGAGAAAATTCCATTAAACTTTCCAGTCGCTTTGATTGTTATTTTAAATATCTATCTGTAATTCCTTTCTTTATAATAGCTGTTCTCTAACGCAGACTTTGACTATGCATAATCCATATTATACTTATCTCTTTCATTTCATAATTTATAGTTTTAATTTATAACCTTAAATGCTTTTGTTTTATCGTTTAGGCAATAACTCCACTCCTAGAGTTCTTGGACCAGCACCTATCGTCTTTAAACACGTGGTTATTACCGCGAGTCTTCATCAGAGCTCTGGCTGGTTGTTGGAGTGCTGTTCTCAAGGAGTTGTCTGCACAGGCGGATGCGGGAGGGGCCGAGAAGCCAAGGGTCTATCACCATAGGCTTAGAGAAGCTCTTGATCTTTTGGCTGAATTCTTCCATGCTGAAGGAAAAGGTACCTACTGCCTGTTGTAAATCCATAGATGGGTCATTTTTTTGAGTTTTGAAGAATAATATACTTACTTACTTACAAAAAAAGTAGTCGCGGATCTATTCCTGTTCAATAAATTATGTTTATGATTTGATGAAATAAAACGACTACAATACTTAATCTGTTATAAATAATGTATTGCTACTTATTTAGACATAACTGCTATTCATCGATGTCTTCTATTGTTACACTGAGTTTATGGTATGAGGTATCATTAAAAAAACTGATACGTGTTACATAAAATTTTCAATCAAATCCTTAGGTTTGCCGATGTCAGAAGTTCACAACGCCGAGTGGACGCGTCTAGAACAAAGGATGCAGTACCATCAGGCTCCAACCGAAGAACTCTTAGAACTGTGGCTAGCTGATAGATTAATTGAGCAAACACGGACACCTTTTCCATCGCCATATGGATCAATATTAGTTAGGTGAGGTGTACCTACTACTTAAATTCTTATGGAGATAGCCACTCTTTAAGGGTGCCATAACTTTTTCAGATTTTTTTTTATTGTTTTAATCTTTTTTTGAATCGCCAACAAGATAACTTATATATATGTAAATATATTATGTAACTCAATTTACAGGCAGTAACGTCACGCACAATATAAAAAAATATGTAGCACACTAACAATGCTTAAACAAAAAATATGAAAGTACTTAAACAAACTTAACAACTAAAACAATAAAAGTCCCATAACCCTGCGAAGAAAAGAAGAAAAACCTACTATTAAAAGGAAAATTAACAATGACCATTTGTAAAATAACAAAATGAATAAGAGACATTATCCACTAACGAAATCACTGTTAATCTTTATCTGAGCATTTCGCTCTGAAGAGTCAACTGGCCTAAATATTTTCTTCTTTAAATTTTGCTGATTTATCAAAAAACAAGCCATGCATTTATCCTTATATTCTTATCTTAAGAATTCCTTGTATGATCTACTTACTAAGCCTAGGTGTACTACCTAGGATAACCTAGTAAAATAGGATAGGATACTGTGGTATACGAGAAGAGACCACAAAAATTTTACAAAGCTTATGAAAACATTCACCTATTGAATAAAGGGTAAAAGGCTTACCAGACTGGTAAATTACATTTTGTATTCTCTACAAAGCAGTCTTTGAACAGCTGCCCAAGTTTAATCAATTGATCGAGAAACGACAATAAGCAGAGATTTCTCGCTCAAAACAACTGAGTTCGAAGTTGAAATTGCAATATCTAACTACTATAAAGTGGAACTCTTTCAAAATAAGTGGTAGGTAAAACAAAGGCTTTAAAAATGGAAAAACGTAAAACTCCGGCACAATCTCTCTCTATTGTTGTACACGCCGAAATTTTAGCACAGCTACCAGGTGGGATTAAGTGTGCTCAGGCATTTTTTATCTTCTGTTGACGCAATATAATAGATATATTAATATAATTCATATGGTATTATTGGTAGGTATTGGCATTATTAAATGAATTAAGTTAAACAATTGTGCACTTCTTACTTTGAAAAATTAACAATATTGCCCTGCATTAGATACAAGGTTACGTTGTTGAATTTTGATGAAGCGGCAAATGTAATCTATCAAATTGGCCCTACTTCAATAACGTATTTGTATTGCAGAGTGTATTTCAATCACGACTCGCTGTGTGTCGAAGTGCTGTCGGCGCGGGACGTGATCCCGCTCGATCCCAACGGTTTAAGTGACCCGTTCGTGGTGGTCGAACTACTCCCCAAACGGCTCTTTCCCAAGACCCACGAACAAATCACGAACGTGCAGAAGGTATGGATCGCTCACTTTTCTAATTAAAAGCGATTAGGTACTTTACTCAGGGCTAGCACGCGCCGGGGTGCAGTTTCTGTTGATATTTACTTATTTAACTCCATTGGTACCCTATTTTATATTTTTAGGGTTCCGTACCAAAATGGTAAAAATGGAACCCTTATGGTGAGACTTTCTCCGTCCGTCCGTCCGTCTGTCACAGTCGATTATTTCAGTAACTATTAAAGCTATCGACATGAAATTTGGCATAGTTGTGTATAATAGTGGCCCGACATCATTGGAATAAAGAAAAATCGAAAATTATTTTTAGTTTTTTAAAAAAAGGGGGAAAATTGGGGGTTTGAAATTTCAAAGTAAAATAACTATACCGAGTGGGGTATCATATGAAAGGCCTTTACTTGTGCATTCTAAAACAGTTTTTGAGTAATCGGCCAAAATGTTGAAAAAAATACCGTTCCCCCCCCCATTATCTCCGAAGTTTACCAATCGAAAAATCTGAAATAATTATGGTCAAAGGTCTCTTGCAGCTATAACAACAAATAATAAAAATTAAATAAAATTAAAAAATAAAGCGGGGGGGGGGGGGCTCAACAACAAATACTGAAAACACCGATTTATAATGCGGGAAGTTGTGACCAAAACATACGGGCATTTTTTCTCCATAGTATGCTAATTTAGTACTATTTAATTTAGTAGTATCTAAATATCTAGTTAAAAAAAAGTGATTTGGTCATATTATATACGGAACCCTAAAAGAGCGAGGCCCGACTCGCACTTGGCCGATTTTATTCAATTCAACTCAGCAACGGCAGTGGCCCTTGGTGTGCCTTGCGCCTAATACAAGCATTTTATCTTTTCTTTCTATATCAAACCTATAGACGACCACTCCTTATCTCTTAAAACCCTAGATCCTGTTAGAACCTATGTGATATACATATATCACTTTACTTTTGCTTTACTAACTTACTTATTACTTACTTATACCTTTGATCCCGTGAAAATAAGGAGTTTCGATTTTCGTAAAGACCTGACTTCACGCGGACGAAGTCGCGGGCAAAAGCTACTTTTTAAATAAAATTATACCCACCCTAATACTAATGGTTTTTTCCTATATTCGGTATCTACTACTCCCATAAACCGATCTTGTTCTACATTTCACACAGAAAACCCTGAACCCAATTTGGGACGAATGCTTCGAATTCGGCGTGTCACTGGACGCGTGTCGATCACCGCAAGCAGCGCTGGCGCTCTCGGTGTGGGATAAGGACGTGCTGACAGCGGATGACTTCGCCGGTGAAGCGTTTGTGTCGCTCTCGAGGGTGCCGGGCGTCAACAGCCACGCTCCGCCAGATCCATTGCGACCCATCGAACTGCCGCTAATGCAGCTGCACGACAGAAGTAAGTAATCATCATCATCAATAGCCTATAACAGTCCACGGCTGGACTAAAGGCCTCTCCCAAGGGGAGGGTTTGCCGCCCATAATCACCACGCGGGGCAGACGCGTTGGTGATCGCAGTAGATGGTAGTAGTAGCACAGAGGACGCTGCTGCCAGTTCTCCGTTATATTCCCTTAGTCGCCTCGTACGATACCCGCGGGAAGACCAGGGGTGGTGACAATTGTATTCTGATCTGCCGTCACCACACGGCATTTCTGATCTGCCGGCACCACAAGTAAGTAATACTATCTACAAATAGATAGAAGTAAGTAGGCTAGTATATCTGGAGGCTATGGCCTTTACCACGCTACATTCAAAATGTACCGCAAGGGATTTAGCGTTTTGGTGCGATGGCGTGTAGAAACTGATTAGGGTTATGGGGCAAACAAGGGGTTTGGCTAGTTCGCCCGCTACTAAGACTAGACTGCATCATCACTTACCAGATCACAAAAAACGCCACGAGCAAGTACCGGGCGCCCTCCCACGTTTCGACCCATATAACCGCAAGGTTGGTGGGACCATGGGTAGGTTGGCGGGTTACCAGATCGCAATCAATGGCTGTCATCAATTTATCAGCTCTATTAAAAAGCTATTTTGTGAAAAAGATAATAATTTACTATTTAAAACTTAATTTGTGTTTCACTTAAATTTAAGATATATAAATTGATTGATGACATGATTTATCATTATATTATGTTTTATGTTCATTCGATATATCTACCTAATTTCCTAAAGTATTAAGGAAGCTTGCTGTTCTTATATAATTAAAAGGTCGTGATGAGCTTAAGGGCTCTGACATTACTTGAATATTTTAGTACCGAATCGTCCAATTTTTCATGGCATTTAAAAGTACGGAAAAAGTTGTATTCAAACTTCTGTTTGGGTCCAGGACTACGAGCACCTTTTACTAAGCTTTTACTACTTTAGTCTGCAACTTTACTTTTAAGAAAGTTAGAATTTATAGGAAAACTCTGGTACATGGAAAAGTTCAATATTATTACTTAAGTTCCTGTGATATAATCAAGCCGCGCGCCGGACATTGATGAAGATTTAGATTTAATTTAGTTTTGATTTTAGCAGTAATGTAGTGTTAATTTGTATTTTAGTTTATTTTAAGTATAAACGTCTTTATAAACGATCCCGAGTGTTTAGGCATGTGTTTAGGCAACAAATAAAATTAACGTCATCTTTAGAAAACATCACACACATCAACATGAAAACATCAAAATAATGATGAACAAATATTAAATTACTTCTAAAATTAAATCTAAAATGAGTCCCTATATGTAGATTTTCCCCATAGATTTAGAATTTGTAGTCGCTTCGCACAAAGATACTCAAAGCTTCGCACCTAGGTACTAGATACCGTCAGCGTACTAGTAAATTGCGGCAATTCATAGTACGCCTGAACTGGCGTACCCACATAGTCTCGTAGCAACCAATGTTTGACGTTTTCAAACAAACTACGATATTACGTATGCTGCGCATTTATGGAGCTTTTGTTTGTATGGTATAAGAGCTAGCAACGTTTTCGAGAGAGAAATTTAGTAAAGCTGGTTCTTTAATATGTCTTTCTCTAGGCTCTTCCGAACAGCATACGGCCCGTCTGGCTGCCGGTATACGTTGCGTTTATTACTGCGGATCACACCTTTGCAGGTAAAAATATTGTGATTTGAAACCATTTTAGGATGCCTGTAATTTTAACATTATTTTCTTTATACAAAAATAAGTACAAATTTAATTTGCCAGACATTAATTCGGTTGTTAACTCAATACCCAGACCGATTTATTGTTGTAGTATACCGCATTATGCGGCATTATGCCCGTTGTTAGAGAGACAGTAGCAAAGTAGGTAGGAGGAAGAGAGACAGGAATAGGTACATTACACTATTGAAAGTATTCGAAATGACTTTTTTATTTTTATATCTTCAATGATGAGAATAATATTTTAAAATACGGAAAAATTTCGTTTATTAATTAATATCATTTATAAATCTAATTTTAACTGAATAAAATACAAGAAAAGTATAGTCGGATAGTTCGTAGAATCGCGAATGAATTCGGGGGAACTCGAATGTTAGCGTGACAAAGTGTGGTATGTAACGGAGTTTCACACTTATTATTTATCAACTAGCCTTTGCCCGCAGCTTCGCTCATGTTTAGTTCGATTTTTCAAACCCCTATTTAGGGGTGAATTTTCAAAAATCCTTTCTTAGCGGATGCCGAGTGCCAAAGTCTATTTCAGCCTGTTCCGTTCAGTGGTTTGAGCTGTGCATCGATAGATCAGTCAGTGAGTCACCTTTTCTTATTCTATATTAGATTTAATTTACTCCACGAACAATCGATAAGACATAAACAATACATATTGCATACTACTTTTCCCTACTTGGCTGCTTTTTGCATAACTACGTCCATTTTCGCGACAACGCGACGTACATACTGTTTTTATAGCATTAAATCGCTCTGGGTATTGAGTAAACAACCGAATTAATGTCTGGCAAATTAAATTTGTACTTATTTTTGTATAAAGAAAATAATGTTAAAATTACAGGCATCCTAAAATGGTTTCAAATCACAATATTTTTACCTGCAAAGGTCTGATGCGCAGTAATAAACGCAACGTATACCGGCAGCCAGACGGGCCGTATGCTGTTCGGAAGAGCCTAGAGAAAGACATATTAAAGAACCAGCTTTACTAAAATTGTTGTTTTTCCAACGTTGCTAGCTCTCGTACCAGTAGGAAGGGCGGTATCTAGTAACGACTCAGGTACCAATCCTAAATCTATGCTAATAACTTATTGATGTATACAATATCATCTTTTAGATTTATAAATATATGGTCTGTAACAATTGTCTAATGTGAGGTGAATTTTACAGATCATCCTATCCTGCAGATTTTGGAATCAAGAACAACAGATAAACTGGCCATAGATTTTGTCAAGAAACAAAAAATACGTTTTGCCGAACAGTAATTATATAATATGTTCAAAAACTTGCTTTAAACTTTATTTCTACGATGTATTTCTTTACTTATAAGCGTCATACACACGTCCATTTTGATCTTGACAATACAAGAAAGATATATTTTAAAGATTTGGATATAATAAATATATAAATTACGTACATATTTATTTGGAACGAATATTGAATTATTAAAATTTTAAATAATGTTTAAGATGTCGCGACACATCAGTATTAATGTAAATTGTACTACAAAGACTGTGTAATTCTTCTATTCATGAGAGAATATTGTGTAAACTTTCAAAGAGATCGTCTCTTGTTAAGTGTATAGCATGCACCTTCGGAGCTTATGTCCCTAGTTGTTAGACTCTAGTAGAAACTCCCGACCAAATACTTTAAGACTTGTTGTAAACTATTAATTTTTATACATACATTCTCTAGCTTGTACCTAAAACTCTTCGTAGCAGCACAAAATGCACATTTTTTAAATATGTTTATTTTACTTTTAAGCCATACTGATAATGTCATTGTTTATAATACATAAAATTTTATTTCCATAGATTTAGGATTAATAGCCGCTTCGCACCTACTAGATACCGTCGGCGTACTAGTAAATTGTGGCTATTCAGTACGCCTGAACTGGCGTACCGACATAGTATCGTAGCAACCAAATTGTTTGACGTTCTCAAACAAACTATGATATTACATTGCCGCATTTAAGGAGCTATTGTTTGTAGGAAGTGCGGTATCTAGTAGCGAACTATGCTACTAATCCTAAATCTATGTTTATTTCATCAAAAACAATGCACAATAAATATTTCCCTAGTAGGTTTAATCTTTTAAAATTACTGAAACTTTCTAAAAGCCTTTACACTATAAATCTAGGATTTTGTTTACAGGGTGAATGTAAAAATAAAAATAAATACATACATATATTATTATGTGTGGCGCTAGAACGAAGTACTACTACGAACTCTTCACTCACTGCTCATCAGGGTGTAATTTTTCCGGTTAACATAGAAAGAAAGAACCCATAGTTTTAATGTTGGTATACATCAGTGTTTTCCTCGATGTTCTCCCTGCCTGCCGATTTATACCTGAGCTTTCATCGTGAAAATAATATGTTTCTTATGTTAGGTGTCCTTTACAAATGGAACGAATATCGTATAGTTACTGTACCTACATTTTTCGGAAAAACCAATCAAGCAAAATGTGATTGTAATATATGAGCCTCTAAATTACCATCAAACAAGAAAATTGTCAAGTAAGTACATAAAGCAGTACAGTTCCTCCTCTGGTGACAGTCATTCAAATAAAATATTGACCAAATTGGAGGAGTAAGGAGTGCAAGTAAATCTCGATTTGATCCACTTGAATTGGACACTATTTCTGCATTGATTAAATTTACTATTGTTATACATTTTATGCCTTCGTATTTAAGCTTTAAGAAGAGCTTTTTGTCCCTCACCAAACAAGTATATTGTAAAATATTTACCTTATCTGTGACGACTGATTTTCATCGTTAGTTTTATGTAATGTAATGAATATATTATGAATTATTATGGAAATTTTATAAATGTACGTGACAAACGTTCACTGTGTATACAAGTTTATTATAAATGGTGATGTATTGATGTTTAATAAATAAGTTGTGAATAAATTATATCATTATAAATAGGTATAAGTATACAAAATTATGTGTTTATCATATTATACTTGTTCGCTTGGATATTTGTAGAGCTTTACTATACTTAATGATTATTTCTTATTATCTGTGCCATTGTGAGCTTTAAGAATGATTTTCAAATATATTTTGTCTTCTAAAATTATAAAAAATAAATTTTTGATTTTTTATTTTACAGTCGTATGAAGAGTTAATTGTAAAATACCAACAACCTTCTACAGGCAATTTCTATGCATCAAAGTAAATAACTTTTGTTCCACGACTTTTTAAAATTCCTAAAAATAAAAAATTTTTTTTTCATACAAAAATAAATTATATTTATTTTTCTGTTCTAAAAATTTAAAAACTCTATGCGACACGTGTCAACGGGAATGGGTGGCGTATTTGACGCGCCGTCACTCGATATTCGGTACTTAATGCTTGTCCGATACTTACGTCTGTCGTCACGGAAAGCCTTTTTGGTGTTAAACGCGAAATTATGGACTTGCAGACGATAGCTCAGCCTGATGTTAGTAATACACTACACAAAGCATTTGTAAATACGAAGCGATAACTTCGGACGTTAATTGTTGCGCGCTTAGTAACTTAGTAGTCGATGCTTAAACGCAGGTGTGGAAGAGACATTACATAAAATGGCCAAAGAGTTAAAAAAATTACAGACTCTTGAACAAAAACTTAGAATTTATTTTATGGTGAATTTATTGAGTGATGTGCAAAGTCGTTGAACAAATGTTTTTCAGTATTATGCATAGAAGTTACGTGTGGGAGGTTGTTGGTAAATTAAAATTATAATCCTGTATAATAAGTATTTAAATATTATACTTACATATTATAACCATTATATATACGTTATAATGTATATTATATACTTATACAAACTTATAAATCTAAAGAAGCTCTTTTTTGTACATAAATGTACAATAATATAAATTATATAAAATGAAAGGCTTAACAAAATTAAATCAATGAGAAACTTCCACTTGGTTAAACTTTTTTAGTAAATAAATAGCAAAAAAAATGTTATCTAAAAAAACTTATCGATGTAAACCTATCCAGATAGTTATACATCAATACTTGTAGCAGATATATGTATTTGCCAATAACAGTTATAAAACTTATAAAATATGAAATAAATGTATAGGTTGCCTGGAAGCACCTGGAAGAGATCACCATTAGTGATAAGGCCCTTTTATGTATTAAATCGTTTCTTTACTTATATATTTTTCGATCTTATATGCAATAAAGTTATTTATTTATACAAAATAAATAAATAACTATGCCTATTCTCACTTCTTACTACACTAGAACTACTAGACTAGAAGCAGTGGTAGCCTAGTGGTTAGGACTGTGGTCTCCTATTCGGGGGGTCGCAAGTTCGATCCCGGGTACGCACCTCTGACTTTTCGGAGTCAAGTGCGTTTAAACAAATAAATATCACTAGCTTCAACGGTGAAGGAAAACATCGTGAGGAAATCTGCACATCTGAGAGTTCTCTTCATAATGTTCTCGAAGGTGTGTGAAGTCCGCCAATTCGCATTGGGCCAGCGTGGTGGACTATGGCCTGTAACGCTTCTCTGAGAGGAGACCTGCGCTCAGTAGTGGGCCTTGATGGGTTGCTAATGATGATGATGATTCTCACTTCAATTAAACTCAAATGTTGTCTAGGAATAATTTTTCTTCATGAACAAATAAGGGCTACTTTATAAAAATATATATCAACTCTCGCATCTATTATTTTTTTAATCTTTGAAGTAATGCAAGATGTGGAATATGTTTTATTGTCTCTATTATGTATTAAAATAACAATTAGTAATATACTTACTATATATTAATTAACAATTAGTGTTGCGTAACAGCGCATGATTTTTAGCTTTTTGATACTCGTGTGTATTTTTCTGGAAAGCATTTTTTAGAGTTCAAACGTAGGCAATTTTAATACTGTGGCTTTTTTCAATGCAACTTCGCCCGTCAGCTAAAAAATAACCAGAGAGTTACCATATTACTGGAGGCAGTGATGTCAAATTGGCTTCAGCTTGTTATGTGTCTGTGTACTATGAGGCCAGTTGTGCTTTTTAACCGACTTCTAAAAAGGAGGAGTTTCTCAATTCGTCGGAATCTTTTTGTTTATGTATGTTCACCGATTACTCGAAGACGTGTGAACCGATTTTAAAAATTCTTTTTTTGTTTCAAAGGGTGTTGGCCCCATATGAATTTTTTCGAAATCGATCGAGCGGTTTTTAAAATATCAACAATAAATTAAATTTCTTTGTATAGTGTGTTGTAATGTAGTAAAGTGGGAGTTTGAAGTCGGTTGTTTAAAAAGAATTTTTTCTATCAAATTATTATCGTCCATTTAATGAGCACTCTTACTCCGTTTGCCAAAAATATCGGTATATTATTATTTTTATCTATACCTTTAAAACAGTACACCGTGATCGTGCATCTAATATAGAGATTTTATATTGGGGCAAAATATTCCTTGAGTAAACTAGTTACAGAAGTGCTCATAAGGGGTTTTTAGAAATTCCAACCCCAAAGAGCATCAGCTTATTTATCGTATGTATGTATGAACTCCTACGATAAATTATGAGTAAAAGCGATATAACTTAAAAATATTTATTAATTTCAACGTTTTTGACGCGTCATTTTTGCTCCTCTAGTAATATATTATTATCATCTCTCTGAAAATATAATCATATCCAACAGGCAAATAAATCATATCAAATACCTTCTGTTTAAAATATAACAAGACCATTCCAAAAGTCAATTACTTAAATTAGGCTATACAAATATAAAATCTTATACACCCATTTAAAATATATAGGTACCTAGTATATTTTGGATCATATTGCTATTTACTTTCGATTTTGTATTGCGTAGGTACACTTTTGTAAAAACTTCTTTTACTATGCAGTATGCAACAAAGTTAAAATGAACACACTGAAGCTGATAACTATTTTTCTAACAATAAATATACTTAGAATTAACAAAATATAAAATATATTGATGTTTGTTTAATATATTGTTTACCTTCGAAATATCTACGATTTATACTTCTAAAAGTGGGGAAAAAAACTAAGAAGGTACATTTTGCGTGAAAATCAGGATTGCTTAAAAGTGTTGAGAAACTCATGAAGTAATTGTTACTAAATAGTACCTATTTACAGATTTGGAGTAGTGGATACAGGAGGCTTATCCCCAGCAGTGATCTGCATTATGGGGTACCTAGGTACGTGTTATGGGGTAGGTATGCGGGGGGGGGGGGGGGGGGGGGGGTATGTCGTACTATTTATGAATTGACAGTTTATCTATGTAAGTTTTGGAAGGATAATATTAGCTGCACCGGCTATAATTTCAGAATAACTGATGTATGCATGATGTATGAATGTTTTTTCTGTAAGGTACCTTTAAAAATCTTTGCTATGTAAAGATACTATTTAGTTCAGTCTTAGTACAATATTATTTGGAATATACTGTATAATTCATCAGTTTTAACACTTGAATACATCCCGATATTCACCTTTTTGATAGCGTGTAGCTGATACAGACGATAGTAATCTTGATTTCGATTTTATTTATACGTTGCAGAATTATTATCATATTATCAAAATATTATGAATATCAAGTTCAAGTATGAACTTGATGTCACGCTCATCCTAAACAAGTCTAAGTTTTATTAAAAAAAACTGATTTCATAATCCTGCGATCATTAATAAGAATGCTATGATAAAATCGCAATTTTCTATTTCTGTCTTGCTCACGTGTATCTTACAATTAGCAAAATAAAAATATGAAATGGCGATTTTATAATGTCGATTCTTTTATTATTGATAGTATCTATTTTATGTAAGTAAGTATAACTGATTTTTCTCCGAATTTAAGTAAGCTTAATCCTATTTGTGTTGAATTAAATGCATTCATACGAGAATTTCTACCTATTCGTTTATAAAAAGTTATCGATTTAAACATACCTAACATTATTTTGTTTACAGTTACGTTAAGTACACAAGAAGTTTACAGTTACGTAGTTAAAAATTTTAAATCTTATGATTTTAATACTATTTATGTATTTTTTAATGTTCAAATTTCTCGTTTTTGACTACACGTATCTATTGTACTCGTATATTACTAAGAAATATTTGTACGCAACGTTTTAAGTGTCCCTATAGACCCGTACTGTAGTTCGTCAAAGTGTTATCAATATTGTGATTGATGTATAATGCAATTGTTTCGTACATGTTCCTAGCTTTAATAAATTATAGATAAATCACTCTTTGATTTGCTGTGGCCAATGAAATATTAAAGAACAATAAAATGCTTATTTATGTGGAAAGTATTTTTTATATATAACCCTGTAAGTAATTTAATTATTTTTAATTAATCAATGGTGTCTAAAATCAAAGAGTTCCCGTGGGATTTTAAAATTAGTTTTTTTATTTAATTAAACCCGCGCATTTAATTAAACGCGGACGAAGTCGCGGGCATCAGCTAGTATATATATCTATATATATAAAAGAAAGTGGTGTTAGTTACACTATTTATAACTCAAGAACGGCTGAACCGATTTGGCTGAAAATTGGTGGAGAGGTAGCTTAGAACCAGGAGACGGACATAGGATACTTTTTATCCCGTTCGACCGCGTTTCCGTCATGTCACTATAAAACGTGGTATAACAAAAACGCATCTGACATGGAATAACAAAACGCAAATGACAGTGGAATAACAAAACGTAAATGACAGCTAAACGTAATTTTGTCTTTGGTTAAGTATGGTAAAAAATTTGACAATCATACAAAGTGTTATTATAAAGCATTACTGATATTATAAATGCGAAAGTGTGTTTGTTTGTTGGTTTGTCCTTCAATCACGTCGCAACAGAACAGCGGATTGATGCGATTTTTTGCATGGGTATAGTAATGGATGTAGTAGTGGTTCCTCAGACCGGGAGAGCTACTTTTTATCTCGGATAATGAAAGAGTTCCCGCGGGATTTTTAAAAACTAAATCCATGCGGACGAAGTCGCGGGCATCAGCTAGTATATATATATATATCAGCTAGTATATATGTATATATATATATATATAATAGTATATATATATATATATATATATAATCTGAATCTCGTACCGATACAATATTAAAATAACTACCAACAAATCAAGTAAAAAAATCAAGAATATTTAGTCTTACTTCCTTACTATCCTAACTATCCTTACCTACTAATCTAATATTATAATTGCGTAAGTGTTTATGTTTGTTTGTTTATCTTTCAATCACGCCGCAATAGAGCTGTGGATCGACATGATTTTTTGTATAGTTAAGGACATGGAAAAAGATAGGCTACTTTTTATTCCGATTTCTAAATCGATGAGTTCGGGATTTTTAAAAACTAAATTCACGCGGTCGAAGTCGCGAACATCAGCTAGTATTATTTATAATATAATTTTTAAGGATACTAAATCAATATTAAATTAAAAAAGCGGTACGGAGATCCCCGCTACAAAGTTAATAAGAGAAGACTAGGTATGCAAAACGATCATTAATTGAAGAGTCAATATTAATTGCAAACAACATAGAACGGAGAAAATTATAGCAAGCAATAAAATGAATTAAACATACTTACTTAAGATAAAAAGGTACCTAGGGATATGAAATAAGTAGGTACAATTATTTATTATTTGTGTTTACTTCAGCGCCCATGCAATGATACCAGTGTTACCATTTTAGTCTATTTTTGACGTGATAACGTCTTATAAATCGATGAACACCGGCTGCACGCACGAAAAAGTGTCACGTTCCGCCTGAGCCTGGGCGTGCAAGCGAGAGCGCGGAACAAGCGATAGAGAGGCACGATCGGCCAAAGCGTTGCCTTGTAACTAGAGAAAATTGTAATTTTCAATTAACTCCTTCTTTGTATTATACAAAATAGTGACAATTCAGTGATAATAATTCAATTCAATTCATAAAAGTATGCAATTTTTCATCAATGTTTCTATATGACGTTATCACGTAAAACTATCGTCTGTAAACCGACTTTACAGACAAACGATTTTTTTTTAAAGATCAAACATCGAATGTTGTCGGTTCTTCTCGGCTGGAACGACATTCTAAACCAAAAGTTGATTTATTTGACGATTCTATTCTTTCTAAAAATGTTATTAATATATTCCGAATCCGCTGCTACGATTTCACCTACGCGCTACGTAGCTACGAGTACGTCTTAATTTTAGTTTTATAACATTCTACGTGGTAGGTTTTGTTTTAAAATGTACTGCACAAAATGTAAATGTACCTATTATTTATAGTTTAAGTTATGAATGAAAACGGAATGGAGTTGCGAAAGAAAATTTTATCAAGGGCATGTACAGGTATTGAATCAATAAGGAACTTTGCGTGAAATTCGAGCACCCATCAACCACAGAATCTTAGTATTACAGGAACAAACAATAATACTCAGAACTCCACAAAGACAGTCTGTGGCATATTAAATCACTAATGAACAGAGTACCTAGTGCCACGTTAGTATGCGCAAGCTTTAAACCTTCAAGTTTAAGCCCCTTTCAGCCACACAAGGCATAGAGGCATTACTTTAAGGAATATACCTAATATTAAGTACCTACTAGATGCTGCTTGCGACTTCGTCCACGTGGACAACGTGGATTAAGGATTTTTCATTTGCGTGTTAACTCATTAATTTTGCGGGATAAAATGTAGCTTATGTGTTATTCTGGGTATAAGTCATCTCCCAGCTATCCTACCTAATTTAGAGTTTTAATGTGGGCTGTATAAAGGTTCAAAGTTCATGAAAAGAATATTGCTCGGTGTTCCTGTGGCTATGGGGTGGTGGTTTTTCGTATAGGTACCTAATAAAAATTCATGAGGTATGCATAATATAAAGTTGGGCATTACTGAGATAATATATTATGTTTGTTTATGTAATTTAAATATTATTTAGAATGAATTTCAGAAACCACTTTAAATATAAAGAATATATACATATTTAAAAGTTCTATTTTTTGTAACAATGTCTAGGCTTGGCACTTTCTACTTGAATACATATTTGAACAACATCGCCGCCCTCAATTTACTAAAACCAGTGAGCCCGTACAAAAGCTTAGATCACTATAATATTACCTAGCCACACATCATGGCACACACTAAATTACAAAACCAACGCAAAAAGCATCGAGCTTCACTGCCAATTTATAAAATTAATATTTCTTGCTAGAATTTTTCTATACGGGGCGGTGGAAAAAGTTAAAGTAAAATTTTCATTTCAGACAGTCAATGCCTAGCTTTAGCAATCTGCTACTAGCCACTGATATAAATATAGTACCTACTATGAGAAGTACGAACTACGTGTTCCGAACACTTACCATGTTCAACTGAGTTGTACCTAATGCCGAACAATACTGTTAGTGTGGTCGACGGCACTCGCGACGTATGGACGCGGGCACTATTTATGCGATAAAACTTTCTAGCTACCTTATTGTAAATTTAAAAGCCAAAATGCCTATATTCCAGTAAGTAACAAAAAGTATAGTTATTTTAGTGAATATTTAGATATCAACATCGTAATTCGTAACACTAGATACGAAATAAAAATTATTTCTTGATTTATTCAAAACGAACGACCGAGCGAGTGAGTGGGGTGCGGGGCGTGGCACGCCTCTGCGACGGCTGCGGTTGCGCGATTTGCAACCTTATTTACCATGCCGGCTCCCCTCTCTGCCTCAGCCCGCGCGATTGAAACTGTACACAGTTCTTATTCCGAATTGCCGCTCTATACGTAGAACTCCTTGCTACTAGCACAATTATTTTGTGATCGGACATAATATTGTGCTGAAATATTCTCGTACTAGAGGATGGTAAAACTACTAAAAATACTAAAAGTGCCCCACAGCAACACCATTTTCTTCGCAAGATCGTTTGCGGTAACTGCAGCGCGCCTCTGGAATTCTCTTCCTGAGAATATCCGCAACAGTCCATCTGTTGCCGTTTTTAAGTCGAAACTGAAGCAGCATTATCTTTCCTCCTAATTTCATCTTTAATATGCCCGGTAATTTTTTTTTCCTATATAATAATATATAGTATATTATTATTATAGTATTATATTATTATTACTATTTATTAAGTATATAATGTAGTACTAGCTGATGCCCGCGACTTCGTCCGCGTGGATAGAATTTTCTTTGCTATAAACCTCACGGAGCCCGAGACCTTTCCAACGAATGCAAAACCGTGGAAATCGGTTCGTGCGTTCTGGAGTTATAGCGTCAGGAAGGAAAACCCGACTTATTTTTATATAGTAGATAAATTGTATACTTAATTATTATAATATCATGTATATTATATATTAGTATTTTAATATAATATGTATTGTATTATTTGTAGCCATTTATTAATTTTTAAAGATTAGTCTTTAGTACCTACCTACCTCTGTATGTTCTCACTGTTCTCATATTCGAGGGCTTCTGGAAGAAATCTCTTCTTTAGAGATACCTACGCTGTCCTTGTGCACGTCCTTTATATCTTTCTTACATTGTTCTTTATATTACTGGTACTAAATAAATAAATAAATGGTACTCGCCGTGCAACGAAGTGATTCTGTCAGCTTGTATGCCACACGGCTGGTGCCGTGGTGTCGTGCTTTTCCATGCAAAAATTAGTTGACTGTGATATACTTACTGTGGATTTTAGTAGGTATGTAGGATGCTGAAGTCGTAAATCGTCGCGGGGCTGCAGCGCATACAAAGATTTTTCTAATTATGCCAAAAGAAGCAACGCGCCATGTGGCGTCAGTCTAAGTTCATTGTTCAAATATAATTCGATACCTTGGTGTACAAGTGATCCAAGTGAGGTAAATGCGTCGTCGGTTAAACTGTTCATACAAATCTCTTGTGCTCAAAAGTAAGTCAGTAAAGTTTTCACTAGTTTACAAATTGCAATGCAGTTAAAATGATAGGAGTGTCGAGACAAAAATCTACAATATTAATCCCAAGAAACCGAAAATGCACAGAACTTGATTTTGACCAAAATGATACTTGGATCATATAACCAAGGTTCTACCTAATCTGATTGATTGGTTCTACCTAAATCAAGAATCTACATAATTGGAAATGGAGACATAAAAGGAGCCTCAAAACGTTCTCTACCGGGACGGAAATCCGAAGGCTAGCTGAACGCAGCTGTAACATACAGACGGACATACGGGCATACGGGCAGGTGGTGACCTCTCTATTCTTACGGAACATTCCCGATTTTAAAAATCTATGGTCCCATGCACTTTGCTGGGGTATAATCTTTGAGTATTAATCCAAAATATTCAAAGGGTATAATAGATACCTTATCGATACAATTTGTACTATTTTGGTGTTCGCTTATTTACAATACCGTATCATAGTGCTGAATGTCAAGGTCAATTACACATTAATTATGATAAAACTTATCATCTGAAATTATTGTATAATAACTTAACTGATTAGATTTGGTTTGTTTTGCACTTTGCACTAAAAAATATGTTTATTTGTGAATTTTAATTAATAATAGAAGTGTGCCGTTTATTGAACTACAAGTAGATAATTCAACTCGATCGACTATCTAACTGAAAGAGCATTTCTGCTGCTCCTTGCTTGTAGCAAGTATGTATAAGTGTATTACTTAATATATCTATACAGTTGTAAGATTAACTTCGAAGAAGATTGTTTCATAAAAATTAGATTCCTTATTAGTCATAAATTCATAATGTACTTGGTATTGCTCTCGTCTAGTTACGCTAATATGCATTTATGCCTCACATTCTATTTTTGAATAGGTAAGGATAATTTTAATTACTTAAATTAAAAAAAGTTTAAAGTACTTTACTGGTTTGAAGAAAGTAGCTAATATTAACACTGTATCAACTTTACAACTGATCTCTCATCGCTAAAGATGATGTTATTGTCTTTATCAAAAGCTAAAGCGTATCCATTTTCCAAAGGCAATAGCATTACGATTTGTTTATTTTCATTATCTATAGAATAAATTCCGTTTTGCGCAATCAAATACGGTTCTCCGTGAATGTCTGTAGTAATGCCTCGAATGTTGCCAAGATTGTCACATAGCCTCATAGGAGACTTCGCTCCTTTCGGAAGTAAAAACAGTCCAGTGGGATTCACTAAAATCAAATTGTCATTTCCATCTATTGCAAAATGATGAATTCCATATTCCTCAACAGTAGAAACTATGCTTTCTTTGTTATTTCTTAAGATATGCAAATCAAGATTAGTCGTATCAACAAAGTATAAGTTATCTTTGAAATGCATATCAAAAACGTCCACTCCTTTTACTATAGCTGGTTTTTCTATGTCGTGCGTCTGGTAATTGTATTTATATATCCCATCACTTCCGCCAAGGAATACAGAACCAGTATTTTGATCTACAGCGCTCGCAAATCCATTCCTTATATTCGGGACGACTTTAACAGATGATGTATTCAGATCTAGGATAACATTGTGGAAACTTTGGTCTGAAAACTCGTCGGCATTAATACAAAAAATTAGTATGTTCCTATTTCTATCTATCGAAAACTTGTAAGGGATGTTCACATCGGCCAAAATAATTTGTTTTTTATAAGCTTTATTGCGCACTATTAGAACATTGCCTGACATTGTTGTTTCATCTCAATAGGAACTATTACCTAATTTAATTTTCAAGTAGGTAGTATTATACATGTTTGTGATTTTAATTTCCACTTTAGAATTTTTATTTTTGGCCAAATTTTCCTGAAATAGCCTAGAGATAATGCATTTGGCATTGTTGACATGAAACATCACAAAATCACTGAGTATATAATCAGGGTAATAATGTTCTGTGAGTATATTACACCATTGAATAATGAACCAATGAATGGTCTGTAAAAGATGAAAGCAAAAGCGAATGCTATTATAAAGCACCATGTCCATAAAAGATCCCGGGGAAGGTTTAATTTTTCTGTACTTAAATATTAATGTTGTTAATTTTGTTAATAATTATTATATTTAGGTTATTTTATAGATAACTAGCGACCCGCGGCTTCGAACGGCTAGTAGAGCTTATCATGTTTTTTCTGTCGTGTTAGCTTGTTGAGTCGAATGTGTGGATTTTTTAAAATTTTAGTTTTAATTTTGCGATAACTCTGATATTCATTTAAACTATATAGTGTAGAGGATTATATATCATAAAGTGTATGAAATGCAGTGTATGAAGTGTATGTAACTAACGTATTTAAGTTGATAAGGATTAATACTGTATCCCTCTAAATATATTTCCAATTACCGCACGTGCAACATCGCGGAGTTTTCTGTATAGACCTATCACACCATATTTTTTTTGATAAATATCTCAAAGGAATAAGGCAGCGTTTTCGATGAAAGCTCCCAGGCGGCTTGATCTTTCCGACATTTTCAACAACTTTCGTCATCCCAATTTACACAAAATCTTAACAAATTATAAATCAAAACCTTTCTCATGAATCACCCTATTGGTGAAAACTCCATGAAAATCCGTTCAGTAGGTAGATTTTGAGTTTATTGCGAACAGACAGACAGACGCGGCGGGGGACATTGTTTTATATTAAGTAGTGATAGTGATATTTCTGACTTAATTAGGCCCTGCTCCTTAGGCTTAACTAGGTAAGAAAGCTTCTAGAAAGTTTTCTAAGAATAAGAATATTTCAATATGAAAATATAAATAAATTGATATTGAAGATAGAAAGAATCTTAATTGGTATTGAGCTTCCTCAATTAAGTAATGCTTGAGCGCCGACTTGACGCTGACCTGGTTTGCACCCTCTCACAAACTTCACGAGTAACTTCGGAAAAAGTTCTGATTCGTTATACTCAAATTCGTTATAATTCTTTCGGCAACTCCTTTTACTTCCGTATTTTACAATAAATTAATAGTGTAATTGTGGTTCGAAAAAGATTGTTAGGGAAAGATTTTAACAGTTTAAAAAGTTCCAATCTAAAAGATTACAACAGTAGGTAAATTATACAGATTATATCATCACGATACGGTACTTACCGGATTCCGGAATGATAATACGTTGGTATGTACCTTGAAATTGAATATCACTTGCTTTAACTTTTAAGTAAAACACCATGAATAAACCTGCATGTCTAAGAGTTTTATTATTCATTATGTTCACAAAGATGTGTGAAGTGTGTCAATCCGCACTTGGCCAGCGTAGTGGACTGTGGCCTAAACCCTTCATTATGTTCACAAAGATGTGTGAAGTCTGCCAATCCACACTTGGCCAGCAGGTGGACTATGGCCTAAACCCTTCATTATGTTCACAAAGATGTGTGAAGTCTGTCAATCCGCTCTTGGCCAGCGTAGTGGACTATTGCCTAAGCCCTTCATTATGTTCACAAAGATGTGTGAAGTCTGCCAATCCGCACTTGGCCAGCGTAGTGGACTGTGGCCATAACCCTTCATTATATTCACAAAGATGTGTGAAGTCTGTCAATCCGCACTTGGCCAGCGTAGTGGACTGTGGCCTAAACCCTTCATTATGTTCACAAAGATGTGTGAAGTCTGTCAATCCGCACTTGGCCAGCGTAGTGGTCTATGGCTTAAACCCTTCATTATGTTCACAAAGATGTGTGAAGTCTGCCAATCCGCACTTGGCCAGCGTAGTGGACTATGGCTTAAACCCTTCATTATGTTCACAAAGATGTGTGAATTCTGCCAATCCACACTTGGCCAGCAGGTGGACTATGGCCTAAATCCTTCATTATGTTCACAAAGATGTGTGAAGTCTGTCAATCCACTCTTGGCCAGCGTAGTGGACTATGGCCTAAGCCCTTCATTATGTTCACAAAGATGTGTGAAGTCTGTCAATCCGCACTTGGCCAGCGTAGTGGACTATGGCCTAGGCCCTTCATTATGTTCACAAAGATGTGTGAAGTCTGTCAATCCGCACTTGGCCAGCGAAGTGGACTATGGCCTAACCCTTCATTATGTTCACAAAGATATGTGAAGTCTGCCAATCCGCACTTGGCCAGCGTAGTGGACTATGGCCTAAACCCTTCATTATGTTCACAAAGATGTGTGAAGTCTGCCAATCCACACTTGGCCAGCAGGTGGACTATGGCCTAAATCCTTCATTATGTTCACAAAGATGTGTGAAGTCTGTCAATCCGCTCTTGGCCAGCGTAGTGGACTATGGCCTAAGCCTTTCATTATGTTCACAAAGATGTGTGAAGTCTGCCAATCCGCACTTGGCCAGCGAAGTGGACAAAGGCCTAAGCCCTTCATTATGTTCACAAAGATGTGTGAAGTCTGTCAATCCGCACTTGGCCAGCCTAGTGGAATATGGCCTAAACCAGTTATTATGTTCACAAGATGTGTGAAGTTTGCCAAACCGCACTTGGCCAGCGAAGTGGACTATGGCCTAAACCCTTCATTATGTTCATAAAGATGTGTGAAGTCTGCCAATCCGCACTTGGCCTGCGTAGTATTGTAGAAGAAGGTATCAATAAAACCCATTTCTTTTTATTTTGAGTTTACAGTTTATTAATTAATTTTATATATCATTCGTAAAGCCTCATAGAACGCACAATTGTTTCATAGACAAAGGTAATTGCGTTGATACCAAACAAGAAATCCACGTGACTGAATTTCGGATGTGGCACCAAGATTTTTCCCGCAGGATTACCCAACTCTCTATACAATCTGTCAACGTCATTCACATGAGCCAACGGATCTCTTGCTGAATAGTGCAAGTAAACAGGTGCGGAGATTCTGGACAAATCATAACTAGGCGGGATCGCTCTACCATAAATTTGAATGTTTTGCAACAAGCCGTGATCGTAGCGTCTAAACTCCTTGTCTACTATGCTCTGAGCATAGTGTACTAACTGCCTCACCGATATCCCCGCAGGAGCATGGCCGGCCTTTACTGGCAACATTGTCTGAAAATAAGGAAAAAAAAATGTCATTTATTCTAAAAGCATTGAAATTTTCTACACGTTCAATTCAAGTTGCCCCCCACCTCCCTCGCGCTTCCCCGCCACCTCAAGTCAGACCCACTTGTACAGATAACGACGTACCGCGACCGTTCGCGTCTGGTTTTCTACGATGAGTAAAAAGGAAAAGTTTTGCATAGCGCAGATTTTTTATTACTTTAATAATTTAATTAATGTCTTTCTTAGAAGAGAAGAAAAATTTGAAATTTAAAATCACGCCCTTCGACATTCAAGACGTCATTGCCATGAAAAGCATTGCCAGAATAGAAAACTTCCATCACAGACGTGGTAACAGTAAAAAAACAATCACAAACATCAATTCATGTCAACGCTACAGTATGACGTCATTTTGTAACGGTAGTCGAGGGCCAACTTGAATTGAACTTGTACCTACAACGTCTTTAAAATTCTAGACAACTTTTGTTCAACGACATTTTACAAAACTTAATAATATCACCCTACAGTAGTTTTTGAAATTAGCGCTCAGGGGGACTAGTTTGATATAATTATTAGATAGAATAGAATAGAAATATTTTTTATTCAAATAAACTTTTTTACAAGTGCTTTTGAATAGTCGATGAGTCTACCACTGGTTCGGAATGCTCTTCCTGCCGAAAAGAACCAGCAAGAAACTCGGCGGACCAGCAAGAAACTCTGCGGTATTTTAGTAGATTTTATTATAGGTCATTTAAACTTAAATGGAATAGAAATATTTCATACCGCATTGTGTTGATCGTCATTGCCTCCACCAAGGAAAAATATTACAGCTGTGCAGATCGGCTGACTGATTGCGCCGTCAGCGCAAAATCTTTTGCCAAGCATTGTATAAATCTCTCTTCTTGGGAAAAGTTCTTCCATTCGTAGCAACACAGCCAATTGCTGATCTGAAAGAGATCTTTTTTCATAATAGGTGAACAATCAAAATAGAGCCTACGTGAAATTTATTATAACTTTTGAAAAACAAAAATAAGAAGATACGTAACTTTCACTTGGACGATAAGTTCTTTATCGTCCAAGTAACTTTCATAACGTGTTAACGGAAAATGGGCTCAGAAATATAAAGCGATATATATAAAAAAATAGAAGACGCTCACGAACGGTGGCGCGAGCGACACAAGTATCAGTTTTTCTTTTTCGATTTATTAATTTTTGACGTAGGCACCGTACTTAGTACGTACGTGAGAGAAATGATTGTTGTCTTAATTTTCCGCCTTGAGTGATTTTTACACTGAATAAAAACGCATCTTTCACTATAAACCCCTAACCGATGTGAGAGCGTATCACATGTAGTCAAACCGCTGCGCTGTCGACGATCGCAGAATAGCTGCGTCATCATTGCTCAGTCGATTGTAATCGTTGGCCGAATGGATTAATATTTATCTTAAAACAACGAACGAAGCAAGTTGCTACGCTCAAAGCGGGGCTAAGTTCAAACGTAAGTAGTAAGTACCTACTAGTTGAGAATAGAATGTAAAAAAAATTGTGCGGCTAGTTACTGAACGCAATCATGTTTAGGTATAGACAGTCCAACCAAATTCAATTTAAACCGGGTTTCGCAGGACCACGAGCAGCAATTGTGTCACGTATCTTCCCTTTTTAATTTTTATCGAATTAGGTACCTACGAGTACGTACCTCAAGCTCTCTACCATAAGGTGATAACAATAAGAACAGTGGATTATTATTGTGAGCCATATATGCTACGGGCGCCATAGCTTGCATGGAGATAATTTTCTTATTATAATCCGGTCGAAGGGAGGCCATGACGAAGAACACTGTAGTACCCTGAGACATTCCGATGTAGTGCAATGCAGGTTTTCCGGTGAAATCGAGCACATAGTCGATCATTGCAGGCAAGTCTCTATTTCCGATTTCATCCCAGGAGAATTTCCAAAAAGTGTTATTAAAACGAGCGTCAGGATCCAAGGTAACATGCCTGCGGGAGAAGTGGGTTCCACGTGCATTTCCCAGCCAAACGTCGAAACCCTCTTCCGCCAAATAATAAGCTAAAAATGTAAAGGTTATTTAAAAATACAACTACATATTTCTATTCTTATATCTTCTCTATATCTATAAAAATCTCGTGTCACGATGTTTGTTCGGGATAAACTCGAAAACTACCGAACCGATTTTGATCAAACTTCGTAACTAGGTATCTATAATTTGGTCCAAGTTAAAAGATAGGATAGTTTTATCTTAATTATTGACATCAATATTTGTTATTGCAAATTAAAAAATGTTAATTACACGACAGTCATATATATACAGTTCGAGATTTAGGTTGAACGATGTTAGATTGTGGTTTTCTAGATTGTGTTATAATTTTGCATTACTGATATTATAAATGCAAAAGTCTGTTTTTTTGTTGTTTTGTCCGTCAATCAAGTCGCAACAGAGCAACGGATTGATGCGATTTTTGCATGGGTGTAGTAGACCTCCTCAGACCGGAAGAGCTAATTTTTATCTCAGATAACCAAAGAGTTCTCGCGGGATTTTTAAAAACTAAATCCATGCGGACGAAGTCACGGGCATCAGCTAGTATACGAAGTATAGTAGTAGCTATACGAAGATCTAAAGGCCAACTTTTTATTTAAAGATTTGCCCAGCCAGCGATGATTCTGATTGATTTCTAGAAAAGGAGGCCTAAATCTGGGATTTGAATCCCAGGATCTTAGGGATAAAGTAACTCTCCAACTAATGGAAAGAAGCGCTTCTTAAAGAATAAAGGATAAACCAACAAACCTACATATCAATAAAAAATACAAACAAACACACTTTCACGTTTATATATTGGTAGGAAGTAGGATCACCTAGAGCAGTTCCTGGACCCATTACGAAATAATCGGCAGATGAGGACAGTAAGCCATGCATTACAAAAACCACGGGCTTGTTCCCAGGCTCGTTGTTTGAGTCCCGCCCGTGCGGCACGCGATGCAGCCCCAAGACGTACCCATCTTCAGTGGTCACATAGTGCTCCTCAAATGGATACTTATATTTCCTTACCAGATCACGCTGAAAATATTATTTAACGAATATCAGCCAAGTAGAACTTGACTAATATTCTCCTCTCCCCTCCAAATAAGCGGAAAGCTTGTGTTAGGAGTGGGTACGACAATAGTGCAACGGGTAGGATTCGAACCTGCGACCATTCAGTTTTCAGTTCGCACCTTTAACCGTAGGGCTATTGAGGCTTAAATAGTTATTAAGTAGGTATAGCTTTTACAACACAGGTATCATAATAATGTCTTGTTTTCTACTGAGAAGACTCCGAAACCTTAACAAAGCGGTCGTGATCGCATCTTGGGTGTTGTGGCACGATTGACTATACTAACTATGCTCCCTAACAGCTGCCTTCTTCGTGCATTAATGTAGGGAACATCCACCGCAGCCCTCACTTGTTCTGTCCTCATCATAGTAATATTGTTCCTGACTGAATTTCAATCACAGCGGCCAATCTCAATGAAGACTAACCGGATACGCAGCATATATTGCACGAGTGTAGGTGTGCTGTGCTCAGGTGCAGTCTTCATTCCCTCACTCTCATTGTCGGATGTGATGAATATACGACACGACAGGAAAGAGGCTAACTCCACGCGAACAAGGTCCCGGAGAAAAGCAAGTACCTAATTAGTTAAACCATTTTATACCTAGTCTTACTTATTGCATAATCTATATTATAGTGTTGATACAACGTGTGAATACAACGCGTAAGTATAACTAGAAATATATTTTATTTCCTCCAGAAATTAGCTAAAGAAGAGTAGATTGCTAATTAATGTCAAAATTAGAACAAAGCTCACGTAAATCCAGTTATTATAATAGGTATTATGTCTTTCAGATGTTAACACTAAAAAATTTTATATTTGATTGAAATAAATAAACATGTCGAACCAGAACAAAAAGTACGATATTTCGTCGATTTCAATCTTAGTTATGTCATCTAGGATCATTTTTAGAGTAATTTGATTTATACAAAGACATAGCAATCTATTTACTATCTACTAATCTCCACTCCCTCTCACCAAATCGAGCAACGCATCTTCCATGACATCGTCAGATATACGGCTGCCAAACGCATGAGTGCTGGCAAGTTCTTCAACGAAGTCGGCGTGAGGGGACCGAGCGTCCGCGACCAACACCACGCATATCCACAGTACAATGTTACGCCACATGCTTTAGGATCACTACCAAATAATTTAAATAACGGCACCTTATATAAACATATCTCTCTAAGATATTACACATATCGAACGACAAATCACAAAATATCATACTTAAGTGTACCTAATTGTTATTTTTGTGATTGATAACATGATTTAGACAAAGTCTAATCTAATACCTATTTATAAAGATAACCTGTTAATTTATTTAACACCCGGAACCTCTTCACTGCAGAATTAGGTTTTTAAAAATTGAAACTCATTGAATTGATTTCTTTGATGCAAGCTTAACCCCGTGCTTACGGTGGTATATATCGGCGTAGGTATCCTCGTCGGCAGCAAAGTCAAACTTATTTGTTGCGCAACTTACTCGTTGGCAGCGTGGAATAATCACTTCATTACAAGCGGGATGTTTATTCTTCGTACAATGTACCCTCGAAAGCCCCTCTTTTACATTTATTAGCCATTGACCAGAAACGGGAATTATTACTGAAAACTAACCAGGCTTTAAGAGAACGCATCTCTTAAAACGCTGAAACCCTACCTAAAGCCGTCTCCAACCACCCCTATAACGGCCCCTGTCCTCACATCTAATCAATTTAACCACAAGACGACAGACAAACCACCATCTGAACGTGAGGGTAGTTATCAAAAATATCAAAGTCAGAAGTAAATCAATTGCGCCCACGTCATATATACCACCGAGATCTATTCTCATTCTGGTCTCGAGAAAATGTTTTCATTTTTTAGCACGAAACTACTTTTAACTGGAATAAAATGTTAACCCAAGGTACTCCTTGTATTATCCTCTACCTGCCTGTCAAAATCCAGTCAAAATCGATTCAGCAGTTCCGAAGAGTCTCTCGTATAGACAGGCAAAAATTTCAATAGTTTAATAGACGGACACTTCAATTTTATTTATGTTTATAGATTAGTTGTATGACTATCGGAATAAATAAATGTTATAGCATTCATTGGATAATAAAAAGGGTTAGGTTAGGTTACTCACTAAAAATAAATAATTCTGCTATACGAAGATTTTATTTCAGTTTAGGCGATCCCGACGTCGCATAGCGTTTATTATACTGTCATAGACGAGCGTTCTAGCATTTATACCCCATACAAAATCAACGTGACTAAATATCCTCCGTGGAACGCGGATCCTACCAGCAAGATTTCCCAGTTCCCTGAATAGTCTTTCTACATCTCTTAAATCTGTCAATGGATCGGTTTCGGAATAGTGTAGATACACGGGGGCAGTTACTCTAGATAATTCAATACGAGGCGGTATTGCGAATCCGTATATCCTCCTGTTCATGACGGGCCCGTGGTCGTAGCGTCTGAAGTCACGGCCGAAGATCGATTGACCATAGTGCGCTATTTGCCTTAACGCTATACCAGCCGGATAATGACCAAGTATCACAGGTAACATAGTCTGAAATTAAAGTAAGTGTCATTAAAATATTACTGACTATCTTTTGACCGCGACTTCGTCCGCGTGGAGTTAAATTTTAAAATCCCTCGGGAACCCCTTTGTTTTTTTTTTCAGGATAAAAAGTACTTTACGAACTATTAATATCCGGAAGTAATTAGGCCATATTGGAATGTAAGAGATAGTTTGACTTATAAATCAAATTTAATATTCAAGGGCAATTGCTTAGTGGTGCCGCCTGAATTAAGAAAAGATATGCTGGCACGTGTACATTTTCCACATTTAGGAATAACAAAAACACTGTTACGGGCAAATGATGTTATGTATTGGCCAAGAATGATGTCTGAGATTTCAGATATGGTTTCAAAATGTGAAACATGTATACTTTTTAGTAATAACTAGCTGATGCCCGCGACTTCGTCCGCGTGGATTCAGTTTTTAAAATCCCGAGGGTACTCTTTGATTTTCCGAGATGCTTTACACTCTACAGGTTCTCAACTAACCTATCCAAAAAAATCACGTCAATCCGTAGGTTTTTTGCAGTGTGATTGACGGACAAACCAACAAAGACAAAATTACGTTTAGCTGTCATTTACGTTTTGTTATTCCACTGTCATTTGCGTTTTGTTATTCCATGTCAGATGCGTTTTTGTTATACCACGTTTTATATTGACTTGACGGAAACGCAGTCGAACGGGATAAAAAGTATCCTATGTCCGTCTCCTGGTTCTAAGCTACCTCTCCACCAATTTTCAGCCAAATCGGTTCATCCGTTCTTGAGTTATAAATAGTGTAACTAACACCACTTTCTTTTATATATATAAGATTTTATATATATAAGATAATAGAAAAGAAACTTTAATGCCGCATGCTGTACCAGAATTACATTGGGAAAAAGTAGGTGTAGATTTATTTCAATTAAATGGTTGTAATTATATGATTGTGATAGATTATTATTCAAAGTTTCCTGAGATAGATTTATTAAGATCTACTACAAGTGAATTTATTATTGACTAGCTGATGCCCGCGACTTCGTCCGCGTGGATTTAGTTTTTAAAATCCCTCGTGAACACTTTGATTTTCCGGGATAAAAAGTAGCCTATGTCCTCAACTATAGTACCCGTGCAAAAAAATCACGTCGATCCGTGGCTCTGTTGTGGCGTGATTGAAGGACAAACCAACAAACAAACACACTTTCGCATTTATAATATTAGTATGATTAGAATATTAAATTGCATAGGAAAACACTGTAGCATTAAGTCCATACGATGTATTACATCCATACCTACTATGTAGTATGTAGGTATAATGATCGTTTGGCAAAATCTGACGCCTTTGGAGTAGTTTGACTTTGACAAAATAGGGCTATCCACGATGGCTATATACGATAAACTACGCTTGCCAGCTTAAGATGAGCCGTTCATTCAAAGTATCTTGTAGATTCCGGGGTTCAAGTTATTTGGACCTTATACTGAAGATCGTGATGTCTATAATTTCTGAACTACGAAATTGACGACCTTGAAATAATTACAGGACAATCTCTAAAGAACCTGCTTTCTAACAAAAAAAGAAAGGATTAAATCGGAATACGCCTTAATGAATTACAGCTAAATACACATTTTGACTTTCATCCCCTCTCCCAAGGGAACCGTGCTGAATTTCGGAATAAAAAGTATCCTATATTATACCTCGTAGTATTAACTTAAATCGTGCCAAGTTTCATTTAAATCCGTCCAGTAGTTTCGGCGTGATGCGCGGCCAAGATACAGACAGACAGACAGACAGACAGACAGACAGACAGACAGACAAAAAATTAAAAAAAAATGTTTTGGCTTCAGTATCGATTATAGAGTGCCCTCAAACAAAAATTTTCAAAATATCTTCAATGTACAGAATTGGACCTGTTACAGTTTTATTATATTATAAGATAAGATATAAGATAAATTAAAACAGATTTTCAGTCGGCATGGAATTCCACGGGAATTATTTAGTGATGGAGGGCCGCAATTTTCTAGTGATAGTTTTAAGAATTTCGCTAGGGACTATGAATTTAAACATACTAGGTCAAGTCTAGAGTATCCTCAATCAAATGGTATGGTTGAAAGAGAGATACAAACAGTGAAGAGGCTTCTTAAGAAAGCTCTATATGATAAGAAGGATCCATATTTAGTAATGTTAGAATTTCGTAACAGTCCCATTTCTAATATAATTGCATCTCCCGCGGAAAATTTATTTAATAGAAAATTAAGAGGCATTGTACCAATGGCTAAGAAGGCATTTCTTCCGAGGGTTGATAAGAGTTTAAGGCGAAATTTAGTACATAGACAGGAAAAGGATAGATACTATTACTACAGGAATAAGGTTAATTTAAGAGATTTGGAATTTGGAGAACATGTTTTTTTTTAAATAGGGAAATTTTGGAAAAAAGGAATAATTAAAGGAAAAATTTATAACAGAACGTACAAGATAATGGGAGAGAATGGGAGAATGTTTATAAGGAATAGATTCTATATTAAGCCTTTAAATTTTATACCTTTTTATATATTCATGATGATGAAGATGTGGAAACTGGAATAACTCCAACCATCCAACCATCGCTGTACAAAACTTCGTATGGCCGTGTAGTGCGACCACCACTCAGGTATCGTGAATAAAAAAGGGAGATGTTGTAATAAGATCTCTTTTATATTTATTATTAGAACTATTTTTAATATATTGTAATGTGCTTTGATAGAAAAAGAATAAAAACCGACATTAGAAAAGACATGTAAAAATGGAGTTTCATTTTTCACAAATACCATAAATATAAAATACCATAAATAATAATAACGTTCTCATACTTGGCTATATTATGTTTGAGTTTAGCGCGCGACGCGACGCACTACGCCCCGCGCCACGCACCGCGTGTGCAGAAACTTACCCTAAGGTAAGGATGTATAGAAAACGCACAGTTACCTACAGTTTGATTTTAAATAGGTACTTATAGCTGTTATAATGTAGATCATTACCAAGGGAAGATCCTGGCCCCATTACAATAAAATCGGCAGATGAGGATAACAAGCCATGCATCAAAAGTACCACAGGTTTATTTCCGGGCTTGTTGTTGGAGCCCCGACCGTGAGGAATACGATGCAACCCCAAGATATATCCATCTTCAGTCGTTACAGAATACTCTTCGAATGGATAGTCATATTTCCTTACCAGATCAGGCTGAAATCATCATAATTAAGTCCAGATTACAAGATAAACAATTACAATATTTATAATATAGTAAATTCCGTTTTGTGCAATCAAATACGGTTCTCCGTGAATGTCTGTAGTAATGCCTCGAAAGTCGAATGATGCCAAGATTGTCACATAGCCTCATAGGAGACTTCGCTCCTTTCGGAAGTAAAAAGAGTCCAGTAGGATTCACTAAAATCAAATTGTCATTTCCATCTATAGAAAATGATGAATTCCATATTCCTCAACAGTAGAAACTATGCTTTCTTTGTTATTTCTTAAGATATGCAAATCAAGATTAGTAGTATCTACAAAGTATAAGTCATCTTTGAAATGCATATCAAAAACGTCCACTCCTTTTACTATAGCTGGTTTTTCTATGTCGTGCGTCTGGTAATTGTATTTATATATCCCATCACTTCCGCCAAGGAATACAGAACCAGTATTTTGATCTACAGCGCTCGCAAATCCATTCCTTATATTCGGGACGCCTTAAACAGATGATGTATTCAGATATATATCCCATCACTTCCGCCAAGGAATACAGAACCAGTATTTTGATCTACAGCGCTCGCAAATCCATTCCTTATATTCGGGACGCCTTAAACAGATGATGTATTCAGATCTAGGATAACATTGTGGAAACTTTGGTCTGAAAACTCGTCGGCATTAATACAAAAAAAATCGGCCAAGTGCGAATCGGACTCGCGCACCGAGGGTTCCGTACTCCAAAAGTAAAAGTAAAACGATAATATTATATTAATTTGCTTATTTATCGTTAACTTTGTTTGTAGAGGTTTATTGTTAACATAAAAAAAACTATGCTAGTTAGAGCGTTGATTTTATTTTTCCTGTAAAATATACATAAACCTCTATTGACCATAATTATTTCAGATTTTTCGAGTGGTAAACTTCGGAGATAAGGGGGGGGGGGGGAACGGTATTTTTTTCGACATTTTGGCCGATTACTCAAAAACTATTATTTACAGAAACAAATAAAAAACTGTTTTAGAATGCACAAGTAAAGGCCTTTCATATGATACCCCACTTGGTATAGTTATTTCACTTTGAAATTTCAAACCCCCGATTTTCCCCCTTTTTTAATAAAACTAAAAATAATTTTCGACTTTTCTTTATTCCAATGATGTTGGGCCACTATTATACACAACTATGCCAAATTTCATGTCGATAGCCTTAATAGTTACTGAAATAATCGACTGTGACGAACGGACGGACGGACGGACGGACGGAGAAAGTCTCACCATAAGGGTTCCATTTTTACCATTTTGGTACGGAACCCTAAAAATTAGTGTATTCCTATTTCTATCTATCGAAAACTTGTAAGGGATATTCACATCAGCCAAAACAATTTGTTTTATACTACACCTGCTCGGAAAGTACCATCTGATTTGTGTCATATCGAGAAAGAGCGAGAAAGAAAATACGTCTTTACGTGGAGACAAATCTGCGGGCTGAAAAAATGTATGAAATTTCATTACTTACGTGCTTTAGCGGGCTGAAAAGTTGTATGAAAATCCATTACATACGTGGTTGTTTTTTTTTTTAATTTTTGACAAAATCAGTTCAGTAATACAAATACTTAAAAAAATGGTGGTAAGCAGGCTACTTTTAAGGTACGCTAGCTACTTTAGAGGTACGCCGGCTACTTTAGAGGTACTCCGTCTTTTTTAGAGGTACGCAGGCTACTTTGGTGGTACGCAGGCTACTTAGAAGGTACGCAGGCTACTTTGGAGGTACGCAGGCTACTTTTAAGGTACGCCAGCTACTTTAGAGGTGCGCCGTCTACTTTAGAGGTACGCAGGCTACTTTGGTGGTACGCAGGCTACTTTTAAGGTACGCCAGCTCGTTTAGAGTTACGTCGTCTACTTTAGAGGTACGCAGGTTACTTTAGAGGTACGCAGGCTACTTTGGAGGTACGCAGGCTACTTTTAAGGTACGCCGTCTACTTTAGAGGCACGCCGTCTACTTTGGAGGTACGCAGGCTACTTTGGTGGTACGCAGGCTACCTGCGTACCTCTAAAGTAGCCGGCGTACCTCTAAAGTAGCTGGCGTACCTTAAAAGTAGCCTGCGTACCTCCAAAGTAGCCTGCGTACCTTAAAAGTAGCCTGCGTACCTCTAAAGTAGTCAGCGTACCTCTAAAGTAGCCGGCGTACCTCTAAAGTAGCTGTCATAACCTAAAAGTAGCCTGCGTACCTCTAAAGTAGACGGCGTACCTCTTAAGTAGCCGGCGTACCTCTAAAGTAGCTGGCGTACCTCAAAAGTAGCCTGCGTACCACCAAAGTAGGCTGCGTAACTACTAAGTAGCATGCGTACCACCAAAGTAGCCTGCGTACCTCTAAAGTAGACAGCGTACCTCCAAAGTAGCCGGCGTACCTCTAAAGTAGCTGGCGTACCTAAATAGTAGCCTGCTTACCACCAAAGTAGCCTGCGTACCACCAAAGTTGCTTGCGTACCTCTAAAGTAGACGGCGTACCTCTAAAGTAAACTTCAATAATTAAAAAATGTGTCTGTTATTTTCCTCGTAGGTGTAGTATAAAGCACTATGTATCACTCGGGAGAAAGTGTGATTCCTAACTCGGGCGTATTGATACACTCGGCTTCGCTTCGTGTCTCAAATGGCGCCCTCGTAAGTAATTGGTCACTTTCACCCCTCGTAGAACAATGTACTATTTTATAAGCTTTATTGCGCACTATTAGAACATTGCCTGACATTGTTGTTTCATCTCAATAGGAACTATTATTATTTATTATTATTATTATTGATTGACATGAAACATCACAAAATCACTGAGTATAATATAATCAGGGTAATAATGTTATGTGAGTATAAAATAGCTTACACCATTGAATAATGAACCAATGAATGGTCTGTAAAAGAGGGAAACAAAAGCGAAAGTACAAGTAAGTGCCAAGGCACTGTACAATATGCTATTATAAAGCACCATGTCCATAAAAGATCCCTTGGAAGGTTTAATTTTTCTGTACTTAAATATTAATGTTGTTAATTTTGTTAATAATTATTGTATTATTTTTATAGATAACTAACGACCCGCGGCTTAAAACGGTTAGTAGAGCATATCATGTTTTTTCTGTCGTATTAGCTTGTTGAGTCGAATATGTGGATTTTTTTAAATTTTAGTTTTAATTTTGGGATAACTCTGATATTCATTTAAACTAAATAGTGTAGAGGATTATCATAAAGTGTATGAAATGCTTATGGTAACTAACGTATGAGTTGATAAGGATTAATACTGTATCCCTCTAAATAGATTTCCAATTACCGCACGTGCAACATCGCGGACTTTTCTGTATAGACCTATCACACCATTCCACAACCATATTATTTTGATAAATATCTCAAAGGAATTAGGCAGCGTTTTCGATGAAAGTTCCCAGGCGGCTTGATTTTTCCGACATTTTCAACAACTTTCGTCATCCCAATTTACACAAAATCTTAACAAATTATAAATCAAAACCTCATGAATCACCCTATTGGTGAAAACTGCATGAAAATCCGTTCAGTAGATTTTCAGTTTATCGCGAACAGACAGACAGACGCGGCGGGGGATTTTGTTTTATATTAAGTAAGTAGTGATAGTGATTTCTGACTTAATTTAGGCCCTGCTCCTTAGGCTGTAAGAAAGCTTCTAGAAAGTTTTCTAAGAATAAGAATATTTCAATATGAAAATATAAATAAATTGATATTGAAGATAGAAAGAATCTTAATTGGTAGTGAGCTCCCTCAATTAAGAAATGTTTGAGCTGGCCGACTTGACGCTGACCCGGTTTGCACCCTCTCACAAACTTCACGAGTATCTTCGGAAAAAGTTCTGTATTCGTTATAGGTACTCAGATTCGTTATAATTCTTTCGGCAACTTCCGTATTTAACAATAAACTAATTGTGTAATTGTGATTTGAAAAAAGATTGTTAGGGAAAGATTTTAATCGTTTAAAAAGTTCCAATCGAAAAGATTACAACAGTAGGTAAATTATACAGATTATATCACGATACGGTACTTACCGGATTCCGGAATGATAATACGTTGGATAATCACTTGTTTTTTTTACCTAATTAGTTAAACCATTTTATACCTAGTCTTACTTATTGCATAATCTATATTATAGTGTTGATACAACGTGTGAATACAACGCGTAAGTATAACTAGAAATATATTTTATTTCCTCCAGAAATTAGCTAAAGAAGAGTAGATTGCTAATTAATGTCAAAATTAGAACAAAGCTCACGTAAATCCAGTTATTATAATAGGTATTATGTCTTTCAGATGTTAACACTTAAAACACTAAAAAATTTTATATTTGATTGAAATAAATAAACATGTCGAACCAGAACAAAAAGTACGATATTTCGTCGATTTCAATCTTAGTAATGTCATCTAGGATCATTTTTAGAGTAATTTGATTTATACAAAGACATAGCAATCTATTTACTATCTACTAATCTCCACTCCCTCTCACCAAATCGAGCAACGCATCTTCCATGACATCGTCAGATATACGGCTGCCAAACGCATGAGTGCTGGCAAGTTCTTCAACGAAGTCGGCGTGAGGGGACCGAGCGTCCGCGACCAACACCACGCATATCCACAGTACAATGTTACGCCACATGCTTTAGGATCACTACCAAATAATTTAAATAACGGCACCTTATATATAAATATCTCTCTAAGATATTACACATATCGAACGACAAATCACAAAATATCATATTTAAGTGTACCTAATTGTTATTTTTGTGATTGATAACATGATTTAGACAAAGTCTAATCTAATACCTATTTATAAAGATAACCTGTTAATTTATTTAACACCCGGAACCTCTTCACTGCAGAATTAGGTTTTTAAAAATTGAAACTCATTGAATTGATTTCTTTGATGCAAGCTTAACTCCGTGCTTACGGTGGTATATATCGGCGTAGGTATCCTCGTCGGCAGCAAAGTCAAATTTATTTGTTGCGCAACTTACTCGTTGGCAGCGTGGAATAATCACTTCATTACAAGCGGGATGTTTATTCTTCGTACAAAGTACCCTCGAAAGCCCCTCTTTTACATTTATTAGCCATTGACCAGAAACGGGAATTATTACTGAAAACTAACCAGGCTTTAAGAGAACGCATCTCTTAAAACGCTGAAACCCTACCTAAAGCCGTCTCCAACCACCCCTATAACGGCCCCTGTCCTCACATCTAATCAATTTAACCACAAGACGACAGACAAACCACCATCTGAACGTGAGGGTAGTTATCAAAAATATCAAAGTCAGAAGTAAATCAATTGCGCCCACGTCATATATACCACCGAGATCTATTCTCATTCTGGTCTCGAGAAAATGTTTTCATTTTTTAGCACGAAACTACTTTTAACTGGAATAAAATGTTAACCCAAGGTACTCCTTGTATTATCCTCTACCTGCCTGTCAAAATCCAGTCAAAATCGATTCAGCAGTTCCGAAGAGTCTCTCGTATAGACAGGCAAAAATTTCAATAGTTTAATAGACGGACACTTCAATTTTATTTATGTTTATAGATTAGTTGTATGACTATCGGAATAAATAAATGTTATAGCATTCATTGGATAATAAAAAGGGTTAGGTTAGGTTACTCACTAAAAATAAATAATTCTGCTATACGAAGATTTTATTTCAGTTTAGGCGATCCCGACGTCGCATAGCGTTTATTATACTGTCATAGACGAGCGTTCTAGCATTTATACCCCATACAAAATCAACGTGACTAAATATCCTCCGTGGAACGCGGATCCTACCAGCAAGATTTCCCAGTTCCCTGAATAGTCTTTCTACATCTCTTAAATCTGTCAATGGATCGGTTTCGGAATAGTGTAGATACACGGGGGCAGTTACTCTAGATAATTCAATACGAGGCGGTATTGCGAATCCGTATATCCTCCTGTTCATGACGGGCCCGTGGTCGTAGCGTCTGAAGTCACGGCCGAAGATCGATTGACCATAGTGCGCTATTTGCCTTAACGCTATACCAGCCGGATAATGACCAAGTATCACAGGTAACATAGTCTGAAATTAAAGTAAGTGTCATTAAAATATTACTGACTATCTTTTGACCGCGACTTCGTCCGCGTGGAGTTAAATTTTAAAATCCCTCGGGAACCCCTTTGTTTTTTTTTCGGGATAAAAAGTACTTTACGGACTATTAATATTACTAGTGGTTCGCCCCGAACTGAGACCTCGCGGTAACGGTATCCCATGATTATTCATTCAATCGATACATGATAACCAAAACTGACATTATTATTATGCCCGTTTTCACCAAACATACCTAAATCATCCCCTAAGTAGGAGTCTCTTAACGTAGGTAGCTCCTAAATACAATCCTAAGTCCTAACATCCGTCCCAATATCCTTTTAGGTGTCCCGTACAGGATCGTGATAAATAAGTTGACAGAAAACATCAATCACCTAACTTATAGGTAGCCCGTAAAGGTTAGGGAACGTTAGTGAAAACATTGAATTATTATTTATCAAACATTGAATTTAACTCGTAGTTCCATGGGAATAGTTACTGACTGCGCCATCTATTAGCATTATTGTGAAGCTATGTTGATGCTATATGAATTACTGACGCCCATTAAAAATTAAATAATCTCGTTTCTTTATAATATTCATATAATTTTAGTATTTGTTGTTCAAGTACAGGATATAAGTGACCTAAAAACATAAAATCAGTTTGAAAATCCATAGCGGATTTTTCTAGAGAGCGTCTTCAAGCGAGCGTATAAAATCGCCACTTTGAAAGCCCCCCATTTCGTCAATTTTAAGGGAAAAATTAAAAAAAAAATATTTTTGTACTCAGTTCAAAATTATCTTTAAAATGATACGTAACAATTTTATGTAACGCGATTTTTTTTTTTTACTTCGCATTCGCTTCTATGAGAGCCCCCCTGAAATAAAGATTTTTATAACTTTTTAAGCCATTTTCGGCTGGAGGCCATCGGTTTACATATTATATCTAAATTTGAAGTAATTACGTTCAGTAATTCAAAAGTTATAAGGCTCTGACAGACGGACGGACGGACGGACGGACGGACGGACAAGTGCAAATCGCCCTAGTTAACTCAAAGACCTTCGCTTCGCTCGGTCGACAAAACAATTAAGGGTGTTGTGTTAATTAATTCTTTTGTATTACAAAAGAATATACGTGCACCTATCTTTGACGTAATATCTATTAATATTACAAATGCGAATGTGTGTTTTTTTGTTGGTTTGTCCTTCAATCACGCTGCAACAGAGCTACAGATCGACGTGGTTTTTTACATGGCTATAGATTGAGGACCCGGAGAGTATTACAGGCTACTCTTTATCCCGAAAAATCAACGAGTTCTCGCGGAATTTTAAAATATACCTAAATCCACGCGGACGAAGTCGTGGGCATCAGCTAGTTAGTAAATAATAATCATAGGATGGAACATGACATACCGCATTGTGCTGATCTTCACTTTTTCCAGCTATCAAAAATATAGCTTCAGAGCAGAGTGGCTGTGTTTCCGCTCCATCGACACAAAACTCTTTGCCCATTTCTGTAAAAATGGGCGATTAAGGGTGGAACCACACCTGTGAGGATCGTTTCGGATTTCGCCCATACAAAACTGTCAAATTCCATAGAAACGTGAACGGATCAATTCGGCTTTTCGCATCGATTCGGCTTTCGCATTTTTTGTACCTAAAAGTGCCTAAAATCCTTACAAGTGTAGCTCACGTTTCGCATGCGAAAGGATCCTTTCGCATCCTTACGGATCCGTAAGGATGCGAACGGATCCTTACGGACGCGAACGGATCCGAAAGGATCCTTACGGATCCGTAAGGATCCTTACGCGTGCGAAAGCGTCATCGGCAACTAGGGAAATGCATGAAGTGCCAAAAAGTATCGATATATCGATGGAATTAGTTTTTATCTCAAGTATGTATGCAAACACAGGTGCCACTTTTCCGCCATGTTGAAATTCTTTGTTATTGGACCGATTTCGTTCAAAATCGATATTTGGGCTTCCCTGGGCTCAAATAAGAGGAAATGATTTGCAAAATTATAAAAAGTCGCCGCCATATTGAAATTCTTTGTTATTGGACCGATTTCGTTCAAAATCGATATTTAGGCTTCCCTTGGGTCAAGAAAGAGGAAATAGATGCCAAAATTTTAAAAAGTGACCGCCATATTGAAATTATTTGTTATTGGACCGATTTCGTTCAAAATCGATATTTGGGCTTCCCTGGGGTCAAATAAGAGGAAGTGATTGGCAAAATTATAAAAAGTGACCGCCATATTGAAATTCTTTGTTATTGGACCGATTTCGTTCAAAATCGATATTTGGGCTTCCCTGGGCTCAAATAAGAGAAAATGATTGGCAAAATTATAAAAAGTCGCCGCCATATTGAAATTCTTTGTTATTGGACCGATTTCGTTCAAAATCGATATTTAGGCTTCCCTTGGGTCAAGAAAGAGGAAATAGATGGCAAAATTTTAAAAAGTGGCCGCCATATTGAAATTCTTTGTTATTCGACCGATTTCGTTCAAAATCGATATTTAGGCTTCCCTTGGGTCAAGAAAGAGGAAATAGATGGCAAAATTTTAAAAAGTGGCCGCCATATTGAAATTCTTTGTTATTCGACCGATTTCGTTCAAAATCGATATTTAGGCTTCCCTTGGGTCAAGAAAGAGGAAATAGATGCCAAAATTTTAAAAAGTGACCGCCATATTGAAATTCTTTGTTATTGGACCGATTTCGTTCAAAATCGATATTTAGGCTTCCCTTGGGTCAAGAAAGAGGAAATAGATGCCAAAATTTTAAAAAGTGACCGCCATATTGAAATTCTTTGTTATTGGACCGATTTCGTTCAAAATCGATATTTGGGCTTCCCTGGGGTCAAATAAGAGGAAATGATTGGCAAAATTATAAAAAGTGACTGCCATATTGAAATTCTTTGTTATTGGACCGATTTCGTTCAAAATCGATATTTGGGCTTCCCTGGGCTCAAATAAGAGGAAATGATTTGCAAAATTATAAAAAGTCGCCGCCATATTGAAATTCTTTGTTATTGGACCGATTTCGTTCAAAATCGATATTTAGGCTTCCCTTGGGTCAAGAAAGAGGAAATAGATGCCAAAATTTTAAAAAGTGACCGCCATATTGAAATTATTTGTTATTGGACCGATTTCGTTCAAAATCGATATTTGGGCTTCCCTGGGGTCAAATAAGAGGAAGTGATTGGCAAAATTATAAAAAGTGACCGCCATATTGAAATTCTTTGTTATTGGACCGATTTCGTTCAAAATCGATATTTAGGCTTCCCTTGGGTCAAGAAAGAGGAAATAGATGCCAAAATTATAAAAAGTCGCCGCCATATTGAAATTCTTTGTTATTGGACCGATTTCGTTCAAAATCGATATTTAGGCTTCCCTTGGGTCAAGAAAGAGGAAATAGATGCCAAAATTTTAAAAAGTGACCGCCATATTGAAATTCTTTGTTATTGGACCGATTTCGTTCAAAATCGATATTTGGGCTTCCCTGGGGTCAAATAAGAGGAAATGATTGGCAAAATTATAAAAAGTGACCGCCATATTGAAATTCTTTGTTATTGCACCGATTTCGTTCAAAATCGATATTTGGGCTTCCCTGGGGTCAAATAAGAGGAAATGATTGGCAAAATTATAAAAAGTGACCGCCATATTGAAATTCTTTGTTATTGGACCGATTTCGTTCAAAATCGATATTTAGGCTTCCCTTGGGTCAAGAAAGAGGAAATAGATGCCAAAATTTTAAAAAGTGACCGCCATATTGAAATTCTTTGTTATTGGACCGATTTCGTTCAAAATCGATATTTGGGCTTCCCTGGGCTCAAATAAGAGGAAATGATTTGCAAAATTATAAAAAGTCGCCGCCATATTGAAATTCTTTGTTATTGGACCGATTTCGTTCAAAATCGATATTTAGGCTTCCCTTGGGTCAAGAAAGAGGAAATAGATGCCAAAATTTTAAAAAGTGACCGCCATATTGAAATTATTTGTTATTGGACCGATTTCGTTCAAAATCGATATTTGGGCTTCCCTGGGGTCAAATAAGAGGAAATGATTGGCAAAATTATAAAAAGTGACCGCCATATTGAAATTCTTTGTTATTGGACCGATTTCGTTCAAAATCGATATTTAGGCTTCCCTTGGGTCAAGAAAGAGGAAATAGATGCCAAAATTTTAAAAAGTGACCGCCATATTGAAATTATTTGTTATTGGACCGATTTCGTTCAAAATCGATATTTGGGCTTCCCTGGGGTCAAATAAGAGGAAATGATTGGCAAAATTATAAAAAGTGACCGCCATATTGAAATTCTTTGTTATTGGACAGATTTCGTTCAAAATCAATATTTAGGCTTCTCTGGGTTCAAAGTTGTTCGTGGTTTAGATTTTTAGTTCGCGTACGTCGATGATATTTTAGTTTCTTCAAAAGATAGCGAACAGCATGCAAAACATTTACGTATTCTTTTCAAACGTTTTTGAAGGATACGGTATAGTTAATAACGAGAAGAATGGTATTTTAGTGTTCCAGAGGTTCGTTTCCTTGGATACAAAATAAGCGCTCCCGGGATTGGCTCTCCTGCTGACCGCATTAAGAGTTTACAGGATTTTCCTCTACCTAAAACAGTACAGGGATTTAGAAGATATGATTAATTTTTATCGAAAATTTCTCCCTAGCATAGCGCGACTTCAAGCAACATTAATAGATGCTTTATCAAAACTTCAAGATAAAAGTGCTAAACCTTTTACTGGGACTCCCGATTTAGAGCGTATCCTACTTCCTACTAATATTATAAAGGCGGAAGTTTGTATGTATGTTTGTTCCTCTTTAACGCAAAAACTACTGGATGGATTTGGCTGAAATTTGGAATGGAGATAGATTATACCCTGGATAAACATATAGGCTACAAATTATTCCGGAAAAATCCAAGGTTCCCGCGGGATTTTGAAAAACCACTGATAGATGGCGCTGATTGTACTTAAATCACGCTTACATTATCCGCAGTATCGAGAATAAGTAAAAAATTCCAAATCAACAATCAAGTAGGATAACCACAGTTATTGAAGTTTTTCATTAGCAATAGAAAATTTCTTAGGGATTAGGGATGGATTACGAAATAAATAATACAATTAGTACAAGGTATCGATTTGTCCAGTCATAGTGAGTACATTGCTAGATATTATAATGACTGGTCATGTGTGTATAATTTATAATTTTTAATAGGATAATAGGATAGGATAGGATCTACACATGATGTAATCCATCCCTAATCCCTAATCCCTAAGAAATTTTCTATTGCTAATGAAAAACTTCAATAACTGTGTTTATCCTACTTGATTGTTGAATTGGAATTTTTTACTTATTCTCGATACTGCGGATAATGTAAGCGTGATTTAAGTACAATCAGCGCCATCTATCAGTGGTTTTTCAAAATCCCGCGGGAACCTTGGATTTTTCCGGGATAATTTGTAGCCTATATGTTAATCCAGGGTATAATCTATCTTTTTTTTTTTTTTTTAAATTTTTTATTCAGAAATATAATAACAAGTATTAGTAAACTTATTCTACCCCGCCAAACTGCACATGCAGTTTGTTGGCGAGTCTGCGCTCATACAATTAATAAACTTATAACTACATATTATATTCTAATGCTAGCCTACTTGTGTCGGTCAGTCTGTCAGTCGGTCGGTCAGTCAGTCGGTCGGTCGGTCGGTCAGTTCCATTCCAAATTTCAGCCAAATCCATCCAGTAGTTTTTGCGTTAAAGAGGAACAAACATACACACAAACTTTCGCCTTTATAATATTAGTAGGAAGTAGGAAGTAGGATGAAACGGAAAATAAAAAAGTAGTTGGGGATAGAATTTAATTTGACTTGAAAATGTATTAAAGCGGAAATGTGGGCTGATTGGTTGAATGTAAGGGGAAATTGTAATCATCCATTCCATCCATTTTGTTAGTCTAAAAATATAAAAGGGAAATGTGAATTAGTTTAAAGTTAGTTCTCGTTCAGCGTGGGAGCCGACTGTGGCTCCATAAGTGTTTTCGATATTTACTTTTATATTTTAAAAGATGTGCTGTCGTGGAGTTTCTTTGCCCTTTCTTCTACACGACTATAGCACTTTGCGAAACGGGCATTAGAGTCATTTTTATAATATATAGATCTATACTGAACAACATAATAAAATACAGATAGATGTTGATGAAGGAGTTTTCTTTACAATCCTTGTTACGTAACGATTACAATGTACCCTCCTTTGTGTAGGTAGTTATTTTTATTGATGGAAGGCGATTGCTGAGAATGATGTTCTGTTCTGATATTGTGTGTGATTCCTTTTATTAGACGCTCGGCGATGAGGGGGGTGCCGTCATACTTTTAAAACTTATGGCAAATATTTCCTCTTTCTTGACCACAGGAAGCCGAAATATCGATTTTGAATATCGATTTTGAATTTCAATATGGCGGTGACTTTTTAAAATTTTGGCATCTATTTTCTCTTTCTTGTCTCAAGGGAAGCCTAAATATCGATTTTGAACGAAATCGGTCCAATAACAAAGAATTTCAATATGGCGGTCACTTTTTATAATTTTGCCAATCATTTCCTCTTATTTGACCCCAAGGAAGCCCAAATATCGATTTTGAACGAAATCTTTCCAATAAAAAAGAATTTCAATATGGCGGTCACTTTTTAAAATTTTGGAATCTATTTCCTCTTTCTTGACCCAAGGGAAGCCTAAATATCGATTTTGAACGAAACGGTCCAATAACAAAGAATTTCAATATGGCGGCGACTTTTTATAATTTTGCAAATCATTTCCTCTTATTTGAGCCCAGGGAAGCCCAAATATCGATTTTGAACGAAATCGGTCCAATAACAAAGAATTTCAATATGGCGGTCACTTTTTATAATGTTGCCAATCATTTCCTCTTATTTGACCCAAGGGAAGCCTAAATATCGATTTTGAACGAAATCGGTCCAATAACAAAGAATTTCAATATGGCGGCGACTTTTTATAATTTTGCAAATCATTTCCTCTTATTTGAGCCCAGGGAAGCCCAAATATCGATTTTGAACGAAATCGGTCCAATAACAAAGAATTTCAATATGGCGGTCACTTTTTATAATGTTGCCAATCATTTCCTCTTATTTGACCCCAAGGAAGCCCAAATATCGATTTTGAACGAAATCGGTCCAATAACAAAGAATTTCAATATGGCGGCGACTTTTTATAATTTTGCAAATCATTTCCTCTTATTTGACCCCAGGGAAGCCCAAATATCGATTTTGAAGGAAATCGGTCCAATAACAAAGAATTTCAATATGGCGGTCACTTTCTAAAATTTTGGCATCTATTTCCTCATTCTTGACCCAAGGGAAGCTTAAATATCGATTTTGAACGAAATCGGTCCAATAACAAAGAATTTCAATATGGCGGCGACTTTTTATAATTTTGCAAATCATTTCCTCTTATTTGAGCCCAGGGAAGCCCAAATATCGATTTTGAACGAAATCGGTCCAATAACAAAGAATTTCAATATGGCGGTCACTTTTTAAAATTTTGGCATCTATTTCCTCTTTCTTGACCCAAGGGAAGCCTAAATATCGAATTTGAACGAAATCGGTCCAATAACAAAGAATTTCAATATGGCGGCGACTTTTTATAATTTTGCAAATCATTTCCTCTTATTTGAGCCCAGGGAAGCCCAAATATCGATTTTGAACGAAATCGGTCCAATAACAAAGAATTTCAATATGGCGGTCACTTTTTATAATGTTGCCAATCATTTCCTCTTATTTGACCCCAGGGAAGCCCAAATATCGATTTTGAACGAAATCGGTCCAATAACAAAGAATTTCAATATGGCGGTCACTTTTTAAAATTTTGCCATCTATTTCCTCTATCTTGACCCAAGGGAAGCCTAAATATCGATTTTGAACGAAATCGGTCCAATAACAAAGAATTTCAATATGGCGGCGACTTTTTATAATTTTGCAAATCATTTCCTCTTATTTGAGCCCAGGGAAGCCCAAATATCGATTTTGAACGAAATCGGTCCAATAACAAAGAATTTCAATATGGCTGTCACTTTTTATAATTTTGCAAATCATTTCCTCTTACTTGACCCCAGGGAAGCCCAAATATCGATTTTGAACGAAATCGGTCGAATAACAAAGAATTTCAATATGGCGGCCACTTTTTAAAATTTTGCCATCTATTTCCTCTTTCTTGACCCAAGGGAAGCCTAAATATCGATTTTGAACGAAATCGGTCGAATAACAAAGAATTTCAATATGGCGGCCACTTTTTAAAATTTTGCCATCTATTTCCTCTTTCTTGACCCAAGGGAAGCCTAAATATCGATTTTGAACGAAATCGGTCCAATAACAAAGAATTTCAATATGGCGGCGACTTTTTATAATTGTGCCAATCATTTTCTCTTTTTTGAGCCCAGGGAAGCCCAAATATCGATTTTGAACGAAATCGGTCCAATAACAAAGAATTTCAATATGGCGGTCACTTTTTATAATTTTGCCAATCACTTCCTCTTATTTGACCCCAGGGAAGCCCAAATATCGATTTTGAACGAAATCGGTCCAATAACAAATAATTTCAATATGGCGGCGACTTTTTATAATTTTGGCATCTATTTCCTCTTTCTTGACCCAAGGGAAGCCCAAATATCGATTTTGAACGAAATCGGTCCAATAACAAAGAATTTCAATATGGCAGTCACTTTTTATAATTTTGCCAATCATTTCCTCTTATTTGACCCCAGGGAAGCCCAAATATCGATTTTGAACGAAATCGGTCCAATAACAAAGAATTTCAATATGGCGGCGACTTTTTATAATTTTGCCAATCATTTTCTCTTATTTGACCCCAGGGAAGCCCAAATATCGATTTTGAACGAAATCGGTCCAATAAAAAAGAATTTCAATGTGGCGGTCACTTTTAATAATTTTGCCAATCATTTCCTCTTATTTGGCCCCAGGGAAGCCCAAATATCGATTTTGAACGAAATCGGTCCAATAACAAAGAATTTCAATATGGCGGTCACTTTTTAAAATTTTGGCATCTATTTCCTCTTTCTTGACCCAAGGGAAGCCTAAATATCGATTTTGAACGAAATCGGTCCAATAACAAAGAATTTCAATATGGCGGTCACTTTTTAAAATTTTGGCATCTATTTCCTCTTTCTTGACCCAAGGGAAGCCTAAATATCGATTTTGAACGAAATCGGTCCAATAACAAAGAATTTCAATATGGCGGCGACTTTTTATAATTTTGCAAATCATTTCCTCTTATTTGAGCCCAGGGAAGCCCAAATATCGATTTTGAACGAAATCGGTCCAATAACAAAGAATTTCAATATGGCGGTCACTTTTTATAATGTTGCCAATCATTTCCTCTTATTTGACCCCAGGGAAGCCCAAATATCGATTTTGAACGAAATCGGTCCAATAACAAAGAATTTCAATATGGCGGTCACTTTTTAAAATTTTGCCATCTATTTCCTCTATCTTGACCCAAGGGAAGCCTAAATATCGATTTTGAACGAAATCGGTCCAATAACAAAGAATTTCAATATGGCGGCGACTTTTTATAATTTTGCAAATCATTTCCTCTTATTTGAGCCCAGGGAAGCCCAAATATCGATTTTGAACGAAATCGGTCCAATAACAAAGAATTTCAATATGGCTGTCACTTTTTATAATTTTGCAAATCATTTCCTCTTACTTGACCCCAGGGAAGCCCAAATATCGATTTTGAACGAAATCGGTCCAATAACAAAGAATTTCAATATGGCGGTCACTTTTTAAAATTTTGGCATCTATTTCCTCTTTCTTGACCCAAGGGAAGCCTAAATATCGATTTTGAACGAAATCGGTCGAATAACAAAGAATTTCAATATGGCGGCCACTTTTTAAAATTTTGCCATCTATTTCCTCTTTCTTGACCCAAGGGAAGCCTAAATATCGATTTTGAACGAAATCGGTCCAATAACAAAGAATTTCAATATGGCGGCGACTTTTTATAATTTTGCCAATCATTTTCTCTTATTTGAGCCCAGGGAAGCCCAAATATCGATTTTGAACGAAATCGGTCCAATAACAAAGAATTTCAATATGGCGGTCACTTTTTATAATTTTGCCAATCACTTCCTCTTATTTGACCCCAGGGAAGCCCAAATATCGATTTTGAACGAAATCGGTCCAATAACAAATAATTTCAATATGGCGGCGACTTTTTATAATTTTGGCATCTATTTCCTCTTTCTTGACCCAAGGGAAGCCCAAATATCGATTTTGAACGAAATCGGTCCAATAACAAAGAATTTCAATATGGCAGTCACTTTTTATAATTTTGCCAATCATTTCCTCTTATTTGACCCCAGGGAAGCCCAAATATCGATTTTGAACGAAATCGGTCCAATAACAAAGAATTTCAATATGGCGGCGACTTTTTATAATTTTGCCAATCATTTTCTCTTATTTGACCCCAGGGAAGCCCAAATATCGATTTTGAACGAAATCGGTCCAATAAAAAAGAATTTCAATGTGGCGGTCACTTTTAATAATTTTGCCAATCATTTCCTCTTATTTGGCCCCAGGGAAGCCCAAATATCGATTTTGAACGAAATCGGTCCAATAACAAAGAATTTCAATATGGCGGTCACTTTTTAAAATTTTGGCATCTATTTCCTCTTTCTTGACCCAAGGGAAGCCTAAATATCGATTTTGAACGAAATCGGTCCAATAACAAAGAATTTCAATATGGCGGTCACTTTTTAAAATTTTGGCATCTATTTCCTCTTTCTTGACCCAAGGGAAGCCTAAATATCGATTTTGAACGAAATCGGTCCAATAACAAAGAATTTCAATATGGCGGTCACTTTTTAAAATTTTGGCATCTATTTCCTCTTTCTTGACCCAAGGGAAGCCTAAATATCGATTTTGAACGAAATCGGTCCAATAACAAAGAATTTCAATATGGCGGCGACTTTTTATAATTTTGGCATCTATTTCCTCTTTCTTGACCCAAGGGAAGCCCAAATATCGATTTTGAACGAAATCGGTCCAATAACAAAGAATTTCAATATGGCGGTCACTTTTTAAAATTTTGGCATCTATTTCCTCTTTCTTGACCCAAGGGAAGCCTAAATATCGATTTTGAACGAAATCGGTCCAATAACAAAGAATTTCAATATGGCGGTCACTTTTTAAAATTTTGGCATCTATTTCCTCTTTCTTGACCCAAGGGAAGCCTAAATATCGATTTTGAACGAAATCGGTCCAATAACAAAGAATTTCAATATGGCAGTCACTTTTTATAATTTTGCCAATCATTTCCTCTTATTTGACCCCAGGGAAGCCCAAATATCGATTTTGAACGAAATCGGTCCAATAACAAAGAATTTCAATATGGCGGTCACTTTTTAAAATTTTGGCATCTATTTCCTCTTTCTTGACCCAAGGGAAGCCTTAATATCGATTTTGAACGAAATCGGTCCAATAACAAAGAATTTCAATATGGCGGTCACTTTTTAAAATTTTGGCATCTATTTCCTCTTTCTTGACCCAAGGGAAGCCTAAATATCGATTTTGAACGAAATCGGTCGAAAAACAAAGAATTTCAATATGGCGGTGACTTTTTAAAATTTTGGCATCTATTTTCTCTTTCTTGACCCAAGGGAAGCCTAAATATCGATTTTGATCGAAATCGGTCGAAAAACAAAGAATTTCAATATGGCGGCGACTTTTTCAATTTTTGGCATCCATTTCCTCTGTGTAGAAGAAGATTAATATCGTGGTTGAGCTAGCAATTAAAATATCGATGCCATCATCGACCATCCCTACGCAGACAACAATGTTTATAGGCTTTCGCCTCCTTACGGATCCGAAAGGATGCGTACGCATCCTTACGGATCCGTAAGGACGCGTACGCATCCTTACGGATCCGTAAGGACGCGTACGCATCCTTTCGGATCCGTAAGGACGCGATCCTTACAAGTGTGTCTTATAGCATCGGCATAAATGCGAATCGATCCTCACAGATGTGGTTCCACCCTTAGGCAAGAATTCGGCGATGCTTAGTCGCGCAGCCATTTCCTAGAAAAATAAGTATGTATTTTACCGAAAATAGGTATACAATTATAAAATGCGTAGGGTAGTTTTCCCTAGTAGAAATGCATTTTCTAGACTAGTTAAATTCACTACTAGTTAGTCGTAAAACCAAATACCGCAATCTAAGACATACATAAATAGTTTTAGAGTTTAAAATTAATTAATAGATAGGTAGGTTTATTAACTAAGTAACTGTCATCAAATCTCTTAATGAAATAACATTTAGGTGTTATGTAGGTATTTGAATCAGTGGTCTCCTATATTCGGGAGGTCGCAGGTTCGATCCCGGGTGACGCACCTCTGTCTTTTCGAAGTTAAGTGCGTTTAAGAAATTAAAAATCACATGATTTAACGGTGAAGGAAAACATCGTGAGGAAACCTGCACATGTGAGAGTTCTCCATAATGTTCTCGAAGGTGTGTGAAGTCCGCCAATTAGCATTGGGCCAGCGTGGCGGACCATGGCCTATATCCCTTCTCTGAGATGAAACCTCGCTCAGTTGTGAGCCGATGATGGGTTGATGATGATGATGATGATGTAGGTATTAACGAAGCGTTTAATATAATATTATTAAGACTAACTTTTTTATAACAATAGCTATTAATAAACCGTGAGAGAACCTGCACACCTGACTCCTGACAGATCTCCATAATGTTCTCAAAGGTGTGTGAAGTCTGCCAATGTGCATTAGGCCAGTGTGGTTGATTAATGATTATGGCTTACACCTAATCCTTCTATGAGAGGAGCCCTGCGCTCAGTACGTAAGTCAGTTGTGAGCCATTGATTGGTGCCTAAAGATGATGATGATGATAATGTTTAGGACGCAAATAATTACCTCAATTCTTCTTGCAAACGGTGCTAATGCGTTCAATAACGGACTACGATTGTTGCCCATATATGCTACGGGTGCCATAGCTTGCATTGAAATAATTTTCCTATTATACTCTGGTCGAAGTGATCCCATTACAAAGAATACCGTGGTACCCTGGGAAAATCCGACGTAGTGCAAGCCAGATTGTCTCGTTTGTCGGAGTATGAAGTCGATCATTGCAGGCAAGTCTTTACTTCCTATGTCATCCCATGAAAATTGCCAAAAGGCATTGCTAAGAAGCGCGTCGGGATTTAATCGTACGTGTCTTCTTGAGAAATAGTTCCCACGAGCATTTCCCAACCACACGTCATAACCTTCCTCTGCCAAAATGTATGCTAAAAGAGAATAAGGACGTGATTAGGACAAAACCTCCATTATTTTTAGTATTATAGTAGGTTATCTATGTCTTTTCTATGAGGCTATAAAGTCCATTCTATGTATATCTAAGGCTATGATGCGCGCCACGTGAGCTCTACCCATTTATTCGTGAATCTCTAAGACATAATATTATAGCACGAGAAAATGGGTAGACAAAATTTTCTCGAGGCGGAACATGTTAGCCCTACCTACTGGTCATTAATGACTTCACATTCGTTCACTAACTACAGAACGGTCGTGATTAATATGGGGATCTTTCATAAAATCAAGTGGTAGGTACTTAATCAAATCGTATTCAGTAGTTAATCCAAGAAAACTCCTAAATACTTATTATCTGATTAATTGCAAGACCCACATTTTAACACTAATACTATACTAATATATTATGCTGTAGGGCCTGTAGGTAATACCTTGAGGAGTTTTGTTCTCTATATCCGTTCATTTTCATCAGAGCTTCACTTTTGGACAAATCCTACGTGATGGTGATGGTACCACCTTTCCAATGAAAAGAGTTGTTAAAATCGCTTCAGATATTGCTAAGTTACATCGCTAAAAGTTTTCATCCCTTATCTCGAAGGAACCTTATCGTTTTTCGAGATAAGCGTTCACGCGGCGGCCGCGGCATTGGTTGGCGGGCGCGCGTGAGCGCTCTCATACTTTAGAGTTTAGCGCGCGACGCGACGCACCACGCCCCGCGCCACGCACCCTAATGTAAGGATGTATAGAAAACGCACAGTTACCTACAGTTTGATTTTAAATAAGTACTTATAGCTGTTATAATGTAGATCATTACCAAGGGAAGATCCTGGCCCCATTACAATAAAATCGGCAGATGAGGATAACAAGCCATGCATCAAAAGTACCACAGGTTTATTTCCAGGGGTGTTGTTGGAGTCCCGACCGTGAGGAATACGATGCAACCCCAAGATATATCCATCTTCAGTCGTTACAGAATACTCTTCGAATGGATAATTATATTTCCTTACCAGATCAGGCTGAAATCATCATAATTAAGTCCGGATTACAAGTTATACAATTACAATATTTATAGGTAGGTAATAGGTATAAAGATTAGGTCCATGAACTTCGGTTTTGAGTCATCATCTCTCTCTCCTTATCCGACGCTATGTGGGGTCGGGACAACATGTCTTGTAAGCCTTGTTGTAAGCGGTTCGGCTTGACATTTTACGACCGGCCGCCTGCCTGACGTCAACCCTCCTTGGGAATGCTTTTGTTGGTGGAAAGGATAGAACCGCCACCTTTCGGTTCATTAGGGTAGTGCTGGAATCCCCTTTTTAGGGTTCCGTACCAAAATGGTAAAAATGGAACCCTTATGGTGAGACTTTCTCCGTCCGTCCGTCCGTCTGTCACAGTCGATTATTTCAGTAACTATTAAAGCTATCTACATGAAATTTGGCATAGTCGTGTATAATAGTGGCCCAACATCATTGGAATAAAGAAAAATCGAAAATTATTTTTAGTTTTATTAAAAAAGAGGGAAAATCGGGGGTTTGAAATTTCAAAGTAAAATAACTATACCGAGTGGGGTATCATATGAAAAGCCTTTACTTGTGCATTCTAAAACAGTTTTTTATTTATTTCTATATATAATAGTTTTTGATTAATCGGCCAAAATGTCGAAAAAAATACCGTTCCCCCCCCTTATCTCCGAAGTTTACCAATCGAAAAATCTGAAATAATTATGGTCAATAGAGGTTTATGTATATTTTACAGGAAAAATAAAACCAACGCTCTAACTAGCATAGTTTTTTTTATATTAACAATAAACCTCTACAAACAAAGTTAACGATAAATAAGCAAATTAATATAATCGACCGAGCGAAGCGAAGGTCTTTGAGTCTACTTGAGTGAATTTGCACTTGTCCGTCCGTCCGTCCGTCCGTCCGTCCGTCCGTCCGTCCGTCCGTCTGTCAGAGCCTTATAACTTCTGAATTACTGAACGAAATTACTTCAATTTTAGATATAATATGTAAACCGATGGCCTCCAGCCGAAAATGGCTTAAAAAGTTATAAAAATCTTTATTTCAGGGGGGCTCTCATAGAAGCGAATGCGAAGAAAAAAAAAATTTTGCGTTTCATAGGTTTACAGTACCTCATTTTAAAAATAATTTGGAACAGAGTACAAAAGTATTTTTTTTAAAAATTTTTTCCTAAAATTGACGAAATGGGGGGCTTTCAAAGTGGAGATTATATTTGACCTCAGAACGGAATAACCATTGAAAGCTGGGGCTTGAAAGTTTTACAATTTTAGCGTAATATCATGTACTTGAACAACAAATACTAAAATTAGATAAATGTAATAAGGAAACTAAATTATTTAACTTTTAATGAGCAGCAACAACAGAACTTCACAATGATGTCAATAGATGGCGCTCTCATCTCATATAGCAAATGCAGCTTTATGTAACATACCTATTATTCAATTAAGATTATTATTTAGTCATTTAGCAAACATCAATAAAACTTCACGTTGCAGTTTGTTTTTACATATTTCTGATCGTGTCAATAGTTGACGCTGTGTACAAGTAATTTAATTTGAATGTTCCAAAAAACTATACCTAAGTTTGATTGAGGCCTTGAGGATTTCACTATAACAGTTCCCTAACCTTTACGGGCTACCTATGTTAAGTTAGTTGACACTTTCTGTCAACTTTGTTATTACGAACCTCTACGGGACAACTAAAGGTGAAAATGACATTGGGATGTTAGAATTGTATTTAGGGGCTACCTATGTAAAGAGACTTCTACAAATGGGATGATTTAGGTATGGTTGGTGAAAACGGGCATAATAATAATGTCAATTTTGATCGTCAATTATGGGAAACCGTTACCGCGAGGTCTCGGTTCGGGGCGAACCACTAGTATTATCGTTTTACTTTTACTTTTGGAGTACGGAACCCTCGGTGCGCGAGTCCGACTCGCACTTGGCCGGCTTTTTTTTTTTACTTTATTTTAAAAATCTCCAGACTCGAGCGCCAGGTTTAGACGGTTTTGACTTTTGGAGTGACCTCAGAAAAATGAAGGTAGGTAGGTTTAACGCACTTAGGGAAGTCAATCAATGCCCAATGTTAATATTTAGCAGTCAAGATTTATCCGAATCCCACTAGGTGGACCGACGACATCGAAATAGCCTCGGTCTTGCGCCGCCTGAATCCAGCGGCTCCCTGGATTCAGGCGGCGCAAGACCGAGGCCTGTTTAAGTTCATGCTGTATCGGTTGACAAAGAAGATGTATCCGAAATTCAATAATTTTGTGGTTAACGGTTGCGAACTGAAAACTGAAAGGTCGACGGTTATCCCCTCTGGTGCACTATTGTCGTACCTAGAAGGGGAGTAGGTATGTCAAGTTCAGCATGGCTAATATATTTTATAATAACTACGATAGTGTTTAAAAAAATCTTATACAGGGTTAATTGTAAAATGCCAACAACAACCTTTTACAGGCTTTTATGCATCAAAGTAAATAACTTTTTGAAATGTCTGGATAATAATACCACGTACTTAATGCTATAATGCCTGTATTAACGAACAACTGCCATTCCACACAACAACTTGACAAGACAAAGATACAATTAAATTATCTACCCACATACGAGTAGGTACCTACATCACACCTCCCAACTTATTCTAGATAGAGGTTTAAACACTAAATAATCTAATTAATAACATACACATTTATATAATAATTACAAATTAAACTACTGAAATTTAATGACCGGTTTCCTAATACGCTTGGAACGGGACACTGGCGGCGTTGTGACAACCTCTGGCGGAGAAGCAACCCTTCCAACATTTTGGCCATCATTGCTATTTTCCTCCCCTACCATATCCGACCCCGCATTCGTAGGACTTGTCTCCACCGAGATTTCACTTCCTGCGGTTGCCACCGGGGGTATGACGACATCCTCATTCCTAGATGAGTCTTGGTTATTACTCGGTATTGTTGGACAAGGAACATCGGACATGCGTGATCTGCGCCTAATTTGATCTACGTGCCTTTGCAAAATGCGATCGTTTCCCGTATCGATTAAGTATCGACGCGACCCTTCATTCGCGGTGACCGTGCCTTTTGACCATTTATCACTATGTGCACCATACTCGCGGGCCCAAACTAAGTCCCCGGGTGTCAATACTCGCTTGGTACCGTCCGCCAGCGCTGTCTGTCGGTTCTGAGCCTCACGTACTCGGTCCTCTCGCGCGCGTTCGCTACGCAACAAGTCTAAACGTGAACGCAAAGGTCGGCGTTGTAGCACGGCGGCTGGGCTTTCACCTGTAGTGCAGTGGGCACTGTTCCTATATGCCATTAAAAATGCCTGCAACGCTGCATCGAAATCAACATTATCTCTTTGAGCCTTCCTAATAGCGCGTTTACATAATTTGACTGCGTTTTCTGCCGCTCCATTGGAAGATGGGTGATAAACGGGTGAAAACGACTGACGTATACCATTATTTGCTAAAAAATTCTTAAATTCAGAGCTGGAAAAAGGCGGCCCCTGATCGGAGACCAGCTCCAAAGGCAGCCCAAACCTGGCAAAGGTTTGCCTTAATACCTTAATTACATTTAATGCATTTGTTTTAGACATCTCGAATATCTCTAGCCACTTCGAGGTAGAATCGATAAGTATCAAAAATGTTTTACCGTTCAAAGGGCCTAAAAAATCGATATGTAACCTCGACCATGGTTGCACGTGATAAGGCCAGGGTTGTGGCGGAGCCCGAGCTGGCGCCGGGGCCTCCATTGCACACGTTTCGCACTGTTTACATGTGGTTTCTACTTCCGCATCAATGTTAGGCCACCATACATAACTACGAGCTACGGCTTTTGTTTTTACTATTCCCATATGCCCAACATGTAGTTGTTTTAAAATTCCCTCCTGCAGACATTGAGGAAAGACCAGTCTATAACCCCACATTATACAGCCGCGCTCACAATACAACTCGTTACGCCGTAAATAATAAGGCTTAATTTCCTCGTCTGAACAGCTAGCAGGCCAACCAGACTGAATATATGACATTACTTTACTTAGCAACTTATCTTTCGACGTATTCTTCCTAATGTCATCGTGAGTGATAGGTAGGAAATTTTCTACAAAATTCACGTACGTGACTTCGTTCACCGACTTGCAGTTGTCACTACTCTGTGACGGCAGCCGAGACAAGGCATCCGCACAGTTCTTGCCGGAGGCGATGTATTCGATTTCATAATTATAGCCCGACAAAAGAACCGCCCACCTCTGTAAGCGCGAAGCCGCCATAATCGGAATACCTACCTTGTTTCCGAAAATGTACGTCAACGGCTTGTGATCCGTTCTTAGCGTGAACTTCCTACCGTACAAGTACTGATGGAATTTCCTTATTCCGAACACTATCGCGAGAGCTTCTCTGTCTATCTGTGCATACGCCCGCTCCGCGGCCGACAAGGAGCGCGAAGCGTACGCGCGACGGGCCGCTCGCCCTGCGCCGTGACTTGCGAGATCACCGCTCCCACTCCGACACTACTCGCGTCCGTCGTCAAGATCAGCGGCAGCTCAACGGAATAGTGCACCAATACCTCGCTTGACATCAACTTATTTTTAATTGTTGAAAAAGCATCCTGGCATTCCTTACTCCATATAAACGCGACCCCTACACGTAAAAGATTATAAAGAGGAGCTAATATGGTGCTAACATTCTTTATAAACTTGAAATAATACATTATCATTCCTATGAACGCTCTCAGTTCCGAAACGTTTGACGGCGCGGGAGTTTTAACGATGGCCTTGACCTTGTCCGGGCAGGTGTGCACGCCCGCTTTGCTGATAACGTGACCTAAGTAATTTATAGATTCCGCAAAAAAACTACATTTCTCTTTCTTTACTCGCAACCCGTTTGACCGTAGCCGTTCAAAAACTTTATGCAAATTATTCAAATGATCCCTATTATTTGATCCAGTGATGATTATATCGTCAAGAAGACACCTACGTGCGGTAGATCTGCGAACAATGACTCTTAACTTTTTTTGGAAAATACCCGGACTCGACGATAGCCCAAATACCAACCTATTGTACCTAAATAGCCCCTTATGAGTATTTATTACCGTGCATTGTCGCGAACGCTCATCTAGCTCAAACTGTGCATAGGCTTGCGACAGATCAATCTTACTGAAACGCTCCCCTCCATGCAGACGCGTCAGCAAGTCTTCCACTCGCGGCAGTGGGTAACGATCGACTTCAATTACTTTGTTCAACGTTAATTTATAATCAGCGCATATCCGTATGTTACCGTCCTTTTTGACGACCGGCACGATCGGCGTGGCCCAGTCGGAGCGCTCCACGGGGGTGAGGATGCCGTCGCGCGTCAGCTGCTCCAGCGCGCGCTCCACCGGCTCCCGCAGCGCGTACGCCAGCGGCCGCGCGCGCATAAACACCGGCGCCGCGTCCGGCCGCAGGTGTATGCTCACCGCGCCGCCAGTGAACCGGCCCAGCCCGTCCGCGAACACTTCACAATATCTGGAACTCTTCACTCTCGTCGCTGCATGGCTCCCTATCGTCCATTACCTCCGTCGTAGCTGCGTTGTAGTGGGCCATGTACGAGCAGACCCGGGCGATGTGGCGCTGCCGGTTACAGACCCTGCAGACGAACCGGTTATAGCGGCACCTGGCTGTTCGGTGTGATTCACTTCCACACGCTCCGCAAGCGCTGCTCTGGCGCCGCTTTTCACAACGCCCGGCCTCCGTAGGCGCCAACGTGTCACTGCCGCTGGTAAGCCCCCTCTGCTGCCGCTCCCGATTCTTCGACGACTGAGCTCGATCGGCGGTGCCCTTACCCCGCCATGCTCCCGCCATGGCCCGGCAATCCGCCGTGACACCACTGCTGCCACCCGCCGTGGCTACTGCTGCACTCTCCACCAGCGCAGCATCCTTCTCGGCCGCCTCCATGCTGCTCGCCAGCTGGTACGCTTTGGCAAAATTTATCCCCACTTCCGCGAACAGACGTTGTCGTATCGTCTCACTCGCCAAGCCGCAAACTAACTGGTCGCGAAGACTGTCTTCCAGCCAGGCCCCAAACTCACACGTCTTTGACATCTTCTTTAAGTCTGCGACGTACTGCGATATGGACTCGCCCGCCTTCTGCACACGACGCCGAAACTTAAATCTTTCGGCCAACACACTTGGTTTCGGTTGCAAATGGCTACCGAGTATATCCGTCAACTCTTTAAATGTTTTAGTAATTGGTTTGTCCGGCGTACACAAATTCACTAACAGCTCGTAGCAATTCGCCCCTATCACAGTAATTAACGTCAGCACTTGCAATTCACTTGGAATCTTATTAACTACGAAGTACTGTTCTAGACGTTCCACGTACAACCGCCAGTTATCACTTTCAACTCTAAACTCCGCGATTTTACCAATTGACATTGTTAAAAGTTTAAGTATATTCTACACACGCGTGAAATTCTTTCCAAAACAAATACTCGTCGCCACTGAAATGTCTGGATAAATAATACCACGTACTTAATGCTCTAATGCCTGTATTAACGAACAACTGCCATTCCACACAACAACTTGACAAGACAAAGATACAATTAAATTATCTACCCACATACGAGTAGGTACCTACATCACACTTTTGTTCCACGACTTTTTAAAATTTCTAAAAATTTTTTTTTCATACAAAAATAAATAATACTTAGGTACCTACTAAATTTTAAAAACTCTACGCGACACGTGTCATAGGGAATGGGTGGCGTTTTTGACGCGCCATCGCTCGATATTCGCTGCTTGCTTGTCCGATACTTACGTCGAGCGTTTTCAGATTATCCGATCCGATATCGGTGTCGGACGACGATAGCCGACATCCGATAGCCGACACCATGTGCTATTTTCACATATTTCCGACAAAATCGTTCCGATACGGCCATTTGCTCGATAGCTTAGTGCGGGCAGGTCATCATGGCAGACTATAATAGAAAACTTTATTTGCTGTATCTATTATATTTGAGACGCAAAAAAAGATCTGTCCACAGACAGTATTGGATACATCCCATTGTGTTAAATCAGGACTTCCTTCTTCAAGGTATTCACATACTTCTCGCCAATTATTGTCTCGGAGTATTTTATTTTTATATTCCTCGTGAGTTTTATCCCACAAGCATGGTTTAGATTATACCAGTTCAATTATTGTAATTATATCGTATTTAAATGATGACGACGCCATGATGACAACCAAACTAGTAAACAAGCTCAAAATGGCCGCCGCGCAACGGGCTCTACGCACACAGAGACAATTTAGATACACGTATAGCACACATACAAACATTATCGCCCGACGGCTCACGGGCGTCCGATGGTGCCGCCAGCATATCGGTGTCGGCTCCGATATCCGATATCGGAACGGACAATGTGAAAGGCAGGTACATATTTCATACATTTTACTTGCCCCGATATCGTATCGGCGTCCGATACCGATATCGGATCGGATAATGTGGAAACGCTCTCAGGTCGTCGCGGAAAGCCTTTTTGGTGTTCGCGATAAACGCGAAATTATGAATTTGCAGAGATGTTAGTTATACACATCACAAAGCATTTGTAAATACGAAGCGATAACTTCGGACGTTAATTGTTACGCGGTTAATAGATACCTAGTCGACACTTCACGAAAGGTTTTTAGGTGAAAAGTCGTTGAACAATAATGTTGTTCAGTATTATGCACAAAGTTACGTGTTAGGTTGTTGGTAAATTAAAATTAGTCCTTTAAACAGCTAACTTATTTCTCTTGGATACTTCAACTCATGGACGCTGCAAATTACCGTTGTAACGTATTACTACGGACTTCGTAGGTAATCATTAGGATATGAAAATAAATACGTGTATGGTACGACTTTGATAATAATAAATAGGTAGGCAGGTTTACTTACCAATTCAAGGGTAGCATCTTCTAAAACATTGTTAGATATACGACTGCCCAAGGGCTGACTTCTGACTAGTTCTTCGATGTAGTCAGCATGAGGCAAGCGACCTGTTGCAAGCGCAATACTACAACAGAGCACGAGACCCAGCAACATTTTCACTTTTTAGCACTGAATTTTCTTTCCAAATCCCAGTTTTTATAACGTTGGTCATGTCTGATAAATAATCCTTTACAGTACCTACCTATCAGTAATCGAATATTTGTGGTTGACATGTTCATAATCTGTGAAGTAGGATTTCGGATAATTTTGATAAAGTGTCTTAATGCATATTAAAAGACATGTCCCAGTTTAGTATGGAGGGTGGTTTTTTATTCTGAGTGTCCATTAACAAGAACCAAACTATCATTACGTGAAAGAGAAAAATAAATAAAATTAAACGCCATAAAAATAATAATTTTAGAGTCCTCGGTTTTTTTTAAATTAATTATGAAAAATACCGTTTGTAGAAAATATTTTTCAATGGATGGTAACACTAAAAACTTTTATAATCTATAGACTATCAAATCTGGCACCGGTTAATGTCACGTAAATGTCATTTTGAACCATGGAACTAGGAATCACAGACCAGGAACTAGGAATTACGACTAGGTACTTTTGAACTGCCTATTCGAAAATGAAATTATTTGTTCCTGACAATCATCTAACATTGACAACTTACATAGAATAATATTTTTAGTTTTTTACCGGTGTATAAATCACATGGAACAAGGAATTACGACAAATCACAAGCAAAAATGAGTCAAAACAAAAAAAAAAATTTATTATCGGAGGCTTTAAAAAATCTGTAAATTATTTTGATAGAAGCCTTTTGGGATCTTTATCCAACTACATTAAAATCATCCTTGTTAGTTAAATTCAAATTTAAAAAACCAATTTTGGACAACTCCTTTATTCCATACTTACCTCCCACCAAATTAGGTACTCATGTAGTTTTCGACAAAGACCAAACTAACTCTTGCCTTTCGTTTAACCGTACAACCCAAACATTAAAAGGGTAATTTTTTCCAAATAATTAGTACCTAAGGTACTTACTAAGGTACCTACTGAATAATTTATTATAACAATAGTTAGTTAAACAAACTAACAAATCTGCAGAAAATCCGCGGTGTGGTTTGAAAGCATAAAATTATTATTATTTTTCTTCTCTTATCGACCGAGCGAAGCGAAGGTCTCTGAGTTTACTAGAGCGATTTGCACTTGTCCGTCCGTCCGTCTGTCACAGCCTTATAACTTCTGAATTACTGAACGTAATTACTTCAATTTTAGATATGATATGTAAACCGATGGCCTCCAGCCGAAAATGGCTTAAAAAGTTATAAAAATCTTTATTTCAGGGGGGCTCCCATACGAAATGGGGGGCTTTCAAAGTGGAGATTGTATTCGAGGCTAGATTTCTAAAACCACTTTGTTTTAAAACTTGAAACTTACACATAATTTGAGTTATATTCTGTACTTGAACAACAAATACTAAGATTAGATAAATATTATAAAGAAACGAAATTATTTGAGTTTTAATGGGCATCAATGTTTTTAACAAAACTTCACTATACTGTTACTAGATGGCGCTGTCTTTAATATTGTAAATATGCATCCCATCCACGAAAGCAGATGACGATTGACGTCATCAGATTCGGCGCGTTTTAATTACAATATAATATAGTTAAAACTACCTTATGGGAATTATGGGATACCGCGAGGTCTCAGTTCGGGGCGAACCACTAGTTAGGGATATCGGTAAGTATTGTGGACTATGGAATATTCATAAACGTGGGTACATATACATATTATTAGGTACGTAGGTGCCACCTTTAAAAAAAGGCATACCTAAGCGATACCTGCGTTATTTAGTAGATAAATAAGTAGGTATATTACACTTCTATCGTTTAAGTACCACCACCAAATTGATCATTTCGCATTAAATCCTAATTAATTACTTCAATAGATTAGTAAGTATATAATACCTATATTATCAATTCGAAAACAATAACATAATAATATCACAAAAGGTAGGTGCCTAATAATAGATATGGTATCATAAAGACATCAATGTTATAACATTTACTATTTATTTACATGTGTTGAATTATAATTAGATATAATTACGTATGCTTTTGTGGAACTTCCCCTCATTGTGGAAACTCTGCATACATAGCATAATATCTATTAAGTATATTGTAATTTAAGTATTTTGAAAAGAGCAACTGCCGAGTTTCTTGCTGCTTCTCGGCAGGTACGGCATTCCGAACCAGTGGTAGACTCATTGACGATTCAAAGTACTTGTAAAAGTTTATTTGAATAAAAACATTTCTATTCTATTCTATTCTATAAATATATCGCTTAAAATTACCTTAAGGTTGATTATACGGGTCTGCCCGCGAAATTCAAATTTAATTTGATTTTTCGCAATTTGTATACTAATACGACAAAGTAGGCTTATAGCATTCTAATTGCGCCAATGGCAGAATCATCTTCACAGGTTTATATAAAAATATTTTGTTGAAAGTGACCAGTTTAAGAAATCAATCAAAATATTATCGAGTTGGACGTGAGTTACTCACAAATTAGTCGTTATTCTGTCTAATTTCTTAAACTGGACACTTTCAAGTAGATTTTTTTTAAACCTGTGAAGATGATGCTGCCATTGGCGCAATTAGAATGCCATAAGCCTACTATGTCGTATTAGTTTACAAACTGCGAAAAACCAAATTACATTTGAATTTCGATTTTCGCGGCCAGACCCGTATAATCAACCTTAATGGTCAAGCGATCTCCTCGCGCACGTTACACATTTTTAACCGGCTTAAAAAAAGGAGGTTCTCAATTCGACGCGTATTTTTTACACAAGTTGCCCTACCTACGGTTAGCTAGGGTGTAGAGGTGCAGTACCGATTTCACCATCTGACTGAAATTATTATAGTTGACTCAAGCTACGCACGCAGCAGTCACGTTATGGAAAAACTATCGTTTTTCGTTGTAGCATGGTGCGGGTGACAGGTTGCCGTTATAAGCCGTATGCCGTTATATAACTTGGTTCAAATTCACACCATTAAAATCTATTGATAATGAAAATCTGTTTTCGTAATTTGACATGTGAAAAAATTCGTATTCGCCAAGTAAGACTACTACTCCTAATTCCATGGTATTCGCGTTTTCCTGGAAACAGATTGAAGACTTTCGTCTTCAGAAATAGAGTTATTGACGAGAAGACTTAGGTACTGCCCTTATGCAGTGGCAATGTTACTATGATATTTTAGGAACAAAAATACAACTTTTAGTACATAAACGTTTTATTTATTGTATAAAAGCACATAACCTAATCAGTGTTATAAAGCTTAATCCTTTGCACCTATCTTGTAATATTCAGAGATGAGTGAATTTAAATGTATAAATGTATTTACTTATTGTGAATATTTTGTACGGAATATTGTAATAAGGCCATAATAATACAATTTTAATAAACCAGAAAATAAAATAAATCAATCTTACATCCTTTTTTTAAAATTTTAAATAATATTATAATAGCTAATTTAAGGCTCACTATACCCTGTCCAACCGTTTATTTTCTTTTTGACAGCTCAGTCTCACTCACTCTCACATAGTGAGTATGAGTGAGACAATATAATATTGACTGAGCTGTCAAAAAGAGAATAAACGGTTGGACAGGGTATAGTAAGCAATGCTTTCAGTCTTTGTAATAAAAAAAATATGGATTGATTTTTTTTAGACAGGAAGTGATCACTGATCAATGTTTGTATTCTTAAATTATTAGATTACATCACAAAATAATTGATTCTGAAATATTCAGGTTTGTCCATGATCATAACCCAAAAGGCTGAATCAAATTATTTTTAGTAAGATACCATAAAAATAAGAACATGAGGATTTATAAAATGCAAAGATTAAACATATAGAAAATTTAACATAATCCTAATTGTTAAAAGTTGAGTAAAAGAACCACTTTTTCTGCATATAAGCAACTTGAGTGATTAAATATCTGTTGATTTTGTCATCTCAAACAGTTATTTTATTTTTAATATTAAATTAGTACTGTTACATGTTTTCACACAACAAAATCAGTTTTCAACTCTGATCCAGCAACTGGGCAAATGGGCTAACTCACAAAAAGCAACTTTTCAAAAATTATTTTTAACAGCTTGAAAACTGATCTTCCTGTTTGAGAATAGCCTAAGATGTCGAACTTAGGACTTGTTCATACAACTTACTGGTGCAGTCAAAATAATATTATGACATAAGTACAATAAAAACAATGGATTTGCATACAACTCCCAAAAGATACTATCATAATTAAGCTATTGCATAGCTTTGAGCGCGGCGACCGAATCAAGAAATTCCGTAGCGAAAATAAACCTAACACCCCCCACTCCGACCGGCACAGCGGTGCGGCGTTGAAAGCCGTGCATCGTCGACCGTCGTTTTAGTTCGGCAGACTTCTGCACGGTGTTTGGGTGCGTGCGACTAGAAAATGCTATGCAATAGCTTTACCGCGGCAGTCCCCGAGTGCCACACGTATTTTTTATTATGTTCTCAACACATACTGTACATGTATTGTTGTAAAGGTATATTAGCCGAGCGCAGAAAGTTTGCTGATGAGTGATGACGTTATGACGTCCCGGTGGTCACGTGTCAATGGTTAGTGTGGTAATGGGGCGAGCGCGGGATGCGGTCAGCGGAGGTGAGAGGGGTAGTCATCTGCAAACTTTCTGTGCACTGCTAGTAACTTTCATTATTTGTAGACAAGTTATATATTAATTATTCTTTTGAGGAACACTATCAATTTTAATGGGCCTTAAAAATGTACTGATATAGATAGATAGTTTATCACCATATTATTGTCACAGTGGGTCTCACTTACATAGTATCAAGAAAGTATCTACATAATGGGTTCATTCCTATTAAGGTGCACATCATGTCATAACAATTTGCACCTGCATCATGGCAAAAAGCAGTTGCGTCCATACCAGCGAGTTGTAAGTGAACAATATGTGACTTTTTAGTAACTACTAGAAATCATCATCATCAGAATCAATTGCTGCTCGTCTTCTGTCAAACTTGACAGTGCTCGTTGATTTCGGCATTTGTTGATTCAGAGATTCAAGAAGTTGAATCAATTCCTGCTCAGATATTTTAGTGCTCACTTGTCCCATTTGGACCATCCTACAGATCATATTTTCCACCATTGCACCCTTCTCTGGTTTACTCAATTTGATTGTGTTTACTGTAACAATACAAAAGAAAATGCTTAGTACATTAACAAATAAAAAGGATAATAAGTATGTTTAATCCTTAAATCACATTTTGAGGGGGGAGGAGGCCAACAAAATGTGACATCGTATTTTTTATCATAATATGATAAAAACTAAAACATGAAATTTATATGTAACCCAAAAACTTAAAAACATTACTAGTAACTTCATTATTTAAAATATTTGACTTTATTTTAATTTTTATTAAAGATTATTTTTAATTTAATGTGTGACCTCACACATGTTTGAAAAAAATGTGTGACAAGGATGTGGGTCAAAAAACCATAAAATTTGCGTGACGTAATTTATGAATGGCCCCTAACTAGCTTGGTGAATGGTGACACAATTAGCAGTAGTGTGGTAAATCTACCACCACCAAAAAACAATTTAGAAATTATAGTTATTATAATAATATATGTATACTTCTCATCAAAAAAATCGAAACACTTTCGATATACCTACTGAGTGCTAGTAAGTGTTTCAATTTTTTTGTTGAGAAGTATATTATAAAGTGCATATTTACATCTTGCTCTGGCATCTTGGCTCAAAGCTTGTGATAGAATGGAGTGTTTTGCCTCTTCCAATGCTTGCATTCGTTCTTCTTGAGCCTTAGCTTGATTAGGATCACCTCCCTGAAAGTTTTAAAATCCATAATAACATTAGAAAATGTATGTGCATATTTTTTTAGTCATTAATTTTGTATGCATCAATAGGGTATTTTACTCCTAGTGATAAATAATCTAAAAATATAAAAATAAGATAGTTAAGCAAATAGGAATCGGGAAGTGGAAGTTTCAGTTCACAAAATCTAGAAATAACTTTTATACTTAATTTCAAAGCTTTCACTTTTTTTGTCTATGCTAAAAATACACGAAACACATTGAAACGTAAAACAGTATCCACCATTACACTACGTCAAATGTACTGACAATTGACGTAGTGTTATGGCGGGTCTATATAGTTCATCCGCTCAAATAGTTTGTAGTACAAATACACAGATAATATTTTAGAAACTATGTGATAATAAATAAATACATTATTTAATCATTTAGTACCATCATTTATTTAATTTTTTTTAGATTAATGAAAAATGCAAAATCAAAATACTGGTAGTATTAGTCTGAATCACTTTATATACATATACTATCATCATAATACAACACACAAACATTTAGCATGACACACTAAAGTACACAGTGGGTCACATAAGTCGCGCCACCTTCAGTAGGTATGTACCGGCGGTCGCTATGTGTCTGCTTTACAAAGGGCGCCAACCATTTGAGCGAACGAATTTACTGCCCTTACGACGTCACCACATTGTCTGACGTGACTTGACGTGAGGCCTCTAGCGTTTATAAATCCAATTCGGCCAATTTTGCATTTATATACACAGGAAGGCCAGAGTCTTGGGATAGTAGAGAGTTCAGAGTTAGTAGGTACATCATAACTTTTCAAAAGTAATTATATTGAGGTTGAATTTTCAACAATTTTTAACATACTCAGTTATAATAATGAATAAATAATAAAAATCACTAAAAAAGAAAAAAGTTTAATCACATAACCTAATTCATACATTCTTACCCCATGTTGTGCCTGTAGCTGGGCTAAACGCTGCTGCCGTATTTTATCCAATTCTGGATCAGCCATTATTTTTATTAATGTTTGAATTTAACCAAGATTTATTTGCAATATTACAAATTACAATCAAAAAATTACAACAAAAGCAGAAAAATAACTTGACAGCTGACAAGCAAAGACCTTAGAGCACGAAATCACACGAAATGTATCGTAAGTCGTAACTCCTAAGTCCCTAGTTCCATGAAATAGTTATTACCATAGACCACGGTTATTCACTGACTATGTATATCAGACTAGGCATAATGATGAATTCTAGCTGGCCGGCCAGCCAATATAGAGAAATAAGGAAGTGAACAAGAACGGCCATGGCCGTTCTTGTTCACTTCCTTATTTCTCTACCATGACTATTTCCCAGATTACTGATTAGACGTGTAACCAACGTCTAAAGCACATGGAAATAGGAATTACGACGCCGTAGTCTTTTGTTCCTACTTCCATGGTGTACTTAGTTAGTTCCATAGCTTTAGGGTATGTTCCGATATAGGATATACTCTGAGAGCACTACTCAGTACTCTCACGCACTGTAGCCCATGGACTTAGCAAACAAACAGGACCGAGTACTCGCAGCTGAAAAGCGAGCCGAGCGAGATAGCTAGTACAGAGGCCGTGTGTCCCTTTCTAACAGGGTGACAATAAGATTTTCGATATATGTGAGACAAATTCAATCTTGCAATCTTCCTACTAATTATAAGTTTATTATAAACACAATTATTGAAGTTTTTCATTAGCAATGGAAAATTTCTTAGGGATTAGGGATTGACTACGAAATAAATAATACAAATAGTACAAGGTTTCGATTTGTCCAGTCATAGTGAGTACATTGCTAGATATTTTAATGACTGGTAATGTGTAGATAATGTGATAAATTATTCATTTTCTCTAGATATTAATCATAATAGCTGGTCAAAGGCACCCAAAGTAATAAATACAGACCCACTTCCCCTCCCGCGCCTTATTCCGTTGCCGCACGATCGGTATATTTACCAAAATCTTAGGTTAGGTCAGGGTTGTACAGAAATTCTGTTCTATTGGTTTGAAATGAAACATTAAAATAATGAAAATTGTAATAATAATAATACAAAAGTAAGGAGTAAGGCACCATCGTAATCGGCATCTGCATCGTACGTATTCGACCCATCACACAATTATTAGAATTTAAAAATTCATGGTTAACATAGTTGTAGATTTAGCGTACACGTTTTAACGGGTTGCCGCTCGAAAAAAATAGACAAGATAAAAATTTATATTTTCTTTTTTGTTAAGAAATATATCTATCGAAATTAATGCAATTAAATACGGTGACTTAAAAATGTTACAATAAAATTAAAACATAAGTGTCTCAACTGATTTTTTAGCCAAAATCTTTGATCAAAATCATTTTTTTAGGCTGGCATGTATGAAAGAACGAGACACACGGCCTCCGTTGTTACTATCTCTCTCGGCTCGGATTAGCCTCTGTGTAATGCGCAACAGGAAATATACTTTATCTACTTGTTATAAGGTTCATTTTCGTAAATACAAATTTGCCGTGTGATCAGTTCTGTTTGTATTTTAAGTTCATGCTGTAGCCCCGGTCAAATTAGACCAAAAAATGAGAGTGAAGGTACATAAAGTCCCAACAATCTGAATATCAGTAAAATTGTTCAAAACATAATTATAAATAATATTTAAACTTCCCCATCATTCCCGTGTATGTAATTTTTTTTAATCAAGGTCAAAGGTCAAAAAAATGAGTCGCGATTTTCAGCAAAACGGTAAGTTCTATCATAAAAGTACCTCAAACAAAAATTGTAGATCATAAAATTATCTATAAAAAATGTATCAATACTTTTTTCCTACGAGCCACTGTTTCTGAGATATAACGATTCAAAAAGTTATAAAAGTTGTTATCGTCATAATATGCATGAGTACGCCACGTATATACATCTCTAGAGTTGTATATTAGTTGTTGTTCAAAATGTTTGAAAAACAAGATTTTATTCAATGTGCTGAAGTTTTTAAAAAGAGTAATTTAACTCAACAAGAAGTTATCACCAACGGCATCCGCTTTCTTCTTTCTATGCACGGAGCTCCTAAAAAAACTATCTGTTTAGATAAGCATCGATATGCATGTTTCGTTAAAAATACTAAAAATAAAAAACAAGTTCAATTAGCTTGTCTTCATCCAACCTCAGTTGCTGCTCATCAACAGACAACATCTTTTTCGGGTGTATTACCCCAGTTCAAGTGTGGCTTGGTAATCAGCTTAGACCCTACAGACTGGGGTTGGAAGTTGGTCAACAATATATTAGAACCAGTTCAAACTTTACTCCCACCTGCGCCGGCAAAACTGCTGAACACAATTTTTTGCAACTGCAAAAAGGGATGCAGTGCTAAATGTGGTTGCAAAAAAGTCGGACTGTTTTGTTCTCTGGCATGCACAAATTGTCAAGGCCGGTCGTGCTCTAATGTTGAATCTCAAACAATCGAGGATTCGTTTGATTCCGACGAAGTGTCATGCGATACATCGCTATTGACGCAATTTACTTGCATCCAAAATGAAGATGAAGAAGAAGCAGAAGAAGAACAAGAAGAAGATCAAGAAGAAGAACAAGAAGAAGAACAAGAAGAATTTGAAACTTACGAATCAGGCGAATGAACTTCACCACTTTTTTTTAATTTACATCGCTTTTAATTATCTTTTCCAATCATTATTTGTTGTTATAGCGGCAATAGAAATACATAATATGTGAAAATTTCATCTGTCTATCTATTACGGTTTACGAGATACAGCCCGCTGACATACGGACGGACGGACGGACGGACAGCGTAGGCTTAGTAATAGGGTCCCGTTGGTACCCTTTGGGTACGGAACCCTAAAAAACGCTCTAAGAACACTACCTCATAGGTGGCATGGAAACGTGTGCATATTATGACGATAACAACTTTTATAACTTTTTGAATCATTATATCTCAGAAACGGTGGCTCGTAAGAAAAAAAGTATTGATACATTTTCTATAGATAATTTTATGATCTACAATTTTGTCGAAGGTACTTTTATAAAAAAACTTACCGTTTTGCTGAAAATCGCGAAAAACTCATTTTTTTGACCTTTGACCTTGAATAAAATTTTTTCCATACACGGGAATGATGGGGAACTTTTAAATATTATTTCTACTTATGTTTTGAACAATTTTACTGATTTTCAGCTTGTTGGGACTTTATGTACCTTCGAATGTCTAAATTGACCAGACTACTGGTGAAAAATTCGTTCCGTTACGGACTACCAGTGCCACAGTACCCTAGGGAAATATATTATGACGTCATAAATCGCCACTCATAGCCCAGTCGACAGGTAGTTTCAGATGGAAAAAGGTCAGATGTTAATGAAACTTTGGGATGTCGATGTCGTCCTACGCCAAAAGTATTTCTATACTTTTTGTAGAACCTTAAAGGGGAATGCAGGGCCGTCTTTACGCGGGGGTGCAAGGGGTGCGTGGCACCCGGGCGCAGGAACCTAGGGGGCGCAAGCTGATCGTCCTATACACATAGGTAATATGCGTAATCTGCTAGTTTTGCAAATAATTTAACAAACACTCAATAAACCTTGATTATAGATACCATTAAAAATATAGGCCACCAATAATGTTTTTATTGTTTGTTTTTTTTTGCTTTTGCTTTAAACGGATGAAAACTTATGAATTAGGTACATATTCTATATTATAAATTACATATTTTAAACAATAGGGGATGAAAGTTGCAAATATCAAAATACATAATGCCGTAAAGGAGCCATAAAAGAGGTCACGACTCCTCAATCCTGATGCTGCTGGGTACTGCTCACCTAATTTGTGGGTAGGTAGGTATTTACGAATTGTGAACTGATTATGTAGGTACAAAGTATGGACTACATATACAAAAATAAAGAAATGGGGGGCCATCAAAGTTGTCGGTTTTAGACCAATTTTGTCTATCTCAAAACTAAACTAGTGGAATTCGAAATTTTGGTATACTATGTACTATATATAGTGTGTTTAAACAACAAATACTGAAAATACCGATTTAAAATGCGGTTTGTAAGTTGTGGCCAAAACAAATGATTTAGTCATATGTACGGAACCCTAAAAGAGCGAGACCCGACACGCACTTGGCCGATTTTTTTATTAATATAATTAGAATCATTGGAATTCCAAAGCGACTGGCACTATTCAAAGGTACCTATATATGTCGGCGCGATGAATCACGAGCGTACGAACGAGCAGTAACGAGCGCGCGCACGAGCGATATCGGACCGTTCTATGAGTCGTGAGAAGTGGGGACGGTCCGATCGTCGGCTTTATAAAGCGCGTGCCATGCGAGCGAGGCGCAGTTTCATGGAGGCGCTCACTCCGTCAACTTATCATATTTGTGACTTTGACCATAATTAGTGCTATTGATTAACTATTTATGTTGTTACCTGATTAATTGTTTATCAAATCAATGTAATAAATTACCCTTTCAAACTAAACGAAGTTTTGTTTAAAACACATAATGTCCCAGGAGCAGACGAGGGTTGATGATATCGATATGGACAACCGCCCACCCTCACCAATTCTCTAACAAGTCTCGGTCCCATCCGAAATCAGAAGTGCGATGGACCTTGGAGCCTCTTCGACTCCACCTACCCGCAATGAGGACTCGGGAACTAACCAGACGTTATCCGTACTGACCGGTATTATAGAGAACTTAACACGACAGCAACAAGCAAGTATGAAAGCTAACCATGAGTTTCTTGCTGGACTACTGAGCCAAGCAAAAGCTCCAACAAAACGACCACGTCTCAGTGATATTTATATCGCACCGTTTGACCCTGATGGTGAGGTACCTGTGCGAGATTGGTGCGAACACGTGGACAGGGCAAAGACTCACTGGCAACTGACTGATTACGAGGTATGTACAAAAATAGCTGGCTTGTTGCTAGGTCGAGCCAAAACGCTTGGAGATACATGGTTAGTGAAGTCACCGGTATGGTCCGACATGCGAGAAGCGTTAATCCAAACCTGCGAACCAGAAGCACGATATTCTAACGATATAATAAAACTGCGCAATTTTAAGTTTGAAATGGCGAACCCAGCTGCATCCATTACGAAAGCTTGGAATATTTGGAAACGAGTTATCAGTGGTGACAAAGACAAAGATGCCGTGGAAGCTGTGATTGGTTGTATAGACTGAGTTTCTTCGGTTGCGTTTACTGTCCAGTAAATGTTCATCGGTCCCTGAATTGATTTCTGTGGCAGCTACGTTTAAATCACGAGAACCACGACAGGGTGAACCCCCTGCTAAGCGACCAAGATTTAGAAACGATAACAATACTTGTTTTAAGTGTGGAAAGTTTGGACATTTGCAAAATACATGTAACAAGAAGGCAAGCGATCTTACACCATTGTACAAGTAAACGCAGTATAAACGAGTCCTTAGATCAAAAGGAACTCCCTAAACCCAAATGTGTCTACTGCGACAAAATTGGCCACACTGAATCTACCTGTTTCAAGAAGATGAGAGATGAACCTGAGAAAATCAATTTGGCCACAGAACTAGAAGATATTTTAACACCAATGGCTGTTAATATAAACAATAACAAATTTACCGCTTTCTATGACAGCGGTGCGGCACGTTCTTTAATAAGACGTTCAATCAGTCGATCTATCCCTGGGAAACGTGAAGATTGTACCTGATGCTGAAAGGCATTGGTAGTGAAAGCGTTCCAATCCTCTCCTGCCAAAGAATTAATGTAACTTGTGGCATTAATGGCATTTTCGTAGAAGTCGCCTTCCACATTGTAGAAGACCACGAAGTTCCTTGTGATCTCTTGATAGGTTCTGAAATAGTCAAAGGTACAGGTTTAAGTATTTTGATCAATGAGAAGGGAGCTACCGTGATGAGACAATCCATTATTTCAAATATTGCTACAATGGAAGATCCTTTCGGGAACCTAGAAACTGATTTGACCGACGCGGGTGAAATATGTGAGCTGAAAAAAGTATTATTGAAATATAATGAGACGTTCGCTATTGGTATCCCAAAAAAACAAGTTACTACAGGAAGTTTGGAAATTCAATTAAAGGATTCAACAAAAGTAGTATCTAGAAGACCTTATCGAATGGCTCCAACTGAAAGACAAAAATTGAAGCACATTATCGACGATCTGATGGTCCACGGAATTGTCAGAGAGAGTACGTCGGAGTACGCGAGTCCCGTTATTCTTGTTAAGAAGAAAAATGGAGAAGATCGAATGTGCACAGACTATCGAGAATTAAACAAAAATACTGTCCCCATCAGATTCCCACTTCCGATTATTTCCGACCAAATTGATCGATTATCAGACGCTACCTACTTCATTAGCCTAGATATGGCACAGGGTTTTTACCAAATCCCAGTCAAAGAAGAATCTATACCCAAAACTGCCTTTATCACACCAGACGGCCTATATGAATACGTAAGAATGCCGTTCGGACTGATGAACGCGCCCGCTGTATTTCAGCGCGCTATAATCACTGCGTTACGGCCCCTACTGTAAAATATAAATGTAAAATATATAAAATGTAAAACATTCACTGAAGGATTGCAGACATTGGACAAAGTTTTAGCAGCCTTGACCAAAGCTGGGTTTACAGTAAATGCAAAGAAGTGCTCGTTTTTCAAGACCTCAATCGAATATCTTGGAAATCTGATCACAAAGGGTACCGTACGACCAAGCCCCAGAAAAGTAGAGGCCTTAGTAAAATCTGCAGTACCGACAAACGTAAAACAAGTACGTCAATTTTGTGGCTTGGCCAGCTTCTTCAGACGTTTCATACCATCCTTCTCTGAACGCTTGATCCCACTCTACAACTTAACTAAGAAGGATGCTAAATTCCAATGGACCGCAGAATGTGAAAACGCCAGACTTGATATAATTCATAGGTTAACTTCAGCACCAGTTTTATCCATATTTCAAGAAGGACTTCCAATTGAACTCCATACTGATGCCAGCAGCACCGGGTTGGGTGCCGTTCTCATTCAAATTCAGGACGGCCGACAACACGTAATTGCCTACATGAGTATGAGAACTACCGAACCAGAGAGTCACTACCACTCTCATGAGTTGGAAACTCTTGCAATAGTGAGAGCGATAAAACACTTTCGGCAATACCTCTATGGCAGATCTTTTAAGATTATTACAGATTGCAACGCGATAAAATCATCATCTAACAAACGGGAACTCTTACCCAGGATCCACAGATGGTGGTCATTTCTCCAGCATTACGATTTCAAAATAGAATACCGCCAAGGAAACCGAATGAAACATGCAGATTTCTTTAGCCGCAATCCTATAGCATGTATTAACTTGGCACAAAATGTTGATACCTGGTTAAAAATTGAGCAAAGACGTGATGCAGAGTTAGCCCAAATCATAAAGAAGTTAGAACACAACGAAGAAATAAGTGAATATCGCTTAAATGAACTTGTTTTAGAACGTCGTTATGACGAGGAAGAACCTGGATGCAAAAAATGGAAGAAGGTGGTTCCAAAATCATACCAATGGAGCATTATAAATGCTTATCATACTGCACTAAAACATTTTGGCTGGGAAAAGACTCTCGCCAAAATTCAACAAAATTACTGGTTCCCTGAAATGTCAACAACAGTCAAGCGATTTATAGACAATTGTGTTATATGCAAAACTAGTAAAGGCCCTTCTGGACCCAAACAAGTGAAACTTTATCCTATCGAGAAAAAACCTATTCCCTTCGATACCATCCATATAGATATGACTGGCCATCTTACCAAAAGAAACAACAAATACGAATATGTCGTTGTTATAATAGACGCCTATACCAAGTTTGTTACCTTGTCTTATGCAACAAATAAAACCGCAGATTCAATGCTACGTGCCCTGAAACAAGTTGTATCTCTATTTGGAGCTCCAAGACAAATCATTAGCGATCAGGATACCGCCTTTAAAGCCGAATTCGAAGAATTTTGTAAAATCTATAACATCCACCAGCACTTTATTGCTCCAGGGGCTAGTCGAGCCAATGGACAGGCTGAACGAATAATGGCCGTTGTAAAAAATTGATTAACTATCATTCGCAATTATGAAACTCAAGACTGGAAGAAGGGTCTTGCAGCACTTTAGTTAGCAATTAACTGTACCAAGAACAAGACAACAAATGTGAGCCCAATTAAAGCTCTCACTGGAAGACAAGGTGCAGTACCGCCAGAACTACTATCCTTAATTGACGATGAAGAAGGAATAGTAAATCGTAATCGACTGGATAGCTACATGCAAAAGAAAATAGACATACGAGGAAAAAAAGACAAAGCTAGATTCGAACAAGGTAAAGCCAAGGTGAGAAGATTCCAATGGGGGAAATTTTCTTTTATTTAAGACTAATCCTAGGTCCCAAATTGGGCTTGACCTGAAATACCCGGATGCTTATTTAATTTGGAAAATATTACCTAATGACCGTTATCAAGTAAAAAAGATAACAGGACGCGGACGACCAAAGAAAGTAGCACATGACCAACTTCGACTTGCACCCAAACCAAACGAAGCCCTAAATCAGGATTCCATGTCGGCGCGAGACATATCTATCGTGAGACCAGAATCAAATGAGGTTCCTAACAATGGCATCTCTCAAGTTGAGATGTAAAATCACAAAGCCGCCAATTTCGGGAAAGAAACCATACAATAGAAAAGGTAATGTAATTTATACTATTACACTATTTGTCATGTGTGGTTAAGTAAGTTGAGACAAGGTCTCCTTGCTTTCGCCGTTTTGTGTTGGTAACGTATGATAGAGACTGAGAGTCTCCTTACGTGTACCGAGTGTGTGTTGTAACGTATGATTGAGGCTGAGAGTCTCCTTACGTGTGCATGTTGTGTGTTGGTAACGTATGATAGAGACTGAGAGTCTCCTTACGTGTACCGTGTGTGTGTTGTAACGTATGATTGAGGCTGAGAGTCTCCTTACGTGTGCATGTTGTGTGTTGGTAACGTATGATTGAGGCTGAGAGTCTCCTTACGTGTACCTGTTTTGTGTTGGTAACGTATGATAGAGACTGAGTCTCCTTACGTGTACCGTGTGTTTGTTGATGTAATTTGAGGGCAAAGGCCTCTTTCCATCTGGTTGGATTACAGTGTACTGTGCAGATTTATTTGTTAACAGGTCGAGGGCGACCTGTATGCAGAATGGCCGTGTCGGCGCGATGAATCACGAGCGTACGAACGAGCAGTAACGAGCGCGCGCACGAGCGATATCGGACCGTTCTATGAGTCGTGAGAAGTGGGGACGGTCCGATCGTCGGCTTTATAAAGCGCGTGCCATGCGAGCGAGGCGCAGTCGAAAGGGCCGCCCAGGCTGCATCTTTTTCGCTATCCTCAAGAGGACTCCGAACGTGACTCCGGCCATATATAAGGTCGACGAACTTCTCTGCATGCCTGGCGTGCGTATTGAAGCCTGGCGCGGGAAGAAGGGACCAGCACAATGCCACTGGTGCCAGCAATTCCGGCACTCCAGCCACAATTGCCACCGGCGGCAAGCCTGCGTGCGCTGTGGAGGGGAGCACAGCGCCCACGAATGCCCACGACCTCGAGAAGAGCCCGCCACCTGCGCGAACTGCGGTGGCCCCCATCCGGCCAACCTAACATCCTGTCCGGTGTTCCGCCGCGAGGCAAGAAACAAACGCGCGGGCACCGTAGCCGCCACCGTGAGCAAGGAGCAGATCCCTCGCCCACAAACCGCTAGCGAAGACGCCGCACCTACGCAACCCAGTGGGTCCAACATAAGGACGCCCGCTAATGACCCTAAACCCAAGAGCACGGGTCCCAAAAAGCCCAAAAAGAAAAAGAAGAAGAGCACTAAGAAGCAGCCCAGTGCCCCTTCTGCACCGGCACCACAGGCTCAGAAGACCGCCTCTGCCCCCCAGGAGCAGACGCAGACACAACCACAGCCATCACAACGGCAACGAACACAGACGTCAGACGGACGAATGGCGGTAATCGAGGCTGCTATTCAGGTCCTGTCCGACGTCTTACAGGCCCTGCGAGCGGGCGACGATCCCGCAACAGTGGTTCTCAGAGGGATGAGCGTACTCCTCAACATACGCTAGTCCCCTAAGAACCATGTACTGGAACGCCAACGGATTACGTCACAAGGTCAAGCTACTTCGCACTCTCCTTGCCGAGTACGACGTAGACTTGGCCCTCATCTGTGAAACCAAGCTGACTCCGGAAATTAAAATAAACTTCCCTGGATATCACACCTACCGGTTAGATGACCCCAACGCTGCAATCCATGCCAAACGTGGACTGGCTGTACTGGTGCGTCGTCGGACCATCCACCAAGTCCTCCCGTCGCTATCTTCAGACACTCTCCAAGCTCTAGGCGTGGAGCTTTTGATCGGCGACGCCCCGCACAGAGTGTACAGCATCTACCGGCCTCCTCAAGAGCGTTTGGTACCCGCAGCAATTCACCAGCTACTGGACAGTACCGCCCCAACTATACTCGCCGGGGACTGGAACGCAAAACATCCAGCCTGGAACTCCAGCACGACGAGTCATATAGGCAGATGCCTTCTCCATGATGCCGACACCACGGGGTATGACATTTCCGGTCCGGAGGTACCCACATACTACCCGCCGAACACAAGTTACATCCCGGATGTTCTCGACATTGTTGTCTCGAGAGGCCTCCAGCAACAACCAACACTGGAAGTCATCTGCGACCAGCTAGGCTCCGATCACCAACCGGTCCTAGCGATCTTCCACGGGAACCTGAGCAGGATTCCTCAAATTGCCCCTCGCAGGACCATTAACTGGCAGACCTTCGAGGAGCAAATCAAGGCAAGCACTCCGAACAGGCCAGTGACTCTGAAAGAAGACGTCGAAACTCTCGCTGACGAAATCACGACTAGCATACAAACAGCTTTGGCCAGTGCAACCTCAGAGAGACTCGAAACTTCCAAACCGCCGCTTCCCCGCAAGATACGGCTCCTAATAGAGGAAAAGCGGAAATTAAGACGCCAATGGCAGACCACGCGCTGCCCAACCCTCAGGAATCGCCTCAACCAGCTGGTGAGGAAGGTCCAAGACGCGCTTGACGAAAAAGCCGCCGAGGAATGGGACACACGTATCGACGCCGCGGAGGACAATCCACAGTCCCTCCACATGTTATGCCGACAGATCACGAAGACTCCTGAGCCAATACGCCCGCTCTACCATGAAGACGGTAATTTGAGATACCGGGCTATTGACCGAGCGGAGATACTGGCATCGCACCTGGAACACCAGTTTTCTCCGTTCCCAATTCAGGACGCCGCCCACTGTGAGATGGTCGAGAAATTCCTGGATGAATATTTCGCCTGCTCCATACCAGCCGACGTGGAACCTCTGTTCTTCACCCCGGGCATGGTCAAACGCGCCATCGCCAGAACCAAACCCAGGAAGGCTCCAGGTGCTGATGGCATCACCAACGCCGCACTGAGACACCTTCCCAAACCAACAGTCGCAGCAGTGACCCGCCTTTACAATGGGATACTGCGCACAGGTCACTTCCCGAGCGCATGGAAATCTGGGTTGGTGACCATGATACCGAAACCGGGGAAGAACATACTGAAGCCGGAGAGCTACAGGCCCATTACCCTCCTGCCGACCATCTCCAAAGTGTTTGAGGTGCTACTTCTCCAGAAGTTGGTGCCACACCTGACGCCACGGCCGGAACAGTTTGGATTCCGGTCCGAACACAGCATCACTCAACAACTTGCGAGAGTCATGCACCTCATCATTGCAGCCCTCAACAAGAAGGAGAAAGCAGCGGCGGTCTTTCTCGACATGGAGAAGGCGTTCGACCGCGTATGGCATCCAGGTCTGCTGTACAAGGTCGCAAACACCACGACGCCTCTCCAAATTACCAGGATCATCAAATCCTTCTTGGAAAACAGAAACTTCCGAGTCAGGGTGGACTCGGAGCTGTCGTCGACGAAGCCCATATTAGCAGGTGTACCTCAAGGCAGCTGCCTATCGCCGGTATTGTACACCTGCTACACCGACGACATTCCATCTCCCGAAGGAGTAACACTCGCATTATACGCGGACGACGCTGCGTACGTGTCGACCTCCTTGAACCAAGTGCACGCTGCTAAGAAACTCCAGAGAGTCTTGGATCTCATCCCGGATTGGCTGCGGCTGTGGAGACTCAGCGCAAATGCCAAAAAGACCCAGGCAATTCTTTTTGGACCGCGCCAACAGACCGCGCCTCCACAACTCTCACTCGCAGGAGTTCCAATAGATTGGTGCAACCAGGCGAAGTACCTCGGGGTCACCCTTGACACCAGCATGACGATGCAACACCACGTCAAGAGGATCGCTGACCAAGCCCGTACAGCAACCCGTCTCCTCCTTCCCGTTCTAAAATCTCGACTCCCACTACGCACCAAGATTGGGGTGTACAAAACCTATGTACGCCCCATCCTCGCGTACGCCGCACCAGCGTGGTTTGCGTTAGTGTGTGAGTCGAGAAAGAAGTCACTCAGAGCCCAGCAGTCCAGAGCCCTGAGACTGATTGCGAACGCCCCTCGATTCGTGAAGAACTCTACTATTAAGAGGGACTTGCGGGTCGAGGACATAGACGACTTCGTTGGAAAATTAGCGGCCAGAATATTCACCAGAGCTGAGGCCTCTGAACATCAACATCTCAGAGGCCTCGCCCCATGGCACGCCCGACCACCAGACAGGTGGGCGCTCCCGCGCGATCTCCTAGAAAACACTGGAGGCGGAAGAGAAGACGGGACCTCATCCCCCATCTAATGAAGACAGAAACCAAAATAGAAGACAAATAAAAACCCCAGAAGGGATAACACGTCACCATGTGACAATCTAAGGACGGTGCCGTTTTCTACGGCACGCGATTGATACCATCCGCGTAGGGCTCACGCTCTGATCGGATTTCCCCGGACCCGTGAGGGTTCCGCGTGAAGAGAGCAACAGCGCGAGGCGCAGTTTCATGGAGGCGCTCACTCCGTCAACATATCATAATTGTGACTTTGACCATAATTAGTGCTATTGATTAACTATTTATGTTGTTACCTGATTAATTGTTTATCAAATCAATTTAATAAATTACCCTTTCAAACTAAACGAAGTTTTGTTTAAAACACATAATGTCCCAGGAGCAGACGAGGGTTGATGATATCGATATGGACAACCGCCCACCCTCACCAATTCTCTAACAAGTCTCGGTCCCATCCGAAATATATAAATCCTTTTAATCCTACTCCCACATCTTGCGAGGCCTGCGAGACGTCGGAAGCAGTCGGAGATCCACCTTCCCAAAATTCCTTGTCCTGCATGTTCCGTTCCCATAAATTATAGTACTCTGTGATGTTCCGTCGTCGGCTGTCGAACGCGTACTGATGGTACAGCGCGTTCACACTGTCAGTATTATTGAATCCACGCCCCCTGGATCGCGGATTTCAAGAACATCCGGAAATCCATCAGTATTATCGCATAACCATCAATATTTGGATCGCGTATCGCGGATCGCGTGATAATACTGATAGGTAGTCTAACACCCGCCATAGTCATACGATCATGGCGGCGAGTTCGTGTCCGCGTTTGTTCATTTTCAGTTCCACTGTCCACTGATGCTGCATAATGTTCATAGGCGGCGCGCGGTAATCACTTATTCGCTGCAAAATGTTCATAGGCTGCGCGCGGTAATCACTTATTCGCTGCAAAATGTTCATTGGCGGCGCGCGGTAATCACTTTCTACTTATTTTAAGTGATTACCACTGAAATCAATGTTGCCTGATTATTATAATCAAGTGATTCTCCTACTTTTGAGTCACTACTCACTATGAAAATAAAAAAGTTCCAGTAAAAATAAATCTTATTTAATAATTAGTGAAGTCAGACTTAAAATTAATACAAACAATAACAAAATCACATTAACTATTGACACTATCATGCCACTGAAGTGTCTGGTATTCGATTTTACCAAAAGCATTACAAAATGCAAATACAGCTAATTTATTCACTGCCACTGACAATCTTCCAAAAGCAACTAAGCTTGCAGGACGAAACGTTGTTGCATAGTCATCAAGACATCGCAACATGTACATTGCATGAAATTTTACTGGATCACCTAAAACATGAAAAATTTTCAAATTAATATTTTTGATTTAATGTTGAAATAAATATTTTAAATAAGGGTTACTTCGCTTGCGTGACATTCACATAGTTAAAATAAAGCCGCATTATCCGAAATTTTTGTCGGAAAAATGAAAAATCTGCTCATGCCTGGACCGCACTATCAAGGCGATTGTGAATCGATTGCGAATATTAACATCTGTATTTAAATATCATATGCTTACTATCATTGATTATAACAAAATTCGTATGTCGCTTAGCAGATGCGGTCACCACCATATTATTAAGTAGATCTACATAAATAAAAATGAATTGCTGTTTGTTAGTCTGGTCACTCTGGCTAAAAGTCAAAAACGGCTTGACCGATTTGAATAATTGTTTTTGTTTTGTTCCTTCTAATACGCAATATAAAAATAATAAATAACAATAAAATAAACAATTTCTTAACTTTTAATAGATGGCGGGAGCGAAGCCGCGTGTAAAAGCTACCTACTACAAAGGAAGGTAAATATACCACTTGCCTGGATACACTAGAAAATCAGCTCCAAATTTTGACCCTGAGGTTATATGATATCCTTTTAGCCACAAGTCTTTAAAAATGGCGTAACGGCTTGCTCCTTTTTTATCTAATACACTTGGTATTAATATGTTTATTGAAACTTGTTTTCTTTCTGCAAATAAATCATAATTATTATTTTAAGTTATTATTTTATAACCGATTATTTAATTTACAGTTTTGCGGCCAATTTTTTGTAGTTTTTCATCAAACTACTACAAAAGAACCAACCAGAGTTGGGCAAAATTTATTCGAATAACGAATAACAAATAAATAAATTGATTTATTTATTATTTGAATAATCATCATTAGCAACCCATCAACGGCTCACTACTGAGCGCAGGTCTCCTCTCAGAGAAGGGTTATAGGCCATAGTCCACCACGCTGGCCCAATGCGAATTGGTGGACTTCACACACCTTCGAGAACATTATGAAGAACTCTCAGATGTGCAGGTTTCCTCACGATGTTTTCCTTCACCGTTGAAGCAAGTGATAGTTAATTTCTTAAACGCACTTGACTCCGAAAAATCAGAGGTGCGTACCCGGGATCGAACCTGCGACCCCCCGAATGGGAGACCACAGTCCTAACCACTAGGCTATCACTGCTTCATTTGAATAATAAATAACTTCATTTATTCAAAGAAAAATTATTCGAATGACGAATAAATTATTTTATTCCTTATTCAATTATTGAAAAAAATAACGGTATTAAAATCGAATATGTATTTGCCTTCAATTATCAAGTATTTCCCAGTTATGACTATTTTCTAATGTTAGTTTTCATCACTACTCTTTCTTTAAACATGTTATCAAACAATCTGCTTGACTTTGGCAGGTTTACTTATTTACGAAATATGATTTATACTTATTCGGCTTATTCCTCTTATCACTTTTTCTTCTATATTATACGTCTCGGCAACGCACGTGCGTACCATATAGTCCAAAAAATGTTTCAAAGTGATATAAATGAGTTTTCAAAAATTATTTATTATTGCCTACAAATAAATTATTTGTGATTTTATTCGTTATTTTATAAGAATAAAATCATGAATAATTATTTGTAGGCAATTTATTTACGAATAATTTATTCACGAATGAATTATCTAGATAAAAATTTATTAGAATAATGCCCAACTCTGGAACCAAACAACGAACCAACCATTTTTAACCAACTTCAAAAAAGGATTTTGTCAGATTTTTTTTTTGTGTATTGATTATACACAAAAAAAAATTATACTGATTACTCGAAGACACCTGAACCGATTTGGAAAATACTTACCCGTTTTTAAAAAAACAACAATAAATTATAAACTTTGTAGTGGAATGGATGTTTGAAGTTGGTTTTTTAAAAAGAATTTTTATATTAAATTATAAACCTAAATAGTGCAAATACCTGTTTCTATGTAATGTTCAGTTGGTAAATGTACAAGAATGTGGGCTGGTGCCAAATTTGGGAGTTTATTTATTTCTTCTTGCAACAATGCATCTTTGTCAATATTAACATCTGTAAAAAAAACAAATAGTATATCAATCCTTTGGAACTGTGATTAGACAACCTTGACAAACTACCTAACCTTTAACTATTAAGCTATCACCGCTATGTTATTACATTAACTTACTACTAATATAAATGTGAAATTGTGTTTGTTTGTCTTTTTCCCTGGACCCCCCTAAAGGAGGCTGCAGTCATAACTACCTTGACATAAACCAAGTTTATTCTAAAATTGAAACTATGTAAAATCTAACCCTTATCAATAGAGACCGGATTATATGCATTTGCATATTTGCATATGCAAATGCATATTTAAGCCATCCTCAGCGCTAATTGCATATTTTCCATAAAATCTAGATAAGATGCATATTATCGCTATATTTATAATATTTTCGGGCATTCAGCAGTCGCGCGTCTTTTGTTTTGGTAGGATAATAAAATGAAAGAGCTTTTCCATGTATGGGAGCCCCTTTATTTTGTAATTTAATTTAATTGTTATTATTTGTTGTTACAGCGGCAATAGAAATACACAATATGTGAAAATTTCAACTGTCTATCTATTACAGTTTACGAGATACAGCCCGCTTACAGACGGACAGACGGTCGGACGGACGGACGGACAGACGGACAGCGAAGGCTTAGTAATAGGGTCCCATTGGCACCCTTTGGGTACGGAACCCTAAAAATGATTTAGTCATATGTAAGGAACCCTAAAAGAGCGAGGGCCGACTCGCACTTGGCCGATTTTTTTCTTTTTGTTCCTAAAAATTATCATTTAATGTTGCATATTCTGTCAGTTTTCGTGCATATTTCAAGCATTTTTCATGCATATTTGCATGCATATTTCAAGCTTTTTATGTTGCATATAATCCGGTCTCTACTTATCAATAACAATTAAGCACCCAAAAATGCTGGTAACATTACCCTATCAGACGGCCATTTAATTCTTTGGCCGAAGTAGCTGCCAGCTCTGGGTTGCCTGATAGACTTGATGTCTTTTAGAGGTTCTTCAAAATGGACTCAAGTCCTACAATTGGGCACTGGACCCCATTTGAAAGAAAATTAAAATTTTATGATACTTACTAGATATTCCTTTTGACATCATCTTTTGTTTTTTTCCTGCAACAATTATATCCAGCTTTTGTGATAACTGTTCAATTTTTCTCTTACGTAAAGCATTTGCTTGTTCAGTCAATGTTCTGCAAGAATTTCATTAATATCTAAGATTTTTTTTGAACCATTAAATTGATTTAAAATTTAATATAGCAAGGAATCTTTCTAGAATGCTTAAATACAAGATTATTCTAAATGAAAGCTAATAGCTGTAATAACTCATTATTTCACTTTCACACATAGCTTTTACACCAATTTATTTGAAATAGTATGTAATTTAAAACAGAAAAAACATTATTCAATACTTGTCATTTATTTTTGTTATTTGCTGTTTTTGTTCATCAGATATATTATCATTTAATTTTGGCAGTTCAATTAACTCACAAATTCCATTTTCAACTAACAATGCTGCCTCCTCTGACATAAGAGCCATTGGCAATCCTAAAACAGAAGTGACTTATGTAATGACCTTCACCCCTTAAATACTAGAGTTTTTAATCATACTAATATTATAAATTCGAAAGTGTGTTTGTCCTTCAATCACGCTGTAACAGAGCTACGGATCAACTTGATTTTTTGCATGGGTATAGTTGAGGACCTGGATAGTGACGTAGGCTACTTTTTATCCCATAAAATCAGAGTTCCCGAGGGATTTTAAAAATTAAATCCATGCGGATGAAGTCACTAGCATCAGCTAATGTAGTATGTATTTAAACTAAGATTAAGTGTTATTAATTAAGTAATTTAGTAATTAAGTTACATGACTGTCATAATACATTGTTTCTTTAGCACAATTAAATAAGACAAAGAAACTTACCCTGAAATTCATTTTGACGAGGAAATGATGGAACAGACCCAATTAATGAGCCACATATTCGATGATTTACTCGAAGATTATGCCAATCTAAAATTATCACAAAAACTACTGAGTGTTATACACATTCAAAAGTTTGAGCTATGTAGATGACGGAAACCAACAAAATAAAAATACTAGATAATAAAGTCAACTAACTAAGTAAATGAATGGAATTCAACTCTTCTACCAGCACACCACTTCAGGCTGTCTTAGTACCATTTGCAGCATATCAGCATTGACACTTACAGCACCTTTTAAAATTCTGCACACATCTAATAATTTCTGTAGTTCATTTATATATTTTTTTTGAACCATTTTTTTTTTTGTTATCGTCTCATATTCTAGTTGTTACTTTAATTGTTTTGCTATTCTTACATGCATTCCAAGCAAGTGATTCGTCTATTTCACTTGAGTTGGTCGGCTTTAGTTTTCAAAACATTGTTTTAGGTACAAACACAGGTCACACACTCACCATCTGAATTCCAGATATAAGCTATCCCATTGCTCACATTTAAAGTTATCATATTTAGATTAGTGGTTATTAAAGGGAGTTTATTAGTACTATATTTATTTCACTTTCTTCGTGAGTACATGGTTTTTCACTCTCCTGAGTCCTGTTCCTTGGTTTATTTAGGGTGGAACCACATTTGTGAGGATCGTTTCGGATTTCGCCCATACAAAACTGTCAAATTCCATAGAATAGAAACGTGTACCTACGGATCAAATCGGCTTTTCGATGCGTACACGAATGTATGGAAAATGACAGTTTTGTATAGGCAAAATCTGAATCGATCCTCACAAATGTGGTTCCACCCTTATATTTTATGTTCCTTGGACTCATCTTGGACTCCTTGGTCACAGACCAGGAACAACTCCTTGGTTTTTCACGTGAATCCACAGATTAGAATGGATACTGAACATGTCAATCATAGACTTGACGTGAATCGTGAATAGGGTATTTGACTACTTTTAGAAAATCATCTTAAATTGTTAATAATGCTATGCTGAAGCTAACAAAACGTATATTTCGGCATAATTTTCAGTAGTTTTCATAAAAATCAAGAAATAAATTCAAAAAAATAAATTGCCGCCGAAACGTCCCATTTGCTCTCATGCCGTCACAGTTCACATTTCAAACAATGACAATTCCACAGCCCATAGGTGGTGTGGACTGTGACGTCATTCGAGATCACGGAACGTTTTCGATCACGTGACCATGGCCGGAATTATAGCAATTTTATTTAATGTTTTCTAATTAAATAAAACTTTATTTTTTAGTTTTGTCGTATGGAATAATGTTTTTAGATAATAATATTTTAGGATGACACCAAATGAAACGATATTTTTAATATAGTCAAATACCCTATTGAAAAATTCACAAGTCACATGGTCACAGCCATAGAAAATACACTATTTAACAGAGAGTCACAACACTCACAATCACCATAGACGAATCACATCATCGAAACCGATCACAACCAAAGACCTTACACTTACTAACTAGACTGTGCACTATGGCGAAAAAACCGGTCCGCGTGAGAGGGCTCCCGTTGGTAGTGTGTCCCTTTCTAATTACTAGTGACCATGATAAAACAGAACACAGGACAATTTGCTTGTATACTCCGACATTTAATTAGATTCAATAAAATGACATTACGTATTTTACTAAACTCCAATAAATCTCCTAATTTTCACCTAAATAACTTAAAATATTATAACTTGAGAGAAGCGACTTTCTAAGTAAAATAATATTTATGTGATTTATTTTGATTAAATATTTTTTTACGGTATTCGCTGAAGGTTATACAGGTCTACGCACCGACATCGACACATTCTGACGAGGAGGTGGAGGCGCTGTATGAGGATATATCAAAAGCCATACACGCCTCTACCACTCATTACAGTGTTGTGATGGGGGATTTCAATGCAAGGCTGGGCGAACGAAGCGGTGCAGAGACGAGAGTGGGGCATTTTGGGTATGGGCGAAGGAACCAAAGGGGCCAAATGTTGGCCGACTTCATGGAGAAGGAGGGCCTCTTTATGATGAACTCCTTCTTCAGGAAGCGGCCACACAGAAAATGGACATGGTTGAGTCCCGATGGTTCCACGAGAAATGAGATCGACTTCATTATGTCGACCAAGCGGCATATATTCAATGATGTCTCTGTGATCAATAGGGTGAAAACCGGTAGCGATCACCGGATGGTAAGAGGCACGTTGAATATTAATGTGAAGCTGGAAAGGGCCAGACTGGTGAAGTCCACTCTCCGACCTTCTCGTGCTCATATCCAAAATCCCGAAAACTTCCAACTCGAACTGCAGAACCGATTCGAGTGCCTAGCAGACTGCGTTTCTGTGGACGATCTAAACAACAGGTTCGTGGAAACTGTTCATACTGTGGGGTCTAAATTCTTTAAGACCCACCGCAGGAAAAGAACCGAAAAGTTCTCTGACCATACTCTCAAGCTAATGAAGGAGAGACAAGAGATGAGGCTGCAGTCATCGGCAGACGCGGCTGCCTACCGGCGGATTAATAGGCAGATCTCTAAAGCACAAACTCGCGACCTCCGTGTCTTTAATACCAAGTGTATTAAAGATACCATTGAGCGGAACAAAGGCTCAAAAGTGTTCGCGAGAGATCTGTCTATCGGACAGAGCCAGTTGACGCGGCTGAAAACTGATGACTGAGGTTTGACTGCTGAGGTTTTGGGAGAGGTTGAGAAGTTCTATGGACAGTTATATACCACGACACAAAAACCTATTGATGATCTGGCGAAAGATCCCAGAGCCAAACTGAACCGACACTATACCGAAGATATCCCGGACGTCAGCCTATACGAGATTAGAATGGCTCTCAAACAGCTTAAGGACAACAAGGCGCCAGGTGATGACGGAATCACTGCGGAACTCCTGAAAGCGGGTGGAAAACCGATACTTAAGATCTTTCAGCGATTGTTCAATTCCGTCATCCACGAGGGCACAACGCCGGAAGCATGGCACAGGAGCGTGGTGGTTCTGTTCTTCAAAAAGGGTGATAATACCTTGTTGAAGAATTATAGACCCATCTCGTTGTTGAGTCATGTTTATAAGTTGTTCTCGAGAGTCATTACGAATCGTCTCGCTCGTAGGTTTGACGACTTCCAGCCTCCCGAACAAGCCGGATTCCGAAAAGGCTTTGGTACCATAGATCACATTCATACGCTGCGGCAGGTTATACAAAAGACAGAAGAGTATAACCGGCCACTTTGCTTAGCGTTTGTGGACTATGAGAAAGCCTTCGATTCGGTGGAAACTTGGGCTGTGTTGAGGTCGCTGCAGAGATGCCGGATTGACTACCGGTATATCCAAGTGTTGAAGTGCTTGTATGAAAACGCCACAATGTCAGTACGTATACAGGACCAGACTACGAGGCCAATCCACTTGCAGCGTGGAGTGCGACAGGGAGATGTTATCTCCCCGAAGCTCTTTACCGCTGCGTTGGAGGACGTCTTTAAGCTTCTGGATTGGAACGGGCTTGGCATCAACATAAACGGCGAGTACATCACTCACCTGCGATTTGCCGATGACATAGTAGTCATGGCAGAGACTCTGAGAGACCTCAATACAATGCTCAATGATCTCAGCAGGGTTTCTCAACAGGTGGGCCTGAAAATGAACATGAGCAAGACGAAAATCATGTCCAATGCTCATGCACCGCTCCACCCAGTAATTGTTGAGAACTCTGCACTCGAAATTGTCGACGAGTATATTTACCTGGGACACACAGTCCAGCTAGGTAGGTCCAATTTCGAGAAAGAGATCAACCGCCGAATCCAACTCGGCTGGGCAGCGTTCGGGAAGCTCCGAGATGTCTTCTCGTCCAAAATTCCTCAGTGCCTGAAGACTAAAGTCTTCGAACAGTGCGTGTTGCCAGTGATGACTTACGGATCTGAGACATGGTCGCTAACTAAGGGCCTCATAAGTAGGCTCAGGACCGCTCAGCGGGCGATGGAGAGAGCTATGCTCGGAGTGTCCCTGCGGGATCGAATCAGAAATGAGGAGATCCGTAGGAGAACCAGAGTCACCGACATAGCTAAGCGAGTCGCGATACTGAAGTGGAAATGGGCGGGGCACATAGTTCGAAGAGCTGATGGTCGTTGGGGTCCCAAGGTGCTGGAGTGGCGACCCCGCACCGGGAAGCGCAGTGTTGGCATACCCCCCACCAGGTGGACCGACAACATCAAACGAGTCGCAGGGAGCCGCTGGATTCAGGCGGCGCAAGACCGAGGCCTGTGGAAGTCCATGCAAGAGACCTTTGTCCAGCAGTGGACGTCTATCGGTTGATAAAGAAGAAGAAGAAGAAGAAATATTTTTTAGTTTATTTAATTTATTATACGTTACGTATCTACATAACTACTTCTACGAAAAGACTAGAAAAATCTTTGAGCCACATAATTCATGGTTACCCTAAAGAATAATACGTAATGTGCATTTAGTATTACCAGTGACAAACATTTAAGTACTACTTTTACTCAGTATTCATGATTTATTTTTAAATACAACGCAATAATAATTATTTCTATAAACTGTAGAAATATTAAAATAAGTTTCAAAGTTTATGGATTGTTCGTTTTGGTAAATCATAAAAGAGCGAAATATAAAATTTTCTACCATTTCTACCAAACCCAATAATTATATGAGCGAGCAAGACGTCAGACAAGGACACACTACCACCGGAGGCCCTCTCGCCAGGACCGCTTTTGGCTAGCTACCGCTTACAAGGAACTAGCTACCCTATGTAAAACGCCATAGATCTCATTTTAGCTTAACAAAAATGTTTGGTGCACAGTCTAGTTAGTAAGTGAAAGGTCTTTGATCACAACACACGGAATCTTCTTCTTCTTCGTTTGTTTAGTGGCTCCGCGCGTCGAGCGTTTGAGCCATAGTCCATAGTTTTTCTGATCCTTTCCAAAATTCCGATTCTTCAAATCCCGATTCCACCATTACAAAATAAGTTTCTCCGTTTCAAACAAAAATCCATTTCATTAGATCAATAGTTTCTACAAAATGTGGTTTATTTTATCCATTTTATGCATGTCGATCGTCTAAAATTATTCATATTGAAATCATGTATAAAATCCATAGCAAAAATCTGGTATAATGTCAGTTTTCATGAATCTTTTCTGACCAACACACGGAATCAAAAGTATTCTGTGGGAGATTGAGAAAAATGGCTGAATTGTAAAGACGTGTATTGAAAAACTCAAAATATTTTTGCTATGGATTTTATACATGATTTCAATATGAATAATTTTAGAAGATTGATTTTGAATTGAAGATTGATGCCTGAAATGGATGAAATGGACCACGTTTTGTAGAAACTATTAAACTGATGAAATGGATTTTTGTTTGAAGCGGAGAGGCTTGTTTTGTAATGGTGGAATTGGGATTTGAAGAAACGGAATTTTGGAAAGGATCAGAAAAACTATGGACTATGGCTCAAACGCTCGACGCGCGGAGCCACTAAACAAAAGAAGAAGAACACACGGAATCGACAATCATCGACAATTTTGTAGTTACACTCATTTTCCTAGTTCCATGCTTTGTTTCCCTGGCGATGGCGTAACTTTTATCGCTGTCCTTAGAGGACTATTTCAATGTCAAAACATGGTTTTGGCCAATAGGAGAAGCCAAAATCATATTTTAACATTGATGCAGTCCTTTATGGACTGAGAAAAAATTACGCGATAGACGGTCCGTGGTTCCATGTATCCTAGTGTTAGTGGTCTATGGTTCCATGGTTACACTTGTCACCACCTTGTCACTTGCCAAGAAGTTATGTTTTCATGGAACTAGGAATTAAGGAATTACGACCACTGATTACGACTGTCTTTTTTATTCAATGGTTGGCAAAGACCTTACACTTACTAACTAGACTGTGCACCAAACATTTTTGTTAAGCTAAAATGAGATCTATGGCGTTTTACATAGGGTAGCTAGTTCCTTGTAAGCGGCAGCTAGCCAAAAGCGGTCCTGGCGAGAGGGCCTCCGGTGGTAGTGTGTCCTTGTCTGACGTCTTGCTAGCTCATATAATTACATTATGTATTGGGTTTGGTAGAAATGGTAGAAAATTTTATATTTTGCTCTTTTATGATTTACCAAAACGAACAATCCATAAACTTTGAAACTTATTTTAATATTTCTACAGTTTATATAAATAATTATTATTGCGTTGTATTTAAAAATAAATCATGAATACTGAGTAAAAGTAGTACTTAAATGTTTGGCACTGGTAATACTAAATGCACATTACGTATTATTCTTTAGGGTAACCATGAATCATGTGGATCAAAGATTTTTCTAGTCTTTTCGTAGAAGTAGTTATGTAGATACGTAACGTATAGTAAATATATAAAAATAGTAAAAAAAATATTTAATCAAAGTAAATCACATAAATATTATTTTACTTAGAAAGTCGCTTCTCTCAAGTTATAATATTTTAAGTTATTTAGGTGAAAATTAGGAGATTTATTGGAGTTTAGTAAAATACGTAATGTCATTTTATTGAATCTAATTAAATGTCGGAGTATACAAGCAAATTGTCCTGTGTTCTGTTTTATCATGGTCACTAGTAATTAGAAAGGGACACACTACCAACGGGAGCCCTCTCACGCGGACCGGTTTTTTCGCCATAGTGCACAGCCATGTTAGTAACTGTACCTAAGGTCTTTGATGGTTGGTGTCAAAACTCTGTGGTAACCACCGACCAGAAAACAAAGGGTGGTAATAGGGTTTTTGACTACTTTTAGAAAATCATCTTAAATTGTTAATAATGTTATGCTGAAGCTAACAAAACGTATATTTCGGCATAATTTTCAGTATTTTTCATAAAAATCGAGAAATAAATTCAAAAAAATAAATTGCCGCCGAAACGTTCCATTTGCTCTCATGACGTCACAGTTCACATTTCAAACAATGACAATTCCACATCCCATAGGTGGTGTGGACTGTGACGTCATTCGAGATCACGGAACGTTTTCGATCACGTGACCATGGCCAGAATTATAGCAATTTTATTTAATGTTTTCTAATTAAATAAAGCTTTATTTTTTAGTTTTGTCGTATGGAATAATGTTTTTAGATAATAATCTTTTAGAATGACACCAGTTGAAACGATATTTTTATTATAGTCAAATACCCTATTGTATTTAGTAACTAATCTGTGATTGTATTCATTTTGTATATTCCTCTGATCTGTGTTGTATATTTTGTAAACAATCTACCTACTAAAATTTTTTCCTGGAGCTGTATCAGAAGCTTTAGTCAATTAAAATAGGATTTTAAGATGCTAATTTTACAATCATATTACTTTATGAAGTCTTGAACAAATTAAACCAAAATACCTCTAACTCTTGAGCTTTTGAGTGAAAAAGATTATATAACCTCGATAGAAATGGCAGCTAAGACAATTTTAGTCGGTAAGTATAATTTTATTTTAATGATTTCGATGATAATGCGAATGCAATATTTACATCAATATCTTTATGCCAAATTTTACCAAGTTCAGCAGTAAGACCGTGAAAACAATATGTATTTTTAACCTACTTCCAAAAGGAGTTTCTCAATTTGGCCGGATTTTTTTTGACGTGATAACACCGGCTGCACGCACGAAAAAGTGTCACGTTCCGCCTGAGCCTGAGCGTGCAAGCGAGAGCGCGGAACAAGCGATAGAGAGGCACGATCGGCCCAAGCGTTGGCTTATGGTTATCACACATTTATTCATCAATGTTTCTTTACGACGTTATCACGTAAAACTATCGTCCGTAAACCGACTTTACAGACAACCAATTTTTTTTAACTATTTAATATTGTAGGCACATTTCCATCCACTTCAGCTTTGCAGCCTGATGAGCGATGTCGGTAACTTTGAGTTTTGCTCTCCTACGGGTTTCCTCATTTGTGATTTGATACTCTGAGCATAGTTCTCTCCATTTCCAAATTCAAAATATAGCTACTTACTTTAGTATTTTGTCTATTAGGTGGTGGCACAGGTTTCGTTGGAGCTCGCTTGAACAAGCTGCTAAAAGCTAATAACTATAATGTCATAAATGTATCCCGGATGCCTGCTGCTAATAATATCTCTTGGACTGCAGTAGAAAATTCTGGCCTGCCATCTGGCACTAATGCTGTTGTTAATCTTGCTGGACAGCAATTTATGGATTTTACTAAATCTTGGACTGCAGGGTAAGTACTCAATTCTTTTATTCGTAAACTTGTAGAACTTTATGACATGTTGAAACACTCAAATGTAGGTTGTTCGTTCTATTTTTAGCTTTAAACAAAATGTTTATAATTCCCGCGTTTTCACAACAAGAGCATTAGCGACAGCCATAAACAAGAGTCAAAATCAACCAAAGGTATTTGTGCTAGTCACAGGTGTTGGGGCGTATGAGCCGTCAGAAACTAATAAATATGATGAATCTAGCCCCACAACCGGTCAAGATTTCTTTTCACAATTACTTGTTCAATGGGAAAAGGCAGCTCAAGTGGATCCACCTGTTAGACTGGTAAGTGTAATGATATATTCTCTAAGTAATGTTATTTATCACTTTTGCTGGAATTACGATGGTATTAGGTCAATGTAAACCAGTAATTCCCAAAGTGGTCCAGGTGGACCCCCAGGGGTCCACGGGAGACTCGACGGGGGTCTACGTTGGCGTGACAGAAAAATGGGGGTTCACAATTCGTAAGCGGGGGTCGATAGTGAAGCCGCCGCCGACGCGCCGTCTGCAACGCTTGTTCAGACGTGCAAAGGGACCAAATACGACTTGTGGGTGGTGTGTGTGCTTGCAATCTTGCATGAACTTGTTTGATTCTTCAACAATATAAATACGAATGCCAAGAATAAACGTTACTCAATTGTTCCCGGAATTTCGGAGAGAAAAGTACCTAAAGTGAATCGATCTTAGTGATTGCCAGCGACGGAAAAAGTAAGTAGGCTGCCTTTTGCTATACATACTTTTATTTTATTTATTACTTATTTATTTATTTAGAACAGAAATCCGAGAAAGGTAGAACTTTTTGTCCCTAATTTATTAGTAATTGTTTATTTCCCGACTGTGTGGTGTTTCACTAATATAAGTCATCTTTATTATCAACCCAGCGAGGTCTCCTCTAAGAGAAGGGTTACAGGCCATAGTCCACCATGCTGGCCCAATGCGAATTGGTGGACTTCACACACCTTCGAGAACATTATGGAGAACTCTCAGGTGTTACGTGTACGTTATTAATGTTTAATTTTGATTGCAGGTACAATTATATTTTGATTTACTATACTTACTTAATATAATATTGTAAAATATGATAACAATAATAATAATTAATAGTTACTTACATAGTATTTGAATAAATACAACACAAGAAAATATACTATTTTTTTATTTTTACCACTCCGAGTTTTCTAAATAAAATAAGTGAGAATTGATTGGTTTTTGTGCTGTGAGTAGATGTCAAAAATGTAAGCTTGAGAAGGAATCACTTCTTTTTGAATGGTCAACTTTACTTTTGACATCCACTCACAGCACAATCAATTAATTAATTTACCAATCAATTCTCTTTTTTTTTTCAAAGAATGTTGTTTTCGTGGTTGGAACTCACTCGCAACGCCAATTTTCATAATTTATCTTCACATTTTTTGTCGACTGGAAATATGATAGAAATTTAGCTGCAGGGGGTCCACCGGAACCAGCAAACTTTTGAAAGGGGTCTATGAGCAAAAAAAGTTTGGGAACCTCTGATGTAAACTATGTAGTATCATCATCATCAGCAACCCATCAATGTCTCACTAGTGAGTGCAGGTCTCCTCTCAGAGAAGGGTTATAGGCCATATTCCACCATGCTGGCCCAATGTGAATTGGCAGACTTCACACATCTTTGAGAACATTATGAAGAACTCAGGTGTGCAGGTTTCCTGACGATGTTTTCCTTCACTGTTGAAGCTTGTGATATTTAATTTCTTAAACACATTTTGCTTAGAAAAGCCAGAGGTGCGTGCCCGGGATCGAATCTGCGACCCCCCGAATAGGAGACTGCAGTACTAACCACTAGGCTATCACTATTTCCTGCACTATTCCTGCTGTACACCTTCATTCAAGTACAAAAGGTCATAATTTGGGTCTTGGGTGCTAAATTCATTTAGGTAAGTCCCAAATGTAGGCTCATAATGGGATGTTGCCAACTGATCAAATCAGCAACTCCCTATCAAACATCACAACATGCATATAGTATGGCAGTTATAGAGAGGGAGCCAGCACGTTTCAGACCTTCGTTATTTTATAAAAGCTGAAAGCTCCTCTGTGTATGTCCCCAATAGAGATCAGAACGATCCCCGACTATGAAGTTTGGATTTTGGTGGCTTTGGGAGATATCAGGTAGTAAAGGTGCATAAATTCTGAGTATACTTTCGTCATAGTATAAAAGCTGAGTTTTACATATTATGTTACTTGGGGACCTATCAGAAGATGTTTCCTCAGCAGTCAGACACTTCCGATAGTTCCTCCCCGTGTCAGACACCCTTAAACTATAGTAAATTATGAGTATACTTTCGTCATAGTATAAAAGCTGAGTTTTATATATGTTACTTGGGGACCTATCAGAAGATGTTTCCTCAGCAGTCAGACACTTCCGATGGTTCTTATGCCCTGTCAGACGCTTTAAAAATCTGCCGTAGGTAGATAGGTAGGCGAACTTTGATGAAACCATCAACTTTTACGGGATATAAAGTAGCCTGCGTGTTAATCCAGGGTATAGCCGATCTACATTCCAAATTTCAGCCAAATCGGTTCATTAGTTGTGGCGTGAAGAAGTAATGCGTGAATTTCAGGTTTTCAAAATATTTCTGGAACCATGAATTTTTACGGTATAAAAAGTAACCTATAACGCCACAACTAATGGTCTGATTTAGCTGAAATTTATTTTTATTTTATTATTTAGACTATACTCTTCATTAACTTATAGACTTCTTTTTATCCCGTAAAAATTCATGGTACCCGAAATATTTTGAAACCCCGAAATTCACGTATTGCGTCATCACGCCACAACTAATGAATCGATTTGGCTGAAATTTTAAATGAAGATAGATTATAGCCTGGATTAAGACGCAGGCTACTTTATATCCCGTAAAAGTTGATGGTTTCATCAAAGTTCGCCTACCTACCTACGGCAGATTTTTAAAGCGTCTGACAGGTCGTAAGAACCATCGGAAGTGTCTGACTGCTGAGGAAACATCTTCTGATAGGTCCCCAAGTAACATATATAAAACTCAGCTTTTATACTATGACGAAAGTATACTCATAATTTACTATAGTTTAAGGGTGTCTGACACGGGGAGGAACTATCGGAAGTGTCTGACTGCTGAGGAAACATCTTCTGATAGGTCCCCAAGTAACATATATGTAAAACTCAGCTTTTATACTATGACGAAAGTATACTCAGAATTTATGCACCTTTACTACCTGATATCTCCCAAAGCCACCAAGATCCAAACTTCATAGTCGGGGATCGTTCTGATCTCTATTGGGGACATACACAGAGGAACTTTCAGCTTTTATAAAATAACGAAGGTCTGAAACGTGCTGGCTCCCGGTCCATTAGTATGTAATAGTGAACTGTGATAAACATTTGACAGATTATCATGTAGTTTAATGGATAATTTAAAATGGTTATCATGCTGACCCTTTATTTAATAATCTGTAAGAAATTGTTTATTTTTATGATAGACACAGTCCAATTACACAACTTCTATGTATTTGTCAAAATCCACATGCTCATTTTATATTTAAAAAAAAAAACAAAAAAGTTTGTTTATCCTTTATTTTTTAGAACTTTTACACCTGATTATAAGGATAATATTGTATTTTTGTAGGTAATCATTAGATCTGGTGTTGTGATTGGTCGTGAGGGAGGAATGATCAAAAACATGTTCTTGCCATTTTATCTTGGACTTGGTGGACCTATTGCCTCTGGTAAACAATTTCTACCGTGGATACATATAGAGGATCTGATAAGATTGATACAATTCTCCATAGAATGTGATGAAGTTAAAGGGATACTAAATGGTGTGGCTCCTCAAGTCATCACAAATACAGATTTCACCAAGGTAAGTAATTAATAGGTGCAAACTTTTATGTTTGTACCAGTGTAAAATAAGTCTTATCTGAGGGTAAATTTGATATTTTGACAGTAGTTTCAATACAAAACAATACACCCAATTTATTCTGAGGGTAAACGTTACTCAACTTTGGGGAAATGGGTCATAAGAAACAGATTGAAATTAAACATTAAACATGAAAAAATGAATAGGAAATATTATGAGAAATATTTTATGCCAAACTTTTGAAGCCACAGATTGCTCATATGTGCAATTATGTTTAAAGAAAAAATGATGTCTTACAATATGTATACAATTAACACACTCATCTATAAATTCATAATCTTTTATGTAGTATGTGTATTTTTTTTTATTTATAAATATATTTTATTAAGTTATATAAATATATAAAAGCGAAAAAATTACTACTAATTATATTTACAAAAAATACACGCATGGTGCCCAAAACACTGGCGCTATTACCTCTCTGAATAGCGAGGCTAAGCCTTTGGGCTAAATAAGCGCCAGCTCTTTGGTCACCAGAGGCGTGGATCAATTTTTGGGACACGACATTTACAAAATTTGTATGTGTATCGTTTTTATTAAAAACTTATTTTTGTATTTGTGCCTTAAAATATCAATGACTATCTGATGCCTGCAACTTCGTCCACAAGGATTTCGTTTTTAAAATCCCTCAGGAACTCTTTGATTTTACTGGTATTAAAAAATAGCTTATATCACTCTCCAGGTCCTCAACTATACCCATGCAATATATCACGTAGACCTCTTGCTCGGTTGCTGCCTGATTGAAGGACGAACCAACAAACAAACACTTCGCATTTATAATTCCATTTCCATTTCTCAAGTATTTATAATTCCTTTTCAGGCATTCGCTAATGCACTGTCACGACCTGCCATCTTCCCAGTACCAGAGTTCATATTAAATTTGCTCCTCCATGAAGAAAGAGCTATGCTGTTGACAAAAGGACAACATGTGACACCGAAACGTACCTTGGAATATGGATTCCAGTTTAAGTATCCCAAGATTGAAGACGCATGCGCAGAATGTGCTCATTTAATTCCGAAAAACTAGCAATTTGATTTGTCATTTGGCTATTTAAAAGTTTTCAATGTGTCCAATCAAACGAACAGAGTCAAAGCTTCATACAACCGTGCTGTAATTGATACCTACGTCTTACGCTACTACAAGTATGTAGGTTTGTGTTGCAACTCATCTCATAAAGCCAGTGTACAAGTTCAAGGTCTATAGAATGCTCGTTGCATTTCATGTTTTTTGAAAATTCAAGTGTTAGTTTAAAAAAGTTATTATTCTATTGTATGATCCTTAGGCCCAAATTAGACAGTGCCTAGTTCATCGTCCATCGTTGCGAAAATTTTTGCGAAAATGAACCCGTCTTAATTCACCCTAAGGATGAATTTTCTACGGTTAATCGGTTAATTTTTCGAGATTTTTGCTTTCATTTCCATTTCAAAACAAAGTTCCTGTGGGATTTTCTAAAAACCTAACTCCACATGGACAATCGATGGCAAACTTTATCTTTTCAAAATTGACACTAGACACGAAAATACCTATTTTTCATAGTCTGTAGAACTTTGTCTCTGTTAGGTTATTTATTCTGAGTAGCGGAGAGGATGATAGACATCAAAGTTATGTACAGTGCCACAAGTATAAGTTGGCGGTGGCGTTTTGAGGAACTAATTCCGTCATCCAATTTTTATACTCCATGGCCGTCTTGAAAATTCATTATTGGATCTCGTTGTGTGCTGTTGCGTTTATTGTGTAAATTAAAAATGTTTTTTCCCAAATTTAGTCTCATGTTCTATAAAATGGCAATAGTAATGTTGAGCACAGTGGCGCACAGCCGCGCCAAGCTATACTTGTCGCACTGTACCTACATCACCCCTCCCGCACTTCATCTACCTCAAGAACCGTCTCGGACCTCTGTTAAAAGGAAGACGTGTTTTAATACTTAGTACAGAGTTTACTGCTAACAATTGTTTTTGTTCAATACGAAAACCAGTAGCTTTCGTAGACGCATTCTTAGCTCAGTTTTAAATTATATTAGGATTTTAAGATTGCATATAAGCTTTAATATTTTGTTCATAATTAGGTTATCAATAAAATGTGTTTTATGCAATAACTACAACCGTTTTTATTTCTAGCATTTATTCCAATTCATTTAGCAAAATTCTAGGGTAATAAAACAAGAAAAGTACATAAAAAGTAGGAAATGTTTTTTTTAGTCAGTTTTAGTTTATTTAACAATATTATGGGCAAGTGCTGTACCTATGGGCGCTTGTACCTGTGAACACTCGATTCCGTCGAAATTAGCAATCCTAAAATTCTAATTGGCCCCTACATAATGTACCTACTGAATTTTTAGGTAGGTATTATACCTACAGACCTTTTTTTACAAAATACGGTCAGAGCTAATTTTCATGAAATAAGCAGCTTCTTTAACTATTATTTACTAAATAAAACAAATAATTTAATAATTCCATAAATCGCAGAGTTCAGTACCTAGCTAGCTAGCTAATGGTAAATAAGTATTAGGATTTAGATTATTTAAAAAAAAAAACATTGTGCTTTACGACGGAACCCATTATAATTGCTTATTTTATCTAGAAGCTACATACCTTTTTTGACCTATACCTATTATGTAATAATTTGTTTTATTATACTTACCTACCTATTTAGTTTGACTAAATAAAATAAAATGGCATCAAATTCATTATATTTTTAAGAGACAAGTTGTAGATTAGGTAGGTCTACAACCTATTGAAAATCACATTTTTATTTAACTACCTACATACGAGTACTATCAGATAATATGTCCTACTTTATATAATTATTGATAGATAAAGATAATAATTATGATCTTAGATTAATATTCTAAGATTATGATAAAAAGATCTCATAGAGGTCTACGTTGTCGTCAAAATTCAAAACTTAGTCATCTGAGGCAGTCATATAGCTTCAAGGGTTGTCCCTTTTCAGTATCTTCGCGAACCTATCGACGAGTTTGGATACGTACTTCCGTAGCACATCTTGCCTCATACGCCCTACGTCCAGAACTTCTTCGTGGTTCGCTTCAGCTTCGTGCTCATAGCTTGTTATACATTCGTTTGTAATCAGGGATAGCCCGAATACGTTCATATCACAATGTCTTGCAGTGATCACCTGAAAGGAATGTACCAACTTAATGCGATCAAGATGACAATATTTTTTTTTTAATTAAATACATAGGTATCGAAAATCACCGGTGGGATTCGCACCCAAGCTAAGTGTTCACCGCTACACCATACCTAGTTCTCGACCGTCCAATGTCGGTGAAATTTGGATTTGTCGGTCGAACAATCGACTATAGGAATGAGAAATTGTATTTCCCAATCCTTTTCTGTCTAGAAAATGGCAGCTTGTCGGTCGTCAGTTGGTTTCGACGCTGTAGCCTGTAGGCTGGTCATCAGGACGGTCCAGCGTGCTGGAGGGCGTCCCACACTAACGGAAACGGCTCCAACAATTTTCATGGAATTTAGTATGCAGGGGGTTTCGGGGGCGATAAATCGATCTAAACTAGCGGCACGCTATGATGGCCGGTTTGACACATTACAATAGTGATGTGGAATGTCAATTTATTCTCGAACAAAAAACAATTAAGTTTTGTTTTTGTACCTGATTAAATAGGTTTAATAAAACAAAAATGTATATGTTTATTTAATTTATTTGAACGAACTGAATATTTGAATGACGTTATAGGTAAAATTGGCCCTCCATTTTGAGCTTCACGATCGAAATAGTTACGAAGGCGTATTACGAACTCACGTGTCTGACTATTTAGAACAGTTCTCTGCGTACGTTCGGTCATATCGACGAAATCCACAACAAAGGGCTTGAACAGAGTCCAAATTAACGAGCAAGGGTCAACAGTAATGCAGTATCAATATTTGAAATCCAAAGCCAGGTCAAAACTATATCACAATCGCATTGCACTGACAGTTTATACTTTTCGAAGCAACGTCAATTCGAAACTGCTTTGTTTTGCATTGAGCATTGACGCGAGTTTGCCGGAGGTAGTAGTTGTGCTAGCCAGCGATCCTATGTGACGATCGTATTAGATTCCATTTTTAAAAATTTTCAATTTAGAAAACCAAATGCCGAGTTGTGGTATATATCATATAAAAATAAAAATTTTACCTTTTGTATGAAACAGCTGATATTTTTTTGCGATTTCAGAGGTTTGTCCACATAGTGAAAATTGTTCATATTCACAAGTACATTCACCCCTTAAATGGTGCAAACTGATTTTTCTACACTTGTATACATTTTAGAAATCAATTTAATAAATAAATTTTGAGTCCTAAACCTAAAACTACATTCGATAAAATTTATGAATCTCTGCACATCACTATCGTCAATAAAGTAATACAATTATTTCCTTCAAAGTCGTTATCAATTAATACGGAACTTCATGAGCGGACAAACGTCAAACCGGCCATCATAGCGTGCCGCTAGTGTAGCTAGGTTTTATTTTTAGAAAAGGTAGTTTTATCCGTGTTTTCAGGCAATGAAAAACCCCTTACAATATCATTAGAATACGAATTTAAATTTCGCCATCATGTACAAAATTCCAATAGCTCGGGAAATCGGGCGGTCCCGAAACCAGAAGACGCCGGTTCGAGTCCAGAGTCCAGACGATTATATTTTCCCCTACGATTTTTTTTAAATATATAATTTCCAAAAAACACAATTTACCAAAAAATAAAAAATAACCGAGCAAAGGTTGGTCACCCAGATATTTATACTTATTTGCGAATTTGCGATCTCCATCCCAGGACTTTCTGACTCCAACGGTCATTACTCATTGCTCCTACAACAAGCATGGCCTGGCCCAATGCCACTTTGGTTTGCTAATCGTTTGAATTATGCCAGTCACCTTGATTCTCCTGCGGATCTCCTTATTCCGGAACATCCTTCACGGAAACATCTAACATAGCCCTCTCCATAACATGATCCACGAATTAAAAGGCTCTCAGTCTTTTAATTCGTGGATCAGGCCGCTCATCTACGGTCTACCTTCCTAGCAACAATTAAAATTACTTAGTTGTAAGTACGTCTGTCTAAATCTAAAATTATCGATCTACTACTTGGCCGAAACCCATCAGACTTCCCGTATAGGCACTGCAGAAGCAAACACCCTTTAGCTTTAAAGAGTTTCTTAGATATTATGTATGTAGGTACCTCATGTACTGTGGACATGCCTACAGCGTCGACGCCGACCATTTTAAGCATGTTGATTTCTGCGACGGTTTCGAAGTTAGGACCTCCCAAACATGTGTACACGCCTTCTCTTACAATGTTATCTATATTCAGCTCTTTGGCAACCTGCAAGGAAAAAACTTCGAAAATATCTGGATAGAAAAGTCACCTTTTGATTACCGCATCAACTTTATACTTTTGAACTTACTTATGAGGGATAGCAGCCCTGTAACTAGGCTACGTAGCCAAGTTACACTGCGTTTTATCGTTTCTCTTTCTACGATCTAGCTGGCTTTGGCTAGGCCTAGACTAGATGGCGCTGCAGCTGATCAAGACAGAGGTGTATTGATAATATTTCGCGGCATTTTGTATTATAAATGTGTTAAATGCTAAAAAAAACAATACAAAATGCCGCGAAATTAAAATCAGACAGAAGTGTATTATCAATACACTTCTGTCTTTGATCAGCTGCAGCGCCATCTAGTCTAGGCCTAACCAAACGTTCAAGTGACAACGATCGTAGAAAGAGAAACGATATAACGCAGTGTAACTTGGCTACAGGGGCAGGTTTGATATATGAAATCGTTATCGATAGTCAAAGGCTAACTCTGCCATACGGTGCATTTCATGTGCGCTGAACTTGTACTTTTATAGGCAGTCCTAATGTCACAATTTTAAAAATGTTAATCAAATATGTAGCTATTTCTTGGGTTTTATGCTTCAGAGCAGAACCCTATCCACAAGTACCTTATAGCCTACATATAAAAATAGTACTTGTTTACTTACAACTTAGATGTTTTTAAACAAGTCTTCGTTCTTTACATCAGCTCTAACCCCAAGATAACCTTTTATCTTGAAACGATTGGTATGTCATAAAGTGGTAAATATGAACAGTAGGTATAGAGAATTTAACAATGGGCATGTATTGTTATAATATCATATCTACTACACAATACAATGATCTCCTTTTTCTCAGAGTAGGTACATAGGTACCTAATTGTTTGACGTGCTTATTATAGATCTAAAACACGTGTGAGACTAATATACCTACCATTTTGAGGTAGGTGGTTGAAAATGGGCGTTTACTTTTCAACTTGTAATTTGTTGTTTAATGAGTGTGGAGATTTGTGAAAGCATCTCGAAATTACACACAGTTACTGGGTACACATTTCGAATGAATGATGATTCTGACCTTGAAGATGATAACAATTACCTAGTTGGCAGTTGGGTTTTTATTCGTGACAAGTTAGCCCTTGACTGTGATCTCACCTGCTGGTAAGTGACGATACAGTCTAAGATGAAAGCGGATTAACTTGGAAGGAGCTAGGTAGGTATGGCAGTTTTAATTAAGCCTATCGAGTTTTACACACCATCATGATGGAACGTTTTAATCGCTTGGCGATGGCTTGGCACATCTTTAATTAACTTAACTTAACTTTACAACTTTATTTATTTGATGCCTTACAATCACAGTAATTACATATTATTTATCGTATATATGGTATAAGAAAAAGGCAGGTCAACCCCTGAACTAGTCAAAACTGTATCACTTTGACTGTAAAGTGATAACTATAACACACCAGGTAAAAAGCAAGGTAGTAAGCAAGCGGCTATCTCTAATTCACTGGAACGGATAGACTAGAAAATGGTTGAGCGAAGCAACGGCTGGAGCATGCGTCATGCTCGTGGACGGGTTCCACCGGCGGGAATGGGGCTAATTTCTGTCTTCCCGTCTTAACATGTATTTATTTGTAAGTATACATTTTTGGAACTTCTCATTGTGGAAACACTGCATACATAGCATAGTACATATTTTAAACTGTATTGAAAAAGAGCAAACGCCGAGTTTCTTGCTGGTTCTTGCTTCTTCTCTCGGTAGGAAGGGCATTCGCATTCCAAACCAGTGGTAGATTCATTTGATTATTCGAAAGCACTTGTAAAAGTTTATTTGAATAAAATATTTCTATTCTATTCTCTTACGGCTTACCTCTTTAGCAATCTTTCTGTATTCGTAATTATAGGCTTTGTTCATCGGGGGAAAGCGCGGTCCGAACCGTTCGTCATTTGGACCGTGGAGGGGATTGTTTCCAGCGAAGCCCATCATGTTGATGTGGTCCTTCACAATCATCAAATCACCGATTTTATAATTAGGATTGAGGCCTCCGGCGGCATTCGTTGCGATTAATGTTTTCACTCCGAGAAGCTTCATTACTCTGACTGGTAGGCAGCACTATGAAATCAAAAAGAGGTACTTAATTAGTTAAAACCCGGTTAAGTGCGACTCGAACCCGCACAGGAAGGGATCTGTAACATGGAAAACAAAAGGTTATGGTTTACTCTTTGATTTTTAGGGTTCCGTACCAAAATGGTAAAAATGGAACCCTTATGGTGAGACTTTCTCCGTCCGTCCGTCCGTCTGTCCGTCCGTCCGTCCGTCCGTCTGTCACAGTCGATTATTTCAGTAACTATTAAAGCTATCGACATGAAATTTGGCATAGTTGTGTATAATAGTGGCCCAACATCATTGGAATAAAGAAAAATCGAAAATTATTTTTAGTTTTATTAAAAAAGGGGGAAAATCGGGGGTTTAAAATTTCAAAGTAAAATAACTATACCGAGTGGGGTATCATATGAAAGGCCTTTACTTGTGCATTCTAAAACAGTTTTTTATTTATTTCTATATATAATAGTTTTTGATTAATCGGCCAAAATGTCGAAAAAAATACCGTTCCCCCCCCTTATCTCCGAAGTTTAGCGATCGAAAAATCTGAAATAATTATCGTCAATAGAGGTTTATGTATATTTTACAGGAAAAATAAAACCAACGCTCTAACTAGCATAATTTTTTTTATATTAACAATAAACCTCTACAAACAAAGTTAACTATAAATAAGCAAATTAATATAATATTATCGTTTTACTTTTACTTTTGGAGTACGGAACCCTCGGTGCGCGAGTCCGACTCGCACTTGGCCGGTTTTTTTAACTTTATTTTTTGTTATAGCGGCAATAGAAATATCCATTCATTCTGTGAAAACTTCAAGTAAGTATCTACATAATAGGTACGGTTCATGATCATGAGATAGATACATCCCGCTGACAGATGGACGGACGGACGACAGCGGAGGTTTTTAATAGGGTCCCGTTGACATGCTTTGGGTACCTACGGAACCTAAAAAACTATCTGATGCCCGCGACTTCGTCTATTGATTTAGTTTTAAAAACCCCGTGGGATTTCTTTGGTTTTCCGGGACTAAAAGTACCTAGCCTATGTCACTGCAGGTTCTCAACTAGGTATATCTACCCGTGCAAAAAATCACGTTGATCTGTAGGTCTGTTACGGCGTGTTTGAAGGAAAAACCACCAAACAAACACACATTCGCATTTATAATTTACACTTAGGCAACCTAAAAAGGATAGTTACCTAGTAAGTATAACTACCTACTCATAATATGTAATAAAAAGTATAATAGGCACATGTAATTGTACATTGACTAGAGGAACCGGGCCGATAAATAAAATCGCAGAATCAAGTTTTTCCTATTAAGTATCTAAAAATAAAGTAGGTATACCTACCTATTCACATGTTAACGAAATCAATGTCAAACCTTTCTCGATATATTGGAATGTAGTTTTATTAGTTATACATAAATAATGATTATCATCCTATTTCGCACAGATACGGGTAATCCTTACTAATATTATAAATGCGAAAGTGTGTTTGTTTGTTGGTTTGTCCTTCAATCACGCCGCAACAGGGCTACGGATCGACGTGATTTTTTGCATGTGTATAGTTGAGGACCTGGAGAGTGACATAGGCTTTTTATCCCGGAAAATCAAAGAGTTCCCGAGGGATTTAAAATACTATTTCCACGCGGACGAAATCGCGGGCATCAGCTAGTCTAGGTATACAGGATAAAAGGAGAGAGATTTATAATATTATGTACACATTAAATATATAAATATTCAATGTGTATACATAATATTATTATAGGATAGGCACGTAAATTACGTAGATTTGTAGATTTCGAAAGGATTTATAACATAGGTTCATTTAATCCTTACTAATAAGTAGGTATCATAAATGCGAAAGTGTGTTAGTTTGTCCTTCAAGCACGCAGCAACGGAGCAACGGATCAACGTGATTTTTTCATGTCTATACCTACCTAGTTGAGGACTTGGGGAGTGAAATTGCATTAAATCCACAAAGAAGTAAGTATGTATAGAAGTTAAACGTTATAGTTATTACACAGCTGTAGCACAGGCTGTAGCTGGTTCGAAACTTAGTCATTAAGGTGGAAGACACGGTTCTGCCCACGAAATTCAAATTTAATTTGGTTTTTCGCAATTTGTAACCTAATACGACAAAGTAGGCTTATGGCATTCTAATTGCCACAATGGCAGTATCATCTTCACAGGTTTAGATAAAAATCTTTACTTGAAAGTGTCCAGTTTAAGAAATTAATCAAAATATCGACTAATTTGTGAGTAACTCACGTCCAACTCACTATTTTGATTAATTTCTTAAACTGGTCACTTTCAAGTAAAGATTTTTATGTAAACCTGTGAAGATGATAATTCTACTGGCGCAATTAGAATGCCATTAGCCTAGTTTGTCGTATTAGGTTACAAATTGCGAAAAACCAAATTAAATTTGAATTTCGCGGGTAGACTCGTATAATCATCCTTAAACAAAACGTTATGAATGGTTAAAACAAGTTATAGTGGAAGTTATGGAATGATAGCGATCGGGACGATCTGAGTTACGAAAAATCGTATCAAAAAAATCAATTTCAAACAAAATCTTTTCATGATTGATTTTAAAAATGTAAGTAAATACAAAAAAAATATAGATCTAAACTACTACATGGTGCAAATGTATACTTTTTTTGTATCTCAATATTATTAAATCACTTCACACTTTCAAGTAAAGATTTTTATGTAAACCTGTGAAGATGATAATTCTACTGGCGCAATTAGAAGGCCATAAGCCTACTTTGTCATATTAGTTTACAAATTGCGAAAAACCAAATTAAATTTGAATTTCGCGGGCAGACCCTTGTCTTCCACCTTAACTGAGCCTGGTATTAAAAAGACGAAGGTTCACTAAGCGGGCCTTAAAGCTACGCATGGAGTATACAAGATAATGGCTCATTATTATGAGAAACAAAGTAGGTAACCTACATAGCTTATCGTCGTTCATCATAGCTGAAGACGGACGGAAGTATCTACTGCGTGTGCGAGAGACCTATAGAGCCGTGGGCGTCCATCGGTTGATGTGTCGACTACAAATTGGGTGTGTAGTCAATAGTCACAGGAATAGACAGCCAATAGACAAAAATATTTAGAGAAGATAAAAATATAACTTTTAAAACATGAAATTATTGTTTAGTCCATTGAAATGTTACATTTTTTAGGCCTTACCTTGCGTTTTTTAGAGGACGCAATTTTATTTTTTTGATGTGTAGGGGGGGGGGGGGGGGGGTAAGTGTAAAGCTAAAACCAAGTTTGTGGAGTCGCCACCCTTGTCCCACGGCCGCCATCTTGAAAATAGGGGTTGAAATGGTTTTTAGGATATATCTCTTAAACTATATTTATCTGATAAAAAAATTTGCTAAATTTTTTGTTGCAAATTAAATTCTCTACAACTTTGGTCCGGTAACTTTTTGCCGTAGAACTATAAATAAAAAAGTTATAAGCGTTAAGACCCGTTATAAGTTATAAGACCCTACAAACTTGGTTTTAGCTTTACACTGACCCTCCCTACACATCAAAAAAATAAAATTGCGTCCTCTAAAAAACGCAACCCCAAATGTAACTTTTCAATGGACTAGTTGTTGTACCAACCTAAGACCAACCTATTATATGAACATACCTAGATTCAAGAGTACGTAATCTTAAGTAAGCGCCATTAACTCATACTTAACAGTTTGAGATAACCTTTCGATCAACTGAAGATCAACTCACTGGTCAAGCTCATTGCATCAGTCAATCGCGAGACTTTTCTACGTCTCTATTGGTCTCCACTACTAAGTAGATACATTCGTAAGTAATATGAATTCGTAATATGAGTAGATTCGTAATATGAGTAGGTAGGTACTAGGTAGTAGATAAAATATTAGTTCTTAGGACTATATATCCAAAAGGTATTATAACGGAATTGATATCTATATAAACCTCCACTGATTGTCGAAAAATGATTGCATCAGTGTACGATCGCATTCACCTTGATTGGCGCGGGTAGGTACCTACTTTCTCATTAAAATGCATTGATGCAGCAAGAACCCTTTAATGTCAGCCGATTTGCGATTCGAGGTACTTAGTTATAATCAGCACACTGATGCTATCACTTTTAGACAGTCCCAGTGTTTTGGCGCAAAGCAGTCTGGCCCGGCGCATCGGTAGTTTTCGCAAGCCTTATTAAACTCACCTTCCAAAGTGGGTACCCTTCATAATAATGGAAACGGCCCTGCATAGCAACAACTGGAACATTGTTAAGATGCCCAAACACCAGTTGTCCGTGGTGGCCCTCGACTGTGCTTATTGGAAAGTTAGGAATCTCTTCATACGGAATGCATTGAGCATCGACTATGTTCTCAGCCAGTGAACCTGCATTGAGACATAATCATTTAGAATATCGAATGAAAGTTACTAATACCTTAGTACCTAGGTAGGAACAATATGACTTAGTGATATTATGGTTTCGCTACTCGCTACGTCGCAAGCGACTATACCAGCTATTACATAAATGAATATAATTTCGTGTTTGTATTTCTTAATAAAGTCGTACAATAACCGTTATGTAAACATAGGGTTTGAGTAGTCATCAGATCTTCTTTCTAACACCTATATTGACACCATTCTCATGAGTCCAAACTTCAAACACACTATATCTGCTATAAGTTGCTGAGAAATTGGGTATCCCACATACTACTTGATGCTGCAGCATCAGCTCAAAGTTACAATGCCATTGGAAATAGTCCGAAATACACCAAGTTTCAAATAAATCGCACCTGTGAAAGTTTGTAAGACCTTAATTTAATCAAATAGGAAATGAGCTGATGATCTTTAATTATTCAGCTTCAATCTAATGGCACTTTAACACAAAAATTCGAATGCGAGTAAATGATGTAAAAACTAATAGATACACACTTCTATCTATCTATCTATTTATATTTATCTACATAGGTACCTACCTACTTATTGTATACTATAATAAGTACAGAATACAGTGATCATAGAACTTAATAATTAATTAAACGTTTTGTTTTGTTTCTAGTTAAACTCATATTTGCAGCATATTCTTTCACTCGGCGCGGCGAACCTTGATCCCTATGACAGTTCGTGTTAGTGATGGGTCGTGTCTTTGGTCGTGTCGATAATTTTTTTTTTTTACACAAAGGCGTGGCTTGCATTCAGCCACGTTGGTAAACATGTTTTAAAAAATATTATAATGTGCATTTTTAATGTCCATTATGTTGTTGTTGTATTACTTAATTTAAGATTTTTGGCATAAATTAAGTAGGTAAGTAAAACGAAAGTTTCCAACCTTGTTATTTTCTAATAATGTTTAACCCGGTAAACACGTTTTTGCTATATAAGTATATATTTTATCATGAAAATGAATGTTCCCCATTTATTTATTTTGTCTGAAAAAATTTTGTTACAATAGGTTATAATAATATTATAGGATATTGGATAGAAGCAGGCGTTACTTTGCGGAAGTCCATGATTAGCAAGAAAAGGTTAGAATTATTTTGCTATAATCCGCCAACAGAAAAAATCTGTATGGTCAAACATGTGTATTGCGTACAAATACAAAATGTGTGTACAAATGCTGTATTGTCTAACAATACAGCATTGTAAAGTCGACATCTCCTGAGGATGCTCCGGTGTCGGGGCGAAACGTGCGTTGAGAGTAGTGTAAAAGTCTTGTGTGGTGGTGCATGTGAGTGGTGGTGGCATTGCTTGCTTGGGAACTTGGCTTTCTTGCTTGGCTGGGTAGGTGAGTGGTTTAATTGCATGTTTGACCATACAGATTTTTTCTGTTGGCGGATTATAGCAAAATAATTCTAACCTTTTCTTGCTATTATAGGATATTTTTAGATATAGTCACACTATTTGGTCGGTCACTACGACGCGACGCGCGCGATCGCTCGGCGGCCGGCGCCCGGCGCTCGCTTTTTCAGTACGAGTGCTAACGCCTTGTATGCGCCACGTGTTTTTTGTTATCGGAGTGTTACTTGTTATTACTGTTTTTTTGTTTTTCCTTTTTTTTTTTGTTGCTGTTTTGTTATTGCTGGTATTGAAAAATGCCGAAAAGACTACGAAAAACTGTACTCAACAGTGAAACGCGGGAGTTTGTTGTGCGTTTGCGAGATTACATTGCTCGTGAACAACAAAATGGCGGCCCTTTGTTGCCACTTGACAACGTACGCGACCGTGTTGCTGATGCTCTAGGGATTGGCAAGGGTACCGTTTCCCGAATCACAAAGGAAAAGTTCGGCGAATCATCGATGGAGGAGAACAAACTCTCAACTCCAAAGAAGAAAAAATTTAATAGGGTACATCCCGTCACCAGTCCAGATGACTTCGACATGGCTGCGATACGTAACCATATTTACGGCTACTACTTCCGAGGTGAACTGCCGACTTGTAAAAAGTTATTGACGTCGCTGAAATCAGCCAGTTTATTTAATGGCAGTATGACTTCGCTCAGAGTAGTCATAAAAAAATGCGGATTTCGGTATGGGAAGTGTGACAAAAGAAAAGTGTTAATGGAGCGTAAGGATATAGCATTGATGAGGTGTGATTTTCTACGAAAAATAAAGAAAATAGAGAATTGGGACAATGTGGTCTATCTGGACGAAACTTGGCTTAACGCCAATCACACAGTCTCCAAAACATGGACAGACGATACAGCGAAATCCTGTATCAAAGCTCCTGAAGGCAAGGGCCAGCGTTTGATTATCTGCCACGCTGGTACAGCCAAAGGTTTTGTGCCTAATTGCTTGTGGGCCTTCAAATCAGTCAAAACTACAGATTATCACGAAGAGATGAATTTTGTCAATTTTAAGCAATGGTTCATAAAACTTTTGGATAATCTGCATGAGCCCCACCATATTTTGATGGACAACGCCCCATACCATTCCGTACAAGTAAACAAACCACCCACCAGCAACAGTAATAAAGGTGAAATACTAGAGTGGCTGCAACGCAATGGTGTGGAGGCTGACAGTCAACTGTTAAAAAAAGAGTTGGTCAGATTATTAAACTTACAAAAACTCTAAACAAAGCGGACATATTTTTTGGATGAAATGGCAAAATCTAAAGGTCACACAGTGATTCGGTTACCGCCATACCACTGCCAATATAATGCCATTGAGATGATATGGGCGCAAATCAAAGGTGGGTAATTTGTATTTATTTTAACTTTTATGTACAAATTACATATTATGTACTTTTACTTCAATCTCACTCTTTTACTTTGCATCATACTTAAAATAAATATTGTTTCAGGTTGTGCAGCCAGGCTTAACACCACTCCGCCATTTACAGCCAGTAAAATGCTGACATTATTAGAAAAAGCTTGTAGTGAAGTGACTCCGGATAATTGGAGGAAAGTCGTAGAAAAGACCAAAAAACTTTGCTACGATGATTGGGATCGAGATGTGCGATACGACACTCTTGAAGATCAACCATTATTGATAAATGTAGGTGACAGCAGTTGCAGTTCAGATTCCGAGTCTGAGACGCAAACACTCATGTCATTATCAGATTCAGAATAAAATACAGAGTGTAACAAAAGTAAGTGATAATACTTTAGGGTGTGTAGTGTCCCTTATATAGAGTTCACTGGCAAAGTAGCAGCGCTAAAAGCAAAAAATTTTTTTTGTGATTTGCATGGGGAAGCTCATGTGGCGCTTGCCCATACAAATCACAAAAAAAAATTTTTCGCTTTCAGCGCTGAGTACTTTCACTGTAAACTATATAAGGAACACATGCAAACCCTAAAGTATTATGACTTACTTTTGTTACACCCTTGACCCTGTGTATGTAAATAAATAATTGTTAAACAGATTTTGTTTCATTTCATTTTGTCCTATAGCTGTTATTTTTTAATTTTCTTGGGTATAATATAATCATGTGTGTATGTATGAATGGTATGATCGTAATATTCTGTTCCATTCCATAATATATGAACTAAAATGTGAGTATGAAAAAAAATTGTGCACTCGTTTCCATTACCGACATTTTTACTTGCCGCCCTAGTCGATAAACGTCACACGACGTAAGTTTTGCAGGACGTAAACATAAATTCAGATTGAGATAACTTCTTGTAAATGTTAAGAATTGTTAAAAATATCAACGGAATATCATTACTAATGGTATAAAGCTACGTAAAATTTATAAATGGCATTTTTGGACGCCCTCAATATGATCCCAATTTAATGGTGACGCCACTACAATGTTATATGGTGACATTAGCTGTCAGTGTCATAGGGATCAAGGTTCGCCGCGCCGATTATAATTTTTATCTACGTGTCATTGACAACCCAATGACAAACATAACGTTTCGTTCTTAACATAGAAATAGGAAGACCATAGTCGTAATTCCTAGTTCCATGGTTCTTACAATACGTTTCTATCAGGTACATAATAAATAAATAATGTCCTCCCAACCGAATCCGATCACGGCGGCCTTAGAGGTCAGCCATCTGCGCGGGGGATATTATAGTGCTCAAACACAGGTGTACTCTCTATTCCCTCACTCTCATAGTCCGATGAGACGGAAATCCGACACGGCCGGAGAGAGATCAGGCGCAGGACCGACGGCTTTACGTGCTCTCCGAGGCACGGGGGTGACTAACCGCCAACTTCCTGACTCCGGGCTTGTACTGAGAATTTCTTTGGAAGAAAAACCCAATACATTTTTTTTAACGGCCCGACCCGGGAACCGAACCCGGGACCTCGTCATCCGCAGTCGAACAAGCTAACCACTAGACCAACGAGGCAGTAAATTATTATATTAGGTACATAACATGTATGTAACAGTAAGAAGATAATTATATATTATGTTATTAGTACAGATAAAAGCCTTTTTTGAGCTGGTAAATCGATTTTCATTATTATAATAATCAATATATATACCCTCGTTCCAATACGAACCCATCCCAGAGCCGCATATTACACCAATGATGGGCCTCACAGAGGTTCTAGATAAAAGAAAGTTAGCCGTCTCCACCAGCATCTCATACGAATACCTGAAAAGAACAGGTAGCTAATTAAAATCAAGGTTAGGTAGATTCAACATTTCCTACACAACTACAAACAGATCAATGTTATAAATATATCTGGGTGACCGAGCTTTGCTCGGTTATTTGTTCTTTTTTTGTAAATCGTGTTTTTTGGAAATCTATATAAATAAAAATGAATGTTGGTAAGCGCATAACTCAAGAATGGATGGACCAATTCGGTTAATTTATTTTTTGTATGTTCCTTAAGTTCCACGGAAGGTTTTAAAACAAAAAAAAAACAAAAACTAAATTCACGCGGACGAAGTCGCGGGCATCAGCTAGTTATATATAAAAAAATAATAAATAAATAAAAATAATAAAATTCACAGGGGAAAATATAATCGTCTTGGACTCGAACCGGGATCTTGTGGTTTCGGGGCCGCCCGTTTTACCGTCGAGCTATCGGGAATTTACAGATGACGGCGAAATTTACCTTCGTATTCTAATGATATTGTAAGGAATTTTTCATTGCCTGAAAACACGGATAAAACAACCTTTTCTAAAAATGAAACCTAGCTAGATCGATTTATCGCCCCCAAAACCCCCTGCGTACCAAATTTCATGAAAATCGATGGAGCCGTTTCCGAGATTCAGATTATATATATGTATACAAGAATTGCTCGTTTAAAATTTAAAATTTGCTCGTTAAAAATTGCTAGATTAAAGGTAATTACCTACATACTACAAACATATCTACCTACATAATTCAATATTGTATTATGATTGTCTTTAAATTACTATGGCCGCGGCATTAGATTAATTTATTTACATACCTATTAGCTGATGCTCGCGACTTCGTCCGCGTAGATTTAGTTTTTAAAATCCCTACTAAAACTCTGCTTTTTCGGGATAAAAAGTGGCTCACACTCACCAGGTCCTCAACTATACCCATGCAAAAAATCACGTCGATCAGTAGCTCTGTTGCGGCGTGACTGAAGGACAAACCAACAAACAAACACACTTTCGCATTTATAATATTAGTATGATGATTTTTACATGAAAAAGTAGTTATTGTGACATAACTGTAATAGACAGACATATAGTATCCCAGACTTTTTAAGCTATTGCATTGCTTTTATCGCGGGCTTTGAGCGCGGCGACCGAATAAAGAAATTCCATAACGAAAATAAACCTAACACCCTGTCGTTTCAGTTCGGCAGACTTCGGCACGGTGTTTCTGTGCGTGCGACTAGAAATGCTATGCATGCTTTACCGCGCGGCAGTCCCCGAGTGCCACACGTATTTTTTATTTGTAGATATTGATGTCTTCTACAAAACTGCAGTACGTCATAGTACGAGATCCGAACATAACATCGACCTTCACCCATCTGTTTACCGAATGAAACATTTTTTTTTATAAAATTCCATACATAGACAAATACGTCTTGTATGTATTGCCTATCAAAATATGTTCATGGCTATCATTAATTAAAAAAAATATTAATTAAATTTTTTTAGCGAGTTTCACCCACTTGTTTACCAATCAAAATATATATCAAAAAAAAGATTATTTAATAACAAACGCGATGGTATAGTATTGCCTGCAATAAACCGTTCATGAAACACTATTGCCAGGATTTAAAGTTTAAAAATCAAAGCAAGTAAAGTTGCGCAAGAGAGAAATCCGAGCTTATTTAGTGTAATAAAGAAGGACAGAGCATAGTGGCTGCGAGCGACGCCTTCGTTGAAACTCGCTAAAAAAAATATTTAATTAATAAATGATAGTCATGAACATATTTTGATAGGCAATACATACAAGACGTATTTGTCTATGTATGGAATTTTATAAAAAAAATGTTTCATTCGGTAAACAGATGGGTGAAGGTCGATGTTATGTTCGGATCTTAGACTATCACTTTGCTCTATTGCCCATAGTTGCCAGGATTATGCCTATCTATTACAGTTATGTCACATTATCTACTTTCCATGTTAAAATATGCAATTGCTACGCCGAAAAATTCTTATATTATGAGGTTTTTTTTTGGTATTTTTTTCACACCTTGGGTTGCATTATCGAAGTTTTCATACGGATTAGTGAAGAAGATTTACATGATTAATATACCTAATAGGTATGTAATCATTCTAATAAATAATCCATACTGATTCCATCCTTACTAATATTATAAATGCGAAAGTGTGTTTGTTTGTTGCTTTGTTGGCAAACCATGGCATGATTTAAGTTCATACTACAAGGTAAAACATAGGATGCCTTTTTATCCCGAAATTCAGCACGGTTCCCTTGAGAGAGGGGATTAAAGTCAAAATGTGTTTTAATTCATTATACCCTGTAGAGCATAGCAACAAATATTTTATTTCGCTATAAATAATGTGAAAACTTTATTAGATAAAATATTTAGATTATTTCAATAAAGCAATTTATATCTTTATTTATATGTATATCGGAAAATTTTGGCGACGCAGAATTAATATTCATTTTTTAATCGACCTGGGGCTGCCAATCATTTTTCAACTGATTAAATAACAAATATTTTTTCACAACAGTCTATCCTTACAATACTTTGAGTATTACACCAACTTTAATTCTCAGAGTTACAATAATAAATGCAAAAGTGTGAATGTTTTCTGGTTTGTCCTTCAATCATACAGCATAATATAGTCTCAACTATAACCATGAAAGAACTCCTAAACGCCTTGGAGAGTGACATATATAGCCTTTATCTTTTACTAGATGATGCCCGCGACTTCGTCAGCGTGGAGTAAGGTTTTTTAATTCCCGCGGGAACTCTTTAATTTTCCGGGATAAAATGTAGCCTATGTGCTAATTCTGGGTATGAGCTATTTCCATTCCAAATTTCAGCCAAATCGGTTCATTCGTTGTTGCGTTAAAGAGTAACAAACATTCATCCATACATCTATCCTCACAAACTTTCGCATTTATAATATTAGTAGGAAGTAGGGATAGGAAGTTGGATCCCGAAAAAACAGAGGGTACTCACGGAATTTTTAAAACCCTAACTCTTCAGTGTACACGGATGAAAACGCGGGCAAAAGTAGGTAAGTACTAGGTAGGTACTACTGTATATTATGTAAATGTAAGTAATAAGTGTAATGATAGTACAGACAGCAACCCTACTCAGACCTTGCGTGCTTGATGTTGATTGGCATCTAAAAGTTCTCATACTATACTAGCAAACTAGCAATCATCCGCGACTTCATATCTGTTTTACAAGCTTTTATTTAACTTGCAATGTATATAAGTATGTTTAGGTCAAATCTTGCAAGATGAATCAGAACCACTTTCCGGTTTCCGATTGAGCTGATGCATTGATATGAAAACTGGATGATAGTGCAATATTATTGGGACATGGAGCTGATCTGATGATGGAGCTGAAAGACGGCTATAGGACCTCTGTAATAAAACGATCCTAACGAATTTGAGCTCGTTTGATTCGTCTTTACAAGTACTCTGGTCCTAGATGATACTATATTAACATAATATACAGGGTGGAAAAAAATTATGGGCCCTGGAGGGGAACTACTTTAAATCCTTAAGTTAGATCATTTTACTTAAAGGAAACATTCCCTTATTTTTAAAAAGAAACAAAACTGCATTCAAAGTTTTTCAAAAATTCGCTTGTCTCACCCAGGAATCGAACCAGCTAAAAATTCAAAAAATAAACACCCGCTATTTTATTGCATTAGTCGATGCAGTCGATGTTAAAGATAAAAAATTTCCAAGAAAGATTATGTCTTACACTCGTCTGTCGACAAGATATCCATAAAATCGAATTTCTCTAATCAAAATTCCCTAGAACTGTTCACCTTCAACAAGTAAGAAACACGTTATAATTTTCTTATAAGTCTAACATCCAAAGACATTGTATGAAGTTTAAAGCTTGCTAATTATCTCTAAGTACCTAGTTGAAGATTAATTAGATAAAATCGTTTTTTTGAGAATTGAAAAAAAAAAGAATTGCAATTTAGCTTCTACACTGTAGAGATAAATTACAATTCTTGTTTGAAAAGTACTAAAGCTTCTAATAAATCGAATTGTTCTTGATACATCATTATAACACAATTACTAAATGGAAGCAAAACAAAACGAAATCGATAAAATGCTCAAAATGTCTCATTGAATTTTAAAATTGCTGTCCCGCACCGCAAAGTTAAACGTTTAAATTTTTAAACTTTTTGTAAGAAGGAAATGTGCATAGAATTATTATTACCATTAAACGATTTTCTTATCTATAAGTCTTCAAAAAGGTACTTAGAGATAGTAAAATTAGCAAGATTTGTACTTCATAAAATGTCTTTGGATGTAAAAGTTATTAGAAAATACCTAACGTGTCTTTTACTTGTTGAAAGTGTTCAGTTCTAGGTAATGTTGACTAAAGAACTTGTATACTAAATATTCGATTTAATGGATATCTTGTACGACAGACGAGTGTAAGACATAATGTTTCTTGGAGAAATTTTATCTTTAACATCGACTATAACGACTAGTGCAATAAAATAGCAATTGTTTATTTTTTGAATTTTTAGCTGGTTCGATTCCCGGGTGAGACAAGCGAATTTTTGAAAAACTTTGAATGCAGTTTTGTTTCTTTTTAAAAATAAGGGAATGTTTCCTTTAAGTAAAATGATCTAACTTAAGGATTTAAGGTAGTTCCCCTCCATGGCCCATAATTTTTTTCCACCCTGTATACTCCAGTGTCTGATGAAGAAGCCGGAAGGTTGCTTTGGCAACTCTGTAATAAAACAACCTAACCACATTGAGTTTGGGCTCGTTTGATTCGTCTTGACAAGTACTTAGGTCCTAGATGATATCCAGGGTCTGGTAGCTTCGAAAAGCTTGTTGTTTAAAAATTGTTCAGTCTGTCTCTTGAGATGAATTTTTGGAAACCTTACATTAAAAAAAAATCGCGAAAAAGTAAGTAATAAGGTATTATAACGTACCTATTCGCTATCCTATAGGCTATACCGAATCGAACCCTCCGAAAGGGAGGCTGCGATGTCTAATCACTTCTTTACTTTTATTTTAATTTTCCAAGAAAGATTATGTCTTACACTCGTCTGTCGACAAGATATCCATAAAATCGAATTTCTCTAATCAAAATTCCCTAGAACTGTTCACCTTCAACAAGTAAAAAACACGTTATAATTTTCTTATAAGTCTAACATCCAAAGACATTGTATGAAGTTTAAAGCTTGCTAATTATCTCTAAGTACCTAGTTGAAGATTAATTAGATAAAATCGTTTTTTTGAGAATTGAAAAAAAAAGAATTGCAATTTAGCTTCTACACTGTAGAGATAAATTACAATTCTTGTTTGAAAAGTACTAAAGCTTCTAATAAATCGAATTGTTCTTGATACATCATTATAACACAATTACTAAATGGAAGCAAAACAAAACGAAATCGATAAAATGCTCAAAATGTCTCATTGAATTTTAAAATTGCTGTCCCGCACCGCAAAGTTAAACGTTTAAATTTTTAAACTTTTTGTAAGAAGGAAATGTGCATAGAATTATTATTACCATTAAACGATTTTCTTATCTAAGTCTTCAAAAAGGTACTTAGAGATAGTAAAATTAGCAAGATTTGTACTTCATAAAATGTCTTTGGATGTAAAAGTTATTAGAAAATACCTAACGTGTCTTTAACTTGCTGAAAGTGTTCAGTTCTAGGTAATGTTGACTAAAGAACTTGTATACTAAATATTCGATTTAATGGATATCTTGTACGACAGACGAGTGTAAGACATAATGTTTCTTGGAGAAATTTTATCTTTAACATCGACTATATCGACTAGTGCAATAATTTTATTTTGCTATTTAGCAATTGTTTATTTTTTGAATTTTTGGCTGGTTCGATTCCCGGGTGAGACAAGCGAATTTTTGAAAAAATTTGAATGCAGTTTTGTTTCTTTTTAAAAATAAGGGAATGTTTCCTTTAAGTAAAATGATCTAACTTAAGGATTTAAGGTAGTTCCCCTCCAGGGCCCATAATTTTTTTCCACCCTGTATACTCCAGTGTCTGATGAAGAAGCCGGAAGGTTGCTTTGGCAACTCTGTAATAAAACAACCTAACCACATTGAGTTTGGGCTCGTTTGATTCGTCTTGACAAGTACTTAGGTCCTAGATGATATCCAGGGTCTGGTAGCTTCGAAAAGCTTGTTGTTTAAAAATTGTTCCGTCTGTCTCTTGAGATGAATTTTTGGAAACCTTACATTAAAAAAAAATCGCGAAAAAGTAAGTAATAAGGTATTATAACGTACCTATTCGCTATCCTATACCGAATCGAACCCTCCGAAAGGGAGGCTGCGATGTCTAATCACTTATTTACTTTTATTTTTTTCGACATTTTGCCCGATCAATCAAAACTATTTCATTTAAAAATAAATAAAAATCTGTTTTAGAATGTACAGGTAAGTCCTTTCATATGATACCCCACTCGGTATAGTTACGGCTTACTTTGAAATTTAAAACTCCCGATTTGCCCCCTTTTCTAATTATATTTTTGCTTTTTTTTTTAATTCCAATGATGTTGGGCCACTATTATACACAACTATTCCAAATTTCATGCCGATAGCTTTAATAGTTACTAGAATAATCCACTGTGACAGACGGACGGACGGACGGATGGACGGAGAAAGTCTCACCATAAGGGTTCAATTTTTACCATTTTGGTACGGAACCCTAATGATATTTGATTTGATTTGAAGGTCGCTATCACCGTAACCTTCGGCCGAAGGAGAAGCCAACTTAGCCGAAGGTTTATTAACCCTAAGGCGACGTTTTAGCATTATGCTAAAACGTCGCGTAAGAAATTCCGTTCAAGATTAACTAAAAGTGAATAAAATATCTAAATATATAAAAGGAAAATGTGAAACTGAGTGATCTATCAACGCACAGCTCAAGTCACTTGACGGATTCAGTTGAAATTTGGCATACATATAGCTATTTATGACGTAGGCATCCGCTAAGAAAGGATTTTTGAATATTCAACCCCTAAAGGTTTAAATAGGGGTTTGAAAAATTAAAACTTAACGTGATCGAAGCCGCGTGCCAAAGCTAGTTTATTTTTAAAAGTTTATGTTGACTGTTTATATGTTTTTTTTTTAAAGAATATCAGTCAAGTTGATGTTGACTAATATCCTCATCTCCCCTCCAAATAAGCGGAAAAGCTTGTGTTAGGAGTGGGAACGACAATAGTGTCAGTGACAATAGACAACGGGTGGGATTCGAACCTGCGTCCTTTCAGTTTTCAGTCCGCACCTTTAACCGTTAGGCTATTGAGGCTTATTTAATATAAATAACTTAACGAATTATTAAAGTTACCTTGCAACTTGTCAAAAATAATAATTCAATTTCAATTTCAGCGTATGCTAGAAACCTTCGAGCTTCGGCTTCGGCCAAAATTTCGGCCCGTTGTGGCCGAAGCCGAAGGTTTGGCCGAAGTTTTATACATACTTTTGGCCGAAGCCGAGTTCGGTCAGACATTACTAATCAGTACCTAATCGCTAGTATGCTGCTAATAATGAAATAATTAATAGCAAATGAAAATATTTAATTTAGTAGTTGTGTCGTCAGAATAAATCCTAATTCCTAATCGAAGCAAAACAGATGTATCTGTTAAACCTTGATACTAATATTAGTAATATTATCAGCTACCAACCTTGAAGGCGGTGTCAAAATCAAGACGTAAATGGAAATAGATTCTACCCGTATTGTAATAGTTTTGTGACACCCCCTTGTAGTAAAAGCTCATAGGTAGAGTAGCCAAGTGCTTATTAGATTCGCGTATGAGAGAAATATCTGCCGAATTTTGAGATACGCACACTTGCAGCTAAATAACAAACGATTCATAAGTAGGTGTTGACAGGATTGCGCGCCAGACTTTTCAATAAGTAATTGATTCTGATTTAACACAGTCAGAATCAATCGATGCATACACATGCGGATACATAAGAGTAGGTAAATTGGTGAAGGGAGACAATAAAATGTTCCTCGAGACAAAAAATACGAATCCGGCCATATGCAGGTATCTGTGAGACAAGGTTTTTGATGTAAGTACAGTGACGAGGTATATCAGTCTATACATTATAGCGAATCAGAATGCACTTGTATGCATACAATGCGGGACTACTTTAGAAGGTAGGTTGTGTTCACAAGTCCATGAAGACAAAGGTCATCGTTAAAATGTGAGAAAATGACCGTTTTTAGGGTTCCGTAGTAAACAAGGAACCCTTATAGTTTCGCCATGTCCATCCGTCCGTCTGTCAGCGGTTTAGCTCAGAGACTATTGGTACTAGAAAACTGTAATTTGACAAGGGTATAACTAGTGGTTCGCCCCGAACTGAGACCTCGCGGTATCCCATAATTCCCATAAGGTAGTTTTAACTATATTATATTGTAATTAAAACGCGCCGAATCTGATGACGTCAATCGTCATCTGCTTTCATGGATGGGATGCGTATTTACAATATTAAAGACAGCGCCATCTAGTAACAGTATAGTGAAGTTTTGTTAAAAACATTGATGCCCATTAAAACTCAAATAATTTCGTTTCTTTATAATATTTATCTAATATTAGTATTTGTTGTTCAAGTACAGAATATAACTCAAATTATGTGTAAGTTTCAAGTTTTAAAACAAAGTGGTTTTAGAGATCTAGCCTCGAATACAATCTCCACTTTGAAAGCCCCCCATTTCGTATGGGAGCCCCCCTGAAATAAAGATTTTTGTAACTTTTTAAGCCATTTTCGGCTGGAGGCCATCGGTTTACATATCATATCTAAAATTGAAGTAATTACGTTCAGTAATTCAGAAGTTATAAGGCTCTGACAGACGGACGGATGGACAAGTGCAAATCGCTCTAGTAAACTCAGAGACCTTCGCTTCGCTCGGTCGAATATTAATCACGCCAACAAAGTGGTGAAATAAAATTGTGAAAAATATTTTTTTTTAGGGTACCTCCCCTACATGTAAAGTGGGGATGATTTTTTTTTCTCGTCTACCCCATAGTGTGGGGTGTCTTTGAATAGGTCTTTCAAAAATATTATGGGTGTGGGAACACCATTTTTCGATTCAGAGATCCGTTTGTGAAATGTAAATTTTATTTGAGCCAAGTCCGTCCGTCCGTCCGTCCGTGTTCCACAGCGCCGAATGGACCGAAACTACTGAGCCGATTTTAATGAATGAGGAGTCAATTGATGGTGACATAGTCTACACAGATACACAGATTACCCTTCGCAGTGGAATTTATTTTCAAATTAATTGGGACCAACCTCAAAGACCTATCTAATAAAAAAAACTTGAGAGGTGTCAAGGGACACCCGGATGGAACGTAGCTCCTTACGATTACATTGTGTTCGGTATTTTCGCGATACAACACGGCGTCTCCGTAGCCCAGTGGCTCCGGCAGTCGCATAATAGTTCACAGTCGATGGTTCGAATGCTAGCTCGGCAGACCGAATTTTCCATTTTTAATTTATTTTAAACAATTTCTACATGTGGAACCTTTCCATTTCTATTTCCATTTGTGGAAAAATTCCACATCTAGAAATTATTTAAAATAAAATTGAAAATAGAAAATTCAGTCTCGAGCTGGGATTCGAACCATCGACTGTGAACTAAGAGGCGACTGCCGGAGCCACTAGGCCACGCAGACGCCGTGTTGTATCGCGAAAATAACGAACACAATGCAAAATTCACATTCAACAAAAAAGTGTCGGTTTCAAAAATGTGTCGAGTGTCGGTTCCTTAATTTTTTCCGTCTAGCCCCCTTCCGATCCGCGCGATAAGGAACTACGTTCCAAAAGGAATCATCAAAATCGGACCACTCTGTAAAAAGTTATGCGTGCTCATACATAAAAGGTAAATATACGCAACTTGACTCTTTTTTCTTCGGTTGAAAAACAAGTTTAAAAGGCTTCAAGGTATTGACCTAAGTGTAAACAAAGCAGTTGTACAGCAATTCTCTTCAAATGCAAGCGAATCAACACGAGCATTCCTTGATTTGCGTCAACTAGATTATCGTATGTTGATTCATTGCTACTGAGATTCTCGGAAACTAACTACTTAAGTAGGTTTAACAGGTTTTATCGGTAAATATTTATAGCAACAATGTGAACAAATTCTCTGCTGGGGTCGTTAGATCGATTACGAGCTATAACTTCGCATACGTACATCAAAACATTAAATAACAAACCATTATGGAGTTCGATAGAAAACATTAAGTACCAATTAACCCCAGTTGAGTCTCAGTCAACATTCACGTAATTGTAGCACTGCATGTCATCATACGGATTCTTTGATTATAATAATTTAAACATACGTGATACGGACACCTTTATTCTACGTCTAGTAATTAAATAATTATGATGCAGTATTTATAACTAAAGCTTTGGATGTATGGATGTATTAAAGACTTGAAAGAAGGAGATTCGAAAAATAAAGTGACCCTTACCGTTTATTTCCATTGTTCTCTGTTTCAACTTCAGGCAGCGTTGTTTTCGGGAGCGAACCGGCCTTGCCTCCATTCATAACATCGACATTGATTGGAGCCATCACTACACAAAATCAAACTTAAACAAACAAATAACTGATAATGCTACCAGAGAGGTCTTCAGTGTCCGATAACGCGTTAATAAATGCGATAACTTGGACTCTCGGACTGTTTTATAGTGCTTAGTCGACAGTACAGTAGGCAATTATAATATGTCGTCCGATTCCGAATCACTTCTTTTATATAAAATTTACAAGCTCTTATCAATTCACGAACGTCACATTATTATTACATATTTATTTACATGATGACTCCAATAAAATTGTATTACAAAAACAAGTGAACCAATTTTCTCGTATTATTTCATTAATGTCTAAATTTTAAACATTGATTTGTCTCGACATTAATAACATTGTGTCGTTATGGTCTATGCTTGACAACGATTTTGATTAGGTACAGTTATTTTATTCTCATCGTTCGTTTAATTTTCTTTCGAGATGGGTATGGAATCTAGTAAGAAGATTAATTATAGATACTTTTGTTTCAAAATTAGACCAAAGAATGAAATTTTTTCATAATATTATTTATTACGAAATAGGTACCGCCCATGGGCGTCGCCAAGGGGGGGTAGGTAGGGATAGCTGCCCCCCCCTAGACATTTGAAAAATATAGGTACTAGTTGATACTTGATCATTGAAATCCAGGTACCGCTGCCAAATTGGTACCCCTGCAAAAAATCACATCGATCCGTTGCTTCGTGCTTCGTTGCTAACTCAATGCATAAGTTTTATTTATTCATACTTTTACCGTCCTCCATAATAATATCAACTTGCCCCTACCCTTGGCCATCGGCTGGCGACGCTCTTGGGTACGTTGAAATCAAACTAGCCTTAAATTGACTATCGGACTGGCATGGCCTAGTAGCGTAACTATTCATTTTTTTCGGGGGCGGAGGCAATCTTCATGGATACCATCCGATTGATGACATGTCCGACTTCACTTTGTAGTGCCCTACGGACTAAAACCTCCTCCCATCTCTGACCGTCCATCCCAGTACTGCTGTGCGCATGAATTCAGGGTGGAGGCTGTCAGATTAAGCTGTGATTCAATTTTTGCCTTTCTAACTCATCCTTAATACGTCTTCCTATTATCTTATGGAGCAATGTTGCGAATTTATTTCATCCTTCCTTGTTGGATAGCCAACGTCATCTTCAGCAGGCACCAGGTTACCTTCTGTGAGGTTCAGCGTAGTTATTGAACCACAGCCCTTATACTTACTGCCCGGTACTGGACCTGCAGTACCGACCCGGTTCTGAAAGTGGTTACGGTAACGGTGAGGTAAATCTCCTGCAGAGATTCCGCTGCCAATTTCAACGACTAGACTTGGCAATATAATAAATATTAACACACGCTTAGAGGCTGACGTCAAGCTGAAAGAAGCAGTAAGCAAGCTGTTCTTAGAGATAACTTGAAGTTACCGACAACTCGCTGTATACTTCCAAGAGGTCGACCAATAGTTTCATTTCTAATTCATAGTCCACAAGTCCCTCGTTAATAATATTGTCCGAGTCCAAAGTGTTTCAAGCAGGCCGCAATTCACACACCTTTGGACGTGACCGATAAGCGGCGATGGCTAATTCTAATGACTGAAAATCAGACTGCCGCGTATGCAAAATTAGATAGTCGGAACAACTGCTATTGCATGCGATCTCTTCCATGTTGCACGCGATCCCTCTTAAACTGATTATATTAATATCTGCAATGGAATATAATAAATACGTGTTTTCATGTATATCCAGGTCAACTTAGGAGTACTCGTACATCCACGGTACTTAAATTTGAATAACTAATATTATTACGTAAGGTTTTTCGATTTTATCTCGAATAAGTGTACAGTATACTTGTAGTCTCGTCTCAATAGTATTACTCGTATCTCACTTCCAAAAGAAAGATGTGGCCTTTACTAATTTTTATTTTATTTCTACTCATATTCAAAGATGCTATACAGAAACCAGATTCATATCCTCCAGGTTAATCTATTTGTTTCAAGAAGTTTATGTTAGTTACCTCATAAGGCAATAAATATTTTTTTGTGATTTTAGGTCCCCCATTAATACCAATAATGGGCAATTTATTGTCACTTTGGTTAAGTTTGAAAAAGTTTAAGTACCATCATAGTGTTTGGCAAGAGTGGTCAATGAAATATGGGAGCATACTTGGTCTTCGCTTTGGTTATACAAATGTTATAATTGTTTCTGGTAGAGATATGATTAAAGAAGTGTCTTCTAGAGAGGTTTTTGATGGAAGACCGAATGGATTTTTTTATTTACTTAGATCTTTTAATAAAAAACTTGGTGAGTTGCATCATTTTCATACAACTTAAATTTTATTAAACTTTATCTGCACGATATTTTCCTGATGATTGGCACAAGGTCAAAATGATTCTTCCTCTTGCATCGCCACAATTGATCTTCATTTTATTCGGAATGGTCAATCATAACATACCTACTTATTGTAACACTCATACCTATTACCAATAACCGTTAAGTTTGCAATAAACAAAACAATTTCTAAGTACATAAGGTATCTTCGTACATTTATTTGCTTTGAATACAGATCTTGCACATGATTTCCTCCACATGTAAATAAAACATGTGAATTGAAGATATTTTTTTCTGGCTAAAGTAATTTTGTCTGTCCCAGGAATTTTGTGCCTTTCATCATCGGTTCAGTGTTTAGAGCGTGTCTACAGTCTACAAAATTTCAATAAAAAGCAATCGAACTTGATTTGTATGGGGCACACCTGGGGTTGACCTATGTTCTAGAGAGACCTATTAAATAATAATTAGAATAGTAAAAAATACTTACCTAACCATCAATTAATAATAAATACTGACAGGATTAGTGTTTTCTGACGGAGCCACGTGGCATAAAACAAGACGCATGGTTCTTAAGTGCCTTAAATATTTCGGTTATGGTTCACGATCCATGGAGGCTAATATAAGCGAAGAATGTAAAGCACTGATTGAACTGCGGATGGTAGACGCCGGGTCGCCTGTAGTGGTGAACCACATTTTTGACGTCTGCATCGTCAATATCCTATGGAAATTAGTGGCTGGCAAAAGGTATGCTTGGAACCTATTGAAACCTTATTTTTATTTATTTCTTTTTAGGGTTCCGTAGTAAACAAGGAACCCTTATAGTTTCGCCATGTCCGTCCGTCTGTCTGTCTGTCTGTCTGTCCGCGGTTTAGCTCAGAGACTATTGGTACAAGAAATCTGTAATTTGACAGGGGTATAAATATCAATCACGCCGACAAAGTCGTGAAATAAAATTGTGAAAAATAATTTTTTTTAGGGTACCTCCCCTACATGTAAGGTGGGATGATTTTTTTTCTCTCGTCTATCCCATAGTGTGAGGTGTCGTTGAATAGGTCTTTCAAAAATATTGTGGGTGTGGGAACATCATTTTTCAATTCAGGGATCCGTTTGTGAAATATGATATTTTAAAGTGCTAAATTTTATTAGAGTCAAGTGTCCCCCCCTCTGCCAGCTAAATGGTTGTCTATAGGATACAAGAAAAAATTTGCAGCAGTAGTATATACATATAATGAATTTTAAAGGAAAACTATCACAGCTAAGTAGGGTTCATTAGTTAAGGAGTTATATCTGTTTTCTCTAAGTTAGGTATTACACGTAGTTTAAGTTGCATATTTTGTATTTAAACCATGGAACTCAAAATTTATTCAATATTCATAAATAAAACAAAAGCACTATCCTAGATCAGCAATAATATTTGAGACTTTCAACTACGGAACCCTACACTGCGCGTGGCCCGACACGCACTTGGCCGGTTTTTTCTATTGAACTTTTTGATTTCCTGGGATCGAAATATGTAGCTCGTGTCCGTCTCCAGGGTAACAAGCTATCTCTGTGCCAAATTTTGTCATGATCGATACAGTGGTTACTCCGAGAAAATGTAGGTTAAAACTTTTATTACTAATTACTTACCTAATTAAAATCTTTAACCGATCAACTGTGAATTGTCCCATGAATATAGGTAAGTAAACAGGTTTTTTCCGAAGTCTAAATATTTCTGGGATAAAAAGTAGCCTCGAATTAACCCTTTTATAATCTTAGAACTCTTTGTGAAAGTCCCTTCAAAATCGGTTTCAGTCCGTCAAAACACATAGACAGGCACAAAAACATAATTATATTTTTGTTAACACTAATATGCTGCGATTGTTCAAATAATACCTAAATTATAAAAAAATAAGTAATTTCGAAATCACAGACGTCTGTGATTCATCAATTTTATGTAAATTTTTAATTATGTATATTTTGTACTGTACGGATTAAAAATGCAATTTGAGTAAGTTCATGCAGTTTATGATGGAAAAGGAAATCGTAGATTGCAATGATTGCTACATATTCTATGTGTTGACCATCACTATTTCATTTTGTTAAGAATGCTTAAATTAAGTAGGTGCATTGTACGTTTTTTAACCGAGCCATTAAATTTTATATATTTCCAATGCTATATATCCCATTTCGCGACATTTTGTGTTCATTATGCACAAATTGTTACTTTTGATGAGCTAATTATCTTCATTAGTAAATCTCCGAAAAATTGTTTTAAAAATATCTAGTAATTATAATTAAACTTTAATTTTCTCTTTTAGGTATGATTTGTCAAATAAGCAATTAACAATTCTATGTGATCTAATCACTAGATCCTTCAAGGTTGTTGATATGAGCGGTGGTATTTTAAATTTCTTGCCATTCTTGAGACATGTTATGCCAAACCTAATTGGATATACAGAGCTTAACGCTATCCACAATACGCTGTATGACTTTTTACGAGTAAGCCTTAATAGTTTTCTTTATATCTTGTCTATAAGAAGTTTGCTTGACCGAGTATTAGAAATCACTAGTATTTAAACTGAGCATATTAAAGTAATAACATAAAAATAGATTGAGAAAGAGATTACTATAGTCATACAGTCGATGATCGCGATGATAAACAGTTCCACAAAGAATATCTAGTAATTCTAGTATTTAGAAGGGATGAAAAGCTGCTAGTTCTTCTGTAAGGAGTTGAAACAGACTTCGTCTGATTAAGTATATAAGTTTAAACTAAAGATGGATATTTTCTTGTATCATCTTAGATGGTATAAATTAACAGTAGGTACGTAGTAATAATTTTATAAGATAATTGGGTCAAGAATATTATGATGATGAAAGTTTGTTCAACCGTCTAGAAGATTTATCGTTTTATATTGTTTTTTGCAGAAATTATTCCATATTTTAACCTTTATCTGTAATTTACTGTCAACAGTTACCCACTTACATAAGTGACTGAATAGACGTAATATTATAAAAAAATATATAGAAAAAAACTGTAGTTACATTCACATTACAATAATATACTAGTTAGATAGTTATCTGTTTGAAGTTCAAGGTTTTCCGTGTTGTATTGTATAATGTAATTTGCAAATATTATCCGAAACGACACACGCTTGTATTATAATAATAATAACACTGAATTCTAATTATGATCTATCAGAACTTTTTTGAATTTCAGACAACAATTCAAGAACATCAAAACACAATTGATGTTAAGAATCCACGCGACGTGATTGACATGTTTTTAATTGAAATGAACACTTCGAAGAATGACTCCTGTAAGTTTTTTTATTAATAACAGGACCTTGTTTTATGTGATTGAAAATAGGCCTTGCTGGCCTGAATTTGATAGTGTCATGGCACTTGTAGAGAATATAGATAGAATATAGAGTTCACGATTTCCACTTATTTTAACAAGTAATTATAATTATATACTTTTTAGTTTCTCTTGAGGAACTTCAAGTAATATGTCTTGATCTACTGGAGGCAGGTGTTGAAACTGTCAGCAATACAGCAGTGTTCATGCTTCTTCACATAGTACGAAATCAAGAGGTTCAGAGGAAACTGCAGTACGAAATCGATGTGGAAATCGGATTTTCTAGACGACCTACTCTCAGCGATAGATCCAAGTATACCTAACGATTATTTGATGATTTACATCGATTGGTACGAGTAGGTATTTGAATTGCGCTTGGCTTCAAGCTCAACAAAAGATTATTACGTAAGAGTAGTTTATGCTGATTATTGGCACTGATAAGTGATGACGCAGTTCAAAAATGGAACGTTAAAACGAATACTTAAGTGGGTAATTATCTTAATCCTCATCATCTACTCCCTGCAGTATACTGCACGAAAAAATCTCTTCACCATAATATTATGCCACTTTATCTTGTTTATCTGAATCCACTTCTTACGTGCTGCCTTTTGGATACCGACAACAATGGTACCAGTGCGGTGCTATTTCTGCAGCTCTCGGTCCCAGTATCCATCCCCCAGCTACCCCGATTCCACTCCTTAATCTCCACATTAGAAATCGTATAAAAGATAAACAGGCATCAATACCCTTTTCGCAATTTGGAGCTGGTTCTTAATTTTTTCTCTGCTACCCGCACCGTAGCGTAAGTAATTCATAGAATAGGATAAAGGGACAAGTTTCCACATTAATCTCGGTTGGGCAGCCTTTACAAAAGTTACAAAACAGGATATAAGTAGGTAAGTATTTCCGTTATAGGTATGCATTTAACAGAAATATTTACTTTAAAAAAATCTTATTCAACAGAATGGTATACACGGAAGCGGTTCTTCTCGAGACTTTGCGTATATCAAGTGTGGCTGCTGTGGGCATTCCGCACATGGCACTGGATGATACGAAACTTGGTCCCTATAAGATTCCTAAGGTAACGCAAATAATCTGACCAATTGATATTTACTTACCTCGCGAAGGGATTAGGTATATATATACTTTAATAATATTTGTTAATAAGACATATGAACAATGTACAATTAATGCTCAATGGATGCTCAACGTATCATGCGTATCATCTTAATAATTTTTTTAGAATATCAAAAAGTAATCCTATGATTTCGACGAAGAAGCCAACAGAAGGATACGGCTGGGCTGGGCGGCATTTGGAAAATTAAGTCAGTTCTTCTCATCGTCAATACCTCAATGCCTGAAGACGAAAGTCTTCAATCAATGTGTCCTTCCCGTCCTCACTTATGGCGCTGAAACGTGGACACTAACAAAAGGCTTGATCCACAAATTTAAAGTCACTCAGAGAGCTATGGAGAGGGCTATGTTAGGAGTTTCTCTTAAGGACAGGATTCGAAATGAAGAGATCCGTAAGAGAACCAAGGTCGCCGACATAGCTCAAACCATTAGCAAGCTGAAATGGCAGTGGGCAGGCCATGCTTGTCGCAGAAGCGATGGCCGTTGGGGCCGAAAAGTCCTAGAGTGGAGACCGCGAACAAGTAAGCGTAGTGTGGGGCGCCCTCCAGCACGTTGGACTGACGATATAAAGCGGGTGGCGGGAAGTGGCTGGATGAGGAAGGCTGAGGACCGGGTGTGGTGGCGTTCTCTGGGAAAGGCCTATGTTCAGCAGTGGACGTCCGCAGGCTGAGATGATGATGATGATGATGATGAATCCTATGAGACCTAAGCTTTCACAAGTCTCGTCTACAACTGCTGGTCTATTGCTGCATCAATCATTGCTATGAATAGATGCAGTCTCAGTTGTGATGATTGGCTGAAGCCTGAATTTATGGTATTCTTGCAGCACGATGCAACGCATTATTAGCCTAAGTATAGCGAGAAAATGTCGGACAATCAGAGGTTATTGCGATCGTCACACTGTAGTACCTAATTACTTTTAGACAATGTTAAAAAACGATTATAAAAACCCGATTGCCCCACGTGATTCCTGTTTTTCCATCAGCTGTTTCAAGACTTTGTATATTTCGATTATTATTGCCTGCAGGGAACATTTGTTTTGCTCGCCATCCACGACCTTCACAACGGAATACATTGGAAGGACTCTTCATCTTTTCGCCCGGAACGTTTCCTGACAAAAGAAGGGAATTTAATCCAAGACGACTGGCTCATGCCTTTTGGATGCGGTAATAAGTTTTCTTTAGAGCAATAATTTCAAACACTGTAACATTTACTATTAAACCGACTTCAAAAAAGGAGTAGGTTCTCAATACGACGCGTATTTTTTTTCTCTAATAAGATAGATATTGGCTTTGGAGCTAATAAATAATCATTAAAACAAAAAAAAATTAATTGATTTACAAGATTAGATTACTTGTAGTAATTATTAATAGACCAATTGATAGTTATCGAGTATATTATCTCCTATCTGTCTATAAGGAGATATTATTGAGACATGATAGTAGAAGGTTTGTCGAATCTGTGTGGGCTCTTGCTAGTTTAATCGTCACCATTTTATCTGGTACTAGCGACACGCCCCGGCTTCGCACGGGTAGTAGACCATATTACGCCTATGCTTTTCAAACTACTTGGAATGTTTCATAAGTTATATCTTGAACAGCATATTGAACAGGACTTAGGTATAAAGGAAGTATTAAAGAATCGAAATTTCGAATCGAATTTGGACTCGTTCGATTCGTCTTGATAATTGATAAGTACTCCGGTCCTAGATTATATAGCTAGGTTCTGATTCTACTAAAAATTGTTTTCTTTGGACCAGCATAGTGGACTATGGCCTATAACCCTTCTCTGAGAGGAGACTTGCGTTCAGTAGTGAGCCGTTCATGGGTTGCAAATGATGATGATGATGATGAGTGTTTAGGTACTGCAATTTTAATGTATCTGCCAGCCTACTATATATAACTGCTCATTTATTAAAACAGGTAAAAGGAGGTGTATCGGTGAAGGATTGGCCCGTTCCGAACTGTTCATGTTTCTTACACATCTATTGCAACGGTTCAACCTTAAGGTCCCTAAAGGTGACGCTCTTCCATGTACAGAACCGATTGATGGAGTGACTCTCTCCGCAAGGGAATTTAAAATCATATTTGAACCTAGAAATAGTAATAGGACAACTTGATCTTATAACGAATCCTACGAATTAACAAATTATATTATTTTACTATGCCAAGTAAACTAAACAATGATGTTTTAAGTTGTTAAATGTTTTTTTAAGTAAGTGGCTAAGTATTTTTAAAATAAATAATTAGGTAATTATGGGACGTTATGGGAATTTTATTAGGGAAGAAAATAATGGTTATAAAGAATATGAAAGTAATATATCTCTTCGTAAGACTTACTTTTCATTAATTTTACAATAAATATTTTCCTATACTTACAGCTTTTTTGTTTAATTTCACCTCTAAATCTATACGAGTACTTACCTTCTTCTTTATCAACCTATAGACGTCCACAGCTGGACAAATAAAAGGTCTCCTGCATGGAATTCCACAGGCTGCGGTCTTGCGCCGCTTGAATCCAGCAGCGGCTCCCTGCGACTCGCGATTGATGTCGTCGTCGGTCCACCTAGTGGGCGGTCGCCAACCGTGCGACAAAGTGCGGGGTCGTTACTCGTTACTTACCTTACCTTTTATTAATTCATAGACATACGAAAATATTCATTTCAATAATATTTAAGTATTTCATGTAAACCAACCTATGACCTATGGATCTTAAATATAAGTTATGAAAAGTCAAGACTATACTATCATCGGTTCGGAAATCATTAGGTACCTACCTACGAAGATAGTAGAAGCTAGAACTTACTTTACACCATAAGCATATTCAATTATTCATGTTTTTAAACAAAATAATAAGTACGTATCTAAAGTTTATTGCGCAGATTAAGTTACTTACAAAAATATTCACATAAATGACAACGAGGCAAAAGTTCAAAGGTCTAATAATTATTAGACTCTTGATCTAAATAATAAACGCACTAGCTGCGTATTATGCTTATGGGTACGCATTGGTTATTCTCTGGGGAAATAGCACCGATGCATGATGCCCCGGACCTTTTCATACTATAAAAAAAGTGCATACGCATTTTAGCAAATATAAAACTACAGACTCATGTCTACCTGATTTTAAAGAATTAAAAATCTTAACCCTACCTTCCATCTATATCTTTGAGATATGTAAATTTGTTAGGAAAAATCTACAGTTTTATAAATAAATAAATAAATAAGCATTAGTAATAACAGAACAATGAAGACATGAATTGAATTGTAGTACGTTTTGTGGAAATGTCATATTCTATTCTAACAAAGATACACGGGTTAAATCAGCTTGGCATCCAGCTGCCCACAAGATAGTATAAAAACTTATTACAATGTAATAGCTACTTATTAATATTGTAAAATGATTATTTTGAAAAGAGCAACTGCTGAGTTTCTTGCCGGCTCTTCTCAGCAGAATCCGCTTTCCGAACCGGTGGTAGAATCTTGACGTGTCATAAGAGCCACAGGTTGGCCTACATGAAATAAATAATTTTGAATTTGAATTTGAATTTAATTATTTTACAAAATATATCATATCGTTCGTACTTGACGCGACGCGAGGTCAACTCAGTTCTTTTGCACAAAAATCGAAAATAACAGTACTTCTATGTACCCACTTACAACCAATCAACCAACCACACCAACCATAAGCGGTAAGTAAAATTTATAATATCTACCTAGGTATGAAGTAGGATGTACAGTAATGTTGCGAGTCGAAGTCAACCGTAGTCGTCAAAGTAGTTGACCCGCCCCGGCTTCGCACGGGTAGGCTACAAAACAAACACAATAGTACAAATATCTGGGGCCTAGAGGTTAATGTTTTAGTCTATCTGGAATTAATGCCTGTGGCGAAGACCCTCATATATGGTATGGTATTCGATCTTTGTCTCTTATGTGAGTGACTTGCTGCTACCCGTAAAGAGTTATATTCCTCTATCGATGAAGATCTGATAAATAATATTGGATATTATTTATCAGATCTTCATCAAAATTAAACAAAACATACCTGATACACTTTCAAATAAAAAAAGAATTATTAAAATCGGTTCAAATTTGACGGAGGTATATGAAGTAAAATCGATAAAAAATTTCATCCCCTGCCCCGGAGGAACCTTACCTACTGTTTATCAGGATAAAAACTTTCCTTTATATTGACCTGGAGTACCAGCTACCACTATACCAAATTTCATTTAAATCCGTTCAGTAGTTTTCGCGTGATTCGCGGACAGACAGACAGACAGATAGACAGGCGGACAGACAGACAGAAAAAATTAAATAAAAATGTGTTTTGGGCTCAGTATCGATAATAAAGCATCCCCCGGTCAAAGTTTTCTAAGTATATTCTCTCGTTAGAGAGTCTTAATGTTCTGTGATATTCAATGTACAGAAATCGTCCAGTTACAGTTTTATTATAAGTATATAAGTATACATATAGAATACATGAGATATAGATGGACCAATATTAATTAGTAATACTGGTCTATAATAATAACTATGCCGTAAGGCAGCTTTGGCAAGCTGTCGGTGACTAGCGCCCACCACGGACCCGATATTGTGTCTCTGGGTGGCCCCTCATTGATAACACATAAAGCTTAAAAATATTATATTTGAACAAAACTTTTCTATTCTACGTACCAATTCTATTCTAAAAGACTTCCCCAAGAGAACTCTTTTCGAAGAAGAATCTCTTGTCCTCTTATTTCGTTTTACCCTAATTCCGCTCTTCTTTATCAACCGATAGACGTTCACTGCTTGACATAGATCTCTTGTCTAGACTCCCTCATGTGTCGGTCTTGCACCGCTCGTATCCACCGGCTCTCTGCGGCTCGCCTTGTGTCGTGGGTCCACTCAGTGGAGGGTCTGCAAACACTGCGCTTTTATTCCGATCTGCCCTAGCATATCTCTAACATATTATAATTCCCATCACTAAAAATCGATGCCCCTCACGCATGCGCCAGCCAATTTCGGGCAACTCACACCTTTTCTGTCAATTTACGCCGGCCGTGTACCAATTGTTGATAGATGAATAGGGATCATAAAAATAAAACAAAACTGTATCGATAAATTGACGATAATGCATTTCGCTAATCAAAAAGTTTCAGTTGATGTGACACAGTTCTAATTAAAAAGTAGATAGAAAAATACAAATAGGCACATGAATGAAGACTGATAAAGTAATATAGGAAATGTGAATGAAGTGTTAGTCAATAATTTCATTAGGGATTAATAAACTAAATATTTTAATAGGAACTAAAGAACTTTGAAAGAAATTAGTAAGAATTGTATAAATCCTATAGGATCTTAACAACACGAACTAACAGAGTTTAACGTATCATTAATCAGTTTTAACGATACATATCATAACAGGCAACACCAATGAGGTCTGAATACAATATTATTACGGAAATATAAAAAAATTAATTCATAAATATTATTTGATTACTTAATAATAAAAATTATACATTAGGTAGATTAGGGAAATTGAGAAAACGATGATTTATAAAATGGACCGAGAGAAAAGAAAGTGAATTATTTGAAGAGAATGAATGAAACGTTAGGCCGCGGGTACGCCCGCATTGAAGCAATACGAGCCGCACGAGGCGAAGCCCTAACGATGCCGGAGCCCGGAGCGCCGCCCCCGGACAGATACAACACCGTCTACTTGACATTATTCCTAGCTGGTGCTGCTTTCTTACTTCCATTTAACAGGTTAGTACTCGTATACCTAATTTACTTTCGTAATTATTGTGCCAATATACTCGTGAAATAATTTTATGTCAATGATATCCATACTTCTCTTCTCTAAAAAGTAAATATTGACAAAGTCTTCTTTCTGTGCGTTCTGTCTTCTTAGTCTATGTTTTGTGTCTTTGTTTGCGCATAGTTCTTCTAAACTACCTATTCTACCGCTAAAGCTAATACTTCTATAATCAAAATAATCTTTCACAAGATTAAGTTTTTATTGAGTAGAAAAAGGAACTTAAAGTTGCGGCAGTACGAAGCTATTTCATTATATTGGAACGTAGTTCCTTATCGCTCGGTGCGGAAGGGGACTAGACGGAACGACACTTTTTTGAAACCGACACTTTTTTGAATGTGTTGTGTTCGGTATTTTCGCGGTACAATATTGGGCCTCCATAGCCTTGTGGTTTCGGCAGTCGCTTAACAGTTAAAAGTCGATGGTTCGAATCCAAGCTCGACAGACTGAATTTTCTATTTTCAATTTTATTTTAAATAATTTCTACATGTAGAAATTGTTTAAAATAAAATTGAAAATGGAAAATCGGTCTGTCTAGCTGGGATTCGAACCATCGACCTTTGGCTGTTAGGCGACTGTCGAAACCACAAGGCTACGGAGATCTAATATTGTAGTGTCAAAATGTTGAACACAATGCCAAATTAATTAATCGAAAGGAACTGCGTTCCATCCGGGTGTCCCATGACACCTCTCAAGTTTTTTTATTTGTATATTTTTCAGTTTCATAATGGCGGTGGACTACTTCCAGCATCACTTCCCCAAGACAACGATTATGTTCGACATGTCGACCGTGTACATCGTGTCAGCGTGCGTCGCCGTCATCACCAATAACATCCTGCTTGACCTCTTCACTTATAACACCAGGATCACTTTTGGTACTACAACCAAGGAAATAAGAGATGACACAGAAAACACAACTTATGCTTACGCATTTCTTGTAGCTTAATAATTTTCAATTAAAAACTTTTGATTATGTACCTAAAATAAAAATAAACGTTGCTTTAATATTTTTGAAAACAGAAATTGTAAAAGTATAACTTTTGCCAAAATGAAAAATAAATGTACCTATTTAGGTACTCTTATTAGTGCTGCAGTAAAAAATTGTGTTTTATGAATAAAATCATCTGATATATTATTTCCTTTTTTTAACGCCATAGATATTGTGATGTATACGCAGGGTAAAATAAAGTAATGTTTTATTTCCGATATCAAAAGTGGCGCAGTCGGTAGGATACTTGTGATATCGGAAATAAATCGAAAGATTTAAATTATTTCAGCAAACATAATATGACAAGGGGTGAAACCACATTTATACAATCACATGTAAAAATAAATAATATTATGCTTCTTCATACAAAATAAGCAGTTTCAATAAATGAAATTAGTATCGATGCTGACAAATGTGATTTCACCCTTATTCTTACGTTAAAATCTAAGGTTAAAATAGATAAAAAAGATTGAAAAGAAATGAAAATCGTTTAATTTTGTGGACATCGCCCTGTATTATTCGGTTATCAAAATGCGAAAAGGGAAGGTTATAATTTTAACAGTCTATGTATGTATGTATGTGACTGAATAAACTACTGAGCCGCGATTCTTTAAAATAGTCCGGGTGACATTGGCTATATTGTATACGAAAAAAACAATACGACGGATCAATATGATGGAGTTTACTTTTATCCCTGTCATATTATGTAGATATATTTTCGCAGGCATATTGCTGTCTCTCGCAACGATGCTGTTCGTGGCTATCTGCAACATCGGTTGGGACGGCTTCTCGCTGAGCGTGTCGTACACCATCAACCTAGTCGCCATAGGAGTGGTGGCGTTTGGGTGTACAATACAACAAGCGTCGTACTACGGATTCACCGGCTGTCTACCGCCTAGATACACGCAGGCTGTGATGGCGGGAGAAAGTATGTAATCCAAGTATGTTAACAGTACGATACGCTTTTACATAAGTATTGCTATCAGGGGGTATTTTTTTTTTATTCAGTGACAAGCTAGTCCTTGACTGCGATCTCACCTGATGGTAAGTGACGATGCAGTCTAAGATGGTAGCGGGCTAACTTGGAAGGGGTATGGCAGTGAACATTCAACCCAATGATACCCCTAATTGGTTTCTACACGCCATCGTGCCGGAACGCTAAATCGCTTGGCGGCACGTCTTTGACGGTAGGGTGGTAACTAGCCACGGCCAAAGCCTCCCACAAGACCAGACCAGAGACAATTCAGAAATTATTAATTCCCAAATTGACCCCGCCGGGAATCGAACCCGAGACCTCCCAGTTATAAGACAACAGCGCTCACCACTGAGCCAGGGAGGTCGTCAAAATATTATGCATATATTATTTTTTTGTATTCATTATTTACTTAATACACCATAGATAGCATTTTAGAGAATTTATTTGTACATAAATAATAATTTCGAATTTGAATTTGAAATATTTTGAAGATAAATATTTATCGCAAACAATTTTCTTTTTGTTTGAAATTGATTGGAAATGAGATAAATTGATGTTTCTTTTCTCGTTATAAATTTTTTTAAACACTAGGGTTACTCTTTTTATTCTGAGTACGAACCATCCCTATTAAACACACCTTATAATATGTAATAGATAAAAAACTGCATTAATTTCGGTCCATCCATTTGAGCGCTACGGTACGCTACGCGACAGTTACAGGGTACCTACGACTTTAAAGTTACAGGACTTACAGGGTGCATCGTTAGCTGTAATTCAAAGCAATTTACTTGTACGGTCTATAGACCGTATAGACTATAGTCTATACCTGTTACCGACTGGTTTCAAATCATTGACTTTATTTGCTGCCCACAATATAGTGCCTACATTGTGCACGTGGCGAGGGTGCAAAAACTAATTTGTATTTATAAGCCAAATCTGATATAACCACTGTCACATTGCTTTCGCAATCTACGGATGACCTGTTTTTGACAGCAACTAAAGTTGGCTATATCGGCTGAACATTGATTCGAAAATGATTTACACTGTACATCACCTAGATACCTACGCGCCACGACTTTCATAGCATCCTTACTACTTATATTATAAATGCGAAAGTGTGTTTGTTTGTTCGTTTGTCCTTCAATTAAGAAGCAACGGAACAACGGATCGATGTGATTTTATGCATGGGTATAGTTAATGACATAGGCTTTATTTTTAAAAACCTTACTCCACACAGACGAAGTCGCGGCCGAGCTAGAGCTAGAAAGTATTTTTAGGGTTCCGTACCCAAAGGGTGCCAACGGAACCCTATTACTAAGCCTCCGCTGTCCGTCCGTCTGTCAGCGGCCTGTATCTCGTAAACCGTAATAGATACAGTTGAAATTTTCACATATTTTATATTTCTATTGCCGCTATAACAACAAATAATAACTAGTGGTTCGCCCCGAACTGAGACCTCGCGGTAACGGTATCCCATGATTATTCATTCAATCGATACATGATAACCAAAACTGACATTATTATTATGCCCGTTTTCACCAAAAATACCTAAATCATCCCCTAAGTAGGAGTCTCTTAACGTAGGTAGCTCCTAAATACAATCTTAAGTCCTAACATCCGTCCCAATATCCTTTTAGGTGTCCCGTACAGGATCGTGATAAATAAGTTGACAGAAAACATCAATCACCTAACTTATAGGTAGCCCGTAAAGGTTAGGGAACGTTAGTGAAAACATTGAATTATTATGTAGGTACTAACGAGTGAAACCGGGTTACGGGCATCTGTACAAATCGTCATCTATCGACGCGAATAGAAAATATACAATATTTAACTAAAAAATAATTTTAATTGAATAATATGGTACAAAAAAAATTACAATATAATTATTATAAGTAACTAAATAATAATGGTCGACGCAAAACTGTTTTTGGGATAGGTCGTAGTCGTAACTCGTTGTTCCATGGGAATAGTTACTGACTGCGCCATCTATTAGCATTATTGTGAAGCTATGTTGATGCTATATGAATTACTGATGCCCATTAAAAATTAAATAATCTCGTTTCTTTATAATATTCATATAATTTTAGTATTTGTTGTTCAAGTACAGGATATAAGTGACCTAAAAAAATGAAATCAGTTTGAAAATCCATAGCGGATTTTCCTAGAGAGCGTCTTCAAGCGAGCGTATAAAATCGCCACTTTGAAAGCCCCCCATTTCGTCAATTTTAAGGGAAAAATTAAAAAAAAAAAATATTTTTGTACTCAGTTCAAAATTATCTTTAAAATGATACGTAACAATTTTATGTAACGCGATATTTTTTTTTTTACTTCGCATTCGCTTCTATGAGAGCCCCCCTGAAATAAAGATTTTTATAACTTTTTAAGCCATTTTCGGCTGGAGGCCATCGGTTTACATATTATATCTAAATTTAAAGTAATTACGTTCAGTAATTCAAAAGTTATAAGGCTCTGACAGACGGACGGACGGACGGACGGACAAGTGCAAATCGCTCTAGTTAACTCAGAGACCTCGCTTCGCTCGGTCAAAAATTAAATTAAATTAATAAAATTAAATTAAAATATTTCCATGGGTACATGGAAATATTTAATTTAATTTTTTTTAACGGAACCCTAAAAGAGCGAGGTCCGACTCGCACTTGGCCGATTTTATATATTGCATATGAAATTGCTGCAATTCGCAAGCAATACCTTCGTATTTTTTTAACTAGGTATGTAGTATGTACCTAGACCTACAATGTGTATTGGTATTCGTTATAATAAATTGTACCTTAGTACATCGATAAACAAAATTGCTTTACATTATACCAGGCGCAGCCGGTTTCTGGGTGTCACTGGACAGGATCGTCACCAAGTACGGATTCGATGAACCCAAGCGCAGCACGCTGATGTTCTTCGTGTTCTCGATACTGATCCTCCTCGGCCACTCCATGCTGCACCACTTGATGATGCGACATCCGCTCGTGCAGCATTACCTGCGCCTGACGAACGAGTCGCGGCACAGGCGTCGCATACAGCTACATCTAAATCCCACTGAAGATGCCACTTTGGTACGCGTACTTACAGAAAATTTGCTTATAAACAATATACCTACAGGGTTAATTTTAATTAACCAACAACCTCCCATATGTAACTTCTGTGCTTAATACTGAACAACATTTGTTCAACGACTTTTCACATAACTCAGTAAATACACAAAAGAAAAATCTATGTTTTTGTTGAAGAGTCTGTCATTTTTTTTAACTCTATGGCCATTTTATGTAATGTCTCTTCCACACCTGCGTGAAGCGACTACTAACCGCGCAACAATTAACGTCCGAAGTTATCGCTTCGTATTTACAAATGCTTTGTGATGTGTATTACTAACATTAGGCTGATCTATCGTCTGCAAGTCCATAATTTCGCATTTATAGCGAAAACCAAAAAAAGCTTTCTACGGCGACAGTAGACGTAAGTATCGGACAGGCAAGTACCGAATATCGAGTGACGGCGCGTCAAATACGCCACCCATTCCCTTTGACACGTGTCGCATAGATTTTTAAAATTTTAGAACAAGAATAAATATTATTCATTTTTCTATGAATTTTTTTTATTTTATTTTTAGGAATTTTCAAAAGTTGTGGAACAAAAGTTATTTACTTTGATGCATAGAAGTTGCCTGTAAAAAGTTGTTGGCATTTTACAATTAACCCTGTATTTTCACTAACACCCAGTTTCTATGTTCTATTTATAAGCAATCTGACAGTAAGTTACCTAGCGACCACGACCAAAGCCTTTCATCAGATCAGAGACAATTCAGAAATTAATTCCCAAGTTGCCCCTGCCAGCAATCTAACCCGAGATCTAACGCTTATAAGATTATAGCATAGCATATTTATCTACGCTGGCTTTTCTGTGGTTCTTCTATAGCTGTAAGGTACCTATAAATATTAAGGGATCCATAAAGATTTTAGCTAAGTTAAGACACGTGGGATATTCTATAGCCATTCCTGTTTTCTTACCCCCGGTTCCTATAGTTATTCAATCTACACATAGATTGAATAACTATAAGAACCGGGGGTAAGTTACAGCGACCTCGTAAATTGTGATACTCGAGATAATGTATACTCGAGATGAACTTTTTCGACCGTTGCTGCACGCTAGTTACCGTGCGTTAGCGTTAGTTAGCGTTAGTATCACCAAGAGCGTTTCCTTACGACTATGTGTAAATAGTTCCAAGTTAGCCCGCTACCGTCTTAGACTACATCGTCACTTACCATCAGACGTGAGATCCCATTGAAGAGCTATCTTAATTGTCATCGAATAACAAATATGTGTAAGGTACTGGCTAGACATTTTATGTATAAGCTATAAACAAAATAGAGAATGTGATTTAAGTATGAAGTAGAGAATGGTTCCAATTCTAGATGGAGAGTGAGGCTGGCGAACCGAGTTACGGAGTGCTGAAACTACAAAGTCCAGCGCCGTCTACTGGAGTTGGTACGTCCTTCCACTTGAATATTGGATAGAAGCAGGCGTTACTTTGCGGAATTCCATGATATATCTACACGGAAAAACAAACTTCTTTTGGTATAATCCGCCAAACCAGAATAATAAAACTGTATGATACAACGTGCCGTTTTTTGATGGCGTTTTGGCGTTAACGTAAGCGAAGAACAGTAAGGTTTAGGAATTTAAACAAAGGGATGTAAAATATAGACAACCTTAAGTAGTTTCACTATATAGGTTTGTCACGTTTTAAGGATCTGTTCAGTCTAAATATTCTAAATACATACCTATTAAGAATATTTAGACTAGCGCACGTCTGCGATCACACCTGACGGCAAGAAAAGGTCCAGAGCCTAAAATGGAGCGCGCTTGCCTAGTAGATGTCTGTCTTCATCTAAAGATATCCAACCAAGTCATAGCTACATAGTTAGCTTCCGCCTCCTAAAATTTAATTAGCAATTTATAATTTTATACAAGTCACTTGGCAAAAGAGCAACTGTCAAGTTTTTTACCAGCTCTCTCAACAGAATCTGCTTTTCCGAACCTCATCTTGTCATCTTCTTCTTCTTCTTTGTCAACCGATAGACGTTCACTGCTGGACAAAGGTCTCTTGCATGGACTTCCACAGGCTTCGGTCTTGCGCTGCCTGAATCCAGCGGCTCCCTGCGACTCGTTTGATGTCGTCGGTCCATCTAGTGGGGGGTCTGCCAACACTGCGCTTCCCGGTGTGGGGTCGCTACTCCAGCACCTTGGACCGCACAACGACCATCAGCTCTTCGGACTATGTGCGCCGCCCATTTCCACTTCAGTTTTGCGACTCGCTGAGCTATTACTGAGAAAGTAGATACATATCACTAATTTCGATGCTGACGTGTAGTTCGACCGTGGCTATAGTGTAAGTGGCTAACACACTCGGGCGCGTTTCCCAAGAGATGTGGGTTCGAATCCCGCTGGCTTCGGAATTTTTGATATGTGTTTATAAAAATTTATTCTGATTTTTCCTTAAGTGTAGGTAAACACTTTAATAAAAATAAAAATAGTAAAAAGCAAGGTGGCATCTCTAGTTCCTAACGAGCTCCATTGCAATATGGGGTCTTGGAAAGTAGATCAATAACTGTAACGTGTTGCTACTAGATGTCGCTAGCAGTTGCTTAAACTGAGAAAGTAGATACATATCACTAATTTCGATGCTGACGTGTAGTTCGACCGTGGCTATAGTGTAAGTGGCTAACACACTCGGGCGCGTTTCCCAAGAGATGTGGGTTCGAATCCCGCTGGCTTCGGAATTTTTGATATGTGTTTATAAAAATTTATTCTGATTTTTCCTTAAGTGTAGGTAAACACTTTAATAAAAATAAAAATAGTAAAAAGCAAGGTGGCATCTCTAGTTCCTAACGAGCTCCATTGCAATATGGGGTCTTGGAAAGTAGATCAATAACTGTAACGTGTTGCTACTAGATGTCGCTAGCAGTTGCTTAAACTGAGAAAGTAGATACATATCACTAATTTCGATGCTGACGTGTAGTTCGACCGTGGCTATAGTGTAAGTGGCTAACACACTCGGGCGCGTTTCCCAAGAGATGTGGGTTCGAATCCCGCTGGCTTCGGAATTTTTGATATGTGTTTATAAAAATTTATTCTGATTTTTCCTTAAGTGTAGGTAAACACTTTAATAAAAATAAAAATCGCTGAGCTATGTCGGTGACTTTGGTTCTTGACTTGTCATAAGAGACACAAATTGGCCTGCATGAAATATTTAATTTTGAATTTTTGGTACATTTTATTTTTATTGTAGACCCTGCAATAAATACTAATATGATTTTAGCCGAAGCTGAGAATACGTTCAGTTTTGCGAACCCTGTATACTCGCCAACGGCCACTGCGCCTGTGCCGCTTGTATCACCTCCACCGAGTGTGTCTGAACAATCAGCTTCCCCGACAGCCACCCTGCGAACACCAAGACCCTCATACAAAGTTGAAGATGTTGTCTTCGAATCACCCGAAAGAACAACCTCATGGAGGAACTTTAAACGTGAGTAAACTGGCAAAGTGAAGGCGGCGATAGACTTGTGGTTATATTAAGACCTGGGCCTCCTTTTCGGGAGATCCGGGGTTCGATCCTGCATCTGTGACTATTCGGAGTTAACTAATTCGCGTTATATTAAATAACTAGCTGATGCCCGCGACTTCGTCCGCGTGGATTTGGTTTTTAAAATCCCTCGGGAACTCTTTGATTTTCCGGGATAAAAAGTAGCCTAAGTCACTCTCGAGGTCCTCAACTATACCCATGCAAAAAATCACGTCGATCCATGGCTCTTTTGCGGCGTGATTGAAGGACAAACCAACAAACACACTTTCGCATTTATAATATTAGTATGAATTAGTATGATATCACTTGCTTTAACGGTGACGGAAAACATTGTGAGGAAACCTGCATTCCTGACAGTTCTCCATCTAGCTCAAAGATTTGTTTAGTCATTCAGTCCGCACTTGGCCAGCATGAACTATGGCCTAAAGCCTTAAACCATTCCCATAAGAGGAGACCTGTGCCCAGTAGTGCGCGAGCGATGGGTCGAGATGAATGAATGAAAGTGGCAAAGCCGCACCGCCTATAAGAACTTTTGTAGCAAAGGATAGAAGCTGTACTTCCATTTGCAAACGGGCCCCTAGAGGAACCTATATATCACCACCTATGCAGATTACTGCATCCCCTATACAATTAGCATAGGGGATTTAATAGTAGGTAGTCGATACATACGATATTCTATATCTTGCTTAATCGTGGAGACTGGAGATATATTGAAAAACTATCAGGTGACGACTTTTTTCGAACCGGTAGGTATACTTGTCATAAAAGTGACTAGTAGTAGTAGAAATAAATAATTTTTAATTTTTAGAACTTTATATACGTAGTGGGCAGGGGTTACCATACTTGGCCAGCATAGTATGGAATATAAGTGACTCAGTAATGGGCCGCCGATGGGTAAAGCGATGTGAATCAATATTGTAGGTATTCTTCTTGATCTCAGGTGGTGTGCTGGCGCGTTGGGCCGTCGCTCGAGCTATCTACCCGTACATGGTGTCAATCGGTCTAGTATACTTCACGACTCTAAGCCTGTACCCCGGAATCGCGTCAGAAGTACCTTCATGTCGACTTGGGTCCTGGATGCCAATTGTACTGATGTCCGCATTCAACTTCTTCGATTTTGTTGGAAAGGTAAACACAACAAAAATAAGCTTCACCAGATTCCTAATAATTTAAATCGATAGTACAGAATGTTGTAGCTTTGGTACAATATTGTTTTTCCACATTGTCTTCCTCATTTCTGAGGAACGAGGAATACAATATGGAAAAACAATGAGGGTTATGACCTGATGTTGGGTTATATTTATCAAAATATAACGGTAGGGGTTTTCCATCCTTACAATAAAAGAATACTTAAAAATGATTTCGTTATCGTCTTATATCGTATTATCGTCATTATGACTAAGACAGCTCCCACGTGTAAAATTAATCGATAAAAACCGGCTCCTGAAAAATACATTTAAGGGAACGAATTACAACAAAAATGATTTATGTTTTTTACTTTGCTATTGTCATTGTAAATAAAATAAAAAAACAATAAGTTAATAATAGTGGTTTCAACGTGGTTTCAACAAAAGTGACACATAGGATGTCAATAGTCGCAACGACAATATCTATGGATATTGCGAACTTGTCCTTGTGGTCCAAGATCCCAGTGCCGCCAGACCTAAGTTATTTTCTCAGCAATTATTTGTGTACGATAGAGTACTGTTCGAATGTCCGTTCAGTATATGCGTACCAGTTAGATTGTGCCGACGGCCAATTTCCAGATAACAGGTGCTAAAGGTAGGTAAAAACTAGAATAACTTATCTTAAATTCTCAGGGCTGATTTTCATATATGTTTTAAAGAATATTGTAAAAATTAATAAATTAATACTGCCAGACGCTTACCGCCGGCGGTTACTTTAGCCAGACGCTTTGAAGCTCCCAAAAAAATATATAATTTAAGTTAACTTATATTCTCAGTTCTGATTTTTATACATGATACTCGGGGAACTATTGCGATATTATCTGTAAGCTGCCAGACCTATTGGAAGGGTCAAACATCCCCCCAGACACACATTATGCGTCCCCATATTTATGAGCGCTAGAACATGATTCACTTGTTTAAGTGTGTGAGAGATAATATCATCATACTATAATATTATAAATGCGAAAGTGTGTTTGTTGGTTTGTCCTTCAATCACTCTGCAACAGAGCTATGGATCGACGTGATTTTTTGTCTGGGTATAGCTTAGGATCTAGAGAGAGAGAACTATTGCAATATCTTCTGCAAGCTATACCCAGGCAAAAAATCACGTCGATCCATAGCTCTGTTGCAGAGTGATTGAAGGACAAACCAACAAACACACTTTCGCATTTATAATATTATAGTATGATGATATTATGTCTCACACACTTAAACAAGTGAATCATGTTCTAGCGCTCATACATATGGGGACGCATAATGTGTGTCTGGGGGGATGTTTGACCCTTCCAATAGGTCTGGCAGCTTACAGATAATATCGCAATAGTTCCCTGAGTATCATGTATAAAAATCAGAACTGAGAATATAAGTTAACTTAAATTATATATTTTTTTGGGAGCTTCAAAGCGTCTGGCTAAATTAACCGCCGGCGGTAAGCGTCTGGCAGTATTAATTTATTAATTTTTACAATATTCTTTAAAACATATATGAAAATCAGCCCTGAGAATTTAAGATAAGTTATTCTAGTTTTTACCTACCTTTAGCACCTGGTATCTGGAAATTGGCCGTCGGCACAATCTAACTGGTACGCATATACTGAACGGACATTCGAACAGTACTCTATCGTACACAAATAATTGCTGAGAAAATAACTTAGGTCTGGCGGCACTGGGATCTTGCTCTATTGAGTATGAAGGAACTTGTTGGCTTTTAGTTTTTTTTTTAATCGATGTACGTCATTTTGATGTTGGGTAGAATAAAAGCTGCCGCGTCCATGACAACATAATTATTTCTATTGTATTATTTGTCTTGATTTGATCTAAGTACGAGTAGATGTAGGATAGCGTAATATTAATAGCGTAAATTTTAGTACCTTAAAGAAAGCAAGTAATATTACGCATAATCCTACATGCACAAGAATAATGACTAGTTATTTAACCTTGCAGCCTTGTAAGTCTTGGAATATTTAGCAGGTCCTGGCTAAAATGCTGGGAACACGATTGATCAAGATTTCTGAAAGAGTAAATGGCTGAAACATTGCCTTGTTCAACAGATAGCTGCAGCCTGGCCATACGAGTGGAGCCGCAGCCAGCTGCTGATGGCGAGTGGAGTGCGGCTTCTACTGGTCCCTCTCATGTTGCTATGTGCAGCCCCTCGGCATTCACCGCATATTGTTGGGGACGTAAGTTATTTTTGGTTTCCGAAAAAAAAAACGGAATCCTTATAGGATCGCTTTGTTGTCCGTCTGTCTGGTCAAGGCAAGGCCCATTGTCTCAGAAATGGTTTGAGGTATTAAGTTGAAAATACTGAATACAAAAATAGTTCTCAGTAAAACTGTAAACAACTTTTCAAAGGGTACTCCTATACATTTCCAGTGACGTTTTGCCATTAATTTAAATCAAGGCGTTTTAACTTATCCTACTAATATTATAAATATGAAAGTGTGGATGTTTGGATGTTTGGATGTTTGGATGTTTGTTACTCAATCACGCAATAACGGCTGAACGGATTTGGATGAAATTTGGCATGCATGTAGCCTTTGACATGGAAAAAAACATAGGCTACCTTTTATCCCGATTCCTTAAGTAGTTCCCGAGGGAAAATTGAAATTTTTTTACGAGCTAAGCCGCGGGCAGACAGTTTTGAAATTTGGTATGCATGTCACCTATCCTATGGAAAAGGCTATACTTTCTATACCGGTATATACTTTCTATACGTATCTCTCAAATAGTTCCTGTGGTAAGATTAAAAATTGTTAACGAGCGAAGCGAACCAGTAATTCATTTTTATATCATTCTAGCTTTTCGCCCGCAACTTCGTCCGCGTGTAATTCGGTTAACACGCTCTAAACGTGTTTTCCCGTAGGAATAAGATATTTTTCCGGGATAAACAGTAACCTATGCCACTTTTCTGACTACAAACTATCCCTATAATCCGCTATAATTTCAAAGCTATCTGCGCTTCGCCCATATATATTTTTGATTTTTCCCACGGGAACCACTTGAGGAGTCGGGATAAAAGGTAGCCTATGTCCTTCTTTAAGGTCGGATCTATCTCTGTACCAAATTTCAATTTCAATTATTATCTATCCTACAGGAACATTTTGAATTTTGAATCATTTTGAAGCGCCAAGAGAGGACAAACAAACAAACACATTTTTTTCTATTCTATTTTATTTTTTACGAGCGAAGCCCCATGGGCAGAAAACAATAAACATGGAAAAAAACATTATGCTACTTTTTATTCCGTGGGCTAGAACAAGCGACATTCAGGGAAGCATGTGAGGCACGTGGGCTATTGGAAGATGACAACCACTGGGACTTAACTATGGAGGAAGCCGTACTGTGTCGCTCAGCCGCCAAACTAAGAGAGCTGTTTGCAATTTTAGTAAGCACTTGCGGCCTCTCCAACCCTCTCCAGCTGTGGGATAAATACAAGGATGCACTGTCAGAGGATATCGCGCATAGGCTACAAGGCACGCATAAAGACTTGATAATTAATGAGGCTCTGAAGTTAATAGAGGACAAAATAATTAACTTATCTGGAAAAAATATGGCAGATTTTGGTTTGCCCACACCAGAACGAAGGGGAGAACTGTCAAGCGATGTGGTAAGAGAACTTAATTACGATACCGCAGCTTTAGATACTTTTGTCAATGAAATGGCGCCACGTTTACTTCCCGAGCAACGGCATGTGTATGATTTAATTATACAGCGCGTAAATAGTGGTGATGGGGGACTCTTCTTTCTTGACGCACCGGGGGGTACTGGCAAGACATTTGTGCTAAACCTACTGCTGGCCCGACTTCGCAAGGACCGTAACATAGCCCTGGCTGTGGCTTCCTCGGGAATCGCTGCAACGTTGCTTAACGGTGGTCAGACCGCACATTCTACTTTCAAATTGCCACTAAATCTTACGAGCGAAGAAGCCCCTACATGCAACATCAGCAAAAGTAGCAACCGCGGCGCTCTCTTGCAACATTGCAAGTTAATTGTGTGGGACGAGTGCACTATGTCGCATAAGCGTGCGATAAGAGGCGTTGAACCGCAGCCTGCAAGATATCCGTGGCAACCAGGCTCTGATGGGAGGTGTTGTAGTTTTGCTTGCTGGTGATTTTAGGCAGACACTGCCCGTAATTGAGAGGGGTACACCGGCGGATGAAATGAATGCGTGTCTCAAGGCGTCGCCACTGTGGTCCAAGGTAGAAAAGCTCCACCTTACGTGCAACATGCGTGTCTAACTTTTCAATGATTTGGAATCAGGTGCCTATGCATCTAAGCTGCTCCAAATTGGAAAGGGTCGATTAGAAACAGACCTAGATGGTAAAATTAAATTTACCAATGATTTTTGTCATCCAGTAACGACAGAGGATGAACTTATTTCGCACGTTTTCCGAACTTAGAGAACAATATAAGAAATGATGAGTGGTTATGTGAAAGGGCAGTGCTATCGCCGAAAAATGAGGCCGTCAATAAAAGCAACAATAAGATTTTGGAAGCGTTAGTCAGCGAATCAAAAATATACACATCAATAGACACGGTGATGAGCAGTGACGACAGTACATCTTACCCTGTAGAATTTCTTAACACCTTAGAATTAACAGGGGTGCCTTCCTATAAACTCGAGCTTAAGGTTGGCGTCCCAGTTCTGCTGATGCGTAATCTTGATGCACCGAGATTGTGCAATGGCACCAGGTTGCGCGTCACAGAGCTGGGGAGAAATACCATAAAGGCAACTATTCTTACCGGAGCAGCTAAAGGAGAGAGCGTGTTAATTCCCCGAATACCAATTATCCCAAATAATTTGCCATTTCAATTTAAGAGGCTGCAATTTCCCATAAAGTTGGCATTTACAATGACTATTAACAAATCCCAAGGCCAAACGTTGAAAGTAGCAGGAATTCATTTGGGCACTCCTTGCTTCTCCACGCTCAGCTTTATGTCGGTTGCTCCAGAGTATCGAGTGCCCAAAACTTACACGTACTGGCGGAAAATATAATAAATCGTACAATATCGTATAAATGCGATTCGACCATATTAAATACGTAACAGCTGAAACGCAAAACTGCAGCTATTTTTTCTATTACAGCGCAAGCGATAGCATGGGTGTAAATTATATTCCATTTTTTATTACTTTCACATTTATCATTTTTTTTTGGATCCAATTCTGAAGTCCACGCAGACGAAGTCGCGGGCAGAAGCTAGAATATTACAAAGGTGAAAGTTTGTATGTTTGTTACTCAATCATGTCGCAACGATTGAACCGATTTGGCTGACATTTGTTACAGATAGATTGTAGTCTGGAATAGCACATAGGCTACTTTTTATGCCGGGAAATAAGAGAGTTCCCGCGGGAGTACAAAACCTTAATCCACGCGAACGAAGTCGCGGGTATCAGCTAGTATCGTTATAATTTTGTAATGTTATTTGAAAATGTAAAAAAAAAACATTTTATGATGAAAATTACATGAGGTCCCTTTAAGTAGGTAGGTATGCATATTATATTTGGGTATTTGACTGATATTTTTTTATATATTTAAAATAATATTTTTAAATATTATAATTTATAACACAAAGCCAATTTTCTTTTTTAAATTATAGTGTCGGAAAGTTTTTTTTCTACTTTTTTTAACCTTTTTTTCCACCGTTTAAACCTTCCATGGACTACGACAAACATTTCAAAACCAAAATCAGCTAAATCGGCCCCCAGCCGTTCTCGAGTTTTAGCGAGACAAACGAACAGCAATTGATTTTTATATAATGTATAGAAGATATAAACATTTTAACAACAGTCAAATACAGAATTATAATTTATAAGTGACTGGCAACTTCAGAGTCCTACACTGCGTGAGTCTGCGTGGCCTGACACGCATTTGACCAAAACATAAAAAATAATTATTCCCAAGTCAATATAGTATCAGTAGATATTGAAATAAGCAGTTCTGACAGATGGAAAGATGGACGCAATTTAAGAAATTATTTTTTAACCCTTTTGGTAGGCACGAAGCCATAAGTCGTTGTAGGGTAATAATCTTCTTTCTTTTAATTTCTGCTTTATCAATCGATAGATGTCCACAGCTGGACATAATGTAGGTCTCTTGCATAAACTTCCACATGCCTCGATCTTGTGCCGCCTGTATCAAGCGGCTCAATACGATTTGACTGATGTAGATAATAATCTGATGAATCGTCTTATAGAAAAGGATCTGAAAGTTATAAATACTTATATCTTAATAATTATAATAACACGTTTCTTTACAGGTATATCCAATTATGTTTTCCGTTGTACTCGGCTTTACAAATGGTCTGTTTGGATCTATACCTATGATAATGGCACCATCACGTGTTGGAAGAGAGCATAGAGAAATTGCAGGTAACTTATTATTATTATAAGGGCCGTGGCCTAGCGAAGGGCCTTGCCTTCTTACGTCTCGTAATGTAACATTACGTTACTTTTTGTTCCTTGTTAAGTTACAAAGAAATTGGCAGGGCCTGGTACTCAGGTAGCTAATGGCAGCCAAAGTGTTTTTTTAAATTTTTTAAACTTTTACTGCATAGCATTTTTAATTTTTGTTCTTGTTTCATAGATTAATAAAACTTTATGAATGGGGAACTTAAACTCTGTAAGCCATTGATATTATTAAGCTCTGTTCCTTACAAACTTAAGCGGGTATACGCGCTTGCAGATTCTCTTACGTATACGTACGACCTACGACGTACCTACGTATCTTTTACATAATTATCGAACAGGTGAAAAAACATGTCACTGATGTATAGCCGAAACGTAAAATTTTGTTAATTTTTCAGGAAACATGATGACGCTATCCTATAACGGTGGTCTGTTGTCAGGCTCCTTGGTGTCCTATTTACTGTTGAGCATGCTGGGCGAGCCCGCTGACATGTGCCGCATATACCCAACGCCTGTTCTACCCACCATACCGCCCGTTCCAGCTACTAATGGGAACACCACACTCGTCCTAGCTGCTATACATTAAATCTCATACCCTGTTATTATTCAACACCTATATGTATACGTAATGATAATTAGTATTATGTAAGAACCTCAAAGAACCTCCACAAAAGAGCAAGACCACAGCACTGATACAGAGATTTGTTTTTGAAGTGATAACTTCATTAGGCGCGTTTAGCGATTTTTGACAGGGGAAAATCTTATGGGTTTACGTCACCGACATGCTAATTGTTTTATCAGTTAACAATAGGTGTAGGTACCTGTCTTTTTTTTAATAGTAAGCCGGCGGAGATTTAAACCACATTACTCGGGATCGGGAATCGCGCTCCACCTCCTTGATGTGATGATGCGTGATGTGATGTTCCTTACACCTACCTAGGGCTACGCCTTCTGACAAGTTCCAAAAAGGCAAGGGCCACGGTTGTAGCAAATGAGCTGTGAAACTGAAAATAAGTAGTTGCAAGGACCTTGCCTTGCTCGGAATTCCTGAGGCTTGCTGTAGGGTGAGATAAGATTAGAAAATGTAAGTACCGACTATTTGTTGTTACATTGTTATTACGTAGTTACATACTTGTTTTAATAATTTAATTACTTACGTATCCTCTATCTATTAGGTACCTTTTTCAATCTGGAGAGGTGCCTTTCACTTGGCGAAGACGTATAGCTACCCAGTAGTCCCAGTACCGAGGTACCTACCTAATATTTTTTTAATAAGTAATAAAAAAAAATCCCATAATTATTAGGTATATTTACTAGCTGATGCCTGCCACATGTCTGCGTGGATTTGGTTTTTAAAAATCCTGCGGGAACTCTGAAACTCCGGGATAAAAAGTAACTTATGTGAATGTGATAATATGTCACTCTCCAGGTCCTAAACTACTGTGAAACTTTCCTTACTCTGTGACTGTAGGTACCCATGCAAGAAATCACGTCGATCCGTAGCTCTGCTGCGGTGTGATTAAAGGACAAACCAACAAACAAACACACTTTCCCATTTATACTATTGATAAGGATTCTTTTCAGTTACCTGTAGTACTTACTGTGCCTATACATAATAAACCTATTTTTTCAGAGCTAAATCTGTACAATAAAATACGTCTCAGTACCGATTTCACTAACGTCGAGTGACGTTTTTGTAACGCTCTGACTTATTTTACGTTGGTGAATATATATATAAGGTCAAGGGGAGTAAGGGAAACGGTGGGGTAAGAGAAACACAAAGCTTTATCTAGCAAACTATGCAGTTTATTGAAATTTGCTATCAGTCGATAAAACAGTATTGTCGAAGTGGTTTAAATTTTTTTAAAGAGATGTCGCTGCGATAATTCTTCAAGGTTATATTTAAGAAAGACATTTGCCATTTTTCAAAACTCAAAACACGAGTTAGACACGGTTTTATTTATTGCTTGTTTTAAAGTGATTTTATAGAGTTTTCAACAGTTTTTCTGGTAAGTACTGAGACACAGACCTTATAATACTGACGCTGAGAGTAATGTATAGGCACAGACCTTATAATACTGACGTAGTATAGGTTTAATGTTTCAATTTGTTTTTTCTGTCTTAAACGTTCAGTTAATTAATTTAAGACATGTTAAAGATTCTACACTAGCGGCACGCTATGATGGCCGGTTTGACACATTACAATAGTGATGTGGAATGTCAATTTATTCTCGAACAAAAAACAATTAAGTTTTGTTTTTGTACCTGATTAAATAGGTTTAATAAAACAAAAATGTATATGTTTATTTAATTTATTTGAACGAACTGAATATTTGAATGAAAATGAATATACATACTTTATATGCACACAAGAAACATATGAATACAAAAGATACCAAAAAAGGTGCCACAAAAGGCCATAATTAATCAGATTCGTCCATACTACTATTTTCACTGTCGTCACTGCTATCATCACCTACATTAATAATTATATGTTCGTTTTCTATAATATTATCTATTTTCACATCTCTTTCATAATCTTCCCTTATTAATTTAACAGTTCTATTCACAACCTTTTCCCAGTCTCCTTTAGTCACATGTTCACAAGCTTCTTCTAATAATTTTAGCATTTTTTTTGTGGTAAATGGGGGTTCTGTATTGTGTCTTGCAGCATATCCCTTAATTTGAGCCCACACCAACTCAATCGCATTATACTCACAATGGTAAGGCGGTAACCGTATAACTCTGTGCCCATGTTCTAATGCTATTTCGTCAATGACGTATCGGATCTTGGTTGGTTTGTTTTCTTTTAAAAGACGTACTAATTCCGCTTTTAACATATTCATGTTTGCATCTACGCCATTTTTAACGTATTTCACGCCATAACCAAATGCCGAGTTGTGGTATATATCATATAAAAATAAAAATTTTACCTTTTGTATGAAACAGCTGATATTTTTTTGCGATTTCAGAGGTTTGTCCACATAGTGAAAATTGTTCATATTCACAAGTACATTCACCCCTTAAATGGTGCAAACTGATTTTTCTACACTTGTATACATTTTAGAAATCAATTTAATAAATAAATTTTGAGTCCTAAACCTAAAACTACATTCGATAAAATTTATGAATCTCTGCACATCACTATCGTCAATAAAGTAATACAATTATTTCCTTCAAAGTCGTTATCAATTAATACGGAACTTCATGAGCGGACAAACGTCAAACCGGCCTTCATAGCGTGCCGCTAGTTTAGTCACTAAAAGTTCCGAGTGGGAAAGTGAAACAGAGATGAGCGGGGAAGAGAAACATGTGTTTCACTTCCCCCATTTTCAGAGATTACCAACCTTCTTTAAATTATATGTTATTTAAAAAAAACTAATATTTGATTCTAGGTCATCTTGTGTCTGCCACACCAAATTTATTAATTTTATTGGTGAAAGCAAAAATAGAGAAAGACGTAAAAATATTGTAAACACGGTGTTAGCTATGTTATTGAACTAAAAAATTAATAACTTTAGAGCTTACTCAAAATTTGTTTTGGTTTACTACCCCTGACTTGGCGACTATGTTTCACTTACCCCATTTTCAGTTTTTTCCATTTATTTAAGAAATTAGACCATATAGCCATGCACTGAGATTCGTTATCGATTGAGGCAATTAAAGATGCCATTTTAGTTGTTGAAATAGTTCTATAGGCCTCATATTTATAGAGTTATGATCATAGTTTCACTTACCCCATTTCGGGGGTAAGTGAAACAAAACCATAGTTTACTTTTAATGAATAATTTCGTCGTTTTTTGCACGACTAGAGGGCTTGAAGATCATGTCATAAGAAAGCCGATTTAATGAAGAGTATATAGCATTTATTGTTATTTAAATTGACAATCATTTTACTGGCTTACAGGTCATTTTCTAGAAAAAACAGTAAAGTATGTTTCACTTACTCCCCCTCACCTTAGGTATATATATACCTACCTTATACCTACCCTTAGGTATCTACTTCTTGTCTTTCTAAATCTAAACTATGCAATGGATTTTGCTTAGATAGGTACTAGATACAGCTACTGTAGAAAATTTCTTTCGGAAGTTTTATACCTAATACAACTTTTATAATCATTAACTACCTACTTTAATAAATAGGTAGGTACCTGTAGTCACCGACGATATAGTAAAACGTATAAAAATTACTGCGTTAATATAACCTATATTTTAAGAATAAACATACCTATTAAGAAATGTGTAAATAAATACATGTAAATATTTTCTGTAAATATACCTGCCTAACATACCACATATCCTTTTTAATGATATTATAATTCAACGAAAATCACCTTAAAAGTATCACTCACCTATCCTACCTATAAGAATTAATTTTGTTTAGAGATTTATTTAAAGTTTTTTAAAGTACCTATGATTGTTAAACGACTACGTTGTCTTGTAAATAAATAAATAAGTAGTAATATGATTGTTAATTAGTGGCACAATTAATTATTATTAATTGATCTGCTTATGTACGTAATTACGTATAGGTATACGTTAAAGCCAATAAAATTAAATTCACTGATTTTTGTCTTTTGCAGTGCCTCTGTCTAGAGGAATCGCATTCCTCTGACATATAAATACCTTTCAAGGAATATATTAGGTAGGTAAATACATAAACGTTATACAATTCCTGAAAAAATTAAAGCACATACCTATACATCGATGACATACCTACCCTATTACCTACCTAATCCTTTATGCATAATGGTCCGGGAGACGGAAGCCGGTAACACTAAAATTCCCGTCATGCGGAATCGAAAACTATATGGGAATTATACGAATGCGTTAATTTAAATAGCCGAAAAAACGTTTAAAAACAAAAATGTATTACCGTCATCGCGGCTATTGATTTGTTTGCATTGTATTCCATAGAAATATTCGTACTTTTTCAGAAAAACATTATGCAAATGCACAAGATGACGGAGAAACTTTATCCCATATCATATCGTATGCGATACGTTGGTCCGGCCAAACAAGTTGTTTGCGCAATGTTCTCCTGAAAGCTTAAAGTTTCCTATCAAAGTATCAAATTCAATGCAAAGAGTCAATATCCGCGATAACGGTTAAACATTGAAAAAAAAAATATTTTTAAACATTTTTACACATAGGTAAAAGCTTAAGTCAGTCATATAATTGTTAACTACTAATTCCCAGAGTTTTCGATTCCGCATGACGGGAAATTTAGTGTTACAAGCTCCCGGCGTTTATGGAAAACTGAAAATAGACTTATTTTTCAATATTAGTAGATTTTTTATCGAGGGACTAAGCGATCCCATGATATACGAGATGTTTAGCTCCCGAGCGGTAGCGAGGGTTCCTATAGAATCGAGTATTAATGGGTTTAGTCCCGAGTTAAACACTCTGCTTTTCACTTCGAAAGCGAGACAATAAAATTACCAGGTACAAAATTTAAAAAACGGTGTATTATAATAACAAAAAAAAAAGCCGGCCAAGTGCGAGTCGGACTCGCGCACCGAGGGTTCCGTACTCCAAAAGTAAAAGTAAAACAATTTATCAATGACCTCGTTACGTTTTTCACAACGTTGAAATTTCTACCCTAACGTTTGATTGGTAAACTTCGGAGATAAGGGGAGGGGGGGGGGGGGGACGGTATTTTTTTCGACATTTTGGCCGATTACTCAAAAACTATTATATATAGAAATAAATAAAAAACTGTTTTAGAGTAAAGTACAAGTAAAGGCCTTTCATATGATACCCCACTCGGTATAGTTTTATTTTATTTTACTTTAAAATTTCAAACCCCCGATTTTCCCCCTTTTTTAATAAAAATAAAAATAATTTTCGATTTTTCTTTATTCCAATAATGTTGGGCCACTATTATACACAACTATGCCAAATTTCATGTCGATAGCTTTAATAGTTACTGAAATAATCGACTGTGACAGACGGACGGACGGACGGACGGAGAGAGTCTCACCATAGTCATAGTCAGGTTCCATTTTTACCATTTTAGTACGGAACCCTAATTAATGAAAAGTACAGTTGGAACAATTTTTCATATTAAATGCTCCAAAGAGACGACGCGCGACGGATGATTTTTTAGATAATCTTCATCAAAATAGATACGTAAAACCACTTCCGCAAATGAATGCACACGTTTTTCATTTCTCCAGCTAATAAAGTTTTCGTATGACTTTATTTATATAGCACGTGATTTCGACGGCGAGTGGCGACCGATTTTGGATTATTTCTTGGCCTTTTTGTTCTATTTACATGTTAGCATCTTCATTTCCACTTGACATTGTCAAAAAATATTCACTTTTTCTTTTATTTCAATTTTTATTACGTAAATTTTTCGCGGCAATACCAACCATTTTTAGGGTTCCATGGTTTAAATACTATAATATACTACAAAAAAAGCCAAGGGCGAGTCGGACTCGCGCACCGAGGGTTCCGTACTCCAAAAGTAAAAGTAAAACGATAGTAAAATAATTTGCTTATTTATCGTTAACTTTGTTTGTAGAGGTTTATTGTTAATATAAAAAAAACTATGCTAGTTAGAGCGTTGGTTTTATTTTTCCTGTAAAATATACATAAACCTCTATTGACCATAATTATTTCAGATTTTTCGATTGGTAAGCTTCGGAGATAAGGGGGGGGGAACGGTATTTTTTTCGACATTTTGGCCGATTAATCAAAACCTATTATATCTAGAAATAAATAAAAAACTGTTTTAGAATGCACAAGTAAAGGCCTTTCATATGATACCCCACTCGGTATAGTTATCTTACTTTGAAATTTCAAACTCCCGATTTTCCCCCTTTTTTAATCAAACTAAAATAATTTTCGCGTTGCTTTTATTTTTCGTGTAAAATATACATAAATCTCTATTGACCATAATTATTTCAGATTTTTCGATTGGTAAACTTCGGAGATAAGGGGGGGGGGGGAACGGAATTTTTTTCGACATTTTGGCCGATTACTCAAAAACTATTATATATAGAAATAAATAAAAAACTGTTTTAGAATGCACAAGTAAAGGCCTTTCATATGATACCCCACTCGGTATAGTTATCTTACTTTGAAATTTCAAACTCCCGATTTTCCCCCTTTTTTAATCAAACTAAAATAATTTTCGCGTTGCTTTTATTTTTCGTGTAAAATATACATAAATCTCTATTGACCATAATTATTTCAGATTTTTCGATTGGTAAACTTCGGAGATAAGGGGGGGGGGGGGGGGGACGGTATTTTTTTCGACATTTTGGCTGATTACTCAAAAACTATTATATATAGAAATAAATAAAAAACTGTTTTAGAATGCACAAGTAAAGGCCTTTCATATGATATCCCACTCGGTATAGTTATTTTACTTTGAAATTTCAAACCCCCGATTTTCCCCCTTTTTTAATAAAACTAAAAATTATTTTCGATTTTTCTTTATTCCAATGATGTTGGGCCACTATTATACACAACTATGCCAAATTTCATGTCGATAGCTTTAATAGTTACTGAAATAATCGACTGTGACAGACGGACGGACGGACGGAGAAAGTCTCACCATAAGGGTTCCATTTTTACCATTTTGGTACGGAACCCTAATATGCAACTTACACTACGCGTAATACCTAACTTAGATAAAACGGATATAACTCCTTAACTAATGAACCCTACTTAGCCGTGATAGTTTTCCTTTAAAATTCATTATATATAGATACTACTGCTGTGAATTTTTTCTTGTATCCTATATACAGCCATTTAGCTGGCAGAGGGGGGGGGGGACACTTGACTCTAATAAAATTAGCACTTTAAAATATCATATTTCACAAACGGATCCTTGAATTGAAAAATGGTGTTCCCACACCCACAATATTTTTGAAAGACCTATTCAACGACACCCCACACTATGGGATAGTCGAGAAAAAAAAAATTCATCCCCACTTTACATGTAGGGGAGGTACCCTAAAAAAAATTATTTTTCCAAATTTTATTTCACCACTTTGTCGGCGTGATTGATATTTATCCCCTTGTCAAATTACAGATTTCTAGTACCAATAGTCTCTGAGCTAAACCGCGGCTAGGCAGACAGACAGACAGACAGACGGACGGACATGGCGAAACTATAAGGGTTCCTTGTTTACTACGGAATCCTAAAAAGTTACTTTATTGCCCTAGGGGCTGAAATGAGTCATTATAGCTTCCAAATAGCTTCGCGTTGGGTACAGAATACAGTCCCTTCTACACTATAAGCTATAATGACATCTTTTTAGAGCATGAGAGGTGAAAAATATATTATATTAAATAAACATGAATAATATTAATCATACAGAGACCAAGCTTCATCAATTGCCTGATCATTGGGTACGTGCGTATGTTGTCATTCATAAACAACTTTCCCTTTATTTGCGAGCATATAAAGTTATTAATAGAACACAATAATTTTATTATTTATTATCGCTAGTGTAAGTAGGTAGTTGATTACCTACAACAATAAATTTTATAAAATTTATACTTATAAATAAGTATACAAGCTTAGTAGTTACAAGTTTAATAATAATATTAGGTAGGTATGCCGTATGTCTTGTTATAGCCTAGTGGATATAGTGTTTCTGTGTCCTTTTCTGTGGACCGATGTTCGATCCCAGGTACACATCTCCGACTTTTCGGAGTTATTTATATTAGGTACGTGCTTTTAAAGCAGTAACATATCACTTGCTATATCGGTGAAATCTCCATGCTCGAGAGTTCTCCATAATGATCTCAAAGGAGTGTCTGACATCTGCCAATCCGCACTTGGCCGGCGTGGTGGATGATCTCTCATTCCATCTGCAGAGGAGACGTGTGTAAGTGGGTCGGCGCGGTATAGGTATAAGCCTTAATTATTAAATTATTTGAGGAGGCAAAGTATTTATTATTGTAAAGACTAGAGATTTAATTTGACTTGCCGAAAGCGAACTATATTTATGACCCTTCTCTGAAAGGAGACCTGTGCTCAGTAGTGACTAGTGATCCGTAGATGGGTTGATGATGATGATGATGATGATGACTGTTTATGAACCGAACCCACACACAAAATGCGTTTAGGAAGAAACGTACCCAAAGATAAATATTCATCTATTCTATGGGTACATGGGTACGTTTTCGTTTGGGTCTAGTTAAACATAATTCGTTAAATTATTCGACCTGATAATGTCTAAAACAAATCGTTTTTGTGTGGGACATCTATTATGCATCTATTTGTTTTTCTATGATATTTAATAATTATTTACCTACCTAATAATATTACTGGAACAAAGTTCCTTTTCGGACGGTTTGGCGGATGGAGGCTATAGCCGAAAAAAGTGTAAGAATTTTCCGTCACGTCACTTGTTGCCTTCGTTTATTATACACATTGCATCATAACTTTGGTGGCAAGGAGTGAAAGTTCGGCGGCGATTCGAATCCTGACCAGATTATTTTGTATTTTATTTTTATTATTAATTTATTATTATTTATAATTTAATAATAATACTTAATTGGTAAAAAATTAAAAATAAAAGTGTGTGTGTGCACACAAAGTTTGCACTTTAGGCAGACTAATGTCTTTAGGAGTGAAACTACCGGTACGGGGGTTCGAATCCTGATTTCAGATTATTATTTTCTTACCTATTAGAAGGAACTTGGTTCCAAGTTTCCAACCGAGTGTACCACGACACTCATGTATTTTTTATGTAGGTACTTATTTAAAAAATAAATAATCTATTAAAATAAATAACCGATTATGTTTAAAACACTTTTTTTTAAACAATTGCTCGCCCTTTTGGATTAAAAATAATAATAATAACGTAGTAGACGCGCAGTTGTGTTTTTCTTACTTAATTAGGTACAAAGTACATTTATTTTTTCAGTTCTCACAGTTTGACATTTGATCTTGTTCTATTCTATGGTGTATTTTTATCGTAGTAATAGATATGCGTGTTTTCAAATAACCGCACGGATAAGCAGTATAGCATGATGCAAGCTTTGCGTACTTTTAATCAGTTTTAGGGTTCCGTAGTAAAATTAAAAAGAAATCTCCGCCACCGTGTCACCAAGTCTGTCCGTCTGTCTGCTGCTATGCGCAGAGACTATTGGCAGGCCTGTTTCACTCTTGGTACTTACGCGATTTATGTACCTACAATCGCTGGCTCTCTGAGCGCGATACTACAGTCGGGGCTAGCGCGCTCTAGGCGAGTACTAGTACTACTGAATTTAACATTGCTTACGTAAATAGTTTTTCGTAAATATTATTTTAAATAGTTTACGTTTAGTGTTTAGTACATTTTGTTGAACATAGACTCAGAAGCGGAACTTATCACTCAAAACTAATCACGCCTTAAGAGAATACATCTCTTAAAACGCTAAAACCCTACCTATAGCCGTCTCCTCCACCCCCACAACGGCCCCTTTCCTCACATCTAATCAATTTCACCACAAACACGACAGACAAACACCATCTGAACATGAGGGTAGTTATCAAAACATTTAAATATCAATTAATCAATAACACTAATCTAAGCGTACTGGCAATATTTATTCGATTAGGGTGCGATTGCTACCGCAATCCCTCAATCAAATACAACGACCTAGACACGAAAGCATCTACTAGTTATTGGAACTACTTTACTGTTCAGAAGCAGGCCTTTATTTCTATACCAAATATCTATCACAACACAAATTATCAAATTAACACTAATTACACTAGCTTTTCTGCAAACTTATTTAAACATAAATTATAGGTAAATCACTCGCGCGATAACTCAACAGAGTTTAGCGTACGCTTTCACGACATAACCGAACTGAGAGCCTTTCGTCTTTCTTTTCGCTTTTTATATATTTCATTTACAAAATGGCGGTACCTCCCACTTCTTTGACGAACCTTTGAAATCATTCGTCCAATCGTTGGGAGAAGTCAAATATTAGTCTATTTAAATTCTATTCAGTCAAATTTCAACAAAACTATCACCTATATTATCTCTTATATTTAAAACTATTTGATATTATATACACACTAATTCTTATTATTATTCGTAAAAGCTAGTTAATTTAATCATGTAGCTGACAGTTCGGCCGTCCTGAAACTAAACACGTCCCCGTGTTCTCTACTTTTTCCAGTCTACCTTATTTCAATAGAGATGTTGGCAACTAATCAAACCAGCAATTCACCACTCCCATCACACGTCAAAGCGCGCGCACAGTATGGGAGCTTGCATGAATTATCAAACCCATACGTCACAAACATTTGACGCACTGTTTATAGATACTTAATCGATAATTTAAAATGTTTGTGACACTCAAACTAAAAGCGGTATATTATGTCCGCTTCACCTACTCTGACTCTTTTTAATAATAAATATATAGAATAAATAAATAAGATAAGAAAAATTAAATTCTATCATTTCCCTAACATATAATAATTTATTATTATATCGCTTCAGTCTTGCCCACGTTCAAGTCATAGAAGGTCTTGTCTTAAGTCAGGTCAGTCTCAAATAAATTCTTACATATATATTTTTTGTAGATCTTTTCGATAATTACTAGTACTTTTCTTAAAATAATATACTTATTATATTTAATCTTATAAAACACTTTGATCGCTCCAAATACTTCGACATAGTTCTGCATAATAATCGTGTTCGAAGTAAATAAAACTTAATCTTAATTGTCATTTTTTCATTTACCTATAATATGAACTTTCATTACTTACAAGACTTAATCCGTAAAGGTGTACGTAATGTCCTAAACATATAAGAACAAAAAGAAAATAATATAAATAAATATAGCAAGGAAAATATACTTATTGCCCAAGTTCGATTCGAGGATAACATTACTCTTAATCAGGTCTCAAGCAATTCTGTCATATCGTTCAGGTCGCAGGCAATCTGCCTTAATTCCGGTCATGACTGCTTTTAGTAAAATTGTGGGCGGTCTCGCGCTCTGTCAAGTCTCTTAAGTTGTTTAAAAAAAAGTCATTAATTAACTCAAAATCGAATCTTCAGCCTAAATATTTGATATCGAGACTAAAAATTAAAATTTTTAAATTTACTCAAAAATTCAAAACTTTAAACTTTTAAATTATTTCCCATACTCAACCTGTCGTTTTGTTCATCATGTCAAATCTTTATTCGTTTAATAAGCTCAATATTATTTTTAACTGCATAATATATTTTTTTTAAAATAAGTCAATTTCAAACTTCTAAACTCTGCATTGGCAAACTCTTCTAACAACTTGTCTATTAAACTATTATATTAAATACTTAATTTCTAATAAGTTTTAAATCAAAAGTTACAAACTCTGCATTGACGAACTCTTCAAACAACTTCTTGTCCCTCAAAGTATACTATTAAATACTTAATTTCTGTTATGTTTTAAATTAAAGTAAGGACTGCTGACTATTTTATTTTAGTCAAATTGTCAAAATGTCAAATCTGGATTACGTTCATTTTACTTACTTTTCGCAATCTATCTCTTTCAGCTTTTTTTACTACATTTTATATATTTCTTGGTTGTAGAACCAGAACCAGTGGTAAATTCAATTGATAATTTGAATAAAAACTAAATTGTATTCTATTCCATTCACATTCAATCTCATCTCTGGAGGGTTATTCACTTAAATACCATATTATCGAAATCAGAAACTACTAACTTCAAAAGCAAACTCACTTCACCTTGGTTTGGTATTGTTTAAGCAAATACCAATTTGTATAAAATGATCCCCAATTTATCTTTACCAAATAGTTTACCTCGCCACAATATTCATGAATGTGGCGCCATCTTCCGAGTGTTGCAGATTACGAATTTACAAAAACATCACGCATTGATTTTTCTTTACAAAAGGGTTTTACAGAATAGATCTGCTGGCTACAACCTAGAACTATTATCAGATGTATTGCTCATTTCTTTAAGCAAAGTTTTTGTCTTAAAACCGCTTATTTATTCAACTTTCACCATCAAGAATTTCGTAAAAAAAAAAGTCATTCATTATCATTGTCATCTCCCAATAATTTTAAAATCATTATTCATAAAAATAATAATATGGTCAACTAGAATAACCATAAACAAAATTCATAATTAATAACATTTTAATCATAAGATTAGTTTACCCATTGAATAGATATCTATCGAAAATAAACAATCACTAATTTATAGTAAAATAACTAAATCGTTAATCCAAACAATTCTTCAACTAATTCGTTAATGGTAAACGGTTCTAATTCTGAGAATCTGTCTCTAACATCAGGCATACCACGAGGTTTAGTTTTGGGGCCATTACGCTGTATAATTATCAAATTAAAATTAATAAAATAAATCTCATATTAATAACATTCATCTCTGTTTCAAACAGTCGTAACATTTTTTCGCAGATGATCTCAAAATCTCTAGCTACAAAAGGACACTAAACTTGACTGCTATATCTTTCAAGACCTAGACCATCTATCTATATCAGTCCCTATCGATTTGTAATGCACTTGATGAAGAACTTCTCGAAATCACCCACCGTCCTTCATTTATATAATTTTTTTAAAGAACGCTACAGCTAAAATATATTATAATTATGCCCTCCGTTTATGAAACCATTTTTACCATAAGTAACTAAATCAGATTGAAAATGTTCAGGAAAAATTCCTTCGTTCACTGAATTAAAGATGTTATTGTTCAAAACTTCCCCACAAAGAGTTTCTTTTATTTAATAATATTATCTATTGAATGTCAGTTACAGGTGCAAATGGACGACTAATGCATTTATATTATATTTATAATCTGCTTGCTGCCTATCCTTTTGGAATCAATGCTGGGAAATGTTCACCTATGCGTCAACTTGTGGACACTTACATTAAACAGTTCATAAAAGACGTATTTACTTTATCTGAGGCACGATTCCAGAATGCCATTAGCACAATAAAGTGAGTTATTTAAATCATACAGATATCCTGTCAAATTTCTGTTCATGTTAAATTTAATAGTAAAATAAATAAAAACAAAATCAGTTATAAGTCCAAGGTTTTCATAATATTTTACGCTTTATCTTATCAAGTGCATTTTAACCTATGTTTCTTCAAATCAGATCTGTTATACTTACAACTGTTCAACTGTTTATCTACTTTCCCTAATAAAAACTAAAATTATAATTCAAATTGTGTCATCATCGTAATTCTCATCGCAATACACTGGTAAATCAATCATAAAATCGACTTACAAATTCTTGTAAGTCGATCAATAATAATAATTTGTGATCAAAACAATCATCATCAATCAATATTCCTATCGTCAATCTACAATTTTTGATCAACTCATCAACAAACACTTCATTAAAATATTCACATCAGAATATTCTTCATCAAATGGAAAATTCATTTTCATTTTCATCATATTCATCAGAATAGTCAACGTCAAGTATATTTATCACGGAAATACTAATTCTCAAAAGCACTATCGGTCACTAAACCTAATATACTTGCTAAATATTATCTAGCTATACTATGTTTATATATTATGTCATAGTATGTATCTATTACTGATTATAAACAGTAACAATATACAATATATTCTATGTATAAATTGAGTCAAGGTTTTTTTGAATAAAATATTTCGCCTACCATACTCTGTATAAATAAGTAATTCATCAAAATTATTATCCTCAAGATCACACTCATCTTGTACAGTTAACTATCAGCTTCCCGATTACGAAGGCATTAAAATAAACCCCGTTTTTGTGTCTTTTTCTTTGAACGCTACTCACGCGAAACGCATTCAAAATATAATATATTCTTTTTTATAATGTTCCTAATCAAAACGAAACCTTTAGATTAATGTCTTAATGAAATGCTTTGCAGTAAGCAAACTATTTAAGACACGTTTATTCAAACCTCTTTTTTTTTTTAATATTTACTAACTAAAATGACCCGAATGCATATTTATTCCAAAATGTAATTTCACTATATTTACTTCAAAAATATTGGTAATTCTAACAAAGAACAACGCAACATCAAATGCACATGGCCAACCAATGGCGTATCCTACTCGTTCACCAAAAAGGCACACAACCACTTAATAATGAAGGAAGCACTCTCAATTTCATCAGATTTCTGACAGTCTTGCCTCTACATATTATTATGATTAAATAATTCCTTGGTCCTAAGAACAATTATTATATTGACAATATTTACAGTTTTACAAGTGATCTTTTGTTCATCAACAATTTTGGACAATCTTGTCCATCTGAGTAGTCTACTCTAAATCGTGTCATCGGGCATTTTGCCCTAAATCGTGTCATCGGGCATTTCACCCTAAATCGTGTCATCGGGCATTTTGCCCTAAATCGTGTCATCGGGCATTTTGCCCTAAATCTTGTCACAGGCTGTCTTGCCCTCGTATCATTGAAATTATTGTCAATATAATCCCTTTTTCAAATTATCGTCAAGCTTTCATTACATATCTTATACAATTCAATGTTACACATCTATATTGGCACTATCAAAAGGTTATAGTTTAGAAATGGTCCACCTCTAAACCACTTACATTATTTAATTTAAGGGTAGGCTGATTCATTGTAACTATTTTTTTTCTATATTTAAATAAAGAAAACAGTAGAACCTATTAAAAGAAACTCGTTAATGCTCAATAATGATAATCATTCCCGGTTTCGGCTTTCTTCCAGTTTTATTCTATTAGGTGTGTAGATACTAAATTACAAATTGAATCTTAGGAAGGTAATGAAAACATGGCGGACGGAACGTGTGAAACAGTTTGCATCAGTTTCACGTCATGATACTTAAAATTTACTAATATTAAAAAAAAAAAACAAAAATATTCATGTAAAGTTCTAAAAAAAAATGATTAATTCACAATCTCAGTATCTCTTATTTCAAATTTGAATAAAATTATAATTGCTTGTAGTTTTAGTTATATCAATCAAATCGGAAATAAATCATGAAAATCAATTCAATGGTGCATTCTTGCCCCAACACCTTTATATATTTTCTTAATCTTTCAAAAAAATATTCAATGAAACCAAGTACTCGTTATAGCAAAATCTTCTGATCAAATAGTATTACTTTATGCTACGTAGGTATTTTCAGTTTTGAAACATTAATAAATTACAAAAATTTCGTTAAACCTGATGGTCAGGGATCTCAAAGTTATGAGTCTCAATCAAAAAAGTCATAAACTTATCATTCGTAGCAAATGAAGGTATTTGTAAAAAAAAAAAAAAAAGAAACAAGCTTGGATACTCAAATCTGCCACTTAAATGAAGATTCATCTATATTTCTACAACATTGCAATTAATAATGAAACGATCTCACCGAGTGGCTCCAACCGGCGGCGATAATTCTCAGCTGTAGTTCCGCTCTTACCTTCATCGTACCTCCAACGCACGCGTGGCGTTATTTTCTTGCGTCTGCTTTGCGCCTTGTTACATGAACTTAGCGTGGATAGCACGCTGATGTGGATGGCAAAACGGATTCATGGACACGTAAGTCACATCCCACTTCTGAGTTGTTGAACATAGACTCAGAAGCGGAACTTATCACTCAAAACTAATCACGCCTTAAGAGAATACATCTCTTAAAACGCTAAAACCCTACCTATAGCCGTCTCCTCCACCCCCACAACGGCCCCTTTCCTCACATCTAATCAATTTCACCACAAACACGACAGACAAACACCATCTGAACATGAGGGTAGTTATCAAAACATTTAAATATCAATTAATCAATAACACTAATCTAAGCGTACTGGCAATATTTATTCGATTAGGGTGCGATTGCTACCGCAATCCCTCAATCAAATACAACGACCTAGACACGAAAGCATCTACTAGTTATTGGAACTACTTTACTGTTCAGAAGCAGGCCTTTATTTCTATACCAAATATCTATCACAACACAAATTATCAAATTAACACTAATTACACTAGCTTTTCTGCAAACTTATTTAAACATAAATTATAGGTAAATCACTCGCGCGATAACTCAACAGAGTTTAGCGTACGCTTTCACGACATAACCGAACTGAGAGCCTTTCGTCTTTCTTTTCGCTTTTTATATATTTCATTTACAAAATGGCGGTACCTCCCACTTCTTTGACGAACCTTTGAAATCATTCGTCCAATCGTTGGGAGAAGTCAAATATTAGTCTATTTAAATTCTATTCAGTCAAATTTCAACAAAACTATCACCTATATTATCTCTTATATTTAAAACTATTTGATATTATATACACACTAATTCTTATTATTATTCGTAAAAGCTAGTTAATTTAATCATGTAGCTGACAATTTGTAGTAATAAAAATAGTTGTAAACATTAAAATGGGTATCTATCTAATGAAATAATGGCATAAAGTCGTTGCTACTGTAATTGTTGTGTGGATGGATGCTTAATCAGCAAAGAAAAGGATTCTAATTTATCATTTTTTACGTTACTTATAAACTAATATTAATTTTATGAATCTGTGTCCATGTTTTCCCTCCCAATATTTACTAAAATTATATGTTTGCCTTAGAGTTTTTTCAACCCTTAAATTTAACAATCGTTATTTTAAAGACAGAAACAATCTTTAAAGACATATTAAAGTTAAACAGCTGATGTAAAATAAATAAATAGTTAAAAGTTATACCTACTGATTTTTTTACTCTTTGTTGACAGCCCCAGGCAACCACGCAACGTTGTCCGTGACGTAGGTAGGCGAACAGATCCAAAGCAATATGGATCCCCGCGCCGAGCTATAAAGTCTAATTTAGCTTGCGTGCGTGATTTATCTATTTAATAAAAAATATGTAGGCTATTAAAGCGCCGGCAAGTAGTCAACATCAAAGGAGTGAAACTTCTGTACGTAGTACTATTATATATTCTGTGCTATTGGTACCTACTATAGAGCTGTAATTTGGCAAGCTTATACAATATACATATTACTATTTAGGTATGCCTACAAAGTTGTACACTAAAATTTAAAAAAATCTTTATTTTGGGTACGCCCCAGGCAGTGTTCGCCGCGAACGGCACTTTATACGTTAAGTTTTTGCCATTAATTTAAAACTAAACTAGCGGCAGGCTATGATGGCCGGTTTGACGTTTGTCCGCTCATGAAGTTCCGTATTAATTGATAACGACTTTGAAGGAAATAATTGTATTACTTTATTGACGATAGTGATGTGCAGAGATTCATAAATTTTATCGAATGTAGTTTTAGGTTTAGGACTCAAAATTTATTTATTAAATTGATTTCTAAAATGTATACAAGTGTAGAAAAATCAGTTTGCACCATTTAAGGGGTGAATGTACTTGTGAATATGAACAATTTTCACTATGTGGACAAACCTCTGAAATCGCAAAAAAATATCAGCTGTTTCATACAAAAGGTAAAATTTTTATTTTTATATGATATATACCACAACTCGGCATTTGGTTTTCTAAATTGAAAATTTTTAAAAATGGAATCTAATACGATCGTCACATAGGATCGCTGGCTAGCACAACTACTACCTCCGGCAAACTCGCGTCAATGCTCAATGCAAAACAAAGCAGTTTCGAATTGACGTTGCTTCGAAAAGTATAAACTGTCAGTGCAATGCGATTGTGATATAGTTTTGACCTGGCTTTGGATTTCAAATATTGATACTGCATTACTGTTGACCCTTGCTCGTTAATTTGGACTCTGTTCAAGCCCTTTGTTGTGGATTTCGTCGATATGACCGAACGTACGCAGAGAACTGTTCTAAATAGTCAGACACGTGAGTTCGTAATACGCCTTCGTAACTATTTCGATCGTGAAGCTCAAAATGGAGGGCCAATTTTACCTATAACGTCAGTGGTTGAACGCGTAGCTGATGCGCTTAATATTGGACAACGAACTGTTAGACGGATAACTAAAAAAAAATATGGCGAGACTGGCACAGAAGAAAATAAACTTCACACACCAAAAAAGAGAAAACGAGCAAAACCAGTCGTAGGCATCGATAGCTTTGATGCCGATGCTATCCGAAGACATGTTTACGGCTACTATTTACAGAAGGAGTATCCAACAAGAAAAAAGTTGGTGCATTCACTGAAGGAAGCTGGATTATTCTTCGGTGGGGAAAGTTCTTTAACGAAGATTTTGAAGACCATTGGATTTCGATACAAAAAATGTAACAAACGCAAAATATTGATGGAAAGATTTGATATAGCGATGGCAAGGTATACTTTTTTACGGCAAGTGAAAGAAATCAAAAATTGGCAAAATGTTGTGTTCTTGGATGAAACATGGCTTAATGCTAACCATACTGTAGGCCGTTCTTGGAACGATGACACAGCAGCATCTACTTCCAAAGTTCCTGTAGGAAAAGGATCGCGACTTATAATTTGTCACGCCGGAACCATCAACGGGTTTGTCGAAGGTTCTCTCATGGCTTTTGCGTCAAAAACCACTGGAGACTATCATGAAGACATGAATGGAGAAAAGTTTACTGAATGGTTTACCTCAATGTTGTGTAGCCTCCCTGAACCATCTATTATAATTATGGACAACGCCCCATACCACTCGATGCAAATTGACAAGCCACCTGCCCAATCCCAAAAGAAAGCTGATATCGTCGCATGGCTTCGTAAAAATGGCGTAGATGCAAACATGAATATGTTAAAAGCGGAATGAGTACGTCTTTTAAAAGAAAACAAACCAACCAAGATCCGATACGTCATTGACGAAATAGCATTAGAACATGGGCACAGAGTTATACGGTTACCGCCTTACCATTGTGAGTATAATGCGATTGAGTTGGTGTGGGCCCAAATTAAGGGATATGCTGCAAGACACAATACAGAACCCCCATTTACCACAAAAAAAATGCTAAAATTATTAGAAGAAGCTTGTGAACATGTGACTAAAGGAGACTGGGAAAAGGTTGTGAATAGAACTGTTAAATTAATAAGGGAAGATTATGAAAGAGATGTGAAAATAGATAATATTATAGAAAACGAACATATAATTATTAATGTAGGTGATGATAGCAGTGACGACACTGAAAATAGTAGTATGGACGAATCTGATTAATTATGGCCTTTTGTGGCACCTTTTTTGGTATCTTTTGTATTCATATGTTTCTTGTGTGCATATAAAGTATGTATATTCATTTTCATTCAAATATTCAGTTCGTTCAAATAAATTAAATAAACATATACATTTTTGTTTTATTAAACCTATTTAATCAGGTACAAAAACAAAACTTAATTGTTTTTTGTTCGAGAATAAATTGACATTCCACATCACTATTGTAATGTGTCAAACCGGCCATCATAGCGTGCCGCTAGTGTAAGCGCATTATAACTTTGTAATGTTATTTTAAAATGTATAAAAAACATGTCATGATGAAAATTTCATTTTCACCTTCTAAGTAGGTACGCATATTGTGACGGGCAACTACAGAACCCTTCACTGCGCGTGGCCTGACACGCAATTGGCCGTTTATTCTAACATCTACCTACTCGTAGCAACGTAGTTGAGAATTACAAAAGAATAGCCTACTTACTTATTTGAAATAAAGTACCTATATTTCATATTGCCATTGCACAAAATTAGAGAAAAGTAATAGCCTAGTGGTTAGGACTCTGGTCTCCTAATCGGGGGGTCGCAGGTTCGATCCCGGGTACACACCTCTGACTTTTCGAAGTTATATAATATGTGCGTTTAAGAAATTAAATATCACATGCTTTAACGGTGAAGGAAAACATCGTGAGGAAACCTGCACACCTGCGAGAGTTCTCCATAATGTTCTCGAAGGTGTATGAAGTCCGCCAATTCGCATTGGGCCATCGTGGTGGACTATGGGCATAGACGAATGATATTTACTATTGAGGTTCATTTGTCAAAGACTATGGGCCTTTAGCCCTTCTCTGAGGAGACCTGAGCTCAGTAGTCAGTAGTGAGCCGTTGATGGGTTGAGAAGAAGATTACTTATCAATTTAGTCTTGGTCTCATGAGTTAATATTATCTGAAGTTTAGAGAAATAGAATCAGGAAAGTAGGCGCCTACTTTTATTTTACAACAAAATATTTTACGAGCACTGCACGGCCGGAGCTTTTTGTTCAGAGCTTTCTAAAACGATTTTAAGTACCTAATAATAATTTTTGTGTGGCCTGTAGTAGGTAGGTACTATAACATTGAGAAAGCTCCCCTTAGCGCATAAAACAACCTAGGTAGGTAGGTAGGTATATAAGTACGTAGGTACCTACCCAATTTCAAATCTCTATAAATCTGAATGGGTTAGAAAAAAGTGGTTAGTGATTTCTTCGCATTTATTTATATTTCTGAATTATGAAAATAAAACATAAATAGGCCAGGTATTAAACAATACATTCACTTCATTAATTTAATAATTTATTAAATAAGTACTGATAATAATGTATACAGAGTAACCGCCAGCGTAAAACATAAAATCACACAATACAGAAATATTGACTAGCAAAGGATTAGAAGTTACATCGCTCAGAGTCGGTGGCACACTCGTATCTGTCTTCACTTTCGATTACGACGAATTAGTTCCAAAAATTCTTTTGCAATCGGAACTACCTCTTGCGTCGTCGCGTTCGAGGTCTATGTGACGATTGTGAACTCCATTCTAAGCTGAGATCGCTCGACGAAGGCGGAGTTTCCGGAAACTGGGCATCCGAAGTCCATCGACACGAAGCGCACACGGGTTTCGGCGTTTCGAGTAATTTTTCCGACTTTTCCTTGCCGTACGACTCTAGAATGTGCTTGTAAGCGCACTCCAGAGGCTCGGGGCTGCGGCCTCGCGCCGCGCACAGCCGCAGGCGCACGCAGGCGTTGCAGTATCCGCAGATATCGCCACGAAGAGCACTTCGCACCATTTTGCCTGCTGAGCGTTGACGCACTTGATACACTACTGTGCGATTACTCCATACGGTATATTTATGCGCGCCGCGACGCCGCGACAGGCGTACAGCACGCGCCCGCTGATAACCCCCGTCCGGCGCCAGTGTTAGCGACCGCTTAGCTATGGCCTTTGAAAAAATTGTCTCGCTCTCAGTGGAACTCGGTTGCCCTTTCCGCTTATTATCTCGCTAAAATATACGATATTCTTTAGATGGCAATAAAACTGTTTTATAGTGCGATAGGTTAAAAGTAATAGATTTTTTATTGGCAGTTATAAACAGTTAAATAGCTAATAAATCATTTTTACTTGACGGGTATAATCTTAAAGCCTTATAACGTAGAAAATATAATATTATCTAAGAATATTATATTTTTGTATGTCCAGTAGGTGCCTTTTATCAGAGAATTTATTTTTCCAACAGCGCACGACTAAACTTAATAATTTATTCAATCATCGGATTATTCTAGGTATTACAAATAATATTGAGTATACCTTACCTTCTTCAGATTAGGCTTCTTTAATTTGCGGAATATTTTTCTTTATTATAGTAATTTTTTGACGTGATAACGTCTTATAAATCGATGAACACGATTTATTCATCATTATTTGTGACGTAATAAATGTCACGTTCCGCTTGAGCCTGTGCGTGCAAGCGAGAGCGCGGAACAAGCGATAGAGAGGCACGATCGGCCCAAGCGTTGGCTTGTACTACTGACCAGAGAGCGCCCGCCACCGCCCGCCAGTCATCGCGTGCGTGCTGTGGTAGCTGATGTGTCGCGACCTAGTTCTAGCAGTTCATAAAAGTATGCAATTTTTTATCAATGTTTCTTTATGACATTATCACGTAAAACTATCGTCCGTAAACAGACTTTTTTTGTTCACGGGTTTAACTGCTCACTAGGTAGAGGCATGGAAAGTACCTAGCTACTTGCATTTAATAAAATATCTACATATTAGTTAGACATATAGATACCAGTATAAATTATACATTGTCTTATAATAAAAACGCAAATTTTCAAAAACTAAAATCATATCGGCCGAAGCTAGAGTGCGCAAAAAATCTAAATTCTTCTAAATCTAAAAATCTTATTAAATTCAAATCAAAGATCTTTGTAATAGTAGGTACATTTACATCGATGATTCCCCAATTCCCAAGCAATAGCTTCTAGTCATGCCAACAAATTGTTTTCGCCAGTGTCACGTTGATGGAGAAGGCACGAAGCAGATTGAGCGGTGTAAGATATTGTAAATTCTGATCAGCTAGGTATATATAAATTTTTTATGAGTGTACAAAATATGTGAGCGCCAACACAAGTGCACTCTATAGTCTATACCTACCCTCATTCTCCTAGTCCGATGGGACGACAATCCGCCGACATACACGGCATACACACGCCTGCATACATAGCATACTATCTACTATATTGTAAACTTGTTTTGAAAAGAGCAACTGCCGAGTTTCTTGCTGGTTCTTCTCGGCAGGAACGGCATTCCGAACCAGTGGTAGACTCATCGACCATTCAAAAGCACTTGTAAAAGTTTATTTGGGTAAAAAACATTTCTATTCTATTCTATAACACGTCCGCAGTAAGATCATTCGCAGGGCAGACAGTTTTACGTCATGCTGTCCGAGAAAAATTAGGGGTCTACTGAGAATTTCCCGACAGAAACACCCTTTCTTGTCCCGGGACATCATAGTCCGCACTATAGCCACTAGAGTTTAGAGTTTAGACCATTGTTCCTGAACCAATGGTCCGCGAAGTTTTGAAAAAAATATCCGTTGACATGTAGTGTAAGTAAGGTATAAAGCAAAACTTATATATAGCGAAGTTCTAGCTCGTCTCTTTTCTCTTTAACGTGGGTCTTCCAACGTAGTTAATAATTTTTACGCGGGCATAATTATTGAAGTCGGTTTTTTTAAAAAGATTTTTTTATATTAAATTATTTTCATTGAGAAATAAATACAATATATATTTTTTTAATTTCCTGCTATCTTTTAGTATCTTATTTTATGGGTAGGTACTAAGTAGGTATGTAGGTGCTGACAAATCATGGCGAGAAAAAAAATGTCATTACTTTTTTAATTTTAAGTATTCTGTAACATTATAATGAAAAAGTTAAGAACTCCTGGAATTTTTTTGACGTGATAACGTTTTATAAATCGATGAACACCGGCTGCAAGCACGAAAAAGTGTCACGTCCCGCCTGCGCCTGAGCGCCGATGCACGATCAGCGTTGGCTTGTACCGCCCGCCAGTCATCGTTAATGTTTCTTTATGACGTTATCACATAAAACGATAGTTTTACGTGACGATAGTCCGTAAACCGACTTTACAGACAACCATTTTTTTTTCGAGATAGGCTTGCGCTTGACGACTGTCTAGTCTGTCTGTGTGTCTAGGTTAGGTATAGGTCTTGAAGGTACTTAGGTACTCAAATTATACGTGGCTGGAAACACAGACGCCGGAAGTGCGTTCCACACCTTAGCAGAACTACATCAAGGAGTCAATCACATTCATAACTTAGATAGAACATTAAAATAGGTAGGTAGCTACTTAGGTATGTTATGGGTACCTACCTATCTACTCAAGTAAGTATATGCAATACCTAGGTTACTCGGCGTCCAGACCAAATATTTTTCGTAGAAAGTATTAAAAATAAATCAATGATGTTATCCCGTATCCATTTAATTAGCTACTAAACAATGACTTGCCACTATAAACGTTTGAAGCCTCAATAGCCCAACGGTTAAAGGTGCGGACTGAAAACTGAAAGGTCGCAGGTTCGAATCCCACCCGTTGCACTATTGTCGTACCCACTCCTAACACAAGCTTTCCGCTTATTTGGAGGGGAAAGGAGGATATGAGTCAACTTCAATTTGGCTGATATTCTTTTTTTTTTAAAAAAACTTTCCATAATCTACAAAAAGGCTCCCGATACGAGCGAGTTTTGGTTCGTTTGTCGCTTCAAGTATCTACATGATACCCACTGCGATGTCAATTATTGGTGTAGGTACTTTATTCCTGATAACGTCAATACTGTTCTAGATCCTTACCAGTAATCACCAGCTAGGCAACCTCATTATACGCATTGAGTGCGCATTATTGTGTAAATAATCATTTAATTATCTTATTCCCACGTCTATCACAAGCTTACTTAATTTCTTGCATTTACGTGTTTCAGTCTGCAAAAATCATGTAATAATCAACTCATGCAACTTTTTGCAATAGGTAGGTACATCTTGAATTGAAAGTATCGCTAGATAGTAGACTCTAGGACTTATGTGTAGGGACATAATATGTACCAACAATGTGGGTAGGTAGGTACATACATAGGTATGTAATTTTATTAGCAAGAGCGTAAAGATAGAGGGTAGGCTAAAGAGAATGTTTCACATATCTAGTCTAGTACTTTATATCCACGTTTATACGACGTACCTGTGAAACACGGTCTTCTTTATTTTTAACCGAAAGGCAAAATACCAAGTTTCATGGATATTACTTGAAAAATGACGGATTTTCATACAAACTATCATCCCCTATTAATCCCCATTTGGGGGTAAATTTTTTAAAAAATGTGCAATAAGTAGGTATTTCTTCATTTTAAATTCAAAGTCCATATACCAAGTTTCACGGATTTATCCTATACGACTTTCATATAAACATCCACCCACTATTTAACCCCTTAAGGTGTGGAATTTCAAAAAATCCATTCTTGGATCAAAGGAACCAATTGTCAAAATTTTAAGTATCTACTCCTTTGGTTTAGGCTGTGCGTTGATAAATCAGTCAGTAAGTCAATCAGTCAGTCAGTCAGTCAGTCAGTCAGTCAGTCAGTCAGGACAAGTATTTAAGTCTTTTTAAAAGTAGTTAGGCATAGATAATAATTTAAATTTCTTTATTAATTATTTATTACTTTACTTTTTACTTATTAATTTAGGGAAGTTTACCCACCTCTTTTAGAAATATCATGAGTAGGTAACTAAGTAATGTAAGCTTCTGAGAACCACTGTTTTATCCTACGTCCATATAGCTGAGACGTCCTTAGTTGTTTTATCAGTGCTGCAATTAAAATTATTTTTTTTTAATTAATTTTAATTAAAGCACTAAGTTTTTGTATTCTCGCGATAAACTGACGGAACAAAGATCATAAGGGCATGTTCAAACGCAAAGACAATTTTCTAGAAATTGTACGTATCAATCCAGAACGGACTACCGATGTCCGATGCCGTTATCAGTGTCGACAAGGCGCACACAAGTCAATGCTATTATTAAAACCCTGCCAGATGGTTGCCCTTAACTTAGGTCTTGATACTGCCTCTGCCATGATAATCGTAGGTACTACGGTTCAGTCATCATAATGTTATCAATTTCCCTTTCATTAATGATCTGAAATTAATTATTAGGTTCTTTATTTATAAAAATAAATAAAAATTAAGTGGCACTCGGGGACTGCCGCGGTAAAGCTATTGCATAGCATTTTTTATCAACATATGCAATTATACAGTGTGTCCGGACACGAACTAGCGATATTTTAAACACTTATATAACAACTAATTTTAAGTAGAAATACACTCTAAACTTGGGCCCAATCCACTTCCCCTCTATGTGGCAGCCATTTTGTTTTTTTGCTGAAATATTCTCTAAGCATGTACAAAAAAAATCATATCTCTCAAAGTTTTGGTCTTACTGAGATAAAAATGGGCTTATTCGAAGCGCAACAATACTGTCCTACCGTCTACATTACAAAAGAAAGTGTTCACATTTCCATAACCTTTGAAAAAAATATGAAACCCGAAAAAAATTATCGTAAAATCATGCAAATCAACAAATTATTGTAAATATCTGCAAAAACACCCCCGATAACCCTTTTTATTTTTTTACCTAATCAAGAGATTTTGAGCTAAGCTATAATACAACATTTAATTTATAACTGTATGTCTAATACTTTCAGAGTTATTGTTGTTGGAACATAGCGCATACGCATGAATGTTATGTGTTTTTAATGATTTCCTGTTTAGGGTTCCGACAAAGGCCTTTTGTGCTTGCGTATGCGCTGCTGCGTATGATTTTACGATTATTTTTTTCGGGTTTCATATTTTTTTCAAAGGTTATGGAAATGTGAACACTTTGTTTTGTAATGTAGACGGTAGGACAGTTTTGTTGCGCTTCGAATAAGCCCATTTTTATCTCAGTAAGACCAAAACTTTGAGAGATATGATTTTTTTTGTACATGCTTAGAGAATATTTCAGTACAAAAACAAAATGGCTGCCACATAGAGGGGAAGTGGATTGGGCCCAAGTTTAGAGTGTATTTGTACTTAAAATTAGTTGTTATACAAGTGTTTAAAATATCGCTAGTTCGTGTCCGGACACACTGTATATTTATGCAATATTTTTTTGCATAAAAAAAAATATGCAAAAAAATTATTAAAAGACAAACAAACAAGAAAAGCGCACTGTCACTACTTCGCGAGTGAGATTCGAACCTGCGACATCATACACCGGTAAAGAAAGCGGCCGCTCGCCCACTGCGCCGAACAGAGCTACTTGTGAACCTCTAAAATGTTGAACGCTTACTGAAAGACGGTGTTAGGTTTATTTTCGTTACGGAATTTCTTGAACGGTCGCCGCGCTCAAACTGTTTGTCCTAGTTCAAAGCCCGCGATAAAAGCTATGCAATAGCTTAAAATATACAGGTAAAGGCCTTTCATATGATACCCCATTCGGTATAGTTATCTTACTTTGAAATTTTAAACCCCCGATTTTCCACCTTTTTTAATAAAACTAAAAATAATTTTCTCCTTTTTTTTCAATGATGTTGGGCCACTATTATACACAACTAATATTCCAAATTTCACGTCGATAGCTTTAATAGTTACTAAAATAATCGACTGACAGACGGACGGACGGACGGACGGAGAAAGTCTCACCATAAGGGTTCCATTTTTACCATTTTGGTACGGAACCCTAAAAAGGAGGCGTGTTTTGATGCGATTTTTCCCGTTTGAAAGCTGACGTGATCGAGATCGATCTTAGCTATAATTATGATGATCTGTTCAGGCGTTTGCAGATCATCAGCTCACGCAATTCCCGAGCACCTGATCACCGAATCTTGCCTAACAAGTACTATAATGTTTGCCAAAATCTAAAGTTAGGTTAGGTTGGGGTTCGACATGAACAGTCAGGTGGAACTGGAGAAGTTTTTTTTTATTCTCCAAATTCCCTATCTTTTTCAATGACCATTAACCGGTCAAAGGGTCAAAAATTCAATTTTGCAGGTTTAGATTTAAGCGTTAAGTGTTTTTCACAAGGACAACTATGTTATAATAATAACTTATAATGTACCTACCTAGCCCTTTCGCGTGTAATATCTAACCTAACCTAACCCAGACATTGTGTAAGAAGACGTTCTATAGTTAGATAACCGATCTACCTCACGTCACACATTGTAGTCTACAAACGTGTGAAGCCGGGGTGGATGGCTAGTTTATATTAAAAATCGGCCAAGTGCGAGTCGGGCCTCGCTCTTTTAGGGTTCCGTTAAAAAAAATTAAATTAAAAGATTTCCATCTACCCACCTACCCATTTTAATTTATTTTTTTTAATTTAATTTAATTTTTATTATTTGTTGTTATAGCGGCAACAGAAATACATAATATTTGAAAATTTCATCTGTCTATCTATTACCCTGAACTGATAACCAGGTACCCTTTGGGTACGGAACCCTAAAAACGCAGAGAATGTCTGCCTGTTACCTTTTCACGGATCAACTGCTGAATCGATTTTGACGAAATTTGGCACACATAATACATAATGGTGAAGAGATTCCTACAAAATAAGGTAGGTAAATTTTACATTCTTTAGATACTTTTTAATCTAAAAATAACATACATAATATTATACATATTAACGGCCAGGAATTCGCAGGCGCATTCAGGCAGTAGGTACCTACTTATTAATTGAGAAAATACTTAACTAATTACCCAATTAGCTTGAATATAAAATCAAAATATTTTAATATTGCACAACCAAATTAGTAATTTGTTTAATCATTAAGTGCCGAACAGCTGTAGCGTAGTAACATGATTTTTGATTAAGAATACCGTAGATACGGTCTACGGTACCTACCTATTCTCTTTTATCTTTTCGTGTAAATATTTTAACCTTTAAGTATTTTCCGTCAAAACTGGTAATGACCGCTTCATTTATCAAGAGAGTACTTATTTAAGTAAGTACTTTAACTTGAAAAACATCTTTAATTATACTGAACAAGAGGAGCAATTCTAAAAATATAACGGCTACATAGTGATATTTTATTCATATACCATTATGTAAGTGGCTTGTTTTTTAACAGATTTCCTGGTTATCAGTTCAGAGTATTCAGAGTCATTACAAGTACTTATGTATCTATATAATATAATAACCTACCTTTTATCTTTTCATAGTTGCGAACCCAAATTATCTTGTGCAAGATAGATATAAAATAAAATTGGTAGGTATTAGGATACTCCACGTGACGTACCTACCTACTAGTTTCAAAGAAGATAAAGGTAACTAAGTAGGTTCATTTGTTCTTATAGGTTTTGCCTGCGACTTGGTCCACATGGTTGAAAATGCCTTCAGACGGTCCGTCACCGCCGGGAAGATTCGCTTATTATATTGTACCAGTTCAAATTCAAGCATTATATCGAAGTGAGTGAGTGAGCGAAACGGAGCACAGTGCGCAACCTGTAATGATACAGCTTGTTAACAATACATCAGTGAGAGAGAAGAACCCAGCATTACAGCGCGAAACACACAGAAATCTGAACACATTACAGAAACCTGTAATGATACAGCTTGCAATACATCAGTTTGAGAGAAGAACCGATAATTACAGCGCGAAACACACAGAAACCTGTAATGATACAGATTGTTAAAAATACATCAGTAAGAGAGAAGAACCGAACATTACAGCGCGAAACACACAGAAACCTGAACACATTACAGAAAGCTATAATGATACAGTTTGTCAACAATACAGCAGTGAGAGAGAAGAACCGAGAATTACAGCGCGAAACACACAGAAACCTGAACACATTACAGAAAGCTGTAATGATACAGCTTGTTAACAATACAGCAGTGAGAGAGAAGAACCGAGAATTACAGCGCGAAACACACAGAAACCTGAACACATTACAGAAAGCTGTAATGATACAGCTTGTTAACAATACAGCAGTGAGAGAGAAGAACCGAGCATTACAGCGCGAAACACACAGAAACCTGAACACATTACAGAAAGCTGTAATGATACAGCTTGTTAACAATACAGCAGTGAGAGAGAAGAACCGAGAATTACAGCGCGAAAAACCTGAACACATTACAGAAACCTGTAATGATACAGATTGTTAACAATACATCTCAGAGAGAGAATAACCGAGCATTACAGCGCGAAACACACAGAAACTTGAACATATTACAGAAGCCTGTAATGATACAGATTGTTAACAATACATCAGTGAGAGAGAAGAACCGAGCATTACAGCGCGAAATATACAGAAACCTGAACAAATTACAGAAACTTGTAATAATAAGTACAGCTTGTTAACAATACATCAGTGAGAGAGAAGAACCGAGCATTACAGCGCGAAACACACATAAACCTGTAATGATACAGCTTGTTAACATCAGTGAGAGAGAACCGAGCATTACAGCGCCAAACACACTTACATATACCTGAACACATTGTAGAAACATGTAATGATACAGCTTAAGTTTGTTAGGTACATAACAGGCGAATGCTCTCGGTAAGGGACCGGCTTTCTACTTTGCGAATTGCGCGGCCTATACCTAGCATCCTTCCTTCAAAGACCGTTGGCACTTGCATTGGCTTGATCAATAAATAACCCTTTAGCTATTCACTGTCTCAATGGCTATCGAAAGTTGCTGACTAAGAAACTGTCAAACACTTTGTATTACGAAATCAAAACGAAATGCGGGTTTGACAGTTAATAGAAACTTTTCATTGTTTTCTGTAGTGATCCGGTCGGTAGCATTGAAAGTACATTTATACATTACCGTCAGTATTCATATTTTCGACTTTTTAAAGTAACACATTACCAAACTTATTTTGTTCGTCTAATTATTAACTATCAATTCACATAAAACAAAATGTTCATCACGCATGATGGGGCTTTCAATGATACCAGCTCCAGGTATATAGGGACTGTAATTAATGTCAAAAATAGAGAATACATACGGCAGCAGGTCATTTATATAATAAAGGTTAACAGCCATTTTGGAGTTAGAATCCCCTGCAAAATGTTAGAGGAAAAAGTTACTTAAACGATACCCTCGTTTAATTAAATCTATAGGCTATAATATTATCTAATTAAAGAAAAATTCTAAGCTCTCGTTTGCAGCTTTAAAAGTTTCTGGAGAAAATACATGAAAACACACAGACGGACCGACAACTTACTACAGCTTTACAGAATAGTCAAAACTATAAGGGCTCCTTTTAAAGTAAACGGAACTCTAAAAATGAAATTTTGAATTCAATTTCCCAATACATACAATCAAAAAAGGCAAGTAAATTGGGAATTCCTTAATCTTAGATTAATTCATAACCTAAAGTGCTCGCTTGCGTGATTTAACTTTCTGAAAACTGGTGTACCAGTGATAAAACAATTTGCAAAGTTAAATAACCTCTTATCATAGTACCTATTTTCTACTGCAAAAATAAGTGATCTTAAGTACCTCTTACTCTTATCCGTTTCTATATATATACCTATTAAATAAAATACACGCAGCAAGAGCATGATTTGTTTCAGATTTTTAATTTTAGAATACACCTACATTGACTTTGCCGATTTCGCTGAACCGATTTTGATGATTTCCTAAACCAAAAAAATTGTTGGACATTTTAAAGGTTATTTAACATCCAGTCATTGAAAAAAATATTTTCAATTTTGATAATTAATAAATTGGACTTTAAATTAATTAAATACGAGGAATCCTCATGATTGTTATTCTTATTACGGGTGAGATTTTATATTTAAAAATATTCATTAAATTTATTTTCAATTTATTAATTAAGAATTAATATTACAGACAGAATATGTCAAGGAAAAATTCAATACGAAGGTAAAAAAATGTTGAAGCCACTGATCCCACCCCTGAGTAAACTTTATATCGCCCGGTCCTTAAATTCAATCTATCTCTAATCTGTCAAACAACTTTGTCAAAAAAGCCCTTACAGACATATGCTTGCTATGTAACGACGACCTCCCTGGCGTGGTGTGGTGAGCGCTGTGGTCTTATAACTGGGAGGTCTCGGGTTCTATTCCCAGCGAGGTCAATTTGGGAATAAATAATTTCTGAATTGTCTCTGGTCTGGTCTGGTGGAAGGGTGTGGCCGTGGCTAATTACCACCCTACCGTCGAAGACGTGCCGCCAAGCGATTAAGCGTTTCGGCATGTTGGCGTGCAGAAACGGATAAGGGGTTAAATGTTCACTGCCATACCCCTTCCAAATTAGCCCGCTAAAGAAGGATTACATGATATAGATTGAATATAGGAACCGTGACAATCTATTTATCAATACAACTAGTTAACAGTAAATTTTTACCTACTCAATAAAAAGTGACACTAAAATAAATAACTAGATTATGTCCAAGATCTTAATAATACCGTACATAATATTTTATATTATTACTATGTAAACTGAATATTTTTGAAATTTAATAATATACATATTATACCATTATAATGGTTGATTGAAAAATATATATATTTCCTTCTAATTACACATTAAGTGAATATATTACACATTAATATTTTACACATTACTAATGCCCATGCTTTTTAAAATTATGCTAACTCCCAGTTCTACAAGACTTTATTGCGTCGATTTTAACAAAATACTGACGAAATATCGCCTCAAAATGACTTATCTGGTTTAATGCTTTAACTAGCCGCGGTTAAACTATTATAAATTGAAGAAAGAATGATTGTTAAATAAAGTTACTTAAATATTAAAAAGGGGTTAATTTTCTCCAAAGTTGAAAGATATTGCTTTGCAAGAAATAGTCGAACTATATGGTCACTTCATTGAACTCTCAAAATGTTGGTGCTAATTATACAAGATGATTTAAACTCGATGCATCCCTTGATAGAAATTTCACAGGTCATTGAGGCCCATCAACCTTGGGTTGCAAAAGTGGTTTCCAAGTTATAGTGTGCTAGATGATGCCCACGATTTCATGGGAGGTCTTTGACTTTCGGGATTAAAGTCCACGACGATCTTTAGCTCTGTTTCGGCGTGATTGAAAGACAAACAAATACACTTACGCATTTATAATATTAATTAGGGATTTTTCTGCTGAATTTGTATATAAAAAAAAATCAACCAGTAATAAATACGGCACTTAGGCGAAAGCTAATAAAAAGGTTACTTTAAAAATATATTATACTTAATAGGTAATTTGAGTGCCCTGAGTGGAATAGTTTTTGTGGAAGCAATTCTTTTCAATAACAAGTTTTTTTACAATTCTAATTGTACTACTTGTCTATTGTACTTGGGACCTGGTGCGGCTTCATATGGGTGCAATAGACTAGTTTCCTTAAAGTCACTATAATTTGGAACAAACGTTGTTCGCGACCCCAGGTAGACAAGGTTTAATTGATTATAAACTTCTAACCTAGCAAAAGTCATTTCAAAGAATGCATCGAATTAAAGGTCGCCCTGTATACTAAACTCTAAATTGACAGCTCTAAAAATTATTCCATTTTCACAACATTCCTTGCAAAATGAAAGTTACACCTGTCAATTTACTTTAGATTTTTTACGTGTTGCAAGTGAGAAGGGCATTATCATCTATATAAATAAAAATGAATGTTGGTAAGCGCATAACTCAAGAATGGATGGACCAATTCGGTTAATTTATTTTTTGTATGTTCCTTAAGGTCCACGGAAGGTTTTAATACTTAATAAAAAAAAAAAAGATTTATAAATTATAATAGATAAGTTGGCGGTACGAAGTTCGCCGTATCAGCTAGTTATTAATAATAAAATATTTGAATGAATTATTTTAAACTCAATAATTAAAATCAAAATTGCTTTGCAGTTCTGCTCATTTCTTTACGTCACTTTTTTAATGATTTGTAGGTTTAGATCTGCTCATTTCTTTACGTCACTCTTGATTTGTAGGTTTTCTTCAAAAGTAAAAACTAGTGGTACAAGTTTAGTCTACTAGAGATGCTTGTACTTCGCCTATGGTCGTCTCATTTGTAACGCATAGTACCAAATTCAAGTGAGGCTATCCGCAAGGCTATCAAAGAAATCATTTTTGCCGAGGAAATTCAAGGACTTTAAGTAGTGGCAAAAACGATTCTTTCGTCTCACGTTTGTGTCGGTCCTGTTTTTTTCTACCCTGCATATAGCTCTGCACGCCGGCCAGTAGTCCAACGCGGTCGCGCGATGGTCCAGTACAGCAGACGAGTGCAGGTGTCTAGACAACGTGTTGTGGCGACATACTATCTTGTCTCTTTTCCTGGAAAACAATAGTTAGAGCTCTTATTACACAAACTATAAACCAATGTTATTTGAAAGAAAAATTAATATTCTTCGCAATCGCAAAGTATTCTTTGCAATTTCGAATTGTGGAGTCAATCTCCTGATGATGCTCCGATGTCGGAGCGAAACGTCCGTCGCGTGTTGAAAGATTTATTCTGTTTGGCGGATTATAGTAAGAATAAATTCAAAAAATTCAAAATTAAAAATTATTTCATGTTGGCCAACCTGTGGCTCTTATGACACGTCATGAATCTAACACCGGTTCGTTTTAATATAAATTTTTCTTTAAATATCATGGAATTCCGCAAAGTAACGCCTGATTCTATTCAATAAACCAATGTTGTTATACAGCGCGTAAATCTTCCTTAAGTTCTAGGAAAGATTGCGTAACTCTGGCAACAGCATCCTACAAGTGGTAGACCAGGACTTGCACAGTCCAATGATGACTCATAGGACAATAGGATAACTCGGCACAACTTCAGTGTGCAGTGTGAATTTAAAATGATACTTATTTTTATTACTTTATAACTTTTGTTATTTACTTATTTTATTTGTAGTGGATATTCTTACTTGGTATGTCTTTCATACTTGGGTTTTTACCTCAAAGAAATTTTATTATTATTATAATGTAATTAAACCATCCTGACACCGATCATCATCATCATCATCATTAGCAACCCATCAACTGCTCACTACTGAGCGCAGGTCTCCTCTCAGAGAAGGGTTATAGGCCATAGTCCACCACGCTGGCCCAATGCGAATTGGCGGACAACCTGACACCAATATCCCCCATAAATTGGGGGATTTCTGGCCTAGCTGTGACAGTGCATATCCAAGAATCAAACTGCTTAAGCAATGTTGACCCCAGTCAGTAAATGGATAGGTAACTGACGTTTGATGTACATAGAGATATGGAGAGAGAGAGAGAGATGGAGACTATGTTAAGCCGTCTGTCTCAGTTATTCTCACTATGATCTGTTAATAACCGTTCCACCTGAGTTGAGCCCTCATTCTCTGTAAGGGTAAGGGCCCTGGTAAGGGGTCACAACCCTCAGCAATGAGGAATACGACACAGAAGACAGAATTTTAAATCATCTTCAACATGTGAGATCAATGGTCTATGTTGATAGACCAGACATCCTGATACGTACTACCTGCTCCATCTCCAGCCTTTAGTTTTGACCAAGCCAAATAAAAATAATCAAAACTTGCTAGTGAGGTGAAAAATATTTAAAGAAAATATTATACAAACCTTTGAACACTCATACTGGGAGTTGGAAAATCCAAACTATTTTCTTTCTTGAACAATCTTTGGGCTGCAATAATAGTACTTTTTAAGAGTACATCAGATATTTCTCTTGTAACCAAGGATGAATTATTGTAACATTCAAAGTTTTCATTCTCACATAAACTGGCATTCTCTGAGCTATACCATGGACTTGTACTAATATTTGTACCTTTGTCTGGGTTAATATGATCAAAATAATCAGCCACCGTTATTGTATCTAACACATGAGCTATGCTGTTGAGCTGTTCTGTATCACTTTGTTCTGTATTGCTATGCATGTTTGTTAAATTACCCTCACTGTCATGCACTTCAGCTTTATTACAATCTTTATAGAGCCCTGGTACATTCCACCAGATGTTGAACACATCAAAAGGACAGCCAGCATTTAACACTTGCAATAACTGTTTAACCATATCAGATTCTGCCTCAATATTATTAGATAAAGGTGCTTCTAAATTCTCAGATTCTACCCAAGACATATTAGAGTCTTCATCATCAATTTTATGTTTGAGTTGAGAAAATGTAACTTCATCTCCTTGATTTACGTGTTTACTTGAGCGCATATAAAATTGCAAACAATTTATTGTTTTTCTTATGTCTCCTCTATAAAAACATAATACTTTATCACCTAGACCTTGGCAACATTGTCCTACATCTGCTAAGCACATAATATCGAGCCAAGTTCCAAAAATTTTCGACAAAACCGGGCGCATATTTAAAACTTTGCCATATTGTAAAAATCTCTGTAAATGTGGACAAGTTGACGATGCTGCTGTTAAGATGACAGGTCGTTTGGAAGATTGAATCAACTGTGCAATAGCAGAACCAAAGCCATCATCTTGTTCAAAAATTATATCAGCATCATCTATCAAAATAAGAGACATCCCAGGTCTAACATTCCCTTGACTTGCTGATATTTGCTGGTCCCTTTCGCTTGTCTTTAGGGATGGTTGTTTTGTCTTTACATCTACCCTGTGCTTCCCATTATGTCTTTTTTTAGGCCTACCACGTTTTTTTATGTTTGTGAAAATAATTTCTTCCTGGAGTTTTTGTGAGTTGTCTGAGCCACTTTTTCCTCTGTCCACTTTATGTGACAGTGTTGCTTCCTGAAGGTCTTGCAACATAATTTTTCCTGTCCTTTTACTACTAGGATTAACTTCAATCACCTTGATAGCTAATTCTGAAGCAACAGCATACACACTGCTAGTTTTACCAGACCCTGTTTGTCCTGTCAGTATAAGTACATTATTTTTGTTTCTATTGGTATCTCTACTATCTGTATCTGAATGATAGAAATCAGAAAAATCAGAACTATCACTTGCAATTTGTTTTGCTTTGAATAAATTTTCAGTCCACGTCTCTAGCCACTTTTTTAATTCTTTAATACTTTCAATATTACCAATCATTTGTTTGGATGATGAAGGTTTATATTTATCACACCAATTTAATTGATCAGGATTTTCATTATTTATGTCTAAGCAACGCCCATTGATTATTTCTATGCTATTATCTAAATCTGGATAAACACAATCTTTAAAATCTCCTTTGCTCTTACTATGTAACAAATGGTAGGTTCGGTAGACTGGAAACTTTGGATAAACACATTTAATACTTTTCAAAATTTTTTCAGGTTTATGCTTACTAACAACAGGAACCCTAAAATTGCAAGATTCTTCTAATGTTAAAAGATTTTTAAATGAGAGTTCATTTTGTATCAAATTCGATTCATCAATGCTTGCTCCATTAAACCAATCTTTTTCTTGGTGTAAGTTGTTAACAGGTGTGCTTTGCTGAACATGGACTACAGAAGGAAACATATCGAAAGTTGTTTCATTAGTGGGGTTTTGCACTTTCTTTTTTAACTTTTCTGGGACTCCACTTTTCAGAAACTTCTGTTTAGCTTCAATATCAGCAGGAGAGAGTTGCACTTTTGGCACAAATATTGGTGCTAATTTCATTGCTTTTTTATCATTATTAAGCTTCAAGGATCTTGGTAAAATATTATTAGAATGTTTTTTATGATTCAAAATTTTTTTCTGATTTATTTTATTTTTACTTTCATCTTTTTTTGAAGATTCTAAAACTGTGTTTTTGCATTCAACATTATATTTTTCATTTTTGCTGTCCTTCCAGTGAACATTTGCCATTTCTTCAACAGTCTTATTTTTTTTTAATTTAAGTGGCTTTTCATTGATCTTTTTCTTCTTTGGAGTTAAATGATGTAATTCCTCATCAGAACTAGACATTTGCACATCCTGTGCATATTTTAAAGGTTTTTTAACATTTCTTTTCGGTCGACTTTCAGTATTTGATAAGTTGAAATCGTCATCAGTAGGAAAAGCTTCTTCAACCTTTAACTTTCGTTTTCTTTTAATTATTTTGTGACTAATACTATGTGATTCATTTGAGTTACTGATGTCAACAATTTTGTTTTCCACAGTTTCAGAAGTTGTTATATCTTCAGTTACTTTCAATATTTTAGTTTTCTTTTTTAGTTTTGAATTAAATTTTACTTTGATAATAGATTCATTATTTCTTACAAAGCAATTGTTATCAAGGTGATCAGTGTCATCCTTAGGTATTTTCTGAAAATAACTAAGCATGTTTTCTTTTTTCTTAATAGATGGAGATAATTTTTTTAAAAATTCAACATCTTCTATTGGTATTTTTTCTGATTTTTTACCATGGGCAATATCTTCAGTAGTCTCATTGAACATATCACATAACTTTAATGACTCAATCTTCTTTGGTTTTGTTTTTAGATCACTCTTGTCATTTGTAGGCTGAGCTTGTTTTTGAGATATATTGGCTGTTTTTTGTTCACTTTTCGGTTCAATTTTTGCAATCATTTCCTTAAATTTCTCTGCTCTTTTTACCAATTTCTTTTCTATAGATTTGTTTTTCAATTCTTCAATTTCCTGATTCTTAAGAAAGCCTTTAGACAGTGCCAGTTTTTGGAGTGATAGATTTCTTTTAGCTTTAATCTCTTTCCTCTCTGCTATTTCTTTTGATTCTTGTTCTTCTACTTTTTCCTTTCCTGGTGAATTGGTACCAATACTTTTATTTCTAGCCTCCATCATTAACTTAAATGCATCCATATTCTTTTTATCTCCTGTTTCCTCTGCCAAAAGGGTCATTGAAGTTTCTTCATTTTGACCTTTGTCATTATTAATATTGCCTAATGGTTCAACATCAGTACAAATCTTCTTCTTTCGGACCATTCTGATAAGATAATTGCCTTGATATACTTCTTCTTGATCAATTGTATTATTGTTGCAATTAATTTTATCTTGGTTGTTAGGTGATTTAATTCTTAATGATGAAACTAAAATTTTAGATACATCTAAAATATCAGGATCCTCAATTCCATCTCTTCTTAATTTGTATTTCTTTAATTTTTTCTTGAGCTCTCTATTGCATTTTGGCTTGAATATATTTTCTCTCGATTTTAAAGCACGTTTGTGTTTATTTTTTATGAGAGAATAACACAACTTTCTGTTTGCTTGTGTTTCCTGAGAATCATTAGTCTCTAACAATGTGGACATAACTATCCTGCAAATATGATAAATAGAAGTTGAATATCCTACGTTTTAAATAAGAAAATGGGTTCAAAAATCATAAAAGATGCGAAATTCATTTAGAAATCATACCTTATACTAACTATGCATACTTCCACGTAAAACTATCGTTATACATAATTATTTTCACAGAAATCATAGTACACAAATAAGTTCTGAATCAACGAGAAATTCTTCGATGCAACTAATAGATAATTAAATTGATTTAGCAAAATAAATTATTGTATTAACAATAAAACTGTCCACCAAGCAAAATTGGCGCCTAGCGACAAGCCATTTTTCAAATTTCAATGTCAAAATGACTGATGACAGACTATGCTGTATGCACCACAGAGCAATAACAGAAAGACAGCTAAACTGCTGACCAAAGAATCATGGCACTAGGAAAACGACTAATGTACAGTTTTCTAATTTATTAGAGTGTTAACCTAAGGTTTAGCTACACTGGAAATATCCGAATAACTATGAAACTTCTTGTCTCAGACTATCCTAGTATGTTCCATAATGTTCGTGTCGTTTTTATTTTTGTCGTCGGTTCGTGTGGTGTTTTTTTTTCTATCTGGTTTTACGGCTCTGGGTTCTAGGTAATCAATAAGCAAAGAGAATTTAACCTCTGTGGGCTGTGGTAACTATTCCTAATCTGTGGTGATCACTGTGTACTTCGTGGTCTATGGTGTTAACCACTTTGTAACCACCATGAACTTAATATACAAACAGAACTGATCACTCGGAAAATTTGTATTTACGAAAATGAACCTTATAACAAGTAGATATTGTATATTTCCTGTTGCGCATTACACAGAGGCTAATCCGAGCCGAGAGAGATAGTAACAACGGAGGCCGTGTGTCTCGTTCTTTCATTCATGCCAGCCTAAAAAAATGATTTTGATCAAAGATTTTGGCTAAAAAATCAGTCGAGACACTTATGTTTTAATTTTATTGTAACATTTTTAAGTCACCGTATTTAATTGCATTAATTTCGATAGATATATTTCTTAACAAAAAAGAAAATATAAATTTTTATCTAGTCTATTTTTTTCGAGCGGCAACCCGTTAAAACGTGAACGCTAACACCCATATTCTAAGTCGTAACCTCGAAAGCCCCTCGACTCATCCTCACTCGAGGGAGCCTCAAGGAAGGAATCGAACGTTCCTCGAAATTGGTATTCTTAGTTGTAAAGCTAAGGAAATAATGAGTTTCCTTGAATGAGTGTGAGTCGAGTGGAGTCGAGGTAAAAATCAACGATTGCGTCATCATTTTAAGGAATGTTTCATTTGTTATGTTGACTAAACTTACTTTTAAACGAAATTTGAACCTTATTGAACTATGGCTTTCAATTTCAAGTGTCACATATTTATTTCGAGTGTTAAAAATATGAAATTGAACACATTTAAACAAGTCAATATTTATTTTAACTGATAATCTTCTTCTTCTTTATCAACCGATAGACGTCCACTGCTGGACAAAGGTCTCTTGCATGGACTTCCACAGGCCTCGGTCTTGCGCCGCCTGAATCCAGCGGCTCCCTGCGACTCGCTTGATGTCGTCGGTCCACCTGGTGGGGGGTCTGCCAACACTGCGCTCCCCGGTGCGGGGTCGCCACTCCAGCACATTGGGACCCCAACGACCATCAGCTCTTCGAACTATGTATGACCCCGCCCATTTCCACTTCAGTAACGCGACTCGCTGAGCTATGTCGGTGACTCTGGTTCTCCTGCGGATCTCCTCATTTCTGATTCGATCCCGCAGGGACACACCGAGCATAGCTCTCTCCATCGCCCGCTGAGCGGTCCTGAGCCTACTTATGAGACCCTTGGCCGATGTCGGATCCGAGAGTAGTAATTCGCACTAGAGTTGTGCTGTCCTTTTGTGGATGACAATGCAATATTATTGTAACATGGAGCTGATCTGATAATGAAGCTGGAAGATGGCTATCGGAACTCTCTAATAAAACGACGTTACCCCATCGAATTTGGACTCGTTTGATTCGTCTTGACAACTACTCTGGTCCTAGAGGATATTCAGGGTCTGATGATGAAGCCGGAAGGTGGTTTTGACAGCTTTGTGATTAAACGACGTAACCCCATAGAGTTTGGGCTCGTTTGATTAGTCTTGACAAGTACTCTGGTCCTAAATGATATTCAGGGTCTGATGATGAAGCCGGAAGGTGGTTTTGACAGCTTTGTGATTAAACGACGTAACCCCATAGAGTTTGGGCTCGTTTGATTAGTCTTGACAAGTACTCTGGTCCTAGATGATATCCATGTTCTGGTGATGAAGCCGGAAGGTGGATTTGACAGCTTTGTGATAAAATAACGAAACGCCATAGAGTTTGGGCTCGTTTGATTAATCTTGACAAGTACTCTGGTCCTAGATGATATCCAGGTTCTGATGATGGAGCTGGAAGATGGCTACAGGAACTCTGTAATTAAACGACGTAACCCCATCAAGTTTGGACTCATTTGATTTGTCTTGACAATCACTCAGATTCTAGATGATATCCAAAGTCTGATGATTAAGCCAGAAGGTGGTTTTGGCAACTTTGTAATAAAACGACGTAGCCCCATCAAGTTTGGGCTTGTTTGATTCGCTTTGATAAGTACTCGGGTCCTAGATGATATCCAGGCTCTGATGATGTACCTACTACTAAAAGCTTAAAATACATTTTAAAAATATTTTTTTTAATTCGCACTTGTTAAAAATAGAGGTTAACGTGAGCGAAGCCGCGGGCAAAAGCTAATATTCAATAAACTCTTCAAAAACATTTTAAAAATATAATAAAATACGCGTTATTTAGCTACGATTTACACAAAACCATCCTCAAGGTAGATGCCGATCAACCTTACGTTTACTCCACTCATACTCACCTCGAGTGAGGAAACTCCTCGAGTGGAGGTGAAATATTACAACTAAGCATATGAAATCACCTCAGTGAGCTTGAGTCGAGTGAAGGAAATCGTGAGGTTACGACTTAGAATATGGGTGTTAATCTACAACTATGTTGACCATGAATTTTTAAATTCTTGTATTGTGTGATGGGTCGAATACGTACGATGCAGATGTCGATTACGATGGTCCCTTACTCCTTACTTTTGTATGATTATTATTATTATTACAATTTTCATTATTTTAATGTTTCATTTCAAACCAATAGAACAGAATTTCTGTACAACCCTGACCTAACCTAAGATTTTGGTAAATATACCGATCGTGCGGCAACGGAATAAGGCGCGGGAGGGGAAGTGGGGCTGTATTTATTACTTTGGGTGCCTTTGACCAGCTATTATGATTAATATCTAGAGAAAATGAATAATTTATCACATTATCTACACATTACCAGTCATTAAAATATCTAGCAATGTACTCACTATGACTGGACAAATCGAAACCTTGTACTATTTGTATTATTTATTTCGTAATCAATCCCTAATCCCTAAGAAATTTTCCATTGCTAATGAAAAACTTCAATAATAGGGTATTTGACTATATTAAAAATATCATTTCATTTGGTGTCATCCTAAAAGATAATTATCTAAAAACATTATTCCATACGACAAAACTAAAAAATAAAGTTTTATTTAACTAGAAAACATTAAATAAAATTGCTATAATTCCGGCCATGGTCACGTGATCGAAAACGTTCCGTGATCTCGAATGACGTCACAGTCCACACTGCCTATTGGCTGTGGAATTGACATTGTTTGAAATGTGAACTGTGACGTCATGAGAGCAAATGGAACGTTTCGGCGGCAATTTATTTTTTTGAATTTATTTCTGGATTTTTATGAAAAATACTGAAAATTATGCCGAAATATACGTTTTATTAGCGTCAGCATAGCATTATTACCAATTTAAGATGATTTCCTAAAAGTAGTCAAATACCCTATTGTGTTTATAATAAACTTATAATTAGTAGGAAGATTGCAAGATTGAATTTGTCTCACATATATCGAAAATCTTATTGTCACCCTGTTGGAAAGGGACACACGGCCTCTGTACTAGCTATCTCGCTCGGCTCGCTTTTCAGCTGCGAGTACTCGGTCCTGTTTGTTTTCTATGTCCATGGTAACCACTACATTCTAGTCTATGGTCTTCCGTATTGGACTATCCGTGTTCGTGGTCTATGGTCTTGGACTATTCTATTGTTCGACTCTATGGTCTTAGAAGTTGGACATTTAGAAAAATTGTTCTGCAGACTGCAGTGCAGCGGATGAAAGGGGACGAGAAATTAATTAGAAGTTGGTGTTAATTAATTAAAATGTCGACAAAAGCACTTGCGACGCCTATAATTCGTCATGTTACGGTAAACATTTTATTAGACTTGTGTACTTGGAGATTACTTTCATTACAATAATAATTTTCCTGCCCCATGTCAAGTGTTATGTAAAAGACAGGACCTTCCAATTTAAAAATACCCATTACCCCATTTTATTACTTTGCACTTTCAATCGCTTTTTAGGGTTCCGTACCCAAAGGGTACCAACGGGACCCTAATCCCTATTACTAAGCCTACGCTGTCCGTCCGTCCGTCCGTCCGTCTGTCAGCGGGCTGTATCTCGTAAACCGTAATAGATAGACAGATGAAATTTTCACATATTATGTACAGTGGAAACTCGATTAACCGGACTAATTGTTGTCGTTAGGGATTCGGATAATCGAAAATCCGGATAATCGAATGTATGAAGAAAAGCGAGTTTCGTGCGTATGTAGTACATACATAATGTTATAATATGTTTTTAAAAACAACCACTACATATCCACGAAAGTCAATGTTTATTAAGAAATTATTTAGAGATAGCTACATTTTCCAACAGGTAAAATAGGTACGTAGGTACTTCTTTATTTTTAATCAAGAGCAAAAATACCAAATTTCATAAACCTAACTTGAAAAATTAAGGTCTATTATACAAACATTCAACCCCTATTTAACCCCTTTGGGGGTAGAATTTTCAAAAATTGTGAAACACGTGATTCTTTATTTTTATTTTAAGGCCCAAATACCGAGTTTCATGGGTATAACTTGAAAAATGACGAACTTTCATACAAACTTTGAACCCCCCATTTAACCCCCTTGGGGGTTGGGATTTCAAAAAATCCTTTTTAGTGCTTGCGTACGTCATAAAAGGAACCTACTGTCAAAATTTCAATTTTCTAGCTTCAGGCAGGCAGCTTCAGTGGCTTAGGCTGTGCGTTGATAGATCATTCAGTCAGTCAGAAGATTGGTTGTGGTTGGTAGTCCGGATAATCGCGAATCCGTATAACTGAGGGCCGGATAATCGAGTTTCTACTGTATTTCTATTGCCGCTATAACAACAAATAGTAAAAATTAAATTAAATTAAAAAAATTAAATTAAAATATTTCCATGGGTACACGGAAATATTTTTATTTAATTTTTTTAACGGAACCCTAAAAGAGTGAGGCCCGACTCGCACTTGGCCGATTTTATTGATTAGATATAATTTTCGAACGTACCTAATTATTTTGCCTTCATATAGTTCATATAGGATAGTTACAGATTGGAGACATTTGAAACAGGCACTTGTGAAACCTTTTTTCGTTTATAAAATCTAATAATTACATATTTATATCTGTGTAGACCAGGGGATATGCTCAAGCTGCTCCCGCCGCTGCCAAGGGCAATGTGAAGATCCAATCAAGTGTTTTGTCCAACAACACATTTGTGGCTGCCTTAGATAATGGAGCACCTGTTGCCAGAGTGACAATAGCTTTTAAGTGAGTAATTTCTACAAATCTAAGTACATTAAAAAATGTCTGAGAGTAACTAAATCCATCAGTCTTGCCCCTGATTTCTCTGGTCTTAATGGATGGTGAGGCTCATGAAGTAGGCAATAGATAGTGCACCTGTTTTTTGTTGTGTATACACTTGTGCATTTTAATATTTCCTGAGTGGTTGAGTATTACTACCCGGTAGAGCTAGGTTTGCAACTTGCATTGCACTACTACCACTAAATACTTTAGTATTAGTCAAAATACTTTAGTACTTAGTCATCAATTACTAAATGTCAAATAGCCGACACTTTTTAATAAACATTCGTTTAATTGCCAACAAGTCAGTGACCCCTTTTTTGCACACCGTATCTTACTGCGTCAGTCTGACCGTAATTGATGCCAGGTGCAAACTTAACTCAACCGGACTATATGTTGAGATTGGCTTCTAAGGCTGATGTTAGGTCTTAGGCTGAGATCTATAAATCGTACTCTGGCTCTGCTCAAGGCTCAAGATAATGTGAAAATTTATGTACATTTTAATTTTGAACTATTTTTATTAAATTATCTAATATTAGAATATTAAAATCTAATAAAAATAATAAATTTATAATATTTGCGTACCCTGACTGGGACTCATGTTTGTGACCCAATAAATATGAAAGCAAATAAATAAATAATGAGACAAATATGTCCTCACATAAATCTGGCTCTTTTTAACTGTGACTTGAGTCTGAGCTGAGTGAGAGTGCCATCTACAGATCTCACCCTGAGAACGCTAATATTATCTATAGGAATTACAGTCACAATTGTATATTACAACATTAAAAAGACCACTTGTATTGAAAATGTGATGAAACCAATGCAATTTATTAATTAGATTTCTACTACGCCTACGCCGAACTACGCGACATTACTTAGAAAATTTCTACGTATTAATTTTGTTATGTTTGGAAATAAAAGGCTGTTTTATTTTATTTTAATGAAAAATATTGTCTATTTTAGAGCTGGATCGCGCTATGAGCCACAAACTGAGCTAGGTATTGCACATGTTCTGCGCTCAGCAGCAGGCCTCAGCACCAAAAATGCTAGTGCCTATATGATTTCACGAAAGCTGGCACAAGTTGGTGCTTATGTCAGTGCCTCTGGAGATCGCGAATTTGTCTACTACACGCTTGAAGTAAGTCTTTGATCTTGAACAATTTGGGCATTGATTTAGAAAGATCTCATACAGAGGTCAGTATTGGGACCTTCACACTTTCTCAAAGAATAATAACATGATAATCAATTGAGTAGTTGTTGTTTGCTTCTCTATGGCTCTTTGTACTGCGGATTGGTTTGCAATAGTTCAATAGAGTAACAATGTAAGAAATAAATTTTGTAAAAAATTTTTACAGCTGTATCATGTATCTATGGCTAAAATGATTTATTTAAGTTTATTCCATATTCTAATGTCATATGGTATCTTGCTTTGGAGTTCAGTATCTAATATTAAGACTTATACAGTGTGCATTCCTAAGAGATTATGAAGAAAGTGATAATCATGACAGTAGGGAGCTATATATTTTAAACACATAATATTATGTATTTCAAAAAAACTTTAAAATTTAATTGCAATTTACACTTAATAGGTATTTTTAATTTTCAGGCTACTCAAGAGAGTCTCCCAGAAGCCATAGACTACCTGAGCAACATTGTGTCAAACCAGGAGTTCAGGCCTTGGGAGCTGAGTGACAATGTTCCCCGTTTGAAGTTTGACCTTGCTGCCATTCCACCTCAGGTAAACTGGAAACTTATTAAGGCCACTCGTGTGATTTTTCATGCATATATATTACACTAATAAGACTAGATCAAATACTTAGGACCCATTTAACCAACGTAAAATAAGTTTTATCTGAGTGTATATTATAATATAATATAATTTTTATGTTTTGATGGATTTTCAATACAAAAACTGTCAAAATGCTCAATTTATTCCTTTTATATATTTATTCATTTTTTTGGAAAAAAATTACTATTTTACAAGCTATAATTTTGGAAAAATTAAACCAACTTCAATATTGCCCCAGCCAGGAATCAAACCCGAGACTTCCCAGCTATAAGATCACAGCGCTCACCACTGCACCACACCCTGATTTATAATACTAATAAATTGATTGTTACATTTCTAGCCCATCAAGGCAATTGTAATTTATTACGAAACTAACTGATGCCCGCGACTTCGTCCGCGTGGATTTAGTTTTTAAAATCCCTAGTTAACTTAGATTTTCCGGGATAAAAAGTAGCCTATGTCACTGTCCAGGTCCTCAACTATAGCCATGCAAAAAATCACGTCGATCCGTAGCTCTGTTGCGGCGTGATTGAAGGGCAAACCAACAACCACACTTCGCATTTATACTAACGCATTTATACTAATAATAGTATGATTACGTAATGTACAAAACAGGTGCGCGCAGTGGATTTGCTGCACAAGGCGGCATACCGACGCGGGCTCGGTAACTCTCTCTTCATCGCGCCCAAGAAGATTGGCAACATCAGCTCGGAATCCCTGCAGCACTTTGCCTCCACAGCTGTGACCCAGAGCCGATGCGCCGTTGCCATTGTTGGAAGCACTCAGGTAACTCAAGCTATACCTTAGAGGCTCTGCCCCTCTAGCCAAGTTACACTTATTTGTATCTATTCGCTTTCTACGATCGTCATCGCTTGAAGTTTTGGCTAGGGCTAGACTAGATGGCGCTACAGCTGATCAAAGACAGGATTGTCTTGATAATATTTCGCGGCATTTTGTATTATAAATATTTTTTTATAGTGTGCATTTTAACGGACACTACAGTGAATAATTTATGCATTTTAAATGCTAAAAAAAACATTTATAATATAAAATGCCGCGAAATATTATCAAGACACTTCTGTCTTTGATCAGCAGTAGCACCATCTAGTCTAGCCCTAGCCAAAACTTCAAGCGATGACGATCGTAGAAAGCGAATAGATACAAAGAAGTGTAACTTGGCTTGAGGGGCTGATCAATATTGAAGTACCTGTTGGCAATCGAAAAGTGTCTATGAAAAATAAATTTTTCCTTGTGACCAAACACAAGTGTTAAAACACTCAGGCATTGCCTCATGATGTCAAATTTTAAAAGCACAAGTGTTTTAAAACTTTGAAGAGGAAACGGATTATTCCTCACTTATATAGATTATCTGTAGCTAAATATCTTTTGTTCTTCTTTGTCAACCGAAAGACGTCCACAGCTGGACAAAGGTCTCTGGCATGGACTTCCACAGGCCTCGGTCTTGCGCCGCCTGAATCCAGCGGCTCCCTGCGACTCGTTTGATGTCGTCGGTCCACCTAGTGAGGGGTCTGCCGACACTGCGCTTCCCGGTGCGGGGTCGCCACTCCACCTTGCTACCTATCTTAACTATCTTTTACTTCACTGCTATTATTACTTTATTTAGTGATTTTTCCATGTAAAAATCAAAAATATATATCTGCATTGTGATTATCTTTGCCAAGGTCTACGGTCCCTTACAATCCTTCTAAACCTTTATTTTTTAATGGCAGGAACGGGCTGCTATGATTGCTCAGAACCTGCAGATCTCTTCTGGTGCTGAAGGTCAAAGTGCTGCCAGCACTTACTTTGGCGGAGAATTAAGGTAAAGTTATACTTACAGTCTTACCAAAGGCAGGGCGCCAGGCAAATCAATGCTCAAAGCAAATCCTATGAATACATACACACTACTTATATACATACATTTTGACTGCCTCGTCGGTCTAGTGGTTAGTATGTTCGACTACGGATGACGAGGTCCATCAGGGTTCGATTCTCGGATCGGGCCAAAAAAATTACTGGGTTTTCTATCAAGAAATTCGTGGTACTAGCCCGGAGTTAGGGAGTTGGCGGTGAGTCACCCCAGCTCCCCCTCGGAGAGCACGTAAAGCCGTCGGTCCTGCGCTTGATCTCTCTCCGGTCTTGTCGGATTTCCGTCCCATCGGACTATGGGAGTGAGGGAACAGAGAGTGCACCTGTATTTGCGCACTCACTTGTGCACTATAATATCTCCCGCAGATGGCTAACCTCTGAAGAGTTTGGTTGCCGTGACCGGATTATTAATATTTTACCATTTATAGTATATTTTTGTGGCCTAGAAAGAACACAATACATATTTTGCCACTTGATACTTCTTGATCAAGTGGCAAAAACAAATTGTTGTTGCATGAGTGGTTCTACATTCAAGCACAAAAGCACAAAAGGAAATTCTCTTTGAGTGAAATTCACAAATTATTACTACACTTATTTTTTTCACAACCAAAGATATTAAGGAGCTTAATAAAAAAGAAAACCAAAATTAAGAAGACAGACATTCTGTAATATATATTACAATATAAATAAAATAGTCACAATCATAGCCTTAATCAATATGTATTTTCCCAGGAAGGAGATGGGCGGCGATTTGGCGCACGTCGCGTTGGCAGTACATGGCGCGCCCGCCGGCTCGCCGCAGAGCCTTGCACTGGCCGTCGCTGCTAAAGGTACAACTTACAAGCCACTGCATTACGCGCCATGGAAGTTGAATATGTAACTGACTTCAAAAAAGTTCTCAATTCGTCAGAATCTTTTTTTATGTATTTTTTTTTTAATTTGTAATTTTAATTTTTTTATGTAATCGGGGAACACCCGATTACTCGCCTGTACTAATTTAGAAAATCTATTTGAAAGTATATACTTCCCAGGTGGTCCCATGGTCATCAGGTCTGGATGGGATCCTGGAGAAATCGTGGAAACTTCTTTATAGGCACACTTGAAGCGATATGGGTATTTTTTTTAAGTGACTCGTGCATTTTCTTTTGGAAAGCACAATTTGGTGAAGTCTAACTAATGATGAAGACCATAGATGACTTTCGTAGTTGCAATATGTTTACTTATAAATACAAATTTGTAGTGGTGTTTTTTAAAAAGAATTTTATATAATTTTTTTTCGGTTATAAAAATAAAGAGCTTTGAATAGTCAAATTTCGCTACACTCACTACATCGCCCACAATCAATTATTATTGACAAATATTTCAAAGGAACTGGCATGATGACTTCAGTTTTATTTTATCTATTTTAAATTGGCTATTGACAATCCACAATCAGCGAAACTGCCTGATGCTTACCTGGCAGACATTTAACAATGCACTTATCTTTACAAAGCATCCATCTAGGGAAACATTATATACCCTTAGGATGCTACTTTTATCCTAGTCAAGACTGTGCTGCCGCTGGCGGCAACGAGTATTGGCGAGGAAATCTAAAGCTGCGTATCGATATGCGAGCGCATTAAGCGGCTCAGCTCGCATGTCGATACCTGTCTGCTCAAGTCAAGCGGCTCGTTTCGCACGGCTCAGCCCCGGGCCGCGCGTTGTCGGCTTTTGGGCACTGCTCAAAGGCCGCTTACTCTGAGCCGCGTAGATTGTGAAAGACGGACGTACGCGCAGCTTGTGAGCAAAATGGACGACCGCGAAAAAACTTGCGAACTTATTTCGTTATTATAAAGCACTTATCATACTTTGGGACCCTAAACACCCTTATACTAGAAGATGCCCGCGATTTCGTCCGCGTGGATTTAGTTTTTAAAATTCCTTGAAAATTCCAGAGAGAATTAGAGTTCCCGAGCTCTTTGATTCTCCGGGATAAAAAGTAGGCTATGTCACTCTCCAGCACGCCTAGCATGCACGCGCGAGAAAATTTTGTCCACGCCTTTTCTCGTATTATCTCTATAACTCTATCGACACTATCATGGTTGCACAAATAGATTCGTCAAACGAGAAATTAGTCTACATTGACGATATCTTTCTATCTCTTCGCGCTAGATATCACTTCGACGTGCATGCTAGGCGGGCAGGTCCTCAACTATACCCATGCAAAAAAATCAGGTCGATACGTAGCTCTGTTGCAGCCTGGTTAAAGGACAAACCAACAAACAAACACACATTCGCATTTATAATATTAGTATGAAATGAATGAATACACTATTATAAAATATTTATGATAGTATGATTAAAGAAAGAAGTCGCTTGGCATGAAATTGCCACAGAATCTGCAATTCAATCCTACGATTACGAGTCTACACTCGCGAGCGTCGGCGGCTCGCACGCTCACTTTGCGGCGTTCAGTTGACGTATTTAAATACGCATGTCGAGCAGCTCAAAGCCGCTCACCGTGCGCGCGCTCGCATATCGATATGCAGCTTAAGATAGTCGCGAGCACAATATGTTGATTGCGACGGCTGACGTGTACAGGGATTCTAGGCCCTGCATAACCGCATCCACAAGAAATAAGAAAGAACCTCATTTTAAGCGACTTCAAAAAGAGGAGGTTCACAATTCGTCAGAATCTTTTATTTATGCATGTTCACCGATTACTCGAAGACGCCTGAACCGATTTGAAAAATTCTTTTTTTGTTTCAAAGGGTATACTTCCCAGGTGTTAACCAACAATAACTTATATTCTTTGTAGTGGCGCGGGCGTTTGAAGTCGGTTTTTTAAAAAGAATTTTTTATATTAAATTATTAAATATCTCTGTTATGATGATGCGAAACCATACCATCAAAGAAATTTTTAGATGAAGATGTTTTTAAATAAGCCTAAATTATATTTTTGAAGTGAAACTTCTTTAGGCGCATGAGGGTAAAATTTTTACAAATTTAACGTCACGCAAGTATGCAACGGAAACGGAAGTGTCGAAAAAGAGATTCGCCAAAGAAGTTTCACTTCTGACATGTGTACTTTGTACGCACGCACTTTTTTTTTAAACTTGCAGCTCTTGGCAACGGACCAGTCATCAAGTGGGGTGCTGACAACACTCCTCTCGCGAAGGCGATCGGCAACGTGGGACCGTTCGCAGCTGCGGGATTCAACGTGTCGTACTCTGACAACGGGCTGTTCGGTGTGGTGCTCTCCGTAGCCAAGGATGAAGCCAATGCCGTAAGCATACAGTCAAGATCATCGTACGTTGTAACATGAGCTGCAAGAAGAGTATGAAGCATCTCCTTTCTTCTTTTTTATCAATCAAAAGACGTCTACTGTCACTGTCTGAACAAAGGTTTTCCGCATGAGTGTGAGGTGCATGGGAATGGGGCGGCTACTTTCTGTCTACCCGTTTTGACATGAATTGTAGTACCTACGCGTTTTTGGAACTTCCTGTCATTGTGGAAATATTATATTCTATTCTACTCTAACAAAGTTGCATGGAATAAATCGGCTTTGCATCCGGCTGCCCACAAGATAGTATAAAAAACTTATTACAATGTAATAATAGCTGCATAATAATATCGTAAAATGATTATTTTGAAAAGAGCAACTGCTGAGTTTCTTGCCGGCTCTTCTCAGCAGAATCCGCTTTCCGAACTGGTGGTAGAGTCATGACGTGTCATATTAGAGCCACAGGTTGGCCTACATGAAATAAATAAATTTGAGTCCCACAGGTCTCGGTCTTGCGCCGCCTGCATCCAGTGGCTCCCTGCGACTCTGATGTGGTCGGTCCCCTTAGTCTGTAGTTTGCCAACACTGTGAAGGTCTCATAATGATCAGGAATTCCAGATTTCATCCCATGCCTTATTAATATTAAATTCAAATTCAAAATTATTTATTTCATGTAGGCCAACCTGTGGCTCTTATGAGACACATCATGATTCTACCTATTAGCAATTTATTGTCATGATTTATGTTAATTTTCTTATTGCACATTCTTAAGATTTTCCATACCAATTATAATTATGAGGCTAATGCTCCACACAATCTCTAAACTAATTAAAATTGACAGGCCTAAATCCTGTGCTATTCCTTTCATAACGCTCCCTGTGCGAAGGGAAGCACTAACTTTAGACCTATCAGTTTTAGCTTAAAGATTGTGTACAACAGAATTTATAGCCACAATGGAACTTGTCTAATCCCTTTATTTTTGTTCCGCAGGCCGTAAAGGCAGCCGCCAAGTTACTAAGAGCAGGCAACTTGAGCGCCGACGCGATCAAAGCTGGCAAAAATCAGCTCAAACTGCAAGTGCTGTCAGAAGCCGAGGACGGAGGCGCACTAGCAGAGTCCTTGGCTGCTCAGGGTCTCTACACACGTTCCGCCAAATCGCCCGTTGACATTGCTAATGAAATTGACCAACTTTCAAGCAGCGACATCTCTCAGGTATAGAACCGATAGGTATATTGAGACATAATAAAAATGTTATAGTAAAATGCTCTAGCAGTAAATATAAGATACTTTTTGCTACAAACTTATTAGCGATGATTACACGCACAGTGCATACAAAGCTAAATTGCACTTTTAACAGCTGTAAATAAATGCTTTACTTCATTTTTTAACCACATCCATCCAAACATTCACCCTCACGAAAAATATAATGGAGCTCATCTTCGCGAGTTTAAATAACTATATCTCATTTATTCTTTATATAGACTAGCTCGCCCTGCGGTTTCACCCGCGTAAGTTTCGATTCTTTGGGAATATCGGGATGAAAAGTAATGGCTATAGGTAATAGCTATATACCTGTCAAGTTTCATCGCAATCGATTCATTAGTTTTTGCGTGAAGAAGTAACAAACATAATAATTATGTACCTACATACTTACTAAAACAAACTTTCATAATTAGGTATTTATACCCGTGATAACTTCGAAATTAAATGTCCGATTCGAATGAATTAAAAAGTATTTTACTGCTACTTAAATACCCTTAAATACCCGTGATGATAAAACTATTTATTTGAATAAGCATTAATACTATGATACGAATCTAGCCAATTTTTGTTTCTACCGGCGATCTAATTAAAAAGAACACAAAAGCTACTATTGTGACTTAAGTAGGTATGATAGTTAGATATATTTCCTTGCAGACTTTTTTGCAGGTTAATGAGTACTTTAATCATGTACATCATTTTTATGTATCATCAATAGTTTTCTTTGCGCACGCCAAATAATGAATTTTATAGGCAAAATTTTGCTACTTTGGGTTACATTATTGCAATTTTCTTTAAGATCTCTAGTTTTTTTTTAATAAATTATAGCCTATGTTACTTCCTGATAATTTAGCTTTCTATTGGTGAAAAATATTTTTAGTCTCTGAGCTAAACCGCGGACGGACAGACAGACGGACATGGCGAAACTATAAGGGTTCCTTGTTTACTTCGGAACCCCTTAAAATGGTTAAAATCGGTCCAGTAGTTTCAGAGCCTATTCCGTACAGACACACAAAGAAATCTTTCCTCTTTATAATATTAAGTATGGGCAAGAGCTGTACCTATAGACGCTTGTACCTGTGGATACAATCAATTCCATCGAAACTAGCAACCCTAAAATTCTAATTTGAACGTGACTGAAAGCTTTGTTTATGGTTGACAGTTCACTTTCAAATTAGAATTTTAGGGTTGCTAGTTTCGATGGAATCGATCGTGTCCACAGGTACAAGGGTCCATAGGTACAGACAGCACTTGCCCCTATAGATTTACCTCTATACAGAGTACATGTAAAAAATGTAAAATACAATGAGTTAAGAAATAGTTAATGGTTCTTACTTTGGAATTGGAATTTTGAAAACTAAATAAAGTTAATATTTTTTATTACAGGCTGTTTCAAATGCAGTGAAGAACAAGATTTCTATGGGAGCAGCTGGAAATCTTGCATTTGTTCCATATACTGATGAACTATAAAGCCACAAAATATAGTAATTGTTAATAGTATTTACGTAGACAAAACACCATCAGACATAATTATCATCAATATAAGTAAGAACATTGATGTGGTTCAAATGTTATAATTTATTGTTTTATGAATTAAATACCTGATAAAACTATTTCATGTGTTTTAATAATTTTTTGTTGTTTGGTTTTGTTTATACTCAATATAGGTTTAATTCAATAGAATTGTGGAATAGCCTGAAAAAATGTTGTAACTTGTCTCTCAATACAGAAAAAAAAACATGTAATACCTATATGTGTATTACATAATACCTATGTATTGTTATTAAACAATATGTGGAATCATTAAAATTAAAGAATATTAAACTGACAATGGGAGGATATATTAATGTTGGGCAGTATTTTATTTTAGATTATTGATGGTGTTGATTCATCAGTTTCTCAATAACTTGCCTGACTACATACTCTTACTATTTTGTAGTTTGATTATGCAGATTGCACAATGGCACAGAAAATCAAACAAAATGTAAACATAGTTATGAACTACTTTATTTCACTTCAGCTTCAGTTAACAACATATTTGGTATGCCTTTTGTTATTGGAAACTGTCTTCCTGATTCAGGACATTTTAGATATCCCTCTTCAACTTCTATTTCAAGCAAAACTCTATGAGCTTTCTTCAAGAACTCTTGGTTGGATTCGTAATTAGCTTCCACTGTCTGCGGTAGTCCATCACTATGGCCTAAGCCATCTGCTGCTTTCCACAAAACTTCCCAATCAAGTTTCGGTATGATTCGAGATATGAACTCTGGGTTAAAGTCAACTTCGTTCACCTTCACATCTGTAGCATTGATAGCTAGGGGATAGCCAGTGAGAACCCCCTTCAAACATTTGGATGTCAGCATGTTATGAGTAATCAGCTTCATTTTCGTGCTGCTGGCAGATTCCCTATAAAAACATTTTATTTATAGGCCTTTAGTCACTACATGGGAAAGTACAGTCCAAGTAATTTATTGTTGTCTACTAATTAGGTTAGAATTCGTTCTAAAGATCTTCAATGTGTGATGTTCGCTGGAGCCTGGAAAATAGTGTTCTGTGGCCTGGAATCTACAAGAATTTAACAGCACTGATAAAAAGACAGTAATTTGTTTGGGTAGGTAGGATTTAACCAAATCAGCGACCAGCGCTTCAGAAAAATCTCTGTAGTTCAATTCAATCTGTGTAATATAATTTCAATTCAATCAATTCTATTCGATTTCGCAGAAATTCATCAGAAAAGCAACAGAATGACAGAAATCAGAATTGACAGAATATATCATAGATTATATACACTAGTCCACAGAATACAATGCTCTATTCTTCCTATAGTCCGTTTATCTCTTTGGGTAAACCATAGACCACGAACACTAGGATAGGGTAAACATAAAAATTCAGTCATCATTCATTTATTGTGATTTTATGTTTCAGGTTTACAAAAAATACTGCACTTCGTGACTTGTGGATAACATCAACAGGTCGAAGACATTGGACTTCTGGAAAAAACACCCACATTTGTTGTAAGCATTTTAATGAAAACTGCTTTAGAAAAACTGAACACATGACATTTTTAAATGCCTCATCAGTTTCAACGCTGTTTATACCTACACGTAAATAAATTAACCAAGTTATGCTTTATATATGAATGTGTTCATGTGTTCATGTTCAAATAAAATTTTGTTCTAGAGAATTCCAATATGTGGTGACGGCAATCAAAGGGTGGAAATCCCTACTACTTCTACCACGGACCCTGTAATGCAACATAATGATATTCACAAGCCATCTACATCCACGAAGAGTATGGAAATGGACACTGTGAGTATTAATTTTGTAAATGCTATGTATGTACAAATATATTAATTCAATGTAAAAAAACATTTTTTTTTATTCAATGAATATAATATTTTATTCTATTCAAAGATTCATATATTATACTTAATTGCAATTATTGTTTTAGACAAAAACCCTAACCGAAGAAGTAACAACTCCAACAATGTCTCCACGAAAAAAAAATTTTTAAAAAAATTGGATCGACAAAAATTTTTGGTTGAGTCACGTAAGAAGAAATTGGCCGTAGTCAGATCAAAATGTTGAAGAATTGAAAGAAAAAATGCTGAGCTGTCTGCTATCATAGAAAAGTTGCAGTCAAAATATCTAATAAATCAAGAGACAGCAGATATTTTGACTTCAATTATTGATCCACGAAAAAAAGATTTTTTTAAATCAAAATTTTCACCTGAAGTTCGGAAATTCGCGTTAAATTTACATTTCATAAGTCCACGTGCTTACAATTTTGTAAGAAAATCGTTTAACACATGTCTTCCACATGCTCGTACATTGGCACGTTGGTACCAAACTAACATACATTAGGTACACAAATATGTACACAAAACTTATTTTATTTAAGGGACAATAAATAAACTGATTTCTTCAGTTTTTATTTGCTTCATCGCCAATCAAACCCTCCTATATCATTATTCCCATCTTTGAGAACAAATTATTATGTCAGTCAGGATTTGCAGCTGTACCTTGTAGAATGACGATAGACACTCGCCCAAAAACAAAATGTATTCATACTCTGCCCTCGTAATTGAAAACACAGTAACTTTTGTGTTTTCAATTACGAGGGCAGTACTATGATTCTGAGCAAATAATATGGTAAGTATTATTCCCTTCGAAAGTATAAACTGTAAATTTTAAAAATCGACCTTTTATACAAAATCCATAGTAGAGCTGCGAATTTTGCATAAAAAGTCGAATATTATTTTTGTTTTCGATGTATGTTTTTTTAGGGAAAGTTCAATTCCTAGTTCCATGGGAAAGGTTGCTCTTCGAAATTGGGGAAATTTTTTAATGACATGGTAGGTAGCCCTGCGTTTTGAAGTACTTTATATTTGTCCCTTTCGGGTATACGCGTCTGTCAAGTCCATTGATTCTTCGTCCGAGGGGTAAACCCATCTTGTGGCACTAGTACCCATGCTAGTACCATGGCACCGTTGGCCACAGACCAGTAACACTAAGGGTGGAACCACATTTGTGAGGATCGATTCGGATTTTGCCTATACAAAACTGTCATTTTCCATACATTCGTGTACGCATCGAAAAGCCGATTTGATCCGTACACGTTTCTATGGAATTTGACAGTTTTGTATGGGCGAAATCCGAAACGATCCTCACAAATGTGGTTCCACCCTAATCCGTTGGCACTGACCCTGTGCTACTGACCAAGGAATGGAACATACTACTCTCTATTTTTTTTTTAAATTTATTTAACGGCCCTGGATTCTACGTTCTTTAAGGCCTTTCTAAAACTCTCTATTTAACGCATATTTAACGGTAGTAAATATCATTCGTCTATGACATAGAGAAGGATGGTCTATGATTTATACCGAGAGCATGAACTTAATTTAGACAAACAGAACTGATAACTCGGAAAATTTGTATTTACGACAATGAACCTTATAACAAGTAGATAAAGTATATTTCCTGTTGCGCATTACACAGAGGCTAACCCGAGCCGAGAGGGATAGTAATAACGGAGGCCCATGGATATAGAGAATAAACAGGACCGAGTACTCGCACCTGAAAAGCGAGCCGAGCGAGATAGCTAGTACAGAGGCCGTGTGTCCCTTTTTAACAGGGTGACAATAAGATTTTCGATATAGTGAGACAAATTCAATCTTGCAATCTTCCTACTAATTATTAGTTTATTATAAACACAATTATTGAAGTTTTTCATTAGCAATGGAAAATTGTTTAGGGATTAGGGATTGATTACGAAATAAATAATACAAATAGTACAAGTTTTCGATCCAGTCATAGTGAGTACATTGCTAGATATTATAATGACTGGTAATGTGTAGATAATGTGATAAATTATTCATTTTCTCTAGATATTAATCATAATAGCTGGTCAAAGGCACCCAAAGTAATAAATACAGCCCCACTTCCTCTCCCGCGCCTTATTCCGTTGCCGCACGATCGGTATATTTTCCAAAATCTTAGGTTAGGTCAGGGTTGTTCAGAAATTCTGTTCTATTGGTTTGAAATGAAACATTAAAATAATGAAAATTGTAATAATAATAATAATACAAAAGTAAGGAGTAAGGGACCATCGTAATCGGCATCTGCATCGTACGTATTCGACCCATCACACAATACAAGAATTTAAAAATTCATGGTCAACATAGTTGTAGATTTAGCGTTCACGTTTTAACGGGTTGCCGCTCGAAAAAAATAGACTAGATAACAATTTATATTTTCTTTTTGTTAAGAAATATATCTATCGAAATTAATGCAATTAAATACGGTGACTTAAAAATGTTAAAATAAAATTAAAACATAAGTGTCTCAACTGATTTTTTAGCCAAAATCTTTGATCAAAATCATTTTTTTAGGCTGGCATGAATGAAAGAACGAGACACACGGCCTCCGTTATTACTATCCCTCTCTATTGGTGTAGCAGAGTAGTGGTTTAAGCTGTAGCTGTAGTTTAGCTGGAGTCAACACACATTTAAATATATAAAATAGATTTATTTTATATTAATTCAATCAGAAAACAGAAAAAAAAACAAAGAAGACCATGACAACTCTGTCACATTTTTAAATAATACTTCTAATTCGGCCAGTCGACATTGAATCTCTTTCAATAATTGCAACCAACCTTCTTTTACAACACTCCTCCTCAATGGAAGACTGCACTAAAAAATCTCTAGCATTCAAACCATCAACAAATACAAAATATGTATCACTACATCACTCATCATCATCAAGCACACAAGTTCATTTCTCTCACACAGAACTCGTTCTTGCATCTCGGTAAAGCCTTCGTTAAAATATCTGCAGTCATCTCTTCAGTCTGCAGGTACTCCACTTTCACAATGTTATTATTCAATGCTTCTCTGATGTAATGACATCTCACATCTATATGTTTCGTCCGTTGGTGATGAACAGGGTTCTTCGCAATTTGTATTGCTGACTGACTGTCACTATAGAGCATAATTGCACGGCGTTCCTTTGCGGTTAGTTCTTCTATAAGTCTCTTCAGGAACGTCGACTCTCTGCATGCCTCTGACATGGCAACATATTCAGCTTCTGCACTGGATAAGGCTACTGTGCGTTGCTTCTTGCTTTCCCAGGATATAGGAGCTCCTCCTAAAATAAATATATATCCGGAAAATGATTTCCTATCACTGATATCTCCAGCATGATCAGCGTCTACATATCCAGTCAGATCTTTTCCTGTCTTCTCAAAGTTCAGTTTGTAATGAGCTGTACCCTTCAGGTATCTCAACAGTCTCTTTGCTACGCTCCAATGTTCACCTGTATAACAGCTGTTAAATTGACTAAGGTAGGCGACGGCAAAACTTATGTCAGGTCTCGAGCAAACAGCTAGGTACATAAGTGAACCTATAAGTTTCTGATATGGGAAATCTTTAGGTGGGATGAAGTTCTCTATTCTCGGTTTCTCCAGTTTTCTCCCGGTCTCTAAGGGTGTTTTCACTGGCTTACAGTCAGCCATTCCGAACTCTTTCAGAATCTTTTGAATGTATTCACCTTGATCAATGGTTATCTTCTTCCCTTGTTGATCTATCTTCATTCCTAAAAAAGTCTCTACCTTTCCCAAATCTTTCATCTCGAATTTATTCTTCAATTCTATCTTGACCTTTTCTCTTTCCTCTTTGTCATTATAGAATATCAGAATATCATCTACATATACTGCAATGTAAACAATGTGATTTCCTCTTCTTCTAAAATATACACATGGTTCATTGTCAGATCTCTTAAATTTCATTTCAATCAGAGCATCATGAAGTTTCTTATTCCATGCTCTGGGTGCCTGTTTCAGACCGTACAGGGCTTTCTTTAGTAAGCAGATATGATTTTCCTTCCCTTTCTCTTCACATAGCTTAGGTTGCTTCATATATACACGTTCTGTCAAATCTCCATTAAGGAATGCTGTGACTACGTCCATCTGATCAATTGACAGGTCATTCTCAACTGCAATAGCAAATAGAAGTCTGAGTGTGCTATGCCTTATCACAGGTGAAAATGTCTCCATATAATCTAAGCCATGTTTCTGCGTAAAACCACGAGCTACTAGTCTAGCCTTGTATCTCTCTTTCCCCCCTGGTTCCTTTTTAATTTTAAAAATCCATTTGGAATCTACTACATTAAAATTATTAAGGGACTGATCCGGCTTGACTAGACTCCAGGTGCCATTCTTCTTCAAGGCATTAAGTTCAGCATCAATGGCCTCCTGCCACTTATCCTTGTCATTTCTGCTGAGAGCTTCTTCGACAGTGAGGGGATCATCACTGTGTCCTTCTGTGGTTTTATAAAGATAATAATCTCCGTAATCCTTAGGCTTTCTCTCGCGTTGAGGATATCTTCTCTCTTCTGCTTGTGTTTCAGGTGGCTGCTCCTCCTGAACGTCAAGTCTCTCTACATGAATGTCAGATTCTTCATTTATTGTAGAATCTGTAATACAATCTTCAAATTGATCTTCTTCTGTATTAATAGTAACTATTTCTGTTGTAGTTATCTGCTCAGACGGGTTACTATTCTCTTGTGTATACTCCTGTTGGATTTCATTTATCTGTCTCTCTAGAGTCAGAAATCTTCCCACTGTATTCTCTCTTGATGGTGTATTTTCTCTTTTGTTGAAGAACTGGTTTTCAAAGAATGTCACATCTCTAGATTTCTGAAGCTTATGGTCGTGGGGATCACAAAGTCTATATCCTTTAGAACTCATGCAATAGCCTACGAAGATCATCTCCTTACTCTTCGCATCAAGCTTCTTTCTTTTAGCTTTGTCGATATGCATAAAAGCTTTGCATCCAAACACTTTAAGCTCACTTAAGTTGGGTTTTTGTCCAGACCAGGCTTCTAATGGGGTTACGTTAAGTGCTTTAGTAGGTGAACGATTCTTCAGAAAAACTGCAGTATTGATAGCCTCTGCCCAATACTTGGTGCTCAAACCTGATTCTTCTAACATACACCTCGCTTTCTCTACTAATGTTCGATTAGCGCGTTCCGCTACTCCATTCTGTCCGGGGCAGTAATCAATGGTTAGTTGATGAACTATCCCATTTTCTTTGAATAATTGACCTACATCTTTGTTCACGAATTCTTTTCCATTGTCAGACCGAAACTTCTTTATCTTCCTGTTCGTTTGATTCTCTACTAACGACTTAAATTCAACTAACTTCGAAAAAACTTCGCTTTTCTTTTTTAAGAAATAAACAAAGGTGTATCTCGTTTTATCATCAATAAACAAAAGAAAATATCTCATGCCGCCATGTGATTCCATACTCATCGGACCACAAATATCAGAGTGTATAAGCTCTAGTATTTCAGATGATCTCGTTGTCCTGCTCTTATTAAAAGGTGTTCGTGTTTGTTTACCTTTTAAGCAGGGTTCACATTGAAGGATATTCGGGTTATTGAAACTTACTCCTGTCGCCATACCATCTCTCAACAGCTTCATGTTGGGTACGCCAAGATGTGCCAATCTCTTATGCCAAAGTTCACAGTCATCTGGCATCGACACTGCAAGGGCTGAGTCAGATTCTGTAAGGGATTTAAATTTGTAAATTCCATTCTCACTCTTACAATTGTAACTCACTTCTCCTTTTATACAACATTTACTCTTGTCATATATATCACACCCTTTCTCGGAAAAAACGACTATAAAGTTTCTACTCACCAGTGTATGCACACTTAATAAATTAGCAGACAATCCAGGGACATACTTTACCTCTCTCACCCCAAATTGCATACTCTCATCTTTAATGACATTACCTGAGCCACATGCATACAAGTTTTGACCGTTTGCTACATTAATATCTACAACACTGTTAAAGTCTCTATAATTTGCTAGCCAATCCTTGCGGTAGGTCATGTTCGAGGACGCTCCTGAGTCCACTACCCATTCATTGTCATTACTCTTGATGATGCTATAAGCAGCTAGTAAAGTGTGATCCTTTCTCTCTTTGTTTGCATTAGGATTCTTCGGACATGTCAATGCTTTATGCGGTCCGTTGCATATAAAGCATCTTATCTCTTTCTTCTGCTTCTCACGCTTCTGCTGCGTTTGTTTCTGCTGATTGCCTTTACTGTTCGTGGAATTACTCTTGAACCTTGAACTGTTATCTCTTGCAACCAATGCATTCCCAATGGATGTCGAAGGTATTGGACTATCCTGCTGAAGCAGTTTTGTTTTGACGTAGTTAGATGTCAGTGTGATGTTCGCATTCTCTATTGTCATCTTTAGGGGAGTATACTCTTCAGTAAGTCCTTGTAACATTAGCGCTGCTAGCAATTCATCGTCAACTTCCTTACCAATATCTCGTAACTGTTGAGCTACTTTCAGTATTTGAGTAACATAGTCCTTCATACAGCTGAATTGCTCTAACTTAAAGCTTACAAGTTGTCCCAGTAACCGACATCTGTTTACGACTCCTTGGTCTTGGCAATTATTCTCTAATGCTTGCCATACTTCCTTAGTAGTTGTAGCTTCTCTAACATGTACTAGTAAATCAGTATTTATCATGAGGCAGATCTTAGCGCGAGCCTTCTGATCTTTCTTCATTGACTCTACATCTATAGTAGCTGGTGTAGTTGTTACATAGCTCCATAGATCGTCATGTACTAGTGACATCTGCATTAAAAATTTCCATGTCGAGTAATTCGAAGATCCTTGTAATTTCTCGAATGCAGGTAGGCTACTAGTGCTCGTACTGCTAGTACTTATGCTATTACTACTAACACTCATTGTGTTGTCGTGTTTTCTGACCACCTCAATATCTCGATCAGTGTTTGACTTTCTCTATCCAGAAAAACTTACAGTTTTACGGAGTGCTGACCATAACCTATTGGTGTAGCAGAGCGTGGTTTAAGCTGTAGCTGTAGTTTAGCTGGAGTCAACACACATTTAAATATATAAAATAGATTTATTTTATATTAATTCAATCAGAAAACAGAAAAAAAAACAAAGAAGACCATGACAACTCTGTCACATTTTTAAATAATACTTCTAATTCGGCCAGTCGACATTGAATCTCTTTCAATAATTGCAACCAACCTTCTTTTACAACACTCTCGGCTCGGGTAATGCGCAACAGGAAATATACTTTTATAACATTTTCATAAATACAAATTTTCCGAGTTATCAGTTCTGTTTGTATATTAAGTTCATGCGGAGGCTGTGTGTCTCGTTCTTTCATTCATGCCAGCCTAAAAAAATGATTTTGATCGAAGTTTTTGGCTAAAAAATCAGTTGAGACACGTATGTTTTAATTTTATTTTGTCACCCTGTTAGAAAGGGACACACGGCCTCTGTACTAGCTATCTCGCTCGGCTCGCTTTTCAGCTGCGAAGTACTCGTACTCGGTCCTGTTTGTTTGCTATGTTTGTGTATTCATATTATAGTATCCATTCTAATCTGTGATTAGGTATCCTAGTGTTCGTGATCTATGTCTGTGATTATACAGACCAAATACATGCCAAAATCCAAATACCAAAGAGCTGTTTCGCTCAAAAGATTTTCGTTTTCCTAAATTCCTATTTTTGCTTTTCTAATTTAGGGTTTCAGCAATGCAAGTTTATAAAACTTCAGTATTTTGTTCAAAATTGCTTGTTTTTCCTGGACATCAATAAATCCGGAAACATGTTCAATACAAAAGACGGCGAAAGAATCATCGGACTGAATAGACCGTCCACGTCGCAGTCGTCATTGTTTCCACCATTGCCATTCAAAAGTTCAGATAACACAATAAATGAAGGTAATACAACTTCTAATTTGAGTAAAATGTCTGCTCCAGTTGCTAATTCACTACAGGAAGAGCCTAAAAATATATCTTCTGTAGTTTTTTATAACTCAGATATGGTAAGTGATTTGGCAGTACAATGCAATGAAATAAACCTAAGTGGCGATGAAGACAGAGAACAGAAATCGAATACAAATTCTCCAAAAATTAATCACACTAGAACAAGAGGGAAATTACAGTTACAAATGCCGTCCTCGCAAAATACATCTGCAGCAATTCTATCAGCACCAGCAGCTCCCACGCGCGGCGGTCAATCATCTGTGCACGAACTTTTTCTCAGACAGATTACGCCATTATATGCAAGTATGAGTACAAGGTATTTAGAAAACATAACTCATAACCAACAGTTCCGTTTGATGCAAACTATGTACTGTCAAGAGATGTTCCAAAATCATTACTTCCCAGCGAGTGTACCGAACACACCATCACAAGTTTATCCACATCCATCTTTGCTACATCAGAATGTTCATCCAAAATTTTTACAAAATATGTTGCAACATCCTCTGTTGGGCAAGAATTATGTTAATGGTCCAGTTAATCATCACAACTTTAACAATAATCAGAATCATGTTTTTAACCTGCCCACACATACATCTACTGCTCGGAATAATACTAATAATTCACCAAAACGTAAAAAACGACACAGAAATAAGGATCAGAATGAGGTAAAATCTTTTGAACCTTACTTATCGGCAGAAGAGGTAGAGGAAGGTTTAAAAAGCAACACTCTTATTGAGGGAGTTTTAAGAATAAACCCTAAACAGTTCCAACATTCTTACGTTTCAAGTATGGACAGAAATGAACAGGATGTACTTATAGATAGTATAAAAAATAGAAACAGGGCCTTGGAAGGTGATGTTGTTTGTGTACAATATGTTGACAGTGATAGCGAAGAAAATGATGATGAAAACAAACAAAAGAAAGGGAAAGTTGTCTACATAAAGGAAAAGGTCCACAATAGAACATGCATAGGAGTTTTAAAGCTCATGGCCGATAAAAATAGACAAAAAGCGCTCTTTGTGCCCAGAGATAACAGAATGCCTCGTCTTAACATACCATTCACATGCTGGCCTGACAATTTCTATCAGGATGCGAAAAACTATGAAAATACATTGTTTTTAGCGAAAATTTTAGAATGGTTTGATACAAGATTTGCATTGGGTCATATTGTATGTAATATAGGACAGTCGGGTGACATGGAATCTGAAACTAAAGCTATTCTAGCCCAAACAGATTTAGATATCAAACCTTTTGGACCAGAACTCAGGCACTTATTTCCTCGCCTTGATTATACTATACCGGATGAAGAAATCAACTTAAGGGAAGATTGCAGAAAGTACTGCATTTTTAGTATTGATCCATTCAACTGTCGTGATATTGATGATGCTGTGTCATGTAGGGTTCTGGAAAATGGAAACTATGAAATTGGAGTGCACATATCAGATGTTGCTCATTTTCTTACTGAGAATACACAGCTGGATGAAAAAGTGGCTGAAAAAGCCACAACTATTTACATGGTTGAGCGAGCCTACCACATGTTACCAGATGAACTATGCATGTTGTGTTCATTATTTCCAGGTGTAGATAAACTTGCCTTCTCCGTCTTTTGGGAGATAACTCAAGATGCTCAAGTAATAAGTCATAGATTTGCAAAAACAGTTATAAACTCATGTTGTCAGTTAGCCTATGATCATGCTCAGGCCATCCTTGAAAATAAGGAGGATGCAGAAAAATCCTTTCCAGAAATATACAATGGCTTCAAATATCAGGATATTTATAATACAATTCAAGCATTAGGTAAATTATCTGCTATTTTTAGAAAAAAAAGGTTTGATGAAGGTGCTTTACGTATTGATCAACCGAAAGTTTCATTCCACTTAAACCCCACCAATGGCTTGCCGGATTCCTATTGGATTTATGACAGTAAGGAAAGTCATCAACTTATTGAAGAGTTCATGCTTCTTGCAAATATGACAGTTGCTAAAAGAATTCACGAGGACCATCCTAAAATTGCATTTTTACGTTGTCATCCACCCCCTAGCAACTATATGCTGAATCAGCTTGCAAAATCACTGAAACCAATGGGTATTGAAATTGAAATATCTTCAGCTGGTGATTTGCACAAGTCATTACTGCCATACATGAGCACGGAGAACAGAGATCGCGGTAAAGCTATGGTCCTCAATATGCTGTGTGCAAAGCCAATGACGAGAGCAAAATATTTCTGTGCAGGAGGATGTGAGGGTGATGAAGATTTTCATCACTATGCTTTAAATGTTCCACTTTATACACATTTCACAAGCCCAATTAGACGCTACGCTGATATAATGGTCCATAGGTAATTTTATACTATTGCTTTATGTAGTTAATGTTTTATTTTTAAGTATGGACAAATGTTTGGCAATGACATAGGTATTAGTATAGATGAAAAGTATAACTAAAAACTACGATAATATGCTATAAAACATGAACTCATAACAAGTGAAACTGGGCATTAAATTAACAGTTTTTAGGGTTCTGTACCCAAAGGGTGCCAATGGGACCCTACTACTAAGCCTTAATAGGTATACAGTTGAAATTTTCACAGATCGTATATTTCTATTGCCGTTATAACAACAAATAATAAAAATTAAATTAAATTAAAAAATAAAGGGGGCTCCCATAAATGGAAAAGGAGTCGAAATAAAATTTTATTTTTTACCGTAACAGGTAGACTGTTGAAATTTTCACCGAGTGTGTATTTCTATTGCCGCTATAACAACAAAATATAATGAAAATTAAATTAAAAAATTAAAAATAAAGGGGCTATAAATTTTTATTTTTTTACCCTGGCATGTGGGGTGTCATTGTCTAGAGCTCATTAAGTGGAGTTTCAAATATATTTTTATTATTTTTTAACTTTAAAAATGAAGAAATGGGGGGCCGTCAAAGTTGTCGCTTTTAGACCATTTTTGTTATGGGGTCTATCTGAAAAACTAAACTAGTTAGAAATTTGAAATTTCTGTTTATTATGTATTATTTATTGTATTTAAACGACAAATACTGAAAACACCAATTTATAATATGGATTGTAAGTTGTGACCAAAACAAATGAGCATTTTTTTCCCATGTGCTAATTTATTAGTACTACCTATCTAGGAACTAAGATATCTAAATATCTAGTTTAAAAAAAAGAGATTTGGTCATATGTACGGAACCCTAAGGCCAGACTCGCACTTGGCCGAGTTTTATACTTACATTATTTTTAAACCATTCACAATTTTTCATCTAAGACATTGTTCATCCAAAAAATTAATGTTTTTGTGTAAATTGTTTTCATAGGTTATTTAATTTAATTCAAAAATTTACAGGTTACTAGCAGCAAGCTTGAACTATAGGGATGTTCCTCAGTGGGAAGCGGACAAAGTGCGTATGGTTGCTGCACAGTGCAATAAACAGAAGTACAATGCCAAGAAGGCGGGAGAAATGTCTACAGAACTGTACACGTTGAAATACATTGAGATGAACTCACCACTCCTCACTGAGGCTGTTGTGGTTGAGGTCAGAGAAAAGTACATTGACGTAATAATTGTTGCAATGGGATTGAATCGAAGAATTTTCTTCAATAATGTAAGTTATTGAAGAATAATACTAGCTTTTGCCTGCGGCTTCGCTCATGTTACAGCTATTACTACAGCTATACTTACATAGCTAGATATCTCTCCAGAAAGACCTTATTTAGCTTAATTTTTTTAATAATGTAGCCCCACAGAGTGTCCAAACACCATACTTAAATAAAAATTTAAAAGACACTGATTTATGCTATTATTTTGCTTGCAGGATTTCCCGGGCGAACATAGATGTATAAAAAACAATGCAGGTGTTAAATTATCAAAAATGGAGCTGAAATGGCACGCAAAAGACAATTTACCTCCTGTGGAACAAGTTATTGAAGTGTTCTCCATTTTACAAGTAGAAATGCACAAAGGTGATGACATGGTCAAAGTGGAAACAAAGCTTGTGAGACCACAGGCCACAGTTTAAGGCCTAAAACAGGTTTTCGCTTTTTCTCAGACTGATCTCATCTAAAGACCGCTGTTTCTATACAGCGATAAGTAGTGTTTGATTTAACACTGATGTGTATGTGCTATATTTATTTCCATTTGTTTGGGTTTGCCTAGGTCAAACTTATCCTATTTTTGTAGAATTATTTTGTGGGAAATCTGCATTTATGTTCTGTGTTTTCTTTTTTGCTGACGTGTCGCGCTAGTATATAAAAAACTTCGGGTTTTAACATCTTGGCGTTGGTAGTTGGTATTTGGTAGCACTAGATACACGACTTTAAGGTGGATTATACGGGTTTGCCCGCGAAATTCAAATTTAATTTGGTTTTTCACAATTTGTAAGCTAATACGACCAAGTAGAATTATGGCATTCTAATTGCGCCAATAGTCCAGGGTAGATAATTTTTGAAAACAAAGAAAATTATAGTAGGATGAAACCCCAAAGACCTTACACTTACTAACTAGACTGTGCACCAAACATTTTTGTTAAGCTAAAATGAGATCTATGGCGTTTTACTTAGGGTAGCTAGTTCCTTGTAAGCGGTAGCTAGCCAAAAGCGGTCCTGGCGAGAGGGCCTCCGGTGGTAGTGTGTCCTTGTCTGACGTCTTGCTAGCTTATATAATTATTGGGTTTGGTAGAAATGGTAGAAAATTTTATATTTTGCTCTTTTATTATTTACCAAAACGAACAATCCATAAACTTTGAAACTTATTTTAATATTTCTACAGTTTATATAAATAATTATTATTGCGTTGTATTTAAAAATAAATCATGAATACTGAGTAAAAGTAGTACTTAAATATTTGGCACTGGTAATACTAAATGCACATTACATATTATTCTTTAGGGTAACTATGAATTATGTGGATCAAAGATTTTTCTAGTCTTTTCGTAGAAGTAGTTATGTAGATACGTAACGTATAGTAAATTAAATAAACTAAAAAAATATTTAATCAAAGTAAATCACATAAATATTATTTTACTTAGAAAGTCGCTTCTCTCAAGTTATAATATTTTAAGTTATTTAGGTGAAAATTAGGAGATTTATTGGACTTTAGTATAATACATAATGTCATTTTATTGAATCTAATTACATGTCGGAGTATACAAGCAAATTGTCCTGTGTTCTGTTTTATCATGGTCACTAGTAATTAGAAAGGGACACACTACCAACGGGAGCCCTCTCACGCGGACCGGTTTTTTCGCCATAGTGCACAGTCTAGTTAGTAAGTGTAAGGTCTTTGTGAAACCCTTTGGAAAAGGAAGAGAATGCAACAAAAATGAACGGAAAAATAAATTACGGGCGATCTGAGGTCGGGAAGTGGGGGGAGGGGGGGTTTAAGGGTAAAAAACGGTTTATCTCGATTTCCGGAAAAACTACAAGTCCTATGGAAAAAAGTTAAATGGCAAAGTTGTAGGTAATAAAAAGATCTACAACTTTTGTATTTAGACTTTTTTCACATAACCTCAAAATGTATGTGAAAAATTCGAATAACCAAGTTTTTGGTTTTTTATTTTTATCTTTTACTAAATAAAATATTTTTTCACGTAATTTGGTGAAAATTTACCTTTTTATGTCCCAAACAAACTGTAATTTTTCTGATTTAAAATATTTATTTTTTCACCTTTTTTTTGACTTAATATTGAAAAAGCACCTAATTTTCAATCGAAAATTCTCCCGTCAAAATATCTGCTTTTTTTAAAAAGTCGGTGAGCTTTTTGTTCGCTGAAATCTCTACTTTCTGATGGTGTAAAAAAAATATACATTACTATGGTAAATGCTCTCAGAACATGCAGAAACGAAATACGAAATAACAGGTAGTAAGGCCCAGACCCTCCTAACCCCTTCCCCACTTCTCTATGAAATACCTTTTGATGGGCTAAAATTTTCCGTAGGTCACTCAGGTATATAAGTTATCTTAAAATAGCAATAAATAGCCATCTACGCATGTAATTTAAAAGGTATTTCATAGGGGCTAGGAGGGTCTGGGTCTTACTACCTGTTATTTTGTATTTCGTTTAGCTGCATTTTCTGAGAGCATTTACCATAGTAATGAATATTTTTTTTACACCATCAGAAAGTAGAGATTTCAACAAACAAAAAGCTCACCGACTTTTTTAAAAAAGCAGATATTTTGACGGGAGAATTTTCGACTGAAAATTAGGTGCTTTTTCAATATTACGTCAAAAAAAAGGTGAAAAAATAAATATTTTAAATCAGAAAAATTACAGTGTGTTTGGGACATAAAAAGGTAAATTTTCACCAAATTACGTGAAAAAATATTTTATTTTGTAAAAGATAAAAATAAAAAACCAAGCACTTGGTTATTCGAATTTTTCACATACATTGTGAGGTTATGTGAAAAAAGTCTAAATACAAAAGTTGTAGATCTTTTTATTACTTACAACTTTGCCATTTAACTTTTTTCCATAGGACTTGTAGTTTTTCCGGAAATCGAGATAAACCGTTTTTTACCCTTAAACCCCCCCTCCCCCTCACTTCCCAACCTCAGATCGCCCGTAATTTATTTTTCCTTTAATTTTTGTTGTATTCTCTTCCTTTTCCAATGGGTTTCATCCTACTATTATTTTTTTTCACTTTTTATTATTTTTTAAGGCTTCTACCCTGGTCTACAATGGCAGTATCATCTTCACAGGTTTATATAAAAATCTTTACTTGAAAGTGTCCAGTTTAAGAAATTAATCAGAATATTGACTAATTTGTGAGTAGGTAACTCACGTCCAACTCGATATTGTGACTAGTTTCATAAAATGGACACTTCCAAAAAAAATTTTTATACAAACCTGTGAAGATGATACTGCCATTGGCGCAATTAGAATGCCATAAGCCTACTTTATCGTATTAGTTTACAAATTGCGAAAAACTAAATTAAATTTGAATTTCGTGGGCAGACCCGTGTAATCCACCTTAAGACAAGCGGTTTTAGGTTCCTCTTACTCTGCAGCAATTATGTTACGATATTCGAAATCTATCAAGTTTAAAAGATGTTATGCACTAAGGATGTAATAATGGGCATCTACATGCAATAGGCATTAAATTCTACATTTTATTGTATTTTGTAAACCCTTCTATAAAATTCACTATATATATATATACTGGCTGATGCCCGCGACTTCGTCCGCGTGGATTCAGTTTTTAAAATCCCGAGGGTACTCTTTGATTTTCCGGGATGCTTTACACTCTACAGGTTCTCAACTATACCTATCCAAAAAAATCACGTCAATCCGTAGGTTTTTTGCAGCGTGATTGACGGACAAACCAACAAAGACAAAATTACGTTTAGCTGTCATTTACGTTTTGTTATTCCACTGTCATTTGCGTTTTGTTATTCCATGTCAGATGCGTTTTTGTTATACCACGTTTTATAGTGACTTGAGGGAAACGCGGTCGAACGGGATAAAAAGTATCCTATGTCCGTCTCCTGGTTCTAAGCTACCTCTCCACCAATTTTCAGCCAAATCGGTTCATCCGTTCTTGAGTTATAAATAGTGTAACTAACACCACTTTCTTTTATATATATAAATATATATTTTTGAGGAATTAAGTACAATTTATACATTTTCATTGTGGCTTAAAATATTTTCTAAGCCACTTGCTATGCAACGTGAGAGGTTCTTGTGATAATGTGGTATCGCTCTTTTATGTATCTTATCATTAATACTAAACATAACAAAATTAAAGATTTATTTATTTTTAAACAAAGTTATTACTTTGTATGTCTTTGAAAGAATTACATAGAATTTTTGAGACTTACATTTTTCAGTCATGTAATATTTGAGATGCTCATAACTTACTAAGAGATGTTCAATATTCGACCGTTATAATCTATTTTAGCTATTTTATTAGTATGAAATTATTTCTTCCACATTTTTAACAAAGTAAATGAATTAACTTATGTAAAAGTTTAGAAACATTTTTTAAATATATAAAATTTTAAATAGCAAATAACTTTTAGCATAAGTTTTTTTAAGTGAGTATTTTTATATGTAAATTGTAAAGGCACTTAAGATCGCTACTGGCGACGCCTGAGCTGTCGATAGGTCAATAAATTGGCAATTATGAAAGGGAAAAGTTAAATAATTATAATTTCTAATCTAAGATATTTAAAGATTTTAAATGTAAATAGTAAATATAATATTTACTATGGATTAACTGTATAGATGAGCACGTGAAATTAGGAATCTGTTGATGAAGAGAATAATAATTTTATAATAAAGTGCACTATAGATTAACTTATTTAAATAGGTATTTATTTTTTGACTTCGAAATTTTTAGCTATCGCTCACTTGACTTTTTTGGGCGCTTATCTAATTGGGCGTATTTTCGGCACATCTATGATAGTTTTTGCACGTACGTACAAAATAATTTTTACAGCTCTAAATGTAATGGTATATAGTATATACTTTTTCATCATACCTATTCGAAAAACGAATATTGGCTTCAGAGGACAGCGGGAGCAAAATTTCATTTTAACCCCATGGGACTTTTCATTTCTCTCTTCTGATTGGTCCGCTTTCGTGCTTTAGCATACTAAAGCACTAACGCGGACCAATCAGAAGAGAGAATTCAAAAATGTGTCGAATGTTGTTTTCGATAAGCCACGTGATCAAATTTGTCGATTAGACATATACGCCCATACTTCCAACATAAATATTAATGTTTAATTATTTCATAAAAATGTATTTGTGTTTTATTTAAACTTTCAATATACGTATTGGTAATGTCTACTACTCTATACATAGTATGTTGATACTCCTAGCTTTTTCTCATAGGTAATGATGAAAAATAGTGTGTGTTATTCGGGGCCAAAATTTTTTGTTCTCGGGCGGCGTATATTGAATTCCTCGCTACGCTCAGGATTCTACTTTAGAATCCCTCGCTGCGCTCGGGAGTCTACTATAGAATCCTTCACTTCTGGACCGGGAGCCAGGTACAAATTCGGTCAATTATTTCCTCTCGAGCGAAACTTCGTGAAATGCATTAGGGATTTACATTATGAATATTCGCGACCTTCAGCTGCGACTCCGTGGGTGGGGCGGGCAGTGGCAGCCTCCAACGCATGGAGAAAAAAAAAGTTTTTTAGTCATTTCCTCCCATTTGAAAATTTGTCAGATTATAGTTTACCTAATATTTTAAAGGAAAAATAAATTCAGCTGACCATAACATGGTGGATTATACTTCAGCTGGCTGCTTGAACATGCAAAAAAAAATTATATTTTCAATGATATCCTCTCAACTAAAAATTTACCTGGTGATCATTTATATGCTACTATGAATGAAAATTAATTTCAGCTTGCTGTATCGCGGTGGAAAGTTTGTCAGCTGGTACCTTGAAAGGTGTGACGTAGCAGCATCTATCACCTACAGAATCTTATTAGCTGACGACTTTTCCCTTGACTTACAGCTAGCTGATTTTTTTCATTATTTACTAATGCATGTTTACAATCCTATTATAAATTTTCATCCAGGAGGAAATCACTTTTCTTAAGTTATTCTCTTTCTTTTTACAGATTGAGGCTATACATAAGCATGGAGGAAAAAAAAAGTTTTTTAGTCATTTCCTCCCATTTGAAAATTTGTCAGATTATAGTTTACCTAATATTTTGAAGGAAAAATAAATTCAGCTGACCATAACATGGTGGATTATACTTCAGCTGGCTGCATGAACATGAAAAAAAAAATTATATTTTCAATGATTTCCTCTCAACTAAAAATTTACCTGGTGATCGTTTATATGCTACTATGAATGAAAATTAATTTCAGCTTGCTGTATCGCGGTGGAAAGTTTGTCAGCTGGTACCTTGAAAGGTGTGACGTAGCAGCGTCTATCACCTACTGAATCTTATCAGCTGACGACTTTTACCTTGACTTACAGCTAACTGATTTTTTTCATTATTTACTAATGCATGTTAACAATCCTCTTATAAATTTTCATCCAGGAGGAAATCACTTTTCTTAAGTTATTCTCTTTCTTTTTACAGATTGAGGCTATACATAAGCATGGAGGAAAAAAAAGTTTAAAAACTAAATCCACGCGGACAAAGTCGCGGGCATCAGCTAGTGTTTCTATAAGACGTTATCACGGAAAACTACCATCCGTAAACCGAGTTTACAGACAACTAATTTATTTATACCAAAAATCTGCATGTGCACTATACACAATAAAGGGCCTTTGTACGTAGTCATGGGTAAAACTTACCCCCTCCAAGTGAACCTTTAGCATTCTATGCTCTGCTATAGCATAGCATCTGGAGAAGGTAATTAATCCACAATCTAGCTGCAATAAAGAAAGGGCTTATGTATAGCCTCAATCTGTAAAAAGAAAGAGAATAACTTAAGAAAAGTGATTTTTTCCTGGATGAAAATTTATAAGAGGATTGAAATTTATAAGAGGATTGTTAACATGCATTAGTAAATAATGAAAAAAATCAGCTAGCTGTAAGTCAAGGGAGAGTCGTTAGCTGATAAGATTCAGTAGGTGATAGATGCTGCTACGTCACACCTTTCAAGGTACCAGCTGACAAACTTTCCACCGCGATACAGCAAGCTGAAATTAATTTTCATTCATAGTAGCATATAAACGATCACCAGGTAAATTTTTAGTTGAGAGGAAATCATTGAAAATATAATTTTCTTTTTCATGTTCAAGCAGCCAGCTGAAGTATAATCCACCATGTTATGGTCAGCTGAATTTATTTTTCCTTCAAAATATTAGGTAAACTATAATCTGACAAATTTTCAAATGGGAGGAAATGACTAAAAAACTTTTTTTTTTCTCCATGCGTTGGAGGCTGCCACTGCCCGCCCCACCCACGGAGTCGCAGCTGAAGGTCGCGAATATTCATAATATAAATCCTTAATGCGTTTCACGAAGTTTTGATTGGGAGGGACTTGGTCATGAAAATCTGTCACTGGCTCCCGGACCATTCGCTCTGAATTCAAAATAACGCCCTCGGGGAACAAAAAATTCCTTTGGCCCCATATAACACAAATAACTATTTCGTAGCCAACACTATGAAAGGGATAGCAATATTTTTAGGTGCACATTTTTAAAAGCAGAATAGAGATCTTTGAGGATTCTACATGCTCAGTATAAATACCATGCCCAAATAAAATATTTGAATGATCATAATATATCCTAATACTCTGAGTTCTGATGGGTATTATGATCTAACTAACTCATAGTATTATGATCTCCAGAGATTATCCATCGGTACACTGCAGCTGTATTGAAAGCTCATATATTGTTATTCATGAATAACCCCCGGATTCCTGTAATATTCAACCTATCTAAATTCGCGACAAGTCAAAGGTTCCGTGAACTTTTTTTTTGACAAATAACATTCAAGAAGATTGGTAGGTCGCTTATCGAGATTACAGATAGATTGCATATAAGCATGAGGATCCATTCGAATATCGTGATAAATATTAAGCTTACTGCATGGTATACCTGTGGTGATGTAGTTACCTATCGCAAGAAATACGTCCAATCAGTAATCGTTCTTAGTAATAGGTACCTACCTACTGATGTACGATTTCACAAAATAATTTTAATTAGTAAAAAAATCGGCCAAGTGCGAGTCGGGCCTCGCTTTTTTTAGGGTTCCGTACATATGACCAAATCACTTTTTTTAAAACTAGATACATATTATTTAGACATCTTAGTTCTTAGATAGAACTAAATTATAATATGGGGAAAAAATCCTCGTTTGTTTTGGTCACAACTTTGAAGGCCCCCGATTTCTTAATTTTTGAAGCTAAAAAATAATAAAAAATATATTTGAACTCCACTTAATGAGCTCTTAGACAATGACACCCTACATGCCGGGGTAAAAAAATAAAATTTATAGCCCCTTTATTTTTTAATTTAATTTAATTTTCATTATTTGTTGTTATAGCGGCAATAGAAATACACACTCGATGAAAATTTCAATAGTCTACCTGTTACGGTTTATGAGATACAGCCCGCTGACAGACGGACGGACGGACAGACGGATAGCGGAGGCTTAGTAATAGGGTCCAGTTGGCACCCTTTGGGTACGGAACCCTAAAAAGTAAGTACATAATAATGTTGAACTTAGAATAACAATTTTTCTCAGGTAGGTACAAACTTTGTATGATGTATTATTGGCTTATGTAGTTAGGTACGTTGTACAAGTTTTTTTACTGATTTTAAGTTTTAGGTAGTAATGCTCAATCAGCGTTTAGACGTGTCACTGTTGCAAATAAACGATGTAAAATATTAAAATGATAAGTATTGTTTGTTTTTTTTATCCAAAACCATACAGTAAACTAAGCAGTAAAGTCATTCTGTGCTGAACATGGATAGCCGAGAAATAGGTACTTAAGGTTGATTATACGGGTCTGCCCGCGAAATTCAAAGGGGATTGAAACTATCTGGCATAGCGACCTGGCCGCCATTTTGATTTTTTTTCGAAATCGCGGCGCACGATGTAAGTGGTATGTATGGGTAGAGGACGCATAGACGAACAAATAATGTCAAGTAACATAGTACCCTAAACAGTCACGTTACCGAGATATTTGAAGGTAAAGACAGACATATGAGGACAACGACAATCATTAAAAATAGACTTATTACGTGTCTACAGGCGTCAGATTGTATCCAAATAATCGTTTCTAGGTTGATTATTATTATTACTGTTTATTAGAAGAGAGTAGGTACATTACATAATACCTACATAATACATAATACCTTTTCTCGTGCTCCGAGTAGTATGTAATGTACCTACTCTCTTCTAATAAACAGTAATAATAATAATCAACCTAGAAACGATTATTTGGATACAATCTGACGCCTGTAGACACGTAATAAGTCTATTTTTAATGATTGTCGTTGTCCTCATATGTCTGTCTTTACCTTCAAATATCTCGGTAACGTGACACTTTGGGGTACTATGTTACTTGACATTATTTGTTTGTCTATGTGTCCTCTATCCATACATACTACATTCATCGTGCGCCGCGATTTCGAAAAAAAAAATCAAAATGGCGGTGGGTCGCTATGCCAGCTTCCATACAAAAAAATTCAAACCCCTTTAATTTGGTTTTTCGCAAATTGTAAACTAATACGACAAAGTAGGCTTATGGCATTCTAATTGCGCCAATGGCAGTATCATCTTCACAGGTTCATATAAAAATATTTACTAGAAAGTGATCAGTTTAAGAAATTAATCAAAATATCGAGTTGGACGTGAGTTACAAATTAGTCGATATTCTGACTAATTTATTAAACTGGACGCTTTCAAGTAAAGATTTTTATATGAACCTGTGAAGATACTGCCATTGGCGCAAATAGAATGCCATAAGCCTACTTTGTTGACCGAGCGATGCGAGGTCTCTGAGTTTACTAGAGCGATTTGCACTTGTCCGTCCGTCCGTCCGTCCGTCTGTCAGAGCCTTATAACTTTTGAATTACTGAACGTAATTACTTCAAATTTAGATATAATATGTAAACCGATGGCCTCCAGCCGAAAATGGCTTAAAAAGTTATAAAAATCTTTATTTCAGGGGGGCTCTCATAGAAGCGAATGCGAAGAAATTTTTTTTTATTTGCGATTCATAGGTTTTCTGTGTATCATTTTAAAGACAATTTGGAACAGAGTACAAAAGTATTTTTTTTTCCTAAAATTGACGAAATGGGGGGCTTTCAAAGTGGCGATTTAATACGCTCGCTTGAAGACGCTCTCTGGGAAAATTTTCTATATATTTTCAAGTTGTACTTATTTTCTTACTTCACTTGTATCCTGTACTTGAACAACAAATACTAAAATTATATGAATATTATAAAGAAACGAGATTATTTAATTTTTAATGAGCATCAGTAAATTTCATATAGCTTCACAATAATGCTAATAGATGGCGCAATCATTAACTATTCCATTGAACTAGGAGTTACGAGTACGATTCATCCCAAAAACAGTTTTGCGTCGACCATTATTATTTAGGTACATAATATAATAACATATTATTCAATTAAAATTATTCTTTAGTTAAATTTCATTTTGTATATTTTCTATTCGCGTCGATAGATGACGATTTGTACAGATGCCCCTAACCCGTTTTCACTCGTTAGTACCTACATAATAATTCAATGTTTTCACTGACGTTCCCTAACCTTTACGGGCTACCTATGATAAGTTATGTGATGATTACTGTCAACTTCTTTATCACGATCCTGTACGGGACACCTAAAAGGACATTGGGACGGATGTTAGGACTTAGGATTGTGTTTTGGAGCTACCTACGTAAAGAGACTCCTACATAGGGGATGATTTAGGTATGTTTGGTGAAAACGGGCATAATAATAATAATGTCAGTTTTGGTCGTCATGTATCGATTGAATGAATAATCATGGGATACCGTTACCACGAGGTCTCAGTTCGGGGCGAACCACTAGTCGTATTAGTTTACAAATAATTGCGAAAAACCAAACTAAATTTGAATTTTGGCGGGCAGACCCTGTCGGCGAGGCCATTCTACTCCACTATCTGCTTTCTCTCTAGGTATATATTTAAGGGTAACTACGCGCTATACACGGTTGAACCGTTTGTATATGGATATTAAATAAGGATGTCTAGTGGAACAGAATGTCGCCGATTTAATTAACTATCCCAATGGAGTCATACCTGCCCATCAACTAGAAGGCTCCTGTCGCACCGCTCTACTCCGATTAATTCTCTCTCTCTCTCTCTCTGCTGCGGGAGTGCACCGGTAACCTGCATGATTAAATTAACTATGACATCACCATTTGTGACGCCCTAAGATCTGATCTATTATTCTAGTTATTTCTAGCCGTGGACGTGTAAGGAATTAAACTCATCTCCCATGCGGAATCTAATCTCATCTGACCATCGGAATCTGATCTCATCTGACCATCTGAATCTAATCTCATCTCACCATCGGACCCGATCTTTCTGATCCATACTCTTAGACCCCCTATGTCTAAGAGTACTTCTAGTCCGCACGAATCTTCCTTGGGCCCCTTACCCAAGGGCGGGACACAATGTCTCCTATTCATAAACATGAACCTTCTTCGGGTTCTATCTACCCGAAGGATCAACGTAATCTTCCCCATTCGTACGAACTTCCTCGGAGCCCCCCTCCGAGGGCTAAACCACCTCGGAGCACCCCTCCACGAGGGCTCAACGTCATCTCATCTCATCTCATCGGGTCTGATGTGTTCTCAGCTCTTAATAGCCATAATGATTTACTCCCAATTTAAACACCATTAAAACCGTCCCTTACACATCCCTTGCCAACTCACACACAGCCCTAGAGCGCGCTCCCAGATGCTAGTAAATGTATTAGTATCTAGAAATTCACTTATGAGGGTTCAAGAACCTCACAGATCAATCGCGTAGATAATCAGGTACTTAGCTATCAGATACTTAGATACTCCTCAGATACTTAGCTTTCATCACACCTTCTCCTCGTAGCGCAACTCACAATTCCACCACTTTCTTCAGGATGCAAGAAAAAACAACTCGTTGCTATGCAACAAATGTCCATCAGAAAAAAGGAACGTTTCAAAACCGAAAATATTTAAACTACAAACCAACGACAAATTTCCGATGTCATATACTACCATAGACTTATACAACCTTATCCTTACCAAAGGTCTAAGTATTTCGCGATAGCATATGCGCTTCGCGACACTCCCGGCCGAAGCAAAAAACTAGAGCAGACATAGCATGTTGCTCGTCCACTCTTTGATTTTCTGTAAAGCTTTAGTGGCTGCAACTCTCCTTACTTTAGTTCCTTGACTTACTTCAACCATCTCACTGTCTCGCTCTAATGGCTCTGACCTGTCCGACTCGCTAACCTCTCTGTCCAATTCTCTCATTTCTTGATCTACAATTCCGCACTCGGAATCATCCCGAGTTAGTTCGACAACTTGTTCTAATGGTAAGATCCCTTCACGTTCTGTGTCCTCTGAAATAATTGTTGGTCTTTCTATACTTTCGTCTAAAGGCTCTATTAAAATTGCAGGAGTACATTCACTCGAGGTATCCTCCTTTTCCAATCGTATGTCTATCACTCCTCCTGCTTCTTGGGCTTCTAGAGGATATAGATGTGCTATCGACCTCGTGAACTCTTTATCCCCCACTTTTATTATGGCTACTCTGCACAAACCATCACTTCCCGTTTTTAACGAAATAATTTTCCCTGTTTTCCAGGTTTCTCTATTCTTATTATCTCCTTTTATTTGAACCACTTGTCCTATTGCTGGAGATAGCTTCGAAGTGACCCGTGGTTCTTTAAGCGAGTGGTGATACCTTTCTCGAAGACTTAACAAGTATCTGTTCACAAACATCTCCTTAAATTCTCTTAAAATAATGAGACCTCTTCTCCAACTTTCTACAAGATCGATCTTAATCGTAGTACCTTTATCTATACAATCTTCGACTGATTCTTCTAAAGTAATGCAACTTCCAAGTGTAAGAAAATCCATTGGTCTCAAGATTATATCCAACTCTGAATCAACGCATGTGAGTGGTCGTGAATTTAATACAGCTTCTATTTCCTTGACAACAGTAGTTAGTTGACTATCTGAAAGCATATGTTTCGCTAATGTGCGTTTCATGCAATTCTTAACTAAACCAACGAGTCTCTCATAGAATCCATCATACCAAGGTGCTAGTTGTGGTATGAATCTCCACTTAATCTTGTTAACCACACAATACTGTTTCAAGAGAATTTCTGATATAAGTTTGAAATGAGCTGCGTTATCTGATGTAATTAGCTGAGGGACCTTTCTGGTCGCTATCATTCTTCTCAATGCTAACAGACCTTCTTCAGCTGTAAGGTCTTGCACAAGTTCTAAATGAACAGCCCTTATCGCTAAACAAGTGAACAAACAAATCCATCTTTTCTGACCATTCTTGACAAGGACCGGACCCATATAGTCTACACCCACAAAAGTAAATGGTTCACTATAACTCACTCTTTCTGCCGGAAGTGCCGGAGTATTTGGTAACTTAAAAGGACCAGCTCCGTGCTTAACACAACTTGGACATCTCCTTATTACTTTCTGGACTTGAGATTTGCCTTGTGGTATCCAATAGGATTGTCTAATAAGGCTGAGTGTATGATTTGCTCCTACATGGTAATTATCATTGTGTACCTTCTTTATCAAATTAATTGTAAAATCACATTCCTTAGGAATCAATATTGGGTACCGTTTATCGAATGACAGATCTGCATTCTGAAGACGTCCCTTGCAACGTAGTAATCCATCAACATCTTTAAATAACTTAAGGCAACGACTTAAATCAGTTTCTTTTCCAGCAAATTCCTGTGCAAAATGCTCTGCTTGAAGCTTCCTTATTTCTTCTGTAATACTAAGTGGTTCATTATGTCTAGTACCGACATCCTTCTCTTTGGAATTATTCTCTTTCTCTAAATCAACAATTTCTCCATTAGAAGTATTCGTTAGACCCTCCCGCGTCGAAAGAAAAAAGTTTGTGACGTATTCTTAATAGGAAACGTCCTAATATTGGAGTCTGATAAAAACTGTGGACCTTTAATCCATCTCTCTTTATCTTCCCTGGAACTTATCGGTCTAGTTGCAACATCCGCCGGGTTTAACTCTGAAGGTACATATTTAATCATAAGTTCTCTATGACTTCTAATTTCTTCAACTCGTCTAGCCACAAACGGTGGTAGTAATTTATCAGATTGACACCATTCTATGACAATTTGACTGTCTGTCCATAACGTTTGACGTCCTACCTTCATGTTAAATGCTTTTGAAACCATCTTAATTAATCTACACCCTATCAACACTCCTAGCAATTCCAATCGAGGGATTTTTAAGTGTTGTTGATCTTTTATAGGGACTAATCGTGTTTTCCCAATTACAAAACTTCTCTTAGTCCCGTGTGTCACGTACACAACAGCAGCATATGCCTTAAGTGATGCGTCGGTGAAACACTGCAAATGATATTCTTCATTTCTCACGTTTTTTATGTAACATCTGGGTACCGATATTTCTTTAATAGTTTCTAATTCCTTCTTTATTTCCGTCCATTCCACCTGATTTTCCTTTGAAAGTTTTATATCCCATTTAACCTTGGTCTGCCATAGCTTTTGGAGAAATAATTTAGCTGACAAAATTTGTGGTACTGCTAACCCACATGGATCGAATACTGAAGCAATTACTTTTAGAACTTCACGCTTAGAATTTGCCTCTGTATCTATCTTGAATCTTAGGCGCAATGTATCATCCTTTACATTCCAATCCAAGCCTAAAATTTTCACAACTTCTTCCTTAACACTATCGGGTACCTTGTCTAGAAATTGTTTTGAATTTGAACTCCAATCTCTAAGGTTCATAGATATTTGACAAAAGGCGTTCTTCACGTCTTTATAGAACTGTATTGCCTCCTCTTGTGTTTGGACTCCACTTACTAAGTTATCAACGTATATGTCTTTGGCAGCCAATTGTAGTCGTTCATTTCCTTTAGAAAGATGATGTTTAATCGTCGCGTTCAGTAGAAATGGACTTGATATAACTCCGAAAGGGACTCTACGGAACCGTAAACAAACAATGTTATCATCACTCGGTGGTTTTTCTACATCTTTCAACCAAATAAATCTGGTTACATCGCGATCTTGTTCATGTAGTCCTATCTGAAGGAAGGCCTTCTCTACATCTGCTGACAAAGCAACATTATGGCTTCGAAATCTGATAATTATACTTGTCAAATCTTCTAACATCAACGGACCGCAATAAAGGCATTCATTTAAACTTTTACTATTTTTAATTTTCGATGAAGCATCATAAACAATTCTAATTGGTTTACCCTTTTGAGCAACACAATGGTGCGGTAAATAATGTACTGGATGGTTCACATGTGTCTTACTTAACACTATTTCGACTATTCCCTTCGATATTTGTTCCTGTATAGTATTATCATAACATCTCAAAATTTCTTTATCTAATCGTTTAACCAAATTTACTAAACGACCATATGCCAATCCATAATTAGGTGTTAGTGCTGGAGGATATTCATTCCACGGCCAACTAACATAATATCTACCATCTATTAATTTTGTCGTTTCATTAAATTTATTTATAGCCTCTTCTTCTCTAGTAATCTTAGGTGAATCGGTTATACCGATTGACTCCAGTTCCCAAAGGAATGTTATACTTCCTAAATCTAGTGGCATGTCAGGTTTGCTTAATTTGAAATCAATCTCTGTTTGAAAGTATGTAACAACTGACATATGTTCTCCTTCTCTATTCTCATGCGGAATTTGACCCGAAAGTATCCATCCAAACTCTGAATCAATTAAATATAAATCTTCCCTTATCCATATTCTTTCTAAGCAAAAAACGAGTAGTAATAGAAGAGAATATCAACTTGATCTTTCAAAGACCCATCGTCTGCAAGTTTCAATTTATTCTTCCAATCGTCAAGTTCAACTACATACGGTACACCTTTTGAAATCATAGGTACGACGTTTGCATAAACACTCTTCCAATTTTTAGATTTAGTTTGTAACTCCAATTGAACAACTGGACTAATAAATTCTTGAGGACTCTTTGAACCAAAAGTATAAACCGATAAACTTTCATCCTTTTCCGTGGACAATTTTAATTCCTTTGCAATCTTTCGGGTGATGTAAGATCTTTGGGAGCCTGAATCGAATAGTATACGGCATGATATTTGATTAGACGTCTCACCTTCCCCCGGGCTGTTACTACAGCTGTTTGAAGAGCCGTATGTCATTCTCTATCCATCGTTGTTAGAGTCGTCTTTGGTTTTTAATTTTAACTCATTGTAAAGACGCGAAACGGAACGTCCATAGACTATAGCGTAGGTCACTTGTCACTTGTCAAATATAATTACGCATCAAATTTTCAACTGTGAATTGTAAAAATTAAGAATATAAAATTGGAACATACTAAGTATTTCTTTTAGTAATCGCATCTTAAATTCAAGAAAAACGCATATAAGGAACGCCTGCGGTATCTCCAACAATCAACAAGCGCCATCATTACACGCAAAGGATCTGCGGGCACATAAGCTGTTCCTATCGAGCCGCACCATCATCGTGAATCGCCAACCACTCCCATCCTCACCTTTTCCTAAGGTATTTCAACGCGTTAAACGTGAGTACTTCACCTTCATCTCTTGTTTTTCTAAACTTCCCCTTTAAAACGCATAAATTTTCGCATTTTACTCCACCTTTTTTAAGCAATCGAAATGAGTACAAATGAGTTGAAACCGAGGTCTAAATCGCCTTATAGAATAACATTAACTGATGACGAGAGCACTAATGAGTTAATACGTGATTTAGTCAAAAAACGTGCCATAGTTAAGAGTAGGTTAACAAGATTTTCCACCTATATTAATGGAATCAAATCTGACGATTTGTCTAGTCAAACTCAACTCGATTTAAAGCTGCGTATACAAGGTGCAACAAGCCTGTATTCTGAGTTCCATGAGCTTCAATCAAAGGTTGAAGAATTAGTGTTGGAAGTAGATTTGGAAGAACAATTAAATCAACGCGATGCTTTTGAGAATAATTATTACAGTACATTGGCCCGTGCGGAGTGTATGATGAAGGAAGAAAGCACTAGTGCATGCTCTAAGCGCTGTCACAGTCACAATGACACAATAAAGCTACCTACTATCTCAGTTCCTACCTTTGACGGTTCATGTAACCACTGGTTAGAGTTTAGGGATACCTTTCAATCGTTGGTTCATGAGTCTACTAATATAAGCAGTATTCAAAAGTTTCACTATTTAAAATCATCATTAAAGGGTAGTGCAGCCCTAGTTATAGATTCAGTGGAGTTCTCGGCTGATAATTACTTGGTAGCATGGGAGTTATTATTAAATAGATTTAATAACAATAAATTATTAATTCATAGTCACATTAAGGCATTGTTCACACTTCAGGCATTGACAAAGGAAGCACCAGAGTTATTAAGAAATTTAATAGACACTTATTTAAAGAACCTACGCGCACTAAAAATATTAGGTGAACCAGTTGATAGCTGGGATACAATATTAATTTATATCATTGTTTCTAAGCTTGACAAAACAACGGAGCGAGCATGGGAACAACACCGGAATACAATATTAAATAAATCTGATGATTCCAAGTCCCGCCTGAAAGTTGATGTACTACTAACATTTCTAAAGGATAGGGCAGATATGTTAGACACCTTGCAGGCAAATAGCACTAAATCAAATGATATTAAGAAGCATCATGCAACCCCAAATTCAAAGGTGCACTGCAATGTTTTTAGCACCAAGAGCAAGTCACACATATCACAGAGGTCTTGTTTACTTTGTAAGTCAAATCATTCACTATATGCGTGCAGCAAATTTCTAGGTTTAGATTTAAAAGATAAACTAAAGTTTGTACGGGATAATAAATTATGTGAAAATTGTTTGCGGCCTGGTGGGCACACAGCAGCTGACTGTAGATTTGGTCCGTGTAGAAAGTGTGAGAATGTAAAACATAATTCCTTAATTTGTGATAAGGCTACTGACCCACAGGGCCAAGTCCCGTCTCAAGCAGTACCTAGTGATGACAAACGGCCTTCACTGGTTACACTAGCATCCCTTACTGACTCCGCTGCACCTCAGCTGCATGGTAAACAATTGCACATGGATACATTATGCGCTCAGTATCCTTGTGTGCAAAGAGTCCTGTTATCAACTGCATTAGTTGAAGTACGTGATAAATTGAATAATTATCATTTAGCCCGCGCTCTTTTAGATTCTGGCAGTGAACGTTGCCTTATTAAAAAATCTTTATGCGACATTCTAAATATACCAGTGATACAGTCTGCTCAAGAAATTCGTGGAGTTGGAAATTCGGTGACACAGGCCACATTAATTTGTGATATTGAAATTAAGTCACGCACCAGCTCCTATACTACACACTTACAATGTATTGTTCTACCAAACATTACATCAACTTTTCCTGCGATTCCTAAACATAATGCGCAATTTAAAATTCCTAGCAACTTACAGTTAGCGGATCCTGATTTCTATGAGGGTCAAAGTATAGACATATTGATAGGGGCTGATAAGTTCTGGGATTTACTGAGCCAAGGTAAAATGCGTTTACCTGCAGGTCCTTTCTTACAAAACACTAGATTAGGCTGGATTATTTCAGGTCCAATAAATATTAATATGCGCAATAAAGGCCATGTCCAGTGCAATTTCTCTCAAGCGGTTAACGATCAACTGCGCCTGTTCTGGGAGATTGAGGAACTACCTAAGTCATGCGATGCGCGCACAGAAGAGGAAAAAGCGTGCGAAAATCATTTCGTCAAAACTACTACGCGCAACTATGACGGAAGATTTTGCGTAAATATTCCTCTCAAAATATCACCACATGAGTTAGGTGAAACGCACCCTCAAGCTGTGAACAGATTTATGTCGTTAGAAAAGCGGTTACAACGCGTACCAGAGTACAAAAAAATGTACAGTGATTTCATACACGAGTATGAAAATCTATGTCACATGACTCGAATAACTACATATGGAACACCACACTATTTCATGCCTCATCATGGGGTATTCCGAGAGCATAGTACCACAACGAAACTGCGTGTTGTTTTTGACGCAAGCTTTCCGTCATCCACGTCAGTATCGTTTAACAGTCTCCAACGTGTAGGCCCTCCCATACAAGGCGACCTATTAGAAATCTTACTGCGCTTGCGGCAGCACAGATACGTTGCTTGTGCTGACGTCGAAAAGATGTATCGTCAAGTATTGGTATCGGAAGATCAGCGCAATCTACAACTGATCTTATGGCGTGATAATCCCGCGGAACCTTTAGGTATTTACAGGCTCAATACTGTAGTATACGGAACCGCGTCCGCACCCTTTCTCGCCGTAAGGTGCCTAAAGGAATTAGGGTATACGAGCTCAGATCCCGATGTAAAGAGGGTTATCACGGAGGACTTCTTTGTCGACGATATGATTACCGGCTTAGATGATAAAGACAAATTAACGGAATTATGCGAAAAGGTTTACAAGGTTTTGCAATCCGGATGCTTCCCTCTACGTAAGTGGATATTTAATTATGAATGCGATTAGTCTATCCTCAACGGCATAAAACAATTAAACTTAGATGGAAAAAGCGAATGCAAAACATTGGGGATAGGGTGGAATAGCTCCACTGACGAATTTAATTACAACACACAATTCAAAAATGATACGCAAATATCTAAACGCACGATACTGTCACATGTATCTCAGATATTCGACCCGCTGGGTTTATTAAGCCCTGCAATCATAATCGCGAAGATTCTATTGCAGAAATTGTGGTTGGCTAAAACCGATTGGGACGACGCGCTACCGCGTGACGTCATCGAGACCTGGAACCGTTTCGCGACAAGTTTATCAGCGCTTAATAACATAGTCGTTCCGCGACACGCTATTGGGCTAGAACCTGCGTCTATCGAGTTACACATATTTACGGACGCATCTCAAGTAGCCTATGGCGCATGCGCATACATTCGCACTGTAACCAAAAACAAAACCACTTGCGTTAGGTTATTGTGCGCAAAATTAAAGGTCGCGCCCGTGAAGCCCCTCACGATACCCAGGCTAGAATTAAGCGGAGCTGTTTTGGGAGCGCGGTTATATAAGAAAATAAGTGAATCACTCCACTGTCAATTCAATAGGGTAACATTTTGGACTGACTCAACCGTAGTTCTGGGGTGGCTGCGAACGGCTCCGAATTCATTAAAAACGTTCGTTCAAAACCGGGTAGTTGAGATTCACGACTTAACGGGCGAACTCCCATGGCGGCATGTCAGTGGCATAGAAAATCCGGCTGACATGGCATCACGTGGAGTTTCGCTGAATGACCTCGCCACTTCCAATCTATGGTGGGAGGGACCCTCGTTCCTTCGCGATCCTACTTTCGAGCACTCGTGCGTTACTCCCGAACAAGATCAAGCTATTGTACCCGAAGAGCTGCCCGAATTAAAATCTAGTTCAGTATTAGTTTGCACTGAAAAAGGCGAGTTGTTTCCCTTCTCACGGTTTTCACAATTCAATCGAATGAAACGCACCTTCGCATACGTACTCCGTTTTATTCAGAATACGCGCAATTATAAACTAAATTTGCGGACTGGTGCTCTCAGTTCGGATGAATTGAGAAGAGCGGAGCTGGGCTTAGCAAGATTATCGCAATCAGAGTCATATAGTGAAGAATATAAATTAATTCATAAAAACAAGAAGCCAAATTTAAAACCATCTTTATTGAAACTCAATTTATTCATCGATAAAGATTCAGATCTAATACGTGTAGGGGGCCGTATTTTGAACTCAGAGGAATTCGACTACAACAAAATGCATCCAATTCTACTCTGTTCAAATCATAGATTTACAAAATTGTTGTTACGTCACGAGCACATGCGTATGCTCCACGCAGCACCTCAAGCACTATTATACGAGGTGCGACAGCAGTGGTGGCCTGTAGGCGGGAGAAATCTTGCACGTCAGGTTGTTCATGAGTGTATCTTATGTAAACGATTGAAAGGTAACACGTTGCATCCTCTTATGGGTAACCTACCAAAAGAGCGAGTGACTCCAACCTACCCTTTTCTTTATTGTGGGGTAGATTACGCAGGGCCGGTGCTTACGTTGAACCGGAAAGGTAGAGGTGCAAGAACTGTAAAATCATACATTTGTTTATTCATCTGTTTTGTTACTCGCGCAGTGCACTTGGAGCTTGTCAGTGACCTCACTTCTGAGTCATACATTTTGGCACTTAAGCGTTTCATCGCGAGGCGCTCAAAACCGTTAGAAATTTCTTCTGACAACGGAAAAAATTTCGTCGGAACAATGAACGAGTTTGGAAAATTCTTAATGAGATGTTCTGCTGACATCTCTGAATATGCAGTAAGTCAAAGTATTAATTTTAAATTCATACCTGCATACAGTCCTCATTTCGGTGGCTTGTGGGAGGCTGGAGTGAAATCCTCAAAATTTCACCTACTTCGCGTCATAGGCAACGCACACCTTACCTTCGAAGAACTTACCACAGTTCTCACACAAGTCGAATCAGTCCTCAATTCCCGTCCTCTATCACCAATGTCGTCCGACCCTCATGACTTATTACCACTCAGTCCTGCTCATTTTTTGGTTGGTCGACCTTTGACAGCGCCAGTATACGAGGACATGCGTAACCACACCGGCACTTACTTCAATCGCTATCAACGAGTCGAACAGATGCGACATCACTTCTGGGAGAGATGGTCAAAGGAGTACATCTCTGAACTCCAAACGAGATGCAAATGGATGAGCGGCGTCGACACACTGCAACCAGGCATGATGGTCGTTATCAAAGACGACAATCTTCCTCCGCTAAAATGGCATCTTGGACGCATCATTAATGCCGTCCCTGGCAAGGATGGCATCTCACGTGTAGCAGACATTCGTACGGCAACGGGTGTGGTGAGACTTTCATTTGCGAAGATCTGTCCACTGTTTTGGGAAGAGGAGGTGAAGAAGACTTCATTGGAACCTGGCGATTCCAAGGCCGGGGGCATGTAAAGACGCGAAACGGAACGTCCATAGACTATAGCGTAGGTCACTTGTCACTTGTCAAATATAATTACGCATCAAATTTTCAACTGTGAATTGTAAAAATTAAGAATATAAAATTGGAACATACTAAGTATTTCTTTTAGTAATCGCATCTTAAATTCAAGAAAAACGCATATAAAGAACACCTGCGGTATCTCCAACAATCAACAAGCGCCATCACTACACGCAAAGGATCTGCGGGCACACTCATAGATAAGATCCTCTGGAAATTTACTGAATATAATATGCCGTAGATGATTGTGATTCACGTCTTCTCCTAATGATTCCAAGACCCGTAAATGTTTTTCCATTTCATTAAATGATTTACGACATGATGTTATCGTAGAGTCTGCAGTCACCACCTTAGATAACGCTGAATAATGTGCATCAATTAAATGAGAACTTTTGCCATATCTTTCTGTAAGAGTTTTAATAGCTATGCTGTAATTCTTGTTTGTTGTATCTAGACCCTCAATAGCTTTTCTAGCTTCTCCCTTTAATGAAGACTTAAGGTATAGCAATTTGTCTACATCTGCTATGTTTCTGTTATGAATATTTGATTGAAATTGATCCCAAAATTGATGCCAGTTCAAAATATCACCCTCAAATTCAGGTAAATTTAATTTAGGTAAACGGCATGATGTTATTGCATCCTTCTCCTTATGCTTCGATGGAGTTTCTGAACTGCTCTGAAATAATTTTAATTTCACTTCTAGCTCCGCTAGATTTTCCTCAGCTTTCAGTTGTATTTCACTCATTTCATTTATCTCGTCAGCTGCAGGATCATTTACCAATTTAAAATAATTTATTAAATCATTTTCGAATCTCGTCAAAAGATTTTTTAATTTTGTCTTGTTTACTTCTGCATCGTGGATTAGGTTAGCATTCAAAGAGCCGAGATTTACAGCCTGATTCGAGTGAGTTTCTATTTGGGTAATAAGAAGTCTTAGCCTTCTTAGTAATAAATCATCCATGATGAATTTTCTGTAATCAGACATTATATTTGAACAATACCTAACGCCTTATCACATGGATGTAAATACCTGTCTCTAAATCTATGGATCTCTGTGGAAATACCACTTCTAGATTAATTATCCTTATATCTTTGAACACTTCCTTATGATTCATATACTTGTTATATTTAATTTAAAGTATAGAGACTAACTTCAAAATATATTATAGTGTATATGCCAAACTCGGATGTTAATAATCCCACACAAATAAAGAATGAGCATTCCCAGTCTAATTTTCCATTAAGATTTTTAGAGAGTTATTTCAATCTAACCAGTTGTATAATTCGCTTGCTAAACAAGTAACTTGCTCTTATACTAATCATCAGTTTATCCAACCATTATTTACCACCAAATGCAGAGAGTACTTAAACCATGAGTACAGATTTAACATTAAGATACCTTTCCATTATACAAATAGCTCGCACTATAATAATAATTGAAGGTAAAAGAATTGAAATTCATAATAACATTATTGAGATTAAAACTTATTATTGGGTCACACTAATACCATAGAATTTCCTTCAGAATTATTTTGAACATACTCTATGTATATTCTCACTAATTTAGCTATAATTAAAGTCCCAACCTCTTTAAAAGAATAACTATATTTGCTTGAATTTACAAAATTACCCAGATCAACTAGAATTCTAACCTTCAATAAGGTTATCAACCCTTGAGTTTGGTACATAGGACTCTAGTATCCATTATCGTGTGTCTATATACTTTAAGACTCCTTTCGAAGTAAAATCTTAACTCAATAATTTAAAGATTGTTTTCTCCATATAAAAATATAACTATAATCCTCCACATACTTGTAGATAGGCCCTTAATCCTTAATTGGATAAGCCTTAAATTAAGTTACTCTATGAATTCAATAATTACCAAATCAAATTGAATTCAATAACCCTTAAACAATTACACTTTCATTATATACCCTTAACATCAAAATGTATCTTGTCTAGCAATCCCTTTCATTAGACGTCAAATTTCATTTTTAATAAGTATTCAAGTTTACTTATGTTGACCATATTCCTAGTTCTAATTGGTAAAGGAAAGTATTCAGTTCTTAGATCAATTCTTACTCGATAGACACTCAGACATTCGAAATAATAGCCTTATAGTGCATTGGTAGCTATTCTAAAAATATAAGATAACACACCAGATGTACTTTTTGTGTTAAAAATTCAGTAAATTAGTCGAGCTTCAGTCTCAGTTATTAAAACTGAGTGATATGGTTTCCTTCTGAAAATATAATTAACACTATGTAGGAACTGATATTCTTTCTTAAAATTTCATCTTTACGCAATGTACCTTTATATTAAATAGGATAATTTCCAACCTTAAATTGTTTTCAGATCTCTATTTCTTTTTCACAACAATGTTTCTTTCACAATACTCAATCAGCAATATAATTGACACTGAAATGGCGTAATAGAATTCAAATTTCAAATGTTCCAAATTCCACCATCTGACTTTAGAACAATTTAAAAATAAATGACACATCGGAAATTGGTCAAATGTTCGTAAATTCAAACTTTCGAACGCTCTATGACATTAGTATCTCTGAAGTCAATTCTACCAACTTACTTGGGCCATTTCTTTCGATTTAAAGTTGAAAACTGCGTTGACGCTCCCTCCAGCGGCGAGTAGCAAAACTAATGCAGCACCTCTATTTATTCAAATCAACAAAAAGGCAACAAATAGACACTTTATTATAATTTAAGCTTAGTATGACTCCATGTGCTAAAGATTCTGGTTCATTTTACTAATATCCCAGCACCTCCACCATGTCGGCGAGGCCATTCTACTCCACTATCTGCTTTCTCTCTAGGTATATATTTAAGGGTAACTACGCGCTATACACGGTTGAACCGCTTGTATATGGATATTAAATAAGGATGTCTAGTGGAACAGAATGTCGCCGATTTAATTAACTATCCCAATGGAGTCATACCTGCCCATCAACTAGAAGGCTCCTGTCGCACCGCTCTACTCCGATTAATTCTCTCTCTCTCTCTCTCTCTCTGCTGCGGGAGTGCACCGGTAACCTGCATGATTAAATTAACTATGACATCACCATTTGTGACGCCCTAAGATCTGATCTATTATTCTAGTTATTTCTAGCCGTGGACGTGTAAGGAATTAAACTCATCTCCCATGCGGAATCTAATCTCATCTGACCATCGGAATCTGATCTCATCTGACCATCTGAATCTAATCTCATCTCACCATCGGACCCGATCTTTCTGATCCATACTCTTAGACCCCCTATGTCTAAGAGTACTTCTAGTCCGCACGAATCTTCCTTGGGCCCCTTACCCAAGGGCGGGACACAATGTCTCCTATTCATAAACATGAACCTTCTTCGGGTTCTATCTATCCGAAGGATCAACGTAATCTTCCCCATTCGTACGAACCTCCTCGGAGCCCCCCTCCGAGGGCTAAACCACCTCGGAGCACCCCTCCACGAGGGCTCAACGTCATCTCATCTCATCTCATCGGGTCTGATGTGTTCTCAGCTCTTAATAGCCATAATGATTTACTCCCAATTTAAACACCATTAAAACCGTCCCTTACACATCCCTTGCCAACTCACACACAGCCCTAGAGCGCGCTCCCAGATGCTAGTAAATGTATTAGTATCTAGAAATTCACTTATGAGGGTTCAAGAACCTCACAGATCAATCGCGTAGATAATCAGGTACTTAGCTATCAGATACTTAGATACTCCTCAGATACTTAGCTTTCATCACACCTTCTCCTCGTAGCGCAACTCACAATTCCACCACTTTCTTCAGGATGCAAGAAAAAACAACTCGTTGCTATGCAACAAATGTCCATCAGAAAAAAGGAACGTTTCAAAACCGAAAATATTTAAACTACAAACCAACGACAAATTTCCGATGTCATATACTACCATAGACTTATTACCAAAGGTCTAAGTATTTCGCGATAGCATATGCGCTTCGCGACAGACCCGCTCGCCAGTTACCGTATAAAGTAGGCGAGGGCAATTAGTATCGGCCAAAGACTACAGTGTATGTGCCGGCGGAGGCGGGAGGGTCAGCCATCGCCCATCATAGACATTATACCTACTAGTGGTTCGCCTCGAACTGAGACCTCGCGGTAACGGTTTCCCATAATAGGGTATTTGACTACTTTTGGGAAATCATCTTAAATTGTTAATAATGCTATGCTGAAGCTAACAAAACGTATATTTCGGCATAATTTTTAGTATTTTTCATAAAAATCGAAAAATAAATTCAAAAAAATAAATTGCCGCGGAAACGTTCCATTTGCTTTGATGACGTCACAGTTCACATTTCAATCGTAATTTCATCAACTTGTAGAAGATTTCCAGTATTAGCTTTTACAAAATTGGTTTCTAGTTTTCTAGGTATTCTTTAATAAACTATTAACGACAAAAAACAGAGGAAATTAGCATAATAAACGCCACACAAACACGTCAAAATGTATTGACAAGATGAAAATACCAGAGGTAGTGTGAACTGTTACGTCATTCGAGGTTCAAAAACGTTTTCGATCTCGTGAACATGGCCAGAATTCTAGCAATTTTAATTAATGTTTTCTATATAAATAAAGCTTTATTTTTTAGTTTTGTCGTATGGAATAATATTTTTAGATAATAATCTTTTAGGATGACACCATATTATGAAACGATATTTTTACTACAGTCAAATACCCTATTACTTATTCATTCAATAGATACATGACGATCAAAATTGACATTATTATTATGCCCGTTTTCACCAACCAGACCTAAATTATCCCCTAAGTAGAAGTCTCTTTACGTAGGTAGCCCCTAAATACAATTCTAACATCCCAATGTCAATTTCACCTGTAGTTTCCCGTAAAAGTTCGTAATAACAAAGTTGACAGAAAGCGTCACCTAACTTAACATAGGTAGCCCATAAAGGTTAGGGAACTGTAGTGAAATCAGGCAGCAATAGGTACCTGGGTATAGTTTTTTGGAACATTTGGAAATTATTTGTTGAAACAGCGTAGTCTATCGACAAGATCAGAAAACATGCAAAAACAACAATGCATAAAATTTCACGTCGCGTTTGATATTTAAATATATAATAATTTTAAGCTATTGCATAGCTTTTATCGCGGGCTTTGAACTAGGACAAACATTTTGAGCGCGGTGACCGAATTAAGAAATTCCGTAACGAAAATAAACCTAACACCGTCGTTCAGTAAGCGTTCAACATTTTAGAGGTTCACAAGTAGATCTGTTTGGCGCAGTGGGCGAGCGACCGCTTTCTTTACCGTATGGTGTATGATGTCGCAGGTTCGAATCTGTTCGCTTTTCTTGTTTGTTTGTTTTTTAATTATTTTTTTTTGCATAATTTTTACTATGCAAAAACAAATATTGCATAAATATTATAATTGCATAAGTTGATAAAAAATGCTATGCAATAATAGCTTTACCGCGGCAGTCCCCGAGTGCCACTTAATTTTTTTAATTAATGGGAAGACTAAATTCCTAGTTCCATGGCTTAGCATCAAACTGCATCATAGGTTTAGTCTGGAAGTGGTATTTAGCTTCTTGGTCTGGAATCACTCTGTACGCCACCTGTACGCATGATTCGCATTTTTTCAAAGTGTCGTTTTTCTTTCAATTCAATTCCTAAACTGTAATTACAGCCATGGAACTAGGAATTACGACTACAATCCGTTCACAGATGGTTCATTTTAGTTACCTCTGACATCTGTCACTGTATTTTCCACCATAGACCACGAACGCTAGGGTATAATTCCATGATTTCCACCTCTTTTCTTGTTCCTGATATTTTTTATCCATTGAAGGTTTGCTACGAAAATGATACTTTTATTTTCATAGCAAACCTTCGATGGATAAAAAATTTACGTCAGTGGCTATCATTTTTTGATAGCCACTGAGTTACAGAATCAGTTCCCTGGTCTGTGATTTCCAATTTACTTCCTATCCACAGACCAGGAACAACAAGATTCCTATTCTAGTGTTTGTGGTCTTGGTCTATGCTGCTTCGTATTTTAAACTTAATTAAATAAATAAATAATACTATGATCTGTCTATACTACCGTAACCGCCATAAAGTTGTACTTTAGAACTCAACTATTTTACATTTTTTACGAATACATTGGAATCTTATTATTTTATTCCAGGGTCTGCGATGGAAATTGGAATCAACTGAAATATAAGCAAGTCAACATGGAGGAAATACACCTAATAAACGAACTCTTAGATGAAGAAAAGTGTAATTCTATGCCATATTTTCTGAATTGTCTACATAAATATTATGCCGAAAAGACTATTATACCGTCTCAAAATTTAACAACAGATCTGATCAATAAAGAATTAATAGATGAGATTAGGAATATTTCGGGAAATGTAACAGTGTCCTTTGGCAAAACATTAAGGGACCTCAAATGTAGTTTAACAGATGAGGAAGGTTTAAGAGAACATGATATATATCTGAGATACAATGGTAATCATAAACTTACCGTAACTGATGTGAAACTTCCATATTCACCATTTCAAGATAGAGAGTATTCATCTATTGATGAGGTTGCAACAGTGTTTCAGAACTATATTAAAAGTTTAAGTGCATATTTTCAGGAACTGGAAAATATTGACCAACACTGCACCGTGGTAGAACCTATAAAACCTACTTTCAAAGATGATTATAGAAGAATACTTCTAGGTTTGAGCCTCTTTATTTTTAGCCATTTCCAAAAAGGAGGTGTTCAGTTCACTTAGTATCTTTTTTTTTTTCTTTCAAACTCATGATTTTTCTTACCATTTCTAATTCAACAATCTCACCTGATGGTAAGTGACAGTGCAGTTTAAAATGGTAGCGAGCTTACTTTCTTTCAAAGTCATGATTGTTCTTACATTTTCTAATACAAAAATCTCACTTGATGGTAAGTGACAATGCAGTTTAAAATGGTAGCGAGCTTACTTGGAATTTAGTAAATTAGACCCATACCTTTTTTTTACGGTGCTAATTCAGTAGTTCACAATCTGAATTATTATATTGGTATTTGTGATCTTATAGATACTTAAGACATGTCAGGACTGACTGACTGATCTTTGAATGCACAGCCTGTACCACTCACCAAGTTTTCATTAGCATGTCTCCTACAACCTGTATTATATAAATTTTTCCGAACTGGATAACAAAAACTGAAAAGTTATTTTATTCATAAGGAAATCTTCAGTTTTTGACTAAGTTCTAAGAAGTGAGTGGTACACTTCTTAGAACTATACTTATAAAAAGACTAATCTTAATATATATATTTCTTGTGTGCGTGTGTATGTCACTGAACTCCTCCTAGACGGCTGGACCGATTTTGATGAAATTTTTTGTGTGAGTTCAAGGGGATTCGAGGATGGTTTAGATTCACAATTTGGTCCACTGGAAAATGTTTATTTAACGAATTTTTCATTTATAAGTAGTGGCGGTACGAAGTTCGCTGGGTCAGCTAGTATACTTATATTAATTAATATCTTTTAAATTCTTCAGATAGCAGGACTTGGTTACACATAGAAGTGACTTCTGGTGGCTCAGCAAGAAACATCCATTTAATTAGACAGTCTGAACAGTTGTATGACAAATTACATACTGGTCTGCTGACCTGGGATAATGACAAGACTATTGTTGAAAATATTAACTGTATATTTGGTAAGGCCATTTCAATAAAATAAAGAACTGCTGCTTATACTTTTGATTATGGTCTGTGCTGGAGATATAATAGTGCATAAGTGTGTGCATACTGGTGTATAAACACTAATACAGGGGCTCTCTGTATTCCCTCACTCTCATAGTCTGAAGGGATGGAAATCCCACATGACTGGAGATCAGACATGGGACAGACTGCACGACGTGTAGGTGCTCTCTGAGGCATAGGGGTGACACTGCCTGGCCTGAGTGCTAATAATTTCTTAACTGGAAAATCCATTACACCTTTTGACCCCACCCAGGAATTGGACCCTGCAGGCCTAGCATGCACATCGAAGTGATATCTCGCGAAGAGAGAGAAAGAGAGATATTGTCGATGTAGACTGATTTCTCATTTACTCTTTTAAACTTCAAAATTGGAGAAAATGACATCGCCATGATAAGAGTTCGTAGAGAAAAAATTTTTATCTCTACCTTTGATATAACGAGACGAACCATGGTGTGCAACCATGTTAGTTTTGATAGAGATAATATACATGCTAGGCGTGCAGGACATTGACCAGTTGAACATGCTAACCACTAGACTAAAGAGAAGGTGTTTCATTGCAAGAAGGGGAGCTATGTTTATAGATAATTAATTAATCAGCTAAACTAAACTAATGTTTTACTTGTGTTTTAACTCTATATGTATATAAACATTACTATAAAGAATTAAAACTGTATAGATACACAGAAAGTGTTTAATCAAGTAATCACATATTAGATGTAATAAATTAATTTTCATATTATTATAATTTAGTTATATTAATTTTTTTACTTACAGATCTGACTAACATTCCCGAAAATCACGTTATGAATACAGAAAATTTAGACAATCAAGCTGAGGTGTCAACATGTAATATATGTTTTTGTGTTAATTTGGAAGAATGTCACGGACTTCCACAGCCACTGTGTCAAAATCCTAATTGTGATGTATATTATCATAAAAACTGTTTATTTCAGGTATGTACCGCATTGATGCTTTTTGTTTACTTAGAGAGATGCCACACTGGCTACTTTTGGCGGCAGCGATCGCACGCTTTTATTGCCTTTAGCGTTTTTATGGCCTCTTGCGTCTGCTGCGCGATCCACGCGTTTTTATGGCTTTTAGTGATTTTATGGCCTTTTGCATCTGCTGCGCGATTCCGCGATCGAACGCAAAAGGCCATAAAAACGCGAAAGCGTTTGAGTAACGAAAACGCAATGCAGTCGCAAAAGGCCATAAGTACGCCGCGATCGCTCCCGCTAAAAGTAGCCAGTGTGGCCTCTCCCTTGTATTGTATTTGTGGAGGGGACGCCTGCTAACGCCAGGCGGGTGATCAGTCCTGTGTCGGAACTATTCCACCCAATTCCCCGTGTTTGGAGACAGGTTACTGGTGCCCAGGCAGCCTACCCCCCTCAAACCTACCTGTAGCTTTCGTAAACCTAACGATGTCTCCTATTGAAAGGTTTGTTAGGTCTTCTTCACTTAATCTATCCTTACCTTGTAGTTCCCATCTTACCAATGAGTACATAGGGCACTCAGCTATAAAGTGGAAGCTGGTCTCTTCCTCACCACACTCTGGACAGGATGGGTCTTCTTGTATTCTCATTATTGTGAGATGTCTATTTAGCAGACAGTGTCCCGTTGCTATTCCTATTACCAATGCAATATTGTTCCTACTTTGTGACATAATTTGTCTTGTCTTCTTTTTATCGAATGATTTCAGGAACAATTTCGACTGTCTATATTGAATCGAGTTGTTCCATCTCGAGTTCGATTCTCTTTCTACGATTCCCTCTATCACTCTTTTGGTAATCGTGTACGGAATGGGTAGGCAAGGCTCAAGTCCATGAAATCCTCTCCCTTACTAAGAATAAATACTTGGCATCTGTAGCTGCTTAAAATTGCTGGCAATTGACAGTTGAGTGTTACAACAAATGAGACAATTGTGAATGTTAATGTATTAAATAATATATGACACTAACACACATATCCACTCTGTCTGAGGATCTAAATACAACTGTGTGTTTTCACATTGTGGCACCTGTATTTTGTTATAACCCTTTCCGCTCACCTACCCACAACTATAGGTACATTACATTAAGCTATTTTAGCATACCATATTTTGTGATTTGATCATGATCAATGGTAATCCAAACTTTAATATTAGCTGATGTTCTCACAGCGAGATCAAATCAGAAATGATGATCCGTAGGACATTCGTCATCGACAAAGTCTTATTTAAAAAAAAAGTCTTATTTTAAAAATTGTTCAGTTGTTCCAAATATTAGCTTGGATTGAAAGACAAAGATTCCAAAAACGCGTAATTTTTGATTATACTAGCTTTCAAATAATTATATGAGCCAATATGAGGCAATTATTTCGAAATATATTAGTTAAGTACATATTTTAACATGGATTATAGCTTCTTTTTTAATGTTTCAGTGGCTGGTGGCATGCGAGGGAGGGCGCCAACCTGCATTTGGAGTAGCTTATGGCAGCTGTCCAACCTGTCTCCAACCAATTACTTGTAGTGAATCCTAATGAATTAATTAGCTATCTGTATAAATAAAAATCAATTGCTTGATGTATGAAAGATCATTACATTTCTTTTCTTCAAAACATTGCCAGATTCTAAACCATAATTATCGAAGTAAAGATGACACAGAAAAAGTTAAAAGCTTGTCCAGAATTTCTTCTGCTGTGAAAGGAAAATGTGTGTAGGGAAACTAACCCGAGTTTCCTTGCAATATTTCCCTTTTACCAAAAAATATTTAAAGTGTGCTTCTGTACGTTCGCTGTAGCTGGGTAGCAAGGAAAAACTTCCGAAGAGCTTTTCTTCAGCTTGATTAGGTAGCCAAGGTAGGTACCACTATCGATTCAAAATTCAAAATTATTTATTTCATGTAGGCCAACCTGTGGCTCTTATGACACGTCAAGATTCTACCACCGGTTCGGAAAGCGGATTCTGCTGAGAAGAGCCGGCAAGAAACTCAGCAGTTGCTCTTTTCAAAATAATCGTTTTACAATATTAATAAGTAGCTATTACATTGTAATAAGTTTTTACTATCTTGTGGGCAGCTGGATGCCAAGCTGATTTAACCCGTGCATCTTTGTTAGAATAGAATATGACATTTCCACAAAACGTACTATAATTCAATTCATGTCAAAAGACGGGCAGACAGAAAGTAGCCCCATTCCCGCCGGCGGCACCCGTTCACGAGCATTACGCATGATCCAGCCATTGCTTCGCTCGACCATATTTGAGGGAACGTAACAACGTGATTGCCGGTGAGAACAGTGCTACAAAATCGGCTCTGGTATTTATTGGGCAAAAATATAAGTCATCTGATTGGCTCATACTTCCCAAATTTTCCATGATGATTCCATAACTTTTGTAAAAACACCAGCTGTTTCTAGTTATTTCAAGAAAATCGAACCTTTGCTAAAGATTATAGAGTACTGCTACCACCTCTGGGATGGCTCTGCCAAGAACCAACTCGATGCATTAGACTCGATAGATCGCCGCGCCCGCCGTATCATCCAGGTGATCCATCACTAACGCAGGCAAAAATGCTGTCTACAGCACCGACGTAATGTCGCCTGTCTATCCGTCTTCTATAGGATATACTTTGGCGAGTGCGCTCAGGATCTTCACGTGTGCCTCCTTCACCGTTCTACCACAGAACTGCGAAAAGTCGTGAGCGTTGGCATCCTTACGTGGTAGAAATCCAACTTAGTCGCACGAACCCTTCAAGGCAAGAGTGAATAGGCTTCCTCTAGGCAAGCACGCTCCAACCTAGACCTCATCAATGCTTTCCAGCGTTGATTCTCGTCAAGCGCAAGCCTATCAATAAAAAAAAGATTCACATCAACCCAGCTAGTAGCAATTGAAACTATGAGGCCATTCAAGATTACCACTCAGGGTTATTAATTTTTAATTAAATTTAAAAATGGCTTGCATATTAGTATTGGTGATATGTGCAATAGGAACAATGCATAAATGAGTTAGGAAAATCGATGAAGATTACTTATCGAAAATTTAATCATCATCATATAAACTCATCACTGGCCCACACTGCTGGGATTACAGATCTCCTCTGAGAATGAGAAGGGTACAAAAAAATTGCTTGTCTGTAAAGTCGGTTTGCGGACGATAGTTTTACGTGATAACGTCATAAATAAACTAGAACTAGCTCGCGACACATCCGCTAACCACAGCGCGCACGCGATGACTGGCGGGCTGCGGCGGGCGCTCTCTATAGTCACAAGCCAACGCTTGGGCCGATCGTGTCTCTCTATCGCTTGTTCCGCGCTCTCGCTTGCACGCACAGGCTCAGGCGGAACGTAACACTTTTTCGTGCGTGCAGCCGGTGTTCATCGATTTATAAGACGTTATCACGTCAAAATATAATAATTGAAAATCAGTGTGTTTTTCCTTTTTTATATTAATAAAAATTACGTAGACATAATATTTTGTGGTTACATAGATTAATTCTGTATAAACAAAGTTGCTATTAGTGCCTTTTATCAGCTCCTCGGTGAGTGATAGCTGACAAAACATTTCACTTAAAACATCAGCAGTTTGCATTCAGCAATATTACTGGCATCACACAAACCTACAACCTTTTTTTATCTTAGTCAAACCAAAAACAAAATCGGGTATGAAGACGGTAGGGTACATAAAAAGTTCTTAATGAAAAAAGGCAAATTTCACATGACAAAAGTAAATGCATTGTTAGTTTTCCTGAAAATTATATTGTGAAATAAAGACTTGTTTAACTCAGTGGTGTTTGCTTATTTCATTTAGATTGCCATGTAAAAATGAAAGTGTTGGCTATCTTATGAGGTAATTCATCACAAGGGCACAGTGTCAAACGTGCGTGTTGTGAGGCTAGTGCTGGATCCCGGCGCTTCACCACTTTGTGGTCCAGTCTCACGGCCAGCATTCTGAAACAACATAACAACAGGGTATTTGACTATCTTTTAACAATTGGAACTTTGAAATGACCATGCAAAAAATCGTCCCCACCCACCAACAGATTTCAAACTTATATCAGTTAATACTTCATGGCAGCCTGATGATTTATTACTATGACGACATCCGCCGTAGGATTGGGGTTTTTATGCAAATCGAGTTAAGAGTTATTTATTTATTTTTCAGTGAATTGTTTTGGATACCAGTTTAGTAGTTTACAATAAAACGAACAATCATAATATAGGAGCATATACCAACTAGAAAAAAGCTATTGTAAGATGGAAATGCGTTTCTGATGCAGAGAAAAGAGGGCGCCCTCCCTGACCACCTCCCGCCCGTGCGTCGCGTCGCCTGAGTGTGCACGCACGTACTTAAGAGTGCGTACATTCTTTTGTATTAAAAAATAAAATCCAAATTATTTTTGGATTGAAAATGGTTATGTCTTTTTATGGGACGTCACAATAATATTAAAAATAGTGCCACGTCTGGTGGTGGGTGGGGACAGTGCCCATACAATTTTTTGCATAGTCCTTTGTTTAGTTCAATACCATCACTCTTCTACCATTGAATTGCAAGGCATTGCATGGATCTGCATTGCGATGTGGTTGAAATACCATGATCATGCACTAAACGCTTAGTCTCCTTGTTTCTAATATGCAATTTAGAATCTCCTTCCAGCTTCCATTTTTCTAACTAATTATACCTTGGGTACCTTAAAATCAAGAGTGAATAGGGATCTTCTAGACAAGCGCGCTCCAAAAAACTTGCACTTAAGATTGCTCACTAGATGTTGGTTGTCACTAGGTTTTAATCTAATATGGAACTCTGATTTGCCAGAATCTTCTTCTTCTACTTCTCAATATATTGTTGTTGATGGCATTGTGGTGTAGAGTAAAACACTTCTGAGTTTATGATAACACCACATTACTGTATGAATCTGTATATATTAAATGTAAATAAATAAAAAACCTATAGACATCCACGGCTGGACAAAGGTCTCCTGCATGAACTTCCACAGGCTTAGGTCTTCAGCGATGAATCCAGCGTCTCCCTGCGACTCGTTTGATGTTGTCGGTCCACATAACGGGGGATCTGCCAACACTGCGCTTCCCAGTGTGGGGTCGCAACTCCAGCACCTTGGACCCCAAAGACCATCAGCTCTTTGAACTATATGATTTGCCAGAATAAAGGATGCCAATTACTATCCTTGTGTCATTCTCTTCTTCATTACTAGTGTGGTTCAGCAGTAAAAACAATAAAGTAATGGATAGACAAAGATAGAGATTTTTAGTAATTCAACAAATAACTGTTTTTTATTCATGAAGAGCATAGAAAAAATTTCAAAAGCTTATTACTCTCTGGTTTATTGACTGATGTTTATTTTTATTAATGCCCAATAATTATTCTATTATAAATATTAGGGAAAAATGTGCTGGTTCATCATTGATGATGGATTTTAAATTTTAATAGTTTATTATAATTATAAACAACTTTGAGAAGAAATAAGTTTAGGTACAATTCATATTAGTTGAAGTTATAATGGAAATGCAATTAAATGACGAGACCATGACCAGATGACCAGAGCTGGAGCTTATTTAGCTCAAAGGCATAGCCTCACTATTCAAAGAAGTAATAGCACCAGTGTTTTGGGCACCATGCTTATTAGCAATCACTTGGATGGTGTGTATTTTTTGTAAATTAAATAAATTGATTAATGTTCATGATAGAAAACAACACAATATTAACATAATTAGCCCAAATTGTTTGTGGTATGCATGAGCAGCCTTAAGGCATTCAAGATTTGAACTGTAATACTCAGTTATTAAAGTTTGATTTTGTTTATTGCACTGCCTCTGCACTCCAATGCACCACAACAATAATATGAATCATACTTAAGCCCTTACCTTTACATGAATTTGATTTTTGAGCATTGCAGCACGTAAAATTAACATAGATGTCCTTCGCTGGTATTCTTTTCCCATAGCTAAGCTCCTTTCAAAGGTGGTGCTTCTCTGGTCTACATCCTTGGCATAGAGTATTTTGTTGTGAGAATCAATACGAGCTTGAATTTGTCCATCAAGAATTAATTGCATAAGCTCATCTTCAAGTGCATTTACTGTACGGTTGAAAGCTGTAGCCATCAGACGCATGTCGGCCGAGAGGTAAGGACTGAAGTACTGAATTAAGGCTCTATTGCGTATCTGCATATACAAAGAGTTTAGGTGCGGCGCTAAATACATATCTAGAAGAAGATTGTCTCGAATTTCATCCAGTAACCTTAAGCATGAAGCATACTTTGATTCGTAGAATTTAAAAATTATGTCACGTAATTGTGGTTCTAGTTCTAAAAATAATTTAAAAGAACTGCTAACTATGACTTGCTTCTGAAGTTCAGAGCGATCAAAGGTCGCCAGTGCACAGAGGCCTCCGTACACAGCAACATTATTGCTGCTCAGCAGCTCTGGGTATTCACAGTGGTCAATGCTAGCAGCTAGGAAGTGCTTTGCAGCAGACTTGTATTTCTTAGTAGCTAACTCGGCCAGACCGGCTGCACATTTTAAACGAGTCAGTATGGCTTGGTTAGAATCCTTTCCTGGAACTTCAATGAAGTCTGGCGTCCCCTCAGCTTTGGAAACGTAGTTGAGAACATGAGCCCAGTTTTGCAAATACACTGACACTTTGACTACATTGAGACACATCATTATAATATGCTTGCCACTTGTGCAGTAATCTCTGGCTCTGGAGTAGCATTTTAGAGCACTAGTAAGGTCTCCAGTGTCAAGGTAATGGTCTCCAAGATCATCATGCCCTCTTCTGATGCTTTCTTTAATGGAATTGGTTTTGTAATTCTTAAGGTCAGTATCTAACTTTTCCAACTTTATGGCAGATTTTTTAGTTTTTGATTCCACCCACATTGAGTCAAGCACTGGAATGTCCTGCGAGCCCATCTGCACAGCTACATCTGGCAGACCCGCAGACGCTATGGCTTCAGCAAGTTTCTTGTGAAGTGTTTGATAAAGATTTACATTATAGGTGGTCATTACGTATGATATAGCCATTTTGAGAGCTTCTAATCTTAAAGAAGGGCAATGGTCTGCTACAAACATTAACCTGTACAACTTAGCAAAGCCAGTATAAGATGCAGCATATGTTTCCAAGTCTAATGTAGGGTTTTCGACGACATAACATTCTGTTTCATTATTCTCGTTGTCTTCAAGTGGAACATCCACTTGCATAGGTTCCGCCGAATTCTAAAAGAACAAAGTGGTATAAGTACCTAAATCTTAATCATGCACTAGGTCTAACCTAAGTGTTTAAATATATAATATATTTATTAAGAAAAAGTATATTCCTTACCATTTCGTACATTTTATTTCAATGAACTTGAACTATATAAGAAAATACGTGAATTCCCTTGTCAACGCAGGAAACCAACCTAGAACACAATGTATTTTATATTCGTCTTGTTTACGGAAATTGAGTCCATTATCTCATTTTTTTACTATCTTAAATAACTTCACTTCACTTTATTTACACCTTTTTATCATACTATAGAACGTTTCAATATTTAATAGAGTACCTTTAAGATTACGTTTCTTTTTTGTAGCGGCATTTTTCTTTTGACCATAGACAGCACAGATCAGGAACAAAAATAGACAGACAGACACAGACAGCAGACCATGGTGGCTGATGGTGGCAGATCCACGGCCACCTCGGACGAAACCAAAGACCTTACGTACTAAGTGTAAGGTCTTTGGACGAAACTTGACTTTTGACAAGGTATCTTCAATGTTGCCATGCGATAAAATAAAAACATAAAACAGATTATAAATCACATAAATGTTTGGCTCTATAGAAGTAAAACAAAACCTACCAAACCCAAACCACCAGTTAACAGCAACAATGATTTTTGTTTGAATTACAGCGGTCGATAAGTTTGGCTTCAAGACTGGGCTGCTACAACGTTCATGAGTGGCAAATGGTCTTACTTACAAATACAGTGTTCAGTTATGTAGGTACACTATTGGATAATAAGTTAAATAAGTAATATATAAATTAAATAAGTTACATTTATTTTAAATAATATTAATATATCTTTCAAATAAAATAAGAATAAAAGACCGTGGAAATGCTTTGCTTTTTAAAGCATTTCATATTGTAATAAAAAATGACACTAAGTAGGTACCTATTCCTAATTATGGAAAAGTTTGGAAGGTAATCTCAAAACAGCAGGCATTTCCTTTTAATACCGAGTTTTTATTTTTATACTTATTACTTTTGCGTATGTATAAAGTTTTAAGTGCGAATTTTTTTTAGTAGTAGTAAAATGAAATGCCAACGCACGCATGCGCACTATATTTATTGATTGATTTAACTACCTCTTGCTCTAAAGATGTCACCGATTTTTTGGCCATTTACTATTGAACGCGTTTTACCTACCAATAAAACGCTTATTAAACTAGCGGCACGCTATGATGGCCGGTTTGACGTTTGTCCGCTCATGAAGTTCCGTATTAATTGATAACGACTTTGAAGGAAATAATTGTATTACTTTATTGACGATAGTGATGTGCAGAGATTCATAAATTTTATCGAATGTAGTTTTAGGTTTAGGACTCAAAATTTATTTATTAAATTGATTTCTAAAATGTATACAAGTGTAGAAAAATCAGTTTGCACCATTTAAGGGGTGAATGTACTTGTGAATATGAACAATTTTCACTATGTGGACAAACCTCTGAAATCGCAAAAAAATATCAGCTGTTTCATACAAAAGGTAAAATTTTTATTTTTATATGATATATACCACAACTCGGCATTTGGTTTTCTAAATTGAAAATTTTTAAAAATGGAATCTAATACGATCGTCACATAGGATCGCTGGCTAGCACAACTACTACCTCCGGCAAACTCGCGTCAATGCTCAATGCAAAACAAAGCAGTTTCGAATTGACGTTGCTTCGAAAAGTATAAACTGTCAGTGTAATGTGTCAAACCGGCCATCATAGCGTGCCGCTAGTGTAATTTACATACCTTATTCGAAGCTTAATTGAGATAGGCACGTGGTTTCCCGTGTGTAAACATCTCTCTCTCTCTCTCTCTCTCTCTCTCTCTCTCTCTCTCTCTCTCTCTCTCTCTCTCTATCATATTGCCGTCCCTTTCCAACCCCCACCACCGGGTAGTGGGGATGCGCTCAGCGCAAACGGCAGTGCTCGCCATTTTAATCATTGCGTCGAAAATCACCAGGCAGTATAAAGTTAAGTCCACAGAGTACTATTTATATATAAGGGAATAGAGGACAATCTCGCTAGCCAAAAGTGGCAACAGATTACAGCTCAGTGGCGCCTCTGTATTCGGCGAACGGAACTAATACTCGTAATACATACCTACCGTAGATGCCTATATTGCTACTATATAATCTATAACCTACGTTTCTATAGTATCACTGCTATTTGTCTTTATGTAGCTCTAGGAAGGTAGGATTAGGCATTCAGATTAATTGATATTATTTTCTTAATTATTGCTTCACAATTTAACGTAAAGAAAAACTATCAATTAATCTGAATATAATTAAATAAAAGAAATTTGTTGATTTTTTCTTTATTTTCACATTAATCCAATTTTAATTACTCATTATATATAAGTAAACCCAACGAGGTATAATAAATATTACGAGTCTTGTTTCACAAAAACACTAGAGTCCTACTCAAAACACTGGAGTCCTGTCTCAAATACTGGAGTCTCTGTCTCAATTTTAATGCACCAACACAAACGTGGGTTCACTGGTTCGGAGGAGGTGGCTCAACTCAACAAACTTAGCGTGAAAAGCACCAAAAACAGACCAAAAAGTAATGAAAAAACACAACCAGAAAAGTAACACGACCAGCAGCGCAGCGGTTATTTTTCGGAGTATTTATAAATGTTGCCAGAGTTATATGGTCATTTCAACCATTTACTTCTAAAGCATAAAAATAAAGTCCGTATTATTTACATTTTGAAGCATAGAATGCATTTCTGAGGTACTTTGTTAGAAAAACAAATATATTTTATAGACATACAATATTTTTTACAATTAAAAAAAAATTAACTGAAGAATCTTCATGAAACTTAACTACTAATTTGGTAGAAAATTTAAACATGGGCTGCCTTGACCACAAAATAATCCGCCTAATTAATAGTGTCTTATTAATCATTGCACGTCGAGTATTTTCACTTGCTTTCTAATTTCTTAGCGTAATAGCTGAAGTAGCGCCATCTTTATCTCTCGTTCAGTACTTTTATATATAAAATACTACCAAATTCAAAATACGTTCCAAGTATGGCATTTTTAGACGCTCTAAATACTTATCAATTTTGTCGGATTATGACTGCCTTGTATACCAGACAATTTGTTCGAAGATTGATGACCCTGGTTAAGTCACTCATGTGATAAACCCACATTCGTGTTTTAATACCCCTTATTATACAACAGTTGCTTAAATAACTATTATTCAACTCATTTGAATGTTTTTTCTAAACATTCAAGTGTAAATCGTAACGAATGTTTTTAATGAACAGATCTAGAAAGTTAAACATAGTTCAAAATGTGTGGTTGGTGTGTAAATAAGTGATATTTATATCAAGAGGTGTTTGTTTACCCGAATACTCAAGTAAGGAAATCTAGACTATAAGCGACGCATACTTGTGAGCGCGCGAAATTAACAATTAAAAAAAAGATATAAACAATGAAATTTTTTTAAATCTCTATTTACAATATTATTAACTATTGTATAGAGACTATAGAGAATTAAAAAAAAAACAAACATTATGTTTTTTTTTTTAAATATATTTTTCATGGGTCGAAAGTACCCAAATTTGAGATTTTTCGAACTTTTAAAAATTCATATCTTTAAAAATATTAACTTTATCGTGAAAAGTCATAGGACCTTTTTTATTGGTATTTCAATAAATAATATAAAAAAAATTGTCCGGTTGAAAAATAACAATTCCTTGCAATAGGGTTTTTGACTACTTTTAGAAAATCATCTTAAATTGTTAATAATGCTATGCTGAAGCTAACAAAACGTATATTTCGGCATAATTTTCATTATTTTTCATAAAAACCGAGAAATAAATTCAAAAAAATAAATTGCCGCCGAAACGTTCCATTTGCTCTCATGACGTAACAGTTCACATTTCAAACAATGACAATTTTATAATATGTGTTTAGGCCGCGTGTCGCATACTATTTGGCATTTAATAAAATAGTAACGATGAAAAACAGACGAAATTAGCCTATTACGCCGCACAAACACGTCGAAATGTATTGACAAAATGAGAATTCAATAGGTGGTGTGGACTGTGACGTCATTCGAGATCACGGAACGTTTTCGATCACGTGACCATGGCCAGAATTATAGCAATTTTATTTAATGTTTTCTAATTAAATAAAGCTTTATTTTTTAGTTTTGTCGTATGGAATAATGTTTTTAGATAATAATCTTTTAGGATGACACCAGTTGAAACGATATTTTTACTATAGTCAAATACCCTATTGTTTAAACAATTTCGGTTTAAACAATATGGCACCGGGTTGCGCCATGGCAACATGCATTTATATCATTAGGAGGGCAATTTGAAGAGGATCGCATAAAAAAATTGAGGTGGAATAGTTTTCGGTACTCATGCGCCGATTCCTCCTGGACTACATAGTGAACATTAGCAAATAACTAGGAACTGTGCAGACTGCAGCTCCTTCTTTTCATCAGATCATTCAGATCTATTTAACTAGTAGGTAGGTACTTACTAAATTAAACGCAGTCGAACATTAAATTAATGTAGATAAATATGGATTAATTACTAAGTGGTCCAAACATAGTTCAAACAACTAACAAGTATCATAAAGGCTCACTCACATTAGAGTGGGCTGCGTCTGCAGCGAGTAAACGCATTAAAATCCTACTGACTCACTGTTGTGCATTATAATAATTATTATGTATTTCATACATAATACATAGTATTAAAAACACTATAAGTGCATAATATACAGAAAAAATTCTTAATTGTTAAAGAAGGTTTTATAAAAATTTATGTGTCACACTGACTGTTTTATCTTATTCTATTTTTGTTTAAAAATAGTAATTGTCTCTAATATTAGGTATGTCTTCTAATAAAATTATATTTTCTCAAAGTATAATATTTATTTAATTGAATTTTATCGATCCTTAAACGGACTTTAATATTGTAGCAGAGCTATAATATGGTAATAGGTCGAAAATAAATTCAAGATTTATTTTAGAGCAGAGATAAGCAATAATTTCTATTATTTAATATACAAATTCTAACAAAACATATCAAAATGTCTTCATGGAATTCATCCACGAGCTTCAAAATTGATATTGGTCGTTTAGAAGGGAAAGAAAATTGGACAACATGGCGCTGCAAGGTACTGTTAGTGCTAAGAGGTACTGCTGGGGGTCTAGATGCAATAAATGGCAATATAAACGCACCAAAGGAACCAGATAGCACAGTATCAGCAGAAGATTTTGATTCTTATCAATAAGCTCTGAAAACATACAATGAGACAAATAATACCGCAATGTTCATTTTAATGGCTAATATGTCAGATGCTACTCTACAAAAAGTGATGAGATTCACAAATGCTAAACAGGTTTGGGATGAATTGCACACTCTATTAGATGGCACATCTGAAGATAAAAGCTATACATTATGCTACAAATTCTTCAGCTATCGTAAAGATTCTTCTCATGACATGTCAATGCATATATCTAAACTGAAAAATATATGGCATGAATTGAAAGCAGATCTACAAAAATCTGAAAAAGATGTTTATCAAGATAAAGGAAAATATGACCTTCCAGAGATTTTACTCATCTGCAAGATCTTAGAAACTTTACCTGATGACAGCTATTTTCCATTCAAGTTTAGTTGGATGCTTATGTCTAAAAAAGATCGTAATATTGATAATTTGACAGCTCAAACGATCGCTTACAAATAAAGAAGGTAATACGGAAGCACTTGTTGCAAATAGTAAAATGAATAAAAAGAAGCTTACTGGACACAAAGTCAAAAGCTGTTAAGTGGATATCGGATGGAAAACCTCCTAAGCCACAAAATCCATCAACAACTCAAGCTAAGGATACCAACTTTACACTTTCACTAATGCAGGTTGAAGCTAATGAAACAGTTAAAGTAATTGAAGGAGATCATGAGAATTGGTATGTTAACAATGGTGCAACTATGCCATGTCACCTGTTGCAACGACATGTTTTCTACATTCCAATATTTTAATAATAATCGGTTACAACTGCAAATGGCGCTAAAATACAAGCTATTGGTAAAGGTACAGTTGATATAATAGCAGACGTTAATGGACAGCAAGAATATATCTAAGGCTATGTGACGTATGGTATGCACCTGAAATAAAAAGAAATTTATTTTCTGTTCTTGCTGCACAAGACAAACTATAGGACAGTGTGTCTTTATATCTGAACGAGAAACGTGTATTTTGAAAGTTAATTTAATTGGAAAACGCGTTAAAAATGGAGGTCTTTATAAGTTCAATATACAAGCAATTAAAAGACAAACTCCTGAATTGAATAATGTATCAAATGATAATGTTCGCGCCTACAATTTAAGCGACGAGAGCAATTGCCCGAAAGAATATGATAGGCGCTTGCTGAAGCGTGACGTCATAGTGGTCGCAGACTTGACTTTTGAGATTGAACGCCGCGAGCTCAAGGACGCGGACACGTATGTGCATACTATTAAATTTCCGCCTGTAATATTGTGAATAAAAGGATTAAACAAGAAATCCTGCATTTTCTTTACCATCGAAAAAGTGGCGACCGTTGGACAGAAGTCAGAACCCATTGAAAGTGTTTCTGGGATAAATACGAGCGGAGCCCAGAAACAGTTGATGCAACACGTGGATTTAAGTGAAGCAATATTATCAGGAACAGCTGGGCAAGTTTTATCGCCGGTCAGCAAGCAGCACCGACGCCAGCCAATCAGATAAGTGTTCCTGAATTTCCTTAGACGTCTAAGTCCTATTCCTAGGTCCTAGTTTCATAAAGTCTAGCCTTCACTCTGTGCGAGCAAGTGGTGATTCCGGCGAATATACAAGAAAGAGGTAATGCTTATGCCTAACAAATAAACTAATAAATAGTTAGGTACCAGTGTTTGCATTACAAAAGGGCACATAGCAATTTTTAAGCCTATTTTCATACTAGAACATATTTTTAGAACAATACATTCAGTACCAAGGTACCTACTACAATTTAAAGTTATCAAATACATAATAACTAGTTAAGTCTAAGAAAACAAAACTAAAGTAAAGTAATACGAGAATTTAGCTAAGCCTAATTATTAAAACCTAATTAATCTGTTTACAGTCTCACTATTTACGTATATTCAGAAAATTACAGATAACTGCAACGTAAATAGGTCATTACGCTCAATTTCATATTTATCAATTTCAGGTGCAGTTTACGGCTGACTTGATACAATACCTACCGCTCGATTCTTTTGTTCTGCGCGTAGATAACGGCCGGCCGCGGGAGCGATAAGCAAACGAGTTACCCGCAAGAGAGTTGCGTAAGATAAGAGTCTTTATTACCCAGCAATTAAAGTCGAATTTTCTATACTTGTGATTTGGTTAATTTAGTTTGTTGACATAGCATTACCGTACATCGTTCCTCTTGCAATAAATCATGACGGACGCTAAATTAAGGGAACTTACGGTAAAACGTAGCTCAATTAAAGGTCGCTTGACTAAGTTTAAGAATTTTTTAGCTCATTACAACTCATTAGAACCTACAGATGAGGTGGAACAAACTAAATTGAATATTCAGCTAGGAAAAATTGAAAGCTTATCGGGTATTTTTGAGGAATTACAAAGTCAGATAGAAGTTCTGAATGCCTCGCAGTTAGACGAGGAGCTTGAAGAACGCGACTCCATCGAGCTCGAATTTGCCACTTTGATTGCAACTGCTCAGCAATTGCATAATAAGTACAATCAAGGTGGCAATGCTAACGCAGAGATAAACGGTTCCTCTCGCTGTTGTAACGATCAGTCAGGCATAGGCTTCAAACCCCCAACCTTGCAGATAGGTAAGTTTGATGGAAGTTATAACAAGTGGCTAGAATTTCGAGATTTATATTGCGCTCTCGTGAACGAGAACAAGCGCATACCGACTACCATCAAATTTTGCTACCTCAATTCCTATTTGGAAGGTGAGGCTGCACGCGTCATAAGCAACCTAGAAGTCACTGACGCCAATTATATCAAAGCCTGGGAGTTGTTCTGCGAGCGGTACGACAACAAGCGCTTGTTAATTAAAAGCCATTTAATCGCACTATTAAATTTAGAAATTAACAAATCAAGCGAATCGGACAAGGTGCTTCGTTCCATCGTAGATAATACCAACAAAAATTTACGCGCGCTTGCTAGCTTAGGCGAGCCTACTTTGTTTTGGGACACATTAATCATTCATATAGTTTCTTCAAAGCTTGGAAGTCAAACTAGCATGAAGTGGGAAGAGCACAGAAATTCGATTCCCGACATTCCTACCTTAGAGCAATTTAATAAATTCTTAAAGGACCGAGCCGACATACTAGAAACTTACAATCACTCTAGATCCACTAGTAACGTGAACAATGATTCGAGCAATAATAGTAAGAAGAAGCGGGCACAGGACAACGTTTTTTCAACGCGTATATCAGAGCAAAACGAGACTGTTAGGACTTATACTGTTACGTGTGAAGCTTGCAAAGGCTCACATCGAATTTATGACTACGAAAACTTTAAAAACAAAACTATCGAGCAACGGCAGGCGCTAGTAAATAGTCTGAAGCTTTGCCGAAACTGCCTACGAGGGGGGCACAGCGCATTTACTTGCCGCGTAGAAATAACCAACAGTCGGTCCCTCCAGGCGATGCTACAACGTCAACTCAAGCTACGCCCCCAGCTGCAGCAGAGCTTACCATCAATCTTGCTAGAGACAACGTAAATAAGCTTACGCTTCTATCAACGGCTTTGGTTGAAGCGGTGAACCCTCTCAACCAAAAGTCTGAGGTCGTGCGCGTTTTACTGGACTGTGGTGCGGAATCTAGTCTTGTTACTAAAGGCCTGCAAGAAAGATTAGGTTTACATTCGTCCTCTATGGATCCTATTAGCGTAGTAGGTATAGGCAATGCAACTTCTCATCGTGCAAACGAGCGTTGTTCGTTCAAATTGAAATCCTTGCACGGTGACTATATTACGAAGCTGACATGCCCGGTACTTCCAGAACTAACTGGTAATATTCCGAGATTGTTAGTGAATACAAAAAACATTAAGATTCCTATACGGATGTTCAGCTGGCTGATTCGAGCTTTAACAAGCCGTCGCCAATATACGTGCTAGTCAGCGCTGATCTATTTTGACACATCGTAGGATGCGAGCGAAAATCATAAGGTCCGAATAAACCATATTTAATAAGTTCGGAGTTCGGCTGGATTCTATCCGGTCTTATTTACACAGGTACTCGCGCTTCTGATATAAAGTGTAATTTCGAAGTAATCAGACACCAATCAGACAATCTCTCAAAGCAACTAAACCGATTTTGGGAGCTGGAAGAGCTGCCTCCTAAGAGAATTTTGAGCGAGGACGAGAAGGCATGTGAGGAGCACTTCCAGGCTCACACCAGCCGAGATTCCTCTGGGCGATTTTGTGTACGATTACCTCTCAAGGACTCACCTGATCGCCTAGGGAATTCGCACGTTACGGCTAAAAAGAGATTTTTGAACCTAGAGAAGCGTTTTAGGTCACAGCCCGAGTTAAAGGTTCAGTACGTAGATTTCATAAATGAGTATCTGAGATTAGGTCATTGCACTATTTTAAAAACTGCAAGAGTAGAACCATGCTATTTTCTATGCCACCATGCTGTGTTCAGACAGCAAAGTGAGTCGACCAAGCTTAGAGTTGTGTTCGATGCGTCTATTCCAACTTCCGGTTCTTCCATTTCAATTAATGACTTGCAGTACGTAGGCCCTACTGTTCAAGACACGCTTTTCTCTATTCTGTTACGTTTCCGTCAATATCGCTACGTGCTAACGGGTGACGTAGAAAAGATGTTTCGACAAGTAACTGTGCACGAGGACGATCGGAACCTACAACTTATTCTTTGGAGGGAAAATGAACAAGAACCTTTGCAGACTCTTAGACTAAACACGGTAACGTACGGCTTCGCTAGCGCTAGCTATTTAAGTACTAAATGTATCTGGGTTTTGGGCGAAGAGTGTGAAGACGAGTTGATAAAAACGGTGATTCAGCGCGACTTCTATATGGACGACTTGTTAACTGTTGCTGACTCCATTTCGGCTCTGCGTCATATATTAAATTCAGTCGTGTCTGTTTTGCGTTCAGGTTGTTTCCCGCTGCGAAAGTTTAAATCGAACGTGCCGTCAATCTTCGAAGGCTCCTTGATAAATCCACAAGAGAACCTGACGCTAAGCGAATCCACTAGCACGCTCGGTCTGCAATGGAAACCTGCAAACGATACTCTGAACATTGTAGTGAACGTTCCGGAGCACGTAGACAATTATGTGACTAAACGATTAATCTTGTCACATTCGTTTAAAATCTTTGACCCCCTAGGTCTTATAAGTCCCTGCACAATCAAGCCAAAGGTACTCATGCAAGAGTTATGGCGTCGCAACATTGATTGGGATGAGCCAGTACCTTATGATTTGCAGCAAACATGGGACGATCTAAAGGCTGATCTAGGCAAATTAGAATCAATTGAGGTTTCTAGATTACTTATTTGCAGCTTACCTGTTAGCTTGGAGCTTCACTCCTTTTGCGATGCATCAGCTTCAGCACATGGTTGCTGTCTATATTTGAGGTCTGTAGATTCTATCGGTCGAGTAACGGTTAGGTTGCTCTGCGCCAAATCAAGAGTTAATCCTAGCAAGCCGATCACGATTCCGATTGGAGCTCCTTGGAGCTTTACTAGGTGCTCGGTTATGCAAGTCCGCTTTAGAGTAATTGCGGTGCACGATTTCACTTTGTGTACATTGGAGCGACTCCAGTGTCGTGCTGGGCTGGCTTCGTACCAACCTTAGTATACTTAAAACATTTGTTGCTAATCGCGTTGTAGAGATTTGTGAAACTACTAATCCCGCTAATTGGCGTCACGTTCCAACCAATCATAATCCTGCAGATTTAATTTCTCGAGGAACCAAGGCTAACAACCTCCTAGATTCACGATTATGGTGGTCGGGACCGGAATTTTTAACTCAATTGGAATCGGATTGGCCGGTTTTTGGCGAGCCATCTGATTGTGACCTGCCAGAAATCAAAATCAATGTTGTTAATGTTTGCGAAATTCTTGTTCTCTTTGAAAGATTTGCGATTGAAACGTGCTTTTGCTTATATGTTACGATTCGTACATAACATTAAATTTCCTCAAGCTAAACGAAACGGCTCTCTTACGATCGAAGAGTTGAGTCAGTCATTCTCCTATCTTTGCAAGCTTGCTCAAATGCAATCCTTCCCCAATGAATACCACGAGTTGATTAATAATCGAGAAATTCCAGTACGAAGCAACCTGAAAGCACTCAGTCCTTTTATAGATGATCAGGATGTAATACGCGTGGGTGGCAGGCTAGAGAATTCAGACTATGGTTACGACAGGAAACATCCTATACTATTGCATTCGAAGCATTACTTAACTTACCTTATTTTTCAATATGAACACATCCGACAGATGCATGCGGGGCCACACCTATTACTATACACTGTGCGAAATTATGTATGGCCGTTAAGTGGAAGGCAGCTAGCACGTCGCACGGTGCACAACTGCGTACGGTGCAGGCGTTTTCAAGGAAAAACAATAGTGCCACTTATGGGTCATCTCCCATCTCAACGCACCATGCCGAAACTTCCTTTCCAAACCACTGGCTTTGATTTTGCGGGTCCGTTTACCATTTTAAATCGGAAAGGTCGCGGTTCAAAGACTTTCAAATGCTATTTGTGCCTTTTTGTTTGCTTTAGTTATAAGTGCGTGCATTTGGAAGCCGTAACTGAACTGTCCAAAGATGCCTATGTCCTGACGATCCGTAGATTTGTCGTACGCCGAGGGAGGCCGCTGGAAATTTTTAGCGATAACGGTAGGAACTTTATTGCCACGGCTAAAGAGCTAGCTAGTTTTTTGAACGATGCGCCAGAGCTTTTATCTGACTTCGCGGCTGCGGAAAACATAAAATTCCATTTTATCCCAGCTTACGCTCCTCTCTTTGGAGGATTGTGGGAGGCAGGTATCAAGTCGGCTAAGCACCATATAAAGCGCGTTATGGGAGGCTCCAATTTTATGTATGAGGAGTTGTCCACTTTGTTCGCACAGGTGGAGGCTATTCTTAATAGCCGCCCTTTGTGTCCCATCTCTTCCTCTCCAAACGACTTTCAAGCCCTTACCCCAGGACACTTTCTGATTGGTCGGCCGTTGACATCGCTGCCCGACCCACACCTGGAAATGGAGAGGACAAATAACCTTCGGCGCTACGCTCGGGTTGAGCAAGCCCGCCAGCATTTTTGGAAACGCTGGCAAAACTAGTACGTCCGCGAGCTGCACCAGCGATTAAAATGGCGCTCGAATAAAGGGATTCTTCGCGTTGGAGATCTAGTTGCTATTCAACAAGAAAACTGTGCGCCGCTTCATTGGCGTTTGGGGCGCATCACGGAGCTGTTCCCAGGAGTCGACGGGGTGGCCAGGGTCGCAGAGATAGCAACTCAAGGGGGCAACATCAGGCGGTCCCTCACAAGACTCTGCTCGCTGCTGCGTGAAGAAGAGCCTTAGCCTTTTCTGTAATACTCTAGAGTATTCCACGGGGGGGGGGGGGAGTTTGTTCGCACCTAAAATTTAAGCGACGAGAGCAATTGCCCAAAGAATATGATAGGCGCTTGCGTTCGGACTGACGCGTGACGTCATAGTGGTCGCAGACTTGACTTTTGAGATTGAACGCCGCGAGCTCAAGGACGCGGACACGCGTGTGCATACTATTAAATTTCCGCCTGTAATATTGTGAATAAAAGGATTAAACAAGAAATCCTGCATTTTCTTTACCAGATAACATCCTACAACTGTATCCCGAACGATTTTGTCACCAGAATAAAAGACACGTTAAACTTTTATTAGAAAAGGCACTTGGTATCAAAGTGAAACTCGATTCTGAATTATGCACAGGATGTGTCTATGGTAAAATACACAGATGTAAATTTGGAACAAGAGAAAGAGCTAAACCACCAAGAGAGATGGGACAAATAAAGTCTGTAAATTGAAGAGAAGTCTTTATGGACTTAAACAGGCTCCCAGATGTTGGAACAAATGTATTGTCGACTATCTGAAAAATATTGGATTTAAATAATGTGACACAGATCCACGTTTGTTTATTAGAGATCGACAAGGCAATAAAATTATTCTAGCACTCTATATTGATGATGGACTTGTTGCATCAACAAATCAGAATGATTCTGAGAAGTTTATAGCTGAATTGAAAAGTAGGTTCAAGATAACCACTAAACCAGCTAATTACTGTCTTGGTTTAGAACTTTCTAGTGATAGGTAAAGATGGTGGAATTGTAGTTTCACAAAAACACTATGGTCAAAAGGTACTAGAATGCTTTGGGATGAGTGACTGTAAAGCAGTTAATACTCCAATTATTAAAGAAGCCCAAACAGATTCTGAAAAGGAGAATAATGTTAAGTTTCCTTATAGAGAAGCTGTTGGTGCATTAGCATACTTAATGACAGCAAGCAGAGCAGATATATATAGACTAGTAGGGCGCGTGGGTGCGCGGCCCGCAAGCGGACCGCGGTTTTTCTATCGTCAAGTGGCCTTTCAGGTCCTGATCTTTTTCTATCAAATAACTACTCTTCCATCTTTTATACTCTCCGAGATAGATGCCGATGAAATTGGTATGGCCGCCATCTTGAATCCGCCATTTTGAAATTTTTTTCAGCTCACTGCCAATTGGATAAGGTTTCGAGTATTTTTTGTCTGAGCACCTCCCACCTATCTTCAATACCCTGGCCGTGCTCCTCACCCACCTTCCAAACCCTCGATCATCATATCTCATCTTTTGTCAGAATGAGATTTCTTTTATAAAAACAAATTTTGAAAAGGAACCGTATCAAAGTCTTGCATAGTTCTCAGCTTCTAGTCTATTTAATATTCGCCATATATTTTGTATGGAGAAAAAAAATACCGCCATCTTGATTTTTTTTCTGTTCATCAAGTAGACCTTCGGGTCTTGATCATCTTTTGCCAAGAACCCACTCTTCCATCTTTTATACTCTCCGAGATAGACACCGACGAAATTTGTATGGCCGCCATCTTGAATCCGCCATTTTGGATTTTTTTTTCAACCCACTGGCAATTGGATGAGGTTTCGTGTGACTTTTGTTCGAGCACACCCCACCTATCTTCAATAGCCTGGCCGTGCTCTTCACCCGTCTCCGAAATCCTCAATCATCAGCTCTCTCCATATTTTTCCTCCGAATGAATTTTTGTCCTCTATACGAAGCCATCGGTGAAAAAAAAATTTTTCATACAAAATTTTACAGGAGAGGTGATCAATCAGTGAGTGAATCAGTGAATCAGTCAATCAGTCAATCAGCCTCAGCAGCTATATATATATTAACTAGTAGAGCGCGTGGGTGCGCGGCCCGCAAGCGGACCGCGGTTTTTCTATCGTCAAGTGGACTTTCAGGTCCTGATCATTTTCTATCAAATAACCACTCTTCCATCTTTTATACTCTCCGAGATAGATGCCTATGAAATTGGTATGGCCGCCATCTTGAATCCGCCATTTTGAATTTTTTTTCAGCTCACTGCCAATTGGATGAGGTTTCGAGTATTTTTTGTTTGAGCACCTCCCACCTGTCTGCAATACCCTGCCCGTGCTCCTCACCCACCTTCCAAACCCTCGATCATCATATCTCATCATTTGTCAGAATGAGAATTCTTTTATAAAAACAAATTTTGAAAAGGAACTTTATCAAAGTCTTGCATAGTTCTCAGATTCTAGTCTATTCAATATTCGCCATATATTTTGTATGGAGAAAAAACATTCCGCCATCTTGGATTTTTTTCTATTCATCAAATAGACCTTTGGGTCCTGATCATCTTTTTCCCAGAAACCACTCTTCCATCTTTTATACTCCCCAAGATAGACACCGAAGAAATTTGTATGGCGGCCATCTTTTTTCCGCCATTTTGAATTTTTTTTCAGCTCACTGCGAATTGGATGAGGTTTCGAGTGACATTTGTTTGAGCACCCCCCACCTATCTTCGATACCCTGGCCGTGCTCCTCACCCGTCTCCGAAATCCTCAATCATCAGCTCTCTCCATATTTTTCCTCCGAATGAATTTTTTTCCTCTATACCAAACCATCGGTGAAAAAAAAATTTTTCATACAAAATTTTACAGGAGAGGTGATCAATGAGTCAGTGAATCAGTGAATCAGTCAGTGAATCAGCCCCAGCAGCTATATATATATTAATTAGACAATTTAGTACTATCTAAGAACTAAGATATTTAAATATTATCTAGTTAGACTAGAAAAGTGACTTGGTCATATACGGAACCCTAAAAGAGCGAGGCCCGACTCGCACTTGGCTGATTTTTCATAGAGTCGTGTACCTACGCATCAATTCGGCTTTTGGATGCGTGCACGATTCTATGAAAAATGACAGTTTTGTATGGACAAAATGCGAATCGATGCGCACAGATGTGGTTTCAGCCGTAATGAGCTCTAGACAATGACATGCATCCCACATGCCAGGGTAAAAAAATAAAATTTTATTTCGACTCCTTTTCCATGTACGGGAGCCCCCTTTATTTTTTAATTGTATTTTACTTTATTTATTTGTTGTTATAGCGGCAATAGAAATACACACTCTGTGAAAATTTCAACTGTCTACCTATTACGGTTTACGAGATACTGCCCACTGACAGACGGACAGACGGACGGACCGGACGGACGGAAAGTGGAGGCTTGTAATAGGGTCCCGTTGGCACCCTTTGGGTACGGAACTCTAAAAATGACTGATGATATTGTAGTGCTCCAAATATGGAACAACATGTGGTAAAGAATAGATAGGTGTATTAATTAAATGCAGCATCATTAAGTACCTATTCTAATACCTCCTACTACCAGCTACCTACCTACTAAAAGTAGGTAATTGATTTCTGATTCATACCTTTTCAATTGTTTTATATGCTGTACTCTTGGCGTGTATAACGCAAAATAAATTTATTTTTAGACATAGATGCTCGTAGTTGTACTGAAAACCACACATCAACACCGGTAGCTTGAAAGTACATTATATAATATTATTGTAACGTTGCTCGTGTGTCGTATTCCCTAAATGTAGAGTTTTAAACCGTATAAGAAGTATACCTACCTATCTTTTGTGATACTGATAGAACATTATCTGATAATTTAGATAAAAGTCTTATTTTTAATTTCGTAGGTGATTGGGAATATCATTGCGTATTGGTTGGAGGTAGCCATGGCGATAGGTGCGATATTATTGACGGCGGTGTATTTATTATATTGTGAAGGCGCTGTGGTGGTTAAGAAAAATGCCCTCAATGATCGTCCGATCCTTGGAGTTTTATCACAGGAACAATCCTTGCATCTCAACTCGAAGTTTCCGGAAGAGAACTTTACGAGTTACATAGCGTCGTCATATGTGAAAGATGTTGAGAAATCCGGCGCAAGAGTGGTACCAGTTTTGTAAGTACATACTCGTACCTACAAGTAGACAAGTATATTATGTACTTATTTTAAAGTTTAATAACTCTTTCTCATTATTTAATCAATTATAAAATATTTAACATAGAAATTATATATTTATTATATTATATTATTTTTTTTTTGAAAATTTATGTATTTTATTTATAGGTACTTAAAATAATAAAAAATATCTTGAATACCTAAGAATTAATTGTTATAATAGGTCAATCTAATAGGTATTTAATTTTTGTCTATTTCAGAATCGGTAAAGATCGGAGCTACTACAGAGATATTATGGGCAAAATTAACGGGTAAAATACATACATAATTCCTTTTTCCTACTACTACCACTAACAATACTGCTTAACAGCTATCTGGTAGGTTTAACCTTGTACAAACGCTCGTCGTTAAATATGGTTCTAATTAAGACTCCTTCATAAACATAGATGGCGTTATTAGAGTCTTATATCTAAATTAAATATCATTTCGGCATCAATACCTGTTGAGGCCAACGGCTTGGCCAACGAGTCAAGGCCTGGAACCCTGGTTATAGGGGCCCATCAGCTATAACCTGAGTCCAGGGTCGCTGCCCTAAGGGCCTTTCACCGCGGTCAGATTTGTTCTCAACGTAGTGGTGACTTAATGATGGTAGGGTTGCACTGACCTTCCTTGCAGCAGTCAATCCTTGTACGGCCTGAGATAGTATGAGAGTGGTGAGTATGTGAGTGAGTATATTGTGAGGTTAAGTGTGAGGTGTACTTCTCAGGCCACTCGCAGCAGCAGGCAGGCAGCTAGTTATGGCCTGCAGCTGTGGACGTTGGGCTGGCGTAGCACTGTACACTTGGTTTGTCACTAGTTGGGTCCAAAACCTTAATCACACACACTTTCGCCGATCGCGTGGCGAGCAAAGCTCGGCGAGTTCCAAAAAAGAGGTTCTTTGTTACAGACAACAGTAACAATTATGCTTATAGCTAGGTCGACACATAGACCGCTTGACGGCTCAACAAAACCGTAAAATAAACTAAATTTAGACACTTAAAAGGCAAAACCGGGCGCGAGGCGACTCGGGAATTTTACATGTACGTATTAGCTGTCAAAAAACAAAAGGAACTTGCAAAAACCACGCCCCAAAACGGCGGCAAGTTTAAAACTAAGCATCTGTCAACTTCATTGCGAGCCAAAGAGATTGCTAGCGTCACGACCATGGAACTAGGAATTCTGGACAGGTACATGGCGCGAACAACCCCACCGCCCGTGGTCGTAAGGATTTACGTCCACTTACTAGTAAATAGGTAAACGTGATAAGGAGCAAACGGCTCGCTGCAAGACAGAGTCTCCGACCATTACCTCGGCAACCCTGGGAACCCCATCAGACCCGTAGATCAGCTTAAGAATGCGCCCACGGCGCCAGTATAAAGGCAACAAATTAGGTTCCTTAATCAGCACTAGGTCACCAACTTTGGGTGGATCAGATTTGTCAGCCCACTTAACCCGCTGCTGCAAAAGATGCAAATACTCTAGTGACCAACGGTGCCAAAAACTCTGAGTCATCTGTTGCAGCAGCTCAAACCGGGACAAACGTGAGACCTTCACGTCCCTGAAGGGGTATTCGGGTAGAGCGTTAAGGGGCTGACCAATCAGAAAATGACCGGGAGTTAAGACCTCCAGGTCATTTGGGTCAGATGAGAGGGGACAGAGTGGCCGAGAATTGAGTACAGCCTCAATTTTGCAAAACACGGTGGCGAGTTCTTCAAAGGTTAAAACAGTTTCGCCTATAACGCGCCGGAGATGAGTCTTGGCCACCTTAACCACAGCTTCGAATATTCCACCCCAATGAGGGCAAGCTGGGGGGTCAAACTTCCAGGTTACCCCCATCTTGGACAATGCTGTACTTAATCTAATCTTATTGCTAGACAGGAATTCGACAATCTCTTTTAAATATCTATCAGTGCCCTTATAATTGGTGCCGCAATCCGTGCGAATCAGGTCAGGCAATCCTCGACGAGAGACAAATCTACCTAGCGTGGCTACAAAAGCTTCAGTGCTTAAGGCACTCACAAGTTCTAAATGTACCGCCTTGGTAGCGAGACATACAAAAACGCAGAGGTAGGCCTTGAGCGATTTGGCGTTGCGGAGGTTAGAGCTCTTGATGGCAAACGGGCCAGCAAAATCAGTGCCAACCCCAGCAAAGGGTCGAGTGGCTAGAACGCGGTCGGAGGGCAGATCACCCATCATCGGCTGTGAAGTATTAGCCTTCAAGCGGTAACACGGAATACATTTGAAAGTGACGTTCCGGATGGTGCGTCTCCCTGCCAGAATCCAAAACTCGCACTGTAAAATAGCCGAGAGTGCATTACAACCAGCGTGGGCATTTTTAAGATGGTAGTGTGTCACTAGCAATTTGACAAAGGTGCCGTCCTTAGGTAGCAAAAGGGGGTGGCGAGCACCATAGGGCAGATTGGAATTCTTGAGGCGTCCTCCAACGCGTAGCATTCCGTTATTGTCCAAAAAAGGGCTTAGGCGAGCAAGGGGGCCCTTCAAAACTAAACCTCTCTTTAGGGTGTCAATCACGGATGAAAAATGCTCCACCTGAACCACACGCACCCAGTAGTTCCGGGCGTCTTGGCGTTCAAGAGGGGAAAGCACAGGACTCAAATTTTTATTTTCTGAATTCCGCCCATTATGGATAAAACGTCGAATCCAACCGGTAACACCAATTAGTTTATCAAGGGAACTGTAACGGTTCAAAAGAAAGTTCAAGTCGGGGATCTGTTTATCCTCAACCACTCCGACTCTTAAGCCCGGCAATACTTCGGGAGCGGAAAACCTATTTTGAGGCCAAGTCGTCTCGGATTGGGATAGCCAACTTGGATCCCACCAAAGGTGATGGTGGACCAGTGAAGAGGCCTCACAGCCGCGGGAGGCGCAATCGGCCGGGTTCAGTTCTCCGGGTACGTGTCTCCAAATCACCGGTACTGCAGAGCTCTGAATTTGGGAGACCCGATTCGCAACAAAGACCTCTAAGTTGTGAGGCGCGGCTCGTAGCCAGCAAAGGACAATCTCACTGTCCGTCCAAGCATAAACGTCGGTCAGATCGACCGCAGATGCCAAAGAGGAGCGGACGTGGTTCAAGAGGCGTACCAGAAGGGCGGCGCCAGACAATTCTAATTTCGGGATAGTTAACCGTGACCGAATAGGGGCCACCTTGCTTTTTGCCAAGACGAGATGCGTCGCGACCTCACCGGCGACATCGACAGTCCTCAAATATACCACGGCGGCGTATCCTCGTTCGGAGGCGTCGCAAAACCCGTGGAGACTGGCATGACACCTTCCTGTTGGTAGGAAGCGTCGAGGCATGGAAATTCGGTTAACTTCAGGAAGTGAAGGCACAAGGGAGTTCCACTCCTTCAATAACTTCTCAGGGAGTGGTTCGTCCCAACCGAGTTCAGCAATCCAAAGCTTCTGGAGGAAACATTTAGCCAAAAATATTACGGGAGTGATCCATCCATTGGGATCGAAGGTGCGAGCAACCGTAGACAATACGGAACGCTTAGTCCAGACCTTAGGAGGTGGGTCTAATTTGACCCGGTAGGTGAAAACGTCTTGGACGGGCTGGTACTGTATTCCAAGGACCGTCAGCAAATTGGGATTTTCGGGATTTTCAAAAATATGAGGATCCTGCTGATCCTTTCCCGGAAGATCCTTCAAGACGTGAGGGGAGTTGGACAGCCACTTGCCCAACTCATAACCTCCGGACTTCAGTATTGCAATCAATTCATCGCGAAGAGTCAGAGCTTCCTCAACGCTCGAGGCTCCCGTGCAAATTACGTCCATATAGACTGACGATTCCAAGGTGGCTGATGCGCGAGGGTAATTCAGTCGCTCCCGGTTAGCTAGTTCTAACAAGGTCCTGATAGCAATATAGGGGCTTGACTTGAGTCCATAGGTCGTGGTGTTCAATTCAAAGACACGCATTGGCTCATTAGGATTTTCGCGCCACAGAATCATTTGGTATCTCCGATCATCGCGATGTACCATCGACTGTCTAAACATCATCTTGATGTCAGCTACGAAAACAATTTGATGCCGGCGGAAATGCGTGAGGATATCGGAGATATCCTTGATCAGCTTAGGACCGGAGTGCAAGCATTGGTTCAATGTCACCCCGTTGGATGTGGCCGCGGAGCCGTCAAAAACCACTCGAATCTTCCCCCCAGGGGTCTTCAAGACGGCATGGTGGGGTAAGAAGTAGTGCTCGTGTGCGCGCCAATCAAAATTGGATGGTGACATATGCCCCAGGCCCTCGTACTCGCGCATAAATTCAACGTACTTGGAGCGGAAGGTGGAGTCGCGCCGCATGCGCCGTTCCATAGACAAGAGCCTCTTTTCCGCCAAGGCCCGCGATTGACCAAGCGGGGGGCGAGAAGCGAGAAAGGGCAAACGAGTTACAAATCGCCCATCAACACGGCGGCCTGTGTTGTTTTGATAAAACAACTCACATTCAAGGTCAAGAGGGTCAACTCGTGCGGCATGCGGCGGCTCCTCAACTTCCCAAAAGCGCTGGACCACGTCCGACAGCGTCAAGCCGGCTGCTTGCAATTGGTCCAGCACCGGTAGGTCCGAAGACCATAGCACGGGTCCAAAAAAGCTAGAACCGAATATAGTGGACATGGCACATAGGCCGTCCTTCTGCAAAACCCTAATTTCCCCTGACAAGACCAGGCCCAACACGTCGGAACCCAACAAAAGGTCCGTAGGACCGGGTTCAGTCCAGTGGGGGTCAGCTGGGTTTAGGCCTGATGCACAGGACACCGCAGCGTCAGTTATTCGGACCTGCGGTAGGGGACCTAAGATATTGTCAAGGACTGACACCTTGACCAAGACCCTAAGATTGCCCGTATCGGGGCCAAACATTAATTCCGCTTCCCCGTTAGGAGTCGAGGGCTCTATACCCCCGATATCTATCACCCGTCCTGTTCGAGGACTCCAAGGGAGCCCTAGCTCACCCACCAAACGAGAAGAAGCAATACAGCGCTGTGAACCCGAATCCAAAAGGGCGCGAACGATTAAAAATTCACCCTTCGGGTTGAATACCTTCACTGAGACAGTCGGCAAAAGAATGGTCTGACAGACAGACTGCCGGAGATTCAAGGTCTCAGGAGAAGTTGCTGTGGTGGGGGCTAGGGCGGCAACTACCTATTGGTGGTCGTCCTCATCAAACCGGTCCTCTGACCGGGGAATCTCATATTGAGACTCAGGGGGGACCTCCAAAGGTGAGGGGGAAGGACCTCCATTTGGGTAAACCCATGCGTCATCTCGTGGCGGCAGCACGGGCCTAGTCATACGGGCTGAGGTCGGTAGGCCGTAGTAAGGCTGTCGACCCGCTCGAGGTGGGCGGCGTTCGAGGCGTGGCCACTCATGAAGCGGAGGTGAATAGCGGGCAGGCTGAACCGTAGACGGAGCCGCCACAAATCTCCCATCAGAATGTCGAGGGGGGTTGGCGCCCCCCTCACGGGGGGGTGAAGCCCCCATAGGCGGGGTCGAAATCCGGACGCGTCGGGATTCATGGCCCTGATCGGGAGACCGACGCAAGTAATCCGGGGAGCGATCGGTAAGAGCTCCCCCGCCCGTGCGGGGCGCGCCCTCACTCTCCACCAACACCATTCTTGTTGGCGCACAAAATCTCCAGGTGGTTACCCCTACAAATTGGGCATGGCCGTTGCTGTTGGCAGTCCCGTTGCATGTGAGCTTCCAGACAGCTATAGCACCAGTGGCGGTCTCTTGCAATGCCCCTCCGATCCTTGATCCGCTTAGAGAGAAACTGGGGGCAAGAAAGCACCCGGTGGCCTGGACGCCTGCAATAGTTACAGGGGGCGGGTTCAGTGGCAGCAAGTCCCGTGTAAACGGGCCTTGGTCTCCGGTCGGAGGCCCTTTTACCAGGGACGCCAGTGTGACCCTTTTCCTTCCTCAGCTGGGCAGGCCGCTCTGGGGTCCTTGAAGGACCAGCAATACCAGAGTTATCAGCCTGCCGGCACTCTTCCTCAAGGAACTTTAAAAGGTCCGAAAAGGGGGGCAGGTAGCTGGCCCCGTCCCCACCATACCTTTGCTCAAAACGCAGTTTCAACTCGGGGGGTAGGCGGGACAACACAATGTGTAATAAAAGGAAGGACCACTGGTCCACGGGAAGCTCTAAACGCTTAAGAGCGTTGCAGGCTACAATCAGTGGATTTAAGAGTGATTCTCTTAAATGGGACACCCCATAGACACGTGGCAGCGCTAGAATTTGTGTCACGTGTGTGTCTGCTAACCGGCGCACGTTGGCATACCGCCGAGTCAGTAGTTCCCGCGCGGTGGTATAACTCTCCTCGGAGAGGTCTAGGTGGCTAACTAAACCCAGAGCCTCTCCCTGCAGGGAAGAGAGTAGATAGGCCAGTTTCTGGCAGGGAGACAGGTCCCTTCTCGCGTCCACCAGGCTATCAAAGAGGCTAAGAAAGCCTAGCCACTCGCTCAGGTTGCCAGAAAAGTGGGGCAAGTTTATTGTTGGCAACTTGCCCTGTAACGCAGGCTGCGTGGTGGGTCTGGTGGGAGACTCAAGAATAGAGCTCATTCTCGCCTCCTTCTTGAGCCTCGCGGCCTCCTCCACCAGACCGTCTGTCAGCTCAAAAAACTGTTCGTAGTCCCGCACTGAGGACTCCAGCGATTCCGGAGGTAGCTCCAATGCCATGAGGTCTCGGAAGGCCTCTTCGACGACCGCCTGCCTGGTCCGCACCTGCTCGCACCGCTGGAGCAGTGCGGATGCCCGGTCCACCCGGCCGGCATAAATTATTTAAAAAAAATATTTACTGCATGGCCGTACGCCTCTATAATAAGTTACCGGACAGTATAAAAAACCTAAATGCTAATCGATTTAAATCAAAACTATACAAAATACTTTTAAACAAATGCTACTATACTGTTGATGAATTTATTCAGGACAAAAATATTAATGACATTGTTTAATTTTTTTTGAAATTAATAGAACTGACATTATTTTTATCATTAACAGTTAGAATGAGTATGACATTGTTTGAATTTAAAAATTATAGATTTAAATATTAAATTTTGTATGACTATTCTTTTGCATGCTACTATGTGGCAGATTGAAGCGCTTAGATAATTGTATAAGATCATATTATGTACTCAATCTTGCAAATAAAACATTTGAATTTGAATTTGAATTTGCCTACCAAGGCGTTGGCTGTAGCAGCCCAATGCAGCTCTGATTGAATTTGCACGCTCAATTTTTTGTGGGCTGACATCTTAGGTAGGTACAAAACAACTTAAATAAAGGTAGTTACAACAACTAGATAACAAAATCAAAACAAAGTTATTTGTTACAAGTTATGTTTCAACTTCAACCAAACAAATTAATAATCAAACAAGAATTACCCACTTTAAACACAAACAAATTACTACCTAAATACTATTTATTAATTAGAATTATTTACTTTAAAACAAGAATTATTTATTTTAAATACATCAAACAAACTACTCTGTTACCTAACCACGAGGGGTTGTAGTAAACAAACAAAGTATTTGTTGGTTAAAAGTTCCAAAAGATACAAATTAAGCTATCAGTAATTTATGTTAAGTCAATCAATAACATAAATTAAGATAAAAGAAAAATTAAGTTTTTAATTACCCGTACTAAGCCACTAGACTCATACTAGGCACTGCAAATTACAAATTGGTTCGTTGAGAACCTACAATTATCAAATTATATTAATATTAAGTTTATTTATTACAATCTACATCTAACTGTTGGCCAGTTACGGGCCACAAACAACAATTAGATACTATTAATTATTAATCAACAAAAATTAACAAAACAAAATCTCAATAATTGCAATCATTATACAGGCCTACATGTGACAAGGTAGGCTATGTACTAGTAACTCAATAAGCCTGTGTATTAATAAGGTATAAATTTATAAGTTTACAATTAATGAGTTAACCCTAGAACGGCAAAGTTAAGTCACAGTAATGCAAATCTGTCCGCGGAATCAATTAAACCACGCTCTTGGTACCAAATGTTGAGGCCAACGGCTTGGCCAACGAGTCAAGGCCTGGAACTCTAGGTATAGGGGCCCATCAGCTATAACCTGAGTCCAGGGTCGCTGCCCAAAGCGGCCTTTCACCGCGGTCAGATTTGTTCTCAACGTAGTGGTGACTTAATGATGGTAGGGTTGCACTGACCTTCCTTGCAGCAGTCAATCCTTGTACGGCCTGAGATAGTATGAGAGTGGTGAGTATGTGAGTGAGTATATTGTGAGGTTAAGTGTGAGGTGAACTTCTCAGGCCACTCGCAGCAGCAGGCAGGCAGCTAGTTATGGCCTGCAGCTGTGGACGTTGGGCTGGCGTAGCACTGTACACTTGGTTTGTCACTAGTTGGGTCCAAAACCTTAATCACACACACTTTCGCCGATCGCGTGGCGAGCAAAGCTCGGCGAGTTCCAAAAAAGAGGTTCTTTGTTACAGACAACAGTAACAATTATGCTTATAGCTAGGTCGACACATAGACCGCTTGACGGCTCAACAAAACCGTAAAATAAACTAAATTTAGACACTTAAAAGGCAAAACCGGGCGCGAGGCGACTCGGGAATTTTACATGTACGTATTAGCTGTCAAAAAACAAAAGGAACTTGCAAAAACCACGCCCCAAAACGGCGGCAAGTTTAAAACTAAGCATCTGTCAACTTCATTGCGAGCCAAAGAGATTGCTAGCGTCACGACCATGGAACTAGGAATTCTGGACAGGTACATGGCGCGAACAATACCCTTCGATCTTTTTTAACTCCTTCAATACCTGCAATTAAAACACCACATAAAGTTATGGAGACCAATGTTTTCATCTTCACAAATACGATGTTATTTACCTAAGTGGGCCGAGGTTAATTTTTCTTAATACAAATATTAACGACCTATTTTTGAAAAGAGGCTTTAAAATTCATATCTTAATTAAGAAAGTTATCCTTTGCGCAAACTTCGTTTAATGTAAGTAAATTATACTTTAATCTAGTAAAGCTAGTTATGTAAATCATGTAAACAGCTGAAGCAAGACCGATTGCTTCCAAGCCACTATGCCATCAAGAAATTCACTAATGTACTTATAATAATCTCTATCTATTTATATTATGTCTTTATAGCTACACTTTTTTTAGGGTTCCGTACCAAAATGGTAAAAATGGAACCCTTATGGTGAGACTTTCTCCGTCCGTCCGTCCGTCCGTCTGTCACAGTCGATTATTTGAGTAACTATTAAAGCTATCGACATAAAATTTGGCATAGTGGTGTATAATAGTGGCCCAACATCATTGGAATAAAGAAAAATCGAAAACTATTTTAGTTTGATTAAAAAAGGGGGAAAATCGGGGGTTTGAAATTTCGAAGCAAGATAACTATGCCGAGTGGCGTATCATATGAAAGGCCTTTACTTGTGCATTCTAAAACAGTTTTTTATTTATTTCTGTATATAATAGTTTTTGAGTAATCGGCCAAAATATCGAAAAAAATAACGCCCCCCCCCCCCCCTTATCTCCGAAGTTTACCAATCGAAAAATCTGAAATAATTATGGTCAATAGAGGTTTATGTATATTTTACATAAACCATAGTTTTTTTAATATTAACAATAAACCTCTACAAACAAAGTTAACGATAAATAAGCAAATTAATATAATATTATCGTTTTACTTTTACTTTTGGAGTACGGAACCCTCGGTGCGCGAGTCCGACTCGCACTTGGCCGGCTTTTATGGTTTTTTATGGTAAATCTACCATTTCTTTCGGAATCAAGTTATAGAAGCTTATACTCGACCCCGTATAGGACTCCTGCACTTTAGAAAATACTGACATGAACAGACACGTGTGACAGTGTGTGATACGTCATAGATTTTTCTCTATATTCTTTGTCAAGGCCTTTTTTAGGGTTCCGTACCCAAAGGGTACCAACGGGACCCTATTACTAAGCCTACGCTGTCCGTCCGTCCGTCTGTCAGCGGGCTGTATCTCGTAAACCGTAATAGATAGACAGATGAAATTTTCACATATTATGTATTTCTATTGCCGCTATTACAACAAATAATAAAAATTAAATTAAATTAAAAAAATTAAATAAAAATATTTCCATGGGTACATGGAAATATTTTTATTTAATTTATTATTTATTATTTATTTTTATTTAATCTTTTAACGGAACCCTAAAAGAGCGAGGCCCGACTCGCACTTGGCCGATTTTTTGTACACAGTGTTCTGTTTCCGGGCGGCGCCACCTATTTGAACCAGTCGCACGGATACGCTGACGCTGGTCAATATATTTATGAACTTGCTCAAGAACTAAATGACGCTGGCGACTACTTCCCAATTTTTGGAACCTGTCTAGGATTCGAATTGCTCGTTATATTGGCTTCGGGACGCGGGCAGAAAGAGAATCGCATCACATGCCGCTCATATGAAAACTTACCTCTTAATTTTACCAAAGGTAGCGATTTTAAATTATAACCTTTTACCTACTTTCATAATACACACATCAAAAGTGTCTAGGGATCAAGCATTTTTATGCGGATTTCTTGAGATTGAGATGTGGCTTTGTAATAAATTTATGATTTTATAAATTTATATGGATCCTTTTTGGTGCATTTCATAATTTCATAATCAGCGATTAAAATCCTGCCAGGAAGTCCATCCTTATAGTGGTGGAACCATCATGGTATGGGCGGGTAGTTGGATCGGCGGAAGAACTGAGTTGATTTGGATCAGAGGCAACCTCAACGCTCAAATTTATGCTGAGACGATTGTATCAGACGTCATCGTTCCTCTATAAGTGCAAATCGGTCCCTTATTTCAGTTAATGCATGATAATGCACGACCGCACACCGCAAGAGTTGTAAGACAGACTCTCGCCGCAGCTAACATCAATGTCCTGCCCTGGCCTGCTCAGTCGCCAGACTTGAACCCGATTGAGCATGCATGGGATATGCTACAGAGAAGAGCTCTGCCGAATATGGAGGGTATCCAGTGGCAAGAAGACCTTTTTTTGTTGTTGCAACGAACATGGGCGGCCATTCCACAGCGTGATTTGGATGAACTCATTTTGAGTATGCCAAACCGATGTTCTTGTGTTGTTAGTGTTCGCGGTAGAAACACGGATTATTAATTGTTTAAGTTACCCAATAAAATTTTAAAGAAAACTGTTATTTCAGTCTTTTTTTCGAACTTTAATGTTAGTGGTTCAAATGTCAAAAATCCCTTTATTAGGAAAATGGCAAATTTCTTTATTAATGCAAAGGTGACTTGGTTTATCGTTACTGTGACAAACGAAAACACTTTATTTGATTAATCCTTAAAGAAAATTTTAATTAATATCAATCAGGAGAAAAGTTATTGCAAAAATATATGTTGATCCCTAGACACTTTTGATGTGTGTATTATTGTCAGTATTTTTTTCTATAAGTCTTCTTCTTTTTCTTCTTTATAAACCTAATACCTATAGTCCACTATTGACAAAAGTCTCTTGGATGGACTTCCACAGGCTACTCTAAGGTTAAGATCACCGACTTATATTGTACCTACGGTACATACCTATAGGTACAATATATGTCGGTGGTTAAGATCTATCGATCGCACTCTCACTCAGCTTAGACTCAAGACTGAATTAAAACGAGACAGATTTATCTCAGAACATAACATTTGTGTCCCATTTTAACTCTATTTTGTGTTTTGAGCAGAGCCAGAGGACGATCTATAGATCTCTGCCTAAATCTATTTTACTTTTCTCAGGTCAACCTTTAAACCAATGTTGACGAAAGCGAACCAGAAATTATTTCGATACCTACCTACTTTTAATTTCGGACTTTCAAAGAGTTAATCTCATGTGATTAAAAATTTAATTAAATCTGTGTACGAAGTCACAGGGATCAGCTAGTAATATTTATAAGTTTTGATTTTCATAAAATTTATTTTTTTGCTGCAGATTTTCGCAAAAGCAGAATGTTTCGGGGTACACCTGAAGACATTATTGATATATTGAAGAATAAAGACGTCACAGTAAATGTTCACCAATTCTGTGTAGTTGATGATGTAAGTACTTACTTATAGTTTTTTTTATTTTAAACTTCTCTCGTAACTGGAGTAGACTATATAGTCTATAGTGTAGAGGCCTTGGGTTCAGTTCCCGACAAGGGGTGTGAATTTGTAATAATAATATCTCAATATTTTCTGGTTTGTTTTCGTGGCAATTTTCAGTTAACCGCTCTACCACATAATATATAATGTCTACCCACAAATAGGTAGGTATTATGCACGCAAAGCGATGTAATCGTTCAAAAATAGAATGCTGCGTTGTAAGTTTGTAATCAGTTAATCCAAATTCTTCTAAAGTTCCAGAAGAAAAAATATTACTACGAAGTGCGTGTGTCTAATATTTGCAAATATCACCAACTGAAATCTTTAATTGAATAAGTTTTATAAGAATGCTTACAGTACTTTTTTGTATGTTAACTATGTAGGTACCTTTTTTGTTTTTTTCAGAACCTCAAGTCTCATAATCTTACGAAAGACTGGCGCGTCACTTCTTATAGTAAAGATGAAAATGGAGTTGATTTCGTTGCAAGTATCGAGCATAAAAGGTGAGTATACAACCTGTATATTTAACCTGTATCGAATACTTACGATATCGTTGACGTTGAAAGAGATCGAAATAATTATGTATAACATCAAAGTTAATTTAACCAAACCCAAACTGACTTGAGTTTGTAAATACAGCTACAGCCAGCGCTCCAAGCGAAAACTTTACGAACTTTTTGAACTAACATAGTTATAATTTAGCTAAAGTGTCAATTGGCATGGTAGGTAAGTACATAGTTTCTAGAACCAACAGATGTTTGGATCCCAATTTGCTGGAACGACCTCGATCTCGTATCAAAAAACGCAGTTTTGGAAGACTCCACAAAATAGACGGACGACATTAGACATCAGGCGCAAAACGTTGACAGGCGGAAGTCCCTTCAAGAGCCCTCTTGTCTAGCATCTATCAGTTGATAACGATAACGACGATGAAATATAACAATGTATTAAACCTTTATTCTTATTAATTTATTATTGTTTTATATTAAAGGTATCCATTCTACGCAGTCCAATTTCACCCAGAGAAGAGCTCGTTCGAATGGAAACTATCAAAGAACTACGCGCACTCGTTCGACGCTGTGAGAGCGAATAGATACTTCATGGACTTCTTCGTGAATGAGTGTCGCAAAAGTCAACATTCCTTTGCAAATGCAGCCGAAGAGAATCGCTATTTGATCTACAACTACGAACCTCGATTCACCGGTATCCTCGGCAGTGCGTATCATCAGTGTTACATGTTTGAGCCCAGAGGAACCGTTAGCAAATAATAATACTACCTGCTCTTATAAAATCGTGTTGGTAGTACCAGCAGTACCTCAGAAAGTCACACTACGCGTGTAGGATTCGCGTCTCATATGAGTAGGTAATGGCTAGCGCACACCGGTGGTGGCAGGGGAGAGTATCAAGGAAGATCCTGTTACCTGTACCCGCCAACGCACGATGATGAGAAAAATCCCCTATGATAGCAAGCGTCATACCGATTTATACCACGCCTTCCGCCGCCGCGGTATTCTGCGGCACGTTCTTTGATAACGCCGAGAAAAATTCGTTGCGATGTCGGTCTCCGATCATTAAAATATTATGTACCTATGAATACGTATACCTTATTTCGATTGGTTAAGTTAACAATATTAATAATCTATATAAATAAAAATGAATGTTGGTAAGCGCATAACTCAAGAATGGATGGACCAATTCGGTTAATTTATTTTTTTGTATGTTCCTTAAGTTCCACGGAAGGTTTTAATACAAAAAAAAAACAAAAACTACTAAATTGACGCGGACGAAGTCGCGGGCATCAGCTAGTTGATAAAAAAATCCTCAGCCCTCCGGCCGTCCACCGGTGTGCGCTCGCTCTAACAAAGAATCGTATGGCTCTACGTCAGCTACTTTTTTGATAGAAACTTAAACTTTATGTGCAATGAAATATAAATGCTTGAAACTGAATTGAAAACGATTTGTGTCCCCAACGCTAAGCTAAAGTAGGTACACCGCCAATGCGATCAACATTTTATTTTATTATTGACTACGAACTAAGACTACGAATCCTAAATAATAATAGGCGCCAAGTAAGTAAAGCATGAGCAAAGAAACGGAACATGAGCAAAGAAACGGAATCTGGCTGGCGGAAGAAACATCATGTGGCTATAGTGCGATTGCGATGAAATGACAGCTAGTGTGAAGATAGCTTCATATATTGTATTTATGTTATTTTTATTTTATGGCCATTTGACATATAATTTTCTAGTCTTTAAGATAGATAGAAACCAAAGAATTGGTAATTTGTTAAATATACATACATAATATTATATTATAATTTTAATGAAGATATTAGTAAGGATAGTATGGATAGCTATTAAATTATATTTCAACAGTATACAATCTTGTTTGATTACATAGTAGAGTAATTTACTAGAAGTAGAGCACATAGTGGAATGACCGCAGTACCTCCAGGCGATTAACTCTGACCATTACAGTAGGTCTAGGTATATAATTATTAATTAATCTGTGGCCGCCTACGTAAACTAAACTTCGACATATTGTGTAGATTATGAAACTCAAATAAATTTATCGATGGTCTAGAAACAAACTTTCCTAAACATTCCTAAAGCATGTAAATTAACTGAATTTGGACATTTTATTGGAAATATTTTCCAAATTTCAAAGTTTATTTAAATGATTATAATTTTGTGCCTACCTCATCATAAGAAACCCATCAACGGCTCACTACTAAGCGCAGTTCTCTTCTCAGGTCATCATCGGCAAACTTAACACAACTTTGAAAACATTATGGAGAACTCTCAGACGTGCAGGTTTTCTCAGTTACTATGTTTTCGTTCACCGTTGAAGCATGTGCTATTTTATGTGTTTACGCACATAAAAAAAGTCAGAGGTGCGTGCCCGGGATCGAACCTGCAACCCCTCGAATAGGAGAGCGCAATCCTAACCAGTTGGCTATCGAGTAAGATTGCAGCGCCTCCTACTCGTAGTGCCCTACAGCCGTATAACACCAACCTGCCCAGAAGTTATACGTTATCTTCTTAATGTTGGTACTTGGTAGGTAGGTAGGTAAACAACTACATCAAAATCAGCCCTGTAGTATGCCAGGAAAATTGTATCAAAAAAATGCACGAAGAAACACACAACTGCAGTAAGGTACACCTACCTTAAAGTCTCCGACCTGTCTTGGTTAACAACTAAATAATAATCTTAGATAGGTACCAACCACAAGAGATTTAAACTCGCCGCCATTAAATTACCCTACATTTAGACAAATCAGGCAAAACGTTTAGAGTTTTAGACAGCAATTTCACAAACTGATCTTCTACAAACAGTCTTTGCCACTCTGTTGATGAGAAAAGTTTAATATTCTCAGGTACACATGTGATTCCCAAGATATTTCAATATTATTATTAGATTTCCGTTTATATTTCTCGGGTTGTTGAACTCTTGTTTACCTTTTGCAGTTTGCAAGTAAGCCCACGAGAATTTACTCCGTCTGAACAGTTTTGCTCTATTTTGTGAACGACGCCCTCTGGCGCTACTTCGGTGCATTCATGTGCATCGGGAAAACTAATATAAAGTTTTCAAATTACAATATTCATGTCGGAAATGTATTTGAATTAGTAAATTAAATAAAATTAAATAGGTACAAGGAAGATTTCACAAATCTTCAAAGAACCTGAAACTTCAAAGAAGGGTGTTTTTAGTTGAACACGAACAAAACGTATTGTAGGTTCTCGTTATTGCGAGCGTCGCGTGGTAGAGATGGAAAATGATGTTAGATGGCGGTGCATTTTTTAACGGCAAAAACGGTAGAAAACTGTAACATTATGATAATAATAATCTGACCATTCAACCATGACTCAACCCAAGTAATAATATAAATAGGTTATTTCCATACACTTTTTATATTTACTACCAGTTATTTATTTTGCTTTAATTGAGTTTAATCTTGTTTTAAAGCAAACTTCCTGAATATTCTATCTCTCTGTCTTCTAGATCTAATATCGTAAATATTAGGTTTTACCTATAAAATTGCCGTTTTATACAGAAAAAAAAAACGTTTTTTTTATTAAAACAAGCATGTTATTTAGTGACACGTATAATATTTAATTAATCGAAATAGTGGCCATTAATTTCGATGCACTTTTGGCATTCTAATGGAAGTTCATTAATAATTTTGCCTCCCTGAAACCCTGAAAAATTTCAAATACGATGAGGCTGTCAATCAACCCGCCTCATCGGATTTGAAATTTTTCCCCTGTAAAAAGTTAAGTACGTATCCAAATTCCGAAAAAAAAAACCGGTCAAGTGCGAGTCGAACTCGTGCGCCGTGGGTTCCGTACCTACCCATTATACCACCATTATATTATTTCGTGATTCTAGGTCAACGGGAACTACCATATAAGTTTTTGACTCAAAATCTATAGGCTACTTCCGGTTGACCTAGAATAATGTCAATTTTGATTGAAAGCAAGGTCTTACAGCACAAGTAAAGGGAAAATTCCGTAAAATAAAAAAAGGTAAAAATTAAGGTAAATTTTGGTACTTACAAGTTTTCGCGAAAATCTAAATTTGCCCAATCATATTTGTTGACTCACGACTCGTTGACTCAATTTATTGTGTTGACTCATGACCTTGATTTTTAAATACCTAATAAGGACTATAGACCTCAGTATCTGGGATAAATTTCAACTTGCTAGTTCCACCCGTTACTGAGAAAATCTGTGGTGACACACGGACAGATGGACAGACGGACAGACGGACGGAGGTACGGAACCCTAAAAATGGAAATAAATTGGAGGAAAATCTGGAAGTTGGAGGTACTCTATGCAGGGTGACGGAGAGTTTCTAGTTTTTTCGTTTTGAGATGAAGTAACTTTAATAATCTGTTTCAGGGGTTCCATTAATTTTATAGTAATATTTAGAATTTCTAGGTTTAAAGAATTATTGTATACCTACTGCCGGGTATAACTTAAAATTATTGTACGTACCTACATAAATAAAGATATCAGTTACTTAATGTAAATAATATTAAAAAATACTATATAGTCTACAAAAATGACACGTGGTTTCAACTTCGTTGGAGATAAAAAACACTATCTATACTTATTGTATTATTATGTTTATTTAGTTTGCGCTATATATATTTAGGTATTATTGTTCGATTTTATAATCAATTTACTTAAAGGCTAATAGCGGGGCAGACGCGGAGTAGTAGGAAGCAGCAGTCTTAGCTATGATTTTAGCTGCAGGAGCGTAGTATGGAGCGGCAACGTACGGTGCAGAGGCATAATATGGAGCTGTGGCCACTAAGGGAGCAGAAAATAATCCGTTATAGTTCCTTGAGATGTACTGCGAGCTGGATGCTGTTACAAGTGGCGCGGGGGCAGCAATGAGCGGAGCAGGGGCAGCAACGAGCGGAGCGGGGGCAGCAACGAGCGGAGTGGGGGCAGCAACGAGCGGCGCACGGGCAAATATCGCTGCTGGGGCTGCTATGGCTCCAGGCTTGGCAGCGGCTACTGCAACGATAGCAAGGAAGATAATCTGAAACCAAAAAAAATATATTAAAATTACTATTTTGTGCGCCCGCGAAGGAGTTAGGTTTTCTAAAAACCCTAAGAGGACCGTCCGCGTCGATCCGTTGCTTGAGGACAAACGGACATACCCACTTTCGCATTTATATTGAAGGATAGTTATTTTTTTATGTTTTTACGTAGCGTATACATGATTTTGCAATAATTATACATATATATTGCATATTATTTAATTTTGTCCAACAGTGGAAGCATTTTGGCTGATGATGATGATATTGTCCAGAAATTTTCCAGGTCTTGATTTCTTAGCCTTTTAGCCATGAATTGATCGAAATTGATTTTAAACTCGAGATACATATATATTACCTACATTTATGTACCTTCACAATATGTACATCGTTCATATTTAACAAAATAAATTTTCGTTATTTAAATTTACCTTAGTGTACATTTTGTGAGGGTTTCTTTCGAAGATGGGTGTGTTGATCTAGGGTGACAAAGTGATACAGTACAAAGTTTGGTGACAATACACCTTTTATACGAAGATTGTTAAAACCTTGTAAGTTTCGCCATACCTGATGGCTGCTGGGCACGCATTCGGGATGCGCAGCTGACTTATTCGTATGCAGTGCGACAACAAATCTGCAATGGCTTAAGGTTGAAGACAAGGGTCTGCCCGCGAAATTCGAATTTAATTTGGTTTTTAAATTTAATTTAAGTTGGACGTGAGTTACTCACAAATTAGTCGATATTTTGATTAATTTCTTAAACTGGACACTTTCAAGTAAATTTTTTTATATAAATCTGTGAAGATGATACTGCCATTGTCGCAATTAGAATGCCATAAGGCCATAAGCCTACTTTGTCGTATTAGTTTACAAATTGCGAAAAACCAAATTAAAGTTGAATTTCGCGGGCAGACCCTTGTCTTCAACCTTAACGCATTTGGACCAATTTAAAGTAGTTACCTACATGGAATGATAAGTGTTACTGTAGTTATGCAAAAACAATAAAATGACGGGAATTCGATAACATCTAATTGTCTTAGGTCTTTGACGACCTCCCTGGTGAGGTCCCTCCGCAGTGGTGAGCGCTGTAGTCCTATAACTATTATACTACTTGGGTTCGATTTCCAGCGGGCTTTATTTGAGAATTTATAATTTTTGAATTGCTTTTAGTCTGGTCTAGTAGGAGGCTTTGGCCGTGGCTTAGTTACCACTTACCACCCTACGGTCAAAGACCGCCAAGCGATTTAGCGTTCCGGCACGATGGCGTTAGAAACCGATCAGAGGTGGGTTGAATGTTCATTGCCATACCCCTTCCAAGTTAGCCCGCTACCATCTTAGACTTCATCGTCACTTCGCAAAATCATTTAAATAAATAGCGTCTCTAGCTATCACACAATAAAGTGCAATTCAGTGATTGCACAGCACTAACTTCCCTACAATCATATTCACCTGGAAGTTGCCTCTTTTTCTATCGCGCAACTCTTATCCCTTTGTCTTAGGTCAGCCCATTGAGTTGGTCCATCGGGACGGAACGACGCCGGGTACTTGTACTTAAAATGTGGAGTGCTCCTGGCCTGGTTCTGCACCTTTCGTACCTCAAATTCTATTTTTTTATAGTTAAAATGTTAAAAAACATGTTGCAAAACTTATAGCTAAACTAATGTAATAATTACTTACTATACAAATCATGCCCGTGTGGAATGGCGCCAAGAATACTGGCTGCATTTCCACATTGGACAGCCATGCTGATCCTTTGCGCAAAAAATGAGCCAGACCTTCTGTCACCAGGCAATTATCCGCGGTAAAATGTCTCATACATTTTTTTTTGTACTTTGATTCCATGGCCCCAGGGTCTCCACAGCCAACGGAACAACTATGTAGCTTTCGTTCAGAAAGGTGCATGCTTAGACATCATAGAAATTGATGTGTTGCTATTCTTGAAAGTATGAAAGTGTATTAACCTCAGTCCTTTATTCTCAAATATCGTATAACAATGTTGCTAGAGAGCATTTTAACCCCGGTTGGTTTAATAGGGTTTAATGCAGGATATTTAACGCTTTTTTATTATGATTGATGTACGTTTTGGGACTGTTATTATGTTACTACAAGTTAATTAAAAGCAACAAAAGGATATATACCTATTACCTACCCACCTTCTACTTAAAGATAGGGTTACTACAAGTAGGTATCTATCTATACTGAATTTTCCGTACTAAAATACCCATATAAAAAATCACAGATCCGTAGCTCTGTTGCTGTGTGATGGAATGTCAAACTTATAAACTACTAGCTGATACCCGCGACTTCGTCCGCGTGGATTTAGTTTTTTAAATCCCTATCCCATCCCATGCATCCATACATCCCGTCCATCCATCCGTATGCTAAGTACATCTATCCATCCAATCCAATCCATCCTCACAAACTTTCACATTAATAATATTAGTGGGATAAGTAGCATAGGATATAGTTAATGTAGTTAAAGTTAGTAACAGGAGGATACAAACATACATACACACATACATACATACATACATACAAACATGCATACGTACATACATACATACATACATACATACATACATACATACATACATACATACATACATACATACATACATACATACATACATACATACATACATGTATGCATGCATGCATATTGGCGCATAATTTAAGAATAAATACGTGAAAAGTAGCATTTCCAATATCCCGCGGGAACTGTTTGTTTTCCCGGGATAAAAAGTAGCTGTTGTTACTTTTCCGGCCCTCAACTATGCCTATCCAAAAAATCACGTCAATCTGTAACTCCCTTGGCACATAATTGAATCCTATTAATATTATAAATGCGAAAGTTTGTGAGGATGGATGTTTGGATGTTTGGATGGATGGATGGATGGATGGATGGATGGATGTTTGTTACTCTTTAACGCGACAACAAATGAACCGATTTTGCTGAAATTTGGCACAGACATAGATTAATGTCTGGAATAGCACATAGGCTACTTTTTATCCCGGAAAAGCAAACAGTTCCTGCGGGATAGCTTCGCTATTTTTTACGCATTTGTCCTTCCAAATTTGGAAGGACAAATGGTTGAGGACCTGAAAAGTGAAAAGGCTACTTTTTATTCCGGGAAAACAAACGGTTCCTGCGGGATATTAGTACTTATGCTACTTTTCACATATTTATCCTTCAATTATGGGCCAAGGGAGTTAGATATTGACGTGTTTTTTTGGATAGGCATAGTTGGGGACCTGAAAAGTAACAACAGCTACTCTTTATCCCGGGAAAACAAACAGTTCCCTAAATTATCCGCCAATATGCATGCATGCATGCATGTATGAATGTATGCATGTATGTATGTATGTATGTATGTATGTGTGTGTGTGTGTGTATGTATGTATATATGTATGTATATATGTATGTATGTATGTATGTATGTATGTATGTATGTATGTATGTATGTATGTATGTATGTATGCATGTATGCATGCATGCATGTATGTATGTTTGTATTTATGATTGTTTGTATCCTCCTTTTCCTAACTATAACTACATTACCTATATCCTATCCTACTAATCCTACTAATATTATTAATGTGAAAGTTTGTAAGGATGGATTTATGGATAGATGTAGTATACGGATGGATGGATGGATGGATGTATGGATGGTTGGATGTATGCTCTCTGAGATCTCTCGTGATGATATGAGATGCGTAAGTATGTTGGTTTCTCCTTCAATCACGTCCGAACAGAGCTTCGGATCGACGTGATTCGTGACGTGATTTTTGCAGGGGTGCCTATAGTTGAGGACCTGGAGAGTGACAGGCTACTTTTTATCCCGCAAAATCAAAGAGTTCCCGAGGCATTTTAAAAACTAAAATCACGCAGACGAAGTCGCGGGCATCAGCTAGTGATAAATATATGAAAAGTAGCATACAAATATCCCGCGGGAATTGTTTGTTTCCCGGGATTAAAAGTAGCCTTTGTCACTTTTAAAGTCCTCAACTATGCCTATCCAATAAACCACGTCAATCTGTACCTCCGTTGGCGCATAATTAAAGGATAAATATGTGAAAAGTAGCACACTAATATCCCGCGGGAACTGTTTGTTTTCCCGGGATAAAAAGTAGCCTTTATTACTTTTCCGGTCCTCAACTATGCCTATCCAAAAAACCCCCTTCAATCTATAACTCCGTTGGCGCATAATTGAAGGATAAATAAGTGAAAAGTAGCACACAAATATCCCGCGGGAACTGTTTGTTTTCCCGGGATAAAAAGTAGCCTTTGTCACTTTTCAAGTCATCAACTATGCATATCCAAAAACCCACGTCAATCTGTAACTCCGTTGGTGTATAATTGAAGGATAAATATGTGAAAAGTAGTATACTAATATCCCGCAGGAACCGTTTGTTTTCCCGGGATAAAAAGTAGCTTTTGTCATTTTTCAGGCCCTTAACTTTACCTGTGCAAAAAAATCACGTCAATCTAAAACTCCATTGGGCGTATTTTGAAGGACAAATGCGTAAAAAATAGCGATGCTATCCCACAGGAACTGTTTGCTTTTCCGGGATAAAAAGTAGCCTATGTGCTATTCCTGACTATAATCTATGTCTGTGCCAAATTTCAGCAAAATCGGTTCAGTAGTTACGGCGTGAAAGCGGAACAAACATACAAACAAACTCACTTTCCCATTTATAATAGTAAGGATAACAAACAACGCACAAACATACTTTCACAATTATAATATTAGTAAAGATATAGTACATATAGAGGAATACATCATACAAAAAATATCTGCGATCTACGGATAAAACCACTAACACATAATATCATCATCACTATCATCACTTATATTACTACATATTAGTATAAAACAAAGCCCCCCGCCGCGTCTGTCTCTCTGTCTGTTCGCGATAAATTCAAAATCTATTGAACAGATTTTCATGCGATTTTCACCTATAGATAGGATGATTCATGAGGAAGGTTTAAGTGTATAATTTGTTAAGTTTTTGTGTAAATTGGTGGAAATGTCAAGTTGCCTGGGAGCTTTCATCGAAAACGCTGTCTAATCCCTTTGAGATATAACAAAACAATGAATGGTGGTTGCAAGGAAGGATATGTCTATCTATAAAAGTCCGCGATGGCATATTGTCTATCTTTTAAAGATAGCTTACTACATATATCCAATTTAACTTCAAAAAAATTGGTCATGTACAATGCGGTAATTAGAAAGCTATTTGGACAGATACAGTATTAATCCTTATCAACTTAAATACGTTAGCTATAAGCATTTCATGCATATTAATATGATAATCCTACACACCATAATATTATTATAATAATTTTAAATTAATATCTTAGAAGTTATCGCAAAATAAAAACGACCGCGTGCGAAAATAAATCCACATATTCGACGTAGCAAGCTGAAGCGACCCTACGACAGAAAAAACAATATTATTAAATGTAGGCATAATATTATGCTCTCCTATCCGTGCGAAGCCGGGGCGGGTCGCTAGTCATTACTTACTTTTTTTGGCCGGAAGAGTCTCCCTGCTATCACATATACTTCAAGTAGGTATGCGAGACTCTTCCGGCCAGAAAAAGTGGTTTGGGTAATTTTTTGCTGAAAGAGTAAGAAATTTTCACCGCAAAAAATCGACATCCGCGATGACGGTTAAACATTTTTGAATTATTGAAAAAAAAAAATTTAACATTGTTTCGGCTTTTCAAATTAACGCATAACGAGCTTATTATAAACGTATAATGTTTTTAACTATCATTTCGAATAGGTACATCGAATTCAATGTTACTGGCTCCCGGCTCAACCAGCTCTTTATCACCACCTACATAATTACATTGATTTTTGTTTTGCATCGGAATTTTTTAAGCTAAAGAATTTTCAATTTATACTTACAGGGACAAATGTGGTGGTTAGAAGTTATATTTGGAACGGCTATTTTTATCGTTGGAGGGTATACTCAGTAGCGACTGATGCGGGCGCATTGATCGGTCCCGGGTTTGCACTAAGCTTTGACCTAGTTTGTACGCTCAATGAAATAAGCCGCTTTTAGTTGGAAGCAAACATTGTTAACTTAAGATATTGTTTTTTACATAAGCTTCTTCTTCTTCATCAACCGATAGACGTCCATTGCTGGATAAAGGTCTCTTGCATTGAGTTTCACAAGCCTCGGTCTTGCGCCGCCTGCATCCAGCGGCTCCTCGCCACTCGTTTGATGTCTTCGGTCCACCTAGTGGGGGGGGGGTCTGCCAACACTGCGCTTCCCGGTGCGGGGTCGCCATTTCAGCACCTTGTCATTTCCACTTTGGCTTTGCGACTCGCTGAGTTATGTCGATGACTTTGGTTTCCCTAAGATTCTCCTCATTTCTGATTTGATCTTGCGGGGGTACTCCGAACAAAGCTCTCTCTCTATCGCCCGCGCAGTGATCCTGAGCCTTCTTATGAGGCCCATACAAAATCTACATCATCTCATCACATTGTTGGCCCATTACTGGGCCTAGGTTTAACTCCAGCCGACGGCGATCGTTTTTCAATTCATTTGTAAGAGTTGTCGTGTTCTAATTTACAGATTTTAGTTTGTTATCATAATCTAAAATAAATTAATTTTTCTGTTACTGGCGGTAGAGACCACGTAGAGAAGGTATGGGCTGCTGGAGTGAGGAGGTTTTTTTTGCGACATGGGTCGGCGTTAAAGGGAAAGGGGCTGCGATCTGGGGCTTACCTGATCCAAAGGCTGTCCATTGCCTTACAACGTGGCGACTGGCGATGCATGCCGCGAGCTTAATGGGCATCTTTGACCCGGGAACAACCAGGGGTGGACTTTTGACTTTTCTGACGAAGTTGTTCACTGATATTTAAACATGATTATTTAGTATTGTAACATCATCCTTACCATACTTATGTAGGTACTTACGAGTATGTAGGCATAAAAGCAAAAGTATGTTTTTTGTTTGTCCTTTAGTAACTCAGCAACGGAGCAACGGATCGAAGTAATTTTTTGCCTGGCTATACCTTTAATTCCGGAAAACCAGAAGTTTCCCTCGGTATTTCTAAAAACCTTGCAAAAGCTTGTAAATAAAAAATAAAGTACGTTTCCAAAGTTCCCGAGTTAGGCACATTTAAAGCTGCTCAGGGCCACACTCATGCGAAGACTGCAGCGCAGCCGGGGTCGTTGACCGCGCGGCCTAGTTTCCCGTGCTGACGTCACGGATACGCCCCCACTACGTCATTTTGGCTCTCCGCTACTCCATTCAAAACTGGATCAACCCCTCGTGTACCTCACCTCACTTCCTCACCTGAAAGTGCGAGGTCGCAACTCGCAGGTACATTATACAACCTAAGGTCATTTCTCTATTTATAACTTGGAAGGTCACAGGAAATTATAAAGTATAGCCGTGTACCTAACTATAAGGTCGTATCGTATGGAATGGATATTCTTCAATTTGCAGCATCCTTATTGGATTATCTTACTTGATTTAAAAAACCGGCCAAGTGCGTGTCGGGCCACGCGCAGTACAGGGTTCCGTAGTTGCAAGTCACAAATATTATTGCTGTCCTAGGATAGTGCTTTTATTTCATTTATGAATATTGAATATATTTCGAGTTCCATGGTTTAAATACTATAATATACTACAAAATATGCAACTTACACTACGTAAGTAAGCCTAAGTTACCTAACCTACAAAAACAGATATAACTCCTTAACTTATGAACCCTACTTAGCCGTGATAGTTTTCCTGTAAAATTCACTATAAGTATATAGTACACTACTGCTGTGAATTTTTTCATGTATCCTTTAAACAACCATTTAGCTGGCAGAGGAGCTGGGACTTGACTATAATAAAATTTAGTACTTTTTTTTTATTCTTTGACAAGATAGTCCTTGACTGCGATCTCACCTGATGGTAAGTGACGATGCAGTCTAAGATGGTAGCGGACTAACTTGGAAGGGGTATGGGAGTGAAAATTCAACCCATACCCCTAATCGGTTTCTACACGCCATCGTGCCGGAACGCTAAATCGCTTGGCGACACGTCTTTGGCGGTAGGGTGGTAACTAGCCACGGCCAACGAAAGCCTCCCACCAGACAAACTATAAAATATCATATTTCACAAACGGATCCCTGAATCGAAAAATGGTGTTCACACACCCACAATATTTTTGAAAGACCTATTCAACGACACCCCACACTATGGGATAGACGAGAAAAAAAATTCATCATCACTTTACATGTAGGCGAGGTGAGGTACCCTAAAAAAAATATTTTTCACAATTTTATTTCAGCACTTTGTTTGCGTGATTAATATTTATACCCTTCAAATTACAGATTTCTAGTACCAATAGTCTCTGAGCTAAACTGCGGACAGACGGACGGACGGACATGGCGAAACTTTAAATCACCTTCGACAAAAAAAGAGGGGTGTTAAAGGTTTGACGTGTGCATCTGTGTATCTGTGCGTCTGTCTGATACCTTGTAGCTCCTTAACGAATGGACCGATTTTGATGCGATTTTTTTCTCTTTAAAAGCTAATGTAATCGAGGCGAAGCCGGGGTGGGTCAACTAGTCATTCATTGATCTAATGCACAATATCAAAAATTTTGAATTGAGTGATTTTTTGCGACAGTTTTATTTCAAAAACTCAAAAGAAGCGTCAAAGGGTGTTGAGGCCAACGGCTTGGCCAACGAGTCAAGGCCTGGAACTCTAGGTATAGGGGCCCATCAGCTATAACCTGAGTCCAGGGTCGCTGCCCTAAGGGCCTTTCACCGCGGTCAGATTTGTTCTCAACGCAGTGGTGACTTAATGATGGTAGGGTTGCACTGACCTTCCTTGCAGCAGTCAATCCTTGTACGGCCTGAGATGGTATGATAGTGGTGATTATGTGGGGTGTGTTGTGAGGTTAAGTGTAAGGTGAACTTCTCAGGCCGCTAGCCGCAGCAGGCAGGCAGCCAGTTATGGCCTGCAGCTGTGGACGCCGGGCTGGCGTAGCACTGTAGCACTGTACACTTGGTTTATCACTAGTTCGACCAACTAGAGGTGGTCGAAGTCACTTTTTCACACACACTTCCGCCGAGCGGGTGGCGAGCAAAAGCCGGCGGGTTCCAAAAGTTCTTTTGTTACAAATAACAGTCTGTAATTCTGCTTATAGCTAGGTCGACACATAGACCGCTTGACGGCTCAACAAAACCGTAAAATAAACTAAATCTAGACACTTAAAAGCAAAACCGTGCGCGAGGCGACTCGGGAATTTTTCGTGAACGTGTTAGCTGTCAAAGGAACTTGCAAAAAACCACGCCCCAAAATGGCGGCAAGTTTAAAACTAAGAATCTGTCAACTTCATTGCGAGCCAAAGAGATTGCCAGCGTCACGACCATGGAACTAGGAATTCGGGACAGGTACATGGCGCGAACAACCCCCCCGCCTGTGGTCGTAAGGATTTACGTCCACTTACTAGTAAATAGGTAAACGTGATAAGGAGCAAACGGCTCGCTGCAAGACAGAGTCTCCGACCATTACCTCGGCAACCCTGGGAACCCCATCAGACCCGTAGATCAGCTTAAGAATGCGCCCACGGCGCCAGTATAAAGGCAACAAATTAGGTTCCTTAATCAGCACTAGGTCACCAACTTTGGGTGGATCAGATTTGTCAGCCCACTTAACCCGCTGCTGCAAAAGATGCAAATACTCTAGTGACCAACGGTGCCAAAAACTCTGAGTCATCTGTTGCAGCAGCTCAAACCGGGACAAACGTGAGACCTTCACGTCCCTGAAGGGGTATTCGGGTAGAGCGTTAAGGGGCTGACCAATCAGAAAATGACCGGGAGTTAAGACCTCCAGGTCATTTGGGTCAGATGAGAGGGGACAGAGCGGCCGAGAATTGAGTACAGCCTCAATTTTGCAAAACACGGTGGCGAGTTCTTCAAAGGTTAAAACAGTTTCGCCTATAACGCGCCGGAGATGAGTCTTGGCCACCTTAACCACGGCTTCGAATATTCCACCCCAATGAGGGCAAGCTGGGGGGTCAAACTTCCAGGTTACCCCCATCTTGGACAATGCTGTACTTAATCTAATCTTATTGCTAGACAGGAATTCGACAATTTCTTTTAAATATCTATCAGTGCCCTTATAATTGGTGCCGCAATCAGTGCGAATCAGGTCAGGCAATCCTCGACGAGAGACAAATCTACCTAGCGTGGCTACAAAAGCTTCAGTGCTTAAGGCACTCACAAGTTCTAAATGTACCGCCTTGGTAGCGAGACATACAAAAACGCAGAGGTAGGCCTTGAGCGATCTGGCGTTGCGGAGGTTAGAGCTCTTGATGGCAAACGGGCCAGCAAAATCAGTGCCAACCCCAGCAAAGGGTCGAGTGGCTAGAACGCGGTCGGAGGGCAGATCACCCATCATCGGCTGTGAAGTATTAGCCTTCAAGCGGTAACACGGAATACATTTGAAAGTGACGTTCCGGATGGTGCGTCTCCCTGCCAGAATCCAAAACTCGCACTGTAAAATAGCCGAGAGTGCATTACAACCAGCGTGGGCATTTTTAAGATGGTAGTGTGTCACTAGCAATTTGACAAAGGTGCCGTCCTTAGGTAGCAAAAGGGGGTGGCGAGCACCATAGGGCAGATTGGAATTCTTGAGGCGTCCTCCAACGCGTAGCATTCCGTTATTGTCCAAAAAAGGGCTTAGGCGAGCAAGGGGGCCCTTCAAAACTAAACCTCTCTTTAGGGTGTCAATCACGGATGAAAAATGCTCCACCTGAACCACACGCACCCAGTAGTTCCGGGCGTCTTGGCGTTCAAGAGGGGAAAGCACAGGACTCAAATTTTTATTTTCTGAATTCCGCCCATTATGGATAAAACGTCGAATCCAACCGGTAACACCAATTAGTTTATCAAGGGAACTGTAACGGTTCAAAAGAAAGTTCAAGTCGGGGATCTGTTTATCCTCAACCACTCCGACTCTTAAGCCCGGCAATACTTCGGGAGCGGAAAACCTATTTTGAGGCCAAGTCGTCTCGGATTGGGATAGCCAACTTGGATCCCACCAAAGGTGATGGTGGACCAGTGAAGAGGCCTCACAGCCGCGGGAGGCGCAATCGGCCGGGTTCAGTTCTCCGGGTACGTGTCTCCAAATCACCGGTACTGCAGAGCTCTGAATTTGGGAGACCCGATTCGCAACAAAGACCTCTAAGTTGTGAGGCGCGGCTCGTAGCCAGCAAAGGACAATCTCACTGTCCGTCCAAGCATAAACGTCGGTCAGATCGACCGCAGATGCCAAAGAGGAGCGGACGTGGTTCAAGAGGCGTACCAGAAGGGCGGCGCCAGACAATTCTAATTTCGGGATAGTTAACCGTGACCGAATAGGGGCCACCTTGCTTTTTGCCAAGACGAGATGCGTCGCGACCTCACCGGCGACATCGACAGTCCTCAAATATACCACGGCGGCGTATCCTCGTTCGGAGGCGTCGCAAAACCCGTGGAGACTGGCATGACACCTTCCTGTTGGTAGGAAGCGTCGAGGCATGGAAATTCGGTTAACTTCAGGAAGTGAAGACACAAGGGAGTTCCACTCCTTCAATAACTTCCCAGGGAGTGGTTCGTCCCAACCGAGTTCAGCAATCCAAAGCTTCTGGAGGAAACATTTAGCCAAAAATATTACGGGAGTGATCCATCCATTGGGATCGAAGGTGCGAGCAACCGTAGACAATACGGAACGCTTAGTCCAGACCTTAGGAGGTGGGTCTAATTTGACCCGGTAGGTGAAAACGTCTTGGACGGGCTGGTACTGTATTCCAAGGACCGTCAGCAAATTGGGATTTTCGGGATTTTCAAAAATATGAGGATCCTGCTGATCCTTTCCCGGAAGATCCTTCAAGACGTGAGGGGAGTTGGACAGCCACTTGCCCAACTCATAACCTCCGGACTTCAGTATCGCAATCAATTCATCGCGAAGAGTCAGAGCTTCCTCAACGCTCGAGGCTCCCGTGCAAATATCGTCCATATAGACTGACGATTCCAAGGTGGCTGATGCGCGAGGGTAATTCAGTCGCTCCCGGTTAGCTAGTTCTAACAAGGTCCTGATAGCAATATAGGGGCTTGACTTGAGTCCATAGGTCGTGGTGTTCAATTCAAAGACACGCATTGGCTCATTAGGATTTTCGCGCCACAGAATCATTTGGTATCTCCGATCATCGCGATGTACCATCGACTGTCTAAACATCATCTTGATGTCAACTACGAAAACAATTTGATGCCGGCGGAAATGCGTGAGGATATCGGAGATATCCTTGATCAGCTTAGGACCGGAGTGCAAGCATTGGTTCAATGTCACCCCGTTGGATGTGGCCGCGGAGCCGTCAAAAACCACTCGAATCTTCCCCCCAGGGGTCTTCAAGACGGCATGGTGGGGTAAGAAGTAGTGCTCGTGTGCGCGCCAATCAAAATTGGATGGTGACATATGCCCCAGGCCCTCGTACTCGCGCATAAATTCAACGTACTTGGAGCGGAAGGTGGAGTCGCGCCGCATGCGCCGTTCCATAGACAAGAGCCTCTTTTCCGCCAAGGCCCGCGATTGACCAAGCGGGGGGCGAGAAGCGAGAAAGGGCAAGCGAGTTACAAATCGCCCATCAACACGGCGGCCTGTGTTGTTTTGATAAAACAACTCACATTCAAGGTCAAGAGGGTCAACTCGTGCGGCATGCGGCGGCTCCTCAACTTCCCAAAAGCGCTGGACCACGTCCGACAGCGTCAAGCCGGCTGCTTGCAATTGGTCCAGCACCGGTAGGTCCGAAGACCATAGCACGGGTCCAAAAAAGCTAGAACCGAATATAGTGGACATGGCACATAGGCCGTCCTTCTGCAAAACCCTAATTTCCCCTGACAAGACCAGTCCCAACACGTCGGAACCCAACAAAAGGTCCGTAGGACCGGGTTCAGTCCAGTGGGGGTCAGCTGGGTTTAGGCCTGATGCACAGGACACCGCAGCGTCAGTTATTCGGACCTGCGGTAGGGGACCTAAGATATTGTCAAGGACTGACACCTTGACCAAGACCCTAAGATTGCCCGTAACGGGGCCAAACATTAATTCCGCTTCCCCGTTAGGAGTCGAGGGCTCTATACCCCCGATACCTATCACCCGTCCTGTTCGAGGACTCCAAGGGAGCCCTAGCTCACCCACCAAACGAGAAGAAGCAATACAGCGCTGTGAACCCGAATCCAAAAGGGCGCGAACGATTAAAAATTCACCCTTCGGGTTGAATACCTTCACTGAGACAGTCGGCAAAAGAATGGTCTGACAGACGGACTGCCGGAGATTCAAGGTCTCAGGAGAAGTTGCTGTGGTGGGGGCTAGGGCGGCAACTACCTATTGGTGGTCGTCCTCATCAAACCGGTCCTCTGACCGGGGAATCTCATATTGAGACTCAGGGGGGACCTCCAAAGGTGAGGGGGACGGACCTCCATTTGGGTAAACCCATGCGTCATCTCGTGGCGGCAGCACGGGCCTAGTCATACGGGCTGAGGTCGGTAGGCCGTAGTACTGCTGTCGACCCTTTCGAGGTGGGCGGCGTTCGAGGCGTGGCCACTCATGAAGCGGAGGTGAATAGCGGGCAGGTCGAACCGTAGACGGAGCCGCCACAAATCTCCCATCAGAACGTCGAGGGGGGTTGGCGCCCCCCTCACGGGGGGGTGAAGCCCCCATAGGCGGGGTCGAAATCCGGACGCGTCGGGATTCATGGCCCTGATCAGGAGACCGACGCAAGTAATCCGGGGAGCGATCGGTAAGAGCGCCCCCGCCCGTGCGGGGCGCGCCCTCACTCTCCACCAACACCATTCTTGTTGGCGCACAAAATCTCCAGGTGGTTACCCCTACAAATTGGGCATGGCCGTTGCTGTTGGCAGTCCCGTTGCATGTGAGCTTCCAGACAGCTATAGCACCAGTGGCGGTCTCTTGCAATGCCCCTCCGATCCTTGATCCGCTTAGAGAGAAACTGGGGGCAAGAAAGCACCCGGTGGCCTGGACGCCTGCAATAGTTACAGGGGGCGGGTTCAGTGGCAGCAAGTCCCGTGTAAACGGGCCTTGGTCTCCGGTCGGAGGCCCTTTTACCAGGGACGCCAGTGTGACCCTTTTCCTTCCTCAGCTGGGCAGGCCGCTCTGGGGTCCTTGAAGGACCAGCAATACCAGAGTTATCAGCCTGCCGGCACTCTTCCTCAAGGAACTTTAAAAGGTCCGAAAAGGGGGGCAGGTAGCTGGCCCCGTCCCCACCATACCTTTGCTCAAAACGCAGTTTCAACTCGGGAGGTAGGCGGGACAACACAATGTGTAATAAAAGGAAGGACCACTGGTCCACGGGAAGCTCTAAACGCTTAAGAGCGTTGCAGGCTACAATCAGTGGATTTAAGAGTGATTCTCTTAAATGGGACACCCCATAGACACGTGGCAGCGCTAGAATTTGTGCCACGTGTGTGTCTGCTAACCGGCGCACGTTGGCATACCGCCGAGTCAGTAGTTCCCGCGCGGTGGTATAACTCTCCTCGGAGAGGTCTAGGTGGCTAACTAAACCCAGAGCCTCTCCCTGCAGGGAAGAGAGTAGATAGGCCAGTTTCTGGCAGGGAGACAGGTCCCTTCTCGCGTCCACCGGGCTATCAAAGAGGCTAAGAAAGCCTAGCCACTCGCTCAGGTTGCCAGAAAAGTGGGGCAAGTTTATTGTTGGCAACTTGCCCTGTAACGCAGGCTGCGTGGTGGGTCTGGTGGGAGACTCAAGAATAGAGCTCATTCTCGCCTCCTTCTTGAGCCTCGCGGCCTCCTCCACCAGACCGTCTGTCAGCTCAAAAAACTGTTCGTAGTCCCGCACTGAGGACTCCAGCGATTCCGGAGGTAGCTCCAATGCCATGAGGTCTCGGAAGGCCTCTTCGACGACCGCCTGCCTGGTCCGCACCTGCTCGCACCGCTGGAGCAGTGCGGATGCCCGGTCCACCCGGCCTACCAAGGCGTTGGCTGTAGCAGCCCAACGCAGCTCTGATTGAATTTGCACGCTCAATTTTTTGTGGGCTGACATCTTAGGTAGGTACAAAACAACTTAAATAAAGGTAGTTACAACAAGTAGATAACAGAATCAAAACAAAGTTATTTGTTACAAGTTGTGTTTCAACTTCAACCAAACAAATTAATAATCAAACAAGAATTACCCACTTTAAACACAAACAAATTACTACTTAAATACTATTTATTAATTAGAATTATTTACTTTAAAACAAGAATTATTTATTTTAAATACATCAAACAAACTACTCTGTTACCTAACCACGAGGAGTTCTAGTAAACAAACAAAGTATTTGTTGGTTAAAAGTTCCAAAAGATACAAATTAAGCTATCAATAATTTATGTTAAGTCAATCAATAACAGAAATTAAGATAAAAGAAAAATTAAGTTTTTAATTACCCGTACTAAGCCACTAGACTCATACTAGGCACTGCAAATTACAAATTGGCTTGGTAAGAACCTACAATTATCAAATTATACCTATTAAGTTTATTTTTTACAATCTACATCTAACTGTTGGCCAGTTACGGGCCACAAACAACAATTAGATACTATTAATTATTAATCAACAAAAATTAACAAAACAAAATCTCAATAATTGCAATCATTATACAGGCCTACATGTGACAAGGTAGGCCACGTACTAGCAACTCAATAAGCCTGTGTATTAACAAGTTATAAATCAATAAGTTTACAATTAATGAGTTAACCCTAGAACGGCCAAGTTAAGTCACAGTAATGCCAAATCTGTCCGCGGAATCAATTTAACCGCGCTCTGCTTACCAAATGTTGAGGCCAACGGCTTGGCCAACGAGTCAAGGCCTGGAACTCTAGGTATAGGGGCCCATCAGCTATAACCTGAGTCCAGGGTCGCTGCCCTAAGGGCCTTTCACCGCGGTCAGATTTGTTCTCAACGCAGTGGTGACTTAATGATGGTAGGGTTGCACTGACCTTCCTTGCAGCAGTCAATCCTTGTACGGCCTGAGATGGTATGATATTGGTGATTATGTGGGGTGTGTTGTGAGGTTAAGTGTAAGGTGAACTTCTCAGGCCGCTAGCCGCAGCAGGCAGGCAGCCAGTTATGGCCTGCAGCTGTGGACGCCGGGCTGGCGTAGCACTGAGCACTGTACACTTGGTTTATCACTAGTTCGACCAACTAGAGGTGGTCGAAGTCACTTTTTCACACACACTTCCGCCGAGCGGGTGGCGAGCAAAAGCCGGCGGGTTCCAAAAGTTCTTTTGTTACAAATAACAGTCTGTAATTCTGCTTATAGCTAGGTCGACACATAGACCGCTTGACGGCTCAACAAAACCGTAAAATAAACTAAATCTAGACACTTAAAAGCAAAACCGTGCGCGAGGCGACTCGGGAATTTTTCGTGAACGTGTTAGCTGTCAAAGGAACTTGCAAAAAACCACGCCCCAAAACGGCGGCAAGTTTAAAACTAAGAATCTGTCAACTTCATTGCGAGCCAAAGAGATTGCCAGCGTCACGACCATGGAACTAGGAATTCGGGACAGGTACATGGCGCGAACAACCGGGGTCAAATCTTTGAGTATAGTGTTGGTTATATACTCAAAGGGTCAAATCTTAGAATATCATACATAATAATGTCCTCTGCGAGTTCACTTTACAACCAGTTAGTGTTGTTTTCATAGAAATAGAAATGACGATTTTTTTCTACATTCTAATTAAAATCATTAGTTCTTTGAGATAAAACACTGTTGCAGCAGTCGTATATTTTACTCTGAGCAGCCTCTAATGCCTAAACTAACCTGGTGTTTATAATTATTAGGTTTAAAATCCGAGCTTATGCCAAGTTCTTGGCACAAAACATAAACTGAAGTCCACTTCAATTACTGTGAAGGTAAAATAACTTGATACCAAATAGGAAATTTCTATTTAAAGCGCAATATCCTTGACACAAATGCTAAAACGAGGGTCATGCCCTTTAGAGCTGCTGCGGGCCGGCAAAGGCTACAAATTATAATGAAAATTTTCAAATCACCCTCCATCGAGTGCTCAACAGAGTGATTTTTACTCAATGGGTAATGGTATACCTAGACTATAGGATTATTTCAAAGTCAAACATTCCTTTGGGATTTGCAAACTAATTTTTTATTGGAATGATTTTTCGATTGATAAACTTCGGAGATAAGGGAGAGAGGGGAGGGGGGCGGTATTTTTTGTCATTTTGCACGATTGATCAAAAACTATTATGTACAAAAATAAATATAAATCTGTTTTAGAATGTCCAGGTAAAGCCCTGTCATATGATACCCCACTCGGTATAGTTATCTTACTTTGAAATTTCAAACCCCCGATTTTCTCCCTTTTTTAATAAAACTAAAAATTACTACTTAAATTTGAAAATAAATAATCTTAAAATTAGTACTTAAATTTTAATATTATTATGGCAGGTGAGATCTGCTTACTTTTACAGTAGGTTGTTTGCATATGGCGCGATTTCCACGAAGCTTTTATCGACAAAAAATGCTTAGCCATTTTTAGATCATTAATCTATAAAGAGATACAAGAAGCACGTATTTGGGTCATGAGTACTTCAATGCGGGCACTAAAATTTAAAAGCTTCTAAGGTTGTGACACGACCTAGACCTATGTGATATGGGAGAGTGAAATAAAGCTTAATTACCGTAATGCTCTTTCTCTGCACTTATTGCTTAATAGAATGATGCTATGCTTATATTCGTACGAGTACCTATTGATTATACTAGTAGGTATAGATGTAGAATATAAAAAAAAAATTAAAGGCTTTTTATGTATCTACTAGAATCTAGATTCTAGATGATGCCCGCGACTTCGTGCGGGTGGGTATCCTGGGTATAAGCTATCTCTATCCCAAACATCTATCCGTTTCATTCGTTGTGGCGTGAAGCAGTAACAAACATTCATCCATCCATCTATCCATCCTCACAAACTTTCGCATTCATTAACCTTATGTCACCTCCCCCTTCACCGGTATACGATGTGTAAATAAATAAATCTAAGACCACAGCCAATACATTATATTTAAATGTTCTAGTTTAGAATTTTGATTTTGCACTAGGGTTCACAGTGGTCAATCGAGACCCGAAACGACTGTAACACATTGGCTATTCAGCACCACCCCCTGCAAAGTCCTCGCAGGCCTGCTTTTTTCCTCTACTTATATTCTCATCTTCCTTCAAAATAAGCGGAAATCTGTTAGGATTGGGTACGACATTAGACATGATGATAGTAACCAAGAATCAATTAAATTATGAATTTATTCATTGAATCCTATCATGGATTAAAAAAAAAATATTTTTCTATTTTTAAGTGGGATTAATTTTTATTTTAACAAAATAAAACTATAACATACCTACAACAATCCGCCATATTGGATTGAACACCAATCAGAGCGATACATCAATCACATCTATCTAAACTTTGACAAACTAAGTAGGTACTATGAAAAAACAAAGAAGTGACGTCACGAACGACGCCATGATACTATCGTGCCTTTTGGTGTGAATTTTAAAACTTAAAATTGAAATGGCAATTTTTATCTATCAAACCCTTCTATGGCTGAAATAAGATATTTTTTCGAAATACTATGTCATCATCATCATCAACCCATCAACAGCTCACTACTGGGCGCAGGTCTCCTCTCAGAGAAGGGTGATAGGCCATAGTCCACCACGCTGACCCAATGCGAATTGGCAGACTTCACACACCTTCAAGAACTATGAAGAACTCTCAGGTGTGTAGGTTTCCTCACGATGTTTTCCTTCACCGTTGAAGCAAGTGATATTTAATTGCTTAAACGCACTTGACTCCGAAAAGTCAGAGGTGCGTCCCCGGGATCGAACCTGTGACCCCCCGAATAGGAGACCACAGTCCAAACCACTAGGCTATCACTGCTTGTGTACCTATTAGTACCTAGTATCAATAGAAATAATTCCGAACATCATCCAACAGTTTTTCAAAATCGGTCATCAAGCTTATGCGGCTATGTTTCATACTGCAGTAACGTGATACAGATGGTGCACGTTTTACGGCGAGAAGAAGGTTTGATAAGTCTGGTTTCGAAATGTACCAATTTGTACTGCATCGTCTAAATATCATAACAATGTCGGGAGTAAATTCTGTGGTGAAAAACGTGCGGTTTGAAACACGGAACGGATTTTTAAAAATCTTTATCTTTACTGGTAAATAAAGTTGAAGTGTCTGTCTGTGATATCGGAATAACTGTATTTTACAGTGACAGGTTGGAGTTGCAATTTCATGAACTGCAACAGAACTGCATCCAAGTCGAAATACTCGCCTTGCAGTGCGAACTCCAAATATACTTGATTGACGTTGATCATTCCATTTTTGAAATGGAAGTGTAGTTTTCTTAGTTTCATTGTTATTACTTTGAATTGAAAAATTAAATGAATGCAGTTTATCGTACTTACATCGCATTAAAAATAAAACTAAAAATAAATTATAATAAAATACCTACATATAGTAAGTATATAAAGGTCAAAGGGTAGAACTGGCGGCATCATCATTTAGAAGCGATATTTGCCAGGCAATCATGTTACATAGGATATGATGATCTGACAGCAAGTAAGGGTGCGCGCAAGTATACCTAAGTGAGAAAAATTCTAGAACACACACAAAAACTAAATAACACAGACAATGACTAAATAACACACATAATGATTATACCTAACACACGAATATCGTAAACATACAAATAATAATATATAATACAAACATAATTATAAACATACATACATTTTTATATACGAGACCACGACCAAGGAGTAAACAAATAACACTTTCTAGGAATCCTACACGTCTAGTCCTCTCTTCAGTTGTTGTTGTGTATGTCCTTTTCACAGCTCATTTAGTTTTGCGTTTGATAAATTTCACGTGGCCGAAGACGTGGGAAAAAACTTAGGAAGAGAATAAATTCTTGGGCACGGGTTAAGTTGCCAGCGTCTGCGATTGGTCACGTTGGGAAACGCGTGGCATATAAATAAATGGCATATTTCTTCTGCTCGTTTCTTAATAGTTTGTTGTATAGATTTGATTGGATTTCGAAACACCGATTTTAGTGGCTTGCAAGCGATCACTAATATTTGTACGCTATATTACTTGTAAGTCCCGGTCGTATGCTAGCACCTAATACTGAAATAAAACCAACGTGTTCCACAAAACGATAGTTGAAAAAATTTTATTGTACGTAATTTACCTATTTAAAAACCAAATAGGTACATAAACTTTTTCTGACCTCATAATCAAGCAACTTACAACTTTAGTTTTAGACAGGCTAACATAAATATTTAAGACTTAAGTTTTAAATATTTATGTTATCTTTACTAACTGTGTAACTGAGTAAATTGTGTAATTCTAACTATAATCTGTATAAATTCTATGCATAAATTTTATTACCGCTGTGTACACATATTAAGGGTTGTTATCTGGAACCCAAATCTGTTGTTATTGTATTATTGGTTTGTTTATATTTGGTTGCAACCTGTTTTGTGTATCTTTTCAATAAATAAATAAATTTAAGATAATTTATACGCAGGTACTTAAAGCTGGTACGGTAGTTCCAATGCGTGAAAGAATTTCCAGTATTGGTGCGTATTTTCTACGAAAACAACGAAATCAACGTAACGTAAATAAACCACGGTTTTGTTTCGACAGATAAAGTAGTACCGTAAGGTTTTATTTTTTACCATTTTACTTAGGAAACCCATAAAATGACAACAGTTATAATTTTGTTTGTACATGACCTGCTGTGGGATCGTCTAAAAGTTATTGCTACAGTGTGACGATTGCAGCCACTTTTGATTGGCTGAATTTATGGCGTTCTGCTGCATCAAAGCATTTCAACCAATAGCGAGAGATGATTAGCATAATCAGAGGTGATTGCGATCATCAATGTAGAAATAATAAATTTTTTAGACAATCCCTTAGCTCAGGGGTTCCCAAACTTTTTCAGTTCGCGGCGCACTGATTAATATTTTGTCTCGGCGCGGGCGCCCTAGCTAGTCGAAATAGGTTACTGATGATAGGTACAAAATTTAAACATCCAAAATATGTAGCTGAGTTCCTATAATTATATCAACACTCAAGACATTTATTATGAAAAATTTGATATAAAATAATATAATAATAATAAATAGCAGTTCAGTTAATGTGACGTACGAGCTTGATGAGCTCCATACATTTTTTTAACGTGGGATAAAGCTTGACAACACAACTCTCATTTCTTGCTCCACATTTATCTTTGAGCGATATTTGCTCTTTATGACAGCTGCTGCTGAAAATCCGGCCTCAGTTTAAATTTGTACGGAGAATGGTAAAGAGGAGCGCCTCACAGTGCCCCTCTTGACTCTCTACGGCGCACCAGCGCGCCGCACCGCACACTTTGGGAACCCCTGCTAACTGATACAAATTATCATAGACGCTCTTGCAAGGAGACGCCGCCGAGGGTGTCTGCTTGAACTCGTAAGAAAACACAAACTGTAATTTATATATATTAACTAAATTAACTCCATTGATCGTAGACTTTATTTCTATGGGCATCATTATCTGGCAATTGAGGCGCGTACCCCACTGTGTTCGCGACCTATACCTACCGCATCAGGGTTAATGGGGGTAGAATTACTGTAGACCTTTGCAAAGAGAACATAAAATCGTAAAGGTCAAACAACTTAAATTAACCACTCTTTTATGATAGGTTAGGATGGTAAAAAATTATAATATACATCTCTAAATTTCATTCATTCATCTCAACTCATCGCCGCCGGTCCAATCCTCGGCTGAATCAAATGAGAAGGGTTTAGACAATAGTCCACTACGCTCGCCATTCGCCAAGGATTGGCAAACTTCACACACCTTTGTCATTATGTAGAACTCACAGGCATGTATGTGTCTTTATCAAAGGAAGGTTTTTAGTTTAACCGTAGTGGGGTAGAGGAATGAGGTAAGACTAAGGATAATTGAATCCGTCATAGTAGTGTTTGTTCTTATAAAATGTAGCCTATGTCACCCGGATCATCATAACGAATCGATTGACATCTCATTCATCAAAATCGGCTCAGTAGTTTATTCGCTACGGTGGAACACTCGTAAATCGTCACATATGTACCTACATACACTGTTAAATTCATAACCCTACCAAATAAATTTTTAAATACATTTCAAAAATTCCTAGGCCGCCGGGGTTCGAACCCACACCTCTCGGTAATGGCGCCCTGATTGTGTTGACAAGATTACACCACGGCCAAATCGAACTACAAGTTAGCAACGAAATTAGTGATGATATAATCAGTTTTTAGCAACTGTTAGCGACATCTAGTAGCGACACATTATAGTTGTCTATCTACTTACTTCGGATATGTCCTGTAAGTTTATTTAACAATTTAAAAAATAAAAATCAACCTAACCTAATAAACGTTTTTACCGTTCCGAAAATTAGCCCATACAAAAAGGGAGAACGAGGGACAGAATTTGTGTTTTGGGTATGATATAGATAACAATAAGAGCTTAATAGTGGCTAGGAGGCAGTTATTTTGAAATCAAAGACACACTCATCAGTTTTATATAAGATACAGATAACTTATACCAATTCGTCAATAGCAAAAGATAAAATAAGTCATTATCCTGTCGCCCTTCAAGTAAACTCGGTAGCAATGACTGAATGAATGTCTCCATGGACTTTCTAATAAACTCAGTCAAATTGGGCACCCCTTGGTTAGCGGTTGATAGCCTTAAAAATATCTTCTCCCCATCAAAACACGCAAGTACTACGTAATGGCTGAAATGAGATATGAATAAAATTACGTCTGTGATTTACAAATGTTAATAACTTAATTGAAACATGGTTTTTGGGCTTTTAGGGTTCCGTAGTAAACAAGGAACCCTTATAGTTTCACCATGTCCGTCCATCTGTCTGTCTGTCTGTCCGTCCGCGGTTTAGCTCTGAGACTATTGGTACTAGAAATCTGTAATTTTACAATTGTATCAATCACGCCGACAAAGTGGTGAAATAAAATCGTGAAAAATATTTTTTTAGGGTACCTCCCCTACATGCACCATTTTTCAATTCAGGGATCCGTTTGTGAAATATAATATTTTAAATTGCTAAATTTTATTAGAGTCAAGTGTCCCCCCCCCCTCTGCCAGTTAAATGGTTGTATGAAGGATACAAGCAAAAATTCACAGCAGTAGTATATATAATGAATTTTAAAGGAAAACTATCATGGCTAAGTAGGGCTCATTAGTGAAGGAGTTATATCTGTAAGTTGCATATTTTGTAGTATATTATAGTATTTAAAGCATGGAACTCAAAATGTATTCAATATTCATAAATAAAATAAAAGCACTATCCTAGGTCAGCAATAATATTTGAGACTTTCAACTACGGAACCCTACACAGCGCGTGGCCCGACACGCACTTGGCCGGTTTTTATATATACAGTATATATAATATACTGCTGACAATAGTAAAGAACGAAAGAAGACTATTAATTACCGCACTATACCCATCAGCCTGTATTCATCCGCAGCCTGACATAGGCCTTTCCGAGAGCGCGCCACCAAACACGGCCCTCCGCTTTCCTCATCCAACCGCTTCCCGCCACCTTCTTAAGGTCATCGGTCCAGCGAGCTGGAGGGCGTCCTACACTGCGCTTGCCGGTACGCGGTCTCCACTCCAGAACACGTCTGCCCCATCGGCCATCGGTTCTGCGACAGATATGACCTGCCCACTGCCACTTCAGCTTGCTAATCCTCAGAGCTATGTCGGTCACTTTTGTTCTTCTACGAATCTCCTCGTTCCGGATTTTATCCCTGAGAGAGATTCCCAACAGTTCGCTGCATAATTTGTGAACGAGGCCCACCGTCAGTGTCTACTTTTCCGCTCCATACGTCATTACCGGTAGGATACACTCATTGAAAACCTTTGTCTTCAGGCTTTGCGATATCGACGAATCGAAGACCTGACGCAGCTTTGAAAATGTTGCATCGCACTATATATATTTAAATAATTTTTCTATCCTACATGTGCGGGAAATAGTGATCTAAGGTGCAAATTTTACCCGAACCAAAACCAGATTTTTCCAAAAAAAAAATTACAGTGTTAGTTTATACTTCTAGTACATTATTTTTTAAAGGATGTATTTTATATTTGTAGCATCAGGCAATCTCTAATTCTGTAATTTTTTGGTATTTCATGTAATTTGATTTTAACCATGGAACTAGGAATTACGACTACTATGATTTTAACAACTAAGACGCGCTTGCAGAAACGCCGAGTTATCCTTTTAACCCAGCGTTAGCTGGATAGATTTGACAGATTTCGTATAAAGCTTCTGACAAAATTACAAATTTAATCCTGGGTTAACTAACCCGGCGTCTCTGCAAGCAGGCCTAAGCTTTGTGTCAAAGTTCGTGTCACAGAAGCGTAAACGATACTGTTAACAAAGTTAATTATCTTCAAGTTCAAATTTTGTAATGTAATTTGCAGTCATGTAATTTATAGGCGTGCTTGAAATTCGTGAATCTTTAAGATATGTATTATATAAAGGCGTAACGAGCCTACGCCGTAGAAGCTGTCCCAACGGCGTAGAAAGACGCGTAGGTGAGAAGTCAATAGGTCACGTACACAATCATTTTGTTATGATGTTTTTATTTTATTGTTGTGTTTTTTTTTCATGAATTATTCGTCACGTCTTCATTATTCGTCCTTAGCTTAGTATATCTTTTCCCGCGTGGAAGATTCCACGTGCGTGCGCGTGGGCTTCTGAATTTTTTTATTGTAAGTACACTTTTTATATAATTGTAGTACCTAGAAGGACTACGTAATTTTAGTATGGCAGAGTTGTAGTAAGCTAAGCTGTTAGTTTTTTCCGATTGACTATCCGAAAAAGATGACTAAAGTTCGGCCGTTCAGAGAATACGTTCCTGACACCTGTCAGTTAGTCACGACAACTGTCACAAAATTATAACATTAATTGATTATTGATATAATAATGTTGTTTTAATGCTCATCAATTGTTAAAACGGTAAACAACCAGCAATAATATTTTTATCGTAACTGCAACGCCATTACAAAGTTACGTCGTCAGTTCAATCGCGACGTGTCAGGAACGCATTCTCTGAACGGCCGTAGTTTAGTGCCCTGTTCCTATTAACATAGAATAATTTATCGATCCTTTTTGTTGTTGTGTTTTGCAAGTTCGTTTGCAGGTAATTACTAGTAATAACGTCTCAGACTTTGTTTTGAAATCTTGAAACGTTGTAAAACAACATGGAACAATTATTGTGATAACCCAAACACAACATAGCTCTAATGATATTGGGCAGTTCTCCTAATTGTTGGCTAAAACGTCCGACGAAAAATAAAAAAAATTTTTTTGAGTTATTGGTTTTTTAAGTATGCCTTGACAGAGAGGTGCCTTCATTTATCACAGTGATGATGAGGAAGGCCTCCACCAGAACCTAGTTTTCTTGGAGAAATAGCGTATTTGGTAATTATGGTGTCCATGGTAAGGATAAATTGTGACATGGTAATGAGTTCCGGAATATGGTGATTAGAATATGCTATATGGTAATTTGTTAAAATTTTGTGAATGAGAAAGTAAAATAAAACATAAGTGTTTTTGTTAATAAAATCTATTTACTCTGTAAATGTGGAAAAATACAGTAGTAAAACTGAAAGAAATATCTTAGTATTTCTTTAAATATAAAAAAAAATCTACTTAGGTACTTATTAATAGTAGTTAGGTACTTATTAGTAATCACGATTTACAAAATAGATAAAAATATCACTCATAAATTTTCTTGATTCAATTCCGATTATTTATTGATTAATTATTATAGTTAATTAGTTACCTAGAAGAAGCGTCTAAGTAAATCTCGTAAAAACGGCATGCCAATCATAATCGTACAAAGATTCATAACAAAAGTCTGCCTTGCTGACGAGATCAATAAATTTGGTTATTTTCCTATCAGACCTACCTAGGCTTACCTACAAAAAGCGTCTAATTATATTATGAGTTTAACATAAGATAGCTCTATGTACACAAAATATTCTTCAAATAACATGCCAAACATAATTAATAATAATTATTATTATATAAAATTTGATACAGAATTGCCAGTGTCGTTGATGAGATCTATATATTCGGTAATCTTCTAAAGGGTCTAGGGCCTTTGGAGGAAATAGTAACTTACCTGCGACCGCACCTGTTAGGTCTTGACACTAAGCTAGGCTATCTACGCAACGCATTTGTTCGCTATAGACCCAAGCAACAAGGACTGTGTTATCATGGAGCTTGACATACATAACGCTTTCAATACACTGGAAAAGGACATTCTAATGAGCGAAGCAAAGTTATGATTCCTACTGTGTATCCTTTTCTTCAGCAATTTTAACGTTCCCCCTCCAATGTCTTCTATAACCAAACCTCGATACCTGGTAACTCGATGATGGTACTATAGGAGGCAAACCTGAAGTTGTGGAACGTGACCTACTGCTTTTAATAAATTGCTTGAAGGAGCTGGGGTTGAAGGTGAACATGCCTAAGTGAGAGTTCTTCCCCTGTAATCCAGAGTCCCGTCTTCTGTTCCCTCACTTTGAAGACCTAGTTCCTGGGCTCAAGGAGTTTAACGCTGACAATTTTTTCCTCTTGGGGTCTCCTATCTTTTCTTCTGCTATCCCGGAAGCCATTGAGGCAAGGGGGCCACTCCGCCATTCAAGAACATTGGAAAGATCTTTCGGCTCATGTTACGCTTACGCTCTGGCAAAACTATTTTGCTGTGCCGAAGATTACATATCTACAACCATGTTGGGAAGTCCCAACATGGTTGCATGCCTGTTTGCGAATTCCATCGATGCATCTGCGGTTACATGGTGGAAGCCAACGGCCACCACGCATTGAGTTGCAGTCGTTGTGTGGCCAGATTCTCTCGTCACCACTCTCTGAACGATATCGTCCGCACAGCCCTCGTCTCGGTCAACGTACCCTGCGTAGTGTGTACTCGAGCCACCCGGTTTGGGTCACATGGATGGCAAGCATCCTGATGGCTTGACACTCGTCCCATGGCAAAATAGCAAATGCATGCTGAGGGACGCGACGTGCATGAGTACATTCGCACCATGTCATCTCAGCCAGAAAACACAGGTAGACGCTGCAGAGTCCGTTGCATCCGTTTATAAAAAATAAAAACATATAAATGTGATAACTACTTATGGTATGGTGAGAGTCCTATGAATGAGCGATTAAAGTTGCCAAAATGAAATTTCCGTTGGAGAATGCCAAATATTTCAGTGACCCGACGACGTACACACCTCCATTCGACATGAATTGCTCAAGGCAACTGATTTTGTACGTTAGACGCGACGACGATGCGAATTGTATGGATATGTGGGTAGTTACGATAGTGTTTGCACAAGAGCACGGTAATGATTAAAAAGTCGTGGGACATACTTTAAATACTAATAAAAAACTAATTCTAAGACGTAACCTCACGCTACTGTTGTTATTTTAAAGATTAATTATTCATTATTGAAATATATTTTTTTGAGAATTTTTAATCGACTATGTTTTTAAATAAATAAGTTTGTTACATACAACATAAGCAGTGGGACAGTCATGGAGGTTAGAAAATGGAGGTTTAGATTTTTTTCAAAGCTGGATCTCACCTCTTTTATCTTCTTTTTCTTAATGGACCATATAGACCACACTATCTAGTATCTACAAAAAAAGTTACATAAGCCTGAGTTAGTTTTAACCTACGTTCTCCAGCCTGGGACATGCCTTAGCCAACATTTAGGAGAATTGCCCTATTATCTTATTTTGCGCAACTCCATAAATAATGTCTATTTATTTTTCATTAATCCTTGTATATTTCGTAGACGTGTAATATTTCGTGTCGTAGTATTTATCAGATAAATAAAGAAGTCATCTTCCTGAATTGGAATACACTTGCTTTTTATACACAAACATATTATTTATTATTAATGTTAATTTTACTCGTACCTCTGTATTTATCTTCTTATATAAATCTCGTGTCACGATGTAAGTTCGGAATAAACTCGAAAACTACTGAAGCGATTTTGATCAAACTTCGTAACAATGTTTAATTTGGTCCAACTTAAAAGATAGGATAGTTTTATCTTAATTATTGACATCAATATTTGTTATTGCAAATTAAAGTATGTTAATTTCACCACAGTCACCTAAACAATTCGAGATTTAGGTTGCTAGGCAACCTAGCAACCTAAATCTCGAACGATGTTAGATTGCGAGATAGTCTTAACCCAAATAGACTACTTATCTTACTAATCCTTACTTATATTATAAATGCGAAAGTGTGTTTGTTCGTTGGTTTGTCCTTCAATCACGCCGCAACAGAGCAACGGATTGACTTGATTTTTTGCATGGCTACAGTTAAGGACCTGGAGTGTGTTATAGGCTATTTTTTATCCCGGAAAATCAAAGAGTTCCCGAGGGAATTTAAAAACTAAATCCACGCGTGGGTACCAGCTAGTAATATTATGTTTATCTAAACTTCTAAAATAATAGCAGGTGATCGAGATTTCATTCACGTTGAATATAAATAATAATATGTTAGCCATAATACGCTCGTGAATTGTTTTAAGGAAATTAATTTCGCGCGTTTCGTAGCGTTTGCTAGCGCGCTTTGAGGGTGGTTGAATACTCAAAGCTAGCGCGACATCCTCATATTGTGGTAAAACTATAACCTTCTCGCACAAAACGCTTTAGTTAAACGTTTCTAAAACGAATCGCTAACGTGTGAAACGCCCTTCCAGCGCACACTTTTCCTGCAACGTATAACTTGAGTATCTTCAAGTAAATAGGCATCTTCTAGTATGGTTCAACCTAGATCTATCATTGCTTTCCATTAGGTTTGACTGTCGCCAAATGCAAGCCTTCTAATAATAAAAAAACCAGATGATGGTGAAACCGCACTGAAAAGAAGCTCCTGTATAGAAGAGTCGGTTTAAAAGGGATCTTTTGAAAACCACTTGGTAAGTATCCTTTGTACTTTAAGCAGTTGGTATCCAAACGATTAATTTAGGAATGTTTGGAATAATAATAATTCTCCAATCAGTTTATAATTAATTTTAATTTTATAAGAGCACAAAAAAATACAAGTGTCGTTATGTTAGTTATCAAGCCAAAAAGAGAGAGGTGGTGGCAGTGTTGCCACCTTACATTACACAGATTATTATCAAACTATAGATAACAAGGAAAGAAAATAATAAGGTATTCAACTTGCTGACTTACTACGTAATGAGTTAAATGGAATCAACGGTTGCGTCGCACTTGCAAGCCAAAGAAATTAATAAATTGTCGCTCCACGTGCACCTCACGGCTTGTAGCCACGTGAAGCGGTTTGGAAAAATTAGTCACCTGTTGTTGATGGTGACGTAGAATAACGATTAATCAATTTCATAATTTAGACCACCAACCGCACAACTCTATGATGCGAAAGTTTATTTGTTTGATGGTTTGTCCGTCAATCACGCAGCGACGGACCAAGGGTTGGCCTTTTTTTTATTCAAAGATAGTTCTTGATTGCGATCTCATCTGATGGTAAGTGACGATGCAGTCTAAGATGGTAGCGGGCTAACTTGGAAGCGGTGCGGCAATATGTACATTCAACCCATATCTGTTTCTACACGTCATCGCTTGTCGGCACGTCTTTGACGGCAGGGTGGTAACTTATAGCCAAGGCCAAAATCGCCCACCAGACAAAAAACAACGTGACTTTTTGCATGAGTATAATTTATGACTTGGCAACATACAACAGAGGGTTTCCGTGGATTTTAAAAATTCCACGCAGACGAAGTCGCAGGTAAAACCTAGTCATATTATAAATTTTTATAATTGCATTAAGAGTACTAAAATATATAGATCTTATTTAATAAATTTCTTCGATTTTGCTTTGATGATTAGTCTTATTTTTATAAGACTAATTTTTTTTTACAATCATCAAAGCAAAATCGAAGTAATTTATTACATAAGATCAGAGAAAAGGAGATTAATCTAAATAATAGAGGGAAAAAATCGGCCAAGTGCGAGTCGGGCCTCGCTCTTTTAGGGTTCCGTTAAAAAAAATTACATAAAAATATTTCCATGTACCCATGGAAATATTTTATTTAATTTTTTTAATTTAATTAAATTTTTATCATTTGTTGTTGTAGCGGCAATAGAAATACACAATCTGTGAAAATTTCAACTGTCTACCTATTACGGTTACCGAGATACAGCCCGCTGACAGACGGACGGACGGACGGACGGACGGACAGCGTAGGCGTAGTAATAGGGTCCCGTTGGTACCCTTTGGGTACGGAACCCTAAAAAGTCACGTGCAATAAAGCGTAAAGTTTTTAATAATACTTCGCCAATATTATTGCAAACCTTATCTAATATATAAAATTCTCGTGTCACAATGTTCGTTCCCGTACTCCTCCGAAACGGCTGGACCGATTATTATGAAATTTTGTGTGCATATCGGGTAGATATGAGAATCGGCCAACATCTATTTTTCATACCCCTAAATGATAAGGGTGACCAACCACTAAATATTTTTGCTGGCGGTACGAAGTTCGCGGGGTCAGCTAGTCTTAATATATGAAAATTACGTGTCACGTTGTTTGTCCGCGATGGACTCCTAAACTACTTAACCGATTTTTATCAAACTTCGTAACTATCTGTAATTTGGTCCAACCTAAAAGATAGGATAGTTTTTTTGGATTGGGATAGTTTATTTCTTTATTTATATAGATAAGTTGGCGGTACGAAGTTCGCTGGGTCAGCTAGTGAAATTATATATTTTTTAAATAATAAATAATTATTAAAAAAATATTTTTATGTGCAGGTTGATTTCTTCCTTAGACTCAGAAATAAAGAACCCACCTGAGGTGCTCAAAATAATTCTTCCTTATTTTTATTTTTAATTTGGGCTAAATGAGGAATGAAACGTTAACTTAAGTCACGTTTCTTGCTGTGGTGCGCGGCGATCTGCGTCACAGGAAGCTCAGTGTAACCTGAGTTTGCAGAGGAGTAAATGCGGGCCAGCGCGCAGCGGCGTGATAGACTGACCCGTGTCTTCGTGTTTTAGCTTTTAATTTTTTTATTAGGCAGGTCGTGGCAAGCCTTTTGAATTCTCTGAACCACGCGACGAGATCCACCGACCAATAGATAGATATAGATTATTTATAGACGATTAATTTATGTGATCTTGTGGGGGACTAACACCTGTTTTCTCCAACCATACCTAAATAATCCACTAAGTAGGATCTTAGCGTACATACTTATGTTGTTACTTACTGTATGTATGTTTAAAGGAACATTGAAAAACTACCTACTATCACAGAATATATAATAGTGCTACGTACTACTATGTTAAAAAATAGAGATGACGTCACGAACGACACCATGACACCAATGGACACCACCGAGAGTTTTTGCGTATATATATCCAAATAGTACCTAGTTACTTCCAGTTCCGAACATCATCCAAAAATTATTCAAAATTGGACATCATGTTATACCTATATTGTCTATACTATAATATTACTTATTTATAACCGATGACAGTTAAAAAAGTTATAATCTGCGTTACAGACGTCACGCCCACTTCGAGAACATAAAACTTGAAGTAAATAGTTTCAAAACATAATAAGATTATACCATTAATAATTAATTTATGAACGAATATCCGTTAATTAAGGTTGAAGACAAGGGTCTGCCCGCGAAATTCAAATTTAATTTGGTTTTTCGCAATTTGTAAACATATACGACAAAGTAGGCTTATGGCATTCTAATTGCGACAATGGCAGTATCATCTTCACAGTTTTATATAAAAAATTTTACTTGAAAGTGTCCAGTTTAAGAAATTAATCAAAATATCGACTAATTTGTGAGTAACTCACGTCCAACTCAGTATTTTGATTAATTTCTTAAACTGGTCACTTTCAACTAAAGATTTTTATGTAAACCTGTGAAGATGATAATTCCACTGGCGCAATTAGAAGGCCATAAGCCTACTTTGTCGTATTAGTTTACAAATTGCGAAAAACCAAATTAAATTCGAATTTCGCGGGCAGACCCTTGTCTTCAACCTTAATACACGAATATACAGGTTCCCTTCTCGTACTCGCAACTTTATGATAACTATATTTTTATTGATGAACTTTCTAAGTTACGAGCTGATGAAGAAGTTTATCAGTAAAATAGTAATCATTACATCACTTACTTATGCCTATTTGAATGAATGATTGAAATTGAAAAAAGGGGTGCAAATAAAGTACCCAGACGTAGTGCAATTTACTATTTATCTTATGGTGTACAATATGTTACTGGATAATTAACTGAATTAAAATTACGATTAAAAAACCATGACGAATAAAATGTATCTATAAGAAGAATACCTGAAGGTGTTTGTCTTATACCCATCTGAGTATATAAGACGTAACGTAATTTGTACGTAATTAAGCCGTTTACGTGACTTTTACCCGCACATTTATTATAGAAATTTCAACATGAGTAAATTATTCGTTTAAGTTAGAACATAAAAGCAAAACCTCATTAAGTAACACCTACTCTTTAGAATATAAATTGATGAATGTTTCTTGAACACGCGTTTAAGTATCCAAGTTAAATAGGTAGGTATTTAAAAATTTTCGCAATGTTACGTTATATCTTAAAGAATAGATGTGGAAATACAACTTTGAAAATTCAAGTCAAATTAATTAAAACAAATAGTGAATGCATTAATGATATTATACATATTACATTATATAATATTATGCACATGAGTATTGATAATGATATAAAATATAAATTTTCAAATTATAAAATTGAAAAGATGAATCAAGTAATTTAATATTCCATTGCTAATAGAATAAATCTTTTAACACTCGACATACTCGTACGATTAGCTCCGATACCGGAGTGACGGATGTCGAGTGATAAGACATTCTACATTGTATTTGGCAGATTATAGCAAAGGAATATTAATTTTTCTTTAAATATCATCGAAATCCGCAAAGTAGCGCCCGATTCTCTTCAATATTTGAGTCAAGTAAGTAATGTTTAAGTTAAATCTGTGTCATTTTACTAGATTCGCGAAATGGAAATCGAACCCAGTTCCTCTTCCTCACTGCCGACTGTAAAACTCTTACTAAGTATTTCCATGAACTCATAACATTAAAAGATTGTAAGAGGTCCCAAATTAGAGGAGTACGACGTAGGTACTTTAGATTCTTGTTAGATTCCTTTTTATTTGTGTTTCCCAAGTATTTTACTTACCAATCTAAATGGTAATATGTGTTGACCTTCCTGTATTAATCTTAATTTTTTCCGTAATGAATATTTAATAACTTATACAAGAACGAATTAACTATCCGAATTTAACATGGCAGAGATAATAATATTTTATTATTAAGTAAATCGTTTAAAAAATTTCCTAGTTTGGGCACAGAGAACAGTGGGGGCCTTTGCTGGGCTGTACCTACAATGAGTCACTTCAATGCATACTTTTTAACCCCCGACAAAAAGAAGAGTGCAGTTATAAGCTTGATGTGTGTATCTGTGTGTCTGTCTGTTTTGTCTGTTTGATAGCTAACGTGATTGAAATGGATACTAGCTATAATTTGCGTAGATCTAATCAGGTGTTTGAAGATCATCAGCTCTTTTCCTATTTGATTATAGGGTCTTACAAATCTTAGGTGCGATTGATTTGTTTGGTGCACGTTGTTTCGGATTATTACCAAGTTATGTTAACCTTGAACTGCAGCTGCAGCATCAAGTAGTTTGCGACTCCACAGCAACTTACAGAAGATATAAAAGATGTTTGGGCTCATTATAATGGTCTCAATGAGTAGGTAGAGTAGGTAGTAGTTTTAATTTACACTTGTTGTATTGTATTGTATTGTATTGTAATTCCTTGTATATTATAATATGGTTTACACAATAAACAGATAAACATTTCATCTGTTAGTCTTTTAGTCTGCTACTTCCTAATAGACTACATTAAAGTCGACGATACGTAACGTCGTCTTTAATGCGTGAGAAATAATATTTTCTGTCTGAGGTACTTCCGCTGCCCGATGCTTCTTCACCGACTGTTAAAGATTACTACGTGCCCGGTGCCACTACGAATGGAGTACGCAGAAAGTACACACACTTGAATTAAAGGTCCATGACCATTGATCACTGAGCTTTAGGCAGACAGTATAGTCCAACATATCGATAGACTGCATCGAGAACGCTTGTGTTGCAATTTCCTTAAATAATAATGCAGTTTGACCTACTTAGCGTTAGTTAGCACCTATCGACCTATTCATTCATCATCTGGGGGAGGGGTCCAAGGCTTACAGGATGACGTCACTGGGGTTTAAAAATCATAACCCCGCGCCCCAACAGCTGCATACCCCTCTGGTGACCTACTAACCCAAAATGGTATACAAGTGACGTAGGCATCGTACAGCCTCGACGAGAGGAGTTGCTTCTATGTCTTGTTAAACTGGGACGTGAAGGCAAAACTTTTTGGTTGAATGTACTTTGCGTTTTCAATGGATGTGTCTACGGAAAGGACTGTAGCTATGGCTGTGTTTGTGTATCTGAGTACCAATGCCACCCCCCTTCAACCTTCAGCCGTCGAGGTCTTCTCCATTAGGCATAAAAGTAATTTTACACAGTCAGGAAATATGAAAATCTTGGATTAAAATTATCACTTTGAAACACACTTGCAGTGTTAATAGCCTAGTTGGTTAAGAGTTTGCCTACCTTTGTGGGGATCTGGGGTTTGAATCCGATGATCAGGAACATCTAACTTTTCGAAGTTAAGTGAAGCAATTATAAATCTTGCTTTAACTATAAAGGTAGGTAGATAAATTGGGAGGTAACCTGAATGCCTTTGAGTTCCCCAAAAAGTTCCCCATAATGTTCTCAAATATGTGTGAAGTCTGCCAAACCGCACTATAGGGCCCTATTCATTCTGAAAGTATAAGTAATGCGTTCAGTAGTAGGCCGGCGATAACACGAGATGTCACATTTGCTGCGTAATTACCGGTTGCCACTTGATTATTTTTTTTACAACCGCGCAATCATCGCGCTTATTACTCGTATCTTAGCGTATGTACCCTTGCTGTATATTTCGTGTAAACAACCGTGACATCGGAGTTACCTATAATTAGCCACCAATGTAGTATGAAAATGTCAATTACAGCAAGTCTTCCTCTGTTAATAAACTTCCTATAAGTACTATCCTTTAACAGGGTAGTAACAATGGAGCAAGACGTAGGCAACTAAATTGAATATTATGCAATCGTAGACGCATATATAACGCTTGACGCTATTCCAAAGGCTCGTCACTGATTTATTGAGAATGCTGCAATACTGAAATTTCAGGGCGTGGGAGGCATTAATGAAAAATTTTGGCTCAAAACTGCATTATTATATTTGTCTCTGCGCATTACATTAGCTGCTAATGAAATATCATCAGAAAAGGACGTATATAAAAATTTGGGGTTCAGTTCAATCTTGGATGGATCATTAAGGAGATTGGCGCGGAAAATCTCGGAATCGGAATACCTAATTATTATTATTATTATTAATCCATTAATCCATACATTTTTATTCATTCACTAATCTCGATCCCAGTGCCGCGCCAGCCAACTACTTGTACTGGACACGGGCCTCTTCACGAATAAGAGGGTTTAGGGCTTTAGGTCATAGATACATACAAAGGTACCTACAATAAGTGCTTTTAATAACACTCACGTGAAACTACCAATTTGCCATTCATTATTTCGTTAACGGTAGCTAAGTTGTCTAAAAACTGGTCTACAAACTCATAATGATTTTAAAATACAAAACTATTTTGATCGTTTTAGGTAACTTACTCGTTAGATTAGGATCGTGATGTATGCATGTAAGTCTCCCAATTTGAATTGAGCTAGCACTATGGTCTTTAACTCGTCTCTGAGAGGAGCCGTTGATGGGTTGTTAATGATGATGGTGAATATACGAATATACTTATATATATTTAGATCCGTTGCCGTTGGGATATAATAAGTTGCCTATATAGCAAGATTTTCTGCGTCACTTTTTCCAGCGTAATTTTATGCAGGTCGGGGGCGTTAAATCTGTTTCTATTTGTGCACCCTAGAGAAAAATTCACTATCTACGCAGCAGCCAGCAAGCCTGGTAATTTAATATTTATTGCCTTCCGTTTTAAAGGTTTAACCTTCGATGACGGTCGTACAAAATAAGATACTGAGATAGTTATAATCTTATTTTAAAAAAGAATCTGGAAACGAAATCAATTATTTCTCCCAAATGACCACCTCTAATAATGCACAACCTTACTTGAAATTGTATTAGTTCATAAATATCTCAAAATATTAATATTTATTTTTATCGAAGTGTCAACCTATACTTGGGTGGATTTCCCAACAGCAAAATTTACGCGGCATGTATGAAATCGGTAGTGCAGACCGTTACTTTACAGTGCTTATATTTTTTTCTAGGCAGAAGAGTATGTTATCTTTATGGAGCCAGTAAATATTTCTCGATAAAGATTGCAGTTTAGGAATAAAGAAAATTTTAAACCCCTAATTTTTCATTTCGGTGGCTGTCCTCACAACATTTTTCAGTGTAATTTCCCTCATAAAACAAAAACTATTGGTTGTTTTGGCTTATGGCTACTTTTATTTAAATCGTTAATAGTGTTAGTATTATCACAAAGTAATTTTATAATAATATCTACCCAGATTAAGAACTGGTAAGTAAAAATGCATGTGTCCCAGAAAGTCCATTCATTTCGGTGGCTTAAAGTTAATCAAGAATATTTTTGCATAGAACAACTCTAGCTCCCCCCTTATGCGTTTAGAACATACGTAATAGCGGCCTCTAGGTGTTTATCGTGTATGGAAGTGCGCCGAATGCCTGCTTATTCCTCAAAAAAACGTTTGTATGTCATTTCGGTGACGTGCGACACATTTCTTTTCATTTCCATGTACAGGTATAACTTTTCTTGCAATAAACTAGTATATTTAATTAAATACTAATGAATGAGCTATTGGTAATATGTTTATTTGTGTAGTATTCCTTATATCCTATAGAAAGTACTTTTTTAGTTGTGCTAATTTTTACCCTTGGTTTTCATTTCGGTGGATTACTTTTTTAGTTGTGCTAATTTTTACCCTTGGTTTTCATTTCGGTGGATAAAAACCCACCGAAATGATAAAAATTCTCATTTCGGTGAGCTTTTATCATTTCGGTGTATAATAGTTTCATTTCGGTGGATTGTTTTATCATTTCGGTGGAATATTATTTCATTTCGGTGGATCATTATTTCATTTCGGTGAAAATTCGGATGAACACGTGAATTTTTCAAAATATTCGTTTAATTTTATAGTATGTATATATATGAAAATTTTAATAGGAGGACGCTTTATTACCAATACTGTACAACAATTATTTTAGTCTGTCTGTCTGACTGTCTGTACGCTCATCACGTGAAAACTACTCAACGGATTTAAATATAATTTGATATACAGTTAAAACCGTTTACGACGATATCATTTAGAACAACATATTGGTTATATTGACCAAAAAGGTCCCGGATGAATGCTATATGACAGCCTTATCAAAAATATCGCTTTTTACGACATCGCTTACTACGACATACCTGATTATGCGACTACATTTCACTAATATCTTCGGAGAATGATATCTGTTAGAACGACCAGCTGTATTGTAAACAATTTGAATAGGTAACAATATCCACATCTGGGGCACAATATAATGGTCAATGGCTATTAAGATCGCAAAGTAAACAAAAACGCTTCGAGTTAAGGGTCTTTTGTAATTCTTAGAAACAAAATACACGTGCATGCAGTATAATTAAAGCCCGCTTCTTCATATCCCTCCAGTCAGTCTGTTACTTATCTGTACACAAGACGCACTAAAACTTATTGTCGAGTTATTGTCTAACAGAATGTAATCTTATTTATTTTATGCAATATGAATATATTTTTCCTATTGATATCTATAGATTTATATATATATTATATACCCACACATTCAATATCACCACTTCATAAAAAAATACTTTGTACCTCGAAAACATCACAGGCTTTTACGACTATCGGTTTTTACGACCAAATATGACTAGTCCCTTCGATGTTGTTGTCACAGGTTTTGACTGTAGTTAATAGGTAGCTGATACTCCGGGTCAAAATGTAACATATTATTATAAGATAAAAGATTTTATCCTTATAAACAATAAGGTTCCTCCGGGATATGAGATGAAAATTTTTGTTTATTTTACTCCATACTCCGTCAAATCTAATCCGATTTAAAGTTTATTTATATGGTTCTTCTTCTTCTTCTTTATCAACCGATAGACGTCCACTGCTGCACAAAGGTCTCTTGCATGGACTTCCACAGGCCTCGGTCTTACGACGCCTAAATCCAGCGGCTCCCTGCGACTCGTTTGATGTCATCGGTCCACCTGGTGGTCTGCCAACACTGCGCTTCCCAGTGCGGGGTCGCTATTCCAGCGCCTTGAGATCCAACGACCATCAACTCTTCGTACTATGTGCCCCGCCCATTTCCACTTCAGTTTCATTACATTCTGTTAGTCTTATGTACAGATAAGTAACAGACTGACTGGAGGGATATGAAGAAGCGGGCTTTGATTATACTGCATGCACGTGTATTTTGTTTCTAAGAATTACAAAAGACCCTAAACTCGACAAGTTTTTGTTTACTTTGCGCTCTTAATAGACATTGACCATTATATTGTGCCCCAGATGTGGATATGGTTACTTATTCAAATTGTTTACAATACAGCTGGTCGTTGTAACAGATAGCATTCTCCGAAGATATTAGTGAAATGTAGTCGCTTAATCAGGTATGTCGTAGTAAACGATGTCGTAAAAAGCGATATTTTTAATAAGGTGGTCATATAGAATTCAGCCGGGACCTTTGATGTTGGTCAATTCCGATATGTTGCTCTAAGCGATGTCATCGTAAACGGTTTTAACTATATTTTGTCTGTCTGTATACGTTTTCGGTGCATTTTCATTTCGGTGGACACATTCTTTCATTTCGGTGGCTAGTTATTTCATTTCGGTGGTTAGTTATATCATTTCGGTGAACGAATGTTTCATTTCGGTGGCATCCAAATTTCAAACACGAATTTACATAGGTTTAATAGGATATATTTTGATGGCATTACAAAAGAGCATAACCTATATCAAGAAGTATAATATACTACAGCTTAAATTTAAAAAAAACTTATAATACGAAAGTTCACCGAAATGAAAGAAAAATACCACTTTGTTGAAATTGACCCACTTAATAATTGTTAATATTTGTTGGGATATCACAAAATATATTTCTGTGGTTTGGCCAGTTATGTTTTTCTTTAGAAGTGTTTAGCATGTTCGATTCAATGCCGGGTCGGGCTAAAAAATGTAGGTTGTAGGTATTGGCTTTGTCAAGATATCCTCAATACAAGTCCGGGGTAAGGAAGTAGGCGGTATGTCACCCTCGTGCCTTACGGAGCACGTAAATCCGTCAGTCCTGCGCCTGATCTCTCTCTGGTCATGTCAGATTTCCGTGCCACCAGACTATGAAAGTGAGGGAACAGAGAAAACAACTGTGTTTACCGCCATGGCCGGATTTGGTCGGGAGAACTTTATTATTGTAGTTATTACCATTATTATGCTCTCTTGGGGGTTGAAAAGAACTCATCAAAACAAAATAAATAATTTGAAAAGCGTCTGTTTAGTATCCCAGGGCTCAGCTCTAACCTCCATCATCAGACAGGCTCAATGGTGCCATTATTATGTTATCCAAAAACATACTAATCGTAATAATGTACATTTTCGGATCGATCTAAACCTTGGAAATGGCTTAAAAAACAGTTAGGTATCAATTTCGACAGAAACACGACGTAATAACAAAGTAAGCTAATAAAAAGTTGAAATTACAAATTACAAAGAACATGGACTGGTTCCAATTAAGAAAACAATTGAAAACTTCGGAATGCTACTTGTGGAATATTTTCTTATTCGGTCACGTTTTTCACGTTGCGGCGTAAGCTAAGAACTAAAGAAACGTTTGAAGCGTGGGTGGGGAAAGCGACGTAGAAGATTAGCAGATGAAGTGAAACATAAGAGATTTTGTCGACTCGTCTGAACTATGACATAACATGCTATCATAATTATAATATGTAAGTTTTACCTATTAGGCACATTAATAATGATTGTAAAAACTTTAACGTTCGGAGTAGTAACGTTGATTTTAACTTGTTCTTGTGTCTTTTTTTGGGTTCCGTACCTCAAAAGGTAAAAAAGGTATCCTTATAAAATCACTCTCTTGTCCATCTGTCCGTCGGTCCGTCTGGCTGTCCGTGTGTCACAGCCGATTTTCTCAGGAACGGGTGGACCTAGCAAGTTGAAATTTATACCAGTTTCTGAGGTCTATAGTCCCTATTAAGTGTATAAAAATCAAGGTCCTAGAGATATGGGCAAATTTAGATTTTCGCGAAAACTTGTAAGTACCATTTACCTTAATTTTCAACTTTTTATTTTTCGGAATTTTCCCTTTTCTTGTGCTCTAACTTTAAGACCTTGCTTTTAACCAAAATTGACAATCCTAGGTCAACCGAGAGAACCCTATAGGTTTTGGGTCGAAAACCTGGTAGTTCCCGTTGACCTAGAATCACGAAATTTATAAATACAACTTTTACTTGTGGAGTACGGAACCCTCGGTGCGCGAGTCCGACTCGCACTTGGCCAGTTTTTTTTAAGAAATTTGTAGATACTTAAGAGTGATACCATAAGGATATTAATAAACAAAACATAATTAGCTTTACATATATTTAAATTGAAAGTGAAAAAATGTAGTATATGTTATAGTAGTAATAATATGTTATTTATTCATTAATGTTTAGGCAAACCACATACTTACCCAACTAATTGCATTAATTAATAGGCAGTTATCGTATTTATGGCCAAGCATTTTCACGAAGGCAAAGTTGGTCGGTTGACGTAGGTACCTAAATATTAAGGTATTGGTTTTTAAATCTGAAAACCTCATTATATTATTAAAGATAATATATAAAGTAAGGTATGCTTTAGATAGGTTTTAGGAAGTATGGGTAGGTAAATAATAGTTTAATATAAATTTCACGTGTTTTTATTGTGAAATACCAAAATCTATACAATAAAAATGACTTACATCTAATCAATTATTCTATCTACATTTACAGCTATAGCAGAGTTCAAGGGTGCATAATTTAAACAGATTTTTAAACTTATTTATACTGCATTATAAATATATTACGTAAAAACATACATTTGTGGATAGAGTTGTTGATCTAATAAATAGAAAGTATAATTATACAATTTTTCCTTTGCATTATGTGATTAGAAAATGTTTATATTAGACTTTTCATTGATTATCGTAATAGATGTATAAATGTATACGAGATAAATCTACAACTATATTCCTCTCCGGAAAGGCACTATTCTTCTTATGGGATATAAGACTTGGTTGATAGAATCGTTATTTTAAGTTAATATAAGAAATATTAACTTTATCTATCCGTACTACATGGTACTACTTTACTATAATGTTATTTAATCTGTCCTATCAAAATGATTCGGAGTTATATTTAACGATTATCTTTTTCATCCAGATTCCCAATAAATCGTATCAACGCAGTCTTTCACAATTCCCATATTAATGCCACAGTCCGCACTGTCACATGAGCTATGAAGGTTCCGGTGTAAAAATTCTTATTACCATCGCCTTATTTGGTCCTTGACGAAGACAAATTACTTTTGTTTAACTGGCCCTTGATACACCTGTTTCTACTGATATGACGAAAGTTCTCTAGCGATTTTAATACTGACACTTTATATTTAACCAGTCTTGATCTCCTCCTGTTGTGTGAGCTCGGCGTATTGTTTACCGATTGAGGCCTACGGTCTGTCGTGGCACCCTTTGGGTTGGTAAGCCGGATAGTCCTCTGACGTAAGTGTAAGTCACAGGTGAACGAAGAATACGTTTCGGTTGTGGTTGCTTTTTTGGTTGTCGCTGTCGTTCCGTCGGTGAGCAGGAATGTGAGCGGTTCGTTAGGTTAAAATTTTGGAATACACGTCGCAATGACACCGTTGAACGATTACGACGACGGGGTTCCGAGCTGTCGCTACCGGAATCGCTCGATGAACTCGAAGACCGATCTTCCGTTCGTCCCGTTTCGCAGGACATGCTATCGTTGCTGCTCGAACTGCCCATAGAGTCAGAGGAGTCAGTAGATCTTCGAGATAAGCGCTTACTGAGAGCTTTTAATAATCGTGTACCGCGAGTCGTTGTTATGGGTTCGGACGATTCTTCTACCGGTGGACAAACAACAATTTTGGGTGCTATGGACTCCCGGCGAGGTGATGTTTTAGGCGTTTGCCCAACCGCATTCATTGGCAAATCACTTGTGAACTTGTCACTTCCCACTAAGTCGATTCCCAGCTGGTTCTTCATGATCAATAAATTTAACACTTTCTGTTGCCGTTAAAACTTTTAAAATAGTTAAAAACGAATTTCTAATATTACTGGAAAAGTGAATTTCCTAAAACTTTTTCGCAGTATCACTTGAATGTTGGTTAAGAGATTGTTATGTCTGCTTCCCGAGTAGGAGTCGCAAACTGGCGCTGTGAGGGCAGGGGCAAAGTTTATAAGGATATTTTGGCGCATGCGTGGAGTACTCCGTGGCTGGCCCTGCAACTGTTCACGTACACGCAAACCTGTCACCGCCAGGCCTCTACACGCCCCTGAGAATGCCACGAGCCTTTTTGTTTCTATTGTTCTGTTATATTCTGATTGATTGATAGTTTGGGTATTTTTTAACTCACCTTGAAGCCTTTGAGAAATTGTTATTATTTTACGCAAGGAGTTTTTTAGAGACTAACTTCTGTGCGTGCGTTAAAATTTTGTTTTATAATTCATAATGTTCATTCTACCTAAATCACTAAAATGCAGGCATATCTAATTAGATCGTTCAGAGCATCGAGAACTCTAGTAGGTATCTCATTAATTAAAAACATTAGAATAATACTTGAATAATACTTGTGTTTGCGTTGTTGGCAATATACGACGTTAAAACTATAAGAGTGTAGTTGATAATTTGTGCGTATTATCATTAATTTTAAGGTTGCATAAAAACGCTAATGAACGATACGATAGGTATATATCTCTATTTTTAATACCTAATCTGTGCAAAATCACAAAAAATTTAGTGAATCTAATTTTATATATGTAAGTACATGTGATATAAACAAATAATTAGCTATGTAAACATTGGGTATAATATATTCTAAATTAATGAACTATATTCTATTTCTATCTTTTTCTAGTCATTTCCCTTTCAAAGCGTTTAGATTTGTGTAATACGTATGAATAGATTAATAGTATCTAAATACAGAAAGTACGTAGGTATGACTCTGACTGTGAAATCTATAAAACCTAGTATTTTGCCGTACAACGGCAATTAAGTAGTTCACTATTTTTATAATTTTGACGCCCGTTTTTCTTTTGTGGCAAAGTATGTTATAAAGGAACGGCACAATGAGATACAATAGGCGCTAAATGTATGGCCAGCGTGGTGGATTATTTATGGCATTAGACTTTTTTAATTTATACGACTGCCTGAAAAAAGGAGTATATTGTTTTCAGGGTTCATGTATGTATGTATGTGAGTTTGTATATTCCACCATAACTTCTATACGCCTGAACCGATTTTGATGAATGAGGTATCGTTAGAATCCTTAGCTTATTCCGGGTGACATAGGCTAGTAAAATTTATTAAGCCTTTTAAGCCTTCTTACTCGAGAGGAGACGTGTGAGTGTGACCATTAATAGGCCAGTGATGGTTTGCGTTGCGATGACGCTATTTTGCTTTTGTTAGTTACTTAATACTTATGCAAATAGATTTTAAAATTAATACCTATACAGCTTTTTCTAAATATTCAACAAAAGCTTTTGTAAAGCAGATCAATAAAAAATCATTAACGTAATATTGAAATGAATGATTTTTTATTGATTTTTTTGATTTTGATTTTTGGTAGCTATTGACCAAATTGACCTTTCATCCTGGAAAAACAGAGAGTTCCCGCGGGATTAATCCAAATCCACGTGGACGAAGTCACGGATAAAATAATAAATTTCCAAATTGACCTTGCCGAGAGTAGAAAACAGGACCTCCGCCATTACGCTTGGGAAGTTGTCGTATGTGACATAACTCTACTCAATCTATTTCTTATGATTTGAATCCGGGGGCGACTGAGATGTCGCGTGAGCAATAACACGTGACACTTTTCTATAAAATTAGATTCGATACAAAACGTGAAGATGTTTGCGCTCCGGTGATTGTTTTCTTCGGAAAACTACAGGCGCACACTTTTATGCGATGAAAGCTGCAATTTATGTAACAACTGGATACCGTTTTTTGATGACAGTCTATATTCTTGACTGAGAGTTACGACGTTATTAGCGTAGGTCGAAAAGCAACGTAATGAATCAAAATAGAAAGAATAGAATAGAAAAATGTTTTTTATTCAAATAAACTTTTTTATAAGTGCTTTTGAATCGTCGATCGGATCGGTCGTCGATACCACTGGTTCGGAATGGACTTCCTGCCGAGAAGAACCAGCAAGAAACTTGGCGGTTGCTCTTTTCAAAACAAGTTTACAATACAATAGATACTATGCTATGTATGCAGTGCTTCCACAATGAGGGGAAGTTCCACAAAAGCATACCTAATAATTATAACTCAACACATGTTAAGACGGGCAGACAGAACGTAGTCCCATTCCCGCCGGTGGAACCTGTTCACGAGCATGACGCATGACCCACCATTGCTTCGCTCAACCATATTTGAGGGTTGAGGGAACGTAACAACCCGCATCACACGGCACCACCACAGAAATGTTTAAAGAGAGCATGACATACTTAGGCTACCCATGTTAAGGCTAGCCGAAGTTCCAAGTTATCCGTAGGATAAATTGGGCTTCCTGGCAGTTTTATATTAAAAATACTGTCAAAATATAAAATTTACGCTCGGATAAGACTTATTTTACCTTGTTGTATGTTGTACGTAATCGACCTTTAATAGAAGAGTTAAAGTACTTTGATTAATTTGTTCGTATTGGATACAATTATTTATAGTTAAATATTGTTACAATGCTATAGTTCAATTATTGAATTAGTATTTCGAAATCTTAGTCAGTAACTTCAATTTTACTATCATAATCATCATATTATTATCGACCCATGAAAAAGTCGATCTACGTCTCAACCACAGACTTCGGAATATTTTCTTCACTGTTAGACACACAAGTGATATTTAATCTAACTCCTAAATGTTCCCAAAAAGGAAGCGGAATAAGTCAACTATTACTACTAGTACAACTATTTTGGCTAGGCCGCCCAGGCTATCGCAGCTGTATACCATTATACATATGAATACAATAATATGTATAATAAAATAATATAGTGTCTATGAATAGTATTAGACCTTTGTAATAATAATATTATTGCGTTGATGTGAATAAGTTCATAACCAGACTCTCGAGGAGTATTATTAGCTTGATCATAATACATTGTTACGTAAGGGACAGTAAGTATCTACATAATTTGCTAATTTGCTATACGAGTTAATAGATACGAGTATACTATGCATGATTTTGAGGTTGGGACACCCAATAAATTGGAGTTTTGCGTTTTTTATCCATGAAAAAACGCAGACGGTATAAATATGAAATATCAGGGTGACCTCTGAGCTTTGCTCGGTTATTTTTTTTTTTTGGTAAATCGTGTTTTTTGGAAAAAAATAATAATAAAAATCGTAGGGGAAAAAATAATCGTCTGGACTCGAACCGGGGACTTCTGGTTTCGGGACCGACCGATTTCGATGATGGAACGTTTTAGATGGCGAAATTTACCTTCGTATTCTAATTTCGTTTTTCATTGCCTGAAAACTCGGATAAAACGACCTAAAAATGAAACCTGGCTAGATCGATTTATTGCCCCCGAAACCCCCTGCATACTAAATTTCATGAAAATCGTTGGAGCCGTGTCCGAGATTCAGATTATAAATATATATATATATATATATATATATATATATATATATATATATATATATATATATATATATATGCCGTATATATATATATATATGAATATGAAATATCAGGGTGACCTCTGAGCTTTGCTCGGTTATTTTTTTTTTTTTTGGTAAATCGTGTTTTTTGGAAAAAAATAATAATAAAAATCGTAGGGGAAAAAATAATCGTCTGGACTCGAACCGGGGACTTCTGGTTTCGGGACCGACCGATTTCGATGATGGAACGTTTTAGATGGCGAAATTTACCTTCGTATTCTAATTTCGTTTTTCATTGCCTGAAAACTCGGATAAAACGACCTAAAAATGAAACCTGGCTAGATCGATTTATTGCCCCCGAAACCCCCTGCATACTAAATTTCATGAAAATCGTTGGAGCCGTGTCCGAGATTCAGATTATAAATATATATATATATATATATATATATATATATATATATATGCCGTGTGGTGACGGCAGATCAGAATACAGTTGTCACCACCCCTCCTCTTCCCGCGGGTGTCGTACGAGGCGACTAAGGGAGTATAACGGAGAACGGGCAGCAGCGTCCTCTGTGCTACTACTGCCATCTACTGCGATCACCAACACGTCTGCCCCGCGTGGTGATTATGGGCAAACCCTCCCCTTGGGTGAGGCCTTTAGTCCAGCAGTGGACTGTTATAGGCTATTGATGATGATGATGATATATATATATATATATATATATATATATATATATATATATATATATATACACGTACAACAATTGCTCGTTTAAATATAAAGAAAGATTAATAGATAGATATAGGTATTATGGGTCTGAAGTAGGTATGTTATAGTTCTATTGACCCGCCCGACTTCAACATACGTGTACAAAATGAAATTATTTTATTCTTTTCAGTGGCGTTTGAAGTCGGTTTTTTTTAGCTGTGTGTGTAGCTTCATAGGTTAAATCTACACATTCTCTGATCGCGAGCGATTTGTTTCTATTCATTGAGGAGTTCCGTCCTCTATCACCGAAGATATTCATAAAATCTTCACCAAATTTAAATGGGACCAACCTGACGGTATGTCCTTTAAATAAAAAAAAAGTTTGTGTGTCAGCTCCGACGCACGACTGGAGTTTACTCCTTACAACGTCGTAATGCATTCGCGGCGCTCGCTGCGTCTAGGCGCCGCTCGGACCCGATCGGTACGCGCTCGGCTTCCCGAAGCGAAAGCTCTTTCGCACGAAAACCAACCTTATTTACTCAAAGTTAGGGTAGAAATTTGCATCGTTGTGAAAAACGTAACGAGGTCACGGCTTCCCTCGGAAAGCTCTTTCGCACGAAAACCAACCTTATTTACTCAACGTTAGGGTAGAAATTTGCATCGTTGTGAAAAACGTAACGAGGGCATTCGACAACTCAAGCGAAAACCAACCTTATTTACTCAACGTTAGGGTAGAAATTTGCATCGTTGTGAAAAACGTAACGAGGTCTTTGATAAGTAGATTTTACTCCTCGAATTTTTCTCATACCGGGCGCCTAAAATCGATTCTTAAGGAGTAAACTCCAATAAACTCCAATAAACTCCAAAAATGATTGAAATCGGCTCTTTTTGTTTTTTTTAAGTCGGTTAATTAAATACTGGGGTAGTAGTAATAGTAGACAAGGGAATAAATATTAATCACGCCAACAAAGTGGTGAAATAAAATTGTGAAAAATAATTTTTTTTAGGGTTACCTCCCCTATCTACATATAAAGTGGGGATGATTTTTTTTTCTCGCCTTTCCCATAGTGTGGGGTGTCGTTGAATAGGTCTTTGAAAAATATTGTGGGTGTGGGATTTTTCGGTTCAGGGATCCGTTTGTGAAATATTATATTTTAAAGTGCTAAATTTTATTAGAGTCAAGTGTCCACTCCCGCCCTCTGCCAGCTAAATGGTTGTTTATAGGATACATGAAAAAATTCAAAGCAGTAGTAGGATATAAAGAATTTTATAGGAAAACTATCACAGATAAGAACGGTTCATAAGTTAAGGAGTTTATCTGTTTTTTCTAGGTTAGGTATTACACGTAGTGTAAGTTGCATTTTTTGTAGTATATTATAGTAGTTGAACCATGGAACTCAAAATATATTCAATATTCATAAATAAAATAAAATCACTATCCTAGGTCAGCAATAATATTTGTGACTTGCAACTACGGAACCCTACACTGCGCGTGGCCCGACACGCACTTGGTCGGTTTTTTGTATTGTACTAGTATCGATAGGTACGAGCTTAAAGCGTACTTATAATGTTTTTATGTATCCCTCCTTTTTCGCAAATCATTGTACCCTGCTGGACGTAGGTCTGGCGGTGGACGTCCATATATTGGAATTATTAGAATCCATTGGCTCCTCGCGACTCGTTTGATTTGGTCTGTCTATCCAGTGGTCCAATCTGACTGTCTTTTCTTATAAGGGATCTTGTGACACCAGTCCCTAACTATGTGCGTCGCGCGGCCTACTGATTGCGAATTTAGCTTGAGGACCCGAATTAAAACAAAAACTGAAGGCTGGAAGGAAGCTGGCATTAACTGAAAGCATAAAGCTGGTGCATTAAAGTCTGCATAGGAATAAGAAGATCTTTTATCATCACCCATTCAAAAATCTATCCATTGAATTGGCTTACCTACTGTAAGCATTAAAGCATTAAAAATAATAAGTACTATTTGAATTCCGCAAAATTTCTAGTGTCTCTCTGCCAGCTTTTCTTTCCTCTGCTTATAGTACACACACTCTCTTTGAAAAAATTATATCCCAGTCTTTGGGATCAATTGAGGTGTCGTACTTGGCAGAGGCAAGAAATGGTTGGTCAGCGATTAGCCCAAATCAATTGCCGGTTTCTCTTCCTTCCCAGAGACAGTGGGATGACATTATTTGTAAAAAACCTTTTGACGCAATGTTAATGCAAGCAAATTCCAAAGACCGTGCTCGTCTTCTCGCTGTCTCTGCGAAAGAATCCGGACACTGGCTCCATGCTATCCCTTCTGCTAATCTGGGCACTCTTTTAAACCACGCCACTCTTGCAGTGGTAGTTGGTCTTAGGCTTGGCGCCAAAATAACCCAGCCTCACCGTTGCCACTGCGGTGACCACGTCGACGCTTACGGTCATCACGGGCTCTCGATCGAAGAGCGCTGGTCGTTTCTCCCGCCACAATGCCCTCAACGACATCATCCGCAGGTCTCTTGCTACTGCTCACGTGCCAGCTGTATTAGAACCTATTGGTTTGGCACGTAGTGATGGCAAGAGACCTGATGGTATGACGCTTGTTCCTTGGAGGACAGGGAGGTCGCTTGTGTGGGATGCCACCTGTGTAGATACTCTAGCTGCTTCCCACATCCATGCGACCTCCTCTGTGGCGGGTGCAGCGGCTACTAGCGCCGAACAGGCTAAGAGGCGCAAATATGAGAAACTTGACAGTGGTTTCATATTTGCGCCTTTTGGTGTAGAGACCCTGGGGCCGTGGGGCCCGGAGGCTCGCGCACTTTTTTTAGAGATATCAAAAAAGGTGATCGAGTCTACCGGGGATCCAAGAGCTGGCAGCTACCTTGGCCAAAGGATTAGCCTGGCCATCCAAAGAGGTAATGCTGCCAGCATCTTGGGTACTATGCCACACTGCGGTGGCTTGGATGGGGTTTTAGATTTTAGTTAGTTTTTATTTTAGTTTTAATTTTAGAATTAAATTTAGGTTTATAGTATTGTATATATGAAATTTTCTATTAATAACTAAATACATGTAAATAAAATTAAAAAAATTTGAATTCTCCAACATAATATTATACTTACTTTTTAAATATTCAAAAACAGTTCGATTACAGATAGAGATCATCATTGGTTGTACCAATACGTACTTGTGACGGAATTGTGGTGCGCATCATTATTCCAAACATGGCTGCCAGGGGACTTGGCTTCACGCATTGTTTGCAATAGCTGGCCTAAAAACTGCAAGTTCCAAGCATATTGATTGACATTGCTTAATTATTTTGATAATTTTAGTGTTTATAAAACTGTATCATTACATAGGCTTATATTGGCACTGGCATGAAGTACTGAATTGTGATAGCGCTGCTTGTTCAGCAATGTTAACCCTGGTCGGAAACTGGGTGGGTGACTGACGATGTCTGGCTCCTTTGGCTTCTTCGCTCCCTTCATATGCCATATTATGCCATCGATCCCGGTCACATCTGATAAGTAATAAACTAATAATCGTTATACCAAAGAGTCAAAATCTCGGTCTCTTTCGAGTCGTAATTTGTATGTGGCATGATCTGAGAACCCACCGATTTATTTTCGAAGAAATTTACTACCATTATATTAATAATGGAATGGGGCACGACTTCATAAATGTGGCATAGGTAAGATGAAGAGAGAGAGAAAAATAATGAACGAGGTTTGTAAATTATGAGTTTATCTATCACTGCAGAGAGCGTAGTGTCGGTTTTCACCAACGCTCCCCAACTATGTATTACGGGCTACCTAAGCGAACCCTTAAGGAATACCTAAAGGTGAAAATGACACTGGGTAAGGGATTGTATTTAGGGCTTACCTACGTCAAGACACTCCTACTTAGGGAATGATTTAGGTACCTATGGATGGTGAAAAAGGCCATACGTCGACCAAAGTGTGGGAGTCAAATAATAAATACCTACGAGTGCCATCAATTCTAGAACACTGCTGATTTGGCTTCTATTTGGCATCGTAGTGGACCTTTAGTGGACGCACATTGGCTCTACTTACAACAAAGATTTTATATAATATTCTTTCAATTAGGTCGGGGTCCTATTCGTTCTGACATTCAAGTCTCATCCTTATACCTACGTAATTGCAAATAAACGTAACCATATATTTGTGACGTCAATTTGAATGGTTCTTGTATAAGGAGGTGCCAAAATTAACACCATAGAATGCATTTCGCGCATAGTTACGATGCCACTGCAGAGATAAGCAGCGTCTTTTTCATTATTAAAAATGCCAATCAAGTCACATGAACAAATCCAACTGTCCCAACGTCCGAGCCACTCTTACTAAGAGTAAACTATGTTTGCTGGTTTGTCCTTCAATCACGCAGCTACAGAACAATGAAAGAACTCGACGTGTTTTCTGCATGGGTGTAGTTGACAGCTTGTAGATTGACATAGGCTGACCTTTTATCTCGGAAAAATCGGGTTTCGCGTATTTTTAAAAACCTATCTTCACGCGGATGAAGTCGCGGGCAAAACCAGTACTACTAGCTTTTTTACATTAAATCCAAAATCCGAATCCGACGACATCAGACGATCATCAGATTGCATTATGTTTTGCCAATTGTAAAACACTTTATACTTCTGTCAAATGATTGGAAATCAAAGCATCTAATGTTCTAATTTTCAGTACCTACTAACTAACTTGAAACCACACGAGAGCTCGAAGTAGTATGTACCAGGTACCTATAAATAATTGATAACTTAATATTCAATCGCAACTTCGTGATCGTAGAGTAAAATTCCACATTCCGTCGCGTCACTTATAGGGTTGTTTTGAAAATACCTTAAACACGTGTTGCTGATATTTTCTAAACAAGCACGTGTTTCAATAATCATATATCTATAAATAATATATATACTGTTCAGTGTTTCTACTTTATTTGTGTCTAAGTGATGTCTTAAAATGAGTATTTGAACATTAGTTTTTAATTCGATGCCTTAACATGGGTAGCATAAGTAGGTATGTCACGCACTCTTTAAACATTTCTGTGGTAGTGTCGTGTGATGCGGGTTGTTACGTTCCCTCAAATATGGTTGAGCGAAGCAATGGCTGGGTCATGCGTCTTGCTCGTGAACGGGTGCCACCGGCGGGTATGGGGCTACTTTATGTCTGCCCATCTTAAGATAGAAGTTAGTCGGTATGCATTTTTGGAACTTCCCTCATTGTGGAAACACCGCATATATAGCATAGTATTTACTGTATTGTAAATTAGTTTTGAAAAGAGCAACCGCCGAGTTTCTTGCTGGTTCTTCTCGGCAGGAAGGGCATTCCGAACCAGTGGTAGATTCATCGACTATTCAAAAGCACTTGTAAAAGTTTATTTGAATAAAAAATATTTCTATTCTATTCTATTCTATAATGTCTAGCTTGTACCGACTTTGTTTTGCTTTTTCACAACAGTTGTACCTATTTTTTGTAGGCAACGTAGCGTAGCATATAATATTATGTAGATCATTCATTGAATATTCTTCCACCTTCTGAAAATTCAGTGAACACTACTTTGAAAACTTTGAAGACATGACATTACCTCTGAAAATGCGTTTTTCGAGCAAGTGTTTTGAAAACTAAATCATACTAATATTATAAATGAGAAGGTGTGTTTGTTTGTTGGTGTGATACTTTTTTGGTTCGTTGGTTTGTCCTTCAATCACGCTGCAACAGAGCTACGGATCGACGTAATTTTTTGCATTGACCTGGAGAGTGACATACTTTTTATTTATTTCCATAGTTAAGGAAAAGTAAATGTACCTACTTACGAGATTTGGATACTTTTTGAAACGTGAAGTCACGCGTTTTTTTTTTTGCAAGATCTATGACAAAAACAAATACAAAGAATATCCTTATCACCATGCGCACGATTAATCTTCGTTTACGGATTAACTACTAGCTTTTGCCCACGGCTTCGTCCGTGTGAAGTAAGGTTTTTAAATATTCCACGGAAACTCTCTGTTTTTCCGGAATAAAAGGTAGGTATATAAAAGGTAGGCCATAGTCTATATCACCTGTGATATCACTTTCAAAATACTCAACTATACCATGACTACACAGCATACCTAGACCCATACAAAAAATCACATCGGTACGTTACTCTGTTGCTGCGTGATTGAAGCGCAAGCCAACAAACAGACTGTCGCATTTATAGTACTGTACTCGTAGTAAGGATGGTTCGGACCAAAGCCCGGACCGGCTTAAAATGACGTTGGGCGATTGGATTTGTTCATGACTTCATTGGCATTTATAAAAGTGGAAAAAAGGCTGTTCATCTCAGTTTAGTCGTAGGTAACTATGCGCGAAATGCATTTTATGGTATGAAAGACGAAGCAACAAACCAACAAACAAACATACTTTCGCATTTATAATATTAGTAAGAATTAAAGGAAGTTCCTATCAACATTGTAGGCGTTCACGGGGCAACAATATATTCACAGTAGAGATAACATCACAATTAGAACAAGATTAATTTTATTTTATGATGCAATAACACATTGGGTTTCTTATGTCACCTGAAATTAGGCCAAGAACAGACTGAATTATTTGTTTAAATCTCTATTTATAAAAATAAATTGCTGTTCGTTAGTCTGGCTAAAACTCAACAACGGCTTGTGCGATTTGAATATTTCTCTTTTTGTTTTGTTCAAAAAAATTTTTGGAAAAAAATAGGATAAACCCAAAAGAACAGCTGAGAAATCTAAAAAACAAAATTGGTACTTTTTAATGGGAATCACCACTTCGGAGCGAAGACGCGGGTAAAAGCCAGTCATAGATAAACACGACCATTCTCGGCCGGTTAATCTGCCGCTGCTAATGTTAATTTAAATTTATTATGGTTAAATAAATAAGGAATATGAATATACTTAGGTAGGCAATATCGATTTTAATTTGCTTATTTGGAAGTATAATCGCTCCGTAGAGAGGCAAATTACATAAATAGGTTTAACTCCAACGTAGTTACAATTATACAAACACAAAGAATAGAATAGAATAGAAATGTTTTTATTCAAATAAACTTTTTACAAGTGCTTTTGAATGGTCGATGAGTCTACCGCTGGTTCGGAATGCCGTTCCTGCCGAGAAGAACCAGCAAGAAACTCGGCAGTTGCTCTTTTCAAAACAAGTTTACAATATAATAGATATTATGCTATGTTTGCAGTGTTTCCACAATGAGGGGAAGTTCCACAAAATTCCACAACAACAAAGTTCCACAAAAACATACCTAATTACGAGTATATCTATATATCTAATTATAATTCAACACATTTTAAGACGGGCAGACAGAAAGTAGTCCCATTCCCGCCGGTGGAATCCGTTCACGAGCATGACGCATGACCCAGCCATTGCTTCGCTCAACCATATTTGAGGGAACGTAACAACCCGCATCACACGACACCACCACAGAAATGTTAAAGAGAGCGTGACATACTTTGACATCGAACAACAAAGAGTGTTACATGTTCGTAGTAACACTTCTTGCTAGGAAGAACTTAACGGCAGGAAGTCTCTAAGTTAAGCTCATCGAATCGTATTGAAACTCGAAGAGTTCACATAGTCCAATAGAACATTTACATCTCCTTACTAGTATTTACTATTACGTTTGTTCCTATTTTAGTTATAACTTAATGCTTTAACTACAATTTAGTGCTAGATGCACGTCAGGCGATTAAAGTTAAGTTACAGTTAACATTAGAACCGAAAAACAAGCATACATGACAAACTTTACAAAAAATTGGTATAAGTTGTTACTTTATAACTTATACACAAAATTGATATTTAAGTTGTTACGTAGCAAAGCAAAAAATAAGAATTAAGTGCGGGTTGCACAAGCCAGTATTAGTTCCTCCATGGTTAAAATCAAAAACTAAAGTACCATGACTTGTTCCACCCAAAATGCCCACTACCCATTTGTGGTGGTCACGTTTTTTGTAATTTATAAAGTTTTATTATCAACACTAAAATATAATATATTATGATAGAACCTGTCTCTCTGTCTCTTCACAGCTTTAGCTTCCGGGAGGGCTTAGAAGTTGTCATTATAGATGTGATATCAATGTCCTATGTTTTAACAGCGCCATTATTTTAGAAGTTCAAGGATATAGTTTTAGTATATAATCATTCTATGACAAATGATACAATGTATTCGTACATATATTTCGTATCAACAATGTTCTGCAAAGTGGTAAGAATACTTCTTCGTATATATTTATAACTTACTAGTTGACCCAGCGAACTTCGTACCGCCAACTTATCTATTTATATAAAACAAATAAACTATCCCAATCCAAAAAAACTATCGTATCTTTTAAGTTGGACCAAATTACACATAGTTACGAAGTTTGATAAAAATCAGTTCAGTAGTTTAGGAGTCCATCGCGGACAAACAACGTGACACGTAATTTATATATATTAAGATATGTATACCGAGAGCTGGTACACTAAAATTCCCTAACGGAATCGAAAACTCTTTATGGCAATTAGTAGTTAACAATTTACCATTAAATTAAGCCTGTCACTTCATCAATGTCATTCAATCACTTTCATGTTTGTTTTATCACTTGCTTTAACGGTGAAGGAAATTGTCGTGAGAAAACCTGCATGCCTGAGTGTTCTCCATAAAGTTCTCAAAAGCGTTTGAAGTCTGCCGATCCGCACTTGGCCAACTTTGTGGACTATAGCAAAACCCTTCCTGCCTCATTCGAAATGAGACCTGTGCCGAGTTGTAGGCTGACAATAAGTTGAGATGAATAAAATAAGACCATTTCACCGACGTCGAGTGACGTTTAACCTAGGAATAAATTGGCGTTTTGACAGTTTCTGTCTTGAAAATCTGACAAAATAGGTTTCTGCTCGGATAAGATTTATTTACGTTGCTGAAATCAGCCTTAATGACTGATATTATTACTTACAGTTCGCTCTTTTCGCCGTGCTGGCGGTTGCACTCGCCGCACCGAATCCGGAGCCCAAGCCTCAGTACTTCACTTACTCTTCGGGTCTTGAATACTTATACCCAGCATCCGCTGCAGTGCCCTCAGTCGTGTCTGCATATTCCGCTCCAGCACTTACCCCATACGGATATTCTGCGTACCCTAGCCCTGTTTTCGTACGTTAAGAATATGTAATGTATCGAATATGATTTTATTGATCACATTTTCCCGACTACCACTTTTTGTCTAATAAACAATCAGGTTCATCTACGATATTATTGTTTTTTTTTTTTCACCTAAAATTACCGAGGGCCTATTTCTCCATCACCGAATAGTATTTAACCGACGAATAGAATTACCATTTGACAGTTTATGTATTGGAAATCTGTCGAAATGACAAAATTCGTCAGTTAAGGTAAAATTATCAAAGTACGGATGGGCACAACTGTAACTTAATGAAACTCTTCACAAAAGTTTGAAATACGAAACTGATTTTATATGAAACATTAAATTGACGTGCCTCTTTGATGTAAGTTGTAACAGATTAACAACTCTACAGATATATTTAGGTCATAAGGTGAGTCAAATTTCTCAAGCATCAAAAGAGAACTTTCCACGAGATGACTATGAGCATAGCGTCTGGAAAGTTTGTTTGTTAATGTTTAATTATATCATCGTTCGTCAGCTTGGTGTTAGATATTTCTGGATAGGATAAAAGTTTAAAAACTGTGACCCGACTACGGAAAATTGGATGTAACACCCGTCATATTGATTTTTAGGGTTCCGTAGTAAACAAGCAACCCTTATAGTTTCGCCATGTCCGTCCGTCTGTCCGTCTGTCCGTCCGTACGCGGTTTAGCTCAGAGACTATTGGTACTAGAAATCTGTAATTTGACAAGGGTATAAATATCAATCACGCCGACAAAGTGGTGAAATAAAATTGTGAAAAATAATTTTTTTTAGGGTACCTCCCCTACATGTAAAGTGGGGATGAATTTTTTTTCTCGTCTATCCCATAGTGTGGGGTGTCGTTGAATGGATCTTTCAAAAATATTGTAGGTGTGGGAACACCATTTTTCAATTCAGGGATCCGTTTGTGAAATATGATATTTTAAAGTGCTAAATTTTATTAGAGTCAAGTGTCCCCCCCCTCTGCCAGCTAAATGGTTGTATATAGGATACAAGAAAAAATTCACAGCAGTGGTATATATAATGAATTTTAAGGGAAAACTATCACGGCTAAGTAGGGTTCATTAGTTAAGGAGTTATATCTGTTTTTTCTAAGTGAGGTATTACACGTAGTGTAAGTTGCATATTTTGTAGTTTATTATAAGTATTTAAGCCATGGAACTCAAAATATATTCAGTATCTTTCAACTACGGAACCCTACACTGCGCGTGGCCCGACACGCACTTGGCCGGTTTTTATTTTCGTATAAAATGTAGTCTCTATCACCAGGATAATCATAACGATTCGATTGACACCTCATTCATCAAGATCAAACATTCGTAGATAGTCACATACATACACTGACTGCTAAAATCATAACCCTTCCATTTGGATTTTCCGTCGTCGGGTAAAAAGTAGCGTAAGTATGTGTCTCTTCAGTTCCTTAAATCGATTTGTAGCTGCATTATGGCGTGATTGTAGGACATAACAACCAACTCACTAATTATCTATAGTAATATTATAAAGAGGAAAGATTTTATTTTTGTTTGTTTTTTTTATGTTTGTTTTTTTGTACCGAATAGGCTCTGTAACTATTGGACCTATTTGAACCATTTTTTCACCAATAGAAAGCTTAGTTATCAGGAAGTTATAACATAGGCTATAATTTATTTTCAAAAAATTAGAGATCCTTAAGAAAATTGCAATAATGTAACCCAAAATAGCAAAATTTTGATTATAAAATGCATTATTTGGCGTATACTAGAAAACTATTGATGATATATAAAAACTCTGTACTATATATTTATATTTCTTGTGTGCGTGTGTATGTCACTGAACTCCTCCTAGACGGGTGGATAGATTTTGATGAAATTTTTTTTTTGTAATGTCATAGTTTACTATTCATAGTTAACTATCCAATCTTGTACTACTACAGGTTCATACAGCAGACCTCCACTAGGTCACAGACCTTATAATACTGACGTAGGTGAACATACAACATCAATGAGCCGCTGAGTATAAGCGGCGAAAGACCGCTGCGTGTGGAAGTCTCTATAAAAGACCTGTGTCCAGCGGTGGACTCCTTTTATTGGATAACGATGTAGATGATGTTGCAAAATATCCCTCGATCCGCAAGTATACGAAAACATTGCTTTATTTGCATTGTATTGGAAGTTAAATTGCTCCTAACACCTGAGTACCTGTAGTGTCCAGCCATAAAATAGTCTCACATACGTACATTACATACATTGTGCGTGTCTAGAAATCGAATTGATAATTTCCTGTTACCTTGATTATAATGTATTTTAAATATTTGAAATAAATTACTTCATAAAAGAAAATTTTATCACTCATTCACAGAATGTACCTATGTAGGTATTAGTTCTATGTCGGGACCATTCCAGCCAATACCCAGTGTTTCGATATATATACTGGTGTCTTTCCTTTGCAGTCTACGTGTGTATAATATTTTACAGGTTGGATTAAATTAAGTTTTTTACAGGTTTGATAGGACGGGTATTCTTAAAATAAATCAATCAATTATTGGAAACGTACCTACTTCATACAAAAGTCAACTCGAAAACATAATGATTAATTTAATTTTACATAGAAATAATGTTGAGATTAGATTGTGTGTTAGGTCCATAGACATGAATCGAAGCTGGTCCGGTGCGGCAGATTTTACAGTCTGCGGTTTTTGTAATATACTTATTAGTTACGGCCTTATCAGAGTAGTACGAGTATTCTTGTCAGTTTTTTTTATCTAAATAGCGAGCAAACGAGCACGCGGGACACCTAATGAGTTATTCATACTTTTATAAACTACGCTTACCTTCACAGCGTTCGTCAAAGAGGAAGGGTTGTTTGTAAGATCGGGTGACTATAATATTCGCACGTATAAGGAGCCGAGTTCAATGATCCTTGTCAAAAATTATTTATGTTACCCGCTTAGTCAAACAGGAACAATCTTAAATATCACTCGAAAACACGCGCAATATACGCGTGACATGTATGCAAAAATTCTAGACAAAATATTTTTAAGCTATTGTGTAGTGTGTTCGCTAAGCTACACTAAGCTAAGTAGTGACAGTTCGCTTTTCTTGTTTGTTTGTTTTTTAATTTTGCATAAATATTATAATTGCATAAGTTGATAAAAAATGCTATGCAATAGCTTTACCGCGGCAGTCCCCGAGTGCCACTTAATTTTATTTTATGTGTATATAGATCAGACGTGTACGAGTATGGAAAGTAGACATAGTGAGTCTAAGTAATAGCTACGTACAATGGATGTACTATGTACTATGGTGATTAATATAAACGATATGTTACCATATTCGACTCATGTTCGCACAAACATTTAAGTGAAACAAAGAGTACCTTATTTTAGATGTAGTGCTCGTACTGGCTACGTTTTTTTATATTCTTAACTCTCAACTGTAGTAATGACAAATACTCGCACTTCTACAGTCATGGGTCTAGAGGACCCACATGATTTGTGAATGGTAATTACATAATAGTGGAAGTAACGTGAGCGTTTGGCTGAACGCAATAGCTGATTTGGTTTTGTTTTGCCATTCAACACTAAAGTAAAGCTCATTCTGAGTGACAAGAATGACAGTCAGAGAGTGAACTTCCCTTTGAGTGTTGAATCTCGTGGCCATCACCAAAGAAACATAGAGAGAAAAGTAAGCTCACCGCTATATTAACCAATGTAATATAATATTAACTAATATAATTTGTGGAGGGTATTTGGGAGAATCTAAAACACTACTAACTTTGGGACATCTAAAAGCATTGGAAGATATTCAATCTTCCAATGGTCCAAGGGAACCAGGACTATCTGTTTAGGGTTAATTTACAACGAGTCCAGCAGTTCTTTGTATGGTTTTCCATTATGGTTCAAGGCCTCAAGGACACCAGACTTCTATAAATTCAGATCAAATATTAAAAATAAATCAGTTTAGTTGCGAAACCAAAGGGTGGTAGTCAAACCTCAAAGCTTTGTGGATTTCGTACTTATAAAATGATTGCCAAATTGGTGAGTAAAAGTTATAACATTCCAATCATTCCATAAAGGTTACCGTTTATTATTACAAGCTTTTATTTAGTTTCACCTGTCAGGATGTTTGTCATCAAACGATGTTAATTGTCATCAAATCTTGCAAATTAAAGATCCACTTCCCGGTTACCGATAGAGCTGAAATTTTGTATACATGTGTAAATCTGGTGACAATGCAATATTATGATGACATGGTGCTGATCTGATGATGGAGCTGGAAGGTGGCTATAGTGACTTCGCAATGAAACAACACAACCTCATCGAGTTTGAGCTCGTTTGAATCCTCTTGACGAATTGTTTGTCTTTCAATGGTAACCAGGGTCTGATGACGGCGCTTGAAGGTGGTCATAGGAACTCTGTAATGAAACGACGCAACCTCATCGAGTTTTGGCTCGTTTGGTTCGTCTTGACGAGTACTTTATTATTACATGGTTACCAGGGTCTGATCTGATGATGGAGCTGGAAGGTGGTCATAGTTACTCAGTAAAGAAACGAAGTACTCTGGTCCTAAATGATATCCAGGTCTGACGATGTATCCAGCTACTAAAAGCTTGTTTTTTAAAAATAAATTTCTAATTTACACTTGTTAAGATAGTGTTTGCTATAGTAGGTATTTGGGTACTTTTATGATACCACAATGGGTTTTACAAAAGGAAAGGTAACTTGAATATCTTGTGTTAGGATCGCTCAATGTATTACTTGCGTATTTTGCATAGCTTTTATCGCGGGCTTTGAACTAGGACAAACAGTTTGAGCGCTGCGACCGAATCAAGAAATTCCGTAACGAAAATAAACCTAACACCGTCGTTCAGTAAGCGTTCAACATTTTAGAGGTTCACAAGTAGCTCTGTTTGGCGCAGAGGGCGAGCGGCCGCTTTCTTTACCGTATGGTGTATGATGTCGCAGGTTCGAATCTCACTCGCGAAGTAGTGACAGTGCGCTTTTCTTGTTTGTTTGTTTTTTAATTTTTTTATTGCACAATTTTTATCATGCAAAAAAAAATATTGCATTAATATTATAATTGCATAAGTTGATAAAAAATGCTATGCAATAGCTTTACCGCGGCAGTCCCCGAGTGCCACTTAATTTTTTAACTCTATATTAATTAAGTACATATCATTCAGTATATATAGGTACTTTGGAAAGTAAATACTATAGTAATAATGGATTTAGGTTTGCAAAAATCCCGCAGGAGCACTAGATCACACCTTGCACAGCCCTCTAAATCCCGACAAACAGACAGATAGACTAAAATCTGTTGTGTTAGTTCTCCAATAGGTATAACTCTACTTTATTTTTTTAAAGAATATTCGCCAAGCAACTTATCTCCTCTCCCTTCCGAATAAGCGGAAGGCTTGTGTTAGGAGTGGGTTCGACAATAGTGTAACGGGTGGGGATCGAACCTGCGACAGTTTATCTAGTTTATCTCGCACGTTTAAACCTTTGGGCTGTTTAAGCTACGATACTTTAATATTTTATTTATTTGGATCAATAGTGAGATATTTTATTTACAGGTATTTCTTTTCGCCATGTTTGCCGTCGCTTTAGCCCGGCCACAGCTATATTCTAGCTACGGTTACAGTGGATACCCTGGCTCGACTTACCCAAGCTACGGAGGATATTCCGGGTACTCCAACCCGTTATCTTACTCTGGATATGGAGGTTACTCGGGATACCCGTATAGCTATGGCTACGGAGTCTACTGATTTCAATGGCTTAGAACATAATTAAGTTTATTTCAAATAACCTAAGACATTAGTTTTATTTTACTTGTTAATTTAAGCTATTAAAGTTTTTTGTTTACAAAAAGGGAAATAATGTTTTGATGCTTTTATTTTGCATTTTGTTTCTTATTAGGGCGTAGGCCTAATAAAAAATTAAACCCTGTTAATGCATGGCTTAAATATTTCTGTCATACAATTGACGTAACTATATATAGGTCAAGTATACATAGGTATACTTGACCTATATACGTCACTCTGCAATACAGTTTAATTTTTTATTAGTGAAGGCTTGGGTCTATAAATAAATAAGCTACAAAAACACTTGAATTTTAATTTATTAATACTTACTTTATCATTAGAACCTATGATAATATAAAGAGTATAATAATAATCAAAGATTGGAACGTTGACCCTCTCCCGCGCTATATCCCTATTTATTTAATATTATATTTCCTCCAAGAGAGGTAATCTTTAGTCTTTTGATGAAAAAAAAATGCTTTGAAATCCTTTTACAATTAAATAAATGAAAATTATACTCAAGTAGGTACTTGTAGGTAATTGTAAGACTATAGTATATGTGATTAACATATTCTACATTTACTTAAGTGGACTGTGGAAGCAATTAATATAATGCTTACAGTTTTTGTTCAATTAAATGCTTCATAAAAGTAATAGTAAAGTTATAAAGCGTAGCCCACTATAGTACTTGAACTTTATTAGTAGCCTAGGTATATCAGCCAGCTAGTGGCTTGTATGTCAGCTAGGGTAGCCTAAGTATGACACGCACTCTTTAAACATTTCTGTGGTGGTGTCATGTTATGCGGGTTGTTACGTTCCCTCAAATATGGTTAAGCGAAGCACCGGCTGGGTCATGCGTCATGCTCGTGAGCGGGTGCCGCCGGCGGGAATGGGGCTACTTTCTGTCTGCCCATCTTAATATGTATTGAATAATTGTAAGTAGTATGCATTTTTGAAACTTCCCCTCATTGTGGAAACACTGGATACATAGCATAGTATCTATTGTAAACTTGTTTTAAAAAGAGTAACCGCCGAGTTTCTTGCTGGTTTTTCTCGACAGGACGGGCATTCCGAACCAGTGGTAGACTCATCGACGATTCAAAAGCACTTGTAAAAAAGTTTATTTGAATATAAAATATTTCTATTCTATTCTATTATAACATGGAGAGTTGAGTTATAGACCGTAGAGATTAGAGGTGCAGACCTCGTACATCAAGCGTCAAAAATGCACCCCAAAGTGATGTCACATGCCGAATTGCGGTGTCCTTTACGGCGTCGCTACGAAGTGCTCCATGGAAAAATTCGTGGTATGCCATACGGTGTGCTACCATACACTTGTCTCTTTACAATAATACAATTATTGTCACTTGCATCGCCACACCAGACCAAAAGCGTTGGCATTTAATCCGACAAAATTAGCTGCGACATGTGACGTCGCTCCAACAAAGTTGAAGTTGCAAAGTAGTACGCTAAGCTTAGTAGCAACACCATATACTGTGGTAGTAAGTTCAAAATATGGATACCTATTACATAAATGTATATTATCTTAATAAGGGGAAGGCTCCCTAAGGCTAAGACTATGTGATATCAGTAAAAGTAGGTCCAGCGCAAAACTGAATATTAAAAAAAAGCACCACTAGCCCTCGTGTAAAATAGTAAAGGGTAGGTAGCTCGAGCGCAACCCATACAAACAGATTTTTTTCCTCATAAATTATATCATATTTAGTTTTAAAGTTACACAGGCTTTACGATTTACTTATTTATCTTTCTGTATAACTTTGATAACACATATTATTTCGAAAATATGAAAACTACTAACATAATAATAATACTAGTGTTAATAATAATGTAGATTGTGTCTGAACAAAATGTCATTGAATTCATTGGTTATTATTTAAACTAGATCTGTATTCTGTATAGAACGTAGTCTTTAAGGCCGACTACTCTTAACGCTATTTTGCATCTCTAGACATAAGACAACCCTGGAATGTACAACCTAAGTAGTGGTAAACACTGGTAAACAGGATGCTCTAATATTCTAAGCTAACAGTTATTAAGTTGCTTTGTATAATTTCTACGCAGAGCAGTTTACTTGAGCTAGTACCTACTTAAATATTAACAAAGTTACGTAGATGTTATCGCAACATGGTACACAAATATTATGTAGACTATCATCCATGATCTATCTACGATGTATTATTGTACCGATAATTCTTCTATCTTCTTTGATTGAGTTCTATGTTAATACCATCTGTATTGTTTAGCCATAGAGTAAAGCAACTGAAAAACCCCATTTTACCTCTTGCCCGAAACTTCAATAAACTTCATCGTCACTTACTACTACGGTGGTTATCCCTTGAGGGCTAACTCGTAAAAGAATTTAAAAGTAAGGATGTTTAAAAACTATAACCACTAACATTGGATGTTACAGCTCTGCCATATTGATTTAATTCGAGTAAAATCTAGCCTGTCACTCGGACACAATCGATGTCACAATCGATTCCATCAATACAATCGATTTGTGTCAATACACCTCATTCCTCAATCGGCTGTAGTTTAGGCGCTACGGTGGAATGTTCTTAAATAGTCACACATACATAGACTGCTAAGTTCAGTAAAAAGCATAATAAAATCAATATAGGTATAATTACTAATTATTGACCGTGGACGGCGGTGGCCATAACAAAACGAAAACATAGGGAATTGTGTAGGTAGATATTTTTTTTCAGCAGGTGTTTCTTGCTCTATGGGGAATGTATTGAATGTGATTATAAAACCAAACTTGACTTCTCAATGACTTAAAGGGTAAAGATGTCAAGTTCAAGTTACCTTTCACCCCTCGGTTTTGATTCGAGAGTCAATAGTAAAAGTTAGTTTAGGATTTTCTTGATAAAAACTCAAAGATTTTTATCAGGTGTATGATAAATAAGAACCGCCAGTCGTATTGCAATATTAACTATACTTACCAGTGGGGTCGCAAATTAAGGGATTTCAAATAAAATTACTTAACTGATAAAATCAGCAGGCCTAGCATGCATGCGCGAGAAAATTTTGTCTACCCCTTTTCTCGTATTATCTCTATATCTCTATCGAAACTAACATGGTTGCACACTATGATTCGTCTCGTTACGTCAAAAGCAGAGATATAATTATTTTCTCTATTTTAATCTATTCTAAGTATATCTATTTCCTAGGCTTCGCGCTCACTAGCGCTCACACGCAATCACTTCATCCTTTCTTACAAACCTTAAATTTATTTTCTCTATTTTTCTCTACGAACTCTAACATAGCGAGTGGCGACGTCATTTTCTCGAATTTTGAAGTTTAAAAGAGTAAACGAGTAAACGAGAAATCAGTCTACATCGACAATATCTCTCTCTCTCTCTCTCTCTCTTCGCGAGATATCACTTCGACGTGCATGCAAGGCCTGCTGAAAACTATAGCCAGTGTATATCTACTTACGAATATGTATGTTACGGTAAATTTGATAAATGTGATAATTATTAATAATTTTCGTTAATTATTAATAATTACCTCACCATTTGGTAAATTTGATAAATACTATGAATTTCATCACTTTTATCGGTTATTATTAATAATTCACTGTTGTCTTTGGTAAAAGTGATAAAACAAACGAGAAATAGTCTGACAACCCCTCTAAAGCCCACCCGACTCCTTTCTCCAGCCACCTTTAACCTCACCAACAGTAAGGATTTTTGGGTGCAAGTATTCCTACGTTGTCATGAAAAAAAATTAACAACGAAAACTGTGATGAACCTAAGTAACAGTAAGGATTTCCGGGTAAAAGCATTTCTGGGTGGTTATAAAAGTGGCCAACCTAGCCAACAGTAAGGATTTCCAGATGCAAGTACGAGTATATACGGATGGTCCTAATGGTGCCGCCCAAAGGCAATATATTGATTCCTCGTACCTAGCTAGACCTATTAGAACATACCAGCGATATTTCGGACAGGGACCGAGCCACTAAGCATAAACTACATCATGGAGCTCTAGGTTATATAGGATAGCTCCTCAATCCTGATGCTGCAGGGTACTGCCCACCCAAACTGCGGGGAATTAGGAATAGTTGATTACGAATTGATATTATAGCCACTGAGCATAGAATACATCATGGAGCTCTAGGTTATAGCTCCTCAATCCTGATGCTGCAGAGTGCAGGGTACTGCCTACCCACACTGTGGGGATTTAGGAATTTTCGATTACGAATTGATATTGTTGCCACTAAGCATAGACTACATCATGGAGCTCTAGGTTATAGCTCCTCAATTCTGATGCTGCAGGGTACTGCCCACCCATACTGCGGGGATTTAGAAATTGTCGATTACGAATTGATATTGTTGCCGTTAAGCATAGACTACATCATGGAGCTCTAGGTTACCACTAATTTACAAGTTTTATTCACGGAAACAACACCACTTTGCATACGTGCTTTCAAAACAAATGAATGGTAACAAATGACGCGTTATTGCCTTGCCCCCGCAAGTTGTCACAACCCCTTCCCGCCTCTGTTTATCGAAACAAAATAATGCTAAGTATTAGTAATCCACTGTAAACTTGGCTTTCCTGATGATCTGCGGGACGCGGAGTGAGAGCGCGCTCAAACAATCAGGCATTCTGCCGCTGTCTGCTGGCAGTGACTGACTTGGGATATTTTCCTAGCGACAGCTGAACATGGTATTTTAATATTGAACAATCGCATGATATTTCATAGCAATGTTTGAATAAAGAATGTTCTGATAATACAGAAAGTTCAGCTTAATGTTAATGTGTGTTTTTGTATTGCCTGCTTTCAATTATGTATGCGAATAATAAAGAAAAATAATAAAGACTGCAATGGAATATAATACTCGGTTAAGTTTTAATACATATATTTAGTTCTAATAGAATAAAATAATGCATTTGTTTAAAAAATATAATACTGTATTCGATCTTAGGTCGGTAATTTCGTCGCATCGTGTATACCCGAACACGTCACCCGCCCCAAGCCCTATTAGACCATCGCGATGGCCAAGTTTACGACGGTTTACCTTTAAGCGAATGTTATTTTTAAAAATTTAATAAATTTATCAAGAGTAAGGTGTAATTATTAATAAACACCGAAAAAAGTGAATAATTTATTACTTTTACCATCAATCTTGGTAATTATTAATAATGATCGGTAATTATTAATAATTTTCAATTAATCACATTTACCGTAACATGTACACAAAAGAGTAGCGACTCGCCTTGGCTTCGCGCAGATGCAATTCACTAGTGAAGAAAATGTGAATATTGCTTATTGAGATGTCATACAAAAATACCATCCATTCTTACAAACCTTGTCCTAACTATTATGAATAAGTACACCAAAAAACGGCCGGCTGAACCGAATTTGATGTGATTTTCATAGGCAAGTAGAGGATTATATAATACTCAATATTTTATCTAAAGGTAACTTTTATTCTGCACGACATTAATTAGTGTTTACTGCTTAATGGGTTCTGCTATGGAGTTTATGAATCCTACTAATATTATAAAGTAGCTTACGCCCGCGACTTCATCCGCGTGGATTTAGATTTTAAAATACCTCGGAAACTATGTGATTTTCCGGGATAAAAAGTAGCCTATGTCACTCTCCCCAACTATACCCTTGCAGATTAACACATAGGCTACATTTATCCCAGAAAGTAAAGAGTTCCCGCGGGAATCAAAAGACGCGGTTATCATCTAGTTACAAATAAAGATATACTTAGTTATAATTTCCTCTGCTTTATGTTCATGAAGAGAATTTTTTTGGAGGTGAACCTATAATGTGAAGTGCCCACTTGCCTAGCAAGTAATTTCCGCAATTTCTTGCATAAATCAATATCAGACAACCAAAAAAAATTGCAAAAATGACTCGATAGAGCGCTCACACAGTGCAAGTACAAGTGACTTGCCAGAGCATACTACTATACTTGACTTCTTTGAGTGTACTTAAAGATTACTCTTTGCTTAAGAAAAATTATGCACAGATTGTATATAAGCTTTTTTTTACAGGAATATTAGCCAATTTGAAGTTGACTAATATTCTCCTCTCCTCTCCAAATAAGCGGAAAGCTTGTGTCAGGAGTGGGTACGACAATAGTGCAACGGGTGAGATTCGAACCTGCGACCTTTCAGTTTTCAGTCCGCTCCTTTAACCGTTGGGCTATTGAGGCTAAATAAGCTTATACAGTAAGTAAAATATTAAAACAATGGTCGAGCTTTTCTTACACAATATTGTACATAATACCTATAAAACCAACTTGAAGTTTATACTAACTTAAATATAATTTGTATTATATGTACTCATAAGTTCCTTTATTATGAATTCATAATTATTAGCTTTATAAGTATATGTTAATAGTAACTAGTTTATATTACAATGTATTAAGAATAGGTAGGTAAAGTGACGTTTAAAGGTTTGAAGAAAACTAAAAAAACAGCGGCTAAGCTTTTTATCCTTTTAGTTGAAGTATATCTGTGAGATCAAATCAGAAATGAGGGGTCCCAAGGTGCCGGAGTGAAATATCGACTTAATAAACAATCTAGTATCCATAATACGATAAAAGTAAAGAAATTGTCAGTAGACAAATCTAAGCAATTTATTTTATGTAAGTAACTCTAGGAAAGAATGTAAAAATTATTATATCCAATAAATTATATACTGTGCAACCCTATAATCCATACAGATGACGTGAATTACCTAATACGGATGTCAATTATTCACATACTAATAAGTAGGTACAAGTACATACGAGACTACTTTGAAGATCAAGGACGGTTTTTATCAAGGAATAACGAGACAAGTGATCAAGGCGTGGTCGGAGTTATTGTATATAAATCAGAGCATTTGCTCGATAGATATCACTTGTGAAAACTCTTCCAAGCGAAACTATTACCATGCTGTACAAACTGGTAAGAATTTTTTTAAAACACTAGAAAAATAAAATTTAAAAATATTAATTAAGTCTAATATATCCGCTAACGCTATCTTAAGCAACGGCGTTGAAATCAAAAAAGTACTTATATTCTAATAAAATGTTATATATAAACAAATTTTGTATGTAAGATAAATCTTGACTAATTACCATAACGGTTAAAGGCGCGGACTGAAAACTGAAAAGTCAAATTTCCACACGTTGCATTATTGTCGTACCCACTTTTAACTAGGTAATAAATAGCTTTTCGCTTATTTGGACGGAAGAGGAGAACTCTTCTTTAAAAATTTTAATATTTTAATTAATTAATTACTGAATAAAATTACATAATATATACCCAATACTACATTAAAACTAAATTTATTCTAAAATTAAAACTAAATAAAATCTAAAACCCCATCGAAGTCACTGCAGTGTGGCATAGTACCCAAGATGCTGGCAGCATTACCCCTTTGCTTAATTATTATTATCATTTTAATTAATTATTATCATGATTATCATCATTATAAAAATTTTTAATTGTGTAGATTCCTACAGTAAAATATAACTACACACAGTGAAAATCTTTAGTGAAAAATGAAATATTCTTCTCTTTTATTAATCTCCAACATTTACCATGGAGTTTCACAAAAGTTTCCATAAAGTTTGTCTAATTATTATTATTGTACCTAATACTGAAGTACCAGTAACGGAATATATCTTTACATGCAGTCATTTTTTCCATCCTATATTATATTATAGATATTAAAAAAATATAAGTCGTTTAATGTTCATTTTATACTCAATGCAAAAACAAAAATAGTCTAATTTATTGTGAACAGCAATTTAAAACCCAAATAATTTGGCTATGTATTGTATACTTAAAATAAGTGACTACGATGTACATACTTATACATCATTCTAATAACAAATTTCTGAGAAGCATATAGGCCTCATCCTTTTATTCTATGTAAAGTCACGATCTCATGTCTTTGTTTAAAGTTACAAAATTAATTACGCCTATTAAAGGCGTACAGTTTCGAGGGTTAATGAAACGTTAGCTAATTTTGACTTTTCAATGCTAACAGCGCAAATTAAATTGTAAAGTTGAGACATATATTTTAATATCGGTCAATAAAAAAACATTAAGTATACGAAATTAATTATTTAAAATCTTTTCCCGCGATTTCCCGTAGTATCAAAGTGATTCTAAAGTGTTTTCTGGTATAAAAAATAGGTAGCTTCCGTTCGACTCTATGTTCGTCAAGATAGCTTCAGCATTGGATCGTAAATAATGTACAACACATAAATAGGTAATCAAATAGATAGATACACTTTCACATTGATAATATTCGTAAAGTGGTGTACGGGTTCACTTAAGTCGCAATTTACTACAAATTAGGTACTTGTTAAATTCTTAAGGTTGTACATTCCGAAGGGAAACCCTCTGCACTAATGCACTATGTGATTAATGTTAGGGATCATGGCTCATAGCGATGAGGAAAATACGCAGAGGAGGAATAAGCCTTAAAAGCCCAACGGTAAAAGGTGCCGACTGAAAACTGAAAGATCGATGGTTCAATCCCAACCCGTTGCACTATTGCCGTACCCACTCCTGAGACAAGCTTTCTGTTTATGTGGAGGGGAGAGATAAATATCAACCAAGTTCAGCATGGCTAATATTCTTTAGAAAAAAAATTAAGTGGCACATTAACTTATGCAATTATTATATTTATGCAATTTTTTTTTGCATTATTTTTATTAATAATTAAAAAACAAACAAACAAGAAAAGCGCACTGTCACTACTTCGTGAGTGAGATTCGAACCTGCGACATCTAAAGAAAGCGGCCGCTCGCCCACTGCGCCAAACAGAGCTAAATGTGAACCTCTAAAATGTTGAACGCTTACTGAACGACGGTGTTAGGTTTTTTCGTTACGGAATTTCTTGATTCGGTCGCCGCGCTCAAACTGTTTGTCCTAGTTCAAAGCCCGCGATAGAAGCTATGCAATAGCTTAAAAATATATTATGTACTTATTTTTATTATTATTTTCAGTTTGCTTTCCTCGCCCTGGTGGCTGTGGCTTTCGCCAGCCCCAAACCTGAGCCGCAAGCGGTAGTCTACACTGCGGGAACCTACCCAGCTGCAGCTGCCTACCCTTACTACACCGCCGGTGTGCTTCCCTACGCCGCCGGAGCCGCTGCTTGGCCATACGCCTACAATGGATACTACATCCGTTAACAACACCTATAAAAACTACAGTAATGCGATCAAGCTTAGAATGAACGTGTTAAACCGCCATGTTTTGTTTCCGTCTCGTTCACGTGATATTTACACTGAGCAGGACAGAAATAGAAAATTACGGGCGGTTTGACATTCTTATTATTCTTAACTTGATCGCATGAATAAATGCTCTGTAGTCTTGTTTAATGACAATTTTAATGATCATTTCTTTAATTGAAAATTTAATTTTAAAGAAATTTCTTAATGTTGTTATTAACAAATCAACTGTGGATTTATATTGACCTTGGCTAGAAATTGATATTGATATGCTTTACGTGTAAATAAATTTTTTTCGCATATTTTTTTGTTTTATTCCAATTTAATAAGAATCTATTAGGAGGAAAGGTCTGCGAAAAAGTCTTCTAAATCATTAGAGTAATGAACAATAAAAAGAGATTTTGCATTTACCTTAATCATTAGTAGTCTACACCTACAGTTTTAAAAAAGCTATTTATTTATTCTGTTGTGCAAAAACTATTATTAAAATATGCAGATCTAAAAAAGACATTTTCACAATGTTCCCTGCGGCAGGGATAACAGTACTTAGTTATATTTTAGCTGTCAATTTAATTTTGTTAAGAGATTGTATAGAGCAGAATTAGCACCATATTAAAACTGTTAATAATAATAACAATATTTTAAAAAAACCTTTCACCTTGATTGCAACAACAATGCACTATTTTCACTTTTTTGCTTTGAGTATTTAATGCAGCGTTTTTTTTCACTATTCAACAGGTAAATTATATAAAGGCCAACTTGATTCTGTAATTTATTTTTTCAATTTAATCTATACTCTAGTAGGTAACAACCCTTAATCAATAACAATATAAATAATTCATAGATATATTATTATCATCGTTCCAGCTTTACATAAAGATATTTGTCAACTCACTAGCCTTTTTAAAAAGGGCGCCTTTGCTGCTCAAAACCAGTGAGCAAAAGTCATTTTTGCTCACTCAGTGAGAAAAAGTGTTTTGAATTCAGAAAGCTTTGGATTGTCATTTCTTCAATTCATCGTCTCAAGAAATGTTCGGAAATTTTATATAAAACTAGCTGACCCAGCGAACTACGTACCGCCAACAAAAATATTTAGTGTCATCATAGTGTTATCCATTTAAGGGTATGAAAAATAGATGTTGGCCGATTCTCAGACCTACCCGATATGCACACAAAATTTCATAAAAATCGGTCCACCCGTTTCGGAGGAGTATGGGAACGAACATTGTGACACGAGAATTTTATATATTAGAAGAAGATAGAATAGTATATTACACATCTAGGGCAGTAAAATAAGAAATGTCTCAGATCACATGTAATTGTTGTCCGAGGCGAAGCCGAGGTCAATAAACATGTGATCTGAGGCTTTCTTATTTACTGCCCGTGGTGTGTATACTATTTTTCTCCTCGACGGAGGCGGAAAGCGACATTTTCGTTTAGCGCAGCGGGAGGAAAATTGACGCTTTCCGCCCGGAGGTGAGAAAAAGAAGATATTGTACTTATTCATTTTATCTCATCAAATTTTTCTATTTTATGATTAATTAAACTATTGAGTTTTGTTAAAATGTGTTTTTAACCCCCGACGCAAAAAGAGGGGTCTTATAAGTTTGACGTCGATGTCTGTCTGTCTGTGTGTGTGTGTGTGTGTGTGTGTGTGTGTCTGTCTGTGGCATCGTAGCTTTCAAACGGATGGACCGATTTCGATGCTGTTTTTTTCATTTGAAAGCCAATTTCCTTGCGGTGGGTCTTAACTATGTTTGGTTAATATCGGTCCAGCAGTGTAAGAGTATCAGCTCTTTTCTAAAATGATGTAAGGCATTTTTGGCGTATGATTACTCGATAACTTCGACCTGATGCTGCAACCAGAATGGTCTGCAGAGAACCCGACTCTTCGAAACCTCACAGCAGACATATCGTATTTGGGTTCAATAGATTAGTTTCAATGAGTTGACCTGGTGCTGGTATCTAGTTTGCGGGATACCCAATTCTTCATCAACTTACAGCAGATATAGTGTGTTTGGGTTCATTAGAATGGTCTCATTGAGTGATGCTCAATGTCAGTCATGTCTCAGTCAATGAGAGGTGCTAGATAAATGATAGAGGATCGAGGATCAAGGAGAAGTATCTGATGATGGAGCAGAAAAGTGAGTAACAGTTTAGTACAGTAGTCCGGCCGTAGATTCACATGTCGGGGGTGATTTAAATTTTCAATTTACACTTTGTACAATTTATAAATCTGTAAAACAACATGAAACGTAAAAGATTTAAGAAGAATTAAAATTAAGTAATTACTTATTATATTTTTATGAATGACACAATTCCGAAGGCAGACATAAAAGGAATTAAACATGGCGGGAAAACAAAAGAAAAATTGTCTATTATCTTAATAATTTCAAGATAATTGTCATAAAAGTTTTGAAAGTAACAAAATGAGTGCTTGTAGTGATAATTCAACACCATCAGAGTGAAAGGAACTAACGTGTCTAACGCTGAATTAAACTTTCTTCTGGACAAGTCGCGTGAAAAATACTTGAATGAATGAATGAATGAATTATTTAACGATTAGAGACTTGCTAAGGTGTGAAAACCTGCTCAGAAACTGTGGTTTTATCATTTAAGTACGTAAGTAATTTAATATGTACATGAATGTAAAAAGTCCTTAGTGTTTCAATATAGTATATTACACATCTAAGGCAGTAAAATAAGAAATGTCTCAGATCACATGTAATTGTTGTCCGAGGCGAAGCCGAGGTCAATAAACATTATATTAAACAATAAATATTTTTCTCCTCGACGGAGGCGGAAAGCGACATTTTCGTTTAGCGCAGCGGGAGGAAAATGGACGCTTTCCGCCCGGAGGTGGGAAAAATATTTTTATACTACACCTGCTCGGAAAGTACCGTCTGATTCGTGTCATATCGAGAAAGAGCGAGAAAGAAAATACGTCTTTACGTGGAGACAAATCTGCGGGCTGAAAAAATGTATGAAATTTCATTACTTACGTGCTTTAGCGGGTTGAAAAGTTGTATGAAAATCCATTACATACGTGGTTTGTTCTTTTTTTAATTTTTGATAAAATTAGTTCAGTAATAAAAATACTTAAAAAAATTGTGGTAAGCAGGCTACTTTTAAGGTACGCCAGCTACTTTAGAGGTACGAAGGCTACTTTAGAGGTACTCCGTCTACTTTAGAGGTACGCAGGCTACTTAGAAGGTACGCAGGCTACTTTAGAGGTACTCCGTCTACTTTAGAGGTACGCAGGCAACTTTGGTGGTACGCAGGCAACTTAGAAGGTACGCAGGCAACTTAGGAGGTACGCAGGCTACTTTGGTGGTTCGCAGGCTACTTTTAAGGTACGCCAGCTTGTTTAGAGGTACGTCGTCTACTTTAGAGGTACGCGGTGGTACGCAGACTACCTGCGTACCTTTAAAGTAGTCGGCGTACCTCTAAAGTAGCTGGCGTACCTTAAAAGTAGCCTGCGTACCTCCAAAGTAGTCAGCGTGCCTCTAAAGTAGCCGGTGTACCACTAAAGTAGCTGGCGTACCTTAAAAGTAGCCTGCGTACCTCCAAAGGAGCCTGCGTACCTTAAAAGTAGCCTGCGTACCTCTTAAGTAGTCTGCGTACCTCTAACGTAGCCGGCGTACCTCTAAAGTAGCTGTCGTACCTTAAAAGTAGCCTGCGTACCTCTAAAGTAGTCGGCGTACCTCTAAAGTAGCCGGCGTACCTCAAAAGTAGCTGTCGTATCTTAAAAGTACCCTGGGTACCACCAAAGTAGCCTGCGTACCACCAAAGTAGCTTGCGAACCTCTTAAGTAGACGGCGTACCTCTTAAGTAGCCGGTGTACCTCTAAAGTAAATTTCAATAATTAAAAAAATGTGTCTGTTATTTTCCTCGTAGGTGTAGTATAAAGCACTATGTATCACTCGGGAGAAAGTGCGATTCCTAACTCGAGCGTATTGATACACTCGGCTTCGCCTCCTGTCTCAAATGCCGCCCTCGTAAGTAATGGGTCACATTCACCCCTCGTAGAACAATGTACTATTCTTTCATCTTGTATTTTTTCGCTATTGAGGTGAAAAGTTGTACTCGTATGTATCACACGATAGCAATTTTTCTTGTTTCTTGTGCCTTTGAATCCCTCACTACACTCAGGATTCTAAATAAGAATCTCTCGCTACGCTCGTAATTCTACACTAGAATCCTTCGCTCGCTCGGGATTCAAACTAGGCACTCGCAACAAAAAAAATTTTGGTACCTATCTTGTTGAATAAATAACTATTATACTTAGACGGTGAAAAGTAGATTTTATTATTAGAAAAAATATTAGAAGTAATATAAGTTTTTTATCACGTTTTGAATATCTCTTTAAAGATTTTCAAAACTTGATACAGGTGCATATTATTATGTTTTTGAATATATAATATCATTAAAATAAAGTTGCCTGATGAACAAAACTACAAAAAATTTCAACGATTAACAATCAAAAAGTTAACGATTAGTCGAAATCAGTTGACATAAACAAAAAATTTGTTTATTCGTGTATTATTTTCTCATTGTTAAAAATATAGAAATACTTGTTACGAGTAATTCAACTACCAAGTTATCTGATGAATAATATGACGTTTATAACGCTTTAAAAATTTTTTTTTTTAAAGAATATTAGTTAAAGCTGCGAAGTTGACTTATATCCTCCTTTCCCCTCCAAATAAGCAGAAAGCTTGTGTTAGGAGGGGTTACGAGAATAGTGCAACGGGTGGGGTTCGAACCTGCGACTTTTCAGTTTACAGTCCACCCCTTGAACCGTTGGGCTATTGATTAAAATCGAAACGAACTTTTGTCCATTTTATACCTCTACTAATCTCATACATTTTTATTATGTAACCAATGAAGTTAAAATAATTAATAAATAACGAATTTATAATACTTAATAATAACACTTTATTCATCCGAATGTAGGTACAACAGCTGTTAGAGTAATAAATGTATGGTTCCGTATACATCCTGCCATTTATAATATGGCGTATGAATATTGAAAAAGTAATATAATTATAATAATCTATAATATGCTTTGAGTATATAAATACTCAAAGATAATATGATAATATTATGACAAATGAAAATATAAATTATTTTACTACATTATTTCTGTTAAATACTACTTAAGTCAGTTTCATGTTTTACTATTTTCCATTTAGTCCACCCATAGATTTAGTATTGGTAGCTTAGTCGCTACGCGAAGCGACTATCAATCCTAAACCAGCTGTACCCGGCATGCGTTGCAATGCCACGTAAAGTATAAAGAAATTAAAGTATTATAGATTTTTTGGGCCAGGAACCCTTGCAGGCATCCCCAGAACACCCTACCAAAGTTTCATCACAATCTGTTCAATTATTTCGGAACGCATAGATTTAAAATCAAGGTAAACCTTATAACCTTTCAACGTAAACTTTATTACCTTATTGAATAGACTCTACGAGACATAATATAATAAAAAGTAGTAGGAAATACAATAAAAGTTGGTAAAGAATAGGTTTTTTTTTTTTTTTGAACTTTTGATGCACTTTTTTATTTTATATGACTTTGGATATGTCTTAATTTAAAAAAAAATCACCTGCACACATTTATCGTTTCAAATCTGCAATACAATATAATTAGTACTTGTTGATCGTAGTTTCACACGCGGTGTCGTTTACTTGCGATAAAACCAATCAGCAGAGTAAGCATAGGGAAGACTGTAACTACTGTAAGGTAGAGTTAATGCTGAATTAAATCCGGAGAAATAGTCCTGGTAAGATGAGCTGTAACTGTACCTATAGTCCGACATTACAGGGCCAATTGAATAGGAGGCCATTGGATATGGGGATATAGGAGAGAATGGGGAAAACGAGGCGAATGGACCCAAAAGCGGTGTATTGGGTGGTGCTACCAGGGCGGCAGAAGTTAATGGTGATGGGAATAATCCTCCGTATATGACAGCAGGGTCTGCTGTTACGGATGATGATAGCACTAAGGTGGAGATCTGTGGAAAAAGAAAGAAAATAATTTTTATCATTCCCATAAATAATCAGTTAATTCCGTGTGCAATTAACTAACTAAATTTGTCTTAACAGAGTTTACAATGACCTCGCCAATGTTCAGAAAGATGTCGACATTTTTTGTCAGAGTCCAAATACTAGGCTATTCTATCAGCGGTCTGCACTTTGAGAGATAACTCAGCCAATCTTCTTTGATGTGAAACATCTATAGCGGCACGTAAAACAGATTTCTCGCGTGGCGACGCGTCGCCACGGCATGCGATGTTATATTATGTATACTTAGTGACATATTTAGTTCCTATCACAATCTGTTTAGTAGTAGTAGTAGTGGTAGTGGTAGTGGTAGTGGTAGTGGTAGTGGTAGTGGTAGTGGTAGTGGTAGTGGTAGTGGTAGTGGTAGTGGTAGTGGTAGTGGTAGTGGTAGTGGTAGTGGTAGTGGTAGTGGTAGTGGTAGTGGTAGTGGTAGTGGTAGTGGTAGTGGTAGTGGTAGTGGTAGTGGTAGTGGTAGTGGTAGTGGTAGTGGTAGTGGTAGTGGTAGTGGTAGTGGTAGTGGTAGTGGTAGTGGTAGTGGTAGTGGTAGTGGTAGTGGTAGTGGTAGTGGTAGTGGTAGTGGTAGTGGTAGTGGTAGTGGTAGTGGTAGTGGTAGTGGTAGTGGTAGTGGTAGTGGTAGTGGTAGTGGTAGTGGTAGTGGTAGTGGTAGTGGTAGTGGTAGTGGTAGTGGTAGTGGTAGTGGTAGTGGTAGTGGTAGTGGTAGTGGTAGTGGTAGTGGTAGTGGTAGTGGTAGTGGTAGTGGTAGTGGTAGTGGTAGTGGTAGTGGTAGTGGTAGTGGTAGTGGTAGTGGTAGTGGTAGTGGTAGTGGTAGTGGTAGTGGTAGTGGTAGTGGTAGTGGTAGTGGTAGTGGTAGTGGTAGTGGTAGTGGTAGTGGTAGTGGTAGTGGTAGTGGTAGTGGTAGTGGTAGTGGTAGTGGTAGGGGTAGGGGTAGGGGTAGGGGTAGGGGTAGGGGTAGGGGTAGGGGTAGGGGTAGGGGTAGGGGTAGGGGTAGTAGTAGTATTATTATATGTATACTTAGTTCCTATCACAATCTGTTCTTTTCTGTATATTACTTTTACAAAATAATGTCGATGTTTCACATCTGCTAGGCGTCCCACGACGGCTCACAATTTTTTTATAATAGAACATAATAATTATGTACGATGCTAGAAGTTTATTTCCAAAAAAAAAAATACGTCGAACGTTTAATCGCGCTTGAAGAAACTAACTTGTCAACTTTTTTGTTGTACTCAAGTACGTAGGTATACAGGTTTTATGATCGTGATGGCATTAGGCAGAACACTGGTTTCCTGAACATTATTGACATTTGTCTCCTATCTATTAGTTAATTAATGATACACGCTTACGTCAATTATAAATGCTAAAGTGTGTTTTTGTTACTTTGTCCTTCAATCACATCTCAACAGAGCAGAGAACGCACCGATCGACGGGATCATGAATATAATTGCTGAAAATATCAAAATTACAAATATTATAAACATTACACAAGAGTAAGCTCTTACCAATATTAATTTCATATTTGGTAACATATCCACTTGTTTTCTACAGCTGACTCGCTAAACAACTGAATATGACAAAATTATCACAGCCTTTTTATTTGGAATACTCAATAGAATCACCGCACCGAAAATTATTGCCAAGGTTCATTTGAATGGTTTTCATGAAAACAAAAGAATAAATAATCTCACAAGAGTTTAGTTAGTTGAAAATGACTACATACTCATGTCACATCCTTGAAATACAAAGGATAATGAATATTTTAATATCCAAACCTAAGACAATGTCCCGGATCTCTGAATGATTTTTATTAAAATATGAGTTACTACTAGATGATGCCTGCGAAATTGTCTGCGCGTATTTACCTAAGTCTCGAAAATCCGTGTGAACCCTTTGATTTCCCAGGGTAAAAAGTATCTGTGGGTTTATAAAAAGATTTTATTATTTTACGAAGGAATCCTAAATATTTTTTGGGAAAAAATTTAGCAAGTCGTTCCTTGTATAATCTTCTATCTGCCTGTGAAAATATCGTAAAAACCTGAATAACTAAATCTGAAAAAACATGAATAGAGATACAGATTTTTTTATATAAATAATGTACCTAATGCATAGAAAAAAAGCATTTAGAGTATAATGATTTTAATGGAGATAGAACAGGCAGGTCGTAACTCGTAATTAATTAAAAGTATAAATATTAATACAGAACATGTACCTATTATGAATGCTCGACATTCCTTACAGTTTTAAATACATTGTTGTATTAATGTATGGTAATTGTCATTTATCTCTGAAGGTAGACTGGTAATGGTAACAAATCAATGTTTAACTTACTCATATTATAATTGTATGCTTGAATAACTTAGATAGCCAACTGGTGTGAACACTCTTTTAGTAAGGTACGAACGTACGTAACGTTCTAGGTACGAACTTTGGTTAGAAAGATGAATAGATTCAAGAAATTGTTAGCAAGGGGATTTAACGTTACCTAATGGTATGTGATGAATAGGGATCGGGTATTTTGTATTTTATTGTATTTTATTATTATATTTTTTCTAGGCAGAAGAGTATGTTATCTTTATGGAGCCAGTAAATATTTCTCGATAAAGATTGCAGTTTAGGAATAAAAGAAAATTTAAACCCCTAATTTTTCATTTCGGTGGCTGTCCTCACAACATTTGGCTTATGGCTACTTTTATTTAAATCGTTAATAGTGTTAGTATTAAATAAATAAGCCTTTTATTACTGAAAAAAGAAGAACAATACAAATTCTTATTCTATTCACATCGTTCCTTAAAACATACTTAAAATAAGTTTTAGAATACAATGAGATTATGTTTGTATATTAGAGCTTTAATACTATTATTATATAATATTTTTATTAGTGTTAGTATTATCACAAAGTAATTTTATAATAATATCTACCCAGATTAAGAACTGGTAAGTAAAAATGCATGTGTCCCAGAAAGCTCTTTCATTTCGGTGGCTTAAAGTTAATCAAGAATATTTTTGCATAGAACAACTCTAGCTCCCCCCTTATGCGTTTAGAACATACGTAATAGTGGCCTCTAGGTGTTTATCCTCTATGGAAGTGCGCCGATTGCCTGCTTGTTCCCCAAAAAAACGTTTGTATGTCATTTCGGTGACGTGAGACACATTTCTTTTCATTTCCGTGTATAGGTATAACTTGTCTTACAATGAGCTAATATACTTAATTAAATACTAATTAATGAGATATTGGTAATATTATGTTTATTTGTGTAGTATTCCTTATATCCTATAATAAATATTTTTTAGTTATGCTAATTTTTACCCTTGGTTTTCGTTTCGGTGTTTTCATTTCGGTGGATTCGGTGGCCTAGATTGGCCACCAAAGTGATAAAAAACCCACTGAAATGATAAAAATTCTCATTTTGGTGAGTTTTTATCATTTCGGTGTATAATAGTTTCATTTCGGTGGATTGTTTTATCATTTCGGTGGATTATTATTTCATTTCGGTGAAAATCCGGATCAACACGTGAATTTTTCAAAATATTTGTTTAATTTTATAGTATGTATATATATGAAAATTTTAATAGGAGGACGCTTTATTACCGATACTGTGAAACAACTTTTTTTATTTTAGTCTGTCTGTCTGTCTGTCTGTGCGCGCATTACGTGAAAACTACCCAACGGATTTTAATAAAATTTGGTATAGTAGGTAGCTGATACTCCGGGTCAACATATAAAATATAAGATAATAGATTTTATACTCATAAACAATAAGGTTCCTCCGGGATAGGAGATGAAAATTTTTGTCTATTTTACTCCATAACTCCGTGAAAGTAAAAAGTAAATCAATTTAGGTAAGGTGTATGGTTGAGGTTAGCGTTTGCTCAGTAGAAAATTAATATTTTGTCTGTCTGTATACGTTTTCGGTGCGGTGGACACATTCTTTCATTTCGGTGGTTAGTTATTTCATTTCGGTGCACAAATTTTTTATTTCGGTGGCATCCAAATTTCATACACGAATTTACATAGGTTAAATAGGATATATTTTTATGGCATTACATGAGAGCATAACCTATATCAAGAAGTATAATATACTACAGCTTAAATTTAAAAAAACTTATAATACGAAAGTTCACCGAAATGAAAGAAAAAAATCGGCCAAGTGCGAGTCGGGCCTCACTCTTTTAGGGTTCCGTTAAAAAAATTAAATTAAAAAATTTCCATCTACCCACCTACCCATTTTAATTTAATTTTTTTAATTTAATTTAATTTTTATTGACCGAGCGAAGCGAGGTCTCTGAGTTAACTAGAGCGATTTGCACTTGTCCGTCCGTCCGTCCGTCCGTCTGTCAGAGCCTTATAACTTTTGAATTACTGAACGTAATTACTTCAAATTTAGATATAATATGTAAACCGTTGGCCTCCAGCCGAAAATGGCTTAAAAAGTTATAAAAATCTTTATTTCAGGGGGGCTCTCATAGAAGCGAATGCGAAGTAAAAAAAAAAATATCGCGTTACATAAAATTGTTACGTATCATTTTAAAGATAATTTTGAACTGAGTACAAAAATATTTTTTTTTTAATTTTTCCCTTAAAATTGACGAAATGGGGGGCTTTCAAAGTGGCGATTTTATACGCTCGCTTGAAGACGCTCTCTAGGAAAATCCGCTATGGATTTTCAAACTGATTTTATGTTTTTAGGTCACTTATATCCTGTACTTGAACAACAAATACTAAAATTATATGAATATTATAAAGAAACGAGATTATTTAATTTTTAATGTACATCAGTAATTCATATAGCATCAACATAGCTTCACAATAATGCTAATAGATGGCGCAGTCAGTAACTATTCCCATGGAACTACGAGTTACGACTAACGACCTATCCCAAAAACAGTTTTGCGTCAACCATTATTATTTAGTTACTTATTATAATACAATAATTGTATTGTAATTTTTTTTGTACCATATTATTCAATTAAAATTATTTTTTAGTTAAATTTTAGTTAAATATTGTATATTTTCTATTCGCGTCGATAGATGACGATTTGTACAGATGCCCGTAACCCGGTTTCACTCGTTAGTACCTACATAATAATTCAATGTTTTCACTAACGTTCCCTAACCTTTACGGGCTACCTATAAGTTAGGTGATTGATGTTTTCTGTCAACTTATTTATCACGATCCTGCACGGGACACCTAAAAGGATATTGGGACGGATGTTAGGACTTAGGATTGTATTTAGGAGCTACCTACGTTAAGAGACTCCTACTTAGGGGATGATTTAGGTATGTTTGGTGAAAACGGGCATAATAATAATGTCAGTTTTGGTTATCATGTATCGATTGAATGAATAATCATGGGATACCGTTACCGCGAGGTCTCAGTTCGGGGCGAACCACTAGTTATTTGTTGTTATAGCGGCAATAGAAATACATAATATGTGAAAATTTCATCTGTCTATCTATTACGGTTTACGAGATACAGCCCGCTGACAGACGGACGTACGGACGGACGGACGGACGGACGGACGGACAGCGTAGGCTTAGTAATAGGGTCCCGTTGGTACCCTTTGGGTACGGAACCCTAAAAACCACTTTGTTGAAATTGACCCTTAGATGGTAGCGGCCCAACTTGGAAAGGGTTATGGAAGGGTCCACTAATCGATTTCTACACGCCATCGAACCCGGAACTCTATAGAACGATTGCACAGCGAGGTATTTCATCGTACTCCTATTCCTTGATACAACATACTCGTATTTTTTAATATTTCGCACCATTTTCCCTCTACGGCCTTATAATTTTTAGGGTTCCGTACCCAAAGGGTGCCAACGGGAACCTATTACTAAGCCTCCGCTGTCCGTCTGTCCGTCCATCCGTCCGTCCGTCCGTCTGTCCGCTGACAGATACGGGTTTACGAGATACATCCCGCTGGATGTATCTCGTAAACCGTAGCAGGTAGACAGTTGAAATTTTCACAGAGTGTGTATTTCTATTGCTGCTATAGCAACATATAGAACCTTAACACTATCCCACAACCTGTGCATTTTGTGGTACACTTTACTGAAAAACTATCACGCCTATAGATTTGTGCTTTAACATAGTAATTTAACTTCATATCCCGATGTGTTATCTGTTAAAAAAAATATAATTTTATAGCCATTAAAAAATGAACATTAACAGTTTTGTATTCATTGGATAGAATGTCATTGTCCTACTAACGCCATCTGTTAGAAAACCAAAGAGATAACAGAACTTATTACCCGTTAGAAAACTACGCGAGCCCTTACAAAGCTCAGCTTTTTGCTAGTATTTACAAAAAATACACGCCGTCCAAGTGATCGCTAATGGGCATGGTGCCCAAAACACTGGCGCTATTACCTCTCTGAATAGCGAGACTAAGCCTTGGACTAAATAAGCGCCAGCTCTTTGATCACCTGAGGCGTGGATCAGTTTTTGGGACACACCAGTGCGCGACCCATCGTCCATGGTACTATAGTCATCCCGTGACCAGAGTGCGACGGACTATATCATTGAGAGCACACCGTGGCTATACAAGCGGCCCGCGTTCCGAATACAACTGAATTCATGATGACCAAAACCAAAGCGCAAGCAAACGGCCACACGAAGTGCTGTCCTGTCGAGAATCGTCCCCAGGCTATGAGATGGCAGAGCGTGTAGCCAGTGACTGACTCCTTTTCGGATACGGCTAAAATACGGGCTTTATCCGTATCCAAGGTATACTGCACTACGAGATCCGCATGTGTCAAAACAAAACGCAGTTGGTCCTAAAGTTCCACAGCCGAAGGAAAACTCTTCCCAGGACAAGATGCACTCCACGCTAACTTCGCCTCTGCAAGACTCTCCACTACAACATCAGCCGGATTAGTCAGATTAAGGATCTGACTGATGAGAGTGATAGAGCCAAAAGCAGAAGATAAGAAAGCCGGAAGCGCTAAATAATTATATTTTTATTCATATTATTAAATAAACTAAGACGTACTTAGGTACATAATTATCTACTTGCAGTTGCAAAAGGGTTCTCTTTAAATCTAAAAATGTAATGGAAAAAAGGAAAAATCGAATGTAGCAGACAATCGGTTTTATTGGCGCAATAAAAATAATAAATACATCAGATCGTTCTAACACATCACTTTCATAACAGGTATCAAGATTCGTCATTTGATGTCACTCATAGGTAGTAAGAGTAAGGGCTTGCGTAAGTGTAGGCGGAGTAAGCGACGGGGGAGTACGCGGAGTAAGCGGAGTACGCTACGGGCGCAGTGTACGCCGCAGCGACGGGGGCGGGGTACGCGCTGTACGCCGCAAGGGGCGCGGTGTATACCAACGGCTTTGCTACGGCGAAAGCCAGTAGAGCCAAGAAGATCATCTGCAAATAAAATGAAAAAAATTATCTAACTATGGTTATCACATCTGCAAGCCTGAGGGTTCTCCATAATGTTCTCAAAATTTATTTAAAAGGTCTTGAATTTAAAAGATGGAAAATAGAAGAAAAGAAATAATATATTTTACTACATTACACACACACTATACAAAATATATAATTTATTGTTGAAATTTTACAAACCGCACGACCGATTTTGATGAAATTTATATGGGATCATTTGTAAAGTATACCCTTTCAAACAAAAAAAGAACTTTCCAAATCGGTTCAGGCGTCTTCGAGTAATCGGTGGACATACATAAAAAAAATATTCCGACGAATTGATAACCTCCTCCTTTTTTTGAAGTCGGTTAAAAGACATCTGTATTTGTTCATGTACAGTATAGAGTAAAATTTTAAATTAAATTTTATCTTTTATTAATTTTACTTATAATTTAGGTAGGTAGCTTATGTCAAAATTAGTTTTTTTAAATGAAGTATACTACCAAAAATTATATTTTATTACTTATTTATATCTATGACCAATTTCAGTTTAACTGTATGCTGCTAGATATTATAGCCAAAAAGTACAGTATACTCATATTAACTTCATTGACCGAAAAATAGAAAGCTAAAAATAAAGTTTTTTGGAAGACTTTTAACGCAACATTAACTGAAAGTAGACATATAAACAAAAAAATTTATGAAACACTGATACTTACGAACTTGAACATTTTGGTAGTTTGTTTTGATTGTCCGTTGAATACTGACAGTGGTGATGCATCCCGACAATATATAAGGGTCAGTGGTGACCCCCGTGTTGGCATCGTTTCAGTGTCTACGTACATGCCTCAAGGACGTGCGCGATCAGGACTTGCGCGTGTTACGAATACTATAACAATGCATACTGTATACAGGGTGAAGAAAAACCTACGCGAATTTTTAGTGAATGATAAAAGAATTTGGAGGTTCAAAGGAGGCGGTCATGTTATTTTCAATCGACGAAAAAAGTAAGAGGTTCTCAAGTCGTCACGTATATTTTTCTTTATGTAAGATATGTATGTATAACTTTTCACAGAGTCGTCGGATTTTTATAATTCGATTTTTAATGGATAGGGTCTGCCTTGGAATTGATCCCATTTAAAATTGAAAAGTAAATTCCACCCCTTACCTAAACGATTCTATCACGCATAACTTTGTTCTGGGTTATCAGTTTTCTATGATTTTTTATTTATTGAATAGTAATAATATTATGCCTTAAAGTAAAATTAGCTAATTTACTTTAAAAAAATAATAACTTTTTAACAAAAAATCAAACCGACGATAAAAAAGGGAAAAGAAAATAAACCTTTTTAGTCTTAATAACTAAGCTCCTAAACTAATTTAAGTACTTAACTAGTTTTGAGTCGACAACAAACTTTTTTGAAGCAATCTGGTTGCCATGCCATCATTTTACACATCTAATTAAACTTTTGAAAAAGTTTGTCGGCGAATCAAAATTAGTTATTATTTTAGGAACTTAGTTATTAAGACTAAAAAGGTTTATTTTATTTTTCCCTTTTTAATTGCTTTTATTGTCTGTTTAATTTAATATGTAAATCGATTCTTTTCTTATTGAAGAAAATATTCCACCAGTAAGGGTGAAAAATTAGAGGATGAATCCCGTTTTTTGAATTACACGCGTTTGATATCTATTATTATACATCTATCCTTGTGATTTATAAAAATATTTTTTTTAAATTATTGTGAATACCTGTGAGTAATTGGTAATTCATTATTTTTATTGCTTTTCATGATAACTCGTGCCCTTATAGTATAATTTGTGATCCTACAATTTACTACCCATCACCGGCTTTCTTCTGGACACAGGTCTTCTCTAGAATGAAAATGATTTAGATTGTGAAATTAGTTTAAAAATTCTCTGAGGTGTAAAATATCAAAATTCAAAATTATTTATTTCACGTAGGCCAACCTGTGGCTCTTGATGATAATAAGTCATGACTCTACCACCGGTTCGGAAAGCGGATTCTGCTAAGAAGAGCCGGCAAGAAATTCAGCAGTTGCTCTTTTCAAAATATTATTATGAAGCTGTTACATTGTAATAAGTTTTTTATACTATCTTGTGGGCAGCTGGATGCCAAGCCGATTTAACCTATGCAACTTTGTTAGAATAACATATAATATTTCCACCATGAGGGGAAGTTCAAAAAAAAAAAAAAAGAGAAGAGTATGATTCTATTGCAAAGTGCCAAGTAATAGTGTTTATGCTATATTATAATATTCAGATAACTTCACTTCAATGAGGAACTCAAAATTGCACATTTAGTTAATAGTTAACTTACGTTAGATGGATGGTTATAACTAGTAAATATTTTGAAAATAAATTGTATTTATTTATACCCACCTGTATGCAAAGGATACAATCAAAATGTAAAGATCCAATGGTATGTGTAGAACATTCGATGTAGGCGTATTTGGCACATCTGTATGTGTAGAATATACATCCTTAATCAGTATACAATAAGGACACACCTAACGTAACCTTGAACTTGCATAATTGTCTCAAAATGTAACACGTAGCCATAATACACGATAGAAAGATATATATATACATAATATACATAAACTGTGTTAAGTAAATGTATTCTTTAAATAGAAAATTCCTAGTAGACTAAACTTTAGTTCTTTGACAGATAATAATTATTATGTCTATACAATAATTTATAAGGCGTCCTGCTACTATACTTGCTGTTAATAGTTAGGTATGTGTAATACTTTGAATTATTGCCAAGACTGTATTGGTGTCAAACAATAGAATACCTATCAAATGATATAACGGCGAATAAAGCATTTGTTTAATGCTAAAAATCAGAGCTAACTTCATAAATAGTAGAAGTATAGTAAAAATAACTTTGTAAATTATTTTGCACAAGCTTTCGCCGTTGATTTTTTCCTAAAAAAAGATAGCCTGTCACTGTCCAAGTCCTCAACTAGACACCTGCAAAATCACGTCGTAGATCTGTTGCTCCGTTACTGCGTGATTGAAGGACAACAACAAAAAATAACTAATACATTTTCGCATTTATACATAATATTACGAGTAGTAAGGATTTCATTAATTCGCCTGATTGATTGAGATTGAATAGTAAGAAAAATGTCACAGCCGATGCTTGGAGCAATTGCTAAAGTAAATCAAAGCTTCGAACATATTTTTATGTTCTCATTGTTCGTTTGTTCAGATTTTATTTGTTGTGTAGTTATATACATCTGAAATTAATATAGACGACTGATCATGAAGTCATATTGCACTATTCGAATTTGACAGTATACCTAATAGCTTTCAAAAGCCATCATATTACAAATTATTGACTGGCCATGTTCATGCCCTAGTTTGATAGCACCTTCATGAATTATTATTATTATACTAGCGAATGATATCATACACTTGTCGCAGATTGTTCTATTGTCCACCGCTTAAAATAGCACCTGCCAAATAATGCCCTACTGATTGAATCAGTCAGTCAATTTATTATGTTTTTCAATACAATAGGTTGCTTCGTAGTTGTTGTTTTTTATTGGATGAAAAAATAGCCGTGGACTGCAGTCCTGACACTGACTAGCAGTCTAAGATGATAGGGGGCTAATTTGGGAGGGCTCTTGCTGTGTACATTAAACCCCTAATCGGCTTCTACACGTCATAATAACGGAAGCCTAAATTGCTTAGCAGTACGTCTTTGCCGGTAGGGTGGTAACTTGCTACGGCCAAATCCTCCCCCCCAGAAAACAATTAAGAAATTATTAATTTCCAAATTACGCCCGCCTGGAATCAAATTAAAGATTCTACTTACAAGACAACAGCGTTCACCAAAGTGATTCCAAAACTATCAACTTTATTCGCTACCTGCCGAACGTTGCCCGCTTGATGTTAGTTTATAAAAAGCTCTTCGTTTCCCTATACATATTTTTGGGAGATAGAGTACTTTATATGACTAATTATCTAGATAATATACTTGCAAAAAAAATATCGATTCGGTGCTGCGCGATCGAAGGACAAAGCAACAAATAAACACTTTCGCGTTTTTACGAGTAAAATGTTATAGAATGATGATATTAATTATTATCATCACGCTATAACATTATACTATTGAGTTTTGAGCTATTTGCATATTACTACATATTAGATTATTGGTTGTAGTCATGTATACTCTCACGGGAAAAAAACCCGGATCTTAAAGCTTGCGCGAGGACATAGGTCCAACGCGTGGAGGCTTCATGAGAGAGTTGATCTAAATTTGGGCGATGAATATACCAACCTAATTTTATCCTTCAATAAATCAATAAGTTGCACTGAACGATAATCCCCGGTGGGTGTAAGACTATTTTAAGGAATGGACACTAAAGTACTAAATTAGGCTATTAGATGTGATGCTGTTGACTAATGATATCTAGGCTATGGTCGAGACAACTAGCCGTAGTTACTGTATTCAATGCGAGGTCCAAACATCCACCATCTAATCCAAGCTTTGCTGCTGGATTGCTGGTTGGATAAATATTAAATAGTGACAACCTATTTCAAAAGAATTTCGCTTAAGTAGGCTTGAGTCAATCTAAAATTTTTATCCATTTTTGGAATAAATTCACTCACACCAGTGCAGTGATGTCTAACTTTAGAGCATACTTGAAATCCAGAAGTATAGACCGAACCAAATACAGTAACCAACGCAATACTAACACGAAACACCACGCATGACCTTAGCTGCTGGGCCTATACTAGGTAAATATTTAAAAATTTGATGGCGATTTTTCTGTAGTACCCTGTATGAGTGTCAAGAAATGTTTTTGTTTAATTCTAATAGAGGTGAAAAGGGGCAATACTTATATGCCAACTTTTTATTTGTAAAGAAATAAAATAAAAACTTATCAGTCAGACATTCGTGATATTGTGCTATAAGCATATAAAATGTCATCATCAGCTATTTTTTGTACCTCGTGTCATGGCGGCGTCTACTGTTATGGCCAAGATAGTCTCTCGATTTTCTATTTCACATCATACGTAGGATATTGAATAAAAATAATCATAATGCGATATAAAATATTTATTTATTTACATAAAAATTAACCATTATAAGAGTCAGTCTAGGTGAAATCATTTAAGAAAAACTGGGGCTTTGTACGCTGCAGCAACGATTGGGGCAGAGTACGCGGCGGCGACAGGGGCTGTGTAGGCTGCAGCGATTGGGGCTGTGTACGCTGCTGCAACTGGGGCTGTGTACGCTGCAAAGGGAGCCGCGTACGCCGCAGGTGCCGTGTACGCGGCCGGAAGGGGAGCGGAATACGCAGCTACGTACGATGCAGGATATGCTACCGAGTGAATACCGGGCTTGGCGGCCACGACGGCGATAAGGGCGGCGAAAATTACCTGTAAATTAAATTATATGATAAATCTTATCTTAATCTCTATATCGACGCTTTGATTGTTTCAAATTATTTTGTACCTATTTAATTTGAAGAAATGAAAAGTCAAGATCCCTAACTGCTATTTAGCAATGTATATATTTAAACAGATGAAATAAATAATTATTAATAAATTAATAATAATTATAATGGTAGTTATTAGTTATTATTATTATTAATAATTTTATACTTCCTACATGATTTTTTTATAAATGAAGAAAATAACTATTTAATACTTTGTGGAGAACTTACAATTTTGCAATTTAAAATATGGGTTTTAACTTTTATTTACTCTACATAACAGTTGTGTTCCTTTCTTGCAAGTTTTTTAAGTTGGTAGATTGCTTACCTGCTTGAACATTTTAGATTTTTGGTATGTTCTTGTAACAAAGTAGAGTAAGGAATGATGTTGGAGAAGCAATCTCGCCAACTTAAATAGTTGACAAAGGGTTGATATTATTCTCGACGTGATTTGGATGGTTTGCTAACTTACGCTGAGCGACTACCCTGCTCCGAATTCAAGACAAACATCTTAAAAGGTTTTATGCACTGATGAACCAGTAACTCAATATTATTTCTTCGCGCGAAGTTGCCAATATATAATAATTTGTTTAAAGGATTTGTTGGATAAAATAAGGTAGATTGGGAAAATGAGAGCAGTTTATTATCAATTTTAGAACTTACAGTCCATTATATCATAACATTTTATTTAATTTTATCCATTATTATCAGGTCTATAAATTGACAACCGCACCACCATAATATATTTTATCTACTCCAGCATCGAAAAGTTCCAATTTCGAATTTGACAGCTGAATCGAAATGAACCCTCTTTCGGTTTTGCTTCTCATTTCGATGCAGCTCGTTGTATGGGAGCTGAATCGAAATGGTTATCTTCTTAAAATAGGATACCTAAAGGTAAGGCTCTGGGTTCTGGCACTTTTGTACCGTTCATATGACAGAGGCGCCACAGGCGGCTGGTGGCGGCTTACGGAGTTACTTTTTGTTGACAGAGGCGCCACAGGCGGCTGGTGGCGGCTTGCGGAGTTACTTTTTGTTACTTTATTGAGCCTACGGCGTATTTTGTTAATGATTTTATTTTCCTTGTCGTAGATAAAATCTTGTATGCAACTGACCGTAATTAGTCATTTTAATTCTCGTACTATCCTATTTTGATACTCGGCAAGCCTCGTATCAAAAAACAGCACTCGAATTAAAATGACCCTCATTACGATGCAGTTGCATAAATAGCTAATACCTATGTATTATAATATGAATTAGGTATTAGGTAAAGGTATATTTAATACAAAATGTTACAATAATGTTTCTGTACAAGTTATTAAAAATTGTATAGATATACGTTTTAGCAAATATTACAAAAACTTAATAACTTACTAAACTATTTACTTTTAATATTAAGTACTTAATAGTAATATTTTTGAATGCAAAACAAGTGTATTATTTACCTAATACTTATAATTGTCTTTTTTTACATCTTATTTTCGCTAGTGAGATAAAACTTGATAGGTATCTAAATTGTCTGATCTGTACGCTTAGTACAAGATTTGATAGTTAACTATAAATAGTAAACGATGACATTACCATCAAAGTAAAATAAACCACAACGGTATTGAGTTAGAGCTCAATTTCGTGTATGTATTCTTATACGTTTACGTAACGAAAACGATCCAAATTAAAATCGACTATTGAATTTGTGACTTGAAATGGATACTTTTAAGGTTCATTTTACTTTGATGTTAATGTCATCGTTTACTACTACGATTAAACAAATTCAAACTCGGACTAACCGCACTGGTCTGATAGGCTATCTCCCACCATCCGGCAAAGACGTGGCGCCAAGCGATTAAGCGTATCGGCACGATACCGTGTAAAAAGCTAAGAGCTAAGTGATAACAACAACTAACAAAAGTCAGTGTCAATGCTTAGGTCTTGTCACAATATTTTTTTATTGCAATAGTATGCATTAAAATAAAACTGCCATATCTCTTGAAAGTTGTCTCGCTCGCTCATCTTAGACTGCAGCGTCACTTACTACCAGGTGAGATCATAGTAAAGGGCTTCTATTAAATAAATTGAGTTAAAATATTGTCGCCGTATTGCATGAACCATCGTGTTTAGAATGCAAAGCTCGCACGCGTTGCGTCAGAGGTCAGCGCGCGCGTGTCTGTGCTTCTCTCACCAGCTTGCAACACTTCAGAGGTCAATGCGCCTGTTTAATTTGGATCTATACGGGCCATTCATGGTTTTCCTGATCTTGATAATGATAAACGATAGCGATATGGCACTTCGTGTTCATAAAGAATTATTATCCACATTGCCTCATGAAATTAGGGATGCAACACGGACTTTGTTTCATATTATGGCTAAAGGCTCTCACAAACGAGAGTGAGCCACCCCGCATAATCAATAGCTAACACAAAATCTAATAAAAAAGTGTTCGTGAAAAATAAGTTCAACCGTACGAGATCATCATCATTTCCCTCTCCTTGTCCCACGCTATGTGGGGTCGGGACAACATGGCTTGTAAGCCATGTTGTAAGTGGTTCGGCTTGACATTTTACGACCGGCCGCCTGCCTTACGTCAACCCTTCTTGGCAATGCTTTTGTTGGTGGAAAGGAAAGGATAGAACCGCCACCTTTACCTAGTACTCTAGACTGTATGCGGGCACTATATGTATGTAGCGTCCACGCGTCCAGAGCTTCCAGTTCTTTTTAATTCGTGGATAGCAATGTTGACAACATTGCTATCCGCGAATAAAAAAGAACTGGAAGCGTTGTATCCCTTGAAGACAGAATAACTTCAGTATCCTCTTCATCATCAGGTTCAACCGTACGAGATATACCTATGCAAAAATATAATAGCCTGTGTTCGTATTTAAAGTAACACTGCAGCATCGCGAGACGTTTTCAAATTGGTTTCCTCACTGAAAATAGATTCACACTGGTGGATGAGAATTATTTTTCAACTTAGATGATTTTCGACTACCTATAGCTAGCATATCGAAGTTTTACATTTTTAGACTGTCGTCATTCGGTACCTCTGACTGCGCTTATTTGGAGGACTCTTTCCTCCAAATAAGCGTAGTCGGAGGTACCGAGGGGATCCGCTTATTTGGCTAACATTCTTAAAAAAAAGAAGTGTCGCACAATAGAGGCGCAACGCAATGTACTGGCAGATAGGCTATGTATGGATAACTACCTACACTTGGAAAGTAACATAAGATATTTCCTATCAGTTTCCGAAGGATTCTACAAACTTAAATCCACGTGGACAAATTCGCGGGTATGAGCTTTACATGCAATAGTACATTGTTCACTGAGGGATTAAAGTAACCGATTACATACGAGGGTGTAGTTTGAGGGTGAATCTATAATAAATATTATATACAATAAAATCGTATCTCTTCTGGCTGATTTTTGATAAAAGAATATTTTCTATGATATAACTATCAGTTTTGAGAAATCCGATTTCAGTGCTATATATAAAACATAAATACGTCTGACCCTAAGCTGTTCCTTGAATCTTAACAGAAAATGATAGGTAGGTAGGCAATAGGTATTCTATAAATATTAAGCCTATTACAAAATATAATATATTTTTGGAATGAAACCCAAAGATCGTTATGATTTCATTGTGAATAGGTAATCTCGACACATCTATTTATAAACATCGAATTTTTACTGTTGGTGTATTTTCGATATAATGCCTGGCCATATTGGATTTTAAGGGATGACACCATTCTTCTTCCATGGGATGACATGCTGACAGTCAGTCAGTGACATTTAATTTATCGAATGGGTAGATTGGGTGGTACCGATTAAACAACGAACATAAGTAGTAATAAGGACCAACCATAATTATGTACACGATTTGATTTTAATATATATGACCCTTCATCACGTTGATGGTACATACTAATTATTAGGGTTCCGTAGTAAACAAAGAACCCTTATAGTTTCGCCATGTCCGTCCGTCTGTCCGCGGTTTTGCTCAGAGACTATTGGTACTAGAAAACTGTAATTTGACAAGGGTATAAATATTAATTACGCCAACAAAGTGGTGAAATAAAATTGTGAAAAATAATTTTTTTAGGGTACCTCCACTACATCTAAAGTGGAGATGAATTTTTTTTCTCGTCTATCCCATAGTGTGGGGTGTCGTTGAATAGGTCTTTCAAAAATATTGTGGGTGTGGGAACACCATTTTTCGATTCAGGGATCCGTTTGTGAAATATGATATTTTAAAGTGCTAAATTTTATTAGAGTCAAGTGTCCCCCCTCTGCCAGCTAAATGGTTGTTTATAAGATACACCAAAAAATTCACAGCAGTAGTATATAATATAAAGAATTTTATAGGAAAACTATCACGGCTAAGCAGGGTTCATAAGTTAAGGAGTTATATCTGGTTTTTCTAGGTTAGGTATTACACGTAGTGTAAGTTGCATATTTTGTAGTAAGTATATTATAGTATTTAAACCATGGAACTCAAAATATATTCAATATTCATAAAAAAAATAAAAACACTATCCTAGGTCAGCAATAATATTTGTGACTTGCAACTACGGAACCCTATACTGCGCGTGGCCCGACACGCACTTGGCCGGTTTTATATTTGTTAAGAAGGACACAAGGAAAGGTTCCGCGCCTGTGACAGTCCATGGATAAGATTAGTAACACCGTGGTAGCAGGCACTTATCATTCGGACGTCTTGTACCTAATTGACCTTCGTAACTCAGTATAAAGTTGCCTGCAGTTTATGGAGGAGCATCATTCAAGTACTAGGTGCATATTGAATACTACCACAATGTTCAAATTGGTTAGTTGAATGTATTTATCTTGATAGCAAAGATATAATAAAACGTTGAATACATATAATAACTACGGACTTAAAAAATTACTTATGAATTATTAATTAGTTTTATAATAAAATTAAAAAACTATATTTAGACATCAAAAAGGTTTTAATAGTGTCTTTTACAGAATCCTGCGTGAATGAAAAGTTATTTATTTGATAACTTAATACTATTAATTTTATTAATAATGAGCTGAAAAGTTAATGTTTATCTATCTGAATTCCTTTTCATTATAATCATAGAAAATAATCAATACTTATCATAACTTCAAATAGCTTAAATTAATTATTTATATCTTTTTCAACATTGTTATTTTTTTGTTATAGTTTTTCTTCGCATGCTTCTTGGCCTTCGCCGCCGCCAAGCCCGCAGTCTTCCCAGTGGCATATACAGCACCGTTGGCTGCGTACGCCGCTCCCGTAGCAGCGGCATACACGGCACCCGTAGCGTACTCTGCGTACACCGCGCCCGTCGCCGCTTACTCTGCCTACACCTACGCCTCTCCTTACTCTGCGTACTACTTCCGCTAATTTGTTGATCCGGATATTATTGAGCTGTGATATACCCAACGATAGCCAATTTTGAATAAATTATGTGAAGCATAGTAAGACGAATTTGAATTAATATTACCATCCTTTTATTCTCATAACGAAAAAAACAAACACATTATAGGAGATTGGCGAGCTCCCATAGAGTTTCTGACCCAGACTTGAGGCCCACGTTCACGAATCAAATTTCTGATACTTGTTCTAGTAAACCAGACTAACAAAAAGTTAATCAAAGTCAATCAAATAAAGTTGTGAAAAAAAAAGATATTCTATAGTAAATTGTTAAAAATGAGGTTATGTTACCATTTAATATTTTTAAGGCAAATTACCATTATGATATCATATAATAGCTTTGAAAGAGAAAGAGAACATGCTTTCTTTTAAACGTTAAAACAGCTATACCTACCTTACCTAATGTGTAGTTCGAATAGTACTGCCATGTAATGCGGCCAATGGTATGATGGCGATTGTCATGCTGTTCTATTTTTTGTAAAAGGATTAGTATCGGGAATAGTAAGAACTATTTATGAATCTCAGTAGGTATTCATGCACGAGATTTAATGATACTGACTGATCACTCAATACCTACATAGTAAGGCTATTTTAACACAGCGGCAGTTCTAGCGCCAAATAAGATCTATTCTAAAATGGGCCCGTGACAGCAGAAAATTTAAAAAATATATTATGTTCACACATAAAAAATATATTTGTGACGAGTTGGTTTTTTTTGACTCGAGTTACTAGAGTTGGTATGGCTATACTGACTCGAGTCGCAATCCGAGTTGACTCGAGTCGGTTCTTAGTAGCATAGCGCGGTGGTATTGCCATTAGAACGGCTATTTATAATATGTAATTGTGAATAATTATTTTTGATCCCCAACTTCTAAAAATATGGGGTTTACACAGAAAATACTTTGAAAAATATTAATTGAAATGAAATGATTTCTGAACGGTTTTTAAAAGTACTGGGTCAAAATTCGCCATCCTCCTTTAATAAACATCCTCGTCATGTTTTCCATATGTTTTCATGTGGCATATTAACATTATACAGCATCATGTATCACTTCCGTAGTAGCAGTATACACGGCACCTGTAGCGTACTCTGCGTACGCCGCGCCCGTCACTGCTTACTCTACTTATACCTAAGCCTCTTCTTACTCTGCGCACTACTTCCGCTGATGCATTGAATATTGATCCGGATATTATTTAATAAAAGCAATAAAATCTTTTGTAAAGTGAGTTGACCTCTTGTCAAAATGTACATTTTGCAAAGAACAATTAATAAATTCTGAAAAAAAAAACGAATGTGGTCTATATATTATGTGGCTTTTGAAGACCTCCCTGGCGCAGTGGAAAGAGCTGTGGTCTTACAACTGGGAGGTTCCGGGTTCGATTCCCGACGGGGTCAATTTGGGAATTTATAATTTCTGAATTGTCTCTGGTCTGGTCTGGTGGGAGGCTTTGGCCGGGGCTAGTTACCACCCTAACGTCCCGAATAAGGGTATACCTCTTCTAAGTTAGCCCGCTACCATCTTAGATTGCATCGTCACTTAACATCAGGTGAGATCGCAGGCAAGGAATATCTTGTCATCGAATTAAAAAAAAATATAAATTACACGAAATGAAATTTCATTATTATTTCAAACTTGCTTTTACCGCGACTTCGTTCGCTTGGTTTTTGAAATTCCTCGGAAACCTCTTTGCTATTCCGGGATAAAAAGTATCTGGAGAGTGACAAAGACTATACTCGTACCAATGCAAAAAATCACGTCGACCCGTTGCTCCGTTGCTGCCGCATTGAAGAACAAACCAAAGTAAAGATTCTCAAATTGGACTATTTTTCGCACCTCAATATTCTGCCTAAATTATTTTTATTTTATCCACCTTAGTAACATCGCTTCCATTGAAAGTAATAAGACAATATTATAGTAAAGAAGACGACTGCTAAATTAAAATAAAACACTAATTTTGTTAGTGTTTTGTTGTATATCGTACATACATGCATCTCGTATCAGTTCAAGGAATTCGCGCAGGTTCCTTGAACTGATACGAGATAGAAGAATTTTTAAAGCTTGGTTGAACCTAACTTAACCTCTTGATATTTATTTCCGATGGAATCCATATAAAGTAAATTAACTTTTTCTTAGATACTTAATTGATTTTCAACGAAAACTCAAACTGGGGTTATTGCCTTCTAAAGAAAAAAAAATATTCGCGTGTGTTGTACTCGTATTAGCTGACGCCTACGAATTCGTCCGAGTAGATTTAGGGTTTCAAAATAATCGCTTTAAAGCGATGACATTTCAAAATATTCCTCCTTAGTGCACCTCTAGGTTATTTAAGGGATATTTCATCAAAATTCAAATTCATTGAAAACTCTGGTTACCATCGATTGGCTTAATAATAAAGTAGATATATGTTACGAAATAACATTTTATCATTAATTCATCATTGTGTGTGTCAGGTATAGGTTTTTCACCTGGTTAGAAAAGCAATTTATAATAGCAGACTACAAATAATAATAACATAAAAAAAAATTCTGGCTATTGAAAAAATTTAAAAATTTCTGGCTTAAAAATGGGCTAGCATCGTGTATTGGTTTCATCGTTTCTATTTAGGCCCGCTCGACTTCAACATACGTGTACAAACGAAAATAATTATTGACCGAGCGAAGCGAAGGTCTCTGAGTCTACTTGAGTGAATTTGCACTTGTCCGTCCGTCTGTCAGAGCCTTAAATAACTTCTGAATTACTGATCGTAATTACTTTAAATTTAAACATAATATGTGAACCGATGGCCATCAGCCGAATATTGCTTAAAAAGTTATAAAAATCTTTATTTGAGGGGGCTCTCATCAAAGCAAATGCGAAGCAAAATATTTTTTATAGCGTTACATAAGGTAACGCATGGGTTACATAAGGTTTTTTTTAATTTTTCCCTTAAAATTGACGAAATGGGGGGCTTTCAAAGTGGAGATTTAATAAGCTCGCTTGAAGACGCTCTCAGACAAAATCGGCTATGTATTTTGAAGCTGAACCTATTTTTTTATTTCACTTTTATCCTTTACTTGAACAACAAATACTAAAATTATATGAATATTATAAAGAAACGAAATTATTAAATTTTTAATGGGCATCAGTAATTTTCAACGTAGCTTCACAATAATGTTAATAGATGGCGATGTCTATCTCAAAAAACAGTTTTGTATTTATATAGTTTAGTTTTGTTTTTGTCTCATAGATATTTAAAATAAGGTACTAAAAAGGAAAAGTCAATAGATATACAGAAAAAATGGTTGGGTGTATTATATAATAGGTGTCCATAAAAAGCCATATTCAAGTTGCTTCAACAAAGTTTATTATAACTGTCATTTTTCAATTTCATTTGGTGAGTGCATAATCAGCGGAAATAGTAGGCAGAGTAGGGAGAGGCGAAGGTGTAGGCTGAGTAAGCTGCAACGGGCGCGGTGTAAGCGGAGTACGCGACAGGTGCCGTGTATGCTGCTGCTACGGGGGCGGTGTACGCAGCTAGGGGTGCCGTGTATGCCACTGACACGAGAGGCTTGGCGGTTGCCAGAGCCAGGAAGCAAGCGAATACAAACTGTAAGAGAAACGTTTATTATTTATTTTATATTTTTATCGTTTTCGTCCAAACTGTTAAACATCCACTGTTGGACATAGGTCTTTTGCAAGAATTGCTTCGGAACACAGGCATATGCTGCTTGTATTCAGTGGTTGTTTTGTTTGGTGCGGACAGCCATTCGAACACCTTGGGACGCCAAGCTTGAGATGACTCGATGAATTAAGTCGGTGTTATTGTGTTGTAAAGTTGTGAATCTAGTACCTACGGATCTCCTCATTTCTGATGAAACTTTTTCAGACACTGAATTTATATTTTAGAAGACAAGTTTATGCCATAATAAACATAACTTGTAAAAAAAAACCAAGTCTCGCAGCTCTTCTACCGTAAAAAGTTGTGAGATCCATGCAATACCAAGTCGGTTAATTTATTCAGTCCCTACATAAGGGTTATTCTGTCTTAAGTTATTACGTAATTAGCTAACCTAACAATATCTTATAGTGACCATATCAATATTAAAAATCTTTTGTTTTAAATAAATAGATTGACTTGGCAAGTTGGCAATCACACTAAACAATCTAATTTAATTTATATTACTTGTGAGATACATTGTGTTTTCATGCGATGGCCAAGTCGATCTATTTTTCCACCATACTCTCTTACTCTTTGTAAATTTTCGAGCCCTCACATCTTTCCGAAATTGATTGACTAACTAAAATTAAAGAAAAGAGTTTAAATAATCAGAACACAATTTTAGGCCGAAGAATTGGTGTGCTTACCAGTTTGAACATTTTGGTACCTCGTCAAGTGCTACTGGTCAGCTAAGTGATGTCAATTCAGTGTCTGTACTGAATTTTATACTAAACTATAGAAGGTCGACAAATGCAACGAAAAGGCAACGGCATTTGCTGGTGTCAACGCGTATTCTGAATTACGATGAGTCTCGAGAGAGGAAAGGAATATGTATACAGAAACCCTTGTAATTTTCTAGCTCATGGTTAGTATTTTTAAACCATTGAATCGATGATTGATTAAGAAGACGACCTAGTCCTTAGTTTTCATGCTGATATACGAGTGTGTAAGATCTTTTAGGCGTATGTCTTTTGTTCGATTGTTCAATCAGATTATGAGACCTTACACCAGGAACAATATTACCCTTGTCGTATTCATAAAGCAGACCTATACCTAATGATGAACTATAAATAATATAGAATTGATCAATTGATGTCATTCACAAATTCAGTTGCATTATTTGTAAATGATAGGTACACTTTTTTATCTTGGACAATAAATACCGTTGACTTGCCGTTAGTTCTGAAACCGTCTGTGAAGATCCTGGGGCCATTCTAACAGCAAAAAAATTGCCTCATCTGATGATAGAAGGGCTGGCTCATTTCTGCGCATTGGGTCAGCATGGCTGTGCAGCGCGGAGATGCAGCCAGTATTCTTGGCAGATTGCCAATACAAAAACTATCAAAACGTCAAATTTATTCGGGATGCATGTTGAAATCAGTTGAAATAGGCCTTTAAAAATCAAAGTAATATTCGACGCAGACGTATAGTTACAGTATTTACTGTAACTTTAGCAATTGAAGCTGGTACCTTCAAAAATTTCTTTTTTTTTATCAAAATATAGGCTTGCGCTTGACGACAATCATGCCAGAAAGCAATGAGTTCTAGGTTGAGGCGCGCTTGCCTAAAAGATGCCTATTCACTCTAGCCACAGAATATATTATAGCTCTAACCTAGAAGGTACTCAAGTTATACGTGGCAGGAAATACAGACACCTATAAAGCGTTCCACACTTATCCGGTTCGTCGATTTACGTTGGCCTTCAAAGACATACCTAAGGATGCCAAGGCGACTTCTTGCAAATCTGTGACACACATTATGGAGAACTCTTAGGTATGCAGGTTCACTCACGAGTTCTCTCACGTCCTTCACACATATAATTACGAAAAGTCAGAAATGCGTGCCTGGGATCGAGCCTGGACCTACCCAAGGACACTAACTTTTTACGAATAGGTATATTTCTAATGAAATATAAAAAAACCAGCCAAGTGCGAGTCGGGCTCGCGTACCGAGGGTTCCGTACTCTAGAAGTAAAAGTAAAACGATAATATTAATTTAATTTGCTTATTTATCGTTAACTTTGTTTGTAGAGGTTTATTGTTAATATAAAAAAAACTATGCTAGTTAGAGCGTTGGTTTTATTTTTTCTGTAAAATATACATAAACCTCTATTGACCGTAATTATTTCTGATTTTTCGATTGGTAAACATAAGATAAGGGGGGAGATAAGGGGGCTGGGGGGAACGGTATTTTTTCTCTTTTTTTATCAAAGACTATGACATATAAAAATAAATAAAAATGTGTTTTAGAATGTTTAGTTAAAGGCATGTTATACGATACCCGACTCGGTATAGTTATCTTACTTTGAAATTTGAAACCCCCGATTTTCCCCCTTTTTTAATTAAACTAAAATAATTTTCGCGTTGATTTTATTTTTCTTGTAAAATATACATAAATATTTTTTTCGACAGTTTGCCCGATTAATCGAAAACTATTATGTTTAAAAATAAATAAAATCTGTTTTTCATAAATGATACCCCATTCGGTATAGTTATCTTACTTTGAACTCACAATTTTCCCCCTTTTTTAATGAAACTAAAAATATACACAAATATTCCAAATTTCATGTCAATATAGCTTTAATAGTTACTAAAATAATCGACTGTGACAGACGGACGGACGGACGGACGGACGGAGAAAGTCTCACCATAAGGGTTCCATTTTTACCATTTTTGTACGGAACTCTAAAAATAAGCGTCACCTTAAGAAAATGCTATCTATATGGGTTTTGTTACCTATTGTTGTTTTAACATTTATTAGTTTAATAATTAAAAAAAATAGTATATAATAGAAACAAGTGATGCCACATTGCAATGCCACAAATAATAAAAAAGCAATGTGGCATCACTAGTTTCTAAAGAGCTCCATTGTATTATGGGGTCTTGGAAAAAGTAGATCAACAACTGTAACTTGTTGCTACTAGATGTCGCTAACAGTTGCTTAAACTGATTGAATTAGTAGATACATATCACTAATTTCGATGCTGACGTGTAGTTCGCCCGCGGCTATGGTGTAAAGACAACACACTCGGGCTTGATTCCCAAGAGATGTGGGTTCGATTCCCGCTGGCCTCGGAATTTTTGTGTTTATAAATTTATTCTAAACGTATTGACTAATTTCGATATTTTTTTGTTATATAAAGTAAGTTACTATAAATATAAAAAAATCGTATACAAAATAGCTGTTGAGAGCAAGGAGAGAGGGTAACCTAACTCACACAGACGAAGCTGCGGGCATAAGCTAGTAAATATAATTTAAATTATGATGGTGTCAAATCTAGGTGTTCCCCAAGAAGTCCGCAGGTTTATTAAAACCGCGTAGACACAACTACGGTTTTTCAGTTTGTAGGTTAAAAAAAAATCAAATCAAATAAAGTATATTGACATCAGATTAAAAGCCAACGACTTCGAAGGTAAGAATTTATTATTTAATAAAGAAATCGTTTCGCTCCTAATAAAATGTACGTCTTTGACTCCTTAAGTATTCGTTATAAGAAGAAAGGTATGACTGAAAGCCTGAAATTAATATGACATTGTATTACTTACTGACATCTTATAAAGGTACTTACACAATTCGTTGTTATGGTATACAAAATTAATATTTTTTATACATTTAACAATACTTCCAATTTCCAAATAATGTATCTTTTATCATAATATTATGGAATATTATAAATCGAAGACTATATAAATGACAAAAATGCGTGGATATAATTCGCTCCAGCGATTCATGAGTCAGTAATAATTAACCAAATGTAACAAAATAATTCTATACTATTCAGTGTTTCTACTTCATTTGTGTCTAAGTGATGTCTTAAAATGAGTATTTGAATCATCATCATCATTAGCAACCCATCGACGGTTCACTACTGAGCACAGGTCTCCTCTCAGAGAAGGGTTATAGGCCATATTCCACCACGCTGGCCCAATGCGAATTGGTGGACTTCACACACCTTCGAGAACATTATGAAGAACTCTCAGATGTGCAGGTTTCCTCACGATGTTTTCCTTCACGCACTTGACTCCGAAAAGTCAGAGGTGCGTACCCGGGATCGAACCTGCGACCCCCCCGAATAGGAGACCACAGTCCTAACCGCTAGGCTATCACTGCTTCCTGAGTTGCACTGTTGCACTGAGTATTTGAACATCGGTATTCAATTCGATGCCTTAACATGGGTGGCATAAGTATATGTGTAAAGACGCGAAACGGAACGTCCATAGACTATAGCGGAGGGCAGTGTCACTTGTCACTTGTCAAATATAATTACGCATCAAATTTTCAACTGTGAATTGTAAAAATTAAGAATATAAAATTGGAACATACTAAGTATTTCTTTTAGTAATCGCATCTTAAATTCAAGAAAAACGCATATAAGGAACGCCTGCGGTATCTCCAACAATCAACAAGCGCCATCATTACACGCAAGGGATCTGCGGGCACATAAGCTGGTCCTTCGAGCCGGATCATCATCGTGAATCGCCAACCACTCCCATCCTCACCTTTTCCTAAGGTATTTCAACGCGTTAAACGTGAGTACTTCACCTTCATCTCTTGTTTTTCTAAACTTCCCCTTTAAAACGCATAAATTTTCGCATTTTACTCCACCTTTTTTAAGCAATCGAAATGAGTACAAATGAGTTGAAACCTAGGTCTAAATCGCCTTATAGAATAACATTAACTGATGACGAGAGCACTAATGATTTAATACGTGATTTAGTCAAAAAACGTGCCATAGTAAAGAGTAGGTTAACAAGATTTTCCACCTATATTAATGGAATCAAATCTGACGATTTGTCTAGTCAAACTCAACTCGATTTAAAGCTGCGTATACAAGGTGCAACAAGCCTGTATTCTGAGTTCAATGAGCTTCAATCAAAGATTGAAGAATTAGTGTTGGAAGTAGATTTAGAAGAACAATTAAATCAACGCGATGCTTTTGAGAATAATTATTACAGTACATTGGCCCGTGCTGAGTGTATGATGAAGGAGGAAAGCACTAGTGCATGCTCTAAGCGCTGTCACAGTTACAATGACACAATAAAGCTACCTACTATCTCAGTTCCTACCTTTGACGGTTCATGTAACCACTGGTTAGAGTTTAGGGATACCTTTCAATCGTTGGTTCATGAGTCTACTAATATAAGCAGTATTCAAAAGTTTCACTATTTAAAATCATCATTAAAGGGTAGTGCAGTCCTAGTTATAGATTCAGTGGAGTTCTCGGCTGATAATTACTTGGTAGCATGGGAGTTATTATTAAATAGATTTAATAACAATAAATTATTAATTCATAGTCACATTAAGGCATTGTTCACACTTCAGGCATTGACAAAGGAAGCACCAGAGTTATTAAGAAATTTAATAGACACTTATTTAAAGAACCTACGCGCACTAAAAATATTAGGTGAACCAGTTGATAGCTGGGATACAATATTAATTTATATAATTGTTTCTAAGCTTGACAAAACAACGGAGCGAGCATGGGAACAACACCGGAATACAATATTAAATAAATCTGATGATTCCAAGTCCTGCCTGAAAGTTGATGTACTACTAACATTTCTAAAGGATAGGGCAGATATGTTAGACACCTTGCAGGCAAATAGCACTAAATCAAATGATATTAAGAAGCATCATGCAACCCCAAATTCAAAGGTGCACTGCAATGTTTCTAGCACCAAGAGCAAGTCACACATATCACAGAGGTCTTGTTTACTTTGTAAGCCAAATCATTCACTATATGCGTGCAGCAAATTTCTAGGTTTAGATTTAAAAGATAAACTAAAGTTTGTACGGGATAATAAATTATGTGAAAATTGTTTGCGGCCTGGTGGGCACACAGCAGCTGACTGTAGATTTGGTCCGTGTAGAAAGTGTGAGAATGTAAAACATAATTCCTTAATTTGTGATAAGGCTACTGACCCACAGGGCCAAGTCCCGTCTCAAGCAGTACCTAGTGATGACAAATGGCCTTCACTGGTTACACTAGCATCCCTTACTGACTCTGCTGCACCTCAGCTGCATGGTAAACAATTGCACATGGATACATTATGCGCTCAGTATCCTTGTGTGCAAAGAGTCCTGTTATCAACTGCATTAGTTGAAGTACGTGATAAATTGAATAATTATCATTTAGCCCGCGCTCTTTTAGATTCTGGCAGTGAACGTTGCCTTATTAAAAAATCTTTATGCGACATTCTAAATATACCAGTGATACAGTCTGCTCAAGAAATTCGTGGAGTTGGAAATTCGGTGACACAGGCCACATTAATTTGTGATATTGAAATTAAGTCACGCACCAGCTCCTATACTACACACTTACAATGTATTGTTTTACCAAACATTACATCAACTTTTCCTGCGATTCCTAAACATAATGCGCAATTTGAAATTCCTAGCAACTTACAGTTAGCTGATCCTGACTTCTATGAGGGTCAAAGTATAGACATATTGATAGGGGCTGATAAGTTCTGGGATTTACTGAGCCAAGGTAAAATGCGTTTACCTGCAGGTCCTTTCTTACAAAACACTAGATTAGGCTGGATTATTTCAGGTCCAATAAATATTAATATGCGCAATAAAGGCCATGTCCAGTGCAATTTCTCTCAAGCGGTTAACGATCAACTGCGCCTGTTCTGGGAGATTGAGGAACTACCTAAGTCATGCGATGCGCGCTCAGAAGAGGAAAAAGCGTGCGAAAATCATTTCGTCAAAACTACTACGCGCAACAGTGACGGAAGATTTTGCGTAAATATTCCTCTCAAATTATCACCACATGAGTTAGGTGAAACGCACCCTCAAGCTGTGAACAGATTTATGTCGTTAGAAAAGCGGTTACAACGCGTACCAGAGTACAAAAAAATGTACAGTGATTTCATACATGAGTATGAAAATCTAGGTCACATGACTCGAATAACTACTTATGGAACACCACACTGTTTCATGCCTCATCATGGGGTATTCCGAGAGCATAGTACCACAACGAAACTGCGTGTTGTTTTTGACGCAAGCTTTCCGTCATCCACGTCAGTATCGTTTAACAGTCTCCAACGTGTAGGCCCTCCCATACAAGGCGACCTATTAACAATCTTGCTGCGCTTGCGGCAGCACAGATACGTTGCTTGTGCTGACGTCGAAAAGATGTATCGTCAAGTATTGGTATCGGAAGATCAGCGCAATCTACAACTGATCTTATGGCGTGATAATCCCGCGGAACCTTTAGGTATTTACAGGCTCAATACTGTAGTATACGGAACCGCGTCCGCACCCTTTCTCGCCGTAAGGTGCCTAAAGGAATTAGGGTATACGAGCTCAGATCCCGATGTAAAGAGGGTTATCACGGAGGACTTCTTTGTCGACGATATGATTACCGGCTTAGATGATAAAGACAAATTAACGGAATTATGCGAAAAGGTTTACAAGGTTTTGCAATCCGGATGCTTCCCTCTACGTAAGTGGATATTTAATTATGAATGCGATCAGTCTATCCTCAACGGCATAAAACAATTAAACTTAGATGGAAAAAGCGAATGCAAAACATTGGGGATAGGGTGGAATAGCTCCACTGACGAATTTAATTACAACACACAATTCAAAAATGATACGCAAATATCTAAACGCACGATACTGTCACATGTATCTCAGATATTCGACCCGCTGGGTTTATTAAGCCCTGCAATCGTAATCGCGAAGATTCTATTGCAGAAATTGTGGTTGGCTAAAACCGATTGGGACGACGCGCTACCGCGTGACGTCATCGAGACCTGGAACCGTTTCGCGACAAGTTTATCAGCGCTTAATAACATAGTCGTTCCGCGACACGCTATTGGGCTAGAACCTGCGTCTATCGAGTTACACATATTTACGGACGCATCGCAAGTAGCCTATGGCGCATGCGCATACATTCGCACTGTAACCAAAAACAAAACCACTTGCGTTAGGTTATTGTGCGCAAAATCAAAGGTCGCGCCCGTGAAGCCCCTCACGATACCCAGACTAGAATTAAGCGGAGCTGTTTTGGGAGCGCGGTTATATAAGAAAATAAGTGAATCACTCCACTGTCAATTCAATAGGGTAACATTTTGGACTGACTCAACCATAGTTCTGGGGTGGCTGCGAACGGCTCCGAATTCATTAAAAACGTTCGTTCAAAACCGGGTAGTTGAGATTCACGACTTAACGGGCGAACTCCCATGGCGGCATGTCAGTGGCATAGAAAATCCGGCTGACATGGCATCACGTGGAGTTTCGCTGAATGACCTCGCCACTTCCAATCTATGGTGGGAAGGACCCTCGTTCCTTCGCGATCCTACTTTCGAGCACTCGTGCGTTACTCCCGAACAAGATCAAGCTGTTGTACCCGAAGAGCTGCCCGAATTAAAATCTAGTTCAGTATTAGTTTGCACTGAAAAACGCGAGTTGTTTCCCTTCTCACGGTTTTCACAATTCAATCGAATGAAACGCACCTTCGCATACGTACTCCGTTTTATTCAGAATACGCACAATTATAAAATAAATATGCGGACTGGTGCTCTCAGTTCGGATGAATTGAGAAGAGCGGAGCTGGGCTTAGCAAGATTATCGCAATCAGAGTCATATAGTGAAGAATATAAATTAATTCATAAAAACAAGACGCAAAATTTAAAACCATCTTTATTGAAACTCAATTTATTCATCGATAAAGATTCTGATCTAATACGCGTAGGGGGCCGTATTTTGAACTCAGAGGAATTCGACTACAACAAAATGCATCCAATTCTACTCTGTTCAAATCATAGATTTACGAAATTGTTGTTCCGTCACGAGCACATGCGTATGCTCCACGCAGCACCTCAAGCACTATTATACGAGGTGCGACAGCAGTGGTGGCCTGTAGGCGGGAGAAATCTTGCACGTCAGGTTGTTCATGAGTGTATCTTATGTAAACGATTGAAAGGTAACACGTTGCATCCTCTTATGGGTAACCTACCAAAAGAGCGAGTGACTCCAACCTACCCTTTTCTTTATTGTGGGGTAGATTACGCAGGGCCGGTGCTTACGTTGAACCGGAAAGGTAGAGGCGCAAGAACTGTAAAATCATACATTTGTTTATTCATCTGTTTTGTTACTCGCGCAGTGCACTTGGAGCTTGTCAGTGACCTCACTTCTGAGTCATACATTTTGGCACTTAAGCGTTTCATCGCGAGGCGCTCAAAACCGTTAGAAATTTCTTCTGACAACGGAAAAAATTTCGTCGGAACAATGAACGAGTTTGGAAAATTCTTAATGAGATGTTCCGCTGACATCTCTGAATATGCAGTAAGTCAAAGCATTAATTTTAAATTCATACCTGCATACAGTCCTCATTTCGGTGGCTTGTGGGAGGCTGGAGTGAAATCCTCAAAATTTCACCTACTTCGCGTCATAGGCAACGCACACCTTACCTTCGAAGAACTTACCACAGTTCTCACACAAGTCGAATCAGTCCTCAATTCCCGTCCTCTATCACCAATGTCGTCCGACCCTCATGACTTATTACCACTCAGTCCTGCTCATTTTTTGGTTGGTCGACCTTTGACAGCGCCAGTATACGAGGACATGCGTAACCACACTGGCACTTACTTCAATCGCTATCAACGAGTCGAACAGATGCGACATCACTTCTGGGAGAGATGGTCAAAGGAGTACATCTCTGAACTACAAACAAGATGCAAATGGATGAGCGGCGTCGACACACTGCAACCAGGCATGATGGTCGTTATCAAAGACGACAATCTTCCTCCGCTAAAATGGCATCTTGGACGCATCATCAATGCCGTCCCTGGCAAGGATGGCATCTCACGTGTAGCAGACATTCGTACGGCAACGGGTGTGGTGAGACGTTCATTTGCGAAGATCTGTCCACTGTTTTGGGAAGAGGAGGTGAAGAAGACTTCATTGGAATCTGGCGATTCCAAGGCCGGGGGCATGTAAAGACGCGAAACGGAACGTCCATAGACTATAGCGGAGGGCAGTGTCACTTGTCACTTGTCAAATATAATTACGCATCAAATTTTCAACTGTGAATTGTAAAAATTAAGAATATAAAATTGGAACATACTAAGTATTTCTTTTAGTAATCGCATCTTAAATTCAAGAAAAACGCATATAAGGAACGCCTGCGGTATCTCCAACAATCAACAAGCGCCATCATTACACGCAAGGGATCTGCGGGCACAATATGTCACGCACATTTTAAACATTTCTGTGGTGGTGTAGTGTGATTCGGGTTGTTGCGTTCCCTCAAATATAGTTGAGCGAAGCAACGCTTGGGTCATGCGTCATGCTCGTGAATGGGTTCCACCGGCGGGAATGGGGGTACTTTATGTCCACCCATCTTATGATGTATTGCATTGTTAGTACTTGGTAGGTATGCATTTTTGGGACTTCCCTCATTGTGGAAACACTGCATACATAGCATAGTATTTATTGTATTGTAGTAAACTTGTTTTGAAAAGAGCAACAGCCAAGTTTCTTGCTGGTTCTTCTCGGCAGGAAGGGCGTTCTGAACCAGTGGTAGAGTCCGACGATTCAAAAGCGCTTGTAAAAATTTATTTGAATAAAAAATATTTATATTCTATTCGAGCGAAAAAATAATGAGTGAGCGATAATAATATTATGTAATCGAATATACATATAGGTAATCTGATTGAGTAAATACATTAATTGTTTTTAAATGAGCTGCGGTATTAATATTCTTAGATACTGTTATATTACTTGAGATTTTTTTCTATTTTAGCATATTATTCTTTAGAAAACAGCAGATGACATTAGTTCGGCTCGTACAAATATAGGGGGGCCGTGGGGGGCGTTGTTCATCATCAGCAACCCATCAACGGCTCACTACTGAGCACATGACTCCTCTCAGAGAAGGGTTATAGGCCATAGTCCACTACGCTGGTCCAATGTGAATTGGCAGACTTCACACACCTTTGAGAATATTATAGAGAACTCTCAGGTGTGCAGGTTTCCTCACAATGTTTTCCTTCACCGTTAAAGCATGTAATATTTAATCCCTTAAACGCACCATTCCGCTGCCTTTTGGTTCTATTGAGTTAATATACCTAACTAAAATCATTTAGTTACTCAAAGTATTTTCAAGTTTACCGTTTTTAATATTTGTAGTCCCTCACGCACTATCGCTCATTTATTAATTCAGAAGTTGTTATTCGATTTTTTGAAACCTTTAATTTGTCTTTGAATTCGTACGTTTATACATATACGATCCTAATATTAATGCTGCTATTATTATACTACAGAGTACCTACAGATCTATAGTTATTATCTATAGATATCAAAGACTTGTGATATAAAAATATCGATACAGGATCATACTGAGGCTTACAATATATTGTAATAAAAGAAGTAATTCTGGTCAGTGTTTAATAACAGGTCAACTTAAGTCAGTTGAAAGCATTAGCTAAAATTCACAATGTCATTTATCAACGGCGGAGGTAGTACGCGGAGTAAGGAGACGCGTAAGTGTAAGCGGAGTAAGGAGACGCGTAAGTGTAAGCGGAGTAAGCTACTGGCGCTGTGTACGCGGAGTAAGCCACTGGCGCTGTGTACGCTACGGGGGCGGTGTACGCTGCAGCCACTGGTGCAGTGTATGCGATTGGCAGCACTCCAGGCTTGGCTGCAGCAAGCGCGAGGAAGCAGGCGAAGATGAACTGTGAAAAAGTAAAATAATAAGTAGACGTATTATGCGCCGCCAAATCTTTCCACAAACAACTCGCCCAGCGCCCTAGAGTATGGGATTGCGACTCTTATGTTTAACGATCATTATCTATTAGTTACTAGCTGATGCCCGCGACTTCGTCCGCATGGATTTAGTTTTTAAAAATCCCGCGGGAGCTCTTTCATTATCTGAGATAAATAGTAGCTCTCCCGGTCTGAACATCCATTACTATACCCATGAAATAAATCGCATCAATCCTCTGTTCTGTTGCGACGTGATTGAAGGACAAACCAACAAACAAACACACTTTCGCATTTATAATATCAGTAGTGCTTTGTTAATTTATAACACTTTTTATAATTGTCAAATTTTTTACCATACTTAACCAAAGACAAAATTACGTTTAGCTGTCATTTACGTTTTGTTATCCCACTGTCATTTACGTTTTGTTATTCCATGTCAGATGCTTTTTTTGTTATACCACGTTTTATAGTGACTTGACGGAAACGCGGTCGAACGGGATAAAAAGTATCCTATGTCCGTCTCCTGGTTCTAAGCTACCTCTCCACCAATTTTCAGTCAAATCGGTATCCGTTCTTGAGTTATAAATAGTGTAACTAACACCACTTTCTTTTATATATATAGATTACTACTGATCGTATTTCCCAAGGCATGGAGTAATCGAAAAGGCAAAAATGGGACACCATGTTGCATAGTTAATGTCACTGCTGTGTCATTGACTGACAGCTACGCCACATGTCCCTGATACTCAAAATATTATAATCTAAGGCCCAAATAAAAAAAAGCCAGTTTCCTTGCGCAAAAACTGAAATTGCGCACATCTATCACAAGAAGAAGCAATTCGATATCCCTTTAATATTTTAGTACTACGAATGCATGGCTCTAATCTTTATAAAAATACTATATTCAATAAAAACAAGCTAAAGGCCCTTAGATTTAAGATTGTCAAGATTTGGAGTCGCTACGCACTACTAAGCTACCAATCCTAAATCTATGCTTAGGCCCATAGTGGGTCATACAGATAATAGACGCATTTCAATCAAATTCATTTAAAGAAACTTGAATTGGATCTAAAAGCAATTTCATATTATTGATTATTGAACGAAAGCAATATAATAACATTATGTTAAACAATCAAGTGTATTATAAGAGTTCCTCTTAAGGTCCGTCCTTGTTACAGTTATTAGGCTTGCTTAAAGTTTTGAAGGTAAAATAAACCTAAGAGGAAAAATCTACAAAGAAAAGTTAGCATTGGGCGGGAAATCAAGGCTCTAATTAACTGTTATTCAAATAAAGAAAAAATAATCTACAACAATTTTAACTCTCGCAAAATAAGCTTACCAGCTTGAACATTTTGAAGGGTGGTTTGAATTGAATTCGAAAGAAACAATGAGCTCAACAACTGAATAGAGTGTGATGCTAATTGTTCGACATCAACTCGTTTTATACTCGACTTCGTATACCTTCTGTGAAGAAACAACCTTGTCGGGCACGCTTAGAATACAAATACAAAATTTGGTGAGCTTAAGAAAGTATTCGTATGTAAAATGGTCTTTGGGGTCCCAAAGTTATGTTTCTACACATGTCAGCTTTGGGTTAAGTTCACCAGGTGCTGTCAACAACATCAGGATGCAATACAATGAATGATTATCGTATCCTGATGAAGTTGCCACGGTACTGCAGCGCGTCAGACATGTTTGCTAAGTCCGGAGTACCGGATTTTTTTGCGATCATTAGATCGCGAATCGCATCTTTTTGGAGCCGCTTGCGTGCCACCGACAGCGAGATCATCTGTAAGTTGGCTGGGAATCTGGACTGTTCCATTAATAAGCACTGGCTCTCAGTGCACCAGGAGGGTAACAAAAAGTAGACAAAATACAAGGTATGTAGTATTGTTACATTTAGTAATGAACTGTGCTCCTTGTATTGAAATAGATTATAAGTTTTTATTGATAGCAACACGATTGTAGTGGACGTGATATTGCCTATTGGTTCATGATCTATTTTTTTATACCGACCTATTTTGTTTTAGTTATATTTGTATTTTGTACATTGGGTTTTACCTGTCAATTAAGATTTATTATAATTATTAAATGGGGTAGCGACCTGTCACCGGCAAACGCAATGTTGGCAGTCTCCCCAATAGGTACACCAACAACATCAGACGAGTCGCATGGAGCCGCTGGATTCAGGCGGTGCAAAGAGAGGCATGTGAGAGTCAACAAGAAAACAGTAATCTATATTATACACTAGCTGATGCCCGCGACTTCGTCCGCATGGATTTAGTTTTTAAAAATCCCGCGGGAACTCTTTCATTATCCGAGATAAAAAGTAGCTCTCGCGGTCTGAGGAACCTTTTGCATCCATTACTATACCCATGCAAAAAATCGCATCAATCCGCTGTTCTGTTGCGACGTGATTGAAGGACAAACCAACAAACAAACACACTTTCGCATTTATAATATCAGTATTGCTTTATTATAACACTTTTTATAATTGTCAAATTTTTTACCATACTTAACCAAAGACAAAATTACGTTTAGCTGTCATTTACGTTTTGGTTATTCCACTGTCATTTGCGTTTTGTTATTCCATGTCAGATGCGTTTTTGTTATACCACGTTTTATAGTGACGACGGAAACGCGGTCGAACGGGATAAAAAGTATCCTATGTCCGTCTCCTGGTTCTAAGCTACCTCTCCACCAATTTTCAGCCAAATCGGTTCATCCGTTCTTGAGTTATAAATAGTGTAACTAACACCACTTTCTTTTATATATATAGATATATCAACACATATACAGGCAGAATAGTTTTTTAAATATCTAAAATACTTCTAGACTGACTTGTCCACCAACCATCTAAAAGCAAAATTAACTAAGGATTGAATCCGTGGCCTCTTACTTACAATACAAGCTTCAAGCTTCAGCTTCGCTATGGGTTAGGGATTGATGTAAAGCAGTTCATTGACTGCTGATCAGTTGGTACGTTATCGATAATATTAACACATTAATCACGAAACGTACCTGAAAGGGTATACAGAGATTAATTAAGATGAATGTTCTTTTGGAATACGATTACCACCTTTTGAGATTGATTTATGAAAATCATTCAATGTTATTACTGTTATTAGCGATTAATTTATTTCCTACATAATTATGCCGAGTTGTAATTGAGACATATCAATATCTTCTTCATAACAATTTGGCAATTAATCATGAGGTACCCAATCGGTATACTGGGCAAGGACATGGCCATAATTTATTGCAATTTATCCAAATATTTTTAAAATACGTACCAACTGTGACAACAGCGAGCTGTTATAATTATAAGTGATCAATTTTTACCGACTTCAAAAAAAGAGGAGGTTATCAATTAGTCGGAATCTTTTTTTTTATGTATGTCCACCGATTTCTCGAAGACGCCTGAACCGATTTGGAAAATTCTTTTTCTGTTTGAAAGGGTATACTGCCCAGGTGGTTCCATATAAATTTCATCGAAATCGGTCGAGCGGTTTTTAAAATATCAACAATAGATTATATATTTTGTGTAGTGTGTGTGTAATGTAGTAAAGCGGGAGTTTGAAGTCGGTTGTTTAAAAAGAATTTTTTTTATATTAAATTATTTTATTAGTCCTCAACAGCAAATAAGACATACCTACATCCGGTTTCAAAGCTAAAAATACTTACTTATACAAAATTACAAAAAATCCTAGGCCAATAAAAATATGCGTTCTAGGATCGTTAACTACAACAGCCTTGTTTGACGAGATCAAGTGCCAGATTACAGATATAAACCATTGAAGTTTCGCCAGATTTACTTTCATGTGACAAAAACTAGTCCGTGGTCCATATTTAGCTTTTTATAACCTTGACCTTATAGTTTTGCTTGAGGGACCACGGCAAGGCAGCCTGTGACCATAATGCTAAATGAGCATCAGGAGGATATTCGAAAAATTATCCGCTTTGATGATAGTACATGACACTTACGAGTACCTTTGTCCTATATAAACGAGAAAAATCAATAGTTTGTTATCATTGCACTTTGATTTCTATCAATAAGGACCTGTCAAACGAACTACCATCAAAATGTTCAAATATGTAAGTGATTTTTCCCTCTTTTCTAATTTGATTAAACTATATGATGCGCGACTATATTTATGGTAATAGAATAGAATAGAATAGAAATGTTTTTTATTCATTAATACTCTATTCTATGCTAAAGACTCAGAATCAGAATGAAGTATCATAGGATCCGTAGAAGAACCAAATTTACCGACATATAGTTGGGTAGCGAAACTGGCAGTGAGATGGACTGTGGGCACATACTCTTACATACTTCGAAGAACTGGTGGCCTCGCAGCAGAAAATTCAGTGTTGGAAGACCTCTCCCTAGGTGAATAGATCAGGCGATTCGCAGGTTGTCGCTGGATCCATGCGTCACAAGGCCGTGACGTGTGGAAGTCCCTTCAAGATACCTATACCCAACGGTGGTCTATCAGTTGATAACGACAATGATTTAAAAGACTAATTTAATGCAGCCAGTATTCTTGGCACCATTCCACGCGGGCATGATTTGTATAGTAATTAGATTATTATCTGTTTTATTGTAACATTTAAATAAATAAAAAATAAAGATTTTTTATTTAGTGTAAATGGTGTAGTGGTAATAGTCGAAGCAGTGATAGCCTAGTGGTTAGGACTGTGGTCTCCTATTCGGAGGGTTGCAGGTTCAATCCCGGGTACGCACCTCTGACTTTTCGGAGTCAAGTGCGTTTAAGCAATTAACTATCACTTGCTTCAACGGCGAAGGAAAACATCGTGAGGGAACCTGCACATCTGAGAGTTCTTCATAATGTTCTCGAAGTTGTGTGAAGTCCACCAATTCGCACTGGGCCAGTGGTGGTGGACTATGGCCTATAACCCTTCTCTGAGAGGAGACCTGCGCTCAGTAGTGAGCGTTGATGGGTTGCTAATGATGATGATGAATGGTCAGGTCGGAATTAAAACCGAAGGGCAGACGCGGACGGCTCACTCCTAGCACAAGCTTTACGGTTACGCTTAGTTGGAGGGAAAAAGGGAATATTAGTTACATTCATAATGGCGTACTATAATATTCTTTAAAAAGAAGCTTCAGCATACAGACGCAGGAAAAGCATTCCACGAGGTAACAGCTAAAAGCACGCAACAGAAATGAGAACTTACATAATATTGTTTGCGAATTTTATGTAGGTTGGGTTAAAATCCCATACATGCGTAAATAAGGATTGTTGCGTATTTTATGTAGGTTGAGTTAAAATCCCATAGATGCGTAAATAAGGAAGCATGCGTAGGCAGAGCGGCAATGATAATAATGTAGTTATACAACCGCTTGTTTATCAATGTGTTTACTAACATGTTTTTCTTATTTTCAGATACTGCTTATGTCTCTCCTCGCCTTGGCCGCAACCAAGCCTCTTGTAGTCGAATACCCAGCATCGGCAGTAGCAACCTATTCGTCTCCGGTTGCTGTGGAGTACAGCGCCCCGTACTACTACCCTGGCTACGCTGCAGCCTACGACCACTATGACTACGCAACCTACACCTATCCCTACCATTACGACTATTATGTACGCTAGTTTAAATGTTGACAGCAAGTATTTATGATGCCAAATAAATAATATATTTATGTTCTCATATAATTTTTTTAAATTTCATTCTTCTACGAGCAAGCAGTGAGTGATAGCCTAGTCAGGGCTTCGGTTTCCTTTTCGGCGGGTCGCACTCGCAGGTTCGATCCCGAGCGCACCTCTGACTTTTCGGATTTATGTGTTACTAGCTGATGCCCGCGACTTCGTTCGCGTGGATTTAATTTTTAAAATCCCTCGGGAACTCTTTGATTTTCCGGGAGAAAAAGTCCTCAACTATCTATACCTATAGTGGCGGTTACCACTATAATGCTCAGCTTTTCCTGGAATCCCTCAGCTCTTCATAAATAAAAGATGGGTCAAGACTTGATGGTATATTTGTTATTTACAGACTTGTAGCACAAGTAAAATCACTAAGAAAATATAACTGTTATTCGCGCGATTGACTATCGCCTAAGTTATAATGCTGTTACTAGGTACGCACGAGGTGTGTCTTCCTCGAGATGCCGAGATAGAATGAATAAATAATAAACTATAATACTGCTAGGCCAGTACGACCTACTTTGCTGAGGTCTAGAATCTCAATGAATAGCGCGCACCCTAAACACGCATCCGTCTATCTCACGATTTCAAATTACGAGCGCGTTCTTTATATAAAAATAACATTCGTTGAAGTAGAAACTGCTCGGACAGGACGAGCGGCCAGCATCAGAAAAACGGCCAGCTACGAAGTAGGTTGTTCCACCACATCGCTCCCCCACGGAGATTGGAAATGCAAGGAAAGAAAAAGAAAAATGTTAGTAAATTCTATACAGCGAAATGTACCCTTCGACCCGACCGGGTCCTAACGACCGGTCTGTCCAAGTGGTCTAATTCAGTAGTACCTAATATAAAAGCAGGTTTCAGCCTATCCACTGAAACCTTTTCTGTTCTACCGCTAAAATCTAAACAAAAAACTTATCACCTCTCTCCAATACTTTAAATGGGCCAACATAAGGAGGCTCTAATGCCTTACAGAATGGACCTCTACGAACGAAAACAAATTCCGAGGATAGAAGATCCTTCGGAAAATGAAAAATTTTCTTGCTATTGTGATCAGAAGCGGGTACTGGAGATAGGTCTCTAAAATACGATCTAAGTCTATCTATAAAAGAAGAATAATCAACTACACGATCTACTATAGGGTTAAAAAACTCACCCGGTAATCGCAGGGGCTCACCATACACGAGCTCTGCGCATGATGCTCCGAGGTCCTCCTTCCACGCACTCCTGATGCCCAGGAGTACCCATGGCAGCACCTCGGTCCACCTCGGGCTAGCGTGGCACATGATAGCTGCCTTCAGCTGCCGGTGGAGTCTCTCTACCATCCCATTCGCCTGGGGATGATATGCGGTGGTCGACTGATGTTTCGTGCCAGTCAACTCAAACACCTTCTGAAACAGATGTGACCCAAATTGAGACCCTCGCTCAGTTTGAATGGACCTAGCTTGGCCAAAGCGACTCTGCCAACCAGAAATGTAGGTTGATACACAAGTCTCCGCAGTAATATCTGGCATAGGAAGAACCTCAGGCCAACGTGTGAACCTGTCGATGATAGTTAGACAATACTTCATGCCAGCTGAAATGGGTAACGGGCCTATAATATCCATATGAATATCTGCAAATCTTTCAGAGGGACAGGGAAATTTAGAAAAAGGGGCACTAGTATGACGTACCACCTTAGATGACTGACACGCTTGGCACGCGCGTGTCCAAACACGGCAGTCCTTTCTTATAGACGGCCATACAAAACGTTCCGAAATCAATTTATAACTAGCACGAGAGCCAGGATGACTCAAATTATGAAAACTTTCAAAAATACTTTTCCTAAACTGCGGAGTTACGTAAGGACGTGGTTTACCTGTTGAAACATCGCATGTAATTCTTACTCTGGTACCAGGAATAGTGATACGGGTTAATTCTAACGATGTCGAATCGCCCAGCGTTTTCAATTCTTCATCGGATGCTTGCGACTTCGCCAGCGCCAAGAGTATGTCTTCGGCAGTGACGGCCTCGACGCGAGAGAACGTGTCGGCAACAATGTTCTCCGCACCCTTGACATGTTGTATGTCAGTAGTGAACTGTGAAATGAAAACTATTTGGTTAAGCTGTACGGGGGGAAGCTTGTCACGTTTTTGTGTAAAAACGTAAAGAAGAGGTTTATGATCTGTATAGATCGTTGCATGCTGAGCTTCTAGAATGTGTCTAAAATGTTGGACACTTTCATAAATCGCTAGGAGCTCACGGTAATAAGCTGGCCAAGCCGATTGCTTGGTAGCCAGCTTTTTACTGAAAAATGCGATAGGTTGCCAGCCCTGCTTAATCTCTTGCTGCAGGCATGCACCGACATGAGAGCTCGACGCATCTGTAAATAAGCCTAATCTAGCTGTTGAGACTGGGTGAGCTAAAAGAGTTGCATTAGCTAAGCTATTTTTGCACTCCGAAAAGCACTGCTCTAAGTCAGGGGTCCAAGTAAAAGGTTTAGCGCCTTTACCTTGGATCTCTGATAAAGCATCTATTAAAGGAGCTTGGAATCGCGCTATACTAGGGAGAAATTTACGATAAAAATTTATCATACCCAAGAAACGCCTTACACCTTGAACGGTTTTGGGTAGCGGAAAATCCTGCAGACTTTTAATGCGGTCAGCAGGAGGGCAAATCCCCGCAGCGCTTATCTTGTATCCTAGGAAACGAACTTCTGGAACATTAAAATGACATTTTTTCTCGTTAATAACAATGCCGTATTCTTCCAAGCGTTTGAAAAGAATACGTAAATGCTTTGCATGCTGTTCGCTGTCTTTTGAAAAAATCAAAATATCATCAACATATGCGAAACAGAAATCTAAGCCGCGGACAACCTCGTCGATGAACCTCTGGAACGTCTGCCCTGCGTTTCTCAAACCGAAAGTCATAAAAGGGAACTCATATAACCCGAAAGGTGTCACCAACGCGGTTTTACATATGTCCTCTCTTGCTACTGGGATCTGGTGATATGCTTTCACAAGATCTATGGTGCTGAAAACTGATGAACCAACCAAATTTTGGTTAAAATCACCAATATGCTTTACTGGGTAGCGGTCTGGGATTGTCCTCGCGTTTAATGCGCGATAATCACCGCACGGGCGCCAATCCGATTCACCTTTTGGAGCTAAATGCAAAGAGGAAGACCACGGACTATCAGACGGCCTAGCATAACCGCAAGCTATCATGTTGTCGAATTCCTTCTTAGCGATGGCTAACTTGAGAGGCCCAAGGCGACGTGGTCGGCAGCACACCGGAGGACCATCAGTAGTCCGAATGTAATGCACGGTGTTATGTTTTATTTCCTTATCCGGACCAGGTGGACGAGTAAGCGCAGGAAATTCCGATAAAATTTCGTTCCTTGAAGTTATAGTTTTAATGCTCGCTTGCTCGTGCGAATGAATCAATGCAACACACGTGAGACCAGTGGAATTATCTATAATTCGACCTGATCTGCAATCCGGCAATAAATTAAAATAGGCGAGAAAATCTGCACCAATAATCGCAGTTGTAACATCGCATATAATAAAATTCCACCTGAAATCGCGCCTCAGCTTAAAATCAAGCGATAATAAAACAGTCCCGAACGTTTTGATGTCGCTGCCGTTAGCGGCGCGCATGCAATAATCCGCTACTTTAGGACGATGACTTAACCACGAAACGGGGAAACACGAAACATCAGACCCTGTATCTATTAAAAAACGTTTTCCAGATTTCCAATCACCAACGAATAAGCGACGGCTGCGCGCAGGATGCGCGCTGGGTACCGCCTTTACTTTGTTGCTGTTGTTGTTGAATCTTCGCTGAAAACGATCTGGTTTATTAAAATATTTACATGGCATCACGCATTTAGCAGCGCGCGATGCAAACCTATGATGATACCAACATAAATTAAAATTGCGACCATCTCTCGGCCTATGTGAATTCCGCGAAAAATTACGCGATCTCTGCTGCGCAAACTCTTCGCTCCTTTTGAAGGCCGAGACCTCCTGGCTCAGCTCTTCAATGCGGGCGAGTATTGCTTCCGTCATGGTACTAAATAAAAATTGCTAAAAATGTAAAAATTTAAAAAATGTAAAAGGTTTGGAAAATAAGCATTAATAAATTTTGAAATATGTACATACGAGGGATTAGGCGATTGCTTGCTCAAGTTGTCTAAATCTATCCTCCATATTGAGGAATTACGAAACTGCTATTGTAAAGAAAAATAAATTTAAAATTACATTATTTCTTTTAAAAAAAAATATTTACCTAAAATTCCTGAAAAATAAAATAAATATTATGGTTAATAGTATTTAACAATTTCAATGTTTATTTCCTAATAATATCACATTATAGTCTTTAAAATTTTCATGTTTGCTTCAAAAATTTTCATGATTCACGGCGAAAATTTTCAATATAAAATGGCGGAATGAAAATTCTTCTGAAAATTATTTATTGACAGTTGTCCTCTTCAAAATATTTATTTCCTTTTGATATTATTCTTCAAAGTCAATATTTATTCCAAAATGTCCGAATTGAAATTGAATTGTCACATTGAATTATTTTCCCAAAGATTATTTTCAATTTGTTTCTTCCAATATTTAAATTCACATGTTTGCATATAACAAGGACCCCCTCCACGCGCGGGGTCTCTGTTGGGAATGGAACCTCCAACTCCTCAACATACTTCGTAAAAATTTGTAAAAATTTTCTTCAAACACTTCAATCACTTCAATAAAAATTCATCATACAATGCGGACCCCCTACGCGCGGGGTCACTGTACTGACCTTAAATTGTCCTTGTGCGGGGTCACCAAATTATAGTGGCGGTTACCACTATAATGCTCAGCTTTTCCTGGAATCCCTCAGCTCTTCATAAATAAAAGATGGGTCAAGACTTGATGGTATATTTGTTATTTACAGACTTGTAGCACAAGTAAAATCACTAAGAAAATATAACTGTTATTCGCGCGATTGACTATCGCCTAAGTTATAATGCTGTTACTAGGTACGCACGAGGTGTGTCTTCCTCGAGATGCCGAGATAGAATGAATAAATAATAAACTATAATACTGCTAGGCCAGTACGACCTACTTTGCTGAGGTCTAGAATCTCAATGAATAGCGCGCACCCTAAACACGCATCCGTCTATCTCACGATTTCAAATTACGAGCGCGTTCTTTATATAAAAATAACATTCGTTGAAGTAGAAACTGCTCGGACAGGACGAGCGGCCAGCATCAGAAAAACGGCCAGCTACGAAGTAGGTTGTTCCACCACATACCCATGCAAAAAATCACGTCGATCCGTAGCCCTTTTGTTGCGTGATTGAAGGACAAACCAACAAACAAACACACTTTCGCATTTATAATATTAGTAAGGATTAAGCAATTAAATATCACATGCTTCAATGGTGAAGGAAAACATCGCGAGGAAGCCAGCACACCTGAGAATTCACCATGCTGTTCTCAAAGGTGTGTGAAGTCTACCAATTCGTATTGGGCCAGCGTGGTAGACTATGATATATGACCCTTCTCTGAATGGATACCACAGTAGTGAGCCGTTGATGGGTTGCTGATAATGATGATAATGATTCTTCTATAAGTAAGCCCTTTAATACCCTTAGGAGAGATATTTCCTGGGGGTAAGTAATGATGTAGTCAAAAATGGTAGCGAATAATCTGGAACTGGAAGTGGAAATCACAGATTTTATTAAGCCCATACTAGGAATACTAAATCGCTTGGTGGCAATGCTTTGACGGTAGAAAAAAATGATTTGATAGTCATTATAAAAATTGTAGATACATAGGTACTATATTCAAATGTATGTAAGTATAGCTAGTTTGTTACATCATCATGATTAGTTTGTCACGTTTCATCCGAAGATTTTATAGGTAATTAGAGGATATTCTTATAAGCTATTTTATTTTATTCCCATTTTATAGGTATTAGGTACGCAAAAGAGCTTGCGATGAGGTTATCTATTTACCTCGCTCCATTTATCATCCCTAACATTTTTACATAAACCAAAAGTAATGTTTTGTAACCATAGCACTGAGTAAACATATCAAACAGAGTTCTCGCAATATTCTCGAAGCCCTATTTGTCATTCAGAATCTGTAATAGAATTGGAGTGATTCGACTTGGTGTCGAAAGTTTAACCTTCATTTACTTACCACTACACTTCGTCAAGTAGCTTTTATTTGATGAAAACTCGTAACATTGACCCGCAAACAAAATTCTCAATTTCCCGACATTCCCAATGTGAAAGAGGCCTAACTTAATTATAATAAAATTAAGTTAGGCCTCTTTCATATTAACCAGAATAGATACCTGAAACATTACGAGTGAGCAAACTAAAGTTACTGGATGGAGAATTGAAGAGTGGAAAAGTCGTAGTAAAGCCTAGAGTCCTATGGATTGCCGGAGTGGAGAGCAATGAAGTGAAATACGTAGCATCGCTCGCTATCTGCAACACTAGAGGGACTGCCAATAGGGAATATGCATAAAATTTAAATTTGTCTCAAATATTTTTTTCTAGATTCTTTATTGCCTTAACATTATACTTAAAAGGTATTTTTTTTATTTAGTTATTATTTAAACCCAGAAAATATTATATAGAAAGTGAAAAATAAAGGAGGGAAATTCAAACTTACAAAACGCGTCGCCATTGGTCGAAACGAAATGTGACGTCATTTGTGTTACGGTTGATTTACGGCGTCGATATTCATACAGTGTTTGTGAGAAAAATTGTTTAAAACTGTATTCCTGTGTGATTACTTGTGAATTTATATTTGTAGTCAATCTAGATCGATGACAGAAACTGGTTTTGTCAAAGCACAATCGGATAATTTACCGAAAATAGATGCATTTATGATGTCAGTATATTTTGTATCAAATCTCGATTTTACGAGCGCAGAGATCAAAGGAGTGAAAGCTGCAAGATAATTATTATGTTACATGGTATATTTTAGTCCTTAACATAGATTTTTATTCTTATATGTTTAAATAATACTTAAAACAAAACATAACCTTTAAATAACCATCTGTGTTCCTAAACTCCTAATTTACGTCTATATCATGATAATTTATACGTAATATTATGTTATTGAAGCTCACTCAAGTTTGATATGTTTATATACTTTTTGTAAATAAGTATTAGATAAATACGATATTCCGATTTATATGAACAATTTTCTTACACTTTTTTTTCGTACTTTCGCATCTCGTGGAATACGAAAAAATCGGCCAAGTGCGAGTCGGGCCTCGCTCTTTTAGGGTTCCGTTAAAAAAAATTAAATAAAAATATTTCCATGGTACCCATGAAAATATTTTAATTTATTTTTTTTAATTTAATTTAATTTTTATTATTTGTTGTTATAGCGGCAATAGAAATACATAATATGTGAAAATTTCATCTGTCTATCTATTACGGTTTACGAGATACAGCCCGATGACAGACGGACGGACGGACGGACGGACGAACGGACAGCGTAGGCTTAGTAATAGGGTCCCGTTGGTACCCTTTGGGTACGGAACCCTAAAAACACTTTATCGGGTGTACTAATAATAGTGTTTTTTTGTATTTAGGTACCATACAATACTTGTAAGAAGGTTTTTTAACTTCTTCCATGGTTTGTGTAGCAATTAAAACTGAAAATAAGTATGAAGTAACTGAAACGCTATAGTAAACAAACACGGGACATGTCGAATGACGTCATCAAAAGCGCGCGCTAAATGGTGGCGTTTGAACGGCTCAAATTTATTCAATGTTTTAAATTTCACTTTGAAAAATTATTTGACTATTTTCAAACCTATTTATATTTTTTATATGTTATAGAGATGTAAATGATTAATTTAAGAAATTAAAAAAAAATCATGCATATTCCCTATTATCTGATAACCCGAGAAAAGCAGTATCTGAACTCCTTTTCTTGGCACGGCTTCGTCAATCGAGCACCTTGGGGATCCCCAACTTCTAAGTGTTCTTCGAGTACCTAATTTAGCTTTCCGATTTGAACTTCACATCTTACGGTTACGGCCGAATTTGGAAAGAAATACGTTCGTTAGCTAAGTTACCGTTTTATGAAAATATGTATTGCAGGGACAAAATGTCAAAAATGAGAAACTTAATATAAAGGACTGTTTAAAAAGGTCCTTTTCTATGTTAATTTATTTATGCGAGACTATACATTATATTATTGTCTATACTTTTTTATTTTTGCATTCAGGCCATTACTGGAATATTGAATACTATTTAGTTTTTAATTTTTTTGGGATTATACACCTTTCATAGCTGACGCGACCTCTGAAATATGAGGTAAAGGTGCTATCACGTGGTAAACGTGATCACATGATTGGAGAGATTTCCACTCACTGGAAAAATCCATCCCTTTGGTTGAACGCGCGTCGCCATGTATTATATTATGTACTTACCTATGTATAGATTTAAAGCAAGCAGTGATAGCCCATTGGTTACGACTGTGGACTCCTATTCGGGGGGTCGCTTCGATTCGATACCTCTGACTTTTCGAGAGAGATTAAATATCACATGCTTTAACGGTGAAGGAAAACATCGTGAAGAAACCTGCACACCTGAGAGTTCTCCATAATGTTCTCAAAGGTGTGTGAAGTCCACCAATTCACATTGGGCCAGCGCGGCGTGGTGGACTATGGCCTATAACTCTTCTCTGAGAGGAGACCTCGCTCAGTAGTGAGTCGATGATGGGTTGATAATGATGATGATGTATATATTTATGGGATCAGTATCTACTAAGAGTTGAAATCCACACAAAAGTCAATTTTTAGGGTTCCGTAGTAAACAAGGAACCCTTATAGTTTCGCCATGTCCGTCCGTCTGTCTGTCTGTCCGTCCGTCCGTCCGCGGTTTAGCTCTGAGACTATTGGTACTAGAAATCTGTAATTTGACAAGGGTATAAATATCAATCACGCCGACAAAGTGGTGAAATAAAATTTTGAAAAATAATTTTTTTTAGGGACCTCCCCTACATGTAAAGTGGGGATGAATTTTTTATTCTCGACTATCCCATAGTGTGGGGTGTCGTTGAATAGGTCTTTCAAAAATATTGTAGGAGTGGGTACACCACTTTTCAATTCAGGGATCCGTTTGTGAAATATGATACCTTAAAGTGCTAAATTTTATTAGAGTCAAGTGTCGTCCCCCCCCCCCCCCCCCCCCCCTAATGGTTGTATATAGGATACAAGAAAAAATTCACAGCAGTAGTATATATAATGAATTTTAAAGGAAAACTATCACGGCTAAGTAGGGTTCATTAGTTAAGGAGTTATATCTGTTTTTTCTAAGTTAGGTATTACACGTAATGTAAGTTGCATATTTTGTAGTATGTAAACCATGGAACTCAAAATGTATTCAATATTACACTAGCGGCACGCTATGATGGCCGGTTTGACGTTTGTCCGCTCATGAAGTTCCGTATTAATTGATAACGACTTTGAAGGAAATAATTGTATTACTTTATTGACGATAGTGATGTGCAGAGATTCATAAATTTTATCGAATGTAGTTTTAGGTTTAGGACTCAAAATTTATTTATTAAATTGATTTCTAAAATGTATACAAGTGTAGAAAAATCAGTTTGCACCATTTAAGGGGTGAATGTACTTGTGAATATGAACAATTTTCACTATGTGGACAAACCTCTGAAATCGCAAAAAAATATCAGCTGTTTCATACAAAAGGTAAAATTTTTATTTTTATATGATATATACCACAACTCGGCATTTGGTTTTCTAAATTGAAAATTTTTAAAAATGGAATCTAATACGATCGTCACATAGGATCGCTGGCTAGCACAACTACTACCTCCAGCAAACTCGCGTCAATGCTCAATGCAAAACAAAGCAGTTTCGAATTGACGTTGCTTCGAAAAGTATAAACTGTCAGTGCAATGCGATTGTGATATAGTTTTGACCTGGCTTTGGATTTCAAATATTGATACTGCATTACTGTTGACCCTTGCTCGTTAATTTGGACTCTGTTCAAGCCCTTTGTTGTGGATTTCGTCGATATGACCGAACGTACGCAGAGAACTGTTCTAAATAGTCAGACACGTGAGTTCGTAATACGCCTTCGTAACTATTTCGATCGTGAAGCTCAAAATGGAGGGCCAATTTTACCTATAACGTCAGTGGTTGAACGCGTAGCTGATGCGCTTAGTATTGGACAACGAACTGTTAGACGGATAACTAAAAAAAAATATGGCGAGACTGGCACAGAAGAAAATAAACTTCACACACCAAAAAAGAGAAAACGAGCAAAACCAGTCGTAGGCATCGATAGCTTTGATGCCGATGCTATCCGAAGACATGTTTACGGCTACTATTTACAGAAGGAGTATCCAACAAGAAAAAAGTTGGTGCATTCACTGAAGGAAGCTGGATTATTCTTCGGTGGGGAAAGTTCTTTAACGAAGATTTTGAAGACCATTGGATTTCGATACAAAAAATGTAACAAACGCAAAATATTGATGGAAAGATTTGATATAGCGATGGCAAGGTATACTTTTTTACGGCAAGTGAAAGAAATCAAAAATTGGCAAAATGTTGTGTTCTTGGATGAAACATGGCTTAATGCTAACCATACTGTAGGCCGTTCTTGGAACGATGACACAGCAGCATCTACTTCCAAAGTTCCTGTAGGAAAAGGATCGCGACTTATAATTTGTCACGCCGGAACCATCAACGGGTTTGTCGAAGGTTCTCTCATGGCTTTTGCGTCAAAAACCACTGGAGACTATCATGAAGACATGAATGGAGAAAAGTTTACTGAATGGTTTACCTCAATGTTGTGTAGCCTCCCTGAACCATCTATTATAATTATGGACAACGCCCCATACCACTCGATGCAAATTGACAAGCCACCTGCCCAATCCCAAAAGAAAGCTGATATCGTCGCATGGCTTCGTAAAAATGGCGTAGATGCAAACATGAATATGTTAAAAGCGGAATTAGTACGTCTTTTAAAAGAAAACAAACCAACCAAGATCCGATACGTCATTGACGAAATAGCATTAGAACATGGGCACAGAGTTATACGGTTACCGCCTTACCATTGTGAGTATAATGCGATTGAGTTGGTGTGGGCTCAAATTAAGGGATATGCTGCAAGACACAATACAGAACCCCCATTTACCACAAAAAAAATGCTAAAATTATTAGAAGAAGCTTGTGAACATGTGACTAAAGGAGACTGGGAAAAGGTTGTGAATAGAACTGTTAAATTAATAAGGGAAGATTATGAAAGAGATGTGAAAATAGATAATATTATAGAAAACGAACATATAATTATTAATGTAGGTGATGATAGCAGTGACGACAGTGAAAATAGTAGTATGGACGAATCTGATTAATTATGGCCTTTTGTGGCACCTTTTTTGGTATCTTTTGTATTCATATGTTTCTTGTGTGCATATAAAGTATGTATATTCATTTTCATTCAAATATTCAGTTCGTTCAAATAAATTAAATAAACATATACATTTTTGTTTTATTAAACCTATTTAATCAGGTACAAAAACAAAACTTAATTGTTTTTTATTCGAGAATAAATTGACATTCCACATCACTATTGTAATGTGTCAAACCGGCCATCATAGCGTGCCGCTAGTTTAATAAATAAAATAAAAGCACTATCCTAGGTCAGCAATAATATTTGAGACTTTCAACTACGGAACCCTTCACTACGCGTGGCCCAACACGCACTTGGCCGTTTTTTTTTCTATTATGACTTATGAGTTAAAAACGTTAGACATAGACGTTGGGGTCCCAAAGTGTGATGGTGTGACGATTGTAATCGCCTCTGATTGGCCGCTACCCACTCGTTATTGGCTAAAATACATTGTTGCAGGAAGAACGCAATAATTTCACCCAATCACCACCATTGAGACGTAGCAATGATTAATGGAACTTTCATAATATTATTTATTGTCCTATAGTAATATGTATTAAAAAACAATGTCATAATGGAACATGGAACGCCACCGTCTGAAGGTTTGCACGCGCTCTTATCTACGTCACATGCATTGCGTTAGTCTCTTTATCGGCTTTGTTCAAAGGAAATTAATACCGTGTTAATGGTAGGTAACTCAATAGAATGGCAGTATGAGGGTGAGTTTTAGAATAATATTTTTCCTAACATAAAATTATAATAGAAGTTCAGCTTGATATCTATAATATAATAAAACTGTAACAGGTCCAATTCTGTACATTGAAGATATTTTGAAAATTTTTGTTTGAGGGCACTCTATAATCGATACTGTAGCCAAAACAATTTTTTTTAATTTTTTGTCTGTCTGTCTGTCTGTCTGTCTGTATCTTGGCCGCGCATCACGCCGAAACTACTGGACGGATTTAAATGAAACTTGGCACAAATTAAGGTAATACTACGAGGTATAATATAGAATACTTTTTATCTCGAAATTCAGCACGGTTCCCTTGGGAGAGGGGATGAAAGTCAAAATGTGTATTTCGCTGTAATTCATTAAAGCGTATTCCGATTTAATCCATTCTTTTTTTGTTAGAAAGCAGGTTCTTTAGAGATTGTCCTGTAATTATTTCAAGGTCGTCAATTTCGTAGTTCAGAAATTATAGACATCACAATCTTCAGTATAGGTCCAAATAACTTGAACCCCGGAATCTACAGGATACTTTGAATGAACGGCTCATCTTAAGCTGGCAGGCGTAATTTATCGTATATAGCCATCGTGGATACTATTTTGTCAAAGCCAAACTACTCCAAAGGCGTCAGATTTTGCCAAACGATCATTATACCTACATACTACATAGTAGGTATGGATGTAATACATCGTATGGACGTAATATTACAGTGTTTTCCTATGTAATTAAATATTCTAATCATCATCATTATCATCAATAGCCTATAACAGTCCACTGCTGGACTAAAAGCCTCTCCCAAAGGGAGGGTTTGCCCATAATCACCACGCGGGGCAGACGGGTTGGTGATCGCAGTAGATGGTAGTAGTAGCACAGAGGACGCTGCTGCCCGTTCTCCGATAAATTCCCTTAGTCGCCTCGTACCTACGACACCCGCGGGAAGAGCAGGGGTGGTGACAACTGTATTCTGATCTGCCGTCACCACACGGCAAAAAATTAAAAAAAAAATTCTAATCATACTTACTAATATTATAAATGCGAAAGTGTGTTTGTTTGTTGGTTTGTCCTTCAATCACGCCGCAACAGAGCCACGGATCTACGTGATTTTTTGCATGGGTATAATTGTGGACCTGGAGAGTGACATAGGCTACTTTTATCCCGGAAAATCAAAGTGTTCCCGAGGGATTTTAAAAACTAAATCCACGCGGATGAAGTCGCGGGCATCAGCTAGTTACAAATATTTTTATAATATTACTAGCTGATGCCCGCGACTTCGTTCGCGTGGATGTAGTTTTTAAAATCCCGCGGGAACTCTTTGATTTTCCGGGATGCCTGTCACCCTCCAGGTTCTCAACTATACCTATCCAAAAAATCACGTCAATTCGTAGCTTTGTTGCAGCGTGATTGACGGACAAACCAACAAAAAAACACACTTTCGCATTTATAATATTACTCGCGGCATTGTTAATGATGATTCAAAGAGAAAACATATTACTGATGATATTATCAATTACGTTTAGCTATCATTTTTATAATTGTCAAATTTTTAACCATACTTAACCAAAGACAACGGAGCCACTGAAAAGAAGAAGAAGAAGAAGAACCAAAGACAAAATTACGTTTAGCTGTCATTTACGTTTTGTTATTCCACTGTCATTTGCGTATTGTTATTCCATGTCAGATGCGTTTAAATGTTATAGGTTTTATAGTGACTTGACGGAAACGCGGTCGAACGGGATAAAAAGTATCCTATGTCCGTCTCCTGGTTCTAAGCTACTACTCCACCAATTTTCAGCCAAATCGGTTCATCCGTTCTTGAGTTATAAATAGTGTAACTAACACCACTTTCTTATTATAAATATAGATGTATGTGGCAGGTTCCAGATTAGACTCAGAATCAATCAGAATTTGTATATTTATAGTTTAATAAAAGAAATAGTTTCCAAATTGACTCTGGTCTGGTGTGATGGTTACAAGTTTCTTACTGGCAAAGACGGACTCTACCGTCCGCTGAGATACATAGTCAATGGATAACTTTTTAAGTTATCCATTGACTTCCTGGTTCAGTTTGTGTAAAAAAAAAGTACATGCTATCTTGAAACTTTCACCACGTGCTAGAAATTACCTTTGTAAGAAGTGTGCCTTGCAAGGACAGAGTAAACACACAAAACCATTCAAAGTCTTCACACTTCAAGACAATTTTTTTTAGAAGACATAATATTTTTATACAAGGTGTAAGGGGCATGTAAACGAAAACTTTGTGAATAGTCACTCAATAAACACTAGGCATTACCTACTTAATACTCAAAGATTACCTATGATCAAAATCAAAAATCAAAATCAATTTATTTGTAGAAATAGGTAAATAGGCAAACAGGTGCTAGTTTTGTTTTTAGTAACACTATTTTATGACGTAAAGCGTACAAATTTTTAACTTAAAAACTAAAAACTAAAAAATATTAGTATTGCAATCATTGAAATGACTGTCATAAAATATTATCATTTTATTAGTTATTATTTTAAATTATTAAAACTTATAATAATTTAAAATAATAACTAATAAAATAATAATATTTTAAAATAATACTGGACAATAGAATAGAATAGAATAGAAATGTTTTTTATTCAAATAAACTTTTACAAGTACTTTTGAATCGTAAATGAGTCTACCACTGGTTCGGAATGCCGTTCCTGCCGAGAAGAACCAGCAAGAAACTCGGCAGTTGCTCTTTTCAAAATACTTTTACAAAATGCTTAATAGATATTATTCTATGTAGGTATGCAGAGTTTCCACAATGAGGGGAAGTTCCACAAAAGCATACGTAAAAACGACAATAAAGCAAAATAATCTTATAATTAACAAAGTATACCTTGTACTTTATACTTAGTTAATTAAACTAGGTAATTGCTTTTTATGTTACTTTACATTTTTAAGTTATTTTACTACCTTAAATTTTTAAGCTATTGCATAGCTTTTATCGCGGGCTTTGAACTAGGACAAACAGTTTGAGCGCGGCGACCGAATCAAGAAATTCCGTAACGAAAAAAACCTAACACCGTCGTTCAGTAAGCGTTCAACATTTTAAAGGTTCTCAAGTAGCTCTATTTGGCGCAGTGGGCGAGCGACCGCTTTCTTTACCGTATGGTGTATGATGTCGCAGGTTCGAATCTCACTCGCGAAGTAGTGACAGTTCGCTTTTCTTGTTTGTTTGTTTTTTAATGTTTTTTTTGCATAATTTTTATAATGCAAAAAAAAATATTGCATAAATTTTATAATTGCATAAGTTGATAAAAAATGCTATGCAATAGTTTTACCGCGGCAGTCCCCGAGTTCCACTTATTTTTTTTTTCATTAATGTAATCTGTGACAGAAAAATATTTGTTTTTTAATCATGTTGTGTGCACTTCGTCTTATGAATTTCGGGAGCGAGAGCAGATACTTAAAATATAACATTACTGCAATTAGTGTAACAAACACTTGTTATGTAATATTTCAGCGCGGGCATTTTCAGGTGACATCGTGCTGTCTAGCGCAGGCTGTGATGTGTCTGTCCTCAGATATTACGCAAAGGTCTGTTCATGATTGAATCGTGTATTCATATCATTTTAATACCTTGAAAATGTTTTAGACTATTTGCCGAGGTGTGGATTTTATTTACCTACACACTAGAAATTTTGCTTGTGAAATTGTGAACGATATTTACATTCTACATACTCGTAAATTACATAGTAGATACTCTATTTCGTTATGTGAATGGTGTTAATAATTATTTTTTCTAATAAAATCACACGTTAAGTTCGATTTTTCAAACCCCTATTCAACCCCTAAGGGGTTGAATTTTCAGAAATCGTTTCTTAGTGCTATCTAACTACTGTATGCCTTTTAGCACGATCCGTCAAGTGGTTTGAGCTGTGCGTTGATAGATCAGTCAGTCAGTCACCTTTATCTTTTATAGTATACTAGCTGATGCCCGCGACTTAGTCCGCGTGGATTTAGTTTTAAGGTTTACGGACCTCTTTGATTTTCCGGGATAAAAGTAACTTATGGCACTCTCCGGGTCCTCAACTATACCCATGCAAAATATGCGTTGACCCGTCAGTCTGTTGCGGCGTGATTGAAGGACAAACCAACAAACCAACACACTTTCGCATTTATCATATTAGTATTTAGAAATTTAGATATTATTGCTGATGACCATGATTTCGTGCAATGCAATCTCACATGATCGTACGTGGCACACACCATCGTACTAGCCACGGCCAAACCAACCAGAAAAACCAGAGATAATTAATTCATCCTACTAATCCTAATAATATTATAAATGTGAAAGTTTGTGAGGATGGATGTATGGATGGATGGATGTTTGTTACTCTTTCACGCCATAACGAATGAACCGATTTGGCTGAGGAATGGAAATAGCTCATCATCATCATCATCATTAGCAATCCATCAACGGCTCACTACTGAGCGCAGGTCTCCTCTCAGAGAAGGGTTATAGGCCATAGTCCACCACGCTGGCCCAATGCGAATTGGCGGACTTCACACACCTTCAAGAACATTAAGAAGAACTCTCAGGTGTGCAGGTTTTCTCACGATGTTTTCCTTCACCGTTGAAGCAAGTGATATTTAATTGGATAAACGCACTTGACTCCGAAAAGTCAGAGGTGCCGTACCCGGGATCGAACCTGCGACCCCCAAATAGGAGACCACAGTCCTTACCACTAAGCTATCACTGCTTCTTATCTAATAGCTCATACTCAGGATTTAAAACATAGGCTACTTTTTATCCCGGAAAATTACAAAATTCCCGCAGGAATTAATAATAATCCTTAATCCACGCGGATGAGGTCGCGGGCATCATCTAGTAAATCATAATTTTCCAAATTTTTCCTGCCGAGAATCGAACTTAAGACCTCCCACCTATATAACTTTGTTCGTCTTCTTCTTCAAGAAAAAAGATGCGAGGGCTCTAAGCTTGCGTGAAACATCTGTCGAACATTTCTTTAGCAACCAACTGATTAATTCTGAACTTGGCAAAATTGATTATTATTAAGAACTCGGGAAATTACGTACTTTTTCTTGATCTGTGAGGGAAACACAGTTTTTGAGTGATTTACCCCGTACACAAGGTACTGTGGCAGTCATGATTTGATTCAAATCACGCATGGTTCAATGCCAAAGACGTCGCCCCGTTAGGAGTGTTGCGCCACTTCTCCGCTGGCTACTATAAAACGACCACTGAAACCTCACACTTGCATCATTCCTTCTTTTCATTCTTACAGTAACATCACTAACCAACAACCCTATCAAAATGATGAAACTTGTAAGTACATCCAGTTTTTACAACTAAAGGTCAAATACACAAGCGTTTTGATGATTAAGGACGTCATAGTCATTAAGTGTCCGATTTTGTAATTTTTTCCATATCTACAATAAAAGCCTAAAAAAAGTCACTTAGCGCTTAGATCGATGTTAAGTATTAATTAACGTTTCAGTATTCGACTGTAAGAGTTAATCATAAAGATTAATATCTTTTTAATGTCAACAAATATTGAGCGAGGTTGGTCTTTTGTTTTCATTGTAAGTAGATACTAAAACAGTTTCAAAGTGATTAAAACTGTATCTAAAAGGCTCTGCGTCTCGACATCCCTACTATTATAATTAATTCGAAAGTGTGTTTGTTTGTTGGTTTGAATCACGCAACCGTTCTCCGTGATTTTTGCTTGGGTATACTCGAGGACCTGGAGAGTGACCCTGTTTACCCCAGTAAAGCCTTTTAAGCGCAATTTTTAAAAACTCGACGCGGTAGAAGGGTCAAGTAAAAAGTATTCATATGCGCTGGCCCTAATGACAATTCAATTATTCCACAGATCGTCGTCCTTTCCGCGCTCGTCGCAATTGCTGCTGCCAAACCAAGCGTTGCTGCTGCCATAGTTGCTGCCCCGGCACCCATAGTCACCGCCACGAGCTCGCAGTACTACCACCGCATTAACAACGGTCTTGCTGCATACGTCGCTGCCCCTGCTGCATACGTCGCCCCTGCTGCCCCCTACGTTGCTGCTGCCCCGTATTATGCTGCTGCCTCTCCCTACGTAGCAGCATCAGCCCCATACGTTGTTGCCTACTAAATGCCGTTACAAAGTTCGATACCAAATGTTGTGATACTATGAAGTAAATGTTATATAACATACTCTGACTTTTATTAATAATTATTCAGAACACGCGCGACCCTTGAAAGTGAATTATCCTCAAAATACAGGTCAAGCGCAAATAGCTTTTGTATATTGAATTTTGTTCTAAATTCTATTGTCTACACTTTAAAAAGCAAAGTTTAAACGCACTCGGACTAAGCGATACTATTCTGCTATATAAATAGTATAGCCTACACTAGCGGCACGCTATGATGGCCGGTTTGACGTTTGTCCGCTCATGAAGTTCCGTATTAATTGATAACGACTTTGAAGGAAATAATTGTATTACTTTATTGACGATAGTGATGTGCAGAGATTCATAAATTTTATCGAATGTAGTTTTAGGTTTAGGACTCAAAATTTATTTATTAAATTGATTTCTAAAATGTATACAAGTGTAGAAAAATCAGTTTGCACCATTTAAGGGGTGAATGTACTTGTGAATATGAACAATTTTCACTATGTGGACAAACCTCTGAAATCGTAAGTATGTATATTCATTTTCATTCAAATATTCAGTTCGTTCAAATAAATTAAATAAACATATACATTTTTGTTTTATTAAACCTATTTAATCAGGTACAAAAACAAAACTTAATTGTTTTTTGTTCGAGAATAAATTGACATTCCACATCACTATTGTAATGTGTCAAACCGGCCATCATAGCGTGCCGCTAGTGTAGTATAGCATACTGCGTTATAAGCATAGAAAACTAATACTATATTTAGTTAGATATAATTCATAAGCTAACAGCTTACTCTCGGACACTATCTAACCGACTTTTTAAGATATTTGGAAAAATTCTGCTTCATATAGCAGTAGTAGAAAATTTTATATAACAAAAATAACAAACATTTTATTTTAGTAGTAGCTTTTACTCACGGCTTCGCTCATATTAAATTTGATTTTCGTACCACTTGCTCAAAAAAGTGACATTCTGTGCCACAAAAAGCGAACATAATAATAGTCATTTTTAATCTGTTAAAAACAGGGAAAGAAAATTGTACTGAATTTCATTCATCCTCTTGGGAGAGAATGTGATTTAAATTTGGAATACTTACCGAAATTTATACCGAACTAAACTAGCGGCACGCTATGATGGCCGGTTTGACGTTTGTCCGCTCATGAAGTTCCGTATTAATTGATAACGACTTTGAAGGAAATAATTGTATTACTTTATTGACGATAGTGATGTGCAGAGATTCATAAATTTTATCGAATGTAGTTTTAGGTTTAGGACTCAAAATTTATTTATTAAATTGATTTCTAAAATGTATACAAGTGTAGAAAAATCAGTTTGCACCATTTAAGGGGTGAATGTACTTGTGAATATGAACAATATTCACTATGTGGACAAACCTCTGAAATCGCAAAAAAATATCAGCTGTTTCATACAAAAGGTAAAATTTTTATTTTTATATGATATATACCACAACTCGGCATTTGGTTTTCTAAATTGAAAATTTTTAAAAATGGAATCTAATACGATCGTCACATAGGATCGCTGGCTAGCACAACTACTACCTTCGGCAAACTCGCGTCAATGCTCAATGCAAAACAAAGCAGTTTCGAATTGACGTTGCTTCGAAAAGTATAAACTGTCAGTGCAATGCGATTGTGATATAGTTTTGACCTGGCTTTGGATTTCAAATATTGATACTGCATTACTGTTGACCCTTGCTCGTTAATTTGGACTCTGTTCAAGCCCTTTGTTGTGGATTTCGTCGATATGACCGAACGTACGCAGAGAACTGTTCTAAATAGTCAGACACGTGAGTTCGTAATACGCCTTCGTAACTATTTCGATCGTGAAGCTCAAAATGGAGGGCCAATTTTACCTATAACGTCAGTGGTTGAACGCGTAGCTGATGCGCTTAATATTGGACAACGAACTGTTAGACGGATAACTAAAAAAAAATATGGCGAGACTGGCACAGAAGAAAATAAACTTCACACACCAAAAAAGAGAAAACGAGCAAAACCAGTCGTAGGCATCGATAGCTTTGATGCCGATGCTATCCGAAGACATGTTTACGGCTACTATTTACAGAAGGAGTATCCAACAAGAAAAAAGTTGGTGCATTCACTGAAGGAAGCTGGATTATTCTTCGGTGGGGAAAGTTCTTTAACGAAGATTTTGAAGACCATTGGATTTCGATACAAAAAATGTAACAAACGCAAAATATTGATGGAAAGATTTGATATAGCGATGGCAAGGTATACTTTTTTACGGCAAGTGAAAGAAATCAAAAATTGGCAAAATGTTGTGTTCTTGGATGAAACATGGCTTAATGCTAACCATACTGTAGGCCGTTCTTGGAACGATGACACAGCAGCATCTACTTCCAAAGTTCCTGTAGGAAAAGGATCGCGACTTATAATTTGTCACGCCGGAACCATCAACGGGTTTGTCGAAGGTTCTCTCATGGCTTTTGCGTCAAAAACCACTGGAGACTATCATGAAGACATGAATGGAGAAAAGTTTACTGAATGGTTTACCTCAATGTTGTGTAGCCTCCCTGAACCATCTATTATAATTATGGACAACGCCCCATACCACTCGATGCAAATTGACAAGCCACCTGCCCAATCCCAAAAGAAAGCTGATATCGTCGCATGGCTTCGTAAAAATGGCGTAGATGCAAACATGAATATGTTAAAAGCGGAATTAGTACGTCTTTTAAAAGAAAACAAACCAACCAAGATCCGATACGTCATTGACGAAATAGCATTAGAACATGGGCACAGAGTTATACGGTTACCGCCTTACCATTGTGAGTATAATGCGATTGAGTTGGTGTGGGCTCAAATTAAGGGATATGCTGCAAGACACAATACAGAACCCCCATTTACCACAAAAAAAATGCTAAAATTATTAGAAGAAGCTTGTGAACATGTGACTAAAGGAGACTGGGAAAAGGTTGTGAATAGAACTGTTAAATTAATAAGGGAAGATTATGAAAGAGATGTGAAAATAGATAATATTATAGAAAACGAACATATAATTATTAATGTAGGTGATGATAGCAGTGACGACAGTGAAAATAGTAGTATGGACGAATCTGATTAATTATGGCCTTTTGTGGCACCTTTTTTGGTATCTTTTGTATTCATATGTTTCTTGTGTGCATATAAAGTATGTATATTCATTTTCATTCAAATATTCAGTTCGTTCAAATAAATTAAATAAACATATACATTTTTGTTTTATTAAACCTATTTAATCAGGTACAAAAACAAAACTTAATTGTTTTTTGTTCGAGAATAAATTGACATTCCACATCACTATTGTAATGTGTCAAACCGGCCATCATAGCGTGCCGCTAGTTTAAATCTGTGTTTACACCATTGAGTTTGTATATAAAGCAATAAACATCTTTTTGAAAAGGAATAGGCATTTATTATGCAGTTATGATTATTAAATAAAATTACGAAAACCGACGAGGCCGTATGAGCTTGATGCCTTTGCTTTTCCGACAAAAAAATATTAGTCTAGGAATTTGCCGCGTTTTTGTTTTCTTCAAATACATAAACGTTAAGTTTATTTTAATTTATTTTTATAAATAAGTTAATGTTCTAAAAATACGTTACGATGTTAAATCAAAGCGACAGTGACAGTGAATTGTCGGATTCCATCAGTGCAAAATGCTCAGACGCAAGAACAGAGAAATACTCAAATCAACTCATCAACAATATAAATGTACCAAACAAAAATCCCCCAAGTGCGAGTCGGGCCTCGCTCTTTTAGGGTTCCGTTAAAAAATTAAATAAAAATATTTCCATTCCATGTACCCATGGAAATATTTTAATTTAATTTTTTTAATTTAATTTAATTTTTATTATTTGTTGTTATAGCGGCAATAGAAATACATAATATGTGAAAAATTCATCTGTCTATCTATTACGGTTTACGAGATACAGCCCGCTGACAGACGGACGGACGGACGGACGGACAGCGTAGGCTTAGTAATAGGGTCCCGTTGGTACCCTTTGGGTACGGAACCCTAAAAATGTAACTCTCTCTATCAATAATTGGACCAATGTTTCGAATGTTAACTTTTACTTTTAATTGTCATTATTTTTAATAAATACTTATCTCATATTATTATTGTGTTAATTTTTTCGCAAATGGTACGAAAAGTAGAGTATTTTCCTCGGTGATAAAGCTGTCTTAGTCTTGGGTGTACTTAAATCCCTCGCTACACTCAGGACTCGTCTTAAATCCCTCGCTTCGCTCGTGATTTAAGTTTTTAACACCCTCGCTACGCTCGGGAGTAAACCTCGAGTCCTTCGTTACGCTCGCGATTTAAATCGTCACCCGCGACAGAAAACACTGCTTTATCCCCTTGGTTAATAATCTACTATTTTCAGACCCCTAGTTTACCCCCTTGGGGGTTGAATTTAAAACATCCTTTCTTAGCGGATGCCTACGTCGTAATAACTATCTTTATTCCAAAAAGCCTGATCCGTCAAGTGGTTTAAGCTGTACGTTGATAGATCAGTCAGTAAGTCAGCCACCTTTTTCTTTCATATATTTAGATAAATATAATATTAACATTAGTATTAGCATGGATATTATTGGAGTTTTATATTGGAGGATTATATTGGAGTTTTATTATATCAGAAGCATCAAAAAATTCATCCCTTCATAGATTTCTAAACTGCTAAAACATAGTATTTTTTATGGTATTCATAATTTTTCTTACTATAGAAACTTGGGTAATATTCACCTCTCCTCTCCAAATAAGCGGAAAGTTGTGTTAGTTTTTCAGTCCGCACTTTTAACTGTTACGCTATTGAGGCTTATGTAATTCAAAAATTATTGATTGCAAACTATTAAAAGGGGATTTAAAGTATGGTAACTGTGAACCACAAGAAGTCCCGCAAGCCCGCAGAAGCGTGTTAGAACTAGCAAAAAGCTAAGCTTTGTGAGGGCTCGCGTAGTTTTTCTAAAGGGTAATAATTTTTAAGTTAATAGTTATAAAATTATATGTTTTTTGACAGATAACACATCTGGATATAAAGTTAAATTACTATGTTAAATTACAAATCTATAGGCGTGATAGTTTTTCAGTAAAGTGTACCACAAAATGCTCAGGCTGTGAGATAGTGATAGGTCTCGTTCCGCTCGCCCTAACTATGTTTTAAAACTGGCGTATAGTGCTCGAAATGCGATGACGTCAACAGGCCTCAGCAATGTGATTTCGGCACGCATTTTTAATACACGCAATACTAATGACGTTAGTCTCATTTTCAAGCTTTAATAGCCCAACGTTAAGGTTAAAGGTTCGGGCTAAAAATTGGGAAGTCGACGGTTCGATCCCTACCCGCTCCTCTTATTTGGAGGGGAGAGAGAATATTAGTTAAGATTAGTTTAGCTAATATTCTTTAAAAAGAAATCAGTACTAAAAAGTACTATAACTCACCCAACTATCTATAATGATCCCATAACTACCTACTTGGATTTTGATCACACTCCCATTACATATTAAAGTAGGTAGTAAAGTACTACTTAGGGTAGATGTAATGGGAGATTACATATTAACTAGGTACCCAACTAGGTTACACTGGACCGTTGAATATTAAACCAAAACTGGACTAATGGTGATAAATTCCTGGCATGGCACAGGTTTGGCATTTAGAATGAAGTGAAAAAATAGCCAAGTTTTTTCTTCAAACTATTGCTCGTATAATATTATTATTCTCATTGAGACTGGAAAGCTCTGCAAAACAATATAGTCTCATCATCAAATAAGACTACGTAGTTACATCCGTTTTCTTTTAACTGTCTGAAGTTTTTTGAAAAAAAAAAGAAGAGTTTTTCAGCATTCGCTGAATACCAAAGAATTATGCATACATACCTACGTATTAGATTATTTTCTTTGGCGACCTAATTAGTCTTAGATTCCTTTTAATTTTATTGTGGAAGTAATAAGGGTAGATAAGATTTGTATCTTTCAACAGCAACCCATCAATGGCTCACTACTGAGCGCAGGTCTCCTCTTACAGAAGGGGATTCCTATCTTATCTACCCTTAAATTAATTAATTTGAAATTTACGTTACGTTCCCTCAAATATGGTTGAGCGAAGCAATGGCTGGGTCATGCGTCATGCTCGTGAATGGGTTCCACCGGCGGGAATGGGGCTACTTTATGTCTGCCCATCTTAAGATAGAAGTTAGTCTGTATGCATTTTTGGAACTTTCCTCATTGTGGAAACATATATAGCATAGTACAGTGGACCCCCGGTAATTCGACAAACATATTGCAGGGCAGTGTCGGACTATCGAATTTGTCGGATTATAGAGTACTGCCTAAGACCCCCTATAGTCCGGAATTTTTTACAAAAGAGTACCTTGTAATCCGACAAATTACAGATCCAATGATAAGATTCTATATGTTATATATATGTACTCTGAAGCACAAATCATACTTCATTATGTCAAATTTAGTAAATTAAACAACACAAAGCTTACGTTATATTATAAAATTAACGAATTTGATTAAAAATAATCAAATAATTAAATAAATATTTAAAAAATATTCAATAATAAATAATAGACCATGTCGGATTACAGGGGGTGCCGGATTAGACAAGGGCCGGATTACCGGGGGTCCACTGTATTTACTGTATTGTAAATCTGTTTTGAAAAGAGCAACCGCCGAGTTTCTTGCTGGTTCTTCTCGGCAGGAAAGGCATTCCGAACCAGTGGTAGATTCATTGACTATTCAAAAGCACTTGTAAAAGTTTATTTGAATAAAAATATTTCTATTCTATTCTATTCTATTCTACGTCCGTGAAAAAGCCATCGATTCTATTTGAATTATTCAGTTGATATTTTAACGCAGTTGGAGTTTTCTTTTATTAACTTGTTTGTTCAACTATACTGTGTTTAGCTGATTTTATTTAACTTGCAATGTACGTAATAAGTATTGAGAAATTGATAGTTGTTGGGAACGTAGAGGGAAGAAGGCCAAGAGGTAGATCTCCAACCAGGTGGTCTGACCAAGTCAAAGAAGTCGGTGCGCTAAATTTCTACGACGCTCTCCGTATGGCCAGCGGTAGGACTCGGTGGATGCAGATCGTAAATAATAAACTTACTCTCCGTAATGGTGATCAAGATCCTCAGTCATGAGGGACCGACTAGAGAGAGTATGTACGGAAGTTTTTCTGTTCAAAATCTGTTTTAATATATTACTTTGGTAGCGTTGACGCCAAAGAAATGTAAGCACAATGTAGGTATACTTAGTAGAGAGGTATCTGTGATCTTTAAACTAAACATGGGAACTAAATCTTAAAATATGAAACGTGCATCGCCAATGTGACGCATTGAAAATTGCATAGATTTGTGATCAATATCTATTTATACATGTAAGAAACTTATTCTTGAGACGCGAATTATATCACAAACCAAGCGAAGTTACAAATAATATGCACGTGCTATGAAAAACGTGATTTGCAAAGACGCCTGACGTTATTCAATCGCAAATCGGAATGTGCCTATCCAAACTACAGGTAATTGAAAGTTCAAGGCGTTTAAGGAATCATTTAGTTGTTCTAGAACGTGATTAATCTTGTAACTAATAATTAATAGTAACACATAGTTTATTTCAAAATATGTGTTCCAGTCTTACTAAAATAATAATACAAAAGTGTGTTTGCTGGTAAGATGGTTGTTTTTTTCTTCAATCACGCCGCAACAGAGCTACGAATCGACATGGTTTTTTGCATAGTACCTTTTACCTCATTGAGGATGTGCAGAGTGACGTAGGCTACTTTTTATCCCGGAAAATCAAAGAGTTCCCGCGGGATTTTAAAAAACCAAGTCCACGCGGATGAAGTCGCGGGCATAAGCTAGTATATAATATAATACCATTGCTGCATACAATAATAATGGCAATTATACGAGTAGGTAGTAGCATTGAAAACTTGAAACACCCCCACCAATATTCGATCGGATAAGAGGAAAATGACATTTAATTTACATAGCGCAAGGCTCCAGATGGTCAGTGTGTCTGTCACATCTAATGCTAATGTACATGTCTTTTACAATTAGCTACCAAATATTATAGATAAAAAAAACCTGATTACGCCAAGTACTTTCCCATTGCCCACGTCTAGATATTGTTATTCCTACGCCGTAATTTCAATACGATTTTTGTAGCCATCAAGGTTCATGTCCTTACATATTGTACCATTAGGTATTCCGCTACACGGGCTCCATTGCCACACCACGATGCAAAATTTGTTACACCTATATAAAAGCGTGCACCCCATTTTCTATCGCCCGCATTTCAATTCTAAAGAAGTATCGCGGGGGACGTTGTTACGATGCTTGTGACGGTATTGTTTTAAAATTCCATTTAATAATTATTATTATTGCTGATGATGACGGCTCGTGATGTAGTGTCATCAGGTCAGGATCGTGTTCTGTGGCGATCATTTCAAAAACGTGTACCTAATACCTATACAGCAGTGGACGTCTATGGGTTGAGATGTTGCTGAAGGAGATAAAAGTCGGTAAATAATGCGGGTTTTGGGGGCACAACTTCGTAGATACCAGAAATAATAACATACTTGACCGAATTCAAAAGTGAAACAGTATATTTTACTGATTATAAAACTCAACTTTCTTTTTCAGGTTATATTATTGCTGATAACATGCGAAATCGTCCAAAGCTCAGAGATACATCCGGCAGCACCAGCTGGTTCTGCGCCGATAGTGACAGCTGCCAGTTCGCAGTACTTCGAAAGAACGTTTAATCGTTTGGTCGCAGTGCCACCTACTGTATTGGAGCCAGTGCCAGTTGCCCCTGCTCCTGCTGCACCAGTTTTTCCCGTTGCACCACCTCGACCCTTTTTATCAGTTCTGCCCATAGCGCCCGCCCCACCGGTAGTAGTGGAAGCAACTAGAACAACATCAGTTCCTGTCAATCCTCCAAATCCACAATCGACTGCTCCCGTCGACCCCAATATTGCTATTGCAATTGCAACTGCTCAAGCTGCACCTGTTGCCACTATACTTCTTCCGCCCTATCCATTTGGTTTTCCACCATCATTCGGAGTACTACCACAAGCACCGCAAGCTCCACAAGCGCCATCAGATCCTGACACTAGAGAATCAACTACGTTAAAAACTACAACAACAGTACAAGCGACCACAACACAAAAGGACGAAGATGCTACAACTCCTGTACCATCAAACATAGACAACAATTTTGCGCAAGCACCTTCAAACCAGAATGTTAACTTTAGGCAATACCTAGCACCACAATTACCTGTGCAAGGACCAAGACCTCAGCAACTACCTGCTCCGGGACCACAGTGGTTTCCTGGATCACAACAATTTCCTGTACAAAATCCGAGACCACAACAATTTCCTGCACAAGGCCCGAGACCACAACAATTTCCTGAAGAAAGTCCGAGACCACAACAATTTCCTGAAGAAAGTCCGAGACCACAACAATTTCCTGAAGAAGGTCCGAGACCACAACAATTTCCTGAACAAAGCCCGAGACCACAACAATTTCCTGAACAAAGCCCGAGACCACAACAATTTCCTGAACAAAATCCGAGACCACAACAATTTCCTGCACTAAGTTCGAGACCACAACAATTTCCTGCACAAAGCCCGAGACCAGAAAAACTACCTATACCGAGTCCATGGCCACAACATGTGCCGCAACATTTGCCTCTACCAGATGCCAAACCCATAAAATTCAAGACGAACGTTGAAGTTGTACCTGTACCCTTAGAGTATATTGCTCCGCCTTCATCGCATCAATATGAACAGCTCCACCACGACCATCACCACCACAATCACCATCACCACCAGTCCTTCAAAGCTGTTCCTCATATTCATAAGTATATACCAAAGATGTCAAAAATTATAATTATTAGGCCGGTGACTGCTTCTCGAATTAGAACCCTGAGGGTACCAGCAGGGTTTTCGACGTATGGAACACCAGCTAAGTTAGTAAGACTTAAAGCACTCACAAAACATCAGGTCTAATTCACATGACCTGTAGATCTATCTATGAATAAGCCTTTTACTAGACCACCAAGGTTATAAGTTTTATCAATCTAGTTCTAGACTGCAATACTTATAAGTAAGATAATAGTCAAATGTACACTTGTTAAAATTTACACTGTAAATAAGTTTGAATATAATGTAAATACACTATTTATATTTTTTAATACTTTGTTTTATTACCTAAAAGCCCGACTTTTGATAAGAAAGAAGCCACCATCATGCCCGTGGTTATATATTTTTTACTAAAATAATTATGACACAGTGTTAATTTTTCGAGCACGACTCCACGCAAGAATTACTTTAATAAGTAATTAGTTATGGATAGCTGCAAAATAATATGGTTTCAACTTCAATAAAAATTTAAAATTCAAAAGTAAAAACTTTTTAAGTGGAATGATCTGGAAACCTTCAATAGCCTTCAATAATGATAATTTAGACGTAGATAGAGATCATTTTGACGTGATACGTCTTATCTATTTTCTACTAGCTGATGCCCGCGACTTCGTCCGCATGGATTTAGTTTTTAAAAATCCCGCGGGAACTCTTTCATTATCCGAGATAAAAAGTAGCTCTCCCGGTCTGAGGAACCACTACTACATCCATTACTATACCCATGCAAAAAATCGCATCAATCCGCTGTTCTGTTGCGACGTGATTGAAGGACAAACCAACAAACAAACACTCTTTCGCATTTATAATATCAGTAATGCTTTATTATAACAATTTTTGTAGTTGTCAAATTTTTTACCATACTTAACCAAAGACAAAATTACGTTTAGCTGTCATTTACGTTTTGTTATTCCACTGTCATTTGCGTTTTGTTATTCCATGTCATATGCGTTTTTGTTATACCACGTTTTATAGTGACATGACGGAAACGCGGTCGAACGGGATGAAAAGTATCCTATGTCCGTCTCCTGGTTCTAAGCTACCTCTGCACCAATTTTCAGCCAAATCGGTTCATCCGTTCTTGAGTTATAAATAGTGTAACTAACACCACTTTCTTTTATATATATATAGATAATCGATGAACACCGGCTGCACGCACGAAAAAATGTCGCGTTCCGCCTGAGCCTGCTCCTGAAAGCGAGAGCGCGGAACAGGCGATAGAGAGGCACGATCGGCCCAAGCGACCGGCTTGGCTTGGCTTGTGACCGCCGCCCGCCAGTCATCGCGTGCGCGCTGTGGTTACCAGATGTGTCGCGAGCTAGTTCTAGCAGCACGCTGTTCATATTTATGATGTAATCACGTAAAACTATCGTCCGTAAGCCGACAATACAGACAACCAATTTTTTTTATATCAAGACTAACGTTTATGTGTACGGGTGTACAATAAAATTGTATTCATAAATTCATTTTATATTTTATTTATGTATGTACTAGCAACCCGCCCCGGTTTCGCACGGGCTAGTGGAGCATATTATTACGTCTATGCTTTGCAAACTCCTTGGAATGTGCCTAAATACCTTGAACAGTACGAAGCTCGGCATAATATAAAGCACGCTGTTGCAACAATGCAGTGCGGCGCGGGGGTGGTCGCATCACGCGCGTCTTGCATCGGCGCCGGCGCTTGAAATTATTTTTGCGCCCCTTCGTTTTTATTTTGCGATAACTACGATATCCATTTATCTTACATGGTGTAAAAGATTATCATAATGTGCATGAAATGCATGCATGGTAACTAACATATTTAAGTTGATAAGGATTAATACATACATACATACATACATACATTAGTTCACTGCCGATTTCGGCAACAGCGACTGGATCTCTGTTAACTTTGAAAGTTCAATAAGGGCTTCGCTCGTGTGCCCTGATGTGGCTGATGTACCCTATTTTTGCACGAAATAGCCGCGCGCAGTGAGGACATGATAGGGCACCATCGACGTAATTATAGGTTATATTGGAGGGTGGTCTACTTTTCAGTTGATCTCGGTAAACATCCAGATCCACCCTCCTTTTGTCTTCAAAATCCGTGACAGCCTGCTGAACCAAGTGCCTCCACTCCCCTCGGTTTTCAGCGAGACTTTCCCAACGAAAGGAGTCGATGTTACAATTGGTCATATGCCTCTTTAGCACATCTTTATACCTAAGGAACTGACCGCCTTGTTTCCGCTTTCCGTCCTTAAGCTCAGAATAAAAGATGCGCTTGGCTATCCTTTCGTTGGGCATTCTAACAATATGTCCGCACCAACGCAATTGCCGCCGCATAAGATATGCCTCAATGCCACTGACTTTTGCCCGCCGCAACACGTCCGTGTTTCTAATGCGGTCGGACCACCTGATGTTCTGTATTTCACGTAGACACTTGAGGTGGAATCTATCCAAAGTACGAATATGCTTGCGATAAAGCGTCCAAGTCTCAGCGGAATAAAGTAGATTTGGCAATACAATAGCCATGTACACCTTGATTTTTGTGCTTAGCTTAATTCCATGCAGACGGAACACCCTCTCTCGGAGTTTACCAAATGCCGCTGAGGCAGCACAGATTCTGCTAGTTATCTCTGAGTCTAGATCTCCTTTAGGTGTTAAGGTGCTCCCGAGATATTTAAATTTACTGACCTGCTTGAGCTCAGTGTTTTCAAGCGATACCTTTTGTAAGGTCTGAACAGAGTCGGCAGTGTTCATTGTCATAACTTCTGTTTTTGCGATATTAATTTTTAATCCAAACCTCACACATGACTTATGAAGGTTCGAAACAAGCTCTTGTAGGCCACTCAAAGTATCAGCCACGAAGCACAAATCATCTGCGTACAAGACTTCTGTGACAAGATCGTACGAGACTTTGGTATGGGCTTTTAGCCGTCTCAAATTGTGTAGCTTCCCGTCTATACGATAACGAATAGATATGCCTTGAGCATTACACTTTAAGGCATCGTCGACTACTACGAAAAAGTACAAAGCGAAAAGAGTAGGCGCTAAGACGCATCCCTGCTTTACTCCACAAGTCACTGAGAAGCGCTCCGAAACTTCACCATTAACTGAAATACAGCAGCTCATATTATCGTGCAACAGTCGTAACGCTCTCACAAACTTTTCCGTACAGCCAAGCTTGTCAAGTACAATCCACAAAGCCTCACGAGGCACGCTGTCAAAAGCTTTCTCGAGGTCTACAAAACAGAGAAATAGAGGTTGACACTGTTCTCTGCTCTTTTCCTGTATTTGACGTATAGAAAAAATAGCTTCGCAGGTGCCTCGACTAGGTCGAAACCCGAATTGGGTCTCCGGAAGGATCCTTTCTGAAATTCCTACTAGTCTATTTAGGAGAACTCGGGCAAAAATCTTCCCAGGGACTGAAAGCAGCGAAATGCCCCTGTAGGAGTTGCAATCAGCACGACTGCCTTTGTTTTTATACAACGTGCAAATCTTGGATACTTTAAAATCTTCGGGTACCTGCTCTTCGTCCCACATGCGTGAACAGAGCTCCCAGACTTTAGAATGCAACTCATTTCCGCCATATTTAAGGAGTTCGCCAGGAATTTCATCCACACCAACAGTTTTTTGTTTTTCTGCTGTTTGATAGCCATAGTCACCTCACAGAGAGTGAGCGGGCTATTTAAGGACATATCTTTAGGGTGTTCAGGCAGGGATTTTATATAATCTAAATCCACTAAGCGGTCGACATTCAGCAGGTTATTAAAATGCTCAACCCAGCGTTTGAGTACATCCTCTTTGCTCGCTAATAAGTTCCCATCCAAGGACTTTATTGGAGCATTCGTCTGATGCTGGGGTCCAACTAGATTTCGCACTTCGGCAAAGAAGGCACCTAGTTGATTGGTGTCACATAACCATTGCATATATTGTGCCTTTTCCTGCCACCACCGATCTTTCAGCTCTCGAGTGCGCTTTCGTACCTCTACTGAACTTTTTTTAATTTAAGGATTAATACTGTATCCGTGTACATAGTTTTCCAATTACCGCATTTTTTTAGAAGTTCATTTTTGACGTGATAACGCCTTATAAATCGATGAACACCGGCTGCACGCACGAAAAAGTGTCACGTTCCGCCTGAGCCTGAGCGTGCAAGCGAGAGCGCGGAACAAGCGATAGAGAGGTACGATGAGCCCAAGCGTGGGCGCTATGGTTAGCGGATGTGTCGCGAGCTAGTTCTATGACGTTATCAGGTAAAACTATCGTCCGTAAGCCGACTTTACAGACTACCAATTTTTTTAAAAGTTAAAATAGGTATAGTAAGCTATCCATAAAAGATAGAATATATATATGCCATCACGGATTTTTTTGTAAAGACTTATCTCACCATACCACCATCATACATTGTTTTGTTAATATCTCAAAGAGATTAGGCAGCGTTTTTGATGAAAGATTCATCAAAAAACGGTTTGAATTTTCCCGACATTTTCAACAATTATCGTCATATTTAAACCAATTTACACAAAAACCTAACAAAATAAAACCTTCCTCATGAATTACCCTGTCCTGGTGAAAACCGCATGAAAATCCGTTCAGTAGTTTTGGAGTTTATCGCGAACAGACAGACAGCCGCGGCGGGGGACCTCGTTTTATTACAAGCTTTTATTTAGTTTCACCTGTCCCGATGTTTGTCATCAAATCTTTCAAATTAAAGATCCACTTCCCGGTTACCGATTGAGCTGAAATTTTGCATACATGTGTAAATCGCGTGACAATGCAATATTATGATGACATGGTGCTGATCTGATGATGGAGCTGGAAGGTGGCCATAGGAACTTCGCAATAAAACGACGCAACCCCATCGAATTTCGGTTCGTTTGATTCCTCTTAGCGAGTACTTTGTTTTTAGATGGTTAACAGGGTCTGATCTGATCAGGGTCTAATGATGAAGCCGAAAGGTGGTTTTGGCAACTCTGTAATAAAATGACGTAACCCCATCGAGTTTGGGCTCATGTCATTCATCTTGACAAGAAGTCTGGTTCTAAATAGATGATAGCCAGGTCTGACGATGTAGCCAGCTACTAAAAGCTTGTTTTTTAAAAATAAAATTTTTAATTTAATAATAATATTATGTACTTAGTGAAGAAACTTTCTTTAACTATATATCGCTACCAATTTTTTTTTTCAATAGTAGGAAGTTGTATCCTAAGGCGCAACTACAAGATTCCTTAACCCAGATTTTTATCCACAATTGCCCGTAGGTACATTGTGAAAATGATGCCACTTAGCTTCTCATATTTCTGGGGCAAGTGCTCCACTCGTACGTTAGTGAATATTCAAGTTACCTTTTTATTCATCGATTGCAGATCGAACAATGGTAGAGGAAATACGAGTATATTGGTCGAAATCTTCTCAAATGAGGTTGAGTTATATCTAAATAAAATAGAGACTTGGCCGGTTTTTTAGGGTTCCGTAGTAAACAAGGAACCCTTATAGTTTCGCCATGTCCATTGTCCGTCCGTCTGTCTGTCTGTCTGTCTGTCCGCGGTTTAGCTCAGAGACTATTGGTACTAGAAATCTGTTATTTGACAAGGGTATAAATATCAATCACGCCGACAAAGTGGTGAAATAAAATTGTGAAAAATAATTTTTTTTAGGGTACCTCCCCTACATGGAAAGTGGGGATGAATTTTTTTTTCTCGTCTCTCCCATAGTGTGGGGTGTCGTTGAATAGGTCTTTCAAAAATGTTGTGGGTGTGGGAACACCATTTTTCAATTCAGGGATCCGTTTGTGAAATATGATATTTTAAAGTGCTAAATTTTATTAGTCAAGTGTCCCCCCCCTCTGCCAGCTAAATGGTTGTATATAGGATACAAGAAAAAATTCACAGCAGTAGTATATATAATGAATTTTAAAGGAAAACTATCACGGCTAAGTAGGGTTCATTAGTGAAAGAGTTATATCGGTTTTTCTAAGTTAGATATTACACGTAGTGTAAGTTGTATATTTTGTAGTATATTATAGTATTTAAACCATGGAACTCAAAATGTATGTTGAGACTTTCAACTACGGAACCCTACACTGCGCGTGGCCCGACACGCACTTGGCCGGTTTTTTGTTCTTGTTTTATTCATGCTGATCATGATCATTATTTAATTCAGTAATTGACGTTCATGAAAGCCTTTACCAATCAGTGTTCACGGGCTCGTATAATTTGTATTGAAAGGTTAATACCATGTTAATACCTTATTTCCTTGTTCGATGACGAATATAATTTTTTAATAACATTGTTCATTAATTTTTTATGTTGCTTTCAATGAATGATTTGCTAAAGAAGACTGAGGATATTTATTTTATGTAAATAAATATTATATTATATTAGATTTATTTTTAGTTTTATTTCTTTTTTCTTTTTAATGTGGTGTGCAATAAAGTGTATTCATTTCATTTCATTATTCCTGAGGCCATAGTGTCTTTTCAAGTTAATTAATGCGGCTTGCGGCAACGTACCTAAATCCGTTACACGTGGCATATTACTCCTGTACTACGTCTTTAGAGTTCCTTACCAAAATGGTGAAAATGGAACCCTTATGGTGAGACTTTCTCCGTCCGTTCGTCCGTCTGTCACAGTCGATTATTTTAGTAACTAATAAAGCTATCAACATGAAATTTGGAATAGCTGTGTATAATAGTGGCCCAACATGATTGAAATAAAAAAAAGCGAAAATTATTTTTAGTTTTAGTTTATAGTGAGTGGGGTATCATATGAAAGGCCTTTACCTGTAAATTCTAAAACAGATTTTATTTATTTTTATATATGTTACGGTAAATGTGATTAATTGAAAATTATTAATAATTACCGATCATTATTAATAATTACCAAGATTGATGGTAAAAGTAATAAATTATTCACTTTTTTCGGTGATTATTAATAATTACACCTTACTCTTGGTAAATTTAATAAATTTTTAAAAATAACATTCGCTTAAAGGTAAACTGTCGTAAACTTGGCCATCGCGATGGTTTAAAAGGGCTAGGGGCGGGTGATGTGTTCGGGTATACACGATGCGACGGAATAACCGACTTAAGATCAAATACATACACGATATTTTTTAAACAATGCATTATTTTATTCTATTAGAACTAAATATATGTATTAAAACTTAACCGAATATTGTATTCTAATGCAGAGATCTAATGAACAAACTAAAATAAATTTAAACAAGGGTCTTTATTATTTTTTACTTATTATTCGCATACATAATTGAAAGCAGGCAATACAAAAACACCCTGAACTTTCTGTATTATCAGAAAATTCTTTATTCGAACATTACTATGATGTATCATGCGATTGTTCAATATTAAAATACCATGTTCAGCTGTCGCTAGGAAAATATCACAAGTCAGTCACTGCCAACGGACAGCCAGCGGCACAATACCCGATTGGTTGAGCGCGCTCTCACCCTCCCGCAAATTATCAGGAAAGCCAAGTTTACAGTGGTTTACTTATACTTAGCATTATTTTGTTTCGATAAACAGAGGCGGGGAGGGGTTGTGACAACTTGCGGGGGCAAGGCAATAACGCGTCATTTGTTACCATTCATTTGTTTTGAAAGCACGTGTGGATGTATGTGTGCAAAACTTGTGGATTTGTGATAAACCTAGAGCTCCATGATGTAGTCCATGCTTAGTGGCAACAATATCAATTCGTAATCGACAATTCCTAAATCCCTGCAGTGTGGGTGGGCAGTACCTTGCAGCATTAGGATTGAGGAGCTATAACCTAGAGCTCCATGATGTAGTCTATGCTTAGTGGCTACAATATCAATTCGTAATCGGCAATTCCTAGATCCCCGCAGTTTGGGTGGGCAGTACCCTGCAGCATCAGGATTGAGTAGCTATAACCTAGAGCTCCATCATGTAGTGACTACATGATGGAGCTCTAGGTTTATTCATCATATCATACGTGCTTTAGACTACATTGTAATCTATGCTTAGTGGCTACAATATCAATTCGTAATTCCCCGCAGTTTGGGTGGGCAGTACCCTGCAGCATCAGGATTGAGAGGCTCCTGAAGTAGTTTATGCATAGTGACTCGGTCCCTATCCGAAATATCGCTGGTATTTTCTAATATGTCTAAGTACGAGGAATCCAAATATTGCCTTTGGGCGGCACCATTAGGACCACCCGTATATATTTGCATCTGGAAATCCTTACTGTTGGCTCGGTTGGCCACTTTTATAACCACCCAGAAATGCTTTTACCCGAAAATCCTTACTGTTAGTTAGGTTCATCAGAGCTTTCGTTGTTATTTTTATTATGACAATGTAGGAATACTTGCACCCGAAAATCCTTACTGTCGGTGTGGTTAAAGGTGGCTGGAGAAAGGAGTTGGGTGGGGTTTAGAGGGGTTGCCATACTGTTTCTCGTTTGTTTTATCACTTTTACCAAAGACAACAGTGAATTATTAATAATAACCGATAAAAGTGATGAAATTCATAGTATTTATCAAATTTACCAAATGGTGAGGTTATTATTAATAATTACCGAAAATTATTAATAATTATCACATTTATCACCGTAACATATATATAATAGTTTTTGATTAATTGGGCAAAATGTCGAAAATAATAGCGTCCCCTCCCCCCTCCCCCCCTTATCTCTGAAGTTTACCAATCGAAAAATCAGAAATAATTATGGTCAATAGAGGTTTATGTACATTTTACAGGAAAAATAAAACCAACGCGACAATTATTTTAGTTTAATTAAAAAACGGGGGAAAATCGGGGGTTTGAAATATCAAAGTAAGATAGCTATACCGAGTAGGGTATCATATGATAGGCCTTTACCTGTACATTCCAAAACAGATTTTTATTTATAATAGTTTTTGATTAATTGGGCAAAATGTCGAAAAGAATACAGGAAAAATAAAACCAACGCTCTAACTAGCATAGTTTTTTTGATATTAACAATAAACCTCTACAAACAAAGTTAACGATGAATAAGCAAATTAATATAATATTATCGTTTTACTTTTACTTTTGGAGTACGGAACCCTCGGTGCGCGAGTCCGACTCGCACTTGGCTGGTTTTTTTAACTTAAAATATGTAATGTTAATTTATGCGTGCGAGTCGCACCCACGAATGAAGGGTTCCGTATCATCATTCAAGATTTAACACCAGAATTTTTTCCCAATTACATTAAGATCGAGCAAAACAATAGTTGATCCAAACTTCATAGTTAGGGATCGTTCAATACCAGCATTGGAAGTTGGAACATACGCAGAGAAACTTGACGCTTGACGCTTTTATAAAATGACGAAAGTCTGATCGTTCTGGGCTCTTGGGTCATCAGCAAATTCATCATCAATTCACTTCAATTCATCATACATACATGCACACATACATACGTACACACATAGGCTGCAAAAATTGAATGTAGCACCGTCATATTAATTTTTTTCGTATTAAATGTAGATTGTAGACTAGTCATCCGGACTATAATAACGAATAGATTGACATCTCAGAAACTTCATCATCAATTCATCATTCATACATGCATACATACATGACGTGTATGTATGTATGCACCATCCGCAGCCTATACGTGTACATAAGCTGCTAAAAGTTGTTTTCTTCTTTGCCGTAGTTGGATATAAAAAATATTGGTGAGTACATGATGCTCGCGGTTTTTACTAGCGGTAGGACTTTTGTTGCGACATTTACTTTATTATAATCTCATAGGGAATCAGAAATTTTACGCATACGAAGTCGCGGGTGACCGGCTAGTATTTAAATATTTTCGCGCGATGCGAAAGGGGGCTAGACGGAAAAAATTAAGACTAAATTGAACCGACACTTTTTTTGAATGTGAATTTGGCATTGTGTTCAATATTTTCACACTACAATATTAGATCTCCGTAGCCTTGTGGTTTCTACAGTCGCATAAAGGTCGGTGGTTCGAATCCCAGCTCGACAGACTGAATTTTCTATTTTCAATTTTATTTTAAATAATTTCTACATGTGGAATTTTTCCCTAATTTTTTTATTTTTATTATTAATTTATTATTAAAAGGAACTTCGTTCCAACCGAGTGTTCAAAGACACTCACGCATTTTTTAATATTATTTATTCACGTGACATTCGAGCTGCTTTAAATTCGTCCATTATGTCGAGCCCAATCCGTCCAAGTTTGCTGTTGTAATATTATGATCATCAAGCACGCGCCCTGCATGCAGCTAATGTCCAGTCAGCGAGCAGAACCGCAGTGATGAAACCTACAAGGTGAATCTTACCGTCTTCGTATAAAAGGTACGTATTGTTATGAAACCTTATACATCACCCACTAGTTCTTTGAACAGCACGACATACCTAAAAATTCAAACAAAATGTTCGGAAAGGTGCTTACTGCTTATCCTGAATTTTTTTTTATAGAGTTTAGTGAAATATCACTTGTTGTATTGATTGATTGGTGATAGCCTAGTGGTTAAGACTACGGTTTCCTTTTCGGGGTATCGGGAGTTCGAATCCCGGGAACGCACCTCTAACTTTTCGGAGCTATGTGCGTTTAAAACAATTAATTATTGCCTGCTTTAAAGGCTAGGAACTATCGGGAAGAAACCTGTAAGACTGGGATCTAACCATAATTATCTCAAAGGGGATTGAAGACTGCCTATCCTTACATAGCTAGATGGATTATAGCCTAAGCCTCAACCATCATTTTGAGATGAGACGCGTGCCCAGTAATGCGCCAAAGTTGAAAAATCAAATTAAAAGAACGTGGATATTTATTGCAATTATATTGTTCCAGATTTTCTTCCTAGCTACCATCGCCGTAGCTGTCGCGAAGCCTAGTGCTCCGGCAGCGTTGGTTGCCTCCGCTCCGCTCGTGGCCGCCGCTGCTCCCGTGGTCGCTGCGCCCGCTCCCTTCGTGACAGCCTACAGCTCGCAGTATATATCAAGGAACCACAATGGACTTGTAGCGACCGCTCCGCTCGTGGCTTCGGCTCCGCTCGTGGCCCCGGCTCCGTACGTCGCAGCAGCCCCTTATCCTTTTGCTGCGCCGTACTATGGTCCCGCTGCTCCTTACGTGGCTGCTGCTCGATACGCTGCGGCGGCGCCTTTTGTTGCGCTTAAATGAAAAGACTGTTTCTATTATCCTAAATAAATCAATTTTAGACTTCATTAGAATTTAATTCAAGTTCTGAATCGTATAATTTTTTTTACCATACAAACTTATTCAATTGATATTAATGCGCTTACTTGTGATAACCCTATGATTAAGGTATACCGGAGGTATACCGAGGCGTTAAGTTTTCTAGGGTTGTGCTAAGATTGTTATTGATGAAAACTTTCAGTGTGGTTTGCTCAAAAACTGTAAGGGCTTCAAACTGTAAGGGCTGTAAGTCCAATGCTTGTTCTATATGAAAGGTACAAAGGTACTCTGTAGTCATTTTTCGGACTTTCACTACACGTTGTATAAGAATAATTTCATCAATACAATAATCTTAATTAAGACAAGATCTATTGGTATTTAACTAATAATAATTAAACGCTATTTAAAAAAATATTATCATCCAAACCATTGAAAGGAGGAAATGTGCCCAGAACGCTGGCTGCGTTACCCCAATGAATGGTCAAGGTAACTACCAGCCCTCCGGTCATCAGTATACTAAAGCTGAGGGCTTGGAGAGTGACATAGGCTACCTTTTATCATGGAGAAACAGAGGGTCCGCGCGGGATTTTTAAAAATCTAACTCTACGTGGAGATGGATTAATATCGAGATGGATAATAATGTGTACCGTGTAGGTAGTTCCAATATTATGTAGAGGTAACAAGTCCACGACGGAATAGACCTAAACTTTGAGATAGATATTAGAGAAATGGCGCAACTCTGAAAAGATATTCTTTCTGAAAAGATTTCTAAAAAAAGAAACAACGACAACAACAATCTTACCTATCCTTAAATACCCAGTGGGTGCAGAACTATTTATTTTACAGAAAATTATTTTTAGAAAAGCATCTTATGCCGAAGACTAATTTCATTACGATACAGGCTAGCGTATTTTTCTAACAAGGAAAATGATTAAAATAATAAAATAGCCCAATTAGTTTTATCGGAAGGCGTAAGTAGATAAAAAAAACTTCAAATATTTTAAAAATAATAATCGACCTTATGTCTGATACTTCGCACGCATGGAGTTAGGTTTTCTAAAAACAATTTTAAAGTCCTCACTATATCCGACCGTAGTTTTATTGGTGCGGTTTGATCGAAGGAGAAACCAACATAATTATAAAGGTAATGAGTAAAATTTCATCAGTATGATTGATGCAATTAGGTAAATTTATAATGTATTTAAATTTTAAATATCCACATAATAACAGTCAAATAAGGCAATACCTCTAACAAATTGACACTAAATCCGTTTCACATGAATTGTAGTGGTATACCTGATGAATACCAAACAGTTAACCTACAGTCCGTGGTACGACACTTCATTATGAATTCAACACGAACATGGTAATTCTGGTCTGCTCGATATTATGTACGTCCCTGAACCAAATATGTATCATACGGTGATTTTAATGAAAATGTAGGTCATCGCGATTGTGCTTTCCTTACAACCTGTCGACGTCCTCTGAATATGAAAAACATCGTTACTTTATAGACTTATCGGTATTTTCAATATTAAGAAATATCGTCACTCGAGAACGGCACGATCTGTTTGGTTGATTTTTTTGTTATGTTCGTAATTGTCAGGTTATTATAAAAGAACATTTTTGGAAAATCCACCGGAAAAGTCTGAAAGGATGGTATTTTTGTATGAATTTTCATAAATTGTACCTCGTCGATCGAGAATGTAAATTTGTAATTTTGTCGAAATATTTCTTGAGAAACTTAGAGGTGCACTAAATCTATTGAAGTGCACTATTGGTATCTAATTTGTAATGGTGTGAATTCAAAACATTTAAATCCACGCGGACGAAGTCGTGGGCATCAACTAGTGGGCCAAAGCTCACTTTAGATTTTGCTGCCAAGCACGAATCTGGCACACATGATATCTTATCTGATTTAGTAGCCTAGGCAATGGGGCGGTCTGTTGTATGGAGACCCCCACATCAAATCCTCAGTCGTAGAAATTTGGCAGGGTTGTAGTATGGGATGACCCAAAATTTACACAAAAATATCCAAAAAAAAATCCATGCGGAAGTTAGGTATTTATACCTAAAAGTACAAATAGCTCAATATTTTGAAATAAATAATTTCTCCGTCCAATTTTTTTTACCAAACTAATTATTAGCCTTAATAAGAGGTACTTGATAAAAATCCAAAACTTTTTTCAAACGGAACTGTCACTTTTTAAAGAGGTTTCCTTTTTTGTCCGTAATTTCGACCACAAAATTGCTCAGTCAATTTTTCATTTTTAAATGTCCTTAAAATGTAATTTAGCATAACGTGTAAGAAAATCCAAAAAAAAATCCATACCAAAATCTATTTATCTTACTTCAACTGAAAATTGTTTATAACTCGGTATGAAAAATTTCTCAATCCAATTTATTTTTTTTATCATAGTAGGTAGTTACATTTACACTCTTATCCTAAATATCCAAAAAAAATATCACGAAGAACATTGATAATGAAACAGATTTTTTGAAATCTAAACTGCGTTTTCGCGATAATGCACCTTAATTCTTGAAACATTGGGTATAGTTTAGCGTGCGCGAGCGAAGCGACTTCACAAAATAATATACATGTTACTACATGCCTTCTACAATGCTAAATATTGAACATAAACGTGTAACTGAACATTAATTTATTTGTACAAGATAAATGAGCTTAAATAAGGGCTCATAATTTTTTTTTTTGTAAGCTTATGTCTAGGTAAGTAAATTAAAATAAAAAATTAAGTGGCACTCGGGGACTGCCGCAGTAAAGCTATTGCATAGCATTTTTTATCAACTTATGCAATTATAATATTTATGCAATATTTTTTTTTGCATAATAAAAATTATGTGACGGAGGCCGCATGCGTGGGTGGCTCCTCATTATCGTAGGCATGTTGTTCTTCTTGATCTGATTGCATAGTTGTGGGTACTCGGGCAAATAAACGCGAGAAGCTGATTACATGATTTATTGCACTGCACACAATATTTAAAAGTTTGTAGAATTAACACACAGTAGTTCAAAACACAATTACTTTAAATACTTTGTAAATAGCTAGGTAAATAATTAACACCACCATATAGCGAACGATGGGTTTGGCGCGACGGTGTGACTGGGAGACCATGCTCCACCAAGCTCTCATGAACAACCGAGACCAACTGTCTCGTGAGTCGTGACTATGACTGTCTAATAATGATAATAATAATGACCGTCTGGCGGGCACCAGCCCTACTTATAGACGAATCGTCAACCCCCGCCACGCCAACTCCATCCAGGTTTGAATGTCAATGGAGTCAATTGAGTGATTGAATAAACTAGTACATCCAATACCTGAGTTCGCTTATAGAGGGCGCTTTCGAGTCACTTGAGCGACTTAATAAACTTGTACAAACAATACCCGAATTCAATATAGATGTCGCTTTCGAGTCAATTGAGTAATTTAATAAACTAGTACAAACAATTCGAGTCAATTGAGTGACTTAATAAACTTACCAACAATTCAAGTCAATTGAGTGACTTAATAAACTAGTACAAACAATTCGAGTCAATTGAATGACTGAATAAACTAGTACAACTATTTCATAACAGATGGCGCTTTAAATAATGGCCATTTTAATTTTAATTTCCGACACGGCCAGAACTGACAATCACACGTCCCCGTGTGGTGGTGTATCTGTTGACAAGAAAAAGAAACATTTGAGGCACCTTAGTTACAAGGTTCGGCCTACCTGACATGCTACTCAAAATGAAGCAATGTTCAATGTAAAACATCTGTACACAATTAATTGTAATCAAAATCATTTGACCAAATGAAAAGTTCCCATTAATCAAAATTAATCAAAATCGATCCAAGTAACAGTTGCATATCAGTACGCCATAGTACTACACCATCCATTAAAGGAATCAAAAATTGCTTAATCGTACATCTTGGCCCCACTGCCACATGCAGCAGCGCATAAGTAGCGACCATTGGTCACCCAGGTTAACACCACAATGTGTGATTTAACCAAAAACTGTAGTCTCATCAGAGACCCCGGCCACCCTAGGCCAACACAGTAGTCTCATCAGAGACCCCGGCCACAAAGGCCCCGGCCACAAAGGCCCCCACCGTAGTCTCCACGAGACCCAAGCAACACCAAGTTGCCAAAAGTAGTCTCCACTGAGACCCAAGCAACACCAATCATAAAAGGGATCACTTTGAACACAAATTGCCAGTCCGTCGGCAGTAGCCAGTCCATCGGCTATAAGTTTTGCCAGTCCATCGGCAGTAGCCAGTCCATCGGCTATAAGTTTTGCCAGTCCATCGGCAGTAGCCAGTCCATCGGCTATAAGTTTTGCCAGTCCATCGGCAGTAGCCAGTCCATCGGCTATAAGTTTTGCCAGTCCATCGGCAGTGTGACTCGTACGCAGAAGCTATCCATCTCAGCCGCGTAAGTGCTCTCCTTCCAAGGATAGAGAAACACCTATTACATGCTCCGGTGCAACTGGTACTGTCACAAACATACAACGCCCAATCCTTCGGGCATTCAATCAGTGTGAAAAGTGAAACCAAAAAAAAAAAAGAAATTTATTGACTATTATTCTCGTCACCGTCAAGAACTTCAATGACCTTAAAAGGTCCCTTAAACTTAGGATAACAAAACATAATCATCAACATTAAATCTTACAATTTTAGCTTTAGTTGCATCAAACCTAACTATATCATAATTGAATTTTTTTTTTTAGTTATATTCTGGACCACCTGCTCTCTTACGTCAGAAAGATCTATTTCAACTTCGTTATCATCAGGACTCAATAATGACAACGGTCTCGCTACACGCCCTATTAGAAGTTCTAAAGGACTCGACTTTGTCACACGACTGATACAATTGATAGCAAGTTGTACTTCACCAAGTGCATCTTGCCACGAACGCTCGCTTGTCTCTACCGCAGTAAGCTCAACGCTATCTAGATGGACTTTAAATTTTGTTAAAACCACTGGCAATATTTAGCCCCACATAAACTTACAATTTGATCCGAGATAATAGGTAAAGGAAAGTGATCAGAAAGCGTGTTGCTGTTTTAGTTCTCGATAATCCACACAACAGATCTGTACCGTCTCGTTTTTAACTAATATTATGGGACTCGAAAAAGGTGAACAACTAGGTTGGATAATACCCGCATCCAACATTTAATTAATTTTATCACGAACCAACTGCCGCTCATCATGCGAAAGACGGTAAGGACGACGTTGAACCGTTTTACTAGGATCTACTAAACGAATCTTTAGTTCTCCGGTTGTAACTCTTGAACGCGGTAATCCGTTAATAAAAGCATCTGAATATTCATTAAGCAATGAAAATAGTCGCGGTCTATCCTCAGCTGGTATATCCGTATCAATATTCGTAAAATCAATATCCGAATTAGAAATACTACATTCAACAATCTTACACTTTGAAATAGAAAAGTATCCGCAGTCATCGTAATTGAAAAACCAAGCTTTAAAATATCACGACCTATCATAATATCGAAATGTAAAAACTCATCTGATATCACGTGAAACAAAATTTCTAAACTATATCCATCAATCGTAACCTTACTTAAAATTTGCAATTTACTATCAACACTTGAATTTCCACGGTAATGTTTAAGACTTTATTATGACGCACACACGATAACCTATTTGCAACACTTTCTTTGATGAGAGAGCATTCGGCACCAGAATCATAACAAAATGAAAACGACCGACCTGATTGATATAATCGACCGGTGACCGGGCGAATCTCGCATGTATCCACGCGTCACCGCTCAACGCCAAAGGACTGCTGCCGCCGGCCGCATGCGCCGCACGCGCCACGCACTGCCGCCGACTCTGCCGGCGTCACCGCCGATAAGTGACACGCGCAGAAGCACCGCGCTGGTATCCAATTGCACGAAGTATTCACATGTAATAAAAACACCATTGTTAAGGTACCTTAAAACTTCCCAAAGTACCTAACTGAAAACGAAGTACCCACATGTAAATAATAATCTTTGTTTAAGTAAGTACCTGCAAACTTTTGCATTAATCAGTGGGTGAACGGGTACGTTCAAGTTTTATTGCATCTAACTTTGATGTCTAAATTGAATATCAACAAAGGGAAATTAAAATAACCTTAAATTCTTTCATATTCAGAGATGGGAATCAAATGTTAAAAAGCTCTCAGTCTAACTCTTAAACAAATCGTAGGTACTACATTATTTACACACAAGTCACAACTAAGCGTACCGCCCTACGTATGGGCTAAGACAACGAAATAATAAAGAGATTACAAAATAGAATCACTAAACATTGGAACGATACAACGAACTCACCGTACAATCCAGTAGTACTTTATAGTGTGTGTACAATCACACCAAGGTGATAGCAATACACCAGAATTCCTTAGTGTTAAGATTTTTTTTTCACACAGTCATAATCGTTGACATCAAACGATTTCCATACGCAGCTAGACACTTATTTTCTTTCGGACAACTATTATTCAAATTAATTAAGGTTGCTGCTGTAGTTCCATTATTGTCAAATCTCACTAGGAAAATGTCCTTACACTGGTCCTAAGTAATACCATACGCCGGTAAACGGAAACTTGCGGAAGCCACGTAGATGCAGTTCCTTTCATCGCTTTACTCAAAGCATTCATAAGCGCACAACCCTGGAGAGGCTTCTCAGACAAACACAGGTCTATAACAGTGGAGCACCATGCCCGTGGATCCGTATCTTGGTGTTCAGGATTGAAATCAGGCAGCGATATTTTCGGCACGGAGGGTAGTTTAATCACCTCGATTAACTGCTTCATATTTTGGTTTTGTAAGTCCATTACAACACTCAATTAATCATCAGTCTTCTCGGTAGCCCGAGGCGATCCCACTTCTGATGACGGAGGCCGCATGCGTGGGTGGCTCCTCATTATCGTAGGCATGTTGTTCTTCTTGATCTGATTGCATAGTTGTGGGTACTCGGGCAAATAAACGCGAGAAGCTGATTACATGATTTATTGCACTGCACACAATATTTAAAAGTTTGTAGAATTAACACACAGTAGTTCAAAACACAATTACTTTAAATACTTTGTAAATAGCTAGGTAAATAATTAACACCACCATATAGCGAACGATGGGTTTGGCGCGACGGTGTGACTGGGAGACCATGCTCCACCAAGCTCTCATGAACAACCGAGACCAACTGTCTCGTGACTATGACTGTCTAATAATGATAATAATAATGACCGTCTGGCGGGCACCAGCCCTACTTATAGACGAATCGTCAACCCCCGCCACGCCAACTCCATCCAGGTTTGAATGTCAATGGAGTCAATTGAGTGATTGAATAAACTAGTACATCCAATACCTGAGTTCGCTTATAGAGGGCGCTTTCGAGTCACTTGAGCGACTTAATAAACTTGTACAAACAATACCCGAATTCAATATAGATGTCGCTTTCGAGTCAATTGAGTAATTTAATAAACTAGTACAAACAATTCGAGTCAATTGAGTGACTTAATAAACTTACCAACAATTCAAGTCAATTGAGTGACTTAATAAACTAGTACAAACAATTCGAGTCAATTGAATGACTGAATAAACTAGTACAACTATTTCATAACAGATGGCGCTTTAAATAATGGCCATTTTAATTTTAATTTCCGACATATGCAAAAAAATAATTAAAAAACAAACAAACAAGAAAAGCGCACTGTCAATTCTTCGCGAGTGAGATTCGAACCTGCGACATCGTACACCATACGGCAAAGAAAGCGGCCGCTCGCCCACTGCGCCGAACAGCTACTTTATTTTATTTTCGTTACGGGATTTCTTGATTCGGTCCCCGCGCTCAAACTGTTTGTCCTAGTTCAAAGCCCGCGATAAAAGCTATGCAATAGCTTAAAATTCAATTTTTTTTCATTACTTGGATTTGAGGAAATAAAGGAGGAAATGTATTAAATATATTTTGTTTAAGTACGTATTTGGCACGCCAGAAATTTGCAAACTGTTTAAAGCATAATGCTAGACAGTTCAACTGATATCGACGCTGGAAATTTCAAATGTCGTAAGGGACATTCTGTCGTAAGTACACTTGATTCACCATCGAACTTGAAATTTTTCTTTCTATCGATCTGTATATTTATTTAAAATTTTGATATCTCTTATAATTATAAATAAGGACTGGAGATACGAAATGTAATACTTTGTAGTAAGTAACAAAAAAGTAAAATTTTAGTTAGTATAGATCAAATTTTAGATTATAACTTTCTTGTACAGTACCCGGCGATATATATTGCACATCGGCCATAAAGCCGATGTGAGATATACAGTGTGTCCGGACACGAACTAGCGATATTTTAAACACTTATATAACAACTAATTTTAAGTACAAATACACTCTAAACTTGGGCCCAATCCACTTCCCCTCTATGTGGCAGCCATTTTGTTTTTTTGCTGAAATATTCTCTGAGCATGTACAAAAAAATCATATCTCTCAAAGTTTTGGTCTTACTGAGATAAAAATGGGCTTATTCGAAGCGCAACAATACTGTCCTACCGTCTACATTACAAAACAAAGTGTTCACATTTCCATATCCTTTGAAAAAAATATGAAACCCGAAAAAAATTATCGTAAAATCATGCAAATCAACAAATTATTGTAAATAACTGCAAAAACACCCCCGACAACCCTTTTTATTTTTTTACTAGATCAAGAGATTTTGAGCTAAGCTATAATACAACATTTAATTTATAACTGTATGTCTAATACTTTCAGAGTTATTGTTGTTGGAACATAGCGCATACGCATGAATGTTATGTGTTTTTAATGATTTCCTGTTTAGGGTTCCGACAAAGGCCTTTAGTGCTTGCGTATATATGCCGATGTGCAATATATATATATATATATATATATATATATATAGTAGTACATACAGTACCCAGCGATATATATTGCACATCGGCCTTATGGCCGGGTACTGTAGCTTTTTGTAATGTCGTAATTCATTTCAAACTGTCTGGTTTCTATGCTGTAACGCGTCAAAAAATATATAAATAATCGTAAAAATTCTTTACGATCTAAAATCTATTTTGGTATTTAAAAATTTTGAATTAACATTGACGTAAGCGTCGATATCAATTCGTCGCTAACGAATTGATATCGACGCTGGAAATTTCAAATGTCGTAAGGGACATTTTGTCCTAAGTACACTTGATACACCATTGAACTTGAAATTTTATCTTTATCGATCTGTATATTTCAAATTTTGATATCTCTTATAAATAAGGACTGGAGATACGAGATGTAATATTTGTAGTAAGTAATAAAAAAAGTAAAATTTTAGATCGTATAGATCAAATTTTAGATTCTGACTTAGTAAATATTTTCACGATCGCTTCGCTCGCGAAAATTTCCATTACAGATTGATATTTTAGGTATCAAGTATGGAATACATAGCTGCGTAGTACGGCCGTTAATCACTGACCTATATCATTGAGCTCAAGGTACCAACTCCTCAATCCTGATGCTGCTGGGCTTCGGCCCACCAGACTCAGCTAGCCTTAATTAAATCATTGGGTCGTTAAAATAATCTAGGAACTGACACAATATTGTAGAGATTTGTAGGGGCGGCAAAATTTGAATAGCCTACTGGCGGCAAATGTGTAAATCTGGTGTGCGTTGCGCCCCCGTTTGTTTCGACGTTTCTTATATGCCCATCCAACTTCAACATACGTGTAGAAACAAAGATTATATATGTAATTTATAGAGGCGTTTGAAGTTAGTTTTTTGAAAATAGTTATTATTTTTAGTGGCCTAGGAGTGCAATATTCTGCAGCATCAGGTCTGATTTTCAGGTCAGGTGATAGAATCTGGAGTTCGTGGTGTAGTCTAACTAAAGGTAATTGGTCTTTACAATATGAATTCACAATCAAAAATTCCTAAATTCTCACAGCTTAAGAGTGCAGCACCCTGCAGCATCAGAATTGAGGAGTTGGGGCCTCGAGCTTAACGATGTAGTCTATGCTTGATACCTATTACTTACATTATTAATACACAATCGGTATTTTCTAAATCTTCATAGTTAATAGCAAACATTCTCTTTCAAATAAAAAAAATGCGATACGGTCTGAAATCTCGAAGAAATTGGTGTACATACCTGCATGGAAAAAAATATGAGCCGATTGCGCGCCGATATAAACTTCCTTTTTTTGAAGTCAATTATAAAGTATGTAACTTTATTTTAGAGTAAATGAAATACAAAAAATCGGCCAAGTGCGAGTCGGGCCTCGCTCTTTTAGGGTTCCATAAAAAAAATTAAATTAAAATATTTTCATGTACCCATGGATATATTTTAATTTAATTTTTTAATTTAATTTAATTTTTATTATTTGTTGTTATAGCGGCAATAGAAATACATAATATCTGAAAATTTCATATGTCTATCTATTACGGTTTACGAGATACAGCCCGCTGACAGACGGACGGACGGACGGACGGACGGACGGACGGACGGACGGACGGACGGACGGACAGCGTAGGCTTAGTAATAGGGTCCCGTTGGTACCCTTTGGGTACGGAACCCTAAAAATGGAAAATTAATTAATTTTTTTTTTGTTGGCAAGGGGGGCGCAGGCGGATTTTCGCACCCCGGCGTCCAGTGTGGTTAAGACGAACCTGTCTATGCAATGATCTGATTCCAATCGAATGTGCTAGATAACATCCAAAGACATTACAAAGTATATTGTTTTTAACATACGTGGTAATGTCTTGATATAATAAGTTTTAAATATTTAAGAATCGATCTTAGCCTAAACGACACAAACAGCAAAAGGCATTAGCTTAGTTTATTTACAAATAGCAAAAGCTCTTTGTTAATAAACTAAGTCAATTTACAAAAAATGCATAAAAGAAGTGTCTCAATGAAAATTAATGATTGTTAAAAATCAATGGAAGAAGAGTCCAACATTTCAAATGCACCAAAAATCTTCTAAAGATGTAAGAATTGAATTGGAACCTGAAATATCTGTGGCAAAATGCAATGATCTGAAAAGTTTAATGCAAATATAGAACAATATCAATACGGTTTTATACTATTTTCTATTTATTGTCATCGAACCAATTTTGACAAGCGACTCACGTCATTAATCTGATAATTTTATAAGCTTTATATCATGAATTAATAGCTGAGTGAGCAAGACTTTTCAGGCAGTTACGACAAAATTACTTCTATTATACTATTAGGCTTAAGGTGTAAGATTCTTTTGACGTGATAACGTCTTATAAATCAATGAACACCAGCTGCACGCACGACAAAGTGTCACGTTCCACCTGAGCCTAAGGGTGAAAGCGAGAGCGCGGAACAAGCGATAGAGAGACATGATCGGCCCAAGCGTTGGCTTGTGACACATTTATTCATCGATGTTTCTTTATGACGTTATCACGTAAAACTATGGTCCGTAAACCGACTTTACAGGCAACCAATTTTTTTTATTTTATTCCAAAATTTTTCGATATTATTATATTAAATTGATTATTCATATTTTTTTGTTATACTATACAAGATGATGCCCGCGACTTCGTCCGCGTGATTTAAGGTTTTTTGATTCCCACGGGAACTCTGTAATTTTCCGGGATAATAAGTAGCCTATGTGTTAATCCTGTTTATAAGCTATCTCCATTCCAAATTTCCGCCAAATCGATTCATTCGTTGTAGCGTGAAAAAGTAATAAACATCCATCCAAACATCCATCCATAGATCCTCACAAACTTTTGCATAGTCATCGCATCGCATAGTAGGAACTAGGATAGTAGGATATACTGCATCACAAAAAAAGGGCCGTATCTTTTGATTGCGTCGGCTTAGACTTTGTCACAGCTACAAGGGATTGCAGACCTGAGTATTTGATACTATTTTCAACTTGATACCCTCCATGTGTTCCTGAGAAAAAGGGTATTGACAGACGGACAGACAGACGGACAACGAAGTGATTCTAGAAGGGTTCCGTTTTTAGTACGGAGTACGGAACCCTAAAAATGAGAGTTATGACAGTTTAAAAGGTAAAATTTTGTTTGGTCCTCCTGAAAATTAGGGGATTGTCGCTTACAAAATTTGAAATATCTAGCATCGATGTATCGGATTACACACGGACCTCGGATTACAAAGGGCGTAAAGGACATTTTGGCCAAAACTTGAACTTTATAATGGTATCATACTCAGTTTTTAACGCTCTTTCGATCTGTCTTATTTACGTCTCAATATTCGCTAAAAATGTCGTTGACGATCTAGATTTTTGGTGTTCTTAAACATGAATTTTCGAATAAATAGGTCACTACTAATGGTACTACACTATGTAATGCATACATAGCATAATATCTATTAAGTATATTGTAAAAGTATTTTGAAAAGAGCAACTGCCGAGTTTCTTGCTGGTTCTTCTCGGCAGGAACGGCATTCCGAACCAGTGGTAGACTCATTGACGATTGTAAAAAATTGAATAAAAAACATTTCTATTCTATTCTATTCTAATGGTCGTAAAGCTTGAGCTAAAACATAATATCATCAAAATTTTTTTTTTTTTTTAATTTTAAAAAGTAAAAAATATTCATATCTATTTCTTCTTTATCAACCTATAAACGTCCACCCGCTTTCAGGAGTTCCGCAATGATTCCGTCATCACCAGGCGCTTTGTTGTTCTTGAGCTGTTTGACAGCCATACTAATCTCGTATAGGCTGACTGACATCTGGGACATCTTCGGTATAGTTCATAAATCACATAACGAATAATAATTGATAGTCATAGTCACCGTCGTTGGCAACAGTTTTTGATTGACAATTGCACTGTCGATTCAACGAAATACAGTCGATTATCGAGTGCAGGCTCGCGTCACCGTAGAAAAAATATGTCGATATAATAGGCAGATAATATGTCGGGTCTCGTGACGTCACCACGCTCCTGCTTCCCTTGATGGATTAAATATACTAGTGGTTCGCCCCGAACTGAGACCTCGCGGTAACGGTATCCCATGATTATTCATTCAATCGATACATGACGACCAAAACTACGACATTATTATTATTATGCCCGTTTTCACCAAACTTACCTAAATCATCCCCTATGTAGGAGTCTCTTTACGTAGGTAGCTCCAAAACACAATCCTAAGTCCTAACATCCGTCCCAATGTCCTTTTAGGTGTCCCGTACAGGATCGTGATAAAGAAGTTGACAGTAATCATCACATAACTTATCATAGGTAGCCCGTAAAGGTTAGGGAACGTCAGTGAAAACATTGAATTATTATGTAGGTACTAACGAGTGAAAACGGGTTAGGGGCATCTGTACAAATCGTCATCTATCGACGCGAATAGAAAATATACAAAATGATATTTTAATTGAATAATATGTTATTATATTATGTACCTAAATAATAATGGTCGACGCAAAACTGTTTTTGGGATAAATCGTAGTCGTAACTCCTAGTTCAATGGAATAGTTAATGACTGCGCCATCTATTAGCATTATTGTGAAGCTATGTGAAATTTACTGATGCTCATTAAAAATTAAATAATCTCGTTTCTTTATAATATTCATATAATTTTAGTATTTGTTGTTCAAGTACAGGATACAAGTGAAGTAAGAAAATAAGTACAACTTGAAAATATATAGAAAATTTTCCCAGAGAGCGTCTTCAAGCGAGCGTATTAAATCGCCACTTTGGAAACCCCCCATTTCGTCAATTTTAGGAAAAAAATTAAAAAAAAAATACGGTTGTACTCTGTTCCAAATTGTCTTTAAAATGATACACAGAAAACCTATGAATCGCAAATAAAAAAAAATTTCTTCGCATTCGCTTCTATGAGAGCCCCCCTGAAATAAAGATTTTTATAACTTTTTAAGCCATTTTCGGCTGGAGGCCATCGGTTTACAATATTATATCTAAATTTGAAGTAATTACGTTCAGTAATTCAAAAGTTATAAGGCTCTGACAGACGGACGGACGGACGGACGGACAAGTGCAAATCGCTCTAGTAAACTCAGAGACCTCGCTTCGCTCGGTCAAAAATATTTCTTTCTAAAATTTTTATAGTTTTTAATGCGCTTGATTATTTTTTTGGATATTTTGATACTTGATACAAAAAAAATAATTGTAATCATATCAATAAAAAAAATGGATGGAGAAATTTTGCACTGTGAGTAAAAGGGTAGTTTTTGAAAAAAATATAGTCTCTTGGTATATTGTTTGGATTTTCAAGTTGTAGGTACAAAACGGTTATAAAAGGACATTCCAGTGAAAAAAATTCACAGAGCAATTTTTCGCTGCAAGTTACATTGAAAAAACGTATTTTTCAAAATTTGGTGGTTTCGACTAGGAGTATATTTTGGATATTTTATATTTTGTTTCTAGACTTTACATGAATGTTTCAGGTGAAGAAAGTTTTGACCGAGCATTTTGCCGAACTGAGATGTTAAGCATAAAAGAGTTTAGGTAAAAATACCTAACTTCCGTTCTAATTTTTTTTTGGATATTTATAAAATACGTTTAACTACTGATACTTTATCATTCTGTAAAGTTTCGTCGCCTGAGGAATTGATGTTGGGGTCCACTAGCTTCATTGCCTAGACTATAGGCACGATATTTGAAAGTTATACGAGAAGATATAATTATATAGGGCAAACGGATACGACGTAGAACTACCTATTGCACATATAAAATCTTCATGATAGTGTGAGATAGGGACAAAAAACAGTAGGTAATAGGAAGAATTTTTCGAAACCTACATTAAATTACGTTATTTATAGAAAGAGGTCAAGGCCCTCCAAAGTGAGAAATTAAACACCGAAAGCGATAGTTATAAGTTACTGCAATTACGAAACACCATTATGATTACCCACAAACCTCCTTTAATTACATAAAGGGTCCTTTGATGGTCAAGTGTGTATCGCATTCGGTAACCGGTAATGTCCGCATAGACACCTAATGGAGAATGCGAATGTCCTGCCGATGGAAAGTGAAACTATCAATTCGAATATAGACGCAATGCTTGCAACAGTATGAAGTATATAACGACCTGTAACATATTCATCAAGACATTCTATATTCCCACTCGACTAATCAAGTCGTGAACTGACACAAATATGTCTCTGTTGAGATTAGTAAGTGGAATGACCATGAAAATGCTAATCAATTCCTTAATCTGTAACATCAATGTCTGATTCAATTAACGTTTATTTTTTATTTACAGGTTGTTTCCGCCATTGCCATCATAGCTAGCTGTGAAGCTAGCGGGCTTGAACATTTCGTACCGGCAGTGAAATCGATACCTGTCGTGCGATACGCACCTTTCTACAGTTTTCCAAATGCAGTCCGTTCAATACACGCAGTTCTACCAGCTCCAGCTTTACCAGTAGCTCCAGCTGTTCGAGCATTTGCGCCAGCACCTGTTTTCCCTGCGCCAGTAGCAGCTCCTGTATTGCCAGCGCCACCACCATTATTTCCTCGCGTACTTCCAGCCCCTGCTTATCCAGCTCCGGTCTTTCGAACTCAGTTTTTACCAGCACCAATTCCAGCACCTGCTCCGGTAGCTGCACCTGCACCAGTGTTTGCACCTGCGCCTGTTTATCCTGCATTACCTAGATTTGCCCCTATTTCTAGTTTTCCCGCACCGCATCTCTTTGCTAGAACTGTGCCTTTTTCACCGATTGTTAGAGCTGTCGCTCCTGCAGTATTTCCAGCTCCAGCACCAGTGTACCCTGCTCCAGCACCAGTGTATCCTGCTCCAGCGCCAGTGTATCCTGCTCCAGCACCAGTGTATCCTGCTCCATCATTTGCACCCGCCCAGATTAGCTTCGCAAGATCTGTAGCCTACCCACCTCCAGCACCTTTATTACCTTCACCCTATATTAAACAAGAGCAAGCGTGGAAATGATTCTAGTCTTGTCATTAGTTTATAGTTAGACATATTAAGATGTTATCTATATTGTATGTTGTTGTCGTTTTATAAGAGCCAATTTTATACTTTTTTACAAATATTAAATATTAAAATAGATATGAGCAAATTTTATTCATTTATTGTAACCTCATAATTCTCTAAACTGAACTAAAAAAATAATAGACAAAGAAACAAAAAAAAAAATTATAAAGGCATTTAATTTTGTTATGATAATTAAATTAAAAATCATTCTGTTTTCAATCAGTTCATGTTTCCTTATGTTTTCCTATTCCTAAGGTTGCCTGGTAGAGATCGCTACTAAGCGATAAGGCCGCCTTTTGTGTCATACTTTTGTGTCTGTTTCTTTTGTATATTTTTTTGTGTGGTGCAAATAAATCTATCTATCTATCTAAAAATCTGCGTAGGTATTTAATAAACCTAAGTATTAAATGGTATGAGTAGTATGGCATATCTAATTTTAATTTGCTTTGAAACCCATAAGTTATCTATTGATACCAGAATAGTTTGGACTGAATTTTGCGAATATAAAATATCGAACGATCATTGCAAATATTTGTTTATGGTATAGATTTAAAGGAAATAAAATCACTCAGCCATGTTTTATATAAAAATTTAATTATCTAAATTTGGGCTTTGAATTTTGCGAACATAAACTACCGAACGATCATTGCAAATATTTGTTTATGGTATAGAGTTGAAGAAAATAAAACCACTCAGTCATGTTTTATATAAAAATTTAATTATCTAAATTTGGTATATGTAACACAACAATTTTATTCTAATAACAAGTCTTTTGGGAAGGAAGGTCTTCTAGTTAACTCAAAATCTATCGAACAAATGCTGGAGCAACACCGAACGCCCCACGGACTAAAGGTGCGGCCGCTGCATAAGGGTAAGGAGCGGCGTAGGCAGCCGGCGCAGCAAAAGAACCAGGGAAGGCATAGGGTGCCGCGGCGTATGGGGCTGCTACGTATTGTGCGGCTGCGAAAGGAGTGGCCACAGCCGGGGCGACCCTTGCGGCAAAGGGACCGATAGGTGCAGCGAATTGAGCGGCATATGGAGTAGCAAAATGTGCTGCAAATGGAGCAGCAAGTGGCGCAGCTACAGGTGCAGCGAGCGGTGCAGCCACAGGAGCAGCAATATACGGGCTGATCGCCTTACTGACTACGCTGACTTGGGATGCGTAGGGAGGAACATTTTGCGGCACTGCATGTGCATAGCCCACGTGAGCTGGTGCTACCAATGGAGCTGGTGCACTGCAATCAGCACTGATGGCGAAAGCTGCAGCGATGAGTACGATCTGAGGAACAAAACAAAATTTATTAAAATCCATTTAAATTATTAATAAGTACAACTTTATGGTAGTTTGAAAAACCTACAGATTTCAGGGAAAACATTTTGCTTGGTTTAGAAGTGGACCTTCCTTATTGGAAAGAGGATGTGTAGTGTGTCGAATGAGAAAGAGTTAATGCCTTTTATACGTTGTTTATTGTGATTCAGATTACGTACCACAAAGTTAACATTTGGCTGATTACGGTCGATCGATTTGGATTCAAAGGATCGCTTGGAGAAATGGAGCATATTGGAAAACTTTTTTGCGAAATTTTCGTGTAAAAACATACTAATTTTGATCCTATTTAAATGCGCTTGCAACTTCGATGTGCAAATTAATTAAATTTCAATTGCTTATTCGATTCTTAACAGGTCTCATTAACGTGTGATTGCAAATACCACGCAACAAGGATTTTTTTCTTTACACATTAGTCGGTATTAACCTTTTTACAATATCACAAATTGATCCAATCGAGAATAACTTAGTCCCTCAAACATAATTTACTTGTCACGTTCTTAACTAAGAGATATTCATATAATAATATCTTAATTTCACGAAAGCAAAATGAAAATTTATTAAACTTTCCTACAACTGTAATAATTGTACATTCATACCATCAAATTATTGTCTTATTTATAATAAGTGAAATTTGGCACTATCTAGGAAGTTATTTTCCCTTTCAGTTGTTATATAACCAACAGTGAAACTGATATGCCCAGAGTTTAAATTAGAATGCACTGCCCGTCAACCGAGTCTGGGTCAAAAATCGTGGTGCCAACGATGTCCTGCGCATTAACTGCCTTCGTATGCGCTATACGTGCAGTTGCCCAACGAAATGGGTACTTCGTATATAATGCGAGGGAACCCTAAAGACGACACAGTCCATCGAATTCTTTCGTCTAATCACTCGTGAGCAGTCACCAAAGCAAGCAAAATGATCGCCAAATTTGTTGTAAGTGTTCACTTATTTTCAACAATTGTAGAGTCCGTAAATAAATATTTGTAGATTTTTTTTAAATGATATAAACTTATCTACATACTATTATTATTACAACTTAATCTAAAAGCTTTTTTTGGGATGAAACAATAAAGTGCGAATTTCCATTACGTGGAAGGACGATCTCGAGGAATTTGCTGGAGGTCGAAGGAACAAGCAGCACAACATAGTTTCCGTGGATATCCTTGGATATCCTATCCTTTCTGTGGATGTGAAAGCTTCATTAGAAATCCTTGCTGTATACTTACTAATATTATAAACATCTTACTAAAATTGTAAACACTGAAGAGTGTTTGTTTCTTGTTTTATCCTACAATCATACAGCAACGGAACAACGGATCGCAGTGATTTTTGCATGAAGACCTGGAGAGTGATATTTAAGGTACATCCTTAAAAAAAAACAAAGAACTTCCGCAGGATTTCTGAAAAACTGTACGAGTATGGATAACTTGGTAAAATATCATTAAAATATTGTTGCAGGCTTTCTTCACCCTCGCTATTGCCGCCACCAACGCTGGACTTCTGCCGTACGCAGCTGCGCCCGCAGCGCTCGTGGCGCCAGCCGTAGCACCCGCAGCGTACGCTGTTGCCCCGTACGCAAGCTCCTACTCCGCCCATGCCGTCAACCACGCAGTGGCCGCCCCCGTCATCGCCCCTGCCCCCGTCGTGCCCGCTGCTGCGCCCTACGTCGCCGCGCCAGCAGCATCATACGTCGCGGCTCCCGCTGCCTACAGCCCTTACTTCGCTAGATACGCCGCCGCTCCTTACTTCCTATAGACAAATTTTGGTTTGATCATTGCCTAGTGACTTGCTCAAAAATGCTGTGTTATTTTAGTATATATGTATGTATTTTTATAGAACAATAAAAACATGATATTAAATTAGCTTTTGTCGTTTGAAATTAGGGTTTTAAAAATCCCGGGGAAACCTTGTTTTACCCGGTTCGCAAAAAAAATGTTTTTCACTTTTTAGCTCTTTATCCATCCATTTATCCATGCATCGAAGATCCATGCCAAAAATCAAGTTGATCCGTTGCTCCTTTGCTGCACGATTCAAGAATCGATAAACACACTTTCGGCTTTCGCATATATACTAGATGATGCCCGCGACTTCGTCCGCGTGGATTTACTTTTAAAAAACCCCGTGAGAACTCTTTGATTTTCCCAGATAAAAAGTAGCCTATGTCACTCTCCAGGTCTTCAACTATACTCATTCAAAAATCATGTCAATCCGCTGCTCTGTTGCGGCGTGATTGAAAGACAAACTAACAAAACAACAAACATACACACTTTCGCATTTATAATATTAGCCAGGATTTATATGATTAAACTAATCATAACAGGTTCTCTAAAAGTTATATAATAATAAATAAATAATTATGTTGAAGTGTCCGTTCGAAGTTAATTTTTGCGTTTGACGTTAGTGATATGAAATGATAATTAACGAGTCGGACTGTAGATTAGTGTCATTGAAACACGCTGTCCTCATTAACCACATGTGCGTGTGAGATATTTTACAGATTAGCTTTACGTTTGTCGTGCCGCTTAGCAATTCAGCGTTCCGGTACGATGCTACGCAAAGAAAGTTCAGGGATATGGATTTGATAAAGTAGCCTAAAAACCTCTTAAAGCCTCTTCAGCATATAAAAATCTCTTCAGCATATAGACTGCATCATGGCTTATCTACAAGCCGATAAGTGAGATTATGCAGTCATCAAAATCGGCTTTTTAAGTTGCAACTTATGTACTTATAACTTAATAACTTTAGTATAGTGGTAACTGATATTACGGGTCAACATATATGGTAGTTTTTATCCCGATAAAAAATAAGGTATCTCGAGGATAGGGGATGAATGTTTTTATCGATTTTACTTCATAACTCCGTCAAATTTGAACCGATTTTAATAATTCTTTTTTTTAAGTGTATAATCAGGCAACTTTATCCTAATCTTGATGAAGATCCGATAAATATTATCGGAGATAGAGGACATAACTCGCATAAAGGACAACAATCGAATACATGCATACCTACTATATATTTATATGAGGGTTTTAGCCATAGGCAAAGACTAAATTTAACCTGAAAGCCCCAGATGTTTGTACCATTGTGTATGTTTTGTAGCCTACCCGTGCGAAGCCGAGGCGGGTCAACTAGTTTTAGAAATAGTTTAATATTAGTAATTATTAGTACACTTTTGCAAAAATTCCTCAATTTCATCAATTTTGTACATTTAAGTCTAGGTATCTACAAAAATCGCTCTCTCATCATCAAGTTCTGAAGTCTAAGTTAAGGGTGAACCACTTAAGTGTTTGAGTACAACCAAATTAAATTAATGTCTCTACTCAGTAAGTACACTGTAGTTAAAAGTGTAAATATTGCTCCGTATAAGTTACAACTTACAAATAAGAGTAATAAGCCAACAGTTTTCATGGGTGTAAAGTAAAATAAAGCTTGACCGATAATATTGAGATATTTATGTAGCTGGAATAAACATCTTTGGTAAATAATAAACTAGAAGCTAAACTAAACTAAACTAGAAGCTCCTTTAAAGACTTTTTTACTTATAAAGATTTAAGAGTAACCTTTGCAATGACATGTCAAGGAATTTTTGAAGAACAATAAATAAAATATTAAGAAGATGAAGAGTTAGCCACTTTTATAAATGACATCGAAAATTTACGTAGTCGATAGGTTATGAAGGAAAAATTACACTGAATAAAAGCGAATGTAAACTCTAATGAAATACTGATGAGGCTACCATGAACAGTTAGTACCTTCGTGGGAAACGGGAAAAACCTGCCAAAAATACACTTGGGTAGGTCTATGTACAATAATTATTGTAACTTAAGAAGTGGTTGATGTGAACGTACAAGTGTATAGTTAGAAAAAGATACCCCTAGCATAAAATGTACGCTAACTTAGAGTTGGTTACCTGTGTGATCAATAATAATTAACAAAATATAATCTAATACCTACTTTAACTTTAACAACTTTTATTGTTCAGTTTTACATAGGTAGTCACATTCCCTATTTCGTTAAACGAATCAAGTATCAAAACGATTTGACCCTCGTTTGTAGCTTTATGCACCGATATCAAACGAATTAAGAATAACTTCGTTAAAACAAGCAAGTGTTCAAAGTACAGTTGAGCACAACTTTTCAAGATCATTTAAATCGTAATTTTAATGAAAACAATATTATTTTAAAAGATCGATTCAATCACTCGGCAGAATCTCTAGGAGTATTATTCTCAAATCTCTTATTTTTTTAATTGTTTACGCTTACCAATACGTTTAGTGGGCGTTATTTTTTATCTTTTATTTACTTATCTTGTACGTAATATTATCTTATTGATCTTTATTGACACTCGCAAGGAACATGAAGGAGTAAAATTAAAAACCAGGTTGCAACCTCGAAAATCCTTAATGGTACTAGGATCTTAACATTTCAAAATTAATTGCAAGTTACTTAAATTATTTTATTTATTTTTAATGCAGTCGGGTTTTTTCGTTTGTATTAATTAATTAACTTGTGCACAATGATTGTAAAAATTAGAAATGGTTTTAACAGACAAAGAACAACGATTTAAACATGTTTTAATAAAACCAAATCGACATAATAATAGACTTTTTAAATTGACTAATTCGCAAAACTTATTTTTAATGAAAATAGTTTTCAGTAAAAAAATATCTATTTTCTAGCGATAAAATACGTAGCTAAGTGAACTCTTACACTACGCGATAGCTCATATCGTTTGGATCGTTTTAATTAATTTTACGAAAAAAAACACAGATCGAGTGAATAAAAAGGATTGTGTATATGATACCGGCCAAACCCGATTCCAGACCAAACTAGTTTTGCCTAGGCTAAACTAGTTCTTCCTATACGCGATAGGATTCGGGTTTTGCCGGTAACATATATAATTCTAATTTTAATCACACGACTGTTCCTGTCGAACCCCAACCTAACCCAGCTTTAGAGGAGTGGGGAGTAAGAAACAAGCTGAGGTTTGCACCTCACAAAACAAAGGCGATGGTGCTAACCAATAAGCTGAAGTACGACTCCCCGCAACTGACCATGGGTGGGACCAGCATTGGTCTGTCCAGCGAAATCAAGATCCTTGGGCTCACTCCTTGGGATCGACAGCAAGCTGACCTTCAACTCTCATGTAAGTAACACTTGCATGAGAGTTCAAGGACTCTACAAGCAGCTGTCGAGAGCCGCCAAGGTGAGCTGGGGCCTCCATCCCCAAGTCATAAAAACGATTTATACTGCGGTGGTGGAGCCAATAGTCCTGTACGCTGCCTGTGCCTGGGCACCTGCCGCTTCAAAGCTCGGAGTGCGGAAGCGTTTGGGTGCACTCCAAAGGGGCTTCGCGCTGAAGATGACCAAGTCCTACCGAACCGTCTCCCTAAACTCGGCATTGATACTGGCTGGGATACTCCCCTTGGATCTTAGGATCCGAGAGGCCTCGGCATTGTACGAGGCCAAAAGGGGAGTGTCTCAGCGAGTACTCCTTGATAGGGAGATGGAGGGGAAGGTAACATATTGTGGGCGACCACACCCGGCGGAACAGACGTGCCTGCGGTTTACCAGCCTGGTGGACCGAGAAGACCTTGAGAACAACAACACTCAAGCAGTGCGCATCTTTACTGATGGCAGTAAAATTGACGGCAAGGTGGGGGCCTCGCTTTCCATATGGAATCACGAGGCCGAAACCAAAGCCGTCAAGCTAAAGTTAAGTGCGCACTGCTCGGTCTACCAGGCTGAGCTCCTTGCCCTGGATAGAGCTGCCTCTCTCGCGACGAAGCGCTCGGAAGCTTCCATCGGCATATACACCGACTCAAGATCATCTTTTGAGTCGGTGGTCGGGCGCAAATCCCTCCACCCATTAGTCGCACGCATTGTCGACAATTTAAAAATATGTCGCACTCAGAACAAGGAAGTTTCCTTGTTCTGGGTGAAAGTGCATGCGGGGTTGGAGGGAAATGAAAGAGCCGATGAGCTCGCGAAAGAGGCGGCTCTAGGCTTAAGGAGGAAACCAGACTATGACCGGTGCCCGGTTTCGTTCGTCAAGCGACTGCTCCGTGAGGAGTCGCTTGAAGAGTGGAACCGGAGGTATACGTCCGAAGAAACCGCGGGCACCACAAAGGTCTTTCTGCCGGATGTGCTTTTTGCACATCGCGTGGTCAAAAAGATCGACCACAATATGGTGCTTTCCCAGGTGTTGACTGGTCATGGAGGGTTTGCGGAGTACCTGCATAGGTTCAAACGCAAGGACCGCCCGGGTTGCGTGTGCGACGACAGTGTATCAGAATCGATTATACATCTTCTGATGGACTGTCCTCAACACGAAGCAGCCCGGGAGGACCTACAGCAAGAATTGCGGATGAAACTGTGCAGAGACTCCGTGCCCACCATACTGGGCGAGGCCTCTGGCAGAGATGCGTTCCTGGAGTACGCAAGCAAAATAGCGAGAGTAGCTATTGCCAGGAACAGAGCGACCGATAGAGATGCATAGTGCCTCTTATATCGTGAGCATATATAGATGGCACTTGCATATAAATCGCGTCGCTCTGCTCCTGGCAAAAGCCGGAATGATTCTCCTATTTTGCGCACTCCGGGCTCCGAGCTTTGAAGCATGACCACACCTTTCCTAGATTAAGTAGTACGGATTTAAAAATTTTAAAAAGAATTTTAAAAATGATTATAATAGGAATAGCTAAAAAGGACCCTTTCTATGAAAGGGGACACCCTGTATAAATAAATTAAAAAAAAAAAAAACCCAGCTTTAGATTTTGAAAAACCTAGTACTTGTTAGGCAAGATTCGGTGACCATTTACTGCATCTGATCTTCGAATTAAAATAATAATAAAAGGTTTTCAAACAAGTTGCTGGTCGGCTGCTGGTAGGACTCCAATGACATTCGTCATTGGAGTCCTATCGCGTATAGGAAGAACTAGTTTAGCCTAGGCAAACTAGTTTGTCCTGAAATCGGGTTTAGGCGGTAACATATCTAACCTAAAAATAAAATTCTTAAAATTATAACCTACCTTATGACAATAATATTAATCAAACAAGACCTCAAATCATAAATGAGTAGATCCGAAGCCAGAGTTACCGACATAGCTCATCGAGTCGCGAAGCTGAAGAACCGACGGATGTTGTTGTTGATGTTGTCATAGGTTTTCGAATGGCAACCTCGCACCGGTAAAAGCAGCTCCCCCATTACTTCCCGTATTCAAACGCTGCGTTACTAGGTGTAGGTAGACGTTTCTCAAGACGTTCTCTAGGTGGAAGTTCCTGGCAGCCGATCGATGGACACTTAAGCGATACAAGATCATGATCTGTTGGCGATTCTTGTAAGTCTATGTCCGGTAGAGTGGTGGTGTGACGACGGTCACGATGAGGAAGACGACGATGAATAAAATTGTTCAAAAACAGTTCGTAAATTATAATTTTAGTTACTGTAGGGACCATTGACAATGATGTAATCCACAGGCGGTATTGCAACTACAAAAATTATAAATGCAAAAGTGTGTTTGTTTGTTGGTGTGGTTAGATGGTGTGTCCTTCAATTAGACAGCATCGGAGCAACGGATTAATGAATCGATGTGATTTTTTGCTTGAGGATCTGGTGAATATTTTAGGTGAATTTTATACTGGAATAACAAAAAATTCCTGCGGGATGTTTTAATGAAACTAAGATCACCTAGACGAATTTGCGGGGAAAAGCTAGTCAATAAATATAGAACGAGGCAAGAAGGCAATTGTGTTAATCCAAAGTCCAGAATGCGGTTCTTTTGAAAGGCGTGAATGGTAACTTGAAATTGTGAAATCAAATACATAATGTTCCCATTGAATAGTGGAATATACACTAAACGATAAAAATTAAAATAATATCTAAAGTATTGATTTTTTTTACATTGAGCGAAGGAAGGAAGGAGCGAAGCGAAGGCAACCTACTTGAAATGTAAGAATATTAAAAAGGGTTTCAAAAGAGCTTTTAGCAATTCGTATTTTGTTATTATATTAGCTATTTATGCAACTGCATCGTAATGAGGGTCATTTTAATTCGAGTGCTGTTTTTGATACGAGGCTTGCCGAGTATCAAAATAGGATAGTACGAGAATTAAAATGACTAATTACGTTCAGTTGCATACAAGATTTTATCTACGACAAGGAAAATAAAATCATTAACAAAATACGCCGTAGGCTCAATAAAGTAACAAAAAGTAACTCCGTAAGCCGCCACCAGCCGCCTGTGGCGCCTCTGTCAACAAAAAGTAACTCCGTAAGCCGCCACCAGCCGCCTGTGGCGCCTCTGTCCTATGAACGGTACAAAAGTGCCAGAGCTCAGAGCCTTAGCTTTAGGTATCCTATTTTAAGAAGATAACCATTTCGATTCAGCTGTCAAATTCGAAATTGGAACTTTTCGATGCTGGAGTAGATTAATATATATATATATATATATATATATATATATATATTAATCTACTCCAGCATCGAATATAAAAACTACTAATGAATTACTATATCAAACTATACTGTTGTTTCCGTGGGGCCCGGAGGCTCGCGCCCTTTTTTTAGAGATATCGAAAAGAGTGATCGAGTCTACCGGGGATCCAAGAGCTGGCAGCTACCTTGGCCAAAGGATTAGCTTGGCCATCCAAAGAGGTAATGCTGCCAGCATCTTGGGTACTATGCCACACTGCGGTGGCTTGGATGGGGTTTTAGATTTTAATTAGTTTTTATTCTAGCTTTAATTTTAGAATTAAATTTAGGTTTAATATAGTATTGTATAAATGCTTTTAAATATTATAATAATATTTAAAGTAGATACTTTTTGAAAACTATGCTGTTTTGAGATTATCAGTCAGTATATTGTTCAGATCAGTCAATAGATCAGTTCGTATATTGTTTTTCCATACTTCCGGAAATACGAGTATATTTTATCGAATGAAGATTCAATGTTATACGGGCTAAAGTTAAGTTAAGATCTGCAGCATCATTTAAATAGTTTTCATTAAATCTAATGAAGCATCATTTATATGAAGTAGCGAAGCGTTAAACTGGCTCTAAGTATGAACATTCCAATTGATGTAATAAATAGATTGAAAAAAGCGCATCTAATAAATACTAAGGTCATCTTTAAACTTGAGGACTCTGAGAGTGTCGAGTGGTGCAACATTAAATTAAACTCGATAACGATTGTTTAACGTATCTGTACTATCATTATCTAGATCAAATGTTATAGATGACCTAGGCCCAGTGGTAGGGTTAGACAGATTTGGCCGAGTTATATGTGTCTAAGCACTATAAAAGCACTGTAGTTAAAGCCCTTTGACTCATTCGTTATCAAACCTTTAACTGCTTTCAAGTAAACCCACCCCTTTCAAAATGTACAAACTGGTAAGAAAAAACATATATATAATTAATTTGTAATAAGTAATATTTATTGACTATATTTTATGATGCTTCATTGGTCTGCGACTTCGGTTCTATTCGTCCGGTTGGAGTTCGGTTTTAAAAATCCTTCGGGAACCTTTTGTTTTCCCAGGATAAAAAGTAAACTCTTTTAAACACATTTAATTACATGTTTTGAATGTCAATCGATAAACGTAGGTAGGATAAGTCATATCAGCCGGAAAATGGGAGGCTTCGATTGGATGTGGAATAGCGGAAAGCCGAGGATACACAACGGGGCTACTTCAGAGAGGCCTACGAATAAATTAACTAATAATATGCCTGTCGCAACTATGGCACACGGCCTTAATAAAGTAGGTATAGTTATAAAACTATTTCTCTAATCTATTAAGACAGACCTATTATTTCCACTTAGTCACCTTAGTCCTTACCATCGTGAAAGTAAGACTTCGATATTGTTTTTATACGCACGCGTCTCGTTTTTACCAGTTTTGCAGTACAAAACCTGATGAGTATATAACCGAACAGAGCCAAAGCTTCTGAAAGACGATACCTACTTTGATAAGATTGTCACCGGTGAATAAGATAAAAGAAGCAAAGTATTTGTTAATCTGTTCTTTGATAAAAATGAGGTAGGTATAGTAAGTTTCATAAAATATAATACTTTTTTCAACATTTTCGAAATAAATATACTAAAAGCGTGGAAAACAAAATTAATGAGCGTCACATAGATCCTAAGATTAAGATAGATAAAAAAGTAAATCGGTTTTATCTATTCGCATTTAGCAACAAGTATGCGACGAGTCTCAAATGGATAAGCACACGGTCACCTTTTCTTCCGTCTTTCATCCTTCTTTTTGTACTACATCTTTTTGTATTTAACTCTTCTTTCCTGTGTTCTTCTTACATGTATTATATTATGTATAGTGTACCTACCTATCTCAGAAAGGTTGTAAGAAGTATTGTCTCTGTTCAGTTAAATTACTCATGTGGGTACTTGACATTCTCGTTAGCGGCAACGACCTCACGAGGCCAGGCTATCCGTTCGAAAATTGATACATTTTTTATTCAATTATATCACGATAATAGATCCCTCCACGTGACGCTTGTTAAATAAACCATGACTAAGATTGATGTTGATACATTCAACATTGTTTACATCTTTAAACGAGTATTTTACACTTTTACCGTCGTTGTAATTTGTTCGCGTGTATTTTCTATTTTGGTTTAAAAAACTTCTAAGGGGAAGAGAGAAAGTAGGAGTTTTTAAGGCATGCCTTAGGCTTAATCCTCTACCTGCCTGCAAAAGCGTGTTCTTAATATCCTTTATTCCCGCGACTTCGTCTTTTTTGAATTTTTATTTCAATCTGTCTTTTACCCTTGGGACAAAAAAACTTATAGCTAAACTAATCTAATTACTATACAAATCATGCCCGCGTGGAATGGTGCCAAGAATACTGGCTGCATTTCCGCGATGGACAGCCAGGCTGATCCTTAGCGCAAAAAATGAGCCAGCCCTTCTGTCACCAAATGAGGCAATTAACCGCGGTGAAATGTCTCGTAAAATTTTTTGGACTAATTTCTGAATTCATACAATTTTATATTTATTCAAAAAATCGCATTGAAAGCATGAAAACTAAAGTGGTCTATATGATTGAAGGGTTTAATTTTTAGGGATTTTAAGGGGAAATTCAAGCCTTATCGCCTTTAGTTTTGCAAAATATTTTGTCGTATAGTTCTTGCGCGCACTTAGGCTGAGATCTATAGATCGTAGTCTGGTTCGGGGTTCCGCTCAAGACTCAAGATAGACGTAAAATGAGACACAAATATTATGTCCTGACATAAATCTGTCTCGTTTTAACTCAATCTTGAGTCTGAGCTGAGTGAGAGTGCCATCTATAGATCTCAGCCTTAGTTTCCTTACAATTTACGCTAAAATAGAGATATCAGTCTGAACGGTCGTAATTTCCAACAAGCAAAATATTAAAAATGAATAAAAAACCCGACTGCTTTAAAGAATATCAGTGAAAATATCATTTATCGAAATGAGAAAAAAAATGAAAAATATATTTTCGTAATCACCTTGTCAAACCCTTTAATTTGATACCTCAATAGGATTTGAAAAAAAATTTTTTTTTTGGACCAAGTTATGAATATTTCAAATTTTTATACTCTCGTTGACACTCTGGCATGGCGCTGGCATGGCGCTGGCATGGCGCTGGCATGGCTTCTCACTTATCAAAATCAGCCCACGCGTTTGGTCTCTAGAGTGCCACAAAGAAACAAACATACAAACACTGATACATTATTATGCTTTGCGTCGCGCAGTCGGGTGAAAAAAAATACATATATTATTTTACAATTTTTGTATTATGGCATACAGACAATGATGAGATAAAATCGATATCGGGGCTTTAGATCTACTTAATACAATAAAAATTTATTTATAAGCGTAAAACGTTTGTATGAAAAATCCCGCGAGTAGCTTTTTTACCCAACAACGACAAAGCCAAAAGGGATTATGATTTTAGCAGTCTATGTATGTATATATGACTATTTACGAGTGTTCCACCGTAGCGAATAAACTACTGAGCCGATTTTGAAGAATGAGATGTCAATTGATTCGTTATGGGATTATCATCATCATCATCATTAGCAACCCATCAACGGCTCACTACTGAGCGCAGGTCTCCTCTCAGAGAAGGGTTATAGGCCATAGTCCACCACGCTGGCCCAATGCGAATTGGTGGACTTCACACACCTTCGAGAACATTATGAAGAACTCTCAGATGTGCAGGTTTCCTCACGATGTTTTCCTTCACCGTTGAAGCAAGTGATAGTTAATTGCTTAAACGCACTTGACTCTGAAAAGTCAGAGGTGCGTACCCGGGATCGAACCTGCGACCCCCCGAATAGGAGACCACAGTCCTGACCACTAGGCTATCACTGCTTATGATATACATGACATAAAGGCTACATTTTATCCGAACAAAAATAAATGTCACAGATGTTACTTCCAATTTTCTGTAGTCGGGTCACAGAATTTATCTTTATTCCATTTTTAGGGTTCCGTAGTAAACAAGGAACCCTTATAGTTTCGCCATGTCCGTCCGTCTGTCCGTCTGTCCGTCCGTCCGCGGTTTAGCTCAGAGACTATTGGTACTAGAAATCTGTAATTTGACAAGGGTATAAATATCATTCACGACGACAAAGTGGTGAAATAAAATTGTGAAAAATAATTTTTTTTAGGGTACCTCCCCTACATGTAAAGTGGGGATGAATTTTTTTTTCTCGTCTATCCCATAGTGTGGGGTGTCGTTGAATAGGTCTTTCAAAAATATTGTAGGTGTGGGAACACTATTTTTCAATTCAGGGATCCGTTTGTGAAATATGATATTTTAAAGTGCTAAATTTTATTAGAGTCAAGTGTTCCCCCCCTCTGCCAGCTAAATGGTTGTATATAGGATATACAAGAAAAAGTCACAGCAGTGGTATATATAATGAATTTTAAAGGAAAACTATCACGGCTAAGTAGGGTTCATTAGTTAAGGAGTTATATCTGTTTTTTCTAAGTTAGGTATTACACGTAGTGTAAGTTGCATACTTTGTAGTTTAATATAGTATTTAAGCCATGGAACTCAAAATATATTCAGTATCTTTCAACTACGGAACCCTACACTGCGCGTGGCCCGACACGCACTTGGCCGGTTTTTTATTATTTTTTCTTGTTTCTATTAAATAATATATATTAATTATATTCACGTATCTATTCCTCTCTTATTTATTCAAAAAATATTGAACAATGTCGAAGAATGAAGATAATCAGAAATCACCCACGCGCCTGTGTCGTGATTGCCTGCAGCCTTGTTTAAATGGAAATACATATTATACAAATTTAGTTCACTAAACCCACGCTGGTATTTGTGACGTATTTATAGCACCTTGCTTATCCTACTAGTTTATCATTACGCAGGTCTGGCATTTGTATGTTTGTTTGTTTGTTTGTCTCGTGGGAGGCTAGTTATCGCCAACCGTCAAAAACGTGCCGCCAAGCAATAACGTTCCGACACGATGGCGTGTAAAATCCTATTGTGACACACCGGGGTGTGGGTTTAATTAAAACTGGCATATCCCACCTTCCAAGCTAGCCCACTACCATCTTAGACTGTATCGTCACTACCAATTGATTAACCATTATCAGATGAGATCGCAGTCAAGGGCTATCATACTATCATACTAATATTATAAATGCGAAAGTGTGTTTGTTGGTTTGTCCTTCAATCACGCCGCAAGTGAGCCACGGATCGACGTGATTTTTTGCATGGGTATATTTGAGGACCAGGAGAGTGACAAAGGCTACTTTTTTATCCCAGAAAATCAAAGAGCTACCAAGGGATTTTAAACACTAAATCCACGCGGAAGAAGTCGCGAGCATCGGCTATAAATTTAAAAAAATGAAACAAAAATAAAATAACGATAAAGATACAGGAGGTTGGCGAATTTTGACCCAGCATTTTTAAAAACCGTTCAGATTCAGAAAATATTTAATTTTAATTAATATTTTTCAGAGTATTTTTCTGTGTAAGCCTCATATTTTTAGAAGATGGGGATCAAAAATATAATTATTCACAAGTACACATTATAAATAACCGTTACATGGCAATACAAGTGAATATCTTTTTTCTCCCAACTTTATTTGATAGACTTTGATTAATTTTTTGTTAGTCTGGTTTACTAGAACAAGTATGAGAAGTTTGATTCGTGAACGTGGGCGTTCAGTATTCAGTTCAGTTCGTCTGGGTCAGGAACTCTATGGAATTCGCCAATCTCCAATTATTCATTTCAGTATAGGTTATGCTGCCGTAGCATGAGTACACGCATATTTGGTAACAAGGGAAATTTGTGTTGACAACGATTAGGGTCGTTCAATTGTTATGGCTTAGTTAATCAAGATCTAACGTAAAGAACCTAAAGGCTAAGATGAGCTTAGGTATGAAAATGCAGCGGTCTACTTGGTCAGTTTGAAAATGCGGTCTTAAATTTAAGAAAGTTACAACAATCTTACATCAAAGTAGGTATGTAATTCAAAATTAAGTTTTTTGCTGGAAGAGCGAAGCAGTCGCGCCAACAATTTGCAATACCTATAGTGCAACCGTTTTCAAAAAAAAATAAAATAAAAATCTCGTGAAAATGCTATATTACACTATTTCTATAGAAACAGTGTAGACGATAATTGGGTATTTGACTGCAGTCAAAAATGTTGATATTCATTATTCATAACCGAAAATGTAACATGTAAGAGTAAAATTTGTAAAAACAGAAATAAATCGGTCCGAAAACAAATAAATTATAAAGCTTTAAAGTTTGTTAAGAGAGAGCGCTACTGAAGTGTGATGTCACAATTCAGCAGCTCCATACACGCTCCATAGAAAATTTCGTTTTAGAAAGAGACAGATACATTCACAGTAAAACAGCTTATACTTATAGTAAAGATATTTAAAAAAGAGAAATAGCATTGTGTTATAATATTTAAAAACGTTATTTTAAATAAAAAAAATATCAGTCAAATACCAATTTAATAGGAGCATATTGAACACAAATATTTTCAAGCAACACGGATTGCGCAGCATGGGTTTGTCCAGAAATAGTCATTCATGAACCCTTACCACCACAAACAGCAGTCGGATTTATATAAAATCGCTGTGCTGATGTTATACGTACTTAAATAAATTTGTTTTTTACTTGCTGCATTGCCAGGAACTACTTAATCATATCCAATAGTTAAAAATTAATGGGTCTCAAAAATAAATTTATAGTGATTAACTGGGCCTTAGGAGACTCTCGCCCTCGTTTTATGAGAAAAATATTGGCATAAGTATTTAAAAATCTTATTCGTATTTAAATCGTGTTCGATCTTTAGAAAAAAATCCATAAGAAATACCAATATTTTTCTAGTAAGAATATAACTAATTTCTTCCATACGACGTACATAAAAACTACTACATACATAAAGGCTATAATATAGTTTGAATGTGGCTCCTATGGTTTAAACTTTTGCCATAGATAAACCGTACGCATTGTGTTCAAACGATATAAATTACCTTGTTTTAAATTACCCATACCTGGAGCTTTAGGTATTTATCTAATTCCAATTCGGGCTAGAAGTTCAGACAAATATTTCGTAAGACAGGAATATTGTATTCCTACATATTATAACTTTAATGTATCACGTGAATTAATAATTTTTGCATAATGTTATTCAATTTATTATAACTTATAAGTGATTTATTTGTTGAAATAACTATCTAATTTTTATTATTCTAATTACTTAATAATGTATGTATATGTAACATAAAACGGATATATCGCGTTCTCTATAGTATAACGTTATAAATTATTCATTGAAACAACTCGAAAAGCTCTGAACTGAAAATGTACATAAAATCACTTTCAGATTGCGTTCCAAATAGAAGGATTTCTTATTTTGTACTTATTTGGAGCATAGGTAAGAAGTAGGTAGGTAGATATAAAATTTGAAAGAGGGCAAAATAAATGGAGAAACTTTAGGCTTTTAGGCAGACTAACATATTATACAGATTAGGTAAGCTATTAAATATCACTTGCTTTAATGATGAAGGAAAACATTATGAAGAAACCTGCTCAAAAATATTGAAAAGTTCACAAAGACAATAATATATAGTCTACCAACCCGCACTCGCCAGCGTGGTTGATTATGGCCTAAGCCCTTCTCATTTTGAGAGGAGACCGTATCCATTAGTAGGCTTGCGATTGTTTGGACGCCAGCATAATCTGAACCACGCTTTATAAAATCAATGCACTAAACAATGTTTAAAAAACTTATAAACTAATAACACTCCGAATAAATAAATCCGGAATAAATCGTGCTGGCCCGATTTCACCAACGTAGAATAAGTCTTATCCGAGCATAAATTTGATATTTTGACAGTATTTTCAATACAAAAACTGTCAGAACGCCTTATTTATTCCGAGGATAAACGTCGCGCGACGTTGGTGAAATCGGCACTTTAAGGCCCGATTTCACCAACGTAAAATAAGTTTTATCCGAGAGTAAATTTGATATTTTGACAGTATTTTCAATACAAGAACTGTCAGAACGCCCAATTTATTCCTCGGTAAAATGTCACTCGACGTTGGTGAAATCGGGGCTAAGTCATCTATTTTTTATACCATAATTATACCATACTAGCTGTCAGCTGACCTAGCGAACTTCGTCCCGCTAACAAGGGGTGGGTCAACCTTATCATTTAGGGGTATGAAAAATATTATATATATAGTATATTAAGGGTATGAAATTGGCTGATTCTCAGACCTAACCGATATGCACACAAAATTTCATAAAAATCGGTCCAGCCGTTTCGGAGGAGTTTGGTAACAAACACCGCGACATGAGAATTATATATACAAAATATAATGCTTGCTACCTAGAAACAATTTGTATTTCTTACCTCTCTAGTAATTGCGTTCACCTCAAAGTATAAATATGACACACAATTTATTTATTTATTCGGATGCCGTTGTAATACCGCTATCGTAGAACTGTGATAATAACCGTCGTTCAGTTACGTACTTACGTCCTTTTAAAAAAGTTTGATCTGGTAATTGGTATTGGCAGCAATACCTCAGTGTCCTCTGGCCATTACCAAATGAAGCCCAACCATAATTATACATTAGTAAATAAGGCCAAAATAGCTATATTTCCTATATTTAAATATATTAAAGCTATATTTTCTCCATCCTGGTATTCCGACGTTTTTTATTGAAAGGAGCACCTCGTATAATGCACTTGAAATTCAATAACAAAGTTCTACTTACCGATAACTAAGTGTTTCACTTAACCTTCAGCTGTTTGTCTCAGATAAGTCAGATAAGCTTCACAGTAGAACTTTATGCCTATATTTTCTAGAAATAAACTAGTTCTCTAGTCATTCAAATGAAGGACAATGGCAATATAGGTAATTTTCAAATAAAAACAAGAAATCCTTATTATAGTTTCATCCAGTCCATCTGTCTGTAGGTATGACACAGCGATTTTATCAAGAAACTATTAAAGCTGCAAAGTTCTCATTTTCAACTTTATACCTGAGAAATGCCGTTGACTGTAGGAAATGTAAAACAAAGTGATCAACAATAAGGGCTGCGTTTTGCCATCATGACGTTTGAAACCCTGAAAATAATCTTTGATATATTATCTACTAGCTGATGCCCGCGACTTCGTCTGCGTGAATTCAGTTTTTAAAATGCCTCGGGAACTCTTTGATTTTGCGGGATAAAAAGTAGCCTGTCACTCTCCAGGTCCTCAACTATAGGTACCCCTGTAAAAAATCACGTCGATCCGTAGCTCTGTTGGGGCGTGATTGAAGGACAAACCAACACACTTTCGCATTTATAATATTTCACATATAAAGTGCAAGTGCATATAGTCGACGTGGTTTTTTACACAGGTAAAGTTGAGGACCTGGAAAATAACACAGGCTACTTTTTGTCCCGGAAACGTACATTTAAACGCCCGCGCCACTAATAAGTATATAATTTATTGTTGATTTTTTAAAAACCACTCGACTGATTTCGATAAAATTTAAATAGGACCACCTGGGAAGTATACCCTTTGAAACAATAAAAAGAATTTTCCAAATCGGTTCTGGTATCTTCGAGTAATCGGTGAACATACATAAAAAAGATTCTGTTGAATTGAGAACCTCCTCCTTTTTTGAAGTCGGTTCAAATAATAATAAAAATTAGTTTAAATTTGACGAAGTTATGGAGTAAAACAGACAAAATAGTTCAACCCCTATCTCAGAGAACATACATCCATCCATCCATACATCCATCCATCCATCCGTATACTACATCTATCCATAAATCCATCCTCACAAACTTTCACATTAATAAAATTAGTAGGATTAGTAGGATAGGATATAGTTAATGTTGTTATAGTAAGTAGGAGGATACAAACAAACATAAATACAAACATACATAAGGTCAAGGGGAGTAAGAGAAACGGTGGGGTAAGAGAAACACAAAGCTTTATCTAGCAAACTATGCAGTTTATCGAAATTTGCTATAAGTCGATAAAACAGTATTGTCGAAGTGGTTTAAATTTTTTTAAAGAGATGTCGCTGCGATAATTCTTCAAGGTTATATTAAAGAAAGAAATTTGCCATTTTTCAAAACTCAAAACACGAGTTAGACACGGTTTTATTTATTGCTTGTTTTAAAGTGATTTTATAGAGTTTTCAACAGTTTTTTGTGGTAAGTACTTAGAGTAATGTATAGATTTAATGTTCCAAGTGTTTTTTCTGTCTTAAACGTTCAGTTAATTCATTTAAGACATGTTAAAGATTCAAGTCACTAAAAGTTCCGAGTGGGAAAGTGAAACAGAGATGAGCGGGGAAGAGAAACATATGTTTCACTTCCCCCATTTTCAGAGATTACCAACCTTCTTTAAATTATATGTTATTTAAAAAAAACTAATATTTGATTATAGGTCATCTTGTGTCTGCCACACCAAATTTATTAATTTTATTGGTGAAAGCAAGAATAGAGAAAGACGTAAAAATATTGTAAACACGGTGTTAGCTATGTTATTGAACTAAAAAATTAATAAATTTAGAACTTACTCAAAATTTGTTTTGGTTTACTACCCCTGACTTGGCGACTATGTTTCACTTACCCCATTTTCAGTTTTTTCCATTTATTTAAGAAATTAGACCATATAGCCATGCACTGAGACTCGTTATCGATTGAGGCAATTAAAGATGCCATTTTAGTTGTTGAAATAGTTCTATAGGCCTCATATTTATAGAGTTCTGATCATTGTTTCACTTACTCCATTTCGGGGGTAAGTGAAACAAAACCATAGTCTACTTTTAATGAATAATTTCGTCGTTTTTTGCACGACTAGAGGGCTTGAAGATCATGTCATAAGAAAGCCGATTTAATGAAGAGTATATAGCATTTATTGTTATTCAAATTGACAATCTTTTTACTGGCTTACAGGTCATTTTCTAGAAAAAACAGTAAAGTATGTTTTCACTTACTCCCCCTGACCTTACATGCATGCATACATACATACATACATACATACATACATACATACATACATACATACATACATACATACATACATACATACATACATACATACATACATACATACATACATACATACATACATACATACATACATACATACATACAGACATACATACATACATACATACATACATACATACATACATACATACATACATACATACATACATACATACTTACATACATACATACATACATACATACATGCATGCATACATAAGTACATGTATGCATGCATGCATATTGGCAAATAATTTAAAGAAAAATATGTGAAAAGTAGCATACGAATATCCCGCGGGAACTGTTTATTTTCCCGGGATAAAAAGTAGCTGTTGTTACTTTTCAGGTCCTCAACTATGCCTATCCAAAAAACCACGTCAATATGTAACTCCCTTGGCGCATAATTGAAGGATAAATATGTGAAAATTAGCATACTAATAACCCGCAGGAACCGTTTGTTTTCCCGGGATAAAAAGTAGCCTTTGTCACTTTTCAGGCCCTTAACTTTACCTGTGCAAAAAAACCACGTCAAAATATAACTCCGTTGGCGCATAATTGAAGGATAAATATGTGAAAAGTAGCATACGAATATCCCGCGGGAATTGTTTGTTTTCCCGGGATGAAAGTAGCCTTTTCTCTTTTCAGGTCCTCAACTATGACTATCCAAAAAACCACGTCAATCTGTAACTCCGTTGGCGCATAATTGAAGGATAAATATGTGAAAAGTAGCATACCAATATCCCGCGGGAACTGTTTGTTTTCCGGGTTTAAAAATAGCCTTTGTCACTTTTCAAGTCCTCAACTATGCCTATCCAATAAACCACGTCAATCTGTAACTCCGTTGGCGCATAATTGACGAATAAATATGTGAAAAGTAGAATACTAATATCCCGCAGGAACCGTTTGTTTTCCCGGGATAAAAAGTAGCTTTTGTCACTTTTCAGGTCCTTAACTTTACCTGTACAAAAAAACACGTTAATCTAAAACTCCATTGCGCGTATTTTGAAGGACAAATGCGTAAAAAATAGCGATGCTATCCCGCAGCAACTGTTTGCTTTTCCGGGATAAAAAGTAGCCTATGTGCTATTCCAGACTGTAATCTATGTCTGTGCCAAATTTCAGCAAAATCAGTTCATTAGTTGTCGCGTTAAAGAGTAACAAACATCCATCCTCACAAACTTTCGCATTTATAATATTAATAGGAAATAGGATAATAGGATAGGATTTTTGTCTTTCTTTTTGAGGAATAATATCTACTTGTAGGTTGTATTCGCCGCCCTCATGGCCTACGCCTCCGCTGGCCTGATTGCTAGCCCCTGGGGTCATGCCAGCCCATGGGGTCACGGACTCGTCGGCGCCCCTGTGGTGAGCGCGCCCATAGTCAGCGCTCCTATCGTCAAACAAGCGGTCCCTGTTGCCACCTCATACGCTAACACTGTCAGGGTAAGTAATAATACTAATAATAATTATAATATTTATTTATCGACCCATGAAAAAGTTTTCAGCGGGCGATGGAGAGAGCTATGCACGGAGAGTCCCTGCGGGATCGAATCAGAAATGAGGAGATCCGTAGTAGAACCAAAGTCATCGACATAGCTCAGCGAGTCGCGAAACTGAAGTGGAAATGGGCGGGGCACATAGTTCGAAGAGCTGATGGTCGTTGGGGTCCCAAGGTGCTGAAGTGGCGACCCCGCACCGGGAAGCGCAGTGTTGGCAGACCCCCCACCAGGTGGACCGACGACATCAAACGAGTCGCAGGGAGCCGCTGGATCCAGGCGGCGCAAGACCGAGCCCTGTGGAAGTCCATGCAAGAGACCTTTGTCCAGCAGTGGACGTCTATCGGTTGATGAAGAAGAAGAAGAAGAAGCAGAAGAAAAAGTTTGTACCTACAATTAAACAACTCCTTAAATCTAGGACACAGAAAAAGTAAACTAACTATGTTGACACCCGAAGGAGTGCTTTGGCATCCGTACTAGGAAAACCTGTGTTACGGGCAGCAGCCTGTAACACAGGTTTTAAAGAATAAGAATAAGAATATTATACTTTATTTGCATATACACATATTATAAGATGTTCTTAATTACAATTTGTGCATATACACATATTATAAGATGTTCTTAATTACAATTTGTGGCAGTGTATTGCCTTTACAAGACGTGCAAACATTGAATTAAATTAAATTAAATTATAACATTATTATCATAAATAATTATTATAAAAATCATTATTATAAATTATACTTAACATTAGGTATTAAATTTTTAAGAATTATTACATCACATAATTTGGGCGATTCAAATACTCATTAATAGAATAAAAGCAATTCTCTATAAGCCATTTGTGTAAGGCAGATAGCGACATTGTTTTAAAGTGAGGAGGAAGTTGATTAAAAATTCTGATTGCCATGCAGTAAGAATTTTTTTTAAATAGGATTAATTTTATGTTAGGCATTAACAACTATCTTCATGTCTAATTCCTTTACCGCGTAAATCTCCACGTGTGGTGAAGAGATCAGGGTTTTTTGTAACAAAAATGCACATTTCTTTTATATAAGCACATACCTATATACTCACTAGTAAGTAAGTTACGTAGTACTTTTATAAAGTAAAGATAGACGTCACTGATGGACACAGGAACGCAGGTACACTAGAGCCTATTTTCATGAATGAGGTGCCAACCGATTCTTCATTAAGGTTCGGGTGACATATAATTATAGGCTAAATTTTATACGAACAAAATCAATATGACGGATATAACATCAAATTCCTGGTCGGATTCTTCACTTCTTTATCAACAAATAGATGATGGGTCTTGTGCCGCCAGTAAGTATCTAGCAGTTCCCTACGACACGTCGGAGATATGTAGGGTCTGATGATGGACCGGAAGGTGGCTTTGGAAACTCTGTAATAAAACTACGTAACCCCATCGAGTTTGGGCTTATTTGATTCGTCTTGAAAAGAACTCTGGTCCTAGATGAAATCCAGGGTCTGATGATGAAGCCAGCTACTAAAAACTTATTTTTTTTGACGTGATAACTCGTCTTATAAATCGATGAACATCGGCTGCACGCACGAAAAAGTGTCACGTTCCGCCTAAGCCTGAGCGTGCAAACGAGAGCGCGGAACAAGCAAGATAGAGAGGCACGATCGGCCCAAGCGTTGGCTTGTGACCGCCGCCGCCCGGCGCCCGCCAGTCATCAGATGCGCGCTGTGGTTGGCGGATGTGTCACGAGCTAGTTCTAGCAGCACGCTGTTCATCTTTATGACGTTATCGCGCATAAACTATCGTCCGTAAACCGATTTTACAAACAATTTTTTTAATTTACACTGGCTTTTACAGATTGCCACGCCTGCCGTTGCTGTCGCCCCCGCGCCCCTCGCTATCGCCGCCCCCGGGCCCGTCGTCGCTCCCTACGGCCACGGCTGGTAGATCTCCATCCCAACCCCAGCCCCTACCACCAGGGCCTCGTCAAGATGCAACAGTAAATTTATATTTAAGGCTGTTTATTTATTTATATTGTTTGTATTATGTATGTTGTATGTTTATTTATATTGTTTGGACCAATACTAAATTAAACTGTTATTCATTTTGTATACAATAACTAATGCATAGTTTTATTGAATCTCTCCATCCTTAGATCTGGCCACATACCTACCTGGATATTTGACTTATAGCAATGTAAGTGGCCACATCATCACGTCTACGGCAAATTACGAATCTGAAAAGGAGCATTTTGCAAGGGAGCGTTTTGAAAGCATAGTTTTATTGATTTTTTTTACTTGAACTTTTTTTTACTTACTTACGTTGAAAACCTAATTTACTTACACCCAGAGCAACCGCTAAGTTTCTTGCTGGTTCTTCTCGGCAGGAAGGGCATTCCGAAAAAGTGGTAGAGCCAGACGATTCAGAAGCACTTGTAAAAAGTTTATTTGAATAAAAAATATTTCTATTCTATTCTATTCTATTCTCCAGGTTCTCAACTATACCTATCAACAAAATCACGTCAATCCGTAACTTTGTTGCAGCGTGATTGACCGACAAACCAACAAACAAATACACTTTCGCATTTATAATGTGTATTAGTATAGAATTAATACTGCGATAAAGGCGATCTAATTAAATTTTAGAATACAAAAGCTACTACTGTGACTTAAATATGATAGTTAGATCCCTTGGGGACATTTTTATAGGGAATAATGATTACTTTAATCATGTAGTACACAATTTTTATGTATAATCAATAGTTTTCTCAGCATACGCCAAATAATGCATTTTATAGGCATAATTTTGCTACTTTGGATTACATTATTGCAATTTTCTTACGGATCTGTAATTTTTTGAAAATAAATTATAGCCTATGTTACTTCCTAATAATTAAGCTTTCTATTGGTGAAAAAATGGTTCAAATCGGTCCAGTAGTTACAGAGCCTATTCGGTACAAACAAACAAAAAAACAAACAAATAAAAAAATCTTTCCTCTTTATAATATTAGTACAGATATAGCTATAGCTATAGCTGCTTTAATCTTAAATTTTTTTGTATGCACTGTTCTCATTGTTTCACGTGGTTCCACATTAAGCAATAAGCATACAATAAAGAAATGCATATCTACCCCATAAGTCCATAATTATAATGAAGGTGGACAAAAAACAATGAATAATATCTCAGCGGATATAGGCATAAGACATTAATATAAATAAGAGCATTGTTTCCATCATATCAACTGCTTCTTTTGTCAATCTCTTGAAGAATAATGATACGGTGAACATAAAGCTGTTGTGGATAAACCGATATCCATATAAAGGAAAAACATTCCGCATACCACTTAATGTGCGACCAGTGTTCATTATTTTGTTGTTACATATATACCAAGAGTTGTACTTACCGCAGCATGGATTAATTCAATCAAAACAATAATTTTATTTATTAATGTATTTTCTTTATTCCATGGCAAGACAGGGAAAACATTAAAACAAACAACAACCCACAGAAATGTGATCCTATTAAAAAATTTCAAAGACTGAGCTTTTCGATGTTCTTATTTTGAAATAAAATATACAGTATGCGAGGGACACAGTAACGAAAACTTTGTGAATGGGTTTGTAAAAACACTCAACGATTATAATGAAATTACAATTAATACCTACCACTCATTTGAGAAATGATGGGTTTTGAAAAAATTGCGATACCGCCGATACCTACACCCGCGTAGGTACGGCGCGTCGCAAGCGGCGGTTTGTAGGTACTTAGGCTGAGTACTAAGGTACTTGAACTTTTGATAAACAGCTGATCGCGCGCGTATTACATCGTTTCTTGTTTATTCAATTAAAATCAAGCCGAGATAGGTTGCATACGATTGTAATTAATTAAAAAAAGTTCATGAAAAGACCGATGAAAAATTCCAAAGCTGAGTGACTCAGAATCGTGTACTGAATCCCTGGCTTTCGTTATAGTGTCCCTTACACCCTGTTTAAAGAAGCAACATTACTTTGAAGCATACTTATTTCTATTACTTCGGGTATTGACGCGAAATTTTTACTATAATGCGAATGGAGGTGAAGGTGGACATAACTATTCATTTGAGATTGTCATCAAGTGGAAACAAAATTGATTCAACTCTGACTTTGATTTTTCATAAAATATTTTTTCCTAGTTATGTCATTTTCTTGCAATCAAAGTGAAAAGTAAAGTATTTAAGTCTCAAAAACCACTGAAATCGCAGCGGCCAGCAGCGTCATTCATTATCATACACATTTCGTGTGAAATGGGCTCACTGTAGTCCCTTGTTACACTTTCACCAACGTTTTCTAACTTTTACGGGCTACCTAAGTTAGGTGACGCTTTCAGTCGAATTGGTTTTCATAAAACTTTATAGATCACCTAAGGTTAAGTACCCAATACTACTCATACTCAGGGGATGATTTAGGTATGGTCACAGGAATAATACATAATAGTGTAGGTGTAGAAGATTCACTCCGCAAAATCATTTAAATAAATAATCAGCGACTCTTGCTACCACAAAATAAAGTGCAATTCAGGTCGCACAGCGCTAAATTACCTACAGTCATATTCACTTAGAGATTTTCTCTCTTTCTATCGCGTAACTCTTGTCCCTTCGGATTACGTTAGCCCACTGAATTGGCCTGTCGCGGCGGTCAGGACGACACCGGTTAGGCCTAAATTAGACAGTTCATCGTTCATCGTTGCGAAAATTTTTGCGAAAATGAACCGTCTTAACTCGCACTAAGGGTGAATTTTCTACGGTTCATTTTTCGAGATTTTTGCTTTCATTTTCCTTCGAAAGGTGAGCCATCCATCTAAATTCGCCCTTAGGGCAAAGGGCCTTAGGGTTCATTTTCGCAAAAAATATTCGCAAAAATGAACGATGAACGATGCACTGTCTAATTTGGGCCTTAGATACTTGTAGCTTTATAGGTATGTATGTAGCGTTGGTGAAAAAAGGCATTACTGTTGTATCTACTCTAACAATTACTGTAGACAAATCCCCAGCCGCCCGGTGCGGCGACTCCGCTGCAAGGAGCGAAAGCCGCTCAAGGCCGAAGCGTAAACCTTTAACATTTTGCGTTATAGATCGCCTAAAAAGAAATAATCACCATTCCACAACACTCGACAAGATCCAATTACTGCACAAGTTCACTCCATGCGATATTTATAGGAATCTTTAATAACCTGCTATAGCGAGAAGTGAAACTAGTTTCATAAATTAAATTGCTTAATTGATTCTTTTTTGAAACACATCGATTTCAACTTAGTGTTCATAAAATTTAATAATATACTTGGAATGAATATAAAATTAAGTAAAGACAAGCAGATTGCTATTAGATCTCTAAATCCTTACTAATTAGTAAGGATTTAGAGATCTAATAATAAATGGTAAATATTCTTTAAAAACAGAACACAATTGTGTTCTTTTTTTAAAGAATATTTGCCAAGCTAAACTTGATTTATAATATGCTCCTCTTCTTTCCAAATAAGCGGAAAGCTTATGTTAGGAGTGGATACGACTATAGTGCTACGACGCGATGACCTTTCAGTTTTCAGTCCATACATTAAACCGTCAGGATATTGAGGCTTGCTAATTTGTGGTTTGGCCTTCAATCGCGCAACAATGGAGTTTGGAATCGATGTTTTATGCATGAGTAGAAAATCTGTATTTCTTTAGGAAGGTTGATGTTTGTTATAGAATAGATTAGAGATATTTTTTATTAAAATAAACTTTGTGCTTTGTGCTAGGTGCTTTTGAATCGTCTGGCTCTACCACTGGTTCGGAATGGCCTTCCTGCCGAGAAGAACCAGCAAAAAACTCGGCGGTTGCTCTTTTCAAAACAAGTTTACAATAAAATAAATACTATGCTTTAAATGCAGTGTTTCCACAATGAGGGAGAAGTTCCAAAAATGCATACCGACTAATTTCTATCTTAAGATGGGCAGACATAACAGAAATGTTTAAAGTGTGCGTGACATACTTATGCTAAATTGAATACTAATAATAAAATACTCATTTTAAGACATCACTTAGACACAAATAGAGTAGAAACACTGAATAGCATTGGATTATTTTGTTACACAGGTTAATTATTACTGTCTCATGAATCGCTGGAGCGAATTATATCCACGGTTTTTTGTCATGTTTTATGCATAATACTTACTTAAACTTAGTATTAAATGAAAATTGAGAAATAGGTCCGGATAGTAGGTTTATTAGGTATGGCTTAAATCGATCGGAAACTTATGACCTACCCGTAGGAAGCCGGAGAGTGTCGCCTTCATTTAATACAGAATTTTATGAAGTTGAATTGTAATCTAGATGATCGGTAGTTTGACCTCGTCAGTTGAAGTATCCGTGCAGGTACATAAAGTTGCTTCTGCGTCACCGTTCCTAAGTAATTACGGAACTTTTCCAATGAATTAAGTACGGCTTTATAAGCAATTTTTGATCCGGCCTTCATAAAGGTTAGTGAAAACCTGAAGGGAGCTAGTTCCACAATTCGAGCGTATCTGGAAGGAAAGATCTGATGCATAGCGATCAAATTCACTAAACCGACACTGTTAATCGAAGCGACGGTTATGAGTTATTTTTCGATAAGTAATATTTCATGACGCTACCACTTAATAAGCTCATGATGAAACTGGTTTCATGGACAAGGGTAAATATGCAGGTACTGGATGCTACACATTAATTTCTTGCGATCCGAGCGCACTCGTTGAACTTGACTTTTGATACATTTGGAACATGTATATATAGGCCCGTCCACGGGAAGAAAGCATCAGTTTACATACCCTTGTCGCTCACATCTGACCTAACACAGACCACGATGAACTCGCTGGTGGTGTTGTTTTCCGTGATGGTGCTGGCTGCTGGCAAGCCCAGCGTCCCAGCGATCATTGGCTTCGCTGCGCCCGCCGTGGCACTCGCTCCGGCAGCGGTCTCACAACAGTCCAGGATTGACGTTAAATCAACACCAGCCATTGTGAAGACTGACGTCGTCGCGCCAGCGCTCGCCCCAGCTGCGGTCGCTGCGCCCATAGCGTACTCAGCTCCACTTGCTGTCGCTCCCGCTGCACTATCGTCCCAGTCCCAGATCGACATCAAGTCATCTCCGGATCTAATCAACACTATCGCTGCCGCTCCTCTGGGCTACGTCGCACCCCTGGGTTACACTGCTCCTCTGGGCTTCATTGCTCCTCTGGGCTACACCGCTCCTCTGGCATACGGGGCCCCCCTGGCGTTCGGCGCTCCCAAAGCATTGGGTGCAAACATTTACACTCCTGCCATTACGTCTGCCCTAATTAAGACTGGCGCTATTACATCCGAAGGCGAGTCTGTCAGCGCTGCCCCTCTTGATGCTGCTCTACCCGTTGCGCCCACTGAAACACCTGAAGTCGCCGCTGCGCGCGCCGCTCACTTAGAAGCTAAGGCCCGTGAAGAGGCTCACCAGATCCAGAAACGCTCGGTTGGTATCGTCGCCACTTCCCCTGTGGTGTCTCCCGTCTTAACTACCTACGCTTCATCTCCAGTCATCTACTCTCAACCCATTACCAAAATCGCTCCTGCTGGTTACCCAACCTTGCCTTACCTGGCGGGTGCCTATGGAATCCACCCCTACTTCTAAGTGCCATCATAGAAACGAGGAACGTTCTCCTCGGTCAGTTGTAAAGAACGACTTACTTAGGGTTTTACTCGGAAATAAAAAATATTTAAAAATTATTGTTTTTAATTCCTGACAATCACTCGAGAATCGAGATGTAATTTTATAGTTTACAAGGTAAACAGATTTTTGCATTTATAAAATTAAGTAAGGATAATTATTAATATCATAGATTTAAGATTGGTAATCACTACCAATCCTAAATCTATGGAGGTGACTGACTGACTGACTGATCTATCAACGCACAGCTCAAACCACTGGACGTAACAGGCTGAAATTTGGCATGCAGCTAGCTATAATGAAAATAGGGGTTTGAAAAATCGAACTTAACGTGAGCGAAGCCGCCGGCAAAAGATAGTGTATTATATTTGCGAAAAGTCTATCTGTAATTTTTCCATGATTACTGTTTAATCGATGTTGATTTTGGCACAGATAATGTTTGGACTAACTCTAACAGGCTCTATAGAGCCTGTATATAAACGTGAAATGCTTCTTGCAATTTGACTTCACGCTCTAAGAATATTTTTGTAGGTACAATCTATTATTATCTATCTATTTCTATTATTATATATATAAAAGAAAGTGGTGTTAGTTACACTATTTATAACTCAAGAACGGATGAACCGATTTGGCCGAAAATTGTTGGAGAGGTAGCTTAGAACCAGGAGACGGACATAGGATACTTTTTATCCCGTTCGACCGCGTTTCCGTCAAGTCACTATAAAACGTGGTAAACAAAAACGCATCTGACATGGAATAAATAACAAAACGCAAATGACAGTGGAATAACAAAACGTAAATGACAGCTAAACGTAATTTTGTCTTTGGTTAAGTATGGTAAAAAATTTGACAATTATAAAAATGATAGCTAAACGTAATTGATAACATCATCAGTAATATGTTTTCTCTTTGAATCATCATTAACAATGCCGCGAGTAATATTATAAATGCGAAAGTGTGTTTGTTTGTTGGTTCGTCCGTCAATAACGCTGCAACAAAGCTACGGATTGACGTGATTTTTTGGATAGGTATAGTTGAGAACCTGGAGGGTGACAGGCATCCCGGAAAATCAAAGAGTTCCCGCGGGATTTTAAAAACTAAATCCACGCGAACGAAGTCGCGGGCATCAGCTAGTATTTAATAAGAAATCATAATATTATCATAACATTTGGTTTGAGTCTTAGATTAAATTATTTTTTTATCACAAAATAACGAAAATAGCTTACAGTAATTAGATAGATACTCTATAAACACCCTAATATTTATCGAGTGGAATGTACGTTTGGAATAATGTTGTGTTTGGGTGAACGTGAAATAAAATGTTACGAAGTCTGTTTTGCATAATATAATAGTAAGGGTTTTCTTGAGATTATAATGCGGTGGGTTTTCAGATCCTTCCACGTAGATTCGACTTCTGTTTAATTTCCAATCAGGTTTAAAAATTTATACCGAGTAGGTAGATAGTATTAAAATATCAATGCAATATTACTAATAACACACTGCTATTTTTAGCTGCAGCGATCGAGGCGTTTTTATTGCCTTTTGCGTATTTGCATCTGCTGCGCGAACGCGCATTTTCGCATTTTTATGGTCTTTCGCGTTTTTATAGCCTCTTGCGTCTGCTGCGCGATTCCGTGATCGAACGCTGCGATCGAGTTGCGTTTTCAACGTTCCGCGAGTGAATTTGAATGCCATTATATTTATATATGTAATGTGGTTTGTAAGTTGTGACCGAAATAAACGATTTTTCCCCCATATGCTAATTTAGTCTACTATCTAAAAACTAAGATATCTAAACATCTAGTTTTAGAAAAAGTGATTTGGTCATATTATTTACGGAACCGAAAAAGAGCGAGGTCCGATTCGCACTTGGCCGATTTTTTTCTTATAGTTTTTATTACGCAATCCATAGTGCCATCCCTTTTACATTGTTTGGTTTGAAATAATAAAACCTAAAAATATGTGCCACGCGGTGAAACAATTTTTGACGTGACAACGTCTTATAAATTGGTTTGCCGGGTGACACTTCAAGAAACTGCGTTACGCTCCGCTCACGTTATGCGCTCACAATGAGAGCGAGTGAGAGGCACGCACTCGGCACTCGGGCACGGTTAGCCCGCCTAAGAGCGAGAGAGACAGACATAAAAAGTGAAAGGCACGCGTCCCTTCCACTCGAGCACAGTTAGCCCGCCTAAGAGCGAGAGAGACAGAGCGAGAGAGAGAGAGTGAGAGAGATAGGCATACACACCGGTTCATGTCTTGCGCTTCTATTTCGGTTGTCACGTAAAACTTTCGCCCGTATACCGACTTTACAGGCAACCAATTTTTTTTTTGCTTTTTTTTGTGTCTAAAATAGTAGAATATATATCATTGATCAGCAACAAAACAATCAAAAACAATACAATACGTCATCTATTCGCAAGCTTAAACAAAACCACAGAACACAAGTATTAAGGTTGAAGACAAGGGTCTGCCCGCGAAATTCAAATTTAATTTGGTTTTTCGCAATTTGTAAACTAATACGACAAAGTAGGCTCATGGCATTCTAATTGCGACAGTGGCAGTATCATCTTCACAGGTTTATATAAAAAATTTTACTTGAAAGTGTCCAGTTTAAGAAATTAATCAAAATATCGACTAATTTGTGAGTAACTCACGTCCAACTCAGTATTTTGATTAATTTCTTATATTTAAATAACAATGATAGTTATTTAAATATCATTGGACCTAAACAGATATTTTGCTCACACGTGGAATGTATTTTTTCCTAGTTTTCCCTAAGCACGTGTGACCTAGACATGGGAAAAACAACTGAGAAATACATATATGCACTGACCAATTGACCATAACATCTTCCCCGAGTAGTGTGTCTATTATGTAGGTATGTATGTACGTAATGATCAAACCAACTTCTTAAGTGAAGTTCGATCGATATTTACGTATATAAATCGCTTCGTTCGAAGTTTTTGACGATCTCTGTCATTAGCCCTGGCCTCGGTCGCGTTGAATTCCTGGAAATCCTTTTTTAGTGGCAGTCTACAATAGGTTACAAATAAATCTTACATGAAAGTATCAAGATTCAAGACCCAGCGCTGACACAATGGTTCAGGTAGTCAGGGAGCTGAATGTTTATAAATCTGCGCAGTTTTTCCGCGCATACGCGTCGCGAACTCAATTCGTGCCACATCTCTGCCATCTCCGAATTTCATTATAACACTTACCGCAGCATTAGTTATGTAAGTAGAATATAATAATATTTTTACAAATGATATCTAACTTTGACGGTGAAGGAAAACATTGTGAAGACACCTGCATGCCTGAGAGATCTCCACAATGTTTGCAAAGGTGTGTAAACTTTGCCAATTTGCCATAGTCCTAAACTGGCTTAAACTTTTCTCAAGTGTTTTCTACTTTTGATCCAATAGTAGGCCGGCGATGGGTTGAGGCTTGAGATGATGACATACGATAGTATTAAAATACGATCAAGATAAGAATAATAATGTTAAATCACCAATTTCTATTTCTGTCTCGTTCACGTGTATCTTTAACACTGAGGAAGATGGAAATAGAAAATGGCGGTTTAACATCCCCATTCTATTATTGATCGCATTATAATATTATTTTATCAGAAGGGCACTGGACAACTAACATTAGTTCCTCAATTAACATGTGGATTAAATAAACTAGAATAAAATAAAGAGGTTTGGAAATAGTTGTGTACATTTAAAATAAAAATAGATCCTGCCTTCGAAGAACGTGACATTTAACAGAAGTCTGGTTTCTAACGAAATGTTAAAGATCATTAATTATGACTTGGCAACAATCGATCAATAAAATAATCTACTCTATTATAGATTGAGCGCATATTGTCTACCATCGCCTGAGCATTTAGCATTTCTAGCAGCCATAATGTTTAAAGAGGAAGCTTAAGCTTGTCCATGCCAGAATGCATGCATGAAATACTCGAAAGTTCTGATGACAAAGTTCTCCATAGTCTCGTCTGCTAAAGTCAGACATTAAACTGCTGAAAATAAGCAATCGCTAAATAGGTTAATTATATTATTATTATTATAATAACAGCATTTTTATTATTTTAAGTTTGATATTTCGGTATCTATAGGTATCTATAGATTGGAATGCCTTGCTAATTTGACCGAGCGAAGCGAGGTCTCTGAGTTTACTAGAGCGATTTGCACTTGTCCGTCCGTCCGTCCGTCCGTCCGCCCGTCCGTCTGTCAGAGCCTTATAACTTTTGAATTACTGAACGTAATTACTTCAAATTTAGATATAATATGTAAACCGATGGCCTCCAGCCGAAAATGGCTTAAAAAGTTATAAAAATCTTTATTTCAGGGGGGCTCTCATAGAAGCGAATGCGAAGTAAAAATTTTTTTTTGCTATTCATAGGTTTTCTGTGTATCATTTTAATGGCTTTCAAAGTGGCGATTTAATACGCTCGCTTGAAGACGCTCGCTGAGAAAATTGGCTATATATTTTCAAGTTCTACTTATTTTCTTACTTCACTTGTATCCTGTACTTGAACAACAAATACTAAAATTATATGAATATTTTATAGAAACGAGATTATTTAATTTTTAATGAGCATCAGTAAATTTCACATAGCTTCACAATAATGCTAATAGATGGCGCAGTCATCTATTCAACTATTCCATGGAACTACTCGTAGGAGTTACGACTACGATCTATCCCAAAAACAGTTACAGCATTATTATTTAGGTACATAATATAATAACATATTATTCAATTAAAATTATTCTTTAGTTAAATATCAAACTTCAATAAACTATTAATATTGCTGCATTTTGTATATTTTCTATTCGCGTCGATAGATGATGATTTGTACAGATGCCCCTAATGAGATGCCCGTTTTCACTCGTTAGTACCTACATAATAATTCAATATTTTCACTGACGTTCCCTAACCTTTACGGGCTACCTATGATAAGTTAGGTGATGATTACTGTCAACTTCTTTATCACGATCCTGTACGGGACACCTAAAAGGACATTGGGACGGATGTTAGAACTTAGGATTGTATTTAGGAGCTACCTACGTTAAGAGACTCCTACTTAGGGGATGATTTAGGTATGTTTGGTGAAAACGGGCATAATAATAATGTCAGTTTTGGTTATACCGATTGAATGAATAATCATGGGATACCGTTACCGCGAGGTCTCAGTTCGGGGCGAACCACTAGTATATTATGTCCTTGTCCTTCCATGAGCCTGATCAGAGCAAAAAATAAGGTTTTTTGTGTCATTGGACAATGAGAGTGAAGAAATAAAGAGTATATCCGTGCTTGAGTCCTTTATTATATCAGCTATTTATAATATTGTGTATTCGGTTAGTCTGGTGGCCAAATTCGTTAAGGAAATCATAATGAAAGCGAGCAAGTTCGTAAGAATGTTCTTGGAATACAAGTCCGCAATAAAAGCCGAAGGTACCTATTGTAAAATAAAAAAATAATGTACTCACATCATAATGGCCAGTGACTTCCGGCAAAAAAGTTCACTCTAAGCTCATAATATTATTAGTTGACAACGCGATTGTGGCAAACGATTTAATAGGTGATTCGATAGAATTTTTTGTTGCTCATTAATTTTGACGCCCACTATATAAGGATCAGAAGCGGTGTGTGGAGCATCAGTCGATCTAATCTCATCGATCGTACACCGCAACGCAGACCAAGATGTTCAAGCTAGTGGTGTTGTTCTCCGTGCTGGCTTTGACCGCAGCCAAGCCTGGGTGGGTGGCTCCCGTGACCTACAGCAGCGTGGTGCCCGGCTTCAGCTCTGTGTCGCAATACCGCAGCGACGTGTACCACGGAACACCGGTCGTACCCTCGGTGTATAGTAGTGGCTATTCGCCCGTCGTGTCTGCCTATGGCGTTCCCACTGTGACTACTTTCTCGCAAGCCCACAACTCACCCGCTGTATTCCTGGACGCGGTGCCTAAAGTCCACACCATCGCCAAGCGGTCGGTTGTCGCTCCGCTTACCTACACCTCGGTCGTCAGCCCCGTGTCAGCTCCCTACACCCAAGTCGCCTCCGTAGCTCCAGTCACTCCTTTCGTCCGCACCTACACTCCAGTGGCTTACAGCTCCCCGTACGTGTCTACCTACACCGCACCTGGTTACGGATACTCCGCTGTGGTACCTAAAGCTTACTCCGTCCATCCCTATTAAATAACATCCATCCAAATCGTTTAAGGTTGTATATTAAAAATAAAACAACTGAATCTGAGATAGGAACTTAATTAAATGTCAACACTGCCATAATAAATATTTTTCACAAATGATATTTTTATTATTTATTAACAAGAAACGATAATAATTTTCTTAGATTGAGGTCTTTTAAAATAATACTGCTTACAATATTCTTCAACTGCATGAGAGAACTCTAAAGCGATGTAAATATTGTAAGCAAGGACCACATAGTCCACCACATAGACAAGGACAATATAGATTTGCTTACCAGACGATCCTCGCAAGCAACTGTACATTGTATTACTTTTACTAGTTAAAAAAGTAGGTATATAAGTAGTTCTTCGCATCGCGTCGGGAAATTAGGAAGGTAAACCCGTAGAGAAATACGATAAGAATTTTTAAAGAAAAACAATACTTCCTAGAAAATATTAAATACGAAGTTTGGGTTTGATTTCTTTGGAATAAAAACTAGATTGTGTAAATTTTTTGTCATATTGTCCAAGTTATATGTATATGCTGCCGACCAAACCTGATTTCAGGACAAACTAGTTTTGCCTAGGCTAAACTAGTTCTTCCTAAACGGTAATCTAATTTTAATCACACGATTTTTTTTCCTTTTGATAGGTACTTAACTTGGGAATATATAGAACCAAATAGAACCTAAGTGCCCGGCCTCTTTACTGCATCTGATCTTCGAATTAAAATAATAATAAAAGGTTTTCAAAAAAGTTGCTGGTGTAGACATTCGTCATTGGAATTCTATCGCGTATAGGAAGAATTAGTGTAGCCTAGGCAAAACTAGTTTATCCTGAAATCGGGTTTAGCCGGTAACTTATACATTTTTAGTTAGATACCTCATTTTTATTAAAATAGCAAATCGGTATGACTACTGGTTAGATCGGAGTAAAACTGCTCAATAATTTATATTAATAAGTCAATATAATATTCAATACAATTTATTAATTAATTTTTATTAAAATCACAGTTCCAAATTAAGTAAGTTTCAATTTTAGTAGGTGGAGTATTTTTACATTAATGCACGCCGAGACCGCCATAATGGGCTGGCACTGCAACAACGGGCGCGATCACTTTCTTGACAATTGGTATTGGCGCGTGATGGATGTCCAAACGCGCTTGATGAGAGACTGCCACGGGCGCGACGTGAGCGAGGGGGGCAGCACCGTAGCCACCGTATCCACCTTCGACAGCACCTCCGAGACCTCCAGCCCCATAACCTCCTCCATAACCCCCTAAACCTGCTCCACCATAACCAGCGCCATAGCCCCCGGCACCCCCGAAACCACCTGCACCTGCGCCTCCGTAGCCTCCAACACCTGCACCTCCGAATCCTCCAACACCTGCAGCTCCGAGACCTGCACCTCCGAATCCTCCAACACCTGCACCTCCGAGACCTGCACCTCCGAATCCAGCAGCTCCTACACCTCCGTAGCCCCCAGCCCCTGTACCACCGAATCCTCCAAGACCTGCACCTCCAAGACCTCCATCTCCGAGTCCACCGACACCAGCCGCGAACGTTGGAGATCTCTTCAGAATATGATGTCCCAAAGCCTTGCCAACGAATCCGTGCCCGACTCCATATCCTCCAGCATAGCCTCCATAGCCCGCATATCCAGCGTGGCCGTGACCCACGAACGTGGTCAGAACAGGCGCATGTACAGCGTGTAGTGGTGCAACCACTGGCAACACGGCGATTCCATTGCAGAGAGCAAGGCTGGCGAACAGACACACTAGACGAAACATGATGACTTAGATTACTTTGGTTGGCAACCTACCAAACTTAACTAATGCTCCCTGACAGGTACCCTCGTCTCTTATACTTTGCATTGTGAATCACGGTGATAGTAATTGTACCTAATAATACTTAGATTCGCCACGCTATTGAACAAAGTCGGCGAAAAAATATCGGAATTTGTTTCCTTTACTAAAAATAGACTTTATTGTTTGTCACTCGAAGTTTTCCAAATTTACACCTTAATGAAAGAAGTACCAAACTTGGAAATAGAACGGTCATTTTTATTCTGTGAATGAAGTTCATTATAACAATAATGATTAAATAAATAGGTAATAGGTGTAATAATTAAATGCTAATTGGGTATTTGACTGTAGTCAAAATGTTGATATTCATTATTTATAATCGAAAATGTAACATGTAAGAATAACTATTTTGTAGAAACCGAAAATAAATCGGTCCAAAAATAAATAAGTTACAGAGCTTTAAAGTTTCCTGCTAGACAGAGAAAGTGCTACTCAAGTGTGATGTCACAATTCACCATAATGCTACGCTCCATACAAAATTTCGTTTTAGAAAAAGATAGATATAGTCACAGTAAAACAATTTGTAATTCTGAAACTAGTAAAGATATTTTAAAAAGAGAAATAACATTATGATAATATATATTATTTAAAAACGTTATCTTAAATAAATAAAAAAATATCAGTCAAATACCCAATTATATTAATATCATCATCATCATTAGCAACCCATCAACGGCTCACTACTGAGCGCAGGTCTCCTCACAGAGAAGGGTTATAGGCCATAGTCCACCACGCTGGCCCAATGCGAATTGGCGAACTTCACACACCTTCAAGAACATTATGAAGAACTCTCAGGTGTTCAGGTTTCCTCACGATGTTTTCCTTCACCGATGAAGAAAGTGATATTTAATTGCATAAACGAACTTGACTCCGAAAAGTCAGAGGTTCGTACCCGGGAATCGAACCTGCGAACCCCCAAATAGGAGACCACAGTCCTAACCACTAGGCTATCACTGCTTCTAATATGATTATTAGATAACATTTAAAATAGAATGTGATAGACAGAAATATAGACATAGGTATAATATTATTGGTTGATATCCCGAAGGGTTAAGTAACTATTTTTTAAACCAACTATCGTAATAAAATCGGAGATAGTACAAATATTTCTTATCTTATTTCGCATCAACTGAATGTTAAACTTGTACCTATCTTTTTAACCCGGGCATCGGCCTTTATAGGTGATGCAACAACCTGTCGGATCGACCGTGAACTTGAATCATGGCTTACGTGCAATCGACGCATAAAAACCGTTATGCCTCTATAAAATCTACGCTTCCGAACGTCACGCCATTAATAAAGTAAGTGACTCCAAAATGTTTAGGCTAATATTAGTTCTGTGCTCTATATATCAAGTAAAATGTCAGCTTCTGCCAGTGATTTATGCAGCTCCGAGTGCTGTATCTCATCAATCACGGATTGACATAAAGCATTCTCCTGGTTTAATAAGTACTCCATTGATATACAGTCCAGTCATATATGCAACGTATCCGTTGAAGGGAGCTGGGCCAATAAGTGATACAGTACTTACTCCGATTGCTCTTAGCTTCTTCCGCAAACATCCTCTATCTAGAGCGTTGGAGCATCCATTTTCATTAAACGAAGACCTAAATTCATCTGAATCAAATACAGAGGAACATGCCAGAGTGGAATCGAAGTTTGAAGAGGTGACGCAACCAATAGTTTCAAATCCTACTATTCAAGTTAAAAATTAAAATGAAATATTTACCTATAATGTGGGTAGTTCATGCGAATAGCTAGAGTAGAAAAATATAAAGCTTGTGTCAAATAAAAGTTATTGTAAACTTCACATTAATATATTTTATATTGAATTTAAGTAAAGTTGTAATATTTTGAATAAGAGTTATAGTACCTACTTTAATTGATGTTGGATAGTATATATTGTAATGTTACTATTCCTACTCTTCATTGTATCAAATAAAATTGTTCGCATAGATACGAAAACGATTGTCAAGCTCTATAATAATCTGATTCGTGATTTGCTCCAGTTGCACATTAGTCGTTAAAGTAAGGTTACCGTTTTACTTTACCGGTAACTTTACTCTAACCGTTTGATGTACCATTTTCTGTTAAAATTATTATTTGGACTTTGTAATGAGTTTAACTCTAATTAGACGGCAGCTTAAGTCAAAATAAATGAATGTGTTTTCTTTCAATGGGTAAAAAGTTAATAAACGAATTACAATTAAAAAAAAACAGATTTTTAATTTTAGTTGGCTTTATTTACATTTGATCTAAGATTTATGTACAATTGCAAAGAAGAACTATTACATGAAAATCAAATTTGAAACCGAAAAAAATGCTGAACACAATAATCACTTAAATTAGTACAGACGAGTGAAACCGAAGGGGCTGGTGTAAGTCAAGGGGCTGGAGTACGAGTAAGTCGCTACAGCTGGGGCGGTGTTGATATCTACTCTGGACTGGTGCGAGTAGGCAGCAGGACCAGCATAGGTTGCCACGGCCAAAGGAGCGGATCGCTTCTTGATCAAGTGCGTGTAGGTAATTGGGGCAGCAGAAACATAAGGAGTAGAGTAGATGGGTTGGGCGTAGGTGGAGGTCAACAACGGAGAAGTGCGGTAAACAGTAGGGGCGACGTACGTAGAGTATGTGCTGACGACGGGTACGGACCTCTTCTTAATGAAATGCGCAGCGGTACTGTAGATGGGTGCTCCGTAAGTCGTTGCCAGTGGAGAGTAAGAAGTGTAGGTCAGAGGTGAGGCGTAAGTGGTTGCAATTGGAGCTTGCGCGATGTACGCTGATGGCGCGATGTAGGCGCTGCTGAGGACAGACCGCTTCTTGATCAGATGGGCGTAAGGTGCGGAGTAAGCCCACGGCGCGGAGTAGACGATGGGTGACGGGTGGATGACACTGCTGGCCTGGTTGGTGATAGTCGTTTTTCCTGGTGATATGATACTCGTACTGTAGGTTAAAGGTGCTAAAATCGCACCGGGTTCAGCCACCACCGCAGCGAGGAAAGCGCACAACACCACCAATTTGAACATCTTGGTCTGTGTTGTTCGAAGAACGACTGATGCCAGATGCTATTTTGCATTTGTATTTATAGAAAGTGCTCACGAATACTAAGGGCTATCACGCATTGTAAAACCGGTGCAGGAAGGTCGTTCAGGAAGCTGATATTTACACGGAGCAAGGGCGCCGAGATCGCACCGGTCAGTACATCACTGTCGACATCATTAAGGACACAAACGAAATAAAAGCAAACAATGCAATTAAAAATAAAAATATCACATAGTAGCAGTGTGACTTTCAGTTTAATGATCCAAGTCGAGGACAGAGGAAAAACAAAAACTTGAATTATACAGGTAACTGAAGCCAGTGTAAATGAGGCTATAAATATCTATATTACAGTTCTAATTTTAAAAGTAATTAATTTCTTTAATTAATAAAATCGAAGTGTCTGTCTGTGATATCGCAAATAACTGCCTCCAATCATAATTATGATTTTATTTGAATGATTGCTCATATAATATAGCATAGCTCAAGCCTACGTGATCTTGGTCTGTCTGTCAGTTTGTACGGGCTAATCTTCGTAACGGATATTAAAGGGACAACAAAGAGGAGGACTACTTCAAAATAATTTTAAAATAACTAATTTTTCAATGGTTGAGGAATTTTTAGAGAGTACTTAAATATTATAGAGCAAGATCCCAGTGCCGCCAGACCTAAGTTATTTTCTCAGTAATTATTTGTGTACGATAGAGTACTGTTCGAATGTCCTTTCAGTGTATGCTTACCAGCTAGATTGTGCCGACGGCCAATTTCCAGATACCAGGTGCTAAAGGTAGGTAAAAACTAGAATAACTTATCTTAAATTCTCAGGGCTGATTTTCATATATGTTTTAAAGAATATTGTAAAAATTAATAAATTAATACTGCCAGACGCTTACCGCCGGCGGTAACTTTAGCCAGACGCTTTGAAGCTCCCAAAAAATATATAATTTAAGTTAACTTATATTCTCAGTTCTGATTTTTATACATTATACTCAGGGAACTATTGCGATATTATCTGTAAGCTGCCAGACCTATGGGAAGGGTCAAACATCCCGCCAGACACACATTATGCGTCCCCATATGTATGAGCGCTAGAACATGATTCACTTGTTTAAGTGTGTTTGTTGGTTTGTCCTTCAATCACACTGCAACAGAGCTACGGATCGACGTGATTTTTTGCCTGGGTATAGCTTAGGATCTAGAGAGAGAGAACTATTGCAATATCTTCTGCAAGCTGCCAGATCTATTGGAGGGGTCAAACATCCCCCCAGACCACACATTAAGTGTCCCTACGAGTATGAGTGCGAGAGTGATTTGATGGTTTTGTAATACATAATATAACTTTATTAAACTTTATTACGGGTATTATCCAATCCAATCCAATCCATCATCCTGTATTCATCCACTGCTGGACATAGGCCTGTCCGAGAGCGCGCCACCAAACACGGTCCTCCGCTTTCCTCATCCAGCCGCTTTCCGCCACCTTCTTAAGGTCATTGAAGTAGTTACTTAATTAATAATTAATCATAATAAAAATTAATTGGAGGGTACTTAATTATCGATACTGAGCCTAATCTGAAAATAAAGTATTATGTGGCTAAAAAAGTGCCCTCCAATTAAAATTTTCAAAATATATTTAAATGTATAAAATTCGTCCAGTTAGCTACAATTTTACTATATAGAGTGATTGAAGGACAAACCAACAAAGACACTTTCGCATTTATATAATATTATACACTAGCGGCACGCTATGATGGCCGGTTTGACGTTTGTCCGCTCATGAAGTTCCGTATTAATTGATAACGACTTTGAAGGAAATAATTGTATTACTTTATTGACGATAGTGATGTGCAGAGATTCATAAATTTTATCGAATGTAGTTTTAGGTTTAGGACTCAAAATTTATTTATTAAATTGATTTCTAAAATGTATACAAGTGTAGAAAAATCAGTTTGCACCATTTAAGGGGTGAATGTACTTGTGAATATGAACAATTTTCACTATGTGGACAAACCTCTGAAATCGCAAAAAAATATCAGCTGTTTCATACAAAAGGTAAAATTTTTATTTTTATATGATATATACCACAACTCGGCATTTGGTTTTCTAAATTGAAAATTTTTTAAAATGGAATCTAATACGATCGTCACATAGGATCGCTGGCTAGCACAACTACTACCTCCGGCAAACTCGCGTCAATGCTCAATGCAAAACAAAGCAGTTTCGAATTGACGTTGCTTCGAAAAGTATAAACTGTCAGTGCAATGCGATTGTGATATAGTTTTGACCTGGCTTTGGATTTCAAATATTGATACTGCATTACTGTTGACCCTTGCTCGTTAATTTGGACTCTGTTCAAGCCCTTTGTTGTGGATTTCGTCGATATGACCGAACGTACGCAGAGAACTGTTCTAAATAGTCAGACACGTGAGTTCGTAATACGCCTTCGTAACTATTTCGATCGTGAAGCTCAAAATGGAGGGCCAATTTTACCTATAACGTCAGTGGTTGAACGCGTAGCTGATGCGCTTAATATTGGACAACGAACTGTTAGACGGATAACTAAAAAAAAATATGGCGAGACTGGCACAGAAGAAAATAAACTTCACACACCAAAAAAGAGAAAACGAGCAAAACCAGTCGTAGGCATCGATAGCTTTGATGCCGATGCTATCCGAAGACATGTTTACGGCTACTATTTACAGAAGGAGTATCTAACAAGAAAAAAGTTGGTGCATTCACTGAAGGAAGCTGGATTATTCTTCGGTGGGGAAAGTTCTTTAACGAAGATTTTGAAGACCATTGGATTTCGATACAAAAAATGTAACAAACGCAAAATATTGATGGAAAGATTTGATATAGCGATGGCAAGGTATACTTTTTTACGGCAAGTGAAAGAAATCAAAAATTGGCAAAATGTTGTGTTCTTGGATGAAACATGGCTTAATGCTAACCATACTGTAGGCCGTTCTTGGAACGATGACACAGCAGCATCTACTTCCAAAGTTCCTGTAGGAAAAGGATCGCGACTTATAATTTGTCACGCCGGAACCATCAACGGGTTTGTCGAAGGTTCTCTCATGGCTTTTGCGTCAAAAACCACTGGAGACTATCATGAAGACATGAATGGAGAAAAGTTTACTGAATGGTTTACCTCAATGTTGTGTAGCCTCCCTGAACCATCTATTATAATTATGGACAACGCCCCATACCACTCGATGCAAATTGACAAGCCACCTGCCCAATCCCAAAAGAAAGCTGATATCGTCGCATGGCTTCGTAAAAATGGCGTAGATGCAAACATGAATATGTTAAAAGCGGAATTAGTACGTCTTTTAAAAGAAAACAAACCAACCAAGATCCGATACGTCATTGACGAAATAGCATTAGAACATGGGCACAGAGTTATACGGTTACCGCCTTACCATTGTGAGTATAATGCGATTGAGTTGGTGTGGGCTCAAATTAAGGGATATGCTGCAAGACACAATACAGAACCCCCATTTACCACAAAAAAAATGCTAAAATTATTAGAAGAAGCTTGTGAACATGTGACTAAAGGAGACTGGGAAAAGGTTGTGAATAGAACTGTTAAATTAATAAGGGAAGATTATGAAAGAGATGTGAAAATAGATAATATTATAGAAAACGAACATATAATTATTAATGTAGGTGATGATAGCAGTGACGACAGTGAAAATAGTAGTATGGACGAATCTGATTAATTATGGCCTTTTGTGGCACCTTTTTTGGTATCTTTTGTATTCATATGTTTCTTGTGTGCATATAAAGTATGTATATTCATTTTCATTCAAATATTCAGTTCGTTCAAATAAATTAAATAAACATATACATTTTTGTTTTATTAAACCTATTTAATCAGGTACAAAAACAAAACTTAATTGTTTTTTGTTCGAGAATAAATTGACATTCCACATCACTATTGTAATGTGTCAAACCGGCCATCATAGCGTGCCGCTAGTGTAGTATGATGATATTATCTCTCACACACTTAAACAAGTGAATCATGTTCTAGCGCTCATACATATGGGGACGCATAATGTGTGTCTGGCGGGATGTTTGACCCTTCCCATAGGTCTGGCAGCTTACAGATAATATCGCAATAGTTCCCTGAGTATCATGTATAAAAATCAGAATTGAGAATATAAGTTAACTTAAATTATATATTTTTTGGGAGCTTCAAAGCGTCTGGCTAAAGTTACCGCCGGCGGTAAGCGTCTGGCACTATTAATTTATTAATTTTTACAATATTCTTTAAAACATATATGAAAATCAGCCCTGAGAATTTAAGATAAGTTATTCTAGTTTTTACCTACCTTTAGCACCTGGTATCTGGAAATTGGCCGTCGGCACAATCTAGCTAGTACGCATACACTGAAAGGACATTAGAACAGTACTCTATCGTACACAAATAATTGCTGAGAAAATAACTTAGGTCTGGCGGCACTGGGATCTTGGACCATTATATTTTTCAATTTTATCTTATCAGTTCGGAAAGGATTTTGAATAAAAAAAATTTTCTTTAATATATTTTGAATCGGCATAATGCCTCAATAGCGCTACCTACCTAATGAGTTTCTAGATCTTACAGTTTTAATGATTTCATATAATATGTCAAACAGTCACATACGGACAGACGGACGGATGGACTGGACGAAACTGTGAGGGTTCTTTTCTTCTACTGCCGAACCCTAAAAACACGAGCAAATTCACTACGTTAATTTTAATGTAATCTGGCGGATGAGTGTATATTCGTAGTAAAGTGTATTATTAATGGTTCACTGGAGGTGGGATAAAGCTCGTGGAATCATAATAATGAATAGGAAATTATTTTAGACTATAAGCTAAAGTTTTTAGCCTCCGCCAAAAAAAGATGTGTTATAAGTTTGACATGTGTAACTGTGTATTTGTGTATGTGTCTATCTGTGTGTGTGTGTCTGTCTGTTGCCTCGTATCAGCCTACCAATGGCCCGATATCGATGTAGTTTTTCTGTTTGAAAGCTTACGTAATTTAGGTTGATTTTAGCTATTTTATGAAGATCTGCTCTAGCGTATGAAGATCATCAGCGCATTTCCTCAATAATGAAAGGGTCTTACAGGATTTCATTGGTGCGATTGATTTGAAATCCAAGTCCTAAGTCCTTGGATTACCTCAGCAACTTACAGCAGATATAGTGTGTTTGGGCTCATTAGAATGATCTCAATGAGTAGGTGTTAGATAGATGAAGATAGAGGTCGAAGATCTAATGATGAAGCAGAAAACTAGGCAAGGTAGGAAGTCAGTTATATCGTACATAGTCCGACCATAGATTCACATGTCGCGTCGCGGGTGTTTTAAATTTTCACTATACACTTGTCCTATCTGTATCCCTTCTTTTTCTTCTTTATAAAGCGATAGACTTCAATTGCTGAACAAAGGTCTCTTGAATAGACTTCCACAAGTCTCGGTCTTGCACCGCCTGTATCCAGTGGCTCCCTGCGACTCATTTGATATCATCGGTCCACCTAATAGGGGATCTTCCAACAACGTGATTTCGGTTTCTATTGAAGCCGCCATTCCAATTAAAGGTAAAGGTAAAGAAAAAAAGTGAATTTAATATTTAATATACGACAACGATACGTTCTCTTCTGGATGGTGTTTTGAAATGACAAAATTGGCACAGACCGATACGCACTGTCGGGAGAGCTTCGGTACTGTGCGTGTGTGATTTTCCGTAATCTTCAGCTTCAGCTGCAGTACGTGGTATTCATCCATTACTTTACGCACCGTGGGAAGCCACTTTAAGATGGAAGCGGGTAATTCTAGAAAACTATTTAATGTACAGTATTGACAAAACCCACACTCCATACCCTGATTAAGAAAAATAAGTTCCAGTCAATACAGGCTAATTATTTATTTCACTCGAAATCTCTCAAGCCAGCCGCTCATTGTGATTTTTGGTCGCCGTGACTTTTTGTCGCTGTTACTTACTGTCGCCCACGATGCGCCCACTATTTTAGGCCAGCCGCAAGTCAGTGGGCGACAAAACGCGCTTATTCTTGAAATGGATTTCAAGAATCGTCAGTTGCTGGAACTATTTGTCGCCGTATTGTCTCGTCTCTACAGTGAGCGCACTTCCATATATCTTCATAGCACTCCACTTGGCGACAAATGTCACGGCGACAAAAAAAATCACAATGAGCGGCTGGTCTTATTTGTCAAGCGTAAGTTCTGTTCAGAGAATCGCTTGAATGCTCTAATGAGAATCATGTTACAGAATGTAAATAAGTATTTCTTACTATACGTATTAAGTCAAGATAGTATTCTTAAACTATCTTTAAATGGTAGTCGTATATAGTAATATAATTTTTATTTATTTATTTATTAATAGTACAAATAATAGTAATATAATTTATGTAATTTGGTCCTTGGAAACATACCAAAGGCATTTATTTTAGAACGTAACTACATGTACAGTGACTGGCAATAAATCCAATGTGCTGCAAAAAACTTGGCAATTACTTTTTTAGGCTTTTGCCACCCTTTATAAAATAGGCGACTTATCTAGTATTTAAGTTTAGTTCTGAACTAAGTCTCAGTGAGAATTTATTGCTATTTATTTATTCATCGATAGATGTAGCGTTCTTTTGTTTCATCTATTTATTTATAAGTTCAGCCGTCCTAAAGCCCGTACAAACAGACGGAAACAGACAGACCGACAATTTAATAAAAGCCTTTTTTGTTATGCTATCGTGTAGGATCTAAATATATAGGAGCTTAATTAGAAGCAGTTATTTCGAAATCATAAACAAACATTTCAATTATATTTATTAAAAAAAAAAATGTTTATCTCGTCATGAATAAAAAAAATTATAGTAGATAATATAATTATTAAGTCTTATTCCCATTACGATTTTGCCAGGATATCATATCAACTATAGCTACTAACTAATCTAATAGTTATACAAATCGGCATGATTTGTATATTTGATTGGAGTGGTCCAAGAATACTGGATACACTTCTGCGCTGCTGGACAGCCAGGCTGATCCTTTGCTCAAAAATGAGCTAGCCCTTCTGTCACCAGATGACGCGATTGACCGCAGTGAAATAAATGTCTCCTATTTTATTGCACTTATAATATAATCCATAGCCTCTTATGACGAAATACATGAAAACAGTTTCGAAAGTCTAAGAAGTAAGATAATAGCCTCAATAGCCCAACGGTTAAAGGTGCGGACTGAAAACTGAAAGGTCGCAGGTTCGAATCCCACCCCTTGCACTATTGTCGTACCCACTCCTGGCACAAGCTTTCCGCTTATTTGGAGGGGAGAGGAGGATATGAGTCAACTTCAACTTGGCTGATATTCTTAAAAAAAAAAAAATTAATGTCTACGTAGAATTTCTCTCACGAATTACAAACTTCTTCGAACTGACGAAATCGCAGGATTATTGCATGGTAATAAACATGGTATCGAAAAGGTAGATAATATAGGTATCGGCTAAAACCTTCCTACTTTTTTGGAAATAGGATATTTTTTTTACTAAGTATAGAATAGAATAGAAATATTTTTTATTCAAATAAACTTTTTACAAGTTCTTTTGAATCGTCGATGAGTCTACCACTGGTTCGGAATGCCCTACCTGCCAAGGGGAACCAGCAAAAGACTCGGCGGTTGCTCTTTTCAAAACAAGTTTACAATCGGTACTATGCTATGTATGCAGTGTTTCCACAATGAGGGGAAGTCCCAAAAATGCATACCTACTTACAATTCAATTAAGATGGGCAGAGAGAAAGTAGCACCATTCCGCCGGTGGAACCCGTTCACGAGGATGACGCATGACCTAGCCGTTGCTTCGCTCTACCATATTTGAGGGAACGTAACAAGTCCCGCATCACACGTATAGTACGTAAGACAGGGTACCAAACATGAAAAAAGTTTAAAACTAGTACCTGACTACGGAAAATTGGATGGAACATCCGCCATATTGAGTTTGTTCGTATAAAATTTAACCCACGTCACCCAGGCCACAATACCGAATATATACCGCATTCACCAATATCGACTCAGTAACTGAGGCGCTACGGAGGAGCATTTTTTTTTTTTTTTATTCGATGACAAGCTAGTCCTTGACTGCGATCTCACCTGATGGTAAGTGACGATGCAGTCGAAGATGGTATCGGGCTAACTTGGAAGGGGTATGGCAGTGAAAATTCAACCCATACCCCTAATTGGTTTCTACACGCCATCGTGCCGGAACGCTAAATCGCTTGGCGGCACGTCTTTGACGGTAGGGTGGTAACTAGCCACGGCCAAAGCCTCCCACCAGACCAGACCAGAGACAATTCAGAAATTAAAAATTCCCAAATTGACCCCGCCGGGAATCGAACCCGAGACCTCCCAGTTATAAGACAACAGCGCTCACCACTGAGCCAGGGAGTTCGTCAAAAAGCATCAAGCAGCAAGTTCGTCAGGAGCATACCATTACCAACGTAAATACAAACATACATTACATGTACATACACAGACTGCTAAAATTATATCCCTTCACGTGATATGCCAAAGAACGTGCTCATATTAAAATATAGTTAATAATAAAAAAAAATAACTCTTGAAGCGTTGCATTGTTGCCAACCGCACGTGTACCTCACCTTTGAATCAGGTCACATAAGATACTCATAGCTATCTGATGAGATACAAATGACGTAGGTAGCAGATCGTTACAGCCTGAATATATATTTATTTAAATTGTATCACTTGGCGCTACAGTGATACTATTATTATATTCTGTGCTACAGTGCCCTTACTTAACCATAATATTTTCTAAACACCATTCATTATGTAAGTATTATTTGTAATAATAATTTGTTTTTGCATTGACGATGTTATCACGATGTTATTTTGACGATGTTATTTTTAGGAGCTTATTGTTTTTTATTCGTTTTTATTTACCTAATCAAAAGCGACGGCAGGAAAGTCCGTCTCAGAATAATTTTGATCGTAGGTATATATATATCAAGTATCGATCAAACGAAAAAGTACCTTTACTTATTATGGTCTTTTTAATCGACTTCAAAAAAGGAGGTGGTTCTCAATTAGTCGGAATCTTTTTTATTTATGTATGTTCACCTATTACTTGAAGACACCTGAACCGATCTGGAAAATTCTTTTTTTGTTTCAAAGGGTAATAAACTTCCCAGGTGATCCCATTAAAATTTTATCGGAATCGGTCGAGCTGTTTTTAAAATATCAACAATAAATGATATACTATGTAGTGGCGCGGGCGTTTGAAGTCGGTTTTTTAAAATGAATTTTGTAATAGACGTGTAGCAACGGATCGATGCTCGATCGACGTAATTTTTGCATGTAATGTTGAGGACTTAGTGGAGAATGACATTATTACGGGATTTTTAAAAACACTACTTACCTACACGCGGTCAAAAGCTACTTAATTATAATTCTTGACATTATAGAGACAGTCTTTGGCCAGAAGGGCTAACATGCGCGCCACGAGAAAATTTTCTCTATCAGTTTTCTCGTGAATTCTCTTAGAAATTCACGAGAAAACTGATAGACATAATTTTCTCGTGGCGCGCATGTTAATATAATAGAAAAGTAGGTAAACACTTTGCAGTAACAAAGCTGATCGTGGTTTGTTGGATATGTTGTCAGAATTTCTATTGTGAAGCGGGAGTTTCAGATGATTGATTGCCTATTATAGAAGTACAATGCAATTTCATAGCATCTTTAGCATTTACTTAGGTATGTGCATAGGAATAATTCATCATAAAGGTATGCTTTTCTATTTATATGTAAGTTGTTATTACAACTAGATTTTAACCTACTTTGCTGTATAAGGGAAGAGCAAAACCTGCTTCAGTTAGGTATTCGTGAGGTCTCTTGCTAATATCTTATTGTTAGGATCAAAGCTATTTATCATAAATATTTACATCCTCTGTCTATTTACGATATTGACTAACAAAGACAGGAAATTTTCAATTACAATTAGTAATACCATACCTAAATAGGTATGGTATTAAATGGTATTTAATGGTAAATTGTATGACTTATTTAGAAGGTAGAGTTACAAACTCCCATAAGTACGCCGATTACTACTACGCCACAGAACAACAATCTAATTAATTAAATTAAAAACAAGTTCTTATTACGATTTCGTAGTATTAGGTCTTTGACGACGGTTTTTTCAATCTCGTATTACAGATAGGTATTGAAGAAGGCGATTGGCTACAGCGTATGTAAAATAGGTACGGGAATATAATGACAAACTACAGACTGCTATAGCTTTTAAATAAATTGAAGTGGATTTCTTTTAATCTATATATATAAAAGAAAGTGGTGTTAGTTACACTATTTATAACTCAAGAACGGATGAACCGATTTGGCTGAAAATTGGTGAAGAGGTAGCCTAGAACCAGGAGACGGACATAGGATACTTTTTATCCCGTTCGACCGCGTTTCCGTCATGTCACTATAAAACGTGGTATAAGAAAAACGCATCTGACATGGAATAACAAAACGCAAATGACAGTGGAATAACAAAACGTAAATGACAGCTAAACGTAATTTTGTCTTTGGTTGAGTATGGTAAAAAATTTGACAATTATAAAAAAAATCGGCCAAGTGCGAGTCGGGCCTCGCTCTTTTAGGGTTCCGTTAAAAAGAATTAAATTAAAACATTTCCATGTACCCATGGAAATATTTTAATTTAATTTTTTTAATTTAATTTAATTTTTATTATTTGTTGTTATAGCGGCAATAGAAATACATAATATGTGAAAATTTCGTCTGTCTAACTATTACGGTTTACGAGATACAGCCCGCTGACAGACGGACGGACGGACGGACGTACGGACGGACGGACGGACGGACGGACAGCGTAGGCTTAGTAATAGGGTCCCGTTGGTACCCTTTGGGTACGGAACCCTAAAAAGTGTTATAATAAAGCATTACTGATATAAATGCGAAAGTGTGTTTGTTTGTTGGTTTGTCCTTCAATCACGTCGCAACAGAACAGCGGATTGATGCGATTTTTTGCATGGGTATAGTAATGGATGTAGTAGTGGTTCCTCAGACCGGGAGAGCTACTTTTTATCTCGGATAATGAAAGAGTTCCCCCGGGATTTTTAAAAACTAAATCCATGCGGACGAAGTCGCGGGCATCAGCTAGTAATATATAAAAGAAAGTGGTGTTAGTTACACTATTTATAACTCAAGAACGTATGAACCGATTTGGCTGAAAATTGGTGGACAGGTAGCTTAGAACCAGGAGACGGACATAGGATACTTTTTATCCCGTTCGAACGCGTTTCCGTCAAGTCACTATAAAACGTGGTATAACAAAAACTCTTTTGCAATGGAATAACAAAACGCAAATGACAGTGGAATAACAAAACGTAAATGACAGCTAAACGTAATTTTGTCTTTGGTTAAGTAGGTATGGTAAAAAATTTGACAATTATAAAAAGTGTTATAATAAAGCATTACTGATATTATAAATGCGAAAGTGTGTTTGTTTGTTGGTTTGTCCTTCAATCACGTCGCAACAGAACAGCGGATTGATGCGATTTTTTGCATGGGTATAGTAATGGATGTAGTAGTGGTTCCTCAGACCGGGAGAGCTACTTTTTATCTCAGATAATGAAAGTTCCCAAAAACTAAATCCATGCGGACGAAGTCGCGGGCATCAGCTAGTAATATATAAAAATTAAATACCTAACTGCTGCTTAGGAAGGGGACCATAGAGAAAAGCAATGGGGACGCACTGCAGTTAAGGAGATATACCTGTAGATAAAATACCAAATGCACTATTCATAAAAAGAAATAATTTATTCATCATACTGGGCGCGATCTCCTCTCAGAAGTAGGGTTTAGGCCGACGTCTTACACGTGTGAGAAAATTCTGAAGAACTCTCAGGTACGCAGATTTCCTCATGAGAATCTATTTATCACCGTGTACAAGCAAGTGCTATTTAATTGCTTAAAATGCATGCCTGTAATTCAAATCCCGAACCACCCAAAAAGGAAGCCGATGTCTTTACCATTGTTATTAGCGTAGGTAAATACCTAAATGTACTAGATATTATTTTATTAGTTACTGAAAAAAAATAACATATTTCAAAACAATTTTTTTAAATCGAGAGCTTTATAGAAAGTATAGGCCTGTAAGCGTATGAAAATAAATAAATATCACGTAGTGCATTAATAACTCAAGACATCAGACGTGCATTCGAGAATCAAGCCGCAGTAACTTGTGGCATTCATACATAAAAATCAGAACAAGTTCGCTTGATAAATAATTAAGTATATCTTAAAGGAGAACAAAACCGTCTTAATAAACTAGCTTTCATTTCTCAGCAGAAGTGGTTATTTCATGGCCAACGATGTATTCCGGTGACGCCTATCAAGTTAATCATACAAGTATAAAAGAAGCACGCAACGTGACAATAGCATCAGTGTTTCTGGGTTCAGAAAACAACACAGACCACTCACACGAACAATGTTGAAGCTGGTGGTGTTGTCTTGCTTCCTGGCGGCGGCCTCCGCGTCGGGCCTCATCGCGGGCTACGGCTACGGGTTAGCGCCCTTGGCGTATGCCGTGCCGCTGTACCAGCCCTACAACTACCGCGGGCCGCTGTCGCTGGCTCCCGGCCAGCCCGCCAACATCTTGGCCTCCGACGGCAGGCCTCTCGACACCTTGGATGTCAACCAGGACCGCGCTGCTCACTTCACCGCTAAGGCTCTCGACAGTGGATTCCACCTTTTGAAGAAGCGCTCCGTGGCTTACGCTGCACAGCCCTACATCTCTTACGCCGCTCCAATCACCCCGTATGCTGCTTCCTACGTAGCTCCGTTGGCCTATTCTGCGCCCCTTCTGCAGCCCTACAACTACCGCGGCCCATTGTCGCTGGCTCCCGGACAGCCCGCCAACATCCTCGGCGCTGACGGCAGGCCCCTGGACACCCTCGATGTCAACTTGGACCGCTCCGCGCACCTCACTGCCAAGGCTCTCAGCGGCGCTCACGTCCTCAAGAAGCGCTCCGTCGCCGTCGTCGCCCCCGTCAGCACCGTCGCCGTCGCCAGGTCGCCACTGATCGCCGCCCCCTACACATACGCTGCCCCCTACACGTACGGTGCCCCCTACGCGTACGCCGCCCCCTTGGCGCACAGAACAATCTCTTACGCGGCTCCCCTTGCTCACTACCTATAAGTCCTATCATTCTGATTCCCTGTAAATAAGTGACGAAAATATATCTATATAATTTTAGTCATTTCTGTTATTTTATTTCTCTTCTCTAATCTTCTTCTTCTCTATAAAATGTTATGTGGCAATATCCGTTTGTGTAAATGTACTATTTACCTTTCACTTTGTAGAATACTTTTATGTCGGGAAAGCATAAAGGGCTCTCAACGGATTTTTATATACTTCAGCACAGGCGATATCCTCTCGCAATGAGCATGACGTAGCTTTAAGAAAAATTACTTTAATAGGGATTAACAGCCCGATTCGGCATTCGACTTTAAGTTATTATAAAATTATTAAGTATGTTATTGAGAATCATAGGTAACTAAAAGTGTTAATACGAAAATGACCATAACAAAAAGTATAACACGTTTATGCGAGCATATCAAAAATGTAGCTTGTGCGATTTTGCACATCTTTTTTTCATACAAACGGGAGTGATGTTTTGCTAATAGCTAGTAAAATCAGTTATTATTGCACTGACCTTACAAAGTGACGTATAGCGACGTCGCAAACAGTACTAGAACGGAGAGCCATCAAAGATGGCAACAAAAATCGGTGCGATGTAGCACTAGAATTTTGAGAGTTCGCTATGTCGTGGCACAGCAACCCTGCTCTTGGCTATTAGTATGGCCAGACGCCGCACCACAACGTTGTGCTCAATAAACCAAGTTTTCGTGACGTGATAATACGTTGTGCCTCAGCAACCCTGCCAATATTTACGTATATACTTGCATGAACGTGTTGTAATTGATCTTGTACGTGGTGTCTTTGGCCAGAAGGGCTAACATGCGCGCCACGAGAAAATTTTCTCTATCAGTTTTCTCGTGAATTCTCTTAGAAATTCACGAGAAAACTGATAGACATAATTTTCTCGTGGCGCGCATGTTAATATAATAGAAAAGTAGGTAAACACTTTGCAGTAACAAAGCTGATCGTGGTTTGTTGGATATGTTGTCAGAATTTCTATTGTGAAGCGGGAGTTTCAGATGATTGATTGCCTATTATAGAAGTACAATGCAATTTCATAGCATCTTTAGCATTTACTTAGGTATGTGCATAGGAATAATTCATCATAAAGGTATGCTTTTCTATTTATATGTAAGTTGTTATTACAACTAGATTTTAACCTACTTTGCTGTATAAGGGAAGAGCAAAACCTGCTTCAGTTAGGTATTCGTGAGGTCTCTTGCTAATATCTTATTGTTAGGATCAAAGCTATTTATCATAAATATTTACATCCTCTGTCTATTTACGATATTGACTAACAAAGACAGGAAATTTTCAATTACAATTAGTAATACCATACCTAAATAGGTATGGTATTAAATGGTATTTAATGGTAAATTGTATGACTTATTTAGAAGGTAGAGTTACAAACTCCCATAAGTACGCCGATTACTACTACGCCACAGAACAACAATCTAATTAATTAAATTAAAAACAAGTTCTTATTACGATTTCGTAGTATTAGGTCTTTGACGACGGTTTTTTCAATCTCGTATTACAGATAGGTATTGAAGAAGGCGATTGGCTACAGCGTATGTAAAATAGGTACGGGAATATAATGACAAACTACAGACTGCTATAGCTTTTAAATAAATTGAAGTGGATTTCTTTTAATCTATATATATAAAAGAAAGTGGTGTTAGTTACACTATTTATAACTCAAGAACGGATGAACCGATTTGGCTGAAAATTGGTGAAGAGGTAGCCTAGAACCAGGAGACGGACATAGGATACTTTTTATCCCGTTCGACCGCGTTTCCGTCATGTCACTATAAAACGTGGTATAAGAAAAACGCATCTGACATGGAATAACAAAACGCAAATGACAGTGGAATAACAAAACGTAAATGACAGCTAAACGTAATTTTGTCTTTGGTTGAGTATGGTAAAAAATTTGACAATTATAAAAAAAATCGGCCAAGTGCGAGTCGGGCCTCGCTCTTTTAGGGTTCCGTTAAAAAGAATTAAATTAAAACATTTCCATGTACCCATGGAAATATTTTAATTTAATTTTTTTAATTTAATTTAATTTTTATTATTTGTTGTTATAGCGGCAATAGAAATACATAATATGTGAAAATTTCGTCTGTCTAACTATTACGGTTTACGAGATACAGCCCGCTGACAGACGGACGGACGGACGGACGTACGGACGGACGGACGGACGGACGGACAGCGTAGGCTTAGTAATAGGGTCCCGTTGGTACCCTTTGGGTACGGAACCCTAAAAAGTGTTATAATAAAGCATTACTGATATAAATGCGAAAGTGTGTTTGTTTGTTGGTTTGTCCTTCAATCACGTCGCAACAGAACAGCGGATTGATGCGATTTTTTGCATGGGTATAGTAATGGATGTAGTAGTGGTTCCTCAGACCGGGAGAGCTACTTTTTATCTCGGATAATGAAAGAGTTCCCCCGGGATTTTTAAAAACTAAATCCATGCGGACGAAGTCGCGGGCATCAGCTAGTAATATATAAAAGAAAGTGGTGTTAGTTACACTATTTATAACTCAAGAACGTATGAACCGATTTGGCTGAAAATTGGTGGACAGGTAGCTTAGAACCAGGAGACGGACATAGGATACTTTTTATCCCGTTCGAACGCGTTTCCGTCAAGTCACTATAAAACGTGGTATAACAAAAACTCTTTTGCAATGGAATAACAAAACGCAAATGACAGTGGAATAACAAAACGTAAATGACAGCTAAACGTAATTTTGTCTTTGGTTAAGTAGGTATGGTAAAAAATTTGACAATTATAAAAAGTGTTATAATAAAGCATTACTGATATTATAAATGCGAAAGTGTGTTTGTTTGTTGGTTTGTCCTTCAATCACGTCGCAACAGAACAGCGGATTGATGCGATTTTTTGCATGGGTATAGTAATGGATGTAGTAGTGGTTCCTCAGACCGGGAGAGCTACTTTTTATCTCGGATAATGAAAGTTCCCAAAAACTAAATCCATGCGGACGAAGTCGCGGGCATCAGCTAGTAATATATAAAAATTAAATACCTAACTGCTGCTTAGGAAGGGGACCATAGAGAAAAGCAATGGGGACGCACTGCAGTTAAGGAGATATACCTGTAGATAAATTACCAAATGCACTATTCATAAAAAGAAATAATTTATTCATCATACTGGGCGCGATCTCCTCTCAGAAGTAGGGTTTAGGCCGACGTCTTACACGTGTGAGAAAATTCTGAAGAACTCTCAGGTACGCAGATTTCCTCATGAGAATCTATTTATCACCGTGTACAAGCAAGTGCTATTTAATTGCTTAAAATGCATGCCTGTAATTCAAATCCCGAACCACCCAAAAAGGAAGCCGATGTCTTTACCATTGTTATTAGCGTAGGTAAATACCTAAATGTACTAGATATTATTTTATTAGTTACTGAAAAAAAAATAACATATTTCAAAACAATTTTTTTAAATCGAGAGCTTTATAGAAAGTATAGGCCTGTAAGCGTATGAAAATAAATAAATATCACGTAGTGCATTAATAACTCAAGACATCAGACGTGCATTCGAGAATCAAGCCGCAGTAACTTGTGGCATTCATACATAAAAATCAGAACAAGTTCGCTTGATAAATAATTAAGTATATCTTAAAGGAGAACAAAACCGTCTTAATAAACTAGCTTTCATTTCTCAGCAGAAGTGGTTATTTCATGGCCAACGATGTATTCCGGTGACGCCTATCAAGTTAATCATACAAGTATAAAAGAAGCACGCAACGTGACAATAGCATCAGTGTTTCTGGGTTCAGAAAACAACACAGACCACTCACACGAACAATGTTGAAGCTGGTGGTGTTGTCTTGCTTCCTGGCGGCGGCCTCCGCGTCGGGCCTCATCGCGGGCTACGGCTACGGGTTAGCGCCCTTGGCGTATGCCGCGCCGCTGTACCAGCCCTACAACTACCGCGGGCCGCTGTCGCTGGCTCCCGGCCAGCCCGCCAACATCTTGGCCTCCGACGGCAGGCCTCTCGACACCTTGGATGTCAACCAGGACCGCGCTGCTCACTTCACCGCTAAGGCTCTCGACAGTGGATTCCACCTTTTGAAGAAGCGCTCCGTGGCTTACGCTGCACAGCCCTACATCTCTTACGCCGCTCCAATCACCCCGTATGCTGCTTCCTACGTAGCTCCGTTGGCCTATTCTGCGCCCCTTCTGCAGCCCTACAACTACCGCGGCCCATTGTCGCTGGCTCCCGGACAGCCCGCCAACATCCTCGGCGCTGACGGCAGGCCCCTGGACACCCTCGATGTCAACTTGGACCGCTCCGCGCACCTCACTGCCAAGGCTCTCAGCGGCGCTCACGTCCTCAAGAAGCGCTCCGTCGCCGTCGTCGCCCCCGTCAGCACCGTCGCCGTCGCCAGGTCGCCACTGATCGCCGCCCCCTACACATACGCTGCCCCCTACACGTACGGTGCCCCCTACGCGTACGCCGCCCCCTTGGCGCACAGAACAATCTCTTACGCGGCTCCCCTTGCTCACTACCTATAAGTCCTATCATTCTGATTCCCTGTAAATAAGTGACGAAAATATATCTATATAATTTTAGTCATTTCTGTTATTTTATTTCTCTTCTCTAATCTTCTTCTTCTCTATAAAATGTTATGTGGCAATATCCGTTTGTGTAAATGTACTATTTACCTTTCACTTTGTAGAATACTTTTATGTCGGGAAAGCATAAAGGGCTCTCAACGGATTTTTATATACTTCAGCACAGGCGATATCCTCTCGCAATGAGCATGACGTAGCTTTAAGAAAAATTACTTTAATAGGGATTAACAGCCCGATTCGGCATTCGACTTTAAGTTATTATAAAATTATTAAGTATGTTATTGAGAATCATAGGTAACTAAAAGTGTTAATACGAAAATGACCATAACAAAAAGTATAACACGTTTATGCGAGCATATCAAAAATGTAGCTTGTGCGATTTCGCACATCTTTTTTTCATACAAACGGGAGTGATGTTTTGCTAATAGCTAGTAAAATCAGTTATTATTGCACTGACCTTACAAAGTGACGTATAGCGACGTCGCAAACAGTACTAGAACGGAGAGCCATCAAAGATGGCAACAAAAATCGGTGCGATGTAGCACTAGAATTTTGAGAGTTCGCTATGTCGTGGCACAGCAACCCTGCTCTTGGCTATTAGTATGGCCAGACGCCGCACCACAACGTTGTGCTCAATAAACCAAGTTTTCGTGACGTGATAATACGTTGTGCCTCAGCAACCCTGCCAATATTTACGTATATACTTGCATGAACGTGTTGTAATTGCTTATTTACATTTCATCATCTTTTTTTAGGATTCCGTAGTAAATAAGGAACCCTTATAGTTTCGCCATGTCCGTCCGTCTGTCCGTCTGTCCGTCCGTCCGCAGTTTAGCTCAGAGACTATTGGTACTAGAAATCTGTAATTTGACAAGGGTATAAATATCAGTCACGCCGACAAAGTGGTGAAATAAAATTTTGAAAAATAATTTTTTTTAGGGTACCTCCCCTACATATAAAGTGGGGATGATTTTTTTTTCTCGACTATCCCATAGTGTGGGGTGTCGTTGAATAGGTCTTTCAAAAATATTGTGGGTGTGGGAACACCATTTTTCAATTCAGGGATCCGTTTGTGAAATATGATATTTTAAAGTGCTAAATTTTATTAGAGTCAAGTGTCCCCCCCTCTGCCAGCTAAATGGTTGTATATAGGATACAAGAAAAAATTCACATCAGTAGGATATATAATGAATTTTAAAGGAAAACCATCACGGCTAAGTAGGGTTCAATAGTCAAGGAGTTATATCTGTTTTCTCTAAGTCAGGTATTACACGTAGTGTAAGTTGCATATTTTGTAGTATAATATAGTATTTAAACCATGGAACTCAAAATGTATTCAATATTCGTAAATAAAATAAAAGCACTATCCTAGGTCAGCAATAATATTTGAGACTTTCAACTATTCCGTAGTTGCTTATTACTATTCCGTCCCTACACTGCGCGTGGCCCGACACGCACTTGGCCGGTTTTTATTTATAAACTAAATTATTTATCCTTCGTGGAGGAAATCCATTAATACCCGTAGCCGTGGTGTTAGTTTTCTGCTTATTCATGTGAACAAGGTTATTTCATTACTATCTTGGCTCCCGAGCCATAAGGACTGAAATCTGTAGCTTGAAGAAGGATTAAATATGTATAATTAATAATATTAGTAAGGAAACCCAGACGTAATTAATATCTTGATATTTGCCGGTGTCCATGCTTGCATGGAGCCTCTTAAAATAGACATTTGGAACCCCTCGGATCCGTAGAGTATCGTCTCCTACACCTACCTACATAAGTACGAATGACCGAGACGAAAAACTAAAATTTCACATGTCGATTCGTACGACACAGTCGATGTTTCTATTGTCCTGACGACCTCGCCGGCACAGTGGTAAGCGTTGTGGTCTATTATGTCGACGATCTCAGATTCGGTTACCGGCAGGGGCAATTTTGGTGGGTCTGGTAAAATCATTAGCCGTGGAAACTACTCTGCCGGCTACCGCAATAGATGTCTCCTGCGCACCTAAATTTCAGCACCTTTATATGAAGCAAGTGAGCACAGTTTTGAACCCAGAACCTGATGATGAAGAGGATACTGAAGTTATTCTGTCTTCAGGGGATAACCATATTGCTATCCAGGAATAAAAAAGAACTGGAAGCTCTCCAATGCGTGGACGCCACATATATAGTGCCCGCATACCGTCCAGAGCACTACCCTAATGAACCGATAGGTGGCGGTTCTATCCTTCCCACCAACAAAAGCATTGCCATGTCCGTCCGTCTGTCCGTCTGTCCGTCCGTCCGCAGTTTAGCTCAGAGACTATTGGTACTAGAAATCTGTAATTTGACAAGGGTATAAATATCAATCACGCCGACAAAGTGGTGAAATAACATTTTGAAAAATAATTTTTTTTAGGGTACCTCCCCTACATATAAAGTGGGGATGAATTTTTTTTTCTCGACTATCCCATAGTTTGGGGTGTCGTTGAATAGGTCTTTCAAAAATATTGTGGGTGTGGGAACACCATTTTTCAATTCAGGGATCCGTTTGTTAAATATGATATTTTAAAGTGCTAAATTTTATTAGAGTCAAGTGTCCCCCCCCTCTGCCAGCTAAATGGTTGTATAAAGGATACATGAAAAAATTCACAGCAGTAGTATATATAAATTTTAAAGGAAAACTATCACGGCTAAGTAGGGTTCATTAGTTAAGGAGTTATATCTGTTTTTTCTAAGTTAGGTATTACACGTAGTATAACTTGCATATTTTGTAGTATATTATAGTATTTAAACCATGGAACTCAAAATGTATTCAATATTCATAAATATACCTAATAATTTACCTAATTTTAATTTTTTTTAATATAAATATAATTTCCAAAAAATACGATTTACCAAAAAAAAAAATAACCGAGCAAAGCTCACCCACACATTAAAAGTGTAACTAAATTTTTTTTAAATCTTTTTTGTAGGCAAAAGCTAGTATATTTTGAAGGATGCGCACGTCGAGATTATTGTTAAAATCAAGAGATCCTTTGATGTTTCAATGAAAACCCTCAAAAGTCGGCAAGCCCGTCATAGTAGGTACACAGCAGTTATGTTACTATAAACAGTAAAGCTTTTCTATTTAATAAATAACTTAATATATTTTGAAGGATGCGCACGTCGAGTTTATTGTTAAAACAAGTGTAAATTAAAATTTTTATTTTTAAATGCAAGCTTTTAGTGGCTACATCATTAGACTCTGGATATCATCTAGGATCAGAGTACTTGTTATGACAAATCAAACGAGCCCAAACTCGATGGGGTTACGTCGTTTTATTACAGAGTTCCGATAGCCATCTTCCGTCTCCATCATCAGATCAGCTCCATGTCACAATAATATTGCATTGTCATACGATTTACACATAAATGCAAAATTTCAGCTCGATCAGAAACCGCGAAGTGGGTCTAATTCATCTTGCAAGATTTGACCCAAACAAACTGGTCAAGCTAAATAAAAGCTTGTAATTATGATCCTTTGATGTTTCAATGAAAACCCTCAAAAGACGGCAAGCCCGTCATAGAACGCAGAAATTATGTAACGATAAACAGTAAAGCTTTTCTTTAATATAAATAACTTAAATTGAATATGTACGAAAAACCTCATAAAGTGTTTAGGTATATTACCAATTTTGTAATGTTTTCATATGATTGCCTGCCTAACTTTTCCCACCTAAGTTCAATTAATACTGTCTGTAAAAGTAACATAACTTATACTACTTTATTGAAACGTCAAACAAATTCTGAGTTTATTAATTTTGTTTAATAGATACAGATTTGCACATTTAAAACGAAATTCCTCCACTCTCAATATTAAATCGTGATTTTGATTTACGCTACTTATGTAAGTAAGGGTAAGTAGGTTCTAATAACTCGTAGTAAAGTAAATAAATATTACAATCACAAATAAATATTCTGTGACTATTAAACATCCTACCTTGTTGCATTTTTTGCGTGCTTAACTAGATTTTAGCTTTGAATTCAACTTTTCATTTAAAAGGAATTCATAAAACGATCTGGTTTTATCAGACACGTGTAAGTATATTATTATCTACAAAAGAGCTTAAGGAAGAAATTACCTACCTACGCACTGAATCATTGCAATGAAAAAATACCCTTTCAAGTGAACTTTAATTTTTTATCAAATCTGGTCCTCTCACGGCCGTCAATTTATTCCGGTGACGCCCAACAACTTATCTGTACCACATGGGTATAAAAGACACATTTAATTTAGGAGCCGCATCAGTGTTTATCAGCACAGACCACTTGCACAATGCTTAAGTTGGTGGTGTTGTCTTGCGTGTTGGCGGCCGCATCTGCCGCGGGTCTCTATGGCAGCTACTTGTCGCCGATCGCTCCTTTGGCGTACACCGCATCGCTGTACCAGCCCTACAACTACCGCGGACCCCTGTCTCTGGCTCCCGGCCAGCCCGCCAACATCTTGGCCTCCGACGGCAGGCCTCTCGACACCTTGGATGTCAACCAGGACCGCGCTGCTCACTTCACCGCTAAGGCTCTCGACAGTGGATTCCACCTTTTGAAGAAGCGCTCCGTGGCTTACGCTGCCCAGCCCTACATCTCTTACGCCGCTCCAATCACCCCGTATGCTGCTTCCTACGTAGCTCCGGTGGCCTATTCTGCGCCCCTTCTCCAGCCCTACAACTACCGCGGCCCATTGTCGCTGGCTCCCGGACAGCCCGCCAACATCCTCGGCGCTGACGGCAGACCCCTGGACACCCTCGACGTCAACTTGGACCGCTCCGCGCACCTCACTGCCAAGGCTCTCAGCGGCGCTCACGTCCTCAAGAAGCGCTCCGTCGCCGTCGTCGCCCCCGTCAGGACCATCGCCGTCGCCAGGACGCCACTGATCGCTTCGTCCTACGCTTATCCGACCACTTTCTCTACTTCATACTACAACCCAATCTCGTACGCTGCTACTCCTTTCGCTCACTACCTGTAAATTGTTTTACACTCTAACTAATCAATAATAAATTGTTATCTTCAACTATAAGCTTTTACTATTATTATTAATAATTCCATTTATTTTTTATAAAGAGATTCAATTTATTTATACATAGAGAAAATAAATTTTGAAAGAGTGGTTTAAACACTGCCTAATCTATTTCAGTATCACTACTGAAGTTCTAATGTCCATGTACGAGTATATGTATCTTTAAGCATACCTACGTATACTTATAATTCAAAATTCTACATTATTGTAATTAAATTCGTTTAATAAAACTGTTATTAAATGTGTAAAGCAAGCGTAAGTACTGGTAAAGTACTTTTTAGGGTGCCGTACCCAAAGGGTGCCAATGGAACTAAGCCTCCGCTGTCCGTCCGTCCGTCCGTCCGTCTGTCAGCGGGCTGTATCTCGTAAACCGTAATAGGTAGACAGTTGAAATTTTCACAGCGTGTGTATTTCTATTGCCGCTATAACAACAAATAATTAAAATTAAATTAAATTAAAAAATAAAGGGAAAAGAAAGATCATGGAAAAGGAGTCTAAATAAAATTTAATTTTTTACCCCGGCATGTGGGTTTTCACTGTCTAGAACTCATTAAGTAGAGTTCAAATATATTTTTTATTATTTTTTTAGCTACAAAAAAAAAAAAGAAGAAATGGGTAGCCGTCAAAGTTTTCGGTTTTAGACCACTTATATTACGGGGTCTATCTCAAAACTGAACTACTTAGGAATTTGAAATTTCTGTATATTATGTACTTTATAGTGTATTTAAACAACAAGTACTGAGAACACCGATTTATGTTGCAGTTTTTAGGTAATTGTGGCCAAAACAAACGAGCATTTTTCCCCATATGATAATTTAGTACTATCTAAGAACTATGATATTTAAATATCTAGTTAGACTAGAAAAGTGATTTGGTTATATGTACGGAACCCTAAAAGAGCAAGGCCCGACTCGCACTTGGCCGATTTTTTCTTACATAAGATAGTATGGGATCCATTTGATTTGAGGTTAGACTCTTTGCATATAGGTACTTATGTACCTATATGTGTGTGAAATACCAATAGAAACCGTCTCTATTAAAAATTAAATAATCGACCGAGCGAAGCGAAGGTCTTTGAGTTAACTAGGGCGATTTGCACTTGTCCGTCCGTCCGTCCGTCCGTCCGTCCGTCTGTCAGAGCCTTATAACTTTTGAATTACTGAACGTAATTACTTCAAATTTAGATATAATATGTAAACCGATGGCCTCCAGCCGAAAATGGCTTAAAAAGTTATAAAAATCTTTATTTCAGGGGGGCTCTCATAGAAGCGAATGCGAAGTAAAAAAAAAAAATCGCGTTACATAAAATTGTTACATATCATTTTAAAGATAATTTTGAACTGAGTACAAAAATATTTTTTTTTTAATTTTTCCCTTAAAATTGACGAAATGGGGGGCTTTCAAAGTGGCGATTTTATACGCTCGCTTGAAGACGCTCTCTAGAAAAATCCGCTATGGATTTTCAAACTGATTTTATGTTTTTAGGTCACTTATATCCTGTACTTGAACAACAAATACTAAAATTATATGAATATTATAAAGAAACGAGATTATTTAATTTTTAATGGGCGTCAGTAATTCATATAGCATCAACATAGCTTCACAATAATGCTAATAGATGGCGCAGTCAGTAACTATTCCCATGGAACTACGAGTTAAATTCAATGTTTGATAAATAATTCAATGTTTTCACTAACGTTCCCTAACCTTTACGGGCTACCTATAAGTTAGGTGATTGATGTTTTCTGTCAACTTATTTATCACGATCCTGTACGGGACACCTAAAAGGATATTGGGACGGATGTTAGGACTTAGGATTGTATTTAGGAGCTACCTACGTTAAGAGACTCCTACTTAGGGGATGATTTAGGTATGTTTGGTGAAAACGGGCATAATAATAATGTCAGTTTTGGTTATCATGTATCGATTGAATGAATAATCATGGGATACCGTTACCGCGAGGTCTCAGTTCGGGGCGAACCACTAGTTCCTTTTCTTGATAAAAAAATGTTTCTACACTCATTTCATGACGTGTGTACTAGTAGGGCACTAGTGCATTGTAAATAATCGACCGAGCGAAGCGAAGGTCTTTGAGTCTACTTGAGTGAATTTGCACTTGTCCGTCCGTCCGTCCGTCCGTCCGTCCGTCCGTCTGTCAGAGCCTTATAACTTCTGAATTACTGAACATAATTACTTCAATTTTAGATATAATATGTAAACCGATGGCCTCCAGCCGAAAATGACTTAAAAAGTTATAAAAATCTTTATTTCAGGGGGGCTCTCATAGAAGCGAAAGCGAAGAAAAAAAAAATTTTTTGCTTTTCATAGGGTTACAGTACGTCATTTTAAAGATAATTTGGAACAGAGTATAAAAGTATTTTTTTTTAATTTTTTTCCTAAAATTGACGAAATGGGGGGCTTTCAAAGTGGAGATTATATTTGACCTCACAACGGAATAACCATTGAGAGCTGGGGCTTGAAAGTTTTATAATTTTAGCGTAATATCATGCACTTGAACAACAAATACTAAAATTAGATAAATGTAATAAGGAAACTAAATTATTTAACTTTTAATGAGCAGCAACAACAGAACTTCACAATGATGTCAATAGATGGCGCTCTCATCTCATAGCAAATGCAGCTTATATGTAACATAATATATTCAATTAAAATTATTATTTAGTCATTTAGCAAACATCAATAAAACTTCACGTTGCAGTTTGTTTTTACATGTTTTCTGATCGTGTCGATAGTTGACGCTGTGTACAAGTAATTTAATTTGAATGTTCCAAAAAACTATACCTAAGTTTGATTGAGGCCTTGAGGATTTCACTATAACTGTTCCCTAACCTTTACGGGCTACATATGTTAAGTTAGTTGACACTTTCTGTCAACTTTGTTATTACAAACCTCTACGGGACAACTAAAGGTGAAAATGACATATGGGATGTTAGGATTGTATTTAGGGGCTACCTACGTAAAGAGACTTCTACAAAGGGGATGATTTAGGTATGGTTGGTGAAAACGGGCATAATAATAATGTCAATTTTGATCGTCATGTATCTATTGAATGAATAAGTAATTATGGGAAACCGTTACCGCGAGGTCTCAGTTCGGGGCGAACCACTAGTCTACCTACACATACAGAACAGGAATTAGTAATCTGAAGATGTTATTTAGCAATCCAATTAGAATTTGTAGTACAGCTAAGTTTAAGAATTGCATGAATTATTGTGTATCTGTCTCACCAATATCTTGTCATGTTAAATCATTCATCGCAAAATCTTTTCATTTAATTTCATTATGCTTGTGAAACTCGAAAAAATATGGTTTCAGAAGGGATTACCTACACGCAGGAAAGTCAATGGAATTAGAGTGATCGTTTGACACGTTACTTAATAAAAAAAGTAACATAGATGATTTTAGAAATTTATATTGCTATAGTGAAAGAAAATCCTACTTATCATTATTGCACTGTTCACCAAAGCGGACCCAAACGAGCACCGTGTCCTAACGCCAATGGCGCAATGGGTGCAGCTGCGATGGCCACCGGAGCAAGCACGCGGGTTGCGGGTATGTCAATGCGAGAAGAGTGAGACAAGGCAACGGCAGGGGCAGCCCACGTGGCAGCGACCAAGGGAGCGCCAACAATGGACCTCTTCTTAAGCCAATGGCCGCGACCTTCAACAGCCTTCGCCGTCAGGTGAACCGCACGGTCCAGGTTCACGCTAAGGGTGTCCAGAGGCCTGCCGTCAGCGGCCAAGATGTTAGCAGGTTGACCGGGAGCCAGAGATAATGGGCCTCTGTAGTTGTAGGCACCAATGGGAGCAACAGCCGCAAGCGGGGCAGCGGCGATCGGCACAGCGAGGGGACCCGCTAACGGTGCGGCGATGGCGGCATTCCACGGCGTGCCCAGACCGCCCCAGATGCCACTAGGGTTAGCTGAAGCTACAGCGAGCGCCACGGACAACACCACCAGCTTGAACATTGTGGTCTGTGTTGTTATTAGTTCCGAAACTAACTGATGCATACTCCTCAATGCACCTATCTTTTATACAATTTTAACTAGTAGGTGTAAGTTTGAAATACCTTTGTGACGTCAGATACTATGCAATAGGGCGTTGTTCAAACATCATACTCGGAATGAAAGCGTATACAAGGGTAGTATTGGCGCCACTTAACTACAGAGCAAAAACTAACCTTATGACGTTCAATATTAGGAACGGTACAATCCTAACACCTTGGGTATACGTTCACTTTTTTAATTGTTACTATAATTCGATTTAAGAAATACTTATACTCTTATTTGATCATATAAATACTGATAGCAGTATATAATACACCCATTACCCATAGTCCATAGATTCAAAAATTCGTTGATATTTCCGACTTTCCGTGCATGCGATTCACTAGTCTGTGACAAGCCGGAGAACTCATAATAGGAAAGCAGCGAATTTGCTTTCCCAACCGGTGGTAGAGTCTTGACTTACAACAGCTTGGCCTACATGAAATACCTAATTAATTTAGATTTGTTTTGAAATCTTGCGGTATTCAAGTTGGGAATAATCAAAATCTGCTGCATTCTTTCAATCACATCTGGATTCGCAAATAAGGTACGAGTTTGTTTTTCATCGGTTACGTAAATAAAAAATAAATAATTAAAAAAAATCGGCCAAGTGCGAGTCGGGCCTCGCTCTTTTAGAGTTCCGTACATATGACCAAATCATTTTTTTTAAACTAGATATGTACATAATATTTAGATATCTTAGTTCTAAGAAAGTACTAAATTAGCATATGGGGAAAAAATGCTCGTATGTTTTGGTCACAACTTACAAACTGCATTATAAATCGGTGTTTTCAGTATTTGTTGTTTAAATACATTATATTACGCACACAATATTATGCACATAATGTACATAATATAGCAAAATTCCTAACTAGTATCGTTTTCAGATAGACCCCCTAACAAAATTGGTGTAAAACCGACAACTTTGACGGCCACCCATTTCTTCATTTTTGTAGCTAAAAAATAAAAATATATATTTAAACTCCACTTAATGAGCTCTAGACAATGACACCCCACATACCCTGGTATGTGGGGTGGTATATGGTATGGTGGTTGTGGTATTACAATACCCTGGTAAAAAAATAAAGTTTTATTTCGACTCCTTTTCCATGTATTGCCCCCTTTATTTTTTAATTTAATATTATTTTTATTATTTGTTGTTATAGCGGCAATAGAAATACACAATATTTGAAAATTTCAACTGTTAATATATTACGGTTTACGAGATACAGCCCGCTGACAGACGGACGGACAGCGGAGGCTTAGTAATAGGGTCCCGTTGGCACCCTTTGGGTACGGAACCCTAAAAAGCACGACTGCCCTGCCAAAAAACAAACTAAAAAGTTAGAAACAAATTGTATTAGTTAGTCCGTTTAGATAAAAGCGAAGTCACGTATTTACGCGTTGAAATAAATAAAAAAATTGTCATCGGGGGACCTCTAAATTTTAAATGTGTTCCACAGAACGTATTTTTTATTTCACACCTTTAAGTGACGATGCTTATCTATTAAATTAGCTAAGCCAATAAACAACTATCCCAACAAAAATATAGTTACTTACTTATGTTAATATTAGGCCAAGTACCTAAAGATTGGGCCATGAAAAGTAGTGCGATAAAATTGTGACCAAGTTCTTCGATAGGCAGACTTTCAAAAAGTCTTGGCCATTTAAAGTACAAGAACTTGGTCTCAGTTTATCTCCTTAGGACCTTTAAGTTTAGGTATTCGGACCAAATCCATACTGCGCATCGTACACTAAAGTAGTGCAAGTGAAGCACGCGTTCCATACATCGCATCCTGAAGTAACGCGAAGCGAACGTAAGCGAAGCGAGCGCGAAATGTTTCTGTCATTTTTAGGGTTCCGTAGTAAACAAGGAACCCTTATAGTTTCGCCATGTCCGTCCGTCTGTCTGTCTGTCTGTCTGTCTGTCTGTCTGTCTGTCCGCGGTTTAGCTCAGAGACTATTGGTACTAGAAATCTGTAATTTGGCAAGGGTATAAATATCAATCACGCCGACAAAGTGGTGAAATAAAATTGTAAAAAATATTTTTTTTAGGTTACTTCCCCTACATGTAAGGTGGGGATGAATTTTTTTTCTCGTCTATCCCATAGTGTGGGGTGTAGTTGAATAGGTCTTTCAAAAATATTGTGGGTGTGAGAACACCATTTTTCAATTCAGGGATCCGTTTGTGAAATATGATATTTTAAAGTGCTAAATTTTATTAGAGTCAAGTGTCCCCCCCCTCTGCCAGCTAAATGGTTCTATAAAGAATACAAGAAAAAATTCACAGCAGTAGTATATATAATGAATTTTAAAGGAAAACTATCACGGCTAAGTAGGGTTCATTAGTTAAAGAGTTATATCTGTTTTTTCGAAGTTAGGTATTACACGTAGTGTAAGTTGCACATTTTGTAATATTTATAGTATTTAAAGCATGGAACTCAAAATGTATTCAATATTCATAAATAAAATAAAATCACTATCCCAGGTCAGCAATAATATTTGAAATTATATTAATTTTTAGTGTAGGGTTCCGTAGTTGAAAGCAACTACGGAATCCTACACTGCGCGTGGCCCGACACGCACTTGGCCGGTTTTTTATTTTTAGATCTAATTCATACAACAACGTGGTCACTGCGACGACGACGTCACGTGTCCAGGAAAAACGAACCGCGGTGACCGTAGGTTTGTTTCTGGAAAATTAAAATATAAAAAATCCCCCCCGAATGGAAGTACGGCTACCACTGCTGCTACGTACCGACACCACAGTCATTAATTACCTTTGGAATCTTATTTATATTTTTAAATGATATTTTTTGTGAATCACTGGATATTGAATTAATTATTATTTATTATTATTAGTAGATTCCAAAAATATATAAGACTATTCTTATATATTTTTGGAATCTACTAACCGTTTTCTAGATGATGATTATATATACGTTATCTTATTTTCGAATTTTTTTTCAACTTTAGTCTTTAATGCGGGAATATTGACACCCCATCGTTTGTTTTATAATTTTACTAGCTTATGTCACCCGGAATAAGCTAAGGATTCTAACGATAACTCATTCATCAAAATCGGTTCTGGTGTATAGAAGTTATGGTGGAATATACAAACTCACATACATATATGAACCCTAAAAACAATATACTCCTTTTTTCAGGCAGTCGTATTTTTATAACTTTTAAAAAATATCTCAAAAAAAATGGTAAGGTCTCTTAGGCCAGTAGGTATGTATATGGCACCGTAAGATTGTGAAAATCGTTACTTTATAAACAAACAACTAAGAAGCTTGACAGATTGTAAATTGACCAAGATTGTGAACTGTATCTAAGCTCGGCTAACAATGAGTTCTTCCCTGGACTGCGATGATATTGCCCGAGCAATTTAGGTATACATAATATCTATATCATCTATTGGGTATAATAATAATAAGATAATAATAAGATGTTTAAATATTAAAAATCATAATTTCGAATATTACCTAAAAACGAATTCCACGCAGTCTTGTCTGCGCTACCCCTGGAGTGTATTTTGAGGACTTTAAAAAAAACCCTGGAGGGTATTTTTTTAAGTCTTCTGGCGTAGCCCATTTGATTTGTAGGTACTGTACACTACTAGTACTGTGTTTCATTACAAATACAGTTATTTACAAATCAAATGGGCTACGCCAAAAGTTTCGATCCACGCTTTAAAAAACACTCCAGGGATACGGCAGACAAGACCGCGTTGGCCGGTCGGGGCGCTAGCATTTCGATTTTAGGAAACACACACATGATTATCAAATAACAATAATAATGGTATATTTTAAATTACTTAAATAAATAATTTTTAATATCAGTTATTTCATCTTTTTGTAACATGATCAATGCTCACCCTATTGTAGTTTACAATTTTACGTACGTTAAATTATAAAATAACCGATACTATTCGCCGAGTTCACAATCTTGCGCCAGTTTACAATCTGACTAGTTCGTTTATGAACTAACAATTTTTACAATCTTACGGTGACATATACATTATACATATTGAAATTGAAATTGAAATTATTTATTTCCTTTCTTTGATTACATATAGGTGCTTAAAATCTATGAACGTTGACGACTGGAAAAGTTTAAACTGCGTTCCAGCCGTCACGCCCACCTCCGAGACTTAATTATATACGGAAATATTAACACGATTTAATTTATCTATTTATATAATATTAAATTAAATTTACAGCATGCAGGAAGTGTGAGTGAGAGACATATAACTGTACTAGCCGACCACAAAAATCATAAAATTATTGTACATCGAGATGGAATACGTTATCACCACTGTTTTAAACTCAAGTTCATTAGACAAAATCACCCCGACCGTTCTGTTGAAAATGGCCTATATTACCAATGCAACACAAGCAGTATTATTTCAAAATTGTTTTGACATGTCACACAATTTACAGCGTTGATGGTATAGTCCCAGTCCATTATAAAAAGGGAGATTTTTTCAAATGAACTTCCAAGGTTAGTTTTATAATAAGGAATCACATACTATTTTTATAAATGCGAAAGTGTGATTGTTTGTTGGTTTGTTGGTTTATTGGTTTGTACTTTGTCACGCTGCAACAGAGCTACGGATCGACGTGATTTTTTGCATTGGTATAGTTGAAGACTTGGAGAGTTACATAGGCTTCTTTTAATCCCGGAAAATCATATAGTTCCCGAGGGATTCGCGGAGAGTCGCAGTCATTAGCTAGTAGTGTAATAAATATCCTAAAAAAACATTTTAATTGTGAATATGTAAGGCCTAAATAGGTACTATCAAAAAGTATTTGCTATTAAAAATACTGAGATCAAAATTATGACCAAGGCCTTTGCTTGGTTCAATTGAACCAATGGAAGCTGGAACCAATTATGTAGGCTCAATAAATGAACCTGCATGAACAGTTGAACACTGTATGGTAGGCGTAGGTCATAATTATATTTCAATTAAATCTCTAATAGGTTAATATAGGTCCGTTTACAGCCATTCAAATTCATAATTGAAAATAATTTAGCTGTTAAAAAATCTTAAAGCGTGAAATTGCGATCAAGCTAAGAAATAATAAATTGATTTCAAAATGAATATTAGTTGTTATAATATACCTAACTTTCTGTACTTATTGTACATGTGCACAAACATAAGCAACCGAACAAGCTGACCAATCATGAAGGTTTACAATTATTTAACTGGCGATATCGCTTGTTTGTTGCCATCATCATCATAATTTTAACAAAAAAAAAAAGAAATCACCATTTTTAGCTCTAAGATCAATCCAAGATCGAAGTCGCTGGCAACAGCTACTTCAAACGGGAAGAGAGGATAATGAATACAAAACATACAGAGTTAAAAGTCTTTTATTTTATTGCGCATTCCAATCCTAGCTAATGTTATAGCGAATTTTTCACCACAGTTGGCCCAAACCAACGCCGTGTCCTAATCCTAAAGGTGCAATAGATGAGCCGATGGTGAGGGGAGCGGACAAGGGACCAGCGACCAAACCAGCAGACACCAAATTAGTGGCGACCAAAGGGGAGGCGGCTAAAGGAGACAAGGCCAATGCACCCGCGGGCAATGGAGTAGCGGCCAGAGGGGTGGCCACTAAGGGAGCGCCTACGATTGATCTCTTCTTCAGCAAGTGGCCGCTGCCCTCTATAGCCTTCGCGGTGAGGTGAGCCGCACGGTCCAGGTTCACGCTAAGAGTGTCCAGAGGCCTGCCGTCAGCGGCCAAGATGTTAGCAGGTTGTCCGGGAGCCAGAGACAGTGGGCCTCTGTAGTTGGAGGCACCAACGGGAGCGATACTCGCAATAGGAGAAACGAGAATCGGCGCAGCAAGGGGACCCGCTAACGGTGCGGCGATGGCGGCATTCCACGGCGTGCTCAGACCGCCCCAGATGCCACTAGGGTTAGCTGAAGCTACAGCGAGCGCTACGGACAACACCACCAGCTTGAACATTGTGGTCTGTGTTGTTCTTAGTTCCGAAACTAACTGATGTGTGATTCTCGTTTGTCCTATCTTTTATACAACTAAACTTGTACACATATCTGCGTGACGTCAGGTACTATGCAATAAAACACTTTTCAAACATCATACTCGGAAAAATAACATCCACAAGGGTAGCACAATGTACCTCAATAATTCAAATACAATATTCAACCTTACTGCGCAAGAAATTAGAAAACGGTAACTTTCTAAGATTTTTGTGGACTGTGGACAGCTTAAGGTCACTTTACTAATTTTATGCCTTCACTTACCTACAAAATAAACAAAAAATAGTTCTGAGTGAAAATCTAATTAAAGTCTACGTTATAAGCTAGAGCCTTCTTTTAGGGGTCCGGCAAATTCCAGGCACCCAGCTCTAGTCGGAATCTAAATATTTATAATTTAATATAAAAAATACGGGTCTGCCCGCGAGATTAAAATTTAATTTGGTTTTTCGCAATTTGTAAACTAATACAACAAAGTAGGCAATGGCATTCTAATTGCGACGATGGTAGTATCATTTTCACAGAATTTATATAAAAATCTTTACTTGAAAGTGTCCAGTTTAAGAAATTAGTCAAAATATCGACTAATTTGTGAGTAGCTCACGTCAAATTCGATACTCGGACTAATTTCTTAAACTGGACACTTTCAAGTAAAGATTTTTATATAAAGCTGTGAAGATGATACTGCCATTGTCGCAATTAGAATGCCATAAGCCTACCTTGTCGTATTAGTTTACAAATTGCGAAAAACCAAATTAAATTTGAATTTCGCGGGCAGACCCGTATAATCCACCTTTTAAGAGGCCCGCGCTACTACAAATGCTCGACCAATTTCGATAAAATTTAAATTGGACCACCTGGGAAGTATACCCTTTTCGATAAAACTTAAATGGGAACACCTGGGAAGTATACCCTTTCAAACAAAAAAAGAATTTTCCAAATAGGTTCAGACGTCTTCGAGTAATCCGTGGACATACATAAAAAAAGATTCTGACGAATTGAGAACCTCCTCCTTTTTGAAGTCGGTTAAAAAGAAAGAGCGCAATACAGCGCGGGTTTGACTCGAGTGTGGTGAAAAATACAAAATTGACTGAAATAAAATTACTTATATTTACGGCTTTCTTTTCCTTATAAAACTGTATATTTGGCATATAGAAATAGATGAATAATAATAAATGATAAATAATAGAAATAATATCTGTTTACGATATTCAGTCTCAACGACAACATCAAACGAGTCTCAGGAAGCCGCTGGATGCAAGCGGCGCAAGATCGAGGCCTGTGGGAGTCCATGCAAGAGACCTGTGTTCAACAGTGGATGTCTATCGGTCGATAAAGAAGAAGAAGAAGATTCTCAGCATGAAATCAGGGAATATTTTAACTAAGGCGCTGCACACACATACTTACTTGGCAACTGAAGTTGCTCCGTGTTGTAGATACCTAGCCTAAATACATAATAACCAAGTTAAAGTTACTCAAAATCATCTCGATAGTGCTATAATTATCATTTTGTACAAAAATAAGTATTATTTCGATATAACATAAATTCCACGCGTTACAGCCAAGAAGAGTACATAATGCAATTTCCAACCCGACTACAGTTTCATGCGAGTCACGAGTGTACAATTTTGTACCTCCCCTCAACGTGATGCTGCAGCAGTATATGTAGATATATACTACTCCCCTAGCAGTACTAGTCGTCCCGGGCCGGTTCGGTCAGACCAGTTGATTGAGTATACGTATATTATTGTCATGATTTTATAAGAATGACGGTGTTAAATGAATTTTTCAAGTGACAATTCTTTCAGTGTGGCAACACTTGTTTTATGTCGGTAATTTGTTAGTTGTTGGCAAACATGGTTGCGTTGGCCAATCAGGAATAAGCACGCGTAGCTCCTACAAAATTACGTAAAGAGTGGGAAAAATGGGGGGGAGAAAGCGAGGGCCGGATGGTCGACAGCGGAGGACAGGCAGTTAGTGATTTATCTTTGAATAGCTCGGTTAAAAATGGGCAAAGTATCAATATTTGTGACAACTTCAGAAGTGACAAGAACCCAATGGTATGTAATAAAATGATTACTTTGTATGAAATGTTATACCTTCAAAATAGTTGTGAATAATTATTTTTCGAATAGCTAAGATTATAGTATTTTATTATATGGAATTAATGGTGTTAATTTAGTAATAAGTTGTTGAAAGGCTTTGTCCTTTACAATAATTTTAAGACTACAGTGATTCTATCATATCACTTGGAACATTTGGCCAAGGCTACTCTTTGGTACTGTTTTCCTGTGATATTGTTAGCATTGCGACACCCATCATTAATTTCGGGTAGGTCAATTTTCATATAGGATTATATCCCGTATGATCATGACGAAAAGCTATGTTGACATATCAGTTTGGATCATTTGGTCAAAGCGACTCTTTGATAATGTATCCTTGCTATATTCAACATTTGGAGAAATAGTCTTTCTTATGTTATGAGAACTCGATACATTTAGAAGATGTTAAAAAGTTGAAGGTATGACATCAATTATGAATCATTTATATAGTACCCACATTATATAATTTTATTAATACAGTTGCGAACTCGATGAACAGTTTATGGACAGTGTGGGGTTGATAAGGATGGCGGGTGAATGTAAATCTGTGAGATTTAACAAAGTTTATTCTATATTGGACTAAGTGTGAATGAATGAATGAACGAAATTTTATTCACAAAAATGCAGGTACAACATGATTGTAAGTGTGTTCATATGTATCCAGGTTGCTATAATAGTGGGGTTATGTGGGTCCTTAATTAATTTATTTATTTTAAGTTTTAACCATGTGTGTTAATGCCATTAGTTTCAACTGACTAAAAATTTAATGTGCAATCAAATTCAAGATTTGTAATTTTCGTCATGTTTTATTTGGAGGGTAAAATGAAATAATGAGTTGAGTGAAAATGATGGCAGCCAAAGTTTGATAGACATGTTTGATTCTAAGCCTTCTTACTTGAAAGGCATAGTTAGACTATGAGTTGAGTCAAAATGATAGTTTTAGTTTTAGACGGTAACTATGATGTTACCTACTGTATTAGACCATGTGTGTCTGTAGATGGTAACTATGTATGTTACCTACTATATTGGACCAGTGCGTCTATAGGTGGTAAATAAGTATTTTACCTACTGTATTGGACCATGTGTGTCTGTTAATGGTAACTATGTATGTTACCTACTGTATTGGACCAGTGCGTCTATAGGCGGTAAATAAGTATTTTACCTACTGTATTGGACCATGTGTGTCTGTTGATGGTAACTATGTATGTTACCTACTGTATTGGACAAGTTCGTCCATAGACATTCGAACAGTGGCCAAGTGTGCCGTGGATTTCAAAGAAGTGTTAATTTTATTTGGCGGACTACGGGTGTCCTAAAGATAAGTGAGAGTGTCAAGTTATACATGAAATGAAATGAAATCGTTTATTTGCTAAATGTGAATAATAAAGCGATAGTAATATATTGTAATAATATTTTCTTTCATATTTTGCCATATTATGCATGGCGTGCAAATTCTCAGTTAAGTATCTGCATTCAATTGAAAAACAATAAAATATATGTCATACATAATATTTTGATAGTTAAACTTTATGATTCATGAGTTTTATATCCACTTTTTTCTCGGTTCACGATACTAGTGTGCATCCCAGGAAGATAAGTTCTATAATTTCAAACAGTACTGAAATTATATGTTCTCTACTTGAGAAATTTAATTCTAAAAAGTTATTTGGTACACTTTATTGACAGAATAAATTTATCTTGGCACATTGTAGGTATTAACAATATTTCTGTAAAAAAAAAAGAGACCTACTACCACTATAATAGTTTTTATATTATAGACCTTTATTTCAATATTTTTATATTTTTATAATATTTAAGAAAATATTGGTAAATTTAAGTATCGTGTACGTGATGCAAACTATGCCACACGTTTTCCGCCATGATTTCATTATCTGATTAGAAGAAGATTCAATTCTTAATTTGGATCTACCCGCCTAGTAGAATAAAATCAGAACCAAGCCGAAATCGAGAATGATTATCATTATTGGGCATGAGTGAATCTCTTTTGAAGGATTCCGCTGTTTTTTTTAACCAACTTCTTTTAGTATATATTTTTTTCACACTTTAAAATTACCTTAATTTTCCTAAATACCATAATTAGCCTGAAAAAAAATTGAATAAACCTAATTGGGATAAATAATAGTGGTTTAGAGGTGGGCCAAGTGTAACAGTGAATTTTATTAGCAACCATTTAAATGATACGAAGGTAAGAAAGCCTGTGACACGATTTAGGGCAAAATGCCTAATGATACGAATTAGAGTAGACTACTCAGATTAGCAAGATTGTCCTTTGATGATAAACAGCTTAAGATCACATGTATGATTGTAAATATTTGTCAATATAATAATTGTTCTTAATTGGCCGCGAGGGCAAGAAGGGCTTAAACTTTAATCATAATATGAAAAGGCAAGACTGTCAAAAATCAGATGAAATTAAGAATACTTTCATTATTAGGTGGTCGTGTAGCTTTTTGGTCAGCATTTACGGGTAGGATACGCGATTGGTTGACCGCGTGCATTTTATGTTGCGTTGTTTTGTAGGACTTACCAATATTTTTAAAATAAATATATTAATATGAAGTTATTATTGAACGAAATAAATATACCTTCGGGTCGTTTAAGTTGGTTGGTTATATATAAAAAAAAAAGTTTGAAGAATCACGTCTATGTCATATACTTTGCTTTATAATAATGCGTTTGTATGGATAGTCGCGTGAGTAGGGTTCAAAAAAAAGAAAACAGACAAAAAGAGGGTTATTATTAAATTCTTTGCAATCGGGAATTTGACAGTTTATAATAGGTATGTACAAGATAAGTCATCTAAGTAAGATCAGTATGTTGAAGATAATTTTTTGATGAATCTTTATTTACTTACTCACATTTTAGAAAATTTTATCGCGTACCTACCTGATTACAGAGTATGGTAGGTACATGCAATATTTTATTCATAAGAACTTGACTTGATGAACTGAGGAACGGGAAGTCGCAATTAATACGTGTTTGCGAGTGTTTTAAATAATAATACATATTATTATTATTTTGTATATAGCTTCAGTAGCAATATAAATTATATTAGTAACATATAGTGCTTATGAGAATTACCTAGTATTATCATTATGAATATTTGAAGTTGTTGAAAATGAACTTTTCTTTGATAAAGAATATTATAATAAATATATTCTAATGAACTGTTACTTTGTGAGTTGATGAAACATTTGTGTTTTGAGGTTATTCATTACGCGTACGACAGGCGGGGTATATTGACGAGGTTTTGATCATGAATTATTGATTATTTATAATTCTTGTAAATCAAATTGGTGATCGATTTACCAATTTATTGCGATGAAAATTACGATTATTATTAGGGAAAATAAATAAACAACAAATATACTTACGTATAGTGACAGATAGAAACTGAAGAAACATACGAGTAGGATAAAATACACTTACGAAGGTAAACTGGAGCAAAATATTGTGCAATACTTGGAATTATATCTAATGTTGTTTTGTCTTATTCTTAAAATTATCTTGTTTTGATTTAGATCTACTCGTATTTAACTGTGTTAATGGCATAAAAAAATACTTTATTAGTGGCATTCTTAAACCTTTCTTAGAGAAAGTTAATGTGTGTGTTTATGAACTATTTAATGTAAGTGCCCACAAGTTGACGCATATATAAACATTTTCCAGCATTGGTTCTACAAAGTTAGGCAGCAAGCAGATTGAATGTCAACTTGCGCCTGTAGTAGAAATTTAAATGATAACATTTTAAAAATAAACTTCATGGAAGTTTTGAACGATGATAATCATTAATTTTGTAAGTAATTTGAATTTGAATTGAATTTAGATTGGATTTGGATTGAATTCGAAGTGGATTTGAATTGAATTTGAATTGAATTTGAATGTTTGTTATTTTCATTATTTATGTACAAGAAAAAAAAAATCTCTTAAAATCTATTATCAGATGAATTGGACAAAGGTGAAGCTTGTCTTTATGTGAATATTTCTTTCAGCATGCTCAAAAGTGAGAAGTGAAATTAAAAAGTGGTGCATGGGTATAAAATGTACATCCATATATAATTATATACTATAATAATATACTAAGTAGCAGAAGGCTGAGCTTTGTGAGGGCTCGCGTAGTTTTTCTAACGAGTTAAGTCCCGTTGTAGCGATGTTGACTCTTTGGTTTGCATGGATTGATTTTGATTTTTGGATTGATTCTTCTGGATGAAGTTAATTTTTTTTTAAAGTAAATTATCTAATAAACCATAAATACGCAAAAATACATAAATATTTTTATAAACATTTTTATTAAAATATATAAAAGTTATAATTCTATACAGAACAGTAAGAAAGATGGTGCTGCTTCACTCTAGGTTTGAAAGTGTGTATTGACTGTCTTTAATGTGCTTGGGTAGTGAGTTTCATAGGCAATAAATAATGCGGTGAACGAAACATTTTTCTGAACATTTCCAATCTGATTTATTAGTTGGTATGGTAAAAAGAAATTCGTTGACAACAAGCATAAAATTATAGAAATGAAGGAATGGTGATTATGAGAGGTCGTCGTACATTACAATTCGATAGGGACGGATATAGTTAGATTTTCTAGGTATTTTTAAAGGATCTAGCAATCAAGTTCATTGTTGACTAGTAGCTAGAGATTTTGAGATCACCTGCGAATGAAAAAAATATATATATTGCGACTGCTTGAAACAGAGATGAACGTTATTAGTAATGTTAGGGATGGATTCTCAGAATTCGAACCGTTTACCATTAATGAACAAATTAATTGTTTTGATTGACAATTATTTAGTTATTTTAATACAAATTAGTGATTGTTCATTTTAGATTTATATAGTATTTATTCTTGTTGACTATATTTTTTGGATGAATAATAAATTTTATATTATTGAAATTACTATTTAGATGACTTAATGTTTTTTTTTTTACAAAATATATGATAATGAATGTTTTATAAATAAGCGATTTCAAGATAAAAACATTGCTTATAGAAATGAATAGTATAATTAATTATTATTTGATACAAGTTCTGGGTTATAGCCAGTAGATCTGTCAGATAAAACATTTTTTGAAAAGACAAATTAAAGCGTGATATTTTTTATAAATTCGTAGTCTGCAATACTAGATAATGCAGAACTGATGGCACCGCATTCACGAATGTGGTGGTGGGATAAACTACTTGTTTAGGATAAATAAGAGATAATTTGATATTATTGGAATTTGCTTAAAGTAGACCAAACCAAGGTGAAGTAAGTTTGCTTTCGAAGTGAGTTAGTCACTTAATTGATTTCCGATTTCAAGATGGTATTTAAGTGAATAGTCAATATACAATATTCAGTAACATGATTTAAAAGAAATAGCGTAAAAGTAATTAAAAAAAAATGACAATTAGTAAATATTTGTTGCGGTATTTTTACCGGTTCTTCCCGCTAGGTTGCGATACAGAACTTTGAATTTAAAACTTAAAAATTTAAGTACTTAATATTACTGTCTAATTGACTAGACAGGGATTATGAATGCAGAGTTTAGTTTGTAATTGACAGATAGTTAAAAGAAATTGTTAACTTTAACTAAAAATTATGTTGAGTTTAATAGAACGAATGAAGATTTGAATGAAATGAAAAGGTTTAGGGTTGAATTTGTGAATAAATTAAAATTGAATCTTTATTTTTGAGATATTTAGTCTGAAGATTGGATTTTGAGTGAGATAATGACATTTTTATAATAAAATGATAAGGATTGAATGAGTTAGGTTAACCTCGCTCCTAAAATATCTTAGAGACTGTGCTATAGTGCTGTGTGATAGTTCCTAGATAGGTCTAATCCTCTCGTTAGAGAGTATTATGTTCTATGGGTCTAAAGTTTCTATAACTATAAGTGTAGTGTGTAATATGAAATTGGTATTAATTGGTTAGTGCTAGAGTAATTCGTCATATTAAAATAATGATCAAGCTTAGTAAAGATAATGAGTTTCGAATCTGATTCACAATAAAATAAGTCCAGTGAGAATTACGACCGAATGTCATGATCAAAAATTAGGTTAAATTGATACATATACAAAAGGATAATCAATTTAGTTGAAATGTAGTGTGGGTATATTAACAAAAAAAATTATGGATATTATTTTATGTTGTTATTCTAATGCATGTTGATAATACAGTGTTGAAGTGCAACATTCCAGCAAAACGGTTTATATTGTGTGTATGATATAGATATATCTATATCTATGTATGTAAGGTATGCGGTTACCAGATTTTTAGTAGGGTACGTGCGCCGGAGGCTGCACGATATCGGATGGCCGAATGTCATGATTTTATAAGAATGACGGTGTTAAATGAATTTTTCAAGTGACAATTCTTTCAGTGTGGCAACACTTGTTTTATGTCGGTAATTTGTTAATTGTTGGCAAACATGGTTGCGTTGGCCAATCAGGAATAAGCACGCGTAGCTCCTACAAAATTACGTAAAGAGTGGGAAAAATGGGGGGGAGAAAGCGAGGGCCGGATGGTCGACAGCGGAGGACAGGCAGTTAGTGATTTATCTTTGAATAGCTCGGTTAAAAATTGGCAAAGTATCAATATTTGTGACATTATGTTGATAATCATTAACTATCGTAATTTATAAATCATCATAAGTCACATAATATCCCTGTGGTACAGTCACAGGACAGAGTAAGTTAGTCAATTTTTTTTTTTTTGGAAAACAGTATTAAGTATAATATTTAGCAAATGAGAAGAACATTAATTAATTTAAGCCTCAATAGACTGAAAACTGAAAGGTCACAGGTTCGAATCCCACCCGTTGCACTATTGTCGTACCCAATCCTAACACAAGCTTTCCGCTTATTTGGAGGGGATAGGACGATATTAGTACTTCAACTTGGCTGATATACTTTTTTTTTTTTAAAAAAGGTCTAGGTTTTGGTCGCTTTTACTCTCTCCAGAAACTTTTTTTTTAATTGGATTTAAAGATTTAATAAAGCTGAATACTGGCTTCATATTTAGCACAGGTGGAGGGATAATGTTCCATATCCTGGAGAAAGCAAGCCTAAAGCTTCCTCGGATTGCAGTAGTCTGGTGTCTAGGTACAGCCACCTGACACGCCACACCTCTCGGTGCATATTTGCTATGCTCCCTGGCCCACGTAATCTTTGTGAAAAGATATTCTGGTTTACACACGAGACAGACGAGATTACAACAAGTATAACAGGGTAGCCAAGTGAAGGTTCCGACGGGAGGTCATAAGTCATAAGGACTGATGTGTGAACGAGGAGGAATGGGGAAACCGAATCGAGCGCATGCATTTTGAACTCTCTGTATTAATTTTTTGGTTCTTTCCAGCAAGCATGGCCCATATTCTGTGTCCGGATAGTTCAGCTTCGACAAATCAAGTGAATCACACAGTCGTAGCCTAATTTCTACACTGATAAGATCTTATTTTGTACAGGACTTTTAGACTGTAGAAACAGTTCCTAAATAAGAAGGTACATTAAATATATGTGTGACTCAAAACGAAAATTGGAATCGAAGAATGGTTCATTAGAACGGTCAATGAACCAGAGAATGGAACCAACGCTGTCAATGTTTTATATACCCGACATCCAGTTACCCACTAAATTCCTGCTCCATCGTCAGACTTTAAACCAACCAATTTACCTACGAGAGGCTACGACCGACTATTAAATTAAACCTTTCGTTTGTTAAGGTACTCCAATAAAACAAAGTAGTATAGTAACTCTCTTTATATTATTACGTTTTGCGAACATTGTACACTAGCGTTTTTGTAATTTACCAAAGTCCAACACGGGCACCGACTCCCAGTCCCCATGGAGCGATGGGAGCAGCGCCAATAGCGACGGGAGCAGGAGCGGCCCATGAGCCTTGCCATGAGCGTCCCCAAGCCAAGGGGGCAGCGGCTAATGGAGCAGCAACGATTGACCTCTTCTTCAGCCAGTGTCCGTTGCCTTCGACAGCTTTGGCAGTGGCGTGTACAGCGCGATCCAAATTCACACTGAGGGTGTCCAAAGGCCTGCCGTCAGCAGCCAAGATGTTGGCGGGTTGGCCGGGAGCAAGCGAAAGTGGGCCTCTGTAGTTTGATCCTCCGATCGGTGAAGCCACTGCCACGGATGCGGCGAGAGGGTTCACTCCTAGTGGAGCGGCGACGGATGCAGCCCAGGGGGTAGCTACGCCAGCGGCCCAGGGTGCACCCCAGCCAGCAGACCAGGGAGTGGCCAAGCCAGCTCCCCAAACGCCGTTGGGCTTAGCGGCCGCCACGGCTAGCACTACAGACAATACCACCAGCTTGAACATTTTAATCTGTGTTGTTATTAGTTCCGTAACTAACTGATGCATGTACCTCGCCAGCGTCAGCTTTTATACTAATTGAACTTGCGAATATAATCCATAATACCTCTGTTTGGATTATGCAATAGAGAGCTTATCAGATATCAGGCACGCAAAAACAACAGTTCTGATCAACGGAAGTGCATATTAAGTCCCAATTAATTAAATACAAAAATCAACCTTAAGCCATATGTTAAAGTTCTAATTCCAATAGATACTAATAATTAATATGTTTCAAGTTTGCCTTGGATAGCCTTAATAATATATGCCAATCACTATATTCATTGTTTTGTTGGAAGCTTTTTTATTTAGCATAGGTACCAGCACTTGACAGCAATCACAGCTGAAGGACGTAAGTGCAGTTGTTTATTCTGCAGGAGCACGCATGCCTGGAAGATGATTTGGGAGGCGCTAGAAGAACTATTCAAAACCTAATTAGGGGTGAATAAGTAAAAGTAGAAACTAGAATATTTCATACGTGTATGAAGTAATATTCTACTTTCTACTTAAATATATAGAAAATAAATATCTTAAATAGAAAATAAAAACAAATAATTGTTTGCTACCATTTAATTTTCTACCCATTTGACTTGAGATTCGCATTCTTCTTACTTTGACACAGCGGCCGCGGCTCAAAAAGGTGCTTCGTCTTAATTTCATTATACTAATGCTGTACCACGTTTAATTCATCGTAAACGCCAGGAAAAGTAGATAGGTAACTTTATCTATAGTTTGTTAAACAATACCTACCCAGGTTGAAAACTGCAACTGTTGGGTAATGCTAATTTATTTCTAATTGCTTATACAATTGCCTATTACTCTATCCACCTTGTATATTGTACTGGATACCTTGATGTACATGTCTGTATTTAGAAGGAGTATGTGTTGTTCCGCCTGCCTAATTGTTATTTTCACGTATGATGACTGAATAACACCCTATTGCATAATGTTATTAGAGGTCGCGAATGTATTTAGAATAATTTTCGCAACCTAAACATGTATAAAAGCTGTACGTGTCAAGCAAAAAGCATCAGTTAGTTTCAGAACTAATAGCAACCTATACCAACATGTTCAAGCTCGTGGTTTTGTCTGTTGTGCTCGCCGTGGCGGCAGCTGACCCCAGTGCCGTGTGGGGCGCCGGCTTGGCCGCTCCCTTGGCCGCTGGCTGGGGCGCACCCTGGGCCGCAGGCGTCGCCACCCCCTGGGCGGCGCCCATCGCCGCTCCTCTCGCCGGGCCTGTCGCTGCCGTCGCCGTCGGCGGTAACGGACACTGGATCAAGAAGAGGTCCATTGTGGCCGCTCCCTTGGCTGCCGCTCCCCTGGCCGCCACCCCCCTGACCTGGGGTCGCTCGTGGGTTGGCCCCGCCGCGCCCCTCGCCGCTCCCCTCGGCGTCGCCGCTCCCGTCGCTCCGTGGGGTCTGGGACTCGGCCCTCGCGTGGGACACCTTTGGTGAAGATCAACAGGACTAGTCTAGGAGTTTAAAAATGATTGAAAAAAATAAAAATGACAGTACCTAACCGTACCTCTTTGTTTTATTATTATAATTTTTCCTACCAAATGCGCTGTACATACTACATACATGCAGTTCTGTAGGTACACTATCAATTAGAGTTGCCCACTATAAACCATTCTCATTCGAAAGGAGAGCGTTGGAAGGCGATGAGTTGAGATGAATGAAATGAATAAATCCTTCATTGCTACATACATTCACTAATTTTTGTATAATCCTCTGCCTGACTGTGAAAGTTCCTTAAAAATAGGTTCTGCTGTTCCAAAGATTAAGTTGGGATAAGATAAGCTATCGTTGAAATAAAAATAAGAACTTATAATTGCCAGATTTAATTTTTTTATATAAATATTATAATAAACAGAACTGAGCCAGGTGGTGGTGGTGGTGGTTAGAAGTAATTTGATTTTTTTTTTTAATTATTGTAACTAATTAAATCTTATAAAGAGAGGTACTAGTGTATACTGCATAATTATTTTATGAGTATTATTTCTGTGGCTAATTATCTTAGGGTATTTAATTAATGAAATCTCGGCCGTATAGGATCTGAAATATTCTTTCAATCTTCCTAGATTGAATACCTATATTTTAGGGAGGATGCCGATCCGATAGACGTAGAGTTTTCTAAGCCACTCCACTCTACAAAAGGATATAATCCACGGATCTCTACAAAAGTCTAAGAATCGTACCTTCTGACGAGCTTATAATAAGCAAGCCAGCATACGAGCAATAGTCACACCAAAACAGAGGAACACATTAATGAAACGGTAATAATCTTTATATTATTTATTGCATTATTTTAATTATTAGAACTTCCAAGGCTAGCCGTGATTTACCAAATGTTTCCCACGCGAGCACCGACTCCCAGTCCTAAGGGAGCAGAGGCGGCGATGGCGACAGGAGCAATAGGAGCTGGGCCAACCCATGAGCGACCCAGGGTTAGGGGAGTAGCGACCGAGGGGATTGCAGTCAAAGGTCCAGAGGTCACAGTACCAGCAGCCAAATTAGTGGCAGCTACGCTAAAGCAGCTAGATTGGCCGCAGCTAAGGAAACCAGCACAATCGACCTCTTTTGCAAACGTCGGCTATTACCCTCAAGAGCTCTTGCGGTGTAATGGACCGCCCGATCCAGATTCAAACTCAGCGTATCCAAAGGCCTTCCATCAGCAGCCAGAATGTTGGCAGGTTGGCCGGGAGCAAGCGAAAGGGGGTCTCTGTAGTAAGATGCGCCGATGGAAGGCACAGATCCGACTTGAGGGACGAGAGGATTGAAGCTGGAAGAAGTCGGGGGAGTGGCGGCTCCTGCAGCCGAGAGTGCAGTCCAAGATGCCGCCAATGGTTGTGCTAAGCCAGTACCACAAAAACTAATGGGATTAGCAGACGCCACAGCGAGCACTACATGCACACATCAGCTTTTATACTATAAATTGTAAACAATAATTCAAATGCTTTTGTTACGCCGAATAATTAGACTTATGTTAGAGTCATACAATAAGAATTTTATAGAAAAACATTCTAAGAAAAGTCATGTTCACAAGGATAGCGTAGAGAATTAATTTGTTATTTAACAACAACAAAACCTGCATCGAATATTATGTTTGACACTGTGCAATGCACCTACTTCTTCTTCTGCTTGTCCTTCCCTCCTCCCGTCATCCGGGGTCGGATCTCCTCACCCTCCTGCGCCAGGTCACTCGATCCTGGGTTGTCCGCTCCGGCAATTGGGTTTGCATTAGTTCTCTCTTAATGTTAGACCACCAGGTCGATGGCGGGCGGCCCCTTCCTCTTTTTTTTCTTCAGGCAGATTCAGCGCAATCGCTGCTACGTCCTTATGTCCGTACCATCTGAGGCGGTTTTCAGTAATTTTCTCGGTAATTGGTGCGACTTTTTTTTCTTTTTTTTTTTAAGAATATTAGTCAAGTTGAAGTTGACTAATATTCTCCTCTCCCCTCCAAATAAGCGAAAGCTTGTGCTAGGAGTGGGTACGACAATAGTGCAACGGGTGGGATTCGAACCTGCGACCTTTCAGTTACCAGTCCGCAACTTAAACCGTTGGGCTATTGAGGCTTACTTTGAAACTTCCTCGTATGAGTTCATTACGAATTTTGTCAAGCCGAGTCACACCTCCTGCCCACCTCAGCATCTTCATTTCATTGACAATATGCATCTTTTGTTCATGCGTCTTCTTAACTGTCTAACATTCGGAGCCATACAATGTGCAATGCGCCTACTTACTGCCTGAAAATTATATTCACGCTTTATTATAATTCAATTATGTACTTATACCTTTTCTATAATAGTTAAAATTAATTATTATTTTCACATCAGCTATTTTAGTAAGTACTACTACTACGAAAAATGACAAACATAACTCCTTCCTTTATTTGACCTAATCCCACCCTTATCTTCTACATAATCAACCCCTTTCTTCTACAACCGCACCGCTCGCCACAGAATTTAAATAATTTCACCCTCGCCACCTGGGTGCCTGGAGCACTTCGACCATCCGTTGAACCAGATCTTTTTTCCACATAATATAATGAAACTGTGTAACCAACTTCCTGCGACGCTTTTCCCTCTAAACTACACCATTGCCCATGGGGTTTTTCAAGAGGCGGACCAACAAATTCCTGAAAAGCCGGCAACGCATTGGTGGTGCCTCTGGTGCTACAAATGGTTATGGGCGGTGGGCTTATGGGCGGTATTTAGGCCCACCCGACTTCAACATACCTGTACAAACTGAAATTATTTTATACTTTTCAGTGGCGTTTGAAGTCGGTTTTTTAAAAGAATTTTTATATATTACTAGCTGACCCGGCGAACTTCGTACCGCCAACTTATCTATATAAATAAAACAAATAAACTATCCTAATCAAAAAACTATCCTATCTTTCAAGTTGGCGCAAATTACAGATAGTTACGAAGTTTGATCTAAATCGGTTCAGTAGTTTAGGAGTCCATCGCGGACAAACAAAGTGACACGTAATTTATATATAATATTAAGATTATTGTCCATTTACCGTTGACTTTTTCTCTCCACCAACCCATGAACGGCTCTCTACTGAGCGCAGGTCTCCTCTCAGTTATAGTTAGAGGTATTTTTATTCCACATAAGTCTCTTAGAAGGACCGCCACAGAATACAATCATGTGCCGCTAGTGTCCATTACCTGCTAGTTGCTACCGACTCGCTTGAGATCGTCCATCTACAAGCCACCTAATGGGAAACGTCGCGTTTCAATTGCGTTGACAACATACATGGTTATTTTGACTTATGTATGTAACACATTTACCTACTTACCAATCATTGTCTAAATTAATTAATTAGTCAGTTTTTAAAAGAAATTAGATATTTAGTATAGGTTCTCCTTCCGAGAAAAATTCCATTTAAACTGATTACAAATACTTATTAGCAACGTAAAAAACTCGATTTACCAGAATAAATTTATAAACACATATCAAAAATTCCGAAGCCAGCCACATCTCTTGGGAATCGCGCCCGAGTGTGTTAGCCACCTACACCATGGCTACGGTCGAACTATACGAAAGCATCGAAATTAGTGATCTGTATTTACTTTTTCAGTTTAAGCAATTACTATTCAACACGACATCGACTAGCAACACGTTACAGTTCAGTAGCTGACGTGTATTTCGACCGTAGCCATGGTGTAGGTGGCTAACACACTCGGGCGCGATTCCCAAGAGATGTGGGTTCGAATCCCGCTGGCTTCGGAATTTTTGATATGTGTTTATAAATTTATTTTAAACTTTAATAAAAATAAAAATAATTCGATTTACGTTCCAACGACGATATACCAATAAGCTATTTGATTTCCTTGTTAATTTTCTTTTGTATAGAGGTTAATAAGTAAAAGAAAATGGAATAGTTCGTTAATTTTTTATTGTTTTGAAGATCCTAGAGCAGTCCTGTTGAGCTTCACCAAAGGTGTCCCACGCGAGGGCCGAGTCCCAGACCCCACGGAGCGACGGGAGCGGCGACGGCGAGGGGAGCGGCGAGGGGCGCGGCGGGGCCAACCCACGAGCGACCCCAGGTCAGGGGGGTGGCGGCCAGGGGAGCGGCAGCCAAGGGAGCGGCCACAATGGACCTCTTCTTGATCCAGTGTCCGTTACCGCCGACGGCGACGGCAGCGACTGGCGCGGCGAGAGGAGCGGCGATGGGCGCCGCCCAGGGGGTGGCGACGCCTGCGGCCCAGGGTGCGCCCCAGCCAGCGGCCAAGGGAGCGGCCAAGCCGGCGCCCCACACGGCACTGGGGTCAGCTGCCGCCACGGCGAGCACAACAGACAAAACCACGAGCTTGAACATGTTGGTATAGGTTGCTATTAGTTCTGAAACTAACTGATGCTTGGCTCTCGACACCTAGAGCTTTTATACTAGTTTATTAAGTTATGAAAATAATTTTAAATACCTGTGACGTAGAATACTCTTATGCAATAAGGCGTTGGCAAGTCATCATGCTTGGAAAAATAATGTCAACAAAGGTTGCTAAGACACAGTTTAATTAAATTAATCCAATTATAATAGACCTTACAGCATATAAAATTAGAAACACAAAAGTTCTATTCTAAAATCTGTATTCCTACCTTGCCTTGGACACTGCGACAATCCTTATAAGGACCATTCACTTTTGCATTATTTGTTGTTTAAATTATATATTAAAACAATATTAGATTTCTGCAATGAAATTATCAATATTAGATTTCTATTTTTTCTGTAACTCTTAAACTACTTAATTCAGATATTCCGGACTTTTCTTGGGCAGGTCAAGCGCAGGTATAGTATGTAAGCGATTTTGTCTGGCTCGGGTTTTACAAAGTTCAAGTTAATTAATAATAAAGTATTCGTATACTTCTAGTACAATTAATGGATAGTTTTGTCCCTTTGTGTTGTGTATACCTTGGTAGTTGGTACAGAGACTATCTTATCACGAGAAAAGAAAATCGACACGGGGAAAGCCACCGGCAAAAGTCACTATATTTTATTGCATGCAATTAAAAAACATGGCCCGGAGGCTCGCGCACTTTTTTTAGAGATATCAAAAAAGGTGATCGAGTCTACCGGGGATCCAAGAGCTGGCAGCTACCTTGGCCAAAGGATTAGCCTGGCCATCCAAAGAGGTAATGCTGCCAGCATCTTGGGTACTATGCCACACTGCGGTGGCTTGGATGGGGTTTTAGATTTTAATTAGTTTTTATTTTAGTTTTAATTTTAGAATTAAATTTAGGTTTATAGTATTGTATATGTGAAATTTTCTATCTATAATATAATAAAAATGCCATGCAAGCTATTAAAAAACACACTATTATATTTTTTTAATAAATCAGTTGACATTGATTAAGTAGGCAAATAAATAATAACGCAAGGTTGGTCTAACTTAGCTGTTGGTATGTTTGCACTTTGCATACCTACCATGTTGGTAACGCAGTACTTATTAGATACTGTACAGTTCTAGTACTTAAGTGAATTTTACTCAGGATCTTAAACTATTGACTATTAAGTTATTTTTACACTAATGTCAACACTTCTTTTTTCATATTTAAAACAGAGCTGTTAATACTGATCTATTTATAGCAAAAAGTATTCTAATCTAGGTGATAACTGCAGAAATTCTGTTAGCTACGTAACTCTCCCATACACATTGCTTAAATTTAAATTCAAAAACTTCTTTTTTCCTAAGTAATACCTACATAGGAAAACAGAATTATATTGAATATACAAACAGAAAAGATTTCGTAACAGTTTTGTTTACTAACCAACCCACGGTAAAGATCCCACACATACATTCATAGACTCGGTAATCGATATCAAACTGGTTGGCAGATAGGTATCACAGTAAATTAATAAAACAAAATGATAGCGTAACTCTCTTTATTATTTATTGCATTAGTCTGAAGGTTCAAGAAATAGCATTGTTGTGATTACCAGATGTTTCCAAGGCGAGCGCCGGCTCCGAATCCTAGAGGTCCGATGGGGGCAGCGGCGGCGATGGCGACAGGAGCCAAGGGAGCTGGACCGACCCAGGAGCGGCCCAGGGTGAGGTGGGCAGAGGCCAAGGGGGTCGCAGCGATGTGAGCACCAGCCAAATTAGTGGCAACTAGTGGAGCCGCCAATATCGATCTCTTTTGCAATCGTCGGGCCTCAAGAGCTCTAGCAGTATGGTGAACAGCCCGATCCAGGTTCACGCTCAGGGTATCCAAAGGCCTACCGTCAGCAGCCAGAATGTTGGCGGGTTGTCCGGGGGCGAGGGACAGCGGGCCTCTGTAGTTAGGTGCGCCGACGGGAGCCACAGGTCCAACTGCGGTGACGAGAGGGTTGAAGAGGCTCGACGACAAGGGAGCGGCTACTCCTGCGGTCCAGGGTGCCCCCCAAGCCAAACCAGGTCCCCAAACTCCATTGGGGTTGGCGACCGCTACGGCGAGCACTACTGACAACACCACCAGCCTGAACATTGTGGTCTGTGTTGGTTTGTATTAGTTCCAAAGCTAACTGATGCATGCTCCTCCACTGCTTTACCTTTTATATTAAAAAGCGTTATTTCGATTTCTATTGTGTAATGTACAAATTTCAATTCATTAGAGCGTTAACAGAAAAAATATAATATAAATACTATACGGTTTGATAATCAACCTTAACTTGTTTAAAATTAGAAACTGAAAAGTGCGTAAATGTTTACTGTGCGCCTGAAAAACCGTTCACTTTTTTGTTGTACTTATGCCTAATTGAATACAATTAGTCACGTATTACTATTATTCAATTATATTCTCACACCAATGCAATGTTAATATTGACAAAGGTAAGTAGTCTAATACGTAACGAATGACTTATTGTCAAAATTCAAAATTATTTATTTCACGTAGGCCAACCTGTGGCTCTTACAACACCGCATGACTCTACCACCGGTTCGCAAAGCGGATTCTGCTGAGAAGAGCCGCCAAGAAACTCAGCATTTGCTCTTTTCAAAATAATCATTTTACAATATTATTATGAAGCTATTACATTGTAATAAGTTTTTTATACTATCTTGTGGGCAGCAGCAACTTTGTTAGAATAAAATATAATATTTCCACAATTAGGGGAAGTTCCAAAAAATAAAAAACGTACTACAATTCAATTCATGTTAAGACGGGCAGACAGAAAGTAGCCCCATTCCCACCGGTGGAACCCGTTCACGAGCATGATGCATGATCCAGCCGATGTCGATCTAATATGTAATATCTAATATCTACTTCAGTCTTCAAAGCAAGCGCTTCCATTAAAAATATTATGTTTAAAAATAAAACTTAACGGTAATAATTATTATTATTTTTCTTATCAATACTTATCTTTTTTCTTCTTTATCAACGGATACTTAGACGCCCACAGCTGAACATAATTGGGTATTTGACTGTATCAAAATGTTGGTATTCATTATTTATAATTGAAAATGTAACATGTAAGAAAAACATTTGCAAAAACAGAAAATAAATCATTCCAAAAACAAATAAGTTATAGCTTTAAAATTTCCTGTTAGACAGAGTCCGAGTCTGAAATGTGACCTCAGAATTCAGCAACTCCATACACGCTCCATTGAAAATTTCGTTTTAGAAGGAGTTTTAGTTTCGCTTATAATTCCGAGACTAGATAAGATATTTAAAAAAGATAAATGGCATTGTGTTATAATATTTAAAAACGTTATTTTAAATAAATAAAAAAATATCAGTTACATAGCCAATTCTCTTGCATAGAGATTGCATTCTATACCACATGCCTTGGCCTTGCGCCAAAAACACGATAACTTAGGTCCCGAATACACCAACATGGGATATCCATGTGGCGTATATAACCTCTATGGAGGAATTAAAATATATCCACATGTCATGTCAGTGAGAAAGCTTTTAATTTTCGAACGTTTAGAGAATATAAATAGATGCGCAAGCTGTCTGCGCAAAGGATTCTTTATCAGACATCGTTTAGGCCGGCCTCAAAATTATTGTGTATTTTTATATCGCTTTTATTTTATAATATATACAGTTTCTAAATCAACGAAGTCTTTCAATCATCTATCAAGTTATATAATTATTATGGGGCGGCTGAAGAGCTCCATATTGGTGACCCCGACGACGTGAATATGGGGCTCTTCAGCCGCCCCATACCAAAACTACACGGATAAAATCGCAGATCATCATCAGCAACCCATCAACGGCCCACTACTGAGCGCAGGTCTCCTCTCAGAGAAGGGTTATAGGCCATAGTCCACCATGCTGGCTCAGTGCAAACAAACACCTTTGAGAACATTATGACGAACTCTCAGGTGTGCAGGTTTCCTCACGATGTTTCCTTCACCGTTGAAGCAAATGATATTTTATTTCTTAAACGCACTTAACTTAAGAAAAGCCATCAGAGGTGCGTGCCCGGGATCGAAAATCCGAACCCCAGAATAGGAGACCGCAACACTAATCACTAGGCTATCACTGCTTCGCAAATACACTGATACCCAAAGCGCAAATATCGCAGAACACAACATAATAAATATTATGCATAATAATATTAAATATTAATAAACTACCTACGTAGAAAAAAAAATCCTTCCAGAAAAAATAACTAAATAGAGAGCAATTGATAAATAAAAAATAACAATTGACAGATATATGCTCTAATAACCTTAATGTTAGCTAATTTTAAACAAATTAAATCACGTACTAAAACATTTTGTGACTTTATACTTACGAAATCATATTCTACGAGTTACTCGTAGAATATGATTTTTAGGGTTCCGTACCCAAAGGGTGCCAACGGGACCCTATTACTAAGCCTCCGCTGTCCGTCCGTCTGTCCGTCCGTCCGTCTGTCAGCGGGCTGTATCTCGTAAACCGTAATAGACAGTTCTTCACATTAAATATTTCTATTGCCGCTATATCAACAAATAATAAAAATTAAATTTAAAAATAAAGGGGGCTCCATCATAGACGAATGATGTTTACTACCGGGCTCCATACATGGAAAAGGAGTCTAAATAAAATTTTATTGTTTTACCCTGGCATGTGGGGTGTCATTGTCTAGAGCTCATTAAGTGGAGTTGAAAATATTTATATATTTTTTAGCTACAAAAATGAAGAAATGGGGGGCCGTCAAATTTTTCTGTTTTAGACCAATTTTGTTAGGGGGTCTATTTCAAAAACTAAACTATTTAGGAATTTGAAATTTTGGTATATTATTTACTATACATATATAGTGTATTTAAACAACAAATACTGAAAACACCGATTTATAATGCGGTTTGTAAGATGTGACCAAAACAAACGAGCATTTTTTCTCCTTATGCTAATTTAGTACTTTCTAAGAACTAAGATATCTAAATGTGTATATAGTTTAAAAAAATTATTTGTTTCTATGTATGGAACCCTAAAAGAGCGAGGCCCGGCTCGCACTTGGCCGATTTTTTTGGTTATAGGTAGGCATTTTATTTTTTTGGTTAAAGCCTATTGCGAGATTTGAAATTTTAGTCTGTGGCAAAAAATATAAGTAAAGCTAAACAGAGCAAACGGGCGTCATTGTTTGATACATTGTTTGATATGTATTAAAAGCAAAACAGTAGCTACAGCAAGTGATAGCCTAGTGGCGCGGGCGGTCTCCTATTCGGGGGGCCGCAGGGTCGATCCAGGGCACGTACCTCTGAGTTTGGAGTTATTTGCGTTTAACCATAATTCTATCTAATGATATCATACGCTTCAACGGTGAAGGAAAACATCGTGAGGAAAACTGCACGCTTGAGAGTATTCTCCATCATATTCTCAAAGGTCTATATATGTCTACTAATTCGCATTCGGCCAGCGTGGTGGAATATGGCCTATAAACTATATAATTCTTCTTTTAGACCTATATAAATTTCTATACCAATGACAAAATTCTTATAATAATATTTTCGTATAACATCCATCACTGATCAAGACAGATCGTTCTGAAAACATCTATAGTCAATAGCTATAGTTTAAGTATCATCATCACCATCATCCTACTGAGCGCAGGTCTCCTCTCAGAGACACAGACGTACAAATTTATTTTTTTCCCCCTTTTTTGATACGTAAGTGCTGAAGCCTGTTTGTTTAGTATGACATCCAAATTTTTCACAAATACACTTTTAAAAAATCATGTAAAAATTTTCAAGAAAAAAAACAGTCAGAATTAAAGAAGTAAGTCAATAATAAGTATCATTTTTATTCACCGAGTCGTTATTGTCATAATGAACATTTAAAAAGACTAGAGAGTGTAGAGAGGCTTGTGAAAACTTTTTTTTTTATAAAGCTTCTATTGAGCGATTTTCTACTGTGAGGCCGGTTAGGTTCATCACGCTCCGGCCATCATCCCACAGTAATCGGCCATCATGCTAATATTCCACTTTCCTTAGTTCCTTCCCTCCATTTCTTTATTATCTTATATTGGTGAAATGTTTCGCTATTTTTTTCAATAACTGCTCCTAAGTCCATTTGCGCAGTTCTGATACGCAGCTCATACAAACTTTATTTCGCCGACGAAGTATTGTCCAAGTTACAAATAATTACTCCGAAATATAGTTCGTATATGTTATTCACAAAGTTCATTATGGTGTTTTGTTGATTTAACACCAAAAATGCACGATAAATATAACTAAAACATTCACATAAGTTTTGCTCGATTTATAAAATTCAACTGATGTTAATTTTACACACGACTTTTTATAAATAGGTGAAATGAGCATCTTGCCTTATTAACTTATGAATGATACGAATATATATGACATATAAGAATAAAAAAATGTTGAATACACTCATTTACTTATAATCTTTGAGTATCAACTTATTAGGCTTATACACGGGCATGGTAGCTGCGTTATGTTGGAAGTTTTTATAGGTAAGTACTCAAAGAAATATATATTTTTTCTATGAATTAATAAGGCAATTATCTAATCCGATCAGACAATCTTCATTTTATATCATAATTATAAGTTTAACAAAACATACATGGCGCTCAAGCTAAATTCCTACCTATAGAAAAATTATGAAAAAATAAAAAAATATTTCCACAACATTATGAAGTGATAGAATTTTTTGACTATTTTTTACGTAATGTGCACACAAAAATCTAGGAGAATTGAACTTCAAAAATGAAATTCGTTGTAGGACTGTGGAATGGTTATATATAGACCATAGTCCACCACGCTGGCCCAATGCGAATTGGTAAACTTCACACACCTTTGAGAATATTGTGGAGAACTCTCAGGCGTGCAGATTTCCTCACGATGTTTTTCGTCACCATTGAAGCATCTGTTATTTAATTGCTTAAACGAACATAACTCCGAAAAGTCAAAGGTCGAAGAGGAACCCGGGATCGAACCAGCGAACTCCAAAATAGGAGACCGCAGTCTTAACCACTAGGCTATCATCGCTTTTTTAACCCTACACTTGAAGGAAAATTATTCAAATAAATAATATTAGGTACATGTATATAAAAATTAGATAACTGGGACTGCGGGCCGAGGAGATAAGGGTTCCAATCGCAGGGTTTAGTTTCAAAAATTTGGATAATAATTTGTGTATGAGTATGTGTAAATTCGGTGTTTAGTCTCTAATCTCCCCCTCCCTCCCCCCTCTCTGTCTATAATAATTCCCCTATCAACTGTCTGTCTATATAAATAATTTTGTGCTACGATTATAGACGAATTATATTTACGAATTGTCAAAGGCTACGATGGACGATATCCAGCACATACCTACTAGCGGAATGTAGCAGATATAGCGTTCAGAGGGAAGTGCTTTTGTGAAAATGTCACCAATAAGTATGACGTATCTAGGTGACTTATGTCGATTGTTGAGACAATATCTGCACAGGCAGTGAATTTGACCTCAGTTGTATCTGTTACATTCCACTATAGTTATGCGTGAGTTAGGTTACGATGCTCTTCCGTGTCGGACTCAAGTCGCCTAAAAATTAGATAATAAACAAAAAAAAATTCACCAAGGCATAAAAGATGTTGAAATATGTAAAGAACTATGTCCTACAGTAGGTAGATGCTGAAGATTAGTATGCTGGTATTTTTATCGGAAAGGTAAAATTATATTAACTTACTAGGATTATCAGGATAAAGACTATCCTTTAAGTTTAACTATCACTATAAGTAGATACCAAATTTCATTTTAAATCCATTTAGTAGTTTTCGTGTGATGCGCGGACAGACAGACAGACAGACAAAAATTAAATAAAAATCTGTTTTAGGCTCAGTAGCCTCCACCGGTCAAAATTTTCAAAGTATATTCAATGTACAGAAATCGTCCAGCTAAAGTTTTATGGCAAAATGTGATGCACCTCACGAACATTCTCATTCGAGCTTGAAAATAATACTCCTCCATTTATTTTTAAGAATAGGTAGGTTCCTACCTACTTACCGATTTTTAGTTTTTGACCCTTTTAGTATAATATTATTTTATGATAGCGAAATTGATCCACACGATTAAGTTATATATGAAACCTAATGTCAATTACTTTAAATGCTGCTACATGGCTAGCACAAACCTGGTACTTTCTTAAGTTTTCCTTAAAAGTGCAGGATTCCCGCGATGGCTGTGGGTAAGTACCCACAGAAAAGGAAATAGTACTTATATAGTTGCTTATCACACCAATATGGTGTTCTAAATTCTAAATAAAATAATATGTTCAACTTCTGTTTTCACATGCGTCTCTTCTCCCACATCAGTTTTATGAGTTTGTATGAAATTGAGTCGATGTGATGCTGACAAAACAGACATGGGTCATACAGGTTCGCATGTGCACCGTACGAATCTACACGAGTCACGGTTAAAGTAAAGTTTAAATTAGGCAGGATAGTGAAACAATTAGTTAAAGTAGGTAACTCTCTTTATATTTTATCGCCTTATTGCTAAGATCCTAGACTAGCCTTGTCGTGCTTCACCAAAGGTGTCCCACGCGAGCAGCGTGTCCGATACCCCAGGGGGCGGCGGCGACAGCGACGGGGGCGGGGGCGACCCAACTAGCAGAGTGACCCCACGCGCCCACTACGGGGGCGGCGGCCAGGGGAGCCACAGCCCAGGGAGCGGCCACGACAGACCTCTTCTTGAGCCAGTGGCCGTGGCCTTCGACAGCCTTGGCGGTGAGGTGCACGGCGCGGTCGAGGTTGACGCTGAGGGTGTCCAGGGGCCTGCCGTCAGCGGCCAGGATGTTGGCGGGCTGGCCGGGGGCGAGGGACAGCGGGCCTCTGTAGTTGTAAGCGCCGACGGGTGCGGCCACGGCTGCGACGGGAGCGGCTACGCCCAAGTGGCCGGCGAGTCCGGCGGGCGCCCAGGGAGCACCCCAGCCGGCGGCGAGCGGTGCGGCCAGGCCGGCACCCCACAGGCCGCTGGGCTTAGCGGCCGCCACGGCGAGCACGACAGACAACACCACCAGCTTGAACATTGTGGTCTGTGTTGTTATTAGTTCCGAAACTAACTGATGCATGTTCCCTGATAACTGCACCTTTTATACTAGTTGAACTTGCACTATTTGAAATACCTTTGTGACGTAAGGAAGTATGCGACAGGGCGTTGGTCATTCGTAGTCGGAAAGAAAATCACTGCAAGGGTAGTAAGTTCGATCGACCAAAATCACCATCTATTAAATTAGACCTTACAGCGTTTGCTATTGATACTAGACTAGTGTTAACAATTAAATAACACCAAGCTTGCCTTGGTTCGCTTATGGACCGTTCACTTCAATAATTATTTGTTATTAGGTATAAGAATAGATGCTTAAATTATTTTGCAACGGAAATTTTTACATATATGACAAGCGACAGCTACCTCAACAAGTAAAATAACAATTTAGCCAATAATAGAAACTTAGACATAAGTTTAAGCCTAAGGGAGTCATTTATAAATCTATTATCCGATCTGTGCTCCTGTACGGTAGTAAACATGGCCGGCCTTAACGAGCCACGTGCAAGAAATTCGAGTCACGGAGATGACAATGCTGTGGCGGATGTTCAACGTCACACGCTGCGATCGACAACGCAACGATCACATTCGCGGTAGCCTCAGTGTCCGTGACATCGGAGATAAGTGGCAAGAAGCCCATCATTGAAGATGGTACGGTCATGTAGCACGAAAACCTTAAGCTACCTCGGTAATAGATGTCTTAAAATCGTCATCTCTGGAGCTAAGTCTCGCGGCCGTCCAAGCGCTGGCTAGATCTTGTGAGTGCCGATTTGAGAGCCAATAAATTGCGAAAATCGGATGCTGAAGATCGGGCAAAGTGGACAAAAGCATGACGGAAAGCGAACCCCACCGTAGGACAAAGCTATTAGTCGAAGAAGAGGATAAACAGTAAGTCGCAATATACAATTTTGCAAAACTGTAGTAGATAAATATCTTGCTCCTTATTTTTAGTGTTGTTAAATCTGAAAGACTATTATTTTATTACTAAAATACTCCTACAGCACGATGCTAATTCGATGTTTAATTTATTAAACAGAATTAATCTATGGATATTATATTCTATAAGAGCGATGTTACACGGGCCAGTGCAACGTCGCAACCCATTTGCATTGTTGGAGTGTACACCACTCTGTTGGTGCAGCTTCGCAAGTATCACTAGCTAATAATAAAATTGTATTGTAGCAAGGCAAGTGACATTATGTCAATGTTCTGCGGAAAGCGCAGAGTTTGCAGACCTCCCAATAGGTGGACCGACGATATCAGTAGTGCTATTGTCTAAAAATTTGCGATCAAAATCTTATTCATTTCGTGGCATTAGCGTCAAAGTAAAATATTCCTTGACTATTGATTTGAAGTCACAAATTCAGTACAACCGATTCTAACATGGAGCGTTATGGAGCGTATCGTACATACCTAAACGTATGAGAATGCATACACGAAATTGAGCTCTAATTTAATGCTGATATGGTTTATTTTACTTTGACGCTAATGTCATGAAATGAATATGATTTTGATCGGCAACTTTTAGACAATTAGGCAGATGAGTCACAGGGAGCCGTTGGATTGTTGTATTCAGGCAGCGCAAGACCTGTGGAAGTCCATGCCATGTCCAAGAGACCTTTGTCCAGCAGTGGATGTCTATCGGTAGACAAGGAAGAGGTACCTATATTGGCAACGAAGCATGACGTGGCATACGACGGTTTTTTTCACGTAGGACGCCACAGCGGAGACGCAGAAGCAACGTGGCGACTGGCGACTCCGCACAGTGCCGTATGACATCGCTCTAATCGTTTCCTATAGGCGGCAATGCGCTACATTTTCACAACTTATTTCCGTTTTATTTGACATCTACTCTAAATAATCATAGTAATCCTTACTAATATTATAAATCCAAAAGTGACGTGTTTGTTGGATGGTTGGTTTGTCCTTCAATCATCAGCAACGGAGGAACGGATCGACGTGATTTTTTGCATGTATTTATGGACCTAAAGAGAGACTGAAAGGCTACTTTTTATCCCGGAATAACATAAAAGTTCCCGCGGGATTTTTTAAATCCTCTACGCAGACTGTCGCGCGCAAAGGCTAATACCAACTAATGATAACCATAACTTGTTACGTATACATATATCTAGTATTACTGGCGGCCAGGTTTATTAATCTAACTTTCTAAGTAAACCAAAATCTAAATAGTAATAATTATTTCAACATTGGATTCTAATATTATCAGTTAAATGTAGATTACCAACATTGATTATAGAGGTGGCAAACTTAATCGATGGATTGATAAATATTTGCTCGGACCTATTTGGATTAAAAATTCGACTTTCAAGTTTTTGAATTTTGATGAGATAGGTTATCGATTGTGTACAGCGATGGTCTCGCTCGACATATTTATTGACCGTGCGCAATATGAGATAGTTACCTAGTTATTAGTATAGAATAGAAAAGAATAGAATAGAAATGTTTTTTATTCAAATGAACTTTTTTTACAAGTGCTTTTGAATCGTCGATGAGTCTACCAGTGATTTGAAAAATTCACAACTTTAACAAAAAAAATATTTTTCACATGAACACCCACATAATGTTTTTCCAGACTCTTTAGTGAACATATAACTCCTCCGTAGTAATATTTAATTAATTTCAGTGATGTGGTGACAATTTTTACGAGGTTTCAAATAAAATTTCCTAAATTTCCCAATTTACCTAAATAACTTAATATTACCTTTAGAAGTTTTAGTAAGTACCTACCTAATTCGCACTTCCTTATCTTATTATTATTTTCAAAGCTCTTCCAGAAAATAGGACGGTCACTGAACTTCCCAATAGCAGGCTTATATTTTTTATCTTTCAATAGGGATGGAAAAAACAAGCTCAGCTGTTAAAGAAAGATTGGATTCGCACACTGAAATATATCAAGATGGAAAGGAAAGTGCCAAAAATGCTACTTCCCTGCTAATAATATAAATGCGAAAGTGTGTTTATTTGCTTGTCCTTCAATCACGCCCCAACAAAGCTATGGATCTATGTAATTTTGTATGGGTACTTATAGTTTACTACCTGGAGTGTGACATTATATAGGCTTTTTTATCCAGGAAAATTAAAGAGTTTCCACGGGATTTTAAAAACTAAATCCTTTCGGGCGAAGTCAGGCGTCAGCTAAATTGGAAAAAAAGCAACAGTTTTCAAATAAAATAAAAATGAAAACCCGTGAAAATATTTCATCACACTATTCCTAATCACAGAAATAAACCCATCAAAGTTAGGCATTTTCTTACACAAGGTGTTCAAATTACACGGACGGCGTAGTTGGACAAACACACTTGGATCCTTGAAAAAGAGTGGTGATAACCGTTCTATCTGGATATATTTCGCAGCTACAATGAACTAGGACAATACCTACTTAAAACGTTAAATATCGTTTTTCCTCGGAGGCTTATTTTTCTATCAAGAAAACCCTCAAATGTTAAACGATACACAAATGTTTTGTTCAGTAAATGTTTCAATTTTATTTATGTAGATAACTTTTAGAAAGCTTAGCGCCTTTTTAATGTTTATTGCAATTTCTGCCTTGTGTATCATTAAATAAATAATCTGGGGCGCAGTGTACGAATAATTACTGATAAAACTTTAAAAGTAGTTTCTTTTTAAATAGGCATCTTCTAGTCCAGCGCGCAGCTTCTTAAGCAGTGTATTCACTTACCATAAGGTGTGATCGTAGTAAACCGTTACTCTATAAAAAGAATCTTTTTATAGAGTAACGGTTTACTACGATCACACCTTATGGTAAGTGAATACACTGCTTAAGAAGCTGCGCGCTGGACTAGAAGATGCCTATTTAATCTTGATTTAAAAGTACCCACGATAAAGTTCGAAAAACGGGTTTTGTAGAGAGTGTCCCCTTTCTTATAAAAAGGTCTTCATTTGTTACTGAATCAGTTTTAATCAGCGATAAGTCTTTAGTTTTAATCTTTAATTTTACTTGTGATAGATTAAGTTTGTTTTATTTTATCATTTATCATTCGTCAAATTATGAAGTTCAGTTAATTTTTTTTATTTCCATTTTCAATCTAAGGCTATATATACTCAACGATCTAAGGACTATAGTACAGAGGTACGAAATGACGTGGGTATTTAATAATATTTTGCATGGGTACCTATAGTTTAAGATGACAGTGGCAAAGAGTTCCTGTGGAATTTCAATAAACTTATTCCTCACGATCGAAGTCGCGGGTAAATGCTTATTAATATTAAAATAATATTAAAAAAATAGTGCGGTTATAATTATGACGCTATGTCAGTTCATTTACTTATTATGATAGGTTGATAGTTTGTTTTGATGAGTTTATTTACTTCAAATATTAGTTGGTCGGCACTCGCCATATTACCACAGATATTACGTCAGAAGGTGAACATACATGACTTGAACTTGGATAACGGCCCACCCACCCACGCGCTAGTCGTGTAACCAACCGGTCTCATACGCATGCATGACGTCCATTGGTTAAGGTTGTTGTCGATAATTTTACTATAACATACATAAATAGGTATCCATATAACATCCTTCGGGACAAGCCCAATGGCGGTCGTGTAAAGGAGGCCTGGTATATGCTCTTAAGGGAGAGGGCAGACTGGCTACTTTAGGCGGTTTTTATGGTTTTCGAGTCACTGTTCGGAAGCTCGATTCCGCGTCCGAATGCTAACGTGTGCACACAACAAACCCCAGTCGCAGCGATCGAGTCGCGTGTTTTAGCATCGGCGTTCCGCGACTTTTAAACGCTCGCCTTCACATTTATTCGCATCGCACGCTTTTTAGTGGCGAAAACGCATTGCAGTCGCAAAAACGCCGATCGCTGACCGTAAAAGTAGCCAGTCTGCCCTCTCCCAGAGATCTCGGAGCCTTCCAATAAGCGCTGAGGGTGACCACCGAGGAGGTTTTAGTAGGTAACAATCTATATAACCCGAATTCTCCCCCAGGATGTCGACTATCTTTAAGAAGATTTCCCCCTCGTTAACAAAAAAAAGATATCCATAGACAAGACAATATTGCATTGTAAAGTCGACATCTCCTGAGGATGCTCCGGTGTCTGGGTAAAAGTTTTGTGTGGTGGTACATGTGAGTGGTGGTGCCATTGCTTGCTTGGGAACTTTGCTTTCTTGCTTGCTTGGGAAGGTGAGCGGTGCTTAGCTTGTTACTTACTGCATGTTTGACCATACAATTTTTTTCTGTTGACGGATTATAGCAAAATAATTGTAACTTTTTCTTGATAGATATCTATATTATTCGACAATTTACATGATGAAAAAAAGATCTGGCGGTCGCAGTAGGTACACCGGCACCGAGGTGGTGAGGGTGACATTGCTGTAGGTGGCATGTTTCTAATTTCTGACTTGTGTATTTCTTTTTTCTTCCCATAATTCAAAATTCGTATTTTCAGATGATAACAAACATTATTGCAATTATGAGCTACTAGTTGATGCCCGCGTCTTTGTCAGTGCGAATGTTCTTTGTCAGACTATTTCATTTTTAACCGACTTCCAAAAAGTAGGAGGTTCTCAATTCGGCCGGTATCTTTTTTTTTTTCTATGTATGTCCACCGATTTCTCCGGGATTACTGGCGGTCCAGTATGTATGTGTATTCACGTGATTTTTTTTTAATCGACAGAGGATGTTTGCGAAACGGTCCCATAAAAATGTTAACCTTCAACTCCTCAAGCCTGATGCTGCAGGGATATTGTTCACCTAAAATAAAGAGATTTAGGAAATGTCGATTACGAATTATTATTGTAGGTAACAAGTATGGGCTACATCATGGAGCTCCAGGTCCTAGCTCCTCAATCCTGATGCTGCAGGGTACTGTCTACCTAAAACTATGGGGATTTAGGAAATTTCGATTACGAATTGATATTGTAGGTAACAAGTATGGACTACATCATGGAGCTCCAGGTCCTAGCTCCTCAATCATAGGATACTACACTTAAAAGCTTTAAATAAAAATTCTTTTCAAAAAACCCGACTTATAACGCCACTACAAAGTATAAAAATAATTTTAGTTTGTCCACGTTTGTTGAAGTCGGGCGGGCCTAAAATACAAACTATGAAACCGACTCGCGCGGATGCTCACTCGACTTCTACAAACGAGTCTCTCATATTGTGTAGCGACGCGCATCGGTTTCATAGTTTAAATTTAGGCCCGCCCGACTTCAACAAACGTGGACAAACTAAAATTATTTTTATACTTTGTAATGGCGTTAGAAGTCGGTTTTTTGAAAACAATTTTTTACACGTCATGTAAACTTCCTCCATTGCTGGTAGCCGAAATCACAGGTGGAGGTGGAACTTAAAAATATTAATACCTATTAAGTACCTACTTTTTAGGCAGTTTCTTCTTCCCACTTTGACGGATTGGAATCGTGGAACTTTCGGTTTTCAACTCGCGCCCTAACCGTTAAGCTATTGATAGTAGGTATATATATTCTATTATAGTAAGTATATTAAATAATTATAGTTCCACATTTTACCAGACTACTATCTTGAGACGTGTGATTTAACCTTCAAGGGTATTAATAAGACTGAATGCGAGTAGGACCTGTCGCTTTGAGAGAGTTCCGTCACATTAAATGTCTTTCCTTGATCTTAACTTAAATATTTTTTCCCCATTATGAAGTACGAACCCCTAAAAAGATGAAAAGATTTTCTTCATAACTTTATTGGTGTTAACTTTCAACTTAAATCTTGTTGCGTAATCATGAGAAGGGTTCAGGCTATAGTCTACCACGCTAGTCATGTTATGGATTGGCAGACTTCACACAGCTTTGAGCACATTGCTTCAGGCGTGCAAACTTCACGATGTTTTCCATCAACATCGAAGCAAGTAATCATCTTATAATAGTTAATTTATTTATTTACTAGCGGCCTGCCCCAGCTTCGCACGGGTAGTAGAGCATTATTACGTGTATGTTTTGCAAACTCCTTGGAATGTTCCATAAGTTATACCTTGAAAAGCATATTGAACAGTACGTAGGCTTATAAAAAGTATCACTCGCAAGCGAGTTCCGTCATCGCCATCGAAAATAGAAACCCGGCTATTTTTTTTTTTTTGGCGCGCGTTCTTTTTTATTTTGTGATAACTCTAAAAGATATTAATTTAAATTATATGATGTAAACGATTATCATAATGAGCATGAAAGTATTATGGTAACTAAAGTATTTAAGTTGATAAGGATTTTAATCCTTAAGTCATCACTGGCAACACGCACTGTTCGAAGACTTTAGTCTTCAGGCACTGAGGAATTTTGGACGAGAAGACATCTCGGAGCTTCCTGAACGCTGCCCAGCCGAGTTGGATTCGGCGGTTGATCTCTTTCTCGAAATTGGACCTACCTAGCTGGACTGTGTGTCCCAGGTAAATATACTCGTCGACAATTTCGAGTGCAGAGTTCTCAACAATTACGGGTGGAGCGGTGCATGAGCATTGGACATGATTTTCGTCTTGCTCATGTTCATTTTCAGGCTCACCTGTTGAGAAACCCTGCTGAGATCGTTGAGCATTGTATTGAGGTCTCTCAGAGTCTCTGCCATGACTACTATGTCATCGGCAAATCGCAGGTGAGTGATGTACTCGCCGTTTATGTTGATGCCAAGCCCGTTCCAATCCAGAAGCTTAAAGACGTCCTCCAACGCAGCAGTAAAGAGCTTCGGGGGAGATAACGTCTCCCTGTCGCACTCCACGCTGCAAGTGGATTGGCCTCGTAGTCTGGTCCTCATATGTAGGCTCAGGACCGCTCAGCGGGCGATGGAGAGAGCTATGCTCGGAGTGTCCCTGCGGGATCGAATCAGAAATGAGGAGATCCGTAGGAGAACCACCGACATAGCTCAGCGAGTCGCGATACTGAAGTGGAAATGGGCGGGGCATAGTTCGAAGAGCTGATGGTCGTTGGGGTCCCAAGGTGCTGGAGTGGCGACCCCGCACCGGGAAGCGCAGTGTTGGCAGACCCCCCACCAGGTGGACCGACGACATCAAGCGAGTCGCAGGGAGCCGCTGGATTCAGGCGGCGCAAGACCGAGGCCTGTAGAAGTCCATGCAAGAGACCTTTGTCCAGCAGTGGACGTCTATCGGTTGATAAAGAAGAAGAAGAAAAAGAATACTGTATTCGTCTAAACAGATTTCCGCATACCTAGTACGTGACCATTTTTTAGAAGTTTAAATGGATATGATAAGCTATCCTTAAAAGATAGATATATGCTATTGCGGAATTTTCTGTAAAGACTTATCCCACCATACCACCAAGGGCACCAAGATACATTGTTTTGTTATATCTCAAAAGGCAGCGTTTTCGATGAAAGCTCCCAGGCGGCTTGAATTTTTCCGACTTTGTCAACAATAGGGTATTTGACTACTTTTAGAAAATCATCTTAAATTGTTAATAATGCTATGCTGAAGCTAACAAAACGTATATTTCGGCATAATTTTCAGTATTTTTCATAAAAATCGAGAAATAAATTCAAAAAAATAAATTGCCGCCGAAACGTTCCATTTGCTCTCATGACGTAACAGTTCACATTTCAAACAATGACAATTTTATAATATGTGTTTAGGCCGCGTGTCGCATACTATTTGGTATTTAATAAAATAGTAACGATGAAAAACAGACGAAATTAGCCTATTACGCCGCACAAACACGTCGAAATGTATTGACAAAATGAGAATTCCATAGGTGGTGTGGACTGTGACGTCATTCGAGAACACGGAACGTTTTCGATCACGTGACCATGGCCAGAATTATAGCAATTTTATTTAATGTTTTCTAATTAAATAAAGCTTTATTTTTTAGTTTTGTCGTATGGAATAATGTTTTTAGATAATAATCTTTTAGGATGACACCAGTTGAAACGATATTTTTATTATAGTCAAATACCCTATTATCGTCGTATTTCAACCAATTTACACAAAAACTTAATAAAATTATACAAATAAACCTTCCTCATGAATCACCCTATCTATTGGTGAAAACCGCATGAAAATCCGCTCGTTAGTTTTTGAGTTTATCGCGAACAGACCGACAGACAGACAAACAGACAGACAGACGCGGCGGGGGACTTTGTTTTATAATATGTAGTGATTTACGATGTCAAAACCTACCTACGTTGTAAAGTTGGTAAAACAGATTGCAATCTTTATACGTGGATAGATTTATTATTTATTGGCACCAATTGGCACGCTTTACCTACTTCTTAATACCAACCGTTAGATAAGAACCAACTTCAGCTACCGTGTTCTCTATTTTTGACAGTAAGTAGTTATGGAAAACGCTGGAAAAGTTGCCATCTAAGAAATGGCGAACTCACATTTCTTCTTTCTTTCTTCTACAAAATGCAGTTTTGACAGTTCTAGTTAGCAACTGATCTTCAACTGATCGATAGCTACTCAGATAGAGAATAGCCCCCCTGATCATTAGGCGAGCATTCAAACCAAAATAACAATGCATAGCGAAACTAAAAATAACTCAAGAAAAAGACAAAAACAACTAAATACGCACGATAAATAATTATTTTAAATACCTCAACACAAATTAATATGTAACAATTTCCGCAAGTGAATGTGACCGGACAGTATTTCAAGGTTATAATACTGCAAAAACTTTGTATAAAAACCTCGCCCAAGCATAAATCAGTCCACTTCCTTCACTACACTTAGTTAAATATGAGGTGCTTATGAAATCATCATTCATACAATTATTGAATCTGCGAGACACTATGTTTGTTCATCGATATAAATAGTAAACAAAACAACAAAAAACTTAAAAGTATGAACTGAAAGAAGCAATGTATAAAATTAATAATGTATTAAGGTTTCAAAGGAAAAGGGGCAGCTCAAGTAACAAAAACCAAATAAGTATAATAATATTTATTTACGTCTTATCCTGAAACTATCGTGCCACTATCAGACTGAGAGACTTGGTAGATTTTACGCTGAAAATATTATGATTTTTTGGTATTTTTCCTAGAACATTATTTTTAAATAGTCCGGTAATCAGAAATGAAACAGGATTTGAAGGTGAAAATTTGCAGATAATAATCAAAGTACCCATGCCGCAGTAAGGCTAGTAAAGAAATTACCTTATAATAATTGATAAAGGATATCTTTAGTTATTGTTTATAAACCCATATAGTCCGGGAGGAATCGGCGCATGCGTACCGAAAACTATTCCACCTGAATTTTTTTATGCGATCCTCTTCAAATGGCCCTCCTAATAATATAAATGCATGTTGCCAGGGCGCCACCTGGTGCCATATTGTTTAAACCGAAATTGTTTAAACAATTGCAAGGAATTGTTATTTTTCAACCGGACAAATTTTTTTTATATTCTTTATTGAAATACCAATAAAAAAGGTCCTATGACTTTTCACGATAAAGTTAATATTTTTAAAGATATGAATTTTTAAAGGTTCGAAAAATCTCAAATTTGGGTACTTTCGACCCATCAAAAATATATTAAAAAAAAACATAATGTTTAAGTAATATTTTTTTTAAATTCTCTATACAATAGTTAATAATATTGTTATTAGAGATTTAAAAAAATTTCATTGTTTATATCTTTTTTTTAATTGTTAATTTCGCGCGTTCACAAGTATGCGTCGCTACCCTTTAAGAAAATTTTTAAGAAAATTTTATTGGCCTAATAACTAGGCCAGTGTCAATAACTGGGTCTTTTACTTTACTTTCCGTTTTAATAACAAAAAAGTAATATAAACTGATAAAAAAGTAATTTTAATGACATGTTCCGATTTATGCTTAAATAACTTTTGAAAAATTGATTTCAGAAAAAAATTTATTAAAAACAAATTGTAGACAATTTAATTATTGAGAGACAGCGATACTTAAAGGTAACCTTTAAGTATCGGTGTCTCTCTCTGACTCATGCGTTGCATCGGCCTCTCTGTGTCTTGAATCATTATTTATCATTTATCTTAAAAACTATCAACTTTATCAAGATTGTTAAAGAGAGCAATGTTATTAATAATTAAATTGTCTACAATTTGTTTTTAATAAATTTTTTTCTGAAATCAATTTTTCAAAAGTTATTTAAGCGTAAATCGGAACATGTCATTAAAATTACTTTTTTATCAGTTTATTACTTTTTTGTTATTAAAACGGAAAGTAAAGTAAAAGACCCTGTTATTGACACTGGCCTAGTTATTAAGACAATAAAATTTTCTTAAAAATTTTCTTAAAGGTAAGCGACGCATACTTGTGAGCGCGCGAAATTAACAATTAAAAAAAAGATATAAACAATGAATTTTTTTTAAATTTCTATTAACAATATTGTTAACTATTGTATAGAGAATTTAAAAAAAAATATTACTTAAACATTATGTTTTTTTTAAATATATTTTTCATGGGTCGAAAGTACCCAAATTTGAGATTTTTCGAACCTTTAAAAATTCATATCTTTAAAAATATTAAGTTTATCGTGAAAAGTCATAGGACCTTTTTTATTGGTATTTCAATAAAGAATATAAAAAAAATTGTCCGGTTGAAAAATAACAATTCCTTCCAATTGTTTAAACAATTTCGGTTTAAACAATATGGCACCAGGTGGCGCCCTGGCAACATGCATTTATATAATTAGGAGGGCAATTTGAAGAGGATCGCATAAAAAAATTGAGGTGGAATAGTTTTCGGTACGCATGCGCCGATTCCTCCCGGACTAATATTAAGCACTGTCATTTACTGTGTCTATAAAAGGGGATTCAATTAATCTATCGATGTCGACACCGATTAACTAATTACAATTTCTTAATGCGGCCATATTAATCTATGCCCATAGTAACAATATTCAACCTTTTTTTCTCTAAAGGTTATTAAGCGCCTGTAGTAAATATCATTCATCTATGTTTGTACCATACCTATCTAAAATTCTAAACCATAGACATAATTAATGGGCGCTAATTAAGGCAGCTTCCTTAAAATGTCATTCTCATCTTCAAATATATTTAGTTGTCTAATGAATTAATAGGTCAGCGACGAACTTTTAGCTTCAAATAAATGGTTTTCAAGCGACCATAATATTGTATAATTTAATATAAAAAATTCTTTTTTTTTTCGATGACAAGCTAGCCCTTGCCTGCGATCTCACCTGATGGTAACTGACGATGCAGTCTAAGATGATAGCGGGCTAACTTGGAAGGGGTATGGCAGTGAACATTCAACCCATACCCCTAATTGGTTTCTACACGCCATCGTGCCGGAACGCTAAATCGCTTGGCGGCACGTCTTTGACAGTAGAGTGGTAACTAGCCACGGCCAAAGCCTCCCACCAGACCAGACCAGTGACAATTCAGAAATTATAAATTCCCAAATTGACCCCGCCGGGAATCGAACCCGAGACCTCCCAGTTATAAGACAACAGCGCTCACCACTGAGCCAGGGAGGTCGTCAAAATCAAGCCACAACAAATTCTTTTCAAACAACCGACTTAAAACTCCCGCTTTACTACATTACACACACACACACACACTATACAAAGTATATAATTTATTGTTGATATTTTAAAAACCGCTCGACCGATTTGGATAAAATTTATATGCGACCACCTGGAGAGTATACCTTTTCAAACAAAAAAAAGAATTTCCCAAATCGGTTCAGGCGTCTTCGAGTACTAGCTTGCTTTCCGGCGGCGGACTTCCTTTGCACCCGGAAATCAAAAAGATCTCAAGAGATTTTAAAAAATCTAAATCCGCGCGGACGAAGTGGAGAGGGGTCTGCCGACACTGCGCTTTCTGCATCATCTAGTTTTTAAATAAATGACTTGATTATTAGGAATAAAGGGCTGAAGAAGCTTTAGAATTTTGATATAGATACATATTTAGTGGACTACGGTTTAGTACAGAAAAATGCCGAATGTAATTACCAGCCTAATGGATTTGCAAATTGCGGATACTGTGGAAGTACTGAGAACTGGTACAGCGAGTGGTCGGCCGTGGCTCGCCTTGATCTAGAAATAAGACCTGTATTATAATACCGGTCTAAATAAAAACGAATGTTAGATAAAAGTATGAGTAATGTTGTTATAGTTACTTAGCGCACTCGATGCTACACATGTTATGTTGTTAATTTGTTATGTCATTCTGCTAATTGTATCGAGTATTTACCTTTTATTATCAACAATCAAATATCGAGTATAACTATTAATTCACCCGTCTTTCAGTCTTTTATCTGTTATACTCTGGAGAGTGCGCGTCCTAATTTGTTTGTGTTTGAATTCCAACCTACTCGCACGAGAGTTTAACTTTTCTGAAACGAATCGCTAAATTGTTTTACTCTGTATAACTAAAGTAGGAACTTTTAAAACAAAAGTGAATAAACATCTTCTAGGCAAGCGCACTTCAATATTCCATCATTGATTGTCGTTAAGCTCGAGGATATTTCACAGCAAAACAAAAAATATGTTAATCGATTTTGATTTCGATTAAAAGCGGTCAAATTGAAAGCACTTTTGCGTTGAGGGAGATGACGGCTCCGCAACTTAGTACTTACTTAAAATATTATAAAGCCTTGTCTGAGAGGAGACCTGCGCTCAGTAGTGAGCCGTTGATGGGTTGCTGCTAATGATGATGGTGATGTACAAAACCTTCAAATGTAGTAAACACTTTTATACAAATACTAGCTGATGCCCGCGACTTCGTCCGCATGGATTTAGTTTTTAGAAATCCCGCGGGAACTCTTTCATTATCCGAGATAAAAAGTAGCTCTCCCGGTCTGAGGAACCACTACTACATCCATTACTATACCCATGCAAAAAATCGCATCAATCCGCTGTTCTGTTGCGAGGTGATTGAAGGACAAACCAACAAACAAACACACTTTCGCATTTATAATATCAGTAATGCTTTATTATAACACTTTTTATAATTGTCAAATTTTTTACCATACCTACTTAACCAAAGACAAAATTACGTTTAGCTGTCATTTACGTTTTGTTATTCCACTGACATTTGCGTTTTGTTATTCCATGTCAGATGCGTTTTTGTTATACCACGTTTTATAGTGACATAACGGAAACGCGGTCGAACGGGATAAAAAGTATCCTATGTCCGTCTCCTGGTTCTAAGCTACCTCTCCACAAATTTTCAGCCAAATCGGTTCATCCGTTCTTGAGTTATAAATAGTGTAACTAACACCACTTTCTTTTATATATATAAGATTAAAATATGGAAGTTCCTGACTGTATGAAAGCAGGTATGAGAATAGAAATCAGCCAATGAGTTTCCACATAATTATGTATTTCATGACTTCATAAATCTACCAAATATATTGCCATTGTTACAAAGGAATTCGGCATTCTTATACCTACTTAGTTTGAACCTAACTATCTAACGCCTACTTACTGCATACCTACTTTAGGCATAATTTACTGTTTTAATGCAAATACATAGTGAGTAAGTGATAGTTATGTGCACAAACTACTTTGTGTTTTATTGACGCATATATTGTCAAATAGGTACTATAAAGATAGTTAGATTTTATAAAAAAGCCCGCGGGAATCCTTTGGTTTTCTGGTATAAAAAGTACAGCCTATGTCACTCGCCAGTTCCTAACATAACATCCAGGGCTAACATCTGAAATCAAATGTAATCCAAAACGTCTCAACTCTCAACTCAATGAAAATATGAGTCTCTAAAAGATATCACAAAAAAATGGGCATACAAAATTTTCTCGTGGCGCGCATATCTTACCCCTACAGATTATGCAAAAAAATACGTCTATCCGTTGCTCTTGCTCCTTTACTGCATGATTGAAGGATGTACCAACAAAAACAAATTTGCATTTATAATATTAGTAGTGAAATGTCGGTGTTTCAAAAACAATATCCCTAATCTAAACTATGAATCTACTATGTACTTATTAAAAATGATTTAATATAAAAAATTCTTTTTAAAAAACCGACTTCAAACTCCCGCGCCACTATACACAGTATATAATTTATTCGTGACATTTTAAAACCGCTCGACCGATTTCGATTAAATTTGTATGGGACCACCTGGGAAGAATACCCTTTCAAACAAAAAAATAATTTTCCAAATCGGTTCAGGCGTCTTCGAGTAATCGGTGAACATACATAAAAAAAAAAGATTCCGACGAATTGATAACCTCCTCCTTGACCAAACGTGTTTCACAGCTGGATTTTATCTATGAAATTGATCACAGGTAAAAAAAGATTTGAATTGTGATTTCAACACTACACAACACCAAAGAACAAAAGACAACATGCAACACCTATCGGCACAACACCACCGCGCCGCCATCCAGTCCAAAGAAACATAGCATAACAAGTAGGTATTATATTTTATTGTTAGCTGAATGCTAAGAACACATTCCAAAGTTCAATTTCGAAGTTTTATTTAGGTAACCTCTTGGTGACATAGTTTTTGAAAATCCCACGGCAACAAAAACATAGGAAAACAAAGTATTATGGTACATAGTTTTGTGTTAAAAAAAACAAAGTAGTATATTATGTGACTTACAGAGTGTCCGTTGCTCTGTTGCTGCATGAATGTTTGCAAGACAAACCAACAAACAAATACACTTTCGCGTTTATAATAGATATAAATAAGTAGGGATGGATAGTAGGATAAACAATTCAGCAAAAATAATTTAAAAACATCATTACAAAATATTAATAAAGTACTCATTTTCTAAGTAAATATAGTATAGCACATTTTTAGGGTTCCGTAGTAAACAAGGAACCCTTATTGTTTCGCCATGTCCGTCCGTCTGTCTGTCTGTCTGTCTGTCTGTCTGTCTGTCTGTCCGTCCGCGGTTTAGCTCAGAGACTATTGGTACTAGAAATCTGTAATTTGACAAGGGTTTAAATATCAATCACGCCGACAAAGTGGTGAAATAAAATTGTGAAAAATAATTTTTTTTAGGGTACCTCCCCCACATGTAAAGTGGGGATGAATTTTTTTTTCTCGTCTATCCCATAGTGTGGGGTGTCGTTGAATAATCTCTGAGGTGAGGTCTTTCAAAAATAATGTGGGTGTGGGAACACCATTTTTCAATTCAGGGATCCGTTTGTGAAATATGATATTTTAAAGTGCTAAATTTTATTAGAGTCAAGTGTACCCCCCTCTGCCAGCTAAATGGTTGGATAAAGGATACAAGAAAAAATTCACAGCAGTAGTAGGTATATATAATGAATTTTAAAGGAAAACTATCACGGCTAAGTAGGGCTCATTAGTTAAGGAGTTATATCTGTTTTTTCTAAGTTAGGTATTACACGTAGTGTAAGTTGAATATTTTGTAGTATATTATAGTATTTAAGCCATGGAACTCAAAATGTATTCAATATTCATAAATAAAATAAAAGCACTATCCTAGGTCAGCAATAATATTTGAGACTTTCAACTACGGAGCCCTACACTGCGCGTGGCCCGACACGCACTTGGCCGGTTTTTAGTCTTAATATTGCAGTGGACGGCAGACCCTACTCTGTATTGCTGCTTATAAAAATTCAATACTTGCAAGACAATTTATAAGCAATACGCTAGCTGCAGATAAATTTTATCAGTTGCAGTCAAGGAATGTTCCTTGACTGCAACTGATAAAATAATTCCGATTATTCTGATTCTACCGGTAGAGAGAAGTATGTACTTCTCTCTACCGGTTGCAGTTGACACCTTATCAGCTGGCCCGAGTTGTGTTTATAGAATCCATGGAAAGAGTCATGACATTAGAATATCTACTTCGCATGATACGAAGACAGAAGCAGTTGACGGTTTTGCTATTATAAGGTAACGTTATAGTCTGCATCGAGCTGAACTACGTGATTATTTTTAAGTAAAAATGAATTATTTTGTTTATTCAACCAAAAATACAAAAGGAGTATAAGATTTTTCACGTAATGGCAATACTTATAAGAATTTTACTTATATTCAAAATATAATAAAGCATCAAAACAAAAAATATCACTATTTATAGTTATGCTTTGTGTTAAAATAATTAAAGAAGTAGGTTAAGCTCTTTTATTATTTTATTACTCATAAAACTTACTACTAACTTACTTCCTTAATTTATTATTATTACGTCCGATCTAGAAAAATCTATTTTATTTTAATTTATTACTAAAGGTCGTTGTGGCATGTAATTGTTAATGATAAATTATATAAGTATCGCTATGAGATACCTTTGAGTATATTGCTAACTAGGGCTACCAACTTGAAATTGGTAATATCAGTAGGAATATTATAAATCGAGCGAAAAATAATGAGTGAGGGACTATTATATTGTTATGTAATCGACCATATTTTATTCGTATTGAGTAAATACATTAATTATTGCTTTTAAGGGATGGACTAATCCCTAACCCCTATGACGAGAACCTCGTGAGAGCTGAGACTTCGCGTAAGAATTATTATACTAATCGTTTTGAATAGCTAGTAATAGTACTCAAAGTGTACCGTTTTTATGGTCCCGTGCCCGAAGGGTGCCAACGGGACCCTATTTTAGACCCTAGATTATTATATAACAAAGTTAAAAAAAACGTTACGCCTGAACTCCGAATTATACAGGAACCTATGTATAATAATAATTACTAATTATACATATGGTTAGAATAATAATAATATTAACAAAGAAAATGCATTGTTTATAAGTAAAAATTAAAAATTAGCAATGCTATTAATAACGAAGGAATATTAATTTGGCGTAATGATTTAAAATTAATTACCAGTAAGATACTTTACCAAAAAGGGCTATTGACAACCATAAGACGCAAATACAAACTATCTAACGAAATGACCCTACAAATTGCATCATTCAACTTTTACCCTTAAGTATTATTAATAAATAATTAATATTAATTATACAGCAGACTGCCTATATTCCTAAACTTTGTTCCGTATTCGTTTTTCTATAAAAAATAGAAATGTTTAGATATTGTAGTATCCGTAATTCCTAGTTCCGTGGATATTGTAATCCGCGACTTATACGGCGCGTATTTTTGTTTTTAAAATGCCAGTGGTATACTCTTTGATAGGATGCTTTTTTTCGGCTCCGGAATATCTTTGTCTATGACAGCTATAAAACTGTGTCTATGACAGGCAGATAGGAAAAACCCGTGAAGGGAGCCGGTAACATTTTTTAAAGTCCCCTCATAGCGGATTCGAAAATTTGTATTCGATTAAACATTATACGTTTATAATAGGTAAGCTCAGTATACGTTAATTTGAAAAGCCGAAACAATTTAAAAAAATACTTTTTTCAAAAATTCAAAATTTACCGTCATCGTCGATGTTGATTTTTTGTCAGTGTATTCGATTTCTTTTTTTGGTCGGTGGAGTCTCGCATATCTACTTGAAGTATGTGATAGGGGGGAGACTCTTTCGGCCAAAAAAGTGGTTTGAGTAATTTTTTCCGGTATGACGGTTTTGAATTTTTGAAAAAATAATTTTTTCACATTGTTTTGGCTTTCATTAAATTTAAATTAACACATACCGAGCTTATTATTATATATCGTACAATGTTTAAATATCAATTCGAATACAAAATCTTCGAATCCGCATGACGGTTCTTTCAATGTTAGCGGCTCCCGGTATATATCGTCCAAATAATAATTATAATAAGAGTATATGAAGCAATTATTTCGAAATCACAGACAGACAGTTCAAACTATCTCCTATTACCTACACTAAATTGTACAATATTATTAGATACTGTATAATGAGTATTTTAAGTCCTCGCGTAGGTTTATAAATAACTAGCACTAAGAACAATTTTATAAGGGCACTTGGTAAGTAGCTTAATAAACCTTAAATTATACCGCGACAACTATCGCGGAATGCTGAACGCAATAATGTTCACTCCACAGTTAGACAGAAAATCGCAGCGTTACTTAAACGCTCTATATTTTGTAGCAGAGCTTGGTAGCTACACATCATAATAATGTATAAAACAGACAAATACAAGCATTTACTAATGTTTCTTAACAGCTTTGATTTTTTAAAATAGAATACAATAGAATAGTTTTTATTCAAATAAACTTTTACAAAGTTTTTTATTGGTACTTGTTAGTATATAATATTATTTATCTACTCCCATGCTTTAAATCCTCTATAAAAGATTCTGAAACAGTTAGCTTATTGCCAACATTAAAACACCCAATGTCCTAATAACCGTAATATCATCCAAACGGATGATATTATAATGTTGTACTGAATTTCATAACACTGCTTTGTTTTTTTCTATCCCTTCTGCGCAAAGGGTTTACTCAACAGACAGCCACATTCTTACTGCTCGATGCGTGGCATCCCGCATCTGTATGAATTTCAAAAAATCGGCCAAGTGCGAGTCGGGACTCGCTCTTTTAGGGTTCCGTTAAAAAAAATTTAATAAAAATATTTCCATGTACCCATGGAAATATTTTAATTTAATTTTTTTAATTTAATTAAATTTTTATTATTTGTTGTTATAGCGGCAATAGAAATACATAATATGTCAAAATTTCGTCTGTCTATCTATTACGGCTTACGAGATACAGCCCGCTGACAGACGAACGGACAGACGGACAGCGTAGGCTTAGTAATAGGGTCCCGTTGGTACCCTTTGGGTACGGAACCCTAAAAAGAGCAAGAACATTGTCATTCACGCGCGTTTCACTACTAAAACGCCGCGCACCGTAAAAAAAGTAGGTTATTCGAATCCCCGCCATTTTTCTTCGATATTTTATTGTTTTAATTGCAATAATGTAACCCAAAGTAGCAAAATTTTGCCTATTAAATGCATTATTTGGCGTTTGCTGAGAAAAATATCGATGATACATAAAAATTATGTAATACATAACTAAAGTACCCATTATTCCCTACAAAAAAAGTCCAGGAGGGAATATTATCTAAGTATCATATTTTAGCTTTTGTGTTCTAATATTTAATTAGATCGCCTTTATTATCGTAGTATTCATTCTTCCTTACTAATACATAATTATAAATGCGAAAGTGTGTTTGTTTGTTGGTTTGTCCGTCAATCACGCTGCAACAAAGCTACGGGTTGATGTATGAGGTATAGTTCAGAACCCGGAGGGAGGAGGGTTTCCGCGGGATTTTATAAACTAGATACACGCGGACGAAGTCGCGGGCATCAGCTAGTAATTTTATAAAATAAAAAATGAAAATAAAATTGCGCGTCCCCGGATCCATGCAGCAATCCGAGTTTTTTTTTTACAATACAGATCTGGAAAATGTACATCACAAAAGATGGGCATAAACACATTTACCAGTTTGGGTAAAACAATTGCTAACTATTTACCACTTCCTAATCCTGAGTTGTGTACAGGACATTGCAACATCTGCCACAATATTAGTAAATATGCCGGAGGAGACATCAAGTTTAAAACGGCACGGCGCGGCGGATGGAAGTCTACATCTGTTGCTGAGGGCTTCATTAATGACTCTATAACCAACAAAATCCACGTGTCGAATGTAATTTCGAATTCCATAGAAAATAAAAATAGTGACGTGGTAAATATAAATATCCCACCGAGTACATCGGAATCGGGACCTTCCAACATTATAGAACATAATTATTCAAGTGAATTTATTAAAATTATTAAATTGCAATTATTAAATTGCACTATACAAAATATTAATTACTACTACAATAAATAATTCTTTCATTAATACTTAGTTTATTTGTATATACTCAGTAATGATCGACCATGACGTAAAAGCTCGTATAAACGCTGCTTGGATGAAATGGTGAGACTTAACCGTTGTGTTGTGCGATCGCCGAATGCCGCTTAAGCTTAAGGGACTCATTTACAAATCTATTATCTGACCTGTGCTCCTGTACGGTAGTGAAACATGGCCAGCCTTAACGAGGCACGTGCAAGAACTTCGAGTCACGGAGATGAAAATGCTGCGGTGGATGTGCAATGTCACACGCTGCGATCGACAACGCAACGATCACATCCGCGGTAGGCTCAGTGTCCGTGATATCGAAGACAAGTTGCAAGAAGCCCGTCTAAGATGGTACGGTCATGTGGCACGGAAACCACAAAGCTGCGTCGGTAATAGATGTCTTAACATCGCCGTCCCTGGAGCTAAACCTCGCGGCCGTCCAAAAAAGCGCTGGCTGGATATTGTGAGTGCTGATCTGAGGGCCAATAAATTACGAAAATCGGATGCAGAAAATCGGGCAAAGTGAGCTAGAGCATGCCGGAAAGCGGACCCCACCTAGTGGGATAACGCTTAGTCGAAGAAGAGACTCAGTAATGGATGATATTAGGTTACTAGGACTGGCTGTTTTAATGTTAGCAGTAAGCTAACTGTTTCAGAATCTTTTATAGAGGATTCATAAAAAGGGTGTAGATAAAGTCTTGTATGCAACTGTTGGTATTAAGGTATTAAACTACAGTTGCATAAATAACTATTATTTATCAGCGTATTTAATGTACTTACAAAGGCTAAATTTCCACAAATTTATAAACAAACTACTGTCTGATATATTTTTTATTATGTCCGTTACTACTACTAGCCACGACTGAAGCACAGACTAGACTAGAGGCAATTTAGTAATTATAAATTCTCAATTGCCCCAACATGGAATCGAACTCGAGACTCACCTGCTTATAAAGACCACAGTGCTCACCACTACCCCAGGGAGGTCATTAAAAATTAAAATGTATAAATGTATGTAGGTATGTACGACCGCTGCGGATTGTCCTATAGATGTGTGTAGAACCTTATGCCATTTGTTTTTAAGATTAACCAATGCCGTCTCAGTCTGAGATAAAGTGTTCTAAAGAGATAAATGCTCGTGTTGCGAGATTCAAATCCATTTAAACTAATTCTTTTGAGTTAAGTACTTTGACGCGTGATTGTTTCTCTGTTGCATTGTTCTGGATCTCGCTATTGTCATTTCGTGATGACATTAAAGCATGCCTTAAAAATACCTTACAGCTGTTTCGCAATTCAGATTTAAATCTAGGCCATGCGACACAGGGTATACTGACCAGACACCTTCCCTCTATTTCTAAATTCTAACCATAACAACGTATAATATTTATAATGTAGGTTTTATGTGAAAATTATGTTGGTATTATTGCGTTTTGTGTATTAAATTGATAGAGTATCCATTTGCGCATAGGTACCTACAATGTTAGAGCTCCTTTTCGCTTTTTAAAAGGCAAATATTTTATGTAGTAGAAATGAAAAATTAACAAAACTAAACAACATAAACATATTATTACATTATTATTACATTATTTCAAATATTATTCAGTTACATAGCCATCTATTTATTATTGAAAAGCAATTACACACAGATTTAAATTTGCTATCAAATTAAAACGGAGATTTTATATTGTAAATTATAATATAATGCAACTGTTTTCTAGATTTTAACTGCGACTTCGCTTCCTCCTGGGAAGGTTCAATTCTCGTTTGCGGCATTTGATTGTTTTCGTCGGGGTTCGGGGTCAAGTCAGACGTCTTGAAAGCACCTACAATCTACATTCGGTATTATATATATTTATTAATTTTTTAGTGAAAACCAAATAGTATTGTTAATAATAACTGTAGAGATGTTTTTCTATTTGCACTCAAAATAATTTGTTATGTTAATAAACATAATAATAGGAGGTACTTCTAAACAAAATTAAATTATGTGAAAATGCAACGATAGAGGATTAGCAGGGCATACAAAATCATAGAATAGAATAGAATAGAAAAATATTTTTTATTCAAATAAACTTTTTACCAGTGCTTTTGAATCGTCTTTTTTCAAAACAAGTTTACAATACAATAAATACTATGCTATGTATGCAGGGTTTCCACAATGAGGGATGTTCCAAAAATGCATACCTACTAACAATGCAATATATGGGTGGATTTCCCAACAGCAAAATTTACGCGGCATGTATGAAATCGGTAGTGCAGACTGTTACTGTACAGTGCTTATATTTTTTCTAGGCAGAAGAGTATGTTATCTTTATGGAGCCAGTAAATATTCCTCGATAAAGATTGCAGTTTAGGAATTAAAAAAAATTTAAACCCCTAATTTTTCATTTCGGTGGCTGTCCTCACAACATTTTTCAGTGTAATTTCCCTCATAAAACAAAAACTATTGGTTGTTTTACCTTATGGCTACTTTTATTTAAATCGTTAATAGTATTAGTATTAGCACAAAGTAATTTTATAATAATATCTACCCAGATTAAGAACTGGTAAGTAAAAATGCATGTGTCCCAGAAAGTCCTTTCATTTCGGTGGCTTAAAGTTAATCAAGAATATTTTCGCATAGAACAACTCTAGCTCCCCCCTTATGCGTTTAGAACATACGTAATAGTGGCCTCTAGGTATTTATCGTGTATGGAAGTGCGCCGATTGCCTGCTTGTTCCACAAAAAAACGTTTGTATGTCATTTCGGTGACGTGTGACACATTTCTTTTCATTTCCGTGTATAGGTATAACTTGTGTTGCAATGAGCTAGTATATTTAATTAAATACTAATTAATGAGCTATTGATAATATGTTTATTTGTGTAGTATTCCTTATATCCTATAATAAATACTTTTTTAGTTATGCTAATTTTTACCCTTGGTTTTCATTTCGGTGGATTCGGTGGCCTAAACTGGCCACCGAAGTGATAAAAACCCACCGAAATGATAAAAATTCTCATTTCGGTGAGTTTTTATCATTTCGGTGTATAATAATTTCATTTCGGTGGATTGTTTTATCATTTCGGTGGATTATTATTTCATTTCGGTGAAAATCCGGATCAACACGTGAATTTTTCAAAATATTTGTTTAATTTTATAGTATGTATATACATGAAAATTGTAATAGGAGGACGCTTTATTACCGATACTGTAAAATCACTTTTTTTTAATTTTAGTCAGTCTGTCTGACTGTCTGTGCGCGCATTACGTGAAAACTACTCAACGAATTTAAATACAATTGGGTATAGTAGGTAGCTGATACTCCGGGTTAACATATAACATATAAGATAATAGATTTTATCCTCATAAACAATAAGGTTCCTCCGGGATAGGAGTTGAAAATTTTTGTCTATTTTACTCCATAACTCCGTGAAAGTAACAAGATTATCAATTTAGGAAAGGTGTATAATTGAGGTTAGCGTTTGCTCAGTGGAAAAGTAATATTTTGTCTGCCTGTATACGTTTTTGGTGCATTTTAATTTCGGTGGACACATTCTTTCATTTCGGTGGTTAGTTATTTCATTTCGGTGAACGAATGTTTCATTTCGGTGGCATCCAAATTTCAAACACGAATTTACATAGGTTAAATAGGATATATTTTTATTGCATTACATAAGAGCATAACCTATATCAAGAAGTATAATATACTACAGCTTAAATTAAAAAAAATCTTATACTACGAAAGTTCACCGAAATGAAAGAAAAAACCACTTTGTTGAAATTGACCCATATCTTAAGATGGGCAGACATAAAGTAGCCCCATGCCCGCCGATGGCACCCGTTCACGAGCATGACGCATGACCCAGCCTTTGCTTCGCTCAACCATATTTGAGGGAACGTAACATGAACATACTTTTATGAAAGACTTGTTTAGATTAAGATAATTAAGATTAGATTATAAAATATAATATTAGTATTAAGGATGTTGAAAAATAAATAGCAATAGCATAAATGTACCTATAAACAAAAAAAAACTATCAGTTGTCAACTAGAGCCCTCACTAATTTTAGCTCCTTGGACGATCGTAACTATTTACAGCGCCAAAATAAAGTAGGTCCAAAAAAAAATAACACACCATGTCCAGTGATAGTCATAGATTAACAATTGTAGAGGTCAGTGGCATAACCCTAGTCTTGATCATCTCAACTCATCGCTGGCCCACAACTAGGCACGTGTATTCTATCTAAATGAAAAGGCTTTTGAGCCATATTAATTAATCTAAATATATAAAAGGCAAAGGTGACTGACTGACTGACTGACTGGTCTATCAACGCACAGCTCTAACCACTGGACGGACCGGGCTGAAATTTTGCACACAGATAGTTATTATGACGAATAGAATAATAAAAAAAACTGACATGACGTATACGTCTGCTAAGAAAGGATTTTTCAAAATTCCAACCCCAAGAGGGTTCAATGGGGGTTGAAAGTTTGTATAAAAGTCCGTCATTTATCAAATTATTTTTCATGTAGGTAATATCCATGAAACTTGGATTTTTGGGCTTTTGATAAAAGAATAAGAAATACGTGTTTCGCAAATTTGAAAATTCCACCCCCAAAGACTTCAAATAGGGGATGAAAATTTGTATAAAAGTCCAGATTTTTAAAGTTAATTTTCAAGTGATATCCATCAAACTTGATATTTTGCCTTTCAATTGAAAATAAAGAAGTACGCATTTGACAGTTTTTAAATGTACAGTCGAATTCAAAAGTCCATACATAGCTTAAAGGCTAAAACCGTGTGCAATCAATGCTGTGTATCACTCGTATGCTCACTCACACAAATAAATATTATCTTTCAATAATATCAACCTTAAGTCATCAACATAAGGTTCAAAAGATTTCAGTTCAATACTACTATACAATGTCGACAATATCAACCTTAAGACAACTTACATTAGGTTTAAAACATTTATTTTCCTACTCCTGTCTACTTACCTTATTGAGTCATTCTTTATTTCACTATTTCGTCTATATTTAGTCTCAGTGTCTTGGTAACTTGGTTGGCATAATATGCATCAGCTCCATATGTTCTAGGTTCGAATCTCATAAGTCTTATTGCATTCTTCCAGTCGAAATCTATATATAATATACTCCCTTGCAAGCAATAATGTATTCCGTTTATGAATTTCGGTTAGAGATGGTTTTTTGGCTGGCTTTCTATGATGCAATCCTTCGCTATGCAGAACTCGACGAACGGTGCATGTTGAAGTAACGAACATGTTCGCGAGCTAGATAGTTGGTGTGAATCCATTTTTTTCATATTGTTCGACTATAGATCTCCGTTGTAAAGTATTAATATGACGCGGGCGTCCACTACACGGTCGAGATGTTAAATTACCCAGTTCTTCGTGGCGCGACACCCAACGCTTTACGATGATCCACTAAAAAATAAACAGCGAGATTAAAATAAACACTTTTAAAACGACTAAGTATCTTAAGTCCTAATTGTATAGATATTTACTTACAAAACATTATCCTAAGTTTGTGAACACAATTTCTTTACCTAATACATGTTTCATACAAATAAAAACAGTACTCACGGTGAAACCAGTTTCATTGCGAAATATATTGTATCCGAGATTATGTAGCTCAACAATCCGCATCCTCTCTTGCATATTAATATTAGCCTGCATTCTTGAAGAAAGTAAAATAAAAACGTTTTCAAGACTCAAATAACAACACGAAATCACGAAATAAATAAAAGACTGCTTGTATCGACTGTCAAATCTTGTGTCCGTCAGTACTCAGTAACCATTTATCTAACTTCATTACTGCGAATTTTTAAACTACCTACATAAGTGAATTTATGGATATTACTCATACTCACAACTTGAACTAAGTAGTTAAGCACTTACTTTAACTCACACACTTACGGTTATGTGTATAATACAAGAGTATTATACATGTAACCGTAGGTAAGTGTGTGAGTGACAGACTGCATGCAAGGCAATTTGTTTGCTTATTCTATATGGATTTATGCCGTCGAGTGTACCACTCCCAATGGAGTTAAATAGAGGGTGAATGATTGTTATTAAAGTCTGTCGTTTTTCAACTTAGGTATAACCATGAAACTTGGTATGTTGGCTTTTTACGGAGATATATACGAATCGCGTTAAGTTGGATTTTAATTACCAATAATAATCTAACTTAACGTGAGCTAACCAACCGCTAAGAAACCATTTTTGAAAATTCAACCTCTAAGGGGGTAAAATAGGGGTTTGAAAAATCGAACTTAAAGTGAGCGAAGCCGCGGGCAAAAGCTAGTATTACTATATTAATATGGCTCAAAAGCCTTTTCATTTACATAGAATAGGCTCGTCACGTGCGAATTGGCAGACTTCGACTAGACCATCAACGCATATGCTTATATAGGAATTAGCTGAAATGAAGCTTTTAAGATCGTTTAGGATCAGCCTAAATGAGGCTAAAGCTATTTCGATCAAAATAAACAACAAAGATTGTGAAACTCTCACGCCTCGCTGGCTTTGCTAGATATGATCATATTATTTTCACATACTCACATACTACGTAATGCACATTAACAGATCATTAAAGCAATTTATTGTTCCTTATTTAGTCTGCTTTTATTTACCTCACTGATAAGAATGTGGATTGTGGAACACAATATTCGCTAGATAATAATATTAAATTACTACAGTAGAGTACAGTAACAAGTAACAGCACAAGTAACAAGTTGGATCCAACATCCGTCAAATTGATTTTGTTCGTATTAAATGTATCTTTTGCCACCCGGACCATCATAATGAATCGATTAACTCCTCCTCCTCCGTAACGAGGAGAGCTTCTTAATAACACTCTTTCGTATCATACTAATATTGCTAGCAAAAAGCTGAGCTTTGTGAGGGCTCGCGTAGTTTTTCTAACGGGTAATAAGTTAGTTGGGGTTATCTCCGACGACCGAAGTCAGTCAGGGGTACGGCCTTCGAGGCTAATTCGAGGGTAATAAGTTCTGTTGCAGTGATTCGAGGGTAATAAGTTTTTTATCAGATGGCGTTAGTAGTACAATAAAATTCTATCCAATGAATACAAAATTGTTAATGTTTTTTTAATGGTTATAAAATTATATTTTTTTTGACAGATAACACATCTCGATATGAATTTAAATTACTATGTTAAAGCACAAATCAAAAGGCGTAATAGTTTTTCAGTAAAGTGTACCACATAAATGCTCAGGTTGTGGGATAGTGTTAGGGCTCGCTTCGCTCGCCCCAATAAATGCCGCATGTTTGTTTCTTGGTTTGTCCTTCAATCTCGCCGCAGCAGAGCTACGGATCAACGAGATTTTTTGCATGGGTATAGTTGAGGACCTGGAGAGTGAAATAACTTTTACCCCGGAGAATCAAAGAGTTCCCGAGGGCTTTTGAAAACTAAATTCACGCGGACGAAGTCGCGGGCATCAGCTAGTTAATAGTATTAGTAAGGATGGCGCAGTTTGAGCGCTTTGAGTGTTTATGTGGAATAACAATTTATTTTTGTATATAACAAATATAATATTGTAATATTATACAAAAAGGAGTGCCCCAGAACTCGATAAAACTTGCTTACGGTAGTAAATATAATAAGGTCTATGCTTGCATAATATATTTTATCAAATAATTAAATATTAACAAGCCACGAGGTAATTTTAATTATAACAAATAGATTACTGATTAACTATTGGTTTTAATATAATTAATGGGCAGGTAATTTATTTATAACAATTTTTGATACGTAGTTTTTTTACCACGGACAAGTTTGGCCTCGACGATTCAATTTCGTCATCATCGTAGTTAATCGATAAACGTCCACTGTTGAATAAAGATATAGTTTCCTAAGGATCGCCAAAGAACTTGATCTTGTGCCGCTTGTGCCCAGTGACTCCCACCGCCTCGGTGGAGCTCGTCCCCACAGTGAAGGATCTTCCAAAGTTGCGTTTCGTTTTCCGATGCGGGGTCGCCATTCGGGTGTAGGACCCCAACGTCCTTAATTTTATAGGTTCGATCTTAGCGATGGCATCAATTACTTAATGTTAAAAATGTAAAAAAAATTTAATCAAAAAAATAAATGTAGTACTTATAAAAATAATAATTCATCAAAAGTCGTTGCTTACAAAACTTCGATTAATTCTTGCAAGTACATAATAAATGCCAGGATATTTCGCGATTACATAAGAAAGTATAAAACTTAATACCTCGATAAAACTGTAGTTTACGCAAAAATATTATAATTAAGTATAGGATATCCCGCAAAATCTGCCGTGAGAACATAATAATTGCACGCGTTATACCTGCCTTGCAAGTTAAAAATCTCATCTGCGCACAAAAGCCTCAATAGCCCAACGGTTAAAGGTACGGACTGAAAACTGAAAGGTCGCAGGTTCGAATCCCACCCATTGCACTATTGTCGTACCCACTCCTAACACATGCTTTCCGCTTATTTGGAGGGGAGAGGAGGATATTAGTCAACTTCAACTTGACTGATATTCTTTTTAAAAAATAAAAATAAAAAAAAACGCGATAACTATTTCATGATATTAGGTAGCGTGGTCATAAAATTGATTGAGTACAGTAAGTTAGAATGTGTATCATCAAATATAATAATATGTTAATATTATAAATGAGAAAGTTTGTTTTGTTTGTCATTCAATCATGTAGCAACAGAGCAACAGATCGACGTAATTTTTTGCATGGGTTAATTGAGGACTTGGACATAGGCTACTTTTTATTTCGAAAAACAGAAGATTCCCGTAGGATTTTTAAAAACAACTCCACGCGGACGAAATCGCGTGCAAAAGCTAGTAGGTACTTATAATGATAAATTAATTATGAATAGTACGAAACTGGGTTTTGTTCTCATAAAAAGCCATATTTAGTATAAAATATTTTACTGCAGGTTTAAAGGTGAAGGGGAACCTTCAAGACCAGGAACGATAATAATGATTGATTTTAGCAGTAAGTCATTACTTGATATAAGGTATAATGATGCTGAATTATATAATTACTCGCATAATGTCAGAAAACCTTCAACACAATTTCGGATGAAACTGTCACGTTCGTAGAAAAAATTCAATCGTCTTATTTTTCGTTATTCCACATTGTTTATGAATTACATTGGATTGATTAAATACGATTCACGTAGATTGATTATAAATAAGTATGACCAATCGACGTATTATGTTTTATCAATTGGAAAACACTTTCTAACAAATCTGTAGACTATTCAAATCGGTCGGAATGAATAAGAGATGGGTGGGAGCGGAGAACGGCAGTACTTATTATCTACATTCAGTGGATATTTAAAAGAAAGAATAGTGTTTAAAATTCAAAATCATGTGGCTCTTATGACAGTTTATGACTCTACCACCGGTTTGGAAAGCAGATTCTGCTGAGAAGAGAAGGCAACAAACTCAATCACGATTAATATTTCCCCATCTCGTACATTTTCGTTCCATGGATATGGAATATTCCGTGCGATATTCCATATCCATGGAATATCGCATATTCCGTGCGATATTCCATATCCATGGAATATCGCACGGATATTCCATGCGAATATCCGTTGGATTTTTCCTACCTCTCGGATTTGAGGCTTCAGTGGAATCAACCTTTGTGAATATTGAATTGTTACGGCCAAAATTAAATATAAGTGAAGTAGTGAACTATAAAAACTAATCAGTACCTACCTCCCTATTGTATTGTACCCGGTCACACGTCATGCATTTCGGTTTCGTAAGTAAATACAATTGCATATTAAAATTCTTAATTGCACATTATGGTTATTATTTTACTTATTGTTCCATTAATTAATAATAATTTTTACCCGCGGGCTACACTATTGCACAGTTAAAGCATATAATATCAAAGTATGTATGTATATAGAAGCAAGATAATGTACTTCTCTTTTAGAATTTCCATTAAATAGGTTCAGTAACCTAACCTTTAGTTGTTTGTGTATGGCAGCCGACTGGATGAATTTGCGTAATTTTGCAACAAATCAGTCGCCAATCGTTCAGTCGCAAACTGCGTACTTGAACTGGGGTAGTGTGAACACACTATTGTAATGGCTGCGAGCAAATAAGCCACCCACCACAACCAAAGACAAGCTGTTACATGATTTTTGTATTGATTTGCCGCAGAGGTGTAGTGCAAGTAGCAGCCACTCGCAACTCAGTGAGCCTTTATAGGTATATGCAGAAAAATTTGGCACGTGTGTGCGGCATCTAATGTGCATCTGGCCTAGTAAAAAAACAATAGCCAAAGATTTGCAACAATAATAAAATTAAAATGAATCTCACTCGCCTTGACTTAAATGTATTAAAATAGTTTTATTTTAATTACGCAGCGTTGGAATGCATTTAATAATATGTATCTATTATTTATTTTATTATGATACTTCTACACTATGTTTTATTATTTTTTGTGATAATTCAAACGATGAAAAAATATTTAGTTTAGAATTTAGGTTTTATCAAAACATCTATGAAAAATTTGATTTTCAGCAATAAAAAGTATCCTTTGCCCGTCTCCAGGAGGTATTCTACCTATCTCTTTGCCAAATATCGTCAATATATTTTCAGCAGTAGAGCTTTGAAAAGGTAACACACAGAAAGATACACTTCCGAATTAATAAGATTTATAAGCTGGACCTCCATAATACGTAAAGAGTATTTATTTAAGTATCTACCTATTTTTTATTCATGTGGGGCTCCCAAACTATTTGTATGGAATATAGTTGGTAAATGAGTTTATAAGAATGCCTTCTTAGTTGTTACAGTTCTACATAATTGCAGGTACCTACTTCCAAACTGAAGGTCACAATCGACCAGTACGGAAACGCCGCTGGCATTCTTGATACCATTCCACTCAGACATAATTTATGTTAATACTAAAAAAAACTTTATTTTCATAAACCTTACGGAGAGGCCACACTGCTACTTTTAGGCAGCGATCGCGCGCTTTTATTGCCTGTAGAGTTTTTATGGCCTCTTGCGTCTGCTGCGCGATTCGCGCGTTTTTATGGCTTAGCGATTTTATGGCCTTTTGCGTCTGCTGCGCGATTCGGCGATCGAACGCAAAAGGCCATAAAAATGCGAAAAGTCATAAAAACGCGAACGCGTTTGAGTCGCGAAAACGCGATACAGTCGCAAAAGGCCATAAAAAGGCGCGAATCGCGCAGCAGACGCAAGAGACCATAAAATTGCTAAAAGCCATAAAAACGCGAACGCGTTTGAGTCGCGAAAACGCGATGCAGCCGCAAAAGGTCATATAAGCGCCGCGATCGCTGCAGCTAAAAGTAGCCAGTGTGGCCTCTCCCTTATGTACGAACTTACGAACTTAGACTTATGAAGAAAATTCGTAGAGCCCTTAACTCCTCATAAAAATATGAACTATCGCTTATTTTATAAGAGAAGCTTTTATATATAATTATTAAATTGTTAAGAGCCCATAGAAAAGCTCAAAAAAACAGGTCTCTACTCTCTCTCTAATTATAATTAGAGAGACAGTAGACACCTGTTTTTTATATAATTATTATTTAGTGCCTACTGAAAAACAAAAAAATTACACTCGAATTTATTTCTGTTTCCGTCAGTGTTACTATCGCAATCTCACCTGATTGCCCGACACTCTCTTACCAATCTCTTACTACCAGGTAAAGAAAAAGCAAAAAAAAAAAATAGAAAACAATCACCGTGCGAATACCAGGCGTTCCCTCGCCTTACATATCTAACGAATACCATAATATAGGTAAATCTTATTTAGGTATAATAAAAGTTTATTGTCTATTTCCCATTTCATACGAAAGCAACACTTCCTTCCTGACCTGTAAGGCTAAGTATAACTCCATAGCACGTTATAGAATTACAAATTAAGTATCCATGTCCGCTGTGCTCACATTACAGACAGCACTGTTACAACAAATCAATGATTTGTGCAAGACAAGGCCGCAACGACGCGTGTATACTTCGTAAGTTTTTCTACAAGGTAAGATACTAAAGGCATTGTTGAGGCCAACGACTTGGCCAACGAGTCAAGGCCTGGAACACGAGGTATAGGGGCCCATCAGCTATAACCTGAGTCCAGGGTCGCTGCCCTAAGGGCCTTTCTCCGCGGTCAGATCTGTTCTCAACGTAACTTAATGATGGTAGGGTTGCACTGACCTTCCTTGCAGCATTCAATCCTTGTACGGCCTGAGATGGTATGAGAGTGGTGTATGTGAGTGTATTGTGAAGTTAAGTGTCAGGTGAACTTCTCAGGCCGCTAGGCGCAGCAGGCAGGCAGCCAGCTATGGCCTGCTGAAGACGCTGGGCTGGGGTGGCACTGTACACTCGGCTTGTCACTAGTTGGGTCCAAAATCCTGATCACACACACTTCGCCGAGCGTGTGGCTAGCAAAGGTCGGCGGGTTCCAAACAAACAGGGTTCCAAATAAACAGTTAACAATTATGCTTATAGCTAGGTCGACACATAGACCGCTTGTCGGCGCAACTAAACCGTAAAATAAACTAAAACTAGACACTTAAAAACAGCAAACGGTGCGCGCGACCCGAGATTTTTTACTTGAACGTGTTAGCTGTCAAACCAAAAGGGAACTTGCAAAAACCACGCCCCAAAACGGCGGGAAGTTTAAAACTCGCATCTGTCAACTTCATTGCGAGCCAAAGAGATTGCCAGCGTCGCGACCATGGAACTAGGAATTATGGACAGGTACATGGCGCGAACAGGCATACTTACGTATAAAGTTTAAGAATAATAATCAGTGGTAGTAATAATGAAAACTATGATGCCCGCGACTCCGTCCGCATGGATTTTGTTTTTTATTTTCCGGGATTTTTGATTTTCCGGGATAAAAAGCAGTCTAGGTATGTCATTTTCCAGGTTCTCAATTATATCCATGCCAAAAATCACGTCGATAGGTATATATCCCTATTGCAGCGTGATTGAAGGACAAACCAACAAACAAATAAACACACTTTTGAATTTATAAATATTAGTACGGAGTAAGGATTTCTCATGTCATACAATTAAGTAAATCAATGGAAACTTCTTGTTATTTTTCTTTATCAATTGATAGACAGTCCACTGTTGAACTGGACTACCACAGGACTCGGTCTTGCTCCACCTACATCCAGCGGCTCCTTAAGAATCATTTGATGAAAACTTATATAAAATCTAAGTCTCTACTAGATACCGGCCTTCCTACAAATAAAAATATAGCTCCATAAATGCGGCAACGTAATTTCATAGTTTAATATTGTGTTGTCAAAACTCTAACTAATGTAATAGACTCTAAATAATGACTAATTTGTGAGTAACTCACATCCAACTCGGTATTTTGATTAATTTCTTAAACTGGTCACTTTCAAGTAAAGTTTTTTATGTAAACCTGTGAAGATGATAATTCCACTGGCGCAATTAGAAGGCCATATGCCTACTTTGTCGTATTAGTTTACAAATTTCGAAAAACCAAATTAAATTCGAATTTCGCGGGCAGGCCCGTGTCTTCCACCTTAAGTGGAGCCACTATCTAGTATTATTTAGTAACAGCTCATTTTATATAAGTCAATATAATAATATAGAGACTAATTAAAAGTAGGTAAGTAAATATATTAACGTAGTATAAATTAACATATTAACATATGTAGTATACTAGGTAAACATCACATGCATAGTGACAAGTCATTTTACAACTATAAGTACTGAATCGGTAACATGCTTAAAGAAGAATAAATAATTAAAAAAACATTACAAAAAGACATTATAACTTATTATATAATGATCAAACCTGCAGATATTTATATATTATATTTACCTGTGTAAAACTGGTGAATTAATTTGTGATGTGTGCCCAGTTGACACTGAAAGCCGATTGTAATTTAACCTGACAATGAAGAATTTACCCAGTCTATTCATAATATATCAATATTAATGATACCGAAAGGAACGGGGTAAACGACCTTTCGTATCCGCTTTACACCTCGTTCCCTGTAAATCGTGCTTGCAATACATGAGAAAGCTTTTTAATATTCCTTCGACTAGAGCCTGAAGAAAGTACTGACAATAATATAAAGTTTATATATTATCTAAGTTCTAGCTATACAAATACAACAAGCGTATATATATTGAAGATATAAATAACCCCCGATATGTGAAATAACTTAATGGTCTTTATATGATAAATCTGTCTTACCTAGGACCAATTTGTCTACCAACTACTAGTCAATATCAACCCAACGTGCAAAAACTCGGTGGGTCTACTTTTTTTTAAAATATTTAATCCTCCATAGTCAAAACTTTTGTTTGCTTAACGTTCTAATTTAAAACTTGAATACAGTCTCACGAGTCTTATAAAGGTTATTTATTTTCATCAATGAATATAAAAACCATCTCAGTCAAACCTTCTATAAGCTAACATAAAAAAAATCAAAGTTTTCGATTTCGTTTGAAAACTGACAGACAGATATGTCTCACTAGACAGACAAAGCGGTCAAATTTATAATGCCACTCTTTATCCAACAAGTGTAAATTAAAAAATTTATTTTTATAATACAAGCTTTTAGTAGTACATCATCACACCCTGGATATCATATAGGACCAGAGTATTTGTCAAGATCAATCAAACGAGTCCAAACTCGATGGGGTTACGTCGCTCGTTTAATTGCAGAGTTCCGATAGCCATCTTCCAGCTCGATCGTCAAATCAGCTCCATTTTACAATAATATTGCATTGTCATCCGATTTACACATACATGCAAAATTTCAGCTCAATCGGAAACCGGGAAGTGGTTCTAATTCATCTTGCAAGATTTGACCTAAACCACAGAATATATAATACATAGTACTACGCCTAAACATACATACCTACATACATTGCAAGTTAAATAAAAGCTTGTAAAAATGGTTGTCAACTTGCTACGACAATGCACGAAAAATGCTACGAGAATTTTTATTCTATCATACGTCTGTCGCGATTTCTTCTTTGGCATTTGAAGTTCAAACTACTTGGGTGGTTCATTTTTGCTTTACAAGCGCAAACGAAATCCCTGAACATGATCATGATGATCATTTCATTGATCATCGGTAAAGTGTCTCTGCGATGAAACTTCCTCGATTGGTTTGATCGGCATCGTTCATCGAAAATAAACGACACGTGATGTGAAGCGTGTATAGAGCGTAAGCTCATTTTTTAATGAATGAAATAATTCAGAAATAAAACATCTAAACATGCAATACTGTGTATGATTCATCGTTCATCGGAATATTTCATTGATGAACTATCGAAAATGAAATAAAAAATCACAGTAAACGACCTGTTATAATTGTTAAAATATTTTAAGTGTCCCAATTAGGTACACGAGCATCATAATATTCATTATTATTAATTATTAATATTAGGTAGGTATACGAGCATCATTGTCTTAATCGTCAAGTTTTATTTCAAAAAAAGTAAATAAATAATAATTTTATTATTGATAAATTCTGCACAAACACAATCTCGATATTATTTATTTCTCTCAGAACTAGTTATTTCGAAATTTTCTTTTTAAATACAAAATTGGGTCGTAAAAAATCCGATTCCCGCGTTTATCACTCTGGTTTACACAAAACTGTAATGAGAACGAGGTTGCTTTTGGCGCATGAAGCCGTACAAATGCCTTACAAAGGAATAAAATAAAGTTTCCCAAATACTTCCTGGCTAACCCAAATAATTCGTTAGATTCTAACGAATTATTTGGGCCTAACGGTTAGAAGAACAGTATCTGTGCCATGTGACAGCAGAGTAGGTACTTCCAACGTTTTTCATGGCATAAGAGTCAATTTAAAATTCAAATTCATTTAAAAATTTAAAAAAGCCAGAACAAGCTGGTCTGGTCGATGACCTCCAATGTACTACCGCAAAATATTATTTATTACTAGCTGATACCCGCGACTTCGTCCGCGTGGATTTAGTTTTTTAAATCCCTCGGGGAATCTTTTTTATTTTCCGGGATAAAAAGTAGCCTATGTCGCTCTCCAGATCCTCAACTATACCCATGCAAAAAATCACGTTGATCCGTAGCCCCATTGCGGCGTGATGAAGGACAAACCACCAAACCTTTAAACAAACACACTTTCGCATTTATAATATTAGTAAGGATTTTATTTTTATTCCAATGATGTTAGGCCGGCTAAAAGTCCGGCTAAATAATCGTACGTAGCTCACAGGAATTCCGGTGAATAGCGTTACTCATAGGAACATAGGACGCATTCAGATTTAAACAAAAAATGTAATTATTATCGTATATAAATAAAAATGTATATTACCTATATCCCGTGGTAGAAACATCACGCGTGAATGGCTGGACTGGACAGATAGCTGATGGTATAAGTGATTTCTAAACCGATTTGCCTGAATTTTTTTTAAACTTTGATACACTTTACATTACATAATATACAGAAACTTTGCGAGATGGTCCCATAAAAGTTGTAGTTGTAGTAGTTATAGAAGTAGTTGTAGTAGTTGTAGTAGTTGTAGTAGTTGTAGTAGTTTTTGTAGAAGTAGTTGTAGTAGTTATAGTTGTTGTAGTAGGACCTGTGAAGTATATACCCTTTGAAACATAAAAATAATTTTCCAAATCTTTCTTTCCGGATTCAAAAAACTAAATCCACGCGGACGAAGTCGCGAGTATCAGCTAGTACATACATACATGCATTCATACATACATGCATACATACATACATGCATGCATACATATAAAAATGCATACATGCATACTTGCATACATACATGCATGCATACATACATACACACACACACATACATACATACATACACACATACATACATACATACATACATACATACAAACATACATACATACATGTATGCATGCATGCATATTGACTAAAGTGTGAATAAAGGTATTTTCTTTCTTCTTTCTTTTTTCTTTCATATTGGCGCATAATTTAAGGACAAATATGTGAAAAGTAGCATTCAAATATCCCGCAGGAACTGTTTGTTTTCCGGGATAAAAAGTAGCCTTTGTCACTTTTCAAGTCATCAACTATACATATCCAAAAAACCACGTCAATCTGTTACTACGTTGGTGTATGATTGAAGGATAAATATGTAAAAGTAGTATACTAATATCCCGCAGGAACCGTTTGTATTCCCGGGATAAAAAGTAGCCTTTGTCACTTTTCAGGCCCTTAACTTTACCCGTGCTAAAAAATCACTTCAATCTATGACTCCGTTGGCGCATATTTTAAGGATAAATATGTGAAAAGTAGCATACGAATATCCCGTGGGAACTGTTTGTTTTCCGGGGATAAAAAGTAGCTGTTGTTACTTTTCCGGTCCTCAACTATGCCTATCCAAAAAAACCCCTTCAATATTTAACTCCCTTGGCACATAATTAAAGGATGAATATGTGAAAAGAGGCATACTAATATCCCGCAGGAACCGTTTGTTTTGCCGAGATAAAAAGTAGCCTTTGTCACTTTTCAGGCCCTTAACTTTACCAGTGCTAAGAAAACTACTTCGATCTATAACTCCGTTGGCGCATAATTGAAGGATAAATATGTGAAAAGTAGCATACAAATATCCCGTGGAAATTGTTTGTTTCCCGGGATTAAAAGTAGCCTTTGTCACATTTCAAGTCCTCAACTATGCCTATCCAATAAACCACGTCAATCTGTAACTCCGTTGGCGCATAATTGAAGGATAAATATGTGAAAAGTAGCACATTAATATTCCGCGGGAACTGTTTGTTTTCCCAGGATAAAAAGTAGCCTTTGTCACTTTTCAAGTCATCAACTATGCATATCCAAAAACCCACGTCAATCTGTAACTCCATTGGTGTATAATTGAAGGATAAATATGTAAAAAGTAGTAAGTATACTAATATCCCGCAGGAACCGTTTATTTTCCCGGGATAAAAAGTAGCCTTTGTCACTTTTCAGGCCCTTAACTTTACCCGTGCTAAAAAATCACTTCAATCTATGACTCCGTTGGCGCATATTTTAAGGATAAATATGTGAAAAGTAGCATACGAATATCCCGTGGGAACTGTTTGTTTTCTGGGGATAAAAAGTAGCTGTTGTTACTTTTCCGGTCCTCAACTATGCCTATCCAAAAAAACCCCTTCAATATTTAACTCCCTTGGCACATAATTAAAGGATGAATATGTGAAAAGAGGCATACTAATATCCCGCAGGAACCGTTTGTTTTGCCGAGATAAAAAGTAGCCTTTGTCACTTTTCAGGCCCTTAACTTTACCAGTGCTAAGAAAACTACTTCGATCTATAACTCCGTTGGCGCATAATTGAAGGATAAATATGTGAAAAGTAGCATACAAATATCCCGTGGAAATTGTTTGTTTCCCGGGATTAAAATTAGCCTTTGTCACATTTCAAGTCCTCAACTATGCCTATCCAATAAACCACGTCAATCTGTAACTCCGTTGGCGCATAATTGAAGGATAAATATGTGAAAAGTAGCACATTAATATTCCGCGGGAACTGTTTGTTTTCCCAGGATAAAAAGTAGCCTTTGTCACTTTTCAAGTCATCAACTATGCATATCCAAAAACCCACGTCAATCTGTAACTCCATTGGTGTATAATTGAAGGATAAATATGTAAAAAGTAGTAAGTATACTAATATCCCGCAGGAACCGTTTATTTTCCCGGGATAAAAAGTAGCTTTTGTCATTTTTCAGGCCCTTAACTTTACCTGTGTAAAAAATCACGTCAATCTAAAACTCCATTGGGCGTATTTTGAAGGACAAATGCGTAAAAAATAGCGATGCTATCCCGCAGGAACTGTTTGCTTTTCCGGGATAAAAAGTAGCCTATGTGCTATTCCAGACAATAATCTATGTCTGTGCCAAATTTCAGCACAATCGGTTCATTCGTTGTCGCGTTAAAGAGTAACAAACATCCATCCATCCATCCATCCTCACAAACTTTCGCATTTATAATATTAATAGGAATAATAGGAATTAATAGGATAATAGGATTTTTGTATCTGTGATTTGCACGCTTGAACCTTAACCACAGAATATATAATAGTACTACGCCTTAACACAATATTATGCTTGTGCTTGCTTTTGTGAGACATAAGTGAGAAACGTCCTCAGTAGCACCTATCTCTTTACTTCATATTTTAAGCTCATCTAATTCTGACGGAAAATGGTGTGAAATCTTATTAAAATTGTGTAAGTTTGGATGTTTCTTACTCCTTCACCTCTCAACGACTAAAATGATTTGGCTGGTAATGGGAGCTATCCCATATAACCAAAATATAACACATAGGCATAGGCACATTTTATCCCGGAAGAGTTCCCGTGGGAATCAAATACCTTAATAGTTTCCTCACGATGTATTTATTACTTCACCACTGAAGCAAAATATGATATTTAATTGTAGCTAAAACGAACACAACTCGAAAAGTTAGAGGTAAATGGGAATCAAACCTGAACCCTGAACCTAGGCAGTAGGCAGTCACCGCTATTTAACAAGACTATCAACGCTTAATTCACATTATAATAAAACATTCTGCAGTACATTATTGTAGTATAGAGTTTTATCTCTATAGATATAAAAGAAAGTGGTGTTAGTTACACTATTTATAACTCAAGAACGGATGAACCGATTTGGCTGAAAATTGGTGGAGAGGTAGCTTAGAACCAGGAGACGGACATAGGATACTTTTTATCCCGTTCGACCGCGTTTCCGTCATGTCACTATAAAACGTGGTATAACAAAAACGCATCAGACATGGAAAAACAAAACGCAAATGACAGTGGAATAACAAAACGTAAATGACAGCTAAACGAAATTTTGTCTTTGGTTAAGTATGGTAAAAAATTTGACAATTATAAAAAGTGTTATAATAAAGCATTACTGATATTATAAATGCGAAAGTGTGTTTGTTTGTTGGTTTGTCCTTCAATCACGTCGCAACAGAACAGCGAATTGATGCGATGTTTTGCATGGGTATAGTAATGGATGTAGTAGTGGTTCCTCAGACCGGGAGAGCTACTTTTTATCTCGGACAATAAAAGAGTTCCCGCGGGATTTTTAAAAACTAAATCCATGCGGACGAAGTCGCGGGCATCAGCTAGTTATTTATATTCAACTAATAAATAATTGTTTGTACCTACGAGTATATGACCTTCACACGTCATAACTGGGTTGTTCAATGGAACGTAGTAAACATGAGGAAACAAGACTTTAAAACTTACGGAACTCAGAAGGAAAGATACAGGAATTTTATTTAAAGCATTGTTCTATTTAACTACAAATATAAAAGTGCCCAGTAATTTTTGTAGGTAATGATAAAAAATATTCTTATTCACTAGTCAGGGTAAGTACATAATAATATTAGCGAAGCTAAATCTAAGCTTATTAAGATGGAGAGCTATAAATTATTCCCTTTATAGTGGTCAATTCGAAGTAAATTCGCCGTTAAAATAATTTAAATCAGGCGTAGTGTAAACGTACGTTGTGTAACTGAGTCCACAGCAGCCGGCAATACTAAACCAGTTCTGCGAAACAAACGAGCCGATCTTTTATCACACCCACCCTTTCATATCCGCAACTGTCGACTGCACTGTTGTCATTTTCAAAACGCAATAATTAATTAATGCAGGTAGGTGGTCTATTGTCTGTATACCATAGCATTTTCCTGGTTTATTGAAAACTTATTTGACATGCTAGGAAGTGGAGTGACTGTCATATCTATGGATGTTAGCTGTGTCCTTTTTATTTTAGGTATCACCGATAGGCCTCTATGCAGCGCATTCTTGGGAGGTGACGAGACCCCGGAGCGTGTACCTACTGCGGTGTATCCGCCCAACGACAACTATACATTGGCTCTTCAGCAACACTCCCTGAAATCCTCACCAACCTGGGTGGCCTGGGGAAACAAATCACATGATGAAGAAAGAAGATGGAGGTGTATAAGAAACCTGAGAACTTACATCGCTGATATCCCGTGGGAAAGTGATGAATCGTAGTCAAAAATCTGTGTTTTCTTTTAATTTTTACCCCGTAATTTTTTTATTTTTTATTTTATAAAAATTATCCCATCGGCATTTACAGTATGTTATTATAATGGGTCCCAAGGGTTCCCAAGGTGCTGGAGTGGCGACCCCGTACCGGGAAGCGCAGTGTTGGCAAACCCCCCACTAGGTGGACCGACGACATCAAACGAGTTGCAGGGAGCCGCTGAACTCAGACGGCAAGACCGATGCCTGTGGAAGTCCATGCAAGAGACCTTTGTCCCACAGTGGATGTCTATCGGTTGACAAAGAAGAAGAAGATGTTGTTACAATATCTGATTGTTTTGTCAACTGAGACCAGGCGTGGCGATTCCCTTTCTTCGAGGAGAATGATCTAGTTTTGCACATGAAATTGTATTGGTTGAGTATATTCATTACCGAGGAATTTATGATTCCCGAGAGTCCATCGAATGACAGCTATGGGAGCAAAATGGAAGACCTAAAAATAAAAGGGAAATGAACTCTCGATACGACTAGATTATTTAGGAAAACCTATTGGGAAATGTTTCAGTAGTACGCATTTTATTGGAAAAAACGATAAGTAATTCAAAATAATATTAACGATTATTATTACGATTACACCTCATCAGTCATTTCCAGCGACTGATCAAGAGTTCTGACCGCCCTAGGCTAATTATGAGGACGCGCCCCTTTTCAAAAAGGGATTTTTTTTTCAAGTCAAACGAAACGAATTAGTTATCCATTACTTCGGAATCCGGATTTTAATAAAAAAAAAATCAATTATCCTATAATTATTAATAATAAAGGAAGCGTAGTATACAAAAAACAAGTTTGGATTTGAGCTCACATATTATAGGCAGAATTCCATACATCCATGGTCATTGTCTTTTAAAAGTACTCTTACATTGCAAACATGACACACGCAAAATGAAATAACTGATTTTATTTAATTTTTCTGGACTGTATTGGCCCTGTAAAGCAGAAAAGCGTGTAGGGGGAAAAGTAAATAAAGAACTTTATGTATTTTATTCGCTCACGAAGTGATGCGTGAGAGAAATTATTTATTTCTTGATAAGTTATCTACTTTTCTTTCGCTACTTTTTTATTAATTTTTCAATATTTATTTTTCCACCTATGGCGTCTTGCAAGATTAATTTTCATATATCTTTTTAATTAAAACTATCTAAGAAAATATCTATCCGTCTCCTTTGAAAACTGTACTGAGAAGGAAATACATAGAAGAATCGCCATGGCGTGGAGAAAGTTTTGGAGTTTTAACTTTGAGTAATAAACCAGCAATGGAGAGGACTTGACCCCTAATTTATTCGCAAAAAAGTCTGTCAATTACGGTGGGGGGCGAGGTAGCACACATGAAAACTTGCTTACTACAGTTGCATTTTTCCATCACGTCGCTATGCACGCACACAATATAATTAGCAAACACTACCTTAAAGTATATGCACACTATCACATTCACACACAGGGACGCTCTATCATTACATGAAACAATCGCATCATTTGTGTAAGCATTTTAGGGATTTGACACTATCGATTATCGACTTTCGATAAGTTTTTCTAATAATTATTTACAACAGAGTTACTTTATTCGAGAGTAAATTTTTTTGTTCGAGATCTTTAACATGGTAGGTATATAGAAGCGCTAGGAAACGAGGTTCTTGCCGTTATTTTAGTCATAATATGCCTTTGCTATTAGATTGACTCTTTGTAGGCTTTTAGTACTTGCGTAAAGATACAGCTAGAAACTTTGGACTATATTGACGCTGGAAAGCAATCTAGCTTATTTCGAAAAATAACAAAATGACTTTTTTATATATTTGGAAGAAAAAGATACTGCGTCGGATTGTCGGATTTTCGTTTTCCTATGACATTATTTTTCTAAGATACTATGTTGACCTTCTCTACATGTTTATATTATATTTTTTGTTATTCATATTTTTCAACGTACTCAAAAATGCTGTAAATACTAAGACACCATCTATTTTTCAATATTATACAGATACTTCAAAAAAGTTATCAATACTTTTTAGCAGTGCAGTGCACTTAGGTGTACCTACTGTAAGGACTTAGGATTATCTGATTATTAACAGATTTTGTAGATACCAAGGTATTTACTCCGTCACTATACTCTCAATCTCATGCTGAAAGCATGCTGTAGGTACCACAGTATATCACCTTAGAGCAGCTGTTTAGTTATGATTTAAGGTTATAAGCCACCAGGGAGTGCTGTACTTTGTCATAGATTTTTAATAATATTGTTTATTAAGTTGAGAGACATTTAATTTTTATTTGAATACGTAGTGGGTATTAATATTGAACACATTGATTTTTTAAGTAATCTTGTTTAAATAAACATACAGCATTTTTAATGAAACATCATTTGTTTTATTTATGTTTAAAGCGAAATTTACGATGTATCTATTTCTAAAAAGTATATTAAGTACAAACTGTTAGAACTACATCATGTTTCCTTAAAAATAAATACAGCATAATTAGCATTTCAGAGTTTAGAGTTATTTCGTGGTTTCATATGTATCAAATACCAAGTTACAGCAACATTGCTTCTTGAAATTGAAAAACTATTAGTCGAAATGGATATAAAACTAATGTATAAAACTAAAGTAATTCTACTTTAGAATTATATAATTAGTATCATCTGATGTGTTACATTAAAAAATATGCTTTTTGAAAAAAATCTGCTCCTGATAGCTTATTATGAGCTGTTATGATTTTTTAAAACGTTATTGGCTCTGGTTTAAAGTTCACTTTTTCGATTTACAAGATCGTTTTCCAGCGTTGAATAATATTCTCTCAGTCCAGTATGGAGGAAACATAAAAAGGAAAAACTGAACCCTAAAAAAAAATTTATTTAAAGTTATGATTGGTAAGTTAAAACTTGTACCTACATACTTTACTTGGAAGGCTTATTTTTTTCATCTACTTCATCTGAACGAAGTGTATATTTGTTTGTAATGCTAGGCTGCCGCCATGGCTATAGTGGCCACCCCATCTGTAATAAAACACCGCCAAGCTATTTAGCTTTCCGGTAAACCTAGCGGGATGAATAAGAAGTATGGGTACTTTAATTCAATTGCCAAGTTTTAATGAACCAAATATGTATAGAATTTAAATATTTTTTTTCGTCAATGAACCATTAGTAAGACGATAAAAATATCTCGGTATAAATAATTTATACAATCCCCCCACCAATATCGACATATGAAATCTTGCTGTCCAGCCCTAATTTTATTGCGGTGTGGCCGACTTCATAAAATTAAAGTCCTAATTTTCGAGTAAGAAAGACTTACGTAGAACTTATCATTATTATTAAACAATTTTTTAGTCTCGTTTTCATTATTTTTTGTATTATATTTGTAAAAATCCTTTCTTAGCGGATGCCTACGTCATAGTAGATATGCGTTGATAAATCAGTGAGTCAGTCACCTTTTCATTTTGTATATTTAGAAAATCATATCACACTGGCTATATGGAAATATATACCTATAAATTTTGAAATAATTGAGTAAAAAAACTAATTTTATGAATTCGCTGAGTTTATGGAGCTCTAGCTGCATCAATGCATTTTAAACAATAGTGGGAGAGTACCAGCCAATCAGACACCATTGCGATCGTTATAATAATGCAATCATTTTAACCGACTTCAAAAAAGGAGGAGGTTCTCAATTTGAATTTTTTGTATATTTGTTACCCAATTATTCCGCCTAATAATGAATGGAATTTGATAAATTTTTTTTGTTTAGTAGGGCATACTTCAGAGGTGGTTCCCATATAAATTTTTGTTGATATAATGTTAGATGTTACTCCATAACTACGTCAAATCTGAACCGATTTCAATTTTTTTTGAAAGAAAGCATAATAAGGTTGGGCCTATTTAAAAGGTGAAGAGAAGATGATTCATATCTTCGGTGATGGAGGAAGGAACTCAATGATTAAGAGCAAATTGCTCGCGATCAGAGATATACACAAAAAAGCTTAAAATAATAATGTAAAAAAAATATCTTTAAAAAACCGACTTCATACGCCGATCGGGCAAAGTTGGGCTAGCGTCGCGCATTAGTTTCATCATTTATATTTAGGCCCGCCCGACTTCAACATACATGTACAAATTAAAATTGTTTTATACTTTGTAGTGGCGTTTAAAGTCGGTTTTATAGAAAGAATTTTTTATCATTATTTGGTAATCCCACAGACGATCAAAGTTCGTATTTATATATCTAGTCATATTTTACTTAAAGCTTATAAATTAGTCGTTCACCCCTTCCTATTCTATCGTGATTTTAATTCTATGGGATCAATTTATAATGCAGTTCAAGATAAAGGTCTCTAAACGAATAGTAAGTAGGAAGATTAATTTTCAATATTTTCCCCAAATTATTTCATGTACGATTAAGTAGCAACATTTTCAGATCGACAGTTTTCTTAAGTTTTCTGCATAAGTATTGCATTATTTGGATAAAATAATACATCAGAAGTAAATAAATGTTATCCTTTAGTAAACTGGATGTTTTAAATATTTTTTTAGAAGAAAATACTCTCATATTCGGCATTTATAGCGGAGCTCATTCCCCGCTAACCATACGTAGTTGACAGGCGCGTGACTCGAGTCAAACAGTTTTATATAACGAGTAGGACCACTGCTCATACCCAACTTACAGAGGGGTACGCGCGTCAATTCTTCTCCTGTGTTGGTTTATTACTCAAAGAGTTTTAAGGAGGTAATGAAAAGCAGCGAGATTAATATAAAAATAAAAAGCCGGCCAAGTGCGAGTCGGACTCACGCACCGAGGGTTCCATACTCCAAAAGTAAAAGTAAAACGATAATATTATATTAATTTGCTTATGTATCGTTAACTTTGTTTGTAGAGGTTTATTGTTAATATAAAAAAAACTATGCTAGTTAGAGCGTTGGTTTTATTTTTCCTGTAAAATATACATAAACCTCTATTGACCATAATTATTTCAGATTTTTCGATTGGTAAACTTCGGAGATAAGGGGGGGGGGGGGGGACGGTATTTTTTTCGACATTTTGGCCGATTACTCAAAAACTATTATATATAAAAATAAATAAAAAACTGTTTTAGAATGCACAAGTAAAGGCCTTTCATATGATACCCCACTCGGTATAGTTATCTTACTTTGAAATTTCAAACCCCCGATTTTCCCCCTTTTTTAATCAAACTAAAATAATTTTCGCGTTGCTTTTATTTTTCCTGTAAAATATACATAAACCTCTATTGACCATAATTATTTCAGATTTTTTGATTAGTAAACTTCGGAGATAAGGGGGGGGAACGGTATTTTTTTCGACATTTTGGCCGATTACTCAAAAACTATTATATATAGAAATAAATAAAAAACTGTTTAAGAATGCAAAAGTAAAGGCCTTTCATATGATACCCCACTCGATATAGTTATTTACTTTGAAATTTCAAACCTCCGATTTTCCCCCTTTTTTAATCAAACTAAAATAATGTTCGCGTTGCTTTTATTTTTCCTGTAAAATATACATAAACCTCTATTGACCATAATTATTTCAGATTTTTTGATTAGTAAACTTCGGAGATAAGGGGGGGGGGGGGGCGGTATTTTTTTTCGACATTTTGGCCGATTACTCAAAAACTATTATATATAAAAATAAATAAAAAACTGTTTTAGAATGCACAAGTAAAGGCCTTTCATATGATACCCGACTCGGTATAGTTATCTTACTTTGAAATTTCAAACCCCCGATTTTCCCCCTTTTTTAATCAAACTAAAATAATTTTCGCGTTGCTTTTATTTTTCCTGTAAAATATACATAAACCTCTATTGACCATAATTATTTCAGATTTTTTGATTAGTAAACTTCGGAGATAAGGGGGGGGAACGGTATTTTTTTCGACATTTTGGCCGATTACTCAAAAACTATTATATATAGAAATAAATAAAAAACTGTTTAAGAATGCAAAAGTAAAGGCCTTTCATATGATACCCCACTCGATATAGTTATTTTACTTTGAAATTTCAAACCTCCGATTTTCCCCCTTTTTTAATCAAACTAAAATAATGTTCGCGTTGCTTTTATTTTTCCTGTAAAATATACATAAACCTCTATTGACCATAATTATTTCAGATTTTTTGATTAGTAAACTTCGGAGATAAGGGGGGGGAACGGTATTTTTTTCGACATTTTGGCCGATTACTCAAAAACTATTATATATAGAAATAAATAAAAAACTGTTTAAGAATGCAAAAGTAAAGGCCTTTCATATGATACCCCACTCGATATAGTTATTTTACTTTGAAATTTCAAACCTCCGATTTTCCCCCTTTTTTAATCAAACTAAAATAATGTTCGCGTTGCTTTTATTTTTCCTGTAAAATATACATAAACCTCTATTGACCATAATTATTTCAGATTTTTTGATTAGTAAACTTCGGAGATAAGGGGGGGGAACGGTATTTTTTTCGACATTTTGGCCGATTACTCAAAAACTATTATATATAGAAATAAATAAAAAACTGTTTAAGAATGCAAAAGTAAAGGCCTTTCATATGATACCCCACTCGATATAGTTATTTTACTTTGAAATTTCAAACCTCCGATTTTCCCCCTTTTTTAATCAAACTAAAATAATGTTCGCGTTGCTTTTATTTTTCCTGTAAAATATACATAAACCTCTATTGACCATAATTATTTCATATTTTTTGATTAGTAAACTTCGGAGATAAGGGGGGGGGGGGGGGGGGGGAACGGTATTTTTTTCGACATTTTGGCCGATTACTCAAAAACTATTATATATAAAAACTGTTTTAGAATGCACAAGTAAAGGCCTTTCATATGATACCCCACTCGATATAGTTATTTTACTTTGAAATTTCAAACCCCCGATTTTCCCCCTTTTTTTAATAAAAATAAAAATAATTTTCGATTTTTCTTTATTCCAATGATGTTGGGCCACTATTATACACAACTATGCCAAATTTCATGTCGATAGCTTTAATAGTTACTGAAATAATCGACTGTGACAGACGGACGGAGAAAGTCTCACCATAAGGGTTCCATTTTTACCATTTTGGTATGGAACCCTAAAAAGAAGCTGTACGAAGTCGCGATATTGCCATGTCTGACATATGGATGTCAGACATGGTCACTACGGAAGCAAGAAGAAAAAAAATTAGCTATCTGCCAGAGGAAGATGGAGAGAAGCATGCTCGGTGTTAGGCTGAAAGACAGAATAAGTAACAAAAACATTCGTAAGAGAACTAAACTGATGGACATAAGGAAAAGAATGAGGACATTAAAATGGAAGTGGGCTGGACACGTTTGTATATTAGACAATATGAGATGGACGAAAAGAGTTACCGAATGGATACCAAGAGGAAGGAAAAGGAAAAGAGGCCGCCAAAGGAAGAGGTGGCGGGACATATTTTTGGAAAAATGCGGGCCAGACTGGATGCGACAGGCTAGAGACAGGAAGCTCTGGAAAGATTTGGGGGAGGCCTACGCCGTAGAGGCGACTTATGCGTGAAATATGATATTTTTTAATTAAGTATTTTCGCTAATTTACATATTAATTATTGACATAGAATTGTATTTTAATGTATATTTGACCTGATAATTCAACTATTTTACTTTTAATTAATGTATATATTTGACCTGATTATTTTATTATCTTAAATATTGATATGAATGATGTAATTTGTAGTATTAATTTAATAAATCTTTTATTTTGTCAAATTGTGAAAGTTAAAATGAATATATTAATAAATTAAAGAATAATGTAACTCTAAGCGAATAGATCTAATTGTAATTCTGTAACGTATTAGAAATAAAGGGCTTTTTTATTTATTTTATTTATTTTATTTTATCTAAGAAAAATTAGAAATACAGAAAGATGGACTACTTAATGGATGGATTAATTGGACTTTCTGGAAATGCAATTTCTTTCAATTGGATTTCGCAAAAAGTGTAATTATTTAATTTTCCTCTGGACTCTATATTAACTATTAACCACACAGGGGAGTCCCCGCACATCGATATCGTAGATGTGTTTCGGTTGCGGCCACTATTATTATATTCTGTGGCGCGGCAAGCTGCGCTGAGTGCCTAGTGCGAGTTGGGAATTTAAACAGTGCAACCTAGACGATAAAGAATAGAATACGAAACAATCGATACAGAGTCGTCTAGCGGCAAACGCAAGAACTAGGTTTATCATCATCATCATCATCATCATTATTAGCAAGCCATCATCGGCTCACTACTGAGCGAGGTCTCCTTTCAGAGAAGGTTTATAGGCCGTAGTCCACCACGCTGGCCCAATGCGAATTGGCGGACTTCACACACCTTCGACAACATTATGGAGAACTCTCAGGTGTGAAGGTTTCCTCACGATGTTTTCCTTCACCGGAAGACCACAGTCGTAACCACTAGGCTATCACTGCTATCACTACATAAACTACTACTACAAGAACTACTACTAGAGAGAACTAGGTTGCACAGTTTAAATTCCGAATTTCCCATAAAAAATGAAGTTAAAATTTACGCCCGTAATTAATGCGGGCGGATTAAACAAAACTCGCACTAGGCACTCTGTTGTCAGCTCACCCATTCGCTCGACAGTGTTTGTTTTACGCGCGCTTTTTAAAATTTCAAAATTTATTGTTAAAATCAGGGACTCAAGCGCATTTATTTTTAGTGTTTTTCTCGGTTAAGTTGAAATATGTAGGTATATGCAATCATGCTAGATTAGTGCATGTGAAGACATGATTTCAGCGCGCCCCCCCCGATCCCCGCGCCCTAGGCTGCAGCCTAATTAGCCTAAGGGTTAATCAGGCCCTGGTCATTTCCGTCAAAGTTTTTCGAATAAAGCAAGGGCGTGATCGATAATTCGTTATTTTTATCCTCTTCAAAGAAAGTCATTAATTAATTAGTAGAAAACGACAAGCGAACAATACTAACATAACAAAATCAAAAATTAACAAAAAAAAATCGTAACAATAATAACTAAAGTTTGAAAAAACACGGTGGTAACAATCGCGAGCAGTACGTTGCCATTTGTACTAAGCGGGTCTGAGCCTGTCTGACTTGAGGCGCAGTGCGGGGAAGCGCGACATGCGGTAGCAGCCAACTTGAAGTGAACGGTTAGCTCAATCATTTTCGATGATCGAACGTAAGGGGCGCTATTATATGCCTCGGTTCAAGGGACGCTAAATTATATGCCTCGGTTCACATCTATCCTAATTTGTAACTCTTCATATTTTAGGTCTGAATTGCGATCGAGCCAGCTTGAAACGCCGCCCGGTCAATACCTTTCTTTGTGTACAACCGTAGCCAGTTGCCTAAGCAAGGCTACCTTTCTACTCACATTCTACAAATATACCATTGAATGAATTATAGGTATCCTATGGACAGAACCTGAATTTCGAACAACTGCGCAACTTAATGTTTTGAAATGCTTTAATCGTTGGTATAATATTCTGTTTGAACTATGCGCACTTGGAAAATAAAAACTAAAATCACGTTTAGGTACCTACTCGTACTTCTTTTGAACCGTGCTTATTAAATGTATTATTTTTAAAATGCTGTACCGTCGTCGACGGCTAGCGGACCGATGCTATCGTTGCAGAGGTAAAACTCACATGCGTTGCGCACTACATACTGTGACCACGAAATTCTTTCGTTATGACCGCCACGAGCTCCGAGGTCAAACATACTATTGACACCTGACATTGTTCTAGCATTACCCCGACCAATTACCCACTGAATTTGCCTTACTTTTTAATTATATCCGTTCGGTATAAATATGGTCGAGTGCGGGTCGAAATTATCAGTCGGCCGTGCTCGGTTTGAAGTGATCTAGTTCGTCAGACAAACACAGACCACGTTCACAATGAAATCGCTGGTGGTGTTCTTCGCTCTCGCCGCTGTGGCCTGCGGCTCCATCATCCCCCTGGCGCAGCCCGCGCACCACCCGGCCATCGTGCTGGACCCCCACGGCCGCCCCTTGGACACCGCCGAGGTCATCAACGCCCGCGCCGTCCACCTCCAAGCCAAAGCCCTGGAGCCCGCCCACCTCGGACACGCCGCTATCGCCGTCGCTCCCATCGCGCACTCCGCCGTAGTGGCTGCCCCCGCTGTGTACGCCGCGCCCGCCGCCGCCGTGTCGCACCAGTCCCGCGTGGATGTGCGCACCAGCCCCGCCATCGTAGCGCACGCCGCTCCCGTCGTAGCCACCGCTTCCATCTGGGGCGCGCACGCTGCTCCCCTGCTGGGCCACTCCGCTCTCGGTCTCGCTGGTGCCGGTCACTACCTCCACAAGCGTTCCCTGGGTTACGCTTGGGGCGCACCACTCATCGCTCCCTCTGCGGTCTCCCACCAATCTCGTGTTGACGTAGTGTCCAGCCCCGCTGTGGTGTCTCACGCCGTGGCCGCTCCTCTGGTCGCTCACGCAGCGCCCGTCGTCGCCGTCGCCCCGGCCGCCGTATCGCATCAGTCCCGCGTGGATGTACGCAGCAGCCCCGCTATCTCCGTCATCGCTGCCGCCCCCGTAGCGCACAGCTACCTCGCCGCCGCTCCCCTTGCGCATGCCGCTCCCTTGGCGCATGGATATGGTCTCCATGGTTGGTAAAGAGCTGATCTGACGAACTCTTATTAAATGCAATATTTTAAAATAATAAAAAAAATATTTAATTTAAAATAAATAAAATAAAATAATAAATTATGATTATATTTTATTTTCTACACCATCCAATCTCGCATAGCTGATTTCTATACTTAATACTTAATATTTAATACTTAATACTTAATAATATTATAAAGAGGAAAGATTTTTTTTAGTTTGTTTGTTTGTTTGTACCGAAATGGCTCTGTAACTACTGGACCGATTTGAACCATTTTTTAAACCACCAATCGAAAGCATAGTTATCAGGAAGAAACATAGGCTATAATTTATTTTCAAAAAAAATAGAAATCCTTAAGAAAATTGCAATAATGTAACCCAAAGTGCCAAAATTTTGCCTATAAAATGCATAGGACACAAAAGCTCCTATTATGTCTATATGATATGATACTTACATAAATATTCCCTCGGAGACTTTTTTGTAGAAAATAATGAGTACATACTTTAATCATACATACATTATTTTTATGTATCATCAATAGTTTTCTCAGCACACGCCAAATTTTTTTTGGCGTTATTTGGTTTGGTTTGAAATTAATACCATTTTTTTTTTATTTGATTGCTAAACTTAAAGTAGGTAGGTAAATCATACTGCCATATACTTAGTAAATATCATTCGTCTATGGCCATATAGAATGACACATAGTATGTAAGCTTTATCTAAATTCCTGGACAAACAAACAGACACACAAAGCGGAGCGCCTGTAAGTTGTCATTGTACATAATATTATTATGTATTACTAGACGATGCTCGCGACTTCGTCTGCGTGGATTAAGGTTTTTTGATTCCCGCGGGAACTTTATTTTCCGGGATAAATTGTAGCCTATGTGTTAATCCTGGGTATGAGCTATCTCCATTCCAAATTTCAGCCAAATCCGTCCAGAAGATTTTGCGTGAAAGAGTAACAAACATACATACAGACAAACTTTCCCCTTTATAATATTAGTGTGATGAAGTGTGATATTAGTGTGAAGTGTGATATTAGTGTGATGTGATGAAGGCGCGCACACTACAAAGCTCGCGTAGGTGCCGTGCCAAATCCGTCCAGAAGTTATTGCGTGAAAAAGTAACAGACATTCATACAGACATACAAACTTTCCCCTTTATAATATTAGTGTGTGAAGTGTGATATTAGTGTGATGTGATGAAGGCGCACACACTACAAAGCTCGCGTAGGTGCTGTGCTGCTACCGTCACAGGGTTTTGTCTTCGCATTCAGCACAGTTAACGTGCTGACGTGACGAAACTGACGTGTCGTACGTTCACTAGATATTTCGTACTGCCTTACTGCCACCATTGTGCTAAGTCCTTATCTGCGTTAATTCTGTCCCTGTAACGGGGAATGTGAAATATTTACCTTCTAAGCAAGAACTTGGCAGTGATTCATGTTAGCTTATGCCAACATGAATATTGATATTATTATCAAGTAAAATAACACAGATTAACAGACTAACAGATTTCGTGCTACGAAGGAATATTTATCTTATATCTAAGCCAGGGATTCCCAAAGTGGACAATTTCGACCCCGTTGACCCCGTCGACATATAAACGAAAACTGCTTTTGGGGGTGGAAGAGGTCTAAAAATCGACCCCTATTAATTAACACAAGTTCTTATTTGAAAGTTTTAAGATATAAGTAGTGTTACGTGTACCAACTTGTTAGAAGAATGACTAATATTTTCGTAGGAAGTATCATTGTTGTACTTTTTACGTAATTTGTATTAATAATATAATTATTAATCATTACTTTTGATATTTACTGAATTTTATGTAAGTATATTTCTTTAATTTAGAAGAGAAAATGATGTCAAGTTTACTCACTTAAACAACCACAAAGTTTTTAAATTGGTAAGTATTTTGTATCAATAGGAAAAAAAAACCGGCCAAGTGCGAGTCAGACTCGCGCACCGAGGGTTCCGTACTCCAAAAGTAAAAGTAAAACGATAATATTATATTAATTTGCTTATTTATCGTTAACTTTGTTTGTAGAGGTTTATTGTAAATATAAAAAAACTATGATAGTTAGTTGGTTTTATTTTTCCTGTAAAATATACATAAACCTCTATTGACCATAATTATTTCAGATTTTTCGATTGGTAAACTTCGGAGATAAGGGGGGGGGAACGGTATTTATTTCGACATTTTGGCCGATTACTCAAAAACTATTATATATAGAAATAAATAAAAAACTGTTTTAGAATGCACAAGTAAAGGCCTTTCATATGATACCCCACTCGGTAAAATTATCTTACTTTGAAATTTCAAACCCCTGATTTTCCCCCTCTTTTAATTAAACTAAAATAATTTTCGCATTGATTTTATTTTTCCTGTAAAATATACATAAACCTCTATTGACCATAATTATTTCAGATTTTTCGATTGGTAAACTTCGGAGATAAGGGGGGGGGGGGGGGAACGGTATTTTTTTCGACATTTTGGCCGATTACTCAAAAACTATTATATATAGAAATAAATAAAAAACTGTTTTAGAATGCACTAGTAAAGGCCTTTCATATGATACCCCACTCGGTATAATTATCTTACTTTGAAATTTCAAACCCCTGATTTTCCCCCTCTTTTAATTAAACTAAAATAATTTTCGCGTTGATTTTTTTTTTCCTGTAAAATATACATAAACTTCTATTGACCATAATTATTTCAGATTTTTCGATTGGTAAACTTTGGAGTTAAGGGGGGGGGGGGGGGGGGGGAACGGTATTTTTTTCGACATTTTGGCCGATTACTCAAAAACTATTATATATAGAAATAAATAAAAAAACTGTTTTAGAATGCACTAGTAAAGGCCTTTCATATGATACCCCACTCGGTATAGTTATCTTACTTTTAAATTTCAAACCCCCGATTTTCCCCCTTTTTAATCAAACTAAAATAATTTTCGCGTTGCTTTTATTTTTCCTGTAAAATATACATAAACGTCTATTGACCATAATTATTTCAGATTTTTCGATTGGTAAACTTCGGAGATAAGGGGGGGAACGGTATTTTTTTCGACATTTTGGCCGATTACTCAAAAACTAGTATATACAGAAATAAATAAAAAACTTATTTAGAATGCACAAGTAAAGGCCTTTCATATGATATGCCACTCGGTATAGTTATTTTACTTTGAAATTTCAAACCCCCGATTTTCCCCCTTTTCAGGGTTCCGTACCCAAAGGGTACCAACGGGACCCTATTACTAAGCCTACGCTGTCCGTCCGTCCGTCCGTCTGTCAGCGGGCTGTATCTCGTAAACCGTAATAGATAGACAGGTGAAATTTTCACATATTCTTCTTCTTCTTCTTCTTTATCAACCGATAGACGTCCACTGCTGGACAAAGGTCTCTTGCATGGACTTCCACAGGCCTCGGTCTTGCGCCGCCTGAATCCAGCGGCTCCCTGCGACTCGTTTGATGTCGTCGGTCCACCTGGTGGGGGGTCTGCCAACACTGCGCTTCCCGGTGCGGGGTCGCCACTCCAGCACCTTGGGACCCCAACGACCATCAGCTCTTCGAACTATGTGCCCCGCCCATTTCCACTTCAGTATCGCGACTCGCTTAGCTATGTCGGTGACTCTGGTTCTCCTACGGATCTCCTCATTTCTGATTCGATCCCGCAGGGACACTCCGAGCATAGCTCTCTCCATCGCCCGCTGAGCGGTCCTGAGCCTACTTATGAGGCCCTTAGTTAGCGACCATGTCTCGGATCCGTAAGTCATCACTGGCAACACGCACTGTTCGAAGACTTGAGTCTTCAGGCACTGAGGAATTTTGGACGAGAAGACATCTCGGAGCTCACACATTATGTATACACATATTATGTATTTCTATTGCCGCTATAACAACAAATAATTAAAATTAAATTAAATTAAAAAAATTAAATTAAAATATTTCCATGGGTACATGGAAATATTTTTATTTAATTTTTTTTAACGGAACCCTAAAAGAGCGAGGCCCCACTCGCACTTGGCCGATTTTTTTTTAATAAAACTAAAAATAATTTTCGATTTTTCTTTATTCTAATGATGTTGGGCCACTATTATACACAACTATGCCAAATTTCATGTCGATAGCTTTAATAGTTACTGAAATAATCGACTGTGACAGACGGACGGACGGATGGAGAAAGTCTCACCATAAGGGTTCCATTTTTACCATTTTGGTACGGAACCCTAAAAAAGTAGAGATAGGATTTTTAAAGTAATTATTTGGCTATGGGGGTCTGAGGTATCAGTTTATTTTGGAAAAGGTCTCTTGCTCAAAATATTTTGGGAATCCCTGATCTAAGCTCTCATGGTAGATAGTTAAAAATGTTATAAGTAATGTAAAAAAAACCTATGTCACCTAGTTATTATAATTATGAAGGTTAGTTATTTTACAATACACAATATTATAATATAATATTCATGGTTTACGGATGTTTATACAGCTATATATTTGTTCAAATTGTGCTTTGGTATATATAAACCTTAATATAAACACAATGATTAAAAAGTAATAAAAAATATTATTTTTTAGAAGTAGTTTGTGTGTTTAATTTTATTACTATTAATAATTGCACCTCATATTTTGTTATGTGGCTGGAATAATATAATAGTTCACGTTTTTCATAACTACATAAATTCACTGAAGACAACGGCTGAGAAATTCATTTTAATCCCTGAGAGAGTATACATAGTTCTATAAGTACCTAGTACCTAAATAAGCTTTTAGTTCCAATTACTTATTGTATTACCATTCTTCGTTGTTTTCTTTAATTTATTCGGTATAATTACCAGTATATCATCATTTTTCATCATCATCATTTGCAACCCATCAACGGCTCACTACTGAGCGCAGGTCTCCTCTCAGAGAAGGGTTATAGGCCATAGTCCACCACGCTGGCCCAGTGCGAATTGGCGGACAACACAACATTTATATAAATCAATAAAGATTTTTTTTCATGATAGCGCTAGGCTGCGATCACATCTAATGGTAAGTGACGATGCTGTCTTAGATAGTAGCGGGTTAGCTTGAAATGGGTAAGGCAGTGTAATTAAACCTACACCCCTAACAACTAGATATTTATCCCAAGTACAAGGTACATCAGCCAATTTACGGATTTTATTCTTATTCTACTGTTGGTAATAAGTATTATTCTGTGCTTATTCTTGGAACCGGTGAGTTTTATCATCCATAATCGTTGTTGATGCATTTTATACTTGATGATGCCCACGAGTTCGTCTGCATACAGGCACTCTTTTATTTTTATATATTTAATTCTTTGTATTGCGAATCACTTTTAAAATTATTTTCGAAATTCCGATTTCAAACGCCATTTATACATTTTTTAAACCACTATTGGTGTGCTACGGCCCACCAGTGGGCACGACAATAGGACAAAGGGCAAGGTTTTTAGCGCAGACCTTTTGTGTTATCAAACGTGTGTGATCAAACGAACTTCCGAAGTTCGATCGATATTATATGAGTCGGTTCATTCAAAATTATGTGCTTTGGGGTCTTATCCAGCTCAAAGTGCGTAATCTCAAAGCCGGGCATGGCGGCATTGAGGCTACGCACCATAATAAATCACAAAGTCATAAAAATGTGTTAGTAAATAATTTTATTAAGAAACTGTACAACCAGCCTGTGACCTTTTTAATGTTGAACCACCGTTGAACTAATAAGGCTATGACATTAATTTATACTGCAAAATAGTTTCCCATAATACGCTGTAAATGACAAAGGCCTTGCGGAAATCGGTTATGACGGCGTTGCTTGCCTCGGTCAGATTATTTTTTTATCTTACTTACCCTTTGAGTATCACTTACCCTTTCTAATATATTTTTCATGATAAATAAACAGATACTTCTTTCTTTACATTCTCAGCAGTCAACAGAGACTGTATTTATTACTTACGACCAAAGACATTTCAGAAATTATAAATTACCAAATTGCCCCAGGTATCGAACCCGAGACCTCCCAGTTATAAGACCATAGAGCTCACCACTGCACCAGGGAGGTCGTCATTAAAATATTATAACTCTGTAAAAACTTTTTTTTAATCTATTGTACTTAAGAGTTTGGAAAATGTTTGGAAAGGTATTTCTGATTTACTTAATAAATTTTTTGAATGAAAAAAATAGTTGACAATTAAACTATTTTAAATTTTTATTTTTACTGATATATTTTAAATATTATGTATGTAATAAGTATGAAATCCTAATTTGGTGCTAATTTTTAGTGTATTCAATGTACCACTATGTATATTTTAACGATTACACTAGCGGCACGCTATGATGGCCGGTTTGACACATTACAATAGTGATGTGGAATGTCAATTTATTCTCGAACAAAAAACAATTAAGTTTTGTTTTTGTACCTGATTAAATAGGTTTAATAAAACAAAAATGTATATGTTTATTTAATTTATTTGAACGAACTGAATATTTGAATGAAAATGAATATACATACTTTATATGCACACAAGAAACATATGAATACAAAAGATACCAAAAAAGGTGCCACAAAAGGCCATAATTAATCAGATTCGTCCATACTACTATTTTCACTGTCGTCACTGCTATCATCACCTACATTAATAATTATATGTTCGTTTTCTATAATATTATCTATTTTCACATCTCTTTCATAATCTTCCCTTATTAATTTAACAGTTCTATTCACAACCTTTTCCCAGTCTCCTTTAGTCACATGTTCACAAGCTTCTTCTAATAATTTTAGCATTTTTTTTGTGGTAAATGGGGGTTCTGTATTGTGTCTTGCAGCATATCCCTTAATTTGAGCCCACACCAACTCAATCGCATTATACTCACAATGGTAAGGCGGTAACCGTATAACTCTGTGCCCATGTTCTAATGCTATTTCGTCAATGACGTATCGGATCTTGGTTGGTTTGTTTTCTTTTAAAAGACGTACTAATTCCGCTTTTAACATATTCATGTTTGCATCTACGCCATTTTTACGAAGCCATGCGACGATATCAGCTTTCTTTTGGGATTGGGCAGGTGGCTTGTCAATTTGCATCGAGTGGTATGGGGCGTTGTCCATAATTATAATAGATGGTTCAGGGAGGCTACACAACATTGAGGTAAACCATTCAGTAAACTTTTCTCCATTCATGTCTTCATGATAGTCTCCAGTGGTTTTTGACGCAAAAGCCATGAGAGAACCTTCGACAAACCCGTTGATGGTTCCGGCGTGACAAATTATAAGTCGCGATCCTTTTCCTACAGGAACTTTGGAAGTAGATGCTGCTGTGTCATCGTTCCAAGAACGGCCTACAGTATGGTTAGCATTAAGCCATGTTTCATCCAAGAACACAACATTTTGCCAATTTTTGATTTCTTTCACTTGCCGTAAAAAAGTATACCTTGCCATCGCTATATCAAATGTTTCCATCAATATTTTGCGTTTGTTACATTTTTTGTATCGAAATCCAATGGTCTTCAAAATCTTCGTTAAAGAACTTTCCCCACCGAAGAATAATCCAGCTTCCTTCAGTGAATGCACCAACTTTTTTCTTGTTGGATACTCCTTCTGTAAATAGTAGCCGTAAACATGTCTTCGGATAGCATCGGCATCAAAGCTATCGATGCCTACGACTGGTTTTGCTCGTTTTCTCTTTTTTGGTGTGTGAAGTTTATTTTCTTCTGTGCCAGTCTCGCCATATTTTTTTTTAGTTATCCGTCTAACAGTTCGTTGTCCAATATTAAGCGCATCAGCTACGCGTTCAACCACTGACGTTATAGGTAAAATTGGCCCTCCATTTTGAGCTTCACGATCGAAATAGTTACGAAGGCGTATTACGAACTCACGTGTCTGACTATTTAGAACAGTTCTCTGCGTACGTTCGGTCATATCGACGAAATCCACAACAAAGGGCTTGAACAGAGTCCAAATTAACGAGCAAGGGTCAACAGTAATGCAGTATCAATATTTGAAATCCAAAGCCAGGTCAAAACTATATCACAATCGCATTGCACTGACAGTTTATACTTTTCGAAGCAACGTCAATTCGAAACTGCTTTGTTTTGCATTGAGCATTGACGCGAGTTTGCCGGAGGTAGTAGTTGTGCTAGCCAGCGATCCTATGTGACGATCGTATTAGATTCCATTTTTAAAAATTTTCAATTTAGAAAACCAAATGCCGAGTTGTGGTATATATCATATAAAAATAAAAATTTTACCTTTTGTATGAAACAGCTGATATTTTTTTGCGATTTCAGAGGTTTGTCCACATAGTGAAAATTGTTCATATTCACAAGTACATTCACCCCTTAAATGGTGCAAACTGATTTTTCTACACTTGTATACATTTTAGAAATCAATTTAATAAATAAATTTTGAGTCCTAAACCTAAAACTACATTCGATAAAATTTATGAATCTCTGCACATCACTATCGTCAATAAAGTAATACAATTATTTCCTTCAAAGTCGTTATCAATTAATACGGAACTTCATGAGCGGACAAACGTCAAACCGGCCATCATAGCGTGCCGCTAGTGTAAGAGGTTGGATGGAGTAAAAATAAAATATAATAATAATTCATTAATTTATTTTAAATTAAATTTTTTTTATATATTTTTTTAAATATTAATTGTAATAGGAGTACGTCAGATCAGCTCTTTACCAACCATGGAGACCATATCCATGCGCCAAAGGAGCGGCATGCGCAAGGGGAGCGGCGGCGAGGTAGCTATGCGCTACGGGGGCGGCAGCGATGACGGAGATGGCGGGGCTGCTGCGTACATCCACGCGGGACTGATGCGATACGGCGGCGGGGGCGACGGCGACGACGGGCGCTGCGTGAGCGACCAGAGGAGCGGCCACGGCGTGAGAAACCACAGCGGGGCTGGACACTACATCGACACGAGATTGGTGGGAGACCGCAGAGGGAGTGATGAGGGGAGCGCCCCAAGCGTAACCCAGGGAACGCTTGTGGAGGTAGTGACCGGCACCAGCAAGACCGAGAGCGGAGTGGCCCAGCAGAGGTGTAGCGTGAGCACTCCAAACGGGGGCAGCGGCTACAACGGGAGCAGCGTGAGCTACGATGGCGGGGCTGGTGCGTACATCCACACGGGACTGGTGAGATACGGCGGCGGGAGCAACGGCAACAACAGGTGCGGCGTGAGCTACCACGGGAGCGGCCACGGCGTGAGACACCACAGCGGGGCTGGACACTACATCAACACGAGATTGGTGGGAGACCGCAGAGGGAGCGATGAGGGGTGCGCCCCAAGCGTAACCCAGCGAACGTTTGTGGAGGTAGTGACCGGCACCAGCAAGACCGAGAGCGGAGTGGCCCAGCAGGGGAGCAGCGTGCGCGCCCCAGACGGGAGCGGCGTGCGCTACGATGGCGGGGCTGGTGCGCACATCCACGCGGGACTGGTGCGACACGGCGGCGGCGGGCGCGGCGTACACAGCGGGGGCAGCCACTACGGCGGAGTGCGCGATGGGAGCGACGGCGATAGCGGCGTGTCCGAGGTGGGCGGGCTCCAGGGCTTTGGCTTGGAGGTGGACGGCGCGGGCGTTGATGACCTCGGCGGTGTCCAAGGGGCGGCCGTGGGGGTCCAGCACGATGGCCGGGTGGTGCGCGGGCTGCGCCAGGGGGATGATGGAGCCGCAGGCCACAGCGGCGAGAGCGAAGAACACCACCAGCGATTTCATTGTGAACGTGGTCTGTGTTTGTCTGACGAACTAGATCACTTCAAACCGAGCACGGCCGACTGATGTTGGTTAGCCGATTGTGACCGCTTTTTATACAATTAAATTTTTCATTAATATTTGCCTTAAAATTCAAATTAAGTGAGTGGGCAATGTCAAATATTAAATGAAAGTAAACAACCTTGTTCATAGAACCTTTTACTCGTATGTGTATAGGTAGTGCTTGATGCTACCTAATAATCGATTGAACTTGTTTTATAAATATTTTCTTCCGGTATACTTCCGATCGGAACACTTAACTTGAAAGCTTAGTTTCTTTACGCAGGAATCAGATTCGTAGTTGGAAATGTGCTACAGGAGAATTAAATGGCTTGTTTCTTTACTCCTGTGTTATACCCCTGTATCACTATGGGGAAAACTTACTACTTAATGCACTCTTATCAGAGTTATACGATAATAAATTCTTGTACATAGGTTTAAATTCCTAAGTATGCATAGCAATAAAACAATTTTGCAGTCCGAACCACATAGTATAAAAATTAAACGCATATTATATTATTAAACTGTATGTGGTATGGTGGAAAATCAAAAAATTCTCTCCTTTCAAGTTTCTAACTTCAGTATTTAGGCTGTGCTTTGATAGATCAGTCAGTCAGGACAAGTCTTTTTATAAGTACCTATAGATTATGATTACTACGGTCTTTCTGATAAGACTTTTTATCACAGAAACTGCTTGAGGTATCAAGTTATATATAATTTATATTGATCAACATTCCCTTTTTCCTGTAAAATTCCATGTTTCTCAATAAACGCAATAAAAAATCTTTGAAAACATATTCAAATATCCCACTCACTGCCTGTTCATAAAACTCCAAGGGTTCTTCCCGGTAACCTAATGATCTCGTAATTATGTACGAAGATAGATCTATCATACATATTATATTATTTCATTTTAAGCCGCATTGTTTACACTTATTATTGTTTACACTTCCAAGTTAGCCCGCTACCATCTTAGACTGCATCCTCACTTACCATCAGGTGAGATCGCAGTCAAAGACTAGCTTGTCGTCGAATAAAAAAAAATTATAAAAAATGTATTTTAAGACATAAAAAACGTCTTATCATTCCGCCTTTATCTTCTCTAAAGCGAAAAATCTAATAAGAGTTTCCAGAGGGTTAAGTAAATATTACAGGAAAATCGGAGTGATAGGTAACTCTATATCGATGGCATAGATTTCTGAAATTGGCAATAGATGACAAATACAAACTTAGTTGTGCCAGTTCCAAACAAAAGGGGCTTATTTTTGAGGCGGTCGAATAAAGTGATTCGCATTTTGCTTTTTGGGGTTTTTTTTATTTGATAGCCTTTTCTGCGATCTCAACAGTGGTACATGACGATGCACATTTTCAAAGCAGTTCCTTTTAGGTTAAGTTTAACCTGTACAGAAGGGGAAGCAGAAGGGGAACTGCTTTGAAAAGAAGTATTAATTTTTCAGAATAGTTATAGTAACTAATAGCCTAAGCACGAATATTTTCACTATCGAATAGTTAACGTAAAGTTAGTTAACGACAAGATATTTTGTATGAAAACAGGCGTTGCACTGTGCGGGCGGTGCAGTCGTTTTCATACAAAATATCTTGTCGGCGTTAACTTTACGTTAACTATTCGATAGTGAAAATATTCGTGCTTAGGCTACAGGTCGAAAAACTAAAATAATTTTGTAGGTAGCTTACCTTATTCTTAATATCTTTATCATCGATCATAAAACATAATATTATGTCTGAGAAAGAGCATAGGTAATAAAAACTAGATTATTCTTACAGCATTTTATATTTTATTAATCTCTCGGGTAAATTATTTAATTTATTCGTTTTTTCTACTGTTATTTACTTTTTAGAATTAAAAAGCAATAAATATTTGGCGTCTCATTTCCAGAGGGAATAAACGGATGGAGAATAAACTGAGCGGGCGTCGACAATAGTGTGTCCGGATGAGATTACGGGTGCAGACGCGACGTACTCGTATGTGGGCTGCACTACTTGTTCCGTGATAACACCCGGGGAGCTCTTGACGTCCACACGCGACTGTTGGGACACCGCAGAACCTCCGGCGTACACGGTGGGGGAGGAAGCGTAGTACACTGAGGGAGCGCTGACAACAGCCGGTTCAACGTAAGAACGCGCGGCGACAACAGCTGGCGCAGAGGCGACAACAGCTGGCGCAGAGGCGACAACCGCTGGTGAAGTGCGTACATCGACACGTGACTGGTGAGACACAGCTGCGGGCACCACTTGGGAGGCAACCACGGGAGTGCTCACAACAGTACTCACGGGCTCGACGACGGTCCTCGCCGCAACTACAGCAGGTGCGGTGGCAACCACGGCTGGAGAAGATTTCACGTCCACGCGAGACTGATGAGACACAGCAGAAGGAGCGGCGTACACGGTGTTGGCGTACACAGTAGGTGCGGCATAAACCGAGGGTCCGTTGTATAAGGTGCGAGTTTCGACTACTGGTCCGTAGACAGCGGCAGGAGCTCCGTACTCCACGTGACCGATGGACCTCTTCTTCGTGACACCGCTGTCAGAGGGAGCGGCTACGCAGACGGCGAACGCCGCGCACAACACCACCAGCGATCTCATTGTGAACGTGGTCTGTGTTAAAGTAACTAATAGGAAGATCACTTCAAACCGTCACGGCTGACTGATGCTCATGTATTACTCGTCTTGCTATTTATACTAGAGCTTGTAAAGATTTAGATCATTATTGGGCGTATAGGAACATTAAAGTCGACGTCCTTGTATTACTGTCGCCAAAATTGGTAGCTCCAAAAAGGTCTCGGTCTAAGACTTACACTATTTCAAAGTGGCTGCTAATGGGCAATTGGCATTTTAATATCAAGTGATAAAATCTATAATCGAAAAGGAAGCATAAACGATTAAGGATGTACTGTGATCTAGTAACATTTACAGTGACAAATATTACATCCGGTTTTGATCCAGCCTCACTAAGAGCCCTATAATATATCAATCATTTAATTGTATTGTGTAATTGAGACATATTCAAGTACTTTAATCATTTGCATAGCAAGTTTTGAGAATGAACATTGAACATGATTTCCTTGTTAGCTATGCCCAAACAGAAAACGGTACTTACCAAAAGTTAACGTGATGCTGAAGAACTTGCATAGAAGGACTTCAAATTTTTCCCCATGCTGATCGTAACACCTTGGTACAATAACTTGGTATTATAATTTTCAAAATAATAACAATCTTTGATGATATTTTTAATTCCGCGGGAACCCTTTCCTCAACAGCCTATAACAGTCCACTGCTGGACTAAAGGCCTCTCCCAACGAGATGGTTTGCACCACGCTGGGCAGACGGGAACCCTTTAATTTCCCAAAATAAAAAGAAGCCAATGCCGCTCTCTGGGTTTAAAGTGAAACCCTTATGTCTAGTCCTTTCTATCTGATCGGTTCAATCGTAGCAGTTCAATCGTATTGTCCTATAAGAAGGAGATTCTTTATATCCGGATAAAATGTGACCTAGGTCACCCCTTGTGTAATCCTTTACCTGCCTGGATAAATCCCATTAAAATCGGATCAGCCTCTCCAAAGATTAGCCTGTACAGCAGACAAGTATTTTTAAAACGTGTGTTTGTGTAATAATATTATTATGCAAGTATACATAACCAACCAAACTAGAAAAATCTGTTTCTTCTAATAAAAAATATTTTAATCCTATATAAAAAAAATACATAGGTAGGTACTTAGAAAAAGTCTAAAGCGATCAACTTATACTGTGGCAGCGATTAGTACCTACCTAGAATACTGTAATATGGGAATACCTACACAATGATTTTTTAAAATTGTCAGAAAATTCAAATTTAAACACAGATTTATTCAATTGGGATATTAATATCAGCTTTGAAAAAGAAATTTTTCATCGCAGTGAGTGAGAAGAAAATCAAGCATTTAACAACTATTATAACCACAAGTATAGTGTTTGTCTTTTGTGTTACTTGTAATTACAAGAACGTGATAAAGTAAGGTAGGTAGGTCCAATTTCGAGAAAGAGATCAACCGCCGAATCCAACTCGGCTGGGCAGCGTTCGGGAAGCTCCGAGATGTCTTCTCGTCCAAAATACCTCAGTGCCTGAAGACTAAAGTCTTCGAACAGTGCGTGTTGCCAGTGATGACTTATGGATCCGAGACATGGTCGCTAACTGTGGGCCTCATAAGAAGGCTCAGAGTCACTCAGCGAGCGATGGAGAGAGCTATGCTTGGGGTATCCCTGCGAGATCAAATCAGAAATGAAGAGATCCGCAGGAGAACTAAAGTCACCGACATAGCTCAGCGAGTCGCGAAACTGAAGTGGAAATGGGCGGGGCACATAGTTCGAAGAGCTGATGGTCGTTGGGGTCCCAAGGTGTTGGAGTGGCGACCCCGCACCGGTAAACGCAGTGTTGGCAGACCCCCCACTAGGTGGACCGACGACATCAAACGAGTCGCAGGGAGCCGCTGGATTCAGGCGGCGCAAGACCGAGGCCTGTGGAGGTCCATGCAGGAGACCTATGTCCAGCAGTGGACATTTAAAGGTTGATAATGATGATGATGATGATGATGATAAAGTAAGTATAGATTGAAACAAAGAGCTTGAAGTAACGGCCATTCAAACCGTTGAGCTATTCATTGAGCTGGACTGGTCAAGTGCATGTCGGGACACGCCTGTTTGGATTCCGTAGTTCATCATGATACATAAAAGTTGAGTGACGTATCACACTTGGTTGGAACGAAGTTCCTTCTAATAATAAATCAAAAATTAAAAAAAATAGTAATCCGAAGTCAAGATTCGAACCCCCGAACCGATAGTTTCACTCGTTTTTTACCAAATATTACTAGTGGTTCGCCCCGAACTGAGACCTCGCGGTATCCCATAATTCCCATAAAGTAGTTTTAACTATATATTGTAATTAAAACGCGCCGAATCTGATGACGTCAATCGTCATCAGCTTTCGTGGATGGGATGCGTATGCCTACAGTATTTTACTAAAATTCAGCTGGTTCGGTGAACGGGTGTTACGTAGTATACGATTTCATAATAAAAAAAATTATAAAATGCGATAACTACGCGCTTGCGGCTTCTGCGGCGAGCATGTCTAGATGCGCGCTCATCTTTACATTCATAGACACAGTACCATCATACGGTAATAAATATAACATGTCTCTGCCATCAGTCGAATATTTTTTATTCCACGTAAGATGGTGTATGTCCTTCTAATTATTGTAAGTAGAAACGGATTTACTTTTGCAAAAACAACGTGATAGTTTTATTGATAATTATTTACTAATTGAATAACATAATTAGTAATAGACAAAATAAGAATAGCTGACGCAAAACTGTATTTACAATAATAAAGACAGCGCCATCTATTAACAGTATAGTGAAGTTTTGTTAAAAACATTGATGCCCATTAAAAATTAAATAATTTCGTTTCTTTATAATATTTATCTAATCTTAGTATTTGTTGTTCAAGTACAGAATATAACTCAAATTATGTGTAAGTTTCAAGTTTTAAAATAACGTGGTTTTAGAGATCTAGCCTCGAATTTAATCACCACTTTGAAAGCCCCCCATTTCGTCAATTTTAGGAAAAAAATTAAAAAAAAATACTTTTATACTCTGTTCCAAATTATCTTTAAAATGAGGTACTGCAACCCTATGAAACACAAAAAAATATATTTTACTTCGCATTCGCTTCTATGAGAGCCCCCCTGAAATAAAGATTTTTATAACTTTTTAAGCCAGTTTCGTCTGGAGGCCATCGGTTTACATATCATATCTAAAATTGAAGTAATTACGTTCAGTAATTCAAAAGTTATAAGGCTCTGACAGATGGACGGACGGACGGACAGACGGACGGACGGACAGGTGCAAATTCACAAAAATATTTTTGTACTCGGTTCAAAATTATCTTTAAAATGATATGTAACAATTTTATGTAACGCAATAAAATTTTTTTACTTCGCATTCACTTCTATGAGAGCCCCCCTGAAATAAAGGTTTTTATAATGTTTTATGCAATATTCGGCTGAAGGCCATCAGTTTACATATTATATCTAAATTTGAAGTAATTACGTTCAGTAATTCAAAAGTTATGTTATAAGGCTCTGACAGACGGACGGACGGACGGACGGACGGACGGACGGACAGACGGACGGACGGACAAGTGCAAATTCACTCTAGTAGACTCAGAGACCTCGCTTCGCTCGGTTAATAAATTATAACTCATAAGTAATAATAAATTAATAATAAAAAAATAAAAAATAATAATTTGAAGTCAGGATTCGAACCCGGCCCCGAACCGATAGTTTCACTCCTTCGTTAAACCTTTAGTCCACCAACGTTATGATGCAACGTGACACACGTTGTTAACGTTACACACAAATTTACACACGTAAACGAAGGCAACAAGTGTCGTGACGGAAAATTCTTACACTTTTTATCGGCTAGCCGGCATCCGCCAAACCGTCTGAAAAGGAACTTCGTTCCAAAAACTTGTTAATAATGAACTAAAACAAGGATTGGCGCTCAATTTTTCGTAAAATTCTTTAAATTCTTGCAAAGAATTCAAAGAATTTAAATTTATGATTTGGGAGAACCTAAGTTTTCAAAGTTTTCCCAAAAGCCAACGGAAAAAGCGAAAATTTTAATTACTACTTTCTCCTTCGTCTTTTCAGATAGTCACAAGTTTCAATAATAAGCAAAAATTTCAATTTGCATTTTTAATAGTTTCTGATTAAAATGGCTGTGGCCTAAGGGCTGTGGCATATTATAATATGTAGGTATACCTACAATCGGACAGATGGGTATGGAGTTCACATAATAATACGGTTAAATAATACGGTTAAAAAATAATACGGTTAAATAAATAATACGGTTTCCTTGTTTTAAGGCGGAACCCTAAAAATCATCTCTAGAATACACCGCCATCTGTGCTGTACAGGGAGAACGAAATGGTTAGTTTCACCGTCGAACACTGAAAAGGCGAGTTATTCTCTAAACTCTGTAGTAATAACAAATTCGGTCTGCGCAAGGTCTGCGCTTACCTCTGCTCAAGACAAAAAGGTTTCTCATTTCTCATTTTAGTTTCGCGATAATCAAATAGAGGGCAGTGTTTATTTATTTTTTTAATGAAAGGAACAATTTATTATTATTCTGTATTCTGGAGATTTGTATTATTTTATGTTAAAGATTTTTATACAAATTGCATCCCATTGATTAAGAAAAAATTAGAATTGAAATTCTTACTCCACTAGGCAAAAATCAAACCAAACTTTTTATTTCGTGCGAGTCACAAGTCACAACTCACCTTTCAACAAACGGCTACTTCGCAATTTATTTCGTACACGGTAGTTTTTTCCAAAAACTATTTTAAGAACCTCATGATGATTTTTAAATACGTATTCAACGATATCCCACTAGAAAGAGGACCTAAGTAATTTTTTTTTCATCTTCCACTTTTCATGGTGGTGTGTTACCATGAAAATATTTTTCAGATTTGACTACCTACACAAAAATGCGGTAACAAGTTTCTTTAAATAAGCCGCTCTTCAACTTTGCAGGTTTAATAGTTTCCGAAAAATGGCTGTAATACACAGACAGACAAATTAACAGATTAGACGAAACTGAAACTATACAAAATTCTTTATTTACTATGGTACCATAAAAACGCCAGAAAATTAATAAAATCAATTTAGTATAACCAAATTGCGTGTTCAATGCTAACGTAAAAACCAGAGTCCAGCCTGTACTTAACAGACCTTGACAGGAATACAGGGAAGCCCAGCGTTACGCGATACGGCATTCAATCGAGTAATCGACTAAAAGTAGGTCATAGAATCAACAAAGCCTACAGCCGTCCGTAGAGCAGCAGTAAATAGGTAAAAAACATATGCTCGTAATGTGGCTTTTCTTATATTGCTGTCAAAACTGTAATGTAGACTAACGGACATAATATTATGTGATAAAAATGTTACCACATAGCTGTTGCTTACATAAAATAGAGTTTGGTTTGTTCATTGAACAGAGAGGTTTGTTATTGAAAAAGTTGAAATTAGTGTGTTCAGAATCAATAATTTATTGATCGCAGAATCGATTGCAATAGTTTTAAAACAATAATTTTATTTCAAAAATGTAATAAAACAAAACAAACACATAATTAAGGGAAATTCCAACTTAATTGTGTGTTTGTCTTGCCCATCTTTTATTTATTTTTAGCGCGCCCAGCTCTAAGTTCGATGCGTATGATTTTACGCGGAAAACGAACTATCAGATCATAACAAACATAATAAACATTTACACTGTGTTTATATGTTAGTTTTAATAATATTTCCTCTATGAACAAAATTACACATTCTCGAAATTAGTTTAAACTTATGTGTTTCAGCTTTTCTATTAAAAATAACGTTGTATAAAAGACGTACCATACTAAAATTATATCCTTCATGTTTTACACAGCTTCCCAGCTGCTGGTAAGTTTTACAATACCCTATTAGTTGTGTCTACAGGACCTTCAGCAATCGTATCCTATCCTACTAATATTATGAACGGATGGATTTATAGATGGATGGATGGATGTTTGTTACTCTTTCACTCCACAACGAATGAACTGATTTGGCTGAAATTTGGAATGGAGATAGCTTATACCCAGGATTAACACATAGGCTACTTTTATCCCGGATAATTACAGAGTTGCCGCGGGAATTAAAAACCTTAATCCACGCGGACGAAGTCATGGGCATCATCTAGTAAGATATAAGATTGAAAGTGATATATATCTTTTAAAATGCTTCATGTAAAATATAAACGACTCTGTAGTTTTTGTTCTTCCGTCTTCGTATACGGGTAACACTCCTGTGACCTCAGCTTCGCCGACTTGCAAGTTGCAATAGAAGGCGTTCGGAAAACCCACGTTTAAATTACAATATTATTATTTTCCCAGTAATTTGCCAAAATAAGACTTGCTTGTTGTGAGACTTAAAGAATTCCTCAGTTTTAGCTCTACCATAAGTATTAAGTAGGTATTTATTTAGGAAATATCTAGGAATAAGTTTTAAAGTTTTTGTACTATTAGTATTTCAATACCTACTCAAAGTATTGAGGTATTAAATAAGATACGCATATTCGTCATTACACTAGCGGCACGCTATGATGGCCGGTTTGACGTTTGTCCGCTCATGAAGTTCCGTATTAATTGATAACGACTTTGAAGGAAATAATTGTATTACTTTATTGACGATAGTGATGTGCAGAGATTCATAAATTTTATCGAATGTAGTTTTAGGTTTAGGACTCAAAATTTATTTATTAAATTGATTTCTAAAATGTATACAAGTGTAGAAAAATCAGTTTGCACCATTTAAGGGGTGAATGTACTTGTGAATATGAACAATTTTCACTATGTGGACAAACCTCTGAAATCGCAAAAAAATATCAGCTGTTTCATACAAAAGGTAAAATTTTTATTTTTATATGATATATACCACAACTCGGCATTTGGTTTTCTAAATTGAAAATTTTTAAAAATGGAATCTAATACGATCGTCACATAGGATCGCTGGCTAGCACAACTACTACCTCCGGCAAACTCGCGTCAATGCTCAATGCAAAACAAAGCAGTTTCGAATTGACGTTGCTTCGAAAAGTATAAACTGTCAGTCAATGCGATTGTGATATAGTTTTGACCTGGCTTTGGATTTCAAATATTGATACTGCATTACTGTTGACCCTTGCTCGTTAATTTGGACTCTGTTCAAGCCCTTTGTTGTGGATTTCGTCGATATGACCGAACGTACGCAGAGAACTGTTCTAAATAGTCAGACACGTGAGTTCGTAATACGCCTTCGTAACTATTTCGATCGTGAAGCTCAAAATGGAGGGCCAATTTTACCTATAACGTCAGTGGTTGAACGCGTAGCTGATGCGCTTAATATTGGACAACGAACTGTTAGACGGATAACTAAAAAAAAATATGGCGAGACTGGCACAGAAGAAAATAAACTTCACACACCAAAAAAGAGAAAACGAGCAAAACCAGTCGTAGGCATCGATAGCTTTGATGCCGATGCTATCCGAAGACATGTTTACGGCTACTATTTACAGAAGGAGTATCCAACAAGAAAAAAGTTGGTGCATTCACTGAAGGAAGCTGGATTATTCTTCGGTGGGGAAAGTTCTTTAACGAAGATTTTGAAGACCATTGGATTTCGATACAAAAAATGTAACAAACGCAAAATATTGATGGAAAGATTTGATATAGCGATGGCAAGGTATACTTTTTTACGGCAAGTGAAAGAAATCAAAAATTGGCAAAATGTTGTGTTCTTGGATGAAACATGGCTTAATGCTAACCATACTGTAGGCCGTTCTTGGAACGATGACACAGCAGCATCTACTTCCAAAGTTCCTGTAGGAAAAGGATCGCGACTTATAATTTGTCACGCCGGAACCATCAACGGGTTTGTCGAAGGTTCTCTCATGGCTTTTGCGTCAAAAACCACTGGAGACTATCATGAAGACATGAATGGAGAAAAGTTTACTGAATGGTTTACCTCAATGTTGTGTAGCCTCCCTGAACCATCTATTATAATTATGGACAACGCCCCATACCACTCGATGCAAATTGACAAGCCACCTGCCCAATCCCAAAAGAAAGCTGATATCGTCGCATGGCTTCGTAAAAATGGCGTAGATGCAAACATGAATATGTTAAAAGCGGAATTAGTACGTCTTTTAAAAGAAAACAAACCAACCAAGATCCGATACGTCATTGACGAAATAGCATTAGAACATGGGCACAGAGTTATACGGTTACCGCCTTACCATTGTGAGTATAATGCGATTGAGTTGGTGTGGGCTCAAATTAAGGGATATGCTGCAAGACACAATACAGAACCCCCATTTACCACAAAAAAAATGCTAAAATTATTAGAAGAAGCTTGTGAACATGTGACTAAAGGAGACTGGGAAAAGGTTGTGAATAGAACTGTTAAATTAATAAGGGAAGATTATGAAAGAGATGTGAAAATAGATAATATTATAGAAAACGAACATATAATTATTAATGTAGGTGATGATAGCAGTGACGACAGTGAAAATAGTAGTATGGACGAATCTGATTAATTATGGCCTTTTGTGGCACCTTTTTTGGTATCTTTTGTATTCATATGTTTCTTGTGTGCATATAAAGTATGTATATTCATTTTCATTCAAATATTCAGTTCGTTCAAATAAATTAAATAAACATATACATTCTTGTTTTATTAAACCTATTTAATCAGGTACAAAAACAAAACTTAATTGTTTTTTGTTCGAGAATAAATTGACATTCCACATCACTATTGTAATGTGTCAAACCGGCCATCATAGCGTGCCGCTAGTGTAGATTGACGTATTTGACAAGCCAACATTTATTCTCAATCATTGAGTAAATTACTAAACTTATTGCCTAGGTAGGTACTTCTACTTTTCGTGGGATCATAATTAATAAAGACACTTGTAAGAATTATACGCGTATAGTCTAATTACTTTATTTGTTGTATGTCCTAACTAACCTTCTATCTAAAAAATAAAATAATTCGTATGAAGAAGTCGTAACTATTTCCAACTCTTCTCGACGACGTTCTCAATTCGACTCTTTTTTTCTGTGTATCAATTACCTTCGTCGATTGTCAACAGATTTTAATGATTATTTTTATATTGAGAAGATTGTTTTTATATCTCGACGGTTCTCATTTAAAGTTAAAGTAAATATGTATACGCCTTTATAAAAAGTCTAGCTAAAAATCAAATGCGTGAAACTCAGATCATTTGATTTTTAACTAGACTTTTTATATCAATCAAACTGCCTACGATAAAAATCATAGAAATATCTATAGAAGGTACTCGTATCTAGTTTTCTAAATATTATCTGCACCATATAATGCGTATTGTTTTGTTCCGAAGAGACCATCAGTTGAGATCATCGGCACTGGTTATGTAACGACCGCTACCGGTCATTGTAGCAACGGTGTCAGTGCAGGCGCAGACTGGCTCACTATATAATAGCACCTATTGCTATTGCGAAGCGTGTGGTTGAAATTGGGCTTAAATATTTTTTAAAATCCAAATATTTAAAATTGCAAAAGAAATAGAAATATGAATATGCCAGTCAATTGAATAGTCTAAGAGCTGAAGACGAATTTTCGGAAAATCCTTTCATATATTTTTGAAGAGATCTGGTAATACTTTATGAGAGACAAAAACGTCTGGGGTTATTTTTTAATTATATTAAAAACTAAATTAAAAGATAAAAAAAAACAAGTTGTCAAAAATATATTTTTTGGATTGTTTTTTTTTTTTTGCAAACGTTTTAAGCTGCGCAGTAGTGACATAACCGCGAACGGCCTGCCAGCAGCCAGACTCGCGAGACTGGATTCGCCAATTGACGAAATTATATTATTTGCCAAAAGGACCTTCCCAAAATTCGTCGCCAGCTTTCCGTCTAAAACTCTGATGCTGATGTGAACGTCATCGTCAGCATAAAACGTTAACGCGCGGCAAAATGGCGGCGTACGAACTCCGAATAGATAGGTAGTTGTAAGTAATTTAATTTTTCATGTAATATTTACATTTTTATGAATAGTTAGCAGTAATAACTGCTAGGTATTCCGCCGCTCTTTCTCCGGACCCGGTAACTTCTTTTTGCCGCTCGAAGTCGCTCGCCCGTCTGCGCTGATCCTTATCTATATTCATAAACAAGTTTTTTATAACATCGTGTGCTAGTGCATTTCGATGTATCAATCAAGATTATTAAACTTGTTTGGATCAAAATAAAACAACTACAAGTGAATTTTTTTATTTATTCAAGTGAATAAAAAGCTCTCAAATAGGTAGACAATCTCGCATTTTACCACAACTTTTTGGTTAGGTACACTTGTAATATAATAATTATTTTGATCTCTAACTCTCAAGCTTTTGATTCTTCATCATCATAATTCATAAGTTCCTTCCCTAGAACTGACCTGTTCCTATATATGTATAGATTACTTATAGATAACTAATATTACCACTACCTCAAAATCAATCATGAATTCCCTTTCCCTTCACCTAGGTAAGCTTTCAACTTAAAGTTATACCACGAGTCAGTAAGATAACATAAGTTATATACAAGTAAGTAAATAAATTTAAGTAGTGCAGTTTGACTCTAGGGTTAACGTCAGGCAGGCGGCCGGTCGGAAAATTTCATGCCGAATCACTTACAACATGGCTTACAAGACATGTTGTGCCGACCCCACATAGCGTGGGACAAGGACAAGGAGATGAGTGGAGTTTAACTCTACGAAAATTTTGATTTTCGTACCTCGATTGAGAATTCAATTAATAGGAACTAGGAGGTATCCCCCAAATGCTAATGGAACGCCCCCAACTTAGTCTCGCATTCTAAGTTCGTAGCAATCGAAACTATTTTAATGAATATGGTTGAGCGAAGCAATGGCTGGGTCATGCGTCATGCTCGTGGACGGGTTCCCCCGGCGGGAATGGGGCTACTTTATGTCTGCCCATCTTAAGATAGAAGTTAGTCGGTATGCATTTTTGGAACTTCCCTCATTGTGGAAACACTGCATATATAGCATAGTATTTACTGTATTGTAAATTTGTTTTGAAAAAATCAACCGCCGAGTTTCTTGCTGGTTCTTCTCGGCAGGAAAGGCATTCCGAACCAGTGGTAGATTCATCGACTATTCAAAAGCACTTGTAAAAGTTTATTTGAATAAAAATATTTCTATTCTATTCTAATAAGGAAAAAAAATTGCTTTGAAGTACCTCCACAATAATTACACGTAGTATACAATAAACTTTCCATACAATATACAACTCTCTCTACAAAACAACTCTCCATTGTTGTGGTGTCTCCTTGACAGGCCGAAGTCCAGGCCTCGAGGCCGCGAGCCTCCGTGCCCGACAAGTAAAAATGCACCCGGAGTAGACCCAGTCTCAAGACTATCTCGAATGAAAATAATGACCATGTACTTATGGGCAATAATAATGTTGTGATATAAAAATATTATCAACTTACGCAGAAAGCGTATCGTCAAAGAAGGCTATCTTACTTCTGTAAGTATTATGAAGTAGTAGTTACATACCTATGTGTGTGATGGTCTGTGAGTTAACGGTGTATACTCAACATTTACGCTCTACGTTCCATATAGGCAGAAGCAAAGGGCAGAAGACAAAGGAACTAAAAATATTTACTTCCAACTTACACACAAAGCAAAATATAAATATGTATAATGCGACGATGTATAATACTCGTACCTACTGACGTTTTCACGACTCAGAACCGAGATCTTGACAAAATATTAAATGACTTGTTTGATATAAAAGTGACTTATACTGGAATATAACGTTTAATTATTATTATCGGCTTATAACGTATGCTGGAAATGACAAAAGATTTTAACCATGGGAATTCATGGATGTCTATGGAAATTTTAAAAAATAAAATTTATTTATATTCTAAATCCACCCGGACGAAGTCGTTGTGAGAAGCTTCTTCCAATGTAAAGCTGTAAGGTACCATAAGGCTTACAGAACCTCTTACAGAGAGTACTGTATAGTTAACTAAATTCTATAAATTACGTAGGTACCTAGGTGGGTAGGTATATTTTATCTATCTCACCAATTACCTACATTTTATGGTCGATCTATCCTAAAGCGAACAAGCCGATGCATTTACGCGGTCAGCTAAATCTACGCACAATAACAGAGTCACTCAATCAATCGAATTGATCAAGCGTTGTGCGTTTATTTTATTACCAAGCGTATAAGTATATTTTGCACAATATATTACCTTTCCATAAGGCAGAGAGCACAATAGCAAACATTTTGTCGCCTAAACAACATGTCTACCTCGCAAAGTGTATGCAAAGGTATGTATTCGAGAAGGTATACCTACACAAATTTAAACTCAAAATTTTCATTTAAGCAGCAAGCAAAGGAGCATCTGCTCAAAACCCTGTAACCTCTGTCTTTTTTTTAATATTTATTATATTTAATATTAATTTTATGTATCATTTATGTACTGTATCATGTTATGTCATGTATCATAATAATATATTTAGATATTTGTATATAATTTCAACATATTTAGGTAATGTTCTCTCTTCACACACTTCTCTTTTTGCACACCTTCGTCCTACACGTGTTGTCGCACTAGAAAATGCTTTAGCATTAAGTCCGCCGTTAAGTATTGTACTTTTTTGTGCAAAAATGTGAATTAAAAAAAGGTAGAGACTTTTGGAATTAAGATCTTCACCACATCTACGACGTGAACTACTTCGGTTCGGCATCTTTAGCGTAACTTGTCCGTTATATGATATTATGCGAAACAAGCGAAACTGATGCTTCTTCTTTCGCTAACGCTCTTATGACTATGACTCCGTTTCCCTCTCCATTTTGGCGCTGTAATCAGACGTCAGTCAGCCTAAGGGGTTCCTTATATATTCCTACATTTCATCTAGGAAATAATTATTGTCCCTTCGTAAAAAATCTTTTGACATTTTGAAAAACATGGTCTGACCACTAAACCAGTCTTGGCGAAATAACGTAGATACAGAAAAAGCTTGCATTCTGGAGACGGTCGTAGTTTATTTATATAATTATAATAAATCCCGAGAAACATAGGCTTCCTACGAGATTTATAAAAGATCTAAAAAATATTTCTGACAAACATTAGCCCGGTTCATTACACTGCATGGTGCAACAGTTATATAGAATTTATTATAACTGTTTCACCCGAGAGGCCATCAAAACGAAGTTGCATAAGACCAAACAGATTGCAGGTAATAAGTCTTTAATAAGTACCCGCCCTAAGTCATCGTAGTCGTTCACACAATACTACAAGTCATAGAAATGGTTCAGCGAACTCTTGCGCAAGTCGCGAGCGTCAGATTGTTGCGGTGGCGGCACACAAGTCCGGTTTATACTGCAATGGAAAGCCCCTCTTGTGCAAACGCAATGCCCAAAACAAATCCTGCTAAAGAACCTTGAAAAAAATGTGTCAGATGAGTAGTAGGCTTCTATACACTTGGCTGTGATTCATTTGTTTGTTAGTTTGTCCTTCAATAACGCAGCAACGGAGCAACGAATCCATGTGACTTTTTGCACTGATATAGTTGAGGAATAGTAGAGTTTGAGATAAGCAACTATCCCGGAAAAACAGAGAGTTCCCGCGAGATTTTTAAAACCTTACTCCATGCGAACGAAATCGTAATTGAAGTACTTTTAGATACGACTATCATCATATTGATTTGTGATTTATGCATTGTTCCTAAAGATTTTATGTATGGCTCTCTATGATAAGAAATTAAAAATTAAATTACAATCTTTTGCGACCTTAGACCTTACCATCAAAAAATTTGATTTAAGAGGTGCCTACTGCCACTGACGAAATCCAGATATGAATCCTTACTAATATTATAAATGCGAAAGTGTGTTTGTTTGTTGGTTTGTTGGTTTGTCCTTCAATCACGCCGCAACAGGGCTACGGATCGACGTGATTTTTTGCATGGGTATAGTTGAAGACCTGGAGAGGCTACTTTTTATCCCGGAAAATCAAAGAGTTCCCGAGGGATTTTAAAAACTAAATCCACGTGGACGAAGTCGTGGGCATTAGCTAGTTAAATATAAAATGTAAAACAACTATGCGACTGTATACAAAAGAAAACAAGATAATAAGATAAATAAATAAATAATAATTTGTAGCGCACGCCATACGCGCGTTGAAGTCTTTTACGCGGGAAAAATGATCGCGGGCTGTACAAAAATATGAAGTGAAAACATAAAGATCTTAGAGTTTTCTTCTAAATCGTTAGGAATAAACAGAGAAATGTAATAAATTAGACTAAAACTCTTCTCATTTTCAACGGACTAACTCTAAATTTTAGGTAACACCTAAACCCATTTAAATGCCACTTAGTAACGATTTGGTTTCCACGAACCCTAGGGATCGTGTTTAGAATAATATCACGTCAGCTTACACTAAGGGATCCTTACTTAGAAATTATTTGAGTACTAGTGAAATCGATTCCAAATGTCTAAATCAATCTTTGTAAAAGGTACGGAGATACTAAGTACCACTTACGAGTTCATTCCGAGGTTTTGGGAAATATATAAAGTAAGTAATCTTCTACTGCATGTACTTAAAAACAATCAACGATCTACGAAAGTAGTAACGTAGGAAAAGTAGTATAGATAACGTTAACTCCTAAACTCTAAAATCAGATTTGCAAAATTCGGTCATCCATCCAATCAATGACTAAAGTCAACGTTGCAACATGTGCAACACTAACTTAACTACACTGATCTACACTACCTTAACTAAGCTACACCAAATAACTTTACACTTTACATACATACCACAGAATACTAAAATGTCTCTTTTAAAACATAATTTAATACTAAAATAATATAGATGTAACATATACTTATTCCTGGCTTCTTGTTTACAAAGAAGCACACACAAATATACTTAATTTGCATTCGACCGCCTTAATATGAAAACTATAATGAGTCCATTAAGCCTTTTTGAATTATATACCTATATATTTATCAGTGAAAGTGTCGTAAGCACATGTCCTTTTTAGCTAGGATGTAACCTACATTCAGACGGGTTAAGAATCACAGAGACAGTTAGATAACCTTATGTCACAATGGAAGTATTGTATTCAGTTTGATTCTCGATACATAAACATAAAACAAAATTGCAAAGAAAAGAAAAGAATTAGGGGAATCTGAAAACATATCACGTGATATTTGTAGAAATATGGATATTTGGATATTATGGACAGATCAAGAAGCTTAAATACCTACAACAAGCTTCTTAGCGTAGGTACTCATGTCATGATTAAAAATGCCTATGATTAGTATAGGGAATGATTAAAACTATTTAAAATTAGAACTCTAGTTCTAATAATGATAACCACAAATATAATTTACAGGCAATGATAATAAAATCAACTTATTTTACTCAAACTTAACTATAGGTACTTATTTTTTTTTTTTGTCAGCAGTCAGTCCCTTTGGATAAATAAAATTAAATTTAAGTATTTATCTTACTGCATTTATAAAACAATGATTTAATTAATATGCATTATGCACACCTCATTTTATAACCTTTATTTCAAAAACTTAAGACAATCCAAGATCCGGCAAGACAACCTAAATTTTATCCCCATTGCCAAACGTACTCGGAACAGAATCATGAATGAAGCATAGGGTTGATCAATGGCACATCGGACGTCACAACCGGTACCACTGAATCAGCATAAGTACATTGTATCGATATTTCCTAACAAGATTTAGTTAATTCAGCGGGCTATGTAGCTTGGAAACGTGTCGTGGTAGAGGTCTGAGTCGATCATCTTACAAAATCCGAGCTCGTGCATCTTTACGTTGGTCGAAGTATAAAGCGTTGTGGTGGTAGGAATGGCAGTCATTCGGTCCGAAACAGAGCGCCAGTGAAGTGGTTAATACAAATAAAAATCATTTTTAAGTGATAAATAAGAAAGTGTTATAAAAAAGTAAGTTCGTAGTGGTATTTCAAAACAAAACCGTTACAAAATATACATAATTCAATGATCGGATTGTACATAAATAAGTGGTCATTACGTGAACATTATGACTTATAAACGTGATTAATTATTATATTATTCGATAATAGGCAGTTATAAGCAGAGAAATGTACATACATAACGAAATAATTCAGTATATTAAGTGCATATTTACGAATTATTTTTTAATAGAGCGTCTATTACAAAAACTATCCAAAATATAGGACTTATTAAATCAAACATTATTATAATATAATTAACATTTTTCCAGTAAAAAAAAATACTTTCACTTACATGTGAAAATTAAGATATGTAAGTGTCTCTATAAAACCCACACAAAAGGACACAATGCGTGTAAGATTGTCAACTTTCAAAGCGTTTTATTAGCGCAAGAAATAACGACGTTCCCAGAGATGATTATACAAATGTGCTTAGAAGTTTCCATCATTCATGATATCTTTCTATTACCTACTAAATGGTCACGTTATGAAAGCAAAATTGCTGGGAAAATATTTGTGATATTTTATATTATTATATAAAATAATTCATGTACTTATATAAGTATCAAACTATGTAACTAAGATTTTGTAATAAATTACATAAAGTAATCCGAACTTCATCTCGGAAGTTACATCACTATAGTTACGTCTATATGACGCACGGGTCAAAACGTGTGGCGCTTACCAATGGGCAACTGTACTACTTTTTGTGACACTGACACCATTAACACTTTCATAATAAAAACAAAACAGTGACACCAATAAATCAGCATACATCGCATACATAAACGTTTTATTTAAATATTTTTCGCCAATTTATAAGCACCAAACCAAGTCGAATCCATCTTTTGTTCTTCTTTAGATTTAAATCATGATACGGTATGCATGAGAAACATGAGAAAATGCTTTCGCAGATGCACGTTTGCCTGAGTCGCAACGAAACTCTGACATTAAAGAGGCTTACATAACCGCTGTCCGCGAAAGTAAAAGTGATTCTCCGCCTACCGACCCATGTTTCGCCATCTACATTATATGCGTCAGTGAAAATTATATCTTACTTTTTTTTCAGATCATGCGCTGGTTGACACATTTTAGTATCCTGCTATTGACAATAGCTAGTATATCTGCTGATTGGTCCTGGGGAGGAGATAATTCTGAGAAAAATGTAGACGATGCTAATGACAAACCGACAGAATTATTACAAGGAGAAGAAACGGCTGAAGCACACGAAAAAAGTATTAACACCACTGGCTCTGTATTGGACGACATTGTTGACGAATTAGTAAGCAGCAAACAAGGTAGAAGTCTAGGTGGTTTTGATGATGTGTATAGTGACCCAACCATCAAAGAGGCTTTAGACTCTGGGGATGATACTGAAGCAAGAAATTTAATCAAAGGCCGTCTTTGTACCTTAGGACTCATTCAAGTAATTATATCTTCTCTCACAATCATTATTTTTAATTTCCAGAAAAGTTACCAATTTTATGTATATCCCAGAGTGCTCTTTATAAGTGCCTTAATAATTTTGTTATTATATTATTTTCAGTGCGAAGACGAAGACACTCAAGAGAAAAGGACCTATGTTTCACCTGATGAACTGATTTATGCACAACCGGTTGACATCAAGCCTATTGGACAACCCGTTGCCTCTATTCAAATAAGGGGTCCACCCCGTGCTTACGGACCACCTAAACCGATGCTATATCCTCCACGCCCTCAAAAGATTCCTCCTAAGAGACCAGGATATGGTGGAAACATACGACCAGGATTTTCTGAAAAATATGGTGTTGCCGGTGGCAACTTCCAATTCTCTCAAAGCAGTGGTGCTTATAATGGATTTGATTCAAACTATGTTACTAAGCCACCAATATATGGTAACAATGAACCCTACAATTTTGAAAACTCAAAACCCAACTATAACAAAGTACCTACTGCTGGACACAGCAATAGCAAAACAGACTCTATAGTGCAGCAACATGTTCACCATCATTATGTGCACAGTGATGGTGACAAGGAACCTAAAGTTATAATAAAACCTGTAGCTATCCCAGTCGGATCTGTAGGACATCTAGGATCTCAGTTACATACCCAAGAATCTTCTGACATTATAACATCCTCAGGAGGTGATTTCAACGCTGTCTCTTCAGGTGGTTTTAGGCCCATGACCGGCTTTACTCAAAGCAGCAAACCAGTTTATGAGACTGATACTATATATGGATCACAATTTGGCCACAGCAGCTTTAACAAAGGAGGTGCTAATATCGTTAATCAAGGATTACCAAACCAATTTAGCAATAATGCTTTTGAAGATCAAAATTACGGTAATTCCTTAGGCAATTACGCATCCCAAAATGGAGAGTTTTACAAAAAGGAACTTAACTTAGGATCTAGTAACAATCTTTATAATCAGGGTCCAGCTACCTTCGGTCAAAATAATCTATATCAACAAAATTACCACGAAGCTAAAGCACAAGGATTTGAATGTGTATGTGTTAGCTTCGATCAGTGTCCAAGTCAAGAAATAATTGGACGCAGAGATGATTTATATCTGCCGATAGATCCGCGTAATAAGGGAAGCGAAATTGTAGCACTAACTGAGGAACAACTAGATACTTTGAATAAAACTTCCATCGATGAAAAGCAAGATCAGAATAATACTGAAGCTAAAGAAATCACGAAAAGAGACGTAAGTGATGTTAAAGACAAAGAAGCGACCAAAGAAATTGAACCGGTAAGTAAAAAATTTATAACAAATTACAAACTAGATATTATTAAAAATCTAACATAATAAAAAAATTACCCTTGTCACCAATCCTATATCCCACTTACCATCCATCAATCATCCATAACAATATTTTCATCATTATCATCGTCATCAATACAAAATCTGGGGTAACCATTGGTATTTTAATTCGATATGTCTAGGTAAGTTTATTTTACATGTCCACTTAAAATACCTTAAAAGAAAAACTAAACAAGGGCACTTACATGACTCTAACACTAATTAAAAAGTTTATTTAAAAAACAATAAATTACTGCAGCGCCTCCTTGGGTTGACCGGTTTCGGCGAAAATGGCGGTAATAACAAGAAACAAGTGCAGCCTACGTTTGGTGTCTCTTTTGGGTTGCCCCAGCCGTCCCACGGCTATCCTATTAATCCATTCAACTCAAATCCTTTATACAATCCCTACGGTCCTGCGTTAAACGGCGGAGGCCTTAATCTAGGTTTATTGTCAGTTAATCCTTTATTAGCTGTACAAGTTACCAAAAATGATTATGGTGAAAAAATTGTAAAACCATTTGTCAATTTACACGTAACTCCGAATGAACACGTTATTAATAAACTGGGGCATTTATTCCATGAAAAGAAGCAATACCTTCTAAATAAACACGAACATTTTCACCATTACAAACCATATTCTTATGACCAATATTTACATAGCCCTATTCATCCCCCATTTGGATATCCTGCACACCCGCCACATTATATTCACAAGCCACCAATTTATTCACCACACTTTTCACATTTTGAACATGGTCTCTATCGAGAAAATCCACATCACGCTCTCGAAACACCATTAGGTAACGATGACGATTTCTATGACGATGATAATGGTAACAGCAATTATGATAGTTCAGTCGATGATAATCCCTACTTGAGTGGTTACGGCTTTGAAAGATCCGCAAATACTAGTGCAAACAATAGAGATGTCAACTACGCTAACCGATATGCATATTCACGTTCCCTTACCGTCCCTTCTAATCCTGGGGCAAACCGGGGAGGCCAAGCTATTCGGTTTCCTGAGAAAAGAAAGAAAAGGGAAATATCAGTAGAAGCTTCCGGGATCGAACGTATTGAAGAGGTAACGAGTAAAAAAAATACATCTATGCCTTCATAATATTATCTTTTCTTATTACTTATTTTACAATTTTTATTTGTTCCTTTAGCGTCAAGGGTACTTTGGCCGACCACAAATCCCACAGTGCCAACAAAACCAAGTGTGTTGTCGTCGCCCTCTCCGGCCACAAGCATCTAATCGTGGTCAGTGTGGTATAAGACACTCTCAAGGCATCAATGGCAGAATAAAGACACCGTCATATGTGGACGGAGACAGCGAATTCGGGGAGTATCCATGGCAAGCGGCTATATTAAAGAAGGACCCTAAAGAATCTGTTTATGTCTGTGGAGGAACACTCATTGATGGACTTCATATTATGACGGCAGCTCATTGCATCAAATCGTAAGTATAAAAAACTTTAAAAATGATAACGGCTGTTTATTAAAAGCATAATAACTGCATTAAAAACTAAATTCTTTAAAATGAACACTGTGTATGTTAAACCTTAATCACTATTCTTTTGTAGATACCAAGGCTTCGAGCTGAGGGTGCGTTTAGGTGAATGGGATGTCAATCATGACGTAGAATTCTACCCATACATCGAAAGGGACGTCATTTCCGTACACGTGCATCCTCTCTACTATGCTGGGACATTAGACAACGATCTAGCTATTCTGAAATTGGATCATCCAGTGGATTGGACGAAGTATCCCCACATCAGTCCTGCCTGCTTGCCGGACAAATACACCGAATATGCTGGACAAAGATGTTGGACTACTGGCTGGGGAAAAGACGCGTTCGGCTCCAACGGAAAATACCAAAACATTCTAAAAGAGGTTGATGTACCAATACTGCCTCATGGTCAATGTCAACAACAGTTGCGTCAAACGCGGTTGGGTTATAACTATGAACTGAATCCAGGGTTCCTGTGTGCCGGTGGTGAAGATGGCAAAGACGCTTGCAAAGGCGATGGCGGCGGCCCTCTAGTGTGCGAGCGCAGCGGCACTTGGCAATTAGTCGGTGTAGTGTCATGGGGCATTGGATGCGGCCAAGCGGGCGTTCCCGGCGTTTATGTGAAAGTTGCTCACTATCTAGACTGGATCTCACAAATTACTGGGAAATTCTCCCATTATTAAATAGGAGATATTTCATCGATATGCGAGTGTATAACGATATTCGTAAAATATTCCTGTGAACTTTAGAAAGTAGACATTATTTAAAATTTAATTTATTATTTTCCTTTGGACGGTAATGTCCAGAGATATTAAGTAAATGCTTGTGCAGTTATTTTGTAAAAATAAATAATTATTAAAATGAACTAATTTTTAATTTGGGGATCATCTACTGATCTATGATCAACAGTGAGTGTTAGCTTCAGTAAAATATTCACTCTTCTAAGCGTTTCATACAAAAATCGCCGTCATCAAAACCCACTACCACCAACGCTGAGCAGTATTATTTTAATTTTGTTTTGTTTTGAGATGATTTTAATGACAACCTAAATTACTTTAAGGTTGACATTGTATGACATATGAGTATTAAACCAATTTTGAAATAATACTGCTTTAAGCTTTGGTAGGTTGGTTAGGTTGGTAGTAGGTATGGGCCCTTGTTACTTCAGTCTTCAGACCTTAAACATCTTCAGGGACACAAAGGGATATCTCCTCCAAACCCCGTGCTGTAGTAGGTTTGGAGGTTTGGCGGAAACGGAAAAAATCCAAAAATCTGAAAATATTTTTATTTGCAAAAAAAAATTGCCAGATTGGCTGAATTTTGAAAGTGGGTTAACGGTGATATAATATCCAACATCAGTTGGATATTATACCTAATTAATGAAATGGTCTCATGTGCAAACGAAGTGTAACTTGGGCTACAGGGGCAGATACCTACTCGTATCTACCTATCCACTTTATTTCTCGAAAGTTGCCTGTTAAAAAGTACTAGCAATAGCGGTCGTACTTTTTGTTAGAATAATAATAATCAACGGAGATGAAAATGGAAAAAATCCGTAAGTATGATTTTAAATGTCTTCGAGAGCTACTTTGCAACTCAAGAGACATTTTTGGTGACAAAGCCAATGAATTTGAACACACTAAACATGCTGTCTTGGGGAATTCATTCAAAACTTCATAAAGTTGAAGCTTTTCGACTTAGGATCTTTTAAAACCTTTAAATCAGTAATCAGAGTAAACTCTAAATATTTTATTTTATTACCACACACACAGTTGAATTTCCTAATGAAAAATGCTTCAGCTGCTCACAACTAAGTACATTGATAAGCTGCATAAATAACAGTTTTGTTTCGTAAAAGAGGAACTGCTGAGTTTCTTGTCGGCTCTTCTTAGCAAAATCTGTAAAACGTAGTGATTTTTATGGCTCTTTTTCCCACTAGTGCAACTGATTAGTTCAACCATTGAACTAGTGAAACCTTTTCCCCAGTAGGTAATTCAATTATACTCAGTGAAAATCTGCTTTTCGAATCGGTGATGCATTAAATGATAGTCTTGACAAGGTCTTGACTCTATGTCATACTTGTCTTACCTATTTGAGCCAATTTGAGCCACAAGTTGGCCTCATAGAATTAGGTAAACAAGGTTGGCCTACATGAAATAAAATGAATTCTTAGAAAAAGAAATTAAAAATTGTCAAAAGACAGATGGCAAAAATTATGTAATCTGTTTGCACATTTTGTCAGAACTCGGGGTAGGTATTATTAATTGTAGAGTTTATTAATTTCTTGAATAATATTTTCTTTGCAAATAAAGAAAATCTTCATTGCGTTAGCATTCCTATTATTTGGTGTTTCTTTTTGTATCGACTCCAACTTCAATATATACCTACTCGTACCTATAACAAAAATATTGTAGGTTCCTAGTATAGATTTATGATAGGTTTATAATATTATGAGGTAGTTAGATAATTAAGCTCCGATTCATTCGGATTTTAGAGAAAATGGCTGGGAAAGCCACTGATCGTAAGGGCAAGACAGGAAAAGATGCGAAATCAGCAGCGGCTGAAAAGGCTGAAATTATGGCAGCATTTACATTACCAGACAGCTTACCTTGCTCCGAAATAGACTTTCCCATATTGATTAAGAAAAAGCACACCGCCAATTGGGACGAAATTCTTGAGGAAAGTGAAAATAATCTTAAAGAAATTGAAGAATACACACAAAGCAAAAAAGTGGCGACAATGAAACCGCCATTTCAGAGTTGGTATTTTGTTTATTTCGATTGCCGTTTGCTTCGTCAAGGATTAACGCGATTCTTAACCAGTAGCCCGAGTTGTTTTTAACCCCCGACGCAAAAAGAGAGGGGTGTTATAAGTTTAACGTGTCTGTCTGTGTATCTGTGTATCTGTCTGTGGTAGCGTAGCCGCCAAACGGATGAACCGATTTTCGTTTAGTTTTTTAAGACACCACCCGGATTTCAACCACGGTGGGAATATTATGGTGCACTCTATACTCCCTCACTCTCATAGTCTAACATCAGCGAAAAATCGATTTTTCAGCTAATAACTCGTTTTATAATATCATTAACTAAAATACTTAAGTACCTAAAAATTGGGTGATTAGGTACCTACTCATTAAAAATTATTTTAGAAACTGAATGTGATTATATTATGAAGGAAGTATTCGTTCATCTCATACCAGCATTAGAAGAAACTTTGAACAAAGCAGTACTATGGGACGCCTTAAAGACTCAGAAATGCTTTTTTAATGGGATTGATCATATTGTACAGGTAACAGAGGGCCAAACATATTATTTTTTAAGCTTTGTTGTAGTTCCTATGCTTCGACCTCCTTTGACGACAGAATTGGCATCTTTTCTGGGAGCATTATGGAGAACTCTCAGGCATGCAGATTTCCTCACGAAGTTTTTCCTTCACACATTGAAGCATCTGCTATTTAATTGCTTAACGCACATAGGTACCTACCTAACTCCGAAAAGTTCCAAAATAAAAACAGTTGATTTTGATTGTTTAATTGTAATTTTCATTTTAGCTCTTGTGGAACAACAATCCGCGGTATCCTGATCGCCAACTAAATAACTTGCATCTATTTAATATGCCTTGGATTCGGCTCTTGCTAAAGAAAAAGTATGTCTGTTAACAATCTTTACTTTAAACTCAAACTCAAAATTATTTATTTCACGTAGGCCAACCTGTGGCTCTTATGACACGTCATGACTACCACCGGTTCGGAAAGCGGATTCTGCTGAGGAGCCGGCAAGAAACTCAGTTGCTCTATTCAAAATAATCATTTTACAATACTAAGTAGGTAATAAGTTTTTATACTATCTTGTGGGCAGCTGGGCTTGGCAAGCCGATTTAACCTATGCAACTTTGTTAGAATAGAATATAATATTACCATAATGAGGGGAAGTTTCGGCAAAAGTTTATTACCATCTCAGTTTATTAAATAAAACTAGCTTCGTACGCGACTTCTTAAGGTGGATTATACGAGTCTGCCCGCGAAATTCAAACTTAATTTGGTTTTTCCCATTTTGTAAACTAATACGACAAAGTAGGCTTATGGCATTCTAATTGCGCCAGTAGAATTATCTAGTAGAATCTTCACAGATTTACATAAAAATCTTTACTTGAAAGTGACCAGTTTAAGAAATTAATCAAAATACCGAGTTGGACGTGAGTTATTCACAAATTAGTCAGTATTTTGATTAATTTCTTAAACTGGTCACTTTCAAGTAAAATTTTTTATGTAAACCTGTGAAGATGATAATTCTACTGGCGCAATTAGAATGCCATTAGCTTAGTTTATCGTAAGTATTAGTTTACAAATTGCGAAAAACCAAATTAAATTTGAATTTCGCGGGCAGACCCGTATAATCATCCTTAAGCCTGAAATAATGGTTTCCCCGATAAAAAGTAGCCTAGATCAATCCTTCTCTACCTACCTATGAAGGTCACAATCGCTTCAGCTCTTCCAAAATAAGCCCGTATGAACTGAGACAGACAGAAAAATATTTAAAAATGTTTGAGCCGTCATTAACAACATTAATAATAATGAGCTTAACGAAAGCTAAGGATCGACGTGATTTTTTTGGATAGGTATAGTTGAGAACCGAGACTGACGTAGGCTACTTTTAACCTCGGGTAATCAGTTCCCGCCGGATTTCAAAAATTATATCCACGCGGACGAAATCGCCGGCATCAGCTAGTCAATCGAAATGTAGTCCATCGAAAGCGATTAAATTGCTATCTCGTATTCATCAGGCCTCGTCCATACTACCCGAAGTCCTGGCTATGGCCAGAGGATTATGCGGCTACATTGATACAAAAGACCGTCCGCCAATACTTCGTGCAACGTGAAGAGGAGGTGCAAGAGATGCGCGATTTCTGGAAGGTAACTAGGAGATAACTATTATTCCTATTTATTAAATAAACTAACGACTCGCGCGCCCTCGCTTCGCACGGGTGCAATTTACATTATTTATTCAGATTTTCATACACCATTGGATATTCTAAAAATTTCTACATTTGGACAGATTTAAGCACAGTCAACGTTTAGTTTAAGGTACCGTGTGACGATCACAATCACCTCAGATTAGCTTAATTTATGTTATGGTGTTTGTGCTGCATCAGTGAATTTTAACCAATAGCTGAGAGCACCAGCCAATCATAGGTAATTATGATCGTCTCACTGTAGCAAGCATTTTTAAGACAATCCCATATCTGTACAAATTCAACAAGAACTTAGTCTAAAAATCTTGATCTTTATCTTTTCAGAGATTGGAAATAGAACAAAATGTACCTGAAATGGACACCAATCCATATTTAGCCAAGAAGTTTGCTTCACAGCATGCTTTTAAAAAGTAATTTTTAATGAAATTAAACAACAGATATAAAGAAAAACAAAGGTGTTTACTTTCAAAATTTTTTAATATCTAACTGTACTAAAACTACAAAATATAATACATAATTTATTAAGGCCTGCGCAAACACGTTAATCTGAACAGTAATCTTTTCACTGAAAATTAACGCTCTGAACATGCATGGAGATTTACACCTACCAATAAGTTTTGGGGTCGACAGGCTCGGTGGTAAAAACAAAAAAGATTAAAAACGCTTGATGTGTTTGCAACTTACGAGAACTTGTAAAATATGTTGATACATGTTGTACAGGCTCTAAGTGTTACATGCTGATCTGAATTCAAATATTTAAGATGTGTTTAACCAAATTAGACATTTTAGCAAAGGCTTTGCCTATATTCCACAAACTTTATTCCAGTGGCACTCCCTCATAAAGGGAAGGACTTACAGGTTTACCAAGGCCCATAGTAAATTGTATTGTAGGTTTTTCATCGCCTTTTGCAATTCTTTGTACTCTGTTAGGGCTGTGTTTATATGATATAGGTAGAGCAAAGTCTTTCACAATCTGAAAAAGAGAATAAAATATGTAATTAAACATAAAGAACATTATTTTACAAGGAAACAATGTAACACTAACTATAATTTATATAATTATTTTTGTCCTGACTTAAATACAAAAGATGCAGGTGCCTGAACACTGAGGTATTTTAGACGTAAGATATCTTGAACTTCCCTGGCCAGCGAATTTAATGTACCGTAAAATAATTTTAAGCCTAACATACTCCTGCAGTACTGATAGTCTTGACGTGTCACAAGAGCCACAAATTGGACTACATGAATAAATTTATATACACATATCAAAAATTTATTCTGATATTTCCATAAGTGTAGGTTAACACTTTAATAAAAATAAAAATAGTAAAAAGCAATGTGGCATCTCTATTCTCTAGTTCCTAATGAGCTCCATTGCAATATGGGGTCTTGGAAAGTAGTTCAACAACTGTAATGTGTTGTTACTAGATGTCGCTAACAGTTGCTTAAACTGAAAAAAGTAGATATGCTGACGTGTAGTTCGACCGTAGCTATGGTGTAGGTGGCTAACACACTCAGGCACGATTCCCAAGAGATGTGGGTTCGAATCCCGCTGGCTTCGGAATTTTTGATATGTGTATATAAATTTATTCTGATACTTCCTTAAGTGTAGGTTAACACTTTAATAAAAATAAAAATGGACTACATAAAATAAATTATTTTGAATATTGTAACATTTCTTTTTAACTGGTTGTCAAATTTTTCTGTTCTGCATTGCATTTTTGCCAAAGCAAAAGTGTAGACTTTTAGAATAAAGGTTTGTGACCCCGTCAAATAGTATAGAATAGGTTTTCAATGAAAAAACTTTTTCAAAAGTGTTTTCAAATTGTCCATAATGCTTGAGGTTGGTGAAGTATTCTTGAAATAATATTGTAAAACAGACTTTAACTGAATAAATAATAGAATATGGTTAGAGTAAAAATTGTATTTACCCCTAATCCTTTTTTTTCATGATCTTTAACAATAAACATTTTCATCAGGGGTGGCATTTCAACAGTGTTTGGCAATATTACTTCTGTCCTCTTATGGTCCATGGATTGTAGCAACTGTGCTTCTTCATCCTTGGGAATCAGCTTGTAATCTGGCTTGTATGATGTGCGGTAGATTTCTGTAAGTTTTGGCAGGGTTCTGCCTCTGAAAGTTTTTTCAACCCATACATGAACTCTACGGCGTTCCTGAAATAATATAACACATTCACAGTAAATAAAATGGATAATGCAGAAATCTTAAACAGAAGTTTTTCTTCTTCTTGGAAACTATGTAATAATAATGTCCTCTCGATCGAATCTGATCACTGCGGCCAACCTCCTTAGAGATCAGCCATCTGCGCGGGAGATATTATAGTGCACAAGTGTGTGCGCAAACACAGGTGCACTCTCTATTCCCTCACTCTCATAGTCCGATGGGACGGAAATTCGACACAACCGGAGAGAGATCAGGCGCAGGACCGATGACTTTACGTGCTCTCCGAGGCAAGGGGGTGACACACTGCCAACTTCCTAACTCCGGGCTAGTACTGAGAATTCCTTTGGCAGAAAAACCCAATATTTTTTTATATGTAGGAAACTATGTAGGGCTACTTACAATCCCTGTATGACTTGAAGATCTATTGTGATCATCACAATATTTTTGAAACAAAGTTCTTTTTCGGGTGGTTTGGTGGTTGGAGGCTAGCCGAAAAAAAGTGTAAGAATTTTCCGTCACAACACTTGTTGCCTCCGTTTATTACACAAGTAGCATCAGAACTTTAATGGTGTAGCAGTGTAAAAGAAGGAGTGAAGGGGGTTCGAATTTCTAAAATTCCTAAAAATCGGTCCAGCCGTTTCGGAGGAGTTTGGTAACAAACACAGCGACATGAGATTTTTATATATATCATTTTTAATTAGAAGGAACTTTGTTCCAACTGAGTGTTCCACAACACTCAACTTTTTTTTTAAATTTTTTTATGTAAGTATATACACATTGTGGTCCAATAATGTTCAATTTCATTTAATCAATAACCCACATAAGTGTTTATAAAATACATACTTTAAATTAAAATTAACTTATAAATAAAATATAATAACTAAAATATATTATTAAAAGGAGTCCCTTTAGGCAAGGTTCCGAAGATACTGGCAGCGTTCCCCCTTTGAATAGCTAGACTAATTCTTTGTCCGAGGTAGCTGCCAGCTCTTCGGTCTCCTGTGATGTCGACTAACCTTTTTGCTATTTCCTTAAAAAGCCTTATAGCGCTAGGACCTCACGGACCAAGGGTCTCGACACCGAATGGGACAAAAACATATTCGGAGCCTAGACTCCTGTATTTATAAGTTTTAGCTTTTTCAGCCTCTTCACAAGCCGCACCAGCTCTGTTGTTGGTTCCATGTAGATGGGAAGGGGCCAGCGTGTCTGAACATGTTGCATCCCATACCAGCACCCGGCCCACCTTCCATGGAATCAAACTCATACCGTCCGGTCTCTTGCCATCGTCTCTTGCAATACCAGTCGGCTCAAGTAGACTTGGCACGTTGACGGTGGCAAGGGACCGGCGCACGATATCGTTAAGTGCGGCATGTCTCGAGAAGCGGCCTGCACTTTTTTGGCATGACAGTCCGTGATGTCCAAACTTGTCGACATCACTGCCACAAGGACATATATGAGGAACGCAGACCGGAACCCCAAGCCGTAGACAGGTTACGATTCGGAGTGTGTCAGGCTCGAGAAATGTTCCTGTATTTGACGAAGGGTACGCGTGAAGCCAGTAGCCGGCCTCACGCGTACCCACGGCCAAAAGCCTAGCACGTGCCGAACCTGTACTACAGCCCAAAAGATTGTCATAAGTCAATTTACAGTTTATGTCGTCCCAGCTCCTCTGTGAATTTGGAGAAACTGGAAAATTTTGACCTGGGCATGCAATTAAAAAAGCGTTTCTAGCTTCTTCCAAGCCAGCAATTTCAAAGTTTGAAGGGGATGCCTTTAAAATTTTACTTATGAGATTTGCTGAACTATGGACAGAAGATAGGAAGGCTGGTAAAGCGACACTGGAAATTTTGCAAATCCCTAAACCACCATAACGGATGGGTAGGGATGCTTGGTTCCAAGATTGCTCGTTTAGCTGCATATTAAGTATTGATTCTAAGCTAAATTTTAATTAAGTCGTCCACTTGTATCAAAAGATCTGGGTGATTCAAAAAGGAGCAGCAACGCAGCACATAGGTAAATTTTGGGACGAAAAGACAGAATTTTAAGATGCTAAGTGCATAATGTGGACTAATTTCCAAGAGACGGTCAGCAGATATTTGAAATTTAGTAACTGAATTATTAATATATTCAGAAATAGATTCATCAAAAATTGGAGAACCTAAAAGGTAAAGTGAATTACTGTTAACTATTTTTATATTTGGAGCAAAAATATTAACTTTTTGTTTGCCAATAATGTTTGTAGTCAGGATCACCAGAATCTGCTTGGTTGGGCTGTTTTTCTCCAGTTGTACAATAACAATTAGAAACGATGTGAATCTGTAAATTGCCACTTCAGCTTTACTTCTTGTTGAGCTGACCTGGTTACTTTAGATCTACAGATTTGCTCATCACAGAATTGCAGTCCTACACTTATCTGCATATTGTCAATGTTTTTACACTTATGGACAAAATTCAGGCGAACGACAATGAGCACCATGAGGGTGCAGTATTATGATGCATATCGCATCCTCATGAGGTTGTCAAGGTACTGCAGCGGAATGTTTGCGGAGGTGGGGGTCTCCGATTTCTTTGCAATTAGGAGAAATAGAATAGCTTCCTACTGGGAGCGATTGCATGCATCCAATAATGTCATTCTTAGGGTCATCGGTGAGGATATGTCTAGTGATATAATTAAACACTGGCGCTCTGTACACCGAGATGCAAATAAGAAATAATGTATAAGAACGAACTGTTCTACTTTACTTTTTATTAAGTATTATTTTTATTTTATTTTATTATTGTAACATGGATTTCTATCTGAATTAAAGATATATTATTATTATCACAAGCTGAGAAAATAGCTTATAATCCCTAAACAGCTATACAATTTTTAACAAAAACACAAAAAGTCAAACTGATAACACCCCTCGTTTTTTGCTGAGGACAGAGGATTACATTCTCTACTTTTAACAGCAAAGGCTCAGCTCAAAACTTGGGGCTATTGACAATGGAATCACTGCCTGGAGATTTCCTTTTTGGTCGTTACTGACAGCTGAGGAAGTCAAGTAAAAAATTATAAATTCAAAATCTATTAAACTTACTTCATTAGGACATGTTTCTACTTTCACAATCTTCATAAAACTAGGTTCAGGATAGCGTTCGAATACAGAGCGAACAATCAGTCTTCCTACTCCATAGTTCTTGAGACTTCCGACTATTTCCCATAGAGTTTTACCCTTAAAATTTGTAGTTCTGCCAACATATTTAATCACAGGGGATGACATTCTAAATAGATAAGCAACTGGCGGCAGTTATTGTTACTGTTTTACTTCCCTGTATATTAAACCTCTTATTATATCAAGTATGAAGTATGACTTTTTTGTAACCTACTTTTATCATTTAAATCAAAGATTTTAAAAATAATTAAAGGGATTTAAATAGTCGTAGTCTTTGAATAATTATTTACTGTCGTAGTGATTTTAAAGGTATTGAATGATTTATAATTATTATAATTAATGAAACTAGAATCTTTTTGAAATAGGTTATATCAAGTCAAGATATATCCTTCTCTATGGTCTGTATCACAGACCAGGAACAACATGATTTCTTCTTCGTTTGTTTAGTGATTAGTGGCTCCGCGCGAAACAACATGGTTATTTTAATCATGATTATAATGTCGCCTCGCCTCACGCTTCCCCGCACCGCACCTCAAGTCAGACCCACTTAGTACAGACACAGTATAAGGAGATACAGTAGTTTGACGTCTTTGATCTCGTGGTACTACACGTTCGATTCATGTTTGCCCCTAGCTTCCTCGCGCTTCCCCGCACCGCACCTCAAGTCAGACCCACTCAATACAAATAGAAACATACCGCTCGCGAAGCAACGCTTATTAAAATAGGTAGTATCAAGTACCAATGTACTTAGATACTGGCACAGAACACTATGCTAATGGGCAGGCTAGTTTTAACATAGATAAGAGTTTTAATTACGTTGTCACTTGTCAAGTATAAACAAACTATTGTTACGGAATGAATGGGAATTCCCGGGCCTTTTCAGTGAAATGGAACCGGGAAATCAAATATGATTCCCAGATCTTTTGATACTTTCGGGAACTTTATTTTAATCAGGGGACATCAAACGAGTCGCAGGGAGCCACTGGATTCAGGCGGCGCAAGACCGAGGCCTGTGGAAGTCCATGCAAGAGACTTTTGTTCAGAAGTGGACGTCTATCGGTTGATAAAGAAGAAGAAGAAGAAGAAGTTAGAAGAACAACTATTTGGTTTTTGAAAGTCAGTTAAAAAGTTAAATTAGTAAGCCTAAGGTACTCATAACATCAGCTATCTGTCAGTTAAAGTCCGGTCAAAAATCGGCCAACCGTTCCCAAGATTAACCGGAACATACAGGCAGACATATAGACAGACAAACAGGCAAAAATTTTAAATATGAATGTTATGTGTACCGAACGAATATACATTTAGTCAAAATCTGTTATTTTAACATTACAAACAGACACTTCAATTTTATTTATTTGTGTGTATATCTATTAGATCATAGATATAGATGTATAGATAATATTAATAAATAGATAGATCAGCCGTATAATTACTATTTAATATACATATAAATACATATTTAAGATTTTACGCAAGAGTAATACGATGACCCTTTATTATAGGTCCCAAATAAACCATGCCTACTTGGAACGCTACCTCGCTAGTCGCTCCCCACTTACCGCACCCACCGCATGGTTGCCCTGTCTAGACGGCTTCGTCGAACCTCTGTATGAACCTATCCTTACTCTGTGGTACAGATAACAACCCTATCCTAATGCTGAAATTAGACGATGCCTCATTCATCGTTCATTTTTGCGAATATTTTTTTGCGAAAATGAACATTAAGGCCCTTTGCCCTAAGGGCGAATTTAGACAGATGGCTCACCGTTGACCTTCGTAAATGAAAGCAAAAATCTCGAAAAATTAACCGTAGAAAATTAACCCTTAGATCGAATTAAGACGGTTCATTTTCGTAAAAATTTTCGCAACGATGAACGAGGCTCCGTCTAATTTGGGCCTAATTACCGATGTCTAGACGCTAGACACATTTACCACGCTATGAAAGGCGTCAAACTACTGTATCTCCTTTTACTGTGTCTGTACTTGAGGTGCGGTGCGGGGAAGCGCGAGGGGAAGTATGGGGCCAATTTTAATCGAACGTGTTCGTGTTAGTACCTACTTAGTACTTACATGTTGGGTAAGGGTGGAACCACATTTGTGAGGATCGATTCAGATTTTGTCGCGAAGCGCATATGCTATCGCGAAATACTTAGACCTTTGGTAAGGATAAGGTTGTATAAGTCTATGGTAGTATATGACATCGGAGATTTGTCGTTGGTTTGTAGTTTAAATATTTTCGGTTTTGAAACGTTCTTTTTTCTGATGGACATTTGTTGCATAGCAACGAGTTGTTTTTCTCGCATCCGAAGAAAATGGTGAAGTTGTGAGTTGTGCTACGAGGAGAAGATCTGATGAAAGCTAAGTATCTGTGGAGTATCTAGGTATCTGATAGCTAAGTACCTGATTATCTACGCAATTGATCTATGAGGTTCTTGAACCCTCATGGGTGAATTTCTGGATACTAACACATTTACTAGCCTCTGGGAGCGCGCTCTAGGGTTGTGTGTGAATTGGCAAGGGATGTGTAAGTGACGGTTTCAATGATGTTTAAATTGTGAGTAAATCATTATGGCTATTAAGAGCTGAGAACACATCAGACCCGATGAGATGAGATGAGATGACGTTGAGTCCTCGTGGAGGGGTGCTCCGAGGTGGTTTAGCCCTCGGAGGGGGGCTCCGAGGAGGTTCGTGCGAATGGGGCCTTCGGGTAGATAGAGCCCGAAGAAGATTCATGTTTATGAATAAGAGACATTATGCCCTTGGGCATAGGGGGCCCAAGGAAGGTTCGTGCGAACGAGAGAGAGAGAGAGAGAGAGGAGATTATGCCCTTGGGTAAGGGGCCCAAGGAAGGTTCGTGCGAACTTGAAGTACTCTTAGACATGGGGGGTCTAAGAGTATGGATCAGAAAGATCGGGTCCGATGGTGAGATGAGATTAGATTCAGATGAGATTAGATTCCGATGGTCAGATGAGACTAGATTCCGAATGGGAAATGAGTTTGATTCCTTACACGTCCACGGCTGGAGATAACTAGAATAATAGACCAGATCTTAGGGCGTCACAAATGGTGATGTCATAGTTAATTTAATCATGCAGGTTACCGGTGCACTCCCGCAGCAGAGGGAGAGAGAGAATTAATCGGAGTAGAGCGGTGCGACAGAAGCCTTCTAGTTGACGGGCAGGTATGACTCCATTGGGATAGTTAATTAAATCGGTGACATTCTGTTCCACTAGACATCCTTATTTAATATCCATATACAAGCGGTTCAACCGTGTATAGCGCGTAGTTACCCTTAAATATATACCTAGAGAGAAAGCAGATAGTGGAGTAGAATGGCCTCGCCGACATGGTGGAGATGGGATATTAGTAAAATGAACCAGAATCTTTAGCACATGGAGTCATACTAAGCTTAAATTATAATAAAGTGTCTATTTGTTGCCTTTTTGTTGATTTGAATAAATAGAGGTGCTGCATTAGTTTCGCTACTCGCCGCTGGAGGGAGCGTCAACGCAGTTTTCAACTTTAAATCGAAAGAAATGGCCCAAGTAAGTTGGTAGAATTGACTTCAGAGATACTAATGTCATAGAGCGTTCGAAAGTTTGAATTTGCGAACATTTGACCAATTTCCGATGTGTCATTTATTTTTAAATTGTTCTAAAGTCAGATGGTGGAATTTGGAACATTTGAAATTTGAATTCTATTACGCCATTTCGGTGTCAATTATATTGCTGATTAAGTATTGTGAAAGAAACATTGTTGTGAAAAAGAAATAGTGATCTGAAAACAATTTAAGGTTGGAAATTATCCTATTTAATATAAAGGTACGTAATATATTAGGCATATAGTGAAATTCAAATATAAGGGAGGTTTTAGATTCTGAAAGTATTGTACATTGCGTAAAAATGAAATTTTAAGAAAGAATATCAGTTCCTACATAGTGTTAATTATATTTTCAGAAGGAAATCATATCACTCAGTTTTAATAACTGAGACTGAAGTTCGACTAATTTACTGAATTTTTAACACAAAAGGTACATCTGGTGTGTTATCTTATATTTTTAGAATAGCTACCAATGCACTATAAGGCTATTATTTCGAAGGTCTGAGTGTCTATCGAGTAAGAATTGATCTAAGATCTGAATACTCTCCTTTACCAATTAGAACTAGGAATATGGTCAACATAGGTAAACTTGGATACTTCAATTCAATTTTATTTTATGGCGTGCGGCAGTGCCAAAATGGGCACAATTTACTTCGCCAATGACGCGTGGAATGGAAGAGACACGTTAAAGAGAATGGTCGGTTGTAGCTGGGAGTTTCTGACAAAGAGACCAGCTTTTAATTTTGCAAATGTATAAATGGCCGGATTTTGTTAATAGTAATGTATAAGATTAGAATCTACCTAAAACAACACAATTAGTTAGTACACATATATAATTACATAATTATTCACAGCTTAATATTATTACATTTAATATATTTACATAGAAATTTACAATAGGGACTAAACACAGACATTAACAAACATTCAACATTTACTGGGCGGGGGAATTTTGAAGGAAGAACATCATAAAGGGGGTAAAGAAGTTTAGGACAGGAGAAGAAAATATGGGAGACAGTACCTTCGTCTAAGCCACATTCACACAGAGAGTGATCACGAACTCTGATCTTGTGTAGGTGAACAGGTGTGCAGGAATGACCAAGACGTAAGCGGCATATTGTGGAGGTGACCCACCTATCTGCATGTCTATTGGAGAAGAACCAGGGTCGCCTTGGTATGTCTGGTTGAATGGAGGCGTAGAATTTACCTTTGACTGATTTTGATTCAATCCAGAATGTGTTCCAGGACTTGTCCAAGTAGGTTTTTGATAAGGCACTCAAATCTTGGGAGCAGTTTTTAAAATGTTCATGGGAACCCATTTGTATAGCAGATTTAGCGCAGGAGTCAGCTGTTTCATTACCCGGAATGTCAGAGTGACTTGGGATCCATACAAGTGTTAGGGCTAGTCCATTTTGGTGACAGGATAACAAAGCCTCTCTAATCCTTAGAATAATGGGAAACCTTGACTTACTCCGAAATGGATTTTCTTTAACAGACAATAAGCAACTAAGGGAGTCCGTAAAAATAACAGTTTGTTTCAAGTTATGGGAACGGGTATACAGGATTGCTTCTAATAAAGCAACGGCTTCTCCTGTAAACACCGGAGACTCAGGAGGACATTTAAATTGTAAAATTATTCTAAACCTGGGAACCCAGCAGGCTGCACCAACGCAACTATCTGGGGACATTTTTGAAGCGTCAGTGTAAATATGAAGGTGATTTGACCAATTTTGATGAACTAGGTTTTGAAACTTTGAATTAGTATCTGGGGCTCCTTTGACCAGACCAAGATTAGTAACTATAGGGGGGTTATAAACCAGGGCTTCATATGAAGTAGAGAAAAGGGGATTAATTGAAAAAGTCAATAAAGGATTGGGTAAATTGTTAAACTTATGGAAGCTATCTAAGAGATAAGATGCCGGATTGCGGGAACTAAGGACTTGTGACAACTGGATAAGTTTAGGCCACAATGGGTGAGAGGCAAGTTGAGACATTTTGCAGACAAAGCGGTCACACAGGTATTGCCGTTGTAGATGTAAAGGAGGATCAACACATTCAACCTGCAGAGCGTTGGTAGGGGAGGACCTCATTGCCCCCAGAATGATTCTGAGGCAACGGTATTGTATTTTATTTAATTTCTCAGAGAGAGCTTTACTCAAGGGGTCTAAAACAAATGAGCAATAATCAATGTGGCTACGAACCAAAGCATTATATAGAAGTTTGAGGGAGTAGGCATGAGCACCCCACCAAACTCCAGCTACTGCACGCAGAACATTGATGCCCATTTCAGATTTACTAATTATATATTCAGTATGAGCCAATCCGTTCAGTCTGTAATCAAGAATAATGCCAAGGAATTTTGTTTTGTCTACCAGTTTAATGGGTTGATCCTCATAACAAAAGTAAAAGTTAGGAATAAGTCTTTTCCTTGTGAACACGACTGCCTGGCATTTGGCTACTGATAAGGACAAGCCATGATCAGAAAGCCACTGTCCTAGGTAATGTAAAGCAGAGTTGAGACGCTGGGATATTTCCTCTATTGAGCCTGAGCTGTGGTAGAGGACAATATCATCAGCATACTGCAAGATGTTACAAAAATTATTTACAGACAATTCTAGATCATAGGTATATATGCTATAAAGCAGAGGACTGAGGATAGAGCCTTGGGGAAGACCTTTCCAGACAAGTCTGGGGGGGAGGGTGGATGACTGGTGTTTTACCACAACTGACCTGCCAGAAAGCAGGTTGCATATGAAATGAGTTATCCTTGGCGGTACACTCAGCTGGTGCAATTTATGCCTGAGCAACGGAAGAAGTACATTGTCATATGCAGAAGCTATATCGAGAAAAACACCCACAAGGAATTCACCCTTACCAAAGGCAGTTCGAATGTCTGTGGTGAGTATGCTGAGACTGTCTGTAGTACTGAGCCCCTTACGGAATCCAAACTGTGAAGAGGCCAGTACTCCTCTGCTTTTCATTAACCATTCCAGCCGGTTCTTGAGGAGGATTTCCATAACTTTTGCTAATGTAGAAGACAGTGCAATAGGTCTGTATGAATTAGGATCTGAAGAATTTTTACCAGGTTTGAGAAGAGGGATCACTAATTGGGATTTCCAGGAATCTGGAGTAATTCCCTGTTCAAAAAAGCTATTAATCAAATTAAGGAAGTAAGATTTGGATTTGTCGTTTAAATTTACAAGGAAAGAATAGGGCACACCATCTTCCCCAGGGGTTGAATCTTTTAGTCCATTGAGAGCAATCTGGAGCTCAGAAAAGGAAAAGGGGGCATCCATTTCGCCCACAATGGGTGCTGGTGCAGAAATAGGAAATTCAACTTGTTGAGGAACCCACGGAGGAGCAAGTTTGTCAGCAAAGGAATTAAGCCATTCGGATGGATTGTTGGAGTTTGGATCAGAATAGGATAGGGTTCTGCGGAATCTTCTAATGCTTTTCCAAACCAAGGAGGAGGGTGTTCTAGGATTAAGGTTCTCGCAAAACTTAGTCCAGCCAAACTTTTTCTTTCTGGATACCATTCTTTTAGTCCTGTCATCAATACGTTGATATTTAATAAAATTCTCTTGTGTCATATGGGTTGAATAAGCTTTTTCTGCTTCCCGCCTTTGATCGAACAAATCCTTGCATTCCCCGTCCCACCACGGAGGGGAGGGCAAATGATTTGTGACAGAGAGATTTTTACGGGGAATGTGTGAATCAGCCGAAGAGATAAGAGACTTAACAAAGTGATTGTAGTGAGTCAAGGTGTTGCCATCATGCCCAGGATCAGCATAGGAGTCCAGCAAGTCATCCACTGATTGAGCATAGGCAGACCAATCTGCTAAGCGTAACTTATATTTAAGCAATGGGTTAGGATTACTGATTGGAAGAGATCTATTATTTAAAGAGAGGATGATAGGAAAGTGGTCACTACCATGGGTACTGGTAAGAACCTGCCAAGATAGTTGAGAAGCAAGGGAAGGAGAAGAAAGAGACAGATCTACTGCAGACTTTGGGTTCTGATTGGGGTAAACTCTGCGAGTCGGAGAGCCATCATTCAGGATACAAAGATTCATATCCTCAAAGATGTCAACCAACGACGGAGCAAACCCGTCACAGTTATAACACCCCCATAAAGTATGGTGAGCATTAAAGTCACCCATAATCACAGTTGGACTGGGAAGTGAAGATAAGATAGATTCAATTTCTGGGATCAGAGATGGATTAGGGTGAGGGATGTATAAAGAGAGGAAGGTAATATTTACAGCTCTTACAGCAACAGCATTAATCTGACTGCTGTGAGAGGGGATAGGGATAGAAGTAAAAGGGAAGTTGTGCCGGATGAAGATGGCACTACCTGCATAGCCGTCATGCCTGTCATCCCGCAAACAGAAGAAACCAGGGACCCGAAATCGAGAGCCAGGCCTCAGCCATGTTTCCGAGATGGCAACCATGACAGGGTTATGCAGGTTGATAAGGGAAATCAGTTGTTGTTTTTTAGGACGGATGCTTTTACAGTTCCACTGCAGCAGAACTATTGGGACCATTGTTAAGGATCTTAAAAAGCTGGGAAAGGTTTTGGGCAACGTTGGGCGGTAATGGGAGCTCGCTGCATGGAGCAACAAGGCTCAGGAGCAATGATGAGAGGTTTTCCAACATTTTACCTTGGGAAAGGTTGGAAAAAGGAGAGTCAGGTTGGCTGCTGCTAAGAGCACAGCCATTAGGTTGGGAGGAGGATGGGTTATTGATGATTGATTGATGGGATTGTTTATCGTAACCCTTTGCTAATGGGGCACGAGGACGGGGGGAGCGAAGAATGGATTCTCTATAAGATTTTTGAGAAGTTGGGGGACGGGTTAAGATTGGGCGAGGAGAGTTAACAGGACGGGGAGTATATGTAGGAGGAGAAAACATTTCCTTGGTAATCTCAGCGTATGATCTTCGAACAGGGGGGAAACGTTCAGATGCCTCAGCATAAGAAATGTTATCCTGAGACATTAAAGATTTGATGTTCTGCTGTCGGCTAAACTCCGGACAATCCTTGTCCGAAGCAAAGTGGTTACCTGAGCAGTGTATGCAAGAGGCCTTTTCTACTGTGACAGCACAAGATTCACCGGTATGGGGCTGAGCACACCTGAAACACCTAGGTTTTGATCTACACTGCGATTTAATGTGACCAAAACGGCAACAATTTTGGCACTGGATAGTAGGATATTTGTAAGCCTCTACAGGCAGAGAAGTATAAAATGAATAGACTCTTTTAGGTAGAATCTGTCCCCTAAAGGTTACCACTACCGACTGGGTGGGAACCCACTCAATAGTCCCCTCGTTGGAAGTTTTGCGATTGAGGCGGCGGGCTTTAAGAATCGTACCACAGCCGGACGGCAACACTATGGAATCCACGAGTTCCTCCATAGACCAGTCTACTGGGACCCCACGGATCAAACCCATCCTAGTAATATTAAAAGTTGGTATCACTGCATTATATTTTGCTAACGATAAAATTGGGCTTTTCAGAAAATCGTTAGCTGCTTGTGCAGATGAAAACTCCACACTGACTTTGTTTCTACCAATGGATTTCACACCATCTTTAATTATGTGTGAGAATTTGTTGTGGTGTAAAAACTGACCAAATTTAAGAGCCCGGATCGAAACTCCTGCGGATGGATCAGATACTTCCCTCGAGACATGGACCATGAAGGGACCATTATCATCTTCAGTGTAACCCTTAGAGCCCTCCGTAAAAGAAGGGTGGACGAACATAGATTGCATAGACGGAACCGATTTTGACGAATCTGCTGGTTTTTTGCTGCTATCTATATGTAAATCATCTCCTTCTACATGACGTTTCCGAGAGGGAGCCGCCTGCTTAGACGCGTTTTGACTTAGTAACCCATCAGGGTCTGGGGGCTTCGAAGGGGCGTCCACCTCCATCCTGCCACATTTACCTTAAGCCGCCACCAATACCTTATACCGCCACCAAAAAATAGTTGTTAAACACAATAAAATACACAAAATTCGGCTACTTTTCCACAAAAAATCACTTCCGAAAAACACCGCACGTGTGTCAGCCAAAGCCAACGAGCCTACCTTAATTCAACTTGGATACTTATTAAAAATGAAATTTGACGTCTAATGAAAGGGATTGCTAGACAAGATACATTTTGATGTTAAGGGTATATAATGAAAGTGTAATTGTTTAAGGGTTAAACAATTACATTATATTACAGTGTATTTGTTTAAGGGTTAATAAATTCAATTTGATTTGGTAATTATTGAATTCATAGAGTAACTTAATTTAAGGCTTATCCAATTAAGGATTCAGGGCCTATCTACAAGTATGTGGAGGATTATAGTTATATTTTTATATGGAGAAAACAATCTTTAAATTATTAAGTTAAGATTTTACTTCGAAAGGAGTCTTAAAGTATATAGACACATGATAATAGATACTAGAGTCCTATGTACCAAACTCAAGGGTTGATAACCCTATTGAAGGTTAGAATTTTATTTGATCTGGGTAATTTTGTAACTTCAAGCAAATATAGTTATTCTTTTAAAGAGGTTGGGACTTCAATTATAGCTAAATTAGTGAGAATATACATAGAGTATGTTCAAAATAATTTTGAAGGAAATTCTATGGTATTATTTTGACCCAATAATAAGTTTTAATCTCATGAATATTATTATGAATTTCAATTCTTTTACCTTTCAATATTATTATAGTGCGAGCTATTTGTATAATGGAAAAGTATCTTAATGTTAAATCTGTACTCATGGTTTAGGTACTCTCTGCATTTGGTGGTAAATAATGGTTGGATAAACTGATGATTATGGTATAAGAGCAAGTTACTTGTTTAGCAAGCGAATTATATAACTGGTTAGATTGAAATGACTTTCTAAAAATCTTAATGGAGAATTAGACTGGGAATGCTCATTCTTTATTTGTGTGGGATTATTAACATCCGAGTTTGGCATATACACTATAATGATATATTTCGAAGTTAGTCTCTATACTTTAAATTAAATAGAGCAAGTATATGAATCATAAAGAAGTGTTCAAAGATATAAGGATAATTAATCTAGAAGTAGTATTTCCACAGAGATCCATAGATTTAGAGACAGATATTTACATCCATGTGATAAGGCGTTAGGTATTGTTCAAATATAATGTCTGATTACAGAAAATTCATCATGGATGATTTATTGCTAAAAAGGCTAAGACTACTTATTACCCAAATAGAAACTCACTCGAATCAGGCTGTAAATCTCGGCTCTTTGAATGCTAACCTAATCCACGATGCAGAAGTAAACAAGACAAAATTAAAAAATCTTTTGACAAGATTCGAAAATGATTTAATAAATTATTTTAAATTGGTAAATGATCCTGCAGCTGACGAGATAAGTGAAATGAGTGAAATACAGCTGAAAGCTGAGGAAAATCTAGCGGAGCTAGAAGTGAAATTAAAATTATTTCAGAGCAGTTCAGAAACTCCATCGACGCATAAGGGGAAGGATGTAATAACATCATGCCGTTTACCTAAATTAAATTTACCTGAATTTGAGGGTGATATTTTGGACTGGCATCAATTTTGGGATCAATTTCAATCAAATATTCATAACAGAAACATAGCAGATGTAGACAAATTGCTATACCTTAAGTCTTCATTAAAGGGAGAAGCTAGAAAAGCTATTGAGGGTCTAGATACAACAAACAAGAATTACAACATAGCTATTAAAACTCTTACAGAAAGATATGGCAAAAGTTCTCATTTAATTGATGCACATTATTCAGCGTTATCTAAGGTGGTGACTGCAGACTCTACGATAACATCATGTCGTAAATCATTTAATGAATTGGAAAAACATTTACGGGTCTTGGAATCATTAGGAGAAGACGTGAATCACAATCATCTACGGCATATTATATTCAGTAAATTTCCAGAGGATCTTATCTATGAGTTAAAATTAAAAACCAAAGACGACTCTATAAATGAGATAAGGCAAGAATTAGAGAAAATACTTACAGCAAAGGAAGACGCTAATAGGATCACTCAAGGAAATAGTGCGGAAGGAGTTGGTAACTATACAGTAGAAACTCTACATGTAACCCAAGAAAATCAGAGATATAAGCATAGCAGGGGAGAGAAGCGACCTAGAAGCGAATTCAGAAGGAATGATTGGGGTATGCAAGCTGATAATTTAAAACCTCCAAGTTTTAGAAAGAGACAGTACCTACAAAGAGGAGGACAGTGGGGACAGAGGAGAAATACAACATTCGGAGGAGGTAATAGATTGGAAGATGGAGCTCGCGGGAAGAGGATGAAACCTTACTGTATGTTTTGTAAGGGTGATCATTTCTCTGATCTATGTAAAAAATACGGAACATACCAGGAACGTATTGCGCTGATGAAAGACAGATGCTATAAATGTCTTAAAGGTGGTCACAGGGTTCGGCAGTGTCAGCATAATAAACCTTGTTATTTTTGTAAAAAACATGAACACCACAGCGCACTGTGTAAGGAGAAGTTTCAGTCTGGATCAGAGAGCGCGACTCTAACAACCATGGATAGAGACTGACATACGGCTCTTCAAACAGCTGTAGTAACAGCCCGGGGGAAAGGTGAGACGTCTAATCAAATATCATGCCGTATACTATTCGATTCAGGCTCCCAAAGATCTTACATCACCCGAAAGATTGCAAAGAAATTAAAATTGTCTACAGAAAAGGATGAAAGTTTATCGGTTTATACTTTTGGTTCAAAGAGTCCTCAAGAATTTAATAGTCCAGTTGTTCAATTGGAGTTACAAACTAAATCTAAAAATTGGAAGAGTGTTTATGCAAACGTCGTACCTATGATTTCAAAAGGTGTACCGTATGTAGTTGAACTTGACAATTGGAAGAATAAACTGAAACTTGCAGACGATGGGTCTTTGAAAGATCAAGTTGATATTCTTATAGGGAATGATTATTACTATTCGTTTCTTTGCTTAGAAAGAATATGGATAAGGGAAGATTTATATTTAATTGATTCAGAGTTTGGATGGATACTTTCGGGTCAAATTCCGCATGAGAATAAAGAAGGAGAACATATGTCAGTTGTTACATACTTTCAAACAGAGATTGATTTCAGATTAAGCAAACCTGACATGCCACTAGATTTGGGAAGTATAACATTCCTTTGGGAACTGGAGTCAATCGGTATAACCGATTCACCTAAGATTACTAGAGAAGAAGAGGCTATAAATAAATTTAATGAAACGACAAAATTAATAGATGGTAGATATTATGTTAGTTGGCCGTGGAATGAATATCCTCCAGCACTAACACCTAATTATGGATTGGCATATGGTCGTTTAGTAAATTTGGTTAAACGATTAGATAAAGAAACTTTGAGATGTTATGATAATACTATACAGGAACAAATATCGAAGGGAATAGTCGAAACAGTGTTAAATAAGAAACATGTGAATCATCCAGTACATTATTTACCGCACCATTGTGTTGCTCAAAAGGGTAAACCAATTAGAATTGTTTATGATGCTTCATCGAAAATTAAAAATAGTAAGAGTTTAAACGAATGCCTTTATTGCGGTCCGTTGATGTTAGAAGATTTGACAAGTATAATTATCAGATTTCGAAGCCATAATGTTGCTTTGTCAGCAGACGTAGAGAAAGCCTTCCTTCAGATAGGACTACATGAACAAGATCGCGATGTAACCAGATTTATTTGGTTGAAAGATGTAGAAAAACCACCGAGTGATGATAACATTGTTTGTTTACGGTTCCGTAGAGTCCCTTTCGGAGTTATATCAAGTCCATTTCTACTGAACGCGACGATTAAACATCATCTTTCTAAAGGAAATGAACGACTACAATTGGCTGCCAAAGACATATACGTTGATAACTTAGTAAGTGGAGTCCAAACACAAGAGGAAGCAATACAGTTCTATAAAGACGTGAAGAACGCCTTTTGTCAAATATCTATGAACCTTAGAGATTGGAGTTCAAATTCAAAACAATTTCTAGACAAGGTACTCGATAGTGTTAAGGAAGAAGTTGTGAAAATTTTAGGCTTAGATTGGAATGTAAAGGATGATACATTGCGCCTAAGATTCAAGATAGATACAGAGGCAAATTCTAAGCGTGAAGTTCTAAAAGTAATTGCTTCAGTATTCGATCCATGTGGGTTAGCAGTACCACAAATTTTGTCAGCTAAATTATTTCTCCAAAAGCTATGGCAGACCAAGGTTAAATGGGATATAAAACTTTCAAAGGAAAATCAGGTGGAATGGACGGAAATAAAGAAGGAATTAGAAACTATTAAAGAAATATCGGTACCCAGATGTTACATAAAAAACGTGAGAAATGAAGAATATCATTTGCAGTGTTTCACCGACGCATCACTTAAAGCATATGCTGCTGTTGTGTACGTGACACACGGGATTAAGAGAAGTTTTGTAATTGGGAAAACACGATTAGTCCCTATAAAAGATCAACAATACTTAAAAATCCCTCGATTGGAATTACTAGGAGTGTTGATAGGGTGTAGATTAATTAAGATGGTTTCAAAAGCATTTAACATGAAGGTAGGACGTCAAACGTTATGGACAGACAGTCAAATTGTCATAGAATGGTGTCAATCTGATAAATTGCTACCACCGTTTGTGGCTAGACGAGTTGAAGAAATTAGAAGTAATAGAGAACTTATGATTAAATATGTACCTTCAGAGTTAAACCCGGCGGATGTTGCGACTAGACCGATAAGTTCCAGGGAAGATAAAGAGAGATGGATTAAAGGTCCACAGTTTTTATCAGACTCCAATATTAGGACGTTTCCTATTAAGAATACGTCACAAACTTTTTTTCTTTCGACGCGGGAGGGTCTAACGAATACTTCTAATGGAGAAATTGTTGATTTAGAGAAAGAGAATAATTCCACAGAGAAGGATGTCGGTACTAGACATAATGAACCACTTAGTATTACAGAAGAAACAAGGAAGCTTCAAGCAGAGCATTTTGCACATGAATTTGCTGGGAAAGAAACTGATTTAAGTCGTTACCTTAAGTTATTAAGTTAAGTTAAGTTGTTAAGTTTGTTCACTTGTTTAGCGATAAGGGCTGTTCATTTAGAACTTGTGCAAGACCTTACAGCTGAAGAAGGTCTGTTAGCATTGAGAAGAATGATAGCGACCAGAAAGGTCCCTCAGCTAATTACATCAGATAACGCAGCTCATTTCAAACTTATATCAGAAATTCTCTTGAAACAGTATTGTGTGGTTAACAAGATTAAATGGAGATTCATACCACAACTAGCACCTTGGTATGGTGGATTCTATGAGAGACTCGTTGGTTTAGTTAAGAATTGCATGAAACGCACATTAGCGAAACATATGCTTTCAGATAGTCAACTAACTACTGTTGTCAAGGAAATAGAAGCTGTATTAAATTCACGACCACTCACATGCGTTGATTCAGAGTTGGATATAATCTTGAGACCAATGGATTTTCTTACGTTTGGAAGTTGCATTACTTTAGAAGAATCAGTCGAAGATTGTATAGATAAAGGTACTACGATTAAGATCGATCTTGTAGAAAGTTGGAGAAGAGGTCTCATTATTTTAAGAGAATTTAAGGAGATGTTTGTGAACAGATACTTGTTAAGTCTTCGAGAAAGGTATCACCACTCGCTTAAGGAACCACGGGTCACTTCGAAGCTATCTCCAGCAATAGGACAAGTGGTTCAAATAAAAGGAGATAATAAGAATAGAGAAACCTGGAAAACAGGGAAAATTATTTCGTTAAAAACGGGAAGTGATGGTTTGTGCAGAGTAGCCATAATAAAAGTGGGAGATAAAGAGTTCACGAGGTCGATAGCACATCTATATCCTCTAGAAGCCCAAGAAACAGGAGGAGTGATAGACATACGATTTGAAAAGGAGGATACCTCGAGTGAATGTACTCCAGCAATTTCAATAGAGCCTTTAGACGAAAGTATAGAAAGACAAGCAATTATTTCAGAGGACACGGAACGTGAAAGGATCTTACCATTAGAACAAGTTGTCGAACTAACTCGGGATGATTCCGAGTGCGGAATTGTAGATCAAGAAATGAGAGAATTGGATAGAGAGGTTAGCGAGTCGGATAGGTCAGAGCCATTAGAGCGAGACAGTGAGATGGTTGAAGTAAGTCAAGGAACTAAAGTAAGGAGAGTTGCAGCCACTAAAGCTTTACAGAAAATCAAAGAGTGGACGAGCAACATGCTATGTCTGCTCTAGTTTTTGCTTCGGCCGGGAGTGTCGCGAAGCGCATATGCTATCGCGAAATACTTAGACCTTTGGTAAGGATAAGGTTGTATAAGTCTATGGTAGTATATGACATCGGAGATTTGTCGTTGGTTTGTAGTTTAAATATTTTCGGTTTTGAAACGTTCTTTTTTCTGATGGACATTTGTTGCATAGCAACGAGTTGTTTTTCTCGCATCCGAAGAAAATGGTGAAGTTGTGAGTTGTGCTACGAGGAGAAGATCTGATGAAAGCTAAGTATCTGAGGAGTATCTAGGTATCTGATAGCTAAGTACCTGATTATCTACGCAATTGATCTATGAGGTTCTTGAACCCTCATGGGTGAATTTCTGGATACTAACACATTTACTAGCCTCTGGGAGCGCGCTCTAGGGTTGTGTGTGAATTGGCAAGGGATGTGTAAGTGACGGTTTCAATGATGTTTAAATTGTGAGTAAATCATTATGGCTATTAAGAGCTGAGAACACATCAGACCCGATGAGATGAGATGAGATGACGTTGAGTCCTCGTGGAGGGGTGCTCCGAGGTGGTTTAGCCCTCGGAGGGGGGCTCCGAGGAGGTTCGTGCGAATGGGGCCTTCGGGTAGATAGAGCCCGAAGAAGATTCATGTTTATGAATAAGAGACATTATGCCCTTGGGCATAGGGGGCCCAAGGAAGGTTCGTGCGAAAGAGAGAGAGAGAGAGAGAGAGGAGATTATGCCCTTGGGTAAGGGGCCCAAGGAAGGTTCGTGCGAACTTGAAGTACTCTTAGACATGGGGGGTCTAAGAGTATGGATCAGAAAGATCGGGTCCGATGGTGAGATGAGATTAGATTCAGATGAGATTAGATTCCGATGGTCAGATGAGACTAGATTCCGAATGGGAAATGAGTTTGATTCCTTACACGTCCACGGCTGGAGATAACTAGAATAATAGACCAGATCTTAGGGCGTCACAAATGGTGATGTCATAGTTAATTTAATCATGCAGGTTACCGGTGCACTCCCGCAGCAGAGGGAGAGAGAGAATTAATCGGAGTAGAGCGGTGCGACAGAAGCCTTCTAGTTGACGGGCAGGTATGACTCCATTGGGATAGTTAATTAAATCGGCGACATTCTGTTCCACTAGACATCCTTATTTAATATCCATATACAAGCGGTTCAACCGTGTATAGCGCGTAGTTACCCTTAAATATATACCTAGAGAGAAAGCAGATAGTGGAGTAGAATGGCCTCGCCGACAGATTTCGCCCATTACAAAACTGTCATTTTCCATAGAAACGTGTACGGATCAATTCGGCTTTTCGCATCGATTCGGCTTTCGCATTTTTTTTACCTAGAAGTGCCTACTAAAAGCAAAATAAAAGCCTAAATATCGATTTTGAACGAAATCGGTCCAATAACAAGAATTTCAATATTATGGCGGGGACTTTTTAAAATTTTGGATTTTAAAATATTGAATTGTAGATCAGATCTACAATTTTTTTCAATTTTATGATAAAACTTACCGTTTTGCTGAAAATCGCAAAAAATCCGTTTTTGTGACCTTTAAAACCGAGTAAATTTTTAGGGTTCCGTAGTAAACAAGGAACCCTTATAGTTTCGCCATGTCCGTCCGTCTGTCTGTCTGTCTGTCTGTCTGTCTGCCGCGGTTTAGCTCAGAGACTATTATTACTAGAAATCTGTAATTTGACAAGGGTATAAATATCAATCACGCCGACAAAGTCGTGAAATAAAATTGTGAAAATAATTTTTTTTAGGGTACCTCCCCTACATGTAAAGTGGGGATGATTTTTTTTTTCTCGTCTATCCCATAGTGTGGGGTGTCGTTGAATAGGTCTTTCAAAAATATTGTGGGTGTGCGAACATCATTTTTCAATTCAGGGATCCGTTTGTGAAATATGATATTTTAAAATGCTAAATTTTATTAGAGTCAAGTGTCCCCCCCTCTGCCAGCTTAATGGTTGTTTAAAGGATACAAGAAAAAATTCACAGCAGTAGTATATAATAATGAATTTTAAAGGAAAACTATCACGGCTAAGTAGGGTTCATTAGCTAAGGAGTTATATCTGTTTTTTCTAAGTTAGGTATTACACGTAGTGTAAGTTGCATATTTTGTAGAATATTATAGTATTTAAACCATGGAACTCAAAATTTATTCAATATTCATAAATAAAACAAAAGCACTATCCTACACTAGCGGCACGCTATGATGGCCGGTTTGACGTTTGTCCGCTCATGAAGTTCCGTATTAATTGATAACGACTTTGAAGGAAATAATTGTATTACTTTATTGACGATAGTGATGTGCAGAGATTCATAAATTTTATCGAATGTAGTTTTAGGTTTAGGACTCAAAATTTATTTATTAAATTGATTTCTAAAATGTATACAAGTGTAGAAAAATCAGTTTGCACCATTTAAGGGGTGAATGTACTTGTGAATATGAACAATTTTCACTATGTGGACAAACCTCTGAAATCGCAAAAAAATATCAGCTGTTTCATACAAAAGGTAAAATTTTTATTTTTATATGATATATACCACAACTCGGCATTTGGTTTTCTAAATTGAAAATTTTTAAAAATGGAATCTAATACGATCGTCACATAGGATCGCTGGCTAGCACAACTACTACCTCCGGCAAACTCGCGTCAATGCTCAATGCAAAACAAAGCAGTTTCGAATTGACGTTGCTTCGAAAAGTATAAACTGTCAGTGCAATGCGATTGTGATATAGTTTTGACCTGGCTTTGGATTTCAAATATTGATACTGCATTACTGTTGACCCTTGCTCGTTAATTTGGACTCTGTTCAAGCCCTTTGTTGTGGATTTCGTCGATATGACCGAACGTACGCAGAGAACTGTTCTAAATAGTCAGACACGTGAGTTCGTAATACGCCTTCGTAACTATTTCGATCGTGAAGCTCAAAATGGAGGGCCAATTTTACCTATAACGTCAGTGGTTGAACGCGTAGCTGATGCGCTTAATATTGGACAACGAACTGTTAGACGGATAACTAAAAAAAAATATGGCGAGACTGGCACAGAAGAAAATAAACTTCACACACCAAAAAAGAGAAAACGAGCAAAACCAGTCGTAGGCATCGATAGCTTTGATGCCGATGCTATCCGAAGACATGTTTACGGCTACTATTTACAGAAGGAGTATCCAACAAGAAAAAAGTTGGTGCATTCACTGAAGGAAGCTGGATTATTCTTCGGTGGGGAAAGTTCTTTAACGAAGATTTTGAAGACCATTGGATTTCGATACAAAAAATGTAACAAACGCAAAATATTGATGGAAAGATTTGATATAGCGATGGCAAGGTATACTTTTTTACGGCAAGTGAAAGAAATCAAAAATTGGCAAAATGTTGTGTTCTTGGATGAAACATGGCTTAATGCTAACCATACTGTAGGCCGTTCTTGGAACGATGACACAGCAGCATCTACTTCCAAAGTTCCTGTAGGAAAAGGATCGCGACTTATAATTTGTCACGCCGGAACCATCAACGGGTTTGTCGAAGGTTCTCTCATGGCTTTTGCGTCAAAAACCACTGGAGACTATCATGAAGACATGAATGGAGAAAAGTTTACTGAATGGTTTACCTCAATGTTGTGTAGCCTCCCTGAACCATCTATTATAATTATGGACAACGCCCCATACCACTCGATGCAAATTGACAAGCCACCTGCCCAATCCCAAAAGAAAGCTGATATCGTCGCATGGCTTCGTAAAAATGGCGTAGATGCAAACATGAATATGTTAAAAGCGGAATTAGTACGTCTTTTAAAAGAAAACAAACCAACCAAGATCCGATACGTCATTGACGAAATAGCATTAGAACATGGGCACAGAGTTATACGGTTACCGCCTTACCATTGTGAGTATAATGCGATTGAGTTGGTGTGGGCTCAAATTAAGGGATATGCTGCAAGACACAATACAGAACCCCCATTTACCACTTAATTGTTTTTTGTTCGAGAATAAATTGACATTCCACATCACTATTGTAATGTGTCAAACCGGCCATCATAGCGTGCCGCTAGTGTAGGTCAGCAATAATATTTGAGTCTTTCAACTACGGAAGCTTACACTGCGCGTGGCCCGACACGCACTTGGCCGGTTTTTTTTCAGGATCGATGAGGACTTTTCACATTTCATTTTTATTAGTGTTTTGAACAATCCTACCAATTTTCAGCCAAGTGTGAATTATTGTAACCTCACCCCTATTTTTTGGTCTAATTTGACCGGGCTAACCAGTCAAAGAAATGAACTAGACTAGTTAAAACAAGAGTAAAAACATACACAATAGAAATTCAAAATGTTATGTTCAGAAAATCTCACCGATATGTATATCGATACTTTTTGGAAATTCATGCATTGCACTAGTTGCCATTAGCTGAGTCGCTTGACGCTTTCGCGTGCGTAGGATCCGAACGCACGTTTAATGATGTGTACGCATGCAAATCGAGAATTAAACTTGTAAGGATTTGAGGTACAAAAAATGGGAAAGCCGAATCCATGGGAAAATGCGAATTGATCCGTACACGAATCTGTGGAAAATGTTGTTTTATAAGGACAAAATGCGAATCGATCCGCACGGATGTGGTTTCAGCCTAATTCAGACATATATATCTAAATGCCAAATAAAACAGTTTACCAGATTTCGTTGCATTTTTGTGCCCAACCAAAAAATAAATTAATAGATCTATAGGCTTGAAAAGCTGAGCATCACCGCCCGCCATGTTCAAAAATTAGCCAGTCCCTGTCAAGTGTCCTTTTAATTCGATGCTTGTATGGAGACGATACGTACGATGTAAATTCGTTATTCGGGTTTGCGATGCATACACAACTCCAAAATGATTTTTAAGGACAAAATGCGAATCGATGCGCTCAGATGCGATTCCAGCCTAAAACCACACGATCCGACCGGACATCATAGAGCATCATTTGACTATAAAAAATTAAAATAGCTCCACACGAGAGGATTCCGTACGGCTGCCGGCGGAGAACATTCTAAAGCAAGATCGTCTAATTCATCCACTTGATAATAGAAACAACAATTCTTCGTATCATGGAAATTGGTATCATCTTTATATGATTGGTATTTGTAGCTTGGCAAAAAAGAGTAGAAACATACCTAGTAGAAACCATAGACTTGTTATTTATGAGGCCTCCTTCTTCCGAGTACCTATGAGGCACAGACTTAATATGAGATAGAAACCATAGACGCATGAAGGTAGGAAATATAAGACGTACAAGTCTATTTGGAGAGAGATTACCATTAAATGTAAACAAAACATACCGGACAGGACATTTCAGTTTTGCTAACAATATTTTCACTGTTCACGTTATGAATCACTCACAAACGTTTTATTTCCCGAAGCAAAACATTTTTAAGTTTATAATAAACACAAATGTACATAATTCAAATTATGCAGTTTACGATATTATTTTAGCAATAATCTCGTCACCATCGGAAAAAAAAACACAGACTAATAGCCTAGTTTGTGTTTGACATATGAAATAGAACAAATCCCTAGTGCTGCAAATAAAACGTGAACCATAGAGTGAATGATAAGAACGAGCTTAGTCGATTGTAAAATCGGAAGTCGTATTTATTACGGTCATAGATCCGTGTATTAAGGCGAAAGTCGTCGATCATCGAAATGCCTTCAGTAGTATTTATACTAATACTAAAACGAGTTTCGACTACTTTATTCACGACTCGGATTCTCGGAAAAGAAGTGGAGACCTTAACTAGTGGTTTCAATTGTACGATTGGAATGTTAACCTGATTCTTTTAAGTATATAAATCTATTTCAAAATTGTCAAGTAGTTTAAAGTAGTTACTAATCTTGGTAAATCATTCGATCGGTTCGAATGATTTATAAACTCGAATAATTCGACTGGAATCATTCACAGTCGCAAATCGCTGCAACCAGTCGGAAGCCAGTGCCGAAAATCAAAATGTGTTCCATCATTCGTTTCGCTGCTTCTCTTGATGTTTGACGTTTCGGTACTTCTCTGGTGTTCTTTAGTTTTTGTTTTCGACGACTTGGCTTGTTTAACGGATTTTTGTTTACTCTACAATTGGACTGTGTTAAACCTTGGACTGACGACTATTTGCTATTCTTCAAGGAATTCGTTTTTGCGCAAGATTTGGATTTTTCTGCATTTGTTTTGTTAAGACAAGGTAAGTAACTTGTTTTATATTATTAGCTTATAGTAAAACTTAAATTATTTGCAAAAAGTAAAATTTTTATAATATATTAAACATTTTTAATATAATAATTAATATGCTATTAGATTTTAATATAACTGCTTTTTCCGGTAACTCTGTCCGTATAAAGTTGAATGTTTCCATGAATATAACGAAGTAGGTACATATTTATTATCATCGCATAATATGCATATAAATTATTTTATTTAAATCATAATAATAAATATCTAACCTTTTCATTATATTCGTAGGAAGTTTATACTATTTAATCAATTTCAACCAAAGAACATGTTTTAGTTTTCATAATGTTTTAACTATTTTGTTGTTTTGCTGGCACATCAAAAAATTTATATTTTTATGCTAAACCTATACAATAAAAATCATTTTATCACAATGAATAATGTAAAAGTAAGTAGGTAGGTTCATAGTATGTTTTGCTTAATATACATATTTTCTTCAGGTTCTTTCTTTGATCAGTCGAAGTAAACTAGCTTAAATTAAGTGATATCCTTTGGTATGTGCCTTAGGTATATAAACAGGTACAAAGAGACATTAATTTTATCCTATTATAAAAAGCAATGGGTTTCACGAAAATGTAAAAACTAAGAAATACGCAATTGAAGTCGTGACGACGTGTTTTTTCCTCTCTTATCTCTGACATCTTTCTTAAAATCATAATAGGAGAAGGATTATAATAAGTTATAACAAATATAATAAAAATAATAGTATAATATACATAATAATAATAAAAATAAAATATTGTAAGGAAAAAACCACTTATAAAAAAATTTAATATGTAATAAATTAAAATTAATTCAAACCATATTTTATGTAACATTTACAGTTAGCTACAAATTTGAATATTTAAAAATATAGGATTCGTATTGAAAGGTCTTAATAATATCGTTTCCAACATCACAATTCAGAAGAATATCATATTAAATAGTATTGGTAATCGATTTAAGAATGTATTCATTCAATTAATCGTTCATTCTCAACTTGTCTGCCAATGTTTCCCATCACTAGTACAGTGACAAATATAGTCACGTGATCTGACGCCATAATTGTTTACGTATAATGTACTCGCTCTCCAAATAGACTTGTATTATATTTACTATTTTTTTTTCTTTCCTGGCAACACACAGTATTGCGTGGCGCAATTTGCGCCATTCTTTGTTTTGGAAAAGTTTGGAATTCGTATTAATTTTGTGTATACGGTACGAATTACTTGAAAATGAATCAGTTAAATATAGATTAGATTAGACCATCCGTAGTTCAATTCAAGAGGTGATCTTATAGGTATTTGGTATAAAGGCGTTCTCTTGTGAAAATATAAAAAGCGGGAAATATTTGTTTTTAACTTGACAATATTTTCCAAAGAGCCGACATGATGGATAAGTCTATTAGTTTAGTGAAACAAATATTAATATTATTATCTTGTTGTTACAAAGCAAGTTTTTCAAGTTTTCGGTGATGATTTTTCTGATAAGCATAAATATTTATAGGTTATGTTATTGTTTTTTTTTCGGAATGCCTATAGCATAACCAAACTGTTTTGATACTTGCGTCACATTTGGCAAACTAAGGCTGCCTTGCTCATTGTAGTCGTAATTCCTAGTTCCATGGGCTTGCTACACCTGACAAGTTTCTTTAATCCTTTTGTTCTGTGCTTTTGTTGGACTATCACAAAGTAACAGCACCTGCATTTATTCAATATTAAGATTAATGTAAACTGAAGGTCCGACCTTATTGTTTCATCAGCAATCATTCAGATTGACAGTGCACAGAATAATAATTCTAAGCCAGGGTATTCAGTATTCAGAGTAACATTATCTTAGCAGGTACCTAATAACCTCTTAGTTTTTCTAGATACAGAGTGTTTAGCATTGCTTTTCTGCTGTTATCGAAAGCACGCCACTGCAGGTTGGCTCAAAATCAAAAACCTAAAATAATCATCATGAGTAACCCATCAACGGCTCACTACTGAGCGCAGGTCTCCTCTTAGAGAAGGGTTTCCTCTTAAAGAGAAACCCTAAATCGCATCCATCTAAATCTGCAGCAATTTCTAATAGTAAAAGGAAACAAATTCATAAAAATCAACTTCAATTTATTTTCAATTTCTTATTTAGTTACTTTATGGAATTCATGCAATACAAATGTTTTAAAATATAACTAAGTAGTACAGTTAACAGTTATTAAATTTTAAATGCAGATAGTTTATTAATAACAATGTCATGGAGTAGTTCCAATTTAGCCAATTTGCCATACTATTTAGGAGACTGTTTTTAGTTGCTGAAACTTTATCACCCCTAGATATTCACCCCTTTATAATTTTCTAAGGTTAATTCTTGGATCTAATCCCATTATAGTACGCTCCCACTGAAATAAATACTTCCAGGCAAGTTCAGGCATATAAAACTATAACAACATAAAATAAATTGCAAATTACAAAATGAGAAAAAATATCCATGGAAGGCCATGAGACACAGAGTTCAATTTAACAATCTTTTTATACTGCACAATAATAAAACAAACAACAAAAAAAATCACAAAGTTGAATCACTTCTTGTGGTACATACTTATTTAATGTTTTTACTATAGTGCATGATATGCTCTAAAAGCATTAACATGCCAGCTGCAAATTTAAACATCAATAATAATAATAATCCACTACTACTATATTGAATTAAAAAATTACAATTAAGTAAGAATTACTTTAATTTATTTATCAATTGGGCCTAGACATGTTTGTTTTTATTTATTTCATTCAAGTGGAACTCATTTATTAGGCATGATGAGGTTAATTGTGAAATATTATCATGGTATTTGTATAATTTGGAGGTTCACAATTCACATGAAGTATTCATTCTCAGAAGTAAGTAATTGAACACATTCTGCCCTCATAGCTGTTATTAGAGCTACTTAAAATTAAATAATTTGTCATCCTATCCATTATCATTAAAGGCAGCTTGAAAGAACTACGAGTAATATTTCTCTACTGTTTAATATCTGTACAACAAGTCACATTCCGTTGGCAAAAACTTAAAAACAAAATAAATAATTATTAATTTAGCTATAAATTGCCTAGTTACCAACTGGAATGGACTTTGTGAACACGCGGGTGGCGAATATCAAGTCCATTCTTACTCGAGGCCAGTAAGTTAACGGCCCACGAATACACGTTACATTACACCTAACAATTTCAATAATAAATTATAATTATTTACAAATTACTGCAGATACCCACAATTATATAAGTAACTTAAATTAGAACAATAATAATTTAAGATAGTCGGGAGATACTAGTAGGAATCAGTCATTCAGTGTCAGTGCACTGATCGATCGGCAACTGACGTCGTCTTGTCCTCTTCTCCAGAGCGGGGCGCGTCGATGGGAGCGCGTGCACGCGCGCTCGGACTATAGCGCCTTACGGCCTTCCCACGCTGGCTTTTGCAAACTTAAAGGATCGTTCGCTGATTTAACTCAGGAGACGTATCGTTCATCGCCGCGAAAGATTTTTCTCGATGATTTTCGTGCTCAAAATGAAGGCTAGTTATATCCTAGAAGTGTGCACTCGCCGTGCGGAGAGCGGGAGGAATGCGGGCGCGACTCTGCCCGGCGGGCGCGCCAACGTCTAAGTCGTATCCCGTCCGTATGTGCCGATGCGTACTTCGTTTATGACTCTTTCCCACTCGAGTGCGTAAGACTGCGGATCCTCTAAGTAATATGTACGATTGGGCTGTAAAAGAAAGAATAATCTATGAGTTCCTGTTCTAATGATTTTAATAAACAGTTCTCAATGATCTGATTGTAATCCAATAACTTACCGTGTACACTAAAAATATTCTAAAGTTCTTGGCTTCAACGCGTAATTCCGGAGACCAAGGAATCTCGCCCTTGAGGACCATGTTAACAGGATCGACGTAGAATAGGCGAGGTCCTGTTGTCAATAATAACATACGGCGTCTTGCGAATAAACCCTTTCTTTTGTCTACCAGACCTTGTTTTAATATTAACTCTCCATCTACAAATTTATGCCATATATTTTCACGCGCTTGAATTTCAAGGCGACGTCGTTTCTCCTCAGGGCTAATATTTAAGATTCCTGAAAAAGATAAAGAAATCGTTTACAATTTTGCCAGGCTACCTCCTACATTCATTCAAAATTTAAACTGTATTAGATATGGAAGGGACGCTAAAGTCGTTTAATTTTTTCCAAGCAGAAATACCAGCTCAGCTGTTTAAGAAGTTAGTCATTAATGAGCCCGACGGCGGCGGCGCGGCGGCGAGTCATTCATAATATGATGTCGCAACCAACAGAGAATGCAGAGCTCTTGCAGTGTGCCGGGATATGACGTCATCCTTACTATGGAACCGTAAATCAAGAACATAAAGGATGTTCGTGTAAGAATACAATGGTTAGTGGGTGTTGACGCATCATTCAATGAATAACATCTGCCGAGAGTATGTTACAGTCTTCAGTAAAATTAGCGTCAAACCGAAGTGGGCCTTTAGACCGTTATGAAAGAATCGGAAACGCGAAATATCCGACGCGGTTTACTTATGAAATGACACACATTTATATGTATTTTGCAAAGAATTTAGGTCACGGACGATCCTCTTACTTGACGCTTGAGTGCACTTTAGCTGCACAATCTTTTTAGCGGTTTTCATTGACAATAGAGTTTTCAGAATTTTAACTGTTCCGCTACAAGCAACTTTGGAATAAAAGAATGAGAGCAGAAATTATATTTACCTCTAGAAGTAGACAAGTCCAACTCCCATAATTCCACAATTTTACGTTTGTCTAATCCGGGTTCTAGATAATCAGGTACTGTGTATTCCTCTTCGAAAGATCCACCTGGTAAGTATGGGCTAATTTTTGGAGGAGTTTGTTCCCAAATGTTTTCCCAATCAATGCCTTCAAAAAATGGATGTTGACGTATACTTTCATACGTTTCACCCTTGTCGTTAGCTCCGAGTCTCTTATTATGGTCCAAAACAATAAGCTTTTCGACTAAATCTTTAGCATCAGATGGAAATCCTTCAGGAAATTCATAGTCCAATTTAAGAATTTTTTGGAAAGTAAGGAAATCTGTTGATGCTCTGAATGGAGGCAAACCAGATATCATTTGGTAAATGATACAGCCCAATGCCCATAAATCTGATGCACAAGTATCTACTCTGTGTTGCAAAAGCTCAGGACTGACGTATTGTGCAGTGCCGACGAAACTTATTTTCCTTGAACGATCGTTTGATGAATTCTGTGCATCTTCTGATATTGATACCGCCGATCCAGCTTTGTCGGAATCCAGAATTTTAACTGTTCCAAAATCGGCAATTTTTAAATGCATATTTTCATCTAGTAAAATATTTTCAGGCTTCAAATCACGATGAATTATTCCTTTGGCGTGCATTTTTTCTAAGGCCAAAAGCAGTTCGGCCGCATAAAATTTAGCTACATTTATTTCAAACGAGCCTACTTCATTGATACGTTTTAATAATTCGCTATTTTTCGCATACGAAAGTACAAAATATAGCCTTTCTTCATCTTGAAAAGTGCAGTAAAGTTTGACAAACCCGTGGGGGACATTTGAGAGCATATTCAGAGCATCTTTCTCCCGTTTAATGTACTGAACTTTCTGTTGGCGTATGATGAAGCTTTTTTCACAGACTTTAACTGAAACAAAAAGAAAAACCTTTATAAACATAATTTATTATATTTCTTACTCAGTACTAGTTAGTATACTCTGACTCAGTTAAAAATATCACTTAAGGTAGATATTATAAATTCAATCGTTATTAATTTTCAATAACTTACTTGCATATTCCTTGCCAGTATGAATATCTTTCGCCAAGAATACTGTGCTGTAACAGCCATCGCCAATCATTTTTCCAAATATATAATCCTTTGCCGTTCTCTTTGCGTGCCTGTACGACTGGTTGGACGAATGTGTAGACGTTGGAGTCGGAACAGGAGTGGCCGCTGCTTGGGACGCCTGCATTTTGATCGGTGACTCGATAACGGACTCTGTAGTTGCCAAAGGAGCCCGTACCTCAGTGGCAGCACGACTGTTAGGCTGTAACAAAAAATGGCAATTAAATATACATAAATATGTAACACGGTCACCCGAATGTTCTAAGAAACTGTAGCGATATTGTTGTTTATGTCCTATAAAGTTAGCCGAGCAGTTCAACAGACGTTTGTTTCTATAAAAGCCTATCTGATAAGTAATTAAACTTTGTATCATAGACCAAAATTTATATTTTTATGGTTTGAACTTTTATTGGAGATTCTCTTATCGGAGGGTATGACATATGAAACACTGGAAACAACATGACAATATTATAATGAAAAATCTGATCAATAGTACTTAGGTACTCAAAGAAGAGTTCCAAAAACACGCATATATAATATACAAAAATACACGTGACCACCGCTTACCGCTACGCTTGTGTAGTACCTACTTCACTGTGTATTTCTTAAGAAAAGGAATGAAACTTAAAACATTAATTCTTTAAAAAATCACCCGAATGGATGTAATGTGTACGAAATCTTTGCAAAACAGTCGATCCAGTACGATGAGAGTTTACAACTAACGCTTGATGTACTCGAAACGCTGCCACGTTCGTTGGCCTCACCAACAGTTCGATGATCCAATTTCTGAGTTTTTTGTGCGATTTCTTACGGTCAATGAAAAAAATAACTACTTACTTTCATTTATCATCATAGGCGAGGATGTACAAATAACTACGCTAGCTTTTCATTATTTCAGAATAATAAATTAATTATTTTATTATGAGCTTTACTGATTGGTTTCTTAGTTACTATAACTAAAATAACGATATCTATATAGATATGTATTAAACTAAATTACAAACTGTAGAAAAAAGACATTATGGACATTTTGAAAAATAAACCTATTGAAACAATACTATTGCAACTACCCTCTCGTACGCTTGTTTTACGATACGCTATTTTGATGGAGAATCTTTATTATTTTTATAAATCTATTCCGAGAATATTGGAAGTTTTGTGATTGTAAATATTTTTCGCTATTTCAAACGCGGTGATGTTACAACTATTCTAAATAGTGACACCAAAATAATTCTACTTCCGTTGTCAAAGATCTGCACGATAAATTCACTATTTATTTGCTGCATGACTCATGAATAAATGAGTTGGTCCATGTAGACCGCAAGTAGGACTCGCATTCCGCGGCGGCGTTCATACACCGCCACAACGGTACTCAGAGCGCATTCCCACCGCAACGCATTCCGCAGTCCGCGCGTACCTACTCCGTACTCGACCTCGATCCCCTCTACCAAGACCCTCTACGTCGATGACTGCACCTACAAACACATTCATCGGCCAATTCTCTCTTTCCCATAATAGATAAACGCGTGCACAGATGTTAATAACTAGACCTTTCGAACTTTTATCTCAATTAAAAAGACACAAAATTATAACAGACAATAGGTAATTGAGTTCGCCGTTAGGAGCAACTATAAATTCTTTTTGCAAGACAGCAAATTACGTCAGTGTTTGATGTTATGACTTACGATAATGTATTTATTTAATTACCATTAAATTCCATATATAGTAATACATTCGTTTCGTCGCTATGTTTATTGTCATCAATCATACTATCACATCACAAACACGCTTCAAGTGAATGACAAGACGTTATCATTAGGTTTTTTACGCAAATATTAACTTATTAACTAATGTAATAAGTAATAATACTTAATAACACTTACTTAACAACTTAATAATACTTAAAATATCTTTATGTCAATAATTAGTATAATTATTATTTTCCCAAAAAAATTACAAAACAATGAAACTAGAATATTCTAACATAATGAAATAAGTGAACAAGTAGAATCATTTTATTTAATTTATTGGTGACTGAGAATAATGATCAGCTTTCATCTAAGTTTTAAAGTAAATTTTTCGATATCTGTACCATAAATTAATAAAACTGACGACATAACAGACAAATATTTATTTGTCTACCGTGATGATGATCGAAATATTAACTATCAAGATTGCACAGATGTGAAACATAAGACCGAAAAAATTGATTCGTACATAATAATACCACAAGGATATGTTTATGAGCGCCGTTACAAAGTGATGAATGTGAATCGTGAATCGTTCGTAGTGGTAAACAAGGTGGTCACGCCGGCAACGCGTGAACAAACAAGTGTCGTGTCAGTGCCGCGCCCGCCATCAATGTTCGCATCATAGTCATACCAATCATACGCGGCGCGCTTGTCGCATCGAAATCCGAATACAGTGCTGCTCTCACAGGCTGCCTACATACAAAAGTCAAAAATACAACGAGCGAAAGTACACACAGAGAGTCGGTGCAGCGAAAGTTTATCAACAACCATTTTGAAAAATAACGTTAACGCCACGTCAAAGTGTAACAAAATATTTACCGAACAATTATTTAGATTAAGTACATATTAGGTATAATGCTTTAAATAAGTACCGTAATCCGTATGCATTTACCCGATAAGTTGTTAACGGCCAAATTATATTTGAATTCTATTGGTTATGAATATGATGGAGTCAATAAACGATAATAATATAAATCTTCATCTCTCATATTTTTATCATAATTATTATTTCACAACAAATCGTTCAAAATAAGATTCTATAAATATTTTTAGAAAGGAAAAGAAAGTTAGGGATGAAAATACCTTTGATTTTGTAGAGGGCTGTTTCGCGCGTTTTGTGGAACTCACGCCGAGAAGCTTCAGGATTCTGTTTGCTGCTTCGAGAAGTGTAGCACTACCCCTCGAACCCCTTTTCGATCTAATGGTCAATCCGCTCATTTCTGTACTTCGCATACGTTGTATCTCACTATTTTTCTAATGTTCAAAATCCAATACACGATCACAGTTCATGAAGCGTATGCAAGTCTATAAATTACAATACAACACTATAAACTAAAATAGTTTATTAGAATCGAAGAATTTCACTAGGGAATGTAACAAAACTATAATTATCACTATTATTTTAAATGTTATCAATCAGCTATTTTAAATAATTGAGCGCGTGAACACGACCGAACGTTTCGACGGCGCGTTGCAGACTAAAGTATTAACAAACACAGCGCTAGATGCAGGCGAGGCATTGACTACGTCCTCCGCTCAGTAGACGGAATAATCGCACGGTCGCAGTACCTACGTAACGTACGCGCGCGTTTGTTGGGTGTGCCCCTCCCCCTCCCCCCCTGAGCCGCTGCGCGCTGCTGCCCTCCCCATGCCCAGTCCCCCACCCGCCTTGCCGTTTCACGATGTAGAAAACTGATAAACAATTATGATCAACATGATTTTTCTTTGGAGGTTCTTTTCTATACTAAGATTTGAATTTGGATTGATTTCCTATTTATATTCCATTTTATTTAGATTAGTAAAACTTGACGAAAATAATGATCAAATTAAATATTGTTACTCCTGTCCTCAGAAACCCGCACAAATCCAAAGAAATATTATGTAGGTTTATTAACCGACTTCAAAAAAGGAGGCGGTTCTCAATTCTTCGGAATCTTTTTTTTTATGTATGTTCACCGATTACTCGAAGACGTGTGGACCCAATGACTATTATACTATTGTAGTGTGGACCGATTTGAAAAATTCTTTTTGTTTCAAAGGGCATACTTCCCAGGTGGTTCCATACAAATTTTATAGAAATCTGTAGAGCGGCTTTTAAAAAATATCTATACACTAGCTGATGCCCGCGACTTCGTCTGCGTGGATTTAGTTCATAACATCCCGCGGGAAATCTTTGTCACCCTCCAGGCTCTCAAATATACCTATCCAATAAATCAAGTCAATCCGTAGCTTTGTAGCAGGAAACATTTGATCGTCTTGCTCGCGGCATTGTTAATGATGATTCAAAGAGAAAACATATTACTGATGATATTATCAATTACGTTAAACTATAATTTTTATAATTGTTTTTACCATAATTTTTTACTATAATTAACCAAATACAAAATTACGTTTAGCTGTCATTTACGTTTTGTTCTTCCACTGTCATTTTCGTTTTTTTATTCCATGTCAGATGCATTTTTGTTATAACAGGTTTTATATTGACTTGACGGAAACGCGGTCGAACGGGATAAAAAGTATCCTATGTCCGTCTCCTGGTTCTAAGCTACCTCTCCACCAATTTTGAGCCAAATCGGTTCATCCGTTCTTGAGTTATAAATAGTGTAACTAACACCACTTTCTTTTATATATATAGATATAATAAAACTGTAACTGGAAGATTTCTGTACATTTAATATATTTTGAAAATTTTAATTGGGGGATGCTTTACTATCGATACTGAGCCCAAAACAGATTTTTATTTAATTTTTGTCTGTTTGTTTGTCCTTCTTTCACGTAAAAACTACCGCACAGATTTCTACAAAATTTTATACCGTGGTAGGTAACTTATTACTCGGGTCAACATCTAGGCTACTTTTTATCCCGGAAAATCAAGGAGTTCCCGAGGGACTTTAAAAACTAAATCCACGCGGACAAAGTCGCGGGCATCAGCTAGTCAACAATAAATTAAATACTTTGTATAGTGTGTGTGTAATGTAATAAAGCGGGAGTTTGAAGTTAGTTGTTTAAAAAGAAATTTTTATATTAATTATACTTTATATTATTCACATTGAAAAAGTTTTCAATAAAATTATTCTCGCTAAAGTATAACTCACTCGATCGGGAAACACGAGGGCACCATACGGTAGGAAAGAGAATAGAAATCAAATTAGTTACTTTTATCTCTAAAAACCGTTAGAAGCTGTGCTGTGCTCAGTGCTGGACAATAACAGGATTACAGGTATTGAATTATTATGTAATGACGATTACAGGACTAAATAAAATAATACATAGAATGTATCTGTCACCGTAAGATTGTAAAAATCGGCCAAGTGCGAGTCGGGCCTCGCTCTTTTAGGGTTCCGTACATTTATGACCAATCACTTTTCTAGTCTAACTAGATATTTAAATATCTTAGTTCTTACATAGTACTAAATTAGCATATGGGGAAAAATGCTCGTTTGTTTTGGCCACAATTACTAAACCGCTGCTTAAATACACTATATATAGTACATAATATACAGAAATTTCGAATTCCTAAGTTGTAGTTTAGTTTTTGAGATAGACCCCTTAACAAAAGTGGTCTAAAATGACGGCCCCCCATTTCTTCATTTTTGTAGCTACAAAATAATAAAAAATATATTTGAACTCTAATTATTGAGTTCTAGACAATGACACTCCACTTGACAGGGTAAAAAAATTAAATTTTATTTCGACTCCTTTTCCATATAAGGGAGCCCCCTTTATTTTTAATTTAATTTTATTTTTATTATTTGTTGTTATAGCGGCAATAGAAATACACACTCTGTGAAAATTTAAACTGTCTACCTATTACGGTTTACGAGATACAGCCCGCTGACAGACTGACGGACGGACAGCGGAGGCTTAGTAATAGGGTCCCGTTGGCACCCTTTAGATACGGAACCCTAAAAATCGTTAGTTCATAAACGAACTAGTAAGATTACTAGTGGTTCGCCCCGAACTGAGACCTCGCGGTATCCCATAATTTCCATAAGGTAGTTTTAACTATATTATATTATAATTAAAACGCGCCGAATCTGATGACGTCAATCGTCATCTGCTTTCGTGGATGGGATGCGTATTTACAATATTAAAGACAGCGCCATCTATTATCAGTATAGTGAAGTTTTGTTAAAAACATTGATGCCCATTAAAACTTAAATAATTTCGTTTCTTTATAATATTTATCTAATTTTAGTATTTGTTGTTCAAGTACAGGATACAAGTGAAGTAAGAAAATAAGTAGACCTTGAAAATATATAGCCAATTTTCTCAGAGAGCGTCTTCAAGCGAGCGTATTAAATCGCCACTTTGAAAGCCCCCCATTTCGTCAATTTTAGGAAAAAAAAAATAAAAAAAAAACGTTTGTACTCTGTTACAAATTGTCTTTAAAATGATACACATGAAATCTATGAATAGCAAAAAAAAAATTTTTACTTTGCATTCGCTTCTATGAGAGCCCCCCTGAAATAAAGATTTTTATAACTTTTTAAGCCATTTTCGTCTGGAGGCCATCGGTTTACATATTATATCTAAATTTGAAGTAATTACGTTCAGTAATTCAAAAGTTATAAGGCTCTGACAGACGGACGGACGGACGGACGGACAAGTGCAAATCGCTCTAGTAAACTCAGAGACCTCGCTTCGCTCGGTCAATAAACTGGCGCAAGATTGTGAACTCGGCGAACAGTATCGCTTAGTTTATATTTTAACGTACATAAAACATGAACTTATAAAAAAAACATGTAAACTACAATTATTAGTCAAGGTGACCATTGATAATGTGACAAAAAGATGAAATAACTGACATTAGAAATTGTTTAATTAAGTACCTACTTTAAAATGTAACATTATAGAGAGGGAGCCGAGACCGTTCAGACCTTCGTCCCATTTTATAAAAGCTGAAAGTTTCTCTGCGTATGTCCCCAATAGAGATAAGAACGATCCCTGACTATAAGTTTGAATCATGGTGGCTTTGGGAGATATCAGGTAGTAAAGGTGTATAAATTCTGAGTATACTTTTGGAGTTTTATATATGTTACTTGGGGAGCTATCAGAAGATGTTTCCTCAGCATTCAGACACTTCCGATGGTTCTTACGCCCTGTCAGACACTTTGAAAATCTGTCGTGGGTAGGTAGGTAGGCGAGCTTTGATGAAACCATGGACTTTTACTGGATATAAAGTAGCCTGCGTCTTGATCCATGCTATGATCTATCTCCATTCCAAAATTCAGCCAAATCGGTTCATTAATTGTGGCGTGAAGACGTAATACGTGAATTTTGGGTTTTCAAAATGTACCTACGTCTTTGGAACGGGGTTAAATTTTTTGGATATTTTTAGCGAAACGGTTAGTTTTATGATAAAAATAGCTCAGACAAAAATTTTAGAAATATGAGACACTTGCATTTTTTGGCCTTTGCTCATCTCTGCACTGTCAGAGCATAATAAGCAGCATTAATTAGAACTTTGTAATGTAGTCAAAAGTGTTTTATTCATAAATATTAATAAATATTACCCGTCAATCAGAAATTATTCATAGTACACAATGTCAATCGTATTACAATGTTTTTCATTTATGTATAGCGTTTTGTATGCGTTGCGGTTCATTTTGAGTATTAATTTGTTTGTTACCCACGCAGCAGATGTCTCGAGCCGAAACATTTGCACCGTTGTACAACCTACTGCTAACTATAAGGCTTTAATAAATAAAACATGCTTATATAGGCAGAGGTTGTAACAAAAAGATCTACGCAGCTGCTGCATGCCGGCACGTGCTGTTGGGTGATCAGGATCACATATTGGCCACATCTGCTTGCATATTCCTTTCCGCCCGCGTCTTCGCCGTGGAATAAAGAACGAGTAAAACTGTTGACTTTTGAGATCTGCTCGGTAAAAATTTGTATGCGATTTTTGGTAAGCCAAAACTTCAAAATTATATTTAGTATATAAACGCAACGTGTTCTCTAAAGCTTGTACATTTGCTAAATGTATGGCATTTTTTTTTTCACGAAATAAAAGTTCATTAAAGTTTTATATTTTAGAACAAAAGTTAAATACTCAAAAAATGTTGTTAACATTTTTTTCTGATAAATGTAATTATATTGCTGTTTTTGCATCTAACAATGACATTAATTAACGCAGGAAAAACATTTTTTACGTCATTTGTTAAGAAATTGTTTATAAACAAATATAGACAAGTTTAATGTTATTAAATTTTGTTTTACCATTTTATTTATGGCCATGAAAAAATGATGACTTTTTAAAAAAATCCCTAAATAAATTTTTTAATTGTTAAAAATCATTTTTTTTTCAATATGCAGGTTTACAACTTGAAATATATATCCGAAAATATAGTAGATAGTAGAACGTGAGTTACACCAAAAACCCCAATTTTTTTCTAACTCTATGTAAAAATCAAAAAAGGGAATAACTCAACTTAGATCACTCATATCAGGAGACACAGAGTTATTCTCCAGAGTAAATTTGGTGAAATCGAGTCTAAGACACTTTAAGCTTTGAATGCCTCGCATCGCACGAACGCCAGGTGAGTCGAAGATTTTTTGCCGTATCGAGAGAACACAACCCCTCAACTTGAGCTTCGATCAAAACAAAATATAAGCTGCGTCGATCATTGAACTTGGCACCTGGCACCATGATAATATTCATTTATGTATTTTTAGGGTTCCGTACTCCGTACTAAAAACAGAACCCTTATAGGATCACCTCGTTGTCCGTCTGTCAAGACCATTTTGCTCAGGAACGCGTGGAGGTATCGAGTTGAAATCCAATACTCAAGTCTATAATCTCTTACAGCAGTGAAAAGATCAAACTTCTTAGTCGACGCAATCAAAAGATACGGCCTTTTTTGCTCCGTTTATGCCGCATATTTTGACTAGCAAGGGAATCAAAACCTATATAGGGTATTTCCCGTTGACCTAGAATCATGAAATTTGGCATGAAACAATGTCATGTAGCACAAATGAAGGAAAAATCCGAAACCGGTAATTTGTACCTAGTTTCATCACATTTTTTTTTTTGCGATTATAAATTTATTTGCAGTTGGTAAACTAACCGCGATTCAAAAGTTTGTACGGAACCTTCGGTGCGCGAGTCCGACTCGCACTTGTATTACACTCGCATTTTTTATGTATATTTGTATAACTCTAGCTACACACGGTGCAAGCTGCAGTGTTTGTTCAGCAGGACCTGATATCAAACGGATGTACCTCTACCTACATGGTGAATTTTGTTATCGCTGTTAATATTTACAGTTTATTTTTATTTGCAATTTCAATTTGTAGACACACGTAGACGTGTTGGGTAGGTCAGTTCAATTACATACTTCTAGTTATTATTATAAACCGTCTCCAAAGTTTAAGTCGTTTGACCTAAGGTATATTTAAATACTAGCTTTTTAAGTTTTTTGCACGCGAGGTAACTTCTTTCGATTCAGATTTTTTAGAAATCCGCGGCAACCGTTTGTTTTTTCGGGCCTAGCCTATGTCACTCTCCACTTCTCCAGGTCCTCAACTCATATTAAAATTACGTCGATCCGTTGCTCTGTAGTTGCGCGATTGAATGACAAACCAACAAAAACATTTCATTTTTATGATATTTCATCCATTTATCCTGAGGAAGAAAGAAAGCTTCTGAAGAAAGATTGATGGATGGATAGATGAATGTTTGTTTGTTACTCCTTCACGCCACAACGAATGAACCTTGGCTAGCGAAATTTGGCTGAAATTTGGAATGGACATAGCTCCTACCCAGGATTAACACATAAGGTACATTATATCCCGGAAAATTGGTCCTACTTACGCAAAACGGAACCAACCCACACGACGACAGTTTTGAGAAATAGTCGTTTTTATCAAAAATTTGGGTACATCAAAATTTTGGGTACTCTGCAACTCCTACACCACCACCAAACCAGCTACTAGATGTCGATACTTCACCTCCTTCCAAGAAGGAAATTGAGAATGCCATCCGCTCTCTGAAGCCCAGACAAGCACCGGGTCTCGATCCCATTACAGCAGAAATGCTTAATGCCGATGTATTCACGGCCGTTGAAGTTCTGACTCCTCTGCTTCAAAAAATTTGGGAACTTAATGATCTCCCTAGTGACTGGAAGAAGAGTCTTTTGATCACAGTTCCTAAGAAAGGAGATTTGAATCGATGCAGCAACTGGAGAGGAATCCTCCAGGTACTCCAATACCATCCAAGGTACTTTGTAAGATAATCCTGGATAGGTTATCAACAGCTGTCGAGCCCCTCCTTCGAGTGTCTTGGGAGTGTCGTGTCAGAATTTCCAAGGCTAAAGCAGCCTTTGCTCAGCTCCGCTCTGTATGGCAATCGCGGAAATTGACAGAAAATCTAAAACTCAAAATTTTTCAAAATAAATATAATAATGATTTTGACAAAAACGGCTTTTTCTCAAAACTGTCATCGTGTGGGTTGGTTGACTTGGTTCCGTTTTGCGTACGTAGGTCCAATTAAAGCGCTCCCGCGGTAATCCAAAAATCTTAATCCACGCGGATGAAGTCGCGGGTATCATCTAGTCGTTAAATAAATAAATAATAAACATTTATTATAAATGAGAAAGTGCTTGTTTTTAGCTATGTGTACTTTTTGAGAGCCGGAGCACAATACTCCATACTATATTTTTCCACCTGAAGTTAGAGTTCCTACAGGATAACCTAAACCGAAGCGGACGAACTCGCTTGCAAAGTCGCAACAGCTTTTTGATAAAAACTAAGCCATATTTTTCAACAATACACAGGTAACAGAATAGACCTTACGGCCCCAAAGGTCCAGTATATCCATTATGTGTATCCACTATCCAGTGATACGGTGATGCGTCCTATTCCCCGAACGTCCAATCTCCTAAGGTCCGGGGGGTAAGCGGGCTCGCCAGTCCAGAACCGTGGAACCACAGCGTCTATCGGATCTTGGAGTCTATTGCCATTTCCTCTGTGCGACTTAAACCTCCTATGTATGTATGTGTATGTATGTTTAACGGTGGAGTTGATGATGGTTATGAAACACTTTCTTCCACGATTCAATCCACATTCGAAAAGCATGTTTTAAGATTTTATTTTATTTTATTTAGACACTACTTGAACACTAAATTATTTGGAGAAGGTATAGTTGGCACCCTTCCTGCGAGATCAAATCAGAAATGAGGAGATCCGTACGTGGACCAAAGTCACCGACATATCTCAGCGAGTCGCGGAACTAAAGTGGCAATGAGCGGGGCACATAGTTCGCAGCGACTAGTGAGAGTGGCGACCCCGCACCGAAGCACCGAAGCGCAGTGTTGGCAGACCCCCCACTAGATGGACCGACGAAATCAAATGAGTCGCAGGGAGCCGCTTGATGAGCGCTTGACAGCGAGCTGACGTCGAGCCTGTGGAAGTCCATACAAGAGACTTTTGTTCAGCCGTGGACGTATATCGGTTGATAAAAAGAGAGAGACAGAGATAGGTGGCACAAATAAAAATATATAAAAAGTTGTGTGGTGCAGGTGTAGGTTGGATTAGATATCAACTTTGTTAATAAAAACAGACATGATAAGATGTAGCGGGAATACCAATGCGATAAGACATCGCAATGTCAATATTGGCGCCGCTAGCGACGCAACCTGACGCGCGTTATGACGTAAAATGCGCACCGCGCGCGGACTGCCGCGGCCGCCCAATATACCGTGTATGGTACCGTGTGCAAACAAAGTTATCCCACTACGGCAAAGCCACAAGGAAGGGTCCTGATTTTAGCAGTCTATGTATGTTTGTATTTACGTATGTTCCACCGTAGCACCTTAACAACCGAGTCAACTTTGATGTGTTTGGGTCAAGGGTACATAATAATTCAATGGGGGTCAATCGATTTGTTATTATGGTCGGGGTGACATAGGCAGATGTAAACGAGTCCGACATAGATGAGATCTTAAACCAGGAGTTCAATAGCATCATCAGACTAGGATATTTCCCACTTTTATGGAAAGTTTCCCAAATAATAATGATTTGCAAACCAGGTAAACTAAACCATGATGTTACATCTTACAGACCGATTAGTTTGCTCCCATTGATATCGAAACTATTTGAGAAGATCCTGCTAAAAAGATTACTAGGAGTAATTTCCGAAAGAAAGATTCTCCCTGATCATCAGTTTGGATTTAGGAGAGAACATGCAACAATTGAACAGGTTCACCGTGTGTGCCAAGTAATTAGGAAAATCCTTGAACAAAAAGAATATTGTTCCTCCGTATTCTTAGATATAAAACAAACATTTGATAAAGTCTGGCACAAAGGTTTGTTGTGTAAGGTTGAAATGCTTCTACCGCACACCTATTTTGGCATAATTAAATCCTACTTAGCTGACAGAATGTTCCAAGTTAGAGAAGGTGAATGCACATCAAGTTTCTTTGATATCAAAGCTGGAGTGTCTCAAGGGTCAGTCCTAGGTCCAGTTTTTTATACATTATTCACTGTCGACCTACCTCAAAGTTCCGAAGTGACAGTTGCAACTTTTGCTGATGACTGCAATACTTGCATCTCAAAGACCCTGTAAAGTCGTCTGGAAACTCAGAGCTGGATGGACAGATGGAGAATAACGGCCAGCTTTACAAAATCACTCCATATAACTTGTACCCTCAGAACAGGAGATTGTCCACCAGTTAAACTCGATGGTACTGAATTACCACACACAAACTGTATAAGATACCTCGGTATGCACTTAGATAGAAGACTGACCTGGAGGCAACATATCAAAGCAAAAAGAGAGGAATTGCACGGTCTATACTGGTTCCTTTCTAAGAACTCAAAGCTGTGAATGGACAACAAACTTTTGTTATACAAGGCAGCACTAACCCATTTGGACGTATGGAATTCAACTCAGGGGCTCTGCTAGTGACTCCAGAATAAAAATAATACAACGAGCAGAACACTCTATTCTGAGGTGCGATTTTCTTAAAGTTGTTCATCAATACTTATTCATTTCATGGCATTAGCGTCAAACTAAAATAAACCGTAACAGTATTGAATTAGAACGCAATTTCGTGTATGCATTCTTATAAGTTTATGTATGTAAGATACGCTCCATAACGCTCCATGTTAAAATCAGTTGTACTGAATTTGTGACTTTAAATCCATGCAATCAAGGATTATTTTGCTTTGACGCTAATGCAATCGAGTGCGAGTTCGATCGGTAGAATAAACTTTAGACAATTGGTACTCTGAAACAAATAGCAAACGCCCCATGGTTTATAAAGAACAGCGAGCTCCATGAACACCTTGGCATAACAACAGTGAAGTAAGAGATACAACTCTGTAGTGCCATGTACAAGCACAGACTGAAAAACCACCCAAATCAGCGGTACAACTGACTGTATGAGCCGCTTGAAAAGGAAAAACATTTTAGATCTGGATACATGGGAAATAAGATTATGACTATTCCAAGGGGAATAGTCTTAAACTAGTAGGGCGCGTGGGTGCGCGGCCCGCAAGCGGACCGCGTATTTTCTACTCGTCAAGTAGACTTTCAGGTCTTGATCATTTTCTATCAAAAAACCACTCTCCCATCTTTTAAACCCTGAGATGACACCTATGAAATTTGTATAGCCGCCATCTTGAATCCGCCATCTTGGTTTTTTTTCAGCTCTGCCAATTGGATGTGGTTTCGAGTATTTTTTCTTTTAGCAGCCCCCGCCTATCTTTAATAACCTGGCTGTGCTCCTCACCCACCTTCCAAACCCTCAATCATCATAGTATTTCGTAATTTGTCAGAATGAGTATTCTTTTATAAAATCAAATTTTGAAAGAAATCGTATCAAAGTCTTGCATAGTTTCCATTTTCTTCTTCAATATTCGCCATATATTTTGTATGGAAAAAAAATCCGCCATGTTGAATTTTTTTCTATTCATTAAGTAGACGGTCGGGTCTTGATCATCTTTTTCCAAGAAACCACTCTTCCATCTTGTATACTCTCCGAGATAGACACCGACGAAGATTGTATGGCCGCCATCTTGAATCCACCATTTTGGAATTTTTTCCAGCTCACTGGCAATTGGATGAGGTTTCGAGTGACTTTTGTTCGAAAACCCCCACCTATCTTCGATACCCTTGCCGTGCTCTTTACACGTCTTCCAAACCCTCGATCATCAGCTCTCTCCATATTTTTTCTCCAAATCATTTGTTAGAATGAGAATTCTTCTATAAAAAAAATATTTTAAATAGGATAAGTCAAACTCTTCAATATTCGCCATATATTTTGTATGGAGAAAAAAAATTCCGCCATCTTGATTTTTTTTCTATTCGTCAAATAGACCTTCAGGTCTTGATCATCTTTTGCCAAGAAACCACTCTTCCATCTTTTATACTCTTCGAGATAGACACCGAAGAAATTTGTATGGCGGCCATCTTTTTTCCGCCATTTTGAATTTTTTTTCAGCTCGCTGCGAATTGGATGAGGTTTCGAGTGATATTTGTTCGAGCACCCCCCACCCATCTTCGATACCCTGGCCGTGCTCTTCACCCGTCTCCGAAATCCTCAATCATCAGCTCTCTCCATAATTTTCCTCCGAATGAATTTTTGTCTTCTGTACGAAACAATCAGTGAAAAAAAATTTTTTCATACAAAATTTTACAGGAGAGGTGATCAATCAGTCAGTGAATCAGTGAATCAGCACGAACAGCTATATATATATTAACTAGTAGGGCGCGTGGGTGCGCGGCCCGCAAGCGGACCGCGGTTTTTCTATCGTCAAGTGGACTTTCAGGTCCTGATCATTTTCTATCAAATAACCACTCTTCCATCTTTTATACTCTCCGAGATAGATGCCTATGAAATTGGTATCCGCCATCTTGAATCCGCCATTTTGAAATTTTTTTCAGCTCACTGCCAATTGGATGAGGTTTCGAGTATTTTTTGTTTGAGCACCTCCCACCTATCTTCAATACCCTGGCCGTGCCCCTCACCCACCTTCCAAGCCCTCGATCATCATATCTCACCATTTCTCAGAATGAGATTTCTTTTATAAAAACAAATTTTCAAAAGGAACCGTATCAAAGTCTTGTATAGTTCCCAACTTCTAGTCTCTTCAATATTCGCCATATATTTTGTATGAAGAAAAAAAAATCCGCCATATTGGATTTTTTTTCTATTCATCAAATAGACCTTTGGGTCCTGATCATCATTTGTCAAGAAACCACTCTTCCATCTTTTATACTCCCCGAGATAGACACCGACGAAATTTGTATGGCGGCCATCTTTTTTCCGCCATTTTGAATTTATTTTCAGCTCACTGCGAATTGGATGAGGTTTCGAGTGACATTTGTTCGAGCACACCCCACCTATCTTCGATACCCTGGCCGTGCTCTTCACCCGTCTCCAAAATCCTCAATCATCAGCTCTCTCCATAATTTTCCTCCGAATGAATTTTTGTCTTCTATACGAAACCATTAGTGAAAAAAAAATTTTTCATACAAAATTTTACAGGAGAGGTGATCAATCAGTCAGTGAATCAGTGAATCAGCACGAGCAGCTATATATATATTAATACAAATTTTCAAATCAACACATCTGCTCATAGTCGGAAAGCTGACTGCAAGATATTGCCCAAAGAGAAAAAAAATCTTCATACACTGTCGCAGGTGCGCTTCTTACAGGTGGCATTATGAATTAACCAGAGCAACAGATACTATGTACCTATTTACTATGTATGTACAAAATAGGTCTTTGAATTAATGCAAGCGATATTTTTTTAATCGACACACATACGGAAGCAGCATCGTTAATGGAAATTGGAAAACAAGCACGCGCGTATAGGTATAAAATTATTATTAGTATTTACACGTGTGTGTTTTACACACGTGTGGGTAAAACTTTACGATGCAATTTCATTGATTTTACTTAGTTCCCTACAGACGGCAGGAACATAAATTCTATTTTATATAAATACATATTTATTTATTCAGAAAACTGTTTTGTCGCCATTGTATAATATTCACATACACTTCAAATAATTCATCATCAATAACTAATGCTCGCCAGTTTTGTTATTATGTTAAGATGTAAATAAGGTTGCTATCTATACTTATAAAAAGACTTGTTTTGTTATATATTTATTATATGTAAGATAGTTCTTTTGCCTACTGAACGAAGGTTCGAACGAAAATTATAGTAATTAGTTACACATCGTTTCCTCGTCCTTCCAGATTAGGTACTTATACATTGTAGTAATACGTCTTAGTTATCGCCTTTCTACCACTTATTTGAAAGCAGAGAATCTTCAGTTTGATTTTTTATTTTTGTTCTTATGTGGGTATGTACGTATAAATCAAACCCGCTCTGTGTGCTCTGTGTGGTACCTAGTTATTGAAATCACAAAATTGTCGTTAAAACTTACATAAATACCTATTATCTTTGCCGGATGTCAGTGTAATATCATACTTACCTACTCTATCAGCATTAAGGCGCCAAGCAAGGTTATCGTCGCGAATGTCTTGTACAGCGGCCTTGTGTCGGTCCTTTGACCCTATTCAACGTAGGTAGCTTATTCGTTCGTAATTCGCAAACCACCTGCCTCGGTGCCTCCGACCGTGTGCGTGAGGACGCGACGCCACGCATCGCACATGGCGTAAATTCAAATCGCTAACGGTCGCAGTGCATCGTCCGCTGTATCAGGTGTTACCGCGTAATAGATGCGTGGTCTACTACAGTCTACTACTAAACCGGAACCCAACAGCTGTATTGTCTAGATAACTCTTAGAAACATTTGAAAAAATTAACCTACCTATGGGGTTATAGCTAATAGCTTCGGTTTTCACAAGACCTGCGTTTTGCATTGAATTATTATGTACATGGCGTTTTGTGTCTATGTAGTTAACTGCCAATAAAGATCTTTCTTATATTATATTTGTTTCGTGTCTAATTTCGTGTCTTAAACACAATATCTCGTCTCGTCAGTCTTTTAAAACCGTTAGAGAGCATTGAATTATTATGTGCAAAGCTCTTTTAACTTAGTTTGCATAATAATTTATGTTTCAATGTAGATAAATCTTCATTCATTCATCTCCAACCAGTTGCCGATGGATCATCGAAGGATTTGGGCCATAGTCCACCACGCTAGCGCTACTGAGCATGTTCGGATTGACAGATTCCCCTAACCTTTGAGAACATTATGGACAATTGGACACCTCATTTACCTTGTGATGGTAATTAAAAATGGGAACTATTTACGTATGGGTACTGCTGGTATTTATTAATGGGTACTGCTTTTAATTCTAATTGACAAGAGGTAATTAAAAATAAGTAGATTTTGATACACACGTAGTTATGACTTATAATGTAGGTAGGTATTGTACACGCTCCCGTAAAGTGCACCAGAGCACGACGGTCATTGTCCCTAAGGTACTCACTCGTAGGTGAACAACTTTAAACAACTCCATGTATAAAAATCATACCTACCCACAAAAACGCTGTTTAATTAAATACACGACGTGTTTTATTATTTCGAAGAACAATCATTGTATACTTACTGTTTAAAGTCTACCAATGATAAAATATTATACCTACCTACATTACCAAGTGCTTTAGCCAACGTGACCTATAGATACGTTCGTAGTGAGTTGTGACAAGAGTCGGCAAATTATAAGGGAGGCAAAGGGGGGGGGGGTTTACCAAAATCATAGGTTAGGTATAGAACCTAATATAAGAATTAAGAAGAAAAATAAGAATCATACCTAACATCAATAATAATAGTAAATCACTATACCCCTATGAGTTATGACGGAGTCTTCATGAGGCTCTCATGAGCTGAGACTTCGCTTAAGAATTATTATATTATGATCGTTTTAATATTTGTAGCTGCCCACGCATTGCTACCCATTTATTAATTCAGAAGTTGGTATTCGATTTTCTTCTTATGAAATATAAATTAGTTCAATATTTTCTCCATTTACTTCAAATGTAGGTAGGGATTTTTTTTATTTGACCGTTACTTAGAAAGCCATCGTTAAATGTAATGCTTCGTAATTAACAAACAATCCAGCTATTGTTACTGTATATCCAATCTAATGTAAATAGGTACGATAACGGATACCTTAAAAGTAAAGGGGATTGTTTGTTATTAAATAATCTAGTAATATGACCCACCGTCAGTTAACTAGTACTTCCTCCGACTTATTGGGCTTCCTTCCCTTGTATTTTAGGAATGGGCACACGTGTGACGTGATCCATATCATAAAGTATTACTCTACAATCCAAGTAGGAGTATTACTCTACAGTCTACACACCAAGTAGGTACTGACTATTCTTGTAAATATTGTTAGCAGAATATTTGAAAAATATAAACACGTAACAACATCGACGAGAGGCATGATAACACTAACAAAGAATCAATGAAATTATGAATTTATGTAATGAATATGGATTCATGGATTATAAAAAACGCATTTATTTTTCTAATCTTGAGCGAGATTGATATTTATTTTGATAAAACAAAACTATAAATACAGCAATCCGCTACATTGGATTGAACACCAATCAGAGCGATACGTCACATCTGTCTTCAAACTTTGACAAAGTATAGAGGTGACGTCACCAACGTTTTTGCTTGAATTTTAAAACTTCAAATTGAAATGGCAATGCCAGCAAAAACATTTTCGTGGCAACAGCCACGACAAGACCAATGGCTCGCATATCAAAAAGTTATCAGAATTCAGATCTCATGTAGAGCCAAGCTTCTAAGCTTCTAACTCTATACGCCCTAACTCTACAAGTCCTAACTTCACAAACTCTACACCTAAGTAAAAATATGTGGCTTCAGGCTTGGCCATTTCGCTACATTCACATGGGCGTAAGGTGCAAAATTTATTCACTGTTCAATACTTGTCTGTTATATAATAGTTCTTGTAGTAACGAAACGGCCAAGCCACATATTTTGGCTAAGGTACGTAGAGTTAGAAGCTTGGCTCTACGGTGAGATCTGATAACTTTTTGATAGTGCGAGCCATAGGCCTTGTCGTGGCAACATTTTACATGAAAATGTTTTTGGTGGGATTTCACTTCTTTTTGTAAGTTGCTTATGACAATATTTTTTTATATTGTTTATTATTATGTATTTATAACAAGGAGTCCCTATATCAATTTTCAGACCTCTAGCATTAAAATTTGCGGAAGTCTCATACAAACTTCCATCTCCTAGTTTAAGGGGCTGGGGTTAAAAGTTCCAAGTTTTAGGATTTTTTTGTTGTTTGTGTACTGATACTAGCTTACATACCAATTATCAGCTTTCTAGGACTTCAGGAAGTACCCTAAGAATTTTGTTGATCATCAGTGAGTCAGTTAGTGACAAAACCGGTTTTTTTAGATATAAATACAATCTAAAGTAAAAGCTATGCAATTGAAACTTTATATGTTTAACTAGCTGTTGCCCTCGCGACATCGTCCGCGTGGAATTCGGTTCTTTGAAAAACCTGTGGGAACTACTGGCTTTATCGGGATAAAAGTAAGCAGTAGCACTGCAGGTCTACAACCATACCCATGAAAGAATCCCGTAGATCCGTTGCTCGATGTAACTAACTCGAAAAATTTGCATCATTTTAACATTCAACCGCCTATTTAACCCCTTTGGGGATAGAATTTTCAAAAACTGTGAAATAAGTAGTTCTTTGTTTTTAATCGAAAGCCCAAATACAAAGTTTCATCGATAAAATTAAAAAATGACGGACTTTCATACAAACTAACAACCCCTATTTTACCCCTTCGGGGGTAGAATTTTCAGAAAATGTAAAATACGTATGTACTTCTTTATTTTTAATCAAGAGCCAAAATACCAAGTTTCTTGGATATAACTTGAAAAATAACTTGAAAAATGAAAGACTATCATACATATCATCATAAATATTCAACCCCTATTTAACCCCTTTGGGGGTAGAATTTTCAAAAACTGTGAAACACGTAACTCTTAATTTTTAATGTAAAGCCCAAATACCGAGTTTCATGGGTATAACTTGAAAAATGACGGACTTTCATACAAACTTTAATCCCCCATTTAACCCCCTTGGGGGTGGAATTTCAAAAGTCCTTTCTTAGTGCTCACCTACGTCATAAAAGGAACCTACTGTCAAAATTTCAAGTTTCTAGCTTCAGTGGTTTAGGCTGTGCGTTGATAGATCAGTCAGTCAGTCAGTCAGGACAAATCTTTTTATAAGTATAGATAAGTCCACTATTGACATCATATCCCGGGAATTTTGTTTATCTGGTATAATCCAATCCCAAGTTATGAGTTTTCAAAAAAACGACGAAGCGCTTCGAGAAAAGTTAGGTAGCGCCCTTGCGCTTTCCAGATTTCCCAAGAATGTATCTACCAAACCTTTTTTTTTTTGCTGATATAAGATTTTTTTTTCGAAATAGTACATGCAACATCATTCAACGGTTTTTCAAAATCGGCCATCATCATTGAATTATTATGTACTAACGTGTCATCATGCCATTAGGTGTTATAATAATAAGTTAATAACACATGCATTAAGCAGTGAGGTAAACGTCTGTCAACCTAGACTAGATGTTAAGACTAGACTCTAGCGTGAATTGCACACAGAGAGTCATTGAAGTATTATGTACTAAAGCACCAGAGAGTTGATAAAATTACATCTACCAGCACCTAAAAATTTCAAATGAAATAAGGCTACGATCAACTAAAACAAGATTAAAATATTATGAAACAAATTATTCTATCAAACACGTGGACACGAGCATAAATCTTCCCATTCACAAAACACTCTTAACGTAAGAAAAAGTGTTTTATATTTAGATATCCCTTATTAACATAAATCTATTATAGTCATCATGGTAAAAATACGATGTAGGATTTAAAAGAGAGCGGCAGTTGGGTTGGCGGCGAGTGGCGACTGGTGTGTTTAGACTTTAGAGACGCTGCGCCGCACGCACAATACGCCTGGTATTCGGGCGAGTGGAATGCCTTCCACTTACTTTTATTCACTTCCCGCGCGTCTAGACATCGGTTTAGAGGACAGGTTTGACAAAAACAATCTTAGTTCTCTAACATAAGATTCCAATTACAATCAGACCGGCCCAACTTTAACCCGTATAAAAACGGGCGTCTGTCCTCGGAAAGTGCATTGATCTCGTGGCGCGTCCTTCTATGGAACAAAAATCGCTGCACGTGATATGCTCATCCCTTTCTTGCAGCAAGTTTATGAGGGAGTGTGAGAAGGACACGAAAAACGTAGTAGGCAGGATGCGCGTAGCGAACTGCGGGCAATACACCCAGGCGAGCGCAATGAACGACGGTCATTAACGTGGAAGCACCATACCACGTTTTGGCGCCAACCGTATGGGGAATAGGAACTGTTCCGTAAATATGTCTCCCAATTTATGCATTTACTTCCTTTAAACTGGATGTCCGAAGAACGAAATAGAATAGTCTACGCTTTCTTAATTAGGTACTTTGACGGCTTTCTGATTGGACCCAAATCTCGGGGCACACGGATTTTATTACATGATACAATAATATATCGCCAAGACAAATCAAACAAACACGATAACACGACTTGGTAATATTTAAATCATATATTTACTGGAAAATTAAGAATAGAATGGAAATACAAGATGCTCTAATAAAATCGTTATTTCGTTCGTAAATCGTTGATACTCGTAAGTTGGATCGTAAGTGGGTACGCTTCGCGCCAAAATCGGAGTAACGCCAAAATGGCGGCAACCACGTGCTTTCCGTTAACATTTTCGTATTCCGTAATCCGTATTGAAGTGATGTTTGCACATGTTTTACCAATATAAGTACTTAATAATATAAACATTTATGTATTCTACATTAAATTTTGAATTAAAATATGGTATCTCTACGTAGACGGATAAAAATATAGACAAGAAATTCGGAATAAGAACTGTGTCACAGTTTTGAATTTTATGAGTTCATTGATGCGCGGCGAAAGTACTTTTTATCCCGGAAATCAAAGTATTCCCGAGGTCGCGGGCATGAGCTAGTCTCTAATAGTTGCGTGAGGACCTGGGGAGTGACACAGGCTACTTTTTATTTAAGGAGAAAAAACAATTCCCGCGGATTTTTAATAACCTAACTGCAAGCCAACGAAGTCGCCGGCAAAAGCCAGTAGGTACTAATCTACTGTAATTACCTACCTAATTTTTTCTTATTATTAATATCGTGTATTTTTGTTATAAATATTATTTCTTAAAATTCCTTTCAACTGGCCACCAACAGAGGTTGAATAAAAAAAGAAGGTCGCTGGTCGGCAGAACTTCAATGTTCTTTTTAATGTGTGAGTGCAAATTCCACGAAGGATATGGTCCCTTCGCCTGTTCGCCAATGCGTTCAACTTTTCGACCGGAGCGCCCGCAGCCACGGCGACGGTTTTTGAAAAATATACGTTGAACGACTGCCGACTATACAACAACTGTAACATTCCAGTAAAGTCAATAATAATAATGTACCTCTGAGAACCTGCATTGGCAAATCCTCTCACTAGGTGGAATGATGAAATAAGGCGAGTCGCAGGGATGCTGCGCTGCTGGATAGGTAGCATATCGTCATATTATATCAATTTATGACGAAGAAGCTAAAATAGATTGTTTTCTCTACTACTTCCTTGATTACATTTTACAAAGTGTAAACCCAGCCATACAATCTTTGTTTGTTTAAATATTGTTGTGACGTTTGTGCATTCACGAAACTAAATAAGAGGGAAAACCGACTATTCTTACTGTCTGGCCGGTGAACTCAGCGGTAACAGACAAAAAGCTTGATTGAAACACTTTTTCTTATTGTAATTCATTGTTGATGCGACAATGGCTTTATAGTTTTTTGTTTATCTTTTTACGAGAACTTCCAAATAAAGCTTATTTTTACCTACTCCATTTTAACGAAGTGTGCTTCAAAGAGTTTATGTGAAACTTTACCGCCTTAAGATAAGAAACATCTTATTACTTATAGAGATTTTTTTTCCTTTGTTGGTTTGTACTTAAATCACGGTGTGATCGGGATGATGTTTTGTAATTGATGTAACTTCTTGTTTGTTGTGTAGTATAACCCATTGCTTAGGTTTTGCCGTAGTAGTATAAAAAGTGATGTTGGAAAAGTAGGAATGCATTTACTTTGATCTGAAGCAACACATATATGAATCAAGCAATGGGAATGCACGCCGAGGGCGCGCGCCGACGCGGTCGATTGCCGTTGCAACTTGCAAGCTTTATATCGGCGGCGAGGCTACATTCCAGTCATTTCATGTCTCGCCGGCGAATATTGCCTTCGTTGAAACATCCTGCCGCGGAGCGCACACCCCTTTAGTCTAAACACGATAAATCGAGTTGCATCATTTGATTTTTAGTTGGGCACAAACATAGCGTTTTTTAAAAGTTGCAACAGTTTTACTTATAAATAAAAATTAAAAACCAAGCTTAGCAAGTGTAGACGTCCAGAATAATAACTACTTACTTCGATAAGTTTGAGACAAATCTAGAAAACTTCTTGTCACTTAAGGTAAAATACAATAATCAAGAAGCAGATTTAACGGTTGCTAAAACTATCTTTGAAAACTATCTTTGGCATAAAACTTGCATAAGTACTTAATTTATTTATCGACTAATGTTTTGATTGTAAAGTTCCTCAAGTAATATTAGTATCATCAAAAATATTACGACTTACTCGTACTCTACCGCTTATTTTTATAAACCTTAGAATAAACACTCCTAGAAACGCAATAGTCGATGCGGTGATAAGCCATTTTTAGGAAGCCGAAAAAATAATCCTACGCAGTATCGTCGCAATGGTACAACGAGCTCGCAGAAAATTATTAAAAAATAACGTACTGTGCTGTGAAAGGGTGACATAATTCATCACAATAACCATCAAAAACGTAATTAACAGTACCAGTAGGTACAGAAAATAATTACTTGGCACTCACACATTCATTGCTTGTTTTGAGCCTACGTTTGGAGCGGAGCTTTGTTACAAACTTCCGATCTATGAGTTATTAATCTAAGAACGCAACTCAAATAATTTTGACAAAACAGCATTTTACCTATTCAGAGAGACTGCTTAAATCTATATCTGATATGTTATTCAGGTGTTGGTAATAATTTTTATTTGTTATTGATCAGCGCCAATCAAAAACGATGTCACATTTCTTTATTGTAGCGCAGCGTCTGAGCTTTCATTCACAGTCATTAGAAAGTATTTTCACAAAAGCATCACAAACAAACGGTGACTACACTAGCGGCACGCTATGATGGCCGGTTTGACGTTTGTCCGCTCATGAAGTTCCGTATTAATTGATAACGACTTTGAAGGAAATAATTGTATTACTTTATTGACGATAGTGATGTGCAGAGATTCATAAATTTTATCGAATGTAGTTTTAGGTTTAGGACTCAAAATTTATTTATTAAATTGATTTCTAAAATGTATACAAGTGTAGAAAAATCAGTTTGCACCATTTAAGGGGTGAATGTACTTGTGAATATGAACAATTTTCACTATGTGGACAAACCTCTGAAATCGCAAAAAAATATCAGCTGTTTTATACAAAAGGTAAAATTTTTATTTTTATATGATATATACCACAACTCGGCATTTGGTTTTCTAAATTGAAAATTTTTAAAAATGGAATCTAATACGATCGTCACATAGGATCGCTGGCTAGCACAACTACTACCTCCGGCAAACTCGCGTCAATGCTCAATGCAAAACAAAGCAGTTTCGAATTGACGTTGCTTCGAAAAGTATAAACTGTCAGTGCAATGCGATTGTGATATAGTTTTGACCTGGCTTTGGATTTCAAATATTGATACTGCATTACTGTTGACCCTTGCTCGTTAATTTGGACTCTGTTCAAGCCCTTTGTTGTGGATTTCGTCGATATGACCGAACGTACGCAGAGAACTGTAAACCTATTTAATCAGGTACAAAAACAAAACTTAATTGTTTTTTGTTCGAGAATAAATTGACATTCCACATCACTATTGTAATGTGTCAAACCGGCCATCATAGCGTGCCGCTAGTGTACCTCGGACTGCCTTTTACTTGTGTCATGTCTATGTCCTCTATAATGCGAAACATTTAACATTCCTTGAATTCATAATACATAATTTCTAGAATCATTTCTTTATTATTTCACTTCTAAAAGTATAAATAATTACTTACATTAAAATACAGTCTTAATTGAACATTGACGTAAAATATACTAGTAGAGAATGCGTGGAATTACATATTATAATTATAACTTATTAAGTTAAAGTTTTATAGTACTTTCTTTTTTGAACAAGACTCCTTGAAACTTTTTTCGATTTTGGTTAAGACAGGTTAATAAAACCGAGATTATCTAATATATAAAATTCTCGTGTCACAATGTTAGTTACCTTACTCCTCCGAAACGGGTGGATCGATTTTTATGAAATTTTGTGTGCATATCGGGTAGGTCTGAGAATCGGCCACCATCTATTTTCCATACCCTTAAATGATAAGGGTGACCAACCACTAAATATTTTTGCTGGCGCCTGGCGGTACGTAGTTCGCTGGGTCAGCTAGTAATAAATATATTAGTTATTCGAGATCTATAGTTAAAATAAATTGATGTTTCTTAATGGAATGCTATCTTTTTCACAGTGAATATTATGAATAGAATAGCAAAAATGTACCATAATGTACAGTTAAGTGCGGCATAACTTTTATAAGTTTTTTACGTATTTATACGTATTTATATAATAAATAAATACTTTTTTACGTATTTATATACGTAAACGTTTTTTTTTCTGTTACACTATTTTGAGACCTGTTATAAAGAAATTGTGTACTTACACCAAAATTTGTACATCATATTTTAAAATACCTGTACCTGTATCTGAATAACAAAACTTGCAACCAGTATGTAGGTAGATACAGTGTGTTGTTTTTTTCGTATTCTACCAACGCGAACGGCGCGCGGCGCGGCGTCAGTCAAGGACACATCGCACAGGTCACACAGGACGACGCTGCGCGCTGGCTCCGCGGCGTCATTGCGCAGGACGCAGGTTGTAGACCCAGTCATTCACACGCCTTTAGGACGCGTTCACATTCCAAGAAAACATAATACTTTTTATCTGACTGAAAACGACAGATCATAAGACAATTGACAATCAAGTGACAAGCTGTCTATTTACGACAAATTATGGTTGTTGTTGTTGTTGTTGTTTAAGCTTTCTGGCTTTGTTTAGTACCAGTTCAGCACAATACACTTCGCCAATGTCACGTTGAATGGAAGAGCCACAGTGATATTAAATAAAGATAAAGACATTAATAATTGAGTGTTATTATTTATGACAAATTGCAAGTTTTTATTATACAGTCAACAAAAACTGTTAAAAATTAATTATTTCATACACAGACAGCCGATTAATCGGCTTCAGCTTCGGCCAAAAATCGACCTTCGAGCTTCGGTCGGACACTGAAAGACATCTAAATCGATGGATACCTACGCCTGTTTACTTAAGACAATGACAGACTGCCGCTAACCGATTTAAGGATCAGCAGGACTATTCTGTAAAACTATATTTTTGTAATTTGAGAAATGAATTAGTGATGAATTTGGAAATTATTCGTATTCTGTAAAACTCTATAGTGGCGCCGCATTGACGAATGTGTCGGTGGGATTTAATTAAACTACTTGGTCAGACTCAGAATAAACAAGGAATACTTTGAAATAATTGGTATTTGCGAAACCAAGGTTAAGTGAGTTTGCTTTTGTAGTGAGCTATCTCACTTGAGAGAGCCTGGCCGCTGACTGTTGTGTGCTGTGTGATTAACGGCTCAAAGTCATTCGTACACCCGATGACTGGGAGCTCAGTGTGGACATGCCCTTAGCATACGAACCTTCTTAATCATGCCCAAATGAATCTATACATTTTATGTTATGGATTTTAGTTGTTGTTGGTCCTTATGATGGATCTTTTTAATATTGGTATGCTAATGTTTGGGTTTTTTATTTAGGATTCAGTTTTCCGATTTCCTGGATATCAACAAACCATCATTATGCCGATCATTCTCTGGGATGCAAGCTATCTCAGCGACTAATTTCTAAAGAACAGTTCAGCTTCTGTAGGCACTAAGCCGTGACAATATTTACGGGCCGTAAGGATTATAATGATATGAGGATGAGGCCGCTAGTGATCGCCTCCAATGGAGAAATTTGCTTGACCAAGCCAAGGCCCACCCTATAATAATAATATTGTCAGTTGTCTCTAATATCAACAGTTCTTATTTTTTACGCAGTAATTTCAAACACCTTCTTGTATACCTGGCTATCAAAGTCCCGCAAAAATAGGTTCATGTCGTTCACTTCAAGTTGGCCGCTACCTCACGTCGCGATTCCCCGCATGGTGCCTCAAGTTAGAGCCGCTTAGTACAGATAGCAACATACCGCTCGTGATTATCACCAAAGGGGTTTTTGAAACTTTTGTCATTGTTACGTTTAATTTTTTTGTTAAGTTCTAATTAGTTATTTATTGTTGTTTGGTTACTATTGTTTGGGTGTCGTTTTCAACGATGAATATAAAAGGAACAGTAATTTTACATAGCGTTCACGTCATTTGTAACGGTCGACGACGGCCAATTTGAACTGAACGGCTAGTAGGTACTTCAATTTTATTTATTTGTATAGAGTACAGACTATGGATGGTCTTTCAAACAGTTATTATTTCAGCGTTATCATTATCATCAATGTTTATCGCTAACAATCCAACAGCGCCTCTAATTTAAGTTTGTATTGCATATGCATCCGCCGTGTGCAATGTGCATAGACCTTAAAATATACAATGTGCGGGTGGTCCATGAGTCACGGGTGATTCTGTTCGTCACTTGGCCCATTGTTGTCGTCCATTCACGAATAAAGACATGCTTACTGACACAACGGAGTAAGGAGAACAGACTGAACAGGGCCTGTACTACAACACCCCTCTATAGTAGTATTATTTCAACTTCGCTTAGAGATAGCATTTAACGACAACCTTAGAGTAATTATTACTTTAGGGTTGACATTGTATGATGTCAAAACAATATTGAAATCAAACTGCTATAAGGGTTGGTAGTATAGGCCCAGAACAGCTAAGGTATCTATCTATCACAAGATAGATAAGCTAGAACATAATGTAAATACATCTTTGTTCTAAAAAGAGCAACTGTTTGAGTTTCTTGCCAGCTCTTCTCAGCAGAATCTGCTTTCCGAGCACTATGTCACATACCCGGACAAACAGACGGGCTGATCCAAACTAGAAAAGATACCTATTTTAATATACGGAATCCTTAAAATGACTTCATAGATATTGCTGGTTTACTAGAAGTATTACGTACGTAAGTATACGGTATTGACCACGTATAAACAGAGAACGGGCGGTGGTACAAAAGCGGGGACGTTCAACAAACACTTCCGTGTTTTTTCTTAGTCACGGATCATATGCGACTGGCTTGTTCTCGTATCAGTTGTACGTAAACATACTGGGAAATCATTTCCACTCCCCAGTATAGCAGTAAACACGGATTTTGTTATTCTTTATTATTTTTTGTTTAAACAATAACAAGGTGTTATTACTTACAGAAAAGAATGCGAAGTAAAAACATGGTACCTAGGTACATATTGGGTAAGCCCAGCAAAGTGACTGGCCCCCATTGAATTATTTATTATGTACTAAAGCTGGCCCCCTGACTTGAATCCCCTATGTTGGGGCACGGATGGCCAAAATTAAAAATGTGATTTCTCTTGTAAATGATTTATTAACTATAAATTGCTCTGATCGATTATTACAAAAATATGAGAAGAAACAAACAAAATGCCACTTTCAACTGAGAGTTCAATGATATATTTTTTCCTACCCGCAAATTGCCGTCGATTCAATAGAATATAATTATTAGCTTTTGTGGTGCTTCAACACCCTGTGCTATCAGAAGCCAGACTTTAATACAGATGATAAGTTGATAACAAAAGCAAGTAAATATAATATTAATGGGCTAAATAATTGAGATCTTGCACAATTGGTCGTCTTCGTCGTCGTTCCAACCAATGTCCATTGCAGCCGAACATAGATACACAAACAGAAACTCTAATAAGGCTCTCCACATAACTCAAAATCGAGTTATGTTTATTAGAGTTGATTACACTTAGATAGTTCTTTTAATTCTCATGGTGTTGAATTATCACTAGATTCACTCATTTTGTTACTTTTAAAACTTTTTCAAAATTATCTACCAATAAATACCTAATTAACTTTTTTTAAGATTATAGACATTTTGTTTTTGTTTCGTGTCATTTTATTTCTTTTCTGCCTCCTTTGGAATTGCTTTATTCTTAAAATAAATAATAATTATTTAGCTAATTAATTTTAATTTTCTTTTATGTTTAATGTTGTTTTGTTTTACAACATTATAAAGTCTTAAAAACACATAATTAAGAAAAAGGCAATTATTTCAATAATAAAATAGAGAGGTTAATAAAATTGTATAAAATATTGAATTGAAGAAAATGCCAATCCAGAACGTTCTAAACTCAAAACACTTTGTTCACTGGGTGAGCAAAAACTACTTTTGCTCACTGGTTTCAGGCAGCAAAGGTGCCCATTTTGAGCTAGCGGGGTTTCAATAACTATTTTGCAACTAGCTGATGCGCGCGACTTCGTCCGCGTGAATTTTGTTTTTTGTTTTTTTTTTTGTATTAAAACCTTCCGTGGAACTAAAGGAACATACAAAAAAATAAATTAACCGAATTGGTCCATCCATTCTTGAGTTATGCGCTTACCAACATTCATTTTTATTTATTAAGATAGATGGCATAGTGGCGAGCAATACATATTATTACTAGAGCAATGTTCATATTACCTAGATGATGTCATCCATTTTATCTCGGAAAATTTGTTGTGATAACCAAAATTTTCGAAACTTATAACACTTACTCATTGAAAAACCCAAATTTAAAAATAAACCCAACGGAGTTATGATAACCAAAATTTTTGAAATAAGAACACTTGCTCATTGAAAAACCCAAATTTAAAAATAAACCCAATTGAACAATCAGGCGGTTGGTTCGATTATTATCTATAGCTGTAATTAAAATACGATCTTTGAAATATCAGATAATGATAAAATCTATTAACATTGTTTACGAAGAATGTTGTTTATATCTAAGTAAATAAAGTATTATGCTAATTTAAAGTTTAATTGTTTGAAGCTTTTACATGCTTCGTGGTTTTAACCATCATCATCAACTCATCCGCTAGACCTTCACTGCTAGACAGGTCTTGACTAGTTCTCTTGAAATCGCCACAGAACACGATCCTATGCCACCTGAGATCGCCCGACCACCTAGTGGGGAAGTACTTACCAAGTTGGTGATAAAAAATTAAAAATTATATTTTTGTTTACTTTTTTTTATAGAACAGTAAAAGGTATTAACGAGCGAAAAAAGTACAATATGTATGGTTCGGAAGGCGGAACCGTAGTCAAGTACGGGGTACCAAACTACCAACGCCACCGCGCCACCCGATACGGATTTTCCACTCAGTCGAATTGGGAGTTGGGACCCCAACGCTTGTAGGCACCTGCCCCACCCATTGCCACTAAAGCTTTAGGACTCGACAAGCCATGGTTTTATCAGATAGAACAAAAGAAGCTCTAAAATTGTATTCGTAGCTCTACCATAGTAGAAACTGACCTATCTAGATAGGATATGAATAATAATTTCTTAAAAACTAATAGGCCACTATAGTCTGTCCAACCGTTTATTTTCGTTTTGACAGCTCACGCCTATAAATTACCGTTTTTTTTTTTCGGAATAATGTACAACAGTAATGTCATACTTTATTGACGGGTAGTGAAGTGCCCTGTGCATAACAAACAACCAGAGACTATAAAACAGTTCTTGATACGATAAATCAATCATGATAAAAAAAATTGACTTCATGTAAGTATTGTTTCTGTAAATTTGATAGAAAAATAGGAAATAAAAATACTATCTATGACTCCAAGATTGATTATTTGCAAGGAATTAAGTCGAAATCTTGAAATTTAAGTTCAAAGCAAGAATAAAGAACAATAACTCTGTTAATTTAATTCATTTATGTATTTTTTGACGGCTGCCTTAAAAGGTAACTATCCACGCGATAGTGAAAGGGAACTGTCCACTTTGTATGGAGGTTTTGGCTTAGACTGGACAGACACTGAGAATAATAATTTTATGTTAAGTTAGTAGCATTAACCAGTAGGAATTAGAAAAATAATAAAGTTTTGTGTCCAGGTGTTCCTAATTTGTTTTTTAAGTTAGATATACTCAAAAGGTTTTTGAAATAAAATATCGTTGTTTTTGGTTATTTTTTTTATTAATCTGAATCATATGTTAATAAGATGTTATCTAAGAACTGGGCAGGTGGATTTATTGAACACTTACCACTTGAGGTGCAATCCAGTGTCGTATTACGGACGGACATAACCTCTATAAGTTCTCCTTTGATTCATGTCGGTACCACAATTAATACATCTCAATTCCAATGCATCGGAAGTACCTTCCATTGGAATAATTCCAATTATTGTAATTATTACAGCCACGACAGTAAACATTAGGGCTTCGATCACTACCGGTAGGAATGCCAGGGTCGTCGTAAATAGCTTCATCAGTGTCCATTATTATTAGCAAATGTCGATATAGAAAAACGGGAAGCAACAAAAGTAACAACAAATTGTTATTGTATCACTAAAAACACAATAAATAACAAAGCGAACTGCGAATGTAGTTTGTAGTTTTACCGCGGAATGGAATACAACAAAATGACAAGTGACAAGACGTCTATAGTCTATGAACTGTTACGTCAAGGGTTGCCGTAAAAGGCATTTTCGGTAAACAATTGAATCGATTAAATCGATAATCGAAACTATTACAATAATTATTAAAAGTGCAATAATGACATTATTTCCTTGCTTACACTAGCGGCACGCTATGATGGCCGGTTTGACACATTACAATAGTGATGTGGAATGTCAATTTATTCTCGAACAAAAAACAATTAAGTTTTGTTTTTGTACCTGATTAAATAGGTTTAATAAAACAAAAATGTATATGTTTACTTAATTTATTTGAACGAACTGAATATTTGAATGAAAATGAATATACATACTTTATATGCACACAAGAAACATATGAATACAAAAGATACCAAAAAAGGTGCCACAAAAGGCCATAATTAATCAGATTCGTCCATACTACTATTTTCACTGTCGTCACTGCTATCACGAGCAAGGGTCAACAGTAATGCAGTATCAATATTTGAAATCCAAAGCCAGGTCAAAACTATATCACAATCGCATTGCACTGACAGTTTATACTTTTCGAAGCAACGTCAATTCGAAACTGCTTTGTTTTGCATTGAGCATTGACGCGAGTTTGCCGGAGGTAGTAGTTGTGCTAGCCAGCGATCCTATGTGACGATCGTATTAGATTCCATTTTTAAAAATTTTCAATTTAGAAAACCAAATGCCGAGTTGTGGTATATATCATATAAAAATAAAAATTTTACCTTTTGTATGAAACAGCTGATATTTTTTTGCGATTTCAGAGGTTTGTCCACATAGTGAAAATTGTTCATATTCACAAGTACATTCACCCCTTAAATGGTGCAAACTGATTTTTCTACACTTGTATACATTTTAGAAATCAATTTAATAAATAAATTTTGAGTCCTAAACCTAAAACTACATTCGATAAAATTTATGAATCTCTGCACATCACTATCGTCAATAAAGTAATACAATTATTTCCTTCAAAGTCGTTATCAATTAATACGGAACTTCATGAGCGGACAAACGTCAAACCGGCCATCATAGCGTGCCGCTAGTTTAATTAATTAAATAATAATGAACCTATTAATTATTGCAATTCTGTGATTTTTCACATATGTTGTCATAGTTAGATGACATTTACTTTAATTATAGGCCTTTTATAGATAACTTTTCTTTTTTTTATTCGATTTAAAAATACGTCGAATCGATTATTTGTTAATAATTAATTGTTTTTTTTTAGACTGGCAACGTGACATTATAGCGGAAATAAACCGGAACTAAATCATTAATTAATTAGATACTTATTAAATAAAGTTTTTATCAGTTTATATTGATACAACTGAAAATCACAAATAATCATGATTTAATTTATAATAATTTTTGGTATAATTGTTTTTTTGCCTGAATTCTGTTCACGCCAAGCCAATAATGGACAATTCCCTTTAACTTTAAAACGCGTGGTTAATAACGTCTAAATCAAGTTTAAATCAAGAGTTTTGAGCAAATAAACTTGAAAAATCACATACCTACCTACTTATTTATTTAAGAAACTAGCTACGTAATTGGGTATACAAATGAAACAAGTAAAATTATTAAATAATATTTATTACAATGATCCATCAGACTCTTCTTCATAATTTACACTAGACTCGTCAGTTGAGTCCTCGGTTACATGAATAATTAATTCTTGTTCATTTATATTGTCAATCGTAACGTCCCGATCCCAATCAGACATTATTATTTTTCTTGTCCTCTGCACGACACTCGCCCAGTTTTCAGGTGTCACTTCATCACACGCATTATTTAATAATTGCATCATTTTATTCGCTGCAAACGGCGGTGCTGTGTTGTTTCTCGCTGTCTTCCCTTTGATTTGTGCCCAATCAATTCAATGACAGCATGTCCATATTCCGCTGCCATTTCATCGACTACGTATCTTTAGGTCGCGTTTTGAATTTAAAATTCTTATTAATTCTGCTTTAAAGAATGAATTGTTCACATCCTCGCCATTATCACGAAGCCAGTTAATAATTTTGTGTTTGGTGTTAGCTTGCCTTGGCATTTTATTAATTATTGGATAGAAGCAGATTTTATTAATCTGTAACGTGTGAGGGCGTCACTAACTTAGAACTTTCTTGAACTGTCAAAAAGATTTTTTACGAATGGACAGAGTATAATAAAGTATCTAACTACCTACCTACTTCCAAGAAATACTGGTTCACAAAAGCCAATAACTCCAGTCTCCGCACAAAAGTGTCTGCGTTTGTTTTGTCCTCTTGTATTATTTGCCCTTGTCTGCGTGCGCCAGACTCAGACATAATGCCAGAGACCACGTGAGGCGTTCACCTGCCCGCCGCGCCGCGCCGCGGCCTGCTGCCGCGAATCATTTTAAACCATTTATTGATCAAGTAGCTGATGCCCGCGACTTCGTCCGCGTGGATCTAGTTTTTAAAATCCTTCGGGAACTCTTTGATTTTCCAGGATAAAAAGTAGCCTGTCACTCTCAAGGTCCTGTATATACATTTTATAGTTATTTGCTGCAATAATGTTTTATCTCGAACTTAAATCGGGAATTTTGAGGTAAAACAGAGTTGTAAATGAGGGAAATACTTATATTACAATCAACATTTGCAATGCAACTTGCATGTAACTTTCTGCCTATCTCAGATATTTTGTCTTTTAGCTTTAGGAGCGGTGCATTGGAGCTGTGAAACAGGCAGGGTGTTTCTATTTTATAACTATAACAAAACGTTCGGGCTCAAGATTCCTAAACTACGCCTCAAGAAAGTCTGAAAGTCGTTTATGTGAATGGGCATACGCTCTATATCAGGCATGGCGAACCTTTACGTATCAACGTGCCATTTTTCTAAAGAAATGTTTAATGAGGTTATAGACGTGCCATCAAGTAATTTTGATTTTGTGATTATTGGGAAAACAATAATAATAAATACTATCAACTCAAAACTCTTTATTTACTACAAAAAAGTAGGAACATTTTGCAATCGACTATACGCGTAATTTAAATTAAAGTAAAATTAGTGTGACTTCTGTTGTTGCAGATTAGATAACATCATATAATACCTACTTCACATTTTTTTCGTAGTGCATAATGAACTTTGTGATCAGTGACGTGCCCAAAATATTGTGTGGCGTGCCATTAATGGCACGCGTGCCATTGGTTCGCCATCCCTGCACTATATTATGGATCTACATTCAATTTTAGACTTGCCTTTACATGTTACTAACTACTACTACTACTATACTAACGACGTGCCACTTATCAAAATCGGCCCACGCCTTTGTTCTCTAGAGTGCCACAAAGAAACAAACTACATAGACTGATAAACACATAACCCTGTGCGTTCCGCAAACGGGTAAAAAGAGGGGCTTTTGAAGGTACTTTGTTCGAAGAACAAACATCCAAGTAATGAAGTTATTTTCCTACCCTACCTTTACTCGTTGCGCAACAAATGTCTGACTTTGCTGCCAACAAGGACAACTAACGCCGACATAATATACTACATGACAAGTAAAGATATAGCTATTTATGCAACTGCATCGTAATGAGGGTCATTTTAATTCGAGTGCTGTTTTTTGATACGAGGCTTGCCGAGTATCAAAATAGGATAGTACGAGAATTAAAATGACTAATTACGTTCAGTTGCATACAAGATTTTATCTACGACAAGGAAGTAAAATCATTAACAAAATACGCCGTAGGCTCAATAAAGTAACAAAAAGTAACTCCGTAAGCCGCCACCAGCCGCCTGTGGCGCCTCTGTCAACAAAAAGTAACTCCGTAAGCCGCCACCAGCCGCCTGTGGCGCCTCTGTTATATGAACGGTACAAAAGTGCCAGAACTCAGAGCCTTAGCTTTAGGTATCCTATTTTAAGAAGATAACCATTTCGATTCAGCTCCCATACAACGAGCTGCATCGAAATGAGAAGCAAAACCGAAAGAGGGTTCATTTCGATTCAGCTGTCAAACTCGAAATTGGAACTTTTCGATGCTGGAGTAGATAAATAATATTATGTACTACTAATTTTGCAAATGAATTATAATGTAATGTCAATAAGTTATGAGAAAGTGTGCAAAAGATAATGAGATTTGTTCCGCGTACAGTGACCAATGCGTTATAAAATTGATACGTTAATATTATGGTAAGCTATTATATTATTATGCGAGCACCTTTAAATTGCGCGCCTTGAATCACAGTCTGGATATATAGTTGATGAGTCTCTGTTTTTCCGAAGAAGTACATAGGTATTCCAAATTAGTCCCATACCTATCAAACCTTACTAATATTATAAATGCGAACGTGTGTTTGTTTTGTTTGTTGGTTTGTCCTTCGATCACGCAACAACGAAGCAACGGATCAGCGTGATTTTTTTGCATGGGTATAGCTGAGGCCATGGAGAGGCTGACATAGGCTACTGTCTTTGTCCCGAAAAAAAGGGTTCCCGAGGGATTTTAAAAAGCAAAGTGGGCAAAAGCTATCCTGGATTGCGGGCGCACATCATCAGTTCTCTCATTAGTGTTGTTTATTTTATTCCGTGCAATGGAAGGAAAGTTTAAAACATAATAATGGAAATATTGTTGCTTATTTACGTAATGACTTTGTTTACTATATTTTATAATAGGTACATGTTGTTTTCCCGATGGTCACGCAACGGCTATTTTTTTACTATTGTCGTAGGTAAGTCTCTTATAATAGCATAAAAAATATACATTTATATTATTGAAAAAAGTGATTATAATTTAAGTTGTTAATTTGTATTGTGTAATATATTATGTAAGTATCTACTTACACAAAGTACAAGTTAAGAGGCTGTGTAATAAGTAATTCTGTTTGTTTATAGAGGTTGAGGAAAGCTATAACTTACTAATTAAGGAATAATAAACTAATTCTTTTGCTATTATCTGCCAAACCAGAAAAATCTGTATGCTTACTGCGAATAAGAATATTTAAAACTCCACGCGGACAAAGATATTTGCGAAACAGCTTGTACTCAAAATAATCCCATTGATATCCCATTGATTTTATAATTCACATACTAAGGTCGTGCATTAGTTTGCCAAAAAGATCTCGTATTGCGTATTGTGCTGATACGGGCCAGACGATATTGAATTTCCATAATGACTATAAAAGCGGTGATATATTTAGAAGAAAAAAAAACCAGTAGGTAAACCAGCATTGAGGTCGCCGCGTACCTCGCCGCCTCGCCGTCTGCTCACCTTGGGTCACCACTAGAGAGCACATCCGGTGTATCTTTACACATTAAAATACTATGCAATTGGTAATGTATAGTATCGGAGTAGTGGTAACAGGCGCGGACCGCACTTCGTTACTTTCACTCGGTATTCCCATGAACATAACGTTTAAATGAAACTGGTTTCTACTCGCGACTCGCGAGTCAGCAGCGTGGGAATATAAATACGTCAACGATTTAGGGACAGAAAGTCGATTTACGGCCGCGATAAATGTTTTGGTTGTAAGTTGGTACTTTCGATATTTCGATCGACTTGCATGAACGATTGTCATGACGACGGGTTTCATCCCTTTATATTATACGCGCTGTAAAGCCGTCTGGAAAAATATTGTGATGAAACCTCCATCCATGTCCGAGAGTTCCTATTCCTAATGTTAAAGTCATGTCATTCATGGTTATAGCCAAAACCGTTCTCATTTTGAGGCCATACCCATTTGTAAGCCGGCGATGGGTTGAGATTACGATGATGGTAACAATTATGGTGATTGCATTCTGCTTTACAAATTGGTAAAGACCAATTCAACCAAGACATTTATCTACTCTAGATTAAAATTATTTTCTTTTAAAATTTTAATTAAATTATTGAATTAAATTATTGAGATTAAAATTCGACTGTCAATTTTTAAATTTTTGAACAAGTCGTTAATTGTTTGAATAGTGACTGTATAGGGGTACATAGGGGTCAGCGGACGTTACGGGATAACAAACCCCACAGTTTCGTTACTGTGCCCCAATCCACCCACATGATGTTTCCTGAACACTCCCGAAATTGAGTTTGTATTAAATAAATGAGTAGCGGTCACAGGGACACTATACATCCGGACCAGCGGAATTTGTCAACTCCGTCCGGTCGTGTGACCATCGGGTCAACATAAACACGAAAGTATCCACTGGGACATCGGTCCCGGTGGGTACTTTTCGTGTTTAGTAATTGTGTATGGTTGTGGTTCGCAGTGGAATTTGTCCGCTCCATACGAGATCCAATGATGTGGATGGTCCATTGGATAGTGTGTCGGACGTTTCTCAATTTCGATGATTAATAGACTGTGGTTACCTAATATATTTTCTCCTCTTTTTAGTCCCAAAAATGTCTAAAGTCCTATTATAAAAAAAAAGTTCTTTCTAGTGTTTTTATCATTGTGTCCTGATAGAACTCGATCTATCAGGATCACTGATCTAATAACGATATTATACTATACGATATTTTATCCTACTATCCTACTAATATTATAAAATCCTAATATCCTACTTCCTACTAATATTATAAATGCGAAAGTTTGTGAGGATGGATTTATGAATGGATGAATATTTGTTGCTCTTTCACGCCACAACGAATGGACGGATTTGGCTGAAATTTGGAATGGACATAGCTCATAACCAGGATTAACACATAGGTTACTTTTTATCCCGGAAAACTACAGAGTTCCCGCGGGAATTAAAAACTTTAATCCACGCGGACGAAGTTGCTGGCATCATCTAGTTACTAGTAGACCATAAAAATAATAAATTTTGTTGCCTTCTGTTTAGGTCATTCGGCAACATAGTAAAGTCGAAGCATGTGTGAAGCGATAACAGTAAAGGCAATACAAGTACAATTATTGATAGGTATATAAACTCAAGTTGATTATGCACGGTTTCTAAAAGCTACGGTACAAATGCATGGTTGTTGCGTAACAGCAACTAGCGTATTTTAGTTTATATATTGGAAACGTAAGAAGGCGAAGAGCTGACGTCTGTTTTATGATGGGCAAGCTTGTAGATATATTTTTGTACAAATTATTATACTTAATTTAATGCATTTCTATTTTATACTTATTTTATGCATTATGCATTCAGTGTACAAACTATACAAATTATATTTATCTTAAGTTTAACTTCCTACTGATAATTAAAAAAAAATTACAAAAGGGTAGTGAGCCTAACACTTACCACTAATTCTGATTTAAGCAGCTTTTACTGAGAAGGAGCCAGCTAGACATTCAGCAAAGAAAGAATATCCTGAAACTGTGCCTAAACCTGTCATTTACTTAGTATTTTATTTATGGAAGTAGGAAAAGCGACTACAGTAATAAATGTCACTTTAACCACAGAATAATAGTACGTACGCTTTAACACACATTGTTCCTCGAAAAAGCGAAGTGAAGAACGATTACTTGAAAATTTCCTCTCAAGCCTCCTATGATTTCACAATTTAAGTTAGAAGTATCTGCTAAGATTTCTTAAAGGCCTACCTTATAACTGATAGTTTCCAAGGTTGCTGTGCTATGCGGGAGGAGTAACTGTTACATTATTATAATTGTACCTAAATCATTGTGGACCGTATCGCAAAAATCTGCTTAAATGCGTGATTCTCATTGATACACGTGATTTCCATCCGTGCGATGCAGCCCGCCCCGCTAACGGGGCGCTAACTGATACTAATATCAGTAGTGGGCATGTAGTAGCTCTACATCTTTACTCATATAATACACTTACATAATAATAATATTATTTTGTAGGCATCTTAAGGTCGGTGTTATTTATTAAGAGAGACCTAAATTATTTACTGTTCACTGCCGCCAGGAAAGAAAGAGAAGTCGTGGAAGAGCATCCTCCCGCTGGACTGACAGTATTTTTAAAATCACACTCACCAACTTTATCTTTAAATGGCTCACTATTAATGTAGGCTCGCTTATTATAACCAGGTGCTCCTGTCAAACTTTATTATGCAAGCCGACATAATGGGTTTCCTCATGACTGATGGTACGACAAGGAAACGACAATGGAGAAATTATACAATAATACATTATTTTATAGTTCTCTTCAGGTAAGGAGGTTAGGGAGCGCACTTCCATCTAGCGCTCCAACTATCAACTGCTGCTGGTCTACTGACAAGGCTCTGGCGACTGACAGATGGCAGTCATACTAGCTAGACTGAACAAATGTCACAGGTCGGTGTCGGGCAGCAGCGACATCGTTGCGATCAGTCTAGCTCTGCGATGAACAACATGCCTGCCCAGCGTGGCCATTATGGACAAAACCCTTAACGGAAACAGACACACGGCCAAGGCTCCTAGCTCTCGGCAGTCTAGCTATTCCCGACCCTGGCAGCGGTCGTGGTAATGGCGCGGCAGGGTGTGCTAAGAACTTCCGGATGAGATTCCGCTGCCAACCCCGACGACTGGACCTGGCGACATATAACGCACGAACTTTGAGGACCAACGACCAGATCATCGAGCTGGAAGCAGCAGTGAGCAAGTTGCGCTGGAATATAATAGGATTGTCTGAAGTCCGAAGAGAGTGGGAGGACTCGATAATCCTCAATTCCGGCAACATGTTATACTACCGGGAGGGCGATCAACAGTCCCAGAGTGGTGTCGGGTTTACGTTCACAAATCCCTCGTCAACAACATCGTCGAAGTTAAAAGTGTGTCGAGTAGGGTAGCGTACCTTTTATACTCAGAATCACCAAACGGTATTCGCTGAAGGTTATACAGGTTTACGCACCGACATCGACACATCATGACGAGGAGGTAGAGGTGCTGTATGAGGATACATCAAAACCCATACACGTCTCTACCACTCACTACAATGTTGTGATGGGGGATTTCAACACGAGGCTGGGCGAACGAAGCGGTGCAGAGACCAGGGTCGGGCAATTTGTGTATGGGCGAAGGAACCAGAGGGGTCAAATGCTGGCCGACTTCATGGATAAGGAAGGCCTCTTTATGATGAACTCCTTCTTCAGGAAGCGGCCACACAGAAAATGGAAATGGATGAGTCCCGATGGTTCCACGAGAAGTGTGATTGACTTCGTCATGTCGACCAAGCGGCATATATTCAATGATATCTCTGTGATCAACAGGGTGAAAACCAGAAGCAATCACCGTATGGTAAGAGGCACATTGAATATTAATGTAAAGCTGAATAGGGCCAGACTGGTGAAGTCAACTCTCCGACCTATTCGTGCTCATATTCAAAACCCCGAAAACTTCAAACTTCAACTGCAGAACCGATTCGATCGCCTAGCAGACTGCGTTTCTGTGGATGATCTAAACAACAGGTTCATGGAAACTGTCCACACTGTGGGGTCTAACTTCTTTAAGACCCATCGCAGGAAAAGAACCGAAAAGTTCTCTCACTATATTCTCAAGCTCATGGAGGAGAGAAGAGATGAGGCTGCAGTCATCAGCAGAAGCCGCTGCCTACCGGCGGGTTAATAGGCAGATCTCTTAAGGCACAAACTCGCGACCTGCGGATCTTTAATACCAAGTGTATTAAAGATAACATCGAGCGGAAAAAGGCTCAAAAGTGTTCGTGAGAGGTCTGTCTATCGGACAGAGCCAGCTGACGCAGCTGAAAACTGATGACGGTCGTCTCGTCTCTTCTCGACCTGAGATCTTGTTCTAATACTTTATTGAAGATCTATAGACCCATCTTGCTGCTGAATAATGTTTATAAGCTGTTCTCGAGAGTCATCACGAATCGTCTCGCTCGTAGGTTCGACATTTTCCAGCCTCCCGAACAAGCCGGATTTTGAAAAGGCTTTGGCACCATAAATCACATTCATACGCTGCGGCAGGTTATACAAAAGACGGAAGAGTATAACCGGCAACTTTGCTTAGAGTTTGTGGATTATGAGAAAGCCTTTGATTCAGTGGAAACTTGGGCTGTATTGAGGTCGCTGCTGAGATGCCGGATCCACTACCGGTATATCCAAGTGTTGAAGCGCTTGTACGAAAGCGCCACTATGGCAGTACGTACAGGACCAGACCACGAGGCCAATCCACTTGCAGCGTGGAGTGCGCCAGGGAGACTTTAAGATTCTGGATTGGAACGGACTAGGCATCAACATAAACGGCAAGTACATCACTCACCTGCGATTTGCCGATGACAGTCATGGAAGTCTCTAAGAGAGGTCTCTTAGAGACAATGCTCAATGATATCAGCAGGATTTCTCAACAGGTGGGCCTGAAAATGAACATGAGCAAGACGAAAATCATGTCCAATTTTCATGCTCCGCTCCACCCAGTAATCGTTGAGAACTCTGCACTCGAAATTGTGGACGAGTATAATTATATACCTGGGACACACAGTCCAGGTAGGTAGGTCCAATTTCGAGAAAGAGATCAACCGCCGAATCCAACTCGGCTGGGCAGCGTTCGAGAAGCTCCGAGATGTCTTCTCGTCCAAAATCCCTCAGTGCCTGAAGTCTTCGAACATTGCGTGTTGCCAGTGATGACTTACGGATCCGAGACATGGTCGCTAACTAAGGGCCTCATGGATCCGAGACATGGTCGCTAACTAAGGGCCTCAACAGAAGGCTCAGGGTCACTCAGCGAGCGATGGCGAGAGCTATGCTCGGAGTATCCCTGCGAGATCAAAACAGAAATGAGGAGATCCGTAGGAGAACCAAGGTCCACGACATAGCTCAGCGAGTCGCGAAACTGAAATGTAAATGGGCGGGGTCCATACTTCGAAGAGCTGATGGTCGTTGGGGTCCCAAGGTGCTGGAGTGGCGGCCCCGCACCGGAAAGCGCAGTATTGGCAGACCCCCCACTAGGTGGACCGACGACATCAAACGAGTCGCAGGTAGCCACTGGATTCAGGCGGCATAAGACCGAAGCCTGTGGAATTCCATGGAGGAGACCTTTGTCCAGCTGTGGACGTCTATAGGTTGATTAAGAAGAAGAAGTATAGTTCTCGTCGGACACTGGTATCTGCCACCCTGCTCTCACCCTACCTACTAGAAGGTTGAGTTTAATTCGTGCTGCCGCTTACACGTGGTTTACGCTACATTGCACTCCGCGACGCTCAGCTCTTATCGTCATCGAAACAGTACATAGGTGAGCACGAAAAACTAATAAAAAAAAATTCCATTATCGCAATGAACTAGAATGAAAACAAACCACGGCAATGTACCCATTTAGCGGCACGTGGAACATACGGAGACATTTAATAAGTGCTTACTTGCGCTTTTACTATTACACGTTCCGACGTATTCGATACAAAGAAGTGAGTTCAATCATCTGCTAAAATGTAAACACATTGTACAAATGCACATTCCATTCAACATAATATACTCGTACGTATAACGTAAACAGTTAAAACTTTGTAGCGATTTTACTTAGTTTATAAGCTACCAATATTATTATAAATGCGAAAGTGTGTTTGTTTGTTGGTTAGTTGGTTTGTCCTTCAATCACGCAGCAACGGAGCAATTGACGATCGAATTCGAAGTCCAAGCAAGAAAAACACAAAAAAATTAGACGAAGGTACATCATAATACTGTTTGAGCCCTATGTTATGCTCCTTCATATCTGTTCGCATATCCGTTTCAATTTAAAGATATTATGCACTTAAATGTGCTGTAGGTACTTTTTGCAGCCGTTGAAAAACAAAAACTGTCCACTGTCCAGTGTCCATCATAAACAAAATGCAAATTCCCCGAAGTGCGGACGCAGGAAGTGTGTGTCGATGATCTCAGCCGAGACAATCGATCCCATTGTTTCGACATAACGATATGTTTATACTGTATAGACATCAATAGGCTTAGTATGAGTTTACACATCTCAGGGATTCGAATATGTATTTACCGACGTACGACGGCTTCGACGGCCGAACTCGTCATTTATACGATCAAATTCAATAAAGCGGTTGTTACATCCAAGAAAGTGGGGTTCTCTGAAAATTATTTTTCACTTTTCTAGCTCGAAAAGGGCGCCTTTGCGTCCAAAACCAGTGAGCAAAAGTCGTTTTTGCTCACCCAGTGAGAAAAAGTGTTTTGAATTTAGAACGCTTTGGATTGGTATTTCTTCAATTCATTGTCTCAAGAAAAGTTCAGAAATTTTGTATATAATATTGTTTGGTCATAAACATTTTATTTGGTCAAAATTTTTAACTCTCTATTTTTTTATTATTTAAACTATTGACATTTCGTTAAAATGTGTTTTAAACTTTATAATTCTATAAAACAACATGAAACATAAAAGAAAATTAAAATTAATTAATTACTGATTATTTATTTTATGAATGACACAATTCCGAACGCAGACAAACATGGCGGGAAAACAAAAGGAAAATTGTCTATGTGGTCTATGATTTAATAATTACGTACCCTATTTCTATGTAGATAATTGTTATAAAAGTTTTACAAGAAACAAAATGAGTGATTCTAGTGATAATTTAAAACTATCAGAAATAAAGGAATCAGTGTCTAACGCTGAATTAAACTTTCTTCCGGGAAAGTCGCGTGAAAGCCTATGAATTATTTAACGATTGGAGACTTGCTAAATGTGTAGTGTGTAGGTATCATATTTAAGTACGTAATATACATGAATGTAAAAATTATTATTATTTTTCTTACATCTAGTATTTTTTCGCTGATGAGGTGAAAAGTCTTTCGTCAATTATATCTACAGCCAGCGCACAACGCCCGCAGCGAAAACTTTCCAAAATTACTGAACGATATGTTCAGCTCAGTAGGTGCATAGCCTTCGCCTTATCGTGGGAGCTCCGAGGTAAGTAGGTACTTACGTCAGAAATCGCGTTACCTATTCACAGTCACCATGCTCATAGTGGAGGAGTACATCACGTCAAAGTGATATCTCGCGAAGAGAGAGAGAGTTATTGTCGATGTAGACTGATTTCTCGTTTACTATTTTAAACTTCAATATTCGAGAAAATGACGTCGCCACTCGCCATGTTAGAGCTCGTAGAGAAAAATAGAGAAAATAATTTTCATCTCTACTTTTGACGTAGGTAACGAGACGAATATCACGTTGTGCAACCATTGTTAGTTTCGATAGAGATATAGAGATAATACGAGAAAAGGGGTAGACAAAATTTTCTCGCGCGTGCATGCTAGGCCTGCAGGTAATCAGCGCGGCAAACTACAGGTGTAGACGGCAAGGAGGATGAAGCGAGCAAGAACTGCCGGTCTAGACAATAGGGACTCACGGTGGTAATTCAATCGCCCACAGCACAGCGGCATCAAGTCCTAGACTCCTAGACGTGTCTCCCAACCTCGAGGCCCTAATTACTTAAACGGCAGGTTTTAGCTTCCATGATCGAGAGAGTGAGAGTTGTCCATAATGTTCTCAAAGGTGTGTAATGTCTATTTCGCATTGGGCCAGCGTGCAGCGTGGTGGACTATGACCTTTCTCTGAGAGGACACCTGCGCGCAGTAGTGAGCTGTGAGACGTTAATGGGTTGATCATGATGATAAAGCAGCTTCAGTTTAAAAACTTAAGGGTACCCATAAGGAGGATCTGCCTCAAATTGACTTACAGGCAATCTGAGAAAACGCCGCTCTCTGAATAGAGATCTATAGATCGTACTCTGGCTCTGCTCAAGACTCAAGATAAAGTCAAAATGAGACACAAATATATCCTGACATAAATCTTTCTCGTTTTAACTTAGTCTTGAGTCTGAGCCGAGTGAGAGTGGCATCTATAGATCTCACCCTAAAACAAGATCTAGGTCAAATTACTCTACCGTTATTGAATCTTTACTTACGACTTACGAGACATGAAATCTATCAGTTTTGTCGAGATATGTGTCCACTCGTACTATGGATACTGAAGTACAAAACGACGCGCGACGCGCTCCGGACTTCGACCTCTCCAATGCGGTCTGCGACGCAATAACGAATATTTCATACTAACGCAGATTCATTATTCTGATTTTGTGCCGAAAACCTTTAGCTCGTTACGGAAATAAGCGAAGAATCAGTACTCATAAATCTCTAAATTTTTCACGTTTCTCTTCCAACGAGAAGAAGAAAAAGTCTAAACGTTTTTAACTGTAAACTAGGTGAGGATAAAATATATCGGACTCTAATCAACAATAGGTAGGTAGATAATTATTGGCCATGCAGTGCAGGCCCAATAATTACCTACCTATAACTTCTCAGGTACAGAAATAGAACTTTTTTAGCTACAGCAATTCGTTATACTTTGTCTACTCTTTTTTCGCGATATCTCTTAGAGATTCACGAGTAAATGGACACAAAATTTTCTCGTGGTACACACGCCACCCTACACTTTTAAGGGCCAGTTTTTTGATCCGTAGTTAAGGCGACCATTAGTTAAAAATTGCAACAAATGGTTAAATTTCTATAAAATACGTTTTTTGACTCATAGTTAGCTTAACTAATGGTTGAAAAAGTAACAAATAGTTAAAATATTTAACCACAGCAGTCTCGAGGGTTTAGCAAGTAACGAATAGTTAACTTTTGGAAGAACATCTGTTCTTTTGTTTTATTTGGGTCCATTGACCATCTGTCCTCGACGCAAGATAATATTATTAGTTTTTGTCTTTTCTCAATTTGTTGAAATTGGGATAAATTCAGTGCTTTGGCCCATTTAATGATGAATTTAAAAATAACCCGATACTTTAACATGTCGGGGAATTCATCTTATGATGAACTAGTTACGGTCGGTTAGTTATACTACGTAGTCCTGATGAGAAGATCTAAGACCTAAGACCTAAGCCCTAAGGTTAATAACCACGGAACTCGCCGCTGGAGCATTGGGATGATTTATCAAAATTCCTTGCTATTGAGTTTATTCATGTTGTTAAATTGTAGTTGTTTTATAGTTCGATATCTAACTGTGTCGGAATTGAAATTATCGGCCAGAGATCGCCAGGCTGCATCTTTTTGTTGGTTACATGCATAATCAGTTTTTTTTTTGCTTGTGATTATTGTGTAATCCATAAGTAGATAGGTTTTGCCTATACACAAAATAATTGAGTATCTTCCTTTCCTACTAATATAATAAATTAATTTGAAAGTTTATGAGGAGGAATCTAGAAATAAAATGTTTACGATCTTTATAAATCGAATTAAATTATGATAAAAAGTTAAAAACTACTCTCAAACATGGTAGTTTCGCTTAGAATCAAATACTATGTATTTAACTGCACAATTGATTCACACAAAACAAAATTCACACGAATTTGACATAAATGCCACGACAAATGGCCATAATGCAATCGGATCTACAAATATTCCCATAAGAAAATAACGACTCCCTACGAAAAATGACTTTACCCTAGGTAAGTCAATGTTAATAGCAATGGCAATACTTTAACCATTGGTTAATACTTACTATAGTTAAAATGACGATCAAAAAACGAAACTTTGGTTTAACCATTAGTTAGTGTCTTAACTATAGTCAATTTGACAAATGGTCAACTCTACTATTACTACGGATCAAAAAACTGGCCCTAAGTCTGATAACACGACGAGCCATTCGATGTCATCCATTCATTATCTAAAAACTAGAAATAAAAATTAAGTGGCACTCGGGGACTGCCACGGTAAAGCTATTGCATAGCATTTTTTATCAATTTATGCAATTATAATATTTATCCATTATTTTTTATGCATAATAAAAATTATGCAAAAAAAATTAAAAACAAACAAACAAGAAAAGCGCACTGTCACTACTTCGCGAGTGAGATTCGAACCTGCGACATTATACACCATACGGTAAAGAAAGCGGCCGTTCGCCGACTGCGCCAAACAGAGCTACTTGCGAACCTCTAAAATGTTGAACGCTTACTGAACGACGGCGCGGTGTTAGGTTTATTTTCGTTACGGAATTTCTTGATTCGGTCGCCGCGCTCAAACTGTTTGTCCTAGTTCAAAGCCCGCGATAAAAGCTATGCAATAGCTTAAAAATTATAGGAAGTGATATTATCGTAAATCGTTTCACAGCCTAGTTTCTCCGGGCGTGTCATGTGTCAAATACTCGTAGGTACGAGTAGGTGCGACGCGCGACGGGCGCGGGCGGGACGAGGGCAACTTAATGAAAATATAAATAAAGCACGCAGACGCCGCGCCCCGCTGAACTGTTTTCCTTTCCACGAACTGCGCTGAGCGTCGCGTCGTCGTCGCAGCTACCCACAGAGGCGTCGCGAACATGCCCGATACCGAAAAAATACCATTAACTTTACTAAGACCTAGATTTTGCCTGCGAATTCATCCGCGTGAAGTTAGGTTTTAATAGCGTCACGAGCATTCTACGAGTAGAACGTACAATTGTTATATTTTTATTTCTAGTTAAGCTATTGCATAGCTTTTATCGCGGGCTTTGAACTAGGACAAACAGTTTGAGCGCGGCGACCGAATCAAGAAATTCTGTAACGAAAATAAACCTAACACCGTCGTTCAGTAAGCGTTCAATATTTTAGAGGTTCGCAAGTAGCTCTGTTTGGCGCAGTCGGCGAACGGCCGCTTTCTTTACCGTATGGTATATAATGTCGCAGGTTCGAATCTCACTCGCGAAGTAGTGACAGTGCGCTTTTCTTGTTTGTTTGTTTTTTAATTAAAAAAAAAAATATTGCATAAATATTATAATTGCATAAGTTGATAAAAAATGCTATTCAATAGCTTTACCGCGGCAGTCCCCGAGTGCCACTTAATTTTTTTTTCCTATTACCAAGTAGGTAGGTACTCAAAATAATCAGGCAAATTAATTGAATAATGTACAAACAACACTCTTTTTGCGTCGGGGGTTAGTTAACTAAAAAGTACTACTTCTTTATCAACTGATAGAAGTCAAATGTCGGTCAAACAAAGGTCTCTTGCATGGTCTTCCACGGGCCCCGGTCTGGCGGCGCCGGCATCCAGCGCGGCGGCTCCCTGCAACTAGTTTGATGTCTTCGGTCTACCTAGTGGGGAGTCTGTCAACACTGCGCTTCCTGGAGTGGGGTCGCCACTCCAGCACCTTGGGACCCCAACGACCATCAACTTTTCGAAATGTGCCCCGCCCATTTCCATTTCAGCTTCGCGACTCGCTGAGCTATGTCGTTGACTTTGATTCTTCTCATGTCTTTCTCAATCTCGCAGAGATACTCTGATCAAAACTGGAAACTACGAATACTATAGTTAAAATACTAACGTAATATCAAGTAAACAGATGACCATCACCATCAAGAGAGTTTATCGAGCACGTAGAAAAATTGCTACTAACGATAAGATAATGTAACTACGTGTTTGAATACAATCTACATACGCAATGTTTACTATTTGATTCCTCATCTAGGAATCATATCGACAATAATATTGTAAGATTTTAGATTATACCTACTATAACAGCTGAACGCATCGTACCAGACTTATTGTGTACGTACGGTCATTCAAAATCATTCAAAATAGCCCCGAGAGTGATATGCTAATTTTAATCATAAAAAAAAAATCCGGCCAAGTGCAAGTCGGACTCGCGCACCGAGGGTTCCGTACTCCAGAAGTAAAAGTATTCAAGTAAAACGATAATATTATATTATTGTTTTTATTAATCGTAAACTTTGTTTGTAGAGGTTTCTTGTTAATATCAAAAAAACTATGCTAGTTAGAGAGTTGGTCTTATTTTTCCTGTAAAATATACATAAACCTCTATTGACCATAATTATTTCTGATTTTTTGATTGGTAAACTTCATAGATAAAGGGGGATTATCGCTTACACGTTTCTGTTTTTGAATATAAATAGCGAGCAAACGAGCAGGCGCGGCGGGTCACCTGATGTTAAGTGATTACCACCGTGCATGAACTTGAACATTTGTAGCAACTAGCACCAGAGGCACCACCAAAACCGGCACCGGCATTGCCGGCTTTTCAGGAATTTGTTGGTCCGCCCCTTGAATAACCCCATGTTGTAATTAAGTGGGAACACCGTCGAAGGGAGTTGGTTCCATTGTTTGGTACTTTCTGCAAGAAACCACTTTGTTTACCTTTAAAAACTCTAAAGAAAAAAAGATTATATTTAATGTGGAAACTAGTGGAAACGAGAACAATGGTAAGGCTACTGAAATTCCAAGTAAACACTAAATTGTATTTATCAAATGGTCCATGACTGCTTTTTGACAATAAATCTTTTCTTGGCAATGGCAAATTGAGTAGATAATCTGCTGGTCCGCTTTATAATCCGTAAACAATTCAAACAATTGAAGCTTTTTATCAAATACAAAAAGAACGCCCCCGACTTTTTATCTGTATGCACTTCCATCTGAATAATTTATCACGTTCAATGAAGAATGAAGATTATAACAGACAAACAGTTTTGGCTCTTTCAGTAAAAACAATAACATAAAGCAAAAGATGTTTCTACTTTAGACACCGGACCAGAGATGAACAAGAATGCGATTATAATATTTAACAATAACATAGCAAGCTAATACTTCCTATTGTGTTACTTTTGTTATTAAAGAAAAAATAACGGTATGGTATCTTTAAAAGGCAATAAACAATCTCTGTTTTTATTATTAAATCAGCGTAGGTATTCTCAAAGAGACTATAGAGAGTAAGTAGAGGAATGTCCTTATTTTAATATTATAATTATGGGAAAGTAACTAAGCGGACCCTGGCGTAAGCCGGGATAATACAAGGCGGAAGAAGAAATGTGAAAGTGTGTTTATTTTGTTGGTTTACCCTTCAATCGCGCAGCAACAGAGCATCAGATCGACGTGATTTTTTCATGGGTAGGTAGGTAAATAGTGTGGACTTGAAGGCCCGACTTATTATCCCGGAAAAATAGAGGGTTCCGGTGGCACTTTTAAAAACCTAGCTCCATGCGAACTACGTTAGTTGAGGTATAAGAAGCATAGGTAGGTACTTGTTAAGTGTTGTCTCAGTGTAAAGGCATGCCACCGTCGCGTCCGTCTGGACTTCGGAACGCAATCGAGCACCGTCTAGACATTTAAATATAATTATACCTAATTCACATATTATCATATATCACGAGCGCCCCGACGCGGACGTGAATTTTCTCCAGTGTTCCCTCCCAGACGTCAATATAGGGGCGGAAAGAAAAAAGGGTAATAAGTATGAGTCTACATTACATACACATAATAATGGTTATCCCCGAATTAAGACCTCTCAAACTTTCGTAAATACCTAGATATATGTATGTAATGATTTTTTTATACATTACTAGCTGACCCGGCGAAACTTCGTACCGCCAACCTATCTATATAAATAAAACAAATACTACTAAGTCTACTATTGCTACTACTACTATTACTACTACAACAACTACTACTAAATTAACATATTCTCAGACCTACCGAATATACACAAAAAATTCATAAGAGATACTTTATAAATATAGATAGGCACACGCTTGACCACTAGCCACTATCACATCTGATGGAAATAGTGATGATATAGCCTAAGGTGGAACGCGTTTGCCTCAAAGATGCCTGTTCACTTTAAAGATACCCAAATTGTACGTGTAAGGAAACTCAGATCCCGGTAGGAGCTTCCAGACCCTGGCCGTGCAAAACAGAAATAAAGAGTTAAAGAGTTAAACCGTTTCGTGCGCGTAGATGGAATATCGACGACGCGACATAAGAATGGAAGCCATCTGCTGGAAAAAAGGTGTTGAAGGGGAGACAAGGTCGAAGAGCTTCTGAGCACATTCACCGAAATAGTTGCTGTCTTATAGGGTTTGGGAATTCCCGACAATTTCAAAGTCCCGGGACACGAGACAGCCTACAATCAAAGTCCTGGGAATTCCCGGGACTTCGAGACTTTTATGAAAATATTTTTTTGTTTTATTTTTTAAAGAGGGGTAAGCCTTTTTTGAAGAATTGAATTGAATTCATTTCTGGTGAAACGTATAAAAAAAGGCAATTTTTCGTAAATATCAACATTTATTAAACAGAAAATAAAATCTTAATAACTTTAACGTTAAATTCAGTCTTAATAATTGTTTATTTCTTTTGATCACACACAGATTCACTTTTAAGCAGTTAAATCTTATAGTTATAAAACGAACTTAGTTAAAATTCATACTAATTCTCAATAACTTTACTAATATTAGTAATTCTAGTATCTAATCATTGATCATAATTAACAATTTCGACAATCTTGTCTCGTCTCGAGTCTCGACCCGAAAGTCCCGGGACTCGAGACAATAGGTACTAAAATTACGAAAGTCCTGGGACTTCGAGACATGAGACGTCCCGGGACCCAAACCCTGCTGTCATCGGTGTTTTAAATAGGGTATATAAAAAAAACGTAAGACAGCAACTTTTCAGCGGTGATCGAGACTGAAGTTTGGCTAAAAGTGGTGAGTCTTTGCCAATGAGTTCCCTAGCTCGACGATCTACAGCATGTTGTGGCGCAAGTTGGTAAGTTTTGGCATAGAGAAATTTTTGTATAATATTTATACTTAATATTATTTAAAAATTGGTTAACATCACTTATTTGTAAACAGTTACACAATTTTTAAACAATCTAAAATCGAAAGGCAGAAGTAAACTATGGAAATAAACTCTACCTAAGTACTAACTTTATCAAGTTATAATATTATTCACGTAGAATTCACGCTACGTTCACGCCCTCATAATACGACTTACGAGTTGCGAGCTTGAGTCGAGTTACGAGTATCAGTTCTATCCATAGGCTTAGAGAAAAATTTCCGCGTATAATATTATCTCTGTAACTTAATTTATTGTTGAATAGCTTTTACACGTGAATTCGTTCGCGTGGAGTTAGGTTTTTAAAATCCCTCGGGAACCCTATTTTTCATAGATAAGGAGCCTATATACTTTGTCACTCTCTAGGTGAAGTTTCTCCAACTACTAACAAGTATTCAACCATGCAAAAATCACGTATAGTAGAGGACTTGGAAAGTTACATAGGCTACTTTTAATCCCGGAAAATCAATGAGTTCCCAGAGGATTTTTAAAAACTAAATCCACGCGAACGAAGTCGAGGGCATCAGCTAATTTGTGATATTAGTAAGGATACTATAGTTACTAAACAAGCTCGGTTTTGGCGGCGGCGGTCGGATGCGAGTGTATACTTGTATAGGTACTGTAATTAGGGTAGTGTTTACCGTTGCTCGGCCAAACGAATGAATCACGTGCGGCGTGGGTGATGACTGCTGACTACTGGCACAGCTGACAGCACGGCGGTGACCAAATCTGTCCCGTCCTGTCATACGAGTACTAACTCAACCTATTTTAAACCACCTTAAAAATACTACCATTGACACAGATAGATGCCTCTAACGTCATCTCTCACAAACTTGTCGAAATTAAAGAGACGAGATGGTTATCGTAACTAATACCTACCAAACTACCAAATAAAGATTAACAGCCCTTGAATAAGAAAATATGAAAAAATACTACCACTTACGTAATACAACAAGGCGATAAGTTTCTTTGACTGGATCTTACATTATTTTGAAAATGTACTCGTACCTACCTGAAACCAAAATGAATTGTTTAGTTTAAAAAAAATTACACGTTATCGACTCAGTTGAAGTACATATCTAGCACATTTGGTAAGGACTTGAGTTATATATTCTGTGACTAGAGTGAGATCTATAGATGGCACTTTTGTACCGTACCCACGGTACAGACAGGAAACCATTATCGCACCGTTAGGGAATAGGTCCCGTTAGAGGACGAAACATTTCGTTAGACGCCTGATCCTTGCGCAAATTATTGCCACCATTGTTTACATAAGTTAGTTAAGGTTTCTATTGTAACATTTTGTAGTAAGTAGGAACTAGGTAATAAGCTTTCCAATTTATTGTTAGTCCGTAACGGTTTACTTTTTAGTTATTTTTACAGTCAAAACATACCTGGAGTCTCACTCCCTACTCCTCATCTTGTTGTACAATTTGTATATAAACTTTACCTTTTAAGTTGTAAATATATTCTCACGGCTACACTCATTGAGTTACGAACACGCTATTTTATTTCTACATCGTAACCATCCTCCTCCAAAGTGGTGACCCGACTGAGTTTACCGCCGAGCATACCGCCTGAGTTTATCGAAGTCCAACGTAGCCTGCCGACGAGCTTATCAACGGAGCCTACCTCTGAAGAACATCAACAAAATGGCCCAAGAACAGCAGCCATTCATCCCCGCTCAAGCACACCTTGCAGGCCAAGAAGAAATCGCCGCCATATCACTCTCACTGCGCGTTCCACCTTTTTGGCGAGACAAGCCACGCCTATGGTTCATAAGTTTCGAAGCAGCAACGAGCGAACTCAAGAAAGGACAACAGCAACTAGCACAGATGGTCATCGCACAGCTCGAAAAACAGGACATCGAGCAAATCTCCGACATACTGTGCAATCCACCAGCCACAGACTTGTACACAGCTCTGAAGAATCGCCTGATTTCCGTATACGAGGAATCTGACAGTCGCCAGCTACAGAAGCTACTTTCAGAGATAGAACTCGGAAACCAGAAGCCCTCACAACTGCTGCGCCGTATGCAATTCCTTGCCAGTGACAAAATTCCCGATTCAACGCTACGGCTAATGTGGATGAATCACCTTCCGCCATACATTCGAACCGTACTGAGCGCCAGCCAGCACTTCATCACCAAGACTGCAATCGACGAGCTTGCGCTTATAGCAGACTCGATGATGGAGTCAAACTCCAGCTCACAAATATCAGCCGTCGCAGCTACCACGTCGCACACTCCAAGCAGTGATATGCATTTTGTTATCGACGCAATCAGCAAATTGACACTTGAAATCGCCGCGCTCAAGACTCAACACAATAGCAGACCATTTTTCCGAAGAGATCGTTCTACAAGCCGTCGCCACCTCAGTAACAACAGATCAAGAAGTGCAACTGCGATGCCCTATTGTTACTACCATCGTCGTTTCGGCATTGATGCAAGGAAATGCGCACAGCCATGCTCATTCAAAAGCGCAAATACGAAGTCGGAAAACTAACGACTACGCTGGATGAAGCGGGATCCGGCGTACCTGAGAATTCATACCGCTTGTTCGTCACTGATAAGAAAACAATGACAACATTCCTGATCGACACAGGCGCAAATATATCGGTGTTGCCACCCAAAAAAGGTCAAACACCGGAGCCATTGAATTTTCATCTCTACGCCGCAAACAATACAGTCATCCCAACGTACGGAGAGAAGACGATGGAACTCGACCTTAATCTTCGCCGACCATTCAAATGGAAATTCATCGTCGCAAAAGTTAGCAAGCCAATCATCGGAGCAGATTTTCTTGATTATCATCAGCTAATCGTTGATATCAAGAATCGAAGACTCATCGATGGAAAAACTAGCTTAACGATGCAATCTTTCGTCCGCGCAACAAATATTCCTACAGTTCGAAGCATCGATGTCAATGAAGATTACCACAAAATACTATCGGATTTCCCCGGAATCACAAGATTATCATCAATGCAACTATGTCCCAAGATTAAAGTTGAGCACTACATTGAAACCCAAGGTCAACCCGTCCATTGTCGCGCCCGCCCTATACCACCACATCGCTACGAAAGAGTGAAAAAAGAGTTCGAAAATATGATCGAACAGGGGTTATGCCGACCAAGCAAGAGTTCGTGGTCATCACCTCTTCATATCGTACCTAAAAAAAACGGAGATATCAGAGTTTGTGGTGATTATCGAAGACTGAACGCTATAACAAAACCCGATCGATACCCCGTGCCACGAGTCAAAGATTTCACACACCAGCTGTCCGGGAAGAAAATATTCTCAACCATCGACCTAAATCGCGCATATCAACAAATAAGTATTAGAGAGGAGGATATCGAAAAATCGGCAATCATAACGCCAATGGGATTATTTGAATTTCCGCGTATGTGTCCCGGATTGAAAAACGCCGGACAAACATTCCAACGTTTCATACACGAAGTACTACGAGGACTCGATTACGTGTTTCCATTCATCGACGACGTTCTTATCGCATCAACCAACGAAAAGGAACACAAAGAACACTTGAGGACTGTTATGCAACGCTTGGAAGATAACGGCATCACTATAAACCCTGCGAAATGTGTTTTCGGCCGAACGGAAGTAAAATTTCTCGGCTACCTCGTGTCCGAAGCAGGTATAAAGCCGCCCGAAGAAAAAATCAAAACAATCACCGAGTATCCCAGGCCAAAAACAATAGAGGAATTACGACGCTTCCTGGGAATGTTAAACTTCTACCGCGACCATATTCCAAACGCCGCACTGATTCAAGCACCGTTAAATGCATACCTGCACAATACAAAGAAACGGGATAAAACAGTAATCGAGTGGTCCAGCGAAGGGGCAAACGCTTTCGAAGCATGTAAAGTTAGCATATCTAACGCAGCTTTACTCGCCCACCCGTCTCATAACGCTACTCTTGCTATATTCAGCGACGCTTCAGACCTATCAGCAGGAGCCGTGCTACAGCAGTATGTAAATAAAAAATGGCAACCACTTGGATATTTCTCAAAGAAATTCAACAACGCTCAGAAGAACTACTCGACATACGACAGAGAGCTACTAGCTATTTATATGGCTATGAAGCATTTTAGAAAAGTTTTTGAAGGAAGAGAATTAATTGTATACACCGACCATAAGCCACTTACCTACGCAATAAACAAAGCGCATTCTTCGACCGAGACACCGAGGCGAACCAGACAGCTTTTGTTCATCAGCGAGTTTACAACTGACATTCGCCACGTGTCCGGCCAACAAAACATCGTCGCAGATGCTCTTAGTCGCATCGAAACAATAACCTGCCCTTCAAACATTGATTTCACCGTAATTGCAAACGCTCAAGAAAAGGACTGCAGCATCAAAACATTATTGCAACAACCCAACCTCACATTGAAGAAAATTAATATACCTAATACCAATATCGAGTTGTACTGCGAGACGTCCACACAGTTTATACGACCGTACATACCGGAACAGTATCGACGCGAAGTATATGACAGCATACACAACATCAGCCATCCCGGAACTAGAACGACTCGAAAGCTAATTACAAGAAAGTTTTTTTGGCCGTCCATGCAAGCGGATATCGGCAAATGGACGAAAACCTGTATTAGCTGCCAGAAGAGCAAGGTGCAACGCCACACAGTTAGCAAGATTTCTTCATTCCCGCCAGCAGATCGTTTCCAACACATACACGTTGATATTGTTGGACCGCTACCTACGACGCCACAAGGACATCGCTACTTAGTAACAATGATCGACCGACTCACCAAATGGCCCGAAGCTGTACCTATAGATAGCATTTGCAGCGAAAAGATCGCGGATGCCGTCTATAAAAACTGGATTTGTCGATTTGGAATTTTCCAGACCCTGACAAGTGACCAAGGTTCTCAATTTAAGTCGCAGCTGTTCCAGGATCTAATGCACCTAATGGGAATCAAGAGAAATCGGACAACTCCTTATCACCCGCAAAGCAACGGCATGGTAGAAAGATGGCACCGTACACTGAAAACTGCTCTACGTACAAGGCTGTCAAACACAAGCACATGGTTTGACGAATTGCCTACTGTACTGTTAGGCCTGCGCGCCTCCCTTCGTACAGATACAGGCGTAAGTGCAGCAGAACTTACCTACGGTTACAACCTACGATTGCCTGGCGAATTCTTTGCCGAAAGTTCAACAAGTTCTTCACCGGACTCCACCTACGTCGAACAACTACGCGCACAAATAAGAAAATTCAGACCGCGTCAAGAGACCAAGTACTATAATAATAAACACATGTTCGTGCATAAGGATTTGCTCACATGCACTCACGTGTTTGTTAGGACCGACGCAATACGCAAACCACTTCAAACTCCATATGAAGGACCTTACAAAATTATAAAACGCACAGACAAGGTCTACACGATCCAGTTACCCCGTCGTCAAGCAAACATCTCAATCGACCGTTTGAAGCCTGCCTACGTTCTACAAGATATAGAGAAACAACCAACTGATCTACCTATGACAACGGCTACCCATGAAACTCCTTCCAACAAGGCATCAAGCATCATATCATCACGGCCCGATGTTTGTAAACAAACACGATCTGGCCGCATCATCAAGTTGCCGGTACGCTTCGCTTGAGGGGGACTCCTGTACCGTACCCACGGTACAGACAGGAAACCATTATCGCACCGTTAGGGAATAGGTCCCGTTAGAGGACGAAACATTTCGTTAGACGCCTGATCCTTGCGCAAATTATTGCCACCATTGTTTACATAAGTTAGTTAAGGTTTCTATTGTAACATTTTGTAGTAAGTAGGAACTAGGTAATAAGCTTTCCAATTTATTGTTAGTCCGTAACGGTTTACTTTTTAGTTATTTTTACAGTCAAAACATACCTGGAGTCTCACTCCCTACTCCTCATCTTGTTGTACAATTTGTATATAAACTTTACCTTTTAAGTTGTAAATATATTCTCACGGCTACACTCATTGAGTTACGAACACGCTATTTTATTTCTACATCGTAACCATCCTCCTCCAAACTTTCACTCAGACTTAAGAGTTCAGGACTAAGGCTGAGATCTAAAGATTGTACTCTAGCTCTGCTCAAGACTCAAGATAAAGTTAAAATGAGACACAAATATGTCTTGCCATAAATCTGTCTCGTTTTAACTTAGTCTTGAGTCTGAGCTGAGTGAGAGTGCCATATAGAGATCTCGCCCTCAGTTAAAACGAGACAGATTAATGTCAGGAGTTAGGACTATTTGTGTTTTATTTTAACTCTATCTTGACTCTTGAGCAGAGCCAGAGATCTATAGATCTCTACCAGATAATATTATATACTCATTATCTTCCAATTAAAACCTACATATACATATATTACAAACAGGATTTAAACAAAGTTACATCACGAGTCACGACGGGTGCGTCATCTCGTGAGGTAGTCGGTTCTGGTATGCAGCATTATAATGGAGCCGTGTTAAATATAGCTTGCATGTATACGTTCAGAGCGAGCCTGCCCTCGTGATCGTCGGCGCTTGCCGGCGCCGAGCCAAACCGGGGCGTTGCAGCGGAGGCGCGCGGCGACGCGTCGCCGAGGACGCGTCATTCATCCATCACATCGCTCATCATCTGCTATGAATAGAACACGAGCCTAGTGTTTCATTCCTCGAATTCCGCTTCCCGTAAGCAATAGGGAATACGCGTGTGGTTAATATATTGGACTCCAATATAATTTTTCTGCAATATTTATCAATACAAAATCATTTAAAACTATTCTTTTTATTTATATGTAATTACAAAATTTAATTAACTAAACCCCAAAATATGCGCGGGATATTCAAAATCTATATATAGATAAAAGAAAGTGGAGTTAGTTACACTATTTATAACTCAAGAACGGATGAACCGATTTGGCTGAAAATTGGTGGAGAGGTAGCTTAGAACCAGGAGACGGACATAGGATTTTTCATCCCGTTCGACCGCGTTTCCGTCATGTCACTATAAAACGTGGTATAAGAAAAACGCATCTGACATGGAATAAGAAAAACGCATCTGACATGGAATAAGAAAACGCAAATGACAGTGGTGAGTGGAATAACAAAACGTAAATGAAAATGACAGCTAAACGTAATTTTGTCTTTTGTTAAGTATGGTAAAAAATTTGACAATTATAAAAAGTGTTATAATAAAGCATTACTGATATTATAAATGCGAAAGTGTGGTTGTTGGTTTGTCCTTCAATCACGTCGCAACAGAACAGCGGATTGATGCGATTTTTTGCATGGGTATAGTAATGGATGTAGTAGTGGTTCCTCAGACCGGGAGAGCTACTTTTTATCTCGGATAATGAAAGAGTTCCCGCGGGATTTTTAAAAACCAAATCCATGCGGACGAAGTCGCGGGCATCAGCTAGTTACAAAATAAAAAAGGTTAGAAGGAAATATGACGTCAATAAATAATTATTGTAAACAACACTATTGTTAGGCGATCGCAATCTTTAGATTCGATGCGCGATGTCAGCTAACATTAGGTATATTACCGGGAGCCGGTAACACTTACCATCATGCGGAATCAAAAACTCTTTATGGGGATTTGTAGTTAACAATTTGCGATTAAATTAAGCTTGGTATGTGTTGATTTAATTAGCCGTTTTAAAATGTTTTTAAAGTTTATTTATTTTTCAGTGCAAAAATGTATAACCGTCATCGCGGATATTAGTTGTTTGCATTGTATTCAATAAATTACGAATATTTCTCTCGAATACAACGCAAACAATCAATATTCGCGACGTACCTAATACATTTTTGCATTAATTTTTTTTTAATATTATTTCAGCTATTTAAATTAACGCATAAAACCAACCTTAGCAACCTTAATTTATTGTATAATTGTTAACTACTAAGTCCCATAAAGAGTTTATCTACTCCAGCATCGAAAACTTCCAATTGCCTATCTTGTTGTCAACTATATCGATAAAATAAGAAACATGTTTTAAATGATAGCTTAAAGGTTAAAAATAATTATACAATAATTATGTTTTTGCATTAAAATGAATTGCAAATATTTTATTTTTGAAAAATAAATTTGAGTTTTTTTATCTGTGGATGGATGGAAGCAAAACGCGGGCGGCCATGATTGAGCTCCTTGTGAGTCTTGTGACGTCATAAGTTCAGACGTGTGTTACCATTTGCGGTCTTTCAACATCATCCCTACAATATTTTGATTTATTGTCATTCATTGTTGTTGTTGTTGCTGTTTACAAAATAGAATCAGGCTTTATAAAAGCCGATAGCACAGAATATATAATAGTACTACGTACCGATAGTGCAAATCTGCCCAGTCAATCCATTTATGGTCGCAAATTTCTATGCGTGTAGTGTAATACTGACTTTTGCTCTGCCGATTTTCAGAATGCAAGAAATTCCGTGTAAGTAATAGAAAAAAATACTAGTAACCGTGTAGGTAATAGTAAAATAAACTAAGTAATAGAGTATAATTTATTTGTAAAAGTCGATTGTATAATTTTTAGGCCAAATAGTCAAAATTTTATGAAAGGATGTCAAATAAAAAAGTCATACCGCTAGTAAAAACTGCAACCTTATGTTTACCATACAAATTTTCATCCCTTATTTATACCACCCTCTAGGGTTATTTTCTAAAATAGCTTAAACAGGTTTTTATGATTTAATACCGTGCCGATTAAGTGCCGATTTCACCAAAGATATCTAAATAGGTATGTGTCTAGTTTTAAAAAAGTGATTTGGTCATAATGTACGGAACCCTAAAAGAGCGAGGCCCGACTCGCACTTGGCCAATTTTTTATTAATTGTAAAGGAAACTAATAAATTACATTAATGATTTTCTTTTACTTGCAGATAAAATCTTGTATGCAACTGTACGTAATTAGTCAATTTAATTCTCGTACTATACTCGGCAAGCAACAGCAACTTATTTGAACATTGGTTACACGCGTCGCCTGCTGCAATCGAATTTACTACAAAAAGAGGAAAGGTCAATCACCTAACTTAAAAAATTAACAATATGTCAAACATACACTGGAATTGTTGTAACAATGTGAAGGGAGACGAAGAAGACTACGTTCGTTGTGCGACTTGCAATATGGGTTATCACCTCGCATGTTTACTATCGACCGGACAATCAGGTTTAATTACAGATCTTGATGCATCTACTGTTTTGAAATGCCCCTCGTGTACGTCACAAAGACCGAAAGGCAACTATGAGAATACGCCGGTACGCAGTAGTAAAGATATGAAGTCGGTTAGTGAACAGAACTCAACGAAAAGATCTAATAAAAGGGTAGCTCTTTCGCCAGCCGAGCAAGCGTGCGCCCCTGAACAAACCGACTTTAAGGAAATGGTAAGAGAAATTTTAAAGACTGAAATGAATGAAATGGTTGTACCTACAGTTAACGGCATCGATCAAAAATGTACTGAATAATGAACTTAAAGTTCTTAAAGAAGAAATAGCCGATATGAAAACCTCTATAAATTTCATAAACAACCAATACGATGATTTTTTTAAAGAGCACCGTGCGAACGAATTAGTATTAAAAAATTTACAGGAACGCAATAATAAATTGGAGTCAACTATAACTACTCTAAATACACGTATTAGATCTAGGTCCAACAATTTGGAATTGCAATGTATCCCAGAAAGAAAGAGCGAAAACCTGGTTGCTATCGTTGAACAGTTGGGAAGAGTTATAGGGCAGGATATTACGTCTGATAAAATTATCAATATTACTAGAATTGCTAAAGTAAACCGTCAGAGCAATAGACCAAAATCCATCATAGTGCAATTTAATTCTCAATTAACAAAAGATAGTTTTATGGCTGCTGTCATCAAATTCAACAGAAGCAACCCCAACGACAAGTTGAACACTGCTCATGTAGGAATCGGAGTTGGTGGAGAAAAAAAACCAATCTATGTAGTTGAACACCTTTCACCCGAAAACAAAGCTCTGCATGCGGCAACAAGATTAAAAGCAAAAGAAAAAGGATACAAATATGTCTGGGTCCGCAATGGTCGTATACTGATTCGTAAAAATGATAGTTCCGAATACAAAATCGTCAAAAATTTGGACTTTTTAAGTAACTTAAATTAGTGTGTAAGGTGGAGGTCATGTATTTTGGTGTCGTATGTTCCGTCACATTCACATCGTTAAATGTGTTATACCAAAATGTGCGTGGGCTCAGAACCAAAACTCATGATGTTTACCGTAGTGTTGTGGTTAATAATTATGACATCATAATTTTGACTGAAACCTGGTTAAATGACTCAATACTTAGTAATGAACTATTTGATGCACGATATAACGTTTATAGAAGAGACAGACAGACTTCTAAATTAAGCTCTAAGACGGATGGCGGAGGGGTTCTTGTTGCTGTTAAAAAAAGTATAAACTCCAACAGAATGCCTAGTTGGGAAAGTAATTGTGAAGATATTTGGGTAGTACTTGATATACCTCAATTAAAAAGTATAAGCCATCTTGCTATTTGTGCTGCTTACCTACCGCCACCTGTCAATAAAAACGTTATAGATCACTTTTTGAATAATTGTAACCGAGTATCGGAATTACATACCATGTTAACCTGTATCATCGGTGATTTCAACTTAAGTTGCATTAACTGGAACGATATTTCAAGTCCTTCTGACGGAAAACTTGTCCAAGCCGCACAAACGCTGCTTCATTTTATATCCGAAAATGGACTACGTCAATTTAACTCTGTGCTTAACAATAAGGAAAAAATACTAGATCTAGTTCTCGCTGATGTACCTGCATGTTCAGTAAACTATTCGTATAATTCTATTTGTAACATTGACCCACTGCATCCCCCTCTTGATATCAACATACCTAACATAAGACCTGACAGACTGACGATGAATACATGTACTGAGCGGTTTAACTTTCACAAAGCGGATTATAATTCAATTATCGAGGTTTTGAAAGAAATAGATTGGGATAAACTATTAGATTTGGATAACGTAAATGAAATGGTTGAGGTATTTTATGAAAAGTTAAACAACGTCATATCTAATTACGTCCCACGGCGAAAACTAATGAGCAATAAGTATCCTGCGTGGATCAATAACAAAGTTGCAAGAAGAATACAAGAAAAACATAAAATGCTAAAACGATTCAAAAAGTATAAAAATCCAATGGATGCAATTGAATTAAAAGTACTTAGTGATAGATGTGATAGACTCACGCGCGAAGCTTATAATGCTTATAATAATGATCTTGAAAAACAAATTCAAAAAAATCCTAAAGCATTCTGGACATTCCTTAAAAGCAAACGTAAAGACTCGAACTCGTACCCGGCGACAATGACTGATGGAGTTAAAACATCCTCTAGCGGAGTTGATATCTGCAACATGTTCGCAAATTATTTTGCATCTGTCTATGATGGACCTAACATCTGCGGTAATACTGGTTCCTCTTCCTACTTGGAAAAAATTCTATATTTAGGCCATAGTAATATTCTTGCAACTATTGAGTTAAGAAAGGACGACATCTCAAGGAAGCTTAGAAATCTGGATATAACAAACTGCGTGGAAGCAAGCGAAAGTGGTTCCTATATTCAAAAATGACGAAAAGAAGGACATTCGTAATTATAGACCAATATCTATCTTATCAGTTTTTGCCAAGGTCTTCGAATCTTTAGTTTGTCCCTCAGTTCAGATGCATTTCAAAAGTTTTGTTTCTGAACATCAGCATGGATTCTTGCCTGGCAGATCCACGTCCACTAACTTAGTATGTTTCACAAACTCTGTTTCAGAGGCAATTGACCAGCAAAGACAAGTAGACACAATATACACAGACTTCAAAAAGGCTTTTGACAAAGTACCACACGATATCCTAGTTGCAAAGCTATCTCATTATGGATTTTATGATCCATTACTGCGATGGCTAACATCATATTTGCACGGTCGTTCTTTTTTTACTGTTGTTAACGGATTCAGTTCTTCATCGCATGCTATCACCTCAGGAATCCCTCAAGGATCACACCTTGGACCGATCTTGTTTAATATATTTGTTAACGATATCATCTTCTGTTTTGAGCACTCCACACCATACCTGTACGCAGACGACTTAAAATTTACAAAAATTTTTTGTTCACAAGCAGATTCCCTTCTGCTACAGAATGATCTCAACAGACTAACAGACTGGTGCTCTATTAATGGTATGCAGCTCAACTATAATAAATGTCTCCACATCAAATTCACGCGCAAGCAAAATATCATACCAACGCAATACAGTTTAAAGGGCAATAGATTAAAAGAAGTGGACACCATAAAGGATTTGGGTGTTATGCTAGATAAAAAGTTGACTTATCTGAACCATATTGAAAACGTTATTAACAAAGCATCAAAATTGTTAGGTTTTATAATGAGACAAGGTCGAACCTTCAAAGAAACCAAAACGAAAATTATTCTTTACAACAGTCTTGTGCGCAGTAATCTCGAATACTGTAGTGTAGTTTGGCGCCCGCACTATGCTACCCACTACTTAAGACTGGAGCGGGTTCAAAAGAGATTTATGTGGCATCTGTCGTATTCAGTAAGAATACACAAAACAGTTATATCCTATAAACACAGACTAGAATACTTTAAAATTATGACCCTGGAAGAAAGAAGAGATTTGCTAGACCTTATGTTCCTTTACAAAGTGCTACGCAATAAAATAGACTGTCCGAGTCTGCTTGCTAAAATTAATATCAGAGTACCGCGACGATACCCTCGTAATGTTATCACCCCGCTTGTGCCCCCACGCAGCAGAACAGTCTTCGGCGCCAACTCCACTCTGCCTCGGCTGTGCAAGCTCTACAATGAGCGAAGCCGGTCTGTGGATATAAATGCGAATTCGCTCAGTGTTTTTCGAAGGTTGGTGATAAGCGATCTGCTTAATTCCCAACAAAATAGATTCTAATATGGTTAAGTTCATTACTAGTCACTTAAATTATTGATCATTATGAAATCAGGAAAGTAGGAATCATTGCTGTAAGTAGTTATTTATTTTTAATTCATATTTTATTATATACTTCTCTCTTATATTAAGTAAAAAATTATGTATTTTAATACTAACTTTAATTCATAAATTTTGTTATTAACTATCGCTATTGCAATGTACCATTATACTGCATGTAGTGTTTACTTTAAGACGATTTTACAAACTATAAGTAGGTATAAAAATTAGCATGTAACTATATTGTAAGTCTATATTGTAAAATCACTAGTAAACCTATTAAATAAAATAAAATAAAATAAAAATAAAATAAAATAAGCCTCGTATCAAAAAACAGCACTCGAATTAAAATGACCCTCATTACGATGCAGTTGCATAATAGTACATTATGATACAAGTGCGCGAAGTTGGTCATTACAGTCGAAGCGGTATTGCACAGCCCGAGCCGCAAGGCGAGGGCTGTAATAGAGCCAAGACTGTAATGACCAAAGCACACGCGTATCATACGACGTTTTTCAACACACTTGCGAGGAAAAAAAACAATTAGGTAATCAGCAAATTATAAACGAACAAATGTTTGCACAAAATGGCGCGGAGGTTTATTTTTTCGCGCGCCGTATCTTTGGTTAAATAACTATGCGCGCGCAGGTTAAGTCCAGAGGCAACGAACACCGCCATTCAGCCACAATATATTAAACTAAATAATTATGTATTCCTAATAAGAATTTCCGGTAATTAATGATTTAAAATATTGTATTTTTAAATGCTTTAATAGATAATTAGATGAAGTATAATCTTATCTTATCAGATTTTGACTACAACAAGTTTATTTATGTACAAAATAATAAATCTTTTGGTAACAACCTCTTTACGGATATTAAAAAAAAGTGGAATAAGAAAAACACTAGTGCGGCAGTGAAAAGTAAAACGCACTAGTGACTAGTAAGACCAAAGAAAAAATAGCAACTTTACGAGCAAGTGTGTTGAAAATAGATATTTCGATTCCGTATGACGGGAATTTTAGTATTACTGGCTCACGGGCCAATAACATCATGTTTACCAATACTAAAAGAGCGCAGCAACCAGCAACATGGCGGCGTTAAACGTCCTAACACGGTCCTAAGTTCCTAACCTAATAGCAGTTTTAAACTACATGAGTACATACCTACCTAATAATATGAATATTTTTTATGTAATAATTTAAACATTTTCATGAGTGATATATTTTTCTATATCATGGTGAAGCAAAAAACGAATAAAAATATAAAAACATTACACACTTTTAATTATATTATGTACCCTTATGCACCCTATTTTGTCGTTATGGCTTACGAGTTACGACTAAGTAAAATAACAACGATTTATAAACAAAAAATGTGATCGAATTATTATGATCGATGATCATTTTTGTAAATGTTTAGCTAAGTATGATTACAACAGAGTTGCAGCGAAGCGCTCGATAACCTCTTATCGCAAGGTCGTGTTTGTAAACACGAAGCGATGATTTTATTTATACTATTTATGGACTTAAGGTCACGCGTGATAAATATATTTATTTTGAACGATTAAATTATATAATATCCGATAATACAAGGATAATTCATCAATGAATTTTTTTCATTCGTAGCTCGCGCCAAAATGGTCGCCAAGAGTGAAGTGCATCTTACATTTAATTAATACTACTTACTATCTTAATCACTCTGTTGTCCGTCTTTCTGTCCGTGTGTTACCACCGATTTTCTCAGGAACGGGTGTTCCTAGCAAGCTGAAATTTGTACCAGATACTGAGGTCTATAGTCCCTATTAGGTGTATAAAAATCAAGGTCCTGAGTCAACACGATAAAAAGATAGGGGCAAAAATACCAATGGTACCAAAATTTACCTTCATTTTCAACTTTTTTATTTTTCTAAATTTCCCCTTTACTTGTGGTCTAAGACCTTGCTTTTAACCAAAATTTACAATTCTAGGTCAACCGGAAGTACCCTATAGGTTTTGCGTCGAAAACCTAAATGGTAGTTCCCGTTGACCTAGAATCACGATTTTTGGCAAAAAGCAAGGTCTTACAGCACAAATAATAAGGAAAATTTCCTAAAAATGAATAAAGTCTAAAATTAAAGGGTGTCGGCATGTCCGCATACATACCTACATAGTGTTGCCAATTAAGATAGTCCTCTGAGTTGTATGGGCGCTCATACAATTTAGAGGTCTAGCTTAATTGGCACCAACCTCAAATAAGGTATAAATAAATAAAATTGTGCTATTGTGTGAAAGAAATTAAAAGAAAATATTTTTTTTGATATTAAGATTAAACCTCTAAAACAAAAAACATTATAAATAAGCAAATTAAAATTTAATATAATACTTGAATAGGGTCGATGTGCCGGATAGTGGCCTCTTAGTGCTCATTCGCATCATCATAAGTTTAGGACATCAAAAAAAATGTTACAACCTTACTATAGTTATGCTATGTTAGATGAAAGCCCATATAATGAAGTTTCTTTCTTAAATACTTACTGTTTTGCGCTTTGAGCTATTAGTTATTTTTATTTTTTATTTAATCCGGAAAAATGCTAAGAATTTCAGTTATCGGCCTCAAATTTCAGTTTTCGGCCGTGGGATATTCTATTATCGGCCACTGCATTGTGATGGATTTAAAATGAATTTATTAGTCTAAATTTACATTAAAAAGCTTTTTTGTAAGTTAATCATTAATGTTTTATAATATCCAAATGTTATTAAAAATCACAATCAACATAATTCAAGAAAATTAAATAAATAAAAAAAAGCCGGCCGTTTGTTTTGGCCGATTAATCAAAAACTATTACATATAGAAATAAATAAAAAACTGTTTTAGAATGCACAAGTAAAGGCCTTTCATATGATACCCCACTCGGTATAGTTATTTTACTTTGAAATTTCAAACCCCCCCATTTCCCCCCTTTTTTAATAAAACTAAAAATAATTTTCGATTTTTCTGTATTCCAATGATGTTGGGTCACTATTATACACAACTATGCCAAATTTCATGTCGATAGCTGTTATTAGTTGCTGAAATAATCGACTGTGACAGACGGACGGACGGACGGACGGATAAAGTCTCACCATAAGGGTTCCATTTTTACCATTTTGGTACGGAACCCTAAAAACTAAGAAAATTTTGTCACTCACTAACTACAATACCTTTATTTAAACTATCTAATGCGTTCTTTTTTATGTTTAATTTTATTATTTTTTAAATAAATAAAATTAAAATTAAATTTACTAATTTAAACTTTTCAGTGTACCTAATGGCCGAAAATTGAAACGTATCCCAGTGATATGTTTCAATTTTCGGCCACATGCTTTCCATACATTTACGCCATGCCGAGAACTGAGGTGCCGCTACATCTATGTTTTAGTTTACGGCCACCCCCAAAATGATCTAATATTAATCCACTCTCCAATCACTATCAATCATTTTCACATTAATTGCCGACCGAAAACTAATGGCGAGGATTTTTACATCAGGTACAATAATAAAAGAAAAAGTCATGAGATATATTATTTCATCATTTGAATAAAAGAGATGAAAGTCTGGAAGAGTTGATATACCACATATCGGCCCCTAGGCCGAAAAACAAAGTTATGGATTTTTTTTTATTTTAGATCGCGGCCCCCATAATTATTGTTGTTCTGTATAAAATATTCCAGAAATCATATTAGGAGCATGTCAAAAAGTTATTTTTGAAGTGTATTACTTGCCTATTAATAATATCATTTATTTAGTAAAACAACCCAACGATTACCTTGGAGTGAAACGCGCGGCACTACTTTTTTATAATTTCCGCAGGTTGCGTTGCCTCCGACGACGGCCGCCGCCGATTTGAACAAATTCACTAAAATTACTCGAAGATTAATCGAAGATTAAAATTACTCGAAGCTATCTGAACAAAAATATTGTCATATATACAAAATGAGGAGATCCGTAGGAGAACCAGAGTCACCGATATAGCTCAGCGAGTCGCGATACTGAAGTGGAAATGGGCGGGGCACATAGTTCGAAGAGCTGATGGTCGTTGGGGTCCCAAGGTACTGGAGTGGCGACCCCGCACCGGGAAGCGCAGTGTTGGCAGACCCTCCACCAGGTGGACAACATCAAGCGAGTCGCAGGGAGCCGCTGGATTCAGGCGGCGCAAGACCGAGGGCTGTGGAAGTCCATGCAAGAGACCTTTGTCCAGCAGTGGACGTCTATCGGTTGGTAAAGAATAAGAAGAAGATACAAAGCTGAATAAAGATTTCATTTGGAAATAGTATTTCTAAGCGATATTCTCTCAATTTTACGGCATGGTTTACGCGTAGGAGGCCGCCACGAGGCCGCAAACCGAAGGTGGCCGGCGAACCGGCTTACTGACCCTACTTTTACTTCTGGAATACGGAACCCTCGGTGCGCGAGTCCGACTCGCACTTGGTCGATTTTATTTACTGTCTGAACTTGTTAGTAGCGTTGTTCCTCGAAATTAAATTAAAAATTTAACTACGAGGTTACGAGGTTAGCGTTGTTATTTTCATCCTATACTGCGTATTCCTCCGAAAAGCATGTCAATGGAATCACACAAAGCATTCTGGTATATCACGTGTATTCAACATAATATTGTTCTGTATGTCAGATTGTGCGTCGCAACTCAGGAGTGAGTCGCAAGGCGCAGCGTACGACGCGACGGTGCCACACAAGGGATGAGTGTTGTTGTTTGGAACCGGACTCCGGCTCGCACCCAGAATATTCCGCTGGACTCTGCCACGGCGCCATATCAATGTATATTCCGCTGGACTCTGCCACGACGCCATATCAATGTACTTACTACACGGTACACAGCACCGGAAATACCCCGATGCATCTGTTTATTCCACACGAAAACACATAAATATTACGCATCGAGGTCTACGAAAACAGTGGAAGGTCATACAACATTAATAAAAAAATTAGTTTTCGCGTTGATTGGAGGAAAATGATATAAGTACAGGAAAATGAACATAAATTAAAGAATTGATTCGAATTTTTTACCTTTTTTTTTTCAAAAGGCTACATTGCTCAACATCTAAAATAGAAATAATTCAATTAATTTCCGGAAGTTCGCCTAAAACGACGTGCCGACTGCCGACTGGGTAAATAGGGAAAAAGTGGCGGGGATACTTGTCAAACACAGAAAAGAGATGTATGAACGAACAGTGACGTCACCGACATTTCGGAGCGTAGTGTGGGGAGATAGCCAGATGATCACACTATACCCCCCCTTATCTCATTTTACGTTTTTTTATTTGTTGCTCATAAGTCATTTGTGATTATGTCAATAACTTTTATGGGCTAAAAATAGTTAGATTATATTATAGATAGATTTACTGTACAATAGATTGGAATAACATACCTATAGGGTAGATATGAAGCAATATCTTTTAACGTTTTTAACCGACTTCAAAAAAGGAGGAGGTTATCAATTCGTCGGAATCTTTTTTTATGTATGTCCACCGATTACTCAAAGACGCTTGAACCGATTTGGAAAATTCTTATTTTGGTTTAAAAGGGTATACTTCCCAGGTGGTCCCATATAAATTTCATCGAAATCGGTCGAGCGGTTTTTAAAATATCAACAATAAATCTATACATATAATAAAACAGAAACGAAACCAATTCTATACATGAAATAGATTCAAAAAAGGGTTTTTGCTTCTAATTGTGTTCAAGATACAGATATCAAAACAGAAGCTAATTTTTTTTTGTCTGTTTGTCTGTCTGTTTGTTTGTCCTTCTTTCACGTAAAAACTACCGCACAGATTTCTACAAAATTTTATACCGTGGTAGCTTATTACTCGGGTCAACATCTAGGCTACTTTTTATCCCGGAAAATCAAGGAGTTCCCGAGAGACTTTTAAAACTAAATCCACGCGGACAAAGTCGCGGGCATCAGCTAGTTATATAATATTTTGTATAGTGGCGCGGGCGTTTGAAGTCGGTTTTTTGAAAAGAATTTTAGTTTATCTAATTAATAGAAGTGCGTGATTAATAAATGTCAAGTGAGTGGCGAATTATTATCATATCATTAAAAAATTGTTCTCCATACAACCAGCTAAAGGTTTCTGATGTCAGCAACCCGGACCGGTCACTCACCGATATTGTACTTGTGGCCTCAAGGCCGGCGCGCCTGTTCGTCGCAAATGTTGTTCGCCAAATTCTGGTGTTTCCGCTTCGCATTTGTACCTAAGTTTAACCTTTATAACTCGCAGTCTATCATGAGCCGGAACTGTATGGAATTGGAATGGTAATAAAATTTATCTGACGATATTCTTAAAATAAATACAAAATAGCAATCGAGCCATGTTAATAGTCTCAGAAAAGTTTTGTTTAGTCCTTTTGTTTAGACCTGCATAAATATCCTAAGTTTGATTGAAAAACATTATTGCTGATTTTAAAAAAAGTGATAGATAAACATTTCTTTTTCCTGTAATATTTACATTTAACCCCTTTAAACTCTTAATATTTTAGATTTCACTTTGCCAACTTTGGAAAAAATCAAAGTTTACATAACTTTGATTTTTTAAATTAGACATATAAATTTTATATACACACATCAAAAGTGTCTAGGGATCAACATATATTTTTGCAATAACTTTTCTCCTGATTGATATTAATTAAATTTTTCTTTAAGGATTCATCAAATAAAGTGTTTTCGTTTGTCACAGTAACGATAAACCAAGTCACCTTTGCATTAATAAAGAAATTTGCCATTTTCCTAATAAAGGGATTTTTGACATTTGAACCACTAACATTAAAGTTCGAAAAAAAGACTGAAATAACAGTTTTCTTTAAAATTTTATTGGGTAACTTAAACAATTAATAATCCGTGTTTCTACCGCGAACACTAACAACACAAGAACATCGGTTTGGCATACTCAAAATGAGTTCATCCAAATCACGCTGTGGAATGGCCGCCCATGTTCGTTGCAACAACAAAAAAAGGTCTTCTTGCCACTGGATACCCTCCATATTCGGCAGAGCTCTTCTCTGTAGCATATCCCATGCATGCTCAATCGGGTTCAAGTCTGGCGACTGAGCAGGCCAGGGCAGGACATTGATGTTAGCTGCGGCGAGAGTCTGTCTTACAACTCTTGCGGTGTGCGGTCGTGCATTATCATGCATTAACTGAAATAAGGGACCGATTTGCACTTGTAGAGGAACGATGACGTCTGATACAATCGTCTCAGCATAAATTTGAGCGTTGAGGTTGCCTCTGATCCAAATCAACTCAGTTCTTCCGCCGATCCAAATACCCGCCCATACCATGATGGTTCCACCACTATAAGGATGGACTTCCTGGCAGGATTTTAATCGCAGTTGGCGTCCAGGGGTTCTTCAGTGTCGTATACGTCTTGTATCCGGTCTCATACCAAAACGAGACTCATCAGAAAAGCACACGAAACGCCATTGTTCTTCTGCCCAATTTCTGTGTTCAAGAGCCCATTGATATCGAATCCTACGATTGTGCATTGCTATAGGTGGTACCCGTAGCGGTCTTCGGGAATGAAGGTTCACTTCATGCAAGCGGTTTCTGACTGTTTGGTCGCTAATTAAGTTCCCTGAAGAGTGATGAAGCCTCACGGCTAACATCATGGCGGTTATTGTTGGAGCTCTTCGAGTTAAGATTTGAATGTATCGGTCTTGTCTCCGTGTGGTGCAGCGATACCGTCCTCCATGGCGCTCAGCCACGGTACCAGTGCTTCGGTAACGTGTCCAAAGTCGACTGATAACACTCTGACTTGTATTCAGAGCTAAAGCCACAGTACGTTGCCGGGAACCAGCTTCTATCATTCCCACGGCTCTGAGCATTTCTTCCCTGCTTAAATGACGTCGCCGCTCCATAATAACGTTGGTTTTAATCAGTAGTAGGGAAACAGTAGCACTAATAATGTCTTCAATGCGTTGTATGTTTTTATAGGGAAAATATTGACAGCTGATTTTCATCTTTTACTCGAATTTGATTGACAGTTCCTGATTCAAATTATGAAATGCACCAAAAAGGATCCATATAAATTTATAAAATCATAAATTTATTACAAAGCCACATCTCAATCTCAAGAAATCCGCATAAAAATGCTTGATCCCTAGACACTTTTGATGTGTGTATTATATAAATTTTATATATATATATTTAGACATTTAAATTTTTATAAATTCAAATTTGCAAATTCTTAATAACTAATTTAGAATGTGCACAAATGAAGCCCTGTCGAATGGCATTGCCCTTCTAGACCTAGAAAGTTCAAGGCATCAGAAATAAAACATCCCCCGCTCCGAAAATTTCTCGTGGTTTTGTACCTACATATCAATGAGCTTATTCAATCGTACATTAGCCTACGTCACTCGTCAGTCTCCGTATCCCGGTCCTCAACCCATGCAAAAAATCACGACGATCCGTAGCTCTGTTGCAGCGTGATTGAACGACAAACCAAAAAAACAAACAAAAACACTTTCTTATTTATACAATATTATCAAGATTATAAATAAGAACTAAAGATAAACTAGATTTCTTTCCTGCAAGTCACTTAAACCCACATTGAAGAGTTCAGCTGATAACGAGCAGACTCTCATGAAAATAATATTCAGACAGTGCAAATAGACGAAAACGCGCAACAGCTAAGAATACCTATCATTGCCACATCCAATATTGACAAAGGCCGAAAGGCCGTTGTTATTACATTTTATTGTACATTACAATAAGTTTACAATGTAAATTATAAAATTCGAGCTCTTGGGTCAATAACATAGGTAAGTACGACGGTCTACCACTACCTACCTAATTTACAATTCAAACTTCAGTTTTGTAAAAAAATGCACTTAGGTAGGTACCTATTGTTAGGCTTTTATTAAACTTGGAATGTATGTATGTATGTTTGTTTAGGTCAAATCTTGCAAGCTGAAGACCCACTTCCCGGTTTCCGATTGAGCTGGAATTGAATTTGGAAGTCGGTTAAAAATTACCATTTCTTTGCTTTGTACAGTTGTGATGTAGGACTAGGAAGGTAGGTAGGTACTTTACCCTATCTTTGGGCAAAGCAGACACTCGGGGAGAGGGCAGACTAGCTCGCTTGATCGCGCGCTGTTATTGCCTTTAGCGTTAGCGGGTCACAGCTGAAAATCAGCGCCTCACTTTGTATGTGTGTTTGCGTGTGTAATGTGAAGTGAGGCATCATGGTAAGCTGACCCTTTCTGGGTGGTGTCACAGGCAATTAATGTTTAATTTGTATTTTTTGTCTGTGGCACCATTAATGAATAAATCAATTTTCTTTCTTTCTTTTTTTTATGGCCTTTATAGTGGGTATCGCGTTTCGCGCGATTCACGCGATTTCACGATTCTGCGATCGAAAAAAAATCTCGCGATATTTTACCTCAGAAGGTGTTAACGAATACAAAATATGTATAAGTACTACTTTTATTACTGAAGCAAGTAGGTACCTGATAATATAATAACAATTTATGTAGCTTACGGTCTATTTGCTTTATTGGAGGCGGCGGGTGACGCGCGGCGGGCGGCGCACGGCGCCTCACGAAAGACGTAGGTAGGTTCAACGACCTAGACCTTGGAATCGTATGTACGTAAAATATATTGTTTTCAATTTACCCATCAGTATTATTCATTGCGTAATATTAATATTGATATATTCCTGCCACTGAAATTAGCTTCATGTATTCAATTATGCTGCCTTACACTATCTTATCGAGAATATTTTTGATTACTTTTGATTACACTACCTGATGCAAAGATACCTCATGTAGGTACGAGTAAATAAAACACGCAGTAACCGTTTATAGGCGAAAATCCAATCCACTCATACCTATACCTATAATCTTTATCTATTTATAACCCAGTAGGTAGGTTTAATACCTTTTATTGAAATTCAAAAAAATTCTGGTCGATTGTGGAAGAGCTGCGTCATAAGCATTACTGCAACCTCAATTGTGACGATTGAGCGTGTATCAGACAGAGGTTATTGCAATCATCACACTGCAGTCTGCAGCACTATAGCAATCATTTTTACACAATCCGGCTGCAGATTTCACCAAACTCTTATTCTGGAGAATAACAGCTAAAACATCAATTATATTTTTCTCTGCATAATACTTACTCCTGACAAATACTTAGTAATTTACTCGCGAGTAGCGATATTAATCCCAGGTTAGGGTATGGAGAAACCCATTTCACCATCCCCTAGCATATTAACTTTTCCATATCAAAGATTTTCTTCTGGTGTGGCACTGGCCGTGGCTTGTTAAGTTATTAACACCCTAGCGTCAAAGCCGCCAAGCGCTTTAGCGTTCCGGCACGAAGGTGTGTAGAAACAGATTAGGGGTATGGGTTGAATGTACACTGCCATACTCCTTCCAAGTTAGTCCGCTTTGATCTTAGACTGCATCGTAACTTACCATCAGGTGAGATCTATCGTGTCATCGAATAAAAAAATAGATTTTTCATTATACCTATTCGAAAAACGAATATTGGCTTCAGAGGATAGCGGGAGCAAAATTTAATTTTAACCCCATGGGACTTTTCATTTCTCTCTTCTGATTGGTCAGCGTTCGTGCTTTAGCATACTAAAGCACTAACGCGGAACAATCAGAAGAGAGAATTCAAAAATGTTTGAGAAGCTGTTGTCTTCGATAAGTCACGTGATCAAATTTGTCGATTAGATATTACGCCCATACTTCCAACATAAATATTAATGTTTAATTATTTCATAAAAATTTATTTGTGTTTTATTTAAACTTTCAATATACGTATTGGTAATGTCTATACTCTATACATAGTAGGTTTATACTCCTAGCTTTTTCTCATAGGTAATGATGAAAAATAATGTGTGTCATTCGGGGCCAAAATTTTTTGTTCTCGGGCGGCGTATATTGAATTCCTCGCTACGCTCAGGATTCTACTTTAGAATCCCTCGCTGCGCTCGGGAGTCTACTATAGAACCCTTCACTTCGCTCTGAATTCAAAATAACGCCCTCGGGGAACAAAAAATTCCTTTGGCCCCATATAACACAAATAACTATTTCATCATACTTATTCGAAAAACGAATATTGGCTTCAGAGGATAGCGGGAGCAAAATTTAATTTTAACCCCATGGGACTTTTCATTTCTCTCTTCTGATTGGTCCGCGTTCGTGCCTTAGTATGTGTTTATTACTACTGCGTTCGTTGCAGAAACCTGTCAATCGCTCATTCCGTTCGAAATTCAAAAATGTTTGAGAAGCTGTTGTCTTCGATAAGTCACGTGATTAATTTGTTGTCGATTGGTTATACGCCCATACTGTATCCAACATAAATATTTATTAATGTTTAATTATTTCATAAAAATTTATTTGTGTTTTATTTAAACTTTCAATATACGTATAGGTAATGTCTATACAAAGTAGGTTGATACTCCTAGCTTTTTCTCATAGGTAATGATGAAAAATAGTATGTGTCATTCGGGGCCAAAATATTTTGTTCTCGGGCGGCGTATATTGAATTCCTCGCTACGCTCAGGAGTCTACTTTAGAATCCTTCACTTCGCTCTGAATTCAAAATAACGCCCTCAGGGAACAAAACATTTCTTTGGCCCCATATAACACAAATAACTACTATTCTTTCTATTCTATTCTAACTATTCTTTAACCGACTTCCAAAAAGGAGGAGGTTCTCAATTCGGCCGGTATCTTTTTTTTTTTTTTCTATGTATGTCCACCGATTTCTCCGGGATTACTGGACCGATTCGCGTGATTTTTTTTTAATCGACAGAGGATGTTTGCGAAATGGTCCCATAAAAATTTTAACCTTCAACTCCTCAAGCCTGATGCTGCAGGCTAAAACTATGGCGATTTAGGAAATTTCGATAACGAATTGATATTGTAGGTAACAAGTATGGACTACATCATGGAGCTCCAGGTCCTAGCTCCTCAATCATAGGATACTACACTTAAAAGCTTAAAATAAAAATTCTTTTCAAAAAACCGACTTCTAACGCCACTACAAAGTATAAAAATAATTTTAGTTTGTCCACGTTTGTTGAAGTCGGGCGGGCCTAAAATACAAACTATGAAACCGACTCGCGATGCTCGCTCGACTTCTACAAACGAGTCTATCATATTCTGTAGCGTCGCGCATCGGTTTCATAGTTTGTATATAGGCCCGCCCGACTTCAACAAACGTGGACAAACTAAAATTATTTTTATACTTTGTAGTGGCGTAAGAAGTCGGTTTTTTGAAAAGATTTTTTTTTATTTCTAGATTGCACGCTGCGTGGTAGTAGGTCGATTAGACAACAACCGTGAGAAGTGATCTGGCGCTGCGGGTAAGCGTTCCCACGCAACCGAGATGGCCCGGTGTTGAAGACAGAAGTCACAACGATATCAATTTGAGATACTCCAACCAGAAAGACGACATTTGATACTTCCTGGACAGTGTGGCAATCGTGCTCAATTCAATACCGTTTACCTACTACCAATGATTCTTATAAATGTCCAAGTTACACTGACCTCTAAGAATAGTAAGCTCGGACAGGCTAAATATTTTGGCGATTATAAACGCTGAAAATGATGGTCCCATGACATCCTATTACCTAACTAGCTTTTGCCCACGACTTCGCTCACGTAAAATTCAATTTTTAACCCCTATTGTACCCCCTTGGGGGGAATTTTCAAAAATCGTTTCTTATTGGATGCCTAGGTCATGATAGCTATCTGTAATCTGTATGCCAAATTTCAGCCCGATCCGTGCAGTGGTTTGAACTGGACGTTGTTAGATCAGTCAGTCATTTCCTTTTCCTTTTATATGTATATTTAGATATTATGAATGCGAAAGTGTGTGTTTGTTGGTTTGTCATTCAATCGTGCAACAACGGAGCAACAGATCGATGTAATTTTTTGCATTTGGTTTACCTACTTGTATAATTTTTTTCTGAAAAACAGAGGGTTATCGGAGGGGGTTTTAAAAACATAACTCCACGCGGGCGAAGTCACGGGCAACAGCTAGTTTATCATAATTCACATTTTCAAAATTAAAGTTGCTCCATTTTGTTGTCACCTAGCCTATCCAGCGTACGTGAAGTGTAAATTTATAGTAGAGGTCAGTGCCACGTCAGTTACGGTCGAAATTCTATGAAAACATCCGCCCAGTGATTTTGAATAATTTCGAAATAACTGCCCTTTTTCAGGCTCTAACCGCGCTGACGCCTGACGGGCTTAGGTACATCCCGGAAAAGGACAGAGGTTAGATGCTAACCCGGGAAATCTTTACAAATAAATTAAATTGAAGTGTCTGTTTGTAATGTCTTTTGTCTATCTGTTTGTTTTGGCTAATCTCGGGAACGACTGGACTGATTTCGACGGGACTCTAACTGACAGATAGCTGATATTATAAGGAGTAACATAGGCTACCTTATTAACCTACTTTCAAAAAAAGGAGTTGTGTTTTTCTTTTTTTCTACCTATGAATATCGATATTTCCGTGATTTGTTTACCGATTTGCGTGAATCTTTTTAAGCGATACAGAAACTCTGGGAGATGATTCCATAAAAACTTCGGGTTCTAACTCAATCTTGATGCCTGATCTTGATGGGGTACTGCCCACCTAAACTGTTGTGATATATTAACTGTCGATTATGAATATTTTTTATAGGTACCAAGCAAAGACTACCTACATAGTACTGATGCTGCAGGGGGGGGGGGGGGGGGGGGCACGCGGACGAAGTCGCGGGCATCAGCTAATTAAATAATATGTACGGGGTTTTTAAAAAACCCTAATACGGCGCGCACTAATTCGCGCGGGCACCATATTTCAAATAAAAACTATATTTTGTATTTGAAGTGAACTACAGGCAATTCATAGGCATCCCGCACACAGTCAATATTATTGTCAATAAAAATATTGATAATATTTTTTTATATGAAATAATATTGATCAATCCTTCGGCAGCCCGCACACAGTCAATATTATTGTCAATAATTTTATTGACAATAATATTGACTGTGCGGGCTGCCATAGAGAAGACATATTACACTGGAGAAACCGGAATACAACAGTTGGTCGGCATTAGTGCGGAACTAACGAAGCGACGCCGACGTCTCACCCGCGGCCGCTCGGTCATCACCACGAGATCCCGTAAGCCATGCCTCGTTGAACACCACTAATGAGCGCCCATCATATTATACAGCGGGGGAAACCGAAATAAGTGTTTGTTTCCATTAGTTCGTTAAACATAAGAAATACCTATAAATTGATAAAGAACTCATCCCGTCCTTGTTCCTGCCACGTATAATTTGACTACTTTCAAGGCAAAAGTGACTAGGCATCTAGGCAAGCGCGCTACAACCTAGATTTCATCAGTGCTTTCCATCGTTGTTTGTCACCAAGCGCAAGCCTATCTCACAATAAAAAAAATTGTCGTTGCCTTCTTCAGGAGTCAATCCAGGGTATTTGACTGTTGTCAAAATGTTGATATTCATTAATTCTTATCGAATAGAAAATAAATCAGTCAAATAACAAATAAATTATAACAAGCTGTTTTATAATTCATTGTTACTATATCTGTCTCTTTCTAAACAAAATGTTCTATGAAGATTGTATGGAGCAGCTAATGTCTTATAACGTCACACCACAGTAGCGCTCTCTTTGTCTAACAGGAAACATTAAAGCTCTATATTTCTGAGACTAGTAAAGATAATTAAAAAAATGATACTGTGTTTTAATATCTAAGAACTTTATTTAAATATATAAAAAAAATCAGTCAAATACCCCAGAGCTTTATATTCTGTGCTATAGGTAGTCTGGCTGCCTAAGTTGTGTGCGTTTTAATATCATTTGCTTTAACGCTGAAAGAAAACATCGTAAGGAAACCTGTAGCACAGAATATAATTATAATAGTACTACGTACCTGTAGGCTGAGTCTCGATAATAGTCTCAAAGTTGTGTGAAGTCTGCCAATCCGCAATTGGCCAGTGTAGTGGACTTAATGGCCTTATCTGATTCTGATTTTGAGGGGAGACCGGTGTCCAGAACTCCAGAAGTGGGCCGGCGATGGGTTGAGATGATGATGATAACACGTGTAACATCTGACATTACTAAAACTGAATTGTAGGAATTACAAATACAGCTTACAATTAATTTAATACAAAACTTTCGTTATTACAGGTATCACCTGGTACAGCAAAACGTTTTATAAGTTTTTAATTCGAATACAAAACAATTTAGTAATTTGTGGTGGGTTTGTTTTTTCTGTGTGTATTTTAATACAAACATACTTACAACTGTAATTTAGGATTTCATAAAAAATCTTTACATAATCACAGTATTATTCTTATTACTTATTATTATTGATAGGTACTATTTTTAAATTTTGCTACATAGAAAATATTTCTACAGGTAGGTATCTGCGCGTATGTCAGTTGTTTACGATTTTTTTGGGCTAGCAGGAAAATAGAAAAGTACTTGTCAGTAAATGTTTCATGTCAGCAACAGATTCAAGTAGTACGATAAATGGGGGTCGTGGCCGGTCTAGAGTCTAGACCGTAGTACTGAAATCTAATTTTGTCTAGACGTCTTAATTATTTAGGAGTGAATATACTTCAATACTTTGACCTCAACGATTTAACATTTTCATATTAAGTACAATAGTTTATTTATTGTTTTGTGTTGAATTAATAATGCCATTGCCCCCAGAGGTACCTTAAGGTTACACGAAAGTTAGAACGAAATATTTCAATATTTATGGACTGCAACGAACTCACTACAAGGATTTGAACACGACTTCAAAGCTAGGTCGAAGAACTAAATACAAGTGATAACTGATAATGAAGTCAAGGAATAAGTGTACTGACCTAGAAATACAGGCCTATTCACTTGCCTTGAAGTACCTACATGAATTATAAATTGAAGGAAGCACGACCGCCGGAAGGGCATGCCACGCTATAGCGGTATACGCGTTAAACGAGGAAGCGAAACGCTCACTTCTATACATGTATGGTGTCACACGTGGAATGTTAATCATTTGAGGGTACAAAGTACAACCCCAGAATTTCAAATCAAGAATTCACAATAAACTATTAGATATTAGGTGATTCACCGTGCGATAATAATAATATTATTTCACAAACACTCGTACCTATATTACGTTAAAAAGGCATTAACAAACACTTCAGAACGTAGATATGCCTACTATGCTGAAATAAAATAACTGTCGCATAAAGGACGGAAGGATTGGAGCCAAAACAATAGGTAAGGGCTACTTACTTTACGACAGAATCTTAAAAAGGTAATAAAGAATATGCAATCGACTAGAATAATTATTTATTTAGCACAAGAAAGGTCGAATCACCTGCACCCGGGTTTGTTTCACAACGAAGTTTGACGAAAAAAATAGCCCTCATCAAATATCACAGACAAAACGGAATATTACAATGGGACACAGACTGATCTAATTTAGCCCCGTTTTTCCAGTTTAGTCTTAACTTTTTACCGCCAAAAGCTAGTAAGATTTCCGGTGTTAACTGATTAGATTTTATTTACTTTTCGAGATCTACACTACACGGTAACCTCTACATCCGGCTTCAAAGTTTAAAGCTTATTTGTTTATCGATTTATCGATTTGTTAAGTAGACCGACGTATTGTATTGGTGCATCACGATCACACATCACGATAGCGATTTAATTTCCTCCAATAATGTCCAATATCAGATGCATGTTTCATCGTTTATATTTTCAATGGTTAAAGTATTTGGTCAGTTGTAAGATAAACGTCATAACGTGAGATTGACATGATTTATGTAAGTCCTACAGGGTTAGTTAATGCCGAGTTATTTTCCAATGGCGCAACACAATCAATATAAAATCATTTGATTAAAGGCTATGCCTGAAAATCAGTCAATCAAATGAAATTGATTGACTGATTTTCAGGCATAGCCTTTTCAGGCATAGCATAGGCATAGTATTGGCGATGCGCAGGAGCACCGCTGGGTTTTAGTGGGTATTTTGGAATGCCAATGAGTCCCACATACCCGGTGCATATTCATGTTGTCAACAATAATTAGTGGGAATACCATTAGTGCAGATGATAATAATGTACTTGTAACCTTTATACAGCACCCTAAACATTAGAATATTAAGAATAAAATTAATACAATGTTTATACTTATAATACACTACCGAATGTCCATCCCAAAAAAAAAACTACAATATGACGTGCTCAATCACAAAAAACAAATATCAATTGAAATACAATTGAAATCTAAACAGAGTCAAAGAATAAATAGAGTGTAAAAATTTGTGTGATTGACGACATAATAATGTCCTCCCGACCGAATCCGATCACGGCGGCCAACCTCCTTAGAGATCAGCCATCTGCGCGGGAGATATTATAGTGCACAAGTGTGTGCGCAAACACAGGTGCACTCTCTATTCCCTTACTCTCATAGTCCGATGGGACGGAAATCCGACACGACCGGAGAGAGATCAGGCGCAGGACCGACGGCTTTACGTGCTCTCCGAGGCACGGGGGTGACACACCGCCAACTTCCTAACTCCGGGCTAGTACTGAGAATTTCTTTGGCAGAAAAACCCAATACATTTTTTTTTAACGGCCCGACCCGGGAATCGAACCCGGGACCTCGTCATCTGTAGTCGAACAAGCTAACCACTAGACCAACGAGGCAGTTTGACGACATAATCTGTGTGTAGGATATCGGTAGTAGGATGGTACGATTGCCGATGAGTGATGTGATGATGTCACAATCAAATCAACGTTGATGCATTGTTAATTCATGACTGATGAGTGATCACTGATCTGATGACTAGAGGTGACAGAAGTGCTGGTTTTTCCCTTGAGGACCTAATCATAGTCATCATTAGTGTTGTTTGTAAATATTGACAATTTATAATTCTACTAGATGATGCCCGCGATTTCGTCCGCGTGGATTAAGGTTTTTAATTCGCGCGGGAACTCGCGCGGGTAATTTTGCGGTATAAAAAGCCGGTAGCCAATGAGTTAATCCTGGGTATGAGCTATCTCCATTCCAAATTTCAGCCAAATCGGTTCATTCGTTGTGGCGTGAAAGAGTAACAAACATCCATCCATCCAACCAAACATCCTCACAAACTTTCACATTTATAATATTAGTAGGAAGTAGGATAATAATTTACCTCCACAAATAAATGAAACAAAAGAGAATGTCGGTGATTTCGAAATAATTGCTTCATATTAATCCGAGTATTTGCACGATAGCAAAACCCAAACACACATTTTTAAATTTTTTATCTGTCTGTATACAAAAACAAAACCTGACACCAGTTTTTGAGGAAAAAAGCAATCTTTAAATACATGCGTAACCAAAGTTATGTAGAGTTAATGCTAGAGTGTAAATACAGTATGGTAATATATTACATACTTATAGAAAATATTTTTTATTAAATGACTACATAATATGTTCAATACTATGCATTTTAGTGAAATACAGGTACAGTAATAGCTAGTGTTTATTTCAATAGTGCTCGTGTAAACAACTTTTGTTTTCGAGAGAAATCGGTAAAGGAAATGTTTAATCGAAGAAACTAGTTTATAATTTCAATGTTATTTTTATCCTTACCTTGCAGTTGTTTACAAACAGCGCTCGTACAAAGTCACACTTCTATAAATAGCATGCGGTAAAAACATGCAATCATTCAGAATTGCGATTACTCAGCGCTTCGTGCGGGGAACTCCACAGTCCACGGCCAATGTACCAATGCGGAAAGTATTTGTTATGTTTAAACGGTTTGTTCTTTCTACATGTCCGCTCATACTCGTATTAGTGTATTGTATAAAGGTAATTTTAATAAGTAATATTATCTTGTTGTTGTTGTATCTAAAATTTAAGCCTTAATTGTCTATTATGTTTATTTTATTTTTAATTCATTTTTTTTCTTGTGTGACCACAGTGGTGGTCCGTGACGTTTCGGCCCTTGGGCCCCTCCTGAAAATCAGCGTTGCGGTGTGTCCGGTAGGTACATACCTGCCTTTCATGCTGCGGCACAAGCTGAGGGGTTGGCCCATTGACCATTCCACACCAATTACTTTTAAATAGGCATATAGTAGACTCTAAGTGATAACTAATTTGTTGTGTTGGTTAAGGTCAATAAAGTTTTATTTATTTATCACATCCTAGGGCCTAGGATGTAATACGAGTATGACCAAGGTATGACCTTAGGCCCTAGGTGATGCCGCGTAAATCCACATTTTTTGAATCTCGTGGAAACTCTTTGACTTCTAGGGATAAAAAATGGGATCAAATATAATTACTACCTAACTAACTGAGACCCCATACATACTTCTATCAAAAAATTAAGTAGCACTCGGGGACTGCCGCGGTAAAGCTATTGCATAGCATTTTTATCAACTTATGCAATTCTAATATTTATGCATTTTTTTTTGCATAGTAAAAATTATGCAAAAAAATAATTAAAAAACCAACAAACAAAAAAAGCGCACTGTCATTACTTCGCGAGTGAGATTCGAACCTGCGACATCTAAAGAAAGCGGCCGCTCGCCCACTGAGAGCAGAAACAGAGCTAAATGTGAACCTCTAAAATGTTGAACGCTTACCGAACGACGGTGTTAGGTTTTTTTTCGTTACGGAATTTCTTGATTCGGTCGCCGCGTTTGAACTGTTTGTCCTAGTTCAAAGCCCGCGATAAAAGCTATGCAATAGCTTAATACGTAATAAATAATAATACTTTGTAAACACAAACAAGTGTAAATTAAAAATTTTATTTTTAAATACAAGCTTTTAGTAGCTACATCATTAGACTCTAGATATCATCTGACTAGGATCAGAGTTCTTGTCATGACGAATCAAACGAGCCCAAACCGATGGGGTTACATCGTTTATTACAGTGTTCCGATAGCCATCTTCCGTCTCCATCATCAGATCAGCTCCATGTCACAATAATATTGCATTGTCATCCGATTTACACATACATGCAAAATTTCAGCTCAATCGGAAACCGGGAAGTGGTTCTAATTCATCTTGCAGGATTTGATCCAAACAAACAAATATAAATAAACTGGTCAAGCTAATAAAAAGCTTGTAAAAAACCGTATCAGCTGACCAAATTAGACTATGTCCGTCTCCAGAGTATTACCGTGGTCCGTGTGGTATTTATTACTCCGTCGAGAATAATTTCGCGGTTAGGTTGACCTATTTCCGGGATAGAAATGAAAGCTCTATTACTCCTTGTATAGTAAGTACTTACTCTAATATTTGTCCTTATCTCTATTTTTGGTACCTGGAAAGATGTCATTTGATTTTGATACATTAGAAGTAGAGCAATATCAAGCGTAGTTTACTTTGTGATATACTCGTAGGAACGAGATTAAACTTCCTTACTTTCTTTTAAAGAGTCCTAATAATAGATTTTTATGTTTACGGAGTTAATTATAACAAAAATTTAAGATGGTTCAAGCGATGTTTAACTGTTTGTCTAGTATCAGGCACTTATCTCAAAATCCATGGAAACAAGGTCGCAACAAAAAATTCCTTAGGTACCTATGCCTGTTTTTTTCCTGTGATTTTTAAAAGAGCACCACACCGCATGTTCATAACTATACATTGAAACCTATACGCTTAGATCATCTTGTATTCCTAGTTATAAAATTGTTGATAATTTAATACGCACGTAAATTTATTCTCCTCCTTCTACGCCTCAAGAGGGTCCGAAAGACTTGTGGGAATGGGCGTGACGTTTTATAATAAAATTCCACAGTCGATCTAAGACTTGCCTTTACACAAGTTTAAGAAATCAGTTAAAACTAATCTCATGAAAAAAGCATATTATACAATTGAAGACTATATAAATGACAAAAAAGCGTGGATATAATTCGTTCCAGCGGTTCATGAGACAGTAGGTAATGATTAACCTGTAAATTCTCTTTTTCCTCATTGTGGAAACACTGCATACATAGCATAATATCTACTATATTGTAAACTTGTTTTGAAAAGAGCAACTGCCGAGTTTCTTGCTGGTTCTTCTCGGCAGGAACGGCATTCCGAACCAGTGGTAGACTCATCGACGATCCAAAAGCACTTGTAAAAGAGTTTATTTCAATAAAAACATTTCTATTCTATTCTCTTCCATAATCCCTCAGTGCCTACAGAAAAAAGATTTTCTAAAACTATTTGATAAAAATAATAATTTTTAATGGATCCGAAACATGGTCGGTGACTGCTGATGCTCCGAAGACTTAAGATTACTCAGCGAGCGACCATGGAGAGAGTTATGCTCGGATTATGGGTGATCAAATGAGAAATTATGAATGAGATCCGAGTATCCGTGAGGAGTACCATAAAACCTACACATGGAGAGTTTAACTTCAGCTCCGCCTGATCTGATATAAATCCGTACCATGTATGGATATTACAACCTCAAGAACTGCGCGCATTCGGCGGCCGGACTGAAGCTATTCAATGACTTTGGCCTGACCGGATGGATTGAACGGATGGTGTATGGCGCATTAGTCTGCACCTAAGCAGCGAGTCAGCGATCGCGTACGCCGATACAGCTAAGGCTCTTCGTACACAAACAAGGCTACGCAAATCTTCGATACTCGACGACTTTAGTCTCTAAGCGACTACCGCAATACAAATTCATAGAGGTTCGTACACTCGGCGACGACGTGTACCTTTGTACGAACCTCTATGAATTTGTATTGCGGTAGTCGCTTAGAGACTAAAATCGTCGAGTATCGGAGATTTGCGTAGCCTTGTGTACGAAGGGCCTAACTGAGACGCGAAGCTTGTGGTAATTAGCGGACCACATAGTTCGAAGAATCGATAGTCACGAGACTCACAACCACAAGGTTCTGGAATGGTGACTTCGCACCGGAAAATTATGGCAGACCCTGCACTAGGTGGACCGGCGACGAGGCGCAGGATACAAGCTACAAGAAGCCTATGTTCGGCAGTGGACGTCTATAAAAAAAAGAAAAAAATGGCAGTCATAGGGACTGCCGATAGAAGTGAAAACTAGATTTGCTAATAATTAAAAACAAATAAGGAAAGCGCACTGTCACGATTTCGTGAGAGATTCGAACCTGCGACATCATACATTTAACGGTAATGCGGCTGCTTGCCCACTGCGCTGTACAAGGTTGCCTGGGAACTTCTAAAATATTGAACGCTTACTGAAATCTCCAGGCGACGATTTGAAGGTGACGATGACGCGAAATCCATGTTTTTTGCTCACCCAAAAAAGTGCTCAACGCGCCTAAAGAAGTTTTCACTTCAATAAGTTAGCGAGGACAACAACGAGACGTCCAGAGTTTTAAGCAAAAGCTACATTTTAATAACAGTACTTCATAGAGCAATCGGCAGGTATCATGTAAAGCAAGCGTGACACTCAAAGGTGACATCGAAGCTAAACTTTGAACCACACACACCTTGATTTTAGAGGTAAGGCCGACGAAATGTGTTGTGTCATTAGTAACAAAATAAGCGAAACCGTTTTAAATAATGTAATCGTACATTTGACACGCGTGTACATCAAAACAACATACTAAGGCAATTAAGATACTGCAAATTACCAAGCACATTTTAGTATCTACATTCTTGTGTAAAGGAAATACCAATAAAGAAAGGATAATATTCATATAAGTACTGGCTAAAGTGTCGCTATTGTGATTTATGATGACTTTATACAGTTCTTCTTCTTCTTTATCAACCGATAGACGTCCACTGCTGGACAAAGGTCTCATGCATGGACTTCCACAGGCCTCGGTCTTGCGCCGCCTGAATCCAGCGGCTCCCTGCGACTCGCTTGATGTCGTCGGTCCCATTACCGTGACCGCTGCCAGGGTCAGGAATAGCGAGGACGCCGGGAACTAGGGGCCATGGTCTTGTGCGAATATCCATAAAGGGTTTGCCCATAATGACAACGCTGGGCAGGCGTGTTGGTCATCGCAGGGCTAAACTGATCGCACCCGTGTCGCTGCTGCCCTACACAGGCCTGTGCCATTTGCTCAGTTTAGCCAGTATGAAATGGTTATACCGCCATCTTTCGGTCGTCATAGCCTTGTCAGTAGACTAGCAGGGGGCACCGCGGGCAGGTGAGGTTGACGTTTGGGGGGTAAGGGAGCGCACCTCCATCTTATACAGTTACATTTACATAATTATTATTATTAATATATATATAGCTGCTCGTGCTGATTCACTCACTGACTCACTGATTGATCACCTCTCCTGTAAAATTTTGTATGAAATTTTTTTTTTCACCAATGGTTTCGTATAGAAGGCAAAAATTCATTCGGAGGAAAAATATGGAGAGAGCTGATGATTGAGGATTTCGGAGACGGGTGAGGAGCGCGGCCAGATTATTGAAGATAGGTGGGGAGTGCTCGAACAAATGTCATTTGAAACCTCATCCAATTTGCAGTGAGCTGAAAAAATCCAAAATGGCGGAAAAAAGATGGCGGCCATACAAACTTCGTCGGTGTCTATCTCGGAGAGTATAAAAGATGCAAGAGTGCTTCTTTGGCAAAAGATGATCAGGACCCGAAGTTCTACTTGATGAATAGAAAAAAAACTCAAGATGGCGGAATTTATTTTTTCATACAAAATATATGGCGACTATTGAAGAGGAAATTGGAAACTATGCAAGACTTTGATACGTTTCCTTTTCAAAATTTGTTTTTATAATAGAATTCTCATTCTGACAAATGATGAGATATGATGATCGAGGGTTTGGAAGGTGGGTGAGGAGCACGGCCAGGGTATTGAAGATAGGTGGGAGGTGCTCAAACAAAAAATACTCGAAACCTCATCCAATTGCCAGTGAGTTGAAAAAAATTCCAAAATGGCGGATTAAAGATGGCGGCCATACAAATTTTGTCGGTGTCTATCTCGAAGAGTATACAAGATGGAAGAGTGGTTATTTGATAGAAAATGATCAGGACCTGAAACTCTAATTAATGAACAGAAAACCCGCGGTCCACTTTAGTGGGCCGCGCACCCACGCGCCCTACTAGTATAATATATATTTAAATATTTTGTTTAAATTTCGTCCTTTTAACATCGTATAATTATTATTTTGAAATATTAAATAAGGAAATGTGGGTGTTATTGGTTCTATTGTACTACTGGATTAAATGTTACTCTACGTACGAGTATAATACTACTCTTTTTCCTTAGATAAATAGTGCTAATGGGAGGCGTAACAGCCGTACCTAACGTTTTTTAGGTTGAGAAAGAGCACGTTTCAAGAAGTACTTAACAATGACGTAGTACTATTATATATTCTGTGACAATGATAAATTTGCGTGTACCTTATTGATAGATAACAATAATATAAATACCTTAAACGTGATTTCATCAATAACAACAACGTCGTATTTGACGTGCATCTTACGTGCTTCTATAGTGAAAAATATCGTTCGCTATGACGTGTTGTTATTTTTAAAACATCTAGGATTTTCGCATCAGGTAATCGATAGAATTATAATACAAGTATGTCCAATGCTCATGCTCCGCTCCACCCAGTAATCGTTGAGAACTTACTCGAAATTGTGGACGAGTATAATAATATACCCGAGACACTCAGTCCAGCTAGATAGGTCCAATTTCGAGAAAGAGATCAACCGCCGAATGCAACTTGGCTGGGCAGCATTCGGGAAGCTCCGAGATATCTTCTCGTCCAAAATCCCGCAGTGCCTGAACTGGCCTGAAGACTTAAGTCTTCGAACAATGCGTGTTGCAAGTGATGATTATCGGATCCGAAACATGGTCGCTAACTATGGGCCTCATAAGAACGCTAAGGGTCACTCAGCGGGCGATGGAGGAAGCTATGCTCGGAGTTTCCCAGCGAGATCAAATCAGAAATAAAGAAATCCGTTGGAGAACCAAAGTCACCCACATAGCTCAGCGAATCGCGAAACTGAAGTGGAAATGGGCGGAGCACATAGTTCGAAGAGCTGATGTCATTGCGATCTCAAGATGCTGAAGTGGCGACCCCGCACCGGGAAGCGCAGTGTTGGCGGACCCCCTCCACTAGGTTTAGCGACGACATCAAACAAATCGCAGGGAGCCGCTGGATTCAGTCTGCGCAAGACTGAAGCCTGTGGAAGTCCTTGCAGGAGACCTTTGTCCAGCAGTGGACATCTGTCGGTTGATAAAGAAGAAGAACAGGAGTATTCTCAAAGATATAACGAAATTGAAAATACTAAGGGAATTTTATTTAAAAATAAGTTATAGGTACCTAGATAGAATATACCTATAGTTTTATCCACTGGACATATTTAACATAATATTTCTGCATAACAGAACAGCCGATAGGAAAAATTATCTATTTACAGGGCAAAATTCAATACTCTCAGATCTCTATAGAAGGTGTCTCTTCCTTTTCCAGATAAGTAGTTTAAGTAATGGTACCTACAGAATAAATAAAAAATAAATAATCAATAAAAGCTTCTGTTCCTGAGGAATAACTCAAGCTATGCACTCCTCAACAGCTGGTTATGTCGTTGGCTGTAAATTGTAACCTGTTATAATAACAAGTGTCTTACTTCTTAGTTCTTATAAACTGTACTACAAAAAGTGTCAATATTTTTGAAAATTAACCATAACAGAATGACAGCTTGACTGTGGCGTCCGCCCTAAATTATACTTTGTTTACTGAAGAATTCTTGGTTGCATTGCTTTTAGAGTTCACTTTTCGATCAAATAAATGCAGGCGACCAGAGTTTGTTTTCAAACGGAAATGAGGGCACCTTTTTTCTTTAAAAACACTCAATGATTAAAGTTAAGTATAAACGCAAAACAAATTGCGTCATTATATTATTTGTTCCGACTTGCGGTCGATGCGCTCGGTACTGGAGATTTAAATACATATCAAGAAAAAAAATACTTCTTGATGTTCGCTGGTTTCAATGATTAAACAAAAGAAGCAGGGCAAACAGTGTAGCCAATGCTTGGCGAGAAATGCACTAAAACAACCTCGAAAATGCAGTAGGTATTCATATAATTATTGCTAATTTCATTAAAAAAATTAACCCTGTAGTTCGTGAACATTTGAAACAGGAGAATAAAATTAATAAGAATTTCTTCCCCTGTGAAAAACAAATTTAGACGTTTTTGTAACTCCATGGAAACAGCATATTTAAGCGCTAAATAAGGTACTATTAGGCACTAAATTTTAATTTGAAACGCTGAAGTATCACAAAATGGTAATACTAGCTAGAAGAAAACTAGTAATACTAGCTAGATAATAAAAAAAATTATGTTTCAATGTTGTAATTGTGGACTAGGTACATTTTCTGGAATTATTATTAATATAATTACCTCGATGATGTATTCGCAAAACTTAAAGAATATCAATTATCCTATAATACCCTATATATATATATATATATATATATATATATATATATATATATATATATATATATATATATATATATATATATATATATATATATATATATATATATATATATATATATATATATATATATATATATATATACATTACCCTTCAATGTATATGTATTTATATGTATGTTGGCAGTACGCAGAAAGTCATTGCCGTCTTATTTACGTTCAACGTTTCAAAGAACAACATGGTCAGTATTTTTACCACGAATTGGCACTTGAGCTAGATACACACATCAAAAGTGTCTAGGGATCAAGCATTTTTATGCGGATTTCTTGAGATTGAGATGTGGCTTTGTAATAAATTTATGATTTTATAAATTTATATGGATCCTTTTTGGTGCATTTCATAATTTCATAATCAACGATTAAAATCCTGCCAGGAAGTCCATCCTTATAGTGGTGGAACCATCATGGTATGGGCGGGTATTTGGATCGGCGGAAGAACTGAGTTGATTTGGATCAGAGGTAACCTCAACGCTCAAATTTATGCTGAGACGATTGTATCAGACGTCATCGTTCCTCTACAAGTGCAAATCGGTCCCTTATTTCAGTTAATGCATGATAATGCACGACCGCACACCGCAAGAGTTGTAAGACAGACTCTCGCCGCAGCTAACATCAATGTCCTGCTCTGGCCTGCTCAGTCGCCAGACTTGAACCCGATTGAGCATGCATGGGATATGCTACAGAGAAGAGCTCTGCCGAATATGGAGGGTATCCAGTGGCAAGAAGACCTTTTTTTGTTGTTGCAACGAACATGGGCGGCCATTCCACAGCGTGATTTGGATGAACTCATTTTGAGTATGCCAAACCGATGTTCTTGTGTTGTTAGTGTTCGCGGTAGAAACACGGATTATTAATTGTTTAAGTTACCCAATAAAATTTTAAAGAAAACTGTTATTTCAGTCTTTTTTTCGAACTTTAATGTTAGTGGTTCAAATGTCAAAAATCCCTTTATTAGGAAAATGGCAAATTTCTTTATTAATGCAAAGGTGACTTGGTTTATCGTTACTGTGACAAACGAAAACACTTTATTTGATGAATCCTTAAAGAAAATTTTAATTAATATCAATCAGGAGAAAAGTTATTGCAAAAATATATGTTGATCCCTAGACACTTTTGATGTGTGTATTTATAAATCACGACAAACACCTTTATACAAGGAAATGGATAAGGATATGGAGACACCTATCGTATCTTTTATATTAAAATATAGTAGTTATAGTTCGACGAATACTGTATATTTTATAGATAAACTACGGTAATTAATATCCTTAAGGTAAATAGTTATTTGTTCAACAAGATAGCAAAGTTCGTTTTTGTTGCGAGTGCCTAGTTTGAATCCCAAACGAGCGAAGGGTTCTAACTTCTAACATTGAGTCACGAGTGTAGCGAGTGATTCTAATTTTGAATCCTGAGTGTAGTGAGGGATTTAAAAGCAAAAAACTTTGCTATCGTGTGATACATACAATAATATTAGCAATAGCGAAAAAATTCAAGATGTAAGAGAAATATTTACTGAAAAATTAAAGAATTTTTACATTCAGGTATATTACTTACGTGCTTACTAATTAATATACTTAACTTAAATTAAATATGATAACAGTCTCTGAACAGGTCTTCGCACCTTTAGCAATCCACCAATCATTTATTTCATAGGCTTTCAAGTATTTTAACCGACTTTTTCACGTGACTTTTCCGGAAGAAGGTTTAATTCAGCGTTAGACTCTTAGGGCCTGTATCACCACCTTCTGATAAGTGTCGGATAGCCTAACAGTAAATTCTGTCACTTTCTTACTTTATGTCAAGTGACAAAGACAAAATATGCGAATAAGCTATCCGACACTTATCAGAAGGTGGTGAAAATGGCCCTTATTCTATTAATTCTGATGGTGTCAAATTATTATTAAAATGTTGTTTTACAAAATTATATAAATATATATATTATATTACGATATATACGAAATAAAATTCATATACAATACTATATATAAAAAACTGAACTTTTCTTGAGACAATGAATTGAAGAAATGCCAATCCAGAGGGTTCTTAACCCTCTGGAGGCTCTGGATTGGCATTTCTTAACGAGCCTTTTCGCGAAACATGCTCTTTCGTTACAATAGTTTAACATAGTAAACAGATATATTTTGAGGAAGAAAAAATTGTGTAGGCTATTTTAATAGTTGAACTACATTGTGCAACTTTCAGATTTGTCATAAAAATAATACTTTTTGAGTAAAAAAATTTCAATTACTCACTTTGACATGAAAAACCATAGAAAAACTACTTGTGGCGTTACAATAAGCGTGAAGTTTCTACTGGTTTAAATCAGAAAAATAATTCCTTTTTGAAAAGTAAAGGAATCAAACTTTATTAAGCAATTTTTATTTATGACATAAATCATTTCAATAATTAATGAAAAATATAATAAAAAATCTTCGATACAAATTAGTATGAAAGCGAGCTCAGGCCGTCATTTTCTCATTCAGCCGCTGGCTTTCGAAGAGGATCCACGTTGCTCGTCGCGCGCTCTGGCAAAAATAATTTTACGAGCGAAATAGTGTATTATAGAGGCACGTACAGTGGGACCTGAATCGAGGACGAAGATTTCTAATAATATTCTAAAAGTACCTAGTCAGTAATTTATTTAAATTCCTAGGTAGCGCAGCAATAGTGCTTAGTCTCAGTAGTGTGGAGTCTTATTACTGGGGGGACCTGGGTTTGATTTCTGGAAGGGGCAATTTAAATCAATTAATTTTTTTTATTCGATGACAAAATAGTCCGTCACTGCGATCTCACATGATGGTAAGTGACCATGCAGTCTAAGATGGTACGTGCTAACTTGGAAGGGGTATGGCAGTGTGCATTCAAGCCATACCCCTTATCTGTTTCTACACGCTGTCGTGCCGGAACGCTAAAGCACTTGGCGGCACGTCTTTGACGGTAGGGTGGTACCTAACTGGTAACTAGCCATGGCCAAAGCCTTCCACCAGAGATAATTCAGAAATTATAAATTCCTTAATCGACCCCACCGGGAATCGAACCCGAAACCTCCCAGTTTTAAGACCAGAGCGCTCACCACTGCGGAGGTCGTCAAAATTATATTATGTAAGTAGGTACATAATATTTATTTAAATTCCTAGCGCTCAGTGATGAGGGTCTTATTAGAGCTCTGTTGCGGCGTGATTGAAAGACGAACCAACAAACACACTTTCGCATTTATAATGATTCGGATCGAATCACAACCATACAATACGACACAGGGATCGTATTGAATAGTTTCGAATAGAAAGAAAGAGGAAATGGATGCCAAAATTAAAAAAGTCACCGCCATATTGGAATTCTTTGTTATTAGACCGATTTCGTTCAAAATCGATATTTAGGCTTCCCTGGGGTCAAGAAAGAGGAAATGATTGCCAAAATTTTAAAAGTTCCAGCCATATTGAAATTCTTCGTTATTGGACCGATTTCGTTCAAAATCGATATTTAGGCTTCTCTGGGGTCAAGAAAGAGGAAATAGTTGCCAAAATTTTAAAAGTCCCCGCCATATTGAAATTCTTTGTTATTAGACCGATTTCGTTCAAAATCGATATTTAGGCTTCCCTGGGGTCAAGAAAGAGGAAATGATTGCCAAAATTTTAAAAAGTTCCAGCCATATTGAAATTCTTCGTTATTGGACCGATTTCATTCAAAATCGATATTTAGGCTTCTCTGGGGTCAAGAAAGAGGAAATAGTTGCCAAAATTTTAAAAGTCCCCGCCATATTGAAATTCTTTGTTATTAGACCGATTTAGTTCAAAATCGATATTTAGGCTTCTCTGGGGTCAATAAAGAGGAAATGATTGCCAAAATTTTAAAAGTTCCAGCCATATTGAAATTCTTCGTTATTGGACCGATTTCGTTCAAAATCGATATTTAGGCTTCTCTGGGGTCAAGAAAGAGGAAATAGTTGCCAAAATTTTAAAAGTCCCCGCCATATTGAAATTCTTTGTTATTAGACCGATTTCGTTCAAAATCGATATTTAGGCTTCCCTGGGGTCAAGAAAGAGGAAATGATTGCCAAAATTTTAAAAAGTTCCAGCCATATTGAAATTCTTCGTTATTGGACCGATTTCATTCAAAATCGATATTTAGGCTTCTCTGGGGTCAAGAAAGAGGAAATAGTTGCCAAAATTTTAAAAGTCCCCGCCATATTGAAATTCTTTGTTATTAGACCGATTTAGTTCAAAATCGATATTTAGGCTTCTCTGGGGTCAATAAAGAGGAAATGATTGCCAAAATTTTAAAAGTTCCCGCCATATTGAAATTCTTCGTTATTGGACCGATTTCGTTCAAAATCGATATTTAGGCTTCTCTGGGGTCAAGAAAGAGGAAATAGTTGCCAAAATTTTAAAAGTCCCCGCCATATTGAAATTCTTTGTTATTAGACCGATTTAGTTCAAAATCGATATTTAGGCTTCTCTGGGGTCAATAAAGAGGAAATGATTGCCAAAATTTTAAAAGTTCCCGCCATATTGAAATTCTTCGTTATTTGACCGATTTCGTTCAAAATCGATATTAAGACTTCCCTGGGGTCAAGAAATAGGGAATGTATTCCAAAATTTATAAAATTTACCGCCATATTGAAATTCTTTGTTACTGAACCAATTTCGTTCAAAATCGATATTTAGGCTTCTCTGGGTTCAAGAAAGAGGAAATGGTTGCCAAAATTTTCCCCGCCATATTTAAATTCTTTGTTATTGGACAGATTTCGTTCAAAATCAATATTTAGGCTATTCTGGGGTCAAGAAAGAGGAAATGGTTGCCAAAATTTTAAAAGTCCCCGCCATATTGAAATTCTATGTTATTGTACAGGTTTCGTTCAAAATCGATATCTAAGGTGCCCTAGGGTCAAGAAAGAGGAAATGGCTGTCAAAATTTTAAAAAGTCCCCGCCATATTGAAATTCTTTGTTATTAGACCGATTTCGTTCAAATCGATATTTAGGCTTCTCTGTGGTCAAGAAAGAGGAAATTGTTGCCAAAATTTTAAAACGTCCCCGCCATATTGTAATTCTTTGTTATTGGACCGATTTCGTTCAAAATCGATATTTAGGGTTCCCTAGGGTCAAGAAAGAGGAAATAGTTTCCAAAATTTTAAAAAGTCCCCTCCATATTTAAATTCTTTGTTATTGGACCGATTTCCTTCAAAATTGATATTTGGGCTTCTCTAGGTTCAAGAAAGAGGAATCTTGGAAAATTTTTGGAATCCATTTCCTCTTTCTTGACCCCAGAGAAGCCTAAATATCGATTTTGAACGAAATTGGTTCAGTAACAAAGAATTTCAATATGGCGGTAAATTTTATAAATTTTGGAATACATTCCCTATTTCTTGACCCCAGGGAAGTCTTAATATCGATTTTGAACGAAATCGGTCAAATAACAAAGAATTTCAATATGGCGGTGAATTTTAAAAATTTTGGCATCCATTTCCTCTTTGTTGACCCCAGAGAAGCCTAAATATCGATTTTGAACGAAATCGGTCGAATAACAAAGAATTTCCATATGGCGGTGACTTTTTAAAATTTTGGCATCCATTTCCTCTTTCTTGACCCTAGGGAACATTAAATATCGATTTTTAACGAAATCGGTCCAATAACATAAAATTTCAATATGGCGGGGGCTTTTTAAAATTTTGGCAACCATTTCCTCTTTCTTGACCCCAGAGAAGCCTAAATATCGAATTTGAACGAAATCGGTCCAATAACAAATAATTTCAATGTGGCGGGGACTTTTTAAAATTTTGGCAACCATTTTCTCTTTCTTGGCCTCAGAGAAGCCTAAATATCGATTTTGAACGAAATCGGCCCAATAACAACGAATTTCAATATGGCGGGGACTTTTTAAAATTTTGGCAACCATTTCCTCTTTCTTAAACCCACAGAAGCCTAAAGTCAGAGGTGCATAGCCGGGATCGAAACCACGACCCCCCGAATAGGAGCTATGCTATCACTGCTATTATACTAGCTTGTATGTATACTACATAATAATAATAATAATGTACCTAGCCCTATAACATAATAAATTAATTTGAAGTCATAAAAATTTGGTACCTACCTACTAGTACCTAATTTTTATGACTTCAAATTAATTTATTTTATTTTATTTATTTGTTAAAGTGCTAGATTTTGTATTTTATTTAATGATGTAACATTTTTGACATTCCTAAGCGCTTTTGTAACCTCAATCGAAGAAATAAACAATACAAATACAAATACAAAATACGTCCTCCCGACCGAATCCGATCACGGCGGTCAACCTCCTCACAGAGATTAACGCGGCCGGGAGATATTGCGCAAACACAGGTTCACTCTCTATTCCCTCACTCTCATAGTCCGATGGGACGGAAAATCCGACACGACCGGAGAGAGATCAGGCGCAGGAGCAGGACCGACAGCTTTACGTGCTCTCCGAGGCACGGGGCCCGGGGGTGCCGGGTGACACCGCCAACATCCTAACTCCGGGCTAGTACAGAGAATTTCTTGGCAAAAAACCCCAATACTTAATTTATTATCCCGACAGGAATCGAACCCACGAACCTCGTCATCTGCTTTTGAACACGCTAATAACTACTTGACCAACGAGGCAATAGGCTATTTGACTACTTTTAGAAAATCATCTTAAATTGTTAATAATGCTATGCTGAAGCTAACGAAACATATATTTCGGCATAATTTTCATTATTTTTCATAAAAATCGAGAAATAAATTCAAAAAAATAAATTGCCGCCGAAACGTTCCATTTGCTCTCATGACGTAACAGTTCACATTTCAAACAATGACAATTTATAATATGTGTTTAGGTCGCGTGTCGCATACTATTTGGTATTTAATAAAATAGTAACGATGAAAAACAGACGAAATTAGCCTATTACGCCGCACAAACACGTCGAAATGTATTGACAAAATGAGAATTCCATAGGTGGTTTGGACTGTGACGTCATTCGAGATCACGGAACGTTTTCGATCACGTGACCATGGCCAGAATTATAGCAATTTTATTTAATGTTTTCTAATTAAATAAAGCTTTATTTTTTAGTTTTGTCGTATGGAATAATGTTTTTAGATAATAATCTTTTAGGATGACACCAGTTGAAACGATATTTTTATTATAGTCAAATACCCTATTGTATATACTTAGGTACATACTATTTTTAAACTTGCTTCCTACTATCTTATTACTAGTTGATGCCGTGCCGACTTCGTCCGCGTGGATTTAGTTTTTAAATAACCTCGGGAAATGTAATTTTCCGGGATAAAAAGTAGCCTAAATGAGTTTTTTGACTAAAATTAATAAATTAGTAATTTGTAATTAATAAATTGTAATTTAACTCATCATTTTATTTATCGGTAAGTAGTTAGTTTTGCGAAATCTCGTAAACTGACAATAATTTTAAACATCAATTTGTTTATGCCGCATAGATTGTATCGGTTTCCCACTGTACCTGTATACAGGTGTGCGTGAGCGCGCGCCGATCACGCCGATCAATGTGTGTGTGCGCGAAAATGCCTACAATCGACAACGGCCGGCGCCACAAAGGACCCTTAAGGCAATAAGAAACACTTATTCACACCGAGTGAGCAAAAACGACTTTTGCTCACTGGTTTTAGGCAGCAAAGGCCCCCTTTTTGAGCTAGTGAGGTTAATATATTTTTCAATATTTTCACGTGTCGCAAACTTGAAAATTGAACGCAAAATTGAAATTGTTCTGTAGTTATTCGGGGTCACATTTGCTTCCCGATTTAAAAAGAGGTATTAATTTACTTCATTTCATTAGGTCTGGAAAAGATTCAGAATCTACTTATTAAAAATTAAAGCAAGATAAGGCGCAATAATATCAATGATATTGTGAATTATTTTAACTGATATTCCCCATAGATCTCCTGTTTTTTTATTTTGCAATGATTTAAATGCTTTGATAATATCATATGGGGTAACATGTTCAAACCTAAATAATTTATTGCACTCAGAGACATTGCTTCTTGAAGATTATAGGCTTCTGTTGGCGAGGAATTTAGAGAACTGGTCGTGGTTGCTGGTATATTTTTGAAAAAGTTCTTAAATGTATTTGCAATTTCTATATCGGAGTCAATAACAAGGTTGTTAATTTTAAGCTCCAGTTTATTATAATGCACCTTATTCTTACCCATTTCATCGCCAATGATGTCCCATACTGCTTTTATTTTATTATCCGAATTGACAATTTTTTGTTTTATGTGAAGTGAGTTTGCTTGTATGCACACGTTTCTAAACAAATTGGAATAATTTCTTACATATTCTTATAAACGCGGGGGTATAATTATATTGTTTTTCTACATACAAGTCAAACAGCCTACTTCTACTTTTATAGATGCCAACAGTTGCCTAGAAATCTAATACCCATGTGCCAAACATGGGTCCACCATGATAAAACATAGATGACGAATTGGGAAACGAACGAAAGAAAGGCAGAATTGGGTTTAAGGGGGTAAAAATATACATTAGCTGTGCTAACTTTTGTGTTTGGTCTTACTTAGCCATTGACGTAATACACTACCCTACCAAGTACCAAGTACCAACTTATGTTAATGTGATAGTGAAAACATTTATGTTTTCAATAAAGCCCGCATACAAAAAAATTCTACGAATTCAAGATAAGACCATTTACGTAAGCATTGACGTGAGTAGCTTAGCTTGGTTATCAAGATTATAGTTTTAGTTAACTGCAGTAAATTCTAGCGTAAACTAGGTTGGTATTACTTATTTTTATGGGTTACTACGGAGATTTTTTGCATGGAAATAGTTGAGGACCTGGAGAGTGACATACTGGAAGAATGACGGTTCTTTTTATCCCGGAAAATCAAAAGAGTTCCCGAGGGATTTTAAAAACTAAATCCACGCGGACGAAGTCGCGGGCATGAGCTAGTAAAGAATAATATAAGTACATATTGACTAGATCTACCGACTTGACTTTGCATACAGTTTAGGACCTAAAGAGTAACTATTTATCCCGGAAAATTAAGGTCTTCCGACTGATTTTACAAAACCTAAATCTATGTGGACGAAGCTGCAGTAAAAAGCTAGTATTTTCATAAAAGATAATGTTTGTATGCACCTTTCAATAGCTCGTCAGAGGAGTGAGTGCCAATTGTGGCAATTGGCTCGTACTGTGGTTCGATTCAATAGCTAAAGAGCTAGATTGACGATAGATATTTATTTATACACAAGGAACGAGCAACGGTATCGGTATAAGAACCTGATGACCATATAGGCAAGTGCTGTTCCTATGGACGCTTGTACCTGTGGATACAACGCGATTCCGTCGAAACTAGCAACCCTAAAATTCTAATTTGAACGCGACCGTAAGCTTTGTCTATGGTTGACAGTTCGCGTTCAAATTAGAATTTTAGAGTTGCTAGTTTCGACAGAATCGATTGTGCCCACAGGTACAAGCGTCCATAGGTACAGCACTGCTGACACCGGTAATAAACATGATGGCAGTAAACAAGAATCAATTAATTTATGAATTTTTCTAATAAAATATAAATCTTGGATGATAAAAAAACGTATTCATTTTTCTATTTTGAGGGAGGTTGATATTTATTTTGACAAAATAAAACTATCAAATACAGCAAGTCGCCAAATTGGATTGAACACCAATCAGAGCGATACGTCACATTACCTTCAAACTTTGACAAACTACTATGAAAATACATAGAGGCGACCGCGACGTCACGAATGATGCCATGCTTTGAGTATTAAATTAATACTCAAAGATGCCATGACACCGGCGAGCGTTTTTGCATGAATTTTAAAACTTAAAATTGGCAATTTTATCTACCAAACCTTTTTTGTTTTGCTGAAATGAGATATTTTTTCGAAAACAGTTTTTCAAAATCGGTCATCATGCCTAGTGGGGACACCCTAAATGCGGCGCGCCGCCATCCATATCGCAATGGAACACCTACTCATGCACATTGCACGACTGCACGTGCCTCGACTCTGCGTCACGATGTTAGTTGTTACCACAGTGCCCTATCCTGTAACGGAACAACATTTCACGTTTATCTGCTGCTAGCTGATGCCTGCTACTTCGTTCGCGTGGATTTAGTTTTAAAAATCACGTGGGAACTCTTTGATTTTCCGGTGTAAAAAGTGGCCTGAGTATGTCATTCTTCCAAGTCTTCAACTATAGCAAAAAAATCATGTCGACCTGTTACCGGCGTGATTTTAGGACAAACAAACACACTTTCGCATTTATAATATTAGAGGGATATTACTCTATACTCTATAGTCTATACTAATATTATAAAGAGGAAAGATTTTTTTTGTGTGTTTGTTTGTACCGAATAGGCTCTGTAACTACTGTGTGTGCCTAGTGGGAGATTTTTTACTTATTCGGTCGCGATTTGTATGCACGGGAAAGGGTCGGAGTATTTTTACATCCCTTTCCGTCCATACTAACTGACGTATTTACGCACAGTTAACGTAAGTTTGAAAACTCGCACTCAGCACTCTGGACCGATTTTAACTATTTTTTCACAAATAGAAAGCTAAGTTACCAGGAAGTAATATAGGTTATAATTTATTTTCAAAAAATTAGAGATCCTTAAGAAAATTGCCTTAAAAAATAATGTAAGCCAAAGTAGCAAAATTTTGCCTATAAAATGCATTATTTGGCGTGTGCTGAGAAAACTATTGATTATACATAAAAATTATGTACTACATGATTTAAGTACTTACGCATTATTCTCTACAAAAAGTCCCCGAGAGAATATATATATCTAACTGTCATATTTAAGTCACAATAGTAGCTTTTGTGTTCTAAAATTTAATTAGATCGCCTTTATTATCGTATATGTTAATTCTTCCTTACTAATACATATTATAAATGCGAAATTGTGTTAGTTCGGTAGTTTGTCCGTCATTCACGCTGCAACAAAGCTATGCATTGACGTGATTTTTTGGATATTTATAGTTGAGAACCTGGAGGGTGACATAGGCATCCCGGAAAATCAAAGCGTTCCCGCGGGATTTTAAAAACTAAATTCACGCGGACGAAGTCGCGGGCATCAGCTAGTTTCCGATAAAGCTTGTTTTTAACCATATTATCTGATTTAACAGAAGCGATATCACACGATTACATATCGTCACCTGCGGGCACGTATTCTGAGATATGACGGCGATGCAAATAAGTGGGTATGGCGCCTATTCCGTCACAACTTGTGAGTATGTAACACAAATTGTTAGGAAATAGAAGTATTTACATCATGGTATTAAAATCACAATTCCTTCGAACAACGGTTCCAAGCCAAGGCGGTTATAGTTTCTTCAGAACCCACAACAAACTCAATCGGTTATTCGAATCATAGATTAGCTTTTATCCTATGAAGTGGTTAGTAGGTACAGGAAAACAAAAGGGATGTATACTAAACCTAAATTAAACGTATCAATTCAACATTGGTCGAATCTATTCGTAGTCTTAATATATATAAATTACGTGTCACGTTGTTTGTCCGCGATGGACTCCTAAACTACTTAACCGATTTTGATCAAACTTCGTAACTATCTGTGATTTGGTCCAACTTGAAAGATAGGATAGTTTATTTGTTTTTTTTTTATACAGATATAAGTAGGCGGTACGAAGTTCGCCGGGTCAGCTAGTTAGTTAATAATCCTAATCGTTCATGTGGTCCGGGAGCCGATAACATTAGTACGAAGCTTTCTATCGAATACACTGTAAATATATAATAATCAATATCCGCGAAAAGATATAACTGTATTTAATTTTTTTTTTAATTTTTTCGGCTTAAATTAACGCAAACCAAACTTGTTCATTTAATTTTTAACTATCAATTCAATAAACCAGTAAGTATAATGTTTTGTATATATAAACGCTACTCGGCGAAGCATGGTGAAATCGGCACATAAATACTTAATATTAAAATTCTTATAGCCTTTATCAATGACGTCCAATCGAGTCACTCCTGAAAAATTAGTAACTGAGCATACAAGATGAATCAGACCCTAGTCTGTTGTTAATCACGCTATGTAGTCATACTCATACGGCGGGCGCCTCCTACCATTTTGACACTAACAAGAGACAGCCGCTATGGTGACGTCACTGAAACTTTTTTTGTAAAATGGCATGGTTTCCCAGCATACACGTATAATTTTTACTATCGTTTCCCAGAGATCGTTTTTTGAGACGGTACGTCAGAACTCAGAACACAGACCCTGCAGTGGGATTATCTACAAATGATTCGCTACGGGGTGACTCACAATCACCGATCGAATTAGCCGATCTTCTGTCGCCATTGGCTTGTATGCTTTGTAGCAAGTTGTACGCCATAATTTGAGCCAATCACCACAATAAGACAATTATGGCAGCTTTTTAGTACTATGTGTCGTAGTCCAAAATCTGCATGCGGTGCTGTGCAAGGCGCTATCCTTGACCTCTAGGCAATGGCAATACTGGCTCAGTTTAAAACCTAAGCTCCGATCGGACTGCCCACTGTTCTAAGTGTGTAACATTGTGACCAATTACGTGTAGACTAATCTCCCCAGTGTACGACTAAGCACTAAAACATTTAGGTACAATCAATCCTTATATGTATAGTACGGGTACCTAATTGTTTCATAAGGAACGATTCTATGATAGAGATTAGGCGATCCTCTAACTGAATATACCTACCTTGACTTTAAAACAATAGGCAGGTACCGACTAACGTACACTTTACTATTAAAACGCAGTACTAACAATCTCGCGAAGGTCTAACATGAAGAGGTAATCATCGTTAATTACAATTTGTTCGGCAAGAACGTTATCGAGGCGCTAAGTAACGCTGACATTTTATCCTAAATGCTAACAACTAGCCGCTAATTACTTAAGATTTAATTGGCTAGCAAGGTGACTCGAGCCTTAAAAAGGTCTTTATTAAATGTCGTTTTAGTACTTTACTTGCATGTCTAATTACAAGAGGGACCCAGCTCCGTGTCCGTAGTTGATAGAATAGAATAGAATTAATACAATATTAATGTGAAGCTGGAAAGGGCTAGACTGGTGAAGTCAACTCTCCGACCCTCTCGTGCTTCCCGAAAACTTCCAACTCGAACTGCAGAACCGATTCGATTGCCTAGCAGACTGCGTTTCTGTGGACGATCTAAACAACAGGTTCGTGGAAACTGTCCATACTGTGGGGTCTAAGTTCTTTAAGACCCATCGCAGGAAAAGAACCGAAAAGTTCTCTGACCATACTCTCAAGCTTATGGAGGAGAGACAAGAGATGAGGCTGCAGTCATCGGTAGACGCGGCTGCCTACCGGCGGATTAATAGGCAGATCTCTAAGGCACAAACTCGCGACCTTCGGGTCTTTAATACCAAGTGTATTAAAGATACCATCGAGCGGAACAAAGGCTCAAAAGTGTTCGCGAGAGATCTGTCTATCGGACAGAGCCAGCTGACGCGGCTTAAAACTGATGACGGTCGTCTCGTCTCTTCTCGACCTGAGATTTTGGGAGAGGTCGAGAAGTTCTATGGGCAGTTATATACCACGACACAAAAACCTGTTGAGGATTTGGCCAAAGATCCCAGAGCCAAACTGACCCGACACTATACCGAAGATATCCCGGACGTTAGCCTATACGAGATTAGAATGGCTCTCAAACAGCTCAAGAACAACAAGGCGCCAGGTGATGACGGAATCACTGCGGAACTCCTGAAAGCGGGTGGAAAACCGGTACTTAAGATCTTTCAGCGATTGTTCAATTCCGTCATTCACGAGGGTATAACGCCGGAAGCATGGCACAGGAGCGTGGTGGTCCTGTTCTTCAAAAAGGGTGATAATACCTTGTTGAAGAATTATAGACCCATCTCGCTGCTGAGTCATGTTTACAAGTTGTTCTCGAGAGTCATTACGAATCGTCTCGCTCGTAGGTTTGACGACTTCCAGCCTCCCGAACAAGCCGGATTCCGAAAAGGCTTTGGTACCATAGATCACATTCATACGCTGCGGCAGGTTATACAAAAGACGGAAGAGTATAACCGGCCACTTTGCTTAGCGTTTGTGGACTATGAGAAAGCCTTTGATTCGGTGGAAACTTGGGCTGTATTGAGGTCGCTGCAGAGATGCCGGATCGACTACCGGTATATCCAAGTGTTGAAGTGCTTGTACGAAAACGCCACCATGTCAGTACGTATACAGGACCAGACTACGAGACCAATCCACTTGCAGCGTGGAGTGCGACAGGGAGATGTAATCTCCCCGAAGCTATTTACCGCTGCGTTGGAGGACGTCTTTAAGCTTCTGGATTGGAACGGACTTGGCATCAACATAAACGGCGAGTACATCACTCACCTGCGATTTGCCGATGACATAGTAGTCATGGCAGAGACTCTGAGAGATCTCAATACAATGCTCAATGATCTCAGCAGGGTTTCTCAACAGGTGGGCCTGAAAATGAACATGAGCAAGACGAAAATCATGTCTAATGCTCATGCTCTGCTCCACCCAGTAATCGTTGAGAACTCTGCGCTCGAAATTGTAGACGAGTATATATACCTGGGACATACAGTCCAGCTAGGTAGGTCCAATTTCGAGAAAGAGATTAACCGCCGAATCCAACTCGGCTGGGCAGCGTTCGGGAAGCTCCGAGATGTCTTCTCGTCCAAAATACCTCAGTGCCTGAAGACTAAAGTCTTCGAACAGTGCGTGTTGCCAGTGATGACTTACGGATCCGAGACATGGTCGCTAACTATGGGCCTCATAAGAAGGCTCAGGGTCACCCAGCGAGCGATGGAGAGAGCTATGCTTGGAGTATCCCTGCGAGATCAAATCAGAAATGAGGAGATTCGTAGGAGAACCAAAGTCACCGACATAGCTCAGCGTGTCGCGAAACTGAAGTGGAAATGGGCGGGGCACATAGTTCGAAGAGCTGATGGTCGTTGGGGTCCCAAGGTGTTGGAGTGGCGACCCCGCACCGGAAAACGCAGTGTTGGCAGGCCCCCCACCAGGTGGACCGACGACATCAAACGAGTCGCAGGGAGCCGCTGGATTCAAGCGGCGCAAGACCGAAGCCTGTGGAAGTCCATGCAGGAGACCTTTGTCCAGCAGTGGACGTCTATAGGTTGATAAAGAAGAAGAAGAAGAATACAATAGAATTAATTTTTATTCAAATAAACTTTTACAAGTGCTTCTGAATCGTCGGCATAGATAAAATCTATATATATAAAAGAAAGTGGTGTTAGTTACACTATTTATAACTCAAGAACGGATGAACCGATTTGGCTGAAAATTGGTGGAGAGGTAGCTTAGAACCAGGAGACGGACATAGGATACTTTTTATCCCGTTCGACCGCGTTTCCGTCAAGTCAATATAAAACCTGGTATAACAAAAATGCATCTGACATGGAATAAAAAAAACGAAAATGACAGTGGAATAACAAAACGTAAATGACAGCTAAACGTAATTTTGTCTTTGGTTAAGTATGGTAAAAAATTTGACAATTAAAAAAATTGTTATAATAAAGCATTACTGATATTATAAATGCGAAAGTGTGTGTTTGTTGGTTTGTCCTTCAATCACGTCGCAACAGAACAGCGGATTGATGCGATTTTTTGCATGGGTATAGTATTGGATATAGTAGTGGTGTTAGATAAGCACTTACCTACAATCTATACCTAAGCATAAGCTAAGTACTAACCTAGTATATAATGTACCTAATACCTACTAACCCATCACTGTACCTATAGAATAATATTTACATACTTATAATCACCGAACTCTAGCCCCTAATCATATACATTAGTAAATAAGCCTATTTTTAGAATGTAAATAAACCAAGTCTCACCCTTCGTCCTAACAACTACTCATTATCCCCTCCACTACCGAATCACATAAATACCCCAGATATCCCGAAATCAATACATTCTATTTCCAACTCCTTTCTATAACGTTACTCTGTTTCTCTAGTATTAATTCTTTTGTTTTAATTAATATTCAATTATTTTTATATTTTTATATTTTTGTGTTTAAAATAAATAGTTTAGTTTTTAAAAAGATAATTTATTTCCACGCCACGTAACACTTTTGGCGCAGTCTTGTGGATAATTGTTAAAATAAGACGACCGTAACGTGCGTCGAGACAAAAATCGCTCAAGAAGACAGCACGGTAGCCGCGGGCTTTTGAAGGTGTCGCCGAACAATGCTCCCACTCATCGTGTTATTGTGGTAAGTGGCTAAAATTGTCTGCTCAATTCCCATTTTCCTTGTGTAAATATTTTATATCTATTTATCCTATTTCCACATGCCCAAGTCTATTAAAACCGAATCATCATATAATTTTCTATACCCTAACCTAAATCAGTCTTATACAACACCGAATCAGTCTATTACAAACACAATGTCTCTAGATATCAATACATTACTTAAACTCATCCCGACATTTGACACCGCAGACACACAACAAGTATACAGATTTGTCCGTTCCTGTGATTCTGCATTTTATTTAGCAGACACAGAAAAGGCACAAATCTTACTCGTCTATGCACTAAACAACATAACAGGCACAAGCGCTTCCGACATACATTGTAAACAATACACATCATGGGACGAGCTTAAGTCTTACCTCATCGAAAAATTCTCCAACGTTAAGACTATTTCACACCTTAATTTGGAGCTGCAATCAATGTTTCAAAAGCCGACCGAAAGCATAACTGATTTCTTTCACAGAGTAGATTTATGTCGCAGTAAAATAATAGAAAAATTAAACACCGAAATAAAAGACGGTACATTATTAGGTAGATTGGCAACCACAGAAGAAACCGCCTTAAGCGTCTTCATTAACGGCCTCAGCTCCGAGATAGGTACAATGTTGAGAACGCGAGGTTTCCAAAACCTAACAGTAGCTGGTCGTTTTGCCATAGAAGAAGAAAAAATAAGATCCATGAACATAGCCAGGCAGTCTCTATTTAAAAATAATACAAATCACCCTAAACTTATGACACAACGCACTCAGATTGTTCCTAATACCCGTCCAATTCAAAACTCATATGTATCAAATAATAAAATATGCAATTATTGCAAAAACCCAGGACACGTGATATCAGAATGCCGAAAAAGGGCGTATAATAATAACCTCCGAAATAATCAATCAACGCCTCCTATACAACGCGCACTGCCAGCTCCCTTAACACCAACGCTTTCTTCTATACAACGCGCTCTTCCAGCTCCCCTAACATCAACGCGTCCTTCTATGCAACGCGCTCTTCCAGCTCCTACGAATCGCATCAATAATTTAAACTCCGAGGCGACCAACGAGGCGAGCAGCTCGTTGGAAATCGTTTCAGCCTCCTGCTCGACGATCCAGACTCCGATATCGGATTCGAACCTACTCGAGAACTCCCAAATCTCATGGTAAATAGGCCAAAACAAACCATTAGTCGCAGTTCTCAAAATCCAGTCCATCGGGGACAAACAACTGCATCTAATGATCTCGTTAGTGCGTCATCAGTCTATCGGAGACAATACAAAGACGCGTCTACACAAACAAGTTCCGACTCTATCCAAAACGACAATTCCATATCAAACACTGTATCTGAATTTCACTCAAAATCGGTCACTCACGAACAGGGTAACCAGCCCCAAATCCTCAGTACCGACACCATTACTAACTCTGAACATACTAACTCGACAAAATCTACAAAATCTACTATTTCTACTAATTCCGAACTCTCTAACATTACTAAATCTACTATTTCTGAAAAACCTACCATTTCTACTAATTCTACGAAACCTACTATTCCTATGACAAAACCTATTCAATCTACTATTCCTGCCAAAACTCCTAAATCAAAAAAATCCCGATACCAATATAAACCCAAATCAAAACCAAAACGCAATCCCAATCCTCAGAATACTACTCCCGCTAAACCAACGTCTAACTCTCAAACTTATTCTATATCATCTCTAAATGACATCCCACCAGAGAACTTACTACACTGTACTTTCAAAGTCGAGAATCAACCCGTGACTCTTCTCATCGATACTGGTGCAGGAATCTCAATAATAAGACAAGATAAAATAGGTACAGCTCAGCTGAATGACCTAGACAAAGTCTCTATAATAGGTATTTCTAGCACACAGACATCGACCAGCAGTTTCGGGTCAACCGAAATCTCTCTAGATAACTTTCCTAAGTTCAAATTCCACGTAGCCAACTTGAACATTAAAGCAGATGGTATTCTAGGTAACGACTTCATGACCAAATTCAACGCAAACATTTATGTTCAATCAAAAACAATGCGAATCCGTGATAAAACCTACAAGCTTCACTATCTCAACGAGCCCGTAACTAATTACGGTCCAGATAAACAATTTCTTGCTAGCCGATCGGAAACCGTAATTAGATGTAAAACTAATAACATTAACTCAGGCACTGCTATTATCGAAAAACAACATTTAACTAATGGTGTTGTTATTCCCCACGCGTTAGTCAACGTCGTAAACAACTCATTTTCTATCACTTGTATAAATGCTAACAAAATAGATAAGATAATCACTACCCCTATTATTAATGCAGTCCCATTCGATAACGATGTAACAAACAACAACACATCCCAACAACCCGTAACGATTAATAACATAAACTCTATAGACAAACAAAATAAAGTCATGCAGTTGATAAGAAAAGATCACTTAAATTCCGAGGAATCAGAATCATTAGATAAAATAATATCCGAGTTCTCAGATATATTCTTCATCGAAGGCGATTCCCTTACATTTAGCAATCACACAAAACACCGAATCCCTACCACCTCCGACACACCTATTCATACTAAGACTTACAGATTCCCACAGGTTCACGAAAACGAAGTTAAGACTCAAGTCCAGAAAATGCTAGACCAAGACATTATTGAGCCTAGTTCATCTCCTTGGAGTAGTCCCATCTGGGTAGTACCTAAAAAACTCGACGCTTCGGGAAAACAAAAATGGCGTTTGGTAATCGATTATCGTAAATTAAATGACGTCACCGTAGGCGATAGCTATCCACTTCCTAACATCACCGACATTCTAGATAAATTAGGTCACTCTCAATATTTTACTACTTTAGATCTTGCCTCAGGTTTTCACCAACTCGAAGTCGAACCCGAAGACATACCTAAAACAGCTTTCAATACACCCTATGGTCATTATGAATACAAAAGAATGCCATTTGGACTTAAGAACGCTCCTGCCACATTCCAACGCGTAATGGATTCAGTACTTTGCGGATTACAAGGTGAAAGATGCTTTGTCTACCTAGACGACATTGTTGTTTTCGCATCCAGTTTACAAGAACACGAACAAAAACTTCGTGAAGTATTTTCTAGGCTCCAAAAATATGAACTCAAGGTCCAGCCAGACAAATGCGAATTCCTAAGACGCGAAGTAGCCTACCTAGGACATATTATTTCAAGCGAAGGTGTAAAACCCAATCCTGACAAAGTTCAAGCTGTTAAAGATTTCCCAATTCCGAAGTGCTGTAAAGACATTAAAGCATTTCTAGGTCTCACTGGTTATTATCGCCGATTCATTTCTAACTTTAGCAAAATAACTAAACCTCTAACTAGCCTCCTTAAAAAGGACACTCCTTTCATTTGGGGTGAAGCTCAACAAAAAGCATTCGACGAATGTAAACAACTACTAATTAGCCCTCCTATTCTTCAATATCCTGACTTCACAAAAGAGTTCATTTTAACCACTGATGCTTCAATACACGCCATCGGCGCAGTTCTATCTCAAGGTCAAATAGGTAAAGACTTACCTATAGCTTACGCTTCTCGCACTCTCAATAAAGCTGAATCAAATTATTCCACTATAGAACGCGAATTATTAGCAATCGTCTGGGCCGTCAAACATTTTCGACCTTATCTTTTCGGAAGAAAGTTCAAAATCGTTACAGATCATAAACCACTCACATGGTTATTCTCCATAAAGGACCCAGGTAGTCGTCTCGTTAGATGGAGACTTAAACTAGAAGAATTCGACTATGAAGTTGTTTACAAAGCAGGAAAAAATAATACGAACGCAGACGCACTTTCTAGGCCCCCTGTCATGAATACAAATATTGTAGACCTTACACTCGACGACGATAACATTCCAAGTGCCACTCAAGTTCCAAGCACTCAAAATCCAAATCCCACGCAACCATTCTCAGAAGATTATCTTCAAATAAATTATTCACATTTCGTCGAAAATTCCACTTACAGCTTTGACACTCCAAACCTCCATATCTCTCCAGACAATCTCTTAGACGAACGACATAAAAACATATTTATTCCCATTTCATGCGAACTTTCAGATAAGAACGACCTCTTTAACACAGCAATCTCCATATGTTCTCAAGTAGACCCCTTCTTAGAAAAACCCAAAACTCTCTACGATGTTGATTTACTAGTTTCAGATAAAAAACAAAATATATTATTTGGTTGTGCAAGACCAACACATTTCGACTCATGGGATTCTGAAAGCTATTTCAAAACCCTTTTAAATTGTTTACAACACCACGACTACAAAACTCTCTTCGTCCCAGATCTTAAAAATGACCCTACTTGCAAATTACAAGGTAATGAACAACTACATATCACTGCGTATTTAGCTGACGCTTATGACTGTGAAATCACCATTTGTGAAAATAAAGTTAAATATCCAACTCCAGAAGAAATCCCTCAAATCCTAAAGACGTTCCATGACGATCCTTTATCCGGACATAGAGGAATAATCGAAACAGGACGCAAAATTAGATCCGAATACTTTTGGAAAGGTATGACTGACACTATCAAAGACTATATTAATAACTGTATGACATGCCAACGTAGTAAAATACAAAGAAAGACATATAAAGCCCCTATGGTAATAACGACTTCTTCTACGGAACCATTTGAAAGAGTAACTATAGACCTAGTTTCCTACTCAGACATTACAGGCGACTCTAATAAATATATACTGACCTTACAAGACGATTTAACTAGATTTGTTCAAGCCTATCCTATTCCCGACAAACAATCAGTCACTATCGCGAAATCCCTTTTAACCTTTTGTCAACATTATTTATTTATTTATTTATTTATTTATTTTAAGACATACCCCGGGAGACATTACAGTTGCCCAATTCATCTCCGGGGGCTACTATACTCAGTACAGATAATACAAATAATATAAAAAAAAAAAAAACATTAATTAACATTATTAAAGGAAAATAAAAGAAAAACTAAACATAATAAACAATAACATAAGACTTAAAGATAAAAATAAAGACACAAAATTAGAAATACTAGGAATATTACCTATTTTCTAATAGTAATTTTATCTTTTTCGTGAGCTGATCGGGTGGGGTGTGGAAAACATCCAGTCCCGGATTCTCGCGAACCAAATCATTGAGCAAGCGCAGCGCACGAGACACCGGCGCCTGCTGGACTAGCTTAGTTCTATGGTGTTGCAGTGCAAATAACGTGCGTCTACGCGCAACCGCATAATCATTCGGCGCGTGCAAGCGAATACACTGCAATATATCCGAGTTGCTTTTTTCCCCTTGGATTAGACTGACTATGTAAGAGAGTAAGGCTACGTTGCGCCGCAATTTCAAGGTATCATAACCAGTCATACCAAGGAGAAACAAGCTCGGGTATATTGTAGGATATCCTACCCAATATCCGTATTGCTTTCTATAAAGCCAGCGAATAAACTTTTTTTGGATTTTCTCCACCATGTCTATATATTTACTCTCGTGTGGGTTCCATATGATTGCATTGGCTTCAAGTCTGCTTCGTACAAAGGCATTATACAAGAGTTTTATTGCAGCAATAGAGTTTAAATACTGCGCTTGTCTAAGCACAAAGCCAAGGGTTTTATAGGCTTTAGTGCAAATGTCTTTAATGTGATCGCGAAATGTAAGGTCATCAGTCATTATTGTACCTAGATCTCTAATTACAGTCACTCTCGATATACTCGATCCACACAACTTATAGTTTGCAATGAGTGGAGCTGTCTTACGGGTCAGTGTGATGACTGCACATTTTTTTTCGTTAAAAAACAGTTTATTTTGTCTACACCATTGCAACACATTATCAATATCTAGCTGCAGAATCTGAGCGTCAAAGGAATTTTCAATCTGAAAAAAGATTTTCAAATCATCTGCAAAAAGTAGGCAATTAGCATGATTGATTACACTTGGCAAATCATTGATCAGTATCAAAAACTCCAATGGGCCCAAATTACTGCCCTGGCTTACACCGGAATACGTGTAGTAGGGTTCCGAACAATGTCCCTCATACTGCACGTACTGCCTCCGATCTCTTAAGTAACTCGAGAAGAAATTAAGTAATAAAGGTGTAAACCCGACTGAAGCAAACTTACTAAGTAGAATATCGTTGTCCACTACATCAAAAGCTTTTTGGAAGTCGAAGTAAGCCGCATCCACCTGTGAACCTTTGTCAACTACACCAGTTACATAAGTCCAGAAGGTCAACAGATTAGTGCACGTTGAGCGGCCCGTTCGGAACCCATGCTGAGCTTCTGAGAGTTGGTACTCAAATTGCTTTCTTATTCGATATTCTACAATTGATTCAAATAGTTTTCCGAAAACTGACAATACCGCAATAGGCCTGAAATCACTTATCTCTGCACTCGATGCCTTTTTTGGTATGGGTACCACACGTGAGGTCTTCCAGACTTCCGGGTAAAACGAATTCCTAAAACATAAATTGAAAATATGTTGCAACGGTGAAACAAAAACGCTGTTGCAATCTCTAACTACATATGGCGGGATACCATCGGGGCCAGCGGCGCGTTTCGCTTTCAGTTTCTTAAGCGCTCTTCTAACATCGCCCTGAACAATTGAGTCTATGTGTATACGTGCACTATCCCCGTTATAAGACAAAAGAGCATCGTTGACGCTTAGCCGGGGCGGCACCTGCGCGTACACTGAACTGAAATAATTTGCAAATAATTGCGCACACTGCTCCATAGGTACCAATTCTCCATCTTTCAATACCTTCTTTTTTGTAATAGCTCGCTTCGAGTTCATATAGTCCCAGAATAATTTTGGTTCGCGCTTAATATTTGACTCAAATTTAGTTTTGTACAGCTCGAAATCAATTTTGAGGTTTGACTTGACTAATAAACGATATTCGGAAAATAATTGTAAAAAATGTTGATTTTTTGTTGCTTTGAACAACCTGTGATATTTTGCCTTTAACTTAATGTTGCGTTTAGTATCATTTGAATACCAAGCCGGATATATGTACCTGGATTCTACAATTTTCCTCTTTCTAAGTGGAACACAGTCTTCAAGACATGAATTAATATTAGTATAAAAAAAATCAATAGCTAGCTGTGGATCTGAGATCTCATATAAAAACGACCAATCTATCATCGCCAAGCGTTCATAAAGTAGAGGGAAATTAGCTTTGTTGAAATCCCATTCCGGTGTAATATTAGATTGCGACAAATTTTCTATTTTTAGGTTATTTTGCCTGCATGTAGAGACAGAGACAAAGCATAGCTCTAGCGGAGGGTGATAGGCATCCGGCGGTACAAGTGACTCCTCGGCCCTCTGCACCGTCACCTCGCTCAATGATTGACTAACGAGTACCAAGTCTAAGAGTTGCCCATCGTCATTTAAAATATTATTAATTTGCTTAAGCTCACAAAAAGATAATATAAACTCGAATTGCGACTTAATATTCAAACTGGCATCCCTAAACGATTTCATTCCGACCAAGGCGGTGAATTCATCAACAACATCTTGAAACAATTAATGAAATTACTTGGCTCAAATCACACACTCAGCACAGCATACCACCCTCAAACCAATGGTGCTCTAGAACGATTCCATGCAGTACTTAGAGATCATATTCGCATGTACTCCACTAAACATTCCCACAATTGGGATCAAATTGTACCACTCGCTATAATGTGCCATAACACTTCACTCAATCAGTCCACAGGTTTCACACCTCACGAACTCTTATTCGGTTATAAACCTCGTTTACTTTATACTCTTAAAGAATCACGCGAATACACGACAAGCGACTATTTGAATGACCTCAATGAACGCCTTAAAATCTCTCGCGAAATAGCTCAACGTAATCTCAATACCATGAAGGATAAAGCAAAAGCTCGCTACGATAACCACATCAAAAACATAGCGGACTTCCAACTAGGTGAAAAAGTTATGCTCCGTGTCCCAAATCCTAATAACCTAGATAGCAAATGGGAAGGACCCTACGAAATCGTACGCAAAGGTTTTAACGAAAACTATATCATTAGGAAATCTGGAAAAAATCAATTAGTCCACGGAAATCGACTTAGACCTTTACAAGATTTAGATACTTGATTCGCTATATTTATATTTTTGTTATACATTAGATAGTTAAGATAATTATTATTTTATACAATTTCCTTTTTACAAGTTTCCCTTTTACAATTTCCTTAATACAAATTTTACCAAATCTTTATAATACATAATTGTCCTAATTCTAGATTAAAATACCTTCTAAGTCGTTCACAAGACCTATGTCTTTCAGGTCGCATCATTTGGTGATGGCAAACCCTATTCTACAAAGTGAAAATAACAACGAAATACCAAATCTAATTAATAAATTCGCCGAAATCATGAACAATCCATATTTTAGTTTTACTATATTATCTTTACTCAAATTTATATTGTACATATTCTTATACAAACTCTACGTCTTCATAAAAAACTTCTACATTAAGAAATTTAAAAGTTCATCAACTAATGCCATTCTGACTCAATCAAATCATCAGTTTCAAGTTAACCATAACGATAAACGTTGATGGAATAACAATAATAAAATTAAAATTACAAACTATTTCTTATACCATCTCTAATTTTAATGAAACAATTTCGAAAAATATAATTTGCAAACACTATTATTATTAGATTTTAATTTCAAACTAAAAACGTACAAAATAATTTTAGACTTACAAGCATCAGAACAAATCTTGACTGTTTCTATCCAAATTCTCGAATCTGTCTTTTCTTTGGAGAAAGAATTAGATGAAATTATCATGAGTATATTGTTTATAAATTCAGGAGCGATTCACACTTCTATCATTTCTACTTTGCGAATCTATAAAGAACTTTTAGCAACAAACCATTTAAGAATCAATAATAACTTAGTTGCACCTATAACTCTACAAAACATTCACAACATTTTAGAATCCACAACACTCACCTCTTACATTTATCTTAACAAACTTGTATATGTATTAGAATTCCCTCTAGTAAAAAACGAGAAATTCAACCTATATCATATGTATTTTATCCCCATTAAACATCCTATTCCTCATATTACCCCTATAAACCTTGTTCCCTGAGCATACATACCTTGCCACCTCTACCACACGGCAACGCTACATAACTACGAGCTTTCTCGAAAAATGCAAGACGTTCGCTACTAAGACAAGAGTTTGCAAGGATCTTCCAGTTTACAACTACAACTCCAGACCTATATGCGAAATAGCAATCTTACAGTCATCAAGCAAGGAACTTCCAGGGAATTGCGAACTTACTACATTCTCAGCGCATATCGACACGTTTCAATCACTCGGAAATGATCAGTGGATATTCCTGCTAAGATCCAAAACTCCATACGTTGTAGAATGTGGAGATAATACCCAACATCAAGAAATCTCCGGCTCTGGAATCATCTCTTTAAACCCAGGATGCAAATTCTACACCGCATTTGTAACATTGAATGCTGAAGAAGATACAACTACCAACCTAACTCACCCAATCATCATGGTGAACATCGAAGACGCCTGCGCTCCTGAGACGCTGCAACAACCGGTTCCACCAGAGTTACAACCTATCACAATGAGAAACGTACCCCTGGATTCGCTGCACGTTATTAAAGACCAAATAAAAATCCAAAAACAACTTCTGAAGGAACATCAAAACTCCTTCAATTCAAATCATTCCAACTACAAATACTCTTTCGCCGCAATGGCACTGGGCACATCAATGCTCATTTTCCTAATATATAAATGTTGTCCCTGGCGCCGCTTCTGTCCTCGAAATCAACGCCGTCCAACTTCATCAATCGAAGACCTACAATCTAGAAGTTGTATTCAAATTTTTAATAACTGTTTCGACAACTCCCGTCGACATCAGAGCATCCCGATGACCACGATGAACGCAAATGCAATTTCCGAAGACGACGAAGAAGAAGACGAAGACCCGCCGATTCCAAACTCAAGATCGCGCACACCGAAGGCCCGATCTTTATTCTAAGAGGGGAGGTGTTAGATAAGCACTTACCTACAATCTATACCTAAGCATAAGCTAAGTACTAACCTAGTATATAATGTACCTAATACCTACTAACCCATCACTGTACCTATAGAATAATATTTACATACTTATAATCACCGAACTCTAGCCCCTAATCATATACATTAGTAAATAAGCCTATTTTTAGAATGTAAATAAACCAAGTCTCACCCTTCGTCCTAACAACTACTCATTATCCCCTCCACTACCGAATCACATAAATACCCCAGATATCCCGAAATCAATACATTCTATTTCCAACTCCTTTCTATAACGTTACTCTGTTTCTCTAGTATTAATTCTTTTGTTTTAATTAATATTCAATTATTTTTATATTTTTATATTTTTGTGTTTAAAATAAATAGTTTAGTTTTTAAAAAGATAATTTATTTCCACGCCACGTAACAGTGGTTCCTCAGACCGGGAGAGCTACTTTTTATCTCGGATAATGAAAGAGTTCCCGCGGGATTTTTAAAAACTAAATCCATGCGGACGAAGTCGCGGGCATCAGCTAGTAAAAATATAATTTATCTATGTCGTCGGTGAGTCTACCACTGGTTCGGAATGCCCTTCCTGCCGAGAAGAACCAGCAAGGACCTCGGCGGTTGTTCTTTTCAAAACAGGTTTAAAATAAGTACTATGCAGTGTTTGTATGTTTGTATGCAGTGTTTTCACAATGAGGGGAAGTTCCAAAATTATGCAAATTTACAAGTCAAAACGTGTTAAGACGGGCAGGCAGAAAGTAGCCCCATTCCCGCCGGTGGAACCCGTTCACGAGCATGACGCATGATCCGGCCGTTGCTTCGCTCAACCATATTCGATAGGTTTTCTTTAGTCTAAGGATGCAAACTATCACTGCGCCTGAACAACATCGACAGCGACTTTACGACATTAGCCGTGTATTGTGTAATAATAACAAGCAGACGCAGTTATATACAATGCCTAGCCAGCTCTCCAACGAATCACGGAATTGTGAGCAGGCCAGAAAAAAAAGCGGCACGAAAAAGGTCGTGAGCTCGTGACGAGTGATGTAGGTATAAAAGACTCAGACGGTCGACCTTATATGCGCAACAACCTTCAGAATTAGCAGAAATAGGAATGTAAATACAGTGATAGTCTTGTGTAACCGGTGCGCGGCGCCCGCCTCCGAGACGCCTACCTGCCACCCCACCCCACTGCCCACTGCAGCTGCACTGCACCACGACCTCTGCCCTTTCCGATGCCTCCACGACCAACAAAACCTACTATGCCAGTGTGGCTTTCACGTCATAGGCACTGCCACGCGTAATTCTAAATGTCATGATAATGTACCGATTCGATATTTCACAATCACAAGGATCTAATGTAGGCATAGATGTTTATCTATAGTATATTAGGCACAGGCGGATTATACTTTTTATCCCGGAAATATAGTGTTCCTGGGTAAAAATAGAAATACTTAAGCAGAATAACATAGAAGTTAAAACATTTTCATGGCCTAACCACAAAATCATCGAACTATCCCTAAACCTTTGCAATCCATATCCAACCAAAAGATATGATATATTATCTTATATCACAGCTGATTATCATTAGACTACGTACAAATCTTCTGGATGACTTCTGGATTATTTGCACTTTGCTAATACACCTAATCGTAGAAAATAATATTATTTTTACGCCTTAATCTGTAATCTTTCACTTGTAAGGCTTGATTGTGAATTCTTCGCCATTTGCAAGAAGGTCAATTCTATTAGCAATAGGTACGAGTAACTACCTATGTCAGACGTAATAATATTACTTACAACTCATAAATAATTAACAACTTGGCTTGACAACGACATTCTTATGTACGGCCATAATAAGTTATTATCCTATTAATAGATAATATGTACTTTTAGTACTTCCCGTTTATAATTTATTTTTATTTGTTATTCTTAAATTGCACATATTATTATTTATGGCATAATATTATGACTATTTCAAACCAGGTAGCAAATATAAGAACTAAGAACTTTACTCCGGGTACTCTTTTTCTTACATCCCGGAAAAAGGGCTCCCGAGGGATTTTAAAAAAACTCCACGCGGGCGAAGTCGCGGGCAAAAGTTAAGATTCCCAATGTTGAATAACCTATACGCGAGCCTACTAATTACTAATGAGGTCTATAGCAAATGTACAAAGGCTTAATTTTTTCTTTTTTTTCTGATAAATACAATGATTGCACAACTGTTTCCGACGTAATGAAATAATGCAAAGCCTTTACACGTTGCTATAAGTTTTGATGTTGGGTACTTTTTTAATTTTTGTCAAGTAATTATGGTATTTTCAGTAGGTACAAGTGTAAAAAAAAGAATGCATACTTTGGTAAACAAACAGCCTGAAACTGAATCCGTACAGAAACCTTGTCAATGTCATGCTCACGCCGCGCACCGACTTGTGACGTTTCGAAACGTATTGCGCAGTTAGATGCCTCTTTCATCACATTTGTTCAGAATAAATGCTGAAAACTTTAGACTCTTCACTCCAGTCCAAACTTTCCTACAAACGCGTACTTTCAGTCTGGTTAATTGTTGTTAAATAATACAGGAGGAAGCGTTGTTCGTAATAGGGTCGTAGTCATAGTATTCCGGCGGATATAATCGAACCATAGATAAAATAGTTTGTCCTCTTTCCCTTGATGAGGTATGTGAACATGAGATACGCCTGAACTGACGGGTTTTAAAAGTTACAATTGAATTGGTAAAATAAAGTAAGCTTAGCAAGCTTAGCTTAGTTAAGCAGATCGTAGTTCATAAAGTAATTTATTATCATGATACACAATATGAAAATATTCGCCATTCACTCAGTCATTCATTCATTCATTCAGTCATTCTTCATTGTACTTACGTCAGTAACCAAGTAGACATAAAGTCTACCTATAAAATATTAATTCTCATCAACTTTTAGCAACATTGGAAAGTCAGTTTTTGCAGTTTTTCGTTCTTTTTAGCCAGCAGACTCGATTTCCGTCAAAAATATTGTTCATAAAAATTATTTTGACGGAAATCGAATCTGCCGCCGAAAAGAATAAAATATTTCGACACATTTTTCTGAAAATTGTTTCACCTCGATGTAAGTTACGTAAAAAAAACTGACGGATACTTTCTATGTGTCTCTTTAGAACGACGACTCAGTTTGGTATGAAAATTATGAAAAGATTTTATTTTACAAATCGACGCTTCATACCTAACTACTACACGCACCGCAGCTCAGGTGCAACTGCTAAACATTACTTTATTATTTCGTTTATTATTATGACCGGTCGCTAAGAAATCATTTTCTAAAATGCAACGTTACCTTCCGTATTTTAATTAACTGTTAACAGTCTGTAATTAAACCCGTATCTACACGAGCAAACCATGTCACGCTCCAACCACCTACAACCAACTCGCTCCTTCGCGATCTTTCGTTGATAGTACTTCGTATTGCGCAGTTAATTGCCTCTTTCACTAGGTACATTTGTACGAAGTAAATTCTGGTAACAGTAAGGCTTCCCGGCCCGTCTTAACTCGTGGAAATGTCAATGGCAGTCTATTTATTTTAGGCTGTTAAAACATAATCCATGGGTCCGACGGCAAACGGATCCGTGTGATTTTTCAAACAAATTGCTAAAGTGAACAGGTACGTTCTGGCCCGACAATAATTGCCCAAGATCAGCCAAAACTAGCATGTCCTTTAAGATATTATCCTAAAATTCAATAAGTATTTGCCGAGAATTAAAATGTCACGCAAGTTTGCTAATAGGATAATTTCCATTTAAAATGGCAACAATATATTTTTTGAATATCATACATTCTCTATCGTTTTATTACCATTTCAGTAAGTTTGCTTTAAAACTTAATTAAGAGTCTAGACTAGACGTGATAAGGTAATAGGTATGTACGCAACACGGTTCAGAATTGAGATTTTTATAAATTAATGAATTTGTATTTTAATACAACTAAAAATAAAATAAACCAATACAATTTTAAATTATGTACGAGGTAGATTGTTTTTCTTCAGGTTTAATGAAGTAATGGAGAAAAATCGCCAAAACAATCATCCCCTATTACACCATCTTCAAGTTTAACTTTTGTAACAAAAGGTATCCTATGTCCTTCTCCAATGTCCAAACTCCATTCTATCTCTATTCCAAAATTCATCAAATTTGGTTCGGCGGTTTAGGCTTGATAGCGTAATAAACAGGCAGACACACAGGGTAACTTTCGCATTTGTAATATTGGTAAGAATCTATGGACAACCTTGTACATCCACTTTCATTGTCATTCAGTGTTATTTAAACATGAAAACTGCGATCAATAACCGCATGAAACGATTTTAATAAGCATTCAAAATGATCTTAATAAAACGTCTGTTACTAACGTACCTACTAAGGTACTACTTAACTCAATTTAAAAAGAAAAATATTTCTTGACATTGTTTTAGATCGCCAAAAGTTTTAAGTCATTAATATTGTTGAGAATAACATAAAATTATGGCTAATATTTGTAACAATAGTTTGCCATTCATACTTGAACGCTTTGAACGATAAATTAATTATATTCATGTGTACAACTGAAGAATTTATGACGCTAAAAATGTAAAATCTGAAATAATTGTACAACGCGGAAGTATATTAAAATCTGAATCTTACGTCTGTGACAGACCACCGCAAAATTAACATAGCAAAAATAAGAGCTAAGGCTCCGGCATAATATATCATCATATCACTAATTTCGATGCTGACGTGTAGTTCGACCGCGGCTATGGTGTAAAGCTAACACACTCGGGCGCGATATGTGTTTATTTTAGAAGCGAAAATACCTATGCTTGCTATGACGTATACGGATTCGGATGTTACGCTCTGTCCTCCATTTCAGGGTTGCCAAAGCCTCATCCGTTGGCTAGGAGGGATCACGACGACGGTATAACCGCTTGATTACCGCCGCGAACCGGCGGCGCATGAAAGTGACCCAAACGTCACACGTCAAACGTCGACCCTAAGGTTAACGTTTGGGTCACTCAGGGTGTTATTTACAGTTCGTCTCTTGTTCTTCTTCGGAGATTTCCCTTGCAGACCTCTGCTACGAAACAAATATACCTACCTAGTGAACACTGGGGTATGAGTTCAGCGCCATAGACTCATATTCATGGGTCTAACTCACGGGCAGCTACGCTTCCGTAGCTTCAGTTACGCTCTTAGTTTCAAGATGGAGATGTGCTAGGTACTGCTGATGTGCTCAGATGCTTAGTTTAATAAATATCAAAATGACGTTTTCTTCACAATTGAACTAGAATTCGAAGCCAATGGTAGATTGATTACTTCAGACAAACCTTGGACGATTTATAAAATGGCCTCAGAGATCTTGTTACGTTTCGTGTGTTTACAATCTATTTAGAATTATTTCATACTAGCTGCCCGGACAGACTTCGTTCTGTCAAAAGTTAAAAGTAAAAATTAAATTTTTTTGTTTTTTTTTGTTATTAAAACCTTCCGTGGACCTTAAGGAACATACAAAAATAAAATTAACCGAATTGGTCCATCCATTCTTGAGTTATGCGCTTACCAACATTCATTTTTATTTATATAGAAGAAGAAGATTAGGCAATTTTCAAACTTTGACGCAGTTGAGGCGGTTATACCTACTACTCTGTTTGATTTAGGTACAAAATTTTTTAAATATAAAAGTCATTTTGTAACAGACACCTACCCTTGTCAACAATTTTTTGTAGGCTAGGTCCCAGATTTTCCTGTGTTAACACACAGGAAAATCTGGCACCTTTTGTTGTTTGTAGCGTTTATTATGAGTTACAACTAGGAAGTAGGTATAATTTGTTTTTCAATAGATATAATTGTTCTAAAAATGAACTTTCAAAGGTAATCAATTTATAAAACCCCCGCCTGCGCTCGGGGTTAGAAAAGTCAACTAATTTGTAATAACTTAAGTACTTCCCGCCCTTGTATCATAATGTACTGTAAGTCTGGAAGGATCTAGACTAGAGTCTTAACGAATGGATTGCAAGCAATGGATTGCGATTTGCAATACTGCAGTTTGGATACGTGTAAATTGCAGTTAACATAATACTGCATCGCAACTGAGCAATTCTTTGTAAGTAGTAGGACTGCACGCGGACTTCAGTGCATGGAGTGTGACAGTTTTATACGGTGTCACTGCAATAGAAACAAGTGTAAATTAAAAATTTTATTTTTAAATGCAAGCTTTTAGTAGCTACATCATAAGACTCTGGATATCATCTAGGATCAGAGTACTTGTTACGACGAATCAAACGAGCCCAAACTCGATGGGTTTACATCGTTTTATTATAGAGTTCCGATAGCCATCTTCCGTCTCCATCATCAGATCAGCTCCATGTCACAATAATATTGCATTGTCATCCGATTTACACACACATGCAAAATTTCAGCTCGATCAGAAACCGGGAAGTGGGTCTAATTCATCTTGCAAGATTTGACCCAAACAAACATTGCAAGTTAAATAAAAGCTTGTAAAAACATACATCCAAACTGCAATATTGCAGCTGAAATTCCAATTCAAATGCAGTCAGTGTCTCGAAACTAACCATACTAAGTTGAAGACATCACCAGTAAAGAACATAATTTATACATCTAGGTATACTACTACTACTACTACTAGACTAGACGACTAGACTGTCCTACTACTTACAAAGAATTGCTCAGTTGCGATGCAGTATTATGTTAACTGCAATTTACACGTATCCAAACTGCAGTATTGCAAATCGCAATCCATTGCTTGCAATCCATTCGTTAAGACTCTAGTCTAGATCCTTCCAGACTTACAGTACATTATGATACAAGGGCGGGAAATAAAATAAAATAAAATAAAATAAAATAAAATACTATAATGGCGTCATAGGGAAACTTTGTTTACGCACGGCTAGGTGCATACAGCATAACGCTATTAATTTCAATACAAGCGCCGAGCCAGGCCGGGAGGTAGGGGGCAAACGGCGTGGGGGCGATTGCGGTGGCAGGGGTGTACGGACACGGACGGAAGGGTGTACTATCGACGCGACAGCGCTACGTCATTTACGGCGCCACGTGAGCGATCAATAGTGACGTCGTATCAGCCGCGGGGCAGGAGGTGCGGGGGTGCAGGGCTGCGCGCGCACTTCCCGCCGACCTACTTACTGTTACGTTTCACAGTTTCACGTAGCGTCTACGTAACGCGATCGAAGCTAGCCCGCCAGGACACGAGACGCACGTTCTGCGCACGCGTTCTGCACGAACTTGCCAGACGACGCTCTGCATCTCGATTCCAGACCCTCATAGAATCTTTCATCTATAAAAATCAACTGCTGCTCGTTAGTCCGGCTTAAACTCAAAAAGCGGCTTGACTGATTTTTTTTTTTTGTTTATTCGTTCTAATACGGGGTTGGTTTAAAAATAATAATTTAATATAAAAAAATCTTTTTGAGCAACCGACTTCAAACTCCCGCTTTACTACATTACACCCACACTATACAAAGTATATTATTTACTTATTACTGATATTTTAAAAACCGCTCGAACGATTTCGATAAAATTTATATACTCCCCAGGTGAACCCCAGGTGGTTCACCTGGGGAGTAGAAACAAAAAAAGAATTTCCTAAATCGGTTGAGGCGTCTTCGAGTTATCGGTGGACATACATAAAAAATAAATATTCCGACGAATTGATAACCTCCTCCTTTTTTTAAAGTCGGTTAAAAACCGACTTCAAACGCCGCGAACCCTTTGAAACAAAAAAGAATTTTCTAAATCGGTTCAGGCGTCTTCGAGTAATAGGTGAACATACATAAAAAATAAAAAAAATTGTATGGAAAATCACTACTTCTGATTACTTTTATTACTTAGATGGCGGGAGCGAGACCGCGGCTTAAAGCTAGTTAAATACACAACAATATTATTAAATATCGCATAGGATGACAATTACTATTATTTTGCTGTTATTTTAAATGATAATTAATTGATATACCTTTTTGCCATCCACGACCGATGTAATCTTTTATCTTGACAATTAACACAATATATAGTTGCCAGGGTCACGCGCAAGGTCTAATACTACTGCTCCATTATGAACACTATAACCTATTTGTACATTTTTGGATCAAGTTACTGCTTTCAGGTATACATAGTTATTGATTTTAACTTTTATGTATTCATATAAATGTATATTCGTTTATCGATAAACACGAATGCTATGCACGCTCTACGAATAAATCAGAAAATACATTTTAATTACAAAAAATTCTCGTACGCAAAATATACAAATCGAACTCACCAAATCAGAAACCGGTCAAACATTACATTGTGGACTAAACTCACCAACTCATCGGATCCTGTACAAATTACGTTCAGCGAGACAAAAGTGAGAAATATACATTATAATTTAATATTAAAAAATCTTTTTAAACAACCGACTTCAAATTCCCGCTTTACTACATTACACACACACACTATAGAAAGTATTTAATTTATTGTGGACTAGCTGATGCCCGCGACTTCGTCCGCGTGGATTTAGTTTTTAAAATCCCTCGGGAACACTTTGATTTTCCGGGATAAAAGTAGCCTATGTCACTCTCCAGGTCCTCAATTATACCCATGCAAAAAATCACGTAGATCCGTGGCTCTGTTGCGGCGTGATTGAACGACAAAAAAACAAACAAACACACTTTCGCATTTATAATATTAGTAAGTATGATTAGAATATTAAATTACTTACTTAGGAAAACACTAATATTACGTCCATACGATGTATTACATCCATACCTACTATGTAGTAGTATGTAGGTATAATGATCGTTTGGCAAAATCTGACGCCTTTGGAGTAGTTTGACTTTGACAAAATAGTATCCACGATGGCTATATACGAAAAATTACGAAAGCCAGCTTAAGATGAGCCGTTCATTCAAAGTATCCTGTAGATTCCGGGGTTCAAGTTATTTGGACCTATACTGAAGATTGTGATGTCTATAATTCCTGAACTACGAAATTGACGACCTTGAAATAATTACAGGACAATCTCTAAAGAACCTGCTTTCTAACAAAAAAAGAATGAATTAAATCGGAATACGCCTTAATGAATTACAGCGAAATACACATTTTGACTTTCATCCCCTCTCCCAAGGGAACCGTGCTGAATTTCGGGATAAAAAGTATCCTATATTATACCTCGTAGTATTAACTTAAGTCGTGTCAAGTTTCATTTAAATCCGTCCAGTAGTTTCGGCGTGATGCGCGGCCAAGATACAGACAGACAGACAGACAGACAGACAGACAGACAGACAGACAGACAAAAAATTAAAAAAAAATTGTTTTGGCTTCAGTATCGATTATAGAGTGCCCTCAAACAAAAATTTTCAAAATATCTTCAATGTACAGAATTGGACCTGTTACAGTTTTATTATATTATAGATATTTTAAAAACCGCACGAACGTATTTGATAAAAGTTATATGGGACCACCTGGGGAGTATACCCTTTCAAACAAAAAAAGATTCCGACGAATTGATAACCTCCCTTTTTTGAAGTCGGTTAAAAATAGTCATATCAGACTACCCGAGAGATACGACAGCGATGCTGAAGTCGTGATTTAAGGACAGGGACAAAAGTCTAGCGGAATTCATCGACAAAAGTACCTACGCCGGAAACGGTTAAATGAGAAGGCTACAATTTAGCGCTGACCAAAATATTTATTTTGACAAAACAAATTACATTAGCTTTATGTAATGTACCTACTAAATACATTAACTCATATAAACATTTCTTTTTCCTTCCTTATATGGATAGGTAATATAATTATTTTTTTACCAAAATAATTAAATTGGGTAAACCCAATAACATATTAATTATGTATTACATTAGCTGATAAGGTCGAATGGAGTGCGAAACGAAGTTTTGTCATCCCTTCTTAATGTAAATTAGGTAGAAACTTCGACAGTAGCTCAGACGGAAACCAGATCTCCCCGACTCCACGCAATCTTGCAGAATATCATATACCACAAACACTCAAAAAAAGTTTATCCCTTTTTAAATGCTGTGATGTCCTAGCCCTGTTGTTTTTGTAAAGTGCGACTGGCGTGGACCATTTTTGAAACATTGACACCCTTTAAGTGATATGTTTGGGAAATAAATAATATTGTAAGTAAGTATAATATCTTTTTTCATTACAATGTCCTTCAGACTTTCTTGTGCGAAGTACGAAGTAAAGAATATTTGCGATTTTTTGCATTGGCATCCTTATTTTGCAATCAGTTACGTAAATAGCAATTCAATAGAATAGTCGTTATAAGTATGAACCAATACGTATAATGAAGGTCGAATGAAAACTATGCACCATGCATAGTTCGCACTGCATACAATACCTAATTATAAACTATTTATCTACTCAGTGCGTACAGAGAAAAGCCCAACGCACGACACTGCATAGTACAGAAAACAGATGTATATGGTATGGTACAAAATACGTTATTTATTGAACTAGATTGTGAGCCTAGAAAAAACTTGCCGTCAATATTTAAATATTACCGGAATATTCTTGTAAAATATCTAAAATATGCCAAATACCTACTTTAAGAAGCTACTAAAAATGAACGTTTTATATTTAAACCGTCGCAGTTTTCTTCCCATAAGGCGCATCGAAGGTTGCATAGAATTTCATAATGAGTCATTAAATAAAACTGCAGAAAATTACTACGGTTATCAAAAGCAGCTAGTAGCCGTGGCCTACTTGTTTCTGTGTCGCAGGCATCGGGCATGTCAACAGCGCCGGCCGCCATTAGCATTACACAACCTACGCTAGACGCCTCTTGTCTCTACAACTACATCCAATTTGGAGCCAACATTAATTACATTTGAGCTTACAATGCCTTCGTTGTTGTATCTTTGTCTCGTCTATATCTTCTTCTACTTTGTCAATATGGATTTGGACTTCCATAACTAGATTTCTACATTCCTCATTCTTGCGCCGCCTCTTTATAGCGGCTCCCTGTGATTCGTCTGGTGACAGTCCACCTAGTGAGGAATCTTCAATCTGGCAGCTCTGCGCTTTCATACTCTGATATAATATGTGCATGTATGTGTGTGCATGTCTGAGTATAATATGTGCATGTAATGTAATAATATCTTTACAGCACAAAGTTTGTACCGGCACCTCACTCTCACTTTTTAATTACGAAACGTGAGAATTAAAAAAGCATGACTTGTTTACATACTCGTAGCTGCATTTTTCAACCGTTATACTTGCTCTGGACAGGTTAATCTACACGAGCGAAGCGAAATAACATATAACTAAACAAACATAATTTTTCGAATAACTGACTAAGACGTGCTAAGACGTTCCTACTAAGGGCGATTGTGAAATACAAACCTTTATGTCCAGACATAAATCTGTCTCGTTTTAACTCGAAAGTAAAGTTAGAGTAAAATACAGTCTATAAATCTTCAGCCTCATAATTTGCCAAGCACTCAAACATGCTCTGGTCATGGTGTTTTATTGAAGTTTTACTGCAAAGCATTATTTTGATTATATAATGTTTTCAGTAACGATCAATCAAAGAGAAACAGCTTTGTTTAGCACAAGCCAAACAATAAATAACACTAGTCCTACATTTTGTTTAATAATAAGGTATTCTTCAACTGTACCTAAGCGAATTATTGTCAGAATGCCAAGACACTACTATAACAAACGATGTAACATTATTGTTGTTTTTAAATTCAGAAACTAAAAATACCATTTTTAAAAAAGTACAATAATTTATTTTAAGTTTCCCAATAATTATTATATTTCAGAAGATGCACACCTACGTAAAAATTGTGTTACTGAAGCAAGAAATTGCATGTACGATTTTGCCCTATATAACAAGAAACTTGTGTAGAATCTTGTTTATTTAGTTGAATACACTTTGACAGTTTATTTACATTATAAATCTCACTACATCTAAGAAACGTGACTAATTATATGACCTAAAACTTATAGGCATATAAACTATTGCGTGGTAATATCTATTGTAAAATTCAAAAACGTGATAATGATACATATTATGTGAAAACAGAATCGTTAGAGCATGTTAAGATTGTTTATTTTAAATAAACTAGCTTTTAAGCGCGGCTTCGCTTCCGCCATTTATTAAAAGTAATCCGAAGTGATGATTCCTATACAAAATTACCAATTTTGATTTTTAGCTTTTTCATCTGTTTATTTTGGGTTTCCCTATTTGTTTGTCTTTAAACCACCCTTGTGTTGGAGCGAACAAAACAAGAAGAAATTATTAAAATCGGCCAAGTCGTTTTTGAGGTTTAGCTAGAATAACGAACAGCAATTAATTTTTATACACCTTATATTATATTGATTCATATTATAAAAGTGGTAAACCTCTTATTGAAACCTTGAAAATTGAACTCTGTTTGTCTCGCAGACCCAAAGTCTTAATGGATCACCCATTCAATTATAAATACAGATCCACGTTGTTTACGCAGCGCATTCATTAGATATCGTGATTCGTGTCGCAACTAGGACACCCTACATACAAACAGATAAATAGAGCACAAACATTATCTTTCAAAATAATACAAATCAAATATACAATGACACGCGTAGTTGAGCCGAAAGTAGGCCGTGCAACTGTAGTATAAATATTTGTATTGACTATGCAAACATTTGACCCCTGAAATAGGTTGTATGTTAACCACTGCGCCAAACGGTCGCCTATATAATAATACAGCACACTTAGGTATATACATTGGCAGCAGTGCATTACGAAACAAATGCATGTACTGCATTGGCACACTGCGTGCGCACTTTGCCACTTGCCGTCGCGAAATCAATACCGGGGACCCAAACAAACCAGGGTGCTGAACTGCTGAGGCAGCGTGGGCAAGTGACCTATTTTCCAAACCGGGCCACCTATAACTGCACCATGATTTCTGTTCCGTAATATTCTTGTTTTATTACTGCTTTGATACTCGGTAATAATAAATACAATAAAAAGTTAGATCTTATTTCACTCTGACCAACGAATTCTTTAATGCTTTCTTCAATAATAATTATTAAAGTACGCCATAATTTTTTTTTTCATTTCATATACCTACTCTAAGTATCATAATATTGTTCTTTCGAACTACTTTTTTCTTTCTTTTCTTTTCTTACACTACTATCTTGGAGCCTGAAGTCCAATGATATAGTACATATATTTGGTACCTACAGGCTACAATATCAATAAATAATATCGACAATTCCTCAATATCCACTGTCTAGGTGGGCAGTACCCAGAAGCATCAGGGATTGAGAACTGAAGTTCAATGGCGTAGTCTATTAGTTATAAATAGTCAAGACCCTCATAAATATGTATGATATGTAATAAGATCGTTAACTCTCATGCGAGATTTCAATCAAATATTTTATACAATTTGTGCTTATGCGAAATACAGCCTATAGTATATCTGTTGAGGGTTTTCCAGATCTTTGGTTAAGTCAACAGGAAAATGTCTGTTTACTTAAATCACGCAGCAACAGGGCAACGGATCGACGTCATTTTTTGCATGGGTATAGCAGAGAACTTGGAAGTTGGATAATGACATAGGCTACCTTTTATCCCGAAAAAAAAACAGTCGGTTCCCGCGGGATGTTTAAAACCAACTCCACGCAGACAGATGCTGATTCACAAAATAAAAATTTAGTTAGTTATAATTAACTACAGAGAGAGCTAACTGAGAGTAACGGTTGTTCTATTACAAACTAATTTGGGAGGGCCCAAACAAACCAACACAAGCAACGACCTAGATTCCGGCGCGGTCTGAAGGCGAGCACAAGATACCGGTATGATTCATGCGGGCGCGCCAACACAGCCGCCCGCTGAGCTATTCTAACCCGCGGTGATGACAGACCGACAACTATCTAACCTAAAGTCTAGTCAGTCTTTCCGCCAAAGACCTGGCTCATGCGGTTTCTCAACTGATCGATTCATTTATGAAAACAAAAACATATTATTCACTCAAACTTAAATTCATAGTTGTTTTGTAAGCTGGTCTCATAAGTGATATGCCTTCAAAACACTCGTCTCTCAATTGTCGACACTCGTGGAATAATAAAGCTGCCGCCAACCAGATAAAAATAATTCCAGAACGCGCTAGTTCTAATGCAAATAATTGGATTCCTATTCTATTAGTTATTGCAACACGCAAGTATTTGCTTTCTCAATGCCTAAATATTCAGGGAGTTATTAGGGGTATGGGTCTAGTTTACACTGCCACACCGCTTCCAAGTTCACCGCCCGCTACCATCTACATCGTCACTTGCCATCAGGTGAGATCACAGGCAAAGGCTAACTTGAAAGAAAAGAAGAAAGGTATCAGCTTACGATTATGAAATATCAAAATTCCTATAGACTGGTGGATATTGTCATTTGACATGTTGCGCATTGTGTATTTCGAATATAGGGCAATCAAATCCGATAAAATACATTGAATGCGGTATAGTTTATACCAAGTTTGACCTAGTTCTATAACGCAGACGCAGTAACTACAATACTAGTACAGCGACAGCACATTTCACAATCACAACGATATACACGAATGTACAACTCCGTTAATAGAAATGCATAAATCATAAAGGAATAGTGTTAATGATTAATTCATACATAGAAGGTAGGTACTTAAATTGTTAATTTATGAAGTGGAGTAGATCTATGGTAGAGATATACCTAACTTTAAAGACGTTACATTACAACCTCAAATTGGTATAGTTATACGAGTAGCCTATTGGTTAGCAACGATGAGTGAGCTTAATGTTTTGAAAGCTCTGAATACACCTATTCACAGATAAACCTATTGACCTACGATACAGGATTTACCTGCGGGCTAGTAACGAATTTGCCAACTAGGTACCAACACGGTTTATAGACCTGAAAATCTACGCTTTCTTTCCAACAATATACTTACACTACAATTAATTCAAATAATAGATAATAGCCCATCTCAAACAGTCAAAACTTCTTTCCTATAATATTATGTTTCCGCCTTCCGGTAGTAAATATACTAAGTGTATGGGTTTCCGCCCAAGGGCCTAAGGACCTTAGAACAATTTCCGCATAAACATAATTAAGTAGAAAATAGATAAGTTAGCAGCTTTAGCATAATATATTTTTTCTCAATTGCAATGGCCACACTATCGTGACCTCGTCGACTTGGCGAACCTAGGTTGTAGTGTTTTTACATGGCAAACTAGGTGCGATGAAAAATGCAAGAGCGCGACCTTAGCCCACTTGAAAGTAACGAGGCGCAAACGTGTAAATAGAACGCGATCGAAACGCAACGATGACAAAGAAACATCGAGACCTACACAATATTCACAGATCATTGAATATTGAATGGGTGCTGACAAATATAGATGATTTTATGCGCCTTCGATGAACAGTGAACAACGCTTATTTCTCCCTATTTCTTACGCTTATTGGCTTTCTATAATCGCCTGAGAACACTCCATAACTGCGTGAAACTCGGAAAAAGCGAATGAGAATATTGTCGGTCTTGTGACACGATTTCAAAACATTGAGCGTTGATTGACACAAGCTGCAGTAAATTTTATACGCTAATATTTTTGTGAAATCTTGCAACTGTAGCTCTACCTACCTCCTGGGATTACGATTAAAGTAAGCAGTAATTATTACTTATTTTATTCAATGGTTTAGCTTTAATATATTCTATTTAAATTTTATAACATGACATAAAATAAAAATCTACTATTTGCAATTACCTACTGTTGGTCCTCTATGTTTTAAAACAAGTGTAAATTAAAAAAAATATTTTTAAATGCAAGCTTTTAGTAGCTACCTCATTAGACTCTAGATATCATCTAAGATCAGAGTACTTGTTATGACGAATCAAACGAGCCCAAACTCGATGGGGTTACGTCGTTTTATTACAGAGTTCCGACAGCCATCTTCCGTCTCCATCATCAGATCAGCTCCATGTCACAATAATATTGCATTGTCAGTTGTCACCCGATTTACACATAAATGCAAAATTTCAGCTCGGTCAGAAACCGGGAAAGTGGGTCTAATTCATCTTGAAAGATTTGACCCAAACAAACAAATAAATAAATAAACTGGTCAAGCTAAATAAAAGCTTGTAATAAATCATCAATCATCATTCATCATCATTAGCAACCCATCAACGGCTCACTACTGAGCGCAGGTCTCCTCTCAGAGAAGGGTTATAGGCCATAGTCCACCACGCTGGCCCAATGCGAATTGGTGGACTTCACACACCTTCGAGAACATTATGGAGAACTCTCTGATGTGCAGGTTTCCTCACGATGCTTTCCTTCACCGCTGAAGTTAGTGATAGTTAATTGCTTAAGTAAATAAATATTTGCAATTATACGATTGTTAAATTTATTTTAAGTTTAGAGTCTTGCTAACAGTCATGTTTAGTATTTGTTATTTCAATCGACGCGACGCCTCTTCATCTTTGTACAGTGCAATTTCAAAGAAAAACATTGAATTTTTGGTTAACAATCTCAAATATTTCCAATCCTAGCGTTTATTTTCTTACTATATTGCATAATTAGACTTATAGCTAAATGGCTAAAACCATGTAGGAATTTATATTGTGGTCTACGCACGTCTTTTCGCGGAGCGTAAACAAATATATGGGAGAGTATGGACTATGGACTGTGGAGCCACCCATGATCTAGAACGGTGCGAAGATTTGTCTGGTTCATATATTTTAAGATGCTTGTGGGCGCTTCAACACGGTAAGTAGGTCTCAATGGCAGTTATGAGACTCACAGTGTTGCAAGCCACGTGAATGACAGCGGCGCGTTGAGTCAACGACCTTGCCTCGGCCTTTAGAATTGAGTAACAAACAAGCGGACGTCACTTCTCACAAAGCACGTATCGAAACAAACAACAATCATAACGCATACTGGAAACATCTGGACAAACAAGAAACTCGACAAATGAAACATGCACATTAGTTTTTTTTTCTAATTAAACAACTATGAATTTATCATCAAATTAGTACCTATAACCTCAGCCTATACCTTAGCGGGCGATGGAGAGAGCTATGATCGGAGTATCCCTGCGAGATCAAATCAGAAATGAGGAGATCCGTATGGAGCACATAGTGCGAAGAGCTGATGGTTGTTGGGGTCCCAAGGTGCTGGAATGGCGACCCCGCACTGGGAAGCGCAGTCTTGGCAGACCTCCCACTAGGTGGACCGACGACATCAAACGAGTCGCAGGGAGCCGCTGGATTCAGGCGGCGCAAGACAGCAGCCTGTGGAAGTCCATGCAGGAGACTTTTGTCCAGCAGTGGACAGCTTTAGGTTGATAAAAAAGAAGTACCTATAAAATAAAATAAATCTTGAGGTGCTTTTAAAAAATCATTTAAAATACTTAGTCTTACTCTTATGTCCACTAGCATATCTCATGCTAGTGGACTGCTAAAATTAGTTAAGCCTTATAACCCAAATCTTACAAATGATTTTAACAATGAAGTCGGTTAAAATGTAAACTAAATACGACTACAGTACGATTTTTTCATTATCATCTGTTCATATTTATGTAAGTAAACTAACAAGTTACACAAAAACACAATTTTTTTTACCACATTATTATTTTTACTGTTAGATAAATAGAAAAAGTTAATATTCTGTTTGTACTGCAAAGTGAACCAGGAAACGACTCCAATAGTGTGGTTAAAAAATCGATGTAACTTGTAAACTGTATTTTGTCGAATCCAAATTAAGCGTAAGAAAACATATGCGTAATGTAACGGAATCAAAGGAATCGAGTTGACCTACAAAAGTTTTTATACTTAACCCGTTTTTTTGCACAATGTCATTATAAATTTTATTATAGTACGGCCACCGAGAGAATACGTTTTTGACACCTGTCAGTTTGACATACAAAACAAAAATATCCGGTTGACATAACCTTGTAATAGCGCAGTTTAGATTTAGAAAAATATTGTTTACCAAGTTATTTGACACTCAGTTTGGCACAAAATTATAACATTAATTGATTATTGATATAATAATGTTGTTTTAATGCTCATCAATTGTTAAAACGGTAAACAACCAGCAATAATATTTTTATCGTAACTGCAACGCCATTACAAAGTTACGTCGTCAGTTCAATCGCGACGTGTCAGGAACGCATTCTCTGAACGGCCGTAGTTTATATGCCTTGAAGCGTAAACCTAATTTTTTTTACTTTTAATGGACTGGCTTTTGGCAACGGGAAAGTCTGGCGCGCATTCATGCACAATGATCATGAAATTATTGGAATGTCCGTGAATTGTTTATCTATTTCGTTGCAGAATAATTTTTGTACCAGTACCTATTTTTTTTATTTTAAGATGAATATGTTGCTCTCTTTGTAATCCGTATTTTTTAATTATCAAATAATAAAAATATATATTGATTAATTGCGCTAAAGCATACAAGTTATCTAGTATCTAGATAAGTATAACGTGCAGACTGCAGAGCTATTGCATCTCTTGATTTGATCTATTAATTCATGGTGGGAAAGAGAGAGCTAAGTGATTAGGGTCTTCGCGCACTACGAGGCCCTGATCAGCCAATCAAAGGTGATTACGATTTTCTTACTGGAGCAATCATTTTTAGGGTTCCGTACCCAAAGGGTGCCAAGGGGACCCTATTACTAAGCCTCCGCTGTCTGTCTGTCCGTCCCTCCGTCTGTCAGCGGGCTGTATCTCGTAAACCGTAATAGGTAGACAGTTGAAATTTTCACAGTGTGTATTTCTATTGCCGCTATAACAACAAATAATAAAATTAAATTAAATCCTACTAATATTATAAATGTGAAAGTTTGTGAGGATGGATGGATGGATGTTTGTTACTCTTTGACGTCACAACGAATGTACCGATTTGAATTAAATTTGTAATGAAGATTGCTCATAATATTCAGGATTAACAAATAGGCTACTTTTATCCCGGAAAATTACAGATTTCCCGCGGGAATCAAAAACCTTAACCTACGCGAACGTAGTCGCGGGTATCATCTAGTTAAAAATAAAGAGAGCTCCGATACATGAAAAACGAGTCGAAATAAAATTTTATTTTTTTACCCTGGCACGTGGGGTGTCATTGTCTGAAGCTTATTAAGTGGAGTTCAAATATATTTTAGTTGTGACCAAAACAAACGAGCATTTTTCCCCATATGGTAATTTAGTACTATCTATAGAATAGAACAGAATAGAAATGTTTTTTATTCAAATAAACTTTTTTACAAGTGCTTTTGAATCGTCGATGAGTCTACCACTGGTTCGGAAAGCCCTTCCTGCCGAGAAGAACCAGCAAGAAACTCGGCGGTTGCTCTGTTCAAAACAAGTTTACAATTCAATAGAATAGTTATACAGTTCAATTACCACCTACTGTCTCATGTCATGAATCGCTGGAACGAATTATGCCCACGCTTTTTTATCATCTAAATAGTCTTCAATCGCATAATATGCTTTTTTCATGAGATTAGTTTTAACTGTTTTCTTAAACTTGTGTAAACGCAAGTCTATATAAGGTATCTAAGAACTAAAGTGACTTGGTCATCTGTACGGAACCCTAAAAGAGCGAGGCCCGACTCGAACTTGTCCGATTTTTAGACAATGCCACAACAGCTTTACTATGGTAACCCAAATCCCAATACGCTAAGCGCACTTGGCTGCAATAGGTCCCACGACTTGCCGTACGTAATTAGTTGGTGTGAACAAATTTTGTTTACTTTAATATTATGAGTTCGCTTGACCGTATGAGCTTCTGCAACCAAGGCTTCGACCACAACGATGACTAGTCTAGGGGGCTATTCACTATCCGAGTGGCTCTCGTTCAGTTGTCAACTAAAACTGTAAAAAACGGAATATGTATGAAGACATGCAGGTTTGACAGTTCTTAGCTGGGAACTTTATATTGTTCTCAACTGGCCACTGGAAATGTCAAAAATAGAGAATATGCCCCCATAGTCGCAGCCGCGTAGTGCGCGAGCTCCCTAGATGTTGCAATAGCGTTGTTTTGCGAAAACGCCGCCTCTGGCAAGGCTGTCGACACGACCAACGCCGAATAGTACATTCAGATCCTGTTTAGTGACCTCAGCTCTGAATCAGTGGTGCAAATATATCCATTGTACCTACTACTACACGAAATACTTCTTAGAGTTCTCGACATTAGCTAAATGTATTGAGGAAGTCGGCCCAGCCGTTAAGTGCTACAGGGTCATCGTAGCCCTCAAACACACGCACACAGAGAAAAGTCAAAACACACACAGACAGACAAATTGGTCAAACTTGTAATACTTTTTTGTGCGGGGGTTAAAAATAAAACTCTAAGGGCCGATTCACACGCTGCCGACCTCTGCCGGCCGCTGACGGTCGCTGCCGGCCGCTGACGGTCGTTGCTGGCCGCTGCCGTTCGCTGCCATTCCGGTGTGAATCGGCCCTAATCGTACAACTAGGTAATAAAAAAAGTCTTGTTACCTATTTTTTTGGCAATATACAGTCTTTATCGAAGGCACAAAAGTATAATACGGAAGTTAAAACATATAAGGAAAATTGTGTAATATACAATGTGTTATGTGGAGAATATTTTTGCATAACAAATAAACCAAACGACTGATAAGAAATAAAATAACTAATTAAAATGACAAATATTTTATCTGACCAACTTCCTTCCACAACTTCCCAACGCCTGTGGTCCCCTATACCTATACCTAACGAAGTACTAATTATTATTTATTCCAAACTTAGACAATGCGGTAGTAAATATAATTCGTCTATGATTCGAAAATATAAATCTTCTATAATCTATAGAATTAGGAAGTATATATTACCCAGACCTAGAACTCGTCAGTGCTGTCCGGTATTGATTGTCGTCAAGCCTATCACGAAGTAAAAAATTAAAAAAAATATTATGTACCTATGGACACATATTTTATTACCAAGTAAGTTCGTCGCTAATCTAATTTTTAATTTTTAAGTAAAAAAAAAATTGGCAGTCATAGGGACTGTCGATAGAAGTGAAAACTAGATTTGCTAATAATTAAAAACAAATATAAGTACCTAAAATAAAAATTAAAAAAAAAATTAAAATAATTTAAAAAAAAAGCGCACTGTCACGTTGCATGAGTGAGATTCGAACCTGCGAAAACGGTAAGGAAGGCGGCTTCTGGCCGACCGCGCTGTACAAGGTTGTTTGAGAATCTCTAAAATGTTGGAGAACGCTTACTGAAATCTCCAGGTGACGATGGTGACGGTGACGATTTCGCGAAATCAATGTTTTTTGCTCACCCAAAAAGTGCTCGATGTTCCTAAAGAACTTTTCACTTCAAAATTTTTCAACCTATGATATTCGGTATTTGGGATTTAAAATAAAAACAATTATTTGTTTCAGTTTTTGAAAATTTTACACCCAAAGGGGTTAAATATGGGTCGAATGTTTGTATGATAGTCCTTCGTTTTTTCAAGTTATGTTTATGAACCATGGTATTTACTATTTTGGTTCCTGATTAAAAATAATGAAGCACCTACATGTTTTACATTTTTGAACATTCCACCCCCAAAGGGGTAAAATAGGGGTTGAATTTTTGTATGAAAGTCCGTCATTTTTCAAGTTTAAGTTTAAGCAACTTGGTAGTTTGGCTTTCGGTTGAAAATAAAGAAATACGTGTTTCACAGTTTTTGAAAATTCTACCCCAAAATCTAATTCCACGCGGACGAAGTTGCGGGGGCAAACGCTATTATACTATATAAGTACTGAACGGCACCTATACCGCACTCTTTCAGATGATGATCCTAAAGATGGCCTAAATTGTGTTGATCGTCCAACCAATGAAATTTAGGCCAAAACATACCGATATCGAGACATTCAACAAGATTCTTTCCTTTTCTTTTGACGTAGGCGATACGATCCTGTGCCTAATTTTAATATGAAATGTCTTCGTTACATAACGGCACAGCAGCAAAGCTATCTAACATCTAAGCGAAGGTATTCATTCACAGTGCTTGCAGTTGGAAAACGTGTAACGAGCAAAAGTACGTTGTTATGTAGGTGGTTTGTAATGAAGCAACTTCGCTTCCCCGTCAAAACACGTTGCGCAAGACTGGCATTCTACACCGGCGGCGGCGCGGCGACGTCAGAAATTAGAATAGGTAGGTACTCCTGGAATAACAGAAAAAATATCAAGATAGAACGAAAACGTTAGCGGGGAACGCGTGCCAGTAAATCTATATACTTAATATATAAAGCCGAAGAGTTTGTTTGTTTGTTTGCTTGAACGCGCCAATCTCAGGAACTACTGGTCCGATTTGAAAAATTCTTTCTGTGTTAGATAGCCCATTTATCGAGGAAGGCTATAGGCTATATACTTATATCATTATGCTAAGACCAATAGGAGCGGAGCACCAATGAAGAATGTTTCAAAATCGGGGTTTTTTTCCTTTTGAGAGCTTCCGCTGCGTGCGCTGCGTAAACGCTTAAAGTTTCGCAAAAATCATGTATGACAGAATTGTTAAGTTCTAAAAAAAAGTACGCGACAGCATATGTCTATCTGTTAAGGATGGCTCACTATATCCTTTTTTATGCTAACCAAATTTGTTCTAAAATAATGCATTATTTGCGAAGGTGTTTTTAAGGCGGTGAAGGTGAAGTTAAAACTATTCCACGCCGACAAAGTCGCGGGCAGAAGCTAGTTGAAAATATATAGAGCAACATCTTTTCAAATAAAATACAAAATAATAGTCCACTGGATACAGGCGGCGCAAGAACGAGGCCTGTCGAAGTCCATGCAAGCAACCTTTGTCCAGCTTGAGCTCATATGGATTATTCGAGCGATTTTAAAACTCAAACGCAAGCATATGAAAATGGACGTCTATCGTTTGATAAAGAAGACATAGACCATAGACAACTGCGTTCGAAAGCCTTTAATTTTCAAAGTTACACACAAAAAACTTATTATCGACCCATAATTAGGGGTTCCAAAACCGGTTTCACCGAAATCGAAAAAACCGGCTAAACCGGGTTTTTCGCCACTTTTCAAAACCGGTTTTAAAATTTGGCAAAACCGGGTTTTTCGATTTTTTCGATTTATTTCGATTTTATATCATAGATTGCGTTACGTATTACGCTCGCTTAAGCTAAATCATGATATACAAAACTCATCACATCATCATTACAATTTATGCAGTTTACAGCCCATTAACGTCCCACTGCTGGGCACACCGTACACTCCTCCACTCTCATAGGAGAGACGGTCAGACGGAGCTTAGACCCACCGGCCACCACGCTGCTCCAATGCGGGTTGGCGGGCTTTAATGACTATTATTATCATCTAGTGATTATAACCGAGACCGACGACGGCTTAACGTGATCTAGCAGTGACTAGACCTCTATGATATTGGCACCAGCCAGCACTCACATCTCCTCTTCACTGCGATGTCGTGGTCATCACGAGAGTCCTAAGCTGCTCCGCAATTTTAACAGCCGCGGACCAGCCAAAGCTGCAGAGGTCAGTAGATCTGCCTCCATGTTTTCAGTTTGCAGATACTTGATCTCAATTACACCTTCTTGCGTACAATTTCGAATGAAGTGCATTTTTAGGTCAATATGTTTTGACTTTGAAGTCACCATTTCATTTTGGTTTAGTTTGTGGGCAGCTTGTTTATCATTTAATATGATTACTTATAACTCCTCTTTTCTCTAGTAAGTATAGACATGGAGTTTCTGGCATGTTGAGTCCTATGCCTTTTCTGTGTTGAGCTTTTTGTGCTCTTGCCTCCCTGCCTAAGATATCTGTAACATATCTCTGAGAGTATATTATGACTTTCTTCAGTCTCATCAAGTATGAAATCTTTGGTCCATGCTGGAGGGTGTCTCTCTCTTTGTGGCCTCCCATTTTCAGGTATTTCTATAATTTCTGATGCATCATCATAAGACTCTTCTTGATAGTTTTGATTCTGCAGTGTTTTTATTTTTATTATTTGTTATTTCAACTTCAATTGCTTGTACCGTTTTTATAACATCTTTGCTTTTAACTTTATTTCCTTTTTCCGGATCTTCTACTTCGAAGTACATTTTGTTTATAACCTTGATATCCCCGCTTATCACTACATTATCATATTCTGGTATGTACTCTGTATGCCTTTGAGGTCATCGAGTAACCCATGAATACGCTTTATTTAGCGTTTTTGGTTAATTTCCCTCGTTTTTTCTTGATCAAAACAAAGGTCTTCCTGCCATACACGTGCCTAAAGATGATGCCCACATGGCGTTCGAACAACCCATATCTTGAACGGTAAATCGCCATTCAGTGCTTTCGACAGGCTACGATTTACAAGGTAGTTAGCGGTTTTAGCGCCCAAATCTTTTTAGGTGCATTGGCCTCAATCATTAAACATCTAGCTTTTTATATAGGATCTATTTTTTCTCTCGCGTACCGGAACGCTAAATCGCTTGGCGTCTTTGTCTGGTCTGTCTGGTGACCACGGCCAAAGCCTCCACTCAGGCAAAATTTTTGTTAGTTTTCAGAAAAAGGAGTGTTTTATTTTATATTATTTTATAGGTCATCAGCTATTTTATCCAAGCAAGTATTTTAATAATTTTAACTCAATTTTATTATTATTATTTAAATTAAGACTGATTCAAAGGGCTGAATAATAGAAGATTTTTTTAAACTAGATTTTTTTTAAAAACAAAAACCGAAATAACCGAAAAAACCGGAAAACCGGTTTTGCCACTAAATCAAAACCGAAAACCCGGTTTTCTGAAATACTTTCGGTTTTGGATCCCCTACCCATAATAGCGTGACTATAAAACAAGCACTAGCATTATGTATTTTGTAGTCAGTTTAAACGAAAAAGTTGGCGGTTTTTTGTTATCAATTCAGAATGTTGTTGATTCAATAAATTGCCGTCAGTGTCTTTTGTAAACAAGTTCGCTTCACGGTGATTATGACATAGTTCCGTTCAAAAACAAACGCAAAACAATTACGCAACATAGAAAGCTGAGAGACACAGTTTCATTTAATAGTACTACTTAAAGATAGGTAGGTAGGTTACTAGACAGCAGCTTTGATTCTCCTATTCAGGTCAATTGAATAGACGATAAAATAATGATTAAGTACAATATAAGTATTAATAATAATTAATTAATCGCAAAATTATTTTGATAACAAGCCGTCGAAAAATATATTGAAACGATACGACCCGGATGCAATGTAGAGTCGTAGAGTCGCAAAGTGAAGGGAAAGTTAACTTGGTCTCAGGTAAAATAGTACTATAATAGAGCTTCCTAGTAATATTCTGTAGCATATGGGTTTTAACTATTTGGTAACGCTTTAAACCTTAGGTAATAATTAAACGAAGTATTTAATACAATGTAAAGTGAAATAGTGCAGCGAAGCAGTATTTCACTGCACTCAAAGCCTAGTGGTTAGGACTGTGGTCTCCTATTCGGGGGTTCGATCCCGGGTACGCACCTCTGACTTTTCGGAGTCAAGTGCGTTTAAGCAATTAACTATCACTTGCTTCAACGGTGAAGGAAAACATCGTGAGGAAACCTGCACATCTGAGAGTTCTCCATAATGTTCTCGAAGGTGTGTGAAGTCCAGCAATTTGCATTGGGCCAGCGTGGTGGATTATGGCCTATAACCCTTCTCTGAGAGGAGACCTGCGCTCAGTAGTGAGCCGTTGATGGGTTGCTAATGATGATGATGAAAGTGAAATAGGCGTTGAACAAGAGATACGAGTAGGTACTCGTAAGTTCTCAATGGCTAGTCACCGCCCTACCGGCAAAGCCGTGCTGTCATGCGATAGCGTTCCGCTACGATGCCCCATAGAAACACATTGAGGGTACAGATTAAATACAAACTGCCCCTAAAGATGAACCCGCTTTCATCTTTAAGCTGTATCATCACTTACTTGAAGTGAGATCGCAGTATAGGGCTAACTTTTAGAAGATTACACGTCCTTTGTGTAAAATCTTTCTTGTAATTATGTATGTTGTCTTATTCTGTTATTTAAAAGATTTGTTGAACAAAACAGCTGAACACGTACGAGCAGGTAAGTAACGTTTTATTGGAAAAAAACCGTGCAATTTTCTGTAAGTACACTCATTACACAAAATGAGTACTTACCTAGCAAGTAAACAATCATTTAAAGCAACTTCCGTGATTATCCTCTGCCTCTGATACTAAAATCCGATAAAAATCCACTAAGTATGCATTTTGTATACAAAAGGTCACAAATAAACCTTAAAATTCTTTACCATTGCAAAAAATCGGCCAAGTGCGAGTCGGGATTCGCCCTTTTAGGGTTCCGTACATATGACCAAATCAGTTTTCTAGTCTAATTAAAAATAGATATTTAAATATCTTAGTTCTTAGATAGTACTAAATTAGCATAGGAAAAGTGCTCGTTTGTTTTGGCCACAATTACTTATAGTTATAAGCCGCATAATAAATCGGTATTTTCAATATTTGTTGTTTAAATATACTATAAAATATAGTACATAATATACATAAATTTCAAATTCCTAAGTAGTTTAGTTATTGAGATAGATCATAGACCCCGTATCAAAAGTGGTCTAAAACCGAAAACTTTGACAGCCCCCCATTTCTTCATTTTTGTAGCTAAAAATTAATAAAAAATATATTTGAACTCTACTAAAATGAGTTATAGACAATGACACCCCACATGCCAGGGTAAAAAAAAAAAAATATTTCGACTCCTTTTCCATGTATGGGACATTATTTTTTAACTTAATTTTATTGTTATAGCGACAATAGAAATACACACTCTGTGAAAATTTCAGCTGTCTACCTATTACGGTTTACGAGATACAGCCCGCTGACAGACGGACAGACGGACGGACGGACGGACAGACGGACAGCGGAGGCTTAGTAATAGGGTCCCATTGGCACCCTTGGGGTACGGAACCCTAAAAATGGAATAGAAGCGGTAAAATAAATACATACAATGGATGGGTGTTGGTAAAATCAATACAATAGGTGGACGTTCGAGTCCCAAGTTGCTCGGCGACCTTGCACAGGGAAGCTTGGAAGACCCCTCCCTAGAAGAGCGGACGATCTCAAGCGAGTCGCTGGCAACACTGGATAGAAGCGGCACAGGATCCTATTCTCTGGCGATCCTTTCAAGGCCAACAAATATATCGACGACGATGATGATGATGATGTAACTTCAAATTAATTTTACGCAACAACGGAATACCGACAAGAAATACGATAAAATGAAGAAATAAATAGGTAAGTAGAATAAACGCAACGTGGCATTCACGGGCCACGGCGGCGCGTTTCTGTTGTTTGTAAACATACAACGGCCGTACTTGTGAAGGTTATAAAAAGTTTCACTAGTTGTACCAACGAAAATCGGTCAAGTGCGATTGTAATTTATCCGCTGCACTGTTATTTATTATTTAAATGGATTAAACATAGAGCACACGACTAGGGCTTGCAAATATTCGAAGATTTTGGTATTCGAATATTCGACTTTTTTTCGGGTATTATTCGAATTATTCGAATAATATTCGAATATTAAAAAAAAACAAAAGATGTTATAATAATCACGTTTTTAACTTCCAATCTCTTACTTTGAGTCTAATATCTCTAAATCAAAACAAAATCTTACTTAAAAATTAAAGAACTGTTTGGAATTTGACTGTTATGGCACTAATTCAGTCCTCCAAAAAATATCAAAAGTTGGTGCTTAACAAGACAACCACAACATAACTCAGTCTTATAAACCGAGATATGAGTGTGAGTATTTTAATAATATTTATATTATCAATAAAATCAAATAATCAATTACAAAAACGACAACTTGCTTAAAATCTTTTATCATGTAACTAGAAATAAAGTACTAAATTCTAAACATTATTTTTGGTTCTTCGTACTATTTACTTCGTATTACTTACTTACAAATCTTAAAAGATTTAAAAGAAAGATTTTCAACGTTGATAGAATACAAATAGGTAATAATTCAGTATTAGAAATTATGAATTTGGACCTACCTAGCTGGACTCTGTGTCCCAGGTATATTATTTACTCGTGCACAATGTCAAGTGCAATATTTTTAACGAGGGTGGAGTGGAGCATGAGCATTGGACATGATTTTCATCTTGCTCTTCTTTAGGCCCAACGCTGAGAAACCGTGCTGAGATCGTTGATCACTGTATTGAGGTTGCTCAGAGTCTCTGCCATAACGACTATGTCATTGGCACATCGCAAGTGAGTGATGTACTCACCGTTTATATTGATGCCAAGTCCGTTCCAATCCAGAAGCTTAAAGACGTCCTCCAATGCAGTGGTAAATAGCTTTGGGGAGATCGTCTCCCTGTCACACTCCACGCTGCAAGTGGATTGGCCTCGTAGTCTGGTCCTGTATACGTACTGACATAGTGGCGTTTTCATACAAGCACTTCAACACTTGGATATACCGGTAGTCAATCCGGCATCTCTGCAGCGAGCTCAATAAGGCCCAAGTTTCCATCAAATTCCAGGCTTTCTCATAGTCCTCAGACGCTAAGCAAAGTGGCTGTTAATGCTCTTCCATCTTTTGTATAACCTGCCGCAGCGTATGAATGTGATCTATGATGCCACAGTCTTTTCGGAATCCGGCTTGTTCGGGAGGCTGGAAGTAGTCGAACCTACGAGCGAGACGATTCGTAATGACTCTCGAGAACAACTTATAAACATGACTCAGCAGCTAGATGGGTCTTTAATAATTCTTCAACAAGGTATTTTCACCCTTTTTGAAGAACAAAATCACCACGCTCCTGTGCCATGCTTCCGGCGGATGCAGCGGCGTGATGACGGAATTGAACAATCGCTGAAAGATCTAAAGTACCGGTTTTCCACCCGCTTTCAGGAGTTCTGCAGTGACTCCATCATCACCAGGCGCCTTGTTGTTCTTGAGCTGCTTGAGCCATACTAATCTCGTATAGGTTGACGTCCGGGATATCTTCGGTATAGTGTCGGGTCAGTTTGGCTCTGGGATCAAATCCTCAACAGGTTTTTGAGAAAGAGATCAACAGCCGAATCCAACTCAGCTGGGCAGCATTTGGGAATCTCCGAGATGTCTTCTCGTCCAAAATCCCTCAGCGCCTGAAGACGAAAGTCTTCTAAGTTACTAAAAGAACAGTGCGTGTTGCCAGTGTTGACTTACGGATCCGAGAATTGGTCGCTAACTGTGGGCCTCATAAGAAGGCTCAGGGTCACTCAGTAGGCTATGGAGAGAGCTATGCTCGTATCCCTGCGAGATCAAATTAGAAATGAGGAGATCCGTAGGAGAACCAAAGTCACCGACATAGCTCAGCGAGTCGTGAAACTGAAGTGGAAATGGCCGCGGCACATAGTTCGAAGAGCTGATGGTCGCTGGGGTCCCAAGGTGCTGGAGTGGCGACTCCGCACCGGGAAGCGGAGTGTTGGCAGACGGCCCACTGGGTGGACTGACGACATCAAACGAGTCGCAGGGAGCCGCTGGATTCATGCGGCGCAAGACCGAGATCTGTGGAGGTCGTCTATCGGATGAAGAAGAAGGAATTATGAGATCAGAATGATACATTGCACAAAAATAAAATACGTTTTAATCTTATCATCTAACTTTGGCTTATTCTTACACTTACACGTACAACTTAAGAACCTTCAAGGCAAGAGTGAATAGGTATCTTTTAGGCAAGCGCGTTCCAACCTAGACCTCATCACTGCTTTCTTCTAAGCATAATTTATGTCTTCTACTTCTAAGCATAATGTTGCGCGCGGAGTTTAAAAGTAATATTTTGTGCATGTCGCAGGCATTTTGTGTGATTCCGCCGTTTACATACGGCGTCGTCAGTTTAGAAACGCTCGCTGTTATGTAATAAGCCGAAGGCAAAATGACAACTCGTTCAATTGTTTTAATTTCACTGTAGTTTTAGATGTAGTTATTGCGAATCTACGCAATTCCCAAGCACCAGGGCCACGAATTTGCCTCTAAAGTTAGCTTAGGTTGGGGTTCGACATGAACAGTCAGGTGCCCGCTTAGGTTCCATTTGGCCAATATACCTATTTTTTTACGTGGGGAAATCCATCATCGATACCACCGCCCCCGGGGTTACGCGACAGTTATGTCGGACTCTAACCGACTAAAACCCAACGGTGTTCCTTCTCATCGCCTGGTGACTGGGCAACGGGACCGTAATCACGTTCACGCAACCCAGCCAGCCGAGACAGAACATCCTCTCAAACACAGAGTTCTTCACTCATCACTCTATCTGAGGCTCACAAGGAAAAAGTGTGTCTCCCGGCCCGAGGACCTTACTCCCTCAGGCGACGGACTCCCCATATCCATCGCCTGGAGGCGATGAATTTCACTGTAGTTTTAGATGTAGTTATTGCGAATCCACGTAATTCCCAAGCACCAGGGCCACGAATCTGCCTCTTAGGTTAGATTGGGGTTCGACATGAACAGTCAGGTGGTAGGTTCCATTTGGCCAATATACCTAAGTGTTCACCAGACTCTTCACACACACCTGAACTGACTGTTCACACTACCACCCGACTGTTCATGTATAACTCTAACCTAACTTTAGATTTTGGCGAACATAGTACTTGCTAGGCATAAGAAACAGAACTAAATACTTCAATTTGCCGCGGCATTACATAACAGCGAGCGTTTCTAAACTGACGACGCCGTATGTAAACGGTGGAATCACACAAAATGCCTGCGACATGCACATCAATATTCCGAGTTTGGCTTTCGGAAAATTGGTCGAATATTCGAATATAGCAGATTTAATATTCGAATATTCGGACAAGAAATATTATTCGAATAATTCGAATATTCGAATATTCGAATGCAAGCCCTACACACGACACACGTGTCGTAAAGGAGCGGCCACTTTTGTATTTGGGAAATATGGATGCGCGAAAAATATTTTCTGGTAAATTTTGAGGTCCCCCTGCCGCCCACATTCGCAATAAATACGCACACTGACAGAAAAATTATGTGTAACTTCTACCACCGAACCGCAAGGCATCGCTCGAATCTGCACCGCTACGTGGTCGAAATTCCACGATCCCGCACTAATCGCTTTGCTTCCTCGTTCCTAATACGCACCGCTAGAATCTGGAATGCCCTTCCGGCTTCCGTTTTTCCAACTGACTATAACTTGGGTACCTTTAAATGAAGAGTGAATAGGCATCTTCTAGGCAAGCGCGCTCCATCTTAGGCTGCATCTTCACTTACCATCAGGTGAGATTGCAGTCAAGCGCTAGTCTATATATTTAAAAAAAAAAAAAAAACTGCAACGGAATAGGTACATAAATTACTCAGGCATATACTTCAACTAGTAGGGCGCGTGGGTGCGCGGCCCGCAAGCGGACCGCGGTTTTTCTATCGTCAAGTGGACTTTCAGGTCTTGATCATTTTTTATCCAAACACCACTCTTTCATCTTTTATACTCTCCGAGATAGACGCCTTTGAAATTTGTATGGCAGCCATCTTGAATCCGCCATTTTGAATTTTTTTTCAGCTCACTGCCAATTGCATGACGTTTGGAGTGACTTTTGTTCTAGCACCCCCAACCTATCTTCAATACCCTGGCCGTGCTCCTCACCCACCTTCCAAACCCTCGATCATCATATCTCATCATTTGTCAGATTGAGAATTCTTTTATAAAAACAAATTTTGAAAAGGAACCGTATCAAAGTCTTGCATAGTTCTCAGCTTCTAGCCTCTTCAATATTCGCCATATATTTTGTATGGAAAAAAAAATCCGCCATCTTGAATTTTTTTCTATTCATCGAGTAGACCTTTAGGTCCTGATCATATTTTGCCCAGAAACGACTCTTCCATCTTTTATCCTCTTCGAGATAGACACCGACGAAGTTTGTATGGCCGCCATCTTTTTTCCGCCATTTTGATTTTTTTTCAGCTCACGGCCAATTGGATGAGGTTTCGAGTGACTTTTTTTCGAGCACCCCCACCTATCTTCATTACCATGGCCGTGCTCCTCACCCACCTTCCTAACCCTCGATCATCATATATCATCATTTGTCATAATGAAAATTCTTCAATAAAAACAAATCTTGAAAAGGAACCGTATCAAAGTCTTGCATGATTCCCGGCTTATAGTCTCTTCAATATTCGCCATATATTTTGTATGAAGAAAAAAAAATTCCGCCATCTTGGATTTTTTTTCTATTCATCAAATAGACCTTTAGGCCCTGATCATCTTTTGCCAAGAAACCCCTCTTCCATCTTTTATACTCCCCGAGATAGACACCGAAGAAATTTGTATGGCGGCCATCTTTTTTCCGCCATTTTGAATTTTTTTTCAGCTCGCTGCGAATTGGATGAGGTTTCGAGTGATATTTGTTCGAGCACCCCCCACCTATCTTCGATACCCTGGCCGTGCTCTTCACCCGTCTCCGAAATCCTCAATCATCAGCTCTCTCCATAATTTTCCTCCGAATGAATTTTTGTCTTCTGTACGAAACAATCAGTGAAAAAAAATTTTTTCATACAAAATTTTACAGGAGAGGTGATCAATCAGTCAGTGAATCAGTGAATCAGCACGAACAGCTATATATATATTAATACGTTCATGATCATTATGCATAAATGCGCGTCAGAATTTTCCGAATAAAAGATATAAAAACTGTAGGCAAATGAGCAGCTTTTACTAGAGTGATTATTAATTTTATAATTAATTATTCTAACGCGCTTCATACAAACGAAGTTTAATGATTATTTATTTAGATCCAATAAAAAAAGACTGAGCCATTTTCTGAAAAGTAATATTTCTGTAGTTTAAAAAAAATTTAGTTTCAGCGATATGCTTACTGATTAAACGCACGTAAACGTTTCTGTATACGGTTGTTTTGTTATCCTTCACTATAGTGTCATCAGCTGACATCTCGTAAGAGAAAAACTTTCCCGTCTTAAGTTTCATACCTATTAACAATAATATTAATAAGTATAGGTAATCATTAAATTACTTATTTTCCATTAGAAACTGTACAAAAAACAACATAATATAATCTAGAGAATACAGCCTGAAGGTGACTTATATAGGTACCACATCTTGGAAATAAATTATATGTAACAACATAGCTACTTATAAAGACACAGTGTTACCCCCTTCTTCGACTAATCGTTAAGGTGGAGGCTCCAGATAAAGTTAACTCTTATCTTGCCATAAAAAATGCATAATCATTAATCAAGGCTAATAAATAGTAAACAAATATGTACACAAAGTTCGATCATCGATTCAAAGTATACAGTGTCACAACATTAAATCAAAACAAGTCTTACGCAAAGGAATGCGCAATGGAAAGAAAGTCAGCTGCGTAAACAAGTATGAATCAGTGTTCGCAATAGCCTAAAGGCTTGTACCCACACAAAGCGCGCCGGAACTGTACGTCAAATCGTTACAATGAATGCGCGAGTACGCATGTAAGATTTTAGATGACACAAGGAACTTTATAGATACTATACGAATCAAACTCGTATTTATATAAAACTCGATGCCGCCCGCGACTTCCTCCACATGAATTAAAGTTTTTTAGGGTTCCGTACCCAAAGGGTACCAACGGGACCCTATTACTAAGCCTACGCTGTCCGTCCGTCCGTCCGTCCGTCCGTCCGTCCGTCCGTCTGTCAGCGGGCTGTATCTCGTAAACCGTAATAGATAGACAGATGAAATTTTCACATATTATGTATTTCTATTGCCGCTATAACAACAAATAATAAAAATTAAATTAAATTAAAAAAATTAAATAAAATATTTCCATGGGTACATGGAAATATTTTAATTTAATTTTTTTTAACGGAACCCTAAAAGAGCGAGGCCCGACTCGCACTTGGCCGATTTTTTTCATTCCCGCTGGAATTCTTTAATTTTACAGGATAAAATTCCAAATTTCAGCCAAAAATTTCATATTATGAGTATTTGAATGATACCGTAATCCGAATTAAAGTCCACGAATTACAGCATCGAGCCGCGTTGGACATTTTCCTTCGCGCGTTGTGTGTATTCATGCCTTTAGAGTTGACCGAGTTTCTGCATCGAGCGGTGTTTCTTACCTCGATCGAATCACGAACTTGTAACGTGCTGTGTGACGCCTTCACCTACTTGCAGGCGCCCTTGCCAGCAACTGCCCGGTTCCTTGCAACTCCTGAACAAAACAGAAACACATCGTCAACAAGTCTTGCAAAAACATTATGCCCGATGCACGATCAATAAGGTCACACAATCGCGAATGGAAATGTTTACTTTACTGTACTCAATTCATATAGAGTTAGTTCTACGAACAATAGATACCTTAGATATTATTATTCGTAGAGATAGAAACTGAAACCCCTAGGCCTTAGGTATTGCTAAGGACGACCCCTAAACCAAGCTATCGCTGCTTACTTAATTTTAAGGGAGAGGGCCAGACTGGTTACTTTTAGCGGCAGTGGTCGGCGTTTTTATGGCTTTTAGCGATTTTGCGACTGCGTCGCGTTTCAGGGATCGATTACAAACACGCCAAATCGCGCGTTCTAGCGTTTCTGCGATTTTCGATCGCTGATTTCTGCGTTTGATGCGCGATCCGATCCAAAGTTTTTTTTAACGGAATAGGAATACTTAGGGATTTTTTAAATTTTGGAAAACATTGCCTTTTTTGATCCGAGGGAATCCTAAACCCTTATTCTTTTTCCCGTTAACAAAACTAAGGATGCCGCCGCTAAAATCATTTTGGAACTTTCCTCATTGTGGAAACACTGCATATATAGCATAGTATTTACTGTATTGTAAATCTGTTTTGAAAAGAGCAACCGCCGAGTTTCTTGCTGGTTCTTCTCGGCAGGAAAGGCATTCCGAACCAGTGCACAGTGGTAGATTCATTGACTATTCAAAAGCACTTGTAAAAGTTTATTTGAATAAAAAATATTTTCTTAAACTGGACACTTTCAGGTAAAGATTTGTATATAAACCTGTGATGATGATACTGCCATTGGCGCAATTAGAATGCCATAAGCCTACTTTGTCGTATTAGTTTACAAATTGCGAAAAACCAAATTAAATTTGAATTTCGCGGGCAGACCCGTATATTTCACCTTAACCACTGATAAAAGCGGGCGGCACGATTACATAAGATGCAGTGAGATAATAATGTTATTACATGTATTCATAATATATAATCCTACAAGTACCTACTTGTCCCGTGATTAACTCCTGAATATGTAATTGTCATGTAACGTATGTAATAATATATTTCATACCGTCCGCACATGATCGAAGAACCGATAGCCTGGCCAAGGTGTTGGAATAGCGATCTCGCACGGGAAACCGCAGTGTTGGCAGACATCCAACCAGGTGGACAGACGACATCAAACGAGTCACAGGGAGCCCCTGGAACTCTCTCGCTACTGCTTAAAATGAAATGATGCAGCAAGAACGCCATAAATTCAGCCAATCAGAGGCGATAGCGTTCCTCACACTGTAGCAATCGTTCGAGACAATCCACAGCAGAAATTGTCCGTTTCTGGGGGTCTACTCTCTTTCTCTCAAACGAAACTTCGCAAACGAACGAAATTTAAACGAAGTTTCGTTAACTCCTCTACTCTATTTCATTTTCGGACACGCAGGCGAAATACGGATCCGTAGACAATTTTCGTGAACGATTGAAATGAGCGATTTTGTGTGGGTCTAATAACCGACTAATTTGAAGAGTACTATTTAATGTCAACGATGCGTAGTAAACCTATGACAACTAAAAATATCCGTATTATGCACACGTTTATGACGTAATTTAATAATTATGTCAACTAAACTAGCGGCACGCTATGAAGGCCGGTTTGACGTTTGTCCGCTCATGAAGTTCCGTATTAATTGATAACGACTTTGAAGGAAATAATTGTATTACTTTATTGACGATAGTGATGTGCAGAGATTCATAAATTTTATCGAATGTAGTTTTAGGTTTAGGACTCAAAATTTATTTATTAAATTGATCTCTAAAATGTATACAAGTGTAGAAAAATCAGTTTGCACCATTTAAGGGGTGAATGTACTTGTGAATATGAACAATTTTCACTATGTGGACAAACCTCTGAAATCGCAAAAAAATATCAGCTGTTTCATACAAAAGGTAAAATTTTTATTTTTATATGATATATACCACAACTCGGCATTTGGTTATGGCGTGAAATACGTTAAAAATGGCGTAGATGCAAACATGAATATGTTAAAAGCGGAATTAGTACGTCTTTTAAAAGAAAACAAACCAACCAAGATCCGATACGTCATTGACGAAATAGCATTAGAACATGGGCACAGAGTTATACGGTTACCGCCTTACCATTGTGAGTATAATGCGATTGAGTTGGTGTGGGCTCAAATTAAGGGATATGCTGCAAGACACAATACAGAACCCCCATTTACCACAAAAAAAATGCTAAAATTATTAGAAGAAGCTTGTGAACATGTGACTAAAGGAGACTGGGAAAAGGTTGTGAATAGAACTGTTAAATTAATAAGGGAAGATTATGAAAGAGATGTGAAAATAGATAATATTATAGAAAACGAACATATAATTATTAATGTAGGTGATGATAGCAGTGACGACAGTGAAAATAGTAGTATGGACGAATCTGATTAATTATGGCCTTTTGTGGCACCTTTTTTGGTATCTTTTGTATTCATATGTTTCTTGTGTGCATATAAAGTATGTATATTCATTTTCATTCAAATATTCAGTTCGTTCAAATAAATTAAATAAACATATACATTTTTGTTTTATTAAACCTATTTAATCAGGTACAAAAACAAAACTTAATTGTTTTTTGTTCGAGAATAAATTGACATTCCACATCACTATTTTAATGTGTCAAACCGGCCATCATAGCGTGCCGCTAGTGTAACAACTTACGATTTTTTATTTGGAATTCTTTAAAAACATTTGTGGAGTTTGTTTCTCAAGTATGGTGTTGATAAATCATGTTTTCAAGTGCTTTTTACACTTCGGAATCTCAATACACTCATTCCGTCAGAAAGTTACAAGTTGTACTGTGTTGCAGTCTGCATTTTAGGTGTCTACAAGTTTGGATTCAAAAACTTTGTAGGTAAATATCATAAGCATAACTTATTATTCATTCATAACTAAATACATAACTTATTCACTAATAATATCACCTCTTCTTAATATTCTTTTAAACATCTTTTCAGTTTAAAATTGCTCCACATACGGGTTCCACTACTCCCAAGCAAATCGACACCCTTCTCAATTTCTTGGACGAGCATAGGGATCTAGCTCGCGGGAGGTTGAGGATTGTCGAAGGAAATGTGCAGGCAAAGAGGCTGTGGGAAGAATTGTGCAATATACTCAATTCCATGGACGGTTGCATAAAAACCATTCAGCAGTGGCAACCGCAAAAGGTACCTACCAAGTGTTTTATTAGGTAATTAAAACATAATAGTATAGTGATATATAAATCGCATGATTTTATGATTTGTCACGATGTATGTTCGGGATAAACTCGAAAATTACTGAACCGATTTTGATCAAATTTCGTAACTATCTGTAATTTGGTCCAACTTAAAAGATAAGATAGTTTTTATCTTAATTATTGACATCAATATTTGTTATTGCAAATTAAAATATGTTAATTACACGACAGTCATATACAAACGATGTTAGACTGAGGTGGTCTAGATTGTGTTATAATTTTGCATTACTGATAATTATTATAAATGCGAAAGTGTGTATGTTGGTTTGTCCTTCAATCACGTCGCAACAGAGCAACGGATTGATGAGATTTTTTGCATGGGTTAGTAATGGGTGTAGTAGTGGGTCCTCAGACCGGGAGAAATACTTTTTATCTCGGATAATCAAAGAGTTCCCGCGGGATTTTCAAAAACTAAATCCATGCGGACAAAGTCGCGGGCATCAGCTAGTGCTATAATAAAAAATTTTGTACATAATAGTATGAGTCTGGCAGGGCACATGTTTGTAAATTAACTATATTTTTTTTGTAATAAATATCAGAATATAATCTAAAATAAGAATACAATTTAAAAGTTGGCAGGCTTCCACCTTCGAGAATATTTTAGTGAATTATCAGACATGCAGGTTTCCTCACAATGTTTTCCTTCGCTGTTAAGCCTGATATTTAGTTTAAAACGCACATAACTCTGAAAAGTCAGAGGTGCGTGCCCACAGGATTCGAACCCATGACCTCCTGATGAGAGGCAGAGGCCCTGGAACCTCTGGGCTAGAACTGGAAAAAATTATTATTACTCTAGTATAGTTACTTTGACAAAGTAATATGGGCACATTTACATAACATTATTAACTGTTACCCATACATCAATACAATGTCTTATCTAAGGCATTTTTGTTATTAATTATTTAAATTGGAATTTTCTTTTACAGCCTCACAGCTTACACGAAGTCCCAGAAGGAGACATTCTGCTGCTGGCTCTGATGTCAGAAGATTGTTTCCATATGAAGAGGGGCATGCAGAGAGAGAACACCAAGCTTGCAGGCATTAGGGCTGCCCTGTAGAGTTGTGTGGCCTCATTAGGGAATATTTAGATTGACAATAGGAATTAAGATTATTTTGTTGTATTAGATTAATTAGTATTCTTGTTGCCTTTCTTTTTAATATTTTGTTTCTAGGTAGTTAAGTAAATAAAACATTATTTTAAGTTAAAAATAAATTTTATTCTTATATTAAAAAAAATAAAGCTTTTATTTGCATCCCTTACATACTACTTGAATAAAATAATTGACATCTCTCTGTAACTCATAAGACACTACATACTAATTATTATTTATTCCTTAGTGCTATTTTTTACATTAGACTTTTGATCAAACATTATTTATTTTATAATCCTAACTTATTATTATTATCTTTATATTTTACAACATTAATTAACCTAGTTTTACTAACCTTCTCTTATAATATAATAAAAGCAAATTATGAAAAAAAATATAATAAATGTCACTAAAGATAGGCTTATATAAATGCAACTGTTAGAAATGAATAGATATGATAAAGTTCTTAATCCTACCTATTCCTTTCTAACAATTGCACTAATGCAGCTGTTGCCCTTTTACTTCTTGAGCTGAAGAAGCAGCTGAATGAACGGGAACCTGCCTGCTTCTTTCAGCTTGGAGATCCTCTTCTGTCAACGCGGGAACATCAATACCACCTCTTGTACATAGATTATGTAAAACACAGCAGGCTACTATAATTTTACCTGCTGTTTCAGGGCAGGAATGCAGTCCCGAGCTGCCAAAAGACACATCCATTTACCTTTTAAAATACCAAATGTGCATTCTATGATGGAGCGTGCACGCTTTAGGATTGAGTTGTATCTTCCTTCAGGAGAGTCTTCAACAGCATTATATATAGGTGTGATCATATGTTGGCTTTGAGCATAACCAGAATCACCTAAAATAAAAATAAAATATAAATGAGAAATTTTGTGCAGGTGTAGGTATAGATGTTTTTTAGTCTTTCATGAAAAATATAATATATATAGCAATGAAAATAATAAACACAAACATTTAATTCAAACATAAGTACCTAAAAACCAACTGTTACATTCTGGAGACTTGAGTTGCATAGGTATATTGAGTTGATTGCGCAGGCGGCGCCGCCGTCACCTTCTACACTCTAAACGCTCTTCACGTAGAGCAGCTTCTATTAAAAGCCTTCTTGTAGCCATTTCAAACAAATTTCTGTCAAAATTCACGATAACTAACGACAAACGAAAATCAAAAGGTAACACTTTTGGTTTCGTCAATTTGAGGTTAAAATTCCGAAAAATCGTCTGTCAAATTCAAAGTTTCGTTCGCAAGATTTATGAAATAGAGTAGGTTTAGAAAATCTAAACGTCAAACCTTTTTCGTTCGAACGAAATTTCGGAACGAAAAAGAACCGTAGTAGGAAATACGCGAAATTTCGGTCGATATTTCGTTTTTCGTTGAATTAGAGTAGACCCCCTGTTTCGCGCATCCGGCGAGCGTCAGAACTCAGTAGGGTACGCAGGTACGAGTTACGACCCACCCGACAAAAATCAGATTTACAGATTCAGATTACAGAATAACGTTGTGATTTTGTCGAATGGCAGCACCAGCCTTTCGGTATGCTAGTAGGCTGCCGAGACAAGTGACATGTCGTAGACCATCTTGTGGTTTACCAAGGATTTTACAATTCAGCGATGCCGCAGCGCTTCGCACCATGTATGTGGCTTGCTTGCTAGTGTGACAAATCGTGTTCTTTGACCATCCTTGCAAGAAACCTGAACTATATCCAGCGGTGGAAGTCCTTTGCACGAGACGACAGCAAAAACGATCAAAATAGTTAAAAATTAATATAGGACGTACACCAGATGAATGTATCACGCTGTACGCTGGGAAATTACATTACTTATACTTTACTTTCGCGCCAGACGCTCACACCAGACCACAGTTAGTTTTTACGCGGAGAAGTCGGAACCATAGAGTAAAAATGTATCTATATTTAATATTCTGCGTTGTACATACAATATTACCACAGGGCACAGACATCCTTACTATTATAAATGGGAAAGTGAGTTTGTTTGTATGTTTGTTCCGCTTTCACGCCGTAACTACTGAACCGATTTTGCTGAAATTTGGCACAGACATAGATTATAGTCAGGAATAGCACATAGGCTACTTTTTATCCCGGAAAAGCAAACAGTTCCTGCGGGATAGCATCGCTATTTTTTACGCATTTGTCCTTCAAAATACGCCCAATGGAGTTTTAGATTGACGTGATTTTTTTGCACAGGTAAAGTTAAGGGCCTGAATAATGACAAAAGCTACTTTTTATCCCGGGAAAACAAACGGTTCCTGCGGGATATTAGTATACTACTTTTCACATATTTATCCTTCAATTATACACCAACGGAGTTACAGATCGACGTGGGTTTTTGGATATGCATAGTTGATGACTTGAAAAGTGACAAAGGCTACTTTTTATCCCGGGAAAACAAACAGTTCCCGCGGGATATTTGTGTGCTACTTTTCACTTATTTATCCTTCAATTATGCGCCAACGGAGTTATAGATTGAAGGGGGTTTTTTGGATAGGCATAGTTGAGGACCGGAAAAGTAATAAAGGCTACTTTTTATCCCGGGAAAACAAACAGTTCCCGCGGGATATTAGTGTGCTACTTTTCACATATTTATCCTTTAATTATGCGCCAACGGAGTTACAGATTGACGTGGTTTATTGGATAGGCATAGTTGAGGACTTTAAAAGTGTCAAAGGCTACTTTTAATCCCGGGAAACAAACAATTCCCGCGGGATATTTGTATGCTACTTTTCATATATTTATCATTCAATTATGTGCCAAGGGAGTTACAGATTGACGTGATTTTTTGGATAGGCATAGTTGAGGGCCGGAAAAGTAACAACAGCTACTTTTTATCCCGGGAAAACAAACAGTTCCCGCGGGATATTCGAAATTCTACTTTTCACGTATTTATTCTTAAATTATGCGCCAATATGCATGCATGCATGCATGCATACATGTATGTATGTATGTATGTATGTATGTATGTATGTATGTATGTATGTATGTATGTATGTATGTATGTATGTATGTATGTATGTATGTATGTATGTATGTATGTATGTATGTATGTATGTATGTATGTATGTATGTATGTATGTATGTATGTATGTATGTATGTATGTATGTATGTATGTATGTATGTATGTATGTATGTATGTATGTATGTATGTATGTATGTATGTATGTATGTATGTATGTATGTATGTATGTATGTATGTATGTATGTATGTATGTATGTATGTATGTATGTATGTATGTATGTATGTATGTATGTATGTATGTATGTATGTATGTATGTATGTATGTATGTATGTATGTATGTATGTATGTATGTATGTATGTATGTATGTATGTATGTATGTATGTATGTATGTATGTATGTATGTATGTATGTATGTATGTATGTATGTATGTATGTATGTATGTATGTATGTATGTATGTATGTATGTATGTATGTATGTATGTATGTATGTATGTATGTATGTATGTATGTATGTATGTATGTATGTATGTATGTATGTATGTATGTATGTATGTATGTATGTATGTATGTATGTATGTATGTATGTATGTATGTATGTATGTATGTATGTATGTATGTATGTATGTATGTATGTATGTATGTATGTATGTATGTATGTATGTATGTATGTATGTATGTATGTATGTATGTATGTATGTATGTATGTATGTATGTATGTATGTATGTATGTATGTATGTATGTATGTATGTATGTATGTATGTATGTATGTATGTATGTATGTATGTATGTATGTATGTATGTATGTATGTATGTATGTATGTATGTATGTATGTATGTATGTATGTATGTATGTATGTATGTATGTATGTATGTATGTATGTATGTATGTATGTATGTATGTATGTATGTATGTATGTATGTATGTATGTATGTATGTATGTATGTATGTATGTATGTATGTATGTATGTATGTATGTATGTATGTATGTATGTATGTATGTATGTATGTATGTATGTATGTATGTATGTATGTATGTATGTATGTATGTATGTATGTATGTATGTATGTATGTATGTATGTATGTATGTATGTATGTATGTATGTATGTATGTATGTATGTATGTATGTATGTATGTATGTATGTATGTATGTATGTATGTATGTATGTATGTATGTATGTATGTATGTATGTATGTATGTATGTATGTATGTATGTATGTATGTATGTATGTATGTATGTATGTATGTATGTATGTATGTATGTATGTATGTATGTATGTATGTATGTATGTATGTATGTATGTATGTATGTATGTATGTATGTATGTATGTATGTATGTATGTATGTATGTATGTATGTATGTATGTATGTATGTATGTATGTATGTATGTATGTATGTATGTATGTATGTATGTATGTATGTATGTATGTATGTATGTATGTATGTATGTATGTATGTATGTATGTATGTATGTATGTATGTATGTATGTATGTATGTATGTATGTATGTATGTATGTATGTATGTATGTATGTATGTATGTATGTATGTATGTATGTATGTATGTATGTATGTATGTATGTATGTATGTATGTATGTATGTATGTATGTATGTATGTATGTATGTATGTATGTATGTATGTATGTATGTATGTATGTATGTATGTATGTATGTATGTATGTATGTATGTATGTATGTATGTATGTATGTATGTATGTATGTATGTATGTATGTATGTATGTATGTATGTATGTATGTATGTATGTATGTATGTATGTATGTATGTATGTATGTATGTATGTATGTATGTATGTATGTATGTATGTATGTATGTATGTATGTATGTATGTATGTATGTATGTATGTATGTATGTATGTATGTATGTATGTATGTATGTATGTATGTATGTATGTATGTATGTATGTATGTATGTATGTATGTATGTATGTATGTATGTATGTATGTATGTATGTATGTATGTATGTATGTATGTATGTATGTATGTATGTATGTATGTATGTATGTATGTATGTATGTATGTATGTATGTATGTATGTATGTATGTATGTATGTATGTATGTATGTATGTATGTATGTATGTATGTATGTATGTATGTATGTATGTATGTATGTATGTATGTATGTATGTATGTATGTATGTATGTATGTATGTATGTATGTATGTATGTATGTATGTATGTATGTATGTATGTATGTATGTATGTATGTATGTATGTATGTATGTATGTATGTATGTATGTATGTATGTATGTATGTATGTATGTATGTATGTATGTATGTATGTATGTATGTATGTATGTATGTATGTATGTATGTATGTATGTATGTATGTATGTATGTATGTATGTATGTATGTATGTATGTATGTATGTATGTATGTATGTATGTATGTATGTATGTATGTATGTATGTATGTATGTATGTATGTATGTATGTATGTATGTATGTATGTATGTATGTATGTATGTATGTATGTATGTATGTATGTATGTATGTATGTATGTATGTATGTATGTATGTATGTATGTATGTATGTATGTATGTATGTATGTATGTATGTATGTATGTATGTATGTATGTATGTATGTATGTATGTATGTATGTATGTATGTATGTATGTATGTATGTATGTATGTATGTATGTATGTATGTATGTATGTATGTATGTATGTATGTATGTATGTATGTATGTATGTATGTATGTATGTATGTATGTATGTATGTATGTATGTATGTATGTATGTATGTATGTATGTATGTATGTATGTATGTATGTATGTATGTATGTATGTATGTATGTATGTATGTATGTATGTATGTATGTATGTATGTATGTATGTATGTATGTATGTATGTATGTATGTATGTATGTATGTATGTATGTATGTATGTATGTATGTATGTATGTATGTATGTATGTATGTATGTATGTATGTATGTATGTATGTATGTATGTATGTATGTATGTATGTATGTATGTATGTATGTATGTATGTATGTATGTATGTATGTATGTATGTATGTATGTATGTATGTATGTATGTATGTATGTATGTATGTATGTATGTATGTATGTATGTACGTACGTATGCATGTTTGTATGTATGTATGCATGCATGTATGTATGTATGTGTGTATGTATGTTTGTATCCTCCTGTTACTAACTTTAACTACATTAACTATATCCTATGCTACTTATCCCACTAATATTATTAATGTGAAAGTTTGTGAGGATGGATTGGATTGGATGGATAGATGTACTTAGCATACGGATGGATGGACGGGATGTATGGATGCATGGGATGGGATAGGGATTTAAAAAACTAAAATCCACGCGGACGAAGTCGCGGGTATCAGCTAGTAATCCCATAAATTACAAAGTTTTTCCGTTGGTAATCGCCAGCACGATCGGATCTTGCACGGAATAGACCAAATCCGCTGAGAAATACAACCATAGACAACAGCCGAGACATATTAACCTAAAGCTATGCCCTAGCGGGCATATAAGTGTCGGGTAGCTACACGAGCGGAGGAATTCTGTACGGAATCGCAGCGAAGAAATTCGCGGGCCTGGTCGATGGTCATACAGAATCAGTTTCAAATACAATACTACCTACCTACTTGATCAGTTGTTAAATACTGAGGTATTTAGGTATCTGCAGAGGCTTTGCTAGGTAGGTAGCAAGGTAGGTACGTACCGGAAACTACAGGTAGATTATTATTACTAGACGTGATCATAGGGATGACCTATGAAGACGACGTCATCTTGTAGAAATTATTATTATTATTCCAGAAACAATAGGCGTAATAGCCATGTCGAGTAGGCCGTCTCAACCCAGGTCCAACCCTAGTTAACGAAGAATCAATAGTTTGAAAGCGAAGCTCTTTCGCGCGTTTGATTCTGGATACAGGGCCAGGCGCTTATTCCACTATACGTAGCAACGACCAATTATTAAAATGTCTATTTTGATATACAAACGACATTGACTTGACAAGATTAGATTCAAGGCCGTCTAGACCAATAGGTAATGTGAAAGTTGGGTTAGTAGGTACAATACCTAAATACTTTGAATATTACCCATACAGCATAAATGATATAAGTTAACCAAGTTATGTAAACATTTTATAACCATGCTATTGTAAGATAATATGCGAATTTCATACCATTATACAGCATCAACACAGCATTTTGACCTCGTTGTTATTGGCTGCTTTAATATTAATCATTGCGTTTACTAATGACAATAAAACACACCTGATTACCAAATACACTTGAAACCAGCCTAAATAGTCACGAATTCGCAAAAATATCACACACGGTTAAAACTTTTATTGCAATTTTCACAAAAAACATGGATTATTATCTGACAGACATGAGACAGTTCACAGTTTATACCATATAAACCTACCAAAATCAGACGTTCACGTCAAACCTTATCCTTCCCTGAAAATACTACTAACGCCATCTCCTAGGAGCTTTTGATATCTTTGCTCTTATGGCGTGGTACTGCAAAATGTAACTAGAGGGAGCCTCCAGCGGGTTAGCGATAGGCGCTCCCTCTCTAGTTTGAATAGTTAAGTAGTTAGGTACCTACTACCTACTTAGATTACCTATATGAATTTTTAACCCCCGTCAAAAAAGAGGGGTGTTATAAGTTTGACGTGTGTATCAATCTATCTATCTGTATGTCTGTCTGTTCACTCATAGCAGCCTACCCAATGGACCGATTTCGATGCGGTTTTTCTGTTTGAAAGCTAACGTAATTGAGGTGAATTATAACTATAATTTATGAAAATCGCTTTTAAAGATCAGCTTATTTTAAAGAGCAGCATCAGCTCATTTCCTACTTGATTGAAGGGTTTTAAAAGCTTTCACTGGTGCGACGGTGTACCTACTGTTACTTCAGGATCACACAAAAGCTAGGTAGGTAGAGGTACATAGGTAATTATCTTCGTGCCAGACGTGGCGTGTGGTGATGGGTTAGACGACCGCTGTTACATGGCACGTTGCTCACCTCTTAGCACCAACCGAGCGTAGTTGCTTTAAGGAGGCCATACACGTTAGGGTTTGCATGATGGTTTTAGCCGTACATGCATAACCACAGGTATAACCGAGTTTCATATTACACATACACGTTAGGGTTTGCATGCACAGTTTTGCCATAAACTCTCAGTTGGAGCTACATGACGATCTGTGTAGGACAGTTATCTATACCTACTAAGTACTGTGTACGGCATACCAAACTTAATAATGGACGTCGACGATGTGATACCTATACTTGGCATAACACTTGTTCTACAGAACAGGAAAAGAAAAGAGATCGCAGTGAATCTTAACGCTGGATGAAAAGAAAGTAATTCTCTCACGTAAATGTAATATATGAATTGAGATTTACACCAACAGCAGATAACAAAGTTAAAAAAAATCTACCGTCACAGATAATAACAAACTGAGAACTGTGCAGGCAAGCTCGCAGAACGCCACACACGCTCGGTTATGCTCGCGCGCAAACGTAACCGAGCGGCAAAAATATCAATTTTGATATTTGCTTGGTTGCATGTACATGCGCCGATAACTGTACAGTTTTATCACATACACGCTAGGGTTTGCCTGTCGGTTATGCATGTACGGCTAAAACCATCATGCAAACCCTAACGTGTATGGCCTCCTTTAGCCTTTATTCAAACCATCATTGAATCACTGCTTGGTGGGAGAGGTCTTTGTATGGATGTCCACACACCTCAGACTTAAGTCATCCATTTAGTTTGGAAGTTTGCCAACACGGCGCTTCATGATGCAACTCACCACTCGCTTGGAAAGTTGGAACTAAACATTTGTATTGTTGTAAGTATCTCTGCCTCGCCCATTGAGCCAGTCGCTATTATGTTACAGTAAGATGGTTAAGGCTGTAGCCGTGATAGTTATATACCTAGGATTAGGAATATAGCTAAATACCCCCGATACTGGAATATAGTTATATGAAAGCGTTCCTAAATATCTTACTAGGTAAGTAATCTACAAGTAAAATAATTATTATTTCACTAGATAATAATATAGTCTGTGAGTACAAATCCTTTCTGAAACGTCATAGCCGTCTCGTATCTCCTGAGTTCTGATATTATATCCAGGAGATAGATACAGACGGCTATGGAAACGTACAATCGGTTCTTACAAGAATCGTTGAGCACACGTCCTTCCTTCCTGGTGTCTACGGTTGTTCTACGTTTTGGTTTTGGTTTTTGGATCGTACCTTAAGTTGGCCGCTACCTCCCGTCGCGCTTCTCCGCACCGCACCTAAGTCCGCGTAGTAGTTAAAGTACAGATAACACCGTACCGCTCGTCATTGTCTCTAGTTTTTTCAAACTTTTGTTTTGTTAAGTTTTAATTACCTAAGTAGTTATTTTTCTTGTTTGATTACTATAATTGTTTGCGTGTCGCTTTCTACGCTTTTTAGGGTTCCGTAGTAAACAAGGAACCCTTATAGTTTCGCCATGTCCGTCCGTCTGTCTGTCTGTCTGTCCGCGGTTTAGCTCAGAGACTATTGGAACTAGAAATCTGTAATTTGACAAGGGTATAAATATCAGTCACGCCGACAAAGCGGTGAAATAAAATTTTGAAAAATAATTTTTTTAGGGTACCTCCCCTACATGTAAAGTGGGGATGAATTTTTTTTCCTCGCCTATCCCATAGTGTGGGGTGTCGTTGAATAGGTCTTTCAAAAATATTGTGGGTGTGGAACACAATTTTTCAATTCAGGGATCCGTTTGTGAAATATGATATTTTAAAGTGCTAAATTTTATTAGTCAAGTGGCCCCCCCTCTGTCAGCTAAATGGTTGAACTTGTATTGTATATAGGATACAAGAAAAAATTCACAGCAGTACTATATTTATAATGAATTTTAAAGGAAAACTATCACGGCTAAGTAGGGTTCATTAGTTAAGGAGTTATATCTGTTTTTCCTAACTCAGGTTTTACACGTAGTGTAAGTTGCATATTTTGTAGTAGGTATATTATAGTACTAGTAGGGCGCGTGGGTGCGCGGCCCGCAAGCGGACCGCGGTTTTTCTACTCGGCAAGTAGACTTTTAGGTCTTGATCATTTTCTATCAACAAACCACTCTTCCATCTTTTATACTCTCCGAGATAGACACCGTTGAAGTTTGTATGGCCGCCATCTTGAATCCGCCATTTTGGATTTTTTTTCAGCTCATTGCCAATTGCATGAGGTTTCGAGTATTTTTTGTTTGAGCACCTCCCACCTATCTTCAATACCCTGGCCGTGCTCCTCACCCACCTTCCAAATCCTCGATCATCATATGTCATTATTTGTCATAATGAAAATTCTTCAATAAAAACAAATCTTGAAAAGGAACCGTATCAAAGTCTTGCATGATTCCCGGCTTCTAGTCTCTCCAATATTCGACATATATTTTGTATGAAGAAAAAAAAATTCCGCCATCTTGATTTTTTTTCTATTCATCAAATAGACCTTTGGGTCCTGATCATCTTTTGCCAAGAAACCACTCTTCCATCTTTTATACTCCCCGAGACAGACACCGAAGAAATTTGTATGGCAGCCATCTTTTTTCCGCCATTTTGAATTTTTTTTCAGCTCACTGCGAATTGGATGAGGTTTCGAGTGACATTTGTTCGAGCACCCCCCACCTATCTTCGATACCCTGGCCGTGCTCTTCACCCGTCTCCGAAATCCTCAATCATCAGCTCTCTCCATATTTTTCCTCCGAATGAATTTTTTTCGTCTATACGAAACCATCGGTGAAAAAAAAATTTTTCATACAAAATTTTACAGGAGAGGTGATCAATGAGTGAATCAGTCAGTGAATCAGTCAATCAGCCCCAGAAGCTATATATATATTAATTTAAACCGTGGAACTCAAAATGTAATCAATATTCATAAATAAAATAAAAGCACTATCCTAGGTCAGCAATAATATTTGAGACTTTCAACTACGGAACCCTACACTGCGCGTGGCCCGACACGCACATGGCCGGTTTTTTTTTCAACGGTACAGTATGAATTCATTTTGTAACTGCTCTCTTCATCACCCACTAACACCCGGTGTTATCTGTGGTACGGTGTTAAACACCGTACCACAGATTACTTTTTTTACCTAGGTTTTAGTACCTAGATTGGATGCTTGGAAGCAATGGGATCGGCCTTTGCTTCAGCTGTCCACAAGATAGGTATAACAAATTTTGTTTTGAAAAGAGCAACTAACTGTAGTTTCTAGCCAGCTCTTAGCAGTATCTGCTTTCCGAACCGTAGCGTAGTTTGTCTTGATCTGTTAAACTAATAAGAGCCACAAGTTAGCCTACATTAAATAATTTTGAATTTTATATTTCAAATTTCAATTGGTTCTATCACTTTCTACCAATGCATACCCGGAACAGTCGCAACTGCTCGAGAGGTTCCAAATGTATGCTTAATATAAGACTATCTACACACATCAAAAGTGTCTAGGGATCAACATATATTTTTGCAATAACTTTTCTCCTGATTGATATTAATTAAAATTTTCTTTAAGGATTCATCAAATAAAGTGTTTTCGTTTGTCACAGTAACGATAAACCAAGTCACCTTTGCATTAATAAAGAAATTTGCCATTTTCCTAATAAAGGGATTTTTGACATTTGAACCACTAACATTAAAGTTCGAAAAAAAGACTGAAATAACAGTTTTCTTTAAAATTTTATTGGGTAACTTAAACAATTAATAATCCGTGTTTCTACCACGAACACTAACAACACAAGAACATCGGTTTGGCATACTCAAAATGAGTTCATCCAAATCACGCTGTGGAATGGCCGCCCATGTTCGTTGCAACAACAAAAAAAGGTCTTCTTGCCACTGGATACCCTCCATATTCGGCAGAGCTCTTCTCTGTAGCATATCCCATGCATGCTCAATCGGGTTCAAGTCTGGCGACTGAGCAGGCCAGGGCAGGACATTGATGTTAGCTGCGGCGAGTCTGTCTTACAACTCTTGCGGTGTGCGGTCGTGCATTATCATGCATTAACTGAAATAAGGGACCGATTTGCACTTGTAGAGGAACGATGACGTCTGATACAATCGTCTCAGCATAAATTTAAGCGTTGAGGTTGCCTCTGATCCAAATCAACTCAGTTCTTCCGCCGATCCAAATACCCGCCCATACCATGATGGTTCCACCACTATAAGGATGGACTTCCTGGCAGGATTTTCATCGCTGTTGGCGTCCAGGGGTTCTCCAGTGTCGTATACGTCTTGTATCCGGTCTCATACCAAAACGAGACTCATCAGAAAAGCACACGAAACGCCATTGTTCTTCTGCCCAATTTCTGTGTTCAAGAGCCCATTGATATCGAATCCTACGATTGTGCATTGCTATAGGTGGTACCCGTAGCGGTCTTCGGGAATGAAGGTTCACTTCATGCAAGCGGTTTCTGACTGTTTGGTCGCTAATTAAGTTCCCTAAAGAGTGATGAAGCCTCACGGCTAACATCATGGCGGTTATTGTTGGAGCTCTTCGAGTTAAGATTTGAATGTATCGGTCTTGTCTCCGTGTGGTGCAGCGATACCGTCCTCCATGGCGCTCAGCCACGGTACCAGAGTGCTTCGGTAACGTGTCCAAAGTCGACTGATAACACTCTGACTTGTATTCAGAGCTAAAGCCACAGTACGTTGCCGGGAACCAGCTTCTATCATTCCCACGGCTCTGAGCATTTCTTCCCTGCTTAAATGACGTCGCCGCTCCATAATAACGTTGGTTTTAATCAGTAGTAGGGAAACAGTAGCACTAATAATGTCTTCAATGCGTTGTATGTTTTTATAGGGAAAATATTGACAGCTGATTTTCATCTTTTACTCGAATTTGATTGACAGTTCCTGATTCAAATTATGAAATGCACCAAAAAGGATCCATATAAATTTATAAAATCATAAATTTATTACAAAGCCACATCTCAATCTCAAGAAATCCGCATAAAAATGCTTGATCCCTAGACACTTTTGATGTGTGTAGTTCACTATGCAGTTGCTGCTTGAAGCAGTCGATCCATTACTGCTTCAAGCTGCCCGTGTATGGCTAGCCTTAAAGTTAACAATAAAAGTCAGGAACTTCATACATCAATTTTATTAATCGGAATTTAATACTGTATTACATTGAAGAAATGCACTTTTCAGAAACATTCAGAAGACTTCCCTTTGGGACAGTTTAAACGGAGTCTTTCTCCAATCTTTATATTATGTTACCTTATAAATTGAATAAATATGAACTATGTACTTCGTTTTAGAATCAATATTTATGAAGATCTGCATTGCCACATACTTATAAATCTATGTATATTTTTCACAAACCTACAATTTTAGAAAATAAATCCTTAAATAGTACACAGTAAAGCATGAATCTACAATTTTCTATGAGATAAATCCAGTGGAATAAATAAAATTTTGCGAAAATAAAACAACAAATAATAACATACATTATATAACGTTAGTTCTTAAACTGTCGCTGCCACAATTTGTCAACAGCATTTACCATCACAATAAAGAAAAGTAGAAATCAACTTTCTTTAGGAGTCGAATATCATTTTCAATTAGGTGACCGTGTAGAAAGGCGTTTTGACACATATCCAACATAGTGAATAATAAATTTTGGAGAATACACACAGCTCAAGAATACTACCGATATAAATACAGACATCTTAATTCATTCAGTCAAAGTGAAACATGTATAAAATATTCAATTAGAAATAATTATAATCAGTCTTGTTTAGAGAAAAAGTTTCATCAACACGTGCTGAAATTGTACACACGTCTCGATATATTTATTATCACAATACAGTATGTCAGATATGATGTCATTCCTTCTCTGGACGTAACTAGTATATAAATCGCCTGCTACGCTACTTAGTGTTATTATCACAGTTGTTTAGTAGAGGTGGGTGCAGTACTTTGTACAAACAGGAGCTACCTGCAATCCGCGACCATACTCGACACATCGCCGACCCGTGGGCACCCAGCGCTTGCTCGCGCCCGAACTGGGCAACTTTATACGCCGAGCGCCCGACATCGTGGATGAGCTTGCATATAGGAAAAACATCTTTTAGATGAAAATATGCACATATACACATTCTTCATTGCAGTCTTTCTCTTATAATGTACACAAACAGCATGTAAATCTCGCGTCGTAAACGCGTTTTGAACGCGAGACCCACAATTAAGTTGTTCACCCCTTTTATCCTCCTAGACCCGTGTGTAATTATTATTACTTTGTATCTTTAATATGCAGTTATAATATCGGGATTCCTAGATAATAACTATTACGTCCCCTTTGAACTGGTACATTTTGTCACCAAGCGGTAAACTGGAAACTAAATTGAATAACAAGAAAATATTCTTACACCTATCATAATATAATATTTGTGAACGACTTGCAAGCTTTGTTGTCACAAACATACATGTAATTCGCTCAAATAGTCAAAAAATATATTTTTGTCTAGTCACACTATCCACTGAGGGAAGTGCTCTTATGTATTAACAATTGACCAACGCAACGACAGGTTACAGTAATGAAATATCACAGATTTTTTCTCTTTGGACAGTAATGGGCTTCTAAAATAAAATACCTGCTTTAAAAATTATCATTTTGTACCAATTGACTCTCCTACCCTTAACCCTTAGAACCCCTTTACGTACAAAGAAACTCCAGTAAGTAACTAGAATTATGTGAATTTACATTATATAAAAATAATCGAAACTCAATTATGAAGAAATCACTTATTTTGCTAAGAATGAACATAACCATAGTTCGATTATTTTGAAACATTCGAAAATACTAATGCTCCTACATTAAATGCACGTATTTACATACTGTCATAAATTTCTTTGAGAATGATACAATGTAACTGCATTCAAAATCCAGCTATTTATTATAGTTCTCCAGTTACAGACTAAAATATCCCTAGGCGTAATACTCAAGATCTAATATTGAATAATAAAAATATATAACCTCAAAATCATGACCTGAAATGTCATAATCGCAAAAGAAAAATATTCACAATTTTATCTGGCAATACAGATTGTTTTAAAGTATATCAAAAGCATCTTTAATTTTCTTATACTAAGTTGTCCCACACACATTCACTGGATAAGATCATCATTAACAATAAAAATAATCTATATAAAATATCAGTATTAATTATATCCACCCCTTGAATTTCAACCCCCTTAAATTTTACTCATCTTCTATATGTTTCGTGCATTTCGTACATCATACAGACATTTTAAACGAAAGGCACCCGGGATTACACGAGAGGGTACCACACCGACTACTCTAACAATAATAGTGATTAACATCTATTGATGGAACCCAGACATTCCACCGAGCGGATCATTCGCTGTTGACCATGTTTAATTCTTGTCTAAATATTATATTTTATCATTGACACACAAAAATATTTATTCTTTCCAATGTCCTCTTATTATGAATTATTATCATGTCATAATTCGATATATTAATAACTATATTATTATTATTAAAAACCTGGAGACAACATTTTCTCTTCAAATAGTACAATTCCAAAAATTTTGAAACTTTGCAAGAGGCATTACAAAACTTTGCGATATTAAGAACCACAAAACAGTAAATGCTCCATTTAAATGCTAGCAAGATTTAAGCGATTTTGAATAAGGTGTTTGTGACACTCAATAATTATTATTGTAAATTCTGGTGGTCAACAGTTAATAAACCAGATTAAATTCTAACACACTTATTTTAATCATACATTTATAAAATCGATCTGAAAGAGAATTCACAAAGCATTTAGAATTATGGAAAGTTATGCAGTTTATGCTCACAAAAATAGCAGCTCTCTTCCTTGTCAAAATAAAGAGAAGTAACACTGTCCATTCACTTATTAAATATGATGTTTGCAAGCTTTCATTCAGATCTAAAAAAATATTCTCATATATTACTAAAAAGCTAACAAAAAAACTCGCCCCTCCTCGGTCGAGAGCACAAATAAAATCAAATATTGAAGCTCTAAGTACAACAATAATTTCCATAGAGAAGAGTAATGAATTAATGATGTATCTTTTAAAAATGAATATTTTAAAGGAAACACAGCTATAATTATATTCATTATAATTTTAAGCTAGTTTTTATTTTTTAATGGCTACTTTCGATTAGCTGTTAGTTGGTTCTTGGGAAAATAACGCTAACGTTTAAAACCGAGCGGAATATTCGAGTACGAATTTTTTTTACACCAATGTTTCACCACATTGGATCACAGGGGCATCGAAAGGAAAAAATAAAAGACCTCGTGAAAGCGGAACGCGACCTGTTTGCGTTCGTTGAAGTGAAATGTGTAGTTTACTGCTGCACCGGCGCGGCGTAGAGCAGCGGGCCGGGCGGCAGGTGCGCGTAGGGCACGCCCGCGCCCACCGCCGCCTGGTAGCCGCACGGGCCGCCGCCGCCCACGCCGCCGCCGTAGAACTTGCCTCCTGGTGACATACAACATCCACGTCATCATTTTGGAAGGGAATCGTAAAAAAAGAATCGAACTCGAGATGGAACAACTCGATTCAATACAGACAATTGAAATTGTTTCTGAAATCATTCGATAAAAAGAAGACAAGACAAAATATTATGTCACAAAGTAAAAACAATATTGCATTGGTAATAGGAATAGCAACTGGACACTGCTTGCTATACAGTCATCTCACAATAATGAGAATTCAAGAAGACCCATCCTTTCCAGAGTGTGGTGAGGAAGAGAACAGCTTCCACTTCGTAGCTGAGTGCCCTATGTACTCATTGGTAAGATGAGAACTGCAAGGTAAGGAAAATAAGTGAAGAAGACCTGACAAAACCTTTCCATCTGACCATCGTTAGGTTTATGAAAGCTACAGGTAGGTTTGAGGGGGGTGGGCTGCCTGGGCATCAGTAACCTGTGTCCAAACACGAGGAATTGGTTGGAATAGTTCTGACACAGGACTGATCACCCGCCTGGCGTTAGCAGGCATGCCTTCCACAAATACAATACAATACAATCATCATTTTGGCCATTGATAGCTCAGGGACGGGGCCTGGCGACGGACGTGTGGTCTAAGACTGAGTTTCCACGGCGCGGTTCTCGCCCGCAGCGGTTGCGGGCGCCGCGGCCTCCGTAGAATGCAGATTAGTATGGAAAATGAAGTAGCAATCTCCACGGCGCGGTTTGCGCCCACGGCGGGCGCGGTAACAGCGGTACCGCAACCGCTACGGGAACTCAGTCTAAATGTGATAGCGCATATCAAACTTGTTAAGCAACGCTTACTTCATTTATTGTCACTCACATCTGATAATAATCTTAAAAATAACGCGGCGGTTCATTTTGGAGGAACGGTAACGAACTCAGTGATATGTTGTGCCCATCACTAGTCGTGACTAACTGATAGGTGTCAGGAACGCATTCTCTGAACGGCCGAACTTTAGTTGAAATCTTCTCTTAGTCGAGTTGTATGCGGAAGAAGCTGGGTACCCATATTATTATCCCAAGAAAACTCCTACCATTATATTAATAATGAAAAGGGGACACAACCCTCATCAATGAGATAGCTCTGCAAAGAGTAGAAAAAAATAAGGGCATCAATATAACTTTATCTTGAATCTAACAAAAACCAAACAGTAAAAATCTGCAAATCACCAATTATACAGATAACTCACCAAGCATTTCCTGGTGATGAGGATGCATTTGAGGGTAATGTGGGGGAGTCGCAAAGTGAGGTGGTGGGGATCCATAGGAAGATCCTGATCCAGCTGATTTGTTGCCAACTGAGTTTGTATTGCGATGGTACTGCTGTCCACCATTGCGAGCATCAGCTGAAATAAAATCATTCAAGTTGTTAGAGTCAATTCAACTTAGTTAATTCTAAGGAGACAAACTTTGAACCTTAAAAAAAAGTTATACTAATTATAGCATAAAACAAGCGGTATTTGTGTATAACAAAACATTGGGCTAGGGTAATTTATGTATTCAATTTTATAAATACATAAAGTACCCTTTGGTATAAAAATTGCAGGGTTCGAAAATATCCGATATTTATTATAAATATCAAAATATCGGATATTTATGATATATATCCGATATATATCAAGTTCGATATATATCAATTTTGTATGAAAGCCATATTAATATTTTATTGTATTATTTATGAATACTATTTGCATATGTGTATAAACATACTATAATTATGAAAAAAACTAAAATGTTTTAATGTTTTATTTATTTAGGTACTTAAAATCAGATAAATGAAACCAAAACATAAAATTTTATTTTAGATCAGGCAAAATCAACTAAAACCATAAAATCTTATACATGTCTATCAAAAACGCAACTCAAAAACATAAAACCTTTTTCTTATAAATTCTAATCAGTCAATGGTCATACCTACATTTATGTAACAAAACAAATTAAAAAATCCATTGATATATATCATCGAACCCAGTTTGATATATATCGGATATATATCGTGATATTATATCCATTGATATATATCCTCGAACCCTGAAAAATTGAAATAAAATAGAGTCAATCAATTTCAACCAAGCATAAAATTTGATTTTATGCCTGATATGAATTTTCTCTATTGTCAACTCAGTGTCAAATATGTATGTATTCATGTTAAAAATACTTACTGTTGTACTGTTGGCGCTGCCCATAGCCACTTTGATTGTTGTAAGCATTTTGATATCCATTATTGTATCCCCCTTGGTAACTTCCCATGGAATCAAAAACTGTTGGACTGGGGAAGGGCACTGTCTTCTGTTGATAGTTGTTTTGCCTGTAACCTTGGTTGTTGTTCTGATTCTGGTTGGAGAATCGAGGAGCCTGTTGATTTTGATTACGGTTTTGATAGGTATTGTTTTGATTCTCTTCGTTGGTCATGGTAGCCATCTTGTTATTCCACTGGTTACTCTTCTGACGCGGTGAACTCGCGCCACTGTTATTTTCTTTGCGTTGCTGCCAGCGATTGCGGCCTAAATGGAATGATGAAATGAATACACTTTATTGTACAGCACATTAAAAAACGAATCATATAAAGTAAAATAAAAAAAAGGGTATACAACTAGCGTAACAACTGGTCTTTCTATTCCTTCATTGAACCACTTTAACACAACTAATCTTTACAAAACTTAGAGCTTGGTAACTGTGACCTACTAACATCATGAGAGTTGAGGACGGACAAAATTATATCTCAGGTAAAAATTTTGTCAATGGACCTAAAATGTATACGAAAGTCTCCCAGACAAAAGCTGGGATAAATGAATTTAGATATTCCAAAATACAAAAACAGATCTCACTAGAGTTGTTGTTGTTGTTTCTGGCCATGTCGCTGAGCTTGGCTGGAGGATTCTGTCCCGTTTCCCGCAGGACGGCCACTAGCGCACGAGCCTGGCGAGCATCGCCACTCGTGAAATACGTATAAGCTGTGCCAGATTGTTGGCAACGACCGGTCCGACCTAGAAAATGAATACAAAAATTGATCAACTGTTTTTTTTTTTATAAAGTATCTATGAAGTAGTTACAGTATACATAATATTTCGTTTGTTTTCTACTAAATCAAAAAAAAATCTAAAATAATTTCTTAATAATTATCGATCAAAACTGATAAACAACTTTCTTGCAAGTTTTGTCTGTTATAATTTTCTGAAAATCGACTATATTTATTTTTATGATTCCAATTTCTCATTTAATTAATATACTGACCAATTCTATGGATGTAATCTTCGGACGAGTTGGGATAATCATAGTTGACAACAAATTTAACGTCTTCGACATCCAAACCGCGCGCTGCGACGTCGGTAGCAATCAAAATAGTAGTGGCTCCATTGCGGAACTCTGTGAGGACGGCGTCACGTTCCGGCTGCGACTTGTCGCCGTGGATAGCGAGGGCCTTGTGTCCGTTCCGCCGCACTGCACGGGCTATGTCGTCCACCTGAAACGATGCAATATTGTCAAGTTTGCTGTCATTTTATCATATCTTATTTACATTAGAAAATACAACAATTTTACATTACAAGTTACCTTTTTCTTAGTCTCGACGAATACGATAACTTTGTTGTCTTTCTCTGATGCAATTTCTTTCAAAAGATTTGTTAGTTTTTGCTCTTTCTCGTGTTCTTCACATACTTCTATTATCTGTTTGATATTATTGTTAGCCGAGAGATTCAATGAGCCGATGTTTACTTTGATGTAATCGTTTAAGAAATCTTCCGCCAGAGCCTGGATTTCTTTTGGCCAAGTGGCAGACCACATCAAAACTTGCCGGTCGGGCCGGATTTGCTCGATTATTTTACGAATTTGAGGCTCGAAACCCATGTCCAACATCCTGTCAGCTTCGTCCAGAACCAGGTAGGTGCATCGGCGTAGATTAGTAGTGCCCCTTTCAAGGAAATCAATCAAGCGTCCCGGTGTCGCAATTACGATTTCAACTCCTCTTTCTAAATCTCTTGCTTGCGGCCCTTTAGGTGACCCTCCGAACAAGCACGTGTTTCTAATGCAACCACGAGCACTGTAGGCTTGCGCGACTGACTGTATCTGTTGCGCGAGCTCTCTCGTCGGCGCTAAGATGAGAGCAATAGGACCATCGCCGCGCTGGAGTCTTGGTTGATGCACTATATGAACAGCTGCGGGAAGCATGTATGCCAATGTTTTGCCTGATCCCGTGGACGCTATGCCCACCATGTCGCGACCGGAAAGTGCGATTGGCCAACCTTGGGCTTGGATGCCGGTTGGCTCTTCCCACCCTTGCTCTTTGATAGTGTTCAGTATGTGATCAGGAAAGTTTCCTTCGTCGAACACTTGATTCGGGCGAGGTACATCATTACCGCTCACAGTGATTTCCTTGGCGGCGAGGAATGTTTGCACGTCGTCCTCCGACCGTCCCTCAACATCAGCATGTGGCTTGTAAAAATTCTTCTGGATGCTTCCCAGATTGGCCAAATCCCATTGTGGTTTAATTAAACTATCTCCTGGGTGTTTAGCTTTTCGACTTTGTAAATTGCGGTTATTATAATCTCCCGATGGCTGTGCAGAGTTGTTGTTAAAAATTTTTTTAGGAACAAAGCTTTGTTGACCATTCATATGCCCATTTTGGTTATTATAACTTTTAGGGCCAAAATTTTTCTGATAACCTTGTTGCTTAGGCCCTCCAAAATCATTCTTTCCATTATAAAACTGCATGTTTCCACCAGACACTTTATCACCATCATATTCATTGGTCTTCTGAAGTTGGTTATTTAAATTATTCCTAGGCCTGTATTCTTTTGGCCCCCCAAACTCACTCTGGTTATCATTCTTGATGTTAAAATCATTTCTTATTCCATTATTAAAGTCGTTCCTTGGCCTGAAGTTTTTGTTACCCATACCATTTCTTGGTGGAAAGTTCTTGGGCCCACCAAATTCATGCATGCCGTTAAAAAATGGTATCTTACCGAATTGTTCATTTCGATCTAGTCGGGGTCTGAAGCTGTGGACAAAATGTAAATATTATAATTGTTAAAAAAAATTACCTTTTGATTGTTTTAATTTGTTGATGTAGTTTTTAATTTTTATTATTTAATAAAACTTGTCATTTCATAAAAAAGATCAAAGGAAAGGTGAAGGTGTCACTAATAAAACATTGCTAAGTTTCCAATACTTTTTTTATTGTCAAATAAATTCACCACTTAACTACTTTACATAGTACCTAGTAATGATTATTATAAAACTTGTGAAAGTAGGCTAATAGCATTTTATTAAATAATAATAATAATTTAACTAAGAAAACAAAGTTTTATCAAGAAGTTTGAAGTGACATCTTGCCATCAGTGGATGGGTATATTAACAATATAGGGATGGAAGTTTTGCAATGCGGTGGTAAAAAGGTGAAGGGGGATAAGGTCGAAAAGCCCCTGAGCACACTCAAAGAAATAAAGGTGACTGAATGAACGACTGGCTGACTGATCTATCAATGCACAGCTCAAACCACTGGACAGATCGGGCTGAAATTTGGCACACAGATAGATATTATGACATAGGCATGTGCTAAGATTTTTGAAAATTCAGCCCCTAAGGCGGTAAAATTGTGGTTATAAAAAACAAACTTAACATGAACGAAGCAGCAGGCAAAAGCTCGTATCCTATAAAACACAGATATGTTGGCAACTTTTCAATGGTGATAGAGGCTCTGAAGTTTGGCTAAGAGTGGTGAGTCCTTGCCAATGAGTTTCCTAGCTTGATATGGTATTCAAAACAATTCACTAAATAATTTAAATTTGATTTTCATGAAAACCCCTAATTGGTAGGGTATGATTATTCCACTGTTGTACTTCTCATTTGTGTTTATACAATATTTGGAATGTTTTAAAATGAATATGAATTGGAATAAAGAGCTGGCTTTACTACATGCTATTTAATTATAACAAATCATTAAATTAAGAATATTTAGTATATTTTCATTTGAGCTCATTTTAGCTGAATAAAACATTCAATTGATCATAAAAAACTAAAATTAATTGTACTTTTTACTGCAACCATGGCATTTAATAACATCTTGGTTGTTTGCTATGGTTTAAAATTTTTCTTCTCTTCAAAGAAAGTAATTAAGTAATAAATACTCTGTGAAAAGTGATAACACTTTTCCTTTTAAATATTATTATAGATAGTATCTATTGTATTGTAAACTTAGTTTGAAAAGAGCAACCGCTGAGTTTCCTGCTGGTTCTTCTCGGCAGGAAGGCCATTCCGAACCAGTGATAAGACTCATCGACGATTCAATAAGCACTTTAAAAGTTTATATGAAAAAAAAATCTATTCTATTCTAACTCATCATAGAAAACAACACACCAACAATAGTAACCAAACAAAAATAAAAAATAGCTAATTAAAACTTATCAAAAACATTTAAGGTTGATTATAATATAATAAGACCCATAATGGGTCTGCCCCTGAAATTAAAATTTTATTTGGTTTTTCACAATTTGTCATTCACAAGTTGATTTGCATCCCAAATCACGATTTGAGATGCGGTGCGCGAAGCGCGATGCAAGGTAGCAGCCAACTTGTAATGAACAGGTAATACCGACTTGATTAAGAGCCGATTTCACCAATGTCGAGTGATGTTTAACCGATTAATAAATTGGGTGTCCAGACAGTTTTGGTAATGAAAATCTGCCAAAATATCTTTACGCTCGGCTGACTTTATTTTAGGTACGTTACTAAAATCGGCCTGAAACAACAATGCCTTAAACCAGAACTAATAACTTGAGATTTAATTTATTACTTAAATCAATCTGTTTCAGTTTCCAGATCCTGAAAGTTGAAACACTACAGATGTCGCAATAATTACATAATTACTCATCTATCTCTATTATCCTAGTAGTCTCCTCGAGTTTTCAATAACTACCAGACGTTTAAAAATTATAGGTCATCTTTTACCAACAAGTTTTGTATGTACTACTGAATTAGAAAAATTATAAAATTTGATGCTAAATCCAGTGATCAAACAGATTTGAAGAATTTCCTTAGATGTCACGGAATAGCGAATTATTGATTTTTCGCTAAGAACTAAAGTTGCGTCCATTATCAGCTGTGCACAAAATGGCCGCCGAACATTAGGTTCATGGCTCATGCGGCATAGAAAGTTTCGCATGATTTTGTTTCAAGGATAGCGTTTTAATAAATTTTTCGATACTTACATAGGATGTTGATTGTGAAAGCTGTTAAACTGCATTATGCTTCTGTTTCTTTGTAGGTGGAACCTACTTACGTGGTCGTAAACGCTTGAGTGGGTATCTGGAATACATCGATTTATGCACAATAAATATTTACACCTATCGGTTATTTATACGATTGAAATAGTAATCTTGTAAAATGGTGAATAAAAGTTAACTCACCTCTCTAAAGAGAGAATTTAAAATAAATTATTTGACGTTCATTAACTGGTACGTGTGTTACGACCTCACAGACCCGCACCCAGCCAACGAACAACTCGATAATGAAAAATATAATATGGCCGACGCGACGGAACTGGAAATTGCTGGAAATGAGGTCATTTCGAGTTGCCAGTATCCGTTCTATTTATTTCCATGGTATTTCCAAGAAACTTTCATGCACATAAAAGCCTAATGTAGTGAGTTATTTATGCGATGTACAGTACAAAAGGAAAAATAAAAATAATAGATGGGGTACCTAATGCTCTAAAATATAAAAAATTGGTTGTCTGTAAAGTCGGTTTTACGGACGATAGTTTTACGCAAGTTTTACGTGATGGCTCTTTTTTTCAAATATGATTGTTGCAGTATTCAAAGTAATGTAAACACTTCCCGTGAAATAATTAGAGCTACAGTAGGTACTTTTAGTTTTACTTGCGACGAACAAATATAAAATTACAACAGTGTTAGTTTGGATTGCAAAGTAAAGTAGTTACTCTTTTTATAATCGTAAGAGCTATTTTTGCTTGCGATGAGACGAAGATGTTGTTTATAACATTCTGGATAAAACAACACTTTCATTACGTCAATGCTTTCAATGAATATAATTATAATTATTCCAACCAGAAATTGAGTTCAAAGTTATAGTGAATTCCATAATATAGTTTTAATGTAAATAAACCATTGGTGGAAATTACTTTTGTGCATGTTAATTCTTTCTTCTAGTTATTAGTGTCTGGAACTCGATAAGTTTGCTCTGTTTAGGTATATAAAAAGAAAGTAGGTATGTACCTACATCATATAGCCGCAACGCAATGGAACAATTTGAAACTATTTTTAATAGAAAATAGTGTTGATAAAAAAGCAATGTGCAATTATTGTAAAAAGGCTGTCGTACGAAAATACAATAAGTAAATATAATATTTATCACTTAATAACTGCAAACCGCAACAACAGCCAACAAGCAGTGTAAAAACAGTGTAAATAATTTCGATCAAAATTTACAACATATAATATATATTTATTATAACACTTTAAAACAACAGTTAGGCAAGTATATTACAACAGTGTATTTCATGAAAAATTTTAACAGTTTAGCCCACCTCTAGGCCAACAACCAACCGGAGCTTAGCCAGAGACTCGAAGTTATAATCGGCGCGGCGAAAGTTGATCCCTATGACAGTTCGTGATAGTGATGGGTCGTGTCTTTGGTCGTGTCGATAATTTTTTTTTTTTTAGACAAAGGCGTGGCTTGCTTTCAGCCACGTTAGTAAACATGTTTTAAAAAATATTATAATGTGCATTTTTAATGTCCATTATGTTGTTGTATTAATTTAAGATTTTTGGCATAGATTAAGTAGGTAAGTAAAACGAAAGTTTCCAACCTTGTTATTTTCTAATAATGTTTAACCCGGTAAACACGTTTTTGCTATATAAGTATATATTTTATCATGAAAATGAATGTTCCCCATTTATTTATTTTGTCTGAAAAAATTTTGTTACAATAGGTTATAATAATATTATAGGATATTTTTAGATATAGCCACACTATTTGGTCGGTCACTACGACGCGACGCGCGCGATCGCTCGGCGGCCGGCGCCCGGCGCTCGCTTCTTCAGTACGTGTACGAGTGCTAACGCCAAAGAGTGCTAACGCCTTGTATGCGTCACGTGTTTTTTGTTATCGGAGTGTTACTTGTTATTACTGTTTTCTTGTTATTACTGTTTTTTGTTTTTGTTGCTGTTTTGTTATTGCTGGTATTGAAAAATGCCGAAAAGACTACGAAAAACTGTACTCAACAGTGAAACTCGGGAGTTTGTTGTGCGTTTGCGAGATTACTTTGCTCGTGAACAACAAAATGGCGGCCCTTTGTTGCCACTTGACAACGTACGCGACCGTGTTGCTGATGCTCTAGGGATTGGCAAGGCTACCGTTTTCCGAATCACAAAGGAAAAGTTCGGCGAATCATCGATGGAGGAGAACAAACTCTCAACTCCAAAGAAGAAAAAATGTAATAGGGTACATCCCGTCACCAGTCCAGATGACTTCGACATGGCTGCGATACGTAACCATATTTACGGCTACTACTTCCGAGGTGAACTGCCGACTTGTAAAAAGTTATTGACGTCGCTGAAATCAGCCAGTTTATTTAATGGCAGTATGACTTCGCTCAGAGAAGTCATAAAAAAATGCGGATTTCGGTATGGGAAGTGTGACAAAAGAAAAGTGTTAATGGAGCGTAAGGATATAGCATTGATGAGGTGTGTCTTTTTTTTTTGTGATTTGCAATGGGGAAGCTCATGTGGCGCTTGCCTATACAAATCACAAAAAAAAATTTTTCGCTTTCAGCGCTGAGTACTTTCACTGTAAACTATATAAGGAACACATGCAAACCCTAAAGTATTATGACTTACTTTTGTTACACCCTTGACCCTGTGTATGTAAATAAATAATTGTTAAACAGATTTTGTTTCATTTCATTTTGTCCTATAGCTGTTATTTTTTAATTTTCTTGGGTATAATATAATCATGTGTGTATGTATGAATGGTATGATCGTAATATTCTGTTCCATTCCATAATATATGAACTAAAATGTGAGTATGAAAAAATATTGTGCACTCGTTTTCATTCATCCATTACCGACATTTTTACTTGCCGCCCTAGTCGATAAACGTCACACGACGTAAGTTTTGCAGGACGTAAACATAAATTCAGATTGAGATAACTTCTTGTAAATGTTAAGAATTGTTAAAAATATCAACGGAATATCATTACTATACTACGGCCGTTCAGAGAATGCGTTCCTGACACGTCGCGATTGAACTGACGACGTAACTTTGTAATGGCGTTGCAGTCACTATAAAAATATTATTGCTGGTTGTTTACCGTTTTAACAATTGATGAGCATTAAAACAATTACACATTACAAAACATTATTATATCAATAATCAATTAATGTTTTAATTTTGTGACAGTTGTCGTGACTAACTGACAGGTGTCAGGAACGCATTCTCTGAACGGCCGAACTTTAATGGTATAAAGCTACGTAAAATTTATAAATGGCATTTTTAGACGCCCCCAATATGATCCCAATTTAATGGTGACGCCACTACAATGTTATATGGTGACATTAGCTGTCAGTGTCATAGGGATCAACTTTCGCCGCGCAATCACGCGATTTATGAAGCTATGAACAAAAATAATACCCTGGGCTACATATGTAGCCCACGCGTGTACTCTAGTGTTAAAGAAACATTGACGCTTGGGCCGATCGTGCCTCTTTATGGCTTGTTCCGCGCTCTCGCTTGCACGCTCAGGCTCAGGCGGAACGTGACACTTTTTTGAGCGTGTAGCCGGTGTTCATCGATTTATATTTATTTTATATTTTATTTAAGACGTTATCACGTTCAAAAAATATTTACTTCTATCAATTTCTACGAATTAGTGATGTCTCATATTATTTGTTCCGTCTTCGATATCCGGAATTCATGTTGAGTGTAGCGTTTCCGTTTTTCGTATATTCTGACTTAGCGATACCCTCGCTTCCGGTCCCCACCCTGTATCCGTGTCCAATATGGCGACGCCGCGGCATCGCGGGTGGGGCCATCTTATTTTCTCATTATAGCAAAACGTAGTGGTTACATTCTCTTTGATTATAGCGTCGTTTTTCGTATTGTTCGGACGTGTTTCTAAACAGATCGAGAATTTATAGTTTAGAGGCAGAAATACTAGAACAGAAAAAATACATTCCAAGCTACTTTTTTTCACGTTCTTTTTGGTTCCTTCCTATTCCTAAGTCGGACCAGCCAGATTGGAACATGAATCAAACCTAAGTACCTACTGCCATAATTAACTGACCATCATTGGATTTTTATCAACAACAAAACCATTCGCGTCCACTACGGATTGGACAGTACAATTTGCATGAACTCTCTTGGCAAACAGCTCTTACCCGTTCGCCATTCAATCCTGTGTGTAGTTTCAAGTACAGGTAACATTTTGATGTTGACTTTTGAAACTTGAAACTATTGAAACTCCTAGCATGAACGAGCAAATTCGACACCTGTATTGGTTCCGACTCGACACCTATTTCTATTGTATAGATTTCTATTCTATATTATATATAATATGGATTATGTTTCTATACACACAATCAATAATACACACAATCGACTCATTAGAAATCGTCATAAACTAGAAATTCCATCATGTCGCCTGCGCAAAGTGCAAAAATCCTTTGTGGGGTTGAGCGTACGCTTGTATAATATGATTCCGAAGGAATTGCTAGATTTGCCACTGCAAAAATTTAAACAATGCGTAAAAACTCACTTACTGAGTCGCGCTTATTACAAAGTTAATGACTTTCTTAATGACAAAGTTGCATGGGATCTTAAAATTAGTGTTTGAATAATATTATTCAATACGATGCTTTAATACGGGTAGACTAAGGCCGACTTGCACCAAACTGCTTAATCATGTTTAGTTAAATTTTATAATGCTGTCACTTTCTGACCATACTATTTCAGAGTTAACATGAGAAGGACAGGTATAGAAAATTTAACTAAACATGATTAAGCAGTTTGGTGCAAGTCGGCCTAAGTATGTCACGCTCTCTTTAAACATTTCTGTGGTGGTGTCGTGTGGTGCGGGTTGTTACGTTCCCTCAAATATGGTCGAGCGAAGCAATGGCTGGATCATGCGTCATGCTCGTGAACGGGTGCCGCCGGCGGGAATGGGGCTACTTTCTGTCTGCCCGTCTTTGACATGAATTGAATTGTAGTACGTTTTGTGGAAATGTCATATTCTATTCTAACAAAGATGCACGGGTTAAATCAGCTTGGCATCCAGCTGCCCACCAGATAGTATAAAAACTTATTACAATGTAATAGCTACTTATTAATATTGTAAAATGATTATTTTGAAAAGAGCAACTGCTGAGTTTCTTGCCGGCTCTTCTCAGCAGAATCCGCTTTCCGAACCGGTGGTAGAATCTTGACGTGTCATAAGAGCCACAGGTTGGCCTACATGAAATAAATAATTTTGAATTTTTTTGAATTTTATATTATGGATTTCTAGGAGTTGCCTGGGATAAACGAGTTAATTCAAAATCTCTGTCGGAACCAAAAGTTAGTCCCTCAGACAGGCCAAGTTCCTAATGGGGTTGACACAACTTTGCCATGCTGGCACACAAAACGCAACGCGGAGTCCTTGTCGGAGCAGCGCCCCGATTCGGAACCTTGCGATGACATATTTATCGATCGATTCGGTTTGTTATCGTATGATAAGATCTATTTTCAGTTCAATATTGACAGTGAAATTGTCGAAATACCAACCAAAATGAACCGACGAACATTTTGTTCGATTTCTTGATTCCATCAAGCTGTTTACTGTTTTTGTATAAAAAAAAGTCATGATGACAGATATTTTTTGGTATGTAAATGTTTACTATATTATAGGTATATTGACATTAAAAAACAATAACTAAAAAACAATCTTCTTAAGTGCACCTGTACTTTATTATTATCTTGTCGATCGATAACGTAGTCCATGTCGAGTCCTCTAACCGAACGTTCTGAATTGCACATTTTCGATACGAGATCGATAGGTACCTGATCGTATTGAAACGGTAGGTTGTCGAAGGGTGTAGAATCGGGGTGCAAAAGTACTTTACACTACACAGTGTACTTCAGCATCACTTTCAAAACGAAAGTGGGTCTCTCATTCAGTACTAATTTCTAATGAGAGACTGTGGCATTACAGGAACAGTCGAAAGGCAGTTGGTCCCTCAGACAGGCCTAGTTCCTAATGAGGGGACAACTTTGCCTAAGTATACGCTGTATGGTGTAATACATAGCTGCTAAGGAGTTAGAATACTGGCGTCCATTGCTATATAACGACCGGGCTGCGAATGGTCAAAATATTTATGCGAGTCATCAGCTGGTAATGTCGAACCTAGCAACAAAAATATCTGCTTGCATGTCCCGGCAAATCATGTTAAGCAATGCATGTCAGATTAATACTGAAATATCTATATATATAAAAGAAAGTGGTGTTAGTTACACTATTTATAACTCAAGAACGGATGAACCGATTTGGCTGAAAATTGGTGGAGAGGTAGCTTAGAACCAGGAGACGGACATAGGATACTTTTTATCCCGTTTCCGTCAAGTCACTATAAAACGTGGTATAACAAAAACGCATCTGACATGGAATAACAAAACGCAAATGACAGTGGAATAACAAAACGTAAATGACAGCTAAACGTAATTTTGTCTTTGTTGGTTTGTCCGTCAATCACGCTGCAAAAACCTACGGATTGACGTGATTTTTTTGGATAGGTATAGTTGAGAACCTGTAGAGTGTAAAGCATCCCGGAAAATCAAAGAGTAGGTACCCTCGGGATTTTAAAAACTGAATCCACGCGGACGAAGTCGCGGGCATCAGCTAGTATGATATAAAGGAGACATAAAGTGGTGGTGTGGACATGTTGTTCGTATGGATGTAAATGTAAGTCTGGCGGTCAATTCTTACGGTAAAAAGACGTATTGAAGCACCATCTCATTTCTTGGCATACACCTAGTGAGAGGTGGGAGGAACTTGCGTTGCAGTGGCAAGACTGGCGCAAGTCAGTAGGTGAGGCGATGGCATCTTTTGAGGAGCGTCTAAAGGACCTCGACGCCAAACGCCAAACCCAGCCAAGGACCTCCTACCTCTACACGTATAATAGGTCGGGCCAGTTACTCTGTGCACCGTGCAACAGTATTTGAAAACGAAATTTGGTTTCGCGAGCCATATTTGCTCACATAACCGGCCCTAGCCAAGACCGCCGTTAACGGATACGTCATCAACAGTAAAATGCCCCACACTACCCATGGCATTACAGAATTAGTAGAAAGGCAGTTAGTCTCTCAGACAGGCCTAGTTCCTAATGGGAGACACAACTTTGCCTCGTCTATTATTCGCCAAGGATGGTTTCACTGTCGAACAGTGCAGCAATACAGTCGACATCTGATGATATCCATCCCCCAGTCCCCCTGCAATACATATTCCGAAACCACCAACGACGTAGGTCAGGTTTTGAACGTGGGGAATACCAGTGTAGATCTGTTTGCTTACACACGGCTCATATTTGTTTCGAAATACGTCTCAACAGATTCCTAGAACGAGAAAGCCTTTGCTCACAATGCCTTTCTCTGTCACTGGAACTAAAACCCGGGCTGGCTGTAAGCACCACTCAACCTATGGAAGGGTTGATATGTTCAAATATTTTGAAATGCAGAAACTATATCAGATATCAGCTCTTCCAATAATACTGATGAAGACTTAGACTTAAGGGTAGCACTCACCGGAGGTCCAGAAGCATATTTTAGGAGGCATAATTAATTGATTGGTGCCGGATAGACTTGGCTTATACAATTTGAAATTAAAGTTATAAATCCTTATAACTATCCTCTTGTAAAAGAACTGTGCATCAGTTTTTTGAAAAGTATAACTAAGTTTACACAGATTTCAAAAAGTTGGAACAGCATTTCGAAGGAATGTTGAATGCACTTGAATCAAAGGAACTTTTTGAGCGTTTGCTTGAATAGGCTATTCTTTTGTGTGAAATCATATCTGTATAGTCATTCTAATTATTCTTTGAGTTTTTAGAACCTGATGAGGAAAACTTGTTTCAAAACGTACTGCCATTTACTTCTGCTTGCGTTGGATAGAGAGGCTTGATCTTGCTTTACCAAAGATTGTCACGGAGCACATGATGGTTTATGGTGATCATAAATTATAATATAATAATGTTTGGTAATGCCACATTATTACATTTGACCTTTGTTTGAGAAACAGATACTGCTCAATTTGGACAATCTAGTTGGAAAGACACAGCACCCTAACAAGTTTTAAGATGAGTTTAGTATACTGAATCCTTTGATTTTGTTCAGTTTATAGGAAATGCCTAAGATATGTAAATGATCGCGAGCGCAGCGGCGAGTCCCTCGCTCGCAGCGAGGAGTCCACTGACGAAAAGCCTAGCCAATAGCCATGTTGTCCCCGTCCCTTGATGGATATAAGAAATTGGGTCTAATATCCTTTCTAGCAACTGGCAGTTGGACCCTTAAGCAGGCCCTGTCCTCTTAGGGGTTTCTCAACTTTGCGACCTTCATCACCCACCGGGGAAGGTTGCAGTGCCGAACCATTCATCGCCGTCACAGCAGTTGTCTGCGTCAACATCCTCTCAAACCCGTGCGTTTACCGAAAGAGGTGTGTGTCGAACTAGAATGGTGGCTAGAAAATCTGATGCAGACGACTCTAATTCAGTCGAAGAGGAATCCCATGAATTATGTTATCACGGATGCATCAGATATACATTACCAAACATTACCAGGAAAGTGATCTTCCTTGTGTCTTAAACGGTTGAGAAGCCTCGACACCTGTGCTCCCGTGGGCTTCACGGTCAGTGGCGAGATCTCTCACTATAACGTTGCTTTTGGTGGTTTCATCATTACATTGCATTTTTGAACACATTATAGCATCAACAAAATAGTACCAGGAGAAATCAAACACATCACTCAACATGGATTCCGGATATCGAAGACGGAACAAATAATAGAGAGTTTTACCTACATATAAAACTTACCTATTATTTTTCCTGAGATATCCGGAATCCACATAATTCCTACCTGGTACTTACGCTTATAATGAGAAAATAAGATGGCCCCACCCGCGATGCCGCGGCGTCGCCATATTGGACACGGGTACAGGGTGGGGACCGGAAGCGAGGGTATTGCTTAGTCAGAATATACGAAACACGGAAACGCTACACTCAACATGGATTCCGGATATCTCAGGAAAAATAATAGGAAAGTTTTATTGGTAGGTAAAACTCTCTATTATTAAAACGTAAGATTATAATAATATATAAAAATTAATGTAAATAAATCCTAATATCAAGTCAATTCTTAAAATAATATCATGTGTTTTTTTCATACATTGATAGTTTTGAATTTATTAAAAGATTACAGACCTACGGAACTATAAAATTGAACGGCCTTTCTTGTTTTTGTAAAGCAATTCATATAGTTTTGACTAATTTTTAAGGTAGCCTTACTTTACTATGGTAATTTTAAAACTTAGTCCGCGTGTATACAAACTAAAGCTTTATTGTATGTTTGTCCTCTATGCGTTCCGAAATCATTGATCACATTGTGATAAAACTTTGGTAGGGTGGTCTAGGGACGCCCGCGAGGGTTCCTGACCCAAAAAATCTATAGTATAATTTCAAGTGGCATTTCAACGCATACCGGATAGGTACAGCTAGTAAATTATAAAAAAATATATTGCATTGATATATTTACTTATCTTCTTCTTCTTCTTTATCAACCGCTATAGATGTCCACTGCTAGTTATAGGTCTTTTGCGTGGACTCCAGCGGCTCTACTCGACTCGTTTGATGTCGGTCTACCTATAACCTTATAGTGGGTGGTCTAACAACACTCGCTTATTTTCATAGAATCTCAGGAAATTATCACAGAAGGCAACACTAGTAGAAAAATATATACAGGGTAGCCAACTGTAGGTATAAAATATTTTATGATAGGACTTCCGCTTCCTAACGCTTATATGACAGACGCCATTGTTGAAACCACAGAATACTCACAGGTTGAAACTTGTTGAAAGTTGAAGTTGACGCGGCATAGACGATGAACACTAAGTTAAAAAAGTGATTTTGTACTCTGTGATTTTGCCCTAGTAGGTACAGTCTGTTTGGAGAGAGGTTACCATCACGTTACCATTATATGTAAACAAAACATACCGGACAGGACATTTCAGTTTTGCTAACACTATTTTCACTGTTCGCGCTATAAATCACTCACAAACGTTTTATTTCCCGAAGCAAAACATTTTTAAGTTTATATTAAACACAAATGTACTTCAAACTATGCAGTTTACGATATTATTTTAGCATTAATCTAGTCACCATCGGAAAAAAAAAACACAGACTAATAGCCTAGTTTGTGTTTGACATATGAAATAGAACAAATCCCTAGTGCTGAAACAAAACGTGAACCATAGAGTGAATGATAAGAACGATCTTAGTCGATTGTAAAATCGGAAGTCGTATTTATTACGCTCGTAGATCCGTGTATTAAGGCAAATGGCAACCGGTTAGCGATGCGTGACTGCGAATGATCTGACTATTCGAATAATTTACACACTACTAATGTACACATTTTCGAATTGAACATTAGTATTATATTAATGCTCATAATCGAATGACGACTACTTATTAGTATTTTAATTACTCATCATGTTTCGACTGCGTTGACGACCTCCCTGGCTCAGTGGTGAGCGCTGTTGTCTTATAACTGGGAAGTCCCGGGTTCGATTCCCGGCGGGGTCAATTTGGGAATTTATAATTTCTGAATTGTATGTCTCTGGTCTGGTCTGGTGGGAGGCTTTGGCCGTGGCTAGTTACCACCCTACCGTCAAAGACGTGCCACCAAGCGATTTAGCGTTCCGGCACGATGGCGTGTAGAAACCAATTAGGGGTATGGATTGAATGTTCACTGCCATACCCCTTCCAAGTTAGCCTGCTACCATCTTAGACTGCATCGTACCATCAGGTTAGATCGCAGTCAAGGACTAGCTTGTCATCGAATAAAAAAATAAAAAAAGTTGTTCAGCGCGAAATGTCAGTTCAGGCTAGTCGAAATGCCTACATGCCTACTACATTATTCACGACTCGGATTCTCGGAAAAGAAGTGGAGACTTTAACTAATGGTTTCAATTGTACGATTGGAATGTTAACCTGATTCTTTAAGTTTATAAATCTATTTCAAAATTGTCAAGTAGTTTAAACTAGTTACTAATCATGGTAAATCATTCGATCAGTTCGAATGATTTATAAAGTCGAATAATTCGACAATCATAATAGGAGAAGGATTGTAATAACAAATATAATAAAAATAATAGAATAATATAAATAATAATAAAAATAAAATATTGTAAGGAAAAACCATTTATAAATTTAATATGTAATAAATTAAAATTAATTCAAACATAATCTTTTATGTAACATTTACAGTTAGCTACAAATTTGAATATTTAAAATTATAGGATCCGTATTGAAAGGTCTTAATAATATCATTTCCAACATCACAATTCAGAAGAATATCATATTAAATAGTATGTATTGATAATCGATTTAAGAATGTATTCATTCAATCAATCGTTCATTCTCAACTTGTCTGCCAATGTTTCGCATCACTAGTACAGTGAAAATATAATCACGTGATCTGACGCCATAATTGTTTACGTATAATGGTAACCTCTCCCCAAATAGACTGTATTTACATCGGCCCCAAACTCAGATAAAGAAATCCTTTATCTTACCCCAAAGTTGACCCCCCCGCCCGCCCTGACTAACACAGAGTACTGTGCTCCGCTAGGAGTAATAGTGTTCTGTGGTACTGTCAACTGTGGGTGGTAAATGGAGTGGTTACATTCTCTTTGGTAAATGGTTCTACACTGTATTGTAGTAACTACAAATAGTACCTAATCTGTGACTGTATTTGCTGTTGCTACCACAGACCAGGAACAACAAGGTTGCTACTATTTACTTGTACCTTCATGTTCTACACCCTTTAGAACACAATAAATTATTTATTTGTCAAAGCAATCAAATCAAACTAACTTCATAACTTGTTTGGTTAGAAATTAGTTTACAGGGTTTACAGCTGAAGTTATTAAAATAAGTTACTATGTAAATTAATGGATAAAGTTGCCCAATAAACTACTGGAAATACAAGTATTAATAAGCTGTTAAGCTATGTATAAAAAATAGGTACCTATACTTGTTTAAAAAGGTAAAGGTTATTTACTTGGTCGTGATTTCGTGAATCATACAATAATCCATTCCTGTCGTTTACTGTGCAGTTTAACAACGTAAATATTTTGTATATTATCCTACCTTACACTAGTTTTATTTAGGTAATGTTAACTGACCACTATTTATTAGTATTTACAGTAATTATTTAAAATTGCATAACTATGTTTAATTTCGGTGTAAAAACATACTTTTCTCTACAGCAGACAGCATAGTCATTTTAAGCACTCAAAATGGACTCTGGTACACATATTGTGGCTGATACTGTATCAGACCAACTGTATCCTGCTTTGTTTCAGTGCTTCACTATTATCTTGTGTGGGTGAGTGAAATAATATTCTAAGCATCTTCTCATCAACTGATAGATATCCACAGTGGGTCAAAGGACTATTGCATGGACTTCCATAGGTTTCGGCCTTGCACCACCTGTATCTAGCAACTCATCTGATGTTGTTGGTTAAGCTATTATGCAAACAGGGTTACATTATTATTGTAATTATATGATATTATATGAGTACATAAAATAATAGTCTGTTCAATAAGTCAGTCAAGTTTTTATTTTAATTAAAATGAGATATTTATTTTTATGTAAACTATCAGACTGTTTGATTCGTCGATGACTCTTTGATGAGAAGCAGTGATAGCCTAGTGGTTAGGACAGTGGTCTCCTATTCGGGGGGTCGCAGGTTCGAATCCAGGTACGCACCACTGACTTTTCAGAGTCAAGTGCGTTTAAGCAATTAAATATCACTTGCTTCAACGTTGAAGGAAAACATAGTGAGGAAACCTGCACACCTGAGAGTTCTTCATAATGTTCTTGAAGGTGTGTGAAGTCCGCCAATTTACATTAGGCCAGCGTGGTGGACTATGGCCTATAACCTTTCTCTGAGAGGAGACAGACTGGGCTCAGTGGTGAGCCGTTGATGGGTTGCTAATCATGATGATGATGATGAATACATACTATTTCTACAAGGATAGAAGTTTTTGTAAAGATAATTTTAAGTAACTAATACCAAATAAATAATATCAATGAAACTTTGATTTTAGGTACATTGCTGGAAGACTTAATGTTGTATCCAAAGTGGAATCAAAAGGCATTGCCACATTTGTAGGCACCTTTGCCTTACCATCCCTCATATTCCTATCGCTGGCCCGACTAGACTTCAGCAGTGTCAACTGGACATTTCTGCTGGCAGTATTGTTAGCAAAGGGACTTGTATTTTTCACAGTTATGATTATCACACTTGCAGTAACAAGACCTATGAATTTAGGGAGAGCTGGCATATTTGCAATATTTTGTACACAAAGCAATGATTTTGCTTTGGGATATCCCATAAGTAAGTAAAGTTTATTCATATGAAATCTATGTCAAAGCTCACTACTGATCTAACCCAGGGATTCCCACACTATTTTGGGCAAGAGACCCCTTTTCCAAACTGAACTGATACCTCAGACCCACATAGCCAAATTACTTTAAAAATCTCTAGTTTTTTTCCTATTGATACAAAATACTTACCAATTTAAAAACTGCGGTTGGCTAAATGAGTAAAATTGACATCATTTTCTCATCAAAATTAAATAAATATATGTAAAATTCAGTAAATATCAAGTATATAATAATAATTATTAATACAAATTATGTAAAAAGTACAATGATACTTCCTACTAAAATATTACTCATTCTTATAACAAGTTGGTACACGTAACAAAACTTATACAGTATCTTTAGTTTCAAATAAGAAAGTGAAGGTCGATTTTCGATCCCCAAAATCAGTTTTCGTTTATGTCGACCCCTGGAATACTGATTACAACTCCAAGGGGTCAATATCGACCACTTTGTGAATCCCTGATCTAAGCCATAAAGTTTTTGGAGAACTACCTCATAAGCCTAGTCAAGCAAGACAGTCCTTCAAAAAACTAGACTCAACTTGAGAGTTAAAGAGTTGGGCCATGAAAGGTCATTGGACTTTTGTTGGATCAAGAAATTCTCAGTAGCAAATCGAAGTTGAGAAGTTGGAGGTATTACACCACATACCCCAAAGAGTAAAGACCTATCTCTCTACCCAAACACTACTAACACAAGATTTATCCTTATTTTAAGGGAAAAAAGGAGTATCAGTCAATTTCAGCAAGGCTTATTATTCCTATACAAAAAATTTAACCTTATCAACATCATGTTATTTTATCTACTCCAGCATCGAAAAGTTTCAATTTCGAATTTGACAGCTGAATCGAAATGAACCCTCTTTCGGTTTTGCTTCTCATTTCGATGCAGCTCGTTGTATGGGAGCTGAATCGAAATGGTTATCTTCTTAAAATAGGATACCTAAAGCTAAGGCTCTGAGTTCTGGCACTTTTGTACCGTTCATATGACAGAGGCGCCACAGGCGGCTGGTGGCGGCTTACGGAGTTACTTTTTGTTGACAGAGGCGCCACAGGCAGCTGGTGGCGGCTTACGGAGTTACTTTTTGTTACTTTATTGAGCCTACAGCGTATTTTGTTAATGATTTTATTTTCCTTGTCGTAGATAAAATCTTGTATGCAACTGAACGTAATTAATCATTTTAATTCTCGTACTATCCTATTTTGATACTCGGCAAGCCTCGTATCAAAAAACAGCACTCGAATTAAAATGACCCTCATTACGATGCAGTTGCATAAATAGCTATTTCGTTTCAGTCAATGCAATATATGAAAAAACCCACCCAGAGTATGCATTGTACTTGTATTTGATGGCCCCTATATCTCTCGCTATACTGAATCCTCTTGCGTTTGTACTGATGGAGATACACAAACAACGACAGTATCCACAATCAAGAGCGCCCGAAACTCGGCATCGCCTTCACAACTTTAAGATGCTCCTGCAATTGTCTAAAGGCATTATCATCAATCCAGTACTTATCATGACGTTGCTGGGCATCATTGGTAATGTTGCTTTTAAGCACCAACTGTCTGTTTACATTGAGGGTTTGTTAGATGTAAGTTTAACCTATTTTCCTTACTAATTTAGTACCGATTTCACCAACGTCGAGTGACGTTTAACCGTTCTGTGGGCATTCTGACAGTTTTTGTATTGAAAGTCTGCCAAAATATCAAATTTACGCTCGGATAAGACTTATTTTACATTGGTGAAATTGGCCCTTAGTGTATTTCTTTTGCTGCTTCGCGCTGATAAACTATGTACATACTTGTTAAATACTAGCTTTTGCTCGTGACTTCGTCCGTGTTGAGATGGCCTATATGTCACGCTCCAGGTTTTCAGCTATACCCATGCATAAAGTCACGTCGATCCGTTGCTCCATTGCTGCGTGATTGAAGGACAAACCAACAAACAAACACTTTCGCATTTATAAAATTAGGATGCGTGCTGTAAATGTTTTCATCAAGATACATATTATCTTAGCTCTTCCGTTCAATTTCATACATGTAGAGCAAAAATGAAAAAGTGTGATAACCCTGATTTTCCAGTGTAAAAAGTATCCTTTGTCCAGGGTTCAATTTGTTAAATTAGTACGGATAATATGCTAATGTATCAATAATGATACTAAGGTCGGCGATTCTTGCGGATCTTGCCAAACCCGTTGTACTATTGTCGTACCGACTCCTAGCACTTTCCGCTTAGTTGGAGGGGAGAGGGGAATATTAGTCTTTTTTTGCATGGGTAATGTTCTTAGGCGCGCTTGCAGAAACGTCGATTTATCCTTTTAACCCAGAGTTAGCAGCTAACTCTGGGTTAAAAAAACAGATTTCGTATAAAGCTTCTGTCAAAATTACAAATTTATTCCTGAGTTAACTAACTCGGCGTCTCTGCAAGCGGCCTAAAAAACATCTCTTTCAGGTCTTTGGACAATCCTTCTCTGCTGCAGCATTGTTTCTACTGGGATTGCGTATGGTTGGACAAATAACGAGGTTGAAGGGACCAGCGCTTTTACTACCATGTGTCTTGATAATGGTTAAATTGTAAGTGAAAAAAAAATTAATCAATATTTTGTGTTCCTTTGTAAGTGTAATATGTATTAACTAGATGATGCTTGCGTCGTCGTCCTCGTAGAACCCCTGCAGCAACAGGATTGAGGAGTTAGTTCCTAGAATTTAACTCTGTAGTCTTTGCTTGGTATCTACAACAACTATCAAAATCGACAAGTAATAAATCACCACAGTTTATGTGGGCAGTATCCCTGCTGTTGCCTGTTTTTTTGGAACCATCTCGCAAAGTTTATGTATGAATTAAAAAAGATTCACGCAAATTGGTTGCGAAATCACAGAGATATCAATAAACATAGGTAGAAAAACACAACTCCTTTTTTTAAAATCTGTTGAAAAAGTAGTGTTACACTAGCGGCACGCTATGATGGCCGGTTTGACGTTTGTCCGCTCATGAAGTTCCGTATTAATTGATAACGACTTTGAAGGAAATAATTGTATTACTTTATTGACGATAGTGATGTGCAGAGATTCATAAATTTTATCGAATGTAGTTTTAGGTTTAGGACTCAAAATTTATTTATTAAATTGATTTCTAAAATGTATACAAGTGTAGAAAAATCAGTTTGCACCATTTAAGGGGTGAATGTACTTGTGAATATGAACAATTTTCACTATGTGGACAAACCTCTGAAATCGCAAAAAAATATCAGCTGTTTCATACAAAAGGTAAAATTTTTATTTTTATATGATATATACCACAACTCGGCATTTGGTTTTCTAAATTGAAAATTTTTAAAAATGGAATCTAATACGATCGTCACATAGGATCGCTGGCTAGCACAACTACTACCTCCGGCAAACTCGCGTCAATGCTCAATGCAAAACAAAGCAGTTTCGAATTGACGTTGCTTCGAAAAGTATAAACTGTCAGTGCAATGCGATTGTGATATAGTTTTGACCTGGCTTTGGATTTCAAATATTGATACTGCATTACTGTTGACCCTTGCTCGTTAATTTGGACTCTGTTCAAGCCCTTTGTTGTGGATTTCGTCGATATGACCGAACGTACGCAGAGAACTGTTCTAAATAGTCAGACACGTGAGTTTGTAATACGCCTTCGTAACTATTTCGATCGTGAAGCTCAAAATGGAGGGCCAATTTTACCTATAACGTCAGTGGTTGAACGCGTAGCTGATGCGCTTAATATTGGACAACGAACTGTTAGACGGATAACTAAAAAAAAATATGGCGAGACTGGCACAGAAGAAAATAAACTTCACACACCAAAAAAGAGAAAACGAGCAAAACCAGTCGTAGGCATCGATAGCTTTGATGCCGATGCTATCCGAAGACATGTTTACGGCTACTATTTACAGAAGGAGTATCCAACAAGAAAAAAGTTGGTGCATTCACTGAAGGAAGCTGGATTATTCTTCGGTGGGGAAAGTTCTTTAACGAAGATTTTGAAGACCATTGGATTTCGATACAAAAAATGTAACAAACGCAAAATATTGATGGAAAGATTTGATATAGCGATGGCAAGGTATACTTTTTTACGGCAAGTGAAAGAAATCAAAAATTGGCAAAATGTTGTGTTCTTGGATGAAACATGGCTTAATGCTAACCATACTGTAGGCCGTTCTTGGAACGATGACACAGCAGCATCTACTTCCAAAGTTCCTGTAGGAAAAGGATCGCGACTTATAATTTGTCACGCCGGAACCATCAACGGGTTTGTCGAAGGTTCTCTCATGGCTTTTGCGTCAAAAACCACTGGAGACTATCATGAAGACATGAATGGAGAAAAGTTTACTGAATGGTTTACCTCAATGTTGTGTAGCCTCCCTGAACCATCTATTATAATTATGGACAACGCCCCATACCACTCGATGCAAATTGACAAGCCACCTGCCCAATCCCAAAAGAAAGCTGATATCGTCGCATGGCTTCGTAAAAATGGCGTAGATGCAAACATGAATATGTTAAAAGCGGAATTAGTACGTCTTTTAAAAGAAAACAAACCAACCAAGATCCGATACGTCATTGACGAAATAGCATTAGAACATGGGCACAGAGTTATACGGTTACCGCCTTACCATTGTGAGTATAATGCGATTGAGTTGGTGTGGGCTCAAATTAAGGGATATGCTGCAAGACACAATACAGAACCCCCATTTACCACAAAAAAAATGCTAAAATTATTAGAAGAAGCTTGTGAACATGTGACTAAAGGAGACTGGGAAAAGGTTGTGAATAGAACTGTTAAATTAATAAGGGAAGATTATGAAAGGGAAATGTAGGTGATGATAGCAGTGACGACAGTGAAAATAGTAGTATGGACGAATCTGATTAATTATGGCCTTTTGTGGCACCTTTTTTGGTATCTTTTGTATTCATATGTTTCTTGTGTGCATATAAAGTATGTATATTCATTTTCATTCAAATATTCAGTTCGTTCAAATAAATTAAATAAACATATACATTTTTGTTTTATTAAACCTATTTAATCAGGTACAAAAACAAAACTTAATTGTTTTTTGTTCGAGAATAAATTGACATTCCACATCACTATTTTAATGTGTCAAACCGGCCATCATAGCGTGCCGCTAGTTTAGTCCTAATACAACATCAGCTATCTGTCAGTGAAAGTCCCGTAATAGGGTCCAGTCGTTCCCGTGGTTAGCTGGAACAAACAGACACAGACAAACAAAAATTTTAAAAATGGATGATTTATGAATTTATTTAGTAAAAAGCTGTTGTTGTGACATTACTAACTTCAATTTTATTTAATTGTATAGACTATAGATTATTATAAATGCGAAAATGTATTTGTTTTTATCTTCTCTTCAATCACACATAGGGTTCATGATTTCTCGAGCTTATCAATTTCTCGGGTCTCGAGAATTCTCGAGGCTAATTTCTCGGGTCTTCTCGGGTTGTCGAGAAATTTACATTTACGTACGGATTTGCATATTCTTCGGTTCCAATAATGCGATTCATCAACAAATTCAGTGGTTTCCTCTCAAATAAAAGTACTAAAATAATTATAAGACTTTTATTGACAGTCTTCAACATAATTAGCTTCTTTTTCTTAAAGAAAACTAAAAAAATAAGCTATTCTGACATTTGTGACATATATGTATACAATTACAGCCTTTTACAGCACAAGCACAGCATTAAAAAGAAAAAAAAATCAACTTAAAACTTCTAGCTTCTTTCTTTTAAACAAAACAAACAATAAACAAAAATTTTAACATGAAAACGTTAACCTTATCCTAACTTATAATTAAATTACAATCACACCATTTTTGCATGTTAATTAGAAAAAAAAATCAAATGAAATTTTTGCAAGATAAATGAAACATTACAGGTACTTAACAATTAGGTCAGCCTACTCGGTTTGATAAAATATGCCTTTAGAAAACTAAAGCATTTATAGCTTTATCACTTATCAGACAGCCGCGCCGCCGCGCGTTTAAAACAAACGGCAAACGCAAATAGTTTTATTTTATAATTTCATAGACTCAAATATGATTTCTCGAGTTCTCGAGTTATTTCGAGCTTGATGTCCCGGGAACAAAGCCCAACGATTTCCCAGGAATTCTCGGCTCGAGAATTCCCGGGAATGAACCCTAATCACACAGCAACTGAGCAACGGATCAACGTGATTTTTTTTCATGGGTATACCACAGGACCTGCAGATTGACACAGACTTTTTATTCCGAAAAAAAAAAACAGATATCCCGCAGAATTTTAAAAAACCTATAATAAATAATTTTACTTTTCCAGAAAGTTCCTTATTGTACTACAACTATTTGATTAACATTATAGTATTTTTTGCCCACAGAATCATATTACCGGTTATAATGAGAGAATGCGTCAGTGCGTTAGACTCTGGCGTCAACGCAACTGAAACTCAAGCTTTGTCTACGTATGCTTTCTTGTACGGCACGATACCAACGGCACCGGCTGTGTTTGTCTTCTCTAATCTATACCAGTTGGAGATTGATCTAGTAAGATTCTATCTGAATTCTGAGTAGTACTATTACTATAGGTACCGTGATCCGTGACTATACCAGACACTATTGTGAACTTAATTGTAAGTTGCTTAGCCAGCACAACCAACTGATATGACGCCATTTTAACTTGCACACTATTTTAATTGAAATTAAATTGGTTGAAAATATTCATCATCATCATCATCATGAGAAACCCTCACGATTCACTACTGAGCGTAGGTCTCTTCTCAGAGAAGGGTTATAGGCCATAGTCCACCACGCTGGCCCAATGCGAATTGGTAGACTTCACACACCTTTGAGAGCATTATGGAGAACTCTCAGGTGTGCGGGTTTCCTCACGATATTTTCCTTTACCGTTGAAGCATGTGATATTTAATAGCTTAAACGTACATAACTCCGAGAAGTCAGAATTCGAGAGGTGCGTGCCCTGGATCGAACCTACGACCCCGCGAACAGGTGGCCGCAGTTCTAACCACTGGACGATCACTTCATAAAATAAAAAATGTTAATTATATATTAAAAAACTTTTGAAGTAAAACTTCTTTACACACGCTTGACTTGGGGAGTAAGCTGGTGAATGCGTTACGAAAAGTGTGATCGGGCGAGGCGAACGGAACTTGAGAGGAAGATATAAGATAGTGAAGATAGAAAGAGAGAGAGTTACGTTTCGTATATTACTGTAGGGGCAAGAGAGAGAGTTGCGAGCACACATTTTCTTTCTCTCTTTCTCTCATAGCCAGTTGCGTTTCGTAAGTTTTACTTCAGTCGTGTGGTCTAAAGCAAACTCGTTTTTTATTAAAAAGTTTTCTTTATTTTTAGATGGCGTCCTCCATGGTTATATGCACATTTCTATCGGCGCCAATAACTTTCCTGTCAGCTCAAATGATATCGATAAACAAGGACTATGCAGACCTGATAAAGCAGTTTGGTTTTGATCTCTCAATAGTTTCTCTTCTAGCAGCTCTGTGGGTGCTGATTGTTTTCTCAGTCACCAAGAAGTATAAGCGAGTGCCGCATAGGTTGACACTTTGCCTCAATATAACTCAGGTAAACAAGAATAATCTTTAAAAAATATGGTTGTGTACACACAAGAAAGAGCTTTCAGATTTAAAATTGTGATGTAGCAATCGTTCAAGACGTATGAGCATGTAGAAGCCGATTAGGAGTATGGGTATTATTTAAACTGCCCGGAAGGTGTACAGCTTCCAAGTTAGCCTGCTATCATATTAAACTACATCGTCACTTTGAGGTTTGATAGTAGTCAATGGCACATCTTTTTATCAATAAAAGAAAATACAGCATTGGGGTTTTGAAAATGGATATCGTGTTTGCGATCGTAGAACATTAATATTAAAAATTTTGAAAATATGTACCTGGTTTCTCATTAAAAAATGATTTATTTCAAAGAGTACAGGTAACGAGCAAACTTTTATGCCGTCACATTCGCTCCACATTTTTCCTTCATTACCATTGTTACTAGGTACCAGTCTTACTTCCAGTAGTAAGTAGCATTGGTATTTATTTTTTGCCCGTGTTGCAGTTGTTACACAGAGGGGGAAAAAATACCCATGTTACTACTGGTTAAATTCTCATAAAAAGTTTCGACTAATACTTGTCTCAAATCAAACTTTCTTTGCTGTTTTAGATTTTCCTGGCACTCAGCGTTATTTGCAGTGGGCCCAACAAACTGAACGCTCCATCGTGGGTAGATGTATTCCTGCAAGCTCTGCAACTGTTCACAACATATTCGTGTTTCATGTGGACCTCCATGCTGACTGTTGGCCTCCTACTTTTACAGGTAAAAAGATAGCATATATGCATCTATTTTTATATTTTAAATTAATTCTTTACTTCACCGTAGTATAGAAAAAAAAAATTAACACTAATGTTTAAAATGTTTAAATTACATAAAAATAATTGTTTAAAACTGCCATCCGATTCCGATGATTTTAACACTAACTTAGTGGAAGGGCGAGTCATGTTATCGTAGTAATCTCTAACTGACGTCACGCATCGAAAATAATGATAACGATCGCTATTGTCACTGTTGTTTATATGTTTGATCCAGGATCTGAACTGGATCGAAATATCGACAGATCCAACTAAAATATTTATGGCGGTACGTACTCGTATAACACATTAAAACCGGCCAAGTGCAAGTCGGACCAAGTACCAAGGGTTCTGTACTTTGTATAAGATTAACCACCAGCTATTATAAAGATGGAGCAAAAACATAAGTTTATTGTATATTTATAAAAAAAATTACAGTTTAAAATAAAAGAGTGTTAATTTTTAACTTTTTTTTATTATTTGTTGCTAAAGCAATCGAAATACAAAAAACACATTCTGTGTCAAGTACCTACCTATTATGGTTCATGAGATATTACCCGTTGACGGACGGACGAACAGCGGAGGCTTAGTAATAGCGTCCCATTGGCACCCTTTGGGTACGGAACCCTAATAATGTGTCACTGCATATATTATGTATACTGAATAGCCTTTAAATCCACAGAGTCGCGGCCCCTGTCTCGCGGCGAGCCTATGGCCCGTGCTCGGCTTTGTTGCGTGGGGCTCGTCTGCAGTCATGGTGACGGTGTTGCTGCTCACTAAACAAGCGGGAGCGATCAACGCCGACGCTTCTGACGCTATTCGCCTCTGTGTGCTCTTTTTCAGTATAACATGTGAGTGTTTACTTTGTAAATGATAGAGTCATGATCTTATTGAATGTTCTAAACAAAAAATTAACAAATCGCCCTAGTGCGACTTTTTGCAACTTATCGTTAAGTGTGGTAAAATTCGCTTTCAACTTTCAAGACATGTTCGCTACCCTTGAAATTGCATTTTCTGAGCAAATGTATTGAAAAAAGCGCCACCTTCAAAGCCATCTCATGTGATGGCAAGTGAAGATATAGCCTAAGATGGAGCGTGCTTGCCTAGAAGATCCCTATTTACTCTTGACTTTAAGATACCCGAGTTATAGCTGGTTGGAAAAAGGGAAGCCGGCCGGGTACTCCATATTTCCAAATTTTGGTGCGTATTAGGAACGAGAAAGCAAAGCGCTTAATGTGTGTCTGAGGTATGTGAAGCATGGTGTAGACCCGTACGATTTGTTGATATATCTATAATTGGATATCTCTGTCACTTTTGTATTTATTAAAAAAACATAAGAAAATGTAGTGAACCTCTGTATTGAGTTGCTATATAGAATTTAGTAAGTATGTATAATAAAAAATATCTTGAAATAAAATTTTCCCTAGTGACCACGTGAAATAAATTTTTCCCTAGTGACTACGGGATGTCTGATCCTATACATGAGATTCCGTCGACGCAGTTCCCAATTCCCGCGCTCTTCCGAAGATATGCTGATTGATCCTTCACCGCCAAACGAGACATCTAGCCTCGTGGAGAACGCCGAACCGAACTCGCATACTCAGTCCATATCTAACTTTGGTAAGTGCCAAAATACAGATTAGATAGACCACTGAATAACCAACCTTTTTCACTGAGTCCGTATAGCAACGATTACGGAAGCGTAATGACGTTAGATCGCGCCGAACTAGTTTTTATACACTGACCCGAACTCATTTCATGTGCTTCGGCAGAGGGGATTACGTGCGCTTGGCAGGTCCAGTTCATTCTCGTCCAACGAGAAAGCAAAAGCAAAGCGCTTAATGTGCGTCTGAGGTTACTAACGATTTACAGGGTTAGATTAGAGTAGATTTATACAAACTGTAAAAAATCATGGATCTGACTCGCTTCAGCAATGTGCAATTAATAATGCGTTGTGATTTGTATTTTAAGGTGGATTATACGGGTCTGCCCGCGAAATTAAAATTAAATTTGGTTTTTCGCAATTTGTAAACTAATACAACAAAGTAGGCTTATGGCATTCTAATTGCGACGATGGCAGCATCACAGGCTTATATAAAAAATCTTTACTTGAAAATGTCCAGTTTAAGAAATTAGTCCGAGTATCGAGTTTGACGTGAGTTACTCACAAATTGGTCGATTTTCTGACTAATTTCTTAAACTGGACACTAACCTCCGAGTATTTGCTCCTTTCTTCTCGGTGGAAATGGTATTCCGTATTAGAATCAGTTGAGAATTTGAACTTTTTGTAAAAGATTAAAAAAAAAAAACTTTCTGTTTATTACATTCTATTTCTAACATGCTGTGAATACTTTTCAAATATTTATTGTTAAAACTGTTCCATTAAGTGAGTTATTTCTGCTTTAAGTTTCGCCCACACTAGTAAAAAATTGCGTCGAGATATCCGCAGCATGTTGCCTAAAATTTGAATAAATAATTCGAATTTCTTTATATATAAAGACTAACACACTGACCAATACTTTGGTTTCAATACAATAATTTTCGCTTTACAAGACAAAACAATTATTTGCTCGAGAATTATTTAATCGAGATCGCAGCCAAGCACTTGGTGTTGGTGAAAAAAAGCAACACTTCAAATATTTTTTTTTTTATTTTTTTTGTTTATTTATATCTAATAAGAACAAATATGATGTTTCAAATATTTTTCTTCTCTTTCATGCTTTCAAAGGGATGGATGATCCAGGTAAAAAAAAAATTCGTTGACTGCCCTTTGTACTACTGTTAAATTATTGCATTTGATTTACTTGATTTAGGTCTCCAGTTGGAACTTTTTTCCTTGAATAAAAGTATCCTATGTCCACCTCCACAATTTACACTGTTTCTGAGTCGAGATCAGTTCAGAAGTTAAACTGTGAAAAGATAACAGACGGGCGGAGTTAAAGAGGTCATTAATATACATATAAAAAGTTTGCATGGATTATATATGGAATAAAATTCTTCTAATTCCAGGCAATTCTTCTGTGCCCTTTAGTTCGGCAGTGATGGGTTGAGATGAATGAATGAATTGAATATTATTGATATTGGCTTGCAGGTTGCTATGGGACTATTACAACGACTCCTTCCCCAAATATGAACGGGAACTGTTGCAGCAATGACCCCCACTGCAACGATGGTCTCTTGAACAGCAACACCCATGACATTGAAGACATGGCCAATAATGAAAGGTAAGACCTTACTCTTCTTTGGTTTAGGAAAGGTATAATTCGTAAAGTTTACCATCTACTAATATACCTGCATTTTGGTGAATAAAATCTATTTATCTATCTATACTTGTACTACATTATGTAGTAAGTCCGTGTTGTTCCTTGTAGGTATATATGTACAAATACTTAATTACATATAGGCAAACCATTAATGAAAATCTTATTAAAAATAATCAAGTAGTGGTCAGTTTTTTAAATCCAGATAGCAAATAAAATGGACACATTAATAAAATGTAACATCTGAATTTACTACCAAGCATTCGTTCGCTACTGTGATAAACAGCAAACAGCTGAGGAACCGTTCACGCGTTGCTGTCGTTGATGATGATGATGATGTTTCTTATATTTTATTTAATTATAGGAAATGCGCGTGTCCGCCGACTCAGAAGTTCCGCTGCAACAACGCAGAGACCTGCCCGTACCTGAACGAGCTGGAGGAGGCGGCCAACGAGCTCGGGCTGCTGCCCCCGGAGCAGAGTCGCGGCCGCGGCGGCCAGCTGCTCAAACACACCGTGCTCATCATCGCGTACAGTCTCATGATGTTCTTAGTGAGTTCTGCTGCAACAACGCAGAGACCTGCCCGTACCTGAACGAGCTGGAGGAGGCGGCCAACGAGCTCGGGCTGCTGCCCCCGGAGCAGAGTCGCGGCCGCGGCGGCCAGCTGCTCAAACACACCGTGCTCATCATCGCGTACAGTCTCATGATGTTCTTAGTGAGTTCCGCGGCAACAACGCAGAGACCTGCCCGTGCCTGAACGAGCTGGAGGAGGCGGCCAACGAGCTCGGGCTGCTGCCCCCGGAGCAGAGTGGCGGCTGCGGCGGACAGCTGCTCAAACACACCGTGCTCATCATCGCGTACAGTCTCATGATGTTCTTAGTGAGTTCCGCGGCAACAACGCAGAGACCTGCCCGTGCCTGAACGAGCTGGAGGAGGCGGCCAACGAGCGGTCGGGTGCCAACGAGCGGTCGGGTGCCGGGTTGATAAGTGAGCGACGACCTTTACTCGCACTTGAACCAGCTGAAGCTGAAGGTTGAACCTAGCAGCTTCCAGCTACCGCACGCTTGGATGTCGTCCACATAAACGGGGATCTGCCAACACTGCGCTTTTCGGAGCGAGGTTTCCATTCCTGATCTAAGTTCATCAAACTATAAACCCCACCCATTGCCACTTCAACTTCGCTACCCTTGATCTATATCAGTTTGTCCTAAAAAGTCTTTGTCATCGTCACCCGGTCAACGTGCACTACTCGATATATTCGTTGGTTCTATGGATTTAAAATATTTAAGTGTTTTGCGTCCTGCGACTTCTTTGTTGTCGACTGTCTACCCAATACTGCGTTTCTCCAAAAAATTATGGTTCCATAGTAATAACGGTTTTGTTCTTTAATAAAAATGGTTTTCTTCCAGGACATGACATACATAGGATGGAAAATAATGCGCAAGGATCAAACGGGGGTGTTCATTGAAATAGAGTACCTGGACACGGCCGCGGTGTACGGACAAGCTCTGATAATGTTCATTCTCTTTGGACTGGACCCGGAGGAAATTTTGATACCCGCCATCAGATACCTGAGGAAGAAATGGTGAGATATTCCACACCTTTTACTTACCGCAAAACGGATAATACGTGTGTTAAGCGTGTGAATGTTGGTGCGCTTTATTTTCCTATAAATTGGTTGTCTGTAAAGTCGGTTTACGGACGATAGTTTTACATGATAACGTCATAAAGAAACAAGTCACAAGCCAACGCTTGGGCCGATCGTGCCTCTCTATCGCTTGTTCCGCGCTTTCGCTTGCACGCTCGGGCTCAGGCGGAACGTGACACTTTTTTTGTGCGTGCAGCCCGTGTTCGTCGATTTATAAGACGTTATCACGTCAAAAACTACTAGGTCAGTTTTGATGCTGCGTTTTTTCTTCACCTCTGGGAAGACTCTAAGATATGTTTTAAAGTATGCCACGAAGGAGATCCGCCATTGTTTTTAATTCTTTATTCTCCAAACTGGGGAAAATCTGTATGGTACAATGTGCCACTCCTTTTCTTTATTGTATATGCGATTTTTGCACGTGTATCACTCCTGAAGAGGTATTTAAATTTTTCAAAGTAATAAGCCACTAGAGGGTGTTTTAAATTTTCTCTTTACTTTAAGGTACGGAGCTGATACTGTGGTGCTGCCGGCGGTGGAAGACCTTAGCTTCGAAACCAAGCACGTCTGTGATCAGTTCATCATACATCACCTTGACCGTTGCAAGGAAGCTATCGCCAAGGACACCAGGTATTTTCACTTCGTACAAGTTTTAGTTAAAGTACTTTGACCGCGACTTAGACGCATGAATGAATGAATGAAACTTTATCGTTCACAAAAAACAAAAAAAATGTTCAGCAACTTCACAAACATATTCCTCCTACGCTGTTATATCACAGAAATGCGAGAATCGTAAGCCTTGTTTTCTTTTCATTTTATCACACCTAAATCTTTCCTAGGTAGGAAAGATTTAGGTGTGATAAATTTAACTTCGACAAATAGGAATATTTTTACTGACTTATAATCCAGAGAGTCAAAGAGTTCCCACGCCAGTTAAATATTTTAACGTAACATTTTAAACACAGGAAACCTATGCCGGTTTCCTGAACATACATGTTTCCTGCATCCGAACTCTCAGGCGCATCATCATAAGGATAGCGTGGTTGACTATGATACAAATGCGTTCCTTCAAATATGGTTGAGCGAAGCAACGGCTAGGTCATGCGTCATGCTCGTGAACGGTGCCACCGGCGAGAATGGGGCTACTTTGTGTCTGCACATCTTAAGATATATTGCATTGTTAGTAGGTATGCATTTTTTGGAACTTCCCTTCATTGTGGAATCGCTGCATACATAGCATAGTATCTATTGTATTGTAAACTTGTTTTCAAAAGTAGGAAGGGCATTCCAATCCAGTGGTAGAGTCCGACGATTCAAAAGCACTTGTAACTAGTGGTTCGCCCCGAACTGAGACCTCGCGGTAACGAACGGTATTCCATAATTATTCATTCAATCGATACATGACGACCAAAACTGAAATTATTATTATGCCCATTTTCACCAAACATACCTAAATCTTCCCCTAAATAGGAGTCTCTTTACGTAGATAGCCCCTAAATACAATCCTAAGTCCTAACATCCGTCCCAATGTCCTTTTAAGTGCCCCGTACAGGTTCGTGATAATGAATTTGACAGAAAGCATCACCTAACTTATCATAGGTAGCCCGGAAAGATTAGGAACGTTAGTGAAAACATTGAATTATTATGTACTAACGAGTGAAAACGGGCATCTGTACAAATCGTCATCTATCGACGAATAGAAAATATACAAAACTAGCTGCCCGGACAGACTTCGTTCTGTCAAAAGTTAAAAATAAAAATTAAATTTTTTTGTTTTTTTTTTATTAAAACCTTCCGTGGATCTTAATGAACATACAAAAAAATAAATTAACCGAATTGGTCCATCCATTCTTGAGTTATGCGCTTACCAACATTCATTTTTATTTATATAGATGTAGTAATTAAGAGTTTATTAAAGTTTGATATTTAACTAAAGAATAATTTTAATTGAATAATTATACAAAATAATAATAGTCGACGCAAAACTGTTTTTTGGGATAGATAGACGTAGTCGTAATTCCTAGTTCCATGGGATAGTAGTGACAGCGCCATCTATTAACATTATTGTCAAGCTATGTTGAAAATTACTGATGCCCATTAAAAATTAAATAATTTCGTTTCTTTATAATATTCATATAATTTTAGTATTTGTTGTTCAAGTACAGGATATAAGTGAAGTAAAAAAATAGGTTCAGCTAAAAAATACATAGCCGATTTTCCAGAGAGCGTCTTCAAGCGAGCGTATTAAATCTCCACTTTGAAAGCCCTCCATTTCGTCAATTTTAATGGAAAAATTAAAAAAAATATATTTTTATACTCGGTTCCAAATTATCTTTAACACACAATTTATGTACCTTAATCTTATGTAATTAAATGAAAATATTATACTTCGCATTCGCTTCTATGAGAGCCCCCCTCAAATAAAGATTTTTATAACTTTTTAAGCAATATTCAGCTAAAGGCCATCGGTTTACTTAATATGTTTAAATTTGAAGTAATTACGTTCAGTAATTCAGAAGTTATAAGGCTCTGACAGACAGACGGACGGACGGACAGACGGACGGACAAGTGCAAATTCACTCAAGTAGACTCAGACACCTTCGCTTCGCTCGGTCAAAGAGTTTATTTGAATAAAAAATATTTCTATTCTATTCCAATAGTAGCATAGTTCTATCATGTAATTGCAGATGGCGCATGCGCACATACCGCAACGTGTTTCGGGGGTCGTGCCTAGTGCGCTGGCTCGTGCAGTGCGGACTGGCGGCAGACGAGCAGGAAGCCGTGCAGTACGCGCGCCACTTGCTGGACGGGCGCCTCATCGCGCACATACACAACAAGCATCACTTCACCAACTCGCCGCTGCTCTACACCTTCAACTAATAACGACAAGTACCATGCAACTCGGGCTTTGATTAGAGAATACTGAATGTAGGGTAGTCTGAAAAAACTATTGTTTAGCGTCGGTCGTGTATAGCTGAATCGCGCACATACACAACAAGCATCACTTCACCAACTCGCCACTGCTCTACACCTTTAACTAACAACGACAAGTAACATGCAACTCGGGCTTTGATTAGAGAATATTGAATGTAGGGTAGTCTGAAAAAACTATTGTTTAGCGTCGGTCGTGTATAGCTGCATCGCGCACATACACAACAAGCATCACTTCACCAACTCGTCGCTGCTCTACACCTTCAATTAACAACGACAAGTACTATGCAACTCGGGCTTTGATTAGAGATTATTGAATGTAGGGTAGTCTGAAAAAACTATTGTTTAGCGTCGGTCGTGTATAGCTGCATCGCGCACATACACAACAAGCATCACTTCACCAACTCGTCGCTGCTCTACACCTTCAATTAACAACGACAAGTACTATGCAACTCGGGCTTTGATTAGAGATTATTGAATGTAGGGTAGTCTGAAAAAACTATTGTTTAGCGTCGGTCGTGTATAGCTGCATCGCGCACATACACAAAAAGCATCACTTCACCAACTCGCCGCTGCTCTACACCTTCAACTAACAACAAGTACCATGCAACTCGGGCTTTGATTAGAGATTATTGAATGTCGGGTAGTCAGAAAAAACTATTGTTTAGCGTCGGTCGTGTATAGCTGCATCGCGCACATACAAAACAAGCATCACTTCACCAACTCGTCGCTGCTCTACACCTTCAACTAACAACAAGTACCATGCAACTCGGGCTTTGACTAGATATTATTGAATGTAGGGTAGTCTGAAAAAACTTTATTGTTTAGCGTCGGCCGTGTATAGCTGCGAGATTTTCTAAATAATCGCAACCACTTCTGATTGGCTGAATTTATAGCGTTCTTACTGCAACAATGCAATTTAACCAATATCGAGAGAGTACCGACCAATCAGAAGCGATTGCGATCTTGAGACTTTAGCAATCTCGTTAACTAAAAATAACGTTCTAGAAGCATACAAATCGTAGTTTATAGTTAAAAGTGAATCTAAAAAAAGTAATAATTGAAATATTACTTAAAGCACAAATTAAATTCCAATTGGGAATGTTTTAGGCGCGTAGAACCCACTAACATATCCCTTTTAAGAAAAAATTTTTCTCTTCATGTATTTAGTCTGTCTCGATATTAGGATCTGGTTTTAAATGTTTATGCAACTCCTTTGTCACGTTTGAAATTTTGATAACTTACAGTAGGTGTTCGGCGACGAAAGTTTTGCCCGGTGATATTTAGTTACTCGTAATACCAAAAAATCTATCTTCGACTAACCGTTATCCCACCATGTGGGTGTCCGCTTTTAGGCATGCTTTTGTCCATTTTGCCTGATCTTCTGAATCCGACTTTGCAAAAAAAAAACAAGAAAAATCGCTTTTGGTATAACCTTATTCAAAGTAAACCCATACCTCTGGTATAATTTCGTATACTTTTAAAGAATTATCTCTAGTTCAAACTTTCTAACGTCTCTTCATTAAATAATAATGTAATTTATTATTATTTATTCAAGTGTCAATGACGTGCTGTTGTGACTTTTTTAAGGTTTTTGTTTAAAACTTTTAAGTATCTTAAGTTGATAGTTCGTCGAATTCTACACCATTCTAAATTCTAAAATCTTATATTTAAAAATATATTTTTCTTAAATCCCTCAAATCCTCACATAGTGAGATAATAAAACGACTTTAGACTTTTTTAGAGTTTATTAAATCATTTTGTGGCTAATTCTGTTACACACTATCTCTAAACTAAACCCAGGTCTAAATTTCATGCTATCCCTTTCATAAGCCCCTGCCTTAAAAGAAAGCACTATTATAGGTACATTGTGACCTGTTGATTTTGTTTCAGTTTAGAGATTGTGTTTTATACAGTTTGCTCCCAACTAAATTGACGGACTATCGCCTATAAAATTAATATGGGGCTCTCTAGTCTCTATGGATACGGGTATAATAGTTTAGCACAGCAAGTCTAGTTGTAACTTATTTCATTAAATAGATATAAATATAATGTTTATCCTTTACTATAGACGTTGTTTAGAGGTTGTATATTTATACAATGAGGTTAGTCCGTTAGTACACAAAGTAAGTAAACTTAATTGACATCTCTAAATGTGCTAATGATATCCTTTTCGGTAGGCAACAAAGAGAAAAAGATGGCATTATTTTTGGACAAGTCAGTTGAGTTTAGAGATTGTGTATGAGAATCAGTATCATTGTCTTATCTTCTTTCGAATTTCATAACATGACAGAGCGAGAGAAAATTATGTGTAACTATTCACCCGCTTTACAACGTTTGTTAGTAAATTCGGTAGACTACGATTTTAATATAGTTCATTAAAAACTGACCATTTTTTTATTAAGATGATCAAGTAGAATGTAGAAGTCCACGCCGATCTACCTGAATGCTCTAAACTACGCTGCGAGATCCACCGACCAATCAACGAGTCTAAACTTGCGCATGATTACGTTCCGCTGATACCTGAATTTTACGTTTTGCGCATCGGAATTCGGAATTTAGCTATGTTCAGAGCACACAAGAAGATCGGCGCGGACTCTACCTACAATCTACATTACACAATTCATATTCCGACTATTAAAAGTAAGTAAATGCTTGTAGAGAAAACAAATATGTATTTTTATGGAATCAAATCTGTATACTTACAAATTATACAAATTGTATAAGCTTTTTTTAGGTGCTATCAAGTAGTGATAGAGTTTTTTATTTAGTTAATAGTAAACATATTTTATTGTTGTGTTTAATTTAAGATAGTCAATAATCAACATCGATCTTTAACTTATAATGAATATAACAAAAACATGGTGGGCACAATCGTTTACAAAAATATAAACTAAGTAAGTCCAGCGTATACACTGAGGCGCAGCGTTTTTTCCGGATAATAATAAAGATTTAAACTTTAACACGCGATTATTATTTACTACGATGCCTGTATAAACCAAGGTACTTTTATCGCGTCGTTATGTACAAACCCGCAAGCGTTCTAATACAAAATGGACTACAAAAGACTTGCACGCACCTGGGAAGCTTTAATATAAAAACAAAACACAAACTGTGCTAAGGTGCTCCTGAGCGCGGTTTTTTTTTTCAACTGTATCTGTATTTCAAGGTAAAAAGTTGAATTTAAGATGCTATCATAAAAAAATTATGCTACATCGCCACTGCATTCCGTTGGTGTGCGTTGCGCTTTATGCTGCCTATTAAATTAAAGCGCATTATTACGTGCACACGATGCGTGTTTTTAATTTTTAGGAATTCGAAACACGTGTTTGACGTGCGCAAGTGTGCGCTCATGAAATGTGTACGCTGCTCTTTGACAGGCTGCCTATTGTTATTTTAAACGTTTTTTGAGGTAGAAAATACAAAATAACGTTAGTGGTTTTGTGTTGTATTTTTTGTTGTTACGTTTAGAACTTTCAACATAAAAAAATGAAAATACTTAAAATGATTCTTATGGCCTGTTTCACCACTTGCTGATAAAGTGCCTGATATATATCTAACAGATAAAATATCTGCTGGATACATCTGTGCGAAATCTTTTTGAGTTGTCATATGCTTAAAAAACAAAAAATTAAACGCTATTCGTCAGATAAGTTGTGGATAGGCTATCAGACCTTTATCAGCAAGTGGTGAAACAGGTCCAAAATGCCTAGCATTTACATTTAAGTGTACAATAAATCGTACCCATCATACCATAGGTTAATCATAAAAATAAGTTCAAACTACATATTCCAATGACTTAACTCTGTAATCAAAACCAATTTTTTTACTACCACGAACAAAAATTTAGATATACTTAACCAAATTTTGTTTTGTATTGTAACTTTAAGTATAAGGCCAGCCGCTCATTGTGATTTTTTGTCGCCGTCACGTCTACTGTCGCCCACGATGCCCACTGTTTTAGGCCAGCCGCCCGTCGCTGGGCGACAAAACGCGCTCATTCTTGAAATGGATTTCAAGTATCCTCAGTTACTGGAACTTGTCGCCGTATTGTCTCGTCTCTACAGTGAGCGAATTTCCATATATCTTCATAGCACTCCACTTGGCGACAAAAAATCACATTGAGCGGCTGGCCTAATAGCTGCTAAATCAGTGTGTAATTTTTTGCAAGATTTATGCATAATGTATTTGCGATCCAGTGTGATATGTGAAGGCTGTTGTTTTGAGCTTAAATACTTAATTTTCTCTATGATATGTAATAATTATTACTATGTGTCAATGTAAATTGTATTCTTGTATTGGCTATTAATATAATACATTTATTATGTACCTATTCAGTACCTATCTAAAATGTTAAAAATGAATAAAATTATAATTATTGTTTGTTGCAAATCGAAAATTGGTTTAATTTAAGTATACCTATACAGAAAAATTATTTTCAAAAAACCGACTTCAAATACTACAAAGTATAAAAATCATCATCATATCATCATTAGCAACCCATCAACGGCTCACTACTGAGCGCAGGTCTCCTCCCAGAGAAGGGTTATAGGCCCATTGTATTGTATTGTATTTGTGGAGGGGACGCCTGCTAACGCCAGGCGGGTGATCAGTCCTGTGTCGGAACTATTCCACCCAATTCCCCGTGTTTGGACATAGGTTACTGGTGCCCAGGCAGCCTACCCCCCTCAAGCCTACCTGTAGCTTTCGTAAACCTAACGATGTCTCCTATTGAAAGGTTTGTTAGGTCTTCTTCACTTAATCTATCCTTACCTTGTAGTTCCCATCTTACCAATGAGTACATAGGGCACTCAGCTATAAAGTGGAAGCTGGTCTCTTCCTCACCACACTCTGGACAGGATGGGTCTTCTTGTATTCTGATTATTGTGAGATGTCTATTTAGCAGACAGTGTCCCGTTGCTATTCCTATTACCAATGCAATATTGTTCCTACTTTGTGACATAATTTGTCTTGTCTTCTTTTTATCGAATGATTTCAGGAACAATTTCGATTGTCTATATTGAATCGAGTTGTTCCATTCCATCTTGAGTTCGATTCTCTTTCTACGATTCCCTCCATCACTCTTTTGGTAATCGTGTACGGAATGGGTAGGCAAGGCTCAGGTCCATGAAATTGGATACTTGCTCCCATTCGAGCTAGTTCATCTGCTTTCTCATTACCGATGTTCCCTTGGTGTCCAGGAACCCAAGCAATCGTCACTTTTGTCTTTTCAGCTAGTGAGTTTAATGCATGTTTGCATTCCTTCACGAGAGCCGAAGTGGTGTCCTTTCTTTCCAGAGCTTTTATTACGGCCTGGCTGTCACTATATATAATAATTCCTTTTGTATCAGTACCTACAATGTCCATCAGGCCGATAGCACACTCCATGATCGCATACGTCTCGGCCTGAAACATGCTCGTAAATTTACCCAGGCTGATTGCCTGGTCCTTATCCGGAATGGTGCTATAAAATATTCCAGCACCACTGAGCTTTGTGGATTCACGCCTTGATCCGTCCGTGTAACAGACAATGATACCTTCGCTGGCGGATTCTATCTTCCATTCTTCTTTTGATCCTATATGCACTCTATATTTCTTATCGATGATGCGCTGCCTCCTAATGAGATCATTATTAATGATTATCATAGACAGTTTATCTCCGTAAATCTTTTCTAACTCAGTATGTCCTTTATCCATGAAACTGCCTTTCCATTGTCTTGACAGTTTCATTCTATACCACTGCTCCAACGCTCTTCTTTTGGCTGCCAAGTCCAGAGGATAAAGACCTAGAATAATCTCCAGTGCTGCGGATGGTGTTGTCCGCATGGCACCCGAGATCATCAGTGTGGCCATCCTTTGTACTTTAGTCAGTTCTTTGCTATTTGTTGATGTTGCTGCTTTATGCCACCAAACAATCGCTCCGTATAGAATTCTTGTTAGTATGATGGCCGTATATATCCATTTGATTACACACGGCTACATACCCCAGGTTCTACCTACTGCTCTTCTGCATTGTATGAGGGCTATTTTAGCCTTCAAGCATTGTTCCTCTATATGCCTACTAAACCTAAGAGTATTATCTAGCAACACCCCTAGATAGGCCCATAGTCCACCACGCTGGCCCAATTTGCGAATTGCCCGAATTGTCGGACTTCACACCTTCAAGAACATTATGAAGAACTCTCCAGGTGTGCAGGTTTCCTCACGATGTTTTCCTTCACCGTTGAAGCAAGTGATATTTAATTGCTTAAACGCACTTGACTCCGAAAAGGTCAGAGGTGCGTACCCGGGATCGAACCTGCGACCCCTCGAATGGGAGACCACTAGGCTATCACTGCTTACTAGTATAAAAATAATAATAATTAATATACAAAAATTCTTTAAAAAAACTGCCACTAAAAACAAAATAAATCGGTCCAAAAACAAATAAGTTATAGAGCTTTAAAGTTTCCTGCTAGATAGATAGAGTGCTACTGAGACACGCTCCATACAAAATTTCGTTTTAGAAAGACCGATACAGTCACAGTAAAACAGCTTATAATTCTAACACTAGTAAAGATAGTTAAAAAATGTTAGTGGCATTGTGTTATAATATTTAAAAACGTTATTTTACATTAATAAAAAATATCAGTAAAATACCCAATTGTTGTACCCACTTCTAAAGCAAGATACCTATCCACTTATTTGGAAAGACGAGGGTAATATTGGTCAAGTTCAGCTTGGTTTGGTTAAAAAAACACTTAGTATAAAAATTTATTCATCATTATCCTGTTCCTCATTATCATCACTATTGTCATCTTGCTCCGGTGTCTCCCACCACGTCAGCAAACCGAGGCCGGGTTCATTGATCCCGCCAACGAGTCTGTACGGAGCCGCTGTTTGTACTGGGCACTCGGTACCGGGAGGGCCGGTGGGCAAACTCTCTTCAAAGGTTTCACTAGTTACTCTAAATCTTATGGATTCACCTGGAAAATAAGTGAACTTTTTTAAATTTTGACCTGCAGCTGCAGTGGGATTGTTTAAATATATGGTTGCATCAGTGTGACACTGGCAATCACCTTTAATTAGCTGAATTTATATTGTTCATGTTGCATCAATGCATTTTCACCAACAGCCAAAAAGGTTGGGAGGACCACATAAACCCATTTATAAAGATGGAAATAATAAAAAAATAATCACCTGAATCCATAAATAAATCATGCTTTTCACCATCTTCTTTTGGGTACTCCCATACCCATGCTTGGTCTGTCTCATCAAACCTGGATGGATGTTGCAGTGCATTCACAGGTATTAGGATATCATCGAAAAATCCCATTGTAACTGCAATTAAATGTAGGTAGGTATGTATGAAGGTAAGATTAGTAAAGTATAGATTAGGAGTTCACTGGCAATCCATGTTTGTTCATTACTTATTTCTATGATTTGTATGTTACCTGGTGGTGTTGCAATAGACCATTGATTTGTTATCTTAAAAAAGAAAAATATTTTCTATAGTAAACCTTATAAAGGTATGGTATGCTAAGCCATCTAAAGTGTATTAATTAAATTATTAATTGAATCGAATTCAGGTCACACAGTTACAGCTCACAAGTGAGTAGGTATCTAAAAAATATGAAAATAAATGCCAGAAATGTTTTTCTAAACTCACCATGTACTCCTTCTCTGCTGCAACTTCTAATTTTTCCAATTAAAATTTCTTCAACTAGAGGCCTAAATACTATATATCTGAATTTAACTTCTGTGTGTGACGAGCCATCCCTAGGAAATATGAAAGAATGTCCAATGCATGTTATATCAAATAATGCAATACAAAGGCCCACATTGAGAACTACCTGAAAAAATTAAGTATATAAAAAATTATTCCACAAAATTTCTGATTTTAATAAAAATCCTAGCTTCAGTCCGTTTTAGCTTTAGTCCCTTGCTGTTTAACAAACTTAATTACATTCTCATGAAGTTTTTAGGTTATATTTATTGAGATTAAATAAGACACTTTTAGGCAGTTGAGGAAGCAAAGCTGCTTAATTAATTATTAATTAATAATGTGTTTGAAATAAATATATAATAGTGTTTGGAATAATAATATCTTGAAATTGTAATGTCTTTACCTTGTTAGCAAGTTTTCTATTCAACAAAGATGTGATAGATTCTGTTAAACTTTGATGAAAATGATCAGGTGTAACTCTGATCACGTCTTTCATTTCTGCTAAAACAAACATTTTAAGTCATAAAATGATCAATTACTCGATCAATTATCTCCGAGCTAGGTCACAGAATAATACGTAGTATCCTCTAATCTGTGCAGAATACATAAACTCCTAGCTTCTAGCTTCTATTAAATAGGCTTTGGGGAGTAGGTTTTCGAATTTGAAACTTTGAAAATACGAAATTGCCGCTTTAAGCCCAAAGAGTTTAATCACGATAATAATTTAAAATTTTATCTACTCCAGCATCGAAGTTCCAATTTCGAATTTGACAGCTGAATCGAAATGAACCCTCTTTCGGTTTTGCTTCTCATTTCGATGCAGCTCGTTGTATGAGAGCTGAATCGAAATGGTTATCTTCTTAAAATAGGATACCTAAAGCTAAGGCTCTGAGTTCTGGCACTTTTGTACCGTTCATACGACAGAGGCGCCACAGGAGGCTGGTGGCGGCTTACGGAGTTACTTTTTGTTACTTTATTGAGCCTACGGCGTATTTTGTTAATGATTTTATTTTCCTTGTCGTAGATAAAATCTTGTATGCAACTGAACGTAATTAGTCATTACGATGCAGTTGCATAAATAGCTATTATCTACTCCAACATCGAAAGTTCCAATTTCGAATTTGACAGCTGAATCGAAATGAACCCTCTTTCGATTTTGCTTCTCATTTCGATGCAGCTCGTTGAATGGGAGCTGAATCGAAATGGTTATCTTCTTAAAATAGGATACCTAAAGCTAATGTAGTATATTATCTATGGCTAAGGCTCTGAGTTCTGGCACTTTTGTACCGTTCATACGACAGAGGCGTCACAGGCGGCTGGTGGCAGCTTACGGAGTTATATTTTGTTACTTTAGTGAGCCTACGACGTATTTTGTTAATGATTTTATTTTCCTTGTCGTAGATAAAATCTTGTATGCAACTGAACGTAATTAGTCATTTTAATTCTCGTACTATCCTATTTTGATACTCGGCAAGCCTCGTATCAAAAAACAGCACTCGAATTAAAATGACCCTCATTACGATGCAGTTGCATAAATAGCTATAATCCTCCTACGATACGACTGGTAGGAGAGGTCAGAGGACCATGGAGAGGACTGAATTGGGACTGAATCCCAAGGAACATATTTACTGAAGAAGAATGACAACTACGTAGGTACATACCTATTATGAAATGGCATTAAAATAGGCGCCATCTGTTGCACGCCCCCAGTAAACTCATGAAAGCGGGAAATTTTAAACGCAGATTTATTCTTTTAATTTAATTAAAGGCTTCATATCCACCAAAAGCAAAACTGGAAAACTGTAATCAAATATGTAGTATATAAAATTGCACAATCTACTAATATACTTATATACTTATTTATTTTATAATAGTAATGACTAATGATATTTAAATACCTAGATTTTGATAGAGAAAAGGGCGAAAACTACTAAATATTAACATTTATCGCACTTATTCTCTATCAAAAAGGTATATGGTAATAAAAATATGTCTAAAATATGCGTAAATTTAAGTATCCAAGATTATAATTGACCACATTTTGTGAAAATCGTACAATGTCAGGCAAGTAAATAAAACCAAAAACACATTTTAGTCAAAAAGACCACCCCTGGTTGCCCCTGAGCCAACGGTGCCCATCAAGCTCGCGGTATTGCCGCGTTGAATGGCAGCCTTTGAATCAGGTAAGCCCCAGAGCGTGGATCGCAGCCTCTTTCCTTTAAACGACGTCCGATGTCAAATAAAAATCTCCTAGCCTCCTCATTCCAGCATCCCATCGTCTCCACCGCCAGAGGGACAAAAAGGTAGCTGCCCAGAAGAGGGGCGTATTTGCCTCTTTTTTTTAAAGCAGCGGACTCCGCAGCAGCGCCGGCAACCCGCGCCGTCCGGCTGAGATGGCTTGGTGCGAATGTACAAGTGCACGTCGCGTCCCACAGCAAGCATTTGCCATTTTGCCATGGGACGAGCGTCAAGCCATCTGGACGCTTGCCGTCTGTGCGGCTCAACCTGGGTGGCTCGAGTACGCAGGGCACGCCAGCCGAGACTAGGGCTCTGCGGACGATATCGTTCAGGGCGTGGTGACGCGGAAACCTGCCCGCACAACGACTGCAACTCAATGCATGATGGCCGTTGGCTTCCACCATGGAACCGCAGATGCATCGATGAGGTTCACAAACATCACAGCCCAAACGGAAAGCCACCGCCACACGCAACGAGTTGCCGTCGAGGAGAGTGCCCAAGTGAGGTGAGGGTAGTGCTTGTAACCACGCTCCCGACTCCGATTTTGATACCACCTTCAGTCTTGCCAAATCCGCACCCGCTGCCTTATCCATGAGTTGCTTCAAAGTGGCCTCCGAGCTAACGCTGTCCCACTGGCGCTGGACATGTGAAGCCTGCGGAACGGATGCGCCCGGGTTGAGGGCCAACCAGGCCTCCAATGCGCCGGATGCAAAGGGAATGCGAGAAGGGTCACCATCAATAGCAAGTATGCTAGCGACAAGGCTCGCAGACCCATGCACCGACGCAAGGAAAGCCGGCAGGCCCACATCCCGGGCGCACCGCACCTCCAGGCCCCCTAGGCGGATTGGAAGGGCTGCCTGGCTCCACTGGTCCCTCCCCATTGCCACGTTGAGGACCGATTCCAAGGTCTCCTTTAGGACATCGTCAAACGACGCGATACTGCTTGGATGCAACCATGTTGGAGAGGTCCTCAGTAGGTATGTGATCTTTGGCACCGCAAAACAGTTTTGCAAGAGTGTAAGAGCAACGTGGGCCGAAAGATCTTCAAGACGCTCCCGAGCAGTGGAGAGTAACTGCCTTCTTGCCTCAATGGCTTCCGGAATAGCGGAAGAAAAGATAGGAGACCCCAAGAGGAAAAAATTGTCAGTGTTCAACTCCTTGAGCCCAGGAATTAGGTCTTCGAAGCGAGGGAACAGAAGATGGGACTCGGGACTACAGAGGAAGAACTCGCACTTGGACGTGTTCACCTTCAGCCCCAGCTCCTTCAAGCGGGGTAGTAAAGGAAGTAAATCACGCTCCACGACCTCGGGTTTACCACCTATGGTACCATATATTGAGGGGAGATTCGAGGTCGTTAAGAACTTTCTGAATGCTTAGGCTGAAGATGAGCGGTCCAAGCGGGTCTCCCTGCTGGACACCGACCTGCGAAAGGATAGAGCTTTGGCCATAGAAGAGATTGGAGGGGGAATGGTAAAGTTGGCGAAGAAAAGGATATAGAGTGGGAATCCTATCTTTGGCTTCACTCAGCAGAATGTCCCTCTCCAGCGTATTAAAATTGCACAATAAATAAGCTATTTATTTAGCAATTATAGTGCAATTTCACTGATTACAATTATTTTCCATTCCTGGCCCCCGTAGGTATTTCCAAACTCTCCATAGTGAGTCGACTGGGCCTGGCTGAATCCACTCCCTTTAAATCCATCTTTAAACCCATGACACATTGTTAGCTCATAGCTTTAAACACTGTAGGTAGTCTTTGGACTGAATATTGACGTATTGAGGCTCGGACGAAGAATATTGAGTACTTGACAAAGAAGAAGTATTTCTGTGGGTGTGTGATCCTAGTGTTCGTGGTCTATGGTGTGAGTCAACCATGGACCTAGAGTCAACGGAGTACATTACATATTCTTGTTATATTCTCTTTGGTTATTATCATGGAACTAAGAATTACGACTAGTACGTCTTTTTACCACCAAAGACTACAATATATATCTTATCGGGCCAGACTAGTATAGTGATCTGTGATACCGGGTATATCCCTCCTATGAGATCGTACATAATATTACTGTGTCTTTCACCGACCAGAAAACAAAGGGTGTCTTTACTGTGGGTCTGACTTGAGGTGAGGTGCGGGGAAGCCATAGGGGGAAGCGCGAGGGGGTGTAGATTTCTTTACTCTATGGTGCAGGGCTTAAGGGTGGAACCACATCTGTGAGGATCGATTCGCATTTATGCCGATGCTATAAGACACACTTGTAAGGATCGCGTCCTTACGGATCCGAAAGGATGCGTACGCGTCCTTACGGATCCGTAAGGATGCGTACGCGTCCTTACGGATCCGTAAGGATGCGTACGCATCCTTTCGGATCCGTAAGGAGGCGAAAGCCTATAAACATTGTTGTCTGCGTAGGGATGGTCGATGATGGCATCGATATTTTAATTGCTAGCTCAACCACGATATTAATCTTCTTCTACACAGAGGAAATGGATGCCAAAAATTGAAAAAGTCGCCACCATATTGAAATTCTTTGTTTTTCGACCGATTTCGTTCAAAATCGATTTCCCTTGGGTCAAGAAAGAGAAAATAGATGCCAAAATTTTAAAAAGTCACCGCCATATTGAAATTCTTTGTTTTTCGACCGATTTCGTTCAAAATCGATATTTAGGCTTCCCTTGGGTCAAGAAAGAGGAAATAGATGCCAAAATTTTAAAAAGTGACCGCCATATTGAAATTCTTTGTTATTGGACCGATTTCGTTCAAAATCGATATTTAGGCTTCCCTTGGGTCAAGAAAGAGGAAATAGATGCCAAAATTTTAAAAAGTGACCGCCATATTGAAATTCTTTGTTATTGGACCGATTTCGTTCAAAATCGATATTTAGGCTTCCCTTGGGTCAAGAAAGAGGAAATAGATGCCAAAATTATAAAAAGTGACCGCCATATTGAAATTCTTTGTTATTGCACCGATTTCGTTCAAAATCGATATTTGGGCTTCCCTGGGGTCAAATAAGAGGAAATGATTGGCAAAATTATAAAAAGTGACCGCCATATTGAAATTCTTTGTTATTGGACCGATTTCGTTCAAAATCGATATTTAGGCTTCCCTTGGGTCAAGAAAGAGGAAATAGATGCCAATATTTTAAAAAGTGACCGCCATATTGAAATTCTTTGTTATTGGACAGATTTCGTTCAAAATCAATATTTAGGCTTCTCTGGGTTCAAAGTTGTTCGTGGTTTAGATTTTTAGTTCGCGTACGTCGATGATATTTTAGTTTCTTCAAAAGATAGCGAACAGCATGCAAAACATTTACGTATTCTTTTCAAACGTTTTTGAAGGATACGGTATAGTTGATAACGAGAAGAATGGTATTTTAATGTTCCAGAGGTTCGTTTCCTTGGATACAAAATAAGCGCTCCCGGGATTGGCTCTCCTGCTGACCGCATTAAGAGTTTACAGGATTTTCCTCTACCTAAAACAGTACAGGGATTTAGAAGATATGATTAATTTTTATCGAAAATTTCTCCCTAGCATAGCGCGACTTCAAGCAACATTAATAGATGCTTTATCAAAACTTCAAGATAAAAGTGCTAAACCTTTTACTGGGACTCCCGATTTAGAGCGTATCCTACTTCCTACTAATATTATAAAGGCGAAAGTTTGTATGTATGTTTGTTCCTCTTTAACGCAAAAACTACTGGATGGATTTGGCTGAAATTTGGAATGGAGATAGATTATACCCTGGATAAACACATAGGCTACAAATTATTCCGGAAAAATCCAAGGTTCCCGCGGGATTTTGAAAAACCACTGATAGATGGCGCTGATTGTACTTAAATCACGCTTACATTATCCGCAGTATCGAGAATAAGTAAAAAATTCCAATTCAACAATCAAGTAGGATAACCACAGTTATTGAAGTTTTTCATTAGCAATAGAAAATTTCTTAGGGATTAGGGATGGATTACGAAATAAATAATACAATTAGTACAAGGTATCGATTTGTCCAGTCATAGTGAGTACATTGCTAGATATTATAATGACTGGTCATGTGTGTATAATTTATAATTTTTAATAGGATAATAGGATAGGATAGGATCTACACATGATGTAATCCATCCCTAATCCCTAATCCCTAAGAAATTTTCTATTGCTAATGAAAAACTTCAATAACTGTGTTTATCCTACTTGATTGTTGAATTGGAATTTTTTACTTATTCTCGATACTGCGGATAATGTAAGCGTGATTTAAGTACAATCAGCGCCATCTATCAGTGGTTTTTCAAAATCCCGCGGGAACCTTGGATTTTCCGGGATAATTTGTAGCCTATATGTTAATCCAGGGTATAATCTATCTTTTTTTTTTTTTTTTTTAATTTTTTATTCAGAAATATAATAACAAGTATTAGTAAACTTATTCTACCACGCCAAACTGCACATGCAGTTTGTTGGCGAGTCTGCGCTCATACAATTAATAAACTTATAACTACATATTATATTCTAATGCTAGCCTACTTGTGTCGGTCAGTCTGTCAGTCGGTCGGTCAGTCAGTCGGTCGGTCGGTCGGTCGGTTCCATTCCAAATTTCAGCCAAATCCATCCAGTAGTTTTTGCGTTAAAGAGGAACAAACATACACACAAACTTTCGCCTTTATAATATTAGTAGGAAGTAGGAAGTAGGATGAAACGGAAAATAAAAAAGTAGTTGGGGATAGAATTTAATTTGACTTGAAAATGTATTAAAGCGGAAATGTGGGCTGATTGGTTGAATGTAAGGGGAAATTGTAATCATCCATTCCATCCATTTTGTTAGTCTAAAAATATAAAAGGGAAATGTGAATTAGTTTAAAGTTAGTTCTCGTTCAGCGTGGGAGCCGACTGTGGCTCCATAAGTGTTTTCGATATTTACTTTTATATTTTAAAAGATGTGCTGTCGTGGAGTTTCTTTGCCCTTTCTTCTACACGACTATAGCACTTTGCGAAACGGCATTAGAGTCATTTTTATAATATATAGATCTATACTGAACAACATAATTAAATACAGATAGATGTTGATGAAGGAGTTTTCTTTACAATCCTTGTTACGTCCTTTGTGTAGGTAGTTATTTTTATTGATGGAAGGCGATTGCTGAGAATGATGTTCTGTTCTGATATTGTGTGTGATTCCTTTTATTAGACGCTCGGCGATGAGGGGGGTGCCGTCATACTTTTAAAACTTATGGCAAATATTTCCTCTTTCTTGACCACAGGAAGCCGAAATATCGATTTTGAATATCGATTTTGAATTTCAATATGGCGGTGACTTTTTAAAATTTTGGCATCTATTTTCTCTTTCTTGTCTCAAGGGAAGCCTAAATATCGATTTTGAACGAAATCGGTCCAATAACAAAGAATTTCAATATGGCGGTCACTTTTTATAATTTTGCCAATCATTTCCTCTTATTTGACCCCAAGGAAGCCCAAACATCGATTTTGAACGAAATCTTTCCAATAAAAAAGAATTTCAATATGGCGGTCACTTTTTAAAATTTTGGAATCTATTTCCTCTTTCTTGACCCAAGGGAAGCCTAAATATCGATTTTGAACGAAATCGGTCCAATAACAAAGAATTTCAATATGGCGGCGACTTTTTATAATTTTGCAAATCATTTCCTCTTATTTGAGCCCAGGGAAGCCCAAATATCGATTTTGAACGAAATCGGTCCAATAACAAAGAATTTCAATATGGCGGCGACCTTTTAAAATTTTGCCATCTATTTCCTCTTTCTTGACCCAAGGGAAGCCTAAATATCGATTTTGAACGAAATCGGTCCAATAACAAAGAATTTCAATATGGCGGCGACTTTTTATAATTTTGCAAATCATTTCCTCTTATTTGAGCCCAGGGAAGCCCAAATATCGATTTTGAACGAAATCGGTCCAATAACAAAGAATTTCAATATGGCGGTCACTTTTTATAATGTTGCCAATCATTTCCTCTTATTTGACCCCAGGGAAGCCCAAATATCGATTTTGAAGGAAATCGGTCCAATAACAAAGAATTTCAATATGGCGGTCACTTTTTAAAATTTTGGCATCTATTTCCTCTTTCTTGACCCAAGGGAAGCCTAAATATCGATTTTGAACGAAATCGGTCCAATAACAAAGAATTTCAATATGGCGGTGACTTTTTATGATATTGCCAATCATTTCCTCTTATTTGACCCCAGGGAAGCCCAAATATCGATTTTGAACGAAATCGGTCCAATAACAAAGAATTTCAATATGGCGGTCACTTTTTATAATTTTGCCAATCACTTCCTCTTATTTGACCCCAGGGAAGCCCAAATATCGATTTTAAACGAAATCGGTCCAATAACAAAGAATTTCAATATGGCGGTCACTTTTTATAATGTTGCCAATCATTTCCTCTTATTTGACCCCAGGGAAGCCCAAATATCGATTTTGAAGGAAATCGGTCCAATAACAAAGAATTTCAATATGGCGGTCACTTTTTAAAATTTTGGCATCTATTTCCTCTTTCTTGACCCAAGGGAAGCCTAAATATCGATTTTGAACGAAATCGGTCCAATAACAAAGAATTTCAATATGGCGGCGACTTTTTATAATTTTGCAAATCATTTCCTCTTATTTGAGCCCAGGGAAGCCCAAATATCGATTTTGAACGAAATCGGTCCAATAACAAAGAATTTCAATATGGCGGTCACTTTTTATAATGTTGCCAATCATTTCCTCTTATTTGACCCCAGGGAAGCCCAAATATCGATTTTGAACGAAATCGGTCCAATAACAAAGAATTTCAATATGGCGGCGACTTTTTATAATTTTGCAAATCATTTCCTCTTATTTGACCCCAGGGAAGCCCAAATATCGATTTTGAAGGAAATCGGTCCAATAACAAAGAATTTCAATATGGCGGTCACTTTTTAAAATTTTGGCATCTATTTCCTCTTTCTTGACCCAAGGGAAGCCTAAATATCGATTTTGAACGAAATCGGTCCAATAACAAAGAATTTCAATATGGCGGTCACTTTTTAAAATTTTGCAAATCATTTCCTCTTATTTGAGCCCAGGGAAGCCCAAATATCGATTTTGAACGAAATCGGTCCAATAACAAAGAATTTCAATATGGCGGTCACTTTTTATAATGTTGCCAATCATTTCCTCTTATTTGACCCCAGGGAAGCCCAAATATCGATTTTGAACGAAATCGGTCCAATAACAAAGAATTTCAATATGGCGGTCACTTTTTAAAATTTTGCCATCTATTTCCTCTTTCTTGACCCAAGGGAAGCCTAAATATCGATTTTGAACGAAATCGGTCCAATAACAAAGAATTTCAATATGGCGGCGACTTTTTATAATTTTGCAAATCATTTCCTCTTATTTGAGCCCAGGGAAGCCCAAATATCGATTTTGAACGAAATCGGTCCAATAACAAAGAATTTCAATATGGCTGTCACTTTTTATAATTTTGCAAATCATTTCCTCTTATTTGACCCCAGGGAAGCCCAAATATCGATTTTGAACGAAATCGGTCCAATAACAAAGAATTTCAATATGGCGGTCACTTTTTGAAATTTTGGCATCTATTTCCTCTTTCTTGACCCAAGGGAAGCCTAAATATCGATTTTGAACGAAATCGGTCGAATAACAAAGAATTTCAATATGGCGGCCACTTTTTAAAATTTTGCCATCTATTTCCTCTTTCTTGACCCAAGAGAAGCCTAAATATCGATTTTGAACGAAATCGGTCCAATAACAAAGAATTTCAATATGGCGGCGACTTTTTATAATTTTGCCAATCATTTTCTCTTATTTGAGCCCAGGGAAGCCCAAATATCGATTTTGAACGAAATCGGTCCAATAACAAAGAATTTCAATATGGCGGTCACTTTTTATAATTTTGCCAATCACTTCCTCTTATTTGACCCCAGGGAAGCCCAAATATCGATTTTGAACGAAATCGGTCCAATAACAAATAATTTCAATATGGCGGTCACTTTTTAAAATTTTGGCATCTATTTCCTCTTTCTTGACCCAAGGGAAGCCTAAATATCGATTTTGAACGAAATCGGTCCAATAACAAAGAATTTCAATATGGCGGCGACTTTTTATAATTTTGCAAATCATTTCCTCTTATTTGAGCCCAGGGAAGCCCAAATATCGATTTTGAACGAAATCGGTCCAATAACAAAGAATTTCAATATGGCGGTCACTTTTAAAATTTTGCCATCTATTTCCTCTTTCTTGACCCAAGGGAAGCCTAAATATCGATTTTGAACGAAATCGGTCCAATAACAAAGAATTTCAATATGGCGGCGACTTTTTATAATTTTGCAAATCATTTCCTCTTATTTGAGCCCAGGGAAGCCCAAATATCGATTTTGAACGAAATCGGTCCAATAACAAAGAATTTCAATATGGCTGTCACTTTTTATAATTTTGCAAATCATTTCCTCTTATTTGACCCCAGGGAAGCCCAAATATCGATTTTGAACGAAATCGGTCCAATAACAAAGAATTTCAATATGGCGGTCACTTTTTAAAATTTTGGCATCTATTTCCTCTTTCTTGACCCAAGGGAAGCCTAAATATCGATTTTGAACGAAATCGGTCGAATAACAAAGAATTTCAATATGGCGGCCACTTTTTAAAATTTTGCCATCTATTTCCTCTTTCTTGACCCAAGGGAAGCCTAAATATCGATTTTGAACGAAATCGGTCCAATAACAAAGAATTTCAATATGGCGGCGACTTTTTATAATTTTGCCAATCATTTTCTCTTATTTGAGCCCAGGGAAGCCCAAATATCGATTTTGAACGAAATCGGTCCAATAACAAAGAATTTCAATATGGCGGTCACTTTTTATAATTTTGCCAATCACTTCCTCTTATTTGACCCCAGGGAAGCCCAAATATCGATTTTGAACGAAATCGGTCCAATAACAAATAATTTCAATATGGCGGTCACTTTTTAAAATTTTGGCATCTATTTCCTCTTTCTTGACCCAAGGGAAGCCTAAATATCGATTTTGAACGAAATCGGTCCAATAACAAAGAATTTCAATATGGCGGCGACTTTTTATAATTTTGCAAATCATTTCCTCTTATTTGAGCCCAGGGAAGCCCAAATATCGATTTTGAACGAAATCGGTCCAATAACAAAGAATTTCAACATGGCGGAAAAGTGGCACCTGTGTTTGCATACATACTTGAGATAAAAACTAATTTCATCGATATATCGATACTTTTTGGCACTTCATGCATTTCCCTAGTTGCCGATGACGCTTTCGCACGCGTAAGGATCCTTACGGATCCGTAAGGATCCTTTCGGATCCGTTCGCGTCCGTAAGGATCCGTTCGCATCCTTACGGATCCGTAAGGATGCGAAAGGATCCTTTCGCATGCGAAACGTGAGCTACACTTGTAAGGATTTTAGGCACTTTTAGGTACAAAAAATGCGAAAGCCGAATCGATGCGAAAAGCCGAATTGATCCGTTCACGTTTCTATGGAATTTGACAGTTTTGTATGGGCGAAATCCGAAACGATCCTCACAGGTGTGGTTCCACCCTAAACGAACGCGTACAATATCCAAAGCATAGACGTATTATAGTATCCTCTAATCTGTGGCATAGACCACGAACACTATAATAGGTGTTTATCAGGCCCTCTCGAGTCAAGGGTAAGCAAGATGTATCAGTCTATCCCTTTCATTTTGTATGGCATATACAGGACTATCCCTTTCTACTCACACGCTATTAAATTAACGCACACATTCTCATTTGCTCAGTCTATCGTATTTACTAGGTATTCAAATCTTATTGGTCGGTTGGTCGGTGTCAAATTTGCGTCCCAAATTCAAATTTCAAAATTCAAAATGGAGGTTTGGAACATGTTTGGAATTGTTGATTGTTTGGTTGAGGTTCTTTTGATTTTCTTAAGAGTTTTTTAAATTATTTCATCGGTTGTAAGAGTTAAAAGCTGCAGTATTTTAACAGGATATTCGTATTTTCAATTTTTATTTAGTACTTATTGTGTTTAAATTGATAAGTATAGTGAATAAAGAGATACTTATAGTGCGATTTGTGCTCGGTTTTTTAAGGCTTTCTTATTGTTAGTGTTTCGGTTTTTAAAGTACCCATTACTTTTATCCGATATGAGGCAGTGCAGTGTTCCCAAGTGTAAAACCACCATACATTTACACGCCGTTCCTTTTACCGACGCGACTAGATGGAAGGCATGGCTAATCAACTGTCCATATTTCCGTAAATATTCCCTCAAACAGTTAGAAAACGTCAAGATTTGTGAGTCTCATTTTTTATCTCGGTATATCATTAACCATAGATTGTCTAAAGATGCAATTCCTACGTTGCATTTGCAAATTAAACAACCTTGTCCAATCGCAGGTGTAAACTCTAAAATTGATAAATATCTACAGATACCACCTCTACAGCTTGGTGAAAAACTTGTAGTTAACGTAGTTGACCAAATTCCATCTTGTTCAGTTCACAATCACACAAGCAATGTAGTAATGAGCAGACTTCTGGTGTTTTAATTCCTGTAAACCCCTTACCTAGCCCACCATGTCTTGAAAAACAGAAGTCATTACATTTAGTTCACTATTTAGAGCCAACAATTAATATTACTCAATACTCACAACCATTGAGTCCTGAACCCTGTGTTTCCATGTATTCTGAAGAGATGTCTGATCCACAGACTACAAGTTCCTTCCTTTCTGAAGATGTGTCTGCATTACAGACTGTACATGCCATTCCATCTGATCCTGTGCCTTCTGAAGTTGTAGCAATACTACAAAATACAAGTTCTATTTCACCTTCTACCTTGGCTTCTAATGTTGTATCTGCTTTGCAGACCACCAGTTCCATTCTGTCTGATCCCAAGCTTTCTGAAGTCATTCCTGCTTTACAGACTACCAGTTCAATTCCATTTGATACCATGCCTTCAGAGATTAAGTCTGCTTTGCAGACAACACCAGTATCTAAAACATTACATAGTAGACACTGTGATGCCCATAAAAAATCAGATATAATTCCAAGAGTATGTCTAGATGAAAATAGCAATACCCCTCGTAAGCAGACGCTACGTCAGGGTAATCTAATATTAAAAAGAAAGTTGCATAACATTACTCTTAGATAATATAATAAGTTAAAGGCCAAAATGCAATCATTTCCTGATAGAGCTAAACTTTTTATTAAAAAGTATCCACTTTTAAATAATTTTGGAAAATTATTAGTAGACTCACAGTTGCGATTATCTGGTGTAAAACCTAAAGGTTCTAGATACACTAACGATGAAAAAGTTTTTGCACTTTCTTTTTGTAAATTAAGCCCAAGATGCTACAGATTTTTCCAAAATCGATTAAGGTTACCAGCTCCATCCACTATAAGCTCTTTATTAACTAATGTCCCTTTAAGACCAGGTATCAATGATTTTATTTTTCAGCATTTGACAGATGCATCTAAAAACAAAAATTTTATGGGGTTACAGTGTGTATTGCTATTTGATGAAATGGCAATTAACAAAAATTTGTTTTTTAATTTCCATACTGGGGTTATTGAAGGTTTTGAAGATCTAGGAGGTGGTGAACGCACAAACAATGTCGCTGACAAAGTTTTAGTATTTATGTTGCGGGGAATATTTTCACCTTGGAAACTACCAATTGCATTTTATTTTGTACGAGATGGAATTAAAACTTTATTTTTAAAAAATATTAAAGAGTTGGCGAAGGAAATATTAAAGACAGGATTTGTTTTGAGGTCAACAACTGGTGATGTACCACATTTATTAAAATGTTTTCGCAATAATTTTCAGAAGAAGGACTTGCTCATTGGGAAACAGCGTGCTCAGTGGGACTTTATTGAGAGACTGTACGCTGCTGATGGTATGAAAGGTGTTGCCAAGACTACCAAACTGACAGACAAGCATATCAAAACCAAGTCTTATGACAAGGTGAAGGCAAGTTTATTTTTATTTAACACTCAATTATTATATATTATTATTATTATCATATTAAGTGATTTATCACATCCCATAACTTTGTCCACTTCTCACAGGATAAGAACTTTACATACATTAAGGTTTTTTAAAACCCCATGGGACATGGGTATTCTTCGAAGATGTAAGCTAATGTGTCTTACTTTGGGATGGTGATGCATGTCATATCTGCCAAAGTTCATCACAATTGCTTCAGCAGTTAGCCATGTAAATGTATTAATTTATATAATAAGTATAAGTACCTATTACATTTTCCTCATTGAAGAAAGAAGGAGAATAGAATAGAATAGAAATATTTTTTATTCAAATAAACTTTTACAAGTGCTTTTGAATAGTCGATGAATCTACCACTGGTTCGGAATGCCTTTCCTGCCGAGAAGAACCAGCAAGAAACTCGGCGGTTGCTCTTTTCAAAACAAATTTACAATACAGTAAATACTATGCTATATATGCAGTGTTTCCACAATGAGGAAAGTTCCAAAAATGCATACCGACTAACTTCTATCTTAAGATGGGCAGACATAAAGTAGCCCCATTCCCGCCGGTAGCACCCGTTCAAGAGCATGACGCATAACGAGAAATGGGAGAACAGTCACTGACATAGCTCAGCGAGTTGTGAAATTGAAGTGGAAATGGGCTGGAAACATTGTTCGAAGAGCTGATGGTTGTTGGGGTCCCAAGATGCTGTAGTACCGACCCCTCACTGGGAAGCGCAGTGTTGGCAGGCATCCCACTAGGAGGGCTGACAACAGCAAACGAGTCGTAGGGAGCTGCTGGATTCAGGCGGCGCAAGAACGAATCCTGTGACAGTCCATGCAAGTGACCTTTGTCTTTCTAGCAGTGGACGTCTATCGGTTGACAAAGAAGATTACATTTTATTTCTTTCTGGCTGAAACCTTTCGATTCGAAGATTCATCATTCCAGGAAAACAAAACTTGTTTTTACTAGGACATCGTTATAATAATACTAGCTGATGCCCACGAGTTCGTCCATGTGAATTTAGTTTTTAAATTCCCTCGGGAACTTTGATTTTCCGGGATAAAAAGTAGCCTATGTCGCAGGTCCTCAACTACATACCTACCCATGCAAAAAATTAAGTAAATCTGTTGCTCTGTTGCAGCGTGATTGAAGAACAAACCAACAAACAAACACACTTTCGCATTTATAATAATAGTAAGGATTGCCTAGCAACATAATAATACTCTTAATAGAATAGAATAGAATAGAAATGTTTTTTATTCAAATAAACTTTTTACAAGTGCTTTTGAATCGTCGATGAGTCTACTACTGGTACGGAATGCCGTTCCTGCCGAGAAGAACCAGCAAGAAACTCAGCAGTTGCTCTTTTCAAAATAAGTTTACAATTCAATAGAATAGTTATACAGTTCAATTACCACCTGCTGTCTCATGAATCGCTGGAATGAATTATGTCCACGCTTTTTTATCATCTAAATAGTCTTCAATTGCATAATATGTTTTTTTCATGAGATTAGTTTTAACTGATTTCTTAAACTTGTGTAAAGGCAAGTCTAAGATCGACTGTGGAATTTTATTATAAAACAAATATTATATTGTTGTAAATATATTGTGAAGCTACTGTAAGAATGCCTATTTCTTTAAATTTTTCTCGAAGGGAATCCCGCGGTTTTAAATTATATATTGCGCGAATTGCCCTCTTCTGCGATACAAAAATTTTTCCAATATCGGCTGCTTTACCCCATAATAAGATTCCGTATGACATAATACTATGGAAATATGCAAAATAAACAATTTTTGCAGTTTCTATGTCAGTTAACTGTCGAATCTTCCTAACAGCGTAAGCAGCAGAGCTAAGCTTGCCAGCAAGTGTTGCTATTATGGGTGCCCCATTGCAGCTTTGAGTCCAGGGTTAATCCCAAGAACACTGTGGAGTCCTCACTTTTCAAGGGTTCATTACTTATCTTTAAATTTTTAATAACATCATTATCTAAATCTTGAACTGTATACCTATATGAGAACCAAGGTCGCCGACATAGCCCAAACCATTAGCAAGCTGAAATGGCAGTGGGCAGGCCATGCTTGTCGTAGAAGCGATGGCCGATGGGGCCGAAAAGTTCTAGAGTGGAGACCGCGAACTAGTAAGCGTAGTGTGGGGCGCCCTCCAGCACGTTGGACCGACGATATAAAGCGGGTGGCGGGAAGTGGCTGGATGAGGAAGGCTGAGGACCGGGTGTGGTGGCGTTCTCTGGGAAAGGCCTATGTTCAGCAGTGGACGTCCGCAGGCTGAGATGATGAAGATGATGATACCTATATGACTGTCCTATAATTAACATATTTTAATTTGCAGTAACGAATATTGATAATTAAGATAAAAAGATCTTTTAAGTTGGGCCAAATTACACTTAAGTTGTTTCGAAGTTTGATCAAAATTGGTTCTGTAGTTTTCGAGTTTATCCTGAACATCTGAACATACATCGTGACACGAGATTTTTATATACCTACTAGCTTCTGCCCGCGACTTCGTCCGCGTGCAATAGTTTTTTGGTCCTAGCGTAGGTATATAGGCTATAGGTAGACTATAGCCTTCCTCGATAAATGGGCTAACACTGAAAGAATTTTTCAAATCGGACCAGTAGTTCCTGAGATAAGCGCGTTCAAGCAAACAAACAAACTCTTCAGCTTATAGTATAGATATTATAAGATGAACTTGCGATTTCCCGACACATTTACTGTTTTTCCTAACATGTGCCTAAGGTGCAAAAGATGATTTATAATAATTTATGTTTCATTGTTTCATCTAATTTAGAATAGAATTAAATATTAATCAGACTTAAGGTTGAACACAAGGGTCTGCCCGCGAAATTCATATTTAATTTGGTTTTTCGCAATTTGTAAACAAATACGACAAAGTAGGCTCATGGCCTTCTAATTGCGCCAGTGGAATTATCATCTTCACAGGTATACATAAAAATCTTTACTTACTTGAAAGTGACCAGTTTAAAAAATTAATCAAAATACTGAGTTGGACATGAGTTACTCACAAATTAGTCGATATTTTGATTAATTTCTTAAACTGGACACTTTCAAGTAAATTTTTTTATATAAACCTGTGGAGATAATACTGCCATTGTCTCAATTAGAATGCCATAAGCCTACTTTGTCGTATTAGTTTACAAATTGCGAAAAACCAAATTAAATTTGAATTTCGCGGGCAGACCCTTGTCTTCAACCTTAAGTTCTGACAGAATTTTGTTTTGAATTTATTACCAAGGTATTTACCTACCTATTGATAGTAGTCTTGTGTAGTACATATGTACTAATTACTATTAGGAATCAATTCCCGACACTGAACGAGAACGAACTATTCCGTATGCTTAATTAGTACATCGTGCTTTTATTAGATCGTTGTCTCAGCTCTGAACGATCAACGAGCGGAACCAAGAAATGATTAAAGTACATCGTTCATTTAGTACTTAGAGTGATTCAGTCGTTTGGCTCGGAACTACTGTACTGAATACTATATCCTTTTAACCCAGAGTTAGCTGCTGCTTTGACAGATTTCGTATAAAGCTTCTGTCAAAATTACAAATTTATTCCTGGGTTAAGCATAACCCGGCGTCTCTGCAAGCGGGCCTTAGTTCATTATGAAAGACAACAGTACCTAGTATGACTACTTTAATATTTAAATGAAAATACCTAAGCATATATTTACAAACAAAATAACTAAACATTACAGGTGAAATATGCTGCACAAGTATTCAGCAAAGATGTTGTGGACGGTGTGGCGGTACAGATGAAGACATATCACCAACTTCAACTAGATCATAATTATTGTCCACCCTCTGTGAACATGGATACCTAATGGCGTTTTCACTGCTGAAATTCTTTTATTTATTCATAACTTATTTAGCAGCCTGAACTGCTCTGGTTATTCCAAAGGCGATTTTTATAATTCTCTATCGTTAAATTCCAACCACTTGGATTTCTAGAATGAAGCAGTGAAGAAACTAGAATCAATGAAATTTGACGCATTAGACTCAAGAGAAAGTAAGCCATTGTGTTTAAGAAATTTTATTCATGTAATTAAAACTGTAAAACATCTTTGGTCAGATCTCAGATTAATCCCTGGCGTAAAATTCTTGAGTCTCAGGCGTCTCAACCAGGATCCCCTGGAAAATTTCTTTTCTCAGATTAGAGGTCAGGGTGGTTCTAGCACACACCCTGACTGTCATAATTTCGTTTCATTGTTTAAAATATTATTGATTAATAACATAACCACAGGCAAATCACTGTATGCAAATTGCACCGAGGATAAAGATAAAATGCTGGGTACTCTTAAGAATTTGGTTAATAGACCAAAACTTGACACATGTTTCATTGATTACAGTTCTGATATTCATAATACAAATTTTATTGAGGAATGTGTTCCTTCTGAAAACATTTTCCAGACGAACGCTTTATCTTATATTGCCGGTGCAGTTTGTCGATATTTATTTCCGAAGTTAAATTGTGATCAATGTCAATATTGTAGAAATGCACTATTATCTAACGAAATTCAATCATTTCATACTTTAATTCAAATGAAAGAATATGATGCAAATAACAGAAGATTATACTATCCATCAAGTAATTTGCTGTCCCTGGTTTGGCATTGTATATATATCATTGAACAAACTTTGCCAAACATTTGTAAAGTTTACATATATACAGATTTAATTAACAAATTTGAACTAATTAATACATCTTGGCTGAATTGTCTTGAGCATAAATCAGATTTTTTAAAAGCTTTTTGGTTATTTGTGATAAGAATGCAAGTTAGACAATGGTGTATTAACTTCAATAGGAGAATACACAATACTGACTCTAGAAAAAAGGGAAAGGAAATGGAAAATCTGATAGCGACTAAAGTTACTAAAGGTGCTAGCTATAGAACTGTACGTCGCAAAAGTAACTAAAATTTTTAACATTTTTTCCAGAGTGTCTAAGTATCTTCACTTTAAAAACATTGCAGTTATATTATATTGTAAATTAAATATTTTTTCCATTTCCGTTCTCAGCAATTCAAAATAATTTGCAACCATAAGCCTGTAACCGACATTATTTTTGAATATTATGTATATTAATAGGTATAGTTCTTCAATTTTACCCATACAAAAAATCAAGTTGATCCGGTGCACCTATGCTGCGTGATTGATGGACAAATCAAAAAACGAACACACTTTCGCATTTTTAATATTAGTAAGGATGGATTGAATCCGCGACACCTTTTTAAGATTTATAATATGGTCTTTTTTAACTAGTTACTTACTCGTAATACAAAATGCGTAGAGGTACATAGATTGCTTGAAGTTTGAATTGAAGTTTTAAATGTACACATTAAGTATTTAATTTTATTAGCTGATGCCCGCGACTTCGTTCGCGTGGACAGATCCCTGCAGCATCAGGATTGAGGAGTTAGAACCCGAAGTTTTTATGGGACCATCTCGCAAAGTTTCTGTATCGATTAAAAAAAAGATTCACGCAAATCTGTTTAGAAATCACGAAGGTATCGACATACATAGGTAGACAAACACCTTTTTTTAAAGTAGGTTAAAAAAGTAGCCTATATGTTACTCCTTATAACTTCAGCTATCTGTCAGTGAAAGTCCCGTCAAAATTGGTCCAGCCTTTCCCGAGATTAGCCGAAACAAACATACAAAAATTAAAAAATGTATGTTATAAGTACCGAATATGCTTTCATATGCATTTAGTAAAAAGCTGTTATTTTGAAATTACAAACAAACACTTCAATTTTATTTATTTGTACGTAAAGATGTTATTTTTTTGTTAGTCACCTTAAATTGTAAAAATTAGCAGAGATTAGTAAGATTTATAGATTGCTAATACCTTGTATAAGCCGTGCGCTACGGTAGAACATAGGTAAAGATACGTACATAGAGATATTTAATTTTAACCCTTCCTTTTGTCTTTGCTTTAGTCTGGTGAAAATGCACCTTTAGTTGGCCTAAGGCCATTTTATATATTTTATATTTTAAGAAAATGAATTTGAATTAATAAAAAGTACTTATTATGAAAAATGTACAAGCCAACTTTGCCAATCAACGATTCTTTGCCCTAAAAGCAAATCCGCTAGAATGGGCAAATTTTATGACATTTACTTTTGGAAAATAAATTATATTTCCCACGAATGCGATAGGGACTGGGATGCATTCGTTCCTAAGTTCATTCCTAACCTCATTCTTAATTCATTACTTGAGTGCGGTGCACATTTTTGTGGGCTCGATAGTTTGTAGATTGTACGTCCGCGTCATGGCGAATACGCAACTAAGTTTATTTTATTGTATGCTTAAGAATCACAATTATTGAGTATTTTAATTAGAAAAAAAAATTGGTTGTCTGTATGGTCGGTTTACGGACGATAGTTTTACGTGATAACGTCTTATAGAAGCATTGATGAAAAATTGCATACTTTTATGAATTGAATTATTATCACTGAATTATCATGACAGAAGGGCTGGCTCATTTTTTGCGCAAAGGATCAGCCTGGCTGTCTAGCGCGGAAATGCAACCAGTATTCTTAGCAGCATTCCACGCGGGCATGCTTTGTATAGTAAGCAATTTAGTTTAGCTATAAGTTTTTTGTAACATTTTAATAATAAAAAAAAAAAACAAAAAAATTATAATTATTTTGTATATAATACAAAGGACGAGTTAATTGAAAATTACAGTTTTCTCTAGTCACAAGCCAACGCTTGGGCCGATCGTGCCTCTCTATCGTTTGTTCCGCGCTCTCGCTTGCACGCGCAGGCTCAGGCGGAACGTGACACTTTCGTGCGTGCAGCCGATGTTCATCGATTTATGAGACGTTATCACGTCAAAAAAAAATATTATGTAGTTAATTACTAAAGCAAAGTGTAATTAAAATGACTAATACTCATGATAAACAACCAATATTCCCCTTTCCCTTCTTACTTAGCATTTGAACCATAAACCTTTTCGCTTCGTGCATTGACCGTTGCGTTATTGAGGTTTATACTTCCATACTTAAAAATTTAATTTTGTACACTGGATATTTTTTTATTTCTGCTCGTAATATAAATTCAAAAGCGACAGCAGAAGTGTAAAAAATAATTAAAATTGCTTTATGGAGCTTGTATGAAAAAAAAACACTAATCACTAGGTAACTTTGCCCACTTTCTTTACTTAATTTGAGTTGTATTTACGTTATATTTACGATAAATCGATATGAGCAATATTGGCTAAGAGTGCAGATTATTTTGCCCGCTATCAAAATCTAACAAAGTATTATGTATGGTTATAATTTTTATTTATTTACGAACTCCATGGATATTATATTATATTTTAGTAAATACAAAAATAAACTGTAGTTGCAATAAAAAAAAATCTTGATTATAGTAATTAATTAGATAATATGAAGAAAAAAATGGCAAAGTTAGCTTGTTTGACTACAAAAAGAGCAACTGCTGAGTTTCTGGTCGGCTCTTCTCAGCAGAATCTGCTTTCCGAACCGGTGGTAGAGTCACTACAGTCATAAAGAAATAGAAATAAAAAATTTAAACGTATAAAATTTGTTTTATTGAATAAAACCTTTTTTTAATTATTTAAGGTCCTTCAAAATAAGGATTTACCTTTACGCCTTATCCTTAAAAGACTAGAATCCAGAGCGTTATTAAAAAAAAAGCAAGTCACCTAAAAGTCTGCTAGATACCGGATGTACATAATATTTTAATTATTGCATCCGGTTATAGTAAATTTAAAACCTTATTTTTAATGTTAAGTTAGAAAGGGACGTACCTGGACATCTTCATACTTGAGGCCAACAAAAGATGAGACACACGATCATATATGTATAATGACTTTTCCCCCCCTCCCGCACCCCTCTACAAGTTCTACTACTATGACGTATAGCTTCTATATACATAGGTGTCTGTATATATTAGTGTTACTGGTCTGTGGTGTGTGTTTATAGGTTATCCAAAGTTACATTATGTAAACTATGGTTACATTTTAGTTTTTACATTTAAAAATTTGTTACTTGTTACACTGAATTCACTTCAACTACTGAAATTGAATAGGTATCGAATCGAATTCATCATTCGTAGTATCCATTAATCTGTGAATTCATCTTAGCTCCAAGTCCATAGGTACCTGGGTACCTCTAATGCAAATTCTAAACGCTCTCATATTTCTTACATAAAGGCATAGACTTATTATATTACTAGCGTATAAAGGCGAGGTCGAGGCGGCCATGTCAGGTATATCCTATCTTATTATTAATTTACGTAAGGATTAAGTACATAACTGTACCTACCTACTTAAGTTTTTTAGGAATCCCGAGGGAGCTCCGATTTACTGGGATAAAAAGATCCTAATATTATGTTTACCTCGGCTACAAGCTGTCTCTATGCTTTGATTTGCAAGATCGATGGATTTTAAACAATAAAATTTTTAACCCTCGAGTCGGGGGGCCCGACTAACAAAAAAGTGGGGTGTTATAAGTTTGACGTGTGTATCTATATCTATGTGAGAGTGGATGGACCGATTTTGATGCGCTTTTTTCTGTTTGAAAGCTAACATATTTGAGGTGGATTTTAAGATCTGCTCAAGCATTTGAAGATCATTTTCTACTTGATTAAATGGTCTTACAAACATTCACTGGTGAGATGGATTTGAAATTTTGTGTACCTACTGTATCTTCTGATCATTTCCAAGGCATGGTAACCTTGAGCTAATGCTGCAGCATCACATAGTCTGCGGGATACCCAACTCATCAGCAACTTACAGCAAATATAGTGTGATTGGGCTCATTTTAATTATCTTGAGACGAGAATGAGTATCTGTAAGATAGATGATGATTGAGGATCGAGGAGGAGGATCTGATGGTAGAGCAGAAAACTTGGTAACAGGATATCAGGTATATTGTACATATTCAGGCCATAGATTCACATTTATTTTAAATTTTAAATTTACACTGGAGTCGTTAATATGTTCTGGCTTGTAATACAACTTCTATCACTCCACAAATCTACCGTCCAGTGAAAATCCTATAAAAATTGATGCTCAAAGATAAGTCTGAACATGCACACAAAAAGTTGAAAAACAAGTGTTTTGGCTGAGCATCATTCAAAAAGATAGTCATAATTCATAACATGAGCTCAAGAGGCAGTTATTTTGAAATAGCAGGCAGACATTTCAATTTTATTTATTTGTATAGACCAAGCCTTCGTTTTAAGCATGGATGTACGATTGGACACTGAAGGATATTATCAAGATATAATTTAATTTTACAAGTAATAAATTATAAGTAACTGATTATTCTAGTATCATTATTTAAATTCAAGTTTTTTGGATTCTTATGGCATATTTCTACTAATTTTATGTTGTTTTTAGTTTTTATAGTTTCATTTATTTTGAAATCTAGGCAGAAGAGATAGATCAAGATCTCCTATGAGGGGAAACAGAAGAGAGAAACCAGTAGAAAACAAAAATGATGCCAGCATAACTAGCAGTGTGATGAACCCTATGATGATGCAAAACATGATGATGCAGCAAGGTAAAATTTTATATATTATGTATTCTCACACCTAATTGCAAAGTTTGTATATTTTGTAGGAGAATTAATCCTGTTAAATATATTATCTAATATATAAAATTCTCGTGTCACAATGTTAGTTACCTTACTCCTCCGAAATGGGTGGACCGATTTTTATGAAATTTTGTGTGCATATCGGGTAGGTTTGAGAATCGGCCAACATCTATTTTTCATACCCTTAAATGATAAGGATGACCAACCACTAAATATTTTTGTTGGCGGTACGTAGTTCGCTGGGTCAGCTAGTTATTTTATATAATAGATACTGCAACTTTCGCTGATGTGCCACTGCTATACAAACTGTGCTTCAAGTTCTTTAAGAATATACTTATTACAACGTTCACTACTAGGAGCTAACAAAGTTGTTTTGCATGTTTCAAAATTAAAAGTTTAAAACAAGGTACATAATATTGATATTAGGGCAAACTGCTGAACTGATGATCTTTGGGAAATTTGGCACAGAGATAGCTTGCATTCTGGAGATGGACATATAAGGTACTTTCTATCTTGGGAATTCAAAGATTGCCAATTGGATTTAAAAAAATCTAAATACTTACACTAAAAATTCTTACTCTATTGCTAGTGGTATGCAAAAATCTAAAATTATTTTCTTTATATCAAAGGAAACTTAATGATTCCTGGAATGTACAATATGATGATGCCAAATGCTATGATGGGCACTAGCATGATGCAAACCCCAGGTATGGATATGATGCAAACCAGCGGGATGGAAATGTCCACTATGCAGCCTGCAATGGACATGTCTGCCTTAGGGTCTGCTCAGCCCATGCAGCCTCCACCTCAACCCATGGATATGGGATTGTTGGGTGGTGTGATGATGGACCCCATGATGGGGATGTATTCTACCATGGGGGCTGATGGAGGACAAGAGAAAAAGGAAATAATTCTTAAGCATTGCAAATTAACGCCACCTACCACAGGCACGCCCCATCCACCCCGTCGAGAGAGACCACCGGGGTGTAGGACAATCTTTGTGGGCGGTCTACCTGAAAAAATAAGGGAGAGCATTGTAAGAGAAATATTTGAACGCTATGGAAGAATTCATATATTAAGGCTGTCGAAAAAGAACTTTTGCCATATTCGGTTTGATCAAGAAAGCTGTGTAGATGCAGCCATGGTGATATCAGGTTACAGGATTAAGTTGTTGACCAAAGATAAGGACAGCAAGGATGGTAAGGATGAAGATGAAGATTCTCAAGCTACTAATGGCTGGCTTCATGTGGATTATGCTTTGGTAAGATAAGATTTATAAATAATTTTTACACTCTCCTGCTATTGTTTAACTGATAGCATTTATGCTTCTGCCATACTTGCATCTATGCCATGTTATGCCATCAAGACAAATATGACAAAATTTGTCTGAGTGACAATAGATACAACATGAAACTCATCTTGCAACTCTACTGTCACTTTTTACTCAAAAAGAATTTGAATGGCCCAGTTCAAGAAGTCCATTTTTCCTAAACAGAAAAATGTAAGTCCATTTTTTTCTTCATTCACTGAAGTTCATTGGGGTTGAAGTTCACTGGGGCTTCATGAACTGAAGTCCATTTTTCCAAAACAGAAAAAATGGACTTAGTGAACTGAAGTCCATTTTTACAAAACAGAAAAGAAAAATGGATTTATGCACTCCTTAAACTAGGCCATTATAGACTTAGGGACTTCAATTAATCAATCTTTTTATTTTGCATGAAATATAGACATATTTACATAGGTGTCAAGTTTATAATAATTAATAATACAGTGTCAACATATCCTGCCAAGCTTGGCGTGCAAAAAACAATCCTCAATAATTGAAATCATAGAATAATTATATATAATTTTATAATTTTAACTGACATATACTGTATATGTCAGTTAAAATTATAAAATTATATATAATTATTCGATATTATGTCAGTTAAAATTATAAAATTATATATAATTATTCGAGGATATCCGATAGCCTACAATATTTTAGACTCAATATGCAAAATCCAAAATCAAAATAAAACAATAATTATTCAATGGATACTCTTTCATACAGGCATCATGGGCAACGAGGAAGCAGACTCAGCGGCTAGACAGGCTATCAGTGACGGAGTCCCTTACCACTGCTTGCCATTACAAAATGAGATTCTTATCAAATTTAAACAGGAGTGTAAACTAGCTTGGCAAAAGTACTTTGATCAGAGATCGCGTCTTAAAGGCATGTGGTACAAGACAATAGTGTGTCAGCTTCCTCGTTGACCATGGTTTGAAGAGTCAAAGATGAAAAGGCCCGATATTGTTAAACTAGCAACCCAACAAAAAATAGCATTACAAATAACAGATTGGTAACAAAACTGGCTGCTCGCCAAATTATGTGTGTTCAATTACTTACTAGAATCACAATAAAAAATATTCAACAACAAAAATTAAAATAAAAGCAGTTGAATTTCTTACTAAGCCTAAAACTAATTGCCAACAATAATATTTTACAATGGGGAATTATTTGCTAATTATTTGAAACAACACATTTTTTTTTTCTTGTAGGGTCCTCGTGAGGGTCAAAGATATCTAGCTCCTCCTGAGCCTTGGATGCCAAATCATTGTACATTCTGCTCATTCTTGCTAATGGATTATAAAAATATGTGTTTGTATATGCATATTATATTCACAGTTTATTTTACTTTTTAGAGCAGAGATGACCAAAATGAGTATGAGAGACGTCAACGTCAAGCCCTTAGAGTGCAACAGCAACAGATGCAGCAACTGACGGCGCAGCAGGAAGCGATGGCTAGTCGTAGCATCAGCTATCGGCGTTCGCCATCACCTTTGCGAATTCAACTATTTTCGAATGCAGCCATGGTACAATTGTCTGAAAAAATTAAAAATGAAGAACACTTTGCAAGCACTCTGCCTGTATGTAACATTATTTCAGTAAATATTATTTTACAACCTGTTGGTACTATAGAAATTGATCTAGAAACTATAAAATCATACATTATCCCTACTAATATTATAAATGTGAAAGTGTGTCTGTTTGTTTGTCCAATAGAGCTAAGGAAAAATTAATTTTTTGCATGGGTATAGTTGAAGGCTTGTAGATGGATATAGGCAATTTTTTTTACTATATTATAAATAAAGTGTTTCTGTGGTATTTTGAAAAACCTACCTTTAAGCAAACGAAGTCGCTGGAAAAAGGTACTTCTGTAATAAATCATACGTCAAAGTGACAGTTGTGCACACAACAGACAAAGTATAGTGCTGGTAGATGCAGAATTGAATTTAATGAATTCTGAAGTATGTTAAACTGACTTAACAGCAGTTTCTGGCCGGCTCTTCTCAGCAGAATCTTCTTTCCGAACCAGTGGTAGAGTCATGATGTGTGATATGAGCCACAGGTTGGCCTACAAGCAATAAATAGTTTTATTTAGAATTTTTATGCCTTATTTGGCTATTTCAGACATTAATTGCATGGCTGGAACGTGGAGAATGCTCCAAAAAGACTTCAAATCAGTTCTATTCCATGATTCAAGCTACAAACTCGCACATTCGGAGACTCTTTGGTGAAAAAATGCAAGCAGAGGAAGAGTTGCAAGAGTGCAAGGAACGAGTGAAAAATCATATACAAAATGTTATTGAACAACGTGAGTATTAAAAACATAGTATCTAGTCATTCTTTCACCTGTGTGGTGACTGATCGATGGTCAATCTCTTGTCTCTCTCTCTCTCTCTCTAAAGTAAATGTCCATCATTGCCATATTACTCTTGATTATTATTATTTCGGAGGTAAGATGCGAAACTCAACGATGTCCAGTGTTAAGCCTAAAAAAATGAGTAATGCTTGCTCAATGGTTCTTAAAAATCATCTCTGGTCTACTCAGTCCTTCATAAATCTTGGACGATGGGTCACCTGAACGGAACTGGAGTGCTGTCGCCGTCTTCAATTCACGAGTTGAAATAGATCTCTCTAGGCCATTGTTTCTCAACCATTTTTATGTCGCGACCCACGAATATCTCAATATCGCAGTCGATAAAAACGCAAAATCGCGCATTACAAGTGTAAAGTGCCGTGTGCAAATCATTTCCGACCGCTTTAAATAACAAACGCGAACCCCCCTAGGCCCTACCCAGGGGTCTCGACCCCTCTGGTTGAGGAACGATGGTCTAAGCGTTTTACCACGTCAATCAGCTTGTCAGGCACAACGATCACAAACAATGGCGTGGGACACGTCTTGAACATCAGGCCCATATGCCTGACTTCTACGAAAGAGGACTTATGTCGCGGACTGCGTGACAGTCGGATCGAGTTTTGCAGACTTCAAGACTTAAGAAGAATGAATGCTGATCTGGTATTGGGTATTATTTGTTAGTCTCGGACGCTCCTGATCAAACTGGGCTCTATTGTACTAGAAAATCGCAAAAGCTGACCAATGAAATGCTACTAGCAACCTTCAACAGTTCATTACCAACGTGTCTCATAATGTGTGGATGGACGTAAAATAAGACGTGTCCCACGTCTAGGTTGTAAGTCTGAAATGCTTTTACAAAAGTTATACGACATAAGAAATAATGTATCCATTATATAATGAAATATTCTATTTGTATAAATATTGCTCCAACATTTGTAAAAGCATTGGAGGTCCGTCTGTGTGGCTACTGGCTACACACTTGTTAGTGTTTCATAGTAAGTATAATATATTTGTCACTTCTATAGTTACTGTTTGATGGGTCAATGTTTTATGTACTAGGCACTAGCCAGCATGATAACTTGAGACCTGCGTGGAATGCGACTCCCCGCCCGCTACCCCGTGCATTCCCCCGCAGGCGCCCGTCTTGTAAAGTAAATCTATTGGCGTTTTGAGTTTCGTAGTGACGTCACGTAACGACGCGCTCCGGATTTTGTTAGCTAGTTTTTGACGTGATAACGTCTTACAAATCGATGAACACCGTCTGCACGCACGAAAAAGTGTCACGTTCCGCCTGAGGCTGCGCGTGCAAGCGATAGAGAGGCACGATCGGCCCAAGCGTTGGCTTGTGACCGCGCCGCCGCCCGCCAGTCATCGTCAATGTTTCTTTATGACGTTATCACGTAAAACTATCCTCCGTAAACCGACTTTACAGACAACCAAAGTTTTTTTATAGTTTAATGTTAAGTTTTTGTCATATTTCATTTGTTAATGTCTTAGACCTTTGTTTTTATGATGAGTATTCAAGTATTTGAGATGAGTATTCAACTCGGCTGGAAGCTCCGAGATGTCTTCTCATCCAAAATCCCTCAGTGCCTGAAGACTAAAGTCTTCGAACAGTGCGTGTTGCCAGTGATGACTTACGGATCCGAGACATGGTCGCTAACTATGGGCCTCATAAGAAGGCTCAGGGTCACTCAGCGAGCGATGGAGAGAGCTATGCTCGGTATTTCCCTGCGAGATCAAATCAGAAATGAGGAGATTCGTAGGAGAACCAGAGTCACCGACATAGTTCAGCGTGTCGCGAAACTGAAGTTTAAATGGGCGGGGCACATAGTTCGAAGAGTTGATGGTCGTTGGGGTCCCAAGGTGTTGGAGTGGCGACCCCGCACCGGGTGGACCGACGACATCAAACGAGTCGCAGGGAGCCGCTGGATTCAAGCGGCGCAAGACCGAAGCCTGTGGAAGTCCATGCAGGAGACCTTTGTCCAGCAGTGGACGTCTATAGGTTGATAAAGAAGAAGCAGAAGATTCAAGTATTTATTGGGTATTTTTATACGCTATACGGCTGTGACGTCACCGCGCCGCGCTCGAGTCTCAAGTTATCGCGCACGGATAGTACTTCAAAAGTATAAACTTTTTCCCATTTCTCCATGGGACATCTTTTTCAATATGAAACACTAACTACAACATATCGGCTCTCGAGTAAGTCTGCAGGCGCGAGATGCGACGTGTCAAGCAGTGGGAGCAAGTATAGCGACAGCCGTGGGTAGATACAAAAAGTGCGTTTTAATCGACGTAAAGCCTGCACCCTAGAGACTGGGTGTCACGATTATACTACGGTATGTTTCTCGAGCGAACTGTTTCTATGCTCTAAATATATATATTTTGTGAAACTCAGTCGAACAGGTGGCGAAAGTGTTCAATGCGGCCACGCATCAACGCGTCTGGGACCACTTTACTAAACCTCAGCGAAAGAACATCGAAACATGGCAAAAAATGACGCAGGTAACTAACAGACTGATTGATTCTTTATAAGTCGTGGAGTCCATGTCGAAACGGACTGTAATCGTTCTAGTAACTATATATATAGGAGCTCTAGTGAACATGTTCCTCTAATACTAATTATGAAGCTAGAGTATTTTTTTATCTGCACCCTGCTCAAACTAATTAGTAAGTATTAAAAGTATCACAAGGATGACAGCAGTCACAGGTAAAGTAAAATGGTCAAATATACAAAAAGATTATCATTATTTTTATATACTTATGTATCCTATTTTCAACTTCTCACTTTCGAGGGAAGCTGGATGAAATTTCTATTTTAGAGATATGCTTCACCTTAAACCACTTCATTTAGTATTATGCTTAATACTGGTTTTTTTTTTGTACAAAAAGTTAAGTAGAATAGAAATACTTTTTTTATTCAAATAAACTTTTTCGAAGTGTTTTGAATCGTCTAGTTAATAACCACAGGTTCGGTATACCATTCCCCTCAAGAACCAGCAAGAATCTACAAAGAGACCAGCAGGAAATAAAAATAAATAAATAAATAAATATTAATGCTCCAGCTAAATTAAAATTATTAACACAAATTATTTTGTTTGTTATTATAATATGTTAAAATGTTACTTTATTTTATTTTACATTTCTCTTATTATAACATATTATAATTTGTAATTAAAAGTATTTTTTATATAATTTATGTTATAAAAAGAAAACATTCTGGTTACTACAGCAGACCATTGTTTCTAGGAGTTTAATGCACTGAAAGAGGAATTCAATGAAAAATTCGGCGGTGAGGAATCAGACTTCAATGGGTACAACAAGACAAGCAGTTTTGATATGAATAATGATGAAGTACTGCAGTTAAAGGTCAGTATCATCCTACCATTTGTAGTTCTATTTTTACCCGACCACTGCAAAGCCAAAAAGGAAGGCTTATGATTTTTGCTGTTTATGTATGTATGTATGTATGTATGAATGTATTTATTTACGAATGTTCCGCCGTAGCGAATAAATTACTGAGCCGATTTTAATGAATGAGCTGTCAATTGATTCGTTATGATGATCTGGGTGACAAGATACATTTTATGTGAACAAAATCATTATCTATTTAATCTTTTTGCTTGTTGGTGTTTCCTGTTGTAAATCTTTAAACTCAACATAGTTGACATGTCCATAAACAGTGCACTCTGGCACTGGTTTTAGCTTCCAAATGGAATGAAACATTAAGAAGTTAATTAATATGCAGAAAAAAATAGCATTCCATTAAGAGATGTCAATTTAGTTTAAATATTGCGTACAACGAAATAAGTATCGCTCAGTTTAGTTGGTGGATTGCAGATAAACTGCATCAATTATTGCTAAAATCTCAATTGTGTTCATTGGCTGAATTTATTGATTTTAGCTCAACAATGTATTTTGTCCAATAGCTAGAGAGTGTTGGCCAATCATCGCAATTTTTAGCTCTTTAATGTTTTTACAGATTATTGTTTTAAAACATACTCATAGATTCGCTCCATGAGAGCTTGGCGATAAAAATTATATAAAACACTCACATAATCGGTCAATATGTTGACTACTTTTCGAGTTTTGTGGATAGAAACATAATAATTATGGAAGCTGAATTTTTATATAAAGATGTATTTTTCAGAGGGAGAATGAGAGTCTCCAATTTCAGTTGGAGGCTTACAAAAACGAAGTTGATGTAATTAAAGCCGATGCACAGAAAGAAATGGAAAAGTTCAAAGCTCAGTTCATAGCGCGTCAAGCATTGCAGGTCGCGATGGAGAAAAATGTAAGTCCCTTAACCCAAAAGTATAGCTAAATAATGTCGAACTCCTTTAGGCGTTTAGTGGATTCTTAGGGCATGACATTCGGTAATTCAGCATGAAAAGGAGAATGGCGAAGTTCGACCCGGCTATTTTAAATACCATTCAGATTCTGAAATCATTTAATTTTAATTAATATTTATAAAGTCTTATATAAATATAAGTTGTATTCACGTTACATTGTAAATCTTCTTCTTTATCAACCTATAGACGTCCACTGCTGGACAAAAGTCTCCTGCATGGACTTCCACAGGCCTCGGCCTTGCGCCGCTTGCATCCAGCGGCTCCCTGCGACTCGTTTGATGTCTTCGGTCCACCTGGTGGGGGGTCTGCCAACACTGCGTTTCCCGGTGCGGGGTCGCCACTCCAACACTTTGGGACCCAAACGACCATCAGCTCTTCGAACTATGTGCTCCGCCCATTTCCACTTCAGTTTCGCGACTCGCTGAGCTATGTCGGTGACTGGTTCTCCTACGGATCTCCTCATTTCTGATTTGATCTCACAGGGGTATACCGAGCATAACTCTCTCCATCGCTCGCTGAGTGACCCTGAGCCTTCTTATGAGACCCATAGTAAATAATCTGTTCTAATGGCAATACTAATAAAGTCATTTTATGAGTTACGATTCCGAGCCCGTAGTGGTCGGACGTGTCGGGTGCGCGAATACGGAGGTCAATAACCTCCTAGTTATGATGGCAGACAGTGCGAAATTTCTGCAGTGTAAGTCATGCCGTATATGGATAAATGAGGTGCTTTGTTACATTCAGAATAAGCTAGATGTAATGGATAATGTTAGTCTGGTGCAGCTGTGTGTCGAAGGCTTTGGAGAAGAAGAGATATGCCGCGCTAAGACTTTGCTACAGCAGGCTGTGCCTTCGGAAAAGCGTATGACACAGCGCAAAAATAAAGGAAAGGCAGGCCGGGATGTGGAGGATATTATAAACTTGTTTAAATCGACAGACCCAGAAATGTTACCCATTTTTGTGGCCCGGGATCTACAAAAGCTCCCACCAATCACCTTTGATCATATTGATGCGACAAGACTATTAAAAGACTTACTGATTTTGAAAAAGGAGCTGGATTACATAAAAGTCAATTATGTGACAAAAGAGGAGCTACAGTATTTTGATTCTGAGCAAAATTATGTAAATACTGAAAAAAGAAGAGCATGTTTGGTAAATAGTTTCGAGATGTGCGATAGTGGGCCTATGGGTTTAACACAAAATATTTTATGTAATACTCCCGAAGATTATATCGAACCGGTGAGTCAGCTGGCGGAAGAGTCAATGACCGTGAATTCCAAAGTCATTGACTCCAAGGTAACGCAAGGTCGAGTGCATGTAACTGACTCGCCGAAAGATAACGAGAATATATATATGGGTCTCACTTGCACGCCGCGCGCAGGCAACGAGAGGCCCACCGCGGTTTCGAAAAAACTGGATTTGCAAGTGGAGGCGCAGTGCAACGCGCACGACGTCCCGCTCCAATGCAGCGCGCCAGCCGCTAGCAACGATCTCACTCTACATGAACACGTGGAGAGGCCTGCTGCGGTTTCGAAAAAACCGGATTTGCACGCAGAGGCGCTGTGCAACGCAAATGATGTCCCGCTCCAATACGCTGCGCGAGCGACTAGCAGCGGTCTCGCTCTGGATCAAATCGTGCGGAGGCCCACCGCGGTTTCGAACATACCTACAGCCCGATCACCCGATCGCCCTGCTGAAACACGAGGCAGCGGCGCGAATGCGACACTGCCGATGCAGCAGGGTGTCCCGCTTACATCTAGCGCGCATACCTGCAGTGGTCTCGCTCTCAGTCGACGTCTGGAGGGAACTACGGTTGTTGCCGGTGACTCATGCGACGGTGCGCTGCCGCTGCGAGCGGATACACGCACATTTGCGAATATTGTAAGGTATGATAACTCGAGTCAAAAGGAAGAACAATGGACGACGGTTAAGTATGGCAAAAGTAAAACCAAATACAGGTTTAGAGGGAATCAGGGCAAGGGAGCCACTTGCTCGCAAGGCAGTTTTAAGGCCGCTGAAAGTACAATACCTTTTTATATTTATAATGTAGATAAGGGCGCGTCGATAGAGGACATCAAGAGGCATATCTATGGAAAGACTAGTGTATCGGTAGAACTATCGAAAATGAAAATGAAACAGCCTAAACAGTATGAAGCTTATAAATTCGATATCCCTCTGCGCAAGCTATCCTTGTTTATGGATGAGAATATGTGGCCTGAGGGAGTAGCGTTTAGGCGGTACATATATTTCAAGTATACTAATAATAATACAGCTCAGACAAGCACGAAGGAGGTTAACTTGCCTACTCTTAATGGAAGATAAGTCTCTATGTATGAAACTTGTAAGCTTTAACTGTAAGGGTATTAAGAGGTCACGCGAATGTGTAAATTCTCTGTGTCAGACGGCAGTCGTAGTTGCATTGCAGGAGTTATGGTTGCTTCCGGATGAGATACCTATTCTCGGTGAAATAAATAGTGATTTTATGTATACTGGAAAATCATCTATGAATCTCTCGATGGGATTGGTCAGAGGACGGCCGTATGGTGGTGTTGCGCTGCTATGGAGAAAAAGTGTATTTACATCAGTATCTGTCGTGCCGTGTAATAGCAACCGTATAACTGCTATAAAGGGGATAATTGAGAACCGAGAATTATTATTTTTGTGTGTGTACATGCCTACTGATTCGAACGAGAACTTTGCGGAATTTAATGAATGTCTAAGCGAGATCGTAGCGATAGTCGAAATGTGCGAAGTAGAATCTGTATATGTATTAGGCGATTTTAATGCGCATCTTGGCGAACTGTTCGGTAGGGAGCTATTAAGCTTTTGCTCAGATCAAGACTGGTTGTGCGCTGATGTTTCCAAGCTTGGACGGGACAGCAATACCTACACCTTTGTAAGTGATGCGCATGGGTGTCGGCGCTGGCTCGATCATTGCTTGGTGACGGAGGCAGCTTGGCTATCGATCAGGGATGTCAAGGTGCGCTATGATGTGTTCTGGTCGGATCACTTCCCACTGGAGATAAACTGTAATTTTGGTGTGACAATAATTAAGTCTGCCTACAATGAGTCTTTGGGGTCTTCAGTTCAATCCGATCAGAACAAAATCGTGAATGTCAAATGGAGAGATAAAACTCGGATAGACACATACAATACTATATGTTCTAAGTTGCTCAGAAACATAGACTTTCCTACTGAGCTAAGTATATGTTGTGACAAAATGTGCACTGACGAAAGCCACAGGCTGGTGATTGATGAGCTGTATCAAAGTATTGTTCAGGCGCTTCAGGAGGCAGCGATCGCAAGTAACCAGCCGGAAAGGGTCAGAAAGGGTAGACGAGTAGCGGGATGGAATATGTATGTAAAAGAATCTCACAGGGAGGCCCGCGAAAAATTTTTGTTTTGGAAACAACATGGAATGCCTTCCAATGGGGCGATGTATAACGATATGAGGGAAAGTAGAAGAAAATTTAAAAATAAGTTAAAGTTTTGTCAAAATCATAAAGAACAACTACAAATGGATGCATTAGCCCAGCAACACAAACAGAAAAAATTTGATAAGTTCTGGAAAGAAACAAAAAAACAAAATCCCAGAGCGGGCCTCCCGGTGAGTGTAGGTGGAGAGACGGATGCGGGGTGTATAGCTAATATATTTAGGGAGCACTTTAAAGTACGCTCGACATTAGATCCAACAAAGAACTCGTTCGATAAGAGAAGTATGCAGCATCAGAACTCTTCTGTCTCGTTTAGTGCCAAGGAGGTGAAAAGTATCGTAAGGAGTCTACAGAGGGGAAAATCTTCTGGGCACGACGGGCTGAGTGTGGAGCACCTAGTGTACGCGGGGCCTCATCTTTGTCGAGTCCTTGCGATGCTGTATACGTTCTGTGTCCGTCACTCCTATCTACCTGCCGATCTAATGAAAAGCATAGTGGTTCCCGTAGTGAAGAATAAAACGGGGGATATCTCTGACAAATGCAACTATAGACCAATTTCCCTTGCCGCGATATTAGGAAAGGTGTTTGATGGCCTGCTTGATCGTCAACTCAGTGGATATCTGAAACTAAATGATGCACAGTTTGGTTTCAGACGAAATCTGTCCACGGAAAGTGCAATACTGGCGCTGAAGCAGACCGTCAAATACTATACGGACAGGAAGACACCTGTATATGCTGCTTTTCTGGACCTTTCCAAGGCGTTTGATTTGGTTTGTTACAACAAGCTATGGCAGAAGTTACAGAGCTTAAATGTGCCGTCCGAAATAATTAGCATTTTGAAATTTTGGTACAGCTCACAAACGAATAGTGTCAAGTGGGCCGATGCCCACTCAGAGCCATATCGTCTTGAGTGTGGCGTAAGACAGGGGGGCTTAACATCTCCTGCTCTCTTTAATATTTACATAAACCGATTGATTGATGAGTTGAGTGGGACCGGGATCGGCTGCTCGATTGATGGTACAATTATTAATAATTTAAGCTATGCAGACGATATGGTCTTGCTGAGCCCATCAATCAGCGCACTCAGAAGGCTCCTCAGGATATGCGAGTCCTATGCTGCGTCACATGGACTTGTATATAATGTGAAGAAGAGCGAGCTGCTGATATTCAAGGCGAAAGGGAACGCCGTAGGTGACATTCCGTCCGTAACCCTAAACGGGGTTCCACTTAGGAGAGTGACAGAGTTCAAATACTTGGGGCACATTGTGACGGAAGATATGTCTGATGTTAAAGACATAGAAAGGGAGCGTAGGGCGTTGACGGTCCGATGCAATATGATAGCCCGCAGGTTTGCTCGTTGCAATACAGAGGTAAAACTCACACTTTTTAAGGCATATTGCACAACTTTTTATACGTGCAGCCTGTGGGTGAAGTATACGCAGAGGGCCTACAACGACCTACGAGTTCAGTTCAATAATGGTTTCAGAATGCTGATGGGGCTGCCGCGTTTCTGCAGTGCGTCACAGATGTTTGCAGAGGCTCGTACCGATGATTTTTACGGTATTATGAGGAAAAGAGCAGCATCTGTGATGAGCAGAGTACGTGGGAGCTGCAACGGTATTCTGAGAACATTATCAGGAAAATGGGAAAACCCTTTTATGAAGCGCTGGGTGTCTCTACACATGAACACCGAGTACCCCAGACGCTACTTGAATTAGAGTTCGAATATAATCAATTGTGCTTGTGTTTTTATATTAATTTTAATCTAACTTAATTGTGTTTTCAGTATTAATTTCAATCTAATTTAGTTATTTAATTTAATTTAATGTGAATTTAATTTGGTTTGATTTAATTTAATTTTATGGTTTATTTTATTTTATTTAATATGGATATTATGTCTGAAATAAATAAATTATTATTATTATTATAATTATTATTATTATTATTATTATTATTTTATGGGGGTTCAACTCAATTGAAGTCCCAACGAGTGGCTTTTAGTCGTGCTAACTGGGCACAGATTGTTTCGCCAGTGTCACGTTGATGTTTAGTATCATTCATTACACCCATTTTATCCTCGACTTTGATATCTACCCTCGCCAAGGCCTCGGACAAAATGGCTAGTTTCATGCACTTGTTATACAATCTACTACCTGTACCTGTAACTATTCAGACACAATAACATTTATCTCAACTGTTAACCGAAACACATGTAAAAATCTGTATTTATTCATTCATTTCTTTTTACCTATTACTTACCTTGTATAACTGTCTCGTGGTTAGGTCGGGACTTCATTAAAGGCTATGCCTGATAATCAGCGCTCAGCATTCTAATCTTGCAGCATTGTGCTGATGCAGTAGCCTTTTCAGCTTTAACATTCATGAACAATAATATTATTTAGTGTTTAAGGTGGAAGACACTGGTCTGCCCGCGAAATTCAAATTTAATTTGGTTTTTCGCAATTTGTAAACTAATACGACAAAGTAGGCTTATGGCATTCTAATTGCGACAATGACAGTATCATCTTCACAGGTTTATATAAAAATCTTTACTTGAAAGTGTCCAGTTTAAGAAATTAATCATTTAATTATTTTGATTAATTTCTTAAACTGGTCACTTTCAAGTAAAGATTTTTATGTAAACCTGTGAAGATGATAATTCTACTGGCGCAATTAGAATGCCATTAGCGTAGTTTGTCGTATTAGTTTACAAATTGCGACAAACCAAATTAAATTTGAATTTCGCGGGCAGACTCGTATAATCATCCTTAAGTTTTTGTCTTTTATTTAGTTTGTTCTATTGTTAAAAGCTGAATAAATGTTTATTTATTTATTTTATTTATTTACTATTGTCGTACAGCCACCCCTGCCGTCGCCCGTGGTGAAGCCGCCGCCGCCGCCGCCGCTGCCGGACGACTTGGACTCCAAAGTGTCCTTGAAAGAAGAAGTAGACGCCAAGTGCGGGGAAGCGAAGCTCATTGGCGTCATGTCGGCATTCTTGCAGGTATGCATCAGGTGGCGCATGAATACTAAAATAGCCCTTGTTTGAACTCAGTAAGTCCATTGATTATATCATTATATTAATAGACCTTCGTTTTGTAAAATTATTTTACGTTAGGTTTTTGAAATTTCCGCGGTAAACCTCTGGTTTTTTTTTCGGGATAAAAATAGTCCATGTCACTTTACAAGTCCTCAATTATGCCCATAAAAAAATTACGTCGATCCGCAGCTCTCTTGCGGCGTGATTGAAGGACAAACAAAAAACAAACATTTGCATTCATAATATTAGTAAGGATTCCTAGACGTTATGAAGTAGTAAACGGGTTCTGTTTCACAACTTGTAGGCTTGATTAATATGTATATAGCCATGCTAAATTACGACTTCTATAGCAAAATACTTATTACTTTTTTCTTAAAAGAATATCAGCCAAGCTGAAGTTGACTAATATCCTTCTATCCCCTCGGAATATGCGGAAAGCTTGTGCTAGGAGTGGGTATGAAAATAGTGCAACGGGTTTGGTTCGAACCTGCGAACTTTTCAGTTTCTTTCAGTTTTCAGTTCGCACCTTTAACCGTTAGGCTATTGAAGCTTCAAACTGCGAGCAGGCTTCTGGGCGAGAGTTCCTTGTTGTGTTACTACGGAACCCTAAAACCTGCCCTAGTAGCAATTTGCGTTGGCTGTTAGTTGGGCCTTTGTCCATAGTGTGGTTGGCCAACAGTAAGACTTGTCCGTAAAAATCATGGTGCCAACTGTTGAAAAGCAAGATGTGGTTGGCCTTATGAAGGGACTTAGTCAGCATCACCACTACCATCTCCCAACTGTTGGCTACAAAACCCCAACGTAAATTGCTACTAGGGTGCCCTTATGGACAATAGAATAGAGATATTTTTTATTCAAATAAACCTTTTACAAGTTTGAATCGTCTGACTCTACCACTGGTTTGGAATGCCCTTCCTGCCGAGAAGAATCAGCAAGAAACTCGGCAGTTGCTCTTTTAAAAACAAGTTTACAATACAATAAATACTATGCTATGTATGCAGCATTTCCACAATGAGGGAAGTTCCAAAAATGCATACCTACTAACAATGCAATATATCTTAAGACGGGCAGACATAAAGTAGCCCCATGTCCGCCGGTGGCACCCGTTCACGAGCATGACGCATGAGCATTTATATTATAACGTCCATCAGGTGCACCCGCAAGGCGCCAGCCTGGACTACGTGGTGTCGTACGTGCGCGCGCTGTTCCCGAGCGTGTCGCAGGCCACCGTGCACCACGTGCTGCAGAAGCACGACGAGGTGTTCCAGCGCACCACCAGCGGCGTGGGCGCCAACATCGAGAGCCGCTGGACGTTCGTGGCCTTCAACACTGCGGCGACCGCTTCATAGTCGCGCGAGCGGTCGGTACTCAGAGAGTTTCCGCGTGCTCCTACTGGGTTCACCTACTGGTTGGAGCACGAGCAATAATATGTCCTTAAGCTCGGTTTCCACCGCACAAGGGTGACGAGCGGGAAATGGCTGAGCGGAATGGAGTCTTTGAAGACAAAATAGGTTTACACTTCCACCAACAAAGTTTGAAAGTTGCCTTAATAAGGCTGCCATTGAGGGTGCGTTTCCATTGAAGCGGAACGGAGTGGTCGTATGTTTTTGTCCATTCAGATTATTGAGATATGATGTTATAATTTTATCACGTCGTCCAACAATAACCTGATTGAACACGTCTCCACTCCGCTTTGCTTCAATGGGAACGCACCCTGATGCGGAGTGGAGCGGAGCTGTGATCGGTGGACCAATGATATTACTGAGAGATGTGATTGGTCTGCGAAGCACGTCTCCGCTTAAATGGACAGGCAGCCTCCTCTTCCGAGCAGGCTCATTTTGACTCTTTTTGCTCGCTCCGTCCTTTCCGCTAGCTCTTTGTTGGTGGACGTGCTTGTATGCAGTTGTACTCTGCGAGACAAGCAGAATCCGTACGGCGTCCGCTTCGCTTGCAGTGGAAAGGGAAACCCTGCTACAATATTGCGGTATACACGTCAGTTAGTGTGCACGATCTAATACCAAAAACAATAGGGCTTTGTTCTAAGAGAGACAGTTCTAACAGAGTCAAAATAAGCTCGTTCGGAAGAGGCGTTAAGGCAACTTTCAACACTCTTTGCTGTTAGAAGTGTAAACCTATTTTGTCTTCAAAGATTTCATTCCGTTTAGCTATTTCCCGCTCATTACCCTTTTGCGGTCAAAACCATGCTTCGGGGATCTTGTGCAGTTGATTGAATAGGGTGGAAGTGTATGCATGTATTTTTAATTTCTTCTCCATAGTACAGTACTCTATTGACACTTCGATGACATTGACAGGGGGGCGTGAGTGTGCTAATAGTACATACAAGTTCTGTCATTAAAGTGATTTTTCTTAAAAGTTCGGTGTTAGTTCTAACTTTGGACACGTGCCAACAGATCCTACTATAGAAAAAATTTATCATTCGTGAGAATGTTTATATTGCCTAAAAAATTGAACTGTCATTCAAATGGGACGATTTAAACGAGGCCATGTTGTTGCGCTTTCAAAACATGTTAGCTGACGTCACAAATAGAATCTAACGGTTCAGATTGCCTGATATTCATGTGGTTTACATGTTCTATTTCGTTCTAACAAAAAATGTGCGTTTTGCAATTTTGAATGTCTAAATATTTTGGGCTTTTCATTAGGGGCCTATTTCACCTACGTAAATAAGTCTTATCCGAGCGTAAAGATATTTTGGGAGCTTTTCAGTACTAAACTGTCACAGGGCCGAGTGCGAGTTTTCAAACTTACGTTAACTGTCAGTTACGTCAGTTAGTATGGACGGAAAAGGGATGGAAAAATACTCCGTCCCTTTCCTGTCCATACAAATTGAAGTTAACGCTATCACGCCCGAATAAGTAAAAAATCTCCCACTAGGCACACAGAACGCGCTATTTATTCGTCGTTTATGCTACTCGACATTGGTGAAATCGACACTAAATTATGTAAATAAAAAGCATTTAAATAAAAAAATTATTATGATATTATGATTTCATGTCGATAAAGATATCCGAAAAAAAACCAATTTAAACAACACACAAGTATTCCCTATTGTCTGCACATTTTCACACTGAAACATATGTTGCGTGTTTACGGTACTTGCGAGTTTTCTCGAAGTATGAGATTAACTGTTTAGTATTTTTCCCCATATTCTCTTTCCTAGCTATGCAGAGGAAAACTTTTTCAAATGTGAGAATTAACTTTGAAGTAATTAAGTAAGTAAGTAATTGTAGGAAATCGTGCAAATGGACGAAGTGTTAACATTATCATATTTTTAGAATAAATAATAATAATAGTAACTGAAAGAATGGTTTTATTTTTATTTCTAACACATACAACAATACAAGGATGATTCTTTTGAAATCAAGATTTTTATAGAGATGACAGATTGCAACCGAACTGCCAATAACGTAAAGATACACTCAGAATTTTAAGTTCCATAGGCCTATTGAGTATCGTGTCAGTACTTTAACTGTCATTTTTTCACGTCATCGTGCCAGAATGCTAAATAAAACACTTGGCAACAAATCTTAGACGGTACCTAGGGTGGTAACTATGAACGGCCAAAGCCTCCCACAAGACCAGAGACAGTTTGAGAAATTATAAAATGCCTACCGGGAATCGACCTCGAGACATCCCACTTGTAAGACGACTGCGCCAGCTCATCAGAATCAGCGCTAAAATGAACAATGTTCTTTTCAAGATGTTTTCATTTCACGTCTTTCACAGCCTGTCCAGCTTTCTATTATCGTAGAGGTCATTGACCTTTACTCCTAAGATGCCCTTATGACGTCTGTTGACTCTGTTGCTATACGCTTGCAGGTTGCGCAGCGCCTGCATGTACTTCACGGTGGCCTCTAGGGCTTTAACGCTCTATAATCTTTGGTTAGAAGTAGTTACGACAATAGTGCAACGGGCGGGGACTGAGGATCAAACCATATCGACCTTTCTTTTCGAAGTACACGAGTTTTTTCATTTCGGCGTTGTCTACAACTTGTCCAGCTTACTATTAGTATTATCATAAAAAGCCTCAATATCCCAAAGGTTGAAGGAGCGGACTGAAAACTGAAAGATCGCAGGTTCTATCCGCACCCATTGCACTATTGTCGTATAACCACTCCTAAAATAAGCATTACGCTTATTTGGAGTTGAGGGAGAAAACAAGTTTCAGCTTGGTCAATATTATAAAAAAATAGAGGTCGTAGACCTTTAGTACTAAGACGTCTGTTGACTCTTCTGCTGCTGCGCTTGCAGCTCGCTCACGGCCTGCATGTACTCGGCGGTGGCCTCTTCGAGATCCTTGTCGCTGACGCCCGGCTCGCTCTCTGCGAGGTGCTGACCCCCGTCCCTGTCTTGCCGCATTCTCAGTCTTATTTCCCTCATACGCGCTTCGAGAATGCGTTCTCGTTTATTCTCACGTTCTAGGATCTAATGAAAAACACTAAGAGTTTAGGGACACTACAGTTATTATTTTATGTATTTGTTTTATTATAATTCACTATAGCTGACGCGCGAATATTTGGCAGATCTCTAAAGCAATCGCAAGCTACGGAATCTTAATACCGAGAAGCGGAATTGAGCGGAACAGGTGCTCAAAGGTGTTCGCGAAAAATCTATCTCTCAGACAGAGCCTGCTGACGCGACTGCAAACTGACGACGGTCGTCTCATTTCATCTAAACCAGCTGTCTTCAGAGAGGTCGAGTTCTCTCAATAGGTAGTTATTTACCACTATACAAAAATCTGTTTTTAAAAATCCCATGGGAATCTTTGAATTTTCAATACAAAAACCATTATTGCAATGAAGCAATGGCCCAAACAGTTTGACAAAAGTTGGTCCTAGAATCCCATTTAGGTAGTTGCATTATGTAGGTAGGGGAATTATTATTATTGTACAATCACTTTATCTTCGTTTAAACATTTCTATATGTATAGCAAAATTTTTAAGTTGTAAACTACAAAGTTACTTATTTAACTTTAAAATAAGATTGAAACATACGTGTGTTAAAAGTTGTTTGTCGTTTTTATCAGCAGTTCCAAGATTTTGTGATAACTCTGCCAAGTAGATAGTGCCCAGACTACTGCCGCATGCCACCAATTGACCCTGAACAGAAAATTGCAAACTTGTTTTGACCGCGACTTGTAGAATGCATTCAAGTTTTGCCTTATTGGTGAGCGATTGCGATGCGATGGTGATGCGATAATATATCTTTTGGCCTTAATTGCCACTATTAAAATGTGTTGCCACTTGTTAGTGCAGTGAAACGTTAAATAACCAATTTTTTTTCAATGCGGATACCTACTTTTATTAGACTTCCATTCATTCATTTGAACCCATCGCCGGCCACTACTGGCTATTTAGGCCATAGTAAATATCTATACCTACTATGTTTATGACTCCACCACGCTGGCCAAGTGCGGATTAGCAGACTTCACACACCTTTGAGAACTTTACGGAGAATTCTCAGGTATGTATCGTAGGTTTCCTCGCGATGTTTTCCTTTACCAACAACAAGTGATATTTGATTGCTTAAAACACGCATAATTACGAAAAGTCAGAGACGCCGTGTCTGGACCGCTTTCCTAACCAGTAACCACTAGGCCCTTACCCCTTCGTGTGGTCGTAGGCGCAATAAAGGCTCGTCACAAAGCTGTGCAGTGACGATAGGCGCGCTGCGTCTTCGTAAGAGGTCCCAACAGGACAGACAACCATCCCATTGCGTCACTAGCAGAAGCGAAAATCTAGAATTTATTTCAACATCACTAAACTATACAGTCAATGTGGCCTAATCTGTTGTACACAATCTCTGTTAGGTCAAAATCTTATGCTATCCATTTCATAATGCTCCCTGCGGAAAAGGATAGCACTAGATTTAGAGCTGTCAATTTAGTTTAACAGAATTAACCACACATTATTCATTTTCTGTTAAAGGTTGAAAGGAGAAACATTTACTCAAGAAAAATGGACAATTATACGGAAAATAATATATCTTTAGGTCCTATACACTTTACCGTATCGGATTCCACGCTCCATCGGTAAGCTTGGTCTTATGTGCGTACGTCCAAAGTATAGAGGATTCGCGACAATCTTCGCTCCAGACTCGAGCTGTCCAGTCCCCGACCGTTAGAAAATTCTTTAAAAATGTTGGATTTCTCTGCAGAGAATACACTGGCCCTAAGTGTGCTTCATACTAAAACAACGTGCCTCATGATTAGAATAAAAGAAAATGTTTTGTCGTGTACTTTTACTGTTGATTTTACTTTTTACCTTAGAAGGTAGCTTTTCCAGTGGGGTTTTTCCTTTACGATTTCCTCCAATTACTAGGCCTGTTTCAGTTCCTACCATGAATCTGAAAAAAAAATCGACCTCTTTAACAGGACTGAATATTAGGTAAAATATAATATTATGTTCTTCGATATATAATAGTTTAAGAAATTTTTGTCTTCTTACCGTGTGGGTATAGTTGGTTCGTACTCTAAAGCTGAAATACCAACAGCATTTTCGACGCTCTGTGTATCATTATTTGTTTTCACGGGATCTATTATCATGGAATCCGTAGGTTCGCTTGTATTTCTAATGTCCCACCTGAAATATAAAATGTATTCGCTTCTGATGTATTATTATCTTGTGTTTTCAGATTATTAAGTAGTAAGTTGTACCCACAGACCATTTCACAACACCATCAGGGGATGATGAGAAAAACTCTGCTCCAGTTTTGGAGTTAATAAAAAGAACTTTACTGGCTAGATCTCTGTGTGCCACGTGTGGTGGACAAAGTGCCACTGCCTCACTGCCTCTTCGCATATCCCAACAGCCGACCTAAAATATATGTCGAAAATCTCATATTTCCTCTCAGTTAAAAGGTTTAGTCTTGGATAAAAGCATGCATGCCTTTTTTAACATAACTTGTTTTGCTATAATTCGCCAAATTAGAAAAATCTGAATGGTACAACGTGTAGCAAATTTTATGTATCGTCTGCCTTCCCGATAACAGAGAAAATTATAAACGCGGGTAGCAACCATTGCTTAGTCGCTTGTTCTTCCTGCATTTCTAATTTCTCACTCTCTACCCAACTTTTACTACGATGTCGGAGTATCTCCAGGAAATGTTGACTCTAGGACGCAATTTACCTGTAAACTGTAAACTGAATATTAGTTTTTATATTATAAAGTGAAATTCTTCTACCTACTTGGCCATTCATCAGACCACCAACAAGAATATGTTGATCACGAGGGTTGTACTGTAAATCCAGTATAGGTTGTGGAGGTGTGATTACTAACTCTGGTGCGTTCGCGTTTTCTGAAAGAATATTATAAATTCATTGTTCTCTATTTTTTATACACTCAATTATTGGATATACCTACAAATTATACGAGTCTGCCCGCGAAATTCAAATTTAATTTGGTTTTTCGCAATTTGTAAACTAATACGACAAACTAGGCTAATGGCATTCTAATTGCGCCAGTAGAATTATCATCTTCACAGGTTTACATAAAAATCTTTACTTGAAAGTGACCAGTTAAGAAATTAATCAAAATACTGAGTTGGACGTGAGTTACTCACAAATTAGTCGATATTTTGATTAATTTCTTAAACTGGACACTTTCTAGTAAAGATTTTTATATAAACCTGTGAAGATGATACTGCCATTGTCGCAATTAGAATGCCATAAGCCTACTTTGTCGTATTAGCTTACAAATTGCGAAAAACCAAAATAAATTTGAATTTCGCGGGCAGAACTGTGTCTTCCACCTTAAAGTTCTACCTATATCCCAAATGTAGGAAAATTGAAGATTCCTAGAGCTCCTCATGAAGTCAACGTCAGCGTGTGCAGATGCTAACCGTGCTCCTTCTGCTTGCCATGACAGAGATCGGACCGGTTTTCTGTTTGCACCCGGTTCTCTATACACATTCACTGTATGACAACTGCTACGTTCCACTGGTGGGATAGCGCTGAGCTCAGAATAATAGATTTCGTACATGTCCACAGCGTTATTTTGAAGAATATTATGCTCCATGCTCTAGGTAGAAAAATAAAAAAATTTAACATTTACATTTGGTTCACAGTATTTTTTACGTCAGTATGCTCCTTACATGTCCAAGATGCATAACAGCGTGAATATAGGCATCGTCTTTCTCAACTTTACGTCGATATCGTTGCATAGCTTCTGGGTCATTTGTGTTGATATCTTTGGGCCAGCCACCTTCTATGTGATTCATGCCTGAACTCGTGTATTCGGCTCTAAAAAAGTTTGATAATTTTTAATAGCTCAATACCTCAGTAGGCAAGAGGCCGGTCTGAAAACCGAAAGGTCTATGGTTCAACCTGTACCTGTTGTAGTATTTGCCGTGCCGACTCCTAACACGAGCTTTACCCTTAATTTGGAGGGAAAAGGGGTATATTAGACATGTTTAACATGGCAAATAATATTCTTTAAAAAAATGGCACTATGGGGTAACTCGATCGACACCATATTTTTAATGCAAGCTATGATAATAATAAATGATACCTATGGTCTTACCTTACAGAATTCACCCAATGTTCTGACATAGTTCCAGTATTCTGAATGGCAACATGCACGGGATTCCGTAGTATGTAGTTTTTGTACATGGCTGGATTTGAAGGTATACTGACACATAGTTGAGGGCCGTGATCTTCAAAAAGGAGTTGCCTCCCAAAGTTCTTTCTACGTCTTGTGTACTCGTAAGTGATGTCTGTTTTCTCTTGTTTTTCTACCATTTTCCTTTTATTAGGTCACGAAGCAAGAAGAAAAACAGTTTACAAGTGAGCTCAGCAATTTGTTGAGGGTTTGATCAATAACTTTGGTCGTAGCGTAGAGACAAACATCAGAGATTAAGCAACGGATTTGTTTTGTTTGGTCCTCTAAATTATTCATTAGGAATTTACTGATGTAGGTATGTCGACTACCAAAGTTTCACTAGTAGGTATAGATCTCTTATGCAGACAAGCCTTTCAATGTGTACAGTTTTGTCTTCCCCCCTTTTACATTGTTTGGTACAAAAAAAGACACAGACATAAGTTTTCTTGTTGTTAAATTAAACAGTCTAAATACTAGAAAGTACGATTTATTAATCCAAAATAACATTAGGTTCAAAGATATCTAATACTCACTGGGTAGTTATACCTACTTATATTTAAGTTATTACATTTATTTTAGTAATTTTTAAGTATTTGCAAAGAAACATTTTCTTCGGTATTAGGTAGATCAATTTTAATTAGGTATCAATTATTATTATTATCAATTCTCATAGTGTCAATGAGTTTTAATACAATGGTATAGGATCCGCAGGCGAAGCGCGTCGTAGACTTAAGACGATGAGGCGCGGCGGCGTCACGGCTATCTTGGTGCTGCATTGCTCCAACAGGAACCGCCAACGAATGGAAGCTCGTTCGTCTGCCGACATCGACTTGAATTGATCCGCCTGTCAGTAAAAATAGTACAAGGAATTATAATTTTATTAATTTATTTACCTACTTGATCATCACACATCCCAGCAACCACGACACTCTGTCTAAGAGTTAATTAATTATTTATTTAAATAGAAACATAATTGAAATTCGGAATAACTGCCTCCTATTTAGCACATTTGATTGTTATTTGAACGATAGCTTAAATACTTTTTTTTTTCATTTTTGTGTGTGGGCCAATTTCGCTGGGCTGAATCGATTTCGACGGGACTTTCTGAGGCAGGTAGAAGAATTTTCACTCGAAAAATCAGACCTAAGAGATTTATAAAACCCTAAATGCGGTTGAAGTCGAAGGGATCAGCTAGTATAGTAAAGGGTATGAATAAAATTCTTACAGAATATCCAAATGAATCTTCAATAACGTTAACGGGTATTTTTGCACTCAGTTCGCCGGTATGGTCTGCAAAGCGAACCCTCAATTCTTCCAAGTTTCCATCCCTAAAGACATAAAATATAGCATTATAGCAAATGCATTATTACAGTAATGCATTTAAAGTCTACATTCAGACTTAGGTAGGTATATTTAAGTATTTTAATAAAGAAAATTGAAAAACGAAAGGCATAAAAGGAGGAACTACTTAGTTTGAGTCGCGATTTTGCATGATTGTGATGCAGTCGCAAAATACCATAAAAACGCTTAAGGCCCTTTATCGAGTATCGGCGAGGAAAATAAAAATGTGGCGAGCACAATGGATCGGGCCCTCGGGACCTGCATAGCCGCGAAATCAAGAAAGAAATAAGAAAAACTCACTTCGAGATCGCAAACTCGTCTAAATCCAGGTGAGTGAGTATTGCATGTAGAGCGGCGCAGAATGGAACCCCAGAGCTGAGCCGGTCGCGGATTTGAGACACGGACGCAGTGTTCGCGCGCTCACCGCTCCAAGCCGCCCAAGCGGCTGCCTCGCCTCCGCCTGGCAAAAAACAATTTCAAGCTTCTGCAATCTATTCTTCTTTAGCCGTCTATGGGCGCATTTCACCTTTCGCTATATAGAAACCTAGTTTAATAAAACCAAGTTTAGCTTAACTGAGTTTTAAAAGTCAAACAAATCGCAGAAAGTTTTGGAGAAACGTGTATCTGACGAACGCAACCGGGCGGGCGTCTAAGACGTTACGTGTGGTTCCTAATTTGTAACACATTTTACATGTCTGCGGTAAAAACCTGCCAAGTTGTTCAACTTGTTCACCTTTTAAAATAGCTAAGGAAAAATATATTATACACTTACATTTATTACACTTAAGTCAAAACAATCTACAGTGTCTGAAAGATCAAAATGCATTGATTATGTAATGGATCGAAGAATCGGAGTGTGACATTTTTGTATTGATGACAAGAACAGAATAGAAATATACAAGGTAATCCTTGACTGCGATCTCATCTGATGACACCCGCTGACTCGTGGTCACACCAGTTTGTAACACCAGTGTGACGTGACGCGATGCAGTCTAAGATGGTACCTAGCGGACTAACTTTAAAGGAGTAAAAGCGTATGGCAGTTTTAATTTTATTAAACCCATACCCGTAATCGGTTTCTAGTTCTACACGCCATCGCATCGTGCCGAAACGCTAAATCGCTTGGCACGTCTTTGACGGTAGTGTGGAAACTAGCCACGGCCGTAGCCTTCCACAAGACAAAGCAATAAAATACCGCATCGTTGGGACTCACGTGTATTTGCCTGATTGCGTATGTAAAGCCGTAGCGCCTCAGCCTCGGGCGTGTGCGGCTGGTGCGTGACCACGCTGCGCGAGCACGTCTGCACGCGCACCGCGAAGCTGCGCCACGACACGCGCGCGTCCGCTATGAACAGCACGCTTTCTAGTGGACGCCATTGCTCAGCCCTGGGAACATTGGGACTGAGGTGTATCACTCGGTAGTCTTTAGGACATCGTGGTAAAAAAAAATGCACCTTATGAATTCATAGGTTCAACGCGTCGCCCGTTTCAACGAAGTCCTGTGACTCAACTGATGTCGTTGGTCCACCTAGTCTGGGTCTGGATGTGCCACTTACTGGTGGAACCAACTCCTTTGATGAATACCTATCACTATCAACATGGGGTTATTCAAGGGGCGGATCAAAAAATTCCTGCAAAGACGGCAACACATTGGCGTTGCCTCCGGTGCTTCAAATGTTCATGAGTGAGAGATACTTTAACATCACGTGGCCTTCGTTTACGCGCTATATATTAAAAAAGTTTGCCATACCACGTCACCTGTCCAGAGAACAAAAGAATCCTAACGTCTTATTCAAAGCCTAACGTCTCATCTGTTCTTTAAACTCTGTGCTCTGGCCTCTGCCTATTACCATCTCTTGAACTTTGTAATCCTGTTCGTCAACGGATAGCTGATAGATGTCCATATCTGGACATAGGTTACTTGTAGAGACTTCCTGTGATTCTATGCAATTCATACTACATATTATTATTATAAAAACCGGCCAAGTGCGTGTCGGGCCACGCGCAGTGTAGGGTTCCGTAGTTGAAAGTCTCAAATATTATTGCTGACCTAGGTTAGTGCTTTTATTTTATTTATGAATATTGAATACATTTTGAGTTCCATGGTTTAAATACTAAAATATACTACAAAATATGCATCTTACACTACGTGTAATACCTAACTTAGAAAAAACAGATATAACTCCTTAACTAATGAACCCTACTTAGCCGTGATAGTTTTCCTTTAAAATTCATTATATATACTACTGCTGTGAATTTTTTCTTGTATATCCTATATACAACCATTTAGCTGGCAGAGGGGGGGGGGGGACACTTGACTCTAATAAAATTTAGCACTTTAAAATATCATATTTCACAAACGGATCCCTGAATTGAAAAATGGTGTTCCCACACCCACAATATTTTTGAAAGACCTATTCAACGACACCCCACACTACGGGATAGTCGAAAAAATAAATTCATCCCCACTTTACATGTAGGGGGGAGGTACCCTAAAAAAAATTATTTTTCAAAATTTTATTTCACCACTTTGTCGGCGTGATTGATATTTATACCCTTGTCAAATTACAGATTTCTAGTACCAATAATCTCTCAGCTAAACCGCGGACGGACGGACGGACGGACATGGCGAAACTATAAGGGTTCCTTGTTTACTACGGAACCCTAAAAAGTATGTATTGAATATGTACTTAGCTGTACAAATTAAATACCTTTGAATTGTATCAATATCAAATATATCTAGGGTTAACGAAGCTGGTGTCGTATTGTCCATTATTTCCACGGAGCGTACTGTCATGTCTGCACCTTGAACGTAGTGAAAGGAGAGTCAGGTAAGTATGGTGCAGTGCAATGCCTATCTATACCTACTAATATTATAAATGCGAAAGCGTGTTTGTTGGTTTCTGAATCAATCATGTAGCAACAGAGCAACGGATATAGGCGTGTTTTTCTGCAAGGCTGTATTTGAGGACCTGTAGAGTAGAATAGGCTTTTTATCCTGGTAAAACACCCGCCCCCCGGGATTTTTAAAAACAACTCGTTGCAGGCAAAAGCTAGAACCTATCTACGTTATAAAGATGAACTTTTGTATAGAACTAGGTAACTAATTGTTATAAAAAAATACCTACCTGCTTTTGTTTTTATAGTTTTCGCTGGTTTGACAGTTTTAACTACTATCAATAAGTCCACGTAAACATTGGTCGTCTGTTCTGTAATAAATTAAATACGATTTATTTGTGGTTTATTTCATGTAATTTAATACCTACCTATAAATACATAGGTAGGTACCTTATCTTGCTGGCGAACTAAGTACCTATTGCACTAAATCCTTACTAATATTATAAATGCGAAAGTGTGTTTGTTTGTTGGTTTGTCCTTCAATCACGCCTCAACAGAGCTAAGGATCGACGTGATTTTTTGCATGGGTATAGTTGAGGACCTGGAGAGTGACATAGGCTACTTTTTATCCCGGAAAATCAAAGAGTTCCCGAGGGATTTTAAAACTAAATCCACGCGGACGAAGTCGCGGGCATCAGCTAGTAATTTAATAAAGTAGAGTACCTAGGTAGGTAATTCGTTAAAGTAGGATTACTTAGAGGTCAGAGAGAGAGTTAAGTGGTAGTTACGACTTACGAGTACATCTGCTGCTCCAAATGTTTAAGGGCGGCTATAATCACTTAACGTCAGGTGACCCGCCTGCTGGTTTGCTCACTATTTATGTATAGGTATAAAAAAATAGTAGAAGCTAAAGTTTGATAAGTTATTAGGTAACTACCTGTAATTTTCAAGACTTCCGAAAGTCCGCAATATCCAGCGCAAGGCTTCGTAGGAATATGGAGCAGTGGCAAATACGAGCCGAACGTATCACCGTCGAATATGCACATGTCGGAGCCTTCGTTCAGCGACAGGAAAAATGGAGAGGTCGTCTTAAATCATAACAAAGAAATTGAGCCATTTATTTTAATTCGATAAAGGATCGATCTCTATAAAGGATTTCAACCTGATGACAATACAGTCTAAGATGGTAGATGGTAAGATGCAGTAAGATGGTAAGTAAAGTAAAAAGTAAGTAAAAGTAAAAAGAAGTTTATTTTCCAAATTACAACTTAAGCTTAAGATTACACTATTAACATTATAAATAATAAATTAAGTTGCAAAATTTGTCTACATTTTCGAAAACTGTGCACCTGTTTTCCGAACTAGTTGAAACTGTATCTCGGAAAACAGGGCCACCAGCTCGGAGACACAAAGACCTGAAGACAAACGAGTGCGTCTGTAAGTTTTGCAAGGTAAGTGAAAGTGAGGTGTGTGTGTGTGTGTGTGTGTGTGTGTGTGTGTGTGTGTGTGTGTGTGTGTGTGTGTGTGTGTGTGTGTGTGTGTGTGTGTGTGTGTGTGTGTGTGTGTGTGTGTGTGTGTGTGTGTGTGTGTGTGTGTGTGTGTGTGTGTGTGTGTGTGTGTGTGTGAGATGTATGATGGAGGGCTTACTTGGAAAGAGGTACGGCAGTTTAAAATAAGCTCGTGCCTCTTACCGGTTTCTACATGACCGGAACGCTAAATCACTTGACATATTGTCATTGTTTTTAACGGTAAGGTAGCAACTAGCCACGGATATACAGCCATTAGAACAGACAAGGGAAATTTCAGAAAATCAGAAAAATAGAAAGTTCAAACCTGTGGTTTATATACTTCGTTGTCTCCACTTTTGATACAAATCTTCGGTGATGATATAGCAACTGAAAAAAAAATCATTTTTGGACAGTCGGGTAGAGATACTGTTTTCATTTAAAAATTTTACTAAAATGGTAAAAATGGTTTGTTTGGTATTACCAACGTCGCCAACAAGAAATCTTTCGTAGAATGTAATAACAAATGATTCTGAGCCCCAAACGTCTGCATTTATTGTATCAATCGTAGAATCACGCAATGTAAATGACATGACTCCTCGTGATTCTCCATTCTTCTTTTTTGATCCTACAGTTCGGGGACTATTTTTTGCAATAATAATTCCTACAATTAATGCATTATTTATATTAGTATTTAAATTATTTAGGCAAACTTTTTGGATTCCCGCCATTTTCGTATCTAGAAGTAACACAGAAATAATAATGGTGAAAGTGGAGAACAAGAGGCCATAGAGTTGTAGAGTAGCATGGAGGTATAACTAAGGGTGGAACCACATTTGTGAGGATCGATTCGGATTTTGCCTATACAAAACTGTCATTTTCCATACATTCGTGTACGCATCGAAAAGCCGATTTGATCCGTACACGTTTCTATGGAATTTGACAGTTTTGTATGGGCGAAATCCGAAACGATCCTCACAAATGTGGTTCCACCCTAAGAATATTAGACACTATGGTATTTCTTGTAGATACCATGGAACTAGGATTTGCGACTACGATGGTAATTCCTAGTTCCATTTACGAATGCTAATCCATCACAGACGAACAGCTACTGACACTTGATCTCCCTGTAGTATTTAAAATTGTATTCAGGCACCATTTATACACTGTAGTCTTTGTCAGGCACTTGCATGGAATTATTATGTACTTACGTACGTAAGTACAATAATAATTCCATGGGCACTTGATACTGATAGACATAGATAATACACTATATTTACCATTGATAGACGTGGTCTATGCTGTTATACGTCAGTGAAAATCAAATCATTTTTGATTTTAGATTTCAAACTTCAAAGTGGGTTTTTGGCGCCAACGTTAAGGTTTCTAACTAATCGAATTTTTACAAAAACAATGTTATTTAAAGTGGAATCAAATCTATCTGATGTTGAGGCTAAAAAATTTGAAGTCCAAAACATTGACCGACCTACGATTGAGCATACGGATACGTCTAAAAGGTTTTACGAGGTTTCTCGTGATTTTTCAAAACAATACGCTCACATTTACTCCGCTAGACTGAATACATTTAGAAATATACTACAACCCATTATATTTAAAAGGTGGGGTAGTAAATACAAGATTTTAAAGCTTTGCGACTTGGTAGACAAAGGTACAACTTGTGTTATAATAGGTACCCTTTTCAAACTTCAAGAATTAAAACCAAGTATATTGAAAGAGCTTTCAGATCAGCTGGAGATAATCCCACAACCTGCGAGGTTTGTAATATTCATTATCTTTTTTACATTAAAAAGTTATTAGAATGAAAACTGTTCATTGTAATTAACTTCATTAACTTGATATAAATGAAACTTGCAGTTGTTGTCTAGCAGGGTAGCGGGAGGTGGGAACGAGGGAGAGGGTGAACCACCCATGCAAATTACACTGCAATTCTTGATACTGATTACTGAGAAATTAATTTTCCAAATCTTGAGGTTATGTTTGCTGAAAGTTGCATGTCTTCTCTTTAGTTTAGTTAGGTGAGGATTAGGGAGGAGGAGATCTTCTGTAACACTGCCCAATCTCCTCCCCCCTAAAACAACAGGTAGGCCTGTTAGATCGAAGTTTTTCTAAGTGGTTTAAAAAATAAACCATAAGGCCTACAGTTATCTGACATGTCAGTTGACAGAATTTGTAGATGCAGAAGTCTTTCTGATTCTGAGTGGTTTCTTTAATGAATGAATGAATGAATGTTACGAAAGGTAATTTTTTTTGCTATGCAGGACCCATTTTGTCCATGAGACAGACAGTTTGGTGCTCGAAGATGAGTTACAAAGAGTTAAGTTGTCTGGAGATTGCATTGATGTCAATGAAGTGGTCACTGGTGTGGTTGCTGCTTTACTGGGTAATAATTATTTTTATTATTATTACTAACTTCCCTGAATCATAAAGTTTAGTTTCATTAAAATATTTAAACAAAGTGACTACAGCTGTTTATCATCTACTAGTGACCCACCCTGGCTTCGCACTGGTAGTAGAGCATATTATGCCTACATGTTTTTTTCTATCGTAGGGTCGCATTAGCTTATTGCGTTGAATTCATTCATTTTTAGGGTTCCGTACCCAAAGGGTACCAACGGGACCCTATTACTAAGCCTACGCTGTCCGTCCGTCCGTCCGTCTGTCAGCGGGCTGTATCTCGTAAACCGTAATACATAGACAGATGAAATTTTCACATATTATGTATTTCTATTGCCGCTATAACAACAAATAATAAAAATTTAATTTAATGAAAAAAATTAAATTAAAATATTACCATGGGTACATGGAAATATTTTTATTTAATTTTTTTTAACGGAACCCTAAAAGAGCGAGGCCCGACTCGCACTTGGCCGATTTTTCACACATCACATCACATTAATTTTTATTTTGCGATAACTCCTATGATATTAATTTAAATTATATTATGGTGTAAAGGATTATCATAATGCGCATGAAATGCTTATGTAACATATTTAAGTTGATAAGGATTAATACTGTATCTCTCTAAATAGATTTCCAATTACATTGAATGTAACAATTTTTAGAAGTTAAAATGGGTATATTAAGCTATCCGAAAAATCATGAATCACCCTGTCTATTGGGGGAAAACCGCATGAAAATCAGTTCAGTAGATTTTGAGTTTATCTCGAACAGACATTTTGGGGGATTTTGTTTTATAGTATGTAGTGAAGGGAAGATACAGTTCAAAAGGAACATGGACTGAAAGACATCTTAGCTGAAGAACCTGAGCCAGCTATTCTTTATTATTTTATATTTGGTACATTAGTACCCAATCTTTATGCAGAGAAAAATAAACCTTAACATAAAAACACAAACAGTTGTTGCTATGTACCTATATATTGTATATTGCTTACTTTGTTCAGGATCTGAGGATGAGAATGGCCTTTTTACGATCAAAGATGTATGCTGGGCTGGATGTAACATACAGAAGCCATTGCCAGTGTTAACTAGTGATAGGTAAATAGTTTTATTTTATTCATAAGAATAGAATAGAATAATAGAAATATTTTTATTTTTATTATTCAAATAAACTTTAACAAGTGCTTTCGAATCTTCAAATGACTCTACCATTGGCTTAGAATGCCTTTTCTACCTTTATAAAAAGCTATAATTATAATTTCATAGCATTGTGTGAACCTACACTTAACTAGAAATGCACATCCAAGTAAAATTGGATACAACAACCAGATTCTGTAAAAGCTGCATCAATCATCATCATCATTAGCAACCCATCAATGGCTCACTACTGAGCGCAGGTCTCCTCTCAGAGAAGGGTTATAGGCCATAGTCCACCACGCGGGCCCAATGCGAATTGGCGGACTTCACACACCTTCAAGAACATTATGAAGAACTCTCAAGTGTGCAGGTTTCCTCACGATGTTTTCCTTCACAGTTGAAGCAAGTGATATTTAATTGCTTAAACGCACTTGACTCCGAAAAGTCAGAGGTCGAACCTGGGATCGAACCTGCAACCGAATAGGAGACCACAGTCCTAACCACGAGGCTATCACTGCTTCAGCATCAGTCATGGCTATTCTCAATTGTGGTGATTGACTGAATTTATTGGATTCTTTCTGAAACAATGCATTTTAGCCAATTAGTCCGGGAGGAATCGACGCATGCGTACCGAAAACTATTCCACCTCAATTTTTTTATGCGATCCTCTTCAAATAGCCCTCCTAATTATATAAATGCATGTTGCCAGGGCGCCACCTGGTGCCATATTGTTTAAACCGAAATTGTTTAAACAATTGCAAGGAATTGTTATTTTTCAACCGGACAATTTTTTTTTATATTTTTTATTGAAATACCAATAAAAAAGGTTCTATGACTTTTCACGATAAAGTTAATATTTTTAAAGATATGAATTTTTAAAGGTTCGAAAAATTTCAAATTTGGGTACTTTTGAGTTTTGACCCATGAAAAATATATTAAAAAAAACATAATGTTTAAGTAATATTTTTTTTTAAATTCTCTATACAATAGTTAATAATATTGTTAATAGAGATTTAAAAAAATTTCATTGTTTATATCTTTTTTTTAATTGTTAATTTCGCGCGCTCACAAGTTTTACGCTTACCTTTAAGAAAATTTTTAAGAAAATTTTATTGACCTAATAACTAGGCCAGTGTCGATAACTGGGTCTTACTTTACTTTCCGTTTTAATAACAAAAAGTATTATTATAAACTAATAAAAAAGTAATTTTAATGACATGTTCCGATTTATGCTTAAATAACTTTTGAAAAATTGATTTCAGAAAATAATTTATTAAAAACAAATTGTAGACAATTTAATTATTGAGAGACAGCGATACTTAAAGTTAACCTTTAAGTATCGCTGTCTCTCTCTGACTCATGCGTTGCATCGGCCTCTCTGTGTCTTGAATCATTATTTATCATTTATCTTAAAAACTATCAACTTTATCAAGATTGTTAAAGAGAGCAATGTTATTAATAATTAAATTGTCTAAAATTTGTTTTTAATAAATTTTTTATTATATCCGTTAAATCTATATTTATGTACTCTAAAATTAAAACTACCTACTACATTAAAATTAAATTTATTCTAAAATTAAAACTAAAATAAAAATTAAATAAAATCTAAAACCCCATCGAAGTCACTGCAGTGTGGCATGGTACCCAAGATGCTGGCAGCATTACCCCTTTGGATGGCCAAGCTAATCCTTTGGGCAAGGTAGCTGCCAGCTCTTGGATCCCCGGTAGACTCGATCACCTTTTTAGTTAGCTCTACAAAAAGCGCTCGAGCCTCCGGGCCCCACGGCCCCAGGGTCTCTACACCAAAAGGCACAAATATGAAACCACTGTCAAGTTTTTCATATTTGCGCCTCTTAGCCTGTTTGGCGCTAGTAGCCGCTGCACCCGCCACAGAGGAGGTCGCATGGATGTGGGATGCAGCTAGAGTATCTACACAGGTGGCATCCCACACAAGCGACCTCCCTGTCCTCCAAGGAACAAGCGTCATACCATCAGGTCTCCTGCCATCACTACGTGCCAAACCAATAGGTTCTAATACAGCTGGCACGTGAGCAGTAGCAAGAGACCTGCGGATGATGTCGTTGAGGGCATTGTGGCGGGAGAAACGACCAGCGCTCTTCGAACAGGAGAGTCCGTGATGACCGTAAGCGTCGACGTGGTCACCGCAGTGGCAACGGTGAGGCTGGGTTATTTTGGCGCCGAGCCTAAGGCCAACTACCACTGCAAGAGTGGCGTGGTTTAAAAGAGTGCCTAGATTAGCAGAAGGGAGAGCATGGAGCTGAGCATTGATCCAAGAGCTGGCAGCTACCTTGCCCAAAGGATTAGCTTGGCCATCCAAAGGGGTAATGCTGCCAGCATCTTGGGTACCATGCCACACTGCAGTGACTTCGATGGGGTTTTAGATTTTATTTAATTTTTATTTTAGTTTTAATTTTAGAATAAATTTAATTTTAATGTAGTAGGTAGTTTTAATTTTAGAGTAAATATAGATTTAACGGATATAATAATGAGCTTAAAAATACATATTATGATAATATTTGAATAATATATAAATTTTTTTCTGAAATCAATTTTCCAAAAGTTATTTAAAACGCTAAACGGAAAATAAATTGTTTCGAATTTGGAGAGTACTTTATAAAAATAGGCGGGGCCAAAACCCATCCGCGGGGCGCACCCCCTTCACGTGCTAAGAGGTCACGTAGATAAAATAGATGGCGCTGGTAAAAATAAATAACTTTCATTTTTATGTTTAATAATATTTGATATAGAAAAGCACTATTTTGTTTAAAAATATTTTTAATACATACCTACAAAATATATAAATACTCAATTTTTATCGTATACAGGAGACGGTTTATTAAAGGTAGGTATAATATTATTCTATTTGAAAATAGAAGGTATCAGCTTAATACACAATCTGGAAGATGAGAAATCTAAAGAATAACATAAGGTCACAAGTAAATTGGTTAACAATTACTATACCTACTTAATAAAATGAAGAGATCCGTAGGAGAACCAAAGTCACAGACATAGCTCAGCGAGTCACGAAACCATGCGAAACTGAAGTGGAAATGGGCAGGGCACATAGTTCGAAGAGCTGTTAGTCGTAGGGGTCCCAAGGTGCTGGAGTGGGGTGGAAACTCAGTGTTGGTCTGCCAACAACAACAAACAACAACCCCACTAGGTGGACCGACGCGTCAAGCGAGTCGCAGGGAGCCGCTGGATTCAAGCGGCGCAAGACCGAAGACTTATTTGGGTATCATTAAAGCAAGAGTGAATAGGCATCTTCTAGGCAAACGCGTTCCACCTTAGGCCACATCATCACTTTCCATCAGGTATGATAGTGGTCAAGCGTGTGCCTATAATAATGTATAAAAAATAAATAAAAAAAAAGCCATACTGAAATTCTTTTTTATTGCATCGATGTAATTCAAAATCGATATTTAGGGTCCCCTAGCGTCAAAAAAGACGAAGTAGTTGCCAAAATTTTAATCGTTCGTTTTTTACGATATCGACGGCAGAAAGCGGAACTGGCGTATCTCAAAAAATCCAGTTTTACACCAGAGCCAAAAAACTATTTGAAAAAATCATAACTCGTAAATTAATAAAGATAGAATGTTTAAATTTGCAAGAAATTTCTATGAATCTAAACGTTATTTGATACAGTTATTAGGAATGTCCTAAAGTTACTGCTTCATTGATTTATTTTTTACGAGTTACAGCAGTTGATATTTAAATATCGAGCAGCGGAAAAGCTGTAACTGTAAGGTGAAATGTATGACCAATTAAAATAAGTAGATACAAGTTTTCGTGCTACGATCTGCTGTATCTCAAATATTCTGCTATTCGAAACATGGCCATTTTGATGTATGTGATTTTAATTAAATAAGTTTATAAAAATAAAATGTTTGATTTACATTCTGAATTATAAATTATCTATAAGTACATGATATATTATAATAAAACTGTAACTGATCGTTGTCTGTACAGTGAAGATATATGAGAAAAACTTATTAGGGGCCTTTATCAACAGAACAGGGAATGAAAGCCCTAAATGCACTTAGTCCTATCTTAAACCGTAAAACGAATTTAAGTTCGACTACAAAAACTAAAATTTATTCGTCCCTAGTGCGACCATGCATAACGTATGCGGCACCTGTATGGAGCAGTACCTGCGATACTAACTATAACAGTCTTCAAGTTATCCAAAACAAAGCGTTAAAAATTTCGTATAATACACCATTCAAAACAAACTTGAAAAAGCTACATGACCACATTAAATTTCCATTAATTAAAGATTTTGTTTTAAAACTAACACGTAAGTTTTACCTGTTCAAAAATCCCAGTAACACAAATAAACTCGTTTCATCATTAGGTTCAAGTCACCACTCCATACGACTCGATAAATATGGTCGATATAAATTTCCGCATCACTACGTCCTAACCGGTTATCGGTGACGAAGGCGACCCGACGCGCTGACCGCCTGCATCACTAGCGATTGACTTCATACTTTTTCGCAAACCCAATTATGTCTTTTTTGTTTTTACCCTTCACTGCATATTCTTTTTAACTATGTAATATGTAGTTCTTTTTAATATAAAATTAATTGTATGTTTTAGATCCTTGTTTTGTAATGTGTAGGCAATAAATATTACATCCTGCCTGCAATCATAGTTCCGACGGTATTTTTTTTTTTTAATCAATTAGTGACCATTGTAATAATATTGTATTTTTGTTTTCATTTCAAATGTTTGTAAAGGCGAATTGTTTAGCCTGATTAACATTATAGCCCTATTCTTGTGTTTTCTTAGTTTATAAGAATGCCCATAATTGTAACATGCTGTAAAATAAAAATAAATAAATAAATAAATAAATAAAAAATAAATTTATCAACAGAACAGAACCCAAAACAATGATTGTTAGAATTTTTGTCTGTATGTCTTTGCGTTAGTGCGCACTAATCTCAGAAACGGCTACGGTGTTGTGGTAAGCTTCACTTCAAACTCAGTGTTTGTTTTACTTCAATATAGTTCATAAATAAAAAAGTTATGTCAATTTAAAGAATCACGTCGAACATTTAACTGTTCAGTTAATGAATCACGTTGAACATTTGTCATCATTTGTTGAACGTTGACGCTTTTTTGGCTCTTAACATTAATAAAATTAATATCTACGTGTTTCAGTGTTTAAGATAATTCTATCCTTATGGGGGTGAAAAGAGTAATGAAAGTTTGTAAGTGAGTTCGGTAATTTTTGGAGTATGATGCGTGAATCTTTATTAACGGGTGTCTATTTGGTAATAATAAAGCACTTGGACTAGCCTTTTTAAATACTTTACCCATATGGGAGTGAAAAGGGTATGAAAGTTTTGTACAGAAGTGCGTCATTTTTGAAGTGAAATGCATGAAACTTTATTTATATGCGTTTAATGCATCTCGTCTATAATAATAAATAAGTAATAATTTTGCTTTTAAGGGGATGAAAAGGGGGATGAAACATTTATGTGAGTTTGGTCATTTTTTAAACAAAATGCATAAACTTAAAAAGCCATCAAGCGATTTCAAATATTCTACCTTTACGGGTGAAAAAGGGGATTAATTTGGTATGTAATGATGATGAAGTTTCGAAGTGAAATGCATGATACTATATTTTTAGGCGTCTTAAGAAAATGATGGAAAAGGGGATGAAAGTTTGCATTGAAATCCATAATTTTTGAAGTGAAAAAATATTTATATAAAACATCACTCACTTTCTTTACTGTGTACCTACCTAATGTTTCTTAACAATCAAGATAGGTACGTAAAATATAAGCAGGTAAGGTTGTAAACTTTACTTGCTTATTAGATATAGTAGGTATGGTAAATATACAGACTTTCAATTAACTAAAAAATAACATTTAACTAAAAATAGGTTAAATTTTAATATTCTTTTACTTACCCGAACTCCTGAAGTATAATAATTAATTTTAAACACGTAAATAAAACGTAAACGATAAGTTAACAATCTTTTAAAATAATATTTTTGTTAACAACAAATACGCTTTCTCACTATCGGCGCTTACGCATCAGATGCCGCGCGATCAGAATGGCGTATATAGCAAACACCTCGGGATTGGAGGGGTGCGGGTCTATCTAGAGTGGCGTATTGATTACTCATCACAAAACAATACTCTAATATTATGGTGTAAGTAAGATATTTGCTCTTAAATTAAATGTTTGAAATGTAGTAACTGATTGATAAACACTCACCACTTCAAAGCATATTGCTGTATCCTTGTCAACGTAAAATTTTGGGGCGGCTGAAATGCTGTATCTCTTTTGAAATCAATGTCCGTCAGGGTAAAATAATGGTGTAACTGTTATTTATGTTGGACGTGTTGTCGTATCTATTTTATTTTCAAAAATAGCGATTTTTCCTCTATTTACAGCAATTTGTCATGTAAGCAGTACCAAAACTAGAAAAAATTCAATGGCGTATCATTAAATTTTTTCATCGTAGAAAGACGAGACATATACCATTCGACGCGGCTTTTTTCGCTTATCAACAATATAGTAAAAAAAGTCATTTAGCCCAAATTTTGAGATACGACTTTTCCGCTTTCTGCCGTCGATATATAAAAGAAAGTGGTGTTAGTTACACTATTTATAACTCAAGAACGGATGAACCGATTTGGCTGAAAATTGGTGGAGACGTAGCTTAGAACCAGGAGACGGACATAGGATACTTTTTATCCCGTTCGACCGCGTTTCCGTCATGTCACTATATAAACGTGGTATAACAAAAACGCATCTGACAAAACGCAAATGACAGTGGAATAACAAAACGTATGGTAAAAATGACAATTATAAAAATGATAGCTAAACGTAATTGATAATATCATCAGTAATATGTTTTCTCTTTTAATCATCATTAACAATGCTGCGAGTGATATTATAAATGCGAAAGTGTGTTTGTTTGTTGGTTTGTCCGTCAATCACGCTGCAACAAAGCTACGGATTGATGTGATTTTTTAGATAGGTATAGTTGAGAATGGAGGGTGACAGGCATCCCGGAAAATCAAAGAGTTCCTGCCTGATTTTAAAAACTAAATCCACGCGAACGAAGTCGCGGGCATCAGCTAGTAACAAATAAATTCAATATGGTGCTGATTTTTTAAAATTTTGGAAACCTAATACAAAACCCTAATTACCTTATACAAAATATTATATACTATGAGTCATTAGAGTTAATATTATTAATAAAATTATTGTTTTATGATAATAAATAAAAAAGTATTAATTTTATTTTTATATAATATTTAAAAAAAAATTAATGACATAATTGTCCTCATTTTATTGGAACTACTTGTACCTGGTATTATTACGCACGCTCAGTAATCCACGCCGCGCATGCGCGGCACTCATGTCACGCACACTGGCATATTTTCATTGGCCTGTTTTTAGGGTTCCGTACCCAAAGGGTGCCAACGGGACCCTATTACTAAGCCTCTGCTGTCCGTCCGTCTGTCAGCGGAATGTATTTCGTAAACCGTAATAGATAGACAGTTGAAATTTTCACATATTTTGTATTTCTATTGCCGCTATAACAACAAATAATAAAAATTAAATTAAATTAAAAAAATTAAATTAAAATATTTCCATCATGGAAATATTTTAATTTAATTTTTTTAACGGAACCCTAAAAGAGCGAGGCCCGACTCGCACTTGGCCGATTCTTTTCGTTCTTTAGTAGCGCGACACACCTAGACTAAGTATTCACATAGAGTACCATATTTACTTTCATAATATGCATTTAGTTATATAAACCTGTTATCTTGACATTACAAGCAGAAACTTCAATTTTATTTTATTATGGTAAATAAAAAAAACAAACAAAGACATAATCTGAAGTCAGAATTCGAACCCTGAACAATTGGATTCACTCCGTCACCCTCGCCACCACACTAGACACTCTACGGAGAAGTCTGTGAAATAATCGAAGGCATCACGCAAATCATATTTCCGTCGAACTTTTTAACAAACCAATTTTATATCGTGTTGCTTAGTCGTTTAGTCAATGACCAATAGATGGAGTTGCTCTTCAACGTAAAGTTTTACGATAAAAGCTTCGTATTTTATTTTTTGGTCGCCGAGTAGTTACAACCTGCTATTTTCAAGCGCCATCAAGGCATTTTTAATTTTTTCCTAACCGAAAAAAAATACATAATATTATCCTGGCGGATCCGGACACACGTCCAACGCTGGCAATAGCCTTCAGTTAACTGGTTAAAAATGGGCGGGTTGTACGATAGTGATGGGACTATATACTTTGCAGTCCTAGGAAAGAGATGGAAGTTATAGATTCAGGGGGCGGGAATTGAAAAAATCTTTAATAAGTGTTAAATTGATTAAAAAAAATTATGAATGCTAATTATCAAAGAATAGTTCAAACCGCTTTTAGTAAATATTTATATCAACACAAATAAAAAAAATAGCAGGAAAAAAACCTACCGTTTCCGATTAAAACGAAAAAAAAGGAGATTATTGGAGCAAAGTTTGGGAAAACTTTCTATCGAGAATTTTTTTTCCAATCGTGTTTCTACCTCAAAGTAAATTTAGATAAGAGACCCAGATTACATATTACTTTGAAATTATTCAAAATGAACTTATAGTTTTCCTCACAAAGCTCACCAAAAATCGCCTGTCGCATGCTTTTACCACCTTAAGCGTAAATCGGAACATGTCATTATAATTACTTTTTTATCAGTTTATATTACTTTTTTGTTATTAAAACGGAAAGTAAAGTAAAAGACCCAGTTATTAACACTGGCCTAGTTATTAAGCCAATAAAATTTTCTTAAAAATTTTCTTAAAGGTAAGCGACGCATACTTTTGAGCGCGCGAAATTAACAATTAAAAAAAAGATATAAACAATGAATTTTTTTTAAATCTCTATTAACAATATTATTAACTATTGTATAGAGAATTAAAAAAAAAATATTACTTAAACATTATGTTTTTTTTAATATATTTTTCATGGGTCAAAACTCAAAAGTACCCAAATTTGAAATTTTTCGAACCTTTAAAAATTCATATCTTTAAAAATATTAACTTTATCGTGAAAAGTCATAGAACCTTTTTTATTGGTATTTCAATAAAAAATATAAAAAAAATTTGTCCGGTTGAAAAATAACAATTCCTTGCAATTGTTTAAACAATTTCGGTTTAAACAATATGGCACCAGGTGGCGCCCTGGCAACATGCATTTATATAATTAGGAGGGCCATTTGAAGAGGATCGCATAAAAAAATTGAGGTGGAATAGTTTTCGGTACGCATGCGCCGATTCCTCCCGGACTAAATAGCGAGTGAGTATCAGCCAATCAGAGGTGATTACAATTGTCACACTATAGCAATCATTTTGGATAATTGCACCACTGTTCTATTAGGTTTAACAATTAATTATGTAAATAAATTCTTTTTTAGGTATATAGTTTTGATGTCAGGTCTAAACCTAGCCTCGAAGAGTGGAGATCATTTGTTTTCCTTGAGTCTTTTCACCGAGTGGCTTTCTGGTTTTTGTGGGACATCAGAATACCAACAGGAACTCTCCAAGATTGTGAGACTTATAATTGCAGGTATACTATAATTATTATATGTATAACTTCTTCCCAAAAAAGGGTGGTTATTTAAAGATAATATAGTAAAAAATTGGTTCACACTAGAAACTATATTCTATGCATACTTTGATCAATGATCACTAATGTGAATGATAGGCTGTCATTAATATTTTAAATTAAGGAATGCATTAAAATCTACCAAAAACAGAAGTTTATTGTATTGAGATTGCATGGAGAACCTCTTTGGATACAGAACCCTAAAAACAGAAAAAAACACATTAAAATCGGTCCATTCATTGGGGTGCTATAAGGGAACAGACAGACAAACAGATATACAAGTTAAACTTATAACATGAAGGATGTTATAACGTGTGCATCTGTGTGTCTGTCTGTTCCCTGTGTTTTTGCGTCCGGAGGCTAAAAATCGAATCATCATCACTATTCCAGGTGGAATGTATGCAAATCATTCAGATGAGAGCACACTGAATGAATCAGACGTGATCGCGGCGTCGGAGCTAGTGGACTCGTTCGCGGCAGCGGTCAGCGCGGTCACACCCTTGGACCTCATGCCCGGCTGCAAGGATCCCGCCGGTATCATGTTGCCGCAGAAGCCGTTCCACTATTGTAGGTTTTTTTTTTCAAATTAGTTACACTGTAACTGTATCATATCACAAGTTATGGTGGTCACACGTGGTGGTACATATTGAACTTACTTAAAGAATTTTAGAAGAACTTACTTTGAACTTACTTTGTCGCATAATAACTTAAAACTTACAACTATTATAGCAAATTATTGGGTAGCCCAATGTGTTTTCTCATTGAATATCCTTTAGGTACATTGGAATAAAAAAATTATAATTATTTTTATTGGTTGGTTTCTTTAATAAATGAATTTGAAAATGTATCAATTCCAGGTTTATTTCCAAAAGCAACAGAATACAAATCGTTCAACCGAGTTTCTAATCCATATGAATGTGATATAGGGGGTAAGCATATCTTTATACATAGTTCATTAGTCAAGTTCTAAAGTCTGCAGTCATGAGTTACAGAATTTTCATAATCTGATGTTGATCTAATAATTTTAATTCTGTTGTAGAAAATAGAGAAGTCTTAACACCGTGCTACCCTTTTCACCACAGAAATTTATTAAGATAGAACGGAAAAGTGGACGGAGCACGCGTGACAAAATTTTGCAATAAAACCCTTAAAAATGCTATTTTTAACTATCCCAAATTATAGAAATCTTCTTTCCAAACCGGTGGTAGAGTCTAGACTTCTCATAAGAGCCACAGGTTGAACTAGCTACATTTTGAATTTACTAATTCTAGAATAAATAATTTCGTTTCGCAAGGAAGTTTCTTTTGAACAAAAATAATATTTTCGAACGACACACTGCGTCGTTTTGTGTAGAAATAGGCTCGCATGAATACTTTAGTAAAACAGTGGTGATATAGTTCCATAGGTGTAGCCACTTTATCTCGATATATTTCTGCCCTTTTCGCCCTATTCCCTGCAGAAAAGGATAGCATCACATTAATTATAGATCTGTCAATTTAGTTTTATAAGTACCTATTGCTATTACGTACAACGCAACAGCTCCATTGATTTTGTTTCATTAAAATATTCTGTTTTTCAGGTTTTACATGTCTAGGTACATCAGGTGAACCAATAAAAGATATAACTAGATACAGTACCATAGATTCTGAATTGAATGCCATGAAGAAAACTCTACAATGGCGTCATGTAGCACCCACGTGCCCAGATACTGTGCCGAGCACGCCATGTTTGGATACCGATCCATTTACTATATACAACTGCCCCGCAATATATTACAGCGGTAACTGCAATGAATTTTCCACTGATTTGTTTAAAGGTAAGATTTTTTTATTATATTCATTATTATATTGTATACTACCCACCACCTAGACCCTCCACTAGGTGAACCGACCACATCAAACGTGTCGCAGGGAGCCGCTGGATGCAGGTGGCGTAAGACCGAGGCCTTTGGAAGTCCATGCAAGAGACCTTTGTGGATGTCTATCGGTTGTTATAGAAGAAAATTGTTTTATAGCTTTTGACAGCAACATCCTACGCATGGAGTTAGGATTAAAGTAGAACAGGAATGATTTTCCCTGGAATCAAAATCCCATGTCACTCGCCAGGTGGCAGGTCCTAATCTATACCCATGAAAAAATCACGTCGATTTGTATGTGTGGCAACGTGATTGAAAGACAAGTCAATAAACTAATAAACTTTCACTTGGAGAAGGATATTATAGGCTACTTTATATCCCGGAAAATCAAATATCAACGATTTTAAAAACTAAATCCACGCGGATAAAATAATATTAAACTGAAATAATAAAACAGTACATTTTATTTATTTTCAGGAGATGAAGGACAAACAGTCAGAATAGTATGTATTCCTGATTTTTATACATCAAAGACAGTGGCTTTGGTTAATCTTGCAAATTTAGAATGTTATAGCATGACATTCGCATGAAATATGTATCTTTGATGTGTTACTTAATATAAGTGTAGGTATTATTTAAAAATATATTTGATTAAAGGTACACTTCATTTTTTTATTATCATTCATTAAGCATTCATCCCATCAACAGCTCACTACTGAGCGCACAGATTAGAGGATAACTGAGCGCATGTTTCTTTCAGAAGGTTACCGGTCATAATTTACGCTGGCCTAAATAAATAAAGTTATATATATAAATTACGTGTCACGTTGTTTGTCCGCGATGGACTCCTAAACTACTGAACCAATTTTTGTTCAAACTTCGTAACTATCTGTAATTTGGTCCAACTTGAAAGATAGGAAAGTTTTTTTTATTAGGATAGTTTATTTGTTTTATTTATATATATAAGTTGGCGGTACGAAGTTCACCGGGTTAGCTAGTAAAGTTATAAATCTGTGCGCTAGCCCAAAGCAAATTGGCAGATTTCACATCTTTGAAAATTGGTTTGTAGTGACTACATGGACAATTTTGGCGTACGAATTTGTAGGTGATGCTGCTTCCATGCTATAATAGTTCCATGTTTTCAAAGATGTGAAATCTGCCATTTTGCTTTGGGCTAGCGCACAGATTTATAACTTTACTAGCTAACCCGGTGAACTTCGTACCGCCAACTTATATATATAAATAAAACAAATAAACTATCCTAATAAAAAAAACTTTGTTTGAAAAGATTACCCAGAGAATTTTCAGGTGGGCAAAGTTTCCGCACAATTTTTTCGTAGTCGTAATTCCTAGTTCCATGGTTTTCCTTCACCCATTGAAGCATGTAATATGTATATATAATACTAGCTGACCCAGCGAACTTCGTACCGCCACTCATCAGCCTTATCATTTAGGGGCATGAAAAGTAGATGTTGGCCGATTCTCAGACCTACCCGATATGCACACAAAATTTCATAAAAATCGGTCCACCCGTTTCGGAGGAGTAAGGTACTTAACTAACATTGTGACACGAGAATTTTATTGACCGAGCGAAGCGAGGTCTCTGAGTTTACTAGAGCGATTTGCACTTGTCCGTCCGTCCGTCCGTCCGTCCGTCCGTCCGTCTGTCAGAGCCTTATAACGTTTGAATTACTGAACGTAATTACTTCAAATTTAGATATAATATGTAAACCGATGGCCTCCAGCCGAAAATGGCTTAAAAAGTTATAAAAATCTTTATTTCAGGGGGGCTCTCATAGAAGCGAATGTGAAGAAATTTTTTTTTATTTGCGATTCATAGGTTTTCTGTGTATCATTTTAAAGACTATTTGGAACAGAGTACAACCGTATTTTTTTTTAATTTTTTTCCTAAAATTGACGAAATGGGGGGCTTCCAAAGTGGCGATTTAATACGCTCGCTTGAAGACGCTCTCTGGGAAAATTTTCTATATATTTTCAAGTTGTACTTATTTTCTTACTTCACTTGTATCCTGTACTTGAACAACAAATACTAAAATTATATGAATATTATAAAGAAACGAGATTATTTAATTTTTAATGAGCATCAGTAAATTTCACATAGCTTCACAATAATGCTTGAACTAGGAGTTACGACTACGATTTATCCCAAAAACAGTTTTGCGTCGACCATTATTATTTAGGTACATAATATAATAACATATTATTCAATTAAAATTATTCTTTAGTTAAATATCATTTTGTATATTTTCTATTCGCGTCGATAGATGACGATTTGTACAGATGCCCCTAACCCGTTTTCACTCGTTAGTACCTACATAATAATTCAATGTTTTCACTGACGTTCCCTAACCTTTACGGGCTACCTATGATAAGTTATGTGATGATTACTGTCAACTTCTTTATCACGATCCTGTACGGGACACCTAAAAGGACATTGGGACGGATGTTAGGACTTAGGAATGTGTTTTGGAGCTACTTACGTAAAGAGACTCTTACATAGGGGATGATTTAGGTATGTTTGGTGAAAACGGGCATAATAATAATAATGTCAGTTTTGGTCGTCATATGTATCGATTGAATGAATAATCATGGGATACCGTTACCGCGAGGTCTCAGTTCGGGGCGAACCACTAGTATATAAGAAGAAGATAATGCATAACGCACATAACTCCGAATAGATAGGTACGTGCCTGAGGTCGAACCCGCGATCCCCCGCCGCAGTCATACCACTAAGCTATCACTGCGTGATATCTGCTATCAGCTCACTCAGCATTAAAACCTTTGAATAGGTATATTTAATTCACAAATTGATCATAGTGAATTACATAGTACCTAAGAATCAGGGTACTTCCTACTTCCATGGTTACATAGTCATCATGAGCAACCTTTGACAAATGAACCACAGTATTGTAACTAGTATTCGTCTATGGGTTGACCCAACCAAGGTGCCCTCTGTCGGTGGTTGGAACCGATCGCATGGACATAGGAAACAAACAGGACCGAGTACTCGCAGCTGAAAAGCGAGCCGAGCGAGATAGCTAGTACAGATGCCGTGTGTCCCTATCTAACAGGGTGACAATAAGATTTTCGTTATGTGAGACAAATTCAATCTTGCAATCTTCCTACTAATTATAAGTTTATTATAAACACAGTTATTGAAGTTTTTCATTAGCAATGGAAAATTTCTTAGGGATTAGGGATTGATTACGAAATAAATAATACAAATAGTACAAGGTTTCGATTTGTCCAGTCATAGTGAGTACATTGCTAGATAATTATTATAATGACTGGTAATGTGTAGATAATGTGATAAATTAATCATTTTCTCTAGATATTAATCATAATAGCTGGTCAAAGGCACCCAAAGTAATAAATACAGCCCCACTTCCCCTCCCGCGCCTTATTCCGTTGCCGCACGATCGGTATATTTACCAAAATCTTAGGTTAGGTCAGGGTTGTACAGAAATTCTGTTCTATTTGTTTGAAATGAAACATTAAAATAATGAAAATTGTAATAATAATAATAATAAATGTTTTTTTATTTTTAAGTTTTGTAATGAAATATTTAAAAATATAAAGAGTATGATTAAAAGGAAATAAAGATGATAATAATAATAATAGTACAAAAGTAAGGAGTAAGGGACCATCGTAATCGGCGTCGGCATCGTACGTATTCGACCCATCACACAATACAAGAATTTAAAAATCGGCCAAGTGCGAGTCGGGCCTCACTCTTTTAGGGTTCCGTTAAAAAAAATTAAATTAAATTATTTCCATGTACCCATGGAAATATTTTAATTTAATTTTTTTAATTTAATTTAATTTTTATTATTTGTTGTTATAGCGGCAATAGAAATACATAATATGTGAAAATTTCTTCTGTCTATCTATTACGGTTTACGAGATACAGCCCGCTGACAGACGGACGGACGGACGGATGGACGGACAGCGTAGGCTTAGTAATAGGGTCCCGTTGGTACCCTTTGGGTACGGAACCCTAAAAATTCATGCTCAACATAGTTGTAGATTAGCTTTCACGTTTTAACGGGTTGCCGCTTGAAAAAAATAGACTAGATAAAAATTTATATTTTCTTTTTTAGGGTTCCGTACCCAAAGGGTACCAACGGGACCCTATTACTAAGCCTACGCTGTCCGTCCGTCCGTCCGTCCGTCTGTCAGCGGGCTGTATCTCATAAACCGTAATAGATAGACAGATGAAATTTTCACATATTATGTAATTCTATTGCCGCTATAACAACAAATAATAAAAATTAAATTAAATTAAAAAAATTAAATTAAAATGGGTAGGTGGGTAGATGGAAATCTTTTAATTTAATTTTTTTTAACGGAACCCTAAAAGAGCGAGGCCCGACTCGCACTTGGCCGATTTTTGTTAAGAAAAATATCTATCGAAAGTAATGCAATTAAATACGGTGACTTAAAAATGTTAAAATAAAATTAAAACATAAGTGTCTCAACTGATTTTTTTAGCCAAAATCTTTGATCAAAATCATTTTTTTAGGCTGGCAAGATGAAAGAACGAGACACACGGCCTCCGTTATTACTATCCCTCTCGGCTCGGATTAGCCTCTATGTAATCCGCAACAGGAAATATACTTTATCTACTTGTTATAAGGTTCATTTTCGTAAATACAAATTTTCCGAGTTATCAGTTCTGTTTGTATATTAAGTTCATGGCTACAGGGCAGCTATTTGCGTTGCGCAACGACTATTACACCATAGCCGTCTCTATCTCCTGTAGAGAGCCATGAAGTGGATGTGGCAACGTCGCAATTTACTGTCACTAGTAGGCTCATGGGTAAAATGAAAAATCAGTAGGAATATATAGCTGTATAGACTTCGGTGTTGATAATTATTTACTGATACTAATTAGCTGCTTTATTTTTATGGCGTCCACATGAATGAGAACTAACATATTAAATAATTACATAATTTTGTGTTTTTAGAAACATCGAAGAGTGAATTGAAAAGGTAATGATGTAACAAAGTTACAATGTAAACGACATTATGGTACATAACTTTGAAACTACTGACCCGATCTTGATGAAATTTGCACTGTTTCCTAAGTTAAAAGATTCTTAAAACAATTAAGAAAGATTTTTGATAATGATAAAGTAGGTATATCAAAAAATAAAATAAAACTTCTTCAAAAAGCGAATATTCTCTTTATTTAATGGCTTCTTATTATTCAGCTTGTTTTTATTTCATTGCCTTTTTAAGAAGAATCTAACACTGGTTCGGAATGCTGCTCTAACCTTAGCGAGAAGAACCAACAAGAAACTCTGCATCGTCTATGCATTGTAACTTAAAAGAAAAAACAATACCTATTTAAGAGTATTATCATCATCATAATTTAGACTACTTCAACAGTCACTATGAACTAACAGAAAGCAGCAAAAATTTAGTTAAAACAATGTCATAGAGTAAAACATATGTTTTTATAAAAGTAGACAACATTAAAATAGTCAACCTATTTAGTCAACAAATGAATTAAAATCTCTATCTGATTTCTCTTTTAGGTAATACACATACTTTTTTTATAAAAATAGTCAAAGCAATTACATTTACAAGCAAGTATAAAAGTAGTCAACCTATAGTCAACGCAATAACTTATTAAAATCTCTATCTAATTATTCTTTTAGGTAAAACACATACATCATACTTCATACTAATATTATAAATGCGAAAGTGTTTTTTGGTTTGTTCGTTTGTTGGTTTGTCCTTCAATCACGCCGCAACAGAGCTACAGATCGACGTGATTTTTTGCCTGGGTGTAGTTGAGGACCTGGAAAGTGACATAGGCTTATTTTTATCCCGGAAAACATAAGAGTTCCCAAGGGACTTTAAAAACTAAATCAATCATCAGATAGTTTCTTATAAAAATAGTCAAAGCAAGCACATTAATAAGCAAGTACAAAAGTTATAGTCCATATCTTACTAAACTACTGAACTGATTTTGATGAAACTTGCGCTGATTCCTAAGTTAACAGATTCTTAATCCAATTAAAAGAAAATTACTTGTTGCAATTTGTTTCCAAATTTCTGAGAAGTATACGTGGATATACATACACACACTTATGAAATTTGACATCTATTTTGAAACCCACAGAGATTAACTTATACGAATATTGTGCATTGTTGGACAATATTATATACATTCGGGTCGAATTTTTGGATTATTTTCTGCGTATCCTAGAATAGTTTTGGACTTATACTCGGCCACTTTTTATATAAATTTCATCAATCAATAAATTTACAACTTTCTCCCTTTCTACCCACGTAGAGCATATTGATTTTAAATAACAATAATTATTTTCTGATGAATTCGGACACAGGCCAGTCATTGAAGTTATTTGCTGCAAATGTCTTGCAGTTGGCAAGATTAGGTATTGCCTCAAAGTATTATAGGCACAGGAGGAAATACTAAATATCACAAATGAAAATATAAGTGTAGCAACACTATATCCACGTTGCTTATTTTTTAACAATTTTATTTGGTCTAGAACTAGCTCTGCAGCAAAATTATCAATTTCAATATTAACTGCTTCGTTCAAATAATTAAGACCTATCGAGACAATATTCAAATGACTTTGTTGGTTCACAACTATTGTTATAATAACGAGATAGTATATTTTCAAGCTGTGACCATCTTCTTAGCTTAAGTTCACTAGGTAATATCCAGCTTAAATCTTCACGATGCATTAAAATATGTCCTTTTACATATACCTGAATGCTTAGATTTTCATCCACCAACACACTATTAACTACTTTCACATTGCAGTCACTGTCACCATTATTACTTTCAATATCAAGATTTAACAAATAAAAATAGAGCTTCTTATTAGGTATCACTCGATATAACCATTTAGAGTCTCCTAACTTTTCTTGGAATTTATGCACTTGTCTTTGAATGACGAAATTAAATTAGACACCTGCTCCTCATGAAATAGTTCAGCTCGTTGTCTCCTTTTTTCGGGGTTGCTTCTTGAAGGTGGAGTGCTCTTTGACATGTATGATGGGAGATTATTGAATATATGGGGTACTGCACCCTCGACTAAACGTGGGTATTTCAATTTCTGTTTAAACACATCCGTCACTTCCAATGACAATTTCCTCAGTCTGGATTTCATGGGTTGAAAAATAGTTGCAGCATACAACTGAGTGTTTTGTAGGTACCCAGTCTTTTCGTGGAATGGCACGTAACCACTCTTGAGATGAGCATCTTTCGGGAAAGAAAATGTACTTTTAGCTCCTTCAATGCGGATTACACTGGCTTAATTTGATTTGCATTCTGGCACACAGCATTTTCTTGGCATCTGAAACGGTTAAAATAACTTTTATAAACAAACAAAATGAAATAATATAAGTATTTTTTTTGTAGGTTATGTTTTCAAACCTAGATAGGTACCTACTTATTTAAATTATGAGTCTAGCACTTAATTGTAAGTTACTGCACATCTTTAATCGAAAATATCTTCATTTGTTACATTAAAACATATTGACAGTAGTAGTCAGTCAGTAATAAACTTAACTTTCTTACCTTAGCAGGTTTGTTTACACTTTGCAGTCCATATAAAGTTAACCACGAAAACGGATTTATCTCGTCATAACTGATGTATTTTTAAAAGGTTTCTATCTACCTTGAGTGAAAACGTACATTAATCACCAAAATTATTGTATCTTTTGTTAAATAATTATGATTTAAATACAAAATAACACGACGCGAAACAAAACCAAACACCAAACACAAACTTGTCGATGTCGACTGACAGAGCCTACCTGCGACGTTGCCAGACTTCTACTTCATGGCTCTCTACAGAAGATAGAGACGGCTATGGCAACGCAAATAGCTGCCCTGTAGCCATGAACTTAATATACAAACAGAACTGATAACTCGGAAAATTTGTATTTACGAAAATGAACCTTATAACTACAGATCTACAGAAGATAGAGACGGCTATGATTACACCCATATATTAGTTTGTAGGTACTGGTCTGTGTACCTGTGCTGACTGCTGTGTACTCATTATGGTACTCATCATGGTTCGCAACTAGAAAGACGTGTTATTTGTTTTCTCCTGTGCGATTAATTGCTTTAAGATGGGTTTCTAGTTTTGAAACGTTTGCACACCTGCGTGTGCCTTCACAAGTTATAAAAATGTTGTAAGTATTACAGTTTTCATTGCACTTTCAAATGTTAACACAAGTCTCAGTTATAAATTCCATGGTGTCGTCATGATCTTCGCTATGATTAATAATGAAGCTTTCACGTGCGTGTTGAGTCATTTCAGCGTCACAAACATTACTATTTATTTACTGCTATGTTTTGTATTTTCCCAATCTCATTTTATTTGACCGCTTTTCATGACTATGTTATTCCTAAACTTTCAAGTTTCATGATATTATACCTATAATATTATAGGTCCTTCTTAGTGAATTAGATAATATTATGTTTATTTATCTTGTAGGAACTAAGGAGGATACTTATACAATTTATAATCAATGTAACTAATAGGGTAGAGAAAAAATTCTAAGTCTATGGTAATAACTGGTATGCAGGTTAGCATGTCAAATGTTACAAATTAGAAAGTTATACAAGTACTTTAAAGTAAGTGAAATGTCAATATAAATGTACTTTCAGTCTGTTACATTTCTATTGAACAGTTGCATCTGCAACTGTTGATAACACTGTATGCACTACCTATGTACATACATTACAAAAGTTTACAGTCTAGTATTGCGAAACATTTTGTAATATAATTGTGGATGCAGTCACAGCTGTTTGGAAGATTTCAAAAGTTGTGGAGCAATGATAAAGTTTTTTTGTATTATTTATTGAATGTTCAGATTTTTTTTTAAGTTTGAAATAGGAAGACTGATGTTTTTACCACAAAAAATTGTAATGAAGTCAGATTGTAACTACACTTTAAAATTTTAAACATTAAGATTTCCTGTGGGTAGACTGTATATTTTCCTGATATAGGAACTCTTAATTGATTTCAACTATTTCAAGTTCTGAGTTGGAGCACATGTGCAGCAGTGAAATAATTGCAGAAGAATAAATACTTCATCTTAGAATAAATACTCCTAGAAATGCAATAGTAGATGCGGTGATAAGCCATTTTTAGTACTCCTTTGAAGGCTGACTACACAGTATTGTTGTGTTAGTACAACAAGCTTGTAGAAAATTATTAAAAAATGACATACTGTGCTGTGAAAGGGTGTAGTAATTCATCACAATAACCATCAAAAACATAATAAACAGGACTGGTACAGAAGACAGTCAGACTGTGTCTGTTTATACAGGCTAATCTTGGGCAATGCTGAACCGATTTTCACTGGATTTTTAACATCCAGTTAAACAAGGTGTAACTTAGGCTATATTTTATTTTGGAAATACATAATAAGGATTTCTTTGTAAAATAAAACTTGAAATAATGGACAATATGGTTTAATCACTGAACTCTTGATAGCAAAAGACAGACTATAGATTTTATTCTATAGATGGACATAGGCTACTTCTTATCATGAGAAATCAAGGAGTTCTAACAGGATTTTTGGAAAACCTAAAAAGGTGCAGGCAAGGTTTGGGGGAATCATTTAAAGATTCTAGGTAAAGGTTTCTCCTATAAGTAGTATAGTATAGTATATATAAGGAATTTAAATGTTTTAAATTCCTTATAAACTATTGTATAGGAGAAACCTTTATAGAAAAACCAAACAATGAATGGACACAATTAACATTAGTCTGTCAATATCATGCTGTTTACTTCATCATGTTGGGTTTTGTGTTTACATTTACCTGTTATAGAATAGCACTAATAGTATATGCATTGTTTCATGGTTCTTACTATCTCACTAACACCACAGTAGAATTATGTAAAAAGTAACGAACACTACTGACAGCACCGCGAGGACCGCTATTTGGTCTCGTCGATGCGCATGTTTGTGTGAGTGAGCGGTTTCGAACGTTTGTAGGTAGTTTCCGTACTCTATTGCTATCTTTACTCTGCTAACACTGATCATTAATGCAAATAATTATCTAATTAATTATTGGCTGGCTTTACATGGGTAGGCTACAAAACAAACAATGGTTCATACCATTGTTCAGATGTTCGTACATCCGAAGCCGGAAGCCTAGAGGTTAATGTTAGTCTATTTGTATTTAATGCCTATGGCTAAGACCCTCATATAATAATTTTATCCATATAATTATTATATACATGCATATTATATTAGATCAGTATCTCTTCTGCAAGTGAATTGAAGAGTCCATGAAGAGTTATGTCCTCTATCTCTGATAATATTTAACAGATCTTCATCAAAATTAGACAAAACATGCCTGGCTTTCAAATAAAAAAGATTTAATGAAATTGGTTTCAATTTGATGGAGTTATAGAGTAAAGTAGACAAAAACTTTCATCCCCTATCCCGGAGGAACTTTATTGTTTATCAGGATAAAAACTATCCTATATGTTGAACCGGAGTATGACACCACTATACCAAATTTCATTCAAATCTGTTCAGTAGTTTTCGCGTGATGCGCGCACAGACAGACAGACAAAATTAAACAAAAATCTGTTTTGTTCTCATCATCAATAATCAAGCATCTCCCGGTTTTAATTTTCAAAATATATATTTTAACTAGCTGACCCAGCGAACTTTGTTTCACCAACAAAAATATTTAGGAGTGGGTCACCCTTATCATTTAGGGGTATGAAAAATAGATGTTGGCCGATTCTCAGACCTACCCGATATACACACAAATTCATAAAAATTGGTCTAGCCGTTTTAGAGGAGTTTGGTAACAAACACCGCGCCACGAGAATTTTATATATTAGATGCACAGAATTTGTCCAGTTACAGTTTTATTATGTTATAGATAATTTAATATTTACTTCTAAATACAAGGCATGCTTTGACTTTCATGATATTAATAATGTCTAAAGGAAAATTGGAATCATGAATTATTAGCATGACTACGGATAACTACTTGTAAATAATGCACATTCGTGTTCTTGTACTACATAATAGTATTTGTGTTCAATGTTATACAAAATTATGCTGGATAAAAGTCTGGATAAAAAAAAAGTTCTGAACATTTTCATAATAGGTATCTTAATCATACAACTATTTATTTATGTAACTGGTTTGGCAATCACATCATCACATCTACAAACTTCAAGGGAGCATTTTGAAACCCAATATTTTTTTTGTAGATAATTAAAATTTTATGGGCATTGTGGTACATTAGGTTTTTTTAAATGTACTGTTAAAAAAAAAAGAAAAAAAATCGTTTGCAATAAACAAATCACTCCATTTTTTGTGCACACTCATAATGACTTGATGTAAAGTAATAAAAAATTACTGTCTAGAAGACTTGCATAATCTAGAATCTAGAAGAGTGTCATTTGCCTGTTTTGGGATATCCCAGTTTGTATTTAAGGCCTGAAAATGATATAACATCACTGAAGAAAACAGATAAAATCAGTTCCTTATTTTTTTATTATTGTCCAATAGAAGTTTATGTAACATAAAATAATGCCTTTGAACCTTTGATAACTGTTTTTATTACTTGGTTGTTATTTATTGTGTAACATAATTTGATAATTAATAGAAACCAAACTCAAATCTTAATTGAATTTATGATAATGATTTTAAACTTAAATGGAAGTAACTAAAATAAATGAGCAAAACGGATACGTACGTATTATGTATTATTATTTTTATTGACTCCAATATAATTAAACACTAAATTATTAACTTTTCAGTGCCGAAATGGCGCCTTCCAAGGACAACCCTGTCCCTCGACCACAACCACCATCAACGGATCTCGATCAATTCCGATTACACCTAGCACCTTTGGTAAGTGACTACTTTATTTTTAATTTATTTAACTAACACTAACAATTTATCTGTAATAGGAGTAGAACTCCATCTTAGCATTTTTCCTGGCCTACACAACTCTGTTGAACTGTGAACTGACAAAATTAAATAATGAAGACATTCAGAATCCTTGATACATTTCCTGAAATTGAGATGGGTATTGACATCTCTCAAACACTTTTGTTCAAAGCTTCTGAAACAAAACACCAAGCTGTGGAACACTTCCACTTCTTTTATTGTCCAGTGCAGCCTGTCATGTAATAAGAATCCTTTAAAAAAAAATTCAAAATTATTTATTTCACGTAGGCCAACCTGTGGCTCTTATGACAAGTCATGATTCTAACACTGGTTCGGAAAGCGGATTCTGCTGAGAAGAGCCGGCAAGAATCATCTAATCATCATCATTCCATCAATGGCTCTCAGATAAAAGATATAGGCCATAGTACATTATGCTTGGCCCAATGCAAATTGGCAGACTTCACACAGCTTTGAGAATATTATGGAGAATTCTCAGGTGCAGGATTCCTCACAATGTTTTCCTTCACAGTTGAAGCATGTGATATTTAATTGCTTGAACACATTATATAACTCCGAAAGATCAGAGCTCAGGATCGAACCTGCAACCCTCCCCCCCTCCCCCCCTCCCCCTCCCCCCCCCCTCCCCCCCCGAATGGGAGACCACAGTCGTACCCAACAGGATATCACTGATTTAAAATATGATATCTAATTACTTAACTATGAAAAGTTAGATGTGAGTAGACCCACAACCTCCTGAATAACTGCATGAAGGACTGCAGTCCTAAATATTTAATAATCACTAAGAGTTATTTTATTTTTACCTCCCCATTGTCAATAATGTTGCAGATCAGCAGCCAGGCTAACAACAACAACAATGAGTGCAAGCGATTCGTGGGTGTGGTCGCTGGCTTCGGCCGACGGCCTTCTCACTGAAAATGAACGCTTCTTGCTGCGCGACGTTGATCTTTTTAAGACCGATGAAGGTACTGATCTTTTTTCCTTTGTTAAGGTGAAATCACAAATAGAAAATCTGTCAAAACGATAAAAACTCTTATGGTTCAGTCGCTGTTCGGAAGCTCGATTGTGCGTCCGACCCTAACGTGGGCACACAACAAACGCCAATCGCAGCGATCGAATTGTTTTATTTAGCATTGATCAACGATTTTTAGCATCGAAGTTCCGCGATTTTGAGTCGCTAAAACGCGATGCAGTCGCAAAAACCCCGATCGCTGCCGCTAAAAGTAGCCAGTCTGCCCTCTCCCTAATTTGAATTTTTCTATTGAAAAGGGGCCAGTTTATATAAAAGAAATTGTATGAGGCAGTGTTCGCATTTATTCTCTTTTCCACTGCTAATGCTTCTTCAATAGAATATCGACACTGTCGTAGAACACTAGAATCATTCCCTTTCACTGTAGAATACAGTGAAATGGAATGATTTTGACACTAACAGCTTTTATAAACAATGCTTAATACCTCAGCAAAAGAAAAAAATTAATATACAGTAGTTTTGGAGATGTTCAATTGGACAAAGTTGTATCAGAAACTCATTCCGAAGAAAAACGTCGCTTGCAAAGAAGCGCTGCTGTCGCAAATTTGTCAAATAACGGCGGTCGCCAGTTGATTGACACTTGCGTTTCGTATGTTTTAACTTTAATTATAATTAAGAAATACTCAAAAACCATGGCGTATAATATGAACCAACATTGTTCTACAGAATGCATAAAAACCAAGTTCTAAACTTTAAACTGCTCTCCTGTAAAGTAGCAATTTTGTAGAAGCAACTTTGTTCTACGACAGTGTTGATATATTAAAATTATGTTTACTTAATACAAACTGTGGGAATCATTTTTGCATTCCTCAAGCGTCAGAAGAGTCTCATTTGGACCCTATTTGTCCCCCTTATGTTTCGAATGTTCAAAAATCCTTAGTGGATGCATACTCATCATAGCTATCTGTAGGTATGGCCAGCCCAATCTTTCCAGTGATTTGAGCTGTGCGTTCATAGCTTAATTAGTCAGTCAGTCACCTTTCCCTTTTATGTACCTATTTAGACGAATTTTATTGAATGTTACGCAAGTACGGCTTCTGGGCTTGACGCCTATAAATATAATTACGAATTGATACTATTAAAATTAAAACATAGATAATAAAGTAACACATCACCAGTCGGCAGTGGTGTAGTTACCAAAAGAAAATGACAGTGTGGTGTCGTCCAGTGGTGTCGTTGACAATACACGGATTCGTCGAAAAATCGCACACGTGGCTCCTGAATACGTCCGACCCGTATGAAAACATTTGGCCTGAGATTATTAACGAGATTGGAAATGAAGACCGGCGGCTGTCCTTAGCGGCTCGGATGAATTCAATTATTAGCAAGCTAAATAAAAAAAATGAAAGAAATACCTACAATCATAAGCCGGCGTCTTCCTTTAAGGTGGAAGACGAGGGTCTGTCCGCGAAATTCAAATTTAATTTGGTTTTTCGCAATTTGTAAACTAATACGACAAAGACAAACTAATACGGTAAAGTAATGTTATAGTACATTAGCTTCTTCCGCCATATCTGGTGGTGTAAAGTCCATTAATTCTTCATCCGATTCTGAATCCATTTTTATTTCAGAACAAGAAATATATTGTAAAAGAAAACACCAGTCACCAATAATTCTTTACCTCCAATTAAACCACGCTCTTTTTGTTCCATTTAAAAAAAATTCATTCTTATTTTTTTAAATTGTATAACTCAGCGAAAGAAATGCACATTTAAAACAGTACTCGTACCTGTCCAGCAATTTACATTATTGTCCTGTTACGTAATTGCTGGCGCCACGCCAGCAATGAGCCAATTGACGTTTCGTTTTTTTTAAATAAAGAAGCGATTTCCGAGCAATTTTGAGAAAAAATCTTTACTTGAAAGTGACCAGTTTAAGAAATTAATCAAAATACTGAGTTGGACGTGAGTTACTCACAAATTAGTCGATATTTTAGCCATAAGCCTACTTTGTCGTATTAGTTTACAAATTGCGAAAAACCAAATTAAATTTGAATTTCGAGGGCAGAACCGTGTCTTCCACCTTAAAAGAGTCTGGCCACCAATTCTTCCAACGCTAGCCTGACTTCAACATACCTGTACTGTAAGTACTATTACTTATTTTTTTTATGAATGACACAATTCCAAACTCAGACAAATAAGAAATAAAACATGGCGGAAAAAAAAGAAAAATTGTCTATTATCTTAACGTACCTACTTCAGTATAATTATTATATAAGTTTCAACAGCAAAATGAGTAATTGTAGGGATAATTTAAGACCATCAGAATTAAAGGAAACAGTGTTTAACGCTGAATTAAACTTTCTTCCGGAAAAGTCGCGTAAAAAATACTTGCAAGCCTGTGAATTATTTATTTAACGATTGGAGACTTGCTAAAGGTGTGAAGCACCTGCTCAGAAACTGTGTTTTTATCCTATTTAATTCAAATTCAAATTCAAAATTATTTATTTCATGTAGGCCAACCTGTGGCTCTTATGACACGTCAAGATTCTACCACCGGTTCGGAAAGCGGATTCTGCTGAGAAGAGCCGGCAAGAAACTCAGCAGTTGCTCTTTTCAAAATAATCATTTTACAATATTAATAAGTAGCTATTACATTTTAATAAGTTTTTATACTATCTTGTGGGCAGCTGGATGCCAAGCTGATTTAACCCGTGCATCTTTGTTAGAATAGAATATGACATTTCCACAAAACGTACTACAATTCAATTCATGTCAAAGAAGGGCAGACAGAAAGTAGCCCCATTCCCGCCGGCGGCACCCGTTCACGAGCATGACGCATGATCCAGCCATTGCTTCGCTCGACCATATTTGAGGGAACGTAACAACCCGCACCACACCACACGACACCACCACAGAAATGTTTAAAGAGAGCGTGACATACTTAGTCTACCCGTATCAAAGCATCGAATTGAATAATATTATTCAAACACAAATTTTAAGATCCCATGCAACTTTGTCATTAAGAAAGTCATTAACTTTGTAATAAGCGCGACTCAGTAAGTGAGTTTTTACGCATTGTTTAAATTTGTGCAGTGGCAAATCTAGCAATTCCTTCGGAATCATATTATATAAGCGTACGCTCAACCCCACAAAGGATTTTTGCACTTTGCGCAGGCGACATGATGGAATTTCTAGTTTATGACGATTTCTAATGAGTCGATTGTGTGTATTGCCTCTTTGTTTATGCAGATGAATATTTTGTCTCACAAAGACTATATTATTATAAATGTACTGTGAAGCTACCGTAAGAATACCAATCTCTTTAAACTTTTCACGAAGAGATACGCGCGAACCGAGTTTATAAATAAATCGAATGGCTCTTTTCTGTAATATAAAAATAGTTTCAATATGAGCTGCTCCGCCCCACAATAAGATTCCATAGGACATTACACTATGGAAGTAGGCAAAATAGACCAGCCTAGCCATTTCTACATCGGTAAACTGTCTGATTTTTCTGACAGCATAGGCAGCTGACTCAGCTGCCTATGCTGTCACTCACGGTAAACTCAGCTCAGCTGAGCTGAGCTGAGTTTACCCGCTAATGTCTCTATGTGAGCGTCCCACTGAAGCTTACTATCCAAGGTCACCCCCAGAAAAACTGTGGAGTTCTCAATTATAAGGTTTTCCCCGTTTATTTTTATTGTTTTGTCAATTTTCTTAACATTTGGTACAATAAATTCTAAACACTTAGTTTTTTTAGCGTTCAAGAGCAAATTATTAACAGTAAACCAACGCGATATCTGAGATAAGGTATTGTATACATCGTCAAAATTTACTTTGTTTCTGTCAGTTTTGAATATTAGAGATGTATCATCTGCAAACAACACAATATTGCAAGCATCGCGGACATGATATGGTAAGTCATTAATATACACCAAAAATAGAAAAGGACCCAGGATAGAGCCCTGTGGGACACCCAACAGTGTAGATGAACCCCGCGACTTCACGTCACCTACGCATACACTTTGTGTTCGATCACTAAGGTAAGAGGCAATGAGATCAAGTGCAACGCTTCTTATGCCATAATGACTAAGTTTGAGTAAAAGAGTTTGGTGATCAACGCAATCAAACGCCTTAGATAGGTCACAAAAAACCCCAATAGCATTCTGCGAACGCTTCCAGGCATCGAAAATATGTTCAAGTAGCTTTGCACCAGCATCAGTCGTGCTTCGACCCTTCGTGAAGCCGTACTGTTCGGGGTGTAGCAAGTTATTAACATTAAAATGCTTCATTAGTTGATCAAGTATAATTTTTTCAAATATCTTACTAAGTGTTGGAAGGATTGATACAGGTCTGTAATTATTGAGGTCAGTTCTGTTGCCTGATTTAAACAGGGGGATGAGTTTGCTATGTTTCATCAAATTTGGAAAGATACCCATAGCAACACATTCATTAAAAATTACGGCTAAATAAGGAGCAATGTCATTTATTATTTATTTTTATTTTTTTTATTTATTCATTAAATACGTAATATACATGAATGTAAAAATTCTTTAGTGTTTCAATAAATATTTTTCTTTTATCTTGTATTTTTTCGCTATTGAGGTGAAAAGTTGAATATATCACACGATAGCAAAGATTTTTGTTTCTTGTTCCTTTGAATCTCTCACTACACTCAGGATTCTAAATAAGAATCCTTCGCTCGTTCGGGATTTAAACTAGCCACTCGCAACAAAAAAAATCTTTGCTATCTTGTTGAATAAATAACTATTTTCACTTCATTAGCTCAAAAAGGGCGCCTTTAATTTATGTATTTCTTAATTCTCTGTATATATTTTTACTTGATTTAATCGACTTTTTATAGCCATTATATTATAATTTTTTCTTTTTGTAATCTGTGGACGGTGGTGTTGGTCCTGCACTAACTGAAGTATTATTAGTATTCTAAAGCAATTTTTGTAAGTGCATACTGTTTATTGTTACTTAAATAAAATAAAATACAATTTAGATTAAATAAAAAACTTGAGAGGTGTCAAGGGACACCCGGATGGAACGTAGTTCCTTTCGATTACATTGTGTTCGATTGGGTCTCCGTAGCCTATGTTGTATCGCGAAAATACCGAACACAATGCAAAATTCACATTCAACAAAAAAGTGTCGGTTTCAAAAATGTGTCGAGTGTCGGTTCCTTAATTTTTTCCGTCTAGCCCCCTTCCGCACCGCGCGATAAGGAACTTACGTTCCAAAACTAACTGGTTAACACAATAGATAGATAGATAGATAAACTGACGAAAACTTTATTGTACACAAGAAACAAACAAAGTGAACACAACTTAAAACTACTTACGCGTGCAAAGGCGGTCTTATTGCTAACAGAGCAATCTCTACCAACCTTCCTTCGGTGAGATGAGTGAATTAGGTGTTAGGGCACAATGTTTTTATTCTGTCGAAGAGATCTTTGGATATGCTCTGTTGATATGCTCTGTTGATATGCTCTGTTGATAACATAAAGTAGTAGGTTATACTATATTTTGGTTGATACACACTTTCATTTATTTGTACAGACTATTATTTCCATTTCGAAAAAGCCATTCCATTACATGCATTCATTACAATGCTAGATGAATTTTATAGCAGTGCACGTTTCATGTCGCCTTCATTTGGCCCGATTGATTACCACTTATAAATTGAATAACCACAACACACTAATGCGCATGCACCATTAATTTATTTAGAAACAGGTAATGTGGCCTGTGCACCGCTATTCCTGCCACTCCGTATGTCTAATAAATCAATTTTTATCCATCCCATTCCATTTAGAAAAGCTTCCATGTATTCAATACAATGCTAGATGAATTTTATAGCGACACACGTTTTACGTCGCACTTTAAATACGGCCTGATTGATTACCACTTACAAATTGACTCTAGGTGTGAACCTGACGATTTCAATTGGGTCATGGAAACGCCTCATTGTCAAATGGCTAGACAATATATAAACACAATATTAAATTAGTCTCAACTCAAATGACGAATGAGTTTGACAAAGAATTGATTGAACACAAAATATTATCTTAAGATTAGAAATTAATTATGCCATTCCAAATGGTAACTGCAAATGTTGCAAAAGTGAAATTCCATTTTCATTATTTAATTAAATTCATTTTCTGTTAATTACATTCATTTTCTCGCTTTCAGAAATTTCTTCATTGTTAAAAAAGTTATCGTCATTTTTATGGTTTTTACAAGCTTTTATGTAATTTGCAATGTTTGTTTGGGTCAAATCTTGCAAGATGAATTAGACCCACTTCCCGGTTTCTGATCGAGCTGAAATTTGCATGTATGTGTAAATTGGATGACAATGCAATATTATTGTGACATGGAGCTGATCTGATGATGGAGACGGAAGATGGCTATCGGAACTCTGTAATAAAACGACGTAACCCCATCGAGTTTGGGCTCGTTTGATTCGTCATAACAAGTACTCTGATCCTATATGATAACCAGAGTCTAATGATGTAGCTACTAAAAGCTTGCATTTAAAAATAAAATTTTTAATTTATACTTGTTATATTAATCAAACCTGTTTTCTTGCACAAATTTTTCGTTTATTTGTAAAATAGAGAACAGTAAGAACTTACTTTAAAGTCTCGGCAATTACAGCGATTAAAGGCCTCGTTTAGTGACATAATATATACTTAAATAAAAATTCTTTTAAAAAAACCGACTTCAAACGTCACTGAACAGTATAAAATAATTTCAGTTTGTACACGTATGTTGAAGTCGGGCGGGCCTCAACAGAACTATGAAACTGCAACGCTAGCCCGACTTCAACGTACCTGTACCAAGTACTATTATTTTCTGTGCATGGACCTACAAACTAAAATTTTGGCTAGCGTTGCGCATTCGTTTCATCGTTTCTATTTAGGCCCGCCCGACTTCAACATAGTTGTACAAACTGAAATTATTTTATACTTTTCAGTGGTGTTTGAAGTCTGTTTTTATTAAAAGAAATTTTATATATTATTATATTTTAAAGTCAAACTAGCAAATGAAAATGCGAGTTATTAAGCAGCATCGGATGTAACATGAAAATACGTGCGTGTAGTGTAGGTCGGTGCCTATTTTGATGACGTCATTTTGAGTTTGTGGGTCATTTTGGGATTCTATGGGTCTTGCATGTCTAACCGATGGCATAACCCAAACACACATTTTAATATGTTTATCTTTCTTTGTCTGTATGGCTTTTTGTTCGGTCTAATCTTTCGATTCGATTTTGGTGTGACTTCACAGGTAGGTGAAGGATTAAACAAGGAGCGATCAAGGAGTGACCATCAGCTAGTGCACAATATATTATTTACAAACATAAATTATTATTTATTAACTGGAAACTGGAACTTATTCTAGAAGGTTAAGGTGATAAAATGAGTATTCGAAAATCTTTGCAAAACAATCAAGCTGAATATTTTATAATGCGAAAAAAATCACTTGCAGTGATAAAATTATATATTAGTTCTATTATAAGTTCTATTATCATTGTTTTATATTTATTTATTACTTGGCGGCATATTATTTACAAAATGCGTTCAGGCGAAATTCGATATTTACTTGATTGGGTGTCACTTCGTTATTTGAGTCTTGTTAGTGACGCATTTGCATAGTCATTTACGCAAGATGCGTTTATCGTATATATTATGTATTTTAGCACTCACTCCTTCTCGATTTATTTGCTCCCAAGTAAGATTGTAACAATTTTGCTCACTCTCATAATCATAGGTCTTTCCGCGTTTTTGAGGTTATCGCGAAGTATCCGGGAATTTTGTATGTGATGAATTTTATATTAATAATATACTTAATATGTAAAGCTGCGATGATTGATGATGATTTTTAGGGTTTCGTAGTAAACAAGGAACCCTTATAGTTTCGTCATGTCCGTCCGTTTGTCCATCCGCGGTTTAGCTCAGAGACTTGAAACTAGAAAACTGTAATTTTTTTGTTCTTGTTTTTTTGTATACTCCGTAGTTTTATATAGATTGTAATGCTTTCTCACAAATAAAGCCATCTCCATTATATAGATTGAGGGTAATCTAAGAATTTTTTTATTTAGGAAATGAGGTCTACAACTTTTCTGCAGGATAAAAATATCACCTGCGTTAGTACTTTCACTACTTTATAGGAACCGTGAAAAAATTCACAGCAGTAGTACCTATATATAATGAATTTTAACTATCACGGCTAAGTAGGGTTCATAAGTTAAGGAGTTATATCTGTTTGTCCTAGGTTAGGTATTACACGTAGTGTAAGTTGAATATTTTGTAGTATATTATAGTATTTAAACCATGGAACTCAAAATGTATTCAATATTCATAAATAAAATAAAAACACTATCTTAGGTCAGCAATAATATTTGTAACTTGCAACTACGGAACCCTACACTGCGCGTGGCCCGACACGCACTTGACCGGTTTTATTTTTATAGATAAAAAAATTCATGTTACAGAAAATCCGTTCAGTGCCCGGTTAGCGCTTTGATCTACTACGCTATGCTTGTGTTTGTTTGTTTAGTTCCAACAAGCCTCATAATTCAATCTGTAATAAAAATTATTAATGGAATGTTACTCTCTAATTCGGCTGACCTCACTTTTGTTGCAAGAGCTTTTTAGTTTCAGTGACATTGAGCGTTATTTTTAGTAAATACTTCTAACTTGCATCATATTATCATATCATGAATTTTAATTACACTGATCAATAATATGTACTTGTAAAGTACAATTACATTAGGTGTTTTTTTTAATAATTTAATTATAATGTATTGTGGCTCACAACTTAATTTTGAGATTGTGTACCTACTACAGAATTAGTCATATTATTTGAATTATATAATAGAAAAAGTAAGTCTGGTGTAAAAAATTCATGCACTTTTTACCAATTTTACCGTTTATTAGTCGATGCCCACTTTAAACAAATGTTTCGTAATATAAAATTTACCAATCTGTATGGGACGGAATTTCAAAAATTGTGCATCTCTTGAGTATCACTCAAGGACATAGTAGTTACTTAGCAACGTTGTTTTTTATAAAAAAATTATATATGTAGACATTTTGAATCCACGAATTCTTCGACCGACCTCAGGACTTCTGACAGTGAAGGCAGCTGTGACACATATAGTTCTGAGGACGGTGCAGCACGTGTTCATTCCAGCGTTTAATAGACTCTTGGGTTTAGTTCGCAATCTCTCTCACACCAAGGCTACCGTAGATGTGCAACTCGTAGGTATACCCTAATGTCGTTGGCTTGGAGTTCGCAAGCTTATTGCCAACAATAGTAATAATATTCATATCCCTTTATTCATATTATTTATTCGAATAGGTATGTTCTATTTAAACTTTATAATCTTATCTAAATGACGTTATTATTTATCGAGTGACCGACGACTAGCCCCCCACAGATTCGCCTCATGTACAGATAAACTACAGGGGTCAATAATTGGCTCGTTATTTTACAAATTCATGTATATTTACAGAGCTGTAATTGCTAGCTGAGAAGAGTTATATAATAATTATTGTCTTCAGCATATAATTTTATCGATACATAGGCGAAAATAGATAAATAATAAAAATTAATTAATTATAGATACCGGCAAAAGATTTATAGGAACACGTTTTATAGAATATTTTTAACATGTCATATAATATCAGAAAAATAAATACATTTATTTATATGTATATTCAGTATTTCGATAGAATCTAGATCAGGGATTCCCAAAGTGGTCCGATAAACCGATATCGACCCCAAGGGGTCGATATCGGTTTCCCAGGGGTCGACATAAACGAAAACTGATTTTGGGGGTCGACGAGGTCTAAAAATCGACTCCTGTTAATTAACACAAGTTCTTATTTGAAACTTTCACGATACTGTATTGTGTTACGTGTACCAACCTGTTATAAGAATTAATATTTTAGGAGGAAGTATGTCTATTTATTATAATTTTGATGAGAAAATGATGTCAAGTTTACTCACTTAACCAACAACGAAGTTTTTAAATTGGTATTTTGTATCAATAGAAAAAACCAAAGATCGGATTTTTAAAGTAATTTGGCTATGGGGGTCTGAGGTTGATTCCTCAACTTCCAAAATGAACTCATGTTCATTTTGGAAAAGGGGTCACTTGTCCAAAATATTTAGGGGAATCCCTGATCTAGATGTACCTACTCGTATTTATGCATGATCTAGCTCTCAATAATGAATAAGGCTTACGTGAGATTAATTGATTTACTAGTCACAAATTGTGCTTTAAATATTAGTGTAGTATAAGCATAGACGAATAATATTTACTACCGTTTTAAGCGTATCAGACTGACTGTAGATGTATACTATGCCACATGAACACGAGGCGTAGCAAGAGATGTATAAAAACATCCCTTCCGTCCACGTCAATCAATAGAAACCGAACTAAGAACTGTAAAACCGGCGTTTCTTCTTACACAATGGGGTTTAACAGTTCTAGTTAGCAGTAGCCACTGAGATAGAGAATAATACGCCAAGTGGTCATGCGCGATAGTGGTCAAGAAGTGTTGGGCAACAAATATTGTCCACGGCATCAATCATAACGTAGACTAGCTAACTACGTGGGATATATTTTAGTGCATAACGGCGTGCGCAAGTACAAGAGTACCTACTCTTTATGATTCTCTCACTCTCATAGTGAGCAGGGCCACAACTTCTCCATTCCGGGCTGCTACTAAGAATTTCATAACAGACCAAAAACTTCCGATCCGGCCGACTTCATGATCCGCAGCCAAATAAGTTGCCCGCTGGATTAATGAATTAGTGTGGTTAAGAGGAAGTACCTAAGTACTTCTACGGTCGAAGGTAGGTAGGTATTTGTAAACTTGTAAACTATAACATCGCATTCAACCACAAATAATTATTACCTACTGTACCGTTGTAAATCCTTGGATTTACAACGGTAGGTAATTATTTGTGGTAGAATGCAAAGAACATGAACTTAGTGCTTGCACTAAGTTCATGTTCTTCCATTTGCAAAAATTATGCAATCATTGGATTGTATGAACAATAAGTATTACAAAATATTCCAAAAGAAATCTCTATTTGTGTTGAAAAATTCCATTTCAACCTGATAAACTTCCACTATCACCATCACGCCATTTAAAATAAACAATTACATTTAGTTGCCATGCTGGAAACGTGGGTGTGTCTTGAAAATCATTGACTGGCCGTGTGATTGGTTGAAACAGTTTACATTGAAGCAATGACGTATTTGGCTGTTCAAAAACATATTTGTTTTGAGCTAGTTGAACCTTCCGATATGTTTTCGTATAAATTATTGATAGTTATATCACAAAATTATAACTGTTTTTCCACTATTTATCTTGTTTCCAATGAGTTTACGTCCTTCTAGTAGAAAATAACATCTTGTTTTGCTGTTTGTGTAATCAATCCTATGACATGTGTATTTATTATACACTAGCTGTTCCCCTCGCGACTTCGTCCGCTTGGAATTAAGTTCTTTGAAAATCCCGTGAGAACTCCTGGTTTTATCAAGATAAAAAAGTAAGCTGTAACACTCACTGCACTTCGGAGCCAAATACCAAGTTTCGTGTATATAACTTAAAAATTACGGACTTTCGTACAAACTTCCATCCCCTATTCCAACCCCTGTCGGGGTAGAATTCACTAAATCTGTGAAACACGTAATTCTTTATACATTTGATCAAGAGACGAAATACCAAGTTTCTCATACATAATTTGAAAAATAACGAAGAATAAAGGACTGTCATAAAAACTTTCATCCCCTATTTTAGGGGCATTGCCTTTAGGGGATTATGCCTTTGAAGGTAGAATTTTCAATAATTGTGAAATAGGTAGTACGTACTCCTTTATTTTTAATCAAGAGCCAAAATACCAAGTTTCATATACATAACTTGATAAATGGCGGACCTTCATACAAACTATCAACCCCTATTTAACCCCTTTGGGGATAGAATTTTTAAAAACTGTGAAATAGGTATCTTATTGTTTTTAATCAAAAGCCAAAATACCAAGTTTCATATACATTACTTGAAAATGGCGGACTTTCAAACTATCAACCACTATTTTACCCTTTCGGGGGTAGAATTTTCAAAAAAGATAAAATACGTACTTACTTCTTTATTTTTAATTTAAAGCCCAAATACCAAGTTTCATAAACATAACTTGAAAAATAACTTGAAAAATGAAGGACTATCATACACACATTCAACCCCTATTTAACCCCTTTGGGGGTAGAATTCTCAAAACCTGTCAAACATGTAATTCTTCATTTTTAATTTAAAGCCCAAATTTAAACTTTAAACCCCCATTTAACCCCCTTGGAATTTCAAAAAATCTTTTCTTAGTGCTCGCCTACGTCATAAAAGGAACCTACTGTCAAAATCTCAAGTTTCTAGCTTCAGTGGTTTAGGCTGTGCGTTGATAGATCAGTCAGTCAGTCAGTCAGGACAAGTCTTTTTATAAGTATATATAGATTAACGCCCGGCGCAAAAAGAGGGGTGTAATAAGTGTGACCGATCTGTGTGGTGTCTGTGTCATCGTAGCGTTCAAGCGGATGGAGCGACTTGAATGTGATTTTTTTGATTCGAAAGCGAGTTTATTTAATGAAATCTATCCAGCCATCAGCTCGCTTATCAGTTAGTTGTCAGAGATCTGTTGGTTGATTGCGGAAATGCGCATCAATCTTTACGACAGTCTTTGTGGTGATTGAACTAATAATGTTCTTGCTGCAACTATGTATTTTAGCCAATATCGAGAGAGGTGATTGCAATGGCCCCACTACAGCGTTCATTTTTAGACAACCCCATGATTGAGTCATACAGTTGATATTTAAATCTACTCAACTTGAAAGGTACACGATGTCTTGACATTAAAATGATTTGACAAAGAATAGAATAAAAAAGATTTTTTTTTTATTCAATTACACTTTTACTGAGTGCTTTCAACAGTTTGTGCTTTGAAAAGTTCTGTAACAGGGGCAGTCTGTGGACTATCAAACTCCTTAACAACTTTAATGGATATCGTCCTTGGGCTGATTGATATTCGATTGTTGTATGAGCTGAGACTCATATGAAACGTAAGCAAGTCTACTTGACTAGTATACTATACTTAGTAGACAAATCGGTTTGCTTGATGATTGAGTAGGAAGGTGGTGGGTAACTTTTACCTCGAGCTACAGGTGATCGATGAATAAGCAAATTAATATACATATTATCGTTTTACTTTTACTCTTGGAGTACGGAACTCTCGGTGCGCGAGTCCGACTCGCACTTGGCCGGTTTTTTTTATTTGAAGTGCCTTAATCAAATAAAATTCTTAAGTTAACGGAGCAAAAGAAATGACAATATAGTTTTATTCAAATTGAAGTTCAAAAATATCTATATTTTATGTAGGTATATTTCATGATCGCTAACTATGGGCCTCATAAGAAGGCTCAGGGTCACTCAGCGAGCGATGGAGAGAGCTATGCTCGGTATATCCCTGCGAGATCAAATCCGAAATGAGGAGATCCGTAGGAGAACCAAAGTCACCGACATAGCTCAGCGTGTCGCGAAACTGAAGTGGAAATGGGCGGGGCACATAGTTCGAAGAGCTGATGGTCGTTGGGGTCCCAAGGTGCTGGAGTGGCGAGCCCGCACTGGAAAACGTATTGTGTATTTCTATTGCCGCTATAACAACAAATAATAAAAATAAAATTTAATTAAAAAATAAAGGAGTCGAAATAAAATTTTATTTTTTTACCCTGGCATGTGGGGTGTCATTGTCTAGAGCTCATTAAGTGGAGTTCAAATATATATACTTTTTATTTTTTAGCTACAAAAATGAAGAAATGGGGGGCCGTCAAAGTTGTCGGTTTTAGACCAATTTTGTTAGGGGGTCTATCACAAAAACTAAACTAGTTAGGAATTTGAAATTTTGGTATATTATGTACTAAGTATATAGTGTACTTAAACAACAAATACTGAAAACACCGATTTATAGTGTGGTTTCGTTTGTAAGTTGTGACCAAAACAAACGAGCATTTTTCCCCATAGTCTAATTTAGTACTTTCTAAGAACTAAAATATGTAAATATGTATCGTTATAAAAAAATAATTTGGTCATATGTACGGAACCCTAAAAGAGCGAGGCCCGACTCGCACTTGGCCGATTTTTGTTTATTAGTTAGTCTAGTAATTACTAATTAAGGGTAAGTCTACTAAAGTTTCGGTTGACCTTTTTTTAAAGTGAAAATGATATATTTTTGATTGTTGTGAGCTTCAACGACTAGTTATACTACTAGTAACTAGTTCGCGAGCAAAAAATGATACCAATTATTGAGAACAATAATTTATTGTCGTTAGAATGGTTTTATGTGTTTATATGAAAAAGTAATTGTCATGTCACTATCAAATAAGATTTGAAGCGTTACGACACTCTTCTGGGCGGTACACTGACGTAGCATCGTGCGACAGATATCGTCCGTATATATATTGACGTCTGCGGTCCATCTTCGTATTTTGTACACCACTTATCTAAGCTCCTTACCTTGAAGCTCCTCCCGTTAAATAACGAGAATTGCACAATTAATTCTCTTTACAGTTCGTATCAGTGTATCTTCAGATCGTATTGTATAATCGTTGCTGTTATAATTATTATATCCGAAATGTGTTGCTATAAAAACAATGCAATGTGCGATCTGTGCAGAGATTTCCAATTGAAGATCTTGCAAAGTAAGATAGGTATATTTATTTTCTAAAATATTTGACAAAATTTCATTAATTCTAAATAATCTTGGTATAAGAATATAAATAATATAAAACTTGTGGATATTGTAAAAACAACAGATTATAGATTCCGTTTTAATTTTTTATCAAATGTAAATGGGAAAGACGTATGAAAATTATTTTGCGATGATTTTTCAATATTTTATTTTTTCATGAATGAGATCAGTATTAAAAATATATATCCCCTAAATATATTCTTAGTAGTTTCCTTTATATTATTAATGTTCTATTTCAGAAATTGCTCATTAATAGGTAGACGAATCTCTTTAAATCATAATGTAAAATTCTTTTGTTTATTTAACTTTTCATGAATAAAACATTCACAATCTTCCACACGTGGCCGCCTAACCACACGTGCTTTCTATATAGAGGTGTGTCATTCACGTTTGTTACTTAATAGGGTTATATTATTGTAATGTAACATCGCTGTCCTTACTTCATTACTAATATTATAAATGAAAAAGTGTGTTTGTTTGTTGTTTATTGGGTTGTCCTTCAATCACGTTGCAACATATAGATACGGATTGACGTGATTTTTTGCATGGATATAGTTGAGGACTTGGAGAGGCTGCATTTTATCCCGCAGTTTCCGCGGTATGTCAAAAACTAAATCAATTCAGACGAAGTCGCGGGCATCAGCTAGTTAATAAAAAATATTTAATAAAATAAAAAAATTCAGTAGATATAAATACTTCAAATGATAAACTTTGTCAACAGATCTCCTAAAAAGTTTCCCGAGCGCTGCTCCGAAGATCGACTTCAACAAATTGTTTCAAGATGACACGTCGAATACCATGTATCCGCCGTCCCCGCCCGACACCAAGCCCAGTCGAGCCGAACTTGCCAACGATCTTCTGCAGCAGCTGGAAACTCAATGCAAACAAGGTTGGTGCTCCAATAATAGATTTTAGACTTATTTCGTGACAATGACACGCCTAATTATGTTATACGAGTACGTACCAACTAAAACATTTATGGTACGTACACTTATCACCATAATTTTGTCCAATAAGAGTGTCTTCCCGACCGAATCCGAAGCCGACATTATAGGGCACAAGTGCGTGCGCAAGCAATACATATTCCCCTCTCATAGTCGGATGAGACGGAGACCGGAGAGAGATCAGGCGCAGTACCGACGGTTTTATGTGCTCTCCAGGCTAGTACTGAGAAGTTTTGTCAGAAAAACCCAATACATCCCTTCGACCCGACCCGGGAATCAAAACCGGGACCGCGTTATCCGCAGTAGAACTTGCTAACCACTAGCTAGACCAACGAGTTTAGGTTTTTCAACGATCCTGTGGTAAAGCTTTGATTTCCAAGGACATAAAGCACCTTTCAGGGTCGCGAGAGACTGTAGTGGGGGCTTGAGCCGCTCACTTTTCCATCTTACGCGACCTTGGGAAGGGGGTGGTTTGCTGTGGCACAACTTCACAAGTAACCGTACCTCCAAGTGAGGTGCGCGTAGTTTTGCCGGGACGAGCCCATAATGAGCGTCGCGCAAGGGAGGCACCGGTATGTGTTCGGAAGGGATCTCGGAGCCTTCCAAAATGCGCTGAGGGTGGCCATAGAGGTGGTTTTAGTGGGTAAAACTCCTACATAACCCGATATTCTCTCTCAGGATATCGGGTATCTTAGGAAGATGTCCCCCCTTTAACAAAAAAAAAGGATATAAAGTACCTTATGTCTGTTTTCGGGGTGCAGGCTGTAAGCTGTAAAGCGGGGTTTCCACCGCGAGCTCCTTACGGACTCTGTTTAACTCGCAGATGTAAACTGCTTACAAGCACTTTCACCAAGAAAGAGTAGCGGAAAGGACTAGCCGAGCAAAAAGAGAGTCAAAATGAGAGCAGTGGAAGTAGCCTAAGACATCTGTCTAATCTCAGCACTGCACAGAGTCCATCTTGCTTAGCCATTTACCCCTAAAATAATTTCAAATGCAGTTCAGTCGTTCCAAAGAAAATTAAAGCGTGTGATTGGATTATGCTATCGTTCAGCTAATTTTATGAGCTTAGTTAGAAATCACAGAGGACACTTTTATTTTATGAAAAAAATGCATGAATGCATTTTCTAGGCATATAGAATAGCATCAACACTTATGGGTATATCTATTCATATATGGAAAATCTATCTTGTCATATATCGTCGTCGTCAGTCCATAGACGTTCACAGCTGGGCATAGGGCCCCTGTCCACATAGTCAGGATCTACTTTCACTGCGCTTACCAGTGGAGAATCGCCATTCAGGCACGTTGGAAACCTAACGCTTTGAACTAAGTGTCAGTTCACTAGTTGAGCTATGTCAGTTACTCTGGTTCTTCTACTGATCTTCTCATTTGTGATTTGACCACGAATGGTATAAATCTTAAAAAATATTGTTGGTCTAAACAGGAAATCTACTCGTCCATGCTTATTGACATTTTTGCCCAACTTCAACTCATAATATTCAAGGCAATCAGTCGACAGAGGACTGATATGACGTTCATTAAAACACTATGCTGCTCAATTCGCTTAATACTGCGAATTTTTTATTTGATCATGATGTTTTTGTTAACGCGGACGCGAACGCGGAGAAATCCACCAGGTTCTATTATACATTTCATAACCTAATTGTCCATGATTAACAATAGGTAAGCGTATCGAATCAGATAATATGCAGAATTTACAGGCATGGAAAATCTAAAATTGAATATTGCACGTGGAATAAATATTATTAAAATGATGGCATTTTGTCATTGTTATTTACACGATTGCATTAAGAGTAGTTTATAGCGCCGGCAAAAATTACCAGGGCCGCGGTTCGTAAAAAATGTTGTTTTTTTTCCATTGACGCCACAATAAAAGTCATGAAGCATTTAGGGCTGGCACTTAGGGTTAGATTTATAAATGGCACTCTCACTCAGCTCAGCCTCAAGGCTGAGCTTAAGTCTTGAGCAGAGCCAGAGTACGATCTATAGCTCTCAGCCTGAGCCTAAGGAAAGAAATTATTTATTTGTGAGAGATCAGCATATTCACCCCTCGCACATCTGAAGCCTCATAGCATAATGGTTAAACCGTCATCGTCAGTGCGGGCTGAAAATTGAAAGGTCGACGGTTCGACTCTCACTCATCGCACTATGGTCGTACCCACGCAGTGGTTATATTCTCTTTGGTCGTACCCACTCCTAATACAGGCTTTCCACTTTCCTACTTGGAAGGGATAGGAGAATATTAGTCGATCAGTATAGCAAATTTTCTTTAAATAATTTAATATAAAAAAATATTTTTAAAATACCGACTTCAAGCGCCCGCCCCAGTACAATGTATATAATTTATTGTTGATATTTTAAAGACCTCTCGACCGATTTCGATAAAATTTCCATGGGACCACCTGGGAAGAAGGAATCCCTTTGAATCAAAAAAATAACTTTTTTAAAGATTCCGACGAATTGATAAACTCCTCCTTTTTTGAAGTCGGTTAAATAAACATCTCAGGCGGCAGTAGAATCGTGTAAGTTCGCAGCAGTAAAATCATTCCTGTATCCTTATCTTAGCGGCTAGCTCTAGATACAAAGGACACACCCCTGATCTGGTTTACGGCATTTGTCACGAACGTACCGCGTGATCCGCTCAGCTTATCGATAACTTGTAATTAATAAATAATAACTATTGGAAATATTGCGGTGATAAATTTTGTTGTTATGTAAATTATAAGGTCTCATTAGGTTGATTTCAATCAGTTATTGATCACCAATCTCGGTAAATAGTTAATCTCAGTATTTTTATTTTAGTTTGAGTTTAGTATAATTACTAAAAAAATATTTTTATGTTAGTCGTATCCTGAGATTCGTCCGCGTGGATTTAGGTTTTTAAAAATGGCCATGTTCTTCGTTGTAAGATCGTACTCATCTGACCGCTCGCGCTGGTCGACAATTTCTGGATCCCAGTGAATCTGTTAAAAATAAATATAATTACGCTACTTTTTAATCTATCTCAGTTAAATGTTTTAATGGCTATTTAACTTTCTTGCTAAACCAAATTATCAATCTTTTTGACACATACCTACTTCCGTAATGACGGTTGAGAACCGCCAAGAAGCCGGATCAGATATTCCTTTTATGATTTCAGCAAATCAGTAAAGTTATAACAGCTTCATGCCCTAATGTCTAAAAAAATAATTTTTGAGACATTTTTACAACTGCAAAAAGTACTTAGAACGGTTATTATATGAAATGAAATGACACCCTGCATAAATGTCGTGTAATAAATACTCTTTAAAATATATTATTACAAACTTCTACCAACAAATATTAATGATAATATATATTTTGTATCAAAATGAATTGAGTCACTATTTTAAGAGCTCTGCCATCCAAACATAATTTAGAGTCGAAGCTTGTTTATGAGGAGGTCCAAGATAGCACGCGTGAGCTGTAACAACACAACTTTTACATTTCTCTGTAGAGGTTGCCCGTTGCAGTTGCAGTTATTGTGTGGCGAGCTCGATAGGCCGCCCCCGAGCTGCCGAGCGCGGCACGGAGGGGCAGGCGGAGGCGCGCGGTCGCGCTGACATTGCCCGCGCACGCGCACTCAGTTGAAACGTGTCTCGCGCCGCGTTTGCTGGTTTTGTGAACCCGTGACAATAAATTCATACCGAGAAGCACATTTCGGGCGCTCGCGCTCGCCTCGCGCCTTATGCCTGCCAACGTCCATGCGATTCTTGGACGCCGTTAGAATGAAGTACCACTATCGCTGCATTTGGAACAAGGAAATAGTGTTCAATTCACAAAAACTTGTCAAAAGACGTTAGGTTCTCGGGCCCGACTCTGAGATTTTACCGACGACTATCGCTCGCACCACGAGGATTTCAGTTTCTGCTATACCACTGCCCATATAATCTTATAGAAATAACCTTAGAACTGTATTATAGCAGTAAGACTAATAGAGGCCTATATTTTGTTATTACGTATAGGACTTCGTGATGGCACTTGCAGATCTGTATGCTGGTACGTGTTTTGATCTGTACAGAAATGTGTCAATGCTAGATGGTTTGTTTTGACCATGTCGTGCGAAATATCAATGTTTAACTGAGCTCAAGGCCTTAACGCTCTAATTCCTGATGTCGTTGTTATCTATAATACTAACGGATACTTTATCTATTTAAAGCTTATACCTAGTCATAATCACCTTGCTTAAAAATTCGACCTCAATGTTGTAAAATTGAAAGCTTTTAGCTATTTGTCAATTGGAAAGGAAAATATTTGTTCAACTTCGCATTAAACTTCTTAATGTTATGGAGGTGTAATGTTTCATATATTGAATGTTTCCATCAAAGTTTGATAGATTTTATAATTTTTGTTTAGAACTGTCTGAAACGGTTTTAATTTGATAGCCAATAAGCTCTATGACACTTAAAAAAATGTTACTAGATTAGAAACTTCGAGTTGCCAGTACCAAAAATTTGATGTTGTTCTAATTATAATGTAGGACCATAAACAAGTTTGGTATTTTAACTGGCTAAATATTTCTAGCAAACTTGTAAATTCACAAGATCTGAAATCTTTATTAGTGATGTTTTGATACGGTCTGGTTTTAGGCTTAATGCTGGTAGCAAGTCAGTTTTACAAAGGTGTTATTATTGTAATGTATTCATATTGTGATCTGCAATTATTATTATAGTAGTAGGTTTTATGAACTGCATTACTTCAACTTATTTAGTAATGCATAGGTAGGTAAATAATGATGCGTAATTTGCCGACTCAGATACACGTGGCCCATAAGTATAACGCTGGAATGCAACTGACGAGTTGAACGAAACGAAGCGTTTTCGATTATTTTCTTAGACTACAGAGGTTTATGTGCTTGTTTTATCATCATCATCATCATCATCAGCAACCCATCAACGGCTCACTACTGAACGCAGGTTTCCTCTCAAAGAAGGGTTATAGGCCATAGTCCACCACGCTGGCCCAATGCGAATTGGCGGACTTCACACACCTTTGAGAACATTATGGAGAACTCTCAGGTTTGCAGGTTTCCTCACAGGCTCACGGTTTTTTCCTTCACCGTTGAAGAACGTGATATTTATTTATATTAAATATCAATAATATTATTTAATTAGTTTGTATGTGTGTGTGTATGTTAAAATTGGTTTGTATAAACTTCTCAAACAACGCATTAGATTTAGATAATAAGTGTCATTAGCTTTATTTTAGGATGCTCTTCGCACTGTTAGCGTTCCACATGCATTATGACATCACAAGTTTAATATTATGACGGATAGAAAATGCGTCAAGAAAAACAAAATTGGAGCAATTAATTAAATCGGAAAAATGTTTTACATTGTGCTGATTCTGAAATATTTTATAATAGCTGATGCCCGCGACTTCGTCCGCGTGGATTTCTCTGATTTTCCGGCATAAAAATTAGCTTTTGCCACTCTCCAGGTCCTCAACTATAGCCATGCGAAAAATCCATGAAAAATCACGTCGATCCGTTGCTTTGATGGTGCGTGATTGAAGGACAAACCAACAAACAAAGACACTTTCGCATTTTTAATTTTAAGGATAAGAATAGTAAGGACTAGAACCTAACTGAGATCCGCGATTTCGTTCGCCTGGAATTAGGTTTGAAAAAATCCCGTAGGAGCTCCTTAATACTCCGGGATATAAAGTATTACATATCCTTCATCAGGATATTAGTTATCTCTTCAAATTGTTTCGACACCGATTCAGCGGTTTAGGCAGGCTGACAGACAGACATACAAAGATAAATAATTTTAGCAGGTACACATTTTATGAACATGAAAACATAAACCCGTCTGCAGCTGTGATTGTTTTAAAAGTGATAGTCTGTTATTGCTACCTACTTTATATTGTTAAATTATTTTGAAGGAGTAAGGTTCTGTTTGTTTTTGTATATTTGCAATTATTAATACGTGGAACAAAACCTTTCCACGCTGGTGCCACGACTGTTTTGATAAACCAGTTCTATCACAGGGCGACCTCGTTCGCTACTCGCCCAATAATTAAAACGACTTATTGACTACTTGTTTCCATTCCTACGCATTGATATTATATTATAGCTATAGCATAATATGACCTGTCGCAGAGCGGCATACGGTGTTTACTTCGATTCGTTACTTCTGATAGTTATTATTAAGTTAAATAAGATAAGGGACAATGTCATTACATATTTCTTGAGACTATAGTTTGATGTCCGCGCTGATTTCCTAGAACTCTTTGATTTCCTGGGACGAAAAATAGTCTACTTCGATATTCGTTTCAGGATAGAAGTTATCTTTGTGACGGCCAGACTGACAGACAGAAATTTTTTAAAAACTAACGAAGCGCAAGCTTAAAAATAGGCGGTTATTTATTTACTAATACTTACATATTATATTCGTAACCAGACAATTCAGTTTTATTTATTTGTATGGATTCTGATTCTATTGTGGAAAAGTAGTTAAACCCCACTTCTAGGAAAAATTGAGTTTTCTGATGAATGAATTTGTAAATCATCTGAGTTACTTATTATGCACAATCACACATACCACTATGTGCAAAAATATGCTCAAGCATTATTTCTAGAAATAAAAGGAACCCAAATCGGTCATTATCAATAATTTGGTATTTTCTCTAAATGGACCGGATTGAGGTTAACAACTTTTGCGCTGGTTGTTGCGATGAATAAATAATAATTAAGGTTATTAACTTCATAACTGACTACGATTAAATCTGAACAATAACATTTGTTTGTCATGATCTACAAAATACCCATTGAAATTTCTCAAGACCAGACTAGAGAGAGCTGTTATTAGTTTAATTTACTCTATTGATACAGTATATCGATTACGGAAAAATTGCATTTAGCATTACTGAAATCTTAATGCATGAGCTGAATTTATGGTATTCTTACTGCTGCAGTACAATCACCGCGTCATGTTACTGCAATTGAAACCTAAGCGAAACAAATCAATCATTGCCAGCTAACAGACAACATTTTTTTTGTTTCTTGTTTTTCTTTTACTATTTTCTCTTTGGTGTTAATACTTTAGGAATTTTTACACAGTCAATAGATGAACAAGAAATTCAAGGCAGGATTTTCAATTTCTTTCATGTTTTTAATATGAAAGCAGATATCAACAAATATATTAAACTTATTTTAATTTTCAGAATCCATATAAATGAATGAACTAAATGTCTGTGAATCTCTGTTAGCTCATTTGATTATTATTTACACATGTTTTCTTTCTGCTGGCCTGGGCAAATCATCGCCTGAACCGATTTTAGCTGGAATTTTAAAGGCAAGTTAAAGAATCATGCATGCAGTTATCAAGGCTTATTATTTTCGTAGTTCTCAGAGTTCCTACGGAATTTTTAAAACCTCAAAAATCACGCGAAAAGTTGCATGATTATAGTTACTAATTAGTTGATAAAGAATGATTCGGTTACATGGCAATTTTTTGTGCGACGTAGAATGATTTTGTTTATCTAGCTTAAATAAACCAGAGGGCAGCATCGGTGAACTGTACAGATTGTGGAAGTTTATCAGGAGGTCATTTGTTAGTCGTCGCGCCCCTCCGCTTTTTGATCGTCTCATTGTACAAATCTTCAGTGCTCACGATCTTCTTTGTCGTTTTCTCATGAACGATGGATGATGATTCGAGGCCATGTCAACTTGCTTATTAAAGTTCGCCAGGCGCGGTGCCTTCCTGAGCCTTTTGAAGCCGGATGATAAAAATAATGTCCGTTTAGCGTGTCAGCGCTCTTTCTCTTTCTGTCTTTCTTGTCTTTCTGTCTTTGTCTTTCTGTCTACACAGCCAGTTATAATGAAGCGTTCAAGGTTATCAGGTCTTCCTTGCCTTGTGGCCGATAACCAACAATGGATCTTGTGAACCAGAGGTATACCAGAGGTAGAGGAGACGAATTGGTATTTCAAAAAACGCCATGTCCCAGCTATCGAAGATCTGGAATAGCAGGAACATATAAATACGCACCAATGTATGTATGTGCAGTCCGTGGAATGCCCATCATCTTTTACTAGCATTACATTTACAATGCATCGATCTTGTATAGGACACTTGATTTAATTAGGGGTCAGGTTTTTGAGGCGAAAAGAAATTTGAACATTGTGGTTAATTCTTTTGTACATAATCTCTAAACTAAACTAAATTCTAGGTCTAAATCAAGTGCTATGCTTTTTTATAGCGATCCTAATGAAAGGCATAAAAGGAATAAAACCTGTCAACTTAGTTATGCTTAGAGGTTGTGCATAAAAGAATTGCCACAATATCAGTCCGTGTTTTATAATACCTTTCACAAGTTTCTTACAAGCCACTGAAATATTCCCTTTATACTCTATTAAGGACTTATAAAAGTTATTAAACATGAAACTTGATAGCCTTCGGAAAATATTACTTACTGTAACAAGTCTTGTTGCACAAATACACAATGCACTTTAAGTTAAAAAGTATATTTTAAATTTTGGTTAAGTGCAATAATAATTTATTTATTTTAATAATTTTGTATAAGTGATTTTTTTATCATTCGGTGAAAACCACTGCGATTAAATAATCACACAAACGTATCTAACTGCCGCACTCAGAGTCTACGTTACTTAACGACGAGATCTTCGATTTTAAAAAGTTTCATTCTCAGAAGTTAACGCTTCGTTTGTACATTAATGACAATTCAGTAATAGATTTAATGATAATTAATTAATTATTCATTAAATAATATAATTTAATACATGCGGTTGAGTGCGGTAGTTAATCACAAGTCAATGATTCATTAATCATAATTTAATGAATGACTCTGAGTGTGGCAGTAAGTTATGGTTGATTCCTAGTTAAAAATAAAACTTACTTATTTACTTGAAAACTCTTGGAAAATAGACAAAAAAACTTGAGAGGTGTCAAGGGACACCCGGATGGAACGTAGTTCCTTTCGATTACATTGTGTTCGTTATTTTCGCGGTACAACATTGAGTCTCCGTAGCCTAGTGGCTCCGGCAGTTGCCTAACAGTTCAAAGTCGATGGTCAGAATCCCAGCTCGACAGACCGAATTTTCCATTTTCAATTTTATTTTAAACAATTTCTACATGTGGAACCTTACCTAATTTTTTATAACTTATAAGTTATAAAAAATTAGGGAAAAAAAGGTTCCTTAATTTTTTCCGTCTAGCCCCCTTCCGTACCGCGCGATAAGGAACTTACGTTCGAAAAAGTTAAATGAAATGCTGTGAAATGCCGAGTAATTTATGTCAAAATAAATCACTGTCAAAATTTTCAGTTTACCTATTTATATTGGTACACGAGAGAACGAGGGAACCCTAAAAAGAATCAGATGCAAATGAAATGCCAGACGAAATGTTTCTCAATTATGTTCAATTGATATTGTGGTGCGGCGTGCAAGATTGTCTCAGCATAGTTAAGACTTAGGTTAGGGACAAATCTAGAGGAATTCCGCTACGACGCGACGTGACATACCTATTGTATCGTAAGGGGAGCGCCATCTCTGCGTTGATAGGTAGGACGCTTCGAAGAAATAATTCCACGCATGTTTCCGCTTGCGGAATTCTCATTGACAAATCTAGAGGAATTCCGCTACGACGCGACGTGACATACCTATTCTATCGTAAGGGGAACGCCATCTCTGCGACGATAGGCGTAGGACGCTTCGAAGAAATAATTCCACGCATGTTTCCGCTCGCGGAATTCTCATTGATTTGCCTGCAGTCTAATAAAATACACGTAGGTTGTCGCACAAATCGTTCAACATTTTATCACATTCATCATTAAGTATCGGTTTATTGCGTTTGTCATTTAATAAGGAAAATCTAGCTCAATGCATTTTAATATATGTCACATAAATAAGCGTATAAGCTATTATCTACAAGTCTTTGTTATTAATAAATATTTGTTCGCTATAAAGGAATAACATAGTTCCTATTCTTTGATTTTTTTTAAATTCTACTTTTAGTTTCTACAGTGTAGTACCTTCTTGAATGAATTCAAAACTTAATATAAAATAATAAACCGACTAATATCTACTAAGAATCTGGAGAGAGATTAGGCTACTTTTTATTGTTCCATACCCAAAGGGTGCCAACGGGACCCTTTGGGTACGGATTTGATTACGGATCATAATATTACGGATACGGATTGATACTATTACTAAGCCTCCTCTGTCCGTCCGTCCGTCCGTCTGTCTGTCAGCGGGCTGTATCTCGTAAACCCTAATAGATAGACAGTTGAGATTTTCACATATTGTGTATTTCTATTGCCGCAATAACTACAAATAATAAAAATAAAATTAAATTAAAAAATAAAGGGCCTTACATGTTCACATGAAAAGGAGTCGAAATAAAATTTTATTTTTTTGTCTGGCATGTGGGGTGTCATTGTCTAGAGCTCATTAAGTGGAGTTCAAACATATATTTTTTTATTTTGTAGCTACAAAAATGAAAAAATGGGGGCCGTCAAAGTTGTCGGTTTTAGACCAATTTTGTTAGGGGGTCTATCACAAAAACTATTATAGTTAGGAATTTGAAATTTTGTTATGTTATGTACTATACAGGGTGGAAAAAAATTATGGGCCCTGGAGGGGAACTACCTTAAATCCTAAAGTTAGATCATTTTACTTAAAGGAAACATTCCCTTATTTTTAAAAAGAAACAAAACTACATTCAAAGTTTTTCAAAAATTCGCTCGTCTCACCCGGAAATCGAACCAGCTAAAAGTTCAAAAAATAAACACCTATTTAATTGCACTAGTCGATACAGTCGATGTAAAGATTAGAAATTTTTTCTATCTATAGCTAGTTAGACTAGAAAAGTGATTTGGTCATTTGTACGGAACTCTAAAAGAGCGAGGCCCGACTCGCACTTGGCCGATTTTTATTATTTTAAAAGCCTAACTACTTTTATTTATTTTCTTTCTTCGATTAAATCATTCTAGTCTTTTATTTATAACTTTTTAGCTCGCTAATTTAATACTAACGAAAACTATTGTTATGACAAAAGAAAATCCTATTAATAATTGCAAAATTAATTATTAATCCTTTGCTCTATTTATAGAAAACTAATGGCGTTTGTTATCGACTTCAAATTACCATAATAAGGCGCAAAATAATTACGAACGATTGATTTATTTTCGCATTGCAACAATTGATCAGTGAATAATAATTTATTTATTATTGTTATGGCTTTCGCTGACTGCGTGCAACATGAGATTATAGTTTGTTTACAGAGCTGAGATTTTGCTCATCTTGCATTCAAATGCTAAAATATGTGTTCACTGTTCATTGATACACAAGCATAGAGAGAGAAGAATATGGGGTTACAAAACAACAAAGTCACAGGAACCTTCAGTCGCTTTAAAATCCTTACTAATTATATCAAGGGGATTTGTGTAAGAATTGGCCTCATAGGAGGCGCCCTTAGAAAGACGTTGCCCCGATTTCTTCAAGCGCTAGGGCTCAACCCCCAAGCGACGCTTCGACTGGGGTTTTCCCTCAATTTAGAAATTTTTCCCTCGTTGTTAATTTAAGTTTTGAATGATTTTATTCTACATATTACCGCGTATCATTTGATGTTTAGTAAGCCGAATTAAGATTGTATGTTGAACAAATATTTACCCTTTTTAGTTTGTAATCACACCAAAGCAAATACATGCTCCTAAACTAGCGGCACGCTATGAAGGCCGGTTTGACGTTTGTCCGCTCATGAAGTTCCGTATTAATTGATAACGACTTTGAAGGAAATAATTGTTTTACTTTATTGACGATAGTGATGTGCAGAGATTCATAAATTTTATGGAATGTAGTTTTAGGTCTCAAAATTTATTTATTAAATTGATTTCTAAAATGTATACAAGTGTAGAAAAATCAGTTTGCACCATTTAAGGGGTGAATGTACTTGTGAATATGAACAATTTTCACTATGTGGACAAACCTCTGAAATCGCAAAAAAATATCAGCTGTTTCATACAAAAGGTAAAATTTTTATTTTTATATGATATATACCACAACTCGGCATTTGGTTATGGCGTGAAATACGTTAAAAATGGCGTAGATGCAAACATGAATATGTTAAAAGCGGAATTAGTACGTCTTTTAAAAGAAAACAAACCAACCAAGATCCGATACGTCATTGACGAAATAGCATTAGAACATGGGCACAGAGTTATACGGTTACCGCCTTACCATTGTGAGTATAATGCGATTGAGTTGGTGTGGGCTCAAATTAAGGGATATGCTGCAAGACACAATACAGAACCCCCATTTACCACAAAAAAAATGCTAAAATTATTAGAAGAAGCTTGTGAACATGTGACTAAAGGAGACTGGGAAAAGGTTGTGAATAGAACTGTTAAATTAATAAGGGAAGATTATGAAAGAGATGTGAAAATAGATAATATTATAGAAAATGAACATATAATTATTAATGTAGGTGATGATAGCAGTGACGACAGTGAAAATAGTAGTATGGACGAATCTGATTAATTATGGCCTTTTGTGGCACCTTTTTTGGTATCTTTTGTATTCATATGTTTCTTGTGTGCATATAAAGTATGTATATTCATTTTCATTCAAATATTCAGTTCGTTCAAATAAATTAAATAAACATATACATTTTTGTTTTATTAAACCTATTTAATCAGGTACAAAAACAAAACTTAATTGTTTTTTGTTCGAGAATAAATTGACATTCCACATCACTATTGTAATGTGTCAAACCGGCCATCATAGCGTGCCGCTAGTGTATATACAATATAAATGTGTGACAGTAATAAAATAGGTATACCGTATATGATATTCTGTAGACAAACAGGTTTGTTTGTTAAAACTTGTTTGTTTCTAGCGTTTGTATTTGTTTCCATTTTAATTTATCTTTTATTTAGATTAATTTTTGATAGTGTGGATGTGGTATTATTAGGATTGACATCGGAAAGGTCATCCACTAACTTTTAGTTATTTTCTAAGTTGATGCATTAACTATTGAATTTTAAAATCTGTTTGATGATGATGATTATTATTGATTAGGTAAAACTTTTATATTTATTTATTTTGTGAGGAAAAAACTGTTGATTTAAAAAAAAATGCTGATGAATTTCTTTGGAGACTCATTTATCTTGAGACCATTTGAAAAACAAAAGATAATAATATTTATTTATTGTAGTTTATTTTTGTAAGGCGCGCTTCCAGAAATGTCTAGTTATCCATTTAACCCAGAGTTAGCTGCTAACTCTGGGATAAAAAGACAGATTTGACAGATTTCTTATAAAGCTTCTGTCAAAATTACAAATTTATTCCTGGGTTAACTAACTAACCTGACGTCTGCTAGTATTCTCGATAACGTTTGGTCATAACGGTCATTTATTTAAAATTTAAGTTTGAGAAGGTAATTCTGTAATGTAACTACGCGGAACGCGATGGTGGCCTTCATGTCAGATCCAATTCAATATGACTTTAGTTTTTACAATAAGTACGGAATGTTTCGATCGTGCTAATGTAAATAACGAATTTTTCTTTTGTTGACAGAAAACATATTCCAAAATTGGTTAGAAGAGAAAGTGGATCTCCCCATTTTCGAGAACATCTCTCAGGTGGCCGAGCGCGTGGAGGCGCCGCCGGCCGCGCCCTACCCGCCGCAGACGGTGCCGCAGCCGACCGAAGTGCTGCTGCGCGAGTTCGAGACGGTGTACGGCGCCGTCGAGCTCACGCACCTCACGCCGCCGCAGAGCCCGCCCGGCCCCGCCACGCAGCTGCTGCTCAGCTACGCGCAGCAGGCGTGCGCGCCGCTCGCGCCCGCGCCGCCCGCGCCGCCCGCCGAGCCGTGGCCCGTCGTCGCCGCGCCGCTCGTGCTGCCGGACTACGACTGCGACACGCAGGCGCTCGAGGAGCTGGTCCGCCACCGCGCCGCGCAGCTCGCGTCCCCGCAGCCCTCCGGCCGCAGCGCGTCGCCGTCCCCGCGCTCGTCGCCGCGCTCCTCGCCCTCCTGCTCGCCGCGCTCGTCCACCGACGACGACTGGTGCGTCCCGTCCGGCCGGCCCAAGCCCTACTCGCGCAGCGTGGACGATCGCCGCTCGCGCAAGAAGGAGCAGAACAAGAACGCCGCCACGCGCTACCGCCAGAAGAAGAAGGCCGAGATCGAGGTGCTGCTCAACGAGGAGCAGAACCTGCGCAAGCGCCACTCGGAGCTGGGCGACAAGTGTTCCGACCTGCAGCGCGAGATTCGCTATCTGAAGGGCCTCATGCGCGACCTGTTCAAGGCTAAAGGCCTTATAAAGTAAATTCTAAGCTCTATCGTTACGTGAAAGAATGTAAACCGCACCGCGCGAAACGCGGTCCATTGAATATTGTTCAAACGAAGAGGAATTTTATTAAGTTTCGATGATATACTTACATTTTAATTTCTAGTTAGCTAGATAAGTTGTATTGTTTGCATCATAATATATTAACGTCGTGCAGCATAGTCACCCGTGTCACCGTCGAGGGCAACATCTCTGTAACATCTTACTACGATCCATAGGTGGCGCTATTTCATTAATTTCATCTTTCATTATATTTTTTAAGAGGATGGGTTGCATTCGTTGTGATGAAAGCATGAACTTCTAATTGTAATTCAATTACAGCAGCTTATGGTTATATTTTATGAATTTTATTATATTTTACGAGATCTTGTTCTGTTTTCATACAATATAAGGGATGCGACGGCGGAATATTGTTTTATTTTTGGCCTTCAACCTGTCAAAATGCAATTTTTAATTAACTAGCTGATGCCCGCGACTTCGTCCGCGTGGATTTTAATGCCTCGGGATATTCTGGGATAAAAGTAGCCTTATATCAATCACTCTCTAGGTCTTCAACTATACCCATGCAAAAAATCACGTCGATCTTTAGCTCTGTTGCGGCGTGATTGAAAGACAAACAAACACAGTTTCACATTTATATTATTAGTATGATTTGGCAATAAGTAATTATTCCTAATGTAACCCAGCCGATGTTTATTTTTACTGCCGGATCCATAATAATTTATTTAAAATGCGAAAGTGCGTTTGCTGGTTTATCATTCAATCACACAGTAACCGATAAACATTGGGGTAAAAACCACGGAAAAACAAAGGGTTCCTATGTAATTAAAAAAAAATTGGCAGTCATAGGGACTGCCGATAGAAGTGAAAACTAGATTTGTTAATAATTAAAAACAAATATAAAAAAAATAATATACTTAATAAAAAAAATATAAAAAAAATACAGTGTCACGATATAAAATGTCACGATTACGAGAGTGAGATTCGAATCGCAATACATTAAACGGTAAGGAAGGCGGCTGCTGGCCCATTGCTCTGTAGAAGGTTGCTTGAGAATTTCTAAAATGTTGAACGTTTACTGAAATCTCCAGGTGACGATTGTGAAGGTGACAATGATACGAAATCCTATGTTTTTGCTCACCCAAAAAAGAGCTTAGCTTAGCGCCTAAAGAAGTTTTTCACTTCAAAAACTATTAGGCGGAGTGTAAAATGGCGGGAAAATAGTTTGTATTGTTTAATATTTGGCCCAAAATTTGTAGAACAGCAGTAAAAGTAGATACGTATCTTTACTCCGCATCGTAGGGCGGCATTAAATACTAATGATTAATAAAATATGCATACAACGTGCCTGTTTATTGCGCAATGACAAAGATCTCCATTCCTGTGGAATCCGCCTCCCGAATGTATTAGGTACGCTCAGTCGGCACAAAGGAATTTTCATGGATGCCGCAAGCGATTTCAAGGTCGAAGAAATGAGCTCACTCCAGTTGGTAGGTACCCTTACTGCGAGCTTTCATAATTTTCCAAAACGAAATTCAATGTGTCCCTGCTCCATAATATAAGTTATACAACAGCTTTACTTTTTGAGTAAAAAATGGTTTATTTCAGGACATTTTAACTATAGAGCAGTTCGTTAAATGCTCAGAGTCTATACCTACCTAAAAAAAATACTCGTAGTCACACTGGTGTTACAAATACAATCTGGTGTGACCAGGTCTGGAGTCATAATGTACCTAGTTGCAAACTTTTATTGAAAGTGATAAGGGAATAAGGGATGAGAAAAATAGGGATGTATCTACCAAGGTAGGTACCTAGAAGAAATTGCGAAAATGTGAGTGATTCTTTTTCCTTGAAATTGATAGGGAATAGCTTTATCTTGAGCCCGTGCAAAAAAAGGGATGAATTTCGTTTATTTAATTTCACGTGTATAAAGTTTATAAAATTAATCTATCTATATCTATATCTATACTTATAATAAAACTGTAACTGGACGATTTCTGTACATTTAATCTATTTTGAAAATTTTAACCGGGGGATGCTTTATTATCAATACTGATCCCAAAACAGATTTTTATTTAATTTTTGTCTGTCTGTCCGTCTGTCCGTCTGTCTGTCTGTCTGTCTGTCTGTCTGTCCGGGCATCACGCAAAAACTACTGAACGGAATTGTATGAAATTTGGTAAAGTAGTAGGTGATACTCCGGGTCAGCATATAGGATAGTTTTTATCCTGATAAACAATAAGGTTCCTCCAGGATAGGGGATGAAAGTTTTTATCCGGTTTTACTTCATAATTCCGTCTAGATAAACCGATTTTAATCATTCTTTTTTTATTTAAAATTGTAATATCAGGCATAGTTTGTCTAATTTTGATGAAGATCTGATAAATGTTATAGGAGATAGAGGACATAATGCTTTACGGGTAGCAGCAAAAGTCACTCACATAAAGGACAACGATCGAATACAGGCATTCCATATTTATATGAGGGTTTTACGGCGCGGCGCCGGCAACGGTGCGGCAGCCGGGGAAGGCATAAATGTATGAAATAATTGTATGGCACGTTTTTCCACTTACCGGCGACGGCATCGGCTTCATACATGCCGCCGTTCCGTTGTCGTGCGGTCTAGTGGAAAAACGTCCATACCGTGTTACACCTAGGTATTCAGTTTTCAGCCATAGCATTCGTTTTAAAAATTTTACAATGTGACTGATTCTGATACAATGTGATTGTTTATCGGCTATTTTCAATATTGGTTAACAATACTATCCGACATTAGATAACCCGCTCGCTTTCTCGCTATTCATATTATCTACCTATCAAAAGAGACTTAAAGTTTTAGAGATGTATGAACATAACAAAATACCTACTTTAAATGAAAGGATATTTTAACAGCAACCCGTATCAGAAAATCGACCAAGGCTCCAATACAGATTTAGGTGTCCGAATACCGCGAATACCGATCTAAGCGAGATATTGATCTTCACGGTAAATTTGCGACAATTGGCTCTGCCACTATTACTACTGTAAGTGGTAAGCAGCATGAGCGTAGCTATTAAATATGGTTGAGCGAAGCAATGGCTGGGTCATGCGTCATGCTCGTGAACGGGTGCCACCGGCGGGAATGGGGCTACTTTATGTCTGCCCATCTTAAGATAGAAGTTAGTCTGTATGCATTTTTGGAACTTTCCTCATTGTGGAAACACTGCATATATAGCATAGTATTTACTGTATTGTAAATCTGTTTTGAAAAGAGCAACCGCCGAGTTTCTTGCTGGTTCTTCTCGGCAGGAAAGGCATTCCGAACCAGTGGTAGATTCATTGACTATTCAAAAGCACTTGTAAAAGTTTATTTGAATAAAAAATATTTCTATTCTATTCTATTCTATTCTATTCTATTCTATCGAAGGTCGAGGTTCGATCCCTAACATATAACATATTCGCATATTATTATTTTGAATTGCTATACTGAATTTAGTTTGAATCCTAAAGAGATGTTTCCCTCGAGCGCACCCCAAACAATGGAAGCTAAGAAATACGTACCTGAGTTTAACTGCACTATAATTACATTATTATTAGTTTGTATGAGGGAATATCATAATCTCCAGTAGATATAATATGCAGAACATAGGTTAGGTATACAAGGCACGAGTTTTATACGAAGCATATTTTGAGATCAGTGCGGTTAGTCAGTTTTAATTAGTCTGATCGTAATAGTAAACGATGAGATTAGCATCAAAGTAAACTGAACCACAATAGTATCGATTTAAAGTCACAAATTCAATACAGAAGATTTTAATTTGGAGCGTTTTCGTTAAGTAAACGTATAAGAATACATACACGAAATTGAGATCTAACTCAATACTGTTAGGGTTTATTTTACTTTGATGGTAATGTAATCGTTTACTATTTATAGTTAACTATCAAATCTTGTACTAAGCGTACAGCGCGTGAAGATAAGCGCGGCTCGTTTCACTATTATATAGATTCTAGGAGTCACGTACATGATAAGTACTAAAAATAAGGTACCTAAAGAAAATCACTTAAGGGCCTAGGCAGGTACACAATCTTTTGAACCAAAACTTAATTCCAACGACTGACATGTTCATAGGTACCTACGCTAAAGCCCACTGATCCGAAAAAAGGTCTCACGGACCCACTTAAATCTGAGAGGAATCTCAAGTTGACGGTTCTTTAAAACATGAGGTTTTCCTGTTTCATTGTAAATATAATACGTATATTTTATGTACTTGAATTGTAAATTATAGGTACCTACGTCGATGATTTCAAATTCAAATTCAAATTCAAAATAATTAATTTAATGTAGGCCAACCTGTGGCTCTTATGACATGTCATGACTCTACCACCGGTTCGGTAAGCGGATTCTGCTGAGAAGAGCCGGCAAGAAACTCAGCAGTTGCTCTTTTCAAAATAATCATTTTACAATATTATTATACAGCTATTAAACTAGCGGCACGCTATGATGGCCGGTTTGACGTTTGTCCGCTCATGAAGTTCCGTATTTATTGATAACGACTTTGAAGGAAATAATTGTATTACTTTATTGACGATAGTGATGTGCAGAGATTCATAAATTTTATCGAATGTAGTTTTAGGTTTAGGACTCAAAATTTATTTATTAAATTGATTTCTAAAATGTATACAAGTGTAGAAAAATCAGTTTGCACCATTTAAGGGGTGAATGTACTTGTGAATATGAACAATTTTCACTATGTGGACAAACCTCTGAAATCGCAAAAAAATATCAGCTGTTTCATACAAAAGGTAAAATTTTTATTTTTATATGATATATACCACAACTCGGCATTTGGTTTTCTAAATTCAAAATTTTTAAAAATGGAATCTAATACGATCGTCACATAGGATCGCTGGCTAGCACAACTACTACCTCCGGCAAACTCGCGTCAATGCTCAATGCAAAACAAAGCAGTTTCGAATTGACGTTGCTTCGAAAAGTATAAACTGTCAGTGCAATGCGATTGTGATATAGTTTTGACCTGGCTTTGGATTTCAAATATTGATACTGCATTACTGTTGACCCTTGCTCGTTAATTTGGACTCTGTTCAAGCCCTTTGTTGTGGATTTCGTCGATATGACCGAACGTACGCAGAGAACTGTTCTAAATAGTCAGACACGTGAGTTCGTAATACGCCTTCGTAACTATTTCGATCGTGAAGCTCAAAATGGAGGGCCAATTTTACCTATAACGTCAGTGGTTGAACGCGTAGCTGATGCGCTTAATATTGGACAACGAACTGTTAGACGGATAACTAAAAAAAAATATGGCGAGACTGGCACAGAAGAAAATAAACTTCACACACCAAAAAAGAGAAAACGAGCAAAACCAGTCGTAGGCATCGATAGCTTTGATGCCGATGCTATCCGAAGACATGTTTACGGCTACTATTTACAGAAGGAGTATCCAACAAGAAAAAAGTTGGTGCATTCACTGAAGAAAGCTGGATTATTCTTCGGTGGGGAAAGTTCTTTAACGAAGATTTTGAAGACCATTGGATTTCGATACAAAAAATGTAACAAACGCAAAATATTGATGGAAAGATTTGATATAGCGATGGCAAGGTATACTTTTTTACGGCAAGTGAAAGAAATCAAAAATTGGCAAAATGTTGTGTTCTTGGATGAAACATGGCTTAATGCTAACCATACTGTAGGCCGTTCTTGGAACGATGACACAGCAGCATCTACTTCCAAAGTTCCTGTAGGAAAAGGATCGCGACTTATAATTTGTCACGCCGGAACCATCAACGGGTTTGTCGAAGGTTCTCTCATGGCTTTTGCGTCAAAAACCACTGGAGACTATCATGAAGACATGAATGGAGAAAAGTTTACTGAATGGTTTACCTCAATGTTGTGTAGCCTCCCTGAACCATCTATTATAATTATGGACAACGCCCCATACCACTCGATGCAAATTGACAAGCCACCTGCCCAATCCCAAAAGAAAGCTGATATCGTCGCATGGCTTCGTAAAAATGGCGTAGATGCAAACATGAATATGTTAAAAGCGGAATTAGTACGTCTTTTAAAAGAAAACAAACCAACCAAGATCCGATACGTCATTGACGAAATAGCATTAGAACATGGGCACAGAGTTATACGGTTACCGCCTTACCATTGTGAGTATAATGCGATTGAGTTGGTGTGGGCTCAAATTAAGGGATATGCTGCAAGAAACAATACAGAACCCCCATTTACCACAAAAAAAATGCTAAAATTATTAGAAGGAGCTTGTGAACATGTGACTAAAGGAGACTGGGAAAAGGTTGTGAATAGAACTGTTAAATTAATAAGGGAAGATTATGAAAGAGATGTGAAAATAGATAATATTATAGAAAACGAACATATAATTATTAATGTAGGTGATGATAGCAGTGACGACAGTGAAAATAGTAGTATGGACGAATCTGATTAATTATGGCCTTTTGTGGCACCTTTTTTGGTATCTTTTGTATTCATATGTTTCTTGTGTGCATATAAAGTATGTATATTCATTTTCATTCAAATATTCAGTTCGTTCAAATAAATTAAATAAACATATACATTTTTGTTTTATTAAACCTATTTAATCAGGTACAAAAACAAAACTTAATTGTTTTTTGTTCGAGAATAAATTGACATTCCACATCACTATTGTAATGTGTCAAACCGGCCATCATAGCGTGCCGCTAGTGTACATTAAGTAGGTATAATAAGTTTTTTTATACTATCTTGTGGGCAGCTGGATGCCATGCCGATTTAACCCATGCAACTTTGTTAGAATAGAATAGAATATAATATTTCCACAATGAGGTGAAGTTCCAAAAAAAGCGTAGGTACTACAATTCAATTCATGTTAAGACGGGCAGACATAAAGCAGCCCCATTCCCGCCGGTGGAATCCGTTCACGAGCATGACGCATGATCCAGCCGTGCGTTGCTACGCTCGACCATATTTGAGGGAACGTAACAACCCGCACCACACGACACCACCACAGAAATGTTTAAAGAAAGCGTGATATACTTAGGCTAGACATCGAATTGAATATTATAATAATTATTCAAAATATACTGATTTTAAGATCCCATGCAACTTTGTCATTAAGAAAGTCATTATAACTTTGTAATAACCGCGACTCAGTAAGTGAGTTTTGACGCATTGTTTAAATTTGTGCAGTGGCAAATCTAGCAATTCCTTCGGAATCATAATTATATAAGCGTACGCTCAACCCCACAAAGGATTTTTGCACTTTGCGCAGGCGACATGATGGTATTTCTAGTTTATGACGATTTCTAATAAGTCGACTGTGTGTATCGCCTCTTTGTTTATGCAGATGAATATATTGTCTCACAAAGACTATATTATTATAAATGTACCGTGAAGCTACCGTAAGAATACCAATCTCTTTAAACTTTTCACGAAGAGATACGTCCGAACCGAGTTTATAGATAGATCGAATGGCTCTTTTCTGCAATATAAAAATAGTTTCAATATTAGCTGCTCCGCCCCACAATAAGATTCCATAGGACATTACACTATGGAAGTAGGCGAAGTAGACAAGCCTAGCCGTTTCTACATCGGTAAACTGTCTGATTTTTCTGACCGCATAGGCAGCTGAGCTGAGTTTACCTGATAATGTCTCTATGTGAGCGTCCCACTGAAGCTTACTATCCAAAGTCACCCCCAGAAATACTGTGGAGTTCTCAATCATAAGGTTTTTCCCGTTTATTTTTATTGTTTTATCAATTTTCTTTACATTTGGTACCATAAATTCTAAACATTTAGTTTTTTTAGCGTTCAAGAGCAAATTATTAACAGTAAACCAACGCGATATCTGAGATAAGGTACTGTTTACATCGTCAAAATTTAATTTGTTTCTGTCAGTTTTAAATATTAGAGATGTATCATTTGCAAACAACACAATATTGCAAGCATCGCGGACATTATATGGTAAGTCATTAATATATACCAAAAATAGAAAAGGACCCAGGATATAGCCCTGTGGGACACCCAACAGAGTAGATGATGATGAAGATGCGATTTCACGTCACCTATTACGCACACTGCACTTTGGTTTCGATCACTAAGGTAAGAGGCAATGAGATCAAGTGCAACGCTTCCATTACTCAAACTTAGTCATGATGCCATAATGACTAAGTTTGAGTAAAAGAGTTTGGTGATCAACGCAATCAAATGCCTTAGATAGGTCACAAAAAACCCCAATAGCATTCGGCGAACGCTTCCAGGCATCGAAAATATGTTCAAGTAGCTTTGCACCTGCATCAGTTGTGCTTCGACCTTTCATGAAGCCATATTGTTCGGGGTGTAGCAAGTTATTAACATTAAAAATATGCTTCATTAGTTGATCAAGTATATTTTTTTCAAATATCTTATCTACTAGGTAAGTGTTGGCAGGATTGATACATGTCTGTAATTATTAAGGTCAGTTCTGGTGCCTGATTTAAACAGGGGGATGAGTGTGTTATGTTTCATCAAATTAGGAAAGATACCTAGATAGAGCAACACATTCATTAAAAATTACGGCTATATATATTTAATTTGTTTACAAATAGCTACCTAGGTAGGTAATAAAGTGCAGTGTTCGACACAAACCTTATCGAAAATATCAGACACGCATAATTAGGTGCGCTTTAAGCAATTAAATATCACTTGCTATATAGGTAGGTGAAGAAAAACATAAGCCTTAATTGCGGGTACGAAGTGCCTACCCAGTTACCACCCTATCGTCAAAGATATTGTGTCGCCGAACGATTTAGCGTTCAGTTTCGCGTAGGAACCGATTAGGGATATGGGTTTAATCATGGTTTAATGTACGCTGTCATACACACCTTTCCAAGTTAGACCGCTACCATCCACTTCACTTACCGTCAAAGTAAGATGCCAGTCAAGGGCTATTTGCAACCAACTTCAAAAAGGAGGAGGTTATCAATTCGTCGGAAACTTTTTTTATATAATTATGTCCATCGATTTCTCGAAGATTTGGGAAATTATTTTTTTGTTTGAAAGGGTATACTACCCAGGTGGTCCCCATATAAATTTTATCGAAATCGGTCGAGCGGTTTTTAATATATCAACAACTAGCTGATGCCCGCAACTTCGTCCGCATGGATTTAGTTTTTAAAATCCCTCGGGAACTCTCTGATTTTCCGGGATTAAAAGTAGCCTATGTCACTCCCCAGGTCCTCAACTATACCCATGAAAAAAATCACGTCGATCCGTAGCCCTGTTGCGGCGTGATTGAAGGACAAACCAACAAACCAACAAACCAACAAACCAACAAACCAACGAACCAACAAACAAACACACTTTCGCGTTTATAATATTAGTAAGGAAGTAAGGATAAATTATACGTGTGTTTGTAATGTAGTAAAGCGGGAGTTTGAAGTCGGTGGTTTAAATAACTAATTTTTTATAATATTAATTAAAAACCTAAACCGCGAAGAATAAGGATCTGTCCATTGTGAATCTGGGGGCTGGGCAGTGCCCCCGCAAAGTCGAGCAAAACGTGCAATAGCACAGCTGTATTCCATCCTTTTCTCTAATGCCATTCATGACATTTCCGTCCTCCTGTAACATCCTTCTGGATAAAGCTAGAAGCCTGAACGTTTTTTGTGACCGGGCGTAATGTAAATTTGCAGATATTAAGGTATTAAGGTAGAGGTATTAAGGTAACCAAACGTCTTCTTTATCAACCGACTAGCTGATGCCCGCGAATTCGACCGCGTGGATTTAGTTTTTAAAATTCCTCGGGAACTCTTTGATATTCCGGGATAAAAAGTAGCCTATGTCACTCTCCAGGTCCTCAACTACACCCATGCAAAAATGACGTCGATCTGTAGCCCTGTTGCGACGTGATTGAAGGACAAACCAACAAACCAAGAAACAAACACACTTTCGCATTTATAATATTAGTAAGGATAAACGTCCACCGTTGAACAAAGGTCTCGTGCGTGGACTAACAAAGTTCTCGGTCTTGCGCCGCCTGCATCCAGCGGCTCCCTGCGACTCGTCTGATGTCGTCGGTCCACCTAGGGAGTGGGGGGATCTTCTAACACTAGGTAGGGTACATGCATCCCGGTGCGGGGTCACCACTCCATTAGGTATATTAACTTTGTAAAATCGTTGGGTAACTTTTTGTCAATATTTTTGCAATCGGGATTATGAGGACTCGAATGACTGAAAGTAATATTATTTTAATATAAAGTCAGTCGTGCCTCGAGCCCGATTTCGCGGATTAACGCGGACCAATATGTTGGTACATACTCGTATTTGTTGGATTTTATCAATGTTGGTATTGATTGAAACCAGTGAATGCACGACCCTGAATTATTTTTTAACTTATATCCGACCCTCTTCTACAACCGCACCGCTCGCCACCGAATACAATATCACCCTCACCACCTGGGTGCCTGGAGCTCTTCGACCGTCCGCTATGCCAGATATTTTTTCCACGCACTGCCAAACTGTGGAACCAACTCCTCTCGACGGTGTTCCCACTTAACTAGAACATGGGGTTATTCAAGGGGCGGACCAACAAATTCCTGATAAGCCGACAACGCATTCGTGAGACCTCTGGTGCTACCAATGTTCATGAATGGCGGTACTGAAGATCAGGTGACCCGCCTGCTCGTCTGGCTGGGATTCAAATACCGGACCCCCAAATGGAGGCTGAATTCTACCGTATATACTTACCGCTGTATTTTTTTTGATAACGTCTTATAAATCGATGAACACCGGCTGCAAGCACGAAAAAGTGTCACGTTCCGTCTAAGCCTCAGCGTGCAAGCGAAAGCGCGCCGCCGCGCCGCGCGCCGCCAGTAATGTTTCTTTATGACGTTATCACATGAAAATATCGTCCGTAAACCGACTTTACAGACAACCAATTTTTTTAAACGGAACGAAGAACATAGCTACCTATGGTACTTGATCTCGGAAACTTGCGGGGGAGCTTGCACCTATAAGAACTCTTTGGCATATTGAGGCTTGAGCACTGTTGGGGGTGTGCTTATGATAAAAATTGGTTGTTTGTAAAGTCGGTTTACGGACGCTAGTTTTACGTGATAACGTCATAAAGAAACATTGACGATGGCTGGCGGGCGTCACAAGCCAACGCTTGGGCCGATCGTGCCTCTCTATCGCTTGTTCCGCGCTCTCGCTTGCACGCTCAGGCTCAGGCGGAACGTGACACTTTTTCGTGCGTGCAGCCGGTGTTCATCGATTTATAAGACGTTATCACGTCAAAACCGATTAGGTGTATGGGTTTTATTTATACTGCTATACCTAAGTACCCCTCTAAGTTAGCCCGCTGCAATCTTAGACTGCATCATCACTTACCGTCAAGCGAGAAAGCATTCTAGGGCTGTCTTGACAATTATAATATTATGATTGTTAAGATAGCCCTTGACTGCGATCTTAGCGATAGATAATATCTAAATAAAACCGGCCAAGTGCGTGTCGGGCCACGTGCAGTGTTATTATTGCTGACCTAGGATAGTGCTTTTATTTTATTTATGAATATTGAATATATTTTGAGTTCCATGGTTTATAAATACTATAATATACTACAAAATATGCAACGTACACTACATGTAATACCTAACTTAGAAAAAACAGATATATCTCCTTAACTAATGAACCCAACTTAGCCGTGATAGTTTTCCTTTAAAATTCATTATATATGCTACTGCTGTAAATTTTTTCTTGTATCCTATATACAACCATTTAGCTGGCAGAGGGGGGGGGGGGGCACTTGACTCTAATAAACGGATCCCTGAATTGAAAAATGGTGTTGCCACACCCACAATATTTTTGGAAGACCTATTCAACGACACCCCTCACTATGGGATAGACGAGAAAAAAAAAATCATCCCCACTTTACATGTAGGGGAGTGTACCCTAAAAAAATTCTTTTTCACAATTTTATTTCACCACTTTGTCGGCGTGATTGATATTTATACCCTTGTCAAATTACAGATTTCCAGTACCAATAGTCTCTGAGCTAAACCGCGGACGGACAGACAGACAGACGGACGGACATGGCGAAACTATAAGGGTTCCTTGTTTACTACGGAACCCTAAAAACGACTGAATTGATAAGTGATTTGATGTTCGCATCGATGGAAGTTCAGCGCTGTATTTGTAATGTTATTAGATAGCGGTGTGATCTGCCTCGGCTCGAAGCAGACGTGCCTCACGCTCGATGCCTCGGATTATCGTGATTCGTAATCTCCTATTTACGTGGGTACGTACTAGGTACGTATCCGTTGTCATCTGATTAATTCTGAAATTTATGTGCTGATTGGAACTATCAAAAGGAAGGTGTAAAAAACGATGTTAACTGCTCTTCTACAAAAATGAATATTTATGTGAAATGACTTTGATTTCGAATTAACAGCTCACTTAGCTCACAGTACCTGTTATGATTTTACCTGCGTAAAAAAGTACATAAATCGTGGACATGACAATCGAATCGTTGAACTTTGAAGCATCACTTAAGCATGAATCTAATGTTGTTAGATTGTTAGATAGTAACTTGAATGTTCGATTAATGGATTGGAATTACTAAGTTAGCTAAGTTAATTTACTAAGTCTCACGTCTGCCCTGTGAACTCGAGTTAGACTATTTCAATGTTGCCTCTATTTCAAATTTATACACACTTCACAGTATACCTAAATAGGATCACTTGAGGCATCTCCCACCTTTAAAACTCCTAACTTATATAAGTAGTACCTACCTAATGAAGATAAATAGGTGAAACCAAATGAAAATTGAACTGTAAAATAATTATCTATTAAACCAAAATGTACTTTGTACTCCGGTTCAAGGGTAGGTATGATGTAGATTAATATTAATAGGTATAGAGGAACAAAATAACATTATTTATCAATAAGAAATTACTAGATTAATGATTTAATTAATTAATTTATTTATTTAGTACTAAAAACTTAAAAGTAAAAACAAAATGTAGGACGTGCACAAGGACAGCTTATCTCTAAAGAAGATATTTCTTGCAGAAGCCCTCGAATGATTTAAGAATTGCTTGAGAAAGAGAATTTGAGAGAATACAGTAAGTAGGTATTCGTAGGTACGGCAAGAATACCTATGTAATAAAGACAAGTTTATTACCATCGCTGTATTTTTGATATTACTACGTATTACTATTATTATAATAGTGTTTATGCAACTGTCATATAATGAAGGGTATTAAAACACGAGTGTGAGTTTATGAAACGAGCGCAGCGAGTTTCATAATAGTAACGAGTGTTTTAATACCCGTGTTATATGCAGTTGCATACACTACTTTATCTTCACTAATGCAATTTATCAAACAACAAGAGTAAAAGCTGACAATAGTTTATTTATAATAATTGTTCAAATTTTGGATGGTACAATTTTGAAAGTTAATGTTAATTATTGATCCAGCAGCTGTAGCGGCCGCGGGGCAAGCAGTAGAGCTCGTAGACGGAGTCGGAATATTTATAATTACTTCATTCGTCTTGTAGAGGTCTTTGAGATACGCAAGAATGACATTTTCAGAAAATGATGTAGTTTTCTTTTCGATCTTCCATGCCAAAAAGTTATTATATTCTTTTTCATATAATTTTCTAGATTTTTCTGGCAAAAGATTGAGTTACTTTTGTTGCCAATTCTAGAATATCCGGAGGCGTACAAATATCATCGTCGCTATCCATTTTTAACTTTTAATTTGTATTTTAAAAACAAAACACATTGCGAAACATTAAATTCACGCGTACGTGTATTGTCACAGTGAACTTGCCGCCATTAAAATCTAACCAATGAGAGCGCAGCTGCGCGCGCAGGGCCAATCAGGAGCGAGCGCGCGCTGTTCGTTTTTTATTTAATTGGCACAAGATCTTACCAAAGAGTTTTGTGTATGTAAGTTTAGTAGTTTCGACGAAGTTTTCACGTATAACCCAACTGTTTTCAAAAGCCAGCCTAATATCAAAATTTTATACAACTTGTATGAGGATTTTGACATAAGGCTCGCCAGGTTAATTGGTCGCGTTTTATTGATGTTATAATGAGATTTTACGTTATCGATGTGGATATTAAACCATCATGTGAAATTGCTTAAATTGAGTGTTTTGTTATCTGCGCTATAACAGTAGTAATTATAAGTCAAGTATTGGAAACATAAGTAGAATGTTATAACATTAGTGTAGATAATAATATATTATCTGTGATATAACCAACTGGCCATTGCAAAGATATATAACACAAAATAGGTAGGTACCTACCTATCTTGTTTTGAAGTTGAAATGTGGAAGTTTCAACTTCATGTTACAAAGTGAGTAGGTACCCAGGTATATAGGTATAGAACCATCCCTAAGAAAACCTATAAGCAGTATAGAATAGAGCAACCGGACACTCTACTTTGCTTTACTTATTATTATTGTTTTCTATTTGCTCTTGTATTTTTGGTTATTCTTCTGGCCTAGGGTATTCCGTGGTATTTTTTAGAGCTAGAATAGAATAGAATAGAATATAAATGTATTTTATTCAAATAAACTTTTTTACAAGTGCTTTTGAATCGTCGATGAGTCTACCACTGGTTCGGAATGCCCATACTATACTGTTATATAATGCTATATAACTAAGTACTTTATAAGTACTTATGTACAACTCTCTCAAGCTTTAACCTTTGTGAAATATGTTAATAGAAATAAAGACACGTAAACAAGTAGAATAGTTTTAGTTTCCTAGCAAAAAGGGTCCAAAGGGCTATTTACTAAAGCGAGTTTCAGACTTTGTTTATATGTAGATAGAACCTACCTATTGTTTGATGTTACAATCAGGCTTTATCGGAACCCGAAGTTTGACGTAACATATACACAACACTACAATTTGACTGCCCAAATGTATAATAATTTACTTATTATCTTTTGAAACTATCGGACAAAACAAAATTTTGATTTTCAACAATAACTATTGTAAGATGATGATTTTCAACATTTAATCAAGAGTTCAAGATGTTCATCCTATTTTCTATAAATTAATTGTAACTGTAAAAATATTTTCTATAATAAATAATATAATCTAAAAAATGCTGATTTTGCGCAATACGATTTTTTAGGGTTCCGTACCAAAATGGTAAAAATGGAACCCATGGTGAGACTTTCTCCGTCCGTCCGTCTGTCACAGTCGATTATTTCAGTAACTACTAGCTGATGCCCGCGACTTCATCCGCATGGATTTAGTTTTTTAAAATCCCGCGGGAACTCTTTCATTATCCGAGATAAAAAGTAGCTCTCCCGGTCTGAGGAACAACTACTACATCCATTACTATAGGTAATGCAAAAGTTCTGTTGCGACGTGATTGAAGGACAAACCAACAAACAAACACACTTTCACATTTATAATATCAGTAATGCTTTATTATAACACTTTTTATAATTGTCAAATTTTTTACCATACTTAACCAAAGACAAAATTACGTTTAGCTGTCATTTACGTTTTGTTATTCCACTGTCATTTGCGTTTTTGTTATTCCATGTCAGATGCGTTTTTGTTATACCACGTTTTATAGTGACTTGACGGAAACGCGGTCGAACGGGATAAAAAGTATCCTATATCCGTCTCCTGGTTCTAAGCTACCTCTCCACTAATTTTCAGCCAAATCGGTTCATCCGTTCTTGAGTTATAAATAGTGTAACTAACACAACTTTCTTTTATATATATAGATTGAAGATATCGACATGAAATTTGGCATTGTTGTGTATAATAGTGGCTCAACATGATTGGAATAAAGAAAAATCGAAAATTATTTTTAGTTTTATTAAAAAAGGGGGAAAATCGGGGGTTTGAAATTTCAAAGTAAAATAACTATACCGAGTGGGGTATCATATGAAAGGCCTTTACTTGTGCATTCTAAAACAGTTTTTTATTTATTTCTATATATAATAGTTTTTGAGTAATCGGCCAAAATGTCGAAAAAAATACCGTTCCCTCCCCCTTATCTCCGAAGTTTACCGATCGAAAAATCTGAAATAATTATGGTCAATAGAGATTTATGTATATTTTACAGGAAAAATAAAAGCAACGCGAAAATTATTTTAGTTTGATTAAAAGGGGGGGAAAAATCGGGGGTTTGAAATTTAAAAGTAAGATAACTATACCGAGTGGGGTATCATATGAAAGGCCTAACTTAACACTTGTGCATTCTAAAACAGTTTTTTATTTATTTCTATATATAATAGTTTTTGAGTAATCGGCCAAAATGTCGAAAAAAATACCGTTCCCCCCCCTTATCTCCGAAGTTTAACAATCGAAAAATCTGAAATAATTATGGTCAATAGAGGTTTATGTAAATTTTACAGGAAAAATAAAACCAACGCTCTAACTAACATAGTTTTTTTTATATTAACAATAAACCTCTACAAACAAAGTTAACGATAAATAAGCAAATTAATATAATATTATCGTTTTAATTTTACTTTTGGAGTACGGAACCCTCGGTGCGCGAGTCCGACTCGCACTTGGCCGGCTTTTTTTTCACTAAAGTAGGTACCTAACTGTAGTATTTTTTAATTTAGGCACGTTGTTACACTATAACATATTATAGTACTATGTCACTGCAACGTGCCTAAATTAATTAAAAAAAATAAAAGTTATATGAATTACTGTTCTCTATGTTATAGTAGGTATTTGTATAAGTGCAAATACCTAGTGAACAGTAATTAATACCTATAACTTTTAGTTTTTGATGGTTAACATTTTCTTTATTCGTTGTAAATGTAGAACGTAGTGGGGAATAGTACCTAAATTATTTTCTACAATATTTTAACTGTTCTCTAAGATGTCCGAACCATTCTTGTAGTGACGCTAATTAATCTAGCTTTGCACTTAAGAGAGAGTAAGCTCAGGTTAAATTGTGAGATTACTCAGATTAGCCTCCATCGCTCCAAAGACTATCTCGACTTGCTTTGAGACTTCCCAAACTACCATTATACCACTAACGTTTGAACTCCAGCCTAGTATATGTATAATATTAATATATTATAATATAATATAATAATTATACCTATTATGTAGGTCCCCGCCATTTAGAAAACTTTTCTCTTAGACTTTTCAAAATTATTTAGAAAAGTTCTAAATGGCAGGTAATACCTTTAAAGCTGATCTTCTGCGATTAAAAGTTAAAACCTATATCTTACGCTTACTACTTACAATATAGAAACTTAAGAACAATAATTTTTGGTAAATTTAATTTTTAAATCAAATGCTTTGCCATCAAACTTTTATCTGACCGTCCACCGCATGCGTTTTGATTCCTTGTTCAAAATGCGCACCTCCATTTGGAATGTTTTCCCTTTTTTTTTCAGATAACTTTAACTTGGGTACTTAACACTCAAAGCTTGGGTAACTTTAAAACAAGAGTCAATCGACATCTAGGCAGGCACTCTATCTGGTTGCATCCACATTTACCATTATGTTAGATTGTAGTCAAAATATTAGTCTATAAAAATCGAAAACGCACAGGATTGAAACAATTGAACATTAGTTTCTTAGTGAATAATAAGTGATCAAACGAACTTACCTGAAGTGAAGTTCGATCATTATTATATGAGTTGCTTCATCCGAAGATATAATTTTTATTTACAAAGGTAGTTACTATTTCCAGTTACCAGATAACGCGCACGTTTTAAAGATATACCCTACTTTTAAAATAAATCACCTTCGCGGTACCGTCCTAACTTTGCTCATTCTTTTTAGAGATGTATACGGTTCAAAACTTTTTTATTTGGGCAGAGTCAGGGAGGGTGGGTAATTATATCTTCGGATGAAGCAACTCATATAATAATGATCGAACTTCACTTCAGGTAAGTTCGTTTGATCACTTATTATATTTCTTTGCTTCATCCTTCGATATAATTTTTATTTACAAAGGTAGTTGTTTAGAGTAAAAAGTTTTGATAAACATGTACGCAATACAGATTTTGTAAATCGTGTATTTTTAATCAAATTCTTAATATAAATAATAATGAATTTGCTTATACAAGCAAATTCATCTTTAACAATTAATATTTATTTATTATTTAATACTACAAATTAGAATATATTTATTTTTATGATTAAGTATAATTCATAAATTGATTCAATATTAGATGTGTCAGTCCAGCCTGCCGTTTTCCTAATTGCCTCAACGCTGTCGGCTGAGCTGAGATGCTATGCGCGGGGAACACGCTTATGTCAACGCTGCTCCCTGATAGCGTTTATTTGATTCACCTGCTGACCGATTGAGGTGCGGCCTTTTTGTAAGGCTTCTTGTAAGTAAATAGCAGGTTATTTGTCCCCTCAAATCTTATATGTTTAATTCTAGGAATATAATATGTAGAGGACTGTAGCGGGGCAGATGCTGAGATTTCCTTGAAAGTAAGGTAAGAGAGTAGGCTTGGTATCTGCCCCCATCGGGTGTTATTTTTTTTTTTTTAATATTATAAATTAAATCTCCGATATTCTTATTTTAACCCCAAATTAAATTTCTAAAGTATTAATATTTTCCAGTTTAATTGATGGAAGAGTTTGTAATCAATGAGCAGTGCAAATTGCTAGTATATTGAAGAGTTTCTTAGTATTTTTTTTTTTTAAATTAAGTGACTATAATAACCAATTTTTTATTTTGTTTAAAACAAATCGAGGGGACCAAGTACGGAAGTAGACGTTTTACGCTCACTCCAGAAACAATGTTGTTTCTTAGCGTAAATGATACTGCAGATCGATGAGGGTTCAAACCCCCATAAAAATCACCATTATTAAAATGCGCTGTAAGAAAATATACTGGCCTTTGATGTTTCAAATACATTTATATTATTTGATTTACATTAACTGCCACCGAAGCTTGAGTGTGGTATTATATTGTTTTAAAATACTGTCAGAGAACGATGCTGACATGAGTGACGCCGAATATGGGTCAGCGCCTTGTTTTAAGGGAGAAAGAGAAAAAGAGAGTCTGGAGAGTCTCGCGACACCCAGGGTAAGTTTCTTGTCCCGGGAATGATGAGATGAAATTGCAATAATTATTTATGAGCATTAAAATAAAGTGTGTTCAAAACTACCGAGCTTTATTATAGGAGATAGCCGCATGTGATAGCCAATTTGAAAAAGAAAAATTCCGTTTGACTCGTTATCAATGATTTTCCTCAGACACTTAAAAAATAAAAGAAAAAAGAGGAAAATACATAGAAGGGCGTGAAAGCCCAACATAGCGTAAATGCTTCGTCCGCTAAAGCGTCCAGATCTTGTTGCCAAGTCACGGATTTTTTACATTTAATGTTGTCATTCAAATAAAACACGGACTTAAATCCCGTGTATTTTAATGTTATAACTTCTTATATGACCTTGTTTAAAACACCAGGAGTCACAGATGAACGGCGTAAAATTAGGTTTCGGCATCAAGAAAATTAAACTCGGAACTAGTAGCTTTTATTTGTAATAAATTATTATTAACACACATATTATTAGCACACATATTAACTTGCCCCCCCCCCCCCCCCCCCAGTTCGTGACGAGTACCGATGAGGCGCTGGCCAGTTTTCCTGGTTGCCGGCTGGTCGAGTACAGTAAGGTAACGTATTAACGTTAGTATTGTCTCGCAGACAATAATTTGTAGTTAATGTACGAGTACATATCTATTCAAGATTACCCATTTTCTATATAATTGTCATAAGGATATGGCTTATAACTAGCTCGCAGCTAGTTAGGTTATCACATTTTTTTTTTTTTTTTTTTTTGTGGAGTCACGGCTTTAGGATGTGACTTATGAGTAGCTCGCAGCTAGTCATGCTATCGCAATTGACTCGCAGTCAATTCAGATTTGTTTGTGGAGTTACGGCTTTAGGATATAATATAATATTAATAAAATAATTCGTTTATTTCAGGCGATAAAATTACTCATAATATTACTCATAATCTGATATGAATCATAAGTAGCTCGCAGCTAGTTATGTTATCGCAATTGACTCGCAGTGAATCCCGATTTGTTTGTGAAGTCACAGCTTTAAGATGTGAACCATAAGTAGCTCGCAGGTAGTTATGTTATCGTAATTGATTCGCAGTCAATCCCGATTTGTTTGTGAAGTTACAGCTTTAGGATATGAACCATAAGTAGCTCGCAGCTAATTATGCTATCGCAATTGACTCGCAGTCAATCCCGATTTGTTTGTGAAGTCACAGCTTTAGGATGTGAACCATAAGTAGCTCGCAGCTAATTATGCTATCGCAATTGACTCGCAGTCAATCCCGATTTGTTTGTGAAGTCACAGCGTTAGGATGTCAACCATGAGTAGCTCGCAGCTAATTATGCTATCGCAATCGACTCGCAATCAATCCCGATTTGTTTGTGAAGTCACAGCTTTAGGATGTGAACCATAAGTAGCTCGCAGCTAGTTATGCTATCGCAATTGACTCGCAGTCAATCCCGATTTGTTCGTGAAGTCACAGCTTTAGGATATGAACCATAAGTAGCTCGCAGCTAGTTATGCTATCGCAATTGACTCGCAGTCAATCCCGATTTGTTTGTGGATAGACAGCTTTAGTATATGGCTCATGATGAGCTCGCAGTTCGTTATGTTATGTTTTAGTTTCTCCGATAAGGCCAATCCAAATAAAGTTTTGTCTCTTTCTGAATCTTATAGTATGGAAGCACGTCTTGTTAATCTGAGGCGTTAATAGATTAAATGCTGCTTTGAATGATTCTGAAATGCGAGTCACATAGGATCCTGCAGCCATTGCTGAGGTGTTTCTTGGCTTGCACCCTGTTTTCACTCCCTTTTAATAGTAGGTCCGTTCTGTTATTGACGGCCGTGATACGCCGGTCGAGTTGTTGTCACCTTTGGGTATCCCCTTTTTGGTATGGGGGGCCATATGGTTGGCATGGATATTTTCACCATACTCCGGGGAGTCATGCGTCGAGTTTCCAAGCATCGAGTGTAATTCTGGGTCAATTTTAGGTTGACCGACATTTTATACAATAATTCGTTAGAAAATGACCATGCAGTATCTGGATTAACTATTCTAGACTCGGCGCCTGCTGATTTTCTTTGGTGTTTACGTATGACGTCAAAAAAGAAACAAAGCTCGCATTGATAACACCAATGGCAAATGGTTTTAGTTAACATATTTAAGTGAGGGTATTGAATGCCTCCCATTCGATTAATGTTGCCGTCGTATTGTCGACACGAAACATTGCACAGTTATTTAAATTAACAATATCGAAGCTACTTTGTCTGCTTGTCAGCGGTATGTAAAAATTATAACCACTGGTAGATGGTTTTCATTTTTACATACCGCTCCTCCTCGAATAAACTAATCGAATATTTCATCGAGTGTTTCATAAAATTTATTGATGCATTAATGTTGGATAGCCAACAGTTTCGGTTTTCTAGTATTATCGTGGGTAATTTTATTTTTGTTTCATAACAATTAATGTTTTCAGACAAAGCAAATAAAAGGTGGGTAGTTCCCTTACGCTTCGCTTGGCCCGTCGTGGCAAGGACACCACCGTCCCCCCAGACAAATATGTTTTTGCTATACAAGTACTCGAATATAATTAACGGCTGGGGCTAGCCACTAAAACTCCGTTGAGCGAATTCGTAAATAGTATTTTTCATTGAACAACGTTTCGGTAACTTCGCCATTTTATTACATTTCTCGAATGCATAATATGATTTATGTAGAAATAATAATGACAAATTTGTCCCAACATAAATAAATCCGAGACACTTGGAAGTTTGTCGGGTAGGCACTAAGTTAATTTAATCGTAACTGATGACATGTTTTAACAACCTTAGGCTCCAATAGCGCTACCATAATAATCGTTATAGTTGTGTTTTACTTTCCATTAACTTTCATAGTAAAAAACACTTCCGCAAATATTTGCAGAGCAACGTAATATCTAATTCAGAATATATACGTTTTCACTGACGGTAGACCTCGATACGAAAAGTGTACGGTCCTTACGTTAATGCAAAAACAATATAGTATACCATATGGCGGCGCGTAAGCGCAAAAAAGCGATCGTAATATTCAAATAAAAATAAGACCTCGTACCTTCTTCCTTGGACGATAATGATTTTAGCCGACGAACAATCCTACGATCACACAATCCTACAAAAACACTCAATCTTCGTCACTTCTGGTTAAACTAATAAGCGCGTCGCGCCGAGCGCGTGCGTTCGTTATCTCGCACGAAAAAGTAATGAGCAAAGTTAGGACGGTACCGCGAAGGTGATTTATTTTAAAAGTAGGGTATATCTTTAAAACGTGCGCGTTATCTGGTAACTGGAAATAGTAACTACCTTTGTAAATAAAAATTATATCGAAGGATGAAGCAAAGAAATATAATTAGAATCAAACTTCCGTTTGTATGAGGCGCGCGAAAGCGCTCCCAGCGAAGACAGATTAGAAAAAACCGAATACACAACTTTCACAGCGTACTTTAACAAGTTCTATGAAAAACTAACAGATCAGTCAGGGTAAGAACAATAAGGCCAGCAAATTGTTACTATAATACAAGTTTTCATCCTAAGTAGAAATAGCTTTACGTCTCGTGGCCTACTTATAAATAAGTCAAGGTAAGGTTCGACACCGCAGTTATCTACTGATAAAGGTTACTGGTAAAGGATAACCTACATAACTATAAGTAACTATCCATAGCTGCTTTGATTTTTTTTCAAAAACATGGTAGGTATCTATTTATATTTTATATCTTTAAAAATCTGTAATTTTTTGTGTGTGTACTTTTCACTAAAAAGAAACTGCGCAGTACTAGCGACGATGAGAATTGGTAATCATACACTAGGCTTAGATAATTCAAAAAGACAGGTTCTTGTTATGAATTGAAAATTCTGTCTTTTTCAGAAATTTTCAAAAGTATCCATTGAACGAATAATGTCCATTCAAAGGATTGTCGAAGGGTTTTCGAATTGGAAGGTACACTGTTACTGTACTGACTGTACTGTACTGACGTGTACTCTGATGCCTATAGGTACGTAAGGGCGCTGCAAAGTGAAAGACCCGTGATATATTGGTAAGCGGCCGCGGGGTGAAGTTCCCGGGGAGGGTGAGGCGCGGGGGTGCGCGGGGGAGGGTTGAGGGTGAGCACGCAGGGCGGCGGGTGGCACGTAACAAGTGAAGCGGTCCCGGGAGCAACAGTCTGCCGGAGCCCGGCTACACGGCTCCACACGGTACCACAAGTGTTGCATCTCGGTTCGGACCGCGCTCTTCGCGTAAGTAAAGCCTTACTGCCTATCTGTATGCTACGACTGTAAAAAGGTGGATGCGGTCATAGCCGCCCCCCGCGTGCACCGTAGCCGCCGCTCGTGACATTTCGTAGCCACCGGCCGCGGCTACGCGTACCCTTGATGGATACATGAGTATAATATACGTATCTATCAGTATAAAGGTGTACCTGTTGAATGTGTGCCGCAATAGCTAATAATGTCTTATCGTTAAAATAACGCACCCTTTGTCGTCAAACATGCTATTAATCGCCCATTATGAAACTAAAACTTCGTGTTGTGTTTAGTGTTTTATTACTTTTTTTATAGCATTTCCTTTTAATATGTATTGGGTATATTATAAAGAACGGTTTAAATATTTTACTAACTGTATGTACACGGTATATTTTAAATTCATTTTTATTCTCAATAGGTAAGTATTTAGTATATTATATTGTTGTTCTAAAAATAAGAGCAAAATTCTGATGTATTGATAACGATCAAACAACGACAAACCAAAGCAATGAAATAATATTAATTCTGTACTTTGTATTCAGATAATATGTAGATATCGCACATGACTTTCAATAGGTACTGTATTATCTCAAAATTTTGCGATTTTGAGCTTTTAATGGTTTCAGAAACTAGATTTAGATCCTAATTCTGAGACATTAGATTACTAATGTCTCAGAATTAGGAATTGCGAAGTTTCAAAACGCGATATCTCGAAACAGCGTTTTTTGAGATATTATAGTATTGAAAATCATCATGTGCGATATATCGATTAACTTTGAATGAATTTATATGCTCTATGCTCTAGAATGCGAATCCTAAATTATTTATTGAACTACGTGAGCTATTAAACATTGAGAGGCTTTTGCGATTAAGTTGTTCGTAGAGCAATTTAAGTTCAGCACTACAGAGCTGCTGTAAAATGATTTCATACATGTAAGTACTTATGTCTTACTTAGTCTTAAGTATAGGATTTAGACAATGGAGCTTCTATTCAATCCAATTCTTCTGAGAATGCAATTTTATAATCATAAAAGAAAGTAGGTAGATTACAGATCGGGGCAATGATTTCTGATCACTTTTTCCGTCTAGCTTAGTTCATTCGTCAGCTTACGATTTGATTTGTGACATCTATGTTGGATTTGGCTCTGTCATTTGTGTGGATGGGCTAAATATAGTGATTACATACATACGCAATATTTCGGCAGATAAATGTTTCGGTTTTGATCTTTATAAGTTAAGGTGCCTTACATTTTGACACACCGAATCTTAATATATATATATTTCTTGTGTGAAATTTTTTGTGTGAGTTCAAGAGGATTCGAGGATGGTTTAGATTCACAATTTGGTCCACTGGAAAATGTTTATTTAACTAATTTTTCATTTATAAGTAGTGGCGGTACGAAGTTCGCTGGGTCAGCTAGTATTACCTAAAATTATTGACTGACCCGTGAACATCAGCAGTGGCGTAACTATACCGTTCGAGGCCCGTGGCAAATGAATCGGATGGGGCCCTCTCCCACCCATATAAAGAAGCTCAACCTAAGTTAATTTTTATTTTATTTTACTATGTGCTCACGGCCCTCTCGGTTCGGGGGCCCCTTCTGGATGGGAGCCTGTAGTTACGCCACTGAACATCAGAGCGATTCCAAATGACGCGTTGTGGCGTCGCAACGTAGTGACTTTATCGGATTCAATGCAGTGACGCTTGCATCGTGCATACTATTTAAGGCGGCCGGTAGTCTCCTAGAAATCAAAACATTTTCAATATTATCAGAAAAGAGAGATTTTTCTTTTTTTATTAAAAGAGCAATAAATTAAATACAATTAACGTTAATTTTTTATTGTGAGATTTGAGCTTTCCAAGACATAAGAATTTTTAATTATTTCGATGCTGATTTTAATAGCTTTATTATATGAGGCTTTAAATGTAATAGATTTAAATATTAATTACGTTCTACGCTAGGTCTCGTAGTTATACAAGAATATTATCTCATTCCAGTTCAATAACTTTATCAACATTCAAAGAATTATGAATAGCTGTTTACAAGCAAATAGAATTAGATTTAATTATTCTGTAAAGTTTAAAATTATTCAAACGAATTAATTTAAACTTTAATAATACTTCAATAACCTTTTCTCAACGGTCAAAAGGATGCGATGACATCCAAAAAGGCGTAGAAATTGCCTTCGGAGCTAAATGAAAATATCCTCGATAGCATTAATTTTGGTAATAAGGTAGGTATTCTTTATCAATATCTTACAATTTTGGTAATTAAGTAAATATTATTACCATCTTTTTGATTTGCTATCTTCGTAATATTATTTTCCTTTTATCAATCAGTACTCCAATGTTGGACAGAGGTCTCTTGCATAGACTTCTTTAGGTCTGTGTACGCAATTTTTTTTGTGTAAGGCACGAATACCTTCATTGTGAATAATTTAACACCACCAAAGCATTTAAAATGTGAAAAGTATATCGGGCCCCGCACAAGGCCTGGTCTCAGCCGTTCTCTTGTTTTTAACCGACTTCAAAAAAGGAGGTTCTCAATTCGTCGGAATCTTCTTTTTTTATGTATGTAAGACGCCTGAACCGATTTGGAAATTTTTTGTTTCAAAGGGTATACTTCCCAGGTGGTCTCATTGAAATTTTATCGAAATCGGTCGAGTGGTTTTTAAAATTGTACCAACAATAAGTTATATACTTTGTAGTGGCGCGGGCGTTTGAAGTCGGTTTTTTAAAAATAATTTTTTATACATAATAAATTATTGCTTTACGTATGAATGTACTCGTAGATTTATTTCAGTGAACCAATGAATAGATCATGTTTATCTGATGTCAGTGATTTGTGATCGTGACCGTGCGACCCTAACGTTTTGTGAGGCTTATTCCGTCTTATGTGGCGGAAACTTTTCTTATGAAGAGGTCAATTTTATTTATTGTAAATAACAGTACTTATATTGAACTGCTTCATACGTTTCATGGTTGGCATCTTTAGGTTGATCGCTATGATATTTTACTTTGTAGAATTTAACTACATTCTATTCAAAATTAGCTAGCTGACCCAGCGAACTTCGTACCGCCAACAAAAATATTTAGGGGTGTGAAAAATAGATGTTGGACGATTCTCAGACCTACCCGATATGCACACAAAATTTCATAAAAATCGGTCCAGCCGTTTCGGAGGTGTTTGGTAACAAACACCGCGACATGAGAATTTTATTTAATAGATAAAATTTTTTATTACCGACCGCATGCATGAATAATCATTTGAGAACGGCTCGACAGATTTGATTGATTTCTTGTTTTTGTGTTAATTGTCAAGACAAAGCTTTTTGTATGAAAGAAAGTTTGTAGAAAGTCCACTGGAAAAGTCGAAAAACGGGATGGTATTACTGTACGAATATCTCGACGGCACTTCAGATTTTTCATTTTCTTCGTTAGCAAATTGCATATTATATTATTCGTGCGAAGCCGGGAGGTCACTACTCACTAGTATAATATAGTAAATAAGTTATTATATTTCAATTTCTTACGAAGTGTAAAAAAGCACATTAAGAACACTTCTTTAATGTATTTCATTACTTTCATAAAAGCAAAGCGTTGCACTATAAACTTTTTGTTAGCCACTATAGTGTTGTTTAGAGAAAGTTTTTAATTAGAAAAATAAAGTCGTCTATTCGAGACTTTTTTGCGCAGTGCTTGTTAGTTGATTGTCAACAGAGTAAAGTAGGTATATTGCACTCCTTCTTTTCGTAGAGGCAGAGGTTTTTCAGCAGTGTTATTCTGTCACAGAATACAAAGTAGTGTTCTGTAAGAACGAACTTGGTTCTCACTTTACAATACGCAGTGAATTTTAAAAACGCTATTATGGAAGCAAATGAAATAGAAATTCAGACTAGGCCTACATTTTGTCCGAAGGCCCGACGTGATGCGTTTGAGGATCATTATTTAGTTTGGACGCAAAATTGATGATATTTCTAGCGTCTAACTTTTTATTATGACTATCGGTGAGCGCTGTGATCTTGTAATGGGCAGGTGTGATCTTCGTAGTTCCATTTCTAATTTTGGAATTTATAATCTCTACATTGTGTCTGGTCTAATCCGGTCTGGTAGAAAGCTTTGACCGTAGTTACCACCCCACCAGCAAAAATGGTGCCGCTAAGGGAGTGGGTTCCATTACGAATGCTGAGTAGAACCACTAGAAATCCATAAAGGGATTGGATTTAATTAAAGCGTGGCTACTCCATATTCGAAAAAAATTCAACGATGGAACTAGATGGCATTTTACGATCCACAGTGATGTCCCAAACACGACCTCACTACAACAGGCGATCCTACATCGCGATTATATATATCAGGTATCCGGTCCTCGCGGGCATCGCACGAGCCCGGAGGACTATTTTCCTATTGTTACGGTCGAGCCCATATGCACGCTCCCGTAGGTATATAAGATGGAAGAAGGATAAGCTTCCATCTCGGATTCCATCATAACTTACCATCAGGTATGAACACAGTTCAAGGCTTTATTTGTCTTTATCATTAAAAATCATGGTAGCTAACGAAAATGTTGGCCTTCTCATCGAAAATGTTATACTACAATCATAATACTTAAAAATATACAATGTGGTGCCAGACAAGTTCAATTGCACAACATTACCACACCAATACCTATAGAAAATATAATATGACATTACCTAAAAAGCCACTTCTCGAACCTCGACCATTACTCGAGTAGCATATTGTTAATGTCTGGAGCTACAATAAAAAGATAGGGCAAAGTGGCTCAAGCCGAAGACAATAAAGTGGGGCTTATCTTTACAGAGGACTGTTGGATATATTTTTTAAACGTCTATTGTTAATTAACTTAGATTTAATCAAGGGGTCAGCGGTGTTGTTTTTCTCTATTTACTGTATGTTTTACTTACTAGACTTACTTGTCTAGTTCTACCTAGCACACTTAGGCACAGAATATATAATAGTACTACGTAACTTAGGTAGGTATTTACTGCTGAACATAGGTCTGTTGCAAGATTCATTCCACAGACCATGCTTATTATCCCATTAATGTCCAGTGGATCCCAACAACTTCTAGAAGATTGTCACCTAGGTACCTAGTATTGCCATTCGGCAATTTTTTTTTAAATATTTTTTTGGGTATCATATCCACCTGGAATATTAATCCCATCGCTATAAACATGAGTCCTTAGTAATAGATCAAATTACTAACTTAATAAATAACTTAACGAAAATGCTAAAGTAAAGGGTCTACTACCTACCTAGCACGATGTGATGTTATGCGATAACGATTACAAAATAAATAAAAATAAATAAATAAATACATTAGAATGATTATTTACTATAATATCGCTACATAATGTCGAATGTTGATCTTTTGTTTGTGACTCATAGGCGGCCATCTGATGGACTTGATAAATTAGTAGTGTGGATCGTATATAAATATAATAAAGATAACGGAAAAGATTTGAACGCAACTTAAAAACATATTTTTATCATCATCATCATCATTAGCAACCCATCAACAGCTCACTACTGAGCGCAGGTCTCCTCTCAGAGAAGGGTTATAGGCCATAGTCACCACGCTGGCCCAATGTGAATTGGCAGACTTCACACACCTTCAAGAACATTATGAAGAACTCTCAGGTGTGCAGGTTTCTCACGATGTTTTCCTTCACCGTTGAAGCAAGTGATATTTAATTGCTTAAACAAACTTGACTCCGAAAAGTCAGAGGTGCGGGATTGAACCTGCGATCCCCCGAATAGGAGACCACAGTCCTAACCACTAGGCTATCACTGCTTCCATAAAAACATATTTTACAAGGTTTTATTTAACTTATTGCAATGTATGTATGTATATTTAGGGCAAATCTTGCAAGATGGATTATAACCACTTTCCGGTTTCCGTATCAGCTGAAATTTTGCATGTACATATTGTTAATCGGATGACACTGCAATATTATTGTGACAAGTAGAGCTGATCTGATGATGGAGGCAGATAGTGGCTATGGGAACTCTGTAGTAAAACGATGTAACCTCATCGAGTTTGGGCTCGTTTGTCTTGACAAGTACTCTTGTCCTAGATGTTGTCCAGGGTCTGATGATGTAGCGGGGAGGTGGCTATGGAAACTCTGTATTGAAACAACGTAAGCCCATCGAGTTTGGACTCGTTTGATAAGTCTTGATAAGAAGAACTCTGGTCCTAGTTGATATCCAGGGTCTGATAATGCACCTAATAAAAGCTTGGTTTTTTTAAATATTTTTTTAATTTATACTTGTTTTCTTTAAGATTGTGGGACTGAGAAAGAGAAAGTTCGAAAATCGGATCCCATCAAAAAAGGGGATCATTTCGCATTATTGTAGACTGTGGAGCGCTCCGTACTCTACACTCTTCAATAGGATTACTGGTCGGTCTACAATAAATGCTTAAGTTTAATTACTAGCGGTCATTCTCCTTACCTACACTAAAAAAAATGTGTAAGGAAAAGTCCATCAAGATGATTGCTATGATCAAACACGCCTTCCCGTTACATCGCCATAGGGTCCGATGATCAGTCGACTTTTATCGCCCCTGTTCTAACGGAAAGTGGTCCACATTTATTACTTCTGTTACCTTAGAATTTTCTTTCTTTGAAATTGAAATTTCAAGGCTATTTATGGACAACATGTTTTGAATTTGTGTGAATATAAGTGCTTCTTGAACTTCGTCATTTCCAGATCCCCTAAAATAATAATTATTTCATTATTTTATTATCTTGATAGAATAATTATTATTACGTAGAATCTCTCAATACGTAGAATATCTCAATATTTTTTTAGGGTTCCGTACCAAAATGATAAAAATGGAACCCTTATGGTGAGACTTTCTCCATCCGTCCGTCCGTCCGTCTGTCACAGTCGATTATTTTAGTAACTAATAAAGCTATCGACATGAAATTTGGAATAGTTGTGTATAATAGTGGCCCAACAACATTGGAATAAAAAAAATCAAAAATAATTTTTAGTTTAATTAAAGAAGGATAAGGGTTTGAAATTTCAAAGTAAGATAACTATAACGAATGGGGTATCATTTGAAAGGGCTTTAGCTGTACATTCTAAAACAGATTTTTATTTATTTTTGTATATTTGTATATATAATAGTTTTTGAGTAATCGGGAAAAATTTCGAAAAAAATCCGTAACACAAAGCTACGGATCGACGTGATTTTTTGGATAGGTATATTTAGATTTGAGAATCTTAAGGGTGACATAGGCATCCCGGAAAATCAAAGAGTTCCTGCGGGATTTTAAAAAATAAATCCACGCGGACGAAGTCGCAGGCATCAGCTAGTTACATAATATTTTGATTAGAGCTTATTTTAAGAATTCTTACAATGTAATATGTAATAATTATTTCGTTAAGTAGTTTATATTTATTTAGTTGTTATTTTAGATTTAATTTTATTAGGTATTTGTTACATATGGTTTTTTATTTAATGTTTAAAGTATTTATTATTATGTAATATACATTTTCATGAGAGATAATGATGTGAATTATTAGAAGATTATTTTCATAGTATATTTCTTTAAACAGCTGTGATCCTAGTGATCCCAGGCAACTCGGGGTTTTAGGAGACGTGCGTTTTCAGCAATGGCATGCAGGTTTACTAAACATAGCGAGGACACCTGTATGCCTGGGCCTTCTCCATATTGTTCTCGAGATATGTGAAGTCCACCACTTCACACTTGGCCAGCATGGTAGACTAATGCCTTAAGGCTTAAGGCTTAAGCCTACTTATTCGAGAGGACATCTATGCTCGGTAGTAGGCCAGCGATGAGTTGAGATGAATGAAAATCTTTATCAAATAAGAAAACGTCGGTAAGGTCCCTATGAATTCTATTATTCTTATCCGTTTTTGTAATTACGTGCACAGCTGGGGCTTACGATTACGACTATAAGTATCTTTTATTTTAGAGTTTTCTTTGAATAAGAAGTACGCTATTCAGCGAAAATTCGAAAGCAAATTTTGTACCTAAAAGAAGAATACTTTATATAAATATATCGGATGAACAAAAAAACTCGATTTTTCTTAAGATATAAATCACGAAAACGTTATATTAAAAACAGACTTCAATACGACGGTGAAGTTTTAAAGTAATTATTTGTAAGTCATGTGGTACTAATGAGCATTTCAACGCGGACTGGATTGAACTGAACTGAACCGAAAATTCAAAGTCGATCTTCTAGAACTCTAGGTCCACTCAGTGCATTTGTCTAGCTCACACTTATATTTATATTATATTAAATTGTTATATTTTTTCACCTCCTTTGGCTTTCCCCTACTTGTAATAGGTATATTCTGGCTATGCCCTTGTATATAAGCGATGATTCAGCGATATGTATGTAAATGAGAGTCACGCTTCACGAAAGAAATAAACTAAAATAGGTTAAAGTAGAGGCATTACGACTGCCGTAACTAGGTATTCTCTCGTAAACTTGATGTCACAATTACTATTATATTTACGACCCACAGGGGTTACATGCGCTGGCTCATAAATCGAATGTTACACTAAACAAAAGAAGTTACTACCTACATGTTAAGCATGTAGATACATATTTGTCTATAACTACTTTTACATCTGCATCATTCTACAGACTATGAGTGTTAAGCTGAAATTTTTAGATGAATTATCATACTGAGTACTATTGAAATTTCGTATTTATTTATTTATTTCAATTTAAACAATATAATATACACTTACAGATAAACCAAAACGTGTACATGCAAAATCCTTAGAACTAATTACATAATAATTTACAATTAATTAAATATGGCTAAGTAAAATATGCTCAGTATATTTTACTTAGCCATACACCACTTTTACAAGTTACTACTTGCGCAAATTAAATTTAAAGAAATCATTTGTGTCAATAGTTACAATTTCCAAGGTAGTAATTACCACGCGGCGGAGAACCGCCAACGTTGGAAAGAAGCAATCAAGAGGGTGTTATCAAGAAGGAACCACGATCCTCAGTAATGAGGAAGCGACGCAAGGAGGAGGTAGTAACCGAAGTTTATTCTTAAGACGATATAATTAGATTTTTTGCTCACTTGCTGTCCCATCTCTTTCTCACTACACGACAGTGATAATTCATTCTTTCATTTTTCCTTAAATTTTTCCTCTTTTAATCTTTCTTACTTTTTCCTTCAAATTAGGATTGTTGTAGCCCCTTAAGTATAGAGGTACCTATGGTATAAGCCACCTACTCCCAGGAGTTAAAACAAAGAGATAAGACAAAGTGTCTCCTCGAGGACTTAGACAGTAAAAGGGACTTATCTTCGAGGCGGCTGGCGGCGGTTGTTAATAAATATTATTTAATTTTTTCCTGAATGATGGCTCAGTGTTCGTACGTATATTCTGAATGCGACAGTTACTGCTGCTTCGTTAGTTAAGGACCTCCTATAGATAGATCTAGTATCTAAGATTTAATAATTCAATGTCAGTCATATTAACGCTTCTTTAGTACATACAAATGACAGCTCATTAAGGGATTTTAGTGATATAGGTACTCGTTAAATATAATTTAATGACTTTGTAAATTAGGACGAGAACAAACTAAATAAAGCTTTTAAACTTTATAATGTAACAGTTTTCCTTTTGGTAGCTATCTTTAGATTCCATTGTACTTTAGGTTTATTTTATGGCCTAAATTGTTTTCATACTGAGAGGCTGTAGTGGGCTGGCGATGAATTGAGAAGATGATCACTACATTAAAATTTTTGGGTTTGTTTCATAACCAGTTACCACACTTAAACGAGTAATTGCACGCCCCATTATGTATTTTTCGAAAACCGTACAAAAGTTACGATAACATTGTAAGCCAAGCCCGAAACTAAAAGAGAACAATCGGACTGATTCGAATTAAGATTAAGATCTGTTAATATATTACAAGTGTGGAAAATCTAAGTCGGAAATATCACAATTAGGTCTGCGGTTGTAACGGCGATTGCGCAGATTTTATAGCTTTTACCTACTTCATGCGAAACGGAAATCGACTGAAAAGTGCTTAAAAATACCGAATTTTTACAAAAAACATGAAAGTTCTGGAACCAACGGAATTTTTACCATTGCGCTATGGCTTCCAGAAACCTCTGGATTCTAATCACTCCAGTTAGGTACTCAATTTTTGAATTGTATAAAACTACCCACGACTTTGTCCGCGTTGATTTAATTTATAAAAATTCCGTGGGAACTCGTTGATTTTCCAGGATAGCCTATGTCACTCTCCAGAACTCTCTACTCTCAACTAGCAAACAAACACACTTCCGCACTTATAATATAAGTGCCTAAGGATTATTTCCATGCAACTTCTTACTAAAAAATCGGCCAAGTGCGAGTCGGGCCTCGCTCTTTTAGGGTTCCGTTAAAAAAAATTAAATAAAAATATTTCCATGTACCCATGGAAATTTTTAATTTAATTTTTTTAATTTAATTTAATTTTTATTATAGCGGCAATAGAAATACATAATATGTGAAAATTTCATCTGTCTATCTATTATGGTTTACGAGATACAGCCCGCTGATAGACGGACGGACGGACGGACGGACGGACGGACAGCGTAGGCTTAGTAATAGGGTCCCGTTGGTACCCTTTGGGTACGGAACCCTAAAAATTAAGTGTCTGGCCCGCATGCAGCGACGCCGGGTTAAGCTTAACCCAGGAATAAATTTGCAATTTTGACAGAAGCTTTTAACGAAATCTGTCAAAGTAACAGCTAACTCTGGGTTAAAAGGATACAGCCTATATCTATTCGAATTTGTTTTAAAAGTGTAAATAAAATATAACAGCCACAAGATTTCGTCTATTCTTTCGCTTTCTATAAAAACAATGGATGAAAATAATTCAATGCTGCAACAGAAAATAAATCTGAATTTTGTAATCCTCCCAGGGATACTGGGATAGTCATTGTACCTACCTACTCTCTAAAAAAGAAAGGAAGCTTTTTTCCTCCATTCCTACTCTCGAAATGAATAAAAGTTTTCACAGCTATCACTACAAAAATGTTTTTAACATTCAAGCCTACTACAGGTTGTTCCCTCGTTGTTATTACTAGGTGTAACTGAAAAAACGATAGACCTAGCCATAACACGCCCGCAAAAAGGGCTTATTTCCCTTTATTTCCATTCTCAAACTCAGCGCTCCCTCATTTGCATACAGTTAGCTGACCCGGCACAGATAAATTTATTTTATTGCAGAAAAAGGATTTTTAGCTACATATTAGGTAAATATAAAATAGTTACATAGGTACATTTTCTCTTATTTATTACTAGCTGATGCCCGCGACTTCGTCCGCGTGGATTTAGTTTTTACAATCCCTCGTGAACACTTTGATTTTCCGGGATAAAAAGTACCCTATGTCCTGAACTATAGTACCTACCCATGCAAAAAATCACGTCGATCCGTGGCTCTGTTGTGGCGTGATTGAAGGATAAACCAACAAACAAACACACTTACGCATTTATAATATTAGTATGATTAGAATATTAAATTGCATTGGAAAACACTGTAGCATTAAGTCCATACGATGTATTACATCCATACATACTATGTAGTATGTAGGTATAATGATCATGTATATGTAGGCAAAAGCTGACGCCTTTGGAGTAGTTTGACTTTGACAAAATAGGGCTATCCACGATGGCTATATACGATAAAGTACGCTTGCCAGCTTAAGATGAGCCGTTCATTCAAAGTGTCTTGTAGATTCCGGGGTTCAAGTTATTTGGACCCTATACTGAAGATCGTGATGTCTATAATTTCTGAACTACGAAATTGACGACCTTGAAATAATTACAGGACAATTTTTAAAGAACCTGCTTTCTAACAAAAAAAGAATGGATTAAATCGGAATACGCCTTAATGAATTACAGCGAAATACACATTTTGACTTTCATCCCCTCTCCCAAGGGAACCGTGCTGAATTTCGGGATAAAAAGTATCCTATATTATACCTCGTAGTATTAACTTAAATCGTGCCAAGTTTCATTTAAATCCGTCTAGTAGTTTCGGCGTGATGCGCGGCCAAGATACAGACAGACAGACAGACAGACAGACAGACAGACAGACAGACAGACAGACAGACAGACAAAAAATTAAAAAAAAATTGTTTTGGCTTCAGTATCGATTATAGAGTGCCCTCAAACAAAAATTTTCAAAATATCTTCAATGTACAGAATTGGACCTGTTACAGTTTTATTATATTATAGATCAGCAAGACAAATTGTAAAGGATTTAGATTTTCTTTAAGTAATGTTTCAGTATATGAAACAAAACTTATTTTTATTAATAAAATAGTTCAAAATTGCTTTAAACCATTTGCTTGTCTCATGAATTTATTAACATAATCTAATGTAAACATAGTAAAATCGTCCTAGTTTATCCGGCCATAATTCTTACAAAAGGATAAAATTTTCTGATGCACGATTAACGATTTTACTCGCACTGTGTGTACAAAAAAAATTTTCGCCACAATAAATTATTTTGAGCTAATATGTTATGGATACCTATACACTTAGTGTTATTTTTATAGTAATTAATTTAAGTAATTTTATTTTAAAATTAAAATTTGGTACAATACCTTTAAAAAAGATACGTAATTTTTGCAGGAAGTCAGCTCTGGCAAGTCATTTGCACTGTTTAAATACCTGCAGCAAGTCAACATCTGCAAGAATTCTGTCTGATATTGACATCTGCCAGTTTTGCCAGAGGACACTCGACTCAAATTAGAACAGAAAGGTGGAACGGCAATCAAACTTATTGCTTTGTTCAAACACGCCCTGTTACATCGTGTTATCCGGGTCCGATGATCATACGATTTTTATCGTTTCTGTGGCAAAAACCTTGAGCCTACCGTTTATTACTGTCATACTACTTTTTTGGGTCTATAAAAACTTTTAAATTTACGTCTCTAGATAATTTTTATGCACATTGTTTTAGTCAAATAAAAATAACTTTTATGTGTTGTATGTGTATGTTGTGTGATGTCGTTTGTTCTCATGAACTTGGGTGCACCTTTACTTTCTCTCAGATCATCATAATTATCCTTTGCAACGTGGTTACCTGGTAGAGATCGTTTCTAAAAGGTTACAAACAATAAGGCCGACATTTGTACCACCATGTGTTATTTTAAGATTTTTTTGGTTTTATTTTTCTTTTTAATGTGGTGTGCCATAAAGTGTATTCATTTCATTTTGGCGAGAGAAATGTACCCATAAAATAAGCGGTAAAGTGAAACTTACTTTAGTTTAAAGTTTGTATGTGTTATATTCTTAATACTTAGTAATAAATTTAACTGGAACATAAATTTCACGGAGCTCTATCCCCTTGGGAAGTTGTCTCCGCACGTCAATTTATTCGCTGAAAGCATAACATTCATAATATGAATCGCAAAAGGAAAGCTTGAAACATTCATTCAACTACACTAGCGGCACGCTATGATGGCCGGTTTGACACATTACAATAGTGATGTGGAATGTCAATTTATTCTCGAACAAAAAACAATTAAGTTTTGTTTTTGTACCTGATTAAATAGGTTTAATAAAACAAAAATGTATATGTTTATTTAATTTATTTGAACGAACTGAATATTTGAATGAAAATGAATATACATACTTTATATGCACACAAGAAACATATGAATACAAAAGATACCAAAAAAGGTGCCACAAAAGGCCATAATTGATCAGATTCGTCCATACTACTATTTTCACTGTCGTCACTGCTATCATCACCTACATTAATAATTATATGTTCGTTTTCTATAATATTATCTATTTTCACATCTCTTTCATAATCTTCCCTTATTAATTTAACAGTTCTATTCACAACCTTTTCCCAGTCTCCTTTAGTCACATGTTCACAAGCTTCTTCTAATAATTTTAGCATTTTTTTTGTGGTAAATGGGGGTTCTGTATTGTGTCTTGCAGCATATCCCTTAATTTGAGCCCACACCAACTCAATCGCATTATACTCACAATGGTAAGGCGGTAACCGTATAACTCTGTGCCCATGTTCTAATGCTATTTCGTCAATGACGTATCGGATCTTGGTTGGTTTGTTTTCTTTTAAAAGACGTACTAATTCCGCTTTTAACATATTCATGTTTTCATCTACGCCATTTTTACGAAGCCATGCGACGATATCAGCTTTCTTTTGGGATTGGGCAGGTGGCTTGTCAATTTGCATCGAGTGGTATGGGGCGTTGTCCATAATTATAATAGATGGTTCAGGGAGGCTACACAACATTGAGGTAAACCATTCAGTAAACTTTTCTCCATTCATGTCTTCATGATAGTCTCCAGTGGTTTTTGACGCAAAAGCCATGAGAGAACCTTCGACAAACCCGTTGATGGTTCCGGCGTGACAAATTATAAGTCGCGATCCTTTTCCTACAGGAACTTTGGAAGTAGATGCTGCTGTGTCATCGTTCCAAGAACGGCCTACAGTATGGTTAGCATTAAGCCATGTTTCATCCAAGAACACAACATTTTGCCAATTTTTGATTTCTTTCACTTGCCGTAAAAAAGTATACCTTGCCATCGCTATATCAAATCTTTCCATCAATATTTTGCGTTTGTTACATTTTTTGTATCGAAATCCAATGGTCTTCAAAATCTTCGTTAAAGAACTTTCCCCACCGAAGAATAATCCAGCTTCCTTCAGTGAATGCACCAACTTTTTTCTTGTTGGATACTCCTTCTGTAAATAGTAGCCGTAAACATGTCTTCGGATAGCATCGGCATCAAAGCTATCGATGCCTACGACTGGTTTTGCTCGTTTTCTCTTTTTTGGTGTGTGAAGTTTATTTTCTTCTGTGCCAGTCTCGCCATATTTTTTTTTAGTTATCCGTCTAACAGTTCGTTGTCCAATATTAAGCGCATCAGCTACGCGTTCAACCACTGACGTTATAGGTAAAATTGGCCCTCCATTTTGAGCTTCACAATCGAAATAGTTACGAAGGCGTATTACGAACTCACGTGTCTGACTATTTAGAACAGTTCTCTGCGTACGTTCGGTCATATCGACGAAATCCACAACAAAGGGCTTGAACAGAGTCCAAATTAACGAGCAAGGGTCAACAGTAATGCAGTATCAATATTTCAAAGTCCAAAGCCAGGTCAAAACTATATCACAATCGCATTGCACTGACAGTTTATACTTTTCGAAGCAACGTCAATTCGAAACTGCTTTGTTTTGCATTGAGCATTGACGCGAGTTTGCCGGAGGTAGTAGTTGTGCTAGCCAGCGATCCTATGTGACGATCGTATTAGATTCCATTTTTAAAAATTTTCAATTTAGAAAACCAAATGCCGAGTTGTGGTATATATCATATAAAAATAAAAATTTTACCTTTTGTATGAAACAGCTGATATTTTTTTGCGATTTCAGAGGTTTGTCCACATAGTGAAAATTGTTCATATTCACAAGTACATTCACCCCTTAAATGGTGCAAACTGATTTTTCTACACTTGTATACATTTTAGAAATCAATTTAATAAATAAATTTTGAGTCCTAAACCTAAAACTACATTCGATAAAATTTATGAATCTCTGCACATCACTATCGTCAATAAAGTAATACAATTATTTCCTTCAAAGTCGTTATCAATTAATACGGAACTTCATGAGCGGACAAACGTCAAACCGGCCATCATAGCGTGCCGCTAGTTTAATAATGTTAAGATATTTGACGTCTAAAAGTGTCAGTGAAAAAGCTCTCACCCATGAATAGAATCCTATTTTCGTTAGTTAGTCCAAAGCCAATGTGAAACACGTCTTACAACACCGTAGTGTGCTTTTAAAAGTTATAAAAATACACAAAATTTAAGGTAAAAGAAGTTTGAAGTAAAATGCATTGTTTCTCATTTCTCATAAGTCCGGAGTTATTTTTCACAGACCAATGTTTAACCACTTTTTTGACGACCGAAGCTTGAAAGCTGCATATTTTCAACAAAACTTTACCGAGAATTATTATTTTTGGTTCTACATTTTTGTTTGGCATGCCAGATAAAGTTAGGGCTTTGATATCTAAATGGGTAAATGCGGTACCTTTAAGTCGGATTACCTGAATAGAAATTTAGGATGCCGTTTGGTTACTCCAATGAGCCAACAGCTTACCTAGATATATAAGTTAACACGCTCAGGTTTCAGTTATCCACTTTATCTAATTTAGTAGCTGTTGCCCGTGACTTTCTTCCTTGAGAAAGCTTCCGGAAAATCAGTGGTTTCATGGAATTTTAAAACCTCGCGCAGATGAAGTCCCGGGCATTGGCTTGCTATTGAAGCAAATAATTTAAAAATATAGACAAATGGAGATAATTTTATTATACTTTGTATAATAAATACTATCTATTTAGAGAAGAGCCCTGTTTCCATTCCTTTTCCCTGTAGTTTTAAAAATCAAACTATATATTTTTTATAAAAATGGTAGATAAATAAGCACTTGAGAGTAATGTCTTCAGTTGATTTTCACTTATTCTTCCACACGGACATAATATTATGCTCCTAACTTGGCATTAGAGTCTAAACTTCGCCTATTCTTCTTGTCTACGTAGCTTTAAGGGAAAACGTTTCTTTGATAAACGAGTTCACGTCAGGTATTTAAATACTTTCAGAGCTATGTGTAACAAACGTTTTTTGCAGTAGGTTGAAACTTGAAAGTGCTATCAAATGTGTTTTTGTATACTTAATGTTAAAGGTTTATTTCTTTGGAATTCACTCTGATTTTATCTAAGTAAAGAAATATTAAAAAAAAAAATTTTTCAAGCAGACAGCAACGTTTAGCGACGGGAGTTGATCTTGTAAGGGCGCCTAAATTCATTAGTTTTGTACCCACGTTATACCATTCTCCTTAAAATTAAACCGAGATGACACTTCAGATCTTTTTATATCCTCTTAATACTACGGATTTAGTTATTAAAAAAAGATTCTTCATTTTACCTACCTATGGCGACAGCGACAGGTCCTTGATGATTTTCAGTTGCAAAATTATTATTGCAAAGTATTACCCTGTGCGGTGCCATGAGTCCATATTTGGGATTCGATGAAATGCGCGAGGGTGCTCGGCGTCCCAATTCGTTTAGGTATGTTTTCACTTCTCTGACCGATACCGAAAGAGTTACTTTTATTCGGTCGTAGCAATAATTTTGAAAATCGAAATTCTAGTTCTTTCTTTTTATTTCAGAGGCCTGCCCCTCTAGCCAAGTTACACTTCGTTGTATCTATTCTCTTTCTACGATCGTATTCGAATAATTAAATTCTAATATCGATTATAAATGTTTTAAATGCTAAAAAAACAATACAAAATGCCGCGAAATATTATCAATACAATTCTGTCTTTGATCAGCTGCAGTGCCATCTAGTCTAGCCAAAACTTCAAGTGACTACGATCGTAGAAAGTGAATAGATACAACGAAGTTTAACTCGGCTAGTGGGGCAGGTTCCTAACATCTATATTATATTATATAATATTATTATTATTTATTATCTTAATATATATATTTCTTGTGTGCGTGTGTCACTGAACTCCTCCTAGACGGCCGGACCGATTTTGATGAAATTTTTTGTGTGAGTTCAAGGGGATTCGAGGATGGTTTAGATTCACAATTTGGAAAAAAAAACTAATTTTTCATTTATAAATAGTGGCGGTACGAAGTTCGCTGGGTCAGCTAGTACTTATATAAAAATCAATTGCTGTTCGTTTGTCTCGCTAAAACTCGAAAACGGCTGGGCCGATTTAGCTGATTTTGCTTTTGAAATGTTTGTCCTAGTCCAGGGAAGGTTTAAACTTTAAACGGTGAAAAAAAAAGGTTAAAAAAGTGTTTATGGGTATAAGGTTCACTTTTGACTTTTCACTTTGGATCAGAGAAACACGTCCACCTTGGTTGATCATTTATTAGCGACTAACTTGAGTTTAACATAATGCAAAACACCTACATATGAATTAACAATTGAACATGCCGCCCACCAAAGGACCCGCAGCGTCCTTTATAATAAACAAGTTACATTGATATACTAAATCACGATAGGCAGTAACAAAATATGTTATTTTGCAACTTATATGAAAAAATTATCTTATTTCTAGCTTCATATGTTGACAATAATTGAATTGAATGCTATTAAAGTAAATACAATATGAAATGATAAATTAGCAAAGATCTTAAACTTCTTAAACAAACATAGAATGTGATTTTCTTAAGACTGCGCCGAGCAAAATGTGCCAAACAGGCAGTCACAGTTAGGTTGATAAAATCAACAGCATTTGTTCAATACATCTATAATATATACATTAACCATAACGAAGAATGTGTTAACAATCGCTCCATGGAAAAAACTTAAAATGATTAATATTTTAGCCTACAAAATTACATAAAGTTGGATGAAAACTGCAAAAACGCAAGCTGGCGTTTAGCGATTATTTATATTATAATTAATAGAAATCTATCCTAATTTTCAGTTCAAACAAAGCATGAATATTTATATTATAATATATCCGTCTCAAGTATTTAAATTACTGTATGACAATTAAGATACATATTTATCAAAAACCCCTTCGGATCTGCCATACAATTTTTGTATGGCGGCCACGCGCCGGTTTAAATACGCGTCGTTCGTGCTCTGCGATTCAGTCGTCGACGAGTGTTCAGAGCGAGTCCACGTCACTTTGCAGAACAACCCACCGATCGCGTCTCGATCGTAATCTCGTGTACGTCTATCGACAAAACGATGTAAGTATTTTTTTGAGAATTTTATGTTATTGCAAACTTTTGCTTGTATTATTCGAGATTAAATTTAAACAATCATTATTGGTAATTATTAGTTAAAGCGAATGATTTTTTTAGAATTTACGTAATATTATGGTCTAAAAAATGATTCTTTATAATTCAACGACGACGCTCATTGTTTTTCAAGACCGAAGCTATTGTCAAGGTTTTTTAACCTACTACTCTAAAAAAAGTGAAGGTTTTCAATTCGACCCGTATGTATGTAATTGCACAATATTCGTAGATGTTAGTCTATATGGGCTTCTAAACGGGTGTGCCAAATTTCGTAAGTGTATATGTATGTATGTTTGTATATATGTTTGTCCTCGTATTTGTCCAAAACTATTAATTAAATTACAATAATACTTATTTAAATGGATTAGGAATCTTTATTTAGGGAACAGAGCAAGTTTCATCAAAATTGGTTCAGTAGTTTAAAAATATTATTTTTATTTTATGGTTGATATTATGATTATTTTCGAGATAAAAAACAAGTATTATTTATTTGTTTCAGTAAAATGGGAATACGTAAACAACGTTATTATAAATTAATTAGCAGCTCCAGATTCACGAAAAAAAGGATTATAAACAAGTATGTATAAATTAAAGTAGTAGTTTAATTTAACTGATTTAGATTAAGTACCCACTTGGCTGAAGAAATGAGCTATGAATGTTCAACTTTTTCGTGGTTCACTATAGTATGTACCTATGTAGGTAAGTGCAGTGGATTTCGGGTATAACGACGATGAAGGGACCACTGTATTTTCGTCATTATATCCGGAAGTCGTCACAGGCAAAGTGAATATATGCGTCTAGAAGCCATAATTATTCAAAGTTTACTAAACACTAGCAAGTTTACTAAGCTACTCAAAATATTAATTCGTAACTGAACCATAAATTTAACTCCGAAACGTACACGCTTATCTATTTACCTAGCTAATATCTATAAACAAAAATGTTAGGGTCACCACAGTTGCTGACCATCTGTGTGGATGTAAACAAAAGAAAAGTAAGCTCTTTGTGTCTTTGGCGGCCGACTCCGGTCGCAATATCTGAATGGGATTTCTAAGAATTTGTTACAAATTATTCATTAAAAAAGTCGCTACATCCGAACTCGGCGTTACATCCGAATTCCGAAGTCGCTAATAGCGATATATTTTGTACTAAAGTATGCTTTAAATTCAAGGTACTTAGATTTAACGTCTTATAAACGCATGGCCGCTAGAAACGTGGTTGTAATAAATGAAATCCACTGTATTTCAAAAACTACTGATCAGATTGGGATTGAGTTTTCGGTAATCAACTGCATATTATTTTTAACCAACTTCCAAAAAAAGGAGAAGTTCCTCAATTCAGCGCGTGTTTGTGTCCAGAAATCGAGAAACCGATTGCTGCCCACCTAAATTATGGACATTTTGGAAATTTCGATTGTGAATTTGTATTGTAGGTACCAAGCCTATGTAGTCTATCTACATCGATGAACTCCAGGTCACTATTCCTCAATCCTGATGCTGTCAGGTACTGCCCACCTAAACTGTGCCCTGCTACTGCGACATTTATTGTACGTAAAAGTTTGTTTCAGAATTACAAACCAAAGTAAAGATGGAGATTCGCCACAAACTTCACCATCAAATACTACAAATGCGTTGGAAATTGATAAAGAACAGGTAAGTTCTTCTAATATCACGTGATTGAGACAACTATATTGAATAACTACTAGTAATGCTGCTTTTTATTTCAGGGATCACTGGAAAATACAACTAATTTTAAATTAACTATAGAAAATGAAAATCAAGAGCAAGAGGTTATTATAAATGGAAACCGTATTATAGATTTTGCGTACATTTTTCAACAGTTACAAGAAATTTCAAATCATAACTCAGTATTTGGCTGTAATCTGAGTTGTTTAAAACTAACTAAGGAAATAAGAAAAGGGTTTCTTACAAAATTTCATTTTATTTGTCAAATGTGTAACCTGAAATTCGAAATAAATAATTGTAAAGATTCTAGTAACTCCACAGATCTCAACCTCAACGATAATGTAGTAAGCAGTTTTATGTCTATAGGCGCGGGGTTTTCTGGTTTGGAACTTGTTTCAGCCAGTCTCAACATACCATGTATGTCCGATAAATTGTACGCAAAGTGCCATACAAAGGTCTGTGAACTATGGGAACTAGCTAAAGAAAAATGCATGGCAGATGAAAGAAGAAAGAAGAGTACGATTTAGCTATACTGAATGGAGAAGTTAACTCAAATGGAATACCAATGATAACTGTGGTTGCAGACGCTTGTTGGTCTAAAAGATCCTATAGAAAAAATTATAATGCATTATCAGGTGCCGCTGTTATTATAGGGTACAGGACAAAAAAAGTTATATATATGGCGGTGAAGAATAAATATTGTATGGTTTGTGCTCGAGCCGAAAATAAAAAGGAGGCGACACCAGGTCATCCTTGCTTTAAAAATTATACGGGCTCCTCAAGCGGTATGGAAGCAACAGCTTTGGTTGAAGGTTTTAAAAGTTCCATTGAAACGCACAACCTGATATACTCTAGACTGATAGCTGATGGTGATTCAAGTACGCATAGCAGTATACAAAAAGCTAAACCTTACGGGAATTTATTAGTGGAGAAGATTGAATGCACTAATCATTTATTAAGAAATTACTGCACGAAATTAGATGAACTGACCAGGAATACGAATTATACAATAAAGTATCGAAGAGCGGTACAAAATAATATATTACGTTTAAGGCGTTCTGTTACTGGGGCAGTGAAACATATACATGCTAAAGATATAAGTTTTGAGGAAAAAGTTCTTGAACTTAAAAAGGATTTGTTGAATGCGCCGTATCACGTCTTTGGCCATCATGCTTCATGCAAACCTTATTACTGCACAAAACTCACCGAAAATGAAGCATTTGAAGAAAATTTAGTACCAGCAATGAAAAGTAACGAGGGTGGTTTTATTTTTTTAGCCATAGTAAAAATCCTTTCTAGGCTGGTGAATAATGCAAAAAGTTTGATGCACTGTGTGAATAGTAATATAGCAGAGATTTTCAATAGTGTGATTGCAAAGTTTATTGGCGGCAAGCGCATTAATTATTCAGGAAGACAGTCATATTCAGGAAGATGTGCAGCATCAGTTGTTTCCTTTAATTCAAGACAGCCTCAGACTTACCTCAGTAAAAAAGTTTTATTGCGAAGCCCAAACAAATTAATAAAACGCCTTGAATGGAAAAGGAACATAAAAAGAGAAGCGTCAGCAAAGCGTAGACTTTTTAAATGTCACACATCTACAAGCCAAAAGTCTATTAATAGACATAATGACGAGAACTACGGCGAATCTTGTCAAAAACCTGACTTAAGTGAGACTGATTTTGACTTTTCTAAAACAGAACACTTAAAAAGCATAACTTTGTCCGAAGACGATCGCCACGCACTCGAAAGAAGAACTATTTTGCAGGCCGAATCGATGGAATGGCGCCAGGAGAGAAAAACACGACTTACGGCATCTGTATTTGGCAAAGTATGCAAACGAGGATTAATCAAATGCGGGCCTTTGGTAAAAAATTTAGTAACTGAAAAAAATTTAGAGCATGTCTAGTCAATTACTTATGGTAAAAATCATGAACATATTGCACGCGAACAGCTAGAATCGCAACTAAAAAAGCCTATTAAAATGTGTGGTTTATTCATTGACAAAGATTTACCATTTTTAGGTGCAAGTCCAGATGGACTTGTGGAAGAAGACAGAATTGTTGAAATAAAATGTCCGTATGCGGCTCGGGAACTAAGTGTCGACGATGCTATCAAAGCGAAAAAAATTATTTTTTGGAAAATAAATAAAGATGGAAATACTATTTTAAACAAAAGACACGATTGGTTCTTTCAAATCCAGGGACAACTGCACATCACACAAAGAAAAACATGCATATTTGTTGTTTGGACAAATGTGGACATGAAGATAGAATTGATTGATGAAGATAAACTGTTTTGGGATGATATGAAAGAAAAATTAAAGAAGTTTTATCATGATTGTCTTCTTCCAGAATTAATTGATTCAAGATTAGATAGACAGATGGAAATAAAGGAACCTGGTTATATTTTGGAAGCAATCAATAACAGAAACAAAAAAGAAAACAAGCGGAAATTAGATGAAACTACCAGAGAAGCGAAACAGAAACGAAAAATATAACGATAAGTGTGCCATTTTATATTTTTTGTTTCTGTTTTGTGTTCTGTGTTGTGTTTGAAACCAAACAGAAACGAAAAATATAACGATAAGTGTATCGTTATATTTTTCTTTTCTGTTTTGTTTCTCTCATCATCATCAATCCTACCAATCATAATATTTACGAAGCCTGGAAGCTTTCGCAGAATGCTATTGGGGTCTTTTGTGACCTATCTAAGGCATTTGATTGTGTTGATCACCAAAACATATTACCCAATGTAAAGCAAGTTGATAAAAAAACTTACGCTGTTTTACTGCGACTGTAGTCTTTTTCTAAAACGAAATTTATATGGAGCGTATATAGAGTTGCTGAATTATATTGAGTTATATTTGACTGTTGTCAAAATGTTTTTATTCATTATTTATATTCGAAAATGTAACATGTAAAAATACTATTTGTAAAAAAACAGAAAATAAATCTGCCCAAATACAAACAATTTATAAGCTGTTACCTTGGTTTCACTACGACTGTATCTGTCTCTTTCTAAAACGAAATTTTCTATGAAGAGTGTATGCTTTGTGTTTTGACGTCACAACACAATAGCGCTCTCTTTGTCTAACAGCTATTTCCGAGGCTAATTGAGATATTTAAAAAAGAAAAATGGCATTGTCTTATATTATTTAAAAATGTTATTTTAAATAAATAAAAAAAAATCAGTCAAAGTCAATTGTGACATCACACATTGTCTAACAGGAAACTTTAAGCTCTATAACTTATTTGTTTTTAGACCTGGGTATATAGTCATATAGTCACTACCGTAAACATACCATTGAGTTTGTAAAATTATTATTGTGTACAAATAAATAAAAGTTACATTAAAATAATTGCGTGTATTACTATTACCTACAAACAAGTATATAGGGATGTTTTTTTGATAGCGGTCAGTAAGATGAAATTTTAAACTATTAGAGATACAGGAACTTGGTCTAAGGAACCTCGTCATAGATTTCAAAGAAAATTAAAACTGCATTCAAAGATTTTGAAGAAATCTCTTACGCTCTCAAAAACACCATGTATATGTACATACCTACATTGGTGCCTACACACTTACATACTGAATACATGCATTATACTAGTACCATATTTCATTACAAAATTAATAATTATTGTGTTTACATGATAACCCCCAATTTAAAAAATATGAGTTACGTTCTTTTGCGTACGGTCGGCCGGGCCGGCTAGGCAATCTCACTGTTGTGTGCGTGCGTTCACGACTTGACGCACACGTCTAGCGAAATACCTAAACAGCGCCCGCGTCTTATGCTCGGCGCAGTCTTAAACAAACATAGAACGTTTACACAAAATATAGCATCTTAAACTTACAATTATTTAGTACAACTTAATTAATGTCTATCGGTAAGGGACATAGTTTCGATACAGATCTTTGCACTATACGGTCACCACTCTTAACACTATAGACTCTAGTAATACCATCACTACCAGGATGCTTGTCTGTGATGCGACCCAGCATCCATTTCCCAGGTGGAAGATTGTCGTTTTTTATAAGTACTATGTGTCCGATATCAAATTCTTTTTCCTTCTTGATCCACTTATACCTTTGTTGCAATCTAGACAGATATTCTAATTGCCATCTTCGCCAAAAATCTGACAACATTTTTTGCAGGTGTTGCCATCTGGATAAGTAGCTGATTGGTATATCTTGGAGATTGGGATTCGGGATGGTGATTGGAGCTTCGCCAATCAAAAAATGTCCTGGGGTTAAAGGCGTCTTGTTATCTATATCAGACTCATCTATGGGGCTTAGAGGTCTGGAATTCAGACAAGCTTCTATTTGACATAGAAGAGTGGACATTTCTTCATACGTAAGGTTCGATGTCAACACCCTTTTCACGTGAAATTTCATTGATTTCACGCCAGCTTCCCAAATTCCCGCCATAGTAGGACTGTAAATTGGCAGAAAGTGCCATTGGGTGCCGTCAAAAGCTAAAGATTCTGAAATGTCACCTTCAAATTGTAACTTTGCTTCTGCCCAGGCTGCTGCAAGTTCTTTGTTAGCTGCAACAAAAGATCGACCTTGGTCACTCCACAGGTGGGCACATTTCCCACGCCGGCTGACAAATCTTCTCATGCAGGCGATGAAACTATCTGACGTCATATCTCCAACGAGTTCTAGGTGAATCGCTTTTGTGGACATACAAATGAATATGCATATGTATGCCTTGCTGGTTCTTATTCCTCTACCTCTTGACGCCAGTACTGAATATGGGCCAGCGAAATCCACGCCACTGTGTAAAAAGGGTCTTGATGGAGTCACTCTTTCACGAGGTAAGTCTCCCATGAGTTGCGATTTTACTGTTGCATTTTGCCTGGCACATATTAAACATTTTCTAAACTTTAATTTTGCTAAATTTTTTGCTTTCAGGATCCAGTATTTTTGCCGTAAGTATCCCAACATCAGCTGCGGTCCACCGTGCAACGTCTTCAAATGCGCGTCGGCGACAACGAGCTTCGAAAGGTAAGTATCATGATCTAGTATTATAGGGTGTCTATCATCTTCGTTTAGATCTGCATGGCGCAAACTACCGCCCACCCTGAGGATTCCTTCATCATCAAGGTAAGGTTGTAAGGTTTTTAATTTGCTTTTTGCTTGTACTTTTCCATTACTCTTTAAATTATTTATATCTTCTTTAAAACTTTCTTGCTGTGTTAGCTTAATGCATGTTTTTAACGCTTCATCTAATTCTTTTGTTGTAATATCTGTGTCTTTATCTTGCAATTTCTTTCCCTTTAAAAATCTTTTGCTGTAAATTATCATTTTTAGTAGTTCTGTTAAGTTATCACAACTTTCAAATTTTGCAATTATACTTGTGTTTTCATTTTCTATTTTCAGGTTTACTTCTATAATTTCCTTTCTTTCCAGGTTTGTAGTTACGTTCTTCGGTCTGCAGTATTCGATCTCATCATTATTTAACCATTCAGGTCCTTTCCACCACATTTTGTATTCTTTCAGGTCTGCTAATGACATTCCTCTTGAGGCGATATCGGCAGGATTGTCTTGCGATTTGACATGATACCAATTGTGATTGCCTATGTCTTCGAGGATCTCAACCACGCGATTACGCACGTAAGTATTCCATCTTGCAGGGTCTCCAAATAGCCAGGACAAAACTATAGTGGAGTCCGTCCACGCGTATATCTGACCGGCAGGTATTCTCATAGATTCCTTTATTTGTTTCAGAAGACCAGCAAGTAGCACCGCACCGTTGAGTTCAAGACGAGGTAAGGATTTAGATTTAGTCGAGGCCACGCGTGTTTTAGCTGCGATGATTGTAGTCTTCACTTCTCCATCGGAGGTTTTTACCCTCATATAGGCGACTGCACCATAGGCTTTATTGCAGGCATCGCAGAACCCGTGAACTGTAATGTCCGTCATCAGTTCTTCAGTTGTTTGGAGCCATCGATCTATCTCAATACCAGGTAAGTTTTGGAAACTATTTCTTAGATCGAGCCATTCTTCAGCAATCGTTTCATTTACTTCTTCATCCCATGTTATGCCTTGTAGCCATAATTTTTGAAGTAGCAACTTTGCAGGTAGAATGGAAGGCGCTAACCAGCCGAGCGGGTCAAACAAACGTTGTTTATCAGCGAGGATAGTTCTCTTCGTGATTTGATCAGCTACAGCAGGTAAGTTTAGATTATATTGGAATTTGTCTGTAACAGACAAATTCCAATATAATAGAACAGACAGTCTGTTCCCATGTTCCATTGTAATCCAAGTGCTCGAATACTACCATCGATTGTTATGTCTAGCTTTACTTTGGAACTTCTTTGAGTAGGTTCAAATTGTTTCAGGAATTCCGCGTTGTTAGAGCACCATTTTTGCAAAACAAAGCCTCCTTTTCGCAATATTGAATCTATATCCTTTGCAATCTTGATAGCTTCTTCAAGATTATCCTTTCCAGACATAAGATCGTCCATATAAAAGTCTTGTTTAATTACTACCGTGGCATCAGGATTATTCTGGCCTTCATCCTCAGCAACTTGGTGTAATGTTCGGACTGCTAAGTAAGGAGCCGATGCTGTTCCGAACGTAACTCTTTTAAGTCGATAATCCTTTACAGGTTCTTTCTTGTCTGTGCGCCAGAGAATTCTTTGCAAATCAGCATTTTCTTTGCTTACCATGATCTGGCGGTACATTTTTGCTATGTCTGCAACGAAGCACACTTTCTTCGTTCGCCATCTTAAAATTAAAGTTCTCATATCATCTTTTAGTTGAGGGCCAACTAATAACTCATCATTAAGAGAGACTTGATTGTGACCTTTCTGCGACGCGTTAAAAACGGTTCTGACCTTGCTTGTTTCTTTTTCAGCTTTAATTACTGCATGATGTGGTAGATACACAGATGGATTGTTGATTTCTTCTTCTGGCACTTCTTCCATATGATCCATGTCTCTGTATTCTTCCATAACCTTAACGTATTTATTCTTTAAACTTGTATCCTTATCAAATCTTCTTTCTAATTGAATTAATCTTCTTAGCGCAATGTCTCTTGTATTTCCTTCAATACATTGTAGCTGTTCTGTTTTTCTTGGTAATTTTACAATGTATCGTCCTTCATCTGTTCTGGTGGTTGTAGCTTTGTATATTTCTTCACATTTTCTTTCTTCTGGTGTGGGTCTTCTTATTTCATTTGTATCTTGTTCCCAAATATTCTTGAGCATATTATCCAGATCCAGATTCAGGTGCATGCTTATAATCTCATCTCCCTGGGTCTTTTGTACAGTGCCAAATAGGATCCAACCCAGGCTTGTGTTCTGCGCGCATGGAGTTCCTGGAGGACCTTTAATAATTTCACCTTTCATAATTTTGGCACATACATCTACACCGAGCAACATGTCTACTCGTCCTGGTTGACTAAAACTTGGATCTGCCAGAACGAGACCTTCTAAGTGCGGCCAGGTGTTGTTGAAAATGGTTCTTGTTGGTAGTTGTGAGGTGAGTCGCGTTGGCATGATATACGTCTTGATCTTGAATTCTTCTTCTTGTCTTGGTAAGACGTATAACTCTGTTGCTTGCTTTACCGTGGTTCGTGTTGATCCAATACCCGTAATCGTACCATTGATTTTTGTCCTTTTCAGTCGTAATGCTTGTACTGCCCTTTCGCTTATAAAGCTTGCTTGTGATCCTGTGTCCACTAGAGCCTTTACTACAGTAGTGTGTCCATAGTCATCCCGTATCTTCACGAGAGCCGTTGCCAGTAGGGCTACATTTGTTGGTTCATCGTTAACAGGATCTATTCTTGTGTTAACTTGCACTATCTCTCCACTTCGTTCATTAGATACTGTCGGTTGAGTAGTTTCTTGCTTATCCAACGTACCTGTTGACCTTTTTTGATGGAATAGTGTGGAATGGCGTTTACGGAAAATTTTACAAGTATACAGCGCAGGTAACCTGCACTTAGACGACCTATGACCTTCAAAAAGGCAGTTGAAACAAATGTTATTCTCTTTTACATAAAGACCTCTGTCCACTGGAGTCATTTTTAAAAAATGCTCACAGTGACTCAAAGTGTGGTCACCCTTACATCGGACGCATGACTTAGTTTGCTTGACTACGTGAAATACCTTCTCCCTAGTAGGCTTCTCTTTACTTGTTGTGGGGGTTACTAATTCTAATGTTCTAAATTTAGTTTCGAGAAACTTTTTTAAATCCTCCCACGTCGGTAATTCATCAACGTTATCTTTATGTGCAAAATCTTCCCATTGTTTATGAGACTCTGGGTCCAGTTTCTGTACCGTTAGAAATATTAAAATCGGATCCCAAGAGTCAGTATCGATTTTTTGATTACGTAAACTATTTATAATTTCGCTGGTAGTGTCTAATGTTAACTTTAAGTGTTGAGCGGACTATATAATGCTTTTACGTATTGAAAAAAGTCGCTTTAAAAGGGAATTAATTATTAACCGCCTATTGCCATATCTATTTTATAGTATGTCATAGGCGAGGGAGTAGTTATCTTCTGTTATCTGAATATTCTTTAATAAAGCTGCTGCCTCCCCTATGATACTAGTTTTAAGGTAATGTAATTTTTGCACATTGTTTAGAGAAGAGTCTGTATGTACTAAGGATAAAAACAAATCATTAAACGTAGGCCAATCTTCATACTTGCCGTCGAACGTCGGTAACTGTATTTTGGGCAGCCGGGCTAGCACGTGAGATGGTGACGGTGTTGGGTCGATGGCACTCGAACTTCGAAGACCGGCATTTTCCTTTATCGCCAGCAAATCCTTGAGGTAGCCTTGTAGATATAGGTACACGTCCTCTTGTACATAAAATTCTTCTTGGACGAAGTAGGGTAAGTTGCCTCGTTGTTCTCTCGTCGTACACTTCACCAAGTCTTGATGGGCTTGCTTGAACGTAACCTAGTATTCATCGATCGATTTTATCCGGGATTCGATGTATCCTTTTGTTAATCGCTCTTTAGGGCATTTTTTTATATTTATTTTGGCCTTCTGAAATATTTGCGCCGTATCTTCTAGAATGCTTATAGCTTGCTCCGCTGGAGTAGTCATTATTACGGAGTAATAAGATCTATTGTTCTAATAGTGAGCGCGTCGATTTTCTTATCTTCCAACTTCGCACTCGAGCGGCGATCGGCGAGAAGGTGACTTGCTTTGATCCGGCTACGATTTTGGACCATATGTTTATGGGTATAAGGTTCACTTTTGACTTTTCACTTTGGATCAGAGAAACAATCCACCTTGGTTGATCATTTATTAAACTAGCGGCACGCTATGATGGCCGGTTTGACACATTACAATAGTGATGTGGAATGTCAATTTATTCTCGAACAAAAAACAATTAAGTTTTGTTTTTGTACCTGATTAAATAGGTTTAATAAAACAAAAATGTATATGTTTATTTAATTTATTTGAACGAACTGAATATTTGAATGAAAATGAATATACATACTTTATATGCACACAAGAAACATATGAATACAAAAGATACCAAAAAAGGTGCCACAAAAGGCCATAATTAATCAGATTCGTCCATACTACTATTTTCACTGTCGTCACTGCTATCATCACCTACATTAATAATTATATGTTCGTTTTCTATAATATTATCTATTTTCACATCTCTTTCATAATCTTCCCTTATTAATTTAACAGTTCTATTCACAACCTTTTCCCAGTCTCCTTTAGTCACATGTTCACAAGCTTCTTCTAATAATTTTAGCATTTTTTTTGTGGTAAATGGGGGTTCTGTATTGTGTCTTGCAGCATATCCCTTAATTTGAGCCCACACCAACTCAATCGCATTATACTCACAATGGTAAGGCGGTAACCGTATAACTCTGTGCCCATGTTCTAATGCTATTTCGTCAATGACGTATCGGATCTTGGTTGGTTTGTTTTCTTTTAAAAGACGTACTAATTCCGCTTTTAACATATTCATGTTTGCATCTACGCCATTTTTACGAAGCCATGCGACGATATCAGCTTTCTTTTGGGATTGGGCAGGTGGCTTGTCAATTTGCATCGAGTGGTATGGGGCGTTGTCCATAATTATAATAGATGGTTCAGGGAGGCTACATAACATTGAGGTAAACCATTCAGTAAACTTTTCTCCATTCATGTCTTCATGATAGTCTCCAGTGGTTTTTGACGCAAAAGCCATGAGAGAACCTTCGACAAACCCGTTGATGGTTCCGGCGTGACAAATTATAAGTCGCGATCCTTTTCCTACAGGAACTTTGGAAGTAGATGCTGCTGTGTCATCGTTCCAAGAACGGCCTACAGTATGGTTAGCATTAAGCCATGTTTCATCCAAGAACACAACATTTTGCCAATTTTTGATTTCTTTCACTTGCCGTAAAAAAGTATACCTTGCCATCGCTATATCAAATCTTTCCATCAATATTTTGCGTTTGTTACATTTTTTGTATCGAAATCCAATGGTCTTCAAAATCTTCGTTAAAGAACTTTCCCCACCGAAGAATAATCCAGCTTCCTTCAGTGAATGCACCAACTTTTTTCTTGTTGGATACTCCTTCTGTAAATAGTAGCCGTAAACATGTCTTCGGATAGCATCGGCATCAAAGCTATCGATGCCTACGACTGGTTTTGCTCGTTTTCTCTTTTTTGGTGTGTGAAGTTTATTTTCTTCTGTGCCAGTCTCGCCATATTTTTTTTTAGTTATCCGTCTAACAGTTCGTTGTCCAATATTAAGCGCATCAGCTACGCGTTCAACCACTGACGTTATAGGTAAAATTGGCCCTCCATTTTGAGCTTCACGATCGAAATAGTTACGAAGGCGTATTACGAACTCACGTGTCTGACTATTTAGAACAGTTCTCTGCGTACGTTCGGTCATATCGACGAAATCCACAACAAAGGGCTTGAACAGAGTCCAAATTAACGAGCAAGGGTCAACAGTAATGCAGTATCAATATTTGAAATCCAAAGCCAGGTCAAAACTATATCACAATCGCATTGCACTGACAGTTTATACTTTTCGAAGCAACGTCAATTCGAAACTGCTTTGTTTTGCATTGAGCATTGACGCGAGTTTGCCGGAGGTAGTAGTTGTGCTAGCCAGCGATCCTATGTGACGATCGTATTAGATTCCATTTTTAAAAATTTTCAATTTAGAAAACCAAATGCCGAGTTGTGGTATATATCATATAAAAATAAAAATTTTACCTTTTGTATGAAACAGCTGATATTTTTTTGCGATTTCAGAGGTTTGTCCACATAGTGAAAATTGTTCATATTCACAAGTACATTCACCCCTTAAATGGTGCAAACTGATTTTTCTACACTTGTATACATTTTAGAAATCAATTTAATAAATAAATTTTGAGTCCTAAACCTAAAACTACATTCGATAAAATTTATGAATCTCTGCACATCACTATCGTCAATAAAGTAATACAATTATTTCCTTCAAAGTCGTTATCAATTAATACGGAACTTCATGAGCGGACAAACGTCAAACCGGCCATCATAGCGTGCCGCTAGTGTAGCGACTAACTTGAGTTTAACATAATGCAAAACACCTACATATGAATTAACAATTGAACAAAAGTTTTAAAAAAATGACATAAGTAGGTATACTACGCCGCAAGAGAGCTTCGGATCGACATGATTTTTTGCATGGGTATAGTTGAGGACCTGGAGAGTGACATATGCTACTTTTATCCCGGAAAATCAAAGAGTTCCCGAGGGAAGGGATTTTAAAAACTAAATCCACGTGAACGAAGTCGCGGGCATCAGCTAGTATTATTATATAATTTATTAAAACATACTCTACTGCAATAAAATTACAAACAATAAAGTGCAGGTTAGGTTCCTGACCTGTTTATGGTTTTTTTAATAATATTTAAAAGCAATTTTTTGATTCTATAAGATTGGCGCCATTGTTCCCAGGAATATTTTCAACTACCTCTTATAGTTTAAATTTTCATCTCACGGGGCATTCTCAAAACAACATCCTGTATATTCAGTGACATTATATAATAATCTACGGATAGAGACAGATCTCTGTTTTGATCTATCTCTTTCTAATTAAACTTTATTTTCGAGGTATCAAAATTTAAAGAAAAAAAAATACAAAACAAAATATAGAAATATAAAGGTCCGTAAGTAGGAAAATTGCTTTAAAATTTTGTATTTGGAGAGTTCCGTTCATCAAATCCTATTAAAACTTTTTTCATTTAACATCTTACCTTGGCAAAAGTGCTTTCACTTGGCCCCGATAATAAAGAATTAGGCATCAATTACAAAATAGCCTGAATCTTGATACTTTTAATCGGCTCTCTTAATGTTTGACTCTGTTTTGAGCGCCATTAATGGGTATTCTCTTTCAGCCTATTTTCATCTAAAGAGAAATCAATTGGGGTACTTAATACTTAATTGATTATTTATTAATTAAGAGTAAATACTATAATAATTATTATGTCAAAAAGACATAACTACTGAACAAAATAAAAAAAACTGAATAGAATTCTTTTTTTTTTCAGGAAATCTCACGTCGAAAAAAATTTACATCTAAAGGTTAGTATAGTAGAGTAGAAAATATTACAATAAACTGTAAGTACATTTATGTGTACCTATTAATTTTCCTTGGGCACGATGTATTACTCCGGATTATGGGTACATAGGATAAAGTATCTTGCCATCCATCCATCATGTAGCTCATCAGACCTCTTGAATGACAAAGAGGCCTAGAATGAGACATAATATTAACTTTGTCACTCCCATACCATATTTTTATATTTCAACCTCATCGGAGTAGATATATCAAGCTATATCATCTTTATTATAAAACTAGATTATGCCCGCGACATCGTCCGCATGGATTATGTTCTTCAAAAATTTCGTCAGAATACTTTGATTTTCCGGAATTAAGCGTACTCTATTTATTACCTCAGGATGCAAGCTATCTCCTTGTCAAATGTTATCATTGATTCAAAGGTTTCAGGTGTCAAAGGTTACAGATTAAAATTGCCTCATTTTCTACACCATGATCTAGTAAATTTTTTAATCATTAACTCACTAAGTATTATTATATTATCTTAGTAAGATTTAAAGTCAGTACTCACTAATGCTTTAAAAGCGGAATGCCATAGAGTGGCATAGATTTGGTAAAGTAATGGTGGCATAGAGTACACCGAACATTCCCAAGGGGGTCATTATGTGCGAATAGCGGGCTATTCGTTCTTCTTTGAGTAGGGGTATATTCTAAGTATAAATATTTACAATTCGACGCGTTCCTAAGCGAAGGCATTGTGGGAAGACTTAATAATTGTACTCGGGGGAAAGGCCAATTTCAGGTAAATTAGGGTGTACTGCACTGCGGAAACTGGTGACACTAAAAACGGACATTCTTTTAATTTCAAAAGTAAGAACTTTGTGGGAAAACTGACATTTTCTTTAATGATAATATTGTCGCCCTTTACCCGCCTTACTCAACTTATTCCCTATCAAAGGCTCTTGTGTAATATTTCAAGTTTACGGTAGCGGGACGCAAATCTGTCAGTCAGTATGAACCGAAAAGGGATGGCAAAATTCCCGTCCCTTTCCCGTCCTTGCTAAATGACATGCCTACTGAAAAAAAGTGGATGAATTTCCAAATATTCTTCAAACTTTTTAGATTATGGTTTGAAGAACTTTGCAAACATTAATATCTCACGATGTATGGCCGATCAAGCGGAAAAATGTAAGAGTGGCAAAACTCCATGCAAACAGTTGAAGATGAAACATCTCTATCGTTTGAAAATATGTTGAAATGCTTTGAACTTAGATAAAGAAAAACTATCTATATTTTATCTATTTACTCTCTAGTTGGCTATGTATTCTATGAAAAGACAATTTCACATTATAAAAAAACCCTTTGCGTCACAATTTCTCGCCTGTTTTTAAGACTACGTAATTCTCTTCTTATCAAAATTGTTATTTCAGTCTTTCCGTTTGAGGGCTTATTTCTAAAATTAAGCTTTCCTTTAGTTGAGTCATGCGCAGCTCTGTTTTATGTCAGATATTATCGTAAAAATAAACTCAAATGGTTGAGGTCATGTCGAGGCAATCATTTTGGCATTGTACTTAAAATGATATTCTGAATTTCAAGAATTATATAAGTAAGCCAAATTGCAGGTTATTTAATTCACTTGATGTCGAATGGATCACACATTATTATTTATTTTAATCGGACTCCTAAATGTATTTCTAGTATTATATGCGGTCCTAAATGCCTGTGGAATTATTTTACTTCTACACGTTCATAAATTGTTTAACAGATAAACAATAAACCTATCGGCACTCTAAAATTGGTGTTAAATCTGTATTGTATTTTTGTATGCTTTTGTTGTTTACGTAAAACGACTGAGACCTTTGAATAGATTTAGATATCTTCAACTGAGTCAGTACAATTGTTCACCTTAATGATCTGCTCGTTTTGTGGAGCATCTGCCGGGAAGTTGTTTACGGATTTCTTGTGTATTCTAACGAGATCTTTGCAGACACCCAATTGGGAGAATCGAAATATTTAAATGCGTAACAATAGGGATACCTTATAATAGGTTATGAATAATGTTTTCATAAGTCACAAAGATTAAAAGAAACGAAGGAAAATTGGATGTAGCATTCGTCATATTGATTTTGTTGGTATAAAATATAGGCAATGTCACTGGACCAATCGACACCTCATTTATAAAAATCCTCAGTAAGTAGCGCGCTGCAGTGGAACAATCTTAAGTAGTCACATATATACATAGACTGCTAAAACCATAACCCTCCTCTTGGATTTACCGTAGTTGGGTAAAAATATTAAGTTAATTAAAATATAATTTATTCACTCCTTAAGTGGAATTTAGAATATACTTTAAAATGGCTCTTTCTTGGACCTTTGGTGTCAATATCACCATCACCCAGTAAAAAGAGGTTTTAGCAGATTGTCAATACAAAAACCGGCCAAGTGCGTGTCGGGCCACGCGCAGTGTAGGGTTCCGTAGTTGCAAGTCACAAATATTATTGCTGGCTTAGGATAGTTCTTTTATTTTATTTATGAATATTGAATATATTTTGAGTTCCATGGTTTAAATACTATAATATACTACAAAATATGCAACTTACACTACTTGTAATACCTGACCTAGAAAAAACAGATAAACATAACTCCTTAACTTATGAACCCTACTTAGCCGTGATAATTTTCCTATAAAATTCTTTATATACTACTGCTGTGAATTTTTTCATGAATCCTGTAAACAACTATTTAGCTGACAGAAGGGGGGGAGCCACTTGACTCTAATAAAATTGAGCACTTTGAAATATTATATTTCACACACCTACAATATTTTTGAAACCTATTCAACGAAAAAAAATTCATTCCCACTTTACATGTAGGGGGGGTACCCTAAAAAATTATTTTTCACAATTTTATTTCACCACTTTGTTGGCGTGATTAATATTTATACCTTTGTCAAATTACAGATTTCTAGTACCAATAGTCTCTGAGCTAAACTGCGGACGGACGGACAGATGGACGAACATGGCGAAACTATAAGGGTTCCTTGTTTACTACGGAACCCTAAAAACTGTGACTGTTCGAACCATGGAACTAGGAATTACGACTAATGGTTCGAACAATACCTCGGTTATATACGTTACTGGCATTGGGATAATTGCCACTGAATTGTCCAATCGCGTGCTATGAATACACCAAGGTAGACACCAAGTTTTTTTTTATTACATTTAATTTCAATTTCAGAACTCGTGATTTAGTATGAATACGAGATAAAAAAATTTCATTTAGTACTACTTTGTCCAGTAGTTTAAAGTAAGGTGCTTTGAAACTGAAAAGTCAGTATGTACTGACTGATTTTTCAGTTTCAAAGCGTACTTTTCGGAGACTAAATAACGAATTTTTTAAAATTCTCATAAGTCGGTAGAATATTACGTTTTAAAAGATTAGCGAGTGCCATCAAAGAAGTCAAAGGCCTCGTTTACTAATTACTTTTTTAGCATAACCGAAACTCGTCCACCAGCAAAGTTTTACGTAACTAGTAGAATAGGAAAAAAATTAATAATCCTTTTTAACCAGGTAGGAAGGTATTTTTTATGTAGGAAGGCTTGGAAAAAAACAGGAAATACTTACTCGTATCTAGACAAATAATAAAATTGAAGTAGGTAGTGTCTGTTTGTAATTTCAAAATATCAGCTTTTTACTAAATGCGTATGAAAGTAGGTAGGTACTAATAACAAAATATCAATTTTTAAATTTTTTCCATCTGTTTACTCCGGCTAATCTCGGGAACGGCTGGACCGATTTTGACGGGACTTTCACTAGCAGATAGCTGATATAAAGAGTAACATAGGCTACTTTTTAACAGACTTTCAAAAAGGGAGCGTATCACCGTGACTTTTAAACCGATTTGCGTGAATCTTTTTTTAATAGATACAAAAACTTTGCGAGATGGTCCCAATCCCATAACAACATCGGGTTCTAACTCCTCAATCCTGATGCTGCAGGGGCACTGCCCACCTAAACTGTGGTAATTTAACTAAACATAAATATAAACACCAGGCATCAATGTAGAATAGAATAGAATAGAAAATAGAATTGTTTTTTATTCAAATAAACTTTTTTACAAGTGCTTTGAATCGTCGATGAGTCTACCAATGGTTTGGAATGCCGTTCCTGCCGAGAAGAACCAGCAAGAAACTCGGCAGTTGCTCTTTTCAAAACAAATTTTAGAATATAATAGATATTATGCTATGTATGCAGTGTTTCCACAATGATTGGAAGTTCTACAAAATTCCGCAATAACAAAGTTCCACAAAAACATACCTAATTATAATTCAACACATGTTAAGACGGGCAGACAGAAAACAGCCCCATTCCCGCCGGTGGCGAGCATGACGCATGACCCAGCCATTGCTTCGCTCAAACATATTTGAGGGAACGTAACAACCCGTAAAAGCCCGTAGACGTTCGAATGTTTTTGTCTTACATGCATACAGAAACACACATCATTTTATAATCCATTAGTAAGAATGTGCTGAACGTAGAACGATCTGGCATCCAAGGCTCAGGAGGAGCTAGATATCTTTGACCCTCGCGAGAGTCCCTACAAGAAAAAAATAAAAAATGCGTTGTTTCGCGTAGCAAATACTAATTCCCCATTGTAAAATATTATTGTTGCAATCTGTTTTAGGCACTTAAGTAAGTAGTTCAATTGTTTTTATTTTAATTTTTGTTAATTTGAATATTTTTATTGTGATTCTTCTAATTTTAAGTAATTGAACACACATATTTTGGCGAACAGCCGGTTTTGTGACCTATCTGCTATTTGTAATGCTATTTTCTGTTCTGTTTTATTTTATGTTCTTGGTTTGCTAGCTGTTTTGTGTGACAAATAAAATATATAAATAAATATAATTTATTAACTGTCGATAGTTGTAGGAACCAAACAAAGACTACATAGTTAAAGTGCAGAATCCAAATCCTTAATCCTAAAGCTGTAGGGGTTCTGCCCACGCGGACGAAGTCGCGGGCATCAGCTAATTAAAAATGTTGTACCTAATGAGTAACTTTTGGTCTTGACTTCGTCCGCGTGGAGTTTGGTTTTTCCTGGATAAAAGGTAGCCTGTCACTCTCCTCAACTACCCTCTGCAAAAAATTACGTCGATTCGTTGCTCCATTGCTGCGTGATTGAAGGAAAAGCCATAAGCCAACAAACAAACACACTTTCGTATTTATAATATTAATTACGATTTAGATTATCATCTGCTGGAGTTTCAAAGGACATGTGGATACCGGAAGGAAAACATAGAAACATCGCTGTAAAATTCGGACAAATAAACGTAGATATCAAGGCGTATTTAAAAGATCAGAAAATCCAAAACATAGTATTTGTTTTAATAGTTGGAGAATTTAAAATGGAGAAAAGTGAGAAAAAATGGTTTGAGATGAAAGAAAAACATAAAATAGGTATAAATCGGACATCAATTTCGTGTCACAAACAAAATAACGGCAGCTTGGTGCTATCGATTTTCGAACCACACGTGTACCGTGGTCGTGTACGTGTAATTGTACGCTTCGGACGTAACGGGTGCGGTTCAGGACAACATTGGAAGCGGCTGGTGGGCGGCGCGGCGCGGCGGTGCGGTTTGTAATCGCCCCAATGTGGTTTTGTCTTTGTTCTGCGTGCTTTGTGTAACCATTGCCCGATCACATCTTGCTTTGTTTAAGGCCTTTGTCATTTGACATTGGATAAAGTTTATGTTACCCTATTCCCTCTCTGCGCCGTATTTTCTATTGCTGAAGGTCGTCATGCACCCATTTAATGAAAACAAACTCTATCAGTCTTTTTTTTTTGATTGCTTAGTAATAGAAGATTCCATTCAGAATTTGAATCTTCAATTAAGAAGGTGGTGTGACGAAATAGTCAGTGTAGCAGTGGAAATATGGGCGAGAGCAGCTAAAGACAGAAATATATACATATAGGTATGTGGTTGCAAATGGAAAAGGCTTTTACCGCCACCTTACAATTAATTAATTAGCAATACAAGCATAGTCTAGAAAATACCAACTTACTAGCAAATCGCACACGTTCGTTAGTGATTAAGGATTTTATTGGATTTATTGCACTTAAGTGGTACTAGTCTACTTTACTTAAGCGGTGTAATACGAGCCACTTTACGAGCAAATAATGTATTTAAAATAATATCAAGCCTTTTTTACCCGCACGTCTCTATAGCCGTATTTGTGAATTTGTCACTGTAATAAAAAAGTTATGACAGTGTGGCATGTTTCCCTGCAATTTTTATGGGAACATTGCCAGCGTTGCTCCCAAGCGACGCACGTTACATTGTTCCGTGAAATAATAGTGTCTGACTTTAATTTGTCTGCCTATAGCATGGAAGTCGTAGTCGTAATTCCTAGTTCCATGGCCTATAGGGATAACACATGATACCAGTTGTCTACCTATAGGGATGACATGATGGCCAACGACCCGTGCACCCACCGGCTTCTCCCACCAGTGGGTGCAAGGGGAATTCGTATTTACCCGTACACCCACTGCGTTAGGGTAGGAATTAAATGTGAAAATATGTCGATATATCGTATCTTTTTTTTAATGTATATCCACCGATTACTCGACTGAACTGAACCGATTTGGAAAATTCTTTTTTTTTTGTGAAAGGTTATACTTTTCAGGTGGTCGAGCGGTTTATAAAATATCAATTATAAATTATATATTTTGTAATATAGTGTGTGTGTGTAATGTAATAAAGCGGGAGTTTGAAATCAGTTGTTTAAAAAGAATTTTTTATATTAAATTATAAGAGTTATTAGTGTAAGTGAAGGAAATAGTAAAGTATTGATTTCGTTCATCATACGTTAAATTATTATTATTTATTTATTATTTTGACTAATACAGGTTTTAAGCGTTGCCGCTATTTTGGGAAAAAACTGTCTTTCTGTAAAGTCGGTTTACGGACGATAGTTTTACGTGATAACGTCATAAAGAAACATTGATGATCGCTAACCACAGCGCGCACACGATGACTGACGGGCCCAGCGGCGGGCGCTCTCTAAGCCAACGCTTGGGCCGATCGTGCCTCTCTATTGCTTGTTCCGCGCTCTCGCTCAGGCTAGGCGGAACGTGACCTTTTTTCGTGCGTGCAGCCGGTGTTACCGATTTATAAGACGTTATCACGTCAAAATAAATATAAAAGAGCCATACCATAGGTCTGAAAAGCAAAATATTACGACGCATCGTAGGTTTATGTTGTATCTTGCCTCTTTTTTTACCAAATAACCTTATAATTGCGGGTTGGTAAAAAAATATTATATTACAGACGAATGTCAAGAAGTATATGATAAAAAGTTAAAATCTTTTATTTTTTACTTTGAAAAATTTTATTTACGAGATAAATTCATCAATGAATGGTGCTTATACATATAGTAAATGCCATGTAGAACTAACAATATTTCCGAAAGCTGGAATTCCGGCATTAATAAAAATGTTAATAAAAACTATGTGACGGTAGCCAAATTATTAAGATTTTTTTTAACAGCAAATTCTAAATTAAATGATGCACGGGAAAAAATTATATTGAAAGATAATCAGATGCTAAATGCACAAATGCAACTAATAAACACTGAAATAAACGTAGGTCAATTTTGAAAAAGTTACGGTAATAGTATCTACCTAACTGTACTTTAAACTGGCATGAATATCAAGTGATATTCAAGAAAATAATAATTGGTATTTAGGTTTAAACATAAAAAAAAATTAGATGATTCAAAATTTTTAGAAAATCCACACCAGAGGAGTTAAATAGGGGATGAAGATTTGTACAAAATTGTATCATTTTTTGAAATAATACTTTTTTGTTTGATTTGAATTAACGAATTACCTGTGTTTCTGTATATGATTTTTACACGACTACGGCATAGCAAGAAGGAAAGTTTAAGATTTTATTTAAAACTAGCTGACACGGCGAACTTCGTACCGCCAACTTATCTATTATAATTTTTTTTTTGTTTTTTTTTTATTACGTATTAAAACCTTCCGTGGACCTTAAGGACAATACAAAAAAATAAATTAACCGAATTGGTCCATCCATTCTTGAGTTATGCGCTTACCAACATTCATTTTTATTTATATAGATATTTGCTTTTAACTTTTACGTTGATTAATAATAGTAATAGCCCAGTTTTAGATTTCTATAAAAAATTAATTTCTCCGTAGTTGGGTTTCAGTTTTGAACTTTTGTCTTGTTCAATTTATGTCCATGAATGTTGATCTTCGGATAAAAATGAAGCAAGCAAGGAAGGATATATTATTCTCTATTTTATAATAATTGTTTTTTAATAAAATACTATGTCTAATTTGTATTTATCTATCGATAAGATATATCGACATATTTTCACATTTAATTCCTACCCTAACGCAGTGGGTGTACGGGTAAATACGAATTCCCCTTGCACCCACTGGTGGGAGAAGCCGGTGGGCGCACGGGTCGTCGGCCGACATGATCGGTAAGTATCCACTAGGTTACCGGGCGTCTAGCAAAGCCACCCATGCCGTGATGGTTTTTAGTTCGGGTATACCCCTCTCAGGGGACGGAGTCCCACATAACCTCCGTCCTGCCCAAGGGACGGGGTTAGCCATAATTCAAAACACAAGTTCTTGTTTTTGGGGTTGTCCGTCTGTCCGTGTGTCACCACCGATTTTCTCAGGAACGGGTGGACCTAGCAAGTTGAAATTAATACCAGATACTGAGGTCTATAGTCCCTATTAGGTGTATAAAAATCAAGGTCCTGAGTCAACACGATAAAAAGATATGGGCTTTAGATTTTCGCGAAAACTTGTAAGTACCAAAATTTACCTTAACCTTAATCTTTTTTTATTTTTCGGAATTTTCCCTTTACTTGTGCTGTAAGACCTTGCTTTAAACAAAAATTGACAAATCTAGGTCAACCGGAAATAAAATTGTGAAAAATATTTTTTTTAGGGTCTCCCCTACATGTAAAGTGGGGATGAATTTTTTTTCTCATCTATCCCATAGTGTGGGGTGTCGTTGAATAGGTCTTTCAAAAACGTTGTGGCTATGGGTACACCATTTTTCAATTCAGGGATCCGTTTGTGAAATATGATATTTTAAAGTGCTAAATTTTATTAGAGTCAAGTGTCCCCCCTCTGCCAGCTAAATGGTTGTATATAGGATACAAGAAAAAATTCACAGCAGTAGTATATATAATGAATTTTAAAGGAAAACTATCACGGCTAAGTAGAGTTCATTGGTGAAGGAGTTATATCGGTTTTTCTAAGTTAGATATTACACGTAGTGTAAGTTGCATATTTTGTAGTATATTATAGTATTTGAACCATGGAACTCAAAATGTATGTTGAGACTTTCAACTACGGAACCCTACACTGCGCGTGGCCCGACACGCACTTGGCCGGTTTTTGTAAATAATTCTACTGTTCAAATTTAAAAAGTTATATTTTTAAATTGCAAACATTGTTGTAGCAGAAAAAACAAGAAATTGTTTTTTAGTATATTTTTAGCATGTTGTTTGTTCTTTCAATTACATTTCTGGATTATCTACAGAACTTCGCACCTATTTACAATTTATTAATTGCTTAACAAAAAGGACTTATTATAATATAAATGTCTGAAGTTGGCATTTGAACCGTTTGTAACGTTTCTCGTAATTGTTGAAGACCTTATCCAAACATCATAATTGTTTTGCTCCATAAAGCCAGCCGAGATGGAGTTATTACGTAGCGACAGATCTGTGCAACCCAACATATCTATCACAGAATAGCTGCTACTGCAGCAGATCGAAACATTTCCGTTGATTGATGAGTTCTGAATCACACGTGCGGAACATCGAACATAATCATCAATCTTACTATAGTTAGCCACTATTAGATTTGTAGTTGACATTAAGTTCATTACTTGTTTGTTTACAGTTGACCGTGATAGTATTTTGAAATGTGCCGGTTTTGACCGGGCTTTAGGAATAATTACAATTGCTTATAGGTACAACCTTTGGTTTTAGATCCCATCAGTTGTATGTCGGAGTAATGCACACGGCTGAAAATAACACGTTTTATACTATGTTACTGTTTATGTCTTGGTCTGAAAATATACCTAATCTACCTACCTAATAAGGTTTCTTTATCCAAGCCGATATAGCCGAGATTCTTGCTGGTTCTTCTCGGCAGGAACGGCATTCCAAACCAGTGGTAGACTCATCGACGATTCAAAAGCACTTGTAAAAAAGTTCATTTGAATAAAAAACATTTCTATTCTATTCTATTCTATTCTATCATCAACGGCAAAAATGCGCCAAAAAGCTCTCTAGGTACAAGTTTTCATTGGTTAAATTTTTTTTTTTTTTTCATGGGTTAAAGTGTACTAGACCCTTCATAATATACATCTATCTAATATTTAAATTCTCGCGTCACAATGTTAGTTACCTTACTCCTCCGAAACGGGTGGACCAATTTTCATGAAATTTTGTGTGCATATCGGGTAGGTCTGAGAATCGGCCAACATCTATTTTTCATACCCCTAAATGATAAGGGTGACCAACCACTAAATATTTTTGTTGGCGGTACGTAGTTCGTTGGGTCATCTAGTCGCGCTATCGTACTTAGGATATCTGCGTAACGCCCGTTTATGGCGCATTTCGACTCTGTGGTTTCTTTTTATTTTAGTTTATTCAAATATCTTCTATTTCACTCAGTTTCATCACAAAATCTGAGAAAAATAAAGGACGGAGTGGGTACAGGCCTCAGAGCGATCACCCTTGACGTAATTAGTTAGAAAAATAATATCGAATTTCAGTTGACATGACCGGTTTTTTTTTCTGTGTTTTTGTTGTTTATTTTGAAAATGTTCTTTTTTCTGTGTTATCTTCTCCTTGTGTTCCTTTTCTGTGGTACTTTATCGAAATACAGGTTAAAAATTTGTATCTAGCAACCATAGATAAAAATTTAAACTAAAGAAGAAAGAAGGTCGGTCAGCTTCATACAAGCTATGACCTGACCCTAAAGTATCGCGTCCATAAACGAAATATAGTTCGATCGGTTGTTTAAAATACAAAGTACTATAATAATCAATTAAATTTTTTTTTCAAGCCGGAGAATGCCGTTATATCTCATTTTTGTTTTGAGGCGTAATTCCTAGTTCCATGTTTACAACACTGGCGCAATTTTTCAAAAAAACAAAATTATGGGTATTTATTCCATTCTTTAGGATACTTTAGAAGCACAGATCGGTTGTATTAAATACACCATACCTACCATATGATTCAATGTTTTTTAAAGCCGCATAATGCCGATAATATCATGGTTTGTTGAGTTATATAAATATTACTCTGTGGTTGAGTGATCTGTGAGCATGGAACTAGTAATTACGACTACGATGTCTGTGAGTGTGACAGGGATCTATGTTAGGGACCCCGTTTCCACAGAATTGACATGATTTTACTTGCTTGAAGTTAGTTTCATGTAGTCGTATCTCCTAGTTCCATGGTTTCATTTAGGTTTGATTTCATTTTAACTTTATTTATTTGCCAGAAAACGACCATACTGGCAAAAACTTATTAATAAACAAATTACACTTATCAATTAATGTAAAATATATAACGAAAGGTAATACGAATTTAATAATAATAATTAAAAAGTTAAAATAAATGTAACTATGTTATTGCTTGTGGTGAAACGAAACGTATTTGTGGAATAAGATGCGTTCCATATTACGATGAGATACCATAAAGCATTTTGCAATATAATCAATTTATTATTTATTCCGGCTCTACTAAAAAAAAGTAATAGTTGTAATTAATTACATAAATAATCAACTATATTTTGGCATAATATTTAGCCATGGACATTTTTATTTTTTTTCAGGTCGAATTTGACCATCCTTCTTTCAATGCAGGTTTTAGGACCGTTCTATGACCGTCCTATTCACTTCAATTTTAGTCTGTTAAATACCTTAATTGTATTTTTTATCTATGTTTATGTCTAATTAAAGTACAATAACTATACTCTATGACAAAAAATATTACATGGCACTTGAGTTTGTGCTTTTTTTATAAAAAATAGATAAAGTAGCGGTTTTTTATTGCAAGCCGCCATCTTGAAAACATGCCGCAGTTCGAACAAGTTTGATAACAAAGGCTGCGCAGTTGGAGGGGGTACGATAGCGAGTCATAATCGGGCGGAACGCAGTTGAAGGGATAATATTATGATGATTTAATGTGAATTTAGTTTTAAAAAACCCCGTGGGAATTATATTGATTTCTCGGAATAAAAAGTAGCCTATGCCAATCTCTGGGTCTTCAACTATACGCATACAAAAAATCACGTCAATCCGTAGCGTGATTACGCTGCAGAGCCACGGTAACTACGAACGAACAAACATACTTTCGCATTTATAATAATACTAGCTGATGCCCGCGACTTCGTCCGCATGGATTTAGGTTTTAAAAATCCCGCGGGAACTCTTTAATTATCCGAGATAAAAAGTAGCTCTCCCGGTCTGAGGAACCACTACTACATCCATTACTATACCCATGCAAAAAATCGCATCAATCCGCTGTTCTGTTGCGCCGTGATTGAAGGACAAACCAACAAAAAAACACACTTTCGCATTTATAATATCAGTAATGCTTTATTATAACACTTTTTATAATTGTCAAATTTTTTACCATACTTAACCAAAGACAAAATTAGGTTTAGCTGTCATTTACTTTTGTTATTCCATGTCAGATACGTTTTTCTTATAAGTACCACGTTTTATAGTGACATGACGGAAACGCGGTCGAACGGGATAAAAAGTATCCTATGTCCGTCCCCTGGTTCTAAGCTACCTCTCCACCAATTTTCAGCCAAATCGGTTCAGCCGTTCTTGAGTTATAAATAGTGTAACAAACACCACTTTCTTTTATATATATAGATTTCTAGGGATAATGTTCCGTCGTCTATTTTACTTAAATTATGTCATCCTAAAATAGTTTAAAATCCTGGTTTAAGCGCTCTGAGAATAGTGCTTACTGCACTATCAAGAGATGCGTTGAATTTATTAATTATGTGTTTAGGTGATTATGCATGGTAGGTAAGAGTCAGTTATCTCACAAATCGCGATTATTTATGTATTCACTTTTAACTTTTAAACTCCAAAGAACATTTTAATTGCGTTTTCAATATAACAATGAGTAACTTTTATGTAAGTATGTCTTTGAGTATTAAACCAAAGTATGTAGACCACCAATTCATATCAGTCTAGTCTCTCATGGAAGCCGTGAAAAAGTAGTAGTAGTAGTAGTATCTTGGCGGTTCCAGACGCAAATACCTTAATTATATTATTTTACATAAAAGCAATAGATAAAATAAATAAATTCATACACCAGCGCCATTACGCTGTACCTCGAAGGAGTCACGTCTTTTGCAGCAGGAACAAAGAAAAATAAAAGGGAAAAAGACTGGAATAAGTGTCATTCCTTCTCATCGATTGTCGCTCTTTCCTTAACACCAGACGTTTAATCTATCCCATCCGGCATTATAGTCGAAACTTGGGCCATTCGTTCTTAATTTATGTCTGCGTGGTGTTACGACGCTACGGCAGGACCCGTATAACGAGCTAGCGTTAATACCTTTACTGTCTTTTCTTGGCAAATTTGCTATATTTTGGGAAGCATAATAATCCTTTATTTTGTAATAGCTGATGCCCGTGACTTCATACCCAAGCGTGGAATTAGGTTTCCAAAATTCAGAATAAAAAGGTATCATAATATATCTATATCCGAGCTATCTCGGTGTCAATTTCATCAAGATTGGTTCAGCGGTTGAGTGGTAAAAATATAACAGACTGACAGTCAGGGTGTCTGTCTTTGGGTTGCGTGCTACTCTGGGTTATTTTATTGTTATTTAGAGTATCGAAATATAATATATCAAAATTTTCAAATCTTTATCTTCTTCTTTATCAACTGATATATGTCTTCTGATGCCTCGGTCTTGCGCCGCCTGTATCCAGCGACTCCATGCGACTCCATGCGACTTGTCTGATGTCGTCGGTCTTTTTAGTGAAAGTCCTTGGAATTCTAACGACCATCGGTTCTTCGAACTGCGTGCCCCACCCATTGCCCCTTCAGCTTTGCGAATTTTCAAAAAAATAAATTAAAAAAAAAAGAAAAAAAATTGCACTTAAGAACTGTTTTACATTCGTTGCTGCAGGCTGCAGCATACTCGTGCGTCAAAAGAATCGTCTTCGCAAACAGATGAAGTCCGTGACTGGGAAAATTGCTTTGAGTTTATATTAAGAGTGTTTCGTTCATCAAATCTTATTAAAACTTTTTCCATTAAACATCTCACCTTCGTAAAAATGCTTTCAACCAGCTCTTAAGTTCGAACTGAAATAAAATTTTGAATAATCGTAACAAATCCATTTAAAAGCACTTTAATTAGCTTGCTTAATGTTTGACTCAGAGGATTTAAAAAATTTTTTAGGGATTTTTTAGGGATCCTTAGTAAAATAAGGAACACGTATAATGACGTCCAAACTGTTTGTGTGTTACAGCCATATTATTCAGGAACTTTCAAAGCTACAATATTAAAAGGCACAGTTACAGAAATAAGTTACCGTGGTGAAAATATACTTAAATAAAAAATTTTAAAAAAATCTCTTTCACAATCTTTAAACTAAAACCTACTGTTTTAGTTTAAAGATTGTTTTATTTAATAATATGACCGCATTATTACGTAATCATATTGGATAAATCCATAATCTAGTTTTTTTTTTAAGAATATTATCCAAACTGAACAAAGCGGTGTGAGTACGACGATAGTGCACCGGGAGGGGATCGAACATGCGATCTTCAATTTTTAGTCCACACCTTTAACTGTTGGGCTATTGAGGCTCAACATTAAATAAACATTGGTAGTAAATTGGTTGTCTGTAAAGTCGGTTTACGGACTTGATAACATCATAAAGAAAAATTTATGACCGCTAACCACAGCGCGCACGCGATGACTGGCGGGCGCTCTGCTACGCTTGGGCCGATCGTGCTCTGCGATCGTGATCGCCTCTCTATCGCTTGTTCCGCGCTCTCGCTTGTACGCTCAGGCTTGGTGTAACGTGACACTTTTTCGTGCGTCCAGCCGCTGTTATCGATTTATAAGACGTTATCACGTCAAAAAGATAGTGTTTTATTAGCTTTCTAAAATGTGAATCTGCGTATGTGAAAATACAAACGATCAATATCTTTCAAACGTGCCATTTCCGCCCAGAGGTATCATTACAGGAGGTAGGTCAATTGTTACAATTTGACCTTTCCTACAACCCCTTAAAACGATCGTGACGTTTAACCTATCACCCAGTAGATTATATATAAGAAAATATTTCTAAAAAACTAGTATATGCATGGAAAGATTCAGTTCAAATTATAAAATACAATAAAATAAAGAACTTAATAAGAGAATGAAGTTTGTCAAACCACGTTAGATTTACAAAACGTGGGTACTCGTAATAATTAAAAATTAACTCAAAAAATTATGCAAATAATACTCGCCGGGACACGTGCTCCCTCTATTAAAGCATAATGCTTTACTGGCCCGTAACTTTCTAGAATCCTTGCTCTTTATTAAACACTAGCTTTTGCCCTCGACTTCACCCACACGAAGTTAGATTTTATAAAAAAAAATACGGGAAACCTTTGTTTTTCCTGGATAAAAAGTAGCTTAAGTCTACTGTCCTCAACTAAATCTAATATGCAGAAAATCACGTCAATAGTCAATACGTTACTCTGTTGTTGCTTGATTGAAAGACAAATCAGAAGTAGAGATGTAAATTACATCTCTACTTTTGTTGCTATATATTATTAATTCTGTGTTTTTATGGAGTTCGTTTATGAGAAGTAATTATAAAAGGAAAAGGTGACTGACTGATTGATTGATCTAACAAAGCACAGCTTAAACCTCTGGGGTGAAAGCACTAACGCAGATGATATTTTTATCCTGCAAAAAAAGTGTATCCGCATCCTAGTAAATATAAAACCACGCGAAAGTTGTAGACCTCACTTCCTAAACAAAAAAATCTTAACATTACCCTCAATCTATATAATGGAGATGGCTTTATTTGTGAGAAAGCATTACAACCTATATACAACTACGGAGAATACAAAAAAACAAGAACGAAGCACGCGTCGCAAAAATAAACTTGCATATCCCAAATGCAAATTAAAAATTTCTACCCGCGGCCCATTATATAGATCAATTAACATATATAATAAAATCCCAAATTATATTACAGATGAAAATAATATTAGAACCTTTAAGCGAAAACTAAAAGAATGGCTAATAAAAAATAGCTTCTACGAGGTAGACGAACTATTCCAAAAATAGCAGTAAACTTTAAGACCTCAATTGCGCATCAGGCTATGTTCTAAAATGAATTAGATATTATCATAATGTTATGACGAACTATTTTGACATACGAATGACTTCCAATCTGTTAATGAATAATATTGATTCGACTTTTAACTACTTAATTTATTCTAACCTACTTATGTAACTTTGCAACGCCCTAAAGGGGCCTCATGTAATCTAACAATATATTATGTAATTAAGTGGAAATACATGAATTCAAATAATAATAATAAATAAATAAATAAATATATTTAAATATGTGATAGAGCTTATGACCAATTATGACATATGGACTTAATCAATCTGACGAACCATTTTGACATATTATTGAATGACATATTGATTGATTATCATTTTCCTAGAAATTCAAATCGTTAACCTATAATATTGTATTCCGATCTGTTAATGAATAATATTAATCCGACTTTATTTAAGAGTTCATAGTATGCCAGCGTGTCAAAAAAACTGCTCCACCTCTCAGGTTTGATGCTGCATATTAATAAAAGTATTGAATCAATATTATTCAAAAAAATATATAGTAAAGTTGAGGATATACACTGAGTATTTTATGATGTGAAAACACGATTACTAAAAATTTTCTCGATAGAAAATATTCACAAACTTTCCTCTGAAGTTTACAAATAAACCGTAGTAGTCAATGAATACTGTGCCTATAATAATTAAACTTTGAATATAAACTTTACTTAATATATAATACGTGTATTTTATGATCTGAATTTAAAATTAAATTTTCTTTTTCGTTGTTAGAAGTTATATTCTGAAATAATGCGTGTGGGCCGACGGGCGACTCGCGTCCGCCATACGAATTCAGTCGCACTCTGGCATTCGAACGGGGAACCCGCGTCGCTTGCGATCAAGCGTACCTTACCAGAATAGGTACCTAAGAAATTATAAGTATATTGAAATCGGAACAAGAAAAAATATTCAAAAATAATATTGTCGTCTTTAGGTAAAACCATAAAACTATTTGTAAGCATCGGAACTTTTCTACAATATTCATTTCATTTTATTTCCATACCTATGTACTAGATGTACAATAAGGGAGAGAGCAGACTGGCTACTTTTGGCGACAGCATTATGTGTTTTGGAACGTAGTTCCTTATCGCGCGGTGCGGAAGGGGGCTAGACGGAAAAAATTAAGGAACCGACACTTTTTTGTTGAATAGGAATTTTGCATTGTGTTCGGTATTTTCGCGGTACAATATTGGGTCTCCGTAGCCTTGTGGCTCCGGCAGTCGCTTAACAGTTCAAAGTCGATGGTTCGAATCCCACCTCGACAGACTGAATTTTCTATTTTCAATTTTATTTTAAATAATTTCTACATGTGGAATTTTTGTTTAAAGGTTCCAGATGCAGAAATTGTTTAAAATAAAATTGAAAATGGAAAATTCGGTCTGTCGAGCTGGGATTCGAACCATCGACCTTTGGCTGTAAGGCCACTGCAGAAGCCACAAGGCTACGGAGACCCATTATTGTACCGCGAAAATACCGAACACAATGTAATCGAAAGGAACTACGTTCCGTCCGGGTGTCCCTTGACACCTCTCAAGTTTTTATATTTTTTTAGCGATTTTATGGCTTTTAGTGACTGTATAACGTTGAAGCGATTTTTGATCGCAAAATCGCCAAATCGCGCGATTAAGCGTTTCTGCGATTTTCAATCGCTGATCTCTTTGATGTGCGATCCGATCCATAGTTTTTGAAACGGGAAAAAATAGGGTTTAGCTTTCCCTCCGAATAAATAAAGGAAATGGTAGCCAATATTTTAAAAAGTCAGCGCCATTTTGAAAGTCTTTGTTATTGAACCGATGTCCGAAATCGATATTTAGGGATCCCTAGCGTTGAAAAAGAAGAAATGGTTACTGTGGTGTGTATAAAAATATATATTTTATAAAAAAGTCAGCGCCATGTTGAAATTCTTTGTTTATAGATTAAATTTCGATTTTGAACGACATCGGTTCAATAAAAAAGAATTTCAATATGGCGCTGACTTTTAAAGATTTTGGTTACCATTTTCTTTTTTGATCGGTGAGACTGAGAACCCAAAACCCTATTCCTTTTCCCGTTGAAAAATTGCGTTTTTTAATAGTTGCGATTTGGCGTTTTTGCGATCAATCGCTGAAACTCCAGCTGAAACGTAGCCAGTCTGCCCCCTCCCTAACTATGTCTAAGGCCGCGTCCGCATTTGTAAGGCGACTGGATGGCGATGCGATAAACCGTGTGTCCGCATTGCAGCGGCGATAAGCTAGCGAATTGCGCTTACATCGCGTAATAACTGGCCGTACTCAGTGCGGTGACATTAATTGGTTTTAGTACTATTGAAAATTACGCGTGACAAACAAATAAATTTCGCACGTCGCATAACTGATGCGGCCGCCCTCATTTGTATAAAGGAGTTTGTTTCAACGAAATCACCGTCGCCTCGCATTCGCTTTACCAGTGCGGCCGCGGCCTAATACCCTAATCGTACGGCGCGTAAACCCTGCCGCGTGATGAACTCGCGCGAGTGAGATAGCTGTGACTACGCGGCCCATGAAGGTAGCAAATACAACCTACCATGACGCGGCCGCATGGCGGGGCGGTGAGGCGGGGGCAAAATTTGGATTCGAGCTGGGGTACTGAAGGCTCTTAATACGAAATCGAAAATATTTTTATAATGACATAATATTATTATTAATTAATTTTATTAATTACATACGACTCTATCAATATTAAACCTAACCTAATTACTTTGTAAATGTAACTTTGCAATGCCCTGACGGGGCCTCATGTAATCTAACTATATAATTAAGTGTAAGTGGATACATGAATGCAAATAAATAAATAAATAAATAAAAATAAATAAATAAACCACTGCACTGGATGGATAGAGCTGAAATTTGGTAGCAGATAGTTATTATAACGTAAGCACTAGGCATCCGCTAAGGGGGTGAAATCGGGGTTTGAAAAATCGAAATTAACGTGAGCGAAGCTGCGGGCACAAGCTAGTTCATTTATATATTCTTAGCAAACTCAGTGCCATAAATATAGAGTATTCTTTACTACTGCTTAATGCAGCCATTAACATTTTGAGTTTTGTGGAAATAGATAATAATATCAAAGTCAAAGTAAAATATTTTAAGTTTATGAAGCATTGACACTTTTTTTAAAAGTAAAATTATTTGATGTTTAGTCCTTCAAGCATCAAACCTGATGGCAAATCTAGAAGAGATGGGAAGGTCTTTCTTGTGAGTGGCAACAAGGTGGCAACTAGGTGGCAGCTAGGTGGAAGGAAACTTTTGCTGGGAACATTTTCTTATAAAGATGGAAAATTCTTATAAATTAAGTTGGTATATAAGTTTTTCATTAAACGTTTGCTTAAACAAACAAAAACAAACAAGAATCAACGAAAAATAAAGAGAGTTTCCAGAAAAATCCAAGGTAAGGACGTTGAAATTGTGAAAATAACTTAATTATTTCAGCGCTTTCTTTAGGTCCTCGTTTCTGCGTTCGTTTTTTTTTTAACAAAGAATGGCAATCACAGAATGAACAGTAAAATATTATTTATGTCCAAGGTGACGATAGAAGGAATGAGTGTGTGGGGGGGAAAATTTGCATAATATAGACCCTTTTTAATTGTATGTAGCGTGTACCTTTTTTCGTATAATTGTCTAAATATTCTCGCCTATATTGCCACTCTGCTTCGCTTTTTATTATTAAAAGTAAGTGCATGATAATTTACCTTTATCATGGACCGGCCACTCTTGCTCCCGTAATATTCTCGGACTTTTTTGTCTACGGCCAAGTTATATACCCGATGATGATTAGGTCAACCCACTGCAGCACTGCCAGTCCGATGCTGGACTCGGAATGAGAACGGTTTTGGCCATAGCCTACCACGCTGGCCAAGCGCGGATTGATGTGGCCATGTTTGGTATGGCCATATACAGGCGATACTAAATCTACCTAAGCGACAATGAAGCAAAACTGCCTGTTCTAACGCAGTAATTTGACTAATCCACCTAAGCGACGATGAAGCAAAACTACCTATTCTAACACAGTACTTTGACTAATCCACCTCAGCGACGTTGAAGCAAAACTGCCTGCTCCAATACAGCACTTTGACTAATCCACCTAAGCGACGTTGAAGCAAAACTGCCTGTTCTAACGCAGTAATTTTAACTATACGAGTAGGTAGGTAAATTTAATCTTTTCTGCAGTTCTGCTGCAACGGTTTTCCGGCGGAGATGTGCTAACAATTTTAAAGTTGATGCCTCAGTTTACAAATGTGTCGGGAATCGATTTCAGTAAAAAAGCTATATCTCAGGGCCCCTGGCTCTTCTGAACCCGAATTTAGGCGAGGCGAGTAAACTCTGAATTTTTCATTGAGCAATGAGCCGCAAGCTCTCGAAGGCTAAATGAACAAGATCGAGAGGAAACCATAATGATTTTTCCTGGAAATAAGGCAAAGAACATTTTATTAAAGAAAATGTAATTATTTCAGCTTTCCAAGTGACTTAACAACGAAGTTTTAAATTTAAGGGTATTTTTTGCAGCAACCTTTGCTGGAGGGAGCAAATAGAACCCAAATTATTAGTTTCTGTAGTAGGTACCTTTAGTTTACAAGAAATCTTGGTATAAAAATACCAGTAAGTACGTATGACTCCCTCTGTATGTCAGTCCCTCAAAACCAAAATAATTATTATCAATCATCAGTCGAAGAAAACCAAACCCAGAAAAGAAAGAGCGTTTTAGGGTTCCGTAGTAAACAAGGAACCCTTATAGTTTCGCCATGTCCGTCCGTCTGTCTGTCTGTCTGTCTGTCCGTCCGCGGTTTAGCTCAAAGACTATTAATACTAGTAATCTTTAATTTGACACGGGTATAAATATTAATCACGCCAACAAAGTGGTGAAATAAAATTGTGAAAAATATTTTTTTTAGGATACCTCCCCTACATGTAGAGTGGAGATGAATTTTTTTTCTCGTCTATCCCATAGCATGGGGTGTCGTTGAATAGGGCTTTCAAAAATATTGTGGGTGTGGGAACACCATTTTTCAATTCAGGGATCCGTTTGTGAAATATGATATTTTAAAGTGCTAAATTTTATTAGTCAAGTGTCCCCCCCTCTGCCAGCTAAATAGTTGTATAAAGGACGCATGAAAAAATTCACAGCAGTAGTATATATAATGAATTTTAAAGGAAAACTATCACGGCTAAGTAGGGTTCATTAGTTAAGGAGTTATATCTGTTTTTTCTAAGTTAGGTATTACACGTAGTGTAAGTTGCATATTTTGTAGTATATTATAGTATTTAAACCATAGAACTCAAAATATATTCAATCTATATATGTAAAAGAAAGTGGTGTTAGTTACACTATTTATAACTCAAGAACGGATGAACCGATTTGGCTGAAAATTGGTGGAGGGGTAGCTTAGAACCAGGAGACGGACATAGGATACTTTTTATCCCGTTCGACCGCGTTTCCGTCAAGTCACTATAAAACGTGGTATAACAAAAACGCATCTGACATGGAATAACAAAACGCAAATGACAGTGGAATAACAAAACGTAAATGACAGCTAAACGTAATTTTGTCTTTGGTTAAGTATGGTAAAAAATTTGAAAATTATAAAAAGTGTTATAATAAAGCATTACTGATATTATTATAAATGCGAAAGTGTGTTTGTTTGTTGGTTTGTCCTTCAATCACGTCGCAACAGAACAGCGGATTGATGCGATTTTTTTCATGGGTATAGTAATGGATGTAGCAGTGGTTCCTCAGACCGGGAGAGCTACTATTTATCTCGGATAATGAAAGAGTTCCCGCAGGATTTTAAAAACTAAATCCATGCGGACGAAGTCGCGGGCATCAGCTAGTATTCAATAAAATAAAGCACTATCCTATTTCAGTCAGGTCAGCAATAATATTTGTGACTAGCAACTACGGAACCCTACACTGCGCGTGACCCGACATGCACTTGGCCGGTTTTTCTCATATAAAATTGAAAATAGTTTTTTGGTTAAGTTCATGAATATTTGCTCATTCGTTGGAAATTACTTACTTTTATTACTTACTGTTACTTTTATTAAACACTGACTGATATCAGTGATATTCAGTCAGTGTTTAATTTCCGTCGAAAGCAACCGCGTATTGTGCAGTCTCGTAAAATCGCTGACTCGGCCAGCGTCGCCCGCGCCGGCCGAACCGTGTGCGTCATTATGACCCAGTTACCGTGATTCACAGTAACTAGGTTGTTTATAAAATAAAATATTGCATTAAAGCCATACTAGCTATATACTGCAACTATGGCTTCTCAAAAAATTAAAATAGAAACTGAAACTGAGCGACTTCTTTTTAAAGCGTTTAATGAAAAGAAGGCAGAAAACCAAGAGCTTCAGCTCGCCATAAAACATTTGAAAAAAGAAATTTCTAACCTCCAAACGAAAATTAAACAATTATCGGAACCAAAACCTACTGAAGCCTCTGGCTCTAATCAAAAAAGCTCTTCTGAAAAGGTTGAATATTGCACTGATGAGGAAGAGCTCGCTAAAGAAACGGAGTGGATAAGAGCGAAAAGCAGGAAAAAAAGGAAAATGAGCACTTCACCCACTCAGACTCAAGAACCTGAAACAGAAATTGATCAGGAAGAAAGAAAATCTAAGAAAAATAATCCACAACCTCCACCGATTGTTGTATCTGGTGTATCAAACTACCAATCGTTTTACGATTTAATAACTGCAAGTCAGCCTAATGTCAGTCAGTCTGAAGATACATTCACCGTTAAGATGATGGGTAAGGAGACAGTTAAAATTAACGCAAGAACTAAAGATACCTACAGAAACATTAGCAAGTTTTTAACGCAAAATAATTGTATTTGGCATTCCTACGAAAACAAGCAAGTAAGACCAATAAGAGTTATGGCAAAAAAATTGCATCATACATGTCAGCCGGACAGAATCAAGGAAGACCTCATACATAAAGGCTTCAAAATTGAAGATGTAGCAAATAAATTAAGATGGCAGAGCAAGGAGCCTCTAAATATGTTCATGCTCACATTTAACCACGATGAGGATATTAACAAGATCCACAACATTAAGTCTATCCTAGGATGCAAGGTAGAAATACAGCCAATAAAAACATCAAAGTTAATACCTCAATGTAAAAAATGTCAAGCGTACGGGCATACACAAAAATACTGCTCTCGAGAAGCAAGATGTGTAAAATGCACCGAAAAACACTTAACTAAAGATTGCAAAAAACCAGCAAATGAGAAACCAAAATGCGTACATTGCGGTGGACCACACCCAGCAAATTATAGAGGATGCATGATAGCAAAAGAAATGCAGAACATAAAGAATAACAACGCTAAACGATCTACTGTCCCACACCTACAGAAACAAACATTTGTAGAGAAATCAGAGGGTAATAACAATATGACTAAGAGTCAAGAAAACTTATACAATGCACCAAAAAAATTGTCTTATGCTCAAACTGCAGCAAAACCTAAAACTAACAATGAAAAACAAATAATTGACACCTTCGAAAATAAATTAGATGTCATCTTGAAATACATGTCTTCTTTTGATGAACGACTAAAAAAACTTGAAGGTTGCACCAAAAAAGCTACAATAAAATCAAAGCAATGAATAACACCCTTAAAATTATGGCTTGGAATTCTAATGGGCTACTTCAGCATAAAAACGAACTAGAAGTAGTCTTAAATATGGAAAATATTGATGTGTGTTTAATATCGGAGACTCACTTCACTAAAGAGTCATATATTAGAATTAAGGGGTACAAAGTATACCATGCATTGCACCCTAATAATACAGCTAGGGGTGGAAGTGCTGTCATTATTAAAGAAAATCTGTACCACTTCCAGGAAAGTAAGTATGAAGAACACGAAATTCAAGCTGTGGCTATATGTGTAAAAACAAAATTATACCCAATTATAGTATCGGCTGTATATTGCCCTCCAAGACACTCATTAAAGAAAGAAAAATATATAAGTTTCCTAGAACAATATGGAAATAGATTCATCGTAGGAGGTGACTTTAATGCTAAGAACATCTACTGGGGATCGAGACTAACCACAACGAAGGGAAAAGAACTGCTAGAAGCAGTTAAAAAATTAAAATGTAATATAGCTAGCACTGGAAAGCCTACATATTGGCCGACTGATCCAAATAAAATTCCAGATCTCATAGATTTCTTCATTTACAAAAATATATCTCCAAAATATTTGAAAATTGAGGAGCGACATGACATGAACTCCGATCATTCTCCAATACTATTAACAATAAGTGAAAAAATCCTGTATAAAGAATCTACTTTGACCTTAGTAAATAAAAACACCGACTGGGAGAGCTTTAAACAAGAACTGAATGACATAATAAAATTAAATGTCCCATTAAAATGTCCAGAACAGCTTCATGAAGAGGTCAATCAATTTGTTGTAGACATACAACAGACGGCCTGGAAAAATACTCCATCATCGAAAAATAGAATTAGAAAAACACCATACCCGAAACATATTCTTAGCCTTATAACTGAAAAGAGAAAAAAAAGAAATAGATGGCATCAAACTAGATCCCCACTAGATAAAAGAATATTGAACAACCTAACAAAAAAAATTAACCGTGAAATCAAAAAATATGAAGAAATTAATACAAATAATTACCTTCAAAAGCTGACGAACGACCGCAGCACAGACTATTCACTCTGGAAAGCAACAAAGAACATGGACAAATCAGTCATTCATATTCCCCCTATAAAGGAAGAAAATGGTGAGTGGGCGATAAGTAACACTCAAAAAGCAAAGAGATTTGCAAATTACTTAGAGGACATATTTAAGCCACACGAGGGACAAATAATGAACATCGAAACGATAACGGGCATCCAAGAAGATGAAGACATCAAGCTTGCAACACCCAAAGAAGTAATCAGAGAAATTAATTTTAAGTTGGGTCCTAAGAAAGCTCCAGGATACGACTTAATTACGAGAGAAATTTTACTTAATCTTCCACGAAAAGCCATAGTTAAACTTACCACATTGATTAACGCTGCATTTAGACTTAAGCACGTGCCTGACCTGTGGAAAGTTGCAGAAGTCATTATGATAGCTAAACCGGGAAAGCCTCCTCATGAAGTGACATCATATAGACCTATCTCCTTGCTGCCTATTATGTCAAAGCTGTTTGAAAAACTCTTACTTAAGAGAATGAAACCAATTCTAGATACTAAAAACCTGATACCAGATCATCAATTTGGCTTCAGAGAGAAACATTCAACAATTGATCAAGTCCATAGAATTGCCAGTATTATAGAGAAAACAATTGAAGAAAAAAAAGTGTGCTCCACTGTATTTCTTGATATTGAAAAAGCGTTTGACAAAGTCTGGCATGAAGGTCTCATTTATAAAATTAGAAATATGCTACCCAAGGCGTTTGGAGATATCTTAGAATCTTATATTACAAATAGAGCATTTAGAGTAAGACAAGAAGAAGCCTACTCTGAACTTAAACCTATAAAAGCTGGAGTTCCGCAAGGAAGTGTTCTAGGTCCGGTCCTGTACCTATTATATACATGCGATATCCCAGAACTCGAAAATAATACCATTGCCACTTTTGCTGATGATACAGCTATTATGGCTATAGGAGAAACGCACAGTGAGGCAGTGGAAAAAGTACAAACAGCGCTAAATAAGGTGTACAATTGGACCAAAATATGGAGAATAAAGTTGAACGAAGCAAAATCAGTACATATTGATTTTACTAATAAAACAGGAAATTATCACGCTGTTTTCATTAATGACAAACAAATTACATACGTGGATACAGCTAAATATCTAGGAATGACACTTGATGTGAAGTTACGCTGGAGGGCTCATGTCAAGACAAAAAGAAAAGAACTTGACTTAAAGTATAAAAAGTTGTATTGGTTACTGGGAAGACATTCCTCACTATCAATACACAACAAGTTAATTTTATATAAACAAGTCCTGATGCCGGTTTGGACCTATGGAATACAGCTTTGGGGCTGTACCAAAAAGACTAATATTCAAGTTATACAAAGGTTCCAAAACAAAGTACTGAGGAATATTGTGAAAGCTCCTTGGTACATCAGAAATGACGACATTCATCGGGACCTGAAAATTGAATTCGTCGACAAAATTATACCAAAATTTGCCGAAGCCCACGATAAACGGCTTCACCATCATGTTAACGTTGAAGCAATCCAGCTGCTTGACGTAACAGAGCTAGTGAGACGGTTAAAACGAACAAAGCCTTTTGAGTTGGTGTACAGTCAAATTAAATAGTGAATAGTGAATAGTGAAATAGTGATAGTGTAGTGTTAGTGCTGCCTGAAAGAACACATGAACAAAGTGTCTAAAAACTATTATCAAGAAAAACTAAGATGTGTCATTGGACAATCTCTTAGTATATAAGATAATAATTTATAAGTTTAGGTTAAATTAAAATTACTCATTAGCCAACTAAGTTAGGCTAGATTGTAATCGAATTGAGCACCACTTTGGTACTCAGTATCAGGAAAAAAAGAAAAAAAAAAAACTGACTGATATCCGTGACTTCGTTCGCGTGGATTTTGAAAATCCAATGAAATCTCTTTAATTTTATGGAGAGTATCCTATCTGCCTCCAGTAGGCTAACATGCGCACCACGAGATAATTTTGTCCACTCATTTACCCGTGAATCTCTGGAAATCACAAGAAAACGGGTAGACAAAATTTTCTCGTGGCGCGCATGCTAGCCCTACAGGAAGTAGGCTAACTAGTCCAGGGTAGATAATTTTTGAAAACAAAAAAAATTATAGTAGGATGAAACCCATTGGTAAAGGAAGAGAATGCAACAAAAATGAAAGGAAAAATAAATTACGGGCGATCTGAGGTCGGGAAGTGGGGGGAGGAGGGGTTTAAGGGTAAAAAACGGTTTATCTCAATTTCTGGAAAAACTACAAGTCCTATGGAAAAAAGTTAAGTAGCAAAGTTGTAGGTAATAAAAAGATCTACAACTTTTGTATTTAGACTTTTTTCACATAACCTCAAAATGTATGTGTAAAATTCTAATAACCAAGTTTTTTTTTTTTTTTTTTTTTTTTTTTTTTTTATTCGAAGACAAGCTAGTCCTTGACTGCGATCTCACCTGATGGTAAGTGACGATGCAGTCTAAGATGGTAGCGGGCTAACTTGGAAGGGATATGGCAGTGAACATTCAACCCATACCCCTAATTGGTTTCTACACGCCATCGTGCCGGAACGCTAAATCGCTTGGCGGCACGTCTTTGACGGTAGGGTGATAACTAGCCACGGCCAAAGCCTCCCACCAGACCAGACCAGAGACAATTCAGAAATTATAAATTCCCAAATTGACCCCGCCGGGAATCGAACCCGAGACCTCCCAGTTATAAGACAACAGCGCTCACCACTGAGCCAGGGAGGTCGTCAAAGTTTTTGGTTTTTTATTTTTATCTTTTACAAAAAAAAATATTTTTTCACGAAATTTGGTGAAAACCTTCCTTTTTATGTCCCAAATACACTGTCTACTATTACAATACAATTCTCCCGTCAAAATATCTGCTTTTTTTAAAAAAGTCGGTGAGCTTTTTGTTCGTTGAAATCTCTACTTTCTGATGATGTAAAAAAAAATATACATTACTATAGTAAATGCTCTCAGAAAATGCAGAAACGAAATACGAAATAACAGGTAGTAAGGCCCAGACCCTCCTAGACCCTATGAAATGCCTTTTAAATTACATGCGTAATTTAAAAGGCATTTCAAGGCTATTTATTGCTATTTTAAGATAACTTATATACCTGAGTGACCTACGGAAAATTTTAGCCCATCAAAAGGTATTTCATAGAGAAGTGGGGAAGGGGCTAGGAGGGTCTGAGCCTTACTACCTGTTATTTCGTATTTCGTTTCTGCATTTTCTGAGAGCTTTTACCATAGTAATGTATATATTTTTTTACACCATCAGAAAGTAGAGATTTCAACGAACAAAAAACTCACCGAGTTTTTTAAAAAAGCAGATATTTTGACGGGAGAATTTTCGATTAAAATTAGGTGCTTTTTCAATATTAAGTCAAAAAAAAGGTGAAAAAATAAATATGTTAAATCAGAAAAATTACAATGTGTTTGGGACATAAAAAGGTAAGTTTTCACCAAATTTCGTGAAAAAATATTTTTTTTTGTAAAAGATAAAAATAAAAAACCAAAAACTTGGTTATTTGAATTTTTCACATACATTTTGAGGTTATGTGAAAAAAGTCTAAATACAAAAGTTGTAGATCTTTTTATTACCTACAACTTTGCCATTTAACTTTTTTCCATGGGACTTGTAGTTTTTTCAGAAATTGAGATAAGCCGTTTTTTACCCTTAAACCCCCCCTCCCCCCCCACTTCCCGACCTCAGATCACCCGTAATTTATTTTTCCTTTCATTTTTGTTACATTCTCTTCCTTTTCCAATGAATTTCATCCTACTATAATTTTTTTTAATGTTTCATCATTTTCAAAGGTATCTGCACTGGTCTAAACTCTGTGCCAAATTTCGTCGGCAGTAGAGCCGTGGAAATGTAAAAGATGTAGATGGACACACTCACATTATAGGTTTTTAGTGAATACCTACTTACCTATGGAAAGTATAAAAGAATCCATCCAGGATTCTTTTATTCAACATTCATCTCAATTCTTTCTATCACAAAGTATGGATTATTAAGTACTTTTTACTATTATTTTGTTTAGGTATGAATGGTTACATTTTTCATTTCGTCAAAAAACCACAGCAATTTTCCCACAAAATTTTCTTGACCGCAGACCGAGTAATAAATTATAATTTAAGCTTAAAGTTTGTAGCTTGGCTGAACTCGTCTAATGACGAATTCAACGTTAAGGTTTTATGGTGGGTATCTCTAATTTAAAATGTTTCAATTTAAAAATTTAATTGTACCTACCGGAACATTTTATAACTCGCCTCAATTTCTTAACCATAATATGATAGGCGAGAGACTTACAGAATGCATTTAAAATAATAGATTTACGTGGATATTGTGCTATTCATTTTTAAGAAGTTTATGCTATGTAGGTTAGGCGTAGTTATTGAAAGTATTAAGTAGGAAAAGATAGAAGAATAGATAAGGAGTTCATACTAGAAAAAATTAAATCATCAGCTAACGTATCTATTTACAAACTATATACTATTTAATAAGAACGCCTATAAATTAATTTCATACAAACCATTGCATTGTTACTAGATTCATACTTTAATAATTTGTTTAAGTACGGATTGACATGTTCACTACAAAAGGTTTCTAAAAATAACATTTATCAACTCTGCCTCGTGTGACATGTCGCACAATAAATATGGAAAGTTCATTGTTCCAAAAATAAATGGAAAGTCATGAAAATCTAACGCTAACAGAATTTAGAAGGCAAGTAAAAGGTAATATTCTGACGTAGCGATGAACGCTGGCCGTTACGAGCTTACTATTTGTGAACTTCCTAACCTGGTTCATTTTCTTCTCACCGAGGAATAAGTTTAACATTCTTACAGTTTCTTTAGGTAAATACTTCTTGAAAATCTGCTACTACTTCTTGAAATTCCTTGCTTAAACATTACTCGGTAATGGTGCACACTAATAGCACAGAGTTAAAATATATCTCTTCTTATACTGTGCTTATAGTAACTTTAGCTAGTATCTTTTTTAAAGTCGTGCGCTAAAGCCTTAACATGACATCTCTAGGGTAAGACAAAGAATTGCTAGCAAAACCAAAGCGGGTATATGGTCGGTCGTTTTTAAAATAATTATACTTTCTAAAGACCAAACGAGCGAGATTCTACTACGTAAAAAAAGTAAAGTGATTACGTTATTTTTACTCTTTCAACGAACCTCCCTGGATTTGCTGAAAATTTATCGATTCTATTTTTAAATTATATCTATATAAAGGTACCTACTACGTTTTCATGTAAAATAATTTTGATGTCTGTGAATGATTTTTTTTAATGAGAGCCAACTTTATGAAAAACTTTCAAAGCTTATTGAGTTTTCATACCTATAATAAAACATACCTACCCAATATGTTATCTCATTATAATTGAAATTTTTATTTTGACGAAATTTGGCACAGAGATAGCTCATTTTGAAGACGGGTATACGCTACGTATAATATATATAAGAAATTAAAAAAAACACCGAAAAACAAAAAAATATCTATGCTTCCGAAGTATTTATTCATTTTGTAAGTGTATAAACCAGCTAGTACATTTATAAAATAAATATTCCGATTGTTTTTAACACTGCTCGAAACCTTTTCCGAGTGAGAATAATCGTTTTTATGTATAAAAACACATATTTTGCGCAGCGCTTAAAAGCTTTCCGGAAAAAGAACTGCGGCTTACATTGTTTTTACCTACATAGAGAACGATATGCGTTTCAACGTAAATTGCATGCTTTTTGTCGATAGTATTCAAATGTTTGAAGTAATCTTTTGCATTGATATCGTGAATCAATCAACTGGATCAGCGTACTTGGTTTAAATCCCTCGCCTCAGTGTCAAATGAAGTTACCGTTGCAGCTAGAAACAGTTTTTTCAGTACCTATAAAGTGTTTTATGTAGAAATGTGTTTATCCTATTTTCTTAACTAGCGATTGCACTCGGTGTGGTTCACGAGAAATTCGAATAAATTTAAGCTTGTATTTCCTGTTCTAGTTCTTGGTCATACGAGTTTTAGAAACTCCGTCAATTTCGTCTCAAACGGTCTCGTGGTTTTTTGCATAGTAGCACAGTAGTTTGTAATAGAAAAACTAAAAAGACATTTGTTTAAATCCTCTGTACTTAATGGATTGGAGTAGTAAAAACGGAAAAACGTGAAATATACACTCGAGTACCTATCATTACAGCGACCATAGTGTTCCACATCACTGGCTTAGCGTGAATTAATTAATGGAATTGATCGTCAGAAGGAATAAAAATCTAAGTCCGTTCATGATATCGATAAAATGGATAGACATGATATAGATACAAGCTCGCTCTTAGTATTTGTAGGTGAGCTCACAGTTTAAGTGCCATCGAGTATTTTCTGAGCACAACCCAGCTATTGTTCTTTACAAGCTGTTCCATTAGAGGTAATTCTGTTTTCAAATCCCGTTTACACTTTATCATAGGTTAAGTACCTAACTTGAGTTGTTTTTATAGTATCTATTGATGGACTAGGTTTGATTTTTCCAATGTATTTTCTATTGGCTTAGTAGTTTAAACGATTCAGGTTTAGAGTCGGCAAACATACGTTTATTAAGTAAAGTTTATAGTTTGAAATCAATGCTATTGTATTTTGTTGTACTTTCTTCTAGAACTAGTTCTGTGAATATGACGGAGGGAGTTTAAAATAATATTTGAAAAAAATATAATGAAAATGAAAATATTTTTGTTGATATGCAATTTAAATTTAGCCTTAAAAGAAAATGTTAACTATACCCGTGTAGAGAGTGGTAATCCATGGTAAAAACCTAAGATTCTCCGGGCAAGAAGAGTCTAAGTACTAATACCTATCACTAATAATAACTTCAACTTTGTCATTACACTAGCGGCACGCTATGATGGCCGGTTTGACACATTACAATAGTGATGTGGAATGTCAATTTATTCTCGAACAAAAAACAATTAAGTTTTGTTTTTGTACCTGATTAAATAGGTTTAATAAAACAAAAATGTATATGTTTATTTAATTTATTTGAACGAACTGAATATTTGAATGAAAATGAATATACATACTTTATATGCACACAAGAAACATATGAATACAAAAGATACCAAAAAAGGTGCCACAAAAGGCCATAATTAATCAGATTCGTCCATACTACTATTTTCACTGTCGTCACTGCTATCATCACCTACATTAATAATTATATGTTCGTTTTCTATAATATTATCTATTTTCACATCTCTTTCATAATCTTCCCTTATTAATTTAACAGTTCTATTCACAACCTTTTCCCAGTCTCCTTTAGTCACATGTTCACAAGCTTCTTCTAATAATTTTAGCATTTTTTTTTGTGGTAAATGGGGGTTCTGTATTGTGTCTTGCAGCATATCCCTTAATTTGAGCCCACACCAACTCAATCGCATTATACTCACAATGGTAAGGCGGTAACCGTATAACTCTGTGCCCATGTTCTAATGCTATTTCGTCAATGACGTATCGGATCTTGGTTGGTTTGTTTTCTTTTAAAAGACGTACTAATTCCGCTTTTAACATATTCATGTTTGCATCTACGCCATTTTTACGAAGCCATGCGACGATATCAGCTTTCTTTTGGGATTGGGCAGGTGGCTTGTCAATTTGCATCGAGTGGTATGGGGCGTTGTCCATAATTATAATAGATGGTTCAGGGAGGCTACACAACATTGAGGTAAACCATTCAGTAAACTTTTCTCCATTCATGTCTTCATGATAGTCTCCAGTGGTTTTTGACGCAAAAGCCATGAGAGAACCTTCGACAAACCCGTTGATGGTTCCGGCGTGACAAATTATAAGTCGCGATCCTTTTCCTACAGGAACTTTGGAAGTAGATGCTGCTGTGTCATCGTTCCAAGAACGGCCTACAGTATGGTTAGCATTAAGCCATGTTTCATCCAAGAACACAACATTTTGCCAATTTTTGATTTCTTTCACTTGCCGTAAAAAAGTATACCTTGCCATCGCTATATCAAATCTTTCCATCAATATTTTGCGTTTGTTACATTTTTTGTATCGAAATCCAATGGTCTTCAAAATCTTCGTTAAAGAACTTTCCCCACCGAAGAATAATCCAGCTTCCTTCAGTGAATGCACCAACTTTTTTCTTGTTGGATACTCCTTCTGTAAATAGTAGCCGTAAACATGTCTTCGGATAGCATCGGCATCAAAGCTATCGATGCCTACGACTGGTTTTGCTCGTTTTCTCTTTTTTGGTGTGTGAAGTTTATTTTCTTCTGTGCCAGTCTCGCCATATTTTTTTTTAGTTATCCGTCTAACAGTTCGTTGTCCAATATTAAGCGCATCAGCTACGCGTTCAACCACTGACGTTATAGGTAAAATTGGCCCTCCATTTTGAGCTTCACGATCGAAATAGTTACGAAGGCGTATTACGAACTCACGTGTCTGACTATTTAGAACAGTTCTCTGCGTACGTTCGGTCATATCGACGAAATCCACAACAAAGGGCTTGAACAGAGTCCAAATTAACGAGCAAGGGTCAACAGTAATGCAGTATCAATATTTGAAATCCAAAGCCAGGTCAAAACTATATCACAATCGCATTGCACTGACAGTTTATACTTTTCGAAGCAACGTCAATTCGAAACTGCTTTGTTTTGCATTGAGCATTGACGCGAGTTTGCCGGAGGTAGTAGTTGTGCTAGCCAGCGATCCTATGTGACGATCGTATTAGATTCCATTTTTAAAAATTTTCCATTTAGAAAACCAAATGCCGAGTTGTGGTATATATCATATAAAAATAAAAATTTTACCTTTTGTATGAAACAGCTGATATTTTTTTGCGATTTCAGAGGTTTGTCCACATAGTGAAAATTGTTCATATTCACAAGTACATTCACCCCTTAAATGGTGCAAACTGATTTTTCTACACTTGTATACATTTTAGAAATCAATTTAATAAATAAATTTTGAGTCCTAAACCTAAAACTACATTCGATAAAATTTATGAATCTCTGCACATCACTATCGTCAATAAAGTAATACAATTATTTCCTTCAAAGTCGTTATCAATTAATACGGAACTTCATGAGCGGACAAACGTCAAACCGGCCATCATAGCGTGCCGCTAGTGTAATTATCTAAACCCTACAGATATAATAATATGTTCGCACCGATATCACCACGTGCATTGTTCTAGTACAAAGTAACCGTTGATAACATAGCATAACGAGGTCCTAGGGAACCGCTGCTGCTTAGTGCTTACTGGAATATTTTGGCAACAGAGACTATAATTTTATCATTACTGTGTATCATGACTGTTATACCTAAAATGTAAAGCACAAAAATTAAAAATCAACTAGTTACCTAACACTCTAAAATTGAATAATATTATCCCACGGAAAACCTTTTCATGTATAAAATGTTGCCGAGACCATAATGTGGCTCGCACTGTCAAAAAGTTATCAGATCTCATGCAGAGCCAAGCTTCTACAAGGCGTGATTTCACAAATAGGTAGGGTATTTTACTTTTTTTACAATTTTCAGACCTCTAGCATGCGGAAGTTTCGTACAAACTTCCATCCCCTTGTTTAAGGGGTTGGGGGTAAAAAATTCCAAGTTTTAGGATTTTTTGTTTTTTTTTGGTACTAATACTAGATTACATTATCAAATTTCAGCTCTCTAGAACTTCAGGAAGTACCCTAAGAAATTTGGTGATCATCAGCGAGTCAGTCAGTGACGAAATTAGGGTTTTTAGATATCAATTAAATCAAAGTGTGAGAGCTGTGCAATTGAAAATTTTTAAGTTTAATAAGTCCACTATTGACATTATAATAATATCCCGAGAATTTTGTTTATCTGGTATAATCCAAACCCAAGTTATAAGGGTTCAAAAACGACTAAGCGCTTCAAGAAAAAATAGAGTGCCCTTGCTCTTCTCTTGGCTCGTCTCGGCGGGGATACTCCCGTGTCCCCAGATACATACAAAGGAGTGAGGATCGAAGAATCGTCTCTTACACCAATACTAAAGATAGAAAAGGAAAGCGAATCTGATATCGCTATGACCAGATTTCAAAAGACAATTCGTCTAAGATATAAAAATTCTTTTTAAAAAACCGGCCAAGTGCGAGTCGGACTCGCGCACCGAGGGTTCCGTACTCCAAAAGTAAAAGTAAAACGATAATATTATATTAATTTGCTTATTGTTTGTAGAGGTTTATTGTTAATATAAAAAAAACTATGATAGTTAGAGCGTTGGTTTTATTTTTCCTGTAAAATATACATAAACCTCTATTGACCATAATTATTTCAGATTTTTCGATTGGTAAACTTCGGAGATAAGGGGGGGAACGGTATTTTTTTCGACATTTTGGCCGATTACTCAAAAACTATTATATATAGAAATAAATAAAAACTGTTTTAGAATGCACAAGTAAAGGCCTTTCATATGATACCCCACTCGGTATAATTATCTTACTTTGAAATTTCAAACCCCTGATTTTCCCCCTCTTTTAATTAAACTAAAATAATTTTCGCGTTGATTTTATTTTTCCTGTAAAATATACATAAACCTCTATTGACCATAATTATTTCAGATTTTTCGATTGGTAAACTTCGGAGATAAGGGGGGGGGGGGGGGGGACGGTATTTTTTTCGACATTTTGGCCGATTACTCAAAAACTATTATATATAGAAATTAATAAAAAACTGTTTTAGAATGCACAAGTAAAGGCCTTTCATATGATACCCCATTCGGTATAATTATCTTACTTTGAAATTTCAAACCCCTGATTTTCCCCCTCTTTTAATTAAACTAAAATAATTTTCGCGTTGATTTTATTTTTCCTGTAAAATATACATAAACCTCTATTGACCATAATTATTTCAGATTTTTCGATTGGTAAACTTCGGAGATAAGGGGGGGGGGGGGGACGGTATTTTTTTCGACATTTTGGCCGATTACTCAAAAACTATTATATATAGAAATAAATAAAAAACTGTTTTAGAATGCACAAGTAAAGGCCTTTCATATGATACCCCACTCGGTATAATTATCTTACTTTGAAATTTCAAACCCCTGATTTTCCCCCTCTTTTAATTAAACTAAAATAATTTTCGCGTTGATTTTATTTTTCCTGTAAAATAAATTTTAAATGGGACTAACCTTACGGTATAACCTTTGAAAAAAAAATATTGAAATCGGTTCAGATTTGACGAAGTTGTGGAGTAACGTCGAAAGAAATATTCCCGTCGAATTGATGACCACTTCCTTTTATTGAAGTCGGTTATAAATTAGCCACCTAGGTCTACAGAGGCTAGAAGCTAATTTTTCAAGGTAGTTACCTACTAAGTAGATTTTCTTTACGTTTAAATCATTATTAGAAGTCTTTTGGAGAAAGATCTTACACAATATGTGAAGAGGGCAAGACATCCCAATTTTTTATGCTCACAAAGTTGTTTTTTAATTTCCGGCTGCTAGGTAACTACTCCTCTTTGGTAAATACTTTTTCGGACTTAAATCTTGGAACAGAAATTACTACAGATATTTTAACGCGCGACGCGAAAAGAGGGTTCTTATTTTGATACCTCCTACTCGTCTATCTATTCGAACAGAATATATCTGTTAAGTCTCTCAATGTGCTCTCAATGCAGTTTCTTTTTAACAGACTTCAAAAAAATTCGTCGGAAACCTTTTTTTTATGTATGTTCACCGATTAATCGAAGACGCCTGAACCGATTTGGAAAATTCTTTTTTGTTTGAAAGGGTATACTTCCCAGGTGGTCTCATTTTATCGAAGTCGGTCGAGTGGTTTTAAAAAAATCAACAATAAAATGTGCGCGGGTGTTGGTAGCCGGTTTTTTTAAAAATATTTTTTTTCTTAAAGACTCTTTATTAATTTGTATTCAGACAATCAATTTTACTATCTCAACATTCAAAAACTATATCCCTGGGCATACTAGTTCAGTCTTGTCACGTGAGAGTACAGTTTCCAGGGTTGATTTCTACCCCACCATATTCATATTAATTTATTAAGCGAAGCGAGGTCTCTGAGTCTACTAGAGTGAATTTGCACTTGTCCGTCCGTCCGTCTGTCCGTCCGTCCGTCCGTCTGTCAGAGCCTTATAACTTTTGAATTACTGAACGTAATTATTTTAAATTTAGATATAATATGTAAACTGATAGCCTTCAGCCGAATGTTGCATAAAAAATTATAAAAACCTTTATTTCAGGGGGGCTCTCATAGAAGTGAATGCGAAGTAAAAAAAATTTTTTCGCGTTACATAAAATTATTACATATCATTTTAAAGATAATTTCGAACCGAGTACAAAAAAAAAATTTTTTTTATTTTTTCCTTAAAACTGACGAAATGGGGGGCTTTCAAATTGGAGATTTAATACGCTCGCTTGAAGACGCTCTCTAGCAGAATCGGCTATGTATTTTCAAGCTGATTTTATTTTTTTATTTCACTTGTATCCTGTACCTGAACAACAAATACTAAAATTATATGAATATTATAAAGAAACGAGATTATTATAGTTTTTAATGGGCATCAATAATTCATATAGCATCAACATAGCTTCACAATAATGCTAATAGATGGCGCAGTCATTAACTATTCCATGGAACTAGGAGTTACGACTATCCCAAAAACAGTTTTGCGTCGACCATTATTATTTAGTTACATAAAATAACTAGTGGTTCGCCCCGAACTGAGACCTCGCGGTATCCCATAATTCCCATAAGGTAGTTTTAACTATATTATATTGTAATTAAAACGCGCTGAATCTGATGACGTCAATCGTCATATGCTTTCGTGGATGGGATGCGTATTTACAATATTAAAGACAGCGCCATCTATTAACAGTATAGTGAAGTTTTGTTAAAAACATTGATGCCCATTAAAACTTAAATAATTTCGTTTCTTTATAATATTTATCTAATCTTAGTATTTGTTGTTCAAGTACAGAATATAACTCAAATTATGTGTAAGTTTCAATTTTTAAAATAAAGTGGTTTTAGAGATCTAGCTCGAATAAAATCTCCACTTTGAAAGCCCCCCATTTCGTCAATTTTAGGAAAAAAAAATAAAAAAAAAATACTTTTGTACTCTGTTCCAAATTATCTTTAAAATGAGGTACTGCAACCCTATGAAATGCAAAAAAAATTATTTTACTTCGCATTCGCTTCTATGAGAGCCCCCCTGAAATAAAGATTTTTATAACTTTTTAAGCCATTTTCGGCTGGAGGCCATTGGTTTACATATCATATCTAAAAATGAAGTAATTACGTTCAGTAATTCAGAAGTTATAAGGCTCTGACAGACGGACGGACGGACAAGTGCAAATTCACTCAAGTAAACTCAGAGACCTTCGCTTCGCTCGGTCGATAACTTATTATTCAATTAAAATCATTGTTTAGTTAAATATCAAACTTCAATATTACTGCATTTTGTGTATTTTCTATTCGCATCGATAGATGACGATTTGTACAGATGCCCCTAACCCGTTTTCACTCGTTAGTAGTTATTAATTCAATTTTTTCACTAACGTTGCCTAACCTTTACGGGCTACCTATGATAAGGTTAGGTGATGATTTCTGTCAACTTCTTTATCACGATCCTGTACGGAACACCTAAAAGGACATTGGGACGGATGTTAGGACTTAGGATTGTATTTAGGAGCTACCTACGTAAAGAGACTCCTACTTAGGGGATGATTTAGGTATGTTTGGTGAAAACGGGCAAAATAATAATGTCACGTTTGGTCGTCATGTATCGATTGAATGAATAATCATGGGATACCGTTACCGCGAGGTCTCAGTTCGGGGCGAACCACTAGCTATGAAAAGTAGTGATAGTCTAGGGGTTGGGACTCCCGGTCTCCTATTAGGGGGTTGTGGGTTCGATCACCGGGCACGCAACTCTGACTTTTTGCAAATAAGTGCTTTTAAGCAATAAATATATATATATATATATATATATATATATATATATATATATATATATATATATATATATAACATGCCATAACGGTGAAGGAAAACATCGTGAGGAAATCTAAACACTTGAGATTTTTCCATAATGTATACCTACTCAAAAGTGTGTGAAGTCTGCTAATTGGCATTGAGCCAGAGAGGTAAACTGTGGCATTTATAGCCTTCTGAGAGTGACCTGCGCTCAGTAATGTCACGGTGATGAGTTGCTCATGATGATGATAGTACAGCTCTATCTATACTATTACTATGTTTACTATTTACTATATTTACTAAAATATTATAAAGAGGAAAGATTTTTTTTGCTTGTTTGTTTGTTTGTTTGTTTTAACCGAATAGGCTCTGTAACTACTGGGCCGATTTTAACCATTTTTTCACCAATAGAAAGCTAAGCTATCGGGAAATAACATAGGCTATAATTTATTGCCAAAAAAATTAGAGATCCTTAAGAAAATTGCAATAATGTAACCCAAAGTAGGAAAATTTTGCCTTGAAAATGCATTATTTGGCGTGTGCTGAGAAAACTATTGATGATACATAAAAATGATGTAGGTGCTACATGATTAAAGTACTCATTATTCTCTAGAAAAAAGTCCTCGAGGGAATATAATATCTAACTATCATGATTAAGACACAATAATAGATTTTGTGTTCTAAAAATTAATTAGATCGCCTTTATTATCGTGGTATTAAACTAGCGGCACGCTATGATGGCCGGTTTGACACATTACAATAGTGATGTGGAATGTCAATTTATTCTCGAACAAAAAACAATTAAGTTTTGTTTTTGTACCTGATTAAATAGGTTTAATAAAACAAAAATGTATATGTTTATTTAATTTATTTGAACGAACTGAATATTTGAATGAAAATGAATATACATACTGTGCTGTGTGGTGTGGTGTGTGTGGGCTGTGTTGAGGTCGCTGCAGAGATGCCGGATTGACTACCGGTATATCCAAGTGTTGAAGTGCTTGTATGAAAACGCCACAATGTCAGTACGTATACAGGACCAGACTACGAGGCCAATCCACTTGCAGCGTGGAGTGCGACAGGGAGACGTTATCTCCCCGAAGCTCTTTACCGCTGCGTTGGAGGACGTCTTTAAGCTTCTGGATTGGAACGGGCTTGGCATCAACATAAACGGCGAGTACATCACTCACCTGCGATTTGCCGATGACATAGTAGTCATGGCAGAGACTCTGAGAGACCTCAATACAATGCTCAACGATCTCAGCAGGGTTTCTCAACAGGTGGGCCTGAAAATGAACATGAGCAAGACGAAAATCATGTCCAATGCTCATGCACCGCTCCACCCAGTAATTGTTGAGAGCTCTGCACTCGAAATTGTCGACGAGTATATTTACCTGGGACACACAGTCCAGCTAGGTAGGTCCAATTTCGAGAAAGAGATCAACCGCCGAATCCAACTCGGCTGGGCAGCGTTCGGGAAGCTCCGAGATGTCTTCTCGTCCAAAATTCCTCAGTGCCTGAAGACTAAAGTCTTCGAACAGTGCGTGTTGCCAGTGATGACTTACGGATCCGAGACATGGTCGCTAACTAAGGGCCTCATAAGTAGGCTCAGGACCGCTCAGCGGGCGATGGAGAGAGCTATGCTCGGAGTGTCCCTGCGGGATCGAATCAGAAATGAGGAGATCCGTAGGAGAACCAGAGTCACCGACATAGCTAAGCGAGTCGCGATACTGAAGTGGAAATGGGCGGGGCACATAGTTCGAAGAGCTGATGGTCGTTGGGGTCCCAAGGTGCTGGAGTGGCGACCCCGCACCGGGAAGCGCAGTGTTGGCAGACCCCCCACCAGGTGGACCGACGACATCAAACGAGTCGCAGGGAGCCGCTGGATTCAGGCGGCGCAAGACCGAGGCCTGTGGAAGTCCATGCAAGAGACCTTTGTCCAGCAGTGGACGTCTATCGGTTGATAAAGAAGAAGAAGAAGAATATACATACTTTATATGCACACAAGAAACATATGAATACAAAAGATACCAAAAAAGGTGCCACAAAAGGCCATAATTAATCAGATTCGTCCATACTACTATTTTCACTGTCGTCACTGCTATCATCACCTACATTAATAATTATATGTTCGTTTTCTATAATATTATCTATTTTCACATCTCTTTCATAATCTTCCCTTATTAATTTAACAGTTCTATTCACAACCTTTTCCCAGTCTCCTTTAGTCACATGTTCACAAGCTTCTTCTAATAATTTTAGCATTTTTTTTGTGGTAAATGGGGGTTCTGTATTGTGTCTTGCAGCATATCCCTTAATTTGAGCCCACACCAACTCAATCGCATTATACTCACAATGGTAAGGCGGTAACCGTATAACTCTGTGCCCATGTTCTAATGCTATTTCGTCAATGACGTATCGGATCTTGGTTGGTTTGTTTTCTTTTAAAAGACGTACTAATTCCGCTTTTAACATATTCATGTTTGCATCTACGCCATTTTTACGAAGCCATGCGACGATATCAGCTTTCTTTTGGGATTGGGCAGGTGGCTTGTCAATTTGCATCGAGTGGTATGGGGCGTTGTCCATAATTATAATAGATGGTTCAGGGAGGCTACACAACATTGAGGTAAACCATTCAGTAAACTTTTCTCCATTCATGTCTTCATGATAGTCTCCAGTGGTTTTTGACGCAAAAGCCATGAGAGAACCTTCGACAAACCCGTTGATGGTTCCGGCGTGACAAATTATAAGTCGCGATCCTTTTCCTACAGGAACTTTGGAAGTAGATGCTGCTGTGTCATCGTTCCAAGAACGGCCTACAGTATGGTTAGCATTAAGCCATGTTTCATCCAAGAACACAACATTTTGCCAATTTTTGATTTCTTTCACTTGCCGTAAAAAAGTATACCTTGCCATCGCTATATCAAATCTTTCCATCAATATTTTGCGTTTGTTACATTTTTTGTATCGAAATCCAATGGTCTTCAAAATCTTCGTTAAAGAACTTTCCCCACCGAAGAATAATCCAGCTTCCTTCAGTGAATGCACCAACTTTTTTCTTGTTGGATACTCCTTCTGTAAATAGTAGCCGTAAACATGTCTTCGGATAGCATCGGCATCAAAGCTATCGATGCCTACGACTGGTTTTGCTCGTTTTCTCTTTTTTGGTGTGTGAAGTTTATTTTCTTCTGTGCCAGTCTCGCCATATTTTTTTTTAGTTATCCGTCTAACAGTTCGTTGTCCAATATTAAGCGCATCAGCTACGCGTTCAACCACTGACGTTATAGGTAAAATTGGCCCTCCATTTTGAGCTTCACGATCGAAATAGTTACGAAGGCGTATTACGAACTCACGTGTCTGACTATTTAGAACAGTTCTCTGCGTACGTTCGGTCATATCGACGAAATCCACAACAAAGGGCTTGAACAGAGTCCAAATTAACGAGCAAGGGTCAACAGTAATGCAGTATCAATATTTGAAATCCAAAGCCAGGTCAAAACTATATCACAATCGCATTGCACTGACAGTTTATACTTTTCGAAGCAACGTCAATTCGAAACTGCTTTGTTTTGCATTGAGCATTGACGCGAGTTTGCCGGAGGTAGTAGTTGTGCTAGCCAGCGATCCTATGTGACGATCGTATTAGATTCCATTTTTAAAAATTTTCAATTTAGAAAACCAAATGCCGAGTTGTGGTATATATCATATAAAAATAAAAATTTTACCTTTTGTATGAAACAGCTGATATTTTTTTGCGATTTCAGAGGTTTGTCCACATAGTGAAAATTGTTCATATTCACAAGTACATTCACCCCTTAAATGGTGCAAACTGATTTTTCTACACTTGTATACATTTTAGAAATCAATTTAATAAATAAATTTTGAGTCCTAAACCTAAAACTACATTCGATAAAATTTATGAATCTCTGCACATCACTATCGTCAATAAAGTAATACAATTATTTCCTTCAAAGTCGTTATCAATTAATACGGAACTTCATGAGCGGACAAACGTCAAACCGGCCATCATAGCGTGCCGCTAGTGTAGAAGACATACAATAATGCCACCAAAAACATTTCCATGTACATGTAAATGTTGCTATGACGAGCCAATGGCTCGCACTGTCTCAGATCTTATGTAGAGCCAAGCTTCTAAATCTACACGCCCTAACCCTATAAGTAAATTGGCCATTTCGCTATATTCACATGGGCGTAAGGTGAATTTATTCACTGTTTATTACTTTTCTGTTATACAATAGTTCTTATAGTAACGAAATGGCCAAGCCACATATTTTGACTAAGGTGTAGTTTGTGAAGTTAGGGTTTGTAGTCAATCAAATCCAAACCCAAGTTATGAGGTTTCAAAAAAACGACGAAGCGCTTCGAGAAATGTAGGTAGTGCCCTTGCGCTTCGCTTGGCTCGTCGTGGCGAGCACACTACCGTGTCTCCAGATTTTGATTGATTATAAAATGTCATGTCTTTTATGCTCTCTAAAGTACTTCCCTATACTTACCGCGCGTTGGCACGCGAATCGCAAGTTATACGCTTTTGTAACATTAAAAAGTTTTAACTCCGTTTTGAATAAACAAAAGGCGTTGTATGTTAATTTATAATTTTGCTCGTCACTTGTTTTATATCTGCTCTCAAATTAGGCGTTACAAACTTTTTAAAGTTAATATGACATAGGGGAGGGTCCTTCAGTAGATTGTGTAACTTTTGAAGTAATCGTTGAATATGCGCCAATTTGTCATTTGTTATTGGTACAGAGATACCAAATCTAGAAATAAATGACAGAATCACAAGACTTTAACTTTTTGCTCGATTTCAGAGGTAATTAAAATAAATACTGGTAAAAAAAACAATGAAGAATTAAGCATATTTTACATTAAATTAAGGTTTTATAATTTAAAATGTTTCACTTTACGGATATGACGCGGATGCGTTCTCGTAATAAACGTCGATACACTGTAATTGCCTATAGAATATACTCGTATTTTCAATAATGTCGCACATAAACAATATATGCATGTTAAAAGCTTTCAGGAAGTCACTCAGGGACCTACTTATACTTACGTGTTGGCTGAATGCGCTGGGCTAAAATTTAATATTTTATACTACTTTATTATTGCATTATACGGCCGATACAGAATAGTTCTACCATTGACTAAGTGCCCACTAAGTACCTAATACTAGGTTTATGGGCTAATTATTATCATTAACTAGCTGATGCCCGCGACTTCGTCCGCATGGATTTAGTTTTTAAAAATCCCGCGGGAACTCTTTCATTATCCGAGATAAAAAGTAGCTCTCCCGGTGTGAGGAACCACTACTACATCCATTACTATACCCATGCAAAAAATCGCATCAATCCGCTGTTCTGTTGCGACGTGATTGAAGGACAAACCAACAAACAAACACACTTTCGCATTTATAATATCAGTAATGCTTTATTTAGACAAAATTACGTTTAGCTGTCATTTACATTTTGTTATTCTACTGTCATTTGCGTTTTATTATTCCATGTCAGATGCGTTTTTCTAGAGTTTTTCTTATACCACGTTTTATAGTAACATGACGGAAACGCGGTCGAACGGGATAAAAAGTATCCTATGTCCGTCTCCTGGTTCTAAGCTAAAGCTTGAGTTATAAATAGTGTAACTAACACCACTTTCTTTTATATATATAGATAATAGATAATTGACAGAACTGTAAACGAAATTGTTTTTTTTTCAAAACAATTTTTTTTAAGCTTCAAAACTTTCGTTTAAAACTGTTTTCTGATATATAAAGCTTTTTTGTAATAGAAAATCCCAACTATGTACTTACTAAACATGTTAATCTGTGTATTTATTTTAAATAAAATATACGTAAAACCACAGAATAAATAATAGTAGGTATGTACAAGTAGGTATGTATACTCTTAGATAGTTTTATAGCTCGTTGTCCGCGTAGCTACCTACAAGTTTTTGGGTATGTATGTCATTGTCCAACAAGTACTACCTAGTAACCTAGTAGTACCTTGAAAGCTTTCATCTATTTTAATTGTGGAGGTAGTATGTGAGTGGTATATTTCTGTTGTGCCCAAATTGCATGCGGTTTGAGTTGCGCGACCATCGATATCGGTCAGGCCCGAGTCATACGATTTAATTGCATGTGACATCACGCAACTTTACTCCAATGCCTATTTATTTTGAAACAATAACGTAGGTATCTACACGCTTATAATAACCCAACATAAGCTATGCACTATGCATAATGCAAATTTGTCACTGCATTATTGAAATAATCGCTAGCTTATAAAACTAGTTACATTTTAAAAAGATGAAAATCTTAGTCTGTTCTGTGAAAAGTTCTTTCTGCGAATGTTGATGATGACTTCTAAATTGAGCTCAGTATATACCTTCACAAGAATTAGATTCTTTCGCTTCACTCGTGCATAATATAATAAAAAGTCGTGTGGTGTCGTGGGACACCAGATAGGAACGAAGATCCTTATCATAAAAATATTAATTTCAAGTTCTATTCGAGGTATAAAGAAAATAATTATTCGGGTTTACATTTTTTATCATGATTTTTTTATAGATAAAAATCAAAAAGACTAGGTACTTTAAAAAATTATCTTAACACCTTTATTTTGTTTACAATGATTTATAAAAATATATAACAAGTGTAATTTTTTTTTAATTTTTTACCAAATATTATCCTACTAATATTATAAATGTGAAAGTGTGGATGTTTGGATGTTTGTTACTCAATCACGCAATAACGGCTGAACGGATTTGGATGAAATTTGGCATGCATGTAGCCTTTGACATGGAAAAGAACATAGGCTACCTTTTATCCCGATTTCTTAAGGAGTTGCCGAGGGAAAATTGAAATTTTTTTACGAGCCAAGCCGCGGTCAGACAGTTTTGAAATTTGGTATGCATGTCACCTATGCTATTGAGGTACTTTCTATACCGATCTCTCAAATAGTTCCTGTGGTAAGATTAAAAAAGCCGGCCAAGTTCGAGTCGGACTCGCGCACCAAGGGTTCCATACTCCAAAAGTAAAAGTAAAACGATAATATTATATTAATTTGCTTATTTATCATTAACTTTGTTTGTTTTTTTTGTTATCTTTCCTGTAAAATATACATAAACTTCTATTGACCATAATTATTTCAGATTTTTCGATTGGTAAACTTCGGAGATAAGGGGGGGGGGGGGGGAACGGTATTTTTTTCGTCATTTTGGCCGATTAATCAGAAACTATTATATCTAGAAATAAATAAAAACTGTTTTAGAATGCACAAGTAAAGGCCTTTCATATGATACCCCACTCGGTATAATTATCTTACTTTGAAATTTCAAACCCCTGATTTTCCCCCTTTTTTAATTAAACTAAAATAATTTTCGCGTTGATTTTATTTTTCCTGTACATATAATATACATAAACCTCTATTGACCATAATTATTTCAGATTTTTCGATTGGTAAACTTCGGAGATAAGGGGGGGGAACGGTATTTTTTTCGACATTTTGGCCGATTACTCAAAAACTATTATATATAGAAATAAATAAAAAACTGTTTAAGAATGCACAAATAAAGGCCTTTCATTTGATACCCCACTCGATATAGTTATTTTACTTTGAAATTTCAAACCCCCGATTTTCCCCCTTTTTTTATTAAAACTAAAAATAATATTCGATTTTTCTTTATTCCAATGATTTTGGGCCACTATTATACACAACTATGCCAAATTTCATGTCGATAGCTTTAATAGTCACTGAAATAATCGACTGTGACAGACGGACGGACAGACGGACGGAGAAAGTCTCACCATAAGGGTTCCATTTTTACCATTTTGGTATGGAACCCTAAAAATTGTTAACGAGCGAAGCGAACCAGTAATTCATTTTTATAGCATTCTAGCTTTTCGCCCGCAACTTCGTCCGCGTGTAATTCGGTTAACACGCTCTAAACGTGTTTTCCCGTAGGAATAAGATGTTTTTCCGGGATAAACAGTAACCTATGTCACTTTTCTGACTACAAACTATCCCTATAATCCGCTATAATTTCAAAGCTATCTGCGCTATTTCTTCTATTACAGCTATTTTTTCTATTACAGCGCAAGCGATAGCATGGGTGTAAATTTTATTCCATTTTTTATTACTTTCACATTTATCATTTTTTTTGGATCCAATTCTGAAGTCCACGCAGACGAAGTCGCGGGCAGAAGCTAGAATATTACAAAGGTGAAAGTTTGTATGTTTGTTACTCAATCATGTCGCAACGATTGAACCGATTTGGCTGACATTTGTTACAGATAGATTGTAGTCTGGAATAGCACATAGGCTACTTTTTATCCCGGGAAATAAGAGAGTTCCCGCGGGAGTACAAAACCTTAATCCACGCGAACGAAGTCGCGGGTATCAGCTAGTAAATTACAAAATTATAAATAATAAGAAATGAATAATAAAAATAAAATAAATAATAATTATCTGAAGTCAGGATTCGAACATCTGAACCGATAGTATCACTCCTTCTTTTACCACTGCGCCATGGAAGCATTGATGGAATGTGTAAAATAAACGAAGACAACAAGGACTGTGACGAAAAAATCTTACGCTTTTATTTTTTAACGTTACGGACGTTTTTTGCCGAGGGTACCCCTCCGCAACGCCTCATAAGGAACTTCGTTCCAATATAGTTGCTTACCTGGTTAGTGTAAAAATAGGTAGAACAAAATTTCTACAACTTAAATAACAATAGAAGAATAGAAATGGTGAATATTATACACATTAACAATACAACTTTTAAAAGCTCACAGTTTAACCGTTGTGTAGCCAACAAGTGGAGCATTCTTATAAGTTATTGTACAAAAATTGCATGCAACTTGAGAAGAAGCCGTCAATATATCGGGCACAGAAGTCGGTCAAGGTCACAAAGATTGCTAGACTTTGGTGGTCGTGGCTTTTGTTGCGACTGTACAAAAGTATTCTATCTATGTACACTACAGTTCCAAGTGTTGTAATTAATTACAATCTTCGATCTATACAAATAAATATAAAATAGAAGAATCTGGCTGTGATTTTGAAATAGCTCCCTCATTTTTAACTTATCATTATTTCAATCAAAGCATAAACCAAAGACGTTTTTTTAAAATCTGTCTGTCTTTTTGTTCGAAATAATTTTCCGAACGACTGAAGCGACTTTGATGGGATTTTCAGAAGCTGGTATAGAATAATAATAACATTTGGGTTACAAAGAAGTATATACAGTTTCGTCCACAAACAATGTACTGTATATATTGCAAGTTTACTTTTTAATCACTAACTTTTTGGCAAAGACCAATAACTTAATTAAAAAAAAATAAGACTAAATATAAGTGAACAGCGCAACCGACATTAAATATTCAAAAGGAAGTTAGTCCTAACGCGGGGGCTGAGTGGTCGCCATTCGTTGGGAGCTGTGATGCGCCTTACGAGAGTCATCTTTTATGTACGGGGCTCACCGTTTCATTAATATTGTACAGATGAAAGCTAAAAGTATTGTTACTAAGTAAGAATACTACAGTAACTACTAAATATTTTTTAATTGTGATGGATATTAGAACAATATAGTTTAGTTTTCTTCGACTGGGCATTAACTCAATATGTGCGGCTTGCTTACTCACATGCACGATGTTAATATGCATGATCGATGTTTAGTTATTGGGTCTCGATTCTGCACTAAACGAAGCTGCACTAGCTTTTTCAAGCTATGGGTCCCGCTGATTGCCATTTTGGCTTTGAGGCTTGATGAGCTATGTTGATAATTATTCTGGTTCTAAAGATTTCCTCATTTCTGATTTGATCCCACAGAGACACTCTGAGCATAGTAATCTTCATCACCCGCTGAACGACCTATTTACCTTCCTATGAGGCCCATAAATTAGCGACCATGTTTCAGATCCATTAGTCATCACCTTGTAATGGATAGGTACTTTTGCATGCAATATGTAAAACACGCCCTCCCACTCTTACACATGAATGAACTACTTTGTACACTGCAGAAACGTATAAAATTTTTCTTAACGTACTTGTTTAGGTACCTAACTAATTATAATATTATCTAAGGCATTATTATTATAATTTTACCCACTATGGTAAGAAAAATGAGCAAACTAAATCTTTAACTAGAAAATCACAAAAAAAGGCTATCCTCTTAATCCCCTATTTGAAGCTGACATTTTGTAGAGATAGCTCTTTTATATTCCACAAATAGAATATTTCTATTGAAAATCTTAACTTTTTCTTCGCTCAACAACTTGAGTGCACTTCACGCTTTGAAGACAAAAATTAAGCCAGACAGAGAACTGAGCTAACACTTCAGTAGCATTTTTTCAATGGTTCTTCAGATGCAGATGTCTTGTTTTCTAATTATAAAATAACATCGGTTATGCCCGCGACTTCGTCCACGTGGACTAAGGTTTTTTGATTCCCGCGGGAACTCTTTACTTTTTTGGGATAAAAATAAGTAGCCTACGTTTAATCCTGTCAATTAAAAAAATAATAAAAATAGTAAATAATTACAAATATCAGTCAAATCAGTTCATTCGTTGTGGCGGGAACTTTGAGTAATAAACCGGCGGGAAAGAGTAACAAACATCCATACTCACAAACTTTTGCATTTATAATATGAGTAGGATTGGGATAGTAGGGAGTAGGGATAGGATATTATTACGAATCTAAGCTCATTGTGTTTCGCGCAATCCTGGCGTGGTTACACTTCAAGCACATAAATTTGGGCTTGTCTTGTTAGATCACGTCTATATTTTCCTCACTATCTCTAAACGTGTTGGCTTTATTATTTGCTCATTTTTTTATTCACACGCATCTCATTATACGCGTTGGAGTGGAAAGTCGTGTCAAAATCTCTGTTCACGTGAAGTTATGACTTGATTTTTATAAGAATATCATAAGATATCGAGGATGGAACTAGATTTTGCTGGAGTGGGTTTGTTCATGTAACACTATACACATATCATTGATTTATCACTCAGTGATAAGTGCCGCTTCTACAACTATTATCTAGTTTTATATTATGTGGTGATTTTGTAAATTCTTTCCGGGTCTATTGAGTTTTTACTTAGCTATTATATAATAATTACTCACAAATGGGTGAAATGTGACATTTTTTACCGACTTCCATAAAGGAGGAGGTTCTCAATTTGGCCGGTAACTTTTCTGAACCGAGAAATCGTGGTCCCATATTTTTTTTTACTTTCAACTTCTCAAGCCTAAATGCTGCAGGGGTACTTTTATGGGGCTCTTCAGCCGCCCCATAATTATTGTTATTGCTGGATAGATTGATAATAGACTTCGTGACTGGGTAAACTATATTATATTAAAGTATAAAATAAAGTAAATTATATAAAAATATTGACACTAGAATTTTGGACGTGGCCGGCCTAAACGGAAATTGATACACAAGGAACATACTACTCTTCTTCTTCTTCGTTTGCTTAGTGGCTCCGCGCGTCGAGCGTTTGAGCCATAGTCAAGTTTTTCTGATCCTTTCCAAAATTCCGTTTCTTCAAATCCCGATTCCACCATTACAAAATAAGTTTCTCCGTTCCAAACAAAAATCTATTTCATTAGTTTAATAGTTTCTACAAAATGTGGTTTATTTTATCCATTTTAGGCATGTCGATCTTCTAAAATTATTCATATTGAAATCATGTATAAAATCCATAGCAAAAATATTTTGTTTACAAAAAATTAAGCTTCATTATTCCACCATTTTGTCCAAAGTTCCAGGTATATCCTCAAACATACTACTCTCTACCGTTGATACAGAATTATTTTTGCGCAGACAGCTTGCGCATCTATTTATATGTTTTTAACATTCGGAACTCAAAACATTCTCGCTGACTGACATGTGGCTATTTTTTAATTCCATTGATAGAGGTTGTTTACGATTATGAATAAATATTTTTCCTATTTTTCGTACCAAGCATAGACTATGTCATGGAGGTCCAGGTCTAAGATCCTCAATCCTGAATCTGCAGTGTACGGTCTACCTAGTCTGCGGGGATTTAGGAATTGTCGATTACTAATTGATATTTTAAATATCAAGCATAAACTATATCAAAGAGTTCCAGATCCTTGCTCCTCAATCCTGATGCTGCAGTGTTCTCCTTCTTCTTCGACTAAGTGTTATCCCAGTAGGTGGGGTCCGCTTTCCGGCATCAGCACTCACAATATCCAGCTAGCGCTTTTTTGGACGGCCGCGAGGTTTAGCTCCAGGGACGGCGATGTTAAGACATCTATTACCGACGTAGCTTTGTGGTTTCCGTGCCACATGACCGTACCATCTTAGACGGGCTTCTTGCAACTTGTCTCCGATATCACGGACACTGAGCCTACTGCGAATGTGATCGTTGCGTTGTCGATCACAGCGTGTGACATTGCACATCCACCGCAGCATTTTCATCTCCGTGAATCGAAGTTCATGCACGTGCCTCGTTAAGGCTGGCCATGTTTCACTACCGTACAGGAGCACAGGTCGGATAATAGATTTGTAAATGAGTCCCTTAAGCTTAAGCGGCATTCGGCGATCACACAACACACCGGTTAAGTCTCGCCATTCCATCCAAGCAGCGTTTATACGAGCTTTTACGTCGTGGTCGATGCCGTACCCGACTCGTGCAGCACGGATCCGAGGTATCTAAAGCAATCCGCACGGTGTGCACTTTCCTCCCCAATAGAGATACTGCCAGGATCCGTGCTGCAACATGCAAGGTACTCCGTCTTCGCCACATTAAGCGTCAGACCACCTTTCTCCAACGTCCTTTTCTAGGTGTTCACCTTACGTTCCAGTATCTGTCTGTCTCTGTTCACGAGTGCAGCAGGGTTCTGCCCACCTAATCTGCGGAGATTTAGAAACTGTCGATTACGTTTAGATATTTTTGGTACCAAGCATAAACTACATCATGGAGATCTAGGTTATAGCTCTTCAATCTTGATGTTGCAGGGTACTGCCTACCTAAACTGCGGGGATTCAGGAATTGTGGATTCTTAATAAGTACTGTAGGTATCGAGTATAGACTACGTACATTAGTAGCGTAGCGTTGGAGGAAGGGAAGAAAGGAAGAAGGGACCAGATGCACTAAAAAGCTTAAAATAAAAACTCTTTTTAAAGTCCGACTTCCAACTCCACTACAAAATATAAAAATAATTTTGGTGTGTACACGTTTGTTGAAGTCGGGTGGGCCTAATTAGAAACGATGAAACCGATGTGCGAAGCTCGCCCGATTTCAACAAACGTGTCTCTCATGTGTCATCAGAAGGAGACCATCGCGCATCAGTTTCATCGTTTCTATTTAGGCGCGCCCGACTTCAACAAACGTGTACAAACTAAAATTATTATTTTTATACTTTGTAGTGGTGTTTGACGTCGGTTTTATTAAAACTTATCAAAGAATTTTTATTATAAATGAATTTTAGCGTTTCTTCAATCTTGTCTGAATATTATTTAAAAGGAAAAGGTGACTGGATTGATATATCAACGCACAGCTCAAACCACTGGACGGATAGGGCTGAAAGATAGATAGGAAAGAAAGATAGAAAGGCATACAGATAGCTATTATGACGTAGGCATCCGCTACGTGAGCGAAACCGTGGGCAAATGCTAGTATACTTATCGACCGAGCGAAGCGAAGGTCTCTGAGTTTACTAGAGCGATTTGCACTTGTCCGTCCGCCCGTCTGTCACAGCCTTATAACTTCTGAATTACTGAACGTAATTACTTCAATTTTAGATATGATATGTAAACCGATGGCCTCCAGCCGAAAATGGCTTAAAAAGTTATAAAAATCTTTATTTCAGGGGGGCTCCCATACGAAATGGGGGGCTTTCAAAGTGGAGATTGTATTCGAGGCTAGATTTCTAAAACCACTTTGTTTTAAAACTTGAAACTTACACATAATTTGAGTTATATTCTGTACTTGAACAACAAATACTAAGATTAGATAAATATTATAAAGAATCGAAATTATTTGAGTTTTAATGGGCATCAATGTTTTTAACAAAACTTCACTATACTGTTACTAGATGGCGCTGTCTTTAATATTGTAAATATGCATCCCATCCACGAAAGCAGATGACGATTGACGTCATCAGATTCGGCGCGTTTTAATTACAATATAGTTAAAACTACCTTATGGGAATTATGGGATACCGCGAGGTCTCAGTTCGGGGCGAACCACTAGTATTATTTCATTGAAGTTTTAAATCTAATAACTAGGAATGGTGCCACGTAACGTAAATAAATTTTATAATTTTCACGAAAGACAAGTAGTCATTAATCTCCGCACCCCCTAGGATTTGTGGAGACAATCGCGTTAATCTGCACCAGGTGTGCGTAATACGAGGCAGTCAGAAGCCTTTGTTTAAGAATATCTTGATGCGGTATTCAAAAGATTTCAGGTGGGATGAAAAGATAACGTTTGAATAATATATTCACTTCAGACGCGTTATTGTACCCAAACATACAGTGTAACTAACATTACGGTGTAGAGGAGGTAGTTTTGAGAGGCATAACCGGCATATATTGTCTACAAATTACGAAGTATTCTCGTAATAAACGAAAAATGGAATCTATAAGTACATTAAATTAAATATTTAAGAGCCCGTAAAGTAGATTTTGGTTTACAAATTTTTTGCTAACTTTGAGAACCAAATTATATTTCTTTGTCATTTATAGTAATAATAGATATTATAGTATTATATAATTTTGTAGTTCAGATAAACTTAGAATTCTAGATTACTATTGAATTAGCTCACTCTTTATTATCTTTCTGAGTAAGGAAGCGTGAAATAGGCACAGAAGTTATATTCAACCAGTGCAGGAGCTAAAACTGAGTTATACTTTTGAGAGGGTTGCCAGTTTCTGTCCTAGTTTCACTAAATTGTCGTCCCAGATGTTTTTAAGAATTTTGAAGGAAACGTGTTCAGTAATATTTTGGTCTGTTGCGGGAACAATTTTGGTATAGGCCCTGCGCGTAGCAGTATCGTTAAGTGCACGGATCATTATTTTCTATGCATACGAAGTTCATGATTAGCAAGAAAAGGTTAGAATTATTTTGCTATAATCCGCCAACAGAAAAAAATTGGTTGTCTGTAAAGTCGGTTTACGGACGATAGTTTTACGTGATAACGTCATAAAAATGAACAGCGTGCTGCTAGAACGAGCTCGCGAGACATCCCCTAACCACAGCGCGCACGCGATGACTGGCGGGCGCCGGGTGGTGGCGGTCACAAGCCAACGCTTGGGCCGATCTTGCCTCTCTATCGCTTGTTCCGCGCTCTCGCATGCACGCTCAGGCATAGGCGAAACGTGACTCTTTTTCGTGCGTGCAGCCGGTGTTCACCGATTTATACGACGTTATCACGTCAAAAATCTGTATGTTCAAACATGCAGTAACAAGCTAAGTAAGTACTACTCACCTTCCCAAGCAAGCAAGAAAGCGAAGTTCCCAAGCAAGCAATGCCACCACCACGCACATACACCACCACACAAGAATTTTACACTAATATAGACGCACGTTTCGCCCCGACAAAGGAGTATCCTCAGGAGATGTCGACTTTACAATCCAGTATTGTCTTTTTAGGGTTCCGTACCAAAATGGTAAAAATGGAACCCTTATGGTGAGACTTTCTCCGTTCGTCCGTCCGTCCTTCCGTCCTTCTGTCACAGTCGATTATTTTAGTAACTATTAAAGCTATCGAAATTTGGAATAGTTTTGTACAATAGTGGCCCAACATCATTGGAATTACAAAAAAAATCAAAAATTATTTTTAGTTTAATTAAAAAAGCCGGCCAAGTGCGAGTCGGACTCGCGCACCGAGGGTTCCATACTCCAAAAGTAAAAGTAAAACGATAATATTATATTAATTTGCTTATTTATCGTTAACTTTGTTTGTAGAGGTTTATTGTTAATATATAAAAAAACTATGCTAGTTAGAGCGTTGGTTTTATTTTTCCTGTAAAATATACAAAAACTTCTATTGACCATAATTATTTCAGATTTTTCGATTGGTAAACTTCGGAGATAAGGGGGGGGGAACGGTATTTTTTTCGACATTTTGGCCGATTAATCAGAAACTATTATATCTAGAAATAAATAAAAAACTGTTTTAGAATGCACAAGTGAAGGCCTTTCATATGATACCCCACTCGGTATAATTATCTTACTTTGAAATTTCAAACCCCTGATTTTCCCCCTTTTTTAATTAAACTAAAATAATTTTCGCGTTTATTTTATTTTTCCTGTAAAATATACGTAAACCTCTATTGACCATAATTATTTCAGATTTTTTGATTGGTAAACTTCGGAGATAAGGGGGGGAACGGTATTTTTTTCGACATTTTGGCCGATTACTCAAAAACTATTATATATAGAAATAAATAAAAAACTGTTTTAGAATGCACAAGTAAAGGCCTTTCATATGATACCCCACTCGATATAGTTATTTTACTTTGAAATTTCAAACCCCCGATTTTCCCCCTTTTTTTATTAAAACTAAAAATAATTTTCAATTTTTCTTTATTCCAATGATTTTGGGCCACTATTATACACAACTATGCCAAATTTCATGTCGATAGCTTAAATAGTTACTGAAATAATCGACTGTGACAGACGGACGGAGAGACGGACGGAGAAAGTCTCACCATAAGGGTTCCATTTTTACCATTTTGGTATGGAACCCTAAAAAGGAAGAAAATCGGGTGTTTGAAATTTCAAAGTAAGATAACTATACCGAGTGGGGTATCATATGAAAGGCCTTTACTTGTGCATTCTAAAACAGTTTTTTATTTATTTCTAGATATAATAGTTTTTGATTAATCGGGCAAAATGTCGAAAAAATACCATCCACCCCCTTATATCCGAAGTTTACCAATCAAAAAATCAGAAATAATTATGGTCAATAGAGGTTTATGTATATTTTACAGGAAAAATAAAACCAACGCTCTAACTAGCATAGTTTTTTATATTAACAATAAACCTCTACAAACAAAGTTAACGATAAATAAGCAAATTAATATAATATTATCGTTTTACTTTTACTTCTAGAGTACGGAACCCTCGGTGCGCGAGTCCGACTTGCACTTGGCCGGTTTTTTTAATTAAACTAAAAATGATTTTCGATTTTTTTTATTCCAATGATGTTGGGCCACAATTTGTATAACTATTCCAAATTTCATGTCGATACCTTCAATAGTTACTAAAATAATCGACTGTGACAGACGGACGGACGGAGAAAGTCTCACCATAAGGGTTCCATTTTTACCATTTTGGTACGGAAACCTAACTAGATCTGTATGGAAACTCGTTATGGTAGAATCTTAATACATAATAATATTATGTTATTATACGGGGATAATTCCAACCTTGATTTGTATATAGCCAATGGTCTCGTTCGTAATTAAGATTTTATATTAATGTATTCAGAAAATACATAGGTAGACAAGTAGATTTAAGATTGGTTAAATTGGTAATTTGTGGGAGAGAAAATTATGAGAACTTCTAACCAATAAATTTTCTTTTAATTAATTTTATTAGTCCATAAATAGCTTTGGTGAAGCATTAAAACTCTGATTCAAATGGAAATTTCTAATTCTATGGTGGGATTATTATAATTTTAGGCTAAATTAATGCTTGTTGTTTTATAATTTTTAGTTTTATCGAATCACGCCTGTTACTTTTTGTTTATCTAAATAATTTTAACGCAAATTCCTTTTAAGTATCATTTTACGGTCTTTGTATAAATCAGACGTATAAATTTCTAATCGATCTTTTCTATAGGTGTTAAAGATAAAATAAAGTACCTTGTCTAATATTACTGTTTGTTGGAGATAGATTGGAGTAACCCTCACTTTACGTTTTTTGCAACCCGCACTCAACTATTTCACATTCACACTCCCAGTGTTTATATAGCGATCCCTTGCTGATAGCAATTCGATTTGTAATTTAAGGCGAGGAGGCAGACAAAGTTTAGGTATTTGAGGGGGTGAAAAGCAGGGGAAGGAGCGGAGTCGTAGTCCCGCCCAACGCGGAGCGCCCCGTGCGAAGCGCAGAAATGGCGCGAAGCAACTCTGGCGGGAAACAACTCCCGACTGACAAAACTGGTTATTTATGTAAACTTAATAGGTACTGTAACTTATTTTCGTCAATCCTACTATACTTTATTTGGCTCAGTTAGCATGGTTCCAGTTCATGTTCATAGCTAATCAAAAAAAATTTATACAGGTTCAATTCCTAACCAAATACAATAACATGCTTTTTTTAATTTTTTTTTTTTGGTTAGTCTACCGAGATCGTTCAAAATCGATATTTGGGCTTCCCTGGGGTCGAGAAAGAGAAAATGAATGCCTGCCATAATTTTAAAAAGTCCCCGCCATATTGAAATTCTATGTTATTGGGCCGATTACGTTCAAAATCGATATTTAGGCTTCCCTGGGGTCAAGAAAGAGGAAATGGGTGCCAAAATTTTAAAAAGTCACCGCCATATTGAAATTATTTGTTATTCGACCGATTTCATTATAAATCGATATTTGGGCTTGCCTGGGGTCAAGAAAGAGGAAATGGATGCCAAAATTTTAAAAGTCACCGCCATATTGAAATTCTTTGTTATTGGACCGATTTCGTTCAAATTCGATATTTAGGCTTCTCTGGGGTCAAGAAAGAGGAAATGGGTGCCAAAATTTTAAAAAGTCACCGCCATATTGAAATTCTTTGTTATTGGACCGATTTCGATCAAATTCGATATTTAGGCTTCTCTCGGGTCAAGAAAGAGGGAATGGATGCCAAAATTTTAAAAAGTGGACCGATTACGTTCCAAATCGATATTTAGGCTTCCCTGGGAAGAAAGAGGAAATGGGTGCCAAAATTTAAAAAAGTTACCGCCATATTGAAATTCTTTGTTACTGGACAGATTTCGTTCAAAATCGATATTTAGGATTCCCTAGGGTCAAGAAAGAGGAAATGGGTGCCAAAATTTTAAAAAGTCACCGCCATATTGAAATTCGCTGTTATTGGACCGATTTCGTTCAAATTCGATATTTAGGCTTCTCTCGGGTCAAGAAAGAGGAAATGGGTGCCAAAATTTAAAAAAGTTACCGCCATATTGAAATTCTTTGTTACTGGACAGATTTCGTTCAAAATCGATATTTAGGATTCCCTAGGGTCAAGAAAGAGGAAATGGGTGCCAAAATTTTAAAAAGTCACCGCCATATTGAAATTCGCTGTTATTGGACCGATTACGTTCCAAAACGATATTTAGGCTTCCCTGGGGTCAAGAAAGAGGAAATGGGTGCCAAAATTTAAAAAAGTTACCGCCATATTGAAATTCTTTGTTACTGGACCGATTTCGTTCAAAATATATATTTAGGCTTCCCTGGAGTCAAGATAGAGGGAATGGGTGCGAGAATTTTAAAGAGGGAATGGGTGCCAGAATTTTAAAAAGTCCCCGCCATATTGAAATTCTTTGTTATTCGACCGATTTCGTTCGAAATCGAAATTTGGGCTTCCCTGGGGTCAAGAGAGAGGAAATAGATTCAAAATCGATATTTAGGCTTCCCTGGGGTCAAGAAAGAGTAAATGGGTGGCAAAATTTTAAAAAGTCACCGCCATAATGAAATTCTTGTTTACTGGACCGATTTCGTTCAAAATCGATATTTAGGCTTCCCTGGGGTCAAGAAAGAGTAAATGGGTGCCAAAATTTTAAAAAGTCACCGCCATATTGAAATTCTTGTTTACTGGACCGATTTCATTCAAAATATATATTTAGGCTTCCCTAGGGTCCAGAAAGAGGAAATGGGTGCCAAAATTTTCAAAAGTCACCGCCATATTGAAATTCTTTGTTACTACACCGATTTCGTTCCAAATCGATATTTGTTCTTCCCTGGGGTCAAGAAAGAGGAAATCGGTGGCAAAATTTAAAAAAACACCGCCATATTGAAATTCTTTGTTATTGGACCGATTTCGTTCAAATTCGATATTTAGGCTTCTCTGGGGTCAAGAAAGAGGAAATGGGTGCCAAAATTTTAAAAAGTCACCGCCATTTTGAAATTCTTTGTTATTGGACCGATTTCGTTCAAATTCGATATTTAGGCTTCTCTCGGGTCAAGAAAGAGGGAATGGATGCCAAAATTTTAAAAAGTCACCGCCATATTGAAATTCTTTGTTATTCGACCGATTTCGTTCGAAATCGAAATTTGGGCTTCCCTGGGGTCAAGAGAGAGGAAATAGATGCGAAAATTTTAAAAAGTCACCGCCATATTAAAATTCTTTGTTACTGGACCGATTTCGTTCAAAATCGATATTTAGGCTTCCCTGGGGTCAAGAAAGAGTAAATGGGTGCCAAAATTTTAAAAAGTCACCGCCATATTGAAATTCTTGTTTACTGGACCGATTTCGTTCAAAATATATATTTAGGCTTCCCTGGGGTCCAGAAAGAGAAAATGGGTGCCAAAATTTTCAAAAGTCACCGCCATATTAAAATTCTTTGTTACTGGACCGATTTCGTTCAAAATCGATATTTAGCCTTCCCTGGGGTCAAGAAAGAGTAAATGGGTGCCAAAATTTTAAAAAGTCACCGCCATATTGAAATTCTTGTTTACTGGACCGATTTCGTTCAAAATCGATATTTAGGCTTCCCTGGGGTCAAGAAAGAGTAAATGGGTGCCAAAATTTTAAAAAGTCACCGCCATATTGAAATTCTTGTTTACTGGACCGATTTCGTTCAAAATATATATTTAGGCTTCCCTGGGGTCCAGAAAGAGAAAATGGGTGCCAAAATTTTCAAAAGTCACCGCCATATTGAAATTCTTTGTTACTAGACCGATTTCGTTCCAAATCGATATTTGTTCTTCCCTGGGGTCAAGAAAGAGGAAATCGGTGGCAAAATTTAAAAAAACACCGCCATATTGAAATTCTTTGTTACTGGACCGATTTCGTTCAAAATATATATTTAGGCTTGCCTGAGGTCAAGAAAGAGGGAATGGGTGATAAAATTTTAAAAAGTCCCCGCCATAACAAAGAATTTCAATATGGCGGGGACTTTTTAAAAGTCTGGCACCCATTCCCTCTTTAAAATTCTGGCACCCATTTCCTCTTTCTTGACCCCAGGGAAGCCTAAACATCGATTTTGAACAAAATTGTTCGAATGACAAAGAATTTCAATATGGCGGTGACTTTTTAAAATTTTCGCATTCAATTCCTCTTTCTTGACCCCAGGGAAGCCTAAATATCGATTTGGAACGAAATCGGTTCAGTAACAAAGAATTTCAATATGGCGGTGACTTTTTAAAATTTTGGCATTCATTTCCTCTTTCTCGACGCCAGGAAAGCCCAAATTTCGATTTTGAACGAAATCGGTCGAATAACAAAGAATTTCAATATGGCGGTGACTTTGTAAAATTTTCGCATCCTTTTTCTCTTTCTTGACCCCAGAGAAGCCTTAATATCAATTTGAACGTAATCGGTCCAATAACATATAATTCCAATATGGCGGGGACTTTTTTATATTTTAGCATCCATTTCCTCTTTCTTGACCCCAGAGAAGCCTAAATATCGATTTAGAACGAAATCGGTCGAATAACAAAGAATTTCAATATGGCGGGGACATTTTTAAATTTTGGCACCCATTTCCTCTTTCTTGACCCCAGGGAAGCCTAAATATCGATTTGAAACGTAATCGGTCCAATAAAAAACGAATTTCAATATGGCGGTGACTTTTTTATATTTGCGCATCCATTTCCTCTTTCGTGACCCCAGAGAAGCCTGAATATCGATTTTGAATGAAATCGGTCGAATAACAAAGAATTTCAATATGGCGGTGACTTTTTAATTTTGGCATCCATTTCTTCTTTTTGACCCTAGGGAAGCCTAAATATCGATTTTGAACGTAATCCGTCCATTATCAAAGAATTCCAACATGGCGGAAAAGTGCACCTGTGTTTGCACACATACTTGAGATAGAAACTAATTTCATCGATTCGATATATCGATACTTTTTGGCACTTCATGCATTGCCCTAGTTGCCAAAGACGCTTTCGCACGCGTAAGGATCTGGAAGGATCCGTGCGCATCCTTACGGAACCAAGGATGCGAAAGGATCCTTTCGCATGCGAATCGTGATCTACACTTGTAATTTTAGGCACTTTTAGGTACAAAAAAATTGTGAGCCGTCGTGGGACGCCTGGCAGATGTGAAACATCGACATTATTTTGTAAAAGTAATATGCAGAAAAGGACAGATTGTGATAGGAACTAAATATGTCACCAAGTATACATATAATAATACTACTACTACCACTACCCCTACCCCGACCCCTACCCCGACCCCTACCCCTACCCCTACCCCAACCCCTACCCCTACCTCTACCCCTACCTCTACCCCGACCCCTACCCCTACCCCTACCCCTACCCCTACCCCTACCCCGACCCCTACCTCTACCCCTACCTCTACAGACCCCTACTCCTACCCATACCCATACCCCTACCCCTACTTCTACCCCGACCCCTACCCCTACCCCTACCCCTACCTCTACCCCTACCCCTACCTCTACCCCTACCCTACCCCTACCCCTACCCCTACCCCGACCCCGACCCCGACCCCTACCTCTACCCCGACCCCTACCTCTACCCCTACCTCTACCCCGACCCCTACCCCTACCCCTACCCCTACCCCTACCTCTACCCCTACCTCTACCCCGACCCCTACCCCTACCCCTACCCCTACCCCTACCCCGACCCCTACCCCGACCCCTACCCCTACCTCTACCCCTACCCCTACCTCGACCCCTACTCCTACCCATACCCATACCCCTACCCCTACTTCTACCCCGACCTCTACCCCTACTCCTACCCCTACCCTACCCCAACCCTACCCCTACCCCTACCCCAACCCCTACCCCTACCTCTACCCCGACCCCTACCCCTACCTCTACCCCGACCCCTACCCCTACCCCAACCCCTACCCCTACCGCTACCCCGACCCCTACCCTGACCCCTACCCCTACCCCGACCCCTACCCCTACCCCTACCCCTACCATTATAATTATATACCCCTATAATTAGGTACACTCTATTTGACTTCTCTAAAGTCTAAAATATACAAAATAATAGTTTTCAAAGGTTTTCATATAAATTAATTCACAAGTAAAGGCCTTTCATATGATACCCCACTCGATATAGTTATTTTACTTTGAAATTTCAAACCCCCGATTTTCCCCCTTTTTTTATTAAAACTAAAAATAATTTTCAATTTTTCTTTATTCCAATGATTTTGGGCCACTATTATACACAACTATGCCAAATTTCATGTCGATAGCTTAAATAGTTACTGAAATAATCGACTGTGACAGACGGACGGAGAGACGGACGGAGAAAGTCTCACCATAAGGGTTCCATTTTTACCATTTTGGTATGGAACCCTAAAAAGGAAGAAAATCGGGTGTTTGAAATTTCAAAGTAAGATAACTATACCGAGTGGGGTATCATATGAAAGGCCTTTACTTGTGCATTCTAAAACAGTTTTTTATTTATTTCTAGATATAATAGTTTTTGATTAATCGGGCAAAATGTCGAAAAAATACCATCCACCCCCTTATATCCGAAGTTTACCAATCAAAAAATCAGAAATAATTATGGTCAATAGAGGTTTATGTATATTTTACAGGAAAAATAAAACCAACGCTCTAACTAGCATAGTTTTTTATATTAACAATAAACCTCTACAAACAAAGTTAACGATAAATAAGCAAATTAATATAATATTATCGTTTTACTTTTACTTCTAGAGTACGGAACCCTCGGTGCGCGAGTCCGACTTGCACTTGGCCGGTTTTTTTAATTAAACTAAAAATGATTTTCGATTTTTTTTATTCCAATGATGTTGGGCCACAATTTGTATAACTATTCCAAATTTCATGTCGATACCTTCAATAGTTACTAAAATAATCGACTGTGACAGACGGACGGACGGAGAAAGTCTCACCATAAGGGTTCCATTTTTACCATTTTGGTACGGAAACCTAACTAGATCTGTATGGAAACTCGTTATGGTAGAATCTTAATACATAATAATATTATGTTATTATACGGGGATAATTCCAACCTTGATTTGTATATAGCCAATGGTCTCGTTCGTAATTAAGATTTTATATTAATGTATTCAGAAAATACATAGGTAGACAAGTAGATTTAAGATTGGTTAAATTGGTAATTTGTGGGAGAGAAAATTATGAGAACTTCTAACCAATAAATTTTCTTTTAATTAATTTTATTAGTCCATAAATAGCTTTGGTGAAGCATTAAAACTCTGATTCAAATGGAAATTTCTAATTCTATGGTGGGATTATTATAATTTTAGGCTAAATTAATGCTTGTTGTTTTATAATTTTTAGTTTTATCGAATCACGCCTGTTACTTTTTGTTTATCTAAATAATTTTAACGCAAATTCCTTTTAAGTATCATTTTACGGTCTTTGTATAAATCAGACGTATAAATTTCTAATCGATCTTTTCTATAGGTGTTAAAGATAAAATAAAGTACCTTGTCTAATATTACTGTTTGTTGGAGATAGATTGGAGTAACCCTCACTTTACGTTTTTTGCAACCCGCACTCAACTATTTCACATTCACACTCCCAGTGTTTATATAGCGATCCCTTGCTGATAGCAATTCGATTTGTAATTTAAGGCGAGGAGGCAGACAAAGTTTAGGTATTTGAGGGGGTGAAAAGCAGGGGAAGGAGCGGAGTCGTAGTCCCGCCCAACGCGGAGCGCCCCGTGCGAAGCGCAGAAATGGCGCGAAGCAACTCTGGCGGGAAACAACTCCCGACTGACAAAACTGGTTATTTATGTAAACTTAATAGGTACTGTAACTTATTTTCGTCAATCCTACTATACTTTATTTGGCTCAGTTAGCATGGTTCCAGTTCATGTTCATAGCTAATCAAAAAAAATTTATACAGGTTCAATTCCTAACCAAATACAATAACATGCTTTTTTTAATTTTTTTTTTTTGGTTAGTCTACCGAGATCGTTCAAAATCGATATTTGGGCTTCCCTGGGGTCGAGAAAGAGAAAATGAATGCCTGCCATAATTTTAAAAAGTCCCCGCCATATTGAAATTCTATGTTATTGGGCCGATTACGTTCAAAATCGATATTTAGGCTTCCCTGGGGTCAAGAAAGAGGAAATGGGTGCCAAAATTTTAAAAAGTCACCGCCATATTGAAATTATTTGTTATTCGACCGATTTCATTATAAATCGATATTTGGGCTTGCCTGGGGTCAAGAAAGAGGAAATGGATGCCAAAATTTTAAAAGTCACCGCCATATTGAAATTCTTTGTTATTGGACCGATTTCGTTCAAATTCGATATTTAGGCTTCTCTGGGGTCAAGAAAGAGGAAATGGGTGCCAAAATTTTAAAAAGTCACCGCCATATTGAAATTCTTTGTTATTGGACCGATTTCGATCAAATTCGATATTTAGGCTTCTCTCGGGTCAAGAAAGAGGGAATGGATGCCAAAATTTTAAAAAGTGGACCGATTACGTTCCAAATCGATATTTAGGCTTCCCTGGGAAGAAAGAGGAAATGGGTGCCAAAATTTAAAAAAGTTACCGCCATATTGAAATTCTTTGTTACTGGACAGATTTCGTTCAAAATCGATATTTAGGATTCCCTAGGGTCAAGAAAGAGGAAATGGGTGCCAAAATTTTAAAAAGTCACCGCCATATTGAAATTCGCTGTTATTGGACCGATTTCGTTCAAATTCGATATTTAGGCTTCTCTCGGGTCAAGAAAGAGGAAATGGGTGCCAAAATTTAAAAAAGTTACCGCCATATTGAAATTCTTTGTTACTGGACAGATTTCGTTCAAAATCGATATTTAGGATTCCCTAGGGTCAAGAAAGAGGAAATGGGTGCCAAAATTTTAAAAAGTCACCGCCATATTGAAATTCGCTGTTATTGGACCGATTACGTTCCAAAACGATATTTAGGCTTCCCTGGGGTCAAGAAAGAGGAAATGGGTGCCAAAATTTAAAAAAGTTACCGCCATATTGAAATTCTTTGTTACTGGACCGATTTCGTTCAAAATATATATTTAGGCTTCCCTGGAGTCAAGATAGAGGGAATGGGTGCGAGAATTTTAAAGAGGGAATGGGTGCCAGAATTTTAAAAAGTCCCCGCCATATTGAAATTCTTTGTTATTCGACCGATTTCGTTCGAAATCGAAATTTGGGCTTCCCTGGGGTCAAGAGAGAGGAAATAGATTCAAAATCGATATTTAGGCTTCCCTGGGGTCAAGAAAGAGTAAATGGGTGGCAAAATTTTAAAAAGTCACCGCCATAATGAAATTCTTGTTTACTGGACCGATTTCGTTCAAAATCGATATTTAGGCTTCCCTGGGGTCAAGAAAGAGTAAATGGGTGCCAAAATTTTAAAAAGTCACCGCCATATTGAAATTCTTGTTTACTGGACCGATTTCATTCAAAATATATATTTAGGCTTCCCTAGGGTCCAGAAAGAGGAAATGGGTGCCAAAATTTTCAAAAGTCACCGCCATATTGAAATTCTTTGTTACTACACCGATTTCGTTCCAAATCGATATTTGTTCTTCCCTGGGGTCAAGAAAGAGGAAATCGGTGGCAAAATTTAAAAAAACACCGCCATATTGAAATTCTTTGTTATTGGACCGATTTCGTTCAAATTCGATATTTAGGCTTCTCTGGGGTCAAGAAAGAGGAAATGGGTGCCAAAATTTTAAAAAGTCACCGCCATTTTGAAATTCTTTGTTATTGGACCGATTTCGTTCAAATTCGATATTTAGGCTTCTCTCGGGTCAAGAAAGAGGGAATGGATGCCAAAATTTTAAAAAGTCACCGCCATATTGAAATTCTTTGTTATTCGACCGATTTCGTTCGAAATCGAAATTTGGGCTTCCCTGGGGTCAAGAGAGAGGAAATAGATGCGAAAATTTTAAAAAGTCACCGCCATATTAAAATTCTTTGTTACTGGACCGATTTCGTTCAAAATCGATATTTAGGCTTCCCTGGGGTCAAGAAAGAGTAAATGGGTGCCAAAATTTTAAAAAGTCACCGCCATATTGAAATTCTTGTTTACTGGACCGATTTCGTTCAAAATATATATTTAGGCTTCCCTGGGGTCCAGAAAGAGAAAATGGGTGCCAAAATTTTCAAAAGTCACCGCCATATTAAAATTCTTTGTTACTGGACCGATTTCGTTCAAAATCGATATTTAGCCTTCCCTGGGGTCAAGAAAGAGTAAATGGGTGCCAAAATTTTAAAAAGTCACCGCCATATTGAAATTCTTGTTTACTGGACCGATTTCGTTCAAAATCGATATTTAGGCTTCCCTGGGGTCAAGAAAGAGTAAATGGGTGCCAAAATTTTAAAAAGTCACCGCCATATTGAAATTCTTGTTTACTGGACCGATTTCGTTCAAAATATATATTTAGGCTTCCCTGGGGTCCAGAAAGAGAAAATGGGTGCCAAAATTTTCAAAAGTCACCGCCATATTGAAATTCTTTGTTACTAGACCGATTTCGTTCCAAATCGATATTTGTTCTTCCCTGGGGTCAAGAAAGAGGAAATCGGTGGCAAAATTTAAAAAAACACCGCCATATTGAAATTCTTTGTTACTGGACCGATTTCGTTCAAAATATATATTTAGGCTTGCCTGAGGTCAAGAAAGAGGGAATGGGTGATAAAATTTTAAAAAGTCCCCGCCATAACAAAGAATTTCAATATGGCGGGGACTTTTTAAAAGTCTGGCACCCATTCCCTCTTTAAAATTCTGGCACCCATTTCCTCTTTCTTGACCCCAGGGAAGCCTAAACATCGATTTTGAACAAAATTGTTCGAATGACAAAGAATTTCAATATGGCGGTGACTTTTTAAAATTTTCGCATTCAATTCCTCTTTCTTGACCCCAGGGAAGCCTAAATATCGATTTGGAACGAAATCGGTTCAGTAACAAAGAATTTCAATATGGCGGTGACTTTTTAAAATTTTGGCATTCATTTCCTCTTTCTCGACGCCAGGAAAGCCCAAATTTCGATTTTGAACGAAATCGGTCGAATAACAAAGAATTTCAATATGGCGGTGACTTTGTAAAATTTTCGCATCCTTTTTCTCTTTCTTGACCCCAGAGAAGCCTTAATATCAATTTGAACGTAATCGGTCCAATAACATATAATTCCAATATGGCGGGGACTTTTTTATATTTTAGCATCCATTTCCTCTTTCTTGACCCCAGAGAAGCCTAAATATCGATTTAGAACGAAATCGGTCGAATAACAAAGAATTTCAATATGGCGGGGACATTTTTAAATTTTGGCACCCATTTCCTCTTTCTTGACCCCAGGGAAGCCTAAATATCGATTTGAAACGTAATCGGTCCAATAAAAAACGAATTTCAATATGGCGGTGACTTTTTTATATTTGCGCATCCATTTCCTCTTTCGTGACCCCAGAGAAGCCTGAATATCGATTTTGAATGAAATCGGTCGAATAACAAAGAATTTCAATATGGCGGTGACTTTTTAATTTTGGCATCCATTTCTTCTTTTTGACCCTAGGGAAGCCTAAATATCGATTTTGAACGTAATCCGTCCATTATCAAAGAATTCCAACATGGCGGAAAAGTGCACCTGTGTTTGCACACATACTTGAGATAGAAACTAATTTCATCGATTCGATATATCGATACTTTTTGGCACTTCATGCATTGCCCTAGTTGCCAAAGACGCTTTCGCACGCGTAAGGATCTGGAAGGATCCGTGCGCATCCTTACGGAACCAAGGATGCGAAAGGATCCTTTCGCATGCGAATCGTGATCTACACTTGTAATTTTAGGCACTTTTAGGTACAAAAAAATTGTGAGCCGTCGTGGGACGCCTGGCAGATGTGAAACATCGACATTATTTTGTAAAAGTAATATGCAGAAAAGGACAGATTGTGATAGGAACTAAATATGTCACCAAGTATACATATAATAATACTACTACTACCACTACCCCTACCCCGACCCCTACCCCGACCCCTACCCCTACCCCTACCCCAACCCCTACCCCTACCTCTACCCCTACCTCTACCCCGACCCCTACCCCTACCCCTACCCCTACCCCTACCCCTACCCCGACCCCTACCTCTACCCCTACCTCTACAGACCCCTACTCCTACCCATACCCATACCCCTACCCCTACTTCTACCCCGACCCCTACCCCTACCCCTACCCCTACCTCTACCCCTACCCCTACCTCTACCCCTACCCTACCCCTACCCCTACCCCTACCCCGACCCCGACCCCGACCCCTACCTCTACCCCGACCCCTACCTCTACCCCTACCTCTACCCCGACCCCTACCCCTACCCCTACCCCTACCCCTACCTCTACCCCTACCTCTACCCCGACCCCTACCCCTACCCCTACCCCTACCCCTACCCTGACCCCTACCCCGACCCCTACCCCTACCTCTACCCCTACCCCTACCTCGACCCCTACTCCTACCCATACCCATACCCCTACCCCTACTTCTACCCCGACCTCTACCCCTACTCCTACCCCTACCCTACCCCAACCCTACCCCTACCCCTACCCCAACCCCTACCCCTACCTCTACCCCGACCCCTACCCCTACCTCTACCCCGACCCCTACCCCTACCCCAACCCCTACCCCTACCGCTACCCCGACCCCTACCCTGACCCCTACCCCTACCCCGACCCCTACCCCTACCCCTACCCCTACCATTATAATTATATACCCCTATAATTAGGTACACTCTATTTGACTTCTCTAAAGTCTAAAATATACAAAATAATAGTTTTCAAAGGTTTTCATATAAATTAATTCACAAGTAAAGGCCTTTCATATGATACCCCACTCGATATAGTTATTTTACTTTGAAATTTCAAACCCCCGATTTTCCCCCTTTTTTTATTAAAACTAAAAATAATTTTCAATTTTTCTTTATTCCAATGATTTTGGGCCACTATTATACACAACTATGCCAAATTTCATGTCGATAGCTTAAATAGTTACTGAAATAATCGACTGTGACAGACGGACGGAGAGACGGACGGAGAAAGTCTCACCATAAGGGTTCCATTTTTACCATTTTGGTATGGAACCCTAAAAAGGAAGAAAATCGGGTGTTTGAAATTTCAAAGTAAGATAACTATACCGAGTGGGGTATCATATGAAAGGCCTTTACTTGTGCATTCTAAAACAGTTTTTTATTTATTTCTAGATATAATAGTTTTTGATTAATCGGGCAAAATGTCGAAAAAATACCATCCACCCCCTTATATCCGAAGTTTACCAATCAAAAAATCAGAAATAATTATGGTCAATAGAGGTTTATGTATATTTTACAGGAAAAATAAAACCAACGCTCTAACTAGCATAGTTTTTTATATTAACAATAAACCTCTACAAACAAAGTTAACGATAAATAAGCAAATTAATATAATATTATCGTTTTACTTTTACTTCTAGAGTACGGAACCCTCGGTGCGCGAGTCCGACTTGCACTTGGCCGGTTTTTTTAATTAAACTAAAAATGATTTTCGATTTTTTTTATTCCAATGATGTTGGGCCACAATTTGTATAACTATTCCAAATTTCATGTCGATACCTTCAATAGTTACTAAAATAATCGACTGTGACAGACGGACGGACGGAGAAAGTCTCACCATAAGGGTTCCATTTTTACCATTTTGGTACGGAAACCTAACTAGATCTGTATGGAAACTCGTTATGGTAGAATCTTAATACATAATAATATTATGTTATTATACGGGGATAATTCCAACCTTGATTTGTATATAGCCAATGGTCTCGTTCGTAATTAAGATTTTATATTAATGTATTCAGAAAATACATAGGTAGACAAGTAGATTTAAGATTGGTTAAATTGGTAATTTGTGGGAGAGAAAATTATGAGAACTTCTAACCAATAAATTTTCTTTTAATTAATTTTATTAGTCCATAAATAGCTTTGGTGAAGCATTAAAACTCTGATTCAAATGGAAATTTCTAATTCTATGGTGGGATTATTATAATTTTAGGCTAAATTAATGCTTGTTGTTTTATAATTTTTAGTTTTATCGAATCACGCCTGTTACTTTTTGTTTATCTAAATAATTTTAACGCAAATTCCTTTTAAGTATCATTTTACGGTCTTTGTATAAATCAGACGTATAAATTTCTAATCGATCTTTTCTATAGGTGTTAAAGATAAAATAAAGTACCTTGTCTAATATTACTGTTTGTTGGAGATAGATTGGAGTAACCCTCACTTTACGTTTTTTGCAACCCGCACTCAACTATTTCACATTCACACTCCCAGTGTTTATATAGCGATCCCTTGCTGATAGCAATTCGATTTGTAATTTAAGGCGAGGAGGCAGACAAAGTTTAGGTATTTGAGGGGGTGAAAAGCAGGGGAAGGAGCGGAGTCGTAGTCCCGCCCAACGCGGGGCGCCCCGTGCGAAGCGCAGAAATGGCGCGAAGCAACTCTGGCGGGAAACAACTCCCGACTGACAAAACTGGTTATTTATGTAAACTTAATAGGTACTGTAACTTATTTTCGTCAATCCTACTATACTTTATTTGGCTCAGTTAGCATGGTTCCAGTTCATGTTCATAGCTAATCAAAAAAAATTTATACAGGTTCAATTCCTAACCAAATACAATAACATGCTTTTTTTAATTTTTTTTTTTGGTTAGTCTACCGAGATCGTTCAAAATCGATATTTGGGCTTCCCTGGGGTCGAGAAAGAGAAAATGAATGCCTGCCATAATTTTAAAAAGTCCCCGCCATATTGAAATTCTATGTTATTGGGCCGATTACGTTCAAAATCGATATTTAGGCTTCCCTGGGGTCAAGAAAGAGGAAATGGGTGCCAAAATTTTAAAAAGTCACCGCCATATTGAAATTATTTGTTATTCGACCGATTTCATTATAAATCGATATTTGGGCTTGCCTGGGGTCAAGAAAGAGGAAATGGATGCCAAAATTTTAAAAGTCACCGCCATATTGAAATTCTTTGTTATTGGACCGATTTCGTTCAAATTCGATATTTAGGCTTCTCTGGGGTCAAGAAAGAGGAAATGGGTGCCAAAATTTTAAAAAGTCACCGCCATATTGAAATTCTTTGTTATTGGACCGATTTCGATCAAATTCGATATTTAGGCTTCTCTCGGGTCAAGAAAGAGGGAATGGATGCCAAAATTTTAAAAAGTGGACCGATTACGTTCCAAATCGATATTTAGGCTTCCCTGGGAAGAAAGAGGAAATGGGTGCCAAAATTTAAAAAAGTTACCGCCATATTGAAATTCTTTGTTACTGGACAGATTTCGTTCAAAATCGATATTTAGGATTCCCTAGGGTCAAGAAAGAGGAAATGGGTGCCAAAATTTTAAAAAGTCACCGCCATATTGAAATTCGCTGTTATTGGACCGATTTCGTTCAAATTCGATATTTAGGCTTCTCTCGGGTCAAGAAAGAGGAAATGGGTGCCAAAATTTAAAAAAGTTACCGCCATATTGAAATTCTTTGTTACTGGACAGATTTCGTTCAAAATCGATATTTAGGATTCCCTAGGGTCAAGAAAGAGGAAATGGGTGCCAAAATTTTAAAAAGTCACCGCCATATTGAAATTCGCTGTTATTGGACCGATTACGTTCCAAAACGATATTTAGGCTTCCCTGGGGTCAAGAAAGAGGAAATGGGTGCCAAAATTTAAAAAAGTTACCGCCATATTGAAATTCTTTGTTACTGGACCGATTTCGTTCAAAATATATATTTAGGCTTCCCTGGAGTCAAGATAGAGGGAATGGGTGCGAGAATTTTAAAGAGGGAATGGGTGCCAGAATTTTAAAAAGTCCCCGCCATATTGAAATTCTTTGTTATTCGACCGATTTCGTTCGAAATCGAAATTTGGGCTTCCCTGGGGTCAAGAGAGAGGAAATAGATTCAAAATCGATATTTAGGCTTCCCTGGGGTCAAGAAAGAGTAAATGGGTGGCAAAATTTTAAAAAGTCACCGCCATAATGAAATTCTTGTTTACTGGACCGATTTCGTTCAAAATCGATATTTAGGCTTCCCTGGGGTCAAGAAAGAGTAAATGGGTGCCAAAATTTTAAAAAGTCACCGCCATATTGAAATTCTTGTTTACTGGACCGATTTCATTCAAAATATATATTTAGGCTTCCCTAGGGTCCAGAAAGAGGAAATGGGTGCCAAAATTTTCAAAAGTCACCGCCATATTGAAATTCTTTGTTACTACACCGATTTCGTTCCAAATCGATATTTGTTCTTCCCTGGGGTCAAGAAAGAGGAAATCGGTGGCAAAATTTAAAAAAACACCGCCATATTGAAATTCTTTGTTATTGGACCGATTTCGTTCAAATTCGATATTTAGGCTTCTCTGGGGTCAAGAAAGAGGAAATGGGTGCCAAAATTTTAAAAAGTCACCGCCATTTTGAAATTCTTTGTTATTGGACCGATTTCGTTCAAATTCGATATTTAGGCTTCTCTCGGGTCAAGAAAGAGGGAATGGATGCCAAAATTTTAAAAAGTCACCGCCATATTGAAATTCTTTGTTATTCGACCGATTTCGTTCGAAATCGAAATTTGGGCTTCCCTGGGGTCAAGAGAGAGGAAATAGATGCGAAAATTTTAAAAAGTCACCGCCATATTAAAATTCTTTGTTACTGGACCGATTTCGTTCAAAATCGATATTTAGCCTTCCCTGGGGTCAAGAAAGAGTAAATGGGTGCCAAAATTTTAAAAAGTCACCGCCATATTGAAATTCTTGTTTACTGGACCGATTTCGTTCAAAATCGATATTTAGGCTTCCCTGGGGTCAAGAAAGAGTAAATGGGTGCCAAAATTTTAAAAAGTCACCGCCATATTGAAATTCTTGTTTACTGGACCGATTTCGTTCAAAATATATATTTAGGCTTCCCTGGGGTCCAGAAAGAGAAAATGGGTGCCAAAATTTTCAAAAGTCACCGCCATATTGAAATTCTTTGTTACTAGACCGATTTCGTTCCAAATCGATATTTGTTCTTCCCTGGGGTCAAGAAAGAGGAAATCGGTGGCAAAATTTAAAAAAACACCGCCATATTGAAATTCTTTGTTACTGGACCGATTTCGTTCAAAATATATATTTAGGCTTGCCTGAGGTCAAGAAAGAGGGAATGGGTGATAAAATTTTAAAAAGTCCCCGCCATAACAAAGAATTTCAATATGGCGGGGACTTTTTAAAAGTCTGGCACCCATTCCCTCTTTAAAATTCTGGCACCCATTTCCTCTTTCTTGACCCCAGGGAAGCCTAAACATCGATTTTGAACAAAATTGTTCGAATGACAAAGAATTTCAATATGGCGGTGACTTTTTAAAATTTTCGCATTCAATTCCTCTTTCTTGACCCCAGGGAAGCCTAAATATCGATTTGGAACGAAATCGGTTCAGTAACAAAGAATTTCAATATGGCGGTGACTTTTTAAAATTTTGGCATTCATTTCCTCTTTCTCGACGCCAGGAAAGCCCAAATTTCGATTTTGAACGAAATCGGTCGAATAACAAAGAATTTCAATATGGCGGTGACTTTGTAAAATTTTCGCATCCTTTTTCTCTTTCTTGACCCCAGAGAAGCCTTAATATCAATTTGAACGTAATCGGTCCAATAACATATAATTCCAATATGGCGGGGACTTTTTTATATTTTAGCATCCATTTCCTCTTTCTTGACCCCAGAGAAGCCTAAATATCGATTTAGAACGAAATCGGTCGAATAACAAAGAATTTCAATATGGCGGGGACATTTTTAAATTTTGGCACCCATTTCCTCTTTCTTGACCCCAGGGAAGCCTAAATATCGATTTGAAACGTAATCGGTCCAATAAAAAACGAATTTCAATATGGCGGTGACTTTTTTATATTTGCGCATCCATTTCCTCTTTCGTGACCCCAGAGAAGCCTGAATATCGATTTTGAATGAAATCGGTCGAATAACAAAGAATTTCAATATGGCGGTGACTTTTTAATTTTGGCATCCATTTCTTCTTTTTGACCCTAGGGAAGCCTAAATATCGATTTTGAACGTAATCCGTCCATTATCAAAGAATTCCAACATGGCGGAAAAGTGCACCTGTGTTTGCACACATACTTGAGATAGAAACTAATTTCATCGATTCGATATATCGATACTTTTTGGCACTTCATGCATTGCCCTAGTTGCCAAAGACGCTTTCGCACGCGTAAGGATCTGGAAGGATCCGTGCGCATCCTTACGGAACCAAGGATGCGAAAGGATCCTTTCGCATGCGAATCGTGATCTACACTTGTAATTTTAGGCACTTTTAGGTACAAAAAAATTGTGAGCCGTCGTGGGACGCCTGGCAGATGTGAAACATCGACATTATTTTGTAAAAGTAATATGCAGAAAAGGACAGATTGTGATAGGAACTAAATATGTCACCAAGTATACATATAATAATACTACTACTACCACTACCCCTACCCCGACCCCTACCCCGACCCCTACCCCTACCCCTACCCCAACCCCTACCCCTACCTCTACCCCTACCTCTACCCCGACCCCTACCCCTACCCCTACCCCTACCCCTACCCCTACCCCGACCCCTACCTCTACCCCTACCTCTACAGACCCCTACTCCTACCCATACCCATACCCCTACCCCTACTTCTACCCCGACCCCTACCCCTACCCCTACCCCTACCTCTACCCCTACCCCTACCTCTACCCCTACCCTACCCCTACCCCTACCCCTACCCCGACCCCGACCCCGACCCCTACCTCTACCCCGACCCCTACCTCTACCCCTACCTCTACCCCGACCCCTACCCCTACCCCTACCCCTACCCCTACCTCTACCCCTACCTCTACCCCTACCCCTACCTCGACCCCTACTCCTACCCATACCCATACCCCTACCCCTACTTCTACCCCGACCTCTACCCCTACTCCTACCCCTACCCTACCCCAACCCTACCCCTACCCCTACCCCAACCCCTACCCCTACCTCTACCCCGACCCCTACCCCTACCTCTACCCCGACCCCTACCCCTACCCCAACCCCTACCCCTACCGCTACCCCGACCCCTACCCTGACCCCTACCCCTACCCCGACCCCTACCCCTACCCCTACCCCTACCCCGACCCCGACCTCTACCCCTACCCCTACCCCTACCCCTACCCCTACCCCTACCCCGACCCCTACCCCTACCCCGACCCCTACCCCTACCCCTACTCCTACCCCTACCCTACCCCGACCCTACCCCTACCCCTACCCCTACCCCGACCCCGACCCCGACCCCTACCTCTACCCCGACCCCTACCCCTACCTCTACCCCGACCCCTACCCCTACCCCAACCCCTACCCCTACCGCTACCCCGACCCCTACCCTGACCCCTACCCCTACCCCGACCCCTACCCCTACCCCTACCCCGACCCCGACCTCTACCCCTACCCCTACCCCTACCCCTACCCCTACCCCTACCCCTACCCCGACCCCTACCCCTACCCCGACCCCTACCCTTACCCCTACCCCTACCCCTACCTCTACCCCTACCTCTACCCCTACCTCTACCCCGACCCCTACTCCTACCCATACCCATAAAGTACCTAACTACCGCACCTACCTACCTTTTTTTTTTTTTTATTCGAAGACAAGCTAGTCCTTGACTGCGATCTCACCTGATGGTAAGTGACGATGCAGTCTAAGATGGTAGCGGGCTAACTTGGAAGGGATATGGCAGTGAACATTCAACCCATACCCCTAATTGGTTTCTACACGCCATCGTGCCGGAACGCTAAATCGCTTGGCGGCACGTCTTTGACGGTAGGGTGATAACTAGCCACGGCCAAAGCCTCCCACCAGACCAGACCAGAGACAATTCAGAAATTATAAATTCCCAAATTGACCCCGCCGGGAATCGAACCCGAGACCTCCCAGTTATAAGACAACAGCGCTCACCACTGAGCCAGGGGGGTCGTCAATTTGACCTCAATTTGATTAGCCAAACTGTACGATGTACCTATATGATGTACTTACTTTGCATGATGCATCCCACCATTATTAGATACCTTACTTGATGATGAAATTGATATTTCATGATCCACTACATTACATGTTACACAAATCATCCTTTACAAAATATTGAAATAGGTACCTACTTACTTTACAACTTCCATCATCTGCTTTTGTTATTTTTAGGGTTCCGTACCCAAAGGTTACCAACGGGACCCTATTACTAAGCGCACGCTGTCCGTCCGTCCGTCCGTCTGTCAGCGGGCTGTATCTCGTAAACCGTAACAGATAGACAAATGAAATTTTCACATAATTATTATGTATTTCTATTGCCGCTATAACAACAAATAATAAAAATTAAATTAAATTAAAAAAATTAAATTAAAATGTTTCCATGGGTACATGGAAATATTTTAATTAAATTTTTTTAACGGAACCCTAAAAGAGCGAAGCCTGACTCGCACTTGGCCGATTTTTTTATACTGTACATTCTTAGATTTTGCTTTTTTTCGGACCCATTTTCAAAATTAGTCTACTCAGTCCCTACTTATTTACAACTTTTTTGATGGATAAATTATTTACAATATTAATTTATACAAACTTATAATTAGGTACACTCTATTTGACTTCTCTAAAGTCTAAAATATACAAAATAATAGTTTTCAGTATAAACATAAACAATTTTCAATTATTACAATTTACGATAATATTTGATAGCCGAGCGAGCGCAGCGCGACGCAGGTCCACCTAGCAGCACGCCTCGGCGATCACTGTCTAATTGAGTAGGAGAGACAAAGAAGTCGCTTCTGCGAATAGAAGGGCCAAGTGACAAATTGTAATGGATAATATTAAAATTATAACAGTTGCAATAAATAAAATCTAAAACAGCCATTTGTTGTATTAAAATATGAAAAACAATTGTAAATAATTTTACCAAAATAAATGTATGCATAACAGAGAACGATGGGAGTTTATGTATTTGCAGAGTCAACTTTGCAATTTTTTTCTATCGAGAAAAGTTTGCGTCATCGTGTTTAGGAAACAGCCATCAGGCCAGAAATACGATCAATTATAACTACTTTTTTTTCATAATATTATGACCCATAGATTTTAAATTGGACGATCTTCATTCGGCTTGTGATATGAAGATCGTGACTGACTACAGCGCCTTAAACTTCGAGGTCAATTTAAACACGTCTTTATTAATTAGTATCCAAAAAGAGAGAGCTATACGTAGTTCTTACTACTAATAAAATAAAATAAAATAAGCCTTTATTGCTGTTAATTTATGTACATTGGTTGAAATCTGATACCTATTACCTAATACATTTTTAACTTACATTCTAAATTTAAGACATAAAAACTTTTAATAGAAAATAGTTAGTTGAAATTTTTTTTGGAGTTTACTCCTTAAGAATCGATTTTAGGCGCACGGTATGAGAAAAATTCGAGCAGTAAAATCTACTTATGAATGACCTCGTTACGTTTTTCACAACGATGCAAAATTCTACCCTAACGTTGAGTAAATAAGGTTGGTTTTCGCTTGAGTTGTCGAATGCCCGCGTTACGTTTTTCACAACGATGCAAATTTCTACCCTAACGTTGAGTAAATAAGGTTGGTTTTCGCTTGAGTTGTCGAATGTGAAAGAGCTTTCGCTTCGGGAAGCCGAGCGCGTACCGATCGGGTCCGAGCGGCGCCGCCCGAGACGCAGCGAGCGCCGCGAATGTATTACGACGTTTTAAGGAGTAAACTCCAGTCGTGCGTCGGAGCTGACACACACACTTTTTTTTTTGTTAGGAAGTTTTTATATTTAGAAATAGGTTAGGGGTTATATATATATTAATTACATCTTTGTCTCTTTGCCTTTGTCAGAGGACAAGCTGTTCTTACTACTAAACACTATCAAATATTTAATCGAGTATTCATATATTTTGTGCTTACATGGAGGTATATAAAATATTTTTATTAACAGTGTAATATTTGTATTTCTATGAGTCTACCACTGGTTTGGAATGCCCTTCCTGCCGAGAAGAACCAGCAAGAAACTCGGCGGTTGCTCTTTTCAAAACAAGTCTATACAATTCAATAGATACTATGCTATGTATGCAGTGTTTCCACAATGAGTTCCACAAAAGCATACCTAATTATAATTCAACACGTTAAGACGGGCAGACAGAAAGCAGCCCCATTCCCGCTGGTGGAACCCGTTCACGAGCATGACGCATGATCCAGCCATTGCTTCGCCTAGTGAGCCCTTGGTCTAGTGGGCCTCGGATATGTGAAAAACCAACAATGGAAGGAACAATGAGTTCCCGATTCTTTTGCAATGTAGTACCACTGTTGTTGCGAATTTTTAAACCTTTGTAATTAAGATTTTATTTTTTGTGCTAGGCCTTATTTCATTCCTTCTATGAATTTTTGACTTACGATCACCATACTAGTAAATATTACAGAAAAGTGAAGAACCACTAGCTAGTGTAATGTATCAATTTGATTTGATTGATCTTTGTTACTATTCTAGTATAATTCAACCATTCACTAACATAGTTATTGTTTTCAAATGCTAGATTATATTTTATTACTAGCTCATGCCCGCGACTTCGTCCGTGTTTATTGGAACGTAAGTTCCTTATCGCGCGGTGCGGAAGGGGGCTAGACGGAAAAAAATAAGGAACCGACACTCGACACTTTTTTGAAACCGACACTTTTTGTTGAATGTGAATTTTGCATTGTGTTCGGTATTTTCGCCTAAGAACACGGCGTCTGCATGGCCTAGTGGTTAGGGCAGTCGCCTAAAAGTTCAACGTCGATGGTTCGAATCCCAGCTCGACAGACTGAATTTTCTATTTTCTATTTTATTTTAAATAATTTCTAAATGTGGAATTTTTCCCTAATTTTTTATTGTATAAATTGGATAAAATGTTATTGTACTACTAACGCCATCTGTTAAAAAACCAGAGTAACTCTTTGGTTTTGTAACATTGCTGCAATAGAAATAAACTAAATATAATTCATCGTAGTTAATCAATTTGATACTAGATGACACCACTAGTTTATTACAATTCCTTCACTAATTAATCGAAAGGAACTTCGTTTCATCCGGGTGTCCCTTGACACCTCTCAAGTTTTTTATTTTTTAAAATCCCTCGGGAACTCTTTGATTTTCCGGGATAAAAAGTAGCCTTTGCCACTCTCCAGGTCCTCAACTATACCCATGCAAAAAATCACGTCGATCCGTAGCTCTGTTGCGGCGTGATTGAAGGACAAACCAGCAAACCAACAAACAAACACACTTTCGCATTTATAATATTAGTATGATACGACTTTTAATATTAACGTATTTTCAAAATGAGTCAACTTACGACATGAATAAGAGAGATTATTAAAGTGAGCTTTTAACTTTTCTAACGTTTATCAACACAAATGCTTTCACGTTATTGGTACGAGTATCTATTTATTCCAAAAATGTATGGAACAATTATTTTCTTAATAACTAACTACATTATGTGCAGAGAGAGGGCGGCTCGACATTAGTCTCCTTCGAAACTCTTTCACGACACAACCCAAAAAAACTTTAATGTATAACTACATTGGAAGACTGGTTGATTCCCGCAACTTAATAAAAATAATGAAAGCCTTAATAATAGATTTTAACACTTAGGTATTAATAGGTACGGAGTGAAAACCCAAAGGCTGACGGTTCAATTCCCACCCGTTGCATTATTGTCGTCCACACATACCTGAACTTTTGCTTTGTATTGGTAAATGAGGAATAATTGTTATGCTATTATATAAAAAACAAGTGTAAATTAAAAAAATATTTTTAAAAAACAAGCTTTTAGTAGCTGGCTACATCGTCAGACCCTGGCTATCATCTAGAACCAGACTACTTGTCAAGACGAATCAAACGAGCCCAAACGCGATGGGACGTTACGTCGTTTTATTACAGAGTTGCCAAAACCACCTTCCGGCTTCATCATGAGACCCTGAATATCCTCAGGACCAGACTACTTGTCAATATTAATCAAACGAGTCTTAACTCGATGGTATTTCGTCATATTATTACAGAGTTACCAAAACCACCTTCCGGTTTCATCATCAGACCCTGATCAGATCAGACTCGTAACCACCTAAAACAAAGTACTCTTCAAGACGTATCAAACGAGCCGAAACTCAATGAGGTTGCGTCGTTTCATTACAGAGTTCCTATGACCACCTTCCAGCTCTATCATCAGACCCTGGTTACCATTCAAACGAGCCCAAACTTGATGAGGTTGTGTCGTTTCATTGCGAAGTTGCTATGGCCACCTTCCAGCTACATCATCAGATCAGCACCATGTCGTCATAATATTTCATAGTCACACGAATTGTACACATGTATGCAAAATTTCAGCTCAATCGGTAACCGGCAAGTGGATCAAATTTAACATCATCAGACCCTGGTTACCATTGAAAGGCAAACTATTCGTCAAGATGATTCAAACGAGCCCAAACTTGATGAGGTTGTGTCGTTTCATTGCGAAGTTGCTACGGCCACCTTCCAGCTACATCATCAGATCAGCACCATGTCGTCATAATATTTCATAGTCACACAAATTGTACACATGTATGCAAAATTTCAGCTCAATCGGTAACCGGGAACTGGATCAAATTTAACATCATCAAACCCTGGTACCATTGAAAGGCAAACTATTCGTCAAGATGATTCAAACGAGCCCAAACTTGATGAGGTTGTGTCGTTTCATTGCGAAGTTGCTATGGCCACCTTCCAGCTCCATCATCAGATCAGCACCATGTCGTCATAATATTGCATTGTCACGCGAATTGCACATGTATGCAAAATTTCAGCTCAATCGGTAACCGGGATGTGGATCTTTAATTTGCAAGATTTGATGACAAACATTTTTGATGACAAACATCGGGACAGGTGAAACTATTATAAAAACTTGTAAATACCAGGATGAGTATGATGAGTAGAGGCGCTCGCGGCAATTTTTACGTAACAGCTTCAATCAACTTAATTACATACGAAAGTTTCTCTTTGGCGGCTGCGCTTTGCTGACACTCGACTACGAGTATAAACCAACAAACTGTAATTAATGGAATTCATTTGACGTCATTTTGTTAAGTATAGCTAAAACTGGATATATCTTATTCAAGGGGCTCTTTTATCAATTGGATTTATAAGGAACCTACATCAGCATACTTGCCATGTAATAAGATGTGGTGACAAGTTACACAATGATAAACATAATAATCTATACTTATAACAAAATCGTTTCAGGCGTTTAGAAGTTATGGTGGAATATACAAACTCACATACATACATACATGAACCCTGAAAACAATATACTCCTTTTTTCAGGCAGTCGTATAATAAAAAGACTTGTCCTGACTGACTGACTGACCTATCAACGCACAGTCTACTGAAGTTAGAACCTTGAAATTTTGACAGTAAGTTCCTTTTATGACGTGCCGAGCACTAAGAAAGGATTTTTTGAAATTCCCATAGGGGTTAGTTATCGGATGAATGTTTGCATGGAAGTCCGTCATTTTTCAAGGTCAATATCTATGAAACTTGTTATTTTGGCTTTCGATTAAAAATAAAGAAATACGTGTTTCACAGTATTTGAACATTTCAAACCCAAAAGGGGATAAACAGGGAATGAATGTTTGTAAGAAAGTCCGTCATTTCTCAAGTTATATCTATGAAACTTGGTATTTTGGCTTTCGTTTAAATATAAAGAAATACGTGTTTCACAGTTTTAGAAAATTCCACCCCAAACCTAATTCCACGCGGACGAAGCTGCGGGGGCAAACGCTAGTACAAGCGCTAGTATTAAATAGGCATCGCGCATGAATCCAATATTCTCCTACAATTCTATTCTACATACTCTGTATTGTGAAATTGCACTTTCATTAACGCTAACGTATATAAATGTCATGAAGTGTTATTTACGATGGTTCAACTGCAAAATCATTTTGTTGTTTGTAAGCGACTATTAGGAATTAAAATAAACTCTAAAGCAAGTCAAATGAAACTAAAATTAAATATTATTATTATGTATTTGCATACATACCTGTACTCTGCAGACTATACTATGTATGAAGTTGCGGTTTAAAGCTTAGGATGTATTTCGTAGCAGAGTTTTGTTTAATTTGTTGTAAAACGTATTAAGCTTATGACCAATATTAGCTTGATTATGACCCATATGCATTTGAAAGAGGTAAATTATTATGTTAACTCTTTCAAATGTTTAACTGTCATAAGGGATTCTTAATAGATTTTCATTATTCATAAAATACCAGACCTATGTCTGCATGTTATTTATGAGTACGTAGGTTATGGGTATATTTGCAAACCGATTATTATTGATCGATATTCTTATACACTAATAGATTAGGGTGATGGGTTTTACTTATAAGGAAGTCTGATTTTTTTTGAAATATAATATTATGTCAAATCCCTAAAAATTTTATATAGGTATACTACGAGATGATCCGCAAGATAACCCAGATTTTCAAGAACATTTAATGCATTTTTCAATACCTATAATATAAAAGTGTACGACGTCAGTTGCAAGAAGTAGCCGCATCAGAGTTCGTTATCTATCTAATGGTTCGCCCCGAACCTCGCGGTAACGGTATCCCATAATTATATATATTTTTTTCTCCATTCATTCATTCATTCGATACATGACGACCAAACATTGATGACATTATTATTATACCCGTTTTCACCAAACATACCTAAATCATCCCCTCTGTAGGAGTTTCTTTACGTAGGTAGCTCCTAAATACAATCCTAAGTCCTAACATTCGTCCCAATGTCCTTTTATGTGTCCCGTACAGGATCGTGATAAAGTAAATAGCGGTTCTCGCACATCCTGGTGGCGTAGGTGTTGCGTAAATTATGGCCGCGTGCAATTTGAGTACCTTCAAGTTAAGAGTGAATAGGCATCTTCTAGGCAAGCGCGCTTCAACCTAAACCTCATCAGTGCTTTTCATCAATAATAATAATCTTTTTGCAATAAATAACCCTTCAGGGTTATTGTATGAAAATCGTCATTTCGAAGTCAAGAAGCAAAATCAAAATTTAATAAATAACTGAAGTTAGCCGAGAACTTGGTCTATAAGTTAGCATGTTTTATCTTTGAATCTAATCAGTTACCACTATTAATATAGAGCAAAAGCTTTTTCGAGTATCCATTTTACTCATAAGTACCTAGTCTAGACAGATTGTATTGATAAAATAATGACATGTGCCTTTTCATGTCAGAACCCATATCAATTTCATGATGTACTCAGATTCTCTTTTACAAAACAATACATTCCTAAAATAAAATATTAAGGTACAGAGGTATAAAAAAAATTGTGTTCAATGATTGGCAATGAACCGTAATTTTAGATTATAAGGATTTTTGCCTATAGCTAGAAATGCAAGTACCTACCTACTGTGAAGTCGGAATACCGCCTTCAATACACAGTATAATCAATCTGCTTATAAGTTGCTATTCGACTTACTTTGATGTATATTCTTACCGTGAAAAGGGTATTTTAATTATTAGGTACCTTCTAATAAAATTAAAAGTACAGTTATTTTAGCAGCCAAATAATGCAACAAGCATATTAAAAACCTGTATTTAATTGAGTTTCTTTAGTTAAATGTTGTCGAATTGTTTCAAGTTTTGTCTCAATCGCCATAACTGTAATTTCATCACGATGCGCGTACAAGTAATAATTGTCTCAATATTTTTGAAGAATAGATAAAATATTTCAATTTTTATGACAACAGAAAAATTCTTTTCTTAGTTAATTTCGATTTTGTTAAATTAATGAAATAATCTTTTGAGAATTTGTAGGTTCTAGAAAGTCTACAAATGCCTTCCCTAGCGGAGTAGCCTCTATCCAAAGACTAGTTAGTCCGCATTTGAACTGACCACAACACTACACACCGAACATCTCAAAGGAAATGTCCCCAAAGTTTGTTTCAGTTTTGCAAATAGCGAATAAATTAAACAGCAATTAAATTTTCTGACAGATAGTTCGTATTTGAAATGAGAATCTAATGTATGATTTAACAATCCTTATGGAGGTCACTTTATAGGTGCTCTAAGTTTCATGTTTAAGTTTCTAGTGATAGTTAATTTTGGAGTACTGTAAATTTTGGAGTACTGTGTGAACAAAACCTTTGTGCTGGTATATTTGAACACAAGCAAAATAGTAAATTATACTTGGAGTTTTATTTATTCGATTCCAATAAGCATCTGTCATCCCGTCTCATATGGAGTCCACTGGTGACCGGAGGGGGGCTGGAAGGTACCTTGGTCTACACAAAGGCCATTCAGCGGGGTAACGTAGACTGGTGACCGGAAGGGCGCTGGAAGGTACCTTAGTCTACACAAAGGCCATTCGGCGGGGTAACGTAGCTTCCACTGGTGACCGGAGTGAGGCTGGAAGGTACCTCGGTCTACACAAAGGCCATTCAGCGGGGTAACGCAGCGTCCACTGGTGACCGGAGGGGGGCTGGAAGGTACCTTGGTCTACACAAAGGCCATTCAGCGGGGTAACGTAGCTTCCACTGGTGACCGGAGGGGGGCTGGACAAACAGCAGTACAGACTAAAGTTTATGTAGATTAGTCATGCGGTTCATCAAAATTCAATATACTTGAGTATTATTATATTTTTATGTTTAATTTTTGCCCAAAATTTTAAAATATACGAATAGGTAATGATGTCAGACAAACTTGTTCGCGCCGCCGCCGCGCCAACCGTACCACGATTATCCGGAATTTATAAACTAAAAATAAAATAATAATGAGAGAAATGTTTCTTGTTGTTTCTCTTTCCTTCGCTATGATATGTGATTTTCATTTATGATTTTGTCGACGTAAAATGGCTTAAACCGTTAAAATTGTGGTTTAATGACGAGTTATTGCGGCTTTTTGTGACATGTTGCTACGAGCTACATTGCTACGATTTCGTAGAAGCGAGACTAACCACTGAAGGGTTTTTGGGGCTTACTTACACTGTAAAGTAATAGTAACAATTGTGATTCTTTGTAAGTAATAATAAAAATATGCAGAGAGCTCAACATCATGAGAAAATCATAATATTTTTTATGTTTCTAGTTTTCATTTTTTACAAGCTTTTATTTAGTTTGACCAGTTTATTAATTTGTTTATTTATTTGTTTGTTTGGGTCAAATCTTGCAAGATAAATTAGAACCACTTCCCGGTTTCCAATTGAGCTGAAATTTTGCATGTATGTGTAAATCGGATGACAATGCAATATTATTGTGACATGGAGTTGATCTGATGATGGAGACGGAAGATGGCTATCGGAACTCTGTAATAAAACGATGTAACCCCATCGAGTTTGGGCTCGTTTGATTCGTCATGACAAGAACTTTGATCCTAGATGATATTTAAAGTCTAATGATGTAGCTACTAAAAGCTTGTATTTAAAAATAAAATTTTTAATTTACACTTGCTATATTTTTTAAAACAGTCATTTTGTACTTGTTAGCAGATGGATGGAAGGGCTGATAATATAAGTACAGGAAAAATATAATGTCAAATCACGGGATACTTGTGTCATAAAACCCTTATCTACAATCTTTATCGTTCATTTTAGGACCCTTACAAGTTTTATGCGAGTTTTCCGTTATGATCGCAGTACACATATTACTGAAGTAATATTGATGACGAGCATATATTAAAATACTTTTACCATACTAGCTAAAGTTTTACTCGTATGTAATGTCTTTCTTTTGTTCTTATCGAAGAATCTGTCATTGTGCTCGGAACAAGGAAATTCAATCTGGTTAAGTGCAAGTTTCTTAATGAATATTAGGCAAGCTGAAAATGAAATCAAATAATCGGCTGTGACAGACGGACGTAGAAAGTCGCACCAAAAGGGTTCCATTTTTACCACTTTGGTACGGAACCTTAATAATATATTTCATATCCAAATTAGCGCAAAGATTGTGGGAGTTGGTACGAAAATAGTTTAACGGTCAAAACGGTGACCCTTCAGTTTTCAGTCCAAAAATTTAACCGTTAGGCTATAATTATGAGGTTTAAAAAATAAAATGCGACTTCTACTTCTACAGATCAACGTTTACTCAACTTTTTCCTCGTATATAACAAAACTGGCTGACTGGCTGACGACTGCAACTTCGTCTGCGTGAATAAAAAAAACTTAAATGCATTAAAAAAAATTAAAATCCCACGGCCTCATCTTTGCTTTTCCGGGTTAAAAAGTAGCCTATGTAACTCTCCAGGTCCTCAACTATATATGTAATTACATCGAGCAAATCCTATGCAAAAAATTACCTCGGTACGTGGCTCTGTTGCAGCGTAATTGAAGGACGAGCAAACACACTTTCGCATTTATAATATCCATCATCGTCATCATGAGCAACCCATTAATTAATGTCTCACTACTGAACGCATCCTCTCAGAGAAGGTTTATCGGCCGTTCTCCAACACGCTGGCCCAATTGGTAGATTTCACACATCTTTGAGAACATTATGGAGAACTCTCAGGTGTGCAGGTTTCCTTCATATTTATTTGCATTGACGCACATAACTCCAAAAAGTCCGAGGTGCGTCCCCGTGCTCGAACCTGCAGCCCCCTGAATAGGAGACCACAGTCTTAACTACTAGGCTATGACTGCTTTTGACTTACTTACTAATAATAAAACAACATAATAATAATATTAGTAATATTATAATGATTAGTAGTTTAGAAATTATGACATTCAGTAGTACATAAGCGAACTAAATTATTAACGTAATGTTAACACGTGTGATTTCTCTATCAAGTAAAGCAAACTATTGTATTTGCCGGTTAAATTGATTGTGGTTACGTGACAAGTGACAGCGGTTACGTGTGACGGGTGCCGCGACAGTGCTACGGTCTACGTTGGAACACGTTAATTTTCAGAGAAGTTTATTCAGATGAGCCTCATACACACGTAATTAGGTATATAGGTACGATTAGGTTGCCATTTGTAACTCATTTTTAAGTTTATGTTTATGATTTGTTTATTTTTAAATTGGTGTAGTTGCAATAAAGTGTGTTAATTTATTCATTAAAGTGTTCGTCCGTGTTAGGTTTCTTAACAATCCTGCAGAAACCTTTTTTTTCTCGGGATAAACGTATATTAAAATAATATCGATGCAAATAATCAAGTCATCTCCAAACACGGAGATTCAATAAGATATTAATTTTAAGTTTTTAAGTAGGTATTAGAGAATGAACATAATTATAAGACCAGAGAAAATTCTGTGTAAAAAACTGCGAGTAAAGCCACGTTTCAACCAGTGTTCATTGAAACTGGTGATTAGGTTAACCCTTCCTGTTAAATGGCTGAATGGATTTTGACGTTGAAAGTGATAAATACAAAAACTTTCCCTTTTAACTCTTAACTTTAAACATTTTTCACTTTAAGGGCCAGTTGCAAGTCAGAATGTTAAAGTAAAGTTACCTTTAATGTCAAAGGTACCCATAAAAACAAGGAAGTTAATTATGGTAATTCCATAATTAATGTTAAAAGTAAAATTTTGGTAAAAATGGCTATTATCAAATTTTAGTTAAACGGCAACCTTAATTTAACAGCCTTACGTGCATATTGATTTATTTAGTTAAGTTTTTACTTTGAATCAGGAAAACAACTACTATATTTGAATGACGTTAATACGTCAATAAAATAAAATAAATCATATTTGACGACACCGCTCCTCTGGCCGAGCGTCTAATAAAGGCATTCACACACTATCTCAGAACAGAACATCATCCTCAGCAATCACCTTCTCTCAAAGATAATAACTATCCACAAAGAAGGTACATTGTAATCTTTACATGACAAGCATGGAACCCAATATTTCCATGTCTAACTAGACAAACCCGGCTAACTAAGCTAGTCTAGGCGCAGCCTCCACCATCCCCATAGCTGCCCTGTCTCCACCAAGAGAAGACCCTAAGCAAATCATCCTTTCTAACTCGCTCATGGCCCATTTTAAGGCAAAGAGATACTATCACCAATTAACCAATTCACAAACAGTCATTCCACAACGACTAATCAATCTTTCTGCAACATCACCAATTACACAATCAATCACTCTAGATACCAAAAGCATTGCAACCACAAAATCACACCGCATCCAAAACCAAGGACTATGGTCCATGACAGCTAACCTAGCAATTATTACGTAGTCTCCTAACCAGCAACTCTACGACAATTGCATAATCACTCCACAACAACAATTCATCACAATTAAATCACTAATCCTACAAATAACCTCAATCCAACCAAATTAATGACAAAACTGCTATTTTAAAGACCGCCTGCCACCCTGTCTAACCGAATTCTGAATCCTCGACCATGAACACTAGAATATCTGACCATAGATCACATCGTTACACAGACACCGAGACTAGCATCCCTGACAAATTCCGCCATAGACTACAAACATTAAGGAATGTGACATGATAAACTATCCACAGACAATCGATAACTGATGGAACTGGGAATTACGACTACGTTAACAGATGGCACCTCACCAATATGCTACACGGCCAACCTGACATTCGCACGTCCCCGTGCGTCCGCCTGCCTTCGTGCGTCCGCCAGGACCAAGAGATTTCCGCACAGAAACACAAAGTCGAGTACACCTCTAGACCCGCTCGTCCATCCCTGACCTCTGGACCCGCTCGTCCATCCCTGACCTCTGGACCCGCTCGTCCATCCCTGACCTCTGGACCCGCTCTTCCATCCCTGACACTGCACTTCATCCAAGGCCACCAGTCAAAGTCATAATAATATCATCTGTCCATTGCGTCAATTATCCACACACTTCAACCAGTTAACGTCATTGTCAACTTCAACATCATCTGGCAAGAGTGTGTCCCTTCAACCAACTCCCACGAGTCTGGCCCGGACTGCACTCTCCACCAGGATAAACTCCGGAGCTCATCTGGGAGGCACCAGTGAATCCCTTCAATCAACACAAACAATGCGTATGACCCGGATTGCACCACCAAAGCCCAGGATAGACAGGAAATCATCTGGGAGGCACTAGTGAATCCCTTCAATCAACACAAACAGTGTGTATGACCCGGATTGCACCACCAAAGCCCAGGATAGACAGGAAATCATCTGGGAGGCACTAGTGAATCCCTTCAATCAACACAAACAATGCGTATGACCCGGATTGCACCACCAAAGCCCAGGATAGACAGGAAATCATCTGGGAGGCACTAGTGAATCCCTTCAATCAACACAAACAATGTGTATGACCCGGATTGCACCACCAAAGCCCAGGATAGACAGGAAATGAAACACATACACTAGAACATTCACTTGTCACTCAGTCAAAAAGATCAAGGTCATTGTCATAGTCATGTTCAAATGTAGTCTGTTTGAGAACGTCAACCCATATAGGCCAGTCCTCCAGTCCTTTCAATCAACTGTCTGTAAGTCTGGCCTGGACGATTACAGTCCCTCATTGATATTCTTAACTTAGCTCAACCTTAATCTCAACTTTATTAACCAAGAAGTCTACCAAAGATCATTGACAAAGAATAATAAACACGGATCCTCTCAAAGAATCATTGCATTGACATACTTCAATCAAAATCATGTCAAATGACTTCATTTTTAATCACAAATATCGCAATAGCTTTACCTTCTCAAGTCTCACACATCGACAAACTGAATCGCCATAGTCATCGTGCATCCCTACAGGATCGCCCCGACACCATGCATCCAAGTATGCAATTTCCACCAATCACCGTGTATCCACACAAGGATCACACAACACCTGGTTTCCACGAAACCACAAGAATGCAAGCTATTCGATCACACAGGAATCTAATTATCCCTTTATCTTAACTCTACACAATAGTCATCAATGATTCTTTGTTCACCTCATTGCATTGACATTCATCATTCAATCAAAAAAAATTTTTGTTCTTGGTCTTTTTTCTTTTCTTTGTTTTAAGGAATATCATCTAAGCCGATACTTGACATATATTCCCCCTTCCCCTCCAAAAAAAAAAAGAAAAAAAAAGAAAGAAAGCTAGTGATTCGACCACACAAGAAACTTACTGTCCCATTTATCTCAACTTTACAACTTCTTACAAAAATATTCAGAGAAACAACTTACAAGAGACATGAAATTCTAACGTGGGCATGGAATTCTAACGTGGGCATGAAGTACTTTATCGTGGGCATGAAGTTCTTTATCGTGGGCATGAAGTTCTAAAGTGGGCATGAAGTTCTATATCGTGGGCATGAAGTTCTTTATCGTGGGCATGAAGTTCATAAGTGGGCATGAAGTTCTATATCGTGGGCATGAAGTTCTTTATCGTGGGCATGAAGTTCATCCCACTTCTGATGTCGGCACCTCTCCTCTGGCCGAGCGTCTAATAAAGGCATTCACACACTATCTCAGAACAGAACATCATCCTCAGCAATCACCTTCTCTCAAAGATAATAACTATCCACAAAGAAGGTACATTGTAATCTTTACATGACAAGCATGGAACCCAATATTTCCATGTCTAACTAGACAAACCCGGCTAACTAAGCTAGTCTAGGCGCAGCCTCCACCATCCCCATAGCTGCCCTGTCTCCACCAAGAGAAGACCCTAAGCAAATCATCCTTTCTAACTCGCTCATGGCCCATTTTAAGGCAAAGAGATACTATCACCAATTAACCAATTCACAAACAGTCATTCCACAACGACTAATCAATCTTTCTGCAACATCACCAATTACACAATCAATCACTCTAGATACCAAAAGCATTGCAACCACAAAATCACACCGCATCCAAAACCAAGGACTATGGTCCATGACAGCTAACCTAGCAATTATTACGTAGTCTCCTAACCAGCAACTCTACGACAATTGCATAATCACTCCACAACAACAATTCATCACAATTAAATCACTAATCCTACAAATAACCTCAATCCAACCAAATTAATGACAAAACTGCTATTTTAAAGACCGCCTGCCACCCTGTCTAACCGAATTCTGAATCCTCGACCATGAACACTAGAATATCTGACCATAGATCACATCGTTACACAGACACCGAGACTAGCATCCCTGACAAATTCCGCCATAGACTACAAACATTAAGGAATGTGACATGATAAACTATCCACAGACAATCGATAACTGATGGAACTGGGAATTACGACTACGTTAACAGATGGCACCTCACCAATATGCTACATATTGATATAAAATAAAATAAATAAATGGGTAACAACAACATGAGTTATAATAGGTATATACAGGGCTGGGCAAAATACATGCTTTGCTTTAATTGAAATACAAATTACAAAATACTGTATCGCAAGTAATTAAAATACGAAATACAAAATATCTTTAAGTAGGGTATTTGAAATATAAAATACAAATTACAGTATTTTAGCTATTTTTAATTGAAATACAAAATACAAATTACAAAATACAAAATACAAAATAAGTAATCTAGACCAACACTGGCTAAAAAGTAGAGGAAAAAGTGTTCATGAAAGGAAACTCTGGTTTTACTGATTAATTATTAATCAGTAAAACCAGAGTTTCCTTTCAGGAACACTAGATTTTTAAATGTACTGTCTGACAAACAGCCTCTCGTTGGAGAGTGAATAAAACCTGCTGAAGAAAACAATCTTTCTACAGGTCCTGATGAGCACAAACTTGTGTTAAATTGTATGAACACATTTTTTACATTTGGATAGCGCTCAAGAATTGAAAGCTCTTTGCTTCTATCATTTAGGCCACGTTTTCGCATAGGCGTGGCGTTGCGCGTCGCGCGGCGCGTCGCTCGCTCGCTCTCGCTCGCCCTCATACCTTGGCCATATCGCGCGACCGCTCACGCGACTCGACGCGCCGCGAGAAGCGCAACGCCACGCCTATGCGAAAACGAGGCCTTAGGAAGCTAACCAATTCTAACTCCATTTTCACTGCACTCTCGCCTCGCACTCACACTTACGATCGCTAAATGAAGGTTCAATGTATTTTAATGTTAAAATGTATTTTGAAGCCTCAAGTATTTGAAATACTAATTACAAAATACCTCGGCGTCAGGTATTTGAAATACGAATTACAAATTACATTTTAAGGAAGTAATTTAAATACAAATACCAAATACGTATTTGTATTTCAATTACGTATTTTAATTACAAGTAATTCAAATACTGCCCAACCCTGGGTATATATATATTTATAAATCTGACCAGTTGAGGTATGCGCCTGGAATTCAAATTTTCAGACCTGCCGGAAAGGAGACCGAAATGCTCACCACTAGGCTACCACCGCTATATTAAAGTAAAATGGCTTAGAATTATTCAAAAAGTGCAGGAAACTATTTCACAGGAAACTTTTAGTTTTCCATCACAGACTTTGTTGCGATGCTCGCTAATAGCTTCAACATTTTTAAAAATACACTAGTACATCAGATTACATAAAGTTTAAAATTCTATGTTAACTGTTGGTACTTGTAAGGGTATTGCAAATAGTTTGTTATAAAAAGGTTTCTTAGGTTCTACTGTCAAGTGGTGACGGAGCTTACCTAATTTGGAACGTTCTCTAAAGAATGCTATGTTTATATGTGTAGGCACGACATGTTATTAAAATAAATGTATGTTCAAGTATGCATTTATATAAAGCCCACAATTAAACCCTACAGAGCAAAGACAATAATTATCAAAATTAAAATAATTAAGTATTTTATCTATTTTTTATCAACACCATGATACATCTCTATTGATTTTTATCTATGGTATCATCTTATCCATAGCATTCCTTACTACTGTAAGGATATCATTTATACAGACCATTCACTAAAACTTGTCCTTTGCCATCATGATTGCATTCACACAATGAAAGCCCTGACAACATTCGCTTATTAAGAAATGGTGCCAACATTACGGCATTAGTGAATGGTCTGAACTTACAATGTATTGCAGATATACACTCAGCTTCTCACATTTAGCTTCTCATGACACTGGTGGGGCAATTGGCAGTGTTGTGAAAATAAATCCATTTTACTTATTTTATACTTATTTGTTTTACACACATGCATCCTTGAAGATAATAATATTATTTTGAAACGGCGCGGCAGCCTTTTCTATTAAAGACTAGCTTTTACACATGGCTTCGCTCCCGCCATCTATTAAAATTAATCCGAAGTGGTGATTAAACAAAATTATCAATTTAGATATTTTCGATTTTCAGTTGTTCTTTTTGGTTTTCCTGAGAGCGAGTGAGTCGTAGTTTTAGCGAGACTAACGAACAACAATATTTTTTTTCATCATACCTATTCGAAAAACGAATATTGGCTTCAGAGGACAGCGGGAGCAAAATTTCATTTTAACCCCATGGGACTTTTCATTTCTCTCTTCTGATTGGTCCGCGTTATAGTGCTTTAGCATACTAAAGCACTAACGCGGACCAATCAGAAGAGAGAATTCAAAAATGTGTCGAAATTCAAAAATGTTTGCGAAGCTGTTGTTGTCTACGATAAGTCACGTGATCAAATTTGTCGATTAGACGCCCATACTTCCAACATAAATATTAATGTTTAATTATTTCATAAAAATTATTTGTTTTATTTAAACTTTCAATATACGTATTGGTAATGTCTATACTCTATACATAGTAGGTTGATACTCCTAGCTTTTTCTCATAGGTAATGATGAAAAATAGTATGTGTCATTCGGGGCCAAAATTTTTTGTTCTCGGGCGGCGTATATTGAATTCCTCGCTACGCTCAGGATTCTACTTTAGAATCCCTCGCTGCGCTCGGGAGTCTACTATAGAATCCTTCGCTTCGCTCTGAATTCAAAATAACGCCCTCGGGGAACAAAAAATTCCTTTGGCCCCATATAACACAAATAACTATTTCTAAATAGCCTTGTACATAGATAACTTGCGTGACAAAATATTATCATTATCTAAGCGAGATAATATACTCCCAGATCAGCTGAGCATGTATTTTATGGCGTCGCAGATGGCTGCTCAGGGGGTAATGAACGCCGCCACTTCGCTCCATTTCATGCTTACAAGGCAATTTGCGTAAAGTATGCGTAATCTATATAATATGTATATATAAAAATCTCGTGTCACGATGTATGTTCCGGATAAACTCAAAAACTACGGAACCGATTATGATCAAACTTTGTAACTATCTTTAATTAGGTCCTACTTAAAAGATAGGATAGTTTTTATCTTAATTATTGACATCAATATTTGTTATTGCAAATCAAAATATGTTAATTACACGACAGTCATATAATACAGTTCGAGATTCAGTTTGCTAGGCAACCTAGCAAAGTAAATCTCGAACGATGTTAGATTGCGAGATAGTCTTAACCCAAATAGACTACTTATCTAATCCTAACTAATATTATAAATGCGAAAGTGTGTTTGTTTGTTGGTTTGTCTTTCAATCACGCCGCAACAGAGCAACGGATTGACTTGATTTTTTGCAGACACTGGAGACCTTTTATCCCAGAAAATCAAAGAGTTCCCGAGGGAATTTAATAACTAAATTCACGCGGACGAAGTCGTGGGCATCGACTTACATTGAAAACGATTCAATGAAGCGTTGCACACTCGGCAATAAAAATGTATTCATGGGTGTACTTATTTTAACCCTTTTCATGCTGAGAGGAGACCGCGTGTCCAGTTGTGGGCCGGTGATGGGTTTATGATGATGACGATGATGAAATTCTTATTTTTGATTTACTTTATTAAAAAATAAACAATATTTTAATTTTATTCGGAAATGGAATTTTATTTTTATGTAATAATTTTTTTTATTTTTGGATGACTACGAAGAAATAATTATTGCCAAAATCGTCATTAATCCTCATCATGTAATAATTCTTAAAACGATACTTTTGATTATTACTTATTATTTGTTCACTTCGCGGTCAACTTTCTCGCACTATGTAATTGTTTAGTGCCAGCATTTTCTCGGTCAAACAACAGTGAATAAATCTATCCTTCTTACATTTTTGTCATAACGCAGGATATTCAAATATCCTTGCGACTGACATAAAGTAGGTATCAGATAAGTTATTACTTTGACCTTCATTACTCACTGTGAACCAATTTTTCTCTTCTGTCTCTTAGATCTCTTAATAAATTTGCCAGCGATGCCTTCGTCAACTGAAAGGTCTGACATAAATAAACAATATTGAGGCCCTTTGCTGAATATCGGAATTTTGCTACAGTATGTTCAACAAGTTTTTTAAGATAAGAACAAACATATAAGGTACACTGATTTCATCGATATTATAATCGACCGAGCGAAGCGAAGGTCTCTGAGTTAACTAGAGCGATTTGCACTTGTCCGTCCGTCCGTCCGTCCGTCCGTCCGTCTGTCAGAGCCTTATAACTTTTGAATTACTGAACGTAATTACTTCAAATTTAGATATAATATGTAAACCGATGGCCTCCAGCCGAAAATGGCTTAAAAAGTTATAAAAATCTTTATTTCAGGGGGGCTCTCATAGAAGCGAATGCGAAGTAAAAAAAAAAATATCGCGTTACATAAAATTGTTACGTATCATTTTAAAGATAATTTTGAACTGAGTACAAAAATATTTTTTTTTTAATTTTTCCCTTAAAATTGACGAAATGGGGGGCTTTCAAAGTGGCGATTTTATACGCTCGCTTGAAGACGCTCTCTAGAAAAATCCGCTATGGATTTTCAAACTGATTTTATGTTTTTAGGTCACTTATATCCTGTACTTGAACAACAAATACTAAAATTATATGAATATTATAAAGAAACGAGATTATTTAATTTTTAATGTACATCAGTAATTCATATAGCATCAACATAGCTTCACAATAATGCTAATAGATGGCGCAGTCAGTAACTATTCCCATGGAACTACGAGTTACGACTACAACCATTATTATTTAGTTACTTATTTTAATACAATAATTGTATTGTAATTTTTTTTGTACCATATTATTCAATTAAAATTATTTTTTAGTTAAATTTTAGTTAAATATTGTATATTTTCTATTCGCGTCGATAGATGACGATTTGTACAGATGCCCGTAACCCGGTTTCACTCCTTAGTACCTACATAATAAATAAATAATTCAATGTTTAATAAATAATTCAATGTTTTCACTAACGTTCCCTAACCTTTACTATAAGTTAGGTGATTGATGTTTTCTGTCAACTTATTTATCACGATCCTGTACGGGACACCTAAAAGGATATTGGGACGGATGTTAGGACTTAGGATTGTATTTAGGAGCTACCTACGTTAAGAGACTCCTACTTAGGGGATGATTTAGGTATGTTTGGTGAAAACGAGCATAATAATAATGTCAGTTTTGGTTATCATGTATCGATTGAATGAATAATCATGGGATACCGTTACCGCGAGGTCTCAGTTCGGGGCGAACCACTAGTTATCTATGGTATAAAGACAAAACATGTAAAAAAAATTGAAATATTATTTAGTTCGAATCCAAGGCAAAAACTGCTGGCAAGAAACGTGGTATCCTCAATAAGGTCAAGCGCTACTTCACGCCGGAACAGCTTTTTACCTTGTATCAAGCACAAGTTCGATTGTGCATGGAGTACTGCAGCCATTTATGGGATGGCTCTGCCAAGTACCAGCTTGCTGCATTGGATAGACACGCCAGAAGGCTCATTGGCGACGAATCGCTGGTTAACTCCAGACTTTCAAGTCTATAACATCTGCTCAAGGTGCTGCCTGTCTGTCGGTATTCTACAAGATATATTTTGGAGAGAGTGTGCTCAAGAATTATTCGATTTAGTTCCACCGTCACCCTTCTACCATCGAACCGCAAGGCATCGCACGAATCTGTTCCGCTACATGGTCGATATTCCACGATCCCGCACTTAGCGCTTTGCTTCCTCGTTCCTAATACGCACCGCTAAAATTTGGAATAGGTTAGGTACCCTTCCGGCTTCCGTTCTTTCAACTGACTATTACTTGGGTACCTTTAAATCAACAGTGAATAGGCATCTTCTGGGCAAGCGCGCTCCATCTTAGGCTGCATATTATAGTTTCGTGTAGGTAAACATCGCGTATCTTGCTCTTGAGTATGTCCCGCCCTTTAATGTTGATTGAAATAGTAAATTCTCTGGCGTACGATCACGTGATATTGAAAACATCATTCTTGAATTCTTGATATCTGTAACCGAACAGTTAGAGAAGCGATTCACACATAAGGAGGAAAGAAACGGAATGTAATTAAGGTTAATGATTAATTAATGTTGTTTGTGTGTTCAGGGTTGGGTTATTAAAACGTAACATGTGTGACCGATTTTTATTGGTGCGTTTAGAGCGGCCATTGTTGGTAGTCACAGTTTAATTAATAAATCAGTAAAGGTTTTCTTTGATTTTATTCATACTGCCGACAGATATAATTTTGCCGACAGATATAATTTTTTTGATCTCTAAAATAATAGTAAATTCTCTGACTAGTGGTTTGCCACAAAGATTCAAAACTCCAAGATTCAAAATTCAAAATTATTTATTTCATATAGTTAGGTCAACTTGTGGCTCTTATGACAAGTAAAGACTCTACCACCGATTCGGAAAGCAGATTCTGCTGAGAAGAGCCGTCAAAAAACTCAGTAGCTGCTCTATTGTTACAATAATATTATGTAGCTTATCTATCCTGTGGACCGCTGAAGCAAAGCCAACTGGTTCCATGCCTCTTTGTCATGAAAAAATATTTACTAACTGTAGGTATGTATACTTAATAATTTTAAAATATTAAATAAAAAATATTAAATGTGTTTTTACACACTGTTTAAAGTGTAATGGCATATATACCTACCTACTATGAGTCTATGATATTACCTTGTTAACTGTCCAAAAATTATGATTATTACCTGAATGGGGTTTTGTTACAGAATAAAAAGTAATATTTATCCAATAATGCTGATCGCAATCAAAGACTTACCAGATTTGGACATATTAAGGAATAGCGAGCACAGGAATGCTGATGACGTCACCAGCACGCCCTGAGTTTAATAAGACGCGTATGGACTTTGCGAGTCGTAGGTACTGACCTTCATTCTTATTTTCAGTACGAAATGAAATGTTCATAATATGAGACCGGCATAGACAATACCTAAATAACATTGCCCGTGGTTAAAATTGCGTGGCTACGTTAAAACTGTATCTTGTTCGGTTCATTGGAATCAAATAACTTCAAAGAAAAGTTTATTACTCTTCTCAGCAAAATCTGAATTCCGAACCGGCGCGGTGGTAGAGTCTCGACGTGTCTTAAGAGCCACAGGTTGGCCTACATGAACAAATAATTTTGAATTTGAATTTATTTAGTTACTTTTGAAAAATAAAGTACGCTATTTATGTCTTCCTACGGAGAGAATTTATTTTCTGGTTTGGAGTTCACTATTCCCTACGCTGCTTTGAATCAGTATTCAAAACACGTATTTTTTAAGAATTTTTGCAAAACCCGTATCTCTTTCAATTCACTTCTGTTTATAACCCCTGTTGTAGTGGGTTAAGATTTTCCACGTTTGTAGATACGCATAAAATGCTTGACGGCAATTTTATACCAAGTTGCAGGTGTTTTTTACGCAAAAGGTGTCGAGCTCGTTTGACGGTCAGAACAGACGGATAAATTCATGTAACTATAGTTAAACGGCAAGCACATGTATCTGGAAAAGTTATTAAAAAAGCCGAAATATGTAGTATTAATTTTTAAATGTTTGGATAAGCAAAAGAGGGATTTTATAAACACGTTATAAAAATAGATTTTATATTGCGAAAGTCACAATGAAACTTTCTAAGACGAACAAATAAAATGTAAATCAGTAACACTCATGTTTTGAGAGGGTTGAATTTAGGGAGTTGTTCAATTTAACTATTGCAAGGAAAACGGCAGTAATGAGCCTCCAGCCTTTTTATGGCTCGGTAAATCCCAAGACGGTGATACAACAACTGAATTTGAATATCCGGTATTATTACCCTGGTTTTCGTAGTACCAAATTCTAAGTGAATTTTCAACGCGTTTGGTTGAATTAGGATGACATCAAATCTGGAAAATTGGGGATAATTGTTGAAAAAGAACACAGTGCAATAATATTTAATACATAGCTATGCTTCGTATTAACAATCCAATTGCAATTTTTATAGTTTTCCTTTAGTTATGGATTATAATAAAAATTTAATAAACATAAAAATAAACAATTTGATTTAGCTAAGGTTGTAAAGTCACACTGAAATCTACAAATAAATCGTCTGCTTGACTTATGTAATAATAACGGCTTATCTAGAGGGGAAGTGGTAAATAATAATTTTTAATAAAGAAAAATAATTTTCAGTTAAGCTAAGTAAAAGACTGACCTAGACCTAGACTGATTTCGTATATAATAATTAAAAGATATAACTTATTTACTTGAAATTAATTATTTCGAATGGCTTCCCGTCAAAATATGTTTTCCAATCGTCACTATATGGCAAGATATACAAATAGAACCTATTTCTAATGTTGCTTTTTGCCACGAGTTATATTTAGATCATTCAACCTAAAATAGTCTAAGGCTAGGTACATATAACGCTATTTATTAAAATATTATGGAAGTTGTGAATTGTAAGACCTTGGCAAGTTTGAATGAAATATAGAAAAAGGGAAGCCTTGCAAATTTTCCTCTCCCTTTAGCATCCCTCGAGGAGATTACGAAAGTGGTAAGTTATTGTACACTCTTATATTTAATAATAAACGTAGAAAAGAAACATTTATTCAGTCAACTTAATGGGCACATAAATAATAATTAAAAACAAAAACAAATCATATCATAAGACCTGTAGACCTCTTTAGTTAATCTATCTATGATATCATATAAAATTAATGTATGATTTCATAGATTAATTATTTATTTATTATAGAGACCGGGTGGCGCCATTTACAATATTATTAGTTCCAGAGACAATCGTATGTCAAATGTGGCGCTTCAAATTGATCCATAACAATGCTGTCATTTGCATATTGACAGCCAATCTAGTGTTAACACTAAATTGGCTGATATCATAGATAATCATAGATTAATAAATTATAGATATCAATTGTGTAGATAGTTATATTACTGAGTGTGAGGTGTTTCGTTTTCCTGCTTGGTTACATTTTAAACGACGGGAAGGCCGGCGGTGCATAGCACGTACTACACGTTGTATCTACTATACAAATAATTTTTCTTGGTGGATTATAGTAAAATGAGTGTTGACACCAAATCATTAGCGTCTACTCTAAGACTCTATTAGCTACTGAATTTGTGTCACAAGTTAGTCTACCCAGTAGACTAACTTGCGGAAATTCTCTAGTGTTATCCAACAAAGCTCGAGGGCTGTAGACGTGGGTGCTTGAAGCCGGAGTTAATGAGCTGTCTCTTTCAACTCTATCAGTAACGAGTCTTTCAAGGGTCTATTTGCGATCTCGTTCAACGACAAGAGTCCTCCTGTTTTAATAAAAAAATAATTGCATTATGGTTTTGAATTTTCTTTGAGAGGTATTCATTTCACTTGACAAGTTTGTGGGTTGATCTACCTACGTTAAAGTCTTGATCTTAACCGATAGATTAAAAACCGTTCATTGCTGGACGTACGAATCGGTTTCTTGCAAGGATCGCCACGGAACACGCTTTTTGCTTTTTCTGTAAAGAGGCTCCCAGCGAATCCTTGAGATCGTTATTTGATTCTTTGAGCTATTTGCTCCACTAAATATCAGATCAGCTTTACAACTCGATGAGCTGTCAGTTTTTCTGTTTCTCCTAAGGATCTCCACATTTCTGTATTAGATTTTTTACCAAAGTTAACGTTCCTGGTAAGGCGACGCGACGTGACGCGATAAACCGTGTGTCCGCATTGCAGCGGCGATAAACTAGCGAACTGTGCTTGCATCGCGTACCTAATGACTGGCCGTAGTCAGTGCGGACACATTCATTGGTTTTAGTGCTATTGAAAATTACGCGCGACATAAACAAATTTTAACGCGTTGCTTATCTGATGCAGCCGCCTCCATTAGTTTATATAGGATTTTTTTTTTTTTTTTTCAAATCTTATTTATTTTTAAGGGGCTTTTATAGGTGACCTATATGTCAGCCCCATCGGTACACACAATTTACAAATGATTATAATTAAATCAACAATAATTAAATCTAAAACTATACCAATTTGAGAGAATCACTAACAAATCTTATACAAATCAATACTTTAATAGCCGAAATGCTCAACGGTTTACTAAAAATAGAGTTAAAAATACCAGTATTCATAAAATTTAAATTAAGTTCATACATTAGTGTTTCTCTCAAATTTTGGTTCCGAACACATGCCAATGGCAAGTGTGAAACATAACTTGCGCTTCTTGTTCTTACTATACATTACAAAATATATTAAAGATGTTATTCAAAATGTCACTACCCTTTATTAAATCAAACACTAGCATTTTAATTTCGTCCATAATGACTTTAAAAATCAATTTAATTTTATCCTCAAAGCTTCTTTGTGAGAAGCATACCTCTTTAATTTTCAATAACAATCTTGCAAAATCAAGTCTTTTACGTTTTTTCTCCTGATCGTTATGCTCTCCCTGTTGTCTCTCCCTATCAATATTTTCAGTCATAAATTCATCATCAAAAAATGTTGTGCCTTCTATTTTAGGACTTTTTTTCTTCCTTCTTTTAACTTTATGTGACTCAGTTAATGCCTTTTCAATGTTCTCCTCTTCCTTTTCACTATTTGTTGACATCTCTTTATTTTCATTATGAATTTCAGCTTCAGTAACTAAAACATCTCTGTACGTCTTATTAGAATTTCTTTCATTATAATTAGCGTTATTATTTTTAACTGCATCATTTACCTCATTACTCTTGTCACGCTGTAGTCTATCATTTGGATTCCTTTTATTGTAGTAAATAAGTAGAGCCTTTCTATATGTACAGTTTTCCTGACACATAATCTTTCTGATTTCCTTCTCTTTATGAAATACAGGACAGGCCATCCTGTCAAGGGCCATATGATTCCCATTACAGTTAATGCAAGTATATACTTTGATCTCACAATTAGAGTGTTGTTTTCCACATTTTGGGCATAATACCTTCTTTCCTGGACAAAACTTCTTATAATGACCATAGCGCCAACAAGAGGAGCACTGTGAGACAGGAAATGTGAATGGTTCTACCTTAAATCTGCACCCGTATATAGGTATATACGAGGGTAAGATAGAACTCTTAAAACACACCCTAACTGACTCACTCTCAACCCAATCACCACTTTCCTTAAATCTCTTTAACCTTTTAATAGATAATATTTCATATTCGCTTTCAAAACTTTCCACCATTTCTTCCTCTTTAACATCCAAATCTATTTTTCTTACTATACCAAATATCATTTGCAACTCCTGTGTTAATTGACATCTTTAATCGGAATCAGCAAACCTTTTATTTGTAAGAAGCTTATTAGCATTTTCTTTGTCACCAAACTCTATCAAAACTTTATACGGACTTTTATATTTAACATTCAAAATGCTTTGTATATTTTCTGCTCGTAATAGTTTTGCTAATGCCATTTGTTTGGGCAAAATTTCCTTAGACGTAACACTCACTTCTATTTTCTCGTTTTCTTGTGTTTGTTTCAACATTTCGATATCATCGTTGAGATCGCTACTACTAGCCCTGCGTAAAGCCAAGCGTTTGGGTCGCCGCCGCGTCACCGTCATAAACCCATCTTCTTCGATACTTCCGCTACTGCTAACGTGTAGTCTTTTCTCTGGCTGTCTGTTCTCGTATTGTACACTTTCGTCAAATACATTTACACACGAAATATTACGATCACATTCGATTTCCTTACTTATTTCACTCATGTTTACATAATATTTAATAAATATAATTTTTTGAAGGTAGGCAAAAAAAAAGTACCAACTATTGAGTACGCGTCCGCTCCAAAACAGCGCGTTCGCACGAATGGATATAGGAATTTGTTTCAACAAAATCGCCCGCGTGAACCCGCGTGAACGCTCTCATACTTGGCCATATTATGTTTGAATTTAGCGAGCGACGCGCCGCACCACTCGCCGCGTTTCGCGCCGCGTGTGCATAAACGTACCCTAAGGGTTCTTGAACGAGAAGATATCTCGAAGCTTCTCGAACAGTTTTCTACCTAAAGATATGTGAAAACTCAACATTTTGAACAACAACATTTTAAAAACTGCACACTGGTTCACATAGGTTCAGCTACTATAATCTACCTAAATAAATGTACTAGTAATAGGTACAAGGCTACATAAAATGTTCACTTTGTTTCTCGTGAAAAGCGAACAATCCTTTGCTCGGATCTCGTTAGGATTACCTTCACTATTATCACAGTAAAGTAGCTTAGTGTTCACACTAACATTTAGATAGAGTAGAATACTTATAACTAATAAAAATTGGCCATGAATTGTCGTCCCATGCGAACTGATTTCATTACTGGTAGATTTCATTACAGTGGTAGTTAACCACTACTACCGGAGCACCGGATTATCCGTAGACGTTTCTGGCGTTTTTGGTGTGTGGTTAATTAAATCTAGGCCAACCACGACAAGACAGTACTACTGGACGTACTCCTATGTTGCGGGTTAGTAGGTACCTATTATATTTTTGATTTAATATTAATATTTTTGATTGCGAGCGATTCTTCTGATGACGTCGGTCCAACTAGTGAGGGATCTGTCGACACTGCGCTATCCGCTGTGGGGTCGCCACTCCAGCAACTTGGGATCTCAACAAGTTTAATCTAGCTGGCCTACATCAAATAAATAATTTTGTGGGGTGGGATGGCAATATAATAACAATAATAAAAAATTCTTCCGTAAAAGCTACCTAGCTAACTAATTAGTAAGCTACGTTGTCTACCAACCTTCTACATCATGCAACTACCTCAACAAACGTCTCTGTAAAGGGTAGGCCTATAACAGCTGTAAACACTCTTTATAGTTCATTAATTAATATACGAATTAATTAAATTCTTATCAACTGTTTCTAGGACCGTCTATAAGGAAAAAAGAATGCTTTCTGCTGAAGGTACATCAATCTAAAAGACAAATGATTATAATTTATTGCCCTTCAATCACTTTAGCTTCTCTTATAAATCTTCTGTAAAGACTATTAAGCCGAGTTATTTTCAACCAAAACAATTGTTTTTATAATTATTGAAACCTCAATAGCCCAACAGTTGAAGGTGCGGACTGAAAACTGAGAGGTCGCAGGTTCGAATCCCACCCGTTGCACTATTGTCGTACCCACTCCTGACACATGCTTTGCGCTTATTTGGAGGGGAGAGGAGAATTAGTCAACTTCAACTTGGCTGATATTCTTTAAAGAAAATATATTGAAAGGTTACGTCCAGTCATACAACTTAAGTATTAACTTTATGCGTAGGTACACATAAGCAACAAGTATCTATCCACCACTCACACTTTCTGTGTATCACAAAGACTTTTATGTATACCACTAGAACGGCTCCGCGGCTTTAAAGAATTGCCATTTGAGTTACGGTTAAGTCTCTGAAACTCGTTTAGTCCCCTGCGAGCAAGCGAGAAGACCAGTGCTTTGTTTTGTAAGCCGTGGACGTTGTTTTTGACAAACTATTTATATTCAAAGACTTGTACCTAATGTATTATGTGTGTAGTATTTCAACGTGATTAGAAGTTTATTTCAGTTAAGTATGTAATTTATTTCTTACTAGCGACCCGCCCCGGCTTCGCACAGGTAGTAGATTATATTACGCCTATGCTTTGCAAACTCCTTGGAATGTTCCATAAGTTATACCTTGTTGAACAGCATATAGAACAGTACGTAGGCTTATTTAAGAGAAGTATCGCTCGGAAGCGCTCGGCTTATATTATAGCAACCCGCGAAGGGCGCTTGAATTTTTTTATTTTGCGATAACTCCTAAAGATATTCATTTAAATTGTATGGTGTAAAGGAATATGGTCATAATTTGCATGAAATACGTAAGGTAACTAACGTATTTAAGTTGATAAGGATTAATACTGTATCTGTCTAAATAGATTTCCAATTACCGCATAGTACGTGACCATTTTTTTAGAAGTTAAAATGGGTAAATGGGTAATTATTTTTTTATGACATTTTACATGACGATTTATGTTTGACACAATTTTTATTATTTTTTTAATTTTATTCTTTAACATACCTAGTAGGTACCTAATTTTTGTGACTTCTTATTTTATTTATTTGTGCTAGACTGAATATTTTTGTAGATATTGTAATTTAAATATTTAAATGATGTAACATTTTTGACATTCGTAAGCGCTTTTGTAAGCCTAAATCGAAGAAAAATAAACAATACAATACAATACAATACAAAACCGCATTAAAATCCAGTCAGTAGTTTTTGAGTTTATCGCGAACAGACAGACAGACGCGGCGGGGAACGTTGTTTTATAATATATATGTAGTGATTTTTGTCTAAAAGGATATAATATGCCTCCCGCACCCCGCACATCGTTTACGCCTCTGCGACCCGGCGATTCAATGACGATTTGCAACTTTATTCACAATGCCGGCTCCCCTCTCTACCTCAGTCCGCGCAATACAAAACAGCGACACAGTTCTTATTCCGAATTGCCGGTCTCGTATACATAGTAATCTTTGGTTTACCATTTATTTATGTTTATATAAGGGTTAAAGGGAATATAAGGGTTGCATGTTTTACTTAGCAACCCTAAAAAATTTTATTGAAGTCTGTAGTATGAAGTAATATTAAAAGGGATAAGGGTCGGCCTTGATTTACAGCCACGGTCAATTATATGCGAGCCTTTTGACCCTTGAGTAAGGCATGAACATCAATTACAAAGCAAGTTTTGTATACAACTTGAATTACCCCGCACTTCGCACGGATCGGCTTTTCTATAGCTCTTTATAGACTGAATTTAAATGTGTTATACTTAATAACCTCTTTGTAAAAAAGAAAATACCACGAAAATAGGTGAAACTCCATTAAGCACTAACTGCCGCACTCAGAGTTGCGTCAGTAGTAGGTATAAATTTTTTAGGTGATTATCTTTGTCGTTTAAATTCGTCGTTAGTACATGTTGCTGAGTTGGATTCGTGAAATTAATATGGTCGTAACTATGGACTTCATAAGAAGGCTCAGAGTAATTAAACGGATACTAAAGAGAGATATGCTTCGAGTATCCCTGTGAGATCAAATAAGAAATGAGGAGATCCGTGGGAGAACAAGACACTGCAATATCAATGGTAGATAAGGAAGTTACATGATTTATGCTTTATATTCATTTGCTTCAGCCATCAAAATTTGAATAAAAGTATAATTTAGAATATCAGTACCAAGTTTGGCCCTGATATTCTCTGATATGGCCTGAATTTGATGAACTCTGTATAACGAGCCATTATAAATACATAATGCGTGACTTTCGTGCGACCGACCGACGCGCGTCCGATGAAAGTTTCCTCTAGCTAAGTTTCCTCTAGCTCATACTTAATTACAAGCTCATTACGAATTAAAATGTCACTGCTTGAATATTGCAGTATTTTATTGAAATATTCAAGCATTTATTTTGAGTCGAAGAAGTTAAATACTTCATATAATATCTATCTATATGTGGAACTTCCCCTCATTGTGGAAACTCTGCATACATAGCATAATATCTATTAAGTACTAGCTGCCCGGACAGACTTCGTTCTGTCAAAAGTTAAAAGTAAAAATTTTTTTTAGTTTTTTTTTAAACCTTCCGTGGACCTTAAGGAACATACAAAAAAATAAATTAACCGAATTGGTCCATCCATTCTTGAGTTATGCGCTTACCAACATTCATTTTTATTTATATAGATATTGTAAAAGTATTTTGAAAAGAGCAACTGCCGAGTTTCTTGCTGGTTCTTCTCGGCAGGAACGGCATTCCGAACCAGTAGTAGACTCATTGACGATTCAAAAGTACTTGTAAAAGTTTATTTGAATAAAAAACATTTCTATTCTATTCTATTCTATTCTATTCTATTCTATTCTATTCTATTCTATTCTATTCTATTCTATTCTATTCTATTCTATTCTATTCTATTCTATTCTATTCTATTCTATTCTATTCTATTCTATTCTATTCTATTCTATTCTATTCTATTCTATTCTATTCTATTCTATTCTATTCTATTCTATTCTATTCTATTCTATTCTATTCTATTCTATTCTATTCTATTCTATTCTATTCTATTCTATTCTATTCTATTCTATTCTATTCTATTCTATTCTATTCTATTCTATTCTATTCTATTCTATTCTATTCTATTCTATTCTATTCTATTCTATTCTATTCTATTCTATTCTATTCTATTCTATTCTATTCTATTCTATTCTATTCTATTCTATTCTATTCTATTCTATTCTATTCTATTCTATTCTATTCTATTCTATTCTATTCTATTCTATTCTATTCTATTCTATTCTATTCTATTCTATTCTATTCTATTCTATTCTATTCTATTCTATTCTATTCTATTCTATTCTATTCTATTCTATTCTATTCTATTCTATTCTATTCTATTCTATTCTATTCTATTCTATTCTATTCTATTATATTCTATTATATTCTATTATATTCTATTATATTCTATTATATTCTATTATATTCTATTCTATTCTATTCTATTCTATTCTATTCTATTCTATTCTATTCTATTCTATTCTATTCGATTCTATTCTATTCTATTCTATTCTATTCTATTCTATTCTATAATATTCCATTCCATTCCATTCCATTCCATTCCATTCCATTCCATTCCATTCCATTCCATTCCATTCCATTCCATTCCATTCCATTCCATTCCATTCCATTCCATTCCATTCCATTCCATTCCATTCCATTCCATTCCATTCCATTCCATTCCATTCCATTCCATTCCATTCCATTCCATTCCATTCCATTCCATTCCATTCCATTCCATTCCATTCCATTCCATTCCATTCCATTCCATTCCATTCCATTCCATTCTATTCTATTATATTCTATTCTATTCTATTCTATTCTATTCTATTCTATTCTATTCTATTCTATTCTATTCTATTCTATTCTATTCTATTCTATTCTATTCTATTCTATTCTATTCTATTCTATTCTATTCTATTCTATTCTATTCTATTCTATTCTATTCTATTCTATTCTATTCTATTCTATTCTATTCTATTCTATTCTATTCTATTCTATTCTATTCTATTCTATTCTATTCTATTCTATTCTATTCTATTCTATTCTATTCTATTCTATTCTATTCTATTCTATTCTATTCTATTCTATTCTATTCTATTCTATTCTATTCTATTCTATTCTATTCTATTCTATTCTATTCTATTCTATTCTATTCTATTCTATTCTATTCTATTCTATTCTATTCTATTCTATTCTATTCTATTCTATTCTATTCTATTCTATTCTATTCTATTCTATTCTATTCTATTCTATTATATTCTATTATATTCTATTCTATTCTATTCTATTCTATTCTATTCTATTCTATTATATTCTATTATATTCTATTATATTCTATTATATTCTATTATATTCTATTCTATTCTATTCTATTCTATTCTATTCTATTCTATTCTATTCTATTCTATTCTATTCGATTCTATTCTATTCTATTCTATTCTATTCTATTCTATTCTATAATATTCCATTCCATTCCATTCCATTCCATTCCATTCCATTCCATTCCATTCCATTCCATTCCATTCCATTCCATTCCATTCCATTCCATTCCATTCCATTCCATTCCATTCCATTCCATTCCATTCCATTCCATTCCATTCCATTCCATTCCATTCCATTCCATTCCATTCCATTCCATTCCATTCCATTCCATTCCATTCCATTCCATTCCATTCCATTCCATTCCATTCCATTCCATTCTATTCTATTCTATTCTATTCTATTCTATTCTATTCTATTCTATTATATTCTATTCTATTCTATTCTATTCTATTCTATTCTATTCTATTCTATTCTATTCTATTCTATTCTATTCTATTCTATTCGATTCTATTCTATTCTATTCTATTCTATTCTATTCTATTCTATTCTATAATATTCCATTCCATTCCATTCCATTCCATTCCATTCCATTCCATTCCATTCCATTCCATTCCATTCCATTCCATTCCATTCCATTCCATTCCATTCCATTCCATTCCATTCCATTCCATTCCATTCCATTCCATTCCATTCCATTCCATTCCATTCCATTCCATTCCATTCTATTCTATTCTATTCTATTCTATTCTATTCTATTCTATTCTATTCTATTCTATTCTATTCTATCGAAATGTACACGTCATGATTATTATATTTACTACCGTAAGACATACCGGGTACGATTACAATAATAATACTATGGTTCAGTATATAAGTTATGATGTTTTTCTTTCAACAAATTCTCAGTAGCAACAGAGTTGGCTATGTCGTCAGAAGAAGATGTCAGAATGAAGAAGGACAAATCAAAAAACTATACAAACAATGCACTTTCGCATTTATAATATTAGTATGGATAGATACTGATGAACACAAAAAGTAGTGATGATAACCTTCAACATAATAAATACTATGTCACTGAACAGCTACAGATAATGAAATAACTAAGGTATTGTACTCTCTATTTCACTACAAATATTTGTATGATGGCGTTCCGGAAAAAGGCGGTTTGCAGGCCGTCGACGCTCGCTTTGAACGGTGAATGCGAGCGTAAAAGTGTTTGTGCTTTCAATGTTTTTGGAATGAAAATATTAGTTGGCGTAGACAAAGGCTGCTTAAAACAACGAGAAACGTGAATACAAATAATTGTTGTTCTGAATATTTCAAATCGAAATGTATCATGACATAAAAACGCTGTGAACATTAGGAGAAGATTGTGTGTTGATTTGAAAAGAAAAAGATGAAGTGCGCTGCGGTATATTATACTTAACCTTCGGTCACATATTTGGGAAACCGAAGGTTTTGTCTGCGTTTGACCTTGCTATCAATTGGTAAAGATGCGGAACTACCGACAGTACATCCTGTAGGATGGCATTCACAAATGTTGAGCTTGAGCTTGTCGTCATCTTGACGAGTCCCTTAGGCATTTGCTGTCGGGATGTTCGGCCTTTGTTAACACATTACACAACACACAAGCGATATAATGGACCAACGAGGTAATCAACCTATAATAATAATTACTGAAGTTGGGGTTTGCTATATATGGTGATAGCCTTTATCTAATAAATATAATCTTCTATATAAATAAAAATGAATGTTTGTAAGCGCATAACTCAAGAATGGATGGATCAATTCGGTTAATTTTTTTTTATGTTCCTTAAGGTCCACGGAAGGTTTAAAAAAAAACAAACAAAAAAAAATTTATAATAGATAAGTTGGCGGTACGAAGTTCGTAGTTTAATATTAAAAATTATTTTTAAAAAACCAACTTCAAACGCCCGCGCCACGACGAAGTATATTCAATTTATTGTTGACTAGCTGATGCCCGCGACTTCGTCCACGTGAATTTAGTTTTTAAAATCCCTCGGGAACTCTTTGATTTTCCGGGATAAAAAGTGGCCTATGTCACTCTCCAGGTCCGCAACTATACCCTTGCAATAAATCACATCGATCCGTAGCTCTGTTGCGGCGTGATTGAAGGACAAACCAACAAACCAACAAACATACTTTCGCATTTATAATATTAGTATGATATGATTTTTTAAAAATCGCTTGACCGATTTAGGCAAAATTTAAATTTCCAAATCGGTTCAGGCGTCTTAGAATAATCGGTGAACATACATAAAAAAAAGATTCCGACGAATCGAGAACCTCCTCCTTTTTTGAAGTCGGTTAAAAATAGGTAACTAGAGTTTTTTAAACTTTCCTCACGAGATTATCTTTCGCTCAGGAATAAATCTAGTTCCTCACAAAACTGTTTTCACTCCAGACAAAACATAACGAGTTATCCTGTAACTTCGTAGGCGTATGCCTATTCGTATGCCGGTATGCCTACGTAATTTTTCACTTTGCAATATATTTTTCGCTTACTACACCACAAAAAAGTACTCGTATGTAAAGAAGGGAATCAGAGCATGAAGTTATGATAAGAGAGGGTTGTCGGCAGAGAGTTGATGCATACAATAGAAGAGTAGAAATGCTTCGAATAATGAACTCAATGTCAGGTGTCTAAAACCACCATAACTAAGTTTCGAATAAATAATTCATTTCTCATCAAAAAGAAGTCATAGATAAAAAAATAATTTTAAATATCTTTATTTGGTTTAAAAATATTGATTACTAATGATTAGTATTAAAAAAAACCTAATACCAAACGCGGTTACGGGGTCAAAAGTCAAAACATCGCGCACCTCGAGTATTTTGTGATAATAATTTAGCTCTTTTTTTAAAGGTATTAATTCCTTTAATACTTTTAAAGAACCTTACAAATAATAAAATTAAATCTAAATAGCAAAGCTAAGCTATTTACACGTCAAAAATCTGTAAGTATTCATTATGGGGAGACGCTATATTGTTAATTTTAAATTTTGCTACTCTACATTCTAGCTCAATGTTATTATCAGCGTACAGTTTTAAACCCTTTCCCAAAAATGCCATTCTATGTTTAGGTGCCTACAAATATCGACAATATTAATATCTTCATCAGCTAGCGGTGAGCAGCGTGACGGAAGTTTGACACGAGGGGGATATGTTCCGGAAAACTATGTTTAATATATTTACACGGAAAATGCTGCCACGTCACGGCTAGGGTTGTCAATGGATTTGTGACTTATTTTTGATATATATAAAAGAAAGTGGTGTTAGTTACACTATTTATAACTCAAGAACGGATGAACCGATTTGGCTGAAAATTGGTGGAGAGGTAGCTTAGAACCAGGAGACGGACATAGGATACTTTAAAAAAAAACAGAACAGCGGATTGATGTGATTTTTTCCATGGGTATAGTAATGGATGTAGTAGTGGTTCCTCAGACCGGGAGAGCTACTTTTTATTTCGGATAATGAAAGAGTTCCCGCGGGATTTTTAAAAACTTATTCCATGCGGACGAAGTCGCGGGCATCAGCTAGTTTTTGATAAATTGTTGTTATTTTCAAAATACGTCTAGGTGTCTATATTTTATTATGACATGCCGCAAGGTCTGCAAATGTAATGGAACTGCGAATGGTTGATCGCGTGCAGCGTTTACAGCACTTTAGTTAAGAAAAATATGATTGGATAGTACTTGTATTGACATTTAATAAAAAGAGTTCTTTTATTTACCAAATGATAGACGCCCACAGCTGGGCAAACGTCTCTTACATGGACTTCCACAGACATCCATCTTGCCACGAATCATCATCTTTGGGTACGGAACCCGTAAAACTGTAGTATAGTTTCCTACACTACAGTTTTACGGGTATCTCTTTTTTTACCGTCTTTTTATGTAAATGATGCTAACGCGTAGCAAAATAAATGACGTGATTTATTTAGTCTTATGAAAATGAAAGGCCTATCCCTAGCCGTGATACATACCCCTACCCGAGCTTACATCCAACCGCGGCTAATCGATGTACAGCCAGTCTTCCTCTGCAAGTTGAAAATGAGCTTATAAGGAATCATTAGCTCTACGAAGTGAAAAATAAAACCGGCCACCGGGTTCCGAAACTTATAAGCAAACATGTAGGTATTTATCTTTTTTGGCACCTTTTAACTAAGTTTTATAGTAAAAACATATTGCTCATTTCTAAGAAACTGTAAAAGTTAGAGGCATCGTTTATTTGAATGGTATTTTTTTAGAAATTTTTTCATGTTAAGTCAAAAACTATGTTATCTATATGACTTCGTAGCAGTCAGTCACCATTACCGTAAATTGTAAAAACCTTTATTTTTATTTGATGTTTCGCTTTGATTTATTGGATTGTTAGTTAGTCCTTCAACGAAGCTGTAAGGGTAGGTATACTTAGTTGAAAAGTTTGAGAGTGATATAGGCTTTTTGTCCCGCAAAAACAAATGGTTCCCGCGGGATTTTTATAACCAAACTCAACGCGTATGAAGTCGCGCGCAAAACCTAGTCAGCTATAAATAAAAGCTGCAACACAGATGCAAAGCTTATCATCACTTATTCAGTCTACTGCTCCCGTTATAGTTTCTTTGTTGAATGAAGTATTCTACATGCAGGCAATTTTTATGCTTGAAAATTGAGTGAACTCCCTTGTGAATTTGTTTCGCTCTAAATGAATGATCAGCTTTAGGGCCTGTTTCTAAATAAGTAATCTAAATAACAATATGACTCGTTATTAAAAAATAACAATATTATATTTGGCAGTACGGTTTTATATATATTAAAGAATAAACATGTTGAGAACATTGAATAATTGAAGGTGGCTATATCTACGTCTAACTTGGACCTAGGAATATCGATGTTCATTGTCTACCGAATGGCATAGAATTTAACAGAAAAGTTTTTTGCTCAAATAAACTTTTCTAAAGTGCTTTTAGTGCAGTGAATCGTTGAACCTAACACTGCTTCGTATTAGGTATTCGCCTGCCATAGATAAAGTTGACTCGACAAACCGCACTTGATCAGAGTGCAGGTGGAATACGGCTTCAGAGGACTCAATCTGAGACGAGTCCCGGGCCTGGTACCTACGTGTAGAAGGCTCGCCATGGGTTGAAATGATGATGATTGAAAAATCTAGATCTTATCTACATTTCTTTATTATTTTATAGAAATAAGAGAGTGTACGCTTCTGTACATTCACTGTAGCTGGGTTGGTTGGGTAGCAAGGAAAACTCTCGAAGAACTTTTCTTCTTTATTGGGTACCGCTACCGCTTGCCGGTGGGAACTGTGCCGGCTTACAATTCAGCCCGGTATTTATACAAAAATAGCAGAAAAAATGTAGCCCCTCTGATTGGTGTAATTTTGCTATCGATCAGTGCACCAATCAGAGCGCATTATCTTAAACCAATCACAATTTAGTAATAATAATAGGTATTATTACATAATTAGGTATCTTTACTACTATGAGCTGTACCGTAGGGAAAGCCGCGGCATTTCTTGGAATTACAGAGGTGTCTTTACGGTTCCTAGCTGTACCGTTGGGAGAGCCGCGGTCTATTTCTAGGAATTAATAAGGTATCTTTTCGGCTCGTAGCTGTACCGTAAGGAGAGCCGCGGCCTATTTCCCTATGGGTTTCCTATTTTAATCTTTATTTATTATTTTTCCTATTCACTTATGAGATAATACATGAGACTTATGTACTTAAAACTATAAACAATTGCTAAACTATACATGACACATTAATTACTAACTAATTATGCTATTTAATCAGTCCACTATTATGATGTCTCTTTATTACACAAACACTTGCACTATATCGTCCCGCACATCTCTCCCGCCGTGCGACTATGTCGCATCACTTGTCGGTGCGGGCGCGTCGTCTGTAGACAGGGGCAGGACCACCAGCTTCCTCACCGGCCGTCGCAGCACTCCTCCCTTGGTCTGGATGTCCACTGCTCGCACGACGTCGTCTGGTCCCGGGTACGTGGCGATGACTCTTCCTCGTATCCACACGTTGCGCGGTAGGTTGGCGTCGACCACTTGCAAGAGGTCGCCAATCTGGATCACTGGTCCTCGTCCGTGCGGCTCCCGCCGGTGTTGGAGCTCCGGTAGGTATTCCTTCACCCAGCGCGTCCAGAACACGTCGGCCAATCTCTGCGCGGCTCGTCAAGTCGATCTGGAGGCAGCGTCCCGCTCGTCGAATGTACCTGGCAGCGGTACACGTCCCGGGCCACCCAACAGAAAGTGGTTGGGCGTCAGTGCTTCAGGATCCTCGGGGCTGACTGAGACGTGTGTCAGCGGCCTGCTGTTGACTGTATACTCCACCTCAGCCAGTAGGGTGGAGAGGACTTCTTCTGTAGGATGCCGTTCATGTAGCGTGGCTGCGAGTGCTGTCTTCACGGAGCGTACCATTCGTTCCCAAGCTCCGCCCATGAATGGAGCTCCTGGTGGTATGTATCGCCAGGAGATCGTCTTCTTCGCTGCTTCTTCTGCTGTTGCGCTGTCCATCGCCTGCCGAAGTTCCTTGTCAGCCGCTCTCAGGTTGCTGCCGTTATCTGACCAGATTTCCGTCGGGAAACCCCGGCGAGCCATCATTCTCCTCAACGCCATCACTGCCGAATCAGCGCTGAGTGAGCCAGCAATCTCCAGGTGTATGGCTCTCGTGGTGAGACAGGTGAAGATGGCAACATATCTTTTCTGTCGTGTTCGGCCGACGGTCACTGAGAGAGGACCGAAGTAGTCGACGCCAGTGAAGGTGAAGGGTCGCTTGTGATGAGCCAGGCGACACTTCGGCAGGTCCCCGGTTCTGGGGTATGGCGGCTTCTGTGTCTTCATTCTGCAGAACAGGCATCTTCTTATGATCATTCTTGTGACTGGACGCACTCGTAGCACCCAGTACTGTTGTCTGCAATCGTTGACTGTAGCTTCAACTCCGGCGTGATGTAGCTGATGATGTATAGCCTTCACCCAGAGCTTGACTGTTGGATGATCACCGTCGAGTACCATGGGGCTCTTGAAGTTTTCTGTTACGTCTTGTGTTGCTTGAATCCGACTTCTTAGCCTGATTGCATCGTTGACGTATTCGACGCTCAGCTGGTACAGACGGCTCTCCTTGTTGAGTGTCTTGCTGTTTCTTAAGTCTTCTATTTCTTCTGTGAAGGAATCTTCTTGGGATGCACGCATCAGAAGCTCTTCCGCTCTTCTGAGCTGTTCGGCAGTGACTGGGAGAAACTTTCTATTAGGCGACGTTGTTTTTTTGACTGTTGGCTGTTGCTTCGTCGCAGGCTTGTTCGTTTTCTTCCAGCTTGGATCCTTTTCTGTGTTCTTTCGCGTCCTTTTGTAATTGACGCTTTCCTTCTTGGTTCTACAGAGTTGGATGAACTGTAGAACCCGAGCTGTGGCGTATCGGAGTCTGTCCCAATTCGAGAAACGAGATGCTTCAGGTAGGGCTTCTGCGAGTTTCTGTTTTCTGTCGTGGGCGATGTGATTCACTTTCTCTTCGCCCGAAGGTTTTTCTTTTTCTGTTGCAGTGACTTCTACGGGCCAATGCTCTTCTGTTTGGTAGAGGAAGTCCGGTCCCTTGAACCATCGATGATCTTTGTTGAAGGACGTTGGGACGTCTCGTGTGGCGTCGTCCGCTACGTTCAGCTTCGTCGGAACCCAACGCCACTCGGTGACTGTGGAGGCCTCTTCAATTGCAGCCAGGCGATGGGCTACGTATGGCTTGTATGAGCGTGATCCGGTTCTTATCCAGGTCAGCACGGTCTTGCTGTCTGTCCAGAACACTTTGCTGTCCGGTTTTCTTTCGTGCTCTTCTATAACTGTTTCGGCGAGCCTGGTTCCCATGACTGCCGCTTGTAGCTCCAACCTCGGGATGGATGTCAACTTCAACGGCGCAACCTTCGCTTTGGCCATGACGAGAGATAGGTTGACTTCACCATTTGGCGCCACTGTTCTCCAGAAGACAATTGCTGAGTAGGCTGCTTCGCTGGCGTCGGTGAACACGTGCAGCTGTATCGAAGTGGCGTCGCTGTATTGGAGATATCTTCTCGGGATCGTCACGTTGCTGAGATTCTTCAGGTGAGCTATCCAGTCTTGCCATTGTTCAGCCAGGTCTTCATCCAGCTCATCGTCCCATGATGTTCCTCTTCGCCATACTTCTTGCAGCAGCTGTTTCGCCCTTATGGTGACAGGCGATGCGAAACCGAGTGGGTCAAACAGTGACATGACCACTCTTAGCGCTTCTCTCTTCGTAGGCGTCTTCCCATTGATGAGCGTTGATGCGACGCGTGCCAGGTTGAGGTTGAAGGTGAGCTCGTCCGTGTTGAGTTTCCAGATAACGCCCAGTACACGTTCTGTCTTCTCTTCTGGCTTGTAGAGTTCCATATCTTCTGACTGTTGACTTTCACCCAATGCTTCTAATAATTGTGGTGAGTTCGACTTCCACTGTTTCAGTTCAAAGCTGGCCTTTGAGTGCACTTCACGCACTGACTTCGTGATGAGCACTGCGTCTTCGAGGCTTCTGAAGCTGTCCAAGTAGTCGTCAACGTAGTGCTTCTGTATGATGGCAGCTGCAGCCTCAGGGTGGGTGTCTTCATACTGTTTGGCGTTCAAGTTCTTGATGTAGATTGCTGTAGATGGAGAACTTGATGCACCGAAGATCAACGAAGTCATCCTATATTCTTCCGGTGGTTGGTCGTCTCGTCGCTCTCCGCGCCACAGGTAGCGGAGTGCATCTCTGTCTTCGGCTCGCAGCTTGACTTGCATAAACATCTCCTTGATATCTGCTGTGACTGCTATCTCGTGTTGCCGGAACCGCATGACGACGCCAGGTAGTGACTGTAGAAGATCAGGTCCTTTGAGTAGCATATCGTTGAGAGCTACTCCCTTCGTCTTCGCTGCTGCATCATGTACCACTCGGAGCTTCTCAGGCTTCATTGGGTTGATCACCGCGAAGTGTGGCAGGTACCACGTCTTGCTTGCAGTCTTCTGTTTCGGAGCGAGTTCAGCGTATCCTTTCGAGACGAGAGCTTCCATCTGTTCTGTATACTTCTGTTTTAGCTTGGGGTCTCGATCGATCTTCTTTTCGATGTTGAAGAGTCGCTTCAGTGAGTTGTCGTAGTTGTCAGGGAACGTGACATCTTCTTTGCGCCAGAGAAGTCCTGTTTCATATCTTCCTTCTTCTGTTCTTGTGGTGGTCTTCTCCAGGATACGAAGTGCTCGTTCTTCTGGATCTGTCTTCGGTTTCTTAGGCTGTATGCAGAGTGCGTCCATCTCGAAATATTGCTTGACGAGGCTGTCCAGGTTATCTTCTGTTTCTTCTGTGACGTGTGATACGAAGTCGATGCTGCGTCCGATGGCACGAGTCTGGCTGCCATGTAGCACCCACCCCAGCGGTGTGAGAGAGGCCACTGGTTGGTTGTTGTCTCCTCTTCTCACTTTTGTTGTCAGCAGAAGATGCCAATTGTCTTGCCCAATCAGCACTCGTGGCTTTAAATCTGCATATACGAGGTAGTCGCGGATGTCTGCCAGGTGTTTGCAGCCATCTACCAACTCTCTTGAAACCCGTTGTGACGCCACTTGAAGGTTCTTCACTGTACGTGCTTGTACACGCTCTTCATGATCGTTGAGACCTCTTAACTTGATGTTCACTCTTCTTGAAGCTGACTCCGATGTCTTCAAGTCGTTGATGGTTTCTATCTTCAAAGGATCGACGGGTCCTGTTGCTCCGATGCACTCGGCTACGCTGTTGTCGATCAATGTAACTGTTGATCCGTCGTCCATCAAGGCGAAGGTGTTGAACGTTCCCTTGGGCCCCTCAACTTGAACTGGAATAATCTTCAGATAGGATTGTTTCTTCTTAATAGTCCACGCGGAGTTGATTACTTCTGTAGCTTCCTTGTCTTCTTTCTTCTCCGGAGCCTTGGTGTAGTGCAGCATCCTGTGGTGGAAGTACTTGCAGCTGTTGACACCGCACGCCTTAGCCCGGCAGCTATGGGTTCTGTTTCTGTATCGAAGACATCGGAAGCATAGGCGCTTGGACTTGGCTATATCCCATCTTCCATTCGCATCTGAGTTCTTGAATTGTTCACACTCCGTAGTAATATGCTCTTCGTCGCATATGGGGCACTTGGGTGTGTACGTCTTCTCTATCTTCTGTTTGCGAGGGTCGTCTTTGTTGGCCGTGGCCAGCGGAGGGTGCGGGCTTCGAGGCGTGGCCTCATTACCCGGGCGGGTCGCGGGGAAGAACACTTCCCCGGTGGTGAGTTTTCAGCCGTCTTGGCAATCCACGACGGCTGAGGCTCCTATTCAACTTGAGTAGGGGCCTTGTGGCTCAATGTCTGTCCAGTGGCTCCGCTCGCTGGCGGGCAGGGTAGCCGCCGCGAGCGGAGCGGTGTCGGGTCCAGAGGGTGGGCCCGCGCTACGGGCGATAAGGTCGCTGCCGTGCGCGGGACCGGTGTCGGTCCGGGGGCCCCGCGTCGCAGGCGGGCAAGTCGCCGCCGCGAGCGGAGCGGTGTCGTGTTCGGTGTGGGGCCCCGCGCTACTGACGAAAGGGTCGTCATCGAGCGCGGGGCCAGTGTATCGCCAGGGGCCCCGCGTTGCTGGCGGGCAGATAGCCGCCGCGAGCGGGGCGGTGTCAAGTCCGGTGGAGTGCTCCGCGCTACGGGCGATGGTGTCGCCACCGTGCGCGGAGCTGAGGTCAAATCCGGTGGATCTCGCGTCGTCGTCGCTGTGGCCGCCTGCGTGCCTCCTCGGTGGTGGCGATCGCAGGAGCTCACGAGGTAGAGGACGCCCGGTCGGTGGTCGGCTGGCTAGCGGTGCGATGCCGTGGAGGTGTTCGTACGGTACGTTGTCGGCGCTGGCGAACATGCGCCGCGCCAGTGTACGGACGTACTCCTCCACGGTGGGCGTCTTGAGGTCGCGATGGATCACATCGTTCCTCACGTACCTCGGAGCTCCAACGATCAGGCGGAGGCACTTGTTCTGTTGGACCTGTAGGCGGCGTGCCTGGTACACTGAGCAGTACGCATACCAGGCTGGGGCCGCGTACGTCAGTCTGGAGCGGACATAGGCTCCATAGATGAGGAGCTTGGTCTTCGGTGATAGACTCGAGGTGAAGACTTGGTACAGCATCGACAGTGCCGCCTTAGCCTGACTCACCACGTGGTTGACCATGGGAATCAGGTTCAGGCTGAGGTCGATGCGGCACCCCAAGTAGCACACCGAAGTTTGCCACTCTATGTCCTGCCCTCGGAAGCGGAGCTGACGTAATGGCTTCCGGATGCCGAACAGGAGTCTGTTTGTCGGCACAGGTTGAGTCGGCGCAGGTGCCTGGGGTTGCACCTGCGCGGCCTGTTGTGTGGGCGCCTGCCTCGCTTGCCTCGGCTGAGGCGTGGAGGCGGCGGCTGGCTCGTTGCGAGCGGGGCGGCGGCCGCGGTTGCGCGGTCTGCGCCTACCGCGCAGCGCCTGTCCCCGCTCGGTGGGCGGGTTGGCCGCCGCTGGGAGCGTGGTAGTAGGGCCCCCAGCGGCGTTCGGTGGAGCGGTTCTCGTGGTCGATGGGGGGCGAGGGGCGCGCGGCGCGGCGGTCGCCTGCGCGCCTTCTGCGGGGGCCGACGCAGCGGTCGCTGCGGGCCTGCGTTGCGATTGCGGACGGGGGCGGCCGGGTGCCTGAGACGGGGGCGGAGGCAAGGCGATGCCTCTCTTCCGCGCCTCTCGCTTATATTGCGAGCATCGGCGGTCATTCGCGGCATGGTTTTGCCCGCAGTTCGCGCAGGTGGGCGTAACGTCGCGCGGGTGCGGGCAGTCTGCGACCGGATGGGCTCCTGCACACCGGATACAGCGGAAGGGCCGGTGGCAGTTGACGGAGGAGTGCCCGTACGCCTGGCACCGGTGGCACTGGGGCGGCTTGGTCCCTCCGCGCCAGGCCTCCACGGTGATCGCAGGCATGCAGAGAAGCTCCGTCACTGCGTACAGCTGACGGAGCTCTTCGGCGGTCATGTGCGCCAGCTGCACAAAGTAGGTGCAGCCGTGCTTGCCGGCTTTTGGCGGGATTGACCGCGCGTTTTCCGCCGGGAAGCCGATGTCGCGCAGAGCGGTGACCACCTCCTCAGGCGGTGTGTCGAGCGGCAGTCCTCGCACCGCTATTTTGGCTGGGCGTTCGGTCGCCGGGCTGTAGCAGTACCATGAGATGGTACTGTCTTGACGCGCCGCCTGGGTCAGGTAGCGCTGTACAGCCCAGAATTCATCGGCAGATTGAGGGAGGAATCGGACTCCTCTGCCCAGTGGTCTGGCGTTTGGCGCGAATCCCAGCTCGCGCCGGATGGCCTGGAAGTGCCTCGTCCAGTTGGGGAGGCACTCGACCACTAGCGGCGGGTATTCGGACCGCGGCGGCTGGGCGGCCGCAGGCGGAGCAGGCGGGGCCGCACGGCCCGCTTGCTGGGTCGAGCGTTGTTCGGCGGGCGGTGGGCTGCGGCGTGGCGCGGACGGCGCCGCGGCTGTCGCAGCGTAGGAAGTGCTCGGCAGAGGTGAGTGCGGCCGAGTCAAGTCCATAGGGACGGGCGAAGCTAGGCCCGCATAGCTGGTCGAGTCCTTCGGCCAGCTTGCGGACCCCGCTTGAGAGGTCGATGCAGTTGGTTGACTGGATGGGACGGTGATATGTGCCGTCGCATCCATCGTCGGCGAGCGCGCGACAGGGACGGCGATATGTGCCATGTGCCATCGCGTCGGTGGTAGGTGGGCGCGCGACAGGGACGGCATGACTTGCCGTCTCACCTGCGGGCGCGGGGGCGGAGGGCGGGGGGCGCACCTCCGGCTGCGGTGTGGGGGTGATCCGCGGGGGCGGGGGGAGCACCTCTCGAGCGCGGGGGCGAGCCGCTGGGCTGGGTGACCGCGGCGACTCGTCTGAGGAGTGGTACGGCAGCAGGGCGAAGCGGGAAGACAGCTTCGTCCGCTTGTCGTCTTGGCCGTCAGTGTTCCCCGAGGAGGACGAGCTCGGGCGCGCGCGCTTGGCCAACTCACCTACCGGAGCCAATGTTCCGGCTGTGGTGATCGGTTGAGTCGCAGCGTCATCTTCACTGTCCTCGCTGGAGGACGAGGACGGCGGGTCGGACAGGCGCGATGGGGGCGCCGTCATCATTGGCGTTGGGCGTCTTTCCGTGGAGAGGGGCGTGACCGATTGGTCAAAGATATTCCGGCGCACGATTGCACGCGGAATACCCTTTCTGCCGCGTCCCGCACGTTGCGGTCGAGGCGGTTCGTCGGCCATTATTGCATTGAGTCGCAATAATCGTGATGGAGCGGTGGATGCACACAACACTGCGTCCCTTGCAGGGAGACCAAGCGCAATCGCGTGCTACCCAGCCAGGCGAGACCCCTAAGGGAGACCCAGCTTAGGCGCCCGCGTACACGCTCAGTCAACCCCGCTCGGTAAGAGGTCTGACGGTCGGTGTTGGCAATCCGACGGCTTTTTGTCACAAAAAGCGCGGGATTAGGGCCGCGCAGTTTTTCGCGGGCGGGGCGCAGGGGCGCCGACGCGGGTCGGACCCGGCCGCTTCCTCAAGCCGCACGAGTGCGGCGAGTACCACTGGCACCGGGGAACGCGACGGGCGGCGGAAAACGCGAGCCGCGAGAAACTACGGGATGTATCTCAATTCACTTGCTCGACGAGGGCTCAACGATACGGTCGGAGCACACTCGGAGCACAGCACTGCACAGCTTGGCAGCGAATTGCGATACGGCAGCGAATTGCGATACGGCAGCGAATTGCGATACGGCAGCGAATTGCGATACGTGCTATCTTCTGTGGTCTCTTCTGTTGAGTGGCTGATGTAGGTAGCGCCACCTGTTCCGGCAGCGCGTACGGCCCGCATAACTCCGCTTCTCTCTTGAGGAACTTCTCCATTTTCAGTAGGTCTGGATCCTCCTTCGGCTGTGCTGCGGCGAAGTCGTAGTATCTGTAGCGCAGCGTAGGTGTGAGCTTGTCCACCACCGTCTTCGAAACTTCTGGGTTGTACATGTAGTTCACGCAGCTCAGAGTCTTCAGTGTTGCCACCACGTTGGAGACCTTCGTCGAAAAAATGCAAATGTCGCGTGGTAACTCGGTGAGACGTGGCAATCCGCGGAGCGTTTCCATTTCCATCATGGCTATTGACTCCGGTCTTCCAAATCTTGACTCCAAGGTTTTCATGACTTCTGTAGGGTGCGCGCTGGTGATGAGAAGCCCCTCCACAGCTTCTTTTGCTTTGCCCTTCAGGTTTCTTCGTAGACGGTTCGTATTCTCCACTGTGGTGAACATGCTTTCCGTTTCGTAGTATGCGGCACGGAACGGTAGCCACTCTTGATGTGACCCTCCAAACGTTGGCAGCTCTATGAACTTGGGGCGCTGTGCTGCTTTGACGGCGCGCGTAATTGCTTCGGCTAACTCCGTTAAGCTGGGCTGTACTCCCGCCGGTGACTGAAGTATTGCTTCCTGTTGCTTCTGTTGTCCCGCGTCGTTGACCACCGGCTCTTCTATTGGGTAGTGCGGTGCATCGGTGATCGCTAGCACGGGGCGTGGGCGTTGGCTCTCCAACCAGCTGTCCACTCGTTCAGTCACTTCGGCTTCGGGTTCGGCGTAGGCACCATCGTCGTCTTCTAATTCATCTTCTGTATCGTCTGCTTCCAGGGCGGCGAGACGGGCGGCAGCTAATTCGATCTGCAGTCGTAGCATCTCTTCTTTGGCCTTAGCTATCTTGAGAGCCTTGGCCTTGCTGTGTGTCGATCCACCCCCCCTCTTGCTAGGGGGGCGGGGCACCTGTACTTGCTTCGACTCCTCTGTGTTGACTGTTTTCTTCATCCTTACTGTAGACGTGTCTGCATCTCGAGTACGCCCCTGTACTGTAACGGGAACCTCCCTGGCGGCGGGGGGTTCCATCTGTGTCGCGGCGGCTGGCAGCGTCGGCGCGACGGCGGGCGTAGTTGAGCGTGCGACGGTGGCGGCGACGGAAGCGGCGGCGGTAGCGGCGCCGGCAGTGCGGCCGCAGTCCTCTTCACTGTCGCGGAGGATGGCGCTGTAGAGCGCACCGACGTCGCGGAGGTACCCGTGGTCGTCGTGCGCTCCGTGGTGTCGGTGGTGACAGTCCCCGTGGCTGTCGACGCGGACGCGGTAGCAGTCTCCGCGCTGGTTTCGGTCGCGGAGGTGGTAGCGGTACCCTCTGACGTGGACGGAGTTTCTTCCGACGATGCCTTACGGCTCTTGAGTTCCTGCCGTGTCACTGGCATTCTTGCTGGCCCGACGAATTTTCTTCAGAATTTTCCCGATTTTCCAACGGATCCGGCTCGAAGGACCATTCAATGTACGCTTCTGTACATTCACTGTAGCTGGGTTGGTTGGGTAGCAAGGAAAACTCTCGAAGAACTTTTCTTCTTTATTGGGTACCGCTACCGCTTGCCGGTGGGAACTGTGCCGGCTTACAATTCAGCCCGGTATTTATACAAAAATAGCAGAAAAAATGTAGCCCCTCTGATTGGTGTAATTTTGCTATCGATCAGTGCACCAATCAGAGCGCATTATCTTAAACCAATCACAATTTAGTAATAATAATAGGTATTATTACATAATTAGGTATCTTTACTACTATGAGCTGTACCGTAGGGAAAGCCGCGGCATTTCTTGGAATTACAGAGGTGTCTTTACGGTTCCTAGCTGTACCGTTGGGAGAGCCGCGGTCTATTTCTAGGAATTAATAAGGTATCTTTTCGGCTCGTAGCTGTACCGTAAGGAGAGCCGCGGCCTATTTCCCTATGGGTTTCCTATTTTAATCTTTATTTATTATTTTTCCTATTCACTTATGAGATAATACATGAGACTTATGTACTTAAAACTATAAACAATTGCTAAACTATACATGACACATTAATTACTAACTAATTATGCTATTTAATCAGTCCACTATTATGCTGTCTCTTTATTACACAAACACTTGCACTATATCGTCCCGCACAGAGAGACACAAAGTAAAATGCTTTATCTTTACAACAAACTTTGATTTAAATCAAACGTAATGATATATTATTGTAAGTACTGTCTTTATACTAAAGTATGAGCTTGTGATTTATTAGTTTTCCGTAAATAAACGAGTTCAGAATTCGAATTCAATTATTTCCAATTTGGCTAAAATAAAACAATTACTATTTGCTGTAATGGAGTCGACAACGTATTCTGTGAAAATTTGAACTGGTTCCCTATTACGGGTGAATCTGTAGATTTCTGTGACAGACGGACAGACCGAAGTAGAGATAGCTGTAGCTTAGTAATAGGGTTCCTAGAAGCGTCTTTTGGATGGGTATGGAATCCTGAAAAAAGTATATTATTTAACGAGAACATTTAGCTATTATAGGCAAAAACGATGACTATGTAAATAAGATTCCTCTCGATATTAAAGTGAACTGAGCGACGTGAAAAGAATAATTTCCGGGCATCAATGATAGCGTCGTCGGGTCGTAAATTACGTGGAAGCTCCCCGTCATGACGAAACTAAATCGAGTCGGTCGGTGTCCCAATGGTAGTGTGTTTCGCTTGTACAGTACCCGGCGATATATATTGCACATCGGCCTTTGGTATAAAACGCTATTTCTATTCTATTGCAAGGAAAGCTAGCCAGAAATTCACGTAGTAATTACTGAAATCTCTTCACAATCGGCGAGCACATCACGTAACATATATAAAAAAAATGCAGTCGAACTGTGAATAGAATAGAATAACGTTTTATTCCAAAGGCCGATGTGCAATATATATCGCCGGGTACTGTAAATAGGTCGGAAACGTACTTATAACACTCCGAAAAATGTTCTGGCCGTTTAGCCTCAATAACTAAAGATGCGGCGGACTGAAAACTGAAAGGTTGACGGTTCAACTTCGATCCTAACACAAGCTCTCCGTCTATTTGGAGGGGAGAGGAGAATATAAGTAAGTTCAACTTGGCTAATATTATTAAAAAAAAAATACTACGATTTGATTTAACTTTTATTGTTTTGAAAATGTCCAAGTCAAAGTGGGATGGGCAAGGCATGTTGTAGGACAAGGACAATTATTATAGGTGATCGATGGATTGGTTTATTGTTTTTAGTGTAGACCACTTAACTACCAGCAAGAGAATTAATGGGGAAAGTAACCATCCCGATAGTCCGACAATATCATCAAGCTTGCAGAATTGGACGAGACTGGCACATCATCGAAAAGCGTTCACGTGAGGAGAGCTATATCGAATTGATGAAGTGAATGAAGCAAAGAAGAGAAATAGAAGAGAAAGAGAGAAAGAGAAGAGACTTTAACGGCGAACTCCACAAAGCTATGATGTAAATACCTAAATGCAATAAAATGCAAGGAACTCCAAATCTAAATATATAAAAATCAATTGCTGTTCGTTAGTCTGCCTAAAACTCAAGAACAGCATGACTGATTTGATTATTTTTTTGTTGTTTCATTCACCATAATACAGGAATTGTTAAAAAACAAAAAAAAAAAGGGAAAACCCAAAACAACAGCTGAAAAATCGAAAAATCAAAATTGGCAATTTTGTATTGGAATCACAACTTCGGACTACTTTTAATAGATGGTGGGAGAGAATCCGCGATCAAAAGCTTGTATTAGATATATTTTGGTCTGTTAGCTGCGAATGTTTAGTATTCTAACACGTATTTTACAGGAAACTTTTCGGACATGTTGGTATTTTTAACCTTAACGTAACTGTTACCATTAGACAAAATTGTGCTTTCTCGTGTTATACTAGCTTATTAGGTTACAAAAGTGCACTAACACTTTTGTCATAGTCGTATAACCCTTTTTGCCAGAAATAATATTATTTATGACACCTTTAGTGGTAGATTCATCGACTATTCAAAAGCACTTGTAAAAGTTTATTTGAATAAAAAATATTTCTATTCTATTCTATTCTATTTATTTTTTTGAGACTAGGTATTACAGACATATTTTTTGGGACTAGTGTTTGGGACATTTTCGTTTTATGCTGAGTGTCCACTATCAAGGAACTTCTCCAATGTTTTGCAGAGCTTTTTATCAGTCTTGTCTTGCCAGAGCTGAAAATCATTGTTAGTACGTATTAGCACGATTCAACTTAGGAAATGTTAACTTTCTAGAAGGAAAAAAAACAGTAGGTACTTAGATAAAAAATAAGTCGTATATCCGATCTGTTAAAACAAATTGCTGTAACATACCAATAATAATTATGTTTGGAAAGCTGTAAAATAAGTGCCGAATGTAAGCAATTTCCCTATGTAAAGGGATTTTATAACCCTATCGTATCATAAATAGGACCTACCATCCGAACTCACTCCCGGGCGCCCAATCAATGTAAGAGCAGCGTTTTGTGCCTACTCTATCACCGTATTCCTGCGCAGTTGGTGATAACAGCCTTTCTAAAATTGCATAACGTTGTTAGGTACTCATTATTTATTGCGCACTAGCTTTAGCCTGCGACGTCGTCCACGTGGATTAAGTTTTTCTCTTTGCTTTTCCGGGATAAAATGTAGCTTATGTCACTCTCCAGTTAGGCTAACATGCGTGTCACGAAAAAATTTTGTCTACTCATTTACTCGTGAATCTCTAAGGGATACCACGAGAAAACGGGTAGACAAAATTTGTCGTGGCTCACATGTTAGCCCTACAGGTCTTCAACTATACCCATGCACAAACTTACGTCAATCCGTTGCTCTGTTGTGTCTGCAAACAAACACACTTTCGCATTTATAACTTAGTAGGCCTTAGTCGCGATTTGATCGCGTAGCTTGACCAGTTGACCAGACTGTAAGATTGAGGGAATAAAAAGACTTCTAAAAATGTCCAAAATTCTGTAAGGAAAACATTATTAGCTAAGCGCAAGTGAAACTGTGGAGACCCAATTTAGTTCAGTAACAGTTTGCCAAGTTATTATATTGTGACTTGTTAGTATGAAATCCCCGAAAGTTTACGTCATTCTCTCAACTCGACCAACATTATTTATTGTTAGAGCGGAAATTAATTAAGTTAACATTTGAGTGCGTGGCTTTCAGTACAGAGTGTTACGAACTTCAAATTTTATTTTGAATTTGTATCGTCACTAAACATTGCGCAATACGAGTTTGTACGCGTAGCAATTTCATTAACATGCATTTTGTGAATTCAGAGTTGGTTTGTATTCAATTTTTAATTACGCTTAATGTCAGCTCGATTGAAACACGAACGTGAAAAGTATATAGTAGTAATAGTAGTAATTATTATTAATAGGTACTTTTAACGTTCGTTGATCGAACACTATTCGGTCTTTATTTATAAGTTTCAGAATTCTTTACCAAAATAGTTAAAAAGGAAACTTTTGGTGTGACTTCGTTCACCTGTCCGTCTGTCACAGGATGATTTAGTAACTTGGGATAAGTTGTACCTAAACGAAATGAGCCTCGCATCCTATGATAGTGTAATACCTTGTTTACTGTCCAAAACAATAAAAAAAAATCAAGTTTACGGCGAAATTATCTATTAACAAAATTGTAAAGTTTTGGCTGGTTAAGCAATTAAAGGTTTAAATACTATAATAATACTACAAAATATGGAACTTACACTACGTGTAATATTATATATACTACTGCTGTGAATTTTTTCTTCTATCCTATATACTACCATTTAGCTGGCAGAGGGAGGGGACACTTGACTCTAATAAAATTTTGCACTTTAAAATATCATATTTCCCTCGGATCGGATCGGATCCTCGGATCCCTGAATTGAAAAATGGTGTTCCCACACCCACAATATTTTTGAAAGACCTATTCAACGACACCCCACACTATGGGATAGTCGAGAAAAAAAAATTCATCCCCACTTTACATGTGTCTATCGGTTGACAAAGAAGAAGAAGAATGTAAAATTCGAAGTTACACTTCTAACATTTTTAGGCATCAAACTATTTATATGAAAAGTTTTTAGTATGAATTATGTATTTATTTATTTATTTATAAGCCTTAGTTATTACATTGTTATTATTATATTTATATATGTTAATTTATATTATTAATAAATTAACGGATTTTAGTATTTTGTTATTTAAGTAGATATAGGCCAGTCTCAGTACTATTATCAATTATGTGTACAGGATACGACTGAAATATATACATTAGGTTCAGCTTTTGATGCGAAGTCGATTTAATATAGAACCAGGACAAAAGTTGTCTAAAACAGCCACTTTGATATCCCCTGAAATAATTGGCACTTTGCCTTGTGGTTTATTATCGTAAAAGACTTTCTAAAACAAAGCACAAAAATAATTATAATTAAGTAGGTAATTTTTTTTTACTTTATTAATTTTACTTCAAATATTTGTAGCTTAGCCAATTTATTATTAGCAAAGCCACTATTATATATTCTGTGCCTATACGTCCACATAAAAATGAATGTCTTGGATGACGAATAGACTTTCTTAAAAGCCTTATTTATCAAAAGTGACATTGTATTAAAGATACATTTAGGCTGATAAAAATTTTCAAGGAAAATTAGAATGAAGCAATATGGAAACAGTGGCATATTTCATTCCATGTTCTCGTGAATTTTTGTAACCGGAGGTTAAATCTTACTTCCATTAATAAAAAAGAAGAAAATTGTTCAGGAACAATAATATGTCTTTAGAATTTAATAACCACTATTATAAAAATCTGCTTTATTGTTAAAAATAAATGCTATTTTTCTCCATAGATAAATAAGAATTTTTTATACAGATGTAGCAATATCTAGAAATGATTTCTACAGTGTGACGTTTCCAATCACCTCTGATTGGCTGATTTTATGGCGTTCTTGCTGCATCATTCCATTTTAACCAATAACGAGCCAATCAGAGTTGATTGCGATCGTCACAATACGTCAGAACTACGTAGGCAAACGATTCTTATTATTTCTTGTCACGCGTTTTATTAAAATATTTGTTTAAGCTAAATATGTACGTACTGCCTTTTGTTGAAATTTACATGAATTTAACAGCTCAGTAATTCAATTTCTCATACCTTTCGTGAATTTGTGCTGTTTTGCTAAGGATTTTGATTTGTATGCAAATTTTGGGTTTGTGTATAGCATTATAACTAATGTTTAATATACCAGGTGGTAGCAATTAGAATGAAGTCGGTTGAAATAATATCTACTTACCTACCCATTCAGAACCTTTTTTATTTATTTAATGTAGGCCAAATTTATTTATTTAATGTAGGCCAAATTGTGGCTCTTATGACAAGTCAAGAATCTACCACCGGTTCGGAACTACCGGTTCGCTGTGTATTTAAGTGTCTGTCCCCTCGTAGCTCCCTAACAAATGAACCGTTTTTGATGTGATTTTCTGTTTGAAAGCTAACGTGATATAGACAGTTCTTACTTCTCAGGCATAATTTATGAAGATCTGCTCAGACGTTTGAAGATTATCAGCTCATTTCCTACTTGATTAAAGGGTCTTACAAACTTTCACTGGTGCGATTGATTTGTTTGGTTTAGTGTTACTTCGGATTATTTACAAGACATGGTAACCTTAAGCTGATGCTGCAGCATGAAGCAGTCTGCGGGATACCCGACTCATCAGCAACTTACAGCAGATATAGTGTGTTTGGGCTAATTACAATGGTCTCAATGAGTAGGTGTTAGATAGATGATGATCGAGGATCTAGGAGGCCAGGATCTAATGATGGAACAGAAAATTGGGTAACAAGATGTCGGGTATATCATACATAGTCCGGCCATAGATTCACATGCCTTTAGGTACACTTGTCAATAAATTAGTCTTTCTGTCATTTACATTTACGTAGGTACTTGAACTTCGCAAGCTTCGACTTTCAGGGGCTCGCTTCGCTTACCACAAGTAAAGCCAGTTTAGCTTTGGAAATAATACTAGCTTAGGAAATAATAATAATACTAGATTTTATAAAATCGGTCATCGGTCAGTCAGTTACAATATAAGACGATTCATAAAAAGCGTGAAAAGGTAGTCTTTCTAGAGAGATTAACACACAACAACAACTTTCACAGGTTTCACAAAATAACTACGATATAAATAATCCTTTGATGAAAAGTATGAGATGAACAGTAGGTACATAGCATACACCTATAAATCCAATTTGAACTTCAACCAGTGATTTAATAACTTCGTATGTATCCTTTGACGACGGTCGATTGAACTTTGAAGTCAAGTGGAGGACTTCGATCTTATACTGTCAAGAGGCTTAACAACTCAAACTCAAACATCAATCTTATATTATTTCACATACATCATCGATATCACTTTCAATCGGCTATAATTTAGATTTAGATTTCTATCTATTCATATATCATGGTGTTAAAATTTTCCTAAAATACTCAACAGTAGGTACGTAAGGTTGCCTGTGTTTAATAAAATAACTAGCTGACCCCGCGAACTTCGTAACGCCAGCAAAAATATTTAGTGGTTGGTCACCCTTATCATTTAGGGGTATGAAAAATAGATGTTGGCCGATTCTCATATCTACCCGATATGCACACAAAATTTCATAATAATCGGTCCAGCCGTTTCGGAGGAGTGCGGGAACGAACATTGTGACACGAGAATTTTATATATTAGATTATTATTTATATATAACGTCCCTCATTCTTCTTTCATCTTGTCCTCCTAATTTTAACCAAATTCAAAAAAAGGAGGAGGTTATCAATTCGTCGGAATATTTTCTCTATATATTCTATACATAATTATATTCTGTCGTATGTCCTATAATATATTCTATATACTAAGTGAGAAAAACAGGTGTAGTCGCAGATTGCAACAAAAGAATTTACTCCGAAAAATTCGCAAAATCGACACAACCGTCAACGTCGTCTGCCCTCACGTGTCGCGCGCGGCATTACGTAGAGCGTAGACTATAATTATATGCATGAAACTTAAGATCGCTCGTACCTAAATGTAATTCCTAATAATTAATTAGCAAAATAATTTATAAACTTTAGCGGTCCCGCGACGCGACGACGACACTTGGAAAATAAAAATATTTGAACTTACATAATATATGTGACGATAATAATTATATATAGGTATAAAATATTATTTGTTAGTTTTTAGAGATTATTTTTTGTGTCGGGGGTTTTTAAAATTTTTAATTTTACTTTTATTTAGTCCTTTTTAAAGTAGGTATAAATATTAGGAAGGTATTTATAGTGATTTGTTAGCGCAGTGGTAATTGAGCCTAATTGATCCCATTTAATTACCCACCTTCGAAATCTAAACCTTACTCTGACATGTCATATTTAAAATCATGGTTACCTTACCATGTTCTTTCAATATCATTGAAGTAATACGGTACCTTTCGAATTGATAGGACATATGGAAGGTAGTCAGATCACCTCATCAACTATTAAAGAGCTGATGATCTTCAAACGGCTGATCAGGTCATGGTTACCTTACCATATACTTTCCATATCATTGAAGTAACACGGTACCAAATTTCGAATCGATAGGACATATGGAAGGTAGTCAGATCCCCACATCAACTAGTAAAGAGCTGATGATCTTCAAAGGGCTGATCAGGTCATGGTTACCTTACCATATACTTTCAATATCATTGAAGTAACAAGGTACCAAATTTCGAATCGACAGGACATATGGAAGGTAGTCAGATCCCCTCATCAACTATTAAAGAGTTGATGATCTTCAAACGGCTGATCAGGTCATGGTTACCTTACCATATACTTTCAATATCATTGAAGTAACACAGTACCAAATTTCGAATCGATAGGACATTATATGGAAGGTAGTCAGATCCCCTCATCAACTATTAAAGAGTTGATGATCTTCAAACGGCTGATCAGGTCATGGTTACCTTACTATATACTTTCAATATCATTGAAGTAACACGGTACCAAATTTCGAATCGATCGGACATAAGGAAGTTAGTCAGATCCCCTAATCAACTAGAAAAGAGCTGATAATCTTCAAACGGCTGAACAGATTTTCATGAAACATGGCTAAGAACACTCGGGATAAAATTATCTATGACACAAAAAAAAACTAAACGAAAATCGGTTCATCCGTTTGGCGGCTACGCTACCACAGACAGATACACAGATACACAGATACACAGATACACAGATACACAGATACACAGACAGACACGTTAAACTTATAACACCCCTCTCTTTTTGCGTCGGGGGTTAAATAAAAAAAAGACTTGTCCTGACTGACTGATCCATCAACGCACAGCCTAAACCACTGAAGCTAGAAACTTGAAATTTTGACAGTAGGTTCCTTCTATGACGTAGGCGAGCACTAAGAAAGGATTTTTTGGAATTCCATCCTCAAGGGGTTAAATGGAGGTTAAAGTTTGTATGAAAGTCCGTCATTTTTCAAGTTATATCCATGATACCCGGTATTTGGGCTTTAAATTAAAAATAAAGAATTACGTGTTTCACAGTTTTTGAAAATTCTACCCCCGAAGGGTTAAAATAGGGGTTGAATGTTTGTATGAAAGTCCTTCATTTTTCATGTTATTTTTCAAGTAATGTTTATAAAACTTAATATTTTTGCTCTTGATTAAAAATAAAGAAGTACGTATTTTATATTTTTTGAAAATTCTACCCCCGAAGGTGTAAAATAGGGGTTGAATGTTTGTATGATAGTCCTTCATTTTCCAAGTTATTTTTCAAGTAATGTTTATGAAACTTGATATTCTTGCTCTTGATTAAAAATAAAGAAGTACGTATTTTACATTTTTTAAAAATTCTACCCCCGAAGGGGTAACATAGGGGTTGATAGTTTGTATAAAAGTCCGCCTTTTTAGGGTTCCGTACCCAAAGGGTACCAACGGGACCCTATTACTAAGCCTACGCTGTCCGTCCGTCCGTCCGTCCGTCCGTCTGTCAGCGGGCTGTATCTCGTAAACCGTAATAGATAGACAGATGAAACTTTCACATATTATGTATTTCTATTGCCGCTATAACAACAAATAATAAAAATTAAATTAAATTAAAAAAATTAAATAAAAATATTTCCATGGGTACATGGAAATATTTTTATTTAATTTTTTTTAACGGAACCCTTAAAGAGCGAGGCCCGACTCGCACTTGGCCGATTTTTTCAAGTTATGTTTATGAAATTTGGTATTTTGGCTCTTGATTAAACAACAAAGAAGTACGCATTTCCCAGTTTTTGAAAATTCTACCACTAAAAGGTTTAAATAAAGGTTGTATGTTTGTTTCTTATCCCGATAAAACCAGCCGCATCCCACGGGATTCATACATAAGTACATTATTCCACGCGGACCGAGGCGCGAGGGCAACAGTTAGTCTATGATATTGATATTTGTGTGATGAAAACTTGTAGGTATCTGGATAGATCTCTTTCCATCGGTTTTTCTTTTCTTTTAATAAAAAGAGAAATAAATGAATTTAACTTTGTTTTGCAAATTAAATTAAAGTAAGGTAAGGTAGGTGTATAAAATATTTTGAAACAATGTACAGTACCTACTAATCTGAAGAAACTTTTGACAAGAATCAACATGAAAGTGACGTAAACCTGTCTTCAGACGAGTATTCTCGTCGCTTCCTTTGGATTAATGTCACTCACAGCTGTTTTGCTTGATATTTTCAAAGAAATAATATGTACCTACTTGCCAAGGATTTTGTATTGTTATTATCTTAATTAGTACTTGCTTTTTTGATGTTTGTTAATTAGACTTTGAGCAATTAAGGGCCTATTTCATAATCGTCGAATATTGCTTAATAAATTATTGTAATGGAAATTATCTAAACAGTATAACATAATAGTAATAGTAATATACTATAATAATTATAAATATTTATTGAAAGTTAAAAACCCAATGTACAAAATACAAATATAAATAAAATATAATAGGTCGGTATAAAAAAATTGTTGATCAACCATAGTGGTTGATCAACAATTTTTGGCATCTATATGCCTATTGGTTAATGAACAATTTTTTTGCAAACCGCCGTGCGAGCATGTTACATTTAACAGCCAGAGCACGACGTTCCCTCTCTATATCTTCATTATCAACGAGCCCCTCAGTCAGCATATGACCGAGGAACCTGAACCGCTTAACCCTCGCGAGTACATCTTCATCCAGATAAACCTTCGGAACCCTCTCCAGACCTCTGCCTGAACGGAACACCATTATCACTGTCTTCTTTACGTTATATTTCAGGCCATAATCTGCAGCGACACGTTCGCAGATGCCTATCAGCTTACGAAGTCCCCTGATTGAGGGACTGAGAAGCACCATATCATCTGCATAGCTGAAATTATTCATGCAAGTGGACCCTATGTGACAACCAACCTTAGTGCCTTTCAGGTCCACAATCATGTCGTTCACATACAGGCTAAATAGGTCAGGAGAGGTCAACACACCTTGACGAACACCGCATTCTAGCTGATAATCGCTAGATGTCGCGTCGCCCTATCTTACACTATTAGTTTGGTTTCCATACCAGTATCTCAACAAACTCACCACCTTTATAGGAACGTTAGAAGCGTGCAGTTTCTCCCAAAGTAAATCATAATTTACAAGGTCGAAAGCACGGCTTAAATCGAGAAAGCATGCGTAAACCGACGTACTTCTTTTGACGTAGCTAGTAGTTTACGGTTGCTTTTAAATTAAACGCCCCCGCACCGCTGCCGCCCCGCACCCGCGGTTTTTACGTCAGTACTAAACAAATGTAGCTCATAATACCCATGATTAACAAGGCTAAATTTTATCCCGGAAAATTAGAGTTCCCGCGGGAAATAAAAATCCTTAATCAACGCAGACGGCGCCGCGGGCATCATCTAGTTTTAAATATACATATAAAAACAAATTGTCACAAAATAAGTACTTTCCGTTTATTTTGACTATTTAAGTAATTTTAATTTAACTAATCGTATCATGTCAATGGAAAATTAAATTACGAGTATGTCTGTTGCCGGTTCCAAAATGTAAAAACCTTTAACAAATCTCGTAAAATAGTCTTAATGAAGGTGAAAACTGAAAACATCAAAGAGATGACGATATAATATACTCGCCTAACGAACAATTGAAAATTCGAAATCACATTGTGTTGTTAACGTGCAAACACACGATTCGACTTCGCTTCGAAACGCTCGCTTCGCTCGCCCTAATTATTTATTTTTGTATGAACAAAAAAATATTTTTAGGAATTTTAAAAAGTCGTGGAACAAAAGTTAATTACTTTGATGCATAGAAGTTGCCTGTAGAAGGTTGTTGGCATTTTACAATTAACCCTGTATATTATGTAACTTATGGCCGATGTCACCAACGTCGAGAGACGTTTTACCGAGGAATAAATTGGGCGTTCTGACAGTTTTTGGATTGAAAAGACTGTCAAAATATCAAATTTACTCTCAGATAAGACTTATTTTATGTTGGTGAAATTGGCCCTTAATCAAGTTCCTAAAGAAGTACCTAATAGGCAATAATAAGATATGTAAACTTAATTATGAGATAGTACGAATTAATTAATTCAATAATTGATTAAGTACACAGTAGGTTCAGTCATAACCACAGATTAGGTGTGGTCATAACATTGTCATCGTCAATTAACTGCCACATCGAGTAAGGTTGAGGAATTTCATATTAACGTATCAGCTGTTAAAAGGGAACATAATAGCTATTTATGCAACTGCATCGTAATGAGGGTCATTTTAATTCGAGTGCTGTTTTTTGATACGAGGCTTGCCGAGTATCAAAATAGCATAGTACGAGAATTAAAATGACTAATTACGTTCAGTTTCATACAAGATTTTATCTACAAGGAAAATAAAATCATTAACAAAATACGCCGTAGGCTCAATAAAGTAACAAAAAGTAACTCCGTAAGCCGCCACCAGCCGCCTGTGGCGCCTCTGTCAACAAAAAGTAACTCCGTAAGCCGCCACCAGCCGCCTGTGGCGCCTCTGTCATATGAACGGTACAAAAGTGCCAGAACTCAGAGCCTTAGCTTTAGGTATCCTATTTTAAGAAGATAACCATTTCGATTCAGCTCCCATACAACGAGCTGCATCGAAATGAGAAGCAAAACCGAAAGAGGGTTCATTTCGATTCAGGTGTCAAATTCGAAATTGGAACTTTTCGATGTTGGAGTAGATAAATTATATTAATAGGTATACTTTAATAGAATAAAGCCACTCTATATCGGCAGAATTAATTAGACTTTGAGAGTGATCATCGAGAGGATTAGAAATTAATTAGCGCAAGCGAACGCCTGGCTGTTATCTCACCAGACTTTAATCTGACCTTACGAATATGTTTTACCTGTGGTTTTACTATTAAGGTACTATTCCAGCGGTGTTACTTACTGTCAAGAATAAAGAGCTCTCAATAGTTGGTTATTTATATAGATCTATTTAGGGCCGATTTCACCAACGTGAAATCAGTCTTTCCGTGCGTTTTGATATTTTGGGAGATTTTTAATACAAAAACTGTCAGAATGTCCAATTTATTCCTCAGTTAAATGTACTTAGTAGTAGTACAAAGCACGGCCGGATGCTGGAGGATGTCTGCATCGTCGTTCGTCAACAATTAAACCCAAATTATTTATTACATGGAGTTAATCTTGTGGCTCTTTTGACAAGCTGTGATTCTACCACCGCGGTTCGGAAAACAGAATCTGCTGAGAAGAGCCGGCAAGATACTTTTACCACAGAGTAAGAAAGTTCTTCCTTATACTGTGCTTTTACTGTGTGAAATTTATACTATTTTTCTACATGTACGTACGTACGTAAACAGTGTACATTTCCCTGGTAGCATCCGCACAACTCTCATCCTGACTCCAGCAGTCTTTTTACATGACGTCAACCAAGAGCGTCGCCAGCCGATGGCCAAGGGGGAGGGGCAAGTTAACAGGGTTCTCTCTGCATTTTTAAAAACCTTACCCCAAGCGGATGAAGTCGGGGGCAAAAGCTAGTTAAGTATAAGTTTTTTAGCTTCACAGTTGAAGATTTGGCAGCCGTATCTGGATTTCAATGATGAAGTATCTACTAGTACTATATTTTTCAAATGTCTAAAGGGCCCTCTTGGCGACATTTGAAAAATAAAGCTGCCCCTACCTACCCCCCCTTGGCGACGCCCATGGACTCAACTGTACTAAACTAGCTGCAGTTGGCTCATCAAAGTGACCAATCTTATGTAACTTACTTAGTTACCTAGGTAATCAAATAGGTTTTCTAAAATTGGGATTGAATTTAAATGGCAGCGCAAGACCGAGGTATGTGGAAGTCTATGCAAGAGACCTATCTCTAGCAGTGGACGAAGAGAAGAAGATGGCATCAAAAATAGTATCCAATCGAATAACAAATTGTCTTCAAAGCGAAAAGAGATTCTATAGTCTGATAACTGGTGTAACTATATCCAACTCAATATTTTGTTATCTACTGGTTGTTTGTAGCAGCTCTTTAAAATGTAAACACAATTATGTGGCACAGTTACGAGTGTGTAAATAAATATTTTGAAAGCATAGCAGCTGCGGCGTACGTTGTATTTTGACGGCGGGCGGGGAGCTTTTCAATCGATATGTTTCATGTGACATGTTTTATACATTACCCCACCATTCATCACCATTCACCATTCACCAGTGTTACAAAATAACGAATAGGTTGTTGTAGTTAGTCTCATTTCACAAATAACGTAACCCTGGTGTATGGAATCCTAGAATTCAATTGACACTAGATATAATTACCTACCTACTACATTAATTCCTCTTCTACAGATGATATTGAACCACAATATTCTTATCTATTTCATGAGGGGTTTCTTGAGATAAATGAAACTTTTACCATTCAACTAATAATAATATGATCTTTTAATATTTTAATTAAATTTTAAGAGTCCCATTCAGATATAACGGTTGTAACAAAAATACATATTATGGACCATTCCATTCTGAACTCAAAATTTGACCTAAACAAACAAACAAACATACATACATATATTGCGAGTTTAATAAAAGCTAGTAAAAAAATATATTAAAAAAACTTGCTTTGAAAGGACCCAACATGCACAATCGTACAATCGTTGTTCATTGAAATAATGCAAATACCAAGTACTTGAGACATTGTTATTGATAAGAAAAATGACATTCAAAACAATGATCTGATTAGGACATAATAAAATCAACAATTATGATAAAATACCTGCAAGGGTCGAGCACATGCAAAGTGAAGATCCTCTTAGAGACATCGTTTTATGATAGCGATTACTATAAATATAATAACACATTTAATTACTATTTTTTAATAATCTTGACTAGCCATTTTATAGAAATTATAGACTTGCTATGGATTGATTTTAAAATTTTGTAGTTTTTAAAACCGTCCGTTTTTCCGGGATAAAAGGTAACCTATGTCGCTCTCCAAGTTTCAACTTTAAACATGAAAAAAAAATAAGTCTAATCCGTTCCTTGCTATGTGGTTGAAGTAAAATCTCATAAAGAATCACACTTTCAAATTTATAATATATTAGTTATTATATAACAGCTTAATATGTACCCAATTTAAAATACTTTATCGAAATATTAATACCAAAGTAATTATGTAACATCTGTTGTTATACTATGTGAAAATTGTGTATAAAATGTATCAAAATATCTATTTCCGAGATACATCCGTGTACCGCGCTAGCATGCGAGAGCAGCTTACATTCGCATTGTGACTGTCACGCATTCACAGTTCGGCCCAAATCCGCGCCAAGCCATCACGGGAAGGGCCTCGCTTTTGAACTCTGTCCACTGCTCACTACCTTATTTATCTATTGTCCGAGTTATTTATCAAACTATCCTGAGTGGCATCATTTGTACACAACTGCTAAGCAATTCGTTTTCTTAACAGAGTTTGGATCAACTAAATACCGGAAATTTATTGTAACGTCGACTTGGAAAATAAGTCACAATTTGGTTAAGAGTTTTGCCCCACTTTGGTAGAGTACTAGTTACGCTTGGTAAAGTTAAGTTTATTAGTGTTCCTCTATCGGTCTTTACTAATAAATTTAGTTTGAGACTTAACTTCCTTTGCTACTGGCGCACTTTGCTGTGGTCTGGTTGCAACGCTTACCTACTTGTTTTAGAATTTCACAACATTTATGGGAAAACTAGGTACTCTGTGCTCTTTCTTAGGCAACTGCCTCATTGGTCTTCTTAGTTTTATGCGGTTGTGGATGACTCCCGACTCGTGGTCACACCAGTTTCTAACACCAGTGTGCGTACAAGTATTTTTTTTCCTTGTCTTCACACCGCGGGTTTTACTACACCTTCTATATGTATCAACGTTAATGTTGTGACTTGTGATAAGTAAATAGTTCGTATGGTCTTATATAATATGGTCTTCATTTCAAACTAATAGAACCTAAGTTGTAAGATCCACCTGTTCCTTTGTGAACAAACCTAACCTAACCTAAGATATAAAATCATTGCTATGAAAATATAATATAATGAAAATATTATATAAAAATATTAAATTATTATTGTTGTCGTCAAAAGTGATTTTAACTAGTGATACAACACTATTACCTGGTGGTATCGTTAAACTTTAAAATACCCACCGTACCACCCAGGGGTACGATAGGTCTGAATCCGTTCAATCGTCTTTGTGTATTTTTTCAATTTACTTATCACAAGTCACAATACCAACGTAAAGATACATATAAAAGTTGTAGCGTGATTGAAGGACAAACCAACAAACCAACAAACACACTTTCGCATTTATAATATTAGGAAGAATAGGTACTATTCGATATTTATGCATTTTTGAGAAGATACTACACATAGAATTTTAATTTAAAATATTTAAGGCAAATACAGTTGGAATATTGATAATTCGATAAAATGTTTGTCAGGAAAACATTTTTAACTTCGAAGCGGATCATAATAGAAAGATTCATAAATAGACTCTTCGTCGTTCTCGCAAAAGTGTTTCCCTTATGAAAGCTGGGAACAAATTTTCAGTGCACAATGTATGAATATTGTACATGTTACCTACATACAGTACCCAGTACCCACGACGTAATATGAGTGCACTTAACTACACTAGCGGCACGCTATGATGGCCGGTTTGACACATTACAATAGTGATGTGGAATGTCAATTTATTCTCGAACAAAAAACAATTAAGTTTTGTTTTTGTACCTGATTAAATAGGTTTAATAAAACAAAAATGTATATGTTTATTTAATTTATTTGAACGAACTGAATATTTGAATGAAAATGAATATACATACTTTATATGCACACAAGAAACATATGAATACAAAAGATACCAAAAAAGGTGCCACAAAAGGCCATAATTAATCAGATTCGTCCATACTACTATTTTCACTGTCGTCACTGCTATCATCACCTACATTAATAATTATATGTTCGTTTTCTATAATATTATCTATTTTCACATCTCTTTCATAATCTTCCCTTATTAATTTAACAGTTCTATTCACAACCTTTTCCCAGTCTCCTTTAGTCACATGTTCACAAGCTTCTTCTAATAATTTTAGCATTTTTTTTGTGGTAAATGGGGGTTCTGTATTGTGTCTTGCAGCATATCCCTTAATTTGAGCCCACACCAACTCAATCGCATTATACTCACAATGGTAAGGCGGTAACCGTATAACTCTGTGCCCATGTTCTAATGCTATTTCGTCAATGACGTATCGGATCTTGGTTGGTTTGTTTTCTTTTAAAAGACGTACTAATTCCGCTTTTAACATATTCATGTTTGCATCTACGCCATTTTTACGAAGCCATGCGACGATATCAGCTTTCTTTTGGGATTGGGCAGGTGGCTTGTCAATTTGCATCGAGTGGTATGGGGCGTTGTCCATAATTATAATAGATGGTTCAGGGAGGCTACACAACATTGAGGTAAACCATTCAGTAAACTTTTCTCCATTCATGTCTTCATGATAGTCTCCAGTGGTTTTTGACGCAAAAGCCATGAGAGAACCTTCGACAAACCCGTTGATGGTTCCGGCGTGACAAATTATAAGTCGCGATCCTTTTCCTACAGGAACTTTGGAAGTAGATGCTGCTGTGTCATCGTTCCAAGAACGGCCTACAGTATGGTTAGCATTAAGCCATGTTTCATCCAAGAACACAACATTTTGCCAATTTTTGATTTCTTTCACTTGCCGTAAAAAAGTATACCTTGCCATCGCTATATCAAATCTTTCCATCAATATTTTGCGTTTGTTACATTTTTTGTATCGAAATCCAATGGTCTTCAAAATCTTCGTTAAAGAACTTTCCCCACCGAAGAATAATCCAGCTTCCTTCAGTGAATGCACCAACTTTTTTCTTGTTGGATACTCCTTCTGTAAATAGTAGCCGTAAACATGTCTTCGGATAGCATCGGCATCAAAGCTATCGATGCCTACGACTGGTTTTGCTCGTTTTCTCTTTTTTGGTGTGTGAAGTTTATTTTCTTCTGTGCCAGTCTCGCCATATTTTTTTTTAGTTATCCGTCTAACAGTTCGTTGTCCAATATTAAGCGCATCAGCTACGCGTTCAACCACTGACGTTATAGGTAAAATTGGCCCTCCATTTTGAGCTTCACGATCGAAATAGTTACGAAGGCGTATTACGAACTCACGTGTCTGACTATTTAGAACAGTTCTCTGCGTACGTTCGGTCATATCGACGAAATCCACAACAAAGGGCTTGAACAGAGTCCAAATTAACGAGCAAGGGTCAACAGTAATGCAGTATCAATATTTGAAATCCAAAGCCAGGTCAAAACTATATCACAATCGCATTGCACTGACAGTTTATACTTTTCGAAGCAACGTCAATTCGAAACTGCTTTGTTTTGCATTGAGCATTGACGCGAGTTTGCCGGAGGTAGTAGTTGTGCTAGCCAGCGATCCTATGTGACGATCGTATTAGATTCCATTTTTAAAAATTTTCAATTTAGAAAACCAAATGCCGAGTTGTGGTATATATCATATAAAAATAAAAATTTTACCTTTTGTATGAAACAGCTGATATTTTTTTGCGATTTCAGAGGTTTGTCCACATAGTGAAAATTGTTCATATTCACAAGTACATTCACCCCTTAAATGGTGCAAACTGATTTTTCTACACTTGTATACATTTTAGAAATCAATTTAATAAATAAATTTTGAGTCCTAAACCTAAAACTACATTCGATAAAATTTATGAATCTCTGCACATCACTATCGTCAATAAAGTAATACAATTATTTCCTTCAAAGTCGTTATCAATTAATACGGAACTTCATGAGCGGACAAACGTCAAACCGGCCATCATAGCGTGCCGCTAGTATAAATGCTTTAAGTTTTCTCGCTAATGATGTGGAGGCGCCAAAACTTATTTCACGTTAAAAGTGTTTAAGGTTGTCCTTTTTAAAGATTTCTGTTCTTTTTTTACTGGTCCGGTTTCAATTCTTAATGATGAAAAAATTATGAAAAGAGGGGTTCTTTCAAATATATATGAAGCCTTGTCCAGGTCTTTGTACAAACTTTCAAAATGTTTGGGCACTACCCCAAACATTTTGAAAGACTGTACAAAGACCTGGTAAATAGTGATTATTTTTTCTTTATTTCTCATTTAAAATCCTTTTTACGAGGTACAATGCGAAATTATTTTGCAAAATAAAAGCACAACAACATGGCGTTTCTTTTGACAAAGACACGTACTTACACGAGTCATGATGACATTTGACATAAAAATAACCACAATTGACAGCAATTAACATTTGACATATCAGCAAGTGACGTTTGTCAATTGAAATGGCATTACATAGACGAATGATATTTACTACGTGGTTCATTTGTCAAAGTGGCATTAAGACGACGTAATAAATCTTAAATCAATAATATTTTTACCGGCCAATCTCCTTTGTGCCTTTTTCAAGCTACTTGACATTGGCGAAGTGCATTGTGCTGGCTTGGCACTAAAAAAAAAAAAACAAAAAATAAAGGAAGAAGAAGAAGACGACGTAACTTCATTAAAAACATAGACAACAAAAGCAGATGGATTCACTCCGGGAGTTGCCATTCTACAGATGTACCCAATTATCAGTTTTATATATTTACCTCTTATTCACTGTAATACTACAAAAAAGCATATTTTATTTCAATTTCTATGATTTAATACTATTTTTTAGTATAGCGTACAAGTACCTGGCCCAAGATGAAACAACCCCTTTGTATGGATCTTTCGTAAACGGCCAAGTCGATGTGGCAATACAAAATCTAAGCATTGATGTAGCAACATATAGCGCTAAGTTTCTTGAATCAAGTGTTGCCAGTCCATTAGCAGGATCACATCTCCTGGATGCTAAAAACTCTTAATCGATTAAGAGGAAACTTTCAAAGCATACAGTCAGACCTAATAATGCTGTTTCTAAATAAACTACGATCTCACAAGAACCTTGACTTGGAATTCAAGCAAACCCAAGGGTAAAGCTAGTCCTTACATTGGTAACTAATAAGCTAACTAATGTTATAAATGCGAAAGGGCGTTTATTTGTTGGTTTGTCCTTCAATCACGCAGCGACTTTACAAAAAAACACATCAAGAGATTTTTAATGGGTATTAGTCCAGTTGACAGGTAGTTTCAGGTGGAAAAGGGCCGGAAGTCAATGAAACTTTGGAATATTGTTCAGGGATCGTTAATTAACATTTTCTTAAGTTTTGGACCTCGAGGTCCCTGTGCTTAAAGAGCAGGGTGGGGGGAAAACTGCAAAATGTTCAACCTTCCTCCGGTTTTTCCTCAATAACTTTTTCCGTTATGTTCTACAGCAAAAACATTTCCATACTTTTTTGTAGAACGTTAAATTTCCTACAAGTTTGATAACACAAAAATTTTTGTATGTCAATTCGTTTCCGAGATTTTGCGTTTCGAAAAAAAATATTTTCAAAATTTAATTAACCATCCCTGAATAGAATCCTAAGTTTCATTAAATTCTAACCTTTTTCCACCAAATCCCACTTTTTCCTACCTGTCGACTGGGCTATATAGTAAGGACAGAGAGACATAGGCCACCTTTTAGGTTAGGGAACAATAGAGGGTCCCCGCAGGATGGTTAAAAGTACTCAACACGGACAAAGTCGAGGACAAAGGCTAGTTTATTTATATTTTGCTCATTAAGGTAAATAATGAATAATGCAAGCAAATCTCCATGTTAAATTACGGTTGTTGATTTTACAATAACGTTAACTGAATATTAATAACGTGAATGATCCTCTGGGATACATATTGTGCTGAGGTCAGACAAGGCTGTTATGTCATAGTCGATGAAAGTATAATAAAACAGCTGTTATAATATGTCATGCTGAACAAAGTTATTATTATCTATGTTAAATGAGTGTATATGAAAATTTTCCAATATCTGACTAAAACTAAGAGTCTAGGTCTTTAGGATGCCCACCATGCCCACATCTGGACACAGGTCTCCTCTTGAATGGATAATATAGACCATGATCCACCATGCGGGCCAAGTGCTGATTGCTAGACGTGGTGGATTATGGCCTTAAGAATTAGTCCAGATAAGCAAATGGTGCCCGGAGGATTTAAAATACCTAGGTAACTCATCGCAGATGTAGTCGCAGGCAAAAGCTAATATTACAATATGATGTTTATCTCCAAAATTCAGCTTCCATCAGAAACTGTTTAAACATTGTTAACAAACCCTGTCATCAAGTTAATTCATAATGACTCAACAACACCTGTCTGCATTGAATATTTCATAGAGCATGATTCATTTGCAAATCAGGAAATACAGATGCTATGGATATACACCTGACATGTAAATCAACATTTTCAAACCATTTAGTACGTATAGATCGTTGACCGTAGATAAATGTACCTATACTATTCAAAGTTTGACTTTAATCGTAAAGTAGGATACCTACCTTCCTACCTTCTGTAGATAGAATCCTGAAAAAATAGATACAACCATATACCATTGTCCCGAAAATCACGATTGTGAACCCGAGGTGAAATCTAGTAATGTTAAGTTTTGTAATTTTTTTTTGAATAACTACATATTTACAATGTCTTGGAAAAACTGCTCTGTGTAGTATTTAAAGATGCTCGCTACGGACCGTAGCGTACTGTGTAGCTGTTTCTGTGCCCTTAACACTACACACTATACCTACTGAAAAGCACGCATGCTTTTCAGTAGGCGTAGTGTACAGTCTTCAGTTGGGCACGTTATAAATTATTCATACCTAAACAAATACAATCAAAACTTTGCTGCATCCCATTGAATATAAATAGTTATAGAAGAGCGCGTCCGAACAAATATGTTCACGGTTCTACCATAGTAATATGTCTACGCGGTTCTACTAACAAATAAATGAAAGCCATCGCTTAGCAACAATTTAGTCCGTTATTTGTTGCGAGGGTCGTCTTCGTTGGCCGTGGCCAGCGGAGGGTGCGGGCTTCGAGGCTCGGCCTCATTACCCGGGCGGGTCGCGGGGAAGAACACTTCCCCGGTGGTGAATTTTCAGCCGTCTTGGCAATCCACGACGGCTGAGGCTCCTATTCAATTTGAGTAGGGGCCTTGTGGCTCAATGTCAGTCCAGTGGCTCCGCTCGCTGGCGGGCAGGGTAGCCGCCGCGAGCGGAGCGGTGTCGGGTCCAGAGGGTGGGCCCGCGCTACGGGCGATAGAGTCGCTGCCGTGCGCGGGACCGGTGTCGGTCCGGGGGGCCCGCGTCGCAGGCGGGCAAGTCGCCGCCGCGAGCGGAGCGGTGTCGGGTCCAGAGGGTGGGCCCGCGCTACGGGCGATAGAGTCGCTGCCGTGCGCGGGACCGGTGTCGGTCCGGGGGGCCCGCGTCGCAGGCGGGCAAGTCGCCGCCGCGAGCGGAGCGGTGTCGGGTCCAGAGGGTGGGCCCGCGCTACGGGCGATAGAGTCGCTGCCGTGCGCGGGACCGGTGTCGGTCCGGGGGCCCCGCGTCGCAGGCGGGCAAGTCGCCGCCGCGAGCGGAGCGGTGTCGTGTTCGGTGTGGGGCCCCGCGCTACTGACGAAAGGGTCGTCATCGAGCGCGGGGCCAGTGTATCGCCAGGGGCCCCGCGTCGCTGGCGGGCAGATAGCCGCCGCGAGCGGGGCGGTGTCAAATCCGGTGGAGTGCTCCGCGCTACGGGCGATGGTGTCGCCACCGTGCGCGGAGCTGAGGTCATGTCCAGTGGGTCTCGCGTCGTCGTCGCTGTGGCCGCCTGCGTGCCTCCTCGGTGGTGGCGATCGCAGGAGCTCACGAGGTAGAGGACGCCCGGTCGGTGGTCGGCTGGCTAGCGGTGCGATGCCGTGGAGGTGTTCGTACGGTCCGTTGTCGGCGCTGGCGAACATGCGCCGCGCCAGTGTACGGACGTACTCCTCCACGGTGGGCGTCTTGAGGTCGCGATGGATCACATCGTTCCTCACGTACCTCGGAGCTCCAACGATCAGGCGGAGGCACTTGTTCTGTTGGACCTGTAGGCGGCGTGCCTGGTACGCTGAGCAGTACGCATACCAGGCTGGGGCCGCGTACGTCAGTCTGGAGCGGACATAGGCTCCATAGATGAGGAGCTTGGTCTTCGGTGATAGACTCGAGGTGAAGACTTGGTACAGCATCGACAGTGCCGCCTTAGCCTGACTCACCACGTGGTTGACCATGGGAATCAGGTTCAGGCTGAGGTCGATGCGGCACCCCAAGTAGCACACCGAAGTTTGCCACTCTATGTCCTGCCCTCGGAAGCGGAGCTGACGTAATGGCTTCCGGATGCCGAACAGGATCGCGGCCGTCTTCCCCACGTTGACGGCCATCCTCCACTTGTCCAGCCACTCCGGAAGCAGGTCCAACATGCGCTGCATCTTGTTGCAGGCGGCGGCTTGGTGGAACGACGACGCGAGATACGCGCTGTCGTCGGCGTAGAGCGACAACAGCACGTCTTCCTCCCCCTCGCGCAGGTGTCCGGCGAGGGTAGGGATGTCGTTGGTGTACAACGCGTACAGGCACGGGGAGAGGCAGCTGCCTTGGGGCACTCCCGCACGGATGGGGCGCGGCTGGGAGTCCGCGCCCTCCACGGAGACGTGGAAGGACCGCCCGTCCAGGAAAGAGGCCACCAGCCGCACAATCGCGGGTGGCAGGTCGGTGGTGAGGAGCTTTGCCAGCAGACCGGTGTGCCACACACGGTCGAAGGCCTTCTCGATGTCGAGAAAGACCCCGACGGTGCAGTAGCCCTTGTTCGTCTTGCTGGCGATGTGGTGAAGTCCTCTCGCCAGCTGGAGCGTCGTTGAGTGGTTACTGCGAAAGCCGAACTGCTCATCCCGTAAACGGACGTACGGGGTGAGCCTTCGCAGCAACAGACGCTCGAACAGCTTGGCGATGTGCGGCAGTAGGGTGATCGGGCGGTAGCTCCCTGGGAGGCGGCGGTCCTTGCCCGGTTTGGGGATGGTGATCACCTTCCCCCGCTTCCAGGTCTCCGGGAAGTGTGCGGTGCGGAGAATGCCATTGAAGAGCCTCGCTAGCGCTACGAGGGCTCTTCTTGGCAGCTGCTGAAGTGCGGCGATCGGAATTCCGTCGTAGCCTGCCGCCTTCCGTTTGGGGAGACGGATGACGGCTTTCCTCAGCTCAGACGGGGAGATGAACTCGTCCCCCCGGAGCGGAGGAGTCTGGGCCGACAGGAATTCCCGCACTTGATGGTCGAGCTCGGTGTGGTGCCTGTGCGCGTTGTCGTTGGCCGGTGGGTTGGGGGTGAATTGCTTCTCCATATACTCCGCCATGATCTCAGCTCGGTCATGCGCGGAGTATCTTCGCCTACCCTGGTTGTCTAGTAGCGGGTAGACGGGTGAGTCAGATCCGGTGAGTGTCTTGCACAGGTGGTACAGCGATGTTTCTGACTCGGCTGCCGCGTCGATGGTCTTCTCCCAGTCATCATCTTCGCGGGCGCCGAGTGCTAGCCTCACTTCCTGTGCAAGACGGTTGAGGTCACGCTTGACCGTCGGACAGCGAGTGCGCGCCCATAGTTTGCGCAGGGCGCGCTTCCTGCTCAGCATGTCGCGGAGCGAGCTCGATAGCAGGTCACGTCGACCAGTGGGGGGCATGGTGGTAGTGGCCTCCTGTTTGGCCGTCTGGATGGCCGCCATGATGGTGTTGGCGGCCCGGTCAACGTCCACTGGGGTCGAGATGGGACCTGCGAGCTCAAGCTCCGACAGCGCGGCGGCGAACTTCTCCCAGTTGGTCTTGGCTCTGGGAGGACGCGGTATGGTGAAGTCGCGCTGGAGGTTAAGCGTGACTAGTATGGGCAGGTGTTCAGTGTCGAGGTCATAGTCCGTTATTCCGTGTCACGAAAGACGTTTCCTAGAGGTGGCGCTAGCAGTCACAGTTTAGGCAATTAGTATTTATTAGTGTCCGACCGAAAAATATAGACTTCGGCTTCGGCCACCTTCGGCCAAAAATTCACCTTTGACTAAAGTGGACCGTTGTTTTGGCCGAAGCCGTTTATTTGTTTTAGCGCTTAAGATTCTGTAGTTCAATGTTCTAGAATAGGAATAGAGTATCTCTATACTCTATTCCTATTGCTCATTGAAGCATAATAAACTCATGAAGGCATGAAGGGTTTTGAAACTAAACTATCTATTAGTGTTATTATCATTATTTAGTTCGTCGCTATCTCGACCGATATGCATCCACTACTGAAGTCTGAACATAAAGCGGCGCGCCCTGGCGCCTCGGAGTCTCCTCCGTGTTTTCCGTCATATCCGTGTTTTCCAATGTCACTCATTCGTACGTAAATAAAGCTGAGTTTGAGTTGTTATTGACGCTGCGCCTAGGCTCCACTCGGGGGCAACTAAAATGATTTACCTAGTTCTTAAAAGGTGCATAATAATTCAATCCCTATAATCGGTTTCTATGCGGCATCGTAGCGCTACGATAAATCGCTTAGCGGTACTTACTGCTTTACCGTTACCGATCGGTATAAATGTACCTACTTATTTCAATACCTTTCCCCTTTTGCAAATAATACCTATCACGCGTGGAAGAATCAACAATAACTTACGAGCCTTGCGTGTATTATACCTACTAATATTATGTATCATAACATGACGCGCGCCGGTTTGATAAACAGGGCTCGTAAGAAATACTATTCATCATTCGCAACAGTAATCCTTTTCTGTGTTTGTATTTATTTGCAAATGAGACTTCCGAAACTTTGGACATTTTGTTTTTTTATGTTTTCTCTAAATTTATAAAAAAAAAGTTATGCTACGTATATTACATAATGTATTGTTGGCTATTAGAAGCGGATTTATTTAAAAGTTATCAGAAGCGGATTTATTCCTCAAAAATTAATCAGGCTATAAGAGAACGCATCTCTTAAAACACTGAACCCCTACCTAAGCCGTCTCCACCATCCCCAATAATGGCCCCTTTCCACTCAGCTAATAACCACAGCACGGCAGACGAACCACCAACTGAACGTGAGGGTAATCATCAAAATGCACAAATCAACCAATGGACAATTATTATGATTTATGACTCAGGCGTGATCCCATGACGATTAAGAGATGTTGATGGTATGCTCGTCCCAATAAAAAGAGGGCGAACAAATAGCACGCTACGCTTATAAGGCCGACGATCGCTCCATCGTCGCCTCTCCCGACTCGTAGATCGGCTCGGTGTTGCTCGTGCGCGCGCTCGGGTTCATTTTTTTTGGGTACCCTCCTTTATCTCCTATAGTACCTATTCTTCCGTTTCGGTTTTAGATTTTCAAATTCTTCTTTATGGAGTGCCAAACAGACAGAGGCATTCTGATTCTTCTGTGATAGGGTAAAAATCGGCCAAGTGCGAGTCGGAGTATGTGAAAATTTCAACTGTCTATCTATTACGGTACGAGATACAGCCCGCTGACAGACGGACGGACGGACGGACGGACGGATGGACGGACGGACGGACAGCGGAGGCTTAGTAATAGGGTCCCGTTGGCACCCTTTGGGTACGGAACCCTAAAAATTGAGTGCACCCCAGTTTGTCTATTTTATAATCGTATGACTACATACGTATATCTACCTACTATTGAAATTCACCTCTATCCAGTGTTGTTAGGTTAGAGATGTTATGTACAATTGTACATACTGTTTCGCAATATTCTAGTGAGAATTCGTGTAATATGCCTTGAAAGGCCTTGTGAGATGTTATAATATAATTGCATAATAATTTTCATACTGTTCTGGAATTCCTTCTTTGACCTAGTATTAATTGTACATAGTCTACAGAAAAGCAGTCTAATAATAATAATAATAATAATTTTATTTCTTTAAAAAATGTACACATCAGGTTTTTAGGGGCCGAGACCACCTTTTAAGTATATTGAAATACCTGTATCAGGTGGTCTCGCTCTTCTATAACAATGTTTACTTATTGGTACTTATCATAAAATATACATTGAAATTTCTAAATTATAAATAAAATTCGTAAAATTAAACAAGCAAGTAATGGTGAGTGCATATGTTTATACAAATGTACACGTATATGCGTGAGTGTGTGTGGGGTGGGGTGTGTGTGTGTGTGAGTGAGTGTGTGTGTGAGTGTGTGTGTGTGGGTGAGTGTGTGTGTGTGTGTGTGTGTGTGTATTCTTTTTTTTTTATATATACGATAATAACCTTAAAATATTTTTGATAATATTTCTAAAAGCGTTTCAGTTTCTTCATAGTTTTTCGTTTTTAACCATTCAGTCAGCCTTTTTTTGACTTCGCATAGTTTGTTGGGGTAAATATTGAGAATTTTGTTAATTTTATTATACAAGTGTGCAGATTTTTTGGTGTACTGATTGCGAGAAAATGACGTTTTTGATGGAGACACGTTGATGATATTAATTAGTTTCCGTCTTCTGCGTATGATAGTAGGTTCAAATTTAGGTTCGAATTTAGTAGATTTGTGTACTTTTAAAATAGTTTGTAAAATATATAACTGTCTAACAGTTAAAATCTGGCTAGTTGAGTAAAGCAAGTGTGTAGGGAATCTGTAAGGTTTTTGATACATAACCTTTAGCAAAGATCTTTGAGCTCTCTCTACATCAATGAACTTTGTTTTAGCCGCACCGCCCCAAACTGGAATGCAGTAGCTTAGTATGGATTGTGCTAGAGCAAGGTAAATTTTATTTAATAGGGTTTTGGGAGCTATGTATCTGAGAGTTTTGAAAATCCAAATGAGTTTACGTATCCTACCACTTAATGCTTCTATTTGACCCTGCCATGAAAGTCTCTGATCTATAATAACGCCTAAATATTTAATCGAATTTACTCTGTTGATGCTGGAGCAATTATCACAAGTACCATTACAGTCTGTAGCATGCAATGTAATGCAATAGTTACTTTTCGGCTGAGAGCTATTGTAAATAGAAAAGCAAATATAATTTGTTTTTCCCGTGTTAAGAGTTAGTAAATTAGTCCTCAGCCAAAGAGCGACCCTTGCAAGTCCTAGTTCAGCTGCTTTTTTAACTTTATCCCACGTAGAATCCGAAAAGACGATGGCAGTATCATCTGCATAAGAAAAGATTTCGGCATTTTTTATTTCTAAATTACAGAGCTCATTTATGTAAATTAAAAACAACGTAGGTCCTAAAACGCTACCTTGTGGTACACCATAAGAGATATTGAGGTCCTGGCTAGTGTAGTTCCCAATTTTCACTCTCTGCGTGCGACCACAGAGGTAGTCCTTAAACAGAGCCAAAGGGACATCTCTTATGCCAAGATTTTCTAACTTTTTCACAAGAATGGGGACAGAGACGGTATCAAATGCCTTTTTAAGGTCGAGAAATAAAGCTACACATTTTTTACCACTGTCAAGTTGTTTATCAATAAACGAGTCTAGTTTATACATCGATGTACGTTCATTACCTAGTGATGCTACTTTTCAAGTTAAAGTTAGCTATATGTATTGTGAGCAGTGATAGCCTAGTGGTTCGGACTGCGGTCTCCTATTCGGGGGTCGCAGGTTCGATCCCGGGTACGCACCTCTGACTTTTCGGAGTCAAGTGCGTTTAAGCAATTAAATATCACTTGCTTTCAACGGTGAAGGAAAACATCGTGAGGAAACCTGCACATCTGAGAGTTCTTCATAATGTTCTCAAAGGTGTGTGAAGTCCGCCAATTCGCATTGGGCCAGCGTGGTGGACTATGGCCTATAACCCTTCTCTGAAAGGAGACCTGTGCTCAGTAGTGAGCCATTGATGGGTTGCTGATGATATGCATTGTAGCTACTTATGCGTAAATCATCTATGGACGAAAATAGACGGGGATTTTTTATATCCCTTTTCCGTCCATACTAATTGCTGTCAATTAGTATGGACGGAAAAGGGATGGAGAAATCCCCGTCTATTTTCGTATATCTGTATATGCCGCCGGCATATACAGATATACGTAGCGGGAATGGGGCTACTTTCTGTCTGCCCGTCGTAACATGAATTTAATTGTAGTACGTTTTTTCTTGGAACTTCCCCTCATTGTGGAAATATTATGTTATTCTATTCTAACAAAGATGCCTGGGTTAAATCAGCTTGGCATCCAGCTGCCCACAAGATAGTATAAAAACTTATTACAATGTAATAGCTACTTATTAATATTATTGTAAAATGATTATTTTGAAAAGAGCAACTGCTGAGTTTCTTGCCGGCTCTTCTCAGCAGAATCCGCTTTTCCGAACCGGTGGTAGAGTCATGACGTGTCATAAGAGCCACAGGTTGGCCTACGTGAAATAGATAATTTTGATTTGATTTGATATTTAAGCAAAGGTACGTAAGCTAAAATTGCTACACTAGGGCCACAATACAATACATGTGACTTATATTTAAGTCACAACTATTAACTTCAAGTTTGTGTGACGTAAACTAGCACTTAAGTAATATTAATGAGTGTGAAAACTAAAATTCATTCATCAATAAGCATAACTTAAGTAAGGGTCATGAAGTGCGAAATAATTTTAATTACCTTTTTACTGGCCCAATTTCGGTTTTACAAAATTCATCTTCACTCTAGTAAAAATCGGCCAAGTGCGAGTCGGGCCTCGCTCTTTTAGGGTTCCGTTAAAAAAAATTAAATTAAAATATTTTCATGTACCCATGGAAATATTTTAATTTAATTTTTTTAATTTAATTTAATTTTTTTGACCGAGCGAAGCGAGGTCTCTGAGTCTACTAGAGTGAATTTGCACTTGTCCGTCCGTCCGTCCGTCCGTCCGTCTGTCAGAGCCTTATAACTTTTGAATTACTGAACGTAATTACTTCAAATTTAGATATAATAAATGTAAACTGATGGCCTTCAGCCGAATATTGGATAAAAAATTATAAAAACCTTTATTTCAGGGGGGCTCTCATAGAAGTGAATGCGAAGTAAAAAAAAATTATCGCGTTACTTAAAATTGTTACGTATCATTTTAAAGATAATTTTAAACCAAGAACAAAAATATTTCTTTTTTAATTTTTCCCTTAAAATTGACGAAATGGGGGGCTTTCAAAGTGGCGATTTTATACGCTCACTTGTAGACGCTCTCTAGGAAAATCCGCTATGGATTTTCAAACTGATTTTATTTTTTTAGGTCACTTATATCCTGTACTTGAACAACAAATACTAAAATTATATGAATATTATAAAGAAACGAGATTATTTAATTTTTAATGGGCATCAGTAATTCATATAGCATCAACATAGCTTCACAATAATGCTAATAGATGGCGCAGTCAGTAACTATTCCCATGGAACTACGAGTTACGACTACGACCTATCCCAAAAACAGTTTTACGTCGACCATTATTATTTAGTTACATAATATAATACAATAATTGTATTGTAATTTTTTTTGTACCATTTTATTCAATTAAAATAATTTTTTAGTTAAATTTTAGTTAAATATTGTATATTTTCTATTCGCGTCGATAGATGACGATTTGTTCAGATGCCCGTAACCCGGTTTCACTCGTTAGTACCTACATAATAATTCAATGTTTTCACTAACGTTCCCTAACTTTTACGGGCTACCTATAAGTTAGGTGATGTTTTCTGTCAACTTATTTATCACGATCCTGTACGGGACACCTAAAAGGATATTGGGACGGATGTTAAGACTTAGGATTGTATTTAGGAGCTACCTACGTTAAGATACTCCTACTTAGGGGATGATTTAGGTATGTTTGGTGAAAACGGGCATAATAATAATGTCAGTTTTGGTTATCATGTATCGATTGAATGAATAATCATGGGATACCGTTACCGCGAGGTCTCAGTTCGGGGCGAACCACTAGTTATTTGTTGTTATAGCGGCAATAGAAATACATAATATGTGAAAATTTCATCTGTCTATCTATTACGGTTTACGAGATACAGCCCGCTGACAGACGGACGGACGGACAGCGTAGGCTTAGTAATAGGGTCCCGTTAGTACCCTTTGGGTTCGGAACCCTAAAAAGGGCTTTTAGACCTTTTAAGGATTTTGTTTAGGGTAGACACGACAAATTAAGCAACGTGTCCTAAGATTAGGTGAACGCATTTGGTACGAAAAATGAAGCTTATAAAGCTTGACAGGCCCTGCTTCATTAACTTCTGCCTTCTAATAGCACGAGAGTTATAGTAGCTTTTACGTGGAAGAGTTTATTTTTGCCCAACTACGGAAAACCAAAAGGAAGTGTTATGATTTTAGCAGTCTATGTAAATATATTATGTATGTGACTATATTTACGAATATATGTTGAATGTTGTGTAATGCTAATCTATACTTAATATTATAAAAAGGAAAATTTTTTGTTTGTTTGTTTGTACCGAATAGGCTCTGTAACTACTGGACCTATTTTAACCATTTTTTCACCAATAGATAGCTAAGTTATCAGGAAGTAACATAGGCTATAATTAATTTTCAAAAAAAATTAGAGATCCTTTAGAAAATTGCAATAATATAACCCAAAGTAGCAAAATTTTGCCTATAAAATGCATTATTTGGCGTGTGCTGAGAAAACTATTGATGATACACAAAAATTATGTACTACATGATTAAAGTACTTATTATTCTCTACAAAAAACTTCCCAAGGGAATATATCTAACGATCATATTTAAGGTGGATTATACGAGTCTGCCCGCGAAATTGCGCCAGTAGAATTATTATCATATTCACAGGTTTACATAAAAATCTTTACTTGAAAGTGACCAGTTTAAGAAATTAATCAAAATACCGAGTTATTCACAAATTAGTCAGTATTTTATTATATTTATCAGTTCAGAGCCTGGAGGGTGACATACTCAGCCCGGAAAATCAAAGAGTTCCCGCCGGATTTTAAAAATTAAATCAACGCGGACGAATTCGCGGGCATCAGCTAGTGAATGAATAAACTAATGAACCGATTTTCATGAATGAGATGTCAATCGATTCGTTATAATGGTCTGGCTGACATAGGCTAGGTACATTTAATATGAACAAAATCAATAAAATATGACGGATGTTACATACAATTTTCCGTAGTAGGGGTTTATAAACTTTTATCCTTGTTATGGTGAAAGCTTTTGACTGCGATTCCATCCGTGTGGAGTAGGTTTAAAAATCCCGCGGGAACCCTTTATTTTTCCGGGATAAAAATCCAGTCTTTGTCACTCTTGAAAATAATTTGGGGACACGGGAGTGTCCCCGCCACGACGAGCCAAGCGAAGCGCAAGGGCACTACCTACCTTTTCTCGAAGCGCTTCTCGTTTTTTTGAACCCTCATAACTTGGGTTTGGATTCTATTTAAATAAACAGCGTTAAAATAATATAAAGATTTTAGACTTATTTCGTGGTTTAATGACATAATAATATTATGATAAATTATACGAGTACGTAACACGCCAATTCGTTTTAGTTAGAACTTATTGTGGTACGTATTCGTATAGTAGATATATCATAATTAGCGTCAAAACAGTATTAAAATATCTTGCATTTTCCAGGCTAATATGCTTCATAGATGGCAAGACAGTTGGACATGATACAGGTAGTAAAAATGTTTGAGGTCGAGCAAAGATCGAAATAAAGACAGTATCAGTATTTCCTAGACTATAACACACAGTCTCAATTATAAGCCTTTCAATATAAGCATCAGAGAGCCCGTTTCTTATTAAACAAAATTGTATAACCAATTGAAAATGACTTCAAGTGACGTGGGTTTTATTGGGTTTGGTTTGAATGTTAAATAAGAGCCCATAACGATTTTAATTAAATGTATCGCAATTCTCATTTATCTGTTCTATTATTATCAAGGGCCAATATTATATCATAATATTATGTTATATTATATCACCATAGCTGACTAACGTTTAAGTTTATCTGAGGAATAACGTTTTGCTGACAGTTTTAAATTTTTAAGTTAAAATATTAGGTTAAAATATATCAAAACGTCTTAATTATTCAGCTAAACGTAACTCCGCGACGATGCTAAAATTGACCCCTTACAGCGTACTTACATCGGTGCATTTATATCGGTGGCCCCTTAGTATTCTGTATAATTCTTTAACGGGAAACGTTTTTCCCGGTAAAGAAATTGGGTATATTTCGAGAACTTTAACAGGGTCGTGCCGTGCACTGAGCAAGGAGTAACTTGTTTATTTTATTACACAGCCCTGCTATTTTTATGTTAACAAAATATTGCTGTGAGCAGTGCTCGCATTGAGCCAACAGGGATTACTCGAGGCTCGAGATGAGGGTAAGAAACCTGACGATGGCTCCCAGGGAACGTCGGACGTGCCTTAATGGTGGAACGCTACGTACGAGTATGTTGACATTTTACCCTTGTCATCACGAGATGTACCCACATATCTAGAGACACGGTAGTGTCCCCGCCACGACGAGCCAAGCGAAGCGCAAGGGTACTACCTACCTTTTCTCGAAGCGTTTCGTCACTTTTTGACACCTCATAACTTGGGTTTGGATTATACCTGATAAACAAAATTCTCGGAATATTATATCAATACTGAACTTATGAAACATATAAAGTTTCAATTGCATTAATGCAATTAATATAATATATAATATAATATTAATAATAATAATATACAAAAATACTTCAGGTTTTATTGATATCTAAAAAACCCCGATTTCGAAAAACAAATATAATTTGTTTTTTCCGTGTTAAGAGTTAGTAAATTAGTCCTCAGCCAAAGAGCGACCCTTGAGAGTCCTAGTTCAGCTGCTTTTTAACAGCTATTGTGTAACAGAAAAGTATTGAACAGTGAATAAATTTTTCACCTTACGCCCATGTGTATGTAGCGCAATGGCCAAGCCATATAATTTTTGACTAAGGTGTAGAGTTTGTGAAGTTAGGGCTTGTAGAGTTAGAAGCTTGGCTCTACATGAGATCATAACTGTTTGACAGTGCGAGCCGTTGGTCTCGTCGTAGCAACATTTTACATGAAAATGTTTTTGGTGGGATTATTGTTATGTTATGTTCTGTTCGTCGTGGAGACCCCATAATGGAGGCTAATGTCAGTGTAATCATGCAATCTACCTTAAGGGTGGGTTAGGTACATGAGAAGCGGTTAAAGTTATTTATTTATTTTTATGCGATAACAAGATAGTCCACGACTGACATCTTATAAGATGGTAATTGATGATGCAGCAGATGGAGATGATGCACGAAAATAGCTCCTGCAGGTGACAGAGCGGCCGGTTTTCACAAAGAATAAGCCTGACTGTTCAATACGTCTATCTAGCTAGGAATCTTAACACTACTTATACCAAGTGAACTGGACTTGTACAGTAATTAGGTCAGGAAAGTCTTACGTTTTATTGTAGATTTTTTAATAAAGCGTATCAAAGTATTCCAAAGCGAGCACGTTCGTTGTATTTTGACAGCGTGGGCGAGCGAGGACTTCGGATCAATATGTTTTATGCATCCTTTGATCGGCTTGCGAGAAAATACTGTTCACATACCTAACATAATGTACTTGCTATATTCACGTTAGCTTCAAAGATAGATTTAAATTTATTTATTTAATAGTTCAATCATTCCTTGAAAAGCAACAAAGTTGTTGAGCAAACTTATAGAATAGAATAGAATAGATTTTTTTTTAAATAAACTTTTTAACAAGTACTTTTGAATCGTCGATGAGTCTACCACTGGTTCGAAATGCCCTTCCTGCCGAGAAGAACCGCAGCAAGAAACTCGGCAGTTGCTCTTTTCAAAACAAGTTTACAATATAATAGTCTATACTAAGCTATGTATGCAGTGTTTCCACAATGAGGTGAAGTATACCTAATATAAGGGTAGAGCAAAACTACATTATTATTTTTAATACATAATATATATTTGGTGATGCGTAGACTGACAGAATGGAACAAATTACGTGCAACGCGCAAAAACAACATTATTAAACCGGACAAGTGCGTATCGGGCCACGCGCAGTGTAGGGTTCCGTAGCTGAAAGTCTCAAATATTATTGCTGACCTAGGATAGTGCTTTTGTTTTATTTATGAATATTGAATACATTTTGAGTTCCATGGTTTAAATACTATAATATACTACAAAATATGCGACTTACACTACGTGTAATACCTAACTTAGAAAAAACAGATATAACTCCTTAACTAATGAACCCTACTTAGCCGTGATAGTTTTCCTTTAAAATTCATTATACATACTACTGCTGTGATTTTTTTTTGTATCCTATATATTATAACCATTTAGCTGGCAGAGGGGGGGGGGGGGGGGACACTTGACTCTAATAAAATTTAGCACTTTAAAATATCATATTTCACAAACGGATCCCTAAATTGAAAATGGTGTTCCCACACCCACAATATTTTTGAAAGACCTATTCAACGACACCCCATGTAGCAGCAGCGCTGACAGGGCATTTTGGCGACCGAGTTTTACTAAACGTTTTGAACTGGCTGCGAATCAGTTGCTCTTTACCCGCCGTACACATCACACTGTTCCACTGTAGGGTTTAGTAATTTTGTAATTTAATATTAATGTGCAATTGATTAAATATTTAAAGTCACGGAGTAACCTCTTTTAACAAGCCCTATAACCTTGATAGAGAACACGGCGCTGCATACGGAGTAGTAGAGAGATTCCCACATTGGTGACGCAAGAATATTCTCTAAACCCCACACTATGGGATAGACGAGAAAAATAAATTTATCCCCACTTTACATGTAGGGTACCTCCCCTAAAAAAAAATATTTTTCACAATTTTATTTCACCACTTTGTCGGCGTGATTGATATTTATACCCTTGTCAAATTACAGATTTCTAGTACCAATAGTCTCTGAGCTAAACCGCGGACGGACAGACGGACAGACGGACGGACATGGCGAAACTATAAGGGTTCCTTGTTTAATACGGAACCCTAAAAATTGTAAAGCTGTTGTACCTAACTGTCACCTAAGATACGTGTACCGCGTGTATAACAACGCTATTATTATAATTGCTTTCTTCAGTTTCCAATGTGGCAGATATTCCAAAGTACCTTCGATCTTATAATTCACATGTTACAAAAAAAAAAAACTTATAGCTAAACTAATCTAATTACTATACAAATCATGCCCGCGTGGTTTATAATTGTATTTTGTAAAAATAAGCTTTTATTTGTTACGAGTGTATTCTTTCATGCGAGTAGCTTTAAGTATATACATCTCTTATTGCAATAGAATTGCATATTTTACACAAAGCAAAACAGATGCACATTCTAGAATGCAGTTAGGTAGAGCTAAGTTTAGTGTCGAGTTCATCGATAGAGTTCGTTATTAAAGAAGGAGAAATAATTTTAAAAACGATCGTGAGGTCGCTCCACTGCACGTCAAACTGGTGCAGGGTTTCCACTCGAGCACCTTCTCTCTTTAAACATTTCTGTGGTGGTGTCGTGTGGTGCGGGTTGTTACGTTCCCTCAAATATGGTCGAGCGAAGCAATGGCTGGATCATGCGTCATGCTCGTGAACGGGCTACTTTCTGTCTGCCCGTCTTTGACATGAATTGAATTGTAGTACGTTTTGTGGAAATGTCATATTCTATTCTAACAAAGATGCACGGGTTAAATCAGCTTGGCATCCAGCTGCCCACAAGATAGTATAAAAACTTATTACAATGTAATAGCTACTTATTAATATTGCAAAATGATTATTTTGAAAAGAGCAACTGCTAAGTTTCTTGCCGGCTCTTCTCAGCAGAATCCGCTTTCCGAACCGGTGGTAGAATCTTGACGTGTCATAAGAGCCACAGGTTGGCCTACATGAAATAAATAATTTTGAATTTGAATTTGAAGACCACCTACCCATTGCGAGTTCAGTTTAGCGACTTATTGAACCACCCTGTATATATCTGTATCTTCTACCCATAATAATAGGGTATTTGACTACTTTTACAAAATCATCTTAAATTGTTAATAATGCTATGCTGAAGCTAACAAAACGTATATTTCGGCATAATTTTCAGTATTTTTCATAAAAATCGAGAAATAAATTCAAAAAAATAAATTGCTGCGGAAACGTTCCATTTGCTCTAATGACGTCACAGTTCACATTTCAAACAATGACAATTCCACAGCCCATAGGTGGTGTGGACTGTGACGTCATTCGAGATCACGGAACGTTTTCGATCACGTGACCATGGCCGGAATTATATCAATTTTATTTAATGTTTTCTAATTAAATAAAGCTTTATTTTTCAGTTTTGTCGTATGGAATAATGTTTTTAGATAATAATCTTTTAGGATGACACCAAATGAAACGATATTTTTAATATAGTCAAATACCCTATTATGGTTTTTATAATCCAAAATGAACATTTGGTAGATTTGTTTTTATCCGTATATATGTATAGCTATCTGCTGGGGCTGATTAACTCACTGACTGATTCACTGACTCATTGATCACTTCTCCAGTAAAATTTTGTATGAATTTTTTTTTACCAATGGTTTATAAAGATAAATTATTTATTTATTATTTAATTATCTCAAGAATTTTTTAGTAGTAAATTCAAGTAAATTCTCCATTACCTTCCGATGTAAAAGACGCATTTTTTAAACAAACGAAACTAGAAGGAACTTAAAGGAAAAACAAAAAAGTTCAGCGTCTAGGTAGCTTACTTCGTATTTTCTTAGCTTCAGCATTTTTATCTTTTATTGTATGAGTTTGGATTATTTTGAATAAAACATTTTTGCTTTCTTTGGATTTTCCAGATAGTATAGGCACTTGCCTATCTTCCTATCCACATGATTGACATAAGAAATAAATAACATAATATTACACTGTTGAAGGTATGGAGTAAGGTATGAAGGTAATATACTGGTTAATAAGATCCAAATGCACACGATACTATAACGGTCAACACAAACCGTCTGACAAGTGTGGAAGCGATTACCGATTAACACTTTGACTATACAACCTAGTAAATAATATAATAGGTACGTCCATGGATTAACTGCGCAGTCCGCGTAATACCTACTGCGTCCGCGTGTAATTTTCACTGTGTGCCCCACAGATTAGGAATTTTCTAATCTGTGGTGTGCCCACTGCCCATATCATATATTAGAACGCTGACAGCACGCCAAATGCCAATTCTGTTGGCATTTCTATGATTTACTAAATTACTAGTACCTATTTATCAAGTGTACTTCACACACCTCATAGAAAATTATTGAGATACACGTATCTTAGGTCAAAATATGTCCTCACGATCGGCAATAGTGTAGCATATTTTATTGCTGTGTTTTATTTTGCGCATAGGTATTTTAATTTTAACCCACAAAACCCACATGATGATATTATACGAGATTAGATTAAAATTAATTGCGTGAAACATTACAATATTTTACTACCTACACCAAATATACAAAGTAAGCATTAATGTTACGTCACTAACGGTCATCTTTGACTCTACTGACGTAATAGAATTATTTGTTTTGTTCGTGCGGCAAATTTCGATTACCTACGACAAAACCTATACCCAATTCATGCAATATTTTACCTTGGCTACCTGTAGATAGTATAGATACCCATTGATATTTACCTTACACTATATAATATATATAAGGGGGGTAAGGGAGCGCACCTTCCACCTTAGTGCTCCAACTGCCAACCTCACCTGCCCGTGGTGCCCCCTGCTGGCTGACGAACGAGGAAATGGCGACCGACCAATGGCGGTATAACCATTACAAAAATAACTAGCTAGTCTTAAATGACAAGGCTCAGTGTCGGGCAGCAGCGACACTGGTGCAAAAAAGGCTAGCCCTGCGATCGCCAACCCGCCTGCCCAGCGTGGCGATTAGGGCATTAATCCTTATGAGTAGTGCAATAACTAAACGGCCCCTAGTTCCCGGCGGCTCCACTTCTCCTGACTCTGGTAGCGGTCAAAGGGATAGTGGGGCAGGGGGTGCCAAGAATCTCCGGGTGACGGTGGGCTACCAAAAACAACTGACTCTGGCGACGTATAACGGACGGACATTAAGGCTCAATGAAAGTATTACAGAACTCGAGGTAGAGTTGGAAAACATAAGGTGGCATATTCTGGGCTTGAGTGAAGTCCGAAGAGAGGGGGAGGACACTACAATCCTAGAATCAGGCCACCTTCTCTACCATCGGCAAGGAGTCAGCCTATCGCAAGGTGGCGTCGGATTCCTCGTCAATAAGGTCCTCACTGATAACGTTGTGGAGATATCCAGCGTATCATCACGAGTAGCGTATCTTATAATTAAATTGACTAAGAGGTACTCTCTGAAGGTCATCCAAGTATACGCACCAACTTCAACATACTCAGATTCTGACGTTGAAATTATGTATGATGACATTAATAAAGCCTTAAATGACACCTCTAAGGCCCACTACAACGTTATCATGGGGGACTTCAATGCGAAGGTAGGGACGCAGAGCGGTTCCGAGTCTGTACTGGGACAGCATGGGTATGGGAGCAGGAACCACAGGGGCCAAATGCTGGTCAACTTTCTCGAAATGAAGGGATTTTTCTTGATGAACTCGTTCTTCAAGAAACGTCCCCACAGAAAGTGGACCTGGCAAAGCCCCGACAATGTGACGAAAAATGAGATAGACTTCATCATAACAGACAAACGCTATATATTTAGAGATGTCTCGGTGATCAGCAGGTTTAACACAGGTAGCGATCACAGACTTGTTAGAGGCACTCTGAGTATCAACTGTAAGCTGGAAAGAATTCGTATGATGAAGTCTACGCTCCGGCCTACAATGCTTCAGACTCAAGCTGGCTCAGAACGATTCCAGTTGGAACTCAAAAACAGATTCGGTGCTCTAGAACAAACCATCGATATTGACGAGGATTTCGAAACTGTGGCAAATATCATCCGGGAAGAAGGCCATAGGTTCTGTGGAACAAAGCGTTCGGACCGGAAGTCCAAATTCTCAGATGAGACTATACAGCTCATGAAGGAAAGGCGCGAGAATGTACAATTCACTCCAGCGGATCATCAAGCTCTCAATAGAAAGGTCAAAAGATCAATTCGCCGAGACCTCCGGCGTCTAAATGCCAAAAATATAAAAAAAGCTATAGAAGAAAACCGGGGGTCAAAGGTATTTACTCAGAGGCTTGGCCGATGCCAAATGACGAAACTTAAGACCTCAAGTGGTTGTACCGTTAGTGCCAAGCCAGACATACTCTCTGAGATTGAGGACTTCTATGGTAACTTATATAAGACTCATGTCCCACAGCCTAAGACCTGTGATCAGGATCCCAGAGCCCAGCTAACACGCCACTTTACCGATGATCTTCCGGATGTTAGCATAGATGAGATCGTGTTGGCCCTTGAACAACAGAAAAATGGGAAAGCCCCTGGAGAAGACGGAATCACCTCCGAACTCCTAAAGGCAGGGGGCGCGCCCTTACTTAGGGAGTTACGGAGGATTTTTGATCTTGTAATTCAGAACGGGAGAACTCCGAAGGGGAGGAATAGGAGCATAGTAGTTTTATTCTTTAAAAAGGGTGATAAAACACTACTGAAAAACTACCGACCTATCTCGCTCCTGAGTCACATTTATAAGCTGTTTTCAAGGGTCATCACGAACCGTTTATCAAAAAGACTCGACGATTTCCAGCCACCGGAGCAGGCCGGGTTTCGCAGTGGTTACGGCACCATAGACCACATACACACATTGAGGCAGGTCATACAGAAGTCCTATGAGTATAATCAGCCTCTGTGTCTCGCATTTGTGGACTATGAGAAAGCTTTTGACTCCATCGAGACCTGGGCTGTTCTGGAATCCTTGCAGCGATCTCAAGTAGATTGGCGGTATATCGAAGTGTTGAGATGCTTATACAGCTCAGCATCTATGTCTGTCCAAGTACAAGGTGCGTCGACAAGACCTATCCAACTGCATCGTGGTGTGAGACAGGGGGATGTTTTGTCCCCGAAACTGTTTTCTAATGCTTTGGAAGATGTCTTTAAGACGCTTGATTGGAAAGGCCATGGCATCAACATAAACGGAGAGTACATTTCACACCTTCGTTTTGCTGATGATATTGTCATCGTCGCGAGTTCGCTGCAGGAGCTCCAAGAAATGCTTGATACCCTCCACGCTGCCTCCCGACATGTTGGTCTCCGGATGAACCTAGACAAGACCAAGGTAATGTTTAGCGACCTGGTCGCTCCGGGATCGATTATTGTCGATGGATCTATTCTTGAAGCTGTTCAAGAATATACATACCTTGGGCAAATTCTGCAGTTGGGTAGAAACAGCTTTGAGAAGGAGATTGACAGGAGGATACAGTTAGGTTGGGCAGCATTTGGGAAACTTCGTCGAGTCTTTTCGTCGCAAATACCACAATGCCTAAAGACAAAAGTCTTTAATCAGTGCGTCCTACCAGTGATGACTTACGGTGCTGAAACGTGGACACTGACAGTGAGGCTAGTCCACAAACTTCAAGTTGCTCAGCGTGCTATGGAGAGAGCCATGCTCGGAATTTCTTTGAGGGATAAAATCCGAAACGAAGTAATTCGCCAAAGAACAAAAGTGACCGACGTAGCTCTTAGGGCGAGCACGCTGAAGTGGCAGTGGGCTGGTCACATTTGTCGGAGGACCGATGGCCGCTGGGGTCGTAAGGTCCTCGAGTGGAGACCACGTCTCGGCAAACGGAGTGTAGGGCGCCCCCCGGCTAGATGGAGCGATGACATCCGGAAAGTGGCCGGCATCGATTGGATGCGAAAGGCCGAGGATAGGCAACGTTGGCGCTACTTAAAAGAGGCCTATGTCCAACAGTGGATGCACTCTGGCTGATGATGATATAATATTATAAAGGCGAAAGTTTGTGTGTTTGCGATGTTTGCTCTTTCACGAAAAACTACTAAACGGATTTGGCTGAAATCTGGAATGGAGATGGATTATATCTTGGATTAACACATGGGCTACATTTTACTCCGAAAATTTAAAAGGTTCCCGCGGGAATTAAAGAACCTTAATCAACGCAGACCGGGCATCATCTAGTAATTAATACATCAAGCCATATGGTGGCTCAGAGACAATGTAGATATCTTTTTAGGGTTCCGTACCCAAACGCTGCCAACGGGACCCTATTACTAAGCCTCCGCTGTCCGTCTGTCTGTCCGTCTGTCAGCGGGCTGTATCTCGTAAACCGTAACAGGTAGACAGTTGAAATTTTCACAGAGTGTGTATTTCTATTGCAGCTATAACAAAAAAATATAATAAAAATAAAATTAAATTAAAAAATAAAGGGGCTCCATGAAAAAGGAGTCGAAATAAAATTTTATTTTTTGACCCTGGCATGTGGGGTGTCATTTTCTAGAGCTCTTTAGGTGGGGTTCAAATATATTTCTTAATATTTTTAGCTTCAAAAATGAAGAAATTGGGGGCCTTCAAAGATTTGACCTAAACAAACGAGCATTTTTCCCCATATTATGCTTATTCAGTACTACCTAAGAACTAAGATATCTAAATATGTATCTCGTTTTAAAAAAGTGATTTGGTCATAATATGTACGGAACCCTACAAGAGCGAGGCCCGACTCGCACTTGGCCGATTTTTTAAAACTAGGTATCAAGTTTCTATCTCTTCTCTAATTCTCTATCTCACAAGAAAAGGTCATCGTCAAAACCAGCTCATTAGTTTAGGCGCTACGGTAGAAAAGGTAAGTAAGGTAAAATCATAACCCATCCATATGGCTTTGCCATAGTTGAACCAAAGTTTTGGCCGTCCGCGTTGTGGTGCCCTCCAGAGTCCGTATCGACGTTGATCGCAGGTTTCAACCTCTAATTAGCTTTTTAAGGATCAAGGACCTCGGACTCTACGCGAACACGATCACGAAAAGTAGTCAAAGTTCAAAAAGATAACTGCCATGTGCGCGAGGTCTGCACCTAATCAAAAAGTGATAGCTCAAAACACAGCAAAACAAGGATTTTACTTTCTTGTTTTGTTCTTTTACACGAGGCTTTACGCGCGTTTGTAGGGCAATTTAAATTCACTCGTGAACTGCGCCCTTTACGTAACGCAGTTTCCCAACGAACGATAAACAGTCAATTTGCGAGAGACTTCACGGCTTCGGGAAATATAAAAGGAGCGTTTAATGAAGCCGTTTATACCCTTCTCCTAATAGGGCTAAAAAGTAAACACTTTGATAGAGTGATATATTGCCATCTAAAGATTTCAATCCATCATCCCTAGGGACTAAGCGAAAATTAAAATCCAAGACAAGGGCTACGTTGTAAATGTAACGTTATTAATTTTATTTAGGGTCGGGTTTGTTTGTTATCCGATAAAAGGTTCGTGAGTCGGGACACGTTGGAATGTCTTTATTGTCTTAATTGCATGTTGGTTTTGGCTTGGAAAGGTCATTGGCCAAGCTAAAGTAATAAGTACAATGAATTAACCTAGAGTAAGTACTAATTAGTATAGTAGGTACCCACCTTATACGTAACCTACTAAGAGTACCCCAGACAACCTGCATGTCGTGGGTGGTTTAAGAAAATACAAATCAATAAATTCTTACTACTTATTACTTATGAATCTGAAAATGTGTTTCTTTGTTGTTTTGTCTTTCAATCACACCGCAACAGTGCTACGGATCGACTTGATTTTTTTACATGGACATAGTTGAGGACCTGAAGAGTGTTGTAGGCTAACTTTTATCTCGGAAAGTCAGAGTCCCGCGGGTATTTTAAATACAATGTAAACTCTATATCTCTCTATGGCTCTTAAACAGCTCAAGAACAACAAGGCGCCAGGTGATGACGGAATCACTGCGGAACTCCTGAAAGCGGGTGGAAAACCGGTACTTAAGATCTTTCAGCGATTGTTCAATTCCGTCATTCACGAGGGTATAACGCCGGAAGCATGGCACAGGAGCGTGGTGGTCCTGTTCTTCAAAAAGGGTGATAATACCTTGCTGAAGAATTATAGACCCATCTCGCTGCTGAGTCATGTTTACAAGTTGTTCTCGAGAGTCATTACGAATCGTCTCGCTCGTAGGTTTGACGACTTCCAGCCTCCCGAACAAGCCGGATTCCGAAAGGGCTTTGGTACCATAGATCACATTCATACGCTGCGGCAGGTTATACAGAAGACGGAAGAGTATAACCGGCCACTTTGCTTAGCGTTTGTGGACTATGAGAAAGCCTTTGATTCGGTGGAAACTTGGGCTGTGTTGAGGTCGCTGCAGAGATGCCGGATTGACTACCGGTATATCCAAGTGTTGAAGTGCTTGTATGAAAACGCCACTATGTCAGTACGTATACAGGACCAGACTACGAGACCAATCCACTTGCAGCGTGGAGTGCGACAGGGAGATGTAATATCCCCGAAGCTATTTACCGCTGCGTTGGAGGACGTCTTTAAGCTTCTGGATTGGAACGGACTTGGCATCAACATAAACGGCGAGTACATCACTCACCTGCGATTTGCCGATGACATAGTAGTCATGGCAGAGACTCTGAGAGATCTCAATACAATGCTCAATGATCTCAGCAGGGTTTCTCAACAGGTGGGCCTGAAAATGAACATGAGCAAGACGAAAATCATGTCCAATGCTCATGCTCCGCTCCACCCAGTAATCGTTGAGAACTCTGCGCTCGAAATTGTAGACGAGTATATATACCTGGGACATACAGTCCAGCTAGGTAGGTCCAATTTCGAGAAAGAGATTAACCGCCGAATCCAACTCGGCTGGGCAGCGTTCGGGAAGCTCCGAGATGTCTTCTCGTCCAAAATCCCTCAGTGCCTGAAGACTCAAGTCTTCGAACAGTGCGTGTTGCCAGTGATGACTTACGGATCCGAGACATGGTCGCTAACTATGGGCCTCATAAGAAGGCTCAGGGTCACCCAGCGAGCGATGGAGAGAGCAATGCTCGGTATATCTCTGCGAGATCAAATCAGAAATGAGGAGATTCGTAGGAGAACCAAAGTCACCGACATAGCTCAGCGTGTCGCGAAACTGAAGTGGAAATGGGCGGGGCACATAGTTCGAAGAACTGATGGTCGTTGGGGTCCCAAGGTGTTGGAGTGGCGACCCCGCACCGGGAAGCGCAGTGTTGGCAGACCCCCCACCAGGTGGACCGACGACATCAAACGAGTCGCAGGGAGCCGCTGGATTCAAGCGGCGCAAGACCGAAGCCTGTGGAAGTCCATGCAGGAGACCTTTGTCCAGCAGTGGACGTCTATAGGTTGATAAAGAAGAAGAAGAAGAAACTCTATATAGCGACACTGAAGGTACTGGACATTTTATGGGGTTATTGAGAGTTGTCTTATTAAATGGAGAGAAGAATAATTCTTTTTACTATTTTAATATTATTAACTAATCTATATAAATAAAAATGAATGTAGGTAAGCGCATAACTCAAGAATGGATGGACCAATTCGGTTAATTTATTTTTTTGTATGTTCCTTAAGGTCCACGGAAGGTTTAAAAAAAAACAAACAAACAAAAAATTATAATAGATAAGTTGGCGGTATGAAGTTCGCCGTGTCAGCTAGTAAATTATAAAATTTACAAAAACAAGCATCAATATTGATACAAATATAGTCTGTTAACTTCGTCTGACGTTTTTGCTGCACCAGCATTTTAATTCTATAATTTTCTATAATTTTCGTATTTTCGCCAACCTAACGACCGTCTCGCAGACGACATGAATACGTGCAAGGTAATCAAATAAACAAAAGAACGAATTTCTAAGAATCTTCGGTACGTGTGATGCCGACAGTTGATACGGGCCAGATCACACAGCTGCAGTTCTTATCAATTTCGGTACCTAACTTAGAAAGTAGGAGCTGTTTACTGTTTAATAATGACGTATTGTTGTCGTTATTTAGAGTGGGTGTGATGTTATATAACACTCTATCATTGTATGGACGACAAGGTAAAACCAACTAGCGAGTAATTTCGACCTTATACATAGTTTTTTCGTTAAATCGATCGACATTAAATGGAGTTTACACTGTACTTAACTGCGAAGTCATTGGCAAGAGCTAGATTGTCATAATATATTTCATAATATATTTCATAATATATTTCATAATATATTTGGGGTAATTGCGGGATGAAATTCAACAATCACTATAAGTAATAGGTACAGTATTTTGGTTAAACAAAAGGTATTGAAAACGTTAAATGAGGCGTGAGATTTCCTTGAAAAGCGTAATTTTATGCGTGACTTCGCAGAAGCTGAGTGCTTATTTCATACATAATTAATTAGACATAGAACCAGTAGCTATTAAAGGAATGTTAAAATAGCTTAATTATTATTGACTAACTCGTACAATAAAGTCGAGTTGCCTCGATACAATGTTTATCTACTCCAACATCGAAAAGTTCCAATTTCGAATTTGACAGCTGAATCGAAATGAACCCTCTTTCGGTTTTGCTTCTCATTTCGATGCAGCTCGTTGTATGAGAGCTGAATCGAAATGGTTATCTTCTTAAAATAGGATACCTAAAGCTAAGGCTCTGAGTTCTGGCACTTTTGTACCGTTCATACGACAGAGGCGCCACAGGCGCCTGGTGGCGGCTTACGGAGTTTCCTTGTCGTAGATAAAATCTTGTATGCAACTGAACGTAATTAGTCATTTTAATTCTCGTACTATCCTATTTTGATACTCGGCAAGCCTCGTATCAAAAAACAGCACTCGAATTAAAATGACCCTCATTACGATGCAGTTGCATAAATAGCTATTATAGTTACGTCACGGTTAAAAATTTGTTTATTTCCTTAGCTTATGATAGAGTCACATCACGTCACTAAAAGCTCATTCAAATCCCTGCGGCAGAAAATCACATGTGGACTGTTCCCAAAATGGCGCGACTAACGTTGAATGTGAATTGAAACTTAAATTGCGTTTCGAAAAGATAAATGTCAGGCAGGTAATGCAGTTGTTTAGACTTTGTTCCCGTAGAGATTTCGCTTCTGGTTTTACTTCCAAGTTTCAGCTTCTTTGTATGTAATCACTAGATGATGCCCGCGACTTCGTCCGCGTGGATTTAAGTTTTTTAGGTCCTGCGGGAACTCAAAAACCTAATTTCAAAAAACTAATTTTTATAATTTTCCGGGATAAAAATAGCCTATCTGTTAACCCTAGATATGAGCTATCTCCATTCAAAATTTCAGCCAAATCGGTTCATTCGTTGTGGCGTTAAAGAGTAACAATCATCCATCCAGTGCCGTCTTTAAGGCAGGGCCCGCAGGGCCCTGGCCCGAGGCCCCGAGGTAGGCAGGGGCCCCACAATTCTGAAAACCAATGCTGTTATAGGCTATGATGTCACGGATGACGTCACTTTCATATATTTGTATATGAATAAATATAAGTATTGTTCTTTGTATAGATTATAATATATGGTTTTCATTCAATTTTATTTAAATTAGAATTGGTGGGGTATTAGTTTTTTAGATTCAAAAAATTTATTTATTGAACTCTCATATGTGGGGTGTTAAGAGACGGGGTTACGATTTAGCCTATTGCGTTATTGTAAACTGAAAAATGATAAAGTTAAAATTTAAGGATTTTCCATCCCTTACATAGGCCCCAGCCAGTACCTTGGCCCATAGCCTCGTTGATCCTAAAGACGGCACTGCATCCATCCATCCATACATCCATACATCCTCACAAACTTTCGCATTTATGATATTAGTAAGATTAGTAGGATAATAAATGTTCTAGGTATGTCTAAAACTTTGAATACTTATATGTCTAGAAGAAGTGTCGCGCTACTAAAGAACGAAAAAAACAGGCCAATGAGAATATGCTAGTGTGCCTGACGTGAGTGCCGCGCATGCGCGGCGTGGATTACTGAGCGTGCGTAATGATACCAGGTACGCAGGTGATTCCAATAAAATGGGGAGAATAATTATGTCATTAAAATTTTTTAAACTTTAAAGATAAAATTTACTATTACCTTTAACTATAGTGAGTTATTGTATTTAGTGTTTTGTATTAGGTAAATGGTTTCCAAAATTTTAAAAAGTCAGCGCCATACTGAAATTCTTTGTTATTGCACCGATGTCATTCAAAATCGATATTTAGGGTCCCCTAGCGTCAAGTGAGAGGAAATGGTTGCCAATATTTTTAAAAGTCAGCGCCATATTGAAGTTCTTTGTTATTGCGCCGATGTCGTTCAAAATCGAAATTTAGGGTCCCCTAGCGTCAAAAGAGAGGAAATGGTTGCCAAAATTTTTAAAAGTCAGCAGCATATTGAAAATCGATATTTAGGGTCCCCAAGCGTCAATAACAAAAAATTTCAACATGGCGCTGACTTTTACGAAACGATTACGAAAAGTCGGAGTCAGGGGGAATGAAATTCATTTAGCGGTGAACAAACACGCTTGCATTTTGGTAGTATTAAATTGGACCAGATTGACGTCTCCTTAATCGGACGCTTCGTTTAAGGCTAGATTTTTAAAATAACAAGAATAAAATCCCAAGCAAGCAAGCAATGATGAATGAATTTGGTTTTTAAAATCCCAAGCAAGAAAGCAATCAAGCAAGCAAGCATCTGTTTTGAATATCCCAAGCAAGCATGCAATAAAATCAAGCAAGTAAGCATCTGTTTCCAAAAACAAAATCAAGCAAGCATCAGTTTTTGGAATCCCAAGCAAGCATGCAAGCAAGCAAGCACGCTTTAGCGTGAGCATATAAGCGTATCTTCCCGTAGGAACTATGCAATTCTCCGGGATAAAAAGTAGCCTATGTCACTGTCCAGCCCATAAACTATCTATATCTATGCAAAAAATCACGGCAATCCGTGGCACTGTTGCCGCGTGATTGAAGGACAAACCAACAAACCAACAAACCAATACACAAACACACTTTCGCATTTGTAATATTAGTAGTGACTAGCGACCCGCCCCGGCTTCGCACGGGTAGTAGAGCATAATAATAATATTATGCCTTTAATATTATTGTTTTTTCTGTCGTAGGGTCGCATCAGCTTTTTACGTAGAATTTAATTATGGATTTACTTTCGCACGCTTCTTTTTAGAATTTAGATTTCGATTCCTAATATTATATTCATTTAAATAATTATAATATTATGGTGTAAAGGAATATCATAATGTGCATGAAATGCATAGTAAACCATGTATGCAACCCTAGGGTTATAATATTAGTAATATACCCATTTTAACTCCAGGTGGATCCTATTGCATGCGATGCGAAGCGGTGGTGGACGCTAGTCTTACGCTGGCCTTGATGCGACTTCCAATTGGCAGTTATGGATTTTTATCCTTCTTGGTCCTTATCAAGAAGCTTAAATACCTACAAAACGTCCTTATCGAAGATATCGAAATACCGAACGATTAAATTAACTAGAAGTAGGAGCTGGGGCGGGACATCGACTCGCTTGAATTCAGTGAGGAGGTAAGGTAGAAAGGGTGGCGCTGTTGTCGCGCACGGCGCATGCGTAGAATAATCTTCCTCTCAAGTCTCAACATCAATCGTCTAAACACTATTCCAAAGACAATTTAGTTATCTGGTTTTTACTCTGTGTTCTGAATAGAGGTTATGTTTTAGTTTGTCGTCAATTGTCAAAATTCAATTTGATTAATACAGTGTTTTCCCAGAATTATTTGGAGCTAAAAACTTAAAATAAATATCTTTACTTTCGAGATTAAGTACTACAGATCATTTCGTGTACTGTCTGAAAATTTAATAACTTCTCTTAAATGGCCGTGTAATTGTTTCGCTTTGACATTGAGATAATATGTGAATACCAAGTGAATATTAAAGTCGATACGCACTTCTCATTAGCAGAATTACCATCTTCAAACTGTAGTTATACGGTAAAAATCCGCTTCGGGATACATGTGATCTTACAATTCCCACACCGTACCTAACCAGCATCAAGATGACTATGAGTCAATTATCTGTTATGAAACTTTACAATACAGTGGTGGACGATGTGATAGCCGGAGTGCGTGACTGTTTCTTGGACGATGGTGTTGATGAACAAGTTTTGCAGGAGTTGAAACAGTTGTGGAAAACGAAGTTGACTGCGAGCGGAGCCATGGACCCGCCGCGTTCGGATTCCCCAGCGTTGCCGCCGCCACCTCCTGTGTTGCAAAACTTCCCCAAAGCTAACGGTGGCAACATTATGCCAAAAAGAGCCCAGGACATGATGCCACAAAGTTCAGGGCACTCAGGTGTAGATCATGGTGCTCCCTCGTCCACCATGGCGAACGCTCACCCACACCACGTCCTCGACCCCAACAACAAAGTGCCTGTACAACTAACACTACCCGCTCAACCTGGTGTGCCAGGCTCACAGCCGCGCTCATTTACAATACAGATCCCCGCATCTGCCCTCAATGGCAACAAGCTGCACCAAGTTCTGACAGGACCTATAATAAATGCAACAATAAGCTTGCCGCAACCTTTAGCGGCCACACTATTGCAGCAACACATTAACTCTGCTTTAGCAAGCCAACAGAATGACTTTGATGGTGGTGGAGGTGGCAGAAGTGGGGCAGCCCCCTTTTCTCTTGATGGTGCTTTAGATTCCTCAGACGACGAAGGTTCAAATGTTGGTGATGGATCAGAGGACGGCGGGGCTGATGATGACGAGGATGAGGAGTCAGCGGAGGAGCGAGCTGAAGAAGAGGAGGATGAAAGAGATGAAAGTGGAGGTGCGGAGGAGGAGCCCCTCAACTCTGGTGATGATGTATCGGATGAGGAACCTGGTGACATGTTTGACACTGACAATGTTGTGGTTTGTCAATATGACAAGATCACCCGTAGTCGTAACAAATGGAAGTTCTACCTAAAAGATGGTATAATGAATTTAGCTGGTAAGGATTTTGTTTTTCAGAAAGCCAATGGTGACGCGGAGTGGTGAATGTTTGTAAATAAATTGAAGGGTGTATATTGGTGTACTCATTCTAGTTGATATTATACTAAAATTGACTAGAAAAACATTGGCTTAAGATTTTTGTAGTTCAGCATCTTATACAAAATGTTTTGTAAAGAAACTCGCAACAAAAACGAATTATTATAAAGCTAATAAAATAATAAAGTAAAGATTTTAGATTTATTTTGTGGTTTAATGACATAATTTTAATGTATTATATGAGTACGTGCCATGATAATTGTTATTTTTTTTTTTTAATTCTCAATTTTTGAGAGGTCTTTGAATCTCACATGAGATTATGCCAGACCTATAATAACCTAATTAAATTATATTATACAATCTTAAAACTTAAAAAAAAAAATTGAACGATTTTGTTTGAAAATGTTGATTTTTCGATCTAGTTGTATAGACCGTGGTCATGATAAGACTATGCAACTGGATCGAAATATCAACATTTTCAAAACAATTATCGTGGTACATACTCATATAGTACATTGAAATAATTAACTACCTAATATTTCATAGAACATAGGCTATGTGATTGAATTGAAAGAAATTGTGCGAAATGACAGCTATAATGTGATGATTTAACTCTCTTCTGACTGGGCAACACTCTTGCTATTGACTAAACTGTTGCAAAAAGTATGTACTGCTGTAAGAAATCCATTTTAATCAGTCTCCATTTTAATTATTTAGTCACTACAATAATTAAGATCTCAGAAATGATTGATAAAGCTTTACTGCAATCTACCTACATATCTAGCTTGGAAAAGTCAAAATGACTGCCTTAAAATTAATTATTCCCATTTTTTATATTCTATAATTATTAATATACTATTAAAATTACTATAATTATGACATACTAGCTGATGACTTGCCCATGCCAATTTAGTTTCTGTTGAAATTCTGAGGGAAATTGTTCATTTTCTAAGAAAAAAAATAATCTGGAAGCAACTGTCTATATATTTATTCTGCGGTTGAGCCATGGAAAGGTAATAGAAAGTCAGACACACCACTTGCATTTATAATATAGCAATATTGATTAGTCCTTATATTTTTTATGGTTGCAGTATTAGTGCTGACTATGAAATTCATTTACTTGTTGAAATAGGTGAATAAATCAGATTGATGTTGGCCAATAATTTTACTTATGCATATGGCATTTAAATACTCACTTATTATTTTAGAATATTACTATTTTGTTAATAATAATAAATAATATAAAGGTTCAGAAATTGACACAAAACTACAAAATTTAAACTAATTGAAATGTTACAATTATTCAATTAGTTTGAATTAATAAAAATTTATTACAAGATTTCAAATAAAAAAATTGATGAAAAAAAAAACTTAAGTCAATGCTGCTAGAAAAAATTGGACTGTACCTTTAAAGTTGATTGCATAGTATAGTATGAGTTACATTAATAGTAATATCACCCATGTGAATATTGTATAGTATGTGATGAGTGATTTTCTTGATTAGCTTCATTATGTGCATTTTTGAATCAGTTCAAATAGTGAAAATATATGAATAAATGTCCAAAATAATCTGTTTGTATGTATACTTTCATAGGCTAGACACTTATAAATAGGGTTGCCAACATTCATCAACTGGATGTCCTGGTTGTCAGACAAGTTATAAAAAGCACTTTCTTTTATTCATTTCAGTATTTTCCTTAATGCATCCAACTGAAATTTGCGAACAATATTTCATCAATAGTTTACAAGTACATACCACCGAGATACAGTACAATACCATTATAATATGTATAGTTATGATTTGGTTGGCAACTCTAAAACATGTCTCCTGATCTGACCAACGTGGCATGTTACTAGTTTGTTCCTGACCATTCAGTTCAAAATGCATTATGCATGTTGGTATAGGAAGACAATATTAAATTAATAGGGGAATAAAATCTCAATGGTTGTTTTTTGTTTTCACCATTGTCTATTCTAATATCTGATAGTTATGTGTATTATGCAAGCTCTATAATGTTCATAGACTAAACATTACAAATTATATACAGGCTGCTAAAGCAAATAATAAGCTCTTTTTAATTTAGGTTTATATTGAATGATCTAAAAATGATCCCAGATTATATTTTATTGGTAAAATCGACGCAATATCGTATTTTATTGTACTTGGTATCATATATGGTCCGTCATATATTTTTTTTTCCTGAATCAAAATACATCATAGTCATAAAAATATTATTTTTTAGTATTTCAAGTGTTTTTCGCGTAGTTGTATTGACATCCGGTAGATGGCGTAGCATCTGAAAGACCTACAATATCTAGATTTACGTGAGCTTTGTTCTAGCATATATGTCGGAAGCAACTTACCTTTACCCTTCTTTGGATTGGCTCAATGAAGTTAGCAAACGCAAACAAGGTCACTTGGCGTACCTTTATGTGGTTGATGTGATAGTTATTTGAAAATGTCTGGAAATAAATATCTACCTACATCAACAAAACTTTTTGAAGTGAGGACCACAATCATATTGGATAATCAGTCAGTTCAGACAGTCATTGATGTCAGTTTGTCAGCAAGTCAGTGCTGACTTGATACATATAAATGCTATTTATTGTGTAGTCATTGACTACACAACTACTGACTAGTTACTGACTTAAAAACAATTTGCACAATTAATTCAGCACTGACTGAACTGACGTCAGTGACTGACTCATTGTAAATCCTGCCTTTAGATGCATGCATATTATGCATTTCACTGTACATTGTGCCAAAAAAACGAGTAGGTACAGTATTCATTATGTTTCATTTGAATTTTTTAGTTAATTATAACGCGTTTATGCCACGTTGTAATAATATTACTTACATAATATAAAATTAATATATTTTTGCATTTTCTATAAAAAGTGTATTACTTAGTGAAGCTGTGAAGCATAACATAGATAGTAGGTATATTCTACTAAAGTAATTTATACCTACCCTTTTAAAGATCAACTAAGTAATTTAGTTATTAACCATATTTCTGATTCAGATGGTGAATTGAATGAGAATATTAAAATAAATATTTTCTGTTGGAGCAAATTATTACTATTGTTTACACCTTCAGTTTTAAATTATATACCTACTAGTGCTTGTACTAGTGTAACCAAAAAATAATATTGAGATAAAATTGGTTTAAAAAGTATATCTAGTTTGATTCGGTGAAATAAAAACTGTGTGTGTATAGTTATAATTATTGTCATATTATGTAAGATTAAGAATAACTTATTCTTATTGACCTTTGTTCACCCTAATTGCACAAAATCTTTATTCTAGTTTTTTTTCAATAGGTTATAACCTATACCTTCCTTTATTTACTTAAAATTTGTGATAAAAAATTAAAAATACTTACCAATATCTTTGGAAGCATCATGGACCACATACTATCTTGTGAAATAATCTAATTTTTACATTTTAGTTTAAAATCCCTTTGCGCTGATTATGTTGATGAGTATGGTAGGTAATAGTAATAAAATAATATGTTGCATTATTACTTATTTTATTATAAATTACCCCTGGGTAACCTACCTACCATTTACGTCCTTGGTAAAAGTTGCGTAACTATAAAGAAGTTTTGGTGGTCATTATTATAATAATGTATTATTATATTAATTTAATTTATATATTACTAGCTGACCCGGCGAACTTCGTACCGCCAACTTACCTATATAAATAAAACGAATAAATTATCTTAATAAAAAAAACTATCCTATCTTTCAAGTTGGACCAAATTACAGTTAGTTACGAAGTTTGATCAAAATTGGTTCAGTAGTTTAGGAGTCCATCGCGGACAAACAACGTGACACGTAATTTATATATATTAAGATAATTATTATATTAATGTCTTATACTATAGTATAAGAAATAATATACAAAGACTAGATTTTCTAGGAAAGCTTTTTCAACACAATATTTAATAATAAGCAATAACACGGGATCTGCAATTCTGTGATCTTGCTTGGCCGGCTCGAAGTGAGATAGAAATGGCAAGTTTAAAGATAGTGAAATGGCAATAATCTTGTACAAAAAATACTTTTCACTTTTATGTAGAGGGGATAAATAAAGTTACGAAAGTAGCTAGGTATAGGAATGAGGTAGGTAATAGGTACGAGATTAGGTTAACCTAATCTATACTTATAAAAAGACTTGTCCTGACTCACTGACCAGTGACTGACTGATCTATCAACGCACAGCCTAAAACCACTGACGCTAGAAACTTGAAATTTTGAAAGAAGGTTATTTTTAGGACGTAGGCGAGCACTAAAAGGATTTTTTGAAATTCCACCCCCAAGGGGTTTAAATGGGAGGTTAAAGTTTGTATGAAAGTCCGTCATTTTTCAAGTTATACCCATGAAACTCGGTATTTAGACTTTAATTAAAAATAAAGAATTACGTGTTTCACAGTATTGAAAATTCTACCCGCAATGGGGTTGAATGTTTGTATGATAGTTTTTCATTTTTAGGGTTCCGTAGTAAACAAGGAACCCTTATAGTTTCGCCATGTCCGTCCGTCTGTCCGTCTGTCCGTCCGCGGTTTAGCTCAGAGACTATTGGTACTAGAAATCTGTAATTTGACAAGGGTATAAATATCAATCACGCCGACAAAGTCGTGAAATAAAATTGTGAAAAATATTTTTTTTTAGGGTACGTACCTCCCCTACATGTAAAGTGGGGATGAATTTTTTTTTTCCCGTCTATCCCATAGTGTGAGGTGTCGTTGAATAGGTCTTTCAAAAATATTGTGGGTGTGGGAACACTATTTTTCAATTCAGGGATCCGTTTGTGATATATGATATGTGATATTTTAAAGTGCTAAATTTTATTAGTCAAGTGCCCCCCCCCCCCCCCTCTATGCCAGCTAAATGGTTGTATATAGGATACAAGAAAAAATTTTCAGCAGTAGTATATATAATGAATTTTAAAGGAAAACTATCATGGCTAAGTAGGGTTCTTTAGTTAAGGAGTTATATCTGTTTTTTCTAAGTTAGGTATTACACGTAGTGTAAGTTGCATATTTTGTAGAATATTATAGTATTTAAACCATGGAACTCAAAATTTATTCAATATTCATAAATAAAACAAAAGCACTATCCTAGGTCAGCAATAATATTTGAGATTTTCAGCTACGGAACCCTACACTGCGCGTGGCCCGACACGCAATTGGCCGTTTCATTCAAGTTATATCCACGAAACTTGCTATTTTGGCTCTTGATTAAAAATAAAGAAGTACGTATTTTACATTTTTTGAAAATTCTATCACCGAAGGGGTAAAATATAGGTTGTTAGTTTGTATGACAGTCCGTCATTTTTCAAGTTATGTTTATGAAACTTGGTAAGTATTTGGACTTTAAATTTAAAACAAAAAGTATATGTGTTTCACAATTTTTGAAAATTCTACCCCCAAAGGAGTTAAATAATGGGTTGAATGTTTGTACGATAGTCCTTCATTTTTGAAGTTATTTTTCAAGTTATGTTAAGTAAAACTTGGTATTTTTGCTCTTAATTAAATATTAAGAAGTAGGTACCTACGTATTTCATAGTTTTTGAAAAGCCTATCCCCAAAGGGGTTACCAAATAGGTGGTTGAATGTTTATATGAAAGTCCATAATTTTTCGAGATAGGGTCACTGACCCAATAGTTGACCAGTTAAGCGGATTTAATTCTAATGTGTTCCTTATATAATTAAATTTTAATTTGAGCGATACCAATTTTGTTGTACCGCTTCTATAACATCTACTTAAACAAACGAGACAAAAAAATATATCAATATATAAAAAGATCTTTTTTAATACCTACCTAAAGTGAAAATTTTATAATTCACCAAAACCTGACCACATCACACCTATAACTGACCATTTGATGTACCAATACCTGACCACTTCAAAAAGGGTACCTACTTATAAATAAACAAAATACCTATATCACCCATACATTTTTCAAAAGATAAAAACACACTTTAATCATAGTTTTTTTTATTATTATCAGCATAATGATATGGAAACAAAAAAAAATCATAGATAAGTATCGCGCTAAAGAGTACAGGTGGAGAAATAAAGTTTTTAAATATATTCTCTATATTTTTCAAATTCGGGAACATGATAAAGTCCGCGTTTATGGTGTATTAGTTGTGGAGGTTGAATTTTTTCCTTAATATCATCGAGTTTGTATAAAATCGAGTCCTCTTTCTCTGGCCACTTCCAACTTTTGAGCGACTGATGCATTGAATTTATCAATGCTCCCTCTTCACAAATTGAATCGATTTTGCCAACAAAGTATGCACCTTCATAAACAAATATTACAAAATGTCCCACCTCCAAACTATTTAAATCCACACTAGCACAAGATGCCTCTTCCTTGTTTTCTTTCTCAGATTCTGTTTTATCATCGGTTGTGTGTTTTTCTATCCTCTGTTCTGGTTCCTCATCTGATATCGCTTCACTGGAATCACTGGTATCGCTTGTAATGATTCGGACTCTTTTCTTTTTTTTGTTGGTTATTTTAGTGGTCAACTCGCCTTTAATTTCTTTTTTTGTGTTTTTTTTAGGTATTTGTTTACTTTTATTGATTTTTTTTTCTTCTCGTACACGTTTTCTGTTTTCTGTTTTTCTATTTTGTTCGTCTTTTTCATTTTCTTTCCACAGCCAATAATCTTGCCATTTTTTAGAAGTGGTGGCGAATGGCAGTCTTTCTTTTTTAGGTTTTTTTATCGGAGAATCTGAGGGCCATATTAAATGGTTTCCAAAAGCAGGACTGACTTGTTTTTGTTTCTCAGCTAAGAGAAGAAGATTGCTCGATGAAGTAAATGATTTCTTTTCAACTGCTTGGGGTGTCATAACACCAATGTTATCAGTTTGGATTATTGGAGTATGGCATTCAAAACTGTTATTAGGTGACTTCAAGATCTGAGTTGGAGTTCCGGACTTCTCTGAAATATTGAGTGTCTTTGAGATTGGAGTACAAGATCGGGTGGTAGTTTCGGACTCCTCTGGAAGATGTGCGTTTGAAACCGGAGTACAAATTCTGGTCGGAGTTTCTGCCGGTTCTGGAAAAAAATGTGTTTTAGATATCGGAGTACTACATCTGGTGGAAGCTTCGGACTCTTCTTGAAGATGTGGTGCCACTGAAACCGGCGTATTACATCTTGAGGAAGTCTTGAACTCTTCTGGTAGAAATGATGTCTTCGAGACTAGTGTACTGCACGTTGTGGGAATTTTCGTTTCTACCGGCAGAGTGATCTGGTTCTGTGGTGATGGTGATCTAACATCTTCTGAACTGGACGGGAAACCCTCCGACAAACAGTGCTGACGAAACTTTTTCCACACATAGAATAATTCCTTGGCGGTTTCCTCCCCTTCCCACTGTTCATTACTCCGTCTAAATTGTTCAACACGGCCTCGTCTCATAAAAGACTCAAACAGCAAGAGTGTCTCCACTCTGATCTCAAGTGGTGGAGTTGACACGGGTGCAATTTTTCTAGTTTCATTATCCATGCACCTTGTCAAATCTACAGCAGTGACGTCAAATGGATAGATCCCACATCTTTTAAAACCATTCTTAATGACATCTGGAGTGACTTTGTCTTTAAAAACTTTGGCGAGCAAGGGTGCGAATCCAGCACGGGTAATCTGTCTATTCCCAGTTCTTTCTTTGAACTCGCAAACGGTATTTTTCCAGCCACTTTTCATACATTTGAATACGGATACGTCCGCTGGCTGAGAAATGTGCGTTGAGTTGGGAAAAAGAGCGTAGGCTATAATTTGATTTTCAGCACAGTACTGCGATACTTGTAACGTCAAGTGAGAGCGATGCCCATCTATTAGGAGCAAAATAGGTTTCTTTATGTTGTTCGCCTTCACCCATGGATCTAGAATATTAGCAATGTATTCGTAGTATAAAGGTCCGGTCATCCAACCTTTGGGAGATTTGCCTATCCCCCAGTTTTCCGGAACATTTATTGCTATTTCTTTTGAAATGCGAACTAGGGGGTAAACGATCATGGGCGTAACTACTTGACCTGCAGCATTGATAGTGACCATAACAGTCAGTTGCTCTTTCTCTTTTCCAGCTTTTATTTGGTAGAAGTTTTTCATGCCAACTGGCCCTAGAACTTTGCCTGACTCTGGGCATGTCTGGAAACCTGATTCGTCTGCATTAAATATGCGTTTGGGCTCTTCCAATATATCCAAAGCATTTTCTTCGACTAAATACTCTTTAAGGGATTGGTGCCAGCTTTTGATGTCTTTTTCAGATACATTAGCTCGTGCTGTGGAGATCCCTTCAGCCTGATTCTCAGTTATTTCCGGGTGTCGATTGCAAAATAACGTGACCCATTTCTTGCCTGGCCGATTATTTTTGAATGGCGTCACTCTCTCGTCGTCATCTAATATTTTTTTCACCGTTTCTATTAAGGTATTTCTTTTTATCGGTATTCCCTTCTTAGCACTTGCAATGATATATTTCACTAGAAGATTTTCTTCGTTTTCTGTAAAATACGTATCACGTCCCATTTTTCTTACTCCTGGAACTCTGCCTTTTAATTTATTTATCAGAGTGCTATGGGGCACGCCGAAATATCGTGCAGCTTCTCTGATTTTGAACCGTCCCTCTCGCACTGCAGTGATAGCAGCTTGCATTGCGGAATCAGGATAGCGCAAAATTTTCGCGCCTTCATGTTTTTTCTTTCCTAAAACGAAAGCAAAAAAGTCGCAACAGCAACCACCATGTCTTCAACAACTTAAAAACCATGCAAGCATGGCTACAAGTTGTTATAGCAGTCAGACCATCCCAAGATAACACTATACTCTGTTACGCTATTCGTTTTTTTTTTAATTATAAATAAAATAAAATAAAACATTGATTAAAAAAGTATTTTTCCCAATAACTGACCACATTATTTATAATTTATGCAAGGTGGGCAGCTCAAAGTTAATACTTAAGGGCATTGCCAAAGCCTGACCACTTCAATTTTATTCAATGTATTATCCCGGTCAGCCTTTGGAACCAAGGTACATACTAGGTTACAGGTTTCCAAAAATTTATGTAAGGTTGATATTTATGAAGTTTCAATGAAAAAGTTGATCTCATTTGGTTATTTAACCTGACCACACTGGTCAGCATTAGGCAGTAATGCATTTGCGGTGTTCCAAAGGATGACCATCAATAAAAAAAACACATGGCGCAAGAAACCTCATAAATACTGGTAGGTGTAGCTAGAAACATAACTCAGGACCAACTCTTACGTGTAGTTAATCAATTATCATCAAAAACATTGAGGATGGGTTAGGATTTCCAAAGCAAGAACAAATTTTAAGGCTTAGTAAAAAGAGGGAACACTTACGCGGAGCCATCTTTGCAGCAGAAAAAAGTCAATTGTTTCCACCAATAGGAAGCATCTTCATAGATGACATATCAGATAAAGTGTTGCACTTGTAAAAAAAAAAAGAAATTACCATCCGGTGCTGCCATAATTTCTTATAATTGTATTATTTCTACATTTTGGTCAGGTATTGGTGCTTGGTCAGCTTTTGGGTCACTAACCCTAGTTAGGTACATCGAGCAACGGATCTACGTGATTTTTTCATGGGTATGGTTGTAGACCTGCAGTGTTACAGGTTACTTTTATCCCGATAAAACCAGGAGTTTCCACGTGATTTTCAAAGAACCTAATTCCACGTGGACGAAGTCGCGAGGGCAACAGCTAGTTATTTTATATTTACCTACGTGTAGCCATCGTGCTATTTCTGTCTAGGGAAAGTTATTAAAAATCCAACAAAGGAAGGAATAAGTCTACTTCAAGTCAAAGGAGGAAAATATTGCGGCGCAAGCTCGGGATAAGAAAAAGGCCACTAGTAGGCCAATTGTTTCGAAACTCGACGACGACGGTTCAATTTTATTCGCAAGTAGTGACCGGGCGGTGAGCGGGGAAGGTAAAAATTTTAATGGTGATGAGAGAAGTTGCGCGATTATATTTACCTTAAGTATATTTTACAACTAACTACTTAGTTGATCCGATAGATGTTTTCCTGTCCAAAAATTTTTGTTGTTGGTACCTACGCATATCCATCGTTTGAGTCATGCGTTATGGTCTACAAAACTAATAGAAAAACGACGTTCAGTTTATCCGAATGTGAAATTTCGAATGTGAAACATTTTCGGGCAAATTTTCCAATTTTTGTTTCCATTGTAGAGTTGACATAGGTGCCGTTCCTAAGGACCGTTGCCGCAATGAAACGTGCGTGAGGTTTGTGGGGATGCGTGTTTCTTGTTTGCTTGCTTTGCCAGCATGTAAAGGTGCCAGGAGGATGGCTGGTTAGCAGATAAATACAAAATAAGCTCTTTGTTTCGCGTGTTTGGCATGCGAGATGAATTGTGTGCACACGAATGCTAACTATCTGGGGACACGGTAGTGTCCCCCGCCACGACGAGCCAAGCGAAGCGCAAGGGCACTACCTACCTTTTCTCGAAGCGCTTCGTCGTTTTTTGAACCCTCATCCTCATTTTTTGGACCCTCAACTTTGAGTTTGGATTATATCAGATAAACAAAATTCTCAGGGTAGGTAGGATGTCAATAGTGACCATAATAAACATGTAAAGTTTCAATTGCATAGGTCTTATACTTTAGATTTTATTGATATCTAAAAAACCCCCGATTTGGTCACTGACTCACTCACTGATCGAAAATTCTTAGGGTACTTCCCATACATACATACATCCCATAGACATACTTCCTACTAAAATATTAATTCTTATAACAAGTTGGTACACGTGTAACCCACCATAAACAGCAGGTATCTTGAAAGTTTCAAATAAGAACTTGCGGGTCGATTTTTAAACCTCGTCGACTCCCAAAATCAGTTTTTGTTTATGTCGACCCCTGGGAAACCGATTTTGACCCCAAAGGGTCGATATCGACCACTTTGTCCCTGCTTTAAAACATTCAAATTAGAAAAACTCTCGTCGCAGTCTCAATTGTAAGATGTCCACTGCTAGACAGGTTCTTTTAAGAATCGTCACAGAACACGATCTTGTGCCATTTGTATCAAGAAGCTGCCAGCGTTGACTCCCTTGCGATTGTCAGCCCAGTGATGACTCTTCAAACGCTGCGTTTCCCAGCGTGGGGTCGACATTAAACTTCGAGCACCTTAGGACTCTATTTCAATGTAGGTAATCCAGCTACGTTTGCTCTAGGCACAAAGTCTGGCTACTTGTAGGTTATAGGTTTGTTTCGTAATTCGTATCTCGCCGGTCCATTTAGCTTTAGCCCGACTCCCCGCGTAGGCGGCGTCCGTGCGATAGAGTATTTTGTACCTAATCGAGTTACCCGCGCGACTTAATAATGCACGAAAAGCCCTGGGGTGTTCAATTTTTAAAAAATCAGCTTCAACGCCCTACGGTAACTCGCCCTAACCCTAGCGAATGTGGCTTTATACTTACTACTACTACTTACTACTTACAGCTACTTAGGTATATGCTGTACCTACTACCTACCTAGGTGTGGAGGTAAACCAATCAATCATTCGAATCTCGTTGATACTTGAATTATTTTGGACTGCTAATCATCTTGATTTCATATCTCAGAATTATTTTGGCAAATTAATGATTATTATGTACCTACTTCCTTACCTGTTTAGGTATATAATTTCCCTCGAGCGCGCCCCATACAAAAGAAGTTGAATTAAATATTAATACCTACTTATATTTTTTATTTTTTGTCCAAGGAAAACTTACAGCTGTACTAGCTGTAAGTTTTCAACATACCTGTACAAACTAAAATTGTATTTAAAATACAAATACAAAATGCAAAATACCTATTTTGTATTTTGCATTTAAATACCTTTTTTAAAAAGCTTTCTGTATTTTATTTGAAATACTCTTCGAGATATATTTTCCACTAGCTGATGCCCGCGACTTCGTCTGCGTGGATTTAGTTCATAACATGCCGCGGGAAATCTTTGTCACCCTCCAGGTTCTCAACTATACCTATCCAATAAATCACGTCAATCCGTAGCTTTGTAGCAGGAAACATTTGATCGTCTTGCTCGCGGCATTGTTAATGATGATTCAAAGAGAAAACATATTACTGATGATATTATCAATTACGTTAAACTATAATTTTTATAATTGTTTTTACCATAATTAACCAAATACAAAATTACGTTTAGCTGTCATTTACGTTTTGCTCTTCCACTGTCATTTTCGTTTTTTTATTCCATGTCAGATGCATTTTTGTTATAACAGGTTTTATATTGACTTGACGGAAACGCGGTCGAACGGGATAAAAAGTATCCTATGTCCGTCTCCTGGTTCTAAGCTACCTCTCCACCAATTTTGAGCCAAATCGGTTCATCCGTTCTTGAGTTATAAATAGTGTAACTAACACCACTTTCTTTTATATATATAGATTTTGAAAATACAAAATACTTTGTAACATTAGCTGATGCCCGCCACTTCGTTCGCACTTCGCTTTGAATAAGTGTTTGTGCAAGTGCGTGTTTGTTGGTTTGTCCTTCAATTACGAAGCATCGGATCGAGAAAACAGAGGGTTCCCGCTGGATTTTTAAATACCTTAGTCCTTAACCCTACGCCGATAAAGTCCCCACGCAGACAAAGTCGGGGGCAGAAGCTAGTTTAGTATTTTAGCATAACGGTTGAAGAGTAGGGTTCCTGGAGTTCAACAATGAAGTCTTTAGGTAGGTACTTGGTACATACAATAACTTTCTAATATATAAAATTCTCACGGTGTTTGTTACCAAACTCCTCCGAAACGGCTGGACCGATTTTTATGAAATTTTGTGTGCATATCGGGTAGATCTGAGAATCGGCCAACATCTATTTTTCATAGCCCTATATGATAAGGGTGACCCACCCCTAAATATTTTTGTTGGCGGTACGAACTTGCTGGGTCAGCTAGCTATTATAAATGCGAAAGTTTGTGAGGATGGATGTTTGTTGAACACAACGAATGAACCGATTTGACCGAAATTTGGAATAGAGATAGCTCATAGACAGGATTAACACACATATGCTACATTTTATCCCGGGAAAGTAAAGAGTTCCCGCGGGAATCAAAACCTTAATCCGCGCAGACGAAGTCGCGGGCATCATCTAGTCTGTTCATAATCGGCAGTCCCTAAATCCATACAGTTTAGGTGAGCTATACCCCTGCAGCATCAGGATTGGAAAGTTGGAATCTGAAATTTTTATAGGACCATCTCACAAAGTTTCTCAATGGACTAAAAAAAGATTTACGCAAATCAGGTGAGAAATCTCGGAGATATCGATGTTTGTGGGTAGAAAACGCAACTCCTCCTTTATTGAAAGTCGGTTAAAAGGTAGCCTAAGTTACTCTTATAACATCAGCTATCTGCCAGTGAAAGTCCCGTCAAATTCGGTTCGGTCGTTCCCGAGATTAGCCAGAACAAACAGACAGACAGACACACAAAAAATTGTGTTTTTGTTATAAGTACCGTAGTTACATTCATATACATTTAGTAAAAAGCTGTTATTTTGACATTACAAACAGACACTTCAATATTATTTATTTGTAGATATAGATAAATTGCAACAGAGCAGAACCATCTAGAATTGAACAAAAAGGTTTTGGTATATAACTATTTGGTATTTCGCATTTGAAATAGGTAAATCAAACAAGTACCTATTTGCATTTTGTATTTAAATACATTTCTTAAACTATTTTGTACATCTCTGTCTAGCACAAGCTTTAGCTTAACTTACTTGAGGGGAATATACCTACTAGTCATGTTAACATGGCTTACCTAAATTTTTTTATAAAAATCATCCAAACATTGTTATCGTCTATCTGTAAACTTCAACATTTTAAAACAATACCTTTCGTGTTTCCGTGAGTGCAGCGAACTACATATTTTTATAGCGGTATTTTGCCCTGCAAAATCGAATTAGAAAATAATCGATAGCTAACCGAGCGTCGCGCGTCGCGGTCGCTTAAAATATCGGTATTGAATAAGTAATATAAAATTTCTTAAGTGGCTATGCATAGCAATTAGGCTGTTGCTAGGTACATGTACCTAATATAGGCCCGGTCGGGTCGAGATACAGGGTATCGATTAAACGATGCCATCTAACCGGGATAGAGACGCGAATCAATTTGGATGACACACTTTACCAGATATTGGTCGACTCAAATTTACCTGCGCGAGTAAGTCGGCACACTAAGAGCTGGTAACCAGCGTTTAATAGTAGTTAGTTTCGACAACTATTGGAACGTAAGTTCCTTATCGCGCGGTACGGAAGGGGGCTAGACGGAAAAAATTAAGGAACCGACACTCGACATAATTTTGAAACCGACACTTTTTTGTTGAATGTGAATTATGCATTGTGTTCGGTATTTTCGCGATATCACATTAGGTCTCCGTAGCCTAGTGGCTCCGGCAGTCGCTTAAAAGTTCAACGTCGATGGTTCGAATCCCAGCTCGTCAGGCTGAATTTTCTATTTTCATTTTTATTTTAAATAATTTCTACATGTGGATTTTTCCCTAATTTTTTATAACTTATATAAGTCTGCTGTAACTTGCTGATAAGTTAGGATCCCGCAGACTACTTGTTGCTGCAGCATCAGCTCAAGGTTATCACTTACCATGTCTTGGAAATAATAAGAAGTAACAGTAGGTACACCTTCAAATCAATCGCACCTGTGAAATTTTTAAGACCCTTTAATCAAGTAAGAAATGAGCTGATCTGAAACGTTTGAACAAACCTTAATAAATTATATTATATCCATCTCGATCACGTCAGCTTTCAAACAGAAAAACCGCTTCAAAATCGGTGTGTTTAATCATAAAACACTGAGTGGCTGGGGCCACCGCCGCCGGTATGTTGCCTTATGCATAAGGTCATCTAGCAATATTAGATACCTACCTTCAAATATGGATGTTACTAACACTAACATAGAAACGTAATACTGTTGTAATAGGTACGGACTACAATATTGGTCCAAAATAAAAGACTATTTATTTTATTTGTTGTAAAGCCTGCTCTTCTGATCCTGCTTTGCAGCTATTATCTCATACTAAAAGCTTACAGTCGTACTAAACTAGCGGCACGCTATGATGGCCGGTTTGACGTTTGTCCGCTCATGAAGTTCCGTATTAATTGATAACGACTTTGAAGGAAATAATTGTATTACTTTATTGACGATAGTGATGTGCAGAGATTCATAAATTTTATCGAATGTAGTTTTAGGTTTAGGACTCAAAATTTATTTATTAAATTGATTTCTAAAATGTATACAAGTGTAGAAAAATCAGTTTGCACCATTTAAGGGGTGAATGTACTTGTGAATATGAACAATTTTCACTATGTGGACAAACCTCTGAAATCGCAAAAAAATATCAGCTGTTTCATACAAAAGGTAAAATTTTTATTTTTATATGATATATACCACAACTCGGCATTTGGTTTTCTAAATTGAAAATTTTTAAAAATGGAATCTAATACGATCGTCACATAGGATCGCTGGCTAGCACAACTACTACCTCCGGCAAACTCGCGTCAATGCTCAATGCAAAACAAAGCAGTTTCGAATTGACGTTGCTTCGAAAAGTATAAACTGTCAGTGCAATGCGATTGTGATATAGTTTTGACCTGGCTTTGGATTTCAAATATTGATACTGCATTACTGTTGACCCTTGCTCGTTAATTTGGACTCTGTTCAAGCCCTTTGTTGTGGATTTCGTCGATATGACCGAACGTACGCAGAGAACTGTTCTAAATAGTCAGACACGTGAGTTCGTAATACGCCTTCGTAACTATTTCGATCGTGAAGCTCAAAATGGAGGGCCAATTTTACCTATAACGTCAGTGGTTGAACGCGTAGCTGATGCGCTTAATATTGGACAACGAACTGTTAGACGGATAACTAAAAAAAAATATGGCGAGACTGGCACAGAAGAAAATAAACTTCACACACCAAAAAAGAGAAAACGAGCAAAACCAGTCGTAGGCATCGATAGCTTTGATGCCGATGCTATCCGAAGACATGTTTACGGCTACTATTTACAGAAGGAGTATCCAACAAGAAAAAAGTTGGTGCATTCACTGAAGGAAGCTGGATTATTCTTCGGTGGGGAAAGTTCTTTAACGAAGATTTTGAAGACCATTGGATTTCGATACAAAAAATGTAACAAACGCAAAATATTGATGGAAAGATTTGATATAGCGATGGCAAGGTATACTTTTTTACGGCAAGTGAAAGAAATCAAAAATTGGCAAAATGTTGTGTTCTTGGATGAAACATGGCTTAATGCTAACCATACTGTAGGCCGTTCTTGGAACGATGACACAGCAGCATCTACTTCCAAAGTTCCTGTAGGAAAAGGATCGCGACTTATAATTTGTCACGCCGGAACCATCAACGGGTTTGTCGAAGGTTCTCTCATGGCTTTTGCGTCAAAAACCACTGGAGACTATCATGAAGACATGAATGGAGAAAAGTTTACTGAATGGTTTACCTCAATGTTGTGTAGCCTCCCTGAACCATCTATTATAATTATGGACAACGCCCCATACCACTCGATGCAAATTGACAAGCCACCTGCCCAATCCCAAAAGAAAGCTGATATCGTCGCATGGCTTCGTAAAAATGGCGTAGATGCAAACATGAATATGTTAAAAGCGGAATTAGTACGTCTTTTAAAAGAAAACAAACCAACCAAGATCCGATACGTCATTGACGAAATAGCATTAGAACATGGGCACAGAGTTATACGGTTACCGCCTTACCATTGTGAGTATAATGCGATTGAGTTGGTGTGGGCTCAAATTAAGGGATATGCTGCAAGACACAATACAGAACCCCCATTTACCACAAAAAAAATGCTAAAATTATTAGAAGAAGCTTGTGAACATGTGACTAAAGGAGACTGGGAAAAGGTTGTGAATAGAACTGTTAAATTAATAAGGGAAGATTATGAAAGAGATGTGAAAATAGATAATATTATAGAAAACGAACATATAATTATTAATGTAGGTGATGATAGCAGTGACGACAGTGAAAATAGTAGTATGGACGAATCTGATTAATTATGGCCTTTTGTGGCACCTTTTTTGGTATCTTTTGTATTCATATGTTTCTTGTGTGCATATAAAGTATGTATATTCATTTTCATTCAAATATTCAGTTCGTTCAAATAAATTAAATAAACATATACATTTTTGTTTTATTAAACCTATTTAATCAGGTACAAAAACAAAACTTAATTGTTTTTTGTTCGAGAATAAATTGACATTCCACATCACTATTGTAATGTGTCAAACCGGCCATCATAGCGTGCCGCTAGTGTAGTTTGTTCGCTGTACGAGTATATTATAAAGTAATAAAAAGCTTGTGAAAATTTTCAACCTTGTTTAGTAACTTGCTCTCCAACTATGACATATTTAAAGCTGGCGACTTTTCAATTTGGTATGTTTGCGGAAACGGCTCACGACCTTCACGGCATAAGCGAGTAAATACGAGTAGATGCCGGGAAACCTATTCCCAGAGCTCATTCGAGTCAACTGCTTTCCGTACAGTGTGATTAATTACAACATGGCGTTCGTTTTCAGGGCTATTCACTATAAAAGACTATAATACTTCTTCACTACTGAAACTCTCAGGAATGTAGGTTTCTTCACGACGCAATGTTTTCCTGACGCAAGTAAGCAAGGTCGGTATACGTAACAACTAACAAGCTTCCTTCAATTTAAAATATCAATCGGAACCTACCCAGTTACATCTCCAAGCGTCCCAATTAATTGGAACCAACTACAAACTTGTTACATGGACTTACGTAATTAAACCTTAATTTTTTTATTAAAAAGCCATGATGACTTTCTTTAGTGGGAATTATTTCCAAGAAATCACAGGTTTCACTCAAAGAACTACGTTTCACTTCTGATCACTTATCCACCTGAGTTGCAAATCATTTCTAAAGTGGTAAGTTTGTACGTAATAAAATGAGGAAGCCATAAACGAGTTCTTTCGTCCAGCCCAAAGCCGTGTATGTACAGGTATACGTATGTACACAGTCATTTGTGCAAAAACTATTAAAGTTACAAAAATTAGTTTTCCCTGCGAAATAGGATAATTAGCCTAGGCAATGGGGCGGTCTGTTGTATGGAGACCCCCACATCAAATCCTCAGTCGATGAAATTTGGCGAGGTTGTAGTATGGGATGACCCAAAATTTACACAAAAATATCCAAAAAAAAATCCATGCGGAAGTTGGGTATTTATACCTAAAAGTACAAATAGCTTAATATTTTGAACAGAATAATTTCTCCGTCCAATTTTTTTTTTACCAAACTAATTATTAGCCTTAATAAGAGGTACTTGATAAAAATCCAAAACTTTTTTCAAACGGAACTGTCATTTTTTAAAGAGGTTTCCTTTTTTTGTCCGTAATTTCGACCAGAAAATTGCTCAGTCAATTTTTTATTTTCAAATGTCCTTAAAATGTAATTTAGCATAACGTGTAAGAAAATCCAAAAAAAAATCCATACCAAAATCTATTTATCTTACTTCAACTGAAAATTGTTTATAACTCGGAATGAAAAATTTCTCTATCCAATTTCTTTTTTTTAACATAGTAGGTAGTCACATTTACACACTTATCCTAAATATCCAAAAAAAATATCACGAAGAACATCGATATTGAAACAGAATTTTTTGAAATCTAAACTGCGTTTTCGCGATAATGTACCTTAATGCTTGAATCATTGGGTATAGTTTAGCGTGCGCGAGCGAAGCGACTTCACAAATAATAATATATTACTACATGCCTTCTACGATGCTAAATAATAAGCATAAATGTGTACCTCAACATTAATTTATTTATACAACCACTAATTGTAGCGACTTAGCTTCCAGATAATGAATGAGCTTTTCAATAGTTTAATTAAGGGCCCTTAAACATAATTTGTTTCTCCGAATTAGTTTATTTTGGGAAAATTTAAACAAAAACAACATAAAATTGCCATAACAGCTTATATTAACTAATATTCATTTCCTTCACTGAAAATAAAATAATATGTATCTGCTTCAAACAACCAAAAAATAACATCTTTATTTTGAAAAAGTATAAAAAATTATGAAGCTCCATAATGTTTAAAAACAATTGTTTTTTGGCAAAAGCTTCATTGATTACTTTGTTACCAAAACCTTTTTAACCGACTTCCAAAAAGGAAGTGGCTCTCAATTCAGCACTTATTTTTTTAACTTATGCACGGTATTTAAGGAGAACCCTAAAAAAGTGACATACGTTTTTATTCAAGATTCCTGTATTATGAATGAATACAATACAATAAATAAAAAGAGCATGACACTTTTTAGGGATCCTCAAACACCGTGTGTTGTATGTACAGCGGTTTCTTCGAGATTTCTGAACCGATTTGGATAATTTTTATTTCACTTGCTAGAAGAAATTCTCGAGATGGTTCCCCAATACTTTCTGGATCCAACTTTTCAATTCTAATGCCTCATTCTGAAGTCGGGCGAGCATAAAAACACGCCCAATGTCAACATAATGTGTAGAAACTAAAAACTTTTTTTTCAACACACTTGCTCATAAAGTGGCTCTAATAGTCTAGTTGACAAGTTCAAAATGGTACAAAATAGAGATACTGGTCTTAAAATTATGTGCGATAGCTCATTGGATCCGGAATGACGCCTAGAAAAATGTTCCGAAAGCGTGTATTAGCACATAAAAAATTGCAAAAGTTATAAACAATTAAAGATAAAAAAAAATGGCATTTCGTTTTTTGCCAATATTTCATAAACTATTAATATTTAAGAAATTTCAAAAAAAGATTCTAAAAGAAGAGGAAATTTTCAATAAAAAACTCCGAACTCCCGGAACTCTATCTCCATTATTTATAATTTTAATTTAACGCTGAAAATAGGTCTGCGCGCGACATTTTTAGGTTGCGCGCGCGGCGTCAAAAGCGAGTACGGCACATTAATTAATTTATTTAAGGTATTGAATATTTTTTTAAAAATTTGAAAAAATTATGGTGTGTTTTGAACACTATAAATAATTTATTCTCGTTGGAAATTTTACTTAAAGTAAATTTTTCAACAAGTTAAACAATTGTTAACTAACAAAATTTTCTCGAACTTCCGTCTTAATTGTAAGTGAAAAAAAAAATTGTGTGAGTCAGCTCACGACGCACAACTGGAGTTTACTTCATACTCAACGTTGAAATTTCTACCCTAACGTTGAGTAAATAAGGTTGGTCTTCGCTTGAGTTGTCGAATGCCCGCGCTACGCCTTTCACAACGATGCTAACCTCCACCCCTAACGTTGAGTAAACAAGGTTGGCTTTCGTTCACATGTAGATTAGCGCCATCTTTCGGCTTATGTGTAAACTATTTGAATAGCCACGGTGTTGTACTCCGTACGGTGTTGTGAACGAAAACCAACCTTATTTACTCAACGTTAGGGTAGAAATTTGCATCGTTGTGAAAAACGTGACACGGGCATTCGACAACTCAAGCGAAAACCAACCTTATTTACTCAACGTTAGGGTAGAAATTTCAACGTTGTGAAAAACGTAACAAGGTCATTGATAAATTGATTTTACTGTCCGGATTTTTCTCATACCGGGCTGCTAAAATCGATTCTTAAGGAGTAAACTCCAAAAAATGTTTAAATAATTGTCGTAAAAAATTTCAATTATATTTATGTACTACTTCTTTATTTGATTTGTTCACATCGGCATTCTCATTACAGAAAATACATTTGGAATTGTAATCAAACTCTGAAGATGGTTCTTGTGAATTAAGTCTTTTCTTTTTTAAAAATGATTTGATCATATTATCGTTTATGTATGCTTTTCTGCAAGAGACGTGTAAGTCTAATTCTTCTAATCCGTGAAGCTTATGCTCTAATCCGTCGCCCCTTTTTATGCTGCATTTTTTAATCGTTTCAACTCCTTTTTTTTCACTGTAACTTTCTCTAAGCCGGCAAAGCTCTTATTGCACAAAATACAAAATTTTTCCATAACGATTACGCGTACAACAACAAACCTAATAACAATGGTCGCCTTGGTCACTAATGGCCGTTTCTAATTTCTTAGTCGAACGAAATACGAGTAACCACGAGTAAGTATACTCGGTCATACTCGGTTGGTTCGGACGAACTGCGCGCGCAGAGATTGCGCTCGTTGGACATCTACAGGCTCACGTCGCCGTGGGCAGACAAAGTCGGGTCTCGTGACGTCATCACGCTCCTGCTCACTCCTTGTTATGGAGTAACATCGGCACAAAAAAAACGTCGAATTGATTACCTGCTCCTTTTTTTGGAGTCAGTTAAAAATAGCCATAACAACTTATAAAATAATAATATCCATTTCTTTCAAATTCTTTATTTCACGTAGGCCAACCTGTGGCTCTTATGACACGTCATGATTCTACCACTGGTTCGGAAAGTAGATTCTGCTGAGAAGAGCCGGCCAGAAAGTCAGCTCTTTTCAAAATTGGTATGTTATGCAGAAAAAATGTACCTAAACCTAACTAAACTCGCTCCTAAATCATCAATTTTCGGTGTGAAGAGGTGACGAAAAATCATTTTTATAGTACTAAAAAGAAAGATTTTTCACCAAACCAAAACCAAAAATTGGAGATAAAGGACCAATCTCTGTGTAGTAGTTTTTAGTTCCATTGTATTTTGTTCGAATTAGTTACAAAATGATCCGAAAACTCCAATAGTTTAACGGATTTGCATTAGCGCCCTTAAAATTGTGCAGTAATGTCGCTATGATATGGATTTCGTGCCCCTTTTCGAGCGGGATGGCAAATTATTGTGTTCTCGTGAGTGAGAAATAGAGTGATAGACGCGCGACGTACTTTTGACGACGTACTATTTTTTACCTAATTACAAATTACTTAAAATACAAAATTGCAAATTATTATACACTCTTAAAGCAGTTTTTGTCTCAGCATTTAAACTAGTTTTAGATCTGCGTGCGATTTTTCGCTTTAATACCATGACAATATGGTTCAGAACCATTTGACCGACACAGCTGACCATAACATGGTGGACCATGTTATGGTCAGCTGACTTTATTTCTTATATCTTCTCTAACTTTGTCAGTATGTATATATATCTAACTTTGTCAGATATATAGATTTTCTATATATCTGACAAAGTTTCAAATGGGAGGAAATGACTAAAAAACTTTTTTTTCTCCATGCGTTGGAGGCTGCCACTGCCCGCCCCACCCACGGAGTCGCAGCTGACGGTCGCGAATATTCATAATATAAATCCCTAATGCATTTCACGAAGTTTTAATTGGGAGGGACTTGGTCATGAAAATCTGTCACTGGCTCCCGGACCATTACGTCAACTCACCACGCTCCTGCTTCCCTTGATGGATTAAAATATATAAAATATTTCTTTCTAAAATTTTATAGTTTTTAATGCGCTTGATTATTTTTTTGGATATTTTGATACTTGATACAAAAAAATAATTGTAATCATATCAATAAAAAAAATGGATGGAGAAATTTTGCACTGTGAGTATAAGGGTAGTTTTTGAAAAAAATATAGTCTCTTGGTATATTGTTTGGATTTTCAAGTTGTAGGTACAAAACGGCTATAAAAGGACATTCCAGTGAAAAAAATTCACAGAGCAATTTTTCGCTGCAAGTTACATTGAAAAAACGTATTTTTCAAAATTTGGTGGTTTCGACTAGGAGTATATTTTGGATATTTTATATTTTGTTTCTAGACTTTACATGAATGTTTCAGGTGAAGAAAGTTTTGACCGAGCATTTTGCCGAACTGAGATATTAAGCATAAAAGAGTTGAGGTAAAAATACCTAACTTCCGTTCTAATTTTTTTTTGGATATTTATAAAATACGTTTAACTACTGATACTTTATCATTCTGTAAAGTTTCGTCGCCTGAGGAATTGATGTTGGGGTCCACTAGCTTCATTGCCTAGACTAAATACCGTTATGCGCTTTTAGATCTGTCAGTTTAGTTTGGAGATCGTTTGCAAAAAAATTTGCACTATTTCCTGAAAAGCGTAATAAATTAAACACTGAATAAACGTTTACTTGAAAAGTTTCACTTAATTATCTGAGATTATTGTAACTTTACAAGTTAACATTAACTGTGCGCAAGTAATTATGTCATATAAGGAAATATCATCATGCAATAACAGATTTACGCACAAAAGTTACACTAGAGCCTCTTAAAACCTATACGTGAAAAGTTATAATTATAACTATAATTAAAAGTTATATTGCTTAATCCTAACTTAAAATGTCAAATTTAATATAAGTACAAGGAGAAATTAAAACAAAAAAAGCTAAACCGGAAAAATTCTTTGCTATACCCGGAGGCTACTTCTGACGAGTTTGAATTTTATTAAAACGCGAGAAGCACTTAGAAGACGAGACACTATGTATTTTAAAAATTTCCTTTTACAATGTTTTAATAAGACCTGCATTGTTGACATAAATCTAATTGCTTTTAATTAGAGAAAGGCTTAACTTGATTTAAATCTTGTAATTGCCGTTAATTCACTCAGAAGGTACAATGATGTGTCGAGTGAATAGTTTATCAACATAAAGTTTACAACCTTTGCAAAATAGCAAAGTCTTGTATTTTTAATTGATATGTTACAGACCCTTACGGCCTAGAAAGTCCAATCCCCGAACGTCCATACTGATGTCCGTTACGTCCGATTCCCCGAACGTCCTATTCCTGGATGGTCCAATTCCCCGAAGTTTGTCATAGTAGACCCTATCGAATTTCACAAAATAACAGTATGCATTTTGATCAATTAGGTAAAGTATTCTACTTTCTATTGGAAACGTGATTGTTTGTTGAAACAAAGCTCTTATGAGTAACTTAAACTACCCTAACAGAATCATAAATTATTTTAAAAGCAAATGTGAAGACGATTGTCTTAACTTGCATTCACAATTGCAATAGATTATGTATTTGAATTTTCTTTACTAAACTTATGGAAAAATCGATCATGTCCGCACTGAGACACCTAAGAAAAGCAGCAGAAACGTTTGCTTTTTGTGTCACCGTGTGGAACCTTTCAGGCTCCACGAACGCCCACATCAGATTGTGCGCAAAAAACTGATACCCCTCGTATTCTTGAAATAGCTTTCGTTAGTAAATTATACTGTGAACTGAACAAAGTCCTACCTGTTGAATGCGGAGCTTTAGCTCATTCGGGCCCCGCGCCTCGCTTCGAGCGGCTGCGATCTGCCCTGAACAGTGTCTCTATCATATACAGAGTACAGACTAGGTAGCTATAATACACTAGTACTTACAAAATATTTATAACCATATTATAGTCGTATAAATTGAAAATTATACAGATTTTGTGAGACATTTTCAGAAAAATTTTATTCAAAAATTGCTTTCTTTGTTTCAGATTTTCGGGCAGTGAAGTCAGTGTAGTGTTAATAAAAATGTCGTGTTTCAGTGGTAGTGTGTTGATTCCTGATTAAGTGGAGTGTTTTTTTAATTGACCCGTGTTGTGATGATGTGATTTAAAGTGAGAGACAAGTCACCGACATGCTGCCTACAAACGTTATGTCCTTTATGAAGAAGGTAAGTGTCTTCAATTACAAATTAACGCTTTTCTTGCCAGTGTATAATATATTCTTAGGTAGGTAATGTATCCGAGTTTCTTGCTGGTTCTTCTCGGCAGTGGTAGACTCATTGACGATTCAAAAATACTTGTAAAAGTTTATTTGAATAAAAAAAACATTTCTATTCTATTCTATTCTTAGTCATACACACACAATATCTGTGTATATGTGTGTCTGTTCCCACATAGCTCCTTAACAAATGGACCGATTTTGATGCAGTTTTTTTCTGTTTGAAAGCTAACGTGATCGAGATGAATCTTATTTATGAAGATTTGCGTTTGAAGATCATCAGCTCATTTCCTATTTGATAAAAGGGACTTACATATTTCACTGATGCAATTGATTTGTAATTTGGAGTAGGTATCTACTATTACTTCGGATTATATTTCCAAGACACGGTCACCTTGAGTTGATGCTGCAGCATCAAGTAGTCTGCGATTGCGAGTACCCAACTCCTCAGCAACTTATAGCAGATATAGTGTGCTTAGGCTCATTAGAATGGCCTCAATGAGTAGGTGTTAGATGATCAAGGATGGAGGAGGAGGATCTGATGATGATTAGAAAACTGGGTAACAGGATGTGAGGATATCGTACATAGTCCGGCCATGGAATCACATGTCAGGGGTGTTAAATTTTCATTTTACACTTGTTGTTAATAGAAAAGCTGAAATATGTATAAAATATTTTCATTCCGAAAATCAGTATAATTTTTTCAAAAAGAAAATAGATAAACTGATAGGTAGCGCTAAATTTTTTGTTAGTTATTTATTTTATCAGAGGATGTCTGCTTGCATAGTGTTTATTATATAACTATTTTATTTAATGTACATAATATTATAACGTTATGTGTAAAAAGGTAAAGAAAGAGAGTAGGTAAAAACAACAAACTGTTTTGAAGTTTGACGGAATTATTTTGTAAATTATTATGTGTAGGTATGATATATTATTAAATAAATAAATAAATAAATAAAAATTATAAAAAAATCGACCAAGTGCGAGTCGGACTCACGCACCGAGGGTTACGTATTTTTTTCTACATTTTGCCCGATTAATCAGAAACTATTATATTTAAAAAAAAACTGTTTTAGAATGCACAGGTACAGGCCTTTCATATGATACCCCACTCGGTATAGTTATTTTACTTTGAAATTTCAAACTCCCGGTTTTCCCCCTTTTTTAATAAAATTAAAAATAGCTTTAGATTTTTTTATTCCAATGATGTTGGGCCACTATTATACACAACTATTCCAAATTTCATGTCGATAGCTTTAATAGTTACTGAAATAAGCGAGTGTGACAGACGGACGGACGGACGGACGAACGTAGAAAGTCTCACCATTCCACCATGGTTCCATTTTTACCATTTTGGTACGGAACCCTAAAAAATGACAAAGTTTTCAGCTAGTTTTGATACTCATCATCATACATCACAGTGAGCTTAGACTGGTGCGCGTGCTAATAAAATATAAAATTAATTAGACACAGTGCGCTGACCATATAAGTACAAATACAAATTATATTTTACATGAGTTTTTATTATATTTTTCGGAAAAAAATCTAACCTGGTTTAAAAATTACTAAAATAATCGATTAAGTTACTGATTCTGAAAAATTGTTTTCAGCTTTTTCATTTATAAAATAACATTGCATAATATAATTTGTATAATCTTCAATTTGAATAGATATTTGCCTTTATGTATTAATATATGCTTTTAATATCAAAGAAAAAGCAAGTCTAAAATTGACTGTGAAATATTATTATAGAACGTCACGCCCAGTCCCACAAACGACTTTCGAACTTGGTCGTGTAAATCACCTTTTTTGTGACTTAGGGTCGATTTCACCAACGTAAAATAAGGTTGATTATACGGGTCTGCCCGCAAAATTCAAATTAATTTGGTTTTTCGCAATTTGTAAACGAATAGGACAAGGCATTCTATTTGCGACAGTGGCAGTATCATCTTCACAGGTTTATTTAAAAATATTTACTTGTAAGTGTCCAGTTTAAGAAATTAGTCAGAATATCGAGTTGGACGTGAGTTACTCACGAATTAGTCGATTATGCCTACTTTGTCATATTAGTTTACAAATTGCGAAAAACCAAATTAAATTTGAATTTCGCGGGCCGACCCTTATAATCCACTGTTAGCTGAGGGTAGATTTTTATAATAACTACCGAGTGCGCCGTTCGTCAATTCTATAAAAGCCAATGAGCATCGACGCCAGGCGCCATTCTGCTTTGAGTTATTACGCCGGTCGGGTCTCCTTATACCTACTTGTGTTGTATTGATTATTCAATTATTGAGTAACGGATATGTGCTAAATGAAGAATTCCTTACTTTGTATTTTTTTTTTGTAAATTAAGAAGGGTCCGCCAATACCACCATAAGGAGCGTAAATTTGATATTTTGACAGTATTTTCAATACAGAAGCTTCGACGTCTTTCGACGTTGATGAAATAAGCACTAAGAATATTTTGTCTGATGTGAGTTATTATTGTTGTTGTATGTTGTGGTTGATGTATTGAGAAGCGACTGTAAAAATACATTATATAATGTCTTAATTACCTGGAAGGGGATTCCGCGGTATTTATAAATTATGCGAATTGCCCTTTTTTGTAACTACTACTGTTTGTACTATTTTTTTTCCTTATAATAAAATAACACTACGAAATTAAGTAAAATAAACAATTTTGGCCGTTAGTTAACTGTATTCTGTTCTGTAGAAGTTGCAGATATTCCCATATTTAATCCTGAAACTGTTGGTTTCCTCTTAAGTATAAGAGGAATCATTCAAGTTCATGATTATTATCTATCGAAAGTAGATAATTATGTATATTACATAATATAATATAGGTACCAACTATTATAAAAGAAATATAAGCAATGTAAGGAGAACCTTTTGCTTCAGAACGGTTTTGCCTATTTTACTTATTTTACAATGTTGGTTTTCTGTTATTTTCACTGGGTCTTAAAATATCCACAAAAACAAAGGCTTTGAATGGAAGTTATTACCATTCAAAGCGTTAATCACCTTCCGGTAGTTAACCTTATTAGTTATTGAGCATTCATTAGATATTATTTAGATGGTTCAAAATGAGAGAGGCGGTAGCAAATTTTAATTGGTATTGTGGAACACTACACAATTTCATTAAGTATTTTTATTGTTGTCCTATCGTAAATAATCCGAATTTAGGGAGCAATACTTTTCATTCATTACGCTTTGAGTCGCCCGCCGTTATATTATCATCAAAGTAAATAAAACTGAGTTTGAGCTAAGATGACACCTACCTACCTAGCAATTGAGATAAATTGAAGGTTTCTTTTTAAGAGTAAACACAAGCGGTCCCTTTGCTATATTCTCTGATACGAGATGACGCCCGCGACTTCGTCCGCGAAGATTTAGGTTTTTAATTGCCGCGAGAACTCTTTAATTTTCCGGCATCAAAATTAAAACGTAGCCTATATGTTAATCCGGTTATGAGCTAACTCCACTCTAAGTTTCACCCAAATCGGTTCATTTGTTATGGCGTGAAGGAGTAACAAACGTACATCCGACCATCGATCCTCACAAACTTTTGCATTTATAATATTAGTAGGATAGTAGTGTCATGATTTTATAAAAATGACGGTGTTAAATGAATTATTTAAGTGGCAATTCTTTCAGTGTGGCAACAACTTGTTTTATGTTGGTAGTTGTTAGTTGTTGGCAAACATGGTTGCGTTGGCCAATCAGGAATAAGCGCACGAAGCCCCAACAAAATGACGCAGAGTGGGAGAAATAGGGGGGTAGTTAAACCACGGCCGGACGGTCGAGAGCTCAGTTATTGTTCGAATTTTGAATGGCTCGGTTATAAAGTGAAAAGTATCGATATTTGTGACAACTTCAGAAGTGACAATATGAACCCAATGGTATGTAAGAAGTGATTACTTTGTATGAAATGTTATACCTTCAAAATAGTTGTGAATAATTATTTTTCGAATAGCTAAGATTATAGTATTTTATATGGAATTAATGGTGTTAATTTAGTAATAAGTTGTTGAAAGGCTTTGTCCTTTACAATAATTTTATTAAGAATACAGTGATTCTATCATATCACTTGGAACATTTGGCTAAGGCTACTCTTTGGTACTGTTTTCCTGTGATATTGTTAGCATTGCGACACCCATCATTAATTTCGGGTAGGTCAATTTTCATATTGGATTATGTCCCGGATGATCATGACGAAAAGCTATGTTGACATATCAGTTTGGATCATTTGGTCAAAGCGACTCTTTGATAATGTATCCTTGCTATATTCAACATTTGGAGAAATAGTCTTTCTTATGTTATGAGAACTCGATATAAATTTAGAAGATGTTAAAAAGTTGATGGTATGACATCAATTATGAATCATTTATATAGTACCCACATTATATAATTTTCATAGTTTAATTTTGCCGATGTTAAGTTAAGGCAGATAATATTAATACAGTTGCGAACTCGATGAACAGTTTATAAACAGTGTGGGGTTGATAAGGATAGCGAGTGAATATAAATCTGTGAGATTTAACAAAGTTTATTCTATATTGGACTAAGTGTGAATGAATGAAATTTTATTCACAAAAATGCAGGTACAACATGATTGTAAGTGTGTTCATATGTATCCAGGTTACTATAATAGTGAAGTTATGTAAGTCCTTAATTTATTTATTTATTTTAAGTTTTAACCATGTGTGTTAATGCCATTCGTTTCAACTGACTAAAAATTTAATGTGCAATCAAATTCAAGATTTGTAATTTTCGTCATGTTTTATTTGGAGGGTAAAATGAAATAATGAGTTGAGTGAAAATGATAGTTTGTGGCAGCCAAAGTTTGATAAATATGTTTGATTCTAAGCCTTCTTACTTGAAAGGCATAGTTAGACTATGAGTTGAGTCAAAATGATAGTTTTAGTTTTAGACGGTAACTATGATGTTACCTACTGTATTAGACCATGTGTGTCTGTAGATGGTAACTATGTATGTTACCTACTGTATTGGACCAGTGCGTCTATAGGCGGTAAATAAGTATTTTACCTACTGTATTGGACCATGTGTGTCTGTTGATGGTAACTATGTATGTTACCTACTGTATTGGACCAGTGCGTCTATAGGCGGTAAATAAGTATTTTACCTACTGTATTGGACCATGTGTGTCTGTTGATGGTAACTATGTAAATTACCTACTGTATTGGACCAGTGCGTCCATAGACATTCGATCAGTGGCCAAGTATGCCCGTGTGTTTCAAAGAAGTGATAAATTCTATTTGGCGGACTACGGGTGTCCTAAAGATAAGTGAGTGTCAAGTTATACATGAAATGAAATGAAATCGTTTAGTTGCTAAATGTGAGTAATAAAGCGATAGTAATATATTGTAATAATATGCTCTTTCATATTTTGCCATATCATGCATGGTGTGCAAATTCTCAGTTAAGTATCTGCATTCAATTGAAAAACAATAAAATATGTCGTACATAATATTTTGATAGTTAAACAAAGTAGTTTATGATAGTTTTATATCCACTTGTGTAATTATTTATTATTTTGAGCCTCTGGGCTAATATTTTTCTCGGTTCACGATACTAGTGTGCATCACAGGAAGAGGTTCTATTTATTACAATTTTAAACATTACTGAAATATGTTCTCTATTTGAGAAATTTAATTCTAAAGAGTTATTTGGTCCACTTTATTGACAGAATTTTATCTTGACACATTGAAGGTATTAACAATGTTTCTGTAAAAAAAAAAGAGACCTACTACTACTATAATAGTTTTTATATCATAGACTTTTACTTCAATATTTTTATATTTTTATAATATTTAAGGAAATATTGGTAAATTTAAGTATCGTGTACGTGATGCAAACTATGTTACACGTTTTCTGCCATGATTTCATTATCTTCCTAAGATTCAATTCTTAATTTTGATCTACCCGCCTAGTAGAATAAAATCAGAACCAAGCCGAAATCTAGAATGATTATCATTATTGGACATGAGTGAATCTCTTTCAAAGGGTTCTGCTGTTTTTTTTTTAACCAGCTTCTTTTAGTATTTATTTTTTACAAACTTTAAAATTACCGTAATTTTGCAAGACTGTCAAAAATCAGATGAAATTAAGAGTACTTTGTAAGTGTAGAAATTAAGAGTATTTTGTAAGTGTAGTGTAGCTTTTTGGTCAGCATTTACGGGAAGGATACGCGATTGGTTGACCGCGTGCATTTTATGTTGCGTTGTTTTGTAGGACTTTCCAATATTTTTTAAAATAAATGAAGTTATTATTGAAGAAAATATGAAGTTATTATTGAACGAAATAAATATACCTTCGGGTCGTTTAAGTTGGTAAATATTTAAAAAAAAAAACAAAAAAGTTTGAAGAATCACGTCTATGTTATATACTTTGCTTTATAATAATGCGTTTGTAGAAGGTTTGTAGGGTTCAAAAAAAGAAACCAGACGAAAAGAGGGTTATTTTTAAATTCTTTGTGACTAAGTACACAGTACAAGTACAGTATCGATTACAATTTAAAATTTTAAAATAACCATTGTACCTTTAAATATTAAAAGTATAGCTAAAACGGATGAAACATATCTATTTAAGCATTGCAAAGTAATACCTAATAGTAATACATGAGAAGGTCCAATATCAGCTGCTAAAGGAGCAATTTTTTAATTTAAATATACAACATATTATTCCAATTAAATGTGATACACGTAGAGTAAAGCATAAAACATTACAAACTATTAGATCTAAAAATAAAAATGGTAAACGCACCACTGCATACATAGTCCCTCGTCTAATAAACGATTTAGATAGTAAAGTAAGATTACAATTTACCGAAAATAATTTAAAACGTAAACTAAAATCATATTTTTTGGATAAGTTGGTTTGTTAATGTTATTATAGGTAGTTGTGTTTAACAGAATCGGCTTATAGCTCACAATTTAAACCTAAGTGATTTTTCGTGTGCTAATAAGAACATTTTTGTATATTCCTCTTATTTGATAATAAAAAAAAAAAAAGTAAGATCAGTGTGTTGTTGAAGATAATTTTTTTTTGATGAATCTTACCTTACCTGATTACAGAGTATGGTAGGTACATGCAATATTTTATTCATAAGGACTTGACTTGATGAACTGAGGAACGGGAAATCGCAATTAATACGTGGAGTGTTTTAAATAAAATACATATTATTATTATTTTGTATATAACTTCAGTAGCAAGCTTTGGTAGCAAATATATTAGTGACACAGTGTTTTTGAGAGTTACCTAGTATTATCATTATGAATATTTGAAGTTGATGAAGATAAAAATGAACTTTTCTTTAATGAAGAATATTATAATAAATATATTCTAATGAACTGTTTCTTTGTGAGTTGATGAAACATTTTTAGTTTGAGGATATTCATTACGGGTACGATAGGCGGGGTATATTGACGAGGTTTTCATCATGAATTATTGATTATTTATAATTCTTGTAAATCCATTTGGTGATCGATTTACCAATTTATTGCGATGAAAATTACGATTATTATTAGGGAAAATAAATAAACAATTGTATCGTATACTTACGTATAAAGACAGATAGAAACTGACGAAACATGCGAGTATGTTAAAATACACTTAAGAAGGTAAACTGGAGCAAAATATTGTGCAATACTTGGAATTATATCTAATGTTGTTTTGTCTTATTCTTAAAATTATCTTGTCTTGATTTAGATCTACTCGTATTTAACTGTGCTAATGGCATTTAAAAACTTTATTAGCGGCATTCTTAAACCTTTCTTAGAGAAAGTAATGTGTGTGTTTATGAACTATTTAATGTAAGTGCCCACAAGTTGACGCATATGTAAACATTTTCCAGCATTGGTTCTACAAAGATAGGCAGCAAGCAGATTATTTATTTATAAATAGGTATTTCAACGCATTGAGCGTCAACTTGCGCCTGTAGTAGAAATTTAAAAGATAAAAGTTTTGAACGATAATATCATTAATTTTATAAATAATTTGAATATGAATTGAATTTGAATTGGATTCGAATTGAATTTGAATATATTTATGTTATTTTCATTATTTATGTACAAGAAAAAAATCTAAAATCTATTATCAGATGAATTGGACAAAGGTGAAGCTTATCTCTATGTGGAGATTTCTTTCAGCTTGCTTAAAAGTGACAGATGAAATTAAAAAGTGGTGCATGGGTATAAAATGTACAACCTTATATAATTATATACTATAATAATATACTAGCAAAAAGCTGAGCTTTGTGAGGGCTCGCGTAGTTTTTCTTACGGGTATTATGTTCCGTTACAGCGATGTTAACTCTTTGGTTTTCTGGCAGATGTCCTTAGTAGTGCAATAAGATTCTATCCAATGAAGTTCATTCTTTTTTATAATTAAATTATACAATAAACCATAAATACGCAAAAATACATAAATATTTTTATTAACATTTTTATAAAAATATTATATAAAAATTATAATTCTATACAATACATTAAGATAGTGCTGCTTCACTCTAAATTTTAAAATGTGTATTGTCTTCAATATGCTGAGGCAGTGAGTTTCATAGGCAATAATGCGGTGAACGAAAGATTTTTTTTGTTTCTGAACATTTCCAATCTGATTTAGTAATTGGTATGGTAAAAAGAGTTTCATTGACAACAAGCAATAATTATAAAAATAGAAATTAAGGAATGGTGATGTTGAGAGGTCGTTCGTCGGGTACATTACAAATCGATAGGAACGGATATAGTTAGATTGTCTAGGTATTTTTATAGGATCTAGCAATCAAGTTCAGTGTTGATTAGTAGCTAGAGATTCTGAGATCACCTGCGGATAAAAAATATATATATATATATTGCGAGTTGCGACTGCTTGAAACAGAGATGAACATTAGTAATGTTAGGGATAGATTCTCAGAATTCAAACAGTTTACCATTATCGAACAAATTAATTGTTTTGATTGACGATTATTTATTTATTTTAATACAAATTAGTAATTGTTTATTTTAGATTTATATAGTATATATTCTTGTTGACTATATTTTTTGGATCAATAAATTTTATATTATTGAAATTACTATTTAAGTGACTGTGAATGATACTTTTTTTTTTACAAAATATTTGATGATGAATGTTTTATAAATAAGCGATTTCAAAATAAAAACATTGCTTAAAGAAATGAATAATATAATTAATTATTTGATACAAGTTCTAGGTTGTAGCCAGTAGATCTGTCAGGTAAAACATTTTTTTTTGAAAAGACAAATTATTGCATGATATTTTTATAAATTCGTAGTCTACAATACTCGATAATACAGAACTGATGGCACCGCATTCACGAATGTGGTGGTGAGATAAACTACTTGTTTAGGATAAATAAGAGATAATTTGATATTATTGGAATTTGCTTCAATAGACCAAACCAAGGTGAAGTAAGTTTGCTTTCGAAGTGAGTGAGTCACTTAATTGATCCGATTTCAAGATGGTATTTAAGTGAATAGTCAGTATACAATATTCAGTAACATGATTGAAAAGAAATAGCTTAATAGTAATAAAAAAAAAATGACAATCAGTAAATATTTGTTGCGGACCATAACTTTTAAATTAAAACTTAAAAATTTAAGTAAGTACCTACTTAATATTATTTTTTAATTGAATAGACAAATATTATGAACGCAGTTTAGTTTGTAATTGACAGTTAGTTAAATGAAATTGTTAACTTTAACTGAAAATTATGTTGAGATTAATAGAACGAATAAAGATTTTAATGAAATGAAAAAGTTTAGGGTTGAATTTAGTCTGAAGATTGGATTTTGAGTGAGATTATGACATTTTTATAATGAAATGATAAGGATTGAATGAGTTGGGTTAACCTCGCTCCTAAAATATCTTAGAGACTGTGCTGGCTAAGCTACGATGAGTAGTTGTTTCACGTAGCACGAGATACTTAGTTCCTAAATAGGTCTAAACCTCTCGTTAGAGAGTAATATGTTCTATGGGTCTAAAGTTTCTATAACTATAAGTGTAGGGTGTAGGTAATATGAAATTGGTATTAATTGGTTAGTGCTAGAGTAATTCGTCATATTAAAATAATGATCAAGCTTAGTAAAGATAATTAGTTTCGAATCTGATTCACAACAAAATAAGTCCAGTGAGAATTACGACCGAATGTCATGATCAAAAATTAGGTTGTTACATATACAAAAAGATAATCAATTTAGTTGAAATGTAGTGTGGGTATATTAACAAAAAAATTATGGATATCATTTTATGTTTTCTAATGCATGTTGATAATACAGTGTTGAAGTGCAACATTCCAGCAAAACGGTTTACATTTTGTGTATGATATAGATATATAGATATATCTATGTATGTAAGGTATGCGGTTACCAGATTTTTAGTAGGGTACGTGCGCCGGAGGCTGCACGATATCGGATGGCCGAATGTCATGATTTTATAAAAATGACGGTGTTAAATGAATTATTTAAGTGGCAATTCTTTCAGTGTGGCAACAACTTGTTTTATGTTGGTAGTTGTTAGTTGTTGGCAAACATGGTTGCGTTGGCCAATCAGGAATAAGCGCACGAAGCCCCAACAAAATGACGCAGAGTGGGAGAAATAGGGGGGTAGTTAAACCACGGCCGGACGGTCGAGAGCTCAGTTATTGTTCGAATTTTGAATGGCTCGGTTATAAAGTGAAAAGTATCGATATTTGTGACAGTAGGATGTATGTAGGTGGAATCTGGAGGTAGGTAGGTACACTCGCCTGCGCTTTTCTTACGAAATTCGATCGTGTGAATACCTACGAATAGGATGGAAAGAAAAAAATAAATAATTAAAAAAATTAAAAAAGTTAAAAACAAGTTTATTAGTTAGTCTGTATATATAGAAGCGAAAAGTCACTTATTTACGCGTTAACTAAACAAATAAAAAAATTGTCATCGCAGTCGGGGGACGCTCTGTGGAACACATTTTAAATTTTGAAGTCCCCCGACTGCTATGAAATTTTTTTTATTTGTTTAGTTAACGCGTAAATAAGTGACTTTTCGCTTCTATATATACAGACTAACTAATAAACTTGTTTTTAACTTTTTAGTTCGTTTGTTGTCAGGGCAGTCGTATTTTTTAATTTTTTTAATTATTTATTTTTTATTTAACACCTTTTAGTGACGATACTTACCTATATATTAAATTAGCAAAGCCAATAAACAATTATCCCAACAAAATACTTATAAAAAATTTCAGCCCCTATCCTTGAGAAATCTTAAGTTTTATCGGGATAAATACTATCTTATATGTTGACCCGGAGTATCAGCTACTAGTATACTAAATCTCAAACTACCTGTCGACTGGACTATAATTGGAATCTTATTAACACAACGATATTTTGTGTGAATGGATGGATATTGAACTACAGTATTATACATTTTTGGAATCTACTCATCATTTTCTAGATGATGATTAGATACTTAATATTGTTTTCGAATTTTTTTTTTTCAACTTTAGGCTTTATTTTTGGACTATGGTCACCCTATAATTTTTTTTTAAAATTTTACTAGCCTATATCACCCGGAATAAGCTAAGGATTCTAACGATACCTCATTCATCAAAATCGGTTCAGGCGTATAGAAGTTATGGTGGAATATACAAACTCACATACATACATACATACATACATGAACCCTGAAAACAATATAATCCTTTTTTCAGGCAGTCGTATAAAAATTAATATTCAAATAGTTAAGCATATGCGGTAACAACTAGTAGTATAACCGAAAGACTTTTTGGCGGTGAAAAATGTAAACAGATTTAATCCATTATGATATTATGACCAGGGGTCTTACCAATATAATACCAGACATGATAGATATCTTGGATAGATATCCCCCATGCCTCGGTCTTGCGCCGCCTGTATCTAGCAGCTCACTGTGACTCATCTAATGTCATCGATCCACCTAGTGGCATACAATCCGACAAAATTACGTATGTACACGTTGCGGCACCGTAACGCGCCGTGTGGTCACGCCCTAAGGCACCCTCACATCACAGGAATTTCGTATTTTTTGCTAAAAGGATGAGATGGAATATATTGATTCAAGAAGTGAAAGGGATTGTGGAGCACCTTGAATGGGAAGAAAATACGAGTGTGAAAAGAGCCTCATTAGGGAATCGTTACCTATTCTGTCGAGAAAATTTACGCTTTTCTGCATGGAAATGGAGAAATTACAATGGCAGATTGTATACCTACCTATTTTTACCAGTATGATATTTTTAAGCACATACAGAGGCCGGGAAGTTAGGGTATCTCTTTTTCTGCCTCATTTCGGAGAATCGTGATTCGTGACCCTTAAGTATGGTCTCCCCCGATCCTTCCGCATAAAACTAAGAAGAATAAGATATCCACTCTTAGGTTTTAATAATTATTTAATGTTATATAGTGTTTATAACCAGAATCCAAAGCTTACCGTGCTTGAAAGTAAAGTAAATATTTATTTTGTAAAACATGGTCTGTGTATGGCTTTGGGGCCTTGTAGCATAGGAAAAAGGAAAACCTAATTCGGATTCCCAAAGTAATCCATTCCGGTACCACCATGCATCAATCGATTTATAACCATGTAGTAGGTAAGTCTGGCAGGATTTTGATGTCTCTCTGTACCTATAGATAAAAAATATTCAACAATTACCATAAGTAATTATCTCACTTAAGAAGTAAGTATTGACGATTTTAAGTGTACCCACAAGTATGTAGGTACCTACACTTCTTGAATTATAAGAAATAAAATCATTTCATCAAAATCGGTTTGATTTTAGTTTAAACACCTTTATATCATCATAATTTTATTTGAATCGGAGACAAGCGATCAGCCACCTTGAATAAGAATATTACATAGATTTAAAACCTTCGGTGGGTAAGACATGAAAAAGGGGACATTAGGGAGTCGTTTCCCTTTTCTCCGTGATAATCTGCGCTTTGCGACGCCACTTTTCCATGAAAACCGAGGAAAAATAAGGTCAAAGTATTTGCTGATAGAAATAGCCAAAATACAACGCATTAGCTCAATAAATCTTAGGCTTAACGCACACAAGTCTTATTTTTAATGGTAATAATACTTTATTAAAAGAATAGGCCTATTATAAACTGACAACTATATTAAATAGATTGCTAAACCAACCTCGCCCATTAAAAGCGTTTCTAATTTCGATGTTTATCTTGTCTTAAATTATTATTTTATTTATATAATAAAGTACTTATAATACTATTTGCCAGACAAGATATTTAGCTTCAATAATTCTGAAGAGAGGTTCTATTATAGAATACCTTCGATGAGAAAACCCGAGACGAGGCTCATTAGGGTGTAGTTTCGTGTTTCGCCAGGTATAGATGTGCCTCTTTATGATATTTTAACGATGATGAATATCGAGAGAAAAAAAGCGAAGCGACGCGGTATAAAATATACTAACGTTAAAATTCATATGACTATGTAAATAACAATCCTAACTGATATTAACTAATAAATGGAAAAGTGTTTTAATTGTTTGCCGTTCAATCACGCAGCTACGGAGCAACGGATCGATGTATTTTTAACCCCCGACGCAAAAAGAGAGGGGTGTTATAAATTTAACGTGTCTGTCTGTGTATCTGTGTATCTGTGTATCTGTGTATCTGTGTATCTGTGTATCTGTGTATCTGTCTGTGGTAGTGTAGCCGCCAAACGGATGAACCGATTTTCGTTTAGTTTTGCATGGTGCATTTATAAATACATACCTAGTTAAGGTTCTCGAAAAAACGAAAGGTTCCCACGGGATTTTTAAAAACTACTCCACGTGTCATGATCTCAATTTATTAATAAGGTATTATTTTGATTTGTTGTATATAGTTTAGTTTATAAAAATGATTCTACTGCTCGTTTCGCAAGGTGCTATAGTCGTGGAGAAGAAAGGGCAAAGAAACTAAACGACATCACATCTTTTAGACTTTAACGTTATATCGAAAACACTTATGGAGCCACAGTCGGCTCCCACACTCAACGAAAACTAACTTTAAACTAATTCACATTTCCCTTTTATATTTTTAGACTAACAAAATGGACCAATGATTACAATTTCCCCTTCCATTCAACCAATCAGCTTACATTTCCGTTTTAATACATTTTCAAGTCAAATTAAATTATATTCCTAACTATTTCCTTATTTCCAGTTTCATGCTATATAATTTAGGTCAAATATTATCTTATTTAATTGAAAATCATGACACTCGATCAACAAAAATCAAAACAAAATCTTATTAATAAATTAAAATCATGACACACGTGGACTAAAGATCGGGTAAAAGCTAGTATTTTTATATGTTTTAAAGATTCATAATAATCGTAACTGAAGGATATCAGATATTGACAACTCTACGAAAAATAGCACCTTCGTAAAAAAATTCAAAGAACCTCATTGTGGACTCGTTTCCTGTTGGTCGGGGGCTCCTAATGGTGTTAAAGCCAGCCGGGGAAACACCAGACAGAACAAATATATAAAATTTAGGTAGGTACCTGTAATTTACTGTATTTGCGTTTATCATTCATGTTACTTAGCTCGCGTAGGGCGTAGATACTCAGCTTTGCTTTGAATGATCGAAAGGACAAAGCACAACCACCCACAGAAATTCAAAGCTGAGCTTACGCTCGCGATTTGTTAGATACTATACTGTAGTAGACCAGCTAAGGGACTCCAAGTGCAAATTTCACACAATTGCAAGACTGGCCTCCGATAGAAGCCGATGAAAACAGTTAGTCAGCACGAGGTTGCAACAACATCAGGACCACGATCTTCAGAAATGAAGGAACGACTGGAGAGAGAGATAGTGTAGTAGGTTTGAATAATTTTTTTACCGCCAATTACCTCAGTATATTTTTAATATTTTAGCTACTATTAGTATTAAGACATGGCTAATTGATTATATTATCAAAAATAATAGAGGTGAAAATAAACTGCGCTTTATTAAAAGTTCCTTCCGTAAAACATATTTCCTTCAAAAACTTTGCTTATATATTAATAAGTTAAATCATAACGGGTTATTCCTTTCTGTCTCCCTGATTTGTCCCCTCAGGGGGACAGTATATAGTTGTATGTTTTGTTTTATTTTTTATATAAATGTCCACCGATTACTCGAAGACGCCTGAACCGATTTGGAAAATTCTTTTTTTGTTTGAAAGGGTATATATACTTCCCAGGTGATTCCATATAAAATTCATCGAAAGCGGCCGAGCGGTTTTTAAAATAAACAATAAATTATATATTTTGTATAGTGGCGCGGGAGTTTGAAGTCGGTTTTTTAAAAAGATTTTTTATATTAAATTATTTATTTACCTATCTATCTGGTTGTGCTTTCTTTTGCAGTGTTGCTTCCTTTGAGTATATAATACTCAAAGGTTGCTTCCCAAGAACATCGAGTGAAACTAAGGCCGAAATGTTTTTACAATGTTTTTAAAACAGCCATGGCACGGGCATTTCATTTATCAAAATTTTCAATCTAAGTTTTAACGAGAAAACTGATAGAGAAAAATCTTGTAACGAGTATATTCAAAAGGTTTTTATTGAACTTAAACTGGTGGAAATTTGTATTATTTTAGCATTCTGGCTGTATTATTTTAGACGAGTACTTATCTGATTTAAAATTCGTTGGTCTTACAAACTTTACTTTCTTGGCTTAAGCAAAACTTTATTTACATTTGCCTTCTTAAGTAAATAGTATTTATACTAGCCTTCTACCATCTTCAATAACATACCTATATTATGCATATAAGAACTAGCTGATGCCCGCGAATTCATCAGTTTTAAAATCCCACGGGAACGCTTTGATTTTCCAAGATTAAAAGTAGACTGACTACCTATGTCACTCTCCAAATCCTCAACTTTACCCATGCAAAAAATAACGGCGATCCATATCTTTGTTGCAACGTGATTGAAGGACAAACGAACAAACAAACACACTTTCATATTTATAATATTAGTCAGACATTTAAACTAAGGTCTATGGTATCTAAAGGTTATGGAGTAAAATCGATAAAACTATCATCCCCTATTTTACCCCTTTCAAGTCTTCAACCCTAGGTGCAGTCTATCTCTACCAAAAACTATCCAAATTTATCAGTGGTTTAGGCGTGATAGCGTAACAGACAGACAGAGTTACTTTCCCATTTATAATATTACTTAGTAGGAAGTAGGGATAGGCGGATAATTATACAGTATAATATTTAAAACTATTGTATCAACTAAAAACCTTTTTTTCTGTGATCGAAGACTATGAAGTATGAAGAGTTAATTTTTATGTACTCATTTTTAATGCCGCAATGAGTCACCCTTTGACATGCGGTCACCTTCCTAATGTTTTGACCTGAAAATGAAGTATCTGCTTTTTAAAGATATTGCAAAAGAACAATGGCAGAATTGTACCTGAATGTTTTAGGAGGCGTCTACGAATATGATTTAAGTATACAAAACAAAGTATTTAAATTCGTTTTTTACATGAAATAAGTTTTACATCTTTTGCTTTGGTTAAATAATTATTAAATAATGAACCGTCATCTGATTAATTCATATCGCGCTTTGAATTTGGATCGTTGCTCGATGACATTGCTCGCCCGGAAATTCGAGAGTTTGTCTATGTAGACTGAGAGTTTCTATAGACTACTAAGTAACACATCCGATGCTATTTTAAATTCTAATTTGACAATGGAAGTAGGAATTACTACTACGTCTTTATACCTATCTACATATTTTTATAGCCCCAAAATACATATAAAGTTGTTCATATCTTTTTTTTGTGAGCTCCTGAAACGAAAATCTCAGTGATTATGTTTTAGTAATGGAACCTCTACGGTTTTAACAATTTTTCATGTATAGACTTCGAATCGATTTCAGGTAAACTGAAGTATGGACCCTTGCCTTTGTTCTTTAAATTACGGTTACCCAAACACGATTTAAAACGACTTGTCCTCAATGGTTTGGGTCATCGAGTGTTTTTGTTAAGCACCAACCCTGAATTTTCAAGCATTGCCCATTTACTGTTTTTATTTCGTAAACTTAGTATACGCATTATCCTTCGTAATTTGCTCAATTTGTAAACGCTCTTGTTTGTAAAAACTAATTTTAACCCACAATTTCTTATTTAGGTATTATTATTTATTTATGAAAGTGTATTTTTTGTTGGTTTGTTCTTAAATAACGCCATAAAGAGAGACCTACAAATCGACGTGATTTTTTTGCATGCGTGTTGAGGAACCTAATTTCCTTCCGGAAAAACGAATGGTTCGCGCGAAAGTTTTAAAAACCTAAGTCCACGCGGACCAAGTCGCGGGTGAAAGCTAGAACACACTAAAACACACTATACTAAAACCGACAGACATAATACATATCTCTGTATCGGAATAATACGGTGGTTTACTTAATATCGTATGAAAATTATAGTACGCAACCAATCCTGTTAGTAACCTATTTACTTGTTTTAATCGTAGGTAGTCTCTATGTAGCAATTAAAATTGGCTCGAGGCCGGAGCTCCTACAATGTCTAAATTGGATATTGTTAAGCTTTAACCCTGATTTTATGTTCTGTATAATTTCTAAACTATGAATTAATTGTATATTATTATACTCGTAAACCTGGTTACCGGTTGGTAGAAATTTAATCTTGACATTGTAATATGAAATTCTAACTAATATTGTTTAAAAATGTGAAAGTGTGTTTGTTTGTTGGTTTGTCCTTCAATCTCGCCAACTTTTTAAGGTCGTCAGTTCATCAATTCGAAATACATTCCAATACCTCCCGAATACAAAAGAGAAGGTATTGGAAATGAAGTTAAAAATTTAAAATTAATAAGTGCCTAATATGTTTAATTTATATTAATAATATAATAAAATAAGTATATTAATTATATTTGTGTAGAGAGATTAGATACCTGTAAAATAAGCTCGTGGCTTCATTTGAACTTCACAATGAAGCGCTTGATTCTATTCACTATTACATGTAAGAAACTTTAGACGCTTTTTTTAATGAGAAAAGCAAACGCATATCTATATATATAATAATCTCGTGCCACGATGTATGTTCGGGATAAACTTGAAAACTACTGAACTGATTTTGATCAAACTTTGGAACTATCTGCAATTTGGTCCAACTTAATAGATAGGATAGTTTTTAACTTAATTATTGACATCAATATTTGTCATTGCAAATTAAAATGTGCTAATTACACGACAGTAGGTAATATTTACAGTTCGAGATTTAGGTTGCTAGGTGACCCAGCAACCTAAATTTCGAACGATGTTTTTACGAGTATTATTATGTTGCTAGGCAACCTAAATCTCGAACGATGTTAGATTGCTTAACCCAAATAGACTACATCTTACTAATCCTTACTAATATTATAAATGCGAGTGTGTTTGTTTTTTGGTTTGTCCTTCAATCACGCCGCAACACAGCAACGGATTGACTTGATTTTATTAATGGGTATAGTTGAGGACCTGGAGAGTGACATAGGCTACTTTTATCCTGGAAAATCAAAGAGTTCCTGAGGGAAATTAAAAATGAAATCCACGCGGACGAAGTCGTGGGCATCAGCTAGTAATGTATAAAACATGTACATCGCACGAGGCCAAGAAAGCTTTAATATAATAAATATTTTATCGTTTACAAAGCACGTATGACGGGTGAGATAAGAACTTGTTTCGTTTTTGCGCGCGCTTGGTCCCGGCTGTGCTCTCCGGTGCCTATGTTTTATACACCCTACATATTACCATAATCATGCCGTGCCATATACGCCTAATAAATTCATGATATACCTAAGGAATTTTAATAAATAAGTAGGTATATCAGCTCATCTACTATGTTTTTTATATCCATACAAAAAAAAACATATCGACGGGTTCCGGGCTAATTGTATTAAGCGACACTCTGAGCGATATAGACTTTTATACATATTTGGAATCAGCGAATTTTTCTGCGTCATTTGAGCTGGGTTTGGTGACGATCGGAGCACTTTTTTGTCGCTTAATACATCCGCATTTTTGGGCCCATTTTTGGACTGCAATGTATGAAGCGACACAAAATATTGACAAATTTAGGAACTGTGTACTTAAGCTGACTACCAAATACCAGGCAGTCGTTTAAACGTTTTTTCCTGGAGCAACAATTTACAGGCAACGTACGTTAAAGCATTTAGCCTGACTTTATAAATATATAGAAATGTCGCTTAATACAATTAGCCTCTTTGTAAAATTCTTATCAAGTGTCGCTTAATACAATTAGCTTTACCTTGAAAATATACAAGAATGTCGTTTAATACATTTAGCCTCTTTGTCAAATTTATACCCAGTGTCGATCCATACATTTAGCTCTGTACATGAAATGTTAGATGTTGTCACTTCAACCATTTAGCTTGCAATAGATAATGATATGTCGGTCACATGAACTATTTAGGATTTCAACAATAAACATTTAAAGATTATGGTTAAACCTATTTTTTTTATTCAATATTTGATTTGCAGTGTCGTTTCAGTTATAACAAAAGTAAAGTTCTAGTACTTCAAACAGTTTTTCTTAAACGGAATAAGAATAGTATACACATTAATACAATCAAAATTTTATATGGATTAACTATTATGACTGAGAATGAATATAACTGAGAATGAAGAAATGAAGGAGCATTTGGAAGAGAAAGATGCCTCAAAGAAAAGGTTAGAATGTCATAGAGAACTTCCAATAAAGAATAGTTCCATTATTTGTACCTCGTTTGACCTTCAAAAGGTATTGAATACCCCATATGGAAACGGCATGACACTCTTTTATTCAAGAAAATACGCAGTTTTTAACTTGTGTTTTTACGAAAGTGTAACCCGCAATGGTTTCTGCTATGTTTGGGGAGAAACGGATGCCAAAAGAGGTGGTAATGAGATTTCCACTATTTTGCAAAAGTACATAGAAAACGTTGATGAACGTGAAACCGTTAAAAGTTTAATTTTGTACTCGGATTCATGCCCCGGGCAAAATAAAAACAAGATCGTATTGGCAGCCATCCACAACGCTTTGTTGATGTCAAAAAATTTAGAAACTATACAGATGAATTATCTGCTGCCAGGACACACAGAGATGACAGTAGACAGTATTCACGCTACAATAGAAAATTCTGTTCGACACACAACGGTATGGGCGCCTTCACAGTGGCTGACAATTTGTCAGCTAGCTAGAAAGGATCCTGGACCCTATCAGGTGGAAGGCCTTACACACGAAGACTTCAAGAATTATGAAGAATTGTCCGAAAAATATTTTAAGGGAAACCTTGTCGGTAAAATAAGCAAGATTCGTGTAGCAACATTCAAGAAGTCTACGCCAAACGTGATGGTCGTCAAATATAGCATGCAAGATGATACAAAAGAAGAGTCCATACAAATTCATGCAAAACCAAAACTACTCAATGCAAAATATAAATCAAAGCTTCCTATCACAAAAGCAGAATATAATGACCTGAAAAAGCTATGTGACACTGGCGCTATCCCAAGAATATTTCATTCAGAATATATCAACCTACCATCCAGCAATACTGGCAAAGATACACTGATCGATACTGATATTGAAGACGAAACAGACCTGCCAAATTAAGCAATTTTCATTATGTCTGATGGGAAAATAGCAAGTGTTTAAGTATAAAGAAGAAGAAAAATAAATTAAAAAGTAAGAAGGAAAAGCTTGGTTGAATTTTAACTAACATGTTATTTTTTATAATTTTGATTATTATTTTTTGTTACTGTAGTGAATTACAATTTATTTTTGTCATAGGAGATAAAAAATATTTTTGTTATTGAAGAGAAACTAGGGATAGTATTTAAAGGGTTATTTTTCAATAACCGGCCAAATTTTCACAGATTGTTACTAACTACCCATGAATATGAACAACTTTCACTATAAGACCAACTCTGAAATCACGAAAAAAAAAAATCAGCTGTTTCCTACAAAATATCAACACCTACTCGACTAAAATGTATGAAACAGCTGATTTTTTTTCGTGATTTCAGAGTCGGTCCCATAGTGAAAGTTTATTATTCATGGGTAGAACGCCCAGTGAAAATTTGGCCAGTCATTGAAAAATAACCCCGTATAATAGGTAAGAAAACTTCAAAACTTTTTTTAGCGAGAGATGTTTTTGATTTTGATTACTGAGAAAGTTAGAAAAAAATAAAGCAGAAAATAAGTAAAGAAATGAAAACCAAAGAAACGCTCGTAAATATTTTAATTTTTTATGTGATTATTTTTAAAAGAAATTATTTTATAGATAAACCTTTTTTTGTAATTGAAGAGATTTTTCATTTGTTTTTTAAAAAGGAGTACCTACTTTAAAAAAAAAAAGAAGAAGTTTTTATATACTTAAATGTTAAAGTTTAGGAATGAAGAACATTGAGAATGTGTGTTTTATTTCTCATTTCATAATTATTAACAAGATAGGTAGGTACACCCTATGTATGTACCTTTTAATTTATCAATGTTTTAACCGCCAATTTCTGCAAACTTCATTATTCAAGTATGATTACAAACAATTTATTAAAAAAAAATCAGTCGCATAAACTAATTAGCCATACATTAATAAATTTAAGATATGGTATTTAAATCAATTAGCTTAGGTTTGAAATATGACCAACTCTTTGATTAAAGCACTTAGCTTAGTGCCATTATTTGCATGCCTAGGCGGTTAAGTCATTTAGCCTGAAATAAGAAACAATAATTATAGGCGGGTAATTCATTTAGCTTGGGACAAAAAAAAGTAAAATATGGGTCATTTTGTATTAAGCGATATTTATCTTCGTTAAAAATAGGAATATTAGAAAAAAAATTAATCTAATTATGGGGAATATGTTATAAAAACAGTATTATCTTTCTTTTTAAAGAAATAATGCGATTTGCTAAAGTTATTTTTTTTTTTCTAAAAAATCGAAACTTTAAACTGCTCTGGTGTAAAGTTTCAAAAATGTCGGTTAATACAAATAGCCCGGAACCCGTCGATATAATATTAGAGTACAATGTACAATGTACGTAGTACGTAGTAGGTACTCTACTTGTTAATACAATACATTGTACTTTATGTAAAGTATTACCTCTTTTATGTCAAGAAATTCTCAGTAGGTACTATACTAGTCAGAAGTTAGAAAGTGGCGGTGTGTGACCCACGTGCCTCAGTCGCCTGATCGCTCTCCGTTCTTGTCGGATTTCCGTCATTCCGGACTATGAGATTGAGGGAATAGAGATTGCGCCTGTGTTTGCGCATACGCTCGTGCACTAACATATTTTTAAGACGAATTAAGTGAGTGAAAGAATAATTTGTTTCAAGAAAAGGAAAGGGTAGAAGCGAAAAACCTCTGCCAAGAATGCTTACTTCTCACAAGGGCGTAATGGCGCAAAGTTTTCAACGTTGCTTTTTGTTTGTGCTGAGTATACATGTATACTTTTACTTAAGGAACGAGTAGGGGTTTTTAAAGCTCTTTAGAACTGTTACGTTCTAAATAGAACAAACGCTGCAAAGTTACACGGCTTTATTTCAATAAAAATAAAAGATGCGGGGCTGTAATTCATCTTCAGAAAAGTTGTAAACTTAGTTACGCGAACATGCCTTGTACAGCATTTTAAGTACAGCTAAAGTTTATTGTACATAACATTTTAAATAAAAAATATCAACGGAAAGGAATGAAATGACGCCGTCACAATAATGTACAATTTATATACTTACTACCACCTACTGTTATGTTAAATTATCACTTTCTATAACAGGAAATTCTTAATAGTGTTTGGGGCAATCTGAAGCCTGAAAGTTCTCAAAGGTGTGTGACGTCTACCACGTTGGCACTTGGCCAACGTAGTATGGCCGAGACCATTCACCTATTTACATTCGAGGGATCTATGCCCAGTCTTGGACCCCCGATGGTTTGATATAATATTTAATTATAAGTCCTTAAACTATTCTGTACTTGGTGTTTGTAGGTATAATGCAAAGCTGAAGTATGTATCCTGCTAAATCCACACGCTGACCTCACATAAAAAACAACGTCTCGACGCGACGGTTCCAATAAAGGAAAGCCCTTTTCCTAATAATATAGGGATGGTCAAAGCCCGTAATACCGTCAGAGAGCGGGATTTATCGGGTTGAATAGGTAAGAACTCGTTTAAAGGAACTTAATATGAGATTTGTTGAAGAACTTTTTTTATAAAACTTATGAGGGCAGGCGAACAGATGGATAACTGATGGGGCACCTTTACATAAGACCCCAGAACTAGAAAGAGTTCTCGTAAGGGATATGAAATAACTTTTCGTCCATTAAGCGGGGAACTGCAGATTCCTTGCAGATACCTAAGAATTTATCTGGTTTACAAGCTCTGTGGTCATCTTATTCAGTACATCAATTTTAGATAGAATAGAAAAGAATAGAATAGTTTTATATTCAAATAAACTTACAAAGTGCTTTCGAAGTGCTTTCGATAAGTATATAATATATTTAAAAAACTAGGTCTTGTAGGATTACTTGATTATAAGCATAAAAGAGAGAATTTAAGATGGCTATTTGTATGGAAATCAGGTTAAGTTTAATCTTTTATCTCTGCTATCGAAGTCTAGTTAACTTCTTAATAATGTTAATATTTCATTAGATCAAAGAACAACGCATTTCCATTCCAGAGATACTAGCTGTTATTTCTTAACAAAAGCTCCGGGGCTCGAAATCTTAAAGTGCTTCTTTCAGTTGTGAAATTATCGATAAAAATACGCACCGACTTTGAATTACACAACTCTTTAACCAACTTTTAAAAGTTGAGGATCCATAAAACAAGGTCAGTTTAAAAAAACTGGCCAAGTGCGAGTCGGGCCTCACTCTTATAGTTCCGTACATATGACCAAATAATTTTTTTATTACTAGATACATATTTAGATATTTCAGTTCTTAGAAAGTAGGTACTAAATTAGCATATGGGGGAAAATAGCTCGTTTGTATTGGTCACAACTTACAAACCGCATTATAAATCGGTGTTTTCAGTATTTGTTTTTTAAATACACTATACATATAGTACATAATATACCAAAATTTGAAATTTTTAACTAATTTAGTTTTTGAGACCCTTAGAAAAATGGTCTAAAACCGACAACTTTGATGGCCCCCCATTTCTTCATTTTTGTAGCTAAAAAATAAATAAAATATATATTTGAACTCCACTTAATGAGTTCTTTTAGACAATGGCACCCCACATGCCAGGGTAAAAAATAAATTTTATTTCGACTCCTTTTCCTGTATTCATGTATGCCCGTTTATTTTTTAATTTAATTTAATTCTTATTAATTTTTGTTATAACGGCAAAAGAAATACACTTTCAGTGAAAATTTCAACTGTCTACCTATTACGGCCTACGAGATACAGCCCGCTGACAGACGGACGGACGGACGGACAGCGGTGGCTTAGTAATAGGGTCCCCTTGGCACCCTTTGGGTACGGAACCCTAAAAAGAGGATCAAGAATTCATGAAAAGCCTGCAACACATTAGTGGTGGTTCTGGCGCTACAAATTTTCATGGGCAGTGATAATCACTTAACATCAGGTGACCCGCCTGCTCGTTTGCTCGTTATGCATAAAAAAGGAGAATTTAGTCCACAAGGATAAAAGAGTCCAGTTTTCAGTTTAAACTGCAAAAACAGTAACCAACTTTGGTTAGATAACTCACAAATCACAATAACATTGTAACTTATAAATATAAATTAACTTAAATAACATCAATTGGAACTATTTTACTTACCACTGCTTTGTAGCCTAGCTAAGGAAATTCTATTCCCTTTAACGGTAGCAACATGGCCACCTATTAAGCTTCTCTTGTTTCACCAACGGGAGTACAATATCAGTCCGACTAATGATGAGATCCCAGATTGATGGTTTCACCTATCATTATGTGAGTGTAGTTGACTTTCTTACTATTTTTCTCCATCTCATTGTTTTTTTTTTTAAGATTTCTTTTCTGTGATTTCTCGAGACTTTAACCGTCTTAATTCGCCCTTGGGGTGAATTTTCTACGGTTAATTTTCGAGATTTTTTGCTTTCATTTTCGAAGGTCATCGGTGAGCCATCCCTCTAAATTCGCCCTTAGGGCAAAGGGCCTTAGGGTTCATTTACGCAAAAAATATTCGCAAAAATTAACGACGAACGAGGCATCGTCTAATTTCAGCCTAATATAATGACACTTGAGGGAGGTGTGACCTAATTGTGAGAGCGCATATCAAACGATCACGCCTCCGGTTAAGCAGCGTTGACTTTGGCCTTTTCGCTCCCTCCGTGCCTCGGAGAGCACGTTAAACCGTCGGTCCTGGTTATTATCACTAACATTTGACAATAACCATAAACCTAATAATATTCTCGTACTCTATAGTTAAGTCGTATGCGAAATGACCTAGGAACCCATCGCATTGTTATCCCAAGAAAACTTCTACTATTATTATATGTATGAAAAATAGAAATGGGTCACGACCCAAAGCAATCAGGAATACGATGTAGAGAGGAAGATCATAATAACATGATACCGAAACATGACACTTATTATGAAAGCAAGGTATCTGGAAGATATAACATACACGATTGTACTCGTAGCTTATCCGTAAAACTCCCAACTACATTTATCGAAAGCAGTGAATATAGAACGCGTGCAAACGTTTCCCTCCATGAATTAACGCTCCGTCGAGTGGAAACGTCGAGCTTTCTTCGCCACACAATACATTCAGGATTATATCTGAGGAAGTAATGAAGCCTTCATGGCTTCTTCTATAAATTTACTCAGCTACGTAATTTTTTCTTCGTCTAAATAAATGTATTTTAAAAAATATCTTCCTCTGTCTCCTCCCTCCGACTCCATAATATATAATACCGGAATTATTATATTAAATACCTTAATACATAGGTTTACGGGAAAGCATCTCAATCATCGTCTCAACCCATCGCTAGCTCACTATTGCGCACGGTAATCCTCTCAGAATGATAACCAAGCAATGGCTTCATCAGCGTATCAAGGACGTCCCAACTTTTGGTCTTTACATAGATTAACGTAAAAGGAAAAAAATATAAATCCTATTTGATTCGTAGAAGACGTTAATTTCTTTCTTTAGTTCTTTTCAGAAAATTCACTTGGTATTCCTTGTAACTTGGTCAAAATGTCGATAAAGATAAACGTACTTATACATTCTGCTAATTTTGTAGAGCAATGTAACCCGTGAGTTTTATATTGGCTATAGCATGTTGTTGAACCAAATCAAATACTTACTAAAACGTTTTGCACAGTCAGTCTTCCAGTAATTTTATACATACTCAATGAGTATTAAATTGACTTTATGTGTCAGCGCTCAAGTAGAACGTTCATAGAACAATGCCGGAGGTAAGCTGGATTCATTTATCTCATCTCATTTAATGCATTGTTGGCTGTGTTAGGTACGATATCGATGGAAACACTGCAATCATATTTATACCTGTTTATGCCAATTATAAATGCTTTAATATCTTTTTTAAGTCATTGCTGTTATTATTTTAAAAGAGCAACTGCTGAGTTTCTTTTCGATGTTAGACATGACAAGACTGTCATAAGAGCCACAGGTTGACCTAAGTATATGAAATAAATAAAAAACTTGAGAGGTGTCAAGGGACACCCGGATGGAACGAAGTTCCTTTCGATTAATTAGTGAAGGAATTGTAATAAACTAGTGGTGTCATCTAGTGTTAAATTGATTAACAACGAATAGAATAGAATAGAATAGAAATGTTTTTTATTCAAATAAACTTTTTTACAAGTGCTTTTGAATCGTCGATGAGTCTACCACTGGTTCGGAATGCCGTTCCTGCCGAGAAGAACCAGCAAGAAACTCAGTTGCTCTTTTCAAAACAAGTTTACAATTCAATAGAATAGTTATCTACTATATAAAAATAAGTCGGGTTTTCCTTCCTGACGCTATAACTCCAGAACGCACAAACCGATTTCCACGGTTTTGCATTCGTTGGAAAGGTCTCGGGCTCCGTGAGGTTTATAGCAAAGAAAATTCTATCCACGCGGACGAAGTCGCGGGCATCAGCTAGTACAGTTTAATTACCACCTGCTGTCTCATGAATCGCTGGAACGAATTATGTCCACGCTTTTTTATCATCTAAATAGTCTTCAATTGCATAATATGCTTTTTAGGGTTCCGTACCCAAAGGGTACCAACGGGACCCTATTACTAAGCCTACGCTGTCCGTCCGTCCGTCCGTCCGTCTGTCAGCGGGCTGTATCTCTTAAACCGTAATAGATAGACAGATGAAATTTTCACATATTATGTATTTCTATTGCCGCTATAACAACAAATAATAAAAATTAAATCAAATTAAAAAAATTAAATTAAAATATTTCCATGGGTACATGGAAATTTTTTGGAGTTTACTCCTTAAGAATCGATTTTAGCAGCCCGGTATGAGAAAAATCCGGACAGTAAAATCAATTTATCAATGACCTTGTTACGTTTTTCACAACGTTGAAATTTCTACCCTAACGTTGAGTAAATAAGGTTGGTTTTCACTTGAGTTGTCGAATGCCCGTGTCACGTTTTTCACAATGATGCAAATTTCTACCCTAACGTTGAGTAAATAAGGTTGGTTTTCGTTCACATGTATATCAGCGCCATCTTTCGGCTTATGTGTAAACTATTTCGAATAGGCCACAGTATTGTACGGAGTACAACGCCGTGGCCTATTCGAAATAGTTTACACATAAGCCGAAAGATGGCGCTGATATACATGTGAACGAAAGCCAACCTTGTTTACTCAACGTTAGGGGTGGAGATTTGCATCGTTGTGAAAGGCGTAGCGCGGGCATTCGACAACTCAAGCGAAGACCAACCTTATTTACTCAACGTTAGGGTAGAAATTTCAACGTTGAGTATGAAGTAAACTCCAATTGTGCGTCGTGCTGACACACACAAATTTTTTTTATTTAATTTTTTTTTAACGGAACCCTAAAAGACCGAGGCCCGACTCGCACTTGATCGATTTTTTCATGAGATTAGTTTTAACTGATTTCTTAAACTTGTGTAAAGGCAAGTCTAAGATCGACTGTGGAATTTTATTATAAAACGTCACGCCTATTCCCACAAATGTCTTTCGGACCCTCTTGAGGCGCAATCGAGGAATCACGAGCCTGTTTGGATCTCTAACTTGCCTATCGTGTAAATCACCCTTTTTTTTGTAATTCACAATGTTTTGTCTGACAAATATTATATGTATTGTTGTAAATATATTGTGAAGCTACTGTAAGAATGCCTATTTCTTTAAATTTTTCTCGAAGGTAATCCCGCGGTTTTAAATTATAGATTGCGCGAATTGCCCTCTTCTGCAATACAAAAATTTTTCCAATATCAGCTGCTTTACCCCATAATAAGATTCCGTATGACATAATACTATGGAAATATGCAAAATAAATAATTTTTGCAGTTTCTATGTCAGTTAACTGTCGAATCTTCCTAACAGCGTAAGCAGCAGAGCTAAGCTTGCCAGCAAGTGTTGCTATATGGGTGCCCCATTGCAGCTTTGAGTCCAGGGTTAATCCCAAGAACACTGTGGAGTCCTCACTTTTCAAGGGTTCATTACTTATCTTTAAATTTTTACTGACAGTTCTGGTGTTGGGCAATAAAAACTCAACACACTTGGTTTTTTTAGCATTTAAAAGTAGATTATTTGCCGTAAACCATTCAGAAACTTGAGATAATGCAATATTTACATCGTCAAAATTGTCTTTCGTCCTATCGACTTTAAAAATCAAAGACGTATCATCAGCAAATAGTACAATATCGCAAGTATTTTGGACAAAATGTGGTAAATCATTTATGTAAATCAAAAACATGAATGGACCTAGAATAGAACCCTGGGGTACACCCATTACTGAGGCTGATCCGGATGATTTTACATCATTGACACATACTCTTTGAACACGATCACTAAGATAAGACGCAATGAGGCTAAGCGCAAAATCTTTAATACCATAGTGGCTCAGTTTAAGCAAAAGGGTCTCGTGATCAACGCAGTCGAATGCTTTTGATAAATCACAGAAAATACCAATGGCATTCTGTGAGTTATTCCATGCATCAAATATGTGTTGTAACAGCGTTGCGGCTGCATCGGTTGTTGATCGACCCGTAGTAAAACCGTACTGCTCAGGGTGAAGAAGTTTATTTAAATTAAAGTGTAGAAGCAGTACGATGAATTATATTTAGTTTATTTCTATTGCAGCAATGTTACAAAACCAAAGAGTTACTCTGGTTTTTTAACAGATGGCGTTAGTAGTACAATAACATTTTATCCAATTTATACAATAAAAAAATTGGGAATAATTCCACATGTAGAAATTATTTAAAATAAAATAGAAAATAGAAAATTCAGTCTGTCGAGCTGGGATTCGAACCATCGACTTGTAACTGTTAAGCGACTGCCGAAGCCACTAGGCTACGGAGAACCAATATTGTACCGCGAAAATACCGAATACAATGCAAAATTCACATTCAACAAAAAAAATGGTTTCAAAAATATGTCGAGTGTCGGTTCCTTAATTTTTTCCGTCTAGCCCCCTTCCGCACCGCGCGATAAGGAACTTACGTTCCAATAATTTTTAACCAGTATCAAATAAATAAAGCTGTTATTTTCAAAAGTCTACACTATTGTCAAATAACAAAGATGCTTGTTTTAACTTATAGATAGATTACAGATAAATTGATAAAAACAGTCGCGCGACGATATTTAACTTTAAAATTAACTAGTGGTCGCCCATTGGTCGAAATTCGACCCGTTAATGTTCTATGTCGAGGCATAATAAAAGTAGAAAAAATTTTTCATGAAATTACTGAAATCGACTAGAGAGAAAGATTTTAGTAGCCACCACAATAATAAAAAATACAAAAAGATAACAAATATATATATTTTTTTACTTAAGTAGGTATATTATATTGTTAATTCACACAAACTTTATTTTTATATTGAGATTTTATATTTTAAAAATGAATATGTTATGGTTATGTTTGACATTCAGTAATTTCAGTATTAAAATTTTAAAAATATTAATCTATTATCAATTTGACCACAGACTTTAACAATTAACAAAAGAGTATATTTATAATATGCGTGTGTGTGTCAAATACATGTAGTGTGTGTAATGTTTTATTTATTTATTGAATTTATTTTTTTATGCATAATTTTTAAAAAATATTAGCATTCTGCACTCCTTCTCTATATAAACTATAAGTGGTGAAATTTCATACTCCTCCGTCCGCGCAATTTTCGTAAAAAGAGGTAGCAAGTTTTTGCTTCACGTATTAATATTATGATCATACCTATTAACTCTGATTTAGAACTTTTGAACATTTATTATTAATTATTTAAGTATTATACCGCCACGCTCTAAGCAATTTGCATAATATAGGTACAAAATATAAAACTACGAGTATTTATTTTTCCCAAAGGACATAGTACAATCCTCAAAACGTTAGTTTACTTTTCGAATAGGTTGATGTGATTTATAATGATGTAATTTTACAAAGAGTGGATAAACCATGGAACTAGGAATTACGACTACGATGGGATAAACTTCATAAATGCATAAACATCATTTTCGGTCGCTCTAGCATAACAGATAATATTTTATGAAAAAATAATGATACTTAATAAACATACCGGTTTCTTTGTGTCAAAGAATTAAGCCAACCCTATGCAAACGTATGCTTTTGTATAAAGTTTGTAAAGTTGGAGCAGGTAACTCTGGATTTACTCGTATTTCTCCATTCTATTCGATACAATTATGTCTGGCTATGCCGCTACAGGGCTACGAGGCCGCTACGCTATTTGCTACGAGAATGCTACAGAAATTATGAATTTAATTAAATACATTCTAACTGGCCCCGCTATAACAAAAACAAAAGATTACCTACTTAGCTTTTGTTATGAATGTGTTGTATTAGACTCATCTGCCTCTAAAATTTGGAGCAGTGTACATTTTTATGCCTTTTCGTGTGATAATTAGGAGGCTCCAAGGTCTCTATGAACGTTTCAGTCCTTCCTTTGATGCTCGTATGGATGGGCTTAAAAATAATCGCCTGCAGAGACATCGTTTGTTATATCTATAACATTTAGAACAATACAAGTAAGGCTAGTTAACTACTAAGTATGAGAAGCTTTTAAAAATACACTTTTTTGGAAGTCAGTTTTCAATGAAACTTGGCAGAGAGCAAGTAAAATCCATAAAATTAGTTTAATTAAGGTAAAAATACTGGGAAAATACAAAATACTATGTATCATATGGGAGGTCAACTTTATAATAGGTAAAAAATGAGAGGTGTCAAGGGACACCCGGATGGAATGTAGTTCCTTTCGATTAATTAATTTGGCATTGTTGTGTTCGGTATTTTCGCGGTACAATAATGGGTCTCCGTAGCCTTGTGGCTTCTGCAGTCGCCTAACAGCCAAAAGTCGATGGTTCGAATCCCAGCTCGACAGACCGAATTTTCCATTTTCAATTTTATTTTAAACAATTTCTACATGTGGAACCTTTCCCTAATTTATTATAAATTCCACGTGTAAAAAGTATTTAAAATAAAATAGAAAATAGAAAATTCAGTCTGTCGAGCTGGGATTCGAACCATCGACTTTTAACTGTTAGGCGACTTGTGGCTACTGAGCCACAAGGCTACGGAGACCCAATATTGTACCGCGAAAATACTGAACACAATGCCTTCAAAAAAGCGTCGGTTTCAAAAGTGTCGATCCGTCTAGCCCCCTTCCGAGTTCCGTACCGCGCGATAAGGAACTACGTTCCAATAATGAGTTGAATGATGAAATGACACTTTAGTGTACATACACTTTATAAATATTTCTTCAAAAAGTCTAAAATTTTATTTGCTAAGAAATTATCTGATATGAGATAGGTATAGTATAGATGCTTTTTTTAATTAGCTTGTCCAAGTATGGCTATAATTACTGAAGAAATCGCTTTTCAAATAATTTTCAAAAAATCAAACCGATATTTCTTTATCCATCCAAAGCGATGAAATGTGGCATGGACAAAAAATTATATATACCTATAGATTGTTTTATTTATTTCCACAAACAATTTGAAAGCATTTGGTTAGAACAAGCAAGCTATTTAAAAGTAGCGTAAAAAATTGCTCTTACTTGGAATAGACTTAAGCCAACAAAATAACCTCTGTGTAGAGAAACTTATTTATCAAACAATAAGTTTACATTGGCAAGGTCAAGCCCCACTTAATAGAATTATAGTGATATCACAAGAAATGGTTAATTTAATTATGTTTTTTTTTGGTATTTTTAATACGACGGGATTATCTCCCCGTTTAGGTTGAAAAAGCGATTGTCTTGCAAAACGACGAAATGTGAATTGTGAAAGGATAAACGAAGGATAATAATATAAGTTGCTGGCGTTTGACATTTCCCCAGGGCTTGTCTCAATTGTAGAGTTGACTCGTAGCTATAAATAGCCAAACATCAGTCTCAGTTGAAAAGGTCGGGTTTTTCCTCTTAGGTAAATAAGTTGTTTTATGCATAAATGTCGAGTCCCGGAAAACGTAAAGTAGTTCTTTTTTGTTTCGCACTCACTTATCCTCTGACAAGATATCAGACAATTGGGTCCTGAGATTTTATCGATGCTCAGCTTATTTTAACAACATACAAACACGAACTCTTTAAATTCTATGACTTCGTCAAAGATTGTGATGAATAGGAATAATAACCCTGAAAGACTGTGACGAGTAATGACGAAGTGTATTTTCATACTCGTTAAATTGAATAAATTTACAATCACTTTGTATTGTATTATTCGTGAAAAACAAATATGAAAGGAAAAGTTTACCACGAGACAAAATAAAACTTTAAATTCAATTTCGCGTTCCTAACGGTAAACAAAGCAAAATGTACAATACAAATAGGTCCCTTGTTTGACAAATTTCGAGGTTCAACTCTTTTAACTTTCATTCAAAGGTTTTAATATAAAAATTGTTGACATCTATTGCCACTCTTTGTCCTCCCTTGTACATAATTTGTTGTGTTCTTAAATATGCCTTATCCGATACACTTGTCTGACTTTTTGCAAAGAAACTCAAAAACACGAATCAATATGGAATCTATTGAAACGAGAATCAGTTTGATATAGGCTGATATTATATACCTAGCTAGCAAATTATGAACTCAAATTAAGTTGAGACGTCGAGGCTTCGCATGATTGGACTAATCGTTATTTAGCTACAGGTCATTTGATAGAAATCACGTAATCAATTCCACCGAGATTTGTTTAATCATGGTATACATAAAATCGATACGCCATATTTGTTTTCCTGTCTGCTGATAGTCTATAGTGTAAACTATAGACTATCAGCATTGTTAGTGTAAACTCTGTACGTTATTATGGATTTATATCCATTTGAAATTATTAGAAACTTCTAACAAGAAGCGATTGTTAACATAATATACAACACGGTCTAGAGCTGTTAATAAAATTCAAAGATTTCTTTATTATCATTTTTTTATATACGAGTATTTGTGTTTCACGCTACGGACGCATTAAATACATTATTTTCTCTTTCACGGCATATTTTGCAAAAAAAAAACTTGTTCCGGTAAGCATTGGCTATTTGATATCACACGCGCAAAATCTGTATCTTAGTACCTAATGTAAATATTTTAATTGACGGTACTGTTAAGAGCGCGTGTAACCCCAAAAAAAAAATCAGATTTCGCGATGAGATAAAACATAGCCACAACCTCATGTGAGGCGCGACAAAAGAAATCGTTTTGCGCGGAATAGGAGTGTAGTAAGCGCCAAAATACTTTGTAACTCGTAAAATATTCATTTTCTTTTCAATTCGCTAGGCTACTCTCTTGATAATATCAATCGGAATTTAATGTAAAAATTTTGGCTCTGTAATATGCAACACATTGAAAATAAATGAATATTGGTTAAAAATTAGACCTAACTTCGCGATTTTTTTCATCATCATCATCATTTTATGTTTTTGCCCAAACACGTCCCTTGGCAGTATGATGTAATTCTTGCGTGTTTTTTTTCGGATAGTTGATACTTGATCTACTACTGTAAAAATCAAATCTGTTTACTGTTAACGAGCGCACACCCACTCTTAAGCGTAGTTACTTATAGAAGTTATGTTAAGTGATCTATCTGGCTTTGCTTCTGAAATCATAACCGAAGCATCTTCCTGATTTAAGCCATCAAGAAATTTAAGGGTAGACGTTGAAATGATTGATGTTAGTACTCCGAGTCTTTAAAGGCTGTTAAGGACCGTGAAATTAATATTAATCGGCCTTGTTAAGAAGGAAGTGTGCCAGTTCAGCGACAAAATTTGTATAACTTAAACTGATGACTGGATTTGATGTCTGACAGTTTTTGTATTGGAAATATGTCACTGTCAAACTATGCTACGTTTTAAAACAGGTTTTTTTTTAATAAGACTTGTATTTATTCATTACTAGCTGATGCCCGCGACTTCGTCCGCGTGGATTTAGTTTTTAAAATCCCTCGGGACCTCTTTAATTTTCTGGGATAAAAAGTAGCCTATGCCACTCTCCAGATTCTCAACTATACCCATGCAAAAAATCACGTCGATTCATAGCTTTGTTGCGGCGTGATTGATGGACAAACCAACAAACACACTTTCGCATTTATGATATTAGTATGATTCATATAGCTAAATATCTGACTTTTCAAATTAAACTTTGTCATTGGTCGAACGTAGCAAAATTCACTTTATTTTTAAAGTACGTACGACCGTATGTACAATGCTATTTTTATAAAGGCAAAAATAATTTAAATGGAATAATGTCATAAAGTAACGAATTACTCAAATAAATTGCCCATGGGAGTACAAAAGCGCTATGCATTTTCATTTTCCCTATGATCATCCATTTACACAGACGTTCCCCACGATTTTCATAATAATATTATAACGACCACTTTATGCACTTATGCGTGATTATTTATCCCAACCTGATCCCAACCAAAAGTTATGAAGGCTTGGTAGGTGTAATATGTGCGCTGCCATTTTTAGGGTTCCGTACCAAAATGGAACCCTTATGGTGCGATTTCCTGCGTCTGTCCGTCCGTCCATCTGTCACACTCGATTATTATATGTAGTTTGGAACCCTCGGTGCGCGAGTCCGATCGTACTTCGCCGGTTTTAATTTATTTCTCACTTTTCCATTATCATTATTTTACATTTTTTTTTGAGAGGCAACAATTTTGATACCTCGTGTCAAAAAATATTTTGTGGCACTCGGGGACTGCCGCGGTAAAGCTGCATAGCATTTTTTATCAACTTATGCAATTATAATATTTATGCAATTTTTTTTTTGCATAATAAAAATTATGCAAAAAATAATTAAAAAACAAACAAACAAGAAAAGCGCACTGTCACTACTTCGCGAGTGAGATTCAAACCTGCGACATCATACACCATACGGTAAAGAAAGCGCCCGCTCGCCCACTGCGCCAAACAGAGCTACTTGTGAACCTCTAAAATGTTGAACGCTTACTGAACGACGGTGTTAGTTTATTTTCGTTACGGAATTTCTTGATTCGGTCGCCGCGCTCAAACTGTTTGTCCTAGTTCAAAGCCCGCGATAAAAGCTATGCAATAGCTTAAAAATCTTTCGCATATTTTTAGTAATACCAAAGAAATTTAAAAAACGCCATCTTCTACCTTTATACAAGGACAGAATAATATTCTTTGACCTTGTGTATTCCCAATATTCAACCGGGAACCAATTAATATTCTCATCTAAATTTGACAGGCCATCGGTTTTGATACGGAGCGATTGCCATTTGACTTCAACGTCAAGGCAATATCGTCTCTCTAGGTCAGCGGTGGGAATCGGTGGGTGGTATTTGCTTCACAATCGAAAGAGATTATGCCGATTGATTTGATTAAAAATACTTTACATACATTTGAGACTCAAGAACTTGAGTCTGAATAACGTAGACGGCTACTTCAGATGCGATTTGTTATTGAAGTTATAGTCATGATTACTCCAAGGCAACGAAAAAAAGTTGAAAACTGTAACACGACTCGAAAAATTCATCCTTCATATTGATTTTGTTCGTATAGAATGTAGCCTATGTCACCAGGGCCAATAACAAAGACCATATCTTACGTGCTACGGTAGAACATACGTAAATAGACACATTCATGGACTGCTAAAATCATAACATTCTCTTTGATTTTGTCGTAGTCGAGTAAATATGAATCCGACCATTATTTGTTATTAGTGTAACAGAACACTATACCGTAGGCGATGGAGGTATTCTGACTTCTGAGAAGATTCTGAGGGTTGATACAATAAATTTTCGATTATAAAAAAAATTGCAGAGATTTTATTAACTCTGCATTAACTTACTGTGCCTACTCGTGCCTAAAAATTAAGGCAATAGCCCTGTGTTTTCTACTTGGGAAAGTGCCATTAAACTGAAAAGGGTTTTATCCAGCACAAAAGTAAAATAACCTTTTATTGTTACTGGGAACAAAAGCTACCACTTGCGATGGCATTTTGGGGCTTATGAAATGCCAAAACGTAGATCCGTTTTAATTTGTCCTACCTCAATTTTAACGTGAAGATTTCATATTAATATTACCGTCATGTCTTTAAATTTAATCCAAAATGAAATCAATACCGAGTATGTATAACATCTAGAATGAATAGCTTTAAATTACTAGAAATATTAACATTCCCAATTTTTACAAGCTTCTATTTAACTCGCAATGTAGGTATATACTCGTATGTATGTATGTTTAGGTCAAATTTTGCAAGGCGAATTAGAACCACTTCCTTGTTTCCGATTGAGCTGAAATTTTGCATGTAAGTATATGTAAATCCGATGACAATATTATTGCAAAATAGAACTAATCTGATGATGGAGTAGGAAGACGGCTATCGGAACTCTGTAATTAAACGACGTAACACCATCGAATTTGAGCTCGTTTGATTTGTCTTGAAAAGTACTCTGGTCCTTGATGATATCCAGAGTCTGATGATGAAGCCGGAAGGTGGTTTTGGCAACTCTGTAATAAAACGACGTAACCCCATCAAGATTGGGCTCGTTTGATTCGTCTTGACAAGATCTCTGGTCTTAGATGATATCCAGGGTCTGATGATGAAGCCGGACAGTGGCTATTAAAACTCTGTAATAAAACGATGTAACCGTATCGAATTTGGGTCCGTTTGATTCCTCTTGACAAGTACCTACTCTGGTCCTAAATGATGCACGGTGGTGATGTAGCCAGCTACCTACTAAAAGCTTGTTTTTTAAAAATAAAATTTTTAATTTACACTTGTTACTCTTTTGTTATATTGCTGGCCGATAGCCAAATCAATTATTTTCGAAATGATAAATTCGTTCAGCGAAATCAGAAGTTGATTAGCCACAATAGCTCACCTGCCGAACAAGCTTTTGAACAATAAATCCAACCAATTGAAAAATATCAGCTAATGTAGTTAAGAAAATATTTTGTTCCTTGTGTTTGTTTTCACTTTGGTAGAAAATATGTAACGTGAGTATATTTTTACCTACAAATAATTACCTCAATTAGTTTCTAATTTGTATGAATTACGTTTTTTATTTATACAAAACCCTTACATAAATATCATTGATGATGACCCCCATATAGGTACTTTTAGTAAGTTACTGTTTTTTATAAAAACTACTAGCTGACCCAGCCACGCGTTGCTGTGACTCAGTAGGTAGGTAGTGAACGATGTTAGAGTTGTACCCATAAATTAACCTACAGAGCCATCTATTAACAATCGTCGAACTAACAATACACACTACTGTCGTGTAATAAACATTTAATTTGCAATAACAAATATTGATGTCAATAATTAGGATAAACACTATCCTATCTTTCAAGTTGGACCAAATTACGGATAGTTACGAATTTTGATCAAAATCGGTTAAGTAGTTTAGGAATCCATAGCTGACAAACAACGTGACACGTAATTTATATACAGGGTGGAAAAAAATTATGGGCCCTGGAGGGGAACTACCTTAAATCCTTAAGTTAGATCATTTTACCTAAATGAAACACTCCCTTATTTTTAAAAAGAAACAAAACTGCATTCAAAGTTTTTCAAAAAATTGCTTGGCTCACCCGGGAATCGAACCAGCTAAAAATTCAAAAACTAAATAACCGCTATTTTATTGCACTAGTCGATACAGTCGATGTTAAAGATAAAATTTCTCCAAGAAACATTATGTCTTACACTCGTCTGTCCTACAAGATATCCATTAAATCGAATATTTAGTAAACAAGTTAATTAGTCAACATTACCTAGAACAACACTTTCAACAAGTAAAAGACACGTTAGCTATCATTTTCTAATAACTTTAACATCCAAAGACATTGTATGAAGTACAAATCTTGCTAATTTTATTATCTCTAAGTACCCTTTTGTAGACTTAGATAAGAAAATCGTTTCTATGCACATTTCCTTCTTACGAAAAGTTTAAGACGAAAGACTAAGACGTTTAACTTTGCGGTGCCGGACAGCAATTTTGAAATTCAATGACACATTTTGTGCATTTTTATCGATTTTGTTTTGTTTTGCTTCCATTTAGTAATTGTGTAATAATGGCGTATCAAGAACAATTCGATTTATTAGAAGCTTGAGTACTTTTCAAACAACAAGAATTGTAATTTATCTGACAGTGTTGAAGCTAAATTGCAATTCTTTTTTTTTCAATTCACAAAAAAAAACTATTTTATCTAAATCTTCAACAAGGTACTTAGAGATAATTAACAAGCTTATATTTCATACAATGTCTTTGGATGTTAGACCTATAAGAAAATTATAACGTGTCTTTTACTTGTTGAAGGCTTTGAGTAATAATTACTCAAAGGTTGAAGGTGAATAGTTCTAGGGAATGTTGATTAGAGAAATTCGATTTCATGGATATCTTGTAGGACAGACGAGTGTAAGACATAATCTTTCTTGGAGAAATTTTATCTTTAACATCGACTGTATCGACTAGTGCAATAAAATAGTGGGCGGTTATTTTTTGAATTTATAGCTGGTTCGATTCCCGGGTGAGACAAGCGAATTTTTGAAAAACTTTGAATGCTTTGTTTCTTTTTAAAAATAAGGGAATGTTTCCTTTAAGTAAAATGATCTAACTTAAGGATTTAAGGTAGTTCCCCTCCAGGGCCCATAATTTTTTTCCACCCTGTATATTAGAGATATTTTTAACGTGAACATTTATAACGATTTTTCAATCAGCATGAAAGTTCTTTTTATTTAAGAATTTTTAATAGCAAGTTGAAGGCATTGTGAACGAATTTTTGAACGAAAAATATTAGTATAACTATATAAGAACTTAAAATAAGTAAATGAAATATTTTTACAAAGCAATGTTACAAATACTAATAATATTTAATTTACTCATGTATGCTTCCATCCATCATTTCCATAATGTTATTAAGCGGTCGGACACGTAAAGCACTTAAGCGTGATTATTTCATTCGTACTGGTTTATTTCGTATTCATCTCCGGTTGAAATAAAATGCATATAAAATGTAACTCAGCTTTACGCTAACTGTGGATATAAACAAGTTAGATTGAGCTTTACAAAGTATCGAAATGGTGTTTGAGCACTGTTCATTGCTGCTATTTAAATTCAAGATTTTATTTTATTGCTAGGAGGGCCTTTACCCGCGATTTTATACGCGCGCGGTGTAATAAGGTTTTTAAACAAAATTCTTAAAACGTAACTACAAATTCTAATGCGCGTACATAATAATTATGAAATTAAAAAAATTTCACGCGCATCCATAGGTATAACTCACGCCTAATGGTCCTTTTACTTGCATTCGGAAAGTAGGAAATTCCATCCTTTAAGGCTGATAAGGTGGATTTTCATAAAATCCATCTTTAGTTCAGTAAGTACATAGGTATAATATCTACATACGCAAACTGCATGCATATATCATTATTTGCAACATCTTAAAGAATACTTACTAGAGGTGTTACCATTGAAGTAAGTATCGGCAATCCGATCTGCTGGCAATCTTATTTGAGGCAAAAACTGCATACAAAAGATGGCTTTGAAAACTGAACGTGAACTCAGATGTGCGAGGCTCGTGATACGCTTACCGTGTTACAAAGTGTAGGTATTGCACTCAAACACTTTGTTACTTTACAATAGGCTGGAGTTAGTGGGTTTCCTATTAAATGTTATCAAAAGCGTGCAATATTATATTATAATGTAATAAAATCCTTAATTAAAATGTGCAGCAAAGTTTATATAGCCCTTGGGAACCGTTTGTTTTTCCGGGAACCATCTACCGTTCAAGCAGAAGAATTGGGGTACACCGCATAGGTATTATCGCAGGAAAATCCTCAATACTATGCGTTCAGAATTCTCAGCAAAGAAGAATACGATAGAGAGCAGAGAGACGGAGACACCCATGTTTACCCAATTAAGTGCCAAACATTGAAATCGGTTGTGTAGTTGACGAGTAACTTAAAATTTTGATACACTACATGTTTAAATTTTCTTTAATAGGTTTTTGAAATTTTTGTAAACATTTAGTTTAAAAAATAAAATAAACTGAAATTGTATACAAAAAGAAGAAAGAAAAGTGTAGGTATATTGAACCAAAATTAACTGACACAAGATTAACTTTACCCAATATTAAAGTAGTTTCTAATTTAAATAATTCATTCCTATTATTTTGTAATTTGGCATCCAAACTAACTTTTATATGTCGTACCAAAACACAAAAGAAGGTTCGTGACTATAGCTTTGTATGAGCGAATCATAGCAAATTTTATGATATAACACGATAGAACAGAAATATCCCGAGAGACATGAAAAAATTGTGCAATTTCATTTCCACAGAAAACGTCTACACCTAGTTATTGTCCAACTCTCATATAATTATGAAACGTACGAGTTCGTACGTACGTACGATGTTCCGCTAAATATCCCGGCGAGTTTATAAACACGTAACGCATTCAAACGTGAACTATACACCTTCATGGCATTTTCTTTTGTACACTATTCTCCGGGACGAATAAAGTACTACATCCATATAAAATGAAGTTGTGATGGTTCTCGCTGACTCAACGAAGTGACTACTTTGTGACGTAAAGTTTAGTTACATAGTTGTTACATAGTCACCGACATGATGTGAATTTAATTGTGTACTTCAACTTCCTTGAATTCGGTTAAGAATGTGAATAGGTAGAAAAAGCAACTTCTGATTTTTAGGGTTCCGTATCAAAATGTTGAAAATGGAACCCTTATGGTGAGAATTTCTTCGTCCGTCCGTCCGTCTGTCCGTCTGTCACAGTCGATTATTTTAGTAACTATTAAAGCTATCGACATGAAACTTGGAATAGTTGTGTATAATAGTGGCCTAACATCATTGGGATAAAAAAAATCGAAAATTATTTTTTGTTTTATTGAAAAAAGGGGGAAAATCGGGGGTTTGAAATTTCAAAGTAAGATAACTATACTGAGTACCCCACTCAGTATAGTTATCTTACTTATGAAAGGCCTAATCTAAAACAGATTTTTATTTATTTTTAAATATAACAAGTTTTTGATTAATAATACCGTCCCCCCTCCCCCCCTCATCTCCGAAGTTTACCAATCGAAAAATCAGAAATAATTATGGTCAATAGAAGTTTATGTATATTTTACAGGAAAAATAAAACCCAACGCTCTAACGAGCATAGTTTTTTTTTTTATATTAACATCTACAAACAAAGTTAACGATGAATAAGCAAATTAATATAATATTATCGTTTTACTTTTACTTCTGGAGTACGGAACCCTCGGTGCGCGATTCCGACTCGCACTTGGCAGGTTTTTCTTTTTATATTACGTTCTATAATCTAACAACTTTAAAAATCTACTAATAAAGAGTTTAAGAGCCAGGAGTGATAACCAAAAATTGATCAGTTTGTAATTTTTTATGACATTGTCGGCTATAAAGATATCATTAAGATTAAATGTTTTGACGGAATCCTAATGATAAAATCTTACTTGACATGAAACATCTCTATGAATAGATTACATAATAATTTAAATAGAATTTAGAATAATTTACATACAAAATGACTAACTATAATATTTTGTGATCATCTGGTGTCATCTAGCGATTATAGAAAATTCAAAGTGCAACAGATTTTGGAAAAAAATAATATGACAGCTGGCCGTTACAGGCTTATGGTAGTAAATATAATAAGTCTATGGCTACAGGCCACCTTCCAAACTATGATCTTTGAACCCTTTTGATTCGGACAATTCGATCCTACAACAAGAGCTATGCTCTACAGTTCGTTTTATTTATATGTATTTTACGCACCGTAGCGGGACTCCTATAATCGCTTGACGGTACGATTTATTATATTGATATTTAAATTAGTGGACAATCATAATAATCAGATTTGGGTTTATATTAATTTGTAAATTATAGCAGCGTTTACGAATTTCGTCTCAAATAAAACGAATCGAACTCACTTGCTTCTTATCTACCTAAACAGTTAACTACCTACCTAATACCTACAGTTCTTCTTTCTTCTTTATCAACCGATAGACGTCCACTGCTGGACAAAGGTCTCTTGCATGGACTTCCACAGGTCTCGGTCTTGCGCCGCCTGAATCCAGCGGCTCCCTGCGACTCGTTTGATGTCGTCGGTCCACCTGGTGGGGGGTCTGCCAACACTGCGCTTCCCGGTGCGGGGTCGCCACTCCAGCACCTTGGGACCCCAACGACCATCAGCTCTTCGAACTATGTGCCCCGCCCATTTCCACTTCAGTATCGCGACTCGCTTAGCTATGTCGGTGACTCTGGTTCTCCTACGGATCTCCTCATTTCTGATTCGATCCCGCAGGGACACTCAGGAAGACTCAAGTCTTCGAACAGTGCGTGTTGCCAGTGATGACTCACGGATCCGAGACATGGTCGCTAACTAAGGGCCTCATAAGTAGGCTCAGGACCGCTCAGCGGGCGATGGAGAGAGCTATACCTACAGTTGAATTACATATATTATAACCTAGGTTAATTGTGGAAATTGTCTGTACAATCACAAAGATTAACAGCGTCGTCTTCTAATCATCATCCAAACTCTTTGAACATATACCTATATCAATGCATAGTAGGTCTATCCAGAATAGACGACTCTGCGGTGTGCCATTTTGTTGTTAGATGCTAATTGAATGGGAAAGCAAAAATCGTAAGTAATTATTAAGTAAACAAGTTCATTAATTTACGAGTAACTTTTCTGTGATTTTGTGAGAAATTGCTAATTGAAAATATCAAAACTGGTTTTAAATCCAAAAACTAAGGTCTGCTTTTAACTTTTACGGTTTTTATGTTACTATTTCAATCATACCTGCAAGCTATTTTGATTTCATGTTTTAAGCTGAACCTATATATAACCTAGTTTAGGAAGAATGCTGGTCAATTAGGAATAAATTCCAGACGTTTCGTTTAGAGAAGTGGAGAGCCAGAAAATTCCTGACCCCGATTACAGCATAATAAATTCACAATTTCCTGTCTACATTTAATAGTTGACTACATCACAGAAATTCAAAAAGGTTTTGTTTAATAAAGACGAGTATTTTTGTAATAAAACTTAATGTTAGATTATTTATTTAACAAATATATTAATCAGATTTACCATACAACGCGAGGACATTACTGTGACTAAAATATAATATAACATTCTTACTACCTGCTTAGTTTTTATTTCACTTTATGATGTTTATTCTTTTATTGGAAAACACCGAGAATCTAGGATCAAAAACATCTAGGTATATCCAAATTGGCAATTTATTTATATGTACGACTAGCTTTTGCCCGCGGCTTCGCTCACGTTAAGTTCTATTTTTATTGGTAATCAAAATCCAACTTAACGCGATTCGTATATCCGTAAAAAGCCAACATACCAAGTTTCATGGTTACATCTAAGTTGAAAAACGACAACTTAATAACAAACATTCACCCTCTATTTAACTCCATTGGGAGTTGAACATTTAAAAACTGTCAAACGCGTACTAGTCCAGGGTACTTAGATAATTATTTTTGAAAACAAAAAAAAAATTATAGTAGGATGAAACCCGTTGGAAAAGGAAGAGAATATAACAAAAATGAAAGGAAAAATAATTTACGAGCGATCGGAGGACGGGAAGTGGGGGAAGGGGGGGGTTTAAGGGTAAAAAACGGTTTATCTTGATTTCCAGCAAAACTACAAGTCCTATGGAAAAAAATAAATGGCAAAGTTGTAGGTAATAAAAAGATTTACAACTTTTGTATTTACACTTTTTTCACATAACCTCAAAATGTATGTGAAAAATTCAAATAACCAAGTTTTTGATTTTTTATTTTTCTTTTACAAAAAAAAATTTTTTTTCACGAAATTTGGTGAAAACTTACCTTTTTATGTTCCGAACACACTGTAATTTTTTTGATTTAAAATATTTATTTTTTCACCTTTTTTTTGACTTAATATTGAAAAAGAACTCTAATTTTTAGTCGAAAATTCTCACGTCAAAATATCTGCTTTTTTAAAAATTTTGGTGATTTTTTTGTTCGGTGAAATCTCTACTTTCTGATGGTATAAAAAAAATATACATTACTATGATAAATGTTCTCAGAAAATGCAGAAACGAAATACGAAATAACAGGTAGTAAGGCCCAGACCTAGCGCCTTCCCCACTTCTCTATGAAATACCTTTTGATGGGCTAAAATTTTCCGTAGGTCACTCAGGTATATAAGTTTTCTTAAAATAGCAGTAAATAGTCTAGTCAACAAGTGCCTTTTTGGTCAACTTTTTTCAGCAGTCTCCGAAAATTATGATTGAGGTGTCATTCGATTCGGAATGGCATCTAGATAGTTTTCGAAAAACAATGAAGTTCCGCAAATAAAAATTACAAAAGTTATTAACAATTAACTAAAAAAAAGGGGGGTTTAGGTTTTTGCAAATATCTCATAAACTAATAAAGATTTTTCAAATTTGAAAAAAGATTCAAAAAGAGGAGGAAATTTCCTAAAAAAAAATTCCGACTCCCGGAATTGTAGGACTAATATTTACAATTTTCCCAGAGGGTTGAAAATACGCCCGAAAACGGGTACTCCGGCTTGCGCAAGCCACGCCTCCTTCGGATCTTTAATGAATAAATATTATTTAAACTTATTAAATATGAAAATTAAAAATTTAAAAAATTCAGGTGCCTACAGGACAGATCAATAAACAATAATCCGGCGATCAAAGATTTTTATCGCGATTTTTCAATTAATTATCCATTAATTAACTAACAATTTTTTGTAGCACGAACATCAACATTGAAAGTACGATAGTTGTTAAACTATTAACCTGGGATTTTTTTGCTTTTATGGAGCTATCATACAAAGGCTATAGAAAAGATTTCCGTTGGAAAAATCAAAAAATTGTTAATTTTCATTTTGTAATTAACAATTTTACTTTTACTTTTATACAAATATTCTACCCCCATTTAACCGTCTTGGGGGTTGGAATTTACAAAAATCCTTTCTTAGCGGACGCCTACGTCAAAATAGCTATCAGTGTGCAAAATTTCAGCCCGATCCGTCGAGTGGTTAGAGCTGTGCGTTGATAGATCAGTCAGTCAGTCAGTCACCTTTGCCTTTTATATATTTATATAAGATAGAAGATGTTTAATAGACTTAAGACTATACGTGTAGGTATCGTCTTTTTGTACATTTGCACCTAGTAATAACTAGTGGTTCGCCCCGAACTGAGACCTCGCGGTAACGGTTTCCCATAATTACTTATTCATTGAATAGATACATGACGATCAAAATTGACATTATTATTATGCCCGTTTTCACCAACCATACCTAAATCATCCCCTTTGTAGAAGTCTCTTTACGTAGGTAGCCCCTATATACATAACATCCCAATGTCATTTTCACCTTTAGTTGTCCCGTAGAGGTTCGTAATAACAAAGTTGACAGAAAGTGTCAACTAACTTAACATAGGTAGCCCGTAAAGGTTAGGGAACTGTTATAGTGAAATCCTCAAGGCCTTAATCAAACTTAGGTATAGTTTTTTGGAACATTCAAATTAAATTACTTGTACACAGCGTCAACTATCGACACGATCAGAAAACATGTAAAAACAAACTGCAACGTGAAGTTTTATTGATGTTTGCTAAATGACTAAATAATAATTTTAATTGAATAATATGTTACATATAGCTGCATTTGCTATATGAGATGAGAGCGCCATCTATTGACATCATTGTGAAGTTCTGTTGTTGCTGCTCATTAAAAGTTAAATAATTTAGTTTCCTTATTACATTTATCTAATTTTAGTATTTGTTGTTCAAGTACATGATATTACGCTAAAATTATAAAACTTTCAAGCCCCAGCTTTCAATGGTTATTCCGTTGTGAGGTCAAATATAATCTCCACTTTGAAAGCCCTCCATTTCGTCAATTTTAGGAAAAAAATTAAAAAAAAAAAATACTTTTGTACTCTGTTCCAAATTATCTTTAAAATGAGGTACTGTAACCCTATGAAACGCAAAAAATTTTTTTTTCTTCGCATTCGCTTCTATGAGACCCCCCCTGAAATAAAGATTTTTATAACTTTTTACATATTATATCTAAAATTGAAGTAATTACGTTCAGTAATCCAGAAGTTATAAGGCTCTGACAGACGGACGGACGGACGGACGGACGGACGGACGGACAAGTGCAAATTCACTCAAGTAGACTCAAAGACCTTCGCTTCGCTCGGTCGATAATTGAAAGTCCTTAAATGACAGACTTACGACGACAGGATTATATCTGTCGTCAAACACTTATCCGCGGATTAAATCGCGATCAATGTAAGATGTGCCTGGAAATGCGATCAAAATGCGGCCCAACCCTCCGAGTGACGTCACCAAGTGGCGTCCTCGGCTCAACTCATATAAACGCTATTCGACCCAACTATAAACATGTTTATTTACACAATACATTGGAGGATTTTCTATAACATTATATGTTTATGATCGTAGCTAATTTTAATGTTATCCCACCCATTTAAACTTCTCCAATAACTAGGTAATCTAATCTAATAATACTGTAATAAATATATTATGATAACTAAACGGAATCTTATCTTTAATTTTGATTTAAAACAAAGACGGACATAAAAAGCTATGTTGGAGGCTGGTAACATAAAATTATTACTTATTAGATGATGCCCGCGACTTCGTCCGCATGGATTAAGGTTTATTCCTGCGGGAACTCTGTAATTTTCGGGGATAATGCCTATGTGCTATTCCAGGGTATGAGCTATCTCCATTCAAAATTTCAGCCAAATCGGTTCATTCGTTGTGGCGTGAAAGAGAAACAAACATCCATCCAAACATCCATCCATCCATCCATACATCCTCACAAACTTTCACATTTATAATATTAGTAGGATTTAAGTTCAAAATACATTTTCAAGCTTTTATTTTGATCTATTCAAACAATCCATCCCTCATCATTATCCTTCGCATATCCTTAATGAAATTGAAATTCAGCCAGAATTGGGACTGAATGGCAGTCGATGTTTTTTTTAAGAGAACTAGCCGATTAAAACCCCAGCTTTGCACGGGTGAGCTTACCTATTCCATACCGGATTCACACAGAAATGGAGCCGTTGCTCTATTGTTGTGTGATTCGTTGATCAACTTAATTTTTTACATGGGCATGGGTGACAAGCTACCTTTTATCTTAGAAAAACAGAGGATTCCCGCTGAATTTCTAAAAATCGCGGGCTTTAGTAAATTATTAATTAAGTAATTACTAGTCAATACCATAAAATCCCATTAATCTTTGTGTTAGTTAATATAATTAAATCCTGATGATTGTTAATCATTCTCAATAAATCCAACAACCGTGATAGATTACACCGACCGACATTTCGATTTGACGAGTATTTCAAAAACCTACTCGAGGCTGCAGATTAAGATCTCAACCTATGTGAGATGTGCTCCGAACACGAATCGGATCAAATTATACGCCGCAGCCCTCCAAAACCCACCGAGATCAGAGGCTCAACCCGAGATATACGCGGGATATACACCATTCGGTCGGTATTAGAAACATTTTTATTTTATAACTAATACGTGACTGTATTTAGTCGCAGTTTATACAGAGACATATAATATTATGTATCATTAGTATCTCTATAGTAGGCATATTGCAACCTCTATTAATGAAGGATATGCACTGGCTTTTGACGACGTGATAATGAAGTAAATTAAATATCGCTACTTTGGGAGCTGATTGCTAAATATGGTCTGCCAACACTGCGCTTTCCGGTGCGAGGTCGCCAGTCGCCAGTCCAGCACCTTGGGACCCCGACAACCATCAACTATAGTGTTATCTAATATATAAAATTCTCGTGTCACAATGTTAGTTACCTTACTCCTCCGAAACGGGTGGACCGATTTTTATGAAATTTTGTGTGCATATCGGGTAGGTCTGAGAATCGGCCAACATCTATTTTTCATACCCTTAAGAGTGGGTGTGCGCTCGTTAACAGTAAACAGATTTGATTTTTACAGTAGTAGATCAAGTTTCAACTATCCGAAAAAAAACACGCAAGAATTACATCATACTGCCAAGGGACGTGTTTGGGCAAAAACATAAAATGATGAAATTTGTTCGATAATAAAAAATCGCGAAGTTAGGTCTAATTTTTAACCAATATTCATTTATTTTCAATGTGTTGCATATTACAGAGCCAAAATTTTTACATTAAATTCCGATTGATATTATCAAGAGAGTAGCCTAGCGAATTGAAAAGAAAATGAATATTTTACGAGTTACAAAGTATTTTGGCGCTTACTACACTCCTATTCCGCGCAAAACGCTTTCTTTTGTCGCGTCTCACATGAGGTTGTGGCTATGTTTTATCTCATCGCGAAATCTGATTTTTTTTTGGGGTTACACGCGCTCTTAAATGATAAGGGTGACCAACCACTAAATATTTTTGTTGGCGGTACGTATTTCGCTGGGTCAGCTAGTGAACTATAAATGTCATGAGGTGGACCGACGGGTTGTAAGTAAGTGCTGGATACAGGCATTGCAAGGCCGACACATGTGGAAGTTTATTCAAGAGACCTACATATACGTGTATGTTTAACATTAATCGACTAATCAAAGAAAAGAAATAGCCAATAGTGTAGGTACACAATACTACTATTTCTTTTCTTTGATTAATTACCTATTACCTATAGGTATAGGTAATATAGTAGATATTAAAAATTTAAAACACTCATGACATGTGTAATCTATTCTATGTATATTGTATGATATACCCGACATCCTGCTATCCACTACGTTCTTGCTTCACCAACAGACATTATCCAACTTGTCAGCTAGGTACTTGTCAAGTACCAACCCGACAAGTACAAACTCAGTGGGCCTACGCTTAATCAAGCAAAATTCTCGGACCACCTTCCTGCTCATCATGAGATCCTGGTCACTGACAAAAAGCCAACCCATTAGGGCGAAGTCAATGAGCCCAATTACATTAATAAACATATTTTCTGTATGTATGTAGTTGAGGAGTTGAGTAATCCAGCCCTGGTCGCAGCATCAGGTCAAGGTTTTATTGTAGAATCATAGGGCATCATCATCGTAATCATTTCAATCCTTCACCGTCCCATTACAGGCCACAGGTCTCAATATCGGCAGCCATCACACATCTTATGGAGAATTCTCAGGTTTCCTTACTAATCACGACGTCTTTCTTCACCGTTAAAGCAAGTGATATTTATATTATATTAGTGTCAATGTCAAATAAAGGCGTCAAAAGAGGATTAAAGTGAATTTGAGTGGAAATGCGGCTCCAGTATTAGTTTTATCCGTCTGTAGTTGAAAGCAAGCGGCGGCCGCTCAAAGTCTCAAACTGCCTTAATGTGATTTCGGAAGGGTACAACTCCGCAAGATGAAGCGCCCCGCGATACAGTAAATCACTGAAATTAGTTTTACTCCATTTTCCGCTCTTTGTTTGCGAGTTAAAACCTCAATCGACCTCATAGTTTTCACTTACCGTTTTTCTCGCTAACTCAACAGTTAACTGATTGCTCCCTTAGTAACTGATTTTCCTGCTGAATCGTGGAGGAGTTTATGCAAATTAAGACTTTTTATAGGATTCGTTACAAAGTTTATGCGCAAAATTTTCAGCTGCGCCCTCGCATTCTTTTGTTTTTTAATTTTAAGAATTCGTGTCTTCGAGAAGTTTGAGTGGTTAAAAGTTTATATGATTTCAGTTGCCCTAATTACAGATGAAAAATTTCTTCATAATTCGAGCTTAGAAAACTCGACTCTGCTTATAGGTATATAGATATCACGATGGTACGTAATACTTTAGTCTGGTGAAACAAAAGCTACTCTCGAAAGCTCTGATTGTGTGTAAGACACAAATCCCCGCCCGAGCTTTAAAGAAAATAGATGCTATCCTGTGTTGTTCCAATACATGTACCAAATTATTATTGGAGAAGTTCAGTTATTACTCAATTCTCTTTGTTAAATAAAATAAAAAAAAACAGTAGAAATAAATTATCTTCTATTATTTCACTGAAAAGTTATTGGCAGGTTTTTATAAATATAAGAAATTAGTACGAGCATCGAGTTTGACGTGAGTTACTCACAAATTAGTCGATATTCTGACATAATTAATTTATTATGACAATTTGACTTTATACAGTATACTACATTAAACCTAAAACTCTAAAATTAAAACTACCTACTACATTAAAATTAAATTTATTCTAAAATTAAAACTAAAATAAAAATTAAATAAAATCTAAAACCCCATTGAAGTCTCTGCAGTGTGGCATGGTACCCAAGATGCTGGCAGCATTACCCCTTTGGATGGCCAAGCTAATCCTTTGGGCAAGGTAGCTGCCAGCTCTTGGATCCCCGGTAGACTCGATCACCTTTTTAGTTAGCTCTACAAAAAGCGCTCGAGCCTCCGGGCCCCACGGCCCCAGGGTCTCTACACCAAAAGGCACAAATATGAAACCACTGTCAAGTTTTTCATATTTGCGCCTCTTAGCCTGTTCGGCGCTAGTAGCCGCTGCACCCGCCACAGAGGAGGTCGCATGGATGTGGGATGCAGCTAGAGTATCTACACAGGTGGCATCCCACACAAGCGACCTCCCTGTCCTCCAAGGAACAAGCGTCATACCATCAGGTCTCCTGCCATCACTACGTGCCAAACCAATAGGTTCTAATACAGCTGGCACGTGAGCAGTAGCAAGAGACCTGCGGATGATGTCGTTGAGGGCATTGTGGCGGGAGAAACGACCAGCGCTCTTCGAACAGGAGAGTCCGTGATGACCGTAAGCGTCGACGTGGTCACCGCAGTGGCAACGGTGAGGCTGGGTTATTTTGGCGCCGAGCCTAAGGCCAACTACCACTGCAAGAGTGGCGTGGTTTAAAAGAGTGCCTAGATTAGCAGAAGGGAGAGCATGGAGCCAGTGGCCGGATTCTTTCGCAGAGACAGCGAGAAGACGAGCACGGTCTTTAGAATTTGCTTCCATTAACATTGCGTCAAAAGTTTTTTTACAAATAATGTCATCCCACTGTCTCTGGGAAGGAAGAGAAACCGGCAATAGATTTGGGCTAATCGCTGACCATGAAGTCGGCCAGCATTTGACCCCTCTGGTTCCTTCGCCCATAACCAAATTGCCCTACCCTCGTCTCTGCACCGCTTCGTTCACCCAGCCTCGCGTTGAAATCCCCCATCACAACATTGTAGTGAGTGGTTGAGGCGTGTATGGCTTTTGATATATCCTCATACAGCGCCTCCACCTCCTCGTCATGATGTGCCGATGTCGGTGCGTAAACCTGTATAACCTTCAACGAATACCGATTGGTGATTCTGAGTATAAGGTACGCTACCCTACTCGACACACTTTTGACTTCGACGATGTTGTTGACGAGGGACTTGTGGACGATGAACCCGACACCACCCTGGGACTGTTGGTCGCCCTCCCGGTAGTAGAACAAGTTGCCGGAATTGAGGATTATCGAGTCCTCCCCCTCTCTTCGGACTTCAGACAATCCTATAACATTCCAGCGCAACTTGCTCACTGCTTCTTCCAGCTCGATGATCTTCTCGTCAGTCCTCAACGTGCGTGCGTTATATGTCGCCAGGTCCAGTCGTCGGGGTTGGCAGCGGAATCTCATCCGGAGATTCTTAGCACCCCCTGCCCCGCCATTACCGTGACCGCTGCCAGGGTCAGGCACAGCGAGGCCGCCGGGAACTAGGGGCCTTGGCCTTGTGTTAGTAACCATTTGGGTTTTGCCCATAATGACCACGCTGGGCAGGCGTGTTGGTCATCGCAGGGCTAGACTGATCGCGCCGATGTCGCTGCTGCCCGACACCGGCCTGTGCCATTTGTTCAGTCTAGCTAGTATGAGATGGTTATACCGCCATCTGTCGGTCGCCATAGCCTCGTCAGTAAACCAGCAGGGGGCACCGCGGGCAGGTGAGGTTGACTGTTGGAGCGCTAGATGAAGGTGCGCTCCCTTACCCCCCCCTCCCTAAAGGCCTAAAGAGGCCCTCCTTCATGGAGAAGGAGGGCCTCTTTATGATGAACTCCTTCTTCAGGAAGCGGCCACACAGAAAATGGACTTGGATGAGCCCCGATGGTTCTACGAGAAGTGAGATTGACTTCATTATGTCGACCAAGCGCCATATATTCAATGATGTCTCTGTGATCAACAGGGTGAAAACCGGGAGCGATCACCGTATGGTAAGAGGCACATTGAATATTAATGTGAAGCTGGAAAGGGCTAGACTGGTGAAGTCAACTCTCCGACCCTCTCGTGCTTATATCCAAAACCCCGATAACTTCCAACTCGAACTGCAGAACCGATTCGATTGCCTAGCAGACTGCGTTTCTGTGGACGATCTAAACAACAGGCTCGTGGAAACTGTCCATACTGTGGGGTCTAAGTTCTTTAAGACCCATCGCAGGAAAAGAACCGAAAAGTTCTCTGACCATACTCTCAAGCTCATGGAGGAGAGACAAGAGATGAGGCTGCAGTCATCGGTAGACGCGGCTGCCTACCGGCGGATTAATAGGCAGATCTCTAAGGCACAAACTCGCGACCTTCGGGACTTTAATACCAAGTGTATTAAAGATACCATCGAGCGGAACAAAGGCTCAAAAGTGTTCGTGAGAGATCTGTCTATCGGACAGAGCCAGCTGACGCGGCTTAAAACTGATGACGGTCGTCTTGTCTCTTCTCGATCTGAGATTTTGGGAGAGGTCGAGAAGTTCTATGGGCAGTTATATACCACGACACAAAAACCTGTTGAGGATTTGGCCAAAGATCCCAGAGCCAAACTGACCCGACACTATACCGAAGATATCCCGGACGTCAGCTTATACGAGATTAGAATGGCTCTCAAACAGCTCAAGAACAACAAGGCGCCAGGTGATGACGGAATCACTGCGGAACTCCTGAAAGCGGGTGGAAAACCGGTACTTAAGATCTTTCAGCGATTGTTCAATTCCGTCATTCACGAGGGTATAACGCCAGAAGCATGGCACAGGAGCGTGGTGGTCCTGTTCTTCAAAAAGGGTGATAATACCTTGCTGAAGAATTATAGACCCATCTCGCTGCTGAGTCATGTTTACAAGTTGTTCTCGAGAGTCATTACGAATCGTCTCGCTCGTAGGTTTGACGACTTCCAGCCTCCCGAACAAGCCGGATTCCGAAAAGGCTTTGGTACCATAGATCACATTCATACGCTGCGGCAGGTTATACAAAAGACTGAAGAGTATAACCAGCCACTTTGCTTAGCGTTTGTGGACTATGAGAAAGCCTTTGATTCGGTGGAAACTTGGGCTGTATTGAGGTCGCTGCAGAGATGCCGGATCGACTACCGGTATATCCGAGTGTTGAAGTGCTTGTACGAAAACGCCACTATGTCAGTACGTATACATGACCAGACTACGAGACCAATCCACTTGCAGCGTGGAGTGCGACAGGGAGATGTAATCTCCCCGAAGCTATTTACCGCTGCGTTGGAGGACGTCTTTAAGCTTCTGGATTGGAACGGACTTGGCATCAACATAAACGGCGAGTACATCACTCACCTGCGATTTGCCGATGACATAGTAGTCATGGCAGAGACTCTGAGAGATCTCAATACAATGCTCAATGATCTCAGCAGGGTTTCTCAACAGGTGGGCCTGAAAATGAACATGAGCAAGACGAAAATCATGTCCAATGCTCATGCTCCGCTCCACCCAGTAATCGTTGAGAACTCTGCGCTCGAAATTGTAGACGAGTATATATACCTGGGACATACAGTCCAGCTAGGTAGGTCCAATTTCGAGAAAGAGATTAACCGCCGAATCCAACTCGGCTGGGCAGCGTTCGGGAAGCTCCGAGATGTCTTCTCGTCCCAAATCCCTCAGTGCCTGAAGACTCAAGTCTTCGAACAGTGCGTGTTGCCAGTGATGACTTACGGATCCGAGACATGGTCGCTAACTATGGGCCTCATAAGAAGGCTCAGGGTCACCCAGCGAGCGATGGAGAGAGCTATGCTCGGTATATCCCTGCGAGATCAAATCAGAAATGAGGAGATTCGTAGGAGAACCAAAGTCACCGACATAGCTCAGCGTGTCGCGAAACTGAAGTGGAAATGGGCGGGGCACATAGTTCGAAGAGCTGATGGTCGTTGGGGTCCCAAGGTGTTGGAGTGGCGACCCCGCACCGGGAAACGCAGTGTTGGCAGGCCCCCCACCAGGTGGACCGACGACATCAAACGAGTCGCAGGTAGCCGCTGGATCCAAGCGGCGCAAGACCGAAGCCTGTGGAAGTCCATGCAGGAGACCTTTGTCCAGCAGTGGACGTCTATAGGTTGATAAAGAAGAAGAAGAAGAATCGCTGACCATTCATTTCTTGCCTCTGCCAAGTACGACACATCAATTGATCCCAAAGACTGGGATATAATTTTTTCAAAGAGAGTGTGTGTACGTACTTACTATAAACAGAGGAAAGAAATGCTGGCAGTGAGACACCAGAAATTTTGCGGATTCCCAGACCTCCATACCTGATCGGAAGAGAAGCCTGGGCCCATAATTGATCATCTATCGGACAATTTAAGATGTCAGATAGAATATTTTGTATAAAATTATCCAAATTTTCCAATAAATTATTAAATTTCCAAAGGGGTGAACATCTTAGGAAATAAGTAAATTTTGGAACAAATAAGCAGAATCGAATGATGGTCATTGCCATATGAGGATTAATATCGAAAAGGTGATGGGAAGTGTTTTTGAATTTAGAAATTAAGTCAGTAAAAAATTGAGGAACTGAGGCCTCTAGAACAGGTGCTCCTAGGAGGCGAAGTGACTCATCATTTAAAATTTTAATACCCGGAGCTAAAGTATTGAATTTATTTAATATGTGCAGTTTAGATTCCGCCGAAAAAGAATTAGGAATATAAATTTCACATTTATCAAAGTTAAGTTCCAAGCCAATAGTTTTAAATTTTGATATAATAATTTCTAAATCCTCCAAAACCGAACTCACTTCGCCGCCCAAGGTTCCATCATCCAAATACCAAACATTGAATTTGGAATTTAGAGCCGAAATTATAGGGTGGATGGCCAAACTAAAAATAACTGGTCCAAGCGGATCCCCCTGCCGACAGCGGAACTCAGAACATTCTTTTTGTGTACGAGCTTTGAAGGTTCCCGGTAGCACTGCGCCAAGTACGGGAAAAACTGTGGAAATTTATTTTTTACTTCTGAGAGGAGGACTCCCCGATCCACTGAATTGAAGGCATTCTTCACATCAATTTTAAGGAGTACCTCCTCCCGGGAGCTAAGGAGGAATGTGCGAGCAGCATGAACAGCTGCTTCACATCCCCCCTTTACCCCAAAGCCTAACTGAATTGGGACAAAATTAGAAGATATCAAAGGAAGAATTTTTTTACAGCAAATTTTGGAAACGACGCGCCGAATCGTTGAACCCACTGCTATGGGGCGAATACCACCATCCTTTTTTTTTAGGGCACATAAATTTGCTCCATATAAGGTTTTAGTTATTTCATGGGGTACTCATCCAGATAGCATCAGGTTCACCAGATCAGTGATGGATTTCAGAAGGGTACCACCTACGTCAACGTTTGCACCACAAACTAAGTCTCTAAAGTGTTGTGGTGACAAACCATCGAGCCCTGCAGCGGAACCACTTCTGAAAGACATCAGAGCTCCCAGCACGTCATTTGTAGTGGCCTGAAAAAGAAAATCGTTATTTGTCGGTGGGTCTGGAAAAGAGGAATCAGGAGAAGGAGATGGGTGTTTAGAACGCAGTGCTTCCAGAGTCTCCGCTGTATCAGGGGCAATTGTGTCACTGGAGAATAAAAGTCGAGCCGCTCCCTTAAGGTCGCCGTCGCTTATTTTATTTTCAATAATTTTTTTTTTATCATAATTATGTTTCAGATATTGATGAGATTGTGTATGTGTTACGTGTAGTGGATTTAACTGTATGGTAGTATTGTAAATATTGCTGTCATTTATAGTGCAGTTATTTTTTATTTTCTGTGTAAGGGAGAGGTTTTGACTCTTATCCGCGTGTAGCGTGCGGTACGCGAAAGTGAGCAGGAGCTCCCAGCTACGACAGGTGTTATGAGAGATGACATTATCTATAGTTTTTTTTAAAGAACATGAAACTGAATGGCGTGATCCTCTAGGAATGCGTCCGATTAATGGAATGGAATTCTTTAAAGTACTTAATGATTCCCAAAGGTTACCATCAAGTCCTTTAATTGGAAGGGAAGAACATGAAATGGGAGGTATCGATGATGCAAATGATGATTTGTGAACTCTACCTACATGAATTTTCAAACCTTTACTATTTTTAAAATACCGAGGCTGGGAACACTGCTCACAACGCACGCTATCCTGCGACATAAAAAAAAAACCCCCGGCTGTCTCAACCTAGAACAAGTGGCTCGGCGCCACAACAACACATATGACTTATATTATATACAAAAAAAACCTAAAAATAAGAAAAAATACAAAATAACAGATTAAAATTCACACTACACACTTCACAATTTAACTTGGTTATGGCATTTGTCTTCGAGCTTCTTTACCGAGGATTCCGTTACAGAAGATGCTGCCTCATTATCCTGCGTGGATCTTCAAATAAAACTTCTGTAGTAAAGTTCGTTATCTGCCCTTTCAAGCTACTTATCCTCTGGTTCAGATTGAGCCACGACATATTATTTAATATTATACGAAATTAAGTCCACAAATCACAGGCAAACGTATGGCATCAAAATATTATGGAAATATAGATGTAAACAGAAAATTGCTAAATTGCTAAATTCTAAATTAGATCATTTTAATAAATTTTCGCCTCGCCTTTTAGATATAAAGCCACACATGGCCATATATATTTTACGGTTATGTTTATTTGCGCCAAAATTCATGTATTTATTACGGTGCAGTCCCATTTGGAAATATCCTATTTTAACTTATAATCTAGATGTGTCTCTTAAAGATACTCTTTGCAAAATTCTAAATTTACAGTTTGATGACCGCACCTGGACTCAAGCCAGCCTACCTGTTAAATACAGTGGCTTAGGCATACGTTCCATTTCAAGCGTAGCGCTTCCGGCTTTCTTATCTTCTGCTTTTGGCTCTATCACTCTCATCAGTCAGATCCTTAATCTGTCTAGTCCGGCAGATGATGTAGTGGAGAGTCTTGCAGAGGCGAAGTTAGCATGGAGTGCATCTTGTCCTGGTGAAAGTTTTCCTTCGGCTTTGGAATGTCAGGGTCTTTGGGACAAACCGCGTGTTGTTTTGACACATGCAGATCTCGTAGCGCAGTGTACCTCAGATACTGATAAAGCCCGTATTTTAGCCGTATCCGAAAAGGAGTCAGGTCACTGGCTACACGCTCTGCCATCTCATAGCCTGGGGACGATTCTCGACAGGACAGCGCTTCGTGTGGCCGTTTGCTTGCGCTTGGGGATTAAGGTATGTGAGCCTCATCGCTGTCCTTGCGGCAGCCAAGTGGATCGTCTTGGTCACCATGGACTCAGTTGTTATCGGAGCGCGGGCCGCTTGTATCACCACGGTGCTCTCAATGATATAGTCCGTCGCGCTCTGGTCACTGCCTCCATCCCTGCACAACTGGAACCCTCCGGTTTGTTCAGGGATGACGGCAAGAGGCCGGACGGGATGACTATAGTACCGTGGACGATGGGTAGCGCACTGGTGTGGGATGTGACTTGCGTTGATACGTTGGCTGCGTCCCACCTACCGGGCTCGTGCCAAAAGGCGGGTGCAGCTGCCGAATCCGCTCAGTTGCTTAAGCGCCGCAAATACTCTGCCATTTCTAAGGATTATATTTTTGCGGCGCTTGCTTTTGAGACTCTGGGTCCATGGTCATCGGACACGAAAAATTTTGTAAATGTCGTGTCCCAAAAATTGATCCACGCCTCTGGTGACCAAAGAGCTGGCGCTTATTTAGTCCAAAGGCTTAGCCTCGCGATTCAGAGAGGTAATAGCGCCAGTGTTTTGGGCACCATGCCCATTAGCGATCACTTGGACGGCGTGTATTTTTTGTAAATATAATTAGTAGTAATTTTTTCGCTTTTATATAATATCTAGATCTAGGTACATATCAAAATAAAAACCTATATCTGTAAACAGTAAATAAATCGCAATTTTTGTAGCTGACAGCTGTTGACAGATTTCCTCTTGGTTGCAATTTTTCATGTGAAACTTATCGACCGAGCGAAGCGAAGGTCTTTGAGTTAACTAGGGCGATTTGCACTTGTCCGTCCGTCCGTCCGTCCGTCCGTCCGTCTGTCAGAGCCTTATAACTTTTGAATTACTGAACGTAATTACTTCAAATTTAGATATAATATGTAAACCGATGGCCTCCAGCCGAAAATGGCTTAAAAAGTTATAAAAATCTTTATTTCAGGGGGGCTCTCATAGAAGCGAATGCGAAGTAAAAAAAAAAAATCGCGTTACATAAAATTGTTACGTATCATTTTAAAGATAATTTTGAACTGAGTACAAAAATATTTTTTTTTTAATTTTTCCCTTAAAATTGACGAAATGGGGGGCTTTCAAAGTGGCGATTTTATACGCTCGCTTGAAGACGCTCTCTAGAAAAATCCGCTATGGATTTTCAAACTGATTTTATGTTTTTAGGTCACTTATATCCTGTACTTGAACAACAAATACTAAAATTATATGAATATTATAAAGAAACGAGATTATTTAATTTTTAATGGGCGTCAGTAATTCATATAGCATCAACATAGCTTCACAATAATGCTAATAGATGGCGCAGTCAGTAACTATTCCCATGGAACTACGAGTTAAATTCAATGTTTGATAAATAATTCAATGTTTTCACTAACGTTCCCTAACCTTTACGGGCTACCTATAAGTTAGGTGATTGATGTTTTCTGTCAACTTATTTATCACGATCCTGTACGGGACACCTAAAAGGATATTGGGACGGATGTTAGGACTTAGGATTGTATTTAGGAGCTACCTACGTTAAGAGACTCCTACTTAGGGGATGATTTAGGTATGTTTGGTGAAAACGGGCATAATAATAATGTCAGTTTTGGTTATCATGTATCGATTGAATGAATAATCATGGGATACCGTTACCGCGAGGTCTCAGTTCGGGGCGAACCACTAGTTAATATTTACTCGTAATATTATTATGTTTTATTATTATAATATATATAGCTCGATTACCACTCACTCACTCACTCACTCATTGACACAATTGTTCTCCTAGAAAGAGACAAAAAACGATACAATGATGTATGGGAGATATGTCCGGGTGGGGGATTCGAGTGGGGAAAAATTATGACATTTCGGAAAAACAAGATGGCGGCCGACGTGAATCTTGCAACTCTTTTGTTTTCCAACCGATTTCTTTGAAATTTTGGATTATTGTAGAAAATAGTAAACGATTAACAGAAAAAGTGAAAAAAATTAAAAAAACAAGATGGCGGCCGAGCTGTGACGTCCCAAATTTCCACCCCTCTCCTGTAAAATTTTGTATGAAAAAAATTTTTTTCACCCATGGTGTCGTATAGAGCTCAAAGAATGTGACGCGGAGAAAGGTGGAGAGAGCTGATGAGTGAGGAGTTCGGAGACGGGCGAGGGGCACGGCCAGGGTATAGAAGATAGGTGGAGGGTGCTCGACCAAATGTCATTCGAAACCTCGAGCAGTTGCCAGTGAGTTGAGAAAAAATTCCAAAATGGCGGAAAAAAAATGGCGGCAAATTTTGTCCGTCTCTCTCTCGGAGACTATAAAAGATAGAGGAGCGGTTTCTCGACAAAAGATGATCACAACCCGGAGGTCTACCTGGTGAGTAGGAAAAAAATTCAAGATGGCGGATTTTTTTTTCCCCCCATACAAAATGTATGGGGAATATTGAAGGGACTAGAAGTTGGGAACTATGCAAGACATTGATTTTGCTCCAACAAAAATTACTAGAAACCACATCCAATTAGCAGGGAGTTGAAAAAAAAACTCCAAAATGGCGGATTCAAGATGGCGGCCATAGAAACTTTCTCTGGTGTCTATCTCGGAGAGTATAAAAGATGGAAGAGTAGTTTCATGGCAACAGATGATCAAGACCCAAAGGTCTACTTGATGATCAGGAAAAAAAACAAGATGGCGGATTTTTTTCCCATGCGAAATATATGGCGAATATTGATTTTTCTTTTTTTCCTTTCTTCTTTTTTTCTTTTCTTTTTTTCTTTTTTTTTTTCTTTTTCTTTTGTGAATGAGAAGCACGGCCAGGTTATTGCATATAGGTGGGGTGTGCTCAAACAAATTTTTTGGCAAAAGATGACCAGAATCCGAAAGTCTACTTGATGAGAAAAAAAATTCGCGGTCCGCTTTAGCGGGCCGCGCACCCACGCGCCTTACCTTTGGCAATAACACTTCCCGCGAGCTGCTTTAGCAGCTCGCGCACCGAGCAAACGCTAGTAATATATATAGCTCGATTACCACTGACTCACTGATTCACTCACTGACTCATTGACACAATTGTTCTCCTAGAAGGAGACGGAAATCGATATAATGATGTTCGGGAGATATGTTTGGGTGGGGGATTCGAGTGGGGAAAAATTATGACATTTCGGAAAAACAAGATGGCGGCCGACGTGAATCTTGCAACTCTTTTGTTTTCCAACCGATTTCTTTGAAATTTTGGATTATTGTAGAAATTAGTAAACGATTAACAGAAAAAGTGAAAAAAATTAAAAAAATAAGATGGCGGCCGAGCTGTGACGTCTCAAATTTCCACCCCTCTCCTGTAAAATTTTGTATGAAAAAAATTTTTTTCACCCATGGTGTCGTATAGAGCTCAAAGAATGTGACTCGGAGAAAGGTGGAGAGAGCTGATGAGTGAGGAGTTCGGAGACGGGCGAGGGGCACGGCCAGGGTATAGAAGATAGGTGGAGGGTGCTCGACCAAATGTCATTCGAAACCTCGAGCAGTTGCCAGTGAGTTGAAAAAAAATTCCAAAATGGCGGAAAAAAAATGGCGGCAAATTTTGTCCATCTCTCTCTCGGAGACTATAAAAGATGGAGGAGCGGTTTCTCGACAAAAGGTGATCAAAACCCGGAGGTCATCTGGTGAGTAGGAAAAAAATTCAAGATGGCGAATTTTTTTTTTCATACATTATGTATGGCGAATATTGAAGGGACTAGAAGTTGGGAACTATGCAAGACATTGATTTTGATAGGTTCATAGGGCTTTTTTCTTTTTCTTTTTTTTCATTTTACATTTGCTTTTTTTCTTTTTTTTCTTTTTTTTTTCTTTTTTTTCTTTTTCTTTTGTGAATGAGGAGCACGGCCAGGTTATTGCAGATAGGTGGGGTGTGCTCGAACAAATTTTTTGGCAAAAGATGACCAGAATCCGAAGGGCAATTTGATGAGTAAAAAAATCGCGATCCGCTTTAGCGGGCCGCGCACCCACGCGCCCTACTTGTAGTAATAACACTTCCCGCGAGCTGCTTTAGCAGCTCGCGCACCGAGCGAAATAAATAAAGCCAAACAATCGCGGTCCGCTTTAGCGGGCCGCGCACCCACGCGCCCTACTTGTAGCAATAACACTTCCCGCGAGCTGCTTTAGCAGCTCGCGCACCGAGCGAAATACTAGTTATAATATATATAGCTCGATTACCACTGACTGATTCACTCACTCACTGACTGATTGACACGATTGTTCTCCTAGAAAGAGACGGAAAACGATACAATGATGTAGAGGAGATATGTCCGGGTGGGGGATTCGAGTGGGGAAAAATTATGACATTTCGGAAAAACAAGATGGCGGCCGACGTGAATCTTGCAACTCTTTTGTTTTCCAACCGATTTCATTGAAATTTTGGATTATTGTAGAAATTAGTAAACGATTAACAGAAAAAGTGAAAAAAATTAAAAAAACAAGATGGCGGCCGAGCTGTGACGTCTCAAATTTCCACCCCTCTCCTGTAAAATTTTGTATGAAAAAAATTTTTTTCACCCATGGTGTCGTATAGAGCTCAAAGAATGTGACTCGGAGAAAGGTGGAGAGAGCTGATGAGTGAGGAGTTCGGAGACGGGCGAGGGGCACGGCCAGGGTATAGAAGATAGGTGGAGGGTGCTCGACCAAATGTCATTCGAAACCTCGAGCAGTTGCCAGAGAGTTGAAAAAAAATTCCAAAATGGCGGAAAAAAAATGGCGGCAAATTTTGTCCGTCTCTCTCTCGGAGACTATAAAAGATGGAGGAGCGGTTTCTCGACAAAAGATGATCACAACCCGGAGGTCTACCTGGTGAGTAGGAAAAAAATTCAAGATGGCGGATTTTTTTTTTTTACATACAAAATGTATGGGGAATATTGAAGGGACTAGAAGTTGGGAACTATGCAAGACATTGATTTTGATAGGTTCATAGGGCTTTTTTTCTTTTTCTTTTTTTCATTTTTCATTTTTTTTTTTTCTTTTTTTTCTTTTTTTTTTTTCTTTTTCTTTTGTGAATGAGGAGCACGGCCAGGTTATTGCAGATAGGTGGGGTGTGCTCGAACAAATGTTTTGGCAAAAGATGACCAGAATCCGAAGGGCTACTTGATGAGTAAAAAAATCGCGGTCCGCTTTAGCGGGCCGCGCACCCACGCGCCCTACTTGTAGTAATAACACTTCCCGCGAGCTGCTTTAGCAGCTCGCGCACAGAGCGAAATAAATAAAGCCGAACAATCGCGGTCCGCTTTAGCGGGCCGCGCACCCACGCGCCCTACTTGGAGCAATAACACTTCCCGCGAGCTGCTTTAGCAGCTCGCGCACCGAGCAAACGCTAGTAATATATATAGCTCGATTACCACTGACACACTCACTCACTCACTCACTGATTGACAGGGTTGTTCTCCTAGAAGGAGACGGAAATCGATATAATGATGTTCGGGAGATGTGTTTGGGGGGGGGGATTCGAGTTGGGGAAAATTATGACATTTCGGAAAAACAAGATGGCGGCCGACGTGAATCTTGCAACTCTTTTGTTTTCCGACCGATTTCTTTGAAATTTTGGATTATTTTAGAAATTAGTAAACGATTAACAGAAAAAGTGAAAAAAATTAAAAAAACAAGATGGCGGCCGAGCTGTGACGTCTCAAATTTCCGACCCCTCTCCTGTAAAATTTTGTATGAAAAAAATTTTTTTCACCCATGGTGTCGTATAGAGCTCAAAGAATGTGACTCGGAGAAAGGTGGAGAGAGCTGATGAGTGAGGAGTTCGGAGACGGGCGAGGGGCACGGCCAGGGTATAGAAGATAGGTGGAGGGTGCTCGACCAAATGTCATTCGAAACCTCGAGCAGTTGCCAGTGAGTTAAAAAAAAATTCCAAAATGGCGGAAAAAAAATGGCGGCAAATTTTGTCCGTCTCTCTCTCGGAGACTATAAAAGATGGAGGAGCGGTTTCTCGACAAAAGATGATCACAACCCGGAGGTCTACCTGGTGAGTAGGAAAAAAATTCAAGATGGCGGATTTTTTTTTCCCCCCATACAAAATGTATGGGGAATATTGAAGGGACTAGAAGTTGGGAACTATGCAAGACATTGATTTTGATAGGTTCATAGGGCTTTTTTTCTTTTTCTTTTTTTCATTTTACATTTGTTTTTTTTCTTTTTTTTTCATTTTTTTTTCTTTTTTTTCTTATTCTTTTGTGAATGAGGAGCACGGCCAGGTTATTGCAGATAGGTGGGGTGTGCTCGAACAAATTTTTTGGCAAAAGATGACCAGAATCCGAAGGTCTACTTGATGAGTAAAAAAATCGCGGTCCGCTTTAGCGGGCCGCGCACCCACGCGCCCTACTTGTAGTAATAACACTTCCCGCGAGCTGCTTTAGCAGCTCGCGCACCGAGCGAAATAAATAAAGCCGAACAATCGCGGTCCGCTTTAGCGGGCCGCGCACCCACGCGCCCTACTTGTAGCAATAACACTTCCCGCGAGCTGCTTTAGCAGCTCGCGCACCGAGCAAATGCTAGTTAATATATATATAGCTGCTCGTGCTGATTCACTGACTCACTGACTGATTGATCACCTCTCCTGTAAAATTTTGTATGAAAATATTTTTTTCCTCCGATGGTTTCGTATAGAGGACAAAAGTTCATTCGGAGGAAAATTATGGAGAGAGCTGATGATTGAGGATTTTGGAGACGGATGAGGAGCACGGCCAGGGTATTGAAGATAGGTGGGGGGTGCTCGAACAAATGTCACTCGAAACCTCATCCAATTGGCAACGAGCTGAAAAAAAATCCAAAATGGCGGAAAAAAGATGGCGGCCATACAAATTTCGTCGGTGTCTATCTCGGAGAGTATAAAAGATGGAAGAATGGTTTCCTTGCAAAAGCTGATCAGGACCCAAAGGTCTACTTGACGAACAGAAAAAAAATTCAAGATGGCGGAATTTAGTTTTCAATACAAAATATATGGGGAATATTGAAGAGACTAGAAGCCGGGAATCATGCAAGACTTTGATACGGTTCCATTTCAAGATTTGTTTTTATTGAAGAATTTTCATTATGACAAATGGTGACATATGATGATCGAGGGTTTGGAAGGTGGGTGAGGAGTACGGCCTTGGTAATGAAGATAGGTGGGGGTGCTCGAACAAAAGTCACTCGAAACCTCATCCAATTGGCAGTGAGCTGAAAAAAAATCCAAAATGGCGGATTCAAGATGGCGGCCATACAAACTTCAACGGTGTCTGTCTCGGAGACTATAAAAGATGGAAGAGTGGTTTTTAATAGAAAATGATTAAGACCTAAAAGTCTACTTGCCGAGTAGAAAAACCGCGGTCCGCTTGCGGGCCGCGCACCCACGCGCCCTACTAGTTATTATAATATATATAGCTCGATTACCACTGACTGACTGACTCACTGATTGACACGATTGTTCTCCTAGAAAGAGACAGAAAACGATATAATGATGTTCGGGAGATGTGTTTGGGGGGGGGATTCGAGTTGGGGAAAATTATGACATTTCGGAAAAACAAGATGGCGGCCGACGTGAATCTTGCAACTCTTTTGTTTTCCGACCGATTTCTTTGAAATTTTGGATTATTGTAGAAATTAGTAAACGATTAACAGAAAAAGTGAAAAAATTAAAAAAACAAGATGGCGGCCGAGCTGTGACGTCTCAAATTTCCGACCCCTCTCCTGTAAAATTTTGTATGAAAAAAATTTATTTCACCAATGGTGTCGTATAGAGCTCAAAGAATGTGACTCGGAGAAAGGTGGAGAGAGCTGATGAGTGAGGAGTTCGGAGACGGGCGAGGGGCACGGCCAGGGTATAGAAGATAGGTGGAGGGTGCTCGACCAAATGTCATTTGAAACCTCGAGCAGTTGCCAGTGAGTTGAAAAAAAATTCCAAAATGGCGGAAAAAAAATGGCGGCAAATTTTGTCCGTCTCTCTCTCGGAGACTATAAAAGATGGAGGAGCGGTTTCTCGACAAAAGATGATCACAACCCGGAGGTCTACCTGGTGAGTAGGAAAAAAATTCAAGATGGCGGATTTTTTTTTCCCCCCATACAAAATGTATGGGGAATATTGAAGGGACTAGAAGTTGGGAACTATGCAAGACATTGATTTTGATAGGTTCATAGGGCTTTTTTTCTTTTTCTTTTTTTTCATTTTACATTTGCTTTTTTTCTTTTTTTTTTCTTTTTTTTGCTTTTTCTTTTGTGAATGAGGAGCACGGCCACGTTATTGCAGATAGGTGGGGTGTGCTCGAACAAATTTTTTGGCAAAAGATGACCAGAATCCGAAGGGCTACTTGATGAGTAAAAAAATCGCGGTCCGCTTTAGCGGGCCGCGCACCCACGCTCCCTACTTGTAGTAATAACACTTCCCGCGAGCTGCTTTAGCAGCTCGCGCACCGAGCGAAATAAATAAAGCCGAACAATCGCGGTCCGCTTTAGCGGGCCGCGCACCCACGCGCCTTACTTTTAGTAAAACACTTCCCGCGAGCTGCTTTAGCAGCTCGCGCACCGAGCGAAATACTAGTTATTATAATATATATAGCTCGATTACCACTGACTGACTGATTCACTGACTGATTGACATTATTGTTCTCCTAGAAAGAGACGGAAATCGATATAATGATGTTCGGGAGATATGTTCGGGTGGGGGATTCGAGTGGGGAAAAATTATGACATTTCGGAAAAACAAGATGGCGGCCGACGTGAATCTTGCAACTCTTTTGTTTTCCAACCGATTTCTTTGAAATTTTGGATTATTGTAGAAATTAGTAAACGATTAACAGAAAAAGTGAAAAAAATTAAAAAAACAAGATGGCGGCCGAGCTGTGACGTCTCAAATTTCCACCCCTCTCCTGTAAAATTTTGTATGAAAAAAATTTTTTTCACCCATGGTGTCGTATAGAGCTCAAAGAATGTGACTCGGAGAAAGGTGGAGAGAGCTGATGAGTGAGGAGTTCGGAGACGGGCGAGGGGCACGGCCAGGGTATAGAAGATAGGTGGAGGGTGCTCGACCAAATGTCATTCGAAACCTCGAGCAGTTGCCAGTGAGTTGAAAAAAAATTCCAAAATGGCGGAAAAAAAATGGCGGCAAATTTTGTCCGTCTCTCTCTCGGAGACTATAAAAGATGGAGGAGCGGTTTCTCGACAAAAGATGATCACAACCCGGAGGTCTACCTGGTGAGTAGGAAAAAAATTCAAGATGGCGGATTTTTTTTTCCCCCCATACAAAATGTATGGGGAATATTGAAGGGACTAGAAGTTGGGAACTATGCAAGACATTGATTTTGATAGGTTCATAGGGCTTTTTTTCTTTTTCTTTTTTTTCATTTTTAATTTTTTTTTTTTCTTTTTTTTCATTTTTTTTTCTTTTTCTTTTGTGAATGAGGAGCACGGCCAGGTTATTGCAGATAGGTGGGGTGTGCTCGAACAAATTTTTTGGCAAAAGATGACCAGAATCCGAAGGGCTACTTGATGAGTAAAAAAATCGCGGTCCGCTTTAGCGGGCCGCGCACCCACGCGCCCTACTTGTAGTAATAACACTTCCCGCGAGCTGCTTTAGCAGCTCGCGCACCGAGCGAAATAAATAAAGCCGAACAATCGCGGTCCGCTTTAGCGGGCCGCGCACCCACGCGCCCTACTTGGAGCAATAACACTTCCCGCGAGCTGCTTTAGCAGCTCGCGCACCGAGCAAACGCTAGTTATTATAATATATATAGCTCGATTACCACTGACACACTCACTGACTCACTCACTCACTGATTGACAGGGTTGTTCTCCTAGAAGGAGACGGAAATCGATATAATGATGTTCGGGAGATGTGTTTGGGGGGGGGATTCGAGTTTGGGAAAATTATGACATTTCGGAAAAACAAGATGGCGGCCGACGTGAATCTTGCAACTCTTTTGTTTTCCAACCGATTTCTTTGAAATTTTGGATTATTGTAGAAATTAGTAAACGATTAACAGAAAAAGTGAAAAAAATTAAAAAAACAAGATGGCGGCCGAGCTGTGACGTCTCAAATTTCCGACCCCTCTCCTGTAAAATTTTGTATGAAAAAAATTTTTTTCACCCATGGTGTCGTATAGAGCTCAAAGAATGTAACTCGGAGAAAGGTGGAGAGAGCTGATGAGTGAGGAGTTCGGAGACGGGCGAGAGGCACGGGCAGGGTATACAAGATAGGTGGAGGGTGCTCGACCAAATGTCATTCGAAACCTCGAGCAGTTGCCAGTGAGTTGAAAAAAAAATCCAAAATGGCGGAAAAAAAATGGCGGCAAATTTTGTCCGTCTCTCTCTCGGAGACTATAAAAGATGGAGGGGCGGTTTCTCGACAAAAGATGATCACAACCCGGAGGTCTACCTGGTGAGTAGGAAAAAAATTCAAGATGGCGGATTTTTTTTTTTACATACAAAATGTATGGGGAATATTGAAGGGACTAGAAGTTGGGAACTATGCAAGACATTGATTTTGATAGGTTCATAGGGCTTTTTTCTTTTTCTTTTTTTCATTTTACATTTGCTTTTTTTCTTTTTTTTTCTTTTTTTTTCTTTTTCTTTTGTGAATGAGGAGCACGGCCAGGTTATTGCAGATAGGTGGGGTGTGCTCGAACAAATTTTTTGGCAAAAGATGACCAGAATCCGAAGGTCTACTTGATGAGTAATAAAATCGCGGTCCGCTTTAGCGGGCCGCGCACCCACGCGCCCTACTTGTAGTAACAACACTTCCCGCGAGCTGCTTTAGCAGCTCGCGCACCGAGCGAAATAAATAAAGCCGAACAATCGCGGTCCGCTTTAGCGGGCCGCGCACCCACGCGCCCTACTTGTAGCAATAACACTTCCCGCGAGCTGCTTTAGCAGCTCGCGCACCGAGCGAAATAAATAAAGCCGAACAATCGCGGTCCGCTTTAGCGGGCCGCGCACCCACGCGCCTTACTTTTAGTAAAACACTTCCCGCGAGCTGCTTTAGCAGCTCGCGCACCGAGCAAACGCTAGTTATAATATATATAGCTCGATTACCACTGACTGACTGATTCACTGACTGATTGACATAATTGTTCTCCTAGAAAGAGACGGAAATCGATATAATGATGTTCGGGAGATATGTTCGGGTGGGGGATTCGAGTGGGGAAAAATTATGACATTTCGGAAAAACAAGATGGCGGCCGACGTGAATCTTGCAACTCTTTTGTTTTCCAACCGATTTCTTTGAAATTTTGGATTATTGTAGAAATTAGTAAACGATTAACAGAAAAAGTGAAAAAAATTAAAAAAACAAGATGGCGGCCGAGCTGTGACGTCTCAAATTTCCACCCCTCTCCTGTAAAATTTTGTATGAAAAAAATTTTTTTCACCCATGGTGTCGTATAGAGCTCAAAGAATGTGACTCGGAGAAAGGTGGAGAGAGCTGATGAGTGAGGAGTTCGGAGACGGGCGAGGGGCACGGCCAGGGTATAGAAGATAGGTGGAGGGTGCTCGACCAAATGTCATTCGAAACCTCGAGCAGTTGCCAGTGAGTTGAAAAAAAATTCCAAAATGGCGGAAAAAAAATGGCGGCAAATTTTGTCCGTCTCTCTCTCGGAGACTATAAAAGATGGAGGAGCGGTTTCTCGACAAAAGATGATCACAACCCGGAGGTCTACCTGGTGAGTAGGAAAAAAATTCAAGATGGCGGATTTTTTTTTCCCCCCATACAAAATGTATGGGGAATATTGAAGGGACTAGAAGTTGGGAACTATGCAAGACATTGATTTTGATAGGTTCATAGGGCTTTTTTTCTTTTTCTTTTTTTTCATTTTTAATTTTTTTTTTTTTCTTTTTTTTCATTTTTTTTTCTTTTTCTTTTGTGAATGAGGAGCACGGCCAGGTTATTGCAGATAGGTGGGGTGTGCTCGAACAAATTTTTTGGCAAAAGATGACCAGAATCCGAAGGGCTACTTGATGAGTAAAAAAATCGCGGTCCGCTTTAGCGGGCCGCGCACCCACGCGCCCTACTTGTAGTAATAACACTTCCCGCGAGCTGCTTTAGCAGCTCGCGCACCGAGCGAAATAAATAAAGCCGAACAATCGCGGTCCGCTTTAGCGGGCCGCGCACCCACGCGCCCTACTTGGAGCAATAACACTTCCCGCGAGCTGCTTTAGCAGCTCGCGCACCGAGCATTATTATAATATATATAGCTCGATTACCACTGACACACTCACTGACTCACTCACTCACTGATTGACAGGGTTGTTCTCCTAGAAGGAGACGGAAATCGATATAATGATGTTCGGGAGATGTGTTTGGGGGGGGGATTCGAGTTTGGGAAAATTATGACATTTCGGAAAAACAAGATGGCGGCCGACGTGAATCTTGCAACTCTTTTGTTTTCCAACCGATTTCTTTGAAATTTTGGATTATTGTAGAAATTAGTAAACGATTAACAGAAAAAGTGAAAAAAATTAAAAAAACAAGATGGCGGCCGAGCTGTGACGTCTCAAATTTCCGACCCCTCTCCTGTAAAATTTTGTATGAAAAAAATTTTTTTCACCCATGGTGTCGTATAGAGCTCAAAGAATGTAACTCGGAGAAAGGTGGAGAGAGCTGATGAGTGAGGAGTTCGGAGACGGGCGAGAGGCACGGGCAGGGTATACAAGATAGGTGGAGGGTGCTCGACCAAATGTCATTCGAAACCTCGAGCAGTTGCCAGTGAGTTGAAAAAAAAATCCAAAATGGCGGAAAAAAAATGGCGGCAAATTTTGTCCGTCTCTCTCTCGGAGACTATAAAAGATGGAGGGGCGGTTTCTCGACAAAAGATGATCACAACCCGGAGGTCTACCTGGTGAGTAGGAAAAAAATTCAAGATGGCGGATTTTTTTTTTTACATACAAAATGTATGGGGAATATTGAAGGGACTAGAAGTTGGGAACTATGCAAGACATTGATTTTGATAGGTTCATAGGGCTTTTTTCTTTTTCTTTTTTTCATTTTACATTTGCTTTTTTTCTTTTTTTTTCTTTTTTTTTCTTTTTCTTTTGTGAATGAGGAGCACGGCCAGGTTATTGCAGATAGGTGGGGTGTGCTCGAACAAATTTTTTGGCAAAAGATGACCAGAATCCGAAGGTCTACTTGATGAGTAATAAAATCGCGGTCCGCTTTAGCGGGCCGCGCACCCACGCGCCCTACTTGTAGTAACAACACTTCCCGCGAGCTGCTTTAGCAGCTCGCGCACCGAGCGAAATAAATAAAGCCGAACAATCGCGGTCCGCTTTAGCGGGCCGCGCACCCACGCGCCCTACTTGTAGCAATAACACTTCCCGCGAGCTGCTTTAGCAGCTCGCGCACCGAGCGAAATAAATAAAGCCGAACAATCGCGGTCCGCTTTAGCGGGCCGCGCACCCACGCGCCTTACTTTTAGTAAAACACTTCCCGCGAGCTGCTTTAGCAGCTCGCGCACCGAGCAAACGCTAGTTATAATATATATAGCTCGATTACCACTGACTGACTGATTCACTGACTGATTGACATAATTGTTCTCCTAGAAAGAGACGGAAATCGATATAATGATGTTCGGGAGATATGTTCGGGTGGGGGATTCGAGTGGGGAAAAATTATGACATTTCGGAAAAACAAGATGGCGGCCGACGTGAATCTTGCAACTCTTTTGTTTTCCAACCGATTTCTTTGAAATTTTGGATTATTGTAGAAATTAGTAAACGATTAACAGAAAAAGTGAAAAAAATTAAAAAAACAAGATGGCGGCCGAGCTGTGACGTCTCAAATTTCCACCCCTCTCCTGTAAAATTTTGTATGAAAAAAATTTTTTTCACCCATGGTGTCGTATAGAGCTCAAAGAATGTGACTCGGAGAAAGGTGGAGAGAGCTGATGAGTGAGGAGTTCGGAGACGGGCGAGGGGCACGGCCAGGGTATAGAAGATAGGTGGAGGGTGCTCGACCAAATGTCATTCGAAACCTCGAGCAGTTGCCAGTGAGTTGAAAAAAAATTCCAAAATGGCGGAAAAAAAATGGCGGCAAATTTTGTCCGTCTCTCTCTCGGAGACTATAAAAGATGGAGGAGCGGTTTCTCGACAAAAGATGATCACAACCCGGAGGTCTACCTGGTGAGTAGGAAAAAAATTCAAGATGGCGGATTTTTTTTTCCCCCCATACAAAATGTATGGGGAATATTGAAGGGACTAGAAGTTGGGAACTATGCAAGACATTGATTTTGATAGGTTCATAGGGCTTTTTTTCTTTTTCTTTTTTTTCATTTTTAATTTTTTTTTTTTTCTTTTTTTTCATTTTTTTTTCTTTTTCTTTTGTGAATGAGGAGCACGGCCAGGTTATTGCAGATAGGTGGGGTGTGCTCGAACAAATTTTTTGGCAAAAGATGACCAGAATCCGAAGGGCTACTTGATGAGTAAAAAAATCGCGGTCCGCTTTAGCGGGCCGCGCACCCACGCGCCCTACTTGTAGTAATAACACTTCCCGCGAGCTGCTTTAGCAGCTCGCGCACAGAGCGAAATAAATAAAGCCGAACAATCGCGGTCCGCTTTAGCGGGCCGCGCACCCACGCGCCCTACTTGGAGCAATAACACTTCCCGCGAGCTGCTTTAGCAGCTCGCGCACCGAGCAAACGCTAGTTATAATATATATAGCTCGATTACCACTCACTCACTGACTCACTGACTGATTGACACGATTGTTATCCTAGAAGGAGACGGAAAACGATACAATGATGTAGGGGAGATATGTCCGGGTGGGGGATTCGAGTGGGGAAAAATTATGACATTTCGGAAAAACAAGATGGCGGCCGACGTGATTCTTGCAACTCTTTTGTTTTCCAACCGATTTCTTTGAAATTTTGGATTATTGTATAAATTAGTGAACGATTAACAGAAAAAGTGAAAAAAATTAAAAAAACAAGATGGCGGCCGAGCTGTGACGTCTCAAATTTCCGACCCCTCTCCTGTAAAATTTTGTATGAAAAAAATTTTTTTCACCCATGGTGTCGTATAGAGCTCAAAGAATGTGACTCGGAGAAAGGTGGAGAGAGCTGATGAGTGAGGAGTTCGGAGACGGGCGAGGGGCACGGCCAGGGTATAGAAGATAGGTGGAGGGTGCTCGACCAAATGTCATGCGAAACCTCGAGCAGTTGCCAGTGAGTTGAAAAAAAAATCCAAAATGGCGGAAAAAAATGGCGGCAAATTTTGTCCGTCTCTCTCTCGGAGACTATAAAAGATGGAGGAGCGGTTTCTCGACAAAGGATGATCAAAACCAGGAGGTCTACCTGGTGAGTAGGAAAAAAATTCAAGATGGCGGATTTTTTTTCCGTACAAAATGTATGGGTAATATTGAAGGGACTAGAAGTTGGGAACTATGCAAGACATTGATTTTGATAGGTTCATAGGGCTTTTTTTCTTTTTCTTTTTTTTCATTTTACATTTGCTTTTTTTCTTTTTTTTTTTCTTTTTTTTTCTTTTTCTTTTGTGAATGAGGAGCACGGCCAGGTTATTGCAGATAGGTGGGGTGTGCTCGAACAAATTTTTTGGCAAAAGATGACCAGAATCCGAAGGTCTACTTGATGAGTAAAAAAATCGCGGTCCGCTTTAGCGGGCCGCGCACCCACGCGCCCTACTTGTAGTAACAACACTTCCCGCGAGCTGCTTTAGTAGCTCGCGCACCGAGCGAAATAAATAAAGCCGAACAATCGCGGTCCGCTTTAGCGGGCCGCGCACCAACGCGCCCTACTTGTAGCAATAACACTTCCCGCGAGCTGCTTTAGCAGTTCGCGCACCGAGCGAAATAAATAAAGCCGAACAATCGCGGTCCGCTTTAGCGGGCCGCGCACCCACGCGCCTTACTTTTTGTAACAACACTTCCCGCGAGCTGCTTGTGAGGAGTTCGGAGACGGGTGAGGGGCACGGCCAGGGTATAGAAGATAGGTGGAGGGTGCTCGACCAAATGTCATTCGAAACCTCGAGCAGTTGCCAGTGAGTTGAAAAAAAAATCCAAAATGGCGGAAAAAAAATGGCGGCAAATTTTGTCCGTCTCTCTCTCGGAGACTATAAAAGATGGAGGAGCGGTTTCTCGACAAAGGATGATCAAAACCAGGAGGTCTACCTGGTGAGTAGGAAAAAAATTCAAGATGGCGGTTTTTTTTTTCCATACTAAATGTATGGGGAATATTGAAGGGACTAGAAGTTGGGAACTATGCAAGACATTGATTTTGATAGGTTCATAGGGCTTTTTTTCTTTTTCTTTTTTTTCATTTTACGCTTTTTTTCTTTTTTTTTCTTTTTTTTTTCTTTTTCTTTTGTGAATGAGGAGCACGGCCAGGTTATTGCAGATAGGTGGGGTGTGCTCGAACAAATTTTTTGGCAAAAGATGACCAGAATCCGAATGTCTACTTGATGAGTAAAAAAATCGCGGTCCGCTTTAGCGGGCCGCGCACCCACGCGCCCTACTTGTAGTAATAACACTTCCCGCGAGCTGCTTTAGCAGCTCGCGCACCGAGCGAAATAAATAAAGCCGAACAATCGCGGTCCGCTTTAGCGGGCCGCGCACCCACGCGCCCTACTTGTAGCAATAACACTTCCCGCGAGCTGCTTTAGCAGCAGCAGGAGCGGTTTCTCGACAAAAGATGATCAAAACCCGGAGGTCTACCTGGTGAGTAGGAAAAAAATTCAAGATGGCGGATTTTTTTTTCCCCCCATACAAAATGTATGGGGAATATTGAAGGGACTAGAAGTTGGGAACTATGCAAGACATTGATTTTGATAGGTTCATAGGGCTTTTTTTCTTTTTCTTTTTTTTCATTTTACATTTGCTTTTTTTCTTTTTTTTTTTTCTTTTTTTTTCTTTTTCTTTTGTGAATGAGGAGCACGGCCAGGTTATTGCAGATAGGTGGGGTGTGCTCGAACAAATTTTTTGGCAAAAGATGACCAGAATCCGAAGGTCTACTTGATGAGTAAAAAAATCGCGGTCCGCTTTAGCGGGCCGCGCACCCACGCGCCCTACTTGTAGTAACAACACTTCCCGCGAGCTGCTTTAGTAGCTCGCGCACCGAGCGAAATAAATAAAGCCGAACAATCGCGGTCCGCTTTAGCGGGCCGCGCACCAACGCGCCCTACTTGTAGCAATAACACTTCCCGCGAGCTGCTTTAGCAGTTCGCGCACCGAGCGAAATAAATAAAGCCGAACAATCGCGGTCCGCTTTAGCGGGCCGCGCACCCACGCGCCTTACTTTTTGTAACAACACTTCCCGCGAGCTGCTTGTGAGGAGTTCGGAGACGGGTGAGGGGCACGGCCAGGGTATAGAAGATAGGTGGAGGGTGCTCGACCAAATGTCATTCGAAACCTCGAGCAGTTGCCAGTGAGTTGAAAAAAAAATCCAAAATGGCGGAAAAAAAATGGCGGCAAATTTTGTCCGTCTCTCTCTCGGAGACTATAAAAGATGGAGGAGCGGTTTCTCGACAAAGGATGATCAAAACCAGGAGGTCTACCTGGTGAGTAGGAAAAAAATTCAAGATGGCGGTTTTTTTTTTCCATACTAAATGTATGGGGAATATTGAAGGGACTAGAAGTTGGGAACTATGCAAGACATTGATTTTGATAGGTTCATAGGGCTTTTTTTCTTTTTCTTTTTTTTCATTTTACATTTGCTTTTTTTCTTTTTTTTTTCTTTTTTTTTCTTTTTCATTTGTGAATGAGGAGCACGGCCAGGTTATTGCAGATAGGTGGGGTGTGCTCGAACAAATTTTTTGGCAAAAGATGACCAGAATCCGAAGGGCTACTTGATGAGTAAAAAAATCGCGGTCCGCTTTAGCGGGCCGCGCACCCACGCGCCCTACTTGTAGTAATAACACATCCCGCGAGCTGCTTTAGCAGCTCGCGCACCGAGCGAAATAAATAAAGCCGAACAATCGCGGTCCGCTTTAGCGGGCCGCGCACCCACGCGCCCTACTTGTAGCAATAACACTTCCCGCGAGCTGCTTTAGCAGCAGCAGGAGCGGTTTCTCGACAAAAGATGATCAAAACCCGGAGGTCTACCTGGTGAGTAGGAAAAAAATTCAAGATGGCGGATTTTTTTTTCCCCCCATACAAAATGTATGGGGAATATTGAAGGGACTAGAAGTTGGGAACTATGCAAGACATTGATTTTGATAGGTTCATAGGGCTTTTTTTCTTTTTCTTTTTTTTCATTTTACATTTGCTTTTTTTCTTTTTTTTTTCTTTTTTTTCTTTTTCTCTTGTGAATGAGGAGCACGGCCAGGTTATTGCAGATAGGTGGGGTGTGCTCGAACAAATTTTTTGGCAAAAGATGACCAGAATCCGAAGGTCTACTTGATGAGAAAAAAAATCGCGGTCCGCTTTAGCGGGCCGCGCACCCACGCGCCCTACTTGTAGTAATAACACTTCCCGCGAGCTGCTTTAGCAGCTCGCGCACCGAGCGAAATAAATAAAGCCGAACAATCGCGGTCCGCTTTAGCGGGCCGCGCACCCACGCGCCCTACTTGTAGCAATAACACTTCCCGCGAGCTGCTTTAGCAGCTCGCGCACCGAGCAAATGCTAGTTATAATATATATAGCTCGATTACCACTGACTGATTCACTCACTCACTGACTGATTGACAGGGTTGTTCTCCTAGAAGGAGACGGAAATCGATATAATGATGTTCGGGAGATGTGTTTGGGGGGGGGATTCGAGTTGGGGAAAATTATGACATTTCGGAAAAACAAGACGGCGGCCGACGTGAATCTTGCAACTCTTTTGTTTTCCAACCGATTTCTTTGAAATTTTGGATTATTGTAGAAATTAGTAAACGATTAACAGAAAAAATGAAAAAAGTTAAAAAAACAAGATGGCGGCCGATCTGTGACGTCTCAAATTTCCGACCCCTCTCCTGTAAAATTTTGTATGAAAAAAATTTTTTTCACCCATGGTGTCGTACAGAGCTCAAAGAATGTGACTCGGAGAAAGGTGGAGAGAGCTGATGAGTGAGGAGTTCGGAGACGGGCGAGGGGCACGGCCAGGGTATAGTAGATAGGTGGAGGGTGCTCGACCAAATGTCATTCGAAACCTCGAGCAGTTGCCAGTGAGTTGAAAAAAAATTCCAAAATGGCGGAAAAAAAATGGCGGCAAATTTTGTCCGTCTCTCTCTCGGAGACTATAAGAGATGGAGGAGCGGTTTCTCGACAAAAGATGATCAAAACCCTGAGGTCTACCTGGTGAGTAGGAAAAAAATTCAAGATGGCGGAATTTTTTTTTCCATACTAAATGTATGGGGAATATTGAAGGGACTAGAAGTTGGGAACTATGCAAGACATTGATTTTGATACGTTCATAGGGCTTTTTTTTCTTTTTCTTTTTTTTTCATTTTACATTTGTTTTTTTTTTTGTTTTTTTCATTTTTTTTTGTTTTTTTCATTTTTTTTTTCTTTTTTTTCTTTTTCTTTTGTGAATGAGGAGCACGGCCAGGTTATTGCAGATAGGTGGGGTGTGCTCGAACAAATTTTTTGGCAAAAGATGACCAGAATCCGAAGGGCTACTTGATGAGTAAAAAAATCGCGGTCCGCTTTAGCGGGCCGCGCACCCACCCGCCCTACTTGTAGTAATAACACTTCCCGCGAGCTGCTTTAGCAGCTCGCGCACCGAGCGAAATAAATAAAGCCGAACAATCGCGGTCCGCTTTAGCGGGCCGCGCACCCACGCGCCTTACTGTTAGTAAAACACTTCCCGCGAGCTGCTTTAGCAGCTCGCGCACCGAGCGAAATACTAGTTATAATATATATAGCTCGATTACCACTGACTGACTGACACACTCACTGATTGACATAATTGTTCTCCTAGAAAGAGACAAAAAACGATAAAATGATGTACGGGAGATATGTTCGGGTGGGGGATTCGAGTTGGGGAAAATTATGACATTTCGGAAAAACAAGATGGCGGCCGACGTGATTCTTGCAACTCTTTTGTTTTCCAACCGATTCATTTGTAATTTTAAATTATTGTAGAAATTAGTAAACGATTAACAGAAAAAGTGAAAAAAATTAAAAAAACAAGATGGCGGCCGAGCTGTGACGTCTCAAATTTCCACCCCTCTCCTGTAAAATTTTGTATGAAAAAAATTTTTTTCACCCATGGTGTCGTATAGAGCTCAAATTATGTGACTCGGAGAAAGGTGGAGAGAGCTGATGAGTGAGGAGTTCGGAGACGGGCGAGGGGCACGGCCAGGGTATAGAAGATAGGTGGAGGGTGCTCGACCAAATGTCATTCGAAACCTCGAGCAGTTGCCAGTGAGTTGAAAAAAAAATCCAAAATGGCGGAAAAAAAATGGCGGCAAATTTTGTCCGTCTCTCTCTCGGAGACTATAAAAGATGGAGGAGCGGTTTCTCGACAAAAGATGATCACAACCCGGAGGTCTACCTGGTGAGTAGGAAAAAAATTCAAGATGGCGGATTTTTTTTTCCCCCCATACAAAATGTATGGGGAATATTGAAGGGACTAGAAGTTGGGAACTATGCAAGACATTGATTTTGATAGGTTCATAGGGCTTTTTTTCTTTTTCTTTTTTTTCATTTTACGCTTTTTTTCTTTTTTTTTCTTTTTTTTTTCTTTTTCTTTTGTGAATGAGGAGCACGGCCAGGTTATTGCAGATAGGTGGGGTGTGCTCGAACAAATTTTTTGGCAAAAGATGACCAGAATCCGAATGTCTACTTGATGAGTAAAAAAATCGCGGTCCGCTTTAGCGGGCCGCGCACCCACGCGCCCTACTTGCAGTAATAACACTTCCCGCGAGCTGCTTTAGCAGCTCGCGCACCGAGCGAAATAAATAAAGCCGAACAATCGCGGTCCGCTTTAGCGGGCCGCGCACCCACGCGCCTTACTTTTAGTAAAACACTTCCCGCGAGCTGCTTTAGCAGCTCGCGCACCGAGCAAACGCTAGTTATTATAATATATATAGCTCGATTACCACTGACACACTCACTGACTCACTCACTGATTGACAGGGTTGTTCTCCTAGAAGGAGACGGAAATCGATATAATGATGTTCGGGAGATGTGTTTGGGGGGGGGGATTCGAGTTGGGGAAAATTATGACATTTCGGAAAAACAAGATGGCGGCCGACGTGAATCTTGCATCTCTTTTGTTTTCCGACCGATTTCTTTGAAATTTTGGATTATTGTAGAAATTAGTAAACGATTAACAGAAAAAGTGAAAAAAATTAAAAAAACAAGATGGCGGCCGAGCTGTGACGTCTCAAATTTCCACCCCTCTCCTGTAAAATTTTGTATGAAAAAAATTTTTTTCACCCATGGTGTCGTATAGAGCTCCAAGAATGTGATTCGGAGAAAGGTGGAGAGAGCTGATGAGTGAGGAGTTCGGAGACGGGCGAGGGGCACGGCCAGGGTATAGAAGATAGGTGGAGGGTGCTCGACCAAATGTCATTCGAAACCTCGAGCAGTTGCTAGTGAGCTGAAAAAAAATTCCAAAATGGCGGAAAAAAAATGGCGGCAAATTTTGTCCGTCTCTCTCTCGGAGACTATAAAAGATGGAGGAGCGGTTTCTCGACCAAAGATGATCACAACCTTGAGGTCTACCTGGTGAGTAGGAAAAAAATTCAAGATGGCGGATTTTTTTTTCCCCCCATACAAAATGTATGGGGAATATTGAAGGGACTAGAAGTTGGGAACTATGCAAGACATTGATTTTGATAGGTTCATAGGGCTTTTTTTCTTTTTCTTTTTTTTCATTTTACATTTGTTTTTTTTCTTTTTTTTCATTTTTTTTTTCTTTTTTTTTTCTTTTTCTTTTGTGAATGAGGAGCACGGCCAGGTTATTGCAGATAGGTGGGGTGTGCTCGAACAAATTTTTTGGCAAAAGATGACCAGAATCCGAAGGGCTACTTGATGAGTAAAAAAATCGCGGTCCGCTTTAGCGGGCCGCGCACCCACGCGCCCTACTTGTAGCAATAACACTTCCCGCGAGCTGCTTTAGCAGCTCGCGCACCGAGCGAAATAAATAAAGCCGAACAATCGCGGTCCGCTTTAGCGGGCCGCGCACACACGCGCCCTACTTGTAGCAATAACACTCCCCGCGAGCTGCTTTAGCAGCTCGCGCACCGAGCGAAATAAAGAAAGCCGAACAATCGCGGTCCGCTTTAGCGGGCCGCGCACCCACGCGCCTTACTTTTAGTAAAACACTTCCCGCGAGCTGCTTTAGCAGCTCGCGCACCGAGCGAAATACTAGTTATAATATATATAGCTCGATTACCACTGACTGACTGACTCACTGATTGACACGATTGTTCTCCTAGAAAGAGACGGAAAACGATACAATGATGTAGGGGAGATATGTCCGGGTGGGGGATTCGAGTGGGGAAAAATTATGACATTTCGGAAAAACAAGATGGCGGCCGACGTGAATCTTGCAACTCTTTTGTTTTCCAACCGATTTCTTTGAAATTTTGGATAATTGTAGGAATTAGTAAACGATTAACAGAAAAAGTGAAAAAAATTAAAAAAACAAGATGGCGGCCGAGCTGTGACGTCTCAAATTTCCGACCCCTCTCCTGTAAAATTTTGTATGAAAAAAATTTTTTTCACCCATGGTGTCGTATAGAGCTTAAAGAATGTGACTCGGAGAGAGGTGGAGAGAGCTGATGAGTGAGGAGTTCGGAGACGGGCGAGGGGCACGGCCAGGGTATAGAAGATAGGTGGAGGGTGCTCGACCAAATGTCATTCGAAACCTCGAGCAGTTGCCAGTGAGTTGAAAAAAAATTCCAAAATGGCGGAAAAAAAATGGCGGCAAATTTTGTCCGTCTCTCTCTCGGAGACTATAAAAGATGGAGGAGCGGTTTCTCGACAAAAGATGATCACAACCCGGAGGTCTACCTGGTGAGTAGGAAAAAAATTCAAGATGGCGGATTTTTTTTTCCATACAAAATGTATGGGGAATATTGAAGGGACTAGAAGTTGGGAACTATGCAAGACATTGATTTTGATAGGTTCATAGGTGTCTTAGATTTCGGAGAATTAAAAAAGAAAAATATACTGGCCGAATTGAGAACCTCCTCCTTTTTGGAAATGGGTTAAAAAAGGTGAAAGAGTGTTTTTTTGCCAACTATCCACGCGTCCAACTAGGTGGGGTGTGCTCCAACAAAAATTACTCGAAACCACATCCAATTAGCAGGGAGTTGAAAAAAAAACTCCAAAATGGCGGATTCAAGATGGCGGCCATAGAAACTTTCTCTGGTGTCTATCTCGGAGAGTATAAAAGATGGAAGAGTAGTTTCTTGGCAACAGATGATCAAGACCCAAAGGTCTACTTGATGATCAAGAAAAAAAACAAGATGGCGGATTTTTTTTATGCGAAAAATATGGTAAATATTGATTTTTCTTTTTTTATCTCTTTTTTGTTTCTTTTTATTTTCTTTTTCTTCTGTTTTCTTTTTTTTTTTTCTTTTTTTCTCTTTTCCTTTTTTCTTTTTCTTTTGCTTTTGCTTTTACTTTTTTTTTCTTTTTCGTTTTCCTTTTTTCTTTTCATTTTTTTTTTTATTTTTCATTTTCTTTTTTTTCTTTTTTCTTTCTTTTTTCCTTTTTTTTATTATTTTTCTTTTTTTCATTTTCTTTTTTTCTTTCTTCTTTTTTCTTTTCTTATTTTCTTTTTTTTTTCTTTTTCTTTTGTGAATGAGGAACACGGCCAGGTTATTGCAGATAGGTGGGGTGTGCGCGAACAAATTTTTTGGCAAAAGATGACCAGAATCCGAAGGTCTATTTGATGAGTAAAAAAATCGCGGTCCGCTTTAGCGGGCCGCGCACCCACGCGCCTTACTTTTAGTAATAACACTTCCCGCGAGCTGCTTTAGCAGCTCGCGCACCGAGCAAACGCTAGTTATAATATATATAGCTCGATTACCACTGACTCACTGATTCACTGACTCATTGACACAATTGTTCTCCTAGAAAGAGACAAAAAACGATAAAATGATGTACGGGAGATATGTTCGGGTGGGGGATTCGAGTGGGGAAAAATTATGACATTTCGGAAAAACAAGATGGCGGCCGACGTGAATCTTGCAACTCTTTTGTTTTCCAACCGATTTCTTTAAAATTTTGGATTATCGTAGAAATTAGTAAACGATTAACAGAAAAAGTGAAAAAAATTAAAAAAACAAGATGGCGGCCGAGCTGTGACGTCTCAAATTTCCACCCCTCTCCTGTAAAATTTTGTATGAAAAAAATTTTTTTCACCCATGGTGTCGTATAGAGCTCAAAGAATGTGACTCGGAGAAAGGTGGAGAGAGCTGATGAGTGAGGAGTTCGGAGACGGGCGAGGGGCACGGCCAGGATATAGAAGATAGGTGGAGGGTGCTCAACCAAATGTCATTCGAAACCTTGAGCAGTTGCCAGTGAGTTGAAAAAAAATTCCAAAATGGCGGAAAAAAAATGGCGGCAAATTTTGTCCGTCTCTCTCTCGGAGACTATAAAAGATGGAGGAGCAGTTTCTCGACAAAAGATTATCACAACCCAGAGGTCTACCTGGTGAGTAGGAAAAAAATTCAAGATGGCGGATTTTTTTTTTCCCCTATACAAAATGTATGGGTAATATTGAAGGGACTAGAAGTTGGGAACTATGCAAGACATTAATTTTGATAGGTTCATAGGGCTTTTTTTCTTTTTCTTTTTTTTCATTTTACATTTGCTTTTTTTTTTCTTTTTTTTTTTCTTTTTTTTTTCTTTTTTTTTCTTTTTCTTTTGTGAATGAGGGGCACGGCCAGGTTATTGCAGATAGGTGGGGTGTGCTCGAACAAATTTTTTGGCAAAAGATGACCAGAATCCGAAGGTCTACTTGATGAGTAAAATAATCGCGGTCCGCTTTAGCGGGCCGCGCACCCACGCGCCCTACTTGTAGTAAAAACACTTCCCGCGAGCTGCTTTAGCAGCTCGCGCACCGAGCGAAATAAATAAAGCCGAACAATCGCGGTCCGCTTTAGCGGGCCGCGCACCCACGCGCCCTACTTGTAGCAACAACACTTCCCGCGAGCTGCTTTAGCAGCTCGCGCACCGAGCAAACGCTAGTTAATATATATATAGCTGTTGGGGCTGATTCACTGACTGATTCACTGATTCACTGATTCACTCACTCATTGATCACCTCTCCTGTAAAATTTTGTATGAAAAATTTTTTTTTCACCGATGGTTTCGTATAGAGGACAAAAATTCCTTCGGAGGAAAAATATGGAGAGAGCTGATGATTGAGGATTTCGGAGACGGGTGAAGAGCACAGCCAGGGTATTGGAGATAGGTGGGGGGTGCTCGAACAAAAGTTACTCAAAACCTCATCCAATTGCCAGTGAGTTGAAAAAAAATTCCAAAATGGCGGATTCAAGATGGCGGCCATACAAACTTCGTCGGTGTCTATCTCGGGGAGTATAAAAGATGGAAGAGTGGTTTCTGGGCAAAAGATGATCAGGACCCGAAGGTCTACTTGATGAATAGAAAAAAAATCAAGATGGCGGAATTTTCTTTTCCCATACAAAATATATGGCGAATATTGAATAGACTAGAAGCTGAGAACTATGCAAGACTTTGATACGGTTCCTTTTCAAAATTTGATTTTATAAAATAATTCTCATTCTGACAAATGATGAGATATGATGATCAAGGGTTTGGAAGGTGGGTGAGGAGCACGGCCAGGTTATTGTAGATAGGTGAGAGGTGCTCAAACAAAAAATACTCGGAACTTCATCCAATTGGCAATGAACTGAAAAAAAATTCAAAATGGCGGATTCAAGATGGCGGCCATACCAATTTCATCGGCATCTATCTCGGAGAGTATAAAAGATGGAAGAGTGGCTATTTGATAGAAAATGATCAGGACCGGAAAGTCCACTTGACGATAGAAAAACCGCGGTCCGCTTGCGGGCCGCGCACCCACGCGCCCTACTAGTTAATATATATATAGCTGCTGGGGCTGATTGACTGATTCACTGATTCACTGATTCACTGACTGATTCACTCATTGATCACCTCTCCTGTAAAATTTTGTATGAAAAATTTTTTTTTCACTGATGGTTTCGTATAGAGTAAAAAAATTCATTCGGAGGAAAAATATGGAGAGAGCTGATGATTGAGGATTTCGGAGACGGGTGAAAAGCACGGCCAGGGTATCGAAGATAGGTGCGGGTGCTCGAACAAATGTCACTCGAAACCTCATCCAATTCGCAGTGAGCTGAAAAAAAATTCAAAATGGCGGAAAAAAGATGGCCGCCATACAAATTTCGTCGGTGTCTATCTCGGGGAGTATAAAAGATGGAAGAGTGGTTTCTTGGCAAAAGATGATCAGGACCCAAAGGTCTATTTGATGAATAGAAAAAAATCCAAGATGGCGGAACGTTTTTTCTCCATACAAAATACATATATTATGGCGAATATTGAAGAGACTAGAAGTAGGGAACTATTGATACGGTGTCATTTCGAAATTTGTTTTTATAGAAGAATCCTTATACTGACAAATGATGAGATATGATGATCGAGGGTTTGGAAGGTGGGTGAGGAGCACGGCCAGGGTATTGAAGATAGGTGGGAGGTGATCAAACAAAATATACTCAAAACCTCATTCAATTACCAGTGAGCTAAAAAAAATTCCAAAATGGCGGATTCAAGATGGCGGCCATACAAATTTCGTTGGTGTCTATCTCGGGGAGTATAAAAGATGGAAGAGTGGTTTATTAGCAAAAGAGGATCAGGACCCGAAGGTCTATTTATGAATGGAAAAAAATCAAGATGGCGGAATTTTATTTCCATACAAACTATGCAAGACGAAGGTTGCTTTTCAAAAGTTTTTATAGAAGAATTCTCATCCTGACTAATGATTCAGAGAAAAAATATGGAAAGTAATGCTTATCGAGGATTTGGAAGATGGGTGAGGAGCATGGCCAGGGTATTCAAGATAGGTGGGGGCTGCTCAAACAAAAAATACTCGAAACCTCATCCAATTGGCAGTGAAATGAAAAAAATTCAAAATGGCGGATTCAAGATGGCGGCTATACAAATTTCAAAGGTGTCTTTCTCAGAGAATATAAAAGATGGAAGAGTGGTTTTTTGATAGAAATGATCAGGACCTGAAATTCTACTTGACGAGCAGAAAATACGCGGTCCGCTTGCGGGCCGCGCACCCACGCGCCCTACTAGTTTATTTATATAGATGTGATTTAATGTAGAATTACATTTAATAGAAATGAGCCATATTACATAATTTTTTTTTTTTTTTTAGTTTTATAAATTAAAACGAAAATATAAGCAGTATATTGTGTATGACGATGGTTGAAAGAAATATTAAATTATCTCTTTAAACAAAAGTGGAAGTGGAAGTGGAAGTTATGGAATGGTAGCGATCGGGACGATCTGCGTTACGAAAAATCGTATCAAAAAAATCAATGTCAAACAAAATATTTTCAAGATGGATTTTAAAAATGTAAGTGAATACAAAAAATATAGATCTAAACTACTACATGGTGCAAATGTATATTTTTTTTGTATCTCAATATTATTAAATCAAGACCATGAAACTTTCTCCTATTGAGTAGGCGTTTCATAAATGGGAATATGTACCCTTTAATGTTCGATAGTGGACACTCGGAATACAGATCATAGCTTCAGAACCCCCTGGGACGGCAACAGAAAATAACTTTATGCACGATACACGTACTCCACGAGCCGAACTAACTTAAAATTACACGCCACATCTGGGTTAAAAGCGGATACTTTATACATTTTTACAAGCCTTTTAGGTTCATACGAGGTATGTATTATCTTATTTAAATGTACTAAGCTCATGCTCGTGACTTTGTCCGCGTGAAGTTAAGTTTTAAAAATCCCGCGGGAACCCCCTGTTTTTCCGAAATAAAAGGTAGCCTATTAGTCACTCACCAAGTCCTTTACTATACCCACCCATACAGAAAATCACGTCCACTCGTTGCTGCGTTCTTGAAGGACTAACCGACAAACAAACACATTCGCATTTATAATATTAGTGAAAACTAGTTGATGGCCGTGACTTCGTCTACGTGGATAATAATCAATCCCGTGGGAACTCATTGATTTTTCAAGATAAGTAGTAAGTAAGTATTCGTCAAAATCCGTCCAGCGGTCGAGTAGTGATACCTAAGGCCGAGATCTATGGGTCGTACTCTGGCTCTGCTCAAGAGTCAAGACAGCTAAAATGAGACACGAATATCATTGTTCTGACACATATCTCTCTCGTTTTAACTCAGTCTTGAGTCTGAGCTGAGTGGGAGTGCTATCTATAGATCTCAACCTGAGTCAGAGAGACAAAGTATTACTTTTGCATTTAAATTATTAGTAATGATATTTTATAAAGAAGAATGGTGATTTTTAGGGTTCCGTAGTTAAGAAGGAACCCTTATAGTTTCGCCATGTCCGTTCGTCCGCGGTTTTTTCAAAAATATTGTGGGTGTGGCAACACCTTTTTCGATTCAGGAATCCGTTTGTGAAATATGATATTTTAAAGTGCTAAATTTTATTAGAGTCAAGTGTCCCCCCTCTGCCAGCTAAATGGTTGTTTATAGGATACATGAAGAAATTCACAGCAGTAGTATATATAAAGAATTTTATAGGAAAACTATCACGGCTAAGTAGGGTTCATAAGTAAAGCAGTTATATATTCTTTTTTTTAACCCCCGACGCAAAAAGAGAGGGGTGTTATAAGTTTAACGTGTCTGTCTGTGTATCTGTGTATCTGTCTGTGGTAGCGTAGCCGCCAAACGGATGAACCGATTTTCGTTTAGTTTTTCTTGTGTCATAGATAATTTTATCCCGAGTGTTCTTAGCCATGTTTCATGAAAATCTGTTCAGCCGTTTGAAGATTTTATCAGCTCTTTTCTAGTTGATTAAGGGATCTGACTAACTTCCTTATGTCTGATCGATTCGAAATTTGGTACCGTGTTACTTCAATGATATTGAAAGTATATGGTAAGGTAACCATGACCTGATCAGCCGTTTGAAGATCATCAACTCTTTAATAGTTGATGAGGGGATCTGACTACCTTCCATATGTCCTATCGATTCGAAATTTGGTACCGTGTTACTTCAATGATATTGAAAGTATATGGTAAGGTAACCATGACCTGATCAGCCGTTTGAAGATCATCAACTCTTTAATAGTTGATGAGGGGATCTGACTACCTTCCATATGTCCTATCGATTCGAAATTTGGTACCGTGTTACTTCAATGATATTGAAAGTATATGGTAAGGTAACCTTGACCTGATCAGCCGTTTGAAGATCATCAACTCTTTAATAGTTGATGAGGGGATCTGACTACCTTCCATATGTCCTGTCGATTCGAAATTTGGTACCTTGTTACTTCAATGATATTGAAAGTATATGGTAAGGTAACCATGACCTGATCAGCCCTTTGAAGATCATCAGCTCTTTAATAGTTGATGAGGGGATCTGACTACCTTCCATATGTCCTATCGATTCGAAATTTGGTACCGTGTTACTTCAATGATATTGAAAGTATATGGTAAGGTAACCATGACCTGATCAGCGGTTTGAAGATCATCAGCTCTTTAATAGTTGATGAGGTGATCTGACTACCTTCCATATGTCCTATCGATTCGAAAGGTACCGTATTACTTCAATGATATTGAAAGAACATGGCAAGGTAACCATGACTTTGAATATGACATGTTAGAGTAAGGTTTAGATTTCAAAGGTGGGTAATTAAATGGGATCAATTAGGCTCAATTACCACTGCGCTAAAAAATCACTATAAATACCTTCCTAATATTTATACCTACTTTAAAAAGGACTAAATAAAAGTAAAATTAAAAATTTTAAAAACCCCCCGACACAAAAAATAATCTCTAAAAACTAACAAATAATATTTTATACCTATATATAATTTATTATCGTCACATATATTATGTAAGTTCAAATATTTTTATTTTCCAAGTGTCGTCGTCACGTCGGGGGACCGCTAAGTGAGAAAAACAGGTGTAGTCGCAGATTGCAACAAAATAATTTACTCCGAAAAATTCGCAAAATCGACACAACCGTCAACGTCGTCTGCCCTCACGTGTCGCGCGCGGCATTACGTAGAGCGTAGACTATATATGCATGAAACTTAAGATCGCTCGTACCTAAATGTAATTCGTAATAATTAATTAGCTGTTGGAAAAATACTTTATAAACTTTAGCGGTCCCGCGACGCGACGACGACACTTGGAAAATAAAAATATTTGAACTTACATAATATATGTGACGATAATAAATTATATATAGGTATAAAATATTATTTGTTAGTTTTTAGAGATTATTTTTTGTGTCAGGGGGTTTTTAAAATTTTTAATTTTACTTTTTTCTAGATTAGGTATCACACGTAGTGTAAGTTGCATATTTTGTAGTATATTAAAGTATTTAAACCATGGAACTCAAAATATATTCAATATTCATAAATGAAGTTTCTTTACATGTATTTAGTTATTAATAGAAAATTTCATATATACAATACTATAAACCTAAATTTAATTCTAAAATTAAAACTAAAATAAAAACTAATTAAAATCTAAAACCCCATCCAAGCCACCGCAGTGTGGCATAGTACCCAAGATGCTGGCAGCATTACCTCTTTGGATGGCCAGGCTAATCCTTTGGCCAAGGTAGCTGCCAGCTCTTGGATCCCCGGTAGACTCGATCACCTTTTTTGATATCTCTAAAAAAAGTGCGCGAGCCTCCGGGCCCCACGGCCCCAGGGTCTCTACACCAAAAGGCGCAAATATGAAACCACTGTCAAGTTTCTCATATTTGCGCCTCTTAGCCCGTTCGGCGCTAGTAGCCGCTGCACCCGCCACAGAGGAGGTCGCATGGATGTGGGAAGCAGCTAGAGTATCTACACAGGTGGCATCCCACACAAGCGACCTCCCTGTCCTCCAAGGAACAAGCGTCATACCATCAGGTCTCTTGCCATCACTACGTGCCAAACCAATAGGTTCTAATACAGCTGGCACGTGAGCAGTAGCAAGAGACCTGCGGATGATGTCGTTGAGGGCATTGTGGCGGGAGAAACGACCAGCGCTCTTCGAACAGGAGAGCCCGTGATGACCGTAAGCGTCGACGTGGTCACCGCAGTGGCAACGGTGAGGCTGGGTTATTTTGGCGCCAAGCCTAAGACCAACTACCACTGCAAGAGTGGCGTGGTTTAAAAGAGTGCCCAGATTAGCAGAAGGGATAGCATGGAGCCAGTGTCCGGATTCTTTCGCAGACACAGCGAGAAGACGAGCACGGTCTTTGGAATTTGCTTGCATTAACATTGCGTCAAAAGTTTTTTTACAAATAATGTCATCCCACTGTCTCTGGGAAGGAAGAGAAACCGGCAATTGATTTGGGCTAATCGCTGACCAACCATTTCTTGCCTCTGCCAAGTACGACACCTCAATTGATCCCAAAGACTGGGATATAATTTTTTCAAAGAGAGTGTGTGTACTATAAGCAGAGGAAAGAAAAGCTGGCAGAGAGACACTAGAAATTTTGCGGATTCCCAGACCTCCATACCTGATCGGAAGAGAAGCCTGGGCCCATACTTGATCATCTATCGGACAATTTAAGATTTCAGATAGAATATTTTGTATAAAATTATCCAAATTTTCCAATAAATTATTAAATTTCCAAAGAGGTGAACATCTAACGAAATAAGTAAATTTTGGAACAAATAAGCAGAATCGAATGATGGTCATTGCCATATGAGGATTAATATCTAACAGATGATGGGAAGTGTTTTTGAATTTAGAAATTAAGTCAGTAAAAAATTGAGGAACTGAGGCCTCTAAAACAGGTGCTCCTAAGAGGCGAAGTGACTCATCGTTTAAAATTTTAATACCCGGAGCTAAAATATTGATTTTATTCAATATGTGCAGTTTGGATTCGGCCGAAAAATAAAAGCACTGTCCTAGGTCAGCAATAATATTTGTTACTTGCAACTACGGAACCCTACACCGCGCGTGGCCCGACACGCACTTGGCCGGTTTTATTATTCACAATAATTTGTGCGCAACATTAAACTACTAATCCATTTCACTTTATTACCAACTGGATCCATCATGATGGCCTTATTTCGAGTAAATAATGGCATTTTTTATTTGGAACACATCAATACAGCCATTGTACCGACATTGTAATTTTTCTTTATGTATCGTAATGAACCTTATATACTGATAGCTCGGGAGTACGTAGAAAATTCTGTAAGGGTTCTATAAATTTGAAAGTGTGATTCTTTCTTCGATAGTCGTGTATAGTAAATAAGGTCTGGTGAAATGCAGGGTTTCTAGGTAAACTATAGTATTTTTTAAATCACAGAAACATAAGATTGCTGTATTTTAAAAAAGTTGAAATGTAGTGTTGGTTTTAGATATTAATAAATTGTTTCATAAGGAATATAATATGCTATGAAATCTTAATATTATTAAATAATAACGATAAAGTATAGCGCCCTCTGGTGGCCTATGACTTTAATAAAATTACGGAAAAAAGATTCTTACATTTTTAGCGTATAAAAATAAAATAAAGGTAAGTATCTGATAGTTCCACCTAAAATTCAAATATTGTGGGAATGTGAGACCACTACGGATCAGCAGGCCCAGTTTGCTATGCCTACTCAAACTCAACGCAGATGATTTTGTCCATCTCCTCAAAACTGCCCACGGGCTCTTAGGTCATAAAAATACTAAGAGCATCGTGCGATGATCGTGCGTGTTAGTGACGCGTAATTACATTCCTTTGTTCCGGCCCATGCCGTCACCAGACAGCATTAGGACTTCAATTATAATATAAGCTTAAGGTGGAAGACACAGTTCTGCCCGCGAAATTCAAATTTAATTTAGTTTTTCGCAATTTGTAAACTAATACTACGACAAAGTAGGCTTATGACATTCTAATTGCGACAATGGCAGTATCATCTTCACCGGTTTATATAAAAATCTTTACTCGAAAGTGTCCAGTTTAAGAAATTAATCAAAATATCGACTAATTTGTGAGTAACTCACGTCCAACTCAGTATTTTGATTAATTTCTTAAACTGGTCACTTTCAAGTAAAGATTTTTATGTAAACCTGTGAAGATTATAATTCTACTGGCGCAATTAGAATGCCATTAGCCTAGTTTGTCGTATTAGTTTAAAAATTGCGAAAAACCAAATTAAATTTGAATTTCGCGGGCAGACTCGTCTAATGATCCTTAACGGCCTTCTTTTGTCATATATTATGTCATGTATAGTCTGGCAATTAGAAAGATATTGTAATCTTGGGTCACAGCAATTTATATCTACTAGCTTAGTCCGCTTTTACCTACCTATAGGCGGAATCAAGTGATGTATAGGACAGCTGGTGAAAGGCTGTTTTTTCATTAGAACTGCGCAAATCAAGTGATGAGTTAGATCTGTCACAATACCTACTATAGTGAATATTATTGCTTAATTTTCTCATCTTAGCTCAACACATAGCTCTGTTGGAAAAGGGAAGGGTCCAGGGATCAGAAATTCAAATTATTGATAGATAAACCCCCGTATTCACCAAGCATACCTAAATCATCCCCTAAGTATGAGCCTCTTTATGGAGGTAGCCCCTAAATACAATCCCTTCCACAATGTCCTTTCCACCTTTAGGTGTTGCCTAAAGGTTCGTGACACGTTCGTGTCTACGAAAGCGTCACCTACAACTACTATAGCGTCAACTTAGCTTAGGTAGCTTGTAAAAGTTCAGGAACGTTTTTAAATGGGCATGTGACACAGAAATAATTTTTCAAATCGGACCAGTATTTTCGGAGATTAGCGCGTTCAAGCAAACAAACAAACAAACAAACTCTTCAGCTTTATTTATAAAAAAAAAATAAAGTATAGATATAGATTATGTGTCTCAGCAAATGGCAGGCACATTCTATGAAGTCGTCTAATGCCATTTGTAGCTATTATTTTAAACCCGTCCCGTTGTATGAGGTCAAATGGTGGTCGCCCTATTAAAAAGCTGATTTAATCGTATACAGTACTTACGAACCTACATACATGTCTGCAGTATTGTATGAGTTAAAACTTTGTAAAGCGTGTGTTTTGTGTAAAGCGTTTGTACAAACAATAAAACCTCCAATTTTCCTGGTGAAAGCGGCACGGCGCGGCGTGGTGACATCCATTTTGCTCCTCCATTTTGGTCGAAACGGACCGCGGAGTTTTTAGGGTTCCGTACCAACAGGGTGCCAACAGGACCCTTTTACTAAGCCTCCGCTGCTCGTCTGTCCGTTCGTCTGTCAGCGGGCTGTATCTCGTAAACGGTAACAGGTAGACAGTTGAAATTTTCACAGAGTATGTATTTCTATTGCCGCTATAACAACAAATAATAAAAATTAAATTAAATTAAAAAATAAAGGGGGCTCCCATACATGAAAAAGGATATGAAATAAAATTTTATTTTTTTACCCTGGCATGTGGGGTGCTATTGTCTAGAGCTCAAATATATTTTTTATTATATTTTAGATTCAAAAATGAAGAAATGGGGGGCCTTCAAAGTTGTGACCAAAACAAACAAGCATTTTTTCCCCATTAGCTAATTTAGTACTATCTAAGAACCAAGATAACTAAATATCTATCTAGTTTAAAAAAAAGTTATTTAGTCATATGTACGGAATCCTAAAAGAGCGAGCGCACTTGGCCGATTTTATATAAACGTAAGGTGGCACCTAAAAATACAACAGAAATAGACTGCTAAAATCATAACCCCTACCTTTGGTTTTGCCGTAGTCAGGTAAAAGGAGCACTATCGCGTGAGCAGTCTGCCTTGATGAGTTTGTGATTACGAATCGCCTTGGCCCTTGTCCGGAATAATGGTGCCTTTGTTTTGAATGTTTAACTAACGTTATCATTTGATTCTTTTCTAATATTATAAATGCGAAAGCGTTTGTTGGTTTGTCCTATAGTCACGCAGCAAAGGAGCAATGGATCGACGTGAATTTCTGCATTCATCCATCCATCCATCAGCCTGTATTCGTCCACTGCCGGACCGCCTTTCCGAGAGCGCGCCACCAAACACGGTGCTCCGCCTTCCACATCCAACCGCTTTCCGCCACCTTCTTAAGGTCATCGGTCCAACGAGCTGGAGGGCGCCCTACACTGCGCTTGCCGGTACGCGGTCTCCACTCCAGAACACGTCTGCCCCATCGGCCATCGGTTCTGCGACAGATATGACCTGCCCACTGTCACTTCAGCTTGCTAATCCTCATTGCTATGTCGGTGGCTTTTGTTCTTCTACGAATTTCCTCGTTCCGGATTTTATCCCTGAGAGAGATTCCCAACATAGCTCGCTCCATAGCGCGCTGAGCGACTTTTAATTTGTGAACGAGGCCCACCGTCAGTGTCCACGTTTCCGCTCCATACGTCATTACCGGTAGGATACACTTATTGAAAACCTTTGTCTTCAGGCTTTGCGGTGCGACGAATCAAAGACCTGACGCAGCTTTGAAAATGCTGCCCAGTCCAGCTGAATTCTTCTGTCAGCCTCCTTGTCGAAGTGAATTTTTGCATGGATATACTTAATTGATATACCTATTTGTGTTTTTATTATGAAAAACAGAGGGTTTCCACAGATTTTTTAAAAATTAAATCCACACGGACGTAGTCGCAGGCAATAGTTCTGTATATTGAATACGATATTATAATAATATGAGTCATTGTACGATGTTTTTTTTAATTGTTCTTATCTATAATCGTAAATTATTATTTATCTTATTATCTAGTCTCACGTCTGACTTAAACAAAGATTTCTTATAATATTTATGTAATGAGATGAGTAAATAATAATGTAGGAAATAGGCCGCAAGGTACATTTAGCTTTATATATAGCTAGAAGGATACTCACTAGGCCATAAAGCAAATGTGTCATAAAATTGATAGCTTTAGACCCTAGAAGCAGGTGTCCACGTTCACGTAACGAATTCAAAACTACCTGCCCCTACTCTTCACAAATAGAAATTATATACAAAACTGTCGTTTTCTATGGAAAAAAGCGGAATTTAATTAAATAAGTAAGTGGTAATAGGTAGTTAGAAGAATTTCCCATAATAGCTCGGAAATACATATTACGCAACATTAATACCTAGGTACATTGTACCCGAGCAAAACCGTGGCGAGTCACTAGTAAATTATATAATTTAATATAAAAAATTATTTTTAAAAAACCTATTTCAAACGCCCGCGCCAGTACAAATTATAATTTATTGTTGATATTTTAAAAACCGATTTCGATAAAATTTCAATGGGACCGCCTGGGAAGAAAAAAAGAATTTTCCAAATCGGTTCAGGCGTCTTCGGCGTAATCGGTGAACATACATAAAAATAAAATAAAAAAAAGATTCCGACGAATTGAGAACCTCCTCCTTTTTTAAAATCGGTTAAAAAAGAAAAGGAGGCGGTTTTACATTCGTCGCGTATATTTCTTTTCACAGTATGATTGGCAACCCTGCCCATACCTCTATAAAAATCCGCGTTGACATCAAAAGGACGTTTAAAAAGCGTCCTTTTCAGACCCCAGACAATATCCTTGCAACCTGTAGCGTGGTGTGCGTCGATTTATTGATCGCAACTAAAGCGGGTACAAACAATAAACTTCTATGGTAACCTTCTCGATGCACCACAACATTTTTTATCCACCTTATCGTCTGTAAACTCAGCTTGGGTCTCACTTTCGTCTCAACTTGGGTAGCGCGTTTAGTTTTGTTGTTAATGCTTCCTTGGAGCTGTTAGCATACCTTCGCCAAGGAACCGAAACGAAAGGAATTGATGCAAAATTTGCGTTAGAACCCTAAGGGTGGAACCACATTTGTGAGGATCGTTTCGGATTTCGCCCATACAAAACTGTCAAATTCCATAGAAACGTGTACGGATCAAATCGGCTTTTCGATGCGTACACGACTGTATGGAAAATGACAGTTTTGTATAGGCAAAATCCGAATCGATCCTCACAAATGTGGTTCCACCCTTACAGTCCAGAAGGTCCGATCCCCTGGACGTCCAATGTACTATGTTTTTACAAGCTTTCTCTATACTTCACGGCGAATTTATTTATTTAAAAAATGTGCAAATCTTGCAATCGATTTTTCGACGACTTCCCAAAGTTGGATCAAGCTCAGATTGAGCATGGAGCCGTATTCCCGGTGACAATAGGTTCTATCAGGAGTTGGTATTGATCTGATGATGCAAACTGAAGATATTCCACCAGGTTCAAGGATAGTCAGTTGTTTTGATAGGTATCTAGTAATCGCTAATTTTGTCATATCGTTTAATGTAGTGATAGCGTAGTGGTCAGTGTGACTGCTTTTCTTTGCTACTTTGTGATCCGAGAGTCGTGAGTTCGAATCTCTCTTGGGGCATATTTTTTTTTCTTACATATTTTTTTAACCTTTTTTAAAAAATTATTATTTATGTTACAAAATATATATAAAAATACATATTAATAAAAAATATATACATAAAAAGTGAAAACTAATAAGTATGCGATATTGCCTCGACCACATTATTTAATTTGGGACTTTGTGCTACCGCCATCTTCAATATTTTAATAAAACTAATACAATGTTTGTAGCAATGTTTAGGTAGAAAAACTAGAAACACTAGTTTTGCTATGAGTTTTATTAAAATATTGAAGATGGCGGTAAATGAAAGATTATTTAATTAGTATTAAAGTAATCTCGTATTACCTGTTAAACTACACAGACATATAAAAACGCGCTGTAGAGCTGTAGAGCTGTCCGTGCTCCCCTAATCTTGCAATAAATATAACATCAATGGTAAAATTTATTATTAGGTATGTTGATATACTACCGATGTATAATAATAGGTAATAACTCTAATCGTCAGGAATTTAAGAGATGGAATTATTTTGGATATCGCTTCGAATAAAAAATTCGAAAGCTTTTAGTAGTAAAGAAAAAGACTAAAAATGACAAAATAAAATTAAATAAAAAAAAATTTTTAGGTTACAAGCTTTCATGAACTAAAAAGTATAAAACAAGAAAGGATTAGTAGGTACATAAACGCGAGGAAGTGGGAGTAGAGTCAGTGATTATAAATAGGCAATTTGTTTTCATTGTGAGTCGTTTTGGTACCTAGATGTCTACCTACTTGAAAGCTTGTCGCTAACCTACCCACCATTTAGGTATCAAGCAAGTACTTATAATCCACAGCATGATCTGGCTGGCTTATATTGTCGCTAACCTACCCACCATTTAGGTATCAAGCAAGTACTTATAATCCACAGCATGATCTGGCTGGCTTACCATCTACTAACTAGCTTAATGAATGCTTTTTGCTATCATACAGCGACAAGCTTTCAAGTAGGTAGACATCTAGGTACCAAAACGACTCACAATGAAAACAAATTGCCTATTTATAATCACTGACTCTACTCCCACTTCCTCGCGTTTATGTACCTACTAATCCTTTCTTGTTTTATACTTTTTAGTTCATGAAAGCTTGTATCCTAAAAATTTTTTTTTATTTAATTTTTCATTACTGCTCTTGCTGTTGAAATTGTTCGTCGCTACCAAATGCAAGCTAGACCATAGTGCAACTGGCGGTTGTGCTATGGTTAGAATGTGCATTCTAACTCACTCTCTATATATATACTGCTAAATATTATTTGACATTCATTCCTTTCCTACATTTTCGCCGTGAAGAATGTTAGCCTTAATGAAAGGGAAAGTTTTCTTAATTGACGTGAAACAGACACCGTCTGTTTCGATAAGGGAGAGGTCAGACTAGCTACTTTTAACGGCAGTCATCGGCGCTTTTGAGACTGCATTACGTTTACGCGACTCAAAAGCGTTCTATACCATACTAAAAGTTGCGAAGGTCAGCGTATAAAAATCGCGGAACGCCGATGTTAAAAAAATTGGTTGTCTGTACAGTCGGTTTACGCACAATAGTTTTACGTGATAACGTCATAAAGAAGCATTGATGAAAAAATAAATAAACGCTTGGGCCGATCGTGCCTCTGTATCGCTTGTTCCGCGCTCTCGCTTGCACGCTCAGGCTCAGGCGGAACGTGACACTTTTTCGTGCGTGCAGCCGGTGTTCATCGATTTATAAGACGTTATCACGTCAAAACGCAACTCGATCGCTGCGACTGGAGTTTGTTGTGTGCCCACGTTAGCGTTCGGAAGCGGAATCGAGCTTCCGGACAGCTATTCAAAACCATATTTGCGCCGATCGCTGTCGCTAAAAGTAGCTAATCTGCCCTTTCACTGAGAGATTTTTATGGCTGTTTAGTGTTTACGTAGAAGTACCTCTCGATTATTAAAAACCCCAAAAACATTGAATTATTCTGCAAAAAAATGTTTCTGTAAAACAATAAAAGTATAATCATTCATTCATTTATTCATGCTTATTAGCAAGTCAAATGAGAATAGGCCCTGGGGAAGAACCGTGATTAGCCGCTCCCGATCGTTCAATCTCCGCCATTCCTTGGGTGCTCCAAAGTCGGACAAGGTTAAAAGTCCTGCGGGGACCCTCTGTTTTTACGGGTTAAAAGGTAGCCTATGTCACTCTCCAAGTCTTCAACTATGCAAAAAAGTCGTTGCTCCTTTTCTGCATGATTGACAGACAAACCAACAAATAAATTTCTTCCTTTACCTACCTGTCCTTACTTGTCTCATCTCTACGTGCCTCTTACTTGTACCTCTTACCGGCGACATAATTACGGGTATAATTGACTTCAAACGGTATTCTTGTACCAGCTATAATTAAGAGTTGTTATGTAAATAAAAGGCTTATTCAACAAGTGGGTCATCCAGGGCCAGTCGCGCCCTCACCTTGCCCCGCGGCCCTCCCACCCTTCGCACTTAGCGGGTCATGATCGTCGATTGTTCATGACCTACTTTATCTCAAAATCGACGATTGATGACACGAAAAACAACGAAACACGGCAATTTGGTGCCGGTGGGAGGCATCCATGAAATTGATATTTCCCGCCAATTTAGATAAAGAGCGTCCAGAGGTTTTATTCGCAATATTTCAATTTTTCTTTGGATAGATATATTTTTGTATTGGTGTCTGAACTCTATTGATCGTCGCAGGTATCAGCTAATAGCTGGTACCGCAGGACTTTTAACTTTGTCCGACTTCGTCCGCGCGGAATAAGGGATTTTGATTGAAAGCAAAGTGAAAACAACAAATTTTTGCATGCCACCTGGCTCTAATTTACTGAACTCTTGCAAATCATAACTTCGTGCTGACTGTTTGCAACTTGTAACACGGATCCGTAGTATCAAGGACCGGTAATATAATTGCAACTGTAAACTTCATTATTAATAAGCGGCCGAGACGGACGTGAAAGCTCTGCTCGCGAAATTCAATAACACTAGACTAAAATAGAGAGACCCGAGGCCACTCGCGCTGTCATAGGTCTACATTATGTTCTTAATACACACACATACACTAGGCTTTCCGCTTATTTGGAGTGGAGAGGAGAATATTAGTCAATTTCAACGGTATAAAAAACGGTTTAAACTGTCTACTGTTGAAAAAAAAAATTGAATATTAGAAAGACATGAATCAAAACCTCATGCTCAATGAGATGTTGGAAAATACCAGAGATGTAAGAGCAAGCCATCGATCAACCATGAGGACCTAAATGAGGGCGATGAAGAATTCTATTCTTCAGTATATATCCAACTTAACTATCTTACACATAATCTCTGGAGGCAAGCCTGCGGCTATCGACATACGACCGCTCCAATATTCATGAATCTCTATTGTGGCTGTATACCAACAAAGCTATATTACCACTAAATAACCCTGTATCCTACGTGACGATCAATACGCTAGGGGTAGAACCTTTTTACTTCCAACTGCGTTCTAATGAAAAAGCGAGCAGCACGAGCAAGATTTTGAGAGACCAGAATTTATTGTTCGACATGATGGAGGTAAATAATGAAAAGTATATATTATTTTAAACCACTTTCAAGCTTTTTTATCATTCCAATATAACGTAAGTAAATGAATCAGTATCGTTTTATAATACTTAATTTTAATTAAAACACATTGAAGGCTGCTGTTAATTCCGACGTAATTTGAGATGAATCTGCTTCAATTGCAAAATTTTGACTGTTATCAAAATGCTGATATTTATTAATTATAATGGAAAGTGTGACATGCAAGAGGATTTTTTCTATTATTACATACATTCTTACATATTATATATATATACATATATTCTTACATATTTTTCCATAATTTTTATTTTTATTATCTATACTAATATTATAAAGAGGAAAGATTTGAAAAGCGGCTGGTCTTTTCTAGGATCAAAAGTTACCAGCAAGAATAACATTTGTAAAAACAAAAAATAAATCGGTCAAAAAATAAATAAGCTATCTGTTTTACTCTACCTGTACCTATCTGTCTCTTTCTAAAACGAAATTTTTTATGAATAATGTATGAAGCTACTCTTGTAACTTCACACGCCACTAGAGTCCTCTTTCTCCAATAGAAAACTTATAAAGCTCTTTATTTCCGAGACTAGTTAAGATATTTATAAATTAAAAGTGGCATGATGTTATATAACATTAAAAAATATATTTTAAAGGACTATGGGCGGAATCGTCCCCCCCTATCAACAAGAATTAAATGTAGCGCAATTGATAGACCTTGGCAAGATGATATTTTTTTACTATGGCGACGATGCCCAAATGCATGGGGTTCTCATTGTATCTTACGTTCAAAAAAATATTTCGTTGACGTATTATTGATGACTAATTCCAAAATACCTACTCATTTATCTATTTATCTACTCCCATGCTATAAATCCTCTTTAATAGATTCTGAAACAGTTAGCTTATTGCCAACATTAAAACACCCAATGTCATAATAACCATTATATCATTCAAAAGTATGATATAATGTTGTACTGAATTTCATTATAACACACCTTTGTTTTTTTTCGATCCCTTCTGCAAAAAGGTTTCTCAACAGACAGCCACATTCTTACTGCTCGATGCGTGATAACTGTATGAATTTCAAAAAAAGAACGTCTGACTGAATTTCAAAAATAGTACATTTAAAACACCTAATAGAGGAAAGTGTACCTTTTTAAAAACCCCGTAAAAAAAACCTGGGTTATTCTAACAGAGTAGAAGTAGTTATTTTTACTGTTATATGATTTTTATACGATAAAATATAGAAAAAATAACAAAAATAAATCAATTTCAAACAAAAAGTTTTTTTTTTTTTTAGAAGAACCCCAGCGATTTTGAAGCTGAAACCAACTATTTACGTCTATTTGGATCCAAATGAACATATTAACATAAATCCGGTGACTGTTGGAGGGTGGGGACGGGGTCCATACAAAATTGCCCATGGTCCTTTAGGTATAAAAAATGTCAGTCCAATACCCTATTTTGGCTTTCAATTCCTCATTAGCTACTTTCGTTTCCGATCGGTCAAGGGTCCTCCGTTCACCATTTTACATTCCATGTTCCAGGATGGATTACATCCCTACGTCATTGATATCCCAACTACGGGCACGAAGCGCTGTACTCAATCTTCATTACTCATTCCCACGGCGAGTCTGGAATGCTCTTCCGAGATCTGTGTTCCCAACACTTAGAATCTAGTAATCTAGGTATCTTTTAAAAAGAACGAATGGGCATCTTCTAGTTGGCAAATACTAGAATATAATATAATTGAAATGATTTTATTCAAATAATTTTTTTTACAAATGCTTTTGAATCGTCGACCCAGCCATTGCTTCGCTCAACCATATTTAAGGGAACGTAACAACCCGCACCACATCATCGCTTTGTAACTTGTATTTTTTATTTAAAATGCTTCCTGCCTGCCGTTAAATCCTTACTATCCTTACTAATATTATAAATGCGAAAGTGTTTTTGTTTCTTGTTTTTTTTTTGCTTTCTGGCTTTTTGGTTTGTCCTTCAATCACGCCGCAACAGAACAACGGATCAACGTTATTTTGCATGGGTATATTTGAGGACCTGGAGAGTGACATAGGCTACTTTTTATCCCGGAAAATCAAAGATTTCCCGAGGGATTTTAAAAACAAATCCACGCGGACGAATTCGCGGGCATTAGCTAGTTAGCGGGTTGTTAAGTTCCCTCAAATAAGGTTGAGCGAAGCATGGCTGGATCATGAGTCATGCTCGTAAACGGGTGCCACCAGCGGTAATGGGGCAACTTTCTGTCTGCCCGTCTTATACAAAAGCATATCTAAATTATAATTAGATATGCTTTTGTGGAACTAAATCCACGCGGACGAAGTCGCGGGCATCAGCTAGTCTATATATATAAAAACTTTACTGCAACAAAGTTTCAAGTGATTTTAGATGCCTATTTACATTCCTAATAATTGGCGTGTACGCGACATAATTAATGGCCACAATAATAAGATTAAATGCTCATTTAAAAATGTTTATCAGAGTTTTTTATTTTTGTATAGGTATCTATGCTATATACTATATACTATACTATAATATTATAAAGAGGAAAGATTTTTTGTTTGTTTGTTTGTTTGTTTGTTTGTACCGAATAGGCTCTGTAACTACTGGACCGATTTTAACCATTTTTTCACCAATAGAAAGCTATAAGTTATCAGGAAGTAACATAGGCTATAATTTATTTTCAAAATAATTAGAGATCCTAAAGGAAATTGCAATATTGCAATTGCAAATTGCAATATTATCCTAAAGAAAATTGCAACCCAAAGTAGCATAATTTTGCTACTTTGGGTTACATTAATGATACATAAAAATTATTAATGATACATAAAAATTATGTACTACATGATTAAAGTACTCATTATTTTCTACAAAAAATCCCCGAGGGAATTTATCTACCTATTATGTTTGAGTCACAATAGTAGCTTTTGTGTTCTTAAATTTCATTAGATTGCCTTTATTATCGTAGTATTATTTCTTCCTTACTAATACATATTATAAATGCGAAAGTGTGTTTGTTTGTTGGTTTGTCGGTCAATCACGCTGCAACCTATGGATTGACGTGATTTTTTTGGATAGGCATAGTTGAAAACCTGGAGGGTGACAAAGAGTTCCCGCGGGATGTTAAAACTAAATCCACGCGGGCGAAGTCGCGGGCATCAGCTAGTAGTAAATATTCAAAGAGTAGATTGGATATGTTTTTAGGATGGGTTTGTAAATGCCTAATTGGAATAAAATAAAATTACCTTTTAATTAAATAGCCCTTTATTATATAAGACTTTAAACAAAAGCCCTTCCAATCCCTTTTTATGAACAAAACCCAAAGAATCTGAAGTGGTCGAGTGCTTTAAGCAAATACGTGTAGGTAGGTATGACTCCAAATTCAATACGTATAAACTATTGTTCGGCCGTTCAGAGAATGCGTTCCTGACACCTGTCAGTTAGTCACGACAACTGTCACAAAATTATAACATTAATTGATTATTGATATAATAATGTTGTTTTAATGCTCATCAATTGTTAAAACGGTAAACAACCAGCAATAATATTTTTATCGTAACTGCAACGCCATTACAAAGTTACGTCGTCAGTTCAATCGCGACATGTCAGGAACGCATTCTCTGAACGGCCGTAGTTTAAACTTCATTTGCTGTAAAGCATTTTCCGAATTGAACATTCTGCGTATAGACTATAATAGACGAACTTAAGTCGCCCGATTTTATTTTTACAGCAAAAGAATTGTCCGACTATTTTTTTTAAGTTAGCAATGCTACACGTGACTGCTATTCCCTTTCCCATCCTAAGAAGCGTAAAGCGTATGCTGGCATGACAATATGTGCAATGGCTGCAATTTGAACCGTCAATCTTTGTTGCACTATTGAAGCTATAACTTTATGTGTTGAGACTCAAAGTTCATTCATATCCTAAACAAATGTAAGAATCATGAGAGTCTCTTTAAGAATTGAGCAGTGAATTGTCTTGGCTCTGCCATTAAGCCTATCACTGGTTCCGTGGATGGTAGAGGTCCATCGCATATTATCTTGTACTTCTGTAGGATTCCCACGAGCATTATAAAGATGAAGGACTTGCCGCAAGCTTCACCTGGACACCGTCTGCGACCTGCAAGTTATAACGAGATTAACAAAACTAGTATCTACGTACTCTATTTTCAAGCCGATCTAAAATTTACAAATACTTTTTGGCAAAACCGCCAACACGGGTACTATCCTTTTACTATCGCGTATTCTTTTTCTGTTCGTAGTAATTATAGTATTATAAGTAGAAGCGAGCGGCGACAGGTCGTTCATGGACTGGGAGCCGAGACCATTCAGACCTTCGTCATTTTATAAAAGCTGAAAATTTCTGCGCGTATGTCCCCGATAGAGATAAGAACGATCCCAGACTATGAAGTTTGGATCATGGTGGCTTTGGGAGATATCGGGTAGTAAAGATGTATAAATTCTGAGTATACTTTCGTCATAGTATAAAAGCTGAGTTCTATATATGTTAGGGAGCTATCAAAAGATGTTTCCTCAGCAGTCAGACACTTAGCATGGTTCCAAACCCCTGTCAGACACCCTTAAACATAGTACATTGTGAGTATACTTTCGTCATAGTATAAAAGCTGAGTTTTATATATGTTACTTGGGGAGCTATCAAAAGATGTTTCCTCAGCAGTCAGACACTTCCGATGGTTCTTACGCCCCGTCAGACACTTTGAAAATCTGCCGTAGGTAGGTAGGTAGGCGAATTTTGATGAAACCATGGACTTTTACGGGATATAAAGTACCCTGCGTGTTAATAATAAAGTACCAAGTAATATTTTTGAGCAATAGGTAAGTAAAGTTGTAAAGTTTAAACTGTTATAAGATTGTACACCGTATTAAAATAACTCTTGTTTTGATACAAGAACGATGGGGCTGTCATATACTTCAATATTGCATAAAAACTCTCTACAATAAATAAAGATCATAAAAAAATTATTATGACCAGCAACTTGATTCTTTTTTCTTTAGATAGCTCATTTTATCTAGTTTTAGGAAACATTAATAAAACCATACCGCCATTTTCCCTGACACAGTGACAAATTATTTTGTAAAGCCTAAAACAGTGAACGCAGTGCATCTAAAAAATGCCTGAAACCTCCCTTACAAAATTGGTTCAAATAGTTCACGAGAATACCGCGGTATGACATATTTAATATCGGTTCGAATCATAAATATAATTTCTAAGGTTCAAATACTTATATAGTGCCTACTCGTATTTTGAACTGGCTTTTGAATAATGAAGCAACTTAACTAACAAATAATGCGAATTATGATAAAATATATTTAGGAAGATGCCTATTTACTCTTGATTTAGAGGTACCCAAGTTGGAAAAATGGAAGTCGGAATTGAATTCCAAAGTTTTGCTTCAATCTTACCTATACTAAATGGAAACAAGTTGCTAGCAGTCCTGAATTCTCCCTTGTCATCAATAAATCGTTCCGGTATGAATTTGTCCGGCTGCAGCCAGATATTCGAGTCTGCATGCAAGTCTCCTAAGGACACAAGGACCGTTGCTCCTTTTGGTATAACGTAGCCGTCTATATTGAAGGCGGTTAACGCTCTCCTTCCGCCAGCGAACGGTGCGATTGTACAGCATCTAAGCACTTCACAGATGAAGGCCGATGTATAAGGCAGTCTAGAAAAAGAAAATTTCAAGATGATGGAGGTTTTAAAAAGTATCGAGTGTTTTCATTATTCTTATCATCTCATCTGATATTAAAATATAATCTTTTGGCGTAAATTACTAATATTATTACTAGGTTTAGTTTGTCCTTCAACCACAACGTAGCAACGGATCGACGTAATTTTTTTGCATGTGTAGATAATAGATATACTGACAGGCTACTATATCCCGAAAAAACAAAAGAGTTTCCGCGGAATTGATAAAAGCCTAACTCCACGTGGACGAAGTACCGGGCAAAGGCAAATTGTTTATAACTGACCTTGCGCTGTCGGCCCAAGTGGGTAATTTATCTCCCAGGGCATTTTTAATCTCCTCATACAATTTCTGTTGAACATTCGGATAATGTAGGAGCATTATGACCGCGAACCCCAGAGCAGCGCTACCAGTGTTGGAACCCGCAAAAATAATGTCCAGACATATACCTCTAAGCTGATCTTCTGCAAATAACAAAATTACCGTAATTAACAAGTATAAAAGTTCAAAAACTGTTACCCATTACGGAATTGGATGTACAATTCGCCATATTGATTTTGTTCGTATTTATGCGGTTCGTATTTAACAGATGCGGTGTTGCGAACTGCCGATAGATGTCTGAACTTTAAGTCGTTTGGTATATTTAAGTATTGCACTATATTTATATTTATGTAGTGGAGACACTGTATTGCCTTTTTTTACTTTTGACCATACAAATAGGTACCATATTATAAATACCATAAAGCTCGTGAACTCTCTGGGTAATAGTCTTGTAGGCAGTAGGTATAATATAAACTATGAACTAATGTCAAGCCGATTTATTGCCTACCTCGTATACTATAACATATAGGTACTTATACCTATTGTAACGTCTAGTTGAAGTAATGGGAAAAAATGTCACTAGTTCAACGGTTGAACTAATGGGTTGAACTTGTGGGAATGAGCCAAATAAATTATGTGGAGCCGGGAAATTAAAATAATAAAATTTCATTACTCACCCGTATAAAGTGGTTTATTTTCATACATTTCTTGTAGGAATGAGTAAATTAAATCATTTCCTGGTACAGTTTTGTTCTTGTGCTTATTTATAGACTCCTGAAAAATTAAGCTGCATTTATCAACAAAAGCTTAGGTCAAACGTACACTTTTCTAAGAAAATCAGAACATTATGAAAACAAAACTTCTTAGGCTTCTGTTAAAATTAATATCATCATCATCATCATCTCAACTCATCACCGGTCAACCGGACACGGTCAAACGCGATAGACAAGTGCGGACCGGCAGACTTCACACCTTTGAGATCATAATGGAGAAACCTCAGACAGAAAACATGAGGAAATTTGCATTGTCTCAGGTTTTCCAAGTTGTTTGAAATAATTAGCATTACTTAGTAATTAACACGTGTTGTCCCATGGAAGTAAGGAAGATTGTTAGTCAGTGGCTGGCAGAAAGGGCCAAGCTGCGCAACATAGTGAACAGATTCGTATGTGTCGTTTTGTGTTGAAACCTGGTGCTGGAGTGGCGAACCCGCCCCCGACCCGGTTCCCGACCGGGAAGTGTAGTGTTGGCAGACTAGGTGGACTCACAACATCAGACAAGTAGCAAGGAGCTTCTGGATTCAGGTGGCGCAAGACCAAGTCCTGTGGAAGTCCATGCAAGAGACCTTTATTCAAAAGTGGACGTCCATTGGAAGTCTAAGAAGTGTTGAAACCCTGGGGCATGACCTCAGGATTTCAAAACCAGGGCGAGGATACTAAAATATTTTGTTTGACCCATGTCCCGCAGTAGCTTAAGGTCTAGGTTTGTCTCGTTTGTGAACAAAACTAATATAAAAAAAAGTGTGTGTGTGTCAGCTCCGACGCACGACTGGAGTTTACTCCTTAAAACGTCGTAATGCATTCGCGGCTCTCGCTGCGTCTCGGCGCCGCTCGGACCCGATCGGTACGCGCCCGGCTTTCAGAAGCGAAAGCTCTTTCGCATTCGGCAACTCAAGCGAAAACCAAACTTATTTACTCAACGTTAGGGTAGAAATTTGCATCGTTGTGAAAAACGTAACGAGGGCATTCGATAACTCAGGCGAAAACCAACCTTATTTACTCAACGTTAGGGTAGAAATTTGCATCGTGAAAAACGTAACGAGGTCATTCATAAGTAGATTTTACTCCTCGAATTTTTCTCATACCGGGCGCCTAAAATCGATTCTTAAGGAGTAAACTCCAAAAAATCTCCGGACTAAACAAACAACAGCCAAAAAACTTGGTATCCTGAACAAGGTGAACCGGTGCTTCACGTCTGAGCAGCGCCTGACTCTCTATCAGGCTCAGGTGCGCTCGGCCATGGAGTACTGCTGTCACTTCTGGGACAGCTCTGCCAAGTACCAACTCGATGCATTAGACTCGGTAGATCGGCGTGCCCGCCGAATTCCGTGAAAGGTGATCAGTCACTAACGCAGGCGAAAATGCTCAGTCTACAGCACCGTCGCAATGTTGCCTGTCAATCGGTCTTCTATCGGATATACTTTGAAGAGTGTGCTCAAGAACTTTACAACCACGCCTTGTGCCCCCTTCACCGTTTTATCACAGAACTGAAAACACTCGAAAAATCGTGAGCGTTGGCACCCTTACGTGGTTGAAATCCAACCTACTCGCACAAAATGCTTCAGTTCAACGTTCCTGAAACGAGCCGCTAAGGTGTGGAACGCACTTCCAACATCTATGTTTCCGGCCACGTATAACCTCAGTACCTTCAAGGCAAGAGTGAATAGGCAATTTTCTAGGCAAGCGCGCTCCAACATAGACCTCATCAGTGCTGTGTAGCATTGATTGTCGTCAAGCGCAAGCCTATCCCGAAAAAAAAACTACACATCCTTTCACAAGAATGGTCTTCTTCTTCTATAGTGACATCTCCTAGCGGAAGTTGGCATCCATTAAGGATAGTTGTAGGTACTTTGTTTACTGGGCCTCTCAACAACTATCTGGAGCTAAACTTGAACCACTGGCGAAGTTTTTATGCCAGGATATTCTTCTTCGGCCAGGTCATGTTGGCTTGCATAATGAGTTACAGCAAAAAAAGGTACCTGAATAATATCTGATAACTGCTTATTCACGTTCATAATGATGGAAAAGCCTGTCCAGTTTGGTAAAATGAACCTTAACCACGGCCACTGGTTCAGACAACCACCGGCCATGGTGAACGCTTTGCTCCTCAAACTCATGAAGTATAATAGTCGTTCCATCTTTTCTTCTTCTATGCATTCGCCTGCGAGCAATATTAACCTTTAATTCACTAAAATCTCCATCTTTTTACAAGCTTTTCATTTATTTGCAATGTATGTATGCATGCTTAGGTTAAATCTTGGAAGATGAATTAGAATTTAGAACCATTTATCGGTTTTCAATTAAGGGTGATTCGCATTTCGTGAAAATTCGACGAGACGGGGTTCCAATGTAAATATTATATATTGTAAGTTGGAATGCAAGGAATAAATGAAATGAAATGAAATGAGATTTTTGAATTCCAAATTATTAATAATAACTAGCTGAAGCCCGCGACTTCGTCCGCGTGGATTAATCCCGTGGGAACTCTTTGATTTTTCGGGACGCCTATGTCCCCCTCCAGGGAGGACCTGGAGGGGGACATAGGGCTCAACTATACCTATCCAAAAAATCACGTCAACCCGTAACTTTGTTGCAGTGTTATTGATGGACAAACCAACAAACAAACAACAATAAAATAAAAACAATTATAATTTTTTTTTTTTTGAAGATGGTTGATAGTTTAATTAAAAATAGAAAATTTCATATATACAATACTATAAACCTAAATTTAATTCTAAAATTAAAACTAAAATAAAAACTAATTAAAATCTAAAACCCCATCCAAGCCACCGCAGTGTGACATAGTACCCAAGATGCTGGCAGCATTACCTCTTTGGATGGCCAGGCTAATCCTTTGGCCAAGGTAGCTGCCAGCTCTTGGATCCCCGGTAGACTCGATCACCTTTTTTGATATCTTTTAGAATTATAAAAATTATAGTTTAACGTAATTGATAATATCATCAGTAATATGTTTTCTCTTTGAATCATCATTAACAATGCCGCGAGCAAGAGTCTTGCTGCAAGACGATCAAATGTTTCCTGCTACAAAGCTACGGATTGACGTGATTTATTGGATAGGTATAGTTGAGAGCCTGGAGGGTGACAAAGATTTCCCGCGGGATGTTATGAACTAAATCCACGCAGACGAAGTCGCGGGCATCAGCTAGTTTTAGAATACAAAAGCTATACTGTGACTTAAATATGATATTTAGATATATTCCCTTGGGAACTTTTTTAAAGATTAATCATGTAGTACATAATTTTTATGTATCATCATTAGTTTTCTCAGCACACGCCAAATAATGCATTTTATAGGCAAAATTTTGCTACTTTGGGTTACATTATTACAATTTTCTTAAGGATCTCTAATTTTTTGAAAATAAAATATAGCCTATGTTCCGAACCAGTGGTAGACTCATCAACGATTCAAAAGCACTAGTAAAAAAGTTTATTTGAATAAAAAACATTTCTTTTCTATTCTATTCTATACATTATAATGTATACATAAACAGTTGTGGTTGTAAGTCCTAAACTAGTAGGGCGCGTGGGTGCGCGGCCCGCAAGCGGACCGCGGTTTTTCTACTCGTCAAGTAGACTTTCAGGTCCTGATCGTTTTCTATCACTCTTCCACTCCACTCCACCATCCACATACCACTCTTCCATCTTTTATGCTCTCCGAGATAGATGCCGATGAAATTGGTATGGCCGCCATCTTGAATCCGCCATTTTGAATTTTTTTTCAGCTCATTGCCAATTGGATGAGGTTTTGAGTATTTTTTGTTTGAGCACCTCCCACCTATCTTCAATACCCTGGCCGTGCTCCTCACCCACCTTCCAAACCCTCGATCATCATATCTCATCATTTGTCAGAATGAGAATTCTTCTATAAAAACAAATTTTGAAAAGGAACCGTATCAAAGTCTTGCATAGTTCCCAGCTTCTAGTCTATTCAACAGTCGCCATGTATTTTGTATGGGAAAAGAAAATTCCGCCATCTTGTTTTTTTTTCTATTCATTAAGTAGACCTTCAGGTTCTGATCATCTTTTGCCAAGAAACCACTCTTCCATCTTTTATACTCTCCGAGATAGACACCGACGAAGTTTGTATGGCCGCCATCTTGAATCCGCCATTTTGGAGTTTTTTTACAGCTGGCTGCAAATTGGATGAGGTTTTGAGTGACATTTGTTCGAGCACACCCCACCTATCTTTGATACCCTGGCCGTGCTCCTCACCCGTCTCCGAAAACCTCACTCATCAGCTCTCTCCATATTTGTCCTCTCAATGAATTTTTGTCTTCTATACAAAACCATCGGTGAAAAAAAAATTTTTCATACAAAATTTTACAGGAGAGGTGATCAATGAGTGAGTCAGTGAATCAGCACGAGCAGCTATATATATATTAACTAGCGTTTGCTCGGTGCGCGAGCTGCTAAAGCAGCTCGCGGGAAGTGTTATTACTAAAAGTAAGGCGCGTGGGTGCGCGGCCCGCTAAAGCGGACCGCGATTTTTTTACTCATCAAGTAGACCTTCGGATTCTGGTCATCTTTTGCCAAAAAATTTGTTCGAGCACACCCCACCTATCTGCAATAACCTGGCCGTGCTCCTCATTCACAAAAGAAAAAGAAAAAAAAAAGAAAAAAGAAAAGAAAAAAGAAGAAAGAAAAAAGAAAATGAAAAATGAAAAAAAAGAAAAATAATAAAAAAAAGGAAAAAAGAAAGAAAAAAGAAAAAAAAAAGAAAATGAAAAAAAGCAAATAAATGAAAAATGAAAAAAAAAGAAAATGGAAAAAAGGAAAAGAAAAAGAAAAAAGGAAAAACGAAAAAGAAAAGAAAAAAGTAAAAGCAAAAGAAAAAGAAAAAAAGAAAAGAGAAAAAAAAGAAAAAAAAGAAAAATGAAGAAAAAGAAAAAAAAGAAAAAAGAAACAAAAAAAGGAAAAAAAAGAAAAATCAATATTCGCCATATATTTCGCATGGAAAAAAAATCCGCCATCTTGTTTTTTTTCCTGATCATCAAGTAGACCTTTGGGTCTTGATCATCTGTTGCCAAGAAACTACTCTTCCATCTTTTATACTCTCCGAGATAGACACCAGAGAAAGTTTCTATGGCCGCCATCTTGAATCCGCCATTTTGGAGTTTTTTTTCAACTCCCTGCTAATTGGATGTGGTTTCGAGTAATTTTTGTTGGAGCTCACCACACCTAGTTGGTCGCGTGGATAGTTGGCAAAAAAACCACTCTTTCACCTTTTTTAACCCATTTCCAAAAAGGAGGAGGTTCTCAATTCGGCCAGTATATTTTTCTTTTTTAATTATCCGAGATCTAAGACACCTATGAAGCTATCAAAATCAATGTCTTGCATAGTTCCCAACTTCTAGTCCCTTCAATATTCCCCATACATTTTGTATGGAAAAAAAAATCCGCCATCTTGAATTTTTTTCCTACTCACCAGGTAGACCTCCGGGTTTTGATCATCTTTTGTCGAGAAACCGCTCCTCCATCTTTTATAGTCTCCGAGAGAGAGACGGACAAAATTTGCCGCCATTTTTTTCCGCCATTTTGGAATTTTTTTTCAACTCACTGGCAACTGCTCAAGGTTTTGAATGACATTTGGTCGAGCACCCTCCACCTATCTTCTATACCCTGGCCGTGCCCCTCGCCCGTCTCCGAACTCCTCACGCATCAGCTCTCTCCACCTTTCTCCGAGTTACATTCTTTGAGCTCTATACGACACCATGGGTGACACTGGAAGTGTTTTACTAAAAGTAAGGCGCGTGGGTGCGCGGCCCGCTAAAGCGGACCGCGATTGTTCGGCTTTATTTATTTCGCTCGGTGCGCGAGCTGCTAAAGCAGCTCGCGGGAAGTGTTATTGCTACAAGTAGGGCGCGTGGGTGCGCGGCCCGCTAAAGCGGACCGCGATTTTTTTACTCATCAAGTAGACCTTCGGATTCTGGTCATCTTTTGCCAAAAAATTTGTTCGAGCACACCCCACCTATCTGCAATAACCTGGCCGTGCTCCTCATTCACAAATGAAAAAGTAAAAAAAAGAAAAAAAAAAAGAAAAAATGCAAATGTAAAATGAAAAAAAAGAAAAAGAAAAAAGCCCTATGAACCTATCAAACTCATTGTCTTGCATAGTTCCCAACTTCTAGTCCCTTCAATATTCCCCATACATTTTATATGGGGGAAAAAAAAAATCCGCCATCTTGAATTTTTTTCTACTCACCAGGTAGACCTCCGGGTTTTGATCATCTTTTGTCGAGAAACCGCTCCTCCATCTTTTATAGTCTCCGAGAGAGAGACGGACAAAATTTGCCGCCATTTTTTTTCCGCCATTTTGGATTTTTTTTTCAACTCACTGGCAACTGCTCGAGGTTTCGAATGACATTTGGTCGAGCACCCTCCACCTATCTTCTATACCCTGGCCGTGCCCCTCGCCAGTCTCCAAACTCCTCACTCATCAGCTCTCTCCACCTCTCTCCGAGTCACATTCTTTGAGCTCTATACGACACCATGGGTGAAAAAAATTTTTTTCATACAAAATTTTACAGGAGAGAGGTGGAAACTTGAGACGTCACAGCTCGGCCGCCATCTTGTTTTTTTAATTTTTTTCACTTTTTCTGTTAATCGTTTACTAATTTCTACAATAATCCAAAATTTCAAAGAAATCGGTTGGAAAACAAAAGAGTTGCAAGAATCACGTCGGCCGCCATCTTGTTTTTCCGAAATGTCATAATTTTTCCCCACTCGAATCCCCCACCCGAACATATCTCCCGTACATCATTCTATCGTTTTCTGTCTCTTTCTAGGAGAACAATTATGTCAATCAGTGAGTCAGTCAGTCAGTGGTAATCGAGCTATATATATTATAACTAGTAGGGCGCGTGGGTGCGCGGCCCGCAAGCGGACCGCGGTTTTTCTATCGTCAAGTGGACTTTCAGGTCCTGATCATTTTCTATCAAATAACCACTCTTCCATCTTTTATACTCTCCGAGATAGATGCCTATGAAATTGGTATGGCCGCCATCTTGAATCCGCCATTTTGAATTTTTTTTCAGCTCATTGCTAATTGGATGAGGTTTCGAGTATTTTTTGTTTGAGCACCTCCCACCTATCTTCAATACCCTGCCCGTGCTCCTCACCCACCTTCCAAACCCTCGATCATCATATCTCATCATTTGTCAGAATGAGAATTCTTTTATAAAAACAAATTTTGAAAAGGAACCGTATCAAAGTTTTGCATAGTTCTCAGCTTCTAGTCTCTTCAATATTCGCCATATATTTTGTATGGAGAAAAAAAAATTCCGCCATCTTGATTTTTTTTCTATTCGTCAAATAGACCTTCAGGTCCTGATCATCTTTTGCAAAGAAACTACTCTTCCATCTTTTATCCTCTCCGAGATAGACACCGACGAAGTTTGTATGGCGGCCATCTTTTTTCCGCCATTTTGAATTTTTTTTCAGCTCACTGCGAATTGGATGAGGTTTCGAGTGACATTTGTTCGAGCACCCCCCACCTATCTTCGATACCCTGGCCGTGCTCTTCACCCGTCTCCGAAATCCTCAATCATCAGCTCTCTCCATATTTTTGCTCCGAATGAATTTTTTTCCTCTATACGAAACCATCGGTGAAAAAAAATTTTTTCATACAAAATTTTACAGGAGAGGTGATCAATGAGTCAGTCAGTGAATCAGTCAATCAGCCCCAGCAGCTATATATATATTAACAAGTAGGGCGCGTGGGTGCGCGGCCCGCTAAAGCGGACCGCGATTTTTTTACTCATCAAGTAGATCTTCGGATTCTGGTCATCTTTTGCCAAAAAATTTGTTCGAGCACACCCCACCTATCTGCAATAACCTGGCCGTGCTCCTCATTCACAAAAGAAAAAGAAAAAAAAGAAAAAAAAATGAAAAAAAACAAAAAAAAAACAAATGTAAAATGAAAAAAAGAAAAAGAAAAAAAGCCCTATGAACCTATCAAAATCAATGTCTTGCATAGTTCCCAACTTCTAGTCCCTTCAATATTCCCCATACATAATGTATGAAAAAAAAAATCCGCCATCTTGAATTTTTTTCCTACTCACCAGGTAGACCTCCTGGTTTTGATCATCTTTTGTCGAGAAACCGCTCCTCCATCTTTTATAGTCTCCGAGAGAGAGACGGACAAAATTTGCCGCCATTTTTTTTCCGCCATTTTGGAATTTTTTTTCAACTCACTGGCAACTGCTCGAGGTTTCGAATGACATTTGGTCGAGCACCCTCCACCTATCTTCTATACCCTGGCCATGCCCCTCACCCGTCTCGGAACTCCTCACTCATCAGCTCTCTCCACCTTTCTCCGAGTCACATTCTTTGAGCTCTATACGACACCATGGGTGAAAAAAAATTTTTTCATACAAAATTTTACAGGAGAGGGGTCGGAAATTTGAGACGTCACAGCTCGGCCGCCATCTTGTTTTTTTAATTTTTTTCACTTTTTCTGTTAATCGTTTACTAATTTCTACAATAATCCAAAATTTCAAAGAAATCGGTTGGAAAACAAAAGAGTTGCAAGATTCACGTCGGCCGCCATCTTGTTTTTCCGAAATGTCATAATTTTTCCCCACTCGAATCCCCCACCCGGACATATCTCCCCTACATCATTGTATCGTTTTTTGTCTCCTTCTAGGAGAACAATTATGTCAATCAGTGAGTCAGTGAGTGGTAATCGAGCTATATATATTACTACTACTAGCGTTTGCTCGGTGCGCGAGCTGCTAAAGCAGCTCGCGGGAAGTGTTATTGCTCCAAGTAGGGCGCGTGGGTGCGCGGCCCGCTAAAGCGGACCGCGATTGTTCGGCTTTATTTATTTCGCTCGGTGCGCGAGCTGCTAAAGCAGCTCGCGGGAAGTGTTATTACTACAAGTAGGGCGCGTGGGTGCGCGGCCCGCTAAAGCGGACCGCGATTTTTTTACTCATCAAGTAGCCCTTCGGATTCTGGTCATCTTTTGCCAAAAAATTTGTTCGAGCACACCCCACCTATCTGCAATAACCTGGCCGTGCTCCTCATTCACAAAAGAAAAAGAAAAAAAAATGAAAAAAAACAAAAAAAACAAATGTAAAATGAAAAAAAAGAAAAAGAAAAAGAGCCCTATGAACCTATCAAAATCAATGTCTTGCATAGTTCCCAACTTCTAGTCCCTTCAATATTCCCCATACATTTTGTATGGGGGGAAAAAAAAATCCGCCATCTTGAATTTTTTTCCTACTCACCAGGTAGACCTCCGGGTTTTGATCAACTTTTGTCGAGAAACCGCTCCTCCATCTTTTATAGTCTCCGAGAGAGAGACGGACAAAATTTGCCGCCATTTTTTTTCCGCCATTTTGGAATTTTTTTTCAACTCACTGGCAACTGCTCGAGGTTTCGAATGACATTTGGTCGAGCACCCTCCACCTATCTTCTATACCCTGGCCGTGCCCCTCGCCCGTCTCCGAACTCCTCACTCATCAGCTCTCTCCACCTTTCTCCGAGTCACATTCTTTGAGCTCTATACGACACCATGGGTGAAAAAAAATTTTTTCATACAAAATTTTACAGGAGAGGGTCGGAAATTTGAGACGTCACAGCTCGGCCGCCATCTTGATTTTTAAATTTTTTTCACTTTTTCTGTTAATCGTTTACTAATTTCTACAATAATCCGAAAATTTCAAAGAAATCGGTTGGAAAACAAAAGAGTTGCAAGAATCACGTCGGCCGCCATCTTGTTTTTCCGAAATGTCATAATTTTTCCCCACTCGAATCCCCCACCCGGACATATCTCCCGTACATCATTATATCGTTTTTTGTCTCTTTCTAGGAGAACAATTATGTCAATCAGTGAGTGTGTCAGTCAGTCAGTGGTAATCGAGCTATATATATTATAACTAGCGTTTGCTCGGTGCGCGAGCTGCTAAAGCAGCTCGCGTTGTTTTTACTAAAAGTAAGGCGCGTGGGTGCGCGGCCCGCTAAAGCGGACCGCGATTTTTTTACTCATCAAGTAGACCTTCGGATTCTGGTCATCTTTTGCCAAAAAATTTGTTCGAGCACACCCCACCTATCTGCAATAACTTGGCCGTGCTCCTCATTCACAAAAGAAAAAGAAAAAAAAAAGAAAAGAAAAAAAGAAAATGAAAAATTAAAAAAAAGCAAATAAATGAAAAATGAAAAAAAAGAAAAAAAAAAAAAAAAAGAAAAAAGAAAAAAAGAAAAAAAAAAGAAAATGAAAAATGAAAAAAAATAAAAATAAATAAAAAAAAGGAAAAAAGAAAAGAAAAAAGAAAAAAAAAGAAAATGAAAAATGAAAAAAAAGGAAAAGAAAAAGAAAAAATCGGCCAAGTGCGAGTCGGGCCTCGCTTTTTTAGGGTTCCGTTAAAAAAAAAAATTAAAATATTTTCATGTACCCATGGAAATATTTTTATTGAATTTGAATTTGAATTTAATTTAATTTTTATTATTTGTTGTTATAGCGGTAATAGAAAAATATAATAATATAAAAATATATTCTTAACAAATGTGCTTCCACTTTGGCTAAGCCTCTTTCCATTATATTCAATTTATCTCTTAATGTCTTCTGCGCCTTTCCGGATAAATGGAAAGAAGCGTTAATAGTACCTGTACATAAAGGTGGATCTAAAATCCAAATTGAGAATTACCGGCCAATATCTATTCTCAACGGGATGAGCAAACTATTTGAGACAGTTGTCCACAGACGCATAAGCCCATTTATCACAAGATCTATTCCCAATGAGCAGCATGGTTTTGTGAAAAATCGCTCTACTGTCACTAACTTGGCTGTATTCGTGGACTACGTACTAAAGAGTATGGATGAAAGGTATCAGGTGGATGTGATCTACACAGACTTCGAAAAGGCCTTTGACCGAGTGGATCACGTTATCTTACTCCAGAAATTGAATACACTGGGAATAAGTGGGAACTTACACCGATGGTTCACTTCATACATCAAGAATCGTATGCAAGCTGTCGTTACGGGAAGCGCCAGAAGTAATTTTGTACCGATACCATCGGGAGTACCACAAGGGTCCATCTTAGGCCCCCTTTTGTACAACGCCTACTTATTCGATATAGGGAGCTGCTTTTCTCATGCCCAACACTTAATGTTCGCAGATGACAAGAAAATTTTCCTCCGAATACGTAACAATGATGATTGCCATAAGTTGCAAGAAGACCTTAACGCTTTAACGGAATATTACAAGAGGAATAGGATTGTCGTCAATGTCAAAAAATGCCACCATATAACATTAACTCGCAAAATAAAGTCAATAGTTTTCGACTACAGGATTAATGGTATACAGATATCAAAAGTGAATACCGTTAGAGACTTAGGCATCAAAGTTGATACTAAGCTTTCCATGAATGATCATATTGATATAGTAGCAGATAAAGCATACAGGCAACTGGGCTTCATTAAGCGTGCAACTCAAAATTTTAGTAACATACAGTGCATAAAATCACTCTATTTCACCTATGTTCGTAGTGTACTTGAGTACGCTTGTAATATCTGGTCACCTTGCTACATAATACACTCGGAAAGGATTGAATCTATTCAAAGAAAATTTCTAAAATATCTAGCGTTCAAAGAATTCAAAAATTTTTCATGCTATGAGGAAGCTTGCAAACACTATAAAATCGACACCTTAGAGAAGCGCAGGAGCCTAAGCGATATGTTGCTACTGCAAGCTATCCTGTCTGGTAAAATTGACTGTCCCGCTTTACTGACAAGTTTTTCACTAAATGTATCATCACTAAATGTCTCATCTCTTAGACCTCGACACAGGCGCCTTTTGGCTGTACCTAGAGCCCACACAAACTATGCACAAAATTCTGTTCTGCTACGTCTGGCTAGAACCTACAATAAAGCTTATTACGATCTTGATCTATTTCACTTAACTAAAATGCAGCTAAAAAAAGAAATATTAAAATTACCTACATAGTACCTAATGCTTAACCCCCTTTTAACACTTGCACACACACACACACACACACACACACACACACACACACACACACACACTTATATTATTACCTTATACTTACCTAGTTATTTAATCATATTATTTTATAATGCTAGTGTCTATTGTGTTATATGTTATTATGTATTATTGTGTAATCTGTTTGGCCTTATTTTATAACTATTCTTAATTGTTTAATAATTATATGTAACGCTGTTGATTACTTTATGATAAATAAAATAAAAAAATAAAATAATACAATATATTGCAAATATAACGCAATATAACATAATATAACACGATATAACACAATATAATATAATAAGAAACAATATATTACAAATATAACATAATATAACATAATACAACACGATATAACACAATATAATATAATATAGCACAGTATATTACGAATATAACATAATATAGCACCATACAACATAAAATAATGCAATATATTATAATATAACACAATATATTACAAATATAACATAATATAATATAGTATAACACGATATAACACAATATAATATAATACAATATATTACAAATACAACATAATATAACACGATATAACATAATATTATACATTATATAACAAATACAACATAATATAATATAGTATAACACGATATAACACAATATAATAGAATATAATACAATATATTACAAATACAACATAATATAAAATGATATAACAATATAATACAATATAATACAATAAGAAACAATATATTACAAATATAACATAATATAACATAATACAACACGATATAACACAATATAATATAATATAGCACAGTATATTACGAATATAACATAATATAGCACCATACAACATAAAATAATGCAATATATTACAATATAACACAATATATTACAAATATAACATAATATAATATAGTATAACACGATATAACACAATATAATATAATATAGCACAGTATATTACGAATATAACATAATATAGCACCATACAACATAAAATAATGCAATATATAACAATATAACACAATATAATATAATATAATACAATATATTACAAATACAACATAATATAACATGATATAACATAATATTATACATTATATAACAAATACAACATAATATAACATGATATAATACAATATATAACAAATACAACATAATATAAAATGATATAACATAATATAATACAATATATTGTAAATCTAACACATTATAACATCATGTAACACGATTTAACACAATATAATATAATAAGATACAATATATTACCAATATAACATAATATAATATAGTATAACACGATATAACACAATATAATATAATATAATACAATATATTACAAATACAACATAATATAAAATGATATAACAATATAATACAATATAATACAATAAGAAACAATATATTACAAATATAACATAATATAACATAATACAACACGATATAACACAATATAATATAATATAGCACAGTATATTACGAATATAACATAATATAGCACCATACAACATAAAATAATGCAATATATTACAATATAACACAATATATTACAAATATAACATAATATATAAAAAATACAACATAATATAACATAATATAATACAATATATTACAAATATAACATAATATAATACCATTTAACATAAAATAATACAATATATTACAATACAACACGATATACTACAATATATTATGAACATAACATAATATAATATAATATAACACGCTATAACACAATATAATACAATACAATACAATATATTGTAAATCTAACACAATATAACATCATGTAACACGATTTAACACAATATAATATAATAAGATGCAATATATTACCAATATAACATAATATAATATAGTATAACACGATATAACACAATATAATATAATATAATACAATATATAACAAATACAACATAATATAACATGATATAACATAATATAATACAATATATAACAAATACAACATAATATAACATAATAAAATACAATATATTACAAATACAACATAATATAAAATGATATAACAATATAATACAATATAATACAATAAGAAACAATATATTACAAATATAACATAATATAACATAATACAACACGATATAACACAATATAATATAATATAGCACAGTATATTACGAATATAACATAATATAGCACCATACAACATAAAATAATGCAATATATTACAATATAACACAATATATTACCAATATAACATAATATAATATAGTATAACACGATATAACACAATATAATATAATATAATACAATATATTACAAATACAACATAATATAAAATGATATAACAATATAATACAATATAATACAATAAGAAACAATATATTACAAATATAACATAATATAACATAATACAACACGATATAACACAATATAATATAATATAGCACAGTATATTACGAATATAACATAATATAGCACCATACAACATAAAATAATGCAATATATTACAATATAACACAATATATTACAAATATAACATAATATAATATAGTATAACACGATATAACACAATATAATATAATATAATACAATATATTACTAATACAACATAATATAACATGATATAACATAATATTATACATTATATAACAAATACAACATAATATAACATAATATATAAAAAATACAACATAATATAACATAATATAATACAATATATTACAAATATAACATAATATAATACCATTTAACATAAAATAATACAATATATTACAATACAACACGATATACTACAATATATTATGAACATAACATAATATAATATAATATAACACGCTATAACACAATATAATACAATACAATACAATATATTGTAAATCTAACACAATATAACATCATGTAACACGATTTAACACAATATAATATAATAAGATGCAATATATTACCAATATAACATAATATAATATAGTATAACACGATATAACACAATATAATATAATATAATACAATATATAACAAATACAACATAATATAACATGATATAACATAATATAATACAATATATAACAAATACAACATAATATAACATACTAAAATACAATATATTACAAATACAACATAATATAAAATGATATAACAATATAATACAATATAATACAATAAGAAACAATATATTACAAATATAACATAATATAACATAATACAACACGATATAACACAGTATAATATAATATAGCACAGTATATTACGAATATAACATAATATAGCACCATACAACATAAAAAATGCAATATATTACAATATAATACCATTTTACATAAAATAATACAATATATTACAATACAACACGATATACTACAATATATTATGAACATAACATAATATAATATAATATAATATAATAAGATACAATATATTACAAATATAACATAATATAATACCATTTAACATAAAATAATACAATATATTACAATACAACACGATATACTACAATATATTATGAACAAAACATAATATAATATAATATAACACGCTATTACACAATATACAATACAATATATTGCAAATCTAACGCAATATAACATCATGTAACACGATTTAACACAATATAATATAATAAGATACAATATATTACAAATATAACATAATACAACACGATATAACACAATATAATACCGTATAACATAAAATAATACAATATATTACAAATGTAACATAATATAATATAATATAACTCAGTATAACACAATATAATACAAATTATATTACAAATATAACATAATTTAATATAGTATAACACGATTTAACACAATATAATATAATATAATACCATACACCATAAAATAATACTACCTCTACCCCTACCCCTACCGCTACCTCTACCCCTACCCCTACCCCTACCCCTACCCCTACCGCATCCCCTACCCCTTCCCCGACCCCGCCCCTACCCCTACCCCAACCCCTACCTACCGCTACCGCTACCGCTACCGCTACCCCTACCCCTACCCCTACCGCTACCGCTACCCCTACCCCTACCCCTATTCCTACCCCTACCCCTACCCCTACCCCGACCCCTACCCCGACCCCTACCCCGACCCCTACCCCTACCCGATTTATTACTAATTTTTATATTCTCCGAGATCTAAGACACCTATGAACCTATCAAAATCAATGTCTTGCATAGTTCTCAACTTCTAGTCCCTTCAATATTCCCCATACATTTTGTATGGAGAAAAAAAAATCCGCCATCTTGAATTTTTTTCCTACTCACCAGGTAGACCTCCGGGTTTTGATCATCTTTTGTCGAGAAACCGCTCCTCCATCTTTTATAGTCTCCGAGAGAGAGACGGACAAAATTTGCCGCCATTTTTTTTCCGCCATTTTGGAATTTTTTTTCAGCTCACTGGCAACTGCTCGAGGTTTTGAATGACATTTGGTCGAGCACCCTCCACCTATCTTCTATACCCTGGCCGTGCCCCTCGCCCGTCTCCGAACTCCTCACTCATCAGCTCTCTCCACCTTTCTCCGAGTCACATTCTTTGAGCTCTATACGACACCATGGGTGAAAAAAATTTTTTTCATACAAAATTTTACAGGAGAGGGGTCGGAAATTTGAGACGTCACAGCTCGGCCGCCATCTTGTTTTTTTAATTTTTTTCACTTTTTCTGTTAATCGTTTACTAATTTCTACAATAATCCAAAATTTCAAAGAAATCGGTTGGAAAACAAAAGAGTTGCTAAAATCACGTCGGCCGCCATCTTGTTTTTCCGAAATTTCATAATTTTTCCCCACTCGAATCCCCCACCCGGACATATCTCCCCTACATCATTGTATCGTTTTCCGTCTCTTTCTAGGAGAACAATCGTGTCAATGAGTCAGTCAGTCAGTCAGTCAGTCAGTGAGTGGTAATCGAGCTATATATATTATAATAAAGTTACATAAATAATAACAATAAACTTTTGTGGGAATCTGCGTAAGATACCCCCGAGTTACAAATATCTTTTGAATTTTATGATGATCAATTAAACAATTAGAGATCATGGTTGTGTGTGTGGTTGTGCCAAGTGCGAGTCGGACTCGCGCACCGAGGGTTCCATACTCCAAAAGTAAAAGTAAAACGATAATATTATATTAATTTGCTTATTTATCGTTAACTTTGTTTGTAGAGGTTTATTGTTAATATAAAAAAAACTATGCTAGTTAGAGCGTTGGTTTTATTTTTCCTGTAAAATATACATAAACTTCTATTGAACATAATTATATCAGATTTTTCGATTGGTAAACTTCGGAGATAAGGGGGGGGGAACGGTATTTTTTTCAACATTTTGGCCAATTACTCAAAAACTATTATATCTAGAAATAAATAAAAAACTGTTTTAGAATGCACAAGTAAAGGCCTTTCATATGATACCCCACTCGGTATAGTTATCTTACTTTGAAATTTCAAACCCCCGATTTTCCCCCTTTTTTAATCAAACTAAAATAATTTTCGCGTTGCTTTTGTTTTTCCTGTAAAATATACATAAACCTCTATTGACCATAATTATTTCAGATTTTTCGATTGTTAAACTTCGGAGATAAGGGGGGGGGAACCGTATTTTTTTCGACATTTTGGCCGATTAATCAAAAACTATTATATCTAGAAATAAATAAAAAACGGTTTTTGAATGCACAAGTAAAGGCCTTTCATATGATACCCCACTCGGTATAGTTATCTTACTTTGAAATTTCAAACCCCCGATTTTCCCCCTTTTTTAATCAAACTAAAATAATTTTCGCGTTGCTTTTATTTTTCCTGTAAAATATACATAAACCTCTATTAACCATAATTATTTCAGATTTTTCGATTGGTAAACTTCGGAGATAAGGGGGGGGGGGGGGACGGTATTTTTTTCGACATTTTGGCCGATTAATCAAAAACTATTATATATAGAAATAAATAAAAAACTGTTTTAGAATGCACAAGTAAAGGCCTTTCATATGATACCCCACTCGATATAGTTATTTTACTTTGAAATTTCAAACCCCCGATTTTCCCCCTTTTTTTAATAAAACTAAAACTAATTTTCGATTTTTCTTTATTTCAATGATTTTGGGCCACTATTATACACAACTATGCCAAATTTCATGACGATAGCTTTAATAGTTACTGAAATAATCGACTGTGACAGACGGACGGACACACGGACGGAGAAAGTCTCACCATAAGGGTTCCATTTTTACCATTTTGGTATGGAACCCTAAAAATGGGTGGCGTGGACAGTGGGTCCGTTTTCGGCCAATGACTCGCGGCCATTGCGACTCGAGTTTTTCGGAGGCTGCCTCTGAGCGTATCGGAGGCAGTGGTAGTTGCTTTGGGCTCTGAAGGCCTTCTCTATATAAGGGAATGTGACTACCATTTACCTCCTAACTCATACTTATTCTTGTCCAGTTATGCTCCCATATCCTGCCTCGCTTTGAAACCACCAATTTCATGAGGGTCAGTTGCGCTTGCGACAGGTGGTCTGAATATGTGGGTCCAACTTTGGTATTTGCGCTGGATAAGGTTGGAAAGAAATGTCAAGAGCAAGTTTCACAATCGAACGATATAACCAGTCCTTTCACACTGGAAGGCGATAAATCAACTCCAACGCCACCAGTACCTCGAAAACATGACTCATAATAAGCAACGAATCTTTTGAGAATGTGGAAAGGAAAGGACAACAACAGCTGTGCCTTGCGGTCATTTCAACCCGAGTTTTACTGGAGCTGCCTCTGAGCGTATCGGAAGCAGTGGCAGTTGCTTCGGGCTCCGAAGCCCCTTTCTCAATGTGATATAAAAAAAAAATACGTGTGGCACTCGGGGACTGCCGCGGTAAAGCTATTGCATAGTTTTTTTTTATCAACTTATGCAATTATAATATTTATGCAATATTTTTTTGCATAAGAAAAATTATGCAAAAAAAAATATTGCATAAAAACTCGAGCAGCTCGTCTCGATCCGTGCGAGCTTCGTACATTACCTATACACGCATACGTCTAGTCGCACGCACACAAACACCGTGCGGAAGTCTGCCGAACTGAAACGACGTTAGACGATGCACCTCGAATGCACCTTAGAGTTAATCAACCTTCGGCCGAAGCCGAAGGTTGATTAACTCTAAGAAATTCCGTTCCGGCTTAAAGTGAATACCTTATAACGCGTATAATGTTATCGAATGGCATTGTATTATTTTAATTTTAGTCTTCTTATTCCTATAAGAGAGATAGCTTATCTCACTACCTTATGACACTTGTCTGTGTTGCCAACTTTTAGTCAGGTTACGTTATCTTGAGTTCACATTTCCAAAACAAGTGCTCAAAGCAATCTCTCTTCGGAGTCCAAAGCAGAGAAATCTTCGACTTGGTACCCTAGCTAGCGACATATTTGCCAAATATTCTTCCAAATAGAGGAACTTTGTTTGAGGTGCTACATAAACTGATGGTCTCTCGCTTTAACGCTTTTGATCTCGCATTCTTAAAAGCCCATTCAGGGTGATGACAATGTAATATTTTATACTAAGTTCGGTTCGAAAATTGATAAATAGTCTTTAAATAGTCAATGCTTACAGAGGCTAACCCAGAGTCACAATTATTATTTGTTTATCTATACTATTACTATATTAATATTATAAAGAGGAAAGATTTGTTTGTTTGTTTGTTTGTACCGAATAGGCTCTGGAACTACTGGACCGATTTTAACCAATTTTTCACCAATAGAAAGCTAAGTTATCAGAAAGTAACATAGGCTATAATTTATTCGTAAAAAAATTAGAGATCCTTAAGAAAATTGCAATAATGTAACCCAAAGTAGCAAAATTTTGCCTGTAAAATGCATTATTGGCGTGTGCTGAGAAAACTATTGATGATACATAAAAATTATGTACTACATGATTAAATTACTCATTATTCTCTACAAAAAATTCCCCGGGGAATATATCTCGCTATCAAATTTCTGTCACTATAGGTAGCTATTGTGTTCTAAAATTATTTTACATCGCCTTTATTATCGTAGTTTTAATTCTTTCTTACTAAGTAATACATATTATAAATGCGAAAGTGTGTTTGTTTGTTGGTTTGTCCGTCAAACAAGCTGCAACAAAGCTACGGATTGACGTGATTTTTTGGATAGGCAGGACATAGGCATCCCGGAAGATCAAAGATATCCCGCGTTTTTTTAAAACTAAATCCACGCGGACGAAGTCGCGGGCATCAGCTAGTTGTTATTAAAGGGGAAACACGTAGCATTTGAGAATTAGATTGACGTATGGGCTTCACCCAAAAGCGTACCTACGCTCAGCCCTAGAGCCTTTCTGCTACTCTCTAACCTTATATAATGACCTCTTCAGTTTAGAAGAGTTAATTCTCAGTCAGTTGGTAATAATAAATGACAGTTCCTTAAGAGATTTAATGACGATATTTACATAAAAATTATTCAAGGAATGTCTCTGAAAGTTGGTCTGAAGTCACCTATTAAGGATATTTTTTTCCAGAAAAATGGAGTCTCTAAGCTAATTGACTACCTTAAATACCTACATAAGTTAATAATAGACTAAACTTTTATTAAGGTTGAAGACAAGGGTCTGCCCGCGAAATTCAAATTTAATTTCAATGCAGGCCTTCTAATTGCGCCAGTGGAATTATCATCTTCACATGTTTACATAAAAATCTTTACTTGAAAGTGATCGGTTTAAGAAATTAATCAAAATACTGAGTTGGACGTGAGTTACTCACAAATTAGTCGATATTTTGATTAATTTCTTAAACTGAACACTTTCAAGTAATTTTTTTATATAAACCTGTGAAGATGATACTGCCATTGTCGCAATTAGAATGCCATAAGCCTACTTTGTCGTATTAGTTTACAAATTGCGAAAAACCAAATTAAATTTGAATTTCGCGGGCAGGCCCTTGTCTTCAACCTTAAAAAAAATTATTTATTGGCCGATCAAATTTTAGTTAACCTTTTAACTTGGTAACAAAAGATCTGATTTGGTTTATATAGTAACATATTGAATGCTATCTGGAAGCTACAATTAGATTGATATTTATTTGATGAGTACTTTCTATTTTGTTTTGGAAAAATCTTTATGACTTTTATATTTCAGATATGCTGTTCCTTATTAATTTATTTTGAAATATAGATCACATCCTTCTATAATATTATAATTTCCTTAAAATTATCATTTCTGCACATAGCGTCATTTGTGGTCACCAGGAGTTAATAAACACGTCTCTCTCAGATGCTGTGCATCATCACATGCCGAATAAAAGTACAAGTTTTACAAAACAATAAAACTTATTACTTAGCAGAGATAATGCACAGCCTTTGAGTATTAAATTGGTTTAATACTCAATGTGCACAGCATCCCAATAAGGCCTCCTGGTGTGAGACTTCTATGAGCAAAGCGCGGCGAGCGCCGCCATACCTGTGACCACGTGACGAAAAACAACCGGAAGTGAATAAGATTGGCTGATAGCTTAACAGGTCCCTCTGATTGGTCGAAGAATCAAAAGGGAAGTATCACGTGAACTCACAGATGCTGTGCATCATCTCTGCTAAATAATTCCACTACTACAAGTTTTATTGTTTTGTAAAATTTGTACTAATATGCAAATTTTGTAGGTAAAAAAATAAATAGCCAGCTGGATTGAAAATTCAAAGATAAAGCTCTTGCAACAGGAAAATTTGCATAATCTCTTAGGAAATCAAAAATTGTGCGCGAATGAAATCGCAGGGACAAAATATCACATTCGCCCCTTGTAACACAAATAACTATTAACATAGTCATACCTGCCACGTATTTCCATAATACGTTTAACAAAGCCATTGACGTAGAGTTTTTGATGCATATAGGATTGCCATTGCTTTTCTCCAAGAAGTATAATATAACTTGGAGCTGTTTGTGAATTTCGACATCCATCAGATGCTTGCCGAAACCATTTTGCCTAAAAGTTTTCAACGTAAACGTTCTATGCTCCCGCCATAATGGTCCGTCGACGAAAGTTATACCTACAACAAGCGTAAATTAAAAATTTAATTTTAAAAAAACAAGCTTTTAGTAGCTGGCTACATCGTAAGACCTTGGCTCTCATTTAGAACCAGACTACTTGTCAAAATGAATCAAACGAGCCCAAATTACCATTGAAAGATAAACTACTCGTCAAGACGATTCAAATGAGCCCAAACTCGATAAGGTTGTATCGTTTCATTGCGAAGTTCCTATGGCCACCTTCACGCTCCATTTGCAGATCAGAATCATGTCATCGTAATATTGCATTGTCAAGCAATATGTATGCAAAATTGCAGCTTAATCGGTAACCGGGAAGTGGATCAAATTTAATTTGCAAGATTTGATGACAAACATCGTAGATGACAAACATCGGGACAGGTGAAACTAAATAAAAGCTTGTAATAATAAAACGAAAAATACGAACGACTAACGAATTTCAGCGCTAACCAATAAATATGTATGTTTAAGAATTTAATACAATACAATAAGACTCATCGGTGACGGAAAACATTGTGAGAAAACCTGCACGCCTAAGAATTCTCCTTATTATTCTCAAAGGTGTGTGAAATTTGCCAATTTGTATTTGACTGGCGTGGTGTACCTACTATGGCCCTTTTCTGAGAGGAGACCTGCGCACAGTAGTGAGCCGTTGATGAGTTGCTGATAATGATAAATAAAAGTCATTATTATTATTACAGCATAATAATCAAATCAAATAACATGCCCAGGTATTGCTGGTTGGACGAAGTACCTGCAATTCCTTAGTAAACCTAATAGGCGTGAAGCGGTGCAGAATTCTGCCCCTCATATCTATTGACAGAGGCACATCCTAGTGTCAGAGACTAAGATCCTCATTTAGTGAAAGTCAGCAAAATCGCCTCACCTACACGTTTTCCAAAAGATCTCAGCCTCAAAAAGAAGCTGTCCGGTCTAGCGTCGAATTCTTTCTCCGTGGTAACAAGCCGAATGTTCTTCTCCCCGAAGACAACTACTACCAGTTCACTGCCAAGTTTCAAGCCAAGGACTTTGGTTGAATATTCTTTTGCCATTTCCGAGATAACCTTCCACTGAGAACCATATTTGCTCATCCTGTTGCTTATGATAGCATTGCAACCAAAAAATGGATACCATCTTGGACCTGGAAATATAACTTGTTAAGGTCTCATTGATTAATTGAGCTTGTTGACTAAACTAGTACGTTGAGAAGTTGAAAATTACAATCGAGGCGCAAAAATGACGCTTCAACGAAGAAAGAGCTCACCACTGCGCCAGGGAGGTCGTAAAAAATGAACAATAATGCATACTATGCCGCGATGCGGTGACGTCAATGAAGGTTTGGATTTAATAGAAGTAATTTATATGTTAATTTCGATAATTTTTTGCGTACTATGCCGCGATGCGGTGACGTCTTGGTGACGAAAATGATGATTTGTATTTAATTTTAGAAGTAATTAAATGTTAATTTCGAAAAATTTTTTGCATACTATTCCGCGATGCGGTGACGTCAATGATGATGTGGATTTAATTTTATGTTAATTTCGAAAAAATTTTTGCGTACTATGCCACGATGCGGTGACGTCAATTTTTTTTTCTGTTACTGAGTACCAAAGTGGTGCTCAATTGAATTACAATCTAGCCTAACTTAGTTGGCTAATGAGTAATTTTAATTTAACCTAAACTTATATATTATTATGTTATATTATACTAAGAGAGTGTCCAATGACATATTATCTTAGTCTTTCTTTATAATAGTTTTTAGAGACACTTTGTTCATGTGTTCTTTTAGGCAGCACTTACATTACACTATCACTATTTCACTATTCAATATTTAATTTATTGTACACCAACTCAAAAGGCTTTGTTCGTTTTAACCGTCTCACTAGCTCCGTTACGTCAAGCAGCTGGATTGCTTCAACGTTAACATGATGGTGAAGCCATTTATCGTCGGTTTCGGCAAATTTTGTTATAATTTTATCGACGGATTCAATTTGCAGGTGAATGAATGGCGTCATTTCTGATGTACCAAGGAGCTTTCACAATATTCCTCAGTACTTTGTTTTGGAACCTTTGTATGAATATTAGTTTTTTTGGTACAGCCCCAAAGCTGTGTACTATAAGTCCAAACCGGCATCAGGACTTGTTTGTACAAAATTATCATGTTGTGTACTGATAACGAGGAATGTCTTCCCAGTAACTAATACAACTTTTTAGGGTTCCGTAGTAAACAAGGAACCCTTATAGTTTCGCCATGTCCGTCCGTCTGTCTGTCCGTCCGTCCGTCCGCGGTTTACCTCAGAGACTATTGGAACTAGAAATCTGTAATTTGACAAGGGTATAAATATCAATCACGCCGACAAAGTGGTGAAATAAAATTTTTAAAAATAATTTTTTTAGGGTACCTCCCCTACATGTAAAGTGGGGATGATTTTTTTTTCTCGACTATCCCATAGTGTGGGGTGTTGTTGAATAGGTCTTTTAAAAATATTGTGGGTGTGGGAGCACCATTTTTCAATTCAGGGATCCGTTTGTGAAATATGATATTTTAAAGTGCTAAATTTTTTACAATTTTAAAGGAAAACTATCACGGCTAAGTAGGGTTCATTAGTTAAGGAGTTATATCTGTTTTTCCTAGGTTAGGTATTACACGTAGTGTAAGTTGCATATTTTGTAGTATATTATAGTATTTAAACCATGGAACTCAAAATGTATTCAATATTCATAAATAAAATAAAAGCACTATCCTAGGTCAGCAATTTGAGATTTTATAATTTGAGACTTTCAACTACGGAACTCTACACTGCGCGTGGCCCGACACGCACTTGGCCGGTTTTTATTATACTTTAAGTCAAGTTCTTTTCTTTTTGTCTTGACATAAGCCCTCCAGCGTAACTTCACATCAAGTGTCATTCCTAGATATTTAGCTGTATCCACGTATGTAATTTGTTTGTCATTAATGAAAACAGCGTGATAAATAATGATTAAACGAACTTACCTGTAAGTGAAGTTCTATCATAATTATGTGAGATGCTACGTTTGAAGAAATTAAACCCTATTAAACTTGTAGTTCAACGTATCAATGTCGCCATTAGCACTTAGTTTAGAAAAAAACCACTATAAATGAAAAATTTGTAGGTCAGTAGAACCTACATTTCAGTTGACATATTTAATTCAGAGTACTTGCACGTCGTGATATTTCAAAAGTTAAGGGTCAACGCATTGAAAATGCTGGGAGGGGGGACTTTAATCTCTTAGAACGTAGCATCTCACATAATTATGATAGAACTTCACTTACAGGTAAGTTCGTTTAATCATTAATTATATTTCGATGCTACGTTCTCTAGATTAAACCTTATTACACTTATAGACTTTCGGAGTTTGAAATATCACGGCAAATCAATCACAGTAAATCCATTTAATTAGATATAATGAATTGAATTTTTGTTTTCAATGTTTGGTATACCAAAAATTAGTCGGATACATTTTATAATAACATCACTTATTACTTATTTATGATCATAAAAATACAATTATTATAATATTTTTATAATTTAAAATTTTATTTATTTAATTATTTTTAATTTATTTAATTAAGTTGGTATCTTAAATACTCCGAGCAAAAGATTATATTTCTGCACCAGGCCTTATATCTCTTTTATAGAATTTGGCAAATATTGTTGAAGTATCGCCCTTATCGCTTCATCCTGCTATTTTCTAAATTAAATCTAAATTGACATTCTGTATGAGCCTTAGAGGTACTAGTATGTCGAGTGCTATGTGTTGAAAACAGAGTTACAGCAACTCCACTAGCCCCTAAGGTCTCCTTCTACCTAATGTGCGAGCTGAAACTTTGTTATGCGCCTGCGGCTTTTTAAAACTTATGAAAAGTAAATTGTGATTGTTACGCAAAGTACAAGTAATGTGTTAATAATCAATCAATAACTAGCTGGTTTTTCAGGTCTTTCGCGAAAAAAAAGGGAATTACAAACACTGGTTGTAAAGTATTTGCTCGAGATGTCTTAATTATATTAAATCAGGTATTTTAACTGAAATCTCGTTCACCGAAATACTAATATTATTAAAATCAATTTTTGAATGAGTTTGGACCCTATGTGCCCTTACAAGGGTCACAAGGGTCAACAAGGTAATCAACTTTTTAGAAATTTTTTCAAGCAATTTTTCATTAGGTATACCCAGTTAGCTAAATTATCTACTTCATTCGGTCAACTTCACTTATTTTACTAGCTAAAATGAGAGAGAGAGCCGATCTGCAGCTATCTCCAGATTGAAAAAGATTAGTTAAAAAATAAATGATACACACACACACACACACACACACACACTATGATGCTAAGTGTAACACACACTATTTAAGTACGTAGCTTCCGACTCCTTATACCTAGTTGTTTATTCATATTATTTGTCTATTGTGAGTGTCTATCCTGATATACCAATCTCTTTCACTTAGTTACATTTTTACCTATGAAATTATAGTTATTATGTATTTTGCAATTATTGTGTAATCTGTTTGGCCTTATTTTATAACTATTCTTAATTGTATACTAATTAGATGTAACGCTGTTGATTACTGTAAAATAAATAAATAAATAAATGATATTAGGTATTGAAGCCTGATACATGTGTATACGATTAGCATCGCAAGTTATACCACTTCTTTAAACATTTGTGTCGTATTGTTTTATGGAGTTATCTGACAAGTGACAATGACGCCAGCATACTTAATATAGTATAAATAAACGACGGTGGGATGCTTCGTCTCGATAACGACTGCCGCACAATATTCCGGCAACCAGGGTAACCCTCTGAAGAATGTGATGGTTGCTGGATGGAATGAGAAAGGATTAAATCTTTAGACGAACGAAAAAACTAACGGCTTGCACACTAATAATAATCTATTAAATATGGGAAACCATGTGGCTGTAAAGGCTAGGCAGGAACGACCAGTATGCCTTTAGCCTTATTATCACTTATTATCTTCTTCAATGATTTGAGTACAATAGAAAATGGCGGAAATCCGTAAAAATACCATTTTTACCAAGATACAAAAAAAAAACACATTAACAGTGTAGGCATCGGGATCTTTGTACCATAATACGAGTATGTACGATGGACAACTTGCAAAAATGTCAAAGTCAGGCAAACCAAATTTCTTTAAAATTTTCTTAAATGCCATGCTTTGACAGCATCAGCTATGCTTAGCAATAAAAAGATTCCGCACCTCACACCACTGCCATAATATATCCTTAGCAAACCTAGTTAAATGAGGGACTTGTATTCCGCCCATACAGTTTATATTATATTAGTGTTACCAATTCGCAACAACTAACAAAACATGCTTATAAGTCAAATCTTTTGCGAAAATTTTTAATCCAACAAAAGAGTTAATAACTCAAGATAATTAATATTATGGTTTGTCTTTTCTAGAATAAATTTATAAACACATAATCCAACAATTCCGATGCTGAATCCAAGTGCCGCTTGCCATATCTCCCTGAACAGACTAAGGCACCCCGTAATAGAGGCGTCAGAATCATAGACGTATAATATTTACTACCGTGAATATATCTCTAAGTAATATTCATAATCATCATCATCATCTTTTCATCAAAGCGTGGATATAACTCGCTCCAGCGATTCATGAGACAGTAATAATCGACCTGTATAACAAAATAATCTTATGCTATTCATTGTTTCTACTTTATTTGTGTCTAAGTGATGTCTTAAAATGAGTATTTGAATATTAGTTTTTAATTCGATGCCTTAACATGGGTAGCATAAGTATGTCACGCACTCTTTAAACATTTCTGTGGTGGTGTCGTGTGATGCGGGTTCTTACGTTCCCTCAAATATGGTTGAGCGAAGCAATGGCTGGGTCATGCGTCATGCTCGTGAACGGGTGCCACCGGCGGGAATGGGGCTACTTTATGTCTGCCCATCTTAAGATAGAAATTAGACATTCCACATGTAGAAATTATTTAAAATAAAATTGAAATTAGAAAATTCAGTCTGTCGAGCTGGGATTCGAACCATCGACTTTTACCTGTTAAGCGACTGCAAAAACAACAAGGCTACGGAGACCCAATATTCTACCGCGAAAATACCGAACACAATGCCAAATTCACATTCAAAAAGTGTCGGTTTCAAAAAAGTGTATCAGTGTCGAGTGTCGGTTCAATTTTGTCTTAATTTTTTCCGTCTAGCCCCCTTCCGCACCGCGCGATAAGGAACTACGTTCCAAAAGCATCTGTGCAATGGCTGCGCTTCGGTGACCTCTTTGGAGAAACTGAAGGTTTTGTGTGTGCGATACAAGATCAGGTGGTTAAGACGCGGAACTAACGAAAGTACATCCTGAAGGATGGCACTCACGACATCTATCGAGCGTGTTGCCATCCCAGTGAGTCACTCAGGCATATGCTCTCGGGATGTTAGGCTCTGGCTGAGTATCTGCACAGGCATAACCAAGCGGCCATAATCCTTCACCAAGAGCTTGCTCTGAGGTACGGTCTCCTGGATGAGAGAGTGCCGTCCTATAGGTACACACCGGTGCCGGTACTTGAGCGTGACGGAGTCCGGTTCTATTGGGACCGGTCAATCATCACGAATAGGACGATTCTGGCGAACAAGCCTGTCATCGTGCTGATGGACCGGGCACAGTTGAGGGTGTTTTTAGTGGACATCACCATCCCACATGACGAGAACCTCGTTAGAGCGAAGGCAGAGTAAAAAGGAAAGTATCTAGATCTGGCTTATGAGGTTACCGGCATGTGGCACCGCCTGCTACAAGTTTTTATTTAATGTATTGTATGTGTAAATTTATTATATGTGTATATATTTATGTAAATTGAAAATAAAATGAATACACTTTATTGCACACCACATTAAAAAGAAATAAAACTAAAAATAACACATGGTAGTACAAATGGCGAAAGCGATCTCTACCAGGCAACCACGTTGCAAAGGATATAATGATCAAAGAGAAAGTAAGGGTGCACGCAAATTTATGAGGAAAAAAAACAACATTCAAACACCTAAACACACAAATAAAGAATATTATATACACATAATTAAAACATGCTTAACATACGCATACATACCATACATAAATACATAGGATTTTGATAGGTGCTAGGTATAAATCTATCCATCTATATTAATAAAACTGTAACAGGTCCAATTCTGTACATTGAAGATATTTTGAAAATTTTTGTTTGAGGGCACTGTATAATCGATACTGAAGCCAAAACAATTTTTTTTTAATTTTTTGTCTGTCTGTCTGTCTGTCTGTCTGTCTGTCTGTCTGTCTGTCTGTATCTTGGCCGCGCATCACGCCGAAACTACTGGACGGATTAAAATGAAAATTGGCATGATTTAAGTTCATACTACGAGGTATAATATAGGATACTTTTTATCCCAAAATTCTGCACGGTTCCCTTGGGAGAGGGGATGAAAGTCAAAATGTGTATTTAGCTGTAATTCATTAAGGCGTATTCCGATTTCATTCATTCTTTTTTTGTTAGAAAGCAGGTGCTTTAGAGATTGTCCTGTAATATATTTCAAGGTCGTCAATTTAGTAGTTCAGAAATTATAGACATCACAATCTTCAGTATTTGGTCCAAATAACTTGAACCCCGAAATCTACAGGATACTTTGAATGTACGGCTCATCTTAAGCTGGCATACGTACTTTCTATACTAATACTTAATATTATAAAGAGGAAAGATTATTTTGTTTGTTTGTTTGTACCGAATAGGCTCTGTAACTACTGGACCGATTTTAACCATTTTTTCACCAATAGAAAGCTAAGTTATCAGGAAGTAACATAGGCTATAATTTACTGTCAAAAAATTAGAGATCCTTAAGAAAATTGCAATAATGTAACCCAAAGTAGGAAAATTTTGCCTATAAAATACATTATTTGGCGTGTGCTGAGAAAACTATTGATGATACATAAAAATGATGTACTACATGATTAAAGTACTCAATATTTTCTACAAAAAAGTGCCCGAGGGAATATATCTCACTATAATATTTAAGTCACAATAGTAGCTTTTGTGTTCTAAAATTTAATTAGATCGCCTTTATTATCGTGGTATTAATTCTTCCTTACTAATACGTCATACTAATATTATAAATGCGAAAGTGCGTTTGTTTGTTGGTTTGTCCTTCAATCACGTCGCAACAGAGCTACGGATCGACGTGATTTTTTGCATGGATATAGTTGAGGACCTGGAGAGACATTTTTATCCCGGAAAATCAAAGATTTTCCGAGGGATTTTAAAAACTACATCCACGCGGACGAAGTCGCGGGCATCAGCTAGTAATATAATAAAACTGTAACTGGACGAATTCTGTACATTAAATATATTTTGAAAATTTTAATTGGAGGACGATTTATTATTGATACTGAGCCCACAACATTTTATTTTTATTTTTTGTCGGTCAGTCTGTCTGTCTGAGCGCGCATCACGCGAAAACTACTGAATTGAATTGAATTTTGAATGAAATTTGGTATAGTGGTAGCTGATACTCGGGTCAACATATAGGATAGTTTTACCTTATAAACAATAAAGTAAAGTTTTTGTCTATTTTACTCCATAAGTCCGTCAAATCTACACCGATTTTAATAATTCTTTTTTATATGAAAGTATATACCATCAAATATAAATATTTTGCCCAATTTTGATGAAGATCTGATAAATAATACCGGAGAGGACGGAACTTCTCACGGATACCACATAAGTGTTGACGATCTTATTAAATACATATCATGCATATTTATGAGGGTCTTGACCATTTAGAATTAATAGACTACAGTCTACACCATTGAACTCTAGTTCCTTAATCCTGATGCTGTGGGTATTGCCCACCTAGAACAGTGGATATTGAGGATTTGTCGATTGCGAATTTTTATTATAGGGTATAACTATGGACTAATACATAATGGCATAATGTGGCCGTAAAAAATCGGCCAAGTGCGAGTCGGGCCTCGCTCTTTTAGGGTTCCGTACATATGACCAAATCAATTTTTCAAAACTAGATTCATATTTAGATATTAAATGGTTCTTAGATAGTACTAAATGGTCACAAATTTTATGGCTCCCCATTTCTTCATTTTTGAAGCTAAAAAATAATAAAAAATATATATTTGAACTCCACTTAATGAGTTCTAGAGAATGACACCGCACATGCCAGGGTAAAAAATAAAATTTTATGTCGACTCCTTTTTCCTTACAGGAAAATAAAATTTTATGTCCTCTTTATTTTTTAATTTAATTTAATTTTTATTATTTGTTGTTATAACGGCAATAGAAAAACATACTCTGTGAAAATTTCAACTGTCTACGTATCAGGGTATACGAGTTACAGCCCGCTTACAGACGGACGGACGGATAGAGGGACAGCGGAGGCTTAGTAATAGGATCCCGTTGGCACCCTTGGGTACGGAACCCTAAAAAGGTCCCAGCTCGTCAAAGCTGATGCTGCTGGGTAGGTACTGCCCATCTAGGGTTCCCAACCATACTGTTAAAAACAGTATCATACTTTTTTAGCTCGTTAATAATAATTTTTACTGCTCCACGAAATAAAAGTATACAAAATACTGTTTTTATAACCTCTGGTATTCGGAGCCATACCAGAATACAGAAAAATGATAATAAATTGATAAATTGTGCAAATTCCAAAAAATATGTTTTTTAAAACGGGAAAAAAATACTGTTTACTTGTCTAAAATACTGATCATTTTATTTCTCTGACCTTAATATACTTTATTTCTGGTATAAAAAGTTGGGAACCCCATGCCCATCTAAACTGTCGAGATTTAGAGACTGTCGATTATTAATTAATTGACATTGTAGATACCAAATAATATGTACCTAATTTAATATTATCATTGGATTCCAGGCTCCAGCTATTAGTACCGTTGCGTTTGTTTTGTAGTTTACCCGTGCGAAGCCGGGGCGGGTCCACTAGTACAAAATAAGTAAAAAACTTACCAGGTGGGTAATTCTTAGGCTTCATAACACTACTGATAATATAAGTTAATATTAACGCAGTACTAAGAAACACGAAAGCCAACATTTCAAAAAAATCATACACAGGGAAATCCTACAATAGGTACATACAAGATACACTTTCGTTAGTCGTAACTCCTAGTTCCATGCTTTAATACAAGTATACACTTTAACTGACGATCTTGCTGTTAAAACGAGACCAGCTTAACGACTAACGTGTGTAACCGTGAAACGAACTATATGTGCCAAGAGCGCCGTTTATTTACGCTCGCCGACCTTTGATTAATTAAAAAGTCGCCGATACGTGCATAAGTGTGCAAAAAAAGGGTACAGAGTACCTAAGCATGGGCTTAATTAAGCCATGCCCATTGGTAGGTACTACTAGAGTAGTGCACTTTTTTATTGACCGAGTGAAGCGAGTTCTCTTAGTCTACATGAGAGAATTTGCACTTGTCAGGTCCTTCTGTCCGTCCCTCCGTCCGTCTAGGTGTACTTCTGAATTAGTGAACGTAATTTCTTCAACCTCCCCCCTTCGCTTCATTTTGCCTCGTAGGTTCGCTTCATACAGGATCTCCTTCGCGAGCTTCTGGCTCCGCGCTATAAAAAACACGCTAGGGGTAGGACAAACAAGACTGCGTAGAGACGGGGCGCTAGCATTTCGTTTTTAGGAAACAAACACGTGATTACCTAATAACAATATATTTTACTAGTAGGGCGCGTGGCCCACTAAAGTGGACCGCCGTTTTTCTGTTCAATAATTAGAGTTTCAGGTCTTGATCATTTTTTGCCTAAATAATACTCTTTCATCTTTTATACTCTCCGAGATAGACACCTATGAAATTTGTATAGCCGCCATCTTGAATCCGCCATCTTGATTTTTTTTCAGCTCACTGCCAATCGGATGAGGTTTCGAGTATTTTTTCTTTTAGCAGCCCCCGTCTATCTTTAATAACCTGGCTGTGCTCCTCACCCACCTTCCAAACCCTCAATCATCATATATATCGTAATTTTTCAGAATGGAAATTCTTTTATAAAAACAAATTTTGAAAGAAAATCGTATCAAAGTCTTGCATAGTTTCCAATTTCCTCTTCAAGATTTGCCATATATTTTATATGGAAAAAATCCGCCATCTTGATTTTTTTCTGTTAATCAAGTAGACCTTCGGGTATTGATCATCTTTTGCCAAGAAACTACTCTTCCATCTTTTATGCTCTCCGAGATAGACACCTATGAAATTTTTATAGCCGCCATCTTGAATCCGCCATCTTAGTTTTTTTCAGCTACTGCCAATAAGATGAGGTTTTGAGTATTTTTCTTTTAGCACGCCCCACCTATCTTTGATAACTGGCTGTGCTCCTCATCACCCACCTTCCAAACCCTCGACCATCATAATATCTCGTAGTTTGTCAGAATGAGAATTCTTGTATAAAAACAAATTTTGAAAATAAATCGTATAATCGTCTTGCATAGTTTCCAATTTCCTCTTCAATATTCCCCATATATTTAGCATGAAAAAAAAAATTTGCCATCTTGATTTATTTTTCACCAAATATTGTTATATTATAGTATGGTTTAATTTATTATTAATTTTTACGGAGTGACTAGTTGTACGGGTACTGGACGAAAAAATTATATTTATTCGTACAGTTCTTCAATTATTTTGAAGGCATTATGTTCGTTATTTTCGCGGTACTACATCAGGTCTCCGTAGCCTAGTGGCTTATGCAGTCGCCTTATAGTTAACAGTCGATGGTTCGAATCCCAACTCGACAGACTGAATTTTCTATTTCAATTTTTTTTTCTATTTTCATTTTTATTTTTTAAATTCCACATGTAGAATTTTTTTAAATTAAGATTGAATTGGATGATTAGCTTGTTTTTTATTTGTCTATTATTATTTTTTAAATTAGTTACACTGTAACACGTTGGGAGAACCACCAGACTGTGGAAAAACTAAAGTTAGGTTAGGTTAGGTTAGAACATAAAAGATTCCGGCACTTAAGTTCTATTGGTTTGAAATGAAAAATTAATTTAGAGGGGTTTCTAAGCTTCCTCTACTCCTTTTCCCCTCTCCCACTATTTTTTTACCTTCACTCCTTCACTAAGCGAATTTTGGCAAGACTAAAGGGGGGGCCCTCCCTCCCTCCCCCCTCCCCTCCCCCAAATTCAGGTAGCACGATTCAAATATTTGACCAAAATTATTCGTCCGACTTCTGTACGAATAATTATAAATTGTTCGTACGGTAACCGTTTAATAATTATAAATTGTTCGTACAGTACCCGTATTAATAGATTCAGCCTAATTTTTATATAATTAATTTTTTTTTATTGAAGCAGTGATAGCCTAGTGGTTATGGTGGGTCTCCTATTCGGGGGGTCGCAGTTTCGATCCCGGGTACGCACCTCTGACTTTTCGGAGTCAAGTGCGTTTAAGCAATTAAATATCACTTGCTTCAACGGTGAAGGAAAACATCGTGAGGAAACCTGCACACCTGAGAGTTCTTCATAATGTTCTCGAAGATGTGTGAAGTCCGCCAATTCGCATTGGGCCAACGTGGTGGACTATGGCCTATAACCCTTCTCTGAAAGGAGACCTGCGCTCAGTAGTGAGCCGTTGATGGGTTGTTAATGATGATGATGATGGTTTAATTAAATTTGCTATTTTCATAAAATTAAAATGTTGGTAGTCATCTGCTACATATTGGTGATCGTTCACCGTTTCCGATGATATTTGCCTAGGGTTTGACGTGAACGTTCCGGTGCCCGGCACTTAGGTTCTAATGGTTCGGTATGCCTAACTTAATTTTCAAAATAATATAAAATATTTGGTCTGAAATTAACTTTAACGGTGTTTACATATTTTTATGGCATGCAATAAACAGGAAATTAACTTCATTTCCACAATACTTCATGAAACACAATTTGGTGAGCATTTATCCGTTTTGGCAGGTATTGCGAATTTATTCGAAGTACTATGTGGATTTCTGGTAGTTATTTAAACATAAGCCCAACCCCCGATTTATTTATTTATTTGTTAATCTACTTTTTTCCAAGACCCCCATATTATTAATTGATATGTGTTTATAAATTTATTCTGATTCTAGCTGATGCTCGCGACTTCGTCCGCGTGGATTTAGTTTTTAAAATCCCTCGGTAACTCTTTGATTTTCCGGGATAAAAAGTAGCCTATGTCACTCTCCAGGTCTTCAACTATACCGATTCAAAAAATCACGTCGATCCGTAGCTCTGTTGCAACTGCTTGTCAATAGAAACGTTATATTATATACGTTATATATCGTTATAACGACGGAAAAGAGGAGTGTTATAGGTAAGTTTGACGTGTGTATCTGAGTGTCTGTCTGCTCCCTCGTACTCGAATGGACCGAAAAAATTATGAATTGTTAGAAAGCTAACGTGATCGAGATGGATCTTAGCTATAATTTATGAAGAACAACTCAGATAATCAGCTCATTTCCTGCTTGATTGTAGGCTTATAATGATGATGAAATCTCTGTGATAAAAAAGGCAGTTTCGCTTGCTATTCAATGGACAAACCATGGGGCGAGGTTAGGTGGTTTCGTAAGAAATGTCTGTTAAAGCCTTATGCGAGTATGTTATATCTATTTTGTTTAAAATAAATGTTACCTTAAAAATTAATCGTAGACTCTCTTTTGTGAACAAGCTTTTTTTTTTTATTCGATGACAAGCTAGTCCTTGACTGCAATCTCACCTGATGGTAAGTGACGACGCAGTCTAAGATGGTAGCGGGCTAACTTGGAAGGAGTATGGCAGTGAACATTTAACCCATACCCCTAATCGGTTTCTACACGCCATCGTGCCGGAACGCTAAATCGCTTGGCGGCACGTCTTTGACGGTAGGGTGGTAACTAGCCACGGCCAAAGCCTCCCACCAGACCAGACCAGAGACGATTCAGAAATTATAAATTCCCAAATTGACCCCGCCAGGAATCGAACCCGAGACCTCCCAGTTATAAGGCAACAGCGCTCACCACTGAGCCAGGGAGGTCGTCAAAAAAGGGAGCTTATTACAAAAAATACCCTGAACGCTATGTTTCCACTTAGCAAAGTCATTCTAGATAAAGATTGATCGCAACGCTTGGACCCACTCACAGCTCCCATTAAAACTTCCACGAAAGGGGACCAACGCGGCTCAAGCTAGAGCCCTAGTTTAATTTTGCTATAAAATGTCACTTCGAGCGGTATACGGGTAACTTTGTTTAGTTCATGGGACAGTCTATAGACCCACATAAGACTTGTTCTTTATTGCATTTCCCGGTATGACAAGTAAATTATTAAAATGGTTTATGATTGCAATTCACGCAGTCTTGAGTCTGAGCTGAGTGTGGGTGTCATCTATAGATTTCACCTTATGTATACGTCATCTCAACTCGTATCTATTATATTATAGTATTAGGCAGACATTATTTATATTCAAAAATGCACTTTAAGTTTCAAATATATATGCTAACTGTACCTACTGTGTAACTGTGTAGATTTCTGTAGATTCAATGCATACATTTTACAACTACTGTGTACACATATTAAGGGTTGTTACTTGGAATCCATATCTGATGTTATTGTATTTCGTTTATATTTTGGTTGCAACCTGTTTTGTGCATGAACTTAATATACAAACAGAACTGATTTTTTTTTTTTTTTTTTTCCTGATACTGAGTACCAAAGTGGTGCTCAATTCGATTACAATCTAGCCAGATCTAAACAGAACTGATAACTCGGAAAATTTGTATTTACGAAAATGAACCTTATATCAAATAGATAAAGTATATTTCCTGTTGCGCATTACACAGAGGCTAATCCGAGCCGAGAGAGATAGTAATAACGGAGGCCGTGTGTCTTGTTCTTTCATCTTGCCAGCCTAAAAAAATGATTTTGATCAAAGATTTTGGCTAAAAAATCAGTTGAGACACTTATGTTTTAATTTTATTAATAACATTTTTAAGTCACCGTATTTAATTGCATTAATTTCGATAGATATATTTCTTAACAAAAAAGAAAATATAAATTTTTATCTAGTCTATTTTTTTCGAGCGGCAGCCCGTTAAAACGTGAACGCTAAATCTACAACTATGTTGACCATGAATTTTTAAATTCTTGTATTGTGTGATGGGTCGAATACGTACGATGCCGATGCCGATTACGATGGTTCCTTACTCCTTACTTTTGTACTATTTTATTATTATTATTACAATTTTCATTATTTTAATGTTTCCTGACCTAACCTAAGATTTTGGTAAATATACCGATCGTGCGGCAACGGAATAAGGCGCGGGAGGGGAAGTGGGGCTGTATTTATTACTTTGGGTGCCTTTGACCAGCTATTATGATTAATATCTAGAGAAAATGATTAATTTATCACATTATGTACACATGACCAGTCATTATAATATCTAGCAATGTACTCACTATGACTGGACAAATCGATACCTTGTACTATTTGTATTATTTATTTCGTAATCAATCCCTAATCCCTAAGAAATGTTCCATTGCTAATGAAAAACTTCAATAATTGTGTTTATAATAAACTTATAATTAGTAGGAAGATTGCAAGATTGAATTTGTCTCACATAACAAAAATCTTATTGTCACCCTGTTAGAAAGGGACACACGGCCTCTGTACTATCTCGCTCGGCTCGCTTTTCAGCTGCGAGTACTCGGTCCTGTTTGTTTCCTATGTCCATTGTTTTGTGTACCTAAACCAATAAATAAAAAAATTACTTAAGTATAAAGATAACATTACTTTGAGTATTAAACCAACACTTTAATACTCAAAGTAACATTATAACTAACATCCTTCTTCTGTGACCCACTTTGGGACCTTCCGATAAACACAACAATCAGTCCTTTGACAGATGACAAGCTCGTGACAAGTGAGTTACCCTCTACGGTAGTAATATATCATTCGTCTATGCCCTCTACGAATCCAACTTTATTAGCCAGAGCTACATCGTAGAATCATGGAAGAACCACACCATTTCACATGCAAAATTTAATCACTGCGGGAATAGTATATAATATAGTCTTTTCTGTGTTAATGTAGGCCATAAAAAGGCCCCTGTTCCTGATAACAATCGATACTCTCGTAGGAACATCATTTTCACGCCTCTTATCAAAATTTCTGGGAATCGCGTGACCTGGAGCTCTTTGAGTAATAAACCAACACAGGAGAAGAATTGACGCGCGTACCCCTCTGTAAGTTGGGTATGAGCAGTGGTCCTACTCGTTATATAAAACTGTTTGACTCGAGTCACGCGCCTGTCAACTACGTATAGTTAGCGGGGAATGAGCTCCGCTATAAATGCCGAATATGAGAGTATTTTCTTCTAAAAAAATATTTAAAACATCCAGTTTACTAAAGGATAACATTTATTTACTTCTGATGTATTATTTTATCCAAATAATGCAATACTTATGCAGAAAACTTAAGAAAACTGTCGATCTAAAAATGTTGCTACTTAATCGTACATGAAATAATTTGGGGAAAATATTGAAAATTAATCTTCCTACTTACTATTCGTTTAGAGACCTTTATCTTGAACTGCATTATAAATTGATCCCATAGAATTAAAATCACGATAGAATAGGAAGGGGTGAACGACTAATTTATAAGCTTTAAGTAAAATATGACTAGATATATAAATACGAACTTTGATCGTCTGTGGGATTATCAAATAATGATAAAAAATTCTTTCTATAAAACCAACTTTAAACGCCACTACAAAGTATAAAACAATTTTAATTTGTACATGTATGTTGAAGTCGGGCGGGCCTAAATATAAATGATGAAACTAATGCGCGACGCTAGCCCAACTTTGCCCGATCGGCGTATGAAGTCGGTTTTTTAAAGATTGAGTTCCTTCCTCCATCACCGAAGATATGAAGCATCTTCTCTTCACCTTTTAAATAGGCCCAACCTTATTATGCTTTCTTTCAAAAAAAATTGAAATCGGTTCAGATTTGACGTAGTTATGGAGTAACATCTAACATTATATCAACAAAAATTTATATGGGAACCACCTCTGAAGTATGCCCTACTAAACAAAAAAAAAATATCAAATTCCATTCATTATTTGGCGGAATAATTGGGTAACAAATATACAAAAAATTCAAATTGAGAACCTCCTCCTTTTTTGAAGTCGGTTAAAATGATTGCATTATTATAACGATCGCAATGGTGTCTGATTGGCTGGTACTCTCCCACTATTGTTTAAAATGCATTGATGCAGCTAGAGCTCCATAAACTCAGCGAATTCATAAAATTAGTTTTTTTACTCAATTATTTCAAAATTTATAGGTATATATTTCCATATAGCCAGTGTGATATGATTTTCTAAATATATAAAATGAAAAGGTGACTGACTCACTGATTTATCAACGCATATCTACTATGACGTAGGCATCCGCTAAGAAAGGATTTTTACAAATATAATACAAAAAATAATGAAAACGAGACTAAAAAATTGTTTAATAATAATGATAAGTTCTACGTAAGTCTTTCTTACGCGAAAATTAGGACTTTAATTTTATGAAGTCGGCCACACCGCAATAAAATTAGGGCTGGACAGCAAGATTTCATATGTCGATATTGGTGGGGGGATTGTATAAATTATTTATACCGAGATATTTTTATCGTCTTACTAATGGTTCATTGACGAAAAAAAATATTTAAATTCTATACATATTTGGTTCATTAAAACTTGGCAATTGAATTAAAGTACCCATACTTCTTATTCATCCCGCTAGGTTTACCGGAAAGCTAAATAGCTTGGCGGTGTTTTATTACAGATGGGGTGGCCACTATAGCCATGGCGGCAGCCTAGCATTACAAACAAATATACACTTCGTTCAGATGAAGTAGATGAAAAAAATAAGCCTTCCAAGTAAAGTATGTAGGTACAAGTTTTAACTTACCAATCATAACTTTAAATAAATTTTTTTTTAGGGTTCAGTTTTTCCTTTTTATGTTTCCTCCATACTGGACTGAGAGAATATTATTCAACGCTGGAAAACGATCTTGTAAATCGAAAAAGTGAACTTTAAACCAGAGCCAATAACGTTTTAAAAAATCATAACAGCTCATAATAAGCTATCAGGAGCAGATTTTTTTCAAAAAGCATATTTTTTAATGTAACACATCAGATGATACTAATTATATAATTCTAAAGTAGAATTACTTTAGTTTTATACATTAGTTTTATATCAATTTCGACTAATAGTTTTTCAATTTCAAGAAGCAATGTTGCTGTAACTTGGTATTTGATACATATGAAACTACGAAATAACTCTAAACTCTGAAATGCTAATTATGCTGTATTTATTTTTAAGGAAACATGATGTAGTCCTAACAGTTTGTACTTAATATACTTTTTAGAAATAGATACATCGTAAATTTCGCTTTAAACATAAATAAAACAAATGATGTTTCATTAAAAATGCTGTATGTTTATTTAAACAAGATTACTGAAAAAATCAATGTGTTCAATATTAATACCCACTACGTATTCAAATAAAAATTAAATGTCTCTCAACTTAATAAACAATATTATTAAAAATCTATGACAAAGTACAGCACTCCCTGGTGGCTTATAACCTTAAATCATAACTAAACAGCTGCTCTAAGGTGATATACTGTGGTACCTACAGCATGCTTTCAGCATGAGATTGAGAGTATAGTGACGGAGTAAATACCTTGGTATCTACAAAATCTGTTAATAATCAGATAATCCTAAGTCCTTACAGTAGGTACACCTAAGTGCACTGCACTGCTAAAAAGTATTGATAACTTTTTGAAGTATCTGTATAATATTGAAAAATAGATGGTGTCTTAGTATTTACAGCATTTTTGAGTACGTTGAAAAATATAAATAACAAAAAATATAATATAAACATGTAGAGAAGGTCAACATAGTATCTTAGAAAAATAATGTCATAGGAAAACGAAAATCCGACAATCCGACGCAGTATCTTTTTCTTCCAAATATATAAAAAAGTAATTTTGTTATTTTTCAAAATAAGCTAGATCGCTTTCCAGCGTCAATATAGTCCAAAGTTTCTAGCTGTATCTTTACGCAAGTACTAAAAGCCTACAAAGAGTCAATCTAATAGCAAAGGCATATTATGACTAAAATAACGGCAAGAACCTCGTTTCCTAGCGCTTCTATATACCTACCATGTTAAAGATCTCGAACAAAAAAATTTACTCTCGAATAAAGTAACTCTGTTGTAAATAATTATTAGAAAAACTTATCGAAAGTCGATAATCGATAGTGTCAAATCCCTAAAATGCTTACACAAATGATGCGATTGTTTCATGTAATGATAGAGCGTCCCTGTGTGTGAATGTGATAGTGTGCATATACTTTAAGGTAGTGTTTGCTAATTATATTGTGTGCGTGCATAGCGACGTGATGGAAAAATGCAACTGTAGTAAGCAAGTTTTCATGTGTGCTACCTCGCCCCCCACCGTAATTGACAGACTTTTTTGCAAATAAATTAGGCGTCAATTCCTCTCCATTGCTGGTTTATTACTCAACTTTGAGTAATTTTATTACTCAAAGCCTGGAGCCCCTATTTTATATACATGTCAAGTTAATTTACGATGATTCACAAACAATGGAATAAACATCCAAATGAAAAATTCAGCCCGTAGGCCTTCGATCACAGTTTCCTGTTTTAATCATTGACCGAGCGAAGCGAGGTCTCTGAGTCTATTTGAATGAATTTGCACTTGTCCGTCCGTCCGTGCGTCTGTCTGCCTGTCCGTCTGTCCGTCCGTCTGTCAGAGCCTTAAAACTTTTGAATTACTGAACGTAATTACCTACTTCAAATTTAGATATAATATTATATAAACTGATGGCCTTCAGCCGAATATTGCATAAAAAATTATAAAAATCTTTATTTCAGGAGGGCTCTCATAGAAGTGAATGCGAAGTAAAATATTTTTTGTTGCCTTACATAGGCTTGCGATAGGTATATCTTTTTAAAGACAATTTTGAACAGAGTATAAAAATATTTTTTTTTAATTTTTTCCTTAAAATTGACGAAATGGGGGGAGATTCAAAATGGAGATTTAATTTTTAAGAAATTCGGCTATGTATTTTGTAGCTAAGCCTATTTTTTTATTTCACTCATATCCTGTACTTGAACAACAAATACTAAAATTATATGAATATTATAAAGAAACGAAATTATTTAATTTTTAATGGGCATCAGTAATTTTCAACATAGCTTCACAATAATGTTAATAGATGGCGCTGTCACTACTATCCCATGGAACTAGGAATTACGAATACGTCTATCTATCCGAAAAAACAGTTTTGCGTCGACCATTATTATTTTATTTAACAAGTACTAAAAGGTACGTATAATATATTATTCAATTAAAATTATTCTTTAGTTAAATAAGTATCAAACTTCAATAAACTATTAATTACTAAATTTTGTATATTTTCTATTCGTGTCGATAGATGACGATTTGTACAGATGCCCGTTTTCACTCGTTAGTAGGTACATAATAATTCAATGTTTTCACTAACGTTCCTAACCTTTCCGGGCTACCTATGATAAGTTAGGTGATGCTTTCTCTCAACTTCGTTATCACGATCCTGTACGGGGCACCTAAAAGGACATTGGGATGGATGTTAGGACTTAGGATTGTATTTAGGGGCTACCAACGTAAAGAGACTCCTACTTAGGGGATGATTTAGGTAAGTTTGGTGAAAACGGGCATAATAATAATGTCAGTTTTGGTCGTCATGTATCGATCGAATGAATAATTATGGGATACCGTTACCGCGAGGTCTCAGTTCGGGGCGAACCACTAGTTTATATATCTACCTCTTTAACCATTTATTACACTTCTCTGATCAATTAAATAATCCTTAATATTATAAATGCGAAAATTTGTGAGGATGGTTGGATGGATGGATGGAACCGATTTGGCTTAAATTTGAAATAGGGGTAACACGTACCCAGGTTTAACCCGCAAGCTACATTTCATCCCGGAAAATTAAAGAGTTCCCGTGGGAATTAAAAAACCTTAATCTACGCGGACGAAGTCGCGGACATCATCTATTACAACTATTTCTATCTTCAAAAAAATGTTTATTCACTTTGTTCATTTTGAGAATGGACTACAAGAGTCATTGCAGAAGCATTCAATAATCGTAGCAATGGGAATGAGACTTGCACTGCTGGACATAGGTATCTGGAAAGGATTGTCACAGAACACGATCTGCCATGCCACAGTCATGATGCAGACAAGCGCAACACGCTTCTCTGGACCGGCTGTCCGTGACTCGCTCGAAATCATCCGTCTCGTATGACTAATATAATCCTGCTAATGGCAGAGACTTCCAATGCTGCGTTAATATTCCGCCATTCGTAAGGAATATGTATTCTAGAATAATAGTAGCAAATATTTATCATATAGATAAGTAACAACCAAATGAGATTAATGGATCGTAGCATTCTGCTCTAATAGGCTGTCTTCCTAAGAAACGAGATAATACCCTACTCCTTGAGTATTTAACCAACTAAATACACTAATTCCCCATTTAAATCTCATACGTTGAATGTCGGAGCAAGAAGAATATAGTAGCAATACCAAAATAAGTAAAAAAGTCTTCGCGTAATAATCGTTTTACTATATTTATAATGCTACAACCATGCTACAACAAATAAACCTGTAATTTATTGGCTTCTTAACCATCTATGACGTGCTCCCAGGAGACGAGTCTGCCGCGGCCGCACGCAACTACTCAAATATTCAACACCCTCCATTATTCTCTTCTAACAATTCTAAATAGGTATATTTCTGATAAATAAATATCCCTATTTCTCAAATAAATGTCATCGGATAATAATGTACATGCATCATTAGTTTATAATACCTGAATAATTATATTATCATCGTCAAATTTTCAACTGGCTGGGGATTGTGAAAGGTATTACGGACCAAGTTTTTGTTAGGGCCAATTCACACCGGAATGGCAGCGGCCGGCAGCGGCCAGCAGACGCGCGTGGAGGCCGGCCGCGGAAGGCTCGTGTCGCCGCCGGCAGCCGCTTGCGGCCTCCCGGCACCGCGCGCCTGGTGACCTCTTGCGTCTTGCCAGTTCAGTTTCTACATTCGGCAAGGAAACTCGTGTGTTTGAAGTGAAAATAATGGTATTAGTTATTATAGCACTTATTTCTGAAGAAAAAGAAAGAAACAAACAAAGGAAAAAGAAGGGGTGTGCAGAGCGGGGAGCGCGTGGCCACCGTCTCGCGCGGCGCTGCGAGGGGCCGTGCGGCGCCGCGAGCAGTACCGCTGACAAGACGCGCGTGGCCGCGAGCGGCCGCGTGTCCTTTCCAAGCGATACTGGTCTTTTAAATAATGTAGATAAAGTTTAAAATTATTTCACACTGAGTGCTCGCCGTGCCGCTGCCATCCCGGTGTGAATCGGCCCTAATATAGTTGAAATTAAATAAAATTTATGAGAATTGATTACTTAGATTTAACAGCTGACTCCGCTGGCATTCATAATATGATACATTCTTCGAAATAAATTCTATGTACTAGAGAAATAAAGAGAGCTATGCTCGGTATATCCCTGCGAGATCAAATCAGAAATGAGGAGATTCGTAGGAGAACCAAAGTCAAAAAATAAAAATCCATCAAATTTTTTTAAACGAGCGCTTTTCATCATACTTCATACCCGACGGGACAAGTGATAAGTTGATATAAACTAAAGATTTACTGTGTGTTTATTCGCATATACTCGTTAGTTGTATGTTTCGAATTCTGTCCTCGACACTTTGCCTCGATGCTAAAGCCTTCCTTCCTTTGCCTCTGTCGCCACGCTTTCTCTCTACAACGTCCGTTATAAAGCTTTGTATAAGCTGCCACGGTCTTCCTTCCACCGCCTTTCTGTTTTCAAATATGTTCGGGATTATATTTTAGTTGACTGAATTAAGATTTTTACAGAAATCCTTACTATGTATTATTTTTTGAGCTTACTGGCTTACGAAAAGAGTGAGAATTATCAAAGCACTTAAAAAACTTGCATGTAAAATTTTGACTAACTTCTTTTTAAGTATAAAATTATGGATGAAGCCTTTATCCATTATATTTCAGACAAACCCACCTCAAAGTTTTGATGTAAAACGCTGAAACAGACTTGTTGCTCCTGTTATGTAACTTCATGAACAAATCTTGTAGACAGATCAAAGATCAAAGCTTATACATATAAAACTTTTCTCTTCGCTCGCTCAAGACGAACCTTCTCTCGTATGGACATATAACTCTGTAAAATATAGCTTGAGTCCTGTGACAGATGTCATCCAAATGACGCCTATGAAGTTCGTTAATTTAGTGTATGAAGAATGTACGCGAAAAATATCATACTTCATTGGTTTATGCACATTAATAGTGACGTTCCTTTTGTTATCGTAACCAAACTCTATAAATTACGGGTACTACATATAAGTAAAACGGTATAATAATTTATAATTTATCTGCAGGAGTGCTCTAGCGACTCCGTATGTGATGATAGTGACGATGATTTGGGTTCACCACCACTGCTTAATTAAATACATAATGAAATCAAACAAAAGGGATAAATCCCTTTTGTTTGATTTCATTATAATAAGTAAATACAAATAATTAACCTATTATAGCATCAATGAAAATAATTTTATTAATATAGTACCTAACAATAAAATCGACATTTGTAATAATATCGATATCATTATGATGGAGTTTCAACATTGTCCCAGACCTATTTATATGTTAAACTGACAACTGTCACAGGACTCAAGCTATATTTTACAGACTATAATAACATCGAACCCCCTGAATCTACTTAGATTCAGAGGGTTCCATTGGGGGGCTCCATTGATCACTTGATCAATGGAGCTTGTAACCACCTGCACACCTCGGGAAGAGCGGATTGTAAGAAGTGGTGCAAGACATGCATATGAAAGCTATGGCTCTTTTAAATATCCGCAAGTGACTTGTATGCATTTGTAATGAAGTGAATCATTTCAGCAGACAGAGCGACCCGAAGTTTAATTTATTATCAAGTCAGAGTTCTGTTCATTCTCAAACTTTAACAGGAGATTATTGTATTGTTACCAGACCTGCATAAGTTTCCAAGTATTCCTAATACAAACTTCACTCAAATCCACTTCTGAAGTGGGCGAGATTTGATTTGCTCGATTCTTTTACGTAACTCAATTGAACCTAATAAAAGCGTGCTCAAAAGTTTATGAGATTTTGATATTGTATTAGACTTTTTCGCAAGAGCCAAGATGATGACACTGAGGTTCATCTGCATCCCTACATTTCTTGTGGTCGTTCACTGTTGGACACAGGCTTTTTAGGGTTCCGTACCCAAAGGGTACCAACGGGACCCTATTACTAAGCCTACGCTGTCCGTCCGTCCGTCCGTCCGTCCGTCTGTCAGCGGGCTGTATCTCGTAAACCGTAATAGACAGATGAAATTTTCACATTTTATGTATTTCTATTGCCGCCATAACAACAAATAATAAAAATTAAATTAAATTAAATAAATTAAATTAAAATATTTCCATGGGTACATGGATTTTTTTTTAACGGGACCCTAAAAGAGCGAGGCCCGACTCGCACTTGGCCGATTTTTTCGTAATTAACTCCACCCCAACCGATATCTAGCCGCTTCGAGGTTCGGCCCAAACGTAAAGATTAGCTTCTGTACTTACCTCTCGTACCTACATAGGTAAAAAACCACTAAAATTGTATCAGTACCAGTGGATGAAAGGATGTTTGGATAATAATATTTGTACATTTACCCAGGAGGTATATCTCCCTATATTTCAGTATATGGATTTGTTCAGTATTTCGATTTAGTTTTAATATAAAAAAATTAAAAGTTAGTTTATAGCGTAATTAGAAAGTAAACCGCAATCCAACTCCCTATCCGCAGCATTCTAATAAAAAAAACACTGTAGATGAAATCCGGAATACTGTGATATTGATTTTATCCTACTCCATATTTTGCCCGCAATCTGTTGCTCTCCATAAAAATGGCAGTTTTACAGAATCGTTAATTTTGTATTACGCTATCGCTTTCCAGGAAACGAGTTTTTAACGCGCGCCATTTTTTATTGTTATCACTTATATCTAATTCCCTGATCGTTTATGGAGTTAACGTTACGATATAAGTGTAACGTTTTCGATACGATCTGTACGATCTGTAATAACTGAAGAAAATTTCGATATGTTTGTCTAATACAAAACCAAACCGAAAGAGCGAAGAGAGTGTACATTGTACAACTTTTCCAGTTAACTAACGTGATTGTAAAATTTTTAACTTGAAAACTTATTTAGAAGTACCGTGTCACCCGAGTTACGCGTTAGATCACCTGATAAAATGTCATGATTTTTTAATGATGTGGTCTAAAATGGAAAGAGTTTGCCTAAAAGATGTCTAGACGATTCACACATGCTTAAAAGATATCCAGATTGTAAGTGCTGAGAAACACAGATCTCGGGAGAACATTCCAGACCCTAACCATCCGAATGAGAAATGGAAACTTAAAACGCATTAATTAATTTACCTGGATTGGTGATGCAGTGCGATAGATGCATACAAGTAGCAACTAATCATTCAGGAAAAGATACGACTACGATTGATTCGGAGCAAGGCAATAAAAAGGCTGACTATGAAATTCAATAGACGACGATATTGGTTTTGTCTTTATTCGTATATTCCGTTCCCCTTCCGATGTTGTCTATGAAATTTACGACTGTATTACCGACTCGCTATCTTCGTATGAGGAGTATCTAATAATAGTGGTACCTACGCCTACACGCGACATGAGGTTTTAGCGTACTCTATTTTTATTGCTGTCGTTAATTCTCTATCTGATTTGCTACTACCGCAAGCTTTCTTTTCAGAGTCTATTATACGTCATAACACCATCATCAACCCATCTTTAGACCATTAGTGGGTACCACTAGGCTCTTTGAGTATATAACCAACTAGGCTACATTCCACCAAGCTAACAAATTGCGGATTAGTAGACTTCTCACACATTTGAGAACATTATGGAGAACTCTCAGGCATGCAAGTTTTCTGACGATGTTTTCCATCAATGTCAAAGGAATTGCTCAAAATACACAGAGCTCCAAAAAGTTAGGGGGCGTGCGTTAGAACCTCGGATCCCACGAAGAGGAGGCTGAAATTTCAACAACTAGGCTATCACCACTATATAAACATAACTAGGTATGTATCTATGATTATAAATGTAGTAAACCCAAATAAAATTAATGAATTACGGTCAAAAGCCCTATGAAGTTTGGACGCCATTATCCATATGATAAGCGTATTTTTCATCAAATTCGCTACGCGAGAGCATTTGTCCAACACTGCAGCACCACAGTGCTAATCTGTATGACAGAATCACTACGTTGCTTAGGGTTGCAAGGTGTGGCACGGCTCTAAGTTGATATTATAAAACTAGCTGATGCCCACAACTGCGTCCGCGTGGATTTACTCGTAGGTTCAAAATAAATTAGGTCTTTAAAGCTACCCTAACGCTTCGTTTATGCTTCCATTGAATTACCCTATTAAAATTCGTCTAATAGTATAAAATAAAGTCACAATCTGCGTTTGTTTCTTATTTAAAAACTTGTAAGTGAATTTCAGTGCTTACCACGAATTTTACATAGGTACCTAGTCGCTACGTAAATCGTAAATGTTAAATGTAAAACGTTAAACGTTAATCTTACGGTAGTAAGAACGGTAGTAAGTTTCACAACCAGCCCACCCGTTAGAAATCGAGGCGAATCAGCTAGTTCCGTGTACCGCCATTTTTAACCAACTTCCAAAAAAGGAGGAGGATCTCGAATCTCGACTCAGTAGGCATCTTTTTTTACATAATATAAGTAATAGGTATATCATGTAATATTTTTAAATAATAAGTATAAATATATTTGACAGCACCCCTCGCCGAGCGTCTAATAAAAGTAATCACGAACTATCTCAGAACAGAAAATCATTCTCAACAATCACCTTCTTTCAATAAAAATAACTACCCACAAGAAGGTAGGAAGGGAAAAATGTACCCTACATTTTAATCGTTACGTAACAAGTATGTAACCCAATATTTCCATGTCTAACTAGACAAACCCAACTAACTATGCTTGCCTAGGTGCGGCCTCAAAAACCACCCCTACAGCCGCGCCGTCTCCACCAAGAAGAGCCTAGCAATACTCCTTTCTGACTCGTTTATGGCCAATCTCAATGCAACCAAAGACTATCACAGCAACGACGAACTCACCAAACAACCAATTCAGCAACACTCCCTCCACAATGACTGATCAACCCTTCCGCAGCATCACCAATTACGCAATCAATCGCTCCAGATCCTAAATCCATCGCAACCATAATAAAAGCACACTGCACCAAAAACCTACGACCATTACAGCGAACTTAGCAATTATAGTAACCAGTAATACTCCAACAACAATTGCATAATCACTCTACACTATCCTAAATCCAACAAAATAATGACAAACATGACAAAACAACTGCATGCGCCTGCGATCTGAACGAACCTACCGGAACCTACCAATTAATACCGTCATCATATTATAATACGACTACCTCACTCGAATCACAGACCATGAACACTAAACTAGCGGCACGCTATGATGGCCGGTTTGACGTTTGTCCGCTCATGAAGTTCCGTATTAATTGATAACGACTTTGAAGGAAATAATTGTATTACTTTATTGACGATAGTGATGTGCAGAGATTCATAAATTTTATCGAATGTAGTTTTAGGTTTAGGACTCAAAATTTATTTATTAAATTGATTTCTAAAATGTATACAAGTGTAGAAAAATCAGTTTGCACCATTTAAGGGGTGAATGTACTTGTGAATATGAACAATTTTCACTATGTGGACAAACCTCTGAAATCGCAAAAAATATCAGCTGTTTCATACAAAAGGTAAAATTTTTATTTTTATATGATATATACCACAACTCGGCATTTGGTTTTCTAAATTGAAAATTTTTAAAAATGGAATCTAATACGATCGTCACATAGGATCGCTGGCTAGCACAACTACTACCTCCGGCAAACTCGCGTCAATGCTCAATGCAAAACAAAGCAGTTTCGAATTGACGTTGCTTCGAAAAGTATAAACTGTCAGTGCAATGCGATTGTGATATAGTTTTGACCTGGCTTTGGATTTCAAATATTGATACTGCATTACTGTTGACCCTTGCTCGTTAATTTGGACTCTGTTCAAGCCCTTTGTTGTGGATTTCGTCGATATGACCGAACGTACGCAGAGAACTGTAAACCTATTTAATCAGGTACAAAAACAAAACTTAATTGTTTTTTGTTCGAGAATAAATTGACATTCCACATCACTATTGTAATGTGTCAAACCGGCCATCATAGCGTGCCGCTAGTGTAGAATTCTAGAATAATATGAGTGCTACCACAGATCCACATAACACAGACACCGACAAATTCTACCATAGCCTACAAACATTAGGGAATGTAACACGGCACGACCGTCCACAGACCAATCGATATCAGATGGCGCTGCACAATTAAAAAGATGCCTACCGAAAGCTAGTATGAAACAAAAACTGCCTTATCCGCATAGTTACGCATATTAAAACGGATATAACAGGAAGTCGATGATGATACGGAATCCGGGACGAGGCAATAAAAACGCCCGAGGTGAATTTCGGGAGACGACAATATTGATTTTGTCCCGCCTTACTAGGGATGCCATTCTTCCGGATTTCTTTGGATTTGTCCTACTTTAGGTAGCTGTTTGACTTCGGAGATCAAGTGTGTGTCCGTACTTCGGATCCGAGTTTTCAAAGCTAAACTAAAACCAAGTGCCTTTGCTAGCCTTAATACAATACAAAATATTTAGTACCTTATCTTTTTAATTTATTATGTATTTTATAAAATACACAAAATGATTTCGCTCCTCCTAATAATTTACTAAAATTAAAAACTTTTTTTTGGTATTTTAAACTAGCTGATGCCCGCGACTTCGTCTGCGTGGATTTGGTTTTTAAAATCCCTCGGGAACTCTTTGATTTTCCGGGATAAAAAGTAGCCTATGTCACTCTCCAGGTCCTCAACTATATACCCATCCAAAAAAATCACGTCGATCTGCAGCCCTGTTGCGGCGTGATTGAAGGACAAACCAACAAAAAACACACTTTCGCATTTATAATATTAGTATGGATAGGAAGAGAAATAAATTAGAGTCTTTATTTATTGAGCAATCTTTAATTTGTCGTTCTCTCATAACAGGGAAAAGCTTTAGTATTTAATATCTGGGTGGCCGAGCTTAGATCGGTTTTTTTTGGTAAATCGTGTGTTTTGGAAATTATATATAAATAAATAATAATAAATAAATAAAATTCATAGGGGAAAATATAATCGTCTTGGACTCGAACAGGGGTCTTCTGGTTTCGGGACCGCCCGACTTACCGTCGAGCTATCGGGAATTTATAGATGATAGCGTATACCGTCGTATTCTAATGATATTGTAAGGGGTTTTTTACTGCCTGAAAACACGTACAAAACGACCTTTTCTAAAAATGATAACCTAGCTAGATCGATTTATCGACCACGAAACCCCCTGCATACCAAATTTCATGAAAATCGTTGGAGCCGTTGCCGAGATTCAGATTATCGCTCGTTTAAAGATATTAGATAGATTTATTTTAGACTTTGAAGGTAACATTCCGGATGCTACCTTCAAAGTCTGAGTTTGGATCTCTTTGTCCCAGATTAATAGTTTTGTTGATGGCAGTGCTAGGTCTTATGTACCTACTCCGGTCTCCATCTGTTGCACGCCATTACATTACGAGTATCACTGAATCGTTATTTTTTGTACTTCTGTAGGCTTAGCAACACGAGTTCTCTCAGTTAAATTTTATTGTTATTCCTAATTATTTTTCTTTATCTCTTCTGTTGTCGTATCTACCCTTTTATATACTCAAAGTATCTTCTTCTTCGTTTGTTTAGTGGCTCCGCGCGTCGAGCCCTATAAAGTATGATCTCTAATGACGTCTTCATGACTAGGTTTAACGAAACTAATGATTATATAATAAGCGAACGAATATTTAAAGTTTCGCTAGAACATATTCTTTTTCATCATACCTATTCTAAAAACGAATATTGGCTTCAGAGGATAGCGGGAGCAAAATTTAATTTTAACCCCATGGGACTTTTCATTTCTCTCTTCTGATTGGTCCGCGTTCGTGCTTTAGTATGTGTCGAAATTCAAATAATATGTTTGAGAAGCTGTTGTCTTCGATAAGTCACGTGATCAATATACGCCCAACATAAACATTAATGATTAATTATTTAATAAAATTTGTGTTTTATTTAAACTTTCAATATACGATGTCTATACATAGTAGGTTCTTACTCCTAGTCTTTTCTCCTCAATAATGATAAAAATAGTGTGTGTCATTCGGGGCCAAAATATTTTGTTCTCGGGCGGCGTATATTGAATTCCTCGCTACGCTCAGGATTCTACTTTAGAATCCTTCACTTCGCTCTGAATTCAAAATAACGCCCTCGGGGAACAAAAAATTTCTTTGGCCCCATATAACACAAAATAACTATTTCATCATACCTATTCGAAAAACGAATATTGGCTTCAGAGGATAGCGGGAGCAAAATTTAATTTTAACCCCATGGGACTTTTCATTTCTCTCTTCTGATTGGTCCGTGTTCGTGCCTTAGTATGTGTTTATTACTACTGCGTTCGTTACAGAAACATATGTCAATCGCTCATTCCGTTCGAAATTCAAAATGTTTTGAGAAGTTGTTGTCTTCGATAAGTCACGTGATCAATTTGTCGATCGATACGCCCATACTGTATCCAACATAAATATTAGTTAATGTTTAATTATTTCATAAAAAATTATTTGTGTTTCATTTAACCTTTCAATATATGTATAGGTAATGTAGGAATATATACATAGTAGGTTGATACTCCTAGCTTTTTCTCATAGGTAATGATGAAAAATAGTGTGTGTCATTCGGGGCCAAAATATTTTGTTCTCGGGCGGCGTATATTGAATTCCTCGCTACGCTCAGGATTCTACTTTAGAATCCTTCCCTTCGCTCTGAATTCAAAATAACTCCCTCGGGGAACAAAAAATTTCTTTGGCCCCATATAACACAAATAACTATTTCTTATTCATCAACCAATTAACGTCCACGGCTGGACAAAGGTAGATATTAGCATGTAAGTTTATCTTATTATAATTGCAACACCTCCTACGTCTTCTAATTCAATTCTATTTCTTATCCATAAGGTTGTCTGGAAGAGATCCCTTTTTAGCGATAAGACGGCATTGTTGTACGTAAAATGTTCTTGCTTTTGTTAATCGCTGTTTTGTGTGCAATAAAGTATATCTATAGTTAATATTATAAAGAGGAGAGATTGTTTTGTTTGTTTGTTTGTACCGAATAGGTTCTGTAACTACTGGACCGATTTTAACAATTTTTTCACTAATAGGAAGCTCAGTTATCTGGAAGTAACATAGGCTGTAATTTATTAATAAAATTAGAGATCCTTAAGAAAATAGCAATAATGTAAACCAAAGTAGCAAAATTTTGCCTGTAAAATGCATTTATTAGCGTGTGCTGAGAAAACTATTGATGATACATAAAAATGATGTAGGTACTACATGATTAAAGTACTTATTATTCTCTACAAAAAAAGCCTCCGAGTGTATATATCTAACTATCATATTTAAGTCACAATAGTAGCTTTTGTGTTCTAAAATTTAATTAGATCGCCTTTATTATAGTAGTATTAATTCTTCCTTACATTACATTACATAAATGCAAAGTGTGTTTGTTTGTTGGTTTCTTGGTTTTTCCGTCAATCACGCTTCATTAAAGCTACGGATTGATGTGATTTTTTGAATAGGTACCTATAGTTAAGAACCTATAGGGTGACATAGGCATCCCGTAAAATCAAAGAGTTCCCTCGGGATTTTAAAAACTAAATCCACGCGGGCGAAGTTGCAGGCATCAGCTAGTATATAAATAAATAAATAATAAAGGTTTCTTGCGTGGACTTCCTCAGGGCTCGGTCTTGCGCCGCCTGCATGCAGCAACTCCTTGCACTCGATGTCGTCGATCCACCTAGTGGGTGATGCCAAAAATGCGCTTTCCGAGCAGGGTCGTCACGCCATAACTACTAATAAATAGTGTGTAGAAATCTTATTAAAATGTGTATAATATTTTTACGTATACTTACTTAAACGAGTGAGACGATTCCAACGGTGCAGTGGACATCTATCGATTGGAATAGCGTATTTGAGTGATTTTTTTCACATTTAAAATAAGGTTTTTAATATTATACGCAATGTCATTTTTCTTTTTTAAAAACTTATCTCAGAAATCATAGAAATAGGAAGACTAAGTCGTAACTCCTAGTTCCATGTCAGAAATATAGAGATTTAAAGTTTACTGTTTGACAAAGAGAGCGCTACCGTCGTGTGACGTCACAAGATAGCAACTCCTACACTCTTCATAGAAAAAAATTCTTTTTAGAAAGATACAGATAAAAACGCAGTAAAACAGCTTCTAACTTATTTATTTATTTTTTGCTTTGATACTCAATAATATTTTTAAATACTCAAAGGTTTAAAAATATATTTTAATACTCAAAGGTTTTTGCTGTTTTTTGCCACATTTTCGATTATAATAAATGAATATCGACATTTTGGCAACAGTCAAATACTCAGTTAAGAGGATGAAGGCCACTCATCACAATATACAAAGTCCAGGCTTTCATGCAATTTTTTTTTTTATACTTATCGCATTCGCCAAATGATTTTCATAATACTAAATAGGCATTAACAGGATCGTGCGAAGGCTCTGCCCGGTGTCATGTTAAAACCACGGGAGGTGAAATTCAGGACAGAGCAATATTGATTTTCCCGCGCTTTATGTGTTCTGTACCTACTCCATCTGTTGCTTTCCGTGAAAATGGCAGGGCTTACTTGTTATTTTTGTACGAGAATTATTACTGTGTCGCCATCGCTTATCGCATCAAGACTTTTATACCCGTTTCTTTTAACTGATACCAAGGACCTATTTCACCAACGCCGATATTAACGTTTAACCGAGTTTTTAATATAGTTAGATATATATTTTGTGTTGCAAATATTTCTTCAGCGTTTTTATTATAAAAAATCTCTAGCATCCACACATAAGTATTGCCATACTATTGCCGTGTAGAGTATGTGGGTTTATGACTGCCTTACCAAGAAGTAAGGCAGTCATAAAGCCTCATACTCTACATGGCAAGTTTCACATGAGAATATTCTTACTTTAAATGCATCTTACATTCATTACCATTCGATTAGTAGGGTCATGATAGTCATTCGATCACAAGCTTACTTTGCAAAAGTGTGCAAAAGCTTTTTTGCGTGGGTATAGTTGAGGACTTGGAGCGTGACAAAGGCCTTTTATCTTGGAAAAACAGAGGGTTCCCGCGGGACTTAAGAAAACCCAACTTCATTCGGACGAAGTCGCAGGAAAAAGCCGGTTAAGTAATATAAATAGATGCTCCTATCAAAAGGAAGCCTTACACTTTGTGCCAGCAATAATAAATAATTTACGTACGCCTTTGACACCAACGCATTTCAAATATAGATAATATTATTGATTTTACCATTTCACCTCTTCTCGGAAATATCGGCTGTTGCGCAAACATAGACTAAAATTAGTTTTTATTCAAAGCTATTTCCAGTTTCTGCGAAAAGACCGGGTAAAATTTTCAAGACTGTTTCTAGAGAAACAGGCGCGCAATCACTGAAAATATAACAATTTTTAACTTTATTTTTGAAAAGAAAAATAAACTCTGTTTCTAGAAAAACAGGCACGCAATAACTGAAAATATAACAATTTTTAACTTTATTTTTGAAAAGAAAAATAAACTCTGTTTCTAGAAAAACAGGCACGCAATAACTGAAAATATAACAATTTTTAACTTTATTTTAGAAAAGAAAAATAAACACTTTTTCTAGAAAAACAGGCACGCAATAACTGAAAATATAACAATTACTTAATAACTTTATTTTTGAAAAGAAAAACTTTGCATTTGAATTAGAATAAGAATAGGCGCAATTTTGCCCACGACTCATTTTATTATTAACATTAAATTTCGATAATCATTTATAATAATAATAAATCTCAAGTTTTTTTTTAAAAAGAATATCAGCCAGGTTGAACTTGACCAATATTCTCCTCTCCCCTCCAAATAAGCGGAAAGCTTGTGCCAGTAATGGGTACGATAATAGTGCAACGGGTGGGATTCGAACCTGCAACCTTTCAGTTTTCAGTCCGCACCTTTAACCGTTGGGCTATTGAGGCTTGAATTAAGTGGAATGACTTTTGATGAATTATAATAATTTCTAAATAAAATCTTTTAATGATAAAATTAATTTATGGAGAAATTCACACGATTCAAAAATCAAACTATGAGCAAAATAAAATACATCAGTACGACTTACGAGTACCTATAATAAATATTATTTCATTATCATTATTATCTCTTAACAATTAGTTATCTCTGAGTAGAGTCTGAGGTTAGAATTTAATTGAATTATAATAAATTTCAACTTTGTATGTTTTATCTCTAAGAACTACATTACTCTACATTAGGTACTAATTTGAAATAATTTCTATTCCAGATGGTGGCGACGGAGGACACAACGGTGCCTGGACAGATCGAAACGCCCGGTACTTTCGGCAAACTCCGTCAGACACTATCTTCTTCACTCCTTAATGCACAAGACAAAGGTAACTTTTCCCCTTCTTTTCCCACGTAATTTTTTTTCTTCTTTAATAGAGTTGACAGATTTGACAGGTCCAATTTTAAACCACTGGCGAATTGTCCACTACACTAGCGGCACGCTATGATGGCCGGTTTGACACATTACAATAGTGATGTGGAATGTCAATTTATTCTCGAACAAAAAACAATTAAGTTTTGTTTTTGTACCTGATTAAATAGGTTTAATAAAACAAAAATGTATATGTTTATTTAATTTATTTGAACGAACTGAATATTTGAATGAAAATGAATATACATACTTTATATGCACACAAGAAACATATGAATACAAAAGATACCAAAAAAGGTGCCACAAAAGGCCATAATTAATCAGATTCGTCCATACTACTATTTTCACTGTCGTCACTGCTATCATCACCTACATTAATAATTATATGTTCGTTTTCTATAATATTATCTATTTTCACATCTCTTTCATAATCTTCCCTTATTAATTTAACAGTTCTATTCACAACCTTTTCCCAGTCTCCTTTAGTCACATGTTCACAAGCTTCTTCTAATAATTTTAGCATTTTTTTTGTGGTAAATGGGGGTTCTGTATTGTGTCTTGCAGCATATCCCTTAATTTGAGCCCACACCAACTCAATCGCATTATACTCACAATGGTAAGGCGGTAACCGTATAACTCTGTGCCCATGTTCTAATGCTATTTCGTCAATGACGTATCGGATCTTGGTTGGTTTGTTTTCTTTTAAAAGACGTACTAATTCCGCTTTTAACATATTCATGTTTGCATCTACGCCATTTTTACGAAGCCATGCGACGATATCAGCTTTCTTTTGGGATTGGGCAGGTGGCTTGTCAATTTGCATCGAGTGGTATGGGGCGTTGTCCATAATTATAATAGATGGTTCAGGGAGGCTACACAACATTGAGGTAAACCATTCAGTAAACTTTTCTCCATTCATGTCTTCATGATAGTCTCCAGTGGTTTTTGACGCAAAAGCCATGAGAGAACCTTCGACAAACCCGTTGATGGTTCCGGCGTGACAAATTATAAGTCGCGATCCTTTTCCTACAGGAACTTTGGAAGTAGATGCTGCTGTGTCATCGTTCCAAGAACGGCCTACAGTATGGTTAGCATTAAGCCATGTTTCATCCAAGAACACAACATTTTGCCAATTTTTGATTTCTTTCACTTGCCGTAAAAAAGTATACCTTGCCATCGCTATATCAAATCTTTCCATCAATATTTTGCGTTTGTTACATTTTATGTATCGAAATCCAATGGTCTTCAAAATCTTCGTTAAAGAACTTTCCCCACCGAAGAATAATCCAGCTTCCTTCAGTGAATGCACCAACTTTTTTCTTGTTGGATACTCCTTCTGTAAATAGTAGCCGTAAACATGTCTTCGGATAGCATCGGCATCAAAGCTATCGATGCCTACGACTGGTTTTGCTCGTTTTCTCTTTTTTGGTGTGTGAAGTTTATTTTCTTCTGTGCCAGTCTCGCCATATTTTTTTTTAGTTATCCGTATAACAGTTCGTTGTCCAATATTAAGCGCATCAGCTACGCGTTCAACCACTGACGTTATAGGTAAAATTGGCCCTCCATTTTGAGCTTCACGATCGAAATAGTTACGAAGGCGTATTACGAACTCACGTGTCTGACTATTTAGAACAGTTCTCTGCGTACGTTCGGTCATATCGACGAAATCCACAACAAAGGGCTTGAACAGAGTCCAAATTAACGAGCAAGGGTCAACAGTAATGCAGTATCAATATTTGAAATCCAAAGCCAGGTCAAAACTATATCACAATCGCATTGCACTGACAGTTTATACTTTTCGAAGCAACGTCAATTCGAAACTGCTTTGTTTTGCATTGAGCATTGACGCGAGTTTGCCGGAGGTAGTAGTTGTGCTAGCCAGCGATCCTATGTGACGATCGTATTAGATTCCATTTTTAAAAATTTTCAATTTAGAAAACCAAATGCCGAGTTGTGGTATATATCATATAAAAATAAAAATTTTACCTTTTGTATGAAACAGCTGATATTTTTTTGCGATTTCAGAGGTTTGTCCACATAGTGAAAATTGTTCATATTCACAAGTACATTCACCCCTTAAATGGTGCAAACTGATTTTTCTACACTTGTATACATTTTAGAAATCAATTTAATAAATAAATTTTGAGTCCTAAACCTAAAACTACATTCGATAAAATTTATGAATCTCTGCACATCACTATCGTCAATAAAGTAATACAATTATTTCCTTCAAAGTCGTTATCAATTAATACGGAACTTCATGAGCGGACAAACGTCAAACCGGCCATCATAGCGTGCCGCTAGTGTAGGTCTCAAACAAGAAATAATTTGAAAATTAATTACATGTTCCATGATTAATTACCTACTTATGCTGTTATCCGTGAAGAGTTATGTCCTCTATCTCCGATAATATACCTACTGTTTTAATATTTATTTTATTTTTATTTAATAATCCTACTAATATTATAAATGCGAAAGTTTGTGAGCCTGTATGGATGGATAGATGTTTAGATGGATGTTTATTACTCTTTAACGCCACAACTAATGAACCGATTTGGCTGAAATGTGGAATGGAGATAGCTCTTACCCAGGATTAACACATAGGCTACTTTTTATCCTGGAAAATTACAGAGTTCCCGCGGGAATCAACACGTGGACGAAGTGCCGTCACATCATCATCATAGTGACTTTATAAATAATTATAAAATATGTAACACGTGGATTTTTACCTAAAATAAATGTTAGATATTATTATTATTTGACGCTGTAGGGAAAAATAACGGAGTCTTATGTGAGAGAGATTAAAATAGTACATTATAGTACAAGTATGAACCTTGCCTTCGTTACTCAGTGGTACAAGTGTGTAATGTTGGTGATTACCGCTGAGGCGCCATTGAGACCCGAGCCGTTTTGTGAGGGTCTTAAGATAGCCGAGGACGGTTAATCATCAATACACACGTGTATCATACGACGTTTTTCAACACACTTGTAAAAAATAATTTTTTGTTTAAGTGTGATTTATAATTATAATTTAGTAGATAATAGATATTTTTCCTTTGAGTTTCAGGTAGTAAACTTTCCATAACGTAAAGGGCTTCACATCTTATATCGGGCGGTGTACAATATAAATAATTTTCTTCATAATTAGTACTTGTAGACATTTTAATTAATAAATAACTAATTTCAAAAGTGAAAACGAGCTGTGAAAAAAATTCGCAATGGCGGGAAAAATTAATCAGTTTTCCTATGCGCGAAATCTCATAATGGCGATCGGCTATAGACTAAAAGGATGAGGTTTCTTTTTTTATGGCTTTTCGCGGATAGCGTTTTAGGCACGTACAAAATGCGGAATTTCAAGTTTTCTTTATTACAGAAAAAACAAAAGTTATATTTGAGTAAAAGTTTTATTTATTAAACACGTACAAATTGAAATTATTTATTTGAATACGAAGTTGCATGAAATGAGCAAGCAATAGGTACATTAATTTATTTGTACTATTGAACTCAATCTTTTTTGTATCGAAACTTTTTTAAGAACAAAGCATGAGTTGCTCAAAGGTTGCTTTGTTCTTACCAATAAAATAAAAAAAAACTCTATTACTCACTTGTGAATAATAGCAATGAAAAAGTCATAGTTTGATTATAGGTCTCATTATGTGCCCAATTGCTGTGAAATTAGAGCCACTTTAAGAGCAAGTGTGTTGAAAAAATCATTACACATCTGCGTACTTTGGTAAAAGCATTAAGACTGTAGCGCCCACAATGAAGGTAACTTATGTACTTTAGAGATAAAGCTACGTAATATGTATACATACGTAAGACTCTCTACCTCTGGTGTAAACATTTTATTACGGAATTTCTTCGGCTAAAATTTCAAAATTCCTGGAAAACATGAAACGATTTTTGTGAACAAGTCTGTTGTGTCACCTCCGTAAGTCTTTACAATGTTATGGTAATCAATCATAATATATACAAAACTTTTCTCACTGCTGTGTAATATGGAAAACTGCCAATTTTCTAAAGTGCTCGTTTTGTTAATGAAGAAATTTACAGTCTGGTAGACTTTAATTAATACTGTGAAATATCACAATCTTGGTTTGGTTCATTTCAGTCCGTGTGAACATGTGAAATCTAACAAAATAAAGGACAAAACGCACCAATACACAGATAACAATATGTAGGTATTAGTTTCTATTACAAAACATTAAGTGTGTTCAGATAAGAATCAAACTCTGTTTGTATGGAAAGCTCTCGAGCTCTGGAGTAGGTCATCCAAGGTGGCAGGCTTTGCAAAAGATTTATTGATTAATTCTTCTTTTTTTTTTTTAATAAAAAATATCAACCAAGTTGAACTTGACTAATCTCCTCTCCCCTGCAAATAAGCGGAAAGCTTGTGTCAGGAGTGGGTACGACAATAGTGCAACGGGTGAGATTCGAACCTGTGACCTTTCAGTTTTCAGTCCGCACCTTTAACCGTTGGGCTATTGAGGCTTGAAAGGTCATCATGCGATATTATTCAGGATTCATTACTTAAGAGTACCCACCTTGTATAGAAATAGGTACAGTCAGAGGTACGGGAATATTTAATTTAGAACCGTCACAAGTTTGCCGCCATTGAATATGGAAGAAAACTGTCAAAGAAAATTTAGTTCCACCTTGAGGGCACTAATTGTTTTTAAAATGTAGTGATATTTACAAACAAAATGTTATTTTACATAGAACTTTTTCATTATTTTGTTATTTTCTCGATTCATATCACTATCTGGATTAATTGCCCCTGATGTAAATAAATAAGTAAATTATAATTCAACTAAATTTTTTAACTACATCGATATCACCTATCAATAAACATACCTAAATAAATCCATGCTTTCATCACGCAACATTTCCTCTGAAAATTCCATCTGGGATTTAAGACTGTTGTTACTTGTTAAAGTACACACTCACTCAAATTGACGTTTGAAGTTCCTGTTGTAACCATGAACTTGCAACATTACCAACCTGTGAAGGAAATATGCGTTCTTCTTACTTTAATATTTTATTACTTTTAATAGATGGCAAGAGCGAGGCCGCGGGTAAAAGCTGGTGATAAAAAAGTTAACTTCCTGCTAAAAATTTTAAGTAAGTAATTAGTATCAAAATTATAAAAATTATATCCTAGTATTCATTCATAAAAAAGTTATTAAACAATAAAATTATAAAATAGAAACCTACAAAAATGTTAAAGCTATCCTTTAAATGAACTCTTCGTATCAATAAGCTAAGTTTATTACTAAATACATTAGGATAGCAGGGGCTTAATTACAATATATTATACTCGTAAGTTTCAAGAGTTATAACGTCAAGTTCTAAAGTTATAGAGCCGACCAAGTTCGGTGCTTATAATTTATATACACAAGTGAGGATATGCGCAATTTAATAATAACTGTACTGCGAGTGTACATAACAGTTGAATAATACTGATGAACAGTAAGTCGGTAGGTACATTCATAATATTAGGTATAGTTTGTTCACAATAAGAAAGTGCGTGGCCAAACAGAGAAATAACGCTACTATTTTTACATGGCAACCTACACAAGCCACTTGACAAGTGTCAAACTCATCAGTGTGACGATTCTCTAAAAATGGCATGTCGCATGTGGCACCATTTTCACGATAGATTTAGGATTGGTACAACGATGTTATATTTATTTTAATAGTTCCATGGATTGGTAGCTTAGTCGCTACCAGATACTGTCAGCGTACTAGGAAATGGCGGCAGTTCATAGTACGCCGGAACTGGCGTACCCACATAGTCTCGTAACAACTAATATAATTGTTGTTTTCTCACAAACTTTGATATTACGATGCATGCCGCATTTATGGAGCTATTGTTTGTAGTAAGGACGGTATATCTAGTAACGAAGATCCCAAATCTATGACGTTGACATTGATGCAGTGATTTGATACCGAAGTTACGGAATCGAGCTGGCTATTGTATTGCCCGCCAACAAAAAAGGTAAATAAGCACAACAGCGCCCTCCAATTCCAGGGACATTGTTATTGTGAACAGACTATATTGCTTTACAAAAGCTTTACAACCAAATTACATTGAAAAGTTACGTCTAGCTTTTGCCCCCGCGACTTCGTCCGCGTGGAATTAAGTTTTGGGGTGGTACTTTTAAAAACTGTGAAAAAAGTACTTCTTTATTTTTAACGGAAAGCCTAAATATCAAGTTTCATGGATATAGCCTTCCCCTGTGGAATCCTTTGGGTGTGGAACCTCCAAAAACTGTGAAACACGCGTTTCTTCATTTTTAATTGAAATTCCACTGACCAAACATGGAGATAACTTTAAAAAAAATGACGGACATTCATACTAACCTTCACCCCCTATTAAACCGTCTTGGGGATGAAATTTTCAATAATCCATTCTTAGTAGGTGCCTAACTCATAAAAGGAACCTATACATATTCTTTATATTATTAGATTAATACGTATATCAACTGCCTCGTTGGTCTAGTGGTTAGCTTGTTCGACTGCGAATGACGAGGTCCAGGGTTCGATTCCCGGGTCAAGCCGTTAAAAAAAAATGTATTGTATGTATGTCTTCCAAAGAAATTCTCAGTACTAGCCCGGAGTTAGGAAGTTGGCGGTTAGTCACCCCCGTGCCTCGGAGAGCACGTAAAGGCGTCGGCCTGATCTCTCTCCGGTCGTGTCGGATTTCCGTCCCATCGGACTATGAGAGTGAGGGAATAGAGAGTGCACCTGTGTTTGCGCACACACTTGTGCACTATAATATCTCCCGCGCAGATGGCTGACCGCCGTTGGCCGCCGTGATCGGATTCGGTCGGGAGGACATTTTTATATCAAATTTAGTTACGCTTGTTACATTAGGTGGTGCTTTCCTATTCTTGCCGCTTAATTATTATTTCAAAAACCTCATGTCACGCGTAGGCACGTAGACGCATCAATTTGTAAAAGGCGTAGACGCGAATCGTGAGGTCTACGCCGTAGACCTCACGCGTAAATTAGTAAGCAAGTTAATCAAAAACATAAAATAAGATCACATCACACTAATATTATGAAGGCGAATGTTTGTATGTGTGTGTGTGTGTGTATGTATGTTTGTTACTCTTTCACGCAAAAACTACTAGACAGATTTGGCTGATATTTGGAATGGAGATAGATTATACCCTGGATTAACACATAGGCTACATTTTATCTCGGAAAATTAAAGGGTTCCCGTGAAAATCAAAACTTAATTCACGCGGACGAAGTCGCGGGCACCATCTAGTCTTAAATAAATACCTAATAAAAAGGTGCCGGACATTCGCTCAGATGATACTGACATAGAATAGCTATTTATGCAACTGCATCGTAATGAGGGTCATTTTAATTCGAGTGCTGTTTTTTGATACGAGGCTTGCCGAGTATCAAAATAGGATAGTACGAGAATTAAAATGACTAATTACGTTCAGTTGCATACAAGATTTTATCTACGACAAGGAAGTAAAATCATTAACAAAATACGCCGTACGCTCAATAAAGTAACAAAAAGTAACTCCGTAAGCCGCCACCAGCCGCCTGAGCGCCTCTGTCAACAAAAAGTAACTCCATAAGCCGCCACCAGCCGCCTGTGGCGCCTCTGTCATATGAACGATACAAAAGTGCCAGAACTCAGAGCCTTAGCTTTAGGTATCCTATTTTAAGAAGATAACCATTTCGATTCAGCTCCCATACAACGAGCTGCATCGAAATGAGAAGCAAAACCGAAAGAGGGTTCATTTCGATTCAGCTGTCAAACTCGAAATTGGAACTTTTCGATGCTGGAGTAGATAAAAATATTTATGTATATATGGGCATGTAATATAACTATTATACATATTAGAATTTTTAATAAAACTTATGGTTACATTGTACATACTCGTACCTACTATAAATTAATATAACACTTTAATAAAAAAACCTTGACCGAGAAAAATGCTTTATTCATGAGCCAATTTTTCAGCTCTCTTAAATTTATTTTTATCAGGTTATTCAGAAATGAATTGTGGAATTGCACTAAAACTTACATGCTCATGGCGGGGCAGTTTTCTGTAACTACTCACTCGTATAGATCTATTTAATACCTTTAGGCGCGCTTACAGTAACGTCGTAACCCAGAGTAAGTAGCTAACTCTGGGTTAAAAAGACAGTTTTGACAGATTTCGTATAAAGCTTCTGTCAAAATTACAAATTTATTCCTGGGTTAACTAACTCGGCGTCTCAGCAAGCAAATTCTTGTATATATATATATATATATATATATATATATATATATATATATATATATATATATATATATATATATATATATATATATATATATATATATATATATATATATACGAGTATATAATCTGTATCTCGGAAATGGCTCCAACGATTTTCAATGACATTTAGTATGCAGGGGGTTTCGGGGGCGATAAATCGATATCTAGGTTTCATTTCTAGAAAACGTCATTTTATCCATGTTTGCAGGCAGTGAAAAACCCCTACAATATCATTAGAATAAATTTCGCTATCGTCTATAAAGTTCCAACAGCTCAGTTAGGAAATCGGGCGGTCCCGAAACCGAAGGCCCCGGTTCGAGTCCAGACGATTATTTTTTCCCCTATGAATTTTATTATTATTTTTATTATATTTTTTTTCTAAATAATATATAATTTCCAAAAAACACGATTTACCAAAAAAAAAACAAGCAAAGCTCGGTCACCCAGGTACTAGTTGTTAAAGGTACCTTAATAAAATACTAAACTTTCTATTATTCTCATACACATAATATTGCATTTTTCTAGTAAGCTTATGGAAACTATAATAAGCGTATGTTGTGCTACAGAAAATTGGCAAGCTGACGGAAACGAGGGAACACGTGTTTTGGCTAGCTTTGTATGTTTATTTGCCAAATAGGGCTTACAATGCAAACATCTCACCCACCCAAAGAAGCCCAAAGTGAAATGTTTTTTGTATTACACCCATTGAGAGAATGAACTGCAAGCATCGCATTTTTTATCTCTGGATAAAATGTTAAAGATATCCTGTTTGAACTGGCATATTCATAATTCAATAGGTACCTACCCATGTTTCGCCACGTGTGGTTGCTCATTTCGGTTTTAACATTCGATTAGCATACCTAGTTGACGAAAACGCTAGTCTGCTGCCAAAGTTCCAATATTACTTCGAGAATACTGTTTGTAATATATTTTATTTTTATAGAACTAGCTGATGCCTCCGCGACTTCGTCCGCATGGATTTAGTTTTAAAATCCCTCGGAAACTCTTTGATTTTCCGGGATAAAAATAGCCTATATCGCTCTCAAGGTCCTCAACTAATACCCATGCAAAAAATCACGTAGATCCGTAGCTCTGTTGCGGCGTGATTAACCGACAAACCAACAATTTATGTATGATATATTAAGTTATTATAGTATGATATAAGTTTAAAATTAATACACTAGAATAATAAATAATTAATATTACCTTTTATCGAACAGATTGATACCTCATTCATCAAAAACGGCTCAATAGTTTAGAATTTCAGATGCTATGGTGCTATGCTATCTTTGTAATAATCTATTTTTAACCGACTTCAAAAAAGGTTGAGGTTATCAATTCGTCGGAATCTTTTTTTTATGTATGTCCACCGATTACTCGAAGACGCCGGAACTGATTTGGGAAATTCTTTTTTGTTTGAAATGGGATACTCCCCAGGTGGTCCCATATACATTTTATCGAAATCGGTTGAGCGATTTGTAAAATATCAACAATAAATTATATACTTTGTATAGTGTGCGTGTAATGTAGTAAAGCGGGAGTTCGAAGTCTGTTTTAAAAAAAAATATTCCGACGAATTGATAACCTCCTCTTTTTTTAAAGTCGGTTAAAAAAGAATTTTTCATATTAAATTATACTAAATAATTAAGTTCCTCTGCCGCGAAGTATGGTCATAGATTCAATGGTTTATTTGCATGGGGCAATCTGAATACCTTCTTACAAGTATACAGAGCCATGATTTTAATGGAGTTTTTTTATTAATAATAATATTATACTTGATACTCTAGTGATATAATAATATATTTATGGATATAAATTAAACATAGACCTCAATCGCTAATCATCTCGAGCATTTTGCTAATAAAGATACGTATGGTATACCGTATAATATTGCCTTTAAAAGATTACAAAAAACATGTTTTTTTTATTAAAAATAGCCTTGAACATGTTTTAAATGGCAATACAATTGCAATTTCTTTTTTTATCAATTTCTACCAAGAGATAATATTCGATAAAAAATACTTTTCATCTGTTAAACAGATGGGTGAAGAACGACTTCTCTTCGTATCTTGTACTGTACCTAATTAAGTAATTACTGACTAGTTTAATATGATGAAAGGTTTCCAATAAAATAAGAATGCAATTAATTTTGATTGAATTTTTTCTCAGACTTTAACAAGGAAGCCAAGGAGCTAAATATAGGCACTACTGAGTGCCTGTAGAGCGAAAAGAAAATCAATATGATGATCAAAGATATTTACTTCAAAGTCAAACACCTTGAAACGGTTCTTACATTCATCTCAGTCCCCATAAGCACACCTGCTCAAGTTATACCTGGCTTTATTTAATCCCTAGATACCTGGTGTCGGTTTAATCTGTCTGGGTGAGAAAATACCGTTGTTACTTGCCGAAAATTATTTACGCAATACCGAACCTTTAGTTATTGTTTATACAAATAAATTCCTAGTCCTATCTAGCTATCTACTTAAATATCACTTAACACCAGAGTGAGAAAATAAATGTTTCTTCTAAGAATTCGAAAAACGAATATTGCCTTCAGAGGCTAGCGGGAGCAAAATTTAATTTTTAATTACAGTGTTACGTAATCGACAAAAAAAAGTCCAGTCAAAAAGTCTTATTGAGAACCACAATTTTTTTTTTCATCATACCTATTCGAAAAACGAATAATGGCTTCAGAGAACAGCGGGAGCAAAATTTCATTTTAACCCCATGGGACTTTTCATTTCTCTCTTCTGATTGGTCCACGTTATAGTGCTTTAGCATACTAAAGCACTAACCAATCAGAAGAGAGAATTCAAAAATGTGTCGAAATTCAAAAATGTTTGAGAAGCTGTTGTCTACGATAAGTCACGTGATCAAATTTGTCGATTAGACATATACGCCCATACTTCCAACATAAATATATAATAATGTTTAATTATTTCATAAAAATGTATTTGTGTTTTATTTAAACTTTCAATATACGTATTGGTAATGTCTATACTCTATACATAGTAGGTTGATACTCCTTGCTTTTTCTCATAGGTAATGATGAAAAATAGTGTGTATCATTCGGGGCCAAAATTTTTTTTTCTCGGGCGGCGTATATTGAATTCCTCGCTACGCTCAGGATTCTACTTTAGAATCCCTCACTGCGCTCGGGAGTCTACTATAGAATCCTTCACTTCGCTCTGAATTCAAATACCCTCGGGGAACAAAAAATTCCTTTGGTCCCATATAACACAAATAACTATTTTTATTTTCGCGGTTATTTATCAAATGGCTTTCCTATGTTTATTTGATCCAAAACTCTACAGTCACAGTTACATTTATATTTATACTAGCTGATGCCCACGACTTCGTCCACGTGGATTTAGTTTTAAAATTCCCTCGGGAACTCTCCGGGGGTTTTCCGGGATAAAAAGTAGCCTATGTCACTCTCCAGGTCCTCAACTATACCCATGCAAAAATCACGTCGATCCGTGGCTCTGGCTGGCAAGGAATAACAAGTTCCGATCATAATGCTATTACATTCACCATAGACCTGAAAAAGGCAAATGCGGTCAGACCTCCGAAAACTACACGGAAATATAACACGCGGAAAGCGGACTGGAGGAAATTCAAGGAGGTTCTAGAAAAAGAATTAATAAATAACAAAATAAATGTCTCTGAAATAAAAAATGTTAATACACCAGCAATTATGGAGGAAATGATAAGCAAATACGTACAAAGTATAGAAAAAGCATGTCGCGAAGCGATCCCACCAATTGGTGGAAAACAAAAGTACAACTTACCTTGGTGGACGCCAGCCCTCGAATCCCTGAAGAAGCAGATGATGACGAAGAAAAGAAGAGTCTCGTGCGCAGCTCCAACCCGACGGCAGCATGTTGTAGACACGTATCTGAAAGCAAAAAGAGAATACGAATTAGAAGTCATGAAAGCACAGACCAAAAGCTGGAAGGAGTTCTGCGGGACTCAGGATCGTGAAAGCCTTTGGGATGGAATATACAGGGTGATAAGGAAAACATCCAAAAGGTATGAAGACCAACCCCTAGTTGTGAATGGAGAGGCTCTGAGCCCCGAGGACTCCGCCCAGCTCTTGGCAAAAACGTTCTTCCCGCAAGACCAAATAGCCGACGATGATCCACAGCACACAGAAATTCGACGTAGGGCTGAACAGGTTGTACTGAGGCATGAAGGAAAAGCTGACGATCCACCGTTTACAGTGGACGAACTTATGCAGGCGGCTAGAAGCTTTAACCCTAAGAAAGCACCTGGAGTTGATGGGCTTACCGCGGACATATGTCTGGCAGCCATCGAGGTGGATAAAAATGTATTCTTGGGTTTGGCGAATGGGTGCCTCACCCTATCGTATTTTCCAAAAATATGGAAAGAGGCTTCGGTGGTAGTCCTGCGGAAGCCAGGGAAGGACGACTATACAAATCCAAAGTCGTACAGGCCGATATGACTGCTACCGATCCTCGGGAAAGTCTTGGAAAAGATGATAATAAAGCGGATTCGTTGGCACCTACTTCCAAACCTGAATACGAGACAATATGGATTCGTGCCTCAACGATCGACAGAGGATGCATTACATGATCTTGTTCAACACTTGCGCGAAAATATTAAGAGGAAAATGATAAGTGTAGTGATATCCTTAGATATCGAGGGGGCATTCGACAGTGCATGGTGGCCTGCGATCAAATGTAGATTAACAGAAAAGGAATGCCCCCTCAATCTACAGAAGATAGCTCACAGCTATCTCAAAGATAGAAAAGTGTGTATAAAATACGCGGGACATGAATGCGTCGTCTCAACAACGAAAGGTTGCGTGCAGGGGTCAATTAGTGGTCCAACGTTTTGGAACTTACTACTTGACCCGTTACTGGACGAAATAACAGCATGTGGTGCTTATTGTCAGGCATTCGCGGACGACGTCGTTCTGGTGTTCTCGGGGTTCAAAGTGGCGGAAATGGAAGGAGAAATAGGAAGAGTGTTGCAGCATGTGTATGAGTGGGGTCTCTCGAATAAATTGAAATTTGCACCACACAAAACCAGTGCGATGGTGGTGACAAAGAAGCTCAAATATGATACCCCACGCATATACATGGGCAATACTCAGGTAGAGGTTGTCAAGGAAATAAAAATATTAGGACTGTTGGTGGATAATAAACTAACTTTCAATAATCATATAAAACATGTTTGCCGTAAAGCCACCAACATTTATAAGCCACTAGCGCGATGCGCAAAGACTACCTGGGGACTGAACGCCGAGACCATCAGAACAATATATGTGGCGGTCATAGAGCCCATTGTAATGTACGCATCCAGCGTATGGGCGCCGGCCACTGAAAAGGCTGGAATGCAAAAGTTGCTAAACACGGTACAAAGGGGATTCGCTCAAAAGATATGTAAATCATACCGGACCGTATCACTCAACGCAGCACTTTTGTTGGCTGGCCTCATTCCGCTGGATATGAGAGTTCGGGAGGCCGCAAGACTATATGAGGCTAAAAGAGGTAGACCTCAAACTATACTGAAAGGCAGAGAGGTAGAAAGGAAGATCTGCTTCTTAGAAGCTCCGCACCCTTCCAGAGAAGTGGTAGTGGAATTCAGGTGCCTGGAGGACTTGGAACCGGAAACAGCAGCCAATCACGAAATAAGAGGATTGAGGATATTCACAGACGGTAGTAAAATGGATAAGGGAGTGGGTGCGGCTCTATCGTGTTGGCAGGATGGAAGCGAAATTATGCATAAAAAATTCCGCCTTGAGCCTTACTGTACTATCTTCCAGTCAGAGATGCACGCACTCCTCCAAGCCACTGACGTGGCCTTTAAATCAAAGGAAACCGATGTGAATATCTTCAGTGACTCAAGGTCGGCGCTGCAGGTTCTAGGGAGCACCGGAAACTTCCACCCACTGACCTTTGCACTTAAAAGAAACTTGAGCTTCTCTAAGGCAAAGGAACAAAAAATCCGCTTCTTCTGGGTACGTGCACATGCAGGTGTAGAGGGCAATGAAAGGGCGGACTTCTTAGCCAAGGAGGCGGTGCTGAGACTGAAAAGTAAGTCAAATTATGACAAATGCCCAATTTCATTTATTAAGAGGAGCATTAGGCAGGATACCCTTAATGAGTGGAACGAGCGGTACACTAATGGACAGACAGCCTCAGTAACCAAAGCCTTTTTGCCATCAGTGAGTCAGGCCTATAAACTCCTGAAAAAACTAACTCTGACACCAGTATTAGTTCAGATACTGACGGGACACGGAGGTTTTGCTGAGTACTTGCACAGATTCAAATGTAAGACAACATCAAGCTGTGTTTGCGACGCGAATACTGAAGAAACAATTCTTCATATGATAACTGATTGCCCGCAGCATGGCAAGGCAAGGGAAGACCTACAACAAGAAATACAAATGAATCTGTGCAAGGAGTCCATTGCACAAATACTCGAGCTTGAATCGGAGTCGTTTTTAACATACTGTCTCAAAATCGCGACGATAGCCATAAATAGAAACAAATCGTAGACTATGCAGGTAAAAGATCTAATATTTACTCTATATTATAAGAATATAGGAACAAATTTGGGTATAGCCTACATAGTCTAGTCAAACATCAAAAACTTGAAAGTAATAAAATAATTTAAACGGCTTAAGATTAATAAAACAGTAAAAAAAAGGTCTCCGACCGCCACACCGGAGGACCGTGAATTTATAAAAAAAAAAAAAACCTAGCAACATAATAATACTCGTAATAACATCGTTTGAGATTAGGGTTGCTAGGTTGCCTAGCAACCTAAATCTCGAGCTATTTTCGTCCAATTAGCATATTTTAATTTGCAATAACAAATATTGATGTCAATAATTAAGATAAAAACTATCCTATCTTTTAAGTTGGACCAAATTACAGATAGTTACGAAATTTGATAAAAATCGGTTCAGTAGTTTCAGAGTTTATCCCGAACAAACGTTGTGACATGAGATTTGTATATAATTATACTAAACTAGCGGCACGCTATGATGGCCGGTTTGACACATTACAATAGTGATGTGGAATGTCAATTTATTCTCGAACAAAAAACAATTAAGTTTTGTTTTTGTACCTGATTAAATAGGTTTAATAAAACAAAAATGTATATGTTTATTTAATTTATTTGAACGAACTGAATATTTGAATGAAAATGAATATACATACTTTATATGCACACAAGAAACATATGAATACAAAAGATACCAAAAAAGGTGCCACAAAAGGCCATAATTAATCAGATTCGTCCATACTACTATTTTCACTGTCGTCACTGCTATCATCACCTACATTAATAATTATATGTTCGTTTTCTATAATATTATCTATTTTCACATCTCTTTCATAATCTTCCCTTATTAATTTAACAGTTCTATTCACAACCTTTTCCCAGTCTCCTTTAGTCACATGTTCACAAGCTTCTTCTAATAATTTTAGCATTGCATTTTGAAAATTGTTCATATTCACAAGTACATTCACCCCTTAAATGGTGCAAACTGATTTTTCTACACTTGTATACATTTTAGAAATCAATTTAATAAATAAATTTTGAGTCCTAAACCTAAAACTACATTCGATAAAATTTATGAATCTCTGCACATCACTATCGTCAATAAAGTAATACAATTATTTCCTTCAAAGTCGTTATCAATTAATACGGAACTTCATGAGCGGACAAACGTCAAACCGGCCATCATAGCGTGCCGCTAGTTGTAATTAGATAATTTGGCAAAATTAATGTTTGTATATTTTCTAGAATTGCATTTTAATTTTAACAAATACTTATTTACAAATAGGTTTCTGATTAACTGCGGGCTCAAAACTTCATACATTTTGCGTGATAGACATCGGATCACAGTCCAATACCGATATTTGAAAATGAGGGCAATTTAATTATGCAAATAGCATCGACAGGCCCGATAAGGATTTAGAATCACGAAACGGAAATCAGTCAGATACATTTTATTCTGTCTTTAACGGGACATATTGAGGATTTATGAAATTTTTGGTATGCCGTACCTAACATGGGAAATAAAAAGTCAATGGCTTTTATATTTAAATATACCTATAAAATATTTAATAAAATACTTTTCGGGCTCAAAATTCGCTTTAATGTAGAAACATTATTGAAAACTATTGTTTACAATGGAACATTAAAAGCGGGCCACACTTTTTTATGAATTGCAGATTACTTTTACGAAATCGTAAAGCGACAGTAGGGATTTTCGTACTGTTTTCATCCTGATTATGTATTGTTTTGTTTATTTCTTCTTCGATTGAGGCTTACCAAAGCGCTTACGAATGTCAAAAATGTTACATTATTGAATAAATTAAATAAAAAAGGAATTAGGTATGATGCAAAAATACAAAATGTAAATAATAAAATTTATGTAAAAAGGTAGTGTATTAATTTATGAAGTTTTTCAGTAAAACTGCTTATGTAACTATACTGAGAATTGAAAATAAGAATAAAAATTTCTACTTGAAAAGGTTAGATTTACTCTATACATACAATGCTTTGCTGCTTGCAATTATACATACAATGCTAATGCTTTCCGGAATAAAATATGCTGTTTATGGAAAAGGAAGGGTTATATGATTTTAAAAAGATTTTAATAGACTATGTATGCATGTATGTATCTAAACATAGCATCTAAACTATGGAGCCGTTTTTGATTAATGAGGTATCAATCGATTCGTTATTATAGTCCGGTTGACATGTCCGGCTATATTTTATACGAACAAAATCAATATGACGGTTATGTCCATTTTTAGGGTTCCGTAGTAAACAAGGAACCCTTATAGATTCGCCATGTCCGTCCGTCTGTCTGTCTGTCTGTCTGTCCGCGGTTTAGCTCAGAGACTATTGGTATTAGAAATCTGTAATTTGACAAGGGTATAAATATCAATCACGCCGACAAAGTGGTGAAATAAAATTGAGAAAAATATTTTTTTTAGGGTACCTCCCCTACATGTAAAGTGGGAAAAATTCACAGCAGTAGTATATAATATAATGAATTTTAAAGGAAAACTATCACGGCTAAGTAGGGTTCATTAGTGAAAGAGTTATATAGGTTTTTCTAAGTTAGATATTACACGTAGTGTAAGTTACATATTTTGTAGTATATTATAGTATTTAAACCATGGAACTCAAAATGTATGTTGAGACTTTCAACTACGGAACCCTACACTGCGCGTGGCCCGTCACGCACTTGGCCGGTTTTTTCCGTAGTCGTGCTACTGTTTTTACCTAATAATATTTTGAATGCAATTCAAGCCCCGTAAAGTATTTGACAACTGGGGTCGAAATGAAGCCCGTATTGCGCAGCATATCTCAATATTCATAAAGAAATATTGCGAGCGCTCAGACGTTTCCCGCGAGCCAGGAACCCTGTCAGTAAATACAGTAGGAACGTAATATAGTGGAAGGAATACAGCACAAACAAACCGCACACCTATTTGAATTCCCATAAGTTTAAAGTGAATTCGCAAATAGGTATATGCACTCAACGGCTCGCGTAGGTACTCAAACGGAATAGGTATTGACATATTAGATCCTAACACGTTCTTATAGTTTAATTTTGAATTAATTTATTAACCGTAACCGTATTTAAAGGTTTAGAATAATAAGCATTTCTTGATTAGAAATGGAAAATAGTCTAGGACTGAAACGTAGGTACATAAAAATTCGAAAGGACTTGAAATATGCATTAGGTATCCATTAAATAGGGATGGTTTACTATATAACTCTACATATTTTTCGATGCGGCAAAATCAGTCTGTTGACAAGCTTTTAAAATAAAGGTTGTAAAAATTGAACACCCCGTACTAGAATTTATGAATATTCAAGAAATTGAAAAATAGCAATCCCGGCAGGGAATGCACTGCACTTTTAGTCCATTTTGTGAAATTCTTCATCAAAACAATACCCCACGCATATTTCGATTCCCTCGATTGCAAACGGAGTTCGTATCAATATAAATTCAATGAAATCTGCTAGCTATGTGGAATCTTCATTGACATATTTTACGTTATAGGCACAATACCGAGAAATAATAGACATGAGAAGTCGCCATTTTCCATTTCCATATCAACAGACGTGCGTTGGACAGAAATGGGAAATGGCGATTTCACATTCGATTCTTATCTTGATCACATATAGATCGTGAAATTGGCACGAAACCGTACTGATTCTTGGGCTTAAAACTTACTTGGCGCGATGATGAAAACTGGCCCTTACTCTTTGTGCGTTATTTTTATTTTACGATGAACATATTATTCTTGTTGCAGTGACCAAGCTTGGGCCGCGGCAGGGCGTGACTCAGCTGGCGGTGGAGCCCGCGCCCGGGCCGCCCCCCGCGCAGCCTCCACCTACCACCGCACCTGCTAAGACTGAACGGTACTGAAAACTTATTACCCTTCACTATCCTTACCAATATACCAACTAGCTGATACCCGCGACTTCGTCCGCGTGGATTTAGTTTTTAAAGTCCCTCGGGAACTCTTTGATTTTCCGGGATAAAAAGTAGCCTATGTCACTCTCCAGGTCCTCAAGTATACCCATGCAAAACATCACGTCGATCCGTAGCTCTGTTGCGGCGTGATTGAAGAACAAACCAACAAACCAACAAACACACTTTCGCATTTATAATACTATTGGTTCGCCCCGAACTGAGACCTCGCAGTAACGGTATCCCATGATTATTCATTCAATCGATACATGATAACCAAAACTGACATTATTATTATGCCCGTTTTCACCAAACATACCTAAATCATCCCCTAAGTAGGAGTCTCTTAACGTAGGTAGCTCCTAAATACAATCCTAAGTCCTAACATCCGTCCCAATATCCTTTTAGGTGTCCCGTACAGGATCGTGATAAATAAGTTGACAGAAAACATCAATCACCTAACTTATAGGTAGCCCGTAAAGGTTAGGGAACGTTAGTGAAAACATTGAATTATTATGTAGGTACTAACGAGTGAAACCGGGTTACGGGCATCTGTACAAATCGTCATCTATCGACGCGAATAGAAAATATACAATATTTAACTAAAATTTAACTAAAAAATAATTTTAATTGAATAATATGGTACAAAAAAAATTACAATACAATTATTGTATTATAATAAGTAACTAAATAATAATGGTCGACGCAAAACTGTTTTTGGGATAGGTCGTTAGTCGTAACTCGTAGTTCCATGGGAATAGTTACTGACTGCGCCATCTATTAGCATTATTGTGAAGCTATGTTGATGCGATATGAATTACTGATGTACATTAAAAATTAAATAATCTCGTTTCTTTATAATATTCATATAATTTTAGTATTTGTTGTTCAAGTACAGGATATAAGTGACCTAAAAACATAAAATCAGTTTGAAAATCCATAGCGGATTTTCCTAGAGAGCGTCTTCAAGCGAGCGTATAAAATCGCCACTTTGAAAGCCCCCCATTTCGTCAATTTTAAGGGAAAAATTAAAAAAAAAATATTTTTGTACTCAGTTCAAAATTATCTTTAAAATGATACGTAACAATTTTATGTAACGCGATATTTTTTTTTTTTACTTCGCATTCGCTTCTATGAGAGCCCCCCTGAAATAAAGATTTTTATAACTTTTTAAGCCATTTTCGGCTGGAGGCCATCGGTTTACATATTATATCTAAATTTGAAGTAATTACGTTCAGTGATTCAAAAGTTATAAGGCTCTGACAGACGGACGGACGGACGGACGGACGGACGGACAAGTGCAAATCGCTCTAGTTAACTCAGAGACCTCGCTTCGCTCGGTCAATTAGTATGATGTTTATTTGGTTTAGTTTGTCCTTCAATCACGCATCAACGGAGAAAATCTGGATCACAGTAATTTGAATATAATAATAATTATGTATAATATTATTTATATATCTGGAGCGTGACATAGGCAATTTTTATCCCGTTAAAACAAAGGGTTCACGATTTTTAAAAAAACCTACACTACTTATTAATATTATTAAGAGAGAGCGCTAATTTTGTCAGTTTGTGTACATTATGTGGAGGCCGGAGGGCTATCTTTGGAACCATCACTGCACCTATTCGAAAATTCTTTCACCATTGCAAAGATACATTATTCCAGATACGTTTGTTAATAAACTCGTGACTTAATAAATGCGAAGCGTGTTTGTTTTTACCCGACTGCGAAACTTCAACTGACTGGTTTGTCCTTCAATCACGCAGCCACAGAGCAACGAAACAATTAGACATGATTTTTTTGCGAGGTTGTAGGTGAGGAATTGGAAAGTGACATGGGCTAGATACTACCTACCTTTTATCCCAGAAAAACAGAGGGTCCCCGTGGAATTGCTATAAACCTAACTTCATGCGGATAAAGTCGCGGGCAAAAGCTAGTTACTTATATTACAATTTCTAAGAGAGCGTCGTATGCAAGCCTTGAAAGATACTTCTGTAATAGTGTATAACACACACGTAATTATAATCATATTAGGGGCGTAGCTGCATGTCATTAATAATTCGGACTTATTAGGTTAATTCAAATCTAATTGACAAAGTTATAAACTTCTATAGAACTTCGCACACAATTTCGTTACCTTAATAACATCAAATTGCCTCTGTGAACTTTGGGTTCCAATTTCCTAAAATGTACCATAGTTGCAGGTGGTACCTACTGACTACTAAAGCGTGAACAAAATAAATTTATTTTTTTATTTTTTTAAGAATATTAGCCAATCTAAACATTTTTTGTAAATATAATTAGCAGTAAATTTTTATATTAATTAAGTAATAAAAAGCTAAACTTGACTAATATTTCCTCTCTCCTCCAAATAAACGAAAACTTGTGTTAGGAGTACGACAATAGTGCAACGGGTGAGGATCGAATCGTCCACTTTTCAATTTTCAGTCTGCCCGTTAACCGTTAGGCTATTGAGCTTTTTACTTGAAAGTTGTATGTTAAATAACTTGTTAGAGCATTGATAACCAAGTGGTTAGGAGTAGGACTGCGGTCTCCTAATCTGGAATCGCGGATGTGATCCCGTGCACGCACCTCTGATTTTTGTAGTTATGTGCATTTAAGGAAATAAAAAAATATCACATGCTATAATGGTAAAGGAAAACATCGTGAGCAAACCTGCACATCTGAGAGATCTCCATAATGTTCTCAAAGGTGTGTGAAGTCAGCCAATTTGCATTGGGCCAGCATGGTGGACTATAACCCTTCTCTTAAAGGAGACCTACGCTTAGTAGTGAACCGTTGATGGGTTACTGATGATGATGATAACTTGTTTTTAGCGAGGCGGGCAAAGCGCCGTCCCGCGCGGGAGCATGCCGCGTATGTCTCAAGGCCCTCAAACCGGGAGAGGTGTTCCACATATGCAACGGCTGCCAGCACCGCGTGTGCGAGGACTGCTCATCTTACTCCAAACCTGCTAGTGACGAAGAGGTAATGTCACTCATTACTTAAACCTGCAAGTTGTCGCGATAGTAACTGGTCTAACACAACTCCTATAGAAATTGTTTGTAATACAATAATTAGGAGCTGTTTATAGCATATTGCAGCTAGTGTACATTACGGTTCATTTCATTGTATAACAACTTCTAGGACCTGCCGTCGGCGTCGTCGTGTGTTTGTGTGTCTTTTAGCGTGTTTCATACAAACAAAGTTGGATCCTTAATCGAAAAATAACCAATCAAATTCAATGAATAGAAACTAAAAATTATTTACATTATGTACATAAAAATATTTGAACCCTACACGGGTTCAAATATTTTTACTTACTTTACAATCTGACAAGCCATATCTAGACATAAATATTAGTATATTCAAAGAGCGCCTGTATCAGTCAGATTGATTAGTAAAATATATTCTAACACGTGTTTATTGGCGCAACAGATTGCCGTACTGAACTGTAATAGCCATCAATGCAAGATGAATATGAAAATGATGTCCCTGAAGCGCTTGACTTGTGACTTTTTCAGGCCATTCAAGCACATTCGTAAATGTTTGTGTGAATACAATAAAATTCTGCCGATGAATCCACTGATCACTATAATTAATCTATGATTAACACTAGATTGGCTGTCCCTATACAATGACAAAATAAATGACATCATAATTATGGATCAATTTGAAGCGCCACATTTAACATAGGTACGAGTGTCTCTGGAACTAATAATATTACAAATGGCGCACCAATCTCTATAATTAATCTATGATTTCATAAAGTACGTAAATTAATACGTAGTAAGTAAATTAATCAATGATCTCATATGAAATCATAGATTAATTATGGAGTTTGGTGCGCCATTTGCTATATTATTAGTTCCAGAGACACTCGTTTAACTGCTTACAGCACCAAACGGTGTCAATCAAGTAGGTCCAAAGAATATGACAGCAGCCTCTCCAGTGTTAATCATAGGTAGATTAATTATAGAGCTCAGTTGATGAATCTGAACGGCATTCCGAACTAGTGGTAGACTCATCGACGCTTCAAAAGCACTTGTAAAAAAGTTTATTTGAGTAAAAAACATTTCTATTGTATTCTATTGATTGGCAACAGAGTTCGTGGCGATGCTCCGTGTGCCGCCGCAAGGCCGGCCCGCGGCTGCCGCCCGCGGCGCAGGACAGCACGGACTCGCTGCTCGACGTGCCGGTGCTGGAGGCCTTGCAGCGCCGACACTCGGAGGCGAGGCTTGGCAGCGGGGGCTCCAGCACTGCCCTCGCCCCGCCGCGCTCGCCAGAGTTGCGCAGACATTCCGACGTGTCTCCTGCTTCCTTGAAGGAGCTGGAGAAGGTAATGTTTCTTTCCTTTTCCCCGCCAACAAACTGATAAATCATCATCATCATCATTAGCAACCCATCAACGGCTCACTACTGAGCGCAGGTCTCCTCTCAGAGAAGGGTTATAGGCCATAGTCCACCACGCTGGCCCAATGCGAATTGGCGATTTTTTGTGGATTGGCGAACTGATAAATAAGTAGGTAATATTATGCAGCTTGACGACATTATTTTTAAAATTAGTAAAAATAAAAATAAAATAAAAAAATCACTGTAACTAATAGGTACTATTGTGCTGATAAAGTGCTTGATAACCTATCCACAACTTGTCTGACCGCGTTCTTTCTATTTCACAAGTGTCCATTAAGACAATCTAGCTGATAAACTCTTTAAAATATTAGACAGATTTATCTGACAGCTATTTTATCTGTTAGATATATATATCAGAGACTTTAACGGATAGTGGTGAAACTGGCTCTTAGTGTTTTATCTATTGGACGATCACCCTACGCCAATGACATAGACTTCATCAGCGAGTTGAACGAGTAGTCTCAAGCTCAAGTGGCAAACTTCAAACAAGCTTTGTAAGTTACGAGCTTCCGCGCTCTTTTAAAATAACGGATGTGTCACTATTCCAATTAGAAAACTCTGTCGGCAAGTTACAAGGGCATATTTTTCCACGAGGCTAATCACTGCAGTGACTAACTTCGCATTAGTATATTCAGATAAGTACATAAAAAACTTTAAATAAAAATTCTTTCCCAGATGTATAGTGTACAACTGTACGGCATAGACGTTGTGTAGTTATTTAACTAACTATATAGGTACAATCTACGTTGCAGCTAACGTAAGAGATTGTTTATTTGTTTGTGAGGTTTTATTGCAGAAAATAATACTGAGAAAATACTTCAGCGTAGCGCTCACAAACAACTGATACGAACGTATCTACTGAAAATGCTTTATTCTGTTTTAACTTACAAATAAAACATTAGGTTTTTAGCACATCTCCACCGCGAACAGTGGAACCAAAGGAAATAGATGCATGAATAGTTAAAGTTTTTTTTCGTATAAGTAGTAAGAAGTCCTTTATCGCATAGGAATTATTTTCTTAAGCTTACAATAATTTCCTTTTACAATTAGACATTTTACGAATTTTGTCAAAATTCGAACATCCTAATTTCCACTGGTATTTTATTTAAAAAAACATTATTATGTCACAACCTTTCCGGCATAAGTTTTTGAAAATAATATTTCTCGTTGTTCTTTTTTCAACATTATCATGGCTAATTTTCAAAATATTATATGGGAGTTTTTCTTTTTGCGGTTTCGCGGCGGACATGTGCTAAATGCACTGAGCTCTATAATTAATCCTAGACTAATTAGAGATCAGTGGCTTAAATGCTTTAACAATGAGCTCGAGTCATCGAATAAAAACCGTAACCACGCTGCCCTTGCGGCAGTTAAAGGGCGGCGGCAGCGTGACGCCCAGCACGCAGTCGCGGCGGCCCAGCACGGTGACGCCCACGCGGCGCCGCTCCGTGCGTTCGCCGCGCCAGCGCTCCGCGGACGAGGACCAGCACCAACACCCGCCGCACGCCCCGGCCCTCGCCGCGCCGCCGCCCATGTCGAGAAGGTAGCTATTTAATTCTCTACTCCCATGCTTTAAATCCTCTATAAAAGATTCTGAAACAGTTAGCTTATTGCCAACATTAAAACACCCAATGACTTAATAACCATAATGTCATCCAAACGGATGATATAATGTTGTACTGAATTTCATAATAGCACTCCTTTGTTTTTTTTTTTTCGATCCCTTCTGAGCAATGGTTTACTCCACAGACAGCCACATTCTTACTGTTCGGTGCGTGGTATATACGAATTTCAAAAAAAAAAATTTTTTTTTTTTCGATCCCTTCTGAGCAAAGGTTTACTCCACAGACAGCCACATTCTTACTGTTCGGTGCGTGGTATCTATGAATTTAAAAAAAAAATTGTTTTTTTTTTTTTCGATCCCTTCTGAGCAAAGGTTTACTCCACAGACAGCCACATTCTTACTGTTCGGTGCGTGGTATCTATGAATTTCAAAAAAAAATTTTGTTTTTTTTTTCGATCCCTTCTGAGCAAAGGTTTACTCCACAGACAGCCACATTCTTACTGTTCGATGCGTGGTATCTATGAATTTAAAAAAAAACATTTGTATGAATTTCAAAAAAAGAACATCCCCGAGTACATCGGGATCGGGACCTTCAAACATTAAAGAACGTAATATTCAAGTGAATTTTAATAATTGCACTATACAAAATGTTAATTACTACTACAATAAATAATTCTTTCATTAATACTTAGTTTATTTGTATATACTCAGTAATGGATGATATTAATTAGGTTAGGTACTAGGAATGGCTGTTTTAATATTAGCAGTAAGCTAACTGTTTCAGAACCTTTATAGAGGATTCATATTATGGGAGTAGATAAAGTCTTGTATGCAACTGTTGATAATTAGGTATTAAAACACTCAAGTGATAATAGTAACCCACATTCGTGTTTTAATACCCCTTATTATACAACAGTTGCATAAATAACTAATACATCCCAATTTCATCTTCTATACTACGTGTTTATGACGAATTCCTATGTCTCTAGGGTTAGATTCCTTAACAAAAAGTAATCAACAATGGCGAAGGAGCATGTGTTCTAAAATGCATATTTTCGGAGAAAATAATTTTTCTTTTGTAAATAGATCCAAACACTGCTAAGCATAGATTTTGTTAGAAAGGGACAGCGTTCATTGATTAGATTTAGACCATTCATAATTTATGCGACGTTGTCGGTTTTTACACAAAGGTGTGTGTAACATGGATAGTCGGAAATATTTGAATTACTTTATATGAACACTGATGTTTTTTTTTATAATTTAAAAAATATTTCTCAGTTCGATTCTTATAAGTGGTCTGTTCAATACTTCGAAGTTATGGAAATTCGTCATAAACACGTTGTACTTATAAATTTTCATTAGGTATGTAAATATAAATGAAATGCTGTTCGTTAGTTAGGATTGATTTTGCAATTTTTTTAAATGTTCGTGTTAGTCCAAATTAGGTTTTTACAGAAAGAAAAATTGGAAAAGTAGCCCGAAAATTTTTCTTATTCGGGAAAAACTGAGCGTCGCTTTTTCTAACGAATTTTTGAATTAAGTCAAGACCAATAGCTCACGATTCAAACGATGGATAGAATGGGAAAGTAATCGAAGGTTTCTCGTACCTATATTCAGTGGTTAGGTACATAAATAGGTACCTATTATTATTTATTACATTACTGATTTGGCTAAATGTGGAGGAATAAACAAAACCATTATATATCATTTTATACTTTTAGTCCAGTAAAAAGTTAAATGAAACCATGATCTGACCAGTTTTGGCGCAATGAGTAAAAATGTGTTCATTAATACTTAAATAATGATATGAAAGAAATTTTTATTTAAATTTAGGGGAAAGGGATGAAAAAAATAAATAGAAGGTTGAAAAATGCCTTTTTTTTAAATAACTTAATAACGGTAGGAAATAGAAAAAAAAGTTTCAAGTAAAAGTTACAGAGAAAAAAATTCTACACAAAAAAGTTCCTTTCCATTTTTTTGTTATCTGCTTTAGTTTAGCTGCAAAAAATAAAAAATCGGCCAAGTGCGAGTCGGGCCTCGCTCTTTTAGGGTTCCGTTACAAAAATTAAATTAAAAAATTTCCATCTACCCACCTACCCATTTTAATTTAATTTTTTTAATTAAATTTAATTTTTATTATTTGTTGTTATAGCGGCAATAGAAATACATAATATGTGAAAATTTCATCTGTCTATCTATTACGGTTTACGAGATACAGCCCTCTGACAGACGGACGGACGGACGGACGGACGGACGGACGGACGGACGGACGGACGGACAGCGTAGGCTTAGTAATAGGGTCCCGTTGGTACCCTTTGGGTACGGAACCCTAAAAATTAAATTTGCTTTGTAATTAATTTTAAAGATATATAAAGGCGGGAAACATAGTGCCTATCTCAATTAATTAAGCTTTGAATAACGGTAGTACAGTCAAATTAATAAGGTATTTTTTCGAAATAGAAGATACTTCCGAACATCATCCAACAGTTTTCAAAATCGGTCATCGTAGCTATTAAAACTCTAACCTGCGTGATATAAGATTTCAGATTGAAACTTTTTCGCTTTCTACATTAAAAAGTTAGACTTTAAACTGTTTGACTTTAATTTGTTTTTAACCAATTTAAAAAAGGAGGAGGTTCTCAATTCGTTCGAATCCTTTTTTTTGTGTATGTTCACCGATTACTCGAAGAGACCTGAACCTTGCAAAATTCTTTTTTTTGTTTCAAAGGGTATACTTCCCAGGTGGTCCCATTTAAATTTTATCGAAATCGGTCGAGCGCTTTTTACAATAACAACAATAAATTATATACTTTGTAGTGGCGCGGGCGTTTGAAGTCGGTTTTTTAAAAAGTATTTTTTAGTATAGATTATAGCGGCAGTGATCGGCCTAATTTTAGGCCTATATTTTACACACTTCTACTTAGAAGTGTGTACAATATAGGCCTAAAATTATACGCATAATATTGTGACTGGCAACTACGGAACCCTACACTGCGCGTGGCCCGACACGCAATTGGCCATTTATTATACATTACAAATAAAACTACAAACATACTAGTTTCCAGAGCATACAAACAGAATTCGATAACATAATCAAATAAGAATCGAACTTCGTTTGTGTGGGGCTTGCTCACTGAGTCTTCTATTGCAAACTTCAAAAATCTAGATCCTCTGATACAAAAATATGATTGAGTTGCACAGCACAAAACCTGACAATAGTTTGATGATGATGTGGTATGAAATTCGTATTTTGTCATACCTCCATATTTTATCGAATTTTATATTACGCCTCATGCGTACTGCAAATTCACACTGCTGTGATTTTTAATTTCGTACAACTTGGCAAAAAAGTGTAGATACTGAACTAATTGTTCTCTTTATTGACAGCACTATTATGTTGTCAAGTTTCATCGCCGAAGTGTTTTTTTTTATTCGATGACAAGCTAGTCCTTGACTGCGATCTCACCTGATGGTAAGTGACCATGCAGTCTAAGATGGTAGCGGGCTAACTTCGAAGGGGTATGGCAGTGAATATTCAACCCATACCCCTAATTGGTTTCTACACGCCATCGTGCCGGAACGCTAAATCGCTTGGCGGCACGTCTTTGACAGTAAGGTGGTAACTAGCCACGGCCAAAGCCTCCCGCCAGACCAGACCAGAGACAATTCAGAAATTATAAATTCCAAAATTGACCCCGCCGGGAATCGAACCCGAGACCTCCCAGTTATAAGACAACAGAGCTCACCACTGAGCCAGGGAGGTCGTCAAATGTTATGTCAATGTTATGTTTTGAAATTCGTTACTATTTATTTGAATTCGTAAATACATACCTACGTATTAGTCTAGTCAACAAGTTCAAAAACGTGAAAAATAGAGATAAAGGTCCTAAAAATATGAACGATGGCTCATTCGATTCGGAATCACCTCTAGAAAAATGTTTTTGAAGGATTTTGGTGCAGGTAAAAAATTGCAATTGTTATTAACAAAATAAGATGAAAAAAAATGATATTTCGTTTTTTGTTAATAACTCGAAAAATACTAACATTTAAGTAATTTTGAAAAAAGCTCGTTAAGAGGAGGAAATTTCCAATAAAAAAGTCCCAACTCCCGGGATTCTATCTCCATTATTTATAATTTTAATTTGACGTGGAAAATAGGGCTCCGCGCGGCTGTTACGGCATGCGCGCACCCCCGCTAAAGAGAGTTCAGCAATAAAAATATTTTTTTTATAACATAAGATGTGATTTTAAAAATTTGAAAAAATTCTAGTATCTTCTTAACACTTGAAAGAATCGAGCCCTGAAGAAACAAAAGTTTAACCACCATTTTTCAAAAAGTTATTCAATTGTTAACTAACAAATTTTTTCCCAATCTCCATTGTCATAAATAATGGGATGAAAGGTATAAATAATTGGCCTATATTTTTGTATCAGAGTACCTATATTTTTGAAGTTTGCAATAGAAGACTCAGCGAGCGAGACCCACACAAACGAAGTTTGATTCTTATTTGATTATGTTATCGAATTCTGTTTGTATGCTCTGGAAACTAGTATGTTTGTAGTTTTATTTGTAATGTATAATAAATGGCCAATTGCGTGTCGGGCCACGCGCAGTGTAGGGTTCCGTAGTTGCCAGTCACAATATTATGCGTATAATTTTAGGCCTATATTGTACACACTTCTAAGCAGAAGTGTGTAAAATATAGGCCTAAAATTAGGCCGATCACTGCCGCTATAGCGGCAGTGATCGGCCTAACTTAATCGGCCTAATATTCGGATAGGATCGGCCTATAGATTATAATCTATACTAAAAAATTAATTTTAAAAAACCGACTTCAAACGCCCGCGCCACTACAAAGTATATAATTTATTGTTGTTATTGTAAAAAGCGCTCGACCGATTTCGATAAAATTTAAATGGGACCACCTGGGAAGTATACCCTTTGAAACAAAAAAAAGAATTTTGCAAATCGGTTCAGGCGTCTTCGAGTAATCGGTGAACATACACAAAAAAAACGACGAAAGGATTCCGACGAATTGAGAACCTCCTCCTTTTTTTAAATTGGTTAAAAACAAATTAAAGTCAAACAGTCTAAAGTCTAACTTTTTAATATAGAAAGCGAAAAAGTTTCAATCTAAAATCTGACATCACGCATGTTAGAGTTTTAATAGCTACGATGACCGATTTTGAAAACTGTTGGATGACGTTCGGAAGTATCTTCTATTTCGAAAAAATACCTTATTAATTTGACTGTACTACCGTTATTCAAAGCTTAATTAATTGAGATAGGCACTATGTTTCCCGCCTTTATACATCTTTATAATTAATTACAAAGCAAATTTAATTTTTATTTTTTACAGCTAAACTAAAGCAGATAACAAAAAAATGAAGAGGAACTTTTTTGTGTAGAATTTTTTTCTCTACAACTTTTACTTGAAACTTTTTTTCTATTTCCTACCGTTATTAAGTTATTTAAAAAAAAGGCATTTTCAACCCTTTTTTTATTTTTTTCATCCCTTTCACCTAATAGTCTAGGCAATGAAGCTAGTGGACCCCAACAGCAATTCCTCAGGCGACGAAACTTTACAGAATGATAAAGTATCAGTAGTTAAACGTATTTTATAAATATCCAAAAAAAAATTAAAACGGAAGTTAGGTATTTTTACCTAAACTCTTTTATGCTTAATATCTCAGTTCGGCAAAATGCTCGGTCAAAACTTTCTTCACCTGAAACATTCATGTAAAGTCTAGAAACAAAATATAAAATATCCAAAATATACTCCTAGTTAAAACCACCAAATTTTGAAAAATAAGTTTTTTAAATGTAACTTGCAGCGAAAAATTGCTCTGTGATTTTTTTTCACTGGAATGTCCTTTTATAGCCGTTTTGTACCTACAACTTGAAAATCCAAACAATATACCAAGAGACTATATTTTTTTCAAAAATTACCCTTTTACTCACAGTGCAAAATTTCTCCATCCATTTTTTTTTATTGATATGATTACAATTATTTTTTTTGTATCAAGTATCAAAATATCCAAAAAAATAATCAAGCGCATTAAAAACTATAAACATTTTAGAAAGAAATATTTTATATTTAATCCATCAAGGGAAGCAGGAGCGTAGTGACGTCACGAGACCCGACATATTATCTGCCTATTATATCGACATAGTTTTTCTACGGTGGCGCGAGCCTGCCCTCGATAATAGACTGTTTTTCGTTGAATCGACAGTGCAATTGTCAATCAAAAACTGTTGCCAACGACGGTGACTATGACGATCAATTATTCTTTATGATTTATGAACTATACCGAAGATGTCCCAGATGTCAGTCAGCCTACACGAGATTAGTATGGCTCTCAAACAGCTCAAGAACAACAAAGCGCAAGGTGATGACGGAATCATTGTGGAACTCCCGAAAGCGGGTGGACGTTTATAAGTTGATAAAGAAGAAATAGATATGAATATTTTTTGTTTTTTAAAATTAAAAAGAAATAATTTTGATGATATTATGTTTTAGCTCAAGCTTTACGACCATTAGAATAGAATAGAATAGAAATGTTTTTTTATTCAAATAAACTTTTACAAGTACTTTTGAATCGTCAATGTGTCTACCACTGGTTCGGAATGCCGTTCCTGCCGAGAAGAACCAGCAAGAAACTCGGCAGTCGCTCTTTTCAAAATACTTTTACAATATACTTTATAGATATTATGCTATGTATGCATTACATAGTGTAGTACCATTAGTAGTGACCTATTTATTCGAAAATTCATGTTTAAGAACACCAAAAATCTAGGTCGTAAACGACATTTTTAGCGAATATTGAGACGTAAATAAGACAGATCGAAAGAACGTAAAAAACTGAGTATGATACCATTAAAAAGTTCAAGTTTTGGCCAAAATGTCCTTTACGCCCTTTGTAATCCGAGGTCCGTGTGTAATCCGATACATCGATGCTGGAAATTTCAAATTTTGTAAGCGACAAATCCCTAATTTTCAGGAGGACCAAACAAAATTTTACCTTTTAAACTGTCATAACTCTCATTTTTAGGGTTCCGTACTCCGTACTAAAAACTGAACCCTTGTAGAATCACTTCGTTGTCCGTCTGTCTGTCTGTCTGTCAATACCCTTTTTCTCAGGAAGACGTGGAGGGTATCAAGTTGAAAATAGTATCAAATACTCAGGTCTGCAATCCCTTGTAGCTGTGACAAAGTCTAAGTCGATGCAATCAAAAGATACGGCCTTTTATGGTCCGTCTATGCCGCATATTTTAACACTTGCAAGACCTAGAGGGTACTTCCTGTTGACCTAGAATCATGAAATTTGGCATGAAGCAGTCATGTAGCACAAGTAAAGGAAAAAATCTGAAAATCGTAAATTTGTAACTGCATCACAAAAAAATATTTTTTTTTGTGATGCAGTATATCCTACTATCCTAGTTCCTCTTCCTACTATGCGATGCGATGACTATGCGAAAGTTTGTGAGAATATATGGATGGATGTTTAGATGGATGTTTATTACTTTTTCACGCTACAACGAATGAACCGATTTGGCGCAAATTTGGAATGGAGATAGCTTATAAACAGGATTAACACATAGGCTACTATTATCCCGGAAAATTACAGAGTTTCAGTGGGAATCAAAAAACCTTAAATCACGCGGACGAAGTCGCGAGCATCATCTTGTATAGTATAACAAAAACATATGAATAATCAATTTAATATAATAATATCGAAAAAATTTGGAATAAAAAAAAAATTGGTTGTCTGTAAATTGGTTTACGGACCATAGTTTTACGTGATAACGTCATAAAGAAACATCGATGAATAAATGTGTCACAAGCCAACGCTTGGGCCGATCATGCCTCTCTATCGCTTGTTCCGCGCTCTCGCTTTCACCCTCAGGCTCAGGTGGAACGTGACACTTTTTCGTGCGTGCAGCCGGTGTTCTTCGATTTATAAGACGTTATCACATCAAAGAATCTTACAACTTAAGCCTAATAGTATAATAGAAGTAATTTTGTCGTAACTGCCTGAAAAGTCTTGCTCACTCAGCTATTAATTCATGATATAAAGCTTATAAAATTATCAGATTAACTAGCTGACACGGCGAACTTCGTACCGCCAATTTATCTATAATTATAATTTTTTTTGTTTGTTTTTTTTTTAAACCTCCCGTGGACCTTAAGGAACATACAAAAAAATAAATTAACCGAATTGGTCCATCCATTCTTGAGTTATGCGCTGACCAACATTCATTTTTATTTATATAGAAGATAGAAGATGACGTGAGTCGCTTGTCAAAATTGGTTCGATGACAATAAATGGAAAGTAGTAGTACTCATAAATAGAAGACAACTCATTGCTTGATAATTTTAGTGTTTTTTTTAGAACATTGGAAGTATAAAACCGTATTGATATAGTTCTATATTTGCATTAAACTTTTCAGATAATTGCATTTTGCTACAGATATTTTAGGTTCCAATTCAATTCTTACATCTTTAGAAGATTTTTGGTGCATTTGAAATGTTGGACTCTTCTTCTATTGATTTTTAACAATCATTAATTTTCATTGAGACACTTCTTTTATGCATTTTTTCTAAATTGACTTAGTTTATTAACAAAGAGCTTTTGCTATTTGTAAGTAAACTAAGCTAACGCCTTTTGCTGTTTGTGTCGTTTAGGCTAAGGTCGATTCTTAAATATTTAAAACTTATTATTTCGAGACATTACCAAGTATGTTAAAAACAATATACTTTGTAATGTCTTTGGATGTTATCTAGCACATTCGATTGGAATCAGACCGTCGTCTTAACCACACTGGACACCGGGGTGCGAAAATCCGCCTGCGCCCCCCTTGCCAACAAAAAAAAATTTAATTTATTTTCCATTTTTGTCTTTCATTTACTCTAAAATAAAGTTAGATACTTTATAATTGACTTCAAAAAAAGGAAGTTTATATCGGCGCGCAATCGGCTCATATTTTTTCCATGCAGGTATGTACACCAATTTCTTCGAGATTTCAGACCGATTCGCATTTTTTTTTATTTGAAAGAGAATGTTTGCTATTAACTATGAAGATTTAGAAAATATCGATTATGTATTAATAATGTAAGTAATAGGTATCAAGCATAGACTACATTGTTAAGCTCGAGGCCTCAACTCCTCAATTCTGATGCTGCAGGGTGCTGCACTCTTAAGCTGTGAGATTTTAGGAATTTTTGATTGTGAATTCATATTGTAAAGCCCAATTACCTTTAGTTAGACTACACCACGAACTCCAGATTCTATCACCTGACCTGAAAATCAGACCTGATGCTGCAGGATAATTCACTCCTAGGCCACTAAAAAGCTTAAAATAATAACGATTTTCAAAAAACTAACTTCAAACGCCTCTTTAAATTACATATATAATCTTTGTTTCTACACGTTTGTTGAAGTCGGACGGGCATATAAGAAACGTCGAAACAAGCGGTGGCGCAACGCACACCAGCTTTACACATTTGCCGCCAGTAGGCTATTCAAATTTTGCCGCCCCTACAAATCTCTACAATTTTGTGTCAGTTCCTAGATTATTTTAACAACCCAATGATTTAATTAAGGCTAGCTGAGTCTGGTGGGCCGAAGCTCAGCAACATCAGGATTGAGGAGTTGGTACCTTGAGCTCAATGATATAGGCCAGTGATTAACGGCCCTACTACACAGCTATGAATTCCATACTTGATACCTAAAATATCAATCTGTAATGGAAATTTTCGCGAGCGAAGCGATCTTGACAATATTTACTAAGTCAGAATCTAAAATTTGATCTATACGATCTAAAATTTTACTTTTTTTTATTACTTACTACAAATATTACATCTCGTATCTCCAGTTCTTATTTATAAGAGATATCAAAATTTAAAATATACAGATCGATAGAGATAAAAATTTCAAGTTCAATGGTGTATCAAGTGTACTTAGGACAAAATGTCCCTTACGACATTTGAAATTTCCAGCGTCGATATCAATTCGTCGCTACTTACGTCAATGTTAATTCAAAATTTTTAAATACCAAAATAGATTTTAGATCGTAAAGAATTTTTAATTTTTGTAGACGCGTTACAGCATAGAAACCAGACAGTTTGAAATGAATTACGACATTACAAAAAGCTACAGTACCCGGCGATAATATATATCGCCGGGTATTGTATGTACTACTACTGTACACTGTATATATACACTGTGTCCGGACATGAACTAGCGATATTTTAAACACTTATATAACAACTATTTTTAAGTACAAATACACTCTAAACTTGGGCCCAATCCACTTCGTCAAAGTTTTGGTCTTACTGCGATAAAAATGGGCTTATTCGGAGGACAACAATACTGTCCTACCGTCTACATTACAAAACATAGTGTTCACATTTCCATTCCATTCACCTTTGAAAAAAATATGAAACCCGAAAAAAATAATCTTAAAATCATGCAAATCAACAAATTATTGTAAATAACTGCAAAAACACCCCCGACAACCCTTTTTATTTTTTTACTAGATCGAGAGATTTTGAGCTAAGCTATAATACAACATTTAATTTATTACAGAGTTATTGTTATTGTTGTTTGAACATATCGCATACGCAAGCACAAAAGGCCTTTGTCGGAACCCTAAACAGGAAATCCTTAGAGGAAATCATTAAAAACACATAACTTTAATGCGTATGCGCTAAGTGCTTAAAATATCGCTAGTTCATGTCCGGACACACTATATATATTGTACTAATATATATATTGTACTAATATATATATATATATATATATTGCATCGGCCATAAGAAAGTTAGAATCTAAAATTTGATCTATACTAACTAAAATTTTACTTTTTTGTTACTTACTACAAAGTATTACATTTCGTATCTCCAGTCCTTATTTATATAAGTTATAAGAGATATCAAAATTTTAAATAATTATACAGATCGATAGATAGAAGAATTTCAAGTTCGATGGTGAATCAAGTGTACTTACGACAGAATGTCCCTTACGACATCTGAAATTTCCAGCGTCGATATTAGTTGCATAAACTGTCTAGTGTCTAGCATTATGCTTTAAACAGTTTGCAAATTTCTGGCGTACCAAATACGTACTTAAACAAAATATATTTAATACATTTCCTGCTTTATTTCCTCAAATCCAAGTAATGAAACAAAATTGAATTTTAAGCTATTGTATAGCTTTTATCGCGGGCTTTGAACTATGACAAACAGTTTGAGCGCGGCGACCGAATCAAGAAATTCCGTAACGAAAATAAACCTAACACCGTCGTTCAGTAAGCGTTCAACATTTCAGAGGTTCACAAGTAGCTCTGTTCGGAGCATTGGGCGAGCGGCCGCTTTCTTTACCGTATGGTGTATGATGTCGCAGGTTCGAATCTCACTCGCGAAGTAGTGACAGTGCGCTTTTCTTGTTTGTTTGTTTTTTAATTATTTTTTTGCATAATTTTTATCATGCAAAAAATAATATTGCATAAATATTATAATTGCATAATTTGATAAAAAATGCTATGCAATAGCTTTACTGCGGCAGTCCCCGAGTGCCACTTAATTTTTTATTTTAATTTACTTACCTAGACATAAGCTTACAAAAAAAAGCCCTTATTTAAGCTCATTTATCTTGTACAAATAAATTAATGTTCAGTTACACGTTTATGTTCAATATTTAGCATTGTAGAAGGCATGTAGTAGCATGTATATTATTTTGTGAAGTCGCTTCGCTCGCGCACGCTAAACTATACCCAATGATTCAAGAATTAAGGTGCATTATCGCGAAAACGCAGTTTAGATTTCAAAAAATCTGTTTCAATATCGATGTTCTTCGTGATATTTTTTTTGGATATTTAGGATAAGAGTGCAAATGTGACTACCTACTATGATAAAAAAAAAGAAATTGAATTGAGAAATTTTTCATACCGAGTTATAAACAATTTTCAGTTGAAGTAAGATAAATGGATTTTGGTATGGATTTTTTTTGGATTTTCTTACACGTTATGCTAAATTACATTTAAAAATAAAAAAATGACTGAGCAATTTTGCGGTCGAAATTACGGACAAAAAAGGAAACCTCTTTAAAAAGTGACAGTTTTATTTGAAAAAAGTTTTGGAATTTTATCAAGTACCTCTTATTAAGGCTAATAATTAGTTTGGTAAAAAAAAATTGGACGGAGAAATTATTTATTTCAAAATATTGAGCTATTTGTACTTTTAGGTATAAATACCTAACTTCCGCATGGATTTTTTTTTGGATATTTTTGTGTAAATTTTGGGTCATCCCATACTCCAACCCTGCCAAATTTCATCGACTGAGGATTTGATGTGGGGGTCTCCATACAACAGACCGCCCCGTTGCCTAGACTATAAATTTAAATCAAAATTTCTTTCATAATATCATTATTTAAGTATTAATGAACCCATTTTTACTCATCGCGCCAAAACTGGTCAGATCATGGTTTCATTTAACTTTTTACTGGACTATTTATTCTGTGAGCAAAGAACAATTTGTAGCAAGCTTGGATCATAAAATACCTGTACACATTTTCAGTTAAGATACGCAGTTATTAAGATTGAAGAACGCTCGTAAAATTAAGGGACTTCTCCCATTTTACAAACTCAACAAGAGAAAGCTCTTATTGCTAAACACCTCAGAGTCAGACCTTTTAAATTTTATTACAGAATAAAAAAGGTCGTAAAAAGTACCTATTGATTACGAAAAAAAAATAGAGTCTGTCGAGGCGGTGACGTTGGTGAACATACCCAAAGCTTACAGCTACTTACAGCGAAGCGATTATATACTCAGTGCTACTTCCGTCGTACATGCATCAACTTGGAAGCACAAAGTTTGCGGAAAGAGATAAACCCTTCAAAGGCTTTACCTAGCTTTATCCTTTCAATTCCTTTACTTAGTGCAAAACACGTTCCTCACAAGTCACAATATTCTTTGAAGCGCAATAGTTTACCTACTTCCACTTTCAGGTTGAATAGTACCTATCAGTAGTGTATTTTTCGTAATAAAATTAATAATTTTTTTTAACACGAAAAAAATTTACGAAAAAGGAACAAAAACTTTTAATAACAGAAAAGGTCACACAAAAGAATTAACATAATTTTTTAAAATACTAGCTACCTAATCGCCGCACTTAATCAGTATGGAATTAAATTCCTTGGAAACTCTATGATATTCCAGGAAAAAGTAGCTAGGTACCTTTTGTACAAAAATGTACAAAAGATTTGTGCAATTTATTGGAGTATAAAGCTATTTTTATTTTCTTAATTAATTATACAGAAACGACACTAAGGTACTCGTATGGAATGTGTATACAAAATCAACTTCTAGATACTAAAACAAGAAGCGAATAAAAAATTAACGTCTAAAATTTAGACTCTAAATTAACACAAGCGAAATGCGAGCGTAAATGTATCCATTGAATGTGATTACTAACAGAGCTTCTGCGGTCGACGTGGTAGGGGGCGGTGGATCTAGACGTAGTTCGTATCGGCCAGACACCGATTCCCTTGAAATGGGCTCCACACCACAAATTAGCGGCCTAAGCGTCGACGAGGACAGGCCTATCAGACGGAGAGGCAGCCAACTGTAAGTTTACTTGCATTGCATTTTTAGTTTTCTATTGAAAAAATAGCATTCTCTTTTTCGTTTAAAATGTATGGCTAAACTAAACTTTGGGTTTAGGCCACAGTCTTCCACACAGGCCAAGTGCGGATTGGCAGACTATGTACACCGGCACACGCATACCGGTTTCCTCATGATGTTTTTCTTCTCCGTTAAATTCAAGTGATGTTTAACTGCTTAAAACACTAACGCCTAAGAGTTCTTAATGTTCTCTTAACTGTGAGAATTCTGCCAATTTGCATTGAGCCAGCGTGGTTGACTATAGCCTGTAACCCATATCTGAGAGGAGACCGCGCTCACTGACTGCGCTTAGAATGGTGCCATTGGTGGGTTGCTGATGATGATGATGGTGATTTTCAGTCCTGATATCGCCGCTTTACAACAAAGAACGGGAGCTCTGGGTGCTATGGCGGCACTTACATCGCGGGGATCCGAAGCATCAGAGGCTTCCGCGGCATCCATCGCAGCTGCAGCCGCCGCCGCCGCCGCAGCGAGGCAAATGTCCGTCGACGCTGAGGCCATCAAAATCGTCATACACGATGTTGACGACCGCTCACCGCGACGCGTTACCTTACGACGAGATCCTAACGATAAAGGGCATCGGTGTAAGTCTTTACATAATATTGCAGTGTTCTTTAAGTGCATTATCATCAACAAATACATAAAAATACGAGCAAATTAGGAGAAATACCTATGCTATTAAACACCATATTTAGGAACAGCATTCTTGCGGGATAGCCGCTATGTAATTAAAGTGAACTGATGTAATCTTGATGCAATACACACGGAGCTTACGATGTCATTGACTATACCTATCTAATTTTACATAGACCTTGCTGAATTGTTATTATTCCTATTGGTATTCCTCCAAGGTACTCCATATCTCCGTCAAATCTGAACCAATTTCGACCATAATTTCATTAAGAACGAGCTGAAGATTTTTCTGGTATAAATGTGGGACACAGTCAAATTAAATAAAATAAATAAATAAAACTTTATTGACCTTAACCAGCACAACAAATTATTATCACTAAGAGTCTACTATATACCTATTTAAAAGTAATTGGTGTGGAATGGTCAATGGGCCACCCCCTCAGCTTGTGCCGCAGCATGAAAGGCAGGTATGTACCTACCGGACACACCGCAACGCTGATTTTCAGGAAAGGCCCAAGGGCCGAAACGTCACGGACCACCACTTTTTAATTTAATTAAATTTATTAAAGAAATTAAAGAATCCAGTACAAATCGCAACTTTCGCTTACTCCATAAGATATTTGTATCCCAGTAGATAGAGATTTGTGACGTTACTGAATTCTAAGAAGGAATAAATAATCCCCTGAGCAATGTTCATAATACTATTTCAGCACGAGGATTCGGCATGCGAGTTGTGGGTGGTAAGCCTGATGCGAGCGGGCGCCGTGAAGCAGTAATCGTATGGACGGTGCCTGGAGGACCGGCCGACGTGGCAGGGTTACAACAGGGAGATAAGGCAATGATAATATCTATCATTATAAACTTATTTAATGAGCATAGATTACATAATAATAATCAAAACTTTATTGATATTCAAACGTCCCTATACTCGTACAGTACATACAATCTAGCAAATTCTGTGGTTAGGTATAGTCGAATGGAAATTGGAATAGAAAAATTACTGTTCGAATACTTTGGCCAAATATACTTGTCTACGAAGAGGTTTCATATTATTGCTGACAATTTCCAGTAAAAATGGCGTCATGTCATTCAGTTTTGCTACCTACCCAACCGTCCACTTCCAGCACTTTACTGGCATCCTTCCCACCCTACCTTATAAAACTGTCTTGGTTAAACGGTTGGTATAACAATTCTTACAGAACAAGAATTTTTTTATTTTTGATTATAAGTTCTAAGCTTATGTCTGTTATCAGGAGTAGGTAGGTAGTAATCTGCTGTATAACGTTTGCTTCTCCATGTATAATATCATCTCTCTGCTTTAAACACAATCAAATGGTAATGTGCCAGGTACTGGAATGGGGCGGAGTCCCTCTGACAGAGCGGAGTTTTGAAGAAGTATGCGCTGTACTAGAGCGGGGCGGCGATATCGTGGAACTGCTGGTGGAAGCTGCACCGCAATTGGATGACCCGCCCGCACCTCCCTCGCTCACTTCACACCATCACCACGGCCTATATGGTACGTTACTGTTTCTAGCACCTCCTAGACAGGTTATATCTAACTTTTCGTCTACCTCCAACATCACTGTTTTAACTTGCAAATGAAAGTATTTAAATAATTGCATCTTTCCAAACTTAATAAGGTATTGTTTCTTGTGTCTGTTGTTATTTTTTCTTCTACTTTCATATTTTTTGTATTCTACACTTCCTTTTACTTAACTCTTCTTATAATTTTTTTCTAGTCTTCCTGCTCTGTTCACACGCTTCATATTTACGGTAGTGTTTTGATCATCTATGTCAACATAGGTCAACATATCTTCAAAGATAGGTTTATTGGAATTTAATTATCTCTGGAGTCCAAAAATTCTCTGTAGTGAAACAATTATTTTGGTTCACAGAACCGGATACGGACAAATCGCCATCGTCACCGACCCGAAGGAAATTGCCGAAAACCCCGGTATAATATACACATAGGCTTTAATTGTAACAATATGTGTTGTGAAATCTATGAGACGTTGGACTGAACCTCTCGTTTCTTCATAAATCTGGTAGAGACTGTCACTCGGTGCCTCCTCGATTGCGCTTCTCAGACCGCTCAGTATAGCAGTGATCTAACCTAATCTTACTTCTCAGTGTACCTTTGATTGGTGGATCATCATTACAGACATAATAATAGGTTTTAAGAGTCACAATACCTACTATAACAAAATTTCCTCCAATTATGTTTTATCTGTAATTTTATTTTTAAAATGTTCCAAGAATCAAAGTCCTGTTTCAATAACGTTTGGTGTTGAATTTTTACGGGAATAAAATTAAGTTTGGTATAATATATTATGTTGATGGCATTAACCGTACCTAATAATACCACTGTCCCAGACTGCATTAAATTGAAATTTAAGGCGATTTTATACTTCGCAAATTCTTTCAATATCACATTGTCATCAAAGAAGCGCCATAAATTTCATTTAACTGCGGAAGAAGCGCAGGGGCTGGTGTCCACATTGATCTGCTGTGATACTGTATTACTAATCACTTTAACATCTTCCATGTTAGACTAGTTATAAGAGATTAGTATTTCTATAACGTAGGAATACTTTACCTTTGTTAACATTTTACTAAGTAGAACAACGGTTGCTCTGTTTAATCGCTGAAAATATTTACCCAATTATATTTTGAATTTGTTTGTTGCCTATATTTATTATACTTACGTTATCGTTTATATGGTGTTACCCTAAGTGAAGTGTATGAAAAAATACTGCGTACTTATTTTCAGATTTTTATTTTTTCTATCACCCGACCAATTTCATAATCTCATCGACGCCGGGTGGATTGTAGGGAACAATCGGCAAATCTCAATTGAACCATCGCACTGTACAAATCAGTAAGTTTAGACAAGCGCTGAGTTTTAGTGCTCGATGGTAGCATAGGTTTCATCCCGTCATCGGAATATATCTATAGGATATTCGTGGATGACTAGCCTAATGTTCTATTAATCGATAACGAACTATGAAAACGTAGTGCAACTAGAGCCGCCATCGCTTATAGAGAGAAAAGCTTGTGAAGTAACAGGTTCATGCATTCTAAATTTCCTAAACGCGCTAGATGAACGTACCGACACAATTCATTTCATTTAAATTCATAAAGTGACACAAGTATCGCCGACGATTAATCGAAGATTAGATACAACAACGTCGAGGCTACAAGAAGTAGACGCTTACCAAGAGACGCACAGCAAGGTGAGCGCAGCACACCGGCCGGCTAACTTCACGTTTACACCGATAGCAGTCGACTCTACAAACTCCAGTTTGTACCGTCCATGTCTTGCGCATCGAGTGTCTGTTACCAAGTTTTGTTGTTGATTAGTGTAGTGTGATGCCGCACAGTTGTCCGAGACGTTTGCAACGACTAGTCTCGTAGAGCTTCGAGTGGTGGCAGCACGGTACACCGCAACCGCCGGACCGCAAACACCTCGAGCGACAGGCGCGCACCGATGCTTCTGACTCGTGATGCGACACTACTACACGATGTACATAACCGCTGTGCCCTGTAGTAGTTGAATGTTCAGCCTCATTACATACTTACTCGTGCCTACCGACTGAGAGAAGCATGACACTGCACAAACTCAAACGTGCGTTGATCTGGTACAGAGCATTATGTACTTGAATTGGAGCGTTTAAGTGTTACATACGATTCATTTATACAGTATACCTACTCTTTCATGGGTCTATCAAAACACAATCAAATATTAATAAATATCATATTAAATGTAACGAGATATTTATTATACTTACCTAATATTCATTTTAACAAAAGAAGAAATAATATTAAAACTCTTTGTCTCAAATTAAATTCTTCTTGGATCCTATGTCCAATTAAACTTACGATTTGTTCAGAGAAGGAAGTTGACTATTCAAACAAAATACGAGTATACAATATAACATCCACACCTTAGAGCCACCGCTAAACTTTGCATACGTATTTATATACCGTAGAAATAATATAGAATTTAGAAAAGTAATTTTTGTTTAAACATATCCTACAAAATAATAACAAAATTGATTTTAATTTAAGTTAAACGTTTGAATTGATACGTTCATTGTTTATAGTTAAAAAACTATACTAGGTAGTCAACTTTGTCCATAAATCAAACGCGGCTTGTCTATTGAATACTAGCATGACAAAGCTTTCTGCATGGCGGATGAGAGCGTCAGATTTTATTAATTACTTTATGTATGAATAGAAATGCCTCAGCCCGAAGCATGTTACTTTAATGAAGTAGGTATTCTAAGTGAAATTGATCAAATCCAAAAATGCTGTTTTATCCAAACTTATAATATGAATTAATGATCGCACGGAGCGGATGGGGCTCAAATATATTATCAATTTGCTAATCATTACCTTCTACTATAGCTAACCGTTACTGCATGTTAAGATGCATTCCCTCAAGATAATCCAACTGATTTAGATATCAGTGCGTATCGTGAAACGATCCTAGATCCCTTGTTTCTCATTTTACAACTTCCCTTTGAAAACAAAATCATTTTGTAATAGTTTTTTCGTTTATCTATTTATAGAAATTCATCATGCTATACAATGTGACTGTCATAAATCATATTGTACTTACTTATTTTCAAATGCTTAAAAGCTCAAAAAATTCTAATTTTGAAATTGTTGTGTATACAGGAACAAGACCGCGCCGAGCGTGTTCGCGAGCGTCCACCTGCGCGTGCGCAGCTACAAGTTTGGTTCGAGAGCGAGCTGCGTAAACTGGTTGTCGTTCTCATCGCAGCGGACGATCTCCCGCCTCGAGACCACACACTGGGCTACGGCGATGAACCTGAAGCATTTGCAAGAATACGTCTATTACCATCACTGTTAGTATATTCTTCTTCTTCCTTCCATTCTTCAATTCGTATACATCAGAAAACTTTGGATTTTAAGGAGCTTATGGCATAGTATCGACCGCGCATATTAATGCGCGGTCGATACTATGTCAAGGTCAACGTTGCTTAACTTTAATAAGTTAAGCAACGTTGACCCCGATCCGTTACGGGATGGGCGACCGATGTTGGGTGTCCTTTTACCTTTCCGCTCCCTCGGTGCCTCGGATAGCAGTTTAGCTATAGGTCTCGTTTGTTATCACAAAAACCTACCTATCCGACAAGAATCTAAATCTCGTTCTCGACTAAGAAATCGAGTTGTATGCAGAAGGATCTGGCAACCCACCTTAATATTATGCCAAAAAATCTCATACTATTGTATGAATAATAGAAAGGGCTCACGGATCTCAGCATTGGGAATACGATGCAGAGAGATAGAGAGAGATTAAATTTCAATCGAAATTGTTCTTCCTCTTTTCAGTGAATCTTGTCCCCCCGTGGAAACAGACCCTGCATCAGCATCTTGTAGCCCTGTATGGAATGCCACCCTTGGTTTCGGAGGGCTCACCTCAGATCTGCTGGCCGGTCGAGCGCTAGAACTCACACTGTGGGACGCCTGCCCCGGCATTGATCCCGTACTTATCGGGGAATGTACCGTAAGTTGTTCCTTTTACATTGGAAAATTTACTATTGTATTTTGCTGATCGCAAATCGTATCTCCTTCTTCTTTTTCAACCGATAGACGTCCAATGCTGAAAGTTCTTTTCCATGGACTTCCGAAGGCCTTGGTCTTGCGCCGCCGCCAGCGGCGCCCAAGAACTCGTCTAATGTCGTCTAGTATATCTTGTCGTGTAGTGTTTGATTCGTATGTATTTTTAACTGCCAATTTCGTCAAAGTAGCGAGTTTTTTTTTTTTTTGGAAAGAGCGTCAATATTTACATCACAAAAGGGACTTATCGCATCAGAACGATTAGAATGTCATGGTGAAACAGGGCCAATGAAAAGTATCGGACTGCTGTTTATTTTCAGATGGAATTGGAGAAAGCGTTTGCGGAAGAGAGAGCGGTGTGGTGGACGCTGGAGGAGCGTGGCACCCGCTCTGCGAACGCATCGCCTCGCGGCTCCTTGACTGGTGGTCGAGCTTTGAGGAGAGGAGACTTTGCTTCGAACCGCTCCATTTCAGGTATAGACTGTTACTACTGTTAGGCATTTGAACGAGATAATATAATACTTTTCAACGACTTGTATCATCATCATCATCATCAACAACATACCACATAGAAGGGTTTAATGCCATAAAACAACACGCTGGCCCAATGCAAATTGGCAAACTTCACACAACCTTGAGAATACTTTGGAGAACTCAGATTTCCTCATCATGTTTTCTTCCACGGTTTGACCCACCGATTTGTATGAAGTTAACTGTTATTGTATTACTTACGTTAATGTATATATTACGTACATTATATTTTGTTTACATTGATGCAGGAAATAAAATATGTCTCTTTGTAGATGATATGGACTCAATCGGCGAGTGTGCTTCACTTCTACACCCTGATCACGCCTGGGTGGCAGGCTCGCGTCGCGGCTCCTCACAGTCTGAAACGTTGGAGGTCGAAGTGTATCAGCTAGGAAAGGACTTCTCACGGTCGCTGCCAGGCTCGAGGCGCTCTTCATTTCAGCAACAAGAGAAAGGTTCGCCTATTGTTTGAACGATGTTTGGATAAAATCGTAGTTTTCCTTAAATTCAACTGTAACGTTCTTCAGATACCAAGAAAGGATTGGATCCTATGACTTATAAAATATGTCAGAATTTCTAATCACCGATGGGTTCAAGGTATTAAAAAATTCTGACCTTTCCAGTTTCAACCAACTATGAAACTTTACAAATTTTACTGATTTAGATAAATTATTTAAATGTTTTTCATAAAATTATTTTATGAAATACCTACTCATACCCAATTATTAAATTAAAAAATATAATACTGAACATAAATTAAATAAATATTATGTAAATAAAACCGCACGCAACATTTTTCAGTACCCACTGAAAATTCGAATGGCATCAGCAGCCCTAGTCGGCCACACCAGACGTGCTGACCTCTACTGACGTCATCCGCAGTTCTTCAGCGAGCCAGCCTCATGCGGGTCACTTTATAATAATTTCAATCAGCTAAGAAAAGCTCAGCTTAAAAAACTTTACTTAGATGGCGCCGTCGACCCCGCGGTGTGCTCGCGTCGCGAACGTCGTCGCTCGTCGTGCGTGCGACGCGACCCGGACGATATTCTGCGCTCGTTGCGCGCCGTCAAAGGGGAGCTCGGGCGCACGCTGTCGCTTTCGGGCTCTACGGCCAGGCGTAAGTATTCTGTAGTTATTCGGTTTGGTGTGTATCATTGCCCAAAATTTTTAACCTAGGGTGGATTCACGTGGATCCAAGCCACTGCACATTAAGTTAAATTAAAACCTACTAATTAAATTTCCTGCTAGACCGTTCCTCGTCCGGGTATAACACTATTGACAGATCTTCAGCCGGGGCACGGCTTGGCTTCAGCAGTGTGAATCCACCTTTATTAATTAAATTAACTTTGAAATAAATATCCGTCGTAATAATCGTAGGTATGATAAAATTTATGTATAAAAATATTAATTGTTTTTATAATTTTTGTGATAAGATTAAGATTAATATTTGAATTTTTTACATACCTACTATACTATATAGATAGTATAATTATCTATTTAAACTAATTTAGTTAAGAATTCAGATTTAAGAATACCTAAATATATCAGATTTTAAAATATAAGCTTTGTCTATGTTACGCATATACAATGTAGGCTACATTACCTATATGTTATTAAAGCTATACTTAAGTGATCTTTGATAAAAACTAACTTGTATTATTAATACTTACTAACTAACTTAACTTTTACTATTGTACTAACTTGTATTATTTTAAAATATCTAAAATGCATCGTAACTTAAAAAATAAAAAAATTAATACCGCTAACTTGAAATTCCTACTTACCTACTATTCTAATCTATCCTTTTAATGAGAATAATTTCATCTTAGTAGATACTTATAATATTATACTAAACTAATAAACTTTATAAAGGATAGTTTTACCACTAAAAGTCCTTATCCGCTTAAACTGTACACCACCACCGACCACTGATCGCTATTAGTGTCTCACGTGTCCCAAGCCCACTCCCACCCTAGATATGCGAACATTGCGGGTACTGACATGAACTGTTGCTTGTTTGGTCAGCAGCGACGGACCGTTAGCACCTCGGTAAGCGCCCGCCGTGCCCGCGCCGCGCGGCTTCCCTGCAGGGTTTGTTCGTCGCGGCGTCGGTGCACACGATCCCTTGTGACGTCCGACGGCGGCCGTACCCCAATCTGTTTCCGTCGATCGCACCCCAACCGAACGCTCCCAAGGATTCACCTCGTCTCTTGGCTATCGCCTACACGATACGACGCTTGGCGCGTTCGGTGTGCGCCCGAAGCAGACTGGAGTTCCGCGACCAAGTAGTAGCATGGGTCATACATAGCTTGCGCGGCGGCCGCGCGCTCGCACCGTTTAATGTGGCTGCGCCCGACGCTTCTCATCACTTCACTGTGTCTGTACTGTTCTGTCCTGACGCATGCCCGGTCGCGGGCGATCACGCTCACTTCATCTGTTTCTGTGTACCGTCCGTTCGGCTGTCCGTCTACGTTCATCTCGATGGCATTAGGATGGTTCGGATGTTCATCACCTCTGCGAATGTCATTCATTGTTACGATGCGCATTCTATTAGATTTCTTGTACATATATCTTACTCGTAGGTCTTAGACATCACACAGTTCAGAGTACGACAGTCTACTCACGCTAGGGCACGAGAGCACCTCGAGTGGGCGACCCGGCGCCTTCACCGCCGTAGGCCGCGGTCGCGCATTCTTTTGTGGAAATATACTACTACCGAGACTACTGTTACAGTTTGTGGCTGCTCATGACACGGAATGCTTATATCATACTAAAGATCTCGGGACCGCTTCCAGCAACTATTAGAATCTCGAATACACTCTTGGCTGCACACGTTTGAACGCTTCTTCTTTCATTTCTGTGTTTAGGAACGGAACCGTTTGACGATCTATATGTAACCTATCGAAACTGTTAAAATCGTTACGATGCTGTTTGACGTGCTTACTTTGTGTATTGTTTATTTTAAATGTTTGATTGAATGGTTCACACTTGTTTCGTAAATGTTTGTTGACGTTTGCGTTGAAACGATAGAGCGATACGCGGGTTTTAACCTCGTTTCAACCTAGTTGTTCGGGCGCGTCATCGGCGCGCTAGTATTCGGCGGCGTCAGCACGTGTGTGTGCGCAGGCACGGCGACGGGGCGCAAGGGCAGCATGTGGGCGGCCGTGCCGGCGGCGGCCGCGTGCGACGCCGTGGCCGACGAGGACGCCGTGCCGCTGGGGCCCGGCCAGCTGCCGCCGCGCAACGCGCACCTGCCGCCGCTGCACGCCGAGATCAACATCAGCATCATCATGGTCAAGGGGCAACTCGAACTTGAGGTTAATCAGTCATCATCATCATCATCATTATCAACCCATCATCGGTTCACTAGGACTGAGCGAGGTCTCCTCTCAGAGTAGGGTTATAGGCCATAGTCCACCACGCTGGCCCTAATGCGAATCGGCGGACTTTACACACCTTCGAGAATATTATGGAGAACTCTCAAGTGTGCAGGTTTCCTCACGATGTTTTCCTTCACCGTTAAAGCATGTGATATTTAATTCTGAAACACACTTTAAAACTTCACTTAACACACTTTAACACAGTCGTAACCACTAGGCTATCACTTCAATGGCGCACATTTTTTACAACTGCTATTCCCAGTCACCTAATGCTTTCAAACAGTTCTGGCTTTGCTTGAATAAACTTATTTTAATAAAACAGAAAAGCTAAGTTTTGGCTCCTGGATTAATTAACGATGATCCTAACCTAACCTACCTACCATTGATTTCTACCTACAGGTATCTCACGCGCGTCGGGTGTACGGCGTCAATGGCGAGGTGCCAGATTCATACGTGAAGTGTTACCTCCGCGACGGTGACAAATGGCTGCACAAGCGCAAGACACGAGTGGTACGCCGCACCACCGAGCCTCACTTCAAACAAACACTTAAATATCAGGTAAATATTACCTACAAATGATGAATAAGACTCCGAGAATTTACGCGAGCCGAAGTATTTGCGAAACACTTGTTGGAGACTTCGCCTCCAACCGGTTTACCGGCGCGGGGGTGCGGGCTGCGGGCGCGGGTTAGCGCGCACCTGGGCCACACCATATTATATTCTTCTCTCGGCGACTGTGCGATCTATGCATCGTGTCAACTATACTGCAGTCCACATCCATTGTATTGTATACATATCCAAAATAAAGGAAGTTATCTTATAGTCAAGACTTTCTTATGAACACACCTGCTCAACCAACACTACACTAGCGGCACGCTATGATGGCCGGTTTGACGTTTGTCCGCTCATGAAGTTCCGTATTAATTGATAACGACTTTGAAGGAAATAATTGTATTACTTTATTGACGATAGTGATGTGCAGAGATTCATAAATTTTATCGAATGTAGTTTTAGGTTTAGGACTCAAAATTTATTTATTAAATTGATTTCTAAAATGTATACAAGTGTAGAAAAATCAGTTTGCACCATTTAAGGGGTGAATGTACTTGTGAATATGAACAATTTTCACTATGTGGACAAACCTCTGAAATCGCAAAAAAATATCAGCTGTTTCATACAAAAGGTAAAATTTTTATTTTTATATGATATATACCACAACTCGGCATTTGGTTTTCTAAATTGAAAATTTTTAAAAATGGAATCTAATACGATCGTCACATACGATCGCTGGCTAGCACAACTACTACCTCCGGCAAACTCGCGTCAATGCTCAATGCAAAACAAAGCAGTTTCGAATTGACGTTGCTTCGAAAAGTATAAACTGTCAGTGCAATGCGATTGTGATATAGTTTTGACCTGGCTTTGGATTTCAAATATTGATACTGCATTACTGTTGACCCTTGCTCGTTAATTTGGACTCTGTTCAAGCCCTTTGTTGTGGATTTCGTCGATATGACCGAACGTACGCAGAGAACTGTTCTAAATAGTCAGACACGTGAGTTCGTAATACGCCTTCGTAACTATTTCGATCGTGAAGCTCAAAATGGAGGGCCAATTTTACCTATAACGTCAGTGGTTGAACGCGTAGCTGATGCGCTTAATATTGGACAACGAACTGTTAGACGGATAACTAAAAAAAAATATGGCGAGACTGGCACAGAAGAAAATAAACTTCACACACCAAAAAAGAGAAAACGAGCAAAACCAGTCGTAGGCATCGATAGCTTTGATGCCGATGCTATCCGAAGACATGTTTACGGCTACTATTTACAGAAGGAGTATCCAACAAGAAAAAAGTTGGTGCATTCACTGAAGGAAGCTGGATTATTCTTCGGTGGGGAAAGTTCTTTAACGAAGATTTTGAAGACCATTGGATTTCGATACAAAAAATGTAACAAACGCAAAATATTGATGGAAAGATTTGATATAGCGATGGCAAGGTATACTTTTTTACGGCAAGTGAAAGAAATCAAAAATTGCCAAAATGTTGTGTTCTTGGATGAAACATGGCTTAATGCTAACCATACTGTAGGCCGTTCTTGGAACGATGACACAGCAGCATCTACTTCCAAAGTTCCTGTAGGAAAAGGATCGCGACTTATAATTTGTCACGCCGGAACCATCAACGGGTTTGTCGAAGGTTCTCTCATGGCTTTTGCGTCAAAAACCACTGGAGACTATCATGAAGACATGAATGGAGAAAAGTTTACTGAATGGTTTACCTCAATGTTGTGTAGCCTCCCTGAACCATCTATTATAATTATGGACAACGCCCCATACCACTCGATGCAAATTGACAAGCCACCTGCCCAATCCCAAAAGAAAGCTGATATCGTCGCATGGCTTCGTAAAAATGGCGTAGATGCAAACATGAATATGTTAAAAGCGGAATTAGTACGTCTTTTAAAAGAAAACAAACCAACCAAGATCCGATACGTCATTGACGAAATAGCATTAGAACATGGGCACAGAGTTATACGGTTACCGCCTTACCATTGTGAGTATAATGCGATTGAGTTGGTGTGGGCTCAAATTAAGGGATATGCTGCAAGACACAATACAGAACCCCCATTTACCACAAAAAAAATGCTAAAATTATTAGAAGAAGCTTGTGAACATGTGACTAAAGGAGACTGGGAAAAAGTTGTGAATAGAACTGTTAAATTAATAAGGGAAGATTATGAAAGAGATGTGAAAATAGATAATATTATAGAAAACGAACATATAATTATTAATGTAGGTGATGATAGCAGTGACGACAGTGAAAATAGTAGTATGGACGAATCTGATTAATTATGGCCTTTTGTGGCACCTTTTTTGGTATCTTTTGTATTCATATGTTTCTTGTGTGCATATAAAGTATGTATATTCATTTTCATTCAAATATTCAGTTCGTTCAAATAAATTAAATAAACATATACATTTTTGTTTTATTAAACCTATTTAATCAGGTACAAAAACAAAACTTAATTGTTTTTTGTTCGAGAATAAATTGACATTCCACATCACTATTGTAATGTGTCAAACCGGCCATCATAGCGTGCCGCTAGTTTAATTAACGCTTTTACCTAGGTACATACGTTAAAGTATAAAGGTGTCAATCGTTTCGTTACTCATGTGAATGCGTCGGTGTACTATCAGGGTGGAACCACATTTGTGAGGATCGATTCGGATATTGCCTATACAAAACTGTCATTTTCCATACATTCGTGTACGCATCGAAAAGCCGATTTGATCCGTACACGTTTCTATGGAATTTGACAGTTTTGTATGGGCGAAATCCGAAACGATCCTCACAAATGTGGTTCCACCCTTAACATAATTTTTCATTTTTCATTAACGGCATTAGGAACGATTAGGAAGGATTTACAAGATTATGTTATTATTCTATGACAAGATAACCCTTGTCTGCGATCGTACTTTCATACCCCTAAACGGAGGTACATGTGATCCAATTGACATTTTAATCAAAATCGAGTTCTGTGCATTTTCGCTTTCTTGGGATCATTATACCCACAGGGTTTTGTTGAACATTCCATCATTCTACTGCATTGTTAAGCTATACTGAAAACTTCATTGACTTATTTTCTCGTATACACCTAGTTACTTGTATGCACAAGAGATGTGTAGGATTTGTATGAATAGTTTAGCATATTTACGCCAATATCTCGAAAATACAATGTCACTTATATGTAAAGCTGGATCACTTGTGCATCAAGGTGCCCAATTTTTGATTTTGTTTTTATTTCATTATTGTTAGGCGAGTGAGGCTCTGGGGCGTACCCTGGTGGTGATGCTGTGGCAGCGGTGCGGGGGCTTCGAGCACAACCTCGCGCTTGGTGGGGCCGAGATCTGCCTCGACAAGCTGACGCTGCCGCAGCGCACGTACGGCTGGTACCCGCTGTTCCCGGCCACGTCGCTCGCCGCCGACGAGTCGCCCGACTGATCCAGAGAGCCGTCGCCGGAGCGCCACGACTACTAGCGCCCCAACGACGGCTCACCACTAGCCCCCTGCAAGATCCCGGTCCCGACGCCGTTCGTCGCGCGTTCGTGCTCATAACACTCAGCGAGGCTCTCTTTGTCAATGGCATTCTAAATCGAAACACGCTTTCGTTACGACTTTTGGATGTTAATGATCCGAGAGCTAAGCACGCTGGGTTGTCAAGAGATTGCGCTGAAATAGCTCTTTTTAATAATCTTTTTTAGATACGTCGAAAATTGCTGAAATCTTTGTAAAATACAAAATAATATTGGTGTTACTTTTTAAGGGTTTACGGGACAAAGGGACGAATATGACTGAAAAAAAAACGTGCTGTTAAGCTTTTAATGTCATGTAGCTAATACAGACCCATGCAGACAAACCCCCGTGACGTGATAATGTGATCGAGGTCTATGATATCGCCTCCGATATTGCCCTGTGACGACGTGACAAAATCTATGCTATGAAAAGAAATTATGTTTTAAAAATAGCGCATTTTTTTCTACAACCGAGAAGTAAGTATTATCCGATATTTAACCGAGATATCTAAAGGTGTAAAATTGCATGGCAGCGAAGTTTATACCAGAGAATATTTAAAAAGTATAGATTAGGTTCTCAACGTCTTTCAGATGTGGGATGCTACGCCATCTACCTGAGTTCATAATTTGTATCATACGAAGGGTAATCAATCTTTTTTTCCTTAGTAATAACCTGCTTATACACAAACAACATGATTAGGACTTAAAGTACCGACTTGCGCCAGGAGTACCAATCTTTCGTCCCCTCAGATAACACCTGGCCACCTCCAGAAATGACGACCAATATTTTTGACAACTTAATACCTACATATAAGTACCTACTTTATAATATATACCTAAATATAAAATATTCGAAACTAGGTACCCATCATCTCGTGTAACGTAAATTCATATCACACACATCACACCACGTATCATAATATTATGTATTTTATCAATGTAACTATTCGTTTATTACAGTTTTTTTTTCACAGACCTTTGTTATTATAAGTTGGTATAAGTACCTAAAATAATGTACGAGACACCCTTTGTGAGCAATTATATCTAAGGTAAAATCCCTCTAACCTTAAAATAACTGCCCCTAGTAAAAATTGTGACTCCAAAAAATACCTACCTGAAATTTTTCTAGCCATTTTTCCAGATCCTCCTCCAAATTAACAACCATTAACCGTGAGTGACATGAAACCATAACTACAAAAAAGTTAGTAGGTATTAATGTTCACTTTAAAATTTTAAATTGTTGCTGTCCCTTTCTTTGCGAACCATAATGTATAGCAATGTATGTGCAGCATATGTTTAATATTTTAAGCTAATAGGTTAAACCTATTAGCTTAAAATAATTCATCGCATTTTTTCATGAAACTCGCGGTAAGAAAGACAGGCATCAAAAAAACCAGCTTTTCCGAAATATCCATCTTCTGAAGACATTTTAGCCGTCCCGCCCTGAGCCCTTGCGGGACGCCTATTGACTCGGAAGCTCATCAAACAGGTGAAATTCTTATTTTCATTATCCACCCCTTAACCATTTTCATTGTTTATGGAAATCGTACATACCTACGCGTAACATCGCGCGTGCTAATACAAAACCCACATTTAAAAAAATTGTACCTATCTGTAGGTAAACTTCCGTTTGTATCTAACAATATTGGATTTAACTTCAATTCAATTTGTTTTACAAGCTAAAGTTTTTCAATTGAACTTCGGTAAGTCATCCTACACTAACTAAATCCTCAACAAAACATTAAACATGAATAAATGTATAGTTATAATAAAACACAATAATATTATAGTTTTAATGACTCTACTGTACTGTACATCTGACATAATGGTTTCATTTAATACATTGTTAGCATAGTCGTACACATTCGTTAATACATTTAAAGAATCAATATAAATACAACGTCAATACATAAACCTCCTCATATTTCTTAAGTTTGCATACAGGGGGAAACGATAAGTGTGCTCAGGCGATTATTAACTACTTATAAGAGGAATAAAAAACTTCATAACGACCGATATTAAAACTATGTCGCCTGGTATGTGTGCACCTGCATTCTCAGAGGACTTTCCAACCTGTTATTTTCAGGACACATCAAATTTGAAAGAAGCTGTCCAAGAAAATTGAACTAATCTTTAAAAATATGGAGTATCGTTTGAGGCTAATAGCACCATGTGTAATAATGTGTGTAAAATGGAGTGAAACAGCAAAAGAGCGAGTAAGTTTCTACGGGATCGAATTTATACATGATCAAACTTAGGTTGACCATTGAGATACATACATGAATTCTGTAGTCTGCCCAGTTTGTCAAACATGCAAGTCTCTGTGTTATCTGTGAAATTAATCCATTGTGTTGATGCCCTTATTCAGTTTTTAAATATTTCGTAAATTCAGAACACAAGGAGAATACAATCACTTGCGGACACTTAATATTTCCACCCTGTATACAAACATACAGGTACAACATTACAACTTACAACATTCAACCGATCGCCCACATTCAAAATAATAAATAATATCTACCAAGTTATACATACTCAATATTATATCGAATAATCTTAACTATATTAGATTACTTATTTAGGAATACTATCTAAACTAATTATTGTAATATATTATAAGTAATGTAATTAGAAAAAAATAATTATCAGTCTTTTTTAAATATTTAATACTGTGGTATCTACTAAATTGACATCTTAAAAACCCCAAACTTTAACACTTTGCCTTATACGATTTATATAAAACTCTTAAGTGATCCTAGTAAGTAAGCGCGTGTAGGTACTAAATTCTTCCAAGGTTGTGCTTTAGTGATTTTTCCCTACACAACTAATCTACCAGATCGTTGTTTCTTCATATTCAAAATAGCTATATACCTATCTTTTTACAAAATGTAAATACTCTTAAATTATTTATTTTTCAAAATTTTCTACGCACAACTATTTCGTGATAATTAATGTTGATCTACTTATCTTTTATAACCAGTAGAAACAAATTTTAAGTACAAGATAACCGATGTTTTGAAAGCCGAAATAACAAAGTGGAACTCCCTGAGTTGTGTGTGTGTCTACGAGTGATATGAAGACACCTCATTATAAAGATAACAATAAAATGCAGTTGCGTGGTTTAGATTACCTACCCCATTTCTTGCAAGGTAATCCCGCTTCTGTGAGAGACTATAGGTTAACTTTTTGTACGATATACCTAATTAATTAAATTTTTCAGAATCTTAGAGCTTTGAAACTAAAACATGAAAATATTATTAGGTATGTATTTTTGTAGTTCATAAGGACATGGCCTTTTTTGGATGATATTGTAATTAATATATTTTCGAACTTCCCTACACGAAAAGCTTAAAATATTTTTTTGCCCATATAAGATAGCCTGGCAGCGTATTTCCATTTCGTGGCATATACTTACTTAACAATCATCTCAAAATGTAAAAAATAATCTAATAAAATCTAAAATAATTATGTTAAAGGCCGCTTAAGCTAGGCCACTAACATTCGTATTTCCTATTATTTCAATGAGCGTTAATCATTCATTAGGATTTGGATACGACAATAACCTTTATAATTATATAAGCAACGAACAAAAATACAAAATTTACAGTCAAAAGTTAACTCGGCAGTAAGCTATAGGCTTTAATAGTTTGTGAAAACATACATAGGTACCTATGACAGGAATTATCGACCTAAATAACCTATTAATTTATTTACCTAAATATCGAATAAATTTCCAATCAGAATTTCTGTTTTGGCAAAATATCAATCCTATATTGATCTGAATCTGGCAAAAAAATAAGTTAGGTATATCAAATAAAATACTTATGTGACATTGTATGTAAACTGTATAATACTGTGTAAGTCGTATACTTAGGAATCTTTATAAATAGACTCAATAACGAAGAAAACGAACTAGGTACTAGGTTTATAATATGGTACCTAGTTCGTAGCATCACAGTCCTTAAGTTCTAAATCGACCCTCTGAACAGAATTTCACTCTTCAAAGATGACGTAGACCTGTCTTTTTAAATATATGTGTGAAAAACTATATTTTTATTGATGTTAGATGGAAATTACATATCGACGGAGTTTAATGTATTTTCTCATCAAAATCTGTGTTCTTCCAAAACTATCTTAGCTTAGTAATTCGCTTGACAATATCTTTCTTGTTTGTAGAGATACTCTGAATGTTGCACTATATCGCTCACTCTATATTAAGCCTTAAGAAATAGACAGGATATGCCTTAAAATTTCCAGAAATCACAACAATATGATGATCGTACTATCTAATTTCCTCGATTCATAAAATAAGAAAGTGCCCTACGATACCTGATATTAACTAAGTATTTATACTAGTGAAGTGTCCACTGGCAAGTTACTTTCGCAGAACAGACAAGCTAAAACTAATAGCAGAAATTGACTTGCTTCGACTGTTTAGTTTTGCCAGAGCTGACTTCTGCAAGTTTTATTCCTAGGGGACACTGCTTCTTGTAATATATTTATCTATTAGACCCATAAACGTAGTAGGTATTACTTATAGACCAGTGATCGGAAAACTGAATTTTGCCATCAAAGTCCATAATATATCCAGCTTTCCAAGAATTATATTCTTAGGTGGAGACTTAGGGCCGATTTCACTAACGTAAAATAAGTCATCCGAAAATTTGATATTCTGACAGTATTTTCAATACAAAAACTGTCAGAACGTCCAATTTATTCCTCGGTAAAACGTTACTCGACGCTAGTGAAATCGGTACTTAATCGTCTAATGTTACTAGGTCTATAATATGGAAATGCAGTTTTAGGTTCCATTAGTCATTGTACAATTCCTAAGAGAGAGAAAACTTAATGCCTATACATAATCCTATGTAAAATTATATTATAATATATATTATATAGGTACCTACTCCACTATTGTCATATAGATAAACTTATCACGCGTTGAATATATTTTTACACTATAATTTTATATGATTCAGTTTATGTAAAGAAGCTGTGAGAAAATATTAATATTATAAATAAAATCTATTAAAATATATTAAATTTTAATACGTTAGACATATTCTAAATATGTGTGTGTACATTAAATATATATTTTTAAGATTTTTGGACATTTTCATATGCGAGTGCCAGTCAGTTACTCGTACTTTCGCGGATCAAACTGCAATACAAATCTATACTAAGTATAATAAAACTGAAACTGGAAGATTTCTGTACATTTAATATATTTTGAAAATTTTAACCGGGGGATGCTTTATTATCGATACTGAGCCCAAAACAGATTTTTATTTAATTTTTGTCTGTCTATCTGTCTGTCTGTCCGTCTGTATGTCCGGGCATCACGCGAAAACTACGGATCAGATTTAAATGTTTGGTATAGTTGTATAGCTGATACTCCGGGTAAACATATAGAATAGTTTTTGTCGATTGTGAATTAAGTAATATTATATGTACCAAGTATGGAATTATGGCGTAGTGTGGCAGTTAAAAAAGGGCCCAGCTCCTCAATCCTGACGCTGCTGGGTACTGCTCATCTAAACTGTCGGGATATATAGGGTAAATAAAATATATACCTACTATAACATTGAACTCCAGGCTCCAGGTGTTTGTACCGTTGCGTTCGTTTTGTAGCTTAGGTACCCGTGCGAAGCCGGCGGGGCGGGTGAACTAGTAACAATATAATTTTATATATTTTTAAAAATAAAGAGCATTATTTTAAAAATATACCTATGTTGAGTTCTAAATTCCAATTTTTCCATACATAGGAAATCTTCCGTTATAATATGAGAACATGTCTAAATCAACATGGCCGTGGGCATAAGCTAGTATGCCTACCTACATTATAATTCTGACAGAAAGTTGGTAATTTACGCTTACTATTTCGATATACTAGTACGTAAAACAAAATTATACTCTATGTAAGAAATAATGTAAATCTAACTACTTAACATATTGTTATGTGCCTAAAGAACCCCGATACCACTATATCCATATTATAATAAGCACAACCACACAAAACATATCTTTCTATTTCACTTGGTCCTTATTATTAAAGTAGATTTTCTGCAGTCTTAAAAATAAACGCTGGGTATTCAAAAACATTTTGAAATAAACGGAAAACATATCTTATGCTCTTTACTTCTAAACTATCCAAAATAAGCTTAATGTGGAAATTGTTTTTTAACCGTGTTTTAATTAATAAATTTGTTTTACCGTGTTTTAATTAATATTTAAAAAATATTAAAAAATAATTAATTGTCACGTCTTGTCTAAACTCAGCGCTTATTAAATATACCTCTAAGTAACTAATGTGATATGGTATCGGCTATCCGAGCAGCGTATTCATGTATCTATACTTCTAATTGTATTTTAGTGTTACCTATGTCGTTTCCTCATAGATACAACGTGATCTTGAAAATTCCGTTTTCGCGATGTTTTCAAATCGAAAATCATGAATCAACGCACATCTTCATCATATTTTAGAAAGTAAGAAAATACGTGCAAATTTTCTAGTAAAATAATAAATAAATAAATAAATAAATAGTGGGTACCTTACTGTCTACTGAGGTTACAATAATACATTGCGAAAACGGAATAGGAATAAAAGTCCTAGTACTTAAATAAATATGTGTGTCAAAATATATATTTAAAATAAATGTGATAACAAATGAGTTTATTATAGCAGTATAAATACAAAGCTGGTTTTATTAAAATTTCCCAAATTTTCTGTCTAAAATTATGTTGATTGTATAATTACAGCAAGCAATAGGTAAAAGTATTCCTGAAACACTTTGCGTGTTTATAATTTATATGCATAAAATTCAAAAATTATTTATTTAATGTAGCCAACTTGTGGCTCTTATCTTATGAGAAGTCAAGAATCTACCACCGCAGTGGTGTATATTTTGTAGATTTGATGCTGATGTTTGAGTTTTATGATTTATTGCGAAACAAATATACTTAGTTTGTCTTATTAGTGTTGTGTCAGAAAGTTAGAGCCACCTAGATATATTTTTCGTAAGCCTGTTTCGGCAGTACTATGAACTTCTTTCCAAGTTTTCCCATGAAAGACTATAGCAGTGTCATCTGCATGAGAATAAATATGTCCAGAATCTATTTTAAAGTAAGTCAGTCAAGTCATAAGTCATTTATATGCTTATATTAAAAACAAGGTAGGTCTTAAGACACTGCCTTGGGGTACACCGAAGGTCATTTCAAGGTCAGAACTGGTATAGTCTTCTATTTTTACACACTGATTTCGGTTACCTACTTAGATAGTCCTTCATCACATTAAGCTGGTTTCCTCTAATACCAATATTTTCTAGTTTTTTTTATAAAGATGGGGATCGATACTGCGTCAAATGCTTTTTTAGGTCCAAAAAGACAGTTAGACATGTATTTTACGATCAAGATGGTCAACATTTATTTTTTTATTTTTTTATTTATAAGCCTATATCGGACAATATAAAATATTTTTAATAGTTTATTGCTGTTTATATTTGCTAGTCCGTGTGCCCTTTGGCAAAGGCCTCCTCCAATCCTTTCCAATCCTTCCTATCTGCTGCTCGTCTCATCCATGTTTTTCCTGCTATAGCCTCAATTTCGTCTCGCCATCTCTTGTTTTGTCGCCCCTTCCTTCTCTTTCCCTCTCTGGGGTACCAAACACTGACCGCTTTGCTCCATTTATCCTCACCCCGTATGGTGTGGCCAGCCCATCGCCATTTAAGCAGCTTTATCTTTAGCGTTGCATCTTGGGTTCTCGTAACTTTTCTTATATTTGTATGGGGTGTTTTATCCAGTTTACGCTTGCCCAACATGCTTCTCTCCATGCTCCGCTGGCAGGTTCGGAGTTTAGCTACATGGGCCTTGGTGAGCGCCCATGTTTGGCACCCGTACGTTAGTATGGGAAGGATACAGGTGTTAAACAGTTTTCCTTTCACTATTGCACTCATTTTGGGATCTTTTATTATTTCCTTGAATGACCAATATTGTTTCCAGGCATTCCCTATCCTTGTTTCTATTTCTTTTGTTGATATTTTCATTGTAGTGATCAGTTGGCCAAGGTACATGTATTCATTAACATACTCAATTTTATTATTATTAACTGTTATTGTTTCTTCCTTTCTATTTGTCATGGCTTTAGTTTCGAGTATGTTCATTTTTAAACCAACTTTCCTACTTTGGGCGTCTAGATCTGCTAGCATTTCGTTCAATTCTTGTGAAGACTTAGCAAAGAGAATAATGTCATCAGCGAACCTTAAATTTGTTAAATATTCTCCATTGATTTTAAGACCGTAATACTTCCACTCAATTTGTCTGAATACTTCTTCTAACACTGCAGTAAATAGCTTAGGCGACAGCGGGTCTCCTTGACGTACGCCTCGTTCTATGTTTATCCTTTCCCCTTCCCTTTCCAATTTTACTGTTGCTGTGCTTCCAGTGTAAATATTCTTTATTATTCTGATATATTTACCTTCTACACCTTGCTTTTTTAATGCGTTCCATATTTTGTCGTGTTCCAAAGAGTCGAAGGCCTTGTAGTAGTCTACAAAGCAACAGTAAAATGGCAGACCATATTCCTCATATTTTTCCAGCACCTGTTTGACAACGTGAACGTGATCAACAACCGAATATTTGCTTCTAAATCCTGCTTGTTCTCTAGGCTGATTTTCGTCCAACACTTTTTCTATGCGGCTTAGAAGAACTTTAGCAAATATTTTATACAAATTAGACATCAGGCTGATCGGTCGGTAGTTTCCCACATCGGTTCTGTCACCTTTTTTATGTATTAATACTATAGTGGATGTCGTCCATTGAGTGGGGACTTCTTCAGATGTCAGCACATCGTTAAATATTGAGGTGAGGGTTGGAATCAATACACTTCGTGCTCCAATAAGAAATTCATTGGTAATATTATCAGACCCTGGGGCTTTGTCTATTTTCTGTGATGTTATTGCTTTCTCTACCTCCATTTCGAGTATTGGGGCAACTTCAGTTTTGTCCTCGATTATTACACTACTAGTGGACCCGCCCCGGCTTCGCACGGGTAGGCTACAAAACAAACACAATGGTATAATCATCTAGGGCCTGGAGGTTAATGATAAAGTTTATGTCTATGGCTAAAACCCTCATATAAATATGGAATGCCTGTATTCGATCTTTGTCCTTTACGTGAGTGACTTTTGCTGCTACCCGTGAAGCATTATGTCCTCTATCTCCTATAATATTTATCAGATCTTCATCATCATTAGACAAACTATGCCTGATATTATACACTTTTAAATAAAGAAAGAATTATTAAAATCGGTTCATATTTGACTGAGTTATGGAGTAAAATCAACAATAAATTTCATCCCCTATCCTGGAGTAACCTTATGTTTTATCGGGATAAAAACTATCCTATATGTTGACCCGAAGTATCAGCTAAAGCTATACCAAATTTCATTTAAATCCGTTCAGTAGTTTTCGCGTGATGCGCGAACAGACAGACAGACAGACAGACAGACAGACAGACAGACAGACAGACAGACAGACAAAAATTAAATAAAAATCTGTTTTGAGTTCAGTATCGATAGTAAAGCATCCCCCAGTTAAAATTTTCAAAATATATTAAATGTACAGAAATCTTCCAGTTACAGTTTTATTATAAGTATAGATTTGCTTCTGTTTGTTTCGAGTATAGTTCCTTGTAAAAATCGGTAGCTATGTTGATGATATCCGGTCTTTTGGTGTTAAGTATTCCTGTTTTGCTTTTAATTTTTGGGATCCAGTTTTTTTGTTTGTTAAACTTTTTATCGCTTTTTTAATACCTCCAGTTCTGATAATATTTTCTTCAAATAATTTTTGTCGCTGAGGAAAGAACGCATAAATATGCGTTCTTTCCTCATCTGGGTTCTTAATTGCTTCGACAGACTTGTGATTTCCTGTCTAATAGCTTTGGTTTTATTATGTACGTTTATGAGTTGTGCTCTTCCTTCCTGTAGCTTAAAAATGTGATCTGATATTTTGTTTTTCTTGTCCGCTTTATCTCTTATTCCAGTCAATACCTCATTCAGTGTGTTTTGTAGGTAGTCGTACTTCTCTTGGAGACTGAATTGTTCAGTTTCAGTATTAAAATTTCTAATTTGATGTTTTAAGTTCGTGTTTATTTGTGGTATAATTTCTTTTGTTGGGCGCTGAACAATTTTTATATGTTTTCTGGAGTTTTTTTTGTGGATTTATTCTAAGTTTAGCTCTTACCATTCGGTGAATGGTTCGGAAGGTCAACATTAAGTGAAGTTAAATATAAATGGCATGTTGCGTATTTCCCTTGCCTAAAGACATATTGCGAGGTTGATAAAATGTTGTATTTATTAAAGTATTGAATTAGTCTGTTATTAATTAATTTTTAGGGTTCCGTACCCAAAGGGTACCAACGGGACCCTATTACTAAGCCTACGCTGTCCGTCCGTCCGTCTGTCAGCGGGCTGTATCTCGTAAACCGTAATAGATAGACAGATGAAATTTTCACATTTTATGTATTTCTATTGCCGCTATAACAACAAATAATAAAAATTAAATTAAATTAAAAAAATTAAATTAAAATGGGTAGGTGGGTAGATGGAATTTTTTTTTATTTAATTTTTTAACGGAACCCTAAAAGAGCGAGGCCCGACTCGCACTTGGCCGTTTTTTTTCATTACTTTATAGAGCAAGATCCCAGTGCCGCCAGACCTAAGTTATTTTCTCAGAAATTATTTGTGTACGATAGAGTACTGTTCGAATGTCCTTTCAGTATCTGCGTACTAGCTAGATTGTGCCGACGGCCAATTTCCAGATACCAGGTGCTAAAGGTAGGTAAAAACTAGAATAACTTATCTTAAATTCTCAGGGCTGATTTTCATATATGTTTTAAAGAATATTGTAAAAATTAATAAATTAATACTGCCAGACGCTTACCGCCGGCGGTTACTTTAGCCAGACGCTTTGAAGCTCCCAAAAAAATATATAATTTAAGTTAACTTATATTCTCAGTTCTGATTTTTATACATGATACTCAGGGAACTATTGCGATATTATCTGTAAGCTGCCAGACCTATTGGAAGGGTCAAACATCCCCCCAGACACACATTATGCGTCCCCATATGTATGAGCGCTAGAACATGATTCACTTGTTTAAGTGTGTGAGAGATAATATCATCATACTATAATATTATAAATGCGAAAGTGTGTTTGTTGGTTTGTCCTTCAATCACTCTGCAACAGAGCTATGGATCGAAGTGATTTTTTGCCTGGGTATAGCTTGCAGAAGATATTGCAATAGTTCTCTCTCTCTAGATCCTAAGCTATACCCAGGCAAAAAATCACGTCGATCCATAGCTCTGTTGCAGAGTGATTGAAGGACAAACCAACAAACACACTTTCGCATTTATAATATTATAGTATGATGATATTATCTCTCACACACTTAAACAAGTGAATCATGTTCTAGCGCTCATACATATGGGGACGCATAATGTGTGTCTGGGGGGATGTTTGACCCTTCCAATAGGTCTGGCAGCTTACAGATAATATCGCAATAGTTCCCTGAGTATCATGTATAAAAATCAGAACTGAGAATATAAGTTAACTTAAATTATATATTTTTTTGGGAGCTTCAAAGCGTCTGGCTAAAGTAACCGCCGGCGGTAAGCGTCTGGCAGTATTAATTTATTAATTTTTACAATAGTCTTTAAAACATATATGAAAATCAGCCCTGAGAATTTAAGATAAGTTATTCTAGTTTTTACCTACCTTTAGCACCTGGTATCTGGAAATTGGCCGTCGGCACAATCTAGCTAGTACGCATATACTGAAAGGACATTCGAACAGTACTCTATCGTACACAAATAATTGCTGAGAAAATAACTTAGGTCTGGCGGCACTGGGATCTTGGACCATTAGTGATACCCGTTAAGACTGAAATTGGCCTGTAGTGATTTATTGTTTTGTAGCAAGATTTGGTTCAACAATTCTACCCAGGTACTTAAGACAACTGCAAACGGTAATATCAGTGACTTGGACATTGATTTACATTGGTCATAGATTTAACTGGACATAGATACACATACACCGTGAGGTGTGCGCATTCCTATTAATATTATAAATGCGAAAGTGTGTTTGTTGGTTTGTCCTTCAATCACGCAGCAACAGAGCAACGTATTGCCGTGAGTTTTTGTATACAGATAGTTTATGGGCTGGAGAGTGACATAGGTTATTTTTATCCCGAAAAATTGCACAGTTCCTATGGGAAGACACGCTTACCCTTACGTTTGTCCTTCAATCACGCTGCAACAGAGCAATGGATTGACATTTTTTTTGCATAGATATAGTTTATGGAACGAAGAAGGATATAGGCTACTTTTTATCCCGAAAAAAATGCACAGTTCCTATGGGAAGTTTGGCCTTCAATCACGCAGCAACAGAGCAACGGATTGACATGATTTTGCATAGAGATAGTTTATGGAACGGAGATATGCTACTTTTTATGCCGAAAAAATGCACAGTTGCTATGGGAAGATACGCTTACGCTTACGTTTGTCCTTCAATCACGCAGCAACAGAGCAACGGATTGACATGATTTTGCATAGAGATAGGTTATGGAACGGAGATATGCTACTTTTTATGCCGAAAAAATGCACAGTTGCTATGGGAAGATACGCTTACGCTTACGTTTGTCCTTCAATCACGCAGCAACAGAGCAACGGATTGACATGATTTTGCATAGAGATAGTTTATGGAACGGAGATATGCTACTTTTTATGCCGAAAAAATGCACAGTTGCTATGGGAAGATACGCTTACGCTTACGTTTGTCCTTCAATCACGCAGCAACAGAGCAACGGATTGACATGATTTTGCATAGAGATAGTTTATGGAACGGAGATATGCTACTTTTTATGCCGAAAAAATGCACAGTTGCTATGGGAAGATACGCTTACGCTTACGTTTGTCCTTCAATCACGCAGCAACAGAGCAACGGATTGACATGATTTTGCATAGAGATAGTTTATGGAACGGAGATATGCTACTTTTTATGCCGAAAAAATGCACAGTTGCTATGGGAAGATACGCTTACGCTTACGTTTGTCCTTCAATCACGCAGCAACAGAGCAACGGATTGACATGATTTTGCATAGAGATAGTTTATGGAACGGAGATATGCTACTTTTTATGCCGAAAAAATGCACAGTTGCTATGGGAAGATACGCTTACGCTTACGTTTGTCCTTCAATCACGCAGCAACAGAGCAACGGATTGACATGATTTTGCATAGAGATAGTTTATGGAACGGAGATATGCTACTTTTTATGCCGAAAAAATGCACAGTTGCTATGGGAAGATACGCTTACGCTTACGTTTGTCCTTCAATCACGCAGCAACAGAGCAACGGATTGACATGATTTTGCATAGAGATAGTTTATGGAACGGAGATATGCTACTTTTTATGCCGAAAAAATGCACAGTTGCTATGGGAAGATACGCTTACGCTTACGTTTGTCCTTCAATCACGCAGCAACAGAGCAACGGATTACCGTGATTTTTTGCATAGAGATAGTTTATGGGCAGGAGAGTGGCATAGGCTACTTTTTATCCTGAAAAGTGCAGAGTTCCTATGGGAAGATATGCTTCCGCTTACGTTTGTCCATCAAACACGGCAACAGAGCAACGGATTAAGATGATTTTTACATACAGATAGTTTATGCGCTGGAGAGTGACATAGTCTTACTTTTTATCCCGAAAAAGTGTACAGTTCCTATGGGAAGATACGCTTATGCTGACGCTAACGCATGCTTGCTTGCTTGATTGCTTGCTTGAGCATGCTTGCTTGGAATTTCAAAAACTGAACTTTGCTTGCTTGGATTTTTTGAAACCGATGTTTACTTGCTCACATGCTTGCTTGCTTGCTTGCTCAGGATTTTAAAAACCGATGCTTGCTTGCTTGAATTCTTTCTTGCTTGGTATTTTAAATACCAATGCTTGCTTGCTTGAGATTTTGAAAACCGATGCTTGGGATTTTAAAAATCTGGCCTTAAACGAAGCGTCCGATTGGAGAGACGCCACCCTAGTTCAATTTAATGCTACGGGCTACCATATTGCAAGCGTGTTTGTTCCAAATGGAGTCCAGTCTCCCTGCCTCCGACTTTCCGTAACATATCGGTTGCTTGCTTGCTGGCTCGCTCGCTTGTTAGCTTGCTTTCTTGCTTGGGATTTTAAAACTAATGCTCGCTTGCTTGGGATTTTAAAAACCAAAGCTTGCTTGCTTGCTTGCATTCATGCTTGCTGGCAGGATTAAAAAAAACCGAAACTAATGCGGACGAAGACGCGGGTAATAGCTAGTTTAAAATAAAAATTTACACTGCACGTCTACGCGAGATCGAGGTCCGGGGAGAAGCCATCGCACCTTTACAGTTATCGAGACCAGGCCTGTCTCACTCTTGGTACTTACGCGATTTATGTACCTACAATCGCTGGCTCTCTGAGAGTGATACTACAGTCGGGGCTAGCGCGCTCTAGGCGAGTGACGTACTACTGAATTTAACATTGCTTACGTAAATAGTTTTTCGTAAATATTATTTTAAATAGTTTACGTTTAGTGTTTAGTACATTTGTAGTAATAAAAATAGTTGTAAACATTAAAATGGGTATCTATCTAATGAAATAATGGCATAAAGTCGTTGCTACTGTAATTTTTGTGTGGATGGATGCTTAATCAGCAAAGAAAAGGATTCTAATTTATCATTTTTTACGTTGCTTATAAACTAATATAAATTTTATGAATCTGTGTCCATGTTTTCCCTCCCAATATTTACTAAAATTATATGTTTGTCTTAGAGTTTTTTCAACCCTTAAATTTAACAATCGTTATTTTAAAGACAGAAACAATCTTTAAAGACATTATATTAAAGTTAAACAGTTGATGTAAAATAAATAAATAGTTAAAAGTTATACCTACTGATTTTTTTACTCTTTGTTGACAGCCCCAGGCAACCACGCAACGTTGTCCGTGACGTAGGTAGGCGAACAGATCCAAAGCAATATGGATCCTCGCGCCGAGCTATAAAGTCTAAATTAGCTTGCGTGCGTGATTTATCTATTTAATAAAAAATATGTAGGCTATTAAAGCGCCGGCAAGTAGTCAACATCAAAGGAGTGAAACTTCTGTACGTAGTACTATTATATATTCTGTGTCGAGACCTACTTAAGCAGGTCTCGATAACTGTAATTATTAAATTAGTAAATAAAAATAATTATTTCGAAATTTGGAGATTTCGACTGAGCCATAGAAGTACCTACCTTGGGTAGCCATCTTTATCGATGTATGAGTATATTAGGACCCTACCTTTACTCTATCTATTATTTTAATGGGCTCTAATATAATAGGAATCGATAAAGTTGGCTATATCTAAAGACGTTTTATGACCCAAAGGCGAAATCTCAAAATTTCGAAATAGGCGTCTATAATTCTAAAGAGTATGTATCAGACATCATCTAAGTTAGTAGTGTAGCGCTAATGTGACTACGCGCTACGCTATCGAATATTCAATAGAGTATCAAGACCATTTGAAATAAAAAAATTGTAGCAATCAATATGAAAATCTATTTTACCAATGAATTTGGATGAGATGATGCAATAAAAATTCAAAATTCAAATGATAAAATTTATTGGAAACTTAAACATAGATATACGTCTAAATATGCGAGTAATCAGCGGGTCCGCACCACTTGGAGACGTGTTGCAAGATGGCCGCCGCCGGCGCGGTGCCGCTGCGTGCCGCGTGCGACACGCGCGACCACCATTCACGATTCGCGCAGCGACCTTCAAACAATTAATAAATATTATACTTATATTGAAGAAGATTACATAAAGCATTAAGCCGAGCCGCTGAGTGTCCTAAAAAATACTTCCAGAGGATTCCAGTAAGTCATAGAAGTTTTACTGGATGCAATGACCTACAAACAATTATCTATTATTAACATAAGCTATTCATTTAGTGAATTAGACTATTTAAATAAGGGAGCCGCTGAAAGTCCCAAAGAGAGACCCCCCAGAGAGAGACGATGACGATCAAATAAAAACAGCCCCTCTGCCTAGTGCCTACCTTTTGAATCTCGTTTCATAATAGATAATACATATTTTTTTTTATAAATGGGGAACAGGATTCTAAGGGTAAGCTTAAGTTAGCTCCTGTGGGGGTTCAAAGTTCCTAAAAATCCTAAAAATCCAATTGAGTTGCACCACGTCATAAAAGGAGCCTTCTGTCAATAAAAACCCAAGTGGTTTAGGCAATGTGTGTGTAGATCAGTCATCAGATACATGTTAATACCTGAAAGAAATTTTAATATTACCGTTAGTAAATGTGACTAGGCGCGATGCCAGAGGGTATCCAGTGAGAACACAGCACGGCTGATCCTCCCCAACGTAGGAGCTGTATTTGCCGCGATCATCGACTGGGAGCGTCTGTGATGAGAAAAAAACTCACATAAAATGACTGAAAATTGTCTTTCTGCCTTCATAGTTTGATTGAGTTATTCAATTTCTCCAAGGACAAAGGGCTGCAGCAGTAATTTGTATCGTAATAATCGCACAAGTCCGCTCTTGTGGGATGGTCCAAAAGTTATGGCTATACAGTTTGACGATCACAAACACCTCTGAATGACCGATCCTACCTCGCTATTGGCTAAAATACATAAAATTCAAAATTCAAAATTATTTATTTCATGTAGGATTGTAGGCCAACCTGTGGCTCTTATGACACGTCAAGATTCTACCACCGGTTCGGAAAGCGGATTCTGCTGAGAAGAACCGGCAAGAAACTCAGCAGTTGCTCTTTTCAAAATAATCATTTTACAATATTAATAAGTAGCTATTACATTGTAATAAGTTTTTATACTATCTTGTGGGCAGCTGGATGCGAAGCTGATTTAACCCGTGCATCTTTGTTAGAATAGAATATGACATTTCCACAAAACTTACTACAATTCAATTCATGTCAAAGACGGGCAGACAGAAAGAAGCCCCATTCCCGCATTCAGCAATCACCACAATTGTGCCTGTAGCAATGATTGATGCAGCTTTTCTGCAATCGAACAGCGGGTATAGGTTGGATGAACTGCTCTGACCATAAAGATACCAATAGAGTAAGGAATACAATGTTTATGGTTCTGACCGACACCATAGGCTTCCATTAACACCACACTTACTATTTCCTTTCGCAGTTACTTTGATAATTTAGATGTACAAGCATAAGTCAATAACTCAATATCGAACAAAATTAAGAGCAGGCGATACTGTCAAAATAAACGTCATACCTGTTCCACCTGCTGATCCATAGAGACTGCAAGGACCCAGTCTCGAAGAGCGTCCAAGGGAGCGCCGCGTACACATGCGCTCTCCAACACCAACGGAGATCGCGGCCAGTCTGTGCACTCTACGAATTATTTAAAAGATTATGACTCCTTAGTAGAGGCTAAATATAAAAAATTTGTGATACTAGCCATGACCTGAATGATTTGTCTTGCCTTTCTTAAAAAATAACCTTCTATAGTTTAACGAGTAGGTAAGGGACTGGACTGAAACCCGTTGGTTGGCGGTACAGACACCACCCGTTGCACTATTAATTATGTCTACCATGACAAATAGCTCATTTGCTTCAAATGTTTCAACTCAAATAATCCAGATTTCAAAAATGTGTCTTAAGGTTTCAAATGGGATCAAATCTTAGTTTTGAAAATTTTATAGTAGTTTTCTGAGTTCTTTTCAGTGTACCTACCTAGTTTTCATAGAGCATTAAGTGGTGATATTTTCTACAATTCAAAATATCCATTTGAAACATGTAAATATGTACTTACCTACTTTTTCAATATTAGAAAACATAGTTGCAGCAAATGAGCGAAATATTTTATTCATTAAAAAATGCGCGATTGTCGTGGAATACTCGGTTGAAGCGAAGTTCTTTTTAATAATAAAAATAAATAATATTTATGTAACATATGTGTAAGTTTATTTATCAGTGTATATATTTATGTTTATTATATTATTTCCCTTTGGCCCTATATGTATTTATTTTGTACGCGGGTGTGTGTTGAGGAAAATAAATAAAATAAAAAATATTAGCCTGAAGTCAGGATTAGAACCTCGAACCGATAGTTTCACTCATTCGTTTAGCCGCTACGCCACCAAAGCTATGAAAGAACGTTGTAATAATAATAAACGAAGGCAACACCCAAGGGTCGTGACGGAAAAATTCTTACACTTTTTTTACCTAGCCCCAATCCGCCAAGTCCGTACCGTCCGATAAGGAACTTTGTTCCAAAAGCTTAGGTTATTAGGATTCCGTAGAAGAAATACTCCAGTGACTTACCAAAATCAGTATAATCGAGAAGGTGAACGGAGTCTTCATCAGCCGCCTCGGCCAGATCGAGGCAATGGTTGAGCAAGACGAATGCCTCCCGCGCACCACTGGATTCAGCACGGATGGCCTCCCCGCAAGCGTAGAACGCTATTTGTTATAGATACAGGAAATACATAGAAGACGACCTCTCAGTCAAGGATCTGTGAGAACGGGTAAAGAACCATTCTCGCACATCCCTGGTGGAAAATAGTGAATTAGTGAGTGAATTTAATCGGATTGGTTTGCAAAATAGACAAGCAGATTATTATTAAAATATACTAAAAAACCCTACTACTTTAAATAATATCAACTGTCAATCGGGAAGGTGTAGGGATTCTAACGACACCCCATACATCCAAATCTGTTCAGGAATTTAGAAATTATGGTGGAATAAAGAAACTCACATACATACATGAACCCTGAAAACATTACACTCATGTTAGTGGGCAGTCGTCGTGTAACAATGTATCTCTACAAATAAATCCTTCACCAATATGAAACACAAAAGTCATTCTGGTATTGAAATCTGCAGGTTTTAGATCAGTTAGCTTACCAACATCGGCTACAATAATATCGGTGTACCGAGGCAATGCTCGAGCTACTTTTGAGGCGATCTGTGCCACGTGGAGACCCATTAACAACGTGAGAGCCTGGGAATATACAAAAAAAATAGGACTACCTACGTACGTATACTAATTAAAAAATCAAGCAAGACGCTTCAAGTCTGGTAATTGTGCAGAATCAGTCTATCCATTGGTGAAAACCGAATAAGATTTATGTGCATTATCAGACAGAGTGGAAGGACTTTGTCAAATAAGTAATTATATTTTCATCATACCTATTCGAAAAACGAATATTGGCTTCAGAGGACAGCGGGAGCAAAATTTCATTTTAACCCCATGGGACTTTTCATTTCTCTCTTCTGATTGGTCCGCGTTATTCCAACGCACCAATCAGAAGAGAGAATTCAAAAATGTGTCGAAATTCAAATATGTTTGAGAAGCTGTTGTCTACGATAAGTCACGTGATCAAATTTGTCGATAAGACATATACGCCCATACTTCCAACATAAATATTAATGTTTAATTATTTCATAAAAATTTATTTGTTTTTTATTTAAACTTGCAATATACGTATTGGTAATGTCTATACCCTATACATAGTAAGTTGATACTCCTAGCTTTTTCTCATAGGTAATGATGAAAAATAGTGTGTGTCATTCGGGGCCAAAATTTTTTGTTCTCGGGCGGCGTATATTGAATTCCTCGCTACGCTCAGGATTCTACTTTAGAATCCCTCGCTGCGCTCGGGAGTCTACTATAGAATCCTTCACTTCGCTCTGAATTCAAAATAACGCCGTCGGGGAACAAAAAATTCCTTTGGCCCCATATAACACAAATAACTATTTAGTAGCGTAGTACCATATTTATACCTTGTATGACAACAATGCCCATTATTTTTACTTGCCTTAAATCTACTACGAACCTGTAGAGCTCTCTCGTCCGCTCCAGCTGAGATCATCACAACTCCAGCATCTTTGATCGCAGGAAGAGCTTTAGGAGCCGTGGATATTCGCACTAGGATTTCGCTGCAAACAGCCTTTGCCAAAGGTCCGTCAGTACTGGATATTCCACCGCTGTCTTCGCTGAGATATTGCCGCAACGTGTCTAATGCTGTGGAGAGAACTTCTGGCACGTCTTCGCTTTCAATGTCTAAGCCTTCCATGCGCTGTTAGGTTGAAAATAATATTGCGCCATCAAGAAACAAAAAAAAATTTAGGTCAACAAGTCGGATATTTACTTTGGAGAATTTTCCTGAACAGGATTTAGTGGTAAAATCCGTTAAAAATAGTTTAAAGAACATCAGTAGGTACACATTTAAACACTAATTGATAAATTAGGTACATTGTTTGATTCCATATCTTCTTAGGTTTAATGTATTGATGTCTACGACTTGGTTCGCGTTGATTAATACCACTTATGTTACAAGCAAGGGGTATTACAGTTTGTATGAAGAAATCCTATCTTTTAGTTAAATTATTTCGGAAAATCCCTCGTCACATCAACTCAAGGAATATATCTAGCCAAATCTCTAGGTCAATCCTTCTAGACTGCGCTGTCTGTTAGTCGGTCATGGTACTGAACGTCTCGAATCCTGATGGAAAAACAAATACCTAAAATCTCGGAAAAATCAAATACTCCACAGCTGAAAATACGCGACCGCAGAGAAGTCAAAGACGTCCCCATTTTTAAGCCATAAATTAGTAAGTACCTACTACAAAGTGCGTTGATTGTGTAGCATTATCGAGATATGCGATCATCTTTCACCATACTTACTGAATGTGTCTTAAATAAATGCGCAACGTATCTCAAAGCATAGTGCGGTGCCTTGGTTCCCGCGTGCGCCAGACATCTCTGCCAGTGCCCAGCGCGAGCCAACTTCTCCAATGCTGCCGATTCAGAGTCAGATTCCTCAACTACTGCTTGGTGCTTTGTTTCTTCTTCTTCTTCGTAATCCGCTGATGTACCTACAGATGAATATTATAATTATTATAATTTATCCTTTAATTATGTACAGGTACAACTTTGTCGTGATAGGTATAGGTATTCTATCCTACTTCCTACTAATATTATAAATGCGAAAGTTTGTGAGCATATATGGATGTTTGGATGGATGTTTGCTACTCTATAACTAGACAACGAATGAACCGATCGCGATGGAGAATGGAGAGATGGAATGGAGATAGCTCATACCCAGGATTAACACATACCTACCTAGGTCCTAGGCTACTTTTAATCCCGGAAAATTACAGTTCTCGCGGGAATTAAAAAACCTTAATCCACGCAGACGAAGTCGCGGGCATCATCTAGTCTAGTCTAGTCTAGTAATATTATATATGTGAAAGTTTGTGAAGATGGATGGATGTATGGATGTTTGTTGCTCTTTTACGCCACAATTAACTAACCGATTTGGCTGAAATTTGGAATGGAGATAGCTCATACCCAGGATTAACACACAGTCTACATTTTATTCCGGAAAATTACAGAGTTCCCGCGGGAATTAAAAACAGTAATCCACGCGGACGAAATCGCCGGCATCATCTAGTAAGTACAATTATAAAGCGAATCTCATCCTCACAAAATGGTCTGTAATCCTGAACATTTTTGTATGAGGCATTTTTTGAAAACTTGCAGCTCACAATATGTTAAATGTCTTATTTTTAGGAAATATACGAAATAGGCTCAAAATAACACTGAAGCCGTTTCTTTACTCATGTACTTAAGGTTCTTGAAAACTCCCAGTCGACTATTTAACCAAGACCCAACAAAAAAAATGTACATACCTACAAACCTTGAACCCAAAACAAAACAAAATTCGTCTCCACACATCGACACCACGCCATTCATAAAATAGTTCAGTCATTCAATTTGTACGCTTAGCCGCGCAGATTAGCTTTTGCGCGTGGCTTCGCTCACGTTAAGTTCGATTTTTCAAAACTCTATTTTACCCCCTTAATAGTTGAATTTTCAAAAATCCTTTCGTAGCGGATGCCTACGTCATAGTAATCTAGTTGATTCATTACTTACCGTGTATGCGTAATATTTACCTGCCACGGCGTCGTCTTCAATACCTTCAATGAGAGCAGCTTTGAGTTGCTCGCCAACCTCACTTTGCCCGATCGAAGCAAATCTGTTTGTAATTTAAAATTACTGACTTCCTACTACTACGTGTTATTTATTTATTTAGGATTATAGTATAGTTCTTCTTCTTCTATTTATACTTCAATTAATTCATGATATTGGTGAAGGAAAGTACAGAGAAACGAATTGTAGGCACATGCCCAATATATTACCCACCACTGTTATAGTCTGTTCATAATAAAAAAAACCGGCCAAGTGCGAGTCGGACTCGCGCACCGAGGGTTCCGTACTCCAAAAGTAAAAGTAAAACGATAATATTATATTAATTTGCTTATTTATCGTTAACTTTGTTTGTAGAGGTTTATTGTTAATATAAAAAAAACTATGATAGTTAGAGCGTTGGTTTTATTTTTCCTGTAAAATATACATAAACCTCTATTGACCATAATTATTTCAGATTTTTCGATTGGTAAACTTCGGAGATAAGGGGGGGGGAACGGTATTTTTTTCGACATTTTGGCCGATTACTCAAAAACTATTATATATATAGAAATAAATAAAAAACTGTTTTAGGATGCACAAGTAAAGGCCTTTCATATGATACCCCACTCGGTATAATTATCTTACTTTGAAATTTCAAACCCCTGATTTTCCCCCTCTTTTAATTAAACTAAAATAATTTTCGCGTTGATTTTATTTTTCCTGTAAAATATACATAAACCTCTATTGACCATAATTATTTCAGATTTTTCGATTGGTAAACTTCGGAGATAAGGGGGGGGAACGGTATTTTTTTCGACATTTTGGCCGATTACTCAAAAACTATTACATATATAAATAAATAAGAAACTGTTTTAGAATGCACAAGTAAAGGCCTTTCATATGATACCCCACTCGGTATAATTATCTTACTTTTAAATTTCAAACACCCGATTTTCCCCCTTTTTTAATCAAACTAAAATAATTTTCGCGTTGCTTTTATTTTTCCTATAAAATATACATAAACCTCTATTGACCATAATTATTTCAGATTTTTCGATTGGTAAACTTCGGAGATAAGGGGGGGGAACGGTATTTTTTTCGACATTTTGGCCGATCACTCAAAAACTATTATATACAGAAATAGATAAAAAACTGATTTAGAATGCACAAGTAAAGGCCTTTCATATGATACGCCACTCGGTATAGTTATTTTACTTTGAAATTTCAAACCCCCGATTTTCCCCCTTTTTTAATAAAACTAAAAATAATTTTCGATTTTTCTTTATTCCAATGATGTTGGGCCACTATTATACACAACTATGCCAAATTTCATGTCGATAGCTTTAATAGTTACTGAAATAATCGACTGTGACAGACGGACGGACGGACGGAGAAAGTCTCACCATAAGGGTTCCAATTTTACCATTTTGGTACGGAACCCTAAAAACGGCCTGCAATTGGAGGGCGCTGTTGTGCTTATTTACCTTTTTTTTGTAAGTTCACTGTTTGGCCACGACGGTTCTTATTGTGAACAAACTATATGACAATCGCGTAAATGGCATCCATAACTATTTAGTCTGTTTTTTTTAACACCCGAGTACCGAAAATTTTGACTGCATTGCTATTCGTCCACGTAATCAACATAGAGTCCCAGGCCCCACCCTAAAATGACCCATCTCACTCTGTCAATATCGGATATATGCGAGATACATACTCAGTAGCCCACCCCTAACAATGACCCATCTCACTCTGTCAATATCGGAAATGTGCCGGAGACATATTACTCAGTACTCGTTTGTTAAAAAAAATAGACTATAGTTTAGTATTACGATATTACTTGGTTTTTTTTTTCTTTTCTTTTTTGGCACCCCAATAGGCCCTCATGGCATATTTCAATTTTTTAATTTTAATTAGGTTTTCTTTTTTATATCGATTTTTAATATAGATTCTACAGTACCCGGCGATATATATTGCACATCGGCCTTTGGAATAAAACGCTATTTCTATTCTATTGCAAAGAAAGCTAGCCAGAAATTCACGTAGTAATTACTGAAATCTCTTCACAATCGGCGAGCACATCACGTAACATGTATAAAAAAAATGCAGTCGAACTGTGAATAGAATAGAACAGCGTTTTATTCCAAAGGCCGATGTGCAATATATATCGCCGGGTACTGTATTTCCTCTTTTGTTAGTTAAGTGCGACTTTTTTGTTATTAATGCATGATGTAACTGCCAATAAATCAAGATACATAATAATATTGTCTGCTCACCATTTGAGCCAGTATCTATTTTACCTTATTACTTGTTATGTTTTGTTATAATATATTAAAATATGTCGGTATACCTACAAATAGAGTTAGTTCTCGGTGCTCGTTTCATTCACAACAATATTGTGATGTATTCATGTTAGTAGACTGGTCTCACGTGTCAGCCAGCATGTCGGCAGCACTCCTGCGCTGCGCGCCGCGGAGCCGGTCCCGCGCCAGGCGCGCCGCCCGCAGCGCCGCGCGCTCCGCCAGCCGCCTCGCGCCGCCCGACGCGCCCGCCGCGCTCGCGCTCAGCAGCAGCTGGACTGCTTCCCACCATTCGCCTCTGAAAGGGAAATGCCCATTTTTGGCCAAGGTTCAATCATCAATTACAAAAATACTAATTATTTACTTACTAACTATAATATTGCTGTTACAATATAAATAAACTGCCAATTGCGTGCAGCAGATTATCGGTTGATAAAGAAAGAAGAAGAGGATCACCTGTCCGCGTGATCAGCCGCTCGCTGCAGCAGCGGCGGCACGGCGGGAGGCACCGGCTCGGCGCTGTCCGGTAGATACTCGCGCGACACTCGAGCCGCTTCTTCCCACAGTTCTGATATTATAATATAATTTCAATTAAACACCAAGTGACAGCCTAATGGTTAGGACTGAGGTCTCCTAATCGGGGGGTAGCAGATTCGACCCCGGGCACGCAGCTCTGACCTTTCGAAGTCATGTGCGTTTAAGCAGTTAAAATATATGACATGCTTTAACGGTGAAGAAAAACATCGCGAGGAAACCTGCACACTTGAGGATACTCCATAATGTTCTCAAAGGTGTGTGAAGTCTGCCAATTCGCATTGGGCCAGCATGGTGGACTATGGCCTATACTTAGGTAACCCTTCTCTGAGAGGGGACCTGCGTTCGGTCGTGAGCCGTTAATGGGTTGATGATGATGATAATGATGATGATCACGAAATCGTACATTCACTCTTTACAGACTCTGTATTTAATACTTTATTAATTGATGGAGACTGAACTTCGCATAAAATTTAAAATAGGCATAAACTGTTACTGGTTGTGTGTGGTGAATTATGGTAATTTTCGGGAAGCCACATAGGTAATATCTCATGATAATTAATATATGTTATAGATATTGACAAAAATAATTATACCAAAAAAATTGGGCTATAAATGGCCATAGATAAATGTCACATTCCGCAGGCCTACCTACTACTTCGAAAATATCAAAATAGACTAAAACTTAAATCACATCAATAGTTTTATAATCCTCTTCAAGAAGCCACAAAATATTTTCAAAAGGCAAACATTCAAAACGGAAATCAATTAAATTAAGCAATAAAGGCAAAAGTAGGAACATACCGAGATCCTTGTAGTGCTGAACCACCTCTCTGGGTCTGTTTGCCCGAATCATGAGCGCCTCAAACTGTACTAAATCTCCTCTTTCAGCAGCTGCGCGACCACCTTCTATTAACACTTCTTCTACCTACAGGAAAAATACAAATATTAATATGCATAGCTTAGGCTGTGCGGTAGATTTGATAGGGAATATTCCTTGAGCATTCCTGGATGCACAAAGGGATTAGTAAAGTTTTTGGAAAGAATCAATAATTATTTAAAACTAAATTCACGAGGATAGAGTATATTGACATCATCATTGATATTGACATCAGTAATAACATTAGTAAATGTTGAACGAAATTCCAGTATAATCTTCATATGACCCTTAGGTTATTAAGCGTTATTTGGATGCTTAACACAAGAATGGTTTTTAGTTTAGTTAACTATCCCCGAATAATTGTAGCAAAAGCTAAAAACTGTTCTTGTTTGAACTAAATGAGTTAAATTAGCGAAAATATCATGGAAAAAAATGCGTGAGTAGAACCGTGGAACACTCGGTTGCAACGAAGTGCCTTTTAATAATAAAAATCTGAAGTTAGGATTCGAACCCCCGAACCGATAGTTTCACTCCTTCGATTATCCGCTATGCCACCAAAGCTATAATAGAACGTGTGTAATAAACGAAGGTGTAAAGTGTCGTGACAGAAAGTTCTTACCCTTTTTTCGCCTAGCCTCCATCCGCCAAACCGTCCGAAAAGGAACTTGGTTCCAACAAAACTCGCTGCCAAAATATTATGGTCATGAAATAAAACTTACCAAATGCGAAGCATGTTGTTCAGCCAAAACCAAGGCTCTCTGATGGTGTCCCTTCGAAAGCCACATGCGTATCGCGTCTTCCGCGGCTGAAGCCCTCAAGAACGCTGCCTCGGCTTCCTCAGGATGTTCCTCCGCCAATGCGGCTGCCTCGTGCCGCGCCACTTCGCGCTTTGTTATACCGCCGCCTAACTCGCTGAGTTCCATTGCGATGTCCCACCTACGAGTGCATTAAAGTTTCTCAATATTGTCTTTATCATCGTTAACCAATTTTAACTATTAATAAACCATTTGGAAATTTAAATCAAAATGTTTTTCCCCGAATCAACTCGTGTTATGGTGTCAAAATTTTAAATACATTGGAGACCAATCGCAAACTTCGGCAATTTCCTTCAAGTGTAAACTCTAATGAAAATTTTAAATGTGTTGTCTACCTAAATAAGTCATCATTCACAGCCGTCAAAAGTCAAAACAGCTTAGTAGCGACTATCACAAACTTCCGTCTAATTAGGATTGAAAAGATAAAAAAATTAAACGGCTAGTTGTTTTTCATACCCTAACCTTCGCGACAATATTCGAAAAGTATAATAAAACCATTCTGTAGTAACAAGAATTTGTATGCATTCATCTGTTATTAAGAAATCGATTAGTTTAAACAAAAATTACCTAATATTCCTTTGCTATAATCCGAAAAATTTGCAATTGCGAATTGTGGAGTCAGCATCTCCTGATGATGCTCCGGTATCGGGGCGAAACGTACGTTCGGCGGATTATAGTAAAGGAATATTAATTTCAGTCGTCAGTATAATAAAGTCACTTGACAGCTACGCTACGATGCTATTGTCCCTTGTGTGAAAATAATAATACTTAAATAACTATGTATATTTTGCTTTTAAATATCTCTTTTCATTAGGTACTTTTGTATTTAATTCTCTTTTTGGCATCTATTATAATTTGCAATAGTAAATCTATATAAATAAAAATGAATGTTGGTAAGCGCATAACTCAAGAATGGATGGACCAAATCGGTTAATTTATTTTTTTGTATGTTCCTTAAGGTCCACGGAAGGTTTTTATAAAAAAAAAAAAACAAAAAAAAAAATTAATTTTTACTTTAAACTTTTGACAGAACGAAGTCTGTCCGGGCAGCTAGTTTTAAATAAAACTCTGTTCAGTTCAAGTTTCTTTAAGGCCACGTTTTCGCATAGGCGTGGCGTTGCGCGTCGCGCGGCGCGTCGCTCGCTCGCTCTCGCTCGCCCTCATACCTTGGCCATATCGCGCGACCGCTCACGCGACTCGACGCGCCGCGAGAAGCGCAACGCCACGCCTATGCGAAAACGAGGCCTTAGTTTTAAGAGCGCGTGTAACACCAAAAAATAATCAGATTTCGCGATGAGATAAAACATAGCCACAACCTCATGTGAGGCGCGACAAAAGAAAGCGTTTTGCGCGGAATAGGAGTGTAGTAAGCGCCAAATACTTTGTAACTCGTAAAATATTCATTTTCTTTTCAATTCACTAGGCTACTCTCTTGATAATATCAATCGGAATTTAATGTAAAAATTTTGGCTCTGTAATATGCAACACATTGAAAATAAATGAATATTGGTTAAAAATTAGATCTAACTTCGCGATTTTGTATTATCGAACAAATTTCATCATTTTATGTTTTTGCCCAAGCACGTCCCTTGGCAGTATGATGTAATTTTTGCGTGTTTTTTTTTGCGATAGTTGAAACTTGATCTACTACTGTAAAAATCAAATCTGTTTACTGTTAACGAGCGCACACCCACTCAAGACACGTTCGATTATTTGCTGTTTTTGTAGACACATTTTGGATTGGAAAGTGGCTAGTTCTTATCATGGCTGTATTATTTCTGTTCTTTTATTGTCATGATCTGTTGTGTGTCTAATAAATTAATTAATTAATTAAATATCATAGACTTCTCCAAAGTAACTCCTGATACTATTCAAATCGTTTAGTCTTAGATATAACTCGTCAGGCAGCGCGTTACCTTTGAGCCTGCAGCGCCCACCTGGCGCCCAGCGCCGCCAGCCCGCGCGCGGCCAGCAGGCGGGCGGCGGGCGCGGCGGGCAGCGCGGCCGCCCACTGCAGCGCCACCTGCTGCTGCACGGCGGCGGGCGCGTGCGCGCGCGCCACCCTCTCCGCGCCCTCCCACTGCCCGCTCGAACGGTACATTTGGATCGCACTCTTCCAGTCGCCTGTTTTCATGATATCATGAAGGCGCACTGAACGGGTCTGACCGCGAAACTCAAATTTAATTTGGTTTTTAGCAATTTGTAAACAAATACGAATAAAAAAATCGGCCAAGTGCGAGTCGGGCTTCGCTCTTTTAGGGTTCCGTTAAAAAAAATTAAATAAAAATATTTCCATGTACCCATGGAAATATTTTAATTTAATTTTTTTAATTGAATTTAATTTTTATTATTTGTTGTTATAGCGGCAATAGAAATACATAATATGTGAAAATTTCATCTGTCTATCTATTACGGTTTACGAGATACAGCCCGCTGACAGACGGACGGACGGACGGACGGACAGCGTAGGCTTAGTAATAGGGTCCCGTTGGTACCCTTTGGGTACGGAACCCTAAAAAGTAGGCTTAAGGCATTCTAATTGCGCCAGTGGCAGTATCATCTTCACAGGTTTATACAAAAATCTTTACTTAAAAGTGTCCAGTTTAAGAAAAAAGTCAGATTACCGACTAATTTGTAAATAACTCACGTCAAACTCGATACTCTGAATAATTTCTTAAACTGGAAGATTTTTATATAAACCTGTGAAGATGATACTGCTATTGGCGCAATCAGAATGCCTTTTCGTATTAGGTTTACAAATTGAGAAAAACCAAATTAAATTTGAATTTCGCGGACTTCTATAATAGAAGATTTAAGCATTGTTTATAGAAGACATTTTCGTCTATGACTATAGAGACCAATTCCTTTAGTAAAGTTTTAAATCCATAGGCAAGCCTGTGAACCAACGGTCTATTTCGTTAGCTCCTGTGCTCACAGACAGTTGATATACCGTTAGATAAGGAATAAGAAACACTAAAGAACAAGAGTTAAAAAGAGAGATAGAGATAAAAAGTGGTAAAATTGATATTAATCATCGACTTAATAATACATACTTCTTCTTAATTCTTATTCAACCTATAGAACTGCTGAAAGATGCGCCAGAATCTAGCGGCTCCCTGCGACAACAACACATGCGCTTCCCGGTGCGGGGTCGCCATTTCAGCACCTTGGGACCTCAACGAACATCAACTCTTCGAACCGTGTGTCCCGCTCATTTCCACTTTGGCTTTGCGACCCGCTGAGTTAGGTCGGTGACTTTGGTTTGGACTATTCCGTGACTATGTGCCCCACCCATTTCCACTTATAATACTTAAGTCAGTGCTATTAATGATAAAAGTCACTAACCAGCTTGTATGTAATAGTTCTCAGCGGCCCGCAGGTCGCCCGCCGCGTGTAAGGCCTGCGCCACGTGCCGCCGCGTCGCTTCGAGCAGGGAACTGCGGTGAGCCGCCACCAACCGCAGCATCGCTTCGTATTGCGATGCATCCTGAATACACGTTACATAATATATTAGGTTATTTAAAGCTTTTCCGTTAATAGGGGCAAGTGCTGTACCTATGGACGCTTGTACCTGTGGAAATAATCATATTCCGATTTCCGTCGAAACTAGCAACCCTACAATTCTAATTTGAACGCGATCGTAAAGCGTTTCAGTTCAGACAGTTCGTGTTCAAATTAGAATTGTAGGGTTGCTAGTTTCGACGGAATCGATTGTGTCCACAGGTACAAGCGTCCATAAGTACAGCAGTTGCCCCTACATAGTGCAGTTCTAGTACTTTGGCCTATCAAAGCCTTCTACTTAGTTCGATATGAATCATTATCATCGTCATGAGCAACCCATTAACGTCTCACTACTGAGCGCAGATCTCCTCTCAGAGAAGGGGCCATAGTCCACCACGCTGGCTCAATACCAATTGGCAGACTACACACACCTTTGACAACATTTTGAAGAACTCTCAGGCGTGCAGGTTTCCTCGTGATGTTTTCCTTCACCGTTGAAGCACGTGATATTAAATTGCTTAATCTTTAGATATTTAATTATTTTATAAAAAATCAAAAATGTTCCTGGGTAAAAAAGAGTGTATAGTGCACTAATGATTTAATCAATTAAATTAATACGGATTTTTTTCTTCCTCGCGGAAGTGATAAAAGAGTGATAAATGAAGTCGCTTTCATCCGCGTGAAAAATCCGGTTTTTAAAAATTCCGGAAAATCTATTTTTCTGGGATAAAAGGTGCCTATTTCACTTTTCAAGTTCTTAACTGCTCTTACCCATGCAAAGAGTCGATATTAGGTAATAGGTAAGGATTGCTGCTGGCTGTGCTAAGGGTTACAAAATATGTAGGTACTTACAAAAAAACCCATATAATCCCACCTTGTACATAGATATCGCTTCGTCCGGATCACCGAGGCCGATATAAATCTGCTCCGCCTTCCGCAGCTGCCCCTCCTGCCTCAACTGCTGAGCCAGCGGCAGGTAGATGTCCCTCGTCTGCTCCTCAGTCAAATGCGCAGAAGCTAAGCGAAGCCCCTCAGCGACTTTTCCCGCTGAGTTGTATGCGCGCACGCATCTTTCCGCCATGCCGCATGACGTCAATACCCGTTCCGCCGTTTCCCATTCCTGATTTAAAAAAAAATCTGTCTGGTAGATAAGTCTGACCGATAGATAAGGTGGACCGAAGACATCAGACGAGTCGCAGGGAGCTACTGGATACAGGCGGCGGAAGACCGGGGCTTGTGCCTAGTCCATGCAAGAGACATATTTTGTCCAAAAGTGAACGTCTGTCAGTTAATAAAGAACAAGAAGATAAAGGCCGATTTAAACGAAAAATCAATACAATGAATACAAGTAGGTATGTAGTTTATAATTTTTATTTTTATTTTTTCATAGGATTTATAGTAAATTATTTACCTGCGTTGATATAAAATGGGCTCCCAACTGCTCGCATTGTTCTCGAATCGCATCCTTGTCATCTATAACCTTAAAATAAACCATCAAACATGAACTTTTTTTCATTAAAAAAAAATATGTATTATTATTTTTTATTTAAATTCTAAGACACCCTCTATCTGCTTAATCTGGTCTAGTCAAATTTGTTAATGTTGTAAATATTTATCAAGTTTGAATATTATACGTAAAAACCTAAAATCAATTAGTTTGAGCACTTTACATTACATACTTTCATGAATCACTACAATATGTACGAGTATATCGTGGTGCAGCGCACACTGCACAGTCTTGCATTATTCCGCGATCCTTATGTTCGAAAATTGACTCCATTTTATCCGAAAACGACTACGGCAAAGCCAAAAGCAAGGGTTATGATTTTATAATTCTATGTATGTATGTGTCCATTTTCGTATATTTCACCATAGTGTTTAAACTACTGAAACACCTTTGATGAATGAGTTATCACGGTCCGGGTAAAATAGGCTACATTTTATTCGAACAAAATCAATATTATGACGGATGTTAAACTGCAACTGCGTAACTCCTTGTTAACCTTTGTTTCTTTGTAACTCTAGAAACGTTACGTTCCCTCAAATATGGTTGAGCGAAACAATGGCTGGGTCATGCGTTATGCTCGTGAACGGGTTCCACCGGCGGGAATGGGGCTACTTTCTGTCTGACCATCTTAACATGTGTTGATGTGTTATAATTAGGTATCATCATCATCATTAGCAACCCATCAACGGCTCACTACTTAGCGCAGGTCTTCTCAGGTCGGAGAAGGGTTATAGGCCATAGTCCACCACGCTGGCCCAATGCGAATTGGCGGACTTCACACACCTTCGAGAACATTATGAAGAACCCTCAGGTGTGCAGGTTCCTCACGATGGTTTCCTTCACCGTTGAAACAAGTGATATTTAATTTCTTAAACGCACTTGACTCTGAAAAGTCAGAGGTACCCGGGATCGAACCTGCGACCCCCCGAAATAGGAGACCACAGTCCTAACCACTAGGCTATCACTGCTACATAACTAGGTTGTTACTGCTACATAATTAGGTATGCTTTTGTGGAACTTCCCCTCATTGTGGAAAGCTGCATAGTATCTATTGTATTGTAAACTTGTTTTGCAAAGAGCAACCGCCGAGTTTCGCCGAAGGGCATTCCGAATCAGTGGTAGACTCATCGACGGTTCAAAAGCACTTGTAAAAAAGTTTATGCGAATAAAAAACATTTATATTCTATTATTCTATAGACGCCCTGGAAATGTGGTGCTGGAGACGCCTACGAAGTACGAAGAATAAGCTGGACAGCGCATCGAACAAACGTCTCCATACTTAAAGAGCTGAAAATAACGCAAAGGCTTTCGTCGCTTGTACAACTGCGAATCCTTAAGTTCTTTGGGCATATCACTAGGAAGACTGGTACCATCGAACACCTCGTTGTACAAGGTCGAGTCGAGGGCACACGTCCACGTGGTCGCTCCCCTACTAGGTGGATTCAATCCGCTCCGCCACAAATTTATCCGTCTCCGAATGTTCTCGTGATGCCACCAACAGACATCGCTGGAAGGAGATCGTAAGAGCTGCTGTGAAGGCCAAGTCATAACCACGACCATTCTGCCAAGAGTGAACGAATAAGAAGAAGAATTCTATTCTATTCTATAAACGGAGCGCGTGGACCGATTGTGATGATGCTCGTTACCTGCACAATCTGCAGCGCCTTGCGGTAGTGGTGCGCCTTTAGAGCCGCGACCAGCGCGTCCGCCGTCCGGCCCGCCTCGATGAGATGGGGCACGGCCGCGCCCGCCTGCCGGCACGACACCAGCCAGGCGCCCCACTCGCCCTCCAGCCGCGTCACCTCCCCCGGACATGCCTATACCACCGAATACAATTAGGTAAAGCGCATACATACAACTTTTACATCGACTAAACTGTTTAGTCGAGTTGTGTACTTTTCGTGAATTCCACACAACTAAACTATAATCCGTGCCGTGTGGTGACGGCAGATCAGAATACAGTTGTCACCACCCCTGCTCTTCCCGCGGGTGTCGTACGAGGCGACTAAGGGAATATAACGGAGAACGGGCAGCATTGTCCTCTGTGCTATTACTACCATCTACTGCGATCACCACCCCGTCTGCCCCGCGTGATGATTACGGGCAAACCCTCCCGTTGGGAGAGGCCTTTAGTCCAGCACAGCTGTTATAGGCTATTGATGAAACTATTATAATCAAAAGCAAATCGATACGGCTTTTTGATTTTTTTGTCGAGCAACTATCGTGTTGATAGTTTGCGCACATTCTATGATCGCAGTACATTCCTTATAAACTTATGAAACACAACTAAATAGTTGTTCAACTAAAAGTTGTATGTTTGCGCTAGGCCTTAGGCACTTTTATAATTCTCACGTCACGTTATCGTGGTCGTCGACGTCCATGATTTTCCGTGGAAGTCAACGTCCACGTAAAAGTCGCTTTTATAATTTTCATGCCGCGCCGTGAACGTTTAACGTCATTTGCGTAGTATATTCGGAAGAGTGTGGATGACATGGCCATTGGGTAATTGACTGATATTCTTTTTATTTATTTAAAACTACCTGATGTCCGCGAATTCGTCTGCGTGGATTTAGTTTTTAAAATCCCTCGGGAACTCTTTAATTTTCCGGGATAAATAGTAGCCTATGTCACTCTCCAGGTCCTCAACTATACCCATGCAAAATTCATTGCGGTGCCGCTAGTACTGCGCCCGCCGCAGGCGCAAACCGCGCCGTAGAAACTGAAACTTCATTTTCCATACAAAACAGCATTCTACGGAGGCCGCGGGCCCGCAACAGTTGCGAGGCGCCGTGGAAACTCAGTCTAAAAATATTGAAATTAAGAACAATCAGTAAAAATAATTCATAATATTATTAGTATTAAATAAAACCTCTCGGGCAAGTTGGACCGCTCTGGCGTAATTATTTCCTTTGGCGTAGTATTCCACTGCAGTTCTGCTATCACCTCTACGTTCTGATATTTCTCCGGCCATTTCCCACCATTCTTCCTGAAAATGTGTCAGAAATTACTTAAGTCGTACAGTTTGTGAGCCAAGTCTGGTCAGAGTTTGAGTTAAATTCAAGACTTTTTTATGCCAAAATGAAATAAAATATTACCTACAGCAAGTGACGTTTCTAACGTTTTGCAATTTAAAAAATTAATTATTCAAATAAAACTTGATTGTGCAGGCAGTTGGAGTATAAGAAATTCGACACATTTCTTTAAGAAACTTCAGTTTCTTTGAAAAAAAAAAACAACCAATGGCAATATTTGATTTGTATCAAGATACAAAACAGTAATGTACAAAACGCACGCCATCAGCTATTTATCAAAAGTTCAAAGCACACGCCGCGCACCAGAGTGTCGGCGTTCGTTATTCGCGATACATTGCGTGCTCAAAAATTACAATTTGTAGTCTATCAATTTTCAGAGATGAGTGGCAACTGGTATTAATAATTGTAATTTCATAATAGGCATTATTACTACTATTCACGAAGTTTTCATTAACATATTTATGTCCCTTAAACCCTATTTATAATGGTCCATTAGTCCATCATACACAAATCTGTGTCGTTTTACCTCTATCTACAATATGAGTTGAGGGGGACGCAGCAACACATTTTGACGAGGTCCCTGGCGCAGAGTTGAGCACACGGCAGTTTGGGAATAGAAACTATATTATAATTTCTCAACTGCCTCTGGTCTGGGAGGCTTTGACCGTGGCTAGTTACCCTACCGTCAAAAACAAGCCGCCAAGCTATTTAGCGTTCCGGCACGATGGCGTGTAGAAACAGATTAGGGGTTGAAAGAACACTGCCATACTCCTTCCAAGTTAACCCACTACCATCTTAGACTGCACCGTCAATTATCATCAGGTAAGGTCGCAGTCGAGGGTTATCTTATCATCGAATATGCGAATGATGCGGGTTGTTACGTTCCCTCAAATATGGTTGAGCGAAGCAATGGCTGGGACATGCGTTATGCTCGTGAACGGGTGCCACCGGCAGGAATGGGGCTACTTTATGTCTGCCCATCTTAAGATAGAAGTTAGTCGCTATGCATTTTTGGAACTTCCCTCATTGTGGTAACACTGCATACATAGTATTTACTGTATTGTAAATTTGTTTTGAAAAGAGCAACCGCCGAGTTTCTGGCTGGTTCTTCTCGACAAGAAGGACATTCCGAACCAGTGGTAGAGCCAGACGATTCAAAAGCACTTGTAAAAAATTTTTTGGATAAAAAATATTTCTATTCTATTCTATTCTAATAAAAAAAGCATCGTGCATTACCTGCACCAGCTGATCGTGCACGGCGTGCAGCATCTCGTCGTCGCGCAGCAGCGCCGGGTGCTGCAGCAGCGCCGAGGCAGCGCGGCGAGCTCGTCCTCCGCGCAGCCACAGCCGCACTGCGCCTCGCACGTCACCGCTGGCTGCCAGCACTGCACCGGCCTCGCCTAAGCGACCTGGCGGTAACATCGTGCATCACCTGCACCAGCTGATCGTGCACGGCGTGCAGCATCTCGTCGTCGCGCAGCAGCGCCGGGTGCTGCAGCAGCGCCGAGGCAGCGCGGCGAGCTCGTCCTCCGCGCAGCCACAGCCGCACTGCGCCTCGCACGTCGCCGCTGGCTGCCAGCACTGCACCGGCCTCGCCTAAGCGACCTGGCGGTAACATCGTGCATCACCTGCACCAGCTGATCGTGCACGGCGTGCAGCATCTCGTCGTCGCGCAGCAGCGCCGGGTGCTGCAGCAGCGCCGAGGCAGCGCGGCGAGCTCGTCCTCCGCGCAGCCACAGCCGCACTGCGCCTCGCACGTCGCCGCTGGCTGCCAGCACTGCACCGGCCTCGCCTAAGCGACCTGGCGGTAACATCGTACATCACCTGCACCAGCTGATCGTGCACGGCGTGCAGCATCTCGTCGTCGCGCAGCAGCGCCGGGTGCTGCAGCAGCGCCGAGGCAGCGCGGCGAGCTCGTCCTCCGCGCAGCCACAGCCGCACTGCGCCTCGCACGTCGCCGCTGGCTGCCAGCACTGCACCGGCCTCGCCTAAGCGACCTGGCGGTAACATCGTGCATCACCTGCACCAGCTGATCGTGCACGGCGTGCAGCATCTCGTCGTCGCGCAGCAGCGCCGGGTGCTGCAGCAGCGCCGAGGCAGCGCGGCGAGCTCGTCCTCCGCGCAGCCACAGCCGCACTGCGCCTCGCACGTCGCCGCTGGCTGCCAGCACTGCACTGGCCTCGCCTAAGCGACCTGGCGGTAACATCGTACATCACCTGCACCAGCTGATCGTGCACGGCGTGCAGCATCTCGTCGTCGCGCAGCAGCGCCGGGTGCTGCAGCAGCGCCGAGGCAGCGCGGCGAGCTCGTCCTCCGCGCAGCCACAGCCGCACTGCGCCTCGCACGTCGCCGCTGGCTGCCAGCACTGCACCGGCCTCGCCTAAGCGACCTGGCGGTAACCATATGACAAATCAATCTGATAATATGGTTGACTCTATGTATGTATCGGTACAATTATGGTATGTCGACGACAAAAAAATTGGACAATTGGATATAACATCCGTCATATTGATTTGAATATGTTCCCTGGACCATAAATATACCATATATCTAATAAACTAATAATAAATAATAAAAACTAATCTATTGACACTTCATTCACCAAAATCGGCTCAGTAGCTTAGGTGCTACGACGGAACATACGTAAATAGACACATATACATACATAGGTACTACATAGACTGCTACTAAATCATAAGCCTACTTCTTAGCTTTGCTGTAGTCTGGTAAACCTAGCTTGTGCCTAAGTTAAAATCTTGAAGGATGTTGAAGACTGAAAGACCAATATACGGTCAACAGGGAAAGTGGTAAGTACAGTAAGGGTTAAAGCCATTAAGACTTAAGAATCAGGCAGCCAGGCGCTATCCAGTGTTTGCTATGGGGATTTCCCCTACTGTAGAAATAAAAAAAAATCGGATGAATGGGGTCCCCTGGAATCGCACTCCCCGAGAAAAATCTTCCAGGTGTCGAGCCCACATCATCTGCTTCAGTTATTGCTATTATAGTAAGTATACCTAATAGGACATGAAGACCCTTAAGGCGTACGACGATCAGCTGTCACCAAATCTGATAAAAAATCACAGAATAAGCCATCCATCCTCCTTTCAACGATTTTTAGAAGTCAGCCTTCAAAAGGATTTCTGTTCAACTCTACAGCTTATAATTCTACACTTACCAGTGGAAGTCAAATAGTCCATATGCTGCTGCTTCAAAGTCATCGCTGCAGCTCGATCCGTCTTCTCAGCGAGCGTTATGGCCTCAGTCCATCGATTGAACTGCTTGTACATGTTCACAGCCAGTTCCGGCTGTCCCGCTCTACGGTAGTACTCTTCAGCGGTGGATAAATCACCAGCGAATATCGCCAACCTTGCCCGGACTACTGGACTATTGAAGCCTGAAAAAATAGTGGGGACTGATGAATTTGTCACAATTTCTACCAACAGTCGTCATTATACCATCATACTAATATTATAAATGCGAAAGTGTGTTTGTTTGTTGGTTTGTCCTTCAATCACACCTCAACACAGCCGCAGATCGACGTAGTTACAAGCTTTTATTTAACTTGCAATGTATGTAGGTATTCAAATCTTGCAAGATGAATTTTGCACTTCTCGTTTTCTGATTGAGCTGAAATTTTGCATATGTATATTATGTATAGTACCTATATGGTCCTAAATGATACTCAGGGTCTCATGATGAAGCCAGAAGGTGGTTTTGGCAACTCTGTAATAAAATGACGCAATCCCATCAAGTTTGGGCTCGTTTGATTTCTCTTAACAAGTACTCTGGTCATCATCTAGGACCAGAGTACTTGTCAAGACTAATCAAATGAGTCTAAACTCAAAAGTATCGCTGTCTCTCTCTGACTCATGCGTTGCATTGGCCTCTCTGTGTCTTGAATCATTATTTATCATTTATCTTAAAAACTATCATTTAACTTTCATGGGTCGAAAGTACCCAAATTTGAGATTTTTCGAACCTTTAAAAATTCATATCTACAAAGTCTACCTTAATAGGACCTTTTTTATTGGTATTTCAATAAAGAATATAAAAAAAATTTGTCCGGTTGAAAAATAACAATTCCTTGCAATAATTGTTTAAACAATTTCGGTTTAAACAATATGGCACCGGGTTGCGCCATGGCAACATGCATTTATATCATTAGGAGGGCAATTTGAAGAGGATCGCATAAAAAAATTGAGGTGGAATAGTTTTCGGTACCTACTCATGCGCCGATTCCTCCCGGACTAAGTATATCGAGTTTGAGCTCGTTTGACTCGTCGTGACAAGTAGGTACTCTGGTCCTAGATAATATCGAGGGTCTGACGATGTAGCCAGATGTAGAAAGCTTGTTTATTAAAAATAATTTTTTACAAGTACAATTATTTATTTACACTTGTTTTTGCATGGCTACTTAGGCTACTTTTTATCCCGGAAAATCAAAGGGATTTTAAAAACTAAATCCACGCTGACGAAGTCGCGGGCATCCGCTATTAATCAATAACATGAAGCCAAGAATAGATAAATTTTAGTACTTCAATATTACAGCAGTTTTAAAGAAGGAAAAGAGTTTAAAAACTGTAACCCGACTTTGTTCATAGAAAATGTAGTCGTCACCCGGACCATAATAACGGGTCGATGCACACCTCATTCATCAAAATCGGTTCAGTAGTTTAAGCGCTACTGTTGAACATACAGTATACGAACAAACATACATACATGGACTGCTAAACCCTTCCCTTTAGCTTTGCCGTAGTCAGGTAAAAAAACGCCTATTATACAAGTGAAATCTTTTTCACTTGACATACCTTCCGCAGCGTCCCCGTTTCCTTCGTCAGTCGCTAGCGCCACTGTCTTTAATAAATAGAACGTCCGCGCCTCATCGCCCACTTCTCCGTAGCATTTAGCTGCCAACTAAATAATGAATTTTATGTCATAGACAATATTTTTCAATTAGTAATGGGATTAGCGTGTTCTGAGAGTCTGAGAGTTCTTGAAGGTGTGTGAAGTACGCCAATTCGCATTAGGCCAGCGTGGTGGACTATGGCCTATAGGCTATAACCACACGAGTAAGGTAATATAACCCTTCTCTGGTAGGAGACCTGCGCTCAGTAGTGAGCCGTTGATGAGTGGCTAATGATGATGATGATGAATGGGATTAGCACGTATTTCTAACCGACTTCAAAAAAGGAGGAGGTTATCAATTCGTCGGAATCTTTTCTTTTTATGTATGTTCACTGATTACTCGAAGACGCCTGAACCGATTTGGAATTTTTGGAACGTAGTTCCTTATCGCGCGGTACGGAAGGGGGCTAGACGGAAAAATTTAAGGAACCGACACTCGACCTCGACACATTTTTGAAACCAACACTTTTTTGTTGAATGTGAATTTTGCATTGTATTCGGTATTTTCGCCTTAGATGGCCTAGTTGTTAGGGCAGTCGCCTATAAATTCAACGTCGATGGTTCGAATCCCAGCTCGACAGACTGAATTTTCTATTTTCAATTTTATTTTAAATAATTTCTAAATGTGGAATTTTTCCCTAATTTTTTATTGTATAAATTCGATAAAATGCTAACGCCATCTGTGAAAAAACAGTAACTCCACCAGAGTAACTCTTTGGTTTTGTAACAGTGCAATAGAAATAAACAAAATAATATAATTCATCGTAGTTAATCAATTAATACTAGATGACACCACTAGTTTATTACAATTCCTTCACTAAAATTAATCGGAAGGAGCTACGTTCCATCCGGGTGTCCTTTGACACCTCTCAAGTTTTTTTTTTTTTGTTTCAAAGGGTATACTTACGTCCCAGGTGGTCCCATTGAAATTTTATCGAAATCGGTCGAGCGGTTTTTAAATCAATAAATTATACTTATACAGCGAGTCGCGAAACTGAAGTAGAAATGGGCGGGCACATAGTACGAAGAGCTGTTGGTCGTTGAGTTCCCAAGGAGTGGCGACCCCGCACCGGGAAGCACAGTGATGGCAAACCCCCCACTAGGTAGACCGACGACATCAAACGAGTCGCAGGGAGCCGTTGGATTCAGGTGGCGCAAGACCGAGACCTGTGGAAGTCTATGCAAGAGACCTTTGTCCAGCAGTGGACGTCTATCGGTTGACAAAGAAGAAGAAGATATAGTATAGTAGTACTTAGACATAGTATTTTTTGGAACTTTTCCCCTCATTGTGGAAATATTCTATTCTAACAAAGATCATCATCATCATCATCATCATCTCAGCCTGCGGACGTCCACTGCTGAACATAGGCCTTTCCCAGAGAACGCCACCACACCCGGTCCTCAGCCTTCCTCATCCAGCCACTTCCCGCCACCCGCTTTATATCGTCAGTCCAACGTGCTGGAGGGCGCCCCACACTACGCTTACTTGTTCGCGGTCTCCACTCTAGGACTTTTCGGCCCCAACGGCCATCGCTTCTGCGACAAGCATGGCCTGCCCACTGCCATTTCAGCTTGCTAATGGTTTGAGCTATGTCGGCGACCTTGGTTCTCTTACGGATCTCTTCATTCCGAATCCTGTCCTTAAGAGAAACTCCTAACATAGCCCTCTCCATAGCTCTCTGAGTGACTTTAAATTTGTGGATCAAGCCTTTTGTTAGTGTCCACGTTTCAGCGCCATAAGTGAGGACGGGAAGGACACATTGATTGAAGACTTTCGTCTTCAGGCATTGAGGTATTGACGATGAGAAGACCTGACTTAATTTTCCAAATGCCGCCCAGCCCAGCCGTATCCTTCTATTGGCTTCTTCGTCGAAATTGTTTCTACCCAATTGTATGGTTTGACCAAGGTAGTTATACTCTGAAACAATTTCGATTCCAACATTTTCGACGTTCACGGGTATCGGGACAACATGTTGATTGAACATAACCTTGGTTTTGTCCATGTTTATCCCAAGACCAACTCGTCTGGAAGAGCGGCTTAGGCTTTTCAGCATCTGTTCCAGATCTTCTGGAGTCTCTGCCAGGATAACCACATCGTCGGCGAACCGCAGGTGTGAGATGTATTCGCCATTTATATTAAAGCCTCGTCCTGTCCAGTCCAGCGTTTTGAAGAGGTCTTCTAGTGCACTATTAAACAGTTTTGGGGATATTACATCCCCCTGTCTAACCCCCCTTCTCAAGTTGATTGGTTTTGTTTGCTGAGACTGTACTTGGACGGTCATTGACGCAGTATCGTAAATACATCGCAACACCTCGATATAACGCCAATCGACTTGGCATCTCTGCAGTGACTCCAGAACAGCCCAAGTTTCGATAGAGTCGAAGGCTTTCTCGTAGTCCACAAAAGCAAGGCAGAGTGGTAGATTATACTCTTCGGTCTTCTGTATAATCTGCCTTAAGGTGTGGATGTGGTCTACGGTGCTGTAGCCTTTTCGAAACCCAGCCTGCTCCGGAGGTTGAAAATCGTCAAGTCTTCGGGCGAGGCGATTTGTGATCACCCTCGAAAACAACTTATAAACATCTAACAAAGATGCATGGGTTAAATCGGCTTGGCATCCAGCTGCCCACAAGATAGTATAAAAAAATTATTAAATACAATATAAATAGCTACATAATAATATTGTAAAATGAATATTTTGAAAAGAGCAACTGCTGAGTTTCTTGCCGGCTCTTCTCAGCAGAATCCGCTTTCCGAACCGGCGATGGTAGAGTCATGACGTGCCATAAGAGCCACAGGTTGGCCTACGATACAACCTACCTACTACCCTACTATAAATAATTTTGAATTTTGAGTACATTAATTATAGTTGTATTGTTCCACGTACTTGTACATCTTCACCGGCGAGCGCCTGCTCGGCCAGCTGCCGCCACAGCGCGTACACGTCCGCGCCGCCTGCTGCGGCGTCCAGGTAGCGCGCACACCCCTCCAGGTCTCCGCTGCGGAGAGCGGTATCTGAAGAAACATATTTTAAATGGCTTGAGCGGATTTAATGTAAGCAGTGATAGACTAGTGGTTAGGACTGCGGTCTATTTGGGGGGGGTCGCACGTTCGATCGATCCCAGATATGTGCGTTTAAGAAATTAAATACCACAGGCTTCAACGGTGAAGGAAAACACTGTGAGGAACCCTGCATGCACGAGAGTTCCCCATAATGTTCTCGAAGGTGTGTGAAGTCTACCAATTGGCATTGGACCAGCGTGGTGGGACTATGGCCCATAAACCCTTCTCTGAGAGGAGATCTGCGCTCAATTGTGAGACGTTAATGGGTTGCTCAGGATGGCAGAGCCAAAAGGTAGGGTTTTGATTAGGGTTCGCAATCTATGTTTGTATTTACATAATTAAACTTCGCCGTAGCGGCTAAACTGCTGATGAGGTGTCAATAGATTCTTTTTTATGGGTCCGGGTGACAAAGGCTACATTTTATATGATTGAAATAAATGTTCAATTGCATCCACAGCAGTGTGACGATCGCAATCATCTCTGATTGGCTGGTACTCTCTCGCTATTGGTGAAAAAGCATTGATGCAGCAAGAACTCCATAAATGCAGCCAATTAGAGGTGATTGCGATCGTCAAACTGATGCAATAATGTTTAGACAATCCCACAAGTGGTAAGTGGTAACGCACTAAAGGCCAGTCGGTGCTCGTCCAGCTGCACATGCGGCAGCTGCCCTCCCTCCAGCAGCACTCTCCGCGCGGACACCTGCACGGCAGCACCGCCTCCGCATTCCGCCATTTCCACGCATTGCGGCTCCCATGCACTGTACCTACATACGCACAATAAGGTTTTTTGAAACGAAGTTCTTTTTCGGACGGTTTGGCGGATGGAGGCTAGGCGAAAAAAAGTGTAAGAATTTTCCGTCACGACCCTTGTTGCTTTCGTTTATTACACAAGTTCCATCATAGCTTTGGTGACGTAGCGGCTAAACGAAGTGGTGAAACTATCGGTTCGGGGGTTCGAATCTTGACTTCAGATTATGTCTTTGTTCTTTTTTTTAATTTTTGGAAGTTTTATAGGAGAGCAATTTAAAAAAAAATTTTGCGGCAAAATTTACTAACACCATCTATTGTGACCAGCGTTAACTTGCTTGAACTTGTTTTAATGTTGCCTATTTTTTACGACGAGATTGCTCTAACATGTGGCGAAAGATGGCGTTGATTCTAAAAGGTAATGTTTTAAAAGGCGCTTCGTTCCAACCGAGTGTTCCACGACACTCACGCATTTTTTATTTTATTTTTCGGCTTTGCATCCAGCTGCCCACAACATAATGTTAATAACTCGACTTCTTACATTGTACTTAAAAGTGCAACCACACAGAGTTTCTCTCCGACTCTTCTCAGAAGAATCTGTTCGAACAAGTGGTATAGTCTCGACTTGGCATAGGTACTAAGAGCCACAGACTGGCCTACAAGAAATAAATAATTTGCAAATTGAATTTATAAAAATCCGCATCTCGATCTCAATGAAGTGACCAGTTTAAGAAATTAATCAAAATATCGAGTTGGGCGTGAGTTACTCACAAATAAGCCGATATTCTGACTAATTTCTTAAACTGGACACTTTCAAGTAAAGATTTTTTATATACACCTGTGAAGATAATACCGCCACTGGCGCAATTAGAATGCCATAAGCCTACTTTGTCGTATTAGTTTACAAATTGCGAAAAACCAAATTAAATTTGAATTTCGCGGGCAGACCCGTATAATTCACCTTAAAATTAATTCTTTAGGTACTTCCCCGATAAAAAAATATATGAATGTTCTGATACCTATTTGAAAAACAAAAGTAAAATAATAAGTAGGTAATAACAATATTATGCAAAACTTCTCACCAAATCAGTAAGTGAGTTGGAGTCTGTGCGACTAATGCATCGCTATTCTCTATCCACTGTACAAAAGTAACTCCACTTGCCACTATTTCCTGTAAGTAGACACTTTAGTTAATGAATTCTATTGAAAAAGAAAGGCAGAAGAAAAGGCAGAAGATTTCAAACCTTGACCAGCAATCTGTTTATCAAGTTAAACCTTAAGAAAATACCTTTTCGCCAGTGTCCAAACGCAGTAAAACAAGCCGTCGCCGCGTGTCCCTCCAGAGCAGCAAATGACCACTCTCATTCAGTTCCAGCCAATCTACGCGAGCTTCGTGCCACCACTGCCCTAACTGGATACCTACAGCAAACCAATCTTGCATTCAATGCTTATAATATGTGTGGCGATCGCTATTCACCAAAACTCATCTTCACTCAACTCAACTTCATACCATCATTATCATATTTCAACCGATATACGCCCACTTCTGGGCAAAGGTCTCTTGAAAGGATCGACACACACACACACACACACACACACACACACACACACACACTGCTGCTGTATAAATCTGCTAATCCGTTCTAAGCCAGCGTGGGTTGAGTTGAGAATTATTAGAGAAACTTAGTAAGGCAAGCAGTGCTTTCCTGCCTTCATAATATTATAAATGTGAAAGTGTGTTTTCTTTGTTGGTTTATCCTTCAATCACACTGCAACATAACTACGGAACGGCGTGATTATTTGCATGGGTATAGTTGAGGACCTGGAGAGTGACATAGGCTACTTTTTATCCCGGAAATGCAAAAAAAATTATTGTGGGATTTTAAAACGAAATCCACGCGGACGAAGTCACGGGCATCAGCTAATACTACATCATCATCATCATCATTACTTCACTGCCGATTTCGGCAACAGCGACTGGATCTCTGTTAACTTTGAAAAGTTCAATAAGGGCTTCGCTCGTGTGCCCTGATGTGGCTGATGTACCCTATTTTTGCGCTAATACTACATAATATAACTAAACTAGCGGCACGTTATGATGGCCGGTTTGACACATTACAATAGTGATGTGGAATGTCAATTTATTCTCGAACAAAAAACAATTAAGTTTTGTTTTTGTACCTGATTAAATAGGTTTAATAAAACAAAAATGTATATGTTTATTTAATTTATTTGAACGAACTGAATATTTGAATGAAAATGAATATACATACTTTATATGCACACAAGAAACATATGAATACAAAAGATACCAAAAAAGGTGCCACAAAAGGCCATAATTAATCAGATTCGTCCATACTACTATTTTCACTGTCGTCACTGCTATCATCACCTACATTAATAATTATATGTTCGTTTTCTATAATATTATCTATTTTCACATCTCTTTCATAATCTTCCCTTATTAATTTAACAGTTCTATTCACAACCTTTTCCCAGTCTCCTTTAGTCACATGTTCACAAGCTTCTTCTAATAATTTTAGCATTTTTTTTGTGGTAAATGGGGGTTCTGTATTGTGTCTTGCAGCATATCCCTTAATTTGAGCCCACACCAACTCAATCGCATTATACTCACAATGGTAAGGCGGTAACCGTATAACTCTGTGCCCATGTTCTAATGCTATTTCGTCAATGACGTATCGGATCTTGGTTGGTTTGTTTTCTTTTAAAAGACGTACTAATTCCGCTTTTAACATATTCATGTTTGCATCTACGCCATTTTTACGAAGCCATGCGACGATATCAGCTTTCTTTTGGGATTGGGCAGGTGGCTTGTCAATTTGCATCGAGTGGTATGGGGCGTTGTCCATAATTATAATAGATGGTTCAGGGAGGCTACACAACATTTAGGTAAACCATTCAGTAAACTTTTCTCCATTCATGTCTTCATGATAGTCTCCAGTGGTTTTTGACGCAAAAGCCATGAGAGAACCTTCGACAAACCCGTTGATGGTTCCGGCGTGACAAATTATAAGTCGCGATCCTTTTCGTACAGGAACTTTGGAAGTAGATGCTGCTGTGTCATCGTTCCAAGAACGGCCTACAGTATGGTTAGCATTAAGCCATGTTTCAACCAAGAACACAACATTTTGCCAATTTTTGATTTCTTTCACTTGCCGTAAAAAAGTATACCTTGCCATCGCTATATCAAATCTTTCCATCAATATTTTGCGTTTGTTACATTTTTTGTATCGAAATCCAATGGTCTTCAAAATCTTCGTTAAAGAACTTTCCCCACCGAAGAATAATCCAGCTTCCTTCAGTGAATGCACCAACTTTTTTCTTGTTGGATACTCCTTCTGTAAATAGTAGCCGTAAACATGTCTTCGGATAGCATCGGCATCAAAGCTATCGATGCCTACGACTGGTTTTGCTCGTTTTCTCTTTTTTGGTGTGTGAAGTTTATTTTCTTCTGTGCCAGTCTCGCCATATTTTTTTTTAGTTATCCGTCTAACAGTTCGTTGTCCAATATTAAGCGCATCAGCTACGCGTTCAACCACTGACGTTATAGGTAAAATTGGCCCTCCATTTTGAGCTTCACGATCGAAATAGTTACGAAGGCGTATTACGAACTCACGTGTCTGACTATTTAGAACAGTTCTCTGCGTACGTTCGGTCATATCGACGAAATCCACAACAAAGGGCTTGAACAGAGTCCAAATTAACGAGCAAGGGTCAACAGTAATGCAGTATCAATATTTGAAATCCAAAGCCAGGTCAAAACTATATCACAATCGCATTGCACTGACAGTTTATACTTTTCGAAGCAACGTCAATTCGAAACTGCTTTGTTTTGCATTGAGCATTGACGCGAGTTTGCCGGAGGTAGTAGTTGTGCTAGCCAGCGATCCTATGTGACGATCGTATTAGATTCCATTTTTAAAAATTTTCAATTTAGAAAACCAAATGCCGAGTTGTGGTATATATCATATAAAAATAAAAATTTTACCTTTTGTATGAAACAGCTGATATTTTTTTGCGATTTCAGAGGTTTGTCCACATAGTGAAAATTGTTCATATTCACAAGTACATTCACCCCTTAAATGGTGCAAACTGATTTTTCTACACTTGTATACATTTTAGAAATCAATTTAATAAATAAATTTTGAGTCCTAAACCTAAAACTACATTCGATAAAATTTATGAATCTCTGCACATCACTATCGTCAATAAAGTAATACAATTATTTCCTTCAAAGTCGTTATCAATTAATACGGAACTTCATGAGCGGACAAACGTCAAACCGGCCATCATAGCGTGCCGCTAATATAATAATGACATATTACCAGTAACCAGATCTACCACAGCTATGGTCTGTCGGTCGAGCAGGTACGCGAGGTGCTTGCGATCTTGCCCTTCAACTTTCTGACCCTCGTTGATTCGAACGCTCAGTACGTGCGGATTCACGCGTTCCGTGCGCACCTAACAGCGTGAACACAAGTGGAAATAGATAATTATTAATAATTAATTAATCAAGAACACAAAAAAAGCAAGGCAACTACAATACGGTACGTTACGTTCCCTCAAATATGGTTGAGTGAAGCAAGCAAAGGCTGGGTCATGCGGCGTGCTCGTGAACGGGTGCCGCCGGCGGGAATGGAGCTACTTTCTGTCTGCCCATTTTGACATGTATTGAATAATTAGTAGTAAGTACAAGTAGTATGCATTTTTGGAACTTCCCCTCATTGTGGAAACATTGCATACATAGCCCAGTATCTATTGTATTGTAAATTTGTTTCAAAAAGAGCAACCGCTGAGTTTTTTACTGGTTCTTCTCGGCAGGAAGGGCATTCCGAACCAGCAGTGGTAGACTCATCGATGATTCAAAAGCACTTGTAAAAAAGTTTATTTAAATAAAAAATAGACTTAAAAATATTTACATTGTAAGTATTCTATTCTAATACCCGGGAGTAAATATAACACATCCAGAGCCCCAGACACGAAGAGCGCTAGTGAATTGTGACATCACAATTCACTAGCGCTCTTTTTGTCTAACAGGCAAAGCTCTATAACTTATTTGTTATTGGACCGATTTATTTTCTGTTTTTACAAATTTTATTCTTACATGTTACATTTTCGATTCTAAACAATGAATATCAACATTTTGACTAAAGTCAAATACCCAATTGTTTTAAGGTTGACTTGAAAAAAGGTATAATTCCTTACCGTATGCAGCACCTTGTCGAGCCCGTACTCCACGACGCTGAGCTCCCCGGCGCGGTGCAAGAGGCAGGCGCCGCCCACTGCCGCGTAGATCCTCTCACCGGAACCACTCCAGGCGATCTATCACCAAAGCATCATCATCATCATCATCATCATCACCATCAACAACAGCAACCCATCAATGGCTAACTACTGAGTGCAGGTTTCCTCTCAGATATAGGCCATAATTCACCAGCCTAGCCCAATGCAAACTGGCACACCTCTGAAAAGATTATGGAGAACTCAAGGCATGCAGGTTTCCTCACGATGTTTTCCTTCACCGTTGAAGCATGTGATACCTATTTAATTGCTTAAACGCACATAACTCTGAAGGCTTTTGGAAAAAAATACTTTATTACTAATTACAACATCTGAAGTTTCATGGATAAACCAAAGTTACATAAAGAAGGTAAAGTTTACTAATCGAGGTTAGGTAAACTAAAAACAATTTATTTACTTTACACTCACCTCACTAGTCAAACCACGAGCAATATCGCAAAGAATCAGGCTATTGCTGGTCCGACACACCGCATACCAGTCATTTCCTAAAAATAATAGGAGAAAAATAGGAAAATATGCTAATTAAAACATTTAGTCCCAATAGTTTCAGCAATGTATGTTGATGTTAACAATAAAGTGCTATCGATTTTCGGGTCGGTGACAGTGGATTTATAAAATCCCTTTTTTCAGTTTTAACTTAAAACTTGAAAAATATCCATTTTTGTAGCAAAAATAAAGAAAATTTAATGGTCTACGCATTGGTATAAGCACGGATAAGCTTGCAGGTTTTAAGTGCAATAAATCAAGTGCAATTCTCTGAAATATTTCCCGTCAAAACGGTAGCCAATCTGGCTTCACTGCTGCCGTGCATGAAATTTTTTACTGATCACTGAACCTTGGCGTATTATACTCTCGATAAACATTTAAATATGGTAAGAAAAGAAAACAGTCGTTGTAGTATTCACCAATAAAGCGCACATTGAAGATGTCGGGCGCGAGTTTGGTGGTGACGCTGAGCGGCGGAGCGTCGCGGGCCAGGCGCGACAGCAGCAGCTGACGCGCGCTCACGTGCTGCACCTCCACCGCGTCACGCCACACCCAGCGTCTGCGGGGAATGGACATAAATGACTATAGGTAGTCTTTGAAAAAATAAAACATTATTGGGGTGTACTCGACTAATTTCCCAGAGATACTTGTTCCGGATAGGTTTTTAAGACCAAAGCATGCTTTGCACCAAAGTTGGATCCGCGGAAACACTGTGAAATGTAAATAACCTAAAATCATCAGTAGGTATTTATTTTTATGCAAGTTTTATGAGTTACCACCACCACCAAGCCAGCCACGTGCCGTCACCGCTGCAGACGAGCGCGCGGTATGAGAGGGTGGCAATACTCAGCAAGGTCAGCTCAGTGAGTTACCTGAGAACAGCTTCGTACTGCAAGACAGCTCCAGTCTGCGAGTCCACAGCAAGGTGCGTGCCGTTGCCGCTGCAGACGAGTGCGCGGTATGAGAGGGTGGCAATACTCAGCACGGTTAGCTCAGTCAGTTACCTGAGAACAGCTTCGTACTGTAAGACAGCTCCAGTCTGCGAGTCCACAGCAAGATGCGTGCCGTTGCCGCTGCAGACGAGTGCGCGGTATGAGAGGGTGGCAATACTCAGCACGGTTAGCTCAGTCAGTTACCTGAGAACAGCTTCGTACTGTAAGACAGCTCCAGTCTGCGAGGCCACAGCCAGGCGCGTGCCGTCGCCGCTCCAGGCGAGCGCGCGGCACGCGTATAGGTTGGCGATGCTCAGCGTACTCAGCTCGATGGCACCCGACTCCTTCACTTCGCCTAGCAGACATCCGTCGAATATTCCGAAGGCTAGCGTCTACGGAAGCAAGTGGAAAATAGCAACTGACATGAAAAACAGTTTAAGGGACCTACGCACCTACGCGGCCACGACTATGGCCACATGTTGTGAAAAAAGTTGTCTAGAATTATTATGTACAAAACTTGCCTTTTGAAGGTTAATAAGGTATTTCCAAATTCGCCAAAATGTATCTAGGTATTTATAATCTACTTATCAGGGCAATATGTGTCTGCAGTCCATCGCGTCCCGCCGCCAGTGGCGAGCGATCCTACATACAAAATATATTAAATATTAGGACGCGATTTATGATTTTTGCAATGCAGCGCATTTCGAAGAGTCTCAAGATTGAGTTATATTGGCACATTCGACTGTTGCGGTCGTGACCTACCTATGTTAAATAATATCAGAATACCTGTCCAGAAGGGCTCAGAGTGGCTGAGATGAGGTCTCGTCTGTCGGGCGGCAGGCTCGGCTCCAGGTTGCGTAGCAGAGCTCCGCGCTGCGCTTCGTACATTGCTATGCGTCCGTCGCACGAACCCACTATCAACTGAAGAGAAAGCAATAGGTAGATTATTGCATTTACTGCCTGCAACGTCATCCGCGTACCTACAGTTATATATTTTTGGGATCCCATTGCAAATCTTTGATCTTACGGTATAAAAGTATTCTTACGTCCATTTCAATAGTAGACACTAAATACATTTATTCAAAAAATACTGCATCCCTTGATGACAATACGATTTTCGTTTTCACATGGGTACATGTTTGGTCATACAAATCAAATTCAAACACCAATATTATCATAAAGTTAAAGAAATACATTAAGTCAATTTGCCAAATTAAGAAACATACTTTCTAAATCTATACATAAAACTAAATTATTTTTTGCCGACCACCCCTCATATTCGGCAGCCGTACATACAGTATCCGGCGATATATATTGCACATCGGCCTTTGGAATAAAACGCTATTCTGTTCTATTCACAGTTAGACTGCATTTTTTTATATATGTTACGTGATGTGCTCGCCGATTGTGAAGAGATTTCAGTAATTACTACGTGAATTTCTGGCTAGCTTTCCTTGCAATAGAATAGAAATAGCGTTTTATTCCAAAGGCCGATGTGCAATATATATCGCTGGGTAATGTACCAGCTTCTAGTCTAGACCAACGAGGCAGTCAAGATAAGATTACTAGAATGTTAACTTACGTAGGGAGCCATCAGCACCAGGGCGGTCGGGGGCAAGGCGTAGCGCAGCAGCAATCTGCCGTTGAGGTACAGCGTGCCGTCCACGTGGCCCGACGCTAGCGCCGCTTCGCTGCCGCCGCCCTTCGCTAGAGACACGCAGCACGCGCCGCCCGACCACAAGCTGGAGCTCTTGTTAGTTTTGCAGTCAAGTGAACTGTATAGACGTCGGGCTATTAATTACTTTTTGCCCCTTTCTCTTTTACTTTAATCACGAAGGAAAAATGCCTGCATGAGAGTCGTCCGTAATGTTCTCAAAGGTGGGTCGAATCTGCTAATCTACATTTGGCCAGCGTTGACTATAGCTTGAACCCTTCACAATCTGAGAGGAGACCAATGCTCGGAAGTGGACCGGTGGTGGGTTGAGATGAAATGAAATGTTTTTGTATGGTAACATAGCAAGTAAAGCAGGGCTTTTCCGCCTTCATAAAGTGCACGCTAATGAGAATACTACGTAATAAAGCTATTTAATTTTACCAGTAACAGATATCTACCACAGCTATTTAAGTGATCTATCGGTCGAACAGGTACACTGTGGGCCGGCGACGATGGGATGAGATGATTTTTATTTACATTTAGCTCCGTATAATCACAGCTATAATGGACGTATTTATAGCCGTGAAATTTCATAAGATACCAAAACAATGCGCACCTCTATACGAAAACCGCATGCGTTAGCGGGTTTATTTGTAAACCGCGTAAATGCGGCTTTCACTCATCCGCGCGTGAGATACCTGGGAAAATCACACGCCTTTGCGAGTACAAGCAAGGCGAGATTCGTTTTTACATTTATCAGTCACGCGTCTAATGTGTTAAACTGTCTCATTCACATTTCACTCATATTCGAGCAACGACAAAACTTCCCAACCAATGCTTGATTATTTTTTTAAAAATAATTAGGTAACAAATTCAAAATGATTTTTATTCTATTATTGAGTATCAACTCAATGCAACTACGACAAGGCTCTTAGGCCGGCCTCACACAGCCGGAATGCCTCTCTGAATTCAGAATCTTAATTCAGAATCTGAATTCAGAAAGCACAGACATGCATACAATTTCACTGTTCCCCACACACATTCTGATTTTTTCACATTCTTAATTTTTCAGATCGATCTGACAAAATGTGTCTGACGAGCGTTCTAAATTCCGGATCTGAAAATTTCAGATTCTCAATTCAGAACGCACGTCTTTCCATACATTTCTATAGAGCGAACACACACACTCTGAATTCAGATTCTGAATTACTTCAGTCGTCACTGCAACCTGGTATCGTATAGACGTGCTGCGACTTGCGATCCGTCGTGAATCGTGATGTGTGATACGGAAAATTTAATTTTGTGTGTCCAAAGACATCCGTGTATTTGGGATACTTCAATAGAGGACTACCATAACAAGGAAATAAAAGATATAGCATGTTGCATGCACAAATTCATCTATTGATTCTATTTGACATCCTGTAGTAATCGAAGAATCTGTCAGGATACTGACGCAATTTTCTCGCCGTAATATGGTACTGGCTCTCCCTTAATCTGTTTACATTAATTGGATGAGTATCAATTCCTCTTCTATATTCAAAGACGTTCGCCTGAGCCGAGAATAACGTTACTACTGATCAATTGACAAATTCATAATCTGAATTCCGGTACATTGCCTCACACAGTACCGGAATTCAGATTCTGAATTAAGATTCTGAATTCAGAGAGGCATTCCAGCTGTGTGAGGCCGGCCTTAAAGTTATCATAGTTAAGTCAAGGTTCTACCACCGATTCGGAAAGCAGATTATGCTGAGAAGAGAAAAGAGAGAGACTTTATTTAATCGATTTTTATTTAATTAATTCGATTGTTTTCTCTCAGTGATATCTCACCGAATCTTCCCATCACTGGTTCCAGTGAAGAAGCCATTGTCAGCGGGCAGCAGCCGCAAGGGGGCGCCGGTGAGCGGAAACTTGTTGCAGATCACCTTCTTGCCGCTCCAGTCCGCGCCGACTCGATACACGAACACCATATTATCGCTCTGTGCCACACCGAGCAATTCTGAGTTCTCGCTGAACGCCAAACCTTTAGGACATAATAATAAATGATATAAATTATGTGTGGGTAAACAGACGCATTTGCGTCCGCCGTTTTCGCCCATCTTAAGGCGCTGTAGTCAGTCACGATCTTCATATCACAAGCCGAATGAAGATCGTCCAATTTAAAATCTATGGGTCATAATATTATGAAAAAAAAAGTAGTTATAATTGATCGTATTTCTGGCCTGATGGCTGTTTCCTAAACACGATGACGCAAACTTTTCTCGATAGAAAAAAATTGCAAAGTTGACTCTGCAAATACATAAACTCCCATCGTTCTCTGTTATGCATACATTTATTTTGGTAAAATTATTTACAATTGTTTTTCATATTTTAATACAACAAATCGCTGTTTTAGATTTTATTTATTGCAACTGTTATAATTTTAATATTATCCATTACAATTTGTCACTTGGCCCTTCTATTCGCAGAAGCGACTTCTTTGTCTCTCCTACTCAATTAGACAGTGATCGCCGAGGCGTGCTGCTAGGTGGACCTGCGTCGCGCTGCGCTCGCTCGGCTATCAAATATTATCGTAAATTGTAATAATTGAAAATTGTTTATGTTTATACTGAAAACTATTATTTTGGATATTTTAGACTTTAGAGAAGTCAAATAGAGTGTACCTAATTATAAGTTTGTATATATTAATATTGTAAATAATTTATCCATCAAAAAAGTTGTAAATAAGTAGGGACTGAGTAGTAGAGTAGACTAATTTTGAAAATGGGTCCGAAAAAAAGCAAAATCTAAGAATGTACAGTATAAAAAAATCGGCCAAGTGCGAGTCAGGCTTCGCTCTTTTAGGGTTCCGTTAAAAAAATTTAATTAAAATATTTCCATGTACCCATGGAAACATTTTAATTTAATTTTTTTAATTTAATTTAATTTTTATTATTTGTTGTTATAGCGGCAATAGAAATACATAATAATTATGTGAAAATTTCATTTGTCTATCTATTACGGTTTACGAGATACAGCCCGCTGACAGACGGACGGACGGACGGACAGCGTGGGCTTAGTAATAGGGTCCCGTTGGTAACCTTTGGGTACGGAACCCTAAAAATAACAAAAGCAGATGATGGAAGTTGTAAAGTAAGTAGGTACCTATTTCAATATTTTGTAAAGGATGATTTGTGTAACATGTAATGTAGTGGATCATGAAATATCAATTTCATCATCAAGTAAGGTATCTAGTAATGGTGGGATGCATCATGCAAAGTAAGTACATCATATAGGTACATCGTACAGTTTGGCTAATCAAATTGAGGTCAAATTGACGACCTCCCTGGCTCAGTGGTGAGCGCTGTTGTCTTATAACTGGGAGGTCTCGGGTTCGATTCCCGGCGGGGTCAATTTGAGAATTTATAATTTCTGAATTGTCTCTGGTCTGGTCTGGTGGGAGGCTTTGGCCGTGGCTAGTTATCACCCTACCGTCAAAGACGTGCCGCCAAGCGATTTAGCGTTCCGGCACGATGGCGTGTAGAAACCAATTAGGGGTATGGGTTGAATGTTCACTGCCATATCCCTTCCAAGTTAGCCCGCTACCATCTTAGACTGCATCGTCACTTACCATCAGGTGAGATCGCAGTCAAGGACTAGCTTGTCATCGAATAAAAAAAAAAAAAAGGTAGGTAGGTGGTAGTTAGGTACTTTATGGGTATGGGTAGGAGTAGGGGTCGGGGTAGAGGTAGGGGTAGAGGTAGGGGTAGAGGTAGGGGTAGGGGTAGGGGTAGGGGTAGGGGTCGGGGTAGGGGTAGGGGTCGGGGTAGGGGTAGGGGTAGGGGTAGGGGTAGGGGTAGGGGTAGGGGTCGGGGTAGGGGTAGGGGTCGGGGTAGAGGTCGGGGTCGGGGTAGGGGTAGGGGTAGGGGTCGGGGTAGGGGTAGGGGTCAGGGTAGGGGTCGGGGTAGCGGTAGGGGTAGGGGTTGGGGTAGGGGTAGTGGTCGGGGTAGAGGTAGGGGTAGGGGTCGGGGTCGGGGTAGAGGTAGGGGTCGGGGTCGGGGTAGAGGTAGGGGTCGGGGTCGGGGTCGGGTTAGGGGTAGGGGTAGGGTCGGGGTAGAGTAGGGGTAGGAGTAGGGGTAGGGGTCGGGGTAGAGGTAGGGGTAGGGGTATGGGTATGGGTAGGAGTAGGGGTCGAGGTAGGGGTAGAGGTAGGGGTAGGGGTAGGGGTAGGGGTCGGGGTAGAAGTAGGGGTAGGGGTATGGGTATGGGTAGTAGTAGGGGTCGAGGTAGAGGTAGGGGTAGAGGTAGGGGTAGGGGTCGGGGTAGGGGTAGGGGTCGGGGTAGAGGTAGGGGTAGAGGTAGAGGTAGGGGTTGGGGTAGGGGTCGGGGTAGGGGTCGGGGTAGGGGTAGTGGTAGTAGTAGTATTATTATATGTATACTTAGTGACATATTTATATTACGTCAAATTGACGACCTCCCTGGCTCAGTGGTGAGCGCTGTTGTCTTATAACTGGGAGGTCTCGGGTTCGATTCCCGGCGGGGTCAATTTGGGAATTTATAATTTCTGAATTGTCTCTGGTCTGGTCTGGTGGGAGGCTTTGGCCGTGGCTAGTTATCACCCTACCGTCAAAGACGTGCCGCCAAGCGATTTAGCGTTCCGGCACGATGGCGTGTAGAAACCAATTAGGGGTATGGGTTGAATGTTCACTGCCATATCCCTTCCAAGTTAGCCCGCTACCATCTTAGACTGCATCGTCACTTACCATCAGGTTAGATCGCAGTCAAGGACTAGCTTGTCATCGAATAAAAAAAAAAAAGGTAGGTAGGTGGTAGTTAGGTACTTTATGGGTATGGGTAGGAGTAGGGGTCGGGGTAGAGGTAGGGGTAGAGGTAGGGGTAGAGGTAGGGGTAGGGGTCGGGGTAGGGGTAGGGGTCGGGGTAGGGGTAGGGGTAGGGGTAGGGGTAGGGGTAGGGGTAGGGGTAGGGGTAGGGGTAGGGGTCGGGGTAGAGGTCGGGGTCGGGGTAGGGGTAGGGGTAGGGGAATTTGAACGAAATCGGTCCAATAACAAAGAATTTCAATATGGCGGTGACTTTTTAAAATTTTGGCATCCATTTCCTCTTTCTTGACCCCAGGCAAGCCCAAATATCGATTTATAATGAAATCGGTCGAATAACAAAGAATTTCAATATGGCGGTGACTTTTTAAAATTTTGGCACCCATTTCCTCTTTCTTGACCCCAGGGAAGCCTAAATATCGATTTTGAACGTAATCGGCCCAATAACATAGAATTTCAATATGGCGGGGACTTTTTAAAATTATGGCAGGCATTCAATTTCTCTTTCTCGACCCCAGGGAAGCCCAAATATCGATTTTGAACGAAATCGGTAGACTAACCAAAAAAAAAAAAAATTAAAAAAAAATAAATTAAAAAAGCATGTTATTGTATTTGGTTAGGAATTGAACCTGTATAAATTTTTTTTTATTATCTATGAACATGAACTGGAACCATGCTAACTGAGCCAAATAAAGTATAATAGGATTGACGAAAATAAGTTACAGTACCTATTAAGTTTAGATAAATAACCAGTTTTGTCAGTCGGGACTCGGGAGTTGTTTCCCGCCAGAGTTGCTTCGCGCCATTTCTGCGCTTCGCACGGGGCGCCCCGCGGTGGGCGGGACTACGACTCCGCTCCTTCTCCTGCTTCACCCCCTCAAATACCTAAACTTTGTCTGCCTCCTCGCCTTAAGTTACTCAAAGCTAATCATAGCTAATTAATTTCATTACATATGTTACATCGCCAAGCTATAGGTGGAACGCTGACCTACCACGCAACCGCGAGCCACGAGGAGCAGATTCAGCAATTGCGACACCGCGACCCAAATTCTAGTTTTCATTATAATTGTTTGTAATTTTTATATTCATTATTGATCCAACATTAAATCTAGTAACTGCATCGCGCAGTTTTAGATAAAACTAGTTTGTAATTAGTATTAAGTTTAATTTTAAATAAATAAGTCAAAAGTTTTAGTTTTTTTTGGGACCTCGGGCTGTGTCTTCCTTTACTGGCGCAGTCTTAAAGGGGTAGGCATTTCTGGAAGAAGCTGCAGTCATCGCGACCATCTTCTCAAGAAGACCTACTGAAGAACCTAGAAGCCGCTGCCTGAGGTGAAATCCAAACATCGATCCCGAAGAAGACTAAAATGCATATGTAAGTACATAGAACTAGCCTGTGTCCTTACTCCCCCTATTTTTAAGTATCCCAAGATTTTCCATCCTAGGAAATCAAGCCCGGAGGGACTGCATCGAGCAGGGCCTCTCGTAAATCTAGGTTAGATATAGATTTTTAAGGATTCCAAGATTTTCCATCCTAGGAAATCAAGCCCCGGAGGGACTGCATCGAGCAGGGCCTCTCGTAGATCTAGGTTAGATATAGATAGGAAGTTAGATATCGTTTTAGAATCAACAGTCATGGCGAGTCATGACCCCGACACGATCCTTAAGGCTGTACGTGCCGTTCCCGAATTCGACGGGAACCCGCACATATTACCAAGATTTATTAACATATGTGACCAACTAGTAGGGCACTACGTAGGAACCGAACCCGGATCCGCATTAACTAACTTAACTCTCATAAATTGCATCTTAAATAAGATTACCGGCCCAGCCGCGCGGTTCATTAACTCGAATGGCATAGCAGAGAATTGGTTAGGGATTAGGACGGCTCTAATAAATAATTTTTCAGACCAGCGAGATGAGACCGCCCTTTATAACGATCTTGCTTTAGCAACTCAGGGCATTAGTACTCCCCAAGAGTATGAGCGCTGCCTTGCCACGACAGTAGACGCGAAACGCGCTCTATATAAAAGATTAACCATGCAGTTACCAAAGCCCATGATGGGAATTGTTAGCTATATACCTAGGCCACCCTCGAATTTCAATAGTCATGGATTCACGCCACAAACGACCTCAAGTCATCACCCTCACGAGATGAACGGTCATGAACGTTCCGAAACCGACGATGACGCGAACTGTAATAGTACACCTTTCTATGACGTGACTAATGAGACTCCAAGTACAGACCTTGACGAACATCCTTCGACTTATGATCCTAAGTCGGATTTTCAAAAAGTCGCGAAATCAAAAAGACCAAAATAAAGATTAACGACCTCCCTATTAGATTACTTATTGATACTGGCGCTAATCAATCGTCTATTAGCCCGGAAGCTGTTGAATTATATTTCCCTCATGTTTCACTAAACTATGACCCTTTTGCAGTGAACCCTATTCAATTGTGCAATTTGCGTAATACGAACTATTATGAGGACGTTACACCTGCAAAGTCATCAAAACTGATCAGGTTACCGATAAATAGTCTAGACGGCGATGCCTTTGTCCCCGAGCAAGTAATATCAAATTGCATAATACCTAGTTGCTTAACAGCTGTTAAAAGTAATCGAGGAATTTTAGAAGTTTTTAACCCAACTCCACATGACGTTATTTTCTCCATGGATAAGTCGATTAGTACCGAAATTCACAATATGGAAAGTTTTCAAAAATTTAATTCAGCATCCCGCGCGAAAGAAATGTTATCGCGACTTCGCACCGAGCCGCACCGAATAAATCACCATAGAATGTTACCCTACTGTCCCACCAGTACCGGGAATGTGGAAAGACTTCACCTAACTTTGGAGAACGGACCTGGACTATTACCATTTAAACTAGGACCGACAAGACTAGTAACTCACTATCATTCATTACTACAATACATCCGACTCGACGACATTGAGGACAGGATTTCAACCATACAAACTCAACTATTTGATTTCAAGGAATCCCTAGAAAATGACACCTTCGCTTTATACGAACTACAGATTGACTATCTTCACAGTAAACTGGATAAGGTGATGATTCAACTGAGAACCTTAAAGCCTGATCGTTCCAAGCGAGGTCTCATAGACGGATTAGGGTCCTTAATAAAGAGCATTTCGGGTAATTTAGACTATAAGGACGCAATCAAGTATAATAATGCTATAAAGCTTTTAGAGAACACTCAAACCAACATTATTTCCGAATTTAATAGTCACATTACTATTAGTAAAGAATGGATGAACTGTCATAGTAAAATTATCTCACAGTTAGTCGAAAATCAAAGTAAGCTTAACGCTACTTTACTGTTACTTTTAGACAAGAAAATTTATAGTGAATCCAGCTTAATAAAATACGCTAGGTTTGCTCAACTTCTTACGATTATAACGGAGAACGTTGACGACGTGCTAGGAGAACTGTCAAATATTGAAAATTCCTTAGCCTTCATTAGAGCTTCCAGCACTCATCATTCGACCCTAAGCATAGATATAGTAGACAAAATGGTGGATAGGCTTAAAAGGATTTACAATAGGGAGCAAATTATAGAGTTAGAGCTTAGACAATACTATGATATTATAAAACCAGGTTACTACTACTATGGAAAGCAAATAGTTATAATTTTTAAGATACCTGTAGCATCTGTAGATCCTTTTGATTTATATAAATTAGCCGTATTCCCAAATAGGAACATGCAGGCTCTCTTTCCACCCTCTCCCTATATCCTATCCAACAGGCATATGTTCTTGTACATGGAGGCTGAATGCCCGAAGTACAACAACCAATGGTACCTCTGCGAAAAGAACAGTAACCAGCTTCGCACATCATCGGACTGTATCCAGAACCTAATTCAAAACCAAACCATGGACCACACCTGCGGTATGACTACTCTGAAACTCTCTCAAGAAGCTATGGAGGAATTGGATGGACGACATTACATTCTATCATTCCCACGCCCTATGCAAGTCCATACGATATGCCAAAGAGAAGATTTTATCAAGCTAAAAGGGAGCTCTCTAGCCACAATCCCGCTAGACTGCATCTTGCACGCAGGAAGCTTTTCAATTAGCAACACTGAAGACAAAATTACGGGCCAACCCCTCAAAATCGTGGATATCAACTACGTCAGCCTGAAATCTATCGACCTCGGAAACCTGCATTCTATACAGAGCAAGTCATGCTGCAACCAACACTGCACAAGGAAAAGGAACCCTCAACATTGTACCACACGACGATACCACTCTACGTCATTCTATTAAGTACACTTGCACTCATCAGTAGTATCGTAATAGTTCGCCGATGTAAGAGCACACCTAGAGTTAAAACTGAGAAGAAAATTAACGAAGAAAATGACCATCAAGAAGATGCAAATCCCGGAAGACCTCAGGAGCAGTTTCCAGCAACATTTTATCACACCGTTCTCAAATAGTTGCTGATCTCAGGGTGGAGGTGTTACATCGCCAAGCTATAGGTGGAACGCTGACCTACCACGCAACCGCGAGCCACGAGGAGCAGATTCAGCAATTGCGACACCGCGACCCAAATTCTAGTTTTCATTATAATTGTTTGTAATTTTTATATTCATTATTGATCCAACATTAAATCTAGTAACTGCATCGCGCAGTTTTAGATAAAACTAGTTTGTAATTAGTATTAAGTTTAATTTTAAATAAATAAGTCAAAAGTTTTAGTTTTTTTTGGGACCTCGGGCTGTGTCTTCCTTTACTCATAGGTAAATATGACTATGCTTATATGTAAACAAGTGTAAATTAAAAATTTTATTTTTAACACGTTCGCTGCGTCGACGATTTTTTAAAACTTCCCCCTGGTGCGTTACGGGGTTTTTAGGACCTGACAATAAACCAAAATACGGTGCGTTACGGGCTCTATCTTGCCCCGTAAGACTTAACTGATAAAAGTTGAATTTGAACCATGACGGCTTAGTATAACAGTTTTTAGTTCTAAAATACTGTTAGGTCATAAAATAAAGTATTCACAATTGGCACAGTTTGGGGATCTGTCTTTTATATTAGAAGTTATAAGCAAAATTAGAAAAGAGGCAGTTTAAACCTCGCAACGCACTATTTTTGGGTACAAAACGTTGCAAAATAGTGATGGGAACTGTAACATCTATAAATTGTAAAAAGTAGTTTATTGAAAGGCAAATAGGTATAACAAAATTGTGCTCGAACTCAGTCAGTTTTTAACTTAAAATTTATTTATTTTTACAACAACCTTTCGAAAAGTAACTTATGTTGAAACTTATGAAACACTAATTATATAAAAAACTTAAAAAACGTTTGTTTGTTTGATTAACGTCTTTTTCCTATGTTGTTGGAGCCAAAGATGGCATTCTTTGATTATTACAACAAAATAGGCTGTAATCAAAGAGTGCAAAATAAGAAATTTTGTAATTGATATATAAAAAATAACGAGAAATAGGTACCATGATATGTAATAAAAATATTATCATTTATTTAAACAATATTAAAATTATTATCATCACACGTGAAAAGCTTGTCCCATTCGCAAATCATTGTGATCGCAATTCGTACTTACCTATCGCTGTGGTAGTTATGATAGTTTCTGGGTTATATATTGATGGGACGAGTTGCGAATGGGACGACTTGTGAACTATTAACTATATAGAACATGCTATTGATTATTTTATCCTTTATCGACTAAGCACATCACTGGTGTCGAACGCAGCGCGTGCGAAGGCGCGGGAGGCGTCGCGGGGTACGGGGTCTTTTGGCCCTATAACCGCACTGGAGTAATAATTTCAGTCTCTGGTGCGGGACTAGGTGGAAATTGCCCTGAAAGCAGGTAGCTATGGATCATTATTCCATTTGACGAAGGAAAAATATCTATGTATCTATCTTTTTCCTACTTCAATAGACGGCGAAGATACCTTCGCCGCACTGAATGAGAGAACAGCATTTTTGGCGTCCGCACGGAATGAAAGTCTCGGTCGGGGCTCTGTCAACCTCGCAACGCACTGAACGTGTTAAATGCAAGCTTTTAGTAGCTACAGTACCCGGGTACCGGGTACTGTACATCATTAGACTCTGGATATCATCTAGGATCAGAGTTTGTTATGACGAATCAAACGAGCCCAAACTCGATGGGGTTACGTCGTTTTATTACAGAGTTCCGACAGCCATCTTCCGTCTCCATCATCAGATCAGCTCCATGCCACAATAATATTGCATTGTCATCCGATTTATACATACATGCAAAATTTCAGCTCGATCAGAAACCGTGAAGTGGGTCTAATTCATCTTGCAAGATTTGACCCAAACAAACATTGCTAGTTACTAACTAGTGGTTCGCCCCGAACTGAGACCCCGCGGTAACGGTTTCCCATAATTACTTATTCATTCAATAAATACATGACGATCAAAATTGACATTATTAGGTATTATGCCCGTTTTCACCAACCAAACTTAAATCATCCCCTAAGTAGAAGTCTTTTAACGTAGGTAGCCCCTAAATACAACCCTAACATCCCATGTCATTTTCACCTTTAGTTGTCCCGTAGAGTTTCGTAATAACAAAGTTGACAGAAAGCGTCACCTAACTTAACATAGGTAGCCTGTAAAGGTTATGGAACTGTAGTGAAATCAGGCATCAATTTATCGGTACCTACTTAGGTACAGTATCTACCCGGCGATATAATAATATATTGCACATCGGCCTTTGGAATAAAACGCTATTCTATTCTATTCACAGTTCGACTGCATTTGGAACGTAGTGGAATCGCGCGGTGCGGAACTCGGAAGGAGGCTAGACGGATCGACACTTTTTTGAAACCGACACTTTTTTGAAGGCATTGTGTTCGGTATTTTCGCGGTACAATATTGTATATACCTTTCCCTAATTTTTTATAACTTATAAAAAAAAATTCCACATATATAGAAATATATAGAAATATGTAGAAATTATTTAAAATAAAATTGAAAATAGAAAATTCAGTCTGTCGAGCTGGGATTCGAACCATCGACCTTTGGCTGTTAGGCGACTGCAGAAGCCACAAGGCTACGGAGACCCATTATTGTACCGCGAAAATACCGAACACAATGCCAAATTAATTAATCGAAAGGAACTACGTTCCACCCGGGTGTCCCTTGACACCTCTCAAGTTTTTTTTATATATATGTTACGTGATGTGCTCGCCGATTGTGAAGAGATTTCAGTAATTACTACGTGAATTTCTGGCTAGCTTTCCTTGCAATAGAATAGAAATAGCGTTTTATTCCAAAGGCCGATGTGCAATATATATCGCCGGGTACTGTATATAGTTTCCCATAGGTAAATTATACTTACATGTAATAACATAAGATTTTTTCCCAGCGGCCGGGTCCGATGGCTTGGTACTGAACTTGTCTCGGCGCACGCCATCCCGGTCGAACAGGAGCACTACGCGATCTGCAGTCGCTACAGCTAACTTCACGTTGTTCGGTGACCAACTTACATCGGCTACTGGATTATCGCTCTCCTGTAATATATTATTTCTGTAGTTATCATCATCATCATCATCATCATCATTAGCAACCCATCAACGACGGCTCACTACTGAGCGCAGGTCTCCTCTCAGAGAAGGGTTATAGGCCATAGTCCACCACGCTGGCCCATTGCGAATTGGCGGACTTCACACACCTTCAAAAACAACTCTCATAAGAACTCTCAGGTGTGCAGGTAACCTGGATGTTTTCCTTCACCGTTGAAGCAAGTGATATTTAATTGCTTAAACGCACTTGACTCCGAAAAGTCAGAGGTGCGAACCCAGGATAGAACCTGCGACCACCCGAATAGGAGACCACAGTCCTAACCACTAGGCTATCTGCTTACGTGTACTGTAGTTATCAAGCCGATAAAATATTCTAGAAAATATAGTCGCGATAATGATACCGTTGTATAAAATACTTTCCTAACTTTTCTATTAATAAGAAGTTCGTACATTTGCGATGGCAATTATAGTAGGTACATTTTGTGATGACTATTTTAAATATACATATGTATAATAACTACTGTATTAAGGAATTAGTATGTATAGGTATGCATATTCCGCTCTATTTTAAATTAGTTGTCGCGAAAATACCTTACTTTGGTAAGTAAAGCGTTTGCTACCAAGCACGGTGTCATTTTTAGCGAGAAAAACATCTTATTAGGTACACGGTGTTTTCATCTAAAGTCGCAATAATACTTAGGTACTAGAAGTTTTTTGGAAGTAACTTACCTAAATAACTAACACTAGCTGATGCCCGCGAGTTCGTCTGCGTGAATTTAGTTTTTAAAATGCCTCGGAAACTCTTTGATTTTGCGGGATAAAAAGTAGCCTGTCACTCTCCAGGTCCTCAACTATAGGTACCTACCCCTGCAAAAAATCACGTCGACACGTAGCTCTTTTAGGCGTGATTGAAGGACAAACCAACACACTTTCGTATTTATAATATTTCACATATAAAGTGCAAGTGCAAATAGTCGACGTGGTTTTTTACACAGGTAAAGTTGAGGACCTGGAAAGTAACACAGGCTACTTTTTGTCCTGGGAACATACATTTAAACGCCCGCGCCACTACAACGTATATAATTTATTGTTGAAGCTATTGCATATAGCTTTTATCGCGGGCTTTGAACTAGGACAAACAGTTTAAGCGCGGCGACCGAATCAAAAAATTCCGTAACGAAAAAAATCCTAACACCGTCGTTCAGTAAGCGTTCAACATTTTAGAGGTTCACATTTAGCTCTGTTTGGCGCAGTGGGCGAGCGCCCGCTTTCTTTAGATGTCGCAGGTTCGAATCTCACTCGCGAAGTAGTGACAGTCTCAGTCGCTTTTCTTGTTTGTTTGTTTTTTAATTATTTTTTGCATAATTTTTAATTTTTATTATGCAAAAAAAAATTGCATAAATATTATAATTGCATAAGTTGATAAAAAAATGCTATGCAATAACTTTACCGCGGCAGTCCCCGAGTGCCACTTAATTTTTTTTTTAAACCGTTCGACTGAAATCGACTGACCTAGGATTAAGGAACCCTACCCTTTAGAACAAAAAAAAAAAGAATATTCTAAATCGGTTCAGGTGTCTTCGAGTAATCGGTGACATACATAAAAAAAAAGATTCCGTTCCGTTTTTGAAGTCGGTTAAAATAATAATAAAAATTAGTTAAAATTTGACGGAGTTATGGAGTAAACCAGTCAAAATAGTTCAAACTATCTCAGAGAACATACATCCATCCATCCATCCGTCTATCAGTTATATATAATAATTAATTTTAAAGAAAAGAATTTTTTTATATTATTATATGACAATATTTTTGTAAATGTAGGTACAGAGTAATATCCGCTATATTCATTTATTCATTTTCAGGAGGCTTATTATTTTATGCCACACATCTGAATATCCCTATATCACGAAGCAGGTAGGTACTCATCCATTAATTATTATTTTTCCTAGAGCAGCAGCTAGCTACAACTTTAAAGACTAGGTACTAAATTATAAGTTTAGTACGTACCTGAGCTTCCATAATAGTTTTAGAATATTTAAATCGCATAATAAATCAGATAGTAAATCACTAAAAATTGAATAACTGAATTACGCTTTCAGAATTGTAAGCGATTGTAAGTTACAGTTACATATTTCACAATAATAATTTTTTTTTAGTTTTGGTTCCGTTGCCGTAGTAATGAAAATCGAATTTTACCACCAAAAATAACAGATTAGAGAAAAGGTGCCACAGACGAATAACACATAAATATTATAAGGACATGCTTACATGAGATCGTTAAGCTACTGTTACACATGCTCATTTCAAGCATGAAAGCATGCTTCTATTGAGCAGTTGCTACTTAGTAGCATGTGTGTCGGAATGTTGCTCAAAATTAGCATGCTCATTTCGAGTTTGCTTAAAAATCAACAGGCGTGCGATTTTTGAGCACGCTACCTGCGGCGCGGGTGGAAGGGGGCGTGCTTTAAGCGAGTCTAAACAGGTTTGCTTATTGAGCATGCTAGTAGCGAATAGCGATCAGTCGTTTGCAACAGGTGCGCGTGCACAATTTCAATTTAATTTTTATAACCCGTGGCATCTTCTACTCTCATTTCTGTAAGCAATTGAGCACTTGCTCCCAAGTCCTGTCTTCTAGATATCCAATCACGGACCCAAATTTTTCTGTTTCTTTTCTTTTTTTGCCGAGCTGATATAAGCTTCTGAATGCATTACATAGCCAGCAAAAGGATGATCTTATTCAGCTCCATACGGATAGCTGTTTGATTGTCCATGACTTTGTTTGAACTGAGAGAGAAAGCACGCTTTAAAATGGCATGTGTATTTGGGATGTTTGCTTTGAGCATGCTTACTAGCATGCTATTTTAGAGCATGTGTAACAGTAGCTTAAGGGTGGAACCACATCTGTGAGGATCGATTCGCATTTATGCCGATGCTATAAGACACACTTGTAAGGATCGCGTCCTTACGGATCCGAAAGGATGCGTACGCGTCCTTACGGATCCGTAAGGATGCGTACGCGTCCTTACGGATCCGTAAGAATGCGTACGCATCCTTTCGGATCCGTAAGGAGGCGAAAGCCTATAAACATTGTTGTCTGCGTAGGGATGGTCGATGATGGCATCGATATTTTAATTGCTAGCTCAACCACGATATTAATCTTCTTCTACACAGAGGAAATGGATGCCAAAAATTGAAAAAGTCGCCGCCATATTGAAATTCTTTGTTTTTCGACCGATTTCGTTCAAAATCGATATTTAGGCTTCCCTTGGGTCAAGAAAGAGAAAATAGATGCCAAAATTTTAAAAAGTCACCGCCATATTGAAATTCTTTGTTTTTCGACCGATTTCGTTCAAAATCGATATTTAGGCTTCCCTTGGGTCAAGAAAGAGGAAATAGATGCCAAAATTTTAAAAAGTGACCGCCATATTGAAATTCTTTGTTATTGGACCGATTTCGTTCAAAATCGATATTTAGGCTTCCCTTGGGTCAAGAAAGAGGAAATAGATGCCAAAATTTTAAAAAGTGACCGCCATATTGAAATTCTTTGTTATTGGACCGATTTCGTTCAAAATCGATATTTAGGCTTTCCTTGGGTCAAGAAAGAGGAAATAGATGCCAAAATTTTAAAAAGTGACCGCCATATTGAAATTCTTTGTTATTGGACCGATTTCGTTCAAAATCGATATTTGGGCTTCCCTGGGGTCAAATAAGAGGAAATGATTGGCAAAATTATAAAAAGTGACTGCCATATTGAAATTCTTTGTTATTGGACCGATTTCGTTCAAAATCGATATTTAGGCTTCCCTTGGGTCAAGAAAGAGGAAATAGATGCCAAAATTTTAAAAAGTGACCGCCATATTGAAATTCTTTGTTATTGGACCGATTTCGTTCAAAATCGATATTTAGGCTTCCCTTGGGTCAAGAAAGAGGAAATAGATGCCAAAATTTTAAAAAGTGACCGCCATATTGAAATTCTTTGTTATTGGACCGATTTCGTTCAAAATCGATATTTAGGCTTTCCTTGGGTCAAGAAAGAGGAAATAGATGCCAAAATTTTAAAAAGTGACCGCCATATTGAAATTCTTTGTTATTGTACCGATTTCGTTCAAAATCGATATTTGGGCTTCCCTGGGGTCAAATAAGAGGAAATGATTGGCAAAATTATAAAAAGTGACTGCCATATTGAAATTCTTTGTTATTGGACCGATTTCGTTCAAAATCGATATTTAGGCTTCCCTTGGGTCAAGAAAGAGGAAATAGATGCCAAAATTTTAAAAAGTGACCGCCATATTGAAATTCTTTGTTATTGGACCGATTTCGTTCAAAATCGATATTTGGGCTTCCCTGGGGCCAAATAAGAGGAAATGATTGGCAAAATTATAAAAAGTCGCCGCCATATTGAAATTCTTTGTTATTGGACCGATTTTGTTCAAAATCGATATTTAGGCTTCCCTTGGGTCAAGAAAGAGGAAATAGATGCCAAAATTTTAAAAAGTGACCGCCATATTGAAATTCTTTGTTATTGGACCGATTTCGTTCAAAATCGATATTTGGGCTTCCCTGGGGTCAAATAAGAGGAAATGATTGGCAAAATTATAAAAAGTGACCGCCATATTGAAATTCTTTGTTATTGGACCGATTTCGTTCAAAATCGATATTTAGGCTTCCCTTGGGTCAAGAAAGAGGAAATAGATGCCAAAATTTTAAAAAGTGACCGCCATATTGAAATTCTTTGTTATTGGACCGATTTCGTTCAAAATCGATATTTAGGCTTCCCTTGGGTCAAGAAAGAGGAAATAGATGCCAAAATTTTAAAAAGTGACCGCCATATTGAAATTCTTTGTTATTGGACCGATTTCGTTCAAAATCGATATTTGGGCTTCCCTGGGGCCAAATAAGAGGAAATGATTGGCAAAATTATTAAAAGTGACCGCCACATTGAAATTCTTTTTTATTGGACCGATTTCGTTCAAAATCGATATTTGGGCTTCCCTGGGGTCAAATAAGAGGAAATGATTGGCAAAATTATAAAAAGTGACTGCCATATTGAAATTCTTTGTTATTGGACCGATTTCGTTCAAAATCGATATTTAGGCTTCCCTTGGGTCAAGAAAGAGGAAATAGATGCCAAAATTTTAAAAAGTGACCGCCATATTGAAATTCTTTGTTATTGGACCGATTTCGTTCAAAATCGATATTTAGGCTTCCCTTGGGTCAAGAAAGAGGAAATAGATGCCAAAATTTTAAAAAGTGACCGCCATATTGAAATTCTTTGTTATTGGACAGATTTCGTTCAAAATCGATATTTGGGCTTCCCTGGGGCCAAATAAGAGGAAATGATTGGCAAAATTATTAAAAGTGACCGCCACATTGAAATTCTTTTTTATTGGACCGATTTCGTTCAAAATCGATATATGGGCTTCCCTGGGGTCAAATAAGAGAAAATGATTGGCAAAATTATAAAAAGTCGCCGCCATATTGAAATTCTTTGTTATTGGACCGATTTCGTTCAAAATCGATATTTAGGCTTCCCTTGGGTCAACAAAGAGGAAATAGATGCCAAAATTTTAAAAAGTGACCGCCATATTGAAATTCTTTGTTATTGGACCGATTTCGTTCAAAATCGATATTTGGGCTTCCCTGGGGTCAAATAAGAGGAAATGATTGGCAAAATTATAAAAAGTGACCGCCATATTGAAATTCTTTGTTATTGGACCGATTTCGTTCAAAATTGATATTTAGGCTTCCCTTGGGTCAAGAAAGAGGAAATAGATGCCAAAATTTTAAAAAGTGACCGTCATATTGAAATTCTTTGTTATTGGACCGATTTCGTTCAAAATCGATATTTAGGCTTCCCTTGGGTCAAGAAAGAGGAAATAGATGCCAAAATTTTAAAAAGTGACCGCCATATTGAAATTCTTTGTTATTGGACGGATTTCGTTCAAAATCGATATTTGGGCTTCCCTGGGGCCAAATAAGAGGAAATGATTGGCAAAATTATTAAAAGTGACCGCCACATTGAAATTCTTTTTTATTGGACCGATTTCGTTCAAAATCGATATTTGGGCTTCCCTGGGGTCAAATAAGAGAAAATGATTGGCAAAATTATAAAAAGTCGCCGCCATATTGAAATTCTTTGTTATTGGACCGATTTCGTTCAAAATCGATATTTAGGCTTCCCTTGGGTCAAGAAAGAGGAAATAGATGCCAAAATTTTAAAAAGTGACCGCCATATTGAAATTCTTTGTTATTGGACCGATTTATCATCTATTACAAGATGATCTCAACTCTATTGTAGGCTGGTGTGCTAAAAATAGAATGACTCTTAACGTTTCCAAATGCGCGCACATAAAATTCACCCGTAAAAAGAACATACTAGGAACTGGCTACTTTATTCACGACCATCAGCTTGAGGAGGTTTCAGTCATCAGGGATCTCGGTATTATGATCGATAGTAAGCTTACATTCAAGGAACACATCAACCAAATAGTCTCCCGAGCGTGGAAGCTACTGGGTTTCATTAAACGTAACACGAGTGACTTTATGAGAACCGACTGCATTATAAAAATATTTAATGCACTAGTGCGTAGTATCCTGGAATACGCAGTCCCGGCATGGAACCCGCACTACAAAATCCACACTTCAAGAATAGAGCGAGTTCAACGCTCCTTCACGAGGTACCTAGCCTTCAAAGACAACTCTTGTCCTCAAGAAGCTGACTATGACACACGCTTGAAACATTTTAAAATCCAATCCCTGGAAAAACGCAGGTTGGTGACTGACCTCATAACACTTTATAAAATAGTCCACAGCACCTTGGATTCCCCTGACCTGTTGTACCACGTCAGCATTCATGTCCCTCGACGACCCTCTAGACATCCTATCAAAAACATCTTCCAGCCCCACTTCTCTAAATCTAACCTAGGCAAATTCGCCCCAATAAATCGAATTATTAATGCATACAATAACTCGACGTGCCCTGACATTGACATATTCCATGATAGTTTGTTTAGCTTTAAGAAAAAACTGTACATAATATCAGCATGAATAATTTATGTTAATATCATCTAATTCAAATTAATAATATCTATTCCTTAGCTTTGACATTGTAAATATTTAATAACTGTATCTTGCTAGCTATGACATTGTTAATATTTATTGATTATTTAAAATTTTGATCGGTTTGTAATTGTAAATTGTAAATATTTAATAACTGTATCTTACTAGCTATGACATTGTTAATATTTATTAATTATTTAAAATTTTGATCGGAGTTACCCTGGCAATGTTGAATATGCCTATAATTGGTAATTTGTAACAGCATTAGAATTTATTAAGCACATTGTATTATTTAAAGTGTATCTTGCAATTTATCGCTGGCATATCTATTAAATAAATAAATAAATAAATAGATTTCGTTCAAAATCGATATTTGGGCTTCCCTGGGGTCAAATAAGAGGAAATGATTGGCAAAATTATAAAAAGTGACCGCCATATTGAAATTCTTTGTTATTGGACCGATTTCGTTCAAAATCGATATTTAGGCTTCCCTTGGGTCAAGAAAGAGGAAATAGATGCCAAAATTTTAAAAAGTGACCGCCATATTGAAATTCTTTGTTATTGGACCGATTTCGTTCAAAATCGATATTTAGGCTTCCCTTGGGTCAAGAAAGAGGAAATAGATGCCAAAATTATAAAAAGTCGCCGCCATATTGAAATTCTTTGTTATTGGACCGATTTCGTTCAAAATCGATATTTAGGCTTCCCTTGGGTCAAGAAAGAGGAAATAGATGCCAAAATTTTAAAAAGTGACCGCCATATTGAAATTCTTTGTTATTGGACCGATTTCGTTCAAAATCGATATTTGGGCTTCCCTGGGGTCAAATAAGAGGAAATGATTGGCAAAATTATAAAAAGTGACCGCCATATTGAAATTCTTTGTTATTGCACCGATTTCGTTCAAAATCGATATTTGGGCTTCCCTGGGGTCAAATAAGAGGAAATGATTGGCAAAATTATAAAAAGTGACCGCCATATTGAAATTCTTTGTTATTGGACCGATTTCGTTCAAAATCGATATTTAGGCTTCCCTTGGGTCAAGAAAGAGGAAATAGATGCCAATATTTTAAAAAGTGACCGCCATATTGAAATTCTTTGTTATTGGACAGATTTCGTTCAAAATCAATATTTAGGCTTCTCTGGGTTCAAAGTTGTTCGTGGTTTAGATTTTTAGTTCGCGTACGTCGATGATATTTTAGTTTCTTCAAAAGATAGCGAACAGCATGCAAAACATTTACGTATTCTTTTCAAACGTTTTTGAAGGATACGGTATAGTTGATAACGAGAAGAATGGTATTTTAATGTTCCAGAGGTTCGTTTCCTTGGATACAAAATAAGCGCTCCCGGGATTGGCTCTCCTGCTGACCGCATTAAGAGTTTACAGGATTTTCCTCTACCTAAAACAGTACAGGGATTTAGAAGATATGATTAATTTTTATCGAAAATTTCTCCCTAGCATAGCGCGACTTCAAGCAACATTAATAGATGCTTTATCAAAACTTCAAGATAAAAGTGCTAAACCTTTTACTGGGACTCCCGATTTAGAGCGTATCCTACTTCCTACTAATATTATAAAGGCGAAAGTTTGTATGTATGTTTGTTCCTCTTTAACGCAAAAACTACTGGATGGATTTGGCTGAAATTTGGAATGGAGATAGATTATACCCTGGATAAACACATAGGCTACAAATTATTCCGGAAAAATCCAAGGTTCCCGCGGGATTTTGAAAAACCACTGATAGATGGCGCTGATTGTACTGCGCGAGTCTGCGCTCATACAATTAATAAACTTATAACTACATATTATATTCTAATGCTAGCCTACTTGTGTCGGTCAGTCTGTCAGTCGGTCGGTCAGTCAGTCGGTCGGTCGGTCGGTCGGTTCCATTCCAAATTTCAGCCAAATCCATCCAGTAGTTTTTGCGTTAAAGAGGAACAAACATACACACAAACTTTCGCCTTTATAATATTAGTAGGAAGTAGGAAGTAGGATGAAACGGAAAATAAAAAAGTAGTTGGGGATAGAATTTAATTTGACTTGAAAATGTATTAAAGCGGAAATGTGGGCTGATTGGTTGAATGTAAGGGGAAATTGTAATCATCCATTCCATCCATTTTGTTAGTCTAAAAATATAAAAGGGAAATGTGAATTAGTTTAAAGTTAGTTCTCGTTCAGCGTGGGAGCCGACTGTGGCTCCATAAGTGTTTTCGATATTTACTTTTATATTTTAAAAGATGTGCTGTCGTGGAGTTTCTTTGCCCTTTCTTCTACACGACTATAGCACTTTGCGAAACGGCATTAGAGTCATTTTTATAATATATAGATCTATACTGAACAACATAATTAAATACAGATAGATGTTGATGAAGGAGTTTTCTTTACAATCCTTGTTACGTCCTTTGTGTAGGTAGTTATTTTTATTGATGGAAGGCGATTGCTGAGAATGATGTTCTGTTCTGATATTGTGTGTGATTCCTTTTATTAGACGCTCGGCGATGAGGGGGGTGCCGTCATACTTTTAAAACTTATGGCAAATATTTCCTCTTTCTTGACCACAGGAAGCCGAAATATCGATTTTGAATATCGATTTTGAATTTCAATATGGCGGTGACTTTTTAAAATTTTGGCATCTATTTTCTCTTTCTTGTCTCAAGGGAAGCCTAAATATCGATTTTGAACGAAATCGGTCCAATAACAAAGAATTTCAATATGGCGGTCACTTTTTATAATTTTGCCAATCATTTCCTCTTATTTGACCCCAAGGAAGCCCAAACATCGATTTTGAACGAAATCTTTCCAATAAAAAAGAATTTCAATATGGCGGTCACTTTTTAAAATTTTGGAATCTATTTCCTCTTTCTTGACCCAAGGGAAGCCTAAATATCGATTTTGAACGAAATCGGTCCAATAACAAAGAATTTCAATATGGCGGCGACTTTTTATAATTTTGCAAATCATTTCCTCTTATTTGAGCCCAGGGAAGCCCAAATATCGATTTTGAACGAAATCGGTCCAATAACAAAGAATTTCAATATGGCGGCGACCTTTTAAAATTTTGCCATCTATTTCCTCTTTCTTGACCCAAGGGAAGCCTAAATATCGATTTTGAACGAAATCGGTCCAATAACAAAGAATTTCAATATGGCGGCGACTTTTTATAATTTTGCAAATCATTTCCTCTTATTTGAGCCCAGGGAAGCCCAAATATCGATTTTGAACGAAATCGGTCCAATAACAAAGAATTTCAATATGGCGGTCACTTTTTATAATGTTGCCAATCATTTCCTCTTATTTGACCCCAGGGAAGCCCAAATATCGATTTTGAACGAAATCGGTCCAATAACAAAGAATTTCAATATGGCGGTCACTTTTTAAAATTTTGGCATCTATTTCCTCTTTCTTGACCCAAGGGAAGCCTAAATATCGATTTTGAACGAAATCGGTCCAATAACAAAGAATTTCAATATGGCGGTGACTTTTTATGATATTGCCAATCATTTCCTCTTATTTGACCCCAGGGAAGCCCAAATATCGATTTTGAACGAAATCGGTCCAATAACAAAGAATTTCAATATGGCGGTCACTTTTTATAATTTTGCCAATCACTTCCTCTTATTTGACCCCAGGGAAGCCCAAATATCGATTTTAAACGAAATCGGTCCAATAACAAAGAATTTCAATATGGCGGTCACTTTTTATAATGTTGCCAATCATTTCCTCTTATTTGACCCCAGGGAAGCCCAAATATCGATTTTGAACGAAATCGGTCCAATAACAAAGAATTTCAATATGGCGGTCACTTTTTAAAATTTTGGCATCTATTTCCTCTTTCTTGACCCAAGGGAAGCCTAAATATCGATTTTGAACGAAATCGGTCCAATAACAAAGAATTTCAATATGGCGGTGACTTTTTATGATATTGCCAATCATTTCCTCTTATTTGACCCCAGGGAAGCCCAAATATCGATTTTGAACGAAATCGGTCCAATAACAAAGAATTTCAATATGGCGGTCACTTTTTATAATTTTGCCAATCACTTCCTCTTATTTGACCCCAGGGAAGCCCAAATATCGATTTTAAACGAAATCGGTCCAATAACAAAGAATTTCAATATGGCGGTCACTTTTTATAATGTTGCCAATCATTTCCTCTTATTTGACCCCAGGGAAGCCCAAATATCGATTTTGAAGGAAATCGGTCCAATAACAAAGAATTTCAATATGGCGGTCACTTTTTAAAATTTTGGCATCTATTTCCTCTTTCTTGACCCAAGGGAAGCCTAAATATCGATTTTGAACGAAATCGGTCCAATAACAAAGAATTTCAATATGGCGGCGACTTTTTATAATTTTGCAAATCATTTCCTCTTATTTGAGCCCAGGGAAGCCCAAATATCGATTTTGAACGAAATCGGTCCAATAACAAAGAATTTCAATATGGCGGTCACTTTTTATAATGTTGCCAATCATTTCCTCTTATTTGACCCCAGGGAAGCCCAAATATCGATTTTGAACGAAATCGGTCCAATAACAAAGAATTTCAATATGGCGGCGACTTTTTATAATTTTGCAAATCATTTCCTCTTATTTGACCCCAGGGAAGCCCAAATATCGATTTTGAAGGAAATCTGTCCAATAACAAAGAATTTCAATATGGCGGTCACTTTTTAAAATTTTGGCATCTATTTCCTCTTTCTTGACCCAAGGGAAGCCTAAATATCGATTTTGAACGAAATCGGTCCAATAACAAAGAATTTCAATATGGCGGTCACTTTTTAAAATTTTGCAAATCATTTCCTCTTATTTGAGCCCAGGGAAGCCCAAATATCGATTTTGAACGAAATCGGTCCAATAACAAAGAATTTCAATATGGCGGTCACTTTTTATAATGTTGCCAATCATTTCCTCTTATTTGACCCCAGGGAAGCCCAAATATCGATTTTGAACGAAATCGGTCCAATAACAAAGAATTTCAATATGGCGGTCACTTTTTAAAATTTTGCCATCTATTTCCTCTTTCTTGACCCAAGGGAAGCCTAAATATCGATTTTGAACGAAATCGGTCCAATAACAAAGAATTTCAATATGGCGGCGACTTTTTATAATTTTGCAAATCATTTCCTCTTATTTGAGCCCAGGGAAGCCCAAATATCGATTTTGAACGAAATCGGTCCAATAACAAAGAATTTCAATATGGCGGTCACTTTTTATAATGTTGCCAATCATTTCCTCTTATTTGACCCCAGGGAAGCCCAAATATCGATTTTGAACGAAATCGGTCCAATAACAAAGAATTTCAATATGGCGGCGACTTTTTATAATTTTGCAAATCATTTCCTCTTATTTGACCCCAGGGAAGCCCAAATATCGATTTTGAAGGAAATCGGTCCAATAACAAAGAATTTCAATATGGCGGTCACTTTTTATAATTTTGCCAATCACTTCCTCTTATTTGACCCCAGGGAAGCCCAAATATCGATTTTAAACGAAATCGGTCCAATAACAAAGAATTTCAATATGGCGGTCACTTTTTATAATGTTGCCAATCATTTCCTCTTATTTGACCCCAGGGAAGCCCAAATATCGATTTTGAAGGAAATCGGTCCAATAACAAAGAATTTCAATATGGCGGTCACTTTTTAAAATTTTGGCATCTATTTCCTCTTTCTTGACCCAAGGGAAGCCTAAATATCGATTTTGAACGAAATCGGTCCAATAACAAAGAATTTCAATATGGCGGCGACTTTTTATAATTTTGCAAATCATTTCCTCTTATTTGAGCCCAGGGAAGCCCAAATATCGATTTTGAAAGAAATCGGTCCAATAACAAAGAATTTCAATATGGCGGTCACTTTTTATAATGTTGCCAATCATTTCCTCTTATTTGACCCCAGGGAAGCCCAAATATCGATTTTGAACGAAATCGGTCCAATAACAAAGAATTTCAATATGGCGGCGACTTTTTATAATTTTGCAAATCATTTCCTCTTATTTGACCCCAGGGAAGCCCAAATATCGATTTTGAAGGAAATCGGTCCAATAACAAAGAATTTCAATATGGCGGTCACTTTTTAAAATTTTGGCATCTATTTCCTCTTTCTTGACCCAAGGGAAGCCTAAATATCGATTTTGAACGAAATCGGTCCAATAACAAAGAATTTCAATATGGCGGTCACTTTTTAAAATTTTGCAAATCATTTCCTCTTATTTGAGCCCAGGGAAGCCCAAATATCGATTTTGAACGAAATCGGTCCAATAACAAAGAATTTCAATATGGCGGTCACTTTTTATAATGTTGCCAATCATTTCCTCTTATTTGACCCCAGGGAAGCCCAAATATCGATTTTGAACGAAATCGGTCCAATAACAAAGAATTTCAATATGGCGGTCACTTTTTAAAATTTTGCCATCTATTTCCTCTTTCTTGACCCAAGGGAAGCCTAAATATCGATTTTGAACGAAATCGGTCCAATAACAAAGAATTTCAATATGGCGGCGACTTTTTATAATTTTGCAAATCATTTCCTCTTATTTGAGCCCAGGGAAGCCCAACTATCGATTTTGAACGAAATCGGTCCAATAACAAAGAATTTCAATATGGCAGTCACTTTTTATAATTTTGCAAATCATTTCCTCTTATTTGACCCCAGGGAAGCCCAAATATCGATTTTGAACGAAATCGGTCCAATAACAAAGAATTTCAATATGGCGGTCACTTTTTGAAATTTTGGCATCTATTTCCTCTTTCTTGACCCAAGGGAAGCCTAAATATCGATTTTGAACGAAATCGGTCGAATAACAAAGAATTTCAATATGGCGGCCACTTTTTAAAATTTTGCCATCTATTTCCTCTTTCTTGACCCAAGAGAAGCCTAAATATCGATTTTGAACGAAATCGGTCCAATAACAAAGAATTTCAATATGGCGGCGACTTTTTATAATTTTGCCAATCATTTTCTCTTATTTGAGCCCAGGGAAGCCCAAATATCGATTTTGAACGAAATCGGTCCAATAACAAAGAATTTCAATATGGCGGTCACTTTTTATAATTTTGCCAATCACTTCCTCTTATTTGACCCCAGGGAAGCCCAAATATCGATTTTGAACGAAATCGGTCCAATAACAAATAATTTCAATATGGCGGTCACTTTTTAAAATTTTGGCATCTATTTCCTCTTTCTTGACCCAAGGGAAGCCTAAATATCGATTTTGAACGAAATCGGTCCAATAACAAAGAATTTCAATATGGCGGCGACTTTTTATAATTTTGCAAATCATTTCCTCTTATTTGAGCCCAGGGAAGCCCAAATATCGATTTTGAACGAAATCGGTCCAATAACAAAGAATTTCAATATGGCGGTCACTTTTAAAATTTTGCCATCTATTTCCTCTTTCTTGACCCAAGGGAAGCCTAAATATCGATTTTGAACGAAATCGGTCCAATAACAAAGAATTTCAATATGGCGGTCACTTTTTATAATTTTGCCAATCACTTCCTCTTATTTGACCCCAGGGAAGCCCAAATATCGATTTTGAACGAAATCGGTCCAATAACAAATAATTTCAATATGGCGGTCACTTTTTAAAATTTTGGCATCTATTTCCTCTTTCTTGACCCAAGGGAAGCCTAAATATCGATTTTGAACGAAATCGGTCCAATAACAAAGAATTTCAATATGGCGGCGACTTTTTATAATTTTGCAAATCATTTCCTCTTATTTGAGCCCAGGGAAGCCCAAATATCGATTTTGAACGAAATCGGTCCAATAACAAAGAATTTCAACATGGCGGAAAAGTGGCACCTGTGTTTGCATACATACTTGAGATAAAAACTAATTTCATCGATATATCGATACTTTTTGGCACTTCATGCATTTCCCTAGTTGCCGATGACGCTTTCGCACGCGTAAGGATCCTTACGGATCCGTAAGGATCCTTTCGGATCCGTTCGCGTCCGTAAGGATCCGTTCGCATCCTTACGGATCCGTAAGGATGCGAAAGGATCCTTTCGCATGCGAAACGTGAGCTACACTTGTAAGGATTTTAGGCACTTTTAGGTACAAAAAATGCGAAAGCCGAATCGATGCGAAAAGCCGAATTGATCCGTTCACGTTTCTATGGAATTTGACAGTTTTGTATGGGCGAAATCCGAAACGATCCTCACAGGTGTGGTTCCACCCTAATAGTCCGAAGTCACGAAGTCGGTATGATCGTGTAGTCTAGAGTTGATCCCAGTGTTCGTGGTCTATGACAATAGATAATAGCATGGAACTAGGAGTTACGACTAAATACGTCGTAACTATACACTGGGATGGAACACGTTGATGGAGAACTACGATGGAGAATGGAAATGATGTTTTTTTATGGCAGCTTCACACATTGCTATTCCTCTGGCTATTCATATTTTTGTTACATTTTGGCAAGTAACATCCATGTGTGGTGAGTATAATCAGCGATAATATACCTACTCATGGGCGCCGGCAGAAATAATTTCCAGGTGGTGCAGATTTTAGTTTTCTTACAATCTTATTCTTTGCCGTATATGATTGTTAATAAAAAGATGAAATTTTAGTCGGAATGTTCGAGACATTTACAAATTTCTGACTATTCATTATGAATTTATTTTATAGGTACCAACAGACGGCTTTTTATTTCAATAATTCCTGTTGATCCCGAGATTCCCAAGGGGTGCAAGTGCACCACCTGGCACCCCCCTGCCGGCGCCCATGTACCTACTTCTAACTTTGCCAATAAAGTGAACTGCAAAAATAGCAAATAGCAATGACGCCTTAGGATGAAACCACATTTGTGAGGATCGATTCGGATTTTGCCCATACAAAACTGCCATTTTCCATAGAAACGTGTACGGATCAAATCGGGTTTTCGATGCTTATACGACTCTATGTAAAATGACAGTTTTGTATAGGCAAAATCCGAATCGATCCTCACAAATGTGGTTTCAGCCTTACTTGGGTTGAATGGTCTGGCTGGAACCACGTCGTCTGTGGGCATCGATTCGCATTTTGACCATTAAAAAAATGACATTTTTCATTGAGTCGAAGCATCGAAAAGCCGATTTGATGGGTACAGACGTAGTCGTAGTTCCTAGTTCCATGGGTACATGACTCTATGAAAAATGACAGTTTTATATGGACATAATGCGAATCGATGCGCACAGATGTGGTTCCAGCCTAAGCTTACCGTGCATCTGTCGATTTTTCAAGGCACATCAAAGAAAACAAAAACATGCAAAAACGCATGGAACTAGGAATTCCAACTACGCAAAAACGCTAAAGAATACTGACTACAGTGGCTCCGCATGGTTAATTGTACATGCGCGAGCCGATGCAGAGCGTTGATGCAAAGAATATGCGATAGAGAAGGTAGAGAAGGATGTATGAATATGCTACTCTCTCGAGAGCGTCAATGAGTAGGTACGGACCAAGTAGTGTTCTGTGGTACGGACAAGATGGGCCCTGATTCTGTAACTCAGTTGCTGGGTGGATTTCCCAACAGCAAAATTTACGCGGCATGTATGAAATCGGTAGTGCAGACCGTTACTGTACAGTGCTTATATTTTTTTCTAGGCAGAAGAGTATGTTATCTTTATGGAGCCAGTAAATATTTCTCGATTAAGATTGCAGTTTAGGAATAAAAAAAATTTTAAACCCCTAATTTTTCATTTCGATGGGTGTCCTCATAACATTTTTCAGTGTAATTTCCCCCATAAAACAAAAACTATTGTTGTTTTGGCTTATGGCTACTTATATTTAAATCCTTAATAGTGTTAGTATTATCACAAAGTAATTTTATAATAATATCTACCCAGATTAAGAACTGGTAAGTAAAAATGCATGTGTCCCAGAAAGTCCTTTCATTTCGGTGGCTTAAAGTTAATCAAGAATATTTTTGCATAGAACAACTCTAGCTCCCTCCTTATGCGTTTAGAACATACGTAATAGTGGCCTCTAGGTGTTTATCCTGTATGGAAGTGCGCCGATTGCCTGCTTGTTCCCCAAAAAAACAATTGTATGTCATTTCGGTGACGTGCGATACATTTCTTTTCATTTCCGTGTTTAGGTATAACTTGTCTTGCAATCAGCTAGTATACTTAATTAAATACTAATGAATGAGATATTGGTAATATGTTTATTTGTGTAGTATTCCTTATATATAATAAATACTTTTTTAGTTATGCTAATTTTTACCCTTGGTTTTCATTTCGGTGTTTAAATTTCGGTGGATTCGGTGGCCTAGACTGGCCACCGAAGTGATAAAAACCCCACCGAAATGATAAAAATTCTCATTTCGGTGAGCTTTTATCATTTCGGTGTATAATAGTTTCGGTGGATTGTTTTATCATTTCGGTGGATTATTATTTCATTTCGGTGAAAATCCGGATCAGCACGTGAATTTTTCAAAATATTTGTTTAATTTTATAGTATGAATATAATATGAAAATTTTAATATTAGGACGCTTTATTACCGATGCTGTGAAACAACTTTTTTATTTTAGTCTGTCTGTCTGACTGTCAGTGCGCGCATTACGTGAAAACTACCCAACGGATTTTAATACAATTTGGTATAGTAGGTAGCTGATACTCCGGGTCAACATATAACATATAAGATAATAGATTTTATCCTCATAAACAATAAGGTTCCTCCGGGATAGGAGATGAAAATTTTTGTCTATTTTATACTCCATGAAAGTAAAAAGATTATCAATTTAGGTAAGGTGTATGGTTGGGGTTAGCGTTTGCTCAGTAGAAAAGTAATATTTTGTCTGTCTGTATACGTTTTCGGTGCATTTTAATTTCCGTGGACACATTCTTTCATTTCGGTGGTTAGTTATTTCATTTCGGTGAACGAATGTTTCATTTCGGTGGCATCCAAATTTCAAACACGAATTTACATAGGTTAAATAGGATATATTTTTATAGCATTACATAAGAGCATAACCTATGTCAAGAAGTATAATATACTACAGCTTAAATTTAAAAAAAACTTATAATACGAAAGTTCACCGAAATGAAAGAAAAAAACCACTTTGTTGAAATTGACCCTGCTATCAAAAAATGGTAGCCACTGACATATATTTTTTATACATTGAAGGTTTGCTATGAAAATAAAAGTATCATTTTCGTAGCAAACCTTCAATGGATAAAAAATATGTCAGTGGCTATCATTTTTTGATACCCACTGAGTTACAGAATCAGGGCCATGAAGTGTTTGAAAGGCCTTAAAGGACCTAGCATCCAGGGCCGTAAAATTCTATGCGTGAAAGGTCGAGTCATGTTTATTTTGCTCTGAAGTCAAGGGTGGAACCACATTTGTGAGGATTGATTCGGATTTTGCCTGCCCTATACAAAACTGTCATTTTTCATACATTCGTGTACGCATCGAAAAGCCGATTTGATCCGTACACGTTTCTATGGAATTTGACGGTTTTGTATGGGCGAAATCCGAAACGATCCTCACAAATGTGGTTCCACCCTAATTTGGGAAAAATACAGCATTTCTGTACAAAATATTGCCATGTATAGAGCCACCATTATAATTGATGTTGCATTACAAAGTAAAAACTCCCTTAATTTGGGGAAATTCAAAAATATAGTAGGTACAGAATATTATAATTAAGGAACAAAAATTCACTCCATTTCACATTTCATTATTTTACATAAATTAAGTTTTGTAACAGAATATATTAAATATTATTTAAATATATCAATTTACATTAGTTTATCAATAATATCAGGGATTAGTGGCATTCAGGGAAGTAGGTAGCTGGTAGGTACCATTTTTAGTTGTTGGTAAACTTGACAATTGACGTCTTGCAGTGTCCCCACCTTAGGGTATTTTCCCCTAGGTTTAGGGGATTTATGGTTTGCCTGTATGTACTTTGTAATCAGTTAATAATTGTGTTTTTAGTTAGTTCTTTTTTCTCAATAAATGAGAAAAAATGCCTCTTGGTAGCACAAAATATATAGACAAAAAGATTGCATTCCAAGAATGTATAAAAGTATGTAAATAATTAATTATAATATAAAATAATATAAACAGTTTATATTATTAATAAAAACGGCTCAACTTGAGTATAGTTGAGGGGAGTAGGGGGGGTGCGGGGGCTGAGATATTAATCCCCTCCCCTCCACCACCTTGACTATAATATAGCACAACCATAAAAACAGTTTGATTCACTTCAATTTATGATTTATTCTTAGAAAAAATTTTAGGGAAAAAAATATATTTTAAAAAGTGCTTATTTTAAGGAAATTTCACGAGTCAGGGAAAAACGAAAATCAGACGATGGCAACACCGACGTCTTCTTTCTTTCAAGTGTACCACCATTGACAGGACGTTGTGAGGTTAGAATTTTATAAATCTATTTTAATCCATGTGTGAAAGTGCGTATTTTAAGAATTCTATTGTGAATATTCGTGGAAACCACCTTTGTTTTAAATATAAGCAAATATTTTTGGCGTTAAAATTCAAATCATGTCATATTGAGCAAAAGATTGGTGTCAGCATCATTCACAAACTAGTCTATCTGTGTTGATAAAACTCGTGTCTTGCAGGACGTCATGCCTTTTGAGCGCTACGTAGAACCGGGGCGCGTCGCCCTGGTGGCAGATGGTCCACTGAAAGGCAAGTTGGTGAGTGTGGTGGATGTCATCAATCAGACCCGGGCTCTCGTCGACGGGCCTGGAAGCGGCGTCCCTCGACAACAGATACGTCTGAACCAGCTGCACCTGACAAAGTTCCGCCTCAAATACTCCTTCACAGCGCCCACACGCGTCGTCAGGAAAGCGTGGACAGAAGCTAAACTGAACGAAAAATGGGCTGACAGCCAGTGGGCAAAGAACCTCGCAAACAAAGAAAAACGTGCGCAAATGACAGACTTCGATAGGTTTAAGCTGACTGCCGCGCGCGTCAAGAGGAACCGCGCCAGAACTGCAGTGTTCAAGAGCATGAAAGCCAAGGCGGCGCGAAGCGGCACCTTCGGCAAGAAGAGGCTTCCCAAGACGCCAGCGAAGAAGGTCCGCACGAAAAAAACACCCGCCGCCAAGCCAGCGAAGAAGTAATTCTCGTTTTGTGTCTCAAGTGTATTGATAGGACAAGTGAAAATAAAGAATTACTTTTTAAGCTGCAGTCACTGTTTAATGTTTCTCATTCGTTTTTTATAACCTTGAAGTGACAACAGGTGAGTTTTATAATTATTCTGGAGCATGGTGTTTTTTCTTTACTCAATTTGTTTTGTGTTTCAGATGTTTGTAGGTGGCATGCGATAATTTTGGAGGTTAGTATAAAAAGATTTAACCCTGATAATAACAGGCATGGTTTTGCAACTGCAAATTTCAGTCAATGTGTGTCAGCAGCATTATAATAATCTTCTTAATCAACCTATAGAAGTCCACTGCTGGACAAAGATCTCTATGGACTTCCACAAGCTTCGGTCTTGCCCGCCTGAATCCATATAGTATAGGAAATTATTAAAAATGTTTTCATAATGAAAATTATCAAAAGTAGATGTACCAGTATTTGTTTCAAAGCTCCTTATATCTGTGTCAAACAATGTTAGCTCAAACCTCTAAAAAATTCCTCAATTAAAATACAGTATTTATGTTTACAACAAAATTGTAAATTAAATGATGATTTATAAAAATAGTCTCGTTCGTATGATATTTACTGATTACAAAATTACCAAATACAACTGAAATGCAAATTTCATCAGCCCTTAATAATTTTAATGAGCTACATTTTTACTAAACATATTTTTTTATGCAGGTTTCGAGTACCATAGGTTCAACATGTCAAGGAAAAAGAAAATGTAAGTTATTACAATTATTTAAAAATAATTGTAGTATCCATCTGTGAATTTGAAATAACTACCTTATGAAGCTTATAGCATTCTTTGAAAGACAGAATAAACCAAAAACACATTGGAGAAAAAAAATTGAGGTCTGTATTTTACAAACCTTAGTTATAGTTAGTTGTTAATTGTTAAACATGGTTTAGCCTTACCCATGATAGTCTGAACATTATGATGATGATTTGTAAATTAAGTCTCGTTCGTATGAATTTTATTGATTACAAACATACCAATTTTAACTGAAAAAAAAACCACAGGTTAATTTTATCAACTGTAACTTGCTTGCATACTAAAACCATGCAATTTTTTACAGATTTGGTGTTAAACTGAAGTAAAATGTAAGTTACTTCGTATTTTCTTTTCTTAAAATCATTTGCTTTAATGGTGAAGGAAAACATCATGAAGAAACCTGCATACCTGAGAGTTCTCCAAATTTTCTCAAATGTGTGTGACTTCTACCAATTTGCACTTGGCCAGAGTGGTGTGAAGTGTGAACGGTCTAAAACTTAAACCTTTCTCATTCAAGATACCTCAGCTCAGTTAGTAGTGAGCCTATGATGAGTTGAGATGAATGGATATTTTATGTGACCCATCCTAATGGCATGGTCTTGAATGTTTAATGGATTAGAAGCCTGAAATAGCCCAACGGTTAAAGGTGCAGACTGAAAATGTTTGCAGGTTCGATCCTGTTGCACTATTTTCATGCCCACTTGTAACACAAGTGTTTTACTTATTTGTAGGGGAGAGGAGAACATAATTCAAGTTCAACTTGGCTAATATTCTTTAAAAAATAAATGTTGCAGCATGGTGTATCCTGTTATGCTAACCCTACCAAAGCCGATGTGTGTTCAGACTATCTGACTCACTTGACTCTGGATAGGAACATTATTACACTCTGTGTAAGACGTGCAGTCTACATGACTGTATGTCCAAGGGTTGAGTGTTACAAACTTCATTATTCATTCAATAAAATATTTCATAAAATGCTTCCTTTTTCTAAAATTTAAATTCTTGTTTAAAATATTGTTCGTTTCTTGTTACAGAAAATGGTGAACAATTAAGTTTTTCAATTGAAAAAACAAGAACTGCATTACACTTTGTAAGTATTATATCTTTTAAAATTTTTCGGGTGTTCTTTTCAATTACGACTTAAATGTAATTTAAACATAACGGCCATAAAATCACCCCGATAGCCACATTCTGTAGTAAAACAAATAATTGTGCTAATCTTGATTATGATGAATTACTGTTATCCCTGTCTCACAAAACCATGGGGAGAATGTGGTATGGTAACAACTGAAATGTCTTAAATATCCATATTTTCTATATTTTATTGTGCTTTGTCTAAAGATAGATTTTCTTTTTCAGAATGGTATATGAAGTTCTCTCTGGACTGATAAATTAGATTTTCCATCATTTTCATTGATGGTAAGACAGTTATTCATTTAATCACCAGATTAATGTTTCATTGCCTAAACCTATGTCTATCTCTATTATAATAATTATATATTAAGGTATTTTACTTAAGTTTGTTTGAATGAGTAGTTTTGTCTTTTCCAAACTGATCTTGAGTCCTGCTTTATTATTATAAACTTTGAAACTCAAATTTTGAATTTTATATTCACAACAACTTTGTACAAATTGTAATGATTCTGTTATGTTTGAGAACTAGAGTTATGGGAAAACAGCCCCTACCATCGCCAATACCCTACAAAAGCCGATGTGTGCACAGATATAACTGGCATGCTTGACTCTAGATAGGAACATAAACACACTCTGTGTAGGATGTTTAGCTTCCATAGATAAATATCCAAGGGATAGACTGTGACATTTTAACAAGTGATTAATAATAATAATTTAACAAGTTTTTATTTCTTTTGCCTTAAATTTATTTTTTTCTTTTAGGTATTTGTGCAACTAGTCAAGTCAAGATATTTACTAAATTGTAAGTAAAGTTGCCTTTAGCTGATTTTTGATAGTTACTGATTGAATTAAGATTTAATACTGTTTAATGTTTATGTTATTTGATGCTGCCTGCGATTATTTAGTTTAGCTTCTGAGAATCCTATGGAAATCCACTCCTGTCACTTATTTTGTCAACATTTTCATATTTTTATTATTTCTATTGCTTTAGCAAGTTTCTTTTATTTGTTACATGATGTTAATTGTATCGCCCCTGGCTGATAGGTGATGATTGATTGTTACTGACTGTTTAATACTATACTATAGTATTTCTATTATGTAGCATAAATAATAATATAAACCGTTTTTTTTGCCTCTGCAGGTACAAGTGAGAGATTGTTCAATTGATGAAGGAAGTGAAAGAAAATTGATAAGTCCAATGAATTTATCCAAATCCATGCAAGGCTAAGATATTGATCATGTAAGTTTATTCATGGTGATTTTCTTCACATTAGTTAAATGTTGCAAAGCTACCTACTTATGATGACTATAGTATCGCCCCTATCTGAAATAGTGATGATTGATTAGTACTGAACTTATAAAAATTACTTAAGATTGGAGAAAGGTTAAATTTCTTGCTTAAACAGTTTTACCGTTTTTTTAGGTGGTCTTATAGCATTCTACTGAGACTCGAGAGAAAGCTTGAAGAATAAAGAAAATAAGTGAGGTAAATGAACAATTAAGTAATTATAATTATGTTGCAGCCTCCAAATGCTAAATTGAATGATTTTGATAAAGTATTGATTTAATTGAATGACATTCATAAAAGTTAATACTGAACAACAAAGTTCCCTGTTTAAATAATTAAAAGTTTGACTGACTCGCTACATGTGAATGCAGCATTAATAATTAGTCACAACTAATCATTATTACTTTCATTAGTTAGTGGAGTTTTCAGGAACTGTCAAAGACCGATTAGCATTTGGATGGAAAAATATTACTTTGCACAAAATTCTTAAATTTAATGATGATTTTATATCGCCCCAGTCTGAAACGAAATGTTGATCGATTCTCTGAAGAAATAATATTATGATTTTTCAAGAAGTTATTATTGAAAGATGTTAACTCTATTACAAATTATTTCAGATTTTTCTGAGAGCCTGTTTGAAGACTATCTCATGTAAGATAATGTAAGTATAATGCTGTCATTAATACTAACAGGATCAATATTTAGTATAAGAAAATTGTTGTCTTTCTTTAACTATTATTGTCACTACTTTGGCTAGGATTTCATTCATGGCATGGCATTCTTAATTAGATTTAAGTTATAATTAACTCTGTTCTCCTAAATGATGTTCTTTTAAACAAGCATATATCATAATGTTATTGATGAAATTTTTAACTGATAATACTATGTTTAATATAAAATTACATCACACAACATATTAATTATGCTTCAATAATGGTATTTCTTTTTCAGGTCCATTTGAATTCAATTCTACTCTGCATAGTTTCCTGAATTACTAGGTACTTGAATAATTTTCAACTATATTTTATTGTGTCCTTACTTTTATACCTTAACCTCCAATGATAGTTTCTGTCTATTTTCGAATTCGATATCTTAACCCTACAAATAGGTATTTCGTTTGATAGAATGAAACTACAATAATTAGTAGTATTAAAAACTTTTAAAAAAATTCAGGTCTGTTAAGATGTTTTATACTAGTTACCTATTTACATTTTTGAAAAATGATGAAACACTTAAGTTATCCCTGTCTTACGAAATCGTGGGGAAACTATGGTATGGTAACATCTGAATAAAATACATCCACTAAACTTTTCCAGTTTGATACCTATAATTATTTTAAAAATACCTCATTATTTGTTACAGGTAAAAATCCAGCTTTCACAATTATTGCAATTAACTATCAGTTGAAAAAGTGAACAAACATTTTAAGTATAACTTAAAAAATCTTCAATCTAAATCGTGGAATGATGAATATTATATTGACAAGCATATATCTAGATTTTTTTGAAGAGTAATTTAATCTGACAAAATTATGTATTGTACTGATTTTATAATCAATTTTTTAAATTGAAATGATTAAATTCGGATTTTTTTGTAGGTATTTTCAGTGGAACGTGTTTTGGAAGATACTTTGAACTTGATAATGAAGTGATAACCAGATAATTAAATAAATAGTAAAATATATAAATTTTTTGTTTTAATTAGTTATATGAATCCCCTTATATTTTATGACTAGCTGATGCCCGCGACTTCGTTCGCATGGATTTAGTTTTTTAAAAACCCCTCGGGAACTTTTATTTTCCGGGATAAAAAATAGCCTATATCACTGTCCAGGTCCTCAACTATACCCATGCAAAAAATCACGTCGATCTGTAGCTCTGTTGCGGCGTGATTGAAGGACAAACACACTCGCATTTATAGTATTAAAGGCAAAATTTTGCTACTTTGGGTTACATTATTGCAATTTTCTTAGGATCTCTAATTTTTTGAAAATAAATTATAGCTGTTACTTCCTGGTAACTTAGCTTTCTATTGGTGAAAAAATGGTTAAAATCTTAGATTAATTAAAATAGGTCCAGTAGTTACAGAGCCTATTCGGTACAAACAAACAAAAAAATCTTTCCTCTTCATAATATTAAGTATAGATTTAGCTCTTTCTTTTGAATAAGAATAAATGTAGACTGCCAAGTGCATCTACTAGTACATAAAATGAAGACAAGGCGGTACCTAGCATTCATCTATAATCTTTGTAATGTAACAATCTAATACGCCGCCGTTCCCACGAGACGAATTTTGTTGAATGTCACCATAGCCGTCTCTATCCTGTATTACAGGAGATAGAGACAGCTATGGCTATACATTCGTCGTCTCATAGACCTCATAGAGCCTGTGTGATATTCAACAAAAATCGCCTCGTAGGAACGCCGTATTTTGAGCAATAAAGTACGTTGTATTACTGCTCCATTGACTGAAGAGGTGCGAGCATTCGACTGCAGTCGAATTGGTTGTTTTGACGTGATAACGTCTTATAAATCGATGAACGAACGAAAAACTCACGTTCCGCCTAAGCCTGAGCGTGCAAGCGAGAGCGCGGAACAAGCGATAGAGAGGCACGATCGGCCCAAGCGTTGGCTTGTGACCGCCGCCGCCTGGCGCCCACCAGTCATCGCGTGCGCGCTGTGGTTAGCGGATGTGTCGTGAGCTAGTTCTACCAGCACGCTGTTCATCTTTATGACGTTATCACGTAAAACTATCGTCTGTAAACCGACTTTACAGACAACCAATTTTTTGTGTTCCTCAAACGAAAAATCTCAGTGATTATGTTTTAGTAGTTAATGGAACCTCTACGGTTGTAACAATTTTTCATGCATAGACGCGGCTTCGAATCGATTTCAGGTATATATTATTATACTCTTTGATAAGCTTAAAGCTGTAGTATGGACCGGTATGGACCCTTGCCTTTGTTCTTTATTATCATGTCTGTGTAAAGGAGATAAAACCACAGATTAGGTACTAGTTACTACGTAAGATAAAACGGCGAATGTATAGCCATAGCCGTGGCCCGTGACCACAAGCCATGACATTCAACAAAATTCGCCTTGTGGCCGTGGGAACGCCATAAGGGACTGCACAGTCATAATTCCTAGTTCCATGGACTGCACAGATTTTAGGGCACGTCTTGCTTGCTGCATGCTTACGGTATAACCATGGAACTAGGAATTACGACTACGGTACAACCACAGGGGTACAATTATATGGATTACAAAGTTACAGTAGTAGGTACCTACGTAGTACCTACTAGGCACTACCTACTACCACAGTAGAATTATGTAAATTCTACTGTGTTATTGCTATCTTTACTCTGCTACTACCTAGCCTAGGCAGCGGGCAAGCGGGTCACGTGATGTTAAGTGATCGCTGGGCGCCGCCCATGAGCACTTGTAACAACATGTACATGTAAATTGCATTCAAGTTACTTCTCACTTCAATTAGGTACCTAATATTGAAATGCGAAGCAGGATGGCATTTATTAATAATAATAGGCCGTTTAATGTAGTATGAATGATTACATGCTTGTCATACATAATTATTATTCTCGACTTGTGATAGCACTTTGAGGATGTGGTATTTTGATAAAATTATCACTTAGCCACATCCACAATAACTGTAATAAATAATTCACCTTTTTGTTTTATGGATTTATTAAAACACGTGCATTTTTATAGCACAGCGGGAGTGGTCAGTGTTACCAACTCCTAGTAACTAAATATTGTTCAAAACATGCATTATATTATTGTGTCTGAATTGCAATCACCGGGAGAAGACCCAGTTTGTAAAATTCAGGTAAATACAGTAGTAAATATATTTCGTCTATGGGTAAATAATCTAATTCAATTCAAATAAGAATTTGTTTTTTCTCACGGCTTCATTCGCCTACTATTTAAAACTAGCTGATGCCCGCGACTTTGTCCGCGTGGATTTAGTTTTTAAAGTCCCTCGGGAACTCCTTGATTTTCCGGGATAAAAAGTAGCCTAGATGTTGACCCGAGTAATAAGCTACCACGGTATAAAATTTTGTAGAAATCTGTGCGGTAGTTTTTACGTGAAAGAAGGACAAACAAACAGACAGACAAACAGACAAATAAAAATTTAGCTTCTGTTTTGATATCTGTATCTTGAACACAATTAGAAGCAAAAACCATGGAATTATTATGTACTTACGTACAACTGGAAGGCTCACTCAGATTATAAACGCGAGCCGAAAGAGAGGTTTCAAAACTTCACCTGTCCTTGTCAAAGTAGGGTAACCATGGAACTATGTACTTACGTACGTAAGTACATAATAATTCCACGAGGGTAACCTAAAATACTAAACCTAAAATAATAGACAATATATAGAAACACACGTATTATTTATTGAATGACAGAATTCAATATCATGATTGCACACAATTAAATTAAATAATAAAATTTACTTTCCAGGAATAAGCTCTAACCATTTTCTTCTTATTTCGGCATTCGAAGGCAATCTAGAAAAAAAAACTGTTTTGTTAGGTTCTGATTTTACATTTAGTATGTTCACCCTATTTATTACAAAAACAACTCACCTGTGAAAGGATATTCCACAACCAGGGTAAAATTCTTTATGACCCACTCACACCACAGAAAGTATTCACCATTTTAAAAAACAACAGTCGCATCGATTCTCAAATCGCATCAAAAGCATAAAAATAAAACACTTACAACAACGAACAAGACGCCATTAATTTACATCAGCTGACATGACAACCATATTAACCGGTATTTCAATCGTGCGAAAGAGACACAACGAAGCTTAAATTGTTCTCTCTCGAGCCCGTTTTTTACCGTGTATTTGGATATTCTAAAAACAACGATATCGTTTTACAAATAGAGTTCAATTTTATTTAACAGAATTTTACCAGTAAGCCTTCCAGTTGTACGTAAGTACATAATAATTCCATGGCAAAAACCCTTTTTTGAATCTATTTCAAGTACAGAATTGATTTCGTTTCTGTTTTATTATATGTAGGTATAGATTCTTACTAATCAGTAGACCGATTATTTAACCATTTTATGGAGTGATTAGTAATCACTCCATATTATTATAAAACCAAGTCTTCGCCGAGTTTGTCTGTCTGTAGCTGTACGCGATAATATCAAAAACTTTTGTACGTATTGTACGCCCAATGGATACTTAAGCCTTATTCTGCGAGGTTTAAATGTAATGTAAAGTAGCTTACAATATTATTTATTTAAACTTATTTTTACGCATTTTCTAGGGCCTGCCTTCAGCAGATCTTAATACTTTGGAATCATGTTTTCTGGATCTACACCTAACATGCAAGAATCTTGAAAACTTTATTGAAGTTGATTTTTCTGGCGTTGACGTCCTGAATATACTTTGTGGCTTGGATTTTCGGTAAGATTTACCAGATTTGCACCAGGCTTATCATATTATTTCTATTACTTATTTAATGATATAAATAATAATTAGTTACAGAGTTGTAAGTCAATGCATGGCAATTGAAATTACTGCGATTGGCGGGAGAACAATGAGAATTCAAAAGATTTTTTGGACGATGGCTAAAGAATGAAAATTATATGATATAACAGACATTTATTGGATTATTAAATAAAAATCTTCAAAAATTTAGTTTCCGTTTTCTATCGTTAATTCGCTCTTGCAGTCACTTGGCACCCTGTCTGTGAATAGTTCTGGAATCTGTAAATCAACAATTTTCAGTTGTTGTAGTAATTACGTAAGAAATTAATAATGCAAGAGTATAGCAGTCTACATAATTTAATAAGATTACTATAACTACATAGGTACTTTTACATTCATATAGGGCATCTGAATAAAAATCAATTGCTGTTCGTTAGTCTGGCTAAAACTCAAAAACGAACGATTGACCGATATGATTTTTTTTTTGTTTTGTTCGCTCTAGCTAATACAGGGGTGGTTTAAAAAAAATAGGGAAAATATAAAAGAAAAGCTGAAAAAATCAAAATTGTTAAGTAATTTTGTGTGGAAATGGCCACTTTATACTAATTAGCACTTTTAATAATTGGCGGTAGTGAAGCCGTTGGTAAAACCCGCTGTTCTAAATAAAATATAATATGTACGTCTATTATAATATAATTATTTTAAAAAAATACCTGAGGTGTATAAGCCTCTACCCTATCAAGCAGGGCATCTGAATAACCCGGAGAATAATATCTAGAAGAAAAAAAATTTGATAATATGAAAAAAATATTAATATTATTACCTATGATGATCATTACTTTATTGCCGATTTCGACAACAGCGACTGTATCTGTTAACTTTGAAGAGGTCAATAAGTGCTTCGCTCGTGTGCCCTGATGTGACTGATGTAGGTGCCCTATTTTTGCACGAAATATCCGCGCGCAGTGAGGACATGATAGGGCACCATCGATGTAATTATAGATTATATTAGAGGATGTTCTACTTTTCAGTTGATCTCTTAAAACTTTGAAATTAAATATAAAGTTTTATAATTTTGTGAACTGAAACTTCCACTTCCCGATATGTCTATTGAGCATTTTATGTGATACGAGATAAGTAGGTACCAAATTTTTTTACGTACCGTACAATCTCTTCAGGAAAGCAGCTATTTATTATATTAATATATTCTTTTAATGATGTTCCTGGAACAGTGTCTATCTCTTGCACTCTTTTAAGTGCACCCGTAGTTACAAACAATCTTCTGGCTCGAGCGTCATTTGGCAATATCTGTAAATATAACATCTGTGTTTGCATAGCAAAATGATAAAACGTCTGTCTGTTTAAAATTAGTTAGATTTATGGGTAACTGGTAAGCCTGTAATAGGGACTCACCTACCCTATCTTACTTTCGCTTACTTTCGCTATTCTACTGTTTGGTCTAGTGTTGCCAACGAAATAATTTAAGGTTTTCAGAATGTGTAATGGAGGCAGATTAACGGCAGTTGTTTTAACTTAGCATGTAATATATAATTAGGTATATGAAAAATTTACAGGATAAAAAAGGCGTCGAGGTATAAAATGGAGTTTTGTTTTATTTTAAAACTACCCCTGGGTAAAGATTTCTCCCTTTATAGCAGGTAGGTACTTCCTTATTATTCCTTATCTCATGCCTAGAACCCAGAGAATGGTGGTTTCCGTTTGATTGAAATTCCTTTTTTGACGTTACTTGATTATTTTGTTTGACATTGACGTCAAAACAAATGAAAACAAAGTGTTCAAAAACAAGTGGTTTCTAAAAATTAATTTTCTATGAAAAAGCGTTAATTTTTATCAAAGTATGGCAGCCAGAGGTAGAGGTAGGGGCAGCACAACGTCTTTATCTCATGAACAGTTACAAGCACTCGGAATAGCCCGCGGAGACAATACACCGCAAGTTCTCGCGCCACCACCCTTGTTCCCGAAACTCGAGGCTAAACCTCTACCGTTAAACTGCGACGCCGCGACCGACTACATGGTAATAGTGAGAGATCAGTTCATAGAATATTTACATGATTCACCCGCGTACGTTAAAGCTAACACACGTACCGACGGTATCGAGCGTTACTCCGATAAGTACAAGCTACTTGCTCTAGACGCGAAGAAGGGTAGGATACTGAATTGCATTTGGGACAATATGCCGCCAGAACTGAGACCGCACGCGGGTCGCGTGCGGACCACAGCACGGAAACGAAAATTAGACGACCCAAGTGAGATAGCAAAGAGGTTACAAACTTTGGAACAGAAAGAGTCACAGGAAGGCACTGTTGTGGAAATGGACACAACTGAAAGTAATATAAAGAAGGAAAATGAGGACAATGATGAAGAGCTGGAAGATGAACAGGAGCAAGAAGAAGAAATTGATGATGGAACAGATTATGCTAATAACTACTTTGATAATGGAGAAGATTATGAGGATGAGGAGGACCTCGATGACGGCCCTGTCTATTAGGTGCAATATATAGAAAATTTACTATTAAAAATCTGTGATAATAAATTAAAACTAAGTTTTTCAATTAACCAATTTTCTATTTTCATGAAAAAGTATTTTAAATATTGCTGTAAACTAAGGAAGTGGAGATCCAGTCTTAATAGAGTGTTGTAGATCAGAAACTTGGACAGTATTTTATTTGTGGGAAGTATTGCCAAAGACCTATAGTGGCCAGCTCTCACAGCAAAAGGGTAAGTTTCAGTGTTTTGATGTGTTAAGAGCTTTGACAACTAACTCTTGCTATTTTAAGCGTCTAGTCGGAAGAACTGCAAAAATCATAGTAGTTTGGATGTGGTCTGGTGCAGTTCTAGTATAATGGACGAAACAATCAGTAAATATTAATGTAGTCAATGGAATATTATAACTGTAATTAGCAGTATCTGTCTAATGGCCAATTTCACCAATGTCGAGTGACGTTTTACAGAGGAATAAATTGGGCCTTCGGACAGTTTTTTGTATTGAAAATGCTGTGAATATATAAAATTTTTGTGAGAATAACACTTATTTTACGTTGGTGAAATGGGCCCTAAAAAGTCTAGAACCATACTACAGTAATAGCAGTTATAAATGTATAGGCAATTTCGAAAAGGGCTTTTTTCCATAAATTATGTGATTGAAATATTAAAATTGCCACCAGCGTCATATTATTTATAGCAATAATTTCGGAAAATTCACAGTTCTATTTTTATGGAATGATTTATGAAGATGAGAAGAAGCTGCGCTTTCAAAATAAATGACCCATGCCCTGTTTGAAATTGCTTATTCAATAAAATAGAATAGAATTATTTTTTTATTCATATAAACTTTTACAAGTGCTTTTGATAGAGAAGAACCAGCAAACAACTGGGCTCTTTTCAAAACAAGTTTACAATAGGTACTATGCTATATATGCAGTGTTTCCATGATGAGGGAAAGTTCCAAAAAATGCAAATTTACAATTCAATACATGTTAAGACGGGCAGGCAGAATGTAGCCCCATTCCCGCAGGTGGCACAATTGTAAAATTCTATGTTTATTTATACCTTAGCATATTGTGCGAGGACATATTTGAGTATACAAGCTGGGGCAGCGTGCAACAAAGGCTCCAGTGCTGGTCGATGCAAACAGCATTGAAGGGATTGCTTCAGTGCACACGAAGTTCTGGCTCTGACCTCAGTCGATGACTTAGGGTTTATGTACAGCTACACATAAATTAAGAAAACCATTATTCAAATCAATAAAAAAATACTGAACTTATCACAAAATAAACTAACTGATGAAATTTGTTCGATAATAAAAAATCGCGAAGTTAGGTCTAATTTTTAACCAATATTCATTTATTTTCAATGTGTTACATATTACAGAGCCAGAATTTTTACATTAAATTCCGATTGATATTATCAAGAGAGTAGCCTAGTGAATTGAAAAGAAAATGAATATTTTACGAGTTACAAAGTATTTGGCGCTTACTACACTCCTATTCCGCGCAAAACGCTTACTTTTGTCGCGCCTCACATGAGGTTGCGGCTATGTTTTATCTCATCGCGAAATCAGATTTTTTTTTTGGTGTTATACGCGTTCTTAATCCTACTATAATATTATAAATGCGAAAGTTTGTGAGGATGGATGTATGGATAGATGGATGGATGTTTGTTGATATTTAATGCCACAACAAATAAACTGATTTGGCTGATATTTGGAATGGAGATAGCTTATGAGCTATTAGCACCAGGATTAGCACATAGGCTACATTTTATCTTGGAAAGTTAAAGATTCCAGTGAGAATTAAAAAACCTTAATCCACACAGATGAAGTTGGCATCATCTAGTAACATCATAAATGTAGAAGGGGTGTTTGCTGGTTTCTCCTTGACCACACATTAGTGGAGCATCAGGGCTATCAATGGGTAGTTAGGTATATTTATTACTAGATGATGCCCTCGACCTCTTCCTCCTGGATTAAGGTTTTTATTTCCCACGGGAACTCTGTAATTTTCCAGGATAAAAAGCCTATGTGTTAATTCTGGGTATGAGCTATCTCCATTCCAAATTTCAGCCAAATCCGTTCATTCATTGCAGAGTGAAAGAGTAACAAACATCCATTCATCCATCCACACATGCTTTCACATTTATAATATTAGTAGGATTTTATTATATTAGGTAGGTACTATAGGTATTTATTATAATAACAAACTGCAACATAAGTAATTATAACATTTAAAATCGTGCTGGAGAAAGAGGTGGTTGGGAAAAGGGCTATCCTTAATCCTAACTTGCAAGAGTCTCGGCAGAGCGTTGGCCACGGCGACGGCGAGGCTGTGCTGCGGCGAGTGCTTGGCGAGGTGGCCCAGCGTCCAAGCGGCGGCGCACAGCTCCGCGTCCTCGCTCTCGGGGTTCTGCAGGATGTCCACAAGCACCACCACCGCCTAAGACCATAAGCTTTAAAAGCTTAGTGTTCGGAAACGCTTCTTTAAAAAAGCCTTGCTGAACTTGTCTAATATCATCCTCTCCCCTCTAAATAAACGGAAAGCTTGTATTAGGAGTGGGTACGACGATAGTGCAACGGATGAGGATTGAACCGTCAACTTTTCAGCTTTCATAGGCTATTGAGGCTTTACACTAACTGATACGTAAGCACGCATTCATGGGAAGAGTGACAGGGCATTAAACCTATATTACGCTGCTTCAGCGCAGGTTGGTGAGTTACACGTTTCTCCCCCATTCGGTCCCAGGTGGGTTCATGATTGAGGATTGTGATCACAATCTAGTAAGAGATCAATCTAGAGTTATCTAAAATGAAGCTTGGAGACTGGAGTACTATCTCCTTACGCCGAAATCCAAATCCTATCATATTGACAGCGTGTAGTACGACTACCGAGCGTCGGCTCTTACTTTCAGTCATTGAAATAGAATACTATTTACCTCGGGAAACCTCTATTTTCCGGGATAAAAAGTACCTAGGTCATGTTACTCTCCAGGTCCTCAACCATAAAAAATATCACGTCGATCCGTAGCTCTGCTGTCTTGAGATTGAAGGCTGATCCCACACACAAAGACATTTTCGCATTTTTATTACAAGTAACTAAGGATTTAAAATAAGAGAAGTCTTGAAGTTAAGACAAAACGCGACATTGTAGCGCTCAATTTATCGCTAGATTTGTCCTGCTTCTTGTATCCAACCTTGGCCTCAATGACGGCCATCGCCAGCTGGTCGCACTGGCCGGCGATGTAGCCCAGCGCCATGCACGCCGGCACGCGCGCGCCGCCCGCGCCCTCCGCCAGCAGCTCCACCAGCGGCCCGCAGCCGCCCGTGTTCACCACCAGCTGCGCTAGCTGCAAATCAAATAATACTCGTACATGTGCGGAGAACTGATGGTGGTTGAGGTTGATGATGATGATGCTAGAGCGGCGACCCCGCACCGGAAAGTGCAATGATGCCAGACCCTTCCAGACACAATACGATCTATATGACAAAACATTTCAGTTTTCGAAAGCTATAAGATTTTGTCCACGACTTCTTTTTTAAAAATCCCACGGGAGCGTCTATTTTCCGGAATTAAAGGTAGCCTACATCACTCTATATGTCCTCAATTAGGTACCTATAGGTATCCATAAAATTACGTATATCCGTTGTTTCGTGATTGAAGGACAAACCTACGAAAAAAAAACTTTCGCAATCCTTACGTTGGGTAGGTACTATAATATTAGTGAGGTAAGGATTGCGCTGTGCTGCGGCCCGCCGTCCGACACGCTGCATTACCTTAGGCACGGTAATATTATTTATACAGTATTGTAACTCGGCCGTATCTTTGACATAAATGCCTACAGCCGCGCGGTACGTAAACATGCGATAGGGCTGCCCGCCTCCAGCATTTTAAGGCGATACATTTCAACGCGAGGCAAGATTTTAGGAGGTGAGGTGTGGGGTGCCGCCCGCGCGCGCCTCAATTAAATGTACATAATTTTACTAGGCATAAAAGAGGGTAATTTCCATATCTTTTCATGTAGTTCTCTTTTCCTATCCTTCTTTTAGATCTAACCACTGATTTCTTTATAATTTTGTTATTCTATTAGCCATTTTAGCGATACGCAAACGTAAGATTGGACGGAGAAATTGACACAGACCCAACCTCGGCAAGCGCTCGATTGAGACTGGCGGGGTAGCGGGCAGCGTGGCGTGTTCTGAAAACGTTGGGCAACGTTCAAGTTCTGGGTTAAATTTGAATTTAATAAATATAGAACTTTAGTTGAAAACCAAAATTTAGCAGGTTCTCTGTAGTACTTAAAGGGAAATATCTCCATATAAAAATTATGTGCAAATTCAGAAATTTTATATTTAAACAATTCGTTTTAGAATTTTATTTTAGCCTTTTTCAAGATTTTATTTGACCGAGTGAAGTACATCGTATCGTGTATCGAATTAGCACATTCTTTAGACAATATCTTAAGGTATATCATATATTTTTTGTAAGTCCGTTATTTAATAGTAAATACCTAAACCATTTGATCTAGCAAACCTGTTTTCTCCGCTTAGCCTCCGGTGCCAAGCCTTTGCCTACTTTGTGTTTCCATTTAGTTTTGTGATTGTAAATATACTTTTTTTTATATAAACAAATAAAATACTTTGTGAATTAAATAGGAAGTGTTCAATAAATCAAAAAATGCGTGTTGTTTTTTGATTGGTAGATTTAATTAAAAAAAAACGGCCAAGTGCGAGTCGGACTCGCACACCGAGGGTTCCGTACTCTAGAAGTAAAAGTAAAACGATAATATTATATAAATTTGCTTATTAATCGTTAACTTTGTTTGTGGAGGTTTATTGTTAATATAAAAAAAACTATGCTAGTTAGAGCGTTGGTTTTATTTTTCCTTTAAAATATACATAAACCTCTATTGACCATAATTATTTCTGATTTTTCGATTGGTAAACTTCGGAGATAAGAGGGGGAACGGTATTTTTTTCGACATTTTGCCCGATTATTCAAAAACTATTATATTTAGAAATAAATAAAAACCTGTTTTAGAATGTACATGAAAAGACCTTTCATATGATACCCCACTCGGTATAGTTATCTTACTTTGAAATTTCAAACTCCCGATTTTCCCCCTTTTTTAATTAAACTAAAATAATTTTCGCGTTGGTTTTATTTTTCCTGTAAAATATACGTAAACTTCTATTGACCATAATTATTTCAGATTTTTAGATTGGTAAACTTCGGAGATAAGGGGGGGGGAACGGTATATTTTTCGACATTTTGCCCGATTATTCAAAAACTATTATATTTAAAAATAAATAAAAATTTGTTTTAGAATGTACAGGTAAAGCCCTTTCATATGATACCCCACTCGGTATAGTTATCTTACTTTGAAATTTCAAACTCCCGATTTTTCCCCTTTTTTAATTAAACTAAAAATAATTTAAAAAAAGTTATCTCTGGATGCGTTATTGACGAATTCATGCAACCAAAAACAGCACAATATATCCTCCTCGTCATATTAAATATGTACTTGAACTTATTTTTAGTTAAAAAATTGCGCAGTTATTGTTAAAAAACATAACACCGTCCGTTCGTCACTGCGGCACAGTCGCGACTGTCTGCGTAGTGCGTACCGAGCGCTTAACCGAGATCGTGGCGCGTAGGCATAGCTCGCGCTTCGTCCGTTTGTATGAAGTTGGAATACTGCCTATACAAAATATTACCGTGCCTTAGGTACTATAATATTAGTGAGGTAAGGATTGCCCTCTGCTGCGGCCCGCCGTCCGACACGCTGCATTACCTTAGGTACTATAATATTAGTAAGGTAAGGATTGCGCTCTGCTGCGGCCCGCCGCGCCGGTCCGACACGCTGCATTACCTTAGGTACTATAGTATTATTAGTGAGGTAAGGATTGCGCTCTGCTGCGGCCCGCCGCGCCGGTCCGACACGCTGCATCAGATGATAGTGTTGATAGCTGTCATGTATCTACTCACATCGACGGAATGTTTGACGATGTCGCGCAGCAGGCAGGCGGCAGCGCGCCGCACGGGCGCCGAGTCGTGTCCGGCGTGCAGCAGCGCGGGCGGCAGCGCGCCCCCCGCCACCGTCGCCTCGGCCAGCTCGGCGCGCGCGCTCGCCACCGCGCCGAGCGCGCACAGGGTGCTGCGCTGTACACACAACCTTACTACCAAAGAGAATGTACTTAATCACGTTTTAAGAGTCGGGACTCCAATTTTCCTTTCATACAAAAAAATTCTCTTCGAAGTTGCGCCAGCCTGCTTACTACCTAAACAGATATCCTAGCCATACTATCCGCGTGCAGAAAGTTTGCCGTCTTGCCGATAACTACCCCTCCCGCCTCCGCCGACCGCGACCTGCGCTCGCCTAGTTACCATACTAAAACCATCAACACGCGACCACCGTGACGTCACGACTCATCGGCAAACTTTCTGCGCGCGGCTAACACGTGCGATTGCATTATTGAAACTGCTGTGGGATTGGCTAAAATATTGCCTTCCTCAACCAGCCGCTTCCTGGCACCATCTTTATACAGTAGGCGTCTCCACTCTAGAGCTTTTCGGTTCCAACGTTCATCACTCTTACGACAACCTTGGCCTGCCTATTTATAATGAATTTGACTGACATAATATGACGTATGTATATGGTATGGTGTAGCTGGATAGGGTTAATCAAAAACTCAATAAATAGACCTTCAGATTTATACATAGGTACCTACATACTTACTTTTTATTTTATTTTTAGATTCCTAGATATTAACTAAAACTTAAAGCCCTATTCCATTGATACGAAGGTACCAGCCATAATACAGACCTTCAATTTCGGATCTTGATTCTCTAGACCTCGCACTAAATGGCAGATTGCACCCGCGTCGACTACAGCTTCTGGTTTGTGCTGAGCCAAATCCACTAGCGCTCCAGCAGCTATCTGTTAAGCAAAGTATCCACTGGCAATGAAGATTGAAGAAGTCAGCTCTGGCAAGTAATTAGTACTGGGTACTTATGAGACTAGGTAATAATCTGGAACTAAAATATGTAGGTAAGAATCTGTGGAAGTAGTTAGTCATGCCCGTGAACCCTCAGCATTAGATTTTACTTGGGTTTACCTTTATTTTACGTTTTATTCAACGATGGGCTGTGGATGTGACTCGAGGGGGTAGGTCAAATTTTTTTTTCACGTTTGAGGGGTACCAACTCGAAGCGGTAACAAGTGTCTACAACTGAGCCTTTTAGATCAGTGCAGATACCTACCTTTGAAAATGATGAAAAATTAAAAAAAATTATAGTAGGATAACCCATTGGAAAAGGAAGAGAATGCAACAAAAATGAAAGGAAAAATAAATTACGGGCGATCTGAGGTAGGGAAGTGGGGGGAGGGGGGGTTTAAGGGTAAAAAACGGTTTATCTCAATTTCTGGAAAAATTACAAGTCCTATGGAAAAAAGTTAAATGGCAAAGCTGTAGGTACCTAATAAAAAGATCTACAACTTTTGTATTTAGACTTTTTTCACATAACCTCAAAATGTATGTGAAAAATTCAAATAACCAAGTTTTTGGTTTTTTATTTTTATCTTTTACAAAAAAAATATTTTTTCACGAAACTTGGTGAAAACTTACCTTTTTATGTCCCAAATACACTGTAATTTTTCTGATTTAAAATAAACTCGCCGGCATATTTAGCGGAACATAAAAAAAAGGTTTGATATCAGTATCATATAAGGTTGCTGGCTGGTTTATACGTCATTTAATTTAAAAAGAAATATTTTCAAACTAAGAAAACAACTGAACATCACATTTTATGCAATTGTTTTAATTTTATTCAAATACTAGTTTTTGCCCGCGGCTTCGCTCACGTTAAGTTCGATTTTTCAAACCCCTATTTTACCCCCTTAGAGGTTGAATTTTCAAAAATGGTTTCTTAGCGGTTGGTTAGCTCACGTTAAGTTAGATTTTTATTGGTAATTTAAATCCAACCTAACGCGATTCGTATCTCCGTAAAAAGCCAACATACCAAGTTTCATGGATATTACTTGAAAACCAAAATTTTTCCCTATTTTTTTATAACTAATTAGTTATAAAAATTAGGGAAATGTTCCACATGTAGAAATTGTTTAAAATAAAATTGAAAATGGAAAATTCGGTCTGTCGAGCTGGGATTCGAACCATCGACCTTTGGCTGTTAGGCGACTGCAGAAGCCACATAAGGCTACGGAAACCCATTATTGTACCGCGAAAATACCGAACACAATGCCAAATGAATTAATCGAAAAGAACTACGTTCCATCCGGGTGTCCTTTGACACCTCTCAAGTTTTTCATACAAATTTTCATCCCATATTTTTGAAGTGTTTGGGGGTGGAATTTTCAAAATTTGAGAAACACGTATTTCTTATTTATTTTATCGAAAGCCCAAAAATTAAAGTTTCATGGATATTACATGAAAAATAATTTGATAAATGACGGACTTTTATACAAAATTTCAACCCCCATTTAACCCTCTTGGGGTTGGAATTTTCAAAATCCTTTCTTAGCGGACGTCTACGTCATAATAACTATCTGTTTGCAAAATTTTAGCCCGATCCGTCTAGTGGTTAGAGCTGTGCGTTGATAGACCAGTCAGTTAGTCAGTCAGTCAGTCAGTCAGTCACCTTTGCCTTTTATATATTTAGAAGATGAAAGCTAAAGTACCAAGTTTGATGGATATTACTTGAAAATTAACTTAAAAATCTGGACTTTTATACAAATTTTCATCCCCTATTTGAAGTCTTTGGGGGTGGAATTTTTAAAATTTGCGAAACACGTATTTCTTATTTTTTTATCGAAAGCCCAAAAATTAAAGTTTCATGGATATTACATGAAAAATAATAATTTGATAAATGACGGACTTTTATACAAACTTTCAACCCCCATTTAACCCTCTTGGGGTTGGAATTTTCAAAAATCCTTTCATAGCGGACGTCTACGTCATAATAAATATCAGTATGCAAAATTTCAGCCCGATCCGTCCAGTGGTTAGAGCTGTGCGTTGATAGACCAGTCAGTCAGTCAGTCAGTCACCTTTGCCTTTTATATATTTAGATGAAAGCTAAAGTACCAAGTTTGAAGGATATTACTTGAAAATTAACTTAAAAATCTGGACTTTTATACAAATTTTCATCCCCTATTTGAAATCTTTGGGGGTGGAATTTTCAAAATTTGCGAAACACGTATTTCTTATTTTTTTAACGAAAGCCCAAAAATTAAAGTTTCATGGATATTACATGAAAAATAATCCTATTATATTTAATATTATAAATGCGAAAGTTTGTGAGGATGGATGTTTGGATGGATGGATGTTTGTTACTCTTTAACGCGACAACGAATGAACCGATTTTGCTGAAATTTGGCACAGACATAGAATATAGTCTGGAATAGCACATAGGCTACTTTTTATCCCGGAAAAGCAAACAGTTCCTGCGGGATAGCATCGCTATTTTTTATGCATTTGTCCTTCAAAATACGCGCAATGGAGTTTTAGATTAACGTGATTTTTTGCACAGGTAAAGTTAAGAGCCTGAAAAATGACAAAGGCTACTTTTAATCTTGGGAAAACAAACGGTTCCTGCGGGATATTAGTATACTACTTTTCACACATTTATCTTTCAATTATGCGCCAACGGAGTTACAGATTGACGTGGTTTTTTGGATTGGCATAGTTGATGACTTGAAAAGTTACAAAGGCTACTTTTTATCCTGGGAAAGCAAACAGTTCCCGCGGGATATTAGTGTTCTACTTGTCACATATTTATGCGTTGGTATGCACTTACACTTTATATGGTGAAATATTATAACTGCGAAAGTGCGTTGGTTTGTCCTTCAATCACGCCCCAATAGAGCTACGGATCGACGTGATTTTTTGCAGTATACCTATAGTTGAGGACCTGGAGAGTGACAGGCTACTTTTTATCCCGCAAAGTCAGAGTTCCCAAGGCATTTTAAAGGCTAAGTTCACGCAGACGAAGTCGCGGGCATCAGCTAGTTTGATAAATGACGGACTATCATACAAACTTTCAACCCCCATTTAACCCTCTTGGGGTTGGAATTTTCAAAAATCCTTTCTTAGCGGACGTCTACGTCATAATAAATATTTGTGTGCAAAATTTCAGCCCGATCCGTCCAGTGGTTAGAGCTGTGCGTTGATAGACCAGTCAGTCAGTCAGTCAGTCACCTTTGCCTTTTATATATTTAGATGAAAGCTAAAGTACCAAGTTTGAAGGATATTACTTGAAAATTAACTTAAAAATCTGGACTTTTATACAAATTTTCATCCCCTATTTGAAATCTTTGGGGGTGGAATTTTCAAAATTTGCGAAACACGTATTTCTTATTTTTTTATCGAAAGCCCAAAAATTAAAGTTTCATGGATATTACATGAAAAATAATCCTATATATTTAATATTATAAATGCGAAAATTTGTGAGGATGGATGTTTGGATGGATGGATGTTTGTTACTCTTTAACGCGACAACGAATGAACCGATTTTGCTGAAATTTGGCACAGACATAGAATATAGTCTGGAATAGCGCATAGGCTACTTTTTATCCCGGAAAAGCAAACAGTTCCTGCGGGATAGCATCGCTATTTTTTATGCATTTGTCCTTCAAAATACGCGCAATGGAGTTTTAGATTAACGTGATTTTTTTGCACAGGTAAAGTTAAGAGCCTGAAAAATGACAAAGGCTACTTTTTATCTTGGGAAAACAAACGGTTCCTGCGGGATATTAGTATACTACTTTTCACACATTTATCTTTCAATTATGCGCCAACGGAGTTACAGATTGACGTGGTTTTTTGGATTGGCATAGTTGATGACTTGAAAAGTTACAAAGGCTACTTTTTATCCTGGGAAAGCAAACAGTTCCCGCGGGATATTAGTGTTCTACTTGTCACATATTTATGCGTTGGTATGCACTTACACTTTATATGGTGAAATATTATAACTGCGAAAGTGCGTTGGTTTGTCCTTCAATCACGCCCCAATAGAGCTACGGATCGACGTGATTTTTTGCAGTATACCTATAGTTGAGGACCTGGAGAGTAACAGGCTACTTTTTATCCCGCAAAGTCAGAGTTCCCAAGGCATTTTAAAGGCTAAGTTCACGCAGACGAAGTCGCGGGCATCAGCTAGTTTGATAAATGACGGACTATCATACAAACTTTCAACCCCCATTTAACCCTCTTGGGGTTGGAATTTTCAAAAATCCTTTCTTAGCGGACGTCTACGTCATAATAAATATTTGTGTGCAAAATTTCAGCCCGATCCGCCCAGTGGTTAGAGCTGTGCGTTGATAGACCAGTCAGTCAGTCAGTCACCTTTGGCTTTTATATATTTAGACTAGCTGATACCCGCGACTTCGTCCGCATGGATTTAGTTTTTAAAAATCTCGCGGGAACTCTTTCATTATCCGAGATAAAAAGTAGCTCTCCCGGTCTGAGGAACCACTACTACATCCATTACTATACCCATGACTAAAATCGCATCAATCCGCTGTTCTGTTGCGACGTGATTGAAGGAAAAACCAACAAATAAACACACTTTCGCATTTATAATATCAGTAATGCTTTATTATAACACTTTTTATAATTGTCAAATTTTTTTACCATACTTAACCAAAGACAAAATTACGTTTAGCTGTCATTTACGTTTTGTTATTCCACTGTCATTTGCGTTTTGTTATTCCATGTCAGATGCGTTTTTGTTATACCACGTTTTATAGTGACTTGATGGAATCGCGGTCGAACGGGATAAAAAGTATCCTATGTCCGTCTCCTGGTTCTAAGCTACCTCTCCACCAATTTTCAGCCAAATCGGTTCATCCGTTCTTGAGTTATAAATAGTGTAACTAACACCACTTTCTTTTATATATATAGACACCTTATCTGGAGCGAACTTCGAGTACCTATTTCTTCCTTCTGAGTTTGATTTAAAATTTAATTGAAATACTGTTTTTTGTTAGTTTTTTTAATCGCGTATCTTTCTGGAGTTGATGACTGAATTATGCCTGACTTAGCCCCAACGGAGATTGCCAGGGCACTCGAAATGCGAATAAATAGTCAAACCTACAGAGCGATATCCAGAGATCTTCGTCGACCAGTTTCAACGATCCATCGCAGTATCCAACGGTTCAGGGAGACCGGTACTTATGTGAGAAGAGCAGGACAAGGCAGAAAAAGACGCACTTCGAGTGGGGATGATCGTTTCATTCGGCTTCGTGTACGTAGGAACCCCCGTTTTACGGCCGTCCAAGCCCGACATGAGTTAGAAGCAGTGCGGGGTGTAACCGTAAGTGAGCGTACGGTACGAAGAAGGCTCGAAGAAGCTGGTTTGGGTTCATTTGTGCCCGCCAAGGCTCCAAGGCTCGAGGTAAATCATCGTAGAAACAGGTTAACTTTTGCTCAGGAACATCGACTTTGGAACGCGGACCAATAGAGTAAGGTATTGTTTAGTGATGAGTGCAGTATTCTCTTAAATCAAATTGACGGCAGGCAAAGAATATACAGACGCAAAGGAGAACGATACATTCAGACAAATTTTGAAACTACAGTTGCATACGGTGGTGGATCAATAATGGTTTGGGCGGGCATTTGTTTGGGAGCTCGCACAGACTTGGTAGTGATTGACAGAGGGAGTCTGACTGCAGACCGCTATATCAGAGAAGTTTTAGAAGAAAATGTCGTACCGATTGCCCCATATATCGGTGACGATTTTGTTTTTATGCAGGATAATGCTCGGCCGCATACCGCTCGGGTAACTCAAGCTTATCTTAATGACATGAATATCACTGTTATGGAGTGGCCGGTGAGATTACCGGATATGAAACCAATAGAGCATGTTTGGGACTTGCTGAAAAGAAAAGTTAAGTCCAGAATTCCAGCTCCTGCCAACGTGGGAGAACTGCGAATCGCCGTAGTTGAGGAATGGCGGAGACTATCCCAGGAGACCATCGATAACATCATTCTCAGTATGCCTAGACGGGTAGAAACTTTAATAAGAGCACGTGGAGGAAATACGCGATATTAATCACCATTTTTCTAATTTAATTAATTGTTATTTTAATATTAAATTTCACTTTTCCCGGTTACATGAACAGTTCAAAAATGTACAATTTTTCACAAATAGCCTTTACTCGCAAAATCTGTTCTTAATTTGATCTCATTTTAAGTAAAACAAATGAAACTTTAAATAACAAAAGAAGTGTAGTAAGTAGATTTTAAAATAAAACCATATTTTTTTAATTATGGACCTTTTTTTATGTTCCGCTAAATATGCCGGCGAGTTTATTTATTTTTTCACCTTTTTTTGACTTAATAGGTATTGAAAAAGCACCTAATTTTCAATCGAAAATTCTCCCGTCAAAATATCTGCTTTTTTAAAAAAGTCGGTGAGCTTCTTGTTCGTTGAAATCTCTACTTTCTGATGGTGTAAAAAAAAATATACATTACTATCACTACGATGGTAAGTAAATGCTCTCAGAAAATGCAGAAACGAAATACGAAATAACAGGTAGCATCGATGTAAGGTAGTAAGGCTCAGACTCTCCTAGCCCCTTCCCCACTTCTCTATGAAATACCTTTTGATGGGCTAAAATTTTCCGTAGGTCACTCAGGTATTTATGTTATCTTAAAATAGCAATAAATAGCCATCTACGCATGTAATTTAAAAGATATTTCATAGGGGCTAGGAGGGGCCTTACTACCTGTTATTTCGTATTTCGTTTCTGCATTTTCTGAGAGCATTTACCATAGTAATGTATATTTTTTTTTACACCATTAGAAAGTAGAGATTTCACCGAACAAAAAGCTCACAGACTTTTTTAAAAAAGCAGATATTTTGACGGGAGAATTTTCGATTGAAAATTAGGTGCTTTTTCAATATTAAGTCAAAAAAAAAGGTGAAAAAATAAATATTTTAAATCAGAAAAATTACAGTGTATTTGGGACATAAAAAGGTAAGTTTTCACCAAGTTTCGTGAAAAAATATTTTTTTTGTAAAAGATAAAAATAAAAAACCAAAAACTTGGTTATTTGAATTTTTCACATACATTTTGAGGTTATGTGAAAAAAGTCTAAATACAAAAGTTGTAGATCTTTTTATTACCTACAGCTTTGCCATTTAACTTTTTTCCATAGGACTTGTAATTTTTCCAGAAATTGAGATAAACCGTTTTTTACCCTTAAACCCCCCCTCCCCCCCCCCCCCCCACTTCCCAACCTCAGATCGCCCGTAATTTATTTTTCCTTTCATTTTTGTTGCATTCTCTTCCTTTTCCAATGGGGTTCATCCTACTATACTTTTTTTTGTTTTCAAAAATTATCTACCCTGGACTATTTTATCTTTACAGCTTTAATAATTTCTGAATAATGGCTGTATCAAGTTCCTTGTTGTTCCCTTAAAACTCTGAAAATCGAGTAATTTTGCTATACTGACATCTTTTATCATGAATTTGAAGTTTGAACTATCTACACAAGTAAGTTGGGGAGGTAAACTATGTAGTACCTACCTATCTGTAGCTTAAATTATTTAGTACCTGCTTCAAACTGATTTCAGGTTCTTGAAAAGCCAACACCAGTAACGGCAACGTTCCCGCGTCGACTACCAACCCAGCTAAATGCTCGCTGTGTTTCGCTATGTAGCCTAAAGCCCAGGCTGCATTTTCTTTTACCTGTGTAGAAATGAAAATAGGGACGGAGTTAGCAATTATTTGACTCAGGGCCGATTTCTTACGTACGTAAAATGTCTTATCCGAGCGTTTTGATATTTTGATAGGCTATTCGAGCAATTTATTCAACGGAATTTGGTGAAATCGGCTGGTATGTATGTATGTTACTTAGCTGTCCATTTAAAGACCTAATGTAGTAAGAGTTATTATGGAGTTGTAAAATAAGTCATCATAACATACCTAACTAGAATTATTATATAGGTAAATAACTACCTACAAATTACAAACCTGGGTATCGAAATCTTCTAAACAAGAAACAATATGTTCTAACGCACCGAGTCGGACGATGGCTGACGCTAATTCCTCGTTGTGCCTGCATAAATTATAGAAGCGGTGTTTAAAATAGGTACTGAGATGCTAGATAAAAACAGGTTATTATTGTTTTTCTTACTTTGCAACCGCTCTCATTAGATACAAAGCTGACCGCTTGTAGTAAACCTGTATGAACGCAAAGCTAAATTAATAAACACGTAAAAAATCTGCCAGCGAAACTGGTGACTAAAAACAATTTACAAATGATTGATAGACGCAAAAAACAGCAAAATCTTCTGCGAGCCAATATAGGTATTTGAAAAAATGCCTTGCCATTAGAAGAACTTAAAATACCTAGTTTATTACAATACCTCCTTGCCTTAGGCAAAATAACTACTTAATTAAAATCAGCACAGCAGTTTTTCAGGAAAACATCCTTACTAATTCTTACTGTTAATATTATGAATGCCTGTGTTCGTTCGTTTGTCCTTTAATCACGCAGCAGCGGAGCTACGGATTGACGTGATTTTTTTTCATGGGCATAGCTGAACACTGGCTTCTGGAAAAACACAGGGTTCCCATAGGTTTTTAAAAACTTCTTCATGTGGACGAAGTCGCAAGCAAAAGCTAGTACATATTATAATCATGCGAAAGTGTGTTTGCTTGTTGGTTTGTCGCGGGCAAAACATCAGAAACCCATCAACGGCTAACTACTGAGCGGAGGTCTTCTTTCAGAGAAGGGTAAGAGGCCAGTTCACCACGCTAGCCCAATGCGAATTGGGGGACTTCAGACACCTTCGAGTACAAATTATGGAGAACTCTCAGTTATGCATGTTTACTCACGATGTTTTCCTTCACCGTAGAAACAAGTGATATTTAATAGGCATGATGACAGTAGGTAACCAATAATAATCAATGAAATTATGAATGAAAAAGTATTTATTTTTCTATTGTATGTTTAAACACACATAACTCCGAAAAGTCAGAGGTCCGGTATCGAACCCGCGACCCCACGAATAGGAGACCATAGTCTTAGGACTGTGGTGTGGATGTGGCGGCATAGCGGTTAGCCGCTAGGTTATCATCAGGTATCTATACATATAATAAAACTGTAACTGGAAGATTTCTGTACATTTAATATATTTTGAAAATTTTAATTGGGGGATGCTTTACTATCGATACTGAGCCCAAAACAGATTTTTATTTAATTTTTGTCTGTTTGTTTGTCCTTCTTTCACGTAAAAACTACCGAACAGATTTCCACAAAATTTTATACCGTGGTGGCTTATTACTCGGGTCAACATTTAGGCTACTTTTCATCCCGGAAAATCAAGGAGTTCCCGAGGGACTTTAAAAACTAAATCCACGCGGACAAAGTCGCGGGCATCAGCTAGTACATAATAAAGCAGTGATAGCCTACTGGTTAGGTCTGTGGTCTCCTATTCGGGGGGTCGCAGGTTCAATCCCGGGTACGCTCCTCTGACTTTTCGGAGTCAAGTGCGTTTAAGCAATTAAATATCACTTGCTTCAACGGTGAAGGAAAACGTCGTGAGGAAACCTGCACACCTGAGAGTTCTTCATAATGTTCTTGAAGGTGTGTGAAGTCCGCCAATTCGCATTGGGCCAGCGTGGTGGACTATGGCCTATAACCCTTCTCTGAGAGGAGACCTGCGCTCAGTAGTGAGCCGTTGATGGGTTGCTGATGATGATGTTACACAATAAACTGAAATAACATTGAATTTGTTGAGGTTCTCGAGAGTGGCGGTGAGCATGCCGCTGTTGAGCAGCTGCCGCGCGACGCCCTCGTCGTGCTCGGCCAGCCGCGCCGCCGCCACCACGGCGCACTGCCGCACCGTGCTGCACGGGTCCGACAGCAGCGGCCGCAGGAAGTCTGCAGTGGGATAGGGACAGCCCGTCACATCATTACCTGCGCCGGTGCGCCCACTGACGGCAAACGTCGGCACGGCAGGGGATTTTCATGCAACGATCAGAAATATATTATAATAGGTACGACAGTAAAATTGAAATTTCAACGATGATCATCTTTGATAGGTGTTTTTGTACCTACTTTGACTATAATTGAAATTTCAATTTTATCGTCATACTATAGGACAGGTAAATAATTATTATACCATACCTATCTAGTTCTATCTGTCGCATGAAAATCCTTTGCATTCCGTCAGCCGTGCCGCCCGCCGCCGCCGCGTGATACGTATACGTACGCTCCCTTTCTCTGCATCGTATTCGTCATTGCTGGGGGTCGTAACCCTTTTTATATAATGGTAGGAGTTTTCTTGAGATAACAATATGTGGTAGGTTCCCAGATCCTTCCGCAAACGAAAACGAGATTTCGACTCTTAGGTTGGTCCGACGGCTTAACGTGCTCCCGTAAGGTATTTTTGAGTTTTCTCATAACTACCCACCTACTATGTGACGACGGATAATTTTTTATGAAAAAAATCATGACGAAACTTGAATAATATTTTGGAAGAAACTCTGATCTACTATTAAATACCTACCCAATACTATGTCAAGACATGTAGGTAGGTGCAACATTTAAGAAGAACGGAAGTGCATATGCGGGCTTTGTCGACAGATCAAGGTTGGCCCATCACCTAATAATTTTTTATTTGCACGAAACCACTGTTTGGTGTTAACTGGTTAGGGACTTGGTCAACACTGTTTTGCCTAAAATACACTAGGTATTGCAATCGTTTGACATGGCGATGGCGCATTCGAAACTTGGCCTAGTTGACCCTTACTTTGTTAATGTCTACTTTCCATATTATTATTAATGTTATAGTTTACCCAGCACTCCAGCACTCTCCAAACATTTCACATTGCTAGCTCGAGTGGCTAGCTCAGCCATCGTCTGAACGAACACCAACCGCGCTTTCTGATAAGTCTCGAACACTATATCGAAATCATTGGTTTCGTGTTAAAGATATAATAATTATTTATTATATAAATATTAGTAGAATATAGGTAGGCATCAACGTAATTTTTTTGGACTAGGACCTTAGTTGTCTAGATCTAAGTAGGTATGTCTCTAATAAATTGTCTAAAGTTTTTGCGTTTTTACCTAGTTGTATATTTCGAGGACTGCTCATAGAGTGACTCATTATTATAAACAGGTATTCGACAATAGGAAATATTGAATAGAAAAATATCGTGGTATTATGTTTTTGATATTTCATGACATTAGACATGATCGAGTCATTCAACTGCCAAAGATTTTTTTGTTGTAGAATAGTTGACATTATGTAGGTTTTAATGTATGTAGGTTTTAATAAGCGGGTATTTGTCTTGTGGCCATAGACGAATGATATTTACTATATAGGTACCGCTTGTGGCTTGTGGTCTAACCTTATCCTAAGGTCATAGCTCAGCGGACAAAAACCAGAATGAAATCCAAAAGGACATCGGTTCAAAGTTTCCTTTGCACTAATAATATTGTCGTATCCACTGTTAATCACAAGATGGGCAAGCTAAGTAGGTACTCAGGTGAGTTGGAGAAAAAATGAAAAATTTAAATGATTTACATCTACTTATTACTACTACCTACTTTATGTATTGTACCTACCTACTTACCAACGGAAAATATTCTTAAAAAAAATGGTCCTACATAAAACTAATTTTTAGCCGTAAACCGTAAAAAGTATTAATTAGGTATTATATTAATTATTAAGGTACCTAATTAAAATATTGAGGCTTTAACTTATTTGTATAGTAACTAGGTAACTACTTACTACTTATGTGGGCAAAGTAAAAACCCACATTGTGAAATGCGAAATCTTTTCCACACAATAACACACATTTTCGTTACATAACCTGCATTGCAATTTCCGCATTGCTTTGAATAAAAACATTCAATATTGCATAACTTGGTAATCCCCTGCATAGAAGCAGAGTATAAAGGTACCTACCTACCTATAAATCTGTATGGTGTACCCAGGAGCCAACGGGACCCTGTTCTATTAAGTCTATTACTAAGCCAACGCTGTCCGTCCTTCTGTCTAAGCGGGCTGTATCGAAGTCACAGAATGTTCTATTCTATTTCTAGGTCTGGCTTGAGAATACGTTTTTTCTACTGCCACTTTATCAACAATTAATAAAAAAAGTAAAAAATAAAGAGGGCGTCCAATCTCCATACAATACCTAAACTTAACTGCAAGCGATCTTGCTAGGGTGTTAAATCTTGTTCGATGGTAGACGTAGATACCTACTATTGCTACGGAACCCTTCGTGTGCGTTGGCCGGTTTTTTGTTTACAGCTACTATTTACCTAAGTATCTACTTACATCTTAGATAGTACAGGACCTAGGTATAATAATTATTATCATCGGTGGTCGTCGTTGCGTACCTACCTAGTGCGCGGACGCAATTCGTGACTGCAAGCACCGTGAAGGCCATGTGACGAGTGACGTCACATCGCCCTCCACACATGCACTGTATTTTGTACGGAGTGCCTTCTACCTGGACCGCACACATAGACGTCCATTGTGAAGTGAGAACCACATCGCCGGTCGCCGCTGCATACCTACCTGGCAAAGTTCACTCACACAAGAGTCAAGAGTCGACATTCAACCTGTGTCGCGGCAGCGATCGCCGCGTGCTCACCAAGTGCTCACCTTTTCCTTTCTTAAGTTTCCAACCTAACACTTGAAGAATTTTAACAATGCGCTTAGTTATTCGGCGATGACAATAATTATTATAAACATCAAACAATTCTCAAGCTGGTTCAACCAGCTCATATTATTAACCAATTATTTAGTGTCTGTGTGATATAAACATGCCTTACATCATGGTAATGGGCTCGCTCAGCGCGCCGCATCTTTCCAAGGATGAAGGTGCTACTGTGTACGGGCTGAAAAGTGATGAACGCGCTTCGCTAGTAAGGGTAGGTTTGCAAGAAATCACGCAAAGTTTTTGACTTCATTTAAAAGGTTTCACGTGATATACACCTACCTACTTATTGAGAACACATATTTTCAGCAAGGTGAAGGTCCCATTATCAAATCGACCGGCTGTTATCTTACAGTTCACCGCGATCTTACCTGGCCAGTCCGAAGTTCTCTGAACTGTCTAATGGACCGATTTTGATGCGGTTTGTTTTTGTTTGAAAGCTAACGTGACCGAGATGTTCTTCGTTCTAACGTAACATTTATTTTATTATAATTTTTAATTTATTTATGTACCTACTTTATTTATTTTTAATTTTTATTTGCTTTACTTTTAATATTGTATTTAACCAGTTTTTATATGGGTACCTTACCTGCAATAAAATGATTTTATTTCATTATTTATTTAGCTATTATTTATGAAGATCCTCTCAGGCGTTTGAAGGCGTGATTCATGAGCTTATTTCCTACTTGATAAAAGGGTCTTACAAACTTTCACTGGTGCGATTGATTAATTTGTTGGGTTTTCTATTACCTCACATTATTTCAAAGACATAGAATAACCTTGAGCTGATGCTGCAGCATCAAGTAGTCTGCGGGATACCCAACTCCTCAGCAACTTACTGCAGATCTCCTATTCGGGGGGTCGCAGGTTCGATTTCGAGCACGCACCACTGACTTTTCGGAGTTATGTGCGTTTAAGCAATTAAATATCACATATGCTTCAACGGTGAAGGAAAACATCGTGAGGAAACCTTGACGCCTGAGAGTTCTCCATAATGTTCTCAAAGGTGTGTGAAGTCCGCCAATTCGCATTGGGCCAGTGTGGTGGACAATGGCCTATAAACTTCTCTGAGAGGAGACCTGCGCTCAGTAGTGAGCCGTTAATGTATTGCTCATGATGATGATTCTGTGTTTACAAACAATCCTTGATTTTCAGGAACTGAACTCGTCGTTCGGCATGTCGGTCGCGATGACAAACGAAACGGAACGGACCGTCCGCGTCACACAGAAGGGCCTGACTCTCGTCGTTGTTAACCGGATCCACGGCTTGCTGGGATACGACGTGGTGTCGCACGCGATGGCCATGACCAACGCGAACCGGGAACTGATCTCCTTCACCATGTACAAGAAGACGGGCGCGAATTCCCACGGCAAGTCCCACGGTCAGAGTCAAGCTCACGGTCACGGTCCGAGTCAAGCTCACGGTCATGGTCAGAGTCAAGCTCACGGACACGGACACAGTAGCTCGCACAAAAGTCACACACACAGCAACCTGGTCACGCTTTGAAGGATCGTACGTTATATGAAACGTCATGCCTGCGGCGTGCACTTCATTCATGCCCAAAGGCACTGCCTACCCTAACTTTATTAGTAGTGACTTTCATTTAGTAAAATTTATCTGCCTATAATACCTAGATACATACACTTTCTAAAAACCGTTATACCTAGACTTAAAATATTAGATGTAAGTAGCTGGATTTTTTGTAAATTAAAACTACATTTTGAAAGCTGTGTATTTTCGGTTCTTTTTAAATCTTCAAAGTTCAAATGTTACGAAATCAAGAGATACATTTTATTTTTGAGATATTTACTTAGTTCGTTCCAAAATGTACCTAAAAGCTTGTTTATTACTTTAGTCACTCATAATATTATAAAGTAGGTATTTTGTGACATGTTGGACCCAATACATAAGTTGTTAAAAACAAATTCTAGCAATATATTTATATTACTAGCTGATGCCCGCGACTTCGTCCGCGTGGATGTAGTTTTTAAAATCCCTCGGAAAATCTTTGATTTTCCGGGATAAAAATGTCTCTCCAGGTCCTCAACTATATCCATGCAAAAAATCACGTCGATCCGTAGCTCTGTTGCGACGTGATTGAAGGAAAAACCAACAAACAAACGCACTTTCGCATTTATAATATTAGTATGACGTATTAGTAAGGAAGAATTAATACCACGATAATAAAGGCGATCTAATTAAATTTTAGAACACAAAAGCTACTATTGTGACTTAAATATTATAGTGAGATATATTCCCTCGGGCACTTTTTTGTAGAAAATATTGAGTACTTTAATCATGTAGTACATCATTTTTATGTATCATCAATAGTTTTCTCAGCACACGCCAAATAATGTATTTTATAGGCAAAATTTTCCTACTTTGGGTTACATTATTGCAATTTTCTTAAGGATCTCTAATTTTTTGACAGTAAATTATAGCCTATGTTACTTCCTGATAACTTAGCTTTCTATTGGTGAAAAAATGGTTAAAATCGGTCCAGTAGTTACAGAGCCTATTCGGTACAAACAAACAAACAAAATAATCTTTCCTCTTTATAATATTAAGTATTAGTATAGAAAGTACGCATGCCAGCTTAAGATGAGCCGTACATTCAAAGTATCCTGTAGATTTCGGGGTTCAAGTTATTTGGACCAAATACTGAAGATTGTGATGTCTATAATTTCTGAACTACTAAATTGACGACCTTGAAATATATTACAGGACAATCTCTAAAGCACCTGCTTTCTAACAAAAAAAGAATGAATGAAATCGGAATACGCCTTAATGAATTACAGCTAAATACACATTTTGACTTTCATCCCCTCTCCCAAGGGAACCGTGCAGAATTTTGGGATAAAAAGTATCCTATATTATACCTCGTAGTATGAACTTAAATCATGCCAATTTTCATTTTAATCCGTCCAGTAGTTTCGGCGTGATGCGCGGCCAAGATACAGACAGACAGACAGACAGACAGACAGACAGACAGACAAAAAATTAAAAAAAAATTGTTTTGGCTTCAGTATCGATTATACAGTGCCCTCAAACAAAAATTTTCAAAATATCTTCAATGTACAGAATTGGACCTGTTACAGTTTTATTAATATAGATAAGTGAATATTATGTATATAAAAATCTAATAAGAGGTAGGTACTTTAATAAAAAATTATATTACATGTAGGTGTGTGTACATTTTTTTAATTACAAAAATGCATAAATACAAAAACATTCATCAGTCTTGAAATACAATAAGGAATGGATGAGTTTTAGTTAACATAATACTTTACTAAATTATTTCTATATTCAAAGCTGAGTTGGGCTATTTATTGCTAATAGTTATGTAGGTAACTTTGGTTTTACATAATAAATAGCATTTACAGTTACAATTACGATACAGTTTACATCCAGATTATTACTATGCTATCAATTATTTCCTAATAAAGTCCTAAAATTGGTTTTATTTAATATATAGCATAAAATAAGCCTAATATCGTAATATTTAGCTGCGGCTAGTTTTTTTAAGGCAAGGCACCCTTCCTCCCCATGTCGCCCACAATCTTAATCAAGGGATATACCCTTGAGTTGAGAATATATTTATTTTATTATTAAGAATATACATCCGATTTTTGGTAAGACTAAGTTGACGTAACATATTTAGATCGTTAATCTAATAAAAAGTAGAAAAAAGATAAAACTTGCAACAATTTTTCCCTCTAGAAAGTTTTTATAGACACTGCTCCAAAGTCTTGAATTTTTTGGTTGCTTACCGGAAACCCAGATAAATTGTATGTAGAATAATTATGCAAAAAAAATTAGTAAATTTACTTTATGCATAGAATTTCCCAAAAACGTCATGATTATTTATCTGGTTCATTATTATCAGATTATTTATTATTTTTAAAAAGATATAATGAGATTTTAGCATTTGCATTGCGTTAATGCAATCTGCTTCTCAGTTTTTGCTGACAATCAGTTTCTATGAAACTACGCGTTCTACCCGCACAAGCCTCCCATTCCCCACCAATCAGGGAATTCCCCGCATTTTGGTACACGATAGCGAATGAATCCTGCACACGCTTTTACTGAAAATCAGTGTCGCTGTGACCTTGCGACACCCTCCGTTCTGCCAGCCCAAGTCAATAGGGGAATTCCCCGCCGATTGGCATCACTGAACACGGCACTTGACAGTTCAAGTGTCAACCGTAGACAATGGAGTCTAAATGATTTTTATCGATTACAGGTTCAATTCGATATTTCTAATGTTCTTCCCGACCAAACTTGTGTCGTTCTTCTGCCAACTTTTTCAAGGCGGCCGCATACTGTCTCTGCACGTCCAAGAGTCTGGAGTATTCCGCGTGTAATGCTGCTTTTTGTTCCTTTTCGTGTTTGAACTTCTGTTCGACTTTCTTGACGGTTTGGTTCACCCACTCCACGATAGATTCGAACTGGGTCATGAATTCTTCCCTTTTCCTCGCTGATGACATCACTCTAAAAGCATTTTCAATTCAGTTAATTTATTTTGAAATTGGCACACTACACTTTTAGAAAATCAACAATTTAACATAATTATGTTTTTGATAAATGTAAACAATTATAAAAACATAACTAAAGCTGAGGGTTTCAAACGCGCCCTGATCTTGGAAGGGACAAGCTACGTCGGGTACAATCCTATGCGAAGTTCCAGAATCGCTTCAGTCGTATTAATTAAAAACCAGTCACAAATAAACAAATATACATAAGTAAAGCTCTTAACTCTTTTGAAAGCTTACTTACTCATCATAATTGTCTAAAATAGAATTCAACAGGCTCAATTCCTTGGAGGTATACAGTTTGACCTCGTACAGGGTGTTGTAAAATATGTAATATTGCTTGGTCTCCTTGTGCTTAGACGCAACTGTAACAAATACATAAAATTAAGAACCCAATGACGAACTCCACTTCTGAGGTGATACCTGTGTAATGGCTTTTAAACAGATCAAAATTTTCCCATCCTTCTATTAGCAAAAGAGTTATTATTGAGTTTACTGTGTATGAAACTTCTATTGATTGTCACTTCAAGTTCGAGACAATACACTTTACTGCGCGCTTCAAGCAAGTGGCCAACGTGCTGTAGACGCGTGGGCCGCTTGCTCTGCGTGAGTCTGCAGTAGTTGTTGAGAAAGATACAAGCGGTCTCGTCAACGACCGCGCGTGGACAGCGAGCTTAGCCACTTATTCTATGATTATGGACTGGACTGGTGCCCTATACAAATGACAGCTTAAATAATGGATCAATTTGAAGCGCCACATACGTTTGTCTTTGGAACTAATAATATAGAGATGCAGAAAGTGCCAAAAGTATCAACTATCAGTTGTCAACTAGTGCCCACACTAGTTTTAGTTCCTTGGACACACGAACTAAATGGCGTCAATCAAGTCGGTCCAAAGATATGACAGAAGCCTGTTCACTGTTAATCGTAGATTAAATAAAGAGGTCAGTGCTTCGAGCCGTCGCGTCGTTACGGGGACAGTTTCATGCTAGCTGTTGGCGAGTGGACAGTTCACTTCGATTTGAGATGGGTGCTATGTAGAAGCGGTGTCATGTAAGTGAGCTATGACCTTCACTCACCTTGATTGTAAAGCTCCACAAATCGCTTTTCGTACTGCAACAACTCCGCCGTGCCGGGAACTTCGTCGATCGCCACGGTGTATCGCAACACTTGTCTGTTTAAATGTGCCAACTCCACTCTTACGCTGCTGATGTAGTCTTTCAGCTTTTTCTCTCTATCTTGGAACTCTTTCAATTCCTCTGGTGTCAATGGCTGCTCTTCTACAACCGTGTCGGGTTCTTTTGCAGTTCTAAAATAGCGTTATCGGTGCTAGTCAAAAATAGACTTATCCTTTTCCGTGAGAAACGTTAGGAAAAGGATGGCACTATTTTTCGTATCCTTACTAATATTATAAAAGCGAAAGTGTTTGTTTGTTGGTTTGTCCCTGAATCACGCTGCAGCGGAGCAACTAATCGACGTGATTTTTTGCATGAGTTTAGTTGAGGACCTGGACATTTTTATCTCGGAAAATCAAAGAGTTCCCACAGTATTATTAAAAACTAAATCCACGCGTTATTAACATCCAAGTTTACAAATTATTTTATTGAAAAATGAAATAGATGAAGTTTAAAATTTGAATCACAAAATGTAGATTGCGGAATTTTTATATTATTTAGAGAAGAAATGACAAAATCTCACCTCAAAAGCTCTTCCAATTTCTTATGTTCCTTCTCTCTATGTTCAATTAATTTTAACATTTCATTCCTTTCCCTCGCTAGTTCTTTCAATGACTTATAAATTTCTTTAACATTTTTATCACTGAAATAATTAAAAAATATATACAGTCAACTATGTTAAAAAATCAGTATTGTGTGTTGCCAGTAATGACATGGTTCTGAGGCATGGTCTTTTTCGGGCCTCAAAAGAAATGCAGGAGGTCCAATATAGAAGAACCAAAGTCAAAGAGCTAGCAAGTGGCATTGGGCGGGGCACTTACGAACAAACTGCTGGGATGGCAATCTCAAATTGGAAAGTGCAGTGTCAGCAGACCCCTCCACTTGTTGGACAGACAACATCAATATCTTCCTGTTTCATAGTAGAAAGGTGAAGGATTAGTTTTTAGACACACAAAGAAATATATCTTATAGAATACCTACTGAAGACAACCTTACTTCGATGCTCCAAACTTTATATCTGGAGTTGGCAAGCGCTTTATCGCCAATGAGTCTAATGGCACGCCATTCCACTGAATCCAATGCAGCAAGCTGATATTAGGCAGAGCCATTATTAAACCCATCTTTCTATATAATAAATAATCCCTGTGTAAATAACAAAATATTGGAGCAAAGTAAACAAATACACACCTATAATCATCTGTTTTCATTAACCTCATAGTGATTGTTTTCAAACTATTAACAATTTCTGTGTATTTCGCCTTGGCACTGTCCATTCTTGCTTCGTGATCTTTCCTAACAACACCTATGTCAGTTTCCATACCCTCAATAACTTTAGTTAATCTCTCGATATCTTCAGAATATTTCATCTTCTCTTTATGTTCCAACTCTTTGGGGATGTCTCCAGTCAGTTCTGAATGCAGGACTGCATAATGAATTTTTGTATTGGCAGTGTCCTTGTTTTCTGTGTCTTCTAGATATCTGTCAGTCTACAAAGTTTGATAAAATCTTGATAAAAATTAAATCCTTTATTATTAAAACAACTACAAAGTTATGCAATATGCTTGCACAATAATATGAGACTGTTACTTAACTAGATGATGACCGCAACTTCGTATGCGTGGATTAAGGTTTTTATTCCCGCGGGAACTCTGTAATTTTACAGAGTAAAAAGTGGACTACATAGTCTTTTTTTTATTCTGTATTACTACAATATCACTGTATTATAAACACATGTTAATCCTGAGTATGAGCTATCTCCACTACAAACAACAAGTACCAAACAAGTAACAAACATCCATACATACATCCATCCTCACAAACTTTCGCATTTATAATATTATTGGATGAGCATGACAATACATACTATTCAGTGTGTTCACAAGACAATATGAGTATTATAAATGCAAAAGTTTGACCGATGACCATATCCATTTGTTAATTAAATTTTCACTGCTCAACTGCTCTGCCAATTTTGACTAAAGTCACAGAACTAGCAAGTATTTTGAATACATACATAGGTATTTTTATTCCAGAAGACCTCCTAGAGACGAAGTCGCGCATATTACGTGATCCGTTTAATTATGATTAAAGCAATTTAAAATAAAATTTCTTTTCAACTTACTTCTGTCGTCATATCAGAAGGATCAGCCAGACTTTTTTCATAATCATACTGAAAAAAGATAAAATGGTGCTATTTCTATTATATAAATTCTCTAAGCTAAATTAAATGACAGCTCTATCTATATTGCTATCTTTTCCTCAGGGTACTTTCTGAGAACGATGGCACACTATTTTATTAGACCTGTCAATTTAGTTATGAGATTGTGTACAATTTATTTAGTTCCAATATGGTGCTATATTTTTTTTAGTGTATGGTGTTTGATACAGCGTTTATGCTATCAACATTTTGCTCATAATTTTAAGTAATCACATATCAAGCTATGTAAAGAAAATGCTTATTTCGCCAGTAAAGTCGACGCTCGTTTAGTACCGCCCAAGGGACACGTGCAGGGAGGCGCCTACAATACTGACTTACCTACGATAGTTCATATTAAATGTAAGAAAGTAGGAAGATTTTGAAATCTAATATCTTGTTTTCTTCTTCTTTATCAACCAATAGATGTACACCATAATCATATCATAATGTGTATCATAAGTAGGCTCAGGACCGCTCAGCGGGCGATGGAGAGAGCTATGCTCAGAGTGTCCCTGCGGGATCAAATCAGAAATGAGGAGATCCGTAGGAGAACCAAAGTCATCAACATAGCTCAGCGAGTCGCGAAACTGAAGTGGAAATGAGCAGGGCACATAGTTCGAAGAGCTGATGGTCGTTGGGGTCCCAAGGTGTTGGAGTGGCGACCCCGCACCGGGAAGCGGAGTGCAGACGCCCCACCAGGTGGACCGACGACATCAAACGAGTCGCAGGGAGCCGCTGGATCCAGGCGGCGCAAGACCGAGGCCTGTGGCAGTCCATGCAAAAGACCTTTGTGCAGCGTGTGGACGTCTATCGGTTGATAAAGAAGAAGAAGAAGAAGGTCTCTAGCATACACTTCCACCTGCCTCGGTCTTGCGCCGCCTGTATTCAACCAACCAACACCTGCCAACACCATTGGTTTGTTGTTGTAGACAGACAATGTGTGTTGTGCTCTCTGCTCTAAATTGTGTGAGCCTTAAAAAAAAGATCGCTCTGCAAAATAGCCTACACACCATCCATCAGGCTAATAGGGGTTTAAATGAGCTAGGTAGTGTAAATGTATCTCACCAGGAAATCAAGTCCTTCATCCTGTTTCCCCTCATCCTTGTGGTTGGACACGTGCATCAGCATGCGTTGGTCGTACTCGGACAACACTGCATTCACTTGTTCCAGCTCATTTGAAGGGAAGGCCCCTTTCCGCTTCCTCACTCTACATGGTTTGTACAAATTCTAGAAAAAGCCCAAATGGAAGAAAATTACATTCATTACAGAAATTGAGATAATATAATAAGTATAATAATTAAAAAAATAGAGATTTTGTCATGTCTCATGACTTTTAGAACAAATACAATTTTACTTTTTGTTTGCAGAAAGATTTCGATACCCTTCACCTTTGTCGCTAACACAATCGAACAATAGTTTGGTTTTGCTTCGCGCCCAATTTGGCCTGCGCTTAAGAAATGTTCTTTCCTAAAATAGAGCTCTTTTTAACCGACTTTAAAATAGGAGGTTATCAATTCGTCTGAATCTTTTTTTTTATATATGTTCACCGATTACTTGAAGACGCCTGAACCGATTTGGAAAATGCTTTTTGTTTGAAAGGGTATACTTTCCAGATGGTGCCATTTAAATTTTATCGAAATTGGTCAAGCAGTTTTTAAAATAACAACAATAAAGTATATACTTTGTGGTAGCGCAGTACTTTGTATAGCGCAGTACTTTGTAGTAGCGCAAGTGTTTGAAGTTGGTTTTTTAAAATAATTTTTTATATTAAATTATATTTGTTTTGCATTTGATAAAAATCAAAATTTGAGTAATATTATTTTACATATAATATTACATTATTATGAAACAATAAAGTAATGAAGCAGTAATAGCCTAGTGGTTATTACTGCAGTCTCCTATTCAGGGGGTAGCAGGTTCGATCCCTGGCATGCACCTCTGGCATTTCTAAGTTAAGAGTGTCATGATTTTATAAAAAAGACTGTGTTAAATGAATTTTTCAAGTGGCAATTCTTTCAGTGTGGCAACACTTGTTTATGTTGGTAATTTGTTTGTTGTTGGCAAACATGGTTGCGTTGGCCAATCAGGAATAAGCACGTGTAGCCCCGACAACAAAGAGTGGGAAAAATGGGGGGGATAAAGCGAGTGCCGGATGGTCGAGAGCGGAGGACAGGCAGTTAGTGATTTATCTTTGAATAGCTCGGTTAATAATGGGCAAAGAATCGATATTTGTGACAACTTCAGAAGTGGCAATATGAACCCAATGGTATGTAAGAAGTGATTACTTTGTATGAAATGTTATACCTTCAAAATAGTTGAATAATTATTTTTCGAATAGCTAAGATTATAGTATTTTATATGGAATTAATGGTGTTAATTTAGTAATAAGTTGTTGAAAGGCTTTGTCCTTTACAATAATTTTATTAAGACTACAGTGATTCTATCATATCACTTGGAACATTTGGCTAAGGCTACTCTTTGGTACTGTTTTCCTGTGATATTGTTAGCATTGCGACACCCATCATTAATTTCGGGTAGGTCAATTTTCATATTGGATTATATCCCGTATGATCATGACGAAAAGCTATGTTGACATATCAGTTTGGATCATTTGGTCAAAGCGACTCTTTGATAATGTATCCTTGCTATATTCAACATTTGAAGAAATAGTCTTTCTTATGTTATGAGAACTCGATACATTTAGAAGATGTTAAAAGGGTTGAAGGTATGACATCAATTATGAATCATTTATATAGTACCCACATTATATAATTTTCATAGTTTAATTTTGCCGGGGTTAAGTTAAGGCAGATAATATTAATACAGTTGCGAACTCGATGAACAGTTTATAAACAGTGTGGGGTTGATAAGGATAGCGAGTGAATATAAATCTGAGATTTAACAAAGTTTATTCTATATTGGACTAAGTGTGAATGAATGAATGAATGAATGAAATTTTATTCACAAAAATGCAGGTACAACATGATTGTAGGTGTGTTCATATGTATCCAGGTTACTATAATAGTGAAGTTATGTAAGTCCTTAATTTATTTATTTATTTTAAATTTTAACCATGTGTGTTAATGCCATTCGTTTCAACTGACTAAAAATGTAATGTGCAATCAAATTCAAGATTTGTAATTTTCGTCATGTTTTATTTGGAGGGTAAAATGAAATAATGAGTCGAGTGAAAATGATAGTTTGTGGCAGCCAAAGTTTGATAGATATGTTTGATTCTAAGCCTTCTTACTTGAAAGGCATAGTTAGACTATGAGTTGAGTCAAAATGATAGTTTTAGTTTTAGACGGTAACTATGATGTTACCTACTGTATTAGACCATGTATCTGTAGATGGTAACTATGTATGTTACCTACTGTATTGGACCATGTGTGTCTGTTGATGGTAACTATGTATGTTACCTACTGTATTGGACCAGTGCGTCTATAGGCGGTAAATAAGTATTTTACCTACTGTATTCGACCATGTGTGTCTGTTGATGGTAACTATGTATGTTACCTACTGTATTGGACCAGTACCAGGACCATAGACATTCGAACAGTGGCCAAGTGTGCCGTGGATTTCAAAGAAGTGATAAATTTTATTTGGCGGACTACGGGTGTCCTAAAGATAAGTGAGAGTGTCAAGTTATACATGAAATGAAATGAAATCGTTTAGTTGCTAAATGTGAGTAGTAAAGCGATAGTAATATATTGTAATAATATTTTCTTTCATATTTTGCCATTTGCATGGTGTGCAAATTCTCAGTTAAGTATCTGCATTCAATTGAAAAACAATAAAATATGTCATACATAATATTTTGATAGTTAAACTTTATGATAGTTTTATATCCACTTTTTTCTCGGTTCACGATACTAGTGTGAGTGTGAGTGTGTACAGGAAGATAAGTTCTATAATTTCAAACAGCACTGAAATATGTTCTCTATTTGAGAAATTTAATTCTAAAAAGTTATTTGGTCCACTTTATTGACAGAATAAATTTATCTTGGCACATTGTAGGTATTAAAAATATTTCCGTAAAAAAAAAAAAGGAGACTTACTACTACTATAATAGTTTTCATATCATAGACCTTTATTTCAATATTTTTATATTTTTATAATATTGAAGGAAATATTGGTAAATTTAAGTATCGTGTACGTGATGCAAACTATGCCACACGTTTTCCGCCATGATTTCATTATCTTCCTAAGATTCAATTCTTAATTTGGATCTACCCGCCTAGTAGAATAAAATCAGAACCAAGCCGAAATCGAGAATGATTATCATTATTGGACATGAGTGAATCTCTTTTAAAGGGTTCTGCTGTTTTATTTTTTTTAACCAACTTCTTTTAGTATATATTTTTTCCAAACTTTAAAATTACCGTAATTTTCCTAAATACAGTAACTAGCCTGAAAAAATTGAATAAACCTAATTGGGATAAATAATAGTGGTTTAGAGGTGGACAAAGTGTAACAGTGAATTATATCTTAAGTAATTTATTAGCAATCATTTAAATGATACGAGGGTAAGAAAGCCTGTGACACGATTAAGGGCAAAATGCCCAATGATACGAATTAGAGTAGACTACTCAGGTTGGCAAGATTGTCCTTTGATGATAAACTTAAGATCACCTGCATGATTGTAAATATTTGTCAATATAATAATTGTTCTTAATTGGCCGCGAGGGCAAGAAGGGCTTAAACTATGAAAAGGCAAGACTGTCAAAAATCAGATGAAATTAAGAGTACTTTCTTCATTATTAGGTGGTCGTGTAGCTTTTTGATCAGCATTTACGGGTAGGATACGCGATTGGTTGACCGCGTGCATTTTATGTTGCGTTGTTTTGTAGGACTTACCAATATGTTTAAGTTATTATTGAACGAAATAAATATACCTTCGGGTCGAAAAAAAGTTTGAAGAATCACGTCCATGTTATATACTTTGCTTTATAATAATGCGTTTGTATGAATAATCGCGTAAGTAGGGTTCAAAAAAAAGAAAACAGACAAAAAGAGTGTTCTTTTTAAATTCTTTGCGATCGGGAATTTGACAGTTTATAATAGGTATACATGTACAAGATAAGTTATCTAAGTAAGATCAGTATGTTTTTGAAGATAACTTTTTTGATGAATCTTTATTTGCTTACTCACTTTTTAGAAAATTTTATTGCGTACCTACTTGATTACAGAGTATGGTAGGTACATGCAATATTTTATTCATAAGAACTTGACTTGATGAACTGAGAAACGGGAAATCGCAATTATTACGTGGAGTGTTTTAAATAATAATACATATTATTATTATTTTGTATATAACTCCAGTAGCAAGCTTTGGTAGCAAATAATATGTTAGTGACATATAGTGCTTTTGAGAATTACCTAATATTATCATTATGAATATTTGAAGTTGATGAATATGATGTATATGAACTTTTCTTTGATAAAGAATGTTATAATATATTCTAATGAACTGTTTCTTTGTGAGTTGATGAAACATTTGTGTTTTGAGGATATTCATTACGGGTACGATAGGCGGGGTATATTGACGAGGTTTTAATCATGAATTATTGATTATTATTTATAATTCTTGTAAATCAATTTGGTGATCGATTTACCAATTTATTGCGATGAAAATTACGATTATTCTTAGGTAAAATAAATAAACAGTTGTATCGTATACTTACGTTAAATAATTAATGACAGATTGAAACTGAAGAAACATACGAGTAGGTTAAAATACACTTACGAAGGTAAACTGGAGCAAAATATTGTGCAATACTTGGAATTATATCTAATGTTATTTTGTCTTATTCTTAAAATTATCTTGTCTTGATTTAGATCTACTCGTATTTAACTGTGCTAATGGCATTAAAAAAAATACTTTATTAGTGGCATTCTTAAACCTTTCTTAGAGAAAGTTAATGTGTGTGTTTATGAACTATTTAATGTAAGTGCCCACAAGTTGACACATATTTAAAAATTTTCCAGCATTGGTTCTACAAAGATATTCAAGCAGATTATTTATTTATTTATAAATAAGTATTTCAACGCATTGAACGTCAACTTGCGCCTGTAGTAGAAATTTAAAAGATAATATTTTAAAAAGAAACTCTTCATGCAAGTTTTGAACGATATCATTAATTTTATAAATACTTAATTTGAATTTGAATTGGATTTGAATTGAATTTGAATATATTTGTTATTTTTATTATTTATGTACAAGAAAAAAAATCTCTTAAAATCTTTTATCAGATGAATTGGACAAAGGTGAAGCTTATCTCTATGTGGAGATTTCTTTCATCTTGCTCAAAAGTGAGAGGTGAAATTAAAAAGTGGTGCATGGGTATAAAATGTACATCCTTATATAATAATATACTATAATAATATACTAGCAAAAAGCTGAGCTTTGTGAGGGCTCGCGTAGTTTTTCTAACGGTTATTAAGTTCCGTTGCAGCGATGTTAAACTCTTTGGTTTTCTAACAGATGTACATGGTAGTACAATAACATTCTATCCAATGAAGTTAAATTTTTTTTAAAATAAATTATATAATAAACCATAAATACGCAAAAATACATAAATATTTTCATAAACATTTTTATAAAAATTATAATTCTATACAGTACATTAAGAAAGATAGTGCTGCTTCACTCTAAATTTGAAAGTGTGTATTGACTGTCTTTAATATGCTGAGGTAGTGAGTTTCATAGGCAATAATGCGGTGAACGAAAGATTTTTCTGAACATTTCCAATCTGATTTAGTAATTGGTATGGTAAAAAGAGAGTTTCGTTGACAACAAGCATAAAATTATAGAAATGAAGGAATGGTGATTTTGAGAGGTCGTTCGTCAGGTACATTACAAATCGATAGGGACGGATATAGTTAGATTGTCTAGGTATTTTTAAAGGATCTAGCAATCAAGTTCAGTGTTGATTAGTAGCTAGAGATTTTGAGATCACCTGCGAATAAAAAAAATATATATTGCGACTGCTTGAAACAGAGATGAACGTCATTAGTAATGTTAGGGATGGATTCTCAGAATTCGAACCGTTTACCATTAACGAAAAAATTAATTGCTTTGATTGCCGATTATTTAGTTATTTTAATACAAATTGGTGATTGTTTATTTTAGATTTATATAGATATATTATTTTCTTGTTGACTATATTTTTTGGATGAATAATAAATTTTATATTATTTAAATTACTATTTAGATGACTGTGAATGTTTTTTTTTTTTTAAATATTTGATAATGAATGTTTTATAAATAAGCAATTTTAAGATGAAAACATTGTTTAAAGAAATGAATAACATAATTAATTATTTGATACAAGTTCTGGGTTGTAGCCAGTAAATATGTCAGGTAAAACATTTTTTTTTTTGAAAAGACAATTTATTGCGTGATATTTTTATAAATTCGTAGACTGCAATACTCTATAATACAGAACTGATGGCACCGCATTCACGAATGTTTTGGTGGGATAAACTACTTTTTAGGATAAATAAGAGATAATTTGATATTATTGGAATTTGCTTAAAGTAGACCAAACCAAGGTGAAGTAAGTTTGCTTTCGAAGTGAGTGAGTCACTTGATTGATTTCCGATTTCAAGATGGTATTTAAGTGAATAGTCAGTATACCATATTCAGTAACATGATTGAAAAGAAACAGCGTAATAGTAAAAAAAAATGACTTAATTAGTAAATATTTGTTGCGGTATTTTTACTGGTTCTTCCCGCTAGGTTGCGGTATTTCGAACCAGAACTTTTAATTTAAAACTTAAAAATTTAAGTACTTAATATTATTGTCTAATTGACTATACAGAGATTATGAATGCAGAGTTAAGTTTGTAATTAACAGATAGTTAAAAGAAATTGTTAACTTTAACTAAAAATTATGTTGAGGTTAATAGAACGAATAAAGATTTGAATGAAATGAATAGGTTTAGGGTTGAATTTGTGAATAAATTAAAATTTTGAATTGTTAGTCTTGAGATATTTAGTCTAAAGATTGGATTTTGAGTGAGATAATGACATTTTTATAATAAAATGATAAGGATTGAATGAGTTGGGTTAACCTCGCTCCTAAAATATCTTAGAGACTGTGCTGGCTAAGCTACGATGAGTAGTTGTTTCACGTAGCACTAGCACGAGATAGTTCTTAGATAGGTCTAAACCTCTCGTTAGAGAGTTTATGTTTCGTGGGTCTAAAGTTTCTATAACTATAAGTGTAGTGTGTAATATGAAATTGGTGTTAATTGGTTAGTGCTAGAGTAATTCGTAATATTAAAATTAGTAAAGATAATTAGTTTCGAATCTGATTCACAATAAAATAAGTCCAGTGAGAATTACGACCGAATGTCATGATCAAAAATTAGGTTATACATATACAAAAGGATAATTAATTTAGTTGAAATGTGGTGCGGGTATATTAACAAAAAAATTATGGATATTATTTTATGTTGTTATTCTAATGCATGTTGATAATACAGTGTTGAAGTGCAACATTCCAGCTAAACGGTTTATATCGTGTGTATGATATAGATATATAGATATATCTATATCTATGTATGTAAGGTATGCGGTTACCAGATTTTTAGTAGGGTACGTGCGCCGGAGGCTGCACGATATCGGATGGCCGAATGTCATGATTTTATAAAAAAGACTGTGTTAAATGAATTTTTCAAGTGGCAATTCTTTCAGTGTGGCAACACTTGTTTATGTTGGTAATTTGTTAGTTGTTGGCAAACATGGTTGCGTTGGCCAATCAGGAATAAGCACGTGTAGCCCCGACAACAAAGAGTGGGAAATATGGGGGGGATAAAGCGAGTGCGATGGTCGAGAGCGGAGGACAGGCAGTTAGTGATTTATCTTTGAATAGCTCGGTTAATAATGGGCAAAGTATCGATATTTGTGACAACTGTGTTTAAGAAATTAAATATCATAAGCTTCAATGGTGAAGGAAAACATCGTGAGGAAACCTGCACACCTGAGAGACCTTCCACCACACACCTTCATAATGTTCTCAAAGGTGTTTGAAGTCTGCCAATTTGCATTAGGCCAGCATGGTGAACTATGGCCTATAATCCTTCTCGGTTAGGAGACCTGCGCTCAGTACTGAGCCGCTGAAGGGTTTCTGATGATGATGATGATGATGATGATGATGTTACAATACCTGCACAATAACAAGATTTCTCAATAGTTTCTCATTTTGCAGGTAACCAGCACGATCAGAATCAAATATATGATCTTTCTCATACTGCATCACAGCAAACTTGCGCAGTTCATCTTCCTTAGCCTCTCTGAACTCACTTGAGTATTTTATCAGCCACTGGATCAAAGGGAAGATATTGATGAAGTCTAGCCCTTGTATTTGATGAGGTTCAATGATGTATGGGCATTTCATGCTCGGTAGAATTTTTACTATTTTCTCTGTTAAAGCTCTAGAAAAAGAATTAAGTACTACTAAATTTTTTAACTCAACCTGATGCATTCAAAATTGATTAAATATGAGTAGTAAACATTCCAAGGCCAGCAGGGTTTGAACCCACATCTCTAGAGAATCTTGCCCAAAAAAAGTAGACCAACAACTGTAAAGTGTTGCTACTAGATGTTGCTAGCAGTTGCTTAAACTGATTGAAAAAGTAGATACATATCACTAATTTCGATGCTGACGTGTAGTTCATTTGCAGCTGTGGCCAACACACTTGGGCGTGATACCCAAGAGATGTGGGTTCAAAACCCACAGACCTCAGAATTTTTGATGTGTTTATAAATTTATTCAGATATTTCCATATGTGTAGGTTAACACTTTAATAAAAAATAATTAATAAAATAATAGTAAATCAAATGATTACACTAGGCAACTAGTTTAGTTAGTAACATGCTTGAAATGAACTTTAACTTTTCGAAGTTATTGAGATACATTTGTAGAGGTAATCATCATCAGCAACCCATAAATGGCTCACTACTGAGCGCAGGTCTCTAGGTCATAGGCTAAATCCACCAAGCTGGTCTAATGCAAATTGGCAGACTTCACACATATTTGAGTACTCTGGTGAGCAGGTACAATATTTTCCTTCACCATTAAAGTAGTAGTATAGGTTGCCTGGAAGAGATCACTATTAGTGATAAGGCCGCCTTTTGTATTAAATTTTCTTTACTTATTGTATATTTTTTGATCTTGTATGCAATAAAGTTGTATAAAGAAATAAATAAATAAAGTGTGATTGAAGCATGTTATTGCACATAAGGTTGAAAAGTCAGAGGTACCCTATTCCTCAAAAAATGACAATCCTTACAGTGGTTTTTGAGATTAGCGTGCAAAAACAGACAAAATCAGCAGATTAGGTCTTTATTTATAAAACAGTGAGCTGTGATTACTTACATCTTTTTACCAATGGTAAGATTCTCCTCAAACAACAAACTAATATCCACATCTATGTCACACAGTTCAATGCACCATGTCAGACCACCAACTATTTTATCAAAAGCTGACAATCCTTGTAATTGGGCCCTGTAATATCCAGCTGCAACGAGCGCATCAGATATTTCATGCCATTTAACAAGCTGTTCCGCATCTTCACGTACTTCCACCTGAAAGAATGTATGTATCTATGGTATTTATTGACTCAGATAAAATATTAGTAAGACTGACCAGATTTTACTAAAGTTTAACAAGAGAAGTCTATTAGTTAGACAACCTAGGAAGATATTAAAACAAAAAAACATAACAATGGAAATTTAAAGAATAAAACAATGGAAGGTGATATGGTAGAATAACTACCTATTATTTACACGTTTATTAAATAATTTAATATAAAAAATTATTTCCAAAAACCGACATCAAAATCCCGCATCACTATACAAAGTATATAATTTATTGTTGATATTTTAAAAACCGCTCGACCTATTTCGATAAAATTTATATGGGAACACCTGGGGAGTGTACCCTTTCAAACAAAAAAAGAATTTTTCAAATCGGTTCAGGCATCTTCGAGTAATTGGTGAACATAAGTACATAAATATTATTATATTATATATATTTGTAAAATAATAATAGTTATTCTACCATACCAACCACCTAAATAAAATAGAAAGTTAATTAAATAGGTATGTGGAATGTGATCCTTTACACAGTTATATAAATGAGAATACCTCTTTTCCTTCTTGATCCACTCCACTATAGATATTCATCAACGGTTTGCTTCTAGTAAAAATATTCTTCTGTTTGGTGGCCATGTTTATGAAGCTATCACTCACTCCTCCTTTTACAAAATGTGCTTACTACAATATCAAGGTAAGTATCAGGAATGAAAATAGTATTTTAATATATTTTATTCCTACTTAAATTTGATAGTAGGTTATAATTATGTTGCCTATGTTTTAATGATTAAAATTATAAGTTCAGGAATAACACTGGTGCTTAGGATAAATATTCCTAGAAACGCAATAGTCGACGCGGTTATAAGCCATTTTTAGGAAGCCAAAAGCATATTCCCCTGCAGTAGAATAGAAATATTTTTATTTAAATAAAATTTTTACAAGTGCTTTTGAATCGTCTGACTCTACCATTGGTTTGAATGCCCTTCCTGCCGAGAAGAACCAGCAAGAAACTCGGCTAGCAAGTACATATCGTCAAGTTCGTACGATGAGTTCGGACATCGCAGAAAATTAAAAAGCACTTGTGCTGTGATAGGTTGTCATAATAATTCATGTTCATCACAAATAGCCATCAAAAATGTAGTTGACGTACCATACGTACCATAGGAAATAATTACATGGCACTCTGGCATTCATTGCATAGTTCTAAGTTATTTGAGCCTACGTTTGGTCTGTTTACTGTACTTTGGAGCGGTGGAAGCGTTAGGAATTGGTTTGGAATCACGTTATCACGTTGGAATCTAGGCTCTGGCCCACTGGGTGTTAATTTTAATGAAACATGCAAATTAAATATTTCGGTAATAGATACCTTTATCTGGAATATTACCGTATCATTAGTATGGTTCGAAATTCTCAATCATTTTACGATGATTATTAAGCAATTTCAACGAATTTCCTTTATATCAGCCATGAAGGTAGGAAATACATATAATATTTCCTACCATGATAAATCAGCAGTTGCCAGCAGTTGCCAGTTCGTCAGTTACGTCAGTTACCTACTCAAAAACAAAATGTATGTATTTAGTATTATACCATGAAGCACTATTATATATTCTGTGCATGAAGGTAGAAAATATACCTACCTACCATCACAGCCTACCATGTAGGTACCTATTATAACTCTTTGAAAATATCTGTCACTGTCAGTATCGGTCAAAATTAGATGACTGAACTAAAACCACAGACCAGGAACAACAAGAACCTCAAGAACTAAAACAAATAAATCATAGTCGCAAATCCTAGTTCCATGGTCCACAGATTAGTTCTCTGTGGACCATTATCACAGAGTGTCGGTTTACAAGTGGAACCACATTTGTGAGGATCGTTTCGGATTTCGCCCATACAAAACTGTCAAATTCCATAGTTAAGTGTACGGCGGCGGGGCGACCGGCTAAGAAATATATCAATCATTAAAGGACAGCATCAATGTCAAAACATGGGTGGTTTTTTTTTATTTATTTACAAATAACTTAATCCATCATTACAGGATTAACCTAATGCGACAGATAAGTTATAATTAATGACTTAGAAACTTCCTAATAATTATGTATTAATAACTACCTTATATTAACTACTTACAACCAACTTTAACCTAATATTATTAACAAAGAATATATATAGTAACTTTTGTGAACTCGCTCAACGAGCAACTGAACAAATCTATTTGCTCCGATACGATGTTGAGCGTGCGAATCGCGCGTGTGATTGGCGCTCGCTGCAGCAAGCAGCTGCGCGCGCGCGACTGCGCCAGCAGCGGCGGCCTGCGTCTGCGCGACACGCTCTCGTTCGGTGCGCATAACCGTAATTCCTGCAGGACAGCCGGATTGTGCAGCTTACCCCGTAGCACCTTAAATAAGTACGTCGCCAGAGATAGCTCCGTCCGTACCTCCAGTTTGTTATATCCCACCATGCCCATGACGAACAGAGTAGGATATAGCAATGGATATCCCGGATACACTCCATACAATTTGTTGTACAAAAACCTTAAAAATTTGTTTTGAATTCGCTCCAACATTATTTTGTACTTAGTCTCACTCGGTGACCATATAATTGCGTTGCATTCCAAGTGACTTTTCACAAGGGCTTCATATAAAACCCTTAACGCTTTGACGTTGGTGAATGCATTCGCTTGACGCAACATAAAGCCCAAATTTTGATACGCTTTCTTAGAAACTTTAACTATATGTTGCCGGAAATTCAAGTCCGTGCTGAAGTGGACACCGAGATCCCTAACTTCCTTGATCCGCCGTAGCGGATGCCCCTCGAGCTGGTACTGATGGTGGCGCGGGTCACGCGCGCGACTAAACGTCATGACGGAACATTTGGAGACATTAAAGTAAAGTTTATTCAGCTCGCTCCATCTGCTGACTGCATCTATGTCCCTCTGTAGTCCGTCATGATGTAAAATATCTCCCACCTCCCTAACTAATTTCAGGTCGTCAGCAAACAACAGGCACGTCGACTCAGTAACCACCTCCGGTAAGTCGTTTACCATCAAGATAAATTGGAGAGGTCCTAAGTTGCTGCCCTGACTGACGCCTGACCTTGTATAGTAGGGCTGTGACCGGTGTCCACCGCAGTCAACGTACGACTGTACGACGTCAAGACGCCTATCCCGCAGGTTACTAGCGAAGAAAGCAAGCGTCTTCGGCGTACAGCCAACACGGGCCAGCTTTGCCAGTAGCACATCATTATCGACCGTGTCGAATGCCTTCCTAAAATCAAAGTAAGCTACATCTACTTGTACCCTTGCATCTACTGCTGGCACCAATCGCGTCATAAGATGCAGCAAGTTCCCAGTCGTTCCCCGCCCAGGACGAAATCCGTGCTGCGCGTCAGACAATTGAGAACTCACCTGCTCATATAAACAATTATGTATTGCCGACTCAAACACCTTAGCCGGTGTGCACAGGACTGCCACTGGTCAGTAGTCACTAGGCTCAGGACCTCCACGGCCTTTCGGCACTGGCACCACCCGAGTAAGCTTCCAATGGTCGGGAAATGTTGCCGCCGCAATGCAGATGTTAGATAGATGCAGCAGTGGTCCCAGTAGCACCATACGGCAATCCTTGAAGATGAACGGCGGTATTCCATCCGGTCCTACCGAGCGCTTCAGCGGCAGCCGCGCGAGCGCACGGGCCACCGCTCGTGGTGACAAGCGCCCCAACTCAGCACGTGCCGCACCCTCACCGCCCGCCGCGGCCGCCGCCGACACGCTCAGGGTGGGCGGCTCGGGATTATACACAGATTGAAAAAAGCTACCGAAATCCTCGGCACACTCTTGGTCTGAAAGCACTCGTCCGTTCTTTATTAACTTTTGTCGGTTCGAGTTACCTTTCTTTGACCTCATGTAGCCCCAGAATGCTCGTGGATCTGTCGTCAAGTGGTTCTGTTCGCGATCTCGGTAGTTGTCGTGTGCGATCGCCGTCTGCGCCTTCACTCTCGCCCTAACTTGCGCGAACACCGCATAGTCGTTTTGGGACTTACTTTTTATGTATCGCTTGTGCAAGATGTATTTCCGTCGTATGTCTCTAATTAGTTCAGAAGTATACCAAACCGGGTAAATATACCTACTATTTTTAGGGAGTTGTCTTTTTAGGGGTACACACGCGTCAAAAATATCATTTATTTTAGCATAGAAGAGGTTCAAAATAGATTCTGGGTCATTTAGACTATATATTTCAGTCCAGTCTGTCATTGCCAGTAAATAATATAACTGTTGGAAATCTGCCTTGTTAAAATTCCATTGTTTAAATGTCACTTGACTATATAAGTACGGTAAAGGTTCTTGGAGTAGGTCTACCGCGGGCGAGGCGGGCGAGGCGGGCGAGGCGGGCGAGGCGGCCGAGGTGGCCGAGGCGGGCGAGGCGGGCGAGGCGGGCGAGGCGAACGAGGCGTGCGAGGCGGTGACGGGCACGGACACGGCTAGCGGCGGGTGGTACCCGTCCACCGGTTCCAGGGCCTCGTCCCCCAGGCGCACCTCTACGGTGCCGCGGCCGCTCAACACGAGGTCCAGCTGTCTGTCGTTACAGTTTGGTACCTCATTATACTGAGCGAGTTCACAAAAGGCCATAAAATACTCATAATAATTACATACCTGGGCATTGCACGAAAACAAGTTAAAGTCACCTAATATTAAGACATTATACTTATACCTACTACATAATTTCTCTAATAAATTAAACATGATCATATAGTCATTTTCATCAGCCTGTGGTGGAATATAAACAACGCAACAAAGAAATAGAAACCTATTTTTTCTATGGACTGTAGCACAAATCAGCTCAAAGTTATATTTGTTTAAATTAATATTGTCGGGCATCAATACTCGGCGCAACTCGAACCGCGGTGTAGCTACTAAAAGCACGCCACCCTGCTTGCGCCCGTCCGCTCGATCGCACCGCAATATGGAATAGCCAGGCAAAGCAATTTCTGCGTTATTAATTGACTCGTTACAGCCAGTCTCTGTTATTGCAAATAAATCCGCCCCAGATGCTTCGAGTAAAGTTAAAAATTTTGACGTTTTAGTGCGAAGACCTCTTACATTCTGATAAAATATAATAATATTTACACTTTGATTGTTATTACCTAATTGTCTATAAAGATTTTTTGGTTGGGCCACGAAACCAAGTCCACTCGCTATACTCTGCATCTTTAGGCCAAATTTCAGGATCACTCAGTTTCTCGAAATCACTTTCTTTCACACAAACTCTAAATGATGAATAACTTCTTTCAGTTTTGTGTATTATCTTATCTACTTTAATATAATTAACGTTTCTCAGTACTGCTCGAATATATTCCGTTAAATCATCTTCAGTAGTTTCTTTAAGTAACCTCCACACATGAAGATATTTGTTTCGTTCAACTGCTTTAATTGGAATAATAGACATATTCCCCCCTTTTTAGGGTTCCGTACCCAAAGGGTACCAACGGGACCCTATTACTAAGCCTACGCTGTCCGTCCGTCCGTCCGTCCGTCCGTCCGTCCGTCCGTCCGTCTGTCAGCGGGCTGTATCTCGGTAACCGTAATAGGTAGACAGTTGAAATTTTCACAGATTGTGTATTTCTATTGCCGCTACAACAACAAATAATAAAAATTAAATTAAATTAAAAAAATTAAATAAAATATTTCCATGGGTACATGGAAATATTTTTATGTAATTTTTTTTAACGGAACCCTAAAAGAGCGAGGCCCGACTCGCACTTGGCCGATTTTTTAATTGGGTGCATCTTTTTATTTTTCACCTCTATCCATCTATCTCCATCTCTTTCATCTGACTGTGACTGGTAGTAATTCTGTACGTCTACACGCGTCCTATTCCCTGAGTTTTTAGCCACTTCCGCATAGCTTGTTGTTAATTGAGTTTGGACTACCGACGACTTTCCTTCAGATCCCACCTCTGTATCAACTTCCAGAGCATCTGATGGTTGGATTTGGACCGCGGATGGCTTTCCGGATACCACTCTATACTAGACTTCCACGTTGCCCGTTGGTTGAGATTGGACCGCGCAGGGCTCGGTCCCGAACAACATTCCTTCAGAGATCACCGCTGCCTCAATCTCTTCATCTTCTAGATTACCTTTAGTCTTTGGACTAGCCTGTTTTACAGTTTTCTTACTATTGGAATGATTTTGTAATTCCTTCTTTAAAGATTGAACTTCAGCCTGGAAACGTGCACATCTTTCATTGGCTTCCTTCAACTCGGCCTGCAGACGATCAATCTCCTTTTGTGATATACTCGAAACGGCCGCCTGGATTTCTTGGACTAACCTTGACTCCAAGCTTTTTATCTTTCCGTCAACTGATTCATTTACCATATCCTTAAGTGCTGATACATCAAATTTTCTGTCCGCGCTCTCTGTATTACGTGCTAAATCCGTATTCTGCGTAGATAGCTCAATGCAAGCACTTTCAAACGTCTGATTCAGGTTCTCTTGCACCCGCTGCACATGGTTGCTGCCCGCATTTGCGTAGTCGCCGCGGACCGGGGTATCGTCCGATACTCGAACGCGCCGGGTGACATTCGAACAGTGTTCACATGTGAATGTGCGCTTTATCTGCACACCATTTTCTCTAAATGCAGCAGCTGCAATATTCCGGCATTGATAGTGGTAACTACCCTTGCACCCAATACAGTTCAAAAGGTCCAATTAATCAATTATATCCTTGCACTTAACACAATTCATATTTTTTCATAGGTATACCAAGAATTTTATTTATTTATTTAGTATTTTCTTAATTATTTTTCCAAAATTCTGTGATTTCCGTTGTGACAGTTGACATCTCCACTTTTGGCTCCACGTATCATTGATACAGTCCTTAAAGGATCGTTGAGGACAAAAAATGTTTTGACATTGATGCAGTACACAATCGATACAATTTTTTGCTGAAAATTGGTTCCACGTAAGCCTGGCAATACACGTCAGGTTTTGTTTCCGACTGTCTGATCAGACTACCGGATCGTATTTACTCGATACACGTCCGATTTTTGCGTCAGGCTTTTTTTGAGCTCAGTCGTTCCCGAGCTATCATCCGTGTATCATCCCGAGTGCTTGCGCGTACGGAGCAAAACGGACGGAGCGACGCTATTGGATTCACCCAATTAATTTGACAAGACTTACCGAGAGTCATTTCTAATTAAAACATCCAAAATTACTAAGACACCCCGAAAAGTTTTTAATTTTTATAGAATGTTTTTCTACGGCTACAATTAGCCGTTCAATATCATAAAATTCGGCCATTATTCGATCCACGATGCGATGGAAACGAGTCGCAGGGAGCCGCTGGATTCAAGCGGCGCAAGACCGAAGCCTGTGGAAGTCTATGCAGGAGACCTTTGTCCAGCAGTGGACGTCTATAGGTTGATAAAGAAGAAGAAGATTCGATCCACAACGATGCGTCCACACAGTATCAGCGCTAGATTCGACTGGCAAATCGGAAGGAATAACCGGACGTCTATTTCGTCTCACACTAGAAGTATGTAGACCGCGCCTTCAGACAATCGGACCGACAGTAAAATCGGAAACGCCTCGCGCCCGCTTCCGACTCGGACGTCCGATCCGACTACCGGATCGGACGTGTATTGACCGTTCATACAAAGTAATGGCTCCAATGCCTTCCGGTAGCCGGATCAGACTATCGGATCGGACAATCGGATGAAAAAACCTGACGTGTATTGCCAGGCTAAGACGTTTGAAGTAAGATGAAGAGCATGGAACTAGGAATTACGACTACGTCTAATTAAAGAGTAATCTCTGGTTTGCCGTCTGAAAGTTTGTAACAAAGTATAAAGTTAAAAAATCTGAAATCATAAAAATAGTTTGGTGTTTGGGTGGCATCAAACTCGCAGTTGTTATCATTGTTGGATTAATTAACGTAGTCGTAATTCCTAGTTCCATGAACTAGCCGCATAGGTTAGGTACCGTGAAACCTGTTGACTGCCACTTTTTAGTGGTTCAGAAAGTTTGATCTGCTTTATCATAAAAAAATATATGACGATATATAGACTAACCTATTTCTAGTTGTAGTATATTTCATAGAAATTGATGAAAATACCAAAAGAATCTTCTAAAGTAATAATTTAAATTAAAAAAACCCTACAAGTGATGTGGAATGTCAATTTATTCTCGAACAAAAAACAATTAAGTTTTGTTTTTGTACCTGATTAAATAGGTTTAATAAAACAAAAATGTATATGTTTATTTAATTTATTTGAACGAACTGAATATTTGAATGAAAATGAATATACATACTTTATATGCACACAAGAAACATATGAATACAAAAGATACCAAAAAAGGTGCCACAAAAGGCCATAATTAATCAGATTCGTCCATACTACTATTTTCACTGTCGTCACTGCTATCATCACCTACATTAATAATTATATGTTCGTTTTCTATAATATTATCTATTTTCACATCTCTTTCATAATCTTCCCTTATTAATTTAACAGTTCTATTCACAACCTTTTCCCAGTCTCCTTTAGTCACATGTTCACAAGCTTCTTCTAATAATTTTAGCATTTTTTTTGTGGTAAATGGGGGTTCTGTATTGTGTCTTGCAGCATATCCCTTAATTTGAGCCCACACCAACTCAATCGCATTATACTCACAATGGTAAGGCGGTAACCGTAACTCTGTGCCCATGTTCTAATGCTATTTCGTCAATGACGTATCGGATCTTGGTTGGTTTGTTTTCTTTTAAAAGACGTACTAATTCCGCTTTTAACATATTCATGTTTGCATCTACGCCATTTTTACGAAGCCATGCGACGATATCAGCTTTCTTTTGGGATTGGGCAGGTGGCTTGTCAATTTGCATCGAGTGGTATGGGGCGTTGTCCATAATTATAATAGATGGTTCAGGGAGGCTACACAACATTGAGGTAAACCATTCAGTAAACTTTTCTCCATTCATGTCTTCATGATAGTCTCCAGTGGTTTTTGACGCAAAAGCCATGAGAGAACCTTCGACAAACCCGTTGATGGTTCCGGTGTGACAAATTATAAGTCGCGATCCTTTTCCTACAGGAACTTTGGAAGTAGATGCTGCTGTGTCATCGTTCCAAGAACGGCCTACAGTATGGTTAGCATTAAGCCATGTTTCATCCAAGAACACAACATTTTGCCAATTTTTGATTTCTTTCACTTGCCGTAAAAAAGTATACCTTGCCATCGCTATATCAAATCTTTCCATCAATATTTTGCGTTTGTTACATTTTTTGTATCGAAATCCAATGGTCTTCAAAATCTTCGTTAAAGAACTTTCCCCACCGAAGAATAATCCAGCTTCCTTCAGTGAATGCACCAACTTTTTTCTTGTTGGATACTCCTTCTGTAAATAGTAGCCGTAAACATGTCTTCGGATAGCATCGGCATCAAAGCTATCGATGCCTACGACTGGTTTTGCTCGTTTTCTCTTTTTTGGTGTGTGAAGTTTATTTTCTTCTGTGCCAGTCTCGCCATATTTTTTTTTTAGTTATCCGTCTAACAGTTCGTTGTCCAATATTAAGCGCATCAGCTACGCGTTCAAGCACTGACGTTATAGGTAAAATTGGCCCTCCATTTTGAGCTTCACGATCGAAATAGTTACGAAGGCGTATTACGAACTCACGTGTCTGACTATTTAGAACAGTTCTCTGCGTACGTTCGGTCATATCGACGAAATCCACAACAAAGGGCTTGAACAGAGTCCAAATTAACGAGCAAGGGTCAACAGTAATGCAGTATCAATATTTGAAATCCAAAGCCAGGTCAAAACTATATCACAATCGCATTGCACTGACAGTTTATACTTTTCGAAGCAACGTCAATTCGAAACTGCTTTGTTTTGCATTGAGCATTGACGCGAGTTTGCCGGAGGTAGTAGTTGTGCTAGCCAGCGATCCTATGTGACGATCGTATTAGATTCCATTTTTAAAAATTTTCAATTTAGAAAACCAAATGCCGAGTTGTGGTATATATCATATAAAAATAAAAATTTTACCTTTTGTATGAAACAGCTGATATTTTTTTGCGATTTCAGAGGTTTGTCCACATAGTGAAAATTGTTCATATTCACAAGTACATTCACCCCTTAAATGGTGCAAACTGATTTTTCTACACTTGTATACATTTTAGAAATCAATTTAATAAATAAATTTTGAGTCCTAAACCTAAAACTACATTCGATAAAATTTATGAATCTCTGCACATCACTATCGTCAATAAAGTAATACAATTATTTCCTTCAAAGTCGTTATCAATTAATACGGAACTTCATGAGCGGACAAACGTCAAACCGGCCATCATAGCGTGCCGCTAGTGTAAATACAAATGTGGCAAATAGGGTATTTGACTACTTTTAGAAAATCATCTTAAATTGTTAATAATGCTATGCTGAAGCTAACAAAACGTATATTTCGGCATAATTTTCAGTATTTTTCATAAAAATCGAGAAATAAATTCAAAAAAATAAATTGCCGCGAAAACGTTCCATTTACTTTAATGACGTCACCGTTCACATTTCAATCGTAATTTCATCAACTTGTAGAAGATTTCCAGTATTAGCTTTTACAAAATTGGTTCCTATTTTTCTAGGTATTCTTTAATAAACTATTAACAACAAAAAACAGAGGAAATTAGCATAATAAACGTCACACAAACACGTCGAAATGTATTGACAAGATGAAAATTCCATAGGTGGTGTGGACTGTGACGTCATTCGAGATCACGGAACGTTTTCAATCACGTGACCATGGCCGGAATAGGCTATTTGACTACTTTTAGAAAATCATCTTAAATTGTTAATAATGCTATGCTGAAGCTAACGAAACATATATTTCGGCATAATTTTCATTATTTTTCATAAAAATCGAGAAATAAATTCAAAAAAATAAATTGCCGCCGAAACGCTCCATTTGCTCTCATGACGTAACAGTTCACATTTCAAACAATGACAATTTTATAATATGTGTTTAGGCCGCGTGTCGCATACTATTTGGTATTTAATAAAATAGTAACGATGAAAAACAGACGAAATTAGCTTAATACGCCGCACAAACACGTCGAAATGTATTGACAAAATGAGAATTCCATAGGTGGTTTGGACTGTGACGTCATTCGAGATCACGGAACGTTTTCGATCACGTGACCATGGCCAGAATTATAGCAATTTTATTTAATGTTTTCTAATTAAATAAAGCTTTATTTTTTAGTTTTGTCGTATGGAATACTGTTTTTAGATAATAATCTTTTAGGATGACACCAGTTGAAACGATATTTTTATTATAGTCAAATACCCTATTATAGCAATTTTATTTAATGTTTTCTAATTAAATAAAACTTTATTTTTTAGTTTTGTCTTATGGAATAATGTTTTTAGATAATAATCTTTTAGGATGACACCAAATGAAACAATATTTTTAATATAGTCAAATACCCAATTCAACTATCACTTCTGGCAAGATTGCCATATGAAAATAAAATAGGATAAATTAGGGTACATACTTAAAAAAAAAAGTATGTTTATTGGTGTTAGCTATACAATAAAATAAAAACTAAAAAAAAATTACATTAATCACACTCTTAATACTATTTTCTAAGAAAGTGGCAAATTCACCAATCTGTCTAAAATTGTTCATACTAAAGTTAGGGTTGTCAAAAAAAGAGTTTTTTTAGTTATTTTTGTTTACTTCAAAAGATAGTAGACATTATAAAAATAAAATAAACATAAAAAATCAGTAGCTACAAGGTTTATTATTTTATTGAGATTACCTATATAAAACTTGTTTTGCTGCTTCAAGGCATCCCTGGCAATCCCTTTTCTTTATACTAAGTCCACAGCAACTTTTAGAAAACATACTTGCCTGATTCGTATCTCCATCTTCTGAAAATAATAAGACAAAAATTGTATAAGAATTAGGTGACTACTATACTAGTTAATTATTATTAAAACGATTATGTTACAAATAGTATAATTATGATTTGAATATAAATACGAGATAGTCATTGTCTACTATTTTTGTTTTTATATGAAGTGCTCCTTTGATTGTAAAATTATTTCATTCACAATTTAAAATTAAAGCAGTAGCATTTCCCTATTATATACAAAATACAAATATATAACTTAGTATTTAATTTTGAAGTTATTAATTTTTATTTTAATATTTAAGTTTTACTTATTTGGTAATGAGTTTATTATTATTACAAAATTAATAAAACTGTAAGATAATATAAAAATTAATAATAAAAATCTGGTATAGGTTAGGTAGGTACATTAAAATAAAATATATTTAGTGACAGCCCTACACCTCCACAAAATATGGCAAAGTCAACATGAACTTTACGATTGAAGGTTTTGAATTTGCCAACGCCAATTGCGAACTTTAGATAACTCGTTCGCGTAAAAATTAACATTTAGCGAGTAAAAGAACATTAGATTAACGTAATATATAAAAATCACTTACATACACAACGCCTTTCCCATTTATTTTCACTGAAGTTTCGGAGCACTGAGTTTTTAACCGCCAACACACGAAAAAAATAACCGTCGAAAATGAAAGGAATTATACAAACTGGGTTGCTATACCTCATTTGGTGTTGCCATATAACTATTAAATTTTACCATTAAGGGGTGCAAACACGAAAAAAGTTAAAGCTGTAGTCACAGTGAACTGTTTTGCTTCAAAAAATGGGTATGGCAAAGTCACTGTACTGTTGGCAAAGTAAGCCGGTTTCACGGTACATAACGTATTACGTATGATTTATGTATATACCTACATAATATTCAATAATAATTTGCGCCTGGGTAAATTCTGTCTGTGATGCGCTTGTGATGCGGGAATAAGTTTTAGTTTTCGAAATAGAAATAGAAATGTTTTTTATTCAAATAAACTTTTTTACAAGTGCTTTTGAATTGTCAATGAATCTACCAAGTTTTATATGTGTTTATGTGTAAGAAGTACCATCCTATTTAAATACTTAAATATTGCATAAATTATTTGCAGATATTAAATATTTAATTCAAAAGCAATTATTATTCACTATGGCAGTTATTAATTATTTCAATTGGTATAACGCAGAAAAATTTGGAAGACTGCTATGGCCGTATAGATTGTTAGATTATCATAGATGTTCAAATTAGTCGAATTATACGTATGACCCACCACTAAAATATCGATAGTCACGTGATAGTCACCTGATTGCGACCTATTGCTATACTCCTGAAAAAGCTTACGCGGTACCGGTTATAAGGACTGTAACGATAACGATCCTTATGGATATTTTGGATGTGAGATGTGAGACAATAGTTACGTGGTCGACCTGCGGATCAAATCGGCTTTTCGATGCGTACACGAATGTATGGAAAATGACCGTTTTGTATAGGCAAAATCCGAATCGATCCTCACAAAATATGTGGTTCCACCCTTATTTGGGTAGAATGGTGCTGTGCATGGAACTAGGATTTGCGACTACGTCTGTGATGTGCTTTGCTGTCACAGAATACCAATATACAGTGTGTCCGGACATGAACTAGCGATATTTTAAACACTTATATAACAACTATTTTTATGTACAAATACACTCTAAACTTGGGCCCAATCCACTTCCTCTCTATGTGGCAGCCATTTTGTTTTTTGTTAAAATACTCTCTAAGCGTGTACAAAAAAAAATCATATCTCTCAAAGTTTTGGTCTTACTGAGATAAAAATGGGCTTATTCGAAGGGCAACAATACTGTCCTACCGTCTACATCACAAAACAAAGTGTTCACATTTCCATAACCTTTGAAAAAAATATGAAACCCAAAAAAAATAATCGTAAAATCATGCAAATCAACAAATTAATGTAAATAACTGGAAAAACACCCCCGACAACCCTTTTTATTTTTTTACTAGATCGAGATATTTTGAGCTAAGCTATAATACAACATTTAATTTATAACTGTATGTCTAATACTTTCAGAGTTATTGTTGTTTGAACATAGCGCATACGCATTAATGTTATGTGTTTTTAATGATTTCGTGTTTAGGGTTCCGACAAAGGCCTTTTGTGCTTGCGTATGCGCTATGTTCAAACAACAATAACTCTGAAAGTATTAGACATACAGTTATAAATTAAATGTTGTATTATAGCTTAGCTCAAAATCTCTCGATCTAGTAAAAAAATGAAAAGGGTTGTCGGGGGTGTTTTTCCAGTTATTTACTATGATTTGTTGATTTGCATGATTTTACGATTATTTTTTTTGGGTTTCATATTTTTGTCAAAGGTTATGGAAATGTGAACACTTTGTTTTGTAATGTAGACGGTAGGACAGTATTGTTGCCCTTCGAATAAGCCCATTTTTATCTCAGTAAGACCAAAACTCGAGAGATATGATTTTTTTTGTACACGCTTAAAGAGTATTTTAACAAAAAAACAAAATGGCTGCCACATAGAGAGGAAGTGGATTGGACCCAAGTTTAGAGTGTATTTGTACTTAAAAATAGTTGTTATATAAGTGTTTAAACTATCGCTAGTTCATGTCCGGACCATGAACTTAATATACAAACAGAACTGATCACTCGGAAAATTTGTATTTACGAAAATGAACCTTATACCAAGTAGATAAAGTATATTTCCTGTTGCGCATTACACAGAGGCTAATCCGAGCCGAGAGAGATAGTAACAACGGAGGCCGTGTGTCTCGTTCTTTCATTCATGCCAGCCTAAAAAAATGATTTTGATCAAAGATTTTGGCTAAAAAATCAGTTGAGACACTTATGTTTTAATTTTATTGTAACATTTTTAAGTCACCGTATTTAATTGCATTAATTTCGATAGATATATTTCTTAACAAAAAAGAAAATATAAATTTTTATCTAGTCTATTTTTTTCGAGCGGCAACCCGTTAAAACGTGAACGCTAAATCTACAACTATGTTGACCATGAATTTTTAAATTCTTGTATTGTGTGATGGGTCGAATATGTACGATGCAGATGCCGATTACGATGGTCCCTTACTCCTTACTTTTGTATTATTATTATTATTATTTTCATCTTTATTTCCTTTTAATCATAGTTTTTATATTTTTAAATATTTCATTACATAACTTAAATTTAAAAAAACATTTAAAAATATAAAAAATAGCGGTCCACCGGCCTCGGTAACAGGGTCCAAGCAACCGGCGGTCAGGGCCCCAGAGAGAGGAACCTCCTGACGATGCGAGCCGTGTCCAGGAGTACAGCCTTCTGGATCTGGCCCTTGACCCAGCTACCCAACGAGAGCCTCGAAAGATGTTGGTCGAGGCTCTTGGCTATAAGACCATTAGCGGTAATGACTATCGGTACAATGATTGCTGAGTCTACATTCCACATGGCAACAACCTCGTGCGCCAAGTCGAGATACTTGGTGAGTTTCTCTTTCTCGGCTTTCACGAGGTTCTCGTCATGCGGGACAGCAACATCAACAATCATTGCACGGCGCTCTCATCGATCTATCACCACTATGTCAGGCTTATTGGCTACAATAGTCCTGTCTGTAATGATAGACCTATCCCAGTACAGTGTGATATGACCATTTTCAAGAACTGGGTCGGGCACATACTTGTAGTACGGTACCTCCGATTCCACAAGATTGTATTTCAAGGCAAGTTGCTGGTGGATAATCCTGGCCACTTGGTTATGTCTGTGTAAGTATTCGCCGTTAGCTAGATGAGAACAACCAGAAATAATGTGACGGATAGTTTCTCCAGGACGGCGACATGCCCGACATACGTCTACCGTTCCATCCTTCACAATGTATTTTCTGTAATTGTTTGTCATCATGACCTCGTCCATAATTGCACATACAAACCCTTCGGTTTCCCCAAAGAGGTCACCAAAGCGCAGCCAGGCCACGGACGCTTCAAAGTCAACATCAGGCCCGTGGAGGGCCCGATAAAAGCGTCCGTGAAGCTCCTTACCTTGCCATACAACCCTGCGGTCATTGGTACTGAAGCACCACAGGTATGCGCCAGTTCTCGTTAGCCAAGGAGAGCGGCGTCAGACCCCTGTCCACTGCGACCACATCGCGGTGCATCTCCGTCTTGGCGTGGAGAAAGTACTCCCTGAGACTACACACCTCGCGGTTGTGGAGGGTTTTGGCATTCAAAAGGCCTCTCCCCCCACACTTCCGCGGAATGTACAGCCTCATCACCGAGGAGCGCGAGTGATGCATCCGTTATGCGGTCAGCAGCGCACGAACTTGTCTGTCCAGGGCGTCAAGCTCAGTTTGAGTCCACCTGATTATGCCGAAGGAATACATCAAGACCGGCATGACCCAACCGTTGAAGGCGCACCTTATTGCCGCCCGACAAAAGGCTTTTCAGCACTTTCTTCAGACGGCCAAGGAAACGCTCCCTCACCGACTGCCTCATGTCGGCCTCTCTGATACCTAACGCCTCCGCCATGCCCAAGTATTTGTAGGTTTCAGTTGGGGAGAGCGATCTGAGGTATATGGAATCCGAGAGCTCAACCCCCTCAGATTCTACAATCCTCCCTCGCTTTACATGCATGACCGCACATTTGTCCACACCAAATTCCATCCTAATGGAATCACTAAAGGCTTTAGTTACCTTTAGTAACTCTAGTAGATGTGATTTGTTGGTGGCAATTAGTTTTAAGTCATCCATGTAAAGGAGGTGTGATATAACCTGACCACCTCTCCTCAACTGGTAACCTAGCCCTGAATTCTCCAAGAGAGTACTCAGAGGATTCAGAGCCAGGCAAAACCACAAAGGACTCAAACTATCGCCCTGGAATATGCCTCGCTCAATCCTTATAGGTTCCGCGCTCCCCAGGGTCCGGCGACACCCTGGATAGTGAAGGACTGTCCTCCACTGCCCCATACACGTCTGTAGGAAGGCGCGTAGTACTGAGTTTACTTTGTACAGTTCCAGCACCTTCATGAGCCATGTATGGGGCACAGAGTCGTAGGCCTTCTTATAGTCTATCCAACATGTCGACAGATCCCTTCGGGAGCGCCGAACCTGTTGACAAATGGCCATATCAACGAGGAGAAGCTCCTTAGTACCACGGGAGCCATTCCTACATCCGTTCTGAGAAATAGACATGATGGATTTTGTATCGATATGATCGTTAATTTTTGTTCTCAGAATGGATGTAAGAAGTTTATACAATGTTGGTAGGCACGTAATCGGCCTATAATTTTTGGGCTCCGTGGTACTACCTGACTTATGGAGCAGGAGGGTAAAACCTGTTGTCAGAAACCGGGGTAGCGACTCTGACTCTAGAGATGATTGGAATTGGGATGCCAAACGAGCGTGCGAGCTGCGTAGCCACTTTATCCAAAAGTTGTGCAGCCCGTCCGGCCCAGGGGATTTCCAATTGGGTAGGGGACGGGCTGCAGTGGTCACGTCTTCAGGGGTGATAGTAACTAGGTCCATTTCTGGAATTTGATCGCAGGCTCTTTCTACATCCCACGTCCAACCACCCTCAGTGTGAGCGACAGGCGCCGACCAGATGTTGCGCCAGAATGAGGTCATGGCTTCATCATCCGGTAGGCGCGCATCGGTGACACCTTGGTCAGGGTGTTCCCAACCTCGATATACCCGCCTCTGATCGCTTTGGAAAGTGCGATTCAGGGTATATCTCTCGACCCGGCTCTTGTATCTACGAATACGGCTAGCCCATGCCGAGACCTTCTGTTTCAGGAAGTCAATGCGCTCAGTGACGTGCGCCATATAATCTTGAGGGCTGATATCAGTCCCCAAGAAAGCGCGCCTCACATAGCGCATGACTCTAGGGCGAGTGTTGCCCTCCCTGAAGCAGAGTAGTTTTCCAATGAGTGCCCTAGCCCCATCAATACGACGTTTGATCCTGCACTGCCAGGCTGGTGCGGCAGGCTTCCGTCGTGTTGCTGTATCATTATTAATAAACTTTACATTAGCAACACGACATGCCGCAACAGCCGCGCAGTACAGAATCGAATGTGTGTCGGAAAGGTCTTCGCTGCTGTCAAAATAACTCGGCAGCAGCGAATCCAGGGCACCCATTAGCGCTTTGTTCTTATTTTTCATGGGCAACCGAGGTAACCGCGGTCTAAATTCGGGTGGTGAAGATCTATATTCCCGAATAGCACTCTCCAAAGCACTCCTCAATTGTTCACTACACTGGGTACTTACATGAGCAGCCCCGCTATCCTGTCCCTCACCAGCCTGAGTGGGCTGCAGCGAAATCGCATGAGCAGTTTGCGATTGTGCTGGAGCTTGCGGTGAGGAGGGGGTAGCGCGGTTACATTGCAGTTCAGAGCGAAGCCGATCAAGCACGGCGTTGTCCAGCATGTGATTACGCTGAATAACCCGCACCTGGTCCGACAGTCGCTGAGCCGACACATTGAGAGCTGGTTCAAGGACCTGAAACAAAGCATGCATCCTAGCACGGTACGCGGTCATGTTGGTTCAACCCTCAGTAGCCCCTAAGTATGCGCGCATGACATTTTCATTGATGGATGTTGTCCATCTCATGCGCGACACACTACCGCCGGAAGCGGGGACCCTATCAGAAGCCGGTGGGCCTCGGGATCCCAAGCAAGTCGGCGGCCGGCCTCTCCCACGACGATGTACTGGTGGTGGCGACGTCGGCGGGGAGAAAAACTCGTCGCTCGAACTCGACGCAACTGCAGCATTGGGCGTGGTCCCGGGTGGCTGCGAGGCGGGGTTGAGTGACGAGTCCGGGGGTGGTGTTTGTGCGTTCCGTGCCCTGGATCGTGTCAGCATTCTACATTATTACTTAATTCGTCTAATTTCTTTTGTATTCTATCCGGTATCTATTGACAGGTTGTGTCAGTTATATTTCGGACTGTTTTGATTTTCTTTGTTTGTTCTTTCATGGTTTGTTGTTCTAATTAGTTTTTACTATGGTAAATTTATTGAATTAAATCGAAAATTCTGTTGAGATCCGTTTTATATTATTTATTTCGGCAAAAATGTAACGGTGAAAAAATATGATGTATGCTGACATTCAGGGTTGCCAGGTTATTATTACAATTTTCATTATTTTAATGTTTCATTTCAAACCAATAGAACAGAATTTCTGTACAACCCTGACCTAACCTAAGATTTTGGTAAATATACCGATCGTGCGGCAACGGAATAAGGCGCGGGAGGGGAAGTAGGGCTGTATTTATTACTTTGGGTGCCTTTGACCAGCTATTATGATTAATATCTAGAGAAAATGAATAATTTATCACATTATCTACACATTACCAGTCATTAAAATATCTAGCAATGTACTCACTATGACTGGACAAATCGAAACCTTGTACTATTTGTATTATTTATTTCGTAATCAATCCCTAATCCCTAAGAAATTTTCCATTGCTAATGAAAAACTTCAATAATTGTGTTTATAATAAACTTATAATTAGTAGGAAGATTGCAAGATTGAATTTGTCTCACATATATCGAAAATCTTATTGTCACCCTGTTAGAAAGGGACACACGGCCTCTGTACTAGCTATTTCGCTCGGCTCGCTTTTCAGCTGCGAGTACTCGGTCCTGTTTGTCACCTATGTCCATGGTCCGGACACACTGTATTATATAGGTCCATGATATTATGTCACAGAATACAATGTGGTGCTGTGCAATGTGCAAGCTGTGCATTGGTTAAAGTGTATCATTATGGCTTGGCATCATTATGGCTTGTTCGTGGTCTATGTCTATGGCATTGGATCTTCATTATCCGGCCCACAGAGTACATTATATCCGGCCGTAAAAAAATAAAAAAAAAAGTATTTTCTAATTTGCAAATTGCAATTTGCATTTGGGAATTTTCGTAAGATAATACTTAATTCCCTATATTGGTCTCTGCAGTGCCTACCTACCCACTGAAAATATCTATAATATATATATGTGAAAGTGTGTAAAAAACTGAAGTTCAAAGGCAATTTAAAAATAATAATTGTTGGTCTGCGACAAGCTTGTGGTTGTTTTTGCCATGAATAAGTTACCAAGAGCTTTAAATTGTAAGTACACGTCTTATTTATTATTATTCGTTTCCAGATTGTAATTTTGAAGCACAAATTAAAAACAGCACTTTTTATTAGAATAGATAATTGGAAATTATTTAGTATTTCTTGTGAGTTGTGGTCAAGTAAAGATTGTACATCCAAACTTAAAAACAAAACTAGATTTATTTACAGTACAGTTACTTAATTTCAGAGTTCAAAGTTCGGAATTACAAGCTTTCTTGCCACCATCATCATGGACCACACTGTAGACGTTGTGGATCTTGTTTCCTCATTGCTGGAGTCGGGCAAATATAAGGAAGCTCTCACTGTGCCCATTGAAGACAAATATGCCAATAGTTTTAAAGATAACTGTTGGGACTTGATATCAGTTATAGTAGGCAAGATTCAAAACGATTCAATGATCATCAAGCCTTCATTGTATAGTGCTTGTGAGGAACTGTTAGCCATAATTGTGCAGTCAGCCACTCCAGAAGAAGCTCTATTAGAGTTTATCGAACAGATAGAAGTAGCTAAGAATGATGCCCAATTTGCTATTGTCTTAGAACCACTACAGCAACTTCTACTTAAACTGTCTGCTAAACGAGGGAGATCTCTGGAATGGTGCTTAAACTCAATCGCAACATACATAGATGCAATATCAATCCCTGAACATAAATTAGAAGGACAAGAACGACTCTTGATGGATTCAGATCCTAACATTAGAAGGATTATTAAAGTTTACTCTCTGCTACCACCATTTTACAGCCCATTTGTTAAAGAATTGGTAGCAGATGATGCAAATGTTAGAGCAAAAGAAATCATATCTGCATTTTTAATAAGTTTGTTTGGGAAGCCCTTGATCTATGTAGACCTAGATCCTGACTCAAACAAAAGTAGTGAAGCTAGGCTTTGTTGTATCAATATTATTCAAGATATTAGCACATTGATGAAAAATGTAATGAAACTAGCCCCTTATGTGGAGGTACATTATAAAGCAAGTGGCAAAACAACATCTAAAGCTTTTCCTGACAATGAAGAAGAGTTATCTCCGTTTGAGCACAAAGAAAAAATTAATCTTACTACTTTATCAGGATTATATTATTCAATATTTTCTGGACATTTCCACATCCCAGACTTTGCATTTCCACTCGTATACTCTAATGAATATGTTGTCCATACAATGTTGCTTTGTGTTATTCATTTGATCAGCTTTGTTGAATATGGACCTTTAGCAAAAGGTCTTTCTTTATGTAAAGAAATGTTAAAAAAGTACCCCAATAATGCTTCATACAAAATGCTGACTTTACCAGTGCATTACAGTTTATGCCAAAGTTTAATAAATGTTTCCATATACAGTAATTACGAGTTATTGCGCAAAGAATCTGTTAAAATATTAACTAATCATGTATACAAATTTGAATATAAAGGTAGATCTTTACTTATTAAGTATGTGTTAAGTGTTGCTAATCATTCTGGAATGATAGGCTATGCCATCACACTGTATAAAAATTCCCTGGATGAAGCATTTAAGGAATCAGAGTTACCAGACTGTTTTACTGGTGCACAACTAAAGGATATGGTAAATAAAATGTGTCACTTGCCACATGGTGCAGAATCAGACCTAGTGGAACTAGCAGATCAAATAATAAGTTCATTAAATTTCCTACGGTACCTTGCACTGAAAGATATTTGTAACAAAACTGGGATCAGAGAATGTTTCTCATTTATTGAATCTGACTATTTAGATAAGTTGAGGACTGGCTTAAATATGTCTAAAGCTCATTATGAAGTAAAGCTAAAGGATATTGAAGAAGCTCAGAAAACTAAAAAAGTTGAAGAAGTAGATGTTGCCATAAATGTAGCAGGAAACACGTTAGACAAGATACCCATGGAAAGCAAAAAGCAAATATTACGCTCTGGATTAAATGCTTTTCATTTGATAGAATGTTTGCTTGCAAGATTATATGAATGCATATCTTTAAATAAATCCAAAGAATTGTAATCAGTGGACATTAAAAATGCTTAATAACATTACTTATGCTTAGTTTACTCATTTGCCCATCATTAAACCTGTAATGAAATACATGATACAAAAGTTGCTTAAGGTTGATTATACAGGTCTGCCCGCGAAATTCAAATTTAATTTGGTTTTTAGCAATTTGTAAACTAATATGACAAAGTAGGCTTATGGCATTCTAATTGCGACAATGGCAGTATCATCTTCACAGGTTTATATAAAAATCATTACTTGTAAGTGTCCAGATTATGAAATTAGTCAGAATATCGACTAATTTGTATGTAACTCATGTCAAACTCATGCTCGGACTAATTTCTTAAACTGGACACTTTCAAGTAAATATTTTTATATAAACCTGTGTAGATAATATAAACATACTTTGTCATATTAGTTTACAAATTGCGAAAAACCAAATTAAATATGTATTTTGTGGGCAGACCCATATAATCCACCTTAAATGGATGACTGTCGTACCTAATGACTTGAGAGGTCATATTATACATACAAGCAGAGAGGGGTGGAAGTGACCATTAAGATAATGACATAATAAACTTCACATTATTTAATTGAAGTTTAAGTTTAGTTTATTTTTTATTTTTATCTTAAAGACTGCTTTGACTCCACTCTGCAAATAGAATGTAATGGTAAGGGAGTAGACTTGTTATTTTGGTACTTCTACTCTTTATTTTAATTTATAAGAATCCTATCAATCATTTCATTTTGTTAACAGCCATAAGGAATAGTCGTAGATTATTTATGCCATTTCGACTCACGACTTATTCATTAAACTACACACAAAATATTCTCCGAAACTATTGTCAAGGAGTAAGCAAAGAGATTGTGGTACCAGTGACCGTAGAGCAGGATGATCACCAATATGAAGAGGATGTAAAAAAACGCATTTTAGCAAAAGCCTTAGACTTTGTCACAAAAAGTGGTTGGTCTGTTGAATCATTAGCTCAAGGAGCTGAGGCTGCCGGCTATCCTGGTGTTAGTCATGGTTTATTTCCAAATGGAGGGGGAGATCTCGTACATTACTTCAATATAACATGCAATGAAAAACTTGTTGAGGAAATGAAATCTGTAAGTTATTTTATCTCTTTCCATCACTTGAACTTCAAATATTGAACAGATATTTAGAATTTTTATTACTCTTCTATTATTTAGTGGCCAAAGGAGGAGCTAATGGATTCCAAAGTGCCAGCCCAACAAATAGAAAATGCAATAATGACAAGACTATTAATGATTGAACCTTACAAGTATGTATTTCATTAGGATAAAATTCAATTAATATTTTTTGTGTTCTAATATTTTATTTTTATTTCAGGAGTACATGGCCTAAGGCAATGGCAATACAAACACTTCCCAATAATGTTCCAAACTGTTTAGCTACTCTCCTGTCTCTAGTTGATGATATATGTTATCATACAGGTGATCGTAGTGTGGATGTAAGTCATACTTAAGATCTATATTATATAGCTTTTTTCTAAATGCAATTATTTTTACCTGTACTTATATCATTTTAACTTTTTAGTTCAACTGGTACATTCGACGAGTGGGTTTGGCTGGAATTTACAAAGCATCAGAATTGTTCTATCTAACTGATAGTAGCCAAAATAGTAACGCAACAAGAAGTTTTGTTAAGTCACGTATCAGAGATGCAGAATTGATCCAAATAGCTCTTAACATGAATCCTGTTACCGTTGCTCCCCAAACTTTGACAGCAGCATTTGTCACGGTAAATAAAAAAATTATCATTTTAGAAAACTGACATATTATACTATTTTAGAAAATTATGCTTGAATATTGACTTTACTTTGTGGCTGAAATTCAGCCACAAACTGAACTGTAACACTAATTGAAATTCGCTAGCTTTACTTACAATTCCCAAGTCTTTTACAATGAGGAGTTTTTCATATTTCACCTCTAAAGAATAAACTTACCTGACAAAAGGGTGGAAACCCTTAAAAAAACTATCAAAATTATGAATCAATAAAAATTAAGCATTGTTGATATCTATATATATAAAAGAAAGTGGTGTTAGTTACACTATTTATAACTCAAGAACAGATGAACCGATTTGGCTGAAAATTGGTGGAGAGATAGCTTAGAACCAGGAGACGGACATAGGATAATTTTTATCCCGTTCGACCGCGTTTCCGTCATGTCACTATAAAACGTGTATATAAAAGAAAGTGGTGTTAGTTACACTATTTATAACTCAAGAACGGATGCACCGATTTGGCTGAAAATTGGTGGAGAGGTAGCTTAGAACCAGGAGACGGACATAGGATACTTTTTATCCCGTTCGACCGCGTTTCCGTCATGTCACTATAAAACTTGGTATAAGAAAAACGCATCTGACATTGAATAACAAAACGTAAATGACAGCTAAACGGAATTTTGTCTTTGGTTAAGTATGGTATAAAATTTGACAGTTATAAAAAGTGTTATAATAAAGCATTACTGATATTATAAATGCGAAAGTGTGTTTGTTTGTTGGTTTGTCTTCAATCACGTCGCAACAGAACAGCGGATTGATGCGATTTTTTGCATGGGTATAGTAATGGATGTAGTAGTGGTTCCTCAGACCGGGAGAGCTACTTTTTATCTCGGATAATGAAAGAGTTCCCGCGGGATTTTTAAAAACTAAATCCATGCGGACGAAGTCGCGGGCATCAGCTAGTATATTATGTTAATGAACTGTAGTAGTGAGAAGTAGATAGAGATAAAACTACTTCACTTGTCAGTAAAACCATCCAATTCACAGATTCTTATTCAAAGTAGCACTGATGTTATATGTGTCTTCTCATGTTCCAATAATTATTACTGAAAACTTATTTCACTTTCAGGCCAAAAATATGCTAGGAATGAATACCTTGAAGTAGTATTCAAGATGCTTAGAAGAAAATGGTTGCAGTATTCTAATATTATTCATTAGTAATAATTAATAATAAAAAGATTAATGTTTTGAGCTTTTTTGGGAACTTTTTTTTGGCTTGATTTGGTAAATATTAAGAAAACTGCTTAAGTAATCACAGCATAATCATTTAATTATATCTTTAATAAAGTTTTGTATAAAATTCAAAAACATTTACATAGTCATAATAATATAGGATATGTCTTGTATTAACCTACCATAGGTGCATTGATGATTTAAGGCACAACATTGTTTTGTTTTCTGTTTGTTTATAAAGGGGCAATGTAATCACTGCCAAGCGACACATATGATATGAGATTGGTTGGTAATGGTAATTTATCCCATGAACTGTCTTTAACAGTTTGCCTTATCACAAATCTGCAGATCTTTTGTAAGGAGTCTAGCTTTGCAAATCTGAAAAATAAAAAATTTTGAATTACATTACATATAACGAAAATAATTATCTTTCAAGTAAATTCTTTTAGAGATGAAAGAGACTAAAGTACGTCTCTAAAGAGACGTTACAAAATAAATTGGAGAATTTGTCTGCGTCAGCAAAGAACGAGTACTCACTTTATAGGGTAGTAAAATCAAGTAAATCGGCACCCATTTTAGCACAGCATCCTTTAAAACTGGAAAACGGCACCTGGGCTAGGAAAGATAGTGAACGTGCTAAAGCTTTTGGCCAGTTCCTAAGTGAAGTATTCACCTCTAACAACGGCGATCCAGATACTGATAGAGAAGTTAAAGAGTTTTTAGCTACAGATTTACAACTCAGCCCACCGCTAAAAAGTTGCTCCCCTAAAGAAGTCTATAGGGTAATAAAAGAACTGGACTTGAACAAAGCCCCAGGGTTTTGTTTAATAACAGCAGAGGTCTTACAGCAACTACCAAGAAAAGCAATTGTCTTTGTGACGCAACTCTTCAATGGTATCTTGAGAACGTCCCACTACCCACATATTTGGAAAGTATCACAAATAATAATGGTCCCCAAACCCGGTAAACCACCACATTTGGTATCATCCTACAGACCTATCAGTCTACTACCAACATTATCTAAAGTGTTTGAAAAGATAACTTTGTTTAGGCTCAAATCTATCCTTAATGAAAAAGATTTCATCCCTCAACATCAGTTTGGGTTCAGGAGTGGTCATTCCACAATAGAACAAGTGCACAAGAGTAGTTAGTAAAATAAGAAATGCCCTTGAAAATAAAGAGTACTGCTCGGCCGTATTTCTGGATGTCCAACAAGCTTTCGACAAAGTCTGGCACAATGGATTACTCTTCAAGGCAAAGAATCATCTCCCTCATAACCTCTATATGCTTTTGAAATCTTACCTGCAACAGAGAATATTTCGAGTTAGAATTAATGATGCGTACTCAGAATTCCATAACATTGAATCGGGAGTACCTCAAGGCTCTGTCTTGGGGCCAACACTATACCTCCTTTACACTGCAGACATTCCCACATCAGGAAATGTACTCACCGCTACTTTTGCTGATGATACTGCAGTTTTGTGCAACAATAAAGATCCAATGATGGCATCAGACATATTACAAAACCACCTGAACAAGATAGAGAAATGGATGACCAAATGGCGTTTAAAAGCCAGTTCAAATAAGTCTGCACATGTAACTTTTACTCTCCGCAAAGATGTCTATGCCCCTGTTAAACTCGGACATAATATCGTACCTCATAGTGAGACAGCAAAATATCTTGGGATACACTTAGACAAAAAACAAACCTGGAAGCCCCACATAATGAAAAAACGCGATGAACTCAATCAAATTTTCAGAAATCTTAACTGGCTTATGGGACGGCACTCGCGGGTGTCCCTGAATAATAAGCTACTTATTTACAAGACCATAATAAAGCCAGTGTGGACGTATGGCATTGAGCTTTGGGGCACAGCCAAGAACTCAAATCTAGAAATACTACAAAGATTTCAAAACAAAGTCCTTAAAAACATAGCAAATGCTCCATGGTTCACTAAGATGTCGGAACTGCACGAGCATCTCCACATAAAAACGATAAAAGAAGAAATCGAACACAGAGCAAAGACCTACAAAGAACGGTTGAACACTCACCAAAACGAATTAGCTACATCACTTGCTTTCCCAATGGAATTTAGAAGGTTTAAACGCGGTTCCTTATGGGACTTTACAGATTGAGCAAAACCTATTAATTACCTAAGAGGCAGATCCATCACTGGATGGACAGCCTCCCATGCCAACATACCTTGAAAAGATCTGCTTATAGCTGTTGTAGCTGATCGCATGATAGACCTAATATATTAAAAAAAAAAAAGTAAATTCTTTAAACCGAATTTTCTATAGAAGAATTGTTTGAATACCTGTTTAGGGGTCTGGCTAATTTTACAGGCATTTCAAACAGTTTTGACTTAACCGCTACTGTAGCACAATGTTCTGATATTCTGTTTGCTGGCACATAGGTTTCATTGTTCAAAGAAAACAGTCCATTGGCATGTCTAAGTCGTGCATGCAGGGTGCGTCCCACACAGCGGAATGAAACACAAAGAATGTGCTTAGAGTCATAAGAGTCTCGCACCAAGAACACATTGTCATGTTGTCCAGCCAGAAGCTTCTCTGCCTCGCTTGAAGTTATTCCACCCCAGTACCACCCTTGTCTAGAAAAATATAAAACTAAAGTCTATTTTTTTAAACAAATGAGTATGTCTCTCGCACATTTCCGATATTGACAGAGTGAGATGGGTCATTGTCATGGGTGGGGTACTGAGTATGTCTCTCGCACATTTCTGTTATTGACGGAGTGAGATGGGTCAGTTTAGGTTGATTACGTGGACCAATAGCAACGCAGTCAAAATTTTCGGTACTCATTTGTTAAAAAAAACAGACTATGATTATATTAAAGAGAAATATATATATTTTTTTTTAATTTTAAAGTTCTGCATTGCACAAAAACTATTGGACAGATTGTAAATTGTTAATAGCATTTAAGTTTATTGCTTTATAATATTTTGATTATATTGATGGTGAGAACTTTAATTGGAGTATCCTTGCAAGATCAAATTAGAATAATTGACAACATAGCTTAAGGTGCGGGAAGGGTAATCTCCCGTCCGAAAGTGCAATGTTGGCAAACCCCCCACTATCTGGACCTACACAATCAGAAGAGTTACAAGGAGCTGCTGAATACAGGCAGCGCAAGATTGAGGCATGTGAAAGTCTATACAAGAGACCTGGTGTCCAATAGTAGAAATCTATTGTTTGTTAAAGGTAAGATATTTTGTATAACAATGCTGAGTATAACATAAGGAATGGTTTTACACTGGAAGCTGGTACACATGTGTTTACTAACCGGATGTGTGCCTCATCTCATGTTCATTGGTATTTGGTACTCATAAGCAATAGTTGCATGCACTATTGCTTACTGCATGCAAATAAGTAAGTATGTACCTCCTCATACCTCTATGCAAGTGAAAAATGCACCAGTGTGGCCAAATGTTCAGTTGGTGTTGGAACTTACTTGGAAAGTTGACAGTATATAGCACAAGTCTCAGCTGAAGCGTGCTGGTGATGACCCCTGAGCACCGAGTGACCATCAGCATGTTGACACTTGATATTTGATTTCTCAAGTTCCAGATCCTTCTTCAAGTCATATTTAGTAACCATTTGCTTCTCTGTCGATGTTGAGGGTTCGTTGGTCTTACCGAAACTACAAAGATGCTCACTACTGCTATGTTTATTTCCAAAATATCTCTGTAATGATCGAACACTACCAGTAATGAAAAGTTTATTCTTCCAAAATCTAACGAACTTATTCGTATTGGCAGGGGGCTTACGCTCAGGCAAATAAACACGATTGACTATATCAGTGTTATTAAAATCCCTTTTGCTGTCCGCAGTTCGTTGCAAATGTTTACATTCAATAGGTTTCAACCATTTTCGAAGACAACCAGAGGAGAGCCATTTGCGTCTGTTGCAATGTGTACATCTTTCGTAGTTTTTATTCATTTTCCAAAAAAGACAATATTATTTTGTAACTTGATAACGACAGTCAATTAAAGGTGATATTTGCGATAGTACTAAAATCGTATCCTTTCGATTGCTTTACTTTACTTAAAATTAGTTTTGACTTGGATCATATTCTAGGATTCAATCCAAAGAGAATGTAACACAGAACACTATACTCCTAGACTCCTAGCCATGGTAGATGCTCCTAGCCACTCCTATAAAATGTTATGTCAATGAAATGATTGTCAAATATGTACTTCTTCTTCGTCTGTTTAGTGGCTCCGCGCGTCGAGCGTTCGAGCCATTGTCAAGTTTTTTTTTTTAAACGGAGGAACTTATTTGCAAAGCGAATATAACCACAGAATGTAACCACTACGGGCCTTGATTCTTCGCGTGGACCTAATAAAATTCTTCGTCCGAGACTCATAACCTAGTGTTCGTGGTCTAAAATATGTATGATACAAAGCATAGACCCTTGTTGTTTCTGGTCTGTGGCATAGACCCTGACGTGAAGTGAAAAAAAAAGCAAAAAAAATTACTAAACTGTTTAAGTGGTTGTGGATTTTTTAGTCGATAGAATATTTCTTCAATGTGAAATGTGTTTTTTTAGTTTTCGTAATGGTTAAATAATTTCATAACATAGAGCTTCTTTATATTTTGTTCATTGAGTATGGATGTTGTAAGACCTAAAACATTATATTTTTCGTAGTAATGACATTAAAGAAAATCGTGAAAATGTCAACAAAATCCCAGATAACCACAGAATTAAACGGTATGTTTTGCTTTTACATTTTTGTAAATATCTCTAAATAATATATTAGCTAATAGATATTATATAAAAATATCAAATGTTTTGCAAATATCACACAAATAATTTAAAATAGTTTCATTATTTTTTTAGAGAGCATCAGCAATGTCCTAGGCAAAAATGTTAGAATTCTTTACAAATCACTTATTCGTATGGAATCAAGAGGAGATAAAGTTGATAATCGTGTTTTGGTGAGTATTTGAGTTTACGTTTATGGTTCACTTTAGATTAATCATGAGACTCATTTAGCCACAAAAAATATAATAATATATATTTTTAGATATGCACTTATTTAAAAAAAAAACATATTTATATACTATTTCTCATAACATTTTTAAGCTTAGAAGGAATGGTAATTTTAAATAAAATATAAGTTTTGTAAATTGAACTATTAAATTATTACTACATATATAACTATAACAATATATGCTGTATAGTACCAAGTTTCAATGCCCATTGATATGCCCTAACAACCATAACTGATTAGATTCTGGACAATGACATGAGTCACTTAGGTGTGTCTGGTGGTTTATTAAGTGTTTTATAGTGTTTGTGTCCCTGTACAATGTACACACACCCACGAATTTGAATCCATTTGAGCTATTTTGAGATAATAGTAGCTCTTGGTTTATTGTTAAAATGGTTTTATGTATCCTTTATCAAAAGCATTTTATATGTCATGATTTATGACTATGGAATGTACAATATATTATTATATTATATTATATTAATTAGTATAATTAGTATAGATTCCCAAGATATGTGGATTCGAATCCCGCTGGCCTCAGAATTTTTGATGTGTTTAAAAATTCTAAACATTTTTCTCAATGAAATCTTATTGATGTTAAAATGTTAAATTGATGTACTCTTTGCAGGTTGTGACATCATTCAGAGTTTTTATTACTACAACAAAAGTACCAACAAGGGTAAGAAAAATATTACTATTTTACATAATTTATTTATTAGGTCTACACAACACACAAGACAAAATAAATTTTGCAATCCTTGTACTTTTAATGAATACATTAAGGAGTCTGAGTAATTTACGTCTGTAAATGATTTGCACAGTTCATATATTTTATTTTTGTTTATATATTAGTGTGAGGTTTAAATAAAGCTTTAATTTCCTGATGAATATTTTCATTACTGATTTAATTTCTTTGTTAAGTACTTATTATATAAATATTTAGCCTAATAAATGTTAAAATATAAAATGTCAATACTTTCTGACTTTTCACTGTAAAAAAAAAATTGGATCTGTTAAAAAATACCTCTTGGAAGAGTGAAATGTTAGATCTTCCAATAGATATTATGTCATTATTTATTTAAAAGATATTGACTAGCTTAATGTCTTGAATAAATGATAATACAATTACAAATCAAACCTAAAGAACAATGTGATTATGTGATAGTGTGTGTGAATACTGTAAATTGTGTTTGTGTACAATGATACAATGACAACATACAAACAGGGTGGTTATTTGGAATGGGTCAGTAAAGGCAAGTCAGAAATGCTTTTTAGTCAGCCCCATGGTCTTTTGATTGATTAAATTAATTTAAACTTTAATTTTTATTAAAGTGTTAACCTACACTTAAGGAAATATCAGAATAAATTTATAAACACATATCAAAAATTCCGATGCCAGCGGGATTGGAATCCAAAAAAAATTAAAAAAAAAACGGTTTACAGACGATAGTTTTACGTGATAACGTTATAAAGGAACATTGATGAAAAATTGCATACTTTTATAAATTGAATGGAATTATTATCACTGAATTATCATTAAGTATTTTGTATAAAGTTAATTGGAAATTACAACCGCGCTCTCGCTTGCACGCGCAGGTTCAGGCGGAACATGACATTTTTTCGTGCGTGCAGCCGGTGTTCATCGATTTATAAGACGTTATCACGATTCACGTCAAAAGCAATGTGGCATCTCTAGTTTCTAAAGAGCTCCATTGTAATATGGGGTTTTGGAAAAAGTAGATCAACAACTGAAAGATGTCGCTAACAGTTGCTTAAACTGAAAAAAGTAGATACATATCACTAATTTCGATGCTGACAGACGTGTAGTTTGACTGTGGCTATGGTGTAAAGCTAACATAATCGGGCGCGATTCCCAAGATATGTGGATTCGAATCCCGCTGGCCTCTGAATTTTTGATGTGTGTTTATAAATTTATTCTGATTAAATTAAAATAATATTGGGATTGATTGATAATGCATTAAAAATCCTCATTTTCATGAAAATAGATTATTTTTTGTGATTGTTTTGTTTTGTGAACCTGTAGTTATGAAGGTTTAGCTAGTTGATCATAACCACTAAACGCCGGTACAGGTTGGAGGATTTTTCGCTTAATTTGTATAAGATAATATGTCGCCGTGATCATCGAAACAGCCGCGAGGTCCCGGGGCTTTGCCTGCGGCAATTTACTACTTGTACGACACATACAATACAACACCTAAATTTATGTAGGTACGCCTAATCAAAAATTCCCGAACCGTGAACGCATCAGATTGTTCTCCACCTGGATCTGTATGTTTTGTGCTATAAGACTGTTTTGCGCCAGCGCAACAACATGCAACGATGCGCCATGCTAAATATCTTCTTAATATATATAAATTACGTGTCACGTTGTTTGTCCGCGATGGACTCCTAAACTACTTAACTGATTTTGATCAAACTTCGTAACTATCTGTAATTTGGTCCAACTTGAAAGATAGGATAGTTTTAGTAGTTATTTGTTTTTTTTATATAGGTAAGTTGGCGGTACGAAGTTCGCCGAGTCAGCTAGTACTTTTATATATTATTTTAATAATACTATAAATACGAAAGTGTATTTGTTTGTCCTTCAATCACGCTGCAACAGAGCTACGGATCGACGTGATTTGCTTGGGTATAGTTGAGGACCATGACATAGACTACTTTTTATTAAAATCCGGAAAATCAAAGAGTTCCCGAGGGATTTTAAAAACTTAATCCACGTGGACGAAGTCGCGGGCATCAGCTAGTGACGAATATTTTCCAAATAAGCGAAAAGTTTGTGTTAGAAGTGGGCATGGCAATATTTCAATGGATAGGAATTGAAGTGTAGAACTTTTTTAGTTTTAAACTGTACCTTTTACCGTTTTGCTATTGAGGCTTCAATATTGTGGTGCATATCGTCATTAATCCCCCGTGGGTGATATGTGTAATCTATTTTGAGAAACAAAAAGTATGCCGAAGACCTCGATTTAGTTTAAAAGTAGTATATATGTCACGCTCCAGGTGCCCAAAAATTATTTCGATCCGAAGGACAAACCAACCAACCAACAAACAAACACACTTTCGCATTTATAATATTAACTAGCTGATGCCCGCGACTTCGCCCGCGTGGATTTTGTTTTTAAAATCCCTCGGGAACTCTTTGGTTTTCTGGGATAAAAAGTAGCCTATGTCACTCTCCAGGTATACCCATCTATACCAACTATAACCATCTAAAACCAGCTATACCCATACCCATCCAACCCCATAACATCCAACTATACCCATGCAAAAAATCACGTCAATCCGTAGCCCTATTGCGGCGTGAACGTGATTGAAGGACAAACCAACAAACAAACACACTTTCGCATTTATAATATTAGTAAGGATATGATGGTTGCTCTAGCGAAAAACGACCATTACTGACCCATTTCTAATTACCACCCCCTATATGAAACATGTGTTGCAGATCGACAATGGATTTCACTTGATGGAGATAGAAGCTCTCGAGAGCAAGAAGGCGAATCATTTGTCGATAACACTCATTCACGAGCACAAGCCAGTGTCTATTCTAATAGGTGAGTTATTAATTAATTATTGTCTATTGTTTGCTAAGGTAGGTAATTTACTTACAAGGGGTTATTTTACATTAATTATAACCCTAGCCATTGTGTCATGGACACTGGACTGTACCTATCTGTTCTTTGCTAACGAGTTTTGGACATTGTCGCGATCTGATATCGATAACAGAGATCGATAACCTAGAACGATTAACGTTGGATCACGAAATTTTTCTCAAAATATTAAGAGAAGTTTTTTATGACATTTTTAGTTTTAGTTATTTTCAATGAGAATGGATTTTAGGAAATTCCAATCCTAAGGGGTTAAAAAAGGCCTGAAAGTCCGTGATTTCTTAGGTTTATAATACCCGAAAATTAGTCAGATTTTTTATTACATTTTTCATTAATTATTGAAATGATTTATGTCATAAATAAAAATTGCTAGAGTTTGATTCCTTTACTTTTCAAAAAGGAATTATTATTCTGATTTAAACCAGTAGAAACTTCACGCTTATTGTAACACCACAAGTAGTTTTTCTATGGTTTTCATGTCAAAGTGAGTAATTGAAATTTTTTTACTCAAAAAGTATTATTTTTATGACAAATCTGAAAGTTGCTCAATGTAGTTCAACTATTAAAATAGCCTACACAATTTTTTCTTCCTCAAAATATATCTGTTTACTATGTTAAACTACTGTAACGAAAGAGCATGTTTCGCGAAAAGGCTCGTTAATGAGTTTTAATAGAAATTTTAATAGCCTTTAAGTTAGCTAAATAATTAAGATCATGTACGCAAGTTTACTTACGTTCTATGTAATAGTTTATGATAATAAAGAATTTAAAAAAATCAAAAAAAAATCAAATCAGTAATTAATGAGTTTTACGCGGACGAAATCGTGGGAACCAGCTAGTTATATTATAAATTATATTTATATATAAATTCTATATTATAGATAATAATATAATAGGACATTAGTTGTGTTATTTGGTAATCGACCGAGCGAAGCGAAGGTCTTTGAGTCTACTTGAGTGAATTTGCACTTGTCCGTCCGTCCGTCCGTCCGTCCGTCCGTCCGTCCGTCCGTCCGTCCGTCCGTCCGTACGTCCGTCCGTCCGTCTGTCAGAGCCTTATAACTTCTGAATTACTGAACGTAATTACTTCAATTTTAGATATAATATGTAAACCGATGGCCTCCAGCCGAAAATGGCTTAAAAAGTTATAAAAATCTTTATTTCAGGGGGGCTCTCATAGAAGCGAATGCGAAGAAAAAAAAAATTTTTGCTTTTCATAGGGTTACAGTACGTCATTTTAAAGATAATTTGGAACAGAGTACAAAAGTATTTTTTTTTAATTTTTTTCCTAAAATTGACGAAATGGGGGGCTTTCAAAGTGGAGATTATATTTGACCTCACAACGGAATAACCATTGAAAGCTGGGGCTTGAAAGTTTTATAATTTTAGCGTAATATCATGTACTTGAACAACAAATACTAAAATTAGATAAATGTAATAAGGAAACTAAATTATTTAACTTTTAATGAGCAGCAACAACAGAACTTCACAATGATGTCAATAGATGGCGCTCTCATAGAGCAAATGCAGCTAATGTAACATATTATATTCAATTAAAATTATTATTTAGTCATTTAGCAAACATCAATAAAACTTCACGTTTCAGTTTGTTTTTACATGTTTTCTGATCGTGTCGATAGTTGACGCTGTGTGCAAGTAATTTAATTTGAATGTTCCAAAAAACTATACCTAAGTTTGATTGAGGCCTTGAGGATTTCACTATAACAGTTCCCTAACCTTTACGGGCTTCATATGTTAAGTTAGTTGACACTTTCTGTCAACTTTGTTATTACAAACCTCTACGGGACAACTAAAGGTGAAAATGACATTGGGATGTTAGGATTGTATTTAGGGGCTACCTACGTAAAGAGACTTCTACAAAGGAGATGATTTAGGTATGGTTGGTGAAAACGGGCATAATAATAATGTCAATTTGGATCGTCATGTATCTATTGAATGAATAAGTAATTATGGGAAACCGTTACCGCGAGGTCTCAGTTCGGGGCGAACCACTAGTTAAGACAATTCGTAATACATTTTATTATAAACAATTTGTGAAATGATTATGACTTAAATTGTTTCAAGGGCATTTAAATGTTTCATTACTATCATTAAGTATTATCAATAGATACTGTACCATATCGTTTAAACATCGATATGGTTAAGAAGTTTTTTTTAATTCATTAGTATATCTAATCTTCTATATATATAAAAGAAAGTGGTGTTAGTTACACTATTTATAACTCAAGAACGGATGAACCGATTTGGCTGAAAATTGGTGGAGAGGTAGCTTAGATCGAGGAGAAGGACATAGGATACTTTTTATCCCGTTCGACCGCGTTTCCGTCATGTCACTATAAAACGTGGTATAAGAAAAACGCATCTGACATGGAATAACAAAACGCAAATGACAGTGGAATAACAAAACTTAAATGACAGCTAAACGAAATTTTTGTCTTTGGTTAAGTATGGTAAAAAATTTGACAATTATAAAAAATGTTATATTAAAGCATTACTGATATTATAAATGCGACAAACCAACAAACACACTTGTTTGTTTGTTGGTTTGTCCTTCAATCACGTCGCAACAGAATAGCGGATTGATGCGATTTTTTGCATGGGTATAGTAATGGATGTACTAGTGGTTCTTCAGACCGGGAGAGCTACTTTTTATCTCGGATAATGAGAGTTCCCGCGGAATTTTTAAAAAATAAAACCCTGCGGACGAAGTCACGGGCATCAGCTAGTACTGATATAAAATTGACTAATTTAAATTGGCAAGTTTATTTACGAGTACGGCATGGTAGTTACGAGTAAATAATATGTGTTACGTGGTTTAGGACTTAGGTATTGCTAGGATTAAAAAAAAATTAGCAAAGGCATACACAAACTTCAAATAATAAACAAATAATTAATCATTTGGCAATTTCTAAATAGAACTGTGCAGTTGACTGAAGAGAACACATTTTTTACTGCACTATCAACATTGCTACGATTTACGGGCTACAATCGTATTTACGGGCCACTTGGTACTTGACATGCCGTGAAATTGATGTTTGAACAGAAGGTTTACGACATTACATATAGGTAAATTAGGTTGCTATACTAAGTGTAGCACGAAAGCAAACCCAGTGTCCAAGAATACAAAACAAAAGTGCGAAACGGAATGCTCAATTGAGCATTCCGTTTGAATTCTGACGTTCACTTTTAACCGCTGTTCCCACGGGTGCTATCTTAAGGTGGATTATACGAGTCTGCCCGCGAAATTCAAATTTAATTTGGTTTTTCCCATTTTGTAAACTAATACAACAAAGTAGGCTTATGCAGTGCCGGAATAAGCAAGCGCGGGGCCCGTAGCAAATTCTTTCAAAAAGCCCTTGATCTGCTATGGGTTCTTAAGTATAAAGTTGTAAAAATCAATGAAAAATTTTTTTCCAACGGGACTTGGTTTCTTTTAGTTTTTGGATTGTATGAGAATTTTATCAGATTGTTATATTAATATTTTAGACTCAAAAAATTTATTTCTTGGGTTATACCATGGTTATACCCTTCTAACGTAGGCGCGCCCGTGCGACAGCTGCCACGCGCAACCCCATAATCAATATTAAATAAAATGATTGATGATTTGGATTGTCTATGGGGCTAGAGTTCTGAGAGTCAAAACTTAGGTCAAAACTTTTTTTAAGAAATTTCTTCCTCTAAGAATATTTTTTCCAATTTTCAATATCGCAAATGGTTATTAAGTTGTTATCGAAAAGCTGAGACCCATTTTTTTGTTTATGTTTATTGTTAATAACAAACAAAATTTTGATTTCTAGAAAAAAAATTTCTTTCTCAAAATTAGATATCGCATCAAATGAGCTATCGCTCATATTTTTGCCACAATGTCTGACAATTTTTCGCAGGAAACTCACTTCTCGACTAGACTACTCGTGGCTCTCCTCGCTAAAAAATTGGCCCAAAGTTATCTATTAAAAAATATTTTTTATACATATTATTGGCGGACCCTTATTATTTTTACAAAAAAACACAAAGTAAGGAATTCTTCATTTAGCAAATATCCGTTACTCAATAATTGAATAATTAATACAACACAAGTAGGTATAAGAAGACGTGACCGGCGTGATAACTTGAAGCAGAATGGCGCCTGGCGTCGATACTTGTTGGCTTTTATGGAATTGACGAACGGCGCACTCGGTAGTTATTATAAAAATCTACCCTCAGCTAACAATATTATATATATATATATTTATATATTTTTTATGCATTTTTAATATTTTTTTTATAACTACTAAAAATATATATTTTTTAGATTTAAACATACATTTTTTTATAACTTTTTTTTGATGAGGCTATCAATTTCTTATTGGTTGGTAGCTAACAGAACTTTATTTTAATTAGCGGGTTGTTTGTTACGATACTCGATGGCAATGTCAGGGAATCCCCGGTTAATTTTTCAGTGTTACCAACTTCGATCACAAATAATTTGCATTGGCCGGGTACCATTGTACCGATAAGGGATAGGATACCTATCATTACTTTAAAAAAACACGCGTGAGGCTCTCGCGTCTAGAATTTAAACTTCTTTGGTTCTGGAAATAGTTTATTGAATGCATTGCTCTTTATGCATTTGGTAATGATCTTACTATATTATCAGGATTACGAAATGGTTATGAAAAATTCAATTGGAGGAAATCTCTCTTGAAGTAATAAAATATCTTTTTTGTCATAACTTCTATAACTCAATATACTTATATACTTATATTGAATGTTAATCTTACAAATAAATAGATAATTTTAACAATTTAAATCGAGCCATTTCAATTTTGCTACACATCCACACTAAGTGTCGGTCTGATTATCAGGCCGACTGAAATTCTACACGTTTATACAGGCCACTTTTTGTAGAACTTGTGCATTTACCGTATGAAATTATTTAAATTATTTACGCCAAGGAAATAGTCGGGTACCGAGTGTCTGACGTGGATTGTCTTTAGTAGGAAAAGTTGTAACGTTCCACGTTTTTGTGACATCAAAAAATTCAACATACCACATCTTAATAAGTTTTTTTTTCTTTTTTTTAAAGAATATCAGCCAAGTTGAAGTTGACTAATATTCTCCTCTCCCCTCCAAATAAGCGGAAAGCTTGTGTTAGGAGTGGGTACGACAATAGTGCAACGGGTGGGATTCGAACCTGCGACCTTTCAGTTTTCAGTCCGCACCTTTAACCGTTGGGCTATTGAGACTTATTAAAAAATTACGCTCAGGCAGAGGCAGGCAGGGGCCCCCTTTCGCGCGGGGCCCGCAGCAATTGCTACTCTTGCTACGTGGTTAATCCGGCACTGGGCTTATGGCATTCTAATTGCGCCAGTAGAATTATCATCATAACAGGTTTACATAAAAATATTTTCTTGAAAGTGACCAGTTTAAGAAATTAATCAAAATACTGACTAATTTGTGGGTAACTCACGTCCAACTCGGTATTTTGATTAATTTCTTTTGAATTGCGAAAAACCAAATTAAATTTGAATTTCGCGGGCAGACCCGTATAATCATCCTTAAAGTGTTCTAATTTAACAAATTAATAGGTATCAACGGTATCAACAATGGGTGTATTCACATGTCAGCTTCATTAAATTAACGAGACAATTTGGTTAGGTACACTGTGTTGGATTTTCTACACTCGGTGAGCAGTCCAATTTCGCTTGTATATTTTATTAGATAATTTTTTCGAAAAATTAGATTATGTGCATTGTGCATATTATAGAGCACAAGTGTCTGCGCGCATACACAAGTGTACTGTTTAGTCCTATTACCGTCCATCAGGGACCCTTCCACCAACGACATACCATTCAATGACGACTTTAAGCCAGATTGAGATCAGTCTGATGGACGGTAATCTGACACGACTAAAAAGAGATCAATAGGCGCGGGAACGATGGCTTTTGGAAAATTTCTTGACAATAAAATATTAGGACTAGATCGTAATACCTCATGATCTGAAGCCGAACAAGTTAGCCACAACAGTGAGACGGTTAAAAATCCAACACAGTTTTATTCAGAAGTGACTCGTTTTAAAATCGCCCACGTGTACACTGTACATCTTCATGGTTAACTACCTACTTGTGCGATTCTCTGAAAATGATTGCTACAATGTGACGTGACGATTAGGTACAATCGCCTCCGATTGGCCGATACTCTCTCACTATTGGCTAAAATGCATTGCTGCAGAAAGAACGCGATAAATTCAGCCAACCATCACAATTGAGACTAGCAATTATTTATGTAGCTTTTACACAACCGGCCTCCAGGTTCGACGGAATGCTCAATTAGGCAAATGTTACATTTGGTTTCAGGCGAGGAGGGGTCTGCGGAAGGCGTTATAAATGCCATTCACGCGCTGATTGCCGCGTTTGATGACTTATTTCCTAACGTGGCTATGGAGGACATTGTGTCCAAGGTACGATCACACACAGCCTTATTGATTTTATTGTCGAAATACCTAACAGATGCCCGCGTGATCGTTTTCTTCGCTGCTGGAGATTTATTAGATCCATATTCACTTGCTTTAACGGTGATGAAACCTGCATGTCTGAGAGTTCTCCATTACATTCTAAAAGGTGTTTGAAGTCTGCCAATCTGCACTTGGCCAGGGTAGTGAGCTAGTCATTCAAGAGTATAGACTTGTGCCCAGTAGTGGCCCGGGATTGGGTTGAAATTAATGAAATGACAAACATTAAATAAACATAACACACCTTATTAAACTTCAAAACATGGACAGCGAAGCTATGTGAATTTAGAAAAAGTTGATGTTAACATTATTGCGAAAAGATTCGAAATAAAATAACTACCTATAATAAAACGGTTATAAGACGTATAAATGTTAAGCCCATTGAAAGCGTCAACCATAATTTTTATTTGCTTAATTACTTCGTTAAGTCCATTTCCATCGCGATTAATTTAATTGAAATTGACTACGACAGGTCACTGGCGTGCGGTAATGATCGCGGTATTGTTCCCATTGTGTTTGAACAAAAGTAATGCTTTTGTTCAATCGCTTTAAACAGGATTTTTGGGAACACCGTTGCATATCTTTTGTATTGCTCGGACTGGCATGCAGAGACCAAAATAAATATTATAAAAGCTATTTTTCGAGAGTGTTTCTCATTGTGATTTACGAAGGCTCTGTGCGTTTTTAAATATTTGTTACCCAATTATTTAAGCTGTAAAACCCATAACGTATGTCAAAATGAAAAACATTGTTTAATTTTTAAAAAAATATTTTAATTTCTTTTACACAATCTTTACATCAGCTACCAACGCGTGCGCTTGAAGGCGCCCTATACTACCTACACATATTTGTTAAAAAATAAAATAATAACTAAGAAATATAAATTCAGTTCTATAACCTCTTGTACCTATATGTACCTCTTCAGGTACATCAATATTAATTTTACTTATTAATTATTAATTTTACTATGTATCAGGCAAGATCGCAGCATTTTTAAATTAAAAGAAACGTTTGAAAACGTTTACAATTGAAATAAATGCAAGATTTAAAGCAAAAACTAAAGATTTTGTTTTTCCAACACTGTAATGATGCAAAGGTAAGCAAAACAAGTTCTTATTCAAGTCCAATCGATTGAGAAAGAAGGTGACTTAAACTATAGGCAATACAGTTAATTTTTTTTAAATTTATATCCACGGTCGATGAGTTATCCTTAAATGATTAACATTTTGCGGTGGTATATACGAAATAGCTTTTTCCTTAATAATCAGTATTCTATGCTTCGTGCTTAAGACGCTAAACGGAAAATAAATTGTTTCGAATTTGGAGAGTACTTTATAAAAATAGGCGGGGCCAAAACCCATCCGCGGGGCGCACCCCCTTCACGTACTAAGAGGTCACGTAGATAAAATAGATGGCGCTGGTAAAAATAAATAACTTTCATTTTTATGTTTAATAATATTTGATATAGAAAAGCACTATTTTGTTTAAAAATATTTTTAATACATACCTACAAAATATATAAATACTCAATTTTTATCGTATACAGGAGACGGTTTATTAAAGGTAGGTATAATATTATTCTATTTGAAAATAGAAGGTATCAGCTTAATACACAATCTGGAAGATGAGAAATCTAAAGAATAACATAAGGTCACAAGTAAATTGGTTAACAATTACTATACCTACTTAATAAAATGAAGAGATCCGTAGGAGAACCAAAGTCACAGACATAGCTCAGCGAGGCACGAAACCATGCGAAACTGAAGTGGAAATGGGCAGGGCACATAGTTCGAAGAGCTGTTAGTCGTTGGGGTCCCAAGGTGCTGGAGTGGGGTGGAAACTCAGTGTTGGTCTGCCAACAACAACAAACAACAACCCCACTAGGTGGACCGACGCGTCAAGCGAGTCGCAGGGAGCCGCTGGATTCAAGCGGCGCAAGACCGAAGACTTATTTGGGTATCATTAAAGCAAGATTGAATAGGCATCTTCTAGGCAAACGCGTTCCACCTTAGGCCACATCATCACTTTCCATCAGGTATGATAGTGGTCAAGCGTGTGCCTATAATAATGTATAAAAAATAAAAAAAAAGCCATACTGAAATTCTTTTTTATTGCATCGATGTAATTCAAAATCGATATTTAGGGTCCCCTAGCGTCAAAAAAGACGAAGTGGTTGCCAAAATTTTAATCGTTCGTTTTTTACGATATCGACGGCAGAAAGCGGAACTGGCGTATCTCAAAAAATCCAGTTTTACACCAGAGCCAAAAAACTATTTGAAAAAATCATAACTCGTAAATTAATAAAGATAGAATGTTTAAATTTGCAAGAAATTTCTATAAATCTAAACGTTATTTGATACAGTTATTAGGAATGTCCTAAAGTTACTGCTTCATTGATTTTTTACGAGTTACAGCAGTTGATATTTAAATATCGAGCAGCGGAAAAGCTGTAACTGTAAGGTGAAATGTATGACCAATTAAAATAAGTAGATACAAGTTTTCGTGCTACGATCTGCTGTATCTCAAATATTCTGCTATTCGAAACATGGCCATTTTGATGTATGTGATTTTAATTAAATAAGTTTATAAAAATAAAATGTTTGATTTACATTCTGAATAATAAATTATCTATAAGTACATGATATCTATATATATAAAAGAAAGTGGTGTTAGTTACATTATTTATAACTCAAGAACGGATGAACCGATTTGGCTGAAAATTGATGGAGAGGTAGCTTAGAACCAGGAGACGGACATAGGATACTTTAAAAAAAAAAAACAGAACAGCGTATTGATGCGATTTTTTGCATGGGTATAGTAATGGATGTAGTAGTGGTTCCTCAGACCGGGAGAGCTACTTTTTATCTCGGATAATAAAAGAGTTCCCGCGGGATTTTTAAAAACTTATTCCATGCGGACGAAGTCGCGGGCATCAGCTAGTATTATAATAAAACTGTAACTGATCGTTGTCTGTGCAGTGAAGATATATGAGAAAAACTTATTAGGGGCCTTTATCAACAGAACAGAATCCAAAACAATGATTGTTAGAATTTTTGTCTGTATGTCTTTGCGTTAGTGCGCACTAATCTCGGAAACGGCTACGGTGTTGTGGTAAGCTTCACTTCAAACTCAGTGTTTGTTTTACTTCAATATAGTTCATAAATAAAAAAGTTATGTCAATTTAAAGAATCACGTCGAACATTTAACTGTTCAGTTAAAGAATCACGTTGAACATTTGTCATCATTTGTTGAACGTTGACGCTTTTTTGGCTCTTAACATTAATAAAATTAATATCTATCTATCTATCTTTTATTCTCCAGTGACACAATTGCCCCTGATACAGCGGAGACTCTGGAAGCACTGCGTTCTAAACACCCATCCCCTTCTCCTGATTCCTCTTTTCCAGACCCACCGACAAATAGCGATTTTATTTTTCAGGCCACTACTAATGACGTGCTGGGAGCTCTGATGTCTTTCAGAAGTGGTTCCGCTGCAGGGCTCGATGGTTTGTCACCACAGCACTTTAAAGACTTAGTTTGTGGTGCAAACGTTGACGTAGGTGGTACCCTTCTGAAATCGATCACTGATCTGGTGAACCTGATGCTATCTGGACGAGTACCCCATGAAATAACTAAAACCTTATATGGAGCAAATTTATGTGCCCTAAAAAAAAAAGGATGGTGGTATTCGTCCCATAGCAGTGGGTTCAACGATTCGGCGCGTCGTTTCCAAAATTTGCTGTAAAAAAATTCTTCCTTTAATATCTTCTAATTTTGTCCCAATTCAGTTAGGCTTTGGGGTAAAGGGGGGATGCGAAGCAGCTGTTCACGCTGCTCGCACATTTCTCCTTAACTCCCGGGAGGAGGTACTCCTTAAAATTGATGTGAAGAATGCCTTCAATTCAGTGGATCGGGGGGTCCTCCTCTCAGAAGTAAAAAATAAATTTCCACAGTTTTTCCCATACTTGGCGCAGTGCTACCGGGAACCTTCAAAGCTCGTACACAAAAAGAATGTTCTGAGCTCCGCTGTCGGCTGTCAGCAGGGGGATCCGCTTGGACCAGTTATTTTTAGTTTAGCCATACACCCTATAATTTCGGTTCTAAATTCCAAATTCAATGTTTGGTATTTGGATGATGGAACCTTGGGCGGCGAAGTGAGTTCGGTTTTGAAGGATTTAGAAATAATTATATCAAAATTTAAAACTATTGGCTTGGAACTTAATTTTGATAAATGTGAAATTTATATTCCAAATTCTTTTTCGGCCGAATCCAAACTGCACATATTAAATAAAATCAATATTTTAGCTCCGGGTATTAAAATTTTAAACGATGAGTCACTTCGCCTCTTAGTAGCACCTGTTTTAGAGGCCTCAGTTCCTCAATTTTTTACTGACTTAATTTCTTAATTCAAAAACACTTCCCATCATCTGTTAGATATTTATCCTCATATGGCAATGACAATCATTCGATTCTGCTTATTTGTTTCAAAATTTACTTATTTCGTTAGATGTTCACCTCTTTGGAAATTTAATAATTTATTGGAAAATTTGGATAATTTTATACAAAATATTCTATCTGAAATCTTAAATTGTCCGATAGATGATCAAGTATGGGCCCAGGCTTCTCTTCCGATCAGGTATGGAGGTCTGGGAATCCGCAAAATTTCTAGTGTCTCTCTGCCAGCTTTTCTTTCCTCTGCTTATAGTACACACACTCTCTTTGGAAAAATTATATCCCAGTCTTTGGGATCAATTGAGGTGTCGTACTTGGCAGAGGCAAGAAATGGTTGGTCAGCGATTAGCCCAAATCAATTGCCGGTTTCTCTTCCTTCCCAGAGACAGTGGGATGACATTATTTGTAAAAAAACTTTTGACGCAATGTTAATGCAAGCAAATTCCAAAGACCGTGCTCGTCTTCTCGCTGTCTCTGCGAAAGAATCCGGACACTGGCTCCATGCTATCCCTTCTGCTAATCTGGGCACTCTTTTAAACCACGCCACTCTTGCAGTGGTAGTTGGTCTTAGGCTTGGCGCCAAAATAACCCAGCCTCACCGTTGCCACTGCGGTGACCACGTCGACGCTTACGGTCATCACGGGCTCTCCTGTTCGAAGAGCGCTGGTCGTTTCTCCCGCCACAATGCCCTCAACGACATCATCCGCAGGTCTCTTGCTACTGCTCACGTGCCAGCTGTATTAGAACCTATTGGTTTGGCACGTAGTGATGGCAAGAGACCTGATGGTATGACGCTTGTTCCTTGGAGGACAGGGAGGTCGCTTGTGTGGGATGCCACCTGTGTAGATACTCTAGCTGCTTCCCACATCCATGCGACCTCCTCTGTGGCGGGTGCAGCGGCTACTAGCGCCGAACAGGCTAAGAGGCGCAAATATGAGAAACTTGACAGTGGTTTCATATTTGCGCCTTTTGGTGTAGAGACCCTGGGGCCGTGGGGCCCGGAGGCTCGCGCACTTTTTTTAGAGATATCAAAAAAGGTGATCGAGTCTACCGGGGATCCAAGAGCTGGCAGCTACCTTGGCCAAAGGATTAGCCTGGCCATCCAAAGAGGTAATGCTGCCAGCATCTTGGGTACTATGCCACACTGCGGTGGCTTGGATGGGGTTTTAGATTTTAATTAGTTTTTATTTTAGTTTTAATTTTAGAATTAAATTTAGGTTTATAGTATTGTATATATGAAATATTCTATCTATAATATAATAAAAAATATTATTTGCTAATTGAATAACATAATTAGTAATAGACAAAATAAGAATAACTGACGCAAAACTGTATTTACAATATTAAAGACAGCGCCATCTATTAATATCTACGTGTTTCAGTGTTTAAGATAATTCTATCCTTATGGGGGTGAAAAGAGTAATGAAAGTTTGTAAGTGAGTTCGGTAATTTTTGGAGTATGATGCGTGAATCTTTATTAACGGGTGTCTATTTGGTAATAATAAAGCACTTGGACTAGCCTTTTTAAATACTTTACCCATATGGGAGTGAAAAGGGTATGAAAGTTTGTACAGAAGTGCGTCATTTTTGAAGTGAAATGCATGAAACTTTATTTATATGCGTTTAATGCATCTCGTCTATAATAATAAATAAGTAATAATTTTGCTTTTAAGGGGATGAAAAGGGGGATGAAACATTTATGTGAGTTTGGTCATTTTTTAAACGAAATGCATAAACTTAAAAAGCCATCAAGCGATTTCAAATATTCTACCTTTACGGGTGAAAAAGGGGATTAATTTGGTATGTAATGATGATGAAGTTTCGAAGTGAAATGCATGATACTATATTTTTAGGCGTCTTAAGAAAATGATGGAAAAGGGGATGAAACTTTGCATTGAAATCCATAATTTTTGAAGTGAAAAAATATTTATATAAAACATCACTCACTTTCTTTACTGTGTACCTACCTAATGTTTCTTAACAATCAAGATAGGTACGTAAAATATAAGCAGGTAAGGTTGTAAACTTTACTTGCTTATTAGATATAGTAGGTATGGTAAATATACAGACTTCCAATTAACTAAAAAGTAACATTTAACTAAAAATAGGTTAAATTTTAATATTCTTTTACTTACCCGAACTCCTGAAGTATAATAATTAATTTTAAACACGTAAATAAAACGTAAACGATAAGTTAACAATCTTTTAAAATAATATTTTTGTTAACAACAAATACGCTTTCTCACTATCGGCGCTTACGCATCAGATGCCGCGCGATCAGAATGGCGTATATAGCAAACACCTCGGGATTGGAGGGGTGCGGGTCTATCTAGAGTGGCGTATTGATTACTCATCACAAAACAATACTCTAATATTATGGTGTAAGTAAGATATTTGCTCTTAAATTAAATGTTTGAAATGTAGTAACTGTTTGATAAACACTCACCACTTCAAAGCATATTGCTGTATCCTTGTCAACGTAAAATTTTGGGGCGGCTGAAATGCTGTATCTCTTTTGAAATCAATGTCCGTCAGGGTAAAATAATGGTGTAACTGTTATTTATGTTGGACGTGTTGTCGTATCTATTTTATTTTCAAAAATAGCGATTTTTCCTCTTTTTACAGCAATTTGTCATGTAAGCAGTACCAAAACTAGAAAAAATTCAATGGCGTATCATTAAATTTTTTCATCGTAGAAAGACGAGACATATACCATTCGACGCGGCTTTTTTCGCTTATCAACAATATAGTAAAAAAAGTCATTTAGCCCAAATTTTGAGATACGACATTTCCGCTTTCTGCCGTCGATATATAAAAGAAAGTGGTGTTAGTTACACTATTTATAACTCAAGAACGGATGAACCGATTTGGCTGAAAATTGGTGGAGACGTAGCTTAGAACCAGGAGACGGACATAGGATACTTTTTATCCCGTTCGACCGCGTTTCCGTCATGTCACTATAAAACGTGGTATAACAAAAACGCATCTGACAAAACGCAAATGACAGTGGAATAACAAAACGTAAATTGCAGCTAAACGTAATTTTGTCTTTGGTTAGGTATGGTAAAAATGACAATTATAAAAATGATAGCTAAAAGTAATTGATAATATCATCAGTAATATGTTTTCTCTTTTAATCATCATTAACAATGCTGCGAGTGATATTATAAATGCGAAAGTGTGTTTGTTTGTTGGTTTGTCCGTCAATCACGCTGCAACAAAGCTACGGATTGATGTGATTTTTTGGATAGGTATAGTTGAGAATGGAGGGTGACAGGCATCCCGGAAAATCAAAGAGTTCCTGCCTGATTTTAAAAACTAAATCCACGCGAACGAAGTCGCGGGCATCAGCTAGTAACAAATAAATTCAATATGGTGCTGATTTTTTAAAATTTTGGAAACCTAATACAAAACCCTAATTACCTTATACAAAATATTATATACTATGAGTCATTAGAGTTAATATTATTAATAAAATTATTGTTTTATGATAATAAATAAAAAAGTATTAATTTTATTTTTATATAATACTAGCTGATGCCCGCGACTTCGTTCGCGTGGATGTAGTTTTTAAAATCCCGCGGGAACTCTTTGATTTTCCGGGATGCCTGTCACCCTCCAGGTTCTCAACTATACCTATCCAAAAAATCACGTCAATCCGTAGCTTTGTTGCAGCGTGATTGACGAACAAACCAACAAAAAACACACTTTCGCATTTATAATATTACTCGCGGCATTGTTAATGATGATTCAAAGAGAAAACATATTACTGATGATATTATCAATTACGTTTAGCTATCATTTTTATAATTGTCAAATTTTTTACCATACTTAACCAAAGACAAAATTACGTTTAGCTGTCATTTAAGTTTTTCTTATTCCACTGTCATTTGCGTATTGTTATTCCATGTCAGATGCGTTTATGTTATAGGTTTTATAGTGACTTGACGGAAACGCGGTCGAACGGGATAAAAAGTATCCTATGTCCGTCTCCTGGTTCTAAGCTACCTCTCCACCAATTTTCAGCCAAATTGGTTCATCCGTTCTTGAGTTATAAATAGTGTAACTAACACCACTTTCTTTTATATATATAGATTTAAAAAAAAATTAATGACATAATTGTCCCCATTTTATTGGAACTACTTGTACCTGGTATTATTACGCACGCTCAGTAATCCACGCCGCGCATGCGCGGCACTCATGTCACGCACACTGGCATATTTTCATTGGCCTGTTTTTAGGGTTCCGTACCCAAAGGGTGCCAACGGGACCCTATTACTAAGCCTCTGCTGTCCGTCCGTCTGTCAGCGGAATGTATTTCGTAAACCGTAATAGATAGACAGTTGAAATTTTCACATATTTTGTATTTCTATTGCCGCTATAACAACAAATAACTAGTGGTTCGCCCCGAACTGAGACCTCGCGGTAACGGTATCCCATGATTATTCATTCAATCGATACATGACGACCAAAACTGACATTATTATTATTATGCCCGTTTTCACCAAACATACCTAAATCATCCCCTATGTAGGAGTCTCTTTACGTAGGTAGCTCCAAAACACAATCCTAAGTCCTAACATCCGTCCCAATGTCCTTTTAGGTGTCCCGTACAGGATCGTGATAAAGAAGTTGACAGTAATCATCACCTAACTTATCATAGGTAGCCCGTAAAAGTAAGGGAACGTCAGTGAAAACATTGAATTATTATGTAGGCATACTAACGAGTGAAAACGAGTTAGGGGCATCTGTACAAATCGTCATCTATCGACGCGAATAGAAAATATACAAAATGCAGCAATTAATTTGGCCCAAATTAATTGCTTAATAAATTGGGCCCAACTTAGCTTAACGTAACTTAACTTGGTAACAGCAGTCGGACGACACGAAATGGTGCCGAACCCATCAAGTTTTTATTTAAATCCTTTATAATCACATAATTTAATGAACCCGAAATCTCAAATTATTGAAGTTTGATATTTAACTAAAGAATAATTTTAATTGAATAATATGATATTATGTACCTAAATAATAGTAGTCGACGCAAAACTGTTTTTGGGATAGATCGTAGTCGTAACTCCTAGTAGTCCTAGTTCCATGGAATAGTTATGTGTGTATGGAGTGCGCCATCTATTAGCATTATTGTGAAGCTATGTGAAATTTACTGATGCTCATTAAAAATTAAATAATCTCGTTTCTTTATAATATTCATATAATTTTAGTATTTGTTGTTCAAGTACAGGATACAAGTGAAGTAAGAAAATAAGTACAACTTGAAAATATATAGAAAATTTTCCCAGAGAGCGTCTTCAAGCGAGCGTATTAAATCGCCACTTTGGAAGCCCCCCATTTCGTCAATTTTAGGAAAAAAATTAAAAAAAAAATATGGTTGTACTCTGTTCCAAATTGTCTTTAAAATGATACACAGAAAACCTATGAATCGCAAATAAAAAAAAATTTCTTCGCATTCGCTTCTATGAGAGCCCCCCCGAAATAAAGATTTTTATAACTTTTTAAGCCATTTTCGGCTGGAGGCCATCGGTTTACATATTATATCTAAATTTGAAGTAATTACGTTCAGTAATTCAAAAGTTATAAGGCTCTGACAGACGGACGGACGGACGGACGGACGGACGGACGGACGGACGGACGGACAAGTGCAAATCGCTCTAGTTAACTCAGAGACCTCGCTTCGCTCGGTCAATAAAAATTAAATTAAATTAAAAAAATTGAATTAAAATATTTCCATCATGGAAATATTTTAATTTAATTTTTTTAACGGAACCCTAAAAGAGCGAGGCCCGAATCGCACTTGGCCGATTCTTTTCGTTCTTTAGTAGCGCGACACACCTTCTAGACTAAGTATTCACATAGAGTACCATATTTACTTTCATAATATGCATTTAGTTATATAAACCTGTTATCTTGACATTACAAGCAGAAACTTCAATTTTATTTTATTATGGTAAATAAAAAAAACAAACAAAGACATAATCTGAAGTCAGAATTCGAACCCTGAACAATTGGATTCACTCCGTCACCCTCGCCACCACACTAGACACTCTACGGAGAAGTCTGTGAAATAATCGAAGGCATCACGCAAATCATATTTCCGTCCAACTTTTTAACAAACCAATTTTATATCATGTTGCTTAGTCGTTTAGTCAATGACCAATAGATGGAGTTGCTCTTCAACGTAAAGTTTTACGATAAAAGCTTCGTATTTTATTTTTTGGTCGCCGAGTAGTTACAACCTGCTATTTTCAAGCGCCATCAAGGCATTTTTAATTTTTTCCTAACCAAAAAAAAAAAATACATATTATCCTGGCGGATCCGGACACACGTCCAACGCTGGCAATAGCCTTCAGTTAACTGGTTAAAAATGGGCGGGTTGTACGATAGTGATGGGACTATATACTTTGCAGTGCTAGGAAAGAGATGGAAGTTATAGATTCAGGGGGCGGGAATTGAAAAAATCTTTAATAAATGTTAAATTGATTAAAAAAAATTATGAATGCTAATTATCAAAGAATAGTTCAAACCGCTTTTAGTAAATATTTATATCAACACAAATAAAAAAAATAGCAGGAAAAAAACCTACCGTTTCCGATTAAAACGAAAAAAAAGGAGATTATTGGAGCAAAGTTTGGGAAAACTTTCTATCGAGAATTTTTTTTCCAATCGTGTTTCTACCTCAAAGTAAATTTAGATAAGAGACCCAGATTACATATTACTTTGAAATTATTCAAATTGAACTTATAGTTTTCCTCACAAAGCTCACCAAAAATCGCCTGTCGCATGCTTTTACCACCTTAACTATTTACTGCTTAGCTAGGTAATCCTTACTAACATTATAATATATGCGAAAGTGTGTTTGTTGTGTCCTTCAGTCACCCAGCAAAGGGGCAATGGATTGATGTGATTTTTTGCATAGCTATAATTAAGGATTTTGAGAGTGATATAGGCTACCCTACCAAGACGAAAAAAACAGGACTCATGCGGGATTTTTAAAAACCTAACCTAAAAAGTTGTGGGCAAAAACTAGTCCATTATGAAAAAATTTAAAGGGAAACTAGTAACTACGTAAAAATTGTTAAAATAGTTGCTATTTTATGTATCTACGAAAATTTGGAAATGAAAGAGATCTCATAATAATTATTATATACCTACCTACTTATTGTGGTTTCACATTTTTATAATATTGAATCCCAAATTTTTATGACCTTCAAAATTAGAATAGCCAATAATTAAGCTGTACATTGTTGTGGTTTAGTATCGTAAGAAGATAAGTACATAGAGTTTCACTTTTACAAATCGACGCCGCATGAATCATGATATCCAAATTCTATAAAGACGTGACTGTTTTACAAGTGAGAGTGAGTAGGGCAGCAATATCGTAACTTTAAAACATGGAGATATATTTTTTTTATTATATTATATCTACGTCCATATTTTCTTTTGATATTTATCTATTATTTTATTAGCAAATACAGTTCAGAAAATATTTAAAAAAAAACCGAAAAAATGTCTCCACAATAAGTAAATACTTTACGGTAATTTATAACGACACGTAATTTTTTGATGACATTAATTTAAAAAATCTAATTATAATTATAGTAAATTCAAAAATATAACATACTTAACTGCAATTTAAATCGGGCGTTTTTTACAAGCTTTTACTTAGCTTGACCAGTTTATTTATTTGTTTGTTTGTGTCAAATCTTGCAAGATGAATTAGACCCACTTCCCGGTTTCTGATCGAGAGCTGAAATTTTGCATTTATGTGTAAATCGGATGACAATGCAATATTATTGTGACATGGAGCTGATCTGATGATGGAGACGGAAGATGGCTATCGGAACTCTGTAATAAAACGACGTAACCCATCGAGTTTAGGCTCGTTTGATTCGTCATAACAAGTACTCTGATCCTAGATGATATCCAGAGTCTAATGATGTAGCTACTAAAAGCTTGCATTTAAAAATAAAATTTTTAATTTACACTTGTAACTTTAAACAAGTCTAAAAGTCAAAACCTTATCAGAACAGTTCACGAACACAAACGTGTCTTAGGAAAACAAAACTATTGGTCTCCTTAGTCAAACAAAGTGTGTCTTTATCGATTTACGAGTAGTCTAACTATCTGGCAATAGTGTTTTGATGATATTATTTTGTCAGGAGGTAATAAATTTCATGGTTGTAATCTATTTTTTTCAACAAACAAGTACTTAGTATGTCTCTCGCACATTTCCGATATTGACAGAATGAGATGCGTCATTTTAGGGGTGGAGCCTGGGAGTCTATGTTGATTACGTGGACCAATAGCAACGCAGTCAAAATTTTCGGTACTCGTTTGTTAAAAAAAACAGACTAGTAACAAACTAATCGAAACGGTATTCCATTATTGTAATCAAATTATCATCATCACTATCGCAACCTATTGCGTTGGCATGCAGGTTTCCTCACGATTATTTCCATCACCGATAAAGCAAGCATATTTAATTGCTTAAAACGCCCTTAACTCCGAGAAGTGAGAGATGCGTGTCTAAGATCGAACCCGAAACGGAGGCCGAAATTTTAACCATCTCAAATCAGTTTTAACCATTACGCTATCACGACTGTGAGGTGGTGGTGTATTGAGATGGTGTAAATCCACTGACATATAAATAATTAATCTATGATAACACTGGACAGGCTGCAGGACGCCATTTTGGCGCTGTAAACAGTAACGAATGTCCAAGGAACTAAAATTAGTGAGCGCATTTGTTGACAACTGACAGTTGATACTTTTTGGCACTTCCTGCATCACTATGATTCCCGAGACACCGTAGGTCGAATGCGGCGCTTTCAATTGATCCATAATTATGCTGTCATTTGTATAGGGACAACCGGTCTAGTGTTAATCGTAGATTAATTAATAGAGGTCAGTGTTTAAATCAGTCTTTAACACTATTTCCTAAAATTGCAGGTTCATTTACCATTCCAACTTCAACCGGTTAGCGGTACGAGAAAACATTCCACTTGTGGTGATTTTTCCAACCAATATGCTGCCATGTGTGATCTATACCAAACTCCTTTCAGGTAACCCTTTTTGTAGCATGTGTAGTGAAATAAATACTTTTTGGTAGCATGGTGCTTTATTTGTGCCAAATCTGAGACATGAGTCTGTGGTAAGATTAGCCAGTGAAGCGATGCACAGAACTCAAACAAAATTGATAAATATTTTAACATGCCTAATGCTTATTGTTATATTGTGATAAAAGTAATTATGAGTAAATCTAAGTTTGATTTACACCATTGCAAACTATATAGTATGTTAGCATTCTAAAAGTTGTTCTTAATTTTTCAGAGCCGAAGTCGCGTGGGATATTGACACAATATATTTGGCGCACGACATCAGAATGCTTCATTTAAAAGACTTTGACCACCTCGACCAGAGGTTAGTGGTATTGACCTCCTGATCGGATGAATTTCGGTCCGCATTTCCTTGCTTCATAGGAAGCAAATAGTGGTTCAGAAGTTTATTTGATCTTTTCAGTTATATGTACTTTGTTTGTTTGTTTTGTTTTGAGAATCTGTTCTTATAAAAGTCTGTCTTTCGGAAAATCTGTCCTTATGAGAATCAGCTGTGCGATTCTCTACAAATGATAGCTACAGCGTGACAACGGATTGACCGGTACTCACTCGCTATTGGTTAAAATGCTTTGTTGCAAAAAGAACTCGAGAAATTCAGCCAATCACCACAATTGGGTATTTGACTAAATTTTTCTATATATTTAAAATAACATTTTTAAATATTATAACACAATTTCAGTTTTCTTTTTTAAATATCTCAACTAGTCTCGGAAATATAGAGCTTTAAAGTTACCTGTTAGAAAAAGAGAGCGCTATTGAGTTGTGACGTCAAAAAAGCAAGCACAAAGCTCCCTATACTCTTCATAGAAAAATTCGTTTTAGAAAAAGACAGATATAGTCGTAGTAAAACCATGGTAAAACAGCTTATAACTTATTTGTTTTTTGACCGATTTATTGTCTGTTTTTACAAATGTTATTCTTACATGTAGTGTTTAGATTATAAATAATGAATGTCAACATTTTGACAACAGTCAAATACCCAATTGGGACTGTAGCAGTGGTCGATGCAGCTTTTACAGAATCCTGTCGTTACGCGAGCAATGGAGGAGTGTATCGTCGTTTGTGGTCCAGGGACCTGATCCCGCTGGTGATGGCGCTGCAACACAACACGTGGTTCCACGGGGTGTGCGGCGACGGCGTGCGCGTGGGCGGCGAGGCGTGGGAGGCGGTGGCGCGGCTGCTGCGCTCCGCGTCGCCGCCGCCGCGGCAGCTCAGCTGGCGGGGCGCCACGCTGCGGCACGACCACGCGGCCAAGCTGGGCCACGCGCTGGTGCGCGCGCGGCAGTCACCCGCGATGCACACCATAGACCTGTCGCAGAACCATATTGAAGATAAAGGTGAGGCGTAAACTTTGTACGCGGTGCAGTGGCATTTAGGTAATATACCAGGGGCCCCTTCCAAAATTTAACGTTTATTGAACTTCTTTTTAGGGGTAGGAGAGGATTTTGATTCATTTCTGATTCATTTGCCACGGGCCTCGAACGTGTATAGTTACGCCAATGACGCTGTGGTGGCCCGGGTTGCTTCTGCGACGTCATAAATAGAAAGATAGTATGCCATCGTGGCGTTACCAAGGCAAACTTCACACTCCTGTGAGAACATTATGTAGCACAGGCATGTAGGTTTTCCATCACCGTTAAAACAAGTAATATTTAATTATGTTAAACGTACATAATTCCGAAGAGTCATAGAGACGTGTGAGACGTGACGTGATAGAGTGCGTGTTTATTTGAATAGATTAATTGATTTTTTATAGGCTAATACATTTTACTGAAATGTTTCCAGGTGCCATCAGCATACTAACAGGCCTAGCAAACAATCCGGACGGCATGCGTCACATCGCGCTGTCGCAGTGCGGGCTGACGGGCAAGGCGGTGTCGCACCTGGCGGCCATGCTCAACGACAGCCCCTGCCACTTGTCCACGCTGTCGCACTTGGACCTGTCGCACAACAACCTAAAGGACGACGTTCATGTAAGTACACTTATGTCGTACAACGTCACATCGCGCTGTCGCAGTGCGGGCTGACGGGCAAGACGGTGTCGCACCTGGCGGCCATGCTCAACGACAGTCCCTGCCACTTGTCCACGCTGTCGCACTTGGACCTGTCGCACAACAACCTAAAGGACGACGTTCATGTAAGTACACTTATGTCGTACAACGTCACATCGCGCTGTCGCAGTGCGGGCTGACGGGCAAGACGGTGTCGCACCTGGCGGCCATGCTCAACGACAGTCCCTGCCACTTGTCCACGCTGTCGCACTTGGACCTGTCGCACAACAACCTAAAGGACGACGTTCATGTAAGTACACTTATGTCGTACAACGTCACATCGCGCTGTCGCAGTGCGGGCTGACGGGCAAGACGGTGTCGCACCTGGCGGCCATGCTCAACGACAGTCCCTGCCACTTGTCCACGCTGTCGCACTTGGACCTGTCGCACAACAACCTAAAGGATGACGTTCATGTAAGGTCACTTACATATTTCTTACAAGCTTTTGCCCGTGTTACCTGAACCCTTTGTTTTTCCGGGATAAAGTCTTAGTCAATGTCACTCTTCAAGGCCTCAACTGTACGCATGCAAAATATTAATCCGATCCATAGCTGTTGCGGTGTGAATAATAGTAAATACGTTAAATTTTAAAAAGATACACCTACTGTGCTGCGCTGTTAACTGTGCGGAATACATCATACTTAGAAACTACTTAAAGTATGATTCACATATAACTTTGAACTTTGTTACATTAAAAATTGCACTCTGGTGCTGTCAACGAGCTCCGTTAAATGTGAATCGTATTTTAAAATCTATTTAGTACCATATGTTAATACATTGAGTATTTAATTTAAAAAACTAAGGTTGCATCGGTTTGTTTGAATTGTTTCAGAATCTATACAATTTCCTTGCGCAGCCTAACGTATTGACACACTTGAATTTAATCAACACGGAGACCACTTTGGAAAATGTAAGTAAATATTAGTGTAATGTTTTTAATGAAAAAGTTTTCTGTTGTATCTATTTTCACGCAAGAATTACATTAAAAAAGAGAAACAGAGTTACCGACATAGCTCCTCGAGTCGCGAAGATGAAGTGATAATGGGCGGGTAACATAATCATGTAGATCCACGTAACGATAGTGTTTTGATCGCGATACGTTGTTTTGAGTACGGTAGTGTGATGAGATATCCATTTCACCAGAAAGCGCAGTGTTGGTAGACCACACACACACTACGTTGCCTGATCTTATCTTTGAAGAGTCTCCTGGATACAGGAAATATTCTATGGTTTAGGTTAAGTAAGGTTTTTACTTTATGTATAGGTAAGGTACAATAGGTAGGTAGGTCAATATGTCTGTAAAAGCTGTCCAGTCATTTGGCTTGCGATAAGGGAGTCTCAAGGATTATAAATTATGATTGACTAATGGTCTATATTTGGCTCAGGTCCATTTAAAAATGATTTCACTTAATGCAACTGTCTGCCAATTTGGCACAATGACCGGACGAATCTAATACACAAAACAATTTGAAGGTGATGTCTCAGTTACTGATTTAAGTGATATTTTAGATAAATTCGCTATTCCAGTCCTTTATGTGTTTGTAACTATGCTAGAAATAGGCTCTTTTTGACCTAGTATACACCACTTCAGTTTAGTACATAATATACAACGTTTCATTATTTTGCTTAATTTAAATAACAATTTTGGATTATTGTCAAATTAAAACTTTATGATTGAACATTCCGTTTTCCATAACCAGTATGAGTCTTTTTTTTTTTTTTTTTTTTTTTTTAACACTTTATTGCACAAAAAAAGTACAAAAGGCGGACTTAATGCTAAAGCATTTTCTACCAGTCAACCATGAGATGTGAGACAACACTTGTAGGTGTGCAAAAGAGTAGGGTAAAAAGAGTATAATATATAAATATATAATACATACATATTTTGAATATAATAATAATATACATATAATATACATAATTATATACAAATAGATACCTAAATATATTACATGATACAAAATACATTACGTAACATGATACCGTACATATGAAACATAAAATTAGTATTAAATATAATAAATATAGAAAAAAGTTACAGACAGGGGTTACAATATGGTTTTGAGCAGATGATCCTTCACTTGCCGTTTAAATGAAAATTTTGAGTTTGCACTCCTTATGGAATCGGGCAATGCATTCCACAGCCGAACTGCCTCCATTTCAAAAGAGTAGGCCATGAAGCCGGTCTTGTACCTAGTGATCGCCAGACGAACACTTTGGGAGGACCGAAGCCTAGGATCACAGACTTCGGATTTGAATGGGAACTTACTTTTAAGGTAATTAGGTGTAGAAGGGTCGCGAAGGATCGAATACAGTGTGCAAAGAATTCTAAGTTGTCGACGCTCTCGCATCGGTAGCCACTTAAGTTTGGCACGATACTGAGAGACGTGATCATACTTGCGTAGGTTAAAAATGAAACGTATGCAGGTATTTAAGAGACGTTCTAATTTGTTAAGTAGTTCCTCATTCAAATCCGTATAACATGTGTCACCATAGTCCAGAATTGGCAGTAAGAGAAGGTTAACTAGGTGGACTTTAGCGTTAACAGGCAAAAAATGTTTTAAGCGAAACAAAGGGTGAAGCGTGCCATAAAATTTTCGCGAAATTTCATTCACTTGACTCCGCCAACTGAGAGAACTGTCGATGACTAAGCCTAGGTCTTTGACATTAGAAGAAAAGGGAATTACAGTGTTGTCAAAAGTCAGTTTAGTGAGTATTTCGATATCAACCCTGTTTAACAGGCGAGAGCTGCCAACTATTATCGCTTGACATTTCGCTGGGTTGACCATAATACCGTACTGTTTAGACCACGAAGCAATCTTAGCTAATTCGTCATTTAACGAGCTAATGGCTACCTCCAAGCCTTCAACTTCGGTTTGCATGTAAAGCTGCAAGTCATCGGCGTAAAGATGATACTGACAACTAAGGATAGCAGTGATGGAATTGATAAATAAGGAAAATAATAACGGGGATAGAATACCTCCCTGAGGAACACCTGCATCCAGTTCACACCAGTCAGAGTTAGTCTGCTCCGTGCGAATGGATTGTCGACGCCCTCGAAGATAGGAGGAGAACCATTGTTGAACGCTGTCTGACAAGTTGAATTGAGATAAGAAGGCCAGCAACAAATCGTGATCGACCGCATTGAACGCATTGCTAAAATCGATCAAGACAAGGATTGTTACATGTTTACTATCCATGCCGACACGAATATCCTCGGTGACTTTCAATAGTGCTGTTATAGTGCTATGGCCAGCTCTAAAACCAGATTGGAGAGGATTAAGGAGATTATATTTATTCAAGTGTTTAGATAGTTGATGAAAAACGGAAGATTCAAGCACTTTGGAGAGGAAGGGCAGTATAGAGATAGGGCGGTAATGAGATGGTAGGGTAGGATTAGAGATTTTGGGAAGTGGAAGTACGAAAGCCTTACGCCAAAGATCGGGAAAAGTGCTGAAAGAGAGGGAGAAGTTAATGATATGGACCAAGGAAGGTAAAAGCACATCCAAGATTGGTACAATCATTGCACGGCTAATTCCATCAACACCAACTGCTTTGGAGGTGATTGAGTTTATACTTTTTCTTATTTCGTCAGCGCTTACAGGAGAAAATACAAAAACTGGGGCATCACATTTGGGTGAACGAACAATTTCAGCAATTGTGTTGGTTTTTTACTAATTTGTCAAGAACGGAAGCAGATTTGAAATGTTTGTTAAGGCTGTTAACTTCAATAGAGATACTATTATTAGAAGATTGAGTTTTACCTATGCCAAGCGATTTAATGAATTTCTGAGCTTCAGTTGAAGAGAGCTTTAAGGTTTTCTCGGAGATATATCGACGTTTATGGTCTCTACACATCAGGTTACACCGATTTCTTGCAGCCTTATATATAGACCAGTTGTTATCGGATCTATCTTTTTTATACCGCCGAAAAGCCTTGTCTCTACGAGCCATGGCATTCTTAATTTCTTGAGTGATCCACGGATTAGAATTCGGATGTTTAACCCTAATCGTTCTGACAGGCGCATGCTTATCATACAGTTTGATCACTTCAGAACAAATGAATTCCAATTTATCATCAACTGTCAACAAATCCTCCACCGCAGACCAGAAAATTTTTTTGGCATCGAGGACAAGTGTTACTTTATCAATGGCAGCTAGGCGTCTAAGATGTAAGAGGCGAGGCTTAGGTTTGGGGAACCTTATTTTGCACGACACAAATATAAGGTCGTGTCGACTAAAAGCAGGAGCGCTCAGCTGCCCAAATTTGGAAATGAAGTCTACATCAGAGGTAAATATGAGATCTAAGAGAGTATCCGTAGTGTTTGAGTGATGAGTAGCTTGAAGAGGCAATAGCTCCATATTATAGGAATCAGCTATGGCGTGCAACCTATTAGAGCGAAAATCTCTCTTGAGCATACAGGTGTTGAAATCACCCATTACCAAAACACGTGTATAGTTAGCCATGATATCGTCAAAGATGTTTTCAATAGTGTTAAAGTAATCAATATTTGGCGGACTGTACACGACGCCCAATACCATCTTTTCGCCAAAATCAATTTCTAAAAATAAATACTCGGCCGAGGAGGAGTATAGTGGGGGTGATTGACACAGAATTTTATATGGAATATTACTCTTAAGATAAATAGCTACCCCACCACCGGTTTTGGCTATTCGATCATTTCTTAAGAGCACAAAACCGGGGATAGGGAAACAAGTTGATAACAACGAAGGTTTGAGCCATGTCTCCGATATAAGAACTGCGTGTATGCTGTCAGAGTTAAATGTGTCGAATAAATCAGTAAAGTGGCTAGGAATGCTTTGAGCATTAATGTGACAAACGTTAAAATTTTTACGCAGAGGCGCAAACTCATTCTCTAAAAGATCACCTAATGTAACGGCACAACTATTGTCAACACTACCATACGAACTAGTGTCTTCAGCGGTATGAAAAGAATCACTGCTCGAATCCATGACGTATTAATAATATTATGTTACGAATTAAAAATACAAATAAATAAACTATAATAAAATACACAAATATAAAATTATAATAATAAGGATGCCTACAACAACTCAAAACACCAGCAGACAATTACTGTTGTCGTTCCCACATCCGCTGGCAGAAATGTATAGAGACAAAAATATAAGTTACAAGTAAAACATGGGAAAAAAAGTAAGAAAAAACCACTAAAACAATAACTAAGTAAAAGTACTACAAAAAACATTACAATGAAATTTAAAATAACCAAAAAAAAAAAACAAAAACAAAACATGGACATTGAAGTGAACAAAGCGAATGCACTCGCGTGCCATACAATACGTGTGGATGCGGCATAACAGAATTATTTCCAATATACGTGGAACTAGGAATTACGGTTGTTTTGTTGATCTAAAGATAAAGTTGTCAATAAAAATATTTACCTTCAGTAATTTATTGAAGGTAAATATTTTTAATAATTATTGATACTTACAAAAAGTTATTTGAGCAATTGAGTTGCGACTAAAAAATAACTACGACGGTTGTTGTGTAATTTTTAAATACGGAAACTCGAGCTACAAAGGAAAATAGACTTTATATGACAACCAAACTTCAAACAAAACACGCCGACTGTATACGTAGGTTCTATTTAGCCGAATTTTTGTTCACACGACGTGATCTGACAGGCTTATCGTCCTGAGTACTGCATGCCTGAGGATATTTGGTCATCAGGGCCTGAAACTCGGTCTTGGTCACAATCTTCTTTCGGCTTTTGTCCGGCAGAGTAATGACAATAACCACATCTGCAGTCCAGCAATTCTTCATACCAAAATATTTTCTCGCAGCGACGAACAACTCTTGCCGTGGTTTCGTTAGAAATTCGGAGATCGTGATGCCACTCCCTTTGAGACTAGATTTGGATTTCCACACCAAGTTTTTTGATTTTATCGTAGTAAAACGCACAAGTATGGGCCTGGGCTTATCTTTCACAACGCCAATACGATGACAAATATCAATACTAGAAATGTCGATGTTGGACAATTTTAAGCGATTGCGGAATAAATCGCATGTTGAGTTTTCCATCTGCTCATCATTGGTTTCCGGAAGACCATGCAGAAGCAATACTTTTCTTCGAGAGCGCATCTCCTGCTCATCAAAGCCTATTGTGAGTAGCTGCAACTGTTGACGAAGCATAGCGAGAGATTTCCACACCAAGTCTTTGAAGTTGGAGAATTCCGTGGACAAAGCTACCAGGTCAACAGAGGTCCTGGAGGATGAAGAAGTGGCAGAAGACTGTGTACTTGCCAATGCCTTATCGAAATTATCCATGCGGGTTGCAAACATTGTGACTACATCTTCCATGTTTTTGCTTAACTGTGAGTGTAAATCCATGTTGTGAAAAAATTACTTGTACCTAAGTGAGAAATTTATATTGCCAGGTAATGTGGGACAATTTACTAGTATTTCACTATATCATAAGCACTTTATACCATTAAATATAAATTAAAATCAAAATAAAATAAGAGCACTAAAAACTTTGTTGTTACTTTTCCACCTACCCACTTAGGAAAAAAAAGATACTAACTACTTGTCTTTTCTAAGACAACCTACCAGTGGCGTGCCGTAGGGTTCAAAGGTAGAAAAGCCAGCTCTTATAGCACGTCGAGAGTCGAGACTCTACCACCGGTTCGGAATGCAGATTACACTAGGCTACAATATAGACTTGGGCTTGACTGTGATCTTATCTATGGTAACTTAAGATGCAGCCAAAGATGGAACGCGCTTGCCTAGAAGATGCCTGTTCACTCTTGGATATGGCTTCAGATGTGGGGCGCGTTGTTGCGCGGCTGCGCGGCGCGCCTGTCGTCGCTGCTGGTGGGCCGCAACCCGTGGTCGGCGGCGCGCAGGCCCAAGGACCCGCCGCCTTCGTTCCGACAGTTCTTCACTGCCTGTCTCGCCCTCACTGATCTCGACTTCTCTTACTGTAAGATGCCGCCAGATGCGCTCAAGTAAGTATAATTAGGTACAGTATTAGTTAAAAAAAATGGGCAATTATAATAATAATGTTCTGACCAAATGTCGGCCAATAGCAAAGTAAGGTCAGGGGGAGTAAGTGAAACATACTTTACTGTTTTTTCTAGAAAATGACCTGTAAGCCAGTAAAAAGATTGTCAATTTGAATAACAATAAATGCTATATACTCTTCATTAAATCGGCTTTCTTATGACATGATCTTCAAGCCCTCTAGTCGTGCAAAAAACGACGAAATTATTCATTAAAAGTAGACTATGGTTTTGTTTCACTTACCCCCGAAATGGGGTAAGTGAAACTATGATCAGAACTCTATAAATATGAGGCCTATAGAACTATTTCAACAACTAAAATGGCATCTTTAATTGCCTCAATCGATAACGAGTCTCAGTGCATGGCTATATGGTCTAATTTCTTAAATAAATGGAAAAAACTGAAAATGGGGTAAGTGAAACATAGTCGCCAAGTCAGGGGTAGTAAACCAAAACAAATTTTGAGTAAGTTCTAAATTTATTAATTTTTTAGTTCAATAACATAGCTAACAATGTGTTTACTATATTTTTACGTCTTTCTCTATTCTTGCTTTCACCAATAAAATTAATAAATTTGGTGTGGCAGACACAAGATGACCTATAATCAAATATTAGTTTTTTTTAAATAACATATAATTTAAAGAAGGTTGGTAATCTCTGAAAATGGGGGAAGTGAAACATATGTTTCTCTTCCCCGCTCATCTCTGTTTCACTTTCCCACTCGGAGCTTTTAGTGACTAGAATCTTTAACATGTCTTAAATTAATTAACTGAACGTTTAAGACAGAAAAAACAATTGAAACATTAAATCTATACATTACTCTAAGTACTTACCACAAAAAACTGTTGAAAACTCTATAAAATCACTTTAAAACAAGCAATAAATAAAACCGTGTCTAACTCGTGTTTTGAGTTTTGAAAAATGGCAAATTTCTTTCTTTAATATAACCTTGAAGAATTATCGCAGCGACATCTCTTTAAAAAAATTTAAACCACTTCGACAATACTGTTGTATCGACTGATAGCAAATTTCGATAAACTGCATAGTTTGCTAGATAAAGCTTTGTGTTTCTCTTACCCTACCGTTTCTCTTACTCCCCTTGACCTTATACAGAAGACATATTATAGTGCACAATTGTGTGCGCCAAATGAATTCTCCTTCATTGTTATAGTTACAAGACCAGAGAGATAAAAAATGATCAAAACATCAGTGCAAAAATTTTTGACATCAAGAAATGTAGGAGTCTCAGATTGTAGTTAAATTGTAATTAAAAAATTACAAAGTTTTTTTTTCTTTTTAGGTAATATTTTACTGTTGTGTTTTAATTTGCTTATATATTTCGATTAAAATCAAAATCACAAAAAGCTTTAGCGAACTTCTCCGTTTTTTTAAATTTCGCTGAATTTATGCATCTTAATTAATATCTATCCATTATCCGACTCGCAGGAGTCTCCTGCTGGGCTTAGCATGCAACGAAAGCGCCGCAGGTGTCAAGCTCAACCTATCCGGCGTGCTGTCGTCGTCACAGGCGGCGCACGTGCTGGAGTCGTGCGTGCATGGCGTCAGATGCTTACAGTCGCTGGACCTCTCCGATAATAGTGAGTGATAACTCGTTGCTACACGTATAGGGGATGGGGTCCCAAGGTGCTGGAGTGGCGACCCCGCACGGGGAAGCGCAATGTTGGCAAATCCTTCACTAGGTGGACCGACGACATGAGACGCATCGCAGGGAGCCCCTGGATATAGGCGGCGCAAGACCGTGATCTGTTGAAGTTCATGCAAGAGACCTTTGTTCAGCAATAGACGTTTATCGGTTTATGAAGAAGGTCTTAGCTACGACTATGAGATCTTCCAATGTTGCCAACAAATCATAGTAGGTACAACTCTATCTAACCTCAGTACTAGAAAAACCAACGGGGAAATTAAAAAATCCCTAATCCACGTGGACAAAGTCGCGATCATGTAGTTTGATGTAAGGGAAATGACAACTCTGAAACATTTTAATACGAAATATTTTTCCAGGTATGGAATTCGAATTGTCCGGCATAGTGAGAGCGATAGGAAAAAATCATTCAATAACACATCTATCACTAAGTAAATTGACCGGGAAAAGATCGTACGCACCTCCTTTAATACAGGTAAAATATTTGTTCTAATCCTATTATCATACTAATATTTATAAATACTAAAGTGTGTTTGTGGGTTTGTCCTTCAATCACGCCGCAACAGAGCCACAGATCATCGTGATTTTTGCATGGGTATGGTCGAGGACCTGGAGAGTGACAGAGGCTACTTTTTATTCCGGAAAATCAAAGACTTCCCGAGGGATTTTAAAACTAAATCCATGCGGACGAAGTCGGGGGCATCAGCTAGTATTGTTATAAATGCAAAAGTGTGTTTATTAGTTTGTCCCTCAATCACGCAGCGGCGAAGCAACGGGATCGACGTGATTTTTGCATGGGCATAGTTGAGGGTTTGGAGAGTGACATTGCAACCTGAACGGTACCTGTTGTATTATTTTTTAAGAACCTAACTCTTTGCGGACTTATGACAATAACTTATGATGTTGAGATATTTTATTCAAATAAATGAATTTATTAATTTTTGTTTCAGGCCTTAGTCCACGTGCTACAGGAACCCGACACAGCTTTGACTTCATTAGACCTTAGTGATTGTAAACTAAAGGTATATATAAATACCTCATTTCGTTTTTTTTTTAAATTATCAGCTGAGTTGAAGCTGACTAATATCCTCCTATCCCCTCAAAATAAGCGGAAAGCTTGTGTTAGGAGTGGATACTACAATAGTGCAAGGGGTGGGATTCGAACCTGCGACCTTTCAGTTTTCAGTCCGCATCTTTAACCGTTGGTCTATTGAGGCTTAACTAATTGACCCTATTGAGCCTTAAGCGCGTCAGAGATCGCTTTAAACTGCCGGAATTCAAAATTGTTTATTTCATGTAGGCCAACTTGTAGCTCTTCCGACAAGCCAAGACTTTACCACCGGTTCTAAAAGCAGATTCTGCTGAGAAGAGCCGGCAAGGCACTCACCAGTTGCTCTTTTCATAAAAAAATGTTGCAATAGGCATGGTGACCGATTTTGAAAAACTGATGTTCGAAAGTATCTACTATTTAGAAATATAAACTAACTTATTTCAGCAAAATGGTTGCAGTTTTTAAACTTTTTCTCGTATTACAGAGTGATTTGTACGGACTTCTAAACGCACTGGGCGGTGCGCGGAGATTACGCACGTTGGACGTGGGCGGTAACCTGGCGGGCGACGCGGGCGCGCGCCTGCTGGCCAAGGCCTTACAGTGCAACTGCACCCTACACACGCTGTACATAGATAGAAACGCGTTCAGCTTGCAAGGTAAGGGAAATGAGGTCACCTACATGGTTGACACATTTCTTAAAATGTAAGGAAGTAGCATGGTTGATGTATGCAACAAATATTAAAAAGTTAAGGTGCCCTTAACAATAAAGATTCATTGAATTTCAATGTTAGCCCAGTTGACAGGTAGGAAAAAGTGGGGTTTGGTAGAAAACTTCAGAAGTTAATGAAACTTTGGGATGTTGTTCAGGGATGGTTAGGTAACATTTTCTCAAGTTTTGGACTTCGAGGACCCTATGCTAAAAGAGGAGCGTGGGGGGACAGCTGCAAAATTTTCGACTTTCCTCCTGTGTATTCTCAATAACTTTTCCTTACGTCCTACGACGCATTTTTTAGCGAGATTGCATCCCTGACCAACATCCCAAAGTTTCATTAACTTCGGACCTTTTTCCATCTGAAACAACCTGTCGACTGGACTATAAAAGCGAGTCATGTTGTGCGCTCATTTTCCAATATTAATTTATATGTCGGGAGAGGCATGGTTACGTCATCGTAATATGGAGACTTCAAAACATATGCTTCGGCTAGAGCTGCCGCCGCATCATCTGACAGAGTCTTGGCAGGCGTGACTAGGGACGAACGTATAAGGATTAATTAATTGAGCTTAGAGTCACGCACGTGCCCTGAAACTGTCGTTTTGATCTGTTTCCATATTGAGAGAGCTGAAGAAAGATAATCAATGTTAGCTGCAGTGTAGTTTGTAAATACCTAAAGTATAGAGTTAGAATTGAAGGAGATAAAGAGACAGTTATTGTGATTCAAGTGTTAAGAACTATTTTGTAAAGGACACTGATTAAAGTATTGTTTTACTGTTTTGGTGGATTTTATTTGATATGACGTCATGCAAGACAAAAATGTTAGATGAAGATCACAGATCGGCCCATCCTGTTCCGACATGTATAAGTCAGCATTAATCGCCAGTCCTTCCTATTAAAAATAAGTAGAATTTTATCGCGTAGCACTCAGACTTTCGGTAACTTTTTCGAGCGAGAATGAACGTTATCTTATATTATAATGATCAGTAAAAAGCCTTAAATCTTATTTTTGTTACTAATGAACTAACTTAGATAATATAAACAATATTGGTCTGAAATAAAAGATTATTTATTTAAATCTATGTTTGTCATATGGCTCAGGTCTGACGGACATAGCGACGGCGCTGCGCAGGTCGGTGAGCGTGCGGCGAGTGGAGTTTCCCGGCTGCGACGCCGCCGCCGGAGGCCGCGGTGCGTCCGAGCGGGTGGCGACGCTGTGGCGGGAGTTACATGAGAGGTACGTTGACAACAACTCACATTATTGGTGGGTGTCACATTTGCCCCACCTCCAGTACTACTAATCAGAAAACAAACACTTCCAAAATCACAGCTTTGTTCCTGGTGTGTCATCCTAAAAACCTAAATAATCTTTGTTGAATAAAAAGAATATAATAGCCAATTTGGTGTTTGACTTTTTGTTTTGAGGCCCCCTAAACTTTTGGTCTGGAGGTCATCCAAAAGTCAAAACAGGTAAATTTCTTAAAATACTTTTAGTCTAATCTCAAATCTCAGGCTAAAAAGTAAGTTGGAAGCAACCGTAAAAATAGATAAAAATGAGTTAAATAGTAGATTATTAACCAAGGGGATAAAATAAAAAATTGTTTTTCGTACCACTTGCTCAAAAAAGTGACATTCTGGGCCACAAAAAGCGAACATAACAATAGTCATTTTTAGTTAAAAACAGGGAAAGAAAATTGTACTGAATTTTATTCATCCTCTAGGCGGAGAATGTGATTTAAATTTGGAATACTTACCGAAATTTATACTGAACTACATCTGTGTTTACACCATTGAGTTTGTATATAAAGCATTATACATCTTTTTGAAAAAGGAATACGCATTTATTATGCTTACGAAAACCTACGAGGCCGTATGAGCTTGATGCCTCTGCTTTTCCGACAAAAAATATTAGTCTAGGAATTTGCCGCGTTTTTGTTTTCTTCAAATACATAAACGTTAAGTTTATTTTAATTTATTTTTATAAATAAGTTAATGTTCTAAAAATACGTTACGATGTTAAATCAAAGCGACAGTGACTGTGAATTGTCGGATTCCATCAGTGCAAATGCTGCCGCAATTATAAATAATTTGCTTCCAACAAAATCAATGATTGGACCAATGTTTCGAATGTTAACTTTTACTTTTAATTGTCATTATTTTTAATAAATGCTTATCTCATATTATTATTGTGTTAATTTTTTCGCAAATGGTACGAAGAGTAGAGTATTTTCCTCGGTGATAAAGCTGTCTTAGTCTTGGGTGAACTTAAATCGTCACCCGCGACAGAAGACACTGCTTTATCCCCTTGGTTAATAATCTACTATTTGTTGTCAGATTATCGAGCAACAACAGTACGGGGGGCTGCGGGCGGGTGCGCGCGCTGGCGCTGGAGCGCGCGTGGGCGGGCGGCGAGGAGGCCGCGGCGCTCGCGGCGCAGGCGGCCGCCGCTCTGCCGCCGCCGCCGCTGCCCGCCGCCACCGAGCGCGCCGCCGCCGCCGCGCACCATCTGCTGCACCAGTACCTGCAGGTACAACCTGCATACGTAATAGTACAAGTTCAGAATATACACTTACCTACCGCCATATTTATGTAGATGCCATGCTCTGTTACTATCGCGTAACTCTTTTCAGACTATGTACGTTGTCTATTATAGTTCTTGCAATTCACGAGGGCGACTGACATGGTTGTGCGTGTGTCGTATCTGTATAAGTGTGAGCGAGCGCAATGCTCGCGCCTGCCCGCTCCCACCTAGGCTTTGACAGGCACGCACACTTATGCAATGTGCATGTACACGAAGTAACCACAAGTAAAGCTCACTCGCCTTCGTGAATTGCAAAAACTGTACCAGTTATGGGCCTGTAACTCTACTTTTTGAACAAATGACGATTCACATAAACCTAGGCTAGGTTTATTTGAACGAACGACGCGACGCGGCGCGTTAGTAAATATCGAATTGTATCGCGTGCGACCCGGCCGGCGCGCGGCAACTCTCTAAATTGGGCCGTTTAAGCGAACCCGCCGTGTACTTGTAGCTTTATACATAAACTGCGGAGTGCGCCAGACCTGGTACAACGAACATTTCTTCACCCGCGAAGTAGACGCAATAAAGAGATCTTAGTCCAAACTTTCCATTATTCCAAACCAAAAGAACAGAATTTCTAACTATGGCAATGGAAGCATTCTTTAACATTGGAACAGTATATCGTCGATTTTTAGTGTTTTAAGTTCCTATGGCAAAAATTTATCTCGAATGTACATTATATTATGTAAAAAAAAAGTCTCTGACACCATGTCAGAGGATAACTGAGTGCGAAACATAAAAACATATTATGTAAATTGTTTTTTTATCAATAAAAAACTACTCCCATCTACAGTAATAATTGAACAGCTCATTAGCAAGAAAAGGTTAGAAATATTTTGCTATAATCCGCCAACAGAAAAATCTGTATAACTTTTACACTACTCTCGACGCACGTTTCGTGTTCTGTTCGTGTTTCTGTAGATGGGAGTAGTTTTTTATTGATAAAAAAACAATTTACATAATAGGTTTTTATGTTTTTATGAGGATATTGTCTAGACATCATTGTAAAGTCGACATCTCCTGAGGATGCTCCGGTGTCGGGGCGAAACGTGCGTCGAGAGTAGTGTAAAAGTTATACAGATTTTTTCTGTTGGCGGATTATAGCAAAATAATTCTAACCTTTTCTTGCTAATCATGGACTTCCGCAAAGTAACGCCTGCTTCTATCCAATATTTGAATAGCTCATATTTTTCACTACACATATGCGCGGCGACTTCTTTTACCACTTCCTTTACCACGTCTCCATTGTTCGCAGAGATGTAGCGAAGTTTTCGCGGCAATGGGGGGCAGCGGCGGCGGCAGCGAACTGGTCACGCTGCAAGCCGTGCGCGATGCCATGGCTCCGTGCAACACTACGCTGCAAGACTTACTCAAGTTAGTTTTGTAAATTTCGCACTAGTTAATTTTTTGAAGTGAAAACTTCTTAAGGCACGTTGAGCACTTTTTTGGGTGAGCAAAAAAACATGGATTTCGCGAAATCGTCACCGTCACCATCGTCACCTGGAGATTTCAGTAAGCGTTCAACATTTTAGAGCTTCTCAAGCAACTTTGTACTGCGCGGTCGGCCAGCAGCCGCCTTCCTTACCATTTAATGTATGAAGTCGCAGGTTCGAATCTCACTCACGAAAGGTGACAATGCGCTTTTTTTATGTTTGTTTTTAATTATTAGCAAATCTAGTTTTCACTTCTATCGGCAGTCCCTATGACTGCCAATTTTTTTTATCCAATGGGGAAGATTACTGTAAACTTCAGGCAGAGGGCGCTGTTTATTTGTAACATGTCAAAAGGCTATGATAAAAACAGTGGATTAATTTTTAAGTTTTCGCGAGAAATTTTATAACTATTTGTATTGCTGTACAATGTACTCAACCTGGCATATCACGCAGTTGAAGGAAGAGTTGCAAAAAGGAAAGAAAGTGGAATTAGTCGAAAGGACGAGTTTCAGTGATTTTTTTAACAATATTGAGCGTTTATGTTATCAAATAAAAATTAATTTCGTAAGTTTGTCTAGTTTTAATGATACCATTGATAAATAAATGAAACTACGTCTACAAGCGATCTCATTAACTGAACAGATATGTTGGTGGATATATCTGTGGTGGTGTCGTGTGGTGCGGGTTGTTACATTCCCTCAAATATGGCTGAATGAAGCAACGGCTGGATCATGCGTCATGCTCGTGGATGGGTGCCACCGGCGGAAATGGGGCTACTTTCTGCCTGCCCGTCAACATGTATTGAATTGTAAATTTGCTTTTTGGAACTTTCCCTCATTTTGGTAACACTGCATACATAGCATAGTACCTATTGCAAACTTTTTTTGAAAAGAGCAACCGCCGAGTTTCTTGCTGGTTCTTCTCGGCAGGAAGGGCATTCCGAACCAGTGATAGAATCACCGACGATTCAAAAGCACTTGTAAAACTTTATTTGAATAAAAAAGTTGGTTGTCTGTAAAGTCGGTTTACGGACGATAATTTTACGTGATAACGTCATAAAGAAACATTGACGATGACTGGCGGGCGGCGGCGGGCGCTCTCTAAGTCAACGCTTGGGCCGATCGTGCCTCTCTATAGCTTGTTCCGCGCTCTCGCTTGCACACTCAGGCTCAGGCATGTCAAAAATAATTCTATTCTATTATATACCGTCACCTCAAGGGCCTCATAAGTAGGCTCAGAAACGCTCAGCGGGCGATGGAGAGAGCTTATGCTTGGAGTGATCGAATCAGAAATGAGGAGATCCGTAGGAGAACCAAAGTCACCGACATAGCTCAGCGAGTCGCGAAACTGTAGTGGAAATGGGCGGAGTACATAGCTCGAAGTGCTGATGGTCGTTGGGGTCCCAAGGTGCTGGAGTGGCGACTCCGCACCGGGAAGCGTAGTGTTGGCAGACCCCCACCAGCTGGTCCGACGACATCAAACGAGTCGCAGGGAGCCGCTGGATCCAGGCGGCGCAAGACCGAGGCCTGTGAAAGTCCATGCAAGAGACCTTTGTCCAGCAGTGGACTTCTATCGGTTGATGAAGAAGAAGAAGATATACCGTAATATTATTCCCTGTTTGTCGTGTCACAGTGAGGCAGTGGAGCGGTTAGCGCTGTCCGCGTGCGAGAGTGTGGAGGGCGATAGCGATCGCGGACCGATCGTCGATCCCGACATGCCGGACTTGCTCTCGCCTATATCACATTCCGGGGTGAGTGTCCTTCACTCTTACCATCTATTCTAGTAATCTGTAATAGATTGACAGTGTGGCTAATTATGTGTACACAATCTCTAAACTAAATTGACAGGAAGAAAAGGTTAGAATTATTTTGCTATAATCCGCCATCAGAAAAAATCTGTATGGTCAAACATGCAATAACAAGCTAAGCACCGCTCACCTTCCCAAGCAAGCTAGAAAGCGAAGTTCCCAAGCAAGCAATGCCACCACCTCTCACATGCAACACCACACAAGTCTCTTACACTAATTTCGACACACGTTTCGCCCCGACATCCGAGCATCCTCAGGAGATGTCGACTTTACAATGCAGCAAATAGTCGACATGTCCTGTGCATGTGGTGCATGTGAGTGGTGGTGGCATTGCTTGCTTGGTAACTTTGCTTTCTTGCTTGCTTGGGAAGGTGAGCGGTGCTTAGCTGGTTACTGTATGTTTGAATACAGATTTTTTCTGTTGGTGGATTATAGCAACATAATTCTAACACTTTCTTGCTAAACATGAACTTCCGCAAAGTAACGCCTGCTTCTATCCAATAAATTGACAGGTTTCAAATCTCGTGCTCCTTTGATAATGCTCCCTGCGGAATAGGATAACACTACATTTAGACCATCTAGAACTAATCTAAAAGTGGGTCGAAATCATGCTCATAAAGCATTGGCTTCTGAACATGATTTCGATGCAGTTTTCTTAACTGCAATTAAGTCTTAGGCTGAGATCTATAGATGGCACTCTCACTCAGCTCAGACTCAAGACAGTTAAAACGAGACAGATTTATGTCGGGACATATTTGTGTTTCATTTTAACTTTATCTTGAGTCTTGAGCAGAGCCAGAGTAGATACGATCTATAGATTTCAGCCTTCATGCAGACAGTTTAGGCCTTTATAGATCCTAAGGCGTCGATGTCACTATAAACGGTCTAGTATAATGCTCTATACTTTCCTTCGCTACTGACCAATCTGTTTGGTGTTTCGTACTATTATATTGGTAGAAAACCAAGTTATAGTGTAAAATTATAGCAAACGCGGACCGCTAAACCCTACAACGTTAGTAGTAGGACTGATGCTAAGCACGACTAACAATTTTTTAAGCTTTCAAATTAGTGTAAGTCGTGGTTCATTGTTTTTCTTATAATTTCATGCTATCACAGAAATTGGATTACTTGAATTTGGTAAGAAAGAATTAAAAAATAAATGGGAATTTTGTAGAATTAAATTATAAAAAATAGAATAGAAATAATTAATATCATCTAATTTAATTTAAAAATGTCCTAAGGTGTCCAGTTTAAATATTTTTGTTTTATATTCAGAGATGTTTTCCTATTAAATGTTTGTTATGATTATTTAGTATAATATAAAATATATTCAACTATTTTCAGTGGTTTATTTACTGGTGTTTGTAAACTGGTTTGGTTCTAGTAAATAAAATAAAATACTGAGAACAAAATAACTTGAGTACACTGAATATTGTCACCCTTATTTATGTACTAACTGATGCCCACGTATTCGTCTGCGTCAATTTAGTTTTAAAAATTTTTCACTCTTCAGTTCCTACCCAACAATATCCATGCCAGAATGCCATAAAGCCTACTTTGTCGTATTAGTTTACAAATTGCGAAAAACAAAATTAAATTTGAATTTCGTGGGCAGAACCGTATAATCCCAGAACAATATTGAAACTAAGGCTGGTGATTTAGATTAGTAAGAATGTAAGGATAGTCTAAGTTTTAATAAAGTGTATGTACACTTGCAGGCGACGCCGCTCGGCTGCCGCCGGCGCGAGCGCGGGCGGCGCGTGCGGCCCAAGTCCGTCGCGGAGCAGCAGCAGTGCAGCAGCAACGAGATGCTGTCGCTGCCGCCGCTGCACGGTGAGGCGGCAGACGCGCTGGCTGAACTGCCCGCGCACACGTTGCGGCATCTTGTCAAAGGTAGATCTAGATTTCAGTTGGTCCACATACGGTGGACCAACTGAAAGGCATTGATGTCCTTCTACCTACCTTACATACATTCATAAATTACAATTTTTTTTTACTGAAATTGTGCTGAACGTAATGCATATTTGGTTTCTGAGACACTAACTTAGTGTCTATTTTAGTTTCAGAATGCCAATGTTTCTTTTTAAGGTCGCCCGAGAAGAGTGAAAACGAGAGCACCGACACGACCGGTCACGGATCAGTCTCAAGATATAGACGAAGGTACGTCGTATGCAAATTTGGTACTATTTCTATTAATCTTTAACTCGGTCATTTGCTGCAACAAAGTTTTATCTCGAAAAAGTATTACTTTTAACTAGTAATGCAGTAAAAGTAGCAATTTCATGCTCTATGAAAACTACATTAACTTTAAACACATTTTTTGAAAGATAGCTGTGGAATTACCTATAAATGATTGCATCAGAGTGATAATCGTAATCACCTCTGATTGGCTGAATTAATGGCGTTCTTGCTGCATCAAAGCATTTTAACCAATAGCGAGAGAATACCAGCCAACAGAGGTGATTGCGATCGTCACACTGCAGCAATCTCTTGTAAACAATAACACAGCAAGATTTTTGAGATAATACTGTGTTGCAGCAAATGAGCGAAGTGATATTTAGTCAAAATTTATATTTCCTTGTAGGGTTGGATGAGTTCTGGCGAACGTGCCGAACGCCGCCCGGCAGCGAAGAGGCGTCTTCGCTCTCGGCGCGCACTCCGCTCACCTCGCGCTCGCTGCACTCGCTGTCCTCGCTCGCGTCCGCGTCGCCCGGCTCCCCGGCCTCGCCCTCGCCCGCCAGACATTCCCCGACGCTGCGCAGAGACGACACCATGTGAGTGTCACTACTCTAGCACTCTCGTGGGTATCAAAGAGGCGTCTTCGCTCTCGGCGCGCACTCGCTGTCCTCGCTCGCGTCCGCGTCGCCCGGCTCCCCGGCCTCGCCCTCGCCCGCCAGACATTCCCCGACGCTGCGCAGAGACGACACCATGTGAGTGTCACTACTCTAGCACTCTCGTGGGTATCAAAGAGGCGTCTTCGCTCTCGGCGCGCACTCGCTGTCCTCGCTCGCGTCCGCGTCGCCCGGCTCCCCGGCCTCGCCCTCGCCCGCCAGACATTCCCCGACGCTGCGCAGAGACGACACCATGTGAGTGTCACTACTCTAGCACTCTCGTGGGTATCAAAGAGGCGTCTTCGCTCTCGGCGCGCACTCGCTGTCCTCGCTCGCGTCCGCGTCGCCCGGCTCCCCGGCCTCGCCCTCGCCCGCCAGACATTCCCCGACGCTGCGCAGAGACGACACCATGTGAGTGTCACTACTCTAGCACTCTCGTGGGTATCAAAGAGGCGTCTTCGCTCTCGGCGCGCACTCGCTGTCCTCGCTCGCGTCCGCGTCGCCCGGCTCCCCGGCCTCGCCCTCGCCCGCCAGACATTCCCCGACGCTGCGCAGAGACGACACCATGTGAGTGTCACTACTCTAGCACTCTCGTGGGTATCAAAGAGGCGTCTTCGCTCTCGGCGCGCACTCGCTGTCCTCGCTCGCGTCCGCGTCGCCCGGCTCCCCGGCCTCGCCCTCGCCCGCCAGACATTCCCCGACGCTGCGCAGAGACGACACCATGTGAGTGTCACTACTCTAGCACTCTCGTGGGTATCAAAGAGGCGTCTTCGCTCTCGGCGCGCACTCGCTGTCCTCGCTCGCGTCCGCGTCGCCCGGCTCCCCGGCCTCGCCCTCGCCCGCCAGACATTCCCCGACGCTGCGCAGAGACGACACCATGTGAGTGTCACTACTCTAGCACTCTCGTGGGTATCAAAGAGGCGTCTTCGCTCTCGGCGCGCACTCGCTGTCCTCGCTCGCGTCCGCGTCGCCCGGCTCCCCGGCCTCGCCCTCGCCCGCCAGACATTCCCCGACGCTGCGCAGAGACGACACCATGTGAGTGTCACTACTCTAGCACTCTCGTGGGTATCAAAGAGGCGTCTTCGCTCTCGGCGCGCACTCGCTGTCCTCGCTCGCGTCCGCGTCGCCCGGCTCCCCGGCCTCGCCCTCGCCCGCCAGACATTCCCCGACGCTGCGCAGAGACGACACCATGTGAGTGTCACTACTCTAGCACTCTCGTGGGTATCAAAGAGGCGTCTTCGCTCTCGGCGCGCACTCGCTGTCCTCGCTCGCGTCCGCGTCGCCCGGCTCCCCGGCCTCGCCCTCGCCCGCCAGACATTCCCCGACGCTGCGCAGAGACGACACCATGTGAGTGTCACTACTCTAGCACTCTCGTGGGTATCAAAGAGGCGTCTTCGCTCTCGGCGCGCACTCGCTGTCCTCGCTCGCGTCCGCGTCGCCCGGCTCCCCGGCCTCGCCCTCGCCCGCCAGACATTCCCCGACGCTGCGCAGAGACGACACCATGTGAGTGTCACTACTCTAGCACTCTCGTGGGTATCAAAGAGGCGTCTTCGCTCTCGGCGCGCACTCGCTGTCCTCGCTCGCGTCCGCGTCGCCCGGCTCCCCGGCCTCGCCCTCGCCCGCCAGACATTCCCCGACGCTGCGCAGAGACGACACCATGTGAGTGTCACTACTCTAGCACTCTCGTGGGTATCAAAGAGGCGTCTTCGCTCTCGGCGCGCACTCGCTGTCCTCGCTCGCGTCCGCGTCGCCCGGCTCCCCGGCCTCGCCCTCGCCCGCCAGACATTCCCCGACGCTGCGCAGAGACGACACCATGTGAGTGTCACTACTCTAGCACTCTCGTGGGTATCAAAGAGGCGTCTTCGCTCTCGGCGCGCACTCGCTGTCCTCGCTCGCGTCCGCGTCGCCCGGCTCCCCGGCCTCGCCCTCGCCCGCCAGACATTCCCCGACGCTGCGCAGAGACGACACCATGTGAGTGTCACTACTCTAGCACTCTCGTGGGTATCAAAGAGGCGTCTTCGCTCTCGGCGCGCACTCGCTGTCCTCGCTCGCGTCCGCGTCGCCCGGCTCCCCGGCCTCGCCCTCGCCCGCCAGACATTCCCCGACGCTGCGCAGAGACGACACCATGTGAGTGTCACTACTCTAGCACTCTCGTGGGTATCAAAGAGGCGTCTTCGCTCTCGGCGCGCACTCGCTGTCCTCGCTCGCGTCCGCGTCGCCCGGCTCCCCGGCCTCGCCCTCGCCCGCCAGACATTCCCCGACGCTGCGCAGAGACGACACCATGTGAGTGTCACTACTCTAGCACTCTCGTGGGTATCAAAGAGGCGTCTTCGCTCTCGGCGCGCACTCGCTGTCCTCGCTCGCGTCCGCGTCGCCCGGCTCCCCGGCCTCGCCCTCGCCCGCCAGACATTCCCCGACGCTGCGCAGAGACGACACCATGTGAGTGTCACTACTCTAGCACTCTCGTGGGTATCAAAGAGGCGTCTTCGCTCTCGGCGCGCACTCGCTGTCCTCGCTCGCGTCCGCGTCGCCCGGCTCCCCGGCCTCGCCCTCGCCCGCCAGACATTCCCCGACGCTGCGCAGAGACGACACCATGTGAGTGTCACTACTCTAGCACTCTCGTGGGTATCAAAGAGGCGTCTTCGCTCTCGGCGCGCACTCGCTGTCCTCGCTCGCGTCCGCGTCGCCCGGCTCCCCGGCCTCGCCCTCGCCCGCCAGACATTCCCCGACGCTGCGCAGAGACGACACCATGTGAGTGTCACTACTCTAGCACTCTCGTGGGTATCAAAGAGGCGTCTTCGCTCTCGGCGCGCACTCGCTGTCCTCGCTCGCGTCCGCGTCGCCCGGCTCCCCGGCCTCGCCCTCGCCTGCCAGACATTCCCCGACGCTGCGCAGAGACGACACCATGTGAGTGTCACTACTCTAGCACTCTCGTGGGTATCAAAGAGGCGTCTTCGCTCTCGGCGCGCACTCGCTGTCCTCGCTCGCGTCCGCGTCGCCCGGCTCCCCGGCCTCGCCCTCGCCCGCCAGACATTCCCCGACGCTGCGCAGAGACGACACCATGTGAGTGTCACTACTCTAGCACTCTCGTGGGTATCAAAGAGGCGTCTTCGCTCTCGGCGCGCACTCGCTGTCCTCGCTCGCGTCCGCGTCGCCCGGCTCCCCGGCCTCGCCCTCGCCCGCCAGACATTCCCCGACGCTGCGCAGAGACGACACCATGTGAGTGTCACTACTCTAGCACTCTCGTGGGTATCAAAGAGGCGTCTTCGCTCTCGGCGCGCACTCGCTGTCCTCGCTCGCGTCCGCGTCGCCCGGCTCCCCGGCCTCGCCCTCGCCCGCCAGACATTCCCCGACGCTGCGCAGAGACGACACCATGTGAGTGTCACTACTCTAGCACTCTCGTGGGTATCAAAGAGGTGTCTTCGCTCTCGGCGCGCACTCGCTGTCCTCGCTCGCGTCCGCGTCGCCCGGCTCCCCGGCCTCGCCCTCGCCCGCCAGACATTCCCCGACGCTGCGCAGAGACGACACCATGTGAGTGTCACTACTCTAGCACTCTCGTGGGTATCAAAGAGGCGTCTTCGCTCTCGGCGCGCACTCGCTGTCCTCGCTCGCGTCCGCGTCGCCCGGCTCCCCGGCCTCGCCCTCGCCCGCCAGACATTCCCCGACGCTGCGCAGAGACGACACCATGTGAGTGTCACTACTCTAGCACTCTCGTGGGTATCAAAGAGGCGTCTTCGCTCTCGGCGCGCACTCGCTGTCCTCGCTCGCGTCCGCGTCGCCCGGCTCCCCGGCCTCGCCCTCGCCTGCCAGACATTCCCCGACGCTGCGCAGAGACGACACCATGTGAGTGTCACTACTCTAGCACTCTCGTGGGTATCAAAGAGGCGTCTTCGCTCTCGGCGCGCACTCGCTGTCCTCGCTCGCGTCCGCGTCGCCCGGCTCCCCGGCCTCGCCCTCGCCCGCCAGACATTCCCCGACGCTGCGCAGAGACGACACCATGTGAGTGTCACTACTCTAGCACTCTCGTGGGTATCAAAGAGGCGTCTTCGCTCTCGGCGCGCACTCGCTGTCCTCGCTCGCGTCCGCGTCGCCCGGCTCCCCGGCCTCGCCCTCGCCCGCCAGACATTCCCCGACGCTGCGCAGAGACGACACCATGTGAGTGTCACTACTCTAGCACTCTCGTGGGTATCAAAGAGGCGTCTTCGCTCTCGGCGCGCACTCGCTGTCCTCGCTCGCGTCCGCGTCGCCCGGCTCCCCGGCCTCGCCCTCGCCCGCCAGACATTCCCCGACGCTGCGCAGAGACGACACCATGTGAGTGTCACTACTCTAGCACTCTCGTGGGTATCAAAGAGGCGTCTTCGCTCTCGGCGCGCACTCGCTGTCCTCGCTCGCGTCCGCGTCGCCCGGCTCCCCGGCCTCGCCCTCGCCCGCCAGACATTCCCCGACGCTGCGCAGAGACGACACCATGTGAGTGTCACTACTCTAGCACTCTCGTGGGTATCAAAGAGGCGTCTTCGCTCTCGGCGCGCACTCGCTGTCCTCGCTCGCGTCCGCGTCGCCCGGCTCCCCGGCCTCGCCCTCGCCCGCGAGACATTCCCCGACGCTGCGCAGAGACGACACCATGTGAGTGTCACTACTCTAGCACTCTCGTGGGTATCAAAGAGGCGTCTTCGCTCTCGGCGCGCACTCGCTGTCCTCGCTCGCGTCCGCGTCGCCCGGCTCCCCGGCCTCGCCCTCGCCCGCCAGACATTCCCCGACGCTGCGCAGAGACGACACCATGTGAGTGTCACTACTCTAGCACTCTCGTGGGTATCAAAGAGGCGTCTTCGCTCTCGGCGCGCACTCGCTGTCCTCGCTCGCGTCCGCGTCGCCCGGCTCCCCGGCCTCGCCCTCGCCCGCCAGACATTCCCCGACGCTGCGCAGAGACGACACCATGTGAGTGTCACTACTCTAGCACTCTCGTGGGTATCAAAGAGGCGTCTTCGCTCTCGGCGCGCACTCGCTGTCCTCGCTCGCGTCCGCGTCGCCCGGCTCCCCGGCCTCGCCCTCGCCCGCCAGACATTCCCCGACGCTGCGCAGAGACGACACCATGTGAGTGTCACTACTCTAGCACTCTCGTGGGTATCAAAGAGGCGTCTTCGCTCTCGGCGCGCACTCGCTGTCCTCGCTCGCGTCCGCGTCGCCCGGCTCCCCGGCCTCGCCCTCGCCCGCCAGACATTCCCCGACGCTGCGCAGAGACGACACCATGTGAGTGTCACTACTCTAGCACTCTCGTGGGTATCAAAGAGGCGTCTTCGCTCTCGGCGCGCACTCGCTGTCCTCGCTCGCGTCCGCGTCGCCCGGCTCCCCGGCCTCGCCCTCGCCCGCCAGACATTCCCCGACGCTGCGCAGAGACGACACCATGTGAGTGTCACTACTCTAGCACTCTCGTGGGTATCAAAGAGGCGTCTTCGCTCTCGGCGCGCACTCGCTGTCCTCGCTCGCGTCCGCGTCGCCCGGCTCCCCGGCCTCGCCCTCGCCCGCCAGACATTCCCCGACGCTGCGCAGAGACGACACCATGTGAGTGTCACTACTCTAGCACTCTCGTGGGTATCAAAGAGGCGTCTTCGCTCTCGGCGCGCACTCGCTGTCCTCGCTCGCGTCCGCGTCGCCCGGCTCCCCGGCCTCGCCCTCGCCCGCCAGACATTCCCCGACGCTGCGCAGAGACGACACCATGTGAGTGTCACTACTCTAGCACTCTCGTGGATATCAAAGAGGCGTCTTCGCTCTCGGCGCGCACTCGCTGTCCTCGCTCGCGTCCGCGTCGCCCGGCTCCCCGGCCTCGCCCTCGCCCGCCAGACATTCCCCGACGCTGCGCAGAGACGACACCATGTGAGTGTCACTACTCTAGCACTCTCGTGGGTATCAAAGAGGCGTCTTCGCTCTCGGCGCGCACTCGCTGTCCTCGCTCGCGTCCGCGTCGCCCGGCTCCCCGGCCTCGCCCTCGCCCGCCAGACATTCCCCGACGCTGCGCAGAGACGACACCATGTGAGTGTCACTACTCTAGCACTCTCGTGGGTATCAAAGAGGCGTCTTCGCTCTCGGCGCGCACTCGCTGTCCTCGCTCGCGTCCGCGTCGCCCGGCTCCCCGGCCTCGCCCTCGCCCGCCAGACATTCCCCGACGCTGCGCAGAGACGACACCATGTGAGTGTCACTACTCTAGCACTCTCGTGGGTATCAAAGAGGCGTCTTCGCTCTCGGCGCGCACTCGCTGTCCTCGCTCGCGTCCGCGTCGCCCGGCTCCCCGGCCTCGCCCTCGCCCGCCAGACATTCCCCGACGCTGCGCAGAGACGACACCATGTGAGTGTCACTACTCTAGCACTCTCGTGGGTATCAAAGAGGCGTCTTCGCTCTCGGCGCGCACTCGCTGTCCTCGCTCGCGTCCGCGTCGCCCGGCTCCCCGGCCTCGCCCTCGCCCGCCAGACATTCCCCGACGCTGCGCAGAGACGACACCATGTGAGTGTCACTACTCTAGCACTCTCGTGGGTATCAAAGAGGCGTCTTCGCTCTCGGCGCGCACTCGCTGTCCTCGCTCGCGTCCGCGTCGCCCGGCTCCCCGGCCTCGCCCTCGCCCGCCAGACATTCCCCGACGCTGCGCAGAGACGACACCATGTGAGTGTCACTACTCTAGCACTCTCGTGGGTATCAAAGAGGCGTCTTCGCTCTCGGCGCGCACTCGCTGTCCTCGCTCGCGTCCGCGTCGCCCGGCTCCCCGGCCTCGCCCTCGCCCGCCAGACATTCCCCGACGCTGCGCAGAGACGACACCATGTGAGTGTCACTACTCTAGCACTCTCGTGGGTATCAAAGAGGCGTCTTCGCTCTCGGCGCGCACTCGCTGTCCTCGCTCGCGTCCGCGTCGCCCGGCTCCCCGGCCTCGCCCTCGCCCGCCAGACATTCCCCGACGCTGCGCAGAGACGACACCATGTGAGTGTCACTACTCTAGCACTCTCGTGGGTATCAAAGAGGTGTCTTCGCTCTCGGCGCGCACTCGCTGTCCTCGCTCGCGTCCGCGTCGCCCGGCTCCCCGGCCTCGCCCTCGCCCGCCAGACATTCCCCGACGCTGCGCAGAGACGACACCATGTGAGTGTCACTACTCTAGCACTCTCGTGGGTATCAAAGAGGCGTCTTCGCTCTCGGCGCGCACTCGCTGTCCTCGCTCGCGTCCGCGTCGCCCGGCTCCCCGGCCTCGCCCTCGCCCGCCAGACATTCCCCGACGCTGCGCAGAGACGACACCATGTGAGTGTCACTACTCTAGCACTCTCGTGGGTATCAAAGAGGCGTCTTCGCTCTCGGCGCGCACTCGCTGTCCTCGCTCGCGTCCGCGTCGCCCGGCTCCCCGGCCTCGCCCTCGCCCGCCAGACATTCCCCGACGCTGCGCAGAGACGACACCATGTGAGTGTCACTACTCTAGCACTCTCGTGGGTATCAAAGAGGCGTCTTCGCTCTCGGCGCGCACTCGCTGTCCTCGCTCGCGTCCGCGTCGCCCGGCTCTAGAGACTATGTGAGTCATAACTGTAGCAATCTCACGGGCTGAAATGAGGGACGTCCTCACCTCACTCGCTAACGTCAAGCACATATATATATATATATCTTGTAGGAACTTCTACACGTCGCGGTCGTTACGCGTAAGCATTATCGATGTGGAATATAGTGAATACCCAGCTTAATAATTATAATGTATGTCCCTTGTTATCGCATGTGATAAACTATTAACTAACGAATAAATTACCGTATTCCAGGTATAGTGTGACGTCGGGCGAAAGTACGCCCGTCCTCTTAGAATGCGGTAAGTTTTTCAAAGAATAAAATATAAAATAAGTTTTGTGAGTGAAATCATTATTAATTCTTATGGCCGATTTCACCAATGTTGAGTGCCGTTTTACCGAGGAATAAATTGGACTTGGTTCACGACTATGAAGATACTCCGGACTGTTAAGGATCAAACCTATTCCTGAAACCGTTAAATGTAGCTAAAAAAAATATGTTGGCGACGAATTTGAAACAGATTGTCGATAAGAGCCTAAACGAATACAAAAAATTATATTTAATTTTACAGAAGTATCTCGTTGCAAGTCTTCTGATAACGTGGGAATTAAGGTGGCGCCAAACACACCGCCCCCCTCTCGCTCGTCGGACAATGTCAACACCATGGGTGAGAAACTTCTTACATAACGTCACTTCCCATGCGAAACATGCCAAGAGTGATCGTCCGACACTGCGAGGTGTGCACTAATCACAGCTTGTGTTCCACTAAACTTTTAGCTTACTCTAAACTAGAAGCGAGTTGGGCTGCATTCTTTGACTTTAATAACAAACTCAGGGTCATATAGCAGGCGATAAAGAGAGCTATGATCGGAGTTTCCGGCTAGAACAAGAGATACCTAGAAGTTTATACTTTATCGAGTCGTGAAGCTGAACTGGGCGAAGGGCGAGGCATATATCACGAAGAACTGATGACCAATATCTTTTGGGGTCTCAAATTTTTCGAATGGCAACCCCGCCATTGGCAATGCAGCGTTTGAAGACCTCCGAAAGTTTTCGGGAGCCGTTAGGTCACAAACTGCAAAAGTATGCTATGCTATCGTATGCTCTAGAAAGAGACCTATGGCCAACAATCGACGTCTATCGATTGACGATTACGATTAGTAAAGTTTGCACCTCCGCAAATACTAGCGACGCTCAAATTGATGCGAAGAACGCGCAGGATGCGGAAGCAGTCAATTGCATAATACGTGATTCGCTTTTTCACATCCTGTGTCTCACACGGATTCCCCCTCGCTGTGATAGTCCCTTGCTCGTCTCAGGATACGAGTAAACTCAAAGTTTGGTGCTACTTGTACTGACTAGTATACACTATAAATGACTGCACGCTTCAGACCTTTCAGCAGTTAAAAAGGGTTCGAAGATTATACTATGGAGTTATGGACCTATGGGCCACCATCATCTTTTTTTAAAAATCGTTGTCGTCGTTTGAATTCTTGTAAAGTCGCTAGAGAACATCCAAATGTTCGCAAAATACGAATAGTAGAACATGTTGTGTTAAACCACCATTTTCTTGATAAGTTCTTTGAGATTTATGTCAATTCTGATTTCTGTTATTATTAGGATTTCTTTACAACGTATGAAACGTTTCCTACCCTTTATTAGTGTTAAACTTTGTGAAAATTCAAGCGGGCTACCGGGACCATAACCAGCTAATCTTCGAATCCTTAAGTGATATAACTATTTTTAGCTAATAGACTCAAGTTTCTTGTACTGTATATTGGAGTAATACAGCTCAACAAACACATCAGCAAAGACGTCTACAAGTGCCTATTTCTATTCCTACACTATTTGGTTGCCTGCAAAATAAATGAAATAAACGTATTTCAGTTTAATTTTCATAGGTTAAAGAATTAACACACAATTTTTGCGCTTGTAGCGAGCTTTAACTTTGGAAAAGATGTATGCGCACGACATATAAAATATCCGAGCGCAGACCTGAGAATTAACACGGTATATGGACGCTTGGCTAATTTTTGGCGTATTATATCGGGCCGCACGTTGACGTATATATTTATGGACAAAAATTCGCGCGACTTATTTTACATTATTGAAAGTCGTGACCTTTAACTTACAATAACCACAGTAGGAGGAGTATTGTGAAGAAGTGGGCTCTCAGAACCTTTCGCTGATTTAAAAGTGTCCGGTGGTAGTCGTCAAAGACTGTATTCCATTTTCTGTAACACGAACCTGCCTTCAATCACCATATGATGTCTTGTACCCCCTAAATGTTTTAAATATTCCGTAAAAAAGATACAGTCGCAATTAATATTGAATTTCAACAATTTATAAATCAATGAACACCCTGCTTATGGGCCACCTTGGATCTATTAATAAATATATAAATCTTCTATTGTGTGTATGTCACTGAAGTCCTAATCCGCTGGACCGACTTTGACGAAATTTTGTGGGTGAGTAGGTCCCTGGATAGTTTAGATTCACAATCGGACCCGGTAGGTGGCGCTCCGATAAGGTTAAGACCAAAGTCTGTCTTGTCTGTTAGTATTAATAGATTTGCCTTGATCCCCTTTCCTTGCTTTGTTGTGGACGGGTATGTGCGAGTAGTGTACCGTATATGTGTGCGTGCGTCCCGATGGGTTCCTTGGCGTGCCTTGCGTCGTGTGCGCTGTCGCTAACGCGCTGTGGTGTGGTAGGCAACGGCTGCGCGCGCGCGGGCGGCAAGGCGCGGCCGTGGTCCGTGGCCGGCGTCAACGCGGACAACGCGGCGCTCTGCACCACAGGTACACCGCACACACACACGCATGCTCATTGTTCTGCACTCATTATCACCATTATTCTATTGAAACCCGCATATAACTTGGTGCCCACGCCTGAGGTACGTAAGCGCCGAAAAGAAGGGATGGCATGCTGTCAGTTCAGCATTAGTGTGTGGTTCTCACTTGTATGTGAGTGAGTGTTATTCATCGAGCAACTCCGCATCTCATTGCTGTCATACAATTCGTTTAACCTTAAAAACCCCTGAACTGCAGGCGATTTTTTGTTCTCTTTAGGAGTACCTATCATAAAATAGTAAAGAAGTAGAGATGACATAAGTCATATTTCCATATGTCGCCGTCGTCATTATCACTAAAACGTGTACATAAACATACACGCACAGAGATGAGGCATCGTAATGGCATGCGCTATTTACACATGATGTACCTCAGGTGTGGCTAACCAATCGCGCGCGGGCAGTTTTCAATAATGTGTTTCCTTATAAGTTTTAAAGTGAGGCGGAAAAATACTACAAAACACAACTCGATTTGACACATACCTATTTAGACATTTCAAATGATAGTATTTTCAGAACAGAACAGTAGAGTCATAGAAAATATTACAATTTGATTTGATTGCACAATCATTGATAGCCATCAGATGGAGTTGCGTGTTATACTCATAAGAACTTCACATATCCGGCCTTTATTGATGTTTAAATCCTAGCAATGAAAAAGAATACCGAGTTTATACCTAGCACTCTCTTATATTTATTGATTCACTTGTAATGTCGAATTACTGGAAACAGAAAAGTTTTGTTTCTTAAACTCTGCAGTTAAGTAATTAAGTATATCGTAAAAAAATCAACTTTAATCCCAGTGAATAACATGATTAATTTTATTTTGCACAAAACCAACGGAAGCGCAAAAAAACTAGCATCCTATTTTCATGGTCATACATTCATTTAGATTTTTCATCTGCTATGTACCATACTTATCATAATACTAAAGCAAGCGTTGTATTTATCTGAGGAATTTAAACATCCCAATATTATGTTATTATCATCATTAAATACAAATCAATTAGAGAAATAATAATTCTCATAAGAAAGGAGTAATCTCCTGCAATTCCTTAGATTTGAGATGAACAATAGGTATGATGACAGTAGGTAACCAAGAAGCAATTAATGAAATAGGATTCATGGATTATGAAAAACGTATTTATTTATTTTCTATTTTGAGCGAGATTGATATTTATTTTGATAAAATAAAACTACAAAATACAGCCATCCATATTGGATTGAACAACAATCAGAACGATAAGTTACATTTATCTTCAAACTTTGACGAACTACTATGAAAAAACATAGAGGTGGAGTTACGAACGACGCCACAACACCATCGAGCGTTTTTGCGCCTTCAAATCTTAGAATCGACACGATGACCGATTTTGAAAAACTGTTGGATGCCATTCGGAAGTATCTACTATTTCGAAAAAATATCTTATTTCAGCAAAAAAAAGGTTTGGTAGATAAAATGGCCATTTCAATTTTATTTTTATATTCACACCAAAATGCTCGCCGGTGTCATGGCGTAGTTCGTGACGTCACCTCAATGTTTTCTCATAGTAGTTTGTCAAAGTTTGAAGATAGATGTGATTGGTGTTCAATCCGCCATATTGGGATTGCTGTATTTTATAGTTTTATCTTATCACAATAAATAGGTATCAATCTCGCTCAAAATAGACAAATAAATACCTTATTTATAATGAGTAATGATGACCCACGAACCCTATTTCATTAGATAAATAATTCATAATTTCATTGATTCTTGGTTACTGTCACATGCCTATTGAGTCGAGTCTTCAAAATTACGAAGGGAAGACCCGAGTCATTTGCAACACTAGCTGTATAGCGATTAGCGATATATCATTGGCACACAATTAATGTTAGGTAAGGGTGTAACAGTTTAGTTGCGCTAACGTTGAGTGGTGGTGGTCTACAGAGGGCGTGGAGGCGTGCGTGGGCGGCAGCATCGTGGGCATCACCCCCGGCGCGGCACTAACCAGTAACATTTCACACGCTATACTTTACTGAACACCATATGTTGTGTGACGTCCGCTTTTAGGTACGCTTCTCGCTTTACGTGTGCGGTGCTACGGTCTAGTTTTTGCGGGTTTTTGCAGTGATTCAGTACCAAGGGCGTTTCGTTTACGCACTTCTGCGTCGCATTTGCAACGTGCGCTTTTGGCTGGTTTTTTTGGCGACATCGGGTGAAAGAAGAGCGGGGGGGGGGGGGGAGCAATATTTTTTAATCTTTGCAACTATAGTGTCCATAGAACATCTATGTTCAGGTTCATTACAGCGTACTGTAACGTTATGTGAGCGAAGGTATACGACCAGTGAGAGCATCGCGACTGTATCGCGGTCTTTTTGCGATTGTATCGGTGCTCAATCGCTGCAAAATCCCTAAAGGCAGGTTTATATTGAATAAGTTACCGACTTCAAATTCGAGGCAAATCAGTGCTGACTCAATACTAACATCGCATCGTGTAAATTGATTTCAAGTCAGCAGAGCGCTGTTGCGTCAGTGCTTATAGTGCGGTCAGTGGCTTAAAAACAATTTACACGACAACAGTATCAAGTCTGCACTGACTTGTCGACAAACTGACGTCAGTGACTGGACTAAATACGCCTGTAAAAACCCTTGAGTTTATCTTAATCAGCACATTATACTTACATTAGTAAGAAATAAAATGTTTTCCTTTTATTCGGAATATTTGAAGAAGACTTCATATACGTATTTTGTTACTACACTAGCGGCACGCTATGATGGCCGGTTTGACACATTACAATAGTGATGTGGAATGTCAATTTATTCTCGAACAAAAAACAATTAAGTTTTGTTTTTGTACCTGATTAAATAGGTTTAATAAAACAAAAATGTATATGTTTATTTAATTTATTTGAACGAACTGAATATTTGAATGAAAATGAATATACATACTTTATATGCACACAAGAAACATATGAATACAAAAGATACCAAAAAAGGTGCCACAAAAGGCCATAATTAATCAGATTCGTCCATACTACTATTTTCACTGTCGTCACTGCTATCATCACCTACATTAATAATTATATGTTCGTTTTCTATAATATTATCTATTTTCACATCTCTTTCATAATCTTCCCTTATTAATTTAACAATTATACTTTTCGAAGCAACGTCAATTCGAAACTGCTTTGTTTTGCATTGAGCATTGACGCGAGTTTGCCGGAGGTAGTAGTTGTGCTAGCCAGCGATCCTATGTGACGATCGTATTAGATTCCATTTTTAAAAATTTTCAATTTAGAAAACCAAATGCCGAGTTGTGGTATATATCATATAAAAATAAAAATTTTACCTTTTGTATGAAACAGCTGATATTTTTTTGCGATTTCAGAGGTTTGTCCACATAGTGAAAATTGTTCATATTCACAAGTACATTCACCCCTTAAATGGTGCAAACTGATTTTTCTACACTTGTATACATTTTAGAAATCAATTTAATAAATAAATTTTGAGTCCTAAACCTAAAACTACATTCGATAAAATTTATGAATCTCTGCACATCACTATCGTCAATAAAGTAATACAATTATTTCCTTCAAAGTCGTTATCAATTAATACGGAACTTCATGAGCGGACAAACGTCAAACCGGCCATCATAGCGTGCCGCTAGTGTAGCTACTTCATGAATTTGTTAGTTGAATATAAATACATTTATGTTTCTTATTATAGCCATTGCCTTGAAATTTTGTTTTTACGGCTACATAATTAGTTTTAGTTAGATTAGATTATTTATCATCGATTTCCAAGACGAAGGCACCTATCGTACATAATATTTTTTTGTAAATAAAGTAAAAGCTTAAGCTATGCTTAAAAGAAGCAAAGCTAACATATTATTATTCTTAGATTACGCATGAGAACTATATCTAATGTAGTTATTAAAGTTATTGTAATATAATTCTATATAACTACACCTTAATGTACAAATGTAAATGATAATAATAGATTAACATGCATGGAGATTTGAACAGGTTTAAAAGAATATTCTTTATTTTCTAATTTCAACACTTATTGTAGCTTAGACAAATTTAATCGTAGAATAAACGGTGTTATTTCTGTTTCACATAATCTCTAAACTAAATTGACAGGTAATAAATAATGCTGAACTGTTTTTGCAGGATTTTTCAATTTTGAAGGATAGCTCGAATACCTGTCATTTTAGTTTATAGAGTCTTTTCAATAAGTCAGTTGACCTGGGTAAATTGAAAAATAGGTTGTAGCAACGTGTCAAAATTGTGAAAGGGTCATCGATGGATCAAACAGTTTGATAATTTACATAAAAATAAATCTGATTTTAATCAAAAATAAACTATGCACACATTAATGTGGAAAGGTGGTGTTCGCGCCATGTACCTGTCCATAATTCCTAGTTCCATGGTCGCGACGCTGGCAATCTCTTTGGCTCGCAATGAAGTTGACAGATGCGAGTTTTAAACTTCCCGCCGTTTTGGGGCGTGGTTTTTGCAAGTTCCTTTTTGTTTTTTGACAGCTAAATTACACGTATTCACGAGAATCCGGGTCGCGCGCACCATTTGCTGTTTTTAAGTGTCTAGATTTTTATTTTACGGTTTTGTTGAGCCGCCAAGCGATCTATGTGTCGACCTAGCTATAAGCAGAATTACAGACTGTCATTTTGTAACAAAAGGCGACCCCTAACAAGCGGTTTTTGCTCGCCACGTTAAGTGTGAAAAAGTGACTTCGACCACCTCTAGTTGGTCTTCTTAGTGATAAACCAAGTGTACAGTGCTACGCCAGCCCAACGTCTACAACTGCAGGCCATAACTGGCTGCCCGCCTGCTGCGGCTAGCGGCCTGAGAAGCTCACCTTACACTTAACCTAACAATACACTCTCTCACAATACTTACTCACATAATCACCACTAATCATACCATCTCAGGCCGTACAAGGATTGATTGCTGCAAGGAAGGTCAGTGCATTTTGTCTGCAACCCTACCATCATTAAGTCACCACTACGTTGAGAACAAATCTGACCGCGGTGAAAGGCCGCTTTGGGCAGCGACCCTGGACTCAGGTTATAGCTGATGGGCCCCTATACCTCGTGTTCCAGGCCTTGACTCGTTAGCCAAGCCGTTGGCCTCAACATTTGGTAAGCAGAGCGAGGTTAAATTGATTCCGCGGACAGATTTGGCATTACTGTGACTTAACTTGGCCGTTCTAGGGTTAACTCATTAATTGTAAACTTGTTAATTTATAACTTGTATATTGTTGTGTATTAATACACAGGCTTATTGAGTTACTAGTACATAGCCTACCTTGTCACATGTAGGCCTGTATAATGATTGCAATTATTGAGATTTTGTTTTGTTAATTTTTGTTGATTAATAATTAATAGTATCTAATTGTTGTTTGTGGCCCGTAACTGGCCAACAGTTTGATGTAGATTGTAATAAATAAACTTAATATTAATATAATTTGATAATTGTAGGTTTTGTAATTTGCAGTGCCTAGTATGAGTCTAGTGGCTTAGTACGGGTAATTAAAAACTTAATTTTTCTTTTATCTTAATTTCTGTTATTGATTAACATAAATTATTGATAGCTTAATTTGTATCTTTTGGAACTTTTAACCAACAAATACTTTGTTTGTTTACTAGAACTCCTCGTGGTTAGGTAACAGAGTAGTTTGTTTGATGTATTTAAAATAAATAATTCTTGTTTTAAAGTAAATAATTCTAATCAATAAATAGTATTTAAGTAGTAATTTGTTTGTGTTTAAAGTGGGTAATTCTTGTTTGATTATTAATTTGTTTGGTTGAAGTTGAAACATAACTTGTAACAAATAACTTTGTTTTGATTTTGTTATCTATTTGTTGTAACTACCTTTATTTAAGTTGTTTTGTACCTACCTAAGATGTCAGCCCACAAAAAATTGAGCGTGCAAATTCAATCAGAGCTGCGTTGGGCTGCTACAGCCAACGCCTTGGTAGGCCGGGTGGACCGGGCATCCGCACTGCTCCAGCGGTGCGAGCAGGTGCGGACCAGGCAGGCGGTCGTCGAAGAGGCCTTCCGAAACCTCATGGCATTGGAGCTACCTCCGGAATCGCTGGAGTCCTCAGTGCGGGACTACGAACAGTTTTTTGAGCTGACAGACGGTCTGGTGGAGGAGGCCGCGAGGCTCAAGAAGGAGGCGAGAATGAGCTCTATTCTTGAGTCTCCCACCAGACCCACCACGCAGCCTGCGTTACAGGGCAAGTTGCCAACAATAAACTTGCCCCACTTTTCTGGCAACCTGAGCGAGTGGCTAGGCTTTCTCAGCCTCTTTGATAGCCTGGTGGACGCGAGAAGGGACCTGTCTCCCTGCCAGAAACTGGCCTATCTACTCTCTTCCCTGCAGGGAGAGGCTCTGGGTTTAGTTAGCCACCTAGACCTCTCCGAGGAGAGTTATACCACCGCGCGGGAACTACTGACTCGGCGGTATGCCAACGTGCGCCGGTTAGCAGACACACACGTGGCACAAATTCTAGCGCTGCCACGTGTCTATGGGGTGTCCCATTTAAGAGAATCACTCTTAAATCCACTGATTGTAGCCTGCAACGCTCTTAAGCGTTTAGAGCTTCCCGTGGACCAGTGGTCCTTCCTTTTATTACACATTGTGTTGTCCCGCCTACCTCCCGAGTTGAAACTGCGTTTTGAGCAAAGGTATGGTGGGGACGGGGCCAGCTACCTGCCCCCCTTTTCGGACCTTTTAAAGTTCCTTGAGGAAGAGTGCCGGCAGGCTGATAACTCTGGTATGGCTGGTCCTTCAAGGACCCCAGAGCGGCCTGCCCAGCTGAGGAAGGAAAAGGGTCACACTGGCGTCCCTGGTAAAAGGGCCTCCGACCGGAGACCAATGCCCGTTTACACGGGACTCGCTGCCACTGAACCCGCCCCCTGTAACTATTGCAGGCGTCCAGGCCACCGGGCGCTTTCTTGCCCCCAGTTTCTCTCTAAGCGGATCAAGGATCGGAGGGGCATTGCAAGAGACCGCCAGTGGTGCTATAGCTGTCTGGGAGCTCACATGCAACGGGACTGCCAACAGCAACGGCCATGCCCAATTTGTAGGGGTAACCACCTGGAGATTTTGTGCGCCAACAAGAATGGTGTTGGCCGCCGGGTGGAGAGTGAGGGCGCGCCCCGCACGGGCGGGGGCGCTCTTACCGGTCGCTCCCCGGATTACTTGCGTCGGTCTCCTGATCAGGGCCATGAATCCCGACGCGTCCGGATTTCGACCCCGCCTATGGGGGCTTCACCCCCCGTGAGGGGGGCGCCAACCCCCCTCGACGTTCTGATGGGAGATTTGTGGCGGCTCCGTCTACGGTTCAGTCTGCCCGCTATTCACCTCCGCTTCATGAGTGGCCACGCCTCGAACGCCGCCCACCTCGAGCGGGTCGACAGCCTTACTACGTCCTACCGACCTCAGCCCGTATGACTAGGCCCGTGTTGCCGCCACGAGATGACGCCTGGGTTTACCCAAATGGAGGTCCGTCCCCCTCAACTTTGGAGGTCCCCCCTGAGTCTCAATATGAGATTCCCCGGTCAGAGGACCGGTTTGATGAGGACGACCACAAATAGGTAGTTGCCGCCCTAGCCCCCACCACAGCAACTTCTCCTGAGACCTTGAATCTCCGGCAGTCCGTCTGTCAGACCATTCTTTTGCCGACTGTCTCAGTGAAGGTATTCAACCCGAAGGGTGAATTTTTAATCGTTCGCGCCCTTTTGGATTCGGGTTCACAGCGCTGTATTGCTTCTTCTCGTTTGGTGGGTGAGCTAGGGCTCCCTTGGAGTCCTCGAACAGGACGGGTGATAGGTATCGGGGGTATAGAGCCCTCGACTCCTAACGGGGAAGCGGAATTAATGTTTGGCCCCGTTACGGGCAATCTTAGGGTCTTGGTCAAGGTGTCAGTCCTTGACAATATCTTAGGTCCCCTACCGCAGGTCCGAATAACTGACGCTGCGGTGTCCTGTGCATCAGGCCTAAACCCAGCTGACCCCCACTGGAATGAACCCGGTCCTACGGACCTTTTGTTGGGTTCCGACGTGTTGGGCCTGGTCTTGTCAGGGGAAATTAGGGTTTTGCAGAAGGACGGCCTATGTGCCATGTCCACTATATTCGGTTCTAGCTTTTTTGGACCCGTGCTATGGTCTTCGGACCTACCGGTGCTGGACCAATTGCAAGCAGCCGGCTTGACGCTGTCGGACGTGGTCCAGCGCTTTTGGGAAGTTGAGGAGCCGCCGCATGCCGCACGAGTTGACCCTCTTGACCTTGAATGTGAGTTGTTTTATCAAAACAACACAGGCCGCCGTGTTGATGGGCGATTTGTAACTCGCTTGCCCTTTCTCGCTTCTCGCCCCCCGCTTGGTCAATCGCGGGCCTTGGCGGAAAAGAGGCTCTTGTCTATGGAACGGCGCATGCGGCGCGACTCCACCTTCCGCTCCAAGTACGTTGAATTTATGCGCGAGTACGAGGGCCTGGGGCATATGTCACCATCCAATTTTGATTGGCGCGCACACGAGCACTACTTCTTACCCCACCATGCCGTCTTGAAGACCCCTGGGGGGAAGATTCGAGTGGTTTTTGACGGCTCCGCGGCCACATCCAACGGGGTGACATTGAACCAATGCTTGCACTCCGGTCCTAAGCTGATCAAGGATATCTCCGATATCCTCACGCATTTCCGCCGGCATCAAATTGTTTTCGTAGCTGACATCAAGATGATGTTTAGACAGTCGATGGTACATCGCGATGATCGGAGATACCAAATGATTCTGTGGCGCGAAAATCCTAATGAGCCAATGCATGTCTTTGAGTTGAACACCACGACCTATGGACTCAAGTCAAGCCCCTATATTGCTATCAGGACCTTGTTAGAACTAGCTAACCGGGAGCGACTGAATTACCCTCGCGCATCAGCCACCTTGGAATCGTCAGTCTATATGGACGATATTTGCACGGGAGCCTCGAGCGTTGAGGAAGCTCTGACTCTTCGCGATGAATTGATTGCAATACTGAAGTCCGGAGGTTATGAGTTGGGCAAGTGGCTGTCCAACTCCCCTCACGTCTTGAAGGATCTTCCGGGAAAGGATCAGCAGGATCCTCATATTTTTGAAAATCCCGAAAATCCCAATTTGCTGACGGTCCTTGGAATACAGTACCAGCCCGTCCAAGACGTTTTCACCTACCGGGTCAAATTAGACCCACCTCCTAAGGTCTGGACTAAGCGTTCCGTATTGTCTACGGTTGCTCGCACCTTCGATCCCAATGGATGGATCACTCCCGTAATATTTTTGGCTAAATGTTTCCTCCAGAAGCTTTGGATTGCTGAACTCGGTTGGGACGAACCACTCCCTGGGAAGTTATTGAAGGAGTGGAACTCCCTTGTGTCTTCACTTCCTGAAATTAACCGAATTTCCATGCCTCGACGCTTCCTACCAACAGGAAGGTGTCATGCCAGTCTCCACGGGTTTTGCGACGCCTCCGAACGAGGATACGCCGCCGTGGTATATTTGAGGACTGTCGATGTCGCCGGTGAGGTCGCGACGCATCTCGTCTTGGCAAAAAGCAAGGTGGCCCCTATTCGGTCACGGTTAACTATCCCGAAATTAGAATTGTCTGGCGCCGCCCTTCTGGTACGCCTCTTGAACCACGTCCGCTCCTCTTTGGCATCTGCGGTCGATCTGACCGACGTTTATGCTTGGACGGACAGTGAGATTGTCCTTTGCTGGCTACGAGCCGCGCCTCACAACTTAGAGGTCTTTGTTGCGAATCGGGTCTCCCAAATTCAGAGCTCTGCAGTACCGGTGATTTGGAGACACGTACCCGGAGAACTGAACCCGGCCGATTGCGCCTCCCGCGGCTGTGAGGCCTCTTCACTGGTCCACCATCACCTTTGGTGGGATCCAAGTTGGCTATCCCAATCCGAGACGACTTGGCCTCAAAATAGGTTTTCCGCTCCCGAAGTATTGCCGGGCTTAAGAGTCGGAGTGGTTGAGGATAAACAGATCCCCGACTTGAACTTTCTTTTGAACCGTTACAGTTCCCTTGATAAACTAATTGGTGTTACCGGTTGGATTCGACGTTTTATCCATAATGGGCGGAATTCAGAAAATAAAAATTTGAGTCCTGTGCTTTCCCCTCTTGAACGCCAAGACGCCCGGAACTACTGGGTGCGTGCGGTTCAGGTGGAGCATTTTTCATCCGTGATTGACACCCTAAAGAGAGGTTTAGTTTTGAAGGGCCCCCTTGCTCGCCTAAGCCCTTTTTTGGACAATAACGGAATGCTACGCGTTGGAGGACGCCTCAAGAATTCCAATCTGCCCTATGGTGCTCGCCACCCCCTTTTGCTACCTAAGGACGGCACCTTTGTCAAATTGCTAGTGACACACTACCATCTTAAAAATGCCCACGCTGGTTGTAATGCACTCTCGGCTATTTTACAGCGCGAGTTTTGGATTCTGGCAGGGAGACGCACCATCCGGAACGTCACTTTCAAATGTATTCCGTGTTACCGCTTGAAGGCTAATACTTCACAGCCGATGATGGGTGATCTGCCCTCCGACCGCGTTCTAGCCACTCGACCCTTTGCTGGGGTTGGCACTGATTTTGCTGGCCCGTTTGCCATCAAGAGCTCTAACCTCCGCAACGCCAGATCGCTCAAGGCCTACCTCTGCGTTTTTGTATGTCTCGCTACCAAGGCGGTACATTTAGAACTTGTGAGTGCCTTAAGCACTGAAGCTTTTGTAGCCACGCTAGGTAGTGTCTCTCGTCGAGGATTGCCTGACCTGATTCGCACTGATTGCGGCACCAATTATAAGGGCACTGATAGATATTTAAAAGAGATTGTCGAATTCCTGTCTAGCAATAAGATTAGATTAAGTACAGCATTGTCCAAGATGGGGGTAACTTGGAAGTTTGACCCCCCAGCTTGCCCTCATTGGGGTGGAATATTCGAAGCTGTGGTTAAGGTGGCCAAGACTCATCTCCGGCGCGTTATAGGCGAAACTGTTTTAACCTTTGAAGAACTCGCCACCGTGTTTTGCAAAATTGAGGCTGTACTCAATTCTCGGCCACTCTGTCCCCTCTCATCTGACCCAAATGACCTGGAGGTCTTAACTCCCGGTCATTTTCTGATTGGTCAGCCCCTTAACGCTCTACCCGAATACCCCTTCAGGGACGTGAAGGTCTCACGTTTGTCCCGGTTTGAGCTGCTGCAACAGATGACTCAGAGTTTTTGGCACCGTTGGTCACTAGAGTATTTGCATCTTTTTCAGCAGCGGGTTAAGTGGGCTGACAAATCTGATCCACCCAAAGTTGGTGACCTAGTGCTGATTAAAGAACCTAATTTGTTGCCTTTATACTGGCGCCGTGGGCGCATTCTTAAGCTGATCTACGGGTCTGATGGGGTTCCCAGGGTTGCCGAGGTAATGGTCGGAGACTCTGTCTTGCAGCGAGCCGTTTGCTCCTTATCACGTTTACCTATTTACTAGTAAGTGGACGTAAATCCTTACGACCACAGGCGGGGGGATTGTTCGCGCCATGTACCTGTCCATAATTCCTAGTTCCATGGTCGCGACGCTGGCAATCTCTTTGGCTCGCAATGAAGTTGACAGATGCGAGTTTTAAACTTCCCGCCGTTTTGGGGCGTGGTTTTTGCAAGTTCCTTTTTGTTTTTTGACAGCTAAATTACACGTATTCACGAGAATCCGGGTCGCGCGCACCATTTGCTGTTTTTAAGTGTCTAGATTTTTATTTTACGGTTTTGTTGAGCCGCCAAGCGATCTATGTGTCGACCTAGCTATAAGCAGAATTACAGACTGTCATTTTGTAACAAAAGGCGACCCCTAACAAGCGGTTTTTGCTCGCCACGTTAAGTGTGAAAAAGTGACTTCGACCACCTCTAGTTGGTCTTCTTAGTGATAAACCAAGTGTACAGTGCTACGCCAGCCCAACGTCTACAACTGCAGGCCATAACTGGCTGCCCGCCTGCTGCGGCTAGCGGCCTGAGAAGCTCACCTTACACTTAACCTAACAATACACTCTCTCACAATACTTACTCACATAATCACCACTAATCATACCATCTCAGGCCGTACAAGGATTGATTGCTGCAAGGAAGGTCAGTGCATTTTGTCTGCAACCCTACCATCATTAAGTCACCACTACGTTGAGAACAAATCTGACCGCGGTGAAAGGCCGCTTTGGGCAGCGACCCTGGACTCAGGTTATAGCTGATGGGCCCCTATACCTCGTGTTCCAGGCCTTGACTCGTTGGCCTCAACAGGTGGAATAAATGAAAAACTCTTGAATCAAGACTCATGACTTATTGAACAGACTATATACGAAATTATGTATAAAACGGATTGCATCTTAGCTTGTTTTTCCCTCTTCATATTTTAGAAAAGATACGTCATTATTATTGTATTGGTCTAACATTGTTATTTGTTCACGTTACAGGCTCAATGATGCGAGATCATCCTTTAACTCCTGGTTAGTATCCAAGCTTGCTTCTTGAGGTTCGCTCCCTAAAGCGGAGGCCAAACCGGCGCGTCCAGCTTGCGTCCGCGATCGCGTCCGCGGTGGCGATCAGTTGCGACGAATGAACTTGTACTGACTCGTATAGACCGCCGCGTCCTGTGATTGGTCGAGGCGTCCCGCCGCTGCGTCTGCACGCCGCGTCCGCGATCAGATCGTGCTTGCTGAGTCTGCACGCTGGACGCAACGTAAACTATTTCATATATTAGTGATTTTTTAAGATGTCTGATACAAACACAGAAAAAATAACCAACTAAATTTACAAGTATCGTTTACTTTATGATACTTCACATCCAGAATATAAAAATAATAGACAAAAGAATCTAGTTTGGAAGGAAATAGGGGAAAAATTAGGATTATGAGGTAAACTATACAACAAAATATTTATTTTTATAAAACATTAGTAATTAGTTTACACATGTATTTTATGAATTAAAGTAATTAACAAAGCGTTCACGTATAGTGAATGCGTTTCGAGCACCGCTTGACGACACGGACGCCGGACGCTAGGTTGATAGCTAGTTTGATATGAACGGCTTTTGCACGCATACAGGACGCCTTCGTGCACGCCATCGCGGACGCAAATTGAACGCGCCGGTTTGGCCTCCGCTTCACTCAGTCCGATGGGACGGGAACCAAACTACTGGAGGCGCAGTAATGACGGAAATGTCTCTAAGCGGTGTCACTCCATCATGCCGAAACAGTAAATCGCTTGGCGACACCTCTCTGGGTGGTAACTAACCACTTCCAAAGCCTTCCACCAGACCCACTGATCACTATAATTAATCTATGATGAACACGGGATTGGCTGTCCCTATACAAATGACAGCATAGTTATGGATCAATTTGAAGCGCCACATCTGACATACGAGTGTCTCTGGAACTAAAAATATTGCAAATTTAAATCTAACAAAGTTGCATGGGTTAAATCAGCTTGGCGTCCAGCTACCCACAGGATAGTATAAAAAACTTATTACAATGTAATAGCTACATAATAATATTGTAAAATGATTATTTTGAAAAGAGCAACTGCCGAGTTTCTTGCCGGCTCTTCTCAGCAGAATCCGCTTTCCGAACCGGTGGTAGAGCCATGACGTGTCATAAGAGACAGGTTGGCCTACGTGAAATAAATAATATTGAATTTTGAAATGGCGCACCAACCAACCTCTATAATAAAATTAATCTATGATTTCATATGAAATTATAGATTATTTATTTGTACAGGTCGGTCGGTTATTTATTTGAGAGAATCAAAGACACTCGTTTTACTACATCAAGCGCTAAAATGGCGTCAATCAACTATCAAGTAGGTAGGTTCAAAAATATGACAGCAGCATCTCTAGAACATAGATTAAATTATAGAGCTCAGTGACCAGACCAGAGGTGCGATTGTTTAAAGTTATTCCATTGATCGTAATCGTACTCGATGACATTAGCGTCAAAGTAAAATGAACCACAGCATTGAATTAGAGCTAAATTTCGTGTATGCATTCTTATATGTTTAGGTATGTACGATACGCTCCATAACGTTACACGTTAAAATCGGTTGTACTGAATTGTGACTTTAAATCAATACGATCAAAGGAATAACTTTTAGACAATTGGTACCCTGACCAAAGACAATTTTGAAATTAATTACTAAATTGCCTCTGCCGAGAGTCTTTTTTGTATTTGGCCGTTAACAGCTGTGGGATTGTTTAAAATGATTGCATCAGTTTTCCGAACGCAATGACCTCTATTAGCACTCTGTCGCTATTGGTTAAAATGTATTGATGGAGCAAGAACGCCATCAGTTCAGCCAATCAGAGGTGATTGAGTTCGTTACACTGATGCACAGAGAATGTAATCACTACGTTTTAAGAGTCGGGACTCCCATACAGAGAAATGAAAATGCGCTAGCGAACAGCACCAACATACAAAATAGTTATTTGTGTTATATGGGGCCAAAGGAATTTTTTGTTCCCCAAGGGCGTTATTTTGAATTCAAAGCGCAGTGAAGGATTCTATAGTAGACTCCCGAGCGCAGCGAGGGATTCTAAAGTAGAATCCTGAGCGTAGCGAGGAATTCAATATACGCCGCCCGAGAACAAAAAATTTTGGCCCCGAATGACACACACTATTTTTCATCATTACCTATGAGAAAAAGCTAGGAGTATCAACCTACTATGTATAGAGTATAGACATTACCAATACGTATATTGAAAGTTTAAATAAAACACAAATAAATTTTTATGAAATAATTAAACATTAATATTTATGTTGGAAGTGTGGGCGTATATATCTAATCGACAAATTTGATCACGTGACTCATCGAAGACAACAGCTTCTCAAACATTTTTGAATTTCGACACATTTTTGAATTCTCTCTTCTGATTGGTCCGCGTTAGTGCTTTAGTATGCTAAAGCACGAACGCGGACCAATCAGAAGAGAGAAATGAAAAGTCCCATGGGGTTAAAATTAAATTTTGCTCCCGCTATCCTCTGAAGCCAATATTCGTTTTTCGAATAGGTATGATGAAAAATAATTTTCTGTTATCTCTCAAGGACTGGAGGCGAGCTCGGTAGGTGCGACAGAGAAAAACACTTTAGAGTAAGATAAATAGGAGCCGCCATTTTGGAATTAGCGCACGTTTCATACAAAAAAAAATCTCTTCGAGTTGCGCCAGCCTGCTGATGCATTAATTTTTGGACAATCCCACAGCAGATTAAATGAGGCACTACAATTTGATTGTAAGACACATTGGACGTTCGGGGAATTGGACCTTCCGCGCTGTAAGGAATATTTTATCGTTACAGAGGGCACGGAAGCCTGAGCGCAACGCGAGCCGATGTGACTGCGCTAACGTGATACGCAGAGCAGGGTCACCACTACACGGACTTTATCTCCGATGCTCACTATTGTGCCAGTTAGGATTACCGTAGACAGTAGAATAGGTACTTCCTTCTCATTATTACCTGTCTTGGACAGTCTTATTGATAGACTTCTGATGACAAAAAAACATTTTTCTTTGACCCGGCTGGTTTAGTCTAGAGAATCAAAATAATAAACAAATCGCTCGTTTTCTGCAACACTTTTATCTAAATAATCCCAACTTTCAAAAAAGGGTTTGTAAATTTTCAAAATCTTTTTTGTAGGAAAGTTTTCTGTTATTTTACTTTTTGACTAATATAGTTTTCATAGAGTGTGAAATAGCGATTTTTTTCTACACTGCCAGTCAAAATCACTATCGGTTTTCCGAGATAAAATTGTTGCGGCCATGTATGCCTACATCAGGATAATGTTTTTTCAAACTCATATCCATATCAGAGAATATCTCAAAATAGGATCGTTTTATTTGGTGTTTTTGGCATTTCATCCATGCAGAAAATGTCGATAACTGTTAATATTTAAAAAAGCTGCTAATCTCACCATCGATCGCCGTGGAACATTTAACCGAAGAATAAATTTTACGTTCTGATGATAGTAGGTATTTTACGATGGTGAAATTGGTACCTACTAAGAATCATTTCAGTTCGGGTTGTACACTTTCGTCAATGCTTGACTCAAAGTTGTCACTTTCTCAGCCTGGCCGCCGGCTTCGTTCGCTCAATTTTTATAAAATTATACATATTAGTGCCGAATTCACCACCGTCGAGTGACGTTTAACCGAGGAATAAATTGGGCGTTCTGACAGTTTTTGTATTGAAAATCTACCAAAATATCAAATTTACGCTCGGATAAGATTTATTTTACATTGGTGAAATCGGTCCTTAGTCAACCCCATGGATAATGGTCTGCTCAGCATTAATCGGGTTTATGATCTATCATTAGAAGGCCAAGCTAGGAAGTGACAACGATTATTTTAACGGGAGTAAAATAGATCGTTTTAAGTCTCGAAGGCCACTTTTTATCTTTTAGCGATATCCGTCATTTATTTATTATTTACCTACTGAATATTCATAGAAATTAACTTATTTTAATTGTCATAATAATACCAAGTTAACAAGTGAGGTTTTAGGTTCTTTAGAAACCATAAATTATGTTTTGTAACTGTGATGAGTTAGTATTATATAGTCGCCGCGCGCCGTAGAGTAGAACGAGTTAAATGAAATCGATTTTGAATTTATATTTTCACTGCTTGTTTTTATAGATAATGCTTCTAATTTTTCCTGGGATGTATTCATATTGTGTTCAATTTGATGTTATCTTTAATTCTTGTTATTATTATTCTCCATCGAAAGAAGATTCGTGTTATGGCTCAGTTACACAAGGAGTTTCTCGAATGCGAGCGATATTTTCTGCACTCATATTTGAGCATCGCTCAACTGATATGAGTTTTTGTCATCATTAAGTATATTAATATAATGAAATTGTATGGAAAGTTATCGCATAGGGTAATCGCAAACGATATCTTGCCGCTCGCATTCGAGTCTTCTTGTGTCTCCGCACGAAATCGCTGGCGACTTACGTGCGAGAGTTGACCTTGAGTTATGGAGATGGGTTAGCGATCGGTTATATTCGTTATTATTGGTGCATATATTTATATTTTCTAGAACTATGATTATGTTCGTTTGTAATGGTCGAAATCAGTATGCCATATCCAACCCAAACATCAAATCAAATCAATCTATTTTTACAAAGCGACCACACGTTCACTTAAGAGATGTTGATACATCATGTAGTGATATTCTCTAAAAGTGGTTGCATCACTGTCGATCGCAACGACTCTGATTGGCGAAATTTATGGCGTTCTTGCTGCATCAATGCATTTTAACCAATAGCGGAAGACTACCCAGTCAGCCTATCAAAGGTCATTGCGATCGTTACACTGACGCAATCCAATCAATTTTGGAGAAGCAAGAAAAGGTTAGAATTATTTTGGTATAATCCGCTAACAGAAAAAATCTGTATGGTCAAATATGCAGTAACAATTTAAGCACCGCTCACCTTCCCAAGCAAGCAAAAAAGCAAGGTTTCCAAGCAAGCAATGCCACCACCACTCTCTCCTGAGAATGCTCCGGTGTCGGGGCGAAACGTGCGTCGAGATGTAAAAGTCTTGTGTGGTGTTGCATATGAGTTGTGGTGGCATTGCTTGCTTGGGAACTTCGCTTTCTTGCTTGCTTGGGAAGGTGAGCGGTGCTTAGCTTGTTACTGCATGTTTGACCATACAGATTTTTTCTGTTGGCGGATTATAGCAAAATAATTCTAACCTTTTCTTGCTAATCATGAACTTCCGCAAAGTAACGCCTGCTTCTATCCAAAATTTTGGAGTATAACACGACTGGTCACTCATTGAGTTCAGGGTCAAAATTCTTTTTACATTTCCCCGAGTTTTTGGTTTGAGCCATTTTGACATGCGTGGGTTATGTTGCATACTAGTTTATACCATAATAAACATGTTAGCAATTCTTACCTATCTGAATTATTTGCTGGACCCACTAAGAATAGATAATGTACCTATTATGCGTTAAAAAGTGTTCAATTACTTTGAAGGCATATATTTAAATTTTGATATACAATATAAAATTAATAGAACTCAATTAAGCAGTGCATCCGTGAAAGCTACTGAGAAGTGAAAACGGTTCCGTGATTTTAATTTTTTTTTATAGGTATGTATTTTGATTAAAATGTATTATGTACTGGTATCACAGATGGTGTGCCATATTGTTTATTTTATTGGATATAAGAAAACTAGCCAATAAATTAAATTGGTCTTGCTAGTCATATTAATTGAAGGCCTACAAAATACGCACAATTTGTTTTATAATTTATAAATTATAATATACCTATTTGTAGTAAGTAATACGATACGAAAATTTCTTCAAATACTTTTTCTTGATATCTTCCAATTTTTACATTCCTTACGTGTACAGTTTAGCGATGAACTTCGATAAATAATTAATCAAGTGTGATTTTAAATGAACTTCAAAAAGAGATATGGATTTACTATAATACGATTTGCATTCAACTAAGGTTCACTTTTACCATATTTTAATAGTGAGTGTAGACTCGCCCCAGTAACTTTTAAGTGTTCATTAGAGTAATTAATTATAAAATCAATTATTATTCATTTATCTTTTGAATATAAGGCTGTATTTTATTGAATTTTCATGTACGTAAAATTTATTGATTGAAAAGTAGATGTATAGTACGTATACTAATCCTAAATTATTTCATAGTATTTTTATATTCATTCCAATTTATTTGATGTCGTATAGCTCTTTGGTACCAGACTGATTTTAGGTACTTTTATTTTATGGTGCAATTTATGTCTAGAGCGTTGTGATAATCTGTTTTAAATTACAATAAATATTATACAACAAATTATCTTTTCTTTACAACCATATTTCTTAACAAATTTTACCGGTCATATATAAATGAATCCCTATTTCCCTTAGTAGAAAAATCACGCGTGATCAGCTGGACTGATTTTGACAGGACTTTCACTGACGGATAGCTGATGGTATAAGAAGTGATTTAAGCTACTTTTTTATTCGATTTTCAAAAAAGAGTTGTGTTTTTTACCTATGTATATCAATATCTCGCGTGATTTCTAAACCAATTTGACTGAATTTTTTTTTAATCGATACAGAAACTGCGTGTGGTCCCATAAAAGTATTTGTTTTATTTATATAGATATATATATATATAGTTGGCAAGTTTGCCGGGTCAGCTAGTATTCTTAAAAAAATTCGAACACAATGAAGTGAATGATAGCAATAGTGAGATAAACTTGCTTGTACCGGTCCGATTTTGGTGAAGTAATATTTTAGTCTGCAACAAGTGTATCATATTTATTAGAATTTCTTTAATGTATTCTTAAACTAATGTATTCTGGTGAAAGAAAATTGTTTAGGCTATTCATGGGATATTTTTACAATTAAAACAACATTGTTCGGACATATTATTGTATTCAACAAATAGAAATATAATATTTACAGTCTTATCTATTTCTGTTCCATAAGAACAATTCAAGTTTCATTAGATATAGAAACTTACAATCACGTAGGTAGTTAAAATAAATAAAGACCACGATTGCGAGTCAATCATATTCTTATTCTGATCATGTTGTATAGTTGAGTTACTTACTCTAGAATAGTAAAAAAAAGTATCTATAACTAAAGGCAACGTAAAATGTAGCCTAGGAATTTTACGAACTGGCTAGCTCGTAAAATTAAAAAAACGCAAAAAAAAAACGATTTTTTGCATTAAGCTTTTGAAAAAATTGTTTAAGTAAATCCAAGGCGTTTGCGTTCGGGTTATACAGTAGGTACTTCGATCATAATTCGGCTAAAGTCTCAAAATAATTAAATAAAACCGTATTATAAATTAATTTTGAAGCTCATCAATTTTACAAAACAAGGGAACAATAAATAATTAATATAATTTTTAACTGTTGCCTGTGAGAGTGCTCCTTTTTTATTCGACTATTATTAATTTTAATTCTAGATATAAAAATAACACTTATCTAACACTATTTAATATCTACGCAAGGACACAGAAACTTCAATTTTGATTATTTATATAAAGTTTATAACTGGTTAAAGCGTGAAACCGCTAATTCGATTTCCCCCAATTTACTGAAATTAACCGGTTTACCGAACTATGAATTCGGAAATTTTTCCGCGCAAGCTGCGATTGGGGGAAGAAAATGCTAATTAGCACCCAATATTACACACGCACGCCATATATATTTTATAAATATAAACCGGTTAATTTAGGTTTATTGAAAATTATGTAATCACTCCTTCGAATATACCTGTAACCTGTAACTGATATGAGTTCGGTTCGGTCAAAAAAATGACAGATAAAACTGAAACCGGTTTGAAGGCCTGATACACAATCGATAAACAAACAGCTCCCTTGTTACATGCTAGATGAGCATGTAACAAGCATGTCTTGCGTACGAACATAAGGAAAACGTACACACGACACGAAAACTTGAGATCGCATAATCCATTTTAAAAGCTACTTAATTTAAATACGACATTGCTGCTAATTCGTTTGCACACAAACGAACTAAATTTACACAAATTACGACTCAAATATATAAAAAAAAAAATTAATATGAGCCAAATTAAAGTTGACTATTATTCTCCTCTCCCCTCCAAATAAGCGGAAAGCTTGTGTTAGGAGTGGGTACGACAATAGTGCAACGGGTGGGATTCGAACCTGCGACCTTTCAGTTTTCAGTCCACACCTTAAACCGTTGGGCTATTGAGGCTTGCAAACGGAATAGGAAGATCCTATCAATTCAGTTCATAGGTTTTTGTACAAGCGAACTAGCGCCATTATTATTATATTTAAGATTATTTTACTCCTACAGAAATGTATTTTGTAAAAACATTGATTTATTTACAGAGAATTTAAAAACTAAAGTGGTCCACGAGTTGTCGAAAACCTATATAGTAGGTCCCGTTGACCTAGAATCACGAAATTTGGCAAAAAGAAAGGTCTTACAGCACAAATAAAGGAAAAATTCCAAAAAATAAAAAAAGTTGAAAAGGAGTTGTCCAAAATTGGTTTTTTAAATTTGAATTTAATTAACAAGGATGATTTTAATGTATTTGGATAAAGATCCCAAAAGGCTTCTATCAAAATAATTTACAGATTTTTTAAAGCCTCCGATAATAAAAAAATTTTTTTTTGTTTTGACTCATTTTTTTGCTTGTGATTTGTCGTAATTCCTTGTTCCATGTGATTTATACACCGGTAAAAAACTGAAAATATTATTCTATGTAAGTTGTCAATGTCAGATGATTGTCAGGAACAAATAATTTCATTTTCGACTAAGCAGTTCAAAAGTACCTAGTCGTAATTCCTAGTTCCTGGTCTGTGATTCCTAGTTCCATGGTTCAAAATGACATGTATTTGGTTCAAAATGACATTTACGTGACATTAACCGGTGCCAGATTTGTTAGTCTATAGATTATAAAAGTTTTTAGTGTTACCATCCATTGAAAAATATTTTCTACAAACGGTATTTTTCATAATTAATTTAAAAAAAACCGAGGACTCTAAAATTATTATTTTTATGGCGTTTAATTTTTTTTTTTTTCTCTTTCACGTGATGACAGTTTGGTTCTGGTTAATGGATACTCAGAATAAAAAACCACCCTCCATACTAAACTGGGACATGTCTTTTTATATAATAATAAACCGGCCAAATGCGAGTCGAGCATTGCTCTTTTAGGGTTCCGTACTTATGACCAAATCATTTTTTTAAAACTAGGTACATATTTAGATATGTCTTAGTTCTTAGAAAGTACTAAATTCGCATATGGGGAAAAATGCTCGTTTGTTTGGTTCACAGCTTACAAACCGCATTATAAATCGGTGTTTTCAGTATTTGTTGTTTAAATACACTACATAGTTCTTAATATACCAAAATTTCAAATTCCTAACTAGTTTAGTTTTTGAGATAGACCCCCTAACAAAATTGGTCTAAAATCGAAAACTTTGACGGCCCCCCATTTCTTCATTTTTGTAGCTAAAAAATAAAAAAAATATATATTTGAACACTTAATGAGCTCTAGACAATGACCATTACACAATATAGACAATGAGCACATGCCAGGGTAAAAAAATTAAATTTTATTTCAACACCTTTTCCATGTACATACTGGACATTGAATATTATGTTAACATCTATTACGTACAATGTTTCTTGCAAATAAATACATTTCATTTCATTTTCATTTCATTTGTATGGCCCTTTATTTTTATTATTTGATAAAGCGGCAATAGAAATACACAATATGTGAAAATTTCAACTGTCTTATCTATTACGGTTTAGATACAGCCCGGTGACGGACGGACGGAACGGACAGCGGAGGCTTAGTAATAGTCTCTTTGGCACCCTTTGGGTACGGAACCCACGGAACGGACAGCGGAGGCTTAGTAATAGTCTCTTTGGCACTCTTTGGGTACGGAACCCTAATGATTAAAGTCTGTTCAGTTAGATACGGTCGCCTTTATATCGCACCGCCTCGGCACGTGCCGCATTTTGTCAAAGTCACCGCCGTGGCATCAAACGTTGCCGCGTGCGCCGTACAGACGCAGTAGAATTTCGCTGTTCGCATTTTACATCGAAGCGCTGTTGTGAAAGTAGGTTTTTGTTAACTATCCATTGCAAATGGATCCAATTTAAATGGAGGTCGTATAGATACCGACCGACTCACGCCAGACGAAAAGAAGATCATAAAAGAACAGTTAAAGTCTAAAATTAGTGACATCTCAAATGCTACCTGTGCAAAAGTTAAACGGGAAAGAAACTTGGCGATAGCGACCCTTGTCAAACTGCACTGTGTATCAAATGATTCGGAGCATTTTCCTATATTTGAAAAGCTTGCAATCGACTTGTTGCTTCCTTTTTGAGAACCCGTTTCGCAACCATACAAGAGAGTGGACCAGACGTAGCATTTCACAAGGCGGCATCTTAGCTCGACCTGCAATTTAGGGCTGCAGAGGGTCTTGTACATCTTGTGAAACACGATTTTAGCTTGGCTGATACGGCATTTTATTTCGTGTAGGTAATTTAGATCCGAAGTGAAATATCTATCTAGCTAGGTACATCTACTAGGTCAATTAAAATAAGTTTAGTTTAGTCAAGATAAGGAATCGAACAATAATGGGACTGATAACTCTGATGTTTAATTTAAATGGAGGTCGTATAGATACCGACCGACTCACGCCAGACGAAAAGATCATAAAAGAACAGTTACAGTTTAAAATTAGTGACACCTCAAATGCTACCTGTGCAAAAGTTAAACGGGAAAGAAACTTGGCGTTATCGACCCTTGTTTTCATTACTGGATAATACCCATACAAGCCGCTTTGTAGCGACTGCATATAGATCAATGTCAAACTGCACTGTGTATCAAATAACAGGACCGGTGAAACTAAATAACAGCTTGTAAAAATATGATAAATTCCATTATATTTGTACTAGTTGATGGTATGGTGGTATTCTTTGTCGGAGTTTTAACCTTATAAAATAGCCTCATATTTATTCTTCATATTTAACTAGTAGGGTGCGTGGGTACGCGGCCCGCTCAATCGGACCGCGGTTTTTCGGCTCATTAATTAGACTTTCAGGTCCTGATCATTTTCTACCAAAAAAAAACAACTCTTCCATCTTTTATATTCTCTTCACCTTTGACATTTGTACAGCCGTCATCTTGAATCCGCCATTTTGGTTTTTTTTTAGCTCACTCCTAATTGAATGAGGTTTCGAGTATTTTTAGTTTTAGCAGCCCCACCTATCTTTAATACCCTGGCCGTGCTCCTTACCGATCTTCCAAACCCTCGATCATAATATCTCATTATTTGTCAGAATGAGAATCCTTCTATTTTTTCTTTTTTGAAAAGAAACCATTTCAAAGTCTTGCATAGTTCCCAAATTTTTAGTCTCTTCAATATTCGCCACATATTCTGTATGGAAAAATAAATTCCGCCATCTTGAATTTTTTCTGTTGGTCAAGTAGATCTTTGGGTCCTGATCATCTTTTGCCAGGAAACAACTCTTCCATCTTTATACTCTCTGAGGTAGACACCGACAAAGTTTGTATGGCCGCCATCTTGAATCCGCCATATTGGAGTTTTTTAGCTCAGTTTTGTTCGAGCACACACAACCTATCTTCAATACCTTGGCTGTTCTCTGCACCCGTCTCCGTCAATCATCAGCTCTTTCCATAATTTTCCTCCGAATGAATTTTTGTCCTCTATACGAAACCATTAGTATGCTCATACAAGAGAGGTGATCAATCAGTCAGTGAATCAGCACGAACAGTTAAATATTAATAATTATGGACTCCTATGCTCATTTAAAAAAAACAACTACACATGGAACCCACGTATCAGGCGTGTAAACATACTGAATAAGTATTAGAATTATGCTAAAAGTTTGTTTATACGCAAGGTGTTAGAGACTAAACCTAGCTCTCTAGAAATCTTAGATTATATGACTATGGAGGTTATTCTGTATCTTTTTTAACATTTATGCTCGAAGTAAACCGGCTAATCAACAAAGCAGCACATGATCGGCGCCTGGCGTGCTCTTAAGTCTTAGACATTCTCATTCATATCTTACATACATTGTGTTTAGTAAAAAATTGATGCCAATTCTGTTGTACACAACCTGTCTTAGTGATTTCACTATGTTCTTTACGGAAAAAGGAGGAATTGCTTTGAAGAGATAGCATACAACCAAATTAGCATCACTTTGTTAAACAGGGTGTTCCGAATCGCCTGCTGCAATTTGGAGTTTGTCGGTTTCAATATGTGGCGAGTGGCCCGTTCGCGCAGACTCTAAGCATTTCTCGCATCACAGTCATGACCTGTCATCCAAATCACATAGACGGCGGCGATCGCTTGTCGATTTGACAGGTTTTTATTAGATGGCCGAGTAGCCAACAGTGATCGCAATCGCATCTGATTGGATGTCACTATTGGCTTAAATGCTCTGTTGCACAAAGAATAAACGAATTGTGAGATTTTTTCATTGCGAGAAAGACTTTACAATCAATGATGGATTGAATCAATGATGGTCTAGGTTTGGGCACGCTTGAATAGAATATGCAAATTCTCTCTTGCTTTGAAGGTGCATGGTAATCACTAAGCTACATTTGTCAAATCCTTACAGAATCAACCTCCCCATTGTTATTTCGCTGACTGCACAAGAATTGTAGAGTCACCTGGTGAATGTGCAAATGACGTCACTCAGTTATCGTGCAGATCAAGCATTGGAGGTCACTTCTTTCTTTGCCTCTTCCATATTGCTCACGTTTTTGACGTCATCCTTAGCGTCTTCAGCTACAAAAAGAAAGAAACATATGAACAAATAAAACCAACAATCGAAAAAAGCTATCAACAGTGGCAGTTTCGTCTCTCTGCGTCAACTTGTTCATTACTGGATGGAATGAAACAAATCAAATTTAGAATGGAGATTGCGCATACCCACACATGTATAGGCTACATTTTATCCCAGAACATTAGAGAGCTCCCGCGAGAATTAAAAAAAAACCTTAATCCACGCGGACGAACCGCGTGGGTTACGATTTTTTTAATTCTCGCGGGCTTTCTAATAGCGGGCATCAGCTAGTAATGTATAAGACCTCAATTGCGCATCAGGCTATGTTCCAAAATGAATTAGATATTATCATAATGTTATGACGAACTATTTTTAAATATGAATGACTGCCAATCTGTTAATGAATAATATTAATTCGACTTTTAACTAATTTATACTAACCTACTTATATAACTTTGCAACGCCCTAACGGGGCCTCATGTAATCTAATATAATAATATGTAATTAAGTGGATATACATGAATGCAAATAATAATAAATAAATAAATAAATATAGTACCTTTAACATCATCCTTGGAGGACGCGTCCTTGTCGAGCCGCGGTCGCTTGCGCTGTGGCGCGCGGTAGGAGCGGTTGTCGCGCCGCCCGTCGCCCTCGTCCTCAGACTCCGATAGTTCGCCATCACCCGTTATACGCTTGTCCTGAACAATCAAATACAAACATTAATTGCTTTTCAAAACATTCAAATTGTATCTTCACCTAGGAGGCACTATCTTACATTTCTTAATTTCAATTGAATCTATCATTCTTTATATTAAAAAAAATCTTCAACTAAGCGTTATACTAGGTGGGGTCCGCTTTCCGGCTACTTTCATTTCTCAATATAGGTATTATACAAATATTCTACCCTTTTTTTAGGGTTTGGTACCTCTTAATCAGAGCATATTAAGAAAATAGTTTTGCTAACCCTTTGTATCTGAGTATAATACTATAATCAAATAAAATTATGTTAAAAATCATCCTAAATGGCATTGCTAGATGCAAGTGAAAGGGACAGGTACACAGGACCTGTGTAAACCCCCTTTAACTAATATTTACCTTTACCTAATCGTCTATATGACAATTCAACTACGCCGCAGCCCGCAAGTGACTAAAATCGCAAGCCCCAAAGTTGGGTGCCATCTGACTTTTGCCGTGCGGCGACGAGCCGCATGCGGCGGGTGACTAAAATCGACCGTGTTAAATGTTAATGGTCAGTTGCAACTTGCAGGCGATCGCCCGCCGCATGAGGTGTGTTTTACGCTGTGTTGTTCCGCTAGGTTAACGGTACAGATCGTTGAAAAACCATGAACAAAAATAATACGATACAGTTACAGTACAAACTCAATTCCACCAGCAAAGTATCTGAAGCACCCAGAACTCTACGCGAGAAATCCATCCACATACCCAAAATTTACATTTCCTTCTTTCCTTCTGTTTCTTCTCTCTTTGTTTCTCGAGCAACTCTTGAATAATCGAACTACGAACAATTTCGATGCCGGCACGTAAAATACTCGCTCTGGTCAATATTTTCTTTGGAAATGAACAAGTCACATGCTGTTTTAATCGACCGGTATAAATGGGGTGGCGATTCGATTATTACAAGCGATGCGACTGGTGACTTGCCGCACGGCTAAAATCGACCCGTTTAAACCCCCCATTAGACTTTATTGTGGACATCTACTAAGTAATAACATAACATTTTATTGTTCCGGTTTGTGTATTTATCAAATAAAAAATTTAAATTAGCCAGAGGCCAAGGGTTCTTGGAGAGCCTTCTTCAAGAGCTTCTTGAAGAGGCCAGTACTGTTACAGCAACTTCACAGAAGCTGAAAGAAAAGGAAATTGCACTTTATACTGACCTTTTCACTCTGTGGTAGTCTTTCATCTTTGTCAACTTTGTCTTCATCTTCAGACTCGTCGTTAACCGCATCTTCTGGGATGGCGCAAACCTGGAAAAATTAATTTGGATATAATGTTCGACATTTTTAATGGAGTTTCTTAATACTTGTAAAAAACGCATGAGGTATCCAATATTAAGATAATGAATTCAACGCATGTACTCGTATTATGTCCAATAATAAGATAATGAATTCCATTTCTTGATTCAAAATCTGCAGATTGAAATTTACACCCCTTCCAATTTAGCCCTCTACCATCTTAGACTGAATCATCACTTAGTTGCGCCACAGTTTCATATAAAATTCCTATAAAACCATCATTATCGTTTCACATTAACTGTATTATACAATGTTATAAAATTAAATTACTCTTCTTACTATTTATTATATTTTTTTGAATAAAAATGTAAGCTATTTTGTCAGTGGATAAAAAATATTACCTGAACACCAGGCGCATGCGGCAACATGCGCAGATTCTCAAACAGCCTATTCTTGATCTTCTCCAAATACTCGGGAGTGTTCTGGTTGGACATGTTGCTGGGCGAGATGTGCAGCTTGAAGTCGGGCCCGAAGTATTCAAAGTAGTCGTTGTACGGCAACTCGTTGGCGATCTCCACTCCGAGCGCCACCGACGTCTCATACGTCCAGCACCGAGACACGTTGCGGATTGTATAACTGTCGATAAAACAATACATAAGCGATAAAGCCGCCAGTTGTACCCTGTGTTATTTGTTCTAATTTTTTTGCTGTTTTTCTTTTAATGCTGTGTGCAATAAAGTGTATTCATTTCATTTCATCACATAATGAATGGACTGAAGTAACTCTTTTTTTAATCGGTTAACAAATCTAGATCGCGGATTGTGTAATTACTAATTATCAATAAAAAAATATGCACCAAGTTGAGAAATTCGCGAGTTGCGTGTAGTCGACAGATCGAACTCGCGACCTTCCGAATCCGAAGGCGACCAGTCCTAACCAGTAGGGTACGTCTCCCATGAGGGTACAAAAAATACATACCCTCCTCCTCCAACAAGTAGGAAGGGCAGTCCAAATCTCTTCACCAGTTCGACACAGCGCCCGTGACCTCGTACTGTCAAATTGAAGCATCCCAATCTGTCGCCTAGAAAATAAATAATACTTGTGTTATGTCGTGTACACGCACATAGCGTTAGTGTGCGTGCCTGTTGGCGCCTAGGTGGGAATGGTCAGGCGTGAATAAGCTCTCGCTCACACTGGGACTAAGATCTATATATCGTACTCTAGCTCTGCTCAAGACTCAAGATGAGACACAAATATGTTCAGACATAAATCTTACTAGTTTTAACTCAGTCTTGAGTCTGAGTTGAGTGAGAGTGCCATCTATAGATCTTACCCTGAGATCTATAGATCGTACTATGGCTCTGCTCAAGAGTTAGAATGAGACACAAATATGTTCCGAAATAAATCCGTCTCGTTTTAACTCAATCTTGAGTCAGAGTTAAGTGAGAGTGCCATCTATAGATCTAGACACACACTCACAGAGGGCTGTGTTCTACCACAGGGTCACCAACGCTAAGTGCAGAAAAAGTAGTAGTAGAGTCTGTCAATAGAGGGCGCTAGAGGTAGCGATTTGAGATTTATTTCATGAAATTCAGCTTACTAGCGACAAGCGGCAATTATTTGAACTACATTGCAAGATGAAATTATGAATAGTTAGGTTAACAGATGGCGCTTTAAAAATTATAGATCAGAAGATTAACAGATGGCGCTTATTAAAAAATTGATATTTTATTTTATTTATTCATTTAATTTATATGTTTATTTTGGTTCTTTCACATGTATTATAATACTATTGGTACGTTTCAGAGTTATTTTTAAATTTCGTATTACCTAATCCCCTAACCACAGATATTATAACATCTATGTTTTGCCTGTGGTTTTACGATCCCCGTCGATGACAAAGCAATATTGCCAGTGTGACCACTTTTAGTAGATTTCATCTTTTATAGTAGATTTGAAGCAAATAAGACGATAATCTAGTAGGATATTTTAATGTCTGAGTAGAATTTAGTAGAATTAATGAGAAACACATCAGTAGGTTTTGCTATTAATTCGCTATCAAAGAATATTAGGCATCCATGTCCAAAAAGTTTTACTTAATTTTACAGTTGGCAACACTTGAAAGTGATTTGGGGGATTCCCTTATTATTGAATGAACGTTACTGTGGGCACAGACCTTATAATACTGACGTACTGTGGGCATAGCAAATTGAATTTAATTGTCCAATAGATAAATACAATTTTTATAAAATACCTAGGTCTTTCAATCATTTTTAAGTTGCTCCTATAATGACAACATAATAACAACAACATTTTTATTTAGTCGTTTGCATTCGCAGAATCATACATTTATGTATTTAAAATGCGACCTAGTATATTTCAGTAGATTTAGCAGTGTCTTTGGTAGATTCCCTCATTAAAAAGTGGTCACACTGAATATTCCCCAATGTCCATTCTCTTTGGTCTTTGAACTCGACCGCGCTTTTAACTACATAAAAGTTATAGTCGTTTTATTTTCAAAACAACAATATTGATAAGTAATTATTTGTGTTTAACCCTGTGACACAGTTTAACAAAATGCAAGAAACACACAAGCGTAATAAAGCGTATAAATACAAATGTTCATATTACAACTGCTCATCGGTAAATGGTGAAAAAACCATGTTTAAATTTCCATCGATGGACGCAAATCGTTTAAAAAAATGGCTGGAAAATAGCGGTAAGTAATTATTTTTCCACGACGTATATGCATTTATCATAACACTAACAACACACATTAACTATTATAATATCTATGACCAATGACTATACAGTAATAGTCGGAGCGCGAGCGACGACCTATATAAATCTATGATTTAATGGTTTAAGTATATTAATAGATATCTCCCATAATTAAAATGCTTTCAGTGTACATTGCATTCCATATTACCTATATATCACAATATGCTATATTCTTATTACCCGACTGCAAGAAGGGTTATGTTTTTCGCGCAATTTCTTTATTACCTCGTAGGTATCTTCCAAACAGCTGGATGGATTTTGACGATTGAGGCATTGTTACGAGTAGATTCGTTTCAGCTACCCAAGTGTTCTTAGATAGGTTTTAAAAAAAAATATATCAATATGCTGGGTTTTTGGCGCCAAAATGTAAGTCATTCAAAAAAATATATTACATATCCAAACCTATCGAGTGGTGTATCAAAATGAAGGGAATTAAAAGGAGATTACAAGAATATATATCATATATTTAAATGTACCTAATTAGGAACTTGGAGTCGGGTTTTTAAAATTTACAGACTTAAATGATTGCCATAGAATCTAGATCTTATATAATCTAGATCTTATAGTAGTAGAAACACATAAAGTAAGTATAACGTATCTATTGTTGCTAGCTGTAGAATGGTGTTTTTTTTCTACACTTGCTATATACCTAACTTTCCTCGCGTTTCATCATCAAACTTGAATTGCTTAAGGCCCGTGTATTTCTCAACGGCCTTGAGGGTCTGGGCGGAGCGAGATGTTCTCCCCGCGCCAATCACGCATCCCCTCGAATGATAAATTTAAAGTATAACCACAGACTTTATAATAACAAAACAGAATTTTTTCACTATGGCACAGTATAAGAATATAATATACTAGCTGATGCCCGCGACTTCGTCCGCGTGGAATAAGTTGTTTTATATATATAATATACAATAGGCGGAAATAGCTGTACAATAGGCGGCCTTATCGCTAAGAAACGATCTCTACCAGGCAACTTAAAGAGGAAATAATAATAGAAATATTCGACGATAATATTGGACGTAAATATCTATGATAAAATATTGGTGTTTTTAAGCAAAACTAAAAAATAAAAAATACGTGTTAATTCAATTTCAATAATATATAATATATTGAAATTTGAGCACTAAAAACCAATTTCCTTTTAAATTTCCGTTATATTTCTTGTATAATAAATAGTTCGTCCTTCTGTCTATCTGCCAAGTAAAATGTTTTACAATATAACTGAATTTAAAACAGTCTGAATATTGCTACTGTTATTTTTGCCTGTACATCTGAACATGAATAAGTTTGTTTCAGGCAACATGACTATTGACCATCTACCTCCTAAGTGTTTGGAAAATAAACGCATATGTATTGATCACTTTGATGCAAAACACATAATTCAGAATGGCTTTAGAAAACTCCTGACACCATCAGCTGTACCCGAACCATATCTGAATTCTCAACAACCTCATGGTTTACATTCACGAACTCCTTCACCAGGTACCTATTCATTTTTTAAATTTATAGTTTCAAAAAATCTGAACAAAATTTTTTAAAATTTTAAAGATGTAACCTTTTGAATGCAAAATGAAGAGGTTATTTTCTTTAACAATGTTGAATTTTTTTTACAGTGAATTATGATGACACCAACCTACAAAGGCAACCTCATGAACATTCACGAACTCCTTCTCCAGGTACCTAGGCATTTAAATTTATAGTTTCAAAAAACCTGAACTAAAATTTTTTGAATTTTTAATTATTGTAACAAATATTCTTTCAATGCCCTTTACACACCCAAACCACAGATATTATAGCCCAAACACACACTCACTCACACCCACACACATGTACACAAAAACCACACCACCACCACATCAACCCATTGACGGCTCACTGCTGAAGACGGGTCTCCTCTCAGAACGAGAAGGATTATGCCATAGTCCACCTCGCTGGCCCAATGCGGATTGGTAGACTTTACACACCTCTGAGAACAGTAAGAACTCTCAGGTATGTAGGTTTCCTCACGATGTTACCCGTTCACCGTTCACCGTTAAATCAAGCGATATTTAATTTCTTAAAACGCACATAACTCCGAAAAGTCATCGGTCGTGCCAGGCTCGAACCCGCGACGCCCGATTAGGAGGCCGCGGTGTGTAACCACTCGGCTACCACGGCTTTTTTTACACCCGAAATTACGTTTTCACATTATATTCAGTTCATGGCCTTATTTAATGACTTTAATGTTATTATAAAACCTAGAGTTTTTCTAGTCCTCATTTTTGACTCGACTCTTAAAATTTATTAGTGTTTTTAAAGGTTGGTTGGATCACTTTTTTGTTTCGTTATTATTATTTGTAGGATCACCAGATCTAAAGGTTCTAACACCTAAAAAGGTATATAGTAATAAGCGACGATTTCACGAAGTCGCAGTCGACACAGCTGACGAATCACATGAGGAACTGATTTGGAGCACACCTAAGAAAAGACGGACACGGGAAAAAGATGAGTATACAGATACACCTAGATGTAAGAAACTAAAAACTTTATTAAAAGACACCAATAACAAATTAAGACGTTCTATTATGAAAAATAAATATTTGAGACATAGGGCTATAAATAAGAATATTGTAGATTTGTCAAAACACAAATTTAGAAGTGAATCGAGCAAGTTATTAGCTTTGATGCAATTTAAAAAACCTAGGACAAGTTGGACTGAAGAAGAGAAAAAATTTTGCATGTCCTTGTATTATAAATCACCTGCTGCGTATAAATACATGTTAAAATCGGGGACTGTCTTAGCTTCTATAACGTCAATACAGCGTTGGTTACAAGAAACCAATTCTTTATCAACCGATAGACGTCCACTGCTGGACAAAGGTCTCTTGCATGGACTTCCACAGGCCTCGGTCTTGCGCCGCCTGAATCCAGCGGCTCAAGAAACCAATTGTCTACCTGGTATTAACGAAGAAGTTTTTGAGAATATTAAAAATAAATTTTTACATAAATCTATTAAAGAGCGTGCTTGTGTAGTATGTTTTGATGAAATGAGCATCATGACTAATTTAGAGTACACATCAAAATATGATTTAATTGAAGGGTTTGAAGATTTTGGTAATGGTGAGAGAAATGGAAAAGAAGCTAAATACGCGTTAGTATTTATTGCCAGGGGCCTTTATATTAATTGGAAGATCCCAGTAGCATACTTTTTGGGGTCAAGAACTATTGAGTCCAGTAAATTAAAAACAATAATTGAGAATGTAATTAGTAAATTGTTTGAATCAGGTTTATTACCTAAAGCAACTGTTTGCGATCAAGCAACGACAAACGTAAAAGTAATTAAAGATTTAGGTGCCACTATTAATTACCCTTTTTATTTCTTAAATGGACGTAAAATTTTTGCAATATTTGATGTCCCACATTTGATAAAAAATGTGAGGACTAATTTAATTAATAATAATTTTTATTTAAATGGAAATCAAATTTCCTTTTCCGACATAGTTTATGTGTATAATACAGATCAAAATAATAAAAGCAAATCTGTACATAAGCTCTCAGCTGCGCACATAAGCCCTAATAATTTTCAAAAAATGAAAGTCAAGCTCGCCACACAAGTTTTAAGTAAATCTGTGTCAGCGGCAATTCAAACTGCCATCCAAAGTGGAGAGTTGAATAACGACACTGCACAACACACAGCTCATTTTGTTAATCTCTGTAATGATTTATTTGATTGCCTTAATTCTAAAAATAAATTTAATAGAAATCCGTACAGATGCGCGATCACAAAAAACCGAAACTCGGAAGTAAATCTAACTTTGATTAAAGGCAAAAAAACTTTTTGTGAATTACAAAAAATAACAATTAATAACAAAAATGAACGGCAGCTAACTCGCCCCCCTTGTTTTGATGGTATGGTTCAGACAATTAATGCCGTTCTTCAACTCTCTGCTGAAGAATTTACACCGGGCACTGGCAATAAATTTTTATTAACATATCGATTAAATCAAGACGTAATTGAAAATTTGTTTGGAATTTACAGATTAAAAGGAGGTTGCAATAGAAACCCCACATCAAGATCACTACGATCAACGTTTCGTTCCAATTTGTTAAATAACTTGATGACATTTGAAAAAACAAATTGTGAATCAGATCAGGATTTGTTCCTACCTACAGCCACTACAAACCAAGAAAATACACGACAGTGTGATTCCATACCGTCAACATCAATGCAACAAGGTTTTATAGGTGAAAATATTGAAGGCCCTTTAACAGAACTTCCAATCCTAACTCAAAGTAGCAATATTATAGAAATTACGCAGTCTCAACAAAATTTATCATTAGAAACGTGTTCTGTTGTGTATTTTGCTGGGTGGATAGGTAAATCTTGCATAGATAAATTTGATTGTTCAGATTGTAAAAAAATATTATTGAACAATCAAGTTGATTTAAATGATAAAAAACAATTACTGTTAATCAACAAAACATACTCCAATATTTCAGTGCCAACACTTAAATCTCCCACTGAATATTTAGTTAATTTAGTTGATAAAATGTTAGACTGTTTTCAGGAAAATATTGACCAATTACATAAAAGTAATGTAATATCTAACTTGATGAATAATTTTAAAAATAAAATAAACTTCCATACTCACTACCATAACCTTGATCATTTTGATTACCTAATTAGGAAATTAATGGAAGTTAAGATTCACGACTTTTGTAAAAGTCGGAAAAAATCTTTACAGTCTGCATCTAAATTAAGAATTCTTCAAAACAAATAATAAATTGGATCGATATGTTGATGGTTACATTTCTTATTTTATTTTAAATTCCGTTACAAAATCTTTAAACTTATCATCTGCAGTATGTCGTTATCGATGGTACGTGTTTCTTATATCATTTTATAGTTTAAAGGTACAGATCCCCCATTTTGCGTGTAGGACTCGCATAGACAAGTTTCCCAAATTTTTTTTCTATTAATTATGAAAATTAAAGTAAAATTATTTTGTGAAAATATGAACGATTGGATATCCTAATCCTAATATCCTAATATCCTTACTAATATTATAAATGGGAAAGTGAGTTTGTTTGTATGTTTGTTCCGCTTTCACGCCGTAACTACTGAACCGATTTGGCTGAAATTTGGAATGGAGATAGATTATACCCTGGAATAGGACATAGGCTACTTTTTATCCCGGAAAAATCCTCGGTTCCCGCGGGAACCAAGTAACCTCAATCCACACAGGCGGCGCCGCGGGCATCATCTAGTTTAAAATATAAGAAGCTATTATAAGTTATTAGTACACATTAAAACACAATATTATGAGTTTCAGAAATTTGCGACGTAGTTCACACCGTTTAGATGGTTTAGATTTAGACAGACGATCGAGATTGGAAGCCGAGGACATGCCGAGGAAGACTAGAATAGGATGGAAGTCCTAATGTGTTGTTTAACGCAATGATTTAATATGTTACTGTCGTAAAAGCTCACTGGTTTAACGTCTGATTAAAGTCATTTGAGAATTTACAAATCAAATTAGAGACATAGTTGTGCCCTTTGATGATAAACCACTGTAATATGGGCCTTATGGGTAGTTTAAACTAAAGGGTAGATGCCACCCAGTTTTCTTGCTGGTTCTTTCTGGCTAGGTTAAGTGGCAATTCCGAACCAGTGTAGATTTAGTTAAATCAAATTAATCAGTAAACCTTGTTTTTTTTTGAAGTCGGTTAAAAACAACCTTCTGTTTTCACTTTTCACTGAGGTAGGCCTTACCGGATTAAAAGTTCAAAATTGTACGTGATTGTATAAAGAAAACTACTGTTTATTATCAAATAATATTTATTAATTATTTTAATTCAGTCAGTCCTCATTGGTACCTGTATTCTTAATAAATAGTTCGTAAGCTTAAATTATATTTTCAGGACAGTTTATTTGCCCACTATACCACAAATTTTGATTGATTATTATAATTATGCCTAAACAACATCAAGCATTGATTATTTATGATTTATGACATTTCTACTTAAAAAATCTACTTAAAATAATTTCTAAACATTAACACAGTTGAAGAAAACACTTGAATTATTTTGCTAATTAAACTTTTAATTTAACAGTTTATCTACGCATTGTTTTATTTCTGAAAGACCTCAATTATATCTTTTATTTTTTCATAGCGCTTACCGCCTTCATATTTTTCTAGCTCTTTTGCAACAAACTGACCAATAAGCGTGTTACCCATCTTTACGTTTTCAAAATTTTCATTGTTGAATGATACCATTATACCGACGTCATTGGATGTTTTCTGCAATGCTAATTTAACTGTACAGCCCGTAACCTTACTAGAATCATTTCCATCTTCCGAATCTGACCACTTTTGGGCGTTATGTCGAAATTCTTCACAATCATTGTTATCGGCCTTTTCGGGGCTCGGTGAAGAAAGACAGTGTGATGAATTTATTAATTACGATTATTATCGAATCGAACGATGGTTTACGACGGCTCTACTTGTAAGTTGTAATGATGAATCATGAAAATGAACGCGTGAGGCGGCGCGGTGAGAGGTGGCGGGCGGGTGGCGGGCGGCGCGGTGTAGAAAACATTTAAGGCTCCTATATTTCCCAACGGCCTTGAGGTTCTGGGCGGAGCGAGATGTTCTCCCCGCGCCAACCACGCAACCCCCTAAATTTTTGGGCGCGCAGTCGGCAGGTATAGAGGTAATGTTTATAATATGTGGAAATACGTAGGTATAGTTATATAATATAAGAGTAGGTAATTAAATAATATAATAAGTAAGGTGAGTGGGGGTAAGTCGAAATGGTTTTTTGATGAGATAAATGTAAACGAATTGCGTTTTGCATATTTTTACGACGTAAATGGCATGTTTTCTTCTTATTTGTTTCATAATAAAACCAACGATATCTTAGCTCAGGAACATAGCTTATATTGTTAAGTTACAAAATAACAACACGAAGTGAAAAACACAACAAATTTTCATTCATCATTTTTGGTATTTACGGAAAAAGACCAAATGTTTAACAAATTCGGACGCTAAATATTGCTGTCGCACCAAGCATGGAGCCGCCTTTCTCAGCCAAATAGAGATAGCAATATACCGGCCGATTTTTGCACGCGCCTTGAATAATTGGAGTTGCGAACTATGTTCGCCGGACCCTTAATTGAAAATTATAGTTATAATACATGTCTGCTAAAATTAGGTACTTACATAGAAGTTTTATTATTATTGTGATTGCAGGTTAAGTTCAATAATGTTTTTTTTTCACATCATGAAAAAAAAATGGCTGATTTTATGTATAATTCGTAAATGTATGATTGGTAGGTATATGATGAATAATATTATGGCACTAAAAACTATATTAAATATGAACGTTTTGTTATTTTCAATAATTAAATTATTTTAAGTATTATTAGTTTTTCGTATTAAATCAAGTGGTCGCCGACTAGACAAGGGGTCGGTCGTAACTCGTAAACTACCAAATGTCGTCGCTAACTTGCATTTCACGTAGTTTTTATAATTTAACTAGCTGACGCCCGCGACTTCGTCCGCGATGTTTAAATAGGTAAATGGGATAAAATGTAGGCTAAGTATGTGTTAAGTCAGGATATAATTTAGCAGGCTATCTCCATTCCAAATTTCAGTCAAATCCTATATAAACATGCTACATGCTCTAAAGGGCCATATTGATCTATATTAAATGCACAATTTATTTAAGGTACATAATGGAATAAGGATTAATACTGTATTGCTTAAAATCGCTTCGTAAATAAGCCATTATTTCTCGTAAAAAGTACCTAAAGGCTAAAAAATGGTTATTGTGAGTTATCCCTAAGAGATAGACATAGTTATATAACTTCGCGGACTTTTTTGTAGACCTTTTTAAGGTGTACAATACTGTAGTCACAGACCTTATAATACTGCTGTAGTACATTATTTTGATCTATCTAGGGTAGGGTAGGGTTCAGCCAGCGTTTGCAATGTAAGCGCAAAAAAATGTGTTTATTTACGACATCACATTAAAAACCTCTAAAATTATCAGTGTTTCTCTACTATATTATGCATGTTATAAACATAAAAACCTTCCTCTTGAAACACTCTATCTATTAAAAAAACCCGCATCAAAATCCGTTGCGTAGTTTTGAAGATCTAAGCATACATAGGGACAGACAGACAGACCGACAGACAGACAGCGGGAAGCGACTTTGTTTTATACTATGTAGTGATAAGTAGGTACATTGACCTAAAAAGTTGAATACTGCGCCATATATTATCTGCGCCACATCTGCGCTAATCCTATTTTGCCTATTTTCTTACTATCTTGCGAAATTGCGAAAAACGAAATAATTGTGATATTGTCCGAGCTGGCAACCTCGCAATACGTTCTAGGTATATCGTATACGAAAATAGACACTATTTCCATTCATGTTAGAACGATATCGCTGTGAAAAAAATACAAACACTTCCGAATATTCTATTGTAGGTACTTGCATACGCCATCTATTAGCGTTTTCATAACTGCAACGACAACAAAAGAACGTCATCTATCGGGGCTCGATCAAACTGTTCCCTAGAGCGCCATCTAATTGTAATCATATTAACTGTTATGAAGCTGCTCGCTACAACAGCGCCATTAATTCCCGTTTTAGCCATCGGGTGGTCCACCCGAGCAATTTAACAGTGTTTCGTTTCTTTGTTCCTGATGGAGTATCTGTACGTCAGTATTATAAGGTCTGTGGTTCTACTCTGTATGAATCACATATTGGCAAGGGGTTTTCTTGCAATAATGATGGGGTGGGTTCTCAATGCAAACAAACAATGCATTTAAGAGTGTCAGATATTACTACGTAATATTTGATTTTATTAGTGCATTGATGGTCAAATGGTTAAGATATCTGCCCCTTTTTGGGGTTAGGGCCTGAGCGGCCAAAAGCTTCTTTTCAAAGAGACTCTGAAAAAAAAAATAATATAATATATGTATAAGAAAATAATGTAATGTATTTATAATCGCGGGCGAGAATTGTATGGAGAGTTATCGCATACGATATCTTGTCGCTCGCATTCGAGAAACTCTTCTTGTGTAACAGACGCAGTATCTTACCTGTGAGCGAGTCTGCACCACACTGCAGTACAACCGCGCTAGGCTGGAAGGTTTCCATCACTTTGGATATAATGGGCACGAAGATAGACTCGTACGATTCATCGTCCATGCCGTCGCGTAAGGGGATGTTCACAGCATAGTATTTGCCTTTCCCCGCGCCAATGTCTCGCAGGTCACCTGTTACCGTATACTTTCATAAATTAGTGTGCATTGGGCGTTACTACAATAAAACAAGAATAATAGACAATTTAAAGCAGAGTGCCTAAAAAGTCACTTCATTTTTGTTCATAAATTAATTGATTCAATTCTTCTGGGCAGGCATAAAAAAAAGATACCGGCTGAATTGAGAACCTCCTCCTTTTTGGAAGTCACTTAAAAATAGGAATGTACTTCATATTGGACTCATAAAAAAGATTTCTCTTGTTAGTTAGTAGTTAGTTAGAACATCTGGTTCTAACTAATTACTTAGTTAAATAGAGTAACTTTCTAGTGAGAATAACTACAATTACAATGTTTATTATGAAACATTACACCAACGTAAACTTAAGTTTTCATTTAAAGGACAAGTGAAGAATCATCTGCTCAAAACCCTGTACTGTAACCTCTGTGTCTTGTTGACCCTTTTTTGTATTAATCACTACATATTATAAAACAAAGTCCCCCGCCGTGTCTGTCTGTCTGTTCGCGATAAACTCAAAACTACCAAACAGATTTTCATGTGGGTTTCACCAATAGATAGGTTTAGGTTAGGTTTAGTAATGTGTGTTTGAAAAGTTATAGATATTACAAGTCAAGTGAGAGTGCCATTCACAAATAAGTTGAGTGAATTTTTTATGATCATGACAAAAAGATATTTATATTCTCTTATAAACTGTTTCACTTATGAAATCAATGAATTTTTTACAAAAGCTTACCTGTCCCTGGGAAATATTCTCCGTACTTATGGAAGGACACTGTCATAACCCTGTCGGTGGTGTAGAACGCTTCTTCCACTCCGTCCCCGTGATGCACGTCAATGTCTATGTACAACACCCTCTGGTGGTACTTCAGTAGCTCCAGTATTCCCAACACAATGTCATTCACGTAGCAGAAACCTGACGCTTCCGATTTCTTTGCGTGATGGAGTCCGCCACCCCAATTTATGCAGATTTCTGATGCCTATAAAACCGCATTAATATTTGTTAATCAATAATCATCTGTTTGTCATCAACTCATCAAAGTATCTCTGAAGGTCACACAAAGCTGCATTTAAAAGTTGATTAAAAAAAATTGAAGTAAAAAGTATAAGTTTGAAATAATGATTTATATAATATAAAGAAGTTTTAAGGAAAATGTATTTTTGCATATTTTTAAGTAATAACTTTTTTACTGATATGTGTTCAGTAAACCAAGGTATGCTCAAATCTGCAATTGGCAATACTGGGTCACTCCTGCTATGCCGTAACTCGATTGGCCAATGCCGGCAACATTATACGCCGCTAGCGCCACCAATCGATCAGATTAGATGAAAGAAGAAAGCTGTTCGTAACGAGTGTTCTGACTGTGAGCTCCACGCCGTGCGTGAATCCAGAAATTTACAAAAGGACTGCTTCATTGTGCCATGTACAACGCTTTAATCCACCGAAACTCAGTTATTTGTGCCGTGCCTGATCGCTGTGTCTTCGGGGAGCCTGGACCACCAGAAGCGGTAAGTGGTCCCTTTATTGTAGATTGACGATTTGGGTGTACTCTGGATAACAGGACACATCCAGAGCAGGAATTGTATTCCAGAAAGGTCCTTCGCAGCAGCAATATGTATTTTGAATATTTTTTTCAATGTATGGTTTTGTTGACTGTAAATTATTACCTGTTTATTTAATTTAACAGCTGCAGCCACTGAACCTCCCGCTGAGAGCTGACAGAACTCATATAATCCATCAAACACTGGGCAATCTTCACCAACATTAACTGAAAAAAAAAAAAATATCATGAACATTAAAGATTTGAAAGACCATCCCACAGTGACTACAGTCCATGCGGCTGGATCGAAATATAGACAGTTCCATCTAAAATATTTATATTGGTAATAGATATACTAAATCGTAATTGATAAATATTGTCTTGCAATATTATTTATTAGCCAATTAAGCAACAAATCTGAAATGGCTCATTCATCATGTCCTCTCACTCAGGCCCTTGCATACTGAATGCTTTTAAAAGAATAAGCTGCCCTTATAGCGAGAAAAACATTTTGACATTAGTGAATTTATATACACAGTATAATAAGACTTACATCTTTGCATTTGTTTGTTATATTCTGACATATTATCAGGCCTGATGGACCTCAAAAAGCGAATATAATCATCTGAATGGAACTTCGTCATCTCATCAGCAGTCGCCTTGTGAGGTCTCTGAAAATTTAATAATTGTTAAACTTAAAAAAGAAATGAAAATTGCTTGCAAAAGGAGTTTGAATCTTTGAATACTAGATGATGCCTGCTACTTTGTTCACATGGATTAAAGTTTTTTTTAGTTCCAGCGGGAATCCTAATGTTAATCCTGGGTATGAGCTATCACTATTCCAAATTTCAGCCAAATCAGTTCATTTGTGGCGAGAAAGAGTAACAAAAATCCATCCATCCATACAAACTTTCGCATTTACAATATTAGTAGGATAAATACTCTAGAAAACTGCACCAGGAAGCGCAGTGTTGGCAGACCCCCACTAGGTGTTGGATTCGAGTTGCGCCTGTGGAAGTCCATGCAAGAGACGTTCGTCCAGCAGTGATCATCATCAGTTGATAGAGAAGAAGGAGTCTCTAGAAAATGTGGTTTGTCAAATTTCCCTAAAAATATTATGCAGTTTCAATGTAAATGGCTAAAATTAATGTTAGCTGGAGGCTCAATGATCAGTAAGGTATGTTAATCTTAAATATTTGTATACAACATGACATTGTGAATTATTTTATGACATTGCGAATTGTCACAACTCACAATCACAATTTACTCTGATTGACCAATCCTCTCTCGAAATTGGCTAAAATGCATTGTTGCAGCAAGAATGGCATAAATTCAACCAATGATCACAACAAAGACATTACAATAATTATTGGAGCTTTACTGCAGTCAATCACACAGAATCTCTAAACTAAATTGACAGTTCTAATAAGCAAATAATAAATAAATAATAAGTAATTCCCCATCCAAGCCACCGCAGTGTGGCATAGTACCCAAGTTTTTATTTTAGTTTTTATTTTAGAATTAAATTTAGGTTTAATATAGTATTGTATATATGAAATTTTCTTAAGTCATAAGTAATTAAGTAAATAATATAATAATAAGTAATTAAATAAATAATAAGTAATATAAATATTAAGTAATTAAGCTTTCCATTTCATAAATCATAGTGTCACCTGCAGAAAAATTAGCCACATTGATTTGGATTAATCTTTCATCTCATATTTCATATCATGTCTCTTTGCTTGGTATGGGGTGTGCAGACTTCTCATATCATATAGGTAGGTATGTATCCCTACCTACCTAAAATGTAAATTACCTAAGTATATTAGACTAGCTGATGCCCGCAACTTCATCCACGTGGATTTAATTTTTAAAATCCCGCAGGAACTCTAATTTTCCGGGATGTCTATGGCACCCTCCATGTTCTCAACTATACCTATCCAAAAAATCACATCAATCAGTAGCTTTGTTGCAGTGATTGACGGACAAACCAACAAACAAACACACATTTGCATTTATAATAGGTATTAGTAAGGAAGAATTAGTACTACGATAGTAAACGTGATCTAATTAAATAGAACACAAAAGCTACTATTGTGACTTTAATATGATACTTAGATATATTCCCTCGCAGGGACTTTTTTGTAGAAAATAATGAGTACAGTATGTACTTAGAGTGAGAGTATGTATGTACTTTAATCATGTAGTACATAATTTTTATGTATCGTTTTCTCAGCACATGCCAAATAATGCATTTTATAGGCAAAATTTTGCTACTTTGGGTTACATTATCTCCCAATTTTTTTGAAAATAAATTATAGCCTATGTACTTCCTGATAACTTAGCTTTCTATTGGTGAAAAAATGGTTAAAATCGGTCCAGCAGTTACAGAGCCTATTCGGTACAAACAAACAAACAAAAAAATCTTTCCTCTTTATAATATTAGTATAGATTTGGGATGGATCATTGCAATAGCTTTTGAATGAGAGGTAGGTATATTATAAACTCACGTATATTTCCATTTTTCTGTATAAACCATAATTTAACAACAAGTTATGAGTCATGCGTATACGATGAGGCTTCATAGGGTGACCTTGACCATAGTAATAATTTCCGATATCACCTAAAAACATCAGTAATTAAACAGTAATATATAAAACGACAATTTATCATTTTTAACTTCTTAAGCAATTGTTACTCAGTTCATTTCCGGGCTTGACATATTTCAGTCTGTACTTTACACACAAAACTCATTTGGACCAATAGCAATGCCGTAGTGGTACAGACGCCTTCGAATGGCATGTTACACAATGCTATATAAATGTTAAGACGAATATGGACCTAAACCGGCATTAAAAATATAAATGAAGATATTCTTATTTATTTATTAATATTAAATGAGCATTGCTATGTAAGAAAAGTTAAAAAAAACAATGATTTTATCAGAGATCGATATATTGGCGGGTAACAAACTTTAGAGTACTTACTGTCGTAATAATAGCACACTCTTTTTTTACTATGAGGTTGCATAGCCATTGAAAAGGTTACACTTCAATTCCTAAATATTGAACTAGGTTTTGTACAAAACAAACTACCTATTTAAAACATAAAAATCGAGCAAACATTTACTTTCTTCACTTGTAAAAGTTCACTAAACCCGAAGTTCGAACCGAACAGATCAACAGAACACGAATCGCGATTCACTTATAACTTCAGTCAGGTCTGTAGTCTGTTATCTGTGCAATTACTAACTCCATTCATTCTCCATAGTTCACTTCACTCTTTAATATTTCCACGACACTTCCCTCATCAATCCATAGACCACGAACACTAGGATACATCAATCAATGTTCTATAGTCCCTACGTATAGTCCATTCCTCAGGAAAGATTGAGAATTGAGATTGATAGAAAAAAAAAGCTTACCAACTTAGGGGCCATCCATAAATTACGTCACACGTTTAGGGGGAGGGAGGGGGTCGACGAAGTGTGACATTGTGTGACAAGGGGGTGGGAGGGGTCCTAAATTTCGTGACGTCACATTTCAAAACCTATGAAGTATAATTTAAGTATTAAAACACGAACTTTATACTACACTTTACGAAAACCTCAAAAACATCTACTATATCTGTGTAAATATAAGATACCAATTGTTTTGTCGACCACTCGCTCTACTAGTGTTACGCGCCGACCGCCTAGGCGCCCTTTGATAAATGCCGCCAAACGCATTGCGCCTAGCGGTGATTTCTTTGTTTCTATTTCATTTGACTACTGACATTCGCGGATGAAACAACGTCGTTCTTAGTTTTGCTATTTTGTGATTTTTAACTTACGAAACAAGTTTAAAATTAACAAAAAATGTGATTTAGGTAATCTTTACCGTAAACTACCTATATGAAAAATACAGTGCAGCTTATGCTGATAAAAAAAACAAATTGTACAAGAAGAAGTTAACAACTTATGGAAAAGTTTAAAAGTAGTGACGATGTTGAAGGTAAAGTGGAATCTAAAATCAAAGAATTGCAACTAAAAATGACGAGAATGAATCTCAATATTTATTACAAATAGTAAAATGCGAGGTTGTCCCATGTTGTGGTGTGCGACGATCCAGTCTTTGGCGACTATTGCGAGAGGGGTTCTTACCACCACCTGTTTTAATTAGTCAGACGTCAAACGGGTACGTAACCACAGAAAAAGATGACTCCGAAGGTAAATTCGCTCCACTATTACTTCAGTTAGCTTTGGATCTCCGAGCGTCATCACATTTGAAGCAAGTTCCGTATGATAGCTATTGCCCTAGTGTCGAATCATATTTGTTTAAGCGATCATGTGGCATCTGTGGTCTATATTTTGCATCATACAAGGCCACTAATCAACACAAACAATTACATAAGAGGCAACAAGAAGTTTTACCTATCGCGAAATTTCGTCCTCAAAGAATTGCTGCTAGACGTGCCAGAGAACTTCTTTGTGTGGATGATGACGATGATGCTGTATGGTTGGATGAAAAAGATGTTGACGCAACTAATGTGGGTAAAGTATAGATATACTGGTACTCGCGTACGAGGTTGGGGGTGGGGGAGGGGGGGGTGGGGGAGGGGGGGTGGGGGGGGAGAGGGGAAGCCCCCCCCCCACCTTTCCCCTTTGGCGGAAATGTATAGTTTTTGAGTAATGATTTTTTTTATAAATCATAACCTCACTTCTTTTACACAGGAATATTGACCTATATATTAATTATCCTGTGTTAAATATACTGTTAAAACATAATATCCCTTAGCACGAGGGGGGGGATGGAAGTGGAGGGAGGGGAGGGGGTGATAGAACTCAATGCTCAAGTTTTTCTAGGCGGTAGAAAATAAAAAACACGAAGGCTCCACTCGGCCTCGTAGGCTCGCTTCATTCAGGACCTCCTTCGCGAGCTTCTGGCTTCGCGCTTCATAAAAACACTCTAGGGGTAGGACAGACAAGACTACGTGGAGTCGGGGTTGGCCAATTCGGTTCTGTCACACTGTTCGACCTATATCAGTCCATGTCTGTCATTCTTTATATTTTATAACAAACACGAAGGCTGTGGCGTGAGTTGCGTTTTGTTCAAGCTACAAATCAAATGGGCTACGCCAGAAGACTCGCTCCGTTGCCCCTTCATTCAGCTTCACCTACTCGACCTTCGTTTCGCTACGGAGGTCGCCGGCTCGCTTCGCTCGCCACCTCCCCCCTTCGCTCCACTCGGCCTCGTAGGCTCGCTTCATTCAGGACCTCCTTCTCGAGCTTCTGGCTTCGCGCTTCATAAAAACACTCTAGGGGTAGGACAGACAAGACTACGTGGAGTCGGGGTTGGCCAATTCGGTTCTGTCACACTGTTCGACCTATATCAGTCCATGTCTGTCATTCTTTATATTTTATAAACATGAGCTCCCATCTACTCTACTCCTTTTCCCCTCCTTATGTTCTAACCCAAACTAACGAAGCTGAATGAAAGGGCGACGGAGCGAGTCTTCTGGCGTAGCCCATTTGATTTGTAGCTTGAACAAAACGCAACTGACGCCACAGCCTTCGTGTTTATTATTTTCTACCGCCTAGAAAAACTTGAGCATTGAGTATCACCCCCTCCCCTCCCTCCACCTCCATCCCCCCCTCGTGCTAAGGGATATTATGTTTTAACAGTATATTTAACACAGGATAATTAATATATAGGTCAATATTCCTGTGTAAAAGAAGTGAGGTTATGATTTATAAAAAAAATCATTACTCAAAAACTATACATTTCCGCCAAAGGGGAAAGGTGGGGGGCTTCCCCCCTCCCCCCCCCCCACCCCCCCTCCCCCACCCCCAACCTCGTACGCGAGTACCAGTATATCTATACCCAACCCACTAATGTTCCTGACATTAACAACCCAAACGAGAACGAAGTGGCTGCTGTGCCAGTTATAAATAATTTAAAGGAGTGGGTTCAAAGTCCATGGACTCAAGATTTTTAAGTTTGTATCTTTAATTAATATTATTCTATTAACATTTTTTGTTTTGTTAATTTCTTTAATTAATATATTCAATCGTTTTTTGTTTTGTTAATTTCTTTAATTAACATAGTCAATCGTTTTTTGTTTTGTTAATTTCTTTAATTAATATAATATAATTAATCGTTTTTTGTTTTGTTATTTGATTGATTTCATGTTAATTTTATTAAAAAATAAATTAAATGGAAATAAAACTGATTTCGGAACCGCTGTTTTCATGCAATAATTTCTAATTGTAAATTTGCAAAATATGTGACGTCACACTAGGGAGGGGGGGAGTCTTACAAATGTGACCAGCTGTTACAAGGACGGGGGGAGGGGCAAAAAATCATGAAATTCGTGTGACGTAATTTATGGATGACCCCTTATCAATTATTGTTGTTCAACAAAAAATTTAAAGAAGAATGAACACGTTCTTACGGACGGACGGTTCAATTAAAATCAATTCAATAATGGTTACCAAGATGGCGGAATGTGAGCAATTCAGGGAATGTGTATTAAACATTTGAGATGTTTTACGAAACGAATTAAGAGAAATATGAAAGAAGCAAAGGTTCTTCTTCTTTTCGGGCCTCATGTAATCCATCGTTGGACATAAGCCTCCGCATGTGCAAGCCATTCTTCTCGATGTTGTGAAGTCTCAACCAAGTTTTGCCCACAAGCTTGACGATGTCGTCGGACCAGCGCAATGGTTGCCTCCCCACATTTATCTTGCCGGTACGTGGTGTCCACTCAAGCACTAAGCGGGTCCATCGATCGTCTGTTGTCTTCACCACATCTCCCGCCCATCTCCACTTTGAACTAGTCACTTTCAAAACAATATCCGTCAGTCCAGTTGTTTCACGAATTGTGGTGTTAGGTACGCGGTCAATGAGCGATATACCGAGCATGGCTCGCTCCATTGCCCGTTGTGCTTGGTTTCCGAACTGTAGGTCATGACGGGCACGGCGCAGCACACACTGCTCGAACATGCTGATTTTTCGTTTTTATAATTTTTTTACGTTAATCCGCAAAACTTGGAAAAACTATCTACAGATATATCATCATCATCATTAGTAATCCCATCAACGGCTCACTACTGAGCGCAGGTCTCCTTTCAGAGAAGGGTTATAGGCCATAGTCCACCACGCTGGCCCAATGCGAATTGGCGGACTTCATACTCCTTCGAGAACATTATGAAGAACTCTCAGATGTGCAGGTTTCCTCACGATGTTTTCTTTCACCGTTGAAGCAAGTGATAATTAATTGCTTAAACGCACTTGACTCCGAAAAGTCAGAGGTGCGTACCCGGGATCGAAGGGGCCATCCATAAATTACGTCACACGTTTAGGGGGAGGGATGGGGTCGACGAAGTGTGACATTGTGTGACAAGGGGGTGGGAGGGGTCCTAAATTTCGTGACGTCACATTTCAAAATCTCTTAAGTATAATTTAAGTATTAAAACACGAACTTTATACTATACTTTACGAAAACCTCAAAAACATCTACAACTATATCTGTGTAAATATAAGATACCAATTGTTTTGTCGACCACTCGCTCTACTAGTGTTACGCGCCGACCGCCTAGGCGCCCTTTGATAAATGCCGCCAAACGCATTGCGCCTAGCGGTGATTTCTTTGTTTCTATTTCATTTGACTACTGACATTCGCGGATGAAACAACGTCGATCTTAGTTTTGCTATTTTGTGATTTTTAACTTACGAAACAAGTTTAAAATGAACAAAAAATGTGATTTAGGTAATCTTTACCGTAAACTATATGAAAAATACAGTGCAGCTTATGCTGATAAAAAAAAAACAAATTGTACAAGAAGAAGTTAACAACTTATGGAAAAGTTTAAAAAGTAGTGACGATGTTGAAGGTAAAGTGGATTGGAAGGTAATTTGGATGCTATTTACATTACCACAAATGCTCCGGGAAGAAGTGCTTTCAACAGAGTGGAACGACGAAAGGCGCCTCTTAGTCGCGAACTTACTGGTGTTGTATTAAAACATGACAATTTCGGTTCACGTCTAGATTCCAGTAATCGAACTACTGATTTGGAGTTAGAAGAGCGAAACTTTGAGAGTGCAGGCATTGTGCTGGCTAATATTTGGAGCCAGTTGATCGTTGATGATTTTCCTGTGGTTGCAGAATACATTGTGCCAACAGATATTAGACTAAATGTTGAACAGGCGAAAGAATTGAAAAGTGATGCGACTTGGTACGCAAATCATGTGCGTGAATCTCAATATTTATTACAAATAGTAAAATGCGAGGTTGTCCCATGTTGTGGTGTGCGACGATCCAGTCTTTGGCGACTATTGCGAGAGGGGTTCTTACCACCACCTGTTTTAATTAGTCAGACGTCAAACGGGTACGTAACCACAGAAAAAGATGACTCCGAAGGTAAATTCGCTCCACTATTACTTCAGTTAGCTTTGGATCTCCGAGCGTCATCACATTTGAAGCAAGTTCCGTATGATAGCTATTGCCCTAGTGTCGAATCATATTTGTTTAAGCGATCATCTGACATATGTGGTCTATATTTTGCATCATACAAGGCCACTAATCAACACAAACAATTACATAAGAGGCAACAAGAAGTTTTACCTATCGCGAAATTTCGTCCTCAAAGAATTGCTGCTAGACGTGCCAGAGAACTTCTTTGTGTGGATGATGACGATAATGCTGTATGGTTGGATGAAAAAGATGTTGACACAACTAATGTTCCTGACATTACCAACCCAAACGAGAACGAAGTGGCTGCTATGCCAGTTATAAATAATTTAAAGGAGTGGGTTCAAAGTCCATGGACTCAAGATTTTTAAGTTTGTATCTTTAATATTATTCTATTAACATTTTTTGTTTTGTTAATTTCTTTAATTAATATATTCAATCGTTTTTTGTTTTGTTAATTTCTTTAATTAACATAGTCAATCGTTTTTTGTTTTGTTAATTTCTTTAATTAATATAATATAATTAATCGTTTTTTGTTTTGTTAATTGATTGATTTCATGTTAATTTTATTAAAAAATAATTTAAATGGAAATAAAACTGATTTCGGAACCGCTGTTTTCATTCATTCAATAATTTCTAATTGTATATTTGCAAAATGTGTGACGTCACACTAGGGAGGGGGGGAGTCTTACAAATGTGACCAGCTGTGACAAGGACGGGGGGAGGGGCAAAAAATCATGAAATTCGTGTGACGTAATTTATGGATGACCCCCGAACCTGCGACCCCCCGAATAGGAGACCACAGTCCTTACCACTAGGCTATCACTGCTTATCTACAGATATAATATATTGATCCGAGAAAATGGCTGAATTGTAAAGACGTGTATTGAAAAACTCAAAATATTTTTGCTATGGATTTTATACATGATTTCAGTATGAATAGTTTTGGAAGATTGACATGCCTAAAGTGGATGAAATAAGCCGCATTTTGTGGAAACTATTGGGCTGGTGAAATGGATTTTTGTTTGAAGCGGAGAAACTTGTTTTGTGGAGGTGGAATTGTGATTTGAAGAAGCGGTATTTTGGAAAGGATCAGAAAAACTATGGACTATGGCTCAAACGCTCGACGCGCGGAGCCACTAAACAAACGAAGAAGAAGATCTTTAATTATCTATCCTACTTGTCATAAAAAAACCATTGATTGTTATCCAGTATTTATACTATTTTTTTCAGTATTTACATTCGCATCAAAAACAAACTGAACACGAATACGAGTCGAATCGCTTTCAACAAGAGAGTTGAATCGAGAAAAGTTGAAAGCTAGCAAACTTTAATTGAAGCGAATTTGGTTGCTTCAATTCGATCAAACGTCTGTTCAAACTTTGGACCATAGATAATACACTATATTACCAGAGATTTGGACTATTTGAACTAAATCTGCTATAGGCGAGGTCCTTTAGATCATTCAAGTTTCAGACGATGCGAATGAAAAATGCAAAATTCGCCTCGTCTGAACTCCATTTATAGAGATCGATGAATGAATGAATGAATGAATATGTGGGATTTCTCTATGCTTCATGTCTCATAGACTAAAGAATAAGATAGGTAATATGTAGCCATTTCTAAAATATAATCTGGTAACCAGGTAACCAGGACAAGAAGCGTGAAATCCCCAGATTTTGGAGCAAATTTTAGCGGATTTTAGTAAAATAAAAAATTAGTAGCTTTAATCTGAATAAAACAAGTTTTCATTTATTTTTATTCAATTTTAGCCTTCTAAAGAAACAAAACAGAGTCTTCTTAAAGTTTTAAGAAACTGTTCACTTAAAATCTTAAAACCGGACAATAACGAAACTCTGCGCGAACGCTCCCCGGACGCCCTTTAAACTAGGAAAAATCCGGGGAAACCCGGACGGATGACAACCCCAGTATTAAGGTGGATTATACGAGTCTGCCCGCGAAATTAAAATTTAATTTGGTTTTTCCCATTTTGTAAACTAATACGACAAAGTAGGCTTATGGCATTCTAATTGCGCCAGTATATAGCCCGGTCAAATTAGACCAAAAAATAGGGGGAGGTTACAATAATTTCCACTTGGCTGAAAATTGGTAGAATTGTTCAAAGCACTATTATAAATGAAATGTGAAAAGTTCTCATCGATCTGACACCTGGAAAAAAAATTACTCAGGGTCAAAGGTCATAAAAACGGGGTTTTCGCTATTTTCAACAAAACGGTAAGTTTTATCATAAAATTTGCCTTGACAAAATTTGTAGATCAAATGATTATCTATAAAAAATGTTTTTGTACTTTTTTTCCTAAGAGACACCGTTTTTGAGATATAACGATTCAAAAATTTGAAAGAGTTGTATCGTCATAATATGCACACGTTTCCACGCCACCGTTGAGGTAGTTTTTTTTTAATGTGGTTTCCCCGGTAGGCCTATTCCACTGATCTGTTGTCATTCTGTTTAATTTGAAACTATTAAATAATTAAAGATATTGGCAAGGATTGAAAATGATAAATGGGGTGTAAATTAATAAAAAAAATAGGGAAATTTATCCATCGGAATCATCATTATCTGAAACTTTTGCTTCCTCTTCTACTGATAATTCTACTGGCGCAATTAGAATGCCATTAGCCTAGTTGTCGTATGAGTTTACAAATTGCGAAAAACCAAATTAAATTTGAATTTCGCGGGCAGACCCGTATAATCATCCTTAAGAATGGCTATTACTATTATAGCGGATTCCCACGGTTCGATTGCAGTTGATTAACTGTTAAATCGCGTGCCATTCGAGCAGTCTTTCAATCAAATTGAAGCTTCGAAAAAGAATTTATTGTTGATCAACAAGTTTTCAAAATTAAATCAAACCATGTAAACTGCGAGCCTAGTTTAGTTTCTTATCACAACCTCTACATTTTTTATAATTTTATTATTTTTTGTCAACTCAGGATTCGTAGAAAACTTCATGGAGAAAAACGTTTAAGTTTGTTTTTTTCTTCATCGTGTTTAATTCACAGTAGGTACAAAGTGCATACATGTTTATGCGAGAAGCAACTTGTTTACCTATTAAGTTAGCTAAGAAATAATAATTATAGTGTTGGTAGGTAATTAGTTTAGTGCACGTGTACAGGTTTTTTTGAATATTAGTAGAGCCTTAACTATTTATTGGCTAACTTTGATCACCAACCGAGATGATAATATCACAATTGAATTTCGGTAATAAACTCCAAAAGGGATGGCATAGTTGACTATTTAAACATAATAGTAATATCATGGCAGTAGTCACAACAGCTAATAGATAAGCGTTTATTTGTTTAAACATTTTGTTGTATTCGTTTATACTAAGTATTAAAATCAAGAGTGCATCAAAAGCAAAGTGGAAAAAAATTGTTGACATACGATTTATCATAAAGTTGCTGTCGCTTTGCAATGGCCTAAACAACCAGTGACTGGTTATAAGTGTGCTTATTTTTTTCTGCAAGAAAAGTTTGTAAAGTTATAAATTTTTTTTACTCATCGCTATACTGAAAAATATGATAGAATGAAAATTACATCAAGTACTTACCAACTCCACGAGCTCAACATGATTTATTTCTTTTCCTTACTTATTTATTTGACAGACACAACCGGGGAAACATTACAGTTTCCCAAGTGCACTAGCACTTGTTCACAAAAGTGCAAAAGTGCTGGTTTGTTGGTTTGTCCTTCAATCACACCACAACAGAGCAACGAATCGACATAATAACTGGCATGGGTACCTAGATCTAGTTGAAGACCTGAAGAGTAATATGGGTAAGTAGGTACCTACTTTTTATAACGGAAAAATATAGAGTTTCCGCGGGATTTTATAAACCTAATTTCACGCAGATCAATTTGGGTTCCTCAACATTTTCACCTAATTCAACTTCGAAATGGGAAAACAGAAAAAAAACTTGCTTTCTTAGAACAAGTTCTCATATAATTGTTCTCTTTAAAAAATATTAAAAAATATTTTAGGACAATTATTAAAGTATAATTTTTTTTTGTAAATATCTTCTTCTTCTTCTTCTTCTTCTGTTGCGCGGCTGTGCAGGTTCGATGCCCTGTAGCACGTCACCGGTCCATTGTGCTCGCCACAATTTATAGCTCCCCTCCAATACTTGTTGCTGCCAGAAACAGCAGCATCTTCTTGGCTGGGATTAGTGTAGCCTCCTCAGGGTGTACGATGTGTTTCCCTAGAAGAATGCTTCGTTTATGCATTAAAGCGGGGCAGTAACAGATAATGTGCAGCGGCGTTTCCGCCGACTCCAGGCATAGCCTGCACATATCTGAGCCCTTGAGCTTGAGGTTGAACATGTGTCTGTTTAGTCCACAATGTCCCGTCAAAGCTCGCACTAGAATGCATAGGTTTTTCCTACTAAGCGCTAATGCCTCACTGGCAGCCTTCTTATTGAAGGATCTAACTAGCGCTTTGGAATGGTTTAGTCCTGGTAAGTTACGCCAACGAATTAGCGTGTCATAGTAGCAGTATGTTAGCAGGGTGAGCTGAACTAGGCTCTTAGGAATACCGCAGACAGGTTCGGGCCCTATCTGCCGCATTCCAGCACCAGTTTTTGCAAGTTTGTCAGCATTTTCATTGCCGACTATGCCTGCGTGTCCTGGAACCCAGCGAAGAACCACCCTGTTACATTCCGCTAGGGTGTTCAGGGTATCCATGCAGCTCCCAACCAACTTTGAGTTGATTACCTCAGAGGATAAGGCTAAAAGAGCTGCCTGGCTATCCGAGTGAATATAGATGGTTTTGTTAACGTAGTTGTTTTGCAAGATGGTTTCCGCACAAATTATTAAGGCGTATACCTCTGCCTGAAAAATGGATGTATGGGTGCCCAGGTTGCGATAGAGTTTGACCCTGGGCTTCTCTCCATAGACTCCACAACCTACGTCTTGACCAGACTTGGAGCCATCGGTGTACCATTTAAGGCTCCCCGATGGCCAAGTTATTTGACTGTCGAGCCAGTCTTTTCTCTCAGGAATTTCTACAGTATAGTACCTGTGAAATTGGTATTTTGGGGTCATCATGTCAGACGGCATCCCCAAAACTGGAATTTGAAGCACTGAGTCAACCAGCTCCCTCATGGTTTGAGACAGCCAGTTCACCTTCCGTTGGCTGATTATCCTGTACATACTCATTCTCGCCTCCCTCCTCAAATATAGGAAGAGAGGAGGAAGGTTGAGAAGAGCTTCCAGGGCAGCCCCCGGAGAGGTACTCATTGCTCCTGTGATGAGCAAGCAAGCAGTTCTTTGTAATCTGCTGAGCTTGTTCTGTGTTGTTATCTGCATCGTTTTGCCACACCAGACCACGGAGGCGTATGATATTATGGGCCTCACGATGGCTGTGTAGAGCCAGAAGGTTACCCTAGGTTTGAGTCCCCATCTAGCCCCGCAAAACGACCACAGACGCCTAGAGCCATCTTGGCCTTTTTGATAACACCGTCTACATGCGTGTTCCAGGTCAGTTTCTGGTCCATAGTAATCCCCAGATACTTGACCTCAGCTGAAAACGGTATTTTTATGTTGTTCAACTTAGGCGGCTCGAGTTTATCGAGATTGCGCCTTCTAGTGAATGGTACTATAACTGTCTTCTCCGCGTTAACAGTTAGTTCGTTCTCTTTGCACCATTTCTCAATGGTGTTGAGTGCTCTCTGCATAAGGTACGAAAGGGTACTTGGGCAGCTCCCACGCACGGTGACTACCAGGTCGTCAGCGTATCCCTGGGTGTCAATGCGAAGCGCCGCCATCTTATACAGTAGCTGATCCACAGCGAGAGTCCATAATAGGGGCGATAGAACGCCACCCTGCGGACAACCTCGCGTTGTTAGCACCTCCGTCGAGATATTATTTAACTCAAGTTTGGCTATGCGGTTAGAGAGCATTGCCTCCACCCATCTGATGGTGGTCGTATCAGCCAGTTTATTGACCAGCCCGCCCACCAGCGTACGGATTGGAGTATTATCAAATGCTCCCTCGATGTCAAGAAACGCTGCAAGAGCAATTTCCTTGTCGTCCAGGGCCTTTTCAACCTTGTCCACAAGGCTGAGCAGGGCGGTTTCCGTAGATCGTCCTCTGCAATAGGCATGCTGGGTGATATGAATGGGCCTCTCAATGAGAAGCGCATCTCTTATATATCTATCAAGTACCTTCTCCATAGTTTTTAGTAGAAACGAGGATAGGCTTATGGGTCGGAAGGATTTCGGAAGCCCGTAGTCCTTCCTTCCCGCTTTTGGGATGAATGTGACCTTAACTTTGGTCCACATTTCTGGGATATATCCCCAGGCGTAGCTCGCCCGGAAGATCTTAACCAAATGTGGGATCAGTAGCTTTTCACCTCTCTGTAAGAGTAGAGGTGTCACACCATCAATCCCACAAGTTTTGTTTACATTAAAAGAATTGATGGCCCATCTCACCACACCAGGTTTGAACACTATGGCGCCCCTCCTCCAGTCATCCGGGTGGGGCCTGCGGGGAGTGTACGCCAGAGTGCTCCCAGCGTTCGAAGGAATCGCTCCTGGGAAGTGAGTTATATTAAATATCTTTATCATTAATAAAATGGGAGCGCAAGATGAATGGTACTGTTTTATATCAATAAATCTCCTGAAAAATCGGGAGCTTAGTCAACCATTGCAACACTGCACTTTATAGCATAGACAAAAATGACAAGAATCATTGAAATCATTCACTTTTAAACCTGTTGTAACTTCATTCAATAGAAGGAATTAATTCATTCAGGAGACCGATCTGAATCTAATTTTGGAGGTCGGACGCCATTTTATTTCTCTTCAAAAAGCAGTGGTCGAGGTGAGACGTCTTCATTTTCTTTTATTTTTAGTTTAAATTTACTTAATTTTTTATTTAAAATTAAAAGCAATAAAATTTTCTCGTTTTCTCAATAAGTATAAAAAATATTTCTAATAATTTAAAACCGCGTTTGTGTAACGTTTCTTGGTGATTTTCAGAAAGACCCTGCTTCAATAGAAAAACCAACATCCTTCTTAATCAAGACCATCTTACAGACAAATTTTAAATTTCACTATGTAAGTAAAATAATTTAATTTATTATGAATGTCGAATCTTTATTTTGTGAAATGAATCTGAAATTTTATCTGAGTAGGGGTACATACTTTGCCCAGAAACTTAATCGATACTTACGTATGTTTCATGTGTGTTCTCTGATTTATCATCTCTATAAAGCGGTTTTGACTAATTTGCTGATTGATGAAACATCTAGTTTCTCAGTGTAATAAAAATAGTACTTTGCTAGAGGGGATACAAGTGCCTTTTCCTGTAACCAACGCGTAAACTAGAGTACGCCATTTTGTCATTGTCTCGTCAGCAGTTCCGAAAGTAACGGGTATTACGGCCAAGTTACTACCATTTAGGATATTTAATCGTTTTACTTAATCCTTTTCTTATTATTATTTAAGTTTAAGTTGTCCTACTTATAAAATCATATATTTTATTGATAGAATTTATAATGATGACGAAACCTAGCCTGAGTATCGCGCATGACTCAAACCTAGAAGTTCAATCAATATTTCCCGGTTCCCCACCCTTGCATATTATGTATTACTTTTAACATTACGGTCTAAATTTTTTTGTGTAACATTCTACGTTAAATTACTTAGTTATTTTGTTGTTTAAAAAAATTCAACAATTCAGTAAATATTTCCTCACTTCTATTTAACAACCGTTTCAGTTTTTATACCTTTCTCTTAATTACCAAGTTTGTGATTCAGAAAGTTATAGATCTTTCACACTCAATTCTTAATACAATGTTCTTTCTCAGGTCTGGTAATTGGAACAATAATCGTAGTGGGAATGGTGGTTCCAAATTTGGTGGGGGGGGATCGAGATTTGGGAATGGCGGAGGCGGTGGTGGTGGTTATGGCAGTAAAAAAGAGTTTACAGGAGGCCAAAATATGAGACGTCCAAACTGGGACTCTCTTTCTCTACAGCCATTTAACAAAGATTTCTATAACCCACCACCCTCAGTTCTAAATAGATCACCATATGAAGTGGAGCAGTATAGAATCGAACATGAGATCACAGTTAGTGGAATTGATGTCCCTAACCCTATTCAGCACTTTGAAGAAGGAAATTTCCCAGACTATGTCATGCAAACCATTAAATCTTCTGGATACAAAGAACCTACACCTATTCAGGCCCAAGGCTGGCCAATGGCCATGTCTGGGAAGAATTTAGTTGGCATTGCTCAGACTGGATCTGGGAAAACTTTGGCCTACATATTACCTGCTATTGTGCACATAAACAACCAACCACCTGTGCGGAGAGGCGATGGCCCCATCGCCCTAGTCTTGGCTCCTACGCGTGAGCTGGCACAACAGATTCAGCAAGTTGCTACTGACTTTGGCAATGCCGCTTATGTGCGTAACACTTGCATATTCGGTGGAGCACCAAAAAGGGAGCAAGCTCGGGACTTGGAGAGAGGCGTGGAAATTGTAATTGCCACACCAGGAAGATTGATAGATTTTTTGGAGAAAGGGACAACCAACTTGCAGCGATGCACTTACTTAGTATTAGATGAAGCTGACCGCATGCTGGACATGGGTTTTGAACCCCAAATAAGGAAAATTATAGAACAAATTCGTCCTGATAGACAAACTTTAATGTGGTCTGCAACATGGCCCAAAGAAGTTAAAAAATTGGCTGAAGACTACCTGGGTGATTACTTGCAAATCAATATTGGATCTATGCAGTTGTCTGCTAACCATAACATTCTACAAATTATAGATATATGCCAGGAACATGAAAAAGAAAACAAGTATGTATTCTATATGCTATATATAATATTGCTATTTGTATTTTATGTGTTATGTGATACTCCATAATTATGTCTAACCTCAAGTTTTTATTTATACATAAAACTAATATAGATTTCCAGGAGCAAAATAAGCCTTTATCACTCCTTGTGGTACTTGCCATTAAAAGTGAAAGTCGTGATTAAAATGGTTCAGCTGTTTCGAAGATTTAGCTTAGAAATATTAAAATTTTAAATGTGTATTTTGGTTATGCTATCATTCATATTCTAATTATATGAGCTATTAATATTTTGTGATGACTTTTGTTAAGAATGATTTGCCTTGATTTAAATATAAAATTATCCTCTAAGAAGATCTGATTATTTCAATATCTAATAGTTACCAGTATTGTGATTCCATCCATTTTAAAAATAATTTTGTTTTAGATTAAATGTACTACTTCAAGAAATAGGACAAAGTCAAGAACCGGGAGCTAAGACAATTATATTTGTTGAGACCAAGAGGAAAGTAGAAAATATAACTAGGAATATAAGACGATATGGGTGGCCAGCGGTGTGTATGCACGGTGACAAGACTCAACAAGAGCGTGATGAAGTACTGTACCAATTCAAGCAAGGCAGGGCAAGCATACTTGTTGCCACTGATGTTGCCGCAAGAGGACTTGGTAAGTGCACCAAGATGTGTTTCTTTTATGTTCACATAAAATGACTTAATATTAAATGTACATTGTTATATTTTATTACTTTCAGAGGCACTGGCGGAAAGTTATTGTGTTCTATCTGATTACTATCCCAAGTTACTGCACTGGATTTGTAGATAAGATTAGTCTGATGCAGTGGTTCTTTTCTTGGAGAATGCAATAACTCGTCATATAAATGGTGCCTCGACGTGCCTTTCACTGTGACTGGACCCGCGGCCGGAAAGCTGGAAAGTATGTCCGTATATTCGGATACACTTGAAAGTGTGGAAAACCTGGTGATGCACTACAAGCTACATTGAATGATTACTGAGAATATATAGAAAGATTATAAGAGTGCATTGTTGAAAAACTTGACCACAAGTTGAATCATCGGCAAGAGGTCAAGGGTTTTCTATTTCGGCCATATTGGAGTTTTCAAGAGGGCAAAGAGAATTATTTATAAATGAATATCAAGTTTGTTTACGCCCATTGCAAGACTCCAGGGTTCTGAGTGAGAGGCAAAATTTATTTTGGTACATATGTGTGTAACTCAATTCATGTAAGTAATGCAGTTGAGTTACCTTTTTATGTAAGACTTCTATTTTGCAGATATTTAATGTTATGAATTTTTTACAAAGATTTTTTTGTTTATCTAACCAATTTACTCTTCTACCCTTTAATAACAACAATAAATTTAACAAATATTGTAATTTGTGTCTGATTTAAATATTTTTGTAGATGTGGATGGAATCAAATATGTTATTAACTTTGATTATCCGAACTCGTCTGAGGACTACATTCACCGAATCGGAAGAACAGGTCGCTCAAAATCAAAAGGGACCTCTTATGCCTTTTTCACACCTTCAAACTGCCGTCAGGCCAAAGATCTTGTGTCAGTGTTACAAGAAGCAAATCAGGTTAGTGAAATTTTGAACATTCATTGTCAACTTGATGAACATTTTTATACGCTTTTTATTAGCTTCACTTGTATGTTTGTAACAATGTTTGTAACCGACTTCTTTGGGCGCGATTTTGACCCACTTTAAACGGCCAGATTTCGTTCAAACTTTGTAGATTTATCGAGGACCGATGACAATACACTAATTTGATTAAAAAACAAAAAAAAAAACTTGTATGTTTGTAACCGACTTCTTTGGGCGCGATTTCACTTGTATGTTTGTAACTTGTAACCGACTTTAAACGGCCAGATTTCGTTCAAACTTTGTAGATTTATCGAGGACCGATGACAATACACTAATTTGATAAAAAAAAACAAAAAAAAAAACTTGTATGTTTGTAACCGACTTCTTTGGGCGCGATTTCACTTGTATGTTTGTAACTTGTAACCGACTTCTTTGGGCGCGATTTTGACCCACTTTAAACGGCCAGATTTCGTTCAAACTTTGTAGATTTATCGAGGACCGATGACAATACACTAATTTGAAAGAAAAAAAAAACAAAAGTCATTCAAAATTAGTTGCTGAAAAAACAGCTATTATATACTAGGAAGGTACTGCACTAGCGCCCCTGGTAAAATAAATGTACATAATATTTATAGATATAGATATATCACCATCCATGTTAATTTGACATGGATATATATAGATATATTAAAATTAAAAAAACAAGCTATTAAAAATAAACCAAACTAAAAAGTAGAAAATAAACAATAGTTTAAAAAAACTAAAAACACGCTTTTTATAGAAAACCAAACTAAAAAATAGAAAATAAATTTTAATAAATTTAAATTAAGAATAGGGTCCAAAAATTTCAATAAATATAAATTAATATTAGTGTAAATAAAAAAAATGTATTTTATTTAAAAAAAAGCGTGGGGTGCTTTTTAAGATATTATCAAAATGATAATCACTCTACTCATATCTGTCAATAAAATATTTATAACTATTGACACCATGCACCCCACGCTTTTTTAAAATAAAATACATTTTTTTTATTTACACTATTATTAATTTATATTTATTGAAATAAGTTTCCTCATACCTTTGGCATGGGTACGTTCATTAATAGCGTAACATGAATGCGAGTATGAGGTACATCAATGCAGCTACATGCCTTCGGTGTCCATGTATAATTTTATCTGGATCCCATCCTCAGATGCTGAGACATATAAAAATAAAGCCCTGAATGAATGAAGGGTTAGATGTTATACATGTTTTTAATTAACAATGATTTTTAGGTGGTGTGTCCCCAACTTCAGACCATGGCTGACAGGTCTGGTGGTGGTGGTGGAGGCTGGAACAGGAACAGATATGGCGGTGGACGTGGAGGTGCAGGTGGCTCCTTCAAAAGAGGATCTAACTTCGGCAGAGGCAATGGACATGGTGGTGGTGGCCACAAAAGATTTAATGAATATTGAAATAATTTAAAAATAGTGAAATAAGTGAATCCTCAGGAATAAAATAAGTGTATGAATGGTGTGTGTGTACTTGTCTGGTGTTTCTTTAGCTTTGATCTTTTCAAGTATTAATTTTTTTTTACTTTTGAATTTACAAAACTAGCAAATGAGAACATGTGTAACTATTTAAGTTTTTACTGTGATAATAATATATTAGTGAGGATTCTCTCATAAATTATTAACTTCTATTATTTCTCTATTAGTTCACACCATGGAATTAGGAGGTACCTATTCTTAGGTACACCACAACTGCAGTTTTATCAGGTCTATTGTCTACACTTAGTTATTGGTCCACAATAAATGTCATTCCAATAGTTTATCTCTGTCGATAATGGTTTATTAATAAACTAGTTTAATGTATGAAATTGTTTTTTTTTTTACATATTTATTACCTACCCATGAATAATGTGATTGAAGGACAAGCATTTTCGCATATCATTTTCCTAGTTTCCATGCATATTTTGTATAGGTGTCTCACTAAGATAGTTGAAGGTGTGCTAGTTTATAGCTATATGCCGGAATATAGCTAGGTATACGAATAGTAGTAATTCCAAGGACTCTTCTCTTCTTCTCTTCTCAGTCAATACGCTCTTGACAGAGCGGTCGTGGTCGTCACTTTGGTGTTGTGGCACGCTTCACAATACGCTTCGGTCCTCTAACAGCTGCCTTTCTTGTGCATTCATGCAACGGGACATCCACAGCAGCCCTCACCTGGTCTGTCCATCTCATAGGCGATCTGCCACGTGCTCTAGTACCCTCCACTCTTCCCTGGACCACTAGAATTCCAAGGACTACAGTGTATAAAAGCAATTCATAGCTATCTTACTAGGAATATAGCTATAATACGAACGCTATCTAGGAATATAGCTATCTGACTAGACAAATCTAGTAAAATGGTTATAGAAGATTACCGGCCAAACCCGATTTCAGGACACACTAGTTTTGCCTAGGCTAAACTAGTTCTTTCTATAAAACAAGTACTATGTTTGCCAAAATCTAAAGTTAGGTTAGGTTGCAGTTCGACAGGAACAGTCAGAGGTGCCCGGCCGCAAAGTTTGGTACCTATAGTCAGATATTCATATGCATGCATACTTAGGTATACTGATCAAATGGAACCTATGTGCCCGGCCGCAGTCGAACCCCAACCTAACCTAACTAGATTTTGGCAAACATAGTACTTGTTAGGCAAGATTCGGTGATCAGATGCTTGGGAATTGCGTGAGCTGATGATCTGCAAACGCCTGAACAGATCTTCATAAATTACAGTTAAGATCGATCTCGATCACGTCAGCTTTCAAACAGGGAAAATCGCTTCAAAACATGCCTGCCTCCTTTTTTATCGGGGCTTAAAAACTAGTAACCAGCAAACCAAAGAAAATGTATAATTCTAAAACCATTTTACTAGATTAGTCTAGTCAGATAGCTATATTACAGGATCGCGTTCGTATTATAGCTATATTCCTAGTAAGATAGCTATGAATCGCTTTCGTATAGCTATATAGCTTAAAAAGCTCTTAGTTGCCATTAGTCGACGCTTTCGCGTGCGTAAGGATCCGTACGCACGTTTAAGGATGCGTACGCGAATCGAAGGATTTGAGGTACAAAAAATGCGAAATCGACGAATCTATGAAAAATTACAGTTTTGTATGGACAAAATGCGAATCGATCCGCACAGATGTGTTTTCAGCCTTACTCCTCGCGGAGTAATTAAATAGGGTATTTGACTAGTAAAAATATCGTTTCATATGGTGTCATCCTAAAAGATTATTATCTAAAAATATTATTCCATACGACAAAACTAAAAAATAAAGCTTTATTTATATAGAAAACATTAATTAAAATTGCTAGAATTCTGGCCATGTTCACGAGATCGAAAACGTTTTTGAACCTCGAATGACGTAACAGTTCACACTTCCTCTGGAATTTTCATCTTGTCAATACATTTCGACGTGTTTGTGTGGCGTTTATTATGCTAATTTCCTCTGTTTTTTGTCGATTATTAAAGAATACCTAGAAAACTAGAAACCAATTTTGTAAAAGCTAATACTGGAAATCTTCTACAAGTTGATGAAATTACGATTGAAATGTGAACTGTGACGTCATCAAAGCAAATGGAACGTTTCCGCGGCAATTTATTTTTTTGAATTTATTTTTTGATTTTATAGGTTTGCTACGAAAATGAAACTTTTATTTTCATAGCAAACCTTCAATGGATAAAAATATATTATGTCAGTGGCTATCATTTTTTGATAGCAATAGAGTTATAAGAATACTAGCTGATGCCCGCGACTTCGTCTGCGTGGATTTAGTTCATAACATCCCGCGGGAAATCTTTGTCACCCTTCAGGTTCTCAACTATAGGTACCTATCCAATAAATCACGTCAATCCGTAGCTTTGTAGCAGGAAACATTTGATCGTCTTGCTCGCGGCATTGTTAATGTAGATTCAAAGAGAAAACATATTACTGATGATATTATCAATTACGTTAAACTATAATTTTTTTAATTGTTTTTACCATAATTAACCAAATACAAAATTACGTTTAGCTGTCATTTACGTTTTGTTCTTCCACTGTCATTTTCGTTTTTTTATTCCATGTCAGATGCATTTTTGTTATACCAGGTTTTATATTGACTTGACGGAAACGCGGTCGAACGGGATAAAAAGTATCCTATGTCCGTCTCCTGGTTCTAAGCTACCTCTCCACCAATTTTGAGCCAAATCGGTTCATCCGTTCTTGAGTTATAAATAGTGTAACTAACACCACTTTCTTTTATATATATAGATTATAATAATATAATATAATAATAAGTTTTACAGAATCAGGGCCCAGATCCAAAAATTCGTGTTTTATTCGATAGTAAGCATTTATGAAGATACTCTTTGGAACCACAGAGAAAAACAATCGTACGAATTAGGGTGGAACCACACCTGTGAGGATCGTTTCGGATTTCGCCCATACAAAACTGTCAAATTCCATAGAAACGTGAACGGATCAATTCGGCTTTTCGCATCGATTCGGCTTTCGCATTTTTTGTACCTAAAAGTGCCTAAAATCCTTACAAGTGTAGCTCACGTTTCGCATGCGAAAGGATCCTTTCGCATCCTTACGGATCCGTAAGGATGCGAACGGATCCTTACGGACGCGAACGGATCCGAAAGGATCCTTACGGATCCGTAAGGATCCTTACGCGTGCGAAAGCGTCATCGGCAACTAGGGAAATGCATGAAGTGCCAAAAAGTATCGATATATCGATGAAATTAGTTTTTATCTCAAGTATGTATGCAAACACAGGTGCCACTTTTCCGCCATGTTGAAATTCTTTGTTATTGGACCGATTTCGTTCAAAATCGATATTTGGGCTTCCCTGGGCTCAAATAAGAGGAAATGATTTGCAAAATTATAAAAAGTCGCCGCCATATTGAAATTCTTTGTTATTGGACCGATTTCGTTCAAAATCGATATTTAGGCTTCCCTTGGGTCAAGAAAGAGGAAATAGATGCCAAAATTTTAAAAAGTGACCGCCATATTGAAATTCTTTGTTATTGGACCGATTTCGTTCAAAATCGATATTTAGGCTTCCCTTGGGTCAAGAAAGAGGAAATAGATGCCAAAATTATAAAAAGTCGCCGCCATATTGAAATTCTTTGTTATTGGACCGATTTCGTTCAAAATCGATATTTGGGCTTCCCTGGGGTCAAATAAGAGGAAATGATTGGCAAAATTATAAAAAGTGACCGCCATATTGAAATTCTTTGTTATTGGACCGATTTCGTTCAAAATCGATATTTAGGCTTCCCTTGGGTCAAGAAAGAGGAAATAGATGCCAAAATTTTAAAAAGTGACCGCCATATTGAAATTCTTTGTTATTGGACCGATTTCGTTCAAAATCGATATTTGGGCTTCCCTGGGGTCAAATAAGAGGAAATGATTGGCAAAATTATAAAAAGTGACCGCCATATTGAAATTCTTTGTTATTGGACCGATTTCCTTCAAAATCGATATTTGGGCTTCCCTGGGGTCAAATAAGAGGAAATGATTTGCAAAATTATAAAAAGTCGCCGCCATATTGAAATTCTTTGTTATTGGACCGATTTCGTTCAAAATCGATATTTAGGCTTCCCTTGGGTCAAGAAAGAGGAAATAGATGCCAAAATTATAAAAAGTCGCCGCCATATTGAAATTCTTTGTTATTGGACCGATTTCGTTCAAAATCGATATTTAGGCTTCCCTTGGGTCAAGAAAGAGGAAATAGATGCCAAAATTTTAAAAAGTGACCGCCATATTGAAATTCTTTGTTATTGGACCGATTTCGTTCAAAATCGATATTTGGGCTTCCCTGGGGTCAAATAAGAGGAAATGATTGGCAAAATTATAAAAAGTGACCGCCATATTGAAATTCTTTGTTATTGCACCGATTTCGTTCAAAATCGATATTTGGGCTTCCCTGGGGTCAAATAAGAGGAAATGATTGGCAAAATTATAAAAAGTGACCGCCATATTGAAATTCTTTGTTATTGGACCGATTTCGTTCAAAATCGATATTTAGGCTTCCCTTGGGTCAAGAAAGAGGAAATAGATGCCAAAATTTTAAAAAGTGACCGCCATATTGAAATTCTTTGTTATTGGACCGATTTCGTTCAAAATCGATATTTGGGCTTCCCTTGGGTCAAGAAAGAGGAAATAGATGCCAAAATTATAAAAAGTCGCCGCCATATTGAAATTCTTTGTTATTGGACCGATTTCGTTCAAAATCGATATTTAGGCTTCCCTTGGGTCAAGAAAGAGGAAATAGATGCCAAAATTTTAAAAAGTGACCGCCATATTGAAATTCTTTGTTAGTGGACCGATTTCGTTCAAAATCGATATTTAGGCTTCCCTTGGGTCAAGAAAGAGGAAATAGATGCCAAAATTTTAAAAAGTGACCGCCATATTGAAATTCTTTGTTATTGGACCGATTTCGTTCAAAATCGATATTTAGGCTTCCCTTGGGTCAAGAAAGAGGAAATAGATGCCAAAATTTTAAAAAGTGACCGCCATATTGAAATTCTTTGTTATTGGACCGATTTCGTTCAAAATCGATATTTGGGCTTCCCTGGGGCCAAATAAGAGGGAATGATTGGCAAAATTATTAAAAGTGACCGCCACATTGAAATTCTTTTTTATTGGACCGATTTCGTTCAAAATCGATATTTGGGCTTCCCTGGGGTCAAATAAGAGAAAATGATTGGCAAAATTATAAAAAGTCGCCGCCATATTGAAATTCTTTGTTATTGGACCGATTTCGTTCAAAATCGATATTTAGGCTTCCCTTGGGTCAAGAAAGAGGAAATAGATGCCAAAATTTTAAAAAGTGACCGCCATATTGAACTTCTTTGTTATTGGACCGATTTCGTTCAAAATCGATATTTGGGCTTCCCTGGGGTCAAATAAGAGGAAATGATTGGCAAAATTATAAAAAGTGACCGCCATATTGAAATTCTTTGTTATTGGACAGATTTCGTTCAAAATCAATATTTAGGCTTCTCTGGGTTCAAAGTTGTTCGTGGTTTAGATTTTTAGTTCGCGTACGTCGATGATATTTTAGTTTCTTCAAAAGATAGCGAACAGCATGCAAAACATTTACGTATTCTTTTCAAACGTTTTTGAAGGATACGGTATAGTTAATAACGAGAAGAATGGTATTTTAATGTTCCAGAGGTTCGTTTCCTTGGATACAAAATAAGCGCTCCCGGGATTGGCTCTCCTGCTGACCGCATTAAGAGTTTACAGGATTTTCCTCTACCTAAAACAGTACAGGGATTTAGAAGATATGATTAATTTTTATCGAAAATTTCTCCCTAGCATAGCGCGACTTCAAGCAACATTAATAGATGCTTTATCAAAACTTCAAGATAAAAGTGCTAAACCTTTTACTGGGACTCCCGATTTAGAGCGTATCCTACTTCCTACTAATATTATAAAGGCGAAAGTTTGTATGTATGTTTGTTCCTCTTTAACGCAAAAACTACTGGATGGATTTGGCTGAAATTTGGAATGGAGATAGATTATACCCTGGATAAACATATAGGCTACAAATTATTCCGGAAAAATCCAAGGTTCCCGCGGGATTTTGAAAAACCACTGATAGATGGCGCTGATTGTACTTAAATCACGCTTACATTATCCGCAGTATCGAGAATAAGTAAAAAATTCCAAATCAACAATCAAGTAGGATAACCACAGTTATTGAAGTTTTTCATTAGCAATAGAAAATTTCTTAGGTATTAGGGATGGATTACGAAATAAATAATACAATTAGTACAAGGTATCGATTTGTCCAGTCATAGTGAGTACATTGCTAGATATTATAATGACTGGTCATGTGTGTATAATTTATAATTTTTAATAGGATAATAGGATAGGATAGGATCTACACATGATGTAATCCATCCCTAATCCCTAATCCCTAAGAAATTTTCTATTGCTAATGAAAAACTTCAATAACTGTGTTTATCCTACTTGATTGTTGAATTGGAATTTTTTACTTATTCTCGATACTGCGGATAATGTAAGCGTGATTTAAGTACAATCAGCGCCATCTATCAGTGGTTTTTCAAAATCCCGCGGGAACCTTGGATTTTTCCGGGATAATTTGTAGCCTATATGTTAATCCAGGGTATAATCTATCTTTTTTTTTTTTTTTTAAATTTTTTATTCAGAAATATAATAACAAGTATTAGTAAACTTATTCTACCCCGCCAAACTGCACATGCAGTTTGTTGGCGAGTCTGCGCTCATACAATTAATAAACTTATAACTACATATTATATTCTAATGCTAGCCTACTTGTGTCGGTCAGTCTGTCAGTCGGTCGGTCAGTCAGTCGGTCGGTCGGTCGGTCAGTTCCATTCCAAATTTCAGCCAAATCCATCCAGTAGTTTTTGCGTTAAAGAGGAACAAACATACACACAAACTTTCGCCTTTATAATATTAGTAGGAAGTAGGAAGTAGGATGAAACGGAAAATAAAAAAGTAGTTGGGGATAGAATTTAATTTGACTTGAAAATGTATTAAAGCGGAAATGTGGGCTGATTGGTTGAATGTAAGGGGAAATTGTAATCATCCATTCCATCCATTTTGTTAGTCTAAAAATATAAAAGGGAAATGTGAATTAGTTTAAAGTTAGTTCTCGTTCAGCGTGGGAGCCGACTGTGGCTCCATAAGTGTTTTCGATATTTACTTTTATATTTTAAAAGATGTGCTGTCGTGGAGTTTCTTTGCCCTTTCTTCTACACGACTATAGCACTTTGCGAAACGGGCATTAGAGTCATTTTTATAATATATAGATCTATACTGAACAGCATAATAAAATACAGATAGATGTTGATGAAGGAGTTTTCTTTACAATCCTTGTTACGTAACGATTACAATGTACCCTCCTTTGTGTAGGTAGTTATTTTTATTGATGGAAGGCGATTGCTGAGAATGATGTTCTGTTCTGATATTGTGTGTGATTCCTTTTATTAGACGCTCGGCGATGAGGGGGGTGCCGTCATACTTTTAAAACTTATGGCAAATATTTCCTCTTTCTTGACCACAGGAAGCCGAAATATCGATTTTGAATATCGATTTTGAATTTCAATATGGCGGTGACTTTTTAAAATTTTGGCATCTATTTTCTCTTTCTTGTCTCAAGGGAAGCCTAAATATCGATTTTGAACGAAATCGGTCCAATAACAAAGAATTTCAATATGGCGGTCACTTTTTATAATTTTGCCAATCATTTCCTCTTATTTGACCCCAAGGAAGCCCAAACATCGATTTTGAACGAAATCTTTCCAATAAAAAAGAATTTCAATATGGCGGTCACTTTTTAAAATTTTGGAATCTATTTCCTCTTTCTTGACCCAAGGGAAGCCTAAATATCGATTTTGAACGAAACGGTCCAATAACAAATAATTTCAATATGGCGGCGACTTTTTATAATTTTGCAAATCATTTCCTCTTATTTGAGCCCAGGGAAGCCCAAATATCGATTTTGAACGAAATCGGTCCAATAACAAAGAATTTCAATATGGCGGTCACTTTTTATAATGTTGCCAATCATTTCCTCTTATTTGACCCAAGGGAAGCCTAAATATCGATTTTGAACGAAATCGGTCCAATAACAAAGAATTTCAATATGGCGGCGACTTTTTATAATTTTGCAAATCATTTCCTCTTATTTGAGCCCAGGGAAGCCCAAATATCGATTTTGAACGAAATCGGTCCAATAACAAAGAATTTCAATATGGCGGTCACTTTTTATAATGTTGCCAATCATTTCCTCTTATTTGACCCCAAGGAAGCCCAAATATCGATTTTGAACGAAATCGGTCCAATAACAAAGAATTTCAATATGGCGGCGACTTTTTATAATTTTGCAAATCATTTCCTCTTATTTGACCCCAGGGAAGCCCAAATATCGATTTTGAAGGAAATCGGTCCAATAACAAAGAATTTCAATATGGCGGTCACTTTCTAAAATTTTGGCATCTATTTCCTCTTTCTTGACCCAAGGGAAGCTTAAATATCGATTTTGAACGAAATCGGTCCAATAACAAAGAATTTCAATATGGCGGCGACTTTTTATAATTTTGCAAATCATTTCCTCTTATTTGAGCCCAGGGAAGCCCAAATATCGATTTTGAACGAAATCGGTCCAATAACAAAGAATTTCAATATGGCGGTCACTTTTTAAAATTTTGGCATCTATTTCCTCTTTCTTGACCCAAGGGAAGCCTAAATATCGATTTTGAACGAAATCGGTCCAATAACAAAGAATTTCAATATGGCGGCGACTTTTTATAATTTTGCAAATCATTTCCTCTTATTTGAGCCCAGGGAAGCCCAAATATCGATTTTGAACGAAATCGGTCCAATAACAAAGAATTTCAATATGGCGGTCACTTTTTATAATGTTGCCAATCATTTCCTCTTATTTGACCCCAGGGAAGCCCAAATATCGATTTTGAACGAAATCGGTCCAATAACAAAGAATTTCAATATGGCGGTCACTTTTTAAAATTTTGCCATCTATTTCCTCTATCTTGACCCAAGGGAAGCCTAAATATCGATTTTGAACGAAATCGGTCCAATAACAAAGAATTTCAATATGGCGGCGACTTTTTATAATTTTGCAAATCATTTCCTCTTATTTGAGCCCAGGGAAGCCCAAATATCGATTTTGAACGAAATCGGTCCAATAACAAAGAATTTCAATATGGCTGTCACTTTTTATAATTTTGCAAATCATTTCCTCTTACTTGACCCCAGGGAAGCCCAAATATCGATTTTGAACGAAATCGGTCCAATAACAAAGAATTTCAATATGGCGGTCACTTTTTAAAATTTTGGCATCTATTTCCTCTTTCTTGACCCAAGGGAAGCCTAAATATCGATTTTGAACGAAATCGGTCGAATAACAAAGAATTTCAATATGGCGGCCACTTTTTAAAATTTTGCCATCTATTTCCTCTTTCTTGACCCAAGGGAAGCCTAAATATCGATTTTGAACGAAATCGGTCCAATAACAAAGAATTTCAATATGGCGGCGACTTTTTATAATTTTGCCAATCATTTTCTCTTATTTGAGCCCAGGGAAGCCCAAATATCGATTTTGAACGAAATCGGTCCAATAACAAAGAATTTCAATATGGCGGTCACTTTTTATAATTTTGCCAATCACTTCCTCTTATTTGACCCCAGGGAAGCCCAAATATCGATTTTGAACGAAATCGGTCCAATAACAAATAATTTCAATATGGCGGCGACTTTTTATAATTTTGGCATCTATTTCCTCTTTCTTGACCCAAGGGAAGCCCAAATATCGATTTTGAACGAAATCGGTCCAATAACAAAGAATTTCAATATGGCAGTCACTTTTTATAATTTTGCCAATCATTTCCTCTTATTTGACCCCAGGGAAGCCCAAATATCGATTTTGAACGAAATCGGTCCAATAACAAAGAATTTCAATATGGCGGCGACTTTTTATAATTTTGCCAATCATTTTCTCTTATTTGACCCCAGGGAAGCCCAAATATCGATTTTGAACGAAATCGGTCCAATAAAAAAGAATTTCAATGTGGCGGTCACTTTTAATAATTTTGCCAATCATTTCCTCTTATTTGGCCCCAGGGAAGCCCAAATATCGATTTTGAACGAAATCGGTCCAATAACAAAGAATTTCAATATGGCGGTCACTTTTTAAAATTTTGGCATCTATTTCCTCTTTCTTGACCCAAGGGAAGCCTAAATATCGATTTTGAACGAAATCGGTCCAATAACAAAGAATTTCAATATGGCGGTCACTTTTTAAAATTTTGGCATCTATTTCCTCTTTCTTGACCCAAGGGAAGCCTAAATATCGATTTTGAACGAAATCGGTCCAATAACAAAGAATTTCAATATGGCGGTCACTTTTTAAAATTTTGGCATCTATTTCCTCTTTCTTGACCCAAGGGAAGCCTAAATATCGATTTTGAACGAAATCGGTCCAATAACAAAGAATTTCAATATGGCGGCGACTTTTTATAATTTTGGCATCTATTTCCTCTTTCTTGACCCAAGGGAAGCCCAAATATCGATTTTGAACGAAATCGGTCCAATAACAAAGAATTTCAATATGGCGGTCACTTTTTAAAATTTTGGCATCTATTTCCTCTTTCTTGACCCAAGGGAAGCCTAAATATCGATTTTGAACGAAATCGGTCCAATAACAAAGAATTTCAATATGGCGGTCACTTTTTAAAATTTTGGCATCTATTTCCTCTTTCTTGACCCAAGGGAAGCCTAAATATCGATTTTGAACGAAATCGGTCCAATAACAAAGAATTTCAATATGGCAGTCACTTTTTATAATTTTGCCAATCATTTCCTCTTATTTGACCCCAGGGAAGCCCAAATATCGATTTTGAACGAAATCGGTCCAATAACAAAGAATTTCAATATGGCGGTCACTTTTTAAAATTTTGGCATCTATTTCCTCTTTCTTGACCCAAGGAAAGCCTAAATATCGATTTTGAACGAAATCGGTCCAATAACAAAGAATTTCAATATGGCGGTCACTTTTTAAAATTTTGGCATCTATTTCCTCTTTCTTGACCCAAGGGAAGCCTAAATATCGATTTTGAACGAAATCGGTCCAATAACAAAGAATTTCAATATGGCGGTCACTTTTTAAAATTTTGGCATCTATTTCCTCTTTCTTGACCCAAGGGAAGCCTAAATATCGATTTTGAACGAAATCGGTCGAAAAACAAAGAATTTCAATATGGCGGTGACTTTTTAAAATTTTGGCATCTATTTTCTCTTTCTTGACCCAAGGGAAGCCTAAATATCGATTTTGATCGAAATCGGTCGAAAAACAAAGAATTTCAATATGGCGGCGACTTTTTCAATTTTTGGCATCCATTTCCTCTGTGTAGAAGAAGATTAATATCGTGGTTGAGCTAGCAATTAAAATATCGATGCCATCATCGACCATCCCTACGCAGACAACAATGTTTATAGGCTTTCGCCTCCTTACGGATCCGAAAGGATGCGTACGCATCCTTACGGATCCGTAAGGACGCGTACGCATCCTTACGGATCCGTAAGGACGCGTACGCATCCTTTCGGATCCGTAAGGACGCGATCCTTACAAGTGTGTCTTATAGCATCGGCATAAATGCGAATCGATCCTCACAGATGTGGTTCCACCCTATAAGGGATAAAAATTTGTATGGCCGTGAGCCATCTGATACGTAGCCCTTAGCAGGTCCAAGACCATACTTGTCCACTGTCAAAAATTACACTGGTAGGTCCAAGAACAAACTTGTCCACCATTTCCCGCTTTTATTTTATCCATAAAAATAAAACCTTTTTGAACCATCAAGCCAAATTAGCCATTAGGATAATGTTCCGGAAGAAACGGGCTACAAATTGCTCAGATTCGTCATGCAATACTAGGCAGGAGTTAGAAAAAAAAAAATATTTTCGACGCGCCATAGATACGCAGATCAAAAACAGATCGTTTTTCTGAGGTGAATTTTCAATTGGTGCTCTTTGTGTGTATTACGTGGTTTTTTGCGACGCAAAATTGTAAAAGGTGAGTAAATTGTTTAATTAAACTAATTATGAGGTTGTTTTATGCGTATCTATTCGTTTTCATTTATGTTTTGTACTTAAAAAGTGGACTATCCCAAATTGTTTACAACATTGTTTACACATTTTGAAAAAGTGAAATTACAAAGTAATTTAACATTTTCTGGTTAAATCCTGTTGCATTGTAGGGACAATATCTTAAAATATCATTTCAAAACAAAAGAGAGCATGCAGAGACATCTAAAAACCCAAATTTATAATTTTCATTACGTATACTAGTGAAGCTCACCCAAAGCCAGGCGATGTTAATTTAGCATGGAATTTTATTAATTAGACTTATATGTTATACTAGCTGATGCCCGCGACTTCGTCCGCGTAGATTTAGCTTTTAAAATCCCGCGGAACTTCTGGGATAAAAAGTAGCCTAGATGTCACTCTCCAGGTCCTAAGTACCCATGCAAAACATCACGTCGATCCGATGCTCCTCCTTGCTGCGTGTTGGAGGACAAACCATCAAACAAACTTTCACATTTATGATATTAATAAGGATTGTTTTCCAACTTTGTGTTTAGCTCGCTTAGAATTTTCTTATGTGTTAGTTAATTCAATAGCGCCCCTATTGTCCATTTACAAAGTACACTCTATATCACTAACATTGTTCAAACACATAAAGTCCATATAAAGTCCTTTTATGTATAACACTTGCTTCTGCCCGTGACATCTGGAATAGTTTAATAGTGGAATAGTTTATTGGTCAATTCAATAGCACCCCTATTGTCCATTTACAAAGTACACTCTATATCACTAACATTGTTCAAACACATAAAGTCCATATAAAGTCCTTTTATGTATAACACTTGCTTCTGCCCGTGACATCTGGAATAGTTTAATAGTGGAATAGTTTATTGGTCTTAGCGTTATGATATATAGCCTATAGCCTTCCACAATAAATGGGCTGATTCTCAGATTCTGATTTGTTTCTTTTTTCTTTCAATTCTATTAAAATCGTTCAGTGTTAGATAAAATAAAATAAAAATAGCCTTTATTTCAGTCAATAAGTTACTTTCTAAACATTCAGTGTTAGATAGTAACACTGAAAGAATTTTTCAAATCAGACCATTAGTTCCTGAGATTAGCACATTCAAGCAAACAAAGTCTTACGCTTTATATATTAGTATAGATTAATATATATTTTTTATGGGTTTGTTGGCAGGATGAGTCAATTGACAGACGGCAATGTGGAGAGAAGAGGCAGACGGGGGAGAGGACAGGCTGTAAGGGGAGTGAGGTTTTTGAAAGGTATATTTTTTTAACAATGTTTGTTGATTCTCCACTTATCATAAGAGCCACAAGTTGACCTACATGAAATAAATAATTTTGATTTTTTTTTAACAATAATAAATCAATTTCTTTTCTTCATTACTTTTATTCTAAGTATTAATTGTTTTTCCTTGGGCTAAATCACTGCACATTTATATCTTTTTCAAATTATCTGTAATAATTGTTTTTTTTAAGGTTCCTTATCGGGTACACAACCCGAGGAGACACCAGTACCCTCCATGACCTCCCTCTGGAGACTGCCTGTTTGAGAGTATAGGTTTACATTTTCTGTTTCAGTTTAACCTTGGAAGAACCTTCGTGTTCCAGGGGGGCGGGAGGGGGGCCATGACGTAGTGGAGCAAGTTCCAGAAGCTGCTCCATCTCTTGCTGCCTTAGTATATTTATATCTTTATTAATTTAGATAATTAACATCTTCACTGTTGAAATGGTGAAGGAAAACATTGTGAGGAAACCTGCACACCTGAGTGTTAAATTACTCTACTGGTCTCGAGTTCAAACACTGTTCCTTTCTGACTTTTACTCTAACTATTCACACCTTAAGAGAACATCTATCTATCATATCAAAGTATAGCCGAGTATTGGTCAATTTATTTTTATGAATACCTAGTTTTGTCTGTCTTGTTGTCACCTTGTCTGTATACGATTTAAGCAAATAAAGAATTGAATTGAACATGTTTCCTTTACTATCCCGCCTCTCATCTAGGTAAGGGCTCCTTTTTGGACCACTCTTGGCCATAATATGTTTGAGTTAACCGTGCAAAGCGCCCCCTGTCCAGAAACGAGCCCTTACTGTACAAAATTCAAGTAATACTTCTTCTTCTTCTGGGCTGGTTTCCACACGTAATCTGTGATGGTCTGTTGTGTTGTTACTCCAACCATCCCAGATCTCAACAGAGGCCTAGTAGGCCGCCCATGTTGCCAAGGGCTTCTTGAAGTGAAGCTGGAGATCCGAGGTGGTTCTTGTGTTGTTCTTCCACGCCCGTGCATGACAAGAGCACGTGCGTGGGTGTTTCAACTTTCATCTGCCTTCATGCAGGCCCTGCACAGAGGACTGTAGGTGACACCTATAATAAAAAGGTGTTTGTTTAGTGGGCTGTGCCCCGTTATGATTCCCACCACCTTCCTGAGTTTATCTCTGTCCAGGCGGAGTAGTCTGTTTGTTAGTTGTTTGTCTAGATAAGGAAAGGCTTCCTTAGTCTGCTTGCAGTCTGTTGCATTCTACCAAAGTAGGGAATGCTCTGAGTGTTAGTTCATGCAACCATGTCTTGTACTCACTGAAGGGAATGGGAACGATTTTTAAAGTTTTTTACCTGTCTGTTAATTATAGCTGTAGTTGCTGTTAAGATGCCCACACACTGCTTGGAAAACAGAGTTATCCTTACCAAGTGTGTGACTTATCTTCATGTTGAGTTCTTGGCAGTAAGCTCCAGCTCCTGTACCAAGTTTGGTTTTCGATCCATCAGTGTAAACTTCTATTGTATCTTGAAATGCTTTATGAAAAGTGTTGCTTTCAGCATTTATTTTGTAGCTCATACATACTTACCATCTTTAGTTATTTTAATATTTTTAATTAATTAAAATATTAATTATCACAGGAATTCACACACCATAGACGATTTTTTTTTTCGTTACCAAGGAACACCAAGGAACATACTACTACTATAACCCAGAGTTCGCTACGATGCACGGTACACGGGCCCCTGCACCATAGAGTAAATGCACTTGCACTTTTCTGCATCGCAACGTACCTCATAGTCAATGCGACCACAGATGAAAGATACTTTTTGTTCAGATGCGCCTGTTGTAGAAGGTGGTAATTCTTATTGATTATTTCGAGTTTTAATGCTTTATGATTTATTTCTGTAATTCATTCATGTAAACCAGGTATCTAACTTTGCAATTAATGCAAATAATAGTATTTGTAAGGGTAAAATTTCAGTTTTTTTATGGGTTTTAAAATAAAAGAACGAAAAAAATCGAAACTCTTAGATTTCATCCAGGATTGTTTTTATTTCATACCGTTTGTAGACATATAACAAAGATAGCCAAGTAGGAAATTTCATCTAGTTTTTAAAAACATATAATTTATACAAGTTGTAATAATAATATTTGAAGAAAAACTTGAAAAACTGCTAAGAGAGAAAATGGCGCGAAATTGAAATGCGCGCCTGGACCTTCCACTGTAATTCGATACATTTGACAGATGTCATTCTAAGGGGTAGTATCCTCTAATCTGTGCTATATTGATATCTGTGGTCTCAGCTCTCATTTGAATTGTTTCTAACCTAAAACCTTTATTAGTTACCACATTTAGTTACTTTCAGTGGTGAAACCACGGTGAAACTGTTTGGGAATGCAGAATTGAATACCACATTCATGTTGAAAGAACTCAGTAATGGCACTAAATATAGCAAAAAACATTATGGGGCGCAATGATTTAGTGAAACTGTGAGTTGATTTTTGATTCTTTCATCTGATTTTTTTATAGGTTAGACCTACATGAATTAGGACTACCTTTTTTAACTTGTTAACTATTTTTCTTTAATAGATTTCATCGAAATGGTAAACAGCTTCTGTGTGGTAAAACTTCTTTATTCACCATAAACCATGACAGTTTTTTTTGTACGTATGCTCGAATACAATTTGGAAAGCAATTTCAATTTGGGAAAACAATTTTAAGCAATCATTATTACTCCGTAAAAGCTGCACACGACAGTGACGCTGAATATCATAAAGAACATAACATTACTATTGTTGGAGACGATGTTCCTAGCCCATACAAAGACATTGATAACAGTTACTTTCCTGACTACATAAAGCAATTTTTGAGTGCACAAGGTTTTAAAAAACCAACAGTTATTCAGGCTCAAGGTTGGCCTATTGCTATTTCTGGTAAAAATTTTGTTGGAATTGCACAGACTGGAACTGGAAAAACTCTTGCATACTTATTGCCCGCAGTTATCCAGCTTAAGGAGAAGCAAGCACGAAAAGGAAGAGGTCCCAGGGTATTAGTGCTTGCACCTACAAGAGAACTAGCGAGGCAAATTGAGGAAGTGGCAAAGGAATTTCAAAAACTGTTTAATTTAAAATGTTTGTGCATATATGGTGGTGTGAGCAGGCTCCCACAGATGGAAGCACTGCAGAATGGAGTAGATATTCTTATAGCTACACCTGGTAGGTTGAATGATTTCCTTGACAGCAAAGTTACAAATCTGAGTCGATGTGGCTACGTAGTGTTGGACGAAGCAGACAGAATGTTGGACATGGGCTTTGAACCTCAGATCAGGAAGGCTTTGGAAGGGGTGCCACTTGAGAGGCAAATCTTGATGTTCTCAGCCACCTGGCCTAAGGAAGTGCAGTACTTGGCTAAGGATTATCTTGGGGAGTTTGTGCAAGTTAATGTTGGATCAACAGAGTTGTCTGCAAATCATAACATAAAGCAGCATATTCATGTTTGTGAACAAGCCGAAAAAATGGACAAGTAAATACAATTTTTTTATTAAAAATACTAGCAGATGCCCATAACGTGTTTGTATGCCCATAACATTTTTTTTTAACTTTAACATTCTTTTCATATTTTTTTTTCATAAATACTATTTTGCATAGGCATAATTTGAAAAATTACAAGTACAAATTGGCAGGCTTTATACACCTTTGAGTACATTATGGAGAACTCTCAGGCATACAGGGTTTTTTCACGATGTTTTCCTTCACTGTTCAAGCAAATGATATTTAACCTTATTTAACCAACATTTTTACCCTTTCCCTGTCAATTTGAAATTACTGTTGTGCAATGAGTGTATTAGTATTATTATTATTTATAGGTTCAAATCAATAATGCATGAAATATCAGGTGAAGGTTTTGGGAAAGTGTTGGTGTTTACAAACACAAAGAGATTTGTAGACAGCCTGACACTCACACTGAAGAGAAATGGCTATCCAGCGGTTGGCATTCATGGGGACAAGTCACAACTCCAGCGAGACATAATAATCAATAAATTTAGAAGTGGCACCACCAATATTCTTGTTGCCACTGATGTTGCAGCCAGAGGACTAGGTAGGTAGCTGTTTTCATAATATTCAATTAATAATTTTTATTTTACTAGCTGATGCCTGCTGTATAATGTAGGTTTATTTAAATTTTGTAAATCCAGTGCAAATTCCTTGTTTTTCTGACAAAAAAGCAATCGCTGGCCTGACTTGATTGATTCAAAGTTTAGGCTATATTTTCGGAATTATCATTATTTTTTTATTTTGTATGAAGACACCCTAAATATTTCCAGAATATTTCTAGATTATACATTATAAATGTGTGTTTGGATTTTGCTATTGTTCAAAATATAACAATAATAGGTAGTGATATTTAAAAATTATATAATCATTCTCAGCAGAATCAGCATTCCGAACCGGTGGTAGATTCCAGACTTGTCATAAGAGCCACAAGTTGGCCTACATGAAATAATTGATGATTTGAATTTGAATTTATAGGTAGGTAATGTTATAATAATATTTAAAATCATTCTTGGTCACCTCAATATTTTTATTCAGTAGTCTTAATATTATTAGGAATAACCACTTCCAATTGGTGGACGCCTGCTCGACCACGGTAGGCATCTGCTGGGCTTCCTTCTGTCTCAAAAGAGCAACCGCCGAGTTTCTTGCTGGTTCTTCTTGGCAGGAAAGGCATTCCGAACCAGTGGTAGATTCATGACTATTCAAAAGCACTTATAAAAGTTTATTTGAATAAAAAATATTTCTATTCTATTCTATTCTCACCCGGTAAGGCTAGTCCCTTATCCTTAGTCCGTAGTATAATATCTCCCGCGCAGTTGGCTGACCTCTAAGGAGGTTGGCTGCCATTATCGGATTCGGTCGGGAGGACATTATATTATTAATGTTAAGCTCTGTGGTATAATGTTAAAATATGTATTATAATATCAAAGAAGTGGCAAGGTATGGGAAGTAACCGTTTTGTATCATCTGTCGGAGGTGTTTTTGTATTGTAGGCTAATATTTAAGACTATGGTCATAATGGGCGTGGGAGATCCCGGGGACATCATCGTCACATTGTCGTGAGCACCTACAATGTAACTAAGTATACAGTTTATTGCATTGCTTGATGACTTCTTTAGTTATGTTTTATTAGCTTACATCTGCTGTTCCGCCTACGTTTGTAATGTAGATTTAAAATGTAATTGTACGTTGGCTCATAATAATACAAACTTCTTCTTTATCAACCAAAAGATGTCCATTGCTGGACAAACGTCTCCTGAATGGACTTCCACAGGCTTCGATCTTGCGCCAACTGAATCTAATAAATTATAATTAAAAAAATACAGACTGTATATTCTAAGTCCTATCGAATTTTATATACCTACTTATCAACATATCTTTAAATCGTTACGGTAATGAACATCGTTACCCATTGTGTCAACTGCAAAGCAACAATCGCCAAAATAAATAAAGACTGTACACTCCTCCAATTAAGAAGATATGTTTTAGATGCCTGAAATTAATTAGAACCATAGAACCAATCACGTGAACAAACCAAAGTGCGTTTAAGCAATTAACTATCACTTGCTTCAACGGTGAAGGATAACATCGTGAGGAAACCTGCACATCTGAGAGTTCTTCATAATGTTCTCGAAGGTGTGTGAAGTCCACCAATTCGCATTGGGCCAGCGTGGTGGACTGTGGCCTATAACCCTTCTCTCAGAGGAGACCTGCGCTCAGTAGTGAGCCGTTGATGGGTTGCTAATGAAGGCTAGTCCGCGACAGCAAGGTGTCCACCAATTTCATTCCAAAGGACCCTAGTCTGACCCAAAGTCCCTGTCGTATTTACGGCAGGCGGCAGAACCCGCATGCAGGGGGCTATGCTCCGATCGTGCCACACCCGCGCCCTTGTGGGCGCGAGTCATGCCCACGCTCGTCGAAAAATTCAGTCTCTGCCTAGAGACTCATTCGACTAGTAGATGCTTTCATGTCTAGGTCGTTGTATTTGATTGAGGGATTGCGATAGCAATCGCACCCTAATCAAATAAATATTGCCAGTACGCTTAGATTACTGTAATTGATTAATTGATATTTAGATGTTTTTGATAACTACGCTCACGTTCAGATGGTGTTTGTCTGTCGTGTTTGTGGTTAAATTGATTAGATGTGAGGAAAGGGGCCATTATAGGGGTGGAGGAGATGGCTATAGGTAGGGTTTTAGCGTTTTAAGAGATGTGTTTTCTTAAAGCGTGATTAGTTTTGAGTGATAAAGTCCGCTTCTGAGTTTATGGCTAACAATACTTTGGCTCTATTACTGCCAAACTAGGCACAAGAAAAAGATGTACATAAATATTATTTTAGTTAACCTTTTTATTAATCCTTAAAAACCTGGTTTTGTTTTAGATGTTGATGGTGTCACTCACGTAATTAACTACGATTTTCCGAACACATCTGAAGATTACATACACAGAATTGGAAGGACAGGTCGCCTTCAAAACAAGGGGGTTGCCCACACAATACTTACTACTGAAGATGCTCGGCAAGCCAGGAGCTTGATAGCTGTTCTAAAAGAAGCAAAACAGGTATGCTGCAAGGATTCTCTTAGAAATCTTTCACTTTGTATAAAATTGTAGTTGCATACCAACTGCAAAATCTGGGTGCAGTTCTAGAAAAACAGACTGCAGTAGGCCAGTTGCGATGCAATTTCATACTGCAATAGAAACGCAGACTGCTGTGGGTGTCAGTGGCAATGTCTTGCAGTTAGTGTCAAACAATGTTCTGTTACATACCCTGCTCTATAATTATGACGCCAACACTATCCTAGAAATCTAGGATGGGCTAGATCTGTTTATCACTTTCTGTGAAGCAATTTTTTTAGTAGCTAGCTAAACTAGAGCTTTCAGCTGTAGTTCCAAATATGAAGTATAGAAATTATAAATCCTGGTAAATAATGATTTTTTCCTTATAAAGTTAGTTAGTAAGTAGTAGTGTATGTATATTTTATATATATGTATATATATATATATATATATATATATATATATATATATATATATATATTATATATATTATTATGTATGTGTTGTATATATGATTATATTCTTATTTTAATGTATTTTGGTATAGTTTGTATCTATTAGAGTGTATGTAAGTATGTTTAATAATTATTATTATTTTGTAGTCCTATGCACTTATTGCGATACCCCGTCTCTCAGTGCATAATGTTCTCTAGTACAGGTTGCCTGGAAGAGATCACTCTTAGTGATAAGGCCGCCTTTTGTATTAAATTGTTTCTTTACTTATTGTATATGTTTTGATCTTGTATGCAATAAAGTTGTATAAATAAATAAATAAATAAAATAAAAAGTTACCCTACACAAGTGAACATAAATAAATGCTGCTGTGCGATTGTGTAAATAACTAGCTGTTGCCCTCGCGACTTTGTCCGCGTGGAATTAGGTTTTTGAAAATCCCGTGGGAGCTCCTGGTTTTATCGAGATAAAAGTAAGCTGTAACACTGCACTCTGGAGCCAAAATATCAAGTTTCGTGGATATAACTTAAAAATTACGGACTTTCATACAAACTTCCATCCCCTATTCCAACCCCTTTGGGGGTAGAATTTAAACACGTAGGTAGTTCTTTACATTTGCTCAAGAGCCGAAATACCAAGTTTCTCATACATAATTTGAAAAATAACTATAAGAATAAAGGACTGTCATAAAAATTTTCATCCCCTATTTTATGCATTTGAGGATAGAATTTTCAGAAATTCTGAAATACGTGCTTCTTTATTTTTAATCAAGAGCCAAAATACCTAGTTTCATATACATAACTTGAGAAATGGCGGACCTTCATACAAACTATCAACCCCTATTTTACCCCTTCGGGGGTAGAATTTTCGACAAAGGTAAAATAAGTACTTTTTTATTTTTAATCAAGAGCCAAAATACCAAGTTTCATAAACATAACTTGAAAAATGACGGACGTTCATACAAACTATCAACCCCTATTTTACCCCTTCGAGGGTGGAATTTTCAAAAAATATAAAATAGGTACGTACTTCTTTATATTTAATCAAGAGCAAAAATACCAAGTTTCATAAACATAACTTGAAAAATGAAGGACTATCATACAAATATTCAACCCCTATTTAGCCTCTTTAGGGGTAGAATTTTCAAAAACTGTGAAATACGTAATTCTTTATTTTTTATATAAGGCCCAAATACCTAGTTTCATGGGTATAACTTGAAAAATGACGGACTTTCATACAAACTAACAACCCCTATTTTACCCCTTCGGGGGTATAATTTTCAAAAAATGTAAAATACGTACTTCTTTATTTTTAATATAGAGCCAAAATACCAAGTTTCGTGGATACAACTTGAAAAATAACTTGATAAATGAAAAACCATCACATAAACATTCAACCCCTATTTAACCCCTGTGGGGGTAGAATTTTCAAAAACTGTGAAACACGTAATTTTTTATTTTTTATTTAAAGCCCAAATACCTAGTTTCATGGGTACAACTTGAAAAATGACGGATTTTCATACAAACTTTAACCCCCTATTTAACCCCCTTGGGGGTGGAATTTCAAAAAATCCTTTCTTAGTGCTCGCCTACGTCATAAAAGGAACCCACTGTCAAAATTTCAAGTTTCTAGCTTCAGTGGTTTAGGCTGTGCGTTGATAGATCAGTCAGTCAGTCAGTCAGTCAGGACAAGTCTTTTTATAAGTATAGATTGCTAACAGGTGTAACAATCGCAAATACCTCTGATTGGCTGAATTTATAGTGTTCTTACTAAATCAATGCATTTTAACCAATAATAAGCGAGAGAGCAATCATTTTTCGATAAGATTTTGATTTCAGAATATTTTTAATGACACAACTGTTTGCCTGAATTTTTTTACTGTTGGATGAACTATGTTTAATTCATTATTGGCACTCAAAACCGATCAAATACTATATAAGAATTATTACATTACATTTTGATTTAAAAGAAAAAGACAGAGCTAGCTCAGTCATAACAGTGGACCCCACTATGACGCTTATATGGAACATCTGCAATGGAGATGCAAAGGAGATTTTCAACTAAAACATTAACAATAAAATAATATTAACAAATAAAAAGAATTATAAATAAAAAAAAATGCATTTTTTTCTTAAATAACTGTTAGTAACTATGCGATTAATAATTACAGGAAATTCCAAAAGAACTGGAGGAACTGGCTAAAGATTATAATAGCATGAAAACGAGCGAAAGACAATCAAGATTCTCAGTACACAAGAAGCCTACTTGGGCCACCAAGAAATGGAATAGATTCCGTAGTAATAATTATAACAGATACTAGCTTTAGATTATAATATCATATCAAATGGTACAGTGTGTAATAATTTGTTATTTGGTGGAACAATGTATGTTTGTAATTACATCATGATTTGAGCTATCATGCATAGTTTGATTAGTATAATATTATATAACTGTGATAGAAATAAATTAGATGGTTAAAAATTTCATTATTGTATTTTTTGGTTTACTATGTTTATATCTCTTTTACATACCTTACTTTATGGTACTCCCACACTAGAGTTACAAAACATAGTCAAAAACGATAACATTCTACATTAGTTACACTTACAGATACTATGTACGCTTCCACACTGATAAAAACTTTCTAACATCAGTGAAGGTCCACGAAACTAATGTGATAATATAAGAAAAATATTGTTCCAATTTAGTTCAACTCACGGAATTAAGAAATATATAACACAAGCGACCCGCCCTGGCTTCGGACGGGTAGTAGAGCATAATAATTATTATGCCTACATTGTGCCTAGGTACCTGTACATATTGTTTTTTCTATCGTAGGGTCGCATCAGCTTGTTACGTATTTCGATATATTATGTATTTTCATGATTTTCGGTCAAGGTCTCAGCTAGGCTTTCAGTCGTCTACGTCATAGGTCTACGTAGTGCGTAGCGAACAAACTGCTACGTAGTCGTAATTCCTATTGGCTATTTCCATGTCTGCGGTCTAACTCATAGACTTAGGCCAACTTGCACCAAACTGCTCAATCATGTTTAGTTAAATTTTGTAATGCTTGTCACTTTTTGACAATAATATTAATTTTCAGAGTTGACATGAGAAGGACAGCGTTACAAAATTTAACTAAACATGATTAAGCAGTTTGGTGCAAGTCGGCCTTAATTAATAATTTATATTTACCTAATTACTACCGTAAGAAATGTGTAAGACTAAGAAGCCATTACGGAGGAGTGAGGAGCGAACAAATCTCTTATAACCCTGTCCAACTACTCATGAGTGAGTGAGACAGCTGTCAAAAAGAAAATAAACGGTTGGACAGGGATAGGGCAATACATAAAGATAGAAAAGGAAAGCGAATCTGATATCGCTAAGACCAGATTTCTAAAGACAATTCGTCACTGGTCACGCCGAAATAAGAAGTCACTAAACTAGCGGCACGCTATGATGGCCGGTTTGACACATTACAATAGTGATGTGGAATGTCAATTTATTCTCGAACAAAAAACAATTAAGTTTTGTTTTTGTACCTGATTAAATAGGTTTAATAAAACAAAAATGTATATGTTTATTTAATTTATTTGAACGAACTGAATATTTGAATGAAAATGAATATACATACTTTATATGCACACAAGAAACATATGAATACAAAAGATACCAAAAAAGGTGCCACAAAAGGCCATAATTAATCAGATTCGTCCATACTACTATTTTCACTGTCGTCACTGCTATCATCACCTACATTAATAATTATATGTTCGTTTTCTATAATATTATCTATTTTCACATCTCTTTCATAATCTTCCCTTATTAATTTAACAGTTCTATTCACAACCTTTTCGGTGTGTTTCACACAACGGTGTGTGAAGTTTATTTTCTTCTGTGCCAGTCTCGCCATATTTTTTTTTAGTTATCCGTCTAACAGTTCGTTGTCCAATATTAAGCGCATCAGCTACGCGTTCAACCACTGACGTTATAGGTAAAATTGGCCCTCCATTTTGAGCTTCACGATCGAAATAGTTACGAAGGCGTATTACGAACTCACGTGTCTGACTATTTAGAACAGTTCTCTGCGTACGTTCGGTCATATCGACGAAATCCACAACAAAGGGCTTGAACAGAGTCCAAATTAACGAGCAAGGGTCAACAGTAATGCAGTATCAATATTTGAAATCCAAAGCCAGGTCAAAACTATATCACAATCGCATTGCACTGACAGTTTATACTTTTCGAAGCAACGTCAATTCGAAACTGCTTTGTTTTGCATTGAGCATTGACGCGAGTTTGCCGGAGGTAGTAGTTGTGCTAGCCAGCGATCCTATGTGACGATCGTATTAGATTCTATTTTTAAAAATTTTCAATTTAGAAAACCAAATGCCGAGTTGTGGTATATATCATATAAAAATAAAAATTTTACCTTTTGTATGAAACAGCTGATATTTTTTTGCGATTTCAGAGGTTTGTCCACATAGTGAAAATTGTTCATATTCACAAGTACATTCACCCCTTAAATGGTGCAAACTGATTTTTCTACACTTGTATACATTTTAGAAATCAATTTAATAAATAAATTTTGAGTCCTAAACCTAAAACTACATTCGATAAAATTTATGAATCTCTGCACATCACTATCGTCAATAAAGTAATACAATTATTTCCTTCAAAGTCGTTATCAATTAATACGGAACTTCATGAGCGGACAAACGTCAAACCGGCCATCATAACGTGCCGCTAGTTTAAATCTGTCGTATATAACCTAGCTTTAAGGCTACTTGCTACTTGTACTTGGTACTTGGTAAGTACTGTTTTTCTCCTACTATTCCTCCTACTTCCATGGTTTTATTTCAGAGGTTTCTATAGTTACCTAGTTTACCTACAGTTGGTTACAATCTGACATATTTTACAAATGTCATTTATGTTTACAATAGCTGTTACAGTAGGTATTTTATAATTAAGTTAATTTTAAAATAAATAATTAGGTATGTAAATCATAACTATGGCATTATTGCCAGATTTGGATGTTAGATCCGTCCTAGATGTTGTTGAGGAAAACTTTGAGCGAATTGGTTTGGTGAGTATGATAATAAACTAAAGCTTCAGTTCTTCGTAGCTGATTGGAGTTCGTAGCTAGCGTAGCCAATGCGTAGCTATCTCATATTTCGCTGCATAAAACTCTAATATTTTGAAAAACCTTAAGATTTGGAATCTGCAACTCATGAGTCTTGAGTGTAACTTTTTAAGTTAACGTTATATAGTATTGTTTAATAATTTAGCGAGCAATTAACCGAAGCTCTAATTCTTAGTAAGAACTAGCTTGCTAAACAGCTTCGGTTAATTGAATTGAGAACTTCTTACTTTTCAAATTAACGTCAACTTGGAAAGTTACAGTCTAGGTTACGATGAGTGAATTAGGAAGGTATAACTAGGTACCTACCCCTGTTCACTGAAAGTGGCCTAAGTCATAACGTAAGTATTATTTTATTTCTTTTCACAGAAAGCATATGCAATTCGCATGATATACACTGGGGAACATGCTTTAAACAAAGAAGAAATGATACATCACTTCCAAGCGACTATAAACGGTGTTAACTCTAGCTATTGTGATATTAATGTCCGTGGACTGCTTTTGGTGTACGACAGCTACTTCGTACATGTTGTTGAGGTCAGTCTATGCTTCAGTGGGGACTATTGACTATTCGGTACTATTGTATGTTTGCAGTGATCTTATCATATGATACCAATGAGACATTGATGTGATTGTTAGCATACGATCGACTACAGATGACGAGGTTTTGGGTTCGATTCCCGGGTGGTGCCAAAAAATTTATTGGGGTTTTCTGTCGAGAAATTCTCAGTAGGTCCGGAGTTAAGAAGCAGGCGGTAGTGTCATCCCCGTGCCACGGAGAGCACGTAAAACCGTCGTTTTTGCGCTCCGCTCGTGTCTGATTTCCGATATTATGTCGGACTATGAGATGAGAGTGAGCGTATAAAGAGTCACTCTTTATACGCTCACTCTCACGCAAACACAGTTGCACTCTTTAAGAGTGCAACTGTGTTTGCGCACATCAGTGAGTAGGTACAGTACACTCGTCCTGCAAAGCTATAAAGTACGTAAATCGAGCGTGACAAGGACATTGCAACATACGTGATACTCCTAGGCGTACTGCTACGTTGCGGGCAACGGCTGGTGGCGATAAATTGACGAGGGTGGTCGCTTCTTCAGTCTCTTCGTAGTAACAGTAGGTATTGTTGGCCTTAGGGTTCAGAGGATACTGTACATAGACATTTAAGATTCCTTTTTGAGCGCGAACGTAAATGGATAGAAGAGAAACTTAAACAGGAGGAAGAGCTTGGTGAAACAGCCGAGGGCGTCGCTGAAATATTGGAGGAGGAACACACGGAAAAACCTGAGAAAAAGATATTTAAACGCGCGAAGATGCTAACAGTCTATCATTCAATACAAACGGTAGGTACCTACCCTTTATTATTTTACTTTGATTATTTTACAACTAAAAGATGACTAAAAGCTAGTCCGCGACCACGTCTACGTAGAGTTAGGTTATAATATTAGTAGGGATCCGTTTATGCATTGAAGGACAAACCAACAAACAAACACTTTCGCATTTATGAATTATCGCCGAATTATGTTTAGCTAGGAATTTTGGCGTTTCGAAAGAATTTGTATTGAAAATGCTGTTAAAATATCAAGTTAGGCGATTGAGAAATAGGTATGCCCTTTGTGTCGTATTCTTGATGTCTGAGACGTGACCCATTAATCACATACCTAATAGTATAGGGGTTCAAGATTAACGATTATTTATTATTGGATCTTCTTCTTCTTCTTTATCAACCGATAGACGCCCACTGCTGGACAAAGGTCTCTTGCATGGACTTCCACAGGCCTCGGTCTTGCGCCGCCTGAATCCAGCGGCTCCCTGCGACTCGTTTGATGTCGTCGGTCCACCTGGTGGGGGGTCTGCCAACACTGCGCTTCCCGGTGCGGGGTCGCCACTCTAGCACCTTGGGACCCCAACGACCATCAGCTCTTCGAACTATGTGCCCCGCCCATTTCCACTTCAGTATCGCGACTCGCTTAGCTATGTCGGTGACTCTGGTTCTCCTCCGGATCTCCTCATTTCTGATTCGATCCCGCAGGGACACTCCGAGCATAGCTCTCTCCATCGCCCGCTGAGCGGTCCTGAGCCTATTATTATTGGACTATTATTGGATGTTTTTTTATAATAACCGGCGTCCGAGACTGACGGCTAATATACATATTTTTTATAAATTTTAAAGTCTGTCACCCATTCAGTTACCTACTAACTTGGGTTAACTTTCCTTAATCAGCGCAATCACAAAAGATAATATAGGTAATAAAATAGCACAAATTGGGCTACATTTTTATCCTTTTTTGAATATAGTACAACACAGCTTATCTTAAAATACTAAAGAAGCCTTATAAAGGAACCTTTTTTGTTAATTTCACAGACGTGATAAATATCGCTTCCCTGTTTTGTTTGTTAGTTTATGTTGGACGATTGGCGAGCATTAACCGCACGACCACCGTCTCTTGTTGGAAAGCTGGATGTTCACGGGCCTATGTCAGAACAAATGGAACAGCTAAGGATATGTCTTGACAAGATTAAAAGGATCTGTGCGTACGCAAAAGAAGATGAAAATGTTAGTGCATGTAGTCATTGACTTAAGTCCATGCCTGTAGTCTTTTTTTTCTATGATTTTTCCTTAGCTTCTTAAAAGGTAAACAAGTCGTAGAAAACGTTTCGCCCTTTGCACTGCAGGGCGCATACGACGTTTTGGAGTTTGGTGTTTCACTTGTAGCACGATTATATTGTCAGTGTGCTGTAAGAACGTCCTATGCGCCGTGCTTAGCGCGTCGCTTATAGTCCAGTAAATAAAGCATTTAACCTCGCACTAAATTTCCGATCCAATTTTAATTTTTTTCTAGGTTAAGGGTCACTCACTGACCACAAAAACACAAAATGCTGACAGATCCAGGTGGAGCTTCGATCACAATCTTAAAAAAAAGTTTTTGGCCGATATCTCGGAAACTATCCATTTTAGGGCAAAAGTTATTCAGACCTTTTTTGTAGAGATTAAAATTTTGCATCTTTTATTTCCAGTAAACTTTTTTGTAAAACTTACCGTTTACGATTTGTGGCCCATTTAATGAACCGGTTTTTCGTTTCGTTTCGGAACACACACACACACACACACGATTTTGAATTTTTTTTAAATGCAAACAAGAGAAAAGTTATACCTAATAAGTTTTTTAATTTACTTGTTAGTACCTATGTCTGTCTTCTTACCCAGTTATCGTTTGAAGGCTTGAGCGCAGTAGATCCCAGGATGGAAGCCTTGCCAGAAGTGGCGTTAATTGACTACCTCTTGCAGTCGCAATACATATTGGACCTGCGCCATGTCGTTCATTTGCATCGACGTGTTGATGATTACGCCTTCTATTTCGGTATGTTATTAATAATAAAAACTTCTTACCTCTTGATACACTTACCTACCACATTTTTGTTAATCTTGCGATGAATTTTTCAATTACTTACTCCAACTGAACCGTATCGATTCTCATGAAACTCTGCAGCCTTGGTTTCCATTCATCATCATCATTATCAAACCCATCATCGGTTCACTACTGAGCGAGGTCTCCTCTCAGAGAAGGGTTTCCATTACAATACAATATTAGGGTTCAAACTTTTTTAGGGCAAAATAAAAAGTGCTGCAGTGGTAGTGTCCAGCAAGAAATTGAAATTCCACGATTGCCAATTTATCTTACCGTCGTTTACGTTAAATTAAAACTTGTTTGTATTGTTAAGGTTTCTTTCGATTTATCTACTCTACGATTTTGCTCAAACGTGACTGTAATTATTAGATGATTTTTGTGTATCATCTCAAAAAAAGGTTCATGTGATAAATGATTTTATAGGCCACCAAGGTGCGCTACAAGCATTTAAGTAAAGTACCTACCTATTCAATTTTCACTCATTCTTCAATTTCATTCAATCTTCAACTAATTCAAACATTTTCTTCACAGAAAATGTATGGCCACTTCCAACACACTTCACGCCGAGGCATCTTTATAAATTGAAAATAGACGACACGTTTGTGGAGCCCCTACCTGTGATGCCGTGGGAGTTGGTGAAGAAAGAGGTCGACGACGAAGAAAGAGAGGAGCGGCAAAGTGGCAGTGATTCTAGTGATTAATTTTGAAATCAATCAAAATCAAATATTATGTATTTGTTCATTAATATTATTGTCGAACTATTGTTAAGTATTTGCTTGGTTTGATTAAAATCATTTTCCGTCTAGTTTTTCAGGTTTTATAAAGTTTTCGATAGGTAAGTATGTAATAAGTACTATAGATATACAATGCTGAACTATAAACGAATTTTTATGTAGATATGTGAATACCTAGTTAGTTTCTATAGTGATATTGAACAAATATAACCCGTATTGTAATATCACTATAGTAACGATAGCAATACACGATGTACTGTAGTGAGTACGAAACTGAGTAGCTGAAAGGAGTGTGTTAATTTTTTTTGAAAATATGGAAAAAAAGTTAGTGAAAAAATTGTCAAAAAAAGAATTGGGCAATATAAAATTGCCTTCTATTAACCAAAGTAACGATTATGATATTAAATCAGTTTTAGATATCGATCCTCATTTCTATTCATTAGTAGAAGGAAGACCTATTAGAAGTAATAAATCAATCAGCAAGTACAAGAAAAACATTCGTGATATAGCCCTTAAACGGACTTTGTACGGGTTTTTGCAAGATGAAATTTTACGAATCACGAGAGAAATTGATACGGAAAAGAAGATTTACAATACTGCTTCGAGACATTTTGACGAATATCAGCATAGTTTTGACAAATTTTTGGCAGACGATAACAATAAAACGATTGCAATAATGCGAAAATCTGATAACTTAGCCAAGGAAGTAGGTAATCAAACAGAAGAACATAAACAGGCTAATTTTGAGTTAGCCACTCTTAAATCAAAGTTGCAATATATCGACGAGACTTTCCAAATTTTGGTGTCTTTTCAAAATTTTCTTCATAAAGCTGCACCTATTTTATGGCAAGAAAAACATCAGATAAATCTAAATATTGAATACTCGGAAATCATTACTATGGAATCAGATATTTATAGCGAAATCAACAGGAACCTAGTAAAAGTACGCTTAAGCAAATATCCTCCTCCTCGACTTTATTTTGAGACCCCTGAACAATTACTGCATGTTTTCGATTCACTAGAAAAACAAAATTTAAATTACCTTTTGGTAACTGAGGAACTTAATACAGAAAAGAATAAATTTCTGAAATCACTTGGGTTTTTAAAATATTTAATACACAAAGAATTGGATTGCATACAAGAAAAGGTATGGTTTATTTATAAGAATAAATAAAAAATAGAATGGGTACTTATAGCATTTAACTTTATTATTTATTTATTATTTTCCTTATATTTTTCAGATAAATGAAATAGATGAAAATATTTCTTTGAATGAGCGACGTGAAGAAGAACTGAAGGAGGTGTTTTTCCGATTGTTGAATAATGAAATACGTCATTTGGTGTCATCTGAAATGGTTTTACAAATTTTTAATTATGTTGAATTTGCTTACGAACAAGTAATAGCTCCGAACGATGCAAATCTGAGTTCTTTGGACATGACGATGTCTCTTGAAAGGGAATATAATGATCTATTGTTGGATTTATCTGCATTTGATTTGGATCTTATTAAAGCTATTGAAAAAGAAACCTACGAAAATGAAACCAAAGAAATGAAATTAGCAGCAAATGCTAGCAAATTATTAAAGGATATTGATAAGTTAAGTAGGCGATTGAAGTCTTCCTATGAACCTACGGGGCGAAGGATAAATGAATAGTTTTACGTGAAGAATACTAGAAAAGACTGAGCATTTAAATTGGTTAAATACTCTAAGAAAAAATTGGAAAGCTGCCAACTTTGACACGAAGAAAAAAATCTTCTTTGACAAATGACAAAATCAAGATCTTGTAAAGAATAATAATTTTGTCAATATCAATATCTTACATATAGTTTTGTAGAAGTTTTGAGTTTTATGACTGCAGTTCATTTTAGATTATAATATACCAGTTGTACATAATATATTATTAAACAATGTCTTGTTTAAAAGAAGAACGTAGGCCAATGGTTCCATTAAAAACTTTAGATATTATATTCCGTCGTCGCTATGTACAAAACACTCAACATTATTTTGCAAATAGAAAACATGCAGTAGTAGATGATAAGCAAGTGAAAAAAGTTTCGCGACCGTTTCGCGTACCAAGGTCTGAAAAATTACTTTCGTATATAAAATACAGTGACCGTAAAGAAAAACTTACAACCAGAAGTAGATGGTCACAACCTTTGCATTTAAAAGATAACCTTAGAATAGCAGCGACCAGAGATATCTCCGAAAGACTATTTATTGAAGAACCACCTGATGATGTACGTGCAGTAGTAGAAATTCACCCCGAGTTTTATACAGTTATTGAAGGACGCCCTTTGCGATGTTTCGACGATATCAAAGTTTATATCAACAACATTCGAAGCTATGCAATGAATCGCCAACAAATAGGATACCGTAGAGATCTGATTCTGAAAATAGACCAGAATTTAGTCACAGAAAGTAACGAATATGATAAAATTATAGTTAATTTAAAACAGCATATTAAAAACTTCCAAAGATTTTTGACAGAAGATTATAAGAGATCTTGCGTTAGAGTTTCTAAAGCTGAAAAAGTGTATGCAGATTTAGTTGCAAAAAATTCTGAATTTCTCGGATATGTAACACAGCTAACTATATTAAATAACATATTATTTAAACTCGATGCTATTCGTAGCGTATTAAAAATATATAGGAGTTATTTAATATTTGTTGCACCACTGTCTTGGCGTCAGTTATATGATGAGACATTGAAGTATAAAGTTCAATCAATTCAATTTGAAGCGGGAGAGTTTGCAACGGATAACGATTTAGTCGAAACACTGGATATAGATAAGATGGTCGAAGTAGCAAAACAAGAGCTAGAAAATCCCTATCCACCACATATGTATTTTAATCGTCCTGAACAAATGCTATATTTATTTAGAACCATGGAATTACAAAGTAGAGAATATTTGATACAACTTTCAAAAACAGGCGACCCTTACAGACTTTTACAGGATCGAATTAAACATTTAAAAAAAGCAACTAAACAAGAACTAGATTATTTTCAATTTTACATTGACAGTATCAATAATGAAATAGCTAGAGAAAACTACAATGAAGGCCATTTACAAGGAAAGTTTTTCCGGATTCTTAATACAACATTTTATGACAGTGTAGCCAGTCCGAGTACATTAAAATTAAAAATTTGTATAGAATACGTATACGAACAAGTGTTCGGTAAATGTGAAGAGGGTCATCAAAACCTCCAAGATCCTATGAAAATTTTAGAAGTCATGTATGAAGATTACAATTTACGTCTCGATTCATTAGACTTCAAGATAGTTAATCAAGCCCGAAATGATTTCTTTGCTCAGGACTTAAAAACAATGAAAAATGCTTTCTTAGCTCAGCGCGAATTAAGAGCGTTCCGTGAAATGACTATTGCCATGAATAAAGCCTTTTTACCTCCAGCGCAGTATAAAAGACCAGTTCTAAAAAAGTTTCTTGATAAAAAAAGTAAAATGGCATTAGTCCTTGCCGAAAGACGAAAGTCACAAATGGAGAGTGGTGAACGGTCCAAGCCCCAAAAATATAAAATAAGCCATGAAGAAAGAGATGGATTACTGCTTTTTACAGATTGGTGTGAAGGAATGAATCCAGCACCGTTCCTGACCGAATATTATAAATTTGTGAAACCTGCTTTTGAATGGGTACCGCGAAAATCAGTTTTGCCTTAAGACAAGATTTGAATATTTCAAATTTAACGACTTTGTGCTTTTCTATTTTACTATACCTATTATATTTCCAAACTGAATTAATTTTCCTGTTTGAAATTAAAAACTAATATAACCTAGTGGTCTCTGACGAAGTGATTTAGAAATTTTATTTAAAATTGCGTATTTTGTAACTTAATTACATTTTAGCCTATTAGTTAAAAGAAATAAGAAACAAATTGTCTAATTGACTGAAATAAAACGTATATGAATTTTAATGAATCTTATTTTAAAATTTTTGAATAAGCAAGCTGATCTAGATGGTTCAGCTATTTTTTTCTTGTGAATAAATCTTTTTGATACAAAGTATAGAAAAAATGCTAAATGAGGATCATAAATCTGTTATCATTAATATATCAAAAAAACGAACGTATAATGATAAGTTTTTCGTCTCGTCGTTAAATAAGAAGCAAAATCATCGAACAAGAAAATGTAGAAAAGAGATATCCGATGTTGAATTGAAGAGGTATTCTTTACCCGATGAAGTATCTTTACCGATAAGTAAACTGAAGAAACCTGAAATTATTTTACCTTTTAAACATTATTGTAAGCAACAAGACAGAAATCGTTTCAAAAGACGCTTGACTATCAGTATTTCTGAGAAATATAAAATTATAAGCACTGACTTGCAAAAGCGTTTGCAAATAGATTGTCCGTCGTATGATATTTACTCAGTAATCGACGAAGACGCAGACTATTACAGCTATTTAGAAGGTCGACCATTTCAGCACCATAACCCAGTTTATAAATCTCTTACAGAACCCATAAATAAAGTATTACGACTAAAACAGGAGACAGGTATAAAGAAGGATTGCATTTTAAACATAAAAATAAACTACCGTAATGAACTAGATATTTACACTTCTTCTGTAAAGAGGCTAACTGACCAAGCGAAATATTTTGACTCATTTATTTCAGAGGATTATAAAAAATCTATGAATTTTCTGACGAAATGTGATGAACTGAAATTTCAAGTAGAATTGAAGAACAAGGAGTTAGAAAATTTGGGAAATCAAAAATTTACTTTACAGTCTAGGCTGATCGGCTTAGAATATAAGTATGGCGTTCAGATAAAATATGGAAGATTTCTGTATTATTTGTCTCCGCCAATATGGCGTCTTCATAATAGGGATTTCGCAAGATCTGTCGAAATTGAAGCAAAAGGCTTTGATTATGGTAATTCCCACGATGAAGATACATTTGCAATAATATTTGAGAAATTGCGTAAGATATGCTATGGGAATCCAGTCAGGCCTGTGCTCTATTTTACGCAGCCCAAAGATATTATGGATGTATTCACTGCAATGGAAAACCAGCAGCTTCATTACTATACACATGTTAATCATTTGACTCCTCACGCAATAAAACTTAAAGAAGAGATAAAATCACTTCAAGAAGTTATTTCTCAGGAGTATGCAGTAGTTACTAATATAATTAAGAATTATGAAAATCTTTTACAGTTCAGTGAAGATAGGTGTGCTCAATTGGAGTTTAAATTCTTCAAAATACTATTCGGATTGTTTTACAATAGTGTCGGAGCACTGGATGTCTTAAAATTAATTTCACATTTAGAATTTTGTTATGAAAAAATATTTCTTGAGAAACCAATAAATATAGAAATAACTGTTGTAGCAAAGTCTATTGAAATATTCTACAATGACTATTCAAAGAGATTAGATGAGATAAAAAGCAAGACTGTAAGACAAGCCATGTTAAAATACATTGAGACTGAAGGTTTGAAAGCTAAAAAAGCAAAACATGCTGCTAAAGAATTACGATCATTTCACAGATTGGAGCGGGAGTTACTAAAGGCTTTTGGTATTGATGCTGATAATTTTTATATACCAATAAAAATAGCTACAAATAAAATTAATTCTGATAAAATTAAAACTAAACGACACCATTCTTCACGTAAGCTATTATCGGAACAAAAAGAAAGAAAAACTTTAACAGAAGTTGAAAAAGAGTATTTGTTGCTTTTCACCGACTGGACTGAGAACGAGGACCCAGTCAAATATCTTCAAAGTCTTACTTTTAACGAACGCAAGGATGAGGACAAAGATAAGTTTTGAAGGATTGATTAAATTAATAAATATTGTATTATATATTGAAAACAGACTTTATTACGGGGCTTCATTAAAAATAACATTTTATGTATCACCATTAAAAACAATACAATTACAATAATAGCGTTAATGATTTTACTAAAACAAATATAATAACAAAAGTAGATACTTTACCTACTCATATAAATGTTTGGTATCTTGGTATTGACGAATAACTACACATTTGGAATTTACATATTTACAAGGAGAGTTACATAAAATCTGGTAAAAGCTTAATCTATTCAATACATTGGTTATATTTATTCTAACTTATATCTACGAGTAAATAAATAAATACCTAGTTAATTTATCGCTATCAATAAAGATGTATCGTGTAATTTCTTCCCTGTTATTTCGGTTGTGTATTTTCTCTTTTCCATTTATATTGAATAATAATATTGAATGCAATTCTTTAATTTATGAAGATGATGATTAAGTCTTTAATGCAAACGTTAAAATCCGGAACTTTTTATATAATTACAGGTACTAAAATATATTTACAGTGTGTTATATATACAAGAATTCAGGGTTAAGAAAAGGGAACAAATTCTTGAAACGCTCTACAGTTCCATTGGAAAAACATTTCTTTAATTTATGTCACGAATTATTTCGAATATATCTTCTTAAGGACGTGAAGAAGAACTTGCTTGAATATAAAAATCTAGCACTTTGGTATTTGGTTATTCATACAAATACTTAACTATTGTGCTGTCCTGTAAGGTGTATTATAAGAAGGTACGAGTAAAAAGATTCAAGGGTATTATGAACAATGAAGAAGAATTAATATTTAATCTTTATTAAAAACAATCAAAATTTCCATTTTGCTTATATTCCATGTTTTACCATGTTTTCTGATAGTGATTCCTCATCTATATTCTATTGTATTGTAAAACGTCAACTAAATTAACTCTGCACCTAATTATGTATTACTACTCTTAAACCTGTTTTAATAAACGACATCATTGTTAATATTTTATGCACTAGCTATTTTCAAAAGAAAATGGCCGATTTATCAAAATACGAATTATTCGTTTCATTCAAAATGTAAATTTGAGCAACCCTATGATGGAATATCTTCATAAGACGTTATAAACCTATATTAAAACAATATTTGGTGTTCGATTGGGGACTCTACTAATACACACCCCTAGAGCATTATTCAACTCTTCCTACGTCGCCTGATTAATTTATTATCATTCAGTACGTAAGAGTCGTTTATCTGACTCGTTTTTTCTGCAGCTTGGCTAGTTTTCTCCTCTTAAGTATCATCTCATAGAGTGCTTCGAGCCCCTCGTGTAACCCTTCCCCGGTGATGGCACAGGCGGGCTGCACGTGCCACGAGTGCGCGTCACGGGAGCCGTGCGGGGACGAGACTAGTTCATGTAAACCTAATAGCTTTTCCAATTCTCGCGGTTCCTTCGCGCCCGGCAAGTCTTGTTTGTTCGCGAGTACCAGTATCGGAACGCCTGTATTGTCTGGTGATTTGGCTGTACGTATCAGCTCCATTTTAGCTTCCTCCATTCTTTCGATGTCGACGGAATCTAAAACAAAAATTATGCCATCCGTGCATCGCGTGTATGATTTCCATAGCGGCCGGAGCTTTTCCTGTCCGCCGACATCCCATACAAGGAAATTGACACCCTTGGACTTTCCGATTGTGCCTTTGACCTTCTCACAATTAAAGCCTATAGTGGGGACGGTGTTCAAGTATTGGTCAAACTTGAGCCTGTAGAGCGCTGTTGTTTTGCCGGCGGAGTCCAGGCCGAGCATGACGACGTGTAGTGTGCCCTGGGTGGAGGGCAGCGCGTCGAGCAGGCTCGAGTTCTTGCCCATGTTTGCACCCATGCTGCGTTGCGGCCGGCCGACTATCTGATGCTTTCGTCTGGTCGCAACATGATGAGCAGAAGGTGAAACCTGAAATTAAAGGAAAAAACATGATTAATCCCATGTATTGTAACTTCGGAAATGAGATTGTGGTTTGATGCTATTTTTATTCATATAAAATGAACTTTCCAAAAACTTGAGATTGCGTAACCATGCGTAGACATCAATATTTTTGACAAACTTTTATCAAAAATTTAATTAATAATAATCCTTCTACTACTTAGGTATATACATTGCTTGCATAAAACAATTTTTAAATATTAATTACAACAGTTTTGTTGTAAATATTTAAAAGTTTGTTTTTTATTGACGTGTATGAAGTAGTTTTTTTTATTATAAATATTTTATATTACTCTAATTTTATATTACTCTTGCGTAAATTAAGTAACAATATAGCTCAAAGACGAGCTCGCCCGACGTAGACAGGTGATATAGAAGGTAGAACTCAGCATAACGGTAGTTGTAAGCGTAATGGACTGGGCGTGCAGACGAGACAACGAGTCGCCCAGACGCCCTTTAAAGTAATTTCTCACAAGATACTTTCTCTTAAAGACTCTCAGAAAGATATCTCATTCGATCATTGTATAATGTGGTAATAGGTAGATGCATAGGTATACTAGAACACGTTCGGGTTGAGCAGTGAGCAGCCTCAACTTGAGGGAAACTGAGGCTGAACAAATGGATAGAGTATTCTCCGTGTAATCCATCTCCATCAAACTTAAAGCTGCGACTTTGAGTGCTCGTTCTTCTTCCTTATCAACCGATAGATGTCCACAGCTGGACAAAGGTTTCTTGCATAGTCTTCCACAAGCTCTGCCTGTATCCAGCGGCTCCCTGATGTCGTTGCTCCACCTGGTGTGGCGGTTTGGCAATGCTTTCCGGTGCGGGGTCGCCACCTTGGGTCCCACTTGGGACCCCAACGGTCATCAGTCATCATCATCGCGGGAACTGCGCAATTGCAAATCTGGTAATATTATAAGCCGAAAAATGTTACGTGTTCAAATGGCGCCAGTTAGAACGCGATTGGAGAGCCGACATTTTTAAAAGGTGGATGTCCAAGACGAAATACCATGTTCATCATTTCTCCACGAAACTTACACTCGTGCTAAGTTCAGTTCTTAGTAGTAGTTTTTATTACAGTAAAGCTCACTCAAAAATTAGTATTGAGGTACCTATAATTAATTTAATCCCGTATCGCCTATATTCCTATTTCTTATTTCTTCTCTCCTCTCGGCATTCCGAACCAGTGGTAGGTAGACTCATCGACGATTCAAAAGCACTTGTAAAAAAGTTTATTTGAATAAAAAACATTTCTATTCTATTCTATTCTATTCTTACCTAACCTGTGTATCATAAAACAATGAGGACCGTTGAAATTTAATTTTAATAATGCCTCTACTAAATCCGCGCTGAAGAAACGAGTAAGTACCTATTGAAACAGGTTGTTCGTCAGTTACTAAATTAAAATTCGAGGTCATATAAATCGCAAATGGAACCCGACATTGGGGCCTTCGACCTGCCTATCTTAAAAAACTTGTATTGCAACTTTTGTTTTTATTTGACCGACATCACAATTTGTTCGCTTCAGTATCAGGTGATCCGAAGCTGTAGGGTAGCTAACTTATATCAACAAGAGCTATAGGTAAGTACCTATTAATTTTATGTAAGCTCGTGTTTATAAAAAACAATATTTTTACCCAACTACGGCAAAGCCAAAAGGGAAGGGATGCGATTTTAGCAGTCTATGTATGTAAGTATGTTTGTATTTACGTATGTTCCACTGTTTCGCCTAAACTACTGTGCCGATTTTGATGAATGGTATTATGTTGTTTGTTAATTAAGTTATTATGGTCGGTGTCCAGGCTGGTGACTCCAAACTTCAGTTAGCTTAGCTAATTAGCTTAGTCAAAGAAACACACTTTTGAATGCTTCTTTACATTTTATTTAGACCTCGGTGTTGCTAACGTTCATTGGTTGATTATTTGACGATCTCAGTATTTTCGTAAAAAGTGTTGGTCACCAAACAAACAAACGTCGCAGGTATCTGCTTGAGTACCTATAACTTTTGAACAAAATAAAAAAAAGAACCAGTTAACTAGGTACGGTAGAAAAATTTATAACTGGCTAGTCGTCGTCATTATCGTCCAAAATAACCTAATTTGATTCCTTCCTTACAAGAGTTACAAGTGATTAAACCTCTCCGATAATGTCGTCGGGTCAACGGAGTCGGGAGAAAGCAAGCGATGGATGCTGGGGGCCCTTTACTTTCTCTGTAAACCATTTTTAGGGTTCCGTACCAAAATGGTAAAAATGGAACCCTTATGGTGAGACTTTCTCCGTCCGTCCGTCCGTCTGTCACAGTCGATTATTTCAGTAACTATTAAAGTATCGACATGAAATTTGCCATAGTTGTGTATAATAGTGGCCCAACATCATTGGAATAAAGAAAAATCGAAAATTATTTTTAGTTTTATTAAAAAAGGGGTTTTATTTAAAAAAAAATGTATTTACTTGTGCATTCTAAAACAGTTTTATATTTATTTCTATATATAACAGTTTTTGATTAACCTGCCAAAATGTCGAAAAAAATACCGTTGCCCCCCCCCCCCCCCCCTTATCTCCGAAGTTTACCAATCGAAAAATCTGAAATAATTATGGTCAATAGAGGTTTATGTATATTTTACAGGAAAAATAAAAGCAACGCTCTAACTAGCATAGTTTTTTTTTATATTAATATATATATAGCTGCTCGTGCTGATTCACTCACTGACTCACTCATTGATCACCTCTCCTGTAAAATTTTGTATGAAAAAATTTTTTTTCACCGATGGTTTCGTATAGAAGAAAAAAATTCATTCGGAGGAAAAATATGGAGAGAGCTGATGATTGAGGAATTCGAAGACGGGTGAGGAGCACAGCCAGGGTATTGAAGATAGGTGGGGGGCGCTCGAACAAATGTCACTCGAAACCTCATCCAATTGCCAGGGAGCTGAAAAAAAATCCAAAATGGCGGAAAAAAGATGGCGGCCATACAAACTTCGTCGGTGTCTATCTCGGAGAGGATAAAAGATGGAAGAGTGGTTTTTTGGCAAAAGATGATCAGGACCTAAAGGTCTACTCGATGAACAGAAAAAAATTCAAGATGGCGGAATTTATTTTTCCCCATACAAAATATATATGGCGAATATTGAAGAGACTAGAATTTGGGAACTATGCAAGACTTTGATACGGTTTCGTTTCGAAATTTGTTTTTATAGAAGAATTTTCATTGTGACAAATGATGAGAGAAGATGTTTGAGGGTTTGGAAGGTGGGTGGGAGCACGGCCAGGGTATTGAAGACAGGTTGGGTGTGCTCAAACAAAAGTCACTCGAAACCTCATCCAATTGGGAGTGAGCTGAAAAAAATCAAAATGGCGGATTCAAGATGGCGGCCATACCAATTTCATCGGCGTCTATCTCGGGGAGTATAAAAGATGGAAGAGTGGTGTTGTGATAGAAAATGATCAGGACCTGAAAGTTTACTTGATGAGAAGAAAAACCGCGGTCCGCTTGCGGGCCGCGCACCCACGCGCCCTACTAGTTAACAATAAACCTCTACAAACAAAGTTAACGATAAATAAGCAAATTAATATAATATTATCGTTTTACTTTTACTTTTGGAGTACGGAACCCTCGGTGCGCGAGTCCGACTCGCACTTGGCCGGCTTTTTTTTCTATTCAGTCACGAATTTTAATTGAACGTAATGTGTGTCGTACAGCGTACTACGTGTAGGTAACTAGATGTACACTTTATTACTTTTATGTGCTTTTAAAATAATTTCCAGGTGGTGCAGATTTTAGTTTTCTTACAATCTTTCTCTTTGCCGTATATGATTGTTAATAAAAAGATGAAATTTTAGTCGGAATGTTCGAGACATTTACAAATTTCTGACTATTCATTATGAATTTATTTTATAGGTACCAACAGACGGCTTTTTATTTCAATAATTCCTGTTGATCCCGAGATTCCCAAGGGGTGCAAGTGCACCCCCTGGCACCTCCCTGCCGGCGCCCATGTGCAAGGAATATTGTACCTACTTAAAAAAAACTACTCTCTTAGAGTGCTTTTATATGTATCTGCTTACTTTTGAATCAGTTTTTTTAACTAGTATTTTATACTTATCTAACTGCGCAAATTTTTTAAAAAGCATCCGAAAAAGTAATCGTTTTGCGTGGCATAAACTTTGCTAAAATTGTAGATAAACTGTATAGAAGATACTCAATAACAAGAAAAAAAAAATTTAAGGTCATTATATAGGCTCGATTACATATTAATCTACTTGTATTGTACACAATTATCTTTATTTTGTCTACTTTCTTCTAACAAATAAAATAACTCAAAATTACTTAAAAAATAATTATACTTTTAGCCGTCGCTGCCTATACATAGGTAACAAATAGACCATAAAATACATAATATATTTAACTTAACCTAGGAGAAAATTTGTGACAAAGAAGCCTTTTTATTTCCAGAAAGCAATCATTCTCGAAGCGAAAGTAAGCAGGATTAAAATAATGGCTTAATTTAGCAAATGAGATTACATTGTTCATTTGACCTGGGTTCAAATCAGTCTGTAGGTCAATCCAAAATCGAATCTCATTTGCGTAAATATTTGGTAGATATAATTATGGTTAAAAGACAAACATCTCCATCTCTGTGGGAGAAAGTAAAACCTGATCAATATAATAAGAAAGTATTTAGTATCATTTATGTTGCCATATACACGAAAGTAGCGGTAGGGGATACCGTTATACCATAATATGAGAAATAGAAATGCATACCCGTATATCCTACTATCCTACTAATATTATAAATGCGAAAGTTTGTGAGAATGGGATGGATGGATGTTGGATGGATGTTTGTTACTCTATAACTCCACAATGAATGAACCGATTTGGCTGAAAATTGTAATGGAGATAGCTAATACCCACGATTAACACAGGCTACTTTTTATCCCGGAAAATTACAGAGTTCCCGTGGGAATTGAAAAACCTTAATCCACGCGGACGAAGACGCGGGCATCATCTAGTTTTGTCTACAAAGATTTTTGACTAGTGGCGCCCCCTCTTGAATTACCTAAGTGTTTTATAATTTTGTATGTTATTTTCGGCTTTGGGCTTTAGATTTACATATAATTTGTGAATTTGAAGTTATTACATTAATTTTTAATTCAGGAGTTAAGGTAACGCTCTGACTAAGTGAAAAACTCATAAATACGAGTAGGCTTGGATACCTTTTCTTCGTTCGGTCAAACACACAAGGCCTTTAATGGAAAAAAATATTTTGTTCTCGGGCGGCGTGTCTTGAATTAATTCATCGCTACGCTCAGGATTCTACTTTAGAATCCTTCACTTCGCTCTGAATTCAAAATAACGCCCTCGGGAAACAAAAAATTTCTTTGGCCGCATATATGGCACAAATAACTATTTGCAAGTAAACGCTTGCTATTGGCAGTGTTAAGGTGGAAGACACGGGTCTGAGTTGATAATAAAATGAAAATACTGAGTTGGACGTGAGTTACTCACAAATTAGTCGATATTTTGATTAACTTCTTAAACTGGTCACTTTCAAGTAAAGATTTTTATGTAAACCTGTGAAGATGATAATTCCACTAGCGCAATTAGAAGGCCATAAGCCTACTTTGTCGTATTAGTTAACAAATTGCGAAAAACCAAATTAAATTTGAATTTCGCGGGCAGACCCGTGTCTTCCACCTTAATGGCCTGGGCCCGCGGATGGTGTTTAGTGTTTACTCATCCATATGCGTCGCGTGTGCGACCGCGCCGGTAGCGGTAGGGAACGCGTGACCCAGCCCTAGTTAGACTTGACTCTAACCTACTGTCGAGTGCGTGTTCCGCTACCAATTGTAGTCTTCCGCTCAGACGTGATATAAACTTTATGATTGTATAACATACAGGGTGTTATTGTGAGAAATGATTGATCATTGAGGCCAAAACCGATTTCACCAACGTCGAGTGACGTTTTACTGATGAATAAATTGGGCGTTCTGACAGTTTTTTTATTTAAAATATTGTCAAAATATTATCTTTACCCTCGGATACCTAAGACTTGTTTTACATTCGTGAAATCTTTTTTTTTGTTAGGAGTGATTACGATACTAACGGGCAGGGTTCGAACCTTTGACCTTACAGTTTTCAGCCCGCACATTTCACCGTCGGACTATTGAGGCTATACAAATATATAGGTAGGTAATAATATATATTTGAGGCTATAATTTGCAAAAGAGCTAGAAGTACGGTTATCATACGTCTAAATGGGATTATCTTCAACTACCTTAACCTTTTAACATATTATTGTGAAATTGAGTGCTAAGAGCTTGGGGAGAAGTCTCTTATCTCCTACCTATATTAGAACTAGTTGTTCGCCCCGAACTGAGACCTCGCGGTAACGGTATCCCATGATTATTCATTCAATCGATACATGATAACCAAAACTGACATTATTATTATGCCCGTTTTCACCAAACATACCTAAATCATCCCCTAAGTAGGAGTCTCTTAACGTAGGTAGCTCCTAAATACAATCCTAAGTCCTAACATCCGTCCCAATATCCTTTTAGGTGTCCCGTACAGGATCGTGATAAATAAGTTGACAGAAAACATCAATCACCTAACTTATAGGTAGCCCGTAAAGGTTAGGGAACGTTAGTGAAAACATTGAATTATTATGTAGGTACTAACGAGTGAAACCGGGTTACGGGCATCTGTACAAATCGTCATCTATCGACGCGAATAGAAAATATACAATATTTAACTAAAATTTAACTAAAAAATAATTTTAATTGAATAATATGGTACAAAAAAAATTACAATACAATTATTGTATTATAATAAGTAACTAAATAATAATGGTCGACGCAAAACTGTTTTTGGGATAGGTCGTTAGTCGTAACTCGTAGTTCCATGGGAATAGTTACTGACTGCGCCATCTATTAGCATTATTGTGAAGCTATGTTGATGCTATATGAATTACTGATGTACATTAAAAATTAAATAATCTCGTTTCTTTATAATATTCATATAATTTTAGTATTTGTTGTTCAAGTACAGGATATAAGTGACCTAAAAACATAAAATCAGTTTGAAAATCCATAGCGGATTTTCTTAGGGAGCGTCTTCAAGCGAGCGTATAAAATCGCCACTTTGAAAGCCCCCCATTTCGTCAATTTTAAGGGAAAAATTAAAAAAAAAATATTTTTGTACTCAGTTCAAAATTATCTTTAAAATGATACGTAACAATTTTATGTAACGCGATATTTTTTTTTTTACTTCGCATTCGCTTCTATGAGAGCCCCCCTGAAATAAAGATTTTTATAACTTTTTAAGCCATTTTCGGCTGGAGGCCATCGGTTTACATATTATATCTAAATTTGAAGTAATTACGTTCAGTAATTCAAAAGTTATAAGGCTCTGACAGACGGACGGACGGACGGACGGACGGACGGACGGACAAGTGCAAATCGCTCTAGTTAACTCAAAGACCTTCGCTTCGCTCGGTCGATTACACTTATGTATATTATAACTTAATAACTCGGCACTTACCAACGGCCTGACAACCCTATTTAATTGAGTTCGATTAGAAGAGCAATTAAAATAGATCGCTTTGGCATAACTCGAATCGGTGCATCGAACGGTGAACTCGGTCAATGCATATCAAATCGAGACCACCGTTAATGCACGCTGCCCGGCACCGGCGCGTGCGTAACGGCGCGGTCTACAATAAGTGGTGTTTTGCGGAATGTCTTACATGATCTATGTTAGTTATCATCAGCAACCCATTAAAGGTTCACCACTGAGCGCAGGTCTCCTCTCAGAGAAGGATTATAGGCCATAGACCACCAAGCTGCAATTGCACGCATGCAAATTGGCAGACTTTAAACACCTTTGAGAACATTATGGAACTCTCAGGCGTGCTGGTTTCCTCACGATGTTGTCCTTCACTGTTGAAGCATGTGATATTTAATTGTTTAAACGCACATAACTCCGAAAAATCAAGAGCCCGGGATCAAACCTACGACCTTCGGAGACCGCAGTCCTAACCACTAGACTATCAGTGCTTTTCTACTCGTATATTTCTATATGTCAATTGTATGGTAGAAAATAAAACAACAAAAGTTTTGCTCCATTTACGAGTATACTCAAGGCTTCGGGGACACACATCGTGTTGTAACAATGTGCGAGCTGACGCGTCGTCATCAAATGTGAACGTACTAGTACGAGCCTACAGCAAATACGGTTCTGGAACATATCTTGTACTACAGTGCACGCGAGCACTCAAACGTATCTACTACACTGGCACTTGGATAATAGGTATACGGAACCAAGTGAACCAACATGCATTCATCTTCTTAATTTTTATATAAATATAGAAAGCTTTAAAAATGGACATACGAGTTTGAGATGCAAAACTCTTACTTGACCCCGCGGTCAAGAACAGCTCAGCAGTTTTTCGTCTCAAAATGAATTAGCAGAGTGCCTTCCGGCGCACGACACGTCATATTTCGGCCGGCCTTATGCTTGAAAAGATCTGAGTATAAAACAATAAGTTCATCAAGCGTAGGTATTGCTATGTATCTATCTACTACATAGGTACATTCGAATTAGGCTCTTTAGAAATTTACACTTGTGGCGTTGAGGCCTCGCGTTGTCTCATCACACGTTGCGCCGATAATACAATTTGTACACCATAAACTTCAAAATTAATTGGGAAATCCGATTTTAGCTGACGATCGCTGGTATGGGTAAGTTTGGTGGAATATTAATTAATCTTTTGTTACCTTAGAGTATAAGTTTGTAGCCCTATAAGCTCCGAAATTATTATATTAGAGGGTTTAAGGATTAAACTGCTAGATACATAAGAAAGTTAATGATAATTTTAAATACAAAATATACTTACGTCTTAAAGAAAACAGACTCTCCGTGGATGTAAATTACGTTTTCTTCAGACTCGTCTTCATGAGAATCATATATCTGAAACAATAAAAAAACTATATAAATTAAACTATCTCGTCTTTTATAACATAAATACACAACAGGGATCCGCAATGGGAAGAAAACCGTGCGTCGTCAGCAAGAAGACCATAAGCGACTGCTTCGAAGTTCGGGCGCTTCGAGTAACTAATGCTGATGTCGTGAGCAAGTACCGAAAGGTTAATCCATATAAGTAAGGGGTTAAACCGGTGTAATTTTTAGGGTTAGGTTAAAAACCCTACAATAAAGGTTAACCCGTATTATTGGGTTAATCAGCCTATAGGAACCGGTTCACACGTAAGGTTCATTTTTGTTCGTATAACATGTGCAAGAAAGTGACAGAGATAACAGCAGCTCGGTTATTTTGTACTTTTGATTGCGTCCCGAATATGACTCCAATTTTTATGCAAGCAATTTTAAACATTATTTCTGGTGCACAATACTGTATTTAATTTGACGACGTGGCAGCGACAAAGTACCTATAGTTGCGACTTGCGGCTTTCCAATTATATCTCTTTCATTCGGATTAATCAGAAATATTTATAAGATTACCTAACCTTTATAGTATACGGATTAACCCTTTATACGGGCTAATCAAATAAAGGGGTTATGTGTCTAACCGGTTAACCTTTTAACCCGATTAATGGGTCCTTGGTCTGAGAGTTTTAATGCGTACCCAATGTGCTGATGTCACTAGCGTTTTCATTAAATATTGATAAATATCTAGTATCGATGCTCTTCATCGTTGCTTCAACAATCAAGGAAAATGTAAGAATTGTACTCTGTTACCAAGCGGATGTCTACATCCGTTTTTTCCCGCGTACGCCGAAGATGCGGATTTCCACTTTCCTGTTCATTTCTTGTCTTGTGATTTTCTTATCAAATACTTATTACACTTCTACGTAATGATCATGTAAAATTATGCAATTTTAGTGTCAGTCACGTCTCTTATTAAGTCTGTTTAAAAAATTATACAGAGCATTACACTCTTATCGAAAATATTGTCAAGATTATTTTTATTCTTATGTTTTAATTAAGTTTTTGATATAGGTAATTCAAAACTTTAAAACTTTGACAGAAAACGAGGTAGGTACACAATCTTACGTAATTTGTGTAATGTATGTTTTAAAAACCTCTACCTTTTTATACTAAGGAGATTCTTAAAAAAACGATTTTAAACGACTCGAGTACGGCAATAAGTGTCTTTACATTTTAGTAAATAGCGAAGGCCTTTGAAGAGGCTTAAAAACCGAAAAAAATCGGCCAAGTGCGAGTCGGGCCTCGCTCTTTTAGGGTTCCGTTAAAAAAATTAAATTAAAATATTTTCATGTACCCATGGAAATATTTTAATTTAATTTTTTTAATTTAATTTAATTTTTATTATTTGTTGTTATAGCGGCAATAGAAATACATAATATGTGAAAATTTCATCTGTCTTATCTATTACGGTTTACGAGATACAGCCCGCTGACAGACGGACGGACGGACGGACGGACAGCGTAGGCTTAGTAATAGGGTCCCGTTGGTACCCTTTGGGTACGGAACCCTAAAAAGAGCCAATTAGTCGCTCTCAGTACATTCGTAGACGGAGACGTTACTACACAAGCAATCTCTTGAGTAAATAGGGCTTATATTATATTAGGGACAAGCCAGACGGTTTTAATAAGGGGAATTGATTGAATTGTGTAGTTTATTTTATGATTGAGAGCCCGTATGTTGAGCACACAGGAACAGACGCTTAATTTAGTTATATTAACTGTATATAACTGTAATATTAATAGACTAGCTTTTGCTCGTGACTCCGTTCGCGTGACGTTATGTTTTAAAAATTTCGCGGACTTTTCTCTGTTCCCGAATAAAAGGTATATAATGTAATGCAACGTGATTTTTGAATAGGTATCGAACTATGCAAATATTACGTTGTCGAAGGACAATCCGACAAACAAACACACTTTCGGATAAGTATGAAAATAAGGATATTCAAAGGAAAAATAAAATTGACCATTCTAATGAAATTGAATACCTAATTATTCAGGGTGGCTTGTAATTTAAACTGGGAAGGGTTCTAGGGGCCATTATGAGTCAACAAGGAGTCGAAAGCTATACTAAACTCTTAGGCATGCAGGTTTCCTCACGATGTTTTCCTTCACTGTTTAAGTAAGTGATATTTAATTACTTAAAACGCACATTATTCCGACTTTATCCGACATACCTACTAACTACTATAACTTCTTATACATATTATAAATGCGAAAGTTTGTGAGGCTGTATGTATGGATGGCTAGATGTTTTTTACTCTTTCACGCCACAACGAGAGGACCGATTTGACTGAAATTTGGAATGGAGATAGCTCATACCCAGGATTAACACATAGGCTACATTTTATCCCGGAAAATTAGAGTTCCCGCCGGAATCAAAAAAGCTTAATCCACGTTGAAGAAGTCGCGGGCAGCTACTAGTTAATTATAAATTATTCTTTATGAATTAAATATACTTTATTAATTTACAGATCGATAAAATTCACAAGAAACACAGGCGCACTGCAAAACAACTTTTACGACAATAATAATAATAACTGTTGATGGTTATTGCGTAGAACGTTGTGAAAATATGAAAATTATTTGAAGTATTTGTAAGAAATGAAAACGAGCAAGCAAACACTAGCGCAGAGAAAATGCTAAACAAAAAGTTGTTATTTCTGTTCAGCAAATAAGTACCTAGAGAGGTGATTATATCGCAAAATGATGAAAATGTCTTTACGAACTACGAAGTCCAGCAAGCAGCTCGAATACAGTGAGTGCGACTATAGGCTTTCTTGTAGCCTTTTTTTTACGGTCCCGCAAATATATGGTTGAGCGAAGCAATGGCTGGTCATGCGCCATGCTGGTGAACGGGTTCCACCGGCGGGAATGGTCTTTGGTACTTTCTGTCTGCCCATCTTAACATGTGTTGAATTATAATTAGGTATGCTTTTGTGGAACCTCCCCTCATTGTGGAAACACTGCATACACAGCATAGTATCTATTACCGAGTTTCTTGCTGGTTCTCCTCGGCAGGAAGGGCATTCCGAACCAGTGGTAGACTCATCGACGATTCAAAAGCACTTGTAAAAAAGTTTATTTGAATAAAAAACATTTCTATTACATTCTATTCTTTGAATGACAAAGCGTCTCAAAAGCCACGAGAAATCGTTGTCGCACTGATTGTGCTTAGGCTGCAGGTCGTGCTGTGTCATGCCAGCTTGTCTTGGACGGTGAGAAATGTAAAGAAATGAGGCAGAGATAATTGCGTAACTGGTGAGATGGCTCCACATTTGTATGCTTACGAGTAGGTGTGATACCTACAAGAACGGAAGCGATATTAGTTACATATCAAAAATCTAAATCAGGAGTGTTATATTTATGTAATATGTATACTAGATTTTTCCCACGACTTTTTATGTATGGAGTTAAGTTTTAAAAATCCCGCGAGAAATCTAGGAATAATAATAATTCCGTTAAAAAACTCTTTTCAAAGAGATTTCCGACTTGATTCTTACCTCTGTTTCGGCGCGATTAAAGGACAAACTAACAAAGAAACATACTTTAGAATTTATAATATTATGTAAAGATATTTATGAGTTAAGAAAAAAAGAAGTACTTAGGTAGGTACTAATGTTAAATTAAATATTATACAAAGTTTGCGTAAAACGCATACTAAAACAGCTCTATATATATTTACAAGATTAAAACACAAAAAGCATAGTCTCAATCATAGAAAATCTACAGACCAAAAGTATTATGGTAGACCATATATCTCTAAACGATTAAGTAGAGCTATCACATGCTACATATTCATCTAGCGTTAGTTCAAACTGAATGATAAAAGGTCAAGTGTTTAATAACGTTCTTAAAATATCCAATGAATGCATTCAAATGGGGTTGAAACGAGAGTACGCAGTGGCTAACGGATTCCATTTCATTTTCCGCGAACATCTGGCATCGAGCTACGACGCGTGTAAAATTGATAACAATTAGTGTATGTAGCTGACCACTGTACCGTACTTTTTACGTATTATTACGGTTCTAAACAATCGTACAGGATCAACGTGGTCTATGTTCTTATAACCTACACAAAAAACTTCGGTCTTCTTTTATTTGGTTCTCTTTATGCTGTAAGTTCGTTCCTAAGCACTAAGTACATGACTATAGTGCGTGTCAAGAGTTTGGTTATAGTTTTCCATGCTGTTAGATCGTAGGCTTAGATATCTTTATGTAATGGAGTCTGTTAAGTAAAAAAATATTTTTTGTTTATCTTTTTCGCACCCGTCACCCACCTATATCGTAGCTACCCACTTAGTAACTTACTAAGATAAGTGGGAAGGGAAGGAAAAAGGATTTTCCTACTAAGTTTTAAGGAGCTGGAATCAAAAAACAAAGTCAATGAAGTAGGGTAAAACCGGGATAGATGCCCCACTTTTTGAAAAAGCCATCTAATTTAAAAAATATTAATTTTATACGAATGATTTCTATTAATGTAGGTAGCTCAATCCTTTATGTTGAATTATTATTATCATTTTTTAACCTATCAAATACAGATTTTGCAGAAATTAGCTTTTCGTGGACCAATTTTTTCGAGGATAGATGCCTACCTATATGGATAGTTGCCCCACCATGAAAATACTGATAAGGATAGATGCCCTTTATACCGTGTAAACGAAAAACCCAAACAAAATGTTAGGTGTTTCTACTCCAAAACAGCAATTGTCTCCAAGAAACATGGGCCATAATAATGAAAAACATGTTATGTTTTTTAAATCTTTTAATTGTTATCATTTGAAGCTGATATCACACAAATGAACCTTAAATTTTAAAGCGTTTGTTTAACTAAAATATAAATTCTTAGGTTTCGACATGCATAATTATGTTTATTTGTTAAATTAAATTTTACAAGCAAGCAAAAATATAAATTCTAAGTTGTTGTTATAAAATATTCATGTTTTAAGTATCAACATGCACAATGCACAATCACACTTTTTATACTAAAATAACACAATAAAGATATCTTCATTATTTTATCCAATTTAATTGAAGTTTTATATGAGTTTTTAAGTATTTTTGTCCATTTCATCGAAAGCTGAGTGTAGGTTTTTTGTAGTCCAAGAACATACTCGAGCTCGCACTCCTTTCTTTCTTTTACATTTTCGTGGTATAGTTCTGCTAAAATCAGTAAGAAGTCCAAATATAAATATACGTAAATGCATAAAAAATATAACAGACATTAAAATATTATAAAAATATACACTTACTTCATATATATGGTTTATAGAGGGATAGATGCCCCTAAGGGCACCTATACCTCGAAAAATCAGGGCAACTATCCTTTGTGATAGGGATAGATGCCCAAGTATTTTTTTAAGAAAATATAAACAAAATAGCATCTATTTACACCAACATGCCGCCTCAATGAACTAGTATTTTGACGTTATAAAAGATATGTCGGAATTTATTACTAATTATAAAGTTATACAACATGAAATACTAACCTTTAAAACTTTGACGTGTTATTGGATTTCGCCGCGGAGATAATCACACGCACGAGCGAAACGCGTCCCCACCGCACGATTGTCCGTGGGTAATTTTGGTGCGGGGTGACTGCGGCTCCTACTCATACAGTTAATTCTTAGTCGCGAGTTCGGGAAGTTAGGTATTTAGAATATGAGGCATCTATCCCTCTGAGGCATCTATCCCGGTTTTACCCTACTCATAATAGGTATATTAATTCCAGTCATTATTAATTATTATTATACATGACTTGTTAATTATTTATTTATTCAAAAGACTACGGTTTCATAATTTACTTTTTCTTGGTTGCACTCTCCATCATCTTCTATGCTATTAAGTAATAAGGTGGGTACTAATTTGCTTTACTTTGATTTCTATGGGTTTTCATTCTGTTTGGTTTTAAGACACTTGCGTCAACAGATCGTACCCTTATAATATTGTTAGCTCACTTAAATATCAACGGAAAGGGAAGGAAAAGGGTCGTGCTATTAAATTTTAAGGAGCAAGAAATAAAAATCCAAATCAACGGGGTGTTTATACCTCATAATACACATAATATCACATCCGTTTACCGTTACATTAAATTGAACGCCTGTGAGATATCTTTGAGCGTAAATTTTATACAAGTCGTTATGCTTATGAAGCTGAAGGTACGCCAGAGAGGATGTTAGTAGTAGTACGCAAGGCTTTAGACTTCGTTCACACCAAACGGATTTTTAGCCGCCGATTGTGAACAGACTCACTGTCTCAGGGTGAACGTGAGGTCAAACTGCATTTTTTGATCTCACTATGCTGACAATACGCTATAGCGACAATACGCCATTGGTGTAAACAAAAAAGTCTTCTTGATGTGATACGTTGACATTCAGAGACGTAGCCAATCGGCGTCCGCGGCGCGTAGTGGCGTAGTACGATAATAATTGGCAGCCGTGAGTTGCCGACTACGCATAGCGTATTACTCGTAGCTGGTATAAGCGTATCTTCGGCGCGCGTCCGGTGTAAACGAGTGTGAAATAGTTATTTGTGTTATATGGGGCCAAAGAAATTTTTTTTTCCCCGAGGGCGTTATTTTGAATTCAGAGCGAAGGGAAGGATTCTAAAGTAGAATCCTGAGCGTAGCGAGGATTTCAATATACGCCGCCCGAGAACAAAATATTTTGGCCCCAAATGACACACACTATTTTTCATTATTACCTATGAGAAAAAGCTAGGAGTCTAGGACTCAGGAGTATCAACCCACTATGTATAGTCATTACCTATACGTATACTGAAAGTTTAAATAAAACACAAATAATTAATTTATTATTAAATAATTAAACATTAATATTTATGTATGGGCGTATATGTATATCTGATCGACAAATTGATCACGTGACTTATCGAAGACAACAGCTTCTCAAACATTTTTGAATTTCGACACATACTTAAGCACGAACGCGGACCAATCAGAAGAGAGAAATGAAAAGTCCCATGGGGTTAAAATTAAATTTTGCTCCCGCTATCCTCTGAAGCCAATATTCGTTTTTCGAATAGGTATGATGAAAAAGAAGTAAACTTCGTAATGTTCGCTCACAGTCGGCGGCTGACAATACGTTCGGTGTGAACACAGCCTATGGTCAGCTAAGTATTGCGATAGTAATTTGTTACACGTGCCGCGTGCGAGATGCGTTAGGGGCCTGCTCTTTTTTTTTTTTAAGTAATCGACATGGCGTAACAGACGGTCACGGTTATACGGTTTACTGTAAAGCTGCGATAATTTTGTTTTCCACAGCTCATAATGTTAAGCTACTGCCTCGTTGGTCGGTTGGTCTAGTGGTTAGCTTGTTCGACTGCGGATGACGAGGTCCCAGGTTCGATTCCCGGGTCGGGCCGTTAAAAAAATGTATTGGGGTTTGCTGCCAAAGAAATTCTCATTACTAGCCCAGAGTTTGGAAGTTGGCGGTTAGTCCCTCATGCCTCGGAGAGCACGTCAAGCCGTCGGTCCTGCGCCTGATCTCTCTCCGGTCGTGTCGGATTTCCGTCCCATCGGACTATGAGAATGAGGGAATAGAGAGTGCACCTGTGTCCGCGCACACACTTGTGCACTATAATATCCCCCGCGCAGTTAGCTGACCTTTAAGGAGGTTGGCCGCCGTTATCGGATTCGGTCGGGAGGACATTATATTATTATTAGTGGTTCGCCCCGAACTGAGACCTCGCGGTAACGGTATCCCATGATTATTCATCCAATCGATACATGACGACCAAAACTGACATTATTATTATACCCGCTTTCACCAAACATATCTAAATCATCCCCTAAGTAGGAGTCTCTTTACGTAGGTAGCTCCAAAACACAATCCTAAGTCCTAACATCCGTCCCAATGTCCTTTTAGGTGTCCCGTACAGGATCGTGATAAAGAAGTTGACAGTAATCATCACCTAACATATCATAGGTAGCCCGTAAAGGTTAGGGAACGTCAGTGAAAGCATTGAATTATTATGTAGGTACTAACGAGTGAAAACGGGTTAGGGGCATCTGTACAAATCGTCATCTATCGACGCGAATAGAAAATATACAAAATGCAGCAATTAATAGTTTATTGAAGTTTGATATTTAACTAAAGAATAATTTTAATTGAATAATATGTTATTATATTATGTACCTAAATAATAATGCTCGACGCAAAACTGTTTTTGCGATAGATCGTAATCGTGACTCCTAGTTCCATGGAATAGTTAATGTCTACGCCATCTATTAGCATTATTGTGAAGCTATGTGAAATTTACTGATGCTCATTAAAAATTAAATAATCTCGTTTCTTTATAATATTCATATAATTTTAGTATTTGTTGTTCAAGTACAGGATACAAGTGAAGTAAAAAAATAAGTACAGCTTGAAAATATATAGCCAATTTTCCAGAGAGCGTCTTCAAGCGAGCGTATTAAATCGCCACTTTGAAAGCCCCCCATTTCGTCAATTTTAGGAAAAAAAAATACGTTTTTACTCTGTTCCAAATTGTCTTAAAAATGATACACAGAAACCCTATGAATCGCAAAAAAAAAAATTTTACTTCGCATTCGCTTCTATAAGAGCCCCCCTGAAATAAAGATTTTTATAACTTTTTAAATTTGAAGTAATTACGTTCAGTAATTCAAAAGTTATAAGGCTCTGACAGACGGACGGACGGACGGACGGACGGACGGACAGACGGACGGAGTAAACTCAGAGACCTCGCTCGCTCGGTCAATTAATGTTAAGCTCTGTGGTATAATGTTAAATTATAATATCAAAGAAGTGGCAAGGTATGGGAAGTAACCGTTTTGTATCATCTGTCGGAGGTGTTTTTGTATTGTATGCTAATATTTAAGACTTTATGGTCATAATGGGCGTGGGAGATCCCGGGGACATCATCGTCACATTGTCGTGAGCACCTTCAATGTAACTATACAGTTTATTACATTGCTTGTTGACTTCTTTAATTATGTTTTATTAGCTTACTTCTGCTGTTCCGCCTACGTTTGTAATATAGATTTAAAATGTAATTGTACGTTGGCTCATAATAATACAAACTTCTTCTTCTTTATCAACCAATAGATGTCCATTGCTGGACAAACGTCTCCTGAATGGACTTCCACAGGATTCGATCTTGCGCCAACTGAATTTAATAAATTATAATTTAAAAAAAATACAGACTGTATATTCTGAGTCCTATCGAATTTTATATACCTACCTACATATTATCTTCAAATTGTTACGGTAATGAACATCGTTACCCATTATGTCAACTGCAAAGCAACAATCTAAATAAAGAATGTACACTCCTTAGATTAAGAAGATATGTTTAAGATAAGTCTGAAATTAATTAGAACCATTGAACCAATCTTTTTATTGATAACGTATATAAGAATAGAGCCTACTCATGGCCGCCAGATCGTTACATCATCGGGCCGGGTAGACGATAAAGTTCACACGATTAGGTAATAATTCAAATAAACGATACTATGGGGTCACTATCTCCGGCAATTTGCTCTTAGGTTATTATGACATTCGGTTCTCATATTTATGTCCGTTGAACCCAAGTCGTGGTTCGGATAGGCGTGACTTTATCGCGCGCTTCGAGATGATATTGTCTTCCGTTTTTGTAGACATTATCGTTATATTACTTGCACGCTATTTTGTAACGTACAGTACAGTTATACTGAAACCAGTAATGGTATCTTTCGATTTCCACAGTTCTGTTAGCTCATTTTAGTGATTTTCATGAATTCATGATTGCATAACAGTTAAAAGTAGATGAGTTATCAGTGATGATGAAAATATTACGAGTAATGTTTTAAATATTATACTAATAGAATCCTTAGAGTAAAAAAGTTTCTCATTGAAAAACTTTCTTTACAAGTAAATAATTATACCAAGTACCTAAATATTATATGACAAAGGTAATAATTTTATTGTAAGTATAACAATAATTCTTATAGTTAGCAAATATTGTTAATGTAGTCCGTATTATTGTCTGTTACAAATAATAATATGACATTAATTTAACATAGAAGATTTGGATTATTGAGGCTATTCATTATGTTTTATGTTTAAAAGATAACTCCGTCCTCTGACCAAATAAGTAATTTTTGATAAGCTCTGACATATTAGTAGGTACGCATAACGCAACACGCATATCTCTTTAAAATATCTACAAAAATCCTACGGGCGGATTAAAACGACTCATTTCAAACAAAGTCAAACTTTCTAGACAGTAAAATCTCACAAGAATAAGGTAATAACGGATGCATATTAATCGGCTGTTGGCTCAGTGACAACCTATCATTTGTATTGAGTATAAAATTGCTAGGAAAATATACAGGGGGAGATACATAATCTACTTTCACTGAAAGTCGATAAGTCAGTCGATTTTACGATGTGTTACATGAGAGCTCTCTTGAAGAAGAATTTATGTACATGTTTGGGGTAGAAATCTGTTAGAAAATCACAGTCAACCCTGGTTAGCTGTTGGCAAAAATGTTGTTTGAAGAAACAGAGATAATTCACAGTATCTATTAGTAGTAAAACTTCAATTATGATGAAAATAATTTAAAAAAAAGAGAACATTGATTCTGTAAATTTTTTTGTTGGTTGATTTTGTGGTCTTATTGAAAATAAGCTGCACGTTAGAAATTTGTAAGAAAACTCTACCTAGTTCTGCTATCGCAGGTTTCCCTTGTCGACGAACTATCTGACTGACTAACAGACAACGCATAGCCTAAATCACTGGAAATTAAGCGCATTTCTCATTTTCTTCGTTAGTAAATTGCACCCGTGCGAAGCAAGGGCGGGTCCTTAGTCTATACTTATACAAAAAATTAATTGCTGTTCGTTAGTCTAGCTACACTCAAAAACGGCTTCACCATTTTGAATACTTTTTTTTTTTGCTTTGTTCGTCTTAATACAGGGGTGGTTTAAAAACAAAAAAAATAGGAAACACCCAAAGAGCAGCTGAAAAACCGTAAAAATCAAAATTGTTAAGTTTGTATAGGAATCCCCAATTCGGATCACTTTTAATAGAAGAACGAAGCCACGGGTAATACCTAGCTAGTTCGATTTCAAACTGCAGAGGTTGATGTCACAGCGTGGCATGGGATTGAGGTCGGCACACCGCAGCAACGACGTTGATTTCATTTGATATCCGCTTTCCATTCGCGCTCCTATTCAAATTAAACGTTTAATCGCACTGATCAAAATATTGATTACACTTCAACACTGATTCATATCGGTTTTTAAAATATTATACTGCAAAATATATTAATAATACCTACAATGTTAAATATGTGTGAAATAGTTATTTGTGCTATATGGGGCCAAAGAAATTTTTTGTTCCCCGAGGGCGTTATTTTGAATTCAGAGCGAAGTGAAGGATTCTAAAGTAGAATCCTGAGCGTAGAGAGGAATTCAATATACGCCACCCGAGAGCATAATATTTTGGCCCTGAATGACACTCTATTTTTCATCATTACCTATGAGAAAAAGCTAGGAGTATCAACCTACTATGTATAGACATTACCTATAGGTATATTGAAAGTTTAAATAAAACACAAATAAATTTTATGAAATAATTAAACATTAATATTTATGTTGGATACAGTATGGGCGTATATCCGATCGACAAATTGATCACGTGACTTATCGGAGACAACAGCTTCTCAAACATTTTTGAATTTCGAACGGAATGAGCGATTGACAGGTTTCTGCAACGAACGCAGTAGTAATAAACACATACTAAGGCACGAACGCGGACCAATCAGAAGAGAGAAATGAAAAGTTGCTCCCGCTATATCCTCTGAAACCAATATTCGTTTTTCGAATAGGTATGATGAAAACAAATTGTTTTCATTTTAAAAACACCTTTTAGTTTTGCAAATGTTTCAGGGTGCGAATATAAGTAAAAGTAGTAAAATATTATGTTATATAGGTAAGTTTATAACACGTAAGCTGATTATAAGTACCTATTGTTCCTCAGTGTATGATGGCAGTATTAACTGCTAAATTATATTATATTAAAAGCCATCTACGGTTATTGACTGTATAAAGACCTTGGCGAGATTACAAATTGAATAGGTACAAGAACAACTTTTTTTCTGACCTCTAACATAATTGCAATCTTTTAAACGTTTATTTTTTTATGTTTTCGTAACATCCTTATAATTTGATATCTTTTATTTTGTATTTGTTGAAGTTAATAGAATAGAAATACTAATAATTTTTGATATACTTTAAGCAGTCTATAGCAATGTACAACTTTTTAATGAAACGACTAGTTTTTTCGTTGCAGCATGTGCGTGTCTGGTCACTAGTGAATAAAACGTAATTTTTTTGTATCATATTTTTGTACCAGGTGATGCCCGCGACTTCGTACATGTGGATTAAGGTTTTTTAATTCCCGCGGGAAATCCTTAATGTTCCGGTATGAAATGTGCCCTATGTATTAAACCTGGATATAAGCTATCACTATTCCAAATTTAAGCCAAATCGGTTCATTCGTTGTGCCATGAAAGAGTAACAAACATCCATCCATCCATCCTTACAAACTCGCATTTACTAGTGGTTCGCCCCGAACTGAGACCTCGCGGTAACGGTTAATCAACGGTCATACAAAATAATAATAATTTACAAGTAGCTGCATTTGCTAAATGAGATGAGAACTTTACGATGATGTCAATAGATGCCGCCTATTGACATAATTGTGAAGTTCTGTTAAAAATACTGCTGCTCATCAAAAGTTAAATAATTTAGTTTCCTTATTACATTTATCTAATTTTAGTATTTGTTGTTCAAGTACATGATATTACCCTAATAATTATAAAACTTTCAAGCCCGGCCTTTCAATGGTTAATCCGTTCTGAGGTCAAATATAATCTCCATTTTGAAAGCCCCCTATATCGTCAATTTTAAGAAAAAAATTAAAATAAAAATACTTTTGTACTCTGTTCCAAATTATCTTTAAAATGATATACTGCAACCCTATGAAACGCGAAAAAAAATATTTTACTTCGCATTCGCTTCTATGAGAGGCCCCCTGAAATAAAGATTTTTATAACTTTTTAAGCCATTTTCGGCTGGAGGCCCTCGGTTTACATATTATATCTAAAATTGTAGTAATTACGTTCAGTAATTCAGAAGTTATAAGGCTCTGACAGACGGACGGACGGACGGACAGACAAGTGCAAATTCACTCAAGTAGACTCAAAGACCTTCGCTTCGCTCGGTCAATAATATACTAGACTAGATGATGCTCGCGACTTCGTCCGCGTTGATTAGGTTTTCTAATTTCCGCGGGAACTCTGTAATTTTTCGGAATAAAAAGCAGCCTATGTGTTAATCCTGGTTATCAGCTATGAGTTATTTTTGCAATCATAAGGTACACCATAAAATCTATTACTCTAATCTCTTTAATGAATCTATTCTTTTCAGAAAATCTGCTTTTGTGATATAAATATCTTATCTTATCTTATAAATATCTTATCTTATTTTGTAACAATATGTTACAATATAAGTTAAAAACTGATGGCGTTCCCTCTTTGTACGCTAGGTCCGCGCGTATATCGCAAAGATCTGAAGTGGTATTCTCTAAAAATAATTGCATCAGTGTAACGATCGCAATTGCCTCTCATTGGCTGGGACTATCCCACTATTGGTTAAAATGCATTAATGCAGCAAGAACGCCATAAAATCAGCCAATCAGAGGTCATTGTGATCGTTACACTGCGGATGCAATCATTTTTAGAGAATACCACTACGGTTTAGCGGTTAGACGATATTGTCTTCATATCGAAAGTTTTTATGTTTATTACGAAATAACTCTGATTAATTATAATCAAAAGTCCATTAATTCTTGTGAAGTGTTTTGCTGATCACATTGTGAAACGATATCAGCATTCTTCAACACTGGGTTCATACTTGTTTTGCAAGTATTTTCTGATTTCGAGATTTCTACATTCTATCTTATAAGTAAATCGTTTTTTTATACGAGTATAATCTGAGTTTAACCTTACATCATATTGTAAAGTAGTTGGCTTAAAAAAAATCACTATTATTCAAAAATTTGTATTATTTACAGTTTTAATCACTCAGTTATCCTCTCTACTCGTCAGAGGCCGTTGTGACCTAGGCCCGTTTTCTAAAATCTCTCTTCCACGGTCTAAAGCACACTCCCTTCAGAAAACGATGGCACATTGTATCTGCTTAGAATAAGATACATGTCAATTGTCAACCCACCGTTTTTTGAGCTTTCTTCTGATGAAGACTCAAAAAACACAGCCTGGACAGCGGTGATTCGCTGGCCAGAAACCACTCAGTAATAAAAGTATTAAAAGTACTTACCCTATACCTTACCCTCATTGTGGAAACACTGCATACATAGCATAGTATCTATTATATTGTAAACTTGTTTTGAAAAGAGCAACTGCCGAGTTTCTTGCTGGTTCTTCTCGGCAGGAAGGGCATTCCGAACCAGTGGTAGTCTCATCGACGATTCAAAAGCACTTGTAAAAAAGTTTATTTGATTAAAAAACATTTCTATTCTATTCTATAGAAATTTTAAGTGGCCTGGATATTTTAGAAAAGTGAAGAGGGCTTTTATCCAATGCTCACCTACCTCCCACGCAAAGCTCTGTAAGTCCATGCAAAAACTAAGAAATATAACCTTAGTTTAATAAATCAGAGCTCAGCATAAACTTGCTAAATTAGGATAAAACTTAATACCACAGCTACGGTCTGGACGATCCATCAGACGGGTCGCGTGTTCAAGCTGGGAATGATTTTATACACAGATTTGCATTTTGCAAACGTAAATCTTTACGCGAATATCACAGCTTGTTGGATACTGTATGTTAATAATTTATTTTGGAACTTGGTTTGCATGTTACAGCTTGTTTTTAACCGTCTTCCAAAAAAAGAGGAGTTCAGCCGGTATATTTTTTTTAGAATACTACTAGAGGTAGCAGTCCTATTTACTATACGGTTTAGGTATTATTACACCGCGCCGCTGCACTGTGTTCATTTGCAATTGTTTAAGAATTTTTTATTTACAAGGGTAAATTTAAAAATTTAAAACACTCCCGACATGAGAATCTATGGCTGTTGAATTATCAAATAATTGTCATTTAACGATTATACTGGCACGCGTGAAGCACTTAATCGAGTGATCATACGCCAAAAATGCCTTACACCATTTTGGAAAAGAGCTGATACTCTTACACTGCTGGACCGATATTAACCAAACATAGCTAAGAACCACCGCAAGGAAACTGGCTTTCAAATGTAAAAAACCGCATCGAAATCGGTCCATCCGTTTGAGAGCTACGACGCCACAGACAGACACGCACACACAGAGACAGACAGACAGATATCGACGTCAAACTTATAACACCCCTCATTTTGCGTCGGGGGTTAAAAAATGAAACCTGTGAAATTCTGTGGAAATTATTTTACAGGCCAGTAATACTTTTTGCATTGATATGATACATAGGTACGATAGGCATCAGGCAGGATATGAAGAAAAACTTTTTTTATAAAGAATATGTATTAGTCAAGCAAACTTGACAATGATATATTAAAATAAGCTGAAAGGTTCTGTTAGGAGTGGGCACGATAATAGTGCAATGGACGGGGATCAAACCGTCGACCTTTTTAGCTTTCAGTCTGCACTTTAAACCGTTAGGCTATTGAGGTTTCAAATCCTGTAGCTACCTACACAGTACACTAAAATAATTTATGTACCTGCCTAGCAAAAGCCTCATCAATTTACCCGTAAAGCAATTAGAAATAAAACAGTGAATCCAATTATTATGTTCAGGAATTACATACCTACAAAAATAAAAACAGATGTTAATAGCTCACGAAGATTACGGTAGGACAAACTGGTCCCTTTAAGCTGGAACCTACCGGCAATCTAAAGTTCACTGCATCTGCCTTCAGGGAAAACCATACAGAAGGCGTTGACCGCGTATCATTTCCTACAGCTTACATCGTGATTATGCTGCCTTCATGAATAGGCATCAGGTGAATAATAAATGACTGATTTACGGACATTTTGCAAGGCGAATATTTTTTCGTGTTATTATGCAGTATTTATTTCAAAATTTCGATATTATGATGATGAGTTTCATGGAAGCGATAAAGATTTTATAAGTATAATAGTTGTCCTATTTGAAGAGTGTGTAGTCAACTGCTGAGTTTCTCGTCAGCTCGGTAGAATAGATTTTATATTTAAGATTTAGGTTCATGTGAAACGGAGAGCCAACGGAGGAAATTTATATAATCATTTTAAAAATAGAACTATCGTAACAAAATTCAGAGGACGATAATAACAAAATTGAGCCAAGGATTATTTGATCAGAATGTTTAATTTCCTGTAGCTTTTACCTTTATCGCTCCGGCTACATGGTTCGTCTTGCCTGTGGTTGTAACCGATAAGTGCGCAGTCCAATCTTCCGCAAGTCTGCGGGATACCGTCTTGCCAATTGCCATCCACACGCACGGCACCAAACTTGGCTCGTGCAGGTAATAATAATAATAATAATTCCTTTATTTGCAAGATTGCATGTTTACATAATAGGTGTTTCATAATTAACAGATGCCAAGCTACAATTAGCCATACTATGGCATGCAAATGATTTGTACATAATGTCATTAATTAATAGCATGTCAATGAATTAAATTATGATATAAATAATAATTTCAATAAGATTAATCGAATTACCTTGCAATTTAACATTAAAGCATTCTTATCATAAATAAGGCATGTCCAACTCAAATCATTTTTACAAATTCAAATAATCGTTTACGGAATAAAAACATTTATCCAGGAGCCACGTATACAAACGGGTTTTAAATGGTATTAGTGACCTAATATCTTTTAATTCAGCTGGTAGTTTATTATAGATTTTGACACACATTGCATCACAACTTTTTTTGTAGTGGCTGCTCTTTGGGGGGTGTTTTGTAACTAGGCGGTCTAGATTTCTGCACCTTCTCGGATACACTTCGGATACTTTTGTGAATAGGTTTTGGTGACCTTTAACGAACACTAACGTAACGAACGTAAGCGCTCAGGTACTATTATATATTCTGTGGCTCAGGTAAGACGGAGCGTGTAGCCGATACTTAAGTTAAGTTCAAGTTTTAGTTTGAGTGGTAGGTTTTAGTTTGAGTGTTTTGGTTAATTTTGTTTTGTTTACGAGAACTTTTATGGCACAGTATAAGACGCCTTACTCTAAGAGCGCTAACTCGCCGACAAACTGCATGAGTACTTTGATAAATTATTAATATAATTTTGTAATAAATAAAAATAACCGCAAATTCAAAGCTTTACAAAAAGTGCTGCGAACTAGAAACCTTTCGTACAATATGTTTCAATATACCTACTTATTATTAATAATATGCGCAATTGTCTCCATTGGATTGATAATAGGTTAATAGGTATTATCATTAAATCAGTTTAGAGAATTGCATTACCTTATATAATATTTAAATTTCTCAGTGCAACGAAGTTATTCCATTCATAGGTTCAGGTCAGTGACAGTTAGGTTTGAAACATGCTTGAGAAGTTTCATTTTACAGTCTCGATTCTCGAGTTTACTATGTTCGTATCGAATGATAAAGAAATAAGATAGTGTAATATGTTCTAGAAATACTATACGTTACATTAGACATGCAATATGTACCTGCATAATATTATAAGTGATAGGCTAATAGATATATGTAGACATATTTATATGTATATGTATATATTTATAGATTAGGTATGTAGGTCCATGTATATTATTATGTTTTTGCCTTAGAAAAAGTAGGCAATCCCATTTGCATAAAGCGATTCGGCATTTATTCAAGCCTTCAACAAAAAAGAACATTTTTCATGCTTCGACTGATATACGCCCAAGCATTTCGACGAAATTTCAAAACGCAGTCTCTCCTCTTTTTAACCTTTTATTGAGTCTTATAAAACACAAGTAAGCCCATTACATTTTCCACGTGGATTTCTATTTTTTTTATTCCGTGGGAACCCTTTGATTTTTACAAGCTTTTATTTAACTTGCAATGTATGTACGTTTAGGTCAAATTTCGCAAGATGAATTAGAACCACTTTCCGGTTTCCGATTGAGCTGTGCATGTCTATGTAAATCAGATGACAATGCAATATTATTGTGACATGATCTGATGATGGAACTGGAAGATGGCTATGGGAACTCTGTAATAAAACAACGTAACTGCATCGAATTTGGGCTCGTTTGATTAGTCTTGACAAGTACTTTGGTCCTAGATGATATTCAGGGTCTGATGATGAAACCGGAAGGTGGTTTTGGTAACTCTGTAATAAAACGACGTAATCCCATCGAGTTTAGACTCGTTTGATTCGCCTTGACAAGTACTCTGGTCCTAGATGATATCCAGGGTCTGATAATGAAACCGGAAGGTGGTTTTGGTAACTCTGTAATAAAACGACGTAACCCCATCGAGTTTGGGCTCATTTGATTCGTCTTGTGTCAAGTACTCTGGTCCTAGATGATATCCAGGGTCTGACGGTATAGCCAGCTACTAAGCTTGTTTTTAATATTTTTTTTATTTACACTTATTCGAGATAAAAAATGCTAGTCCATGACCGTCGCCTATCTTTGAGCCTTTCGCCACTAGGCCAATTCACGATTCACGTCGGTTCAGTGGTTGAGCCGTGAACATAGTACTAGTAGACAATGGATGGAAGAATAATTAACTCTAAACGTTTAAATTTTAAGTAAAGTTGCCTGATTATTTACTCTGAACGAAAAATTTTACAAAGCCCCAGAGTCAAGGATGTGAGAATCTGGTATTCAGAAATTTCCATAAAATCCCGCATTCTGCTACAACCTCGCATAAAATGCAAATAAAAGTAATATTTTAAAGATCTGCTGCATAATATGTGTGTCGGTCGTTTAACGTCATATCTAAAGCAGATCACAGACTGTCGCAAGATGCAAATGAACCGCAAGAGGCGAAATTGGGATTGCCAGATTGCCAGACAAATCTCGACCGTATTGCAACCGTTTACGCTAGGTACAGTAGTCGCAGGCAAAGCATTGTAGGACTGTAGGTATAGCACTGAAAGTAATAATAATAATAATAATAATAATAATAGTTTATTTATTTTCCAAAAAGTTTACAATAAGTATAACTTAATGAGCAAACAAATTATGGTCGGTCTCTGCTGCCTAATTTAGGTTGCCCTGTGCTTTAGGCAGCAGTGGCCTTCCCTCCATTAGAAACTACTACACAATATTTCAATACAGAAAGGTTTACAAGGGTGCCCATATGAAAAATAACGTGAGCTTAAGTAAGTTGTAGTGTATGTGAGTGTGTGGGTGTGTGTGATTGTGTGTGGGTGTGTGTGTGTGTGCTAGATTGTTTTTGTAATATGTAGAAAATATATATCTTAGGTTAAATATAAAAAATAGAATTATGTTTCTTTTAAAGTTCAATTTATACATTTTATTATGTTTTCTGTCTCATCATAACTAAGACTTTGTAAGAATTGAGTGACAGTATTTTTACAATTAAATCTATTCATTTCATATATTGAAAGTGCTTTATTTAGTTTGTTATATAACGTCTTACCTAAATAGCATTGGAAACGTTGTGCAAAACGAGAGCGAAAACGCGGAATATTAAAAATTTTAAATTTACGCCGCTTAATACTACGGTCTGCTACTAGTTGATCTAGTGAGCCATGTTGATTTAGAATTATACGTAAAATGAACAGCTGTCGTACCGTTAGAACTTGGGCATCAGCATATAAATCCGAAGTAGGAAATCGCTTAGGTAGTTTTAACATGACTTTCAAAACTGCACGTTGGGCCCTCTCTAATGGCAAAAGATTTGATTTAGGAATTCCTCCCCATGTATCAATCATCATCATCAAAGCGCTACAGCCCTGGGTGGGCCTTGGCTTGGTCAAGCAAATTTCCCCATCTGAGGCGATCTTTAGCGGCCTCTCTCCAACTCCGTACTCCCAAAACTCTCATGTCCTTTTCCACTCCGTCAATCCACCGGCCTCTAGGTCTTCCTCTGCCTCTACGGCCCTCTGGTTTACTGTCAAGCAACTTTTTTGGGGCTCTTGAATCATCCATGCGTTGCACATGTCCTGCCCATCGCATTCGTGACAATTTAATGATTTTGACTACATTCGGTTCTTTAAATAGTCCATAGAGTTCGTGATTGTAACGAATGCGCCAGATACCATTATCTTGAACAGCACCGAAAATCCTCCTCAGGACCTTTCGCTCAAAAATTAGCAGGCTGTTTTCATCCTTCTTACTTAGAACCCAGCATTCAGCCCCGTAAGTAAGAATTGGCCTAAGTAAAGTTTTGTATAGGAGTATTTTAAGATGTCTTGGCAGGATCTTAGATCGGAGGTAGCGTAACAGACCAAAATAACATTTGTTTGCCGAAGTAATTCTCCTTTGAATTTCTATTGAGATTTCGTTCTCTGATGTGACGAGGGAGCCGAGATATATGAAGTCTCTAACTGTAGCAAAGGTTTTCGTGCCAATTTTAATGTCTTCATTCAATGGAATGTGTTGGTCCCTCACTACCGGCATATATTTGGTCTTTTGTTGATTGATGCACAATCCAGCCGCTTGTGTTGCGTTCTCCAGTGCTAGGTATGCGTTGTCTAGGGTTTGTCGTGTTCGGCTTACTAGGTCCAGGTCATCTGCATATCCTAGTACTTGTACAGATTTGTAGAAAATAGTGCCCTCTTTTTCTATTTTTGAATCTCGCACACATTTGTCTAGCACAATATTAAAAAGCAGGCAGGAAAGCGCATCGCCTTGTCGCAGCCCGTCATTTACACGAAAAGGATCCGAGAGATCCGTTTGGATTCTTACTCTACACTCCGTCTTACCAAGGGTCATTTTTGTTAAAGATATCAACTTTATTGGTATATTGATATCTTTCATCGCTTGAAAAAGGAAATTTCGGTGTACGCTATCATAGGCAGCTTTAAAGTCTATAAACAAGTGATGGGTGTCGACATTGAATTCGCGCGTTTTTTCGAGGATCTGCCTTAGGCAAAAGAGTTGGTCCGTTGTAGATCTATTGGGCCGGAAACCGCATTGGAATTCGCCTAGTGCAGGTTCGGTGTATTTAACTAATTTGTCATAAAGAACATTCGCAAAGATCTTGTAAGCCACGTTGAGAAGTGAGATACCTCTGTAATTAGCGCACTCTAGTATATCACCTTTTTTGTGTAAAGGAGATATGATCGCTGTATTCCATTCATCGGGCAAGCTTTCACTTGTCCATATTTGGTCTATTAGGCTATGGAATTCTTTGTAGAGTCTTGGTCCCCCATATTTAATAAGCTCTGCAGGAATATTATCAAATCCTGGTGATTTATTATTTCTTAGCCGCTGTATCGCTTGCTCAACGTCATCCAATGTTGGTTTAGGCGCCTCATGGTCATTCATATTATCATTTATTAAATTAGTTTGTTCGCGTTGACTGGTACTATTTAGAAGATTATCAAAATGTTCTACCCATCTCTCTAGGATTTTCACTTTATCATTTAATATGTCACCTTGTTCATTTCTACATGCTATTGTTTTAGGTTTAAGTTTTTTACGTCCCATATTTACTTTCCCATAGAATTTTCTTGTTTCTTTTTGACAATAATCTGTATTGAGCTCTTCTAATTCTTGCATTTCGGATGCTTTTTTTTTTCTTTTTATGTACTGCTTTTTCCTGTCTTCTGAGTGTTTTATAAATGTCTGTCTTTCGCCGGGTACCAGATGCCATCATATTACGCCACGCTATGTTTTTCTTGTCCGTGACTTCTTGACACTCTGCGTCAAACCAATCAGAACGCTGACTGTAGTTCCGCATACCGAGCGTTTCTTCTCCAGCAGCATATATTGCTTCTTTCAATCGGTTCCAGTGTTCATCGACGTTCACATTCTCAGCATCTTCTGGCACTTGACAATCACGAGTAAGTAAACGGCAGATGGTGTCTATATATTTTAATTGTGTGTGTTTGTCCTTTTTAAGTGGATCTATATTAAATTTTTTAACTTTTTCCGTTTTACTATATTTGTACCGGGAGATGCGAGCTCTAATCTTGCAAACAACGAGGTGATGATCAGAGTCTATATTAGCACCTCGATGAGTCCTTACATCGAGAAGGTTAGAGAAGTGCCTAGAGTCTATTAAAACATGGTCTATCTGGTTTTTAGTTTGTCCGTCAGGTGAAATCCAGGTAATTTTATGAATGTTTTTATGTGGGAAACAAGTGCTGCCTATGATCATATTAAGAGAGCTAGCTAGGTTTACCAAACGTATGCCGTTATCATTACACGTATCATGAAGACTATGGGAGCCAATTGTAGGCCGGAACACATTTTCCTTGCCAATTTTAGCGTTAAAATCGCCAAGTATTATTTTAACGTCACCTCTCGGGACCTTGACGTAAGTGTTTTCTAGGTCGTAGTACCACTGCTCTTTTTCTTCTTCATCTGTTTCTTCAGTAGGTGCGTGGACGTTTATAAAAGTAAAGTTGTGGAATCTTCCTTTTATTCTCATAGTACACATTCGCTCGTTAATTGGTTGAAAATCAATAACTAAATGCTTTAGTCTCTTGCTAATAATGAATCCTGTACCGAAAATGTGTTGTCTTTTATGACCGCTGTAATACACGGAAAAATCCGGTTTTTCAATAACTCCTTGACCTGTCCATCTCATCTCTTGCAAAGCTGTAATATCTGCTCTGTGTTGTTGCAGCTGCTGGCAGAGTAACCTAAGTCCCGCAGATCGGTGAAGTGATCGAAGATTCCAAGTACATAAGATAAAATCGTTAGCCGTTTTGACATAGCCGGGTCGTTTTGGTTTATATCGATCGGTTATTTTTCCTTTTCCTTCCTTAATCATGTTTGGGTTTTCAGATGAGTGAGTGATTGGCTCCCTGCATCCTAGATCCGGTGGTGGGGCTGCCACCTTTGGCGCCGAGTCACGCCAGGTTTAGTTTCAGGTTTATCCTTCCCTAAATTCGACGCAGTATTAGGGTGCCGACGTTTCACCCTCGCTCGTATACGAACTTGCTGTTTGTGCCTTAGCATTACATAATGCTGGTGTATGTGTGCAGCCTTTTCACTCTGATGATCTTAAGAGTGTGGACCAGGTGTTGGCGGTCCTCCCTCCTCCTTTATCCAGGCTTGGGACTGGCACTGAGTGACCCCAGTGGCGGAGTTCAATGTATCAATACAGTATAATAATATAGACTGACAGAGTGCCATGTACATGACTTTCATGATTTTGAGATTAGCTAAGTGCGAGTGATGTTAGCAGAACAAGTCAACTGCAGATAGAGCTTTTAACTCTATCAAAAGAAATGTGGCTGTTGTTTGCCGTCAGAAGAGGTTGGACTGTCCTTTGCAGCAAAGTGACCTTATTCCCATTTTCAGCAACTACTGTCAAAAAAGCACGGCTCTTAAGTCTCTTGCGGGTCGTCTTATTGCAAGCAATCAGCTTACTAACGTCCCTCTTACAAAATGAAAATACAGGTGTTCGGCGTCGTTACTGATTAGAAAAGATCGGTTTCATTGGGATATGCAATCTCGTTTGCAAATGACTCTTGGCTATCGAACAGGTTTTGTTGACAGGACTTGAGAACTTGCATTCAGAAATGAGCTCCTCCGGCCGTTTGTTAACGTTTCACGCCATTTTTCTGGTTTAAGCTTACCAGTTTCCTATAATCTCTGCCATTAGTTTCCAAATAAAGAGAATATTCTCTTTTAAATCTAATAGCAGGTAATCTAAGGATGTTTTATTACATATAATAGTTATAGAAATGTCTTGAAATCACTTTAAGCTGCACTGTATTGAGCAGAACATGCATGGAGAAAAAAGGGCTAAATAACTTTAGTTTTTAATCTGATACTATCAATAGTTCACAATAATAAGGTGAACTCCCAGGGACCTACTTATTTTGTTTAGTTCTAGAATATTATAAGTAATAGCGTGCGTGCTATTTAAAACTTATGTTCGTGTAAATAAAAACGCGCACTTACTTACGGCGCGGCCGGCGTGACGTGAAATGCGACGTGATTTGCTTTTGCTCTTTGTCGTTTTGACTGGTGCACATTGTTTTCAGTGTTTCGCTTGCTAGCTCACTAGCGGTATATTGAGTTGGAAACTTACGCTGTGCTTTTTGTGACGACATAGTCGCTTGTTTTCGGCAAAACAAAACGGTTTTTATAAAATATGTTCGCCGTTTGTTGACTTAACTGTGCGCGTATTTCTTTTTTATTGTTACATGCATAAATAAGAACTCAATTTGTATAATAATTAATTATTATTTAGAAGTAATAAATATAATTTAAAAAGCTTGCTGATTTCTAAATATGAATTTTATATTTGTTTATTTATACAGTGCGTAAAGAAAGTCCTTAGAATTACCTGTAAAAATGTTGATAAGATTTTTAGGGTTCCGTACCAAAATGGTAAAAATGGAACCCTTATGGTGAGACTTTCTCCGTCCGTCCGTCCGTCACAGTCACTTATTTCAGTAACTATTAAAGCTATCGACATGAAATTTGGTATAGTTGTGTATAGTAGTGGCCCAACATCATTGGAATAAAGAAAAATCTAAAATTATTTTTAGTTTTATTAAAAAAGGGGGAAAATCGGGGGTTGGAAATTTCAAAGTAAAATAACTATACCGAGTGGGGTATCATATGAAAGGACTTTACTTGTGCATTCAAAAACAGTTTTTTATTTATTTCTATATATAATAGTTTTTGATTAATCGGCCAAAATGTCGAAAAATATACCGTTCCCCATCCCCCCCCCCCCCCCCCCCCCCTTATCTCCGAAGTTTACCAATCGAAAAATCTGAAATAATTATGGTCAACAGAGGGTTATGTATATTTTACAGGAAAAATAAAAGCAACGCGAAAATTATTTTACTTTGATTAAAAAAGGGGGAAAATCGGGGGTTTGAAATTTCAAAGTAAGATAACTATACCGAGTGGGGTATCATATGAAAGGCCTTTACTTTTGCATTTTTAAACAGTTTTTTATTTATTTCTATATATAATAGTTTTTGAGTAATCTGGCAAAATGTCGAAAAAAATACCGTTCCCCCCCCTTATCTCCGAAGTTTACCAATCGAAAAATCTGAAATAATTATGGTCAATAGAGGTTTATGTATATTTTACAGGAAAAATAAAACCAACGCTCTAACTAGCATAGTTTTTTTTATATTAAACAATAAACCTCTACAAACAAAGTTAACGATAAATAAGAAAATTAATATAATACTATCGTTTTACTTTTACTTTTGGAGTACGGAACCCTCGGTGCGCGAGTCCGACTCGCACTTGACCGGCTTTTTTTATACTACACCTGCTCGAAAAGTACCTTCTGATTCGTGTCATATCGAGAAAGAGCGAGAAAGAAAATACGTCTTTACGTGGAGACAAATCTGCGTGCTGAAAAAATGTATGAAATTTCATTATTTACGTGCTTTAGCGGGTTGAAAAGTTGTATGAAAATCCATTACATACGTGGTTGCTTTTTTTAAATTTTTGATAAAATTAGTTCAGTAATACAAATACTTAAAAAAATTGTGGTAAGCAGGCTACTTTTAAGGTACGCCAGCTACTTTAGAGGTACGCCGGCTACTTTAGAGGTACTCCGTCTACTTTAGAGGTACGCAGGCTACTTTGGTGGTACGCAGGCTACTTAGATGGTACGCCATACTTTTAAGGTACGCCAGCTCGTTTAGAGGTACGTCGTCTACTTTAGAGGTACGTAGGCTACTTTGGTGGTACGCAGGCTACCTGCGTACCTCTAAAGTAGCCGGCGTACCTCCAAAGTAGCCTGCGTACCTTAAAAGTAGCCTGCGTACCTCTAAGGTAGTCACCGTAGAGGTACGCCGACTACTTTAGAGGTACGCAGGCTACTTTTCAGGTACGACAGCTACTTTAGAGGTACGTCGGCTACTTTAGAGGAACGCCGTCTACTTTAGAGGTACGCAGGCTACTTTGGTTTTACGCAGGCTACTTTGGAGGTACGCAGGCTACTTTGGAGGTACGCAGGTAGTCGGCGTACCTCTAAAGTAGCCGGCGTACCCTAAAAATAGCCTGCGTACCTCTAAAGTAGTGGGCGTACCTCTATGGTGACTACTTTAGAGGTAGGTACGCAGGCTACTTTAGAGGTACGCAGGCTACTTTAGAGGTACGCCGTATACTTAAAAGGTACGCAGGCTACTTTGGTGGTACGCAGGCTACCTGTACCAAAGTAGTCAGCGTACCTCTAAAGTAGCCGGCGTACCACCAAAGTAGCTTGTGTACCTCTAAAGTAGACGGCGTACCTCTTAAGAAGCCGGCGTACCTCTAAAGTAAACTTCAATAATTAAAAATTGTGTCTGTTATTTTCCTCGTAGGTGTAGTATAAAGCACTATGTATCACTCGGGAGAAAGTGCGATTCCTAACTCGGGCGTATTGATACACTCGGCTTCGCCTCGTGTCTCAAATGACGCCCTCGTAAGTAATGGGTCACTTTCACCCCTCGTAGAACAATGTACTATTGCCCAGCTGAATTAGCACCATTTCTAATGGTTTCAATGTTTATGTATATGAAGTGTAGGAAAATCCTACTTCCTACTAATATTATAAATGCGAAAGTTTGTGAGGATGGATGGTTGGATGAATGTTTGTTACTCTTTCACGCCAGAACGAATGAATCGATTTGGCTGTTTGGAAAGGAGATAGCTAAATTAGAATATAGGCTACTTTTTAATTCCCGTGTGAATTAAAAAACCTTAATCCACGCGGACGAAGTCACGTGCATCAGTTAGTTGTATAATAATGCGTAATAGTTTCGATTTCTCCAAGAGGTTCCACCGGGCAACACGCGGTTAGCACAATGGCACGTTGTTGATCTTTAGAATAATTTTGCTGGTGATGTAATTTACGTACGAGTACAGCTGCTTAGTTGAAGCGTGATTGCCACTTATTGTGTTCCATATCTCTAAACGCTGTAAAAACTTATTTATAGCTTTGTATTGTGAGCTGTCTACACAATGCTGGCGACGACGTAAACCAATTAACGAAATTGCCGCTAAAATGATTATCCGACGTTTGTAGAGGCCTTGCAAATCAAATTCACCTTCGGGGCAATTGTACGCGATTGTACAAAAAAGTATTACAGGCTTACGAAGTCAAGGTCCGAAGCGATCGTGCGGTAATAGTGTTTGAACAGGTGTACGATTGTACAAAAGCTGCATCAATCATTGCTACAATCTCAAAAAGTATAAAGTATAAAATCTTAAAGTATGATTAAATCTTAAAGTATAAAGTATAATCTCAATTGTGGTGATTGGCCGAATTATGTCTGCGATTCATTTTAAGAGAGTTTAGTTTTTAAGAGTAAAGGTAGCTAAGTGGATTGTATTCCCCCCGCAACCCTTAATGGTATCTCCCTTAATGGAGTTGCAGAATTTAAATATTTGGGGCATATAGTAACGGAGGACTTGAATGATACAAAAGACGTAGAGAGGGAACTTAGGGCGTTGGCGGTCAGATGTAATATGATAGCCCGCAAGTTTGCACGGAGTACGAGAGAAGTGAAGCTTACACTTTTTAAACCATATTGCCAAACTTTCTACACCTGTAGCTTGTGGGTGAAATATATGCAGAGGGCCTATAATGATTAATGACCTACGCATACAATACAACAATGGTTTTAGAGTACTGATGAGGCTGCCGCGCTTCTGCAGTGCATCACAAATGTTTGCGGAGACTCACATTAATGATTTTCACGCAATTATGAGAAAAAGATCAGCGTCGATGATGAGCAGAATGCGCGGAAGCTCCAACAGTTAGTATTTGGAAAACATCTATTAAATGGTTATGGAGCGCTGGATAGGTATGTACGCGTTACAAGATGTTATGTTACAAGAAGCGGCCGAGATGGTACTTTAATTAAAATTAAAAAAATATAATTACTAACATAGTTAATAAAGTTTATTTGTTATTAACATTAAAATTTAAGTTGTTATTGATATGGATATTTTTATCTGAAATAAACGATAATATATTATTATTTTAGCCAATAGCGAGAGAGTGTCGGCCGACCAGGTTTTAACGATCAATGACAATCGTTAAAAATATTCATCATGAACAAAAGATACACAATCACACTTCAGGGCTGTTCGCGATCATCACAGTGTAGCAATCATTTTTAGACAATCGCGCAGCAGGTGTGTTCAGTGTACCAAGAAGACGAGACGCCAATCTTAAAATACTCATTACAGATAATAAGAAATTCAGTGAAGGATAACCGGAATAACGAACTTTTTTATATTTTTTCCAGGCATTTTGAACCGGTCCGTTTGTAAGGTTCAAGCAGAAAATAAGCTTTTTGGAGATACATTTTTGCCACCGCAGATTTAGTCGATCCCTCTTGGGAATACTCGCCTCACGATCAGAAGGTCCTGAGATTTCCCAGTTGAGGTAAATTAAGGATATTGAACAGTTTTCTAAATTAGCTTTTGCATGTTTCATAAGATATGTATCTAGGTACTTTTTGGTTCGCTGAACGATCGAAGGTTGACATCAAGCAAAACCCTAGACCCTGGATTGTTATAAAAACAATGAGAAGGAAAATAAATAGTCGCAGACATTTCTTTGTGTTTACACTGTACATGCAGGCTGTTATCAGTACATACACGCGGCTTCCAGCTCATAATAGCTAAGATAACCTTGCGTCTGACTCGTAACATTTCCGACGTAAGATATCGATTCAGAAAATACCTACCTAAAGTAATCTTAATATTAAAAAATATATATTTCGTAAACATTTCGTAACAGGTGTCGTAAAATGAGTCACACGCATAAGTGTCTTATCTAAGTAAGTACTTCAAAATAAGCACCATCTTTGTATGAAACGCGCATGGGAGCGCTTGAGGGTGATTTACTGATTTCCCTTAGAAGTCTAATACAATTTTATATTTCTTTTAAAATATAGGAGCATCTACTCTTTTTTAGTCAGACATTGTGTACTAGTGTACCTACTCGTATATTATAGAACGAGTAACGGAGAGGGCAGACTGGCTACTTTTAGCGGCAGCGAACGGCGTTTTTATGGCTTTTTGCGACTTCATCGCGATTTCGCCACTCCAACGCGCTTGATCGTAAAAAAGTCAAATCGCGCGATTTAGCGATTCTGCGATATTCGATCGCTGAAATCGTGCATCAAACGCAGAAATTAGCGATTGAGAATCGATCAGTCGCAAAAAGCCATAAAACCGCTAAAAGCCGAAATAAATCGCCGATCGCTGCCGCTAAAAGTAGCCAGTGTGGCCTCTCCCTAAAGTAAATATTATTGTTTACGAAAGTGTTAATTCGCTATCTAACGGTATCAAAGTCAAACGGTTGACCTACCAATGTTATTTCCAATCTGAATAAATTATATTTTGTGCTTCGCATTGTGTTAAAGCGTAACCACCGAGTTGTGTCATTTTCATTTATCAAAACCGTTCTGTGGAAAGTTCAGATAATAACTCTGGAAATCTCAATAGCTCAGTGGTCAGGAGGCGGACTGAAAACAGAAAGATCGAAGGATCGAACCCCACCTTTGCACTACCTCCATTATCGTACCCATTTTATGCTTATTTGGAGGAAAAAGGGGAATATGAAGGCGTTTGCAATATTATAGAAACCCGAAAAATATTTTTATCGGCTTCCTATTTAATGTATCGACTTTTCAGTACTTTTTATACGTAGGTACATTATAACTATGCATATTGTATTGTACTATTTAATATCCAAGATATATTATAAGACTTCCAGAAGAAATCTTTTAAGTAATACTGTAAGTCCAGCCGCTCATTGTGACTTTTTGTCGCCGTGACTTTGTTTCGCTGTCACCTACTGTCGCCCACGATGCGCCCACTGTTTTAGGCCAGCCGCATGTCACTGGACGACAAATCACGCTCATTCTTGAAATGGATTTCAAATATCGTCAGTTGCTGGAACTATTTATCGCCGAATTGTCTCATCTCTACAGTGAGCGCACTTCCACAATGAGCGGCTGGCCTAAACCGTATCTGTTGCGAAGGTATTACTAACTACTACGGCCGTTCAGAGAATGCGTTCCTGACACGTCGCGATTGAACTGACGACGTAACTTTGTAATGGCGTTGCAGTTACGATAAAAATATTATTGCTGGTTGTTTACCGTTTTAACAATTGATGAGCATTAAAACAACATTATTATATCAATAATCAATTAATGTTATAATTTTGTGCCAAACTGAGTGTCAAATAACTTGGTAAACAATATTTATATGATAGGTGTCAGGAACGCATTCTCTGAACGGCCGAACAATACTTACGAGTACCTATAATAATTTACCGTACCGATATTGAATATTGGTGTTTTTAGGGTTCCGTACCCAAAGGGTACCAACGGGACCCTATTACTAAGCCTACGCTGTCCGTCCGTCCGTCCGTCTGTCAGAGGGCTGTATCTCGTAAACCGTAATAGATAGACAGATGAAATTTTCACATATTATGTATTTCTATTGCCGCTATAACAACAAATAATAAAAATTAAATTAAATTAAAAAAATTAAATTAAAATGGGTAGGTGGGTAGATGGAAATTTTTTAATTTAATTTTTTTAACGGAACCCTAAAAGAGCGAGGCCCGACTCGCACTTGGCCGATTTTTATCACGTATTGAAACACATATTTTATTAAGGATGATTATACGGTTCTGCCAGCGAAATTCAAATTTAATTTGGTTTTTCGCAATTTGTAAACTAATACGACAAACTAGGCTAATGGCATTCTAATTGCGCCAGTAGAATTATCATCTTCACAAGTTTACATAAAAATCTTTACTTGAAAGTGACCAGTTTATGAAACTAATCAAAATACTGACTAATTTGTGAGTAACTCACGTCCAACTCGGTATTTTGATTAATTTCTTAAACTGGTCACTTTCAAGTAAAGATTTTTATGTAAACCTGTGAAGATGATAATTTAATAATAAGCCTACTTTGTCGTATTAGTTTACAAAATGGGAAAAAACCAAATTAAATTTGAATTTCGCGGGCAGACTCGTATAATCCACCTTAATTTTGAAAATCCAATTTCAAGAATAGTTAGGAGGTAGATACTTGGCATAAAAACAACGTAAAATGAAAAACAATCGAATCGAAAACATTTAGGCCGGGCTTATTTTCGGATATTCGGTTGGAATGGGTACATGTCCAGTTTAACATTCTGGTCACGTAACGAATAAATGAAAATGAAATGCTAATTTTATTCAGCATCTTTAAACATTAATTTGGACAAAAGATTCAAATTACTTGAAGTTTTGTGTAAAGATGAAAGTTATTGATTAAGGTTTTTTCACTTTACAAAAATCATATTCTCAGATAAACATGTATGGTGCTTATTTGGTTTTACTGCTTGTATACCTACTAATCGTGATGCGATCGTATGCTTCTTCATACGAAATAGTCGATTTCGATAAAATCAATGGATCTAATGCGAATCGTTGTTGAGAAATATGATTTTAGCCTGATTATATAAATAAATCAAGACACTTTGATGGATATTGTACGTCTTTGTGTGTTACATAGTAAATTCATTGGGTGACGCGAGTCACGCATAAATTATTCAATTCCATTAGGGATCTCGATCCTTATATGACAAAGGTTGCTGGTCCCAGAAGACCGTTATTATTCCTGTCCCTCCATACCCTTAGTTCATACTTGATATCATACTGACATAGGTACTTATTTAGCTCAGTATTCCTTAGAGCAGGGCTTTCCAACCTTTTTGTAGGGCGGATCCCAAGTGCCATCATACATACCATGATCCGCGGGTCCAAAAGATCAAAATTACCTCAAAGAGACCGATTTGTCCATAAATCAAGTTTTTCAACAACACTTAGATTTTTTCTTCGTCAATGAAGATGTCATCTGTTCCTTCTAAACTATTTAGCATATTTAAAGTTCTAAAGATGTCAGCTGAGTAATTTAGCATGGAAAGTCATTAAAAACCGTGAAAGAATAATATACTTTATATATAGACACACAAATACATAGATTTATGTGGTGTATTTACCCTTAAAACATATTTTCTCACCTCTCTGCATCCCATCTTTTACTCCTTTAAGAATTCCATTCTTCCGAGCCGATTGCCATTTTTTTTTAATAATGATGAAATTTCCGTGTAAGTGTGAGAAAATTTTAATTTATTCGGTCTATAAAGATTGCATTACATTAGAGAGATTAGAGAGTGACCTAGATGGCTGAGTACATTCCTGTCCTGTTCCTGAGTTCCGACCTACTGAGTACTCATCCACATCAATCAGTGCAACAAGCTAATACTGAGGATAATATCCAAGGGAAGGAACATAATAACAGTGACAAAGGATTATTATTTTTATACATAAAGCTTAAAGGTCTTGCCAAGTTTCAGGAAAAAAACGTTTAGGCTGCCTGTCCATTGATACGGAGCGGAGCGGTGACGTGCTTCGCAGACCAATCAGGTCATTGATTGATGACGTGATAATTTTAACACGTCATCTCTCAGCAATATAATTGGTCCACCGATCACATCTCCGCTCCGCTCCGCATCAATGGACAGGCAGCCTTATAAAGTGTTATAAGTATTACCTAGGCAGGAGTCAATTGAGACGCCCTTGGCGTCCAATCACAACGAAAACCAGCCAAATACACAGGAGATATTATAGTGCGAAAGTGTATGCCGTAAGTGTAGTTAGAGGGTAGGTACAGCAATCAGACATGACCGTAAAGAGGCGCAGGACCGACGGCTTTTTTTTGGTATGCTCATATTTTGTCTACATCCTTACTAATATGTAATTATGTATTATAAATGCGAAAATGTATTTGTTTGTTTGAGGGCCAACACGATCTCATCTATGCTAACATCCGGAAGATCATCGGTAAAGTGGCGTGTTAGCTGGGCTCTGGGATCCTGATCACAGGTCTTAGGCTGTTGGACATGAGTCTTATATAAGTGACCAAGAATATACATACCTTGGGCAAATTCTGCAGTTGGGTAAAAACAGCTTTGAGAAGGAGATTGACAGGAGGATACAGTTAGGTTGGGCAGCATTTGGGAAACTTCGTCGAGTCTTTTCGTCGCAAATACCACAATGCCTAAAGACAAAAGTCTTTAATCAGTGCGTCCTACCAGTGATGACTTACGGTGCTGAAACGTGGACACTGACAGTGAGGCTAGTCCACAAACTTCAAGTTGCTCAGCGTGCTATGGAGAGAGCCATGCTCGGAATTTCTTTGAGGGATAAAATCCGAAACGAAGTAATTCGCCAAAGAACTAAAGTGACCGACGTAGCTCTTAGGGCGAGCACGCTGAAGTGGCAGTGGGCTGGTCACACTTGTCGGAGGACCGATGGCCGCTGGGGTCGTTAGGTCCTCGAGTGGAGACCACGTCTCGGCAAACGGAGTGTAGGGCGCCCCCCGGCTAGATGGAGCGATGACATCCGGAAAGTGGCCGGCATCGATTGGATGCGAAAGGCCGAGGATAGGCAACGTTGGCGCTACTTAAAAGAGGCCTATGTCCAACAGTGGATGCACTCTGGCTGATGATGATGATGAATTAATCAGTACTCAGGTATATCCGATGTTCTTCTTCTTCTTTTTCTTGATCAACCGATAGACGTCCACTGCTGGACAAAGGTCTCTTGCATGGACTTCCACAGGCCTCGGTCTTGCGCCGCCTGAATCCAGCGGCTCCCTGCGACTCGCTTGATGTCGTCGGTCCACCTGGTGGGGGTCTGCCAACACTGCGCTTCCCGGTGCGGGGTTGCCACTCCAGCACCTTGGGACCCCAACGACCATCAGCTCTTCGAACTATGTGCCCCGCCCATTTCCACTTCAGTATCGCGATTCGCGACTCGCTGAGCTATGTCGGTGACTCTGGTTCTCCTACGGATCTCCTCATTTCTGATGCGATCTCGCAGGGATATACCGAGCATAGCTCTCTCCATCGCTCGCTGGGTGACCCTGAGCCTTCTTATGAGGCCCATAGTTAGCGACCATGTCTCGGATCTGTAAGTCATCACTGGCAACACGCACTGTTCGAAGACTTTAGTCTTCAGGCACTGAGGAATTTTGGACGAGAAGACATCTCGGAGCTTCCCGAACGCTGCCCAGCCGAGTTGGATTCGGCGGTTGATCTCTTTCTCGAAATTGGACCTACCTAGCTGGACTGTGTGTCCCAGGTAAATATACTCGTCGACAATTTCGAGTGCAGAGTTCTCAACTACAATTATTCGATGTTGCATTGTTTTAAATTAAAAGCTGAAAATGTTTTTGTATTTCTAGGTAAAATATTACTAAAGTTTTGTATTTTTTTATATAAAATTAAGTAGGTAAATAATATTGAGTTTATTTTTTGGATACTCTGCGTAGAGTTAAATTATTCAGTTTACTTAATGATTTTGGGAGAAAGTAGGTAATCACAAGGTCATCAATCTTTCGCCGCGTGTGATCTTTATTATCCGCCGGAGTGTGGGTGTCAAATGACGTACAGTGTGTCATGTGTGAACTCGGCTGACTCTACCGATCGTATAAAAAATCTTTATGGCGATTATAAATAGCTTCTACCTAATCCGTACTAAAAATATTATAAATGTGAAAGTGTTTGTTTGTTTTTTGACATTCAACCACACAGCAACGGAGCAACGGATCGATGTATTTTTTTGCATTGGTATAGTTGAGTGCTTGGAGAAGTTGGAGAGTGACATAGGCTACCTTTTATCTCATATTAATAGAGGATTCCCGCGAGAATTGGGAAATTTTAAAAAACTCAACCGCTTTTGAACTAAGTAAGATATTCGAACTGCAAAATTTTGTCTTTGGTCAGAGTTTTTCGCGTGTTGAGTACATAAACCAATAAATTGACAAACTTTTGAGACAGAGACTAAATTTATAACCATCTTTAGGCTGAAATAAAAATAATACCTATTATAACAAAAAAAAAAAAACAATAGTAGAAATGTTTCACACTTTATAAAGAGGAACGAATGTCTCGAGATCGTCGCTGGCCCAGTTCGCCTTTGTTTGCTGTGAGGCGGCATTTCAAGCGCGTATCCACTATCCAGCAAGTCCTTTTGTCTAAGGACCCATTGTGTATTCTATACATCATGAAACTGATGCCCACGCGCCGGTTGAATGGAAAATGACGAATACTTCAGAACAAATATCTTACATGCCAAGATTGGATGAGGTGTTTTATTTATGTTCTTCATTGCATATTTAATTCAGAGAGTTCGGTGAGGAAAAACAGCTTTTATCAAGTTTTATCTAACAGTGTGTAGGTAAGCTTCTATGACGTAGATAGATTGATGTTTTTAACAATAAGTACATATATCCATCTCCACACAGTTACGTGCCTAGTAGATATTTCATCATTGTAATGGGCGCCTAAAAATAAAATAAATCTATGCAAAAACGTGACAGAACATAACGCTCTGCCTAACTGAACCATAAAATTATTTTTCAATGTAATAAAAATAATTGGTCCGGGAGTCTGTAACATTGAAAGCTTTAAAAAGCCGAAAAAATGTAAAAAAAAATTAATGCAAAATTGGTCATCGCAAAAATTGATTATTTACAGTGTATTCGATATGAAATTTCGTACTCTCAGTTAAACATAATACATATACGCAAATATACAGTTGAAGTAGGTACGCTTTATCTGTTCAGTCAAAAAAATGTATGGCGTAGGTAGTGCTCAAAAAACTTCTGAAGGAATAGGTAGCGAAGCTTTCTATCGAATACACTGTACTTACAAATAAAATCGATATCCACGATGATGTTGTCGTTGTCTTGCTTTGAGTAATAAACCAGCAATGGAGAGGACTTGACCCCTAATTTATTCGCAAAAAAGTCTGTCAATTACGGTGGGGGGCGAGGTAGCACACATGAAAACTTGCTTACTACAGTTGCATTTTTCCATCACGTTGCTATGCACGCACACAATATAATTAGCAAACACTACCTTAAAGTATATGCACACTATCACATTCACACACAGGGACGCTCTATCATTACATGAAACAATCGCATCATTTGTGTAAACATTTTAGGGATTTGACACTATCGATTATCGACTTTCGATAAGTTTTTCTAATAATTATTTACAACAGAGTTACTTTATTCGAGAGTAAATTTTTTTGTTCGAGATCTTTAACATGGTAGGTATATAGAAGCGCTAGGAAACGAGACTCTTGCCGTTATTTTAGTCATAATATGCCTTTGCTATCAGATTGACTCTTTGTAGGCTTTTAGTACTTGCGTAAAGATACAGCTGGAAACTTTGGACTATATTGACGCTGGAAAGCGATCTAGCTTATTTCGAAAAATAACAAAATTACTTTTTTATATATTTGGAAGAAAAAGATACTGCGTCGGATTGTCGGATTTTCGTTTTCCTATGACATTATTTTTCTAAGATACTATGTTGACCTTCTCTACATGTTTATATTATATTTTTTGTTATTCATATTTTTCAACGTACTCAAAAATGCTGTAAATACTAAGACACCATCTATTTTTCAATATTATACAGATACTTCAAAAAAGTTATCAATACTTTTTAGCAGTGCAGTGCACTTAGGCGAACCTACTGTAAGGACTTAGGATTATCTGATTATTAACAGATTTTGTAGATACCAAGGTATTTACTCCGTCACTATACTCTCAATCTCATGCTGAAAGCATGCTGTAGGTACCACAGTATATCACCTTAGAGCAGCTGTTTAGTTATGATTTAAGGTTATAAGCCACCAGGGAGTGCTGTACTTTGTCATAGGTTTTTAATAATATTGTTTATTAAGTTGAGAGACATTTAATTTTTATTTGAATACGTAGTGGGTATTAATATTGAACACATTGATTTTTTAAGTAATCTTGTTTAAATAAACATACAGCATTTTTAATGAAACATCATTTGTTTTATTTATGTTTAAAGCGAAATTTACGATGTATCTATTTCTAAAAAGTATATTAAGTACAAACTGTTAGGACTACATCATGTTTCCTTAAAAATAAATACAGCATAATTAGCATTTCAGAGTTTAGAGTTATTTTGTGGTTTCATATGTTTCAAATACCAAGTTACAGCAACATTGCTTCTTAAAATTGAAAAACCATTAGTCGAAATTGATATAAAACTAATGTATAAAACTAAAGTAATTCTACTTTAGAATTATATAATTAGTATCATCTGATGTGTTACTTTAAAAAATATGCTTTTTGAAAAAAATCTGCTCCTTATAGCTTATTATGAGCTGTTATGATTTTTTAAAACGTTATTGGCTCTGGTTTAAAGTTCACTTTTTCGATTTACAAGATCGTTTTCCAGCGTTGAATAATATTCTCTCAGTCCAGTATGGAGGAAACATAAAAAGGTAAAAACTAAACCCTAAAAAAAAATGTATTTAAAGTTATGATTGGTAAGTTAAAACTTGTACCTACATACTTTACTTGGAAGGCTTATTTTTTTCATCTACATCTGAACGAAGTGTATATTTGTTTGTAATGCTAGGCTGCCGCCATGGCTATAGTGGCCACCCCATCTGTAATAAAACACCGCCAAGCTATTTAGCTTTCCGGTAAACCTAGCGGGATGAATAAGAAGTATGGGTACTTTAATTCAATTGCCAAGTTTTAATGAACCAAATATGTATAGAATTTAAATATTTTTTTTCGTCAATGAACCATTAGTAAGACGATAAAAATATCTCGGTATAAATAATTTATACAATCCCCCCACCAATATCGACATATGAAATCTTGCTGTCCAGCCCTAATTTTATTGCGGTGTGGCCGACTTCATAAAATTAAAGTCCTAATTTTCGAGTAAGAAAGACTTACGTAGAACTTATCATTATTATTAAACAATTTTTTAGACTCGTTTTCATTATTTTTTGTATTATATTTGTAAAAATCCTTTCTTAGCGGATGCCTACGTCATAGTAGATGTGCGTTGATAGATCAGTGAGTCAGTCACCTTTTCATTTTATATATTTAGAAAATCATATCACACTGGTTATATGGAAATATATACCTATAACTTTTGAAATAATTGAGTAAAAAAACTAATTTTATGAATTCGCTGAGTTTATGGAGCTCTAGCTGCATCAATGCATTTTAAACAATAGTAGGAGAGTACCAGCCAATCAGACACCATTGCGATCGTTATAATAATGCAATCATTTTAACCGACTTCAAAAAAGGAGGAGGTTCTCAATTTGAATTTTTTGTATATTTGTTATCCAATTATTCCGCCAAATAATGAATGGAATTTGATAATTTTTTTTTTGTTTAGTAGGGCATACTTCAGAGGTGGTTCCCATATAAATTTTTGTTGATATAATGTTAGATGTTACTCCATAACTACGTCAAATCTGAACCGATTTCAATTTTTTTTGAAAGAACGCATAATAAGGTTGGGCCTATTTAAAAGGTGAAGAGAAGATGATTCATATCTTCGGTGATGGAGGAAGGAACTCAATGATTAAGAGCAAATTGCTCGCAATCAGAGATATACACAAAAAAGCTTAAAATAATAATGTAAAAAAAATATCTTTGAAAAACCGACTTCATACGCCGATCGGGCAAAGTTGGGCTAGCGTCGCGCATTAGTTTCATCATTTATATTTAGGCCCGCCCGACTTCAACATACATGTACAAATTAAAATTGTTTTATACTTTGTAGTGGCGTTTAAAGTCGGTTTTATAGAAAGAATTTTTTATCATTATTTGATAATCCCACAGACGATCAAAGTTCGTATTTATATATCTAGTCATATTTTACTCAAAGCTTATAAATTAGTCGTTCACCCCTTCCTATTCTATCGTGATTTTAATTCTATGGGATCAATTTATAATGCAGTTCATGAAAAAGGTCTCTAAACGAATAGTAAGTAGGAAGATTAATTTTCAATATTTTCCCCAAATTATTTCATGTACGTTTAAGTAGCAACATTTTCAGATCGACAGTTTTCTTAAGTTTTCTGCATAAGTATTGCATTATTTGGATAAAATAATACATCAGAAGTAAATAAATGTTATCCTTTAGTAAACTGGATGTTTTAAATATTTTTTTTAGAAGAAAATACTCTCATATTCGGCATTTATAGCGGAGCTCATTCCCCGCTAACCATACGTAGTTGACAGGCGCGTGACTGGAGTCAAACAGTTTTATATAACGAGTATGAGCACTGCTCATACCCAACTTACAGAGGGGTACGCGCGTCAATTCTTCTCCTGTGTTGGTTTATTACTCAAAGTTGTCTTGTCTTGTTTTAGTACCATAGAAATAGGAAGACAATAGTCGTAATTCCTCGTTCCATGTTTAGTACCGAATATGTATTAATAGTTAAAGACATCGTAAGCTGACTTATGTTGTTATGTTGACATAATACCTATTGTCACTAGTAAACTACGTTCACTAATAAACATTACGTCTTTTATTTTTCTCTGATTATAAAGTCGAAAAATTTTACTTAGAATTTTAACCTTGTATTTTTATTTTAATATTATATCAATTTTCGCTGACTTTTTCTCAGAAGAATCGACGTTGCTGGCGTTCCAAACGGGCTTGGCGCGATATGGTAGATTTATTACCGTCAGACAGATATTTGAAGCTACAAAAGCGCTTGTGCTGCTTATTTGAATAACTTATTTTGACATAGAGTTTATTGCCTCTCAAAATGTTCCCACAGTCAAACAGCTGCACCTTGCTGCAGTATAGGTACCTATGTTCCCAGCTTCCCACACATGTGCTCTATGAGTGAATCCGTGCCACTTTGTACGCACTCGGTGCTCCGGATGTGCAAACAAAGTCGACGGATACACCTTGTACAGCTGATATTGCACCATGCTTTGAGAGCTTCTAAGCAAAGCGGAGCTTACACAATGAACAGAATATACTAACACTGAGCTGAGGTTTGTCGTACGAAGTTGTAAATTGTTGATGATTTACGTTTTTGAAAAATCTCTTGGAAACTCTTTGATTTTCCGGGATGAAAAGTACCCTATATTACTCTTCAGTTTACTGGCTATCGCCTTTTAAAATTTTGTCGAAATCACTTCAGCGTTTAAGGGTTGAAAAGGTAAAAAAAAAACCGGCCAAGTGCGTGTCGGGCCACGCGCAGTGTAGGGTTCCGTAGTTGAAAGTCTCAAATATTATTGCTGACCTAGGAGAGTGCTTTTATTTTATTTATGAATATTGAATACATTTTGAGTTCCATGGTTTAAATATTACAATAAACTACAAAATATGCAACTTGCACTACGTGTAATACCTAACTTAGAAAAAACAGATATAACTCCTTAACTAATGAACCCTACTCTACTCCCTCTAGCGGGCAGAGGGGGGGGGGAGAGAGGGGGGACACACTTGACTCTAATAAAATTTAGCACTTTAAAATATCATATTTCACAAACGGATCCCTGAATTGAAAAATGGTGTTCCCACACCCACAATATTTTTGAAAGACCTATTCAACGATACCCCACACTATGGGATAGTCGAGAAAAAAAAATTCATCCCCACTTTACATGTAGGGGAGGTACCCTAAAAAAATATTTTTCACAATTTTATTTCACCACTTTGTCGGCGTGATTGATATTTATACCCTTGTAAAATTACAGATTTCTAGTACCAATAGTCTCTGAGCTAAAACGCGGACAGACAGACACACAGACAGACAGACGGACGGACATGGCGAAACCATAAGGGTTCCTTGTTTACTACGGAACCCTAAAAAAGACAGACAGACAGAGATTCGCATTTATAAAAGTCCTTACTTTTGCCCGCGAATCTGTGAATAAAAATACTAACGATTTGTTTCTTATTTTTTTTTAGTTGTAGATTGCTAATATTTCCATTCAGCAAACATGAGGTCATTACTCATTAGTATCGGTATAAGATGAGTTTGACTTCGGATAAATCATTTAAGTAGTTTTAAAATGAATCAAAAAAGAGTAGATTCGCAATTCGAAAATGTTGTTGTTTATTTTTCTCATTTACGTTGGTTAGTGGTAATTCCCACAGAAGTAATTATTAAGCTTCTCACCCTTCGTTGCCAATTAAGGGTTACAGAAGTTGTAATTGTAACAAATAAACATCTTTAATGGCCGTGAAACGTTGGGAATTAATAGAAATGCAGTTTTTTTGTATTGTGAGTGATGTTTGAAGGGAGTATGATTTCTCAGTTCTCACATACATTTATTTATTGTTCCCATAGGTTCTCATAGCTATGATTATTTATTAATTAATCACCTAGTATTTCTCTTTAAATTGATTATTTATTACACATTAGACATAAGCATGAAAAAATATATTGTGCCAGAAAATGACGACAGCTCTTTCAGTTCAGATAAAGCTTTCTTATTTTTCTTTCTTTTCAACTACGAGTAACTATAATTTGAAAGAAAGAAAGAAAATTCATTTATTTGGGCAAGTATTTCCAAAAATTAACAATATAAGTCTAAGTAGTGACTTACCAATATAAGGCGCTGTTTGTAGAGATCTGTAAAAAATAATACAATTCATATTAACGACTTATACTTTTCTTGTATTCAATTCATGAGATTTTCAGAAGTAGGTAAATAATTTTTACAGAGTATTTTCAAGTAAGCACAAGGTGGTTTGCTGAGATAATAATTAGATTTTTAATTTGAAGCCGGCTTTGTTACTAAGATAAAAAAATATGATAAGGACCTCTCCATAGCTGTGCCCTATTTAAGTTTGCCAGGTTGCACGTTTCTTAACTTCCAAGACACTTAGATCTCACAACAGAAAGCTTTGCTTGCCCCAGATTTGGAACTCGTGGTTAGTGGTTACCATTTGTATGTACCTACCTCAGTAACACAATTTTGATACTGTTACTATGGGCACTATGATAACGTCATAAATTAATACAGTAAGGCCGAGGACCTAAAGGTTTAAGAGCTTCTAACCAGGCTTCTAATTTTTCATAGTTATGTGCGTTTGAATCAATTAATTATTATTATTAATCATCATCATCATTATCAACCCATCATCGGCTCACTACTGAGCGAGGTCTCGTCTCAGAGAAGGGTTATAGGCCACCACCACCACGCTGACCCAAAACGAATTGGCGGACTTCACACACCTTCAAGAACATTATGGAGAACTCTCAGGTGTGCAGGTTTCCTCACGATGTTTTCCTTCACCGTTAAAGCATGTGATATTTAATTTCTTAAACGCACATAACTTCGAAAAGTCAGAGGTGCGTACGCGTGATAACACCTGCGACCGCCGACCGTACCCCAATAGGAGACCACAGTCGTAAGTTCGTAACCACTAGGCTATCACTGCATATTATTATTATTATATTTCGTTGCATTATTCTTCAGATACAATTAACGAAGTAGTAACTCTTAGCCTACAAGGCACTAGTCCGCTTGCTTAGTAATTCTTTGTCTTTCCTGTATAACACGATTTTAAAAGTTTGTCTGTTTATTTGTTTGTTATGAAATGTACTTTACTGTGTGTGACAAAATTGAAAGATAAGTTGGAAACTGGAATCAAATGTAATATTATGTACTTAATATGCATCATCGATCCGATTAATAACATCAATATGTTATTAGAGCTCACATTACGTAAAATAATGTGATTAATCTCCATTCATCCCTTTGGAAATACCTCTAAAAGCCGTGGGCAGAATAATGTGGCTATTGAATGATTTATCTAATCTTTTGAATAATGAATAGCATGATGAAATGCGTTTGTGTTACGTTCACTACAATAGGGATATCTTTCTTTGTATTCGGAATATGCCGGAATTTAATTTAGGTTTTAAAAAGGCTGGTTTACATTATTCCAGTCAAACCTTTTATGGGATCTGTTACATCCCTAGTTCGAAGCCATGTATTGTTGAGCCATGATTATTATCGATTTACGTAAATAATAAAATGTTTGTCAGCAATATATGCCTATAAAACGACTAATTAATTCAAACTCTGCGCAGTCGTTCTGGAATTAGCCTAATTGCTGCCATCAGCTACGGACCTGGTATTCTGCCCGCCGGTCTGGTACAGCAAGGAAGCTAAGGTCTTGAACCTAGTTGCCGAAAGACCTTTTGGAGGTCCTCGCGAGTCGCGTAATTTTAAAAGTAAAGTAGTGATTTGAGTAATTAACCAAAGTCAGTGAATTGTGAGAATCCTATAAAAAACAATAAACTATAGTTAGTTCCAGTATTTCGTTGTGTTATTTTTACCATCGAGTGCTAGAGACTAACAGATCCATCTCAGACTCAAACACTGGAAGATTTAGTTTTAAGTACATTAAAAATAATTACAAACACCTCAGTTCACCAAAAAATTTTCATTTTTATTTTTATACTTACATGAAAAAAATATTTTGTCTTAGCTCAGTAGCAATGCAATCCAGCAATACTCGAGGGAATGGGATAATTAAAAGTGTTTGTTTCCAAGCTGGTTACTAAATCGGCAGAATGGCAGCTGACACCTAATTTATCACGACAAGAATCATCTAAAGTCTAGTCATACTCATCATCATACGCTACAAGTCATAGTCACTGACACCGAAAAGACATCGAAAAGGAGATTGGCAAATTCCATAGAGTTTCTGACCCAGACGAACTGAACCGTGGGCCTCAAGCCCACGTTCACGAATCAAACTTCTCATGCTTGTTCTAGTAAACCAGTCCACAATTCCATTGATTCCAGTCCAGTGCTAGTATCCAGCGACTGGTAAAATGTCAAACAGTAGTAAGATCTATTGCTGTGATTTGTATACAAATAAAATCAAAACTTCAAAAGTACATATTTTATTTTTATCGAGTACAAAAGCATGCGTTTTACCGACAGAGCGGTAAAGCCACAGTAAAGCACATTGAGAGTTAAACAAAACAAAACGTTTCTGGGTGACTGTGTCTCCGAATGAATGGTTTTTTTTGCAAAAAATGATTCCTGAAAGTGGGTCATGTTTATGTGCATACAATATAATTTTCATGTTTCAACGTGGATTTTAAAGGTCGCTTTATTTGATATCGACAAACGTTGCGGTGTTCATAAGGATTTCATTTTATTTTTCAGATACATATTTATTTAACCCCACATGGTTTTATATCACGCTTTAAAAACGATAAATCGTTTTTAAAGCGTGATGTTATAGATATTTAAATATCTAATTAGATACATAAATATTTTAATATATTATTAATATTTTATTTTAATTTTAATTAAAGTTTTAGTAGGTTTTAATGCAGAGATGCTGATGTAGAATCAAGTTGGCACTATCTAGTATCTGGGTAGTAGGAAGATCTCATAAAACGTTTTCCACATACAAAAAACGCTGATGGCATAGCTTGCGGGCAATTCGTAAAATAAAGCGATTTTGTCACTTTTTGAACCCTAAGCAGATTTGCATAAGGTCGGAGATATTATTATATCACAGGAACACGCTGACACGAAACTTCACTAGTCGCAAGAGTATAGGAAAAGGAACTTTAGTGATTTAGTTATTACTTTTCTTTACGGGCGGGTTTTGAAATTCCAGCCAATCCCAATTCGTATGGGAGTTTTGGCATTTTGTATGAAAGGTAAGTTTTTATTTATCATTATTATCTAGCAATGACCTAGTTATTAATTTTGGGATATTTGATATACCCACAACAGTCTGTCAGGCGTAACCTCAGCTTAGTATTTGACTGATCGCTAAAAGTAGTTTAAGCCAGTTAAAAAAAAAAATTGCGCGTGGGAAACGTGGCGCCTCAAGCTAGTCGTCGCCGTCTACTTATATCGGTGTGCACTCACATAGGCAATAGGCATATGTAGAAACTAGCTTATTTGTTCTCCGTGTGTTGACAAGTCCTCAGATATTCTGGTGACCTTTAATAGCTATTTATGCAACTGCATCGTAATGAGGGTCATTTTAATTCGAGTGCTGTTTTTTGATACGAGGCTTGCCGAGTATCAAAATAGGATAGTACGAGAATTAAAATGACTAATTACGTTCAGTTGCATACAAGATTTTATCTACGACAAGGAAAATAAAATCATTAACAAAATACGCCGTAAGCTCAATAAAGTAACAAAAAGTAACTCCCTAAGCCGCCACCAGCCGCCTGTGGCGCCTCTGTCAACAAAAAGTAACTCCGTAAGCCGCCACCAGCCGCCTGTGGCGCCTCTGTCGTATGAACGGTACAAAAGTGCCAGAACTCAGAGCCTTAGCTTTAGGTATCCTATTTTAAGAAGATAACCATTTTGATTCAGCTCCCATACAACGAGCTGCATCGAAATGAGAAGCAAAACCGAAAGAGGGTTCATTTCGATTCAGCTGTCAAATTCGAAATTGGAACCTTTCGATGTTGGAGTAGATAAAACAATTTATGCTTTCAGCAATTTTGTCTGATCTGTTTATCACTATTCAGCTGTGGTCATAGACAATACACCATTAGTAGGAAGGTTGGTCCTTAGCGTGCATCCGGAGATCAGTAGGTACTTTGTGGTTTGCGGTTAAGATTCACAGGAATACAGCCAACGTTGTAGAGCATTTTATTTTCGGAAATGAAGGGCTACCAATATTTTCACCCTAGGGTGTACTTGACACCCTGTATAATATAAATTTATAATACATACTAGGAATAGATGTCAAAAACGTTTATCAGGAAAATTGTAAATAATTTAAGATTTAATCTGCATGAAAACTTTAAGGCACGCTTGCAGAAACGCCGGGTTATCCTTTTAACCCAGAATCGTGTCGTGTGGTGCGGGTTGTTACGTTCCCTCAAATATGGTCGAGCGAAGCAATGGCTGGATCATGCGTTATGCTCGTGAACGGGTGCCGCCGGCGGGAATGGGGCTACTTTCTGTCTGCCCGTCTTTGACATGAATTGAATTGTAGTACGTTTTGTGGAAATGTCATATTCTATTCTAACAAAGATGCACGGGTTAAATCAGCTTGGCATCCAGCTGCCCACAAGATAGTATAAAAACTTATTACAATGTAATAGCTACTTATTAATATTGTAAAATGATTATTTTGAAAAGAGCAACTGCTGAGTTTCTTGCCGGCTCTTCTCAGCAGAATCCGCTTTCCGAACCGGTGGTAGAATCTTGACGTGTCATAAGAGCCACAGCCTACATGAAATAAATAATTTTGAATTTTGAATTTTTGAATTAGCAGTTAACTCTGGGTTAAAAGGACGGACTTAACAGATTTCGTATAAAGCTTCTGTCAAATTCCTGGGTTAACTAACCTGGCTTCTCTGCAAGCGGGCCTAAGTAAATTATGTAAAAGTTTAAAGCGCTGAAAATTCAACCGTTCACAAAATGTATTTACTTATCCCTCAAAACTTATCTAAATATAGAATCAAAGAGCCTTTAGCGTTCGTTGAAAGATTTATCACGGTAGATTCATGGCTGGACCAATATAGCAATCCTTTGAGGGATTGAATCCGACAGCGTTTAACGAGATCAATCGGGCCAATGCCATCGGATATCACGACCGTATATTTTGTTTTGTATTTGGTTTATCAACTCACAAGAGTGCAGCGAATAAGAGACTTTATCAGTGTTTGACTTGTGTTTGGCGTAACATATTATTACGTCATTGCAATTTTATTATGAGTATCACGTTTTGGCTAAGAATTTGTAATATTTTTGCAAATGCCATTATAAATATAAATTGCCAAGACTTGGTTTCAAGTAAAGTTGATACTATGTATTTCTAAGTACTAGGTAGAAATATTTTTCGCAGTAAAAGATAAACAGATCTCAGACTTGAATATGTTTTATTTTGTAGTTACTTAGCACGTTTGTCTTCTAGGCTTAAAGGATAATTATTCCTGATTATAAGGGTCAGCGACACACAATCAACTGCTATTAAAAACATAATGAAGAAAGACATGCACTTCAAAGATTAATAAATAATTTATTATTATAATGTAATACTTGGTCGTTAACTCTCAGAGCGTAATAATGTCATTATTGTACGACCTTTTTATTTTACATAATTGAATAATTCTGTAATATTTGTAAAGTTAAATAATTAAGAAAAAATAATTAAGAAAAAAATGATATATAATTAAGATAAAGTTTCATGACGTCTTTGAAAATTGAATCATTTGCACAAATAAGGAAAATTAAACCAAAATTAACTAGAATTTTCAATTAAAATTAAAAAAAATTGGGATAATGTTTGGAAAATGATTAGGTCGAGAAAATCCAATAAAATTTTTTGGAAATGGTTATTATAGATTCTTAAACACAAAAGAATAATTTAATTATCTATATATATAACTAGCTGATGCCCGCGACTTCATCCGCATGGATTTAGTTTTTAAAAATCCCGCGGGAACTCTTTCATCATCCGAGATAAATAGTAACTCTCCCGGTCTGAGGAACCACTACTACATCCATTACTATACCCATGCAAAAAATCGCATCAATCCGCTGTTCTGTTGCGACGTGATTGAAGGACAAACCAACAAACAAACACACTTTCGCATTTATAATATCAAGTAATGCTTTATTATAACACTTTTTATAATTGTCAAATTTTTTAAAGTTTTTACCATACTTAACCAAAGACAAAATTACGTTTAGCTGTCATTTACGTTTTGTTATTCCACTGTCATTTGCGTTTTGTTATTCCATGTCAGATGCGTTTTTGTTAGGTATACCACGTTTTATAGTGACTTGACGGAGACGCGGTCGAACGGGATAAAAAGTATCCTATGTCCGTTTCCTGGTTCTAAGCTACCTCTCCACCAATTTTCAGCCAAATCGCTTCATCCGTTCTTGAGTTATAAATAGTGTAACTAACACCACTTTCTTTTATATATATAGATTATTTAAAAAATGAAAGTGTTTGTCCTTATAGTTTTTATGTTACGGTTTGCCTACAGTATATATCCTGTTAAAAAGGGGTTCATGGGATCATATTAAAATAATTTGTGGTGGCTATGAACACAGTTCTTTCTTTGCATCATACAAAATTACAAATAAAGGCAACAGAAAAGCGTTAATGATAGCTCAACAATGCATTGTGTTCCTCGTAGTGAAGCCTCCATGAAGTGATGAAAGGACTTTCATGGAGCAGAAATAAAAGGGTGGATAGCGCAAATGGTACGATGCAGGTACATCTAGAGCGCTGTTTTAATTTACCCCATCAAGTGCCGCTTCTCTTGTCTTTTGAATGCCAGAATGTAGGCTTGTGATTGCGTTGCGATTTTTAATAGGACACAATTATTGTGAGGGAGCTTTAAAATGTTTATAAAATATCTATCTTATTTGTATCATATCTGGGTTTATAGCCTGGAATATTTTCAGTGCTTGATTTTGTTGCTTGCTATTATTTATTTTATTTTCAGTAAAATTGTTACAAATGCCAATATTTAGACCCTGATGGTCTTATCTTTTGGTAGACTAGTAATGTGCGATAATAAAGGTGTGTGAAGTTTGGCAATCCGCACTTGGCCAGCGCAGCGTGGTGGCCAGCCCGTTTTTACGCTTTCTGTTAATTTCGTTTTCACCAACATTAAGGGAACACCTAAAGGTGGAAATGACATTGGGTAAGGGATTGTATTTATGGGCTAAAAAGACGTCGACCGGTTGGGTTGGGGCATACAACCAAATAACTATTGTGTAGACTAGCACACAATTATGTCCATAAAGCCAATAATGCAAAATGACGAATTTTTTTGTTCTATTTGAAACCTCACAAAATAAAAGTGAGGATGTTACAAACGGTACACATGTCAGTCTCGCAACTAGAGCGCAGTTTTAATTTACTCTGTGAAGTGTCGCCTCTTACACTTTTAATGGCGGAGCGCTGACTGTTTACGTTATAATTTCTAACAGGCTATATATATATTTATTTACGTACGGTTTTAATTTTTTTGAAGTGAAAACTTCTTTAGGCACGTTGAGCACTTTTTTGGGTGAGCAAAAAACATGGATTTCGAAATCGTCACCGTCACCATTGTCACCTGCAGGCCTAGACAAAGGGACATTCTATTAGCGATGTCGCTAGTGGAAAAGTCCAAAAATGTATGGGATTGACATTAGCTATCGATATGTCACGTGGTCTAATAGAATCGAATCGAAATTTGCTAGACAATGTTAATTTAATCGATTCCATCAAAAGAATCGACATCTGTCGAAAGACTAATTCCATAGGATGTGTCGACAATTGCCAGACAAAGTGACATTTTTGACAAGCGTCATCGATAGTTGTCGAATAATTTAATGGAAACCCTAGCGAGCGCTAAGACCCTGTAGAAAGCGAAAGAAATAGCATTGATTAGTGGATTCTTTAGTTTATTTTAGTCGTGTTTTTACGAATTTTGTAATTTTTGTTGCCTTTTTGCATTATTATTTATTTTGTAACTTTGTCGGTTGGTTTCGTTTGTTTGTTTGTTTAAGGAAGATCAATCTCAATCATTTAATTAGAAGGTAGATTATAAAATGTATAGCATTATATTTTATTTAAAATAGTTTTAACAGTTGATAAATATATGCCTAAATCTATGAATCTATCATAGATTTAGGCATATAATTATCAAATAAACTATTTTCGTTACATTCATAACATTACTCTCTATATCTACTATAACATATCTCTCTATTCTCAACTATACTACCCTGGCAAAAAATCATGTCAGTACGTAGCTCCGTTATGGCGTGATTGAAGGACAAACCAACAAAAAACACTTGCATTTATGATATAGAATAGAATAGAAATGTTTTTCATTCAAATAAACTTTTTTACAACTGCTTTTGAATCGTCGGTACCAATGGTTCGGTATGCCCTTCCTGCCGAGAAGAACAGCAAGAAACTCGGCGGTTGCTTTTTTCAAAACAAGTTTACAATTCAATAGATACTATGCTATTTATGCAGTGTTTCCACAATGAGTTCCACAAAAGCATACCTAATTAGCAGTGATAGCCTAGTGGTTAGGACTGTGGTCTCCTATTCGGGGGGTCGCAGGTTCGATCCCGGGTACGCACCTCTGACTTCGGAGTCAAGTGCGTTTAAGCAATTAAATATCACTAGCTTCAACGGTGAAGGAAAACATCGTGGGGAAACCTGCACATCTGAGAGTTCTTCATAATGTTCTCGAAGGTGTGTGAAGTCCGCCAATTCGCATTTGGTCAGCGTGGTGGACTATGGCCTATAACCCTTCTCTGAGAGGGAGACCTGCGCTCAGTAGTGAGCCGTTGATGGCTTGCTAAAGATGATAATGATACCTAATTATAATTCAACACATGTAAAGACGGGCAGACAGAAAGTAGCCCCATTCCCGCTGGTGACACCCGTTCACGAGCATGACGCATGATCCAGCCATTGCTTCGCTCAACCATATTTGAGGGAATGTAACAACCCACATCACACAACACCACCACAGAAATGTTTAAAGAGAGTTTGACATACTTAGGCTACCACAGATAATATAAAACAATTTAAGGTACCTACTTATATTATTTTGAATTTTGAATGACTAGATTTTTATATAAATCTTAACTTTTTTGTGCAGATGAGTTTGCAGCTTTGTGAAAAAATGCTTGCACTATATTATGTAATAAGAGTGATATAGGACAACCCAGATGATCACTAAAAACTAAATTGCTTACAAAAATAAAAATTGTAATTTTTCAAATTAATTAAATTAACATTTCTGGGATTTTAATTGCATTTTTTAATTTTTTTATACGGCATTGGGTGTAATGGGTATAGAAATTGGAAGACATTTTATAGTTTTCAATACTTTTATTTCTTGAAAAAATAATAATTTTTGTTATAAACTATAAAAAACACAGAATTTAAATCAAATTAGGGTGAAGTGTTATAAAAAAAATCGGCCAAGTGCGAGTCGGGCCTCGCTCTTGGCCGATCTTTAGGGTTCCGTACATATTATGACCAAATCACTATTTTTAAATTAGATACATACCTATTTAGATATCATAGTTCTTAGATAGAGTACTAAATTAGCATATGATGGGGAAAAAATGCTTGTTTGTTTTGGTCACAACTTACAAACCGCATTATAAATCGGTGTTTTAAGTATTTGCTGTTTAAATACACTATATAGTACATAATACACCAAAATTTCAAATTCCTAACTAGTTTAGTTTTTGAGATAGACCCCCTAACAAAATTGGTCTACAACCGAAAACTTTGACAGCCCCCTATTTCTTCATCATTGCAGCTAAAAAATAAAAAAATAAATATTTGAACTTTACTTAATGAGCTCTAGACAATGATACCGGGTTAAAAAAGTAAAATTTTATTTCGACTCCTTTTCCATGTATGGGAGCCCCCTTTATTTTTCAATTTAATTTTATTTTTATTATTTGTTGTTATAGCGGCAATAGAAATACACAATATGTGAAAATTTCAACTGTCTATCTATTACGGTTTACGAGATACAGCCCGCTGATAGATGGACGGACGGACAGCGGAGGCTTAGTAATAGGGTCCCGTTGGCACCCTTTGGGTACGGAACCCTAAAAAGTATAACTTTTACAGTGGAAAAAAAAATACTTTTGTCCTAAACTCAGAAATAATTTAAGTATCAAAAAAAAATAAGTAAACAAGGAATCTACATTAAATTTTTGTACAATGGGGTTTATTCTGGCAAACAATCTCTGAAGTAAAAAAAGTAAAATTTCATAGTTAATAAAAAAGTACAATGAAAACAAAATACAAAAAATATAAATACAGTGCTCTAACTCTTTCAATGCTAGTGGATAGTGCGCAATTTACTTAACTTTAGAGATTATGTTTACCAGAGTTCGCCTTAATATCTACGTTTAGTTTTAAAGAATTTATTCTTTAAGGAACACATTGCTCACTTAGAGAACTTAAAACTATAACACTAATAAAATATACATACATAAAAAATAAAAATGGTGACTCTTAATAAAACTTTATAGACTAACTAGTTCTAGATTAGCTCAGGTATTTTAAAAAATCTAAGTTTGTTTCTAAAAGTTAAAAATAAAAAATTTCAGTAAATATAACATTATCCTTAGGTAGACAATTATATCTACAGAAATCCTTTAAACTATAATAATAATAAACAGAAATAATGTTATCACTTTCATGAAGTAATAAGAATATTATAATGATTGGTCCAAAATCAACTTATATCCTATATATACTTATAATATTATAAATGCGAAAGTTTGTGAGGATGGATGGATGTTTGTTACTCTTTCACGCCACAACGATTGAACCATCTTAGCTGAAATTTGGAATAGTGATAGCTCATACCCAGGATTAACACATAGGCTACTATTTATCCCGGGAAATTGCAGAGTTCCCGCGGGAATTAAAAACCTTAAAAAAAAATTAAAAACCGCGGGCATCATCTAGTAGTAAATAAATCAGCTCTATCAGTTTTGGGAGGCTTCGGCCGTGGCTGGTTACCGCCCGACCAACAAAGGCGTTCTGCCAAGCGATTTAGAATTCCGGTAATTCATTTGAGGATTAAATTACCATCCTCTTCCAAGTTAGTCAGCTTTCACCTTAGACTGCATCCTTACAACTATTCAGTGCTACCTCTACTTTGTTGATAGTGCAGAAGGAATCATTCAGCAATAGCTGCTAAGTTATTCAACACGTTCGTTCTATTGTAGTCCGCCTATATTCCTCGGTGAGGGAATTATTATTATTAGAGTGTGTGAAGTGGTGGTGACTGGTGATGAAGGCGATTGCGGTGAGATAACATCCCTTCCTGCAAAGCAAAATATCTTTAATCAATACACAGTTATAAAAAAAAAAGTATGATTCAGAAACCTTAAATAGAATTTTGTATTTTTTACAAATTTTTTGTTGTCTGTACAAAATTCCCTTTGACCAGAACTTTGTCCAGCAGTGGATGTCTATCGGTTGACAAAGAAGTTCAAAATTATTTATTTAAGTCAAGAATCTAGCACCAGTTCGGAAAGCTAATTCTTTTGAGAAGAAAGAGCCGGCAAGAAACTCAGCAGTTCAAAGCAAAAATGTATCAAAATGTAGCTGTTAATGTATAATGTACAGATTATATTTATACCACTATACTTTGAAATATTACTACTACACTACTTTGAAATATTAGAGTGAACACCTAAGAACACTAACAGGAAACAGTGTCCATTAACTTATTTTGTTAAATTATAAAACTAACATTATGCCATACATAACACATACCTACCTACCATCTTCAACACCATCATTGGTTCTACATGCAGCTGGGGGTTGCTGAAAAATATAAAGATAATAAGCTAATAATATTATAAGTTATGCACCTACTAGTTTTATAATATTACTAGCGTTTGCTCGGTGCGCGAGCTGCTAAAGCAGCTCGCGGGAAGTGTTATTACTAAAAGTAAGGCGCGTGGGTGCGCGACCCGCTAAAGCGGACCGCGATTTTTTTACTCATCAAGTAGACCTTCGGATTCTGGTCATCTTTTGCCAAAAAATTTGTTCGAGCACACCCCACCTATCTGCAATAACCTGGCCGTGCTCCTCATTCACAAAAGAAAAAGAAAAAAAAAAGAAAAAAAGAAAAGAAAAAAAGAAGAATGAAAAAAAGAAAATGAAAAATGAAAAAAAAGAAATTAATAAAAAAAAGGAAAAAAGAAAGAAAAAAAGAAAAAGAGAAAAAAAAGAAAAAGAAAAAAGCAAATAAATGAAAAATGAAAGAAAAGAAAAAAAAAGAATAAAGAAAAAAGAAAAAAAGAAAAAGAAAATGAAAAATATATAAAAAAATAAAAAAAAGGAAAAAAGAAAAGAAAAAAAAAGAAAATGAAAAATGAAAAAAAAGGAAAAGAAAAAAAAAGGAAAAACGAAAAAGAAAAGAAAAAAGTAAAAGAAAAAGAAAAGAGAAAAAAACGAAAAATGAAGAAAAAGAGAAAAAAAAGAAAAAAGAAACAAAAAGAAAAAAAAAAATCAATATTCGCCATATATTTCGCACGGAAAAAAAATCCGCCATCTTGAGTTTTTTCCTGATCATCAAGTAGACCTTTGGGTCTTGATCATCTGTTGCCAAGAAACTACTCTTCCATCTTTTATACTTTCCGAGATAGACACCAGAGAAAGTTTCTATGGCCGCCATCTTGAATCCGCCATTTTGGATTTTTTTTTCAACTCCCTGCTAATTGGATGTGGTTTCGAGTAATTTTTGTTGGAGCACACCCTACCTAGTTGGTCGCGTGGATAGTTGGCAAAAAACCACTCTTTCACCTTTTTTAACCCATTTCCAAAAAGGAGGAGGTTCTCAATTCGGCCAGTATATTTTTCTTTTTTAATTCTCCGAGATCTAAGACACCTATGAACCTATCAAAATCAATGTCTTGCATAGTTCCCAACTTCTAGTCCCTTCAATATTCCCCATACATTTTGTATGGAAAAAAAAAATTCCGCCATCTTGAATTTTTTTCCTGCTCACCAGGTAGACCTCCGGGTTTTGATCATCTTTTGTCGAGAAACCGCTCCTCCATCTTTTATAGTCTCCGAGAGAGAGACGGACAAAATTTGCCGCCATTTTTTTCCGCCATTTTGGAATTTTTTTTCAACTCACTGGCAACTGCTCGAGGTTTCGAATGACATTTGGTCGAGCACCCTCCACCTATCTTCTATACCCTGGCCGTGCCCCTCGCCCGTCTCCGAACTCCTCACTCATCAGCTCTCTCCACCTTTCTCCGAGTCACATTCTTTGAGCTCTATATGACACCATGGGTGAAAAAAATTTTTTTCATACAAAATTTTACAGGAGAGGGGTCGGAAATTTGTGACGTCACAGCTCGGCCGCCATCTTGTTTTTTTAATTTTTTTCACTTTTTCTGTTAATCGTTTACTAATTCCTACAATTATCCAAAATTTCAAAGAAATCGGTTGGAAAACAAAAGAGTTGCAAGATTCACGTCAGCCGCCATCTTGTTTTTCCGAAATGTCATAATTTTTCCCCACTCGGATCCCCCACCCAGACATATCTCCCCTACATCATTGTATCGTTTTCCGTCTCTTTCTAGGAGAACAATCGTGTCAATCAGTGAGTCAGTCAGTCAGTGGTAATCGAGCTATATATATTACTAGTATTTCGCTCGGTGCGCGAGCTGCTAAAGCAGCTCGCGGGAAGTGTTTTACTAAAAGTAAGGCGCGTGGGTGCGCGGCCCGCTAAAGCGGACCGCGATTGTTCGGCTTTATTTATTTCGCTCGGTGCGCGAGCTGCTAAAGCAGCTCGCGGGAAGTGTTATTGCTACAAGTAAGGCGCGTGGGTGCGCGGCCCGCTAAAGCGGACCGCGATTTTTTTACTCATCAAGTAGCCCTTCGGATTCTGGTCATCTTTTGCCAAAAAATTTGTTCGAGCACACCCCACCTATCTGCAATAACCTGGCCGTGCTCCTCATTCACAAATGAAAAAGAAAAAAAAGAAAAATAAAAAAAAAAATAAAAAAAAAACAAATGTAAAATGAAAAAAAGAAAAAGAAAAAAAGCCCTATGAACCTATCAAAATCAATGTCTTGCATAGTTCCCAACTTCTAGTCCCTTCAATATTCCCCATACATTTTGTATGGGGAAAAAAAAAATCCGCCATCTTGAATTTTTTTCCCACTCACCAGGTAGACCTCCGGGTTTTGATCATCTTTTGTCGAGAAACCGCTCCTCCATCTTTTATAGTCTCCGAGAGAGAGACGGACAAAATTTGCCGCCATTTTTTTTCCGCCATTTTGGAATTTTTTTTCAACTCACTGGCAACTGCTCGAGGTTTCGAATGACATTTGGTCGAGCACCCTCCACCTATGTACTATACCCTGGCCGTGCCCCTCGCCCGTCTCCGAACTCCTCACTCATCAGCTCTCGCCACCTTTCTCCGAGTCACATTCTTTGAGCTCTATACGACACCATGGGTGAAAAAAATTTTTTTCATACAAAATTTTACAGGAGAGGGGTGGAAATTTGAGACGTCACAGCTCGGCCGCCATCTTGTTTTTTTAATTTTTTTCACTTTTTCTGTTAATCGTTTACTAATTTTTACAATAATCCAAAATTTCAAAGAAATCGGTTGGAAAACAAAAGAGTTGCAAGATTCACGTCGGCCGCCATCTTGTTTTTCCGAAATGTCATAATTTTTCCCCACTCGAATCCCCCACCCGAACATATCTCCCGTACATCATTTTATCGTTTTTTGTCTCTTTCTAGGAGAACAATTATGTCAATCAGTGAGTCAGTCAGTCAGTGGTAATCGAGCTATATATATTATAACTAGTATTTCGCTCGGTGCGCGAGCTGCTAAAGCAGCTCGCGGGAAGTGTTATTACTACAAGTAGGGCGCGTGGGTGCGCGGCCCGCTAAAGCGGACCGCGATTTTTTTACTCATCAAGTAGACCTTCGGATTCTGGTCATCTTTTGCCAAAAAATTTGTTCGAGCACACCCCACCTATCTGCAATAACCTGGCCGTGCTCCTCATTCACAAAAGAAAAAAAAAAAAAAAGAAAGAGAAAAAAAAGAAAAGAAAAAAAGAAGAAAGAATAAAAGAAAATTAAAAAAAAGAAAAAAAATAAAAAAAAGGAAAAAAGAAAAAAAAAGAAAAAAAGCAAATGTAAAATGAAAAAAAAGAAAAAGAAAAAAAGCCCTATGAACCTATCAAAATCAATGTCTTGCATAGTTCCCAACTTCTAGTCCCTTCAATATTCTCCATACATTTTGTATGTAAAAAAAAAATCCGCCATCTTGAATTTTTTTCCTACTCACCAGGTAGACCTCCGGGTTGTGATCACCTTTTGTCGAGAAACCGCTCCTCCATCTTTTATAGTCTCCGAGAGAGAGACGGACAAAATTTGCCGCCATTTTTTTTCCGCCATTTTGGAATTTTTTTTTAACTCACTGGCAACTGCTCGAGGTTTCGAATGACATTTGGTCGAGCACCCTCCACCTATCTTCTATACCCTGGCCGTGCCCCTCGCCCGTCTCCGAACTCCTCACTCATCAGCTCTCTCCACCTTTCTCCGAGTCACATTCTTTGAGCTCTATACGACACCATGGGTGAAAAAAAATTTTTTCATACAAAATTTTACAGGAGGGGTCGAAAATTTGAGACGTCACAGCTCGGCCGCCATCTTGTTTTTTTAATTTTTTTCACTTTTTCTGTTAATCGTTTACTAATTTCTACAATAATCCAAAATTTCAAAGAAATCGGTTGGAAAACAAAAGAGTTGCAAGATTCACGTCGGCCGCCATCTTGTTTTTCCGAAATGTCATAATTTTTCCCCACTCGAATCCCCCACCCGAACATATCTCCCGTACATCATTTTATCGTTTTTTGTCTCTTTCTAGGAGAACAATTATGTCAATGAGTCAGTGAGTGAATCAGTGGTAATCGAGCTATATATATTATAACTAGCGTTTGCTCGGTGCGCGAGCTGCTAAAGCAGCTCGCGGGAAGTGTTATTACTAAAAGTAAGGCACGTGGGTGCGCGGCCCGCTAAAGCGGACCGCGATTTTTTTTACTCATCAAGTAGACCTTCGGATTCTGGTCATCTTTTGCCAAAAAATTTGTTCGAGCACACCCCACCTATCTGCAATAACCTGGCCGTGCTCCTCATTCACAAAAGAAAAAGAAAAAAAAAGAAAAAAGAAAAGAAAAAAAGAAGAAAGAAAAAAAGAAAATGAAAAATAAAAAAAAAATAAAAATAATAAAAAAAAGGAAAAAAGAAAGAAAAAAAGAAAAAAAGAAAAAAAAGAAAAAAGAAAAAGAAAAAAAGCAAATAAATGAAAAATGAAAAAAAAGAAAAAAAAAGAAAAAAGAAAAAAAAAGAAAAAAGAAAAAAAAAGAAAATGAAAAATGAAAAAAAATAAAAAAAAAGGAAAAAAATTAAAAAAAAAGGAAAAGCAAAAGAAAAAGAAAGAAAAGAGAAAAAAGAGAAAAAAAAAGAAAAATGAAGAAAAAGAAATAAAAGAAAGAAGAAACAAAAAGAAAAAAAAAAAGAAAAATCAATATTCGCCATATATTTCGCATGGAAAAAAAATCCGCCATCTTGTTTTTTTTCCTGATCATCAAGTAGACCTTTGGGTCTTGATCATCTGTTGCCAAGAAACTACTTTTCCATCTTTTATACTCTCCGAGATAGACACCAGAGAAAGTTTCTATGGACGCCATCTTGAATCCGCCATTTTGGGTTTTTTTTTCAACTCCCTGCTAATTGGATGTGGTTTCGAGTAATTTTTGTTGGACCACACCCCACCTAGTTGGTCGCGTGGATAGTTGGCAAAAAAACCACTCTTTCACCTTTTTTAACCCATTTCCAAAAAGGAGGAGGTTCTCAATTCGGCCAGTATATTTTTCTTTTTTAATTCTCCGAGATCTAAGACACCTATGAACCTATCAAAATCAATGTCTTGCATAGTTCCCAACTTCTAGTCCCTTCAATATTCCCCATACATTTTGTATGGGGGGAAAAAAAAATCCGCCATCTTGAATTTTTTTCCTACTCACCAGGTAGACCTCTGGGTTGTGATTATCTTTTGTCGAGAAACCGCTCCTCCATCTTTTATAGTCTCCGAGAGAGAGACGGACAAAATTTGCCGCCATTTTTTTTCCGCCATTTTGGAATTTTTTTTCAACTCACTGGCAATTGCTCGAGGTTTCGAATGACATTTGGTCGAGCACCCTGCACCTATCTTCTATACCCTGGCCGTGCCCCTCGCCCGTCTCCGAACTCCTCACTCATCAGCTCTCTCCACCTTTCTCCGAGTCACACTCTTTGAGCTCTATACGACACCAGGGGTGAAAAAAATTTTTTTCATACAAAATTTTACAGGAGAGGGGTCGGAAATTTGGGACGTCACAGCTCGGCCGCCATCTTGTTTTTTTAATTTTTTTCACTTTTTCTGTTAATTGTTTACTAATTTCTACAATAATCCAAAATTTCAAAGAAATCGGTTGGAAAACAAAAGAGTTGGAAGATTCACGTCGGCCGCCATCTTGTTTTTCCGAAATGTCATAATTTTTCCCTACTCGAATCCCCCACCTGGACATATCTCCCCTACATCATAGTATCATTTTCCGTCTCTTTCTAGGAGAACAATCGTGTCAATCAGTGAGTGTGTCAGTCAGTCAGTGGTAATTGAGCTATATATATTATAACTAGTAGGGCGCGTGGGTGCGCGGCCCGCAAGCGGACCGCGGTTTTTCTACTCAGCAAGTAGACTTTTAGGTCTTGATCATTTTCTATCAAAAAACCACTCTTCCATCTTTAATACTCTCCGAGATAGACACCGTTGAAGTTTGTATGGCCGCCATCTTGAATCCGCCATTTTGGATTTTTTTTCAGCTCACTGCCAATTGGATGAGGTTCCGAGTAGTTTTTCTTTTAGCAGCCCCCGCCTATCTTCAATACCCTGGCCGTGCTCCTCACCCACCTTCCAAACCCTCGATCAACATATCTCATCATTTGTCAGATTGAGATTTCTTTTATGAAAACAAATTTTGAAAAGGAACCGTATCAAAGTCTTGCATAGTTCTTAGCTTCTAGTCTATTTAATATTCGCCATATATTTTGTATGGAGAAAAAAAAATCCGCCATCTTGATTTTTTTTCTGTTCATTAAGTAGAACTTCGGGTCTTGATCATCTTTTACCAAGAACCCACTCTTCCATCTTTTATACTCTCCGAGATACACACCGATGAAATTTGTATGGCCGCCATCTTTTTTCCGCCATTTTGATTTTTTTTTCTGTTCATCAAGTAGACCTGCGGGTCCTGATTATCTTTTGCCAAGAAACCACTCTTCCATCTTTTATACTCTCCGAGATATACACCGACGAAATTTGTATGGCGGCCATCTTTTTTCCGCCATTTTGAATTTTTTTTAAGCTCACTGCGAATTGGATGAGGTTTCGAGTGACATTTGTTCGAGCACCCCCCACCTATCTTTGATACCCTGGCCGTGCTCTTCACCCGTCTCCGAAATCCTCAATCATCAGCTCTCTCCATATTTTTCCTCCGAATGAATTTTTTTCCTCTATACGAAACCATCAGTGAAAAAAAAATTTTTCATACAAAATTTTACAGGAGAGGTGATCAATGAGTGAGTGAATCAGTGAATCAGTGAATCAGTCAGTGAATCAGCCCCAGCAGCTATATATATATTAACTAGCATTTGCTCGGTGCGCGAGCAAATAAAGCAGCTCGCGGGAAGTGTTATTGCTACAAGTAGGGCGCGTGGGTGCGCGGCCCGCTAAAGCGGACCGCGATTGTTCGGCTTTATTTATTTCGCTCGGTGCGCGAGCTGCTAAAGCAGCTCGCGGGAAGTGTTGTTACTACAAGTAGGGCGCGTGGGTGCGCGGCCCGCTAAAGCGGACCGCGATTTTTTTACTCATTAAGTAGCCCTTCGGATTCTGGTCATCTTTTGCCAAAAAATTTGTTCGAGCACACCCCACCTATCTGCAATAACCTGGCCGTGCTCCTCATTCACAAACGAAAAAGAAAAAAAAAGAAAAAAAAATGAAAAAAAAAAACAAAAAAAAACAAATGTAATATGAAAAAAAAGAAAAAGAAAAAAAGCCCTATGAACCTATCAAAATCAATGTCTTGCATAGTTCCCAACTTCTAGTCCCTTCAATATTCCCCATACATTTAGTATGGAAAAAAAAAATTCCGCCATCTTGAATTTTTTTCCTACTCACCAGGTAGACCTCCGGGTTTTGATCATCTTTTGTCGAGAAACCGCTCCTCCATCTTTTATAGTCTCCGAGAGAGAGACGGACAAAATTTGCCGCCATTTTTTTTCCGCCATTTTGGAATTTTTTTTCAACTCACTGGCAACTGCTCGAGGTTTCAAGTGACATTTGGTCGAGCACCCTCCACCTATCTACTATACCCTGGCCGTGCCCCTCGCTCGTCTCCGAACTCCTCACTCGTCAGCTCTCTCCACCTTTCTCCAAGTCACATTCTTTGAGCTCTATACGAAACAATGGGTGAAAAAAATTTTTTTCATACAAAATTTTACAGGAGAGGGGTCGGAAATTTGAGACGTCACAGCTCGGCCGCCATCTTGTTTTTTTAATTTTTTTCACTTTTTCTGTTAATCGTTTACTAATTTCTACAATAATCCAAAATTTCAAAGAAATCGGTTGGAAAACAAAAGAGTTGCAAGATTCACGTCGGCCGCCATCTTGTTTTTCCGAAATGTCATAATTTTTCCCCACTCGAATCCCCCACCCGGACATATCTCCCCTACATCATTGTATCGTTTTCTGTCTCTTTCTAGGAGAACAATCGTGTCAATCAGTCAGTGAATCAGTCAGTCAGTGGTAATCGAGCTATATATATAACTAGTATTTCGCTCGGTGCGCGAGCTGCTAAAGCAGCTCGCGGGAAGTGTTATTACTACAAGTAGGGCGCGTGGGTGCGCGGCCCGCTAAAGCGGACCGCGATTTTTTTACTCAAATCAAGTAGACCTTCGGATACTGGTCATCTTTTGCCAAAAAATTTGTTCGAGCACACCCCACCTATCTGCAATAACCTGGCCGTGCTCCTCATTCACAAAAGAAAAAGAAAAAAAAGAAAAAAAAAAGAAAAAAAGCAAATGTAAAATGAAAAAAAAAAGAAAAAGAAAAAAAGCCCTATGAACCTATCAAAATCAATGTCTTGCATATTTCCCAACTTCTAGTCCCTTCAATTATTCCCCATACATTTTGTATGAAAAAAAAAAAATCCGCCATCTTGAATTTTTTTTCTACTCATCAGGTAGACCTCCGGGTTTTGATCATCTTTTGTCGAGAAACCGCTCCTCCATCTTTTATAGTCTCCGAGAGAGAGACGGACAAAATTTGCCGCCATTTTTTTTCCGCCATTTTGGAATTTTTTTTCAACTCACTGGCAACTGCTCGGGGTTTCGAATGACATTTGGTCGAGCACCCTTCACCTATCTTCTATACCCTGGCCGTGCCCCTCGCCCGTCTCCGAACTCCTCACTCATCAGCTCTCTCCAACTTTCTCCGAGTCACATTCTTTGAGCTATATACGACACCATGGGTGAAAAAAATTTTTTTCATACAAAATTTTACAGGAGAGGGGTGGAAATTTGAGACGTCACAGCTCGGCCGCCATCTTGTTTTTTTAATTTTTTTCACTTTTTCTGTTAATCGTTCACTAATTTCTACAATAATCCAAAATTTCAAAGAAATCGGTTGGAAAACAAAAGAGTTGCAAGATTCACGTCGGCCGCCATCTTGTTTTTCCGAAATGTCATAATTTTTCCCCACTCGAATCCCCCATCCAAACATATCTCCCCTACATCATTGTATCGTTTTTTGTCTCTTTCTAGGAGAACAATTATGTCAATGAGTCAGTGAGTCAGTGGTAATCGAGCTATATATATTATAATAACTAGTATTTCGCTCGGTGCGCGAGCTGCTAAAGCAGCTCGCGGGAAGTGTTTTACTAAAAGTAAGGCGCGTGGGTGCGCGGCCTGCTAAAGCGGACCGCGATTGTTCGGCTTTATTTATTTCGCTCGGTGCGCGAGCTGCTAAAGCAGCTCGCGGGAAGTGTTTTACTAAAAGTAGGGCGCGTGGGTGCGCGGCCCGCTAAAGCGGACCGCGATTTTTTTACTCGTCAAGTAGACCTTCGGATTCTGGTCATCTTTTGCCAAAAAATTTGTTCGAGCACACCCCACCTATCTGCAATAACCTGGCCGTGCTCCTCATTCACAAAAGAAAAAGAAAAAATAGAAAAGAAAAAAAGAAGAAAGAATAAAAGAAAATGAAAAATGAAAAAAAAGAAAAAGAATAAAAAAAAGGAAAAAAGAAAAAAAAAAGAAAAAAAATTGAAAAAAAAAGCAAAAAAGCAAATGTAAAATGAAAAAAAAGAAAAAGAAAAAAAGCCCTATGAACCTATCAAAATCAATGTCTTGCATAGTTCCCAACTTCTAGTCCCTTCAATATTCCCCATACATTTTGTATGGGGGGAAAAAAAATCCGCCATCTTGAATTTTTTTCCTACTCACCAGGTAGACCTCCGGGTTGTGATCATCTTTTGTCGAGAAACCGCTCCTCCATCTTTTATAGTCTCCGAGAGAGAGACGGACAAAGTTTGCCGCCATTTTTTTTCCGCCATTTTGGAATTTTTTTTCAACTCACTGGCAACTGCTCGAGGTTTCGAATGACATTTGGTCGAGCACCCTCCACCTATCTTCTACACCCTGGCCGTGCCCCTCGCCCGTCTCCGAACTCCTCACTCATCAGCTCTCTCCACCTTTCTCCGAGTCACATTCTTTGAGCTCTATACGACACCATGGGTGAAAAAATTTTTTTTCATACAAAATTTTACAGGAGAGGGGTCGGAAATTTGAGACGTCACAGCTCGGCCGCCATCTTGTTTTTTTAATTTTTTTCACTTTTTCTGTTAATCGTTTACTAATTTCTACAATAGTCCAAAATTTCAAAGAAATCGGTCGGAAAACAAAAGAGTTGCAAGATTCACGTCGGCCGCCATCTTGTTTTTCCGAAATGTCATAATTTTTCCCCACTCGAATCCCCCACCCGGACATATCTCCCCTACATAATTGTATCGTTTTCCGTCTCCTTCTAGGAGAACAACCCTGTCAATGAGTGAGTGAGTGTGTCAGTGAGTGAGTGGTAATCGAGCTATATATATTATAATAACTAGCATTTCGCTCGGTGCGCGAGCTGCTAAAGCAGCTCGCGGGAAGTGTTTTACTAAAAGTAAGGCGCGTGGGTGCGCGGCCCGCTAAAGCGGACCGCGATTGTTCGGCTTTATTTATTTCGCTCGGTGCGCGAGCTGCTAAAGCAGCTCGCGGGAAGTGTTATTACTACAAGTAGGGCGCGTGGGTGCTAAAGCGGACCGTGATTTTTTTACTCGTCAAGTAGACCTTCGGATTCTGGTCATCTTTTGCCAAAAAATTTGTTCGAGCACACCCCACCTATCTGCAATAACCTGGCCGTGCTCCTCATTCACAAAAGAAAAAGAAAAAAAAAAGAAAAGAAAAAAAGAAGAAAGAATAAAAGAAAATGAAAAATGAAAAAAAAGAAAAATAATAAAAAAAAGGAAAAAAGAAAAAAAAAGAAAAAAAAGAAAAAAAAAATGAAAAAAAACAAAAAAAACAAATGTAACCTGAAAAAAAAGAAAAAGAAAAATAGCCCTATGAACCTATCAAAATCAATGTCTTGCATAGTTCCCAACTTCTAGTCCCTTCAATATTCCCCATACATTTAGTATGGAAAAAAAAAATCCGCCATCTTGAATTTTTTTCCTACTCACCAGGTAGACCTCCGGGTTTTGATCATCTTTTGTCGAGAAACCACTCCTCCATCTTTTATAGTCTCCGAGAGAGAGACGGACAAAATTTGCCGCCATTTTTTTTCCGCCATTTTGGAATTTTTTTTCAACTCACTGGCAACTGCTCGAGGTTTCGAATGACATTTGGTCGAGCACCCTCCACCTATCTTCTATACCCTGGCCGTGCCCCTCGCCCGTCTCCGAACTCCTCACTCATCAGCTCTCGCCACCTTTCTCCGCGTCACATTCTTTGAGTTCTATACGACACCATGGGTGAAAAAAATTTTTTTCATACAAAATTTTACAGGAGAGGGGTCGGAAATTTGAGTCGTCACAGCTCGGCCGCCATCTTGTTTTTTTAATTTTTTTCAATTTTTCTGTTAATCGTTTACTAATTTCTACAATAATCCAAAATTTCAAAGAAATCGGTTGGAAAACAAAAGAGTTGCAAGATTCACTTCGGCCGCCATCTTGTTTTTCAGAAATGTCATAATTTTCCCCAACTCGAATCCCCCCCCAAACACATCTCCCGAACATCATTATATCGATTTCCGTCTCCTTCTAGGAGAACAACCCTGTCAATGAGTGAGTGAGTGTGTCAGTGAGTGAGTGGTAATCGAGCTATATATATTATAATAACTAGCGTTTGCTCGGTGCGCGAGCTGCTAAAGCAGCTCGCGGGAAGTGTTTTACTAAAAGTAAGGCGCGTGGGGTGCGCGGCCCGCTAAAGCGGACCGCGATTGTTCGGCTTTATTTATTTCGCTCGGTGCGCGAGCTGCTAAAGCAGCTCGCAGGAAGTGTTATTACTACAAGTAGGGCGCGTGGGTGCGCGGCCCGCTAAAGCGGACCGCGATTTTTTTACTCATCAAGTAGACCTTCGGATTCTGGTCATCTTTTGCCAAAAAATTTGTTCGAGCACACCCCACCTATCTGCAATAACCTGGCCGTGCTCCTCATTCACAAATGAAAAAGAAAAAAAAATGAAAAAAAATAAAAAAACAAATGTAAAATGAAAAAAAAGAAAAAGAAAAAAAGCCCTATGAACCTATCAAAATCAATGTCTTACATAGTACCCAACTTCTAGTCCCTTCAATATTCCCCATACATTTTGTATCGAAAAAAAAATAATCCGCCATCTTGAATTTTTTTCCTACTCACCAGGTAGACCTCCGGGTTGTGATCATCTTTTGTCGAGAAACCGCTCCTCCATCTTTTATAGTCTCCGAGAGAGAGACGGACAAAATTTGCCGCCATTTTTTTTCCGCCATTTTGGAATTTTTTTTCAACTCACTGGCAACTGCTCGAGGTTTCGAATGACATTTGGTCGAGCACCTTCCACCTATCTTCTATACCCTGGCCGTGCCCCTCGCCCGTCTCCGAACTCCTCACTCATCAGCTCTCTCCACCTTTCTCCGAGTCACATGCTTTGAGCTCTATACGACACCATGGGTGAAAAAAATTTTTTTCATACAAAATTTTACAGGAGAGGGGTCGGAAATTTGAGACGTCACAGCTCGGCCGCCATCTTGTTTTATTAATTTTTTTCACTTTTTCTGTTAATCGTTTACTAATTTCTACAATAATCCAAAATTTCAAAGAAATCGGTTGGAAAACAAAAGAGTTGCAAGATTCACGTCGGCCGCCATCTTGTTTTTCCGAAATGTCATAATTTTCCCCAACTCGAATCCACCCCCCAAACACATCTCCCGAACATCATTATATCGATTTCCGTCTCCTTCTAGGAGAACAACCCTGTCAATGAGTCAGTGAATCAGTCAGTCAGTGGTAATCGAGCTATATATATTATAACTAGCGTTTGCTCGGTGCGCGAGCTGCTAAAGCAGCTCGCGGGAAGTGTTTTACTAAAAGTAAGGCGCGTGGGTGCGCGGCCCGCTAAAGCGGACCGCGATTGTTCGGCTTTATTTATTTCGCTCGGTGCGCGAGCTGCTAAAGCAGCTCGCGGGAAGTGCTATTACTACAAGTAGGGCGCGTGGGTGCGCGGCCCGCTAAAGCGGACCGCGATTTTTTTACTCATCAAGTAGACCTTCGGATTCTGGTCATCTTTTGCCAAAAAATTTGTTCGAGCACACCCCACCTATCTGCAATAACCTGGCCGTGCTCCTCATTCACAAAGGAAAAAGAAAAAAAAAGAAAAAAAACAGAAAAAAAGCAAATGTAAAATGAAAAAAAAGAAAAAGAAAAAAAGCCCTATGAACCTATCAAAATCAATGTCTTGCATAGTTCCCAACTTCTAGTCCCTTCAATATTCCCCATACATTTTGTATGGGGGGAAAAAAAAATCCGCCATCTTGAATTTTTTTCCTACTCACCAGGTAGACCTCCGGGTTGTGATCATCTTTTGTCGAGAAACCGCTCCTCCATCTTTTATAGTCTCCGAGAGAGAGACGGACAAAGTTTGCCGCCATTTTTTTTCCGCCATTTTGGAATTTTTTTTCAACTCACTGGCAACTGCTCGAGGTTTCGAATGACATTTGGTCGAGCACCCTCCACCTATCTTCTACACCCTGGCCGTGCCCCTCGCCCGTCTCCGAACTCCTCACTCATCAGCTCTCTCCACCTTTCTCCGAGTCACATTCTTTGAGCTCTATGTGACACCATGGGTGAAAAAAATTTTTTTCATACAAAATTTTACAGGAGAGGGGACGGAAATTTGAAACGTCACAGCTCGGCCGCCATCTTGTTTTTTTTAATTTTTTTCACTTTTTCTGTTAATCGTTTACTAATTTCTACAGTAATCCAAAATTTCAAAGAAATCGGTCGGAAAACAAAAGAGTTGCAAGATTCACGTCGGCCGCCATCTTGTTTTTCCGAAATGTCATAATTTTCCCCAACTCGAATCCCCCCCCCAAACACATCTCCCGAACATCATTATATCGATTTCCGTCTCCTTCTAGGAGAACAACCCTGTCAATCAGTGAGTGAGTGAGTGTGTCAGTCAGTCAGTGGTAATCGAGCTATATATATTATAACTAGCGTTTGCTCGGTGCGCGAGCTGCTAAAGCAGCTCGCGGGAAGTGTTATTGCTACAAGTAGGGCGCGTGGGTGCGCGGCCCGCTAAAGCGGACCGCGATTGTTCGGCTTTATTTATTTCGCTCGGTGCGCGAGCTGCTAAAGCAGCTCGCGGGAAGTGTTATTGCTACAAGTAGGGCGCGTGGGTGCGCGGCCCGATAAAGCGGACCGCGATTTTTTTACTCATCAAGTAGCCCTTCGGATTCTGGTCATCTTTTGCCAAAAAATTTGTTCGAGCACACCCCACCTATCTGCAATAACCTGGCCGTGCTCCTCATTCACAAAAGAAAAAGAAAAAAAAAGAAAAAAAAAAAAAAAAGAAAAAAAAGAAAAAAAGCAAATGTAAAATGAAAAAAAAGAAAAATAAAAAAGCCCTATGAACCTATCAAAATCAATGTCTTGCATAGTTCCCAACTTCTAGTCCGTTCAATATTCCCCATACACTTTGTATGGGGGGAAAAAAAAATCCGCCATCTTGAATTTCTTTCCTACTCACCAGGTAGACCTCCGGGTTTTGATCAACTTTTGTCGAGAAACCGCTCCTCCATCTTTTATAGTCTCCGAGAGAGAGACGGACAAAATTTGCCGCCATTTTTTTTCCGCCATTTTGGAATTTTTTTTCAAATCACTGGCAACTGCTCGAGGTTTCGAATGACATTTGGTCGAGCACCCTCCACCTATCTTCTATACCCTGGCCGTGCCCCTCGCCCGTCTCCGAACTCCTCACTCATCAGCTCTCTCCACCTTTCTCCGAGTCACGTTCTTTGAGCTCTATACGACACCATGGGTGAAAAAAAATTTTTTCATACAAAATTTTACAGGAGAGGGTCGGAAATTTGAGACGTCACAGCTCGGCCGCCATCTTGATTTTTAAATTTTTTTCACTTTTTCTGTTAATCGTTTACTAATTTCTACGATAATCCAAAATTTCAAAGAAATCGGTTGGAAAACAAAAGAGTTGCAAGAATCACGTCGGCCGCCATCTTGTTTTTCCGAAATGTCATAATTTTTCCCCACTCGAATCCCCCACCCGGACATATCTCCCGTACATCATTATATCGTTTTTTGTCTCTTTCTAGGAGAACAATTATGTCAATCAGTGAGTCAGTCAGTCAGTGGTAATCGAGCTATATATATTATAACTAGCGTTTGCTCGGTGCGCGAGCTGCTAAAGCAGCTCGCGGGAAGTGTTATTACTACAAGTAGGGCGCGTGGGTGCGCGGCCCGCTAAAGCGGACCGCGATTGTTCGGCTTTATTTATTTCGCTCGGTGCGCGAGCTGCTAAAGCAGCTCGCGGGAAGTGTTATTACTACAAGTAGGGCGCGTGGGTGCGCGGCCCGCTAAAGCGGACCGCGATTTTTTTTCCTCATCAAGTAGACCTTCGGATTCTGGTCATCTTTTGCCAAAAAATTTGTTCGAGCACACCCCTCCTATCTGCAATAACCTGGCCGTGCTCCTCATTCACAAAAGAAAAAGAAAAAAAAGAAAAAAAAATGAAAAAAAAGAAAAAGCAAATGTAAAATGAAAAAAAGAAAAAGAAAAAAGCCCTATGAACCTATCAAAATCAATGTCTTGCATAGTTCCCAACTTCTAGTCCCTTCAATATTCCCCATACATTTTGTATGGAAAAAAAAAATCCGCCATCTTGAATTTTTTTCCTACTCACCAGGTAGACCTCCGGGTTTTGATCATCTTTTGTCGAGAAGCCGCTCCTCCATCTTTTATAGTCTCCGAGAGAGAGACGGACAAAATTTGCCGCCATTTTTTTTTCCGCCATTTTGGAATTTTTTTTCAACTCACTGGCAACTGCTCGAGGTTTCGAATGACATTTGGTCGAGCACCCTCCACCTATCTTCTATACCCTGGCCGTGCTCCTCGCCCGTCTCCGAACTCCTCACTCATCAGCTCTCTCCACCTCTCTCCGAGTCACATTCTTTGAGCTCTATACGACACCATGGGTGAAAAAAATTTTTTCATACAAAATTTTACAGGAGAGGGGTCGGAAATTTGAGACGTCACAGCTCGGCCGCCATCTTGTTTTTTTAATTTTTTTCACTTTTTCTGTTAATCGTTTACTAATTTCTACGATAATCCAAAATTTCAAAGAAATCGGTTGGAAAACAAAAGAATTGTAAGATTCACGTCGGCCGCCATCTTGTTTTTCCGAAATGTCATAATTTTTCCCCACTCGAATCCCCCACCCGGACATATCTCCCCTACATCATTTTATCGTTTTCCGTCTCTTTCTAGGAGAACAATCGTGTCAATCAGTCAGTGAGTGAGTGAATCAGTCAGTGGTAATCGAGCTATATATATTATAACTAGTATTTCGCTCGGTGCGCGAGCTGCTAAAGCAGCTCGCGGGAAGTGTTATTGCTACAAGTAGGGCGCGTGGGTGCGCGGCCCGCTAAAGCGGACCGCGATTGTTCGGCTTTATTTATTTCGCTCGGTGCGCGAGCTGCTGAAGCAGCTCGCGGGAAGTGTTATTACTACAAGTAGGGCGCGTGGGTGCGCGGCCCGCTAAAGCGGACCGCGATTTTTTTTCTCATCAAGTAGACCTTCGGATTCTGGTCATCTTTTGCCAAAAAATTTGTTCGAGCACACCCCACCTATCTGCAATAACCTGGCCGTGCTCCTCATTCACAAAAGAAAAAGAAAAAAAAAAAGGAAAAAAAAGCAAATGTAAAATGAAAAAAAAGAAAAAGAAAAAAAGCTCTATGAACCTATCAAAATCAATGTCTTGCATAGTTCCCAACTTCTAGTCCCTTCAATATTCCCCATACATAATGTATGAAAAAAAAAAAATCCGCCATCTTGAATTTTTTTCCTACTCACCAGGTAGACCTCCGGGTTTTGATCATCTTTTGTCGAGAAACCGCTCCTCCATCTCTTATGGTCTCCGAGAGAGAGACGGACAAAATTTGCCGCCATTTTTTTTTCCGCCATTTTGGAATTTTTTTTCGACTCACTGGCAACTGATCGAGGTTTCGAATGACATTTGGTCGAGCACCCTCCACCTATCTTCTATACCCTGGCCGTGCCCCTCGCCCGTCTCCGAACTCCTCACTCATCAGCTCTCTCCACTTTTCTCCGAATCACATTCTTTGAGCTCTATACGACACCATGGGTGAAAAAAATTTTTTTCATACAAAATTTTACAGGAGTGGGGTCGGAAATTTGAGACGTCACAGCTCGGCCGCCATCTTGTTTTTTTAATTTTTTTCACTTTTTCTGTCAATCGTTTACTAATTTCTACAATAATCCAAAATTTCAAAGAAATCGGTTGGAAAACAAAAGAGTTGCAAGAATCACGTCGGCCGCCATCTTGTTTTTCCGAAATGTCATAATTTTTTCCCACTCGAATCCCCCACCCGGACATATCTCCCCTACATCATTGTATCGTTTTCCGTCTCCTTCTAGGAGAACAATCGTGTCAATCAGTGAGTGAATCAGTGAATCAGTCAGTCAGTGGTAATCGAGCTATATATATTATAACGATTGCTCGGTGCGCGAGCTGCTAAAGCAGCTCGCGGGAAGTGTTATTGCTACAAGTAGGGTGCGTGGGTGCGCGGCCCGCTAAAGCGGACCGCGATTGTTCGGCTTTATTTATTTAGCTCGGTGCGCGAGCTGCTAAAGCAGCTCGCGGGAAGTGTTATTACTACAAGTAGGGCGCGTGGGTGCGCGGCCCGCTAAAGCGGACCGCGATTTTTTTACTCATCAAGTAGACCTTCGGATTCTGGTCATCTTTTGCCAAAAAATTTGTTCGAGCACACCCCACCTATCTGCAATAACCTGGCCGTGCTCCTCATTCACAAATGAAAAAGAAAAAAAAAGAAAAAAAAAGAAAAAAAGCAAATGTAAAATGAAAAAAAAGAAAAAGAAAAAAAGCCCTATGAACCTATCAAAATCAATGTCTTGCATAGTTCCCAACTTCTAGTCCCTTCAATATTCCCCATACATTTTGTATGGGAAAAAAAAAAATCCGCCATCTTGAATTTTTTTTCCTACTCACCAGGTAGACCTCCGGGTTTTGATCATCTTTTGTCGAGAAACCGCTCCTCCATCTTTTATAGTTTCCGAGAGAGAGACGGACAAAATTTGCCGCCATTTTTTTTCCGCCATTTTGGAATTTTTTTTCAACTCACTGGCAATTGCTCGAGGTTTCGAATGACATTTGGTCGAGCACCCTCCACCTATCTTCTATACCCTGGCCGTGCCCCTCGCCCGTCTCCGAACTCCTCACTCATCAGCTCTCTCCACCTTTCTCCGAGTCACATTCTTTGAGCTCTATACGACACCATGGGTGAAAAAAATTTTTTTCATACAAAATTTTACAGGAGAGGGGTGGAAATTTGAGACGTCACAGCTCGGCCGCCATCTTGTTTTTTTAATTTTTTTCACTTTTTCTGTTAATCGTTTACTAATTTCTACAATGATCCAAAATTTCAAAGAAATCGGTTGGAAAACAAAAGAGTTGCAAGATTCACGTCGGCCGCCATCTTGTTTTTCCGAAATGTCATAATTTTTTCCCACTCGAATCCCCCACCCGGACATATCTCCCCTACATCAATCTATCGTTTTTTGTCTCTTTCTAGGAGAACAATTATGTCAATCAGTGAGTGTGTCAGTCAGTCAGTGGTAATCGAGCTATATATATTATAACTAGCGTTTGCTCGGTGCGCGAGCTGCTAAAGCAGCTCGCGGGAAGTGTTATTGCTACAAGTAGGGCGCGTGGGTGCGCGGCCCGCTAAAGCGGACCGCGATTGTTCGGCTTTATTTATTTCGCTCGGTGCGCGAGCTGCTAAAGCAGCTCGCGGGAAGTGTTATTACTACAAGTAGGGCGCGTGGGTGCGCGGCCCGCTAAAGCGGACCGCGATTTTTTTACTCATCAAGTAGACCTTCGGATTCTGGTCATCTTTTGCCAAAAAATTTGTTCGAGCACACCCCACCTATCTGCAATAACCTGGCCGTGCTCCTCATTCACAAAAGAAAAAAAAGAAAAAAAAATGAAAAAAAAGAAAAAAAACAAATGTAAAATGAAAAAAAGAAAAAGAAAAAAATCCCTATGAACCTATCAAAATCAATGTCTTGCATAGTTCCCAACTTCTAGTCCCTTCAATATTCCCCATACATTTTGTATGGGGGGGAAAAAAAATCCGCCATCTTGAATTTTTTTCCTACTCACCAGGTAGACCTCCGGGTTGTGATCATCTTTTGTCGAGAAACCGCTCCTCCATCTTTTATAGTCTCCGAGAGAGAGACGGACAAAATTTGCCGCCATTTTTTTTCCGCCATTTTGGAATTTTTTTTCAACTCACTGGCAACTGCTCGAGGTTTCGAATGACATTTGGTCGAGCACCCTCCACCTATCTACTATACCCTGGCCGTGCCCCTCGCCCGTCTCCGAACTCCTCACTCATCAGCTCTCGCCACCTTTCTCCGAGTCACATTCTTTGAGCTCTATACGACACCATGGGTGAAAAAAATTTTTTTCATACAAAATTTTACAGGAGAGGGGTGGAAATTTGAGACGTCACAGCTCGGCCGCCATCTTGTTTTTTTAATTTTTTTCACTTTTTCTGTTAATCGTTTACTAATTTCTACAATAATCCAAAATTTCAAAGAAATCGGTTGGAAAACAAAAGAGTTGCAAGAATCACGTCGGCCGCCATCTTGTTTTTCCGAAATGTCATAATTTTCCCCAACTCGAATCCCCCACCCGAACATATCTCCCGTACATCATTATATCGATTTCTGTCTCCTTCTAGGAGAACAACCCTGTCAATGAGTGAGTGAGTGTGTCAGTGAGTGAGTGGTAATCGAGCTATATATATTATAATAACTAGTATTTCGCTCGGTGCGCGAGCTGCTAAAGCAGCTCGCGGGAAGTGTTTTACTAAAAGTAAGGCGCGTGGGTGCGCGGCCCGCTAAAGCGGACCGCGATTGTTCGGCTTTATTTATTTCGCTCGGTGCGCGAGCTGCTAAAGCAGCTCGCGGGAAGTGTTATTACTACAAGTAGGGCGCGTGGGTGCGCGGCCCGCTAAAGCGGACCGCGATTTTTTTTCCTCATCAAGTAGACCTTCGGATTCTGGTCATCTTTTGCCAAAAAATTTGTTCGAGCACACCCCACCTATCTGCAATAACCTGGCCGTGCTCCTCATTCACAAAAGAAAAAGAAAAAAAAATGAAAAAAAACAAAAAAAACAAATGTAAAATGAAAAAAAAGAAAAAGAAAAAGAGCCCTATGAACCTATCAAAATCAATGTCTTGCATAGTTCCCAACTTCTAGTCCCTTCAATATTCCCCATACATTTTGTATGGGGGGAAAAAAAAATCCGCCATCTTGAATTTTTTTCCTACTCACCAGGTAGACCTCCGGGTTTTGATCAACTTTTGTCGAGAAACCGCTCCTCCATCTTTTATAGTCTCCGAGAGAGAGACGGACAAAATTTGCCGCCATTTTTTTTCCGCCATTTTGGAATTTTTTTTCAACTCACTGGCAACTGCTCGAGGTTTCGAATGACATTTGGTCGAGCACCCTCCACCTATCTTCTATACCCTGGCCGTGCCCCTCGCCCGTCTCCGAACTCCTCACTCATCAGCTCTCTCCACCTTTCTCCGAGTCACATTCTTTGAGCTCTATACGACACCATGGGTGAAAAAAAATTTTTTCATACAAAATTTTACAGGAGAGGGTCGGAAATTTGAGACGTCACAGCTCGGCCGCCATCTTGATTTTTAAATTTTTTTCACATTTTCTGTTAATCGTTTACTAATTTCTACAATAATCCGAAAATTTCAAAGAAATCGGTTGGAAAACAAAAGAGTTGCAAGAATCACGTCGGCCGCCATCTTGTTTTTCCGAAATGTCATAATTTTTCCCCACTCGAATCCCCCACCCGGACATATCTCCCGTACATCATTATATCGTTTTTTGTCTCTTTCTAGGAGAACAATTATGTCAATCAGTGAGTGTGTCAGTCAGTCAGTGGTAATCGAGCTATATATATTTACTAGCATTTTCTCGGTGCGCGAGCTGCTAAAGCAGCTCGCGGGAAGTGTTTTACTAAAAGTAAGGCGCGTGGGTGCGCGGCCCGCTAAAGCGGAACGCGATTGTTCGGCTTTATTTCGCTCGGTGCGCGAGCTGCTAAAGCAGCTCGCGGGAAGTGTTATTGCTACAAGTAGGGCGCGTGGGTGCGCGGCCCGCTAAAGCGGACCGCGATTGTTCGGCTTTATTTATTTCGCTCGGTGCGCGAGCTGCTAAAGCAGCTCGCGGGAAGTGTTATTACTACAAGTAGGGCGCGTGGGTGCGCGGCCCGCTAAAGCGGACCGTGATTTTTTTACTCATCAAGTAGACCTTCGGATTCTGGTCATCTTTTGCCAAAAAATTTGTTCGAGCACACCCCACCTATCTGCAATAACCTGGCCGTGCTCCTCATTCACAAAAGAAAAAGAAAAAAAAGAAAAAAAAAGAAAAAAAAGAAAAAAAGCAAATGTAAAATGAAAAAAAAGAAAAAGAAAAAAGCCCTATGAACCTATCAAAATCAATGTCTTGCATAGTTCCCAACTTCTAGTCCCTTCAATATTCCCCATACATTTTGTATGGGGGGAAAAAAAATCCGCCATCTTGAATTTTTTTCCTACTCACCAGGTAGACCTCCGGGTTGTGATCATCTTTTGTCGAGAAACCGCTCCTCCATCTTTTATAGTCTCCGAGAGAGAGACGGACAAAATTTGCCGCCATTTTTTTTCCGCCATTTTGGTTTTTTTTTTCAACTCACTGGCAACTGCTCGAGGTTTCGAATGACATTTGGTCGAGCACCCTCCACCTATCTTCTATACCCTGGCCGTGCTCCTCGCCCGTCTCCGAACTCCTCACTCATCAGCTCTCTCCACCTTTCTCCGAGTCACATTCTTTGAGCTCTATACGACACCATGGGTGAAAAAAATTTTTTTCATACAAAATTTTACAGGAGAGGGGTCGGAAATTTGAGACGTCACAAATCAGCCGCCATCTTGTTTTTTTAATTTTTTTCACTTTTTCTGTTAATCGTTTACTAATTTCTACAATAATCCAAAATTTCAAAGAAATCGGTTTGAAAACAAAAGAGTTGCAAGATTCAAGTCGGCCGCCATCTTGTTTTTCCGAAATGTCATAATTTTCCCCAACTCGAATCCCCCACCTGGACATATCTCCCCTACATCATTATATCGATTTCCGTCTCCTTCTAGGAGAACAACCCTGTCAATGAGTGAATCAGTCAGTGAGTGAGTGGTAATCGAGCTATATATTATATTACTAGCGTTTACTCGGTGCGCGAGCTGCTAAAGCAGCTCGCGGGAAGTGTTATTGCTACAAGTAGGGCGCGTGGGTGCGCGGCCCGCTAAAGCGGACCGCGATTGTTCGGGTTTATTTATTTCGCTCGGTGCGCGAGCTGCTAAAGCAGCTCGCGGAAAGTGTTATTGCTACAAGTAGGGCGCGTGGGTGCGCGGCCCGCTAAAGCGGACCGCGATTTTTTTACTCATCAAGTAGACCTTCGGATTCTGGTCATCTTTTGCCAAAAAATTTGTTCGAGCACACCCCACCTATCTGCAATAACCTGGCCGTGCTCCTCTTTCACAAAAGAAAAAGAAAAATAAAGAAAAAAAAATGAAAAAAATGAAAAAAAAACAAATGTAAAATGAAAAAAAAAGAAAAAGAAAAAAAGCCCTATGAACCTATCAAAATCAATGTCTTGCATAGTTCCCAACTTCTAGTCCCTTCAATATTCCCCATACATTTTGTATGGAGAAAAAAAAATCCGCCATCTTGAATTTTTTTCCTACTCACCAGGTAGACCTCCGGGTTTTGATCATCTTTTGTCGAGAAACCGCTCCTCCATCTTTTATAGTCTCCGAGAGAGAGACGGACAAAATTTGCCGCCATTTTTTTTCCGCCATTTTGGAATTTTTTTTCAACTCACTGGCAACTGCTCGAGGTTTCGAATGACATTTGGTCGAGCACCCTCCACCTATCTTCTATACCCTGGCCGTGCCCCTCGCCCGTCTCCGAACTCCTCACTCATCAGCTCTCTCCACCTTTCTCCGAGTCACATTCTTTGAGCTCTACACGACACCATGGGTGAAAAAAATTTTTTTCATACAAAATTTTACAGGAGAGGGGTCGGAAATTTGGGACGTCACAGCTCGGCCGCCATCTTGTTTTTTTAATTTTTTTCTCTTTTTCTGTTAATCGTTTACTAATTCCTACAATAATCCAAAATTTCAAAGAAATCGGTTGGAAAACAAAAGAGTTGCAAGAATCACGTCGGCCGCCATCTTGTTTTTCCGAAATGTCATAATTTTTCCCCACTCGAATCCCCCACCCGGACATATCTCCCCTACATCATTGCATCGTTTTCCGTCTCTTTCTAGGAGAACAATCGTGTCAATGAGTGAGTCAGTGAATCAGTGAATCAGTGGTAATCGAGCTATATATATTACTAGCGTTTGCTCGGTGCGCGAGCTGCTAAAGCAGCTCGCGGGAAGTGTTATTGCTACAAGTAGGGCGCGTGGGTGCGCGGCCCGCTAAAGCGGACCGCGATTGTTCGGCTTTATTTATTTCGCTCGGTGCGCGAGCTGCTAAAGCAGCTCGCGGGAAGTGTTATTACTACAAGTAGGGCGCGTGGGTGCGCGACCCGCTAAAGCGGACCGCGATTTTTTTACTCATCAAGTAGACCTTCGGATTCTGGTCATCTTTTGCCAAAAAATTTGTTCGAGCACACCCCACCTTTCTGCAATAACCTGGCCGTGCTCCTCATTCACAAAAGAAAAAGAAAAAAAAAGAAAAAAAATGACAAAAAAATGAAAAAAAAACAAAAAAAAAAAAACAAATGTAAAATGAAAAAAAAGAAAAAGAAAAAAAAGCCCTATGAACCTATCAAAATCAATGTCTTGCATAGTTCCCAACTTCTAGTCCCTTCAATATTCCCCATACATTTAGTATGGAAAAAAAAAATCCGCCATCTTGAATTTTTTTCCTACTCACCAGGTAGACCTCCGTGTTTTGATCATCTTTTGTCGAGAAACCGCTCCTCCATCTTTTATAGTCTCCGAGAGAGAGACGGACAAAATTTGCCGCCATTTTTTTTCCGCCATTTTGGAATTTTTTTTCAACTCACTGGCAACTGCTCGAGGTTTCAAATGACATTTGGTCGAGCACCCTCCACCTATCTTCTATACCCTGGCCGTGCCCCTCGCCCGTCTCCGAACTCCTCACTCATCAGCTCTCTCCACCTTTCTCCGAGTCACATTCTTTGAGCTCTATACGACACCATGGGTGAAAAAAATTTTTTTCATACAAAATTTTACAGGAGAGGGGTCGGAAATTTGAGACGTCACAGCTCGGCCGCCATCTTGTTTTTTTAATCTTTTTCAATTTTTCTGTTAATCGTTTACTAACTTCTACAATAATCCAAAATTTCAAAGAAATCGGTCGGAAAACAAAAGAGTTGCAAGATTCACGTCGGCCGCCATCTTGTTTTTCCGAAATGTCATAATTTTCCCCAACTCGAATCCCCCCCCCAAACACATCTCCCGAACATCATTATATCGATTTCCGTCTCCTTCTAGGAGAACAACCCTGTCAATGAGTGAATCAGTCAGTGAGTGAATCAGTGGTAATCGAGCTATATATATTATAACTAGCATTTGCTCGGTGCGCGAGCTGCTAAAGCAGCTCGCGGGAAGTGTTTTTACTAAAAGTAAGGCGCGTGGGTGCGCGGCCCGCTAAAGCGGACCGCGATTGTTCGGCTTTGTTTATTTCGCTCGGTGCGCGAGCTGGTAAAGCAGCTCGCGGGAAGTGTTATTGCTACAAGTAGGGCGCGTTGGTGCGCGGCCCGCTAAAGCGGACCGCGATTGTTCGGCTTTATTTGTTTCGCTCGGTGCGCGAGCTGCTGAAGCAGCTCGCGGGAAGTGTTATTACTACAAGTAGGGCGCGTGGGCGCCCGCTAAAGCGGACCGCGATTTTTTTACTCATCATGTAGAGTGTAGACCTTCGGATTCTGGTAATGTTTTGCCAAAAAATTTGTTCGAGCACACCCCACCTATCTGCAATAACCTGGCCGTGCTCCTCATTCACAAAAGAAAAAGAAAAAAAAAGAAAAAAAAAAAAGAAAAAAAGATAAAAAGCAAATGTAAAATGAAAAAAAAGAAAAAGAAATAAAGCCCTATGAACCTATCAAAATCAATGTCTTGCATAGTTGCCAACTTCTAGTCCCTTCAATATTCCCCATACATTTAGTATGGAAAAAAAAAACCGCCATCTTGAATTTTTTTCCTACTCACCAGGTAGACCTCCGGGTTGTGATCATCTTTTGTAGAGAAACCGCTCCTCCATCTTTTATAGTCTCCGAGAGAGAGACCGACAAAATTTGCCGCCATTTTTTTTCCGCCATTTTGGATTTTTTTTTCAACTCACTGGCAACTGCTCGAGGTTTCGAATGACATTTGGTCGAGCACCCTCCACCTATCTTCTATACCCTGGCCGTGCCCCTCGCCCGTCTCCGAACTCCTCACTCATCAGCTCTCTCCACCTTTCTCCGAGTCACATTCTTTGAGCTCTACACGACACCATGGGTGGAAAAAAATTTTTTCATACAAAATTTTACAGGAGAGGGGTCGGAAATTTGGGACGTCACAGCTCGGCCGCCATCTTGTTTTTTTAATTTTTTTCTCTTTTTCTGTTAATCGTTTACTAATTCCTACAATAATCCAAAATTTCAAAGAAATCGGTTGGAAAACAAAAGAGTTGCAAGATTCACGTCGGCCGCCATCTTGTTTTTCCAAAATGTCATAATTTTTCCCCACTCGAATCCCCCACCCGGACATATCTCCCCTACATCATTGTATCGTTTTCCGTCTCTTTCTAGGAGAACAATCGTGTCAATCAGTCAGTGAGTGAGTGAATCAGTCAGTGGTAATCGAGCTATATATATATACTAGCGTTTGCTCGGTGCGCGAGCTGCTAAAGCAGCTCGCGGGAAGTGTTTAACTAAAAGTAAGGCGCGTGGGTGCGCGGCCCGCTAAAGCGGACCGCGATTGTTCGGCTTTATTTATTTCGCTCGGTGCGCGAGCTGCTAAAGCAGCTCGCGGGAAGTGTTATTACTACAAGTAGGGCGCGTGGGTGCGCGGCCCGCTAAAGCGGACCGCGATTTTTTTACTCATCAAGTAGACCTTCGGATTCTGGTCATCTTTTGCCAAAAAATTTGTTCGAGCACACCCCACCTATCTGCAATAACCTGGCCGTGCTCCTCATTCACAAAAGAAAAAGAATAAAAAAAAGGAAAAAAGAAAAAAAAAGAAAAAAAGCAAATGTAAAATGAAAAAAAAAAAAGAAAAAAAGCCCTATGAACCTATCAAAATCAATGTCTTGCATAGTTCCCAACTTCTAGTCCCTTCAATATTCCCCATACATTTTGTATGGGGGGAAAAAAAAATCCGCCATCTTGAATTTTTTTCCTACTCACCAGGTAGACCTCCGGGTTGTGATCATCTTTTGTCGAGAAACCGCTCCTCCATCTTTTATAGTCTCCGAGAGAGAGACGGACAAAATTTGCCGCCATTTTTTTTCCGCCATTTTGTATTTTTTTTTCAACTCACTGGCAACTGCTCGAGGTTTCGAATGACATTTGGTCGAGCACCCTCCACCTATCTTCTATACCCTGGCCGTGCCCCTCGCCCGTCTCCGAACTCCTCACTCATCAGCTCTCTCCACCTTTCTCCGAGTCACATTCTTTGAGCTCTATACGACACCTTGGGTGAAAAAAATTTTTTTCATACAAAATTTTACAGGAGAGGGGTGGAAGTTTGAGACGTCACAGCTCGGCCGCCATCTTGTTTTTTTAATTTTTTTTACTTTTTCTGTTAATCGTTTACTAATTTCTACAATAATCCAAAATTTCAAAGAAATCGGTCGGAAAACAAAAGAGTTGCAAGATTCACGTCGGCCGCCATCTTGTTTTTCCGAAATGTCATAATTTTCCCCAACTCGAATCCCCCCCCCAAACACATCTCCCGAACATCATTATATCGATTTCCGTCTCCTTCTAGGAGAACAACCCTGTCAATGAGTCAGTGAATCAGTCAGTCAGTGGTAATCGAGCTATATATATTATAATAACTAGCGTTTGCTCGGTGCGCGAGCTGCTAAAGCAGCTCGCGGGAAGTGTTATTGCTACAAGTAGGGCGCGTGGGTGCGCGGCCCGCTAAAGCAGACCGCGATTGTTCGGCTTTATTTATTTCGCTCGGTGCGCGAGCTGCTAAAGCAGCTCGCGGGAAGTGTTTTACTAAAAGTAAGGCGCGTGGGTGCGCGGCCCGCTAAAGCGGACCGCGATTGTTCGGCTTTATTTATTTCGCTCGGTGCGCGAGCTGCTAAAGCAGCTCGCGGGAAGTGTTTTACTAAAAGTAAGGCGCGTGGGTGCGCGGCCCGCCACCTCCCATGGCCCCTCCAACCTCGCGGTTATATGGGCCGAAACACTGGGAGGGCGCCCGGTACTTGTCTCCCGGACCTTGTACCCGGACATATCTCCCGTACATCATTATATCGTTTTTTGTCTCTTTCTAGGAGAACAATTATGTCAATCAGTGAGTGTGTCAGTCAGTCAGTGGTAATCGAGCTATATATATTCATAACTAGCGTTTGCTCGGTGCGCGAGCTGCTAAAGCAGCTCGCGGGAAGTGTTATTGCTACAAGTAGGGCGCGTGGGTGCGCCCTACTTGTAGCAATAACACTTGCGCGGCCCGCTAAAGCGGACCGCGATTTTTTTATTCATCAAGTAGACTTTCGGATTCTGGTCATCTTTTGCCAAAAAATTTTTTTCAGCACACCCCACCTATCTGCAATAACTTGGCCGTGCTCCTCATTCACAAAAGAAAAAAAAAGAAAAAAAAAAGAAAAAAAGAAAATGAAAAATGAAAAAAAAAGCAAATAAATGAAAAATGAAAAAAAAGAAAAAAAAAAGGAAAATAAGAAAAAAGAAAAAAAAAAGAAAATGAAAAATGAAAAAAAAAAATAAAAAAAAAGGAAAAAAGAAAAGAAAAAAGAAAAAAAAAAAGAAAAAAAAAGAAAATGAAAAATGAAAAAAAAGTAAAAGAAAAAGAAAAAATCGGCTAAGTGCGAGTCGAGCCTCGCTCTTATAGGGTTCCGTTAAAAAAAAAAGTTAAAATATTTTCATTTACCCATGGAAATATTTTTATTGAATTTTTTTTAATTTAATTTAATTTTTATTATTTGTTGTTATAGCGGCAATAGAAATACATAATATTTGAAAATTTCATCTGTCTATCTATTACGATTTACGAGATACAGCCCGCTGACAGACGGACGGACGGACGGACGGATAGTGTAGGCTTAGTAATAGGGTTCCGTTGGTACCCTTTGGGTACGGAACCCTAAAAAGGAAAAACGAAAAAGAAAAGAAAAAAGTAAAAGCAAAGTGGGACGCCTGGCAGATGTGAAACATCGACATTATTTTGTAAAAGTAATATGCAGAAAAGAACATAATATACTACAATATAACACACTATATTACAATATATTACAAATATAACATAATATAATATAATATAACACGCTATAACACAATATAATACAATATATTGCAAATATAACGCAATATAACATAATATAACACGATATGACACAATATAATATAATAAGAATCAACATATTACAAATATAACATAATATAACATAATACAACACGATATAACACAATATAATATAATATAGCACAGTATATTACGAATATAACATAATATAGCACCATACAACATAAAATAATGCAATATATTACAATATAACACAATATAATATAATAAGAAACAATATATTACAAATACAACATAATATAACATGATATAACATAATATAATATAATATAATATAACACGCTATAACACAATATATTGCAAATATAACGCAATATAACATAATATAACATAATATAATACCATTTAACATAATATAATACAATATATTACAATACAACACGATATACTACAATATAGCACCATACAACATAAAATAATGCAATATATTACAATATAACACAATATAATATAATATAATACAATATATTACAAATACAACATAATATAACATGATATAACATAATATAATACCATTTAACATAAAATATACAATATATAATAATACAACACGATATAACACAATATAATATAATAAGAAACAATATATTACAAATATATCATAATATAACATAATACAACACGATATTACACAATATAATATAATATAGCACAGTATATTACGAATATAACATAATATAGCACCATACAACATAAAATAATGGAATATATTACAATATAACACAATATATTACAAATATAACATAATATAATATAGTATAATACGATATACTACAATATAGCACCATACCACATAAAAGAATGCAATATATTACAATATAACACAATATATTACAAATATAACAAAATATAATATAGTATAACACGATATAACACAATATAATATAATATAATACAATATATTACAAATATAACATAATATAACATAATATAATACCATTTAACATAAAATATACAATATATTATAATACACGATATTATACAACATATTATGAACATAACATAATATAATGTAACACGCTATAACACAATATAATACAATATATTGCAAATATAACGCAATATAACATAATATAACACGATATAACACAATATAATATAATAAGAATCAATATATTACAAATAAAACATAATATAACATAATATTATACAATATATAACAAATACAACATAATATAACATGATATAACATAATATAATACAATATATTACGAATATAACATAATATAACATAATACCATTTAACATAAAATAATACATTATACTACAATACAACACGATATACTACAATATATTATGAACATAACATAATATAATATAACACGCTATAACACAATATAATACAATATATTGCAAATATAACGCAATACAACACGATATAACACAATATAATATAATAAGAAACAATATATTACAAATATAACATAATACAACACGATATAACACAATATAATATAATATAGCACAGTATATTACGAATATAACATAATATAGCACCATACAACATAAAATAATGCAATATATTACAATATAACACAATATAATATAATAAGAAACAATATATTACAAATACAACATAATATAACATAATATTATACAATATATAACAAATACAACATAATATAACATGATATAACATAATATAATACCATTTAACATAAAATATACAATATATTATAATAAAACACGATATAACACAATATAACACAATATAATACCGTATAACATAATATAATAAAATATAATATAATATAATATAATATAATATAATATAATATAATATAATATAATATAACTAACTATAACACAATATAATACAAATTATATTACAAATATAACATAATATAATATAGTATAACACGATTTAACACAATATAATATAATACCATACACCATAAAATAATACTACCCCTACCCCTACCCCTACCGCTACCTCTACCCCTACCCCCACCCCTACCGCTACCGCTACCACTACAGCTACCCCTACCGCTACCCCTACCCCTTCCCCGTACCCGCCCCTACCCCTACCCCGACCCCTACCCCTACCCCTACACCTATTCCTACCCCTACCCCTACCCCTACTCCGACCCTTAACCATAACCCTACCGCTACCCCTACCCCTTCCCCTACCCCTACCCCTACCCCTACCCCAACCCCTACCCCGACCCCTACCCCGACCGCTACCCCTACCCCGTATAGCCAGGCCAGTATATTTTTCTTTTTTAATTCTCCGAGATCTAAGACACCTATGAACCTATCAAAATCATGCCTCAATGTCTTGCATAGTTCCCAACTTCTAGTCCCTTCAATATTCCCCATACATTTTGTATGGGAAAAAAAAGTTCCGCCATCTTGAATTTTTTTCCTACTCACCAGGTAGACCTCCGGGTTGTGATCATCTTTTGTAGAGAAACCGCTCCTCCATCTTTTATAGTCTCCGAGAGAGAGACGGACAAAATTTGCCGCCATTTTTTTTCCGCCATTTTGGAATTTTTTTTCAACTCACTGGCAACTGCTCGAGGTTTCGAATGACATTTGGTCGAGCACCCTTCACCTATCTTCTATACCCTGGCCGTGCCCCTCGCCCGTCTCCGAACTCCTCACTCATCAGCTCTCTCCACCTTTCTCCGAGTCACATTCTTTGAGCTCTATACGACACCATGGGTGAAAAAAATTTTTTTCATACAAAATTTTACAGGAGAGGGGTCGGAAATTTGAGACGTCACAGCTCGGCCGCCATCTTGTTTTTTTATTTTTTTTTACTTTTTCTGTTAATCGTTTACTAATTTCTACAATAATCCAAAATTTCAAAGAAATCGGTTGGAAAACAAAAGAGTTGCAAGAATCACGTCGGCCGCCATCTTGTTTTTCCGAAATGTCATAATTTTTCCCCACTCGAATCCCCCACCCGGACATATCTCCCCTACATCATTGTATCGTTTTTTGTCTCTTTCTAGGAGAACAATTATGTCAATCAGTGAGTGTGTCAGTCAGTCAGTGGTAATCGAGCTATATATATTATAACTAGCGTTTGCTCGGTGCGCGAGCTGCTAAAGCAGCTCGCGGGAAGTGTTTTACTAAAAGTAAGGCGCGTGGGTGCGCGGCCCGCTAAAGCGGACCGCGATTGTTCGGCTTTATTTATTTCGCTCGGTGCGCGAGCTGCTAAAGCAGCTCGCGGGAAGTGTTATTACTACAAGTAGGGCGCGTGGGTGCGCGGCCCGCTAAAGCGGACCGCGATTTTTTTGCTCATCAAGTAGACCTTCGGATTCTGGTCATCTTTTGCCAAAAAATTTGTTCGAGCACACCCCACCTATCTGCAATAACCTGGCCGTGCTCCTCATTCACAAAAGAAAAAGAAAAAAAAGAAAAAGAAAAAAAGAAAATGAAAAATGAAAAAAAATAAAAAAAATAAAAAAAAGGAAAAAAGAAAAGAAAAAAGAAAAAAAAGAAAATGAAAAATGAAAAAAAAGGAAAAAAGAAAAGAAAAAAGAAAAAAAAAGAAAAGAAAAAAGAAAAAAAGGAAAAGAAAAAGAAAAAGGAAAAACGAAAAAGAAAAGGAAAAAGTAAAATCAAAAGAAAAAGAAAAAAAGAAAAGAGAAAAAAAAGAAAGAAAAAGAAAAAAAAAAGAAAAAAGAAACAAAAAGAAGAAAAAAAAAGAAAAATCAATATTCGCCATATATTTCGCATGGAAAAAAATCCGCCATCTTGTTTTTTTTCCTGATCATCAAGTAGACCTTTGGGTCTTGATCATTTGTTGCCAAGAAACTACTCTTCTATCTTTTATACTCTCCGAGATAGACACCAGAGAAAGTTTTTATGGCCGCCATCTTGAATCCGCCATTTTGGAGTTTTTTTTTCAACTCCCTGCTAATTGGATGTGGTTTTGAGTAATTGTTGTTGGAGCACACCCCACCTAGTTGGTCGCGTGGATAGTTGGCAAAAAAACCACTCTTTCACCTTTTTTAACCCATTTCCAAAAAGGAGGAGGTTCTCAATTCGGCCAGTATATTTTTCTTTTTTAATTCTCCGAGATCTAAGACACCTATGAACCTATCAAAATCAATGTCTTGCATAGTTCCCAACATCTAGTCCCTTCAATATTCCCCATACATTTAGTATGGAAAAAAAAAATCCGCCATCTTGAATTTTTTTCCTACTCACCAGGTAGACCTCCGGGTTTTGATCATCTTTTGTCGAGAAACCGCTCCTCCATCTTTTATAGTCTCCGAGAGAGAGACGGACAAAATTTGCCGCCATTTTTTTTCCGCCATTTTGGAATTTTTTTTCAACTCACTGGCAACTGCTCGAGGTTTCGAATGACATTTGGTCGAGCACCCTCCACCTATCTTCTATACCCTGGCCGTGCCCCTCGCCCGTCTCTGAACTCCTCACTCATCAGCTCTCTCCACCTTTCTCCGAGTCACATTCTTTGAGCTCTATACGACACCATGGGTGAAAAAAAAATTTTTCATACAAAATTTTACGGGACAGGGGTCGGAAATTTGAGACGTCACAGCTCGGCCGCCATCTTGTTTTTTTAATTTTCTTCACTTTTTCTGTTAATCGTTTACTAATTTCTACAATAATCCAAAATTTCAAAGAAATCGGTTGGAAAACAAAAGAGTTGCAAGAATCACTTCGGCCGCCATCTTGTTTTTCCGAAATATCATAATTTTTCCCTACTCGAATCCCCCACCCGGACATATCTCCCCTACATCATTGTATCGTTTTCTGTCTCTTTCTAGGAGAACAATCGTGTCAATGAGTCAGTGAGTCAGTGAGTGGTAATCGAGCTATATATATTACTAGCGTTTGCTCGGTGCGCGAGCTGCTAAAGCAGCTCGCGGGAAGTGTTGTTACTACAAGTAGGGCGCGTGGGTGCGCGGCCCGCTAAAGCGGACCGCGATTGTTCGGCTATACTTATTTCGCTCGGTGCGCGAGCTGCTAAAGCAGCTCGCGGGAAGTGTTATTACTACAAGTAGGGCGCGTGGGTGCGCGGCCCGCTAAAGCGGACCGCGATTGTTCGGCTTCATGTATTTCGCTCGGTGCGCGAGCTGCTAAAGCAGCTCGCGGGAAGTGTTATTGCTACAAGTAGGGCGCGTGGGTGCGCGGCCCGCTAAAGCGGACCGCGATTGTTCGGCTTTATTTAATTCGCTCGGTGCGCGAGCTGCTAAAGCAGCTCGCGGGAAGGGTTATTACTACAAGTAAGGCGCGTGGGTGCGCGGCCCGCTACAGCGGACCGCGATTTTTTTTACTCATCAAGTAGACCTTCGGATTCTGGTCATCTTTTGCCAAAAAATTTGTTCGAGCCCACCCCACCTATCTGCAATAACCTGGCCGTGCTCCTCATTCACAAAAGAAAAAGAAAAAAAAGAAAAAAAAAATGAAAAAAAAAAGAAAAAAAAACAAATGTAAAATGAAAAAAGAAAAAGAAAAAAAGCCCTATGAACCTATCAAAATCAATGTCTTGCATAGTTCCCAACTTCTAGTCCCTTCAATATTCCCCATACATTTAGTATGGAAAAAAAAAAATCCGCCATCTTGAATTTTTTTCCTACTCACCAGGTAGACCTCCGGGTTTTGATCATCTTTTGTCGAGAAACCGCTCCTCCATCTCTTATAGTCTCCGAGAGAGAGACGGACAAAATTTGCCGCCATTTTTTTTCCGCCATTTTGGAATTTTTTTTTAACTCACTGGCAACTGCTCGAGGTTTCGAATGACATTTGGTCGAGCACCCTCCACCTATCTTCTATACCCTGGCCGTGCCTCTCGCCCGTCTCCGAACTCCTCACTCATCAGCTCTCTCCACCTTTCTCCGAGTCACATTCTTTGAGCTCTATACGACACCATGGGTGAAAAAAATTTTTTTCATACAAAATTTTACAGGAGAGGGGTCGGAAATTTGAGACGTCACAGCTCGGCCGCCATCTTGTTTTTTTAATTTTTTTCACTTTTTCTGTTAATCGTTTACTAATTTCTACAATAATCCAAAATTTCAAAGAAATCGGTCGGAAAACAAAAGAGTTGCAAGATTCACGTCGGCCGCCATCTTGTTTTTCCGAAATGTCATAATTTTCCCCAACTCGAATCCCCCCCCCAAACACATCTCCCGAACATCATTATATCGATTTCCGTCTCCTTCTAGGAGAACAACCCTGTCAATGAGTGAGTGAGTGAGTGAGTGTGTCAGTGGTAATCGAGCTATATATATTATAACTAGCGTTTGCTCGGTGCGCGAGCTGCTAAAGCAGCTCGCGGGAAGTGTTATTGCTCCAAGTAGGGCGCGTGGGTGCGCGGCCCGCTAAAGCGGACCGCGATTGTTCGGCTTTATTTATTTCGCTCGGTGCGCGAGCTGCTAAAGCAGCTCGCGGGAAGTGTTATTACTACAAGTAGGGCGCGTGGGTGCGCGGCCCGCTAAAGCGGACCGCGATTTTTTTACTCATCAAGTAGACCTTCGGATTCTGGTCATCTTTTGCCAAAAAATTTGTTCGAGCACACCCCACCTATCTGCAATAACCTGGCCGTGCTCCTCATTCACAAAAGAAAAAGAAAAAAAAGAAAAAAAAAGAAAAAAAAGAAAAAAAGCAAATGTAAAATGAAAAAAAAGAAAAAGAAAAAAAGCCCTATGAACCTATCAAAATCAATGTCTTGCATAGTTCCCAACTTCTAGTCCCTTCAATATTCCCCATACATTTTGTATGTAAAAAAAAAAATCCGCCATCTTGAATTTTTTTCCTACTCACCAGGTAGACCTCCGGGTTGTGATCACCTTTTGTCGAGAAACCGCTCCTCCATCTTTCATAGTCTCCGAGAGAGAGACGGACAAAATTTGCCGCCATTTTTTTTCCGCCATTTTGGAATTTTTTTTCAACTCACTGGCAACTGCTCGAGGTTTCGAATGACATTTGGTCGAGCACCCTCCACCTATCTTCTATACCCTGGCCGTGCCCCTCGCCCGTCTCCGAACTCCTCACTCATCAGCTCTCTCCACCTTTCTCCGAGTCACATTCTTTGAGCTCTATACGACACCATGGGCGAAAAAAAATTTTTTCATACAAAATTTTACAGGAGAGGGGTCGGAAATTTGAGACGTCACAGCTCGGCCGCCATCTTGTTTTTTTAATTTTTTTCACTTTTTCTGTTAATCGTTTACTAATTTCTACAATAATCCAAAATTTCAAAGAAATCGGTTGGAAAACAAAAGAGTTGCAAGATTCACGTCGGCCGCCATCTTGTTTTTCCGAAATGTCATAATTTTCCCCAACTCGAATCCCCCCCCCAAACACATCTCCCGAACATCATTATATCGATTTCTTCCCAACTTCTAGTCCCTTCAATATTCCCCATACATTTTGTATGTAAAAAAAAAAAATCCGCCATCTTGAATTTTTTTCCTACTCACCAGGTAGACCTCCGGGTTGTGATCACCTTTTGTCGAGAAACCGCTCCTCCATCTTTCATAGTCTCCGAGAGAGAGACGGACAAAATTTGCCGCCATTTTTTTTCCGCCATTTTGGATTTTTTTTTCAACTCACTGGCAACTGCTCGAGGTTTCGAATGACATTTGGTCGAGCACCCTCCACCTATCTTCTATACCCTGGCCGTGCCCCTCGCCCGTCTCCGAACTCCTCACTCATCAGCTCTCTCCACCTTTCTCCGAGTCACATTCTTTGAGCTCTATACGACACCTTGGGTGAAAAAAATTTTTTTCATACAAAATTTTACAGGAGAGGGGTGGAAGTTTGAGACGTCACAGCTCGGCCGCCATCTTGTTTTTTTAATTTTTTTTACTTTTTCTGTTAATCGTTTACTAATTTCTACAATAATCCAAAATTTCAAAGAAATCGGTCGGAAAACAAAAGAGTTGCAAGATTCACGTCGGCCGCCATCTTGTTTTTCCGAAATGTCATAATTTTCCCCAACTCGAATCCCCCCCCCAAACACATCTCCCGAACATCATTATATCGATTTCCGTCTCCTTCTAGGAGAACAACCCTGTCAATGAGTCAGTGAATCAGTCAGTCAGTGGTAATCGAGCTATATATATTATAACTAGCGTTTGCTCGGTGCGCGAGCTGCTAAAGCAGCTCGCGGGAAGTGTTTTACTAAAAGTAAGGCGCGTGGGTGCGCGGCCCGCTAAAGCGGACCGCGATTGTTCGGCTTTATTTATTTCGCTCGGTGCGCGAGCTGCTGAAGCAGCTCGCGAGAAGTGTTATTACTACAAGTAGGGCGCGTGGGTGCGCGGCCCGCTAAAGCGGACCGCGATTTTTTTACTCATCAAGTAGACCTTCGGATTCTGGTCATCTTTTGCCAAAAAATTTGTTCGAGCACACCCCACCTATCTGCAATAACCTGGCCGTGCTCCTCATTCACAAAAGAAAAAGAAAAAAAAAGAAAAAAAAAAAAAAGAAAAAAAGCAAATGTGAAATGAAAAAAAAGAAAAATAAAAAAAGCCCTATGAACCTATCAAAATCAATGTCTTGCATAGTTCCTATTCTAGTCCCTTAAATATTCCCCATACATTTTGTATCGAAAAAAAAAAATCCGCCATCTTGAATTTTTTTCCTACTCACCAGGTAGACCTCCGGGTTGTGATCATCTTTTGTCGAGAAACCGCTCCTCCATCTTTTATAGTCTCCGAGAGAGAGACGGACAAAATTTGCCGCCATTTTTTTTCCGCCATTTTGGAAATTTTTTTCAACTCACTGGCAACTGCTCGAGGTTTCGAATGACATTTGGTCGAGCACCCTCCACCTATCTTCTATACCCTGGCCGTGCCCCTCGCCCGTCTCCGAACTCCTCACTCATCAGCTCTCTCCACCTCTCTCCGAGTCACATTCTTTGAGCTCTATACGACACCATGGGTGAAAAAAATTTTTATCATACAAAATTTTACAGGAGAGGGGTGGAAATTTGAGACGTCACAGCTCGGCCGCCATCTTGTTTTTTTAATTTTTTTCACTTTTTCTGTTAATCGTTTACTAATTTCTACAATAATCCAAAATTTCAAAGAAATCGGTTGGAAAACAAAAGAGTTGCAAGATTCACGTCGGCCGCCATCTTGTTTTTCCGAAATGTCATAATTTTCCCCAACTCGAATCCCCCACCCGAACATATCTCCCCTACATCATTATATCGATTTCCGTCTCCTTCTAGGAGAACAACCCTGTCAATGAGTCAGTGAATCAGTCAGTCAGTGGTAATCGAGCTATATATATTATAATAACTAGCATTTGCTCGGTGCGCGAGCTGCTAAAGCAGCTCGCGGGAAGTGTTTTACTAAAAGTAAGGCGCGTGGGTGCGCGGCCCGCTAAAGCGGACCGCGATTGTTCGACTTTATTTATTTCGCTCGTTGCGCGAGCTGCTAAAGCAGCTCGCGGGAAGTGTTATTAATAAAAGTAAGGCGCGTGGGTGCGCGGCCCGCTAAAGCGGACCGCGATTGTTCGGCTTTATTTATTTCGCTCGGTGCGCGAGCTGCTAAAGCAGCTCGCGGGAAGTGTTATTGCTACAAGTAGGGCGCGTGGGTGCGCGGCCCGCTAAAGCGGACCGCGATTGTTCGGCTTTATTTATTTCGCTCGGTGCGCGAGCTGCTAAAGCAGCTCGCGGGAAGTGTTATTACTACAAGTAGGGCGCGTGGGTGCGCGGCCCGCTAAAGCGGACCGCGATTTTTTTACTCATCAAGTAGACCTTCGGATTCTGGTCATCTTTTGCCAAAAAATTTGTTCGAGCACACCCCACCTATCTGCAATAACCTGGCGGTGCTCCTCATTCACAAAAGAAAAAGAAAAAAAAGAAAAAAAAAAAAGAAAAAAAGAAAAAAAGCAAATGTAAAATGAAAAAAAAGAAAGAGAAAAAAAGCCCTATGAACCTATCAAAATCAATGTCTTGCATAGTTCCCAACTTCTAGTCCCTTCAATATTCCCCATACATTTTGTATGGGAAAAAAAAGTTCCGCCATCTTGAATTTTTTTCCTACTCACCAGGTAGACCTCCGGGTTTTGATCATCTTTTGTCGAGAAACCGCTCCTCCATCTTTTATCGTCTCCGAGAGAGAGACGGACAAAATTTGCCGCCATTTTTATTCCGCCATATTGGAATTTTTTTTCAACTCACTGGCAACTGCTCGAGGTTTTGAATGACATTTGGTCGAGCACCCTCCACCTATCTTCTATACCCTGGTCGTGCCCCTCGCCCGTCTCCGAACTCCTCACTCATCAGCTCTCTCCACCTTTTTCCGAGTCACATTCTTTGAGCTCTATACGACACCATGGGTGAAAAAAATTTTTTTCATACAAAATTTTACAGGAGAGGGGTCGGAAATTTGAGACGTCACAGCTCGGCCGCCATCTTGTTTTTTTAATTTTTTTCACTTTTTCTGTTAATCGTTTACTAATTCCTACAATAATCCAAAATTTCAAAGAAATCGGTTGGAAAACAAAAGAGTTGCAAGATTCACGTCGGCCGCCATCTTGTTTTTCCGAAATGTCATAATTTTCCCCAACTCGAATCCCCCACCCCAACATATCTCCCCTACATCATTATATCGATTTCCGTCTCCTTCTAGGAGAACAACCCTGTCAATGAGTCAGTCAGTGAATCAGTCAGTCAGTGGTAATCGAGCTATATATATTATAATAACTAGCATTTGCTCGGTGCGCGAGCTGCTAAAGCAGCTCGCGGGAAGTGTTATTACTACAAGTAGGGCGCGTGGGTGCGCGGCCCGCTAAAGCGGACCGCGATTGTTCGGCTTTATTTATTTCGCTCGGTGCGCGAGCTGCTAAAGCAGCTCGCGGGAAGTGTTATTGCTACAAGTAGGGCGCGTGGGTGCGCGGCCCGCTAAAGCAGACCGCGATTTTTTTACTCATCAAGTAGACCTTCGGATTCTGGTCATCTTTTGCCAAAAAATTTGTTCGAGCACACCCCACCTATCTGCAATAACCTGGCCGTGCTTCTCATTCACAAAAGAAAAAGAAAAGAAAAAAAACGAAAAAAAAGAAAAAAACAAATGTAAAATGAAAAAAAAGAAAAAGAAAAAAGCCCTATGAACCTATCAAAATCAATGTCTTGCATAGTTCCCAACTTCCAGTCCCTTCGATATTCCCCATACATTTTACAAGCTGCTAAAGCAGCTCGCGGGAAGTGTTATTACTACAAGGAGGGCGCGTGGGTGCGCGGCCCGCTAAAGCGGACCGCGATTTTTTTGCTCATCAAGTAGACCTTCGGATTCTGGTCATCTTTTGCCAAAAAATTTGTTCGAGCACACCCCACCTATCTGCAATAACCTGGCCGTGCTCCTCATTCACAAATGAAAAAGAAAAAAAAAGAAAAAAAAAAAAGAAAAAAAGCAAATGTAAAATGAAAAAAAAGAAAAAGAAAAAAAGCCCTATGAACCTATCAAAATCAATGTCTTGCATAGTTCCCAACTTCTAGTCCCTTCAATATTCCCCATACATTTTGTATGGGGGGAAAAAAAAATCCGCCATCTTGAATTTTTTTCCTACTCACCAGGTAGACCTCCGGGTTGTGATCATCTTTTGTCGAGAAACCGCTCCTCCATCTTTTATAGTCTCCGAGAGAGAGACGGACAAAATTTGCCGCCATTTTTTTTCCGCCATTTTGGAATTTTTTTTCAACTCACTGGCAACTGCTCGAGGTTTCGAATGACATTTGGTCGAGCACCCTCCACCTATCTTCTATACCCTGGCCGTGCCCCTCGCCCGTCTCCGAACTCCTCACTCATCAGCTCTCTCCACCTTTCTCCGAGTCACATTCTTTGAGTTCTATACGACACCGTGGGTGAAAAAAAATTTTTTCATACAAAATTTTACAGGAGAGGGTCGGAAATTTGAGACGTCACAGCTCGGCCGCCATCTTGATTTTTAAATTTTTTTCACTTTTTCTGTTAATCGTTTACTAATTTCTACAATAATCCAAAATTTCAAAGAAATCGGTTGGAAAACAAAAGAGTTGCAAGAATCACGTCGGCCGCCATCTTGTTTTTCCGAAATGTCATAATTTTTCCCCACTCGAATCCCCCACCCGGACATATCTCCCGTACATCATTATATCGTTTTTTGTCTCTTTCTAGGAGAACAATTATGTCAATGAGTGAATCAGTCAGTGAATCAGTCAGTGGTAATCTACTAGAAAGTGGTAAGAACCTATCAAAATCAATGTCTTGCATAGTTCCCAACTTCTAGTCCCTTCAATATTCCCCATACATTTAGTATGGAAAAAAAAAATCCGCCATCTTGAATTTTTTTCCTACTCACCAGGTAGACCTCCGGGTTTTGATCATCTTTTGTCGAGAAACCGCTCCTCCATCTTTTATAGTCTCCGAGAGAGAGACGGACAAAATTTGTAGCCATTTTTTTTCCGCCATTTTGGAATTTTTTTTCAACTCACTGGCAACTGCTCGAGGTTTCGAATGACATTTGGTCGAGCACCCTCCACCTATCTTCTATACCCTGGCCGTGCCCCTCGCCCGTCTCCGAACTCCTCACTCATCAGCTCTCTCCACCTTTCTCCGAGTCACATTCTTTGAGCTCTATACGACACCATGGGTGAAAAAAATTTTTTTCATACAAAATTTTACAGGAGAGGGGTCGGGAATTTGAGACGTCACAGCTCGGCCGCCATCTTGTTTTTTTAATTTTTTTCACTTTTTCTGTTAATCGTTTACTAATTTCTACAATAATCCAAAATTTCAAAGAAATCGGTTGGAAAACAAAAGAGTTGCAAGATTCACGTCGGCCGCCATCTTGTTTTTCCGAAATGTCAGAATTTTCCCCAACTCGAATCCCCCACCTGGACACATCTCCCGAACATCATTATATTGGTTTCCGTCTCCTTCTAGGAGAACAATCGTGTCAATCAGTGAGTCAGTCAGTCAGTGGTAATCGAGCTATATATATTATAATAACTAGCGTTTGCTCGGTGCGCGAGCTGCTAAAGCAGCTCGCGGGAAGTGTTTTACTAAAAGTAAGGCGCGTGGGTGCGCGGCCCGCTAAAGCGGACCGCGATTGTTCGGCTTTATTTATTTCGCTCGGTGCGCGAGCTGCTAAAGCAGCTCGCGGGAAGTGTTTTACTAAAAGTAAGGCGCGTGGGTGCGCGGCCCGCTAAAGCGGACCGCGATTGTTCGGCTTTATTTATTTCGCTCGGTGCGCGAGCTGCTAAAGCAGCTCGCGGGAAGTGTTATTACTACAAGTAGGGCGCGTGGGTGCGCGGCCCGCTAAAGCGGACCGCGATTTTTTTACTCATCAAGTAGACCTTCGGATTCTGGTCATCTTTTGCCAAAAAATTTGTTCGAGCACACCCCACCTATCTGCAATAACCTGGCCGTGCTCCTCATTCACAAAAGAAAAAAAAAAAAAGAAAAAAAAAGAAAAAAAAGAAAAAAAGCAAATGTAAAATGAAAAAAAAGAAAAAGAAAAAAGCCCTATGAACCTATCAAAATCAATGTCTTGCATAGTTCCCAACTTCTAGTCCCTTCAATATTCCCCATACATTTTGTATGTAAAAAAAAAAATCCGCCATCTTGAATTTTTTTCCTACTCACCAGGTAGACCTCCGGGTTGTGATCACCTTTTGTCGAGAAACCGCTCCTCCATCTTTTATAGTCTCCGAGAGAGAGACGGACAAAATTTGCCGCCATTTTTTTTCCGCCATTTTGGAATTTTTTTTCAACTCACTGGCAACTGCTCAAGGTTTCGAATGACATTTGGTCGAGCACCCTCCACCTATCTTCTATACCCTGGCCGTGCCCCTCGCCCGTCTCCGAACTCCTCACTCATCAGCTCTCTCCATCTTTCTCCGAGTCACATTCTTTGAGCTCTATACGACACCATGGGTGAAAAAAATTTTTTTCATACAAAATTTTACAGGGAGGGGTCGGAAATTTGAGACGTCACAGCTCGGCCGCCATCTTGTTTTTTTAATTTTTTTCACTTTTTCTGTTAATCGTTTACTAATTTCTACAATAATCCAAAATTTCAAAGAAATCGGTTGGAAAACAAAAGAGTTGCAAGAATCACTTCGGCCGCCATCTTGTTTTTCCGAAATGTCATAATTTTTCCCCACTCGAATCCCCCACCCGGACATATCTCCCCTACATCATTGTATCGTTTTTTGTCTCTTTCTAGGAGAACAATTATGTCAATCAGTGAGTCAGTCAGTCAGTGGTAATCGAGCTATATATATTATAACTAGCGTTTGCTCGGTGCGCGAGCTGCTAAAGCAGCTCGCGGGAAGTGTTTTACTAAAAGTAAGGCGCGTGGGTGCGCGGCCCGCTAAAGCGGACCGCGATTGTTCGGCTTTGTTTATTTCGCTCGGTGCGCGAGCTGCTAAAGCAGCTCGCGGGAAGTGTTATTGCTACAAGTAGGGCGCGTGGGTGCGCGGCCCGCTAAAGCGGACCGCGATTTTTTTACTCATCAAGTAGCCCTTCGGATTCTGGTCATCTTTTGCCAAAAAATTTGTTCGAGCACACCCCACCTATCTGCAATAACCTGGCCGTGCTCCTCATTCACAAAAGAAAAAGAAAAAAAAAGAAAAAAAAATGAAAAAAAAGAAAAAAAAAACAAATGTAAAATGAAAAAAAAGAAAAAGAAAAAAAGCCCTATGAACCTATCAAAATCAATGTCTTGCATAGTTCCCAACTTCTAGTCCCTTCAATATTCCCCATACATTTTGTATCGAAAAAAAAAATCCGCCATCTTGAATTTTTTTCCTACTCACCAGGTAGACCTCCGGGTTGTGATCATCTTTTATCGAGAAACCGCTCCTCCATCTTTTATAGTCTCCGAGAGAGAGACGGACAAAATTTGCCGCCAGTTTTTTTCCGCCATTTTGGAATTTTTTTTCAACTCACTGGCAACTGCTCGAGGTTTCGAATGACATTTGGTCGAGCACCCTCCACCTATCTTCTATACCCTGGCCGTGCCCCTCGCCCGTCTCCGAACTCCTCACTCATCAGCTCTCTCCACCTTTCTCCGAGTCACATTCTTTGAGCTCTATACGACACCATGGGTGACAAAAATTTTTTTCATACAAAATTTTACAGGAGAGGGGTCGGAAATTTGAGACGTCACAGCTCGGCCGCCATCTTGTTTTTTTAATTTTTTTCACTTTTTCTGTTAATCGTTTACTAATTTCTACAATAATCCAAAATTTCAAAGAAATCGGTTGGAAAACAAAAGAGTCGCAAGAATCACGTCGGCCGCCATCTTGTTTTTCCGAAATGTCATAATTTTCCCCAACTCGAATCCCCCCCCCAAACACATCTCCCGAACATCATTATATCGATTTCCGTCTCCTTCTAGGAGTACAACCCTGTCAATGAGTGAGTGAGTGAATCAGTGAGTGAGTGGTAATCGAGCTATATATATTATAATAACTAGCGTTTGCTCGGTGCGCGAGCTGCTAAAGCAGCTCGCGGGAAGTGTTATTGCTACAAGTAGGGCGCGTGGGTGCGCGGCCCGCTAAAGCGGACCGCGATTGTTCGGCTTTATTTATTTCGCTCGGTGCGCGAGCTGCTAAAGCAGCTCGCGGGAAGTGTTATTACTACAAGTCGGGCGCGTGGGTGCGCGGCCCGCTAAAGCGGACCGCGATTTTTTTACTCATCAAGTAGACTTTCGGATTCTGGTCATCTTTTGCCAAAAAATTTGTTCGAGCACACCCCACCTATCTGCAATAACCTGGCCGTGCTCCTCATTCACAAATGAAAAAGAAAAAAAAAGAAAAAAAAAAAGAAAAAAAGCAAATGTAAAATGAAAAAAAAGAAAAAGAAAAAAAGCCCTATGAACCTATCAAAATCAATGTCTTGCATAGTTCCCAACTTCTAGTCCCTTCAATATTCCCCATACATTTTGTATGGAGAAAAAAAAAAATCCGCCATCTTGAATTTTTTTCCTACTCACCAGGTAGACCTCCGGTTTTTGATCATCTTTTGTCGAGAAACCGCTCCTCCATCTTTTATAGTCTCCGAGAGAGAGACGGACAAAATTTGCCGCCATTTTTTTTCCGCCATTTTGGAATTTTTTTTCAACTCACTGGCAACTGCTCGAGGTTTCGAATGACATTTGGTCGAGCACCCTCCACCTATCTTCTATACCCTAGCCGTGCCCCTCGCCCGTCTCCGAACTCCTCACTCATCAGCTCTCTCCACCTTTCTCCGAGTCACATTATTTGAGCTCTATACGACACCATGGGTGAAAAAAATTTTTTTCATACAAAATTTTACAGGAGAGGGGTCGGAAATTTGAGACGTCACAGCTCGGCCGCCATCTTGTTTTTTTAATTTTTTTCTCTTTTTCTGTTAATCGTTTACTAATTTCTACAATAATCCAAAATTTCAAAGAAATCGGTCGGAAAACAAAAGAGTTGCAAGATTCACGTCGGCCGCCATCTTGTTTTTCCGAAATGTCATAATTTTCCCCAACTCGAATCCCCCCCCCAAACACATCTCCCGAACATCATTATATCGATTTCCGTCTCCTTCTAGGAGAACAACCCTGTCAATGAGTCAGTGAATCAGTCAGTCAGTGGTAATCGAGCTATATATATTATAATAGGTAATAAATAATCATTTGTACTATTATGAGAGTGAGTTGTTCTCTTACAGAGTTGTGTGGTCTCCATTCAACATCCATCCATTATTTTTTATATTACTTACTATATGGTATTTAATACAATCAAACTTATTTTTCTAACATCAAAACCTTTCTCTTCTGTCTCCTCATATCCCTTCACTGCCAATACACCAATAATTGGGTATTTGACTATATTAAAAATATTGTTTCATTTGGTGTCATCCTAAAAGATTATTATCTAAAAACATTATTCCATAAGACAAAACTAAAAAATAAAGTTTTATTTAATTAGAAAACATTAAATAAAATTGCTATAATTCCGGCCATGGTCACGTGATCGAAAACGTTCCGTGATCTCGAATGACGTCACAGTCCACACCACCTCTGGAATTTTCATCTTGTCAATACATTTCGACGTGTTTGTGTGGCGTTTATTATGCTAATTTCCTCTGGTTTTTGTTGTTAATAGTTTATTAAAGAATACCTAGAAAAATAGGAACCAATTTTGTAAAAGCTAATACTGGAAATCTTCTACAAGTTGATGAAATTACGATTGAAATGTGAACGGTGACGTCATTAAAGCAAATGGAACGTTTTCGCGGCAATTTATTTTTTTGAATTTATTTCTCGATTTTTATGAAAAAATACTGAAAATTATGCCGAAATATACGTTTTGTTAGCTTCAGCATAGCATTATTAACAATTTAAGATGATTTTCTAAAAGTAGTCAAATACCCTATTCCTAACAGCCTTGCCTTAAAGCTTATAGAGCCTGTCCTCTATTAGCAGTTTCAATTTAAGTAATAAATATTTGGAATTTAAGCTATAAAATATGTATCAAGCTCAAAGTACACCAATACATACCTTTTTCCCTTTGTGTGGAGTCTAATGTACCCCATCGCCAACTGATTTAAGGAGATTTGTTTGATAACTCCTGCCACAAACGATCGGCTCTAATGCCACCTGCACCAGACTGAGGGCTGACGCTCAGACAAGTAACCGTGGCTGAAATATGAGTTAGCAAAGAGCCCTTTAATTGCGTTAAAATGTTATTATTGTTCATTCACGTCATTGCTTACATTACGAGTACCATTCGGTCGACTGTACCTATAGCGTTTAAACTTTCGTAAACTTAATATGTATTGAACAATTATTCATATTTTAACTTTCCATAAATTCTAAAAGAGCCGAAAACTGCTCAGAAAGCAAACATTTTACAATATTAGTACGTTATTTAGTTGTATTTATCGAAAATCGAAATCTTTACTTGCCTAGCTGAAATCTAGGTTAGGTTAACTTAATTGTTTTTAAAACACACAAAATCACTTTGTTACTTACCTCTGAAAATTACGAGTAAGTAGTTATAACTTAATTTACATAAACTTTACGTTCACACTGAATATCCGTGAAAAACAACTCAAAATGACTAAAATAAAAAATTACTCTTAGGAATTTGACGTTTCATAACGCTCAGACCATAGACAAAAGTTAATTTTTATCGAAAAGTGTAATGGACTAGGCGATCGCTAATCGCAGGTAACTTTGTCTAGCTGTCCAACTCCGCTTTCGTTAAAGCGATGGCGAATCAAGATATCGAATCGCTCCGAATCGAATGCTTTTTGTCTAGGCCTGCTGGAGATTTCAGTAAGCGTCCAACATTTTAGAGGTTCTCAAGCAACCTTGTACAGCGCAATCGGAAAGCATCTGCCGTCCTTACCGTTTAATGTACATGATGTAGTGCGCTTTTTTTTAATTATTTTTATATTTTTTATTTTTTTTATTTGTTTTTAATTATTAGCAAATCTAGTTTTAACTTCTATTGGCAGTCCCTATGACTGCCAATATTTTTATTACAGGACACGTTTCGGCAGCATCGTTAGCTTTGTAATATTGTAGAATCTCTTCATACAGTTCTTCCTTCTATTGTGACTTCAAGCAGCTGTGCTCTGTTTCTATCAGCCTTTAACTTTGAGTAATAAACCAACACAGGAGAAGAATTGACGCGCGTACCCCTCTGTAAGTTGGGTATGAGCAGTGGTCCTACTCGTTATATAAAACTGTTTGACTCGAGTCACGCGCCTGTCAACTACGTATGGTTAGCGGGGAATGAGCTCCGCTATAAATGCCGAATATGAGAGTATTTTCTTCTAAAAAAATATTTAAAACATCCAGTTTACTAAAGGATAACATTTATTTACTTCTGATGTATTATTTTATCCAAATAATGCAATACTTATGCAGAAAACTTAAGAAAACTGTCGATCTGAAAATGTTGCTACTTAATCGTACATGAAATAATTTGGGGAAAATATTGAAAATTAATCTTCCTACTTACTATTCGTTTAGAGACCTTTATCTTGAACTGCATTATAAATTGATCCCATAGAATTAAAATCACGATAGAATAGGAAGGGGTGAACGACTAATTTATAAGCTTTAAGTAAAATATGACTAGATATATAAATACGAACTTTGATCGTCTGTGGGATTATCAAATAATGATAAAAAATTCTTTCTATAAAACCGACTTTAAACGCCACTACAAAGTATAAAACAATTTTAATTTGTACATGTATGTTGAAGTCAGGCGGGCCTAAATATAAATGATGAAACTAATGCGCGACGCTAGCCCAACTTTGCCCGATCGGCGTATGAAGTCGGTTTTTTAAAGATATTTTTTTTACATTATTATTTTAAGCTTTTTTGTGTATATCTCTGATCGCGAGCAATTTGCTCTTAATCATTGAGTTCCTTCCTCCATCACCGAAGATATGAATCATCTTCTCTTCACCTTTTAAATAGGCCCAACCTTATTATGCTTTCTTTCAAAAAAAATTGAAATCGGTTCAGATTTGACGTAGTTATGGAGTAACATCTAACATTATATCAACAAAAATTTATGTGGGAACCACCTCTGAAGTATGCCCTACTAAACAAAAAAAAATTATCAAATTCCATTCATTATTTGGCGGAATAATTGGGTAACAAATATACAAAAAATTCAAATTGAGAACCTCCTCCTTTTTTGAAGTCGGTTAAAATGATTGCATTATTATAACGATCGCAATGGTGTCTGATTGGCTGGTACTCTCCCACTATTGTTTAAAATGCATTGATGCAGCTAGAGCTCCATAAACTCAGCGAATTCATAAAATTAGTTTTTTTACTCAATTATTTCAAAATTTATAGGTATATATTTCCATATAGCCAGTGTGATATGATTTTCTAAATATATAAAATGAAAAGGTGACTGACTCACTGATTTATCAACGCATATCTACTATGACGTAGGCATCCGCTAAGAAAGGATTTTTACAAATATAATACAAAAAATAATGAAAACGAGACTAAAAAATTGTTTAATAATAATGATAAGTTCTACGTAAGTCTTTCTTACTCGAAAATTAGGACTTTAATTTTATGAAGTCGGCCACACCGCAATAAAATTAGGGCTGGACAGCAAGATTTCATATGTCGATATTGGTGGGGGGATTGTATAAATTATTTATACCGAGATATTTTTATCGTCTTACTAATGGTTCATTGACGAAAAAAAATATTTAAATTCTATACATATTTGGTTCATTAAAACTTGGCAATTGAATTAAAGTACCCATACTTCTTATTCATCCCGCTAGGTTTACCGGAAAGCTAAATAGCTTGGCGGTGTTTTATTACAGATGGGGTGGCCACTATAGCCATGGCGGCAGCCTAGCATTACAAACAAATATACACTTCGTTCAGATGAAGTAGATGAAAAAAATAAGCCTTCCAAGTAAAGTATGTAGGTACAAGTTTTAACTTACCAATCATAACTTTAAATAAATTTTTTTTTTAGGGTTCAGTTTTTCCTTTTTATGTTTCCTCCATACTGGACTGAGAGAATATTATTCAACGCTGGAAAACGATCTTGTAAATCGAAAAAGTGAACTTTAAACCAGAGCCAATAACGTTTTAAAAAAATCATAACAGCTCATAATAAGCTATCAGGAGCAGATTTTTTTCAAAAAGCATATTTTTTAATGTAACACATCAGATGATACTAATTATATAATTCTAAAGTAGAATTACTTTAGTTTTATACATTAGTTTTATATCAATTTCGACTAATAGTTTTTCAATTTCAAGAAGCAATGTTGCTGTAACTTGGTATTTGATACATATGAAACCACGAAATAACTCTAAACTCTGAAATGCTAATTATGCTGTATTTATTTTTAAGGAAACATGATGTAGTCCTAACAGTTTGTACTTAATATACTTTTTAGAAATAGATACATCGTAAATTTCGCTTTAAACATAAATAAAACAAATGATGTTTCATTAAAAATGCTGTATGTTTATTTAAACAAGATTACTTAAAAAATCAATGTGTTCAATATTAATACCCACTACGTATTCAAATAAAAATTAAATGTCTCTCAACTTAATAAACAATATTATTAAAAATCTATGACAAAGTACAGCACTCCCTGGTGGCTTATAACCTTAAATCATAACTAAACAGCTGCTCTAAGGTGATATACTGTGGTACCTACAGCATGCTTTCAGCATGAGATTGAGAGTATAGTGACGGAGTAAATACCTTGGTATCTACAAAATCTGTTAATAATCAGATAATCCTAAGTCCTTACAGTAGGTACACCTAAGTGCACTGCACTGCTAAAAAGTATTGATAACTTTTTTGAAGTATCTGTATAATATTGAAAAATAGATGGTGTCTTAGTATTTACAGCATTTTTGAGTACGTTGAAAAATATGAATAACAAAAAATATAATATAAACATGTAGAGAAGGTCAACGTATAGTATCTTAGAAAAATAATGTCATAGGAAAACGAAAATCCGACAATCCGACGCAGTATCTTTTTCTTCCAAATATATAAAAAAGTAATTTTGTTATTTTTCGAAATAAGCTAGATCGCTTTCCAGCGTCAATATAGTCCAAAGTTTCTAGCTGTATCTTTACGCAAGTACTAAAAGCCTACAAAGAGTCAATCTAATAGCAAAGGCATATTATGACTAAAATAACGGCAAGAACCTCGTTTCCTAGCGCTTCTATATACCTACCATGTTAAAGATCTCGAACAAAAAAATTTACTCTCGAATAAAGTAACTCTGTTGTAAATAATTATTAGAAAAACTTATCGAAAGTCGATAATCGATAGTGTCAAATCCCTAAAATGCTTACACAAATGATGCGATTGTTTCTTGTAATGATAGAGCGTCCCTGTGTGTGAATGTGATAGTGTGCATATACTTTAAGGTAGTGTTTGCTAATTATATTGTGTGCGTGCATAGCGACGTGATGGAAAAATGCAACTGTAGTAAGCAAGTTTTCATGTGTGCTACCTCGCCCCCCACCGTGATTGACAGACTTTTTTGCAAATAAATTAGGGGTCAAGTCCTCTCCATTGCTGGTTTATTACTCAAAGGCCTTTAAGAATCAGTTTTGTTTATTGTGGTTGACAACAGACAAAACTCGGAGACAATCGGTACAAGATATGTCTAATGTCTATGTACATTATATAGTAAAGTTCATAGTGGTACATAATGGGTATATACATTCGTATGTACATGTAATTGCGTCAGTCAATGGTGTTTCAACAATGTAACATAATTCACAGTGGTGCAGTCACTGGAACACGAGAACAAAGGGAGCTTTCGTAGAGCGGCGTAGAGGGTAGATGATACAGATGAAAAAGATTAATTTGCACAGGTATAGGCCATGGTTTACGCTATATAACACTGTTGCTTATCCCTATCTATACATCTACACATAAATAAATTAAATTAGACTTTCTGTCTATCATTTTGAAATAGTTACCTTATATATGGTATTGGCGGACCCTTATTATTTTTACAAAAAAACACAAAGTAAGGAATTCTTCATTTAGCAAATATCCGTTACTCAATAATTGAATAATTAATACAACACAAGAAGGCATAAGGAGACTTGACCGGCGTGATAACTCGAAGCAGAATGGTGCCTGGCGTCGATACTTGTTGGCTTTTATGGAATTGACGAACGGCACACTCGGTAGTTATTATAAAAATCTACCCTCAGCTAACAATAGTTATAATAATTATTATACACAAACACGTCTTTAACATATTTGTCTTCTTTCTGACCTCATTTTCGGAACGTCTGAACTTATTATGACTGTACGTTTAACAAGTAGATAGATAGAAGATAATATAAGGAATGACCTAGGCCGCTTTTCATTCCAGAAAATTCCCTGAATTCACACAGGTTAAAAAAATGTTAATAAAATCAAAACTAGTTTATTTGCTTTTGCGATCATCAAAATGTAGAGAAGAACAGCAGAGCAATACAGAATATTGCAAACACAAGAAAATAAGCAATAATACGGAAGGAAGGAAACTATAGCTAAGGGCAATTTTTTAATTTAAAATGGTACTTACAATAACTGTTACTTACACGATGAAATTAAAAAAATCCTTGTCACCAGTGTTTATACATATAATTATTTGTTATGATAAACAAAATTTTACGCTAAAGAAGTTTTTATTTTTTATTATTTAAACATTTTAAACAATTGTTGTGGATTGGCAGAGTTCACACACCTTTGAGAACATTATGCAAGGCAAGCAGCTTTCCCCACGATTTATTCCTTCACCGTTGCAGCAAGTGATAATATTGTCTTGATTAAAATGCACATAACTTCGAAAAGTTTGAGATGCATGCCTGGGAACCCCTGAATGTAAAGAAGGCCGTATTTTGAACAGATCACTATCTTGCATGGTTACGCACAGGTAATGTTAACTTAAAAAGTTACACTAGAACCTCTCAAGTCTAGCTTATTATGACGCAAGTTGAAGTTACGTAACGAAAACAATTACGCGTTGCGCAATCCAATTTTTTTTATCTTGATAAAGTGACTTCAACCTCTGTCGTGTTGTAGGCTGAGATTAGATAACATACAAACTTCAGAATTGAGATCTTATCGGGTACACATGTTTATTATAATCCATCTTATTACCTACTGCTGCTGAAAATGTACCTGTTTTATGTAGTTTATTTAGTTAATTTTATAAAGTGAATAAAACTTGATAGAAATTATCAATGCAAAAATAGGGTAAAACCTGTACTACTATGTTGCATTCTGTGGTACTCCCGTTATTTTCGTATTTTAAAGGAAGATAAGATAGATACTATTTATCTTCTGGGATTAAAAACCTTTAAAGCCATGCGTATGAAGCCACGGCCCAACTCGTCATAAATATTTTATGGCTAAGATGGGGCGCGTAATTTTCATATCTACTACTTATTTTAAAAACACATAATTAACATCCCTTTTTAATTTTTTTTAAATTCGCATTAAAAAAACAACATTAAAAAAACTGTTTTAAATTGTACAAATCTGACGGCGATTCTTCCATGACGGCCGCACGTGCCATGCTTCCGGCCGGTCGATCATTGTGAAGACTCCGGAAGTGATGCTATCTACTCGTATGTATAATGTACATTCTATGGCAGAGGGGACCGTATAGACCACGTTTACATTTGCACGAACCGACAAATCTTGCCTGTCATCTAAATCGATGGATATATCATTTAATAAGACTGAGTACGTATGTCGCTTTAGATACTATAGAGAATAAATAGAGGCAGGTACATTATGCAATGATTGTGATCGAATGTTATTAATGTTGTGTCTTTAGAGAAATCCATGCTTTCGAGTGTTTAAAAACATAATATTAATGAATAAGGAGAGCTGTTTTTGGATAGTTTGGAAATTGGGTTACCAACATCTCGTTTGGAATTGGAACCTAGGAAAACTATTCTTATTGATATAAACTATACCTGCTGTTATCTTCTATTTACTATTACTGCTCTCTAACTTAAACAGCTATAGGTAGGTATACTATCGCCTACTTTTCAACGACGACAATTCCCAGGATGATGAAGATGAAGTGCTGTATGGCTCTAAGTAATCGGCATGTACCTACTTTATTTTTATATGAATTAAAATATTCTTAAAAGGTACTTTGCCTTATTATGAAAATGAAATAAAAAATAATTGTTATTTTCTATTTTTAACCTTGTAAAAAAATTGATGAACCAGTTTTATCATGTGTAATTTAAACGCACGTTCGAAAATTAATTTCATTTTCTCTTGGAAGTACACAGAGTAGTTCAACAGCTCTTTAAGTAATATGAAACGGCCTGTTATTATGTGAACGAGCTCTCAAAATCCTTTTTAATATTTACATATCTATAATAATATGTCCGTGCAAATTAATATCGTAAAGTTAAACACATAAGGGAGAATTTCGTGTGAATTTTTCATGTCTAGGGATTTGTTAGAAGTGCTCGCTCATGTAACTAATGAGATCGGCATTGCGTGGATGCAGGAGTATGTGCGAATTACTGTACAGGTTCTGGCTCCTTTGAATACTTAAGCTCACGTGTATTTTTTTGTGGATGTAATTAAATAAAATTAATTAAAAGCTATTTAGGTGATTTCAATAATACTTATTTTGGATAAATATAGGAATTTATATAAAAATTAATACTTAAATATTCTATTTGTAGAGTAAGACAGTAATGTATTACGTGACTGTCTAACTCAAAGATGACGCACGCGGCTCAACCTAAATCTAATAAATTTATGATAATTTTGAGAGCTCGCGTGGGAGGGATTCCGCATAAAATAACCCTATCTGCTCAGTACGCACTCAGCAGTTATTTGATTAGTTTGATCGCTTTTCGGAAGTTTAAGACTGGGTTTCCACGGCGCGGTTCCCGGCCCGCGGCCTCCGTTGAATGCAGATTTGTCATAGAAAATGAAGTTTCAATTTTCACGGCGCGGTTTGCGCCTGGGGCGGGCGCAGTACTACCGGTACCGCAACCGCTGCGGGCGCGGGTGCGAACCGCGCCGTGGAAACCCAGTCTTAGCCTGCGATTTTTTCCGGATTGTATATTATGGGAACGGGTCTCATTAGCCCGTTACGGGGGGTTTGGCGAGTGCAGAAACTGCCAGTATGGTGTTGACCTCTAAGGCTCGAGGAGATCAGGGGCAATGCCTTTCTAAGGGCGCCTTCTGTGAGGCTCGGACCTCGGCTTAGGATGACGTTGAGAAGCGCGGGTTGGTTGGACTAGATTAGTCCATACGCGCCAAGAATGTTCGCCTTCGAAGACGATCCATCAAAATGACGCCGAATAAACGGGAAGCAGCTTGTACGATTGAAACAGTCGCAAAAATCGTTGAGTAAATACTCCATAGATTATTCTATGGAGTATTAATTACCGATTGATGGATGGACCGAAATTCAAAATATTATCTCAATAGCAGGTACTTAATATTAGGTATTTTTACTAGAGTATTAGACACCTAGGTACTTGTGTGTGCATGTTATCAGTAGGTAAATGATTTCCGATGAGATTTACGAATTACCGAGTCCACGTTGCTTCACCTATTGTTTGAACACAATACCCTTACACAATATTCGTACGCATACTGTTATGCAGAGGTATAAGTACCTGATAGACTTTATTATAGTTTTTTTTAACCATTGTATCATTTTTCAACCATTGTATCATTTTTGTGGTTTTTACTATGGTCGGCGACGGTGTTCACAATTGGATGGCACGTGTCATGTGAATGTGTACCTAATTATTATCAGAGCGTTACATTTTTATTTAATTTACTTAAGCCCGGGTGTTCAAGCCCATCATTAATTCTCCACAAAAACTCTCTGAAGGCTGTTTGCTCTACTATTTGACACAGTAGCATGATATCAATCGACCAGAACAGTTTCTTATTTTGACATTAAATTATTCAATTAGTACGAAAACGCATGAAATACTTTTAGTAAGGAATTTCATATTTATTAAAAACTAGCTAACACGGCGAACTTCGTACCGCCAACTTTTTTTTTTGTTTGTTTTTTTTTTAATTAAGTATTAAATTCTTCCGTGGACCTTAAGGAACATACAAAAAAATAAATTAACCGAATTGGTCCATCCATTCTTGAGTTATGCGCTTACCAACATTCATTTTTATTTATATAGATAGCTGTACCCGGCATGCGTTACTTGCAATGCCAAGTAAAGTATAAAGAAATCGGGCATCCCCAGAACACCCTACCTAAAATACAATCTGATCAATGGTTTCGGAACGCATAGAGGACAAACATACAAACATTGATTTTTATCTATATAGATGTAAAGTATCTATTGTCAAGCCTGTGTCACCGCGGAAATTAAATCCATTAAGTTGAAACTGGATTCGTGCTGCACGGTGTTTCAGGCGGAGTTGTATGCCATGGATAGAGCCATTCAATGGGCCCGAGAAAAAAGAATAAGCGATTGCTGGATTTTGAGCGATTCACGATCCGCTTTGGACTTAATTAAAAGTGGCAAGGTCTCTCACCCATTGGCATACAGCATAAGGGGGAACATTAGAGCGGCACGGAACCAAGGGCGATCAATCCAGCTCTACTGGGTCAAAGCGCATGTGGGTAACGTAGGAAATGAGCGAGCAGATAGTCTTGCTAAACAAGCAGCGCTGTATAGCAAGACTGTTGCAGCCTACGATGCCTACCCAATCGCTACCATAAAACGCATGATAAGAGCCGAAACTCAACAGCGATGGCAGGCACGTTACGATGAGGAATCGACCGCAGGCACCACGAAAATCTTCTTCCCGAATGTTGTCCTCGCCCACAAAGTTATAAGGAAGTTAGAAATAAGTGCGGTTAAGACCCAACTGTTTACAGGTCACGGTGGGTTCTCTGAATACTTGAATCGCTTCAAGTGTAAAGAGGACCCATCGTGCATCTGCGAACCCGGAGTCAAGGAATCAGTTTTACATATTCTGCTGGAGTGTCCAGTTTTTAGCAGGCAAAGATATGAAGCTGAAATAAAATTAGACACTGATTTAACTGCTGATAACTTAAGTAGTATCATAATAGATAAAAATAAAAGAAATATTTTGGTAGAATATAGCACAAAATTAATACATAAAGTAATCGCAAGAAATAAATGAAAAATAAAATAAGCATATTATACAGCAACATAAATATAGATCCAATATATTGTATATATTTCAGAATATATCACATTATGTGGATAAAAATGTTAGTTGTATAGTTTGCAGATAAAATGATAATAAAGATAACAATAAAACTTAAAAATACATAGTAAAATATGAAATAGTGACTTATAAATGACTAACGCAGTCATGGTCTCCGTCCCCCGTCGGAGGGATCCATGTTAATATTAACAAAAAAAAAAAAAAAAAAAAAAAGCCTGTGTCACTCTTGGTGCTTACGCGTTTTAAATACCTACAATCGCGCGCACTCTCGGCATGCCTCCGCTGTCGGGGTTAGCGCGCTCTAGGCGAGTGACGTACTACTGAATTTAACATTGCTTACGTAAATAGTTTTTCGTAAATATTATTTTAAATAGTTTACGTTTAGTGTTTATTACATTTGTAGTAATAAAAATAGGTGTAAACATTAAAATGGGTATCTATCTAATGAAATCTATATCTATATCTATATCTATATACACACATCAAAAGTGTCTAGGGATCAAGCATTTTTATGCGGATTTCTTGAGATTGAGATGTGGCTTTGTAATAAATTTATGATTTTATAAATTTATATGGATCCTTTTTGGTGCATTTCATAATTTCATAATCAGCGATTAAAATCCTGCCAGGAAGTCCATCCTTATAGTGGTGGAACCATCATGGTATGGGCGGGTATTTGGATCGGCGGAAGAACTGAGTTGATTTGGATCAGAGGCAACCTCAACGCTCAAATTTATGCTGAGACGATTGTATCAGACGTCATCGTTCCTCTACAAGTGCAAATCGGTCCCTTATTTCAGTTAATGCATGATAATGCACGACCGCACACCGCAAGAGTTGTAAGACAGACTCTCGCCGCAGCTAACATCAATGTCCTGCCCTGGCCTGCTCAGTCGCCAGACTTGAACCCGATTGAGCATGCATGGGATATGCTACAGAGAAGAGCTCTGCCGAATATGGAGGGTATCCAGTGGCAAGAAGACCTTTTTTTGTTGTTGCAACGAACATGGGCGGCCATTCCACAGCGTGATTTGGATGAACTCATTTTGAGTATGCCAAACCGATGTTCTTGTGTTGTTAGTGTTCGCGGTAGAAACACGGATTATTAATTGTTTAAGTTACCCAATAAAATTTTAAAGAAAACTGTTATTTCAGTCTTTTTTTCGAACTTTAATGTTAGTGGTTCAAATGTCAAAAATCCCTTTATTAGGAAAATGGCAAATTTCTTTATTAATGCAAAGGTGACTTGGTTTATCGTTACTGTGACAAACGAAAACACTTTATTTGATGAATCCTTAAAGAAAATTTTATTTAATATCAATCAGGAGAAAAGTTATTGCAAAAATATATGTTGATCCCTAGACACTTTTGATGTGTGTACTTATATAAAAGAAAGTGGTGTTAGTTACACTATTTATAACTCAAGAACGGATGAACCGATTTGGCTGAAAATTGGTGGAGAGGTAGCATAGAACCAGGAGACGGACATAGGATACTTTTTATCCCGTTCAACCGCGTTTCCGTAATGTCACTATAAAACGTGGTATAAGAAAAACGCATCTGACATGGAATAACAAAACGCAAATGGCAGTGGAATAACAAAACGTAAATGACAGCTAAACGTAATTTTGTCTTTGGTTAAGTATGGTAAAAAATTGACAATTATAAAAAGTGTTATAATAAAGCATTACTGATATTATAAATGCGAAAGTGTGTTTGTTTGTTGGTTTGTCCTTCAATCACGTCGCAACAGAACAGCGGATTGATGCGATTTTTTGCATGGGTAGGTATAGTAATGGATGTAGTAGTGGTTCCTCAGACCGGGAGAGCTACTTTTTATCCGGATAATGAAAGAGTTCCCGCGGGATTTTTAAAATTAAATCCATGCGGACGAAGTCGCGGGCATCAGCTAGTAATGGCATAAAGTCGTTGCTACTATGTAGTGTAATGTTACACACTACTGCTAAAGTCACTTAACCTGCGAGATAGTCTCCTCGTCGCACCGGTCCCCGTGAGGCGCAACAAGGAGGCGGCGTGCTGACCGAGCCGCGCCTCCTCGCCTAACCATCCCTGCGGGGTCCGTAACCCCTTGGTCGAGCGGACCTCCCCTGCTGTGGTCGGCTCAAGGTGGGCCTGACCCGGTCAGATCCTGACCCAACCGTCAGCCCTCGGATCTGTGAGTCACAACTTCAAATTCTATGGACGATACGTTGGACTCAGTGCCGCTAGTCTGTAAGTCTCTTTAGTTAATTTTAACATAGTAGTAATTCAAAGCTTTGCAGAAACCTTATTAAACTCCCGTTTTGTATATAGCCAAAAAGGTAATTTCATTTCAACTGCCACCTCAGACTTCCCTCCCCATCAACAGCGCACCAAGATCGACAGCATAAGGACGGCCCTTGAAAACAAAGGCCCGATTCTCACGCCGCTACTATCCATCTGCCGATACAGACCATCCTGCGCGTAACAACAGTGCATCATCATTCATCTCGCATCTTTACTTAGCCCACATCGCACGACAACTATAATTGTTGTGTGGATGGATGCTTAATCAGCAAAGAAAAGGATTCTAATTTATCATTTTTTACGTTGCTTATAAACTGTAATATTAATTTTATGAATTTGTGTCCATGTTTTCCCTCCCAATATTTACTAAAATTATATGTTTGCCTTAGAGTTTTTTCAACCCTTAAATTTAACAATCGTTATTTTAAAGACAGAAACAATCTTTAAAGACATTATATTAAAGTTAAACAGCTGATGTAAAATAAATCTACTAATATAAAAATAAGTCGGGTTTTCCTTCCTGACGCTATAACTCCAGAACGCACGAACCGATTTCCACGGTTTTGCATTCGTTGGAAAGGTCTCGGGCTCCGTGAGGTTTATAGCAAAGAAAATTCAGAAAAACTAGGAACAAACTAAATCCACGCGGACGAAGTCGCGGGCATCAGCTAGTAAATAATTAAAAGTTATACCTACTGATTTTTTTACTCTTTGTTGACAGCCCCAGGCAACCACGCAACGGTCCGTGCCGTAGGTAGGCGAAAAGATCCAAAGCAATATGGACCCTCGTGCTGAGCAATAAAGTGTAATTTAGCTTGCGTGTGTGATTTATCTATTTAATAATAATTATGTAGGCTATTAAAGCGCCGGCAAGTAGTCAACATCAAAGGAGTGAAACTTCTGTACGTAGTACTATTATATATTCTGTGCTATCGTGCACACATACCTACTTACTCTTACCTACATGCAGGTTTTTTGTATTGAATACTTTTCCAAAAACTGTTCACGTTTCACGAGTTCCCTTTTTCACTAGATGGCCGATGTTAGTTGAAAGAACAAGCATAATAAATAATAAAACGACAAAAGTGGAGACAAACACGAAAAATGTTTTAAATGTAAAGATCGATGTTTCGACCCAGTGACATAGAAAGTGGACCACGATCACAACGAAGAAACTCCCACGGTCAAAATATTAAATCTATGTTTTCCAACAGAAATATTTATCGTGGTACAGATGTAACCGTTTTGCTCATTATTATATAATCATTATGTTGTTTAACCACGAAATAAGTTTAAAAAGAGCAAGCAATTTAACCCACGCCACGCCAACGGGCTAGTTGGTCTTAGTAGCATGTGCACTCTTATTCATACAAGATAACCCAAGTTTAATTTTTAGAATACTTCAAATTGCAGAGCACGACAGCGACGAAAAGGAACTGCATCAGCACATTTCTGACGCACGGTCCGCACTCCGCAGTGAGAAACTAAACTCTTCTTTCGGTTCTTCCCTTTACGACGCATGTCGTGTGTCCAAGGTTTAATGCCATAACCGACAAAACTACCATATCAACTTTATTATCCTTATTGAGTTATTAAGGATAATAAACTTAATTAATTGGGCTATTTATATCTTTGGAGTATTGTTTATTCCAAGTCATAAATACATGGATACAACTAAATATATTGGATCAAGGAATTAATGCTTGTTCAGGTTATCACTAGGAAGTATCTCACTAAGTCATTGTACTTATAATATTATGTAGCTTAGCAAACACTTTAATGTTATTTGAACTATTGTACAATTAACAAACGATTAACTTAATTGCATAAATTACGGATACTTAAGCTTTCGTATACTAATTGGAGTAAGCTAACGTAAAAAACAAAATATAATAAGGAAGTAGCGTTAGAGTAGGTACTCTTTATATTGCGCGAGTCGATAACCTCATTACGTCATAAACATTAAATTATTTATTTACCTAATAAGACAATCGCGAGTGACCTCACTCAGTACAGTGACTCGACAAAAGGTCCGTCTTGTAGACTAATTGTTATTCTTTGCTATTGTTCTACATATATTTTTGTTTGTTTGCGCGAGATTATGTTATAAACACATTGATTTTTATTGTTTATATATATTATTGTATTTTGTATCATAAACTTTAAGAACTTTTTATTTCGGGTCATATAATAATCAGAAAATGATGGTTGGTTTAATCTATTGTACTCACATCAAAGTAGGTATAAGTAGTTAGTAAACCAAGGCTATATATCTCTTTGTTCAGACCAGAAACCATGCGCTACAATACAATACAATACAATACAATTACAAAAACTGAATAAATAACAAATAGCAAAAAGTATTAACGCGAATAACAAGGTACTTAAATGTAAGAAAATCAATAAACATTGACATCGAAAGTGGGCTGTATTTGAAAGTAGGTCATGGCGGGATGAAAATGCTTTAGCTGAGGGATTAAGGGCAAATGTGTTTGAATTAACGGAAGGTGAGCGCGGATGTTTGGAGACCTGAATCCGGCGGGAAAGTGATTGGCCCTAATATCCTGTTGTAAATAGGTTTTTCATCTCCCCATCTCGGAAAGAGTATTTTTGCTCTTCGATATCAGAGTGCAAAAGCCGTTTTTATTCGCTAGAGGATAAAGTAAATTGAATTTAGAACATAGAAAGTTTGTGAATTCAAAACTAATTAAACCTATGTATTTACTTCTACCTCCATGAGGCTCCATGGTGCCGAATTTATCATACAAACTTTTTTAATTTGTTAAAAACTCAGGCTTGGAACCTTCTTGGTGTAGTTTTTTTTTAATTTGCTTTGCGCGCGCCATTTTCTTTTCACGTCATATTGTTTATACTCTTTCCGAGATGGGGAGATGAAAATTTACGTGTTGCACTCGAGTGCAAAGATTTTTCACCTCGTGCTCTTTTGATTCCCTTTTATCGCTCAGGATTCTAATTTTTGAATCACTCGCTGCTCTCGTGATTCGATTTTAGAATCCTTCGCTTGCTCGTCATCAAAATTGAAGACGCGGTTAAAAAGCAACTTTGCACTCTTGTATAACATTAACAAATAACTATTATCGACATTCCTTCCAAAGAACGTCGATCCTGACAGTGCAAAGTACTGGTACAGTCTAGTGTCCTACGTACGTCGACACTTGACAGTGAACCTTCAACCTAGTCAGTAGACTAGGTTCACTGTACTGTGTAGGGCACCGTTTAGTACAGTAACTATAGTACCCGACAATGACGGAAAGAGATAATAGGTCAGCCTCAGTTTCATAGAGAGTCGTCTTTGTCATGTAGGTATGAAGGCCATGAAGATAGTCGATGTGTCGATGTTCTGTTTGACCCCTTTTTCTGCCGGGTACCGGAGACAAAGATACCGTTTATAGAAAGAAAATCTGTTGATAAATTATATAATCATTCAGACACAAGTATGTAAATTGTACCTTCAAAACTTAAAACCGTTTGTGTAATCTACATTTTAGAAACTTTATTTATGTAATACGTACAATACGTATACGTAGCTAAGAACCTACATATCTAACTTTAACTATACAGCCTCAGTTTCATAGAGAGTCGTCTTTGTCATGTAGGTATGAAGGCCATGAAGCTAGTCGATGCGTCTGCCGGGTACCGGACACAAAGATACCTTTTATAGAAAGAAAATCTGTTGATAAATTATATAATCCTTCAGACACAAGTATGTAAATTGTAACTTCAAAACTCAAAACCGTATGTGTAATCTACATTATAAAAACTTTATTTATGTAATACGTAGAATACGTACCTATACGTAGCTATGAACCTACATATCTAACTTTAACTATACTAAAGTCGTAAGCAAAAAATTCCTCCCTCTGTCAGCCGCAAAATTGTATTCAACAGTATCAAAGGAAGGAAAAGGAGAATAAGCAATAAGTAGAGACGAAAAGTTTAGTCCTTACGTAAAACGTGCCCAAGTAATTTTATACTCGTGTCTCTTTTGGCCAAAAAGGAACCTATCTGTTTAGAAATAAAGTCTTATTTTCTAATTCAGGAGTTAAGTCCTTTTATGCCATTTTTTCATATTTCATCTCAATGGGAGGCTTAAGGTTTTGCTTGAGTGCGGTCACCGTCAGACGTTGAATCCGATCCTGAAAATAGGACATGGTCGCCAGCTATAGAATTAGTTATACAATAACGTCTAACGATAGACTGATTTTTGCTGTTATTTACAATAAAAAGGCTAAATAAGCTTCACTCTTACGGCAGCGGTGGAGACATGGTGGAGACGATGGGTTGCTGGAGTGGGGAGGCTATGGATTTATAGGGACATCCATGTCGTGATCCATGCTCTATAGGGCTTACTTGGTCCAAAGGCTGCCAATCGCCATACAGCACTGCAATGCTGCGAGCTTGATGAGCATTTTTGGTAACTGGGTATGCGGGGGGTGGATTGTTTGACTCACTGACTTTTCGACTTTGTTTTCACTGAAATTTCATTTCAAATTGTATAACTTTTATACAATTTAGTAATTAAAATATGTAATTTCATTTTGTTTCTATTAAACCTTGATGGTTTAGATATCAGGGGCTTTTTGCAGGGTTCGAAAATATCCGATATTTATTATAAATATCAAAATATCGGATATCTATATATACATAAAAGAAAGTGGTGTTAGTTACACTATTTATAACTCAAGAACGGATGAACCGATTTGGCTGAAAATTGGTGGAGAGGTAGCTTAGAACCAGGAGACGGACATAGGATACTTTTTATCCCGTTCGACCGCGTTTCCGTCAAGTCACTATAAAACGTGGTACAACAAAAACGCATCTGACATGGAATAACAAAACGCAAATGTCAGTGGAATAACAAAACGTAAATGACAGCTAAACGTAATTTTGTCTTTGGTTAAGTATGGTAAAAAATTTGACAATTATAAAAAGGGTTATAATAAAGCATTACTGATATTATAAATGCGAAAGTGTGTGTGTTTGTTGGTTTGTCCTTCAATCACGTCGCAACAGAACAGCGGATTGATGCGATTTTTTGCATGGGTATAGTAATGGATGTAGTAGTGGTTCCTCAGACCGGGAGAGCTACTTTTTATCTCGGATAATGAAAGTTCCCGCGGGATTTTTAAAAACTAAATCCATGCGGACGAAGTCGCGGGCATCAGCTAGTTTATGATATATATCAGATATATATCAAGTTTGATATATATCAATTTTGTATGAAAGCCATATTAATATTTTATTGTATTATTTATGAATACTATTTGCATGTGTGCATGAACATACTAAAATTATGAAAAAAACTAAAATGTTTTAATGTTTTATTTATTTAGGTACTTAAAATCAGACAAATGAAACCAAAACATAAAATTTTATTTTAGATCAGGCAAAATCAACTAAAACATAAAATCTTATACATGTATATCAAAAACGCAACTCAAAAATATAAAACCTTTTTTTATAAATTCTAATCAATCAATGGTCATACCTACACTTATGTAACAAAACAAATTAAAAAAAATCCATTGATATATATCATCGAACCCAGTTTGATATATATCGGATATATATCTTAATATATATAAATTACGTGTCACGTTGTTTGTCCGCGATGGACTCCTAAACTACTAAACCGATTTTTATCAAACTTCGTAACTATCTGTAATTTGGTCCAACTTAAAAGATAGGATAGTTTTTTGGATTGGGATAGTTTATTTGTTTTATTTATATAGATAAGTTGGCGGTACGAAGTTCGCTGGGTCAGCTAGTCATGATATATATCCATTGATATATATCCTCGAACCCTGTCTTTTTGGTAAATTTGTCTCAAATTCTATGTCTCATGATATTTTCTTTTGGAATGCCTGCCTATTATCATTCTTCAGTTTGCATGACACAAGTGATAATATCAAATAATCTGTGTAAATATATTCATGCTCTCCACATAACATTTGTACTACACGCCACTGTTTTTATAGATGCCCATCAAACTATCTGATTTCTTCAACATAGCGTGATGATTGATCAAGTTATCCATGACTAATTGCGCTCTGCGCTCGTGCCAAGTGTTTGATATCAACGTAACGATTACGTTCAGAATCTCTCTACAAGGAACGTAAAGCAATCTCACGCTATTATGCGATTCCATGGCAAAACACCTATACCGTACTGAGAACGCTATAAATCTTACCATTAGGTATTGTTCCAATTTGATCCTTACGCTAATGCATTTTAAGATGTTTTTGTCGTGGAAGAGGGTATAAGGAAGCTCCACAACTGTTAAGCCCTTTTATTACCGGAGCTCGAATTGTAAACATTATTGGTTGGTAGTACAAGCAATATCGAGAAAATAAAGCCTACCTGTTAAAATTGCTTATACAAACGTGTATTGCAGAGGAAATAAAATTAAAGATGCATATATATATTATATATTTTCATTCGGAGGATGTTTACTAATTCAGCCTAAATATTATTATTTATTATATTATGTATGGATTTGTTGGAATTAATACATATTACAACAATGGTGACAACTGACAAGTTACGTAATACACTAAGTACGAGGACGACGTAGTGCAGAAGTTTTATGAAGACGTAAGTTTCAGAGGTAGGTTAGAAGACAGAACAGAGAGACAGAAGGTAGGGACAGAAGATTCCGGAGGATGTAAAGAAAATATTGACATAAAAGTGTCAGGAGCTAAAAAGGAGAGACGTTACTCTACATTTCATGAAGTGACCTATGTGAGCAGTATTTTTCCCAACATAAGTTTTAATTGGAAACTCTCGTATTTTTGTAGACTCTACATTTTAATATAGGTCAAAATTCATATGCGTTTCGTACGTGTGTGTGCTCAAGTATGGTTCCGTAGTCATGCTAGTAAAAAATATTATGAACACGGAATAGATAAAATTTTATCTATTTCGTGATTATGAATTTAAAGCCAGAATAATAAATGTTGTATTGTAAGATCCACCACTATAGACTAATATAGAGTTTGTTCCACAATCACCGCATCGAACTACACATTAATCTGGCCAACTTATAACTATTTACCTCCATTATTCGCCTTACAATAGCGGTGATAATTTTGATTAATTGGTAGGAATTATTTTGTTTTAATGTTTTCAATAGCGGTTGCAACTTTCCATAGCTGTGCCCAACTTTGACAACTTGTACCTAGGTTAAATTAAATAGTGTTTTTTTTTACAAAATACAGACGAAAGAATACATTCATATACTTATTATTTAAGGCAAAGTCCAAATTCTTGGGCAGTAACAGCTCACAAAGCCACGTAAACTGTCGTCGAAATGTAGCGATTTTTGGCATGTGATGTGATGCAAATTCCTTAAACTCATACAAGTATTCAGAAAATCTTTTCATCGTAGGCTGAAGCTGAAAGCGACGCTGCGTCGTTTCGCGGTGAGCGTGTCTTTATAAATATCTACCCTCGTTGATCCGAATTTAAACAAGCTCAATGTCACAGATTCATTGCCTGCGATATTTTTGTCCAAGCACGTAGGTAGAGGTAACATGTGTGTTGTAAATTTTGGGTAACAACCAAGAGGTGCTTTCGTTTTCAGGTTTCAGTACACCTTAAGGTAAAATAAAACTTTTTACGATCACTGTGCAGCTTTCTCATCTGTAAACCACAATCGAATCTTTTTCGGGGTAATTCTGTGAAGCAGTTTTGGAACTTTGTAGAACATACGGTAATATTAATATCATTATTACTACTACTATTATCAGGACACACGTATCCTCTCAGAATGAGAAGGGTTTAGGCCAACATGACCAATGAGATATCATGGAGAAATCTCAGGCATACTATCTTGAAGTTATATATTTTTTTTTTTCGCAAGTAAAGTATTAATAAGTTATTAAGTAAGTTGTCGCAATTCTTATACGAACATAATAATATAGATACCAAGATTAGACTCCAGAAACTTAGATGTTGTTTAATTTCTCCCCTTTATATATTTTGTAATCACTAATCAGATTCTTCAGCAAATTACATTTTAACTCATTTAGTTACTCGTAATGAATTACAAAGAGTAGCTTCGACCAAGTATTGCACAATGAAAACATGAGCCAAAAATAGGGCTGCACTGTATGGCTGAATTTTACTTGTACCGAATGGGCGTAAAATAGGATTGTATTCAGCATTAAACCGATGTTGCACGATGCAAGTTAGCACAATCTGAGGTAGTCCAGTTACATTTACTTTGAGTTATCGTGTCATGCGAGTTTCTGAGAAATAAGCTCATCATCATCATCATTATCAACCCATCATCGGCTCACTACTGAGCGAGGTCTCCTCTCAGAGAAGGGTTATGGCCATGGTCCACCACGCTGGCAAAATGCGAATTGGCGGACTTCACACACCATCGAGAACATTATGGAGAACTCTCAGGTGTGCAGGTTTCCTCACGTTGTTTTACTTCACCGTTAAAGCATGTGATAATATTTAATTTCTTAAACGCACTTAACTTCGAAAAGTCAGAGGTGCGTACCCGGGATCGAACCTGCGACCCCCTGAATAGGAGACCACAGTCGTAACCACTAGGCTATCACTGCTTCGATAAGCTCATAGTTAGCTGACACCAAAGTACATCAGACTTTTCAATTTACGAATTGGCTCTACTAATTAGCCTCAAATAAGTAGTGTTTTCAGAGATTTGCGTATTTTATCACCCACACTGATTAGGACTCAAAGTGAGTTTCACGCTTTAAAATTGTATTTTACATAATATAATACCTATAACAATTCAGTATCGTGTGTGACTTTGAGATGTTAGGACCTTACGTGAATACGCTTACTTATAATGTGAGATGCGAATAAAATGAGGGATGACTGTAGTCAGGACTCAGTTTAAGGGCAGTTTTCCTTTCAAGTGGGTTTGTGATGTGTCCGGTAGGTACGCATGCATTCTGCCTGCATTTCATATAATATGATACATTTATGATATGTATGCTAACGAAATTGCAAGTGCAAATCCACGCAGGAAAACAAGCTAGCGTCTAACTTTTCGCAAACAGTGATAAGCTGATAAGTTGGTATAATCTATGGTGCACTAGTAGTAGCAGGATAGTATAGTCATACGTGGATAAGTAGCTGATTAATGTCAGGTCAGGAACTCGCATCGTGTAACATATTGTGCGGGACGATATAGTGCAAGTGTTTGTGTAATAAAGAGACAGCATAATAGTGGACTGATTAAATAGCATAATTAGTTAGTAATTAATGTGTCATGTATAGTTTAGCAATTGTTTATAGTTTTAAGTACATAAGTCTCATGTATTATCTCATAAGTGAATAGGAAAAATAATAAATAAAGATTAAAATAGGAAACCCATAGGGAAATAGGCCGCGGCTCTCCTTACGGTACAGCTACGAGCCGAAAAGATACCTTATTAATTCCTAGAAATAGACCGCGGCTCTCCCAACGGTACAGCTAGGAACCGTAAAGACACCTCTGTAATTCCAAGAAATGCCGCGGCTTTCCCTACGGTACAGCTCATAGTAGTAAAGATACCTAATTATGTAATAATACCTATTATTATTACTAAATTGTGATTGGTCTAAGATAATGCGCTTTGATTGGTGCACTGATCGATAGCAAAATTACACCAATCAGAGGGGCTACATTTTTTCTGCTATTTTTGTATAAATACCGGGCTGAATTGTAAGCCGACACAGTTCCCACCGGCAAGCGGTAGCGGTACCCAATAAAAGAAGAAAAGTTCTTCGAGAGTTTTCCTTGCTACCCAACCAACCCAGCTACAGTGAATGTACAGAAGCGTACATTGAATGGTCCTTCGAGCCGGATCCGTTGGAAAATCGGGAAAATTCTGAAGAAAATTTGTCGGGCCAGCAAGAATGCCAGTGACACGGCAGGAACTCAAGAGCCGTAAGGCATCGTCAGAAGAAACTCCGTCTACGTCAGAGGGTACCGCTACCACCTCCGCGACCGAAACCAGCGCGGAGACCACTACCGCCTCCGCGTCGACAGCCACGGGGACTGTCACCACCGACACCACGGAGCGCACGACGACCACGGGTACCTCCGCGACGTCGGTGCGCTCTACAGCGCCATCCTCCGCGACAGTGAAGAGGACTGCGGCCGCCACTGCCGGCACCGCTACCGCCGCCGCTTCCGTCGCCGCCACCGTCGCACGCTCAACTACGCCCGCCGTCGCGCCGACGCTGCCAGCCGCCGCGACACAGATGGAACCCCCCGCCGCCAGGGAGGTTCCCGTTACAGTACAGGGGCGTACTCGAGATGCAGACACGTCTACAGTAAGGAGGAAGAAAACAGTCATAACAGAGGAGTCGAAGCAAGTACAGGTGCCCCGCCCCCCTAGCAAGAGGGGGGGTGGATTGACACACAGCAAGGCCAAGGCTCTCAAGATAGCTAAGGCCAAAGAAGAGATGCTACGACTGCAGATCGAATTAGCTGCCGCCCGTCTCGCCGCCCTGGAAGCAGACGATACAGAAGATGAATTAGAAGACGACGATGGTGCCTACGCCGAACCCGAAGCCGAAGTGACTGAACGAGTGGACAGCTGGTTGGAGAGCCAACGCCCACGCCCCGTGCTAGCGATCACCGATGCACCGCACTACCCAATAGAAGAGCCGGTGGTCAACGACGCGGGACAACAGAAGCAACAGGAAGCAATACTTCAGTCACCGGCGGGAGTACAGCCCGGCTTAACGGAGTTAGCCGAAGCAATTACGCGCGCCGTCAAAGCAGCACAGCGCCCCAAGTTCATAGAGCTGCCAACGTTTGGAGGGTCACATCAAGAGTGGCTACCGTTCCGCGCCGCATACTACGAAACGGAAAGCATGTTCACCACAGTGGAAAATACGAACCGTCTACGAAGAAACCTGAAGGGCAAAGCAAAAGAAGCTGTGGAGGGGCTTCTCATCACCAGCGCACACCCAACAGAAGTCATGAAAACCTTGGAGTCAAGATTTGGAAGACCGGAGTCAATAGCAATGATGGAAATGGAAACGCTCCGCGGATTGCCACGTCTCACCGAGTCACCGCGCGACATTTGCATTTTTTCGACGAAGGTCTCCAACGTGGTGGCAACACTGAAGACTCTGAGCTGCGTGAACTACATGTACAACCCGGAAGTTTCGAAGACGGTGGTGGACAAGCTCACACCTACGCTGCGCTACAGATACTACGACTTCGCCGCAGCACAACCGAAGGAGGATCCAGACCTGTCGAAAATGGAGAAGTTCCTCAAGAGAGAAGCGGAGCTATGCGGGCCATACGCGCTGCTGGAACAGGTGGCGCCACCTACATCAGCCACTCAACAGAAGAGACCATAGAAGATACATAACGTTACAGAGAAGGCGTACACACCCAAGTGCCCCATATGCGATGAAGAGCATATAACTACGGAGTGTGAACAATTCAAGAACTCAGATGCGAATGGAAGATGGGATATAGCCAAGTCCAAGCGCCTATGCTTCCGATGTCTTCGATACAGAAACAGAACCCATAGCTGCCGGGCTAAGGCGTGCGGTGTCAACAGCTGCAAGTACTTCCACCACAGGATGCTGCACTACACCAAGGCTCCGGAGAAGAAAGAAGACAAGGAAGCTACAGAAGTAATCAACTCCGCGTGGACTATTAAGAAGAAACAATCCTATCTGAAGATTATTCCAGTTCAAGTTGAGGGGCCCAAGGGAACGTTCAACACCTTCGCCTTGATGGACGACGGATCAACAGTTACATTGATCGACAACAGCGTAGCCGAGTGCATCGGAGCAACAGGACCCGTCGATCCTTTGAAGATAGAAGCCATCAACGACTTGAAGACATCGGAGTCAGCTTCAAGAAGAGTGAACATCAAGTTAAGAGGTCTCAACGATCATGAAGAGCGTGTACAAGCACGTACAGTGAAGAACCTTCAAGTGGCGTCACAACGGGTTTCAAGAGAGTTGGTAGATGGCTGCAAGCACCTGGCAGACATCCGCGACTACCTCGTATATGCAGATGTAAAGCCACGAGTGCTGATTGGTCAAGACAATTGGCATCTTCTGCTGACAACAGAAGTGAGAAGAGGAGACAACAACCAACCAGTGGCCTCTCTCACACCGCTGGGGTGGGTGCTACATGGCAGCCAGACTCGTGCCATAGGACGCAGCATCGACTTCGTATCACACGTCACAGAAGAAACAGAAGATAACCTGGACAGCCTCGTCAAGCAATATTTCGAGATGGACGCGCTCTGCATACAGCCAAAGAAACCGAAGGCAGATCCAGAAGAACGAGCACTTCGCATCCTGGAGAAGACCACCACAAAAACAGAAGGAAGATATGAAACAGGACTTCTCTGGCGCAAAGAAGATGTCACGTTCCCTGACAACTACGACAACTCACTGAAGCGACTCTTCAACATCGAAAAGAAGATCGATCGAGACCCCAAGCTAAAACAGAAGTATACAGAACAGATGGAAGCTCTCGTCTCGAAAGGATACGCTGAACTCGCTCCGAAACAGAAGACTGAAAGCAAGACGTGGTACTTGCCACACTTCGCGGTGATTAACCCAATGAAACCTGAGAAGCTCCGAGTGGTACATGATGCAGCAGCGAAGACGAAGGGAGTAGCTCTCAACGATATGCTACTCAAAGGACCTGATCTTCTACAGTCACTACCTGGCGTCGTCATGCGGTTCCGGCAACACGAGATAGCAGTCACAGCAGATATCAAGGAGATGTTCATGCAAGTCAAGCTGCGAGCCGAAGACAGAGATGCACTCCGTTACCTGTGGCGCGGAGAGCGACGAGACGACCAACCACCTGAAGAATATAGGATGACTTCGTTGATCTTCGGTGCATCAAGTTCTCCATCTACAGCAATCTACATCAAGAACTTGAACGCCAAACAGTATGAAGATACCCACCCTGAGGCTGCAGCTGCCATCATACAGAAGCACTACGTTGACGACTACTTGGACAGCTTCAGAAGCCTCGAAGACGCAGTGCGCATCACGAAGTCAGTGCGTGAAGTGCACTCAAAGGCCAGCTTTGAACTGAAACAGTGGAAGTCGAACTCACCACATTTATTAGAGGCATTGGGTGAAAGTCAACAGTCAGAAGATATGGAACTCTACAAGCCAGAAGAGAAGACAGAACGTGTACTGGGCGTTATCTGGAAACTCAACACGGACGAGCTCACCTTCAACCTCAACCTGGCGCGTGTCGCACCAACGCTCATCAATGGGAAGACGCCTACGAAGAGAGAAGCGCTAAGAGTGGTCATGTCACTGTTTGACCCACTCGGTTTCGCATCGCCTGTCACCATAAGGGCGAAACAGCTGCTGCAAGAAGTATGGCGAAGAGGAACATCATGGGACGACAAGCTGGATGAAGACCTGGCGGAACAATGGCAAGACTGGATAGCTCACCTGAAGAATCTCAGCAACGTGACGATCCCGAGAAGATATCTCCAATACAGCGACGCCAGTTCGATACAGCTACACGTGTTCACCGACGCCAGCGAAGCAGCCTGTTCAGCAATTGTCTTCTGGAAAACAGTGGCGCCAAATGGTGAAGTCAACCTATCTCTCGTCATGGCCAAAGCGAAGGTTGCGCCGTTGAAGCTGACATCCATCCCGAGGCTGGAGCTACAAGCGGCGGTCATGGGAACCAGGCTCGCCGAAACAGTTATAGCAGAGCACGAAAGAAAACCGGACAGCAAAGTGTTCTGGACAGACAGCAAGACCGTGCTGACCTGGATAAGAACCGGATCACGCTCATACAAGCCATACGTAGCCCATCGCCTGGCTGCAATTGAAGAGGCCTCCACAGTCACCGAGTGGCGTTGGGTTCCGACGAAGCTGAACGTAGCGGACGACGCCACACGAGACGTCCCAACGTCCTTCAACAAAGATCATCGATGGTTCAAGGGACCGGACTTCCTCTACCAAACAGAAGAGCATTGGCCCGTAGAAGTCACTGCAACAGAAAAAGAAAAACCTTCGGGCGAAGAGAAAGTGAATCACATCGCCGACGACAGAAAACAGAAACTCGCAGAAGCCCTACCTGAAGCATCTCGTTTCTCGAATTGGGACAGACTCCGATACGCCACAGCTCGGGTTCTACAGTTCATCCAACTCTGTAGAACCAAGAAGGAAAGCGTCAATTACAAAAGGACGCGAAAGAACACAGAAAAGGATCCAAGCTGGAAGAAAACGAACAAGCCTGCGACGAAGCAACAGCCAACAGTCAAGAAAACAACGTCGCCTAATTAGTCCGGGAGGAATCGGCGCATGCGTACCGAAAACTATTCCACCTCAATTTTTTTATGCGATCCTCTTCCAATGGCCCTCCTAATTATATAAATGCATGTTGCCAGGGCGCCACCTGGTGCCATATTATTTAAACCGAAATTGTTTATTCAATTGCAAGGAATTATTATTTTTCAACCGGACAAATTTTTTTTATATTCTTTATTAAAATACCAATAAAAAAGGTCCTATGACTTTTCACGATAAAGTTAATATTTTTAAAGATATGAATTTTTAAAGGTTCGAAAAATCTCAAATTTGGGTACTTTCGACCTATGAAAAATATATTAAAAAAAAAAACATAATGTTTTAGTAATATTTTTTTTAAATTCTCTATACGATAGTTAATAATATTGTTAATAGAGATTTAAAAAAATTTCATTGTTTACATCTTTTTTTTAATTGTTAATTTCGCGCGCTCACAAGTATGCGTCGCTTATAGTCTAGATTTCCTTACTTGAGTATTCGGGTAAACAAACACCTCTTGATATAAATATCACTTATTTACACACCAACCACACATTTTGAACTATGTTTAATTGTCTAGATCTGGTCATTAAACACATTCGTTACGATTTACACTTGAATGTTTAGAAAAAACATTCAAATGAATTGAATAATAGTTATTTATGCAACTGTTGTATAATAAGGGGTATTATAGAATAGAATAGAATAGAATAGAATAGAATAGAATAGAATAGAATAGAATAGAATAGAATAGAATAGAATAGAATAGAATAGAATAGAATAGAATAGAATAGAATAGAATAGAATAGAATAGAATAGAATAGAATAGAATAGAATAGAATAGAATAGAATAGAATAGAATAGAATAGAAATATTTTTATTCAAATAAACTTTTACAAGTGCTTTTGAATAGTCAAGGAATCTACCACTGGTTCGGAATGCCTTTCCTGCCGAGAAGAACCAGCAAGAAACTCGGCGGTTGCTCTTTTCAACTTTTCAAAACAAATTTACAATACAGTAAATACTATTAAAACACGAATGTGGGTTTATCACACGAGGCGTAGCCGAGTGTGATAATAGTATCACACTCATGTGATACTATGACTCACATATGATTCACATGTGTGATAAACCCACATTCGTGTTTTAATACCCCTTATTATACAACAGTTGCATAAATAACTATTATTCAATTCATTTGAATGTTTTTTCTAAACATTCAAGTGTAAATCGTAACGAATGTGTTTAATGAACAGATCTAGACAGTTAAACATAGTTCAAAATGTGTGGTTGGTGTGTAAATAAGTGATATTTATATCAAGAGGTGTTTGTTTACCCGAATACTCAAGTAAGGAAATCTAGACTATAAGCGACGCATACTTGTGAGCGCGCGAAATTAACAATTAAAAAAAAGATATAAACAATGAAATTTTTTTAAATCTCTATTAACAATATTATTAACTATTGTATAGAGAATTAAAAAAAAATATTACTAAAGCATTATGTTTTTTTTAAATATATTTTTCATAGGTCGAAAGTACCCAAATTTGAGATTTTTCGAACCTTTAAAAATTCATATCTTTAAAAATATTAACTTTATCGTGAAAAGTCATAGGACCTTTTTTATTGGTATTTCAATAAAGAATATAAAAAAAAAATTGTCCGGTTGAAAAATAACAATTCCTTGCAATTGCTTAAACAATTTCGGTTTAAACAATATGGCACCAGGTGGCGCCCTGGCAACATGCATTTATATAATTAGGAGGGCCATTTGAAGAGGATCGCATAAAAAAATTGAGGTGGAATAGTTTTCGATACGCATGCGCCGATTCCTCCCGGACTAAATAGAAAGTTTCTCCCAGTCACTGCCGAACAGCTCAGAAGAGCGGAAGAGCTTCTGATGCGTGCATCCCAAGAAGATTCCTTCACAGAAGAAATAGAAGACTTAAGAAACAGCAAGACACTCAACAAGGAGAGCCGCCTGTACCAGCTGAGTGTCGAATACGTCAACGATGCAATCAGGCTAAGAAGCCGGATTCAAGCAACACAAGACGTAGAAAACTTCAAGAGCCCCATGGTACTCGACGGTGATCATCCAACAGTCAAGCTCTGGGTGAAGGCTATACATCGTCAGCTGCATCACGCCGGAGTCGAAGCTACAGTCAACGAGTGCAGACAACAGTACTGGGTGCTACGTGTGCGTCCAGTCACAAGAATGATCATAAGAAGATGCCTGTTCTGCAGAATGAAGACACAGAAGCCGCCATACCCCAGAACTGGGGACCTGCCGGAGTGTCGCCTGGCTCATCACAAGCGACCCTTCACCTTCACTGGCATCGACTACTTTGGACCTCTCTCAGTGACCGTCGGCCGAACGCGACAGAAGAGATATGTGGCCATCTTCACCTGTCTCACCATGAGAGCCATACACCTGGAGATAGCTGGCTCACTCAGCGCTGATTCAGCAGTGATGGCGTTGAGGAGAATGATGGCTCGCCGAGGTTTCCCGACGGAAATTTGGTCAGATAACGGCAGCAACCTGAGAGCTGCAGACAAGGAACTTCGGCAGGCGATGGACAGCGCAACAGCAGAAGAAGCAGCGAAGAAGACGATCTCCTGGCGATACATACCACCAGGAGCTCCATTCATGGGCGGAGCTTGGGAACGAATGGTACGCTCAGTGAAGACAGCACTCGCAGCCACGCTACATGAACGGCATCCTACAGAAGAAGTCCTCTCCACCCTACTGGCTGAGGTGGAATATACAGTTAACAGCAGGCCGCTGACACACGTCTCAGTCAGCCCCGAGGATCCTGAAGCACTGACGCCCAACCACTTTCTGTTGGGTGGCCCGGGACGTGTACCGCTGCCAGGTACATTCGACGAGCGGGACGCTGCCTCCAGATCGACTTGGCGAGCCGCGCAGAGATTGGCCGACGTGTTCTGGACGCGCTGGGTGAAGGAATACCTGCCGGAGCTCCAACACCGGCGGGAGCCGCACGGACGAGGACCAGCGATCCAGATTGGCGACCTCGTGCAAGTGGTCGACGCCAACCTACCGCGCAACGTGTGGATCCGAGGAAGAGTCATCGCCACGTACCCGGGACCAGACGACGTCGTGCGAGCAGTGGACATCCAGACCAAGGGAGGAGTGCTGCGACGGCCGGTGAGGAAGCTGGTGGTCCTGCCCCTGTCTACAGACGACGCGCCCGCACCGACAAGTGATGCGACATAGTCGCACGGCGGGAGAGATGTGCGGGACGATATAGTGCAAGTGTTTGTGTAATAAAGAGACAGCATAATAGTGGACTGATTAAATAGCATAATTAGTTAGTAATTAATGTGTCATGTATAGTTTAGCAATTGTTTATAGTTTTAAGTACATAAGTCTCATGTATTATCTCATAAGTGAATAGGAAAAATAATAAATAAAGATTAAAATAGGAAACCCATAGGGAAATAGGCCGCGGCTCTCCTTACGGTACAGCTACGAGCCGATAAGATACCTTATTAATTCCTAGAAATAGACCGCGGCTCTCCCAACGGTACAGCTAGGAACCGTAAAGACACCTCTGTAATTCCAAGAAATGCCGCGGCTTTCCCTACGGTACAGCTCATAGTAGTAAAGATACCTAATTATGTAATAATACCTATTATTATTACTAAATTGTGATTGGTCTAAGATAATGCGCTTTGATTGGTGCACTGATCGATAGCAAAATTACACCAATCAGAGGGGCTACATTTTTTCTGCTATTTTTGTATAAATACCGGGCTGAATTGTAAGCCGACACAGTTCCCACCGGCAAGCGGTAGCGGTACCCAATAAAAGAAGAAAAGTTCTTCGAGAGTTTTCCTTGCTACCCAACCAACCCAGCTACAGTGAATGTACAGAAGCGTACACATATCCCTTACAGTGCTATTAAAACTCTTTCCTATCACTTGAACACGTTCAGCGTACTTCAGCCTCTTTATATTTTTAGATCAATAACCTCTTGTTACGAGGCAAGCCGTTGACACATGAATGGGTGGAACGTGGCGTCGGTTTCCCTCATGAATTCCATTATCGGCGTTTCACTGAGCTATTGTGTTGGGGTGATAACTTCTGCGCGGATTAAGGAATATTGTCTCATGATATTTATATTAAACGAGGTGCCTTTGACCTCATGTACTGTATAATTTATGAGGTTAATATCCTTATTCAATATTATAAATGTGAAAGTGTGTTTATTTGTCCTTCAATCATGCAGCAACGGGTATCGGATCGACGTGTTTTTTGCATGCAATTGGACTTGGATACTTAATACCTGATGTTTAAAATTTCGAATTTTATTCTTAATTATACAGTAATTAGATAGGGATACTATATACCCAAATTTTTTGTTTAACTTATAAAGTTTTATGTTACCAAAAAAAAATAATTAAGGTTTCATAAAATTTAAATTCTGTGGTTCGAGACTCGAGTAAAATAATTAAGGCCGGAGTAAAATATTTCAAATTAGCAAAATTATTAAAGCAGCCACAAACAAGGCGTCACAATTTGCATACCTGGAGCGATTTAAGGGTGCCTGGATTTAATTTTAGTACTTACAGGAATTTTGGTTGAGAACTATTAATAAACGTACATATTTCATTTGCAATCCTAATATCTCAGGGTAGAGTAAAAAGTAGGTCTTTTTCTAGGTAGTGTTTGTTAGTCGCTCGAAACGCTTTAGTTCACCGTTTCTGAAACGAACCGCCAAAGTGTGGAACACTCTTTCAGCATCCATGTTTCATGCCAACTATAATTTGAGTACCTTCAAGGCAAGAGTGAATAGGCATCTTCTAGGCAAGCGCGCTCCAACCTAGACCTCATTAATGTGTTCCCAGCGTTGATTGTCGTCAAGCGCAAACCTATCAATTAATAATAAAAAAATTACGTGGCACTCGGGGACTGCCGCGGTAAAGCTAAATATTTATGCAATATTTTTTATATAATTTATATAATTAAAAAACAAACAAACAAGAAAAGCGCACTGTCACTACTTCGCGAGTGAGATTCGAACCTGCGGCATGTAAAGAAAGCGGCCGCTCGCCCACTGCGCCAAACAGAGCTAAATGTGAACCTCTAAAATGTTGAATGCTTACTGAACAACGTTGTTAGGTTTTTTTTCGTTACGGAATTTCTTGAGTCGGTCGCCGCGCTCAAACTGTTTGTCCTAGTTCAAAGCCCGCGATAAAAGCTTTGCAATAGCTTAAAAGCATAGTGACGTAGGTAGGTTTACCAAGTTACAGAAGTTTGAAGTTTATGGAACTGAGACATTAGTTTAACTATGAGTTTATTAATAAAGCTCAAACACTGAGATTTCAATAGAGCGAGCTATGGTCGAAATGTTTCTATGATATCAAATCAGAAATGAGGCGATCAATAGAAGAGGCTAATTAATGGAAAGCTCGACGAGTTGCGAAATAAAGTGAAATTTCGTCAAATATAGTTTAAAGATCCCATAGACATTTGTGGTCAAAGATGCTGGAATAGATAGCTTAAACTGGACAGCGCAGATCCCCCATTAGGTTGATAGACAGTATGAACGTCCCATCTCCGTATTCATTCTGTCTGTTAATCGATATCGTCGATACGTAATAATCGTAGTTTTTCAAATAACGGCGTTGCTAGGTTAATTGACAGAGAAAAGATAGATGAAATAAAGAGATGATAGATAGGCTAGGCTTTTAGCAGTCATAAGGAGGCAACATACAAGTGGCACGCTATCGTCCCTAATCCCCAAACAACTGGAATATTTTCCCCAAGAAACGTTTACACTCCATTTATCAAAAACCACTATAGAAAGTATAATTGCCGCTTAGAATTGGAATGTTGATGGTTCGAGTAATTATTCTAGGAACGTGCTCGCCCAAGATCGTAAAGGACCTTACCTACTTAAGAATTTTTAGTAGGTAGTCTCAAAGTATGACGCACAAAACAACGTAATCTTTTTTGTTTCAAGGACACAACATTTACGTAAAAAGATTAGAGTTTGACTGCCTATTATGAAATTGAAGGATTGCTAGGATTTCTTCTCCATTTTGGAATGTCAGTTGTCACCAAGTATGGTTAAAGACTAAAGAGACAAGTTCGTTTTAAGAATAATATTACACACATCAAAAGTGTCTAGGGATCAACATATATTTTTGCAATAACTTTTCTCCTGATTGATATTAATTAAAATTTTCTTTAAGGATTCATCAAATAAAGTGTTTTCGTTTGTCACAGTAACGATAAACCAAGTCACCTTTGCATTAATAAAGAAATTTGCCATTTTCCTAATAAAGGGATTTTTGACATTTGAAACACTAACATTAAAGTTCGAAAAAAAGACTGAAATAACAGTTTTCTTTAAAATTTTATTGGGTAACTTAAACAATTAATAATCCGTGTTTCTACCGCGAACACTAACAACACAAGAACATCGGTTTGGCATACGCAAAATGAGTTCATCCAAATCACGCTGTGGAATGGCCGCCCATGTTCGTTGCAACAACAAAATAAAAAAACCGGTCAAGTGCGAGTCGGACTCGCGCACCGAGGGTTCCATACTCCAAAAGTAAAAGTAAAACGATAATATTATATTAATTTGCATAATTATCATTAACTTTGTTTGTAGAGGTTTATTGTTAATATAAAAAAAACTATGCTAGTTAAAGCGTTAGTTTTATTTTTCCTGTAAAATATACATAAACCTCTATTGAACATAATTATTTCAGATTTTTCAATTGGTAAACTTCGGAGATAAGGGGGGGGGAACGGTATTTTTTTCGACATTTCGGCCGATTAATCAAAAACTATTATATCTAGAAATAAATAAAAAACTGTTTTAGAATGCACAAGTAAAGGCCTTTCATATGATACCCCACTCGGTATAGTTATCTTACTTTGAAATTTCAAACCCCCGATTTTCCCCCTTTTTTAATCAAACTAAAATAATTTTCGCATTGCTTTTATTTTTCCTGTAAAATATACATAAACCTCTATTGACCATAATTATTTCAGATTTTTCGATTGGTAAACTTCGGAGATAAGGGGGGGGGGGGGGGGGAACGGTATTTTTTTCGACATTTTGGCCGATTATTCAAAAACTATTATATATAGAAATAAATAAAAAACTGTTTTAGAATGCACAAGTAAAGGCCTTTCATATGATACCCCACTCGATATAGTTATTTTACTTTTAAATTTCAAACCCCCGATTTTCCCCCTTTTTTTAATAAAACTAAAAATAATTTTCGACTTTTCTTTATTTCAATGCTTTTGGGCCACTATTGTTCATAACTATGCCAAATTTCATGTCGATAGCTTTAATAGTTACTGAAATAATCGACTGTGACAGACGGACGGACAGACGGACGGAGAAAGTCTCACCATAAGGGTTCCATTTTTACCATTTTGGTATGGAACCCTAAAAAGGTCTTCTTGCCACTGGATACCCTCCATATTCGGCAGAGCTCTTCTCTGTAGCATATCCCATGCATGCTCAATCGGGTTCAAGTCTGGCGACTGAGCAGGCCAGGGCAGGACATTGATGTTAGCTGCGGCGAGAGTCTGTCTTACAACTCTTACGGTGTGCGGTCGTGCATTATCATGCATTAACTGAAATAAGGGACCGATTTGCACTTTTAGAGGAACGATGACGTCTGATACAATCGTCTCAGCATAAATTTGAGCGTTGAGGTTGCCTCTGATCCAAATCAACTCAGTTCTTCCGCCGATCCAAATACCCGCCCATACCATGATGGTTCCACCACTATAAGGATGGACTTCCTGGCAGGATTTTAATTGCTGTTGGCGTCCAGGGGTTCTCCAGTGTCGTATACGTCTTGTATCCGGTCTCATACCAAAACGAAACTCATCAGAAAAGCACACGAAACGCCATTGTTCTTCTGCCCAATTTCTGTGTTCAAGAGCCCATTGATATCGAATCCTACGATTGTGCATTGCTATAGGTGGTACCCGTAGCGGTCTTCGGGAATGAAGGTTCACTTCATGCAAGCGGTTTCTGACTGTTTGGTCGCTAATTAAGTTCCCTGAAGAGTGATGAAGCCTCACGGCTAACATCATGGCGGTTATTGTTGGAGCTCTTCGAGTTAAGATTTGAATGTATCGGTCTTGTCTCCGTGTGGTGCAGCGATACCGTCCTCCATGGCGCTCAGCCACGGTACCAGTGCTTCGGTAACGTGTCCAAAGTCGACTGATAACACTATGACTTGTATTCAGAGCTAAAGCCACAGTACGTTGCCGGGAACCAGCTTCTATCATTCCCACGGCTCTGAGCATTTCTTCCCTGCTTAAATGACGTCGCCGCTCCATAATAACGTTGGTTTTAATCAGTAGTAGGGAAACAGTAGCACTAATAATGTCTTCAATGCGTTGTATGTTTTTATAGGGAAAATATTGACAGCTGATTTTCATCTTTTACTCGAATTTGATTGACAGTTCCTGATTCAAATTATGAAATGCACCAAAAAGGATCCATATAAATTTATAAAATCATAAATTTATTACAAAGCCACATCTCAATCTCAAGAAATCCGCATAAAAATGCTTGATCCCTAGACACTTTTGATGTGTGTATCTTGCGAGTTTCGTTTGTTTTTGTAAAATAAAGCAATTTTAAGGAATATGTTATAGGGCATTTCATTCATTCATCTAAGAGAGCTGATTTCTGTTATTATTGTTTATTATCTTTACTCTGTGTTGTATGTGCTTGTTTTTTTGGTCACTTATCTAAATGATTTGATATTACTTCTTTCTCATCCAAAGTTTAACTTTATCTCCCATTCTCCCTCTAGTTTGACTGGTGCTAGGAAAAAAAATTAATTCTACTGATATCAGTGTTTTGTATACCAATGTAAAAAAACCACAATGTTAGTGAATGGAAATTTATGAGCAAGTCTGGTCGCGTCTGCCGTAAGTGGACGTGCGGTGTGTGCATCAGAATTTTAATTAAGTTTTACGATTACTAGCGGACGTTACTCCGGACCCTTTGCCTTTTAATGCGGAATAAACTTGACCATAAAACTTTTATAGGGCTTAGTTACGTACGAGTGTATTAACATGAAAGAAGCTGGACTGGATTAATGCAATTTCGTCAATTAACCCCGAATGCCGACTTAAACGCGTCTTAAAAAATAACGGCACTTTAAAATTTAATTGGCACGATTTTAGTATTTTTACTATGAAGCTTTTGAGTGTTCCTTCAGCTAAATGTAAAAAACAGTCACTTCATATTTCAGACTTTCTTAATAATTTGGCGTTTAAGTAACCGGCGTATAGTAGATACATAATTCTAATTTAATTCTAGTAATTAGTAGCTACTTAGATCTATTAGACAGCTACATAATTTTATACTTAGGTACATAATATATCTAGCTACCGAGAATTATATATATAGTTATTCAGATTGTCTTAGGTAGACGGACTATATAGTCACTGGGACCTGCTGAATAGCTACTACTAGAGGCATTAGATGCGATGATGTGTTCATTTTTCCTTTTTTTTAGCTAGTAGCTACATTGTGCTGCTCAACTCCTCTCCACCCATCTCCGCTTGGATACCGAACATTAAAAAGTTTATCAGTTTTGGGGTCGGTATACCAATTCTGTCATATTTATTATATCAATAAAATAAGATCAGGGTTATAGTATTCTTTACTACCGTAAGGGTTCCATCCCCACACGTCACTATTGTTACGAAGTTACGTTTATTTGGAAGAGAGAGGGGAATATTCTGTCGTCAAGTTAAGCGTGGCTAATATATTCTTAATAAAACTTATTATGCAGGCATCGTCGTCTAAAATTAATGAGCTGGACAAGTTAATGAACAGATATCCTTATTTAGTCGCCATCGCAGACTTATTAGACTGTCAGTCACGTCGGTGTATGGGAGGGATGTGTAATTAATAAAAGTTAACTGTGGTTCGGGCGTTCACTCCCGTGGGCGTAGGATTTTTGAACTCTACTAAACTAGACTCGCACACACAAATTGTCTCATAAATGAAACTCGTTGACATCCGGAATAAATTTTTAATTTTGGCGCACAACTGAACGCACATTACCAGATGTGCCGCAGTCCGCAAGATGTCAACTAATGAAAATGCGTGCTACAGGGTTCAGATTACGCTACAAGGCAATATTGCTCAGCATACAAGATTAAGCTAAGGACGAAAATAAACTGTATTGGGTCAATTTCACCACAGTAAAATAAGTCTTATCGAGAGTCAGATTTTCAATACAAAAACTGTCAGAACGCCCTTCTTATTCCTCGGTTAAAAGTCACTTGATGTTGATAAAAGCGGCACTGTAACTTAAAATACAGTAAATATGCTATACCTACTATAATAATATAATAGTAGAATAGTATAGCGTAATTTGAACTGCGCTTAATAGTATTACACACAACCTATTAACACTAACTATTGGTAAAAACTGATTTCTGAGGCCGAGATGATTATTGTGCGTGCTCGCGCTTTACCTTATCCGAGATACAACATAAGTTGTTGTGACATAAGTCTTTCTCGTTTTAACTCTGTTCTGAGTCTGAGCAGAGTTAAGTGTGCGATCTACAGTCCTCAGCCTGAAATCCCGAACACAAAAAAAATCACGGGTATAAAATATGTAAATCACAGTTAAATATGTTGTTTATCTAAGGGAAAGTTGTGCTATTACAACTTACCGTTTTCTTTCCCCGGCACTTGAGCAGGGCTAAAAAGACAATAGATTACGTAAGAACTGTTATGTTATTAGTTATTACATGTTGACATTATTACTTACGAGTATGGAAGAACAATGTTACATTATTATCTTGGAATAAATGACAATTATTATTTGGTAACATAATAATATTATTATAACGTTTGTTGCTTCATTTTGTGAAAACATTCTCTTTTGCAAGATTCATAATCAGGATTATGATTATAATGGTTTTATATTCATTGCTGGCGTTTGTGTAACTCATAATATACTGTATAATGAGTTCTTTTGTAGTCCATAGACGCAACCAAGCGCTGAATTTAACGTTCTCTAGAGAGTAGTATCTACAAAAGATATTATTAGATATTCTTATAATATCAGACAGGATATATTTCATTTTAATGACTTGTTAGTTGCCATTTGGCCAGCATGGTGGACTATGGCTTAAACGCCTATCATTGGCCTAACATTCGAGAGGACACTAGTGCACAGTAGTGGACTGGCGATGGGTTGAGATGAATGAATGGATGAATGACTTTTCAGCACCGGCATTGAATGATCCTTTTGATAACCTTTCCACGTTCCACATTTCGTGTTCTAGTTTTTCGTAAATAAAGCGGACTCAATATCGTGTCTGTTTGAAGATATCTCTGATTTCATTGAACCTTATATTGCAAAATAGAGTGCGAGACCAAATGACAAACAGAACAAGAATATAATATTTAGGCTCAAATAGCATTGGTATTGACGAGGATATGGCTATAATGTCTGCACCATCTTAACATATCTATTAATATAATAAAACTGTAACAGGTCCAATTCTGTACATTGAAGATATTTTGAAAATTTTTGTTTGAGGGCACTCTATAATCGATACTGAAGTCAAAACAATTTTTTTTTAATTTTTTTGTCTGTCTATCTGTCTGTCTGTTTGTATCTTGGCCGCGCATCCCGCCGAAACTACTGGACGGATTTAAATGAAACTTGGCACGATTTAAGTTAATACTTCGAGGTATAATATAGGATACTTTTCATCCCGAAATTCAGCATGGTTCCCTTGGGAGAGGGGATGAAAGTCAAAATGTGTATTTCGCTGTAATTCATTAAGGCGTATTCCGATTTAATCCATTCTTTTTTTGTTAGAAAGCAGGTTCTTTAGAGATTGTCCTGTAATTATTTCAAGGTCGTCAATTTCGTAGTTCAGAAATTATAGACATCACGATCTTCAGTATAAGGTCAAGTTAAATGATCTAACGTAAGGATATAAGGTAGTTCCCCTCCAGGGCCCATAATTTTTTTCCAACCTGTATAAATAATCTTGGGAAATGTGTTTTTTTCTTTTTTTTCCAGTGAAACCTACATAATTAAGGGCTAGTACTTACACATTTACATCAGAAGGATGGGTGTACATTTGCATCTCTGTATTCAGCCTTTAGTCACCAGGCCCTCTGCACTTACACAGCTCATAATTATTATAATCATTGCAATTTCCAGTGCAAGCATCCAGTGTCATAACAGGATTTAATTTAAATGTTACTTTTAGAAATCATGTTTGAGAAACATTGTAATTTGATATTGTTGCTTAATAAATAAAATAAAATAAAATTGTGTATATTCCATAAGTCTACATAAATAAATAAATATTTTTACTTTCTTTCCTCTGCATTTCTTTATTTACTTACCTATTTTTATTAACCTACATACTATTATTTGTAGTCCTGTCAATATATTTTTCTTTTATTGGTATAAATGTATACCTATATATTATGTAAGTATAGTTTTATTAGTGTAGTAGTAGTAGTAGTAAATTGATGCAGAACAAAAGTATTTATTTTCAAATGGCATTATGTCTATAATGTCTGTCTTTTTAAATTTGTTTGTCCCAGTCAACAAAAGTTAAAAGGCTGAACCGATTTTGATGAACTTTTACCTTCTGTTTAATAGATGCACTGCAAGCTGACTGCAAGATTGCAGTGTGGATGTTTTATTTCTATTGCAAATGCTGACCATCTAACTAGATACAAAGACTGCAATGAGTTATCTAGGTTACTTTTTATTCCTGAAAAGTTACCCTAATAACTAGAAATATTATTACACGGCAACTTAATACAAGCGAAAGTGTGTTTGTTTGTTGGTTTGTCCTTCAATCACGCCGCAATGGGGCTACGGATCGACGTAATTTTTTGCATGGGTATAATTGAGGACCTGGAGAGCCTATGTCGTCAGGCTACTTTTTATCCCGGAAAATCAAAGAATTCCCAAGGGATTTTAAAAGCTAAATCCATGCGGACGAAGTCACAGGCATCGGCTAATGCAATATGAATTTAATGTGTTATGTTTATTATTTATTACTGAGAAAAATTTAAAATACCTATCTTTCTTTTTAATAGATACAAACTAAAGTTTTCTTTTGAAAAGATAAATAAACTTTGCAATAATGTAAATTAGGATGGAATAAGGTAAGTAAAGTGAAGCAGTGATAGCCTAGTGGTTAGGACTGTGGTCTCCTATTCGGGGGGTCGCATGTTCGATCCCGGGTACGCACCTCTGACTTTTCAGAGTCAAGTGCGTTTAAGCAATTAAATATCACTTGCTTCAACGGTGAAAGTAAACATTGTGGAGGAAACCTGCACACCTGAGAGTTCTCCATAATGTTCTCGAAGGTGTGTGAAGTCCGTCAATTCGCATTGTGCCAGCGTGGTGGACTATGGCCTATACCTAACCCTTATCTGAGAGGAGATCTGCGCTCAGTAGTGAGCCGTTGATGGGTTGCTAATGATGATGAAGGTAAGTAAAACAAGAAAACTAAAACAATAGGGATTCAATTTGTTTATAATATCTAATTGTATTTTATACAATTGGTTTGGGTATTTATTCTTTTATACATTTTTATTCTTTTATACCTATATTAAAATCTAATTAAGTAAATTATTCAAGTATGATCACTATGATGTGACAGTCACATGCAGATGTTAAACAACACCTGCATACTTGGTAGGTACATATTAGGTGACAGCTTTTATTATGCTCTGAGGTGATCTGCAACCTGTAAAAATAATATGATTCTTATATTAAATAGAAACTTATTCAATAAAGGTAGGTTTGTTGTTTGAGTGTTTTTAATGTCATAGGTACTTTACTAATAATTATTCTATTTGCACATTTATGAATGAGAGTAGTTACTTTTTGCAATTGTTTGACCTACATAACATACCCCATCATGAGGGAATGCATTTTTTTTGAAGTTAAATGTGGATGTTGTTAGTTTTTGTACATAGGTAATATGTAGGTTAGGTAAGCATAAATTTTATAGATAAAATGTGCAAAATGACAATAGGTATAACCAACATAAGCAGTGATAGCCTAGTGGTTAGGCCTGTGGTCTCCTATTCGGGGGTTGCAGGTTCGATCCCGGGTATACACCTAACTTTTCGGAGTCATGTGCGTTTAATTAAGCAATTAAATATCACTTGCTTCAATGGTGAAGGAGAACATCGTGAGGAAAACCTTCACACCTAAGAATTCTCCAATAATGTTCTCGAAGGTGTGTAAAGTCCGCTAATTTGCATTGGGCCAGCGTGGTGGACTATGGCCTATAACCCTTCTCCGAGAGGAGACCTGCACTCAGTATTGAGCCGTTGATGGGTTGCTAATGATGATGATGATGATGATGATGACCAACATTAATGTCAGCACTGAATGACTGATTGATTGACTGAGTTATAAACACACAGCCGTACAGACCCAAAGGAGTTAGAAACATGAAATTTTGACAGAGGGTTCCTTTTATGAAGTAGGCACCCACCAAGAAAGGATTTTTTGAAATTTCACCCCCAATGGTGTCAAATAGGGGCTGAAAGTTTGTATAAAAGTCCGGTATATTTTAAGTTATATCCATGAAACTTGGTATTTGGCCTTTCAATTAAAAATGAAGAAATAAGTGTCTAAAGATTGATGAGAAATGCTTATGACAGTAGGTATTTCATTTTTCAAGCTATGTAAGTATATGAAACTTATTATGTTAGTATTTTTGCTCTTGATTAAAAATAAATACTTAAGTAGGGTGGTTCACCTTCCTTGAACATTTTATTCCAAAGGGTTACCCCTAATAGCAAGAATATTGCAAGAGTGACTTTTTCTTATCCCTACTAAGTAGTTAGGGATAAAAGTTAAAACACCCTTAAGTACTTACAAGCACATGAAACTAGCAAAATTTTATCAAATCATAATAGAAATTGTAACAAAACAGCTGGTTTACCTACCTACCTAAGCCCGTAGTCCTTGAGGCCAAAATAATACAATATAGAATATACCTAGGTACCACGTATTTGTGTACACTTATGCCAAATGAATTACCTACCGCGGGTTACCTACCTTCGTCTCTGGTCTTTGAATAAACCAACCTTCGAACACTCAAGTCTTCAACTCTCCAGTGAATAATGATAGGTACTTTTTGTGAACATAAGGCTCAAAATCACCAAGGTGCAGAATTGGCTTTGCTAGCAATTTAATGTCTTAAATCTTGACTTTATTGAGAAAATAAAATTAATAAAATACTACAACTAACCTGTTTTATGTGTACATCAAACAATGCAATTTAATAATGAAGTAAATTTTAAATTAAATCAATATACATGCATAGAAAGTCATTTCGGGAACGCGTCCTAATTAATGTACGATCTTCCACAACAAGTCCAAAATATTAATGAAAAATTTAAGATATTTAACACCTGTCATTACTTAATATACCGTAAGTTTTATAAAAAATCTAGTTTTAAAAAGGATACTAAAAGATTATTTATTTTTAATTTTAAAAATACAAAAAGAGTTTGTCCGATAGCACACGCGTCATGTCAGTGAACGCATCGATAATCGAACAATAATAATTTTAAGTGAACGCAGCGATTCGGTGTCAAACGTCAGTAGGGAAAGAAATTAATAACAAAGCCGGCTGTCAGTGTATTTATCGTCAAATAAATTTTAACTAAGTGGTAAGTACCTTTCAATTCATTATTCGTAGAGCGTACATCAATAGTCCGTCAATTCGTGAACGTGTTTATTACATTTAATTATTGATGAAATTCTTTTTTACGACACGAATTATCGAAGTAACGTCAAATATTTTAGTATTGTCAAAGTCAGATCGAATTTAAGATGGCCGCCGTATAATCAAAGCGCGTGCTTATTTGAAATCGTCATTTCGTGAACGGTCATTTCGGGAACGTTCCCGGACATGATACTCAAATTGTAAGAACTGATTAAAACTTTAAGGAGATATAACTATGATTAGAAGTTCCTCTAGACTGATTTATGAAAATGTTATAACTTATTTATAATAAGAATGTATTAATAGTAAGTGATTTTTCTTAAGTGCAAACAATATGGCAATATAAATAAATAACTTTGTTATTTAAAACGTTGTTTATAATTATAATATTTCCTAACTTATGCCTTATGATATCAATACCATCACTTCCGTAACATTTTTGTCATTCCGGGAACGGTTGATCGTTTCCGGGAAGTAAATTTCAATAAAATACGCATAATTTGATCTATTTTTTTAGAAAAAACATATTTTATTACATTAAAAAACTTTCATTCTGTTCATGTAACGTTAATTCGATTATTAGAGTTTTGAATATTTTGAAATTTCTTAAATTTTATCCACGATAATAGCAACTTTTTTAATTTTTTGACGTATTTTACTTGTAGAAGATTTTGTATGTTTTGTTTTCATTATTGTTTATATGGTATAAATATATAATATACCCATGTTATTCAACAAAGCTTAAATTATGTACTTTGTTTTGTTTTTGTTAATTTTATCAAATTTAGAAAAACGTTCCCGAAATGATGATTTTCTGTAAGATATTCGCCAACACGCAATATTACAAAAAAAGTATAGAATTCTGTGCGCTGCCCTGTTAAAATTTATTAATATACAAATTTTGCAACAGTATAAACCAAGAGTCATCATTATAGTTTGCATTTTTTTTTGTCATGAAACCAATCTTGAAATTCGCAACCTTGGTGATTTTGAGCCATAAATAACAGTGGTAGATAGATTTACTTGACTTTCACTTATTTTAAGCAATTTGGTTTATTTGAAGCACAATTTCAAGCACTCAGGGACCGGTTAAGGGTTCCTGGACAAATTAATATTTCATCTGAGATGCACAACACAAATATCGCCTCCGAGACAGTTGTTACTCCTCCTCGTCCCGGTGGCTATCTTTCAGAACCTCCGAGATCATTCTTCACGCTTCCGTGGGTCAGGGAACTCCTCAAAATAATTATTTTTCAACATTTCGATCCTATATCACCAAGCTCTCACGGAATATTTTCGGTGAATTGAAACTCACCTATCGTATCACGTTTACTATAGTAAATGACGTCATTTTCGGGTTGTGAGTTGTCAAACATGTTTCTCATACTGCCAAATAGCGTAACTATCCGTATTTTTGTACGAACACGTTTTTATTTCACGATAGTGACGTCATGCGTTTTAACTATAGAAGCTCAAACTGGGAACTACTCGGACACTTTTAGTTCCCAATGTTTCCGCTTGGGGCGCTGGCTGTAGATGTATGAAGAAGCTCGCAAACAGAGGTTCGTTATAGTTAACTATCCAATCTTGTACTAGCCCTACAGTGCTTTGAGAAAAACAAACTGAATATTGAAAAACCCGTTTCAACATGGCTTCAATAGCACGAATGGTACGTATGAGTTGAATAAATAGAAATGTTTCAAACCTCAACAATTTTCAGTATTATTCAGGTTTAATCACCTTCTATAACATGTAAGATTTTATTGCTTCTAAACACGAAAAAAAAATTAAAAAGTGCAACCAAAGAAGCTTAAATAAGTTTCTTGCTGCAACTGGACTACGATAAAATTGGATGATATTACAAATGTCATATTGTTTTTGTTTGTATAATAATAAATGTGGTCTATGTCGTCCGGAATCCGGATCATAGGAGTAATAACGAATTGATTAACGAACGAACGATTGATACCTAATTCAACAAAATCGGCTCAGTAGCTTAGGCGCTAGGGTGGAATATACGTAAATAGACATATAGCTACATATATACACAATACATAGACTGATGAAATCCTTCCTTTTGGCATTGCAGTAGTTGGGTAAAAAAGGCGCATTGAAATTAGGAAGGCCAGAAGCGAGAAAATTGCGGACATGAGTAGATGAACATCAGGTCGAATTGAATCTCCTTTTTTGAAGTCTTTTAAAACTTATTTTTAATTTTATCATGTCACTATTTCTCCGTATCCAATTAAAAGATTTGTAAAACCTCATTTCGTGAATGAGAATTACTTTCGCGAAAAAAACTTGTGAAAAAGTCATTAACTATATCTACTATATAATACTTACTTAATACCGTAAGGAAAAAGTACGTTATAATAAGTATCTTATTTTTTATTCATAGTGTTATCGTCAGTCGTCACCAATACACTTAATACGTGACCAATTGAACTAATACTGTTACACTGCTTTATTGTATTTCAAATTTACTGTTGCTTTAAAACTGTGTCACACTTAAATTAACTTTCTTATAGCCATATTCATGTGGAATCGATAAGTTCATGGAACAATACATAGGACATTTTTTATTACGTTCAGGATTTAGGTCACCGTACTCTATAGCCAATTTTAATATTTTAATTTAAACTAAAGCTTTTCTCCATTAAGTTCTGTGAGTAAGAGTATTGTCGGCGACGAGCATACCAACCTAGACCTACAGACAGCATGCGAATTTTTTCGAATGAACTATTAATAATTCTCCTTGCACTTAACCTAATCTTCAGGTAACAGGTTGCCTGGTAAAAATCGCTACTAAGCGATACACTTTAGTATTCTATTACTGAGTATTTCTGCTCTTTTCCTTTTTCTTAAGTATGTATGGTGTAACAAATAAAGAGTTTTATTTATCTTTCTAATAGAAAGAGCGAGAGCGAAATGTATTTTTTATTAGTTCATAATACTTCCTGTGGCAAGGTGTGGCAAGGGATAGTACTAGATTATGTCAATTTAGTTAAGGGATTGTATACAATAGAATTAGACGCACCATCTGGTCCTGACTCTACTAACTGATCTACATATTTAGTATTTGAAGAAATAGGTGATAGTAAAGATTAAACATCGATATGGCTACTTACCTAAATAGATACGCATTGTTTCAAGGCTTAATATGGTAATAATAAATGTCCACGAAGATGAAATAGTGTCGTAAGAAGCAGAAAGTAAACTCATATTTATTATAATTGTTGCCATAAGACAGTCTCAAATAGCTGCCCTGGTACTTATTAGTTCACATCACAACGCGTGGCGTGGGTTCCTAGTGCGTGGGAAACCGACCCAATTGGTAATACTTACTTTGCATCCGGTTGAGTTTAAGTCACAGGATACAGATTATATTTAACTAAAATCCTTTTACTTGTGAGATTTACTATTTGTCTTAAAGTGCTTGCAATCGCACCCATCCGTCCCTTGTGTGCCCTTTTGCACCCACTCATTAAATTATCTATAGGTAGGTACATAACAAAATAGAGACAAAAGAAAGACAACAATAATATGCTGGTTTTGAATTAAGAACTAAAAGCCATAAACTAATGGAAGAATGCCACAAACTAAAGATCTAATATTTTTATTAAAGTAATTACCGCCATTGAAGGAAATTCTCTAATAAACCACGATCTAAGTATTTGGCAAATACCAATGGCTAACACTGGCTTAAAACCTAAATACTATAATAATATTGGCATCAGCTAGATCGAGAGCTCACAGCGGTGCTATAGTGGTGACCACACTCAGGGCGCGTCATCTAGAGAGACGTATGTTCGGCAATTTTTGATATGTATTTAAAAAATAAAGACGTATAATAATTTTATACTTGATACAGTTATAATGTATAAGTACATATTAAAGGTGTGAAATCCTAACATACCAGTAAATACATTATTTTTAACAAACGGTAAGTAACGATGTAGAGCAAGATCCCAGTGCCGCCAGACCTAAGTTATTTTCTCAGCAATTATTTGTGTACGATAGAGTACTGTTCGAATGTCCTTTCAGTATATGCGTACCAGCTAGATTGTGCCGACGGCCAATTTCCAGATACCAGGTGCTAAAGGTAGGTAAAAACTAGAATAACTTATCTTAAATTCTCAGGGCTGATTTTCATATATGTTTTAAAGAATATTGTAAAAATTAATAAATTAATACTGCCAGACGCTTACCACCGGCGGTTACTTTAGCCAGACGCTTTGAAGCTCCCAAAAAAGTATATAATTTAAGTTAACTTATATTCTCAGTTCTGATTTTTATACATGATACTCAGGGAACTATTGCGATATTATCTGTAAGCTGCCAGACCTATTGGAAGGGTCAAACATCCCCCCAGACACACATTATGCGTCCCCATATGTATGAGCGCTAGAACATGATTCACTTGTTTAAGTGTGTGAGAGATAATATCATCATACTATAATATTATAAATGCGAAAGTGTGTTTGTTGGTTTGTCCTTCAATCACTCTGCAACAGAGCTATGGATCGACGTGATTTTTTGCCTGGGTATAGCTTGCAGAAGATATTGCAATAGTTCTCTCTCTCTAGATCCTAAGCTATACTCAGGCAAAAAATCACGTCGATCCATAGCTCTGTTGCAGAGTGATTGAAGGACAAACCAACAAACACACTTTCGCATTTATAATATTATAGTATGATGATATTATCTCTCACACACTTAAACAAGTGAATCATGTTCTAGCGCTCATACATATGGGGACGCATAATGTGTGTCTGGGGGGATGTTTGACCCTTCCAATAGGTCTGGCAGCTTACAGATAATATCGCAATAGTTCCCTGAGTATCATGTATAAAAATCAGAACTGAGAATATAAGTTAACTTAAATTATATACTTTTTTGGGAGCTTCAAAGCGTCTGGCTAAAGTAACCGCCGGCGGTAAGCGTCTGGCAGTATTAATTTATTAATTTTTACAATATTCTTTAAAACATATATGAAAATCAGCCCTGAGAATTTAAGATAAGTTATTCTAGTTTTTACCTACCTTTAGCACCTGGTATCTGGAAATTGGCCGTCGGCACAATCTAGCTGGTACGCATATACTGAAAGGACATTCGAACAGTACTCTATCCTACACAAATAATTGCTGAGAAAATAACTTAGGTCTGGCGGCACTGGGATCTTGGACCAATGACACTTTACACTGAACACATATTTTACAACTTCACCGCTTTTATGTCTCTGCTAAGTAGAGAACTAATCTGACGGTAAATGTATAACTGTAACCATTTTAAGTGATGACATTGACGACAGTTTTGTTTCACAGAAAAACTGTGACACTGCTTTACGGAAAGATATACCTACTATAATATTATACATTTCCAGCTGGAGATCAATAATATTATTTCCGAAGTATTTCCGTATCATGATGCAGTCTTGGCGAGACTCGTTATTTTACGAGTATTAAATTAGTGTTTATAATTAGGAAAACCTTGCTGAACAAACCAAAAATGTATGCACGATTTTTAAAATAACAAATCTCGAACTAATTAGTTTAAGGTCGCAGATAACGAAAATCTTTAATATGCAACCGACAAACTTAATGAGCATACCCGTAACGTAATGCTATTTTAATTTGATGCGTTGATTTAAGTTTGATGTAATAATCATCAAATTGAGATTAAGTTTAGCTTAAAAAGGAAATTGTTTACTTTGTTTGGTTTTTTGAGGTAATTTCTAGAACTAATTTTAGTACAACTATGCAAATTCTCAGTGCACTTATGCATAGTGCTGCGAAAATACCGCAATACTAAATGAAGCCCGAGACTTCGTCCGCGTGGATTAAGGGGTTAAATGTAGCCTATGTATTAATCCTGGGTATGAGCTATCACTATTTCAAATTTCAGCCAAATCGGTTCAATCGTTGTGGCGTGAAAGAGTAACAAACATCCATCCATAATACATCCATACATCCAACCTCACAAATTTTCGCATTAACAATATTAGTGAAGTGATTAGTAGGATTAACTTCTAATTTTATCTCACAGATCGTATGAATTTTGTAAACTCTGCCAACGATTCTCAAACAGAGAAACCTATTCGAAGCAATTGTAAGAATTCATCCTCAAATGATCCCGATTACGCCCCATACAAAACAAAGATTCTGAAAGAGTCAGATTGTCACTAATGAAATTAAGTAGACACGCTAGAAACAAATTTGGCTATGAATCTTTAAAGTTCCGTAAAAATATGTAAAAAATATATGATTATAGTTTCAAAGTTCACCAGAGACATAATAATATTAGCCCATACGAACTTAATTTGTATGGGCTGTGCTATGTAAAATGCTCAATTAATTATAGGTACTTTGAATTATTATAGAGTATGAGTTACACATGGCTCTGGAATATCCGACCATTAAGCAAACCTTTTTTTAGGGTCTTAACAACGGGGATGATTCAGGATAAAGGTATGTAAACCTTAAGAGGTATGGACCTCCAAGGACGGTATTGAATATACCGTAATATTTATTACTTAAAATTAATGAATAATATCAAATTAATTACAAATATTTGCGACATTTGTCGTCATTGACATTAATCTGTCGGAGAATTAAAATTATTGCAAAGTTGTTGCAAATTTTTGTATTCGTTCTAGCAATAATTTTGCAAGGACATCATTTGGCTTATCTAAGATTAAAATCCTAATTTCATAGTAGGTATCTATAAATTTTTAGATAGTGAATTTTTGCTCGATACAACACGATTTTTGCACGATAACATTTTTCAGTATCATTTTTAGAAATTTTAATACATGATTATGTATCTAACAGTCTTGATGAAACATTATATACATTGTTAACCATAATAAATCATGAGACATGTAATGTAAGTAAGCCTAGTGCTTAAAACATCAGCATCCTTTTCGAGGGGTCTGGGGTCCGATTCCAGGCACGCATCTCTGAATTTTCCGGGTTAATAAAATATCACTTTCTTTAGCGCTGAAAGAAGACACCGTGATGAAACCTGCATGCCTGATTGTTCTCCTACTGTTTTCCAAAATTCTGTGAAGACATTCCATCCGTACTAGGCCATTGTGGTAGACTATGACCTAAACCCTTCTCATTCGAAAGAGGACCTGTGCCTCCAGTAGTTTCAACCCATGTTGAGATGAACGAATGAATGCATGTAAACGCATGAATTGTAAGAATATATTGATATTTTACACCATATTTTCTTCGTCTTTCCAGCCGAAGTAAAAAGCATAAATATGAAATGAGACAATGGAACATCGTCGAGTTGACTGTCGTGATTCGATTGTATGAAAGTGTAATGTTTGAATGTATAAGACTGCCGCATAAGAGCTATAATTGTAAATCAATTGCATATATGATCACACTTTCTTTTCACATAACTACTGCGATCAACATTTTGTATTATGAGTATATGTAAGAATCAACCATTTTACTGAAGATGATAATCATACTTTTATAAGAGGGTTTGTTTGCCAGATGAATAAGGAAAACAGAATCTTGAAAGTTACTTTGGTGTTAGATGTAAACATCAATATATTGGAATGACATCACCAGCTTTAAAAGGAAATATTATGGTTCCTTGAATATTATTCTTATATCTTCTTTTATCTTGTATTGCCGTCTCCTATCGGAGGTTGGCAAGCATTAGGGCTTATCTACACTTCGGTTGCTGCTGCACGAAAAAGGGATCGGGTAGTTTCCAAATACCATTGGCCTAAGTTTTAAGCCAAGATATTCTTCTCCGGTCAGGTAGTCTTCGGCCACCTTTTAATATGCACTATGCAGGATATCAAAAAGCATATGTAGCAAATTGTATAGTTATTAGCAGTTGGCCGCAACTTCTCGTTTTTACGTTTACGTTATGTTTCATTAATTTTTAAATTATCTTTCTTTAAGGGAGAGGCCCTTACCCTATTTTTATCCCTTATTACCCTCTAGAATTTTGGAAATCCAAGATTTTTATATTTATGTTAAGGACTTGTCGATTTGGGCAAGTGATCACTATAAGATAGATATTCACATAATTTCTAAAAATAATTAGTAATATTAATACTTTAATATTGATAGATTTCGTAGTTTAATGCAAAAAATATAACATGTTTACCTAGCCAACAACCTCCGGAAACATTTAAAAGTAATACGGGCGTAAAGTGCTTTTACGATCAATAACTAAAAGGAAAGGAATTATTTGCATTTATGGAGTTGCTTTTAGCAACAAATCTTGATTTTGCAGCGTATGTGTGCGGCCAGGTGGCGAAACTGGTTACCTCGTCTCTGCGGTCAGGTGGCTTTAGCAAATGCGCTTCCAGATTTCTTACACAATGCACTATAAAGAAGGGGCTACCAATGCTCGCATACAATCACATATCTGGTTGTGAATAAATGAAAATCTGAGCTGAGAAACAATTCTTTTCAGACGACATGGCCTTTGACTGCGATCATAACTGGTATAAATAAAAAAAAATAATAATTTATTGGCCGGAATGTTTGTACATCAACTAAATTAATAGTGTGCAAATATTTCGTGAGAGAGATCAAAAGTGGAATGAAGAATTAGTTAAGTAAAATGAGTAAAGGTACGTGACGATGCAGTCTGAGATAGTAGCGGGCTAACTTTTAAAGGGGTATGGCAGTGTAAACCTAATCGATTTCTACACGTTATCGTACCGGAACGCTAAATCGCTTGTAGGCGCGTTACGGTACGGTTTGACGGTAGAGTACTAGACAAATCCCTGACAAAATATATCATTTAATAGTTAATCAAAATATCATTAAAACCTTTAATAGTTTACTGAAAAGAGTTTAAACTAAAAATATTGTGACTTCAAACTTATAGAAAGTTAAACATATTCTTAACAAAAGCTTATGTGCTTAAAGCTTACACCTTACAGTGTGGGTTTTATTTATATAAACAAAACTAGAAAGTGAAATCAATATCCCAAAGTTGCAAAACGTGCTTGAGGCGAAATGCAGAAATGAACAGGTGTTGTTACAAACGAAATATTGGCATTGATCCAAATTTAATCTAGAAAATTTAGATTGTAATCTTGTTTCATAAGTACCTGATAAAAATTTGTCAAGCACACGTACAAAAAAATTCTATGGGCCATTGAACAAGTTTATCCATTTTTGTAATGTTCGGTGTTTCGGTGTATGATTGAAAATGAATAGGATACCTACGGAATTTGTGTAATTTTTAAATTAACTAGTGATATTGTCTATTATTTTTATATAAATAATAGATAGCCAGCAATCGAGCAGGCGGAGTGATTACCGCCACCCATGAACATTAGTAGCACCAGAGGCACGACCAATGCGTTGCCGACTTTTATATAACAGAGTATAGTCGATTTCAAAAACAAAATTGTCAGGAAAAAGAATCCACAATTCACATTTTTTTTGCACTTATAAAAAAATTGGAAATTTGAAGAAAATGACAAATGAATGCGAGTTTTGATTGATATAGATCGTTATTAATGTTAACTATAACAATAGACACTCACAATCTAAATCACTATCTCGGTTATAATGCTTGTATGTAGTTACAAATACCAAACGCGCTGTCGAGCAGGTAGTCAAATCCTCAAGCACATCATTAAACTTGTGGGCTGGTTTTTGTGAGTATGAATTTGATTACAGATCTTCAAATCTCAGATGCAACTCAATATAAGGCCATTTAAGTTTGAACAGATTTTATTATGAATAGACATTGTAGGATTATTATCTCTGCTTCTTTTCATTTGTTAATATAAGCTACAGTTGCAATCATCCTACTATCCCACTAATATTATAGTCCTACTTATAGGTAAATGCGAAAGTGAGGATACATGGATGGATGGATGGATGTTTGTTACTCTTTCACACCACAACGAATGAACCGATTTGACTGAAATTTGGAATGGGAATAGCTTATACCCAGAATTAACCATAAGCTTTATTTTTTCCCGGAAAATTAGAGTTCCCACGGGAATTAGAAAAACTTAATCCACGTGAACGAAGTCGCGGGCATCATCTAGTATTAACATATTCAATAATAATAACCATAAACTTCCTGATATCAGTAACAATAATCATTTGGCTATCCTAATTAGTGATATTCTTGTTATAATTGGCAAAATACAGCAGGGCGTTGTTTCGGATTATCTTATAGGTATATAGATTACTTCCAAATTCCATTACTTAGATGACATAAGATGCTATTTGTCATAGGGATTGATAATATTAATGGTCTAACTTGAAATGCAAATGATTTGAATAAAGTGTATAATGTTCTTTACAACTTTTAAGATAATAGTTGATGGTTAATTTATTGACTGGATTTTTAGAAGATTCCTTTGAAACAAACTCCATCCTTTGGAAATTGTTTTATTACAATTATTACCTAAGTAGTTGACATAATATATTTATATATTTTGGTATTAATACTGTACCTAAGTCCTAATCCTTATAATAGCTCGATATACCTAAATCTGTACACAAGGTCAGAGTAAACGAGGTCACGTAATGTTGACCCGGAAAGAAAATTGAGGAAAGCATCATGAAACTGGAGGGAAATGTCGACCTTAAATTTTATAGTGGGTGGATCACGGCGAATATAGATATTTTAGTATATTTGTGCAGAAAAGCAGCTGCTGCTTTTACTCGACTACGAAAGGAGGAGTTAAGCAAGCTATGTGTATGCATTCTGACAGAGTTATACCTGTTCTGATCTTGGGAAATATAACAAATTCAATCATGACAAACAAAAATATTTCCAGAAATGAAAATATAATATCAAAGGTCTCATCCATCTTATGTTAAAATTTGGTACACTATCCCGTTCCTTTATTCTGCTCCTCTTATTAAGGGTTATCTGTGAGCGATTACTGAAAGTGATAAGACCGCCTTTACATGCGTAATTTTAGCTTCTTATATTGTTTCTTTCTGTGTATAAGTATTAGAAATTGAAATAAAATTTATTGAGTTTGATATCAAAGTCTATATATAATTCATATTCCGAGGATTAAACCTTGTGAAGTTTTTAAGGTTAATTTGTAGGTTAAGTGTTAAAGTCTGCTAATAATTGCAATTACTTACAAATTCAGATTTTACCAAAAATTTTCTCGTTGATTTTCTTACAAATAGCGTTGTTCTATTTGCATCAATTTGTCTATCTACTTAATCAGTTAGCTAAAATGTGGAATACATACAACTACAGGAATTAACTCATTATTTGCTAAACATGAGGGTAGTGCTTAGTCGTCCAAGTATATTCTGGGAATGAAAATTATCGATCCTATGTTTTTTAAATGTTTGTCATTGCTCAAAGTTGGCTGTTTTGTTATTATGAAATATTACTGCGACTTCTTAATCTATGTTGCCTTGTTAATCTGTTGGTTGTTGTCATTGTCACTCTAAATTGGTCCTTCTGTTTACTTACCGTAATGGGACGACAGTTTCCAGAGATCCCGGTTGGACCAATCAATATGCAACCGTGTTATAGCCGCACGGCAAAAGCTCTTTGCTGCTCGCAGTTGGGCATCCACTTGATTATTGATTTGCATACATATACAGCAGAGATCACTACACAATATTAATGGTCCAATAACAAAACACAAACGACACCGACCTATATGAATGGGACGATCGAGAGTTTCACTTGACAGTAAGCCACCAGTGTACTTTATCTTTAAAGATAAGACCTCTATTGTCGTTGCACGATTCAGCACTATCTTGATAAATAATGCAGGCCGTCGTATTTCACTGAAATATCGTATTGATTGAAGTCGGATGGAATAAAACAATGGTGTACACAGCCAAAACAATGAAGCGAGGCGTGCACCGCACGTGCCGCCTCGCCCGCGGACACCTCTGTACTGACGGGCGCGCCGGCGGCCGGGGCGACGGGGACGATCGGACCGAGTTGACTCCGAGATTGCCGTTCGGGTGCATTCGCATACGAACAGGATGATTTCGGCCGTCTGAGCAATTGAGCAAGGTAACCAGTAAAGTAACCACTATGGTTTTATTTTGAAGACGCCGTGTGTCAATGCACTGGGTGCAACGTGGACTGGTTTAACATAAATAACCCATGTAGGTACGAGGTTCGTACATGATGATATGAAATGTAATTAAAGATGTGCGCATTGGGACTTGAATCTCCGTAAGGCAAATTGCTTGCTTCATTATAAAATGATGATATGTGTTATCTGTGTTGAATACGATCTGATCGCTGAAATAAAATAATGTAGAAAAGTACGTACAATTTTTTTATATCTTTATTTTAGGAGTTTGGTCCTAAAGGACTACGCCACTCCGTAAATCTTCAAGTTAGTCTTAACCTAAACAATATCTCGCCTCAGCAGGCACTTCCTAGACAGCCATACCAGCGCCCTAGCCTCATCCGACAGAGGTTGGGCCAGAGCGCTGTTACAGCCGCCGATCTGCCGGAGCATGGGAAACCGGGCAAGAGTATCCCATCTCTCGGCCTCGTTACGGACACATTCCAGTAGCACATGGAAGACATCCTCGGGCTTGTCACAGTCCGGGCAATTGGGTGTTGACAATTTTTTCTTGAGAAAACCGAATTTAGCTAGTGGAATGTGTCCACAACGAAGCCGTAGATGTACAACATCTCGTCGGCCTAGTGAACAGTTGCTAACCCAAGATTACGTACAAAATATCAGGCATTTATTTAGGTGGACTGTCTTAAACGCATGTCTATAGGACGTATTCATCTCGATGAATATAAGGCAATTTTGCTAAGAATCCTCAATTTCTATATATATATTCTGCATAAACCTGGCCTAGGTAGTACTAGGTAGATATAAGGGCTTTTTGCAATTGTTCCACTGACCTGTATAATGATGAGTAATTTATAACCCAAGCAGCTAATTTTATAGTTTGTGCAGTTTTCTAGTTCTTTATTTCACAAAATCTCTAGTAAGTTGTAGCTGCTGTAATTTGGGGCTGGACAAGCTCATCACATCGCAAAGATGCAGTGGCATTGGTTCGGGCACATAGCGCGAAGAAGAGCGTTGGGGTCCCTTTTTTTTTTTTTTTTCGGATGGAGTATGCTGTTGGCCCTAATGGCCGCTACAGCGTCACCGGACGTTGGGGCGAGCGCGAAGCGTCGCCAGGGGAGTGAGCCCTAGGGCTCGAGGACATCGGGGGGCAACGTTTTCCTAAGGGCGCCTCCTGTGAGGCTCGGACCTCGGCTTAGGATGACGTTGGGACGAATGGGAGGAGTGGCTGGACTAAGTTAGTCCGTACGTCCCCGTGATCGTGGTAAGGATCCACGCCCAGGTGACGTTAGAAATCGGGGGCCTCGTCTTCGCCGGCGAAGACGCTGTGTTGAGGTTGACTGTGTGTGTGGCCCTACCTGATAGGGTTCGTTGTCTGTCGTAATCTGGTCGTCAGGGTCGTTAAGGACGTGCTTAGGGCGCCTTTTATCTGGAGGGTCGTTACGATCGGTTGGGTAGTTTGAGGCCTCAACCACTAGTGGGTTGGGGTGGTTGGCAGCTTTCTCAAAATAATTTTTGGAAAGCTGCTTAAAATGTTGAGCTAATGTGGGGAGTTGGAGGTCCCTATGGAGGTCGACGTTACGCACGAACCATGGAGAGCCCGTGGCCATGCGCACAAACTTGTTTTGTACTGCCTGGAGGCTTTTATAAGAGGAGGGCGGGAGGTGTGCGAAGACGACACACGCATATGACATAATGGGGCGAATGCAAGTTTTGTATAGAGTGACTTTGTGTCTGAGGGACATCTTGCTTTTGGCGCAGATCATCGGATAAAGTCGACCTAACACATACCGAGCCTTGTTACGGACTCTGCGTATGTGTGCGGTGAAACTCATCGTCTCATCAAAGGTTACACCTAAGTATTTGGCTTTAGACTGCCATGGTATTCGACGCCCGTAAAGGGTGATCTCGAGATTTTCGAGTTTAAACTTGGAGACTCCTATTTGGCCTTTCCTTTTAAAAAGCACTGCTGCGCTTTTTTCAGGATTGACCTCTATCCTCCATTGGCGGAACCAGCGGCCTAGGCTGCTTACCGCTTTCTGGAGTCGGGCTTTAATGAAATTTCTGTTTTTGTCTGATGAGTAAAGAGCGGTGTCATCCGCGAACTGGGCTATGCTAACATTGGGGGATCTGGGAATGTCGCTGGTGAACAGCGCGTATAAAAGCGGGGAGAGCACTGAGCCCTGGGGGACTCCTGCTCGGATTGGTCTTGGGGACGATAAAGTCCCGTCTAGTCGATAGCGGAAGGTACGGTTGGTGAGGAAATCTCGTAGCAGGCGCACGAGTCTTTCAGGCACGCCTAGATGGAATAACTTGTATAACAAGCCGGCGTGCCATACCTTGTCGAAAGCTTTCGCTACGTCGAAGAAGAGGGCTCCTGTTGGAATGGCTCTCGTTTGGAAACGATTGAAGTTTTGGTATATGTGCTCCGTGAGGCGGTGCACTTGATGAATACATGAGTGTCTGGTTCTAAAACCAAACTGCTCGTCGTTGAGGAGCTTTTTCTCCTCGACGACGGTCCTAAGGCGATTAAGTATAACTTTCTCATACACCTTGCCAAGGGTGTTGAGTAAACTAATGGGGCGATAACTAGTGGGCAGGTTTTTAGGTTTTCCCGGCTTCGGGATACCTATGACCGTTGCTTCCTTCCACCTATCGGGGAAGGAGCATCCCATCATGAGGGTGTTAAAAATAATAACCAGGAGGTTTATTATTTGGTCGGGGAGTAATTTGAGTGTTTTGTTGTTAATTGAATCGGGACCGGGAGCTTTTTTGGCGTGTAAGTCTTTGATAATTTGACGAACTTCCCCGTAGGTCGTGGGGGTAATGGGGTCGCCTCCAGGGGCAGAAGAGAGGACGGTAGCTAAGTCGTTTTCGACTAGCTCAACGTGGGCCCTATCAATTGAGGTTGTGCTCGGAGAGCATTGAGCTTCTAAGCTATCGGCTAAGCACTCGGCCTTATCGATATCCTCAAAGGCGGGCGGTTGGTTGGGACGTATGAGCGGAGGAGTGGCCGAGACAGGGTCGGCTTTGAGAGCTCTCGCCAGGCTGTAGAAGGCTACGTGCGATGGCTTAAGCTCGCTCAGCTTTCTGTCCCATTGTCTGTCACGGAGTTCTGCGATGCGAGCCTTCACCTCCCTCTGGGCTCGCCAAAGCTCCCTCCGGTTGTCTGCGTTCGGACATCTGTCATGGGCCCTACGGGCTGCGTTTTTAATGGTAATTAGCTCTCTGACGTCGTCTGGGAGTTGCTGACGGACGAAACCGTTTGGCATTTCCCGAGAGCATACGCTGAGGGCGTCGCGGATGTGATCTGTGAGATGCAGAGAGGCTGCATGCGCTTGGTCTAGGGATTCTATTTTATCAGGTATTTGAGAAAGGTGCACCGAATCAAGAGACTTAAGATGCTCGGAGAGCTTCTTGAAATCAATGATTGTTTTAGTCGGAGGGTTCGAGGAGGGCGGTGGTCCTAGCTGGAGTAAGACTGGACGATGGTCTGAACATAGCTCGGACAGCACTCTCAGAGGACTCACCTGTAGGGCGATGTTCTTCAAGAGTACTATGTCGAGTATGTCCGGTCTGTCTGTGGTCAAGTCTGACGTGGGGTAACGAGTCGGTGTGTCAGGGGCTATGACTATAAAATTGAGGTCTGGACGAAGTGTCAGTCTTTCAAGTTGTCGTCCTCTTGTGTTTGGGGAGCGGCAATTCCAGCTTTGGTGTTTGGCGTTAAAATCTCCTGCCAGAATGACGGAGTCTCCTAGGGAGAGGAGTGCCTTAAGATCACTCTCGAGTAAATCTTTTGTTGGGGAGAGATAGACTGATGCTAGTATGACCGTCGGATGGTCGGTCATACTCACCTGACAAACAGAAACTTCCATATTGGTGAGTGTGGGAGGATCGAGAGGGGTACAGTGAAGAGACCTTCTGTAATAGATAGCAGTGCCGCCTTTCGCGGTGAGTCTATCGTTTCTAATCATATTAAAGTTAGCAATTCTCGGGTCGCGTCTGCTAGGTTTTAAGAAAGTCTCTTGCACTAAGAGAAAATCTACTTGGTGTGCACATACAAAGTCGCGTACTTCGTCTATTTGATCGATAAGCCCGTTTGCGTTATAAAATGCGACACTCAGAGAGTGTGGTTTCATTCTGCCTTTGGGTGTACTATCCATTATGGGAGTTCTAATATTTCTTTAAGCTGTTCGAGAAGGTCTGGGTGCTCCATTATAGCAACCATCCTATCTTTGTTGGCCTTGGCCTGGAAGATTTTGAGCTCATCGAGATTGACGATCTCGATAACTCTCCTGATGAATTGCCAGTCAATTTTGATCGAGTCAGTCGAGTCGGTCGCGGGGGCCTGGGCGGGCTGGGGTTTTGGGGCGGGCGCTGCCAGAGTGGGTTTTGTGATGATCGGAGTTGCCGCTGGCTGAGCGGGCTTGGGTGCAGGGTTTTGAGCCCTGGGCAAAGGTTTGGCCCATGCGTTCGCGGCTGGCGCCGGAGCTGGGACGAAGGTTTGGGCGGGTTGGGTGGGAGCGGTAGGTTTGCTGCCGGCCGGTTTGACCCTTCGCTTGGGTTCTCGCGGGGCTTTAGGGCAGCCGCGATAGTTCGCGGGATGCCCTTTGTTCCCGCAGAGAACACAGCTAGGGGGCTCCTCGGTCGGCTGCTTCCTGGGGCAGTCGGAGGTGCCGTGATCCTCTAGGCACTTGACGCACCTAGGGCGGGCGAAGCAATTGCGGGCTGAGTGGCCGTACATTTGGCATCGGTGGCACTGGCCGAGCCGGCCATTGTTGTGAGGGGGCTCTATTTTAATACCGGTCAGGCGGCAAACGCTAGTTATATTGTTGATTTTCTTGCCCTCAGGAGTGAGGTCAAGGACGACTAAGACCATGTCGTATGGGTTTTTGGTCCTAGGATTGTACATCCTGTGAACCATTTGGACGGGCAGCCCCTGGGAGATGAGGTCTGCCTTAATATGCTCCGTGTCAAGCTCCTTAGGGAGCCCACGAATAATGACGCGGAGCACTCGTTCGTCGGGGAGAGCATAGGTGTGATAGCCTATGTTTTCCTGGCGTAAGATCGTCGTGAGGCGACGGTGATCTGACGAACTAGGGCAGTCCACCCTAATCCCGATCACAGTAGAGCGGGCGCTCTCAAATGAGATGCCTTGTTGCATGATCATTGGCAGGATACGCTGCCAATGAATTTTCTCTCTAATGTAGAGAGGTGGGACCTTTTCCTTGCGAGGTTCCTCCATGGGGGAGTCATCTGAGTCCTCCTCAGAGTTCGCTCGCGAGGTTGAGGCTTTGGTGGGATTCTGAGCTGAAGGCTCGGTAATGACCACCTTTTTTGGTGGGTTTGAGTGTGATTTGGAAGCCTTCAGCTTGCGCTTCTGGCTTTTTGATTCAACCTTGGTAAAGTCGTCCGATTCTGATGATGCGGGCGAAGTCTCGGAGTGAGGCTCGTTGACTTGGGTTCGGGGGGTTGGGGGGGCTGAGGGCCCCGCGGAGGTCTCGGAGGGAAGCTCCTTGCCTGGTGGAGGAATAGGGCGGTGGGCTGAAGGCCCGGCCGCGGTCTTAGGGTGAGACACCCCGGTGTCTTCCTCCATGGCTGAGGAAGACTCTGGGATATCCCGGTAAAAGTTGACATGATCCGGGTCTATGCAAGACTCCGGTTCATAGAAGAGCGATAGGTAATCGGGCTGTCTGTTCTTAAGGTCAGACAGCAACCTTTTCATGTTTATTTTTGGTTTGGAGGAGCGCTTGGGCTCGGCCGGGCCCTGAGGGGGCCCGGGGGCGGGTTGAGAGGGGTCCATAGTGGACCCGGTAGCTAAGATGGCCCCCCTGCCGAGGCAGGGAGGTGTGTACCTAAGGTGTAAACCCTAGCTGAGTCCCCGTCCTTGGGTGACGGGGGTGAGTACCTACTCTGCGCTTAGACTAGTGTACTCACGGACCCTGGAACCTAGAACTACACTAGACCTAACCACAACGTAGCACTAAATCCGAGCACTGAAGTCCGGCTGGCACTGGCACAATACACCACACAAACAATCGGGCGCGAGGATTATTGAAAAACAGTATGCACTCGAGGAGCATGTAAACGCGTCCGCCCGGGGCGAACACAGACAGCGGAATGTGGTGTTGGGGTCCCGAGGTGCAGGCGTTTTAAGTCTCCCCCACTACGATCTGTCAAGTCGAGTCTGAGCAAGTCGCTGGTAGCCGCTGGATACAAGAGGCATAGGCACAGGCATAGGATCGTGTTCTGTGGTGATTCTTCAGGAGACTTATGACTGAGAGAATGGCGACGAGGAAGACTTTTAACTTCTTTGGACAACAACATAATATTATATTATTATATTTATTTTAACTTGGCTTCACTGGCTTGGACTATTCACATTAAAGTCCGAAGTAAAATATCAACCCAGGTATAGCCACTTCATTTTCGGAATCGTCAATATACCGATCTTTTATTTTCGGATGAAGAGATTTCCAGCATTTGCTTTCAAGATTTTTTTACTTACTTTGGCTTTAGTTTCAGACAACTTTCATGGAAAAGACTCTAGTTTCTCCAGATTATTAGAAATTGTGAGTAAGGAAAAGGGAGATACTCTGTCTTATATTTTGTACTTGACCCCAACCTCTGTAAACCACTGGAATTTTATGCAGGTACATCTCCTTTTAAGGGTCGGCGAACAAAACAGAAAGTTTTCTGCCAGACAATTTCTGTAATAATAATATGTGTCTGGACTCTGGAGACCTTCGGTCGTCGCGCCGCTCTGACGTCGAGCCTAGAAGCTATCTGTATTGGCTATCTTTTGGGGTTATTTTCAAGGGGCACTTAACAATAATTTTCTTTTTAGATACCTATAAGTATACAAAAACATTTTGAGAAAATAACCTTGAATCGTTCTATCCGTTTATATAACAGACTCTTTCATTCGTTTTGCAAACAAACTGCTGAAGTAACCTCGTACACTGTAGGTAGGTACAGCTGTTTCATTTTTATAAGAGCCTCATTTACATAAAAAATACAAATAAATTTCTTAACCTAAAACATAACTCCTTAGCTGAAAACGTTTTAATGTCATCGAAATTTATTCTAGAAAGCAGTATTTTAATGTCATATATTTGGCAGGGATCCACATACTTAAACAAAAGCTTACTAAATGCTTTGATTTATGTTGACAGTTATAGGTATAGTAGTATGTATTCTTTTTCACAAGATTCCCTTTAAAACTACGGTCATTAAAGACATTGAAATTATTTATTAGCTACTATCCAAAAGATGAGATTAGCCAGTATTCAATCTTGTTGGCTAAGGCCACAGACCCAAATAGATGGGATGTGTATTCGTTTCGTTTAACCATGAGAACATTCTTCTTATTAATCTAGACGTTGATGTATTAGTTCGAACTTTAGTCTGACTTTATTGCGTTACCATTTTGGATATATAATGTTTCTGGTGTACTGATTCGAACTTAATTCATTCATTCATCAATAAATCTCAACAAATCGCCAGCCCAGACTACTGGCCACTGATTTTATATTTATAGAAGGATTTAGGCCATAATCCACCATGTTGGTCAAGTGCAGATTGGCAGACCTCACACACCTTTGAGAACTTTCAGGCTTGCAGGTTTCCTCACGATATTTTCCTACATCGATAATGCAATGCAATGCAAGACTGCTTTCCGAACCGGGCGGTGGTAGAGTCTCCACGTGGGATAAAAGCCACAGACCTATATGAAATAAATAATACCGTTTAGATACGGTCCAATCGACTGACAATGAGAGTGCGTATATAGCTATGGTTGCGCACACTTGTGCACTATAATATCTCGTGTGTAGTGGATAAGTCTCGCCGCTATGGCTGATATTCGCTTAAGAGCAAGTATAGCAAATACAAAAACATTTATCTCTATCACGGAACCCCAGTTCCCATTAAAAGTTATTTTTGTAAGTTCGATGTCATTACAAGCTATAGTAGACGAGGGTGAAACTTAACCGCTAAATCATTAGGTTTCATTATTAACGAGACCGAGGGTGGAATTCCATTTAAATGGCAATATGTTGAGGCTTTATTTAGAAACGATATTTTTGTAGCCTTGGCGTTTCTACTAACAAGCTACGTAAAAAATGAGCGACATTTTTTCATATTAAACAAGACTTATTTTTCGTGAAAGCTACATTGCAAAGCTACATTAGCGTTTTAAGACGAAAGTAGAGTAAAAAAATGCTGTGTTGGAAACCAAAATTATTTTCCAGACATATACCTATGAGACATCTACTAGACTCATGATTCTTCATAATAGGTACTCAAATAGAAGTTTGGAACAACTACCTACGTATTTACCTAGGTATGCTATTTGTAGCTTATAGCAAAAATTTAATCAATCGGCAATCTAGGCAATAAGTAATAATAATAATTAAAATTTTTTTGTAAAGAAAAACTTTCATTTATAATAATACATTATGTACTTTGTAATCGAAATGAAGATTTAAATAGTGGTCGATAAAAAAACGCACAAAATGGATGTTTTCTGGCGATACCTTAATTTGAAGCGTCAATGAAGAGGTTGACTGAACTTTGAGAGGTAGAAAGTTCGAGCCCTTAAAGATACAGACTTCTTCGTATTCCACGGTAAATTAAAAATGATAATGTATTTGTAGGCATTAATCAAAATGATACCCGCACAGCTCGTTTATTATAAAAGGTTCGTAATCGTTTGGTTTATATTTTTTGATGCCGTTTTATAGAGAATTACTTGTAGATGACCGTTTAGGGTATCTCTTCGCGGGTGGTCCGGAATCTGTATAAGAATTAAGGCTGACGAGCGTCCGCGTTCCACTTGGCAGCGTGTCAGAAGAAATATTATCACGATGCGGGACTTTTTCCGAATGTTTTCGACTCTCATGCGGCGTTTGTTTCGTGAGTACTTAACTCATGAAAAATTACAAAAAATCTATACCGAATACGGTTTTTCGATAACCTCCCAGGCACAGTGGTGAATAGAACAGAAGGCATGCTTGTAAGTACGAAGTCCCGGGTTCGATCAAATCGGAGGCAATTTGAGAATTTATAATTTCTACATGTCTAGTCTGATCTGTTGGGATGCTTCAGATTTGGCTAGAATTACTATTCTACTGGCGAATCAGTGCCGCTAAGCGATTCAACGTTCCGGTGCGATGCTGCTTAAAAACCGATGTGTATTGGGTTTAATAAAAACTGCTTTACCTCTCCCAGATAAAGCAAGCTTGCCATCTTTCTTGATCGCAGTGACTTGGTTGCAAGGGCTAACTTGTAAAAGAATAAAATAAAAAAGTGTTTACATTAAAGACTACATTGCTTAAATAGTACCTAGTTACAGTTCGATACAAATATTATGTCCTCAAGTATATTAGCTGCGAATGTCGGTTCGCGCAGGTTCGCCGCCTCCCCGCGTACGGCTGCTATAGTACCGAATAATGAATTATTCTGCGCATCGAAACGCATGAAGTCCGAGAAGTCATAATGGTTTGAATTGGAGTGTACTTACTGTATTTAGAGATTAGAGATTTTTTTTGGTGTTTACATAATATTTTAATGTGGGTACATTAAAAGCTTAAGTATTGGTGTGCCAATGAACCAAAGCAAGCAAAGAAATTAAGCAGCTTATGCGCGGTATACCTAAAGGTTTGTCAATATTCATTCTTTATGATTAGTCATAGACACGAATTGTTGGAAGGGAAACAATCGTTGTTACTGATTAGTTACACCGGAAGTGCGTGGTGTAGCAAAGGGCTTATTTCCCTTCGTTATACTATAATTATAGTAGGTATATAGGGCATACGCAATAGAAGGGCTAAAACAGAAGTGAACTAATTTTCAATATTTTGTCGTTTGATAATCCTACTAATATTGTTCTACCTACTAATATTATAAATGTGAAAGTTTGTGAGGATGGATGGATGTTTAGTTCTCTTTCACGCAAAAACTACAGGACGGATTCTGATTATACTCAGAATCAGAATAGCACATATCCTATCGTATTTTATCCCGGAAAAATGAACAATTCCCAGGATTTAGGTAATTAATTTAATTTCCCGGAATTTAAATTAATTAAAACCCTTAATCCGCGCAGACGAAGTCGCAGGAATCAGCTAGTAACAACATAAATTCAACTTTACCTATGTCGTTTGTTGTCGATTGAAATTATAATAAATAATAGCGAACATAAGTATAAGTCAAGGCATAAGTGTCAAATTGAGTTTCAGTTGCTATAAAAAAATTCTTTGGTTTTTAAAAATGTCATTTAAACAAAGATAAATTGGATTGGAGTTAGATTGAATTGGAAAACTTTATGATTATAAATTGCAAGTGAACATAACACAAAATAAGTTTACGTTCTATGGACATGTCACCTGCACCATACCACAATGAGAAAACAGTCAGCTATTAATTTCACAGAAAACGAAATATGTAGGTATACTAGATATTCGAATTAATTGCCACAATACTCTTTGCTAGAACTTTTATCGCGAACACCATCCTCTACTCCTAATGCACAAATCAAGATGGACGCTTTCGTTGTATTCTAGCTCTTATCGTAAAGGAATACAGATCACAAATGCTATTGTTTTCACGTTTACATTTTACACTCACTGTATTTCAAACCCTTTGTTGTTACAATAGTAGCTATAGTAACGATCCTCGGTTGCGATTCGTTCCGCCTTTAATTTATTAATTCAGAGTTCTAGCGCGTGATTAATGTTTAGTTAGAATTTTCTAGGAAGTATAAGACAAAGTTATCTTGTTGGTAGGCTTACGTAAAGTTTTGTATCTTACTAATATTATAAATGCGGAAATGTGTTTGTTTGTTGGTTTTTCCTTCAATCATACTGATCCCGGAAAAGCAAAGAGTTTCCGTGGGAATTTAAAAACTAAATCCACGCAGACGATAAGTCGCGGGCGTTAGGTTATTAAAAAAAATACGCATTGAATTGATAACTTCCTCCTTTTTTTGAAGTCGTTTAAATAAACCCCGTCACGTAAAAATTCTGTAAAATAAACTCAGACGGACTAAGTATAATATAATATTATTGTCTCATTCTCGTTTTCTTAGGATGGTACGCGTGGAAATACTTGGTCGGAGGGGGAAATTGGGAGTATTAGTGTTTGTTCATGTTTCTGTTCAGTAATAAATACGTTTTGTGGTATACAGACCTATGCCCAATATTTATCAGTGCTATACATACAAACAAGGGGAAGTACATTATTAGCATATTTCGTCGTTATCATAAACACTAAGGCCTCGTTTTCGCATAGGCGTGGCGTTGCGCTTCTCGCGGCGCGTCGAGTCGCGTGAGCGGTCGCGCGATATGGCCAAGGTATGAGGGCGAGCGAGAGCGAGCGAGCGACGCGCCGCGCGACGCGCAACGCCACGCCTATGCGAAAACGTGGCCTAAGCGTAGTGTTCGCATGAACGACTACTTCGTTACCGCATTGCCTTGTTTCCATAGATTTAAATACCAAATTGGCCTGTGACCTACATTAGGGGTTAAACGCTTTAAGCTAAACACCTAGGTTTAACATCTCAGAGAACCATATTAGGAACATAATTATTATTATCACGTAAGACTTACATATTTTTCCTTTTATACGATGTCTATTAAGGTGGGTTAAAATCGGAATTATAGGTGCTGTATATAATGTCCTATGAATTTATACAACCTCATCTAATATTATGCTTGATACTGTTTTTAGGGTTCCATACCAAAATTGTAAAATGGAACCCTTATGGTGAGACTTTCTCCGTCCGTCTGTCCGTCCGTCTGTCACAGTCGATTATTTCAGTAACTACTAGCTGATGCCCGCGACTTCGTCCGCATGGAATAAGTTTTTAAAAATCCCGCGGGAACTCTTTCATTATCCGAGATAAAAAGTAGCTCTCCCGGTCTGAGGAACCACTACTACATCCATTACTATACCCATGCAAAAAATCACATCAATCCGCTGTTCTGTTTTTTTTTTTTAAAGTATCCTATGTCCGTCTCCTGGTTCTAAGCTACCTCTCCACCAATTTTCAGCCAAATCGGTCCATCCGTTCTTGAGTTATAAATAGTGTAACTAACACCACTTTCTTTTATATATATAGATTAAAGCTATCGACATGAAAATATTTGGCATAGTTGTGTATAATAGTGGCCCAAAAGCATTGAAATAAAGAAAAGTCGAAAATTATTTTTAGTTTTATTAAAAAAAGGGGGAAAATCGGGGGTTTGAAATTTCAAAGTAAAATAACTATATTGAGTGGAGTATCATATGAAAGGCCTTTACTTGTGCATTCTAAAACAGTTTTTTATTTATTTCTAGATATAATAGTTTTTGATTAATCGGCCAAAATGTCGAAAAAAATACCGTTCCCCCCCCTTTATCTCCGAAGGTTACCAATCAAAAAATCTGAAATAATTATGGTCAATTGAGGTTTATGTATATTTTACATGAAAAATAAAATCAATGCGAAAATTATTTGTTTAATTAAAAAAGGGGGAAAATCAGGGGTTTGAAATTTCAAAGTAAGACAATTATACCGAATGGGGTATCATATGAAAGGCCTTTACTTGTGCATTCTAAAGCAGTTTTTTATTTATTTCTATATATAATAGCTTTTGAGTAATCGGCCAAAATGTCGAAAAAAAATACCGTTCCCCCCCCTTATCTCCGAAGTTTACCAATCGAAAAATCTGAAATAATTAGGTTCAATAGAGGTTTATGTATATTTTACAGGAAAAATAAAACCAACGCTCTAACTAGCATAGTTTTTTTTATATTAACAATAAACCTTTACAAACAAAGTTAACGATAATTATGCAAATTAATATAATATTATCGTTTTACTTTTACTTTTGGAGTATGGAACCCTCGGTGCGCGAGTCCGACTTGCACTTGGCCGGCTTTTTCAGCTGGAATGGAGAGCCACGAATAGTAGGTATGTAAACTTCTCTTTCAGGAAGTTAGTACCTACCGTAATGAAAGTCATTACGTTTTATTGACGATAGTGCGCGGGGCCCATTTACCTTAGAATTAACTGTATTTGGGTCACCAAGATGTCCATTCCTTATTCCATTAACTGCAGTAATACGACTACAAACTGAACCAACCTTTTGGACATTTCATTCTCTAAAGATGAGCTGATGGCGTGTTTTTCCAAGAACGGATGATAGTTTTCTGTTACTTTGACAAAGAAACAACATCCTATTATCCTATTATAATATTATAAATGCGAAAGTTTGTGAGGATGGATGTATGGATGTTTGGATGGATGGATGGATGGATGTTTGTTACTCTTTAACGCGACAACTAATGAACCGATTTTGCTGAAATTTGGCACAGACATAGATTATAGTCTGGAATAGCACATAGGCTACTTTTTATCCCGGAAAAGCAAACAGTTCCTGCGGGATAGCAACGCTATTTTTTACGCATTTGTCCTTCAAAATTCGCGCAATGGAGTTTTATATTAACGTGTTTTTTTTGTATAGGTAAAGTTAAGGGCCTGAAAAGTGACAAAAGCTACTTTTTATCCCGGGAAAACAAACAGTTCCCGCAGGTTATTCGTTTGTTACTTTTCACATATTTATCCTTCAATTATGCGCCAACGGAGTTACAGATTGACATGGTTTTTTGTATGGGTATATTTGAGGACCTGAAAAGAGAAAAGGCTACTTTTATCCCGGGAAAACAAACAATTCCCGCGGGATATTCGTATGCTACTTTTCACATATTAATCCTTCAATATGCGCCAACGGAGTTACAGATTGACGTGGTTTTTTGAATAGGCATAGTTGAGTAAAGTTAAGTGCCTGAAAAGTGACAAAGGCTACTTTTTATCCCGGGAAAACAAACAGTTCCTGCAGGATATTAGTATTCTACTTTTCACATATTTATCCTTCAATTATGCGCCAACGGAGTTACAGATTGACGTGGTTTATTGGATAGGCATAGTTGAGGACTTGAATAGTGACAAAGGCTACTTTTATCCCGGGAAAACAAACAATTCCCGCGGGATATTCGTATGCTACTTTTCACATATGAATCCTTCAATATGCGCCAACGGAGTTACAGATTGACGTGGTTTTTTGAATAGGCATAGTTGAGGACCTGAAAAGTGAAAAGGCTACTTTTTATTCCGGGAAAACAAACAGTTCCCGCAGGTTATTCGTTTGTTACTTTTCACATATTTATCCTTCAATATGCGCCAACGGAGTTACAGATTGACGTGGTTTTTTGAATAGGCATAGTTGAGGGCCTGAAAAATTAAAAGGCTACTTTTTATCCCGGGAGAAGAAACAGTTCCCGCGGGATATTCGTATGGTACTTTCACATTTTTATCCTTCAATTATGTGCCAAGGGAGTTACATATTGACGTGATTTTTGGGATAGGCATAGTTGAGGAACTGAAAAGTAACAACGGCTACTTTATATCCCGGGAAAACAAACAATTTCCGCGGGATATTCGTATGCTACTTTTCACATATTAATCCTTCAATATGCGCCAACGGAGTTACAGATTGACGTGGTTTTTTGAATAGGCATAGTTGAGGACCTGAAAAGTGAGAAGGCTACTTTTTATCCCGGGAAAACAAACAGTTCCCGCGGGATACCCGCTCCCTACTTTTCACATATTTATCGTTAAATTATTAAGTTTGTGAGGATGGATGTATATTGTATGTATGTATTGGATGTATGTTTGTGTAGATGTGGTATAGCGACGTATGGATGGATGGATGTATGTTCTCTGAGATAGGGGTTGAACTATTTTGACTGTTTTACTCCATAACTTCGTTGAATTTAATTTAATTTTTATTATTATTTTAACCGACTTCAAAAAAGGAGGAGGATCTCAATTTAACGGAATCTTTTTTTATGTATGTTCACCGATTACTCGACGACACCTGAACCGATTTGGAAAATTCTTTTTTGTTTCAAAGGGTCCCAGGTGGTCCCATTTAAATTTTATCGAAAACTCAACAATAAATTATATACTTTGTAGTGGCACGGTCGTTTAAATGTATGTTCCCTGGACAAAAAGTAGCCTGTTTTATTTTCCAGGTCCTCAACATTACCTGTGTAAATAACCACGTCAACTTTATGCACTTGCACCTTATATGTGAAACATTATAACTGCGAAAGTGTGATGGTTTCTCCTTCAATCACGCCCGAACAGAGCTACGGATCGATGTGATTTTTTGCAAGGATACCTATAGTTGACCTGGAGAGTGACAGGTTACTTTTTATCCCGCAAAATCAAAGAGATCCCGAGGCATTTTAAAAACTAAATTCACGCAGACGAAGTTGCGGGCATCAGCTAGTTAGACATAAAGAACATTGTCTTGTCGTATGCAGTATCTATTACATCGAGGCAGCCCTCCTACTGAGTATAGGATAATACCTATTATGAAAATAATTATGAATTTATCGTGGGCTACATCTCAGGCTAAAGGCACGTTTGACACCCTTTTAGCTCATAACTACAGTGAAAAATAGATAATAAAAAATACCTAAGTGCGAGTGAACGAGCGAAAATGAATTTTTTTACAGGAACGATTCTTAGGTATCTATGCACTCATAATATTTTAACCGTAATTTTAAATTACGGTTAAATTTCAAATTACGGTTATTATTATATTGTTTTTTTTTCAGAAATGCACCCCTTGAAATCTGCCGTTGCCTGGGGCATGCCTCCCCTGTCATCCTCCCCCTAATCTAAACAACAGTCGAGAAGTGAGGAAGAAAAACAAATAGACACTTTCGGATATAATATGGTTGGTATTACGTAAATTGTAAATACCTAGGTTCACTGGTAGAGATCTCTTATAGAGAAAATTATTCCCTTATAATAATTATAAAATAATGTTTTTAAAGTATTTACATGTATGTATGGATTTTTTATTTTACATAGGTAAGATTCGCTTCGACAAAGTACTTATGTATAGTGCTTGTAATTTTGTTGAAAACCCTATCTAGTCTAGAATGTATAAATTAAGGGCGAAAGGTCGAGGGCACCGACGCGACGAGACGTCTGTTCCATCCAGACAGTCAGACTTCTCTGCTTACGAGCATTATATTATAGCCTTAAATTCGTGAAAAATTTTCATAAAGTTGTGCGCTTATTAAAACCTTAATCAAATGTTAACAAGTACAGTTTTTCGTTTCGTGATAACTTCTTTTACAACTTCCATGGTAGCAACATTATTGTCTATTTTGTGATTGGAGTTAGGGGAAGGCGTCAAACCCATGCATGTACTACATTTGATAAGAGTTATAATACTTAAGTGTCGTCTAAATAACAAAGTCAGCTAGTTCAATTGCAATGTTTCGACGACCTCCCTGGCTCAGTGGTGAGCGCTGTTGTCTTATAACTGAGAGGTCTCGGGTTCGATTCCCGGCGGGGTCAATTTGGGAATTTTTAATTTCTGAATTGTCTCTGGTCTGGTCTGGTGGGAGGCTTTGGCCGTGGCTAGTTACCACCCTACCGTCAAAGACGTGCCGCCTAGCGACTTAGCGTTCCAGCACGATGGCATGTAAAAACCAATAGGGAATATGCATGTAATTTTTTTATATTTTTAATTAATTCTTTACTTCACTGTAGTATAGAAAAAAAATATATCGCTACTGAAAATGTTTTAGTCTAAATAGAGTAAGGATGAACTAGGATGGATAACTTAAATAAAAAAAACCAGCCAAGTTCGAGTCGGACTCGCGCACCGAGGGTTCCGTACTCCAAAAGTAAAAGTGTTCAACTAAAGCGAAATATTATATTATTTCCTTATTTATAATATTTTTTGTTTTAGAGGTTCATTGTTAATATCAAAAAAACTATGCTACTTAGAGCATTGGTTCTACTTTTCCTGTAAAATATACATAAACCTCTATTGACCATAATTATTTCTGATTTTTCGATTGGTAAACTTCGGAGATAAGGAGGGGGAACGGTATTTTTTTCGACATTTTGCACGATTAATCAAAAACTATTATGTATAAAAATAAATAAAAATCTGTTTTAGAATGTATACTGTACAGCTTAATCCCTTTCATATGATACCCCACTTGGTATAGTTATCTTACTTTGAAATTTCAAACCCTCGATTTTCCCCCTTTATTAATTAAACTTAAAATAATTTTCGATTTTGTTTTATTCCAATTATGTTGGGTCACTATTTTACACAACTATTCCAAATTTCATGTCGATAGCTTTAATAGTTACTGAAATAATCAACTGTGACAGAAGGACGGACGGTCTCACCATTTTGACCATTTTGGTACGGAATCCTAACAATATCAGATTTTTATGTTTTCGTAAATACACATTTTAATGTAGAAACTATAATATTTCTTCAAAAGCCAATTTTTGGGCGCTCTATCCTCATTATTTGATTCGATAATCATGATTTAACGTTAAAGCTGCTTAACATATCACGGGTAGGCGTTTTATCAGACTTGGATCACTCAGGCATCAAAGCAAGACAAGTAATTAATCACTTTTGGCGTGTTTTATCATACTTGCCCCTCCAAATTAGGCTCGCCTCAAAAGCAAAGCACAGGGGCACGGTTTGGAGCTTGTAACGGAAACCATATATGGTTTTGATTCGATGTTTTTATATTGCAAAGTAGATAATAAATAGAGCACATTTTGCAAGTTGGAAATGAATAAATGATTTGTAAGGTACACGTACGTAAATTTACGTAGTACGTAAGGTATACGTACTACGTAAATTTAGTATTTGTTTCAACTCGGAAAATGCAACGTTATTATTGTTAAAAGAAAAGCTGAAACACATAATATTATTTATTATTTTTGGCCCGAGACGTTGTGTAATTTTCAAAAATCATATCATACTAATATTATAAATGCGAAAGTGTGTGTGTTTGTTGGTTTTTCCTTCAATCACGCCGCAACAGTACAACAACAGTACAACAGTACAACGGATCGACGTAATTTCTTGCATGGATATAGTGGAGGACCTGGAGAGTGACATAGGCTACTTTTCATCCCGGAAAATCAAAGAGTTTATTTATTTATTTATTTATTTATTTATTTATTTTAGTTGCAGATTGTTTACACATACCCCGTTAGGGTACACCCTAGCAACAACAACTGTGCAACTTGGTCTGAAATCGACCGTAGTCTCTCTACTACGGTCGATTTCCGACCGATTTTATTTATTAATTTTATTTGTATCGTCAAAATAATCATTTATATTGTAGTAGCACTTTTCCAATAAAAAGTTTTTTAATGTTTTATAAAATTTGTTACCTTTTTAGGGTTCCGTAGTAAACAAGGAACCCTTATAGTTTCGCCATGTCCGTCCGTCTGTCCGTCTGTCCGTCCGTCCGCGGTTTCGCTCAGAGACTATTGGTACTAGAAATCTGTAATTTGACAAGGGTATAAATATCAATCACGCCGACAAAGTCGTGAAATAAAATTGTGAAAAATATTTTTTTTGAGGGTACAGAGGGGGGGGGGGGGACACTTGACTCTAATAAACGGATCCCTGAATTGAAAAATGGTGTTGCCACACCCACAATATTTTTGAAAGACCTATTCAACGACACCCCACACTATGGGTTAGGCGAGAAAAAAAAATTCATCCCCACTTTACATGTAGGGGACTACATGTAAAGTGGGGATGAATTTTTTTTTCTCGCCTAACCCATAGTGTGGGGTGTCGTTGAATAGGTCTTTCAAAAATATTGTGGGTGTGGGAACACCATTTTTCAATTTAGGGATCCGTTTGTGAAATATGATATTTTAAAGTGCTAAATTTTATTAGAGTCAAGTGTCCCCCCCCTCTGCCAGCTAAATGGTTATATATAGGATACAAAGAAAAATTCACAGCAGTAGTATATATAATGAATTTTAAAGGAAAACTATCACGGCTAAGTAGGGTTCATTAGTTAAGGAGTTATATCTGTTTTTTCTAAGCTAGGTATTACACGTAGTGTAAGTTGCATATTTTGTAGAATATTATAGTATTTAAACCATGGAACTCAAAATTTATTCAATATTCATAAATAAAACAAAAGCACTATCCTAGGTCAGCAATAATATTTGAGACTTTCAGCTACGGAACCCTACACTGCGCGTGGCCCGACACGCACTTGGCCGGTTTATTCTATGTTTCGAATGCTGTCTGGCAAATTATTATAATAATATATTTTTATGGACATTACGAAGGGACTAGAGGTGTAAAGTTTTAGTTTTGATGGTGGTAGCGTTAGTTTATTTTCATGTCTTTCGGGAAATCGACGAGGTTTGTCTTTTTTTTTTTTATAAAAGTGTAGATTTTTCCTAACAAATTTACATATCTCATAGATATAGATGGAAGGTAGTGTTAAGATTTTTAATTCTTTAAAATGAGGTAGACATGAGTCTAGTTCTTATGTTTGCTAATCTGCGTATGCACTTTTTTTGTTGTATGAAAAGGTCCAGGACATCGGTGCTATTGCCCCAGAGAATAACACCATATTTCAAAAATGCGTACCCATAAGCATAATACGCAGCTAGTGCAGTTTTTAAGTTAGTGGTTCGTTTTAATTGTCTGAGTACATAAATCTTAATTTAGTTTTTGTTTTTAGGGTTCCATACCAAAATGGTAAAAATGGAACCCTTATGGTGAGACTTTCTCCGTCCGTCTGTCACAGTCGATTATTTCAGTAACTATTAAAGCTATCGACATGAAATTTGGCATAGTTGTGTATAATAGTGGTCCAAAATCATTGGAATAAAGAAAAATCGAAAATTATTTTTAGTTTTCATAAAAAAAGGGGGAAAATCGGGGGTTTGAAATTTCAAAGTAGAATAACTATATCGAGTGGGGTATCATATGAAAGGCCTTTACTTGTGCATTCTAAAACAGTTTTTTATTTATTTCTATATATAATAGTTTTTGATTAATCGGCCAAAATGTCGAAAAAAATACCGTTCCCCCCCTTATCTCCGAAGTTTACCAATCGAAAAATATGAAATAATTATGGTCAATAGAGGTTTATGTATATTTTACAGGAAAAATAAAAGCAACGCGAAAATTATTTTAGTTTGATTAAAAAGGGGGAAAATCGGGGGTTTGAAATTTCAAAGTAAGACAACTATACCGAGTGGGGTATCATATGAAAGGCCTTCACTTGTGCATTCTAAAACAGTTTTTTATTTATTTCGCGCGATAAGGAACTACGTTCCAAAATGTGTCTCGTGTGAAAAAGTGGACATAAAATGTATCATAAGGGTACAAGCTACGTCCGTCTCTAGCCTCCTAGAATTAATGATTGTAGAAACGCCGGGTTATCCTTTTAATCCATAGTTAACTGCTGCTTTGACAGATTGCGTATAGAGCTTCTGTCAACATTACAAATTTATTCTTGGGTTAAGCCTAACCCGGCGTTTCTGCAAGCGGGCCTGAAAGGGTCAAACAAAGAGTTCAATGTTGATAGATTTATTATAGGTAGCTGCTACGCTCCGGCTTGGTTTGTTCTTCAATCACGTTTGGATGATGTTTTTGCATTGCTATAGTATAGCACCTGGAGACTGACATATAGGCTACTTTTTATCCCGGAAAAGCAAAAGATTTCCGGGGAATTTTTAAAAACCCTTACTCAACGCAAATTAAGTCGCGGGCGAAAGTTAGTAAGTTATAAAGTAGTTTTCAGCAGAGAGATCAGTGATAGCCTATTGGATAGGACTGTGGTATCCTATTCGATCCCGGGCTCCTCTCTGATTTTTCGGAGTTATGTGCATTTAAGCAGCTAAATATCACATGCTTCATTCAACGGTGAAGGAAAACATCTTGAGGAAACCTGCATACCTGACAGTTTTCCATAAGGTTTTCAAAGTCTGTCGATTAGCATTGGGCCAGCGTGGTGGGCTATGGCCTATAACCCTGCTCTAAGAGGAGACCTGCGCTCAGTAGTGAGCCGTTGATGCAACCCATCAACGGCTCACTACTGAGCTGAAGATAAATGATGAATGTAGTTTTTAGTTTGTGTTTTAATTTTAATTACATTTAAGAACATTTTAGTGACTAATTAAAAATTGCACATCTGTGTCGTCCAGATGGTGAGCATGAAAGATTAGCACGTGCTTACTGCCAATATAAAGTTTGCGAACTTTTTAGTGCCATTTTTATGGCATCTGTTCTTCTCCAGTTACTGCCATATGGCTTGTTTGTGAATTATTCTTTAATAATCACTTTATTAAGCTTAGAGCTTTAAAGTTTGTCTCTCTTGCATATAAAGAAGAGCTAAGACTAACACTGCCCGCGACTTTATCCATATGGATTTAGGATTTTGAAAGATGAGAAACATCGATCAGAAGGTATCGGTTCAATACACAAAAATATTATATCAAAAACTAGCTGATGCCCGCGACTTCGTCTGCGTGGATTTAGTTCATAACATCCCGCGGGAAATCTTTGTCACCCTCCAGGTTCTCAACTATACCTATCCAATAAATCACGTCAATCCGTAGCTTTGTAGCAGGAAACATTTGATCGTCTTGCTCGCGGCATTGTTAATGATGATTCAAAGAGAAAACATATTACTGATGATATTATCAATTACGTTAAACTATAATTTTTATAATTGTTTTTACCATAATTTTTTACCATAATTAACCAAATACAAAATTACGTTTAGCTGTCATTTACGTTTTGTTCTTCCACTGTCATTTTCGTTTTTTTATTCCATGTCAGATGCATTTTTGTTATACCAGGTTTTATATTGACTTGACGGAAACGCGGTCGAACGGGATAAAAAGTATCCTATGTCCGTCTCCTGGTTCTGAGCTACCTCTCCACCAATTTTGAGCCAAATCGGTTCATCCGTTCTTGAGTTATAAATAGTGTAACTAACACCACTTTCTTTTATATATATAGATGTGAGCGGGCATGTGTGCTATTTATCAACAATAAAGCAATAGTTTTCAAATAAAATAAAATAAAATAAAAACTTCATTGCTTTTTATTTTATTTGATGTTATTTATTACTAATTAAAAACATAGAAATTACTATCAAAAGCTTGGAAGTTTATCTCAAGAAAAGTAAGCAATTCCTTACACAAGGGAGTGTTCATTTTCAACAAAAAATATGGTTTCTACAGAAATATGCACGCATGAATTTTTATTAAAACCGTTCTATCGCGACATATTGGTTCGTTCAATGGTTGCACCGTGAAAAGGTTAACAGGGCGGTTTGTTAGACTGATTGTTAGTAGAAAGAAGCATTTCGAAGCTTAAAATCTCGTGGACCACCACAGTCATATACACAGGTAGTCACTAGATATAGATAGTCACATTATAGATCATGTAAACACTTAAATGCACTTCAAATGAGCGTCGACATCGTCTCAAGCACTCTGGCCTTGTTCAATTCTTATCATTAACATGCAAAATAAACAATTGGATCGAGTTGCTTCTGAGAATAATCAATTGATCCCTTTTGTTTTAAATTATAGCGCATCCAATCGTCGATACACTGGCAAAGGCTGATAATATTTTTATCCATACTTATGAGTTTTATTGGTACCTACTGTACTAGGCCTATATTTTGGCCTATACAACCTTATACTACCTAAGTACCTACCAACCTTTAAAGCAATCATTTTTGTTTTGAGATGTTATTTATTTAATGACAACCTTACAGTAATTACATACTAAACTAGCGGCACGCTATGATGGCCGGTTTGACACATTACAATAGTGATGTGGAATGTCAATTTATTCTCGAACAAAAAACAATTAAGTTTTGTTTTTGTACCTGATTAAATAGGTTTAATAAAACAAAAATGTATATGTTTATTTAATTTATTTGAACGAACTGAATATTTGAATGAAAATGAATATACATACTTTATATGCACACAAGAAACATATGAATACAAAAGATACCAAAAAAGGTGCCACAAAAGGCCATAATTAATCAGATTCGTCCATACTACTATTTTCACTGTCGTCACTGCTATCATCACCTACATTAATAATTATATGTTCGTTTTCTATAATATTATCTATTTTCACATCTCTTTCATAATCTTCCCTTATTAATTTAACAGTTCTATTCACAACCTTTTCCCAGTCTCCTTTAGTCACATGTTCACAAGCTTCTTCTAATAATTTTAGCATTTTTTTTGTGGTAAATGGGGGTTCTGTATTGTGTCTTGCAGCATATCCCTTAATTTGAGCCCACACCAACTCAATCGCATTATACTCACAATGGTAAGGCGGTAACCGTATAACTCTGTGCCCATGTTCTAATGCTATTTCGTCAATGACGTATCGGATCTTGGTTGGTTTGTTTTCTTTTAAAAGACGTACTAATTCCGCTTTTAACATATTCATGTTTGCATCTACGCCATTTTTACGAAGCCATGCGACGATATCAGCTTTCTTTTGGGATTGGGCAGGTGGCTTGTCAATTTGCATCGAGTGGTATGGGGCGTTGTCCATAATTATAATAGATGGTTCAGGGAGGCTACACAACATTGAGGTAAACCATTCAGTAAACTTTTCTCCATTCATGTCTTCATGATAGTCTCCAGTGGTTTTTGACGCAAAAGCCATGAGAGAACCTTCGACAAACCCGTTGATGGTTCCGGCGTGACAAATTATAAGTCGCGATCCTTTTCCTACAGGAACTTTGGAAGTAGATGCTGCTGTGTCATCGTTCCAAGAACGGCCTACAGTATGGTTAGCATTAAGCCATGTTTCATCCAAGAACACAACATTTTGCCAATTTTTGATTTCTTTCACTTGCCGTAAAAAAGTATACCTTGCCATCGCTATATCAAATCTTTCCATCAATATTTTGCATTTGTTACATTTTTTGTATCGAAATCCAATGGTCTTCAAAATCTTCGTTAAAGAACTTTCCCCACCGAAGAATAATCCAGCTTCCTTCAGTGAATGCACCAACTTTTTTCTTGTTGGATACTCCTTCTGTAAATAGTAGCCGTAAACATGTCTTCGGATAGCATCGGCATCAAAGCTATCGATGCCTACGACTGGTTTTGCTCGTTTTCTCTTTTTTGGTGTGTGAAGTTTATTTTCTTCTGTGCCAGTCTCGCCATATTTTTTTTTAGTTATCCGTCTAACAGTTCGTTGTCCAATATTAAGCGCATCAGCTACGCGTTCAACCACTGACGTTATAGGTAAAATTGGCCCTCCATTTTGAGCTTCACGATCGAAATAGTTACGAAGGCGTATTACGAACTCACGTGTCTGACTATTTAGAACAGTTCTCTGCGTACGTTCGGTCATATCGACGAAATCCACAACAAAGGGCTTGAACAGAGTCCAAATTAACGAGCAAGGGTCAACAGTAATGCAGTATCAATATTTGAAATCCAAAGCCAGGTCAAAACTATATCACAATCGCATTGCACTGACAGTTTATACTTTTCGAAGCAACGTCAATTCGAAACTGCTTTGTTTTGCATTGAGCATTGACGCGAGTTTGCCGGAGGTAGTAGTTGTGCTAGCCAGCGATCCTATGTGACGATCGTATTAGATTCCATTTTTAAAAATTTTCAATTTAGAAAACCAAATGCCGAGTTGTGGTATATATCATATAAAAATAAAAATTTTACCTTTTGTATGAAACAGCTAATATTTTTTTGCGATTTCAGAGGTTTGTCCACATAGTGAAAATTGTTCATATTCACAAGTACATTCACCCCTTAAATGGTGCAAACTGATTTTTCTACACTTGTATACATTTTAGAAATCAATTTAATAAATAAATTTTGAGTCCTAAACCTAAAACTACATTCGATAAAATTTATGAATCTCTGCACATCACTATCGTCAATAAAGTAATACAATTATTTCCTTCAAAGTCGTTATCAATTAATACGGAACTTCATGAGCGGACAAACGTCAAACCGGCCATCATAGCGTGCCGCTAGTGTAAGGTTGATATTGTATAACATCTCAAAACAACATTGAAATAATACTCTTTTAAGCGTTGGTAGTATAGGCTGCCCTGATTACTTCCCTCGTCTTCCTACTGATACTGTTTTACTACTGAACGTTTCTTTGTCTATTTCTGTGTACATTTTGTAAACAACTGTCACGTTTCTAAGTTCACATACACCCTGCATGGTTAATGTTATTTTTTTTTAAATAATCACAATGCGTTAGCAGGCGTTAGCTTAAAACATCTAAGCAGACGTACCTACTCACCTATACTAATTTAAGAATGCAAAGCAACGTGAATTTTACGACGACTTTCAAGTAAACCAGTGAACTGTAGAACAGTTGCACGTCAGGCGGTTATGATAAAGTAACCGTTAAAGTTAAACTTGCCCACCAAAGAGCAAGCAAAATTAGGTTGCACAAATCTGTATTCGTCTGAGAAGACTCATAAAATGCTTATTACGGTCCCAGAAAGTAAGGAAGTGAGCGTATGGAGAAGGTTCTTAGTTCGCAGGCCACTGGACATCACCAGCATCGGTCATGCCAGCAGAGGCATTTATAAAGATTTTCCTCCTCCGAAGGAAAAAAGTCTGTAAATTCGTTACCATCTAAAGGTTTTCTGAATTAAATATTTTGAATAATGCCACTTTTCCATTTAGGTAACCGATGACAATATTTTGATTGCGAAATCGAAAGGATTCGAACCCATCATGGCTCTCTGCGTATGACACACTGAGGCTGAGATCTATAGATGTCTTTTGAGACAGGGTTTATTGAAATAAAAAACATATTATGTCCTAACACCTATTAATTTTTAAATTGTTAATTCCTATATTTGTACACCACACTTTGGTAGGATATGCGCATTCTAAATTGTATATTATAACATCTTGACTGTAAAATATTCACAAATTAATAAATGAATTATGAATTAATTAACATAAATCTGTCTCATTTTTACCCTGTCATGAGTCTGAGCAGAGCGATCACTGGAGTTGAGAGGGTTATAGGTCTAATAAAAAGTTGAAGAACTCGGACGTGTGCAACCCATAGTGTCTTTTTAGGTGGTCAAATTTAAATTAGAGGGTAACTTTACATTAACCAACCGATCTGCAACTGGCCCTTAGGAATTTAATTCTAAAAATACGCAGCCAGTTCACAGTTGTCGACTTTAGTAGGTATTCTGTGGCTTTGAACTTTCTTAAGTGGCAACGACGTCGCTTAACCGATCTGTCTAGAGTCTAGACATCTTTATGCTATATTAATTTTCATAAATGGTTGTCTAAACAAAAGAAGCTTTGAGTTTAAAATTTGTTTTATATAAATACTAGCTGATGCCCGCGACTTCGTCCGCGTGGATTCAGTCTTTAAAATCCCGAGGGTACTCTTTGATTTTCCGGGATGCTTTACACTCTACAGGTTCTCAACTATACCTATCCAAAAAAATCACGTCAATCCGTAGGTTTTTTGCAACGTGATTGACGGATAAACCAACAAAGACAAAATTACGTTTAGCTGTCATTTACGTTTTGTTATTCCACTGTCATTTGCGTTTTGTTATTCCATGTTAGATGCGTTTTTGTTATACCACGTTTTATAGTGACTTGACGGAAACGCGGTCGAACGGGATAAAAAGTATCCTATGTCCGTCTCCTGGTTCTAAGGTACCTCTCCACCAATTTTCAGCCAAATCGTTTCATCCGTTCTTGAGTTATAAATAGTGTAACTAACACCACTTTCTTTTATATTTATATAGATAAATATCTTCAATTTAGTGAAATGCTTAGGTATAACATAATATTCCATGACTATAGTGCTGTTGAGTAGCGTGTCTTTCTACTCGCTAATCGCTATGGGCTGTCGCACTCGCATGCCTCAATATCTTGTCGCTATCGCTAGTAGCAAATATCGTTAGTAGCGAAGCCGCCAATTCGCTAGCCGTCTTCGCTAGCCGCCTTCGCTATAGCCGCCTTCGCTAGCCGCCTTCGCTATAGCCGCCTTCGCTAGCCGCCTTCGCTAGCCGCCTTCGCTAGCCGCCTTCGCTAGCCGCCTTCGATATAGCCGCCTTCGCTATAGCCGCCTTCGCTAGCCGCATTCGCTAGCTGCCTTCGCTAGGCAAATTATTATTATTATTATTATCTGTGGCCTTAGCGTAAGTCGCTCTCGCTGTCGCATGTCGCTGTTGCATGATATTTTATCAACTCACTGGATAATTATTAAAATATATAATACCTTCCATGCAACATTAGAATGATTTCGGTGGGCTTGCTCAACTATTAATTACTTAAATAATTTTGTAACAAATAATAATCTGTAATATTGTAAGTAAAAGTTATTATGTCCATTACATTTCGTCGCTTCATTCTTCAGATATATTTAACAACATGGTAGTCCTTAATCCTGCAGGCAACATAACGCACATTTAGGTAGGTAATTCAATAATTTTTTTTTTTTTATTTTTTTTTTTTGTGGGTAGCCTCTCAGATGAGTCGTCATTCTTTTTCCGTGCGAGGCAACAAGCGCACGCTTCTAAAATGTCTAAACGAAGTGCTGAGGAAAAAATTAAATATTATACTTATTATATTTGTTTATTTCACTGTAATCTTTGTGGTGTACAATAAAAGTGTATTCATTCATTCATTCATAGTGAAAAATTATAAAACTTGAGAAGAAAAATGAACAGAAACATCGACGTGTAATCATATACTCATCGTCGGATTCCGAGGACAATGTGGGTATGTACTTTAACAATACGTTACAGTGTGTGATTCTTTGATGTGCATAAAACGTCGAGGGGGCTTTCCTGGCGGTTAACTGCGGGTTAACACGAGGGACAAGCATGACGCTAAAAATCAACCCAACGGTTGTGCGTGGGTCAACCTAACCTGATATGTAAAGGTGTCTGTAAGCTTTCCTGGCGGTTAACTGCGGGTTAACACGAGGGACAAGCATGACGCTAAAAATCAACCCAACGGTTGAGCGCGGGTCAACCTAACCTGATAAGTATGTAAAGGTGTCTTTAAGCTTTCCTGGCGGTTAACTGCGGGTTAACACGAAGGACAAGCATGACGCTAAAAAACCAACCCAACGTTTGAGTGCGGGTCAACCTGACATGATATGTATAGATGTCTGTAAGCTTTCCTGGCGGTTAACTGCGGGTTAACACGAGGGATAAGCATGACGCTAAAAATCAATCCAACAGTTGAGCGCGGGTCAACCTGACCTTATATTATATGTAAAGGTGTCTGTAAGCTTTCCTGGCGGTTAACTGCGGGTTAACACGATGGTTCAGCTGATGCCAAGAATATTTAACTCTTGTTTGTTACCGAATTTTTAATTCTGTAAAATAAATAAATAAAAGTACCTACCTTCAAGTTTTAATTTAATCGCTTTCGTTAGAAAACGGAATACAAGGGTCAAATGAGCACAATGACGTACCGCCCCTGTTATCTCGATCACCGACGCCGTCGCGTCCATCACCGCTGGGGTACTGCCTCCATCGATATCAAACCAGAGTTATTGCAAGCATTGGGTGTAACTGCAGACGATATTCCGATTTATGGCCCCGACATCCACAAAAAATTGGCGCAGTGATGGCTTCCAATTTTAAGGGAAAAGGGCCTTCAAACTTCTGTCTTTTCTTCTTATCTCTTAAAATCTTTTAAAGGAGTACGTGACCCTAAATAATCGTAAACTATTAAAAGTCTGCCGCTGTCTCAGATATTGTTAGAGCCCGAGACAAGAAGCTCCAGACGAGGCAAGATCAGCTGGGCATGGGTATAACAGCCATAAACAAAGCGATGACTTTGTTATTGACCGGCGATGACAAGGTACAAGCTGTAAAAATTTTATCGGATTGCTACCGAGACACAAGCAAGATTGAAGCTCATCACTCCGGGACTGGATAAATCCTTTTGGCAGTGATTCAGGACCATGAAGGAGATGGTACCAGTTGGTACCATACCAGTTGGTTGGCGAGATGTTATCCTCACTACCAGTCGTCAGGCAGGGAGGGGCGGGCAGGATCGTACCGAACTCAGTACCGCCGCACGCCGGCGACGATGCCACCGCCGTCAACGCGAATTCGATTTCGACTTTCAGCGCGACGAACCCCACCAACAAGCGTGCCCCAACACGGCACTAACACAGGTACACGCTGGCAGGCTGCAGCATTAGTATCCTTGTTGGCTAAAGGTTACTAAAAATTTCATGGTTTTAGAATGGGTTCGTAATGGTTATTGTATACCATTCTTTCATATTGTAGTGCAAAATAAAAGCCCTCATAATTCATTCTCAAGCGGAGGGAAACAAAAAATGGCATTAGCCATAGGAAAAGAATCCTACTTACTTGTCCCGGTAACGTCCTCCCAACGTATATATTTACGATTCAAAAACGAAAATGCACAAATATTGACTTACGAGTTTATTGCGATGCCCTATGGGCGATGTTCCGCTCCGCGAACCTTTGCAGAAATAATTAAGGAAGTAGGTAGTTAGATATTTAAAATATCGCGGGTTTCAATCGGTCATAAAATTAGACGACATAATGTGCATTGGGGACAGCTTTGATGAATGCCTTAGAAACGTAAATGAAACTGAACCGAAGGTTACTTAACTGTCTAGGTTTCGTAATTAATTACGATAAGAGTAATTTACATCCTCAACAGTGTTGCAAGTTTTTAGGGTTTATGTACAACTCAGTAGATATGACAATATTGCTTCCCTCAGACAAGGGATAATTATTTTGAATTGATATTGGGATTAATATTTTTGAACTTAGTGCAAAAATTTTTTAGCCTACCGATTTGTACTATTAGAGATTTCGCTCACTTAATAGGTGTTCTTACCTCAGCCTGCCTGGCTGCAAAATATGGTTGTATGTAGGTATACAAAGAAGCTAGAGAGACAAAAATACCTCATTCTTAAAAAGCACAAAAATTACGATGTAAAATTTTAACCTAACTTTTATCTTACTAGATTTAACGTGGTAGTCGAATAGCATTCGTACCACATCAAATACACTTATTATTCCTAAACTTTGACTTGAAAATTTTTAAATACGCATCCGGGACAGGTTGGGGATCTTATTGCGAGAATAACCGCGCAAACGGTGGGTGGACAGTTAGTGAACGTAATTCCCACATAAATTAATTAGAATTACTAGCTGTTTTTCTCGCCCTAAAATGGTTTTCTCGCGTGAAAACTAATATTAATATACTGTTACGCGTTGATAATACGACCGCTATCAGCAATATAAATAGGATGGGTGGAATTCAGTTTCCTCATCTTAGTGATTTGACCAGATCCATTTGGCAATGGTGCGAGGAGTGAAATATTTGGATTTTTGCATCATATATCAACACGAAAGATAATATAGAAGTAGACCAGGAATCTCGAAGGAAAAATCCTGATATGGAATGGTAATTATCTGATTCGGAATATCTGAGAGTGACAACAGCATTCGGTGAACCAGTAATCGATCTTTTCGCTTCTTGAACCAACGCCAAATGTACTACTTACTTATATCTTCAGGAAATAGAACCCGGATGCATTCACAGTAGATGCATTTACTATAAGTTAGAAACAGTTTTTTTTGTATGCATTCCCATTTACAATGATTTTGAAATGCTTAGAAAAAAAAACATCATAAATGTCGAAGCAGAGGGTATCTTAATATTTCCCTACTGGCCATCTCAGCCTTGGTTCCCAATGTTATTAAGCATGATCCAATATGACGTTATATACTTTAAACCAAATTTCAATCTTCCTTCGTCCGCTTCTAGGACTTAACATCACGACCTGAAACAGTTTACCCTGGGTGCCACCAAGCCAGGCACTAGACTTAATCATGGCATCCTTGTCTAAAAATACATTAGACCAATACAGCGGGACCTATAAATTATGGTGGCAGTTCTTGTCTCACTTATAAACTTCGCCCTTACGAGTGTACTCTTTCGTCTATAATGGTATTTTACTAAAGGGGCCGCATACGGCTCCCCGAACAGCCTCAAGTAAAACGATTACTCAAAGGTTAAAAAAAAAAAAAAAAAATTAAGACCAGCCACACCGAAGTTTTCTTTCACTTGTGACCCACAGATAGTATTAAATTTTATCGCGAATCGGACACCCAATAGAGACCTTTCGATAAAAAAAATCACGAAAAAATTGGTGATACTACTTGCTTTGTGCACAGCACATATAGTGCAAACTTTTTCGCTGATAAAATTAGATAGTATATTGATATGTTCCCCGGGCGTTAACATAGGAATATCAGATGAGATTAAAACATCTGCGGCTGGACGTGACCAGCCGGTATTGTTTTTACCGCATTTTAATGAGAATAGGTCAATTTATCCAACTACCGTCATAGAAGACTATATACTACTCACAAAGAATATTAGACCAGTAACTAATTAATAACCTGATATTAACATTCAAACGACCGTTCAAGTCTGCGGCCTCCCAAGCCATCAGCAGATGGATTAAACAAGTGTTGAGCGAAAGTGGCGTGGATGTGTCAATGTTCGGTGCACATAGCACACGGCACGTTGCCACATTCGCGGCGCGCGTTTCCGGTATTTCTTTAGATACCATTAGGAAAACCGCCGGTTGGACAAGCAGGTCATAGGCCTTTGCAAAGTTTTACCACCGCAAAATATTAGATGACGATAACTTTGCCAGGTCCATCTTGTTACCTAGAGCAACGTAAACGTGGCAGGTATTAATTACAATGTCCACCTATTAGGTAATGAATAAGTACGTTGATTTATAAATAATTAAATACAAACTGATATAATGAATATTTAGCTTTGTTCGTTTCAAATAACTTTGTAAAGTTTATTTTGTTCATATAAAATGTGATTTGTTTAAAATTTATATAATAATAATAGTAAATATAAAACAGTTTCTATGTTCAGCCGAACATAGAACGGTTTTTTCACTTTAACAAAATTTTCCTCTCTAAACATCTACCATGTTGTTAAATATATCTGAAGAATGAAGCGACGAAATATAATATATGATCAAACGAACTTGCAAAGTGAAGTTCGATCGATATTATATGAGTACGCTTCATTCGAAAATATATACTCCCTCCCACCCGAACCCATAAAAGAAAATTTTGTACCTTGTGGTTATTTATCTTACTCTAAAGAATGACGACTCATCTGAGAGGCTACCCACAAGAAATAAAAAAAAAAAAAAAAATATTGAATTACCTACCTAAATGTGCGTTATGTTGCCTGCAGGATTAAGGACTACCATGTTGTTAAATATATCTTCGAATGAAGCGTACTCATATAATATCGATCGAACTTCACTTTGCAAGTTCGTTTGATCATATATTAATCGACCTTGGCCAAGATAACTTCGTAACTTTCGCAAAAACAGCATGCTATTCATAGAAAACGTAAAGGTTCCCATAGAAACGAGACAGACGACCACCAGATGTAAGCCTTACGAGGACAATGGACTACGCAATACACAGCTTTAATAATATGAGTGTTCGTAATTGTGTGAGTATTGTTCACACAATGATTCTTTGATGAAGTCGATTTATTACTTCAGAAAGACAATTAAATTAATTTTTTTTTTTTTTTTTATTGCAGGATAGGCATGCGCTTGACGACAATCAATGCTGGACAGCACTGATGAGGTCTAGGTTGGAGCGCGCTTGCCTAGAAAATGCCTATTCACTCTTGCCTTGAAGGTACTGAGGTTATACGTAATATCATAATTATCACATCCGAGCGCGCCATATTATAGATACTCGTATGTACAAACGAAGCTTGTTTCTTATTTAAATATGTACATAATGACTAAAGCCACTAAAATTTTATAGACACGTACCTACTTATTTTTACATAATACAATATGTATTGACTTGACTATGGAATAGAATAGAATAAAATATTTATATTTTATTTTATATTTTATTTTCTATTCAAATTAACTTTTACAAGTGTTTTTGAATAGTCGATGAATCTACCACTGGTTCGGAATGCCCTTGCTGCCGAGAAGAACCAGCAAGAAACTCGGCGGTTGCTCTTTTCAAAATAGTTTAAAATAGGTACTATTATATGTATGCAGTGTTTGTACAATGAGAGGAAGTTCCAGAAATGCATACCTACTTACAGTTCAATACACGTTAAGACGGGCAGACAGAAAATAGCCCCATTCCCACTGGTGGCACCCGTTCACGAACATGACGCATGACCCAGCCATTGCTTTGCTCATATTTTAAGGAACATAACAACCCGCATCACCCGACTGTAACAACTTCGTTACAGAATCAAACAACTTACTTGTATATCACCCACTTCTTATTTGAAACTTTTGCAACTTTGATTGTCATCAAAGTTGCACGGTAAAATACAATAGGTAATATTATGATGCTATCGAGCTGGTATGATGGTGAAATCCAGTAAGTACATCATGTTAGGGCTTGTTCGACATGTCTTATAGTGTCTTTTGGTTTGCTTCCTTATTAAATAAATTCCTAGATTGTTTCCTCGAGCAAAAAATATTTTCCGAATGCAAAATAAGTAGGTACGCAAGTACTGTACATATTTTCTACAGTTTACGCTTTGATACGCTCTCAAATAAAGCTCAAACAAGAGAGGTGATTTTCAACAGAACGTTTACATGGAGGCTTCCTTTCAAAGTATCACACAGTTTTCATAAAACCATGCATTTGCACTGGTTGGAAAATAGCCTTTATGAGTTACAAGTTAAGGTTTATGATAAATCTCTCTTTAGATTAGAATGTATTTGAGTATGCAAGGCGCGTTTAAGCCTGTAGGGCTCAGGTAAGAATCAAACCTTTCAAACGAGCGGTAAACTAGCGGCACGCTATGATGGCCGGTTTGACACATTACAATAGTGATGTGGAATGTCAATTTATTCTCGAACAAAAAACAATTAAGTTTTGTTTTTGTACCTGATTAAATAGGTTTAATAAAACAAAAATGTATATGTTTATTTAATTTATTTGAACGAACTGAATATTTGAATGAAAATGAATATACATACTTTATATGCACACAAGAAACATATGAATACAAAAGATACCAAAAAAGGTGCCACAAAAGGCCATAATTAATCAGATTCGTCCATACTACTATTTTCACTGTCGTCACTGCTATCATCACCTACATTAATAATTATATGTTCGTTTTCTATAATATTATCTATTTTCACATCTCTTTCATAATCTTCCCTTATTAATTTAACAGTTCTATTCACAACCTTTTCCCAGTCTCCTTTAGTCACATGTTCACAAGCTTCTTCTAATAATTTTAGCATTGCATTTTGAAAATTGTTCATATTCACAAGTACATTCACCCCTTAAATGGTGCAAACTGATTTTTCTACACTTGTATACATTTTAGAAATCAATTTAATAAATAAATTTTGAGTCCTAAACCTAAAACTACATTCGATAAAATTTATGAATCTCTGCACATCACTATCGTCAATAAAGTAATACAATTATTTCCTTCAAAGTCGTTATCAATTAATACGGAACTTCATGAGCGGACAAACGTCAAACCGGCCATCATAGCGTGCCGCTAGTGTAGTAAGCTGTGTTTGTAGTAATACGAGTAGATATGTATAAATACTTATTGTAAAACAAAACATAGTTGGTATTATTTTCATGAGGATGATATAATTATACCGGGTACGCACCTCTGACTTTTCGGAGTCAAGTGCGTTTAAGCAATTAAATATCACTAGCTTCAACGGTGAAGGAAAACATCGTGAGGAAACCTGCACATCTGAGAGTTCTCTTCATAATGTTCTCGAGTCCGCCAATTCGCATTGGGCCAGCGTGGTGGACTATGGCCTATAACCCTTCTCTGAGAGGAGACCTGCGCTCAGTAGTGAGCAGTTGATGGGTTGCTAATGATGATGATGATATAATTATAAGCTAAGATTTTTAAGAGAACGGATATTTTCATATCAAGTAGAAGCAGAGAGATCATTTTTCATTGCTGAGGATATTGAACGATTCTATAATTACACAACGTGATCGACGACTTAACGACCTTAACGTGCTCTCTCCTATGCACGGAGGAAATGAAAAGGCCTGAGGTGCTATTGTTTAAAGTTATTCTGACTGTAAACCAATACAATCAAGGATTATTTTACTTAGGGTCGATTTCACCAAAGTAGAATTAGTTTTATCCGAGCGTAAATTTGATATTTTGACAGTATTTTCAGAACAAAAACTGTCAGAACGCCCAGTTTTTTCCTCGGATAAACGTCACTCGACGTTGGTGAAATAGGCACTTAGACGCTAATGTCATCGAATACGAATACGATCAATGGAATAACTGTAAGACAATTGGTAGGTACCACGATTCGGACCTACATATCAGTAACCCATCCAGTTACCGACTTAGGTCAACGTTGTTTAATCAGCGCAACTTAATGATAGGTATGGTGTTATACCTACTGTTGCAACTAGGTCACACACAACAGAATATATACTTCTGTCAAGTATACAGTAAATAATATAATAAATAATAATTCATTTATTTCAAGTAACTAAGACTAATTTCGGTACATATTTTACACCACATTAAGTTCAATTAACGAACAATAAAAATAAATAAAAGTGATTATAAATAAATAATTAGGTACCTATAAAAATGTCGAGTATGTATATACGTATGTCACATCTAAATATAATGAGAAGCTGCTGTAACTTCTACCAACCGATAAATAAACACTTGTGGCTGGTTATCGTCAAAGATAATGAACGATGAAATCGCCGTTATTCTAAGAGCCATCAACGCCATCTTTGATTTCGACTTAACAACATTAAACATCCTTGAAATAACCACTGTCACATTTCGTGAAACCACCAACCCTCCTAAAAACGCAATATCAAGAAAACGGCCGGCACCTCATGGAACTACTTGACGAAACTGCTTGACGAAAACTTGAAGGTTCTACTTTTAATAATCCTCGAATATATTATTGTTGGTAAGTAAATCCCCTCCATCTGTTGTTCACATTGAATAGCGCATAACGTTGGTTCTTGGAGAGCGAGATCCAATCGTGAAATGGAGGGAGGTTTTCCAAGTTCATGTCCACATAACGTAGTATATGAAAATGATCATAGATGTCGCTTTTGCTCAAAGTGTTACGATAAAGGCGTGTAGCATGCATTGTGTAACGGTTTAAACGGTGATAAAAACTTTGCTATAGAAAATTTATTTTGTAGCAAGAGAAGGTGAGTGTATATAAAATACGTTATTTAGTGTTTGGGCCATCATATGCATAAAAAGTAAGTCTCAGTTGTTGGTTAATGTTAATATTTTTTGATAAATTAGAAAGACGCGAAAAATGTGTTGTTTATGGGGTCAATGGGGACGGCTCATGTGTGAATAACAATGGAAGAGGGGTGAAAAGAGATGAGAATGAGTTGAATAGGAACGACTTATGTATGAATAGGTACAGCTTTGTAGGGTTGTCACTAAGTTATACCTAATGTTTTGAAAATGATATGTAGGTATTACTAGATGATGCCCGCGACTTCGGCCGGGTGGATTAAGATTTTTTAATTTCAGTTTAATTAATAACAGTTTTTACTTCTACAGTTTATAAATTTTATCCTGATATTCTTAAATAATCCTTATTGATGTATTGAGTGTCATATAAGCAGTGAAATGTTCTTTTCAGATGCCTCGTGTGTATACTTCAAAAAGCTTAAAGCCATATAGGAGGTATGATCCTATAATATTAAAAACTGCAATAGAAGCCTATGAAACTGGAAATAAATCTCTAGTTGAAATAGCTAAGCAATTTAATATATCCAAGTCTGTTTTGCATAGACATGTAACACGTACCATGAAAAGTCAAGGCGGACAAAGATCTTTAAGTGAAGAAGTAGAAAAATATATAATAAAATATATTAACATTTGTTCTGAGTGGGGGTATCCGCTTGAGACGTATGATCTACGGACAATAATAAAGGGGTATTTAGATAGACTAGGAATAGAAATAAAAATTTTAAGAATAACTTTCCTGGTTCGGACTACGTAGAAAACTTCTTGAAGCGTCACAAAACAGAAATTTCGGAAAGAATAAGCCAGAACATCAAACGATCTAGGGCTGCAGTATCGCCACAAATTATAGAAGATTATTTCAGGGAACTTGAAAATTCTTTAGAAGGCGTACCTTTATCAAACATTGTGAATTACGATGAATCTAATTTAGCTGATGACCCTGGAAAAAAGAAGATTTTGACTAAAAGAGGAGTCAAATATCCCGAAAGGGTAATGAACCACACAAAGTCGTCGACGTCACTGATGATGGCTGCGTCCGCTGACGGGACTCTGTTGCCCTGCTACGTAGTGTATAAAGCTGCTCATCTTTATAACACCTGGACTACAAATGGCCCCCCTAACTGCAGGTATAATCGCACAAGCTCAGGCTGGTTTGACGGCAACACATTTGAAGACTGGGTGGAAACTGTGGCTCTTCCATACTTTAATAAAAAAGAAGGAAAAAAAATAATGATAGGAGACAATCTATCTTCGCACTTGTCATTAGATGTCATAAAGAAATGTCAAGAATTAAATGTACACTTTGTGTTTCTTCCTCCAAATTCGACTCACCTAACACAGCCACTCGATGTTGCCTTTTTCAGACCAATGAAAATTGCGTGGCGTGACATCCTTTTCACATGGAAAAAAACCGAAGGCCGTGTACTGCCCACAATAACAAAGAATGTATTCCCTAAATTACTTAAGAAAATGTTAGAAAAAATGGCTCCAAATATAAAACAAAACATTTTAGCCGGATTTATGAAAACGGGAATCAGCCCTCTGAATAAAGAAAAAGTACTCGATAGATTACCAGGAAATAACACAAGACGCGAATTTAGTACACTAGAAAAAGAAGCAATTGATGAATCAGTTTTGTCCCTATTGAAAGAAATGCGATATGGATCGGAAAATACAAGAAATATTAATAGGATGAAAAAAATAAATGTTAAACCCGGAAAAAGTGTAGAAGACAGTGACTATGTAGATACCGATATTTCTTGTTCAAATGTAAACTCTTTACCTACTGTAAAAGCAAATCTAATATCAAAAGTTCCAAAATTAAGCGCTAAAGGAAAAGGAATTGGCAAAAAATCTAAACCACAAAAATGTAATAATAAATTAAGTGAAGGCTCTGAAAGACAATATGAAAAACAAGTTTTAAAAGAACAAAATCAACTTTTAAAAGAAGAAAATTTTAATTTTGAATTAACCGACTTCACTAATATGCCTGTAATACTAGAAGACAATTTCATTGTAACAGAAGAGATTATAATCCATGATGGTAACTACCAAAAATCACCGTTTTTATATGAAAAACAGGAAGAAGAAACAATATCAAAACAATGTGATGAACCATCTTTAACAGTAAATGATAATAATTTCACTGAGGGAAACATTTTTGGGGAAAAAAATATTTTTATGGATTTACAACAAAAAGATATGATACAATTACAAGTTCAAAAACCACTAAGTGAGAAAAAAATACCTGAAGGAAAAAGAATACATATATTATCTGACGAAAAAATTTTATGTAACAAGATTAATACGAAAAAGCCTAAATTAAATACTAGCTGCCTCGGAAAATCCAGTTATTATGAGAATAACACTGAACCTTCAGAACCTAAACCTGGTACGAGTGGCTTCAGAAGATGAAATGATTAAAAATAAATAAATTTTGGAAAAGGTTAATTAAACATAATATTTTCAATAAAAATAAACCATGGGAATCATGAGTGCATTTTATTTCATTGAGTGATCCCGAACCGACTAGCTAAGCAATTTTGATCTGTAACTACATAAATAAACTGGATAAACGTACCTACCTACTGATTTTGACTGATTGTTATTGCCTCTCAAAATAAGAATAAATCTATTTTTTTAGGTTCCTTTAATTATATGTAGGTATATACTCGTACATTATTTTATGATTTGTAGAGATATTGTATTTATGTATACAATAAGTACTAGTTACTTAAATTTTAAATTACACAGACAAACTTACTATTAATATTGTTAATAAATAAATAATTAGGTAAAGCAAATAGGTAGGGTAGGTATGTAGGTACCTATAAAATGATTATTGCACTTATGCCAGCCCTGGTTAATTTCCCTATTGACTCTATTTTCGTCCCTATTAACCCCAATTTCTGGGTGAATAGGGATAGCATATATTTTAACTTTATTTTAGTAAATCTGATTGCTTATTGCATAATTTTATATTTTATATTAAAGATACCCAAAAGACTCAAACATTTCAATCCTGTTACACCAATATATCCTTTAAGAACTACCTTAAAATTCTTGATGAAGTTGGGTTTTGTCCCTATTCACCCCATATTACGGTATCTCTCAGACCTTATTTTCAAATGAAGTTTTTGACAATTTCCAACTAATGTCATGCTTAGTCAGTGTTGCCACGAGCACTTCTAAATTTCTACTATTATGTCACAAAAAATGGTAGAAGTTGTAACGAGCTAGCTAACTTTATTGAGCATCGAAATACTTTCCTGGGTTTATCCCTATTCACCCCTGCATCCCTATTAACCCCATTTTACGGTAATGATTGTGTAGCACATTTTCTGAGCTCTTACATTAAATCAGCAATATAAAAAATTCTATAATAATAATAATTTATTAATTATGATAAAATATAGTTTAATCAATATACAGTTTTGATATTTTGGCAGGCGTTATGTATACTTTGCGGAATTTCATGATACACAAGGAAAAACAAAATTTTTTTGTTATAAAAATCTGTATGGTAGGTAATCGTATAACGTATCGCTTATGCTTTTCATTGCCGCTCTTCCGTAGTACAACAAATAAAGCGTCTTCAGGTGATGTTGACTCCTTTGCAATTAATGTGCATTGTGGAATAGATGTTGTTGGATTATTTTGGTGACATCATCAGGATTAAATTATGATCTTTGGAATGAGATGAAATAAAATACATGAAACTTAAATAAAGATACGTTCAGCAAGTAAAATTTCAAACAACTCAGCAAGCTGTCGGCAATTTCACAGTGCATCGTCTGAGATAAAAGCTTTCCTGTGTCATAACTCCTCCTCGTACAGTCAGACAGGCTCTAGGTAGGTACATAAAATATTGGATTACACGGTGTATATTTCCAGTTTTCTTAGAATTTATGTTATTGCTATCCAACGTGCAAGTTTGTTAGTAAACTATATTTGACATTACAAATATAGCGTTAGGCTACGGCCGCACTGGTAAGGCAATTGCGAAGCGATAAATCATATTAGGACGCTTTGCAGTGACGGCTATAATAATATTATGTTTATTTTAGTAGCGGAATCTCTGTCGCTTCGTCATCACCTTACCAGTGCGAACTCAGTGGAGTTTTTGATTAGTTTGCTGAAAAGGCGACTTAAATCTGTTTTGGGTTTACATACTCAGAAAAACCGATATAATTACATGTGGGCCCGTGGGGTTCCCACGTGTTTGAGTGGCGACTTCGGGCCTGGAAATGCAGCGTTGGAAGACCTTTCCACTAGGTCGATGGATGATCAGCTAATAGCTGGCAGCTGCTGCGTATACAAGTGGAAAATCGTGTTTCGTGGCGAACTTTACACGAGACTTATGTGGGCCCTCTCAATGAGATGCATTCGGTACCTACTTCCCGGGTGACACACACAAGGATTAAAAAGCTAGTCCGCTCTCCCCGCAGGAAAGATGCAGGAAATACGAGCTTTTTCTGGCTAAGCGGATTATAGAATACAAGCTTTTGCCCGGCACATCATCCGCGTGGTGATAGCCTTTTAAAATACTTCGGGAATCCTTTGATTTTCCGGGATAAAAAGGAGTATATGCAAAGTATTCTGTGGCATATGCCACTTTGAAGGTCCTCAATTATACATATCCATGTAAAAGTTAACGTCTATCCGTTGCTCCGTTGCAGCGTGATTGAAGGATAAACCAAAAAACCAACAAACAGCCACGTTTTCGCATTTATATTATTAGTAAGATATTAGTCAAATTCCTCGTAGCTAGCCCTATTCTTGTTCTTCTCTATCGTACACAGTTCCCTGGTTACCTCGATTTAAAATCACGAACGCGAAATGAAAAATATCTCGCGGAAAGCCTCAGGCGTCGTTTCTAACCGTAACGAAGGTAATCTGGGTTTACTTTTTAACGAGCGCGTTCATTGGGACGAGGTGAAGACGCCCTTTTTTCTAAAGAACCTTATTGCACTGTTTTTATTTTTTTTTTAATTTTAATTTTTATCACTTTAATATACTAGCTGATAGAATACTAGCTTTTGCTCGCGATTTCATCCGCGTGGAGTTAGGCTTTTAAACCCTTCAGCACCCTTTGTTTTTCCGGAATAAAAAGGAGCATAAGCGTAAAATTCTGTGGTATAATATGTTACTCTCCAGGTCCTCAATTATACCCAAGCGAAAAATCACATCAATCCGTTGCTCTGTTGCTGCCTGATTGAAGGATAAACCAACAAACAAACACACTCGCATTTATACCAGAGCGTGGATTTAGTTTTAGGCTACTTTTTATCCCGGAAATTTAAAAAATTTCCAGGATAAAAAGTACCCTGTACCCTGTGTCATTCTCCAAGTTCTCAACTATACCCCTTGCAAAAAATCACAGCAATCCGTCGCTCCGTTGCTGCGTAACTAAAGGACAAAGGCCAAGAAACAAACACTATTTCACATTTACAGTAGTAATGATATTAAAAGGGATCGTGACATTTACGGCAAACTTGCAAAATATAATGTTATAGAGATTTCGGTATTGAAATGAAGAAATACATGAAAAAAAGTGTGTGTCAGCTCCGGCCTCCGACGCACGACTGGAGTTTACGCGCGACGCTATATCCTTCTCTATGCGCGCGACTCGGGTCCGAGCGCGCCCCGACCGACTTTCGCACGAAAACCAACCTTATTTACTCAACGTTAGGGTAGAAATTTAAACGTTGTGAAAAACGTAACGAGGTCATTGATAAATTGATTTTACTGCCCGGATTTTTCTCATACCGGGCTGCTAAAATCGATTCTTAAGGAGTAAACTCCAAAAATGAATGAACTTTATTGTATAAGCAAATTACAAAAAAAAAAAAACTTAAAAATAGACAACTGACATCCTATATCCTCCACCTAATTCATTTTTAAGCGTAGGTACTACGGTGAATCAACGAAGCTCTTAGATTTCATACAGCTTTATTCCCCCGCGTCAGCTTTTTGTTTTCGTGCGTAATCGCATGAACACGGCATTAATCAGCTTTGTGTTGATGATGTGGATAGTAATCCATTTTAAATCGCGTTTCAGAGAGTGGGACGCCAGTGCGGTTGAATTAATGCAAGTGATTGAGTTTTGTACAGGCACGTCGCTCAATATTTTAGTACTTATTCGTGTTTTGGAATGTTCGAAGCATCGAACGCTAACACTTAGAACAGAAGTTTTTAACAAAGTTTCGCTCCAAACGCGCGTAGGCTCAAAACAAAGAATGGATGTGTGATTCCCATGTAATTATTTTTTGTACTGGTACTTATAATTACGTTTTTGATGGTCATTGTATTGAATTATGACACCCTTTCACAGCACAGTACGTCATTTTTAGTAAATTTCTGCGAGTTCGTCGTACTAACGTGACGGCCGTCGATTATTGCACTTCTAAGTGTTATATGTAATTCGATTGTTCGTAGGTATCAAAGTATCAAAATTAGAACACTGCGCATGCGTGTTATAATTTACCATAGTATTTCACCAGGTTCTGTTTTGTAACCGTCCAATAATCGATACTAGACAAAATTCCTGCATTTCACTTGCATAAGTGATGATAAAGAACCGCATATTCCTGCCCATATTATGTAGGGGGTAAAATTGAGATGATCTCGCTAAAAGAGAGTCTCTTTTCCTCCTCTACTAACGAAGGTTGGCCATCAAAATCACAAGCTGATCTTTAGACACCACAGCTCTGTAGCTCTTGTGGAATTACTGGCGATGGTATGGTGGCTGAACTAGCTGATGCCCGCGACTTCGTACGCGTGGATTTAGTTTTTGAAATCCCGCGGGAACTCTTTGATTTGCCGGGATAGACACCCTCCAAGTTCTGAACTATACCTATCCAAAAAAATCCGTATCCATTTAAATATATAACATCATTGGTATCCATCAATCCGTAGCTTTGTTGCAGCGTGATTGACGGACAAAGCAACAAACAAACACACTTTCGCATTTATAATTATGTACTAGTGGTTCGCCCCGAACTGAGACCTCGCGGTAACGGTATCCCATGATTATTCATTCAATCGATACATGATAACCAAAACTGACATTATTATTATGCCCGTTTTCACCAAACATACCTAAATCATCCCCTAAGTAGGAGTCTCTTAACGTAGGTAGCTCCTAAATACAATCCTAAGTCCTAACATCCGTCCCAATATCCTTTTAGGTGTCCCGTACAGGATCGTGATAAATAAGTTGACAGAAAACATCAATCACCTAACTTATAGGTAGCCCGTAAAGGTTAGGGAACGTTAGTGAAAACATTGAATTATTATGTAGGTACTAACGAGTGAAACCGGGTTACGGGCATCTGTACAAATCGTCATCTATCGACGCGAATAGAAAATATACAATATTTAACTAAAATTTAACTAAAAAATAATTTTAATTGAATAATATGGTACAAAAAAAATTACAATACAATTATTGTATTATAATAAGTAACTAAATAATAATGGTCGACGCAAAACTGTTTTTGGGATAGGTCGTTAGTCGTAACTCGTAGTTCCATGGGAATAGTTACTGACTGCGCCATCTATTAGCATTATTGTGAAGCTATGTTGATGCGATATGAATTACTGATGTACATTAAAAATTAAATAATCTCGTTTCTTTATATATTTATATATTGTATTCTTTATATCTCGTTTATTCATATAATTTTAGTATTTGTTGTTCAAGTACAGGATATAAGTGACCTAAAAACATAAAATCAGTTTGAAAATCCATAGCGGATTTTCCTAGAGAGCGTCTTCAAGCGAGCGTATAAAATCGCCACTTTGAAAGCCCCCCATTTCGTCAATTTTAAGGGAAAAATTAAAAAAAAATATTTTTGTACTCAGTTCAAAATTATCTTTAAAATGATACGTAACAATTTTATGTAACGCGATATTTTTTTTTTACTTCGCATTCGCTTCTATGAGAGCCCCCCTGAAATAAAGATTTTTATAACTTTTTAAGCCATTTTCGGCTGGAGGCCATCGGTTTACATATTATATCTAAATTTGAAGTAATTACGTTCAGTAATTCAAAAGTTATAAGGCTCTGACAGACGGACGGACGGACGGACGGACAAGTGCAAATCGCTCTAGTTAACTCAGAGACCTCGCTTCGCTCGGTCAATTAGTAAGGAAAAATTAATAATAATTATACGATAGTAAAGGCGATCTAATTAAATTTTAGAACACAAAAGCTACTATTGTGCATTAAATATGATAGTTAGATATATTCATTCCCGGACTTTTTTGTAGAAAATAATGAGTACTTTAATCATGTAGTACATAATTTTTATGTATCATCAATAGTTTTCTCAGCACACGCCAAATAATGCATTTTATTGGCAAAATTTTGCTAGTTTGGGTTACATTATTGCAATTTTCTTAAGGATCTCTAATTTTTTTGAAAATAAATTATAGCCTATGTTAATTCCTGATAACTTAGCTTTCTATTGGTTAAAAAATGGTTAAAATCGGTCCAGTAATTACAGAGCCTATTCGATGCAAACAAACAAACAAACAAACAAACAATCAAAAAAATCTTTCCTCTTTATAATATTACACTAGCGGCACGCTATGATGGCCGGTTTGACGTTTGTCCGCTCATGAAGTTCCGTATTAATTGATAACGACTTTGAAGGAAATAATTGTATTACTTTATTGACGATAGTGATGTGCAGAGATTCATAAATTTTATCGAATGTAGTTTTAGGTTTAGGACTCAAAATTTATTTATTAAATTGATTTCTAAAATGTATACAAGTGTAGAAAAATCAGTTTGCACCATTTAAGGGGTGAATGTACTTGTGAATATGAACAATTTTCACTATGTGGACAAACCTCTGAAAACGCAAAAAAATATCAGCTGTTTCATACAAAAGGTAAAATTTTTATTTTTATATGATATATACCACAACTCGGCATTTGGTTTTCTAAATTGAAAATTTTTAAAAATGGAATCTAATACGATCGTCACATAGGATCGCTGGCTAGCACAACTACTACCTCCGGCAAACTCGCGTCAATGCTCAATGCAAAACAAAGCAGTTTCGAATTGACGTTGCTTCGAAAAGTATAAACTGTCAGTGCAATGCGATTGTGATATAGTTTTGACCTGGCTTTGGATTTCAAATATTGATACTGCATTACTGTTGACCCTTGCTCGTTAATTTGGACTCTGTTCAAGCCCTTTGTTGTGGATTTCGTCGATATGACCGAACGTACGCAGAGAACTGTTCTAAATAGTCAGACACGTGAGTTCGTAATACGCCTTCGTAACTATTTCGATCGTGAAGCTCAAAATGGAGGGCCAATTTTACCTATAACGTCAGTGGTTGAACGCGTAGCTGATGCGCTTAATATTGGACAACGAACTGTTAGACGGATAACTGAAAAAAAATATGGCGAGACTGGCACAGAAGAAAATAAACTTCACACACCAAAAAAGAGAAAACGAGCAAAACCAGTCGTAGGCATCGATAGCTTTGATGCCGATGCTATCTGAAGACATGTTTGTTTGTTTGTTTTTTTTTCTTGTGTGCATATAAAGTATGTATATTCATTTTCATTCAAATATTCAGTTCGTTCAAATAAATTAAATAAACATATACATTTTTGTTTTATTAAACCTATTTAATCAGGTACAAAAACAAAACTTAATTGTTTTTTGTTCGAGAATAAATTGACATTCCACATCACTATCGTAATGTGTCAAACCGGCCATCATAGCGTGCCGCTAGTTTAGTATAGATGACCTCCGTTTCCTCCTTTTACCCTGTATCTTGTCTTGAATATACTTAAAGAAATGATAGTCAGACTATAATGTTTATTGTACCGAGTATTTTACGCTGGTTGGTGTGGAAAAATAAGTTTTCAGAAAATTCAGCCACATGCATAAAACGAAAACATTGTTGACTAAAAAAGTGTTTTCAAGTTTCCGAATAGTAAAAACGGGGTCAGCTCGACTCGTTACTTTGCACATAAATTGTCGGACAACGCCGGGTAACAGTTAGAATACATTGCCTCAATTACACTGAGAGAATGGTGCAGAATTCACAAGATGTTCTCCACTGCGAAGACTGTGATGAACATGGAATAACAGAAAATCAAACAACTCTTTTGAACTTTTTTTATCTATAAGTATATTTATAAGAATCTCGTGTCAGGAACTCACGATGCATGTTCGGGATAAACTCGAAAACTACTGAACCGATTTTGATCAAACTTCGTAACTATCTATATAATTTGGTCAAACTTAAAAGATAGGATAGTTTTTATCTTAATTATAGACATCAATAGGTATTTTATCTTATTTATAGACATCAATAGGTATTTAGGTTGCTAGGCAACCTAGCAACCTAAATCTCGAACGATGATTGCGAGATAGTCTTAACCCAAATAGACTACTTATCTTACTAATCCTTACTAATATTATAAATGCGAAAATGTGTTCGTTTGTTGGTTTGTCCTTCAATCACGCCGCAACAGAGCAACGGATTGACTTGACTTTTTGCATGGGTAGGACCTGGAGAGTGACATAGGCTAGTTTTTAACCCGTAAAAGGGAATTTGCAAACCAAATCCACGCGGACGAAGTCGTGGGCATCAGCTAGATTAAATATAATATTATGCTTGCGCTTGATGACAATCATGCCTGATGCAAAGCTATGATAATGTCGGCGTTTATCTAGACGATGCCTATACGCTCGTGCGTTGAAGGTACTGAAGTTACGTGGCAGGAAACACGGACGCCGCGCCGGGAGAGTGTTGTGACAAGTTGTTGGATAGATGCTCCCATAGACTGTACCTGTACTGAATAAATTAACCGACTTGGTTTTACATTAGGTCTCGCAACTTTTTACGGTAGAAGAACTGCATTGCGAGACTCGTTTTTTTGTGCATGTTATGTTTGTGCTGAGATTTTATTGACCTAAGGATTAATGAGCTTTTAACTGATGGTTCCTGTGAGCATAGGTGTGTGGAAGTTTATATATAAAAGACCCATGCATGATGCTGTATGACCTTAATCTATTTCTAGGTAGCATCTCTCCGATATACTAAATCCCGTTCCCGTTAGGGTAGTAATTAGCTACAACTACAGCCAAAGCCAGACCTGAGCCAATTAAGAAAGCCATTTTCCGGGGATGATAAGATATCACATTCGGGGATTTCCTAAAAGCTATCTATGTAATTGTGGTAGGAACCTCCGTTTTTAAGGACTTTAAAAAAGGTGGAGGTTATTAATTCGTTGGAATCTTTTTTTATGTATGTTCACCGACTACTTAAAGACGCCTGAACCGATTTGGAAAATCCTTTTTGTTTTCCAGGTGGTTCCATTAAAATTTTATCGAAATCGGTCGAGCGGTTTTTAAACAATCAACAATAAATTATATACTTTGTAGTGGATTGGGAGTTTGAAGTCGGTTTTTTAAAAATAATTTTTTATATTAAGTTATTAGCAGTCTACTCGTGTACAGTATGTGTGTATGATTGTATTTACTTATGTTCCACCGTAGTGCCTAAACTACTGACCCTATTTTGATGATGAATATTATGGTCCGGGTGACAGGTAATTGTACGAATAAAAACAATAATATTATAACGGATGTTACCATGGAACTAGGAATTACGACTACGTCTGATGTTAAAATATCACAAACCTTTTTATGTTTGTGTGTTAAATCCAATTTTCCGTCGTCGGATTAGCCCCGATTTCACCGACGTCGAGTGACGATTTACCGAGGAAGAAATTGGGCATTCTGACAGTTCTTGTATTGAAAATACTGTCAAAATATCAAATTTACTCTCGGATAAGACTTTTTACGTTGGTGAAATCGGCCCTTAGAGTTTTAATCTTATTCTTTTTTTCGATTTATTCGTTCAGCTTATAATTAAAGACTATAAAAGTATTGATTTTGTCTTTGCTAACATCGGAGAATTGTTTACATTAGGTATTAAGATTATACGATTACTTTTGTAGAAAACCCTTTCCAATATTACCTACTTATATTTACGGACAAATACATTAGCTACGAGTGGAGGAAAGGAAAAATCTTTTATCGCAGTATTACGATCACAAAGATATTCTCTTATAAAAACAAAGAAGAAAATAATATTAATCTATCGTTTTTTCCTTGGGTATTCGGTAAGAATTTTATTATTAAAAAGGTAGCTTACTTCACTCTAGCATAAAGCGTGACATGTTTCTATATTTATAATCTCCACCAATATAATATTATAACACCAATATAATACTATCATAGTGGTGATTATAATCACCAAAAGGTACATGAATGAGAATTCAGTCCTCAACTAATAGGTACCTAATCAAATGACTTAACTTAAAAATTCATAAAGCTTACTTAACTGACAAGATGTCAGAAAGTTAATGGTGGTAAGCATTGGTAAATATTTTCTCAATTCAATTAGTGCTTTATATAATATGCAGCCACGTAACAACATTCTTCTAAATATTAAAATATTAAATTTTGTACTTTTTCAATGCCAATAAGCTTTTTCCTCTTACCTATTGTTTACAGAAAAATGTTATTTTGTAGAGTAAAATTGGAAAATTTATAATAGCTATTCTTATAAAGAAAAATGTTAATAATTAATTGAACATTATTTTTTGTATAATAAAATATTTTTCCCGTAAAATTAACTTTCAATGATAGGTACAGTTTTTGCAATTCACGAAGGCGAGTAAACTTTACTTTTGGTTACTTCGTGTACATGCACATTGCATAAGTATGCGTGCCTGTCAAAGCCTAGGTGGGAGCGGGCAGGCGTGAGCATTGCGCTCGTTCACACTTATACAGATACGACACACACACAACCATAAGTCAGTCGCCCACGTGAATTGCAAGAACTATAGCGTATATAAATAACAAGTATAGCGGAAAAAAATTTAAGTAATTAATTCTATTTAACCATGCTAATACCAACTTCCATGAAAAAAAAAGTGTGTGTGTCAGCTCCGACGCACGACTGGAGTTTACTACTTAAAACGTCGTAACGCATTCGCGGCGCTCGCTGCGTCTCGGGCGGCGCCGCTCGGACCCGATCAGTACGCGCTCGGCTTCCCGAAGCGAAAGCGCTTTCGCATTCGACAACTCAAGCGAAAACCAACCTTATTTACTCAACCTTAGGGTAGAAATTTGCATCGTTGTGAAAAACGTAACAAGGGCATTCGACAACTCAAGCGAAAACCAACCTTATTTACTCAACGTTAGGGTAGAAATTTGCATCGTTGTGAAAAAGGTAACGAGGTCATTCAAAACAGATTTCACTGCTCAAATTTTTCTCATACCGGGCGCCTAAAATCGATTCTAAAGGAGTAAACTCCAATAATAAAAAGAAAAGTTTAAGTGTCACGCTCTAAGCTATAATGATTAATTCTTTGTCCAAAATAATGGTTATATCGTATATTGGAGGCTTCGTGAAACATTTCCAATAAATAACTGAAAACTTTTTCAATTTCGCGTTGCGGTGCGTGTATTGAATTTTATGTTTTGACCTTGAAACGCAACTTTTTCTGTTGGAATCGGTTTACGAGTACATAACGTAGGCATTTACGTAAATATAATATGCTAGAATAATGCCCGGACAAAGGCTTGGACATTTAAGCCAGAGACAAATCTATTGGGATTCTGTCAGCGAAAAAACACGCGCAGAGTTTTCCTTCGGCTTTTTTGCGTTGATGTGGCACTCCCTTAACAATTCATTGCTCATTGTAGGGGATTTCAGTCATAGACGTACCTATTATATTTACTAGAGGTTTCAGTGCGCGGATTTACACTAGATTCGACCTGCCCCCTATCCAAATTACACTTTGTTGTGTATCTTTCTATGATCGTTAACGCTTTAGAGCAGGGGTTCCCAAAGTTTTTTTTCACGCCTCCCTTCTGAAAGGATAGGAGGTATAATAAAAAACTTTGGGAGCTCCTGCTTTAGAGGAAACGTGTATGTTATATATATTGACAGAGGGTTTCCACGGAGCGGTTTTCACCCGCGCCCGCAGCGGTTGCGGTACCAAATTGTACCCGCCTGCCGCGGGCGCAAACCGCGTCGTGGAAATTGCTGCTTCATTTTCCACACAAATCTGCATTCTACGGAGGCCGCGGGCCCGCAACCGCTGCGGGCGCGGGCCGCGAACCGCGCCGTGGAAACTCAGTCTTAAGCGTACAGACCTATAGCGTGAATTCTATTCCGTGGAGCGTAGGAGCGATCAAGAAAGTTGTGTTGACTTGGCTACCAATTAATCGTTTCTGAGATAGCTTTTTCTAAAGTAGGGGTTCCCAAAGTTTTTATCACGCCTCCTATCCTTTCAGAAGGGAGACGTGCTAACAAACTTTGGGAACCCCTGATCTAAAGCGTTAACGATCATAGAAAAAGAATAGATACGACAATAGATATGTAATATGACTGGGAGGGTTGGCCTTTAGGTAGTTTACGACACATATTGCCTGCTCTTTCTAGAGCGAATCTGGGGGCCTACCATCGCAACGCTTAAAGTATTTTTTCAATATTTCTAATCTCACTCACTATTGACTAATAAAATTCATTAGTGCAACAAGAATGCTATAAATTCAGTAGATGACCACAATTGATGTGACCAGCTGATAAATGATTACAGAAGTCTAAAAAAATTATTTTATTTGATGACAAGAAAGCTATTGACTGGGATCTCATCTGATGGTAAGTGACAATGTTGTCTAAGATGGTAGAGGGCTGACTAAGAAAGGGTGCGGTAGTGTTCATTCAACTAAGACCCCTAATCGGTTTTTACACGCCATCGTACCGGAACTCTAAATCGCTTGAAGGCCCGTCTCATGATGGTAGGACTTAGGCACGGCCAAATCCGTCCACCAGACAAATATATCTAATATTTTTTCTTTGATACAACAATAGTTGGGAACACGTAGCACCCTCTCGTAATCCCTTCAATGCCAAATCGAGTTTCAGTTTCTCAACAGAGTTAATAAAGAGGGTCTGGACGTGTCACGAATAAAATATACTTGTAGTTCTTACTGAGACGTACGTCAAAAGAACTCGCTATAAGTATTGAAATTTCGTTGCGGAGTGCTTGATGAAATACCTCGAGTTTATTAAGTTGGGGTATTTCTATATCATATCTGACCGAGCGAAGCGAAGTCTCAGAGTCTATTTTCACTCAGAATATTCATAATTCATTTCATATAGGCGAACTTGTGGTTCTTATGACAAATCAAGTCTCTACCACCAGTTCAGAATGCCGGTTCTGCTGAGAAGAGACGAAAATACACTCAACAGTAGCTCTTTTCAAAACAAAACCATTCATCCGTGTGTCTGCCTGAGTGGCTGTTAGAGCATGGTTAGCTTTATAAATCTCCTGGATTCATGACCATAATTACCTACTTCAAAATCAATTTCACAAATGATATGTAAAGCTATTTAGGCAACAAAGCCGAAAGGCGGTCATAGAAGCAATTAGAGGGAAAAAATCGCATTACCTAGGCTTGTGGGGTTCCGTTTTGAAAACTTTTGATATAAATAAAATTTTATTTAACGATTAGGTACTTCATAAATTGACAATTTGGGAGCTATGAAAGTCGCCGACGTGTTTCGTCCTGGAGTTTATTTGGTGAATATAACAAGAAAAACTAATATCAGTCAATTATATAAACAGAAAGCAATAATGAATAGGTACACTTTTTTATTTCAAATTTTTAATTTATTTATCTATAATTTAATTGCATTTCATTTGTCGTGCCTTTTATAGAACTAGTGGTTCGCCCCGAACTGAGACCTCGCGATAACGGTTTCCCATAATTACTTATTCATTCAATAGATACATGACGATCAAAATTGACATTATTATTATGCCCGTTTTCACCAACCATACCTAAATCATCCCCTTTGTAGAAGTCTCTTTACGTAGGTAGCCCCTAAATACAATCCTAACATACCAATGTCATTTTCACCTTTAGTTGTCCCGTAGAGGTTCGTAATAACAAAGTTGACAGAAAGTGTCAACTAACTTAACATAGGTATCCCGTAAAGGTTAGGGAACTGTTATAGTGAAATCCTCAAGGCCTCAATCAAACTTAGGTATAGTTTTTTGGAACATTCAAATTAAATTACTTGTACACAGCGTCAACTATCGACACGATCAGAAAACATGTAAAAACAAACTGCAACGTGAAGTTTTATTGATGTTTGATAAATGACTAAATAATAATTTTAATTGAATAATATGTTACATATAGCTGCATTTGCTATATGAGTGAGAGCGCCATCTATTGACATCATTGTGAAGTTCTGTTGTTGCTGCTCATTAAAAGTTAAATAATTTAGTTTCCTTATTACATTTATCTAATTTTAGTATTTGTTGTTCAAGTACATGATATTACGCTAAAATTATAAAACTTTCAAGCCCCAGCTTTCAATGGTTATTCCGTTGTAAGGTCAAATATAATCTCCACTTTGAAAGCCCCCCATTTCGTCAATTTTAGGAAAAAAATTAAAAAAAAAAATACTTTTGTACTCTGTTCCAAATCATCTTTAAAATGAGGTACTGTTACCCTATGAAATGCAAAAAAATTTTTTTTTCTTCGCATTCGCTTCTATGAGAGCCCCCCTGAAATAAAGATTTTTATAACTTTTTAAGCCATTTCCGGCTGGAGGCCATCGGTTTACATATTATATCTAAAATTGAAGTAATTACGTTCAGTAATTCAGAAGTTATAAGGCTCTGACAGACGGACGGACGGACGGACGGACGGACGGACGGACAAGTGCAAATTCACTCAAGTAGACTCAAAGACCTTCGCTTCGCTCGGTCGAAAACGCACATTTTGATTTGATTTGGAAAATTGGAAAATATAAGGAAAAACATATGAAAAAAATAAGGAAAGTTCTTATTTTCCTTTTACCATTTTCCCTGTCAGATATATCATGGTTCCCTAAAAATCAAACAAAAGTGCTCCCTGTCACACAATATCCAGTCTGTATTTCATAAATGGCTTTATCAGCGAGCTGTTACTGTTCACTGTTGGAGCTCACGAGTAAATAACTGAATAGAGGCAAAGCTAAACACCGTGTCAAATTTTACCTACTTTGGTAGAGGTTCCACCGGAGGATAAAATATGTAGCATGATATTTTTTATGTTTTTTTACTATAGTTTATACATGTAACCATTTTTAAAGATTATATCAGCCAGGGTGAACTTGATTAATGTTCTCCTTTCCCGATACGATAGTGGGTACGATAATAGTGATAGATGACGATCGAATCTGCGACCTATCAGTTTTCAGTTCGCAGCCTATTGGGCTATTGAAAATTCAAGGCTATACTTTTTAAACTAAATTTATTACAAGTAGGACATAATGACCAGTAACCCATCAACAGCGGCTCTTTACTGAGCGTAGGTATCCTCTCAGAGAAGGGTAGGTCATAGATAGTCAACCACGCCGCGCTGGCTCGATGCAAATTGGTAGACTCCACACAACTTTGAGAACATTATGGAGAACTCTCAAGCGTGCAGGCTTCCTCAGGGTGTTTTCCTTCACGTTCCGTTATTTGTTTAATTGCATAAAATAACATAAATCTGAATCTATTTGAATGTTTACAACTATTTTGAATTACATTTTTAAGCTAAAAATAAGGACCAAAAACAAATACAAAGTAAGGCAAAACATGACTGCTTATGTTGGCCGTTACTCCGCATAAACCGGATTTGTCTACGTCTACGCGAGGAGCCGGAGTGAACACGCTCACAGGTAGTCGTTCGTAGACTTATGATAGCACATGAAAGTACGCTACTTTGCCTCTGTTCGGTTATTTACTCACGTGGTTGGAGTCGCACCAAGCGCCTGTCGCGCTCTGTTTTTCGTTGGTCGTAATTTTTAAAATAACATGGCACTGATCCAGTCTGTTACATGTTCAGATATTGCTTACGTTTATAGTTTGGCTGTCACGAGCTTTTGACTTGGATGCTTTTTGGAGATTTAGATTTGAAAAGTGAAAAAAATTGTAGGTTTTTTTGTATCATGTATGCAATAAAGTTGTTTGAATTAAATAAATAAATTAATAGGTATGTTATTATGCCTTCGTCGTCTCAAAGAAACATCTTCCACGTCTTGAAATAATTTATATCTGTCGCAAGCATTGCCACAAGCTATGTCCACACTCGTGCGCTTTCAACTTCGAAAAAAAATCGGCCAAGTTCGAGTCAGGCCTCGCGCTTTTAGGGTTCCGTACATATGACCAAATCACTTTTTTAAAACTAGATACATATTTAGATATCTTAGTTCTTAGATAGTACTAAATTAGCAGCGGAAAAAATGCTCATTTGTTTTGGTCACAACTTTGAAGGCCCCCATTTTTTCATTTTTGAAGCTTAAAAATAGTAAAAAATATATCTGAAATCCAATTAATGAGCTCAAGACACACATGCCAGGGTAAAAAAATTAAATTTTATTTCGACTCCTTTTTCATGCATGCGGGCCTTTATTTTTTAATTTAATTTTTATTATTTGTTGTTATAGCGGCAATAGAAATAAACACTCTGTGAAAATTTCAAATTTCTGCCTGTTACGATTTACGAGATACAGCCCGCTGACAGACGGACGGAAGGACAGGCGGACAGCGGAGGCTTAGTAATAGGGTCCCGTTGGCACCCTTTGGGTACAGAACCCTAAAAACCATAACAATGTAAACAATTTTCACACACGTCTATGCGCCAATCAATCAAAATATAAGGATACTAACTGTATGATATCCTACTATTTCCTAGCTACTATGTATATACCTAGTACTAGAGGTGTAGCTGGCTAACTTGTGACTACGAATTAAATTCTAAGAAGAATTCACGTCAATACTCTCTACGCTAAAATTAAGCTTTATTTTGACGGAAAATCATCAACTAAAGTACTTCCTCAGTGGTTTTAACTGTTTACTTAGCAAGTTCTCACTACTCTTACCGCGTCTTTGTGTTTAAGTTTATGTACGTATTCATATATACTGCACAAACTTTACTCGGATATATTTAGCTATATTTTGAACTTCCCTTTGCTTTAATTTCACTGAGAAAAAAATCCTGGACCGCTATACTTTTTTACGTAGCAAAACAGGATACTATTACGGTTGTAGCCGGTACCATGTTGATTACGTAGCTAGATTACGTAACATGGTGTTGCTCCTAAACGTCACAGTAAGGGGCAACATTACTAAGTATGCGGCGCCTATGTTACGTATGCTGCACCAGTGGTAAGTAGTAAATTGCAAGCTCCTTACGTAAGTAGCTTTTTTTCTCAGTGTTGATGCCTGCGACTTCCTTCTTGTGGCTTTAGATTTTTTCCCAACTAGGACAAAGTTAGCTGCCTAAGTATGTATACAGTAGGTATGTATGTGACTATTTATGAATGTTCCACCGCCGCGCCGCGCCGTAGCGAATAAATTACTGAGCTAATTTTGATGAATGAGATGACAATAGATTCGTTATGATGGTCCGGGCGATATCAGTACATTTTATACGAATAAAATCATGCATGTTAAATTCAATTTTCTGTAGTCGGGTTACAGTTTTTAAACTTTTATCCTTGTGTACTAATAACATGGAATGAAAAATTCTGCATTTTAGAAATCATTCAATTGAGCGATTGCGTCAAAGGGGTTGTTTCAAATATAAGGAGCCTGGGCCAGGTCTTTGAACAGTCTTTCAAAATATATGGGGTCATGAAATAGTGATTATTTTTTCTTTATTTTTCATTAAAAGGTCCTTTTTACGAGGTACAATGCGAATTAATTTTGCAAAATAAAAGCGCAACAACATGGTGTTCTTTTTGACAATGACACGTACTTACAAGACTCACGATGAAATCTATATTTATATATATAAGCTGATGCCCGCGACTTCGTCCGCATGGATTTAGTTCTTAAAAACCCCGTGGGAACTCTTTCATTATCCGAGATAAAAAGTAGCTCTCCCGGTCTGAGGAACCACTACTACATCCATTACTATACCCATGCAAAAAATCGCATCAATCCGCTGTTGTGTTGCGACGTGATTGAAGGACAAACCAACAAACAAACACACTTTCGCATTTATAATATCAATAATGCTTTATTATAACACTTTTTATAATTGTCAAATTTTTGACCATACTTAACCAAAGACAAAATTACGTTTAGCTTTTATTTACGTTTGGTTATTCCACTGTCATTTGCGTTTTGTTATTCCATGTCAGATGCGTTTTTCTTATACCACGTTTTATAGTCACATGACGGAAACGCGGTCGAACGGGATAAAAAGTATCCTATGTCCGTCTCCTGGTTCTAAGCTACCTCCCCACCAATTTTCAGCCAAATCGGTTCATCCGTTCTTGAGTTATAAATAGTGTAACTAACACCACTTTCTTTTATATATATATATATATATATATATATATATATATATATATATATATATATATATCTATATATATATATCTATATATATAAAAGAAAGTGGTGTTAGTTACACTATTTATAGCTCAAGAACGGATGAACCGATTTGGCTGAAAATTGGTGGAGAGGTAGCTTAGAACCAGGAGACGGACATAGGATACTTTTTATCCCGTTCGACCGCGTTTCCGTCAAGTCACTATAAAACGTGGTATAACAAAAACGCATCTGACATGGAATAACAAAACGCAAATGACAGTGGAATAACAAAACGTAAATGACAGCTAAACGTAATTTTGTCTTTGGTTAAGTATGGTCAAAAATTTGACAATTATAAAAAGTGTTATAATAAAGCATTACTGATATTATAAATGCGAAAGTGTGTTTGTTCCTTCAATCACGTCGCAACAGAACAGCGGATTGATGCGATTTTTTGCATGGGTATAGTAATGGATGTAGTAGTGGTTCCTCAGACTGGGAGAGCTACTTTTTATCTCGGATAATGAAAGAGTTCCCGCGGGATTTTTAAAAACTAAATCCATGCGGACGAAGTCGCGGGCATCAGCTAGTTTGATATAAAAATATCCACAATTGACAGCAATTGACATTTGACATACCAGCAATTGAGGTTTGACAGTTGAAATGACATTAAGATGACGTAATATAATTTTATTTCATTTTCTATGAATTATATATATATTTTTTGGTATAGCGTACAAGTACCTGGCCCAAGATGAAACAACCCCTTTTAATAAAAGCTTTTATGCCACGTTTCAAACCGTTTCTATCTTTTTGTGTAATATTATTTGAAATCGGCTTTTCAAAAAATATTTTCGCACATCCATACGTCTAGAGTAGATGGATTCCTTAAGTGGCGCTAGGGAAAGGTAAGATGGAAATAGAAAAGTTAAGACGGAATGGTACCTACATGGTAGGTACGTAAATGGTTGGAAAGGTACACCTTTCGAAGGCAAGGTCAAGATTCAGCCATCAAATTTTCTTTGGAAATTGACCTATTCACAAAAAGATGTTTTCAAAATGATTCATAATTTAATATTATCCTCAAGTAAACGCATTACTTACGCTGACTGTACTTTAGCTTTCTGTTTTCATACGTAATCGTCTGAATACGGAGTTAATCTGCTTGTGTGTTGATATGGATAGAAATTCATTGTAAATCGCATTTCATCTGGAAAAGCCCACGGGTCGTATTTCATACGAATGCTAGAACGATTAACTCTCATTATTTTGTTTAAATGATCTACATAATTACCACAGGTACCTATTTACTTAATTAATTAGATTTTGTTTCAATTTCTACTCGTATAATCCGTAAAAATATGTGTATAATAATACACTTTGTAATGCGCCGTGTAAAATATACTGTGTGTCTGATGACATTTTCCCGCCTAAGCCGCTAGACTTAGCCTTTTTAGGGTTCCGTAGCCAAAGGGTGCCAAACGGGACCCTATTACTAAGCCTCCGCTGTCCGTCCGTCCGTCCGTCTGTCAGCGGGCTGTATCTCGTAAACCGTAATAGATAGACAGTTGAAATTTTCACATATTGTGTATTTTTATTGCCGCTATATCAACAAATGATAAAATTAAATTAAATTAAAAAATAAAGGGGGCTCCCATACATGGAAAAGGAGTCGAAATAAAATTTTATTTTTTTACCCTAGTATGTGGGGTGTTATTGTCTAGAGCTCATTAGGTGGAGTTCAAATATATATTTTTTATTTTTTAGCTACAATAATGAAGAAATGGGGGGCCGTCAAAGTTGTCGTTTTTAGACTAATTTTTTAGGGGGTCTATCTCAAAAACTAAACTAGTTAGGGATTTGTAATTTTGGTATATTATGTACGATATAGTGTGTTTAAACAACAAATACTGAAAACACCTATTTATAATGCGATTTGTAAGTTGTGACCAAAACAAACGAGCATTTTTCCTCATGCTAATTATTTAGTACTTTCCATGAACTAATATCTAAATATGTACCTTGTTTTAAAAAAAATGATTTGATCATATGTACGGAACCCTAAAAGAGCGAGGCCCGACTCGCACTTGGCCGATTTTTTGGGTTAGTATCATCATCTCATTCCAATGCCAGCCCACAAGTGCACATTGATCTACTCAGAATAGTCCACGACGTTGGCCAGTTGCAAATTGGTGAACTTTACAAACGTTTACTAAAATTATGAAGAATTCTCAAGCATGTAGTTTTCAGCGCGATCCGTACAGTGGTTGATAACTGTAACTGTGCGTTGATAGATTACTCATTCAGTCAGTCACCTTTTCCTTTTATATTTAGGAGATTATTCGAATCTATCTATTCTAAACTGAAGTAAATCAGTAAATGTACATTTAATCTAACTCTACTAGCTTCCAATACTTAATTTCCGTCTGCTTATCGGCCCCGAGGCAGCCCGCATTGAAACTTCGTGCGGTTCACTGCGGCGGAATCCAAATAAAACTACAAAACAAACCAACCGTTACCGAGCCCCGCGCAGAATACTTTTCACTCTGTTTCAATGAGATAGAACTATTCTGAGAAAACTTCAAAATTAAATGTAGATTTCAAAGTGTTTGATATAAACCGATATACCGATTAACGAATTGGTACAAATCTATCTACAACTCAAATCGCTGGAAAATTTAAGACATTGAATGCATTTTAATTTTTTTTTCATGTTTATAATTTAGGTACTAGATAAGGATTGTCTGAAGATTATAGACAAAAAATTTAAAAAATGTATAAAACTCTAGAACTTGCAGAAAATTGTAAATAGGTACTTTTTTCGGTCAAAACGTTTCTACTTATTTATTTATTTCCCGGGAGATTTTTTTAAAATGAGATAATTAGTTTTAGTAATGAAATACGAGTTTTCCTAGTAGAAGGTCTCATAACACTGCATTTCCTGGTACGAATTGCCATCGGAACACCTTGAGACCAACGTCTATGGTATCTTAGGTTGTGTGGGGGTACATTCATTCTATGTTTCATAAATGGTTTTATCAGCGGAGTGTCACTGAGCGTTGCGAGAGCACTTTTGGAGCTTTACCAAACGCCTGTCACACGCTGTAATTTTTTAAAGAACGTGGCACTGATCCAACGTGTAGCATGTCCAGTTGGGAGATACATTCATGGATTTATGGTCAAGCGGCATTGCTCGTAAATGACCGTTTTATGTCACATAGATTAATCTCTATGTGACATCAATTGCTTTGAATTGCAACCTTTTACAGTCCGTTTTAGTAAAGTCAGGTCATAATTATTTTATTTTTCGCATAAGTAATTTCAAACCATTGCCGCCCCCCTATTTGGTACTAAATAGAACTAGCACGCTGACCAAATGTAAGACTTGACTTGAGAATATTATGGAGAATTACATCAGGTATGCAGGTTACTTAGTGATATTTTCCATCATCGTTGATGTAAAACCTTGACCACTTCCAGTGATCACCTAATTGAGTATTTATTTGTAGGATTGCTGTTTGTATTGAAAAATTTATATAAGAAAATTTAAAACTAAATCTCCCTTTCATACTTCTTACTTCTCCCTATTCAGGGGACCTTAAGTCATCAACGCATCACCCTGAACACTTCTCTGGCATCGACCTGATCTGTAAGTTAAATCTACTACTAACAAGGATAAAAGTTTGAAAACTGAAAAATTGGATGTAAAACCCGCTTACGATAGTAAATATATGTCTATGAAAACCCGTCTTAAGGATTTTGTTCGAATAAAATGTGCCCTATATCAACCGGATTATCATATCGAAGCGATTGATACCTAATTCATCAAAATCGGCGCAGTGGTTTATCCGCTACGGTGGAACATTCGTAAATCGTCAAATATATGCATAAACTGATAAAATCATAACACTTCCTATTGGCGTAGTCGGGTAAAAACTGAAGCCAGCTTTTCTTGTTATAGTAATGATACAGCTTTACGGTGGCGGAAATAAAAAAAATTAAGTGGCACTCGGGGACTGCCGCGGTAAAGTTATTGCATAGCATTTTTTATCAACTTATGCAATTATAATATTTATGCAATATTTTCTTTTTGCATGATAAAAATTATGCAAAAAAATAATTAAAAAACAAACAAACAAGAAAAGCGCACTGTCACTACTTCGCGAGTGAGATTCGAACCTGCGACATCTAAAGAAAGCGGCCACTCGCCCACTGCGCCAAATAGAGCTAAATGTGAACCTCTAAAATGTTGAACGCTTACTGAACGACGGTGTTAGGTTTTTTTTCGTTACGAAATTTCTTGATTCGGTCGCCGCGCTCAAACTGTTTGTTCTAGTTCAAAGCCCACGATAAAAGCAATGCAATAGCTTAAAAGGCGAATCAGTGGCGTGTCCACTGCGAGGATTATGCTATGCCCTAATTTTCCACAACACTGCACAGCCGGCGCCTAATGAACGCGCAGTTCGGACTTCGGCACGACTCCAAAATAAATCACATTCTTCCTCCACTGAAATGTAGGTTTTAATGCCGGAAAATATTTTTGGTAGTTCCACACGTTCAACCATTTCGGAAATAAGGCTAAGGTTCGTGCCATTACATAACTTAGTTAAAGTTCCGATGTTATGATAATTCTTTCGAGCCTATTCCTTTATGTGAGCAGTTATTTGATGGGATTTTCAAAGGCAGGTGAGGGTATTATTATTTTATATTATGTTGCTTTTTATCTCGAAGAAATTTAGTGTAGGATAGCATAAAAAACAATTTAGGTTACTAATACAGTAGGTACACATCGCAACTTATACAGTAGGTATACATCGCAACCGGATGGCTAATTTTTTCTTTGTGTCCGTAATTGTCAGGACACGGTTTGTATGAAAGGGAATTTTTGGAAAATCCGCCACATGGTTATTATATGAGAATACCAATTTCTTCATTAGTAAACTGCACCCGTGAGAAGCCGGGGCGAGTCGTTAGTAATAAATAGATAGACAATAAAATTAAACGGAAAAGTTCTAATAGTATTCAATTTGTAATAAAATGTAGTAGGTACCATTGTTTAATAAAGAAGTGCTTTATCTTGTACACAATCTCAAATTCCCATTTCAAGCCGGCTATTTCGTCGCTATCTTATTAATTACCATGGCGGAGATGGTATCGGTGTATCTCTCATTAGATGCAAAGCGGTAATTAATTTAGTTGTAAGCTTTGCTCGATCTTCTTCGTTGTCGCTTTGGGTCTTAAAGGAAATTGCAACTAGTCAAGTAGTACTTTGTTTGCAATTGCAACTAATTAAGTGAAATACTACTCTAGAATTTTATTTTATGAAACTCCTCATCATACACACAAACGGTACACATATGATGAAGAGTTTGAGAGACTTGCAATAAGAAATCGATCCTAATTTTTATTAGAAACATTATTATTATTAAAGTTCACTGTTATGCTTTTAGTGCAAGTTGACCGCGAAGTGACCAAAAAATCAAATTATACCTTGATAAAACCCATTCAAGCATTCTTTACCCGTTTATTATGCTTGTGTCACCAGCATAGTAACACAAGCATCAAAAACATCATGATCATTTTGGAAAGTGTAATAGGTTTAATAAGGTTAAATATCTACAGAAATGATAAAAATTACCATCAGTACCAGATGAGATCCCAGTCAAGGGCCATCTTGTCAACTTGTCATTGAAAAAAAAAACTTAACATAAATCGTTATCTTAATTACTTATATTATTATTATTATAAAACATGATTCAAAGATGAAAGCAGAGATGGGAAGGAATATTTATAAAGCTATCTCAAAGAAACGTAGCTTTCACGGTAATTATAATATGTATTAAACAGGATTCCATTAGAAAGGGTTTTGAATATACGGAGCATTATGAGAAATATTATTATCTTTATCAATGCCTAATACAAGAATGTTAAAGTCTTTAGTTTAGATATTATTTTTAGGGTTCCGTACCCAAAGGGTACCAACGGGATCCTATTACTAAGCCTACGCTGTCCGTCCGTCCGTCCGTCCGTCCGTCCGTCTGTCAGCGGGCTGTATCTCGTAAACCGTAATAGATAGACAGATGAAATTTTCACATATTATGTATTTCTATTGCCGCTATAACAACAAATAATAAAAATTAAATTAAATTAAAAAAAATAAATTAAAATATTTCCATGGGTACATGGGGATATTTTTATTTAATTTTTTTAACGGAACCCTAAAAGAGCGAGGCCCGACTCGCACTCGGCCGATTTTTTAATTTGCGTTTTAAGATTTTTAATTGATTTTACTGTTTAGATCTTTTATTAAAAAATCAGATTTTTTACTAACCAAAATGATTTATTTACAATTGAATTTTATTACTTCAAAAGCAATAAAATAAAACTCAGCAATGTTACTCAATGAAAGTCACCATTTTGAATTTTCTGGCATTCGAAATCAAAAAATACCCAGCCGTCCCACTTCCTAGCAGATTGCATTTAGAATCCAAATAAAATTCCTACGTTTGCAGCAACCGTTAGGCGTTAGTAAAAAGTTGCAGCTAAATTTTCCTCGGACTTTTTTCTCGGCTTTAACAGAAGATTGTAAGTTGATTTGATGAAATATTGATAGTCATGCTTATCATAATGGTGTCGCCCAGTTTGGTGCTACATGGATGGATACGTTTCATACGTAAACTAGCCGTGTACTAATGTTAGCTGGTATTCATTCTTCTTCTCAATTGGTCACGCTTGTTAGAGTGGTCGTGGCTGCTGGGATGATGTGACATTAGTTGTTAGTCGTGAGCATGGTAGGTAGGAAATAGATGGAGATGAAGTATATAAAGTAACTACTAGTCAAGCCGGGTGCCATCCGCCATTTTATGAGCATTATGTACAACACATTATGTATTCACTCTTATTGGATGAACTTCAGCTGTCAGCCTGTCAAGTAGTTGCGTGTTATTGGATTTGTGTCAATGGAGTATCGACTTGTCGATATTATAATAGGTGACGTTAAACGACTTGAATAAATTCTAATGCGTTACTGCTCATCACCATATTATCAGATAATACAAGAAGTTTGGTGTTTATAGTTGAAATTTATATCATTTGTCCGGTTATTTTAATACTTCACATAAATAATAAATGTTAGAATCTAATACCGCTATATAATAGATGATAATGTCCGTGTTTTCTGCTGTCGTTTCCGGCTAGTGAAAACTTAAAGAAAAAAATGGATGGGTGCTATAGGCGTGGAAAATATAAATATAACACACATCCCTCTACATAAAATATGAAAAGATCGTGTGATACATTTCTTTTCTGCGGTAAGAGCAAGAGGTGGATTTAATAATAATCCCTGTGCAATTCAATTACAACAAGAGGGCTTAGAAGAGATTACTAATTAATAAAAGCTGATAGAAAAGATGGCAGAATTGAGAATTGCGTTCCTCTTAACAAATAAATATTCAATTGTTCAAGAAAAACCCAGCTAATACAAACAATGATTTAACAGAAAAAAAAATCCTTGTACAGATTGAAGAGGACCGCAGCAATATTTATAAGAGGTACATAAACTATATGAAACCAATTTTAAATGGTAAAACGAAACCTGACGTGAAACGAAACGACACACAAAATACTTTTGGAATGATCCTGAGCACAAAACTAATGACTAATTGATGCCCATAAAAAGTATGATTTAAACATATTTAGACCTAAGATTCCGTTAACAATAACATGGTACTAAAATAAACGATGGTGTTGCAAAGGAGTTATTTATCTAACTTAATTTTATTCAGAAACGAATGAAAATTGGTTTGGTTCGCTTCATAAAAAGTGTCCCATTTCGATAGTTAAAAAATCGTAATATTAATAAAATATGTGTACTTACACTATTTTCATCAATTAAATACATAACCTATCAATCATACACTAACTGTCTTTTATTTCATTTATTATTTGACAACATATTTTGCTAGTTGCTCTTGCTTTTTAAAAGCGCTGAACGCTTTTAAAACTTTAGTAGACTACCACCCTTAGGAAGACTTAATTATAACTGTACAGTAACTAACTTAGGAAGTTGTACGGTAATCTTATCTTCTTAATATATATAAATTACGTGTCACTTTGTTTGTCCGCGATGGACTCCTAAACTACTTAACCGATTTTTATAAAACTTCGTAACTATCTGTAATTTGGTCCAACTTAAAAGATAGGATAGTTTTTGAATTGGGATAGTTTATTTATTTTATTTATATAGATAAGTAGGCGGTACGAAGTTGGCTGGGTCAGCTAGTAATATATATAAATTACGTGTCACGTTATTTGTCCACGATGGACTCCTAAACTATTTAACCGATTTTGATCAAACTTCGTTACTATCTGTAATTTAGTCCAATTTGAATGATACGAAAGTTTTTTTTGATTAGGATAGTTTATTTGTTTTATTTATATAAATAAGTTGGCGGTACGAAGTTCGCCGTATCAACTAGTATTCTATATTTGTTTATTTATATGTAGGGCATGCAGATAGCTGTCTCATGCTAAGCACGTCATGTTTCGACTCTACCACCGCTTATAGAAAAAATTCTACTGCTATGAGCCAGCAAGTTGCTCTTTTAATGAAAAGAAATAGTGGTTTATAATTAACAAACGATTGATACATATTATAATTTATAAATGAGTACTTTTTATATATGGTGATCTCTTTCAATTTCACAAAACGGCAGCGAAACTGTTTGGATATTCCAAGATCTTTAAAAACCTAAATCCACGCGAATAATATGTACCTGATAGAGTACAAACGTACGTTACGTAATTATTATTACCTATAAATACTACGTATACATAAATGCTTGATTATCGCTTCACTCCTTATCGATGTCGATAGTTTCGAAGCACACTCCCTAATGGGCGGCCATTTTATGAGGTTTTTTCTGTAGGTATGCACCCGATTTTTGTAGGTAGGGCACCTCCATGTATTTGCTACCTTCATGGTCGTGAGTCTCCTTGATTAATTTTGGATCGCACCGCCTCCTGCAAGATGCTCCTCCACTTGCGACGGTCAGTTGCGTTGCGGGAGCAATCCACTACAGTTGTCCGGGTCACCCCATTGATCAAGTCCGTCCAGCGCGTGGGTGATCATCCTCTCGCTCTTTCCACCTGTGAAAGCTGGTATTTATAGGTTAGCTGATTATATTATAAAGTCCTATTTGGTAAACTCGTAAACCTACCCATGAGGTATAAACATCGTAGAATAGAGGAGGTATAAATTGATCCTTTGATGATAGCCTACATAACTTAGTTTATACGGATTATACGGGTCTGCCCGCAAAATTCAAATTTAATTTGGTTTTTCGCAATTTGTAAATTATTACGACAAAATAGGCTTATGGCATTCTAATTGTGCCAATGGCAGTATCATCTTCACAGGTTTATATAAAAAACTTTACTCGAAACTGTCCAGTTTATAAAATTAGTCAGAATATAAAACCAAATTAAATTTGAATTTCGCGGGCAGACCCGTATAATCCACCTTAAAGAGTATTTGGGCTTTTAGTTTGGAGGCTTGTTAAACACACACTTTTTTCACACACGTGTGTGAAAAAACAAAAATAAATATTCCTGTTTATTCGTGCAGTTAATTACTGAGAATTCTTGTCATTTTCATACATGAATGCAGTGGAGCAACCCATAAAACTTGTTTTTATAATTTAATATTCATTTTTAATTGCGTATACTGAAATTTCAGAATGTTCATGAAGTTGGTAATTGGCTTAATTTACTCGTTGAATCGTATTTCCGAACTGTGCTACTACGCGTTCGTTTCAAGTTGAGCCCTGCACCAGAGTAAAGAAATCTTCACCCCTCGCGCTTCCCCGCACCGCACCTCAAGTCAGACCCACAGTAAAGACACAGTATATGAAGATGCAGTATAATAGTTTATCTATTGTTTTATTTTTTAAGTACTAGCTGACCTGTCTTAACTATGAATATTGAATTCGAATTAGTACTTAAATAATAAAAAAAAATATATAAAAAAAGTGTTTATTATTCTAATGCTTTACGATATACAACATTCTTAGTTTTTTTTTTAACCAAACCTACCAAAACTCCTAATATCCAAAGTTCAATTTAATAAATTGAACTTTTAATACGTAAACTTAGATTATGAATTATTGTTAAATATTATTTTTGCATGCCTATCCGGCAGATTGTAAGGTCTTTTACTATAATGTAACACCATTGTACTACTCAATCTGTGCAAATAAATAATTTGAATTTGAAATTTATTTTTAATAAGCGGTGCTTCGCGAGCGGTTTACTAAGTGGGTCTGACTTGAGGTGCGGTGAGGGGAAGCTCGAGAGAGCTAGGGGAAATTTGTAACGCGTAGTACCACTAGATCAAAGGTGTCAAACTACTGCATATCCTATACTGTGTCCGTACTGTCGGCATGGAACTAGGAATTACGACTACGTCGATTACTTTACTCTATGGTGCAGGGCTCAACTTGAAACGAACGCGTAGTGTGTTATTCAAAGTTTTAGATGTTTAATTTGTACTATTGGTCACCCAGTGATGTAAATTCTAAATAAGTTTTAATGTTATTCTTTTATCAAAGTGTACAACAATGTTTTTTTGGCGACAATCTCTACTATGTGCGAAGACTTTTTCAATCAATAACCTAGCTGTATGCGATATTGCACATCTTTTTTTCACACAAACGGGAGCAGCGTCAAATGACGTTGTAATGAATTCAGCAGGTACCAACTAGACCACTGACGTCCTAAGACGTCGACGTTCATAATATACTAATATGTACTAGGACGGAGGGCCATCAAAGACGGTAAAAAAATCGGTGCGGTGCACTAGAATTTTGAAAGTTCGTAGTGTCGTGGCACAGCAACCCTTCTCTCAGCTACAAGTATGGCCAGACGCCGCACTGTAACGTCGTGCTCAATGGGGATCTCCACGCAGAACTAAAACTAATGTAGGTGGCAGCACAGGCGCAATGACCAAAACATTACTAGAACTTTCTTTACGTTCTGTTTAAACTATGTAGTTTTTTCTGTTTTTTGCATTTTGGGTGATATTTCTTGTAATGTCTGTCAATTACAGTATGTATTCTTCCTTGAGTGTGCCACAGCTTAAAGCAGAACTAAGAAAAAGAGGTGCAGCTTTAACGGGAAAGAAAGCTAACCTCATCGAAAGGTAATAGTTAAGTTGTACTTTGCTAACTATATAACTTTATTTTTCGTGTAATTTACGTTTAATTGTGAATGTGCGAATGTGAAATACGAAACAACTCACCTGTGTAAGCGGATTCCCCAACATAATTAGTATCTTTGAAGTGATTACGACATAACCTAGAATTTACAGTGGCCACAAAACTATTTCGTCGTATAGAGTTCTCTCATTGTTTTTTTTATGCATCAATTTTGGGAAACAAATGCACACCACTTATATTACATCCTGGCACAGAACAAAGTGGCATGGTAGTTTATTCATAAAAAACACTCCCATGTAAACAAATGAAAACGAAGATGACGGCTTTGCATTGGCCATTGCGACGATGCGCCCTCTGTAGTGATAAAATCGCAGTGGGCATCCCCCATTGGCAGTATGAACGTGAACAATGAGGGCCTGTATTACCACCTTCTGATAAGTGTCGGATAGCCTAACCGTAAATTTTGTCACTTTCTTACTTTATGTCAAATGACAAAGACAAAATATGCGAATAAGCTATCCGACACTTATCAGAAGGTGGTGAAAATGGCCCTGAATGTTTTATCTTATTTTAATGTATTTGTAATAAATATTATGTACTATGTAACTGCCTCGTTGGTCTAGTGGTGAGCACGTTCGACTACGGATGACGAGGTCCCGGGTTCGATTCCCGGGTCGGGCCAAAAAAAAAAAAAGGTATTGGGTTTTTCTGTCAAGAAATTCTCATTACTAGCCCGGAGTTAGGAAAGTTGGCGGTGAGTCACCCCCGTGCCTCGGAGAGCACGTAAAGCCGTCGGTCCTGCGCCTGATCTCTCTCCGGTCGTGTCGGATTTTCCGTCCCATCGGACTATATGAGAGTGAGGGAATAGAGAGTGCACCTGTGTCTGCGCACACACTTGTGCACTATAATATCTCCCGCGCAGATGGCTAATCTCTGAGCAGATTGGCCGCCGTGATCGGATTCGGTCGGGAGGACATTATTATTATTATTATGTACTTACCTATAAGTTTTATATATTTTTTTAATATAGCCGTTATATATCTATCTAGCCGGAATATCCTTTTTCTAATTATTATTTCTTTTCGAACTTATTCTAATATTTTGTTAAATATTCTACATACCTTTGCTTTGTGGGTAAAAGAGCGCTTCTGTGATTTATAGAGTTAGTTGGAAAAAAAACGATGAGCAAAAAATTCGAACTATGAGGCACGCTGCACGCATCTTTGACTTGCCGTAATTGTGCATTTTAACTTTTTAAGCAATGCTTAAGCATTCACTTTCTTTAATAAAAAACATCATGAGAAAACCTGCATGCCTGAGGAGTTTTCCGTAATATTCTCAAAGCTGTGTGAAGTTTATCAATCCGCACTTGGCCAGCATAGTGGACTATGGCCTAAACCCTTCACGTCATTTGAGAGGAGCTCTGTGCTCAGAGGGCCGACGCGACGCGACGATAGGTTGAAAAACAGCAAAATATTAGAACGTTCTTTTAATTATTATAGAAATATTTCAAAAGTAAATTTTGACATGTATCTCATGTTCATCAGCAGTGAATAATGCAACCTGCTTTTTGTACCAGGTATAAAGAGACTCAAGCGTTTTCAGCCTCGCCCGCGATGCGTTAATGATGTTTACTTTCCCTAAAAGCCTCCCATATACGTCTCTATCAAACATTTTTGCGTAGAATGGAAATATGTTGATAAATATACTCAAGAGTGCATTTATTATAGACAACTTACGTCAGAATAATCAACATCTTCGGAAGATTTTGACTCTACAATTTGCGATTGGTCATTGTAGGTCGTGAATACCTCCTGAAGATGCTCCATTATTGGAGTGGAACATGTGTAGAGTATAATATTTCAGCGAGTTTGTGTAGAGTTGAGTGTTGGTATGCGTATTCTTTGCTTGGTTGCTTCTTCTGCCGGTGTTTCTTGTAGCGGGAGACACGTAGTATATTATGTACTACGCGCGCGCGTGCTATATGTTTTAACATACAAAATTTTCTAGTTTTGCGGATTATAGCAATATACGTCTGTTGCCCTTGCGTATCTTAAACCACACGGAAATGCCTGCTGCTTTCCCGTTGACCAATATGATTATTTCATGACGAAGTAACGGGTAACTTTTTTTTTATTCGATGACAAGCTAGTCCTTGACTGCAATCTCACCTGATGGTAAGTGACGATGCAGTCTAAGATGGTAGCGGACTAACTTGGAACGGGTATGGCAGTGAACATTCAACCCATATCCCTAATTGGTTTCTACACGCCATCGTGCCGGAACGCTACATCGCTTGGCGGCACGTCTTGGACGGTAGGGTGGTAACTAGCCACGGCCAAAGCCTCCCACCAGACAAGAGTGCAGTTTATGTGTAACTGCATAAAACATCTATCTCTAGCTATCGGAATATGAATTTTGAAACTATCACTGTAAGAACTAAGTTTTTTAAGTAAGTTATAATTCAGATAAAATATCAGTAAGTATATCATTTTCTTTAGGTAGGTATTTTGCTGTTCATATATAACCGCACATATAATAACAAAAAACAAATATAATTAATTATTATGAACTCCCGTTTCGGGGGGATTTTTATTTGTAAATTATATTATTATTATTTGTGTAGTTTTTTACTTATTGGGTTTTTAATGTCTGAAATAAAATTATTATTATTAAAATAGAATAAAAATAAAATAAAGTTTAGAAACAGTTTTTCATCATGGCTAATTTAAGATTAAATATATTTAGTACCATTATTAAAGAGAATTAGTTTCGTTTGAAAAATTAAATTATAATTTCATGAGAGCTTTATAGCGATATTAACCTAACTCAACGTAGGAGTGAACGCCAAACTTTATATAATCCAGCATCGTAATCTTGCATAAGAAGAGCAGAGTATAACTCAAAATTTACTTAGGAATGTTTCATCGTGAGTTAGCAACTCGTTTACTCATAATATATGAGTAGGTACCAGATATCTCTCCTTTTCAGGCTCAACTGTCAAGACATTAGATCGAGCTCTTGGGTTTTGCTTTGGTTAACAATGACATGATCTGAATAAGGATTCGAACCCCCGAACCGATAGTTTCACTCCTTCGTTAAACCGCTGCGCTATCACAGCTTTGTTAGGACGGGTATAATAAAGGAAGGCAACAAGGGTAGTGATGAAAAATTCTTACGCCTAGCAATAAGGGTCGTGACGGACAATTCTTATACATTTTTTCGTCCAGCTCCCTTCCGCCAAACCGCCTGAAAAGGAACTTTAAAATCCAAATTCCAAGTTTCAAATTCGCTAGTTATTTTATTGTTACTGCCTAGTGGAGAGAGCTAAGAAGTTACAAAATAAGTGCACGCAACCATGTTGTAAAGTCAGCTGAAAGGTCATACGCCAAGTCTGTTGTGTCTCTTGTGAAAAAAATAAAAAACTGTAGAAATGTGCAAGAGATCACCCGCATGTCTCACAAGCGATCCAAAAGCCACAAGAGGCGTACACAACATATTTTAATAAAAAAATGTGTTTGAAAAGATAATCATATTACGCTCATGTCTTTGACAGCAGGAGTTGATGCGACCCCTCTTTCTGTTCACGTATTTTTTATATATTTTTAATATAAATACGAAAATGTTTGTGATACCAAGGTTCTTTGTAAATGATTATTCTACACTCCCGAAAAAAAAACAATGAAAGTAAAATTACTGTTCAAGTCATGTATCACAAAAGTTTTGGGTCTAAAAGTTCCAAATTGAATAAATGAAGGTCTGTATTTCAGCTTTGCCCAAAATTTTATTTATTTTGTTCTCCAACATCAAACCTAGAAAAAGACCAATGATATTATCAAGAGGCGACGCTTTGTATTCTGGTGAACTAGCTAATGTCCACGACTTCGTCCACGATTTAGTTTTTTTCTTTGATTTTCGGTGATAAAAGTAGCCTATGTCACTCTCGAGGTCCTCAACTATACCCAAATCGATCTGTAGCTCTGTTGCAGCGTGACCGAAGGACGAACCAACAAACAAACACTTTCGCATTTATAATATTAGTATGGACTACAAACAATAATAAAACCAATTTTATATTAAACTAGCTGATGCCCGCGACTTCGTCCGCGTGGATTTAGTTTTTTTAAATCCCACGGGGAACTCTTTTTAATTTTCCGGGATAAAAAGTAGCCTATGTCACTCTCCAGAACCTCAATACCCATGCGAAAATCACGTTGATCCGTAGCCCCGTTGCGGCGTGATGAAGGACAAACCAACAAACCTACAAACAAACACACTCGCATTTATAATATTAGTAAGGATTTTATTTTTATTCCAATGATGTTGGACCGCCTAAAAGTCAAAATAGTCGTACGTAGCTAGCAGGAATTCCGGTGAATAACGTTACTCACAGGAACATAGGACGCATTCGGATTTAAACAAAAAATGTAATTATTATCGTATATAAATAAAAATGTATATTCCCTATATCCCGTGCTAGATACATCACGCGTGAACGACTGGACTGATTTTGACGGGACTTCCAATGACAGATAGCTGATGGTATAAGCCTAGCATAGGCTACTTTTTAACTGATTTTCAAAAAAGGATAAAAAAGTATTGTGGTTTTTAACCTATAAATATAAATATCTCCGTGATTTCTAAACCGATTTGCCTGAATTTTTTTTAATCGATACAGAAACTTTGCGAGATGGTCCCATAAAAGTTGTAGTTGTAGTTATTGTAGTAGTTATAGTAGTAGTAGTTGTAGAAGTAGTTGTAGTAGTTGTAGTTGTAGTAGTTGTAGTAGTAGTAGTTGTAGAAGTAGTTGTAGTAGTTGTAGAAGTAGTTGTTGTAGTAGGTAGGACCTGGGAAGTATACCTTTTGAAACATAAAAAGAATTTTCCAAATCGGTTCAGGCGTCTTAGAGTAATCGGTGAACATACATAAAAAAGATTCCGTTGAATTGAGATCCTCCTCCTTTTTTGAAGTCGGTTAAAATAAGAATAAAAATAAGTTTAAATTTGAAGAAGTTATGGAGTAAAACAGTCAAAATAGTTCAACCCCTATCTCAGAGAACATACATCCATCCATACATCCCATCCATCCATCTATCCGTATACTAAGTACATCTATCCATATATCCATCCTCACAAACTTTCACATTGATAATATTAGTGGTATAAGTAGCATAGGATATAGTTAATGTAGTTAATGTTAGTAGCAGGAGGATACAAACATAAATACGTACATGCATACACATACATACATGCATGGATACATTTATACATACATGCATTCATGCATGCATACATACATACATGCACTCATGCATGCATACATACATACATACATACATACATGCATGCATTCATACATGCATGCATTCATACATGCATGCATTCATACATGCATGCATACATACATACATACATACATACATACATACATACATACATACATACAAACATGCACACATGCATACTTGCATACATACATGCATACATACATACACACACATATACATACATACACACACACATACATACATGCATACAACTTACATACATACATACATACATGTATGCATGCATGCATGCATATTGGCGCATATCCTTAAATAAATAATATTATCCTTAAATAAATATGTGAAAAGTAGCATTCGAATATCCCGCGAGAACTGTCTGTTTTCCCGGGATAAAAAGTAGCTGTTGTTACTTTTCCGGTCCTCAACTATGGCTATCCAAAAAACCACGTCAATATACAACTCCCTTCGCACATAATTAAAGGATAAATATATGAAAAGTAGTATACTAATATCGCGCAGGAACCGTTTGTTTTCCCGGGATAAAAGTAGCCTTTGTCACTTTTCAGGCCCTTAACTTTACCAGTGCTAGGAAAACCACTTCAATCTATACCTCCGTTGGCGCATAACTGAAGGATAAATATGTGTAAAGTAGCATACAAATATCCCGCGGGAATTATTTGTTTCCCGGGATTAAAAGTAGCCTTTGTCACTTTTCAAGTCCTCAACTATGCCTATCCAATAAACCACGTCAATCTGTAACTCCGTTGGCCCATAATTGAAGGATAAATATGTGAAAAGTAGCACACTAATATCCCGCGGGAAGTGTTTGTAGGAACAGTTACAGTTACAGTTTTATTATAAGTATAGATAGATAATAATTAAATTTTATGTAACAATGTCAATTTTTAGGGTTCCGTACCCAAAGGGTACCAACGGGACCCTATTACTAAGCCTACGCTGTCCGTCCGTCCGTCCGTCCGTCCGTCCGTCCGTCCGTCCGTCTGTCAGCGGGCTGTATCTCGTAAACCGTAATAGATAGACAGATGAAATTTTCACATATTATGTATTTCTATTGCCGCTATAACAATAAATAATAAAAATTAAATTAAATTAAAAAAATTAAATTAAAATGGGTAGGTGGGTAGATGGAAATCTTTTAATTTAATTTTTTTTTACGGAACCCTAAAAGAGCGAGGCCCGACTCGCACTTGGCCAATTTTTGACGTTCGTAAGCGTAAGAATATGCAGTCGCTTGTGCTTGAAATTTCAAAAACTGATGCTTGCTATGGTTTTTTGAAACCGAAGCTTGCTTGCTTGTTTGCTTGCTTGATTTCTTGCATGCTTGCTGGATTTAAAAAAACCCGAATCCCGATGAAAAAATCGATGCTGCGGATAATGTAAGCGTGATTTAAGTACAATCAGCGCCATCTATCGGTGGTTTTTCAAAATCCCGCGGGAACCTTGGATTTTTCCGGGATAATTTATAGCCTATGTGTTGTTCCAGGGTATAATCTATCTCCATTCCAAATTTCAGCCAAATCCATCCAGTAGTTTTTGCGTGAAAGAGGAACAAACATACACACAAACTTTCGCCTTTATAATATTAGTAGGATTTTATATTAATAACAATAAATAATTATAATAAGTCGATAATATGAACGTGATAGCTTAACACCATCAGCTAAGCATACTTTGAATAAAGTATAATCATTGCATATTATTGCAAAATAATAAAATAAGTAAGTGAGGGGACGTGAAGTTAATTAGCGGTGCTGCTTTATTGTGAAACTAATAAACCAAAGCAAATAATTCTCAGAAACTTAATTCCGGATTTGTATTTTACATCGTGGAGTATCCTTAAAGAATAGATCTTTTCTGTATAATAACTTTGTGTTATATCTGATAATAATAGATTAAAGTGTATTTTAGAGAAGATCGGCCACAGGCTGTTGGGAGTGAACAATAACTATTACCGAACCCTTGTCCAAACTATTTATTGAGAGTTATTCGTGTTACTGTTTCTGTTGAAACGGACCTTTTTCTGAATATCCGGCCGAGTGAAAGCAATAAAAGTCAAATTACTGGGCGAGTCATGCATCACCAAAGTTTTTGGTACGAAAGTCACAAATTGAATAAAATTAAGATCAGTTGCTGCCCACATGTGATGTAGGCACTAAACTTAGTAAGTATGTAGGTATACGAATCACTTTATACTGTAAATTTGGATAGTATGTCTACTGTAAGTTTTGGTCATCACATGAACATACATAATTATATGGACGTCTACTACGTCGTGGCAGGTACTTCCACAATGCATAGTGTTGTGCCGCTTGTGTTGACGGAATGAAATATTATTAAATTGCAAGATCTGCTAAAAGGATTTTCGGTGCAAACAACTTACCACTTGACAAATATTTTAAAAAGAAAATAGTAATTAAAAGCTGAATTCATGATCTCTGACATTCCTAACAGACTTGTTTATGGCCTCAATGGACCAACGGCTATAGGTGCGGATGGAAAGACTAAAAGGTCGCACATTCGATCCTCATCCGTTGCACTATCGTCGTATGCACTTCTAACACAAGCTTTCCCTTATTTTGAGGGGAGAGGAGAGTAGGCATCAGTCAAGTTTACTTTGGTTCATCATCATCATCATTAGAAACCCATCAATGGCTCACTACTGAGCGCAGGTCTCCTCTCAGAGAAGGGTTATAGGCCATAGTTCACCACGCTGGCCCAATGCGAATTGGTGGACTTCACACACCTTCAAGAGCATTATGAAGAACTCTCAGGTGTGCAGGTTTCCTCACGATGTTTTCCTTCACCGTTGAAGCAAGTGATATTTAATTGCTTAAACGCACTTGACTCCGAAAAGTCAGAGGTGCGTACCCGGGATCCAACCTGCGACCTCCCGTAAAGCAGACCACAGTCCTAACCACTAGGCTATCACTGCTTATAACTGTAACTTTGGTTAATAATCTTTAAAAAATACGTAGGTACATTTATTATGCTTATTAAATGTATTGAAATTTATTGTAGATGCGCAAAAGGGGAAGTCTGGGAAGTATAAGATATTTACCTTAACCAAAGTAATTTCCGCGCCAGTGTTATAATGGTTGCGTTGTTGCGCGTAATTTTGAGTAACAAAGAATGTGTGTTCCGCCGGAAATTAAATTAAAATTTCATGAGAGTAATACTTTCTATGTTCAACTCGTTTTATGCGAACATCGATACCACATGTCGGTGTAATTGGAGCGAGGGAGCGAGGGTAAATTCTCCCGTTATAATTATATAATGTTCTCAAATATTTGTCTTAGAATATCTGTACTTACTTACTTGTTTGAAGGAAATTCTATTAACGAGTTAATTATGTTGGCTTTGAGATTGCAAAATTTTCGACATATTAACGAAATGTAATAGGTACATTACTTAATACATACATGTATTTTTGTATGTATGTATAACACGTAATTTTAAACCTATGTGATTAACAAAATTTTAAACATACATACATATTACAAATGGGCTACGTTACTTCTTAAACTAATAACTGTTCCTGTAAAACTATTAAAGGTGATTTCTATAGATATATTGTTTATTTATTCAAACAGATTAAAAAATACACATTGTTTTAAACCATTTATTAATTCACAATTCAATCAAGCACTGTTAAAATAAAACTGACAATTACATGTAATTAAAAGACTTGTTTGGTTCCCTTTATTGGATGACTACACTAGCGGCACGCTATGATGGCCGGTTTGACGTTTGTCCGCTCATGAAGTTCCGTATTAATTGATAACGACTTTGAAGGAAATAATTGTATTACTTTATTGACGATAGTGATGTGCAGAGATTCATAAATTTTATCGAATGTAGTTTTAGGTTTAGGACTCAAAATTTATTTATTAAATTGATTTCTAAAATGTATACAAGTGTAGAAAAATCAGTTTGCACCATTTAAGGGGTGAATGTACTTGTGAATATGAACAATTTTCACTATGTGGACAAACCTCTGAAATCGCAAAAAAATATCAGCTGTTTCATACAAAAGGTAAAATTTTTATTTTTATATGATATATACCACAACTCGGCATTTGGTTTTCTAAATTGAAAATTTTTAAAAACCTTTTTTGGTATCTTTTGTATTCATATGTTTCTTGTGTGCATATAAAGTATGTATATTCATTTTCATTCAAATATTCAGTTCGTTCAAATAAATTAAATAAACATATACATTTTTGTTTTATTAAACCTATTTAATCAGGTACAAAAACAAAACTTAATTGTTTTTTGTTCGAGAATAAATTGACATTCCACATCACTATTGTAATGTGTCAAACCGGCCATCATAGCGTGCCGCTAGTGTAAATAATTTGGTAAGCTTTCATTAATTATTTATCAATACTGATTTCACAAGACCGATACTGTAAAATATTTTTTATTTTATTTAATTTAATATTTTAATAATCAGTTTTGTGAAATCCCCCCCCTGCTATTACTGAAATACCTATTGAAGTTTAAGATTATTTGGGTCGTAATCCATTTTCTTATCTCCAATAATAAATATTTAATACAATATAGTGAGTAACTAATGAATTATATGCAGAAAAGTATTTAACCTGTTATACTCGTCTCAAATTAGCATGTTCCTATTCATCTTAGATAAAAACTCATAAACATAGTATTCTTTGCTACCGTTAAAAACCATGTACGTAATTTTATGTAGTAGGTAGGTTTATTATAGGACAGTTGAGGGATGGCTAAAATAATTTGATTCACACATTCGAATAGGTATCGGTTTTATTCCTGTTACAAATATCCTATAACACAGTACCAGTGATATAACACTGTCTGTCAAAATAGTTAGCCTTCGTACATCACTGGTATCAATCAAATCGACTTACCACGTCGCGGGATCGATGGTACGTTCATTTATCTAGGTAAATAGAGACTTTCAGCACTGCATATTATACGGGTAGTATGTATTTCAAATAAAATGTACCGCAATAGGTATGCCTCTATTATACTTACATAATATGTGTGTGTGTGTGTGTGTTTTTTTACTTGTTTGATTCTTTATTCTCAAAGCTCCTCGACCGATTTTAACGTGACATAGATATAGTTTGTCTAATTTTTTTTATCCAGGGCAAATAATATACTGAAATCTGAACAAAATAACTCTGGGCATTTTTCAATATGTAAAATTCATGCGGATGCTCTCACGACAGTACCTCTTTTTGCCCATTCGAGGCAAAGTCAACATTTGTTTTTATGAAAGAAAATTAAATATTATTATTGGAGAATAATTAACTATGCGAAGTTTCAAGTTACTTTTATTAACTTTAAAACCCAATTGCCCATTTACGCGTGGAATTTAGTGAAATGGTTGGGAAAAATATCAATATTGCTCAATAAATAAATTTCGATTTTCTATTTTTAAGTATTTTTTATATTAGGTATGTTTATTTACTTACTAGAAATGATGCCCGCGACTTCGTCCGCGTGGACTAAGGTTATTTCATTCCCGCGGGAACTGTTATTTTCCGAGATACAAAGTATGCTGTAATCCTGAGTATGAGCTATCTCCATTCCGAATTTCAGCTAAATCGGTTTATTCATTGTGGCGTGAAAGAGTAACAAACATCCATCCATCCATCCTCACAAACTTTCACATTTATATTATTAGTAGGATATTTGGTGAGTGAGAGTTACACAGCTATTTGGAGCGAACGTCCTTATCGTTAGGGTTTCCGACCTCGGAACTCCCAACGAAAATCGCCACGGCCTAGCCACGGCTCAGATAAACCCGTCAATACAAAAGTTCAAGGGTTTTTAGGTGAACCGGATTTAACTGCAGCTTTGATTTTGTAGTTTTATTTACCTTAAAATAAACACATACATTATTACAAATTACCAGCAAATAAGCACTTAAAACAGCCTATATTTTTATTTGTTTGTAAAGATCAGATTTTTCTTTTACTCAACATATTATCGCTTGTTTGCTGCAACACTGTATTGTTTTTCAAAAAAAAATGTCGTAGCGCCGATTTCACCAATGCGACGTCGAGTTACGTTTAACTGAGGAATAAATTGGGTGTTCTAAGTTCAGTTTTTGTATCGAAAATCTGCCTAAACATCAAATTTACGCTCGGATAACACTCTCGGATAAGACTTATTTTACGTTGGTGAAATTGGCCCTTAGTGGAATTATCTTAAAACAAAATATTTTCCTTTAGACACATCTTGAAGTTATGATTTAACATGAAACGAAATTATCAGAGCATACTAATTAAGAACTTTCTTCTCCGAAGTCAGATAGAAGTAAAAGCACACTCCAGTGCAATTAAGAGCATTTGAACCAAACTTTCGCAACGTTATTTTCAGTATTATGAAATAAACTTTATACAAAATAAATAAAGTTATACAGAAGACGGTACAAGTTTCTATGTTGAAAATTTACTCTTACTCAGGTAGGTATTTAATTAATAATTCGTATACTCCGACAAAAGTTTACTGGCCCAACATTAATTTGGCACAAAGTTAAATTTTGACATGGCGAAACTATAAGGGTTCCTTGTTTACTACGGAACCCTAAAAAGTATTAAAAGTAAACGAGTGAATCATGTTCTAGCGCTCATACATATGGGGACGCTTAATGTGTGTCTGGGGGGATGTTTGACCCCTCCAATAGGTCTGGCAGCTTACAGAAAATATTGCAATAGTTCCCTGAGTATCATGTATAAAAATCGTAACTGAGAATATAACTTAACTTAAATTATATATTTTTTTGGGAGCTTCAAAGCGTCTGGCAAAAGTTACCGCCGGCGGTAAGCGTCTGGCAGTATTAATTTATTAATTTTTACAATATTCTTTAAAACATATATGAAAATCAGCCCTGAGAATTTAAGATAAGTTAGCCTAGTTTTTACCTACCTTTAGCACCTGGTATCTGGAAATTGGCCGTCGGCACAAGCTAACAGGTACGCATACACTGAAAGGACTTACGAACACTATTCTATCGTACATAAATCATGGCTGAGAAAATAACTTAAGTCTGGCGGCACTGGGATCTTGGACCAACTTGTTTGTTACTCGAGACTCGAGTGGTATAAAAACCAAACAAATATGAAATTATTACACTAACTAATATACTATTAAAGCTAAGAAATTTAAATTTTTTTGTGACATTAAAAACGCCTACATTTAATTTATGCTTCACAAAAACCGCATAATTTTATCTCGTTATTCATTTCAGAAACAGAAATTCCAATTTGCAATTAATTTTATGAAATTCTTCTGCATTTTCTGCTTAATGAATATGGAATTATTTTCAATTGAAAATGGATATAACTTACTATATTCAATGTATTTCTTTAAGAGACTTGAGAATTTATTTAAAATTAATATTAATTTAAAATCTAATTAAACTATATATACCAATTGTTTTATTAGAAGCCAAAGCCTCAAAAGCGCAAAGGCGTGACTGTGCGGACAGAAAACTGAAAGGTCGACGGTTCAAATCCAACACGTTTTACAAAACTAAAACTATTGTTTTATCAATGTTAATTTTATTAATTTTCTGCCATATCTTTGTTCGTCATGAGTCATGACACACACGTGCACGGGTCCGACTCGCACTTGGCCGGTTTTATAAAAAAAATTGGAAGTCTTGCTAATAATAATTAAAAACAAATATAAAATAAAAAAAAATATTTAAAAATAATTTAAAAAAAAGCACACTGTCACGTTTCGTGAGTGAGATTCGAACCTGCGACATCATATATTATGCGGTAAGGAAGACGACGGCTACTTGCCGACTGCGCTGTACAAGTTTGCTTGAGAACCTCTAAAATGTTGAATGCTTACTGAAATCTCCAGGTGACGATGGTGACGGTGACGATTTCGCGAAATCCATGTTTTTTGCTCACCCAAGAAAGTGCTCAACGTGCCTAAAGAAGTTTTCACTTCGAAAATAATACAATTTATATAGCACGAGTCCGCCTCTACGCATTGGGCCAACACAACGTGGTGGACTATGGCCTATAATCCTTCTCTGAGAAGAGATCTACGCTCAGTAGTGATTTAGTGAACCTTTGATGGGTTGCTGATAGTGATGAATATAGCACGTACTTATATAAAAATTTTAGAAATTACTTATGTGAAAACTGTTAAAGAGCCTGTTTTTTCCAAAATATTTTTACGTGTACCTACCGATAAGTTATCTGCCGTAACAAGGTAGTCCTTTTGAGAAGAACGTCCATTTTATCGTGTCGGATTTCCGGTGACGGAGACAACACCGATTCACAGTTTAGATAAGCCAGTCAGCAAAAAAAAATAGATCAAGAAAACAACTCTACAAGTTTAGGCCAGTTCAGGTGTCTATTAACCACGTTATTTAATCAATTTCCAAGTCTTCGCCATCTTCTTAATTTGTAGACGTCAGCATCCGGTGACAGGCCTTTTGCAAGGATCGGCACAGACCCCGATCCTCTGCCGCTTGTGTCCAGGCACTCCCAGGGCAAGGGGCGCTTCGTTTCCCGTGCAGGATCGCCATTCGAGCCCCATAGGACCCAAACGGTCGTGGATGCTATAGATATCTTCTGTGATAATACCTATACCAAGTATAAAAAAGAAATTAAGTAGAATTAAGTTGGTAAGTAATCTATTTATCTTTTTTGTTTAGCTGTTTTGTTATTTTAGCCTAATGTTGCACTGTAGTTGTAACTGTAGTACACTTCTCTTACTCATGCTACGTCCACATGTAGAAAGAAGACTTGATTGTACAACTAATCATTTCATATACCTACTGTATTATGTCTGTTTCAAACAATACCTAATTGTAGTCTGTTTTGTGGCCTAATAAAGAAAAAAAAATTGATTTTTAATATTATAATTTATATTCCTACGGCGTAAAGTAGACGTAGTCGCGGTTTGCCAAACCAATAGCTGCCTTCAGCCTTATAGCTGGGTCTAAAATTGGTTTTGTGTTTATTATGACCATAAATTTCCAATAATGCAATATTAATATTACTATACGGTATACGGTACCCATTATGGTTATAAAAGGTGTCATTTAGTGTGAAAAATTTAGGCGGAGGCATATTTAATGACCAGCAAATGGAGGTACCTAATAGTTTATTGCTTTTAGATGTGCCCGATGCCTTTTTAGGGTTCCGTACCCAAACCCTATTACTAAGCCTACGCTGTCCGTCCGTCCGTCCGTCTGTCAGCGGGCTGTATCTCGTAAACCGTAATAGATAGACAGATGAAATTTTCACATAAATTATGTATTTCTATTGCCGCTATAACAAAAAATAATAAAAATTAAATTAAATTAAAAAAAATAAATTAAAATATTTCCATGGGTACATGGAATTTTTTTTTTTAACGGAACCCTAAAAGAGCGATGCCCGACTCGCACTTGGCCGATTTTTTTAACAGACTTCAAAAAAGGACGAGGTTCTCAATTCATCGGAATCTTTTTTTTTATGTATGTTCACCGATTACTCCAAGACTCCTGAACCGATTTGGAAAATTCTTTTTTTGTTTGAAATGGTCCCATTTAAATTTTATCGAAATCGGTTGAGCGGTTTTTAAAAAATCTACAATAAATTATATTATACTTTGTAGTGGTGCGGGCGTTTGAAGTCGGTAGATAATTATTATATATGTTACGGTAAATTTGATAAATGCGATAATTATTAATAATTTTCGGTAATTATTAATAACTAGCTGATGCCCGCGACTTCGTCCGCATGGATTTAGTTTTTAAAAATCCCGCGGGAGCTCTTTCATTATCCGAGATAAAAAGTAGTTCTCCCGGTCTGAGGAACCACTACTACATCCATTACTATACCCATGCAAAAAATCGCATCAATCCGCTGTTCTGTTGCGACGTGATTGAAGGACAAACCAATAAACAAACACACTTTCGCATTTATAATATCAGTAATGCTTTATTATAACACTTTTTATAATTGTCAAATTTTTTACCATACTTAACCAAAGACAAAATTACGTTTAGCTGTCATTTACGTTTTGTTATTCCACTGTCATTTGCGTTTTGTTATTCCATGTCAGATGCGTTTTTCTTATACCACGTTTTATAGTGACATGACGGAAACGCGGTCTAACGGGATAAAAAGTATCCTATGTCCGTCTCCTGGTTCTAACCTACCTCTCCACCAATTTTCAGCCAAATCGGTTCATCCGTTCTTGAGTTATAAATAGTGTAACTAACACCACTTTCTTATATATATATATATATATATATATATATATAGATTACCTCACCATTTGGTAAATTTGATAAATACTATGAATTTCATCACTTTTATCGGTTATTATTAATAATTCACTGTTGTCTTTGGTAAAAGTGATAAAACAAACGAGAACCAATCTGACAACCCCTCTAAACCCCACCCGACTCCTTTCTCCAGCCACCTTTAACCTCACCAACAGTAAGGATTTTCGGGTGCAAGTATTTCCTACGTGTCTTAAAAAAAATAACAACGAAAGCTGTGATGAACCTAACTAACAGTAAGGATTTGCGGGTAAAAGCATTTCTGGGTGGTTATAAAAGTGGCCAACCGAGCCAACAGTAAGGATTTCCAGATGCAGGTATATACGGGTGGGCCTAATAGTGCCACCCGAAGGCAATATTTTGATTCCTCGTACCTAGACCTATTAGAAACTACCAGCGATATTTCGGATATGAACCGAGCCACTAAGCATAGACTACATCAGGGAGCTCTACGTTATAGCTCCTCAATCCTGATGCTGCAGGGTATTGCCCACCCAAACTGCGAGAATTTAGGAATTGACGATTACGAATTGATATTGTAGCCACTAAGAATAGACTACATCATGGAGCCCTAGGTTATAGCTCGTCAATCCTGATACTGCAGGATACTGCCCACCCAAACTGCGGGGGTTTAAGAATTGTCGATTACGAATTGATATTGTAGCCACGAAGCATAAACTACATCATGGAGCTCTAGGTTATAGCTCCTGAACCCTGATGCTACAGTGTACTGCCCACCCAAACTGCGGGGATTTAGGAATTGTCGATTACGAATTTTTTTTTTTGTAGGTTCACAAACAACGTTACAATATATGTAGTTTTAACAGGTTTAGATAAAGGTCTTGTTAACTGTGACGTCAACAACGTAAACCATAGATTACATTAATATTGTAGCCACTAAGCATAGACCACATCATGGAGCTCTAGGTTATAGCACCTCAATCCTGATGCTGCAGGGTACTACCCATACAAACTGCGGGAATTTAGGAATTGTCGATTACGAATTGATATTGTAGCTAGTGGCTACTAGCACAGATTACGTCATGGAGTTCTAGGTCATAGCTCCTCAATCCTGATGCTGCAGATTACTGCCCACCTAAATTCCGGGGATTTAGGAATTGTTGTCGATATCAAATGGATACTGTAGGTACTAAGCATAGACTACATCATGGGGCTCCTCAATTCTGATGCTGCAGAGTACTACGCACCTAAACTACGGGGCGAGAACGCGCTCAACCAATCAGGTATTCTGCCGCTGTCCGCTGGCAGTGACTGATTTGTGATATTTTCCTAGCGACAGCTGTACAATGTACATGGTATTTTAAAATTGAACAATCGCATGATACATCATAAGAATGTTTGAATAAAGAATGTTCTGATAATACGGAAAGTTCAGATTAATGTTAATGTGTGTTTTTGTATTGCCTGCTTTCAATTATGTATGCGAATAATAAAAAAAAATAATAAAGACCCTTGTTTAAATTTATTTTAGTTTGTTCATTAGATCACTGCATTAGAATATAATACTCGGTTAGGTTTTAATACATATATTTAGTTCTAATAGAATAAAATAATGCATTTGTTTAAAAATATCATGTATGTATTCGATCTTAAGTCGGTAATTCCGTCGCATCGTGTATACCCGATCACATCACCCGCCCCAAGCCCTATTAGACCATCGCGAGGGCCAAGTTTACGGCGGGTTACCTATAAGCGAATGTTATTTATAAAAAATTATTAAATTTACCAAGAGTAAGGTGTAATTATTAATAATCACCGAAAAAAGTGAATAATTTATTACTTTTACCATCAATCTTGGTAATTATTAATAATGATCGGTAATTATTAATAATTTTCAATTATTCACATTTACCGTAACATATAGATCAGATCACTAGAGCTTCACGGCGATTTCACCTGATGGTGAGTGAAGATGCAGTCTAAGATGGAGCAGTGTCCATGGGATTTCAGCCCCGTAGTGGTGCAGAACCATACGATGACATGCGGTTCAATAGAGTAGAAAGGTGATAGGGGCACTAAAATTAATAAAATATAACTGAAGTTCTTGAGTACTCCGAAATATTGTATCGCAATCTTTTAAATATCTATTTAAAAATCAATGACAGACAGGTATTTCAGGTCGCTCCCTTAGGCCCGCTGGCAGAGATGCCACGTTAGGTTTAACCCAGGAATAATTTTTTTTTGAAAAAATAAAAATTTGTGGCAGAAGCTTTATACGAAATCTGTCAAAGCAGCAGATAACTCTGGGTTAAAAGAATAACCCGGCGTTTCTGCAAGCGGGCCTAACTTTACCATTATTATTAGATACTCTTTTGGTTGCTAGATTCAAGATAAATTAAACTAGCGACAGTGTCCCTTTTTTCTATTCTTTTTGCCAAGCTATATTTACCTACATGCAGGGAAAAGCCGGGTAGGATACGAACAATAGAAACAATAATTGCACTGCTCATTTTCTGGCGCGCTGCCCCTCAATGGCGACTTGCTAACTACGGGTGGTTACTGTTGCTTTACACCTGTGTACCCATGCACAAACAACTTTGCCTATGTACGCAACAGAACAAAGGCCCTCCTTCTAAGTGTGCGTACAGTTGGTGATTGCAGCGAATTCATTTAGCTTTGGGAAATGTATCTGTCGCTGATTTGAGTTGATTGAGCCATGTTTCCTAAATAGTGAAGAGTACTTTCATGAGATCATTCATACTTTAAAATCTTCGAGTCCTACTAATATTATAAATGCGAAAGTTTGAGAAGATGGATGTATGGATTGATATTTGTTACTCTTTCACGCCACAATAAATTAACCGATTTGGCTGAAATTTGGTATGGAGATAGCTCATACCCGAGATTAACTCATTTTATCGCGGAAAATTACCTTACCTTAAGAGTTACCTTAAGAGGGACACTAAATCATTCGTATTATTTGGGATTTTTAGTCAATCCTTGCATGGATTGCAAATCTTAAGATAAGTTCGAAACTTCACTTAATTTTACGCTTTAATAAGAAAATTACGAACCAACAGTACAGTAATATGCGTTTCTTTAAAAAAATGCAAAAAAACACTTAATATTATGGTGTTAATTTATGTGCCATGTGATTTGTAACGTACACGTAACGCAGGTCAAAGTATTTCGAGTGAAATTAAAATACTAAGGCCCGCTTGCAAAGACGCCGAGTTAGTTAACCCAGGAATAAATTTGTAATTTTGACAGAAGCTGTATACGCAATCTGTCAAATTTGTCCTTTTAACCCAGAGTTAGCCGCTAACTCTGGGTTAGCAGAGTTCTGCAAGTGGGCCTAATAAAATTAGTTTCACAAATATCGAACGTGTTTCAGACACAATTTATTTGTGAAAGTGCTCGTACCAACGACACGAACCTCAATTTTAACTAGAAACCACCTTATTAAGCCCGATTAGATTTTACTAGGATTGTGTATTTTACCAGGCGTTAAATCATATTATTTCGTAATGCTAGTTTCAGTAGCCTATTAAATTAATGAACGAAATTTTTTTAAAGCAAAGCAATAGGTATTTAGGCGAAAAACGCTCTTTCGGTTAACTTGAACGCAAACATTTATTTTATCTTTACATCTATATATATAAAAGAAAGTGGTGTTAGTTACATTATTTATAACTCAAGAACGGATGAACCGATTTGGCTGAAAATTGGTGGAGAGGTAGCTTAGAACCAGGAGACGGACATAGGATACTTTTTATCCCGTTCGACCGCGTTTCCGTCATGTCACTATAAAACGTGGTATAAGAAAAACGCATCTGACATGGAATAACAAAACGCAAATGACAGTGGAATAACAAAACGTAAATGACAGCTAAACGTAATTTTGTCTTTGGTTAAGTATGGTAAAAAATTTGACAATTATAAAAATGATAGCTAAACGTAATTGATATTATCATCAGTAATATGTTTTCTCTTTGAATCATCATTAACAATGCCGCGAGCAAGACGATCAAAATATGTTTCCTGCTACAAAGCTACGGATTGACGTGATTTATTGGATAGGTATAGTTGAGAACCTGGAGGGTGACAAAGATTTCCCGCGGTATGTTATGAACTAAATCCACGCAGACGAAGTCGCGGGCATCAGCTAGTTAATGTTAAAATAAAGCCTTACTTACAAAAATGTTATTTCTGAGTCAAATAATATTCAAACAGAATATATAACAGAATATAGGTTCTATGAAATAACGCAAAAAAAAATTACAATATCACTATGAGTACCTATCTAAAAAAATATAATATTATTATGATTTGCTTAAATAGGGTCAAAAATTACCATTTTTGCTTATTCATGAGCAATAAATTAAATTTTCATTGGAGGTTTTTGCTTAGCGTATTGAAAAGCCTTTTAACCCCTTCATAAGCCACGAGGTCAGAGAGGATTTGACTCGCGGGCGTTACGGAATATGATTACCTTTTTTTTATTTTATTAAAGTGTTTACCTACACTTAAGGAAATATCAGAATAAATTTTATAAACACATATCAAAAATTCCGAAGCCAGCGGGATTCCTTCAGCCAGTTCCTAACGAGGTCCATTGTAATAATGGGGTCTTGGAAAGTAGATCAATAACTGTAACGTGTTGCTACTAGATGTCGCTAGCAGTTGCTTAAACTGAGAAAGTAGATACATATCACTAATTTCGATGCTGACGTGTAGTTCGACCGTGGCTATAGTGTAAGTGGCTAACACACTCGGGCGCGTTTCCCAAGAGATGTGGGTTCGAATCCCGCTGGCTTCGGAATTTTTGATATGTGTTTATAAAATTTATTCTGATGATTACCTTTGTATGTTTTTAATCTAAGTATCTATAATATAATAAAACTGTAACAGGTCCAATTCTGTACATTGAAGATATTTTGAAAATTTTTGTTTGAGGCCACTCTATAATCGATACTGAAGCCAAAACATTTTTTTTTAATTTTTTGTCCGTCTGTCTGTCTGTCTGTATCTTGGCCGCGAATCACGCCGAAACTACTGGACGGATTTAAATGAAACTTGGCATGATTTAAGTTCATACTACGAGGTATAATACCCTTGGGAGAGGGGATGAAAGTCAAAATGTGTATTTAGCTGTAATTCATTAAGGCGTATTCCGATTTCATTCATTCTTTTTTTGTTAGAAAGCAGGTACTTTAGAGATTGTCCTGTAATTATTTCAAGGTCGTCAATTTAGTAGTTCAGAAATTACAGACATCACAATCTTCAGTATAAGGTCCAAATAACTTGAACCCCGGAATCTACAGGATACTTTGAATGCACGGCTCATCTTAAGCTGGCAAACGTACTTTATCGTATATAGCCATCGTGGATAGCCCTATTTTGTCAAAGCCAAACTACTCGCGTCAGATTTTGCCAAACGATCATTATACCTACATACTACATAGTAGGTATGGATGTAATACATCGTATGGACGTAATGTTACAGTGTTTCCTATGCAATTTTATATTCTAATCATACTAATATTATAAATACGAAAGTGTGTTTGTTTGTTGGTTTGTCCTTCAATCACGCCACGGATCGACGTGATTTTTTGCATGGGTACTATAGTTGAGGACCTGTAGAGTAAAATAGGCTACTTTTTATCCCGGAAAATCAAAGTGTTCACGAGGGATTTTTAAAACTAAATCCACGCGGACGAAGTCGCGGGCATCAGCTAGTATAATAATATGTAAAGAAATCTCTTATTGATTTCAGATGACTTCCTGCCCTTATTTTAACGCTATTATCAAAGTTTGTGTGTAAGTAACAACTAAACCTTAGCTTATAATACTAGTTCTAACAGAGAATTTACTTTCACCTTATTAAAAAAATATATAATTTATAAACACTCCAAAATTTCGCTCTAAATGCGAGTATAAAACTTTTCAAATCACTTTCGATAAATCCTGTACAGCTCCAGAGATTAAACCTCTTTCTCTCTTAAAGTAATCTCTCTGGAGTCAAAATTCAAACAAAGTGTAGATTTAAAAATATTGGAGTATCTTTTATTAGTAAAGACAAACATAGAAAAGTTTTCATACTCTTGCAGTCGTGCAAATAATTGTCTATTTCGCAATAGTTAATGTAGCTTGGGAAAATTAAACAAATAATGTTCTAACATATTAGAGAACAAAATAAAACGATCCAATAAAGTTTATGTTACCTTATCTTAGCGAAGGTCTACGAAATAACCAATATTTGGGGCCTCAATATTTACCTATTTTTAACTAACTTTAAAAAAGGAGGAGGTTCTCAATTTAGTTTTTTTTATGTATGTTCACCACTCGAAGACGCCTGAACCGATTTGGAAAATTCTTTTTTTTGTTTCAAAGGGTATACTTCCCAGGTGGAGCGGTTGTTAAAATATCAACAATAAAGTATATTATTATAATTTGTAGTGGCGCGGGCGGTTTGAAGTTGGTTTTTGAAAAATATTTTTTTATATTAGACTAGCTGACTCAGCGAACTTCGTACCGCCAACTTACTATAAATAAAACAAATAACTACTAAAACTATCCTATCTTTCAAGTTGGACCAAATTACAGATAGTTACGAAGTTTGATCTAAATCGGTTAAGTAGTTTAGGAGTCCATCGCGGACAAACAACGTGACACGTAATTTATATATATTAAGATTATTGCAAAACAATTAACTTTTATGTATTACTTTGATTCACTTAAAAGTGTGTAAATTTTAAAAAACCCGTAAAATGACCAGTACGCTGAAAAAAATGTACAGGCAACGTTTAGGAGTAGAATAAAGATATTTTATCTAAGTTTGCCTTAGTTATTTTATAAACCTTATTAAAAGGGGACAAGGTCCTAAATGGCATTTGTGACGACAAAAATTTCAGCCCGTCTGTCGCGGAAATCCGGCGCTGGATGCGTCGCTACGAAGTCAATTAACTGACTGTGAAATATGCAAATGAAACAGACTTTTTGCTTTGTGTATTGACGCCTGTTTTCTTCCTTTGTAACGTTGTAGACACTTAGTGAAAATTGTCTTTATGAGAATATTTTAAAATGAGATGGTCCGGTGCTTAAGTTGTTTTCTTTTTGCTTTAAGCACAAAATCATTGAACTTCGCTCTTATGTCATAATAACAAGAAGACGAGCTTTTTGTCTTGAACGAGATCCTTCTCGTTCAATACAAACACTAATATTGTTTTAATCTCAATGTTCAAGTTTACTTGGCGATGATAAAATAGGCCCTTAGTAGGTAAAGGCACAAGAATCTCCAATGGATTTTCGTGCTCCATATTCAAAGAATTGTGGACATTGCAGGGTGGCCACGAAGAAGGTCGACGCAGTGCACGGAACGGGACAGAACAGACTGATTTTGATAATTTTTATAAATTTCAACGCACTGTTTTAATCGTGTAGCGTTCTATGGTTAAATGTTAAGACAGTAAGTTCTAGATACTCCCATCTTTGACAGCTCTGTAGCTTAATCAAGATGGCCGCTATACCTACACTGTCAAAGTCCGAGCGTAACAATTGAAAAACAGTAGTCTTAATTCCTAGTTCCATAGAAAAACTTTTTATAATGAAAATGTCCGAATAATAAAAAAAATTGGTTATCTGTAAAGTCGGTTTACGGACGATAGTTTTACGTGATAACGTCATAAAGATAAACAGCGTGCAGCTAGAACTAACTCGCGACACATCCGCTAACCACAGCGCGGATGCGATGACTGGCGGGCGCCGGGTGGCGGCGGTCACAAGCCAACGCTTGGACCGATCGTGCCTCTCTATCGCTTGTTCCGCGTTCTCGCTTGCACGCTCAGGCTACGGCGGAACGTGACACTTTTTCGTACGTTCATCGATTTATAAGACGTTATCACGTAAAAAAAAATTGATTAATAGCAACTGCAATGAGAACACATCTATCGCATCACCATCGTATATAGCAATCGCCTTAGCAGTACGACCTTGACTTTATTCCTGTTTTTTGCTGTTGGTTGCTTAGTTCGTCCAACCTCAAAAGCTTTGAGAGTATCTACAAAGACCAATATGCTTAGGATTTAATAGGCCAAAGTAATATCAGGAATTAGTACCGCACATTCTCCTTTATCGCGGGGTGCGTTCCAACATTTCCTATTGCCCCAAATAAATATCCGACAGAGTAGGGGTCAACGCGATCTTATCATGTAATTGATTGGCCCTTTTAGTGCTATCGGCCTTTATCTAGAAATGTCGAAGGAAATTCACAAATGACCCCTCAATCTGTATTAAGTACGTGTTTCTTTTTCTATTTTTTTTTTGGTTAGTTTGTTAGTTTGTTTTGAAATCTGCTTAACTCGCTTATAATTCAGTAAAATTTCTTCTTCAGGTTCTTGATGGTAGATTTTACCACAAAATACTACCTAACTTGTCGGTACTATTCAAAAGTATAGGTATGTACCTATATTATGTTTGTTAGTTACTAGCACAGTATAAGGAGACGAACCTATCCTTACTCTGTGTTACTAGTGACAGACTTGTGACAGAGTTGGCACTTGGCAGACCTTCAACAGTCGCAGGGAGCCGCTGGATACAGACGACGCAAGACCGAGACATGTGGAAGTCTATGCAAGAAACACCTACGTCCAACCGTGGACGTCTATTGCTTGATAAAGAAGTAGGATCTGAATTACATCGCAGTACTTTCTCGCATGTAGTGTGTAGACATACGAGTACCTCGTGGAGTACAATAATGTTATTGTGCAACAAAGCTCTGTCTACACTAGCGTTCTCGCCGCCGGCCGTTTATACTCTATACGATATATTTACTATAGGTACCCTTTGCCCAAAGCTCGTGAGAGTGCTCTCACCTATCTTGTGAATGTAAAAATAACATTGTCCTTTTCTCTTCTAAACAGTATTCTAAAGAGTGTGTTTAGTTTAGGATCTTTAGGATTTTATTCAATTTATGAAACAGCACTGATCAGATGTTTTTTTTTTATTTTATTTATATTTGACAAGCCAACAATATTCATGCACAAATATGAAGATATAAACAATTAGACTTACAACTAAGAGAAACACAGCAAAAATATCAATAACTGGCATGTACAAAAGATTTAGATACATACAGTTTAGTTTGAGTAGTGTTAAAAAGGTTACAAAATAAAGATCATAAAGAAAAATCTGAGTTGTTACAAATTGGCTCCCTTGCGAAGGGAGTCGATGACATTACGACGAATGCAGGCTGACGTGGAATCAAATAAATTCAGTTGCTGATTGTTTAGGTTAATTGTATTATATTGGCGGCAAATGTGATTGATGCATGAGTGGAAAGCAAGGTTAGTACGGCTGCGATTATATCTAAATATATTGTAGGTACAGACTGTGCGCTTAGGGATTTTACAATTCAAATTAATTTTAGGCAATAATGATGTATAATAGATGTGATACTATCAAAATTATTTATTATTTATTTATTTCATGTAGGCCAAAGTAACCTTTGGGCTCTTTGAAGGCTCTACCACCGGAACAGTAAGCAGATTCTGCTAAGAAGGCCTTGTACCCTTGGCTGATTGATATTCCATATTGGATCCAACCAGTAAGAACTAAACGTTTTCATGCCCTTTGCTGTTACGAGGCTTACCGCTACTGTTTGGTATCCTGGTTTTGCATTTAGGCAAATTGCGACTTAAAAGAGCTCTTTCAGAGCAATAGTCATCTCTTAATTGTCTAGACCAGGTGTTCTTAATAAACTCTCTATTGTAAGAGACAAGTGAACGTCTTGTTTTTGTCTTACCATGGAACCATAAAAAGTTTAGTTTAGAAGTAGATACGTACGAAAAAAATAATAAAAAATAAATTAAAAATACGTGTGGCACTCGGGGACCGCCGCGGTAAAGCTATTGCATAGCATTTTCTAGTCGCACGCACACACACCGTGCCGAAGTCTGCCGAACTGAAACGACAGTGTTAGGTTTATTTTCGTTACGGAATTTCTTGATTCGGTCGCCGCGCTCGAAGCCCGCGATAAAAGCTATGCAATATAGCTTAAAAAAAAAATAAGTCAGTTTTTGTGCCTGCGTTACATTGCAATGGGCGTTTTTTCACTAACCGGCACGGCAACGGCACGGCGAGAGCGCTGTCAATGGCACCGCAGCCGGGGAAGTATTAATATATGAAACCGGTGCCGTCGCCGTCGCTGGTAAGTGGAAAAACCTGCCATACAATTTCATACATTTATGCCTTCCCCGGTTGCCGCGCCCTTGTCGGCGCCGTCGCCGTGCCGTTGCCGTGCCGGCTAGTGGACAAAACGCCCAATGCATTGCATTGTTTTTAAGCACGTAAGTACGTGGGTATTATGTGAACGGATACAATTTTTTTTTTAAATTTGCGGACCACTGGTTTTATGCGGATTATTGGTTCAGTAACACTGGTCTAGAAAGATCAGTTTGACTGCTAAAACCAGTTGACATTTTGGGTGAGTATATCATAGGTAGGTGCTAAAAAAAGTAGACCAGCTTTGCAATGTGGCAAATGGGACCAATGTAGCACGCACCTTAATTACATGTTAACAAAGTTTATTCGCCATCCACTTCCGTCCATAATTGAATTATGTGCACTGAATAAATTGGTGGCCAGCAGCAACGCGTGCGTTCTGTCAATACCTTGGATATTTTGTAATGATTTATCCATAATATGTAATATACGTTAAACGCTCTGTTTGTTTTAATTATTCCGATTTATTAGAGAATGTAAAGGAGGTTGGCGAATTTTGACCTAGCATTTTTAAAACCGTTCAGATTCAGAAACCATTTAATTTTAATTATTATTTTTCAGAGTATTTTTCTGTGTAAACCCGATATTTTTAGAAGATGGGGATCAAAAATATAATTATTCACAAGTACACATTATAAATAACCGTTACATGGCAATACAAGTGAATATCTTTTTTCTCCTAACTTTATTTGATAGACTTTGATGAACTTTTTTGTTAGACTGGTTTACTAGAACAAGCATGAGAAGTTCGGTTGAGCTCGTCTCGGTCAGAAACTCTATGGAATTCGCCAATCTCTTATAATTTATTCATTTAACTCGATCCATCGCAGGCCCGCAAGTGGGCGCTTGACGACAATCAATGATGGAAAGGATGGATCTTCTTCTCGGCAGGAACGGCATTCCGAACCAGTGGTAGACTCATCGACGATTCGAAACCACTTGTAAAAAAGTTTATTTGAATAAAAAACATTTCTATTCTATTCTATTCTAAAGAACTGATGACGTCTAGGTTGGAGCGCGTTTGCCTAGAAAATGCCTATTTACTCTAGCCTAGAAGATATTCGTATAACCATGCGTGGGAAGAAACATGGACGTCGGAAGAGCGTTCCACACCCTAGCGGTTCGTTTCAGAAACGTTGAACTATAAGCTTTAACGCTTGTTCGTGCGAGCAGGTTGGATTTCAACCCCAGAAAGAAGGCAGTTCTGTGTTAGAAACTTAGAACGGTGAAGAAGCAAACAAGGTTATGAATAAGGTTATGAAGTTCCTGCGCGCACTAGTAAATTATCCGAAGAAGAATGAACATAAACTAATGTTGGAAATTAAATCTCAAACTCATGACACCCCAGCTTTCACTAGTGAAGTGGGGGTAGCCCCACGCAGGTTTTTATTTAGGTCGCACTCTATGTAGCAAAACTGAAATACTTAAAATTAAAATGAAGGCTACCTATAGAAAAAGAACTCACAATTAGATTTAAAAACCAGACTAGAGAATTACTTAGAAATAAAGTCAGTAAAAATCCTCATTAATTAAATTACATTTCTACAATGTTGCTTTTAGAGATTCTTATTTTATTTTTACTGTAGGGTTAGTTGTTATACAATTAATAATTTTCTAGTGTTTTGCTTTTATTGTCCTTTAAAAGTATTAAAAAAAAGTTTTTATGAATAGCAGACGTGACTTACTTAATCATGAAGTTTGTACTGTAAATTACTGTTATATAAAAAACTAAATCAACTTCAATACATAAGTATGTATTGAAGTATAATATAATATAACTAAACTACTTAACTATTACACTAATTGGTAGCTATAATTCGTTGACTAGACCAATCCTCAGAGTGAAAATCTCGTGAAAGCCTTCTTTGAAGATGGAACTTTTGTGGCTTTCACAAAGGGTCACATCGATCGACACGGAGAAGCATCGGGTCACATCTAGTTATATCGAGTCACATCGAGTGGCATCGGGTCGCATCCAGTGCATCAGAGAGCATCGAGACCGGCAGAGAAGCCGCAGATGTAATGGCTGAATTCAGTAAGTTAACTTAACTTTCACGGCAACCATCTACTCGTATATATGTAAAAATCTCGTGTCGATGTATGTTCGGGATAAACTCGAAAACTACTGAACCGATTTTGATCAAACTTCGTAACTATCTGTAATTTGGTCCAACTTAAAAGATAGGATAGATTTTATCTTAATTATTGACATCAATATTTGTTATTGCAAATTAAAATATATTAATTACACGACAGTTTTTGTGACAGTGACAGTTCGAGATTTAGGTTGATAGGCAACCTAGCAACCTAAATCTCGAACGATGTTATTACGAGTAGTATATTTTGCTAGGCAATCTAAATCTCGAACGATGTTAGATTGCGAGAAAGTCTGAACCCAAATAAACTACTTATCATTCTTACTACCTAATCCTTAATAATACTATGAATGCGAAAGTGTGTTTGTTTGTTGGTTTGTCCTTTAATCACGCCGCAACAGAGCAACGGGTTGACTTGATTTTTTGCGTGTGTATAGTTGAGGACCTGGAGATTGACATAGCCTAGGTACTTTTTATCCCGAAAAATCAGAGTTTCCGAGGGAATTTGAAACCTAAATCAACGCGGACGAAGTCGTGGGCATCAGCTAGTACTTAGCTACATAATTGCATAAGTACAACTGCCTTATAGAATTAGGTAGTATTGGTTTCCGCTACGCGTTAGGAACGAAGGGGATGCTCCATCTATGAATTGCCTCTTATTCACACTGCTACTCGTATGTAAAATTTTTGGCAACATCGGTTAGTATGCGTATGGTTTTGAATTATGGTAGCAAGGTCCGTTGGAAGTGACATGTTTATACGTTTTAATAAAAAAAAAGAGTCGCGTCGTGTTGAGAACCTCCTCTTTTTGTATTTTTAGAAGTCGGTTAAAAATATGATTGTTTATTTCTGAACAGATTATACTTACTCGTTGTTGGGCGCGCTACTTCATAACAAATTACAAACTTAGTTAGTTTGAAAGCACCGCGTCTGAAAAGCAAGTGCAGTTTAGTAAATTAATTAACGCTCTCCAACACAAACTATAAAGTGGACTGATATCTCCTTAGAGGTAGTGAGATACCGGCAGATTTAATCGGCTTAGACTGATGTTATAATAGTGTTCACGAATAATTATGATAATAGCACAGAGTAAGGATACGATAATCAAATATCTGGATAAATAATACCACACTCTTACAGCATGTATTCAAGTACAACGGCTATTACAGTCGAATCTGACAAGTACAAATTATAATAAAATTACTCTAAGTACCCACATACATCACAGATAATAATAGTAACCATAATTAGATTAATAACACTTTGATAGAATATGTATGTAGAGCACTTTTGAATAAAATTGAGAAAGCAGAATAGTTGGATAGAATAGGTAGGTAGAGCACTTCTGAATAAAATTGAGAAAGCAGAATTCAGTTTAAACATGTTTTTTAGAGTTCCGTACCAAAATGGTAAAAATGGAACCCTTATGGTGAGATTTTCTCCGTCCGTCCGTCCGTCCGTCCGTCCGTCCGTCCGTCCGTCCGTCCGTCCGTCTGTCACAGTCGATTATTTCAGTAACTATTAAAGCTATCGACATGAAATTTGGCATAGTTGTGTATAATAGTGGCCCAACATCATTGGAATAAAGAAAAATCGAAAATTATTTTTAGTTTTATTGAAAAAGGGGGGAAATCGGGGGTTTGCAATTTCAAAGAAAAATAACTATACCGAGTGGGGTATCATATGAAAGGCCTTTACTTGTGCATTATAAAACAGTTTTTTATTTATTTCTGTATATAATAGTTTTTGAGTAATCGGCCAAGATGTCGAAAAAAATACCGTTCCCCCCCCCCCCCCCCCCCCGTATCTCCGAAGTTTACCAATCGAAAAATCTGAAATAATTATGGTTAATAGAAGTTTATGTATATTTTATAGGAAAAATAAAAGCAACGCGAAAGTTATTATACTTTGATTAAAAAAGGGGGAAAATCGAGGGTTTGAGATTTCAAAGTAAGATAATTATACCGAGTGGGGTATCATATGAAAGGCCTTTACTTGTGCATTCTAAAACAGTTTTTTATTTATTTCTATATACATATAATAGTTTTTGAGTAATCGGCCAAAATGTCGAAAAAAATACCGTTCCCCCCCCTTATCTCCGAAGTTTACCAATCGAAAAATCTGAAATAATTATGGTTAATAGAAGTTTATGTATATTTTACAGGAAAAATAAAAGCAACGCGAAAATTATAATAGTTTGATTAAAAAAGGGGGAAATCGAGGGTTTGAAATTTCAAAGTAAGATAATTATACCGAGTGGGGTATCTTATGAAAGGCCTTTACTTGTGCATTCTAAAACAGTTTTTATTTATTTCTATATATAATAGTTTTTGATTAATCGGCCAAAATGTCGAAAAAAATACCGTCCCCCCCCCTTCCCCCCCTTATCTACGAAGTTTACCAATCGAAAAATCTGAAATAATTATGGTCAATAGAAGTTTATGTATATTTTACAGCAAAAATAAAACCAACTCTTTAACTAGCATAGTTTTTTTTTAATTAACAATAAACCTCTACAAACAAAGTTAACGGTAAATAAGCAAATTAATATAATATCATCGTTTTACTTTTACTTTTGGAGTACGGAACCCTCGGTGCGCGAGTCCGACTCGCACTTGGCCAGTTTTTTATAAAATAATGACAGAAGTACTAATAAATAATAATTAAGGAGGAACATTAGACATGCTTAAAATCTCTAATATTTTTATAAAAAAATATAGTCATGCGTGGTAATCGATTTATTGCCGTGGTTGAATTGAAACATTACATTTTATATTATTTTTATCCTTTATCCTTTATCCTTTATCCTTTAATCCTTTATTTGCATAGATTGAGTAGTACAATGGTGTTACATTATAATAAAGATGCTGGCAATCTGCCGGATAGGCATGCAAATTAATATATAAACTAATATTAAAAAGAGGAAAGATTTTTTGGTTGTTTGTTTCTTTGTTTGTACCGAATAGGTTCTGTAACTACTGGACCGATTTTAACCTTTTTTCACCAATAGAAAGCTTAGTTACCAGGAAGTAACATAGGCTATAATTTATTTCAAAAAAAAAAAAAAAGATACCGGCCGAATTGAGAACCTCCTCCTTTTTGGAAGTCGGTTAAAAAATAGAGATCCTTAAGAAAATTGCAATAGTAACCCAAAGTAGCAAAATTTTGCCTATAAAATGCATTATTTGGCGTGTGCTGAGAAAACTATTGATGATACATAAAAATTATGTAGCACATGTTTAAAGTACTCATTATTCTCTACAAAAAAGTCCCTGAGGGAATATATCTAACTATCATATTTAAGTCTCAATACTAGCTTTTGTGTTTTAAAATTTAATTAGATCGCCTTTAATATCGTATAGTCACAGAATATATAATAGTGTATAGTATTAATTCTTCCTTACTATAATACATAATTATTATGAAGCAGTTAATTAATTATAAAGCAGTGATAGCCTAGTGGTCGCACCTCTGACTTTTCCGAGTCAAGTGCGTTTAAGCAATTAAATATCACTTGCTTCAACGGTGAAGGAAAACATCGTGAGGAAACCTGCACATCTGAGAGTCCTTCATAATGTTCTCGAAGGTGTGTGAAGTCCGCCAGTTCGCATTGGGCCAGCGTGGTGGACTTATGACCTATAACCCTTCTCTGCAAGGAGACCTGCGCTCAGTAGTGACCCATTGATGGGTTGCTAATGATGAATACATAATTATAAATGTGAAAGTGTGTTTGTTTGTTGGTTTGTCCGTCAATCACGCTGCAACAAAGCTACGGATTGACGTGATTTTTTGGATAGGTCAGAACCTGGAGGGTAACATCTAGGGCATCCTGGAAAATCAAAGAGTTCCCGCGGGACTTCAAAAACTAAATCCACGCGGACGAAGTCGCGGGCATCAGCTAGTGTTATAATAAGTATGTAACATCATTATTATGTTTCCTCTCGTATCTTTTTGATCACGAAAGAAAATATTTGTTAAAGTAAGCAAACACACCACGACATGAATGTAAACAGGCAATATACATAATATTATTATTATATTGAACTCTGTCGTGTTCCTGTTTGCGAGTCACATCGAACCTGAGCATCGACCTTTTATTATTGAGTTAGTTCAACTCTTTGATTGTGCTTCTGATCTATTTACTTTATTCTGTTATCTTATACTAGTTTTTCCCCTATTTAATATAAATTATATATTCCTTCCTTCCTTCCTCATCAACCGATAGACGTCCACTGCTGCCCAAAGGTCTCTTGCATGGTTTCACAGGCCTCGGTCTTGCGCCGCCTGGATCCAGTGGCTCCCTGTGACTCGTTTGATGTCGTCGGTCCACCTGGTGGGGGGTCTACCAACACTGCGCTTCCCGGTGCGGGGTCGCCACTCCAGCACTTTGGGACCCCAACGACCATTAGATCTTCGAACTATGTGCCCCGCCCAATTTCCACTTCAGTTTCGCGACTCGCTGAGCTATGTCGGTGACTTTGGTTCTCCTATGGATCTCCTCATTTCTGATTCGATCCCGATCGCAAATATATTGCGAGTCATGAAATCTGAACCTTAAGTAAAAGTACAAAATGTACAAAATGGTGGTTTTGCATTGTCTGGCACGGTGTTGGCACCGCCGGCATCACGATCGAAAGCAGTTGGTCGCCGTCGAATGGGAAAACGCATTCACTAACGTATAGTCGAGGCCGCAGGTCTTTTTAAACAACCTCAGATAAAGAAGAGGTTTTCAATTCGATGCGTATTTTCGATGTGTTTTATTTCATGTTTTGGGCATGTTACTCAATAACTCCGCCAAATCTGAACCGATTTCAATATTTTTTTTATTTGAAAAGACATACCGTCAGGTTGTTCCCATTAAAATTTGGGGAAGATCTGATGAATATCTTTGATAATAGAGGACGGAACTAGCTGATTTTGATAAAAAGTTGTTGATTATATTAGTTCGTAACAGCTCTATGAGATTAGGGCGCTCAAGAGGTGGAAAAGCCAAAAAGAAATGAATACTAAAAGTACACAAGCAATAAGAAAATAGAAATCACTGCAAAACAAAAATTAGAGTCGAACGTAATGCTAATGAAAATGCAAAAGTCTCTTCATCAACAAGCGGACTGCTTTATTAAGACGCTTGTTTTCGCACCTGGAAATACTTTTTAAATACAAGTCGACAACAACTTCGATTGCATTTTGTACAGAGAGTTATTATACTACAGGGGTCTCACGGCCCCAGGGTCTCCACCTCAAAAGGCACAAATATGAAGCTAATATAAAATGCAAAAGCCTCTTCATCAACAAGCGGACTGCTTTATTAAGACGCTTGTTTTCGCACCTGGAAATACTTTTTAAATACAAGTCGACAACAACTTCGATTGCATTTTGTACAGAGAGTTGTTATACTACAGGGGTCTCACGGCCCCAGGGTCTCCACCTCAAAAGGCACAAATATGAAGCTAATATCAAAGTTTTCATATTTGCATCTCTTGGCCTGTTCGGCACTAATAGATAGCCGCTGCGTCCACCATAGAGGAGGTTGCCTGTAAGCTAGGGTGTCTGCAGAGGTAGCATCCCAAACAAGCGACCTTCTTATACTCCATGGAACTAGCGTCTTATCATCAGATCTCTTGCTATCGCTACGTGCCAAAGCAATAGGTTCTAATACCGCTGGCACAAAGGCAGTAGCAAGAGGTCTACGGATCACGTCGTTGATAGAACTATGCTAAGAGAAACCACCAGTTCATCTCGAAAAGGAAAGTCCGTGGCGTATATTAAATCTAATTAATTATTGTTATACAGAAAATTTTCTCGCGACAAGCTTTTCGTTTCCGAACTTTGTTAATTATTATGTATGTATGTGAACAAAAAGGCGTAGTTGGAGTAAATTAGGACGTACAGTTTTGTTGAGAGCGCAAAAACGGTTTGAAAAGGGTCTAAAGGTTAGGCTTGAATGGACTAAATAATGTAATAGCAGGAGTAGGTAAATGTTTTACGTACTTAAATGAAATGAAAATACAAAACCCAACTGCTTTATAAAATGGTATTTTTCGCGGCCGATAGGTTATTTGAATTTTATACGCTACACATTTAAGTGCCAGTTTTATCGACGCCTGGTGACGTTTAAACAAGGAATAAAGTTAATTGACCGAGCGCAGAGAGGTATCTGAGTCTACTTGAGCGAATTTGCACTTGTCCGTCCGTCAGTCTGTCTGTCAGAGCCTTATAACTTTTGAATTACTGAACGTAATTACTACAAATTTAGATATAATATGTAAACTGATGGCCTTCAGCCGAAGATTGCATAAAAAATAATAAATATCTTTATTTCAGGGGGGCTCTCATATAAGCGAATGCGACGGAAAATATTTTTTGTTGCCTTTCCTAGGCGATATCTTTTTTAAGAAGATTTAGAACAGAGTAAAAAAATATTTTTTTTTAATTTTTCCCTTAAAATTGACGCAATGTGGGGCTTTCAAAGTTGAGATTTAATACGCTCGCTTGAAGACGCTCTCGAGCAAAAGTATTTTCAAGCTGAACTTATTTTTTTATTTCACTTATATCCTTTACTTGAACAACAAATACTAAAATATTGTAAATATTATAAAGAAACGAGATTATTTAATTTTTAATGGGCATCAGTAATTTTCAACATAGCTTCACAATAATGCTAATAGATGGTGCAGTCATTATCTATTCCATGGAACTAGGAGTTACGACTACGATCTATCCCAAAAACAGTTTTGCGTCGACCATTATTATTTAGGTACATAATATAATAACATATTATTCAATTAAAATTATTATTCTTTAGTTAAATATCAAACTTCAATAAACTATTAATTACTACATTATGTATATTTTCTATTCGCGTCGATAGATGATGATTTGTACAGATGCCCGTAACCCGTTTTCACTCGTTTGTACATAATAATTCAATGTTTTCACTAACGTTCCCTAACCTTTACGGGCTACCTATGATAAGTTAGGTGATAATTTCTGTCAACTTCTTTATCACGATCCTGTACGGGACACCTAAAAGGACATTGGGAGGACTTAGGATTGTATTTAAGAGCTACCTACGTAAAGAGACTCCTACTTAGGGGATGATTTAGGTATGTTTGGTGAAAACTGGCATAGTAATAATGTCAGTTTTGGTCGTCATGTATCGATTGAATGAATAATCATGGGATACCGTTACCGCGAGGTCTCAGTTCGAGGCGAACCACTATTTAAAGTTAGTTTTTGTATTGAAATCTGTCAAAATATGAAATTAAATCATCGGTTAAACGTTACTCGGCTATGTTGAAATTGACACTTAGATCATACTAATATTAGGTAGGTATGTCAACATAGACTTATTATAATATGTATTACCGTAAGTATGTCAAGTATTCCTAGGACGTCGAAAATCGTTACGATATGAAACAAATAAATGTGAAACAAATAGTAAATGATTTTTGTAAATGAATTTTATTGAAAAAAACTATAAAATCGATTTCTCAATGAAATAATAAAGTGCTTTGAAAAATAAAACTTAATGGCTTGTTTGAATAGTACACAAATGCTTTTCCGGTTTAAAAAAAAAATTAATACCTATTGCGTGTGATTTAATGTACAAAAACTTTTAGAGGCTTTTTGTTCAGTTTGTGGTTGACGGGCACGGAATGAAAAAATGGCAGCACACTGTGGAAGTGAAATAGGTCGAGCGATGCTGTTTAATGTGCAAAAACAGCTTGAAAAGGGTCTATACCTGGCCATGAGTGACCTATGTTCACATACAACAACACACGTGGTTATTAATAGAAATTGACGTGGAAGACGCTTTCCACAATTATATTATATTCTGTGCTTTCGATTACATGAACGTATTCTAGACGACAACGCAGCCAGAGCATCTTCTAGCACTGTTCCCCCAATTAATTATAGTTGTATAGCATGTTAGATGGAGTTTGAGTTTCGGCGAACATCGGTCGTGAGCTTCAATGTGCGGACTGCGAAGTTTTGTTAAATAAAAAATGAATTGAGGTTGAAGATGCAGAGAGAACCAATGTATCACTTGGCTATGGTCTATATACGCTACGTTGTCGGCGACGTTGTTTATAGGGTAGGGTCAAAATAAACAAATGGATGTTATATTTTATATTAAGCGCAATAATTTTATACAACAAGATGTTGGTGTCCGTACAAATGGTATACTATAAATGCGATTCCACTACAAAAAGGACCCTAAATGAAATAAAGTATAAAGAATTTGATTTATCCCAACTTTTAGTAGGTATACAAAACAGTTTTCCACGACAGAAGTGCACTGAATAGCTAAACAGAAACAGAAGACAATAATAACAGTGATGCGGGCAAAATAAAAAATGGATAAGCAATGCCTATGTGACGTGTTTTATCTGTCTGAATTTCTAAATTTACTAAACCTTAATGCAAAGGAATAGAGTTTATATTGGCGTTTACTAACGCAAAATATTCCAGCCGGTTGTCACGGAAATCTGACGCTGGATGTGTCGCTACGAAGCTACGAAGTCAATTAACTAACTGTGAAATATGCAAATGGGACAGTCTTTTTGCTTTGTGACATAGTGTATTGACGCTTGTTTTCTTCCTTTGTTACATATTCCATGGTACTTAGCAGTGAAACGACGTTATAACGATGCTTCGCTATGAAATATATTTTGGTCGTCTAAACCCTTTCTAAAACCCTCTAAAGAGGAATGTACCCCTCCCTCCAGCGTGATGTGCGATATTTAAACGAAGTTTGATTCTTATTTGAACACTAGATGTTATCCACGATTCGGTTCTTTTGGATTTAGGTTTTATAAAAAAACGAAGAACTTTTTGAAATTCCGTGATTTAAAAATTCTTTTTAATATAAAGATTTCAAACTCTTATTAAGTAAAGATCAAAAGATCTTGATTTTCTTGAGATTCTACTTGTTTTTCGCCATCAGTTTCGTCAGTTCGTCAGTTTAAGGCCCAGTTGCGTGAGGCGCCGTTATAGTTACGTTATAGTTAAGTTCCCTTCTCTTCTCTTCTTCCTGGGCATTGTCTCGGCAAGTAGGCGATGCTCGCCCGTTTTGCGTGATTTCATTGGTACGGCTCCCCGCCAGATCACTCCAGCCAGCCGAGCTCACTCCAGAATTCGAGCAGGCCACCCAGGTCGGCTATAGTAAGTAGGTAAGTAGTAAGTAATAGTTAAGTTATCGTTAAAGCTAAATGTGACAGCCGAAATACATGTGTTATAACGGCGCCTCACGGAACCGGGCCTTAGTGGGCACTATTCTTGAACACTTCGCTCAAGAGATATCGTTCCATTGTCGTTCCTTGGCAAACGTAAAGTGTCACTGTCAACAGCTGTCAAAAAGTCAAGAACTGTCTCTCTTCTCAACGAGTCTTCCGTGATAGTACCTACTCCACGCGTCCGCCATTAAACGCCTAAAACGCTTTAAAAACAAGACCAATCGTCAAAAGCCTTACAAGGAGAGCCTGAAAAAGGAGGAGCCTTTGCTTGAAGAATTATCATCCTTTTCTTAGTTGAGTCTCATCTCTAAGCTGTTATGGAAAGTGCTAGGTATATAACGTGAGTAATATACGTAGTACAAAATCAATATTTAGGGATGTTTTCGATAAAAGGGTCCTATTTTTATAGGTGATGGCGTAAAATAAGAAACGCGATAGACCTATATTTTATTATATGGAGACATTAAGTGAAACATGAAACGCTTTTACGTAAATGGGTTACCAGCCAAGTCGATAAACATAAAAGCATGAATACAGTTACGTTGGCGGAAAATTTTACTACAATACGTAATATACCTACTTATACTCATACCAGTAGTCGCCTGCGACTTCATCTGCGTAGAATTTATGTTTTTCAATCTGCCATTTTACCTTCAGTGTAAAATTTCAAAAATTTAAGTTGTCAGTAGTCCCGTTGTATAATTCTATGAAACTTACTATAAATCTAATGAAATGCTGAAGTACGTACGTTTTACTTGTGTTCTTGAGAAGGTATTAATACTGAAGTTTCAAGTTATCCTGTAATTCACTACTTTAATGTAACTACTGTTGTCCGTTTAAATAACTTAGATAATAATTAAGTAGATAATAATTTATCAACATGCATTACTGTAAAAGGTTTTATAATAATTTAATCAACAATAAAAAGTCCATGTCCCTAAAATAAATAAACTTGCACTTTTACTAAAAAAAGATTATTAAATTAAAGGTTTGGGCACAGTAAAAAGTGAACTTGAAAACTTACACTAGATCCTCTAGACTTGAACTTCTATTAAAATGAAAACTAGGCGTTTGTCTCGTTAAAATGTTTCATAATATCTACAACATTTTCATGAATAGGAATCACAAATTAAGACAGCTTGTTAAAACTTTACCAGATAAAGTACCAGTAAAAATGTACGGAAAGATTTTAATTTTTTAGTCGTTAAAACTTCTTTCGTTATTTTAATCGTACATACACATCGACATAGATTCAGAAGTGGAACTTATCACTCAAAACTAATCACGCCTTAAGAGAATACATCTCTTAAAACGCTAAAACCCTACCTATAGCCGTCGCCACCATCCCCAATAACGGCCCCTTTCCACTCAGCTAATAACCACAGCACGACAGACAAACCACCATCTGAACGTGAGGGTAACTATCAAAAATATCAAAGTATTAATTTATCAAAAAAACATCTAAACGTGAGGGTAGTTATCAAAAATATCAAAGTATTAATTTATCATTTAAACTAATCTAAGCGTACTGGCAATATTTAATCGATTAGGGAGCGATTGCTATCGCAATGCCTCAATCGAGAAGAACGACCTAGACGCGAAGGCATCTACTAGTCGAATGAGTCTCTGGGCAGAGACTGAATTCGTATCGTCAAAACAGCCGTTTTATACTAATATTTCAAGATGGCGCGCAAGATGGCGCGCCCGCGCTATCAAAGTCAAATGTCGTCAATATACGTCATGAAACGTATATTGACAAAGGTATGTTGACACTGTTACACTTATTGTTTCATGAGGTATACTGAAAAACACCAATCATAATTTTAAATTGCTAACATAACCATAGTTTATTTTTGAATTACGCTGGTTTTCTTCTTGTTTAATAATTACTAGCTGATGCCCGCGACTTCATCCGCATGGATTTAGTTTTTAAAAATCCCGCGGGAACTCTTTCATTATCCGAGATAAAAGTAGCTCTCCCGGTCTGAGGAACCACTAGGTACTACATCCATTACTATACCCATGCAAAAAATCGCATCAATCCGCTGTTCTGTTGCGACGTGATTGAAGGACAAACCAACAAACAAACACACTTTCGCATTTATAATATCAGTAATACTTTATTATAACACTTTTTATAATTATTGTCAAATTTTTTACCATACTTAACCAAAGACAAAATTACGTTTAGCTGTCATTTACGTTTTATTATCCAACTGTCATTTGCGTTTTGTTATTCCATGTCAGATGCGTTTTTGTTATACCACGTTTTATAGTGACTTGACGGAAACGCGATCGAACGGGATAAAAAGTATCCTATGTCCGTCTCCTGGTTCTAAGCTACCTCTCCACCAATTTTCAGCCAAATCGGTTCATCCGTTCTTGAGTTATAAATAGTGTAACTAACACCACTTTCTTTAATATATATATAGCTGCTGGGGCTGATTCACTTATTCACTGACTGACTGACTCATTGATCACCTCTCCTGTAAAATTTTGTATGAAAAAAATTTTTTTCACTGAAGGTTTCGTATAGAGGAAAAAAATTCATTCGGAGAAAAAATATGGAGAGAGCTGATGATTGAGGATTTCGGAGACGGGTGAAGAGCACGGCCAGGGTATCGAAGATAGGTGGGGAGTGCTCGAACAAATGTCACTCGAAACCTCATCCAATTCGCAGTCAGCTGAAAAAAAATTCAAAATGGCGGAAAAAAGATGGCCGCCATACAAATTTTGTCGGTGTCTATCTCGGGGAGTATAAAAGATGGAAGAGTGGTTTCGTGGCAAAAGATGATCAGAACCCAAAGGTCTATTTGATGAATAGAAAAAATCCAAGATGGCGGAATGTTTTTCTACATATAAAATATATGGCGAATATTGAAGAGACTAGAAGTTGGGAACTATTCAAGACTTTGATACGGTTTCATTTCGAAATTTGTTTTTATAGAAGAATCCTTATACTGACAAATGATGAGATATGATGATCGAGGGTTTGGAAGGTGGGTGAGGAGCACGGCCAGGGTATTGAAGATAGGTGGAAGGTGCTCAAACAAAATATACTCAAAACCTCAATCAATGCCAGTGAGCTAAAAAAATTCCAAAATGGCGGATTCAAGATCCAAGAAGGCGGCCATACAAATTTCGTTGGTGTCTATCTCGGGGAGTATAAAAGATGGAAGAGTGGTTTCTTAGCAAAAGATGATTAGGACCCGAAGGTCTATTTGATGAATGCAAAAAAATCAAGATGGCGGAATTTTATTTCCATACAAACTATGCAAGACGAAGGTTGCTTTTTTTTTTTTTCAAAAGTTTTTATAGAAGAATTCTCATCCTGACTAATGATTCGGAGAAAAAATATGGAAAGTAATGCCGATCGAGGATTTGGAAAATGGGTGAGGAGCATGGCCAGGGTATTCAAGATAGGTGGGGGCTGCTCAAACAAAAAATACTCGAAACCTCATCCAATTGGCAGTGAAATGAAAAAAATTCAAAATGGCGGATGGCGGCTATACAAATTTCAAAGGTGTCTTTCTCAGAGAATATAAAAGATGAAAGAGTGGTTTTTTGATAGAAATGATCAGGACCTGAAAGTCTACTTGAAGAGCAGAAAATACGCGGTCCGCTTGCGGGCCGCGCACCCACGCGCCCTACTAGTTTATATATATAGATTATGTAGATATAATGTATACGTATCGATCATTGCACTTACGCACGGTCACAGTCAGAAGTGCCGTAGCTATCTTACAATGTTCTAGCATCAAAACCAGTCTCTTTTATGACCTTCTATGTATAAATACGTCACACACATAACACCCACACACACCGCAGTATCGCAGTCTTCATCATGATTCATGAACCAATCAAACTATTTCTTTAATTTCATATTTAAGAGCTGTGTCGGTAATTTTGGTACTTCCACGGATACTCGGTAACGGGATATTCCGAGACACATATTGTAAACTTAAGTTTTCTGCATTACTATGCTTGTCAAAGAATAGTTTAAGTATTAAATGTAGTTAATCATATAAATGATAAAAACATACCCGAAGAACAACAAAATTTTTATCAAATTGATTTCGACACGTATTTATGTAACTTTAATTTAAACTTACCATACTTAAGTGGAATATATAAAAACACCTATACGTTTCACTTAACTTTCTACTAGAAGTTTTAGCTTCTAGCAAATACGAACTTTCCACCTCTTAAATGTTCCTCCAAGTTTAAGTCTTGGCGTGTATCGCATAACAGACTTAACGCCTCTAGTTCCTTCACTTTCCTATTTTGAATAAAACCTTTATTTCTTGATGTTTAACTTGCGTATTCAAAATTCGATTTAATGTGTAACCATCAATCTAATATCCGGAGTTCGAACCCATTCACGCATTTCTGACTTTACGGAGTTATGTACGTGCATAATGCATTTAAAGAAATTAAACAGCACACCGCAGTGATAGCCTAGTGGTTAGGAGTGTGGTCTCCTTGTGGTTCGGGGGTCGTGGAGTAAAATCCTCCCAGCATCAGATGTTCGATCCTCTGACTTTTCGGAGTTATGTGCGTTTAAGTAACTAAATATCACATGCTTCAACGGTGATGGAAAACATCGTGAGGAAACCTGCATACCTGAGAGTTCACATAACGTACTCAAAGGTGTGTGAAGTCCGCCTTTACTCGTTGTGCCAGCGTGGTGGACTCTGGCGCCACTGGTGGTGATGACACTTCTCTGAGGGAAGATCTGCGCTCAGTAGTGAGCCGTTGCATTGATGGGTTGCTGATGATGATGATGATGATGATGAAAAAATTGAATATAACTTGCCTTATTCCCGTGTAGGAAACATCGTGAAGGAACCTGCATACCTGATTTCTGTGAGGTTGTTCACATTTTAAAAATAAACTTGTACAATAAAACAAAATTGATTGAAGGTATCTCATAAATCTTTTTAGATATTTGTCATACCTTTATTACGTCACTCTGACAAACGATCACCGTAACTTGTACACTATAATACACGATATGAGAAGGTAATGCCTGCGAATGATAATAAAAGGTAACGCGACCCATCCCTTGAGATTCATATTACTTTTATGATACTTGGGATGAAAGGTAGTACCTACCTAATACAATAAGTACATAAATGCGATGAGAATTTTTTCGTAACATTACTATTTAAATTTGATACACATAGACCAATAAAATATACAAGATATGCCGTCACCATATAAAAGCTTTTTTATACATTATACACAGGTATGACTACGATTACAGTTCTCACCTGATGGAAAGTCATGTTGTAGTATAAGATGAAACACGTTTACCTAGAAAATTATGTATTCACTTTTGTTTGCAAGATAAGATTAGATACCCAGATTGTGAGTGTCACCCTTGTGTGAAAATTCTAAATCTCACCCTTTAATAGCTCAAGGATTGAAGGTACGGACTGAAAACTGAAAGATACGGTTCAGTCCCCTGAAAGGTCCCCATGTTGACGTAGCATCATTGCAGTCAGATACATAGAATATAAAAGACGCGTAACATAAAAATCTTTAAGAAAATTTACAGTATAAATAAATTGTCTTTAAATGACTTATAATTAGGGTCTAGTTAGAGAGAAAATAAAGTTGTTGGAAAAAATTGCCGGAGTTTTCAGTTTTGAAAAGCTTTCTAACTAGAGAAGTTTGGTTTGTCGTTTCATATTATTTTGAAGTTTCGAAAACTTCCGCAGTTTGCAGCTGTGGCTATAAAGATTATAAACTAAATAGATATAAAAAATTTGACTTTTATTAATATCTCAATAATTCGATGACCTCCCTGGCTCAGTGGTGAGTGCTGTGGTAAATAAGTGGGAGGTCTCTGGTTCGATTCCTAGAAAGGGGCAATTTGGGAATTTATAATTTCTAAATTATCGCTGGTCTGGTGTAGCCAATAGAATAATATTTTTGATTCCGGAAAAACGTTTAAGTTAATAAAGCTACAAAGTTTTATAATAAAGATGTCTTTTGTTCTTGCTTAGGCTCTCTAGGGGCTTGCTAGGGTCTCCAAATGTATAGTTTGTAGTCATAATAAGACTTATTCAGGATTATAATCTTCGCTTATTCAGGAGATTTCGTGATCTAAAATGTTTTATAGCCCAACTTTCTGAAAATTTAACATAATTATTTGCTCCAAATTTTTATCAGTTCACCAGTTTCGAAGCTGAAGCTAGTTAGTATTCATCGTGCGAAATGTAAACTCGGCAAACTCGCGAAGTCTGAACTAACTCTGACAATAATTAACAGTGGAGAAAATCAGCTTAACTTATAACTACGTACTGAAATTCAGATGGATAGGGCTTTAATTAAAATTCTTGATTAAAGATGAATGTAATATTACACATGACTACAATTAAAACATGTATTCGAAATATGGTTACTAACTACGGCCTCATAAGAAGGCTAAGGTTCACTTACCTAGTGGGCGATAGAGAGAGTTACGCCTGGAGTGTCTGTGCGAGATCAAATCTGAAATGAAGAGATCCAAGGAGAACCACTCAACATAGCAAACGTGAAGCTGAAGTGTTTGAAGAAGAAGTGAAGTTCAAAGAAATGATGGTCATTAGGGTGCCAAGATGCTGGAGTGATGACCACGTGACTTCGCAGCAGGAAAGAAGGTTCGCCACTTCTTTCTGCTGGTAACAGGCTGACAAGCTTAATTTGGTCGGTCCATCAGATGGGCGACCTTCCTCGCCCTCTGTATATGTTAAGATTTTAGTGCTATATTATTCTTAATGGCTTCATTTATCTAAGTGATAACTTTTCAACCCACAATACAACATTCTCTAATGTAACTTTCTTCTGTCATCGCCTTTATTATTAGAAACTTTTCAGAAAATCCGATGAACACAGGTCGTTTAAGAGCCCGCATTATAATAATTCTGTAAGACGTGCAATAATACCTCAGCGAAACGTTTACCTACTTCACCGCCCTTTATATTAGTTTCACCTGAAGTAGTTAGTAACAAGTTTTATAGTTGTTAGCAAACACTAACTTTTTGCCGTACAAGTCGGCGTCTGCAGGTTTCAGCCAGGTGTGAATTGAATTTATGCTGCTTACTACTTTGTGACTTTTCATGCACACTTCAGATCAAGCTACTGATATTTTTATTTTCTATGTGAATAACTTAAGAGTTAGGAATAAAATGTTTATGTAAGAGTATGAGAAAGAGTCATCGTCGGTGTTCCAATCGATAGACGTTCATTGCTGGATAAAGGCCTCGCAACGATTGCCAAAGAACACATTCAACAAAGTTGACAGTCATTTGCCAGAGCCTTTGAGTATTTGGTTTTATACTCAAAGGCCAGAGCGCATAATCCAAAACTAATCGATTTTTAACCGACTTCAAATAAAGGAGGAGGTTATCAATTCGTCGGAAACTTTTTTTTTATATGTATGTTGACCGATTACTCGAAGACGCCTAGACCGATTTATAAAATTCTGTTTTTGTTTCAAAGGGTATACTTTATACTTATACTTTCCAGGTGGCCCCATATAAATTTCATCAAAATCGGTTGAGCGGTTTTTAAAAAATTAACAATAAATTATACAATTTGTATAGTGGCGCGGGAGTTTGAAGTCGGTTTTTAAAAAGATTTTTTATATTAAACTAGCTGATGCCCACGACTTCGTCCGCGTGGATTTAGTTTTTAAATTCCTTCGGAACTCTTTGATTTTCCAGGATAAAAAGTAGCCTATGTTACTCTCCAGGCCTCAACTATACCCATGCAAAAAATCAAGTCAATCCGTTGCTCTGTTGTGGCGTGATTGAAGGACAAACCAACAAACAAACACACTTTCGCATTTATAATATTAGTAAGGATTAGCAAGAAAAGTGGTCTATTTAGGTTAAGACTATCTCGCAATCTAACATCGTTCGAGATTTAGGTTGCTAGGTTTAATTTGCAATAACAAATATTGATGTCAATAATTAAGATAAAAACTATCGTATCTTTTAAGTTGGTCCAAATTACAGACAGTTACGAAGTTTGATCAAAATCAATTCAGTAGTTTTCGAGTTTATCCCGAACATGCATCGTGACACGAGGTTTTTATAATATATTCCTTTTATATATATTTTTTTATATATATTTTTATATTATAAGATTCTGATTTTTAGGGCATTATAAGTATGTGTGTATTTGTATATTGTATTTTTGCAATGATGTTGACGAAGATGATCTATTATTTTTATAAGGAACCTATTATATTATTGTTTGTAGATCACTATCACTTATATCATGGTATCTCGAAAATAGTGTAGTTAAGACCTTGTATGAAATAATTCCGAGCCCGAGTATGATCGCAGCGAACATTCGGGCCCTGAATTTGTTGTAATTTCAGCTTTACTCCGCTAACTTTCACCAAAAAATCCACGTATGTTTTTTTCCTCTCACAGATTTTCCTGCAGCTTCTCTTATCATAATCATTTTATTTTATGCAAAGTGCGTTAGATGGAGCTTTATCCGACGTATATGAAAGCTTTTAGGGGCGCAAACATTATATTGACGCATCGCGGGCGTAGGTTAAAAATGCCCGAGCGTTTTTGTTCACCCTTTTAAAGAAGACATGTTTTATCTGCTCTGGTATGAATTTTCGTACAAAACTAAGGGTATTTTGCGGTAGGATGGGCTTGCCTATTCTATAACTAACTGTGAATGCGTATAATATATATTCATAATAATTATGTAATAAGGTAAGTAGATTTAATCAAATACCTAATGAGATCATAATAACAAATGGGATGTTATTAAGGTATTTGATGTAATATCTAAAGAGATATTATGATAATATAACACATTATTTTGTACTTATAAGTAATTAAGTAATTAGGTATTATAATTATTTAGCGAGATATTATTAATTATTATTACGAGAATAATATACTGTGTGATGTGAATATATAAATTAATTAAAAAAAAACCGGCCAAGTGCGAGTCGGACTCGCACACCGAGGGTTCGTACTCCAAAAAGTAAAAGTAAAACGATAATATTATATTAATTTGCTTATTTATCGTTAACTTTGTTTGTAGAGGTTTATTGTTGATATAAAAAAAAAACTATGCTAGTTAGAGCGTTGATTTTATTTTTTCTGTAAAATATACATAAACCTCTATTGACCATAATTATTTCAGATTTTTCGATTGGTAAGCTTCGGAGATAAGAGGGGGGGGGGGGGGGGGGAACGGTATTTTTTTCGACATTTTGGCCAATTAATCAAAAACTAAAAAACAGTTTTAGAATGCACAAGTAAAGGCCTTTCATATGATACTCCACTCGGTATAGTTATTTTACTTTGAAATTTCAAACCCCCGATTTTCCCCCTTTTTTAGTAAAACTAAAAATAATTTTCGATTTTTCTTTATTCCAATGATGTTGGGCCACTATTATACACAACTATGCCAAATTTCATGTCGATAGCTTTAATAGTTACTGAAATAATCGACTGTGACAGACGGACGGACGGACGGACGGAGAAAGTCTCAATATAAGGGTTCCATTTTTACCATTTTGGTACGGAACCCTAATTATAGTATTTTTTTCTTGTGTTGTCTTTTATTTATAAACTAGCTGATGCCCGCGACTTCGTCCGCGTGGAAAAAGTAATAAAAAAGAATTGTTTTATGTTAATCGTGAGGTTTTTACGATTGTACTACGCCACTATACATATAATATTCTGTACCTACTTGGTACCTGCAAACCTACAATATCAATTCAAAATGGAAATTTTGTAAATACCCACAATTTAGGCAGGACCAGCAGCATCAGGATTGAGGAGTTGGTAAGTGGTCTTCAATGATGGATTGGCAACTGGTCTTCATTCTCGCCTGCATCACTGGACTGTAGTCCAGTGATGCAGGCGAGAATTTTCGATTGCACTACGCTTCTTTTTAGTTTATACTTGGCATCTACAGTAGCAACTGAAAACCGAAATTTTCGTGAGCGAAGCGAGTGCGAAATTTTTTTGATCGCACTACGCCTCTGTGTAGCCCATACTAATTGGTATCTACAAAAGCAATCTATAATCGACATTATCGCTAGTAAAGCCAGTGCGACATTTTAAGGATTGCACTACGCCACCATATAGTCCATACTTGGCACCTACATAAGCAACACAAAAGCGATGTTATCGCGAGCGAAGCAAGCGCGAAATTTTCAGAACTGCACTACTTAACTATGTACTCCATACTTGGTTTAGACTCACAACAACCATTAAGAAAAGACATTTTCGCCAACGAAGCGAGCGCGAAAATTTTTAAGATTTCATTGCATCACTATGTAGTCCAAAACGGACATTTCGCAAAATTTTTAGGGCTGCACTACATAACTGTGTCATTCATACTTGGTTCTTACAGAATCAATCAAGAAAGACACATTTCGCGAGCGAAGCGAGCTTCTTTGTAGTTCATACTTGGCACCTACAATAGCAACTGAAAAGTGATATTTTCGTGAGCGAAGCGAGCGCGAAATTTTTTAGGAACGCACTACTTAACTATGTACTCCATACTTGGTTTACACTCACAACAATAATGAAGAAAGACATTTTCGCGAGCGAAGCGAGCGCGAAATTTTTTGGGACTGCACTACTTAACTATGTACTCCATACTTGGTTTACACTTACAACAACAATGAAGAAAAGACATATTTGCGAGCGAAGCGAGCGCCTAATTTTTTAGAATTACATTGCATCACTATGTAGTCCATACTTGGCAATCGAAAACGGACATTTTCGCAAATTTTTTAGGGCTGCACTACTTAACTGTGTCCTTCATACTTGGTTCTTACAATACCAATCAAGAAAAGACACAATTTCGCGAGCAAAGCGAGCGCAAAAATTTTAGATTGCACTACGCTCCTTTTTAGTTTCTACTTGGCACCTACATAAGCAAGCGAAAACCGAAATTTTCGCGAGCGAAGCGAGCGCGAAAATATTTTGATCGCACTACGCCTCTGTGTAGTCCATACTTTTTGGTATAGACAAAAGCAATCTACAACTGACATTTTCGCGAGCGAAGCGAGCGCAAAAATTTTCGATTGCACTACGCTTCTTTGTAGTTCATACTTGGCATCTACAGTAGAAACTGAAAACTGATATTTTCGCGAGTGAAGCGAGCATACTTGGTTTACACTCACAACAACAATTAAGAAATTTTCGCCAATGAAGCTAGCGCGAAAATTTTTACAATTTCATTGCATCACTATGTAGTCCATACTTGGCAATCCAAAACAGACATTTCGCAAAATTCTTTAGGGCTGCACTACATAACTGTTTCCTTCATACTTGGTTCTTCTTCTTCTTCTTCTTGAGGTGCCATCTCCTACCGAAGGTTGGCTATCATATTGGCTATTCGGACCTTACACACAACTGCGCGGAATAAGGATCGAGTACTCAGTCCGAACCATGTCCGGAGATTCTTGAGCCAAGAAATCCGTCTTCTTCCAGGGGGTCTCCTACCTTGTATCTTCCCCTGTATTATTAGTTGGAGCAACTTGTACTTATCGCCACGCATTATATGTCCCAGATATTGCAGTTTTCGTTGCTTTATTGGTTCGTTATACTTGGTTCTTACAATACCAATCAAGAAGACACATTTTAGCGAGCGAAGCGAGCGCGAAAATTTTCGATTGCACTACGCTTCTTTGTAGTTCATACTTGGCACCCGCAGTAGCAACTGAAAACTGATATTTTCGCGAGCGAAGCGAGCGCGAAGGTTTTTTTGATCGCACTACGCCTCTGTGTAGTCCATATACAAATGAGTACATAATTTAATATAATTTTTTTACAAAACAAAGTATATATTTTTAGGGTTCCGTACCCAAAGGGTACCAACGGGACCCTATTACTAAGCCTACGCTGTCCGTCCGTCCGTCCGTCCGTCCGTCCGTCCGTCCGTCTGTCAGCGGGCTGTATCTCGTAAACCGTAATAGATAGACAGATGAAATTTTCACATATTATGTATTTCTATTGCCGCTATAACAACAAATAATAAAAATTAAATTAAATTAAAAAAATTAAATTAAAATGGGTAGGTGGGTAGATGGAAATCTTTTAATTTAATTTTTTTAACGGAACCCTAAAAGAGCGAGGCCCGACTCGCACTTGGCCGATTTTTTTTTTCTTAAGTTTTTAAAACCGCTCAACCGATTTCGGTAAAATTTAAAAAGTACCTGGGAAGTACCCTTTCAAACAAGAAAGTAAGAATTTTCCAAATCAGTTCAGGCGCCTTCAAGTAATCGGTGAACATACATAAAAAAATTGAAAAAATAGATTCCGAGTTCCGACGAATTGAGAATCTGCTCCTTTTTCGAAGTCGGTTAAAAAGAAATCTACAATCGACATTCTCACAAACGAAGCGAGTGAGACATTTTTTACGATTGCACTATGCCACTTTGTAGTCTTCACTTGGTTGGTACCTACAATATGAATTCATTATCGACATTTTGTAAACACCTACTATTTAGGTGGGTATTATCATCAGCAGCATCGGGATTGAGAAGTTGGTACCATTAGTATCTAGTTGTAGCATGGGGAGGAGAAGGGAGGTGGATGATTCCTAAACCGAACCGAGCGATAATTAAATTAGCTGAATAGATTGATGCCATCTAAGAATACAAAGCTCCTGTGGGAAATTTTAGTAAACGGAAAACGGAGACGCAAAATTTTTTACGGCTGCGTTATGCCACTACCCTAAGTAGTTCATACTAATTGTTACCTATCATTGGTGAGCAGTACCCAGCAGCATCAGAATTGAGTCCTCCTTTACGGCTCCACTACACTATTATATTTTAAATATTTGGCACCTACAATATCAATTCACAATCGACAGTTCGTAAATATCCATGATTTAGGTGGGCAGTACACTGCACCATCAGGATTGAGGAGCTAGGGCCTGGAGGTCAGTGATATAGTCTAAAATTAGTATGTAATGAATAGCTCAGGTCAAGATATGGCTATGGTATGAATGTAATAAGATCTATATACGTATATATCGTATGCGAGTGACCTGGAACTATCCGAGAGAAGTTTTGTCCTCTATCTCCGATAATATCTAGCAGATCTTCACCAAAATTGGTCATTGTATTTCTTATCGTACACACTTTCAAATAAAGAATTATTAAAATCCGTTCAGATTTGACTGAGTTATGGAGTAAAATCAACAAAAAGTTTTATCCCCTATCCTGGAGTAACCTTATGTTTTATCGGGATAAAAACTATCCTATATGTTGACCCGGAGTATCAGCTACCGCTGTACTAAATTTCATTTAAATCCGTTCAGTAGTTTTCGCGTGAAGCGCGGACAGACAGACAGACAGACAGACAGACAGACAGACAGACAGACAGACAGACAGACAGACAAAAATTAAATAAAAATCTGTTTTGGGCTCAGTATCGATAGTCAAGCATCCCCCAATTAAAATTTTCAAAATATATTAAATGTACAGAAATCTTCCAGTTACAGTTTTATTATAAGTATAGATATAGATAGATTATAGCAAAACGATGGAGATGATGACTCGGAGTATCGCAACGTGACCGAATCAGAATAAACGGGAATCGTTGAGCTAGATACATCGAAATCTCGACAAAATGTGAAGATGGAGTGGAATTGGGTGGGATGGGACACACAGTTTGGAAGACCTATTTAAGTTGGGTCTCCATGCTACATGAATGTTGGTTTCTTTATACGAAAGTATGACAAAAAAATGTAAACAAAATAGATATCTAACCTTACGATTAGTTCGTTGAAGCATGGTGCGGGTGACAGGTCAAAATAACGTTACTTATTTTATGCCAAACTGATGCAAGAATAGAGTTTTATATACGAAACCCGATTCACTGAAAAAGAATAGATTTTAATGGTGAATTTGAACCTCATCAGATAGTGGCAACAATATTATGTTACAAACTAAGTTTGTATACTGATCTTTCACCCGCCACCTGCACCATGCTAAAACGAAAAAACTTGTAGTTTGAAAAATTATGTAAATTAATATTGCGATCGGGACTTTATGACGTCTGCTGTTTCGTTAGTCGCGGTGGCAACTGAGTTTTACGACTTCGTCGCGTTCTGAACTTTGTCTTTTGCATAAATTTTGGAAAGCTGAGTAAAATACGCGATTTTTTTTCGTATAATATGAATTTCGCTCGGGAAATATTTACATATAAATTAACAAGTTCGAAAAGTTCGATGTCGTGTCTGGGTGTGTGTGTTTTTAAATCTTTGAACGTGGTTTTTCTTTTCTCTGAAATCGATGACTGCCTAGACAAAACTCTTTTCATATTAGTCTCGTAGACTGCTTTAAATATTAAACCTATAACATAAACTCGAGTGCTTCTGCAAGAAATCCCTTCCTTAGATAATAATATAAGCTGTCCTTGTCTTTTGCATAAATTTTGGAAAGCTGAGTAAAATACGCGATTTTTTTCCGTATTTAATATGAATTTCGTTCGGGAAATATTTACATATAAATTAACAAGTTCGAAAAGTTCGATTTCGTGTTGTAACGACCCTAGTCCTTCGTACAAAGGAATTTTTCATGTTTGATAGTACTAAAAATTGTTGATTAAATTTTATCAAAATCGGTACAGTAGTTAAGTTACGAGATGTACTTTCACATGAGATCATAAAAATAATAATTTTAGGAACTTCAATTTTCATGTCATATAATATCAATTTGACGTTGACGCTATTCTGTAGAACGGTATAATGTAAGGGAAGGCAGCGACGACCGCGCCGCAGCGTCGCGTGACGCGCGGATCGTCTATAAGCAAGAACATTGTCCGTGTTTGGGGCATATGTTCAGTGACTTAAACATGCACATAATGTATTATGAGATATGTGAAGTGGTATGTAGTGACATACTTTATATCAATTATTATTGATCAAGTACAAGGGGCGATACACGAAATCTATTATGAGTGATACCTAATCTGACGTTGGAAACTGCTTAATAGATGGGGAGCTCTAGCGCCTAGGTGCTTTATGAACCTGTCTTTGGGGTTGCGACCGACGATTTCAGATGAAGATTGATCTATATCGCGATGCTCTATGCTGAGTGTTGTGTCAACCTGTAGGTTGGATGCCGGGATAGGATAAGCTTAGGATGGGCTACTAAACTTGCCAGTCCGGGCTGTCTGGTCCAGGTGTCTGATTCTACTTTCGAACTTGCTCTGACGTTAAGTTGGAGCCTATCACCACTTCGTGGTGACAACCAACTGTTGGGTGCTGAGATAGGATGAAGCTAATGATGGCAATTGCTATTATGGTTTTGTCTGGTCCAGGCGTCTGACACCAACCTCGAACTAGACTCTAACGTTGTTAGAGTCCTTGACCACTCCGTGGTGACTTCACGCAGTATAACTATTAACGTACAACAAACTATACATATGAGAGGAACTCACCTCTATAAAAAGTCTCAGTGGATCACACCACTATAAAAAAGTCTTGTGGAGCACACCACGGTTAAAAAAGCCTCGCACATTCGTGTGTGAGTGAATGATGACAGTGTGGGGGGGGGGGGGCTCATGGTTTGATGGTATTTCAGGGACTAGTTCACATTCCTGATTATTGACAAATAATTACCCAAAGTAATATATTATGTATGTTTATGAAATTTAAGCTGCGATCTCATTGCGTCAATTATTATAATAATACATTATTGTTTTAATGGACGCAACTGAGTGGTCCTTGATGTACCACAAAAGGTAGGAGCTCACCATCGTTTGGCGTGCAGGGAGCCAACGATCATCATTTCATTTTTTTACAATGAAATGATGCCATCTTAATTTCGAACGTTGCCTATGGACTCAAAGGAACTTGAAGCAACGATGTGTAGTGTAGACGTTCAACGTGATGTTGAATGTCGAGGTGCATAAGTTGCGATGTAGGTTCTTTTGATGGTTACCATACAAATAATTGTGTCTCTCGACATCAGTGTTGAGTCTCGTGATAATGGACCAATCCGGTATCATTCATACTGAATTTTAAACATTCTTTAATATAAACCAATACGGGAACCCACTAAAATCTAATACACGAACTTTCGCATATATCGCCTAGGTCTTATGAACTCATTACTTCTGACGCTCTAAAAGTTCTTCGGTTAATACGATCACAACATTATAAAGGGTTCTACCACTAGCGATTCACGTGCCATTCTAAAGACATCATTTTAAAATTAGAAAGATCAATAGGAATTATAGGGTAGAGATTTTCGTAGGGTACTTAGTTCAGTTACAGTGTCTGGGTGTGTGTGTTTTTAAATCTTTGAACGTGGTTTTTCTTTTCTCTAAAATCGATGACTTCCTAGACAAAACTCTTTTCATATTAGTCTCGTAGACTGCTTTAAAAATTAAACCTATAACATAAACTCGAGTGCTTCTGCAAGAAATCCCTTCCTTAGATAATAATATAAGCTGTCCTTGTGCACGTCCTTTGTGATATGTTAATGTTTTAGTTTAAGCTGTAGTACTTTATAAATAAATAAACGTTATGAAGAGATAAGGTTGGCATTTTATTTCATCATTATCATCTCAATACCTCGCTGGCCCACAAGTGGACATGGATCTCCTCTATGAGAAGAATTTAGGCCATCGTCACTTCACGCTTGGCCAGGTTGGTTAAGTACGGATTGGGAGATTCGGTCATGCAGGTATCCTCGCGATGTTTTCTCTTACGGTTAAAGCAAGTGCTATTTAATTATGTACTTAAAACGCAAACAGCTCCAAAAAGTTAGAGGTGCCTGGAATTCGAACCACGAACCCCAAGTAAATCAGGCTTAAGTCTTAAGTACTAGACTATACTCGCTACTCATACACATAAAATTTATATCACACTGTCACATTTTATTTGCTTTTCCCCCTTAATTCCAAAGGAAGATACACGCCCTACTTTCCGCAAAATTCAAGGAACTCTATATTGAATTATTTATTGTAAATACTCAGTGGGAATTAAGATAGAGGGAACAAAAGTAGGGCGAAGCGAAGTGACGCAAACTGTTGCAGAGAAGCGCAAAGAATATCAGCTAAACAAAACAAATAACTTGTTTCTGTGTTTTTGTTTAAGTAAAACCAATAAAACTTAAGTATAACGTAACCTAACTCAACCATATTACTATACCTACAAGTCACTCGCACTTCGAATAGTGCCAAATATGCCAGTTGTATTTCCGCGCAGAAGAACCAGGCTGATTATTTGCGCAATATATAATTATATCGCAGTAAGATAGTTGAAGCCGTGTTATAGCTATAAACCTAGGTTTATAGCTATATGCCGGAATATAGCTATACGATAGCGATTCATAGCTATCTTACTAGGAATATAGCTATAATACGACCGAGATCTAGTTATATAGCTATCTGACTAGACTAATCTAGTAAAATGGTTATAGAAGTACTATGTTTGCCAAAATCTAATTGGGGTTCGACAGGAACAGTCAGGTGCCCGGCCGCAGGCCAGGCACTGAGGGTTCATTTGGTATAATCAGATATGCGTGCATACTTAACTTAGGTATATTGACCAAATGGAACCTAAGTGCCCGGCCTGTAGCCGGGCACCTGCCTGTTCATGTCGACCCCAACCTGATCTAACTTTAGATTTTGACAAACATAGTACTTGTTAAGCAAGATTCGGTGATCAGGTGCTGGGGAATTGCGTGAGCTGATGATCTGCAAACACCTGAACAGATCTTCATAAATTATAGCTAAGATCGATCTCGATCACGTCAGCTTTCAAACAGGAAAAATCGCATCAAAATATAACCTCCTTTTTTATCGGGGCTTGCAAACGAGTAACCAATTGTGCAAATCAAAGAAAATGTATACTTCTATAACCATTTTACTAGATTAGTCTAGTCAGATAGCTATATTACTAGATCGCGTTCGTATTATAGCTATATTCCTAGTAAGATAGCTATGAATCGCTTTCGTATAGCTATACTCCGGCATATAGCTATAAACCTAGGTTCGCACTAATTTATCATAATATTCCTCAGTAGTTCGTTGGTAAAATAATACTCTGACTTCAGGAACCTATAACTAATCTGGAACCATACTAACCTAAAATACTGAATGCACTATGATTCAGTATTTTAGGTTGTATGAGCTGCAGTGAATGGTAGTTCTGTTCACGGTCGCAATTCTACAACATACTTTATTAACCTTTAACTAAGAAGAAGAGCGAGTTGGCGATGGTGCAGTTCCTTGAAACGTAACTTCTAGGAGCTGCGTTGGACATAAACAAAGCGCGAGGGACGCTCTTTATTTGTGTCCAAGCCAAGCATTAAAGACGATTCTCTCGATTGCCTTTAATATTATGTTCCAGGCTGTTTGATATTACCGGATGGCGTTTCAGTAATGTTTGTTTACGCTAAAAGCAGGGTCGTCCATTTTTACTATAAACAGTACAATTATTATTTTAATACCTATTATCAAACGAACTTATCAACTGAAGTTAGTGTTAATTGATTCTTATAGATGGAACATCTTCGGCGAAGAGATTTTATAATGTTTCATTATTATACTATATTATTACACATCTTCACTACACAATAAAATTCAATGGCGTATTCTGCTTTATAAAAATTCTGAACCTAGATTTTTTTCTTAAGTAAGTATATCATGTTTTAGATCAGAGAAATAATTAGAAAAATATAGCAGGTTTAAACTCTATCTGAACCTTTAGGCACACTGCCTTTATATGTTAGCTTATGAATCCTGTATTGTATGTTGAGAAAAATCCTTTGGTGAACTCTTTGGCGTAGCGTTTTATAAAACGGAGGAGTAAATTATCATCTTATGTGAGGAGTTTCATAAAATTTCCTCATTCGACCTAGTTCGTTAATTAAGTGCCCCTTTGTTTTGATACTCACACTGAACGCTGGGCTGGTTGCCTGCTACGCGTAAATGTTAATTAGCCTCTTTTCTCATTAATCACTAGTGTGTAAAGGCAGGTGTGAAGGCGACGAATGTTTGGTTAGTTACATTTGTCGCTTGCGTTCATTAATTTTCTAAAATATACCTCTTTTTTGAAAAATTGCTTAGATTAATCTATTGTAATTCATCAAACTTTCTCTTCTTTGCAATTCGTATTTTTTGCCAATGCGAGTAACTATGATGTACTTACACATTTATCTAAACTAAACTAAGTTTAGTGGTCTGTCTAGTGCCTTTCTTTTATGCCTTGATATTTGAGATTGTGTACGTCAAGGACCTTGATTTGACCTTGGTTTGAGAAAATTTTATTGATATGTACCTATGTCTTTATAATTTGTATATACATATATTTTGTGAATGGTAAGACAAAGCCAACAAATTTTCATTTAACAAAATTTAATCAATAAAAATGAAATTATAAAATATACTTTACTCAACAACAATTCATAATTTATGTACTGCATGGCAGTAAAGCAGGGTACAATTTTGTTTAAAGAAGCATGATCTAAATTGTCTCTAGGCTTAAAAACTTTTTGTTCGTTAAAGGTTTTCCGAGCGAGCTCTTTCCTAACGGCCTGGTTGCCTCGTGGTTTTATTCTAACTATTCCGCAGCCACCCGCATGAAGTTTCGATGCAGGCAGTGAAGTTGATAGCGAAACTGCATTTAAATAGCTAGTTGGTACCCACGGCTCGCTGAAACGAAACTTTACATCAAAGTGAAGTAAATCCTGCGAGAGAAAATACGACAATAATAAAATTATCGCAAACTCATGAGTGTATTAAAGACAATAGCAAAAAAAGTAAAATTAAAAATTTTAAAAACCCCCCGACACAAAAAAATCTCTAAAAACGAACAAACAATATTTTATACCTGTCTATAATTATTATCGTCACGTATATTATGTAAGTTCAAATATTTTTATTTTCCAAGTGTCGTCGTCGCGTCGCGGGACCGCTAAAGTTTATAAAGTATTTTTCCAACAGCTAATTAATTATTACGAATTACATTTAGGTACGAGCGATCTTTAGTTTCATGCATATATAGTCTACGCTCTACAGTCTACGTAATGCCGCGCGCGACACGTGAGGGCAGACGACGTTGACGGTTGTGTCGATTTTGCGAATTTTTCGGAGTAAATTCTTTTGTTGCAATCTGCGACTACACCTGTTTTTCTCACTTAGCGGTCCCCCGACACGACGACGACGACACTTGGAAAATAAAAATATTTGAACTTATGTAATATATGTGACGATAATAATTATATATAGGTATAAAATATTATTTGTTAGTTTTTAGAGATTTATTTTGTGTCGGGGGGTTTTTAAAATTTTTAATTTTACTTTTATTTAGTCCTTTTTAAAGTAGGTATAAATATTAGGAAGGTATTTATAGTGATTTGTTAGCGCAGTGGTAATTGAGCCAAATTGATCCCATTTAATTACCCACCTTCGAAATCTAAACCTTACTCTAACACGTCATATTTGAAGTCATGGTTACCTTACCATGTTCTTTCAATATCATTGAAGTAATACGGTACCTTTCGAATCGATAGGACATATGGAAGGTAGTCAGATCACCTCATCAACTATTAAAGAGCTGATGATCTTCAAACGGCTGATCAGGTCATGGTTACCTTACCATATACTTTTAATATCATTGAAGTAACACGGTACCAAATTTCGAATCGATAGGACATATGGAAGGTAGTCAGATCCCCTCATCAAATATTAAAGAGGTGATGATCTTCAAACGGCTGATCAGGTCATGGTTACCTTACCATATAATTTCAATATCATTGAAGTAACAAGGTACCAAATTTCGAATCGACAGGACATATGGAAGGTAGTCAGATCCCCTCATAAACTATTAAAGAGTTGATGATCTTCAAACGGCTGATCAGGTCATGGTTACCTTACCATATACTTTCAATATCATTGAAGTAACACGGTACCAAATTTCGAATCGAAAGGACATATGGAAGGTAGTCAGATCCCCTCATCAACTATTAAAGAGTTGATGATCTTCAAACGGCTGATCAGGTCATGGTTACCTTACCATATACTTTCAATATCATTGAAGTAACACGGTACCAAATTTCGAATCGATCGAACATAAGGAAGTTAGTCAGATCCCCTAATCAATTAGAAAAGAGCTGATAATCTTCAAACGGCTGAACAGATTTTCATGAAACATGGCTAAGAACACTCGGGATAAAATTATCTATGACACAAAAAAAACTAAACGAAAATCGGTTCATCCGTTTGGCGGCTACGCTACCACAGACAGATACACAGATACACAGATACACAGACAGACACGTTAAACTTATAACACCCCTCTCTTTTTGCGTCGGGGGTTAACAAGTACCGAAATGAAACTTTAAACTTTTATCTACAAAATCAATTCATAGTCCCAAGTGATTGCGATGGGAATGAATTTCGTAAGAATTAATCTAAGGAAGAGGTTCAGAGAAGTTATTTAAACAGCAGATTTTCAAACAAACAACCGAAGTGAAGTTTAACATTTTGTGTTTTTGCCTATTATATTAATAGCGATGCGTTATAGTTGACTTCAGCTTTATATCTAGGGATTTTGTAAGAAGAATTACCATAATCTTGTAAGCAACGTTAGGTACATACTAAACAACTTGACGGGGAAGACTAAAGATTTTGCGTGAACTGTAAATGAGGTCTCTGGTGCTCGACAAATTGATTGCTGCGATAGTTTTTATTATGACCCAAACATAATAATATGATAGGCTCATTCATTTCACAACAACCCATCGCCGTCCCACTACTGGGCAGTGGGCACAGGTCTTCTATCGAATACCATATTTTATTTCACAACGCTGGCTTAGTGCGGATTGACAAAGATATGATAATATGATAGATGTTCTCATTTGGTTAACTAAATAATAATGAGGAAATGCTTCAATCTAACCAAGCAAACAAATTAATGTGTCCGTTAATTTGAAAGCCATTGACAAAACACGCTCATGTAGTTATGGACTACTAATTTATTCAGAGCATAGATCCAATTATGCTCTGGACGCTGAATAAACTTCGTTAGCATGTAATTAATAGGTTTGTTTGCTCCCCTGGTGCTGGATTGATTCGGGGCATTGTCAACGTTTCGGGTATTCGTACGCCCACGATATACAAAGTTAAAATATAAAGGCAACGTTCGGCGGGACAAAGTTTGTTGATTGAATAGGAACAGTATGGAAACTGAAAAAAAGCAAAAGCATAATTCCAGAAGGATAGTTGACTGTTGCTTATTTCAGCATCACTGAGTAGGTAATAATTTTTCGCGAGGAGTGACAGTTTTTATATTAAAACTCTATCACAACGTGAGAATTATTCGTCCAAGTTTTTTGCTTTCAACGCCATTTAAAACTGACTTAAACATTTTGAATGTTCAGAAATTCAACTCCAGTGGTAATCGCATGAAAAAAAGATAGATAAAAAAGTACACAAATTCAACGCAGACGAAGACGCGGGTGACTGTTAGAGATATATGTCTAAAACTCTACTTTCGTAAGCAGCTATATTTTGCAGGACTAGCGAATAGTGATATAAACCACTTATCAATTACGAAAGGGCTCTTTTAAATCCAAGCAGGCAAAAAATAGTTAAAAAATTACGTGGCAATAGAATGCTAAAAAAATACCTATTTTTGTAGAAGACCGACAAACGAATGAATGTAAGTTTGGGAACTTATAAAATATTTTCAGTGAATTGAAACGTCAATTTGCGGATGAACACTCGTTAAGAACTTTCTGTTGACTTTTCACTTAAAATATTTTTGTCTTTTATATATCTATCTTGCAACACAGGGCCGTTTTCATATTTTGGCAGATTATGGATAAACGTCACTCAACATTGGTGAAATCGGCACTTAGAGCTTTATAGAGTTGGTTAAATGCTCTCAGTTGCAACATGAAATTACGTATGTAATATTATTATATTTCTTTGCTTCATCCTTCAATATAATTATTACAAAGGTAGTCACTCCAGTCGCCAGAGATAAGTCCGCGTATTTTACAGTTATACCCTACCCTAAAAATAAATCACCTTGGCAGCACCGTCTTAATTTTGCTCATTACTTTTTCGCGCGAGATAAGGACCGCACGCGCTCAGCGCGCCGCACTTAATAATTTAACCAGAAGTGCAGAAGATCGAGTGATATTGTAGGATAGTGTGATTGCAGTATTGTTCATCGGCTGAAATGATCATCATCGAAGGAAAAAGGTACGAGCTCTTTTCTGTGTTCAAACGATCTCTTGTTTGCGCTTACGTACCGCCACATAGCCTACTATATTATTGTTTTATTATGAAAATTAATAAAAATTAAAACACAACTATAACGATTATTATGGTAACACTATTGTTACAACTTGTCATCAATCACGATTGAATTAACTTAGTACCTACCCCCCAAGTATCTCGGATTTATTTAGGTAATTTATCATTATTATTTCTACATATCATATTATACATTCGAAAAATGTAATAAAATTCACGAATTCACTCAACTATGCTCGTAACATTCGCTCAACGGGGCTTTAGTAGCTTGCCCAGCCGTTAACTATATTCGAGTACCTACTTGTAAACAAAAATATAATATTATTTATCTGGAGAGACGGTAGTGTCCCTGCCAAGACGAGCCAAGCGAAGCGTAAGGGAACTAAGTAACTACCCACCTTTTCTTCGATTTATCTGAAAACACTAATTGTTACGAAACACGTAAAATTAAAAGCAATGGTAGATGAACAAGCAGAGCAAGTAGCATATTATTAGATATTATAGAAGATATTAAATATTTGGAAGAAATAATGGCCATTTTCCTCGGTTTGAAAGTCTTGCTCGTAACTTAAACAACTGTGCAATGTTCGTGTCGACACTACGACGGTAATGAGTTATATTAATTGAAAGAGAGGCATTCAATACCCTCACTTAAATAAGTTAACTAGAACCAGTTGGCATTGGTGTGAACAATGTGAGCTTTGTTTTTTTTTTTGCGTCATACGTAAGCACCGAAGAAAATCAAGCCGACGCCGAGTCTAGTAGGTACAGTTAATCCAGATACTGAATGGTCATTTTGACAAAGGGTTCAAAGTTACTTTATAAAAGTCGGTTCGAAATTGACTCAAAATTACACTCGGCGCTTGGAAAATCGACGCATGTTTCCCCGAAGTATGGTGAAAATATTCATGCCAACCATATGGCTCTTTACTTATATTAAAAAAGGGGATGCGACAAAGACTACTCGTCCTGAGTATCACGGCCGTTAGTAAAGGAATGGGCCTACTATTAAAAGAGAGTGAAAACAGGGTGCAGGCCATGAAACACCTAAGCAGGAAGATGGCTGCAGGATCCTATGTGATTCAAACTTCGGAATCACTAAAAGCAGCATTAAACTCTTAATGCCTCAACTCAACAAGAAGTGCTATAAGATTCGGAAGGAGACAAAACTTTATTTGGATTGGCTTTATCCGAGAAACTAAAAAATAACAAACAGGGATTGACTGCGAACCTATTGCAATAACATGATTAGCTGCGAGCGAATCATCAGTCATATACTAAAGCCGTGACTCCACAAACAAATTGGAATTGGCTGCGAGTCAATTGCGATAATATAACTAGCTGTGAGCCACTCATGAGTCATATTCTAAAGCTGTGACTCCACAAACAAATCAGGATTGACTGCGAGTCAATTACGATAACATAACTAGCTGCGAGCGAGCTACTCATGAGTGAAATCCTGAAGCTGTGACTCCACAAGAAAAAAAAAAATCGGGATTGACTGCGAGTCAATTGCGATAACATAACTAGCTGCGAGCTACTTATGGTTCATATCCTAAAGATGTGACTTCCTAACTGCGAGCTACTCATGAGTCAAATCCTACAGCTATGACTCCACAAACAAATCGGGGTTGACTGCGAGTCAATTGCGATAACATAACTAGCTGCGAGCTACTTATGGTTCATATCCTAAAGATGTGACTTCCTAGCTGCGAGCTACTCATGAGTCAAATCCTACAGCTGTGACTCCTCAAACAAATCGGGATTGACTGCGAGTCAATTGCGATAACATAACTAGCTGCGAGCTACTTATGGTTCATATCCTAAAGATGTGACTTCTTAGCTGCGAGCTACTCATGAGTCAAATCCTAAAGCTGTAACACCACAATAAAAAGGGATTAACTGCGAATCAATTGCGATAACATAACTTGCTGCGAGCTATTCATAAATCACATACTAAAGCTGTGATTCCTTAAACAAATCGTTGACTGCGAGTCGATTGCGATTACATAACTAGCTGCGAACTACTCATGAGCCATATCCTAAAGCTGCTAAAGCTGTGACTCCACAAAAGAAAATTGGTAATTGTGATAACCTTACTAGCTGCGAGCTAGTTATGAGCCATATCCTTATGACAATTGTGTAGAAAATGTGTAATCGTGAATATATATGTACATTAGCTACAAATTATTGTCTGCGAGACAATATACGTTATGTTCTTACCTAACTATATACGGGTAGTACTCGACCAGCCCGCAACCAGGAAAACTGGCGAGCGCCTCGTCGGTACTCGTCATGAACTGGGGGGGGGGGGGGGGCGTAACACTGCGGCGCAGGATAACAGCTTACCAACTTAATATGTGGGTTGTTATTAATAATAATTTATTACAAATAGGAGCTATTAGTTCCGAGTTTTATTTTCTTGATGCCTAAACCTAATGTTAGGCTGTTCGTCTTATCAGTGACTCCAGGTGTTCTAATCAAGGTCATAAAAGAAGTTATAACCTATTTGAGATACCTAGGCTTTAAGTCCGTTTTTGCTTGAATAACAATACTAAATTTAAAAAATCCGTGCCTTGACAACAAGATCCGGACGCTTTATCTGTCGATGCATTTACGCTATGTGGGGCTTTTATATTTTTCTATGATTTTTGTTTCCTCCTTTTTCTTTAATTTTAAAGTATCTGAGGAAAATCATTGATAACGAGGCAAACGGAATCCTAGTTTTTTCAAATTGGTTACCACAAGCGTGGTACTCTCTCCTACAAAGCTTGGTAGTTTCGGATATTACTTAATGTTAATCCTCATTAATACTTTTTGCAATCTCATTTCACCATTCCTTGCACAAGAAACTTACCCTGGGTGTCGCGAGACTCTCCGGACTCTCTCTCTCTCTCTCTCCCTTAAAACAAGGCGCCGACCCAGACTCAGCGTCACTAATGTTAACATCATTATCTGACAGTATTTTAAAACAATATAATACCACACTCAAGTTTCGGTGGCAGTTGTGTAAATTAAATAATAAAAATGTATTTAAACCGTCAAAGACCAGCATTAGGTATCTCCTCTTACAGCGTTTGTTACGGAGTTTGAACCCTTATCGAATTGCAATATAATTTATGCTAAGAAACAGCATTGTTTCTGGAGCGAGCGTAAAACGTCTCCTCAAAGGTGTCTATAAGTTAAGATCAACCAAACCCTATTACTCCCGTACTTGGGTCCCTCAACTTGTTTTAAACTATATTAAAAATTGGTTCCCTTATAGTCACTCATCTTTAGAAAAAATCACTGAGAAACTTTTCAGTATACTAGCAATTTGCACTGCTCATAGACTACAAACTCTTCCATCAATTAAATTGGAAAGCAATATTACTTTCGAAATCGGGGTTTAAATTAGAATAACGGTAAATTAAGAAAAAAAAAACCATACGCTGCGGCAGATACCAAGCCTATTCTCTCTCTCTCTTCCTACCTTACTTTCAAGAAAATCTGAGCATCTGCCCTGCTACACCCCTCCACACACTATATTTCCAGAACTAAAAATATAAGATCTGAGGGGACAAATAACCTGCTATTTACCTACAAGAAGCCTTACAAAAAGGCCGAACTTCAATCGATCAGCAGGTGGATCAAGTAAACGGTATCAGGGAGCAGCGTTGACACAAGCGCACAGCGCCTCACGCTCAGGCGAGCGTTGAGGAAATTAGAAAAACGGCAGGCTGGACTAACACATCGAACTCATTCTTTCGCTGCTTAGATGTTAGATCCATGGCGGATGAGGGAGATTATGCCAGACCCTGCCAAGACAGGTCTTAATAATAATTGCGTTAACACATCTAATAGTGAATCAATTTATGAATTATATCTAATCATAAAAATAAATATATTCTAATTTATAGTATTAAATAATATTATAATAATAATATCATAAATAAATTTTAATATTGTTAAAGTGTATGCAAGCAAATTAATTAGTATTTCCATAAGAAAGTGATTAAAAATACACGATTTACAAAATCTGTATTGCGTACATGTTTATCAAAGTTTTTTACTCTAAACAACTACCTTTGTAATAATTATATTGAAGGATGAAGCAAAGAAATATAATAAGTGATCAAACGAACTTACCTGAAGTGAAGTTCGATCATTATTATATGAGTTGCTTCATCCGAAGATATAATTACCCACCCTCCCTGACTGCCCAAATAAAAAAGTTTTGAACCGTAGGTATACATCTCTAAAAATAATGAGCAAAATTAAGACGGTGCTGCCAAGGTGATTTATTTTTAGGGTAGGGTATAACTGTAAAATACGCGGACTTATCTCTGGCGACTGGAGTGACTACCTTTGTAATAATTATATCTTCGGATGAAGCAACTCATATAATAATGATCGAACTTCACTTCAGGTAAGTTCGTTTGATCACTTATTATACAGAACAATAATACTGTGGAGAACCAAAAATTTTTGGGTTCCATACCCAAAGGGCCAATGGGACTCTATTACCTACTAATCCTCCGCTGTCCGTCCGTCCGTCCATCTGTCTGTCTGTCCGTCTGTCAGCGGGCTGTATCTCGTAAACCCTTAAGTAAACAGTTGAAATTTTCACAGAGTGTCTATTTTTATTGTCGCTATAACAACAATTAATAATACATGAAAAAAGAGTCGAAATAAAATTTTATTTTTGGAACGTAGTTCCTTATCGCGCGGTACGGAAGGGGGCTAGACGGAAAAAATTAAGGAACCGACACTCGACCTCGACACATTTTTGAAACCGACACTTTTTTGTTGAATGTGAATTTTGCATTGTATTCGGTATTTTCGCCTTAGAACACGGCGTCTGCATGGCCTAGTTGTTAGGGCAGTCGCCTATAAATTCAACGTCGATGGTTCGAATCCCAGCTCGACAGACTGAATTTTATTATTGACTGAAATTTCTATTTTCAATTTTATTTTAAATAATTTCTAAATGTGAAATTTTTCCCTAATTTTTTATTGTATAAATTGGATAACGCCATCTGTGAAAAAACAGTAACTCCACCAGAGTAACTCTTTGGTTTTGTAACAGTGCAATAGAAATAAACAAAATAATATAATTCATCGTAGTTAATCAATTTAATACTAGATGACACCACTAGTTTATTACAATTCCTTCACTATAATGAATCGGAAGGAGCTACGTTCCATCCGGGTGTCCTTTGACACCTCTCAAGTTTTTTTATCCTGGCATGTGGGGTGTCATTGTCTAGAGCTCATTAAATAGAGTTCAAATATATTTTTTATTATTTTTTAGCTACAAAAATGAATAAATGGTGGGCCGTCTTTGTCGGTATTAGACCATTTTCGTTAGGGGGTCTATCTTAAAAACTAAACTAGTCAGGAATTTGAAATTTCTGTATAGTATGTACTATTTAGTATACTTAATCAACAAATACTGAAATACTGATTTTATAATGCGGTTTGTAAGTTGTGACCAAAACAAACGAGCACTATTTACTCATATGCTAATTATGTACTATCTAAGAACTAAGATATCTAATTAGTAGGTACATCGACGTGTCACGTTGTTTGTCCGCGATGGACTCCTAAACTACTGAACCAATTTTGATCAAACTTCGTCACTATCTGTAATTTGGTCCAACTTGAAAGATAGGATAGTTTTTTTAACCCCCGACGCAAAAAGAGAGGGGTGTTATAAGTTTAACGTTTCTGTCTGTGTATCTGTGTATCTGTCTGTGGTAGCGTAGCCGCCAAACGGATGAACCGATTTTCGTTTAGTTTTTTTTGTGTCATAGATAATTTTATCCCGAGTGTTCTTAGCCATGTTTCATGAAAATCTGTTCAGCCGTTTGAAGATTATCAGCTCTTTTCTAGTTGATTAGGGGATCTGACTAACTTCTTTATGTCCGATCGATTCGAAATTTGGTACCGTGTTACTTCAATGATATTGAAAGTATACGGTAAGGTAACCATGACCTGATCAGCCGTTTGAAGATCATCAACTCTTTAATAGTTGATGAGGGTATCTGACTACCTTCCATAAATGTCCTGTCGATTCGAAATTTGGTACCTTGTTACTTCAATGATATTGAAAGTATATGATAAGGTAACCATGACCTGATCAGCCCTTTGAAGATCATCAGCTCTTTAATAGTTGATGAGGGGATCTGACTACCTTCCATATGTCCTATCGATTCGAAAGGTACCGTATTACTTCAATCATATTGAAAGAACATGGTAAGGTAACCATGACTTTAAATATGACATGTTAGAGTAAGGTTTAGATTTCGAAGGTGGGTAATTAAATGGGATCAATTAGGCTCAATTACCACTGCGTTAACAAATCACTATAAATACCTTCCTAATATTTATACCTACTTTAAAAAGGACTAAATAAAAGTAAAATTAAAAATTTTAAAAACCCCCGACATAAAAAATAATCTCTAAAAACTAACAAATAATATTTTTTAAAATTTTTAATTTTACTTTTATTATTAAGATAATTGATTCGTTTTATTTATATAGGTAAGTTGGCGGTACGAAGTTCGCCGGGTCAGCTAGTTAAATATATAGTTTGAAAGAGTGATTTTTGTCATATGTACGGAATTCTATAAGAGCTTGACGTGCACTTGGCCAATTTTTTTTCAAGATAATGAATAAGAGTGAGAAGAGTTTGAAGTAGGCATCACGGTATACATTTAAATTAATTTACCTAATCCAATATTGATACAGAGGCTGTTGGTATTCCGAATAGGCGCCCTTCCATTTGTTTTCTTAATTAATTATTTATTTATGGTGTAATAAATTCAAAGCACGGATTGAATTCAAAATATTCCTGAGTTGTAGCGTTTCTTTAACAAGTTGAGTGATACTAAATAATTAATAAAAGACTTTCGAAGATTTAACAATACAAAGTCGGAACTTTGAAAGTCGCTTGTCTCCCTGGTCTTGTATTCTTATACGAGTAACATCTTAATTATTATATTATATTATATCTTCTTCTTAATATATATAAATTACGTGTCACGTTGTTTGTCCGCGATGGACACCTAAACTACTTAACCGATTTTGATCAAACTTCGTAACTATCTGCAATTTGGTCCAACTTGAAAGATAGGATATTTTTTTTGGATTAGGATAGTTTATTTGTTTTATTTAAGTAGGTATATAAATAAGTTGGCGGTACGAAGTTCGCCGGGTCAGCTAGTATACTTACAAGATTTCACTCACAGTAGTCTATGGTAAGTGAATGAATTAATGTAAGCCCACTGATACTAAAACCAGTAGGTTTCCGTCATAAAACGTATCCTATCGCTATGCCCTTCTTCAGTTGTAGTATTTTGTTAGGCGTAATGAAGAAAAAAAAGTGTGTGTCAGCTCCGGCCTCCGACGCACGACTGGAGTTTACGCGCGACGCTATATCCTTCTCTATGCGCGCGACTCGGGTTCGAGCGCGCCCCGACCGACTTTCGCTTCGGGGACCCGAATGCTTGTCGATAGTCGATAGTCGCTTACGAGGGAGTAAAACACTTGCACTCGCAAATTTTTTTTCCCGTTGCTGCCACTAGATGGCGCTGTTTCAATTTCATACAAATCGAAGTTAACGCTATCACGACCGAATAAGTAAAAAATCTCCCACTAGGCACACCGATCGCTACACGCTCGGCTACCCGAAGCGAAAGCTCTTTCGCACGAAAACCAACCTTATTTACTCAACGTTAGGGTAGAAATTTCAACGTTGTGAAAAACGAAACAGAAAAACGTAACGAGGTCATTGATAAATTGATTTTACTGCCCGGATTTTTCTCATAACGGGCTGCTAAAATCGATTCTTAAGGAGTAAACTCCAAAAATACAAACACAAAATTGAAATTAAAAAAGACCAATTCTATAATTAGTAGTTAATATAATTAAGCTTGAACGTCTTATATATTATTATACTAGATGATGTCCGCGACTTCGTCCGCATGGATTAAGGATTTTAAATTCCCGCGGTAACTCTGCAATTTTTCGGGATAAAAAGCAGCCTATGTGTTAATGCTGGGTATGAGCTATCACCGTTCTAAATTTCAGCCAAATCGGTTAAAGAGTAACAAACATCCATTTCGCATTTATAATATTAGTAGAATATTAGTAGGATGATTAGGATGCACTAGCTTTTGCCCGTAACTTCGTCCGCGTGGAGTAAGATTTTTAAAAATCCTGCGATTAACCCACAGTTTTTCCAGGATGTACTTAGGGTATATACTTTAAAATTCCTCAACTACACACATGCAAAAATACGTCGATCCGTTGCTCCGTCGCTGGGTTGAACAACAAACCAATAAACAAACACACTTTTGCATTTATAATTTTAGTAAGTATTTATTTCTTTGAACACGATTTTAAAGAAAAAAAAAGTCGTGCTTTGCGTGACATAAGGTTTTTAAGGGTTTTTAAGCTCTTTTCAGTACAAAGACGTAAAAGTTTTAAGAGCACTTCGTGTTTGTAACAAGTTGTCGGCAACGTTGGCATTAAGTCATTAGCTTAATTACTTCATTTCTATTCGTTAAAAAGTAATTTAACTAATATTTTCTTGTGCAAGTGCTTAAAGAATCATTTATAAGCAGCCAACCTCAATTATATCTCGGAATTTTTCTTTGAGTTTTCTTTGCAAGTTTGTAGTATTAAATACTTTTATAATATAGCCCAAAATTTAGGTCTTAGGCTTAAGGCAAATAGCAAAGTGGAAGCGATGTACGCGTTTTCATTATAAAGGAAATTCTGTCTGAGTATAAAGTTCACCTACATCTCTTTTAAAGTATTGTTATTTTTAACCGACTTCAAAAAATACAAAAAGAGGAGGTTCTCAATTCGACGCGTATTTTTTTTTTATTTTTTTTGTCGATGTTACTCCATATCTCCCTCAAATCTTAACCGATTTCGATAATTTTTTTTTTATTTGAAAGGGCGTACCTGCAGGTAGGTCCCATTTAAGTTTGGTGAAGATTTGATGAATATCTTCGGAGATGGAGAACGGAACTCCTCAATGAATTAGGGGAAAGCGCTCGCGATCAGAGTATGTGTAGACTTTTAACCATGCCTACTACATAACATACATACATTAGCTAAATTTCTATTTATCATCTTATTTTTAACCGACTTCAAAAAATACAAAAAGAGGAGGTTCTCAATTCGACGCGTATTTTTTTTTTGTCGATGTTACTCCATATCTCCCTCAAATCTTAACCGATTTCGATAATTTTTTTTTTATTTGAAAGGGCGTACCTGCAGGTAGGTCCCATTTAAGTTTGGTGAAGATTTGATGAATATCTTCGGAGATGGAGAACGGAACTCCTCAATGAATTAGAGGAAAGCGCTCGCGATCAGAGTATGTGTAGACTTTTAACCATGCCTACAACATAACATACATACATTAGCTAAATTTCTATTTATCATCTTATTTTTACAAGCTTTTATTTGTCTTGCAATGTATATTTAGGTCAAGTCTTGCAAGGTGTATTAGAACCATTCCCGGTTTCCGATTGAGCTGAAAATGTGCATGTACATGTAAATCGGATTACAATGCAATATTATTTTAACATGGAGCTGATCTGATGATGGAGGTGGAAGATGCCTATGGAAATTCTGTAGTAAAACGATGTAACACCATGGTGTTCAGACTCGTTTAATTCGTGTTAAGAAGTACTCTGGTCCTAGATAATATCTAGGGTCTGATGATGAAGCTGAACGATGGTTATGAGCACTCTGTAATGAAACTAGGTAACCATATTTAGTTTGGGCTCGTTTCAATTGTATTGATAAGTAGTCTTAAATGATATAAATGGAATGGCTCTGATGATGGAGCTGAAACTGCAGCTAAGATATCCAACTGCAGGATATGCACTAGTACAGTCTTAAAAAAATAGCACATATTATGTCGTGTTTGGATTCGTTTTAATCAGTACTTGATTCTACATAGAATGCAATGGTGGCAACACGATAAGCTGATGCTGCAGCCAGGATATCTAGCACACTAGATCACTCTTAAAATAATAATAGCAGCTATGAAGTGTTTGGATTAGTTTTGATCAATAAATAGAAACAAATCGCTCGCGATCTGAGAATGTGTAGATGTATCCTATGAAGCTACACTAAAAAGTTTAAAATAATATATAAAAAATCTTTTTAAAAAAACCGACTTCAAACGCCACTGAAAAGTATAAAATAATTTCAGTTTGTACACGTATGTTGAAGTCGGGCGGGCCTCAATAGAACTATGAAACTGCAACGCTCGCCCGACTTCAATGTACCTGTACCAAGTAGGTACATATTCTGTGACTGGACCTACAAATCAATATTCTAGCTAGCGTGGCGCATTCGTTTCATCGTTTCTGTTTAGGCCCGCCCGACTTCCACATACGTGTACAAACTGAAATTATTTTATACTTTTCAGTGGCGTTTGAAGTCGGTTTTTTTAAAAAGATTTTTTATATATTATTAAATGACGTTTCCCAATATTGAAGTACTTCACTTTTAAGTACATTCCCGTAAGCTTGTCGAGCATAACCCGTGGTCCCAATAAGTCGAACCATTAACGGGTCCACGGGTAACCCGTAATTTAAGAATATTATAATACGTAGGTCACTATACAATATACATACCTACGAATTATGTCAGATTAATTTCAAATATTGGTTTAATGCTCCTTCGTCATGAAATAAAAGGACGGTAACTTGTGATTTTTTCTAATGTTTTATTTATAAAAATCCAGATCCTTTCACAATCTTCAAGTAGGTAAACTATAACTGACTATATTAAAGCATTTCGACAGATTATTTATTCATAAAACTGTCGAAACGTTAACTTTATTCATCGGTTAAACACTACTCTTTGCTTGTGAGGTATACTCTCGGTCTATCTTTTATTTAAAGTGTAGTATATTATGTTCTTGCATCTTAAGGAACGACTTTCTAACATGCGACAATAAACAAATAGAGTAAGTAGGTAGTAGGTAGCCAACGCTCGCTCTGGTTGGCCCCTAATGTGTTCCGGAGCGGAGGTCACCGCTGCCGGAAACCGTTTAAGTAATGTTTGTTCACACTAAAAGCATCAACGTGTTTCAGGATATAGATAGAAATGTATGAATGAGTAAGTTAGAGCTCTATATCAATCTTTTAACTAAAGTATTTTAAGTATTTGACTAGAAAGCCTAGTGGTTAGGACTGCTGTCTCTTATTCAGGGAGTAAGGGGTTTGACCCTAGGCACGCATCTTTCACGCATCATCATCATCATTTCAATATCTCCTGCTCATCGGTGAAGGAAAACATCGCAAGGAAACCCGCACGCCTGACAGTTCTCCTTAAATATTATCGAAGGCTGAATGTTCACATAGTATTTTTATGCGCGGATCCGGGGCAGATCACAAGTTAAAAATAAGGTTAGTTAACGCAAAACCTTAGTCTTTTTTTCTGACCCTCCAAGCTGCCACTAACTTAATTTGTATCGAGTGAACAATGTAATAAAAGCAAACGCTCGTATAGGACTACAAATCCTAGGTGTGTTTTTTTGCAATTGTAAATAACATTTGGTTCGAAATTGAGGCTGATATAAATACCGATTAGGTATCCTGGCTTTCGTCGAACGACGTACCTACTTCGAAAGATTGCTCCCTGTTCCATGCCATAGGAGACAGCGGTTTCGCTCATATAACATAAATATTATTTATTTATTTTTTGCAATATTGGCACTCCACTAGGTGAACCTACGATATCATACTGCTGCCGACGAGCGGTCTTGGATACAGGCGGCGCAAGACCGAGTCTTGTGCAAGTACACGCAGGAGCCCTTTATCTTTGTTTATCGGTTGATAAAGAAGAAGAAGAAGAAGAAGAAGATTTCTCTCTTTGCCCGATAATATGCATCCAACTTTTAGAGTTTATTAGCTCTCATAATCTGCGCTTGTAGAGCAAACCATTCTATGTACATTGCCTCTTTCTTGCTGCCCGCTTTCTTGTTCAGCGAGTTTTAACTTCAGACATGGTGATGTTGACACATCTAATATAACATCCATCGCTATAACTAGGCGAGCGTGGGTCGCGGCTGGCGTAGGCGGGAGGGGCAGCCATCGGCAAACCTTCTGTGCTCGGACAGTACATCGTCTTCTAGTCTGTTTGTCGTATTAAATTCTTGTGGAAATTTTAGAAATGGTCCTGTGACACAAATATTTTTGCCTATTCCTTATACCATGCCAATAGTCGATACTTTAATTTTCTGAAATTCCTACGAGTAAATTGAGCGTAGGTTTGTAAGGAATACCTATTTTAGCAGATTTACCTGTCTTGCGAAATACTGAAATTCAATCAGCTAATAGCTGTACGTTTCTGCTGTGTTTTGTAAAGGTTCAAGAAATATGGGATAATCTTCCTCGCGCAGTGGTATGGAATGTCGGAGTTCTCAGATTCGATTTCCAGTAGATGATTCAGGATTATTTCTGAATCAGGTCAGGTATTGTATGGTGGAAAACTTCGGTCACCGCAGCTAACCACATTCCTGGTAAAGACTTAATGCATGATTCATGATGACGTGAAGAAATCGAGTCTTAATATGTGCTTCGAAGCGATAGCCTAGTGGCACATGTAATATTAACACGTAATAAATAGGACCAACTTGGTGGACTATGGCCTAAACATTTTTCACTCGTGCCTATAAGTAGTTGTAGTGGTCCGGCGATGAGTTGAGACGATGTTGATGATTAACGCTTTTTTAAAGTACAACTTCGGCTAACACATTTATTAGCGTCTCATAGGGTTAGTGCACCCGGATATAACTTGAATGGAATGATGGTAAAGCGCGGTTTCTCGGTCACTGAACATAGACGAAGCAAAAATTGCCCAAGCGGGAAACGGATGGAAGCTCAAAGAAAGCATCAGAGATAGGCGGGCGCCGGGCAGTGAGATAAACTCTGAACAAATAACATCTCTACTAATATTATTATGCGATGATGTGCTTGATTGTTGATTTGTTATTTTGTCCTTCGATCACGCAGCAACGAAGCTACAAATGGACATTATTTTGAATCATCATCATCATCATCATTAGCACCCATCAACGGCTCACTACTGAGCGCAGGTCTCCTCTCAGAGAAGGATTATAGGGCAAAGTCCACCACGCTGGCCCGATGCGAATTGGTGGACTTCACACACCTTCGAGAACATTATGACGAATTCTCAGATGTGCAGGTTTCCTCACGATGTTGTCCTTCACCGTTGAAGCAAGTGATAGTTAATTGCTTAAACGCACGACTCCGAAAGTCAGAGGTGCGTACCCGGGATCGATCCTGCGACCCCCCGAATAGGAGACCACAGTCCTAACCACTAGGCTATCACTGCTTCACTGCACTGCACTGTTATTTTGAATAGGTATAGTTTATGAACTGGACAGTGATATAGGCTACTATTTGTACCCAAAGGGAAGGGAAAATTGCCATCCTGGATAGAATATAATAAGTACTTAATTTAATCGTACTCCATACTCTTAGAAGAGCTTTTGTTCTGGTTAACAATACGTTTCCATGACGTAAGTTACTATAAGAATGTGAAGTCACTGTGCAGATTGAGTATCTGCGAGTTGTATTGCCGAGTCGTCCTACACTTTGATATGGTATTACGTGTTAGGTGCACCTCTGAACCTAACAAAGCCTTTTTCAAACGGATAGAAGGTAGAGAATTTAATACTTGTTCGTGACACATTCTAAGTTGGACTCCTATCTTAACTCAAAAGATTGGTTAATTGTGAATTGTGATAGTTTAAGTCAGGAACAGAACCCGCTAAGCTGATGATATTTTTACAGAAGCATTTAAAAAAAGAAAAGAATAAATTTTTCAATTTTTTCGCTTTAATAAGATTTTTACAAGACATTGTATCAGGAGGGTACTCGTATGCCGACGCGACATTAGATAGAGGTATAACTTTGTTAAAATAACGGTAGAGTTTCTCCTTATTACCTCGTTGGTCTTGTGGCTAGAGTCCCGGGCTAGGCAAAAAGAGTTGTTAGGCTTCTATCAATAAATTACCTATATTATTAGTAGCAACCCAGAATTGGATCTTCGCGGTTTTGTTGGTGGATACCATCAGAACCACTTGTGTAAGTAACTGCCCTGGGTACAATACATGAGTGATGGGTATAGCTGTCTGCTATGTTTGAGGCAAAATGCCAGACCATTCCTTAGTCAAATATGAGAAAATACCAGAACTTTATATATATTCTATAATAACAATATATATACATAAGTTCTCGCAAAAGACAAATTATGTTAGCAAGGTCACTATGTTAAAAAGTTATATTCTCATTACTTAATCATAACCATGTAAAAGCTGGTGAAAAAGTGATAAATGAAAATTTAACTTTCAACGTTTACATAAATTTGCTTACTTTTTGCAGAAAGTTGATAAATTCTGTTTGATTTAAATACATAACCTTAATGTTTCTATTACTAAGAATTAAAAGAAATTAAATAAAAAAATATATGTAAAAGAAAATGGCATTCACGACCTCTACATAAAGAAAATAAACTACACAGCTAAGGAAAGTTAACAGTAATTTCCTTGTAAGTTACATTATTATACGCCGGTAATAAATTGTGTGAGCTATTTAATTTTCTTTCAAGCCTGTCCTCATTTATTATACAAGAAACTAAAAGACATGAAAAAGGCTCCCTGTTAATACTATAATAACTTGTTTTGAAGCGACGCTTAACAGTTTTGCACTCGCTAAAAATAATTTAATGTCGGTTGGCCGTGGCATCGTGAAACGTTCAAAATAAATACTAAAACTTTTTCAATTTTCAACCCACGATCCACAAATTGTGTTATGCGTTCGAGTAAATCGGAAATGAATAACAAATTTTGGCTTCCATAATCAAGGAAACAAAATTAATTGCGTTTTCCTTGTGTTTCCTTAGCCGCCAATTTTTTTGAGCAACTCATGTTTTTGTTAGTCTCCGTGGATGGAATATGTTTTATTTTAATAAATTCAGAAGGCAGACAGAAAAATTAAGACAGTTTTATTTAAACTATATAACCTAGGTATTATGGATAAAGATTTTGGAGCCCGAAGTTTAATGATAGACCTAAAATAAACTTTATAACCACAACATAAATTCACCACCGGTGGATCTTTACTTCTTACAGCTTAAGGTAGTATCCCTAGAGTATCAGGATTGACGAGTTGAAAACAAAATAAAGTTTCATGTGAGAATTGGTGTTTCAGTGGAAGGTTTTCAATAATTCGTCGCGTCAGAGGATTTGAAAGAAAATGCGAAAGTGAAATTAAATTAAACTTTTTTTAAACGTGATTTTTTATAAACTTGTAAATATTTTTACGGTTACGTACTTTATATTTAGCATATTCCAAAAAAAAATGAAAACTATGTAAGTATATTAGTGCTTTCAACTTCCATACATTCATTTTTAGGTCAAATCTTAAGCACGTTTGCCGTTTGGATTGTTTCCAGAACCTTTCACATAATTTCGATTCGAACGTTCTGTATGAACTAAAATTTCAGCCATTTCTACCATCTGTGTGGACTAATTTCAAGTTTTTTTTTTGCGGATTTGACCTTAATTTTATCAGAGTTATGAATTAACCAACAAAAATTAAACACACAATAATATTCTAATAACTCAACTAGCTTTTTGCCACGACTGCGTAGATCTTAAAAAGCCGCAGAAACCCTTCGTTTTCCTGGGAACAAATAAGGACATATTTGCACCAGGTTATCATCAGGTATCGTTAACATTAAAACATATTATCTACCGAAGAAATAATCAAACAGACGTCTCAAACTAATGATTAATATGAGATGGATTTGATAATATTTGATGTTTCCATATTTCAATCTGATAACCAAATAATATTACAATATTATTATCTAATTGTCTGTTTTGATTCAGTGAACTGTGTACTTAAGATATTGGCGATATTGCTGCATGGGTGTTGTTTTGATAATGGTTTTTCCGTTCGTGTATTTTAGAAACAATAGGTTCATCAAACCAAAATCTGTCATATTCTATATAATAATCGGATCCTGGAAACAATAAGGCCTTAATCGAACAAGCGGATGGGATAGGAACAATATCCGGTTTTGCATATTCATGAGCAATAAATTCAATTTTCATTGTCAGGTTTTACTCTGCGCTTCGATTTTAGTTCATTTGTCATTTTTCGCGTGCAAAAAATTCATTGCAAGTAAACCTTATAGATAAAATTTTAATTTTTATTCATTTTATGAGCGAATAAAATTTAATTTATTCGCAGCTTTTGGGAAATCGCCCTCGCATTTTAAACCGATTTGAGTAAACGTGAAATCATAAATTCAGCTATCATCAAACTAACTAAATATACTTACAAACAATTTACACATAACTTTGGGTATGATTGATTATTTTATATGTAATAATTAATTTAAGACCTTGTCAGCATTTTTAATTTTATTTTGGAACAACCTAATGTATGATTGTCTAAAAATTATTGCATCAGTATGACCATCACAATCACCTTTAATTTTTTGGTACTCTTTCGCTAAATGCATTGATAAAATTTAATTGCGAAAATAAAATTAATTTCTATGATAAATTAAATTAAATTAATTAAATAAAACGCATTGATGCAGCAAGGACGCCATAAATTCAGCCAATCAGAGAGGATTGCGATCGTCCCACTGTAGCAATCATTTTCAGACGATCTCATGTCAGGTGCTACAAAATATGTAACTTTATTTCATCACAGAAAAGAGAATGCTAACGTGACATACTCTTTATCATGTATTTTATATAAGATGGTGCTCTCAGCTTGGATGTGATTATAGAGGTGACTGTGTGGACTAATATTTATAACCATAAAATAGGATAACTTTTAAATCACAATCTCAAGACTTGTGATATATTTTACATGTCTTAGGCCGAATTCATATCGTGTGAGATACTTTGAGATATTTTATAGCCTCAATAGCCAAACGGTTAAAGATGCGGACTGAAAACTGAAAGGTCGACGCTTCGATCCCCATCCATTGCGCTTTTGTCGTAACTACTCCTAACACAAGCTCTCCACTTATTTGGGGGGGAGAGGAGAATATTAGTCAAGTTCAGCTCGGCTACTTGTACCTATTATAATTTATACAACACTTTTTTTCGACTAATCGTTAGAACCATTGACAATTTAAACACACACAACCTAAATATGTAATATACTTATTAATTAAAGGTGTTATTTTAAATACGAGTTTTATTCATAAGAGAACAAAGTTAACTTTTCTTCACAAAGGTATGTTTTATTCGAGTTATTGTACTCCGACCTAAGCTTAAAGCTTTGACGCTACCTCGTGAGCCACATTTTCCACACGGCGTTGACGGGTCACGCAGTACACGTCTTAAGAATTTTTATTACTTGGACTTATATTATAATATTTATTTTTTGGTATACATATTTGCTTTTTATCTAACAGTACCTAAAAGCCTATAGGTACCTTACAAGTCAGTTGAAATACTGAAAAAGTTCGGCTTTTTTGTGGCACACTAATGGGAACAAGCTTTATGATTGACCCACCATATTATGCTCGAGGGATTTTAAAAACTTAAATAAGCGCGGACGAAGTCATGGGCATCAGCTAGTTCAATATAAATATATTACCGAGCTTATTATTCATCTTGACGTCAGTATCAGCTTGTATGAACAACGAGCAATATGAGACACTGACAGTTTCAGTTATCACAGGCTCTACAAATTCCGAACGGAATTTGCAAGCTAAATATGGATTCGGACTAAGGCTTAGGTTTATAATATTTACATCATGCGACTACTATATTTATAAGGCCAAATCCTTTATCCTACTAATATTATAAACTATAATATGATGGCCGCGACTTCGATCAAGATTTTTTAATTCCCACGGGAAGTCCTTAATTTTCTGGGATAAAATGTAGCCTATGTGTTAATCCTGGGTATGAGCTATCACTACTCTTAAATTCAGCCAAATCGATGTGGCGTGAAAGAGTAACAAACACCCATCCATCCATCCATCCATACATCCATGCTCACAAAATTTCACATTTATAATAAGTAGGAAGGATAGGATAGTAGGATGTGAAAGTCTGTGAGGAGGGATGAATGTATGGATGGATGTATGGATGGATGTTTGTAACTCTTTCACGCCCGCGCCACAACGAATGAACCGATTTATATGAAAGGAATGGAGATAGCTCATACCCAGGATTAACACATAGGCTACTTTTTATCCTGGAAAATTACAGAGTTCCCGCGGGAATTAAAACTTTATCAAGTTAGTCCATTACCATCTTAGACTGCATCGTCACTAACCTTCAGGTGTGATTGCAATCAAGAGCTGAATTGTGATGGGATGAAAAACTAATTTATCTCCAATTTCAGCTTACTGGTACTGGTGGTGGAGTAGGGACAATCGCTAAGCCAGGAATTGAACCTGGGATCTTCTAAGTCTAAGGACAGCGTATATAATAATATAGTGATACATATACATCCGAAAGATACGATATTTAAAATATCGATGTCGTATCGTTGCAGTTTGGAGACATGGACCTTCGCCGTGCCTATCGTATTAAACGTGCCCACGGTTTCATAAAATAGCCTCTATGGGACCAGATAGCGTCGCTTATGTACATGGCTTTTCGTCGTACCTACTCGTTGAAATTTATTTAATAGAATATTGTATTGTTATTCTTTTTGTTTTAAGAAAACAGTTAATTTACTTTGAAAAAATATGGAGACAGAGTTTTACTACAATGATAATTACCTAAAAAATATTTTGAAAATGACTCACGAATAAACAGCAAAGCCTTTAATAAAATTATGACCAAATAACAAAAAAGAGAACTTCGTTCTCTTCCATTATTTATGTCTAATTTATTTTATGATTGGCTTATTTTCATCTCCGGCGAACCTTTTTCCGCTTTGTCAAAAAAAGCAAGGAGAATTATGTAGATTGAAGGCCGAAATAAGCACAATTCTTGGAATAGGTTCGCTGAATCCACCTAATACAAAAGGAATATTTACTCGGTAATTTCGGAAAGTGAAGCTTTTTCTTTTGACACAAAGTGCTACCCATATAATTGCAGTGGCGACGAGATCGTTATCGTCCACGCTTTTCCAGCCATATTATGAAAATAAGCTCAACATCGACCCACTTTTTCATATCACTGCTTATCTTGTATGATCTCGTAAATCGGTAGATTTAATATTCTTTGCATTTCAATGCAAAGTATTGTAATTGTATGTAAAGTATGTATGTATGTAAGATTAACTTACTACTTAACAAGTTACTTGGAGTTTTATTACATATTATAATTTGTGTAGTCGCATAACCGCTGTCCAGTTATTTTGATTTTATTTGCAGTGCAGTAAAAAATTCAAGTACAAAGATTTTTGTAGAAGCATAAAGAAACCTAACACAAAGAGATTCGAGACCGTCTGCGTTTCGGATACGGCTTTGGACTGCAAATTACAACGGTTACAAACAGTGACTGCGCCGAGCTTCGCTCCATACGGAGCACGCCAGTTCGTAGCGGGAGCACGTAGCGAGCGGACGCCGTAGGCTTTCGTAGCGACCGCTACGCGTTATGTGCGAGCCTGCAATATACGTGGCCAAACGTAAACAAAAAGTGATATGAGTTGTGCGTCCCCAAGCGCAGTATTGAGACTGACTTTAATAATACTAACTTTCGTTGTATCGTGTTCCTTCATCGCCAGTTTAGTGTGGTTACTGCGAACTAAAGGCTCCGCTAGTCAATATGAGAATTATTACTTGTCGAGAATTAATATAAGCGTGCGACAGGAAAGCAATAACGCAACTACGCCGACTATATCGGATCATTACAAGGACTTGATTAAAATCGAGATAGCGATGCGCCGTGTGGAGGAGAATAGCAGGCGATTGAAGGAGTATACGAAGTCATTGTTGTGGGATAATAAAGACAAGTCTCTTTGGTGCGTTTTGTTCAAAGACAGTGAAAGGGGTACGAGTAAGCCGGTGTTACGGGGCAAAAATAGACATTCTATAGACGAAGAGTACATACGGGCGTTGAGAGATCAGAAAATGAGGGAAGCTGTTATACATCTGAGGCACCATGGGAACCATCATCGGAGACGCCCGGATGCGCTACCTAATATGCCATATATAAAATAAATTGAAACGTTCAATGTTTGTGTATAATACTAAATGTATTTGCCAGTTAGCGTATAACGTGTAAGGACTCATGTATATATTTTTGTATAAGTGTACAGACAACGTTTATGGAGCACTGTTTGTTGACTTCAGACAATACTTGAATAAATCATCGGAAATTTGTTGGAAATGTTTTATTTTTGAACACGGAATTTAACATTATCCACATGAAATATAATAAATATAAAAGTTTGGATGTTTGACTCTTCTTCACGTCACAACAACTGAACTGATTTGGCTGATTTTTTTGTGACTACACTTATTCCCTGAAAATTGAAGAGTTCTCGCGGGAGTCAAATACCTTAATCCACGACGGATGAAGAATATATTTTATATAAAAAGGGAAAAGCCTCTGTATCGTAATTAATCGTAAATTAATTATTTGAAGAAGCATTTTCACTAATTGCGGTTTCTGATATCCGAGAATAACGTCGAATTCAATATCATTTTCCACCGTAATTATAAAACCATTAACACGGAATATTGGAGTGAAATAATTGTGTATTCAAAGATACATTTAACAAAAAATATAGCAATTGTCGCGACTGTAATATTTAAGAGATAATTACTAGTACACTTCTACTATTATCATCCATAATAATATACATGAAGGTATAAATTAGGTAGGTACTTTTACGTGTCAGTCATAAGTGGAAACTTATAACAGACACTTTTTAATATCCCTTCATATTTAAAGAAATATATAGCAATATCTAACTGTTTCCTGAATCTGTGATCATCTAGCTTAAAGTTGTCTCATGGCCCCACTTTGTGCGATTCCTGGGAGAGGAAACTTAAAATTTTTTAAATATCAAACCAGGGTCTGGTCTGACTTTAGTTTTTGCCGTAGCTATTGAAAACAAGTGTGAGGTTAGTCTCACTGGCTCACCAAAGATTCCGTATTTTGGAAGGAAACATAAAATTATAACTAATAGTATAAATATTTACAAAACTGCCTAAAAACAAAAAACAAAAAGTAATATCTTTTAGCTGGATATGAATATTTGAATGATAACATATTACCCAAGTTTTAAAATTTTTGCTCGCCTGTCTGTCAGTATTTGCTAATCTTCAAAGGGATAAACTGATTTTGAAAGAATTTTCACAGTAGTAAGAAGTACCTAACTTAGTAGTAGTAGTAACTAGATTTTATCCAGGAAATAATTTGGGCTCCTTCGAATAAAATTATAAATAAAAATAACGCTGTAGCGATACTTGGCAAAAGTAAGCGCAGATATAAACTATATCGGTGCTTAATCCGGAGATCCTTCCGGAGATGGATTTAGGCTTTAATATTTATTTCAAAATGTCATAGAATCAGGTGCTAAAGGAATTTTCAAATAGATAAATATGCCATCTAAAGCAATAAAACATTTTGTCAACCCATATTCATACAAATACATTTTAATTTCTTTTCATAGATGCTACACTAGTGGATTTACAGTTTAATGTACAGAGTAATTTAGGAGCGAGTTAATGGCGCACTGAACATCTGAGCTGAGCTTGGATGAATGCTTCATTAGATGTATGTATCTATTTATTTGGTACATACATAATATAATATCATATATGTACCAAATAGATAACTTATAACCAAATAGATATTACTGCATTCTGTATTACGGTGCCTTTTATGGTAATTATCGAAATAATTTTTAAAAGAAAGGCTGGAAGCTTTCATTTTGATTGTTGATTTATGAGAATTGTTCAGAATTTAAAAATATTATGAAAAGACTATGAGAAAAATCACTTTTATAATAAGTACCACAACTCTTTTAAGTTAACTAAGTAATTTTTTTAAAGAATCTTAGTCAAGTGCAGCTTCTGTCCTCCCCCCTCCAAATAATCGGAAAGCTTGTACTAGGAGTGGGGTGTAGGGATCGAACCTTTGACCTTTCAGTTTTCAGACCGCACCTTTAACCGTTGAGCTATTGAGGTTATTGATTTATTACTCTCGAGCTTCGTTCGAAGATATTTTTAATATACACATTGTAGTTTCACGTCGTACTTGCCGTTTTGCACTTCATTTCGGATGACAGATTAAAAAAATTGTCGATGTCGCTTCGCCCTGCCCCGGTCACTTTATTCACAGTTTAGTGCATCACGTTTTCGTTCGTTTGTTCGTTTCAAATCTAATTTAGTGTTATTTTGAGGAAAAAGGAGTTTTTTAAAGTTTTATCATGCCGAAAAGGAAAAAGGATAGAAGTTATGATTGTGATTTAGATTATTTAGCGAAAACTTATGTAAAATTTAATTATTATGAAAATTAACCAGTATTAGTATCTCTATGTACCATGAATACATAGTGGTGGGCGATTGCTAGTAAACATAATAAGTGTACTCGTAAAGACGTGAATAGCTTATATCTGGCTCTAAAATAGCAATATATTCCGATCCTTGCTGACCTCGTCCTGACCTCCATATCGGCTTAATGACGTCTCCCCCTTTAACGTTCTCGACGACAGCCAATAAATATCTAGCTGTTTTATCTTTGTATTGGACAATAATATACTGCCTTGATTATAGGATACCCAGGGGGATAATACTCAAGGATCAGTCTAACTCTAACAAAAGGATTTTTATTATTTTTATACAACTCAATAATGTGGTACTTCCAGCAATACTGATCATTTTAATAAATGCATTAGCTTCTCTTCTTTCTTTTCACAGCACACTAAGCTAACTGACTACGCCTACGTAACAGACAAATAAGATGGAGATCAAACCAGCAACTACTTCAGTTGACGACATTATGAAGGCTTATATTCATCGTTCAAGATGTGGCTTAATCTGTCACACTTATTTCCAGTTGATTCTTTGTTTCAATTTGCACCACTGATTTGCACCATTTCTCCGATTTTTATACTGTGCAATATATTATAGGTAAGTAGCTCAACACAATAGCGAATGCGATGCGATGCCGTACTGTGACCGCTGCTGTTCTTATGAGCTCCAATAATTCAAAAGTTTCAAGCTCAGCATTTCAATCGATTATGACTTCTGAGGTCAAATATAATCTCCACTTTGAAAGCCCCCCATTTCGTCAATTTTAGGGAAAAAATTATAAAATATATATTTTTGTCATCATCATCATTAGCAACTCATCAACGGCTCACAACTGAGCGCAGGTCTCCTCTCAGAGAAGGGTTTAGGCCATAACCACGCTGGCCCAATGCGAATTGGCGGACTTCACACACCTTCAAGAACATTATGAAGAACTCTCAGGTGTGCAGGTTTCCTTACGATGTTTTCCTTTACCGTTGAAGCAAGTGATATTTAACTACTTCAACGCACTTGACTCCGAAAAGTCAGAGGTGCGTCCCGGGATCGAACCTACGACTCCCCAAATAGGAGACCACAGCCCTAACCACTAGGCTATCACTGCTTCATATAAACGATATTTTTGTACTCTGTTCCAAATTATCTTTAAAATGATATACCGCAACCCTATGCAAAGCTATAAAAATATTTTACTTCGCATTCGCTTCTATGAGAGCCCCCTGAAATAAAGATTTTTATAACTTTTCGGCTGGAGGCCATCGGTTTACATATTATATGTTAATATCAAGCATGTAATTACGTTCAGTAATTCAGTAGTTATAAGGCTCTGACAGACAGACGGACGGACGGACGGACAGACAAGTGCAAATTTACTCTAGTAGACTCAGAGACCTTCGCTTCGCTCGGTCAATAAATAAAAGTATTCATTAACTCTAAAGCGCGAATTACAAATAGATATAACGTAGGTAGTACTCGAATCGCTCGTGCTGACGAAAAAGTGAAGAGAGATTCATAAACTAAATGTTCAGAGCAAATAAGCTCTCGCTCGTAGTGATAGGGTATTAGCCTATAACCACGAAGCTATATCGCGAGGTATTACTATTGATTCGAGGTAGCTTTCTAGTTTTGTTGTCCACAATTCTAAATTATTTGCTTCCAATAATTTTTTTTTTATAAATCTATTGTACTAACAAAGTCATTTTTCAATAAGGGAAAACAGCCATTTACAACAACAAACTTTAGCGCGTATAAGGCATGCGAAATTAAAGTGAAACTGCCCATAAACAGTACTCTGTGCTGCCCATCTTAACGCAGAGATTTTGATTTGACTATAAATCTATTTATTTCCCAGGACACAATTCCACCCACGTCAGCCAATGGTACTTTTCACCGGTGAGACCGGTGCTGGAATTTTGCGTACAATTATATTTGACTATAAATTAGGCTAGCGGGTGATTTGAGCATAAATCCTTACAAGTTGTGGAATAAATCCCTTGTTTATAGAATAAACGGTAGGTAGGTTTCGCAGGTGTGCCTCCCAATTGCGCACCGCTCTGTCCCAAATACAACTGTCAGACCCTTCTCAGACTCCAATTATAGGAACATAACCATTTACTAGGTCCGTACAAAATAAGTCACTGCGAAGCTCTTTAATAATTATTACCTAACAGTGTGGTTAGTTCAAGTTTTAATTCGTTGATCGTAATAGTTAACTATGACATTAGCATTAAAGTAAAATGAACCATAATAGTATCGATTTAAAGTCACAAATTCAATACGTAAACGTATAAGAATACATACATGAAATTGAGCTCTAACTCAATACTGTTATAGTTTATTTTACTTTGATGGTAAAGACATACTACGCGTTCGTTTCAAGTTGAGCCCTGCACCATAGAGTAAAGTAATCGACGTAGTCGTAATTCCTAGTTCCATGTCGACAGTACGGACACAGTATAGGATATGCAGTAGTTTGGCACCTTTGATCTAGATTCTAGTGGTACTACGCGTTACTTTCCCCTAGCTCTCTCGCGCTTCCCCGCACCGCACCTCAAGTCAGACCCACTTAGTAAACCGCTCGCGAAGCACCGCTTATTAAAAATAAATTTCAAATTCAAATTCAAATTATTTATTTGCACAGATTGGGTAGTACAATGGTGTTACAGTATAATAAAAGTCCTTACAATCTACGGGATAGGCATGCAAAAATAATATTAAATAATAATTCTTACTTATAAGTTTACGTATTAAAAGTTCAATTTATTAAATTGAACTTTGGATATTAGGAGTTTTGGTAGGTTTGGTAAAAAAAACTAAGAATGTTGTATATCGTAAAGCATTAGAATAATAAACACTTTTTTTTTAAATATTTTTTTATTATTTATACCAATTCGAATTCAATATTCATAGTTTTTTTTCACAGAATTCACAGGTCAGCTAGTACTTAACAGATAAAACAATAGATAAACTATTATACTGCATCTTCTTATACTGTGTCTTTACTGTGGGTCTGACTTGAGGTGCGGTGCGGGGAAGCGCGAGGGGTGTAGATTTCTTTACTCTATGGTGCAGGGCTCAACTTGAAACGAACGCGTAGTAGTTAACTATTCATAGTTAACTATCAAATCTTGTACTAAGCGTACAGGTGATTAAAACTTACGAACGAACAGTGAAATGGCCAATGAGGTGGACAGACAGAATGCAAATAAGTGCCCTGGCAGTTGTGATGCGCGATTGGAACTTTGTCTCTGGAACGCGCACGTACGTGTGTCTGTGTAGGTACGATTTGTGCACTTGCAACCATAACGACTGCTGCGCGGTCCTGCGTGCGGTGTAATGTTTTGATGCTCCGTGTTAGAATTTCTGGGTGGCGAGTCGGAAATATCACTTTTTTGCGCGTTTTGTGTGTTCAAGCCTTAAAGGCTTTTAAAAACACACAACCTTGACAAAACGCGCAACTAAATGACTAACTAGGGCTAGTCAATTTTGCAGTAGGGATCCTTCCTACATCAGGTTAACCATATCTTATAAGGTAGACTTTGTGGTACGAGACTGAGATACGTGACACTAGGATGTTGAAAGATCGCGCACTCTTACTCTCCTCAGACTCTAGGCAGATTAAAAAGAGACAGATATGTATCAAATATTTGTGTCTCGTTCCAACTCGGTCTCAAGTCCGAGCCAATTCAGAGCATGCTCTACATTGTAGTAAGTATAGTGTCGCGCGATCGATTACTATGTATGACAAGTGTCGCACGTTACGGTCACTCACCTTAAACGTTAAATATGAACGGCCTGCCTTTGACTTATTAAAAAAGTTCGCCAATATACTAATCGATGTTGAAGGCATATTGTAAGATGTATTTAATCGTATTACGTTCGATCACCATTCAATTTTATCGTTACCGGCGCTGCGCAAACGTGGACACTTTTTGTCACCGAAACGGGACATCGTTACAAGAAACCGTTTTTGCCGTGTCCGGTGTGGGCAACCGGACACAGCCACAACGTTGCCGTCATTAAAATGTATGTAAATTTGTAAATGTTGCTTGTACCTATTTGCAACTGACAACTTCTAGTGTCTAGTTGCTTACACAAAAAGTGGTCGACACACGTTTGCGCAGTTGCTGGTTGATTTCATATTAATTGTATGAACATAAAATAGTCAACGGTGGCTTGTATCCGACACAGGACTCAAAAGTGTCCACGTTTGCGCAGCGCCTTAGGGCAACCATGATCAAATTGAAACAAAAAAATTTGATTTGATAAAAAGTCCTTTTTACCAACCAAAGTTCCAGACTATGTAAACAAAATAAAGGACTTTAATTAGATCGAATATGAACATGCATAATAATAGTATGATGCACTATGATGCAATCTTAGTGAGTTTTACATTTCCACCAATTCTATAAAAGAATAGGCGCAATTCATATCCGAATTTCGATTTCATTTTAGTAAAGTTTTTAGTAGTTTCAAGTAGTAAAGTTTTTGGAACGAAGATCCTTATGGGGCGTTGCGGAGGGGTACCCTAGCCGGCAAAAAACGTCCGTAACGTTAAATAAAAGCGTAAGATTTTTTCGTCACAGTCTTTGTTGTCTTCGTATATTTTACACATTCCATCAATGCTTCGATGGCGCAGCGGTAAAAAGAAGGAGTGATACTATCGGTTCAGAGGTTCGAATCCTGATTTCAGATAATTATTATTTATTTTATTTTTATTATTAATTTATTATTATTTATAATTTAATAATTTATAATATTTGGTAAAAAACAAATCGGCCAAGTGCGAGTCGGGCCTCGCTCTTTAAGGGTTCCGTTAAAAAAATTAAATTAAAATATTTCCATGTACCCGTGGAAATATTTTAATTTAATTTTTTTAATTTAATTTAATTTTTATTATTTGTTGTTATAGCGGCAATAGAAATACATAATATGTGAAAATTTCATCTGTCTATCTATTACGGTTTACGAGATACAGCCCGCTGACAGACGGACGGACGGACGGACGGACGGACGGACAGCGTAGGCTTAGTAATAGGGTCCCGTTGGCACCCTTTGGGTACGGAACCCTAATTAAAAACAAATTACACTTGTTATTATATATTTTTATAATTCATTGTAAAAAAATAAAGGTGTTAAGATAATTTTGTAAAGTAGTTTTTTTTTATTGTTATCGATAAAAAAATCATGATAAAAATGTATATCCGAATAATTATTTTCTTTATACCTCCAATATTGAAATTAATATTTTTATAATAAGGAACTTCGTTCCTATCTGGTGTCCCACGACACCACACGGCTTTTATATTTTTTTTCGAGTAATGGCATCAGGGAACCAATATAATAAAATAGTCCTGTATATCTCAACCTGTTTGTTTGTTGTTCAACCTGTTTGTTTGTTGTAAGTAGATTATATTGATACCGGTATAAAATTTCAAATTAACTTCTATCATCTTGAATTGCTGGCAACACTCCACCCGTTAGGTGGTTGGCAGTGATGGATTGCCTTTGATATTATGAAGTAAATGAACTGCTTTTTAAACACACCCTGAATGGACGAAAAGCAAAATGTCCCGCCGTGACTCAACAGAAGTGTCACGGAAACGTGCTCTGGCTGATTATGCTTTTAAAATATGGAACGAATTTTTCCACAGCTGCAAAATTGTATATCATCAGGTCTTTGTATTGCATTATACTAGATTAAAATGTTGGCGGTAAGTACTTATCGCATCTAATAGCCAGAAAGCTCAGGAATGAAGACGAGTGGCAAAAATATGCAAAAATGTTAAAGCGTATATTATAATTAAAACACGGGAAGATAATGAATGGAATAGTTAGCAAGGTACAATCCTAGAGAAAACATCCACCCTCCTGACAAAATGCAATTAATAAATAATTATTACAATAATTTAAAAAAAAAGCCTTAATTTAGACCGTCCCGCCCTGATTAAACATAATGTTGGAATATTTTTAATAAAATAACTCATAATATTGGCTTTAATAGATTTGAGCGGAAAATTGCAAAATTGTGTTGTGTTGACCTCTGCCAAGGTAAGCAAAAGACTGTCAACTTTGAAATGGGCAACAAGAAGGTATACTCGAATAATATAATCCATTATAATACTAGTAATTATGTTCTAAAGTGTCATTGACTCATGGAAAGGTTTCTTAACCTTAAAGGTATCATCATCACCATCATCAGCAATCCATCTTCGTCTGATTACTGAGCGCAGATCTCTCAGAGAGGGGTTATAGACCATAGTCCACAACGCTGGCTCAATGCGAATTAGCAGACATCACGCAATTTTGAGGACTTTATGGAGTACTCTTGGCTGTGCAAGTTTCCTCACGATGTTTTCTGTCACCGTTGAAGCATAATATGTTATTATATTTTAATTACGTAGACGCATGTAGCTCCGAAAAAGGCAGAGGTGCATGCACGAATAGAAGACCGCAGTCCTACCCACTAGGATATCACTCCACTAAATACACTGAAAAGATATAGGTATAAATAAATAGCTATTTTACATGAATCTATATAAGTATTCATTTTACCACTGTGTGTAACCTAACACACGGGAAGCTTCCTAGGCTCGGAGTGTCCCTGCGAGATCACATCAGAAATGAGGAGATTTGTAGGAGAACGAAAGTGAATGACATAGCTCAGCGAGTCGCGAAACTGAAGTGGAAATGGGCGGCGCACATAGTTCGAATAGCTGATGGTCGTTGGGGGTCCCAAGGTGCTGGAGTGGCGGCCACACACCGGGAAGCGCAGGGTTGGTAGGAACCCCCCCCCCCCCCCCCCCCCACCACAAGGTGGACCGACGACATCAAACGAGTCGCAGGGAGCCGTTAGATTCAGGCGGAGTAAGACCGAGGCCTGTGGAAGTCCATGCAAGAGACCTTTGTCCAGCAGTGGACGTCTATCGGTTGACAAAGAGCAAAAGACACGTAGATAAAGAAATTCTACATGCATTTGTCTTCTTTTCGTAGAAGAATGAGCCCCGAATTACGGTCGTACTTTTTAATTAGGTGTAAATGTTGGACCAAGGTTCTTTTGTCCCTAGTGTTTTATATTTAACTAAAGAACGTAACACCAGTCCATTTCGCTTCTTAATGTGGCACAAAAAATATTACCTGCGTTACTTTCGTTTGTGAAAAATTTGTTGTTTTAGGGAAAAAAAATTAATGTAAGTACCCACTTCACTCGTAATTTTAGTAGGTGAATGATGAATCCAAATAACTGATCGTTCCCTACCTTGCTTATTAAGCATAAAAGGTAATGTTTTGTCTAAAATATACCTAGGTTCGCTGAATAGGAAAAGGTAGTTTGCAGATGAGAGAACTCTCAGGCATGCAAGTTTTAAAAAATTCAAAATTCAAAATCATTTATTTCATGTAGGCCAACTTGTGGCTCTTATGACAAATCAGAATTCTACCACCGGTTCGGAATGCTGATTCTGCTGAGAAGAGCTGGCAAGAAACTCAGCAGTTGCTCTTTTCAAAACAAGAATGTTACAAAATTTGGCTTATCTATCTTGTGGACAGCTAAAGCAAATCCTATCAAGACACACGGAAGTGTGTCCAGCCAAAGTTCAAAAGAAGAGAAATGAACTGGCGACGCAGTGACTGTGTGCCGTTTAGAGCATTTAGAGCCACTTTTGCCACCTCAATAACTCAAAATCTATTTAACATAAACACATGAAATTTGGTTTACTAGAACCGCAAATTTCATAAATATAGCTCAAACGGTTATTGAGATATTAACGTCCAAAAACCGGCATTTTTTCCACTGACTGACTGACATATAGATCAAAAACTTAACCCACTTCCAGATGATCTAGAAAGTTGAAATTTGGTGTCCAGCTGGGTAATTGTATGTATACAAAGGAAACGGTCAGAAAACAGTGAATTTTTACGATTTGATTGAATTTTTTTTCTAGCTATAATTGATGCTTATAAGCGCCTTTCAATATTATAATAGCAACTTTTTTCTTTCGCCAGATAGTTATTAGGTTTCATGAAGATAGGTCGATTTTGAATTGAATAGGCTCCGAAACTACTGGACCGATTTCAAAAATTCTTTCACCATTAGAATTTACATTATACCTGATGAACAAAGGCCATAGAATATTTTTAAAAAGTAAGAACCCAAGGTGTGAAAAATACCAAAAAAATTGGTTGTGTGTACTCAAACGTTTTAGAAGTTCCTTTGAGTAGTGGATAAATCTACCACTGGTTCGGAATGCCGTTCCTGCCGAGATGAACCAGCAAGAAACTCGGCGGTTGCTCTTTTCAAAATAATTTACAATAGGTACTATGCTATGTATGCAGTGTTTCTTCAGTCAGTAACAACCCGCAATATGCAATAGAAACGCCGAAAAATCCTTAATACTTACTAATATTATAAATGTGAAATTGTGTTTGTTTGTTGGTTTGTCCTTCAGTCACACTGCAACGGATCTACGGATTAATGTGATTTTTTCATGGGTTTAGTTTAGGAACTGAAGAGTGACATAGGCTACCTTTAATATGAAATCAAATAGTTCCCGAGGGATTTTTAAAACTAAATGCACGCGGACAAAGTCGCGAGCATCAGTTAGTAATTAATGTTGGCTGGATACGTCTATGTCGCCTCGCAAAATGCGAGGTGTGGGGCCGCGGAGGGGACGCGGATGGTGCAGAGCGAGCCACAGCTCAGCCGCGCTTAGAAGCGCGAGCCCTCGTGCTGCCCGGCGTCTCTCGAAACCGTACCTATAAGGGTACGTTTATTATGCACATGCGGGGCGGTGCGCGGCGCCAACCGCGTTCAACGCAGACGCTTCTGCATGAACACTCTCATACTTGGCTAATATAATATGTTTGAGTTAACCGCGCGACGTGACGCACCATGCAACGTGCAATTTTTCTGACGTTCAAGAAAATGTAGAAAATAGCACAAAAAAAAACTATACACCGTAAACGCAGGAAAAAGATTAATTTTACATACATTTTTTTAATATAATGATAAGAATAATAATAATTTCTTTACAAAAGTAATGATATCCCATCAAAAACATAAATGTAAAAATGAGAGCCAAGTTCAATATGAAGAATATGGGTGGTTGTCGACTTCGCCGAAAAAAGAATTGAGATCTAAATGTGTGCCAAGTTCTGCAGATAATCCTGAAAAATTGTAAGAACAAACAACATTATAAAAATATAAATTCAAAACACAATTTCTTGTTTTTTCTGCTACAATGTTTGCTATTTAAAAATATAATTTCTTAAATTTGAACAGTAGAATTATTTACAAAAACTAGTTTTTACCCGCAAACCAAATTTTTAAGAGTAAAATGTGTTGACTTTACAATAAAAAACAGTAACTTGCGTATAAAGTAAAGATGATAAGTTGGCTGGCCCTTTTATGTGAAAACTAGCCAAGTCAAATGTTGGCCTTCAATTTGTCGTAAGTAATCCGCATTTTTTAATAATTCTACTGTTCAAATTTAAGAAATTATATTTTTAAATAGCAAACATTGTAGCAGAAAAAACAAGAATTTGTGTTTTGAATTTATATTTTTATATGTTGTTTGTTCTTAAAATTTTTCAGGATTATCTGCAGAACTTGGCACACATTTAGATCTCAATTCTTTTTTCGGCGAAGTTGACAACCACCCATATTCTTCATATTGAACTTGGCTCTCATTTTTACATTTATGTTTTTGATGGGATTAGAATAGAACAGAAATATTTTTTATTTCAATAAACTTTTACAAGTGCTTTCGTGTCTATGCATAATAAATATGAATCTACCACTGGTTAAGGACAGAAAGCCCCATTCCCGCCTGTGATGTTGCCGGCGTCCTCGAGATGTTTGCCTTCACCTAACAGTGAAGTACTATGCGTTCGTTTGAAGTTGAGCCCTGCACCATAGAGTAAAGTAATCGACGTAGTCGTAATTCCTAGTTCCATGCCGACAGTACGGACACAGTATAGGATATGCAGTAGTTAGACACCTTTGATCTAGTGGTACTACGCGTTACAAATTTCCCCTAGCGCTCTCGGGCTTCCCCGCACCGCACCTCAAGTCAGACCCACTTAGTAAACCGCTCGCGAAGCACCGCTTATTAAAAATAAATTTCAAATTCAAATTCAAATTATTTAATTGCACAGATTGAGTAGTACAATGGTGTTACATTATAATAAAAGTCCTTACAATCTGCCGGATAGGCATGCAAAAATAATATTTAATAATAATTCTTATTCTTGAGTTTACGTATTAAAAGTTCAATTTATTAAATTGAACTTTGGATATTAGGAGTTTTGGTAGGTTTGGTTTAAAAAAACTAAGAATGTTGTATATCGTAAAGCATTAGAATAACACTTTTTTTTATATATTTTTTTATTATTTATACCAATTCGAATTCAATATTCATAGTTAAGACAGGTCAGCTAGTACTTAATAAATAAAACAATAGTTAAACTATTATACTGCATCTTCTTATACTGTGTCTTTACTGTGGGTCTGACTTGAGGTGCGGTGCGGGGAAGCGCGAGGGGTGAAGATTTCTTTACTCTATGGTGCAGGGCTCAACTTGAAACGAACGCGTAGTAGTTGATATTTATTTATAAAACATTTGTTATTTTATTTACTGTATTTGTAACGTGCTAGGTGGCATGAAGAGTTTTGCATTTTGAATAATATATTTTATAGTTTTATGGTTTTATAAAAAGTTTTACGCGGAAAATAATTCGGAAAGTATTTTCTAGAAAAATTAAAATTAATATGTTCTAGAAAATATTTCAGCGATACAAAATTTTAATTAATGCGTCAAAAGCATTAAGCAAAATGGTGAAGCCCGGGAAAATGAAATAATAATAAGGATTTTGCGTCTTTATTTTACAAATTGAATAATTATGATGCTCTAAAAATGTGTTTTCACATAGTAGTGAGGAAAAATAATATTCTAAGTAGATTGGGGTTTTAAAGAACTAAATAAAGTCGGCCCTCGAATTAGGATAATTTATTTTTAGCGTAATTTGATTTATACAAAGAGTTAGCAACCTATTTCTTCTTGCTTAAAACTGACCCTGTGTAAGAAGATTACGTAGCTAGTTAGTACTATTACGTAACAGAAAAAAATCGGCCAAGTGCGAGTCGGGCCTCGCTCTTTTAGGGATCCGTTAAAAAAAATTAAATTAAAATATTTCCATGTACCCATGGAAATATTTTAATTTAATTTTTTTAATTTAATTTAATTTTTATTATTTGTTGTTATAGCGGCAATAGAAATACATAATATGTGAAAATTTCATCTGTCTATCTATTACGGTTTACGAGATACAGCCCGCTGACAGACGGACGGACGGACGGACAGCGTAGGCTTAGTAATAGGGTCCCGTTGGTACCCTTTGGGTACGGAACCCTAAAAACAATATTATTAATGATATTATTATTACACAGCAATAGAACGATGTAGTCGCGTGTATGTAAACTCCAATCATAGTAATTGATTGATAACTGTTCGATGACGTGACAATAATATTGATGGATTACTATGGTCTTCAGATAATGAATTTATAACAGTTTTTTAATAAATAATTTTCTAACCAGATTTGAGTCGTCATAAGCACGGGCACGAAGTATCTTCTCAGCTTGAGAAGAGTTTGGACTATAGTCCATCACATTAGTTAAAGCAGATTGGCATACTTCACAAAACCAATATGTTCTATATTGGAGAACTTGCAGACAGGCAGGATTGCATAAGAATGTTTTCCTTCAGGGACGAGAACTATACAATTATACATACTTATCGGTCACCTAGACTGTTAAAGACTGGCGTCTTGGCTAGTTCAATACCCCATTAGGGCTTTCGCAACCAGACCAACACCGATGAACTTCTAGAATTCTGATTCAATCAAACTATGGCATTTTTGATACTCCTGACCCTCTAATGGAGGCTGAATCTTAACCACTAGGCTAACACCTCTATTAACTGATTTTAATTACTGTAAATAAAAACAAAGTAGCGGGTGAATATTTATCTGCACATTTTTCAAAATAGAACTTCTCATTTACAGCCTCAAGGATTGCGTCATTGCAGCAGAAGCAATTGTATCTAAACCGCTAATATGTATCGCGATCACGTACGGAACGTATTGCTTCGCAGTTATTATGACCGCTGTTACAAATTAGTTGTCTTCCGTATATTATTTGCTACCGGAAATAGGAACTCTTAAATCTATATAACTTTCAAAGAGTACCTAATTGCTTCTACTACCTACCTTAAGAGAAGGTGCGCGCTCGTTAACAGTAAACAGATTTGATTTTTACAGTAGTAGATCAAGTTTCAATTATCCGAAAAAAAAAACACGCAAGAATTTCATCATACTGCCAAGGGACGTGTCTGGGCAAAAACATAAAATGATGAAATTTGTTCGATAATAAAAAATCGCGAAGTTAGGTCTAATTTTTAACCAATATTCATTTATTTTCAATGTGTTGCATACTACAGAGCCAAAATTTTTACATTAAATTCCGTTTGATATTATCAAGGGAGTAGCCTAGCGAATTGAAAAGAAAATGAATATTTTACGAGTTACAAAGTATTTTGGCGCTTACTACACTCCTATTCCGCGCAAAACGCTATCTTTTGTCGCGCCTCACATGAGGTTGTGGCTATGTTTTATCTCATCGCGAAATCTGATTTTTTTTTGGGGTTACACGCGCTCTTAAAGCTAAAAAGCTTTAAATTATGTACCTACATAATTTAAAGTGACGTGGTACGGGTGACAGGTCAACATATTGTTGCAAACAAAAGGTTCATATTCACACCATTAAAATCTACCTCGGGCAATTATTTTATAGAAAATAAAAAAATAAAAAGAACGTCATAAAGAAACATTGACGATGACTGGCGGGCGCTTGGGCGGCACAAGCCAACGCTTGGGCCGATCGTTCCTCTCTATCGCTTGTTCCGCGCTCTCGCTTGCACCCTCAGGCTGAGGCGGAACGTGACACTTTTTCGTGCGTGCAGCCGGTGTTCATCGATTTATAAGACGTTATCACGTCAATAGTATATAGAAAATCTGTATTCGTAATTTAAATGTTTTAATCCCTTAGCTTGCGATGTTTACCTACTATTGAATATGCAGGTAAAGTTGGGGTTTCAGGTAATCTCGTGTGCCTCCGAATTGGGCAACGTCCTGTCCCAAATACAACTGCCAAACCCTTGTCAAATGTATCTCTACAAAATAAGTCATTTCAATTAATATGAAGCCATTAAAAGGAAGGACAATCCAAAATTGAAGGACAAACCAACAAGTTACACACTTTCGCATTTATCTTATACGAGCTTTTGCCCGCGGCTTCGCTCACGTTAAGTTCGATTTTGCAAACGTCTATTTTACCCCCTTAGGGGTGGAATTTTCAAAAATCCTTTTTTAGTGGATGCCTACGTCAGAATAGCTATCTGTAAGCCAAATGCCAAATTTCAGCCTGATCCGGCCAGTAGTTTGAGCTGTGCGTTGAAAGATCAATCAGTCAATCAGTTAGCCAGCCAGTCATCTTTTCTTTTTATATACTTATTTAGATTATTATGAGTAAGAATGTCTCACTTATGTAAGATTTGTCCTGTTCTGGACGTGAGAGAAACACCAACTTCACAATCTCATACTTTATTTAATTGCAATATTGCCCATCTGGCTTAAGTACTTTCACCGCGCCTAGCGTCCACTCAACTCACAGAAAGACTGCCCGTCTCGACGAGGTACACTGGTATTTATAATATGTTGACAGGTCACGTGGTTAAGGTATATTGACACTGTATATTGACTATCATGACAGTAGTATAATGACATACTCATATTAGCAATTATTTATCGAATGTTGACGGAAATGGATGACTAAAATGCAGTATTGTTTTTATAAAATACACTTAAAATCACATTCTACCCCCACAAATACAACGTAACCTTACACTTAATACAATCGGTAAGAATATTCACTATTTACATACATATTTCATGGTTACTTTTCCGCTAAAGTAAATTGCTGCAACACTAAAATATAGGTACCAACATCCATTGCCTTTTAAAACATGCAAAATCAACAATATGCAAAGAAGAATTTGAAATTTTAACATTCAGTCTGTGATTGCAGCACGTATTATTTTTTGTGCTAAAATTGTGGCGATGACGTGTCCCATTACGAAATGTTATCGTAGACATTTACATAATATTTATTTAGGTAACCAGGCACTTTACTTTATCTACGCCTGGCCCGTACCATAATTTAATTTACAGAAATTTAAATGTGGGCATCAAGTCACGAAGTTGTAGTGTCAATATGGCAGTGACATTGGCTTATATCCATGGCCGTGTGGGTCTCAATATGCTGGAGTGGCAACCTTGCACGAGTCAGCGTAGCGTTGGCAAACCCTCCACTTGGTGGACCAACGACATCAAAAGATTCGCAGGGAGCCGCCGATGGATACAAGCAGTGCAATACTTAGACCTGTATAACTCCATGCAAGAGATGTGGACGACTCGTGTGGAAGATCCATCGTCCGATAAAAAAGAAGATTTTTAACGGATCCATACATCTAATGGCGAATGGTGACCTCATTTCATCTATGTCTGAAGCTTCCTTTATTATTCAATTTTGTTTGTTGTTGATGGAAAAATACGAAATAATTTTTTGGGCAACAGTAGGCTCTGCTTTCACAATCGATTACACAAAATGTTAAACAAAATCATGTACATCTGACTTCTTAATGTAACTTTTCCTTTGTTAAACAGACCAGAGTTTATTTTACGAGTTTTACAACCAATGTAAATCATACATTGTTTCTTCCACCACGCCGCCCGCCCGCGGCACGAAACATTTGGAACGCGGAATATTGCGTTTTATCTGCGAGATCCGCGCTGGCTTTATTTTTGTTCACTGAGGATTCAATGGATCGTGAAAAATGCAGTTACGGTGAAACACTCTACTGCAATAGTTATATCGAATGTGATATTTACAGAAAAAAGATTTCTTGAATATATTAAATACTACAACTTCCGCCCGCGACTTCGTTCGCATTCGTTCGGTTTTTAAAAATTTCGCGGGAATCTCTGTTACTCTGTTATAAAGGTATTCTATGTCACTCTGGAAGTTCTCAACTATACCCATGCCAATAGTTCGTTGCTGCGTGATTGAATATCAAACAAACAAACAAACAAACACATTTTCGCATTAATAATATTATCTTCTTCTTCATCTTAATCAACCTATAGACGTCCACTGCTGGACAAAGGTTTATTATATAATAATATTTTAGTAAGGATTTATCTTTTAAGTGACGATTTTACCAACGTATTCAGTCGTATTGATTTTTAAATTGGGCGTTCTAACCATAGTCGTATTTCCTAGTTCCATTCCATGGTTGTGACAGTTTTTGTATTGTAGATCTGTCACAAATCAAATTTGCTCTCAGATAAGACTTACTTTACGTTGGAGAAATCGATCGTAAGAGGCTTATAAAAATCTGCAAAACAACGAGGTACCTGAAAGTAACGCGTACATTTAATAAAATATAGAACAGAATAGAATAGAATAGAAATGTTTTTTATTCAAATAAACTTTTTTACAAGTGCTTTTGAATCGTCGATGATTCTACCACTGGTTCGGAATGCCGTATATATGTATGTATATACGTATATACCACATAACGTGACTGTATCAATAGAAAAGAATATTTCCATTGTATTGTATCTTCACTAACACGTTCCCGGGATGATTCCACGTGAACAATAATTAATCTCGGGTGAAGGCTGCGAGTGACAACTAAGCTATTAGTATCGCGTGGGGCTAGTTGGCAGCAGATTAACAATGTTACCGATAGGTATCCACCCCTCTGCTCATTTTAATATTATTGGTAACTTAACGATTTGTACCACTAAAGCTCAGTATATTGACAGAGATATACCTATAATTTGTACATTTCCCGAGAGTTGTTATAATATTACATTACCATAGTTATGGTATCGTATTAGGTTGAGAGCATGGAATATCGAATAGAAGTCATATGCCGCTGCTGAAATGGGTGAAATCAGTAAGCGTTACAAGCTTGTGACTGTAATCTCACCTGATGGTAAGTGACGATGCAGTTGGGTTAACTTGGAAAGGATAAATAGTTCGTGTAAATTAAACTTTGTAGCAAATCTGGCGGTATTTTTAAACTATCTACAGTCAAAGTTTCCTATTAGGTCATAATATAGATATTACAAATTCCTTAATTTATCCTGCTGGGAATCGAACCCGAGATCACCACTTAAATGTAAGACCAATAGCACACATCATTGCACCAAGGAGGTCGTTGAAACTATGTAGTATTCAGTGGTATTAAATCGGAATAGATTTTTATTGTTATATATCTTGTTGATAATCAAGTCTGAGAATGACAATGCGGGCTTTAGCTGTACTAATAGGCCAGACGAAGATCGGCAGATTGGACTAATATATATAATAACCGCCAAAATATTCGATATTTGCTGATCGGCACGATTAATCTTTCAGTGAAAATTGAGCCTTGTATTTTTATACCAATTTTTTAGCAATATTTTTGCTATAATTGTTTTTATATTTCAATTTTTTATATTTCAATTCACTGAGCTTAATTTTAATACTATTAACATAATTAGGAGTAAATTAATCTATTCTATTAAAGGCGCATATATATATACGTAAAGTTGTAGATTAGTAATAAACTATTATATAAGATAATTATAATATTATGCAGAGTTGTCTACATACTCGTAACTCATCGAGTCGCGAAGCTAATGTGGTAATGGGCGGGGCACATATTTCAAAGAACTGAAGGTTTTTGGAGTCTCTAGGTGCTTGAGTGGCGGCTTCGAACCGGAAAACACAGTGTTGATAGACTATTAGGTCGAACGAAGACATCAGTCGAAATAGAAGGTGCAAGACCGGGGCATGCGGAAGTCCATTCAAGAGACCGATGTTTAGGAGTGGACGTGTACCTATCGATTGTAAAAGAAGCAAAATAAACTATAAGTCATATCAATATAATCTAAATACTCAAAACCATTATCTGATTTAGGCATACAAGCCCACAGGGTACGGATTAATCATATATTTGTATTGCGAACTGAATCCACGCAATAAGAATTTACACCGCAGTTTTGCGCCAAATGTTGTGTTTAGGTTGATATTCTCGAGGGAAATCTGGGAGACAGAAATTGAGGGTAGGTAAACATTGCACTTCCACGCTTACACGCACCCTCTTTACCGCTTGATAGTCCGTCTAAACTAAACTATAAACCACAGCCATAGAGTCAATGAAACCATAGAGACCAATAAGTATATTCTTAAGTGACGTATATATCTATCACTTACGATCTGTAGTGTACCGTACCGTAATAGTTATATATAATTATAAGTAGTCAAGTTTCAATCAGCCGTGGCGATCAAATTCTAATTTTATTAATTAAAAATAATATAAAATGTTTAGAGTATAATAGTAGGTATTATATTAATTTTGTAACTTAATATAGAGACTCTAATTATTTCATCTACCTATATCGCTATTTTTACACTTCATACATTAAAAAATGGTCTAAATTAAGTATTATTATAATAAATTGGTATAAATAGTATTAAAAACTATGTGCTAGCTAATAGCTATGACAATAATATAATTATTGAGTGATATTATGAGCTACTTAATACAATTTATTTTAAACTTTAGTGACGACGCCTTCATGCCCATAGGTAATTTGCATAGGCTGCATGATTTGTGGTAAATTATTTTATGATAAATACAGTACGATATGAACAGAGTAAAAGCAGGTACAGCGCTTTTTATTGAATGACAAAAACTACGATTTTTTCCCTGGTACGTTTATCTATTTACCGAGCTAATTTTACTGCACATCACTGACTCTAGTCAAATGACAACTCCCTGGCTACAGGTGAGAAATATGCGACTAGGGGGAGGAAAATGCGGAAACTAAATTGGAATTAGCAATGTTGGCAGCAGTTACGTGTTTATTATGTTGTTTAATATAAGAAATTACTTTTTGTGTCCCATTTCCAGCGAAATAGAAGTTGTTTGTATTAACTGTGTACGTGTACACGTTATTACAAAGCGTATACGAATGTGTACAAAAAGGTAATGGCTACAAAATGGTGGGGTTGTTGTTTTATTATTTTTCACTTTTTCATGGAATTGTTTTAATTATTTAACTTATAGTGGGAGTCTTTTATTTAATGTAAATGAACTTTGTACCACTCAAATTATGTTTATACATAAAAAATAAAGCTGACCATAGTTTTATCAAGCTGTTTAATGAAATTTTCGTAAATTGAACTTATAATGTCCTTTTTACACGCTCTGTAAAAGTTTTTGTTCAAGGCGATGAAACTTAGGTCAGAATGAAAACAAAAGCGTTAACAGTCAATAATTACAGTTTTTATAATAATAAACTTGGGTAATAAAATTTCATTTAAAGTTTGCTACACGCCGCGCCGTTAACCATTGAATCAGTTCAACTAAAAGCAAAGCCTGACTATTTATTAGGTCCAGGTAGAGAGCTAAATAAAAGGGTTTCCTTGGGATTAAAAAAATCTTACTCCACGGCATTATCTATTACAAAATAAAAAGCAAATACAAACAGCGAAACTCAAAGGTAAGTTTTCTGATAAAACAGTGCTCGTTAAACTTGGTAAGTAAAGATAGTGATTTTTCTTAGATGATGATTAATGAGATTGAACCTTTTTAGATGTGAAACGATGAAGTACCTAATTTTTCTCGAATCTTGTAGCCGAAAAATGACATGAAGATTGATATTTCTACTGAATTTATTGAACAGTCGACCGAAAATTGACGATAGCGTATCGACATTTTTCTTTTCGTTCATGAGCTTTGAAAATTGTACCTTTGTGTATTTTATATAGGGTTTTACAAGATTAGAGTGTTTCTACATTATGTTAAGATAATTATTCTATGTTCATAATCTTCTTCTTCTTCTTTATCAACCGATAGACGTCCACTGCTGGACAAAGGTCTCTTGCATGGACTTCCACAGGCCTCGGTCTTGCGCCGCCTGAATCCAGCGGCTCCCTGCGACTCGTTTGATGTCGTCGGTCCACCTGGTGGGGGGTCTGCCAACACTGCGCTTCCCGGTGCGGGGTCGCCACTCCAGCACCTTGGGACCCCAACGACCATCAGCTCTTCGAACTATGTGCCCCGCCCATTTCCACTTCAGTATCGCGACTCGCTTAGCTATGTCGGTGACTCTGGTTCTCCTACGGATCTCCTCATGTCTGATTCGATCCCGCAGGGACACTCCGAGCATAGCTCTCTCCATTCGCCCGCTGAGCGGTCCTGAGCCTATGTTCATAATATAATATATTAAAATATATTCTTTCAAATAAACGTTAAAATGATTGCCAACTGTTTTATAATACAGGCCATCTGTAGATTACAAAAACAATGGTGTTGACACTTGACAGCTGATTATTTAGGCATTTACAACGTTATTTTTACAGCGACTTGCTACGCCACTTTCACAATGTACCTACAGTCTATTCACAGTTATTTTACCTCTGATATCTGCCAATGTTTTTTCCACTTACTTCCTGTCAAGAAGCACTTGAATACTTTGAATAGTAACTTATCGACGTTAGCTATTCGCATGTACACCCATATTCAAAATAAATAAAAGCTATAAAAATGTTGCTTTTTTAAATTAGTTATCTAATAAAGAATGGATGAAATACATAATTGAGATGCAGAATGACTTCATGTGACAACATAGAACTCAGGGTAGCCAATCTTACAACTAGAGGTAAAATAAATGTAAACGGACTGTAGGTATAATATTGTCATATTGTTGTTGTTTTCTAAGAGAAATTAAATTCGAATCGTTTTGACGTTGATTTTAATAATCTAATGAAGTTTATATCTATACTAGCTAATAAAATAATTGAATTGTCAGTCTATGATGTAGAAATAACTGTTTCTTTTAAGATAATAAATTTATTTGAAATAAATTATAATCAATATTCCGAAGTTCCTCCTTTTTATTATTATCTACCGAACATTAAGGTTCTTTTTATTTTTTAACGATAATTATAGTGTTTCGATCATTTCGATAGGTACATACTCGAACTCTTTCAACGCTTTCGAGATTTTTTCTTTCGAGTACCTACGGAATACGAAAAAAAGCCCTTTAACATGAAACTCTCAGACTAGCAAAAGGGTCGTTCCATATTCAATCAACCCTTTCGATGTTGATAAATGGTTAATGTCAATCTCTCTATCTTTCAAAACTTTTATCAGAAGATTAAAAAGTTACTGAACCTAACAAGTAGGTACTTCCTTATTCTATGATTAGGTACTGATCATCGTTTCTGTTTTTCCAGCGGACCGGATTTTATCGCAAACTTCAAAGATTTACCGAATTATATTCTACTATTGTATCCCAACGTGTTGGAGTGGCAACCCCGCACCGGTAAGCGCAGTGTTGGCAGACCCCCCACAAGGTGGACCGACGACATCAAACGATTCGCAGGGAGCCGCTGGATTCAGGCGGCGCAAGACCGAAGCCTGTGGAGGTCCATGCAGGAGACCTATGTCCAGCAGTGGACATCTAAAGGTTGATAATGATGATGATGATGATTGTATATAAATGCGAAAGTGTATTTGTGGGTTGATTTGTCCTTCAATCACACAGAACGGTGTAACAAATTGACGTGATTTTTTTCATCAGTATAATTGAGAATTTGGAGAGTGTTTATCTCGGAAAAACAGAGTGTTTCCGCGAGATTTTTATAAGCCTAACTCCACGCGGACGAAGTCACAGGCAAAAGCTTATACCTTATCTCAGGGCAATGCTACACGGCGTGTTTAGAAATCACTTCTATCGCTAATCGCTAGAATACTGTACCGTTACTGTCTATTTAGAATATCCGTAATATGCCATCCGTTACGTTGGCGTACCGTACCGCAATTAGTTGGGGCGTAATTGTGGCGTCTTTCATAGAAAAATTCATGGTTTGGCACACCATGAATCAGTACTAAAATGTTTGTGTGAAGCGCACGACGTTGAACCCACCATGTAAAATGCATACCGATAAAATCACTAAGTTGTGTTGCAGCGTATTAATGTGCCGTATGATACCGCCCTTACAACCTCCAAAATTTCAACAAAAGAAGTAAAATCCAATATCTACTTTCTTTTAAAAGTTCGTTACACTTTGGACATTACTCAGACGCTGACGCTATCCATTAATCACTATCGAAAGGGATGGATGGATCATGGAGTGATCCTGAATAGGCTGTCATTTTCATTTTTAGACTCTATCTTCACTAGATTTTTTTTAGTTTGGATTATCAAGAGGAAAAGAACATGGTGCCAACCAAATATTAGAAAACCTATGTTTTAATATTTGACGGCATTCACTGCACCTTGACGAAAATTTTCCAAAAGATGAAGGAAAAAATAATTTCAAACTGCGTTGCCTCGTGGTCACCTTTAAACATAATAAGGCACTAAAATAATATTATTGTTTTAGAGCCTTCTCAATTACATCAAAATCAGCTCAGAAGTTTTTCAGAAAAAAGGCATTATAAAAAATAAAAACACGATTACAATACCCCTGTGGCATAAAACCTAACTTGTAGGCATGCCTGTAGGCGTAAAATTTAAAAACCTCCAAAAGTGTTGTACATTAAGCAACAAAATGCATTTAAATCTCTCCATGAGCATTCAGGAACACGGCAAAAAAAATGTACAAACAAAAAACTGAAACTCTTAGGCCAAACGCTTAATATACCGTATTTATCGTTGGTAAAAATGAAACTGAATTAGGGAGCTGGATTAACTTTATTACTTAAATGTGACAACAGTTTTCAAGAGTATTATTAAAGGTTCTGTATATGTACCTACAGGTCAACGGCAGGGTCGACCGTATTAAATTAGCGAAAATTGTTTCAATGTTGATCCAACTGATTTTCAAAGGGATAGAAATCCAATTACGTTCGATGGAACAATAGAAATCATTAACAATACACAAGTAAGATCACTCCGAGTTTAAAGTGAAATATAACCACTGTTAATGCATAGTTAGTTGGCTTTGTTTAATTATCTATTTAAATAAAAGTCTTGTGTCACGATGTATGTTCGGGATAAACTCGAAACTACTGAACTGATTTTGATCAAACTTCGTAAGTATCTGTAATTTGGTCCAACTTAAAAGATATAATAGTTTTTATCTTAATTATTGACATCAATATTTGCTATTGCAAATTAAAATATGTTAATTACACGACCGTCATTTAGCTGTCTATTTAGAGATTTAGGTTGCTAGCAACCTAATTAATCTCGAACGATGTTATTATGAGTATTATTATTTTGCTAGGCAACCTAAATCTTGAACGATGTTAGATTGCGAGATAGTCTTAACCCAAATAGACTAAGATCTTACTAATTTTTAATTAATATTATAAATGCGAGAGTTTGTTTGTTTGTTGATTTGTCCTTCAATCACGCCGCAACAGAGCAACGGATTGACTCGATTTTGCATGGGTATAGTTGAGGACCTGGAGAGTGACATAGGCTACTTTTTATACCAGGAAATCAAAGAGTTCCCGAGGGAATTTAAAACTAAATCCACGCGGACGAAGTCGTAGGCATCAGCTAGTAACACAATATATCAAGGGAATAGTGCCTTAGGCTTCAAACTGAAGTTTCTTAGTTAATTCCAAACCCAAGAATTGTATCAAATTATTCATAACATATTTTGAAATTCAAGTCGATATACTGGTAATAGGTATATGGTTCGTTAGAAAGTTCGTTAGGCGGCGTATTATTAAAGGCATATGAAAAGACGTAGTTAAATATCAATTCCTTTTTATCTTAGACTGTTCTATGTAAATATTATGAATGTAAAATTAATTATGGCTCTGACAGACACTCAAACATAAAGAAAGTCAGCCAAGTGCAAATTCACTGAAGTAGACTAAGACACTGTAATTAGCTCAGTCAATAATTTTCATCGAGTTAAAGACTCGATTATAGTTCTCGATTATAGACTCGAAAGTTATAGTAGTTTGTCTACAAGGTAAATAAATTTAACTTTACCAATGGTACCTACTAGGTTTTGCCCACAATTTCATCCCCGTCGAGTAAGATTTTTCAAAATCCCACGGAAACACTTTGTTTTTCCGGGTACTAATCCTATGTCACTCTCCAACTCCTCAAATAGGCATGCAAAAAGTCACGTCAATTGCTTCGTTGCTAAGTGATTGAAGGACAAACCAGCAACAAATAAAAACACTTTCGCATTTATAATACTAGAAAGATGTGCTAAGATGATTAAAGTCATCGTGTAAAATGGGGTTCTGTTGAAGAAATTCCTTGGTCAAAATGTCACTCTAGCTTTTATAAGTACAAGTATTATATTATTTCGCTTATATATCCCGTAATAACTTGTGAAGATAACATCGTCTCGCACGTGAGGATGGCAATAAAATAAATAAAATCCCGGAGTGCTCGTCCAAGATATTGGATTATCCTCCCATTTATTTATACTGTAAATATTTAAAGAAAATTCGCGAAAGTATATTTTGGTTTAAAAGGAATTCAGTTTAGATATAGCAATGCTCCTTTTCGTTGACAATATCTAAATAGGAAATGCCTAGGTTCAATTTTAAATTTAAGAGATCAATCACCAACATCACCAACGGTGCTTAAAGGCTAGATTAAGGTGACGTCTTATGCTATGGGATCACTAATTAGAGATTCTTATTGTCATATTATTATTGTTATACGAAAACTAGAATTTAATTCGACACTTAGCGTAGTGTGGGGTGTCGTGTGGTGGCAAGCGTCCCTTGGGGTGTTCAGCATGTGTTTCTGCCATAAAAGTTAAAACAGACAGGGTAGGCAAAAAACCACGGTGTGAATGAGCACATCCATCAGTAAGTGACAATATCCATTTATCAACATGGAAAGGGTTGATTGAATATGAGGCAAACCTTTTAGCATCGTCATGTCGGCGCAGAGAATATAAAATATTTCACAAGAAAAACCTTCTACACGCGATTTCGTCCGCGTGGAGTTAGGTTGTGTAAACATCCCGCGGAGACCTTTGTTTTGCCGGGATTAAAGTATCCTACGTCACTCTCTAGGTCTCTGACTCTATCCATGCAAAAATGAAGTCTATCCACTGCTTAGTTGCTACGTGATTGTAGGACAAACCATCAAACAAATACAATTTCACATTTTATAATCATCTTTCTCTTCACTGTATTTCACATGAGAGGGTTACGAGTCTTCTAATAATGGTTGTTTGGGGTATTGTTACCTACCATGGGCTGTTATACAGATTCTTCTGAAGTAAACTACGAGTGCCTTCGATATCGTTTGTGATTTTTAAGAACCTGACCCCACTCTGACAAAGTCACGGGCAAAAGCTAATATTTTCATAAAAAATACCACACTAAAATGTACAATATGAAACTCTTTGAATACTACCGAGATGCTCCGGTATCAAGTGAAAATATGTAATTAAAAAGCCGGCCAAGTGCGAGTCGGACTCGCGCACCGAGGGTTCCGTACTCCAATAGTAAAAGTAAAACGATAATATTATATTAATTTGCTTAATTATCGTTAACTTTGTTTGTAGAGGTTTATTGTTAATATAAAAAAAAACTATGCTAGTTAGAGCGTTGGTTTTATTTTTCCTGTAAAATATACATAAACTTCTATTGAACATAATTATTTCAGATTTTACGATTGGTAAACTTCGGAGATAAGGGGGGGGAACGGTATTTTTTTCGTCATTTTGGCCGATTACTCAAAAACTACTATATATAGAAATAAATAAAAAACTGTTTTAGAATGCACAAGTAAAGGCCTTTCATATGATACCCCACTCGGTATAGTCATCTTACTTTGAAATTTCAAACCCCCGATTTTCCCCTTTTTTTAATCAAACTAAAATAATTTTCGCGTTGCTTTTATTTTTCCTGTAAAATATACATAAACCTCTATTGACCATAATTATTTCACATTTTTCGATTGGTAAACTTCGGAGATAAGGGGGGGAGGGGAACGGTATTTTTTTCGACATTTTGGCCGATTACTCAAAAACTATTATATATAGAAATAAATAAAAAACTGTTTTAGAATGCACAAGTAAAGGCCTTTCATATGATACCCCACTCGATATAGTTATTTTACTTTGAAATTTCAAACCCCCGATTTTCCCCCTTTTTTTATTAAAACTAAGAATAATTTTCGATTTTTCTTTATTCCAATGATTTTGGGCCACTATTATACACAACCATGCCAAATTTCATGTCGATAGCTTTAATAGCTACTGAAATAATCGACTGTGACAGACGGACGGACAGACGGACGGAGAAAGTCTCACCATAAGGGTTCCATTTTTACCATTTTGGTACGGAACCCTAAAAATGGCGTCTGCTTAAAAAGGCCACTATACGAGATGCGAATAATTTGTTTTTATATTAAAGGGGTGAAATGCGCAACGGTGTACCGAAAGTGCATTCTGTTGTCGCTAGAAACTCGACATTTAATGACCTGAAATAGCATTTAAGAATTTTAGCACCAAAATTTAAATGAGAAGTATGGACTTCGTAGAATTTTTCTTTCACCACTGAACATTAAGTAGAAATTGCCTTGTTATTAAAAAATGTAATTCAAAATGGTATTTTTATTGGAATTGAAGAACTGGAATTCAATGCGATTAACTGTATGTAGAGCAGTGATAGCCTTGGTTAGGACTGCGGTCTCTTATTCGGATGGTTGCTGGTTCGATCCCGGGCATGTAACTAAATATCACATGCTTCAACGATGATGTAAAAATGAAAAAACATCGTAAGGAAATTATGTAGGTCTAAGAGTTCTCCATAATATTCTCAAATGTGTGAAGTCTGCCCACCCACACATGATCAGCTTGATGGACTTATGGCCTAAGCCTTTGGCCTAAACTCATCTCATTCTGAGAAGAGACCTGTATCCACTGCCGGCGCACCGGTAAATTAAACTTTGATAAAAAGTAATAATAAAGGTAAGGTACCTAAGCCTACATCTTTGTTACTTATTTGATAAAACATCTAAAGATAAAGAAAGGCAAAATTTCTACCTATAATCGTTGCAACTGAAGTTAAAGAACAGAAATTCGTAACAATGTTTTATTAATTGTTTTGTAACGTTACATTATATTATAATAAGTATTTAATCATTGATATGTTGAATAGTTACGCATTACTATAATACGCTAAAAGATATAATTAAGAAATTTTTCTTCTTCGTAAATTTTATTGTTAAATATAAATTACAATGGCACATAAGCAAAGCCAAAAGAAAAAGCTTAGTATTCGTGCTACAGATTATACTCGAACTTATTTCAAACAATATGACGTCTTTTGTTTGCCTAATAATACTTGGAGCGTGCTCATATTCCATTTATTTAGCAAATGAGCGCGTATGATAAGAAAGAAGAGAGAAGAAATTCTCGCCTGGGGTGCCGGCCTAATTACCTCTACCCATTGTATGTAGAACAGTGCCTTATTTAGATCTAAGTACCTAAATGACTTTGAAAATAATGGTAGTTCATAATTTTATCTTCAAAATACTAAAAAGAAAATTGCTTCAGCATTTTACTGGATCAAAGTTGAGATGTTTGTGTTAAAATAAAAACATAATGGAGAGCTGTAAACTTAATATGAAAATGACTTTTTTACTATGGTTTCAAAATATTATGTTTGCAAGAGATTTGCTGCAATTTTCATCGAGCTGTGATTAAATAAAAAACAAATTATTTTTAGGGTTCCGTAGTAAACAAGGAACCCTTATAGTTTCGCCATGTCCGTCCGTCTGTCTGTCTGTCTGTCTGTCCGCGGTTTAGCTCAGAGACTATTGGTACTAGAAATCTGTAATTTGACAAGGGTATAAATATCAATCACGCCGACAAAGTGGTGAAATAAAATTTTGAAAAAAATTTTTTTTAGGGTACCTCCCTCCCCTACATGTAAAGTGGGGATGAATTTTTTTTTCTCGACTATCCCATAGTGTGGGGTGTCGTTGAATAGGTCTTTCAAAAATATCGTGGGTGTGGGAACACCATTTTTCAATTCAGGGATCCGTTTGTGAAATATGATATTTTAAAGTGCTAAATTTTATTAGAGTCAAGTGTCTCCCCCCTCTGCCAGCTAAATGGTTGTATATAGGATACAAGAAAAAATTCACAGCAGTAGGATATATAATGAATTTTAAAGGAAAACTATCACGGCTAAGTAGGGTTCATTAGTCAAGGAGTTATATCTGTTTTTTCTAAGTCAGGTATTCATCATCAGCCTGTATTCGTCCACTGCTGGACATAGGCCTTTCCGAGAGCGCGCCACCAAACACGGTCCTCCGCCTTCCTCATCCAACCGCTTCCCGCCACCTTCTTAAGGTCATCGGTCCAACGAGTTGGAGGTCGTCCTACACTGCGCTTGCCGGTACGCGGTCTCCACTCCAGAACACGTCTGCCCCATCGGCCATCGGTTCTGCGGCAGATATGACCTGCCCACTGCCACTTCAGCTTGCTAATCCTCAGAGCTATGTCGGTCACTTTTGTTCTTCTACGAATTTCCTCGTTCCGGATTTTATCCCTGAGAGAGATTCCCAACATAGCTCGCTCCATAGCGCGCTGAGCGACTTTTAATTTGTGAACGAGGCCCACCGTCAGTGTCCACGTTTCCGCTCCATACGTCATTACCGGTAGGACACACTCATTGAAAACCTTTGTCTTCAGGCTTTGCGGTATTGACGAATCGAAGACCTGACGCAGCTTTGAAAATGCTGCCCAGCCCAACTGAATTCTTCTGTCAGCCTCCTTGTCGAAGTTGTTTCTACCGAGTTGTATAATCTGGCCAAGGTAGTTGTATTCCTGAACAACTTCGATGCTGACATTTCCGACGTTAACCGGTCTTGAGATTCAGGTATTACACGTAGTGTAAGTTGCATATTTTGTAGTATATTATAAGTGATCAAACGAACTTACCTGAAGTGAAGTTCGATCATTATTATATGAGTTGCTTCATCCGAAGATATAATTATTACAAAGGTAGTCACTCCAGTTGCCAGAGATAAGTCCGCGTATTTTACAGTTATACCCTATTTTAAAAATAAATCACCTTGGCAGCACCGTCTTAAGTTTGCTCATTATTTTTAGAGATGTATACGGTTCAAAACTTTTTTATTTGGGCAGTCAGGGAGGGTGGGTAATTATATCTTCGGATGAAGCAACTCATATAATAATGATCGAACTTCACTTCAGGTAAGTTCGTTTGATCACTTATTATATTTCTTTGCTTCATCCTTCAATATAATTATTACAAAGGTAGTTGTTTAGAGTAAAAAGTTTTGATAAACATATACGCAATACAGATTTTGTAAATCGTGTATTTTTAATCACTTTCTTACGGAAATACTAATTAATTTGCTTGCATACACTTTAACAATATTAAAATTTATTTATGATATTATTATTATAATATTATTTAATACTATAAATTAGAATATATTATTTATTTTTATGATTAGGTATAATTCATAAATTGATTCACTATTAGATGTGTTAACGCAATTATTATTAAGACCTGTCTTGGCAGGGTCTGGCATAATCTCCCTCATCCGCCATGGATCTAACATCTAAGCAGCGAAAGAATGAGTTCGATGTGTTAGTCCAGCCTGCCGTTTTTCTAATTGCCTCAACGCTCGCCTGAGCGTGAGGTGCTGTGCGCTTGTGTCAAAGCTGCTCCCTGATAGCGTTTACTTGATCCACCTGCTGATCAATTGAGGTTCGGCCTTTTTGTAAGGCTTTTGTAGGTAAATAGCAGGTTATTTGTCCCCTCAGATCTTATATTTTTAGTTTTGGAAATATAGTGTGTGGAGGGATGTAGCAGGGCAGATGCTCAGATTTTCTTGAAAGTAAGGTAGGAAGAGAGAGAGAGAATAGGCTTGGTATCTGCCACAGTGCAAATTGCTAGTATACTGAAAAGTTTCTTAGTGATTTTTTCTAAAGATGAGTGACTATAAGGGAACCAATTTTTAATATTATAGTTTAAAACAAGTTGAGGGACCCAAGTACGGGAGTAATAGGGTTTGGTTGATCTTAACTTATAGATACCTTTGAGGAGACGTTTTACGCTCGCTCCAGAAACAATGCTGTTTCTTAGCATAAATTATATTGCAATTCGATAAGGGTTCAAACTCCGTAACAAACACTGTAAGAGAAGATACCTAATGCTGGTCTTTGACGGTTTCAATACATTTTTATTATTTAATTTACACAACTGCCACCGAAACTTGAGTGTGGTATTATATTGTTTTAAAATACTGTCAGAGAATGATGTTAACATTAGTGACGCTGATTCTGGGTCGGCGCCTTGTTTTAAGGGAGAGAGAGAGAGAGAGAGAGAGAGAGTCCGGAGAGTCTCGCGACACCCAGGGTAAGTTACTTGTGCAAGGAATGGTGAAATGAGATTGCAATAAGTATTAATGAGGATTAACATTAAGTAATATCCGAAACTACCAAGCTTTGTAGGACATACGTAGAGTACCACGCTTGTGGTAACCAATTTGAAAAAACTAGGATTCCGTTTGCCTCGTTATCAATGATTTTCCTCAGACACTTTAAAATTAAAGAAAAAGGATGAAACAAAAATCATAGAAAAATATAAAAGCCCCACATAGCGTAAATGCATCGACAGATAAAGCGTCCGGATCTTGTTGTCAAGGCACGGATTTTTTAAATTTAGTATTGTTATTCAAGCAAAAACGGACTTAAAGCCTAGGTATCTCAAATAGGTTATAACTTCTTTTATGACCTTGATTAAAACACCTGGAGTCACTGATAAGACGAACAGCCTAACATTAGGTTTAGGCATCAAGAAAATAAAACTCGGAACTAATAGCTCCTATTTGTAATAAATTATTATTAATAACAACCCACATATTAAGTTGGTAAGCTGTTATCCTGCGCCGCAGTGTTACGCCCCCCCCCCCCCCAGTTCATGACGAGTACCGACGAGGCGTTCGCCAGTTTTCCTGGTTGCCGGCTGGTCGAGTACCCGTATATAGTTAGGTAAGAACATAACGTATATTGTCTCGCAGACAATAATTTGTAGCTAATGTACATATATATTCACGATTACACATTTTCTACTCAATTGTCATAAGGATATGGCTCATAACTAGCTCGCAGCTAGTAAGGTTATCACAATTACCAATTTCCTTTTGTGGAGTCACAGCTTTAGCAGCTTTAGGATATGGCTCATGAGTAGCTCGCAGCTAGTTATGTAATCGCAATCGACTCGCAGTCAATACCGATTTGTTTAAGGAATCACAGCTTTAGTATGTGATTTATGAATAGCTCGCAGCAAGTTATATATGTTATCGCAATTGATTCGCAGTTAATCCCTTTTTATTGTGGTGTTACAGCTTTAGGATTTGACTCATGAGTAGCTCGCAGCTAAGAAGTCACATCTTTAGGATATGAACCATAAGTAGCTCGCAGCTAGTTATGTTATCGCAATTGACTCACAGTCAATCCCGATTTGTTTGAGGAGTCACAGCTGTAGGATTTGACTCATGAGTAGCTCGCAGCTAGGAAGTCACATCTTTAGGATATGAACCATAAATATAGCTCGCAGCTAGTTATGTTATCGCAATTGACTCGCAGTCAACCCCGATTTGTTTGTGGAGTCACAGCTGTAGGATTTGACTCATGAGTAGCTCGCAGTTAGGAAGTCACATCTTTAGGATATGAACCATAAGTAGCTCGCAGCTAGTTATGATATCGCAATTGACTCGCAGTCAATCCCGATTTTCTTTTGTGGAGTCACAGCTTTAGGATTTGACTCATGAGTAGCTCGCTCGCAGCTAGTTATGTTATCGTAATTGACTCGCAGTCAATCCTGATTTGTTTGTGGAGTCACAGCTTTAGAATATGACTCATGAGTGGCTCGCAACTAGTTATATTATCGCAATTGACTCGCAGCCAATTCCAATTTGTTTGTGGAGTCATGGCTTTAGTATATGACTGATGATTAGCTCGCAGTTAATCATGTTATTGCAATTGGTTCGCAGTCAATCCCTGTTTGTTGTTTTTTAGTTTCTCGGATAAAGCCAATCCAAATAAAGTTTTGTCTCCTTCCGAACCTTATAGCACTTCTTGTTGCGTTGAGGCATTAAGAGTTTAATGCTGCTTTGAGTGATTCCGAAGTTTGAATCACATAGGATCCTGCAGCCATCTTCCTGCTTAGGTGTTTCATGGCCTGCACCCTGTTTTCACTCTCTTTTAATAGTAGGCCCATTCCTTTACTAACGGCCGTGATACTCAGGACGAGTAGTCTTTGTCGCATCCCCTTTTTTAATATAAAGAGCCATATGGTTGGCATGAATATTTTCACCATACTTCGGGGAAACATGCGTCGATTTCCCAAGCGCCGAGTGTAATTTTGAGGCAATTTCGAGTTGACCGACCTTTTATAAAGTAACTTTGAACCCTTTGTCAAAATGACCATTCAGTATCTGGATTAACTGTACTAGACTCGGCGTCGGCTTGATTTTCTTCGGTGTTTACGTATGACGCAAAAAAAAAAAAACAAAGCTCACATTGTTCACACCAATGCCAACTGGTTCTAGTTAATTTATTTAAGTGAGGGTATTGAATGCCTCTCTTTCAATTAATATAACTCATTACCGTCGTAGTGTCGACACGAACATTGCACAGTTGTTTAAGTTACGAGCAAGACTTTCAAACCGAGGAAAATGGCCATTATTTCTTCCAAATATTTAATATCTTCTATAATATCTAATAATATGCTACTTGCTCTGCTTGTTCATCTACTTGCTCTGCTTGTTCATCTACCATTGCTTTTAATTTTACGTGTTTCGTAACAATTAGTGTTTTCAGATAAATCGAAGAAAAGGTGGGTAGTTAGTTCCCTTACGCTTCGCTTGGCTCGTCTTGGCAGGGACACTACCGTCTCTCCAGATAAATGATATTATATTTTTGTTTACAAGTAGGTACTCGAATATAGTTAACGGCTGGGCAAGCTACTAAAGCCCCGTTGAGCGAATTTTACGAGCATAGTTGAGTGAATTCGTGAATTTTATTACATTTTTCGAATGTATAATATGATATGTAGAAATAATAATGATAAATTATCTAAATAAATCCGAGACACTTGGGGGGTAGGTACTAAGTTAATTCAATCGTGATTGATGTCAAGTTGTAACAATAGTGTTACCATAATAATCGTTATATTGTGTTTTAATTTTTATTAATTTTCATAATAAAACACTTCCGCAAGTATTTGCAGAGTAGGTAACGTAATATTTAATTCAGAATATTTACGTTTTCTCTGATACCTCGTAATCGATGAAGACTCACAGTAAACCTCGATACGAAAAGTGTACCGTTTTTATGTTAATGCAAAAACAATAATATAGTAGGCTATGTGGCGGTACGTAAGCGCAAACAAGAGATCGTTTGAAAACAGAAAAGAGCTCGTACCTTTTTCCTTCGATGATGATGATGATGATGATTTCAGCCGATGAACAATACTGCAATCACACTATCCTACAATATCACTCGATCTTCTGCACTTCTGGTTAAATTATTAAGTGCGGCGCGCTGAGCGCGTGCGGTCCTTATCTCGCGCGAAAAAGTAATGAGCAAACTTAAGACGGTGCTGCCAAGGTGATTTATTTTTAAAATAGGGTATAACTGTAAAATACGCGGACTTATCTCTGGCGACTGGAGTGACTACCTTTGTAATAATTATATCTTCGGATGAAGCAAAGAAATATAATAGTATTTAAACCATGGAACTCAAAATGTATTCAATATTCATAAATAAAATAAAAGCACTATCCTAGGTCAGCAATAATATTTGAGACTTTCAACTACGGAACCCTACACTGCGCGTGGCCCGACACGCACTTGGCCGGTTTTTTTATTATATTAAAAGTCTATCAAAACGTGAGAATTATTCAGGCAAGTTCAAAGGATACTCGGGAATGGTGAAATTGACCCTATAAATAGTTATTTTTTGCATTCTATCAAAATCAACTTGTCAATGAGTCAAAAACTTACCTTTATTATTTTTTATAGGTAGTATTTGAAGTAATTCGCTGGTGCCATAATGTCTGTGTAAAATGCGCAAATTACAAAGTACAAGTTGACTTGGAAAAGAAAATTACTTAGTACTTTTACAAAGGTAATATATGCACCCATCGTTTATTTTATTCATGCAAATAATACTGTACGAGCAGCACCTTTCACTGCTGTAGATTGACTCAAATTGAAAATATGCAGTGCTTAATAATAGAACGCATCAATAACTTTGGTAATTGATATCGTGATATAAATGGTTTTGTTTTCTCTGTCTTTTTTTTTGTTGATTTTTAACCCCCGACGCAAAAAGAGGGGTGTTATATGTTTGACGTCGATGTATGTCTGTCTGTCTGTCTGTCTGTGTGTGTGTGTGTGTGTGTGTGTGTGTGTGTGTGTCTGTGGCATCGTAGCTCTCAAACGGATGGACTGATTTCGATGCGGTTTTTTCATTTGAAAGCCAATTTCCTTGTGGTGGTTCTTAGCTATGTTTGGTCAATATCGGTCCACTGCTGGCAGTGTAAGAGTATCAACTCTTTTCCAAAATGATGTGAGGCATTTTTGGCGTATGATTACTCGATTGAGTGCTTCACGTATCGTTAAACGACAATTAATTGATAACTTCGACCTGATGCTGCAACCAGAATCATATATAGTCCGGCCATAGATTCACATGTCGGGGGTGTTTACGCTGTTTACATAATTAACAAAATTGTTAGTGATTTTCGTTAGTGAGACGCATTCGTTATTTTGTTGAAAGGCTGATTACAGACTACAGAAGGCAAAACTACATTGAACATTTCTTAATATTAACTATTTATTCTTAATACTATTTATTCATGTAAAATCTTTTAAAAATGAGAAAAGCAATCGGACGTCCTCTGACACTACTTTTTTAAAAGGACGAAAACATTTTATTATTTGTTTTATTACATTATATTGAATTATTTATTTAATTGTTAGGTACCTAGTTCATGTAATTCTTTTTTGTTTTTAGTTTCCTTGACCATAACAGAAAGTCTTTTATTAAAAATATACGCAACAACTTGAAAATCTCCATTTTTCGTTGATTGATAAGTGGATGGAGAATTTTTTGTATCAAATCAGCCCAAAGTTTTTAAAACTCTTTCTTTTTTAAGTCATAACACAAATTCCTTATTTCTTAGTAAGCAGCCTATTATGACAATAAATGTGCTTTTCTTGTATGAACATGAGAAGAGTAATTAAACCTTCGCCCGAGGCGCGAGAATTCTCTTGTTTCTTATCGTACGTGTTCATTTTCCAGATAAACAGAAAATGAGCACACGTCGAGGTTTTCTCCAACAGAAACCTAAAAATACCATTGGAAACATGATATTATCATTATGCCGTAGAAAATAAGGCAGTAATATTTTATATTGTGCTACACGTGACTTGCATTAAGCTGGTTTCAGCAAGATACCTAATAAAGGAACAAAACATTCTGTTGTACACAATGTATAAACTAATTATTTTTCACAATGAATGACTGAAAAGTTTTCAGTGAAAACTGAAGGGTGCCCTGTTATCGTACCCGCTCCTTTTGCAACCACACGCTAAGTTGGAGGGGAAAGGAGAATATTAGTAATGTTCAGTCAGTTAGAGCGAAGCAATGGCTGGGTCATGCGTCATGCTCGTGAAGAGCGCGTGTAACCCCAAAAAAAAATCAGATTTCGCGATGAGATAAAACATAGCCACAACCTCATGTGAGGCGCGACAAAAGAAAGCGTTTTGCGCGGAATAGGAGTGTAGTAAGCGCCAAATACTTTGTAACTCGTAAAATATTCATTTTCTTTTCAATTCACTAGGCTCACTCTTGATAATTTCAATAATCAAAAATATCAATCGGAATTTAATGTAAAAATTTTGGTTCTGTAATATGCAACACATTGAAAATAAATGAATATTGATTAAAATTTTTTATTATCGAAAAAATTTCATCATTTTATGTTTTTGCCCAAACACGTCCCTTGGCAGTATGATGTAATTCTTGCGTGTTTTTTTTTCGGATAATTGAAACTTGATCTACTACTGTAAAAATCAAATCTGTTTACTGTTAACGAGCGCACACCCACTCTGAACGGGTGCCAACGCCGGGAATGGGGCTACTTTCTGTCTGCCCGTCTTGATATGTGTTGAATTATAATTAGGTATGCTTTCGTGGAACTTCCCCTCATTGTGGAAACACTGCATACATAGCATAGTATCTATTGTACTATAAAACTTGTTTTGAAAAGAGCAATCGCCGAGTTTCTTGCTGGTTCTTCTCGGTAAGAAGGGTATTCCGAACCAGTGGTAGACTCATCGAGCGACGATTCAAAAGCACTTGTAAAAAAGTTTATTTGAATAAAAAACATTTCTATTCTATTTTATTCAGCATGGCAAATACTATGTTCATTTATTAATTACAAGCTAATTCCCACGACTTCATATCCGCGTTGATTTATGTTTTAAAAATATGTTGCTACATATAAACTTCCACTTCCCGTTTCACCTCTTTAGGGGTGGAATTTCAAAAATCGTATGTAACACACCCCTAGGGTAGTCGAAAAATATTTTTGCATAAATCCCTAAGCCTTTTGATTAAGATCAAAACTATATCTGTAGCAAAATGACATCAAGATTCGTTAATCGCTTCAGCCGTGAAAAGGTAATATGCAAACAGACAGATATACTTTCGTATTTATAAAACTAGCTGATGCCCGCGACTTCGTCCGCGTGGATTTAGTTTTTAAAATCCGTCGTGACTTTCCGGGATAAAAAGTAGCCTATGTCCTCAACTATAGTACCCATGCAAAAAAATCACGTCGATCCGTTGCTCTGTTGTGGCGTGATTGAAGGACAAACCAACAAACAAACACACTTTCGCATTTATAATATTAGTATGATTAGAATATTAAATTGCATAGAAAAACACTGTAGCATTAAGTCCATACGATGTATTACATCCATGCCTACTTTGTAGTATGTAGGTATAATTATCGTTTGGCAAAATCTGACGCCTTTGGAGTAGTTTGACTTTGACAAAATAGGGCTATCCACGATGGCTTTATACGATAAAGTACGCTTGCCAGCTTAAGATGAGCCGTTCATTCAAAGTATCTTGTAGATTCCGGGGTTCAAGTTATTTGGACTTTATACTGAAGATCGTGATGTCTATAATTTCTGAACTACGAAATTGACGACCTTGAAATAATTACAGGACAATCTCTAAGGAACCTGCTTTCTAACAAAAAAAGAATGGATTAAATCGGAATACGCCTTAATGAATTACAGCGAAATACCCATTTGGACTTTCAGCCCCTCTCCCAAGGGAACCGTGCTGAATTTCGGGATAAAAAGTATCCTATATTATACCTCGTAGTATTATCTTAAATCGTGCCAAGTTTCATTTAAATCCGTCCAGTAGTTTCGGCGTGATGCGCGGCCCAGATACAGACAGACAGACAGACAGACAGACAGACAGACAGACAGACAGACAGACAAAAAATTAAAAAAAAATTGTTTTGGCTTCAGTATCGATTATAGAGTGCCCTCAAACAAAAATTTTCAAAATATCTTCAATGTACAGAACTGGACCTGTTACAGTTTTATTATATTATAGATTAACTAGCTGATGCCCGCGACTTCGTCCGCGTGAATTTAATTTTTAAAATCCATGGGGAACTCTTTGATTTTCCGGGATAAAAAGTAGCCTATGTCACTCTCCAGGTCCTCAACTATATCCATGCAAAAAATCACGTCGATCCGTGGGTCTGTTGAAGGACAAAAGCATGATTGAAGGACAAACCAACAAACAGACTCGCATTTATAATATTAGTATGATATAACTGTATGACACATTGAAAGCTAATGCTCCGGGTATACGCTGCATCTTGCCCGTGCAGTTTTAACCGGGAACTGCACAGTCCAATCTTACGCACGTCAACGAACTGCGCGGGCTACCGTCTTGCCGTGCACACACACGCGCTTAACTGCGCAAACTAGGCTTGTGTGATAAGCCGTCAGGTAAGACGGAGCGTAAAGGAAAGTGCTGTTCCTATGGACGCTTGTACCTGTGAACACAATCGAATTCGTCGAAACTAGCAACCCTAAAATTCTAATTTGAACGCGACCGTAAAGGTTTGTCTATGGTTGACAATTCGCGTTCAAATTAGAATTTCAGGGTTGCTAGTTTCGACGGAATCGATTGTGTCCACAGGTACAGCGTCCAAAGGAACAGCACTTGCACATATTACCGGTTCCAAACAATAATAATTTTACAAACAGAAAATACTAGCTACAAATTGTTTCGATATGAAGTATATTAAAACGTGAAAATCAATATTAGTCATGGTCTAAGGATGCAACCATTTTTGAAGAAACAGTAGTGATGTCCAACGGATAGATGCAAGTAACTAATTATGGTGGTTTTAAACACCTGAAAGGGATAGTTAAAGAGGTACCATAAATATTAGCAGTCCATTGAATTCATGAGATGATATGCCCCGGACAAAGTTGAATGAATTACTGAAAAATACCAATTCGAGAGATGTGAAAGTTCCGCGAAGGACTGTTATACTGCCATGGTTCATTCAATAGCACCAATTCAATGTCTAATTAAATAGCTTAAGTGTTGCTTCGAATCCTACATTATATGGCATTATAATATGGAATCTGTGTAGAGGTATATGAGGATGGAGTGCAAGTGATCTCACTCGCTTCACAAAGCTTTGTAGAGCTCGCGTACACTCCATAATTATCTCGGAACTACCCAGACTACGAGTTTCACTAAGTTAAATCAAGCATAGGACTAGTTTTATGGAAGTTTTAAAGCAAAAAGAATTTTGTTTTATTTAGGATTCCGTACTTTTCAGTATAATAACCGATTCCTTATAGCAGGAGTTCATAATATTTTTAATAAAAGATACCTAGTTCTTTACTACTTTACCAACTTCAAGGTCCTTTTTCTCAGAAATGGTTTAGGTAAAAAGTTGTAATTCATATTATTAAATAGAAGGGCATCTTATACTCTTTGAAGGCACACTTATCGGCCGATCGCCAAAACATTCATGGTGCCCTTTAATCTTTTTTAAATTAAATCTTATCGTAAAATTAAAATCTAAGTCTTGATACCAGTAATAGAAAAAAACCGAAAACCAATGAATTCATTATCTCATTTCAAAAGAGATCGAAATGCAGGGTAACATTTAAAAGTGGGCAAAGTGTACCTACTAGGATAAGCAGGGAAGTCATAAAGAGCGATTGCGAAGCGACCATGTTTCTAAGCCATATCTTCTTCTTAATATATATAAACTAGCTGATGCCCGCGACTTCGTCCGCGTGGATTTAGTTTTTTAAATCCCTCGGTGAACTCTTTTTAATTTTCCGGGATAAAAAGTAGCCTATGTCACTCTCCAGAACCTCAATACCCATGCAAAAAATCACGTTGATCCGTAGCCCCGTTGCGGCGTGATGAAGGATAAACCAACAAACCTACAAACAAACACACTCGCATTTATAATATTAGTAAGGATTTTATTTTTATTCCAATGATGTTGGACCGACTTAAAGTCAAAATAATCGTACGTAGCTCACAGGAATTCCGGTGAATAACGTTACTCACAGGAACATAGGACGCATTCGGATTTAAACAAAAAATGTAATTATTATCGTATATAAATAAAAATTTATATTCCCTATATCCCGTGGTAGAAACATCACGCGTGAACGGCTGGACTGATTTTGACGGGACTTCCAATGACAGATAGCTGATGGTATAAGCCTAGCATAGGCTACTTTTTAACTGATTTTCAAAAAAGGATCAAAAAAATATTGTGTTTTTTAACCTATAAATATCAATATCTCCATGATTTCTAAACCGATTTGCCTGAATTTTTTTTAATCGATACAGAAACTTTGCGAGATGGTCCCATAAAAGTTGTAGTTGTAGTTGTTGTAGTAGTTATAGTAGTAGTAGTTGTAGAAGCAGTTGTAGTAGTTGTAGTTGTAGTAGTTGTAGTAGTAGTAGTAGTAGTAGTAGTTGTAGAAGTAATTGTAGTAGTTGTAGAAGTAGTTGTAGTAGGTAGGATCTGGAAAGTATACCTTTTGAAACATAAAAAGAATTTTCCAAATCGGTTCAGGCGTCTTAGAGTAATCGGTGAACATACATAAAAAAGATTCCGTTGAATTGAGATCCTCCTCCTTTTTTGAAGTCGGTTAAAATAAGAATAAAAATTAGTTTAAATTTGAAGAAGTTATGGAGTAAAACAGTCAAAATAGTTCAACCCCTATCTCAGAGAACATACATCCATCCATACATCCCATCCATCCATCCATCCGTATACTAAGTTCTATCCATACATCCATCCTCACAAACTTTCACATTAGTGGGATAAGTAGCATAGGATATAGTTAATGTAGTTAAAGTTAGTAGCAGGAGGATACAAACATAAATACGTACATGCATACACACATACATACATGCATGGATACATATATACATACATGCATACATACATACATACATACAAACATGCATACGAATATCCCGCGATAACTGTCTGTTTTCCCGGGATAAAAATTAGCTGTTGTTACTTTTCCGGTCCTCAACTATGGCTATCCAAAAAACCACGTCAATATGTAACTCCCTTCGCACATAATTGAAAGATAAATATATGAAAAGTAGTATACTAATATCGCGCAGGAACCGTTTGTTTTCCCGGGATAAAAAGTAGCCTTTGTCACTTTTCAGGCCCTTAACTTTACCTGTGCTAAAAAAGCACTTCAATCTATAACTCCGTTGGCGCATAATTTAAGGATAAATATGTGAAAAGTAGCATACGAATATCCCGTGGGAACTGTTTGTTTTCCCGCGATAAAAAGTAGCTGTTGATACTTTTCCGGTCCTCAACTATGCCTATCCAAAAAACCCCCTTCAATATGTAACTCCCTTGGCACATAATTGAAGGATGAATATGTGAAGAGGCATACTAATATCTCGCAGGAACTGTTTGTTTTGCCGGGATTAAAAGTAGCCTTTGTCACTTTTCAGGCCCTTAACTTTACCAGTGCTAGGAAAACCACTTCAATCTATACCTCCGTTGGCGCATAACTGAAGGATAAATATGTGAAAAGTAGCGTACAAATATCCCGCGGGAATTATTTGTTTCCCGGGATTAAAAGTAGCCTTTGTCACTTTTCAAGTCCTCAACTATGCCTATCCAATAAAACACGTCAATCTGTAACTCCGTTGGCCCATAATTGAAGGATAAATATGTGAAAAGTAGCACACTAATATCCCGCGGGAAGTGTTTGTAGGAACAGTTACAGTTACAGTTTTATTATAAGTATAGATAGATAATTATTAAATTTTATGTAACAATGTCAATTTTTGACGTTCGTAAGCGTTAGGATATGCAGTCGCTTGTGCTTGAAATTTCAAAAACTGATGCTTGCTATGGTTTTTGAAACCGAAGCTTGCTTGCTTGATTTCTTGCATGCTTGCTTGCAGGACTAAAAAAAATCCGAATTTCGATGAAAAAATCGATGCTGCGGATAATGTAAGCGTGATTTAAGTACAATCAGCGCCATCTATCCGTGGTTTTTCAAAATCTCGCGGGAACCTTGGATTTTTCCGGGATAATTTGTAGCCTATGTGTTATTCCAGGGTATAATCTATCTCCATTCCAAATTTCAGCCAAATCCATCCAGTAGTTTTTGCGTGAAAGAGGAACAAACATACACACAAACTTTCGCCTTTATAATATTAGTAGGATTACGTGTCACGTTGTTTGTCCGCGATGGACTCCTAAACTACTGAACCGATTTAGATCAAAACTTCGTAACTATCTGTAATTTGGTCCAACTTGAAAGATAGGATAGTTTTTTTTGATTATGATAGTTTATTTGTTTTATTTATATAGATAAGTTGGCGGTACGAAGTTCGCCGGGTCAGCTAGTTATGTACTATAATATTATCTATGGTAATTAGACCACATACTCCAGAAAAGCATACAATCTTCACACAAGCGTAATTCAAAACAAACATTCGTTAGAGATCCGCATGTCTCATCATTGTCAGACGTGATCCGCCTAACGAATATTTAACAAACATTCGGAAGTGAGAATGAGGTACAATAAGGTGAATAATCAAACTTGCGTCTGTAAATCAATCTGCGTATCTATCTAAATATTACAAACTAGCAGATTTACATAATTTTCTTTGAAGAAAATAAATTCTTTTGAGAAATATCAAACCTCAATTGTTTTTCTTCGGCTAAAGTTTACTTGGCGATGGTGAAATGAGCTCCTAGTCTATTTTACAGGGCACCATAAATAATTCTGTATTTTTACAAAGAGTACAATAATATATTGATGGATTATAAACATGTGCCCAGTGCCCACCTATCTCCGACGTGTTACCCTGTTTACGGAACAAATGAAAAGCTAACAAATGTTGAGAAGCCCTGTCACTTGAAACTAAATCCACATTTTAGCGCGTCTTTAATACACTGACAAGTAAAGAAGAATGTTCGCCATGTCACCTCTGGCATCGAATGTATTGACAGCGCCAATATTAGCGCATACCTATACCTACCTTGTGAACTAAACTTGTATTTTATACTATACTAACTGATGCCCGCGACTTCGTCCGCGTGGATTAAGTTTTTAAAATCCCGCGGGAACTCTTTGATTTTCCGTCTACCCTGCCACCCTCCAGGTTCTCAACTATATCTATCCAAAAAACACATCAATCCGTAGCTTGGTTGCAGCGTGATTGACGGACAAACCAACAAACAAACACACTTTCGAATTTATAATATGTATTAGTAAGGAAGAATTAATACTACGATAAAAAGGCGATGTAACTAAATTTTAGAACACAAAAGCTATTATTATGACTTAAATATGATAGTGAGGTATATTCCCTCGGGGAATTTTTTGTAGAAAATAATGAGTACTTTAATCATGTAGTACAAAATTTTTATGTATCACCAATAATTTTCTCAGCACACGCATAATAATGCATTTTACAGGCAAAACTTTGCTACTTTGGGTTAAAATATTGCAATTTTTTTAAGAATTTCTAATTTTTTTAAAAATAAATTATAGCCTATGTTAATTCCTGATAACTTAGCTTTCTATTGGTGAAAAAATGGTTAAAATCGGTCCAGTAGTTACATAGCCTATTCAGTACAAACAAACAAACAGACAAACGAACAAACAAAAAATCTTTCCTCTTTATAATATTAGTATAGAAAAGCACAAAGATAAAAGTATCCTCACTAACATTATAAATGCGAAAGTGTATTTGATTTTTGGTTTGTTCGCCACCACGCCACAACGGAGAAGTGGATCGAAGAGATTTTTTCTTGATTTTTGCATGGATATAATAAGCGAGGACTTAGAATGTCAGACATAGGCTACCTTTTATTCAGGAAAAACTGAGGGTTCCCGCGGGATTTTAAAAACCTAACTCCACGAAGGAAAAGAAAACTAACTAACTCTAAGGGCCGATTTGCACCAACGTAAAGTAAGTCTTATCCGAGAGTTTTGATATTTTGACAGTTACTGTATTGAAAATCTGCCAATTTTACGTTGGTGAAATAGGCGCTAAGAAAAGAAATCTTAACGTGACTTAGGTAGTTTGTTTGCCAACTTTATAATTCTATTCAACACTAGCTGATGCCCGCGACTTTGTCCGCGTGGATTTAGTTTTTAAAGTCCCTCGGGAACTCCTTGATTTTCCGGGATAAAAAGTAGCCTAGATGTTGACCCGAGTAATAAGCTACCACGGTATAAAATTTTGTAGAAATCTGTGCGGTAGTTTTTACGTGAAAGAAGGACAAACAAACAGACAGACAAAAAAAAATTTAGCTTCTGTTTTGATATCTGTATCTTGAACACAATTAGAAGCAAAAACCGTTTTTTGAATCTATTTCATGTACAGAATTGGTTTCGTTTCTGTTTTATTATATGTATAGATTATTCAAACATGTACGTAAACAGTTTCAGGGCCTACAAATACTTGTTGCGCTACAGTTCTGTTCAGGGAACTACAAGCAGGTACATTGTGAGCACACGTGAGTGCCTCTGCACTATTGTGTTCAGAATAATTCATAGGATGCATCTTTCTTGTCCAGACATGTATTCTAGTTTAAGCGCTTTGTCTCTTTTGTTTCGTCTGAAGGTGCATTCTGTTTAAAATATTATCCTTACTTCCTTCCTAATATTATAAATGCGAAAGTGTAATTGTTTGATGGTTTGTTGGTTTGTCTTTCAATCACGCAGCAACAAAGCAACGGATCGGCGTATGCATAATTAAGGACTTGGACATGTTACTTTTAAGTGAGGAAAAACAGAAGATTCCCGCGGGATTTTAAAAACTTAACCCCACACAGATGAAGTTTAGAGCAAAAGCTCTTAGATATTTTTGAGACTGTATAATGCACTAACTCTTGCAAGTTAAGATTGCTAACAATTATGTTATGAAATATTTAAAGACTGGTCTGTTTCTCATTGAGGAATACGAATCCTCTCGTGGAAAATCCATTTTATCTATACAAAAATAAAATCGACTTGATTGTCTGTGTTTACCACATAAATAAATAAATAAATAAATAAATAAAACTTTATTGACCTTAACCAACACAGCAAATTTGTTATCACTATGAATCAAGTGTGGAATGGTCAATGAGCCACCCCCTCAGCTTGTGCTGCAGCATGAAAGGCAGGTATGTACCTACCGGACACACCGCAACGCTGATTTTCAGGAAGGGCCCAAGGGCCGAAACGTCACGGACCATCGCTGTGGTCACACAAGAAAAAAAAAGAAAATGAAAAAATAAAGAAAATGAATTAAAAACAAAAATAAAATAAACATAATAGACAATTAAGGCTTAGTTAGATACATCTTAATATTACTAATTAAAATTACGAATAGGTAAGTGCTAAATTATTAATACTAAATTTAATAATATCTATATACCTAATATCTACTAATATACAATACACTGAATAAAAAACTTAGGACAGCCCAGGATATGCTTATGCTATTTGTGTTGCGAGTATATGTGCTTTATACTTCGCTTTAAAAGCATTCATTGTCTTTAAGCCACGTAACGGCGGCGGTAAAGAGTTCCAGCATTTACTAGCTGCAAATCTAAAGCTCCCCCTGAAAGCAGCTGTCCTATATGTCCATATGGCTGATGGGGCACGGCCATACGCCAAGATGATACCCGCGTGCTAAATTGATGTTGATTCCTTCTAAGCCACTCGAGTTTTCTATACAAATAATCTGGTTTCCCTGTCAATACAACACCAAAAAGAAGGGAAGCAAAATGCAAATCACGTCGAGAGGTCATATTTAACATCTTAGCCTGATTTATATGAGGGCTGATATGCGATCTTGGCGCTAATGGAAAACAGAAACGCATACACACATAACGTACGTATTACACTCATAACACTGATTTAAAAATTTATATATAAAAAAAATTAAGTGGCACTTGGGGATTGCCGCGGTAAAGCTATTGCATAGCATTTTTTATCAACTTATGCAATTATAATATTTATGCAATATTTTTTTTTGCATAATAAAAATTATGCAAAATGAAAATTAAAAAACAAAAAAACAAGAAAAGCGCACTGCCACTACTTCGCGAGTGAGATTCGAACCTGCGACGTCATACATAAAGCGGCCGCTCGCCCACTGCGCCAAACAGAGCTAAATGTGACCCTCTAAAATGTTGAACGCTTACTGAACGACGGTGTTAGGTTTATTTTCGTTACGGAATTTCTTGATTCGGTCGCCGCGCTCAAACTGTTTGTCCTAGTTCAAAGCCCGCGATAAAAGCTATGCAATAGCTTAATAGATCTGTTTGCCTGTTAAACCAGAACCGATTTTGAAGGAATTTTTGCAGACAAGTAAAAGCTAGACTACTTTTTATTCATGAAAAGGTTAAATAGCACGAAATAAAAATTGCAAAATAAAATAAAAAAGTATTTTATTTCAAGTGATATTTAGTAGGTCTGTGATGAGATGAGATGACCACCGTCGGTCATGGAAACGATTCAAATGTCGCTTGAAAAAAATTTATGACAAATGCACTAGTTTCAAAAAGGATAATAAATTCCACTATATCCACTACCAAACGAAATGGTTGAGGCAACGCAAAATTATAATTTTAGAAACCAGCTTTATAAAAAATTTAATTTACTTATTGAATAAAAATAGTTATTAGAAAATTGCGATTGCTATAAAAAACCGTCACTAACACGAGATTTGTTGTGAAGTTTTAGTGCCGATTTCAGCAACGTCCGTCGAGTGCAATACATTGGGCATTCTGACAGTTGAAGTTTTGAAAATCTGGCAAAATATCAAAACGCTCGGATTTAGATTTATTTAATGTTGGTGAAATCGGGCCTTAAGGCGCTGTGTGCAGTCACGATCATCATTCGTGAGCCGAATCACAAGCCGAATGAAGATCGTCTTATTTAAAATCTATGGGTCATAATATTATGAAAAAAAAGTAGTTATAATTGATCGTATTTCTGGCCTGATGGTTGTTTCTTAAAAACGATGACGCAAACTTTTCTCGATAGAAAAAAATTGCAAAGTTCACTCTGCAAATACATGAACTCCCATCGTTCTCTGTTATGCATACATTTATTTTGGTAAAATTCAGTACAATTGTTTTTCATATTTTACTACAACAAATGGCTGTTTTAGATTTTATTTATTGCGACTGTTAAATTATAATGGAAAATATTAAAATTATAACAGTCACAATAAATAAAATCTAAAACAGCCATTTGTTGTAGTAAGATATGATAAACAATTGTACTTAATTTTACCAAAATAAATGTATGCATAACAGAGAACGACGGGAGTTTATGTATTTGCTGAATCAAATTTGCAATTTTTTTCTATCGAGTAAAGTTTGCGTCATCGTGTTTAGGAAACAGCCATCAGGCCAGAAATACGATCAATTATAACTAATTTTTTTTTCATAATATTATGACCCATAGATTTTAAATAAGACGATCTTCATTCGGCTTGTGATTCGGCTCACGAATGATGATCGTGACTGCACACAGCGCCTTAATAACATAACACTAGTATATTTGAAATAGCACTTCATTCCAACAAAGTTTGCGGTCCGTACAAGTTAGAGATAATTATGAACTAGGTGTGGCAGAAAGCTGTATTTAGACGTTGTTTATATTCTCAGTAAGACACTCTTTTAGGGCCATGCTACTTGCGCGATTTTCCTAACAATCTAATAAGCTTAATAAGTGTATACAAAAAGTAGGATTTATAATTATTATAGTAGTCTATGCATATGTATATTTGTATTAACGTATGTTCAACCTTAGCGGCTAAACTACTGAAGCCATTTTGATTGATGATGATGATGGCGTCATGTTTCGGTTGACTTCTTACTACATTTATACGAACAAAATCAATATGTTACGTCTATTTTCTATAGTCGCGTTACAGTTTTTCAATTTCTATCCATTTTTTGGGGTCCGTACCAAAATGGTAAAAATGGAACCCTTATGGTGCGACTTTCTCCGTCCGTCCGTCCGTCCGTCCCTCTGTCACAGTCGATTATTTTAGTAACTATTAAAGCTATCGACATGAAAACTGAAATAGTTGTGTAACTTTACCAATCTAAAAATCAGCAACAATTATGGTCAATAGAAGTTTAAGGAAAAATAAAATCAACGCTCTACCTATTTTCAGTTTTATTAAAAAAGGGGGAAAATCGGGGGTTTGAAATTTCATAGTAACATAACTGTACAGAGTAAGGTATCGTATGAAAGGGCTTTACCCGGACATTCTAAAACAGTTTTTTATTTATTTCCCCCGTTCCGTTTACCCTAACTATTTTTAGTTTTATTAGAAAAGGGGGAAAATCGGGGGTTTGAAATTTCAAAGTAAGATAACAATACTGAGTGGGGTATCATAATATGAAAGGGCTTTACCCGTAGGTACATTCTAAAACAGATTTTTTTTATACACATAATAGTTTTTGAGTAATCATGCAAAATGTTGAAAAAAATACCATTTCCCCCTTTTCTGCGAAGTTTACCAATATGAAAATCAGAAATAATTATGGTGAATAGAGGTTTATGTATATTTTACAGGAAAGATAAAACCAACGCTCATACTAACATAGTTTTTTGATATTAACAATAAACCTCTACAAACAAAGTTAACGATTAATAAGCTAATTAATATGATTATTAATTATCTTTTTACTTTTACTTCTGGAGTACGGAACCCTTGGTGCGCGAGTCCGATTCGCACTTGGTCGGTTTTTTTATGTTCATATACTTGATGTTTGTAAACAGTTTTTCAACGTAACCTAATTTTATTGCACGGCGGTTTATAAAGCATCAATTTAATATTCTATATGGGTTAAAATATGTATGAAAAATTTCCCCTTCAGAGGAACAACAGATACAATCTTCATTCCATTTTCTTAGAACATCAAGTGTCCCAGTTCCTATTGAACTACACTAATGGAACTGAACAAACACTTTATACGTAAAATGAAAACGCTGTAAACAGTTCTATCTTAATGGATAGGTACTTACTGTTGTACTTGGAATATAGTAATATTAATTACAATAATTGGCTGAGTACTAAGTATTAATAAGACTGAAAGAACCTTTCCATTGTGTTATTATTTGTAACAAATAAGAGGATCGATCTTTTCTTGTCATTTTCATTTTTTACCTTTTCAGAGTGTGCTTGCAAATCCCACGTTATAATCCTGAGGCATTCAAATTCACACCATTAAAATCTATTAAGTAAACAATTTTGCACAAAAATAAGGTATTTTAACCTGTCACCTGGATCATATTTTTACAACAAAAAACTGTTAATCTCTCTCTAATCAATCTCTTAGCACAGTCTTCAAACATTATACTAAATTATATTTACATTTACTTAATATGAAATGATATGAAAAATGAATACACTTTATTGCACACCACATTAAAAAGAAAAAATAAATAAAACTAAAACTAAACTTAAAAAATAACACATGGTATTTAGTACAAATGGCAGCCTTATCACTAAAATGCGATCTCTACCAGGCAACCACGTTGCAAAGGATATAATGATCAAAGAGAAAGTAAGTACCTAAGGGTGCACGCAAGTTTATGAGGAAAAAACAACAACAAAAACAACAAAATACAACACATTATTATTTTAGTGATTTCGAATAGGTATACCTTTATAGGGTCAGGTTTTGTTCCGTAAGTAATTGAATTTTATTCCCTTTGCAAAAAGGCCAGTTTAGTATTCAGGCCGAGCTTCTCAAAGTTGGATTAAGTCGTCTCCGATGTGACACCGTTGTAGGAGGCACGGTAAACATTTTGTTAACTATTCCTCAGTCGTATCTTGTTTGCGTGATAAGCGTTTCAAAGCAATCTTGTTTTCTGTCAAAATATCTGAACCTACTTGGCACCCTTTTTGGCACCTCTCAGCTTCATGTTCTTCTTCTTTGTCAACCGACAAACGTCCACTGCTAGACAAAGGTCTCTTGCATGGACTTCTAAAGGCCTCGGCCTTGCGCCGCCTGAACCCAGGGACTCCCTGCGACTCGTTTGACGTCCTCTGAAGTGGAAATGGGTGGGCACATAGTTCGAAGAGCTGATGCTCGTTGGGGTCCCAAGGTGCTGGAGTGGCAACCCCACACCGGGAAGTGCAGTGTTGGCACACCCCCACTAGGTGGTTCGACGACCTCTCAGCTAATTTATCTAAATTATTATTTTTTTAAGAAACGTTTCTCCCCAACGCAGTCAACACAAAGTCACGTTGTGTCTACGGTCCGTGCAACTGGATCGAAATATTGTCAATTCTAGTAATAATAATAATCATTAATCGTGGTACGTACTCACTACTCGTATAATACTTATTAATTAAACAGAAGTTTTCATAAAACTCAATGAAACTTAGTAGTCACGCTCTAAAAAGTAATATATTCTGCGTCTGTGGTCCGTCAGATTTCCATAAAAATATCATGTAGTTTCAGAGTTATACGAGCACGAAGATTTACATATAAATCGTTCGTTTTTATGGGGCGTATTCGGGAGTATCCGTCAAGGTTGTCATAGTTAAGAGAACTCTGTAGCATCAGGTTAATACTGAGCTCAAGATCCTTAACTTATATTTTAAATAAATTATTTTGTGCAAGGATGCACTACATGACAGGTCTATGCACAAATAAAGTGGTTTATATACAAAAGGTATGTTCATGAGAAATTGTATTTTATAAACATAATATGGGTTTGCATGGAAGATTTAGATGAGACACAACATCGAAAAGAATAACATGCACGTTCGGAGGACAATATCCAATGATGGACGAAGTGAAGGGCTAGCAAAGAACAAAGAAGAAGAAGATGCATGCACAGCAGGTACTTTTAATAAGTAATTAGTTACAGATTTTATAAATATCAATAAGTAACTTAGTTTAGCATAGTGCAGTATAAGTATAACATAATGTTATTGAAATTGTGGAATAATAAGCACAATTTCATCATCTTCTTTTTATTGTCTAAGGCCCGCTTGCAGAGAAGTCGGTGAGGTATAATCCAGGAATAAATTTGTAATTTCGACAGAAGCTTTATACGAAATCTGTCAAAACTAACTCTGGGTTAAAAGGCTAACTAGGCGTTTCTGCAAGCGGGTCTTATGTAGGTATATGAATGATAACTCGTTAAGGCGTATCACTGAGCAGACCTCCTCTCAAAGAAGGCTTATAGGCCATAGCTAACCATCCACCACGCTGCTGGCTCAATGCAAATTGGCATGGAAAACTCTCGGGTTTTCTCATGATTTCTCATGGTTTTCTCATGATGTTTTTCTTCTCTGTTGAAACTAATCGCACCGTCGTTACTTAACGCCAACTGGTAAAAGCAGGAAAGTGCAGAGAGTAAGCAAGGGAACACTACAAACGTTTATCGGAACAGATCGGCACTTCTCAGTGTAAATTCGGCGCTAGTTCGGCAATATGTAGATTTGGTACTGACTGGCTTACTTGTGCAGATCGGTACCGATTTAACCGTCTGTAGATCGGCGCCGGGCGGTGGCTTTCGACTTGAATGCCCTCTAAATGTGATACACAGTACTATAATGGTTACCTGTTAGTACGTGTACATTTCAACTTCAAAAACCTAATGAAAGATCTTTATCCATGTTCCAGAAGCAAACCGTATAAAATAATTATGCGACCTAGAAACATAGAGCGTAGATTTTATCGTGCAAGGCCTAAATGATTTTTACTCAGTTAAAATCAATTTTGACGAATATTTTTATTAGTTGCCGGAAAGTAAAAATATTAAACGTAATTAAATAGGTATTTCATTAGAAAAAGTTAGGCAAAATTAATCCCAAACCTTTAATCGTTGGAGCAACATGCCCGTTTTACAGAGTATCGTTACACTTGGCGGTTTCTACATGAGAATGATAACTCTGTAAACATAGTTACCACAATCCACGGAAGCTTCTTACCAGACCAGACCTGGGACAGTTAAGAAATTATAAAGACTCCTATAAAGACCCTGCCGGGAAAGGAACTCAAGAACTCCTCATTATGAGGCCACCACAATCCAAACCACTACACCAGGAAGATAGTTTATAATTCTTTGATAAAATTCCACAGTCGATCTTAGACTTGCCTATAAACAAGTTTAAGAAATCAATTAAAATTCGATGCCTTAACATATGGGCAGCCTAAGTAGGTATGTCACGCACTCTTTAAAAATTTGTGTGGTGGTGTCGTGTGATGCGGGTTGTTACGTTCCCTCAAATATGGTTGAGTGAGGCAATGGCTGGGTCATACGTCATGCTCGTGAACTGGTGCCACCGGCGGGAATGGGGCTGCTTTCTGTCTGCCCATCTTAACATGTATTGAATTGCAAGTAGTATGCATTTTTGGAACTTCCCCTCATTGTAGAAACACTGCAGAGTATCTATCACTGCATAGCATAGTATCTATTGTAAACTTGTTTTAAAAAAAGCAACCGCTGAGTTTTTCCTGGCCGAACCAGTGGTAGACTCAGACGATTCAAAAGCACTAATTGTAAAAAAGTTTATTTGAATAAAAAATATTTCTACTCTATTCTATTCTATTTGACATCGGCTGTTGGTTATGGGAAAGGGTTTGCGATCCACGCTCTGGGGCCTATCTGGTCCAAAGGTTGTCCTATCGCCATACAACGCGGCAATGCTGCGAGCTCGATGGGCTTGAAATAATTATAATATGTTTTGTAATTATAATGTGACTTAGTTCGAAGAGCTGATGTTCGTTGGGATCCCAGGGTGCTGGAGTGGCGACCCCGCACTGGGATGCGCAGTGTTGGCAGACCCCCCCCACTAGGTGGACCGACGACATCAACCGAGTCGCAGGGAGCCGCTGAATTCAGGCGGCGCTAGACCAAGGTCTGTGAAAGTCCATGCAAGAGACCTTTGTCCAGCAGTGGACGTCTATCGGTTGACAAAGAAGAAGAATGTGATTTAAAATTTTGATTTTAACAAATGTAACATATTTAATTTATAATTCTTTATGAAATATTACTTATCGAAAGCCTAGCATATTTAATATGTTTTATTTCACTATTCAATAGTTCACGGATCGCGTCACAAACGAGTGCTCTTTGTTTCGAACCGATTTAAATTTTCCACATCATTGCATTCGCAACAAATTGCTGAGCTATCCAAACTAAGATGAATGGTTATGGACATTTTGCAATGCAAGTTTTCCACATCTATCTATCTATCTTTAATCAATATTATATTAAAATGAATTGCTGTTCGTTAGTTTAAAACTCAAAAATGGCTTGACGATTTGAATAAATTTTTTTGTTCACTCTAAATAAGTAAAGGGTGGTTTAAAAATAAAGAAAAGAGAAAACCCAAATGAACAGCCGAAAAATCGAAAAAGAAAGTTGGTAATTTTAGGATTACTTTTAATAGATGGCAGGAGTGAAGCCGCGGGTAAAAACTAGTTTGAATTAAAATGATATTTATTTTGACAACTACGCTTTGTCAAATTTAGGATGATAATTTTGTGTTGGTTATATAGGTACTCAAAGTAATTTTGGCAGATAACGTCCATGGAGTTTCGTTTTTTTCCATGCCTATCGAACAACCACAGACTATCGAAAATCGGTTTTGGAATGAAATAAATAGAATACCCAGCCTCACCGTTGCCACTGCGGTGACCACGTCGACGCTTACGGTCATCACGGGCTCTCCTGTTCGAAGAGCGCCACAATGTTCTCCTGGTCGTTTCCCCCGCCACAATGCCCTCAACGACATCATCCGCAGGTCTCTTGCTACTGCTCACGTGCCAGCTGTATTAGAACCTATTGGTTTGGCACGTCGTGATGGCAAGAGACCTGATGGTATGACGCTTGTTCCTTGGAGGACAGGGAGGTCGCTTGTGTGGGATGCCACCTGTGTAGATACTCTAGGTGCTTCCCACATCCATGCGACCTCCTCTGTGGCGGGTGCAGCGGCTACTAGCGCCGAACAGGCTAAGAGGCGCAAATATGAAAAACTTGACAGTGGTTTCATAATTGCGCCTTTTGGTGTAGAGACCCTGGGGCCGTGGGGCCCGGAGGCTCGCGCACTTTTTTTAGAAATATCGAAAAGAGTGATCGAGTCTATCGGGGATCCAAAAGCTGGCAGCTACCTTGGCCAAAGGATTAGCTTGGCCATCCAATGAGGTAATGCTGCCAGCATCTTGGGTACTATGCCACACTGCGGTGGCTTGGATGGGGTTTTAAATTTTAATTAGTTTTTATTTTAGTTTTAATTTTAGAGTAAATTTAGGTTTAATATAGTATTGTATATATAAAACTTATTCAATTAAAATTATTCTTTAGTTAAATATCAAACTTCAATAAACTATTAATTGCTAAAAAAAAAATAGAACATATAAAAATTAACATTTAGGTAACTATATTATTTTTTATAAATAATATCTGGGTGACCGAGCTTTGCTCGGTTATTTTTTTTTGATAAATCGTGTTTTTTGTAAATTATATAGTAAAAAAAAAAATTCATGGGGTAAACATAATCGCCTTAGACTCGAACCGAGGTCTTCTGGTTTCGGGGCCGCCCGACTTACCATCGAGCTATCGGGAATTTACAGATGATGGCGAAATTTACCTTCTTATTCTAATGATATTGTAAGGGGTTTTTCGTTGTCTGAAAACACGGATAAAACGACCTTTTCTAAAAATGAAACTTAGCTAGATCGATTTATTGCCCCCGAAACCCCCTTCATACCAAACATGAAAATTGTTGGAGCCGTTTCCAAGATTCAGAATATATATTTATATACATACAAGAATTGCTCGTTTAAAGATATTAAATTAGATAGATTAAATCATAAGTGGGATTAATTTCATCACTCATTTATAGTACCTAGCTTTGTATTTTAAGTACAAAAACAACCGAGTATCATGAATAGATAAATTTTGAAAAGTTCAAAGAGTGGTTTTTAACTTTACTGCAAAAACTTCATGAACCACATATAATTATTATGGACAACGCACCGTACCACTCCTTACAAAATGACAAAGCTCCAACATCCAGCAGCAGAAAACTGGAGTTTATATTATCTTGACTGAAGAGCAAAAGGCATTGAAGCCAATTAAAATAATATGGTCTGATTAGTGAAAGTAAGCAAACCCTGAAAGCCAACCTACATTTTGGATGAGATTGCTGAACGACATGGCCATACGGTCCTTAGACTGCCACCGTATTGTCATTACAATGCCATCGATCGGATTTGGGCTCATGTCAAAGGTTTGTTTTTCCTACTGGTTGGGTCTACTGTGAGCTGTCAAAATTATCATCCAAAATTTTACAAAGCATAGCATTGGGTTGTCCCTGACGTAAAATGACATGGTTTCTCATTAATTCTTCGCTATTGCGATCCTATATTAACCCCATGTTGTAATTTAGTGGAACACCATCGCACAGAGATGGTTCCCAGTTTCGTAGTGCGTGGAAAAATGTTTTGGCGATACAGAGGGCCGAAGTGCTCCAGGCGGTGAGGGACAAATAAATTGTACTCTGTGAAGAGCGGTGGGGTTGTAGAAGAAGAGTTACCAATTTAATAATATTATAATATAATATTATATATTTTGTTTTATTGTTTATGTGCTAGAAATCTGTTGTAACAAGATACAATTACATGTAATGGCGTAATGGGCTAGCGGTATATTTAAATCAAACCTTCGTATTATATTGGTAATTTGGTACCTATCTGTTTAGTATTCGTTTTATGTATGAACGGTATGTTAAACCCTTGGCACGCAGTAACGCCCTGAATCAAACTAATGATCACTCTAACAAATTGATGTAGCTGTTACCGACGCATGCTGCTATCTCAGGGATATAACGTGACGTATTGATAAATTGTGAGCACATTTTGTATGTAAATCTGTGCCTCGGTTAGAATTACCGAAACAGTAGGTTTAAACAAAGCCTCTATGTAATGTATTATATTATGTATTGTAAAGTATTATTATGCTATTGAATACCATGAACATGTATGCAAATAAATTCTTAGAAATTAGGTACATTATTTTATGAATGTCTAAGATTTTATACAATTCAGGTTTTTAGGCTGCCTTCAAATAAGGTATGCTGGAGGTTTTCTAGAATTGAAATCGTTCACTGTTAAAGCAAGTGATATTAAATTGCCCGAAACGTACATAACTCCAAAAATTAGAGATAATGTGCCAGGGATTTGAACTCTAGACCTCCAGAAAGGATGCCGATGACTAAAGCACTAAGCTATCATAGCTATACCGATTGTTGTCGCATGCAAATAAATATTGCTTTAACAATGCAGTTTGTTAGTCCCAATACGTAGGCTACAGTTGTAGCTGCGGTGCGATTTAAAAATTTGCATGAAAAGAACTTTCGCGGGAATCTGACACGTAGCTGTGGCTGCAGTATTGTTCCAGATAACGGTGTGCATTTTTCCGCAATGTGCATTATTCCGCAATGTTGCATAGCATGCAAATTGGTAACCTGTCGAGGCAGAAATAAATGAAGTTGATTATAGGTGACCATTTTGTCATAAGTATAAATAAAGATACACGGGACATATTCTAAGCCAATGTATGTATAAGAGTATCGGCTCTAATACATACATTGGCTTAGAATATGTTCCGTGTTTCTTTACTTACACTTATATGACCTTTTGTCACATTTAATCAACTTCATCATTGGCTGACCGCCGAGCTCTAATTTTTGTCCAACAAAGTGAGAAGCGATGTGCGATTTTATAACGACATGCACACGTCTGTTTAAATTGCATGTTCAACTGGAATACTATACCTGTCTATACTTCTCCGTCAAAGAAAAAAAATTTAATTTACTAAACATAAACTTCCCAAGGTGCTGGAGTGGCGACCCGCCACGCCGAAGCGCAGTGTTGGCAGACCCCCCACCAGGTGGACCGACGACATCAAACGAGTCGCAGGGAGCCGCTGGATTCAGGCGGCGCAAGGCCGAGGCCTGTGGAAGTCCATGCAAGAGACCTTTGTCCAGCAGTGGACGTCTATCGGTTGATTAAGAAGAAGAAGAAGAAACATAAACTTTTACTTATGTCCGTTGCCGTCAAAGATTGGTGGGAGAAAGGTGTTGGAATATCATCACAACAGGCGACGCTCTCCCCCGTAGACAATAATAATAATATGGGTATTAATAGTAGGTACGTTAACTTTATATAAGGAGTGGAAACGAATCCATAACACGGTAGTTACAATAGTAAAAGTATTTTACTATCGGTCGTCACATTCTTCAAACTTGTACGTAAAATTCAAAAGTGATACTCACAGCAAATAATGTATAGGTCAATTTAAAACCTATGCGTATGTGTGTTTTCAGACTCATATACATAACAAAAGGTCACTTCAAACGTGCAGTTAAATATTATTTTAACTTTATTTAAATGAGATACTCCGAATTGAATAGGCAATTTGTTTGAAAGTTAGGAACATCCATATTTCCTTTAATAATTTGGTAAGTTACATCAATAAGCTCAGGATTAATCTATGTAGGAGTGCGGAAATGAGCAGAGGTGAACATTTCAAAGCAATTTACCCAAATGAATTTCTGGCTGGCACACAATGAATCACAAGGACTGTTTTATTAAAATAAAATTATTCCAGAGACAAATTAGTAAGAATTCCAGAGACAAATTGATCTCTTCTTCTCAGTCGATACGCTCTTGACAGAGCGGTCGTGGTCGTCACTTGGGTGTTGTGGCACGCTTCACAATACGCCTCCACTCCTCTATAACAGCTGCCTTTCTTGTGCATTCATGCAGTGGGACATCCACCGCAGCCCTCACCTGGTCTGTCTATCTCATAGGCGATCTGCCACGTGCTCTAGTGCCCTCCACTCTTCCCTGGACCACTAGACGTTCAATCGAGATATCATTACGTCTTGACACGTGACCAAAGAAAGTGAGTATGCGAGCTTGCACAATAGAGGACAGACGCTGCTTGATGCGGAAATCTTCGAGAATGGACTTATTGGTCCGGAATTCGGTCCAGGACACTCTCAACATTTTTCTCCGGCACCACATCTCGAGAGCGTCTATTCTCTTCTTCTCACATTCTCGCAGGGTCCACGTTTCCGAAGCGTAGATGAATATGGGGAACACAAGCGCTTTAACTAGCCGGGTCTTGGCCTAGGTGGCCTTTGTTATATTACGGTTAATCCATATCTTCTGCAACTTATCCATGGCTGTCCTAGATATCGCCTTACGTCGTTTTATTTCATCTATGCAGCCCCCGTTGTTCGAAATTAATGCTCCTAAATAAATGTATGATTGGACCACTTCACAATTCGCAATTTGTGTCACTTCCGGCGAGTTATTGTTAATGCGATCGACAATCATAACTTTAGTTTTGCTGCGATTGATCTTAAGGCCAAATTCAAGACTGACGTTTTCCATCTTTTGTAGGAGTTCTTCCATATGGCCGATACTAGTCGCGAATAGGGTAGTGTCATCCGCGTACCGCAAGTTCGAGATTTTCAGCCCTCCAATTGAGATTCCATCAGTCCAGTTCTCAAGAGTGCGTCTCATTATCAGCTCTGTGTAAATGTTAAATAGAAGTGGGGAAATTATACATCCTTGACGAACGCCAGCACTAGGATGGAAGTGATCTGACAGCTTGTCGTCTGTTCTTATGCAGTACCACCTTCGTATAGACACCTGAGCAGATGTACCAGATGTTTTGGTGTGCCCATTTTCAGCAGTGTATCCCAAAGTTTAGGCCACTTGACGGAATCCAATGCCTTGGAAAAATCCACAAAGCAGATGTATGTTGCCTTATTGTACTCGCGGGATTTCTCAATAATTTGTCGCACGATAAGTATTTGCTCCCTGGTACCCTTCCCTTTAACAAAACCAGAGCAAGTCTGGAGCAATCTCCTTGGACAGGTAGGATTTGAGGCGCTCGTTTAAAATGTGCAGCAAAATTTTACTTGCATGAGGAATTAGCGCAATAAGGCGATAGTTGCTGCAAACTTTCGTAGAACCCTTCTTGTGAAGTGGAATAAAGACACTATGAGCCCATTCCTTCGGCCATGCACCTGTCTGCCACACCTTGTTACACAGCGCATGAAAGATCTGGACGCCATATTCTTTTGAAGCTTTGATTGTTTCATTGGGAATCAAATCCTTGCCTGTGGCTTTTCCAGTCTTTAGATGTGTTGCGTTACAGCAATGGTTGCAGTGTAACAGCGTGTTCTTGCAGAGAGATCGGTGAAGGAATAAAGAAACACAGACTGCAGTGTCTAATGGTAGTGGCATATATTACATATTTACAAAGGTCTTTTATACTAATTAAAATTATAAATAAAGGTGGGAGAAGTTGGTGCTCAGATATTATGTACGTGCGAAATTTGCTGATTAATATTATTATAAGTTGTTGAAATAAATTACAAGGTAATTATCGCGGAATTAAAATATGCTATGAGGTATGTATGGTCACGTCCCGTACGTGCCATAAGATGTTTTAAAGTCGCTCTGATTTCGTCCTTCAGAATGTTTGGCTCTTTTTCTTCATCCATGGGTTCTGTCGAGGTAAAACACTGTGATTCCACATCCTCAAACAGTGATTGACAGTATTCCTTCCAAGTCTCCGATATTGCTTCTATCTCTGTCACTGTTTGACCATGAGAGTTCTCTATAGCCCACGTTTTGGTAGAGAGAGTTTGGTCATCGATCGAATTTTTTGATGAAGGTCCCTAGATTCATATTTATTTGCATGGATTTCAACTTCTGCACATATATTCTGAAAATGGGCGTTAAGGTCTCGCCTACATGCTGCCTGTATTTTTGCAGACTTTTCATTTAATGTCCTCACATCTGTTCCCGTAGCCTTCATCTCTCGTCTTTCCTAAAGACAAATTGATAAGAACTGATAATCCTAAAATGGCTGAGCAAATTAATTATTTATAAAACATTTATTATTATTATTATTATTTACTATTATAACTTTAAATGGCCCTTATTTTAATGGAGCTTTTTAAAGCCACCTTAAAACGACAAATGTCATTGTAACATTTTCGTTTTGTTTGGAAAGAACAACTGCTGAGTTTCTTGCCGGCTCTTCGCAGCAGAATCAGCTTTCCGAACTTGTGGTAGATTCTTGTCATAGGAGGCACAAATACATGAATAATATTTAAATTGAATTTGAATTTGACGCTTCACTGGCAAATTATAAAACATACTGTTATGAGTTATTACAAATTTCAGAATTGGAGTGGCAAACGACGTCCCTGGGTTTCGAACATTGGACACCCCGAAAAGAGGCCTTAACCTATAACCTAACTCAGGCTATGATAATATTATTTATTTATTATGGATAGGTAAATATATTCGACATGACAGAATAAATACTCTACCAAAACCAAATGGAATTTCATGGAGTCCCTTTGAAATAACGTTGTTTCACTGACAACAGTGACAATCAAACAGCTCGGTTTCCATCAGCCGGACATTGCAAAGAGCATTGTAGGTACCTACTCGTATATCAATCAGTAACTAGTTGGCCGATTTCCCTTACATAGGACACGGTTAATGAAAATCCTATACCATGACTTGAACGTCATCTCTACTCGTAACGCAGTTAATTATTGATTTTATTTATTTAGTGGCTAACTTTAGTCCGCGACTTAGTCTGTGTGCAGCTTTTAAAAGACACCCCGAGAAAAAGTAGCCTACGTCACTCTCAAAGTCCTTCTACTATGTCCATGCAAAAAACCACAGCGATCCGTTGCTTCGTTGCTGCATGATTGAAGGACAACCCGACAGCAATAAAATTCACTTTCGCATTTGTCTATAATAATAATGTACCTTTAATAACAAGAATTACTCACACGGGCTTTCGCGCAGTATTCTTGTGTTAGCACTTCGTAAAATTATTATTTATTAAATTAATTATATTAGTATACTACAAGCTTGAAGTGCCACGCGTCCCATGGTGTGTGTTTTGGGTATTATTCCTAACGCGTACGTTATAGTTTGCGCAGGTTGCGGTGATGTTTTTTCGATAGTCATAAACGTAAGAGTAAGTACCCCATTCTTAAAGCTTTGCAAGATAATACTGATCGAGCATATTCCTTCCCCGAAAATATTAAGAGCACTCTGCAGTTCTACGTGGAGCTCAAACTCTGTGTTTGAAGTTTTAGAATATAAGCGGCGATCTCTCAGCGGTTCTTCGGAGGGTTTGAATTCCAGGCTCACATCTTTTTATTTCATCAACTCATTTTCAGAGTTATGTTCGTTTTAAACAATTAAATAGTTTCCTTAAACGGTGAAGGAAAACATCGTGAGGAAACCTGCACACCTGAGAGTTCTCCATAATGTTCTCGAAGGTGTATGAAGCCCGCCAATTCGCATTGGGCCAGCGTGGTGGACTATGGCCTATATAACCCTTCTCTGAGAGGAGACTTACGCTGAGTGCCTTTGATGGGTTGATGACTGAGTGATGATACAGATGTGTTTCCTGTACTAAAAATTAAATTATACTAGACGATGCCCGCGACTTCGTCCGCGTGGATTAAGGTTTTTTGATTCCTGCGGGAACTCTTTACATTTCCGGGATAAATTGTAGCCTATGTATTATTCCAGGGTATAATCTATCTCCATTCCAAATTTCAGCCAAATCCGTCCAGTAGTTTTTGCGTGAAAGAGGAACAAACATACACACAGACACACAAACTTTCACCTTTATAATACTAGTGGTTCGCCCCGAACTGAGACCTCGCGGTAACGGTATCCCATGATTATTCATTCAATCGATACATGATAACCAAAACTGACATTATTATTATGCCCGTTTTCACCAAACATACCTAAATCATCCCCTAAGTAGGAGTCTCTTAACGTAGGTAGCTCCTAAATACAATCCTAAGTCCTAACATCCGTCCCAATATCCTTTTAGGTGTCCCGTACAGGTTCGTGATAAATAAGTTGACAGAAAACATCAATCACCTAACTTATAGGTAGCCCGTAAAGGTTAGGGAACGTTAGTGAAAACATTGAATTATTATGTAGGTACTAACGAGTGAAACCGGGTTACGGGCATCTGTACAAATCGTCATCTATCGACGCGAATAGAAAATATACAATATTTAACTAAAATTTAACTAAAAAATAATTTTAATTGAATAATATGGTACAAAAATAATTACAATACAATTATTGTATTATAATAAGTAACTAAATAATAATGGTCGACGCAAAACTGTTTTTGGGATAGGTCATTAGTCGTAACTCGTAGTTCCATGGGAATAGTTACTGACTGCGCCATCTATTAGCATTATTGTGAAGCTATGTTGATGCTATATGAATTACTGATGTACATTAAAAATTAAATAATCTCGTTTCTTTATAATATTCATATAATTTTAGTATTTGTTGTTCAAGTACAGAATATAAGTGACCTAAAAACATAAAATCAGTTTGAAAATCCATAGCGGATTTTCCTAGAGAGCGTCTTCAAGCGAGCGTATAAAATCGCCACTTTGAAAGCATTTCGTCAATTTTAAGGGAAAAATTAAAAAAAAAATATTTTTGTACTCAGTTCAAAATTATCTTTAAAATGATACGTAACAATTTTATGTAACGCGATATTTTTTTTTTTACTTCGCATTCGCTTCTATGAGAGCCCCCCTGAAATAAAGATTTTTATAACTTTTTAAGCCATTTTCGGCTGGAGGCCATCGGTTTACATATTATATCTAAATTTGAAGTAATTACGTTCAGTAATTCAAAAGTTATAAGGCTCTGACAGACGGACGGACGGACGGACGGACAAGTGCAAATCACTCTAGTTAACTCAAAGACCTTCGCTTCGCTCGGTCGATCAGTGTGATGTGAAGTGTGATAGTGTGATCTGATACTGATATACCTACCTACCTTAACAGTCGAATAAAGATTCAAATAATACTTTAACTTATTTATTATCATAATCAATATTATACTTACAGTAATTAAAATAACTAAAATCTAAATCTAGAATTAAACTTCAATATTTCAACTCATCTATACAAGCTATTGGGTCGTGATATTCAATTTCTGATTTGCATCATATTGAATCCTGCACTGCAAAATATTCAATTCTAAAATGAAACATGTCCGTCCCAGGAAAAATTCCATTCATCACGTACAATCAACTTGAGGCATTTGTTCACGTAGACTTTGTACAGTGTCTAGTTTATATTCTCCCAACTGACTGACTGTTCATGAACTCAAATATTTTACGGTAGATTTTGATATTAGTTCATTTTTACTTCTTAAATATCATAGTGTAACACCGTAAGTTCTTAGACCAGTAAACACATATAAACTTGCTGAAGAGTAATAAATAATGGAGCCACCACCATCACCACCATTCGGCAGTGGAAATCCTGTAATCAGGATAGAAGAAAAATATTTTTGGCAGAAAATATTTTTCCAAGGCCCAAAAAGTCCTCCACCACATGCGCAACTAATAATAAGTAATCTGGAAAAAACATTAGGTGGGTACATCTCACAACGGAATATAAAAAAAAATTAACGCACACTTCTATAAACTAATGTTGATTGATCATGAATTTTCGCCTGAGATTTCTGTTGCGTTAATTCATAAAAAATAAACTTTTTTTTCGGCCTACGATGATAGTTAGGTCCCGATAACCAGAGAAATGTGCGAACTTGATTCCCGCCTGTTCCAATTAATTTAATACTTTTTTGTTTAAAACCTTTTATTGCATGTGTAAAAGTGTGTATTTCGTCCAATACTTTTTATCATCGAACCAAGAGCGTCTAAAAGTGCAATAGTTTGCACACATTCCTACTTAATTGACATTCCACTATCTACAAAGCGTTTTACTTCCTCGTATCTGGCACTTTACTTCGCGGCGTTCCAGAAGTGAACGCGAAATTCCTTCTTGCATCCTTTACTCCGAATTTAGTTTTGGTTATTTCAAAACAAGAGGGAATAGGCATCTTTTAGAGATCCACTAGATAGCTTGCTTTTTAAATTTTCTATCGACAGGCATTATACATAGTATGGCATTGCAAGATGGCAACAAAGTATGTTAACGGCATACTTCAAAATAAAATCTCGCTATGTTAAACTTTTTTATTATACATCATCCGTTCAGCCAAAATTCTATTTAATTTCTATATAAAGTGTATGAAAAATAGATTGTCAAATGATGCCTTTTAAGCAATAGGTATAAATATAAATTGTTATTAAGTTGTAAGTATCAACTTTTGTTTTGAAAGTATATGAGACATGTACGATGGGGCTGTCATATACTTTATATTATATTGTATAAAAGCCCCTTACAATAAATAAAGAATCAAAAAAAATTATATTCAAGTGCATAGCTGTAATTCAATTTAATAATAAAATACGCGTGAATATTAAATTTTCGCCCGGAAACAATTTAGTATGAAAATTTTTCGAATTCACGAAATGATGGGTAATATATGGAATATAATTTCCTAGGTAGGTATTCACTGTTATTTCAAAGGCCAATATTTAATTAAGGGTACTAGCTCAAACAAAATTCTGTAATTGGACAAAGTGCTTACTTACATAATACCTAATGCTTAATAGAATGATAATACGATTAGGTACATTCTACTTTTGTGTATTGTTTCAAACTTGTGTATAGGTGTCATTGCTCAGTACAATTTACACTAGCGGCACGCTATGATGGCCGGTTTGACACATTACAATAGTGATGTGGAATGTCAATTTATTCTCGAACAAAAAACAATTAAGTTTTGTTTTTGTACCTGATTAAATAGGTTTACAGTTCTCTGCGTACGTTCGGTCATATCGACGAAATCCACAACAAAGGGCTTGAACAGAGTCCAAATTAACGAGCAAGGGTCAACAGTAATGCAGTATCAATATTTGAAATCCAAAGCCAGGTCAAAACTATATCACAATCGCATTGCACTGACAGTTTATACTTTTCGAAGCAACGTCAATTCGAAACTGCTTTGTTTTGCATTGAGCATTGACGCGAGTTTGCCGGAGGTAGTAGTTGTGCTAGCCAGCGATCCTATGTGACGATCGTATTAGATTCCATTTTTAAAAATTTTCAATTTAGAAAACCAAATGCCGAGTTGTGGTATATATCATATAAAAATAAAAATTTTACCTTTTGTATGAAACAGCTGATATTTTTTTGCGATTTCAGAGGTTTGTCCACATAGTGAAAATTGTTCATATTCACAAGTACATTCACCCCTTAAATGGTGCAAACTGATTTTTCTACACTTGTATACATTTTAGAAATCAATTTAATAAATAAATTTTGAGTCCTAAACCTAAAACTACATTCGATAAAATTTATGAATCTCTGCACATCACTATCGTCAATAAAGTAATACAATTATTTCCTTCAAAGTCGTTATCAATTAATACGGAACTTCATGAGCGGACAAACGTCAAACCGGCCATCATAGCGTGCCGCTAGTGTAGTGTGAAGTGTGATGTGATGTGATTGTGATCAAAATACTTTTTTGTTCAAAACCATGCATAATATTAACCATCTCGTTAATACATTGTCAACTAGAGCTTTCACAACATTGCATACAGAATAATTCATAAGATGCAAGTTTCTAATCCAAGATGCAACTTGGAAACAAGTTGGCTGTGTGTTTTATTTGATAACTTAGCGTCTCAGTTATTATTCCAGTAGGTACAAGATAAATTATTACATTACCTACTACGAGTACAATAAACAACGTCGTTTTTTATTTATTCGATAATTTGAATAAATAAATAAAATGTTTTTGAATCGTCAAGTAGATCTACCACTTGTTCAGAATGCCGTTCCAATGAGAAGAACCAGCAAGAAGAAGAAGTATGTAAATTAGACGTGACCAGCGCGACTCTACTGGCTTCGACACCTAAAGAAGATCGAAGAGAATCTTGTGGTGAGAAGAGCAGCCATAGACAGTCAAAGAGCGAAACGTCCTGTTGGAACAACAACTGGTAATTTTATCATTGGATGGAAGATCCGTAATAAGACCTGTAAACCCGAAATGATTTGCTTGAAGAAACATCTTCTACTCCTAGTATTGGCTGGAAGCCACGATTTTGGATCCCCTTTGGATTACTGAGCCAGTGATGTGTAATTATAATTAATAATTTAGAAAGCAATTTACATAGAAGATCTGCTTTATCTATCTATCTATTTATCTTCTATACATATAAAAATGAATTGCTGTTCGTTTGTCTACCTAAAACTCGAAAACGGCTTTACCGATTTAGATAGTTTTTTTGTTTTATTCACCTTAATACAGGGGTGGTTTAAAAAACAAAAAAAAAAATAGGGAGACCTCAAAAGAACAGCTGAGAAATCGAAAAATCTAAATTGGTAATTTTGTATCGGAAACACCACTTCAAATTACTTTTAACATACTTTTAATAGAAGGCGGGTAAAAGCTTGTAAAGGATATTATTATAAATTTCATTTCTTATGTACCTTGACTGTTTAATATTAAAGAATTCTCAATGTAAGAAAGCTTGCAAATTATATGAAAGAATTTTCTTCGTAGTCTTTGATCTTTAAGTATAATATTAGCTTACTTTGCAAATGTTGAAAGAAAATGTAATACCTTCGTGTAACATCTAAAGACCTTTATATCTTATTTTGTATGTAAGCATATTATTGTTCATATTTCAGAAAAATTTATGTACCTACTTATTATTTTCTCAGCTTATATGAGTAGTATAGCAAATCATATTAGAATTAGGGCCGATTTCACCAACGTAAAATAAGGTTTATCTGTGTGTAAATTTTGACAGTATTTTCAATACAAAAACTGTCACCCAATTTATTCCTCGGTAAAACACCATTCGATGTTGGTAGAAATTTCAAGATTTTTATCAATGTTTGAGTCACTGTTAGTTTATACTTATATTACGCTCACAAACCTTGATCTAATAGTTTCAGTAGTTTTAGGTGCTCACTCAAACAAAACAAGTAAACAAAGGGACTAAAATAATAACAGTGGTATAATTCAGTTTTCTTTGTTGCCGTCAATCGAAAGAAGTTCCCCGGTGGACAAAGGTCACATCTTGTAGGAAATTCCACAATCGGTCTTGCGTCACTTTAATCCAGCGTCACCCTGCGAATCTTTTGACGTCGTCGGTCGACAGACAAAGGTTGGCTCATTCCCACTATTTCAACTAATTAGTTCAACCGTTCACCTGATTAATATACAATCCGGCCACATTATCTGTGAACCTCGCTCGAATGTGAATTGCCCCTCCTACTTCTCCGTTCACCTTACCGCGCTCGCCCCATTGATTGCGTCAGTATTACCACCATCAGTAGTACTTGAGCGCCGATATGACGTCATTAACGCCAGGTGCACAGATAATGTGGCCGAGTAGTAATTATGTGTAGGTGATACTCAGGTAGATCGACTTTGAGAAGATAGCCAGACAAGCTGTCTGGAATCAAACTAATGATCACTTTAACAAATTGATGCAGGTGCTAACGATGTATGCTAGCGTCTCAGGGGCGACTCTAGACCTCTAGACGTGTTGATAAATGGACACGGGTAGATAGGCGGCAAAAGACTATAAATAATCTTTATAGTTTTTTGGAGTTTACTCCTTAAGAATCGATTCTCATATATAAGGCGCCCGGTATGAGAAAAATTCGAGGAGTAAAATCTACTTATGAATGACCTCGTTACGTTTTTCAAAACGATGCAAATTTCTACCCTAAAGTTGAGTATATAAGGTTGGTTTTCGCTTGACTACTTATGAATGACCTCGTTACGTTTTTCACAACGATGCAAATTTCTACCCTAACGTTGAGTAAATAAGGTTGGTTTTCGCTTGAGTCCGAATGCAAAAGAGCTTTCCGAGGGAAGCCGAGCGCGTACCGATCGGGTCCGAGCGGCGCGCGGCGCCGAGACACAGCGAGCGCCGCGAATGCATTACGACGTTGTAAGGAGTAAACTCCAGTCGTGCGTCGGAGCTGACACACACACTTTTTTTTATTAGTACACTACATATTAGTCAGACTAGACTTGGACGAAGTTTAGTTTAAAGTTAGGTTAGGTTACATTCACATAAAATTGGTCAAGCAAGTAATTGTTACATAACTATTATCCAACATTTAGTTCGGTTATGTAATAAAGTGCCAACAGTCACCTATAACACGGTCACAATATCTGTGCACCTCGCTGAAATGCGATGACCCTCCCACTTCCCCCTTCACCTTCCCGCGCTCGCCCCAATGCAGCATCAGTATTACGACAGTATTACACCGGAGACCGTACTAGAGCGCCGACATGACGTCATCAACGCCAGGTGCACAGATAACGTGATCGGGTAGTGAATAGGTATACACTAACTCTAATCATGTGAACATTGGTTAGTATTATGTATTATTACGTATGTTAAGAAGGTATATAAATAATGTGTGTGTGACAATTATATTAAGCATTGAAAACGAGTGATTTGGAGGTTTCATTTGAAAAATATCATCCCTTAACTCCAAGCTCCAAAAAGTTAATTAATAAAAAAATACTAAAAACAATGTCGAAATGATTCAAATAACACATTTACAGAGTAATCCAGTATCGACGCAAAAAATGCATTTTGCCATTGGTTAAAAATTTGTTAAAATCTTACGGGCTTTGTTTAATAGGTACTCTAACGGCTTAAATACATATAAATGTACCTAAGCCTGCGAGTGCAAAGCGATTTAAAAAGGCATGAAAATACATTTTCGATAACATGCTACATGACACGTAGCTGCGGCCTACGGCTGTAGCCCGTAGCGTTCCAGATTCCTAGTGGTTAGCCTCTTTCACTACGTAGAAACTCCGATCTATGCGATTAGTCCGAGTTTTAATTCTTTTGATCGTAATAGTAAACGATGACATCAGCATCAAAGTAAAATGAACCATAAAAGTATCGATTTAAAGTCACAAATTCACTACAGGCGATTTTAATTTGAGCGTTTTCATTACGTAAACGTATAAGAATACATACACGAAATTGAGCTCTAACTCAATAGTGTAATTTTTTATTTCACATTGATGGTAATGTCACCGTTTACTATTTATAGTATCAAATCTTGTACTAAGCGTACTGTAGAGATATTATTTGTTAAAAGTAGGTAAACAAGTATATATAAGTATAAATATTTCGGTGAGTGTGCTCAGGAGCTCTTCGATCTTGTCCCCCCTTCACCTTTTTACCACCGCACTGCAAGACATCGGCAGGGCTTCCATTGAGATGGTCATCTTATGAGTCAAAATTTTTTTCGCTAATTTATATACGGATCTCTAAAAATACGAAACAGCGAACCATAATAAAAAATTCGAAGGCTAGAAAAATACATGGAATGGATAAAATTAACCATTAGAAAAAAAGGGGCACTTTAAACGAATATTCTAAGAGTTATTGCTTTAAATACAATACGCTTGCAGGGTTCCAAATAGTTCAATAGGCTAACGTGCCGGAAACCCATAAAAATGCAATATTTAAAAATATTGCATTGACAAGGCAAAACCCCTTAGAGATAATGGACTAAAGCCATAAATTGTTTCTTTTAGTGCAAACTTCGTGAGAAACGCTTTAGGTAGAGTAAAGATTGAAACCAGATGTGTGGCTGAGAAAAAAAAAATAAGAAAGGTCTAAACAGCATTATTAACTATTAAACGAAGGCGTTAAGTTTGAACCAATTGGGATGAAATTATAGTGACTTTACACTCATTGGCCATTTATCATAGGCTCAGCTAAATAGACCGACCAATTATATGTGAGCAAATTATTGTGGGCGTTTTTTTTCACTTTGCAGAAAGAGGGGGATTTTGGACGGAGAGAGGAGAAGACAAGGTTGACCGACACCATTCGAGTTTCATCGATCTAGAACGGAGGTCCGACCTCGGAAACGCGACACAGTGCGCTCCCAGCTTCAGCAACGTAGAGATAAAGCTTTAGTTTGAATAAGGCCAATTATTTAATTTGATATTGTGTTCAGTAATAAAATGTGGGGAAGGTCTTATTAAATATTATTCTCTCTTAGTTTTGGGGAAATCTTAGTCGAGAAATAAGTAAATTAGTGAGGTGTATACTACAGTACGAGAAATTCGGTAATGTACTTAATTTGATTTTAACTATAAAAATAGTCTCACAGTGTTAAATATCATCGATCGAGAAGGATTCGATTCACTTCACTATTTTTAGAGGTGCTATCTGAGATTTGGGATAATTATAGTAACATATTTTATGACTATATTATGTATACTAAATTGGAAGGAGGAATAGACAAATATGCTGTCGGGGTCTGTCAAGTCTATGCCTAGGAGTAACCCTAACGTTAACCTAGAGATGGGAATATACTAGATTAGTGTTAATGAGTCTGACTTTTACCCTGTGAGTCTATTTCTATAGCATAAATATGTATAATTCTAGACCTAATAATTTTATACGGGGTGTGTCTTAACCTTTCCTTTTAGGGTACGTGCGTAGAAATATAAACAAAGTATTATTGTCCTCATTGTGTGCATGTGTGGAAACACTACATTTAGCATAGTAATTACTGTATTATAACTGTTTTGAAAAGAGCAACCGCCGAGTTTCTTACTGGTTCTTCTCGGTTGGAAGGGCGTTCCGAACCAGTGGTAGATTCAATGATTATTCAAAAGCACTTGTAAAAATTTAATTGAATAACAAAATATTTCTATTCTATTCTATTAATGGTTTGAGGTAATTTAGCGCCTTAAAACAATGAGTTAAATAATCAAACAGTTTCTTTTCTAATAATCTTTAAGAAATTGATAATAAATCTCATTCTTTTATCCATCAACACTTCTTTTATTAATATAATTTATAGATTCCCTCATGTTACCTAGGTACGATCATGAATTTCATTTCAGAAAGCTAAGCTTAGATAACTATTAGGCGTAGACATACGAATATTTAAGCTTCCGAGATGGGTTCGATTACACGTGGGACAATAACCTTATTTCAGGCTGATTACATACTCCGATATTATAAATTAAGTCAGGTCAAATATAGTTATGATATTTCTACATTTCTCGATGGGTTCGACTCCCAGACGAGAGAAATTCTGTGTTGTGAGTAATTAATTATTTCCAACTTGGACAATTACCGTAAGCTACTTTGATTTAAACAGATAAATACCTTTCATAGTGAACTAAACAGGTCTAGTTCGAGGAGCTACGTGACTATTTCAGAATCAAAGATTAAGCCTATAGTCTCTGAATTACTGTGCAGTCTATGAAGGCTAGACTTCATCTAGCTTAATACGATGGACTGATTAGGACATTTAATTAGGTATCTCAACGATAGTAAATACCCGAGGGAAGCCGCAGTTTCGTCGAATATTTGTACACATTCTACGCGCAGCGACTCAAAGCAGGTAGGAGACTTGAACCTTTTTTTTGTGTCCTATTGTTAGGCAGTTGCAAGGCACTAGGGTGACCATAGGGTATTGTGTAAAGGAGAGACTTTATTGGAAATGGCTAGGGTGACCACGATATTGTGGAATGAGAGACATTAAGGTTGATGTGGGCTTTTAAATATTAATTTGTTGACTTTAATAGTCAAAGATTGATACAATATCAGTACATGGCTACCAGTGTGGCGCACCGGCGGCGATTCTCCAACACAAAGATTACACGCCCTCTGAAATACAGACCAGCCCCGCTCTGGTTTGGCCAAACCACATATCAAATATAACAAATGAATATATCAATAAAACCATGGTAATGGGGCGAGCTACGGCTCTCAAAAGAACCTGTCTCTCGAAGACAAAGGCAATATACGCTTCGCAGCGCAAAAGGGTGATCTGGTCTGTGCCCCAATAACAATGTTTAAAGACCCCTGTGCTGGGTGTAGGGTTCCCCGGTGTTCGAGAGAATCGGTCGGCTTGCGATGGCCCAGAGAAGGCACTCATACATTCACCAGCTAATCATGCATTCTATACTGATCGTTAGTTTATATTCTTAATTAAGTCCTTCTGGACTTCCGAGTGTCGAAGTGACGCTATTCCACTGCTCTACTAAGGTAGGCCCATACAATACAAATGGGCCTCGCGTATCCAGATAGAATGGAATGATAGCCTGAATTGTCCACCCGCAAATGTATTGCCCAGGTGAGCGATGCGTCTCCGTTTGCTTTGGGAAATCCGCGAAGTTACAGATAACATGCCAATTACCAACGTGTCTCTTATTCCTGAAATATTGTTTTTTTTTATGAACTTTTCTTCAAGTATACTTAATCACAAATCATCAAGCTTAGACGATCACACCGTACCACCACACCATCCTTATATCGTTGATATACCATCCACGCGCACGAAGCGGTTCAAGTCTTCATTTCTGATTCGCACGGCTCGGGTCTGGAACGCTCTGCCGAGATCTGTGTTTCCTAACACGTACAATTTGGGTATCTTTAAAGCAAGGGTGAATAGGCATCTTCTAGGCAAACGCGTTCCACCTTAGGCCACATCATCACTTTCCATCAGGTGTGATAGTGGTCAAGCGTGTGCCTGTAATCAATACAGGCATGTGTAAAAAGTCGGATGTTCTGTCTAGACAGACCGAGTTTATTTTTGCAGTAATAATCAGTAAGTAGTTAACGTTCTATCAGTGTGTAGTTAAGTAGTGATAAGCCTAGTGGTTAGGACTGTGGTCTCCTATTCGGAGGGTCGCAGGTTCGATCCCGGGTACGCACCTCTGACTTTTGGAGTCAAGTGCGTTTAAGCAATTAAATATCACTAGATTCAACGGTGAAGGAAAACATCGTGAGGAAACCTGCACATCTGAGAGTTCTCTTCATAATGTTCTTGAAGGTGTGTGAAGTCCGCCAATTCGCATTGGGCCAGCGTGGTGGACTATGGCCTATAACCATAGGCTTCTTCTTCTTTCCTCTCTGAGAGGAGACCTGCGCTCAGTAGTGAACTGTTGATGGGTTGCTAATGATGAAATGATGAAGGTTCTATCTACTTCTTTATTACCTTAAACTAATTTCAGAGCCTGACAGAAGCTGTGCTAAATAAAGGTGAGCATTTGGATTCTAATTAAATCTAGCCGGGCTGGGAGATATCAAGCTGCAATGGTACGCCATCTGCCCCTGTCGGGTAATCAAATCGTGAAGCGAGCGGTGTCATGGACAACCGGTGTCGGCAAAGGAGAGCTATGTTTCATTGTTATAATATTTTACTCGGAACTGAAATTAAATTTTTAGAATAGGATTATTATTTTGGGTGAAGGCTGTCCCTCACCGAGAGCAATCGTCTGTAATGTAACAAACTAAGATTTGATTTTTAGTATCACGTTACAATACTGACTCATAAGAAGCAGTGATAGCCTAGTGGTCAGGACTGTAGTCTCCTATTCGGGGGGGGCCGCAGGTTCGATCCCGGGTACGCACCTCTGACTTTTCGGAGTCAAGTGCGTTTGCACATGACTCCGAAAAGTCAGAGGTGCACACCCCGATTGATTTATTTCCAAAAATTACGAGCATGATTGCACACAACGCCACATATTATCCTGTATAATGTATTTGGTTGGGAGCCAACCTCAGCTGCAAGCCTTTTGAATAATGGAAGAAGCTTGTACTATGGATATTTTAATACTCCAAAAAGTGAATGGAGCACTTTGTCTCTTGAATAATACCTAGATATACGTTATAGAATAAATTAAATTCGTGTAGAATTCAAGATAATAGGAGGTTAAACTTTCCGAATACTTAATAATATTTTCTGGTAGTTGTACTTAGCTACTATTTTTAAGAGTAGATATTTTATAACAGATCATAAAACTAACCATCTACCTAATTATTTAAGATCAGAATATTATCTAGTTACGAGTACAACGATTAGTAAGTTGTAATTAGTGATTGTTGGCTAAATCAACTTTTTAGGGTTCCGTACCAAAATGGTAAAAATGGAACCCTTATGGTGAGACTTTCTCCGTCCGTCCGTCCGTCTGTCAGAGTCGATTATTTCAGTAACTTTTACCTAATATAATAATGTTATTATCGTTTTACTTTTACTTCTGGAGTACGGAAGCCTCGGTGCGCGAGTCCGACTCGCACTTGACCGGTTTTTTTTCGTAGGTGGTAGTAATCACAGAAAATATTAGTCAGGTTTATTCATCTAGTAATATTGTATTATTTAAATGTATACTTTAAAAATAATTGCAAAATTGATTACAATTACTTTCAAACTATGTTACTTTTAATCATTATATTTTCGTTTCGAAGAAAAGTTGTCTGATTCTCGGAATGAAAATATTTCTAAAACGTTTTTTATCTTCTTTTGTATAAATTAAAAAAAAAATCACGTTGAATAAACTTTATACGTTGTAGCAACTAAGTATGACGCTATTTTCAATCCTTAGAAGCGAAGTAGAATATTTAGAACCTCAAATTAATTAGCTGGCCCACTCTCGTCCCATAGCAGTCCTTAGAAAGTTGGATAATGATTCCGCGGGGACTTTTAACTTTTATTTAAGGATTTCACTTGAATGTAATATTTTAATTGAAACTCTCCTCCAAAAAAAAATTAACATTATTTTATTGATTAGTACTACTAATTAATTAATTATCTAGAACACAACAAATATTTGTTTGTTTGTCGGTTTATTGCTTGTTTTATCGAAGCTTTCCTGTTGTCTTTTTATGATTTTTTGTAGAAATAGGCTGTAATAAAGTGCTTGATTGATAAGATACTTTATAAATCCCGGCAAAACAAGCAGGATTTCAAAAACTTAACTCCACGCCTGCGAAGTCGCAATTTTTTCTTGTTCATTATCATTTATTTAAAATTAATAAATAATGAAAAAATATATATAGTTAAATATATAATAATATATAGTTTCGTTATTTATTAATAAAATAATTATTTTATCAAGTAGGTTGTCACAAAATAAAACCCGTTTATATTAATTATCCTTGCATTAAAATTTCATTTCTCGAAACTACGAAAACGGAGTTCAGTGCCATTTTTAGACTTCAGCAATATTAATTTATAATTCCAAAAAACAGTTCACTTTGAAAAAATATTCAATATACAAGCAGAACCGAAACTACTATAAACATTGAAATTTATTCACGAGGTAACCTTATAAAATTTGCAAGTGAAAGGCATTGAAATAACTGAATCATTTATAAAAAATAGAACAGAATAAATTATAAAATTTTTATTTCGCATTGGACGGTTGGAAACAATAATTTTATTGTAATTTTCTCGCTTTCATAATTTATGGCATCCCACAATAAGGGGATATTTTCATAGCTTGGGAAACTAGGAATGTAAATGTTTGAGCCTTCATAACCATTACTTACCTATTACTATTAATAAATTACCCTTAAATATGATTAACATACTCTTATTAATCATATTTAAGGGTAATTTATTTTCAGAGAAAGGCATCACACTAATATCACACTAATATTATAAAGACGAAAGTTTGTGTGTATGTTTGTTACTCTTTCACACAAAAGCTACTGGACGGAATGGGCTGAAATTTGGATTGGAGATAGATTATAACCTGAATTAACACATGGGCTACATTTTATCTCGAAATTAATGGGTTCCCGCGGGAATCAAAAAACCTTAATTCACGCGGACGAAGTTGCGGGCATCATCTGTACTGTAATAAAACTAAAGGAATTATCTTATATTATAGACTGTAAAAAGTATTTAAACTTTTATTTTCTGGAAGAGCAGTGCTGTCCTCATTGCGCTCCCACTAAAGCAGAAAATTAATTACGGCACACACATGACGCAATTGAGAGAAGACTCGTTTAAATCATTGCGTTCTAATCTATCAATAATCTGATTCAAAATTCAAAATTATTTATTTCACGTAGGCCAACCTGTGGCTCTTATGACAAGTCATGACTCTACCACCGGTTCGGAAAGCGGATTCTGCTGAGAAGAGCCGGCAAGAAACTCAGCAGAAAATGCTCTTTTCAAAATAATCATTTCACAATATTATTATGAAGCTATTACATTGTAATAAGTTTTTTATACTATCTTGTGGGCAACTGGATGCCAAGCCGATTTAACCTATGCAACTTTGTTAGAATAAAAATATTGGTCTGTTAAGCATATTATCTCCTCTCAGAAGACATACTTTCTTAACGACCCGCAACCGCTATTATGTGCATCACTATCCCACGAATACAGAATTAATTTAAGATTCAGTTCAGAAAGACTTCCCGCGAAATTTTAAAAACGAAATTCATGCGGAATAAGTCGCGGGCATCAGCTAGTTCAAAAATATTTAAAACATTTATAAGGTTATGGTTACGGTTTTAGATATTTTTATACCGGATATGCGATAGTTCAGTTACGACTCCATAAAACCCCTAGTTTAATGTATATATGTATATACCAATACTAATATGACGACGTATGAGGCCAAGTATCCTCTGCTTGGACGAGCGCCAAACCAAGCCTTCACCAGCAAGCCTCCTGAATAATGGACGAGACACATTCGATGGATATTTCAATGCTTTCACAATTTGACGTTTCGAATACGTTTTAAGATTTTTTTGTTTGAAACCTTAAAGTTTAAAAAGTATTCTAAGAACACAAGTTTTTTTCACCTTTAAAACAAGTGATCTTAAATAACTGAAAAGCCTTAAAGCACACATATCTTCATAGCTCTGAAAAGTCAGATATGCGTGTCTGGAGTCGAATACCGAACCGCCCAAAATTAGGCCAAAGTCTTATAGGTACTTAGCGGAGATATCCTATAACCTCTAAATCCTATCACCGCTTTTTAATTTTAAATGGTAACCTAAATAACAGTAGGTACCCAATTATCAACATCATCAAAACTTCTAACAATCAAAAGCGAATTAAGGCCAACCTCCCCACGGAGCCGTCATCGTACTCCTGAAAGACGGCAGCAGACGGAGAGGGGGTCAATTAATTAACTTGAGATACTAAATTGTCTGTCTCGTGTCAACTGAGCCGAAACATTTATTGTTCTATAATAAATGTCTAGGCTGTTAAGAATTAACAAACTGCCAAATATTTAATTTAAATTATGCTGTCTGATCTTCGTTAAGGAAGCAGTGATAGCCTAGTGGTTAGGACTGCGGTCTCCTATACGGGGAGTCTGGGAACACGGTACCTGTGACTTTTCAGAGTTATGTGAGTTTAAGCAATCTAGTAACTCCGTTATGGCCCGTTTGCAGAGACGCCGTCTTAGTTTTAACACAGGAATAAAATTGTAATTTTGACAGAAGCTAACTCTGGGTTAAAAGGATAATCCGATATTTTTCTGCAAGCGGGCCTAAGGAATGTAGGTATGTAGAGCATTTCGTGTCATTTACCCAAAAACACATCACCGTCTAATAAAATAATGCTATACTCTTCCCCAGAACATTGTGAAACAGATAGCACTATTTTAAGACCAATTTAGTTTCGAGATTGTGTACAGCTAAGTGTACACTATTAGCACAATTAAATAAATAATAAATTAAATCTATACATATAATAAAACTGTAACTGGAAGATTTCTGTACATTTAATTTATTTTGAAAATTTTAATTGGGGGATGCTTTACTATCGATACTGAGCCCAAAACAGATTTTTATTTAATTTTTGTCTGTTTGTCTGTTTGTTTGTCCTTCTTTCACGTAAAAACTACCGCACAGATTTCTACAAAATTTTATACCGTGGTAGCTTATTACTCGGGTCAACATCTAGGCTACTTTTTATCCCGGAAAATCAAGGAGTTCCTGAGGGACTTTAAAAACTAAATCCACGCGGACAAAGTCGCGGGCATCAGCTAGTAAATAATAAACAAGTTATCGAATAAACAAATACGTAAATAACAGCCGTGTTCGTTTATTTATAATTTTATTCATGGCCAAAACTTCGAACGGAATTCTGGCAACATATTAATATAAAAAAAATTTGTTGTCTGTAAAGTCGGTTTACGGACGATAGTTTTACGTGATAACGTCATAAAGAAACATTGATGAATAAATGTGTCACAAGCTTGGGCCGATAGTGCCTCTCTATCGCTTGTTCCGCGCTCTCGCTTGCACGCTCAGGCTCAGGCGGAACGTGACACTTTTTCGTGCGTGCAGCCGGTGTTTATCGATTTATAAGACGTTATCACGTCAAAAAAATATTTGATGTAGCTCAATATTTTACAATTTTTTATATTATACCCAAATCCAATTCTTCAATATTATCAAAACAGAAATATGCTAAGCGTAGTAGTTGTAGCGTTCTAAAAAAATATCAAAACAGTTAAGTAATTTTTGCAAGATGAAAATATGTAGATATCTCAAAGGAATATTTCTCTTTGTACATGTATTTACTTATTTTCTATCGGGTTCTTTTAAAGTTTAGCGACTTACGCAGGGAATCGAAAACGGTATCCATACAATTTTATTATATCAGGAAGTTTACACATCGTTTACTTTTATCACAAATGTAAACAGGTACATGGGTTGTCGTGTCTACAAAGCAGAAGGCTGTTCAATTTACTTTTTGTAAAGGTCATAAATGTACAAACAGTTATAATAAAATTGTGGATACAGTTTTTGATTGAATGAAATCATTGATGATGTTGCTGAGCAGCAAGTAGCAACCCCCCACATTAAAGTCTCACTACTGAGCGCAGGTCTCCTCTCAGAGAAGGGTTATAGGTCATAGTCTACCACGCTGGCCCAATGCGAATTAGTGGACTGCACCACTTTTGAGAACAGTATGAGAACTCTCAAGTGTGCATTCACGATGTTTCCCTTCAGCTTTGAAACATGTGATATTATTTAATTGCTTAAACGAACATAACTCTGAAAAGTCAGAGCCGAGGATCGAATTTTCGACCCCGCGAATAGGAGACCGCAGTCCTAACCACTAGATCCACCACCTCGCATGTTGCAGCACGGATCCTGGAAGTATCTCTATTGGGGAGGAAAGTGCACATCGTGCGGATTCCTTTAGATACCTCGGATCCGTGTTGCACGAGTCGGGTGGCATCGACACCGACGTAAAAGCTCGTATAAACGCTGCTTGGATGAAATGGCAAGACTTAACCGGTGTGTTGTGCGATCGCCGAATGCCGCTTAAGCTTAAGGGACTCATTTACAAATCTATTATCCGACCTGTGCTCCTGTACGGTAGTGAAACATGGCCAGCCTTAACGAGGCACGTGCAAGAACTTCGAGTCACGGAAATGAAAATGCTGCGGTGGATGTGCATTGTCACACGCTGCGATTGACAACGCAACGATCACATCCGCAGTAGGCTCAGTGTCCGTGACATCGGAGACAAGTTGCAAGAAGCCCGTCTAAGATGGTACGGTCATGTGGCACGGAAACCACAAAGGTAATAGATGTCTTAACATCGCCGTCACTGGAGCTAAACCTCGCGGCCGTCCAAAAAAGCGCTGGTTGGTTATTGTGAGTGCTGATCTGAGAGCCAATAAACTACGAAAATCGGATGCAGAAGACCGGGCAAAGTGGGCTAGAGCATGCCGGAAAGCGGACCCCACCTAGTGGGATAACGCTTAGTCGAAGAAGGAGTCCTAACCACTAGATCACAGGCTCTGTGAGAGTCCACAAGCACGGCTCCCCGCCCCATCATTTCAGAATCCAAGTAGGCTACCCAAGTCGACGAAGACTTCAGGGAGTGATGGTGGTATTCATATGTTTGTAATAGGTGTGTAGAGACATATGAGATAAATTAAAATAGGTAGTCTTTTAAGACCTAGGCTATACGTAAGCCCCAGTTACGAATGCCAGAGATTTTCTTGGGAACATTGCTTTTCCGCTGGGACCTGCAACAAGCATAAGGCTGCCTGTCCATTGATGCGGAGCGGAGCGGAGATGTGTTCGGTGGACCAATGATATTGTGGAGACATGACGTGTTAAAATTATCGCGTCATTTATCAATGACCTGATTGGTCTCCACTCCGCATCAATAGGCAGGCAGCCAGCTTGCTTTTCCTTCAGCATTGTTCTGCAAACGAGACTGTAGCAATATCAATTAATATACTGGACATTTGTCCGAGATTCCCAGCAAGCACAAGATAAATACACAGAAATGCTTTTACCCATTGCGGGAACCTTCAAGGAACTAGGTAATAAATGGCTCTGTGGTCTATTATCTAATTGAGAACAAAAGAGCTTATTAGAAGGATTTTAATATTGTGCTATTCGTAAAATTTTTCTATGATGAAAATTTCTAAAGCATCAGCATTCTGAACAGCTTAACGCCTATATCATTGAAAGCAGTTTACAATGCGTCTACACTTTTTGATTAACTTGAAAGTAAAAACCTAATTATATTAGGCGTTTAAATTTTAGAACGAAATTAAAGTCGAGTTAATATAGTTGAATAAAGGAAATAAAGAAGCCTTAATAGCTCAACGGTTAAGGGTACGAACGGAAACTGAAAGGTCGACTTTTCAATCCCTACCCGCTAGACTATTGTCGTTTTCTCTCCTAATATAAGCATTTTAATTTGAGGTAAAAGGAGAACATTAATCAAGTTTAGTATGGCTAACATTTAAAATAATCCTTACTAATATTATAAATGCGAAGTGTCTTTGTTTGTTGGTTTGTCCTCCAATCATGCCGCAACAGAGGGATCGACGTGATTTGTATGGGTACAGTTGAGGCCCTGGAGAATGATATAGGCTTCTTTTCATCTCGGAAAGTTAGCACCACCCAGCATTTCATGCTAATAATTTGAATGATAACTTTGCATATAAACAGCGAGTACATTAGTTTGAATATGAAATGAAACTGCGGTCCCTGTCAACAAGCAGCATTCGCGTTACAGATAAATTGCTTTCAAGTTTGTTCAACATTGTGTATACTTGTTGGTGGTTGCTCGCGGCAACATCTTGGATGTTAGATGGCAGAATCTCGGTTACAATGTAGTACACGCTTTTAGCTTTGGGGTTCTCGGGAAAACTTGTTCAGACAGCTGGTCTAGAGATTTATTAAGTATTTTTACTGTAGGTAAAATAATTTAAGAGTAATAAAGAAATAATATACTTACCAGAGGAAGATTTTTTTCGGATTGCTTATTTTGTATGACCTCTATTGGACACTTCGGCGTTACTCAAGGGGGTTAGACGAGTGCAGAAACTATGCTAGAATGAAGAATAATACAAGGAACAAAGGAAACATGCAAGGAAAATGCAAACATGTCCAGCGCGGAAATGCAGACACTAGTCAGTATTCTTGGCACCATTCCACGCGGGCATGATTTGTATAGTAATTAGATTAGTTTAGCTATAAGTTTTTTTGTAACATTTTATTAAAAAAAAAAAGGAACAAAGATCTTCAGGAACTTTATGGGGGAATGTGAAGGAACAGAATGAAGAACAACGCAAGGAACACTTGCGTGTTGCGTGGTGTTGCGAATAGAAGTTGCGTTGTTCCTTCATATGTTTCACTACTGCAGCGGCAGTGTACAGAACAAGCGATACGTTGTATATAGCTACAGTATACGGCCATAATTGCATTACCACCTTAATGGTCGTTGTAGCCTGCACGATCCTACGCATACGTATTACACACACAGAGACATATCTGTGTGTTTAATAGAATAGAATAGAATAGAATAGAAATATTTTTTATTCAAATAAACTTTTACAAGTGCTTTTGAATAGTCAATGAATCTACCACTGGTTCGGAATGCCTTTCCTGCCGAGAAGAACCAGCAAGAAACTCGGCGGTTGCTCTTTTCAAAACAGATTTACAATACAGTAAATACTATGCTATATATGCAGTGTTTCCACAATGAGGAAAGTTCCAAAAATGCATACAGACTAACTTCTATCTTAAGATGGGCAGACATAAAGTAGCCCCATTCCCGCCGGTGGCACCCGTTCACGAGCATGACGCATGACCCAGCCATTGCTTCGCTCAACCATATTTGAGGGAACGTAACAACCCGCATCACACGACACCACCACAGAAATGTTTAAAGAGTGCGTGACATACTTATGCTACCCATGTCAAGGCATCAAACTGAAAACTAATATTCAAATGCTAATTTTAAGACATCACTTAGACACAAATAAAGTAGAAACACTGAATAGCACAGGATAATTTTGTTACACAGGTTGATTATTACTGTCTCATGAATCGCTGGAGCGAGTTATATCCACGCTTTTTTGTCATTAATATAGTCTTCAATTGTATAATATGCTTTTTCCATGAGAGAAGTTTTAATTGCTTTCTTAAACTTGTGTAAAGGCAAGTCTAAGATCGACTGTGGAATTTTATTATAGAACGTCACGCCCATTCCCACAAATGTCTTTCGGACCCTCTGGAGGCGCAGTCGAGGAATCACGAGCCTATTTGGATCTCTAACCTGCCTATCGTGTAAATCACCCTTTTTTTTGTAACTTAAAATATTTGTCTGACAAATATTATGTTGTTATAAATATATTGTGAAGCTACTGTCAGAATGCCTATTTCCTTAAATTTTTCTCGAAGGGAATCCCGCGGTTTTAAATTGTAGATTGCGCGAATTGCCCTCTTCTGCAATACAAAAATTTTTCCAATGTCGGCTGCTTTACCCCATAGTAAGATTCCGTATGACATAATACTATGGAAATATGCAAAATAAACAATTTTTGCAGTTTCTATGTCAGTTAACTGTCGAATCTTCCTAACAGCGTAAGCAGCAGAGCTAAGCCTGCCAGCAAGTGTTGTTATATGGGTGCCCCACTGTAGCTTAGAATCCAGGGTTAATCCCAAGAACACTGTGGAGTCCTCAGTTTTCAAAGGTTCATTATTTATCTTTAGATTATTACTGACAGCTCTGGTGTTAGGCAATAAAAACTCAACACACTTGGTTTTTTTAGCATTTAAAAGTAAATTATTGTTGTGTTCTCTTTTATAAATGTTTTAATATTATTTGGAAAGGAAATAAAAGACTAGTTCAGTTCACGTTGAAGCCAGAGACCAGAGAGTTATTTTTATTCTTTTCACTACGAGTTACGACCATAGACATTATTTATACATGGACTTATGAACTACCTAACACCTCCCTTACAAAAGAAATTTTTTAAACAGAATAACAATTAATAGATAGACAATATTATTTTATACATAAATGGTTAAGTTACATGATACACGTTATGGGTTATTAGTTTTTAATACATTTACAATGCTTGTATAAGATTTTACATGATACTTACTTTATCTATTACATCTTTCCTTCGAACAAAAAAAAATACGTCTATACAATGTTAATATTCAAACAATATGCTTGCAACACTATAAACTAATGACATCTTTATTTGAAGTTGACATACTGACAAGTGACGTTTAATTTTGACTTTGACGGTTTGACAAGTGACAGTTCCATGATAAGATTTTACAATTTATTTCGAAATCAAAACAAATGAAAATTAACATTTTTTCTTGAGTCTTATTCTTTTTACTAGTGTTTTCGCAAGTAAAACAAATGGAAATTACTATAATACTAATTATATCTATCGGGCTGACGAATTTGACGACCAAATTTGGAATACTTTATTGGAGTGGAGGTTTTGGAAGACAAAGTAGGATTGGAATTTAATGGAGAATGATGTGAATTGTCTGATGGCTGTGAAGGAATTTGAACAGTTTGTTGATGTTTTGGTGAATGGATGTGTTCCCTGTTTCTACGAAATTCACCTAGTGGACTCGAAATTAAATAAGAACGCGGCTCTGGGCCTATTTTGGAAATAATCCCAGGAATCCAAGCATTGTTTTAATGGAATTATTATGCTTGTATCCTTAAATACAATGTTATCTATGACATATATTTGATGTTTAAAATCAAAGTATGGTTTGACTGCTGGTGAAACACTTCTTTTGTGTTCAGGCCAACCGTTTTGACAGTATTTAATTATTTGACTTAGGACTTCATCTTTGATTGAGTTGTCTTTAATTTCTTTTAGTTTTTCTGGACTGACTGACAATGTACTAATTAGCATGTTTATATGTAAGTCTAATTCTTGATCAACTTCTTTCAAAGATTGTTCTGACAAAGCAGCTCTTGACAATGTGTCTGCTATATATAAGTATTTACCAGGTTTGTATGAGACTTTAAGATCATAAGGCTGGAGTCTTAACATGATTCTTTGTAATCTAGGTGGTATATCATAAAGAGGTTTTTTCATTAATGAGACAATTGGCTTATGGTCAGTTTCGACTAGTGTTTGGTGACCATATATGTATTGGTGAAACTTAGTACACCCAAATAATATTGCTAAAAGTTCCTTCTCAATCTGAGAATATGACTGTTGACAGGGAGTTAGTGATGCTGATGCATAGGCTATAGGTTGAGAATTGTGACAAATGACAGCACCCATTGCATCTTTTGATGAATCAACTGACAGTGTAATATCTTTATTAGGATTGTAGTGTGTTAAGACCGGAGTTTTTGTAATAATTTCTTTTAGATTTTTGAACTCTGTATTATGTTCATGTGACCACGACCATTTTGTGTTTTTTGACAATAATGACCTTAGACAAGACGTTTTTTGGGACAAATTATCAATGAATGGACCTAGAAAATTGACCATGCCTAGGAATCTTTGCAATTCATTAATATTACAAGGTGTAGGCATATCACAAATTGCCTTGACTTTACTTTCATCGACTTTTACACCTTTTTGACTGAAAATATGACCTAAGTAACGGACTTCCTCTTTACAAATTACTGACTTTTCTTTATTAAATTTAATATTGATCTCTCTAGCTCTTTTTAGAACATTTTCTAGACGTTTGTTATGAGTTTCTTTGTCAGGAGCATATATTAAAATGTCATCTATCATTATTTTGACTCCTTCCTAGTCACTAAATCTTTTAACCATTTCACTGTGAAAGATTTCACTGGCTGCATTAATACCAAAGGGTAGCCTTAACAAACGATATCTTCCCTGAGGAGTGTTAAATGTACAAAGTTTTGAAGATGCTTCATCTAGCATTATCATCCAAAAACCTTTATTAGCATCTAAAGTACTGAAATACTTGGCACCACTTAATGTGGATCTAATTTCATCAATAGTAGGCAAAGGAAAATGAGGTCTCATGAGAGCATTATTTAATTTTTTAGGATCAATGCATAATCTAAGTTTTCCATTCTTCTGTGAGGTAAGTACTAATGAGTTTACCCATTCTGTAGGTTCCTCTACTTTTTTAATGATATTTTTTCTTTCTAGTGACTCTAATTCCCTTTTTAGGTTATCGACAAGACGGAACGGGACTTTCCTACAAGGATCAATGGAGGGAATGGCATCAGGTTTTAGGACAAGATGAGCTTGATAGTCTTTCAAACAACCACTTCCATTAAATAGGTCAGCATATTTGGATAAAATATCTGTTTGTTCTAAGTTAGACTGAAATTTGACATTATGAATTCTTTTAATTAACTTTAACTTTTGACAAGACTCTTGACCAATGATATTTTTACATGGCAAATCGACAATGTGAAATGTTATATTATAAGACTGGTCGTTATATATCACAGGCAAGCTACACATACCTACGGTTTGTATAACTTCTCCGCTAAATGTACTTAACTTGTGATTACTTTTTTGTAAAAGTTTTGTAGATAAATTTAATTTTCTAAAGTCATTGAGAGATAAAATATTAGTTTCTGCACCTGTGTCCAATATAAAATTAATGACAATATTATTTATTAATAGTTCAGTTTGAAATACACTGTTCTTTGTTGAATCACAAGACAAAATTTGACTTACAAATATTTCTGAAACTGAGTCTGACTGACTGACAGCATTGATTTTCCTATTGGTGCGACATACCTTAGAAAAATGGTTTAGTTTCCTGCATAAGTTGCAGATTGCCCCTATGGCTGGACAACGGACACGGTGTATTTGACCACAACGATGACATGGACTGGCTTCTTTTTGCTTGACTGAGCCTCGACTGGTGGACTTGCTTCTTGCCTGACCTCTATCCGGACTGATACTTCTTGAACTTCTAGAATTGTGTAAATGTTTGTTAGTTGACTGTTTTTGACTGAATACCTTTCCGACGAATGACTGTGACGAGGTTGACTGTTCCCCTTGTAGAACTTTGGCTTGTTGTCGTGACGTTTCCAATTTTTTGGATAGATCCAGTGACTCCTGAAATGTCTTGGGGTCATTGGTTAGAAGTTTTTCCCTAATGTAATTATTTTTACTGTTTAGGTTCCAAGAAAACACATCTTTAAGAATATTGTCGCGCAGCTCGTCGAAACCACACTGTAGGCTAATGTTTTTTATATCTGTAGCGTAAGATGCGATGTCTTCGTCTTGACCTTGCTTTCTGTTGAAGAGTTTATGCCTTTCCATGGTGACGTTTACCTTAGGCAGAAAAAATTCTTCGAACTTCTTTAAGAGTTCCTCGAAAGAGATGACATCGATGTCTACGTTAAATGAGTAGAATATTTCTAACGCCTCGCTGCCGATGCACGCTAACAAAATGGCGACCTTACGTGGTTCCGATTCAGTTTCGAAATTATTCGCCCGCATGTAGATTTTTAGATTTGTGGCAAAGTTCTTCCAGGTCAGCGGCATATTTGAAGCATGAATATTGAGTTTTTCAATGTTGTTAATTAGTGACGAAGATGATTGTGGATGAGACTGACCAGCGCCCGCCATGATGTCCTCTGATAATTTCGACTTGATCGTTGATGGCGTTTGCGACATTTTCGTTGTTTTTTCTGAAGACTTTTATTATGCACGACGTATTAATAGGTTTTAAACTTCTGACACCATGTTGTGTTCTCTTTTATAAATGTTTTAATATTATTTGGAAAGGAAATAAAAGACTAGTTCAGTTCACGTTGAAGCCAGAGACCAGAGAGTTATTTTTATTCTTTTCACTACGAGTTACGACCATAGACATTATTTATACATGGACTTATGAACTACCTAACAATTATTTGCCGTAAACCATTCAGAAACTTGAGATAATGCATTATTTATATCGTCAAAATTGTCTTTTTTCCTATCGACTTTGAAAATCAAAGACGTATCATCAGCAAATAGTACAATATCGCAAGTATTTTGGACAAAATGTGGTAAATCATTTATGTAAATCAAAAACATGAATGGACCTAGAATAGAACCCTGGGGTACACCCATTACTGAGGCTGATCCGGATGATTTTACGTCATTGACACATACTCTCTGAACACGATCACTGAGATAAGACGCAATGAAACTAAGTGCAAAACCTTTAATACCATAGTGGCTCAGTTTAAGCAAAAGGGTCTCGTGATCAACGCAATCAAATGCTTTTGATAAATCACAGAAAATACCAATGGCATTCTGTGAGTTCTTCCATGCATCGAATATGTGTTGTAACAGCTTTGCGGCTGCATCGGTTGTTGATCGACCCTTAGTAAAACCATACTGCTCAGGGTGAAGAAGTCCATTTAAATTAAAGTGTAGAAGCAGTTGGTTGAGCATTATTTTTTCGAATATCTTGCTGAGGGTTGGCAAAATTGAAATTGGTCTGTAGTTATTCGGGTCACTTTTGTCTCCCGATTTAAAAAGAGGTATTAGTTTACTACATTTCATAAGGTCTGGAAAAGATCCAGAATCAACTGATTTATTAAAAATTAAGGCAAGATATGGCGCAATAATATCAATTGTGTTCCGTGATCTCGTCCTCACTTTTGTACTATGTAGTTTGCACTTGCACTACTGCGCTGCCACAATCTTTAAATGTAAGACCATTGATAAAGTAAAAAACAAAGCACCCTAGTCTATGCTCTCGGCGACAGGCCACCACGCTCGCCTGTCACCTGTCCATGTCATTGTGCTTTTTTGTGCATTGCGCTGTTCACGTCAGCTCCTTTTCTAAATTGAGATTTAATTTTTTCTTGTGTTTTTACAGTTATTTCTTTCTTTAATTAGAACATGGGTAAGCGGAAACGCAAATCTAGAGATGATTTTGATAGAAGATTGGAAAAACTGGAAAAGATGTTGTATAAACGAGGTCGGCGTGACAGTAGCACGTGTAAGTCAAAAAATCTTAATACGTGTTAATGTTATGTCAAAGTCTGGTCAAGTCTCTAGAGTTTTCACGAGAGGTTAACCATGAGAACGTTTAATGACCATACTTACGTAAATTGAGTAACACTACACATGAGCTTTCACGAGAGGTTAGCCGGTAGTAATTATTATATTATAATATGTGCTCACTTTACGAGACATACATACATACTGTTTTGACTGTTTCTTCTTGGAGCTTTCACGAGAGGTTAGCCGTAGAATTTCCACATGCATAACAGTCCGAATCGTAAACCTGCCGAATTATTTTTAGGTGATGAGGAATCTTCTAGCGACTGTAGGTCAAGGAGCCGTTCTCCCCTTGCAAACCGGCCTAATTGCGCTAGAAGCCGCCGTAAGAGCCGTCGCTATCTGTCATCCTCACCATCACCCTCGCCTACTGATAACAGCGACGATCTTGTTGAAGAAACAGGAGGGGGGCATATTGAAGAGCCAGTGCCTTCAGGAGAGGCAGCAGTGTCTGAAGAAGTAGCCACGCCCTCCTTACGAGCCGACATTGAGGGACTTTTGGGATTGGAAGGTGCTCCAAAAATCAGTAATGGAATCGAGTTACACGAAGGTCTCAAACAACGGTGGATGGCGATTCTACAGAATGGCCTTACAGAAGACACTAAATCCAGCCTCATGAAGAAATATGACCCACCTAAAAATTGTTGCCTATTAGTGCCACCGAAGTTGAACGCAGAAGTCACTGCGGCTATAAGTGAAAGCGGAATCAAACGTGACAAACGTATTGCGGACCAACAAACAGTCCTAGCCGCAGCCATTTCAGCCATCGGCAAGGTTTTAAACGACATGGTCTCATCGAGCCGAAGTAATGCTGAAGTCGAAATCCTTAGTGATTCCGCCAGACTGTTATGTAGTTTATACCATACCAACACAGAAACTCGCAGGAGTCTTATTCTCCCCGGGCTCAACAAAGATGTTAAAGATACAATGACACAGAACCCGATTTCAGAATACCTCTTTGGGGACAAGCTACAAGATAAAGTGAATGCATGTAAAGCCGCAAAGGAATCCGCAGAAGACTTGAAAAGTACGCCAGCCCAAAAGCCGCCAATAAGAAAGGCTTTAAACTTCAAGGGCCCACAACGATCCCAGTTGCCACGTCCGAGTGGGCAGAAACAAAAGCTCAGGCAACCAGCGCACTGGTCCACGAAGCCAACCATGAGTCAAGCGAGGCGATCCCCGCAGAGGCGGCGGTATTCGCGGCGCCAGGATCAACGTCGCCGCTAATGCAGGTACAGACTGGCAGGCTAAAATATTTTACTGACCGCTGGGCTAGTATTACTTCTAACCCAACTATACATAGGTGGCTCAAAGGATACATAATACCTTTCTTTGAAGTTCCTATACAGGATACTATCCCGAAAAATAATACGTTCTCACCTAAGGAATCTGAGCTGATGCGAAACGAAATTAATAAATTATTAAAATTAGGTGCAATAGAAGGTTGTTCCCCAATAAATGGTCAGTACTTATCCAGTATATTTTTGCATCCGAAGTCAGATGGGACTTGGAGATTTATACTTAATCTTAAAAAACTCAACAAGTTTGTTAATACTGTTCACTTTAAGTTGGAAGATGTAAGGACTGCAATAAGACTTATGACCCCTGGGTGTTTCATGGCCACCATAGACCTAAAAAATGCTTACTATGTGCTGCCAGTAAATAAGTCAAATAGAAAGTATTTACGTTTTCAATTTCAGGGATCTTTATTTGAATTTACTTGCCTTCCTTTTGGACTCAGTACCGCACCATATGTTTTTACAAAAATTATGAAGCCGGTCATTTTACACCTGAGATCACAGGGTTTTTTGTCTGTCATATACTTGGATGATATCCTCTGTCTTGCTGACAGTTACGAGAAGTGCTTACAAAATGTCTCCACCACCATAGCCTTCTTGAAACATTTGGGTTTCACAATTAATACAGACAAAAGTGTTTTGGAACCTAGACAGAGTTGCCAGTACTTAGGTTTTGTCTTAGACTCGTCCAGTCTTCCATTTCATTACCCCAAAAAAAGAGAGAATCTATCCATAAGTCCATTCTTGAGTTGAAAAGAAAAAAATACTGTAAAATTATAGATCTCGCTAAGTTATTAGGCCAGTTAGTAGCAGCATGCCCAGCCATAGCTTATGGATGGCTCTATACAAAAATCTTAGAAAATCGTAAAACTACAGCATTGCAGGTTAACAATAACAACTATAACAGTACCTTACGATTATCAAAGGGATGCCTATTAGATTTAGAATGGTGGTGTCTTCATATTCAGACTAGTCTTTGTAGGATAAAACAATACAGTTTTGAAATAGAGATATTTTCAGATGCTTCCCGAACTGGCTGGGGTTTAGTCTGTAATGACATCAGAAATCATGGACAGTGGACTGAGGATGAAAAACTTTTTCATATAAACTACCTTGAGCTATTAGCAGCATTCATAGGACTTAAAACTTTTGCATCTGAACTAAAACACTGTGAAATTTTGTTAAGAATAGACAATACAACAGCTATTGCTTATATCAATAGAATGGGTGGCACCCGTTTTCCGCATCTTAACAGTTTAGCAAGGGCTTTGTGGCAATGGTGTGAAGACAGATACATGTGGCTGTTTGCGTCTTACATAGCTTCTAAAGAAAACAGTGTCGCAGATAAAGAGTCAAGGCGCTCACATTCTGAGATTGAATGGAGTTTAAGTGATAAGGCCTTTCATAATATAATAGATGAGTTAGGGCCTCCTGAGATTGACCTTTTCGCTAGGAGCTATAACGCCAAGTGTCTGAATTATATATCTTGGTTTCCAGACCCTAATGCGAGTGCTGTAGATGCTTTCACTTTAAGATGGGATGGGTCCTTTTTCTATGCATTTTCACTTGTGAGTAAAGTGTTACAAAAAATTAAAAAGGAAAGAGCTAGAGGCATTGTAGTAGCCCCATTGTGGCCCTCACAACTCCTCTTTTTAATTCCATGATGGAATCCCAACCAATAATACTTAACCCTTGCTGTAATTTACTGTCGTCTCCTTCCAGCAGTCCACATCCACTGCACAGAAGCCTCAGGTTGATAGCGGCCACCTTATCAGGGTAGCATTCATGAAGCGGGGGGTACCACTTCCCTCAATGGACATTATGCTGAATTCACTGTCAACCAAGACACGGAAACAATATGAGCGTACCCTTAGTCAATGGCTCCTTTTTTGTGAGACTCAGGAGAAGGATCCTCTTTCAGCCTCGGTACCCACAGTTATCTCTTTTTTAACTAAAAAAATTAATGAAGGTTTGTCATATAGTTCACTCAACGGAATAAGGTCAGCAATATCTCTGATTTTAGGACCTCAGTTAGGAACTGATGAAAGAATGACCAGATTTTTTAGAGGAATTTATAGATTAAGACCAAAAAAGCCTAAATATGAGGATGTCTGGAATCCTAGTATAGTCTTAAATTATCTGTCAAACTTATTTCCCAATGAGTCTCTTAACATGGAGCTACTTACTAAGAAGTTAGTTACTCTGTTGGCTCTTGTCACAGCACATAGAGTCCAAACATTGTCTCTAATATGCTTAGACAGTATAAATATTAATGACGACAATATTAATATCAGGATTCCGGCCCCTATCAAAACATCAGGCCCCAATAGACCTCACCCGAACCTAATCTTGCCATTCTTTATGGATAATGTCAGTATATGCCCTGCAACCACTCTGGTATATTATCTTTATGCAACCAAGGATCTCAGACAAAATTGTAAAACTCTTATTCTCACAACGAGAAAGCCCTACCATGCTGCCTCTACTGCCTCGATAGGCAGATGGATTAAACAAACCTTATGCGACAGTGGTGTGGATGTCACTAAGTTCACAGCACATAGCACCAGGCATGCATCCACTTCTAAAGCCAATTTGGCAGGTATTAATATAGAAGTCATTAGAAAGACAGCAGGTTGGACCAACAACTCGTCTACTTTTGCTCGTTTTTACAACAGACCCATTGTTGATGATGTTAATAGTTTTGCGGAAGCAGTGTGCTCTATAAGTAATAATACTGATAAACAATGATGATGAGTGAATGAGGGTTTACTTAATTATTAATTAATTGTACTCAATTAATGATATCAAGTTTACAGTATTTTAATTTAAATGTGATTTAAAGAAAGGAAAGTTTATAATTTGTGTGAAATAAATAATACTGTTGATTTACCAACACAACTTTCTTCTTTGAACATCTACATAGTACAAAAGTGAGGACGAGATCACGGAACACAATTTAATAGATCGGACTAACTTACCTAGTGACGTCCGATCCCCAATTGTGTGAAGTGATCTCGTCCTCACTTAGTCCCAACCCTACCCGTCATGGGCCCTCTGGACCCATTAGGCATTTAAAGTCACCCCAGTGAAAGTTGTGTCTAGTATTCTTTGAAATAATGACATGGACAGGTGACAGGCGAGCGTGGTGGCCTGTCGCCGAGAGCATAGACTAGGGTGCTTTGTTTTTTACTTTATCAATGGTCTTACATTTAAAGATTGTGGCAGCGCAGTAGTGCAAGTGCAAACTACATAGTACAAAAGTGAGGACGAGATCACTTCACACAATTGGGGATCGGACGTCACTAGGTAAGTTAGTCCGATCTATTAAATTATACTGTGGATTATTTTAACTGAAATTCCCCATAGATCTCCCGTTTTTTTATTTTGTAAAGCTTTAAATATTTTGATAATATCATATGGGGTAACGTGTTCAAACTTAAATAGTTTACTGCACTCAGAAACATTGCTCTTTAAAAGATTATATATAGGCTCCTGTTGGCGAGGAATTTAGAGAACTAGTTGTGGTAACTGGAATATTTTTGAAAAAGTTCTCAAATGTATTTGCAATGTCTATGTCGGAGTCAATAATATGGTTATTAATTTTGAGCTTCAATTTATTATTATGCGTCTTGTGTTTTCCCATTTCATTGCCGATGATGTCCCATGCGGCTTTTTTTTATTATCAGAATTAATAATTTTTTGTTTTATGTAAAGAGACTTAGCTTGTATGCATACCTTTCTAAATAATTTGGAATAGGTTCTTACATATTCAATAAACGCGGGGGAATAATTATATCGCTTTTCTGCATACAAATCAAATAGCTTATTTCTACTCTTATAAATGCCAACAGTTGCCCAGTCACTAAACTTTAGATTAAACCGAAACCTTTTTTCTATCATCTTAAAGGCAGAGTTGAATTGAGAGTTTAACAGATCAAAAAACTTGCGATAAATTTCATCCGGACCACCCTGTGTAAGGTCAAGTGTCGGTAATGTAGCCGAGATATTATGTTTGAATTGCCTTACTTTAGCCGCACAGACCCGATGTGTGTGCAAATTCAAATTCAAAATCAAAATCACCAGTCGTGAATCTACCACCGGTGCGTGTCACGTGTTTATAGAAGTTCATAAGTGGGACTGGGTTTAGATGTGGTAGTTTTGCGAGACTGATATTGCATTTTTGACCCCAATCGTACCTACAGATTTTTTCTGGTGTGTCTGATTATACAAAAAACAATTGTTTTTACTTGACTAATATTGTAAATGATTTCACATGCGATTTTAGACCTAAAGTCTTAGATCTTCTCTTCTTCTTCTTTATCAACCTATAGACGTCCACTGCTGGACAAAGGTCTCCTGCATGGACTTCCACAGGCTTCGGTCTTGCGCCGCTACACAGCTCAAGGGAGACGTCCATTCGCTGGTGTGACTGAATGGTAATGCGAGTGAGGCGCCACCGCCCAGGTGAGCATTACATTTTATTGCATATCACAGTAGGTACCTGTTTTGCGCATTGTTAACCTTTTCAATACCATTAATGGATACATCAATGCAACAGGCCAACCGCTAAATAATCCAGCCAATATTGAAAAACATTCATTTTTACAGCAGTATCAACAGCCTTGAATCTTAGTTCTCATATTATGAACTGAACTTGGCCCTTCTTCTAAGGACTTTAACACACAGACAGATAGGAAAGTCAGCCGATAATGTAATCCTTTACCTACCGTTTTACAACTAGGTAAAATACATTAAAGGCATTTTGGATACTGCACCAATACCTAAAGCAAATCACTGGGCTTATTTCTATAATTTATCGACAGGGTCAGGGCCGACACGATGCTTTCAGCGGCCATCGGCGTTTTTGCATCGAAGTTTATTTTTGTAAGCCGCAATTACGCCGCTGCTATAGCATTGTGGTGTAATCTATACTAATATTATAAGGAGGAAAGATTTTTTTTTGTTTGTTTGTTTGTACCGAATAGGCTCTGTAACTACTGGACCGATTTTAACCATTTTTTCACCAATAGAAAGCTAAGTTATCGAAAATTAACATCGCCTTTATTATCGTATAGTATTAATTCTTCCTTACTAATACATAATTATAATTGCGAAAGTGTGTTTGTATCACGCTGCAACAAAGCTACGGATTGACGTGATTTTTTTGGATAGGTATAGTTCAGAACCTGGAGGGTGACATACCTAGGCATCCCGGAAAATCAAAGAGTACCCGCGAGATTTCAAAAACTAAATCCACGCGGACGAAGTCGCGGGCATCAGATAGTCTTCAACATAATGATGACTACCCGCCACAGCATCGTGTCTGCCCGGGGCGTAAAGAAAACAAAACATTTTACTCATAATATTATTATTAGGTAACTAATAATTTTATGAATTGGTTTGTATCCAGGCAGTGTATCTACTAACTCTCGTGTAGACAGCTGGATAATGTGTATCTCCGCAACCAACAACATAAGATGTAACACCCACAGTGACGTTTCTATGTACGAGGGGTGACCCCATATCGGCAGCGCATGCACCTCGCGGAGTTGCGGTCCAGCCAGCGCATAACATAGTTACAGTTATGAAATTTAAGCCGTAAATGTTTTGACAAGTAACTTGGTTAACGGTTCTGATGTCGACCCGGTGGAGTTTACCATATGGCTTTCCATCTACCTAAAACATAAAATAAATTCTATAATATCATCATCATCATCATTAGCAACCCATTAACGGCTCACTACTGAGCGCAGGTCTCCTCTCAGAGATGGTTAACTTTTATAATAATATCTATCCAAAACGTTTATTACCTATGTACGTCTTTTTTAACCGACTTCAAAAGAGGAGGAGGTTCTCAATTCGTCGGAATATTTTTTTTATGTATGTTCACCGATTACTCGAAGACGCCTGAACCGATTTGGAAAATTCTATTTTTGGTTGAAAGGGCATACTTCTCAGGTGGTGTCAATTAAATTTTATTAGAATCGTTTTTAAAAAGTCAACAATAAATTATAAACTTTGTAGTGACGCGGGCGTTTGAAGTCGGGTTAAAAAAAATTATATTAAATTATAATATAACAGCTTAGTCAGAAGTAGACTAGAATCTTCTTCTTTATCTATAGATAGGCGTCCACTGCTGAATAAAGGTTTCTTGCATGGGTCAGGCGTCGTCCTTTCTTTTGGTTTTGCCGTAATCGGGTCAAATACACATGAGCCGTATCTAATTGAATATTTTCAATATTGTTATCCCCGGCTTAGTAGCAGAGAAGGCTCTATAAAATTTCCATGGATCAGTTAAATGGTAAGTATTTAATTGTTTTTGTGTTCGAGTAGTATTGTGTAGTATTACCAAAGACCTAGAATAGAATAGAATAGAAATGTTTAGAATAGAAATGTATTTTTTTAAAATTAACTTTTTTACACGTGGTTTTGAATCGTCGATGAGTCTACCACTGGTTCGGAATGCCCTTCCTGCCGAGAAGAACCAGCAAGAAACTCGGCGGTTGCTCTTTTCAAAACAAGTTTACAATACAATAGATACTATGCTATATATGCAGTGTTTCCACAATGAGGGGAAGTTCCACAAAAGCATACCTAATTATAATTCAACACATGTTAAGACAGGCAGACAAAAAGTAGCCCCAATCCCGCCGGTGGAACCCGTTCACGAGCATGACGCATGACCCAGCCATTGCTTCACTCAACCATAATATTTGAGGGAACGTAACAACCCGCATCACACGACACCACCACAGAAATGTTTAAAGAGAGCGTGACATACAGGCTACCCATGTTAAGGCATCGAATTGATACTATACTTCAAATACTCATTTTAAGACATGACAGACACAAATAAAGTGGAAACACTGAATAGAATATAATTATTTTGTTATACAGTTTATTTACCACCTACTCTCATGAATCGCTGGAACGAATTATATCCACGCTTTTTTATCATTTATAATATAGTCTTCAATTGTATAATATGCTTTTTTCATGAGATTAGTTTTAACTTTTAACTGGTTTCTTAAACTTGTGTAAAGGCAAGTCTAAGATCGACAGTGGAATTTTATTATAATTAAGAATTAAAAATTAAAAATTAAAGCAAGATAAGGCGCAATAATATCAATAATGTTGTGAATTATTTTAACTGATATTCCCCATAGATTTCTTGTTTTTTATTTTGCAATGATTTAAATGTTTTGATAATATCATATGGGGTACCGTGTTCAAACCTAAATAAAATTTATTGCACTCAGAGACATTGCTTCTTAGAAGATTATAGGCTTCTGTTGGCGAGGAATTTAGAGAACTGGTTGTGATTACTGGTATATTTTTCAAAAACTTCTCAAATGTATTTGCAATTTCTATATCGGAGTCAATGACAAGGTTGTTAATTTTAAGCTCCAGTTTATTATAATGCACCTCACTCTTACCTATTTCATCACCAATGATGTCCCATTTATAATTGGAATTGACAATTTTTTGTTTCATGTGAAGTGACTTTGCTTGTATGCACACGTTTCTAAACAATTTGGAATAATTTCTTACATCTATACATATAATTTCTTACATCTATACATATAATAAAACTGTAACTGGAAGATTTATGTACATTTAATATATTTTGAAAATTTTAATTGGGGGATGCTTTACTATCGATACTGAGCCCAAAACAGATTTTTATTTAATTTTGTCTGTTTGTCTGTTTGTTTGTCCTTCTTTCACGTAAAAACTACCGCACAGATTTCTACAAAATTTTATACCATGGTAGCTTATTACTCCCGAGTTCCCGAGTAGAGTAGAGTTCCCGAGGGACTTTAAAAACTAAATCGCGGACAAAGTCGCGGGCATCAGCTAGTGTTCTATAAACGCGGGGGTATAATTATATTGTTTTTCTGCATACAAATCAAACAGCCTATTTCTACTTTTATACATGCCAACAGTTGCCCAATCACTAAATTTTAGATTTTTAAATAATCTTTTTTCTATTATACCTTAAAGATAGAGTTAAATTGAGAGTTTAAGAGATCAAAAACTCGCTATAAATTTCATCCGGACCACACTGTGCAACATCAAGTGTGGGCAATTCAGCTGCGATATTTCGGCTATTCGGTAATTTAACATAATTATCGGTATTTTGTTTACCTAAACGATAACACCTCTTTAATTGTTCAATTTTGCGCGCTAGCAAAACTATGATTCGTGACGTTTGGTCAGATTTTAGCGTCTTATACAATAATGGGAAACCTTTTGTAAAGGGCCCAAAATATACTCACTGTTGTCTGACCCCATCCCATAGTCCAAACGGGCTGACTATCACCCAGAGCGTAATTAGATGCAGCGATCACAATAGGTCGCACATTGTCTCCTAATGGAAAAAAGGAGTTTACTCTGAGTAGACCAATGTTATTGTTCCGGTTCCATGTAGTATAGGTCGGATGAGTTATAATAGAATTGACATTATGGAGGCTGCCACCATAGTTAGGCTCAATTGAGCCGACTCGAATGCGGAACTGATTTGGAAAAAAATTACTGTAAAAAAATATTATTATAGTTTAAAAATAAAATTATTACAAGTACTTAATAAATAATTTAATATAAAAAATTCTTTTTAGAAACCCGACTTCGAACACCCGCGCCACTACAAAGTATATAATTTATTGTTGATTTTTGAAAAACCGCTCGACCGATTTCAATAAAATTTAAATGGGACCACCTGGGAAGTATACCCTTTCTAACAAAAAAGAATTTTCTAAATTGGTTCAGGCGTCTTCAAGTAATCGGTGAACATAAATTTAATAAAAAGATTTCGGCGAATTGAGAACCTCCTCCTTTTTTGAAGTCGGTTAAAAAAGACTTTCATAAACCGATGGGAAATACCAGCAGAAACATCTTCCGAAAAGTTGGTGATGATTCATAGTCCTATCATCTGTGTTATTATTAATAATAAGTTGTTATTAATCGGTGATAAAAAATATATACAGCGTGATACCGCTTCAAATATTTAGTATTTATCTGTATGTAACAATTATAAAAATATGCTCTCCTGCACGTAAGTACCAAAAATCTCAATCAATTATATTTTTTTAAGTAATATTTACTTATTTTATTAAGGGCCAATTTTACCAACGTAAAATGAGTCTTATCCGAGCGTAAATTTGATATTTTGACAGTATTTTCAATGCAAAAACTTTCAGAACGCCCAATTTATTCCTAGAATAAACATTAATCGACGTTGTTGAAATCAGCACTAAAATAAGTTTTAATTATTATTAAAACATATTTTAGTGTCGATTTTTTTTATTTAACAATCTGTCTAATGGCCGATTTCACCAACGTTGTGGTGTGTGTGTGACCTTTTTACCAAGGAATAAATTGGGCGTTCTGACAATTTTTGTATTGAAAATACTGTCAAAATATCAAATTTACGCTCAGATATGACTTATTTTACGTTGTATTACTTTATTTATTTATTTATTTATACATTTATGTACACTTAATATATACGGATTTATACAGTAATGTGGTGTAATCATAAACTCAGAAGTGTTTTACCGTACACCACAGTGCCGTCGACAATATTATTTATAGGTGTTTAGAATAATATTTCTATTCAGTTAGTGTTAGTACCTATGACAAAATATAACTTACATTAGAACTTAAGATTTTAACTACATATTATTATAATATTAAATCAACAAAGATTAATAAAATAAAAGTGGGTAGGTTAAGAAGTAATATTATAGCGACAGGAAAGACGTTGTTCATACAGTTTTCATAACACATGCCATGCCAAGTCAATGTATTTATGCTATACAGGATGAATTATTTATTAGTGTTGCACATTAGGTTTTGTGATGCTTCAAAAATGTATATTGCAATTTGTCGCTGGCATATCTATTAAATAAATAAAATAAAATAAAAATAATCTACTTTATTCGTGAGTTTAAAGTTAACTTGGAGAAATAGGCCCTAAAACTTATAGCTAACCTAATCTAAAAAGGCTATAAGGGATTTAATTGCACTATGGTATACCTGCATTTCTGCACTGAACAGCCAGGCGAATACTTTGTGCAAGTAATGCCAGCTTTAATATCATAATATATCTGTTATTGCTCAATAATGTTAATTTTGCTTATGAAGTATAGGTGGTATGGTATGGAGGCCTGAAGCCTTACGATAAATCAAACTAACGAACTTTACAGCAATAGATTACTTCGATGGGTCCTATGTATAAGGGCCAAAGTGCAAAATCGTAACTTTTCAGTAGAGGCTCTCAAAGTTTCAATTTGATATATTTCTTACATGCTACAACTGAATTTTATGAAACTTTGCATATTAGCAAGAAAAGGTTAGAATTATTTTGCTATATTTGCTATTACACTTATGACTGTTATTTGAGCTATAATATTTTTTAAATTTGTATTTTAGTTTTTTAATTATTGCATATATGCCCATATTCGTCAATTTTTAGTATTTTTACTCTGCCAAAAAAACTAGTAAAAAGGCCAAAGTGCTACTTTGGACGATTTACTGGGTACAAGCTTACATTTAAAAATTGTATATTTTCTAGATTTTTATGGCCCCAATTTTATATTGATGGATAAAAATAAATAAATCATCAAAAAAAAAAACACAAATTATGTGACTGTTTTAGGTAATAAGTCACATTGTTACTTATACGTTATCTTACTTGGTAAGATAATGTTATGAACTCTCAGTTAGCTCCTAAAAATAATAAATTTATTAAAATTATTTGACTATTTTATAGCTTTTTTTCTGAAAAATAATGAAAACTTATATTATAGAAGATCAATAAATAATCAAAAATGTATTGAATGTTAACGTAAATACTTAAAATCAAATAGTTTTTATTGTACCAAGACTATTTGCAATCAAAAAAATATTCATATAAATCAAAAATCATATCAAAAAATAAACATTTTCAACATAGAGGAACATAATTACTTCATTGTCATCATTATTAGTCATAATCTTTGAAATATTATCATTACATGGTACCAAATTTTAATATTATAATCAGACATAAATCTAGTCTTCCATTTTGGCCAGATGTATTGCTAATAGCTGATTGAAACAAAAGTGTAAGGGTATTTCTGTAGATTTCATTTGTCTTCTTGTTCCAATAGAAAGATCTATTTAATAATGACTTTCCACTACATCTTCAGATAGATCCAATTTGTAAAACGGTAATTTGTAATTGTTGTATGTTGTAGGTTCATGTTTATTGACACGAATTCGTTTGATTTTAGTTCAAATTACTTTTTGTCCTTCCAAGTTTTTTGACCAGTTAAAACAAATACTGGTTTGCATATATTTGAAGCTGTAAATAATGTTTTGAGATACATCTATGACGTTATGAGGAGCTCCTTTAACTCAAGCCCATCTAATTAGTGAACTCCACTCAAACGATAATATACAAATTCTTGTGTTTTGATGTTCTCTAAATTGTGGCATGTGTGGAGTCAACCTCATTTGTGGTATGACCCTTCTAAAAGAAAGTATGCTTAATATTTTTGATATGAAGCTGTTTATATGTATAAAGAAGGCATAAAGTTACATAAGAAAACATCATATTTCAGACACCTACCAACCAAATTCCCAATATCAAATACTCACTAATTTTGAATTTTCAATCGCTTAGAATAATAAAATCAACTAATCTTGTCACGATTATCAAAGTTTTCTTTAATTTTCGGCGTCATAAGATCGTATTTATAAGAATGACAAACATAACATTGGCCATTTTTTGATTGTTAAAATGGAAAACAGGCGGGATATCACCACGAATAAGTCTCTAACGACCATTTGGCCCTTGTACGTTTAAAAGTGTGCTACTTAAGCCCTTTTACTGCAATAAAAAATAGTACTTCTACCAATAAATATGAGTTTTTTTTAGTGCATGTTATAAATTATAGTAAAAGGAAGCATTTAACACCAAAAAGTCAAAATGGCCAAATTGTTACTTTGGCCCTTATACATAGGACCCATCGACTTAACTAGATAATACTTTAGTCTTACATCCAACACGAAGTAGCTGAGAGAACAGTTCGCTTATTTAAAATGGCTCCACCGCAGGTTAGTCGGAAGTGCAAAGTGTCTCGGGCGAAAAAAATGGCAGCTGCATATGGGTGTTGACCAAGAGTGGCCACAGTTCCACCGGCGATCCTCGGCTGCGGTGGTAGCGCTGGATAGCAAACGGAACAGTTTCAAATTATTAAATTAATAACACTTAAATAATTCATTGTTTCTCTAATATGTTTTATGCAATTTATGGTCCCAAAGTAAAGTACGCATGTTATTTGTTCAAACTATGTCCAGATAGAAGTAGGTATTTTAAAAATCACGTTATTATTTCTTTATTTATTTAGTACCATACACTTACTGTTACCCGGGATTAAAAGCCTAGCCTAGCCTATTTCACTCTCCATTCCAAGTCCTTAACTAAACCCATGCAAAAATATCGTCGATTCGTCGGTGCGTAAGTCTGTTGCGACGTGATTGAAAAACAAACCAACAAACAAACACACTTTCGCATTTTATAATATTAGTATGTTAGACCACTACTGGGCATAGGATTCTTGTACGGAATTCCACATGCATTGATCTTGCGCTGCCTGTGTCCAGGGGCTCCCTGCGACTGGTCTGAATTCACCGGTAATGCAGTGGCTGCATAGTCCAGGTAAATTACCGTAACCCATTACGCATCAACCGTAACGACCAAATGGCCGCACGACTGGCCGTAACTAGTCGTTACCGCTCTATCTGTTTATTTATTACTTCTGTTGCAAATTCTTTACACATCCCCGTTAGGGTGTAGCAACTTGGTCTGGAATTGACCGTGTAGTAGAGAGACCGATTTTATTTATTTTTATTTGCATCGTCAAAAAAATCATTTATAGTGTAGTAACACTTTTCCAACAAAAAGTTTTTTAATATTTTATAAAATTTGTTTTCTTTTTCTACGTTTCGAATGCAGTCTGGCAAATTATTATATACTAGCTGATGCCCGCGACTTCGTCTGCGTGGATTTAGTTCATAACATCCCGCGGGAAATCTTTGTCACCCTCCAGGTTCTCAACTATACCTATATATCCAATAAATCACGTCAATCCGTAGCTTTGTAGCAGGAAACATTAATTGATCGTCTTGCTCGCGGCATTGTTAATGATGATTCAAAGAGAAAACATATTACTGATGATATTATCAATTACGTTAAACTATAATTTTTATAATTGTTTTTGCCATAATTAACCAATACAAAATTACGTTTAGCTGTCATTTACGTTTTGTTCTTCCACTGTCATTTTCGTTTTTTTATTCCATGTCAGATGCATTTTTGTTATACCAGGTTTTATATTGACTTGACGGAAACGCGGTGGAACGGGATAAAAAGTATCCTATGTCCGTCTCCTGGTTCTAAGCTACCTCTCCACCAATTTTGAGCCAAATCGGTTCAACCGTTCTTGAGTTATAAATAGTGTAACTAACACCACTTTCTTTTATATATATAGATTTTTATGGACATTACGTAGGTACTCGAGGTGTGAAGTTTTAGTTTTGATGGTGGTAGGGTTAGTTTATTTGCATGTCTTTCGGGAAATCGACGAAGTTTGTCTTCTTTTTTAGGGTTCCGTACCAAAATGGTAAAAATGGAACCCTTATGGTGAGACTTTCTCCGTCCGTCCGTCCGTCTGTCACAGTCGATTAAATTTTGAAATTTCAAACCCCCATTTTTCCCCTTTTTTAATAAAACTAAAAATAATTTTCAATTTTTCTTTATTCCACTGATGTTGGGCCACTATTATACACAACTATGCCAAATTTCATGTCGATACCTTTAATAGTTACTTAATAAGAGTGTAGATTTTTCCTAACAAATTTACACATTTCAAAGATAAATATGGAAGAGAGGGTTAAGATTTTTAATTCTTTGAAATGAGGTAGGCATGAGTCTGTAAGTTTTATATTTACCAATATGCGTATGCACTTTTTTTAGGGTTCCGAAGTAAACAAGGAACTCTTATAGTTTCGCCATATCCGTCCGTCTGTCCGTCCGTCCGTCCGCGGTTTAGCTCAGAGATTATTGGTACTAGAAAACTGTAATTTGACAAGAGTATAAATATTAATCACGCCAACAAAGTGGTGAAATATAATTGTGAATATTAATTTTTATTAGGGTACCTCCCCTACATGTAAAGTGGGGATGAATTATGTTTTTCTCGTCTATCCCATAGTGTGGGGTGTCGTTGAATAGGTCTTTCAAAAATATTGTGGGTGTGGGAACACCATTTTTCTATTCGGGGATCCGTTTTTGACATATGATATTTTAAAGTGCTAAAGTTTATTAGAGTCAAGTGGGACCCCTCTGCCAGCTAAATGGTTGTTTACAGAATACAACAAATGAAAAAATTCACAGCAGTAGTATATATAAAGAACTTTATAGGAAAACTATCACGGCTACGTAGGGTTCATAAGTTAAGGAGTTATATCTGTTTTTTATAGGTTAGGTATTACACGTACATAGTGTAAGTTGCATAATATTTTGTAGTATATTATAGTATTTAAACCATGGAACTCAAAATATATTCAATATCATCATACTAATCCTTACTAATATTATAAATGCGAAAGTGTGTTTGTTTGTTGGTTTGGTTGGTACGGATCGACGTGATTTTTTGTATGGGTATAGTTGAGGACCTGGAGAGTGACATAGGCTACTTTTTATCCCGGAAAATCAAAGAGTTCCCGAGGGATTTTAAAAATTAATTCCACGCGGACGAAGTCGCAAGCAACTGCTAGTTCATAAATAAAATAAAAGCACTATCCTAGGTCAGCAATAATATTGGTGACTTGCAACTACGGAACCCTACACTGCGCGTGGCCCGACACGCACTTGGCCGCTTTTTTTGTAGTATAAAGTGGTCCGGGGCATCGATGCTATTACCCCAGAGAATAACACCATATTATCTCAAAAATGCGTACCCATAAGCATAATACGCAGCTAGTGCGGTTTTTAAGTTGGTGGTTCTTTTTAATTCTCTGAGTCCATAAATAAATTTACTTAATTTAGTTTTTGTTTTTTCGATATGGTCCTTCCAATTTAAATTAGTGTCGATTTAGCAATGCCTAAAAACGTTAAGCTGTCGGCGCATTCAATGTCTGTTTTATTATAAGTATATTTAATATGTAATTGTTTTGTATCGAAGTTCCTTATGGCGCGTTGCGGAGGGCACCCTAGCCGGCAAAAATCGTCCGTAACGTTAAAAGAAAAAAGCGTAAGATTTTACACATTTTTGATGGCCTCAAAATCTTATATAATAATTTCAACGAGTTGTGCATCGCTCCCGAGGCGCAATCGGCTCACGGGCGCCTGTTAACCGAAAGGTTGGTGGTTCGAGCCCACCCGGGGGGGCGCAATTTTATTTTCATTTTTTATTTTATAAAATTATTTTAATTTTAATATTTTATAAAATCGATATTTAGGCTTCCCTGGGGTCATTTTGATTTTTAGCGATAAAAAAATAACGATAAAAAATGTATACCTACCCGAATAATTATTTTCTTTATACCTCGAATAGAACTTGAATATTTTTATAATAAGAAACTTCGTCTGGTGTCCCAATACTTTTTTTTTGGTATGGTCGAAATTGAATTATTTTGGTTTTATTGTAATTTATTTCTAATTTATGGTCATTCATCCAGTCATTAATGTTGTTTAACCTTTGAGTATTAAATAGTGTTAATAACAGTCGAGTCATTGTATCATGAAGGTTATAATTATTTCATATCTATATATATAAAAGAAAGTGGTGTTAGTTACACTATTTATAACTCAAGAACGGATGAACCGATTTGGCTGAAAATTGGTGGAGAGGTAGCTTAGAACCAGGAGACGGACATAGGATACTTTTTATCCCGTTCGACCGCGTTTCCGTCAAGTCACTATAAAACGTGGTATAACAAAAACGCATCTGACATGGAATAACAAAACGCAAATGACAGTGGAATAACAAAACGTAAATGAAAGCTAAACGTAATTTTGTCTTTGGTTAAGTATGGTAAAAAATTTGACAACTAGAAAAATGATAGCTAAACGTAATTGATAATGGCACTGATTTAAAGAGGCAGTTGTAAATAGCAGTTTTGGTAAGTTAAAAATTTAATAACTAGTTCAGCAGTTAAAACTAAGCAGTAAAGTAAACAAAAATGAGTAATAAAAAATAATGAAATATATCAGTGAATATATACTTGAGCAGGAAAATAATTAAATGGGCGGTAATAATTATTGAACGAGCGGTTACGTGTGGGCAGTAATAAATCGGCGTTTGTCGGTAAGAAAAGTGTAAGTTCGGTACTTTTGTTTCGCTCACACGCTCCTCCCGCGCCCCTCAGGTTTTTTAAAAGTTCGGTACTTTTGTTTCGCTCACACGCTCCTCCCGCGCCCCTCAGGTTTTTTAAACTTAGGTAAATTAACCCAATGCAACCTAAGTGTTCACCTGGGTGATCTTGTATAACCCTAACCTAACCTAACTTTAGATTTTTCCAAAATCGAACCGCTCATTCCATCATTTTTACCGCTCATTCAGTTATTGGACTGCTCAATTATTTTTAGAATTGACATTGTATGATAAAATAACCGACTAATTGATTTTTTATTACTGTCCATGTTTTACTGTCGCAATAAATAATCAACCGCCATTAAATTAAATAACTGCTCAATATGTTTTTCAACTGATCATAATAACATCTCGAATATTTTAATAACAGCTCAAAAAATTAGTTCCCATTGATAATATCATCAGTAATATGTTTTCTCTTTGAATCATCATTAACGATGCTGCGAGCAAGACGATCAAATGTTTCCTGCTACAAAGCTACGGATTGACGTGATTTATTGGATAGGTATAGTTGAGAACCTGGAGGGTGACAAAGATTTCCCGCGGGATGTTATGAACTAAATCCACGCAGACGAAGTCGCGGGATGAAATGTCATCCGCAAATAATCTATATAAATAAAAATGAATGTTGGTAAGCGCATAACTCAAGAATGGATGGACCAATTCGGTTAATTTATTTTTTGTATGTTCCCGGAAGGTTTTAAAAAAAAAAAAAAACAAAAAAAAAAGTTTATAATAGATAAGTTGGCGGTACGAAGTTCGCCGTGTCAGCTAGTATACAATATTTGTCAAAAAGTTTTGGTAACTCATTTATTTAAATTAAAAATAAAATACACCCAAGGATACTTCCTTCAAGGACGTAACAGTCATGACTAACTCAATACCCCAGTATTGACTTAGTCATGACTGTTACGTCCGATCTGATCAAGCTTACTATAATTCCTGGTCCTTGGTCACAATTTTCATTGTCAACGTATTGTTCGCGGTTTTCTAATTAAGATTTAAACCATTCGTGTGGTGTATCTCATATGCCTATACCGTATAATTTATTTAGTCTAATTGCGTGATTGCGACCAAACTTTGTAAACTTTGTTATGAACGTCCGCTTGATTGTACGAGGTTCTTTCTACGACCAAAGTACGCGGCCGCGAGACCAGACATATTGGAAATTCGGGAAGTTGAACCTTCAGGGCCCTAAGGGAACAGTCGTGGCCGTGATCGCGTTTCCATTTGATTAATGATTAACTTACCCAAAGCACTTATGAGGCAACTTGCCAATAAGAACACATGATATTTACACATTATTTAAAATGTAGACTTATGCAGGACGCTAAAAGGAAATCATCACTTTAATTAATTAATTTTCTTTATATATCATATTTTTTGATTAGATTATTTTAATTATCAGAAGATGATATTATCATATCCCAAGGGTTTAAGGGGATATATTTTGGATTTAGGATGTAGGAGATTATTATGGATTGGTAGGATTTTGGGTCTAAAAAATTGATTTATGGGTGTTTTAAAAAATTGCTATGAGTTAGATAAGAAATTTGAGACTTTGTCGATAAAAACTTACTTCGTAAATTAATTATAGTGTAATTTTTTTTAATTTTATAGAAAATGTCAATCTTCATAATAATAATTATCATAGTTACTTACCTAATTAGTTTTCTTACCTCACAGCTAAAACGTAGTAATTATAATACCTGCTCAGTGCTCACAGCATTAATTATAGTTTTAGTATTGATCCTAAGTCTCGGCGTAGTCCGGCATACGAAGCGACTATTCTACATGTAAGTATACTCGATGATCTAAGCTGAGAAAATATTTAACGAAAATCTAAGTATATTTTAGACACTGTACCTTCAGGTCGATGATGCTGTACAATCAATGCTATTTATCGGTTACCCTGTAGACTCTAGTGTAGAGTTTCTTCACCAGGAATATCACCTCACATCCTGTACCTCAAAGTTGGCGCTCCAATCATTCATTTTATAGATGTCATAAACAAGTGATCGAAGCCACCATTTTTACTGACGCCAACCAAGAGGAGTCTTAATCCTTAGGATTTCCTCTTATCAGGTAAATAAACAATTTTAATCTAAACGTCTGCAATTTCCGGTGGTCCTATCTATGCAACGCGATGATAAAATTAATAAAACTATGAGCCAAACTCAAACGTTGAAAGTAGTCGATGTATGGGCCAGTTGTACGTGGCAGCTTCAGTCAGTTCACCTTACAGTTTGTTTTTCTCACGTTTTTCTACAGCTGGAAAGAAAAATTTTGGAAATGTTGTATACAGAGTAGTTTTGCCAAAATTTAACCGTCTAGTTTTTAAGCTAATGCATAGCTTTTATCGCGGGCTTTGAACTAGGACAAACAGTTTGAGCGCGGCACAGAATCAAGAAATTCCGTAACGAAAATAAACCTAACACCGTCGTTCAGTAAGCGTTCAACATTTTAGAGGTTCTTAAGTAGCTCTGTTTGGCGCAGTGGGCGAGCGACCGCTTTCTTTACCGTATGGTGTATGATGTCGCAGGTTCGAATCTCACTCCCGAAGTAGTGACAGTGCGCTTTTCTTGTTTGTTTGTTTTTAATTTTTTATTTTTGCATAATTTTTATTATGCAAAGAAAATATTGCATAAATATTATAATTGCATAAGTTGATAAAAAATGCTATGCAATAGCTTTACCGCGGCAGTCCCCGAGTGCCACTTAATTTTTTTTCTAAAAAGTACTTTCGAAATGAGTGTGATCTCCATAGGTACGAAACTTCAATCAATTGGGCCCCCCTACCAGTTGATGGAATAAAATGAAACTAGTGGTTGAACTCATTCCATCAATCTATTCTAGGGGGGCCGGATAGATTGATGTACATCTCTTTTGTCTATAGGTTGTTTTTTGTGCTTGAAAGGAGCTCACTCTACGAAGCTGAAGCTACCCGATGTGTAAAATTTATTGCCTGTTAAATACCTTTTGTTCGCGAATTTTATCTCGTAGACATACTTAATATTAAGTTATTTAATATGTACATACATACTTAATATTATAAATGCGAAAGTGTGTTTGTTTGTTGGTTTGTCCTTCAATCACGCCGCAACAGAGCTACGGATCAACGTGATTTTTTGCACGTATATAGTTGAGGACCTGAAGAGTGACATATAGGCTACTTTTTATCCCGAAAAATCAAATAGGGAGGTCTCCGGCATCAGCTAGTTAAAATAAAAAAAAATCGGCCAAGTGCGAGTCGGGCCTCGCTCTTTTAGGGTTCCGTTAATTAAAATATTTTCATGTACCCATGGAAATATTTTAATTTAATTTTTTTAATTTAATTTAATTTTTATTATTTGTTGTTATAGCGGCAATAGAAATACATAATATGTGAAAATTTCATCTGTCTATCTATTACGGTTTACGAGATACAGCCCGCTGACAGACGGACGGACGGACGGACGGACGGACAGCGTAGGCTTAGTAATAGGGTCCCGTTGGTACCCTTTGGGTACGGAACCCTAAAAAGTGAAAATACAACTCAAAATAAAATTCAAGTCAAATAAAACATGAAAACAAAAAATTTATATAATTTTACAGTAGCGGAATATAACAACGAAAGGAGATGTTTTTACTCCGTCGCCAGACAGATATGTTTTACTTAAAAATCATAATTTCGAATATTACCTAACAACGAATTCCACACAGTCTTGTCTGCCCTACCCTTGGAGTGTTTTTAAAGCGCGGAGCCAGAAGCAGAGTCTTCTGGCGTAGCCCATTTGATTAGTAAAAAACTGTATTTGTAATGCAACACAGTCCTAGTAGTGTACAGTACAAATCAAATAGCAATTAAGGATATCTTGTCAAAAATCGAATAGCTATACACTAGTCGGTTTTGCTATGTTTTTGTCTAATATGATGTAACCAATCATTCTTGGTTTCGTATGCTGCTATAACCAATTTATTTAGTTGTAGACATAATTATGCAATAAGTGTTATGTTTCGTTGGAAACAATTTAAGGTTAAAGTAATATATATGTCGGTATTATCGATTACTTATGTACAATTACAGTTTGTTTCCGTAAATAAATAAAAATAAAAAATTTAATTTAATTCTGCGCGCGCAATTCTTCATTTAATTAATAAGTAGATAATCCACGCGGATGAAATCACAGCTTATAAAACCTACAATCTTTTATCTCAATATATTGCAGAACTTTAACTATGGTAATATTTTATTGAATTTATTTTAGGAGTCAAAAATAATAAATTAATAAACTTGTATTGTGGATTAAATTATTGCGCGATGAAAATTTGTTAGCGGAAACAAGAGTAATAAATTTTATCTTCCCATAATTTCGCGGCGTGATTTACAGTATGATGTTGGTGCTGAAAACCACTTGTATAATATATCTTATTATTTTTTGTAAAAGAACATAAAGGTTTGAATATTTTCAAATCATCTATACATATAATAAAACTGTAACTGGAAGATTTCTGTACATTTAATATATTTTGAACATTTTAATTGGGGGATGCTTTACTATCGATACTGAGCCCAAAACAGTTTTTTTTTAATTTTTGTCTGTTTGTTTGTCCTTCTTTCACGTAAAAACTACCGCACAGATTTCTACAAAATTTTATACCGTGGTAGCTTATTACTCGGGTCAACATCTAGGCTACTTTTTATCCCGGAAAATCAAGGAGTTCCCGAGGGACTTAAAAACTAAATCCACGCGGACAAAGTCGCGGGCATCAGCTAGTCCCACCTAATTCGAATAATCTACAAACACATGCACGACACAAAGATAAAGAAATAATTAAAAAAAAAAAGAAGAATCGAGTGGTATGATATTTTATTATTGGTTATATATACCAATAAGAAAATATCATACCACTTGATTCTGCTGTCCAAATGTTCATGGTGTTTGCTGCTGTCAGTTCTTTCTTGTGCGAGTGCAATGTTATTAAAATTCAGTACCGATTTCCTCGTGAATTTCTTAAGTAGGAACAATACTAAACTCTCCACTAGCGACCCCGTCAACTAAACAGATGATAAGTGGATGATCCACCCACTTATCTGTTCGGCTGACGGGGTTCAGGTTCAGTATGCATGTGTTCACCCATGGGCATGGTGCCCAAACGCTTCTTTGTCAATGAGGAGCTATATTACCCATGACACCTTATCGCGTTGAGAGTCGATAAACGACTACTATCGTAGATTATAATCATTAATCTTTTATTTTGTTGTATTCGATGACATAGCCCTTGACCGCGATTACACCTGATAGTAAGTGACGATGCAGTCTAAAACAGGAGGGGCTAACTTGGACGGGGATTTTAATTATACCTGTACCCCTAATCGGTTGCTTCACGTCAACATGCTGGAACGCTAAATCGCTTGGCGGCACGTTTTTGCCGGTAGGGTGGTAATTAGCCACGACCAAAGTTTCGCACCAGACAAAACTTATATAGATATAAAATACCTAGACAAGGTGCTTTTCTTGAGACCTCTACTAGTGGTCCTGTAAACGATACGCTTTAGAAATAATAAGCACAATATTTTTCACAGTGTAAATTCTTTATTACAAGGAAGTCATAAGTACTTAAAATGACTATAGTTAAATTGTTTCAATCATCTTTTGTTTCTTCTTATTACTATAAATAAACCTTACTTATTATTTAAATCAAAGTCAATCATAGACTTTATCTATATTTCACAAAAACTACTCACACATTCAATCCCGTTTATAGAAAAATATTTATTATTATAAATTTCGCCAATTTTTGGAAGAGACATAAGGAAGAAGAAAGAAAAAGAAAATTCATTTATTCAATAATATTAATTGCCTGTGACACCACCCATAAAGGGTGTCTACAGCTCAGCATAATGCCTCACTTCACACCAAAGCTTCACACACGCAAACACGCATACAAAGTGGGGCGCTGATTTTCAGCTGTGACCCGAGTGACGCCACAGAATATGTATATTTAAATAAGTTCCATATGTTCCTTAAGTTTTTAATTTGGCGAAGAAGTGTAAGAATAACTATTTTACCTCAATTTAATAATTTAATCGTATATATAACACATTATTCAATTTTCTTTGTGATCTTCTTTGTGGTCTTCATTGTTGAGCCGAATAAAACTTTCGCTTGTTGCAGGCGTCTCCAAAAGTGCCAAATTTTCAACCTCTCCTGTAAATAATGAAATCATGAACGAATATTTATATTAATAGTACACCTGGATATACATATATTAAAATTATATAATAGAATTTTTGTAAATACTTTTAATGCACACCACATAACTTAAAGAACAACGCAAAAATTTGGCGGCGGCAAATGAATATAATCACGCATTTTGAATATTTAGCGGTAAATAGTACCTGAAGAAAGGATTAGCCTAAAATCACATTTTCCAGCATCGTATTTCATTTTATTAACAGAAAAAGATGATTATTCTCCACAGAGATTCAAAACATGATAATCACTTGCTAACCAGTAGACCAGTGATAGCTATAAGCGGTAAGCAGTGATAGCTTAGTAGTTAGGCCATCAGTCTCCTATTCGGGGGGTCGCGGGTTCGATTCCGCATCTCTGACTTTTCTAAATTATGTATGTTTAAGCAATCAAATATCAAATGCTTCAACGGTGAAGCAAAACATCGTGAGGAAACCTGCACGCCTGAGAGTTCTAAACAATGTTCTCAAGGGTGTGCGAAGTCTGCCACACACTCTTGGGTGAAACCACATGTGTGGTTTATTGTTAATATATTGGCCTATAACCCTTCTCTGAGACGAGACCTGCGCTAAGTAGTGAGCCGTTGATGTGTTGCTGATGATGATGATGGTGATGAACCACAAGACCAATGACACAGTTACAAATATTGAATAGAATCAGACTTTGCGGAATTCCATGATATTTAAAGAAAAATCATTTCTTTTGCTATAATCCGCTAAACATGTAATATAACACATCATCATCATCATCTATCTCCCTCTCCTTTTCCCACGCTATGTGGGGTCGGGACAATATGGCTTGTAAGCCATGTTGTACGTGGTTCGGCTTGACATTTTACGACCGGCCGCCTGCCTGACGTCAACCCTCCTTGGGAATGCTTTTGTTGGTGGAAAGGAAAGGATAGTATAACACATAACAACATAATTATGATTTATTAATTATAAACATAGAATAGAATAGAATAGAAATGTTTTTTATTCAAATAAACTTTTACAAAGTACTTTTGAATCGTCATTGAGTCTACCACTGGTTCGGAATGCCGTTCCTGCCGAGAAGAACCAGCAAGAAACTCGGCAGTTGCTCTTTTCAAAACATTCTTTTCATATTATGTTAACATACTCGTATGTTTAGCGGATAATAGCAAAAGCATTAATTTTTTCTTTATATGACACAGATACAATTAAATTACATAGCCACGACTGTATGGGGCTGCAGGTCAGCAAGACTGTAGTGTCACTTACACGATCTGAGATCTCACCGTGTAAGTACTAATAGTAAGTAAGTAACAGTAGTGTGAGTAGTAGTGTAGTGTAGTCAGTTGAAATAACTCTTGTCAACAAATAAAAAGGAACACTCACCGATTCGCACAGTAAAATTAACTGACTCGTTTTCATCGAGCATAGAGAAAATATTTTCAACCGGAATGTAAACATTTTGAGTGTGCTCTAGAAAATCGGCATCCTTTTCACACTTGCATGGTCGCCTGAAACAAAATTACAATACTTAATGTCGAGAAACAGTCGTTGAGTTTTTAAGCAGGAAAGTGGAACAAACTTACAATGTTTCGGGAAGTGAGTAAAACGAAAGGAGTAATGTACTACATCTATGGGTCATCATTAAGTAAAATAATACAATTATTTTTTAAATTGGTTGGCATAAAAGTGACAGATAATAAAAATATCTATTGAAGATCACACTAGCTAGTATTATAAAGGCGAAAGTTTGAGTGTATGTTTGTTACTCTTTCACGCAACAACTACTAGACTGATTTGGCTGAAATTTTGAATGGATATAGATTATACCCTGGAACAGCACTTACAACGGCTACATTTTATCCCAGAAAATTAAGAGTTCCTGCGGGAATCGAAAACTAACCTTAACCTTAATTCACGCGGACTTTCGTCCGCGTGAATTAAGGTTAAGGGCTGAAGATGATGCCCGCGACTTCTCGCTTGCATATATGGGTTGATGATGACGATGGTGATGATGATGTATGTATGTGACTATTTATGAATGTTCCTCTGTAGCAAATAAAGTACTGAGGATTTTGATAAATGAGGTGTCAATACAGTTTTTAATTAAAAACTGTGACTATTTCGGTAAATTTCGCTCTATTTAATTTTCAAGGAAATTATTCTCAAATTCCTACAAACTTTGCTAACGAAAAGTTAAGACGTATCGTTTACAAAAAGGAGATTGAAGCCGTAAATTCGTTATCTTGATTTCTTGTACGAAATGATTATATTTAATTTTCGTTGTTTACTCCCAAATCTTACCTGTAAACAATCTTTTTGGACGGTGAGTTTGGTAAAAATATATCTACTTCAAAGTAAAACTTATCGGCCTGATCGTCGTTCGCTAGCACGGTCCACATCATCCTTCCTGAAACAGGTAGTTTTTAGATTTTAAGAAAGGTTCCATTCAGGGTTTTCCTAGGATCATAAATTCTAATCAAACCATCGCTGCCGGTTTACTACTGAGGGGCATTGACGACGCTGACCAAATGCGGACTGGTAGACTTCACACACCTTTGACATTATGGTGAACTCGCAGGCGTGCAGGTTTCCTCGCGTTACTTTCCTTCACCGATAAAGAAAGTTATATAAGTTATATAATTTAAATTTTACTTAAAAAGCACATTACTCCGAAAAGTCGGAGATGCATGCCTGGAATCATTAACGCTCTGACTTCAAAGGATATCTCATACAAATGAAGTTTGATTGTATTTTTTAATAATATTGAAAATAGACTCGCTCTAGAAACTAATATCTAGGTATGTATGTCCGTGGTTTTGATACAGTAGGTATATCCGTTTATGCATAATGTAGGTATTTTCATAGTTCCACGGGCTCAATATTTGTATGCAAATCATAGTAACCTCTTGGCTGCTAAATCAAAAACTCTGTTAATTAATATCATTTTATCATACTAATATCATAAATGCGAAAGTGTGTTTGTTTGTTGGTTTGTTTTTCAATCACGCCGCAACAGATCTACGGATCGACATGATTTTTTGCATGGGTATAGGTGAGGACCTGGAGTGACATAGGCTTACTTTTTGTTCCGGAAAATCAAAGAGTTCCCGAGGGATTTTAAAAACTAAATCCACGCGGACGAAGTCGCGGGCATCAGCTAGTGGATAATAATTGTTAATATAACTGCTCATAACATTACCTCCTCTCTTGTCATAAATCTGGTAAACATTGAATATCCTGTCAAAACATTTCATCAAGAAATAATTGAGCACAGGTTCCGTCCTCTTGGCGTCCCATTTATCTTTTACAGTGATAAAGGGCAGTTCTGTCACTTTTTGTTTGTGATCTGCGAAGCAATGGTCCATCCACTCACCGGCTCGCCCCTCCCACGTACAATTACCTTCAACAAATGGACTCCATTACCTTTATGTGTAAATCTCTATGTTCAATTTCAAATAATAAATCGTAAAGTTCGGCTGGAGCCTCTGATGTGTTTGGTGAGATGAATTTGATTGTCATGTAAGAAGGTACGAATAATTACAACTCCTTCTTCTTCTCCTTTATCAACCAATAGACGTCCACTGCTGGACAAAGATCTCTTGCATAGACTTCCACGGGCCTCGGTCTTGCGACACCTGAATCCAGCGGCTCCCTGCGACTCATTTGATGTCGTCGGTCCACCTAGTGGGGGGTCTGCCAACACTGCGCTTCGCGGTGCGTTGAATTACTACATACCTACTTAAACTCATAATGTACGTCTTAAGGTGCTGGAGTAGCGACCTCGCACATTAATTGGCAGACCCCAAATAGGTCTACGGATGACATCAGACAAGACGCAGGTAGCTGCTGGATAGGTACAGACACCGCAAGACCGAGTCATGCGAAAGTCTATTAAAGAGACTTTTCATCCAGCAGAGGACGTCTATCAGTTGATGACGAAGAAAAAAGTAAGAAGGTACCGATGAATCACTAAAAGTCTTTCTCTAATCAGAACAATCAATTACGTGCACAATACCTATGAAGACTATCAATACCATTGCAATATTGGGTTTATACATAAGATATAATGTATTGTGTATGAATCTACTATACTGTTTAGTATTGCGATATGCATTCCAATATGATTATTGTTTATCAATTACCCGTCCATCTAATAATATGATTAAATTATAATTATTAATTAATTTAACATGACCAGTTGATTTTCGCAAAATTCATCAGGTAATTAATAGATTGCGATTGGTTAATAATAATAATATATTTTTATAATATATAAAAATCAATTACTGATCGTTAGCGCGATGGCTAAAACTCAAAAAACGGCTTAACCGATTTGTTTTCTTTTTGTTCGCTCTTATACAGGGGTGGTTTAACACTCTCACCGCCACGTGGGCTGCCGGCGGCCCACAAAAATTCGAGTCTAGCAGGCCACTATCGGTTTTTTGAATTTTAACTGGCAGGCCATCAGTATAATTAGGTCAGTTGGCCGCGCGCTGCCCACGTGGCCTGCTGGGAAAGAATTTTTTCATAATTTTTTCAAAAAATCATCACAGTTTGATCATAGAGGAAGACTTATTAGCCAAAAATGTACATATGTACAATACATTGTTATGAAAACAATAAAAATGGTGGACTGTCAGCTAAAACAAGCCGGGATCGAATAAAAAGTACCTAAACACTGTATGCCTGAAATGCCCAACTCAATCTAGTTTTTGTGGCCAATGTTACGCAGAAATCCATGTTCAAATTAAGCCTTATTTTTCTAATAAATATTAATATTAAGATTTTTGATTTTAATTGGTTTTTCAAGAAATTAAAATAAATATTATGCTTTTTGGTACTAGTTTTACTTACTCAGTTTTCACCCCTATAGTTCTTTAAATATAGTCCAATTTTCATCAAACTTTTTTTATGGGTAGCGTTTTGACTAAACTAATCGAAGCAATAATTTTCGAATCTTTATCTAGCAATGCCAAGCTCTATAAAGTTATATGAATTTGTGGGATCACAGCGGACCTCATGGCCTGCCGGTAAAGTTAACGACGTGTCCCGCCGGCCGCCCACATGGCCTGCTGCACTGTAAAAACCTTATATACGTATGGCGGTGAGAGTGTTAAAAAAGTATACTATATGGGGAAAACCTAAAAGAAAAGCTGAAAAATCAAAAAATCAAAATTGCTAATTTTGTGTAGGAATGGACATTTACCATAAACTATAATTTTGTGTAGGAATGAACATTTACCATAAACTCGGGCCATAAAACAGTTGATGATCCGAAATTGGCAGCTGGGCGTGTGCTTTTCGAGCTGTGAAATGGTTGCGTGCTTCGGACAGCCGACGTTGGTGCAAGGAAATAAAACTTTGCTGGCGAGCGATTCCAGCACCATTGGTCGAATCAGTGCGAATTCTTTCTGTAACGCACGAAAGATTTAAATGAAAATGTACCTTTTCCGTACTTTATAATAATATTATGGACTACTGCAGTCTGTTCAATAAGTCACTTTACTTACATGGGTTACTTTTTTCTATTTATTCCACCTTTCTACATTAATGTGCATGGTTTATTTTTACGTGTAAAGTATTATTATCAACCTGTTTGATTCATCGATGATCCTCATCATCAGCCAGAGTGCATCCACTGTTGGACATAGGCCTCTTTTAAGTAGCGCCAACGTTGCCTATCCTGGGCCTTTCGCATCCAATCGATGCCGGCCACTTTCCGGATGTCATCGCTCCATCTAGCCGGGGGGCGCCCTACACTCCGTTTGCCGAGACGTGGTCTCCACTCGAGGACCTTACGACCCCAGCGGCCATCGGTCCTCCGACAAATGTGACCAGCCCACTGCCACTTCAGCGTGGTCGCCCTAAGAGCTACGTCGGTCACTTTAGTTCTTTGGCGAATTACTTCGTTTCGGATTTTATCCCTCAAAGAAATTCCGAGCATGGCTCTCTCCATAGCACGCTGAGCAACTTGAAGTTTGTGGACTAGCCTCACTGTCAGTGTCCACGTTTCAGCACCGTAAGTCATCACTGGTAGGACGCACTGATTAAAGACTTTTGTCTTTAGGCATTGCGGTATTTGTGACGAAAAGACTCGACGAAGTTTCCCAAATGCTGCCCAACCTAACTGTATCCTCCTGTCAATCTCCTTCTCAAAGCTGTTTTTACCCAATTGCAGAATTTGCCCAAGGTATGTATATTCTTGAACAGCTTCAAGAATAGATCCATCGACAATAATCGATCCCGGAGCGACCAGGTCGCTAAACATTACCTTGGTCTTGTCTAGGTTCATCCGGAGACCAACATGTCGGGAGGCAGCGTGGAGGGTATCAAGCATTTCTTGCAGCTCCTGCAGCGAACTCGCGACGATGACAATATCATCAGCAAAACGAAGGTGTGAAATGTACTCTCCGTTTATGTTGATGCCATGACCTTTCCAATCAAGCGTCTTAAAGACATCTTCCAAAGCATTAGAAAACAGTTTCGGGGACAAAACATCCCCCTGTCTCACACCACGATGCAGTTGGATAGGTCTTGTCGACGCACCTTGTACTTGGACAGACATAGATGCTGAGCTGTATAAGCATCTCAACACTTCGATGTACCGCCAATCTACTTGAGATCGCTGCAAGGAATCCAGAACAGCCCAGGTCTCGATGGAGTCAAAAGCTTTCTCATAGTCCACAAATGCGAGACACAGAGGCTGATTATACTCATAGGACTTCTGTATGACCTGCCTCAATGTGTGTATGTGGTCTATGGTGCTGTAACCACTGCGAAACCCGGCCTGCTGCGGTGGCTGGAAATCGTCGAGTCTTTTTGATAAACGGTTCGTGATGACCCTTGAGAACAGCTTATAAATGTGACTCAGGAGCGAGATAGGTCGGTAGTTTTTCAGAAGTGTTTTATCACCCTTTTTAAAGAATAAAACTGCTATGCTCCTATTCCACGCCTTCGGAGTTCTCCCGTTCTGAATTACGAGATCAAAAATCCTCCGTAACTCCCTAAGTAAGGGCGCGCCCCCTGCCTTTAGGAGTTCGGAGGTGATTCCGTCTTCTCCAGGGGCTTTTCCATTTTTCTGTTGTTCAAGGGCCAACACGATCTCATCTATGCTAACATCCGGAAGATCATCGGTAAAGTGGCGTGTTAGCTGGGCTCTGGGATCCTGATCACAGGTCTTAGGCTGTGGGACATGAGTCTTATATAAGTGACCATAGAAGTCCTCAATCTCAGAGAGTATGTCTGGCTTGGCACTAACGGTACAACCACTTGAGGTCTTAAGTTTCGTCATTTGGCATCGGCCAAGCCTCTGAGTAAATACTTTTGACCCCCGGTTTTCTTCTATAGCTTTTTTTATATTTTCGGTATTTAGACGCCGGAGGTCACGACGAATTGATCTTTTGACCTTTCTATTGAGAGCTTGGTGATCCGCTGGAGTGAATTGTACATTCTCGCGCCTTTCCTTCATAAGCTGTATAGTCTCATCTGAGAATTTGGACTTCCGGTCCGAACGCTTTGTTCCACAGAACCTATGGCCTTCTTCCCGGATGATATTTGCCACAGTTTCGAAATCCTCGTCAATATCGATGGTATGCTCTAGAGCACCGAATCTGTTTTTGAGTTCCAACTGGAATCGTTCTGAGCCAGCTTGAGTTTGAAGCATTGTAGGCCGGAGCGTAGACTTCATCATACGAATTCTTTCCAGCTTACAGTTGATACTCAGAGTGCCTCTAACAAGTCTGTGATCGCTCCCTGTGTTAAACCTGCTAATCACCGAGACATCTCTAAATATATAGCGTTTGTCTGTTATGATGAAGTCTATCTCATTTTTCGTCACATTGTCGGGGCTTTGCCAGGTCCACTTTCTGTGGGGACGTTTCTTGAAGAACGAGTTCATCGATGATCCTATTTCCATGATAACTCTTTCACTATGTTGCGACGAGTCCGCCTACAACCTAAGTATTTTCAATTTCCCCATGTCAACTCTACCACAGTGTTTAACAGACTCTATCTGATGCCCGCGATATGAGATTAATTTTAAAATCCTGTGGGCGCTCTTGGTTTTTCCAGGATAACATTCCTTATATTATCAAAATAGCTACAATATAACTACAAGCTATCTACTAAGGTACAAATACAAGCTATCTCTTTGCAAAATCTCTAAATCGGTTCAGTATTTAAACAATACTGAACCGATTTAGACATTATTGTCATGAGTTTCAACCGCTTTTTACGCAGGAACGTTGAATGTTTCTCTTTCTTATATTATGATCCTCTATATGTGCCGAACATTATTAGTCCAAACTTACCTTTAATCATTCAAGTAATTATAAAAATTATGAACTTATTAAAACTTAAAAAGCGTCAGTTATTTAAAATCACAAATGTACATTTCAATTTTACCAATTTTAGTTATACTGGATCTAATAATTCTGTAGAGTCCATGATTAGGTTTTTTTTAATTTTTAATATATTAATAGGTATAGATAACCAATTCTTTATATCATTATTTAAAATTAACAATCAATTTTATTTCGAAACAGTTCTAAGATCATATTATTAATCCTCTCAATTTTAAAACATACCTCTGTAAACTTTAATTATTTGTCTCGTGGTAGGCAAATTGTAGGGACGGTAAAATAAATTATCTTCTGTTGATAATAATAATTGGTTTTGTTTTAAACCCAATCAATTTAAAACACCGCAAAACAATTAAACCAATTGTTTCCTTATTTCGATTAATTTTGTTTACAAACCGATTAAATATCAACAAGTTTATTTATTGAGTAGGAAATAGTTGTTGTTTTTGCCCATTTATCCCTACTATTAGAAGTAAACAAGTTGTTAGACTCAAAGCCTCGATAGATATTTCAACGGCTAAGATGGTAGGCGTAAATCCGAAGGATAGTAATTACTATGGTAGTCTGAATTGTGTTAGATTTCCTTAAAACCCCATGAAAAACTTTTATTTTCCCGGTATAAAAAGTATCCTATGTCACCCACCCTCTGGTCTTTATCCAAGCATTCCAATAAGTCTCTTTGCTCCGTTCATGCGCGGTTGAAGAACAAACCCAAACTATTCAAAAACAAACCAAGTAATGCATGGATAATAATATTAGTCTGATATATTCCACTTACTTGGCATGTATGGCACTGGTAGCTTTTCTCGTAGCACGAGCCGCATATGCTATGCCCATCGACGCACAGATATATTGGTGGTTTCATATATTTGTTGCATTTCGTACATGTCAGTTCCTTGATTAAGCTTTCATAGTGATCCGTCTCAAGAAGTGTGCTTAGAACCACTGAAACAAGTTGACGTCATAGCTTTAGCAGACGACTCTATGTTCCTATGTGTTTAACAAGTATAAATTGAAAACTTAAAACACCCCTGACATGTGAATTTATGGTCGGACTATGTACGATATACCTGACATCCTGTTACCCAATTTTCTTCTCCATAATCAGAGCCTCCTCCTCAATCCTCGATCCTCGATCATCATATATACCTAAAACCCACTCATTGAGACCATTCTAATGAGCCCAAACACAGTATATCTGCTGTAAATTGCTGAGGAGTTGGGTAAACCGCAGACTACTTGATGTTGGAGCATCAGCTTAAGGTTACCATGTTTTGGAAATAATCCGCAATAACAGTACACCAAACAAATCAATCGCACCAGTGAAACTTGTGAAACTTGACCCTTAAATTAAGTAGGAAATGAGCTGATGATCTTCAAACGCCTGAGCAGATCTTCATAACTTTTAACTAAGCTTCACCTCGATTACGTTAGCTTTCAAACAGAAAAAACTGCATCAAAAATGGTCCAATGGGTAGGCTGCTACAAGGGAACAGACATACACAGATACAGACATCAAACTTATAAAACCCCTCTTTTTTGTCGAAGGTTAAAAAGTAATTTAAAGCATACTGGATCGTCATTCATTCATCATAAAACTCAACCCATCACAGGTCTCCTCTCAGAATGAAAACGTATAGGTCATTGTCCACCACGCTGGCCAAGTACGAATCTGCAGCCTTCACACACAGATGATAGCAGGAAGAACATTTTTTTAGTTTATTTGGTTTACCAACAGCTTATACATTTATATAAAACAATAAAAAACTAAATAAATTAAATCAAATAATACTGACATAAAATGTTAAACTAATTACAGGTAAACGCCGCATGCATAGTGATAAGTTTCCCATTTTACAACTTACATAGGGTAAGCCGTAGTAATCTTGGCCACCCCTCAATCATTGGCCTTTTGACTTTAAAATTGGTTTATTATCAGTTTTATTTGCGCAAAAGGTATAAAAAAATATTGGTATTTTTCTACGTTGACATCACTCCTAAATAAAACTGGCAGTTTTTAAAATAATGAATTAGTAACCCTTGAAAAAAAAATAGTTTTGTGACGAGGACAGTGAAGGTGTAGATTATTACGAAAATCATAAGAATCAGGCATTTTAAAATTGTTTTTTACCTACTTTTTTGCATTCAAATTGGAAGATAAGCCTTCCTATATGTTATTTATGATTCAATTTAGGTTTACATGCCTTAATTGATGGTAAAAGACTCAAACCAACGTAAAAAAGTGTAGGTCAAAGTTAGTACCATCCGCTTGTATAGAAGATGAGTTGATAAGCATGAGTGCCAATTACAGTAGTAACTGCATAACTGCAGTAACTAGATATTAGCAGGGTCAATCATTATATTTTTACGTTTATGGCCGTGCTAATCGTTGTACTTTTAAGTATGCCAATTCTTGTACAAAACAATCAAAAATTCGTAGTGATGGACCAAAGTCAATACTGAACAATTAGTATACCTACCTAAATGCAAGTCTGTTTATTATTTTTAAGGCTAAAATACCTAATGACCAAACAAGTCACGTCAAGTTTTGACTTGTCAAACATGTTGACAAGTAATGTTCTCCTACCATATCAATATTAAAAATACGAAAGGTATTGATGTATGTTCGTTTGTCTGTCAAACACAGATGAAATAATAGCTAGGTACTTCGTAACTTCAAGTCACGCTGAAATTTTTATATTCAGATAGACCATTTCCAAGATTTATAATAATATCTACCTATATCGGATTATCTCGGTAACAGTTTTGAAGTCGAATTTGGGAATTTATGATACAAAAGTAATCCTTTTTGTTATATAATAAATACCTACTTTATTTCCGCGACTTCATTCGCGTGGATTTTGTTTTGAAAATCCCGCGGGAGCTTTTTGATTTTCCAAGATATCTGCATAGTAGACTATGTCACTTTCGAGGACCTCAACTATACCATGTAAAAAAATCACGATGTTCCGTAGCTTTGTTGCAGCGTGATTTAAGGACAAACCAACAAACAAACACACCTTCGTATTTATAATATTATTATGGATATGTTACTTGCGATTTTACTGCAACTTCATTGACGCAAGACGTCGGACATGATCCGATAAGCTATAATATAATAATAACTTTTGAAAAAAAAAAATGTTTAATTTTGCATGGCAATTTATTTTTAAGAAAAGTTTTTTTTTTGTTTTTTTTAGAAATTAAATTTTATGAAAGAATTTTATTTGTTTATTTTTAAGACAAGTGATACCTTCAGCTGCTATATTATGTTACGTATTGTGAACCTACTTACCGATTGTAATAAGTTAAGATTGCCTTATTAAAACCAGAATGTTTATAATGCGGATAAGTACCTCTTAGGAGCAGTGATAGGTTAGGACTGTGGTCTCCTATTTGGATGGTCGCAGGTTCGAGCCCGGGTACGCACCTCTGACTTTTCGGAGTCAAGTGCGTTTAAGCAATTAAATATCGTGAAAACATCGTGAGGAAACCTGTACATCTGAGAGTTCTTTACAATGTTCTCGAAGGTGTGTGAAGTCTGCCAATTCGCATTGGGCCAGCGTGGTGGACTATGGCCTATAACCCTTCTCTGAGAGGAGACCTGCGCTCAGTAGTGAGCCGTCGATGGGTTGCTAATGATGATGATGACCTCTTAGTAACATCATACCTACTTAGTTACGAAATATATTTTATATCATTACCTTTACGTTATTTTTTAATTGTACCTACCTACTAATTTATCGACTGAGGGCTTAATAGATACAAAATATCCTATACCTGCACATCACTATCGCATATTTTAGTGTGATTCTAATAAATTTCACTAGTGATTGGCATAACGCATTATATAGATCAGCAGTGCTAATCTATATTATAAACGTATAATGATTAACATGGTAATCATTATACTTTTGGTATGGCATTCGCTATGCTCAAAGGCCAATGATCGTACTTTTGGCTTCATTTTTAAGTTTATTGCGTTAAAGTTAATAAAGAGATGCAACAAGATCACACTTGTGCTTTATTTGAATTCTCAGATTAATACTCAACAGTTTGAGAACAAATGTTATTCGGTTTTGAGCCTTAATTCGATGGAATAAATGTTTAAAGTCAATGTTCACCTTAAACGGCCAATCACTGTATCGCTTACCCTACTTAAATTTAATAACATGCAAGAAGGACAGTAAAAACAAAAAAGAAAGGCATCATCAACAATAGGTTTTCAGGAAAAAATTAAAAAAATTAAAATACTAAGGCCGAAACTATAGCTTGCCTAATGCTACATGGACCGATTTCCGGAAAACAGCCAGAGAGTCACCATGTATGTCTGGGGTATGGTAACTTTCAGCCAAGCAGGTGTCCTGTTGATGTTTTCCTTCAACGTAGAAGTATATTTGATTGCTTAATACAAATAATATAGCTCTGTAAAGTTGATGAAAACCCCAAGGCCCCAAAAAATTCATCACTAGGCTCTCAGATTCCATAGTTATATAGATTATGCTGGAGAGTATAACAATCAAATGGCAATGGCGTTAACCAATCGAAAATGACCTTAAACGCCTACACTCGTAGGCATTAGCCTACTAATAGTAATTTGTACATAATGTCTTTAACACTAACAAAAGACGATTAAATTGTACTGACCAATGACACCTTTACACAAGGTTGAAACAATACACAATAGTAGAATGTACATAATCGTATTATATTATTAAGCATTAGGTATTAAGTAAGTAAGCACTTTGTCCAATTACAGAATTTTGTTTGAGCTAGTACCCTTGATTAAATATTGGCCTTTGAAATAACAGTGAATACCTACCTACCTAGGAAATTATATCCCATATATTACCCATCATTTTGTGAATTCGGAAAATTTTCATACTAAATTGTTTCCGAACGAAAATTTAATATTCACGCGTACCTATTTTATTTTTAAATTGAATTACAGCTATGCACTTGAATATGATTTTTTTTTGATTCTTTATTTATTGTAAAGGGCTTTTATACAATATAAAGTATATGACAGCCCCATCGTACATGTCTCATATACTTTCAAAACAAAAGTTAATACTTACAACTTAATAACAATTTATATTTATACCTACCTATTGCTTAAAAGGCACAATCTATTTTTCATACACTTTATATAGAAATTAAATAGAATTTTGGCTGAACGGATGATGTATAATAAAAAAGTTTAACATAGCGAGATTTTATTTTGAAGTATGCCGTTAACATACTTTGTTGCCATCTTGCAATGCCATACTATGTATAATGCCTGTCGATAGAAAATTTAAAAAGCAAGCTATCAAGTGGATCTATAAAAGTTGTCTATTCCCTCTTGTTTTGAAATAACCAAAACTAAATTCGGAGTAAAGGATGCAAGAAGGAATTTCGCGTTCACTTCTGGAACGCCGCGAAGTAAAGTGCCAGATACGAGGAAGTAAAACGCTTTGTAGATAGTGGAATGTCAATTAAGTAGGAATGTGTGCAAACTATTGCACTTTTAGACGCTCTTGGTTCGTTGATAAAAAGTGTTGGACGAAATACACACTTTTACACATGCAATAAAAGGTTTTAAACAAAAAAGTAACAAGTATTAAATTATTTGGAACAGGCGGGAATCAAGTTCGCACATTTCTCTGGTTATCGGGACCTAACTATCATCGTAGGCCGAAAAATTTTACTTTTTATGAATTAACGCAACAGAAATCTCAGGCGGAAATTCGTAATCAATCAACATATTAGTTTATAGAAGTGTTCGTTGATTTTTTTTTATTCCGTTGTGAGATTTACCCACCTAATGTTTATTTTTCCAGAATACTTATTATTAATTGCGCATGTGGTGGAGGACTTTTTGGGCCTTGGAAAAATATTTTCTGCCAAAAATATTTTTGTTCTATCCTGATTACAGGATTTCCACTGCCGAATGGTGGTGATGGTGGTGGCTCCATTATTTATTACTCTTCAGCAAGTTTATAGGTGTTTACTGGTCTAAGAACTTACGGTGTTGCACTATGATATTTAAGAAGTAAAAATGAACTAATATCAAAATCTACCGTAAAATATTTGAGTTCTTGAACAGTCAGTCAGTTGGGAGAATATAAACTAGACACTGTACAAAGTCTACGTGAACAAATGCCTCAAGTTGATTGTACGTGATGAATGGAATTTTTCCTGGGGCGGACATGTTTCATTTTAGAATTGAATATTTTGCAGTGCAGGATACAATATGATGCAAATCAGAAATTGAATATCACGACCCAATAGCTTGTATAGATGAGTTGAAATATTGAAGTTTAATTCTAGATTTAGATTTTAGTTATTTTAATTACTGTAAGTATAATATTGATTATGTTAATAAATAATTTAAAGTATTATTTGTATCTTTATTCGACTGTTAAGGTAGGTAGGTATATCAGTATCACGAAGCCGTATACCTAAGTGTTCAAAGACACCACTATTTTTCACAATTATATACTTAGTAAATGGATGAAACTAAAATTCGAAACACTGTTTTAATTGCACTAGGTGAATAATTTGGTAAAAGCCACGTGATATACACTTCGAGTTGAACAACAATATTTGGCAAAATGAAATTTGACAAAATATATAAGCCTCGTTAGAAACTATAGGAAAGAAGAAACCAGTTACACTCGGTGTTTATCTATCAGTCAAAATTAGAAATCAAGAGATCAATTATTGTGAAACCAGACTAACACACCATCGATCAGTATGTCACGAAATTGGACGTGGATAGACGTAGAGTCTTAAGGTGCTAATAGTCAAACAACACTGGGTGGACAGATGGCATAAATGAATAGCATGAAGCAGCTGGATACATGCAAAGGAAATTCGAAAATTGTGGAAATTCCTTTCAAGAGAACGGTTTCTGGCTTAAATTTTTTGATAGAGAAAAAGCTGCATGCACGTCGCCCGTGACAAACGAGGTTCCTAGGAATAATAAAAGGAACTTCACACTACACTTGTTGTTTGTTCGTATACGTGTTCTGTCTGATGCAGTAAATATAATAAGTCTATGGTCTGATTTCATCGACACGCGTCACTCGTTGTGTCTGTTTAGTATTTTACATTTCAATACATTTTCCAGAAAAAGTTTCATGCTAAGTAAAAACGGAGAAAGAAAACGATAGGTTCCGATATTCATGTGAATGATGAATGATTGATGGAGCAGAGAATCATTCGTACATAGTCAGTTTATATCAGTAGTAGTCATACATAATCAGTCATAGTCATCGAAATGTCCTTCCCAAGTCTTAGGTGTGTTGTGTACCTATAATGATAATAGACCCTCGATTGTCTTATGATAGCTATCATTTTAACTGCATTATCTTGAAGCCTACACAAAACCCTACGTCAAACGTATTTGAGACCCAACTACTTACATTCAGTGTCACAAGCAGTTTATTATTGAGCTCCACACAAAATCTATACTTATAATAAAACTGTAACTGGAAGATTTCTGTACATTTAATATATTTTGAAAATTTTAATTGAGGGATGCTTGACTATCGATACTGAGCCCAAAACAGATGTTTATTTAATTTTTGTCTGTCTGTCTGTCTGTCTGTCTGTCCGCGCTTCACGCGAAAACTACTGAACGGATTTAAATGAAATTTAGTACAGCGGTAGCTGATACTCCGGGTCAACATATAGGATAGTTTTTATCCCGATAAAACATAAGGTTACTCCAGGATAGGTGATGAAACTTTTTGTTGATTTTACTCCATAACTCAGTCAAATCTGAACGGATTTTAATAATTCTTTCTTTATTTGTGAGTGTGTAGGACAAGAAATACAATGACCAATTTTGGTGAAGATCTGCTAGATATTATCGGAGATAGAGGTCAACACTTCTCTCGGATAGTTCCAGGTCACTCGCATACGATATATACGTATATAGATCTTATTACATTCATACCATAGCCATATCTTGACCTGAGCTATTCATTACATACTAATTTTAGACTATATCACTGACCTCCAGGCCCTAGCTCCTCAATCCTGATGGTGCAGTGTACTGCCCACCTAAATCATGGATATTTACGAACTGTCGATTGTGAATTGATATTGTAGGTGCCAAATATTTAAAATATAATAGTGTAGTGGAGCCATAAAAGAGGACTCAATTCTGATGCTGCTGGGTACTGCTCACCAATGATAGGTAACAATTAGTATGAACTACTTAGGGTAGTGGCATAACGCAGCCGTAAAAAAATTCGCGTCTCCGTTTTCCGTTTACTAAAATTTCCCACAGTAGCTTTGTATTCTTAGATGGCATCAATCTATTCAGCTAATTTAATTATCGCTCGGTTCGGTTTAGGAATCATCCACCTCCCTTCTCCTCCCCATGCTATAACTACTAATGGTACCAACTTCTCAATCCCGATGCTGCTGATGATAATACCCACCTAAATAGTGGGTGTTTACAAAATGTCGATAATGAATTCATATTGTAGGTACCAACCAAGTGAAGACTACAAAGTGGCATAGTGCAATCGTAAAAAATGTCTCACTCGCTTCGTTTGCGAGAATGTCGATTGTAGATTTCTTTTTAACCGACTTCGAAAAAGGAGCAGATTCTCAATTCGTCGGAATCTATTTTTTCAATTTTTTATGTATGTTCACCGATTACTTGAAGGCGCCTAAACTGATTTGGAAAATTCTTACTTTTTTGTTTGAAAGGGTACTTCCCAGGTGGTTTTTAAATTTTACTGAAATCGGTTGAGCGGTTTTAAAAAATTGAGAAAAAAAAAATACAATACTTTGTTTTGTAAAAAAATTATATTAAATTATGTACTCATTAGTAAATGGACTACACAGAGGCGTAGTGCGATCAAAAAAACCTTCGCGCTCGCTTCGCTCGCGAAAATATCAGTTTTCAGTTGCTACTGCGGGTGCCAAGTATGAACTACAAAGAAGCGTAGTGCAATCGAAAATTTTCGCGCTCGCTTCGCTCGCTAAAATGTGTCTTCTTGATTGGTATTGTAAGAACCAAGTATAACGAACCAATAAAGCAACGAAAACTGCAATATCTGGGACATATAATGCGTGGCGATAAGTACAAGTTGCTCCAACTAATAGTACAGGGGAAGATACAAGGTAGGAGACCCCCTGGAAGAAGACGGACCTCTTGGCTCAAGAATCTCCGGACATGGTTCGGACTGGGTACTCGATCCTTATTCCGCGCAGTTGTGTGTAAGGTCCGAATAGCCAATATGATAGCCGACCTCCGGTAGGAGATGGCACCTCAAGAAGAAGAAGAACCAAGTATGAAGGAAACAGTTATGTAGTGCAGCCCTAAAGAATTTTGCGAAATGTCTGTTTTGGATTGCCAAGTATGGACTACATAGTGATGCAATGAAATTGTAAAAATTTTCGCGCTAGCTTCATTGGCGAAAATTTCTTAATTGTTGTTGTGAGTGTAAACCGAGTATGCTCGCTTCGCTCGCGAAAATATCAGTTTTCAGTTGCTACTGTAGGTGCCAAGTATGAACTACAAATATGCGTAGTGCAATCGAAATTTTTTGATTGTAGATTGCTTTTGTCTATACCAATTAGTATGGACTACACAGAGGCGTAGTGCGATCAAAATATTTTCGCGCTCGCCTCACTCGCGAAAATTTTGGTTTTCGCTAATGTAGGTGCCAAGTTTAAACTAAAAAAGAGCGTAGTGCAATCTAAAATTTTTGCGCTCGCTTTGCTCGCGGAATTGTGTCTTTTCTTGATTGGTATTGTAAGAACAAAGTATGAAGGACACAGTTAAGTAGTGCAGCCCTAAAAAAATTGCAAAATGTCCGTTTTGGATTGCCAAGTATGGACTACGTAGTGATGCAATGTAATTGTAAAAAATTTGTAAGTGTAAACCAAGTATGGAAAACATAGTTAAGTAGTGCAGTCCTAAAAAATTTCGCGCTCGCTTCGCTCGCGAAAATGTCTTTTCTTCATTATTGTTGTTAGTGTAAACCAAGTATGGAGTACATAGTTAAGTAGTGCGTTCCTAAAAAATTTCGCGCTCGCTTCGCTCGCGAAAATATCCCTTTTCAGTTGCTATTGTAGGTGCCAAGTATGAACTACAAAGAAGCGTAGTGAAATCGAAAATTTTTGCGCTCGCTTCGCTCGCGAAAATGTCAGTTGTAGATTGCTTTTGTCTATACCAATAAGTATGGACTACACAGAGGCGTAGTGCGATCAAAATATTTTCGCGCTCGCTTCGCTCGCGAAAATTTCGCTTTTCGCTTCCTAATGTAGGTGCCAAGTAGAAACTAAAAAGGAGAGTAGTGCAATCTAAAATTTTTGCGCTCGCTTTGCTCGCGAAATTGTGTATTTTCTTGATTGGTATTGTAAGAACCAAGTATGAAGGACACAGTTAAGTAGTGCAGCCCTAAAAAATTTGCGAAAATGTCCGTTTTCGATTGCCAAGTATGGACTACATAGTGATGCAATGTAATTGTAAAAAATTAGGCGCTCGCTTCGCTCGCGAATATGTGTTTTCTTCATTGTTGTTGTAAGTGTAAACCAAGTATGGAGTACATATTAAAGTAGTGCAGTCCTAAAAAATTGCGAAAATGTCCGTTTTGGATTGCCAAGTATGGACTACGTAGTGATACAATGTAATAGTAAAAAATTTTGCGCTCGCTTCGCTCGCGAAAATATCAGTTTTTAGTTGCTACTGTAGGTGCCAAATAAGAACTACAAATAAGCGTAGGGCAATTGAATATTTTTGCGCTCACTTCGCTCGCCAAAATGTCGGTTGTAGATTGCTTTTGTCTATACCAATTAGTATGGACTACACAGAGGCGTAGTGCGATCAAAATATTTTTGCGCTCGCTTCACTCGCGAAAAATTCGGTTTTCGCTTGCTAATGTCACCTACATTAGCAAGCGGTATTGTAAGAACCAAGTATGAAGGACACAGTTAAGTAGAGCAGCCCTAAAAATTTGCGAAAATGTCGCTCGCTTTACTAGCGATAATGTCGATTATCGATTGCTTTTGTCTATACCAATTAGTATGGATTACACAGAGGCGTACTTAATGCGATCAAAAAATCTTTGCGCTCGCTTCGCTCGCGAAAATATCAGTTTTCAGTTGCTACTGTAGGTGCCAAGTATGAACTACAAATAAGCGTAGTGCAATCGAAAATTTTTGCGCTCGCTTCGCTCGCGAAATGTGTCTTCCTTGATTGATACTGTAAGAACCAAGTATGAATGACACAGTTATGTAGTGCAGCCCTAAAAATTTTGCGAAATGTCCGTTTTGGACTACATAGTGATGCGATGAAATCTTAAAAATTTTCGCGCTCGCTTCGTTGGCGAAAATATCTTTTCTTAATTGTTGTTGTGAGTGTAAACCAAGTATGGAGTACATAGTTAAGTAGTGCAGTTCTGAAAATTTCGCGCTTGCTTCGCTCGCGATAACGTCGCTTTTGTGTTGCTTATGTAGGTGCCAAGTATGGACTATATGGTGGCGTAGTGCAATCCTTAAAATGTCGCACTGGCTTTACTAGCGATAATGTCGATTATAGATTGCTTTTGTAGATACCAATTAGTATGGGCTACACAGAGGCGTAGTGCGATCAAAAAATTTTCGCACTCGCTTCGCTCACGAAAATTTCGGTTTTCAGTTGCTACTGTAGATGCCAAGTATAAACTAAAAAGAAGCGTAGTGCAATCGAAAATTCGAATGAAGACCAGTTGCCAATCCATTATTGTCTTCAATTTTACCAGTTACCAACTCCTCAATCCTGATGCTGCTGGTCCTGCCTAAATTGTGGGTATTTACAAAATTTCCATTTTTAATTGATATTGTAGGTTTGCAGGTACCAAGTTGGTACAGAATATTATATAGTGGCGTAGTACAATCGTAAAAACCTCACGATTAACATAAAACAATTCTTTTTTATTACTTTTTTCACGCGGACGAAGTCGCGGGCATCAGCTAGTATTAAATAATGATTCTTCATGAAAGACAGTAATTTTGCTCATCTCATTATGACTGCAGCTGAACGTAATCGTAACACTTCTACAACAATCTTTAGTAGTACCAAACTAATCCAATATAATAGCAAAATCACAGTTGCTAATATTACTTGGATTACTGTAAAGTAAAATAATATTAGTGTACTAACATTTCCTTCCCGCGGTAGAGGACGCCGATGACATTTTCGGTACACTTCTCACTTACACCACATAAAACACACTTTTGAACAACACATTTGGATCGACAGGAGCTTGTGTTGGTCGATTACGATGTAATCGTTTAGCCATTTTCAGTGATAACAGACAGTTGTATCTTGAAACGCGATTGTATTTGCGTTCGTCTAGTTGTAGTAGAGTATAGTTCGTTATTGGCGACGGCAGCGACCGGGCTATATTTGTGACAAGGTCAAAACTAAGGGCCACGCGGCTGACCGATGCGCTAGATTGGACTAACTCGGTTTTAGCTCTCTCTCCGCGGTGTATTTCTCATTTATGAGAGTCATGACACCTTTGATATCACATAGGGGTTTTCTTGGGAAAATAATATGGTGGGCTTCCCGATACTTCCGCGACGTACGACTCAACTAAGAGTACTGCACTGCGTTATCAGATGTTAATGATAAAAAACCGGGACTTTATATTCCATATTCGGAATTCTCTTCTCAGCAGAATCCGCTTTTCCGAACCGTTGGTAGAGTCATGACGTGTCATAAGAGCCATAGGAGCCATGGCCTACGTGAAATAATTTTTTTTTTTTAATAAAGTTGTTCACCAATCCAGTCACAAATTATGGGATTTTGATGAAATAAAAACCTATTATATTACCCTAAACTATATGTACAAGTTACCTGTGAAAATCACGTGAAAATTCGCCTACTAGTTTTGGAGATTAGCGTGTTCACACAGACACAAAGTTAGTTTTTAAAAATAGGTTTTCAATTAATTTAAATCTTAAGAGGAAGATAAAAATAGACATTTGATAAATATACTTAACTGTTGTATTTTATAAGAAGTTTAGTATTATCTATGGTCTTTATGGGCTATAATATGAGAATATGCCTCTAAGGCAGTGCTATTGCAAAAATGTTAGTAGATAATGATAAAATAAATGTTAATAAAAATGTACTCACTATTGTCTATTCTATTAGAAGCTCTCCTTATAGAATTTTTCCGAACTTCCATATCACTCATTTCCTATATTTAATAGAACTTTGCAATTATTTAAAAAAAATCGTATTCCCTTATGGTAAAAGTTAAATATTTGCAACTATTTTTTCTTGTTAAGGGCTTTAGAATGTATTTTAATAGCTGTAAATATCGTACATATACGTGGGCACTTTGTTTGTACAAAGAGGCGATAAAACAATTCTTAGCACGAATTTTGTACCTAGCAATAACTGCGATGTGTTAAAAAATTCGAAGTACCTCTTATAAAATCGATTAAAAACCCGCAGTGTATTTACGTCACAAGATATTTATATCACATACTTATGGGCATTTTGATTGTACCTATCTGATACCATTATCATACTACTCACAATTATCGAAAACAGATTGACACAAATATCTTTTTACGTACCTACCTTGAAAAATTAAGGTGTAAAATTTTAAAAAACATTTTATATCTTCTTTAGAATACACGATGTTTCATTGGTGAGAGATTATGCTGCTCTACTTTCTTCTTATGATATAGTTACTAACAGGTATTGTGTAGTTATATAAAACGACAAGTCCCGATTGACTCACTGACTGACTCTTCGACGCCCAGCCCAAACCCTTGGACCTAGAAAGATTGAGATTTTGCATAGAAATCCTTTAGAAAGTAGACAAGAAATAAGCTCGAATTTTTCAAGATTTCTACGACATAGGAAATAAAGTGTATTTATTTCTTCTTTCCGTAACTATACTTAATTAATTATTATTAATAGATCACTAATAACTATTACAGGATTATAATAAAGAGGATTTATATTTTGTGAAATGTTGTATAGGAAGTTTTTAAAATAGCATAAGTTTGCCTTATAATTAATTATTACTAGCTGATGCCCGCGACTTCGTCCGCGTGGATTTAGTTTTTAAAATCCCTGGGGAACTCTTTGATTTTCCGGAATATAAAGTAAGCCTATGTCACTCCACGTCCTCACCTATACCCATGCAAAAAATCATGTCGATCCGTAGCTCTGTTGCGGCGTGATTGAAGGACAAACCAACAAACACACTTTCGCATTTATAATATTAATGAAAAACTTGAGAGATGTCAAGGGACACCCGGATGGAACGTAGTTCCTTTCGATTAATTAATTTGGCATTGTGTTCGGTATTTTCGCGGTACAATAACGGGTCTCCGTAGCCCGTAGTCTCCGTAGCTTCTGCAGTCACCTAACAGCCAAAGGTCGATGGTTCGAATCCCAGCTCGACAGACCGAATTTTGCATTTTCAATTTTATTTTAAACAATTTCTACATGCGGAACCTTTCCCTAATTTTTTATAACTTATAAGTTATTAATTATTTAAAATAAAATTGAAAACAAGTTGATATTATTTTGCGATGCCCATGGCCACAGTTACAGTTAATAATCCACCATTCTCACTTTCCCGTCAAAACTCCGCCATTATATTTTTACAACCTGATTCTAGTGGTGTCATCTAGTATTAAATTGATTAACTACGATGAATTATATTTAGTTTATTTCTATTGCAGCAATGTTACTAAACCAAAGAGTTACTGTGGTGTTTTAACAGATGGCGTTAGTAGTACAATAACATTTTATCCAATTTATACAATAAAAAATAACTTATAAGTTATAAAAAATTAGGAAAAAATTCCACATGTAGAAATTATTAATATATATATAGCTGCTCGTGCTGATTCACTGATTCACTGACTGATTGATCACCTCTCCTGTAAAATTTTGTATGAAAAATTTTTTTTCCACCGATGGTTTCGTATAGAGGACAAAAATTCATTCGGAGGAAAATTATGGAGAGAGCTGATGATTGAGGATTTCGGAGACGGATGAGGAGCACGGCCAGGGTATTGAAGATAGGTGGGGGGTGCTCGAACAAATGTCACTCGAAACCTCATCCAATTCGCAGTGAGCTGAAAAAAAATTCAAAATGGCGGAAAAAAGATGGCGGCCATACAAATTTCGTCGGTGTCTATCTCGGAGAGTATAAAAGATAGAAGAGTGGTTTCCTGGCAAAAGCTGATCAAGACCCTAAGGTCTACTTGACGAACAGAAAAAAAATTCAAGATGGCGGAATTTTTTTTTTCTTCATACAAAAATATATGGCGAATATTGAAGAGACTAGAAGCCGGGAATCATGCACGACTTTGATACAATTCCTTTTCAAGATTTTTTTTTATTGAAGAATTTTCATTATGACAAATTATGACATATGATGATCGAGGGTTTGGAAGGTGGGTGAGGAGCACGGCCATGGTAATGTAGATAGGTGGGGGTGCTCGAACAAAAGTCACTCGAAATCTCATCCAATTGGCAGTGAGCTGAAAAAAATCCAAAATGGCGGATTCAAGATGGCGGCCATACAAACTTCAACGGTGTCTATCTCGGAGAGTATAAAAGATGGAAGAGTGGTTTTGTGATAGAAAATGATCAGGAGCTGAAAGTCTACTAGACGAGTAGAAAAACCGCGGTCCGCTTGCGGGCCGCGCACCCACGCGCCCTACTAGTTTAAAATAAAATTGAAAATAGAAAATTCAGTCTGTCGAGCTGGGATTCGAACCATCGACTTTTAACTGTTAAGTTACTACAGAAACCACAAGGCTACGGAGACCCAATATTGTACCGAGAAAATACCGAACGCAATGCCAAATTCACATTCAACAAAAAGTGTCGGTTTCAAAAAAGTGTCGAGTGTCGGTTCCTTAATTTATTCCGTCTAGCCCCGTTCCGCACCGCTCGATAAGGAACTAGGTAGGTACGTTCCAATAATAATTAATTACTTATTGTTCATTGCGAAGTCGGGGCGGGCAGCTAGTAATGTATGACGTGTATTTGCAAAACACGACTTCATTGTTAATTTTTAATCCTGTACATTGTCCTAACCTGCTTTCTCAGAATAAATGTCATCCCATCTCTGCCTCCAGGATGTATGAAGTTCTATTTCAAATTAATTTATTTGAAATCTAATATAAGTAATTTAATTGAAATCGGCCGAGGAGTTAAGGGGTAGAGACGTAAGAAATACCTATGTTATAAAAAGACTAGTTTTACTTTTAAACCCTATTTTATTCTCTTAGGGGTTGAAATTTCAAAAATACTTTCTTAGCGGATGCCTAAGTCATAATAGCTGTCTGTATGCCAACCCAATCCATCCAGTGATTTGAGCTGTGCGTTGGTAGATCAGTCAATCAGTCAGTCAGTCAGCTTTTCCCTTTATATATTTAGATATAATAATGGGGTACATGCAAGAAAAACTAAAAGCCTCTATTAGTCATTATAATAGAAGAGTTATTTAATATTAATAAAAATTAATGACCGGGAAAGTGAACACATCAAAAACTTTATGATGTTTTTAATTTCTTTGATACTTTCTCTCCTTGACTTCACTTGAACTTTGACTGTAAAATTACAAAGTTAGAAAATATAGAAGTTTAAATTTTGCCGGCTACTTTGAAACTTTCATACTTGTAAATATTCATATTGTTTACAAGAGGGTTCATAGTAATTCGCGACTGACAATTTTTGAACTTGGAAAAGTTTATTTACTTACTTATTATCTGGGCCTCCCTGGGACTATTCCCTTTGTCCCCCCCCCCTCCCCCCTCCATTTAACATGAGTTGTACTTTATGCTTTTGATAGAAGGTTGATACTACCCGTGAACCTACTATCATAGTTATCAATCATGTTTCGTTTTGATTGTACAAATTCACTACCACAACTGAGATATAAGACCCCTCATCAGTTAAAATCTGTCTGTATAATACCAACAACGCTTCAGTCCCACAAACTTATCAGCACCCCGATTCAGAACCTTACGATAACATAATTATCGATCGATTCGGTTTGTTAACGTACGATAAGATGAATTTTTTGAAACCGACGTAGATATCGTTCGATATCTTCTATCAAACGCTATTACACAACCTTATCGAATAAGATTTTCCGAACGTCCGATAATTTTAGTTGGTAACTTATCGAAAGCTACAGGGCATCCGGTATCCTTTTTTTACGTACTGTGTTTACTGGTTTTTCGTATAAAATGATTATGATGAATGATTTTGGTATGTAAATGATTACTTACCACATTGTACGTATTTTAACATTAAAATAACATATTATGTTCACCACAACTAAATAAAATAAGAACCCAGAGGGATGAAAAGATGAAAATGAAAGCTTAGCGCCATCTATCGACGAGGCTGAAAATTGGCCGTCAATAATTTAACAAGATATCATTTTAAATAATTACTTCAATGACCTTCGAAAATGATTAAAATCTATTTATTTAGTGATAACATGAATTTAATAACAAGTAAAATTTTGGTAAAACAACAAACTTCGTAAATCCACATGTAATTTAATGTAACTTGTCGATACCGATAACGAAGCCGATTCCGTAGTCGACATCGAATCGAATTCTCTAACCGAACGTTCTGAATCGCACGACAAAAAATTTTCGATACGAGATCGATATCTAATCGTATCGAAATGTTCTGAATCGGGGTGCTGGGTCCGTTTACAGCGTCGTTACTACCTATTCTTGCTGTCAATATAATTCTTATAATCATATTATTTCCATGGAACTAGGAATTACGACTAAGATTAACGTTCCAAAGAAATATACGTATATTACTGCCTACATACGATTCTTCTCCTTCGGCAGTAGTGTAAACTATATTTAACTAGTTTTCCGTTAAATATAGACGCTTTTGCACGCCTTTACTTTCCACATAAGTGGTCTGCCTTGCAAGAGAAATTATGTCACACCAATGCCGTGCGCACATTTATCATACTCTATCGGACACAGCGCTAATGTGTGCTTAAGTGGCATACATTATGTTGTATCTTTTCCTTCTTGCTCAGCAGCATTCCATTGTTATGACAGTTTTTTCTATCCTCCATCGCAAGCTTCCCGGAAATATATATATTGACAGAATAATTGAAAATGAAAAAGCTGGAAATTTTAAGTATTTACCTTATACTGCTGCCCGCGACTTCGATAGATTTAGAGTTCACACTACACCGGAGGGGGTCAAGCATTAAACGAACACCCAAAATCAAGAAAATAATTTAGTATAAACTATAACTTTAAGTACCGATTTCACCAACGTCGATTGTCGTATTACTGAGGAATAAATTCGATCACTTATAATTAAAGTATTTAAAATTATTTAAACCATAACCTCATAGAATTGAACCCATATATTATGTAGGATGTTAAATAAGAACCGTACCGTAAAATCTTTGTCTCAAATATAATCGAAGGCTTAAAAGACAATCGTAATAAAAACATACTAGTGGGTAATTCAAATATTATATCAAAAGACTCAATAAAGTACAAGTAAATATTTACATTCACGGTTCGTGCGGCATGCCCAAGACCCAACTGTCAGATTTGATATTACGAGTATAAGCTGTAATGTTGCTCTTGGCAATACACAGGCATTACAGCTATAGTGCGGCACCCCACTATAGTGATTTTGACGGATTTTATACCGCACTGCCGATACGAGGTCGTGCGCTTCTAGACAAACAACAGACCTGCTGCAGCTTTGCATCAGCGCAACGGATGGCTAAGATACACTGCGATTTTTTTGTGTAGGAGTCTATGAAGGCGCCGCAGAACTCCGCAACGCTTCGCAATTCCGCAGCGCGTATACGCATAGATCGCCGCAGCGGCGCCGCAGATGCACTGTAGTGCTGTCGCACCGTGCCATGCGTTTTGTTGTTTTCAGTACAAACGCAACCACGCATGAGATAGTGTGAAAAGTCCCGAAGACTACATCAGTCCATTATTCAAGGTGTCTACTGCGATTCCCTGAGCTAAGTTTTTAAAATCTTTCGGGAACTCTTTGATTTTCCGGGATAAAAAGTAGCCTATGTCACTCTCCAGGTCCTCAACTATACCCATGCAAAAAATCACGTCGATCCGTAGTCCTGTTGCGGCATGATTGAAGGACAAACCAACAAACCAACAAACAAACACACTTTCGCATTTATAATATAAAGTAAAGTAAGGATAGTAAATATTTTTAGCGCTTTACCGTTACAAACTTGAAACAAATAACATTGATGTCGACTCCACGTTTCGTATCATCATCATCAACATCATCATCATCATCATCATAATCAACCTTTAGATGTTCACTGCTGGACATAGGTCTCCTGCATGGACCTCCACAGGCTTCGGTCTTGCGCCGCCTGAATCCAGCGGCTCCCTGCGACTCGTTTGATGTCGTCGGTTCACCTAGTGGGGGGTCTGCCAACACTGCGCTTACCGGTGCGGGGTCGCCACTCCAACACCTTGGGACCGCAACGACCATCAGCTCTTCGAACTATGTGCCCTGCCCATTTCCACTTCAGTTTTGCGACACGCTGAGCTATGTTGGTGACTTTGGTTCTCCTACGGATCTCCTCATTTCTGATTTGATCTCGCAGGGATATACCGAACATAGCTCTCTCCATCGTTCGCTCAGTGACCCTGAGCCTTCTTATGAGGACCATAGTTAGCGACTATGTCTCGGATCCGTAAGTCATCACTGGCAACACGCACAGTTCGGAGACTTTAGTCTTCAGGCACTGAGGGATTTTGGACGAGAAAACATCTCGGAGCTTCCCGAACGCTGCCCAGCCGAGTTAGATTCGGCGGTTGATCTCTTTCTCGAAATTGGACCTACCTAGCTGGACTGTGTGTCCAGGTATATATACTCGTCCACAATTTCGAGTGCAGAGTTCTCAACGATTACTGGGTGGAGCGGAGCATGAGCATTGGACATGATTTTCATCTTGCTCATGTTCATTTTCAGGCCCACCTGTTTAGAAACCCTGCTGAGATCGTTGAGCATTGTATTGAGGTCTCTCAGAGTCTCTGCCATGACTACTATGTCATCGGCAAATCGCAGGTGAGTGACGTTTCGTATAGCTTAATATTATTATGTAATATAGTGAATAAGAGTGTTATTAGTTGTTAGAGTAAACACGGTTTAGATTACTTTTCGATCGCGTGCGTTTTAGCTAATGCCACAATAACATTCAGATAAAAGCGTGCCTTCATGCGTAGATTAATAAAAATAACAAATAAATGTTTGTCGTTACCGGCAAAATGGGTCTTATTTACATTATTCACTAGTCGTCATAATAATATTTTTTACTTTTTAAACGCGTACTAGTATTTAACCAAAAGGTGTCCACTTCTGGTCACAGACATACATTTATTATACAAATAAATATTTTTTTTAAAAAGCGTGAGTGTCTGGAACACTCTGTTGGAATGAAGTATTAATAAATTCATAATAAAAATAAATAAAATAATAATAATAATCATCTGACGTCAGGATTCGAACCCCTGAACAGATAGTTTCACTAATTCGTTTAGCCGCTACGCCACCAAAGCTATGACGGAAGAATTCTTACACTTTTTCGCCTAGCCCCCGTCCGTAACGTCCGTCCGATAAAGAACTTCGTTCCAATAAATAAAATAATTTATTTTATTTTATTTTACTGCCATATTATACCGTATGTCGTATTTTATTGCCGTATTTTGTGCTATTAGGTAGGTCGTAGTCATTTCGTTTGCTAATTACTTTTATATTACGCCGAAAAATTAATAATAAACAAAGAATTCTTTTGTATTGTAAAACTCAGGTGCTAAAACTAAGCTATTTATTATTTTGTACAGTACTGGTTCTGTTTTCTTCCGATAACGGCGCCTGTCGAGTGCAAGAAGATAAATATTTTCTATTGGAAGAGAAATTGAATCAATTTTCCCTGTAAAGTGCAGATGTTTTATGATACTCCTTTAGGTGTCTAGCTGTTACATTTGATACATAAAATTACTTCAATCCCTTTATTATTTCTATTTCAGCTGAAATTGTATCTGTACAATTTGAGTTGGTATATTATTGTATTATATTATGTATTATATTTTAAGGTGATTTTCTTCGAATTCGAATGTTAATGCACTAAGTGGGGTCCGTTTTCCAGCATTCTCTTGCCCAATTTGCCGGATCTTGTGCATCCGATTTTGTTCTATTTATTTATTGGCTCTCATATCGATGTTTACGAGATGTAGCGCGTTCTTGGATAGACGCGAGTTTTAGCTGCTTATTTAAGACGCTTATAAATTCATAGATAATATTTTTTTTTATGCTACGTAGCTTCGATCGATAGATGTTATCTTATAGTAGACCCTTCTCATTCTGATGCAAAGTATTGGACCAGCAATAGGTTGAGACTAGAGATGATGATTATGGTAATGGAATTATGTTATTAAGTTGAAGGGAATCAGTGGGTTCGCTATTTTTTTTTTTGCGATTAAAGTATAAGAAAGTATAAGTTTTTATTGGATCCTTAAGAAAATTTCATATATACAATACTATATTAAACCTAAATTTAATTCTAAAATTAAAACTAAAATAAAAACTAATTAAAATCTAAAACCCCATCCAAGCCACCGCAGTGTGGCATAGTACCCAAGATGCTGGCAGCATTACCTCTTTGGATAGCCAAGCTAATCCTTTGGCCAAGGTAGCTGCCAGCTCTTGGATCCCCGGTAGACTCGATCACTTTTTTTGATATCTCTAAAAAAAGTGCGCAAGCCTCCGGGCCCCACGGCCCCAGGGTCTCTACACCAAAAGGCGCAAATATGAAACCACTGTCAAGTTTTTCATATTTGCGCCTCTTAGCCTGTTCGGCGCTAGTAGCCGCTGCACCCGGGCAGTAATTTTATGTATCAAATGTAGTTCGCTATTAAAAAATATTTGCTCAAGTCAGTACTTATTATTGTTTTACAAAAAGTTTTTATTCGATGACAAATTACCAATCCACTACGCTCTCACCTGGTGATAAGTAAATATGCCGTCTATAGGATAGAAGTATGGCACCCCCAATTTGGTTAGGTACTATTCGGCATAGTACCAGAACGCGATGATTTTTGCCATTAGGGTGGTAATATAGCCATTGCTGAAACCTTTCACAAGACACCAGTATTAAAAACAGAATTTAGTGAATAAATAATTAAACGTAAAGCACAATTTCTGTCACTTGCCAAGTTCGAAATCAGAAAACCGCTGTCCTCAAGTTGGCTCGAAGTTTGGTGAAATTGCTTTGTAAGAAAACAAAGCGGCAAGTCGTAACTTTCGACCATGTTCGAAACTTAACGTGTAGGTTTTGTAATACCGCGCTTTCAGCTATAACCTACTTAAGAAAATGTGAAATGACTATAATATGAGTTGTTAGCAGACGCCTGACACTCTCCTCCAAATAAGGTTATTAGTTTGCCTTTACGAGTGGAAGCGACAATAGTGCAACGGCTAGCCGTTGAGGGTTAAACTAGTAACAGATTAGACATCTTTAATAAAAATCATATACTTTTTATAATATTCAGTACACAACTGAATGCAACAAACCAAAAAGATGGATCTACGATAAAACGAAGAAGGTAAATCCACGTAAACCTTTCGCGGAAGCATGCCAGACTACAATAAAAACCTCAATACAATCCGTTCTGGGGGTTTTAAGTTACAAACGAATGGATGAATGTAATAAATTCTGTAAAACTTACTTACTGTAGTGGATTGACCCAAAGAGGATCTTAGCTTCTAACACTAGTAGCTGCCACTCATATAATATGTACTGCGTCGCTTCGCACCAATGGTCTATTGGGGGTTTGCAGAATTGGCGATACCTGGGTCGTCCCACGGGGCGTATTCTTATTGATCACCCAAGGGTGCCCTTCTCACAGCACTTCTCCCATTCTCTCTTGGCGCCCCCCGTGCTAGCGTTGTATCACCGATTTAGTTTCTTGAATGATATTGAATACAGCCACTAGTTTCTCATGATGATCTTTACTTCTCTGTCTCCAACAACAAATATTATAATGCATTAATTCTATTCAAAAATTAGTATAGGGTAGTCCCGATTCACTCACTTACCTACTGACTTATCAATGTCCCACCCTAAGAGGAAAGGGAGGCTTTATATCTTCACTTTATAGAGTCTTTATTATACCTAATTTTTAGTCTTAATATTTTAGGTAGTTATGATCACAATTCACTCGAAATAGGATAGACGAAGTTGCTGCTGCTTCTAATTCCACACGAGCGAAGCACTCTGTAGAATATCTATTGTATAATATGTATGCCTAGCTGAGGAATGCAGGCTGTTGTTTCAGTATGATAAATTGCTTTTTTATTTACTATTGTGTTACATTGTTTCGTTTTTTATTGTGTGAGCTGTGCAGAGTTTCCAATACTAAGCTTGATTAATAGGTATGTTTGTCTTTATTTTGTGTACTTTGTTAATGTGGTCAACAAACTTAATTTATTAATTTGATTTTTCCTTTTAAGAATCTCCCGTTAGCTGAAGTTCATACAAACGTGACGTAGTCATGTATTAGCTTTTGCTTTAGTTTAGAAACTACTCATGTCGCCGGGATATTAAACTTTGCAAACATAATAAAATGAATCTTAAGTCCAGGGTTGAAATTGGTTTCGTTGTAAAAAATTATTGAGTTATAAAACATTTTTTTTACACAATTTCTATATGGTCAATGCACATATCTATCAACTATCACATTGTTCCAATTTCCAAGCAATTTTGTACTCTTAATAATTATCTCTATTTTTCTATACTATTTTTTCACATCAAAACTATTTTTGAACCTCGATACGTACGAGTATATCCCTTTATACATATTTGAAAAGTTCGATATCAATCCGACATAGTTTCTGTATTAAGAATATATTTTTTCACCTCTCTAGCTCAAAAAAGGCGCCTTTGCTGCCCAAAACCAGTGAGTAAAAGTCGTTTTTGCTCACCCAGTGAGAAAAGGTATTTGAATTTAGAACGCTTTGGATTTTCATTTCTTCAATTAATTGTCTCAAGAAAAGTTCGGTTTGTATATAATATTGTTGTATACACCAACATTTTATTTGGTCAAATTTTTTTAACTCTATATTTTATTATTCAAATTCAAACTATTGACTTATTGTTAAAAACCTCACTACACTCAGGATTCTAAATAAGAATCACTCGCTACGCTCGTGATTCTAAATTAGAGTCCTTCGCTCGCTCGGGATTCAAACTAGGTACTCGCAACAAAAAAAATCTTTGCTATCTTGTTTCAAATTATTGTATGAAAAATACAGAATTTTTCAAACAAAACCTATTGAATAACCCTAAATCTACTGCTCGACTCGCAAGTTAAAGAAGGTGGAATTACTGTGACGCGTCAATCAAAAACGCAATACTTTTGCTGATGGTGAAGTTGAGAAAAGTCTCATTTTAGGGGCACGTAACAAGAGAGCTCCTAAAATCCATCATGATTTGGAATTGCTGGAAAAAGAGGCGTTGGTCGTAGAAAAAGTCCTGGCTTCGTAACACGATGGGAGAGGACGGGTTCATCGCGAGTGCAACTGAAGTCTTTCGCCTCGCGCAGCACAAGCAGGAGTTTAAAAGGGTGTCAACCTTCGCTAGTCAGAAAGCCGATAAATAGCCATCCAACTATTTGAACTTGAAGTTTACTTTGCTCCTGTAACACTATTATTTTGCAGTCATTTTGTATTTCGCAATTGCCGAATATCTGAAATTCTGTGTGACCAATAAAGCCGCGGTTGTATAACTTCTGTGTTCTTATTAATTGAAACTTCGCTCGCCTTCAATGTTTTGCAGCTTCGGGCATCCGAGTTTTAATCCGGCCGTTATTACGAAGGATTATGAGTTGGCAGCGTTTTATTTTAACCCAGAGGGAGTCGGGGACTGCGTATTTGTTTTGTTTGTGTTAATGAAACCGAGTAGGTATTACGTGCCTTTCAACAAAATATTAGAATGAGCAAATTCTGAATGAGCAGTGGACGAGACATACAGCTTGTTGGGGTCTCAATGTACTAAAATGACAACCTGATGACGAAAATAATATTGTTGGTATAGTTCTTAACTAGATAGGCGAGATCAAACGAGGGGGTTACTGGGATGCTGGACGCTGGAAGTGGCATAAGACTATGTCAACATCATCATCCGACCCATCAACAGCCCAGCACTAGGCACGAGCCTCGCCTATCAGAATGAGAAGTATAGGCCATAGTCTACCACACTGGTCATGCGAATTGGCAGACTTCACACACATTTGAGAAGATTCTAGAAAACTCTCAGCCATGCAGTTGTAGGTTTCCTCATGATGACTTATTTAATCCTTAAAGCACCGACCGTATGTGCGTTTTTATTGCAAAAAAAGGACAAAACTCCGAAAAGTTGGAGGTTTCTTGGGATTAAACCCCGGATCTCTCCAAAAAGGAGCCTGAAGTTTTAACCAATGTGCAGTGTGAACATCCCTACGACAGACATTAGACTGGTTGGTTTTTATTGGTTGACAAAAACTACGACAATGACGAGCAAATCTTATGTAATGGCACGAGTCCTGAAGATTCCATTAGTCTGGTATAAACCTTGATCATAAATTTCAACCTTAATAAGTCTGTACGTTAAAGCGTAATCTGATACAGCTTTTGTGAAAGAGATCTTTGGGTCAATAAACTAAAGATTCACCTTTATACAGCGACGGACGCGTTGAAATCGTGGACGTTAAGGGTAAAAGCACAGAAGTTAACCAAATTCAAAAAGGAGGAGGTTCTCAAGTCGTCGGAATCTTTTTTTATGTATGTTCACCTATTACTCAAAGACGCCTGAACCGGATTGAAAATTTTTTTTGTTGCAAAGGGTATACTTCCCAGGTGGTCCTTTTTCATTTAAATTTTATCGAAATCGGTCGAATCGATTTATCGGTCGGTAAACCGCTAGCGGTTTAAAAAAATTCAACAATAAAAATTTATTTACTTTGTAGTGGCGAGGACGTTTGAAGTCGGTTTTTTAAAAATATTTTTTTATTAGATAGGTATAGATTATAGCGTTCGCAGTTACCGAAATTGCAAAGGGGATGTTGAAGGGGGATGGGATGGGGAAGGACTCTGAAAATTTGATTTTCAAAAAACACGTGCGGTGTGGTTACCTTATAACAACTATTATAAGAAAGCATCAATCCTTAGTAAACAGCGGTTCTCGATATAATTATTTTTGAGAAGGGCAGTTTAAAATTACCTCTGCACTCTTGATTGCGTATTCGGTAGACAGTTGCTATGCAGTAATATCAACTGCACTAAAATTTTACTGCAATTTTGCCAATGGACTACAGTCCTAAGTTCATGACTGTATTCTTACCCTAAGAGGTCAATCAGAATTCCAAACTACCGCGAAAATTGGTATATCGCCACTGCGAAAAGGATCGTTTGCTTTTGCCCTTATACGCGGTTATATACCGTAACAGGGGATGTCGCGGCGAATATATTGCAACTGTACATCAGAGCTTATGACATACAATAATTCACAGCTGTAATGGCGATACGAGTGTTGCGTTGGGTGTTGTTGGCTTAAATAGAACAGAGGTGGAACAGAGATACAATTTGATTATGAGATGGCGAGGACATTACGTGATCTTCGCGGGGATACCATGTTTCTTCCATACATCTGACTGAAAGTGGTACTTTAAGATCCTATTTTACCTTCGTATTTTACTGTTCCCAAGTAATTTTCGTCATAATAATATTAAGGCACAATAGTAATTTTTATTGGCATAAAATATCTAAATCATTTTAATATTAGAGCATTATAATGTAATATTAACAATTATTGTAACATTTGCAATACCCTGACTGGGTCTCATGTTTGATGTTTGTAACCCAATATGAGAGCAAATAAATAAATAAAATAAATAAATCCACGCGGATGAATTAGCGGACATACGCAAGTAAGATTTTACATCTAATCACATAGTTTGAAACGTCTGGGCCTATACTACCAACGCTTATAGCAGATCAGTTTTTGAGATGCTATTTAATACAACTTTAAAATCATTACTCTTAGATTGCCATTGTTTGATATACCAAAACAATTTTTAAATAATAAGTATACTGCTTAAATAAGCGTTGCATTTGCATAGCCGCTAGTTCATTAAGCCCGTACTATGAGCAGGTTTACACGTCTATTGTATTCGGCTATCTCGTACTGCAAGCGAGGGGATGTCGCCGCCAATATACTGCAACCACACGTCATAATAACTCATGGTTAAGCTAATTAGAAACTAAACTTCATTCATTTTTAGGGTTCCGTACCAAAATGGTAAAAATGGAACCCTTATGGTGAGACTTTCTCCGTCCGTCCGTCCGTATGTCACAGTCGATTATTTCAGTAACTATTAAAGCTATCGACATGAAATTTGGCACAGTTGTGTATAGTAGTGGCCCAACATCATTGGAATAAAGAAAAATCGAAAATTATTTTTAGTTTTTTTAAAAAAGGGGGAAAATCGGGGGTTTGAAATTTCAAAGTAAAATAACTATGCCGAGTGGGGTATCATATGAAAGGCCTTTTACCAATCGAAAAATCTGAAATAATTATTAGTTACTTACTTTAGGAGCACGGAACCCTTGGTGCGCGAGTCCAACTCGCACTTGGCCGGATTTTTTTCATCTCTACCCATTGCCAGCCCACTAACGGGCATAGGTCTCCTCTCCAATGAGAAGGGTATGGGAATGAAACTAAAACGCAATTTCGAAATTTTATCTAAATATTTTAGCTGATTTTGTATGTATATAATTCCCATATCAGTTGAGAAGTTTATTATATTCAGTTATCTGCCGCTGCGAGCGAGGGGGTGTCGCCTCGAATATATTGCAACTCTAGGTACATTCGAAGTTATAACTTGCGATGACTCATGGTCGATGTTGCAATACAAACATTTGAGTTGATTTTAACTTTGAAAGCTCTGCTTATTGCTACAAGTAACAGCTGGTTTTAGATTTAGAGCGGAAGGGGAAGACTCTTTTAGAAGTCTAGAAGAAAGACTAATTTACACTCCCATACCTCTGCCAAGTTAGCCCACTTCCATCTTAGACTGCATCGTCAATTAGATAATATCTCCAGAGTTTTTTTATTAAGCATAATCAGGTATGGTAAATAATGACGTCAGCATAAAAGCCTCATATTGTACATAGGTCTCATGAAGGAATTTAATCACTGACGCTTCTTGTGCGCAGAGGTCTCCTGCAACTCGTTTGATGTCATCCTTCAGTCTTTTGCGAGTCTGAGGCGAGTCAAGTGTCACTGCACTTTCCGACGCAGACTCTCCATTCTAGTACTTTGGGAATGGTACATTAATGTACCGGCCAAACATAGTCTGATGATCTCATTATTCGACTAACGCCCGCTTGCAGAAACGCCGGGTTATCCTTTTAACCCAGAGTTAGCTGCTGCTTTGACAGATTTCGTATAAAGCTTCTGTCAAAATTACAAATTCATTCCTGGGTTAAATCTAACCCGGCGTCTCTGCAAGCGGGCCTTAGCGCAATAATATGGGACACAGCATCATCGTATCGATTTAGTATGACTTGACGTATGTCATAAATAAACGACTCCGAAAATATCTTTGGGATAAGTTTGACCGGTCGTACCGACAGATGTGGTTAGCACGATGAGCGCTTAATACAATATAGTTTTTGAATCTTAGAAAAAAACTGGAAAATGTGTGCAAGCCGAGGCCGAACCTAACCGGTGGTAGAGTCTTGACTTGTCATAAGAGCTATTTTGCCAATAGTTTTAAATTATGAATTTTTGATGTGCAAGCTTAATACTAGGGGTACATAACATATTGTATGACTCTTGGCTGTTCTCTGTTCAGGCGCCACAGCTCTTTGTGCTCTAATTTCAATTAGAAACTGGAGCGTGGAATTGATAAATTTATCACAAATTGTGTCATGGATATCGGTTGAATAACAACATTCTAGGAACAATAACACCAAAATATGTAAGAGATGACATAAACGTAGATATTATTTGAATTCAATGTAAACATCGCGATGGTCATGACATATTGAACTACACAATAATAAATATTATTCATGATTTTTTGCTTTGGCCATGCCACTTAATCGTGTAATCGTTATTTACAAAAAATTGCTAAAATTAAATAAACGAATAAAAATGTCTTTATTCCCATATTCCTTAAATTCTAAATATTACGTAGACTGTTGTTAATTTTGTTAGCATTACATTTCTTATTATAGTATTGAGTTGGTTCGTTATGAAAATAAAAAATATGGAACCCCTTTCGGAGATTGGTCTTCTCTACATCCTATTTTGTTTCCTCTTTGTAGCGCTTTTCTGACCCAGTCGTTCTCTGCCATCCTGCAGATGATTATAACGTCGCGTTTGCCCATTTGAATTTGGGGTCTGCCTCTTTTTCTTTTCGCCTCAGGGCCAGATCAGGTTGTTGTTGTTATGGTCCACCTATCATCGTTCAAACGAGCTATAAAAGAAATCAATGACTTTGGTATCTGCTCGATTTGCAGAAGATTTAAATCTTTTTGATTTTTCTGATGCCTAGAAATACGCAATCTGCGTTCCATTGCTCTTTGTCATACTAATACATAGTTTGTTTTTAGATTTTTTTTATGTGAGTCCAGGTTGTGCAGTGGATTAGACATGGAATATAAAGTTAACATACTCCATGAAAATTTTAAAGTTAATGAACTTTCTACTCAGTTAGAAAGTTCACTAACATCAAAGTTTTGTAAACATATTTTTTATTTTTATCTTCATGCTAATTGCGTGGCCATTTACCCGGTCTTATATTCGCACATGTTTCACGTTCACGACAATTCAGATAACTTTCTATAACAAATTAGTTTATTAGCAACAATAAAGGTATATTAGCCCACCTAATTAGTGTGATCTAGTACTATCATTTTAAATGCAAAAGTGTGTTTGTTTGTTGCTTTTTCTAGAAATGCTTCCGATACCGATATATCGGTGATATCGGGAGTTTTCCAATGTATCGGAATCAGCGATATTAAATTTGCCGATACACCGATACTTTATGAATTTCGCGCTGTAGACAACCCATGTGAACACGCCAACGGCGTCATCGGCGCCACATTGCGAAATCGGCTTTTAAGTAACGAATAATTTAAGAATGTTGCGTTTCCTGAATAAAAATCTCATAACTAGGAACTTTAATAATTAAGTTTTGTCTTCTGAGCGGGTATCAATTATCTTTTCTAAATAAATATTATTAAAAGTATGAGTAATTTTGTCTTTTTCTAAAGCCTTGAATCTTAACTGTCCATATCGGTTTCGGTATCGGCGATACTTTTTTATAAATATCGGTATCGGTATCGTATCGGCTGAAGTGCGTATCGATGCATCCCTAGTTTTTTCCTTCGATCACGCAGCAACGGAGCAACTTAATTTTTTTAGGCACTGATTTAAGGAGGCAGTTGTAAATAGCAGTTTTGGTAAGTTAAAAATTATAAATGGCACGTTTAATAACTACTTCAGCAGTTAAAACTAAGCAGTAAAGTAAACAAAAATGAGTAATAAAAAACTATGAAATGAATCAGTGAATATATACTTGAGCAGGAAAATAATTAAATAAAATAAAAAAAAAACGAGCGGTTACGTGTGGGCAGTAATAAATCGGAATTTGTCGGTAAGAAATCTCATTCTAAGCAATTCTATAAACAATGAGGTGGTAAAATCGACGATCACTGAGATAATTTCTTAATTGAGACATCTTTGGTAATTTGAGAATTAACTTAGGTATTGACGAAATAGAACCTAAGTGCACCTGAGTGTTCATGTCAAACCCCAACCTAACCCAACTTTAGATTTTGGCAAATATAGTTCTTGTTAGGCTAGATCGCGTTCGTATTATAGCTATATTCCTAGTAAGATAGCTTATTACGAAAACAAATGCAAGAATTCAAAACGCAAGCTCACGCCAGACGATTACCAACCCTGTGATAGGTCGCTTCCGCCACCCGCGCTAATAAGCTCCGACCAACTGACGAACATTTACCTCTCTTTTCAATGAATTTGAGTTCGGGTGTCACCGCTCGCTATGATCTGCCGAATTATTTATCGAACCGCTCATTCTATCATTTTTACCGCTCATTCTGTTATTGGACTGCTCAATTATTTTTAAAATTGACATTGTATGATAAAATAACCGACTAATTGATTTTTTATTACTGTCCATGTATTACTTTCGCAATTATTAATTAACCGCCATTAAATTAAATAACTGCTCAATATGTTTTTGAACTGATCATAATGGCATCTCGAATAGGTATTTAAATAACAGAATAATTAATTAGTTAACAGAATATTCGACCGAGCGAAGCGAAGGTCTTTGAGTTAACTAGGGCGATTTGCACTTGTCCGTCCGTCCGTCCGTCCGTCCGTCCGTCTGTCAGAGCCTTATAACTTTTGAATTACTGAACGTAATTACTTCAAATTTAGATATAATATGTAAACCGATGGCCTCCAGCCGAAAATGGCTTAAAAAGTTATAAAAATCTTTATTTCAGGGGGGCTCTCATAGAAGCGAATGCGAAGTAAAAAAAAAAAATCGCGTTACATAAAATTGTTACGTATCATTTTAAAGATAATTTTGAACTGAGTACAAAAATATTTTTTTTTTAATTTTTCCCTTAAAATTGACGAAATGGGGGGCTTTCAAAGTGGCGATTTTATACGCTCGCTTGAAGACGCTCTCTAGAAAAATCCGCTATGGATTTTCAAACTGATTTTATGTTTTTAGGTCACTTATATCCTGTACTTGAACAACAAATACTAAAATTATATGAATATTATAAAGAAACGAGATTATTTAATTTTTAATGGGCGTCAGTAATTCATATAGCATCAACATAGCTTCACAATAATGCTAATAGATGGCGCAGTCAGTAACTATTCCCATGGAACTACGAGTTAAATTCAATGTTTGATAAATAATTCAATGTTTTCACTAACGTTCCCTAACCTTTACGGGCTACCTATAAGTTAGGTGATTGATGTTTTCTGTCAACTTATTTATCACGATCCTGTACGGGACACCTAAAAGGATATTGGGACGGATGTTAGGACTTAGGATTGTATTTAGGAGCTACCTACGTTAAGAGACTCCTACTTAGGGGATGATTTAGGTATGTTTGGTGAAAACGGGCATAATAATAATGTCAGTTTTGGTTATCATGTATCGATTGAATGAATAATCATGGGATACCGTTACCGCGAGGTCTCAGTTCGGGGCGAACCACTAGTTAATTAGTTCCCATTTTTTTATTGCTTGGCTACAGTTGAGGTTCTAGAGAGTGACATAAGCTACCTTTTCCGCCGAAAACAAGTGACTTAGGTATGTTCACCGCGGGATGTCTAAAACCTCCAACTCACTCACACTCCAAAACAACAACAAAAACTCCACTCAGATGCTCTAAGATAAAACTAATTTTCGATTTTTATTATTCCAATGATATAGGGCCACTAATATATACAACTATTCCAAATTTCATGTCGATAGCATTATTAGTTACTAAAATAATCGACTGACAGATGACCGGACGGACGGACGGAGAAAGTCTCACCATAAGGGTTCCATTTTTACCATTTTGGTACGGAACCCTAAAAAACAAACATTGATAAAATTTAAAAGAGATTTACCTGGATAAATGTTTTTATTCCATAAACGACTATTTAAATTCATGACTTAGATACTCGCTGCATTTACAAAAAGTCGTGTGGTGACGTGGGACACCAGATAGGAACGAAGTTATTATTATAAAAATATTAATTTCAAGTTCTATTCGAGATATAAAGAAAATAATTATTCGGGTATACATTTTTTATCATGATTTTTTTATCGATAAAAATCAAAATGACCCCAGGGAAGCCTAAATATCGATTTTATAAAATATTAAAAATAAAAAACGAAATTAAAATGCGCGCCCCCCCGGGTGGGCTCGAACCACCAATCTTTCGGTCGAGCCAATTGAGTCACGGGAGCGATGCACAACTTGTTGAAATTATTATATAAGATATTTTTTAGGCCATCAAAAAGTGTCGAAAGTGTCGGTACAACTTTTGATCTTAATTTCTGTTTAGCCCCCTTTCGCAACGCGCGATAAGGAACTTCGTTCCAATAATCAACCATTGTGTAAATTTTTGCATGCCCTTTATTCGGCGGATTGCGGAATGTTTTGTACCTACCAGAATGTAATTGTTAGTAAATGATTTGATTTGATTTGTGCCGTAGGAAAAATTACTCGTGGCCTACTAATATTTACTCTGAGCTCGTGGCAGACATGACCCCACACATCATAACTATTAATAAAAATAGGTACTTACACAAAAGCTGTTGGTAAACAAGTCTTTAATGCTTAATTGTGCCTATATTTCAATGTTGTTTCCTGCGAGCAAACATCTATAGAAAATAATAATTAAGTATATGGAATCCAATGTAAATTGTCTTTGTATTTAAATTTATTTTCTCTTGTTCAGTTGGTGAAAGAATGATAAATTGACGACTTTAATTACATTATTATATTTATAGTAAATATAATAATAAATAATATAATAATAACCGAATTGATAACCTCCTTTGTTTGAAGTCGGTTAAAAATAAAAGGTGAACATTAATAAATATATTATTATTTTCTTATTATCGTCACAGAGTAAGGATAGGTGTGCTATCAACATTCGTCATAAGCTTCGTATCCTGCCTCAGGCTACATGAGTAACTAATTGAACAGAGTAAAATCTTTTAAAGAACTTGCAAAACGTACCAAACCAAATACCAAATACCGTAAACGTATTTTCACAAGAGCGTAAGAAAAATGAAGCTTCACTCGAATACCTAATTCTTATATTTTACCAAAAATAGTGACATAGTATCGTTAAAATCCTACTTCCTACTAGGTAATCCTACTTCCTAATTAATTTTCTTTCCTACTATTATGCTATAATATAATAATATGTACCTATAATATTCGACCGAGCGAAGCGAAGGTCTTTGAGTTAACTAGGGCGATTTGCACTTGTCCGTCCGTCCGTCCGTCCGTCCGTCCGTCTGTCAGAGCCTTATAACTTTTGAATTACTGAACGTAATTACTTCAAATTTAGATATAATATGTAAACCGATGGCCTCCAGCCGAAAATGGCTTAAAAGTTATAAAAATCTTTATTTCAGGGGGGCTCTCATAGAAGCGAATGCGAAGTAAAAAAAAAAAAATCGCGTTACATAAAATTGTTACGTATCATTTTAAAGATAATTTTGAACTGAGTACAAAAATATTTTTTTTTTAATTTTTCCCTTAAAATTGACGAAATGGGGGGCTTTCAAAGTGGCGATTTTATACGCTCGCTTGAAGACGCTCTCTAGAAAAATCCGCTATGGATTTTCAAACTGATTTTATGTTTTTAGGTCACTTATATCCTGTACTTGAACAACAAATACTAAAATTATATGAATATTATAAAGAAACGAGATTATTTAATTTTTAATGGGCGTCAGTAATTCATATAGCATCAACATAGCTTCACAATAATGCTAATAGATGGCGCAGTCAGTAACTATTCCCATGGAACTACGAGTTAAATTCAATGTTTGATAAATAATTCAATGTTTTCACTAACGTTCCCTAACCTTTACGGGCTACCTATAAGTTAGGTGATTGATGTTTTCTGTCAACTTATTTATCACGATCCTGTACGGGACACCTAAAAGGATATTGGGACGGATGTTAGGACTTAGGATTGTATTTAGGAGCTACCTACGTTAAGAGACTCCTACTTAGGGGATGATTTAGGTATGTTTGGTGAAAACGGGCATAATAATAATGTCAGTTTTGGTTATCATGTATCGATTGAATGAATAATCATGGGATACCGTTACCGCGAGGTCTCAGTTCGGGGCGAACCACTAGTTATTATAAATGCAAAAGTTTGGATGTATGGATGGATGGATTGATGGATGAATGGATGGGTGAGTGTTTGTTACTCGATCACGCCGTAACGACTGAACCGATTTAGCTGGTTGGAATGGAGAACTTTACATACACATTTTTGGCTACCTTTTATCCCGTAAAATTAAAGAGTTCCCGCGGGAATCAAAAATCCCACCCGCGTGGAATAATTCACGCTGACGGAGTCGCGGACATCATCTAAAAGTAGAATCAATCATTCAGTAGACTGAAATGACAGTTGCTAATGTCACTTTGTAAAATAATATTGCTATATTTATTGTAATAGTGATGTTCTAGTATAGTAGTTAGTGAAAGCTGTAGTACTGTACTTTTACATTTCATTTTATAAATCTCATGAGATCACATAATATGTAATAGAAATAGTAATAAAGGTCACCTTTTTAAAGCTGTAATAAAATAAAGCACGAATAGAAATATGTAAGATCTATTGGATATATTTTAGATATATTTTAATACCGTCATCAAAATTGGCATAACACCAGAAAAATGGAGCAGAAGTGTCACGGTTCTCTTTTTCAAAAAAGGAGATAAGAGCCTACTCAAAAACTATAGGCCAATCTCACTTCTGAGCCATATCTATAAGCTGTTCTCGCGGGTGATTACGAACCGTCTCGCTCGAAGGCTTGACGAATTTCAGCCGCCAGAGCAGGCCGGGTTTCGCAAAGGCTACAGCACCGTAGACCACATTCACACCCTACGGCAAATTATGCAGAAGACCCAGGAGTATAATTTGCCCCTCTGTCTGGCATTTGTGGACTACGAGAAAGCCTTTGATTCCGTTGAGACCTGGGCTGTTCTGGATTCATTGCAGCGATGCCAAGTCGACTGGCACTATATCCAGGTGTTGAGAAGTTTGTATGAGGCCGCCACTATGACAGTCCAAGTCCAAGACCAACAAACGAATCCGATTCCCATACGAAGGGGGGTAAGACAGGGAGACGTTATATCCCCGAAACTTTTCACTTGCGCCCTAGAAGACGTGTTTAAGGTGTTGGACTGGAAAAGTCGAGGTGTTAATGTGAATGGTGAATACATCTCAACACTTGCGTTTTGCAGACGATATAGTTATACTGTCGGAATCGCTGCAAGATCTTGAAGAAATGCTGGCCCAGCTTAGCTGTTCTTCCAGACAAGTGGGTCTTGAGATGAACATAGACAAAACAAAAGTCATGTTTAACGAGCACGTTATCTCAAGACCGGTTAACGTCGGAAATGTCAGCATCGAAGTTGTTCAGGAATACAACTACCTTGGCCAGATTATACAACTCTGTAGAAACAACTTCGACAAGGAGGCTGACAGAAGAATTCAGTTGGGCTGGGCAGCATTTTCAAAGCTGCGTCAGGTCTTCGATTCGTCAATACCGCAAAGCCTGAAGACAAAGGTTTTCAATGAGTGTGTCCTACCGGTAATGACGTATGGAGCGGAAACGTGGACACTGACGGTGGGCCTCGTTCACAAATTAAAAGTCACTCAGCGCGCTATGGAGCGAGCTATGTTGGGAATCTCTCTCAGGTATAAAATCCGGAACGAGGAAATTCGTAGAAGAACAAAAGTGACCGACATAGCTCTGAGGATTAGCAAGCTGAAGTGGCAGTGGGCAGGTCATACCTGCCGCAGAACCGATGGCCGATGGGGCAGACGTGTTCTGGAGTGGAGACCGCGTACCGGCAAGCGCAGTGTAGGACGACCTCCAACTCGTTGGACCGATGACCTTAAGAAGGTGGCGGGAAGCAGTTGGATGAGGAAGGCGGAGGACCGTGTTTGGTGGCGCGTTCTCGGAAAGGCCTATGTCCAGCAGTGGACGAATACAGGCTGATGATGAAGATCTATTGGAACGTAGTTCCTTATCGCGCGGTACGGAACCCGGCTAGATGGAAAAAATTAAGGAACCGACACTCGACACATTTTTGAAACCGACACTTTTTTGTTGAATGTGAATTTTGCATTGTGTTCGGTATTTTCGCGATCAACACGGCGTCTTCGTAGCCTAGTGGCTCCGGCAGTTGTTTTAAGTTATAAAAAATTAGGGAAAAATTCCACATATAGAAATTATTTAAAATAAAATTCAGAAAATAGAAAATTCAGGCTGTCGAGCTGGAATTCGAACCATCGACTGTGAACTATTAGGCGACTGCCGGAGCCACTAGGCTACGGAGACGCCGTGTTGTATTCGCGAAAATACCGAACACAATGTAATCGAAAGGAACTACGTTCCATTCGGGTGTCCCTTGACACGTCTCAAGTTTTTTTTTTAGTTATTTAAGTTGTTTTATCTCTTCAGTATAGGCCGACAAAGACGAGATCAGATTTTCCATAAGATATTAATTCCTGTTCAAAATATTTTTGTATCAATTATAATAAACACAATTTGAGAATTTTCTTAGTAAATAAAAAAAATAAGTGTTTTGGTACACGTAATGATGATAATACGACGTAATGAGTAAGTGATTGATGTGGATCCTTTAGTCACAGCACTATTTTTTTTTTTCATCAAAAATTGACAACACTGTAAATGTCAATTCAGTCTACTGAATTATTGATACTACTTTAGTATTATATAATTTTATGAAGTACTGCAGCTATAGTTTCACTAGGTTTTATTCCCCAATACAAAATTTATCATCACCATCATTATCATCCCATCCCATCGCTGGCCTCCTACTGGGCACAGAACTCTCAGAATATTCTTTGGGAATATTTTGGAGGACTCAGGCATGCAGGTTTCTTCACGATGTTTTCCTTCACCGTTAGAAAATAACAGTCCTACCGACTAATCTGGAGAGAGAGATCAGGCGCAGGACCGATGGCTTTACGTACTCTCCAAGGCACGAGGGTGACACACTGCCTACTTTCTAACTCCGGGCTTGTACTGAGAAAAGCTTGACAGAAAAACTTAATACTTTCTTGACCCGACCCGAGAATCGAATCCGGGATCTTGTCAATCGAAGTCAAACATGCTACAGCTACAAGCCTACACCAGGGATTCCCAAACTATTTTGGGCAAGAGACCCCATTTCCAAAATGAACTGATACCTCAGACCCCCATAACCAAAATAAATTACTTTAAAAAGCCTATCCAGTTATCCACAATTTTTCTCCGATTGATACAAAATACTTACCAATTTAAAAACTTTCCGGTCGGTTATGTGAGTACACTTGACAACATTTTCTCATGAAAATTTAACAAAATAAATAAAGTACAGAAATGATACTTCTTATTAAAATATTAGTCATTCTTATAAAGAGTTGGTAGGTACAACTTATATAAATTATACAGTATCTTGAAAGTTTCAAATAAGAACTTGCGTTAATTAATAGGGGTCGATTTTTAGTTTATCATTTTTCGTTTATGTCGACCCCTGGGAAACTGATTTTGACCCCAAGGGGTCGATATCGACCACTTTGGGAATCCCTGGCCTACATCATCTAAAAAAAGAAGGTAACGACAAAATATTTGGGACCGATATTCATAATTGCGGTGGGATAGAAATTAAAAATCTCTGCCAAATATATACGGTAATTTGATCAAGCTTTGTTTAGTAAAATATTACCTAATACCTACATACACCGATAATGCACAGTTTCTGTCCAAAATTAGTTAACCTAACCTAGAATACTTTCATACAAAATCACTTATTCCGTACGAATATAATATTAAATGTACCTTGTACCTGCTAATTGTTATTCTAAGTACTGGTAGACTATACAAGATGAACAAATTTATTTACGATTGATTTATCTTCATAACTATTGCCCTGTAAATAAGATTATACCAGGAAATGATTTGCTGAATTTCCATAAAAGTAATGAGTACATATTATTAATAATATTTATTGCAGTAGGTATACCTATTGAAAACAACGATAATTATTTTTCTTAGACACAAAGTAGATAGATACTTGCTAATTATAAAGGAACAGGTTACAGAAAACACAGGCTTTGAGCAAAATGACTTAGGGGGGCGTAACTCGAATGAGGAGCTTGTTTTCGGCAGTTGGCAGCGTGTGGGCGGTGGGCCATCGACGGGCTATTTTCAAAATTTCATCGTCATATTTTCACGCATAGTATAACAAGTTACGTTTTCCCCGCACAAAAAATATAGGTACAAAGATAAATTTAATGAATGACACTGGAAATAACGTAAAAAATACAATTACAACATAAAAAATCTTACTGTACACGAGATTAACTAAAGGTTATGTGCCAAAAACACTATATAATTATTATTATCTCTAATAGTTGTAAACATGTGGCAATCATTTGGCCTTCTTTGTAAAGATTATTCATGTACAAATTTTCCTCGAGGAACATACAGCAAAGTTGCGAATGATCTCTTTGCAAAGAAAGGAGTTTTTGAGGTTATTGGTATTTTGGATAATACTTAACTATTGCATAATTGGTTATCACAAACAGAACAATAATAGAAGCAAAGTTAAATTACGACTATGCACTTTTTTGGCATAATACTTGACATTATTTTGTAGCCCAATGGTTAAAGTTGCGGACTGTAAATGTGGTTGGCGAAAATTGACCCAGCATTTTAAAAATAAAAAGTCGTGTGGTGTCGTGGGACACCAGATAGGAACGAAGGTCGTTATTATATAAAAAATATTAATTTCAAGTTCTATTCGAGGTATAAAGAAAATAATTATTCGGGTATACATTTTTTATCATAATTGTTTTATCGATACAAATCAAAATGACCCCAGGGAAGCCTAAATATCGATTTTATAAAATATTAAAATTAAAATAATTTTATAAAATAAAAAATGAAAAAACAATTTTTCTCCGATTGATACAAAATACTTACCAATTTAAAAACTTTCCGGTCGGTTATGTGAGTACACTTGACAACATTTTCTCATGAAAATTTAACAAAATAAATAAAGTACAGAAATGATACTTCTTATTAAAATATTAGTCATTCTTATAAAGAGTTGGTAGGTACAACTTATATAAATTATACAGTATCTTGAAAGTTTCAAATAAGAACTTGCGTTAATTAATAGGGGTCGATTTTTAGTTTATCATTTTTCGTTTATGTCGACCCCTGGGAAACTGATTTTGACCCCAAGGGGTCGATATCGACCACTTTGGGAATCCCTGGCCTACATCATCTAAAAAAAGAAGGTAACGACAAAATATTTGGGACCGATATTCATAATTGCGGTGGGATAGAAATTAAAAATCTCTGCCAAATATATACGGTAATTTGATCAAGCTTTGTTTAGTAAAATATTACCTAATACCTACATACACCGATAATGCACAGTTTCTGTCCAAAATTAGTTAACCTAACCTAGAATACTTTCATACAAAATCACTTATTCCGTACGTATATAATATTAAATGTACCTTGTACCTGCTAATTGTTATTCTAAGTACTGGTAGACTATACAAGATGAACAAATTTATTTACGATTGATTTATCTTCATAACTATTGCCCTGTAAATAAGATTATACCAGGAAATGATTTGCTGAATTTCCATAAAAGTAATGAGTACATATTATTAATAATATTTATTGCAGTAGGTATACCTATTGAAAACAACGATAATTATTTTTCTTAGACACAAAGTAGATAGATACTTGCTAATTATAAAGGAACAGGTTACAGAAAACACAGGCTTTGAGCAAAATGACTTAGGGGGGCGTAACTCGAATGAGGAGCTTGTTTTCGGCAGTTGGCAGCGTGTGGGCGGTGGGCCATCGACGGGCTATTTTCAAAATTTCATCGTCATATTTTCACGCATAGTATAACAAGTTACGTTTTCCCCGCACAAAAAATATAGGTACAAAGATAAATTTAATGAATGACACTGGAAATAACGTAAAAAATACAATTACAACATAAAAAATCTTACTGTACACGAGATTAACTAAAGGTTATGTGCCAAAAACACTATATAATTATTATTATCTCTAATAGTTGTAAACATGTGGCAATCATTTGGCCTTCTTTGTAAAGATTATTCATGTACAAATTTTCCTCGAGGAACATACAGCAAAGTTGCGAATGATCTCTTTGCAAAGAAAGGAGTTTTTGAGGTTATTGGTATTTTGGATAATACTTAACTATTGCATAATTGGTTATCACAAACAGAACAATAATAGAAGCAAAGTTAAATTACGACTATGCACTTTTTTGGCATAATACTTGACATTATTTTGTAGCCCAATGGTTAAAGTTGCGGACTGTAAATGTGGTTGGCGAAAATTGACCCAGCATTTTAAAAATAAAAAGTCGTGTGGTGTCGTGGGACACCAGATAGGAACGAAGGTCGTTATTATATAAAAAATATTAATTTCAAGTTCTATTCGAGGTATAAAGAAAATAATTATTCGGGTATACATTTTTTATCATAATTGTTTTATCGATACAAATCAAAATGACCCCAGGGAAGCCTAAATATCGATTTTATAAAATATTAAAATTAAAATAATTTTATAAAATAAAAAATGAAAACAAAATTGCGCGCCCCCGGGTGGGCTCGAACCACCAACCTTTCGGTTAACAGCCGCACAAAGCCGATTGCGCCACGGAGGCCATGTACAGCTTATAGACCAGGGTAGAAGCCTTAACAATAATAAAAAGTGAAAAAATAATAATAGTAGGATGAAACCCATTGGAAAAGGAAGAGAATGCAACAAAAATGAAAGGAAAAATAAATTACGGGCGATCTGAGGTCGGGAAGTGGGGGGGGAGGGGGGGGAGGGGGGGGGGGTTTAAGGGTAAAAAACGGTTTATCTCGATTTTCGGAAAAACTACAAGTCCTATGGAAAAAAGTACAATGGCAAAGTTGTAGGTAATAAAAAGATCTACAACTTTTGTATTTAGACTTTTTTCACATAACCTCAAAATGTATGTGAAAAATTCAAATAACCAAGTTTTTGGTTTTTTATTTTTATCTTTTACAAAAAAAATATTTTTTCACGAAATTTGGTGAAAACTTACCTTTTTATGTCCCAAATACACTGTAATTTTTCTGATTTAAAATATTTATTTTTTCACCTTTTTTTTGACTTAATATTGAAAAAGCACCTAATTTTCAATCGAAAATTCTCCCGTCAAAATATCTGCTTTTTTAAAAAACTCCGTGAGCTTTTTGTTCTTTGAAATGTCTACTTTCTGATGGTGTAAAAAAAATATACATTACTATGGTAAATGCTCTCACAAAATGAGGAAACGAAATACGAAATAACAGGTAACATTTTGAGGTTATGTGAAAAAAGTCTAAATACAAAAGTTGTAGATCTTTTTATTACCTACAACTTTGCCATTTAACTTTTTTCCATAGGACTTGTAGTTTTTCCAGAAATCGAGATGAACCGTTTTTTACCCTTAAACCCCCCCTCCCCCCACTTCCCGACCTCAGATCGCCCGTAATTTATTTTTCCTTTCATTTTTGTTCCATTCTCTTCCTTTTCCAATGGGTTTCATCCTACTGTAATTTTTTTTGTTTTCAAAAATTATCTACCCTGGACTATTATTGAAATTATCATATAAGATTCTTAGGCCAAATCTTAAGCTTTTTTCATTACGGACGTTTTTTGCAGGCTAGGGTCTATCCGCAAAGCGCAATAGGGAACTTCGTTCCAAAACCGTTCAGGTAAAGAAATCATTTAATTTTAATTAATATTTTTCAGAGTATTATTCTGTGTAAACGCGATATTTTTAGAAGATGGGGATCAAAAATATAATTATTCATAAGTACACATTATAAATAACCGTTAGGTACATGGCAATCCAAGTGAATATCTTTTTTCTCCTAACTTTATTTGATAGACTTTGATGAACTTTTTTGTTAGACTGGTTTACTAGAACAAGCATGAGAAGTTTGCCCACTCAAGCCCACGATTCAGTTCGTCTGGGTCAGAAACTCTATGAAATTTTTGCCAATCTCCTTTAAAGATTGACGGTTCGATCCCCACTGGTTGCACTAATGTCATACCCACTCCTAACAAAAGTTTCCCGCTAATTTGGAAGGGAGTGGAGATTATTACGCAAGTAAAGCGTGGTTGTTATTATTTAAAAAAAATTATATAAACATACTCTAGTGACCCTTAGGCCTTGACAATTGATCAAAATATGTTATGCAAATGTTCCAAAAAAAAATTACAAAACAAATTTTGGAAAATAATCTCTGTTGTTACGAATTTGGCCTTGCGCTATCATTTACATAATTTGAGGTCAATAATATTTATTGATAAGCTGATAGTCCCCTTACTCTACAAACGAAACTAAAAACAATTTACTATCTTAATTCTATAAATAACAACTCATTTGTGGAATCGTCGTTAGGCTGACCGCACAATATTATGTAACAGCTTGTTCAGTCAGTAATTACGATTTTATGAGATACTAACTGACGACCGCGACTTTGTTCGCGTGGAGTTAGGTTTTAAAAATCCCACGGGGACCCTCTGTTTTTTCCGGGATAAAAGTTAGCCTAAGTCACTCTCCAAGTCCACAACATAATCCAAGAAATTTGACATCGTTTCGTTGCTCCGTTACTGCGTGATTAAAGGACAAAACAACACTGAAAATAAACACTTTCGCATTTATAATATTAACCCAGGAATAGGGATTGCGATCATCCGTGTAGAGTTAATTTTTTTTTAAATCCCGTAGGAACCCTGTGTATTACCGGGATAACATGAACTGCCTTGATTGCTGCTTTCATAATGCTCTGAAACCTGTTAAAGTCCTGTTAAAAATATGAAAACGTGTTTGGTTTAAGCTATCACTAGCTGATGCCCGCAACATCGTCCGCGTGGACTTGTGGGAACTTTTTGATTTTTTGGGATAAAAGTAGTCTATGCCGCTCTCCAGGTGCAAAACATCACGTCGATTTGTAGCTGTGTTGCAGCATGATTGAAGGAAACAACCAAAAATTAAAAAAAAAAACATTTTCGCATTTATATAGTATTACTTAATAAGATTTACGTAAGGAATAACTAATGAAAAAGTGGCCGTGGAAGTCCATGCAGGAGACCTTTTTCCAGCAGTAGACGTTTATCGTTTGAAAAAGAAGAAGAAGAAGAACATCAATATACAAATATTTGGTTCGAAATTTAAAAATAGAGGGCACTGTTTGTTGTTGTACATATTATATGAACTTATAGGACGCGAGGTCTTACAATTTGGGGCAAACCCCTAGTTTATTTGTTGTATGGATTACTGCTAAGGACTGGAGCATTCTTTTTAACCGACTTCAAAAAAGGAGGAGGTTCTTAATTCGTCGGAATCTTTTTTTTTGTGTATGTTGACCGATTACTTGAAGACGCCTGAATCGATTTGAAAATTCTTTTTTGTTTGAAAGGGTATACTTCTTAGGTGGTCCCATTTAAATTTTATCGAAATCGGTCGAGCGGTTTTTAAAAAATCAATAGTAAATTATATACTTCGTAGTGGCGCGGGTTATTAAATTATAAGTGTACAACTATCAAGTACACCTGTGATAAAAGACTCGGCTTTTCCATAGCAATAATATTATTATAATAACAAAATTATAAAAACTTAGTAATAAAACTAATTAAGACTAAAAGTCAGTTGAGATTGCGCTGTGCGCGTGCGTGCATGTTGTTTCAGTTCGTGGGCTGCCTTACATGCCGAGGGCCCCGACATGTTGTTTTGAACTTAATGTCGTTCAGTTAATATAATTGACAAAGGTTATCGCTTCTATTTAATGAGAGACATCGATGGAAATGCCCGTACTCTAGACGGAAACGCCAGTGTCTTCTCGGCCGCAGTGAACAAAGCTTTAAACAAAATATAAAAAAATGTGTTTCGTGTCAAATAAAAATGTTCACTGGATAATTTACTTCTTGATTCTGTACGGAAGAATTATAAGCGGTGATTCGTTGACTTTGAATTCGGTGTTTAAAGATCTGTGCAGTCGATCGCTTTCAAATTTATTGTTTCATATTTGCACTGGGAGCATTCCAGTTAGTGATATGCCTTCAGCGAGCCTTTCAAAGTTGAGATCGAAGAGGGCCTCCCTGGTTTATGGAAAGGAACGACACAAACGTCAAATTGTTGATGAATGCTGCCTGCAGCCGTGCACAGTTGCCCAGTTGATTGAGTATTGTCCTGAAGACTGGTGAAGTGATTCCAGAAGTTGTTTTGGCAAAAAAGAATGAGAAGCGAATACAGGACCCCCAAGATATATTATGATCTCAATCGCTTAATTATGTAGATATTAAGATTCAATTTCATTAGAAAAGAAATCTTAAAAGGTTGGAGAATAAAACGAGTATTATTTTGCAGCAGAACCAAGAAGACGACGGAAACGGAATGGATTAAGAAAGCAGCGATTTGCGGTTTTGGACATTATTTTTTAATTAGTAAATAAAATGTGTAAATTAAATCTTAATCTATAATTATCTTATAATTATCTAGATATACATTTTTGAGTTAATTGATTGACTGAAATAAATTATTCAACTGTAAAAATATTTATTTCATTGTTGTTTATTGTGATAGTCGATTAATTTTAATGTAATGAAGTTTAAAATTATTACATTGTTATTACTAGTAGTTAGTAATATTATATATTGGAAAGTGTGTTGCTTTCTTTGTTCTTCAATCACGCATTAACGAATCAACAGATCGAAGTGATTTTTCTGCATTCCATTTTTTGGATAGGAATAGTTGAGGACCTGGAGAGTGACATAGCATACCATAGCATCCTGGAAAAACAGAGGGTTCCTGCAGGATTTTTGAAACCTAACTCCACGCGGATGAAGTGATAAAAGCTGGTCAGTTTTAAAAATAAAATAAGCAATGATTTTTACCATTATTACCATTACACCATTATATTATACAATATTTACCCGTTCAAGCAGTTGGTAAAACAGTTTTACTAATGTAAAAATAAAAATTTTAAGCTATTGCATAGGTTTTATCGCGGGCTTTGAACTAGGACAAACAGTTTGAGCGCGCGACCGAATCAAGAAATTCCGTAACGAAAAAAAACCTAACACCGTCGTTCAGTAAGCGTTCAACATTTTAGAGATTCACATTTAGCTCTGTTTGGTGCAGTGGGCGAGCGGCTGCTTTCTTTAGATATCGCAGGTTCGAATCTCACTCGCGAAGTAGTGACAGTGCGCTTTTCTTGTTTGTTTGTTTTTTAATTATTTTTTTGCATATTTTTTACTATGCAAAAAAATTGCATAAATATTATAATTAAGTTGATAAAAAATGCTATGCAATAGCTTTACCGCGGCAGTCCCCTAGTGCCACTTAATTTTTTTTTTGAATCGATGACTGTGAATACTTTTATATTATCAAAACGTACGTTTTGTGTATGTACCTAGCTTAACTACATGTCTAAATAAAAAAAAGTTGTAACAACAAAAGCATTACAAGTATCAAACCAAATATAAAACAATTATTGTCTTTTGAATATTTTAGTTTTGGTCCAAGATCCCAGTGCCGCCAGACCTAAGTTATTTTCTCAGCAATTATTTGTGTACGATAGAGTACTGTTCTAATGTCCTTTCAGTATATGCGTACCAGCTAGATTGTGCCGACGGCCAATTTCCAGATACCAGGTGCTAAAGGTAGGTAAAAACTAGAATAACTTATCTTAAATTCTCAGGGCTGATTTTCATATATGTTTTAAAGAATATTGTAAAAATTAATAAATTAATACTGCCAGACGCTTACCGCCGGCGGTAACTTTAGCCAGACGCTTTGAAGCTCCCAAAAAATATATAATTTAAGTTAACTTATATTCTCAGTTCTGATTTTTATACATGATACTCAGGGAACTATTGCGATATTATCTGTAAGCTGCCAGACCTATGGGAAGGGTCAAACATCCCGCCAGACACACATTATGCGTCCCCATATGTATGAGCGCTAGAACATGATTCACTTGTTTAAGTGTGTGAGAGATAATATCATCATACTATAGTATTATAAATGCGAAAGTGTCTTTGTTGGTTTTTCTTTCAATCACTCTATACAGTAAAATTGTAGGTAACTGGACGAATTTTATACATTTAAATATATTTTGAAAATTTTAATTGGAGGGCACTTTTTTTAGCCACCTAATACTTTATTTTCAGATTAGGCTCAGTATCGATAATTAAGTACCCTCCAATTTTATTTTTATTATGATTAATTATTAATTAAGTAACTACTTCAATGACTTTAAGAAGGTGGCGGGAAGCGGCTGGATGAGGAAAGCGGAGGACCGTGTTTGGTGGCGCGCTCTCGGAAAGGCCTATGCCCAGCAGTGGATGAATACAGGATGATGGATTGGATTGGATTGGATAATACCCGTAATAAAGTTTAATAAAGTTATATTATGTATTATAAAACCATCAAATCACTCTCGCACTCATACTCGTAGGGACACTTAATGTGTGGTCTGGGGGGATGTTTGACCCCTCCAATAGGTCTGGCAGCTTGCAGAAGATATTGCAATAGTTCTCTCTCTCTAGATCCTAAGCTATACTCAGGCAAAAAATCACGTCGATCCGTAGCTCTGTTGCAGAGTGATTGAAGGACAAACTAACAAACACACTTTCGCATTTATAATATTATAGTATGATGATATTATCTCTCACACACTTAAACAAGTCAATCATGTTCTAGCGCTCATACATAATATGGGGACGCATAATGTGTGTCTGGGGGGATGTTTGACCCTTCCAATAGGTCTGGCAGCTTACAGATAATATCGCAATAGTTCCCTGAGTATCATGTATAAAAATCAGAACTGAGAATATAAGTTAACTTAAATTATATATTTTTTGGGAGCTTCAAAGCGTCTGGCTAAAGTTACCGCCGGCGGTAAGCGTCTGGCAGTATTAATTTATTAATTTTTACAATATTCTTTAAAACATATATGAAAATCAGCCCTGAGAATTTAAGATAAGTTATTCTAGTTTTTACCTACCTTTAGCACCTGGTATCTGGAAATTGGCCGTCGGCACAATCTAACTGGTAAGCATACACTGAAAGGACATTCGAACAGTACTCTATCGTACACAAATAATTGCTGAGAAAATAACTTAGGTCTGGCGGCACTGGGATCTTGCTCTATTTTATTTAAATTTCATTCCACTTTATTTGTTCTAGGCTCTAAGTACCTACCTACTCAATTTGATATTGGGTTTTAACTTAAACCCAGAATGAAAATCGAGTCAAGAACTATAATACTACATTAAAATTAAATTTTTTCTAAAATTAAAACTAAAATAAAAATTAAAAATTAAATAAAATCTAAAACCCCATCGAAGTCACTGCAGTGTGGCATGGTACCCAAGATGCTGGCAGCATTACCCCTTTGGATGGCCAAGCTAATCCTTTGGGCAAGGTAGCTGCCAGCTCTTGGATCCCCGGTAGACTCGATCACCTTTTTAGTTAGCTCTACAAAAAGCGCTCGAGCCTCCGGGCCCCACGGCCCCAGGGTCTCTACACCAAAAGGCACAAATATGAAACCACTGTCAAGTTTTTCATATTTGCGCCTCTTAGCCTGTTCGGCGCTAGTAGCCGCTGCACCCGCTACAGAGGAGGTCGCATGGATGTGGGATGCAGCTAGAGTATCTACACAGGTGGCATCCCACACAAGCGACCTCCCTGTCCTCCAAGGAACAAGCGTCATACCATCAGGTCTCCTGCCATCACTACGTGCCAAACCAATAGGTTCTAATACAGCTGGCACGTGAGCAGTAGCAAGAGACCTGCGGATGATGTCGTTGAGGGCATTGTGGCGGGAGAAACGACCAGCGCTCTTCGAACAGGAGAGTCCGTGATGACCGTAAGCGTCGACGTGGTCACCGCAGTGGCAACGGTGAGGCTGGGTTATTTTGGCGCCGAGCCTAAGGCCAACTACCACTCCAAGAGTGGCGTGGTTTAAAAGAGTGCCTAGATTAGCAGAAGGGAGAGCATGGAGCCAGTGGCCGGATTCTTTCGCAGAGACAGCGAGAAGACGAGCACGGTCTTTAGAATTTGCTTCCATTAACATTGCGTCAAAAGTTTTTTTACAAATAATGTCATCCCACTGTCTCTGGGAAGGAAGAGAAACCGGCAATTGATTTGGGCTAATCGCTGACCATTCATTTCTTGCCTCTGCCAAGTACGACACCTCAATTGATCCCAAAGACTGGGATATAATTTTTTCAAAGAGAGTGTGTGTACTATAAACAGAGGAAAGAAATGCTGGCAGTGAGACACTAGAAATTTTGCGGATTCCCAGACCTCCATACCTGATCGGAAGAGAAGCCTGGGCCCATTCTTGATCACCTATCGGACAATTTAAGATGTCAGATAGAATATTTTGTATAAAATTATCCAAATTTTCCAATAAATTATTAAATTTCCAAAGAGGTGAACATCTTAGGAAATAAGTAAATTTTGGAACAAATAAGCAGAATCGAATGATGGTCATTGCCATATGAGGATTAATATCTAACAGATGATGGGAAGTGTTTTTGAATTTAGAAATTAAGTCAGTAAAAAATTGAGGAACTGAGGCCTCTAGAACAGGTGCTCCTAGGAGGCGAAGTGACTCATCATTTAAAATTTTAATACCCGGAGCTAAAGTATTGAATTTATTTAATATGTGCAGTTTAGATTCCGCCGAAAAATAATTAGGAATATAAATTTCACATTTATCAAAGTTAAGTTCCAAGCCAATAGTTTTAAATTTTGATATAATAATTTCTAAATCCTCCAAAACCGAATTCACTTCGCCGCCCAAGGTTCCATCATCCAAATACCAAACATTGAATTTGGAATTTAGAGCCGAAATTATAGGGTGGATGGCCAAACTAAAAATAACTGGTCCAAGCGGATCCCCCTGCTGACAGCCGACAGCGGAGCTCAGAACATTCTTTTTGTGTACGAGCTTTGAAGGTTCCCGGTAGCATTGCGCCAAGTACGGGAAAAACTGTGGAAATTTATTTTTTACTTCTGAGAGAAGGACCCCCCGATCTACTGAATTGAAGGCATTCTTCACATCAATTTTAAGGAGTACCTCCTCCCGGGAGCTAAGGAGGAATGTGCGAGCAGCATGAACAGCTGCTTCACATCCCCCCTTTACCCCAAAGCCTAACTGAATTGGGACAAAATTAGAAGATATCAAAGGAAGAATTTTTTTACAGCAAATTTTGGAAACGACGCGCCGAATCGTTGAACCCGAAGAACTATAATTAGGTATAAAAATGTTTTGCACGCCAAGCTTGGCAGGATATTGTGTAGAAATTAACACCCTAAAACACCAATATTCTAAATATGTATGTTGCATTCACCATATCCTAACAAAAAATAAATAATTTGGTTTGATTTGATTTGACTGCTAGAAATTAATTTACAGCTCGAATTAAATACAAGTCATGAGTACAAAAATACTGTTTAAATGTTCTGAGACCTGTGTAACTTTTCAAGTTTGCGCTTACTACTGTGCGTAAATCTGCCAATTAATATGGACAGAAAAGGGAAGGAAAATGTATTACATTTTGACATGAATTTAGGTTAGGTGTACATACGATAACGTAAGCTTGAAACAAATAAACCCACTCAAATTATTTCAGTAGGTAGCTTTTCACTTCATCCCTTTTCCTTATCTCTAAGCATAGGCGCTATAAACTAGGACCACATCTCAGTAGCCATCTTATCAGACCCTAATTTGATTTGCGTTCAGAAAAGCAGCCCGATAAGCGCTTAGCGAAGACAAAATGGAATTTATGTTCCCACGGATTGCTCCCACAAAAAGGGCTCAAATAAATCTTCCCTCCAACTTAATAAAGTCTTCGTTGACGGTTTTATCTTGAGCTGTGGCAATAACAGCCGTCTTTTTATAGAGTTACCGACAACGGTTAGGTAAAAACCCTAGAACAAAGTTACCTTACGGTAGTAGACCGAAGTAATCTTTTTAGCCCAAGAATTTTTGAATTACTGAAACAGGTTTGGTATAGCCTCCAATTACTTGGCAAAACTTGTACTAGCACAGTATATGGAGAGATAATATGTGCCTACTCTGTGATTATAGTTAGGTACAAAAAGAAAATATAGGTTTGATTTATACCTACTACAGTTTTTATTCAGAACACCGCTTCTTTCATTTTTAATACGTTACACATTCCAAGCAGTAAGAATCCAATCAATATACAATCGCGAATACATCTCGTATAGTAGACGTTAAAAAGATATTGTCAATATATTCCTTACGGGAAATATAGGAAAGGAATCTCATAACTGATACATCTCATATCTGTTCATACTTAGCAGGTTTTCAGTTAGAAGATCGAATTCGTGGAATATCAAAGATAAAATTTCTAGTAATATAATATCACTACTACTACATATTACAAAACAAAGTCCCCCGCCGCATCTGTCTGTCTGTCTGTCTGTTCGAGATAAACTCCAAAATTACTGAACGGATTTTATGCAGTTTTCATCAAGAAATAGGGTGATTCATGAGGAAGGCTTTTGTGCATAATTTGTTAAGGTTTTGTGTAAATTGGTTGAAATATGACGATAATTGTTGAAAATGTCGAAAAAAGTCAAGCTGCCCGGAGCTTTCATCGAAAACGCTGCCTAATTAAATAATTTCGTTTCTTTATAATATTCGTAAAATTTTAGTATTTGTTGTTCAAGTACAGGATATAAGTGAAATAAAAAAATATTTTCAGCTTCAAAATATATAGCCCATTTTGCCAGAGAGCAGCGACTTTAAGCGAGCGTATTCAATCTCCACTTTGAAAGCCCCCCATTTCGTCAATTTTAAGGGAGAAATTAAATTAAATCAAATTAAAAAATATATTTTTGTACTCGGTTCCAAATTATCTTTAAAATGATATACCACAACCTTATGTAACGCTATAAAAATATTCTACTTTGCATTCGCTTCTATGAGAGCCCCCCTCAAATAAAGATTTTTATAGCTTTTGACCGAGAGCTGTGGAAGTCCATGCAAGAAAGAGACCTTTGTCCAGCCGTGGACGTCTATCGGTTGATAAAGAAGAAGAATATTGACGAATAATGTAACCAGGGCTAGCCTGTGTTGTAATAACAGTAGTCTTAGCAAATCTTGGTTTAGTAAACCCCTAGAGTGGAAAATACAAGTAGTGGCTAACAGTTGAAAAACAAGCGGCGACAGGAAAAACACTGAAGTTGGGTTATTACGTTCACCCAGTGAGCCTTGCGAAGTGCAAAGTTTGCTCCATTTTGCCTTAAACTAAGAACACCATGAACACTTGCATAGAAATCAGGACCTTAGGTCGACCGATAATAATGTTCAGCTTAAATTATTATGAATAATAGCCCAACTAGGGGTCCCAAGGTGCTGTAGTGCTGACCGAGAAGCGCAGTGTTGGCAGCCCCTCACCAGGTGGACCGACGACATCAAACGAGTCGCAGGGATCCGTTGGATTCCAAGACCTGTGGAAGTCCATGCAAGAGACCTTTGTCTAGCAGTGGACGTCTATCTGTTGACAGAGAAGAAGTAGAAGAATAGCCCAACGCGACGGTTAAGGTGCAGACTGAGAACTGAATTAAGATCGCAGGTTCGATACCCACGCCTTGCATTATTGTTATACTCACTCCAGACATAAGATTTCTGGTTATTTTGAAGGGAGAGGAGAATATACCTACCTAAGTTGAGTTCTTTAAAAAAAATTGGCCTGGTTAAGAGCGGACCGCGACGTTAAGCGAAGCGGGGTAAGACAAAAATATGCGTAGTGCGTATTGCTTTACTTTACAAGTGTAAAAATTAAAAATTTTATTTTTAAAAAAACAAGCTTTTACTAGCTGGATACATCGTCAGTAGGTCGTTTCTTTACTGAGTTCCAGTAACCACCTTCCAGCTCCATCATCAGATCAGACCCTGGTAACCATCTAAAAACAAAGTACTCGTCAAGACGAATCAATCGAGCTGAAACTCGATGGGGTTGCGTCGTTTCATTACAGAGTTCTTATGACCACTTTCCAGCTCCATCATCAGACCTTGGTTACCATTGAAAGACAAACTACTTGGTGGGTTTTATTCCACCCGAATGATTTATGAACTGGGCGTAGGGTTGTAAAGCCCACGCGGTCACTGGTTTTCGAATCGTAATTTGTGGACTGTATTGAGTTTTACTTTTAATTCGATAGTCCCTATTTCTGGGCAAACCTCCAAAATCAATAACGCACGCAATCAAGGAAACCACTCACCTTTCGATGTCTTCGATTCGCCGCGCCGTGCCGATGCAGGTGGTAGGGTTGGCCTTTGTTCTGCTAGACTTCGCACTATAGTTCGAACGAATACACGACCCTATGCAGCAGCTACCGTTCTTGAGAGTCCAAGTTCGAGAAGCACAACACTTGGTTGACACGATGGAAAAGGAAATATGTTCTGTATAGTTCTTTCAGCGGCACTTTAGGCGAACGAGCGATAAACACGTACGTCCGTTGCAAAGCTTGTCCGTCTTGCGAATGAATAGACGAAAAAAGATCGAATAGGTAGGGTGGTTCGATAAAATCTTACCCACAAAATTGACGTTGCTAGTGAGGTTGCCGAGATTATGTGGGTCTGTAGAATTAGAACCTTATATTTCTAAAGACTACTTGTCAAGACGATTCAAACGAGCACAAACTTGAAGTTGTGTCGTTTCATTGCGAAGTTCCTATGGCAACCTTCCAGCTCCATCATCAGATCAGCACCATGTCATCATAATATTGCATTGTCACGCGATTTAATTTGCAAGATTTGATGACAAATATCGGGACAGATGAAACTAAATAAAAGCTTGTAAAATAATAAGTGTTGAGCCGAATTCCGAATTTGCGGCAATTTGGTTTATCCTATCCCGGGCAAATTTCGCAAAATCTTGAAAAGAGTTATTAGCCATCATCATCGTCAGCAAGCCATCAACGGCTCACTACTGAGCGCAGGTCTCCTCTCAGAGAAAAGTTATAAGCCATAGTCCACTATACTCGCCCAATGCAAATTGGCAGACTTCACACACCTTCGAGAACATTATAGAGAACTCTCAGATGTGCAGGTTTCCTCACGATGTTTCCTACGGTCCCCCGACCGCAGTACCTAATAACCAATAGGCTATCACTGCTTCTAGCAGTGATTTATTAGTGAAAATTATAATAATTATTATTACCTACTTACATAATTTTGAAGTATTTCCCTGACTAACTAGAGTTAGAGAAATACTACTTACCTATTTGGTCCCTAAACTGCAATAGGGAATACGCATGTGATCTAAATACGGGTCAAATATATTTTTTTTGTTAACTTTATCTCTGGCTTTATTGTCTCTCTTCCCCAACTATCTTATAAACGAAAGAATAGTATTATTTTATTACAATGAATAGAGCTTTGTATAAGTGTCGTTTATACGTAAACGGCAAATGCTACATATTATTTTACATTTATTAGTACTTGGTATACTAACGTTAAAATGATCTTCGCAACAATAATATAGCGAACTATTTGAAGATATTCCAAGGACTTCACTACTTTACACCACTTTGCCCGTATCTCCTCGCCTCGCGGGATTGCAAAAAACACTTTATCAGGTGTTTTACTAGTGGCATTTTTGCATCGAGGTACAATACAATAGGTACTTAATTACAGGTTTCTTTTCCTTCTCCATGTTTCAAATAGGGAAATTTATTAGATAAACGGCTCAAAACTGAAATTTAACACTGCACGCCATATACTTAGTACTTTTATTTCACGAAGCGACGCGCGCTTTACTTGTGTAACCAAGTATAAAACACGGTACGAACGTGTGCGCGAAGACGAGTACTCTCAGTACTACCGCACTTACGCACACATTCACAGCGTGTTTGTACACTTGGTTACCATAAGTAAAGCTCGCGTCGCTTCGTGAAATAAAAGTACTATACTAAAATATTTATTAGAAATCAAGTTGTGACGTCCCGCCAAAGCGCGCCAAAATGGCGGCGTTTAAATCTCCCAAATATGTTACCAGTTTTAATGTATTATTTTTCATTAAACTAAAATATTTTCAGTAGCGATACTTATAGTTTTTTTCTGTACTACAGCGAAGTAAAGAATTAATTAAAAATATAACAAAAATACATGCATATTCTCTATTCTGCCATAAAGAAAATTTATAAATCTACGTAACTATACTCTCACAATTTACATCACAATATATTTTTAGTTTCTCTAGGTAGTCATTAGGATATTCCCTAATGTATCGAACAGTGGGGTGAGCCTACATTGGCTACTAAATTCTGTCCTCCCCTTCTGGAGCTGGATTCAAAAGTGTTAACATCTTTCTTAACTTTCCTTTCTACGGTTATGTGTACAGTTCGGCTTTGTGGAACTGTAATTTAATGAATAGGGGGTCTTTTCCTAATAGTATTTTACGTGTAGTAACGTTCGTTTACCCCATCTTCCTTCAAATTTGAAATAATGAGTTTGTATGAGGCTCTACTGTTAACATTGACATATTTATGCTGAGTTTTGAGGTCATTTGTTGATGAACTTAATTACGAATACTTAGAAGTTATGCAATGGATGGTCACTTCTAAGATATAATAATTATTACATTCTATCAATAAAACAGCAGGAGGAGTAGAGGTACCTACAGGTTTCGAGTTTCGACCCCAGGTACGCATCTCTGACTTTAGTCGAACTCTGACGAAATTATGGGCGTTTTAAATAATTTAATACATACTACTAACAAATTATTTTAACGGTAAAGGAAAACATCGTGAGGAAACCTGCATGAGATTTCTCCATAATGTTCTCAAAGGTATGTAAAGTCTGCCAATTTGCACTTGGCCAGCGTGATGGACTATGGCCTATTAATACCTATCATTCGAGAGGTGGTCTAGATATTGCACATATTACCTAATATGTGTTTACGCACCACTAATTGTGCACTATAATATCTCCAGCGCAGGTAGCTAATCTCTATGGGCATCGGCCGCGGCGTGGCCGGATTCGATCGGGAGCAAAATTATTATTAATAAGGAACTACGTTCCAATAAGGCTGGGGACGAGTTTTGCTAATTAAAATTCGAAGGCGCTTTAAATCCATTCACTGGTTATTTCATTAACGTAAAGATTAAGTATATATTCAAGTAGTTCCACGGCAAAGCCAGTAAAAGACTTATGTTTTTCCTAGAAAATGTATTGAAAATATCCAATTTAACGTTTCCGAGACGCAGTAGCGACAAATACGTTTGCAAAGAGATTCAATTTCCACTGCAGTGGAAACGATATCATAATGTTTTTACGTCTCTGAAACTAAAAGGAACATTGTATTGAAATGTGAATGTGATCTAACCCGGTTATGACCTGTCATTATATCTTCAATCTTTAATTAGTTGCTTAACGGTGATAGTTGAATTTTTAAAATTGACTTATAATCAAGGAGTTCATGGCAGATTAAATTAAATCTTTGATTATAAAAATGTCAAAAATCAATTTCTGGCATAACACTGTCGATGGGTTTGTATAATATTATGAGAAGAAAAAAATAACTGACCTAAATTACTTTTGCTCGTATCTGTAATATTTTGCCAAGTGATTCTCTTGTTATTGGAACGAATTTCCTTATCGGACGGTACGGACTTGGCGGATAGGGGCTAAGCGAAAAAAAGTGTAGAATTTTCCGTCACGAGTAGTGTAGACGACTATCTATAGCGCGTATGCTATATTACGAGATGGTTCTAACATGTGGCGAGAGATGGCGATAATTCTATTAAAAAATTTTTCGAGTAGTCATGTAGACGGTTATCCATATAGCGCGTATGTTATTGGCTGTGCCAAGTCATAGGTGCGCGCTAATTTATTACGCGATGGTTCTAACATGTAGCGACTCGCGAGAGACGGTGTTTCTAAAAGGTATAAATAATGTTTAATATTCTTAAATAGGTACCACAATTATAATTTATTAACAGCAACATCGTTCCAACCGAGTGCTCCGCAACAACCACGCATTTTTGTTTTTTCTTAATTTCAAGGATCCTCAGATCCTCAGGTACCAGTAAAAAATTTTTTTTTTTAGAATTAGCGACGCATTACCTTACCAGTACCACCTTGTTCGTCTGATTAATAATCTTCAATACATTAATTCTTCGATGATATAAATTACTATCAACTCCCTCAACTAATTATCAACCTTGCAATTTGTTATTATCAACAAATCGGATTCTCCAACAGCTTTTATTTATTTCTGTAGCTATTATCCGAGCAGATAAATAATATCTTATTTCCAGGAAAATAATGCGTCTAAAATAAATATATTATAATAAAGCTACTGAGTAATATTGTGTACATCTATGATGCCAAAAACTGGCGAAAATGTTTTCCCGTATTCGGCTTTTATATTCATTGCCCGATATCACCCGGGGGCTAACATCATTGGCATCGACATAACACGATGCGTCCCGCATGTCATTTCATTGCCTGCAGGCGCAAGAAATTGCATGAAATATACCTATCACAGTCTCCCAGCTGGAAGAGATCCGGCTGCTTCCTGAAATAAACCTTAAAACGCTTGATTTAGGACATATAAGTAATTTTTTGATGGTTCAAAATATTGTGGTTGTTTCGGTATAGGCGTGTGCTTTATGCATCCCTCTAGGGCATATTGGACACAATCTGCGATACCTGACGTGGTCTGGAATTTCATTACAGTCTATTGACTGATTATGGTGATATGAAAAGGGAGGATATATATTGCAGTTAGATCGTGTAAATAATAGAAGAATAAAATAGTGTATTGAGGGAACCAATAGGTACACTATTTTTTATCTTTTCATATCATAATTATATTCTTCTTTATCTACCGATAGATGCTCACACACTCACTCACTCGCAACACCCACATTTTTTTGCATAAGGGGCCTACTTTCTGTCTGCCCGGCTTAACATGAATTGAATTGTAGTACGTTTTTGTACTACTGGTTACTTCCCCTCATTATAGAAATATTATATTATATTCTAACAAAGTTAAATCGGCTTTGCATCCAGCTGCCCACAAGATAGTATAAAAAACTTACTTCAATGTAATAGCTACCTACATAATAATATTGTAAAATGATTATTTTGAAAAGAGCAATTGCTGAGTTTTTTGCCGGCTCTTCTCAGCAGAATCCGCTTTCCGAACCGGTGTTAGAGTCACTGAGCTGAACACCTTTTCTGGGTGGTGTTACAGACGAAAATGTTACTGTTGTATCTGCTGGACAAGGTACCTCTGGCATGGACTTCCACAGCATCTGCCTGCGACTCGTCTGACGTCATTGGTCCACCTTCTTTGGGTTTGTTGAGTTTTGTAGGTCACATATTTTAAACAATATCACATAGCTATACAAATCATAAAACAGTTCGAGAAACTTGAACGCCCGCCTCATAGTTTAAAGTAAAACAATGAGAGTTAAACAAAAGCTTTTACTCTTATTTAACGTCAAATATGTCTACAGTCTATAGGGTTCGCTCTATAAAGTTTCAAACTCTATTAAATGCTCCTAAACTTAAAGTTTAAATAGGCTCACATAATTTATACGTCCCATATCAATTACAACGTAACTCAAACGGACTGAGCGTCTGTTTGAGTTACGTTGACTTTGCTTAAAGTTCACAAAAATAAAATTAAATACTTACACGATTGAGCTACGTGAAATAATTAAGCTGCAATTATAATGAACAATCAAAATTTTATTTTCGATATTTCAATAATCCTTTAATGCTGTAAAAATTTAAATTTCCTAGTACAACTCAATAAACAGTTACAGCTTTTCAAAGCTTATTTTCATACAAAAGTCTCAGTGACGTCACGTCTCCAGTAGTATAATTATGACAAAATTTTACCACTAAGCTGGTCATGTAGTAATAAATAATATAATCCTCATAAGGAATGGATATATATGACAGACACTAGGCCGGTTTTTGTATTGAAAATCTGCCAAAATTTATTTCCTCAATTTTTTTTTTGGAGTTTACTCCTTAAGAATCGATTTTAGCAGCCCGGTATGAGAAAAATCCGGGCAGTAAAATCAATTTATCAATGACCTCGTTACGTTTTTCACAACGTTGAAATTTCTACCCTAACGTTGAGTAAATAGGGTTGGTTTTCGTGCGAAAGTCGGTCGGGGCACGCTCGGACCCGAGTCGCGCGCATAGAGAAGGATATAGCGTCGCGCGTAAACTCCAGTCGTGCGTCGGAGGCCGGAGCTGACACACACTTTTTTTATTTCGGGATAGGCTTGCGCGTGGCGACAATCAATACTGGAAAGAACTGATGAGATCTAGGTTGGAGTGCGCCTGCCTAGAAAATGCCTATTCACTCTTGCCTTGAAGGTACTTAGGTTATACGTGGCCGGAAACACAGATGTTGGAAGTGCGTTCAATACCTTAGCGGTTCGTTTCAGAAACGTTGAACTGAAGAGTTTTGTGCGAGTAGGTTGGATTTCAACCACATAAGGGTGCCAACGCTCACGATTTCTCGAAGTTCTGTGGTACAACGGTGAAAGGGGCACGGTTAGGTAAACGTCTCTCGGCGATGGTGAAATTGGCACTGAGCATTTTTTTAACTCAAGTACCTGAGAAAGTCCTAATTACCTGAGAAAATAATATATATTAAGCCGTATGTGATAAAGGCACATATAACATGAACCCTAATGTTACCTTTTACACAATTTATCACCGTCTCGGGCTAAACTTTTTCCCCTTAGTAAACAATGTAAATATGAATTTATGGCCCCACAAGATTAGCCTGTCTGTAATATGGTGTGGGCTGTTATGGCTTTAGAGGGTCACGGTTTAGGTGAGGATTTTGGTTTATTCTATACCGGTGTGTTCTATAGCTTACTCAACTTGGCTTTACACAGGTGAGCTTATTCTAAAGACTAAAATATTATGTGGATTTGTTATTTATAGGTAGACATAATAGTAAATTCGGATTTTTCGATTCGTAAACTTTGGAAATAAGGCGGGGGACGGGGGGAGGGGGGGGGGGATTATGTATAAAAATAAATAAAAATCTTTTTTGTTTGAATTAGAGCTAAAGCCCTTCAATATGATACCCCACTCGGTATAGTTAGGTTACTTTGAAATTTTAAACAGAGAGAGAGACAGACGGACGCACGGACGGAACCAGAACGAAAGTCGCACCATTGTTTCCAGTGGTTTCCAGTGGTCACCAGTGGTTCCATTTTACTATTTTGGTACGGAACCCTAAAAAATATGGGAATCTCATACAAATTGTGTTCCGTGATCTCGTCCTCACTTTTGTACTATGTAGTTTGCACTTGCACTACTGCGCTGCCACAATCTTTAAATGTAAGACCATTGATAAAGTAAAAAACAAAGCACCCTAGTCTATGCTCTCGGCGACAGGCCACCACGCTCGCCTGTCACCTGTCCATGTCATTGTGCTTTTTTGTGCATTGCGCTGTTCACGTCAGCTCCTTTTCTAAATTGAGATTTAATTTTTTCTTGTGTTTTTACAGTTATTTCTTTCTTTAATTAGAACATGGGTAAGCGGAAACGCAAATATAGAGATGATTTTGATAGAAGATTGGAAAAACTGGAAAAGATGTTGTATAAACGAGGTCGGCGTGACAGTAGCACGTGTAAGTCAAAAAATCTTAATACGTGTTAATGTTATGTCAAAGTCTGGTCAAGTCTCTAGAGTTTTCACGAGAGGTTAACCATGAGAACGTTTAATGACCATACTTACGTAAACTGAGTAACACTACACATGAGCTTTCACGAGAGGTTAGCCGGTAGTAATTATTATATTATAATATGTGCTCACTTTACGAGACATACATACATACTGTTTTGACTGTTTCTTCTTGGAGCTTTCACGAGAGGTTAGCCGTAGAATTTCCACATGCATAACAGTCCGAATCGTAAACCTGCCGAATTATTTTTAGGTGATGAGGAATCTTCTAGCGACTGTAGGTCAAGGAGCCGTTCTCCCCTTGCAAACCGGCCTAATTGCGCTAGAAGCCGCCGTAAGAGCCGTCGCTATCTGTCATCCTCACCATCACCCTCGCCTACTGATAACAGCGACGATCTTGTTGAAGAAACAGGAGGGGGGCATATTGAAGAGCCAGTGCCTTCAGGAGAGGCAGCATTGTCTGAAGAAGTAGCCACGCCCTCCTTACGAGCCGACATTGAGGGACTTTTGGGATTGGAAGGTGCTCCAAAAATCAGTAATGGAATCGAGTTACACGAAGGTCTCAAACAACGGTGGATGGCGATTCTACAGAATGGCCTTACAGAAGACACTAAATCCAGCCTCATCAAGAAATATGACCCACCTAAAAATTGTTGCCTATTAGTGCCACCGAAGTTGAACGCAGAAGTCACTGCGGCTATAAGTGAAAGCGGAATCAAACGTGACAAACGTATTGCGGACCAACAAACAGTCCTAGCCGCAGCCATTTCAGCCATCGGCAAGGTTTTAAACGACATGGTCTCATCGAGCCAAAGTAATGCTGAAGTCGAAATCCTTAGTGATTCCGCCAGACTGTTATGTAGTTTATACCATACCAACACAGAAACTCGCTAGAGTCTTATTCTCCCCGGGCTCAACAAAGATGTTAAAGATACAATGACACAGAACCCGATTTCAGAATACCTCTTTGGGGACAAGCTACAAGATAAAGTGAATGCATGTAAAGCCGTAAAGAAATCCGCAGAAGACTTGAAAAGTACGCCAGCCCAAAAGCCGCCAATAAGAAAGGCTTTAAACTTCAAGGGCCCACAACGATCCCAGTTGCCACGTCCGAGTGGGCAGAAACAAAAGCTCAGGCAACCAGCGCACTGGTCCACGAAGCCAACCATGAGTCAAGCGAGGCGATCCCCGCAGAGGCGGCGGCATTCGCGGCGCCAGGATCAACGTCGCCGCTAATGCAGGTACAGACTGGCAGGCTAAAATATTTTACTGACCGCTGGGCTAGTATTACTTCTAACCCAACTATACATAGGTGGCTCAAAGGATACATAATACCTTTCTTTGAAGTTCCTATACAGGATACTATCCCGAAAAATAATACGTTCTCACCTAAGGAATCTGAGCTGATGCGAAACGAAATTAATAAATTATTAAAATTAGGTGCAATATAACGTTGTTCCCCAATAAATGGTCAATACTTATCCAGTATATTTTTGCATCAGAAGTCAGATGGGACTTGGAGATTTATACTTAATCTTAAAAAACTCAACAAGTTTGTTAATACTGTTCACTTTAAGTTGGAAGATGTAAGGACTGCAATAAGACTTATGACCCCTGGGTGTTTCATGGCCACCATAGACCTAAAAAATGCTTACTATGTGCTGCCAGTAAATAAGTCAAATAGAAAGTATTTACGTTTTCAATTTCAGGGATCTTTATTTGAATTTACTTGCCTTCCTTTTGGACTCAGTACCGCACCATATGTTTTTACAAAAATTATGAAGCCGGTCATTTTATACCTGAGATCACAGGGTTTTTTGTCTGTCATATACTTGGATGATATCCTCTGTCTTGCTGACAGTTACGAGAAGTGCTTACAAAATGTCTCCACCACCATAGCCTTCTTGAAACATTTGGGTTTCACAATTAATACAGACAAAAGTGTTTTGGAACCTAGACAGAGTTGCCAGTACTTAGGTTTTGTCTTAGACTCAGTCCAGTCTTCCATTTCATTACCCCAAAAAAAGAGAGAATCTATCCATAAGTCCATTCTTGAGTTGAAAAGAAAAAAATACTGTAAAATTATAGATCTCGCTAAGTTATTAGGCCAGTTAGTAGCAGCATGCCCAGCCATAGCTTATGGATGGCTCTATACAAAAATCTTAGAAAATCGTAAAACTACAGCATTGCAGGTTAACAATAACAACTATAACAGTACCTTACGATTATCAAAGGGATGCCTATTAGATTTAGAATGGTGGTGTCTTCATATTCAGACTAGTCTTTGTAGGATAAAACAATACAGTTTTGAAATAGAGATATTTTCAGATGCTTCCCGAACTGGCTGGGGTTTAGTCTGTAATAACATCAGAAATCATGGACAGTGGACTGAGGATGAAAAACTTTTTCATATAAACTACCTTGAGCTATTAGCAGCATTCATAGGACTTAAAACTTTTGCATCTGAACTAAAACACTGTGAAATTTTGTTAAGAATAGACAATACAACAGCTATTGCTTATATCAATAGAATGGGTGGCACCCGTTTTCCGCATTTTAACAGTTTAGCAAGGGCTTTGTGGCAATGGTGTGAAGACAGATACCTGTGGGTGTTTGCGTCTTACATAGCTTCTAAAGAAAACAGTGTCGCAGATAAAGAGTCAAGGCGCTCACATTCTGAGATTGAATGGAGTTTAAGTGATAAGGCCTTTCATAATATAATAGATGAGTTAGGGCCTCCTGAGATTGACCTTTTCGCTAGGAGCTATAACGCCAAGTGTCTGAATTATATATCTTGGTTTCCAGACCCTAATGCGAGTGCTGTAGATGCTTTCACTTTAAGATGGGATGGGTCCTTTTTCTATGCATTCCCTCCATTTTCACTTGTGAGTAAAGTGTTACAAAAAATTAAAAAGGAAAGAGCTAGAGGCATTGTAGTAGCCCCATTGTGGCCCTCACAACCTTGGTATCCTCTTTTTAATTCCATGATGGAATCCCAACCAATAATACTTAACCCTTGCTGTAATTTACTGTCGTCTCCTTCCAGCAGTCCACATCCACTGCACAGAAGCCTCAGGTTGATAGCGGCCACCTTATCAGGGTAGCATTCATGAAGCGAGGGGTACCACTTCCCTCAATGGACATTATGCTGAATTCACTGTCAACCAAGACACGGAAACAATATGAGCGTACCCTTAGTCAATGGCTCCTTTTTTGTGAGACTCAGGAGAAGGATCCTCTTTCAGTCTCGGTACCCACAGTTATCTCTTTTTTAACTAAAAAATTTAATGAAGGTTTGTCATATAGTTCACTCAACGGAATAAGGTCAGCAATATCTCTGATTTTAGGACCTCAGTTAGGAACTGATGAAAGAATGACCAGATTTTTTAGAGGAATTTATAGATTAAGACCAAAAAAGCTTAAATATGAGGATGTCTGGAATCCTAGTATAGTCTTAAATTATCTGTCAAACTTATTTCCCAATGAGTCTCTTAACATGGAGCTACTTACTAAGAAGTTAGTTACTCTGTTGGCTCTTGTCACAGCACATAGAGTCCAAACATTGTCTCTAATATGCTTAGACAGTATAAATATTAATGACGACAATATTAATATCAGGATTCCGGCCCCTATCAAAACATCAGGCCCCAATAGACCTCACCCGAACCTAATCTTGCCATTCTTTATGGATAATGTCAGTATATGCCCTGCAACCACTCTGGTATATTATCTTTATGCAACCAAGGATCTCAGACAAAATTGTAAAACTCTTATTCTCACAACAAGAAAGCCCTACCATGCTGCCTCTACTGCCTCGATAGGCAGATGGATTAAACAAACCTTATGCGACAGTGGTGTGGATGTCACTAAGTTCACAGCACATAGCACCAGGCATGCATCCACTTCTAAAGCCAATTTGGCAGGTATTAATATAGAAGTCATTAGAAAGACAGCAGGTTGGACCAACAACTCGTCTACTTTTGCTCGTTTTTACAACAGACCCATTGTTGATGATGTTAATAGTTTTGCGGAAGCAGTGTGCTCTATAAGTAATAATACTGATAAACAATGATGATGAGTGAATGACGGTTTACTTAATTATTAATTAATTGTACTCAATTAATGATATCAAGTTTACAATATTTTAATTTAAATGTGATTTAAAGAAAGGAAAGTTTATAATTTGTGTGAAATAAATAATACTGTTGATTTACCAACACAACTTTCTTCTTTGAACATCTACATAGTACAAAAGTGAGGACGAGATCACGGAACACAATTTAATAGATCGGACTAACTTACCTAGTGACGTCCGATCCCCAATTGTGTGAAGTGATCTCGTCCTCACTTAGTCCCAACCCTACCCGTCATGGGCCCTCTGGACCCATTAGGCATTTAAAGTCACCCCAGTGAAAGTTGTGTCTACACTAGCGGCACGCTATGATGGCCGGTTTGACGTTTGTCCGCTCATGAAGTTCCGTATTAATTGATAACGACTTTGAAGGAAATAATTGTATTACTTTATTGACGATAGTGATGTGCAGAGATTCATAAATTTTATCGAATGTAGTTTTAGGTTTAGGACTCAAAATTTATTTATTAAATTGATTTCTAAAATGTATACAAGTGTAGAAAAATCAGTTTGCACCATTTAAGGGGTGAATGTACTTGTGAATATGAACAATTTTCACTATGTGGACAAACCTCTGAAATCGCAAAAAAATATCAGCTGTTTCATACAAAAGGTAAAATTTTTATTTTTATATGATATATACCACAACTCGGCATTAGGTTTTCTAAATTGAAAATTTTTAAAAATGGAATCTAATACGATCGTCACATAGGATCGCTGGCTAGCACAACTACTACCTCCGGCAAACTCGCGTCAATGCTCAATGCAAAACAAAGCAGTTTCGAATTGTCGTTGCTTCGAAAAGTATAAACTGTCAGTGCAATGCGATTGTGATATAGTTTTGACCTGGCTTTTGATTTCAAATATTGATACTGCATTACTGTTGACCCTTGCTCGTTAATTTGGACTCTGTTCAAGCCCTTTGTTGTGGATTTCGTCGATATGACCGAACGTACGCAGAGAACTGTTCTAAATAGTCAGACACGTGAGTTCGTAATACGCCTTCGTAACTATTTCGATCGTGAAGCTCAAAATGGAGGGCCAATTTTACCTATAACGTCAGTGGTTGAACGCGTAGCTGATGCGCTTAATATTGGACAACGAACTGTTAGACGGATAACTAAAAAAAAATATGGCGAGACTGGCACAGAAGAAAATAAACTTCACACACCAAAAAAGAGAAAACGAGCAAAACCAGTCGTAGGCATCGATAGCTTTGATGCCGATGCTATCCGAAGACATGTTTACGGCTACTATTTACAGAAGGAGTATCCAACAAGAAAAAAGTTGGTGCATTCACTGAAGGAAGCTGGATTATTCTTCGGTGGGGAAAGTTCTTTAACGAAGATTTTGAAGACCATTGGATTTCGATACAAAAAATGTAACAAACGCAAAATATTGATGGAAAGATTTGATATAGCGATGGCAAGGTATACTTTTTTACGGCAAGTGAAAGAAATCAAAAATTGGCAAAATGTTGTGTTCTTGGATGAAACATGGCTTAATGCTAACCATACTGTAGGCCGTTCTTGGAACGATGACACAGCAGCATCTACTTCCAAAGTTCCTGTAGGAAAAGGATCGCGACTTATAATTTGTCACGCCGGAACCATCAACGGGTTTGTCGAAGGTTCTCTCATGGCTTTTGCGTCAAAAACCACTGGAGACTATCATGAAGACATGAATGGAGAAAAGTTTACTGAATGGTTTACCTCAATGTTGTGTAGCCTCCCTGAACCATCTATTATAATTATGGACAACGCCCCATACCACTCGATGCAAATTGACAAGCCACCTGCCCAATCCCAAAAGAAAGCTGATATCGTCGCATGGCTTCGTAAAAATGGCGTAGATGCAAACATGAATATGTTAAAAGCGGAATTAGTACGTCTTTTAAAAGAAAACAAACCAACCAAGATCCGATACGTCATAGACGAAATAGCATTAGAACATGGGCACAGAGTTATACGGTCACCGCCTTACCATTGTGAGTATAATGCGATTGAGTTGGTGTGGGCTCAAATTAAGGGATATGCTGCAAGACACAATACAGAACCCCCATTTACCACAAAAAAAATGCTAAAATTATTAGAAGAAGCTTGTGAACATGTGACTAAAGGAGACTGGGAAAAGGTTGTGAATAGAACTGTTAAATTAATAAGGGAAGATTATGAAAGAGATGTGAAAATAGATAATATTATAGAAAACGAACATATAATTATTAATGTAGGTGATGATAGCAGTGACGACAGTGAAAATAGTAGTATGGACGAATCTGATTAATTATGGCCTTTTGTGGCACCTTTTTTGGTATCTTTTGTATTCATATGTTTCTTGTGTGCATATAAAGTATGTATATTCATTTTCATTCAAATATTCAGTTCGTTCAAATAAATTAAATAAACATATACATTTTTGTTTTATTAAACCTATTTAATCAGGTACAAAAACAAAACTTAATTGTTTTTTGTTCGAGAATAAATTGACATTCCACATCACTATTGTAATGTGTCAAACCGGCCATCATAGCGTGCCGCTAGTTTAGTATTCTTTGAAATATTGACATGGACAGGTGACAGGCGAGCGTGGTGGCCTGTCGCCGAGAGCATAGACTAGGGTGCTTTGTTTTTTACTTTATCAATGGTCTTACATTTAAAGATTGTGGCAGCGCAGTAGTGCAAGTGCAAACTACATAGTACAAAAGTGAGGACGAGATCACTTCACACAATTGGGGATCGGACGTCACTAGGTAAGTTAGTCCGATCTATTAAATTCTTGACGTTATATTCTAATAAATGTTGACGTATAAGAGTATACTCAAAAAATTTCCTAATCCAAAGGTTGCCGGGCAGATGCCGCTAATAGGCATATTAAGGGCGCCTTGTGTATTCTGATTATTCCTTCTTGTATCTTATATAATACTAGCTAATGCCCGCGACTTCGTCCGCGTGGATTTAGTTTTTAGCATCCCGCGGGAACTCTTTGATTTTCCGGGATGGCTAGGTCACCCCCCAAGTTCTCAACAATACCTATCAAAAAAATCAATCCCTAGATTTGTTGCAGCGTGATTGACGGAACCAACAAACAAACACACTTTCGCATTTATAATATGTACGAAATATATGTACGATAAAGGAAGAATTAATACTACGTTATTAAAGACAATCTAATTAAATTTTAGAACACAAAAGCTACTATTGTGACTTAAATATGATAGTTAGTTAGGTTAGATATATTACTTCGGGGACTTTTTGTAGAAAATAATGAGTACTTTAATCATGTAGTACATATAAATTTTTATGTATCATCAATAGTTTTCTCAGCAAACGCTAAATAATGCATTTTATAGGCAAAATTTTGCTACTTTGGGTTACATTATTGCAATTTTCTTAAGGATCTCTAATTTTTGAAAATAAATTATAGCCTATGTTACTTCCTGATAACTTAGCTTTCTATTGGTGAAAAACTGGTTAAAATCGGTCCAGTAGTTACAGAGCCTATTCGGTACAAACAAACAAACAACAAACAAAAAATCTTTTCTCTTTATAATATTAAGTATAGATATGCATTCTTTACTTTGTGTTGTGGTGTAAAAATAAAGTGATAAATAATAATAATAAACCTTAACCCGAGTAATAACAAGCTAGAGTATAACTATAAAGCAGTTTACAAGACTAGTAAGTATAAAATAAATGGAGTTTTAGCCTCGAAAAAGGGGTTACAAAAATAAAAAATATATTGTTTCTCTATAACGGGTAAAAATGTTTTCCTTATTCAGCTTTTATATTCATTCATCGGCATCGCCTGGGGACTAACATTCAGCTATGTTAGTATAGAAACATAACACTATAGGCGTTATATAACTTAAGTCTAAGATACTTTCATAGAAACAATACCACGTTTTGTATTCCTTTTATAAAAAAAAAAAATCGTATGTGACAGTATCCACTAATCTACCGTATTATACAAAAATCCGTGCATGTGTGCCTTAAGATTTTGAAACTTTGACAGCTTTGGCCTTTGAGTATTATTTACAGACATAATTATTATTATTAGGTAGGTACGTATGTGAGAGCCAGTGTCTCTTGGGTCGAAAGGTCTTTCTTCATATTATTAAGCTATTGCATAGCTTTTTCGCGGGCTTTGAGCGCGGCGACCGAATCAAGAAATTCCGTAACGAAAATAAACCTAACACCCCCTACTCCGACCGGCACAGCGGTGCGGCGTTGAAAGCCGTGCATCGTCTAACGTCGCTTCAGTTCGGCAGACTTCGGCACGGTGTTTGTGTGCGTGCGACCAGAAAATGCTATGCAATAGCTTTACCGCGGCAGTCCCCGAGTGCCACACGTATTTTATTTTTATAGTTTGATGTCAATGTAGTTACTTTTAATAGAATACTACGTTTGTATAAAATTAAAAGTTCATTAATAATAAGAAGAAAAAGAAAAACGGATAAAAGTCGAAGTTCGACTTATTATTTTTGAAACTCTTTATTTTCTTTTGTAAAGATTGTCTATAATATTATCTGGACTATATATATTACTATATTTTAACGGGACAATAATCTTCACTGAGCATAAAATCTGACTCGAAGTTAACGTTGAATCACTCGCAACTCTACGTGAAGTTCAAATGTACCAAACTTCGCACTCAAGTTGTCTGGGCGGTCGTAATGACCCAAGTTTCCCGTTTCTTTGTGGACGATTGTTTTTCAGCAATTTACTTTAGCTTTTACTTCTATTCGGATCACATAATAAAGATTTAGTGTTTGAGGCAACATTGAGAAGTTCGTGTAGTAAAGTTAATTAATACTAGTGGTTCGCCCCGAACTGAGACCTCGCGGTAACGGTATCCCATGATTATTCATTCAATCGATACATGATAACCAAAACTGACATTATTATTATGCCCGTTTTCACCAAACATACCTAAATCATCCCCTAAGTAGGAGTCTCTTAACGTAGGTAGCTCCTAAATACAATCCTAAGTCCTAACATCCGTCCCAATATCCTTTTAGGTGTCCCGTACAGGATCGTGATAAATAAGTTGACAGAAAACATCAATCACCTAACTTATAGGTAGCCCGTAAAGGTTAGGGAACGTTAGTGAAAACATTGAATTATTATGTAGGTACTAACGAGTGAAACCGGGCTACGGGCATCTGTACAAATCGTCATCTATCGACGCGAATAGAAAATATACAATATTTAACTAAAATTTAACTAAAAAATAATTTTAATTGAATAATATGGTACAAAAAAAATTACAATACAATTATTGTATTATAATAATGTAACTAAATAATAATGGTCGACGCAAAACTGTTTTTGGGATAGGTCGTAGTCGTAACTCGTAGTTCCATGGGAATAGTTACTGACTGCGCCATCTATTAGCATTATTGTGAAGCTATGTTGATGCTATATGAATTACTGATGCCCATTAAAAATTAAATAATCTCGTTTCTTTATAATATTCATATAATTTTAGTATTTGTTGTTCAAGTACAGGATATAAGTGACCTAAAAAAATAAAATCAGTTTGAAAATCCATAGCGGATTTTCCTAGAGAGCGTCTTCAAGCGAGCGTATAAAATCGCCACTTTGAAAGCCCCCCATTTCGTCAATTTTAAGGGAAAAATTAAAAAAAAAATATTTTTGTACTCAGTTCAAAATTATCTTTAAAATGATACGTAACAATTTTATGTAACGCGATATTTTTTTTTTACTTCGCATTCGCTTCTATGAGAGCCCCCCTGAAATAAAGATTTTTATAACTTTTTAAGCCATTTTCGGCTGGAGGCCATCGGTTTACATATTATATCTAAATTTGAAGTAGTTACGTTCAGTAATTCAAAATTTATAAGGCTCTGACAGACGGACGGACGGACGGATGGACGGACGGACGGACGGACGGACAAGTGCAAATCGCTCTAGTTAACTCAGAGACCTCGCTTCGCTCGGTCAATAATGTAACAGCGATTATAACGCCATCTTTCTAATAATGTTGCAAACATTTTTTTGTATTTATTTAAGTAATTTGGTACATAATAAGTACATTAAATTTAAACATAATTAAGGCCTTAAGAAGCGTGAATGTCTAAATTCCATGGTTGTTTAATTCAACATATCAACATAATTGTTGATTTAAGCCGTAAATAAAAAATAAAGAATGAAAGATAAAGATTCAATAACTGTTTTGGCTATTAAAAATGTTTATTTTTGTCAACCCCCTCTTGTAAAAAAAACCCCAAAGAGTACCTATTTTTGACATAATTTGCATAACTTCTCCAAAAGCGCGCTAGCTTTTTAATTCGTTCTTGCACACAAAAAAAGGTATTAAAAATATGAATCTTTTCGCTATTTAACTTTATTTTTACGCCGCATTACAATCGTGTATAGTAATATTAACCTGAAATTCAACTAAATCCGAGCTGATAAACACTCGCGAGCCCCATCCACAGTCCCTGCCGGGACGTTGCGGAGGGAAGACCGCGCATCGGTTTTGCAGCGACTTCGTTGAAATTAATTTTAGCTTTTAAGGAGTTTATACCAATTTCTAAATATTTATATTAATAGATTTACTTAGTTTAGATAAAATCTTTAAGTCAGTAACTGTAAATATTTTTTTGTAAATACATAAACTTTTATAAACTTCTTAAATAATCAAAGAATAGTGAATTCGAAAATGCCAAACAGGTGGACAATTAAAACAGTATTGGTGAATATTTACCTACAATTTTTAGTTAGTGTAATATGTTATTTTTTCGATTATTACCTATGCTAGGCATAATAATGTAAGCAGTGATAGCCTAGCGGTTAGAACTGTGGTCTCCTATTCGGGAGGTCGCAGGTTCGATCCCGGGCACCATTGATTTTTCGGAGTAATGTGCATTTAAGCAATTAAAATCATCGTGAGGAATCCTGCACTCCTGCACACCTGAGAGTTCTCCATAATGTTCTCGAAGGTATGTGTAATCCACCAATTCGCATTGGGTGGATTATGGCCTGAAGCAATGCCTGGGTCATGCGTCATGCCCGTGAACGGGTGCCACCGGCGGGAATGGGGCTACTTTCTGTCTGCCCGTCTTAACATGTGTTGAATTATAGGAATGCTTTTGTGGAACTTCCCCTCATTGTGGAAACAGTGCAAACATAGCATAATATCTATTATATTGTAAACTTGTTTTGAAAAGAGCAACTGCCGAGTTTCTTGCTGGTTCTTCTCGGCAGGAAGGGCATTTCGAACCAGCGCGAGCGATAGAATCATCGACGATTCAAAAATACTTGTATAAAAGTTTATTTGAATAAAAAGCATTTCTATTCTATTATTTAACCCTTATCTAAAAGGAGACCTGCGCTCAGTAGTGAGTCGTTGATGGGTTGCTGATGATGATGATGATGATGGTGATGATGATGATATGCATGTTGATAAAAATTGCTTGAGGTCTTAGACCATATTTTTTGAATGGTCTAAGTTTGAGGTAGATACCTACATAACAGTGGATAACAGCAAAACATCAAGTCAAGCCTGACAGTATGACTTTCAACGTGCCTTATTCCTATAACAATAGGGTTGACATTCGCAATTCACTCGTACCATTGAACAGCTGTCGGCTGTAGGTACCGTAGATCTTGTGATTTAGTGATTGTATAGGTATTATACAAGACGTGGTCTAGTGGTTAGCAAATTCGACTACAGATGACGAGGTCCCGGATTCGATTCCCGGGATTATACTAATGTGTACATATTTTTATATTCATAGATTTAATATGTTTAGTTTTATCTTTAAAATTGTGTGTTGTGTGTGTGTGTTTTGTAAATAAGTTAACTTTTTAATCGGTCAAAGAATAGTGTAAAATTTACACTATAAATATTTACACTGTAAATAGTGAATAGTGCAGGTCAAAAATGCCAAAACATAAGAAAAAATATCTTGTTAAAAGAGCAAGAGAATTAAAAATGTATATGTGAGTATTTACTTACACTTTATATTTAGTACCTATATTTTATATTTGTTATTTTTCGATTACATAGGCATGTTGATAAAAATTGCTTGAGGTAAGTATAGATGATATACGTAGGTACCTACTGTGGACAACACGTCATGTAATAACTAACTGCCTCGTTGGTCTAGTGGTCAGCTTGTTCGACTGCGGATGACGAGGTCCCGGGTTCGATTCCCGGGTCGGGCTGCGGCCGTTAAAAAAAAAGTATTGCGTTTTTCTGCCAAAGAAATTCTCAGTACTGGCCCGGAGTTAGGAAGTTGGTGGTTACTGGTTAGTCACCCCCGTGCCTCGGAGAGCACGTAAAACCGTCGGTCCTGCGCCTGATCTCTCTCCGGTCGTGTCGGATTTCCGTACCATCGGACTATGAGAGTGAGGGAATAGAGAGTGCACCTGTGGTTGCGCACACACTTCTGCACTATAATATCTCCCGCGCAGATGGCTGACCTCTAAGGCGACGTTTTAGCATAGGAGGTTGGCCGCCGTGATCGGATTCGGTCGGGAGGACATCATGTAATAACTAGCTTATATGTTCGCGACTTCGTCCGAGAAGTTGGACCAAATTACAGATAGTTACGAAGTTTGATCAAAATCGGCGTAGTAGTTTTCAAGTTTATCCCGAACATACTTCGTGACTCGAGATTTTTAATATAGATAGGGGTTGACATTCGCAATTCACTCTTATTAACATAAAATAACTAGTTTTTATAAATTAATCTATACATATAATAAAACTGTAACTGGAAGATTTCTGTACATTTAATATATTTTGAAAATTTTAATTGGGGGATGCTTTACTATCGATACTGAGCCCAAAACAGATTTGTATTTAATTTTTGTCTGTTTGTTTGTCCTTCTTTCACGTAAAAACTACCGCACAGATTTCTACAAAATTTTATACCGTGGTAACTTATTAATTGGGTCAACATCTAGGCTACTTTTTATCCCGGAAAATCAAGGAGTTCCCGAGGGACTTTAAAAACTAAATCCGCGCGGACAAAGTCGCGGGCATCAGCTAGTATTATCTATACCTACTTATAATAAAACTGTAACAGGTCCAATTGTCTATAGTTAAGCGATTGATCGTAATCGTATTCGATGTCATTAGAGTCAAAGTAAAATAAACCATAACAGCATTGAATTAGAGCTCAATTTCGTGTATGCATTCTTATACATTTACCTATGTATGATACGCTCCATAACTCTCCATAATCGGTTGTACTTACTGAATTTGTGACTTTTTATCAATACAATCAAGGATTATTTTACTTTGACACTAAATGGATTATTAGAAGTATATATATAATTATTATTTAACTAGCTGATGCCCGCGACTTCGTCCGCGTGGATTTAGTTTTTGAACTCCCTTGGGAACTCTTTGATTTTCTGGGATAAAAAGTAGCCTATGTCACCCTCCAGGTCCTCAACTATACCCATACCATAGGTCTTACCTTGCTTTTAACCAAAATTGACATTCTTGGTCAACCGGAAGTACCTACTCTATAGGTTTTGGGTCGAAAACCTATATGGTAGTTCTCGTTGACCTAGAATCACAAAATTTGACAAAATGCAAGGTCTACCAGCACAAATAAAGGAAAAATTACAAAAAATAAAAAAGTTGAATTTTAAAGGGTGTCCCCATACATAAACAATAGAAGCCAATTAAGATAGTCCTCCGAGTTGTATGGGCGCTCATACAATTTAGAGGTCTATCTTAATTGGCACTAACCTTAAATAAGGTAAATAAATAAAATTGTGCTATTTATATCTCGTAAACAGTAATACATAGTTGAAATTTTCACAGTGTGTATTTTTATTTCCGCTATAACAACAAATAATAAAAATAAAATTAAATTAAAAAATAAAGGGGGCTCCCATGCATGGAAAAGCTTCAAAAATGAAGAAATAGGGGCCTTCAAAGTTGTGACCAAAACAAACGAGCATTCTTTCCCCATCTTCTTCTTCTTCTTCTTTGTCAACCTATAGACGTCCACTGCTGGACAAAGGTCTCCTGCATGGACTTCCACAGGCTTCGGTCTTGCGCCGCTTGAATCCAGCGGCTCCCTGCGACTCGTTTGATGTCGTCGGTCCACCTGGGGGGGGGCCTGCCAACACTGCGTTTTCCGGTGCGGGGTCGCCACTCCAACACCTTGGGACCCCAACGACCATCAGCTCTTCGAACTATGTGCCCCGCCCATTTCCACTTCAGTTTCGCGACACGCTGAGCTATGTCGGTGACTTTGGTTCTCCTACGAATCTCCTCATTTCTGATTTGATCTCGCAGGGATACTCCGAGCATAGCTCTCTCCATCGCTCGCTGGGTGACCCTGAGCCTTCTTATGAGGCCCATAGTTAGCGACCATTTCTCGGATCCGTAAGTCATCACTGGCAACACGCACTGTTCGAAGACTTTAGTCTTCAGGCACTGAGGGATTTTGGACGAGAAGACATCTCGAAGCTTCCCGAACGCTGCCCAGCCGAGTTGGATTCGGCGGTTAATCTCTTTCTCGAAATTGGACCTACCTAGCTGGACTGTATGTCCCAGGTATATATACTCGTCTACAATTTCGAGCGCAGAGTTCTCAACGATTACTGGGTGGAGCGGAGCATGAGCATTAGACATGATTTTCGTCTTCTTTCCCCATATCCTAATTTAATCATCATCATCATTTCATCATTAGCAACCCATCAACGGCTCACTACTGAGCGCAGGTCTCCTCTCAGAGAAGGGTTATAGGCCATAGTCTACCACGCCGGCCTAATGCGAATTGGTGGACTTCACACACCTTCGAGAACATTATGAAGAACTCTCAGATGTGCAGGTTTCCTCACGATGTTTTCCTTCACCGTTGAAGCAAGTGATAGTTAATTGCTTAAACGCACTTGATTCCGAAAAGTCAGAGGTGCGTACCCGGGATCGAACCTGCGACCCCCCCGAATAGGAGACCACAGTCCTAACCACTAGGCTAACACTGCTTCCTAATTTAATACTAACTCAGAACTAAGTTATCTAAATGTGTATCTAGTTTTAAAAAAGTGATTTGGTCATATTATGTACGGAACCCTAAAAGAGCGAGGCCTGACTCGCACTTGGCCGATTTTTTGTTTATTACCTAAATAAATATTTTTGATAAAACAGGGTTGGCACCTTTTGGGTACGAAACCCTAAAAACTATCAAAGAATACAATGATTTTAAAAGACCTATTAAAAATAATTAAGGTAAGAATAACAACAAAAAGAATTAATTACCTCGAACTTATAAACTACTTGCAAGCTCGTTATGGTACATTGCGCCTACTAGGTGAAGCTAAAGCAATGGAGACTCTTAACACCTGCACGTGACATCAATCTCAGTGAGGCCCAAACATACTAGGTAGGATAACATAAAACACTGTTCCCTCTGCACGTTTATTTTATCGTCGATATATTTCGAGGTACTCTCATGTACTTGCTGAGTTCTCGAGCATGTACCGAGCGTAGCCGCTAGATGGCGGTGACGTTGAAATAAGTCTAGGTTGGCTCCGTTTCTCAAGGTTATTTCACGCATCTTAAAGCCTTAATTGTAAAATTGTATATAAATTGTAATAATTATTGTAGGGAATTTTCTATCTGGGATAAATCGCCTTGTTACTGTTGTATGTGAAATGTGTCGATTTTCTATACATGCTATTGCATGTATAGAAAATCGACACATTTCACTTCATTTCATGAAAAGGTAGGATTATTATCCTACCTTTTAATATAATGGTATAAATGATGCATTCAGTCATTCTAAACAATTAATCCCGTCGTGATGCTGTAAACCGGAACAGTATAAATTCGGCCTCCCCTCTTTAATGGGTTAATCTCAAAAACAACTGTACTCAGAATGAATATTTACTATCCTCTAGAGGCATCCTAATGGTTGCGAGTCCTGCTTTTTAGCATATTATACGTGATCCCGAGGTTATATGACGCTAGGAAATTGCTTACCGTGAATTTGCCTTATAAAGAAATGTCTCCTTAAGGGCGTGAATTATTTAATATGCCACGTGAATTGAATCCTGAAAATGCATTTGGTATCACCCCAGCTCCGCCCTTACTCTCTTCTTTACCACCTTACCCACTTTCGGGGTTATTGAATTTGCCTCTATCTTCCTCCTCCAACAGCGAACTTCACCCGCTCGTCTTCTTCTTCTTCTTTGATAGCCCTTCATTTCTTCCATCGTTGGACAATAGGCCATAGGCCTCCTCGGGTGCACGCCATTCCTTCTGACGTCGTGCCAGTTTCAACAACGTCTCAGTCAGTCAGTGCTACCTACTTTTCTCTTAACGGTACGTGGTCTCCAGTCAAAATCTACCCGTGATAACCGCAATCGGCTGAAGAACGATGCTCTGGCAGCAGTAACGCTGGTGCGATAAGTCTATGTCTGCGATCACCAACCTTGCCCAGCAGCATGGCGATCTGGGCAAAAATTGTGTATAATAAGTAGTGCAACAATAATACAGCCATTGATCCCAGCGGCTCCAGCTTCTTCTGGTGAGCGATGACATCCGGAAAGTGGCAGGCATCGACTGGATGTGAAAGGCCAATGATTGGTTGGAGAAAAGTTGGCGCTACCTAAACACGCCCTTGTCCACCAGTGCATATAAACATTGACCGATGATGAATGTGATACCATCAACTGGATTCGGCCCTATCGATCATGTTAAATAAATACTGATGATGTCAACATTTGGAGGACCCCAGTTAATTTTATGCTATCGAAAACGCGCCACATTCCGGCTTTAGCGCGCCTGTAGCCTGCTCTTAATGAGAATGGATAATAATATATTAATAACTAGCTGATGCCCGCGACTTCGACCGCGTGGATTCAGTTTTTAAAATCCCGAGGGTACTCTTTGATTTTCCGGGATGCTTTACATTCTACAGGTTCTCAACTATACCTATCCAAAAAAATCACGTCAATCCGTATGTTTTTTGCAGCGTGATTGACGGACAAACCAACAAAGACAAAATTACGTTTAGCTGTCATTTATGTTTTGTTATTCCACTGTCATTTGCGTTTTGTTATTCCGTGTCAGATGCGTTTTTTGTTATACCACGTTTTATAGTGACTTGACGGAAACGCGGTCGAACGGGATAAAAAGTATTCTATGTCCGTCTCCTGGTTCTAAGCTACCTCTCCACCAATTTTCAGCCAAATCGGTTCATCCGTTCTTGAGTTATAAGTAGTGTAACTAACACCACTTTCTTTTATATATATAGATTTGGAATGCCCTTCCGGCTTCCGTTTTTCCAACTGACTATAACTTGGGTACCTTTAAATCAAGAGTGAATAGGCATCTTCTAGGCAAGCGCGCTCCATCTTAGGCTGTATCTTCACTTACCATCAGGTGAGATTGCAGTCAAGCGCTAGTCTATATATTTAAAAAAAAAATTAGGGTTTCCTACAATACAAGAATTACAAGTTTTGATGAAATAAATACATACGTGAAATGATATCCCTTTTAAAAGGCTATATAAAGCTCGCTAGCTGGATGATCTATCATCGCACAGCCTGTAAGGCTAGACGTATCGAACTGAAATTTGAAACGTATCTAGGTAGATAGTGATAGAAAAGATTTTAAAGCAATTTTTGTGTGAATTTGATAAAATGTGACAGAAAAGTGGCAAAGTCCCAGGAAAAGGCTTTTTTTAACGAAAAACCAAAAGCTTTGGAAGAAAAGATGTTTTAGACAAAAAGTAAATGAGATAAACAAAACATCCTTTAAACGATATTAATAAAAGTTCTAAAAAAACCTAGTCTCAGAATTTATTTATAATAGCATTATTACCTATTCCATTGGGCTATGTGAATTTTTATGGTTAAGTACATGATTATAAACTTACCTCGAGATTACTTGAGAAGTGATGATACTGGTGAAAATCGTATTGAAATCCACTGTAAAATGTTTTAATCATTGAAATACTTAATAATTTATAGTCACTTCACTATCACGTCAACGTCAAGCGTCAAGCGTCACGTATACGAGCTATCTCGCTATAAATAATTCTGTAAAAATAGTTAAAGTTAGTATTTCTACCACTTTTTGTGTGTTGTGTATTCTTTAGTTCAAAATCACTGTGAATTAACTGTCATAGCTACAAAATAATAGTACATTATAGTGTAAATACGAAAATGACTGTATTACAGTGATCAATCATACTACAAGCCAAAAACTAATAAATAGTGTAAATATAATAAAATAAACAACGAATATATATCAGTAATAGTGTAAAGTAACAATAATATACGTATAATTAAAAAAAAAACGCAATTATAAACAATATACTAAGTGTTGACTTGTGTGAATTCAAAAGTGCATCGTAATTGTGAATCAGCTGTGCCGATAGGTATCGACCCGTCGTGTCACTGACCCTGATTCAATGTCATACGACATAACGTTTTGTTATAGAACTGATCGCTTATTTTGACGACTTACTACAGCAACTTATTTGAACATTGGTTACACGCGTCGCCTGCTGCAATCGAATTTATTACAAAAAGAGGAAAGGTCAATCACCTAACTTAAAAAATTAACAATATGTCAAACATACACTGGAATTGTTGTAACAATGTGAAGGGAGACGAAGAAGACTACGTTCGTTGTGCGACTTGCAATATGGGTTATCACCTCGCATGTTTACTATCGACCGGACAATCAGGTTTAATTACAGATCTTGATGCATCTACTGTTTGGAAATGCCCCTCGTGTACGTCACAAAGACCGAAAGGCAACTATGAGAATACGCCGGTACGCAGTAGTAAAGATATGAAGTCGGTTAGTGAACAGAACTCAACGAAAAGATCTAATAAAAGGGTAGCTCTTTCGCCAGCCGAGCAAGCGTGCGCCCCTGAACAAACCGACTTTAAGGAAATGGTAAGAGAAATTTTAAAGACTGAAATGAATGAAATGGTTATACAGTTAACGGCATCGATCAAAAATGTACTGAATAATGAACTTAAAGTTCTTAAAGAAGAAATAGCCGATATGAAAACCTCTATAAATTTCATAAACAACCAATACGATGATTTTTTTAAAGAGCACCGTGCGAACGAATTAGTATTAAAAAATTTACAGGAACGCAATAATAAATTGGAGTCAACTATAACCACTCTAAATACACGTATTAATGATCTAGAACAACGATCTAGGTCCAACAATTTGGAATTGCAATGTATCTCAGAAAGAAAGAGCGAAAACCTGGTTGCTATCGTTGAACAGTTGGGAAGAGTTATAGGGCAGGATATTACGTCTGATAAAATTATCAATATTACTAGAATTGCTAAAGTAAACCGTCAGAGCAATAGGCCAAAATCCATCATAGTGCAATTTAATTCTCAATTGACAAAAGATAGTTTTATGGCTGCTGTCATCAAATTCAACAGAAGCAACCCCAACGACAAGTTGAACACTGCTCACGTAGGAATCGGAGTTGGTGGAGAAAAAAAACCAATCTATGTAGTTGAACACCTTTCACCCGAAAACAAAGCTCTGCATGCGGCAACAAGATTAAAAGCAAAAGAAAAAGGATACAAATATGTCTGGGTCCGCAATGGTCGTATACTGATTCGTAAAAATGATAGTTCCGAATACAAAATCGTCAAAAATTTGGACTTTTTAAGTAACTTAAATTAGTGTGTAAGGTGGAGGTCATGTATTTTGGTGTCGTATGTTCCGTCACATTCACATCGTTAAATGTGTTATACCAAAATGTGCGTGGGCTCAGAACCAAAACTCATGATGTTTACCGTAGTGTTGTGGTTAATAATTATGACATCATAATTTTGACTGAAACCTGGTTAAATGACTCAATACTTAGTAATGAACTATTTGATGCACGATATAACGTTTATAGAAGAGACAGACAGACTTCTAAATTAAGCTCTAAGACGGATGGCGGAGGGGTTCTTGTTGCTGTTAAAAAAAGTATAAACTCCAACAGAATGCCTAGTTGGGAAAGTAATTGTGAAGATATTTGGGTAGTACTTGATATACCTCAATTAAAAAGTATAAGCCATCTTGCTATTTGTGCTGCTTACCTACCGCCACCTGTCAATAAAAACGTTATAGATCACTTTTTGAATAATTGTAACCGAGTATCGGAATTACATACCATGTTAACCTGTATCATCGGTGATTTCAACTTAAGTTGCATTAACTGGAACGATACTTCAAGTCCTTCTGACGGAAAACTTGTCCAAGCCGCACAAACGCTGCTTCATTTTATATCCGAAAATGGACTACGTCAATTTAACTCTGTGCTTAACAACAAGGAAAAAATACTAGATCTAGTTCTCGCTGATGTACCTGCATGTTCAGTAAACTATTCGTATAATTCTATTTGTAACATTGACCCACTGCATCCCCCTCTTGATATCAACATACCTAACATAAGACCTGACAGACTGACGATGAATACATGTACTGAGCGGTTTAACTTTCACAAAGCGGATTATAATTCAATTATCGAGGTTTTGAAAGAAATAGATTGGCATAAACTATTAGATTTGGATAACGTAAATGAAATGGTTAAGGTATTTTATGAAAAGTTAAACAACGTCATATCTAATTACGTCCCACGGCGAAAACTAATGAGCAATAAGTATCCTGCTTGGATCAATAACAAAGTTGCAAGAAGAATACAAGAAAAACATAAAATGCTAAAACGATTCAAAAAGTATAAAAATCCAAAGGATGCAATTGAATTAAAAGTACTTAGTGATAGATGTGATAGACTCACGCGCGAAGCTTATAATGCTTATAATAATGATCTTGAAAAACAAATTCAAAAAAATCCTAAAGCATTCTGGACATTCCTTAAAAGCAAACGTAAAGACTCGCATTCGTACCCGGCGACAATGACTGATGGAGTTAAAACATCCTCTAGCGGAGTTGATATCTGCAACATGTTCGCAAATTATTTTGCATCTGTCTATGATGGACCTAACATCTGCGGTAATACTGGTTCCTCTTCCTACTTGGAAAAAATTCTATATTTAGGCCATAGTAATATTCTTGCAACTATTGAGTTAAGAAAGGACGACATCTCAAGGAAGCTTAGAAATCTGGATATAACAAAAGGGGCCGGTTCCGATAATATACCACCAATACTAATAAAAAGATGTGCGGCTTGTCTAACTTTGCCCTTATACTTAATCTTTAAAGCTTCCTTAACCTCTGGCATCTTTCCTACTGCGTGGAAGCAAGCGAAAGTGGTTCCTATATTCAAAAATGACGAAAAGAAGGACATTCGTAATTATAGACCAATATCTATCTTATCAGTTTTTGCCAAGGTCTTCGAATCTTTAGTTTGTCCCTCAGTTCAGATGCATTTCAAAAGTTTTGTTTCTGAACATCAGCATGGATTCTTGCCTGGCAGATCCACGTCCACTAACTTAGTATGTTTCACAAACTCTGTTTCAGAGGCAATTGACCAGCAAAGACAAGTAGACACAATATACACAGACTTCAAAAAGGCTTTTGACAAAGTACCACACGATATCCTAGTTGCAAAGCTGTCTCATTATGGATTTTCTGATCCATTACTGCGATGGCTAACATCATATTTGCACGGTCGTTCTTTTTTTACTGTTGTTAACGGATTCAGTTCTTCAACGCATGCTATCACCTCAGGAATCCCTCAAGGATCACACCTTGGACCGATCTTGTTTAATATATTTGTTAACGATATCATCTTCTGTTTTGAGCACTCCACGCCATACCTGTACGCAGACGACTTAAAATTTACAAAAATTGTTTGTTCTCAAGCAGATTCCCTTCTGCTACAGAATGATCTCAACAGACTAACAGACTGGTGCTCTATTAATGGTATGCAGCTCAACTATAATAAATGTCTCCACATCAAATTCACGCGCAAGCAAAATATCATACCAACGCAATACAGTTTAAAGGGCAATAGATTAAAAGAAGTGGACACCATAAAAGATTTGGGTGTTATGCTAGATAAAAAGTTGACTTATCTGAACCATATTGAAAACGTTATTAACAAAGCATCAAAATTGTTAGGTTTTATAATGAGACAAGGTCGAACCTTCAAAGAAACCAAAACGAAAATTATTCTTTACAACAGTCTTGTGCGCAGTAATCTTGAATACTGTAGTGTAGTTTGGCGCCCGCACTATGCTACCCACTACTTAAGACTGGAGCGGGTTCAAAAGAGATTTATGTGGCATCTGTCGTATTCAGTAAGAATACACAAAACAGTTATATCCTATAAACACAGACTAGAATACTTTAAAATTATGACCCTGGAAGAAAGAAGAGATTTGCTAGACCTTATGTTCCTTTACAAAGTGCTACGCAATAAAATAGACTGTCCGAGTCTGCTTGCTAAATTTAATATCAGAGTACCGCGACGATACCCTTGTAATGTTATCACCCCGCTTGTGCCCCCACGCAGCAGAACAGTCTTCGGCGCCAACTCCACTCTGCCTCGGCTGTGCAAGCTCTACAATGAGCGAAGCCGGTCTGTGGATATAAATGCGAATTCGCTCAGTGTTTTTCGAAGGTTGGTGACAAGCGATCTGCTTAATTCCCAACAAAATAGATTCTAATATGGATAAGTTCAGTACTAGTCACTTAAATTATTGATCATTATGAAATCAGGAAAGTAGGAATCATTGCTGTAAGTAGTTATTTATTTTTAATTCATATTTTATTATATACTTCTCTCTTATATTAAGTAAAAAATTATGTATTTTAATACTAACTTTAATTCATAAATTTTGTTATTAACTATCGCTATTGCAATGTACCATTATACTGCATGTAGTGTTTACTTTAAGACGATTTTACAAACTATAAGTAGTGTTAGGATTTATTTTGACTAGCTGTGTAATTTCATAATGTTTTATTTTCACGTTGGCAACTTTGTTTTAAAATCGACTGTCAGTTGTCATTTTGTGATTGTGTCAAGATTTAATTTGACTTCATTATGTTTTTACTTTTTCACTCTCTCTCTCGACAGCTAAGTGCTAAGTTGTGTTAATAAGTGCTGCTAACAATTGTTATAGTTAAATTGAGTATTAAAAGTAATACAAGTATTAATGGTGTAGTTATTTAATCGCATCGTTTCCTTCACCGCTGCCCTGCTGCAGGGTGATTCTTACAATTCAGAAGTGACAAGACAGCGTTAACTATCAACGCGTAAGTACACGCCCAGTTATACAATTTTTTTTAACTGTTAGTAATCGTTTTACTTTCTGTTTTACTAATAGCCAGCTACGTTAAACTTTGCGGACAAAGCATGTTAGTCTATCCACTAACCCAAGTGATCATTATCACAACGTGGTAATATCATAATCGGTATTTATGTGCAATCAACATTTGTTGCATTTGCGTAATGAAGTACTTTTGCAAAAAGTGGGTATCTACCTATATTGTAGTTACCTAGCGCAAGCTAGCCTATTAGTAAAAATATTAATTAGTGAGCGTTAAATTTTATATCCCTGGCTAATTTTTTCCGTCAGATATATTAGAATATACCAGAGGCAGGCCTATGGCAGCCCAACCATGGCAAATATAATAAAATAGATTATTTTCATTACGTACCTACATATAGCAGGCATTATAAAATTTGAAAAAGCTGTCGGCGACTAGGATTAAGATTATAGCTTATAACTTCCTCCTTTCTTTAAGTCGGTTGAAAATTTAGAACAAAGAACTATTGTGTGCTTTTAATTTGTATAAGTTACACTGAAATTTATGGGTGCGTCAAGTGCGGTGACTGGAATAAAAAGTCTCACTGTGTGATCGACAACACTTATGAGGGTCTCACGCACAGATTTTTTTGGCGCCGAGTCTCAACTGCTAATGTAATAAATTTAAATGTGTCCTTAGCAGTTTTTAAATTTTGTTAAAGTAATAAGTTGTTTTTAAAATTATGAGGTGTTAGAAATACGTTAAAATAAAGACTTACAAAGGGCTTATTCACTGGCGATCGTGAGAATATTAGAGTACTCCCACGAGAGTTTTGTTTAAATACTGAAGGAAAGAACGATCGCCAGTCAGACAACCCAGAGCACTGCAATTGGAAACTATACTTTTATTTCCAAAAGTACCTCTCTTCCTCTATACAAAGCTAGTCTACCTGTCGCGGTAGAGGTGCATGACAGGGGTGCACGGGACGGGACGTTAACCCCGCTAACTCCGCGTCCCGTCAACTTTTGCGGGACAAGTTCCCGGGCGTCGTCGTGTATACGAAGCTTAAACCGACGCGCCGCAACAAAAGCACACGTGAAATTCGAGAATTTGTGATAGCTTGTAAAGCGTAAACAAATAGAATTCTTTTTTTATATCCTTGTTAACCTTAGCTGTCTAGATTTTCAACACCCCTTATACAGTGTGTTCCTTTATTGAAACCTAGTTTGTTTATTTTTTTGTTTGAGTCGTCGGAACATGGATCGACGACTCGAGACGCCCGATCCTGTGGAACATCGAAGCCGGAGCCGAAGAAAGGAACGTAGCCGTAGCCGACTACGAACCCGCAGCCCTTCTCGGATCCTGGAGCCGAGCCGTGAGCGGGTGAAGATTCTGGAGAGGCAGTTACTGCAAGAGCGGGAGCGACTTCTACATGCCGAGAGCAACGATCGGAGTCGTAGCCGCAGTAACGCGCAGCGTGCGACTTCGCAGCTGGCTACTCCGCGGCGACACTCAAGTCGCAGTCATCGCAGCGGCAACGCGCCCCCAGACGACCGACGGGCAGAGACTGGGGCCAGACATCCTGCTGAGCGTCGTGACGTCGCGGGATATACAAAAAGGTCACGTAGTCCTTCCGTTTCTAAGAAATATTTTGTTGATATTTTGAAATGTTTTAAGGATAGTTTGACATCTCAACCGTCTACCCACGACACAAGATCCTTTCAAAAAGTTGATCATATGAATATACTTCCCAATCTCGACCCATCCACAAAAAACCAAAGGATTGATGTTTGGCTGAAAAAGGTCAATGAATGTGCTAGTGTAGTGTGTAGTGTGCGGTTGGGATGATAAAACTGTCACTCATTTCGCCATGCAGAAACTCCAAGGCCTCGCCAAAATATGGTATGAAGGCCTAAATTCAGTTTTGTTTACCTGGCCGGAGTGGCAAGAGAAATTAATAAATGCTTTCCCTTGTGAACAAAATTACGGCCAGGCCTTGGAGGAGATGCTCAAAAGGAAGAGTAGGTATAATGAACCTATAGGAGTTTATTTTTATGAAAAATTAGCCTTACTTAATCAATGCGATATATTTGATAAGCGTGCGGTAGATTGTATTATTCACGGGATCAGTGACAGGACCTTAAGATCGGGTGCTCTGGCTTTACGTTCTTCTAACCCTGATCAGTTACTCCAATTCTTAATGAGCAGCAAGGACTCGTACCAATCTTTCGATCGAAACCAGGTTAAAAACAAAACCGATCCCTCCAGTACTCATACCCAGTCCAACAAAAGGTCAAGTAACAGATCCGGCTCTATTCAAGGCTGTTACAATTGCAAAGAGAGAGGGCATAGTTTCTTGTTTTGTCCTAAGCCACTAGTTAAATGCATACAATGCCATAGGGTAGGTCATACAGCAGATAAGTGTTTCTCAAAAAGGGATAATGGGATTGCAAAAAATGACGCTGTACCAAAAACTATGTGCATTGACACCAACAGTCAGGAACATATTTCTCCTTCCCTTCCAAGCTCAAAATTTATGAAAGATGTACAAATAAACGGCACGATGCGCCAAGCGTTTATAGATTTCGGGAGTGAGGTTACGCTGGTGAAAGAATCCTTAGTTAGGGATTTAGGTATGGCTCATGACAAAATACCATCGTTATTAAGGGGATTCGGCAATGGTTTAGTCGAGTCACTAGGAGGATTATTGCTTAGTATTACTGTGGATGGAGTGAACGCTCGTGTCCTATGTAAGGTTGTATGTGATAATTTGCTAGAAAGGTCTATCCTCATAGGACAGTCATACACGGAACAGCCTCATATAATAGTTTATAAGGATGCAAATAAGCTCCAGTTCATGGATATCGGCAAAGAAATGCCACTTTCTGAACCGGATATACAAGAGTCTTTGATTGGGATTAGGACGGCAGGAGCAGTGGAGCTCCATGGTGCAGCATCTGTAAGGACAAAAGTTGAACCTTCCTTTGGGGGCAACTTCCTCGTAAAGAATAGTGTTGCGGGCAAGCCAACCAAACAGTATTTTATTTGTGGAGGTCTCTATCGTATTGAAAGTGGTCGTGTCGATATAACGGTAATCCCTTGTTCGGGTTCTTGTTGGATTGCAGATAGTACACTTTTGTGTAGGGCAAAACGAGTAGACGTTGTAAATAGGGTCATTTTTGAACCACCCGAGTTACCTGTAACGATTGAGGGTGATTTCGACGAAAAACAAATTCGTATCAGTGATAAGGTACCAGAAGACGTGAAACAGAGGTTGTTAGATTTGCTCAAACGTTACAAACATTGTTTTGCGTCTTCACTTAAGGATCTAGGTTGTACAAACACGACCACGATGAATATAGAGTTGAACAGCCAACGCCCTGTTGTCTATCGACCTTACAGATTGTCACACCATGAGCGGGAAAGGGTACGTGTGATGGTAGGGGAGATGCTGGATGCAGGGATAGTTAGGGAGTCTTCTTCTGAGTACGCTAGTCCGATTATACTAGTGCGTAAAAAAGATGGCACACTGAGAATGTGCGTCGATTATCGGATGCTAAATTCAATTACGGTTAAGGAGCGCTATCCCATACCCATTATGGGGGATGAGATAGCTCGACTCACAGGCCAAGCTTGTTTCATTTCACTCGATCTAACGTCCGGGTACTATCAGGTCCCTATTTCGGAGCGTAGTAAACACTTCACATCGTTTGTCACACCAGATGGTCAGTACGAGTTTAATCGTATGCCGTTTGGCTTGGCAAACGCCCCGGCTGTTTTTCAGCGGATGATGAACTCAATCTTAGGGTCTGCTCGTTTCGGTAAAGCAACAGCGTATCTTGATGATGTGCTAATATACGGGCGGAACCCCACAGAATGCTTAGATCGTCTCGAAGAAGTGTTACAGTTAATAGAGAAGGCCAATCTCACTTTAAATCTCTCTAAGTGCGATTTCTTACGGGATACCATCGATTATCTTGGCTACGAGATCAGTGCGGCAGGGATTAGGCCTGGTGAGGAAAAGATCCGCAGTGTTGCGAATTTCCCACGACCTGAAAACGTGCATAACGTACGTCAATTCCTTGGCTTGGCGAGTTATTTTCGCAAATTTATTAAAGACTTTGCTCGTATTGCATTTCCACTCAGCAAATTACTAAAAAAAGATGCCGCGTTTACATGGGATAATGATCAAGAGGAGGCTTTTGTAACTCTAAAGGCTAGGTTAGTTGATAGGCCCATTCTTGCAATATATGATCCGGCGGCAGAGACCGAGCTTCATACTGACGCGAGTAGATTAGGTATAGGAGGAATACTATTGCAGCGCCGCAGCGGAAGTGACACTTTTTGCCCAGTGGCATATTATAGCAGGCAAACGTCCCCTGAAGAAAAGAATTTCCATTCTTATGAACTGGAAACTTTAGCGGTCGTTTGTTCTCTGCGGAAGTTCAGGGTCTATCTGTTAGGAAATTCATTTAAAATTGTCACAGATTGCAGCGCTCTCCGCTCCACGTTTTCAAAACGAGACTTGATCCCGAGAATAGCACGCTGGTGGCTCTTGCTGCAGGAATTCCAATGTTCGGTTGAATATAGGCCAGGTGTGAAAATGGGTCACGTAGACGCCCTGTCCCGTAATCCCGTTGAGAGCTCAGAGGAATCTCCCGCTGAAAATGTTTCCGCCGTTATGTCAAGGGTGCGAGGTGGCAGATATGTCGTATGAACCATGACGATATTGGTCACTTTGGGGCGGAAAAGACACTTGAAAGGATAAAGAAAAAGTATTGGTTTGGGAAAATGTCAAAGTTCGTTAAAAAAAATATGTAAATTCATGCATTGAATGTGCATATGCCAAAACCCGTTCAAAGTCGAGTGAAGGTCTGCTCCACCCTATCGCCAAAGTAGATGTGCCGTTTCATACTATACATATTGACCACCTTGGACCTTTCATCAAATCAAAGCGAGGCTATACACACTTGCTCGTGATCGTAGATGGGTTCACAAAATTTTGTTTTATTAAGCCCGTTCGGAGTACCAACAGTTCAAACGTGATCAGAGCTCTAGAAGATATATTTTTCACGTTTAGAGTTCCTGACCGTATTATTAGTGACCGCGGTAGCTGTTTCACTTCTCATGCATTTACTCGGTTTTGCTTGGATAAGGGCACTAAGCATATTCTTAACGCAGTAGCAAGCCCTAGGTCGAATGGTCAAGTAGAAAGGTACAATCGTACCATTCTCGACTCCTTAAAGGCAATGACTGTGAAATACGGTGAAAAGGATTGGGATAGTCATTTGGGAAAAATTCAGTGGGGACTGAACAACACCATTCAGAAAACAACCGGTAGAACGCCATCAGAAGTACTGTTTGGAACTCTCATGAACAGTGAAATGAATCCTATTCTCAATGCTGCTTCCAAGGGCTCTGATGAAAACTGTGACGTAAGTGTCTTGCGTCAAGGGGTTAAAGATAGGATTGACAGCGAGCAGGTGAAGCAAAAACAAACCTTCGACAAGGGCAGAAAACCAGCCCGAGTTTATACTGTAGGTGAACTTGTTAAGATAACTAAAACGTGTTTTAACAATGATGGACAGAGCAAAAAGCTCATGCCCTCGTACATAGGGCCCTATCGCGTCACTAAGGTCTTAGGCAAGGATAGATATCAAGTAGCGCCGGTGCCAGGTTTAAGCGGCACGCAAAACAAACGACCTACTACAGTTGCCGCAGATCGTATGCAACCATGGATACATGTTGCCGCTTTGGAGGTGAACGATTCGGATATCAGCAGTAATTCTGATAATGAGGATTGATAAAACCGTAGCTAAATATAGTCTACTACAGACTATGTTATGATCAGATCTTTTGGTGTACTTTTTATTAGCTCTTAACGTAATAAAACTACAGATAACTATTTTCGATTGTTACAGATAAGACACGAGAATCGATCGGATCGTGTCCTGATACAGCAGAAACACTAAACCAGGCACGAGAATCGATCGGATCGTGTCCTGGTATGTGAATGTTAGAGTATGTTACCCACCGACTGCCACAAGTAAATCGATCGTCTTGTAGGCATGTCTGTAGGGTTTTAGCTGATAATGGTATTTGATTAATCGATCTTTCGAATCCCAACTAAATTTTTAAGATGATAAGTGATAAAAAGCATTAATCGATCGTTGCTAATTCTTATAAAGCAGATTCATAATTACTTGCGAATTAATACTTATCCGATGAATAATAACATATGTATATAAACAGTCTTAAAAGATAATAATCAGTACCTACCTATACTTGTGCAACTAATATATTGATGTTTGTGATTGCTGCGATTAATGATTGTGTTGATTACAATGTGTAAATACAAATTGATAAATAGTCTATGTTTTAATATGATATAAGATATTGTGTTATTCAGTTGCTAAAATATGTATATCTATAAAAGCTAGCATTATAATTTGTGTACCATTATAATAGTATAATAAAAATGTAGGTTAATTTGATATAAAGAGTGAACAACTGACTACTTAAGTTCCGATTGTTAGGATGCCTCCTGGCGACATGTGCGGGGCGCACCCGTTGTCAGGACGGTCGATTGTTAGGATTTATTTTGACTAGCTGTGTAATTTCATAATGTTTTATTTTCACGTTGGCAACTTTGTTTTAAAATCGACTGTCAGTTGTCATTTTGTGATTGTGTCAAGATTTAATTTGACTTCATTATGTTTTTACTTTTTCACTCTCTCTCTCGACAGCTAAGTGCTAAGTTGTGTTAATAAGTGCTGCTAACAATTGTTATAGTTAAATTGAGTATTAAAAGTAATACAAGTATTAATGGTGTAGTTATTTAATCGCATCGTTTCCTTCACCGCTGCCCTGCTGCAGGGTGATTCTTACAGTAGGTATAAAAATTAGCATGTAACTATATTGTAAGTCTATATTGTAAAATCACTAGTAAACCTATTAAATAAAATAAAAAAATAAAATAGTAAGTCTTAAACGAATTAACACCGATTGAGCGTTTTCTATGAGGTTCCATATTCAAAGGGACTATTAATTCAATATCGCGAAAAAGCAAACGCTATTTTTTCAATGTTATTTTTTTACCGGATAAAAAGTGGCCTATACACTTTTCAAGTCCTCAACTATACTCATGCAGAAAATCGTCGATCCTTTGCTGCGTGATTGAAGTGCCAAACCAACAAATAAACACATTTTCGTATTAATTTTCATGGGGCCAAAGAATTAGGTAATATGTTCCGTTCACTGGTTCCTTCATTATAAACTAAATACAATTTGGTACCTAATTGTATCGCAAAAAATGTATTTCAGGAAGCCTTGTGTACACACGTTCATACCTACGGATTCAATACAAACTCGAGCTCGGCTTCCTTTCAGAAACCTGAGCTCCGAAATCGATACGTTTATCGGCACTCGCGTCAACTTGTAACGTCTTTTGGACGACGCTGTTAAATATTTTATAGCCCCTTTTTAACCCTCTAAAAATCAATTCAAGACAAAGAACTTAAAAGAGAGGGTCCCTTATCTTGCGGTGCCAGATGTGTTGAAACAATACCTTTGATTTTATGAAAAACTAGATCATGCCCGCGACTTGGTCCGCATGGATTAAGGTTTTTAATTCCCGCAGGGACCCTTTAATTTTCCGGGATAAAATTTAGCCTATGTGTTATTTCAGGGTATAATCTATCTCCATTTAAAATTTCAGCCAAATCCGTCTAGTAGTTTTTGCGTGAAAGAGTAAAAAATATACACACAAACTTTCGCCTTCATAATATTACTAGCTGATGCCCGCGACTTCGTCCGCATGGATTTAGTTTTTAAAAATCCCGCGGGAACTCTTTCATTATCGGAGATAAATAGTAGCTCTCCCGGTCTGAGGAACCACTACTACATCCATTACTATACCCATGCAAAAAATCGCATCAATGCGCTGTTCTGTTGCGATGTGATTGAAGGACAAACCAACAAACAAACACACTTTCGCATTTATAATAATTATCAGTAATGCTTTATAATAACACTTTTTATAATTGTCAAATTTTTTACCATTCTTAACCAGAGACAAAATTACGTTTAGCTGTCATTTAACGTTTTTATTATTCCATGTCAGATGCGTTTTTCTTATACCATGTTTTATAGTGACTTGACGAAAACGCGGTCGAACGGGATAAAAAGTATCCTATGTCCGTCTCCTGTTTCTAAGCTACCTCTCCACCAATTTTCAGCCAAATCGGTTCATCCGTTCTTGAGTTATAAATAGTGTAACTAACACCACTTTCTTTTATATATATAGATGTGAATAGACAGTGTGATATCACTTTAAGGTTATCCCCACACACGCCTGCATCCGCGCGTCCTGGCATATTTCGATACTTATTTGTTGCAATCTTTACTATCCTTACTAACATTATACCTAATTAATGTGAAAGCGTTTCTTGCTTCGTGGTTTATTCTTCCTAATCAGGTAGCGATGAAGCAACGGATCAATGGATAAACGTGTTTTTGTATGGGTATATTTTAGGACCTGGAGAGTGTCATAAGCTACTTTTTATCTCGGAAAAATAAGGGATTCCCGCGGGATTTTTGACAGAGCGAAGCGAGGTCTCTGAGTCTACTTGAGTGAATTTGCACTTATCCGTCCGTCCGTCTGCCAGAGCCTTACAACTTCTGAATTAGTGAACGTAATACATCAAATTTAATAGGACGCGAGGTTTCAGTTCGGGGCGAACCACTAGCAGTTAGGAATAAATAACAGAATATGTTTTAATAATTATATTATTATGCACAATAAATAGGTATCAGACATATTAAGAATAATAGTTAAAGTTAATACTTTAACTATTATTTATTGGTAAAGTGTGCAAATTTAATTTATCATTCATACGGGTGTATGAGAAGTTAATGAGAAGTTAGGTCTAATTTACCTACCTACGCTCTAATACAAAGGTAAACATTGGTTTTGCGGCCGGCGAATGGGTGACTCGACTAATTTTATAATGAACAAAATTATTATGGCGAAAAATATTTAGTTAAGTCACGAGAAATTGATGAGGTCTAGGTTGGAGCGCGCTTGCCTAGAAAATGCCTATTCACTCTTGCCTTGAAGGTACTGTTATACGTGGCCGGAAACACAGAAGCTGGAAGTGCGTTCCACACCTTTGCGGTTCGTTTCAGAAACGTTGAACTGAAGAGTTTTGTGCGAGTAGGTTGGATTTCAACCACGTAAGGGTGCCAACGCTCACGATTTCTCGAAGTTCTGTGGTACAACGGTGAAGGGGGTACAAGGTTGTGAAGTTCTTAAGTGCACTCTCCAAAGTATATCCGATAGAAGACCGATAGACAGGCAACATTGTGACGGTGCTGTAGACTGAGAATTTTCGCCTGCGTTAGTGACTGATCACCTATAATTTGGCGGGCACGGCGATCTACAGAGGCCAATGCATCGAGTCGGTACTTGGCAGAGCCATCCAAGAGGTGGCAGCAAAACTCCACAGCTGAGCGCACCTGAGCCTGATAGAGAGTCAAGCGCTACATTTCCCGAAATTCAGATTGGGCGAGATGTTTATGCCCAGAAGCTCAATACGGTCACTAATCGGTATGGATACACTTTGGAAAGTTGGAGTCAAGGTAAAAGGACAAGGGGAAGGGAAATAAATTAATAATAAAAATAAAAAATAGTAATCTGAAGTCAGGATTCGAACCCCCGAACCTATAGTTTCATTCCTAAAGACATTAGTAGGCCTAAAGTGTGCGTGAACAAGTGTAAATTATTTTTAAATTTACACCTTATATTATCATTATTAAATTATACTTAAATCATAAATAATAATAAATCTATATATATAAAAGAAAGTGGTGTTAGTTACACTATTTATAACTCAAGAACGGATGAACCGATTTGGCTCAATAAATAGGTAAATAATTGGTGGAGAGGTAGCTTAGAACCAGGAGACGGACATAGGATACTTTTTATCCCGTTCGACCGCGTTTCAGTCAAGTCAATATAAAACCTGGTATAACAAAAATGCATCTGACATGGAATAAAAAACGAAAATGACAGTGGAAGAACAAAACGTAAATGACAGCTAAACGTAATTTTGTATTTGGTTAATTATGGTAAAAACAATTATAAAAATTATAGTTTAACGTAATTGATAATATCATCAGTAATATGTTTTCTCTTTGAATCATCATTAACAATGCCGCGAGCAAGACGATCAAATGTTTCCTGCTACAAAGCTACGGATTGACGTGATTTATTGGATAGGTATAGTTGAGAACCTGGAGGGTGACAAAGATTTCCCGCGGGATGTTATGAACTAAATCCACGCAGACGAAGTCGCGGGCATCAGCTAGTTAATAATAAAAATAAAATAAAAATCTGAAGTCAGGATTGGAACCCCGAACCGATAGTTTCTGTCCTTCTTTTAACCGATAACCAAAGTTATGATGCAAAGCATGGACCTATAAAAAGTCAATGATGCCAAGTATGTAATAAGCGAAGGCAACAAGTGTCATGACGGTAAATTCTTACACTTTTTTCGGCTAGCCTTCGTCCTTCCAAACCGTCCGAAAAGGAACTTCGTTCCAAAACACATCACTTTGACTGATAAGAATTTCGAAATAAGGTAACACACTCACACACACAGAGCTAGAGAGTATTGTGGTATTATGTTCTGTGCACAGAGCACAGAGGTTCACAGAGTAAGGATTCTGAGTAAGGTTGATGATTTTGAATTGATCGTAGGAGCAATACAACCACGAATCGAACCCAAAGTTGCGAAGAGGTCGACTTAAATTATTTTACTTCCATAAAAAAGAACTTTACCTTTCATTCAATTCAAGTGAGTACACATTTATAATCAAACGTTCGAAAGGTACGAATACACAAAGGCATTGTAAAACAAATAATATCGACAGGCGGGTAGATACGTAGTGATAGACTACATTACGGGAGGTGAGATGGGTTCACGCCCGCCCTAGGCCACTTACGCACCTAACAACATGGAGCGAAAACCTCGAACAACGTCATATCTCTCAAAGAAATCTTGTGAAACACGGATATTTGGCTTTATACACGTGAAAATTGACAATCGTGATATTATACTAAAGAGATTGCTACATCATACCTATTATTTATTTAATAATAGTATTGAAGTGTAGTATCGAAGGTATATAGGTATTATAAATAATAATAAAAATAAAAAATATAAATTTAGGCGCACTACCCATAATGAGCCTATTTAGAAAACGAATTGTACTGTTTTGATACAATTAGTGTGTTTAGAAACAGTCAATCTCTCGCTTCATACAAGCGAAGTTTGATTGATAATCGATAGAATGATTTTCTCTAACAAGAATTGCTAAGAGCTTAGAGTGTAGTAGAGTTTCCCAAACTTCGTCTAAAATACAAAAAAGAACGCGTCATTCATAGACATAAACGTAGTATATATTGCCTAACGTTTGAAAATATAAATTAATTACTTAGGACCGATTTCACCAACGTAATATAAGTCTTATTCGAGCGTAAAGATATATTAGCAGATTTTCAATACAAAAACTGTCAGATCGCCCAATTTATTCCTCGGTTAAACGTCACTCGACGTCAATGAAGTAGTATGAATATATGAAAAATTACCCAAAATGGGAATGATTGTACTAACTCTTCGAAAGGTAGGCAAACTGAGAAAGTTGGCAAAGGTTCTGCAGATCGATGGTTGATCAATAAATGTTCGGAGACATTAACATAGTAACTTTTCAAAAAACGTTTGCCTCATCCATAATCCTTCCCACATCGAGGAGGAAAAGTCATCGGGGAAATTCGTAGGGAGCGTCGCGCGGCGTGTTTTCAGACTCAGTGCCGTTCGCGCTCAGGCCGCGAGAGGGCGCCGAGCGATACTACGCGAAACAGGTGACTTGTTGCTCGCCGCCACAGACGCGCAACCTCATACCCCGCGAGATAATGTAGTAAACAACTGACATGCATTTTATATCGAAACCACTTCACAAACATGCGAAACCACTGATGATACTTACTTTCATAGTAGCGGTAATACTGGCCGGCTTTCTCCTGCGAGCGAAAATCAAGCGCACAAACATTGTCCACGACTCAAAGGACACTGAATGGGAGCCTATGATTAATGCGACCACAGAGCCGAGGAAAACGAGGAGAAAAGAATACCTGTACCGCCTTTTGACAAATACGACCCGTTCGCTCATACAAATGGAAATAAAAGCCAGGAGACTCGAGGAAAATATGCGTAGGATTAAGGAGAAGACTGCGGATTTATTGTGGAAGAATAAGGATAAAGCGCTGTGGCATATATTGTTCAAAAACATTAGCAGACACATTTCAATAAGACACGAGTTCCATCAACATTCCAGTTTGCGGAGAATTTTAAAAGACACGAATAATAATACCCACAAACATAAAGTGGGAAGACGGAAAGTGTTAACACGACGCTGAAGTTTATGAACTATGCGAATTAATATTATGTGACTATACCAAAAAATTAATTTATATTTTGTATACACTGACATTAATTCAGTAATTGTAAATATAAAATGTGATTGTGGTAATGGAGACTTACTTAATTATTATATTAAGTAACGACTATTTAAAGAAGTATAAATTATATTTAGTGCGAGTTTAAAATTCTGACAATAACCCAATAGATTCGATGACTGATTCGATATTAATATCAAAGACTTCAAAGATTGAAGGTATAACCTAATAATATTACAAATCGTCACATCTACCGTAAACATACAAATCTGCAAAAGATACATTTTAAAGAGCAGCGTATTGAAAGCTTACATTTTGCTAACTTAATGAATAAGAGAATACCGATAGATATCCCTATTATAAAGGAAAAGGCAAAAAATACCTGTTCTCAAAACGCTCCCCTGTAAAATGCATCTTCTGCAGATTCATAAGTTTGCCGTAGATATGACGAAATCACGTAGACATGTACTTAGAACGTATGTTTCTGTAGTGTGCAGTGTCTTTGACTCTTTGCTGTTAGATACAGTCTGCATGTTTAAAGAGTCGACGCTCCTTGAATAATGTTACTCGCATATTATTATAAGTAGGTAACAGGCGCGGTAAAAGTTTTATCGAAATTGCTATGAAATATGCCTCGTGATAAATTAAGTGACATTTCTATCTTCTTCAAACGACATTCGTTTATGATTCATGGAAATTAATTAATTTACTAAATTATTAATTGGTTGTTAATTAAAAACTTTCATCTTTTTTTAAAATTTTTATTGTTAACTAGCTGATGCCCGCGACTTAGTCCGCGTGGGCAGAACCCCTGCAACATCAGGATTGAGGAGTTGGCTCTTGGAATAATAACTATGCAGTCTTTGCTTGGCACCTACAACAACTATTCATAATCGACAGTCAATGAATCACCACAATTTAGGTGGACAGTAATCCTAAATCATCAGGATTGAGGATTTAGAACCCAGTTTTTATGGGACCATCTGGCAAAGATTTTGTATCGTTTCAAAACGCAAATCGGTTTACAAATCCCAGAGATACTGATATACATAGGTAGGAAAACACAACTCTTTTTTGAAAGTCGGTTAAAAAAGTAGCCTTTGTCACTCCTTATAACATCAGCTATCTATCATTGAAAGTCCCGTCAAATTCGGTCCAGCCGTTCACGCGTGATGTCGTGACCAAAGAAAATAGGGATTCATTTTTATATTTAAAGATAAATTTCCTTGACTTGGTAAGTACCTATATTGACAAGAATTTGAAATGCAAATATACTTGATAATATTATTATGTAAAAAAGTATTTGAAATGCTTTAACCTTGAAATACTCGAACCGTGATAAAAATGTTAAGTTTTCATGTTTGTATTTGTTTTGATTGTACGCTTGTAGGTAGGTACATAATAGTATAACATAACCGTTCTCTCCGTAATTTGCACACAGTTCGTGGACGCTGAAGTACAATAATTTACCCTTAACTTTCTTTAACCCTTCTCCGAGAGGAGACGTGCGCTCAGTATTGAGACGATAATGGGTTGTTTTGATCACTATTGACCAGCAGATCTTGACAAATTTTGATACAAAGAAATCTTACATTCTGGAGAAAGAACTAGTAAGTTTATTATTTGTCCCGGAAAATCAAAGCGTTCCCACGGGTTTTTTAAATAATACCTACAGTTACACTCAAGCGGAAAGAGTAGCGGGCATCAACTAATATTAGCTACATAGAGGAAATACCACTCACTGACATCACTAAATCCAAAGATTCAAGAGACAGCGAGCTGAATTATTAATGTATCACAGGATTCGAAGGTTGCGCTCGCTCCCATGACGCATTGAGGTATCTATTTCCACTACTTACTAAAGAAATTTTGCCTCTTCTAACGTTTTTTTTACTGACTTTTCAGAGTTATTTCTATTTTAAGCAATTAATTATTAATACCCTTGTTTAACGGTGAAGAAAAACATCGTGAGGAAACATAAATAGTAATTTTCCTCACGATGTTGTCTGGGAGATCTCTATAATGTTCAAAGGTGTGTGCAGTGTGAAATCTGAAAATCCGCACTTGGTAAGTAAGAACATACCTAACTGTAGTCACTAGTGAGGACAGTGTTGCACTTTATTACTATGTTGTACGTTAGAGTGAGAACGGTATATTGTATTTGTACCTAACATTAAAATTATTAATAACATGTTTACACTTTACAGTCTATCTCTCTCATACGTGTCGACTGTGATCGCGACCGGTCGTATCGACACCGGTTTTTTGTGTTTATTTTGTGATTAACGTGCAAATGGCTTGTTGTAAGTGTTTTTCCTATTTTATAAGTTCTCGTATCTATTAGTATTATAGTAATTGGAAAGAAAAGCGGAAATTGCCTTAATCACGTAGTTACATAATATTTTTATTTTTGTCTTTCTTTTAAATAACTGTACAATTTACATACCTATTCATGTTTCACTCGTCCACAAATTGTTGATCTATGATGAATGTCAAAATAAATAAAAGGACACAAATTATGTTTAGTAGATTGATTATTATTGATTCGTAAATTAAGTGTAATTTCATTAAATCGTAATAAATGCGAGTGAATAATATTTGATTAAAAGCAAATGCAACTTAGTAATATCATTCGTCTATGAAAGGCAAGGAAGGCACCTACACAAGCAAACGCGCACACACGCTTATTGGGCATGTATTGCACATGCGTTGAATGCTAATTCATTATGGAGGCTGACGTGTTGATAAATTTGTTAAAAAAATAACTCAAACTTCAACCAATCAACGTTTTCATGCCATTATCAGTTGAAAACCTTGCATGCCGTTTACTTCACTATTTATCTGATTACTACATGATGCCCGCGACTTCGTCCGCGTGGATCAAGGTTTTTTGATTCCCGCGAGAACCCTTTAATTTTCTGGGATAAAATGTAGTCTATGTGGTTAACCCAGGGTATAATCTATATCCATTCCAAATTTCAGCCAAATCCGTTAAGTAGTTTTTGCGTGAAAGATTAACAAATATACACACGCGCTCGCGCGCGCACACACACACACACACACACATTTTCGCCTTTATAATATTAGTGTGATTAAAGTGATAAATAATTTTATTTAATTTTCGGATCTATATTCTGTATAAGCAATTAAACAACACCTGCATTAATGGTGAAGGAAAACATTGTTAACCTTAAGAGTAATTTAGTACCTTCCTAATTTTCCCCCCAAATAAATTATTAAATCAATTTTATAATATTATTATTATTAAGAAATATGTAGTGAAGGCCCGGCTGAAAAAAAAACTACAGCTTAAACCTGTTTGAGAGAAGACACCCGATAGATAGATAGGTAAACCAATAAAAAAACTCACTTTGGTATATATTATGAATGGTAGTAGAGATAGCTTATCTTAGCTTGGAAACAATGCATGAAAACAAAATGACATTCTTTTATCACTTTGACCTTTCATATCAAACTGCGAGTTTAGTATTTTATGAATCTGAGATTTAAAAAATTCTTTTTAAACAACCGACTTCAAACTCCCACTTTACTACATTACACACACACTATACAAAGTATTTAATTTATTGTTGATATGTTAAAAACCGCTCGACCGATTTCGATAAAATTTATATGGGACCACATGGGGAGTATAAAGAATTTTCAGGCGTCTTCGAGTAATCGGTGAACATACATTATAGTTAATAAGTCGGTTAATTAAGTAATACTTGCAGAAGAAACTAAAATGTACTTTGGGGGTGGTACATGAATCGATCTCCGACTTTATTTCTGAATTTTCGGATATTAATAAGTTATATCATAGTTATGAATAAATATTGTTTCGAATAACTCTAAGTAATTTTGATATTATAACAACAGTAAAAACACTAAGGCAGTCTTTTGACAAAGTAAACACATTTTTTGTAAAGGTTAAATTCAGCTTTGTACACAAACAGACAGTTCAAAGTGGCTTGTAAATTACTCTTGCCTAAAGCAATAGGTAACATCAAACGTTCTCTAAGCGACGCCCGGTATAATCTCTATTTACCAAGAACTGAGAGATGCTATGCAAGATCTCTGCTCAAGATGACGTTTATGAAGTAAATGGAAAGTCTAAGTTGAATCAACTGGTTAGCTGAATAATTCTTATAATGTCTTTGAAGGAATACCTACATCAGTTGGGTCAAAATATGTACATAATTATGACATGAATAGTCATAATTATTTCAAACCATCTTACAAAACAGATCTCTCAAAACAATAGGGGTTTAGGCCATAGCCCACCACGCACGGCCAAGTGCCGTTTTTTCAGATTCCACACACCTTCAAGAACACTATGGAGAACTCAGGCATGAAGGTTTCGGCACAATGTTTCCTTCATCGTTAAAGCTAGTGATATTTAATTGCACAAACAAACTCCAAGAAGTTGATGCTGCGTGCCTGAGTTTCAAACTCCGAACCAGCCTAAAAGGAGACTCTTAACCACTAGGCTATCACCGCCGTGCTAATTATAGTACCTACTTACTTAGTAAATAATATTATTTAAATTTTCAATCATTTATTTAATTGCATTTATTTACCATCAGATACTTGAGCTAAGATGAACGGAAAGTTGTGGGTATAAGAATTTTTTTAAAATGTGTCTTTAGATGAGGCTTTCGTTTAAAAATGATCAAAACGCAATTCTAATCTAAGGAAACATTTTAAAAAAAATCTTATACCCATAACTTTCCGCTCATCTTAGCTCTAATGAGCTAAAGAATTTGCCATCAGATAGTATTATGCATATCTATACATTTATTAAAACTGTAACTGGAAGATTTCTGTACATTTAATATATTTTGAAAATTTTAATTGGGGGATGCTTTACTATCGATACTGAGCCCAAAACAGATTTTTATTTAATTTTTGTCTGTTTGTTTGTCCTTCTTTCACGTAAAAACTACCGCACAGATTTCTACAAAATTTTATACCGTGGTAGCTTATTACTCGGGTCAACATCTAGGCTACTTTTTATCCCGGAAAATCAAGGAGTTCCCGAGGGACTTTAAAAACTAAATCCACGCGGACAAAGTCGCGGGCATCAGCTAGTTATACATAAAATGGAAGCGGAGAGTAGTGGGCTAAATGCAGCAAATTGCTATGTCCATTTGCACTAAGTATTAAGCTTTCGTAATGAAGCGAGCCTGTGAGTTAAATAAACAATGCCCCATGGCGTTTAACACTTAATACTATTGTACGGAATGAAGCAGTAATTTATGTATATGCAAGCTTCACTTGATGTGATTACTAAATTGCTTGGGGCAGGAATCTCTCACTGTTGTTTTAACTTTCAACAAATCCAGAGCTATTACGTCGCTTGTACATAGGTACAGAGCTCTTTGTTTTCAGCAGCTTTATATACATTATACATCTTAATATCTCTACAAATGAATATAGTTCTAGTCACAAATAGAAATATCATCGAACTAACCTATCCAAAATGAGGCCCAAATGATTAATCATTTTCTTGCTTAATAAACGAATAGGTAAAGCAGTTGATAAGAGAAATACAGTAGAACCTCGTTAAGTCAAACTTCGATAAGTCGAAAACCTCCAAAACTCTAAAAAATGTATTGTTCCCTTCCCTTCAAACCCCAAAAACTCGATTACTCAAAATCTCAACCCTCTCGAAACAATCAGGGAGTTATACATGTTATTTCGGTACATATTTTCCCTTTATAACTCGATAAAATACGAAATTTGAATTCTGCATCGCGAACTTAGCAATGTCTGATATTACAACCTAAACAATCGCACATTTGAAACTAATTACCTCTATAGCTCGAAGAAAAAACAAAATACCGACGTTAAGAATTTGCCGACGATGCACGTAATTGTTTCTTAGAAAACAGTGTAAGAGAGCAATAAATAGGATTACCAACTCTATGAAATGATAAAGGAATTCATTGCTGAGTTAGAACATGCTTGTTTACTTTTTATTTTTGCTATAATATTGACTTATTTAGTTCTATTATTATTGGTACGTCTTTTGAACTTTAGCGAAGCGAGTCTTTTATTGTCGATTGTTGAATGAGTCTTAACCTCTACAAGTCGAATAAAATCGAAATTATTCTTGAGTAGAAAACTCTATAACTCGAATTTTTTGCATCTCCCTTGAAGTTTGACTTACCGAGGTGCTACTGTACCAATCTCCCTCCCCTAATATCTGTTCCCTGTAAAGCTTACAATAATGATGTTGCAGTATCTATTGACTATTAACTGAATCTGACAGTTCCGTATTTCCGCAAAGAAACTCATTTTCCCAGTGAATTGCGGGTTTAACCAAAAGGAGAAAAACATTGAAGGAAACAGTTTTTCGTTGCTGCCTTACTTCAGTTGCAAACGGGTGCAATTGATAATTATATAAATAGGTATCATTAATTCATTCATTCAATTTTTCATCTATTCATTCGTTTCAATCATTATAATAACTGGTAAATCCTCTTAGGTAACGCCTCTTGCGATGAATTTATTTTTGCTCGCGGCAATAAAGTTTTTGTATGGCTTTAAATAACGAGAACGACATACTCGTAGGTACTAGCAACCTACAACGTCAAAGTTTTCGTAACTTTATTATGTTTAGAATTGAAACCTTAAATATTTATTAAAGTCAAGTTCTTCAGAGCCGTATAGAGCTTGCCTTCGCTTGCGTCTATCAAGTATTTATGGGCCTTAATTCCAAGCAAAAGACGTATACCATAAATTAATCCGAGTTTCGTTCTAAACAAATTTCCCGAGCATACGTTTTCCTAACGTTAATAATTCATTGTGTACAGGTAAAGGCGGCCCGGGGTACGCGTCCCCACTTGACGCATTCCGTAACGGCCCGAGGGAGGAATTACTTTACGTTGTTTGTGTGCAACCAGACCAGACGAAGCAGGACTATCTCGCTACTGTCGATGTAGATCCTACTTCACCTACATACAGCCAGGTATTTTACTATTACTTAAGGCCCGCTTGCAGAAACGCCGAGTTATCCTTTTAACCCAGTGTTAGCTGCTGATTTGACAGATTTCGTATAAATCTTCTGTCAAAATTATAAATTTTAACCTGAGTTAAAACTAACCTAACCTAACCCAGCTTTCTACAAGCGGGCCCTAGACTCGCTTGCAGAGACGCCGGGATAAGTTTAACTCAGGAACAAATTTGAAATTTGATAGAAGTTTTCTAGAAATTCTGTCAAAGCAGCAGCTAACTCTGCGTTAAAAGGCTAACCCGGCGTTTCTGCAAGTGGGCCTCTCCCGTAGTAAACGAATTTTAAAACGTAAAACTACATTTTTATTTAACTTGATAAATACCTATAATGGAATCAAACACAACAAGGTTTGAAAATTCTTTTTCAATAAAAGAGAAATAATAGTGAAAAGAGAGTGTTAAAAGTCTCCAGTATGAAATGTCAAAAAAATTAATCTGGTAGATATGTAGATACTGTAAAGCAAAACTACGTTGTATTCTAACTCGAGCTTACGGAAGACTAAAAAATTATAGGATAAATATAATTATAGGTACATGTTTGTTACATAACTTTGATACAACAAAACATATTATTATTACTATTAAAATGTTTTTGAAGATTTCTCCTCTCTACTTTACAAGACAATAGTGCAACGGCCCATCGAACTGACGACCTTGCAGTTTTTAGTCCGCACCCTTAACCGTTGGGGCTATTGAGGTTTTTTAAGTTTTTGCTTACTGTAGCTTAATTTTTACTTCAACTTCATTCAAAAAATGGAAGTTCTCAATTCGTTGAATTTTTTTACATAGATGACAGTAAAGTACCGTACCATTAATGATAATTGCATAAACTTTGCGATAGTCATGCACCTACATTTGTGAACGAAGTCAATGTATCAAACCTCAGAGAGGTTAAAGCCCGACCACATTCGTATAGATATTAGGTAGTCCCCTCGCTTTGCGAAAGTTCACGGTTGAAAAAGTCTCGTCTATTCATCCTTTGCTGTTCTTTGAAAAAAACATACTGTTTTTCTACAGCAGAATTCTATTTAACGATCTTTCTTCCGCAATCACGATAATACTCTCCTAGCGAGAGGTCCCACGAGGCCTTTGCAAGCTTATGTTAGAAGTATTCTTGAAATGTTCTGAAGGTAATTGAAGATTTCAATTCCAATAGATATTAATATTCGAGAAGTTCTCAGATAGTAGCAATTTCGATATTCTGTTTATTCTGTGCATATTACAGGATGGTGTACGGAGGCACGATAAAAGCTTGGTTTGGTTTGAAACAGCTGTTCTAAATAATATGTTGGACAGAAACCCTACGGAGTTCGTATTAAAATTGCTAGGCCATGGAATATTTTTCTATAAATTTTTTCATTTTACATAGAATCTTTAGAAATACAATACTGGTTGTAAATTCCTTCAACAAAACATGCTGCCCACTCTGCTAAAGTTGTAAGAGTCGCTCGCAACTTATTCTTCAATAGTTCATAAGCAAATGACTAAACTAAAGTGTATAACTGCTGCATATTTATCCCATTCCCGCGGCATGATGCACAAAAAATATAATCAGAACGTCACAATTTTATTTCGCCCGGGTGCTATGTTTCTTATATTTGCTGACAATATTCTTGCGGTGAGTTGAGTAAAAAATTTTGTTCAGAAGCTACTAATGCGAAGAATGCCATTAGCTCAAAAACGTTACCACCGAACAGCGAACTATCAAACGTTTTTATAAGTTTCGTCATGAAATGTGTGTTTTACTAGATTGTGAATAATTTGTTATAGTTGCATGCGATTCTTGCGGCGCGTGCGGCTGGGCCGTTATGTGCATCATCTAGAGTCATGAACTTATGAAAACCCACACTATGAAATATATACCTGTTGCTCCATTAGGTCATCCATCGTACCTATACCGGCAGCGTGGGAGACGAACTTCATCACAGCGGTTGGAATGTCTGCTCCAGCTGCTATGACAACCCTGAACTTAAAAGGAACCTACTCATTTTACCTGGCCTTCATTCCTGCAAGATCTATGCCATTGATGTTGGCACTAACCCTAAAAAACCAGAGCTGCATAAGGTAAGAATCAAACAAACTTCTACGAGTAAGTTTTGCTTGCTATTTCGAGAAAATGTGGGTTTTTGAAAGGCAATGCGCCTTTCATAATGTCACAGAATAATAACTAGTAACTAGCGGTACAGAAGCTTTACTTCGCAATGGTTTTCAAAGAAATATGTACTCAATCTGATAAACAATATGATTTAATTTAGCTCGCGTTCCAGTCGAGCACGTGTTCATTTATATACCTACCAAATTTTTTTTGAGGGAATATGGGCCTTAACTCACTGGACTACGGTTCTTAATAAGTTATACGTGGTCATACGCATTGAAAGAGCCGCGGACTAGGGTTGCCTACTTCGAGAAACTACTTACGCCATCTAGCGCACAGCACGAGCGTTTACTCCTACTTGTGGCGGGCAACGCGCAGCAGGCAGCGCCGAATACGTTCATGCAGTCTAAGAGCTAGCTGCATAATTGTATATGCTATACGATTATTGCCAAAGTATTAATTTAATGAAGTAATAAAATAAAACACATTTTGTTCATTATACTTAAATAGACAAAAGAATAGTATATGTTATGTATGTGTAAAAATATCTGGAATTGTTTTTGTTTCGGACGAAACATAATAATTGTATCATTGTTAATTTATTACTTAACTGATCTCTTTTGAAATAATCCTACTAATATTATAAAGGCGAAAGTTTGTGAGTGTGTATGGATGTATGTATGTATATATGTATGTATGGATGTATGGATGTATGGATGTATGTATGTATGGATGGATGGATGTATGAATGATGTATGAATAAAATACAAAAAAGTATCTACGTATTATATCAGTTGTCTAGCAGCACCCATAGTACAAGCTTTGCTTAGTTTGGGGCTAGATGGCGCTGTGTGGATTGTCCCATGATATTTATTTATTTATAAATTTAGAAGTACGATTTCATTTATTTGAAGTAAAATAGGTATCTAGGTACCTAAAACATTTCATTCAGTCAAAACATTTTTTTTTCATAATATTGAGATGAAATTGATCATGATATTTTGGGTTAGTTTCGTTGAGCACTAATCCCACTCAGCGCACATTTTATAATCGATTCATTAACACAATATGATCCCAGATGGTCGAAATAAAACATTATTATTATTATTATTAATAATAAATTTTGAGGTTAGTTGTGTCTGTAAATTTAATACTTTAACGAAAAAAATAATTGCAACAGGCAAGAAATGAACGATACAAGACCATTTTTTTTATAATTTTTATTTTCTTGTCCGTCTAGTCACTATATTGAATGAATTTGAACGATATTCGGCATTATAACTATATGTATATTATTATAATTACAACGTCATTACTGGCGCTGGTTACATATCTTGAAATTTTGTGAAAACTAATACATCTATGAAAATTATTCTTCAGTTAAAAACCGATGTCAGTTTCTAAAATCAAAAACTAAGGCGCGAGCAAACCCGCGGGTATCAGCTAGTACCAGCTAGTACCTAAATGTGTGCTGAGTGTGAATAGTGCTCACCGAAACTAACTATTTTTTATCTTGCACCTACAATTTTACTGCAATATTGCAAAATATTATTTTATTTTTAAAATTATTTATTTATTTATTTCCAAGCAAGAAATTCGCAATATGGATTCGCAAACTTCCTTTAAGTTGAAAAGAATTCCATAGGGATCACCTATAGTATCACCGTAAATATTTTGCGTTGGGCTCTTAGTCTAAGTTCGTAAATGAATACGACAAATGAAAATAATGCAACTCGAGTGAAACGACTAAAATGTCTTTTTATTGTACTTTTAAATACTTTTAGGGTATTGGAATAGTACTTTGTTCAACAAGGGGAGAAAGGGTTTGTAGTTTGAATTAATTTCATTTCAAATAGGAACATAAATAATGTAATCCAATCAAAGTAGATTTTACCTGTCAGCGTCTTTAGGCAACCAAAAAAAAGTTAAATTTCATCACCATCCGTATTTAAACAATTAAATACTGCACAGTATCTTTTTGCTTTTTTTCGTATTGTGTCCATCTTGCAATTATTGAGAAAGTTGAACGTGGTCGAACAAATAGCGCGCGCGCGTATGTCTTTTTTCGTTTGCGGCAGCCTACTAGATTGGCCCTTGCGCAAGGGCCGCCGCCTGTAGGTATGTTTTTAATACCTACACGCGGAGTGACACAGGCCTGATAATGTTTCAATGTTATGCTTTCTTTGAATGAAAAGTTTCCTAAGTAAGGCTCCAGGATGAAAACCAATCTAATGATACAAATAATAATGATACAAAATATATTATGTATCATTACAAAATTTTGGTTAGTTACATTATTTTGACTAATAAAAGATTAATTAATTAATTAAGCGAAATCTTTCTATATATATAAAAGAAAGTGGTGTTAGTTACACTATTTATAACTCAAGAACGGATGAACCGATTTGACAATTATAAAAAGTGTTATAATAAAGCATTAGGTACTGATATTATAAATGCGAAAGTGTGTTTGTTTGTTGGTTTGTCCTTCAATCACGTCGCAACAGAACAACGGATTGATGCGATTTTTTGCATGGTTATAGTAATGGATGTAGTAGTGGTTCCTCAGACCGGGAGAGCTACTTTTTATCTCGGATAGTGAAAGAGTTCCCGCGGGATTTTTAAAAACTAAATCCATGCGGACGAAGTCGCGGGCATCAGCTAGTAGTATTTAAAATTAACAGACAGAGAAAGAGACAAAATAAATTATACTATCATCCGAATTATAGTTAATAATTATCATTCAAAATTATAGTTATAGTTTCTGACTCTTTAAATCAAATTCAAAAAGCTAATATGAGTCGATCATAAAAATAAATGTTTTATAGAAATAAACATCTACCGCTGGAGCTGGATAGGGATGCTTTAGAATTCATTTAATGCTACTTTTCAACCACTATTACATGCAGATCCCCGAAAACTTCATCATTGCCCAACTCAGGCATAATTATTATTCCTCGGAACACCACATAGTTCTAAAGTGAAATTACTCGCTAACTATCTCCGTTGAGCTCATCCCGAATCTGTCCTCCAACTTTGAACATTCCGACTCACGCCGAACAATTTTTAACTCTTTACAAACTATTTAAACACTTTTTGGCTATTATAGAGTAACTACTATTCATCATTATGAAACTGCGGAATGTTTTTATTGGCATCCTATTTTTCTTCTGAACTTCCTGAATTTCCTTTAATTTAACTAAAAATAAATAAGTTGGTAATTTTAGTTACTATAATCTTCTAACAGTCTAAAGAAGATAACTAACGCGGTGCTGTGGAATTATCTAAAAATAATGACTACAGTGTGGCAATCGCAAACACCTTTGATTATCTTAATTATGGCATTCTTACCATTAATAAAATAATAGCGAGAGAGTACCAGCCAATCAGAGGCGATTGCGGTCACACTGCAGCAATCAATTTATCATAGATAATCCCACAGCTGAAGAATGTTTACTTTTTATTACTAAAATTATTTTCATTTTACCAATTTCCTATCAAACTATACCCATATCAGCTATGGACAAACTCAAGGAAGAGGTAAAATAAACGCTCATTCAATCTCTGTAAATGCCTCAGTGAACCCTTATCGAATGTTCATAGCCCAAAAATCTCATTACCAGGTAATCGACGGTTCTGAGATGAGGTCATTCAACTGCACTTTCCCGCATACGACACACTGCCTGGCGAGTGGTGAAATTATGATCTCGACGATGGGTGACAAGAACGAAAACGGAAAAGGGGATTTTGTGCTCATCGATGCGAAAACATTGAAAGTGACAGGTAAACGGTTGAGGCCTTCCCGTGCTTTGATGTAGGGGAGATAATTTGATTGATTTTATAGCTCCAACTGTAAATAAACTACGTTTTAGGGACGTGGACGAAGGGGGAGAAACTCGCTAAATTCGGTTACGACTTTTGGTACCAACCTTATCACGATGTAATGATATCCTCCGAATGGGGCACTCCGAAGTTCTTCAAAACGTGAGTAATACAATTTTCATCTTGAAATAGAGTTTTTATATAACTTTTTTCTCCTCTGCAGAGATTGGCCGCCGTTGCTAAATTTGATCGAGGGGACATCATTTAGTATGTTTTCTTTGTACTTCTTATTAGAAGTAAAAATAAAGATAAATTTTTACACTGATAAATTAATTATTTCACAGAGGCTTCCATCCAAACGACATCGCTAACCCTGGAAGGTATGGGACATCCCTAAATGTTTACAAATGGTCTACCCGAGAGCTAATACAAGTTATAGATTTGGGCAGAGAGGGTTGTGCGCCACTCGAAATCAGATTCCTTCATGATCCTAAATCCGCAGAAGGATTTGTTGGATGCGCCGTCGAGGCCAACATATTCAGGTTAGATTTAAATAGATATTCAAAATATGTGTAACGAAAATTGTTGGCTTGCGTACAACAAATAATTATCTATATATATAAAAGAAAGTGGTGTTAGTTACACTATTTATAACTCAAGAACGGATGAACCGATTTGGCTGAAAATTGGTGGAGAGGTAGCTTAGAACCAGGAGATGGACATAGGATACTTTTGATCCCGTTCGACCGCGTTTCCGTCATGTCACTATAAAACGTGGTATAAGAAAAACGCATCTGACATGGAATAACAAAACGCAAATGACAGTGGAATAACAAAACGCAAATGACAGTGGAATAACAAAACGTAAATGACAGCTAAACGTAATTTTGTCTTTGGTAAAGTATGGTAAAAAATTTGACAATTATAAGAAGTGTTATAAGAAAGCATTACTGATACTATAAATGCGAAAGTGTGTTTGTTTGTTGGTTTGTCCTTCAATTACGTCGCAAAAGAACAGCGGATTGATGCATTTTTTTTCATGGGTATAGTAATGGATGTAGAAGTAGTTCCTCAGACCGGGAGAGCTACTATTTATCTCGGATAATGAAAGAGTTCCCGCGGGATTTTTAAAAACTAAATCCATGCGGACGAAGTCGCGGGCATCAGCTAGTATATATATAAAAGAAAGTGGTGTTAGTTACACTATTTATAACTCAAGAACGGATGAACCGATTTGGCTGAAAATTGGTGGAGAGGTAGCTTAGAACCAGGAGATGGACATAGGATACTTTTGATCCCGTTCGACCGTGTTTCCGTCATGTCACTATAAAACGTGGTATAAGAAAAACGCATCTGACATGGAATAACAAAACGCAAATGACAGTGGAATAACAAAACGCAAATGACAGTGGAATAACAAAACGTAAATGACAGCTAAACGTCATTTTGTCTTTGGTTAAGTATGGTAAAATTTGACAATTATAAAAAGTGTTATAATAAAGCATTACTGATATTATAACTGCGAAAGTGTGTTTGTTTGTTGGTTTGTCCTTCAATCACGTCGCAACAGAACAGCGGATTGATGCGATTTTTTGCATGGGTATAGTAATGGATGTAGTAGTAGTTCCTCAGACCGGGAGAGCTACTTTTTATCTCGGATAATGAAAGAGTTCCCGCGGGATTTTCAAAAACTAAATCCATGCGGACGAAGTCGCGGGCATCAGCTAGTTATTTAATATTTAACACTTTATTTGTACAGAGACTTAGAGATTCAAATAAAAATAAAGTAGAATATAAAAAAGATAACAACTTCTTGTTAAGCAATGTCAATGTTTTGTTATTTCCATTTCATGCAGATATAACTACTAGCTGATGCGCGCTACTTCATCCGCGTGAATTAAATTTTTAAAATCCCTCGGGAGCTCTTTCATTTTCCGGGATAAAAAGTAGCCTATGTCATTCTCCAGGTCCTCAACTATAACCATGCAAAAAATCAAGTCGTTCTGTAGCTTTGTTGCGGCGTGATTGAAGGACAAACCAACAAACTAACAAATAAACACACTTTCGCATTCATAGTTTTAGTATGATAGTATGATGTATATTAGAGCTATAATGAATTTTGTATTCCACCAGATTCTTTAAGTCTGTTGATGGGAAATGGACGACTGAAAAAGTTATAGATATACCAGCCAAAACAGTTCTGAAAAATGGCGAGGAAACTAAAGTTAATGGTAAAGTTTGTTGAATTGATTTTCTTATAGTATCCATATTTCATAATAATAATTGAAATGATTATGTTCTATTGTAATCGTCATCATCATCATGTTCAGCAAACGTTCAACGGCTCATTACTGAGCGCGGTTCTCCTCTCAGAGAAGAGTTATAGGTCATGGTCCATCATGCTGGCCCTATACAAAGTGACAGACTTGACACATTTTTGAGAACATTATAATTATTAGTTAACTCTCAGGCATCAGTCAGGTTTCCTCACGATGTTTTTATTCACAGCTGAAGCAAGTAATATCTAATTATTGCTTGTCCATAATACTTAATTCATTAATGTTAAAAATTATTGATTTCTCCCAGGTCTAATGTCTGATATTCTTTTATCGCTGGATGACAAGTACTTGTATTTCTCATGCTGGCTACATGGTGACGTCAGACAATATGACGTGTCGGATCCGAAGAGGCCAAAACTTACAGGTCGTGTCCAATTGGGTGGCGAAATCGCAAACTATGGTCTTAAATTAATCGAGGATAAAGAATTCACGGCAAGTATTAAGTAAAATGTATTATTTTTTTCAGGTTAAGGCTACGTACCTTATATTCTGTTTTTCCGGGATAAAAATTAAATTAATTTAAATTAATTTTTCCGGGGGAAAAATAAGCTTACGTCACTTTTCAAGCTCCCTCTTCTTTTCTCTTCTTCAAGTAACTCTCTGAGGCTCCCGCGAGATTTTTATACACCTAACTCCACGCGAACGCGTGATCGCGATATATAATTAGTTCTTTATAAAGAACAGAATATATTTACATCTTTTATAAGTATACTTACATTTTCAAATAAAGGAACCGCCGAAACCAGTAACAGTGAAAGGAAAACGGTTGCTCGGAGGTCCCCAGATGCTGCAACTATCTTTAGATGGGAAACGTCTATACGTGTCCTCGTCTCTTTACTCGCCTTGGGACAAACAATTTTACCCTCAAATGGGGCAAGAGGTAAGCTTTCATCTTTTCTATAAGAAAATTTTCAACCTTTTTTATCATAGGTACCTACTAGGTAGGAAGTACAGTAGCGGCTGAATAAAACTACAAATGCTTAAGTAGTTAGATTTTTTATACAGAAACGGTCAAGTGCATGTATCATAATGAGGTTTATTCTGCTCCGTAACTCCTAAACTGCGTAACTCCTAACTTTATTATGTTGTAAAATCAGAAAAAATTTAGAATGATATCTTCATTACCACAATATGGTTTATATAATCATGACTATTGTGAGACAAATATTATGTACACTTTCTCGCAGATATTTTTTTTAACAAATTATAGAATATTAGCCAAACTGAACTTGACTAATATTCTCCTCTCCCCTCCAAATAAGCGGAAAGCCTGTGTTTAGAGTGGGTATTGAACCGTCAACCTTTTCAGTTCAGACCTTTAATCGTTTAAGGATATTGAGACTTAACTTCATACTTCAGTACTATACAGTGAATAATGAACATGATTTGTTAGTAACCAGAATTGGATTATAGAATGAAAAGTTTTTGACGGGATTCTTACTTATAATAAGATAGATTATACATGCTGTCAGGGGATATCGTTTTCTTGCATGGATGGCGATTTAATATTGATTTGCATTTATAATTTACTCGTAGGGAGGCTGGATAGTGAAGTTGGACGTCGACTTGGTGAACGGGGGCATTAAATTGGATCCAGACTTTCTTGTCGACTTTGGTAAAGAACCGAACGGAGCGGTACTGCCGCATGAAATGAGGTAACTTCATTAGCATTGAATTTAAATGTTTAATTTTTTCCCTCAATCGAATAATATAGTATTTAACAATGTGAAGAACGTCATCTAGATCCTTTTTAGATCAAGTGAAGATGCTGTGATTTTTTTTATTATTTTACATGTTAGTTGGTTCAGTGATGTAGTTATTTGAATATCTTCTTAATATATATAAATTACGTGTCACGTTGTTTGTCCGCGATGGACTCCTAAACTACTTAACCGATTTTGATCAAACTTCGTAACTATCTGTAATTTGGTCCAACTTGAAAGATAGGATAGTTTTTTTTTTATAAAGATAATTTATTCGTTTTATTTATATAGGTAAGTTGGCGGTACGAAGTTCGCCGGGTCAGCTAGTATGTTTATAATAATACACTACCCGCTGTTAAATTTTCTAAACTTTCTAATCCTAAGGTTGCCTGGCAGAGATCGCTACTTAGTAACTTTTCGTACTTCTTTCTTTTGAATTTTCTGTTTGTCTTCTTAGCCTTTAAGTTTTGAATAAATAAATAAATAAGTAAGTAAAACTTCTTCATGCTCACTCACGTAGTTAAATATGCTAGCTATGCAAAAAATTGTATGGGCACTGTCCCCACTCAGCAACAGACGTGGCACTATTTTCAATATTATTGGGATGTCCCATAAAAAGACTAATAACCATTTTCAATCTAAAACTGATTGGGGTTTTTTAAAAATACAAAAGTAGTACGCACGCTCAAGTTCGCGCGCGCATGCATAGGCGACGAAAGGGCAGGAGGTGGTCAGAAGGAGCGCGGGCAGCGCGCGGCGCGTCTTTTTCCTCTGCGTCTCAGAAACGCGTCTGCGTCTTACAATACCTTTTTTTAGTTGTTAATGCTCCTGTATTATTATACTTAATTGTAAACTGCTAAACTGGTATCCAAAACAATTCACTACAAATAAATGAATAATGCTAACTTGATTTGCATGAAAACCCCAAACCTTCGGCAGATGTTGTCGTATTAAGACATCATTAGGCTGCCATGATGTATTAAATGAGATAGGTTTGAAATCTGTGGGTGGGTCGGGACGCTCTTTTGCATGGTCATTTCAGGCGAAAACATCACGTTCATTTTGATTCAAGTGCGAGTCAATAATGAAAGGATCTTTGCTAGCTAATGATAATAGGTACTTAAGCTAAACCAATGTTTTATTTTTCAGATATCCGGGAGGTGACTGCACTTCTGACATTTGGTTAGCCGAGGGTTAAATATTTTTATACGTTAACGTTACCTTTATTATTGTAAGCATTTATTTATCTTGTATACTAAAGGAAAATGTTAAAATCATTATGTGTCATACCAATAAATTTTTGTACAAAAATCGAATTTAAGAAAACTTACTTACAGCATTTGTGTCCTCAGATAACAGCTTTAAATCAAAACTCCATACGAAGAAACCTTTAGATGGTTTAGATCAGGGTCAGTATCGAAACTATCTCGTTTCTCTACGCTCAGAAAATTGTGCAGATTCAGAAGGCAGTTGTGCTTTTAATCATCAGAACCGATGGCATTGCTTACAATTTAGTGTGCAGTAATAAAATTAGTTCTAGTGTACTGGTACTAGTAGTGTAAGGCTTCATCATCATCATCATCATTATCAACCCATCATCGGCTCACTACTGAGCGAGGTCTCCTCTCAGAAAAGGTTTATATAGGCCATAGTCCACCACGCTGGCCCAATGCGAATTGGCGGACTTCACACACCTTCAAGAACATTACGGAGAACTCTCAGGTGTGCAGGTTTCCTCACGATGTTTTCCTTCACCGTTGAAGAATGTGATATTTAATTTCTTAAAAGCACTTAGAAAAGCCAGAGGTGCGTGCCCGGAATCGAACCTGCGACCCCCCGAATAGGAGACCACAGTCGTCACCACTAGGCTATCACTGCTTGTAAGGCTTAACGGAGTGTTATCTCTATAAAAGCTAAAAATATTCTATTTCGTATCCTAGTATTTACAAAGTTAAACTGACGTTAGGCAGACTATTATGTGGGGGAAAACTCCCAAAAACGTTTATATACGGCCCATAATATGATGTTCCTTCTCGTATTTCGCATAACTGAGCCTCCCGCCGTCCCTCAATATGTTCCCGGCATCTTATGACTTGCGTAATTTGATTCTACTGAAATATTAACTGAATATTCGGGAGGCAAATGACGTGGGATTATTTTTAACACTGTATTGTCATATGACACGAAACGCATTTGTAATTTTTGATGTTTAACTTAATATGATGGAACTAAGAAATCTAAAAATCAAATGGTGATTTCATGTATATCTACGAGCTTTTGCCCGCAGCTTCGCTCACGCTAAGGTCGATTAATCAAACCCCGATTTTACCCCCTTAGGGTTTGAATTTTCAATAATCCTTTCTTAGCAGATGCCTACGTCATAATAGCTATCTGCAGGCCTTTCAGCCCGATCCGTCTAGTGGTTTCAGCTGGACGTTGATAGATCATAGTCAGTCAATCAGTGAGCTTTTCCTTTTATACATTTAGATCATATTATTTAGCGACTCTAGCCCTTTTCTTCTTCTGCTTCTTCTTCTGCTCAGTGGCTCCTCGCGTCGAGCGTTTGAGGCATAGTCCAAAGTGTTTATTAATTTTACAATTATTATAATTAGTGCATTGTATTGATGAGTTTTCGGTTTTTCACAAAATGATCCTCTTCAAAAACATTGTAAAAAATTTCCAAAACTCTGGCGGCGGCCATTTTCCATAGTCAAATTCATTGAGTAGTATGGTTTTCACAAAATGATCCTCTTCACTGTTTTTCCAAACAAAATTATGTAGCGTTTGAGCCATTCAAGTTTTTTTTTTAAATTTCAATTAAAAAGAATATTTCAATAAATAATTATTTCTAACAAAACATTGTAAAAAATTTCCAAAAGTCTGGCGGCGGCCATTTTTTCAAACGACCTCCTATGTTATCTCTAGCCCTTTTATACATATTATTTAGTGACTCTAGCTCACTCGATCTAGCTTTGCTCGCATTTCCTTATACATCATTACGATGTATGCTATGGGGAAAAACCTCCCCCAAAATAGTTTTAAATCCGTTAAGTATTTTTGAGATAGAGAAATACAGTAGGTATATTATTGTTTCAATACGAAATAGCTTTTTAATACTCCAAACGAAATAGTGATGGAGTTTTAAATTTTAAATTAGTTTCTATTCTAATTTTGTTGGTAGAAAAATATATTAAGTAGCTATAAAAAGAAATTATCTTTTACTTTAAAATTATGTTGCGTACTTCTGCGTTAGAGATGTGGTACTTAAAAGCTTACTTTTAAGGAAGATATTTGTTTAAGAAGCTTCTTTTAATCTTATTAGATTAAAATAATGCAGAGGTGCTTATGTAAGTAATTAATAAATTAAATTTCACAATAACGATGCATATTAAATGATAGAACAAAGTAAAAAGTGCTTTAAATGTAGACATTGAGGTGTTTACTACAGCAAAATGACGTAATGAGGCAAGGGGGCCAGCAAACAATAGCGCTGATGGCACAATAGCAAACAAAAGAGCAATTTATATGCAACCATTACCTAACGCGATTACTAAATTGCAAGGGGTAAGACTACCTCGCTGTCCTTTCGACAAATCCAGTATTACTTTGCTTAACAAAGCTTTTTCAGGTTTTTTACGATCAGGTACTGTTTCTTTTCATTGAAAATGTTTGAAACTGGAATCATTCGAATTTCCAATCTCCTCCCATTTCACTATTGATGTACTTATATATTACATGTACTTATAGGTACATACGTACTAATAATTACGGGCTCTTAACCTTTTCATTGTAAGCGACAGTTAAAAAATTTTAGTCTTGACATGGACCACTTTATCAGTATTATTGTTAGTAGGTTTACTATAAAATATTAAAGAATAGTAGAAAATTAGAAAATAATATATTAACGAAAAATTAAAAAGGAAGTTTAGTACACTTATAATGTGATTTTGTACCTGCATGTATATTTAATATTGTTCACGAGTACTAAGCTTGTCTAAACGTAGAATTATGTTAAGTAGGTACATGTGAACTACTAATTAAATAAAAAATATTTTTTCTAAACTTCTTGCATCCACTTCTAGAGCCTCCGTGTAACACTGAATTCAGGTATTACAAAAAATATTACAGGTCTCTAAAAATACTTTTATTTAGTTAAATTCCTATCCTATCTTTACATATCAACTTGTACCACATATCTTACTGTATTTCTAATTGACATGAACGAAGTAGTGGACAAAATCTGGTATTAGGTATATAAAACGTACTCTTTTCCAAACCGAAAAGCTGATATATTTGTGCTTAAGCACGGAGACCGAGTAGTTCCGTTCAGACCTATTCAAACATCGATGGAACGGGCAAACATTTGTTCAGAACAATTCGCTGGACCGGGAGTTCAACTACAGGTCAAGTTTTTTCAGATTTCAACAAAAATCCATCAACCCAAAAATACTTAATTTTTTTGCTTGTAAACTCAAATTGGATTGCGCGTTATATAGTACCTCTAATATAGGTACATATTATTAAACTTCACGATTCGCCTTTCGAGATTACACTTGTTTACTAGCAGCAGCACGATCATGTGCTGCCATCTTACACAATTTTAGAGCGAAAAGGACAATGGGCAAAAATGTATGGAACTTGGTCCAAGAGCCTCCACTGATGAGACTTGCGGGAAATGAAAGGTCAAAGTTGTCGTATGATTCTGGCAAAACTCTATTAAATTCTGTCCGGGGGTTATTTTGCTACGGTCATGTTTGTTCTGACTAAATAATATGACTCGTGTTAAACAATTCAGCTTGTATGTTATCATTTTATTAAGTCATTCGATCAAAAGCGCCAATAGATTTAAGATTATGGAACACTAGCTGATGCCCGCGACTTTGTCTGCGTAGATTTCGTTTTTAAAATCCCTCGGGAACTATTTTTTTCCCGGGATAAAAAGTAGCCTATGTCTCTCTCCAGGTCCTCAACTATACCCATGCAAAAAATCCGTAGCTCCGTTACGGCGTGATTGAAGGACAAAAGCAACAAACACACTTTCACATTTATAATATTAGTATGATGACCAAGATCTTAATAAGCTCAATGTAGTTGATTGCTGGAATAACAAAACAAGATTGTAGGGGAAGAAATCATATTCATCTATTATTCATCTATTATTATAAAATCTAAAAATCTGGCTGGTTGATGTATGTCATCTTCATAACGTGCAAAGCCTAGATACCATATGATGACCATGATGGATTGGTTAGATATGGTCTATGGTATGAAGATTAGGGTAGGTGAAAAAGTTCACCGACATGAGCCACCGCCGTCATTAACCTTGACGACCGCTCCAAAAATCACCCCATGAATAAGTTAGCAAGAAGCTAGAAAGAACTTAGCATAACACGGGGCGGTCGCCACAAAGACTGCGCACTCGCTTGCCGGTTGTTGGACCGGGCCGGTGCGGTGCATGCATTCACAACAGGCTAGGACTGCGGGAGGGGGACATACACAATGTTAATCCCACCCCCTCTGACCTTCCTTACCTTGTTTTGTTTACCTGGACGCGAGCCGAGAACATAAACGTACTCCATAGTCACATTATATCTGCGCCTGGTATCGGTGACGTCATATCGGTGTTCTGGTAGGTGTCTGATGGACGAGGGAAGCGCGGTGAGGTTAGGAGAAGCGGGAGGGGCATCGAATTAAAGATAGATAACGTTATGTACGTAAAATCGTATTATTTAGTCGGAAGAAACATAACTAAATATAACAAAATAACCCCGGGACAGAATTTAATAGAATTTTGTCAGAATCATACGATAACTATGACCTTTCCTTTCCCGCAAGTCTCATCAGTGGAGGCTCTTGGACCACCTTCGCCCATTGTCCTTTAAAAAATTATATTTGCTCTAAGGTGGGTATTTCATAAATTCATACACGTTTTGTGCGGCTGCCATCGCGCACGTATTTTCTAATCTTAATTAGTGTATAGAGTTTTAGTGTGTTTTTTCTTAGTGTTTATCATGGGAAAAAGAAAACAACATGACGAAGAGGAGTATTTAGCTCGAAAAATAAGAAAGTTGGAGAAAAAGATGTCTCGAGTTCACCGTAAACGACGATACCGTAGTACCAGCTCAAGTTTGGAACGTGATCATTGTTCTGTTAGTGATAATGCGTCCTTGCAAGAGGTATCGCAACATGAAGGTGTGTAACATTTTGTAAATTTCGAATACCATTCGTTTTCGAATAGTTACAGGCAAGGCGCGACAAAGCGATGGCGCCGCCGCTGTCGCCCGGCTTGGCCGGCGTGGCCTTGACCTTCTTAGATCATTTTAATTATTTTTATATTTTGTGACGCCACCAGGCGTCACAAAATATAAAAATAATTAAATATAAATTTTGTGACGCCTGGTGCATACGAGTTTAGTCTGTAAGGCTAATACAACCATAATTATAATTCAGTTTAACCTCTAAGGTAAATCGCTGTTTTTTGGATGGCACCATATATTCTTAGAACATAGTCCGGGAGGCTATGTCATGAATTTATATGTTTTTTATTACATTGTTGTATTGTCGCTGTTCCTTGATCCTAGAGTGCAAACCGTGAGTTTGTATCATGAATTTATGACAGTGTTTGTACAGGTTCTAGAACATAGTCCGGGAGGCTATGTCATGAATTTATATAGTTTTATTACATTATTTTTTGTGAGTCGCTGTTATTCAATTCTAGAGTACAAACCGTGAGTTTGTATCATGAATTTATGACAGTGTTTGTACAAGTTCTAGAACATATTCCGGGAGGCTATGTCATGAATTTATATAGTTTTATTAGATTATTTTTTGTGAGTCGCTGTTATTCAATTCTAGAGTACAAACCGTGAGTTTGTATAATGAATTTATGACAGTGTTTGTACAGGTTCTAGAGCATAGTCCGAGAGACTATGTCATGAATTTATATAGTTTTATTACTTTATTTTTTGTGGGTCGCTGTCATTCAATTCTAGAGTACAAACCGTGAGTTTGTATCATGAATTTATGACAGTATTTTTACAGGTTCTAGAGCATAGTCCGCGAGACTATGTCATGAATTTGTATTGTTTTGTTACTTTATTTTTTGTGGGTCGCTGTTATTCAATTCTAGAGTACAAACCGTGAGTTTGTATCATGAATTTATGACAGTGTTTGTACAGGCTCTAGAACATTGTCCAAGAGGCTATGTTATGAATTTATATAGTCTTATCTATTTATCTATTTATTTTTGTGGGTCGCTGTTATTTAATACTAGAGTACAAACCGTGAGTTTGTATCGCGAATTAGTTAAAAATAGGTCAAATACCTATTGTTACAGGGTCCCCATATGAAGTTATCACCGACTCAATTTCAATGACAACTGCTATACCTATGACGCTCCAACAGCTTGCTTAGGCTCGGTGACGGAATTGGCTAGTGATGTTATACCTGCAACTACTCCTGCGGTTGAACCGCCTGTAGAACATGCGCCTGCAGAAAGTATTCAAGAGCTAGAGCCTGATATCTTGTCCTTACTTGGTGAGGAGCCTGTGCGGGAAGAGAAGTTTGGTAAAAATGTTCATGAGGACATTGCTAGCAGATAGTCCAATATTTTGATAAACAGAAGGTGTTGTCTACTGTCATATCCTGTGTAACCAACACGGTCACGTCTGTTTTGAATACTCTTATGGCTCTTATGCCACATGCATTTGCATGCCAAATTTTTTGCTTTCCTGCCTTAATAAAGAAATCAAGTCAAAAGTACCACTGAAAAACGTACAACCGAAAGAAGCAACATCGAGGGCTTTAAACTGGAGGGGCCCGCCACCGCTGCAGATGCAGCCTCGCCGGGCACCAGCGAGACAGACCTCGACGGCTGGTGGGCGCAAGCTGCAACCGACGCGTCGCGCGGCGAATACCACCAAACGTTTCGTTAATCGAAGCGGTCGAATCTTACACGCAGGCTGGTTAAACTTTTGGTAGACTAAAGTTTTTTTTATCATATTTGGTCGCAAATCACAAATGATTCCGTAGGGTTACCTTGCGTTTACGGTTTGCAACTCCCTATTTTAAATATTAGCATCAGTCTTGTTCGCCGAATAGGCTTAAGTCTGATACAGATAAACTGGACATGACTGTTAGAGAGATAAATTATCTTATATGTATTGGCGCTGTGAGTGTGAACCATGTGGGGGTCAATTCTTATCAAATATTTTCTTTGTTAAAAGAAAAGTAAGGGAAAAAACTTGAATTTCAAGTTTTACCATTTGGTCTCAATATGTGTTGACGAAAATCATGAGTCCAGTAATGCAATTTTTGCGTAATCAAGGCTTATTGTCCGTTATCTATTTGGATGATCTTTTATTATTTGGTAATAATTACATAGATTGTGAACGAAATTATAAAATTACTTCAAATTTACTTCAGTCGTTAGGTTTTACAATAAACCTACAAAGAAGCATAAGCATACCAACCCGAACTGCGACCTTTTTTGGGATTCTTTTTTAATTCTGATAATATTAATATTAGCATTCCGGTAGAAAAGAAACTTAAGATCAAGGTAGAACTTTTACACTTTTCAAAATTAAAAAGATGTAAGTTACGTAATTTTGCTCATTTAATAGGATTGTTGATATCTATTTGCCCAGCAACGCAGTACGGTTGGCTATACACAAAAAATTTCGAGAGAACTAAATACCTTAATTTAAAAGAAAAAGATTATTACGATCAATATTAATGGAATTTTAACGCGAAGATTTCGTCTGGTGGCTTGATAATATTGACAATTGCGCCAGTCCTATTTGATCCGGCGATTACAAGCTGGAGATTTATTCTGACACGTCCCGAACTGATTGAGGTATCAGCTGTTTAGGCCAAACATCTAGTGGACAATGGTCTAGAAAGGAATTAACTGAACACATAATCATCGTAACTGCGAAATTCTCTTACGAATTGATAATTTTACTACAATTACCCATCTTAATAAGTATTTGGCAATGGTGTGAAGAGCGACATTTGTTTGTCCTTGTGTCTTACATAAGTTCTAAAGACAACTATGTCGCAGACGCGGAATTCCGCCGCATTCATGCTGATGTTGAGTGGGGGCTAGCTGAAAGAGTTTTTCAGCTTATATGCAAAAAGTTCAATCAATCAAATGTGACAAGTTCGTTTCTTGGCATAGAGACCTGGAAGCATGTAGGGCTGATGCTTTTACTTTGGTCTGGTCCACATACTTTTCCTCTTTTGCTTTGTTTAATTTTAAAAGTTTTACAAAAAATTATCTATAATAAGGCCAAATGTTGGTATTGTTGTAGTCCCTTTGTGACATACACAACCTTGGTATCCACTCTTTAAAAAGTTATTAATACCAATTGAATTTGCACTTATTAGCAATTTTTTATCTTCTTCTTATAGTGCCAATCACAAACTTCGAGAGAGTCTTGCCCTGGTTGCCGGAGTCAAGCAAGCCTTCCTGAAACAAGGTTCCCCTTCGGAGGCTGCAGAGGTGATGTTAGCGTCCTTAGCTGGTAGCACTTTAAAACAATATAATATCAGTTTTAAAAGATGGTTTACGTTCTGCTAGGATAAAAATTTTGACTTACTTCAAGCCTCAGTAAATAATGTGCTTGATTTTTTAGTTAGCCTCTTTAACCAGGGTCAATAGTATGGCTCAATTAATTGTACAAAAGCAGCATTATCGCTTCTTTTAGATGCTGCGATTATGAATGATCCAAGGGATACGAGGTTTATGAAAGGAGTTTACAAGTTGCGAACCCCACTTCCAAAATATAATTTTACTTGGAACCCGTCAATGGTTCTAGATTATTCAGGTGATTGGTACCCTAATGAAAGTCCTTCTTTTGATAAGTTGTCTCGAAAATTAACAACGCTTTTGGCTCTAGTTACGGCTCATCGAGTACAGACACTGTTGTTGATTAAAGTGTCCAACATTAAAAAATATAATAACGAAAAGTTCATTATTAATATCACAGATATAATCAAGACCAGTGCCGTGAACCGTACGCCACCGATCTTGATTCTTCCTTATTTCAATGAAAGACCTTCCATTTGTCCTGCTAGAGCTTTAGAACAATATTTACTTGTTTCAGCGGATAAAAGAAAATCTAATTGTAATTCTTTATTAATCAATTTTAGAAAGCCTTTTAATGCTGTAAGTTCCCAATCATTAAGTCGTTGGATTAAGGCTACCCTAACTGAAAGCGGCATAAACACATCTGTCTTTAGCGCTCATAGCACAAGACACGCAGCTAAATCTGCTGCTAACAGGCTCGGTGTTAGCATAGATGTCATTAAAAGAACTGCGGGTTGGACTGGCAGATCCAAAACTTTTGCAAAGTTTTATAATAGAGAAGTAGCTGTCGACACCTCAGACTTTTTTGCTCGCTCTGTTTTTGGGTTGGCCTCAATCAACGGCTCATAAAGTATGATCAAATATTATTATGATTATTATGATCAAAGTCTAATACATCTTAATTAGGTATTGTTCTACTGAATCTTTCTTTTTTTTTCCATAAATAACAGTTTCCCACTACTATTTCGTTCGACTCTAAACATCTGCTAGTAAACAAGTGTAATCTCGAAAGGCGAATCGTGAAGTTTAATAGAAAATCAAACGAACTTACCTGTAAGTGACGTTCGATGACTATTAAACGATGCGATTCGCCTGAGAGATTACACTCCCACCCTAACCCACAGATTTCTAGATCTTCCCCAGATTTGCACAAAATAGTGACTCACGATGGCAATAGGGGCAAAAGTGTATGAATTTATGAAATACCCACCTTAGAGCAAATATAATTTTTTAAATTTTTGCTCTAAAATTGTGTAAGATGGCAGCACATGATCGTGCTGCTGCTAGTAAACAAGTGTAATCTCTCAGGCGAATCGCATCGTTTAATAGTCATCGAACGTCACTTACAGGTAAGTTCGTTTGATTTTCTATTAACATTTATTGACGTTATTATAATGTGTTACAGATAGGTACGTACGATAAATGTTTTCGTTGGAACAGTCGATAATAGGTATCGACTGTATCGATCCGTAATCACAAAATGGGATGGTACGATGGAGACGGGACGTGGACACGTCGGCCTGCTACGGGTCCCGTCGTGACTACGGTTCATGCAACTGGATCGAAATTTCTAAATAAAACATTTAAATTTGTACGTACTCTTATAATAATTATTTATTTATAATTATAGTCTAAAATGGTCGCTAAGTATGGGCCTCATAAGACGGGTCACTCAGCGGGCGATGGAGAGAGCTATGCTCGGAGTATCCCTACGAAATCAAATCAGAAATGAGGAGATCAGTAAGAGAACCAAAGTTACTGACACAGCTCAGCGAGTCGCGAAACTGAAGTGGAAACGGGCGGGCCACATATTTCGAGTTGATGGTCGTTGTGGTCTCAAGGTGCTGGAGTGGCGACCCTTTACTGGGAAGCGTAGTGTTGGCAAACCCCCCACTTGGTGGACCGATGACATCAAATGAGTCGTTGACATCAGGGAGCCGCTGGATTCAGGCGGCGCAAGACCAAAGCCTATGGGAGTTCATGCAGAAGACCTTTGTCCAGCAGTGGACGTCTATCGGTTGATAAAAAGAGGAAGAAGAAGTCTAAAATTTTATTACCTTTCACGAAAAACATTTTGACCTTTATCCAACAAATTACTAATATTAATGAAACGAAGTAGCTTGTCATTAATTTGAGATTCTATTGAAATTGTAAGCTATACCAAAGCCAGCGGATATTTGAGATGAACTCGATGACGATAGTTAGAAGAGTAATTTACTTTGGAATCCCAGACGCCCAGCCCAGAGTACTAATACTTAGAACTAGGTATGTGGTTTCTCGTGCATAATAACCATACTCGCAAGGTAACGTCTATCGAGCGGGGAGATAGCGGAAGTGCTTGTAACATTTATTGCATAGCTGAGATTGTTAGGGAAACTAATATGACAAAATTAGTAAACCAGTCTACATACATATGTACCTATAGTTTACGTTCAACAGCATTTAAACTGCAACATAAATGACATGATGTCCTTATAATATTTTCTGAGTATTCCGTACAGGGAAAGAAAAATTGGAACACTTAATATTTTGTCTGTCAGTCTGTCACCGTCGTTTGAATCAAAAAATTCCTATAGAATCTTTTATTGCCGCTATATACACGTATCTTCCTGGATTTTCCTTATTTTTTTTGTTTTTCTGTTTTCAAAGTTAGTGACATACGTCATCAAGTCGGGAAGCTGGCAATGGACGGAGCATGTAGCTTGCAGAACCGATATAAGCGATGGGGTCCCATTTGCCGAGTGGCGACTCTACACTGGGAACTGTCTCACTGTCGCTCCAAGTCGCTCGCTGACGTTGCATACAAGTGGTATAAGGTCGTGTGCTGTGACGATCTCACTAAAATGGGTACTTACCCGGGGTACTGCCGCTGGTCCTACTGGTGGTAAGTACTACTCCCACGCGAGATTTTTATTGCCCGTGCTACTATTAGTAGGACCACCGGTAGACCACGGGTAAGTACTCAGGAAAATGCCTACGCTCAGCAGTGGATGTCTACCAGTTGAGATAGCGACGACACTGTGCATTTAATTCCCGAAAAAATAAAATATTTTTCGTAGTTTCTCTAACGGATCAAAGAAACTGAACCCAGAAAAAAGAAATAAAAGTAACACACGCGAACTTGATAAAATAAAAATGCGTGAGTGTCGTGGAACACTCGGTTGGAGCGAAGTTCTTTTTAATAATAAATTAATAATAAAAATAAATAAAATAAAAAATAATAGTTTGAAGTCAGGATTCAAACCCCAAACCGATAGTTTCAATCCTTCGTTTAGCCGCTACGCCATCAAAGCTATGACGGAACGTGGGTAATAAAAGAAGGCAACACACAAGGGTCGTGACGGAAAAATTCTTACACTTTTTTTCGCCTAGCCCCCATCCACCAAGTCGTACCGTACGATAAGGAACTTCGTTCCAAAAAACAGAGATGAGGTCTCTATGAGAAATAAAGATTTAATTACAAAGAACCCATTACTCGCAGAGTAACATTTATTAATGTTTCATGACTTCACACAATTAACAATCCGCGTTGTCACTCATATTCATTTGAGTTCTGCCCTGTGTGGTTTTCCAAAATTACTTTTCACATTTTCAACGTAATGGCCGTAACGGCGCTTTTAAAACACGCAGTTTCATCGGACTGATTAACTTTTATTGTTGGATCAATTTTCGGCATTGAATTCATGCTCATGAATTACTCATGAAGTTATGATTTTGTTTCGTACTGTAATAGTAATACACTGAAATACGCCATGATGCCATTTTATTTTCTCTAAAATAGATACCTACTTTTTTCGAATTTTACAATTTGCAGTCTAAAGCCACTTAAAAGAAAAAAAAGATGAAGAATCATTTTAAAGGGGGCTATTCCAAAATTGTCATCAATGTCAGATTCATTTGTCGGTTAATTCACGTAGTCCTAATTCCTACTTCCATGGTTAATTTCGTAGTTTATCTTTAACCAACAAATATAATTGCCGTTTTGACGAATTGCCAATACCAAAACTGTCAATTCAGTAATTGTAAAATAGGCTTTCATTTTTCAACGTGACAGTGGCGAACGAAGTGTATTGTGCTGAACTGGCACTAAATAAAGCCATAAAGCTAAAATAACAACAACAGGGCCTCACTGAATTAAAATATCAGTGAAATACGATTTACAAAGTTGCTGCAAACTTTCTGGTAGAACACATTGTGAGAGCTTAAATTATTTCAGAGAAAATTATCGTAAGCTATAAAGTAACTAAGCTCAATCTTAAACAGTTAAAACACACACACACATAACTGTTCAATCAACAATTTTATAGCCACTAAGTTCTTTATGCTGTTAACGGAAACTGCATAAAATTTATAGCAATCGCGTATGTTACTTTAACGAACTTCTAGTCTACAAATCTACTGACTTGACATATTTTATGGTCGCACTCAATAGAAATCTGAAAACTTTTGAATTTGTTGAAAATATTAAAGCAGACAAACCCATCTACGCTTATATTTGCTATATTCAAGCAAATCCGAAAATGATAGGCTAAGCAATTTTAAGTCTGAGTAAGTAGACGTTCACATACAGCCAGTAAAGTGATTCTACGCATGCTTGGCATAGCTGTGCGTCCCATTCGTCTCTCCATATTATGTACTCGGTATCTTACGGCGTTCGTAATTAGATTCTGCTGACATATTAACTGAGGAAAATTGCTGCGAAAGACAAATAGCGTGGGATGATGTTAACACTTGTATTATTGCGTGAAGGCGCTGTATTAAATGTTGGCCTGTTTATTCAAGCTGTTACGACTATATCTGAATTTATTGACTAAAGACTAATGGAATTAAGTATTTTGGTTTTTCGTCGGTGTATACCCGACTGAAGTTTAGGACCTATCTGGTGTCCTTAGCCATGATTTTGGCGTGACGTGCAGGTGACTGCAGGTGACGTGACAAAAAACCATCTGGACTTTCTATGAGAGGAGTGAAACCGAAAAGTATGTTACTATCAAACCTTTTGTAAGCGGGGAACTTGTTCGAATCGTGTTGATAGGAAATGATGGCGTACGAACGCTGCACTCAACGCCAGCGTACTGCAAAATCGCTTACTATTTACCATAGCTATTTACCTTATGCACCAACAGTAAAATCTAGCTATTAGTTAACAAATTCCGTTCATAACCTAATATCTGATGAGCTCTTTGAGTATTTAACATTTTTATTATTTACTTACTATTATTTGAATTGAACAAAATTTACAATGCAATTTCTCAGATATTATTGGTACTAATTCTGTTATGCTCAATCTCTAAACTATATTCACTCGACATATCACAAAATATAACACAACAATCATCGTCATCACAATGTGCACTTTTGTAAAAACTGGCAGTATTTTTAGACCTATCAATTTATTTCAGTTTAGAGATTGACAACAGAATTAACAAAATTTATACGTAAAAATCTAATTATCGACACGCTATTTATCAGTAATTAAGCGACCCTTACCGTTTCCCTCGTAAATTTCGGGGTGTAATTTATTGCGGAAAAACGTCCCTAGAAAAACGGATAGTTACCTACCACTTACTTACACCTATTTTGTTAACAAGGGATGTTACCGTGCGGCCTGCATCGAAATCGAAAGCCTCGTACAAATCTTAAACAAGCCTCAGTTCTTTTAAACTAAAACCAAATTGTTACAAAATGTACCAAACTTATAAAATAATTTAATGTCTTGAACCTGATGTTCAAAAAATGTGACGGCAACGACACATATAGAAACATTTCAGACGCGCACAACAGCGCGTTTTCGCTGTCCAAATCTTTAGTGGAATATTACTAACTAACATTGAAGGATTAAATGCAGGGAAATAAAAAGTATTTGAAGGATTTGCTCGTAGTCATAAAAGAATTAAAGGCTATTAAGAAATCATAGCGACGAGTCCACCAGACAGGAGGCTCGATATGAACTGAACAATTTGAATTTCAAGAGCTATGCAAGGCGAATCTCATCTCAGACCCGACGACTTCGATTTAATTTGCTGCAATATCCTCATCCGTTGGTTCTCAATTCTATAGTTTATCGAAATAGATTACCCATTATTAAATTAGATTAAATTTATTAAATATTAAATAATATTATAAAGAGGAATTTTTTTTTGTTTGTTTGTTTATATATGCTCTGATTTTAACCATTTTTAGGGTTCCGTACCCAAAGGGTACCAACGGGACCCTATTACTAAGCCTACGCTGTCTGTCCGTCCGTCCGTCCGTCCGTCCGTCCGTCTGTCAGCGGGCTGTATCTCGTAAACCGTAATAGATAGACAGATGAAATTTTCACATATTATGTATTTCTATTGCCGCTATAACAACAAATAATTAAAATTAAATTAAATTAAAAAAATTAAATTAAAATGGGTAGGTGGGTAGATGGAAATTTTTTAATTTAATTTTTTTAACGGAACCCTAAAAGAGCGAGGCCCGACTCGCACTTGGCCGATTTTTTCACCAAAAGAAAGCTAAATTATCAGAAAGTAACATAGGGTATAATTTATTTTCAACAAAATTAGAGATCTTTAAGAAAATTACAATAATGTAACCCAAAGTAGCAAAATTTTGCCTATAAAATTCATTATTTGGCATGCACTGAGAAAACTATTGATGATACATAAAAGTTATGTCCTACATTATTAAAGTACTCAATAAATTGTCTACAAAAAACTCCGCGAAGGAATATATCTTACTATCATAGTTAAGTCAAGATAGTAGCTTTTGTGTTCTAAAATTTAATTAGATCGCCCTGTTAGAAACAAAAGTTGGTGACATTCGTATCGTAGTAAAATAATAATTATTCTTAATTCAAATAAATAGTTTTATTATCAAGGGTATTTATATAGCAGTAAAATATTTTTTAATTTATTCGAATCTGACACTTTTAATTTCGAAGTTTTCACGAGTATAAAAAATTTTGAAACTGTCTTAGTTTATGTACCTATAATATTATGTAGGTACATAATATGTTGTTACTTCTTCGCGCCAAAGCTATCACTTTTTATCCCGATATTCCCGCGAAATCGATACTTACGCGGGTGAAAACGTGGGCAAAGCTAGCTATTATTATAATATTATTATTTTTGCCTCTCAATCGGTAGCAGTATCCTCTATATAATGATTGTATCAGTGTAACGATCTTAATAACCTCTAATTGACTGAATTTATGGCGCTCTTGCTACATCAATGCATTTTTAACCCATTTCAAAAGAGGAGGAGGTTCAATTCGTCGGAATCTTTTTTTTACGTATGTTCACCGATTACTCGAAGACGCCTGAACCGATTTGGAAAATTCTTTTTGTTTGAAAGAGTATACTACCCAGGTACGAAATTGGTCGCGTGGTTTTAAGAAATCCTACTTAATATTATAAAGGCGAAAGTTTGTGTGTATGTTTGTTCCTCTTTCGCGCAAAAACTACTAGATGGATTTGGCTGAAATTTGGAATGGAGATAGATTATACCCTGGAATAACAAACACATAGGCTACAAATTATCCCGGAAAAATCCAAGGTTCCCGCGGGATTTTGAAAAATCACCGATAGATGGCGCTGATTGTACTTAAATCACGCTTACATTATCCGCAGCATCGAGAATAAGTAAAAAATTCAAATTCAACAATCAAGTAGGATAAACACAGTTATTGAGGTTTTTCATTAGCAATAGAAAATTTCTTAGGGATTAGGGATGGATTACGAAATAAATAATACAAATAGTACAAGGTATCGATTTGTCCAGTCATCGTGAGTACATTGCTAGATATTATAATGACTGGTCATGTGTACCTAGATCCTATTATATAATATTATAAATGCGAAAGTTTGTGAGGATGGATGTTTGGATGGATGGATGGATGGATGGATGGATGGATGGATGGATGGATGGATGGATGTTTGTTACTCTTTAACGCGACAACGAATGAACCGATTTTGCTGAAATTTGGCACAGACATAGAATATAGTCTGGAATAGCACATAGGCTACTTTTTATCCCGGAAAAGCAAACAGTTCCTGCGGGATAGCATCGTTTTTTTTTACGCATTTGTCCTTCAAAATACGCGCAATGGAGTTTTAGATTAACGTGATTTTTTTGCACAGGTAAAGTTAAGAGCCTGAAAAATGACAAAGGCTACTTTTTATCTCGGGAAAACAAACGGTTCCTGCGGGATATTAGTATACTACTTTTCACACATTTATCTTTCAATTATGCGCCAACGGAGTTACAGATTGACGTGGTTTTTTGGATTGGCATAGTTGATGACGACTTGAAAAGTGACAAAGGCTACTTTTTATCCTGGGAAAGCAAACAGTTCCCGCGGGATATTAGTGTTCTACTTTTCACATATTTATCCTTAAATTAGGTGCCAACGGAGTTACAGATTGACGTGGTTTATTGGATAGGCATAGTTGAGGACTTGAAAAGTGACAAAGGCAAAATTTTAATTTAATTTTTTTTAACGGAACCCTAAAAGAGCGAGGACCGACTCGCACTTGGCCGATTTTTTTTACACAGGTAAAGTTGAGGACCTGGAAAATAACACAGGCTACTTTTTGTCCCGAGAATAAGTAAAAAATTCAAATTCAACAATCAAGTAGGATAAACACAGTTATTGAAGTTTTTCATTAGCAATAGAAAATTTCTTAGGGATTAGGGATGGATTACGAAATAAATAATACAAATAGTACAAGGTATCGATTTGTCCAGTCATCGTGAGTACATTGCTAGATATTATAATGACTGGTCATGTGTACCTAGATCCTATTATATAATATTATAAATGCGAAAGTTTGTGAGGATGGATGTTTGGATGGATGGATGGATGGATGGATGGATGGATGGATGGATGGATGTTTGTTACTCTTTAACGCGACAACGAATGAACCGATTTTGCTGAAATTTGGCACAGACATAGAATATAGTCTGGAATAGCACATAGGCTACTTTTTATCCCGGAAAAGCAAACAGTTCCTGCGGGATAGCATCGTTTTTTTTTACGCATTTGGCCTTCAAAATACGCGCAATGGAGTTTTAGATTAACGTGATTTTTTTGCACAGGTAAAGTTAAGAGCCTGAAAAATGACAAAGGCTACTTTTTATCTCGGGAAAACAAACGGTTCCTGCGGGATATTAGTATACTACTTTTCACACATTTATCTTTCAATTATGCGCCAGCGAAGTTACAGATTGACGTGGTTTTTTGGATTGGCATAGTTGATGACGACTTGAAAAGTGGCAAAGGCTACTTTTTATCCTGGGAAAGCAAACAGTTCCCGCGGGATATTAGTGTTCTACTTTTCACATATTTATCCTTAAATTAGGCGCCAACGGAGTTACAGATTGACGTGGTTTATTGGATAGGCATAGTTGAGGACTTGAAAAGTGACAAAGGCAAAATTTTAATTTAATTTTTTTTAACGGAACCCTAAAAGAGCGAGGACCGACTCGCACTTGGCCGATTTTTTTTACACAGGTAAAGTTGAGGACCTGGAAAATAACACAGGCTACTTTTTGTCCCGGGAGCATACATTTAAACGCCGCATTTATTTTTTTAATTTAATTTAATTTTTATTATTTGTTGTTATAGCGGCAATAGAAATACAAAATATGTGAAAATTTCAACTGTCTATCTATTACGGTTTACGAGATACAGGCCGCTGACAGACAGACGGACGGACAGCGGAGGCTTAGTAATAGGGTCCCGTTGGCACCCTTTGGGTACGGAACCCTAAAAACCACGTTGACTATATGCACTTACACTTTATATGGTGAAATATTATAACTGCGAAAGTGCGTTGGTTTGTCCTTCAATCACGCCCCAACAGAGCTGCGGATCGACGTGATTTTTTGCAGGGGTATCTATAGTTGAGGACCTGGAGAGTGACAGGCTACTTTTTATCCAGCAAAGTCAGAGTTCCCAAGGCAGGCTAAGTTCACGCAGACGAAGTCGCGGGCATCAGCTAGTTGACAATAAATTACATACTTTGTAGTGGCGCGGGCGTTTGAAGTCAGCTTTTTAAATATCTTCACTAACTTATATCTCCCTCTCAATTTCTGTTCGCCTCGCCCAATCATACTTTTCGTAACGCATTCACCAACTTACTCCCCAAGTCAAGCGTGCGTAAAGAAGTTTTACTTCAAAAGAATTTTTTATATTAAACTAGCTGATGCCCGCGACTTCGTCCGCATGGATTTAGTTTTTAAAAATCCCGCGGGAACTCTTTCATTATCCGAGATAAAAAGTAGCTCTCCCGGTCTGAGGAACCACTACTACATCCATTACCCATGCAAAAAATCGCATCAATCCGCTGTTCTGTTGCGACGTGACTGAAGGACAAACCACCAAACAAACACACTTTTTATAATTGTCAAATTTTTTACCATACTTAACCAAAGACAAAATTACGTTTAGGTCTGTCATTTACGTTTTGTTATTCCACTGTCATTTGCGTTTTGTTATTCCATGTCAGATGCGTTTTTCTTATACCACGTTTTATAGTGACATGACGGAAACGCCGTCGAACGGGATAAAAAGTATCCTATGTCCGTCTCCTGGTTCTAAGCTACCTCTCCACCAATTTTCAGGTAAATCGGTTCATCCGTTCTTGAGTTATAAATAGTGTAACTAACACCACTTTCTTTTATATATATATAGATTATTACCAATAACGGGAGAGTGCCACATAATCAGAGGTCATTGCGATCGTTAAAATATATCGTTAATAATTTTAAAGAATACCACCGCTGATTTCAAGTTGCGTATAGTGGTGATAAAACTAAAAAGACTTCGATCGCCTTTTCGGGGGATCGAGGATTCGAATAATTTCAACATTGTGTGGTATGTTATGTAGGTACACCCTTACTTACCATCTAGTGAGTTTACCACTATGCCGTGGTAAACTAGAGTGCAGTAATATTAATTGTTCTAAAATGTATTTTGTTTTTGAAAAACTATGCACTTGATTTTCATATTGCAAGCATCAACAGAAAATTTAGAATATTATGTCATTGAAATAATGATATAAAAGCAATATTTAACGATTCCATTTTATTTTACGACAATTTGACATACCACCATCTTGCTTACCATTGCAGCACTAGACATATCCTTTTCTCGCAGAAATTGAATTGTTTTATAGAGTTTTCAATAGCGGAAACATGAAGGCAAGAAATTCGCATAAACGCTTTCTAAAAGCACTCTTGGGGCCAAGAAAGATAAAGACTGTTATTTATTTTATGGAGCTGCAGTAAAGATGCGGTATCGAAGTTTACATATTGTTCCGGAGCGGTCTCGGAGGGGAATTTACCGCCTCGCTTAAACTGTTATTGGTTTCATCGTGGAAGCCGTTCTCACCTTTTATTGTTTATCTTGCCGGAGCCTTTATTCCTTCATTCTTTGTATTAGTTACCCGAGACCCTCTAGATTGTAGAATAGGGGCTCCTTAACCTTTTCATTATAATAGACTATAGCGACCCACCCCGGCTTCGCACGGGTAGTAGAGCATATTACGCATTATTCAATAGTTACGTGAAGCAAAGAACTAACTTCAAGAACAAACTAAAAGTTTCAAGCTTTTATCGGATACCTTACCTATAAACCCTTGACTAAGGCAATAAATATACCAAAGACCACCTTAAGGGTTGAATTTTCTACGCGCTATATAGGCAACTAACAGGTTATAACCAAGTAATGACCTAGTACTGGTAATACTACTACGCTTTTGATTGAGTTCAAGTTAACGCATATAACGCTCAACCTGGTAAAGGTTAATTCTAAGATTTCTTGTGAGATTTTATTGTAGAGACGTTCATTCAACCCGACGAAAGATTGAGATCTAAAATAATGATTCTGGGTTTATCCTGGCTTATTTGTTAACGTTCTTGGAAATCTTTTGTACAGAGTTGAGACTTAAGTGCCTAAAGTAACATTATGTACCAAAATCATAAAAGAAAGCCGCTTATTTATTAATGCGCACAATGTAATCTTTTCTAAGGAATCGGTGGACAAACAACAATATTATGAAAATGCGACCTCCACGTCTGCCTTATCTTGACGAAGGCCTCATTTACATAGGAAAGGAAAAATTTTGGGTGAACTGGTACGTGATTCGGGAGACCTTGAATTATTTATTATTCTTTCATGATTAATCGTTCTGTAAAAAACAGCTAATAGCGCGCAATTCTTAGAAATAAAATGCAACGACCTGAAGACCAGCTGGAAAAGAGATTGTACCTAGGTTCATACATTTACTTGCAAGTCTTCTACTAAAATAAAATATAATAGGTTTAATTAGGAATCTAATAGCCTCGGGCTTATTTTTTAATATCGGGTATGACGTTAAAATCAAAGTATGTTAAATACGTAGCTCGTGAAATATGTATGGTATCTACGTATTTAATTGCCGTTCGGTTCTGAAAGGGATTCCGCTCAGTTGCAATGACCACTCGCTAAAACGACCGATCATTTGGTGTCTACATACAACCGACGCCGCTCCAAGTAGCAACAGATTGCTATAATTTATATGGGGGGGGGGGGGGGGGGGGGACATCGAGGAAGTATAAAATTTTGGTTGGTATCCTACAAAGCTGTGGAAAGTTAACCAGGCTACCAAAGGGACCTTACATAGCGAAGACTTTAATATATATTTTTTTTAAATATATAGACCAGCGCTTGACTGCAATCTCACCTGATGGTAAGTGAAGATGCAGCCTAAGATGGAGCGCGCTTGCCTAGAAGATGCCTATTCACTCTTGATTTAAAGGTACCCAAGTTATAGTCAGTTGGAAAAACGGAAGCCGGAAGGGCATTCCAAATTTTAGCGGTGCGTATTAGGAACGAGGAAGCAAAACGCTTAGTGCGGGATCGGGGACTTTCGACCACGTAGCGGTGCAGATTCGAGCGATGCCTTGCGGTTCCATGGTAGAAGGGTGATGGAGGAACTAGTTCAAATAGTTCTTGAGCACACTCTCCGAAATATATCCTGTAAAATACCGACAGACAGGCAACCTTGCGCCGATGTTCCAGACTTTGAAGTTTGGAGTTACTTAGCGATTCGTCGCCAATGAGTCTTCTGGCGCGTCTGTCCACCGAATCCAATGCAGCAAGCTGGTACTTGGCAGAGCCGTCCCATAAATGGCTGCAGTACTCCATGCACGATCAAACTTGTGCTTGATACAAGGTAACAAGCTGTTCCGGCGTGAAGTAGCGCTTGACTTTATTGAGGATACCAAGTTTCTTGCTACCAAGTTAAGATTTGACGAGACATTTATGCCAAGAAGATCAATACTGTCAGTGACCGGTACGGATATATTTCGGAAACTCGGAGTCAGCGGGAATGGACTTCGTTTGGCGGTGAACAAACACGCTTGCGTTTTGGTAGCATTAAATTTGACAAGGTTGGCATCACCCCAATCCGATACCTCTTTCAAAGCCAAATTTATGCTTTCTACCAAAGCCTCTCTAAGCTCGAAAGTTTCAGCGCCACTAGCACGGGGACCGGACATGTATCTCTCCGTAACGGTGCTGTCATCCGCATACCCAAATATACCGGGCCTGAGGAGGTCATTAATGTGCAGCAAAAAGAGCGTTGCGGAGAGAACTGATCCCTGAGGGACACCGGCGTTAATCGCCATCAGATCAGACGAGGTGCCATCTATGACCACTCGAAATGATCGCCCACTCAGGAAATCCGATATCCAGTTACAAAGTCCAGTGGGTATCCCATAAGCTGAAAGTTTGCTCAAAAGGCTTTCATGCCAGACCCGGTCAAACGCCTTCGATACATCAAGTGAGACGGCTAGCGCCTCACCATGCTTATCGATGGCTTAACCCCAGATGTGTGTAGCATACACTAAAAGATCTCCCGTGGACCTGTTACGGCGAAAACCGTACTGCTGGTCCGACAGGAGGTCATTAAGCTCGAGGTATGCCAGGAGCTTGTCGTTCAATACACGCTCCAAACATTTACATAGTATGGAGGTGATTGCGATAGGCCTGTAATTGGCCGGGTCGGCACGACTACCCTTTTTGGGTACTGGCTGTACGTTAGCTGTCTTCCAAGCTTTGGGGACTTGAGCTAATTTTAGAGAGAGGCGGTACAAGCGTGTCAGGACAGGCGACAACTCAGGAGCACAGGTCTGCAGGACTATTGCTGGTATCCCGTCAGGGCCGCTGGCCTTATTCACATCCAGGTTGCGGAGCACTTTCAAAACCTCAATTTCGCGAATGCGTATTTCAGACATAACAGTCTCGCAAGGTGGTATTCTAGGTGGTGAGGTACTTCCTGCATCGAGGAGCGAATTTTCCGCAAACAGATTCGCTAAAAGGTTAGCCTTGTCTGTCATAGTAAAGGCCAGCGATCCATCTGGTTTCAGCAGGGGAGGCAGCGAAGGACGGCAGAAGTTCGTTTCAACTGACTTCGACAGTGACCAAAAAGCTTTACTACCACTTAGATAGGAAGCTAATTTAGCCCCAATGCGGTTCGTGCGGTTAAAACGAGCCCTTTTGAGAACCTTCTACATTTTATATACATGCCATTTAAATCAACGCTTTTATTATATTAGGTTAATCATTATTATTATCTAAATTATAAGTGCACATTTTAAAATAAATACAACAATCATGAATTAATTATTACTAATATTATAAATTCATCACTTATAAAATTTCATTATAAAAGAGAAAACTAAACTACTCATCATAATTGGATTTTTCTGAGCTCCATACTTCCTTACAGATTACAGATGAACTGACGCTTACGCGAAGCCCCATCTATCCGGAGGCCTCACTGTCCTGCCAGAACGAGTTACATGATTATTAATGTTATTTGTACATAAATTTTGAGTCTCATTTTGTACTCTAACATCACAGTCTATATCGTCATACTCAAATCCATAGCAAGGCGTGTCTTGTCTTTGCATTTGCAATGAGTCTCTAATAATATGTCGTCTATTACGAACTAACTTTTTGACTTCTATAGTGGTCACTTCGTACGACCTATTAGGTAAGACGCGGCTAATTGTGCCCGGTACCCACCGTTTAGTACGCATATCATATGTTCTTATTTTACATCCCCTATCTAATTCTTTCAAATTTTTTGCATTTCGATCATAATACCATTTCTGTTCCCTCTGCCTGTCTAACAACTTTTGTCTTATGTTTTCATGCACCCTTGGTTTTAAAAGCTTTTTTGAAGTTGGCAGTATGCTTCTCAATTTCCTACTCTGTAGCAGCTCTGCTGGAGAGGGTAATTCCTTCGACAGAGGAGTGTTTAAATATTCCAATATAGCCAAGCGATAATCCGAGTTTTTTCCAGTTTTCATCATAATACGCTTTGCCGTCTGAATCATTCGTTCAACCTGTCCATTCGACTGTGGGTAATGAGGTGACGAAGTAATATGATTAAATTCCCATTCTAAGGCAAATTGTCTAAAGTAGCTCGAGCTAAATTGGGGCCCCCCATCTGAAATGACGACAGTAGGAATCCCCTGGTGACTAAAAATATTTTTTAAACAATTAATCACATACACTGAGTCAGTGAACTGTAATTCTACTATTTCAAAAAATTTACTGTAATAATCTACTATCATCAGGTAATTTAAGCCCTTTATTTGAAACAGGTCAATGCCCACCTTAACCCACGGACTATCAGGAATTTCATGAGATTGCAATTTTTCCTTTTGATTTAATTTTTTATGCGTCAGACATCACAATTGCTTATTAAATTTTTAAATCATTATTTATGCCTGGCCAAAATATTGTTTCCCTAGCCCTCAATTTTGTTTTTTCCAAACCCATATGACCTATATGTAATCTGCTTAACATTTGTTTTCGTAAAGTTTTCGGTACCACTACCCTTTCACTCTTCCATATCAATCCATAAGCAACAGATAAACTCTCTTTATAATTCCAATATGGTCTAATCAGCTCTGACAACTCACCCTTTTCTACTGGCCAACCTTTCTTAATGTATTTCATTACCTCTTGTAGTTCGCTATCATTCTCGGTACTTTTCTGTAACGCTACAAACTGCGCGTTCTCAAAGTATTGCGCGAACGCAGAAGCCGCATCGCGAGTGACGGCGCACACCTCATCGTGCAGAGAGTCGCGGCTCGAATGAAGCGCCTCGGCCGCGGCCGGTTCATACGCACGCGATAGTGCATCGGCAATGTATAGATGCTTGCCCGGCTTGTAAATAAGTTTAAATATGTAACGTTGTAATCTTAACAACATTCTTTGCAAGCGCGCAGGTGCATCTGTTATTGGTTTTTTAATAATGCTTATTAACGGCTTATGGTCAGTTTCAATAATAACATTTGTTTTTCCATAAATATAAGCATAAAATTTCTCACACGCAAACACACATGCATACAACTCTTTCTCGATTTGCGCATATCTCTGTTCAGCCTTAGTCAACGCCTTGGACGCGTAACATACAGGCAATCTATTTTGCATCAAACAGGCGCCTAACCCACTCTTGCTTGCATCCACCTATATTGTAATCGGTTTGTTTCCATCATAATATTGCAAAACTGGGCGACTAGACAAACACTGTTTAATGTCTTGAAAACATTTGTCATGCCTTTCATTCCAGTGCCACTCCACTTCCTTCTGTAATAACTCTCATGCATGAACCCTATTTGAAAGATTAGGAATAAAACTACCTATATAATTTACCAAACCTAGAAATCTTTCTACATCTTTTTTGTCCTTTGGCGTCGGCATCTTTGTAATAGCCGTAATATGACTATCATCTGGATATAGCCCATTTTTTGTTATCCTATGCCCTAAGTATTTAATTTCATCCAATCCAAACCTACACTTATTTTTATTTAATTTCAAATTAATTTTTCTACATCTTTCTAACACTTTCCTTAGCTTTTCATCATGCTCCGCTTTATCACTGCCATATATCAATAAGTCATCAATATACATGCAAACTTCTTCAATATCATCAAAATTTTCTATCATTTTTTTATGAAATACTTCTGACGCTGAACAAATCCCGAAAGGCATCCTTAAGAACTTGTATCTGCCAAATGGAGTATTAAATGTACAGTATGAACTGCTAGTCGCATCCAAAGCGATATTCCAAAAGCCTGATGACGCATCCAAAGTACTAAAATACTTAGCCCCTGACAATTTCGACAAGATTTCATCTAAGGTCGGCAGTCTAAAGTGTTCCCGTTTAATCGCCTGATTCAACTCTTGGATCTAAGCATATACGCAAGTCCCCATTAGGTTTTTTAACCACGGTAATACTGCTAACCCAATCCGATGGACCCTCAACTTTAGCTATGATTTTTTGCATTTCCATCTCAGATAGCTTCCTTTTTACATCCTCCTTAATAGCAAATGGCAATTTTCTAGGTGCATGTACAACAGGAACGACATCTTCCTTCAAATGTATTTTATATTGCCCCGGCAAACACCCCAGACCCTGTAATACATCCTCATACTTTGTTATGAAATCCGGTGTACTATCATCATTTTGTATTGACATGACACGCCTAACTAAGTCTAGTTCGGTGCACGCATAACGTCCCAATATTGGTACAGATTTAACATCAGCTATTTTAAACTCCAGCATATAATTATTTCCCTTATAATTCACATTTAAGTATATTTTCCCTACGACGTTTATGCTTGCACCCGAATAACCATTTAATTTTGTATTTGTTTTCATTAAATAATCTTGTGATATTTTCAATTTCCTAAAATAGTGTAATGGCAAAACATTCACATCAGCTCCTGTGTCTAATTTAAATTTAATCCACATTCCAGATATTTTTAAGCTAAGATTCCGATCACTACTATTGTTTAATGAATAAATTACCTGTTCATCTGATCCCTCTATATAATGCACCCCACATACGCGGGCAAAGTGATTCATCCCTGAACACCGCACACCTCCGGCCATACGCGGGACAGTCAAATTTTTTATGCAGATTTCCACAAAATTTACACAACCGATTCGAAGCCGGAACCGAACGCCTCTTCTTCATCTTCTACCTACCCTCACAAGTTGAACGCTCTCTTCTTCATATTGATGTCCGGAGTTTTAAGGGTACGGGCTTCAGCCCACGCTGCAAACGCTGAGTCCTTACGAGCTGCAGCATCAGCACATTCAGCATTGAACCACCGAGGAACCTTGCCATCAAGTGATACGTCAGCATATGGAATAAAGTACTCCATTGCTTGACGTATAACTTCCGATACGGCTTGCTCACAACTCGACGGATCATTAGAAGAGAAGCAACTCTGCCGCCAAGGGTAGGACGCGAAAAAGTGTCGCATCTCATCCCAATCTGCCGACTTATATCGCCACACACGTCTGGTTCCGGTAGGACCGTTATCCAGAGGGTGATAGTTCGATACCGACTTTACCACACAGTGATCAGAGGAGCCCAGGGGGGCCGCAACTGATACCGAAAACCGGTCTGGGTCGGTAGTCAACAGAACGTCCAAACAATTAGGTGTATGGCCTTCAACGTCAGGTATTCGCGTTGCTTCTTGGACCAGCTGGGAGAGATCTAGCGACAGAGCAAGCAAAGCGCCTCTCTCCCGGCATGGTCGGTATTCTGGTATGGGAACAGCCAATCTTGATGATGGGCGTTGAAATCCCCCAGAAACACCATTTGAGCAGTCGGATACCGACGTTGGACGATGTCAGCCGTCACACTGAGATGTTCAAACATCCGAGTCGTCTCCTGGTCACCGCTATGCGACCGATAGGTACAGGCATACACGATCTGTTCCATGCCCGTGTCCAATAAACACCACATGATGGAAAGGTTAGGTACCTCTAGACGTAGAGGACTAGGTACGGAGACGCCGGCAGCAGACGTCGTTACGGGCGTACATACAGACCCCAGCGCGAGGTTTAAAGTTGTGCTCGAGCGAATACTCGGGATACTGTAGAGTACGCTACGTCTGCTGGACTGCCGATTTGCGTCTCCGTAAGAAAAAGTAAATGCGGCCTCTCAGTCTCTAGTTGGTGGTGGACTGCGACGAGATTAGAGTGCAATCCTCGTATGTTGGTGAGGTGCACTTTGAGAGAGAGGAGGTGCAGCCGCTGTATAGCTTTACTTTTTTTCTTACGTTTTTTCATTTTAGGTCAAAGGGTGAATAGGAAGGGAAATGGCAGTTGTACGAGGCGCTACGTTTGTAGACTCCGCGATTTGTACAGAAGATGCGCTGATGGAAGGCTCGACTGGAGACTGCAGGGGCGAACCCGCAAATCCGAACCCCCCAAGGAGTCGCCATCGGGTCCTCTCACCGGTCGCCAACCGGCACGATGGAAGCCATCCCTGGATTTTTCACCAGGTGGCGGGGCAGCCTTTGATAGGTGGCGAATCTACTAATTGGGCCCCCAACTACCTGCGGTCGGCCAGCGGTGCACCGTGCTTCGGATCCCGCTAGCCTCCAGATCGAGACGTCCGGCACAGCCTCTGCACAAAAACGGGTCCTGTCACTAAACGCAGCGCAACTGTACATACCCATTCCCCTTTGATTGGCTGGTACGAGCATCGCTCCGGAACACGACGCGCCCCACGACACAACGAATCGTGTCGTAAGACGAATCGCTTGGCGGCGCGGTTTTGCTCGATGGGTGGTCACTCTAGCCACGGCCGAAGCCTATCACCTGTGTTACTCGTTTGGCACCACCCAGGGGTCACGTGTAGGGTAGAGAGGGTTAAATCCTTACTTGGTACAGCCTACGGACGCGAGTAACCCAACCCCCAAAATTAATAAAAGCTAAACCTTTGTTTCTTTATAGAAAAAAAATACACAAAGTACAGTGGTATTCAAATAATAAAGCCGAAGTACAGTTCATGCCGCAACATGGGCCCAACTTCATCCAGGGCCCTCAAAACGTCGCTCCCCAATTTGTCCACTCCGCGACCACTCCACTCCGAGTGGTCTACGTAACGGCGAATTAATTTTGCAAAGGGAGTGGGGCGAAGGGACGCCGCAGAACTCTTTACCGCGCCGCCGTCAAAATAATGTTGTACCTACTTGCTTTTGTTTGGGTGCAAGTATTTTAGTCAGATTTGGCTCAAACAAAAGCAAGTAGAACATTGTTCTGATGGTGCAGTATGATTTTGATACATTTTACTTACAGATACACGTAGTAGGTAGGATAGGTAGGTATTGATGATGAAGATGTTGTTTGATGTTCAGTTAAACAAAATGTTCCTATTACCATCAGGCAGGGCGTGCAAAAATTAAATAAAATTATTAAATTATGAGTGATAATATTATGAATTATGATAATTATAATTACGACATTCAGCATTTAGGGCAGATTTCACCAACGTCGAGTGACATTTATTCTAGGAACAAATTGGGCATTCTGACAGTTTTTATATCGAAAGTACACACATACATACATATAAGTATACACATTTTACGTTGGTGAAAACAGCCCTAAAGATGACAACCAAGATTACAATTAAGAGCATATTTCTCAGGCCCTTAGTAAATTAAGAGTACCTACTACCTACCCAAATAGTGGTTATTTCTGAAAAAGTTTTAGCTAATTCATGGTTTCTGCAAGTCTGGGCTAAAAAAATATGTCTCCTACTTATCAAGCTTTGTCCTCTGTGTTAAAATAAAAGTTCACTATGTTATATCCATCTTTTTATAATAATAAGTACATACTACATAGGTACCGAAAGATCTTTTCTCGTAAATATTCAATTAAGTAACTTATTAATATTCTTGTACACCAGCTCATAGAAAAAATAAATGTTTTATGAATAACATAAAGTTGCTTCGCTTCTCATTTACACATTAATTAAATAAGATTTTGAGATGATTATTTATGAGAAGGGGCATTTCACTTCTTGATTTGCTATAGGGGATGATCAACCCTTTGCTTAACTTAAACACGAGATATGTGAACTGAATAATTAATTCTACCATTTTATGCATGAGCATAAACAACAAAATGTTCTGGATATTTTATTTTTACTTTTAAATGAGGAGATCCGTAGGAGAAGTTTGCTCAGCTACCGACTTTGCTCAGCTACCGACTTTGCTCAGCGAGCACCATGAAGCGGAAGTGGAAATGGGGGAGGGCACGTAGTTCGAAGAACTGATGGTCGTATGGGTCCCAAGACGGTGATTCCGCACCTGAAATAGCATCAGTGTTGGCAGACCCTTAACTAGGTGGACCCACGACATCAGTTGAGTAGCAGAGAGCCGCTAGATACAGACAGCGCAAGACCGAGACCTGTGGAAGTTAATGCAAGAGACCTTTGACAAGCAGTGGAGATCAGCTTATAAAGAAGAATAAAATATCTACTCGTATTATAAGCTACGGTAATATACCTCCAAAGGGCTTAGGATTAAGGTTTTGTATTTAAATTTTTCTTCATGGAATGTTGAATTGAAAATCAGCGAGGAAAACTCGAGGAGCCTTTCTATTGTACTCGAATATATTTGCTGGAAGATCGTGAATGAATCTCCGATACGCAGCTTTCGTTTCATTATATTGACTTTCCTCTAAATAAAGGGTAGGAATTTTAATCTCGAATTTTCGAGACTTCTTCTGTTATTTACTTTGTAAAGGAATTCGGTTTGAGAATTGTATTTATGAATTTTAAACTGTCTGAATAGTAATTATTATGATCTTTTACTCGTTAAATTAATTAAGTTTCACAGGAGAGCGGGTCAAAAGCTTTTGTTAGTATTAATATAATTAATTATTCATTTATTAATTATTATTTACTTTGTGACTTCTTATTCTGAGGGTAAACTTTCTAAAACATTTTTAGATTAGAGAAATATGTATGAATTCCTGAAATTTGCAACTATGAACTGCTCGCAATTACGTACGCGTTGAATATTACTGATTGTGTGAAGTTCTTGATTAACGAATGCGTATAGAAACTTTATGGCCCGTTTCACCACTTGCTGATAAAGTGCCTGATATATATCTAACAAGTAAAATATCTGCTGGATAAATCTGTACGATATATTTCTGAGTTTAACTTCCAGATTGACTTATCAGATACTTATGAAACAAACATTTAAACGCTATCCGTCAGATAAGTTGTGACTTGTGAAGCAAGTGATGAAACAGGCCCTTTTTATTTGTTTTCGAAAGTATTAGAAGATATTTCACTAATTGTAAATGTACGATGACTAGCCAGCTAGATTCATTGTACAATAATATGAATATCCAGATATTCATTTCAGTAAAAGAAATCGCAATATAAGTATAAAATCACAATTCCTGCAGAATTGCGATTTCATATCAAAGAGCTAAATAAAATAATTTTAGCCGTTTGGCTCTTTGAATTTACGTTGCTATTCGTTTAGAATTTAAATTAAAAGTGATCGCCCGAAATAACTGAATTTCAAAATTCATTTATATTTCAGCCGATACTGATTGCAAAATACACACATCAAAAGTGTCTAGGGATCAACATATATTTTTGCAATAACTTTTCTCCTGATTGATATTAATTAAAATTTTCTTTAAGGATTCATCAAATAAAGTGTTTTCGTTTGTCACAGTAACGATAAACCAAGTCACCTTTGCATTAATAAAGAAATTTGCCATTTTCCTAATAAAGGGATTTTTGACATTTGAACCACTAACATTAAAGTTCGAAAAAAAGACTGAAATAACAGTTTTCTTTAAAATTTTATTGGGTAACTTAAACAATTAATAATCCGTGTTTCTACCGCGAACACTAACAACACAAGAACATCGGTTTGGCATACTCAAAATGAGTTCATCCAAATCACGCTGTGGAATGGCCGCCCATGTTCGTTGCAACAACAAAAAAAGGTCTTCTTGCCACTGGATACCCTCCATATTCGGCAGAGCTCTTCTCTGTAGCATATCCCATGCATGCTCAATCGGGTTCAAGTCTGGCAACTGAGCAGGCCAGGGCAGGACATTGATGTTAGCTGCGGCGAGAGTCTGTCTTACAACTCTTGCGGTGTGCGGTCGTGCATTATCATGCATTAACTGAAATAAGGGACCGATTTGCACTTGTAGAGAAACGATGACGTCTGATACAATCGTCTCAGCATAAATTTGAGCGTTGAGGTTGCCTCTGATCCAAATCAACTCGGTTCTTCCGCCGATCCAAATACCCGCCCATACCATGATGGTTCCACCACTATAAGGATGGACTTCCTGGCAGGATTTTAATCGCTGATTATGAAATTATGAAATGCACCAAAAAGGATCCATATAAATTTATAAAATCATAAATTTATTACAAAGCCACATCTCAATCTCAAGAAATCCGCATAAAAATGCTTGATCCCTATAGTCCAGTAAAAAGTTAAATGAAACCATGATCTGACCAGCTTTGGCGCAATGAGTAAAAATGTGTTCATTAATACTTAAATAATGATATTATAAAAGAAATTTTGATTTAAATTTAGGGGAAAGGGATGAAAAAAATAAAAAAAGGGTTGAAAAATGCCTTTTTTTTTAAATAACTTAATAACGGTAGGAAAAAGAAAAAACAGTTTCAAGTAAAAGTAGTAGAGAAAAAAATTTTACACAAAAAAGTTCCACTTCATTTTTAGGGTTCCGTACCCAAAGGGTACCAACGGGACCCTATTACTAAGCCTACGCTGTCCGTCCGTCCGTCCGTCCGTCCGTCCGTCCGTCCGTCCGTCCGTCTGTTAGCGGGCTGTATCTCGTAAACCGTAATAGATAGATGAAATTTTCACATATTATGTATTTCTATTGCCGCTATAACAACAAATAATAAAAATTAAATTAAATTAAAAAAATTAAATTAAAATATTTCCATGGGTACATGGAAATATTTTTATGTATTTTTTTTTTTTAACGGAACCCTAAAAGAGCGAGGCCCGACTCGCACTTGGCCGATTTTTTCGAAATAGAAGATACTTCCGAACATCATCCAACAGTTTTCAAAATCGGTCATCGTAGCTATTAAAACTCTAACCTGCGTGATGTCAGATTTCAGATTGAAACTTTTTCGCTTTCTATATTAAAAAGTTAGACTTTAGACTGTTTGACTTTAATTTGCTTTTAACCAATTTAAAAAAAGGAGGAGGTTCTCAATTCGTCGGAATCCTTTTTTTTGTGTATGTTCACCGATTACTCGAAGACACCTGAACCGATTTGCAAAATTCTTTTTTTTTTTGTTTCAAAGGGTATACTTCCCAGGTGGTCCCATTTAAATTTTATCGAAATCAGTCGAGCGCTTTTTACAAGCGGCAGTGATCGGCCTAATTTTAGGCCTATATTTTACACACTTCTACTTAGAAGTGTGTACAATATAGGCCTAAAATTATACACATAATATTGTGACTGGCAACTACGGAAATACGAAACAAATTCGTATTTACGAATTCAAATAAATATTGACGAATTTCAAAACATAACATTGACATAACATTTGACGACCTCCCTGGCTCAGTGGTGAGCTGTGTTGTCTTATAACTGGGAGGTCTCGGGTTCGATTCCCGGCGGGGTCAATTTTGGAATTTATAATTTCTGAATTGTCTCTGGTCTGGTCTGGCGGGAGGCTTTGGCCGTGGCTAGTTACCACCCTACTGTCAAAGACGTGCCGCCAAGCGATTTAGCGTTCCGGCACGATGGCGTGTAGAAACCAATTAGGGGTATGGGTTGAATATTCACTGCCATACCCCTTCGAAGTTAGCCCGCTACCATCTTAGACTGCATCGTCACTTACCATCAGGTGAGATCGCAGTCAAGGACTAGCTTGTCATCGAATAAAAAATACACTTCGGCGATGAAACTTGACAACATAATAGTGCTGTCAATAAAGAGAACAATTAGTTCAGTTTCTACACTTTTTTGCCAAGTTGTACGAAATTAAAAATCACATCAGTGTGAATTTGCAGTACGCATGAGGCGTAATATAAAATAAAGAGAACAATTAGTTCAGTTTCTACACTTTTTTGCCAAGTTGTACGAAATTAAAAATCACAGCAGTGTGAATTTGCAGTACGCATGAGGCGTAATATAAAATTCGATCCGTAGTCAACCCAAGTCAGTTGACTTGTAATAGAAAAATACCTGAAAAATACGGAGGTATGACAAAATACGAATTTCATACCTTATCAAAATACTTTAAGTATATGAGACGTATCCATGCTTAAAACTAAGTATACAAAAGTCATGCGTTTCATCAAACTATTGTCAGGTTTTGTGCTGTGCAACTCAATCATATTTTTGTATCAGAGTATCTAGATTTTTGAAGTTTGCAATAGAAGACTCAGCGAGCGAGCCCCACACAAATGAAGTTTGATTCTTATTTGATTATGTTATCGAATTCTGTTTGTATGCTCTGGAAACTAGTATGTTTGTAGTTTTATTTGTAAAGTATAATAAATGGCCAATTGCGTGTCGGGCCACGCGCAGTGTAGGGTTCCGTAGTTGCCAGTCACAATATTATGCGTATAATTTTAGGCCTATATTGTACACACTTCTAAGTAGAAGTGTGTAAAATATAGGCCTAAAATTAGGCCGATCACTGCCGCTTGTAAAAAGCGCTCGACTGATTTCGATAAAATTTAAATGGGACCACCTGGGAAGTATACCCTTTGAAGCAAAAAAAAAAGAATTTTGCAAATCGGTTCAGGTGTCTTCGAGTAATCGGTGAACATACACAAAAAAAAGGATTCCGACGAATTGAGAACCTCCTCCTTTTATAAATTGGTTAAAAACAAATTAAAGTCAAACAGTCTAAAGTCTAACTTTTTAATATAGAAAGCGAAAAAGTTTCAATCTGAAATCTGACATCACGCAGGTTAGAGTTTTAATAGCTACGATGACCGATTTTGAAAACTGTTGGATGATGTTCGGAAGTATCTTCTATTTCGAAAAAATCGGCCAAGTGCGAGTCGGGCCTCGCTCTTTTAGGGTTCCGTTAAAAAAAAAATTACATAAAAATATTTCCATGTACCCATGGAAATATTTTATTTAATTTTTTTAATTTAATTTAATTTTTATTATTTGTTGTTGTAGCGGCAATAGAAATACACAAACTGTGAAAATTTCAACTGTCTACCTATTACGGTTACCGAGATACAGCCCGCTGACAGACGGACGGACGGACGGACGGACAGCGTAGGCTTAGTAATAGGGTCCCGTTGGTACTCTTTGGGTACGGAACCCTAAAAATACCTTATTAATTTGACTGTACTACCGTTATTCAAAGCCTAATTAATTGAGATAGGCACTATGTTTCCCGCCTTTATACATCTTTATAATTAATTACAAAGCAAATTTAATTTTTATTTTTTGCAGCTAAACTAAAGCAGATAACAAAAAAAAATCGGCCAAGTGCGAGTCGGGCCTCGCTCTTTTAGGGTTCCGTTAAAAAAAAATTAAATAAAAATATTTCCATGTACCCATGGAAATATTTTAATTTAATTTTTTTAATTTAATTTAATTTTTATTATTTGTTGTTATAGCGGCAATAGAAATACATAATATGTGAAAATTTCATCTATCTATTACGGTTTACGAGATACAGCCCGCTAACAGACGGACGGACGGACGGACGGACGGACGGACGGACGGACGGACGGACGGACGGACAGCGTAGGCTTAGTAATAGGGTCCCGTTGGTACCCTTTGGGTACGGAACCCTAAAAATGAAGTGGAACTTTTTTGTGTAAAATTTTTTTCTCTACTACTTTTACTTGAAACTGTTTTTTCTTTTTCCTACCGTTATTAAGTTATTTAAAAAAAAAGGCATTTTTCAACCCTTTTTTTATTTTTTTCATCCCTTTCCCCTAAATTTAAATCAAAATTTCTTTTATAATATCATTATTTAAGTATTAATGAACACATTTTTACTCATTGCGCCAAAGCTGGTCAGATCATGGTTTCATTTAACTTTTTACTGGACTACTAGACACTTTTGATGTGTGTATGTTTAGTCGCAAATTACTACGTTCCAAACGGAAAATCTTAAATGATATAATAAACTGGATCGCAAAGAAAAAGGGTCGGTTAGAAAATCTTCAAAATAAAAAACTACGCATTTTCATTTATTAAAAATAAAAAGCTTGAATTCATGATTTCTTTATTTTCATTTAAGTACATTAAACTATTCATTGACATTTAATAAATGTAAAATAAATGAAAATGCGTAGTTTTTCATTTTGAATATTTTCTAACCGACCCTTTTTCTTTGCGGTCCAGTTTATTCAGGTAATATCTATCTATCTAATAATACCTTTGAACGAGCAATTCTTATATATAAAAAATATATATACATAATCTGAATCTCGGAAACGGCTCCAACAATTTTCATGATATTTAGTATGTATGCAGGGGGTTTCGGGGGCGATAAATCGATCTAGCTAGGTTTCATTTTTAGAAAAGGTAAATTTCGCCATCATCGGGGCGGTCGACCCCGGTTCGAGTCCAGACGATTATATTTTCCCCTATTATTATCATCACTATTTTTTTAATAGATATATAATTTCCAAAAAACACGATTTACCAAAAAAAATTACAAGGCAAAGCTCGGTCACCCAGATATTAATATTAATAGAGCATCCATACGTACCCACTCCTCAAAATCTATGAATAAAATAGATAATTGACTCATTTTTAGGGTTCCGTACGCCTTACTAGAAACGGAACCCTTAAAGTATCACTCCCTGTCTGACTGTCTGTCTGTCTGTCCATCTGTCCGTCTGTCAAGACCCTTTTTCTCTGGAACGCGTGGAGGAGTGGAGGTATCAAGTTGAAATTAATATCAAATACTCAGGTCTGATATCCCTTGCAGCAGTGAAAAAAATTAAACTTCTAAGTCGACGCAATCAAAAGATACGGCCTTTTATGCTCCGTTTATGCTGTTGTCTAGGGTAGATAATTTTTGAAAACAAAAAAAATTATAGTAGGATGAAACCCATTGGAAAAGGAAGAGAATGTAACAAAAATGAAAGGAAAAATAAATTACGGACGATCTGAGGTCAGGAAGTGGGGGGGGAGGGGGGTTTAAGGGTAAAAAACGGTTATCTCAATTTCTGGAAAAACTACAAGTCATATGGAAAAAAGTTAAATGGCAAAGTTGTAGGTAATAAAAAGATCTACAACTTTTGTATTTAGACTTTTTTCACATAACCTCAAAATGTATGTGAAAAATTCAAATAACCAAGTTTTTGGTTTTTTATTTTTATCTTTTACAAAAAAAAAATATTTTTCCATGAAATTTGGTGAAAACTTACCTTTTTATGTCCCAAACACACTGTAATTTTTTTTCACCTTTTTTTTTGACTTAATATTGAAAAAGCACCTAATTTTCAACCGAAAATTCTCCCGTCAAAATATCTGCTTTTTTAAAAAAGTCGGTGAGTTTTTTGTTCGTTGAAATCTCTACTTTACGATGGTGTAAAAAAAATATACATTACTATGGTAAGTGCTCTCAGAAAATGCAGAAACGAAATACGAAATAACAGGTAGTAAGGCCCAGACCCTCCTAGCATAGTACAAACAGAATAGTAGGCTAACTAAGGCCGATCGGCGAGTTAATTACCTACTCTTGCGTTGACGCCTAGGGTTGTCACTTTTATTTTTGACTAGCTGATGCCCGCGATTATTAATAGGTAGGTTACTACTTTTATTGAAAACAAAAAAGAGCGAGCGTGCGACGTAATACGCAATTGCGCGCGATTAGCACAGCGGCGCGATATATACAACAGCACTCTGTGGCGCGCCGCGCGGCCCGTACTGCCGGCCGATTGAGCCGGTTGAGATTTTGCGAATGTGTGCGTGAAACTTCCGTGCGTACACGGCGCCCGCTGCTCACGCATACATTCAAACCGGCAGCGGCCACTTTGTATGAAGTTAGCCTACTATTCTGTTTGTACTATGCTCCTAGCCCCTATGAAATACCTTTTAAATTACATGCGTAGATGGCTATTTATTGCTATTTTAAGATAACTTATATACCTGAGTGACCTACGGAAAATTTAAGCCCATCAAAAGGTATTTCATAGAGAAGTAGGGAAGGGGCTAGGAGGGTCTGGGCCTTACAACCTGTTATTTCGTATTACGTTTCTGCATTTTCTAAGAGCATTTACCATAGTAATGTATATTTTTTTTTACACCATCAGAAAGTAGAGATTTCAACGAACAAAAAGCTCACCGACTTTTTTAAAAAAGCAGATATTTTGACGGGAGAATTTTCGGTTGAAAATTAGGTGCTTTTTCAATATTAAGTCAAAAAAAAGGTGAAAAAATAAATATTTTAGATCAGAGAAATTACAGTGTGTTTGGGACATAAAAAAAGGTAAGTTTTCACCAAATTTCGTGAAAAAATATTTTTTTTTGTAAAAGATAAAAATAAAAAACCAAAAACTTGGTTATTTGAATTTTTCACATACATTTTGAGGTTATGTGAAAAAAGTCTAGATACAAAAGTTGTAGATCTTTTTATTACCTACAACTTTGCCATTTAACTTTTTTCCATAGGACTTGTAGTTTTTCCAGAAATTGAGATAAACCGTTTTTTACCCTTAAACCCCCCCTCCCCCCACTTCCCGACCTCAGATCGCCCGTAATTTATTTTTCCTTTAATTTTTGTTACATTCTCTTCCTTTTCCAATGGGTTTCATCCTACTATTTTTTTTCACTTTTTATTATTTTTTAAGGCTTCTACCCTGGTCTATTATGTTTATGTGACACTCACAAGGAAACAAAACCTAAATATAGGGTGCTTCCCGTTGACCTAGAATTAAGAAATTTGGCATGAAGCAATGTCATGTAGCACAAGTATTATATTATATGCATCACAAAAAAAATTTTGTGATGCATATAATATAATATAGTAAGTATAGCAAAAAAATATGAATAAACAAATTAATAGGTATAATATAATATTATCGTTTTACTTGAATACTTTTACTTCTGGAGTACGGAGCTGAGTCCGACTCCGAGTATTTTATTAAAAGGTTACGTAATCTTTTAATAAAACGTACAAACGTAAGTTTGTACGGTTACGTGAAATTCATAAACACACACAGTGTTGTGAAATTTTCTACCAATCAAAAAAATAATTTCTAAAATTACCATCCTTACTAATAAATAATAATTATTATCGACCGAGCGAAGCGAAGGTCTCTGAGTTTACTTGAGTGAATTTGCACTTGTCCGTCCGTCCGTCTGTCTGTCTGTCTGTCCGTCCGTCTGTCAGAGCCTTATAACTTCTGAATTACTGAACGTAATTACTTCAATTTTAGATATGATATGTAAACCGATGGCCTCCAGCCGAAAATGGCTTAAAAAGTTATAAAAATCTTTATTTCAGGGGGGCTCTCATAGAAGCGAATGCGAAGTAAAATATATTTTTTTGCGTTTTATAGGGTTGCAGTATCTCATTTTAAAGATAATTTGGAACAAAGTACAAAAGTTTTTTTTTTATTTTTTTCCTAAAATTGACGAAATGGGGGGCTTTCAAAGTGGAGATTGTATTCGAGGCTAGATCTCTAAAACCACTTTATTTTAAAAATTGAAACTTACACATAATTTGAGTTATATTCTGCACTTGAACAACAAATACTAAGATTAGTAAATATTATAAAGAAACGAAATTATTTAATTTTTAATGGGCATCAATGTTTTTAACAAACTTCACTATACTGTTAATAGATGGCGCTGTCTTTATTATTGTAAATACAGTTTTGCGTCAGCTATTCTTATTTTGTCTATTACTAATTATGTTATTCAATTAGCAAATTATTATCAATAAAACTATCACGTTGTTTTTTCAAAAGTAAATCCGTTTCTATTTACAATAATTAAACGTTAGTATCTATTTACTACCGTATGATGGTACTGTGTCTATGAATGTAAAGATGAGCGCGCATCTAGACATGCTCGCCGCAGAAGCCGCAAGCGCGCAGTCATGGCATTTTATAATTTTTTTTATTATGAAATCGTATACTACGTAACACCCGTTCAGCGAACCAGCTGAATTTTAGTAAAATACTGTAGGCATACGCATCCCATCCACGAAAGCAGATGACGATTGTCGTCATCAGATTCGGCGCGTTTTAATTACAATATAATAGTTAAAACTACCCTAAAGGAAGTATGGGATGCCGCGAGGTCTCAGTTCGGGGCGAACCACTAGTATAAATGTTTGTTTATTGGTTTGTCCTTCAATCACGCAGCATCAGAGCAACTTATTGAAGTAATTTTTTGTATCGGTGGGTTAAGGGCTAGGAGAGTGACGTATGCTACCGTTAAGTCCTAAAATAAGTTAAGTTACCTTAGTCCAAAAAGTAGAGGATTCCCGCAGGATTTCCAAAACCCAAACTTCACGGGCAAAAGCTATTAAAAGTATAGGAATGAACTGGAGGTTTCATTATAAGCATCTTTGATGATATTTAACTATCTCTTTCTCAAAACCTCTTGATTCTTTCCTTACCTATTTTTATTTGATTATTAAAAATCTGTTTCATTATTTTGATTAAAAAAAGCTTTTAAGAAAATGAAAGAGACTAATTGAGAAATGTTAGTTAATTGGAGATCTTATGGGGTTGTGATTACCATTTCTGACGGACGTAAAGTCTCTGCATATTCATTTTCTTTTAGCTTTTCCGGGCACTTAAGTAATTTGTTGAATATTTTTGTAACATGATGATTATATACTACAAGCATAGCAAAAATACATACATTGCTAGTTACAGGAGGTTGTCTATATTTTTTCTAAATAATTATACCGGAATGATCATTGGTCACTTAATTGGAAGACATTTTTATGATTTAAAAAGATATAATACAGGTACAAAGACTTTTTATTAGGGAGCACGAACTGTTAATAGCGTACCGTTCTTGTACCTATATTATGTATACAATATTAGCTTAGCACTTTGTTATGTGCACCTAATCGTAGGTCTTCATATGCATGCATACACCACGGAGGTTAAATAATGTAGATATCTCAAGTAAGGAATATTTATTTGCGCGGATATCAAATATTTGGCTGAAATGGGTTCGCCATAAAATGGACAGCGATGCGTAGACCGAACAAAGGCAACGGAGAAATCTGTATATAGGAGTATATAATAATATATGTATGTAGATATACACAATAGGGAATTCCTCTTTTGAACGAATATGTCAAGGAGTTAAAATGATTCTGACAAAGGTGCACATTTGGTTGACGTAGACTGATGACCTGCCCCATAGCTTTTTGAACTGGTGGTCATAATTTTTACGCCTAATATCAAAACAGTATTCAAGCACAATTTATGTCAACAATTGTCAACTTAATAGTCTTTTGAAGGCTCTAGCCTTGAATTTAAATTAACTAGTGGTTTGCTCAGCAGAACTAAGACCTCGCGTCCTATAAATTCGTAGATGTACCACCTTCGGTCAGTTTGTTTTATATTAAGCAACATTACCAGATAGCGAGATTCAATAACAAACAGCGCCATCTATGTTCGAATTTTGATTTAGAATTTAATTTGAGTGCCTATTTGTTGTCCAACTGCAAAATATAACTGAAATTATACACAAGTATAGCTTTGAATGTATAGCTGTTTTTGAGATAGAACCTTAAAATAATTCAAAATCATTTATTTAATGCCATAGGCCAAATTTTACCACCGGTCCGGTTCTGAAAGCTGATTTAGAAGCTGACCTGGACATCAATCTCCACTTTGAAAGCCCCCGATTTGGTCAATTTTTGAGGGAAAAATTTAAAAATAAAATTTTATTCTGTTCCGAATTATCTTTGAAAAGATCTACGTAAAAATATTTTATTTCGCATTCGCTTCTATGAGAGCCCCCTGAAATAAAGATTTTTATAACTTTTTAAGCAATATTCTGCTGAAGGCCATCGGTTCACATATTATATTTAAATTTGAAGGAATTATGTTTACTAATTCAGAAGTTATACTTAAGGCTCTGACAGACGAACAAGTGCAAATTCACTCAAGTAGACTCAGAGACCTCGTTTCGCTCAGTCAATAAAATACTCTTTTATAATGTAGGCTACTCGAAAAGCTTCTGTAGTAGATAGTCCTACGAAGCCTAAAATAATAATTATTATTTTATTATTCGAAATTGGCTACGGCGGCGGTCAATCTCCCTAGGGAAGCCATTTGCGCGGAGGATTAATGTATCGCACCTTCGGTAGAAGAAGGGTACAATTGCACATAGTCATAATTCCTACTTCCATGATGGCACACCTGTCTTGAAAAAGAAATTAATTAAAAAAAAGGTGCATAATTCTTTTTTTTTGTTATTTATCTACAATATTATAATAATAATATTTTAATTTTTAATTTCATATTAGCTAATTTCAATAGTTTTTTAAACTGGTTTCTTTCATAACCTATCAGATGAATAATAATAAAAAAAAAACTTGAGAGGTGTCAAAGGACACCCGGATGGAACGTAGTTCCTTTCGATTACATTGTGTTCGGTATTTTCGCGGTACAACATTGGGTCTCCGTAGCCTAGTAGCTCCGGCAGTCGCCTAACATCCAAAGGTCGATGGTTCGAATCCCAGCTCGTCAGACCGAATTTTCCATTTTCAATTTTATTTTAAACAATTTCTACATGTGAAAATAGAAAATTCAGTCTGTCGAGCTGGGATTCGAACCATCGACTTTGAAATGTTAAGCGAGTGCCGGAGCCACTAGGCTACGGAGACCCAATGTTGTATCGCGAAAATACCGAACACAATGCAAAATTCACATTCAACAAAAAAGTGTCGGTTTCAAAAATGTGTCGAGTGTCGGTTCCTTAATTTTTTCCGTCTAGCACCCTTCTGCACCGCGCGATAAGGAACTACGTTCCAATAATAATCGAATAAGTAAGTATTTTGTTATGTAAAGATCACTAGACATGACCAGTTCATAATTCTTGAAAATAACATGCCTCAAATGTTTGAAGATTAAAGTTTATTTCAAACAAAAGAGAATTATTAAGAGCAATATCAACAGAAAAAGACGATGTTGCCAAAAAAATCTTAAAATGGCTCTCCTGTAAAATTGCAAAACCTGCAATTATGCCCTTGTTCTGCCGAAGGTGCGATATAGTTTTTTAATAAAAATAGATAATTTAATATAGTGCACAAAGACAGGTGCACTCTTTATTCCCTCATTCTCATAATCGGATGGGACAAAACTCCAACACGACTGGAGAGAGATCAAGCGTAGGACCGACTTTACGTGCTCTCCGAGGCACACCGTCAACTTCCTACACGGGGCGAGTAGGTACCTACCATGTACCTACTGATAATTTATTGACAAAAATCTCTGCAATACATTTTTTGGCCCGATCCGGGAATCAAACCTGGGATTTCGTCATTCACAGTCGAACATGCTAACCCCTAGAACAACGAGAGAGGGGAAAATCATAAATATTATTTATATTATGTATAACCTTTCTTTATTAAAAGTTAAACTTATCGGAAGGTTGCGTTCTAAATATGGTAGCAATTTTCTTATGAATGAATCTATTTGAACGCAATGAACGATAAGGTTTTTGTGTCCGCTTGAATAGCATTGCCAGTCTAAAATTACCATCTTAATCCTATCTTAAACCTTTGATATGGGTACTCTTACCTCAAATTCCAAGAACAATTTTTTATAAAAGCTATCTATTTTGAGGGTATAACTCAAAAGACAGCCAAAGAGAATACTTAGGTTGCTAAGGCAATCTATTCAGACTCCGTTAGCTCAGACAGGCTTTGTTACAATTTCAAAGGCAAACCTTACAAATTTTTCTTTCAGTCCATTTTACCCTTGTACTTTTAACGTTTATAGAGAGTTGACAGTTAAATATTTGCTACATTACAGCGAAAAATATACGTATTATTGGTATGGTTTAATTTGTTCTATCAGACTATTTCAAAAACCTTCGTCGCATAACTCTTTTACCGAGAGCAGTGATACCCTAGTGGTTAGGACAAGATCTTCAAAGCAGGGAGTCATAGGTTCGGTACCGGGCAGGCATCTCTGACTTTTTGGGGAACCAGCACGCCGAGAGTTCTTCATAATGTTCTGTATGTGTATATCTATGGCCTATAACCCTTCCCTGAGAGGACACATGCGCTCAGAGAGCAGCAACCCTTCAACGGCTCGCTAACCGTTGAAACTGCTGTAGCATAACTTTCAGATTTAGATACCTATCTGTATTATTTAATTGAATGAAAATGAAATTAAAACTTGAAGCAGTTATAGCCTAGTGGTTAGGACTGTGGTCTCCTATTCGGGGGGTCGCAGGTTCGATCCCGGGAACCTCTGACTTTTCGGAGTCAAGTGCGTTTAAGCAATGAAATATCACTTGCTTCAACGGTGAAGGAAAACATCGTGAGGAAACCTGCACATCTGAGAGTTCTTCATAATGTTCTTGAAGATGTGTGAAGTCCGCCAATTCGCATTGGGCCAGTGTGGTGGACTATGGCCTATAACCCTTCTCTGAAAGGAGACCTGCGCTCAGTAGTGAGCCGTTGATGGGTTGTTAATGATGACGATGATGATTATTATTATTATTTAATTTACATTTTTTATTTTGTGTTTTACTTAATTAAGATCACTTTATTGTGCTAAGATAATCTTCTCTCTACACTACACCAATATGGTGAGTATTATTTTGAGGAACCGAAAACTTTGTCATGTATTTTCATAGAGAAAAATAAAACATTAGTTGCCTATATAATAATAATTGGAAATTTGGAATTTGTGGAAACGACATCCATATTATTTCTGTTAGAGAATGTTCGTTTATGTAAAATGGCTGCGATACCGAATGGGAATGGGTCGAATATTAAATAGGGAGCTGCGAAATATGGAGGCTAAACTGCAAATTGAAATTAAAGATAATGGTATGGGCTATGGAAGTTAAGAGTTTGTTATGGCCGTTTGGTTAATAGGAAGGTGTAATAGTACAATTTGGAGTTTTCTTTTATGTATCTAAAGGCATAGTACAATATAATTAAATTTAACTTTTAAAACTACTACCCGCACTGGTAATCAGCTTTTATAGCCCCAGTGAAAAAGTCAGTCTCGGGCACTAACGAGCGCACCCCATACAAAGGAAGATTGATTCTTATCTTAATATTAATCAACCAACTAAACGAAGTCTTTCAAACGTGTGACTTTGATACTAAATAATACACACAGCATAGAACAGATTTTTATCACTCATGAAAATGTATATCATTTTGCATATTCTAAAATAAATAATTATTTAAAATCACCATTTGGTTTGGATCATTTAAACGCCGCCATTAGACTGCGCTGCGGTGTGTTGGTGTCAGAAGCTAATGCTTATAATCTCAAAGATTATAATTGATTGCAAATGTTATTTACATGTCTTCTGACGTCATTTTGTCAATCAATGCTGTAAGTTGTACAATAACAGACTGTTAATATTCCGTGTATAATTGTAAAAAATATTTAAATAAGGAATGGATGAAGTTGATATAATTTCGTGTCGATAAAGAATACAGATAAAAAAATATTTGCACCCAATTTTCACCACATGTATATTCCCTATTGTTAATGCGCATCTAAACAACAATTTTCAATTGTTATATAAAATCCCGCTCTATCTCCCTCGTCGTATTTTAGCGGAATCAAATTACGTAAGTCGTAAGATGCCGGGAACATATTGAGGGCAGAATGGGAGGCTCAGTTATGCGAAGTTCGCAAGAGAACCTCTAGGCCGTATGTTAACGGTTTCAACACTTATATGCCTTGCGTAATGGCCTGACTTATAACCGTAAATACCTTAACGTACACATACGAGTACCTTGAAAATTCAAACATTTATGTCAGTTTTATAGATTTCTAGATTACTTTTGTGTGTGTTAATTTTGTAAAGTACCTAACAGTCTGTTAGTCTAAAGGCTGGATTCCTGGATGGATTTAATTTATACGGCAGCTAGAGTAGTTGTCTTTTTTTTCTACATACAAATCATTGATACTGTGTAAACTATCAATTTTTACGGGACTATAACAAACCACGAAACAGATCTTTCAATTTTCATTGATTTCTTTTAGTTTATATTATTCAAATAAGAATTAAACTTCTTTGGTATGGGGTCTCTCGAAGGGACTTCAGTGTGACTTCTTCTAAAGTGCGGTTTTCCGAACCACGTGACACAAAACTTATTTCTAACTTCGATTAGTTATCACTGGTATCTTATACTCTTACTCATAATACTTTATATGGAAATATTAATACTACAAATGCGGAAGTATCTAGTAGTTTGACTATCTAGTCTCGGGCAGGGCGGGTTGGTTAATATTACTTTTTACACTGAAACGGCTGAAACGATTCCAATAAGAGATCGGAAGATTGCACCCTGTGGAAGAACGAAGCATATTAATTTTTGTCCCGAAGTAAGTAAAAGCAAGGACTTTTTAAAAAACGGTTTTTTCAAAATACCTAAATCAACGCATACGAAGTTACAAATACAAAAAATGTATAAATTGCAAATTCGAAACTTTAATCATTTTTATAGGATACGAGATCCAGATACTGTGGGTTTTATTGAAAATATAAAAGGGAAATTAAAAAAGTTTGCCCGATCAGATCCGCCGACATAAAAATTCAGTTTTACGAGTTTCGCGTAAACAAGTTGGGACTTATGTCTGCGACACTACGCTACTAACTTTTAAAGCTAGTATGACACCGCTATTGTATTTTTATATTACTTACTTACTAAAGTTACTTCAGAGTTTCCACTTCATCTTTTTGTTTCGCAACGCTTTGATGCGAGTATTTTGCATAACCTACAGACCTATCTGTAGGTTGTGTTAAATTGGGAGGTTTCATCATCATCGTCAAAATCATCATCATGGTAGCCTGTGGGCTTCCCTTAATTATTAATTCTTAATTATTAATTCCTAAAATAATTAATTGCTGGACTAGCACCACACCCGGCACCGTACCTTCCCCATCCACCCAAATCTTACCGTCTTTCCGTCTTGCTAAAAAGTGTCTCACACTACGTTTACTGGACAGGTTTTTAAAATATTATAAAATATTATATCATCATGCATCGCAGAAGAAAACCTTTTTAGTTGTAATCTCTTTTATAGCTCTTGTCATCTAAACGATCATAAACCTTTATCAATTTTAAATGCTCTTTTTTCTCTCTCTCGTTCTCTGCGCCGTTCTCATTGCTGAGCGTTATGACCCCTCCATTTATTGCATTAGAAATGGTGGGAAGGTTTCCTCATAATACATAATACATATTATTATGTGATCAGATATTACGGTATCCCGTATCATATTAAGAAAACCTTATGATAGGTACTCTAATTAATACCTTTTGCAATCAAGCAATAAGTATATCCTCATTCTTATGATAACAATGCGTCGTCGTACTCTCAGATATTTCCGCATACGGCTCATCTAAAAGTACAATATCGGCTATTATTATCAGATGTTAGTAATAGTAACCAGCATTAACGACTCAACAGGCTCCCAAAGAGAGACACGTACTTTCTTATACATAATAAAAATATTTTCTTTGCAAATGTAACAACCCTAACGTAAATATATCGCTTTCGGCTTGTTAATTTAGCTGCACGTTGGAACAAGGTACACAATGATACTTTCCTGGCTGGATCCTAAAATCCTGCAGGATTACCGCACCGTTATTGCCTTTCTGCGACGTCGCTTGAGGCTAAGCGGACGTTCATACGATTTTATTTGCTAATATTGCAGCTAATTTGGCGCTTCTCTTATATTATTCTTGTTGTTTCTTCAGGTAACTTTTTAGTAATATAATCCACTAATTTTTAACGTGATAACGTCTTATAAATTCTATTAACTCACATTTCAAACACCTCTAGCTTTATAGTCAACTAGTAGGGCGCGTGGGTGCGCGGCCCGCAAGCGGACCGCGGTTTTTCTACTCATCAAGTATACTTTCAATTTCTGATCATTTTCTATCGAAAAAACCACTCCTCCATCTTTTATACTACCCGAGATTCTCATAGACGCCGACAAAATTTATATGGCCGCCATCTTGAATCCGCCATGTTGAATTTTTTTTCAACTCACTGCCAATTGCATGAGGTTTCGAGTAACTTTTGTTCTAGCACATCCAACCTATCTTCAATACCCTGGCCGTGCTCCTCACTCACCTTCCAAACCCTCAATCATCTTCTCTCATCATTTGTCATAATGAAAATTCTTCTATAAAAACAAATTTCGAAATGAAACCGTATCAAAGTCTTGCATAGTTCCCAACTTCTAGTCTCTTCAATATTTGCCATATTATATTTTGTATGGGGAAAAATAAATTCCGCCATCTTGAATTTTTTTCTGATCATCGAGTAGACCCTTGGGTCTTGATCATTTTTTGCCATGAAACCACTCTTCCATCTTTTATACTCTCCGAGATAGACACCGACGAAGTTTGTATGGCCGCCATCTTTTTTCCGCCATTTTGGATTTTTTTTTCATCTCACTGCCAATTGGATGAGGTTTCGAATGACATTTGTTAGAGCACACCCAACCTATCTTCAATAATCTGGCTGTGCTCCTCACCCGTCTCCGAAATCCTCAATCATCAGCTCTCTCCATATTTTTCCTCCGAATGAATTTTTGCCTTCTATACGAAACCATCGGTGAAAAAAAAAAAATTTCATACAAAATTTTACAGGAGAGGTGATCAATCAGTGAGTCAGTGAGTGAATCAGCACGAGCAGCTATATATATATTAACTAGTAGAGCGCGTGGGTGCGCGGCCCGCAAGCGGACCACGGTTTTTCTATCGTCAAGTGGACTTTCAGGTCCTGATCATTTTCTATCAAATAACCACTCTTCCATCTTTTATACTCTCCGAGATGATGCCTATGAAATTGGTATGGCCGCCATCTTGAATCCGCCATTTTGATTTTTTTTCAGCTCACTGCCAATTGGATGAGGTTTCGAGTATTTTTTGTTTGCGCACCTCCCACCTATCTTCAATACCCTGGCCGTGCTCCTCACCCACCTTCCAAACCCTCGATCATCATATCTCATCATTTGTCAGAATGAGATTTCTTTTATAAAAACAAATTTTGAAAAGGAACCGTATCTAAGTCTTGCATAGTTCTCAGGTTCTAGTCTATTTAATATTCGCCATATATTTTGTATGGAGAAAAAAAAAACCGCCATCTTGATTTTTTTTTTCTGTTCATCAAGTAGACCTTCGGGTCTTGATCATCTTTTGCCAAGAACACACTCTTTCATCTTTTATACTCTCCGAGATAGACACCGACGAAATTTGTATGGCCGCCATCTTGAATCCGCCATTTTGGATTTTTTTTTCAACCCACTGGCAATTGGATGAGGTTTCGAGTGACTTTTGTTCGAGCACAATTCAATACCTAAATAAAAAATCTTCAATACCCTGGCCGTGCTCCTCACCCGTCTCCGAAATCCTCAATCATCAGCTCTCTCCATATTTTTCCCCCGAATGAATTTTTGTCGTCTATACGAAACCATCGGTGAAAAAAAAATTTTTCATACAAAATTTTACAGGAGAGGTGATCAATGAGTGAATCAGTGAATCAGTCAGTGAATCAGCACGAGCAGCTATATATATATTAACTAGCATTTGCTCGGTGCGCGAGCTGCTAAAGCAGCTCGCGGGAAGTGTTTTACTAAAAGTAAGGCGCGTGGGTGCGCGGCCCGCTAAAGCGGACCGCGATTGTTCGGCTTTATTTATTTCGCTCGGTGCGCGAGCTGCTAAAGCAGCTCGCGGGAAGTGTTTTACTAAAAGTAAGGCGCGTGGGTGCGCGGCCCGCTAAAGCGGACCGCGATTGTTCGGCTTTATTTATTTCGCTCGGTGCGCGAGCTGCTAAAGCAGCTCGCGGGAAGTGTTATTGCTACAAGTAGGGCGCGTGGGTGCGCGGCCCGCTAAAGCGGACCGCGATTGTTCGGCTTTATTTATTTCGCTCGGTGCGCGAGCTGCTAAAGCAGCTCGCGGGAAGTGTTATTACTACAAGTAGGGCGCGTGGGTGCGCGGCCCGCTAAAGCGGACCGCGATTTTTTTACTCATCAAGTAGACCTTCGGATTCTGGTCATCTTTTGCCAAAAAATTTGTTCGAGCACACCCCACCTATCTGCAATAACCTGGCCGTGCTCCTCATTCACAAAAGAAAAAGAAAAAAAACAAAAAAAAAAAAGAAAAAAAACAAATGTAAAATGAAAAAAAGAAAAAGAAAAAAGCCCTATGAACCTATCAAAATCTACGAACCTATCTTGCATAGTTCCCAACTTCTAGTCCCTTGAATATTCCCCATATACATTTTGTATGGAAAAAAAAAATCCGCCATCTTGAATCTTTTTCCTACTCACCAGGTAGACCTCCGAGTTTTGATCATCTCTTGTCAAGAAACCGCTCCTCCATCTCTTATAGTCTCCGAGAGAGAGACGGACAAAATTTGCCGCCATTTTTTTCCCGCCATTTTGGAATTTTTTTTCAACGCACTGGCAACTGCTCGAGGTTTCAAATGACATTTGGTCGAGCACCCTCCACCTATCTTCTATACCCTGGCCGTGCCCCTCGCCCGTCTCCGAACTCCTCACTCATCAGCTCTCTCCACCTTTCTCCGAGTCACATTCTTTGAGTTCTATACGACACCATGGGTGAAAAAAATTTTTTTCATACAAAATTTTACAGGAGAGGGGTCGGAAATTTGAGACGTCACAGCTCGGCCGCCATCTTGTTTTTTTAATTTTTTTCACTTTTTCTGTTAATCGTTTACTAATTTCTACAATAATCCAAAATTTCAAAGAAATCGGTTGGAAAACAAAAGAGTTGCAAGAATCACGTCAGCCGCCATCTTGTTTTTCCGAAATGTCATAATTTTTCCCCACTCGAATCCCCCACCCGGACATATCTCACCTACATCATTATATCGATTTCCGTCTCCTTCTAGGAGAACAATCGTGTCAATGAGTCAGTGAGTGAATCAGTGAGTGGTAATCGAGCTAAATATATTATAATAACTAGCGTTTGCTCGGTGCGCGAGCTGCTAAAGCAGCTCGCGGGAAGTGTTATTCCTAATAGTAGGGCGCGTGGGTGCGCGGCCCGCTAAAGCGGACCGCGATTTTTCTACTCGTCAAGTAGACCTTCGGATTCTGGTCATCTTTTGTCCAGAAACTACTCTTCGACGTTGTATACTCGCCGAGATTGATAGCGACAAAATTTGTATAGCCGCCATCTTGAATCCGCCATTTTGGATTTATTTTCAACTCACTGGCAATTGGATGAGGTTTCGAGTGACTTTTGTTCGAGCACACCCCACCTATCTTCAATACCCTGGCCGTGCTCCTCACCCGTCTCCGAAATCTTCAATCATCAGCTCTCTCCATATTTTTTTCTCCAAATTATTTGTCAGACTGAGAATTCTTCTATAAAAAATATTTTGAAAAGGATACTTCTAGCTCTTCCATATTCGCCATATATTATGTATGGAAAAAAAATCCGCCATCTTGTTTTTTTTCCTGATCATCAAGTAGACCTTTGGGTCTTGATCATCTGTTGCCAAGAAACTACTCTTCCATCTTTTATACTCTCCGAGATAGACACCAGAGAAAGTTTCTATGGCCGCCATCTTGAATCCGCCATTGTGGAGTTTTTTTTTCAACTCCCTGCTAATTGGATGTGGTTTCGAGTAATTTTTGTTGGAGCACACCTCACCTAGTTGGTCGCGTGGAAAGTTGGCAAAAAAACCACTCTTTCACCTTTGTTAACCCATTTCCAAAAAGGAGGAGGTTCTCAATTCGGCCAGTATATTTTTCTTTTTTAGTTCTCCGAGATCTAAGACACCTATGAACCTATCAAAATCAATGTCTTGCATAGTTCCCAACTTCTAGTCCCTTCAATATTCCCCATACATTTAGTATGGAAAAAAAAAATCCGCCATCTTGAATTTTTTTCCTACTCACCAGGTAGACCTCCGGGTTGTGATCATCTTTTGTCGAGAAACCGCTCCTCCATCTTTTATAGTCTCCGAGAGAGAGACGGACAAAATTTGCCGCCATTTTTTTTCCGCCATTTTGGAATTTTTTTTCAACTCACTGGCAACTGCTCGAGGTTTTGAATGACATTTGGTCGAGCACCCTCCACCTATCTACTATACCCTGGCCGTGCCCCTCGCCCGTCTCCGAACTCCTCACTCATCAGCTCTCTCCACCTTTCTCTGAGTCACATTCTTTGAGCTCTATACGACACCATGGGTGAAAAAAATTTTTTTCATACAAAATTTTACAGGAGAGGGGTCGGAAATTTGAGACGTCACAGCTCGGCCGCCATCTTGATTTTTTAATTTTTTTCACTTTTTCTGTTAATCGTTTACTAATTTCTACAATAATCCAAAATTTCAAAGAAATCGGTCGGAAAACAAAAGAGTTGCAAGATTCACGTCGGCCGCCATCTTGTTTTTCCGAAATGTCATAATTTTCCCCAACTCGAATCCCCCCCCCAAACACATCTCCCGAACATCATTATATCGATTTCTGTCTCCTTCTAGGAGAACAACCCTGTCAATGAGTGAGTGAGTGAGTCAGTGAGTGGTAATCGAGCTATATATGTTACTAGCGTTTGCTCGGTGCGCGAGCTGCTAAAGCAGCTCGCGGGAAGTGTTTTACTAAAAGTAATTATTACTAAAAGTAAGGCGCGTGGGTGCGCGGCCCGCTAAAGCGGACCGCGATTGTTCAGCTTTATTTATTTCGCTCGGTGCGCGAGCTGCTAAAGCAGCTCGCGGGAAGTGTTATTAATAAAAGTAAGGCGCGTGGGTGCGCGGCCCGCTAAAGCGGACCGCGATTTTTTTACTCATCAAGTAGACCTTCGGATTCTGGTCATCTTTTGGCAAAAAATTTGTTCGAGCACACCCCACCTATCATGGGGTACCACATATCATACCACATATCATATTATGCAATAACCTGGCCGAACTCCTCATTCACAAAAGAAAAAGAAACAAAAAGAAAACAAGAAAAGAAAAAAAGAAGAAAGAAAAAAGAAAATAAAAAATGAAAAAAAGAAAAATAATAAAAAAAAGGAATTAAGAAAGAAAAAAAGAAAAAAAGAAAAAAAGAAAAAAAACAAATAAATGAAAAATGAGAAAAAAGAAAAAAAAAGAAAAGAAGAAAAAAGAAAAAAAAGAAAATGAAAAATGAAAAAAATAAAAAAAATAAAAAAAAGGAAAAAAGGAAAAGAAAAAAAAGAAAATGAAAAATGAAAAAAAGGAATAGAAAAAGAAAAAACGAAAAACGAAAAAGAAAAGAAAAAAAGAAAAGAGAAAAAAAGAAAAATGAAGAAAAAGAAAAAAGAAACAAAAAGAAGAAAAAAAAAAGAAAAATCAATATTCGCCATATATTTCGCATGGAAAAAATCCGCCATCTTGAATTTTTATCTGTTCATCAGGTAGACCTTCGGTTCTTTATCATCTTTCGCCAAGAAACCACTCTACCATTTTTATACTCTCCGAGATAGACACCAGAGAAAGTTTCTATGGCCGCCATCTTGAATCCGCCATTTTGGGTTTTGATCATCTTTTGTCGAGAAACCGCTCCTCCATCTTTTATAGCTGCTAAAGCAGCTCGCGGGAAGTGTTATTACTAAAAGTAAGGCGCGTCGGTGCGCGGCCCGCTAAAGCGGACCGCGATTGTTCGGCTTTATTTATTTCGCTCGGTGCGCGAGCTGCTAAAGCAGCTCGCGGGAAGTGTTATTAATAAAAGTAAGGCGCGTGGGTGCGCGGCCCGCTAAAGCGGACCGCGATTTTTTTACTCATCAAGTAGACCTTCGGATTCTGGTCATCTTTTGGCAAAAAATTTGTTCGAGCACACCCCACCTATCATGGGGTACCACATATCATACCACATATCATATTATGCAATAACCTGGCCGAACTCCTCATTCACAAAAGAAAAAGAAACAAAAAGAAAACAAGAAAAGAAAAAAAGAAGAAAGAAAAAAGAAAATAAAAAATGAAAAAAAGAAAAATAATAAAAAAAAGGAATTAAGAAAGAAAAAAAGAAAAAAAGAAAAAAAGAAAAAAGAAAAAAAACAAATAAATGAAAAATGAGAAAAAAGAAAAAAAAAAGAAAAGAAGAAAAAAGAAAAAAAAGAAAATGAAAAATGAAAAAAATAAAAAAAATAAAAAAAAGGAAAAAAGGAAAAGAAAAAAAAGAAAATGAAAAATGAAAAAAAGGAATAGAAAAAGAAAAAACGAAAAACGAAAAAGAAAAGAAAAAAAGAAAAGAGAAAAAAAGAAAAATGAAGAAAAAGAAAAAAGAAACAAAAAGAAGAAAAAAAAAAGAAAAATCAATATTCGCCATATATTTCGCATGGAAAAAATCCGCCATCTTGAATTTTTATCTGTTCATCAGGTAGACCTTCGGTTCTTTATCATCTTTCGCCAAGAAACCACTCTACCATTTTTATACTCTCCGAGATAGACACCAGAGAAAGTTTCTATGGCCGCCATCTTGAATCCGCCATTTTGGGTTTTGATCATCTTTTGTCGAGAAACCGCTCCTCCATCTTTTATAGCTGCTAAAGCAGCTCGCGGGAAGTGTTATTACTAAAAGTAAGGCGCGTGGGTGCGCGGCCCGCTAAAGCGGACCGCGATTTTTTTGCTCATCAAGTAGACCTTCGGATTCTGGTCATCTTTTGCCAAAAAATTTGTTCGAACACACCCCACCTATCTGCAATAACCTGGCCGTGCTCCTTGTTCACAAAAGAAAAAGAAAAAAAAAGAAAAAAAGAAAAGAAAAAAAGAAGAAAGAAAAAAAGAAAATGAAAAATGAAAAAAAAGAAAATTAATAAAAAAAAGGAAAAAGAAAAAAGAAAAAAAAAAGAAAATGAAAAATGAAAAAAAATAAAAAAAAAGGAAAAAAGAAAAGAAAAAAGAAAAAAAAAAGAAAATGAAAAATGAAAAAAAAGGAAAAGAAAAAAGGAAAAACGAAAAAGAAAAGAAAAAAGTAAAAGCAAAAGAAAAAGAAAAAAAGAAAAGAGAAAAAAAGAAAAATGAAGAAAAAGAAAAAAAAGAAAAAAGAAACAAAAAGAAGAAAAAAAAGAAAAATCAATATTCGCCATATATTTCGCATGGAAAAAAAATCCGCCATCTTGTTTTTTTTCCTGATCATCAAGTAGACCTTTGGGTCTTGATCATCTGTTGCCAAGAAACTACTCTTCCATCTTTTATACTCTCCGAGATAGACACCAGAGAAAGTTTCTATGGCCGCCATCTTGAATCCGCCATTTTGGAGTTTTTTTTCAACTCCCTGCTAATTGGATGTGGTTTCGAGTAATTTTTGTTGGAGCACACCCCACCTAGTTGGTCGCGTGGATAGTTGGCAAAAAAACCACTCTTTCACCTTTTTTAACCCATTTCCAAAAAGGAGGAGGTTCTCAATTCGGCCAGTATATTTTCTTTTTTGATTCTCCGAGATCTAAGACACCTATGAACCTATCAAAATCAATGTCTTGCATAGTTCCCAACTTCTAGTCCCTTCAATATTCCCCATACATTTAGTATGGAAAAAAAAAACCGCCATCTTGAATTTTTTTCCTACTCACCAGGTAGACCTCCGGGTTTTGATCATCTTTTGTCGAGAAACCGCTCCTCCATCTTTTATAGTCTCCGAGAGAGAGACGGACAAAATTTGCCGCCATTTTTTTTCCGCCATTTTGGAATTTTTTTTCAACTCACTGGCAACTGCTCGAGGTTTCGAATGACATTTGGTCGAGCACCCTCCACCTATCTACTATACCCTGGCCGTGCCCCTCGCCCGTCTCCGAACTCCTCACTCATCAGCTCTCGCCACCTTTTTCCGAGTCACATTCTTTGAGCTCTATACGACACCATGGGTGAAAAAAATTTTTTCATACAAAATTTTACAGGAGAGGGGTCGGAAATTTGAGTCGTCACAGCTCAACCGCCATCTTGTTTTTTTAATTTTTTTCAATTTTTCTGTTAATCGTTTACTAATTTCTACAATAATCCAAAATTTCAAAGAAATCGGTTAGAAAACAAAAGAGTTGCAAGAATCGCGTCGGCCGCCATCTTGTTTTTCCGAAATGTCATAATTTTTCCCCACTCGAATCCCCCACCCGGACATATCTCCCCTACATCATTGTATCGTTTTCTGTCTCTTTCTAGGAGAACAATCGTGTCAATGAGTGAGTGAGTGAGTCAGTGGTAATCGAGCTATATATATTATAACTAGTATTTCGCTCGGTGCGCGAGCTGCTAAAGCAGCTCGCGGGAAGTGTTTTACTAAAAGTAAGGCGCGTGGGTGCGCGGCCCGCTAAAGCGGACCGCGATTGTTCGGCTTTATTTACTTCGCTCGGTGCGCGAGCTGCTAAAGCAGCTCGCGGGAAGTGTTATCACTACAAGTAGGGCGCGTGGGTGCGCGGCCCGCTAAAGCGGACCGCGATTTTTTTACTCATCAAGTAGCCCTTCGGATTCTGGTCATCTTTTGCCAAAAAATTTGTTCGAGCACACCCCACCTATCTGTAATAACCTGGCCGTGCTCCTCATTCACAAAAGAAAAAGAAAAAAAAAGAAAAAAAATGAAAAAAAAGAAAAAAAAACAAATGTAAAATGAAAAAAAAAAAAAGAAAAAAAGCCCTATGAACCTATCAAAACCAATGTCTTGCATAGTTCCCAACTTCTAGTCCCTTCAATATTCCCCATACATTTAGTATGGAAAAAAAAAGTCTGCCATCTTGAATTTTTTTCCTACTCACCAGGTAGACCTCCGGGTTTCGATCATCTTTTGTCGAGAAACCGCTCCTCCATCTTTTATAGTCTCCGAGAGAGAGACGGCCAAATTTGCCGCCATTTTTTTTCCGCCATTTTGGAATTTTTTTTCAACTCACTGGCAACTGCTCGAGATTTCGAATGACATTTGGTCGAGCACCCTCCACCTATCTACTATACCCTGGCCGTGCCCCTCGCCCGTCTCCGAACTCCTCACTCATCAGCTCTCGCCACCTTTCTCCGAGTCACATTCTTTGAGCTCTATACACCATGGGTGAAAAAAATTTTTTTTCATACAAAATTTTACAGGAGAGGGGTCTGAAATTTGAGACGTCACAGCTCGGCCGCCATCTTGTTTTTTTAATTTTTTTCACTTTTTCTGTTAATCGTTTACTAATTTCTACAATAATCCAAAATTTCAAAGAAATCGGTTGGAAAACAAAAGAGTTGCAAGATTCACGTCGGCCGCCATCTTGTTTTTCCGAAATGTCATAATTTTCCCCAACTCGAATCCCCCACCTGGACATATCTCCCCTACATCATTATATCGATTTCCGTCTCCTTCTAGGAGAACAACCCTGTCAATGAGTGAGTGAGTGAGTGAGTGAGTGTGTCAGTCAGTGGTAATCGAGCTATATATATTATAATTAATCTATATATATAAAAGAAAGTGGTGTTAGTTACACTATTTATAACTCAAGAACGGACGAACCGATTTGGCTGAAAATTGGTGGAGAGATAGCTTAGAACCAGGAGACGGACATAGGATACTTTTTATCCCGTTCGACCGCGTTTCCGTCAAGTCACTATAAAACGGGGTATAACAAAAACGCATCTGACATGGAATAACAAAACGCATAAATGACAATGGAATAACAAAACGTAAATGACAGCTAAACGCAATTTTGTCTTTGGTTAAGTATGGTAAAAAATTTGAAAATTATAAAAAATGTTATAATAAAGCATTACTGATATGATATTATAAATGCGTAAGTGTGTTTGTTTGTAGGTTTGTCCTTCAATCATGTTGCAACAGAACAGCGGATTGATGCGATTTTTTGCATGGGTATAGTAATGGATGTAGTAGTGGTTTCTCAGACCGGGAGAGCTACTTTTTATCTCGGATAATGAAAGAGTTCCCGCGGGATTTTTAAAAACTAAATCCATGCGGACGAAGTCGCGGGCATCAGCTAGTTTAATATAAAAAATTCTTTTTAAACAACCGACTTCAAACTCCCGCTTTACTACATCACAGACACACTATAAGTACAAACTATTTAATTTATTGTTAATATTTTAAAAACCGCTCGACCGAATTCGCCAAAATTTATAAGAGGCCACTTGGGAAGTATGCCCTTTGAAACAAAATAAGAATTTTTCAAATCAGTCAACACGTCTTCGAGTAAACGGTGAACAAAATTTAAGAAAAACTGACGAATTGAGAACCTTCTCCTTATTTGAAGTCGCTTAAAAGTCAGTGAGTGTCAAAGCTACTACTTTGGAAAATTAAGGGAATAAATCAGCGTGTAAGGTTGGTGCAATTATTTATTTTTTCAACAAATAAAAAAACAAAAATCCAATGGTAGAAAAGCAACACTTTCAAACAAGATAATATCTACAATTTCCTGAGTTCTTCCCCGCCGAATTTTTGTTTAGCGTTTTACTGACAAACCATCGTCACAAATATAATTAGCTCCTGTAATTCCCTTATACGCTTGCGAGGAAAAGCGCTAAATTTGTTATTTCTATTAGCTGAGACACCCTATTTAAAGCTTTTGTTGCTATTGAATAGATAGCCCATGTACCTGGAAAGCCGGTGTTTTCCAAAAAGGACGTATTCGTAGGACCCGGGCTGATCGTATTTACCCTCATCCCCAGTGGCGCCAATTCACTCGCCGAGCAACGAGTAAAATGGTTTACAGCAAGCTTTCGATACACTATACAGTACTCGTTTAAACAACTAGCTTTTGCCCACTACTTCGTCTGCGTGGAGTTAAATTTTTAAAAATCACGCGGCGGTCCTCTGTTTTCTGGAATAAAAGGTACTTAGCAAAGATCACGTCACGGTTGCTGCTGCGTAAGTGAAGGAAAACCAACAAACACACTGCATTTACAATATTTGTAAGAATTTTTTAACCTTCATTACTGATAAAGCGAATTCGTCCGATAACAGCTGTTATCACACGGTATTTCGCTTATAAATATAAATATTAATATAGATATAATAAATACCATAATAGTCGGGAGGTGAACCTACGGTCAAAATAATAACTTCTTATAGAGTAAAAGTGTCTGGCTAGATAAAGAACTGGGTCAAGCTGCAGCTTGGTGAAGAATTCCTATGATTTAAATTGCACATTACTCTTATCTCTTATTCACAGTTACATGACAGTTTCATTAAAGCTTTGGACGCAACTGCTGTTGTAAAATATGGCAAAAATTCGAATTGGAATTCATTTATTCTTGTGCGAAATAATTTTGATTCTGAATCTGAAATAAATTGGCTTAAATATTCAAAATATGGTATTGAGTCGTATTAGTTACATACGAATACTCAACTTATCTCCAAGAATGGCCATACAGTTTATTTTTCTTGTTTTGGAGTCAACTCTTCTTATTTAGTATTAGCTTTTGCCCGCGGCTTTGTTTACGTTAAGTTCGATTTTTTCAACCCCTATTTTACCCACTTAGGGGTTGAATTTTCTTAGCGGATGCCTAGGTACGTCATAGAAGTTATCTATATGCCGAATTTCAGCCTGATCCGTTCAGTGGTTTGAGCTGTGCATTGATAGATCAGTCAGTCTATCGACTAACTATAGACGTTCAAGATATTATTTTACTATTTTTCTGTAATCATCAGTTCCAAAGTATTGCAAGGGTTGAAAGCAAGAAAAATTTTCTTTGAAAGCAACACAAAGGATTTCATTGGAGGCCTTTACCGCGATCGAAGAATAGGTGTAGCCATTGCTTTGTTGTATTGAACGCTTTTTTCCTCGTACAAATGATAAAGAAACCCGATAAGGCTATAGAGTAGTCCTTTTCATTGAGTAGGTAAGTATAATATTTTCATAATAGAAATATTGAATTTCATTACGGATAAGTTACTGCTGTCTGTTACATTTATATAACTAGCTACTGATCACGACTTCGTCAGCGTGGAGTTAGGTTCCCGCGAGAACCCTTTGTTTTTCTAGAACTTCCAGGTCTTCAACTATATCCATGCTAAAAATCAGGTCGATCCGCTTTTATATGGTATTATTAGAAATCGGAGACGGGGAATAATGAGAAAATACAGGATGACAACAAATAGAGCTAATTTACTTTCAAATTAACTTCACTTTAAACAATAATCAAACAGCACCGGTACCGTCAACCTTCCCGTTCGGCGAGTAGGTACCCAAGGAATCATACGTATGCTGTGTAGTTTCGGATTGTGTATGCTACTAGCTGCTACAGCGTCACCGGGGGGGGGTTGGCAAGCGCGAAGCTCTGCCTGGGGTTTGAAAAGAGCTCTAGGGGGGCAACGTCTTCCTAAGGGCGCATCCTGTGAGGCTCGGACCACGATTTAGGATGACTTTGGGACGAATGGGAGGAGTGGATGGACTAAGTTAATCCGTACATCCCCGTAATCGTGGTAAGGATCCACGCATAGGTGACGTTAGAAATCGGGGACCTCGTCTTCGCCGGCGAAGACGCTGAGATACGTATGCGGATGAGGGCTCGCTTTTATACTTTGAAATGGTCGGTACCACCACTCTTACAATGAATTATTTTGAAATTCTGCTAACAGTATATTATTTTGTATTATTAATTTTATTATATTTACTTTAAAAAAATTCAAGTTAAAAAAACGAGAGTAGTCTTTCTTAGAGTAGTCAGTCTTTGTGTAGTGCTCGTACCCATTTATAAGAATCAGTGGACAGTGGATATAAACGAATATTAAGGAAAGGAAGCAGTCCCTTACGTGTCCGCCTTATCTTGACGAGGGTGCCTTATTTACATTACCACAGAGAAATGTCCTAAGCCACCAATATTCAAATTTAGGGCTCTGGCAGATTCAAATCAACAACCCGGAATACATTTCTAACAATAAATAAAATATTCCAACAGAGCCAGTAGCCACAAGGGGCATGACAATATAGCCTCAATAGCTTAAGCCTACTAAGCCTAGTTAAGAGTACGGACTGAAAACTGAAAGATCGACGGTTCAATCTCTACCCGTAGCAATATTGTCCTTGTCACAAGCTTTACGTATAGGACAGAGGGGAATATGAGGCATGTTCAGCCTTTATATGATATAATATTATAAATGCGAAAGTGTGTTTGTTTGTTGGTTTGTCTCCAATCACGCCGCAACAGGGCTACGGATCGACGTGATTTTTTGCATGGCTATAGTTCAGGACCTGGAGAGTGACATCTAGGCTACTTTTTATCCCGAAAAATCAAAGATTTCCCTAGGGATTTTGAATACTAAATCCACGCGGACGAAGTCGCGGGTATCAGCTAGTATGATATAATGTTAAAATAGACTTTACCAAGCTAGAGATAAGTAATTTTGTAATCTTCTTCAGCAAGTTAATTAGTGTACTATCTAATACACAATACATGCGTTCAGGCAGAATAAGTAAGATTATATGACATGTATCATATCTCTTTATTATATTTATAATTTAATATACAAAAATTCCCTTTAAAAAACGACTTCAAACGCCCGCGCCACTACAAAGTACATAATTTATTGTTGATATTTTAAAAACCGCTCAACTGATTTCGATAAAATTTAAATGGGATCACCTGAGAAAACCTATACCCTTTTACCCTACCTATACCCTTTAAAACAAAAAATAATAATTTTCCAAATCGGTTCAGGCGTTTTCGAGTAATCGGTGAACATACATTAAGAACCGATTCCGACGAATTGAGAACTTCCTCCTTTTTTGCAGTCAGTTAAAAATCATAAATTAAGGCTGATTTCACCAACGTAAAATAAGTCTTAAGTCTAATGTGAACTTTTTGATATTTTTACAGTTTTTGTATTGAAATTCTGCCAAAATATTTTATGCTCGGATAAAACTTATTTTACATTGGTGAAATCGACCCTTAGTATATTATAATATATATAGATAGAATTATACCCTCTATCTTATAATCATACTTATTATATCTGAACGCATGTATTGTGTATTAGATATACGAAGAAGATTGCAAAATCACTTAACCCTAGCTTAGTAAAGTCTATTTTAATATTTAATATACGCAATTACCATCCCTTAGAACCCTTTGAAGATTAAAGAGCTTATATTTCACCACGTATACCTCAGCAATTAGAAAGCGTAATCCCGTCTTTGCTTACAGCAAAGGGAATTTTTAAGGACAATAGGTACAGTAAAGTGCTGCCACACTGAGAACCAAATTAACTTGTACCCCGTCTGTCTGTAGTGAGACTGAGTCAAAAAGAAAATAAACGGTTGGACAGGTTATAGCTTCCTTAGCTTTGTTTGTAACCAATTGTATGCGACGCGACCTTAGCGACACTATGTGAACTAAAGTACAAGTTCAAGGCTCAAACCTAAAACTAGGTAGTGACGAGCTTCCACTCTACGCACGACGTGTTGTGTTGGGCCTTCAAAAAGTTAATTCAGCTGAGCCGATCATGAGTGGAGCTAACCCATAGTTCAGTTAGCTCGCATAGCTCTGTAGTTCGCGGTGTGAAAAGATGACGAAGCTATTAAATTGAGCTGCTTTTTTCAGTGAGATGTCATATTCCTGGAAAGAAAATCTCAAACAAAGCACTCTTTTAAGCTTTAACCATTTCAAAGGCGCCTGTTTAGAACTGATTAACATTTCTAAGTTAATAAAACAAAAATCATAGTCATAGTAATACTATAAATGCGAATGTGTGTGTTGTTTGTTGGTTTGTTGGCTACGTATCGACGTGATTTTTTGCATGTGTAAAGTTGAGGACCTGGAGAGTGACATAGGTTACTTTTATCCCGGAAAATCAAAGAGTTCCCGAGGGATTTTATAAACTAAAGCCACGAGGATGAAGTCGCGGGCATCAGCTAGTATTATATAAGTACCCTATCTGAATTTCAGTCAAGGCAGAGAATCTCTTTGTAAAGTATTCCTGACTGATGATGACATAGTAAATTAATAACTGACATACTTAATTAATTATTATTATTTGTTTATGTTATTTAATTTAATACCAATGTAATTTTTTATTCATTGTTAATTTTAATTTTAATTTCTGATAATTTTAATTCTGTATAATTGTATGTATTAATGTCTAAACATTTGCACACTGTCGGTGACAGTCGATTGTGTAAGGGAGCTATATGATGTATTTGACCTGTTATGTACCCACAATTTGGCAAATAAAATTTATTATTATTATTAAGTAAAATAATACTATATATTGCGTTTGCTATTAGGTATATTTCACTTTCTAATTAGAGAAGATAATTATTTGGCTTGTAATAAGACATCAATAGGTTGCTGTTAGTCATTCCTTGACTATACTATCGTCATAATAAAGAGTAACGACGTTACGACAAGGCTGTAATGTCTTTTAAATATCTTCCGGACCTATCATTATCTTAAATTCAAATTCAAATTCAAATGTTTTATTTGCAAGATTGAGTACATAATATGATCTTATACAATTATCTAAGCGCTTCAATCTGCCACATAGTAGCATGCAAAAGAATAGTCATACAAAATTTAATACTTAAATCTATAATTTTTAAATTCAAACAATGTCATACTCATTCTAACTGTTATATAATGTCAGTTCTATTAATTTCAAAAAAAATTAAACAATTATTAATTTTAATTTTAATTAAAAAATTAAATAATCATTAATATTTTTGTCCTGAATAAATTCATCAACAGTATAGTAGCATTTGTTTAAAAGTATTTTGTATAGTTTTGATTTAAATCGATTAGCATTTAGGTTTTTTATACTGTCCGGTAACTTATTATAGAGGCGTACGGCCATGCAGTAAATATTTTTTTTAAATAAATTTATTCTTTGTCTTGGAATTATAAGTTTATTTTCATATCTGTTGGATCTTGTAATTGTGTCAGCTATGCGTGGAAAATAGTCCCTATGCTTATGAACAAAAACTGAGACTTCATATATGTAGAGACTTGGAAGAGGCAGTGTCTTGGTACTTTTAAAGAGTGGCCTACAAGATTCCAAAGGTGCGGCTCCGCAAACGGCTCGAATACATTTTTTTTGAATACGAAACACTTTTATCACATCAACAGAGTTGCCCCATAGGATTAATCCGTAACGTAAAAGAGAGGAAACATACCCGTGGTATGCGCAAAGAGCCGTCTCTTTTGATGTTACACTTTTAAGTTTGTATAGAGCGTACACAAATCGATCTAGTTTTTTACATAGAGAATCTATATGAATTTTCCAATTTAAAAACTTATCCATTGCTACACCAAGAAACACAGTATGGTCAACCTGTTCAATAGGTAAATTATTGCATGTAACTTTAATATTTATTGGAAAACTATTGTATGTTTGAAACTGTATATATTTAGTCTTACCAACATTTATACATAAATTGTTTTGGCTCATCCATTGAACAACTTTATTTAGGTTTTCATTGACTTCCTGTTCAAAATTTTCCTTGTTTTTACATTGTATTATGAGAGTCGTGTCATCAGCAAATTGGATACAGTTACATTCGACTGAGTCAGGTAGGTCATTCGCATACAATAGAAATAACAGTGGTCCCAAGATACTTCCTTGTGGCACACCATACTTGTTTGTCCTAAAGTTTGATGTAAATGATCCCCTTGTATTGCCGCAGATTTTATTAATTTGAACACTCTGTTGTCTATTATTTAGGTAGCTATGAATCCATTGGTGAGCATTCCCTCTTATTCCATAATTCTGTAGTTTATTTAAAAGTATCCTGTGACAAACAAGATCGAATGCTTTAGACATGTCCAGGAAAATACAAGCTACTGGAGTTTTTCTATTTAGACTCTCTGTTATTTGCTTAGTAAGCGCAAAACAAGCTAATGACGTAGAACTATTTTTTAAAAATCCAAATTGTTGAGGTTTTAACAAGCTATATTTTGATACAAATTGATATATTCTTTTGTACATAACTTTTTCGAATATTTTTGATAGGATAGGTATGAGTGTAATTGGCCTATAGTTATTGAGTTCTTTTTTCGATCCTTTTTTGTGTACGGGTTTAACTACAGAGTATTTTAATCGGGACGGGAATTCACCTTGTGATATGGAGAGATTTATAATGTGACTCAGAGGACGTGATATATGTTTGGCGCAAAGTTTAACAGCTCTTGTATTTATTTCGTCATAACCTGTAGAGTTAGTGTTTTTTAATTCCATGATAATTTTATATATTTCACTGTCGTCAGTAGGGTAAACGTAAATGCTGTCTCTAATATTATCATTTTTACTGCTTAAGAGGGGTGAATTGCTCGTATTATTGGTAGTATTAGATAAATTTATAAAATACTCATTAAATTTTTCTGCTATATCATTTGCGTCATTATATTCAATACTGTTGATTTCAATACTATTAATTTCCTGGATTTTATCATTTTTTGCGGGTAGAGAATACTTTTTTATTACAGTCCAGGCTGCTCTACACTTATTTTTTGAACGTATGACGTATTTGGCATTAGCCAAGCTTTGTGCTTGGATAATGCATTTCTTAAATAATCTATTATAATTTATGTATTTATCCTTGTTTATTTTTTTATTACTAGAGTTTAGACGATATGATAGGTATAAAACTCTCTTTCTAATGCTGCACTTCTTTATACCTCTTGTGATCCAGGAGTTTATTTTATTATTTTCAAACACTTTAACTTTAATTAAAGGAAAACATAGTTTATAAAACAAAGTAAGTGTATCATGAAAAGAATCGAATGCACTATTTGTACCCGTCTCTTCAAATATATCGTTAAAAGTTAATGATTCAATGTACTCACAAAATTTTCTAATGTTATCTTTGCTGAAGTCACGTTTAAATTCAAACCAGTAAGGGAGGTTACTTTTATTTGAAATACTAATAGGAGTTTCGAAAGCTATCGATTGACAGGTTTCATGATCAGATAATCCCATATAATGAAGCTCAGCTGTTACATCTGGGATATTACTAGCAATTATATCTATACAGGATTTTTTCCTAGTGGGTCTTAAAATATGTTGATTCAAATTACAATTATTTAGTATCGATTGCAGTTCCTGTGACACTGAATTATTAGTGAGTAAATCAATATTCCAGTCGCCACAAAGGATAATGCGTTTTTTCTTTTTTCTAATTAAAATATTTGTCAAATTACTAAGATTTTGTAGAAATGCATTAACATTCGAGTTAGGTATTCTATATATACAAACAATGATAGCACTGATAGAGGTTATTTCGGTAGCACAGTATTCAAATACATATGGAATTGGTTTAACAGTCAAAGCTACGGGTTTATATTCAAAATTATTTTTTATAAGAATACAGCTCCCACCTCTTCGTTCCGAAAGCCTGGAGTAGGAGGCCACTAATTTATAATTCTTTAACTGAAGGTTTGATTCAGTGCCTTGTTTCATAAAAGTCTCTGTTAAGCAAATAATATCAATGTTACCTACTTTAGGTTTGAGATCTTCTATTGCAAGGTGAAACAGTTCTTGCTTATTCAAAATGCCTGCTATATTTTGATGTAATAAGGTAATGTTAGAAGAAGTTAGAGTATTATGCACGAAAAAATTGTTCTCTATTATTTTCAGTAGTTGGACCAGCTTTATTTTTATCAATTTTATTGAAAAAATTTGGTATTGTCTTTTGGATAAGCTTCACCTTAGAGTTTAAGGAATTCGATATTTTAGGTTTTTTTTCAAAATAATAAGGTATAGTGCCTTTTTTGACTCGGGTATAATATTTATTTGGCTCATAATTTGCATTATTCATAGTTTTTAATACGTTATTGATTATTAGGGGTGTCTTTTTGTTGTATTTTACTATGTAGAGTTTATAATATTCCAAATAATCAATCTCAATATTTATTTTAGAGGATAGCTGTTGGAAATTCTGTTGTAGAGTTTTAGGAGTGTTTGCATTATATTTATAGTTGTTTATCGTATTTATAAATTTGCAATTCATAAAATTTTGTGTCACTAGCTTAATGCTATTATTCAATAATTTCACATTTAAATAGGGGTTTTCTAAAACATTTAGCACAAAAACTTGACATTGTTTGAGTTTGTACAGGGCATTACTTAATTCTGATAGCATAGAATACGGATTTTTTTCGTTAGATCCTATTCCCAAAATAACAATATCATTATTATTCAGATTCTTAAGTAAGCCATCGCAGCTGCTGAGTACTTGTGCTGCAGTTGCCTGTGGTTTCACAAATGAGGAAACAGTGTATACATCATTCCATCGACTTTGGCGCTTTCTCGTGATTTCTCTTGATAATCCTCGTGCTATTTGATCGCCAAGTATTATTATCTTTGAAGGCTTAAGATTATTTTCAGTTGATGTTTGATTTATTAGTGTTTCTTGGGTGGGTTGATTTCCTTGTATATCTTGATTTTTCTTATTAGCAGGTTTTACCAATTTTGGTGATTTAATAGATACTAGTTTATTAGATATGACTTCCTTTCTTAGTATTATAGACTCTTTCGGTGTGGAGAAATTGGCTCTATCGACATTATCAGCGATTGGCGTAGAAAAAGTATTCAGGCTAGATTCAGGAACTCTCGCTGCTGGTGTTCTTGCAGGTGTAGTTTGTTTAGATTGTCTTTCCATTGACCTCAAAGGCGTAGAAGTTACAGAGGTCACGCCATCAGTTAGTAGTGCCTTAAACATTTTAATTTGTTTTACATTGTCTTCTAACATTTTTTGAAGATTTGAATTTTCTAGGTTGAGTCTCGCTATTTCATCATGAGCACTTTCTAATTGAGAAGACAATGCCTTTATTTCTTGTTTTAAGTCGTTAATGCGCGAATTATCTGCCGTGGATAGGTCCGGTAAACTACATGCGCTGATATCTTTTAAAGTTGAATGGTCTCCCGAAGAGCTATATGTTTCATTTCCTAGAGATCGGTTGTGTAAAATGGGTTTTAATATCTTGGGTAAGTTATCCATTTCCGGTTGGGTATGTTTTTTTAATGTTGTTTCCTGTGAATTTGACTTTAGGTTCTTGCATTCATTGCATTTCCATTTTGCCTTTGTATCTATTGACATTGTATTAAATCGTTTTTGAGTAACGCTGGCACATCTTAAGTCCAATAGGTTACTGCAATTAACACATTGTAAGTAATCTTTATTTTTTATCGTCAGAGTACATCCAGCACAGACAATTGTTCTTTTTGGCCTCGTAGACATTTTTAACTTTAATTTCAATGTCAAATAAGAAATAAAATTTGAAAAGCGATAGTTCGTGTCGGTCTCGATCTCGCGACTATTGAAATGGATACTGTCGTCCACGCCACTAGACCAGAATATCATTAACCATTATGACGAAAATATCGTTTAGGTTGTTAGTGGTTAGCGTAGGTACTAGTGTTTTGATTGATGGTAGCTTCAATACAGATGTGAGATGACAGTTTTTATTTTATGAAGGTGTTTACTGTACGGGTGTAAGCTTCTCGATCAGTGATTTTTACTAGATGGCGTTAGTGGTATATAAATCATTCTTGGATCATCATTAATAATAATGTTATACATCAATCTTCTAGATTTATAACCATATTTATTTATTTTATTTTGTTCCAGCGTGTAATTAATCAATATTACACACATAAGAAGCACTTTAATCGCATCACTTTTCCAATTTAGAAGATTGAACTTTCCGTTATTCAGTTTGAATTGTCTATTGTTATTGTCACTCGAATTTTTTGTGTTTATATCATAAAAGTTTATTTACTGCACTTATATTTGTTAACTTTTATAACTACTATAGCACTTATTTTCACTTTTATTATTGTTAATTAGTTGAAATGTTTATATACGTTGTTTAAATTTACATAAACATCACATAGAATTGTCAATATTTAAAACACGGTTTTTACGTAAATTACTGCACAGTATTTATTGCTTTCATTTTTCCACTTGATTTGCATTACTATTAGTCCTTTAAACACTTATTTACACTTCTTATTCGGGAATTTCTATTTTTAAAACAAAAACTATCAAAGAGCTCGTGTTTACTTGGCGATGCTAGCGCCAATCTCTCAATTATTAAGAGCAATCTCTGGTCAACATTGCCATGAAACTCCAGGCAATCAATTACCCTTAATGCTTTTCAGAGCCCTTAATTGCTAATTGCTCTATTTTTATTGCAGTTTATTTTCTTTATAAGCCATGGACTTCTATGAGAATCTAATAGAAAAACGTCTATGGAAAATCGCCTGGAATTCCGCTCTTATTATAATATGTCGTTTTAACTCCAGAGGTGCCGTTTAAACTTATATAATAACTAGCTGATACCCGCGACTTCGTCCGCGTGGATTTAGTTTTTAAAATCCCTCGGGAACTCTTTGATTTTCCGGGATAAAAGTAGCCTATGTCACTCTCCAGGCCCTCAACTATATCCATGCAAAAATCACGTCGATCCGTAGCCCTGTTGCGGCGTGATTGAAGGACAAACCAACAAACAAACATACTTTCGCATTTATAATATTAGTAAGGATATATAGAAGTATGCGTCATAGGTAGAACCTACTGAAGCCACTAACCCGCCGAATAAGTTTTCTGTGTAGAGCGCCTAAAGGCCAAGAAAAATTCCGCGATCGTTCGATTTCCGTTTTCTTTATTCCATCAGATTGGTCTCTCGCTCTTATAGAAGAGAAAACACGACTAGCACAATATTATGCACAATATCAAAATTAGGCATAGGCTTAGCTCTGATTTATGTAACTACTAGCGACATTCTTCTTCTTCTTATTTATCAACCTATAGACGTCCACTGCTGGACAAAGTCTCCTGCATGGACTTTCATAGGCTTCGGTCTTGCGCCGCCGGTTGAATCCAGCGGCTCGTTTGATGTCGTCGGTCCACCTGGTGGGGGGTCTGCCAACACTGCGTTTCCCGGTGCGGGGTCGCCACTCCAACACCTTGGGACCCCAACGACCATCAGCTCTTCGAACTATGTGCCCCGCCCACTCCACTTCAGTTTCGCGACTCGCTGAGCACACTAGCGACATTGCGCTCTCGTAACAATTAGTTAATGACCCAGAGACTGACTGAATGCAGTCTCTGGGTGAAGTTTTTTTGACTAAACTTCATTTTAGTAAGTTTGCTAAGCTTTGAGCCGTGAAAAGAATTCAAAGTGCGATGGCAATGTTCTAGTAAAAATGTTTGTTACTTATTATATAAGAGTTTATAACGATTAATTATTACAAATGAATTACTCGCAGTTCGTTGTATTCGTGTCTTATGTATGATGCCGGATATTATGCATACCTAATGAGTACGTATTATCCGGAGTAGGTTATCTTAATCAAGATTTACCCATTACCATGAATACCTAATGCGAAATGCAGCTAATACTGTATGAACATACCATGGCCCCACGGTACGGACAAATGATCTCAAGCGAGTGCTTGATCGCTACAAGTCGTATGTCCAGCAATGGACATCTATCTAGTTGATCCAAATATATACTACTCATCGCAATGTAAGTAGCCACATAACTTTGATTAGGTATATTATGATTGATCACATCGACTTAGACTATAGACATTTACTTGTGCGAATATCATTTCTGTTATGTTCTATTTATTTCACTCTCCGAAAGCGATAACATTAAGGGCCCTATCTCATTAGGATGCCATGGCAGCGACGCCGGCAGCGCTGCCAGTCAAAACGTCTCAAATTGTATTAGAATAGAATAGAAATATTTTTTATTCAAATAAACTTTTTTACAAGTGCTTTTGAATCGTCGATGAGTCTACCACTGGTTTGGAATGCCCTTCCTGCCGAGAAAAACCTGCAAGAAACTCAGCGGTTGCTCTTTTTAAAACAAGTTTACAATACAATAGATACTATGCTATGTATCCAGTGTTTCCACAATGAGGCGAAGTCCCAAAAATGCATACTACTTACAATTATTTTTCAATAAGTACATATTAATTTTAAACATTTTTATATACGGTATTATTACCACGTACCTAACCCTACACCAGTTTGGTGTCGCCTATACGATTTGACTGGCGTCGCTGCTATGGCATCCTCATGAGATAAGGCCTTAACTGTCATTTCGTTGTCATTTAGCACGAAATACAGGGCCAGCTTAAAAATTAGGGACATAGTTGGAATATCAATCATTCAATTCTATCAATGGCGCTTTACTTTGAAAGGGATTGCGATAGCAAGTGCATTAAATAATTACCTACCACCGTGTACCCAAACAGGAAACAACTGCTTAGTCAAATGAGGGTCCCATTTATACGGTCGTAACTCGACTTATCTCCCTAATCCATCGAGTCAGGCTATTGAAAACACATTAAGCCTTCCGCGAAGACGTTTACGAGGCTTTCGATTTATCGACGCCGAGGAAACCTCCCCCCTGTTAGATAAATAACTCTGTTGTTCTGTTGCAAAAGATTTTTTGCACACTAAATTACTTGCGCCATCACGATTTACGAGGCGAAAGCTAAAAATTTACGACGGAAAAGCAACGATTATCGGTGTTTCCTGAATTTTTTTAGTCTAGGTATTTAAAGGTATTGTGTTATTGAATGACAAGATAAGCCTTTACTGCGATCCCATCTGATGGTAAGTGATGATGCAATGCTGTGGAAGACCATGACAGTCATGAACTCATGACACAAACGTATAATGTTCTCCTTTAGCTTGTGATAACGTATTGCATTTCTACACGAGTAAGCTATGTTGTGGAATTTTTAAAGATGTCACATAGCGTCTTGCGCGTTTTTCCACTTAATCAGCGAATTATTTTTTTGAGCCTAATAAATACAAAGCAAACCACTTCAAAGCTTATTTAAATTCACAAACCAAATTCCTTTACGGACTAAAATAAAGTGACGATCACAAAAATTCAAGATTAAAATTCCTTCGCTTTATTTAGAAGAAAGTCAATAATAGAACGAAATTGCGTAGGTATCGGATATTCATTCACGAATTTCTATCAAATAAGTACCTATTGGATAACAATGGGAAAGCTTTTCGAGTTTTTCTTACAGAATTCCATTTTGGTCTTCTTTTCTTAAATATGAGAAATCTCAAATATTTTTTTTAACAATTTTATGCTCTTACATTTTATATTTATAATAGGTATTTGTTTTACACGAAATCACGTTGATAGATAACAAACATCATTAAGGTCACCTAAGCTTCACTGACGGTACGTAGTTTACATGTGAATTAAAACTTACGATCAATTTAAAAATGTAACCATTAATAGTTATTGTTCATATTTTTGGAGCGATTTACAGCGAAGCGGAGCTGTGTACAATGTCATTAATTAAATATCACATGTTTTAACAGTAAAAAACCCCATCACATGATTTTTCCTTAACAATTTTAAACGAGAAAATTCTTTATTGTCACGAAGCTATGAGCTTTCTTATCTATGGTGGCAATAACTTTCAACAATGCCTTTGTGTTCCAAAAGAACTAACTACCTGTACCCCTCGATCGCTATTGAACCCTTTGGATACGAGTACCTACGTCAACAGTAGGCCATTTACACTGAATGGAAAAATCGGCCAAGTGCGAGTCGGGCCTCGCTCTTTTAGGGTTCCGTTAAAAAATTAAATTAAAATATTTTCATGTACCCATGGAAACATTTTAATTTAATTTTTTTAATTTAATTTAATTTTTATTATTTGTTGTTATAGCGGCAATAGAAATACATAATATGTGAAAATTTCATCTGTTTATCTATTACGGTTTACGAGATACAGCCCGCTGACAGACGGACGGACGGACGGACGGACGGACGGACGGACGGACGGACGGACGGACAGCGTAGGCTTAGTAATAGGGTCCCGTTGGTACTCTTTGGGTACGGAACCCTAAAAATGAGTTTTCAAATTTATTCCAAAGAATAAAAGAGGGTAAACAATTAGGGTAAACCGACAAATCTTATTCGATTCAGAAATTGTTTATTATTTTAAGACACCCCAATAAATTTATATGAAATCATGAAAAAAAAATAAGTACTATTCAGAAATTAGGCTCGGCACATTTATCAATATAAAGACCCGCAATTTTAGGTTACCTCATACATGGTTACCTATTTGAAGAGTGAAGCTATGATTAAATTGTGAGCGTTTCCTAAAACCCAAATCAAATTAGGGCAAAGTTAAACTCAAACAATAATTATAATAGGTTATGAAAGCTATAAAGTTGGTTGACGAAATCAACATTTTTCCACAAACATCTTTTGGGTTCTGCGACATTTATTTTACGAGGCAATACCGTAAAACCACTCTTAGACATTTTGGAAGGTGCTCAAAATATTATGACGAGTAGCCCAAAAATCACTTAAAATAATGACGTAATTTATAAAGACATGTCAATAATAAATCAACATACTCTAAAAAAAATTTTTTTGTTAAAGTATAGTATCAAAGGAAGGACTCACTAACATCGACAACAAAGATTTTTTATTTATTTTTCCCTATTATGGATGCAATAAAGGACACAAACCACAAAGAAAACTCCTATAGAGGGCTCGAATAAAAACTTTGTTCGACGCCAGAGAGAACGACCAATTCTTTCATAAATTGACTATTACTTCGTTCTTGAATAGAAATATGTTTTGCAAGTCAAATGCCAGTAGTTTTCCAACAAAATTTGGTCAATTTGCATGCGGTCATTAGCGATTTCGTTCCACTTTTCGGTCTATATCTACTCGAATGTTTTGAAATTTAATACGCTCTAATCATTTTGTCAATCATGTCAATCTGATTTCCAACTACATTTAATATTGTGATTAGTTTGAGCAAACTTGAGGAAAGCGAACAACAGAAACTTGTGGGTACTGAACTTTAAAGATTTACTGCGGCGGACCTGATGTCAAAACTGAGATTAATAATTTGTTAATTAAATCTAAGAACCGATACAAATGCTAGAGTTCTAAGGTGCTTGAATGGTGACTCCGCGCCATGAAAAAAAGCATAAGGAAGATCGAATCGCTGGGAGCCATATAGACACAAGCGGCACAAAATTGTGACCCGTGGAGATCCTTACAAAACTCTCAGCAGTGCAAACCTGCCACTTGAGACGACCACGACTTTTATTGCTTAGGAACCCTTATAAGATCACTCTCTTGTCCGTCTGTCCGTCTGTCTGTCCGTATGTCACCACCGATTTTCTCAGGAACGGGTGGACCTAGCAAGTTGAAATTTATACCAGATACTGAGGCCTATAGTTCCTATTAGGTGTATAAAAATCAAGTTCCTGAGTTAACACGATAAAAAGATATGGGCAAATTTAGATTTTCGCGAAAACTTGTAAGTACCAAAATTTACCTTAATTTTTAACTTTTTTGACGTGGTAACGTCTTATAAATTGATGAACACCGGCTGCACGCACGAAAAGAGTCACGTTCCACCTGAGCCCGAGCGTGCAACCGAGAGCGCGAAACAAGCAATAGAGAGGCACGATCGGCCCAAGCGTTGGCTTGTGACTTGTTTCTTTATGACTTTATCACGTAAAACTGTCGTCCGTAAACCGACGTTTTTATTTTTGGAATTTTCCCTTTACTTGTGCTGTAACACCTTGATTTTAACCAAAATTGATAATTCTAGGTCAACCGGAAGTACCCTGTAGGTTTTACAGTACAAATAAAGGAAAAATTCCAAAAAATTGAAAAGTTGAAAATTATAATATACTAATAATTAATAATATAATGGCGGTATAATGGTATATACGGAACCCTCGGCGCACGAGTTCGACTCGCACTTGACTCTTTTTTTTTTCATTGTACTAAAAATACATATTTTATTTTATTTCTATAATTGAACGATCTCGTACCTCTCAACGATTTATCGAAGCGATTAATGGAATAATCGCTCCGTGGCAGGCGACATCGAGGAATCCAACATGGGGTCCGAATCAATTAACATCGAAAACCAATTTGCTTCAAGTTACCCTATGCAAATTACACCAATCGAATATCCGTGATATTCACACTATTTTCCTATGAACTATAAACATGAAAAAAATTAAGTCGATCCGTTACTTGGCTGCTATAAGTGATTGAAAGTTAACCGACATTTTTGCATTTATAACATTATTAATTATTATATTTAATATAATGTTCTAAATGCAAAAGTTGTTATAACATAAATGCAAAAGACTTTATTGTTGTTTTGTTGTATTGTGACGTTATTGTTTAAAAACCGCTCGACCGATTTTAGTAAAATTTCAATGGGACTACTTGGAAAGTATACCTTTTGAAACAAAAAAAAGACTTTTCCAAATCGGTTCAGGCGTCTTCGAGTAATCGGTGAACATACATAAAAAAAGATTCCGACGAAATTAGAATCTCCTCCTTTTTTGAAGTCGGTTTTAAAATTGGATTCAACATACGTCATATTGATTTCGTTCGTATAAAATGTAGCCTATGTCACCCGGACCATTATAACGAATCGATTGACACCTATGAACTAGTCCATCAAAATTGGCTAAGCAGTTTATTCACTACGATGGAACATTCGTAAATTAAGTAGTCACATACACACATAGATATAATATAGACTGCTAACACATAACCCTTCCTTTCAGCTCTGCCGTAGACGGGTAATAAAAAGCACTCATTCGATCCACTATTTTAATGCTTCGTTGATCCTGAAGTATTTTCCAATTATTTTGATTGAGTACCTAATGTTTTGTGCGAGTACAATAATAATATTATAGGTAAGTTAGTTTAATTCGTTGATATTTCTTATAATTTTATGGACCACTGAAGTATGAAACAAGACTTATTTCAAGGGAATGAAGGGGATGTATTACGTACTATTATTCGAAATCAAATGTTATTTTGTCTTTAAGATTATTTCAGAATCGCCGAATAGTGTTATTTACGGACGAATAAAGTTATCGTTTTGAGAGTTTTTGTGTTGGCAATATGTCAAAAACTCTGGATTTGTTGGTTTAAGATTCATTCGTGATGGTCAAATAGAGCCTTACAGATATTTCTGTTGAGTCTTTTTTTAAAGATGTAACTATCGATTAAATCGTTAACTACTACCTGTACCGGTATAGTTTCAGTACTACAGAAGCTCTAATCTGCTCAATTAACTTTTATTATTTGTAACTGAATTTATTATTTTAAATGAATACACGCGTCTTCTTCTTGATAAAAAAATACCGAAAGAATCTTTTAATCATCCGACAAAAGCTTTTATCGGATGTTCGGAATATCTAGATATATATTTATGTACCTATATATAACTATAACTAATCAACTATGTAAGAAAGATGCAGGTAGGCACATGGATAGTTTCATATTAGTTTTCAACTGCACCTCTGATGCAATCGATTTGCATCTCTCAAATTGAAATAGTTTTGCGTCGAACTTGGATGAGAATTTAATGTGTTTATTATTGTGTTGTTAACTTCTTCCTTTTAGGAAGTGTTCGCTTTCAGTAGACGATAGCAATTTAAGTTTTGAAAATAGGTTTAGATAACTACTATAGATTTTCGAAAGAGATCGGTTGATGCCGTCCACGCCTTTCAAAAAATCTCTTTTGCAGGGTTCACATGCTACCTTTAACATAAGTATCTTTAAGGGATGCGACCAGTATGGCCAGGACCAGACCAGTTCAGTTCAGTCCAGACCAGACGTAGTCTGATTGGACCGTGGAGTGCGGTTGATTCCTAACGTTGAAGTTGAAGCTGTGCATTTTGAATATAAAAACTTTATTTGAAGCCCCGAATTCCAGTAAAAAATTAATTCAAACATAAAACCTCTATAAACCGCTTTAATAAGCACTCCGTTCCGCCGCGAACATCTTTCGGGATCAGCGGATATTTACTTTACGAGACGATCGTAAAGGACGTTCTTAGCCTCTTCGGTGTCCCTAATGGGCTTTATAACGACATGCCCTTACAGCTGAATTTCTGTCCGTAACTTTCATTATCTTAATGTGCAGTGTTATGAATTCTAATACCGTTTTTGTATAAAATGTATTTTTTTTATTTAGTAACAAGATAAGTATAACAGAAATTGGGTCAGGATGGTCAAATAATTAACAAACATTCATGAGGCTCAAGAACAAGTTGGTCCAATGAAAGTATTCTATAACATAAGCCATGATTGCGTTCTCACCTGAATATAAGTGACGATGCAGTCCAAGGTGGTAGCGGGCTAACTTGGAAGAGGTACCGGAACACAAAAACAACTGGCAGTACGTCTTTGGTGGTAGATGGTAACCAGCCACAGCCAAAGCCGTGTTATTGGTAAAGTATAATAGTATTTATCTTACAATATAGGCAGGTAACTAAATGTGAGTAGGTGTCTAGGTGTGTTTTCGCAAAATCTGTTAACCTATCAAAATAAAACTCGGCTAGAAAAGTAACTTAATTAATTGAAACGGAATATAGGTAGGTTGGTATTAACTATTTAGAACATTGAATTTTAAGGCAATTGTCTATTTCTAAAATTAAAAGCAAACTGAAAAGCATTCAATCAATTATTATAATTATAACCTACTATCAACTTTGAAGAAAATTTCAAATTGACGACGAAAGCAATAGAATAAACAAGACGAGTGGATTGTTATTTTTGCAAAGAAAGATTCATTAATTGATCATTACTTCAGTACTGCATCTCGGAAGGAGAGTCTATTTGCAAGTCACGAACTCCAATTATCATGAGAATATTCAGTGGTACATCGAAGTTTAATGACTTCTATTAAGTATTTAGGTATTATTTATTCGATTAAAAGTTAGCCATCGTCTGAAAATCGACCATAATTAATATAGTCATTTGCCGTCAACTCCAATTCGGCTGGGCAGCGTTCGGGAAGCTCCGAGATGTCTTCTCGTCCAAAATCTCTCAGTGCCTGAAGACTAAAGTCTTCGAACAGTGCGTGTTGCCAATGATGACTTACGGATCCGAGACATAGTCGCTAATTATGGGCCTCATAAGAAGACTCAGGGTCACTCAGCGAGCGATGGGGAGATCTATGCTCGGTATATCACTGCGAGATCAAATCAGAAATGAGGAGATCCATAGGAGAACCAAAGTCACCGACAGCTCAGAGAGTCGTGAAACTGAAGTGGAAATGGGCGAGGCACATAGTTCGAAGAGCTGATGGTCGTTGGGGTCCCAAGGTGCTTGGAGTGGCGACCCCGCACCGGGAAACACAGTGCTGGCAGACACTCCACTAGGTGGACCGACGACATCAAACGAGTCGCAGGGAGAGTCAAGAGGCGCAAGACCGAAGCCTGTGGAAGTCCATGCAGGAGACCTTTGTCCAGCAGTGGACGTCTGTAGGTTGATAAAGAAGAAAGAAAAAGAAGATTTGCTGTTACAATAAAGGTACCTGTCGGTCTTAGCCCCATGGGCCATGACGCACCAGTAGATGTTTCTAATCAAAAAGAAACAGAAATTCATAAAAGCCAAAAAAAAAAATTCGTACTACTCGTAATTCCATAATCCCATGAACAATGTGACAATAACGAACGACTTATGGATTAACCGCTACACGACACCCAACAGCCCGAGAAAATCAACATTGGAAGTAAACCAATTAACAAGAACCAATTTGTTCAAAGTTAACAGATTCAATCAAAACCGTCGATATCCGAAGATCCTTGTAAACAAAATTGAAATTTGAAACTTGGCTATCGAATTATTGTTTAATATAATTCTATCTTGCCCGTGACTGACAAAGTTTGCGTGGAATTAGGTTTTAAAATAGTTTACAGATTTTAAAATACTAAAGTCTAGTTTTCATTTGGTATACATACTTATTCAAAGTAGCAATCGTCATCATCATCGATTACCTAACGTTATACCGCTGAATTTTCATGTTCTGTTATATTTTTAATACAAAACCTATCAGTACGTCCCATTTTTATACGGTGATGGTGAAATTGTTACTAAAAATAAGATCGATTTACAAACAAAATTGAAATTGTTACCAATAATATTAAATATTTTTATTTTATTAATGAAGTAATCAAAACAAATTACAATACTAACTGCTAATTCTTACGTATATTTCTTATGCTATCACATATCGCTTCTTATATTCTAGTTTGCATGTCCTAATATTCTAGTCCTATCCCATAACATCGCACTGCAAAACAATGATTATTATAATAGGAAGTATTAGTTTTAAATTCCTAGAGTAACGGTCTTATTTATTTGACCTGTGGGTCTGTGGGCTCAGCAACATAATAATATAATCAATAATAATATTTATCTGAGACCGGTACACATTCTGCCTAGTATCACAGAATATATAATAGTACTACGTACTAGTATTAAGCGAAGCGCTACTTGTATTAAAGAGTAAAGAGAAGAGTTATCTGAGATATTATTACGGAGGGGTATATAATATTGGGATGTATTGTAAAATATTTTTATGTAGGGTTAAAAAATCTCGTAGTTTACATGGAGAGGAATCGCAGTTAAGTTTTTGTATGGCGACCAGCATTTAAGATGACTGGAAAAAGAACAATATATATTTTTTTAAATTACTTAATTGTCTTTAAATTAATATCACAGAATCAATGCAGCTACTTCACAAAATGCTGACTCGTCCCCAATACGCTCTGAATACGTTTTTCCATCGAATACGAATTCCGAAAGAGGTACTGTCAAATGCACGGTGAAATTTAATACTTTTCCAATTCTTTGGGAGCCCTTCGACGTCCAAATAGCTTGGCAAATCTTTGGATACGTTTCAATGGGCTTACGCGGCTGTAAATGGGAATATTTTGGTCCGAGATCTTTCACTTCCATAGGTGTAAACTTGCCATCTTTTACCTTTCTTGCAACATCTATGGAATATTTGCATAACAACGTTGCTAGTTTTTGTTTCCTGTGTTCCCTATGAGTTGCCAAGAACATCAGTTCAAGACTGCAGTCGACGCCATATCTGTAGAAAGAACAATCGTTTATTCATCACAAAATGGGAAAGATTTAGGCCAAGTGAGGAGATCATATTATACAGTAGAATCCCGATTATGAAATCAAATCCGGATCAAATAAAACTATGGGAATTCCAAATAGGTAATCCAAAATCCGAATAAGTGATTTCAAAATCAAATCAATCAATATTTTTTGAGTGGGAGTGTATGATCGGAGACAGGAATAAACTGGCAACATGTCTTTGCGCGGTCAAAAAATTTTAACATCGGCTATTAGAGATGTGACGGATAGGAGTCCGGATTATCGGATGTCCGGATAATCGGTGTTCGGATGATTGGGTTTCTACTGTACTACTTTTGAGAATATTATGGAAAACTAATTCAACGAGATTAGACAGTATTTACTTAAACAAAATATAATCAGTTACTGTAAGTATCTTAATCGTTACGTAGCATACGAGAACAATGGAAAATCTCTACAAATGGTCGCTGCATTACTTGGTAATATACCCCACCCCACGTAGAAGTAGGATAACTTTAAAATAATGCGCTTACTTTTCGAAAAAATTGCACCTCGCATCGACGTCGGCCATAAATTGTATAAGCGAGCGGGACGAGGCCTGGCTACATCGCTCCTCGGCGAATATTTCGAAGAATGGCTTTTCCGACGCATCCGTCCTTTGAATCTGCAAAAAATGAATTTTCAATTTTCTCTTCACGCCTTCATAAAACCGGTTTAACATTAAATTTTATGTTTGAGATGAGTTTCTATATCTAGAACCAGTTTTATCTTTGTGTTTCATAGTCATTAATTTCTAATAAAAAGTTGCATTAGGTATGCACTAACTAGACTAAAACTAATAACTAAAGTAGAACTAAAAAAACTAGTTTTTGTTTTTAACTTCGTTGACTTAGTTTTTTTTGAATTCCCTAATCCAATATATCTAATCCCGTTAAGTATAACTTTTAATCGGGGTAAACAAAGATAGCGTTTACCCCAACAAACTAGTTTTGGTTTATAGACCAGGGTAGAAGCCTTAAAAAATAATAAAAAGTGAAAAAAAATAATAGTAGGATGAAACCCATTGGAAAATGAAGAGAATGCAACAAAAATGAAAGGAAAAATAAATTACGGGCGATCTGAGGTCGGGAAGTGGGGGGGAGGGGGGGTTTAAGGGTAAAAAACGGTTTATCTCGATTTCCGGAAAAACTACAAGTCCTATGGAAAAAAGTTAAATGGCAAAGTTGTAGGTAATAAAAAGATCTACAAGTTTTGTATTTAGACTTTTTTCACATAACCTCAAAATGTATGTGAAAAATTCAAATAACCAAGTTTTTGGTTCCTGAGTTCCTGCGGGAATTACAAACCTTCATCCACGCGGACGAAGTTGCTGGCATCATCTAGTAAAAATTATAAACATAAAATATAAGTAGGTGTGAATTATTCACTAACCTGTATTTTATTGAAAGAAACCGACGCCACCTCGCCAGTGCTGACGTCAACGGCAACCAACGAGACTCCATCCAACGCGGCGTCGGCGCATAGCTCTAGTAGTTCCTCTGCTGCTTGGGGGTTCTTGTTCACCTCAGCCCCTATCGACACGTATTCATCTTGACAAAATGCATCTCTAATTACCTGTTAGCGAGAGATCGAAATTCAAATTAATTGATCGGAGAAACGTCTACACGCAGAATATTCAAATCGCGAATCTTCAATTTTGCAAAAGCATGGGAGTGAATCGTACTTATAGGTAGGTACTATCCTTGCACGAGATCTAATGTCCAGCAGTGGACGTCTATCAGAAGAGACAAACCAACCGTTACATATGAGCTGAATTCAGTTTGAGCTATTTAATTTTTATGTAAATAGGTCGCGTGGAAAACAGATCATCATCATCAACCCATCAACGTCTCACTACTGAGCGCAGGTCTCCTCTCAAAGAAGATAACCCTACTCTAAAAATATCACAGTTTATCTGTTTTCCGTTGTCCGCCAATTCGCACTTGGCCAGCGTGGTTGACTTTGGCCTTTTATTCTTTCTCTGAGAGGAGACCCACGCTCAGTAGTGAACCGTTGATGGGTTGCTGATGATGATGATTATAAATACTCGTAACTATAGAGCAGTTTGAAAGGTATGCTATTGTGTGAGTACATAGGGCTATCATATACCTACCTACTGAAAAGGGTAAGTTAAAATTGTAACTAGGGGTTTTTAAAACCAGACCCAGTAGGTAAGAAAGTGACTCAAAGGCAAATAAATGGTCTTCGTAGTTTCTCCCTAGGGACAGAAAATAAAAGCGACAATTAGCATCTATTTAATTCTGTCTAGTGGAAAATTCATTTTGCACTACTGAAGTGTTTCAACTTACAGTAGCACTTAGCGTTACTTACTCTCAGTGCTCCGGGGAAGGTGGCAGGTGACAGTGATTCTATTCTATATTTCCCTGAAATAAATAATTAAGTAAATCTTACTTGAGAACTATTCACTAAAAGGTTATTAAAAAATTACATTATGCGTAATGGTCTACATATATCACTCGCTGTTTTTTTTTTCGATGACAAGATAGTCCTTGACTGCGATCTCACCTGATGGTAAATGACGATGCAGTCTAAGATGGTAGCGGACTAACTTGGAAGGGGTATGGCAGTGAAAATTCAACCCATTACCCTAATCGGTTTCTACATGCCATCGTGCCGGAACGCTTAATCGCTTGGCGGCACGTCTTTGACGGTAGGGTGGTAACTAGCCACGGCCAACGAAAGCCTCCCACCAGACCAGACCAGAGACTCAGAAATTATAAATTCCCAAATTGACCCCACCGGGAATCGAACCCGAGACCTCCCAGTTACAAGACCACAGCGCTCACCACTGCGCCAGGGAGGTCATCGCTGTTTTATGTCTGAGATTTAGATTAAAATCACGCTCTCGCTCTGTACGCTTAGTCCGAGTTATAATTCGTTTGATCGTAATAGTAAACGATGAAATTAGCATCAAAGTAAAATGAACCATAACAGAATTGAATTAGAGCTCAATTTTGTGTATGTACTCTTATACGTTTACATATAAGAAAACGCTCCAAATTAAAATCGTCTGTGTTGAATTTGTGACTTTAAATCAATACCATAATTGTTCAAATTACTTTGATGCTAATGTCATCGTTTACTATTACGATCCAACGAATTAAAACTCAGACTAAGCGTACTGTTCAGACATTAGACAGAGTTAAGTGTCAGGACATGTTTGTGTCATTATAACTAGTCTAAAAATTGTTGTTCAGTGTGTTGATCGCAATTAACTCTGATTGGCTGGAGCTCTCTCGCTATTGGTTAAATTTGATGTAGCAAGAATGCCATTTAATTAATGTACTCTAGCCTTTACTCAAGTAATCAGATATGATTGCGATCGTCACACTGTAGCAATCAATTTTTGACAATCCCACATTGGAGCAAGATCCCTTTATCTCTGGCAAGATCAATCTAGATCTCGGTCTCAGTGCTTTTGTAATTCAAATCCTGCTCATTTTTCAAGATGCTGTTTATTTTCCTTCCCCGACCTATTATACATATATTAAGTTCTTCTTCTCCTCGAGTCGACGACACCACAAACACGGGCAGCCCAAAAGGCCGCAACCGCAATAGCTCTGTCGGTATTGCGATCTTGTTTCTTTAAGGTGGTCATCTTGGTTAACAGATTAGTCAGCCAACTGATTATCTGTTTATGTTGTAAGTAGCTGCTTCCAGGGTTCTTATAATCGATAAAAAACTGTGCACCACAAGGCCGGGGAGGTTCTTTAAATGTCCCCTATATAAAGTTGGCAACCCTAGATAACTAAGAGGCCTTATAGATATGGAATATCCTACAGGCTATTCTATAGGTACCGTAAGATAGAATGAATTCAAAATACAGACAAACACTAGATCATAGAGCATAGAGCAAAATCTGATTACACGTTAGCATATAACATTCAAATCATTATCAGACTAGGTCGAAAACCCAGAAACTATATTTACTTTATCACTACAATGTTATGAAAATAACCCAAAACTCACCATTGTCTGTGATAAACAATTCCATTTTACTTGCTAATACCTACTATATTTTATTTAAAACACAAAACGTAATAAATATCGCAAGAGTCACTTGCGCAATGCGCACGCGCGTGCTTCACCCGTCAACTGGAAACTGACCTCCGCCACAGTTGCCTCCGCGCTCCGTCTGAATAGCTTAGACCTTAGAACCGGTAGAACAGACTGGTGCTATGTAAAATAATATTTTTTTCTTATTTTATTTCTTGTTAGAGAGATTTATGCCATACTAGCTTTTGCCCGCGGCTTCGCTCACGTTTTGCCCCCTTAGGGTTTGAATTTTCAAAAATCCTTTCTTAGCGGATGCCTACGACATAATAGCTATATGTATGCCAAATTTCAGCCCGATCCGTCTAGTGGTTTGAGCTATGTGTGCTGTCATTGACCTCTATTCATACAAGCACGCTGAACTGGTTATCGACGCGACGATGTGATAATAAAGTAGGTACTTACCTAATTTGATTATCGCCATTTTTATACCGGACTACGGCAAAGCCAATAGGAAAGATTTTAGTAGTCTAACTACATAGGTAAGTATGTGTCTATTTATGAATGCTCTACCGTGGCCTAAATTAATGAGCTGATTTTGATGAATAAGGTGTCAGATTCGATATTTTGAGTGACAGGCTACATTATACACGAACAAAGTCATATAATATGACGGATGTTATATCCAATTTTCCTTTGCCGGGTAAGACTGAGTTTCCACGGCGCGGTTCGCACCCGCACCCGCAGTGGTTGCGGTACCGCTGTTACCGCGCCCGCCGCGGGCGCAAACCGCGCCGTGGAAATTGCTACTTCATTTTCCATACAAATCTGCATGGAGGCCGCGGGCCCGCAACCGCAGCGGGCGCGGTTGCGCGCTATATTCTTATGTACCTACATAGGCAATAACAAATAACAGATCACTAATACCTGAGTGCAAAAAATTGAAATAGAAGTTTAAGTTAATTTTAGTGTGAATTGACTTAAGTGAGTGTTGATAGCCTAGTGGGTAGGACTGCAAGTCTTCTATTCGGGGGATCGCGGGTTCGATCCCAGGCACGCACTACTGAATTTTTAGGTGCGTTTAAACCAGTTAGTCCAGGGTAGATAATTTTTGAAAATAAAAAAAAATATAGTAGCTAAAATTTTCCGTAGGTCACTCAGGTATATAATAGCAATAAATAGCCATCTACGCATGTAATTTAAAAGGTATTTCATAGGGGCTAGGAGGGTCTGGGCCTTACTACCTGTTATTTCGTATTTCGTTTCTGCATTTTCTGAGAGCATTTACCATAGTAGGTAATGTATATTTTTTTTTACACCATCAGGAAGTAGAGATTTCAACGAACAAAAAGCTCACCGACTTTTTTTAAAAGCAGATATTTTGACGGGAGAATTTTCGATTGAAAATTAGGTGCTTTTTCAATATTAAGTCAAAAAAGAAGACGAAAAAATAAATATTTTAAATCAGAAAAATTACAGTGTGTTTGGGACATAAAATAGTAGATTATTAACCAAGGGGATAAAGCAGTGTCTTCTGTCGCGGGTGACGAGTCCTGAGTGTAGCGAGGGATTTAAGTTCACCCAAGACTAAGACAGCTTTATCACCGAGGAAAATACTCTACTTTTCGTACCATTTGCGAAAAAATTAACACAATAATAATATGAGATAAGCATTTATTCATTTATTCATGTCCAATGCTCATGCACCGCTCCACCCAGTAATTGTTGAGAACTCTGCACTCGAAATTGTCGACGAGTATATTTACCTGGGACACACAGTCCAGCTAGGTAGGTCCAATTTCGAGAAAGAGATCAACCGCCGAATCCAACTCGGCTGGGCAGCGTTCGGGAAGCTCTGAGATGTCTTTTCGTCCAAAATTCCTCAGTGCCTGAAGACTAAAGTCTTCGAACAGTGCGTGTTGCCAGTGATGAATTACGGATCCGAGACATGGTCGCTAACTAAGGGCCTCATAAGTAGGCTCAGGACCGCACAGCGTGCGATGGAAAGAGCTATGCTCGGAGTATCCCTGCGGGATCCAATCAGAAATGAGGAGATCCGTAGGAGAACCAGAGTCACCGACATAGCTCAGCGAGTCGCGATACTGAAGTGGAAATGGGCGGGGCACATAGTTCGAAGAGCTGATGGTCGTTGGGGTCCCAAGGTGCTGGAGTGACGACCCCGCACCGGGAAGCGCAGTGTTGGCAGACCCCCCACCAGGTGGACCGACGACATCAAGCGAGTCGCAGGGAGCAGCTGGATTCAGGCGGCGCAAGACCGAGCCCTGTGGAAGTCCATGCAAGAGACCTTTGTCCAGCAGTGGACGTCTATCGGTTGATAAAGAAGAAGAAGAAGAAGCATTTATTAAAAATAATGACAGTTAAAAGTAAAAGTTAACATTCGAAACATTGGTCCAATTATTATTGATAGAGAACTCATTTTTGTTTGGTACATTTATTGTTGATGAGTTGATTTGAGTATTTCTCTGTTCTTGCGTCTGAGCATTTGCACTGATGGAATCCGACAATTCACTGTCACTGTCGCTTTGATTTAACATCGTAACGTATTTTTAGAACATTTACTTATTTATAAAAATAAATTAAAATAAACTTAACGTTTATGTATTTGAAGAAAACAAAAACGAGGCAAATTCCTAGACTAATATTTTTTTGTCGGAAAAGCAAAGGCATCAAGCTCATATGGCCTCGTCGGTTTTCGTAATTTTATTTAATAATCATAACTGCATAATAAATGCGTATTCCTTTTTCAAAAAGATGTATAATGCTTTATATACCTATACTCAATGGTGTAAACACAGATGTAGTTCAGTATAAATTTCGGTAAGTATTCCAAATTTAAATCACATTCTCCCCCTAGAGGATGAATGAAATTCAGTACAATTTTCTTTCCCTGTTTTTAACAGATTAAAAATGACTATTGTTATGTTCGCTTTTTGTGGCACAGAATGTCACTTTTTTGAGCAAGTGGTACGAAAAGGTAAGTTTTCACCAAATTTCGTGAAAAAATATTTTTTTTGTAAAAGATAATAATAAAAAACCAAAAACTTGGTTATTTGAATTTCTCACATACATTTTGAGGTTATGTGAAAAAAGTCTAAATACAAAAGTTGTAGATCTTTTTATTACCTACAACTTTGCCATTTAACTTTTTTCCATAGGACTTGTAGTTTTTCCAGAAATTGAGATAAACCGTTTTTTACCCTTAAACCCCCCCTCCCCCCCACTTCCCGACCTCAGATCGCCCGTAATTTATATTTCCTTTCATTTTTGTTACATTCTCTTCCTTTTCTAATGGATTTCATCCTACTATAATTTTTTTTAATTTTTCATCATTTTCAAAGGCACTGGTCTAAGTGGTAGATTCACTTGACGATTCGAAAGCAACACAATATCGAGAGAAAACCTGCACGCCAGAGTTCTCAAAGGTGCGTGAAGTCTGCCTTATTAGCATTGGACCAGCGTGGTGCACCTACAAGCTACAACCCTTCTCTAAGAGGAGAGTTGCGCTCTTGAAACTTCGAAGAATTCAATTAAAATCTCGAAATCTGGTTCAATCCTACCAGTTCTAGATCGCGTAGTAAGTATAATAAGTCTATGCGGAAAGTATTACATACACTTGTAAGAAAAGTATTAACTTCCTGCTAAGTGCTATCTAGTACCTATCCTATCAGTATAATCTGTTTCAATTGCCGATGCACTATGCTGTAATTGTGCTTCGAATGGATTAGAAAATTGCTGGCAATAGATATTTCGAGGTGCAGTTTTTATTTTATACATACTTACCATTAGGTAGCACAAGGTTTTTTCAAGATATCTACCTACTGAAATAATATTAAATTTTAGACATAGTTTTGTACTTTGCTCTTTAGTTCATTAAGGGGCTACTGGAAAATTATTATTGTTATTCTAGCAGCTAGCTGATGCCCACGACTTCGTCCAGGTGGATTTTGTTTTTGAAACTCTTTGATTTTCCGGGATGATACCTACGAGTATGTCATTCTCAATCTCAGACAGGCGGACAGACGGACAATAAGAGTGAGATGCCACTCGCTCAGCTCAGACTCAAGACTGAGTTAAAATGAGACAGACTTACGTCAGGACATGTTTGTGTCTCATTTTAATTCTATCTTGAGCCTTGAGCAGAGCCAGAGTACGAGCTATAGATCCTTAGTGCTATAGCCTAAGGCTGAGATCTATAGATCGTACTCTGGCTCTGCTCAAGAATCAAGATAGAGTACAAATGAGAAACAAATATGTTCCGACATAAATCTGTCTCGTTTTAACTCAGTCTTGAGTCTGAGCTGAGTGAGAGTGCCATCTATAAATCTTACACTTAGTGTAAGTTCACCCGAGTACACTTAATCTTTATATTATATCAATTCATAACATAAGATACCTAGAGACGATTTTTGTGATAAAGACAATTACGAGATTACAAAATTACCTAAATCGGGCGATATGGCGAGCATCAGGGAATAGCATAAATATTTCATTTTATCTATTACGTCCTGTTTCATTTTTTGTGCAATATTCATGCAAATATTTATGCTAATCTAAACATATAAAAGGAACAGATGACTTACTGACTGCCTGACTGATCTATCAACGCACAGCTCAAACCACTGGACGGATACTCGATCGGGCTGAATTTGGCCTACAGATAGCTATTATAACGTAGCCATCCGCTACGAAAGGATTTTTGAAAATTCAACCCCTAAAGGGTTAAAATAGTGATCTGAAAAAATTTATCGTAAGCGTAGCCGCGGACAAATGCTAGTACAGAATAAAATCGATAAGTACAAAATTCAAATCAAATTTTTTTATGAATATACTTTCTTAAAGTTTTTTATTTCATGTGCTGCAAACAATGCTGCAATGTAGTTAACTTAAACTTCCAACTCAATGTTAGTAAAAAACAAAAAATAGTAATGCATCCAATATTCACAAGTGTCTTCTCTCGAATGAGAAGTGCGGATTAGCAGACTTCGCACACTTTGAGAAAATTGTGGAGAATTCACAGGCATGCATAATAGTATATACCTCAGTAGGTACTTACTAGTTTATTTTTCACAAATGGCCTGTCCGTAGCTACGAATTCTAAAAGGATTAAGTCAAAAATCCAATAAGCTCGGATTTTATCGTAAGCAATCCAAAATAGGATTCTCGGCTCAAATTCCCGACGATGGGCTAATTTTCTGAGCGAACGCTGCTTTACCGCTCCAAATTATATTGTCAGCTGCTACCCACCGTTAAATCGCAGCGCCTTTTAATTAACAGTCCATTAATTAAAGTATACATACACATTCCGATAAATAACCTGAATTCGAAAAATATAGGTCTCAAATTCTTATGAAAATGAGGCCTTTTTATATGAAGAATGATATTTATAAGAAAAAACTTTAAACATTAATTTCATTTTATTTTGTATCAACAACAACGCGAAGGTGGATACTTAAATAAAACAAGAAAAAAAGAAAAATAGTGGATTAGCAAAGTGACGCCAGGCAATTTTCATTGCCACAACACAAGGTTACTTAGCGGTCGATTAGAACTATGAATAGGTCAAATCAGTGGTGAAGAGATCTATAGGACTAGACTGAACGACACAGCTCATCGAGTCGAGAAACTGAAATGGAAATGGACGGCCATATAAAGTAAATAACCAATGACATTGGAGTCCTAAGGTTGTCGCGGCAGCATACAAGCGGGGCAAAAACATGTTCTGTGGCGATCCATGCAAGAGACCTCTGTGCAACCGTCGACGACTATTCTTGAAGATGCGTAATGATGACGGCTGGTTTTGGAACTCACATAGTTTTAGGCGTTCGTAAATAATTACCCCCATTATATTTGAATTCAGACAAGAACCTTCCTTAAACCTTCTACATAAGCCTTCAAAATTCACTTTACATTGCCCAATACTCAAAAAGCTTAAAGGGGTACCGCTAGCAAGTTAACAAGTGGTATAATCCAATAAGCAGTATTTTGTCGTAAGCCACAGCCTGAGGGAATGGTTTGTAAATAGAGCCCTCAGTTCAAATCCCCGGCATTCGGAAATGATTTCTATGAGCCAAGCTTTACAAATCTTAATAGCACTAGGTATTATTATTGTCAGCTGCTACTTGCAGTCAGTTTGATTGCCTTAAAACTGATCACATATCTAGTAACACGTACATTGCAAACATTGCGATTTATAATTAGGTACGTACCAAATTGTAATACTGTTTTTCATACTTTTATAAGTGAATGTGAATGTAGCCCACAGTTCTTGTTTAAGGTGCTTAAAAGAAGCAATAGCTGATGATGGATTTGGTCTTTAAAATCCCGCGGGAACTCTTTGATTTTCCCGAATCAAAGTACCGTCCTCAACTATGCCAATGCAAAAAAACACGTAGATCCATAGCTCTGTTGCAGCATGATCGAAGGAAAAACAAACAAACCGACAAACTAACACACTTTCACATAATTTTTCTTTTTTATTCGATGACAAGATAGTCCTTGACTGCGATCTCACCTGATGGTAAGTGACGATGCAGTCTAAGATGGTAGCGGGCTAACTTGTAAGGGGTATGGCAGTGAACATTCAACCCATAACCATAATCGGGTTCTACACGCCATCGTGCCGGAACGCTACATCGCTTGGCGGCACGTTTTTGACGGTAGGGTTGTAACTAGCCATGGCCAAAGCCTCCCGCCAGACCAGACCAGAGACAATTCGGAAATTATAAATTCCCAAATTGACCCCGCCGGGAATCGAACCCGAGACCTCCCAGTTATAAGACCACAGCGCTCACCACTGCGCCAGGGTGGTCGTCAAATTGTTTATAATATTAGTAACATTTGGTCTTTGACCGTCTTCTTCAGTCTTTAACTAGTGCTGACATGAACGTGCTCTCGGTAGAGAGTAGAAGATAATAATAATATGTTCCTTGCGAACGAAAGTGTAACCGAGCAGTGAAGGAGCAGAGTGTTGCATCAAGCTAACGCGAGTCTTTACTGAAAATGTGAAAACCGGCAAGAGAATATATGTATAATAAAATACTATGCCGGGAAAAAGAAATAGAACTAGGGGACATCAAAACATTTCAAACCAATTAGGTACTGGAATCGATTTCTAAAACTCGTGAAACCTATTCCGTTGAAGTACCTATTCAAAAGCTTTTCGATGTAGTTTTCGAATACTTCTATAGAGGTATTTGGAAATAAATAGATTGTTTGACTTTTATGATTGAACAAAAAAGAATTTACGAAAATTGGCACTTGTCCAGTATTAAAAAATCGGCCAAGTGCGAATCGGGCCTCGCTCTTTTAGGGTTCCGTAATCCGTTAAAAAAAATTAAAATATTTTCATGTATCGTTGACAAAAACAAATCAAATGATTGTATTTTTTACTGTTACCACGACTGTGACGGAATCCAATTTTCTGGCAATGCTTTTTCATGGCAATGATGTCTTGAATGTTGAAGGGCGTGATTTTAAATTCCTTATTTTTCTCGTCTTCTAAGAAAGTTATTAATTTAAAGTAGTACCTACATAGTCTGCGCTATGCAAAACTTTTCCTTTTTTACTCATCGAAGAAAACTACACGCGAACAATAGTAGCCAAACAACAGCCAAACAACATTAACTAACTAATTAAAACTTAAGAAAGAATTTAGAACGTAACAAAAACAAAACGAAAGTTTGAAAAACACGGTACTGACAATCGCGAACGGTACGTTGCTATCTGTACTAAGTGGGTTTGGCGTGACGAAGTGATGTGGGGAAGCGTGACGGGAGGTAGCGGCCAACTTGAAGCAAACGGGTAGTACTAAATGGATTTTGTGAAATGTTCAAAGTATGTCAACGATGATGTAACAGGGGGTGACGGCATGTTTTGAATACGTGATTCATCTCACTTACACCCAAATAAATTTCATTACGAAACCCCGTGACGAGCAATTCGGGACTCAGTATTTTTAATTAGACTCTGAAATGTTTTTGGAAAGTGTAATGTATGCGGCGTTGGGGGTAGAAAAGAATTTGTATTCTATTCACACTTCGGAATATTCATTTGAATTTAGAACATTCATTTGTGAGGTAAGCTCTTTATTAACTAAATTCAATAATTTATTAAGAAGAATATTAATATTCAAATCATTTAACAATTAATGTGATTGTAATCTTAATATATATAAATTACGTGTCACGTTGTTTGTACGCGATGGACTCCTAAACTACTGAACCGATTTATATCAAACTTCGTAACTATCTGTAATTTGGTCCAACTTGAAAGATAGGATAGTTTTTTTTGATTATGATAGTTTATTTGTTTTATTTATATAGATAAGTTGGCGGTACGAAGTTCGCCGGGTCAGCTAGTAGATTAATATTTTTCTCGCGAAAAATATCTGATTTTTTTTTATTTTGACGGCAATTATTCCATCGTCAATTTTTTTACTCTGCACGTATACACATAGGGCGATTTCCCTACTGACCTCAGCAAGACCTCAGCAAAGCGGTGATGCCCAAATGACGGCAAAGGGTAAACCCTCGTAAAATTTTATCCCAAAAACCTGCCATTTACGTTGTCTGTATACGCAATTACTCTGGAAGGCATTTCGAATTAGAGAGGTACGGCTGGTTTTAAAACTTTAGTTTATGAAGAACGTTTGGCACGGAAATCCCTATGTGGTTAAATGGGAAATGAAATTTTGTACAATTTTTTTATTTTGTTGATAAATTATGGATAATGTGCGACAGTAAATCATTATTCTAAGTTGCATAAATATAATAATATACAGGTAAATATATAAATGTACCTATGTAATATTATTTATTTCTTGAAAGTAAATATGGCAAAGTCCGGAGTATTTTCGTTTGCAGTAGAGTTGCAAAAAAAATATACGAAAAAAAACATCCAACGTGTCAAAGCGAGCCTAGATGAATTGAGTTACCTTTTGTATTTCAATTTCCTCGTCACGTAATATCTACCTTTTAAAAACGTGACATTAAATCGTCACTCACTAAAAAATCCTTCACTGTATTAACATGTAAATAGAAAATAATATTCCGAATGCATTCACTCAGTAAAAAGGTAATACATAATTTTAACTGACGTTCAAAGCAAAAAGCCCTCAATCTGCTCTATTGGTGGACAATCGACAACGCTATAAAACTTAATAATGATGTATCCATGCATTTCATACAATTTAAACGGCAATTACTGCTGTGGCTACTACCCTTTCATTAAACGTAAATTCGTGCACGTTTCCTTTGCCAATGACTTGCGAGCTAAAAAACTATATTAGCTGTGCTATTTGGAACTAATAGTAATATTCAAGGGGCCGACCTAAAAATTCCTGAAAAGCTGGAATTTATGAAAATGGGTGCGTGATTTCACCACGCTGAATTTTCAATTTTGATTTTCCATTTCTTAACAGATTGAAAAATGCACTTATATATTTGAATATGATATGTTTAATGTGTTTATCGTGATTAATAATAATTAATAACTAATAAATAGTATGACAGAGAATGGTTATGTCGATTAGCTTCGCTCTGGGAGGAGCAGCTTTTGTAGACTCCCACTTGGTGGACGGATCAGGCACCGGTTTGTGTTCGGAAGAGATCTCGGAGCCTTCCAATATGCGCTGAGGGTGGCCATCGAGGGGGTTTTAGTAGGTAATAATCCTACATAACCCGATAATCTCCCTCAGGATATCGGGTATTTTGAGAAGATTTCCCCCCCGTTAACAAAAAAAAAATCGGCTAAGTGCGAGTCGGGCCTCGCTCTTTTAGGGTTCCGTTAAAAAAAATTAAATTAAAAGATTTCCATCTACCCACCTACCCATTTTAATTTATTTTTTTTAATTTAATTTAATTTTTATTATTTGTTTTTATAGCGGCAATAGAAATACATAATATGTGAAAATTTCATCTGTCTATCTATTACGGTTTACGAGATACAGCCCGCTGACAGACGGACGGACGGACAGCGTAGGCTTAGTAATAGGGTCCCGTTGGTACCCTTTGGGTACGGAACCCTAAAAAGGTGGACGGATCATGGATGATGTCAGGCGAGTCGCTGACAACCTGAGTTCTGCAACTATAACTTCAAGAGACCTAAGTAGCAGTAAAAATCTTTCGGTTGAGATCATGAGATGATGATGATGATCTCGATTAGAGAAAATAGATTATGTACCTACATACTCCTAATTTCAAAATTGATTTTCTCATTCCCGGCTATAGTTCTTGCAATTCACGAGGGCGACTGACTTGTGGTTGTGTGTGTGCCGTATCTGTATAAGTGTGAGCGGGCGCAATGCTCACGCCTGCCCGCTCCCACCTAGGCTTTGACAGGCACGCACACTTATGCAATGTGCATGTACACGAAGTAACCACAAGTAAAGCTCACTCGCCTCCATGAATTGCAAAAACTGTAATTCCATAGAATCAATGGACACAGATCGCTCGGGGACATTAATTCTAAATTGTAAAGTGACGTATGCGTCTCGCCGCTTCGATCCTTCAATGGTAACGCGAAACCAAACTGTCACGTGAAGTCCATTGTCTGCTTTGCTATGCGATAGGGTAGGGAACTCTAATAGGCTGTGGTGCGACATTCTAAGGAATGGGATTTCCTTGATGATGGTTGACTGGTTATTGCATAATAAAGTCCGATTACAGTGAAGCTAAAATTATCTATGACACAAAAAAAACTAAACGAAAATCGGATCACCCGTTTGGGAGCTACGATACCACAGGCAGATACACAGATACACAGATAGACAGACACGTTAAACTTATAACACTTCTCTCTTTTTGCGTCGGGGGTTAAAAACGTAACGTATCTTTTTTGACATTTGCCTGTCTAGCACGTACGCATGCACGTTGGTACCCAAAAAATGGCACCAGGAATTCTATCTGTCTAGCATTTGTTCACATTCAGCGATCCAATGTGTTACGGAATGCACAATTGCATTTCTAGATTTCGAATGTGAAAACCACCCACACTTTTGTCTCTCATTGTGTCTCACAACCGCAAATAGTAAATCTTGACTTGGAAACTATTATCCACCGGCGGGATTGTCTAAAAATGAATTGTGTTCCGTGATCTCGTCCTCACTTTTGTACTATGTAGTTTGCACTTGCACTACTGCGCTGCCACAATCTTTAAATGTAAGACCATTGATAAAGTAAAAAACAAAGCACCCTAGTCTATGCTCTCGGCGACAGGCCACCACGCTCGCTTGTCACCTGTCCATGTCATTGTGCTTTTTTGTGCATTGCGCTGTTCACGTCTGCTCCTTTTCTAAATTAAGATTTAATTTTTTTCTTGTGTTTTTACAGTTATTTCTTTCTTTGATTAGAACATGGGTAAGCGGAAACGCAAATCTAGAGATGATTTTGATAGAAGATTGGAAAAGCTGGAAAAGATGTTGTACAAACGAGGTCGGCGTGACAGTAGCACGTGTAAGTCAAAAAAATCTTAATACGTGTTAATGTTATGTCAAAGTCTGGTCAAGTCTCTAGAGTTTTCACGAGAGGTTAACCATGAGAACGTTTAATGACCATACTTACGTAAACTGAGTAACACTACACATGAGCTTTCACGAGAGGTTAGCCGGTAGTAATTATAATATGTGCTCACTTTACGAGACATACATACATACTATTTTGACTGTTTTTTCTTGGAGCTTTCACGAGAGGTTAGCCGTAGAATTTTCACATGCATAACAGTCCGAATCGTAAACCTGCCGAATTATTTTTAGGTGATGAGGAATCTTCTAGCGACTGTAGGTCAAGGAGCCGTTCTCCGCTTGCAAACCGGCCTAGTTGCGCTAGAAGCCGCCGTAAGAGCCGTCGCTACCTGTCATCCTCACCATCACCCTCGCCTACTGATAACAGCGACGATCTTGTTGAAGAAACAGGAGGGGGGCATATTGAAGAGCCAGTGCTTTCAGGAGAGGCAGCAGTGTCTGAAGAAGTAGCCACGCCCTCCTTACGAGCCGACATTGAGGGACTTTTGGGATTGGAAGGTGCTCCAAAAATCAGTAATGGAATCGAGTTACACGAAGGTCTCAAACAACGGTGGATGGCGATTCTACAGAATGGCCTTACAGAAGACACTAAATCCAGCCTCATCAGGAAATATGACCCACCTAAAAATTGTTGCCTATTAGTGCCACCGAAGTTGAACGCAGAAGTCACTGCGGCTATAAGTGAAAGCGGAATCAAACGTGACAAACGTATTGCGGACCAACAAACAGTCCTAGCCGCAGCCATTTCAGCCATCGGCAAGGTTTTAAACGACATGGTCTCATCGAGCCAAAGTAATGCTGAAGTCGAAATCCTTAGTGATTCCGCCAGACTGTTATGTAGTTTATACCATACCAACACAGAAACTCGCAGGAGTCTTATTCTCCCCGGGCTCAACAAAGATGTTAAAGATACAATGACACAGAGCCCGATTTCAGAATACCACTTTGGGGACAAGCTACAAGATAAAGTGAATGCATGTAAAGCCGTAAAGAAATCCGCAGAAAACTTGAAAAGTTCGCCAGCCCAAAAGCCGCCAATAAGAAAGGCTTTAAACTTCAAGGGCCCACAACGATCCCAGTTGCCACGTCCGAGTGGGCAGAAACAAAAGCTCAGGCAACCAGCGCACTGGTCCACGAAGCCAACCATGAGTCAAGCGAGGCGATCCCCGCAGAGGCGGCGGCATTCGCGGCGCCAGGATCAACGTCGCCGCTAATGCAGGTACAGACTGGCAGGCTAAAATATTTTACTGACCGCTGGGCTAGTATTACTTCTAACCCAACTATACATAGGTGGCTCAAAGGATACATAATACCTTTCTTTGAAGTTCCTATACAGGATACTATCCCGAAAAATAATACGTTCTCACCTAAGGAATCTGAGCTGATGCGAAACGAAATTAATAAATTATTAAAATTAGGTGCAATAGAAGGTTGTTCCCCAATAAATGTTCAGTACTTATCCAGTATATTTTTGCATCCGAAGTCAGATGGGACTTGGAGATTTATACTTAATCTTAAAAAACTCAACAAGTTTGTTAATACTGTTCACTTTAAGTTGGAAGATGTAAGGACTGCAATAAGACTTATGACCCATGGGTGTTTCATGGCCACCATAGATCTAAAAAATGCTTACTATGTGCTGCCAGTAAATAAGTCAAATAGAAAGTATTTACGTTTTCAATTTCAGGGATCTTTATTTGAATTTACTTGCCTTCCTTTTGGACTCAGTACCGCACCATATGTTTTTACAAAAATTATGAAGCCGGTCATTTTACACCTGAGATCACAGGGTTTTTTGTCTGTCATATAATTGGATGATATCATCTGTCTTGCTGACAGTTACGAGAAGTGCTTACAAAATGTCTCCACCACCATAGCCTTTTTGAAACATTTGGGTTTCACAATTAATACAGACAAAAGTGTTTTGGAACCTAGACAGAGTTGCCAGTACTTAGGTTTTGTCTTAGACTCAGTCCAGTCTTCCATTTCAGTACCCCAAAAAAAGAGAGAATCTATCCATAAGTCCATTCTTGAGTTGAAAAGAAAAAAATACTGTAAAATTATAGATCTCGCTAAGTTATTAGGCCAGTTAGTAGCAGCATGCCCAACCATAGCTAATGGATGGCTCTATACAAAAATCTTAGAAAATCGTAAAACTGCAGCATTGCAGGTTAACAATAACAACTATAACAGTACCTTACGATTATCAAAGGGATGAATATTAGATTTAGAATGGTGGTGTCTTCATATTCAGACTAGTCTTTGTAGGATAAAACAATACAGTTTTGAAATAGAGATATTTTCAGATGCTTCCCGAACTGGCTGGGGTTTAGTCTGTAATGACATCAGAAATAATGGACAGTGGACTGAGGATGAAAAACTTTTTCATATAAACTACCTTGAGCTATTAGCAGCATTCATAGGACTTAAAACTTTTGCATCTGAACTAAAACACTGTGAAATTTTGTTAAGAATAGACAATACAACAGCTATTGCTTATATCAATAGAATGGGTGGCACCCGTTTTCCGCATCTTAACAGTTTAGCAAGGGTTTTGTGGCAATGGTGTGAAGACAGATACCTGTGGGTGTTTGGGTCTTACATAACTTCTAAAGAAAACAGTGTCGCAGATAAAGAGTCAAGGCGCTCACATTCTGAGATTGAATGGAGTTTGAGTGATAAGGCCTTTCATAATATAATAGATGAGTTAGGGCCTCCTGAGATTGACCTTTTCGCTAGGAGCTATAACGCCAAGTGTCTGAATTATATATCTTGGTTTCCAGACCCTAATGCGAGTGCTGTAGATGCTTTCACTTTAAGATGGGATGGGTCCTTTTTCTATGCATTCCCTCCATTTTCACTTGTGAGTAAATTGTTACAAAAAATTAAAAAGGAAAGAGCTAGAGGCATTGTAGTAGCCCCATTGTGGCCCTCACAACCTTGGTATCCTCTTTTTAATTCCATGATGGAATCCCAACCAATAATACTTAACCCTTGCTGTAATTTACTGTCGTCTCCTTCCAGCAGTCCACATCCACTGCACAGGAGCCTCAGGTTGATAGCGGCCAACTTATCAGGGTAGCATTCATGAAGCGAGGGGTACCACTTTCCTCAATGGACATTATGCTGAATTCACTGTCAACCAAGACACGGAAACAATAATATGAGCGTACCCTTAGTCAATGGCTCCTTTTCTGTGAGACTCAGGAGAAGGATCCTCTTTCAGCCTCGGTACCCACAGTTATCTCTTTTTTAACTAAAAAATTTAATGAAGGTTTGTCATATAGTTCACTCAACGGAATAAGGTCAGCAATATCTCTGATTTTAGGACCTCAATTAGGAACTGATGAAAGAATGACCAGATTTTTTAGAGGAATTTATAGATTAAGACCAAAAAAGCCTACATATGAGGATGTCTGGAATCCTAGTATAGTCTTAAATTATCTGTCAAACTTATTTCCCAATGAGTCTCTTAACATGGAGCTACTTACTAAGAAGTTAGTTACTCTGTTGGCTCTTGTCACAGCACATAGAGTCCAAACATTGTCTCTAATATGCTTAGACAGTATAAATATTAATGACGACAATATTAATATCAGGATTCCGGCCCCTATCAAAACATCAGGCCCCAATAGACCTCACCCGAACCTAATCTTGCCATTCTTTATGGATAATGTCAGTATATGCCCTGCAACCACTCTGGTATATTATCTTTATGCAACCAAGGATCTCAGACAAAATTGTAAAACTCTTATTCTCACAACAAGAAAGCCCTACCATGCTGCCTCTACTGCCTCGATAGGCAGATGGATTAAACAAACCTTATGCGACAGTGGGGTGGATGTCACTAAGTTCACAGCACATAGCACCAGGCATGCATCCACTTCTAAAGCCAATTTGGCAGGTATTAATATAGAAGTCATTAGAAAGACAGCAGGTTGGACCAACAACTCGTCTACTTTTGCTCGTTTTTACAACAGACCCATTGTTGATGATGTTAATAGTTTTGCGGAAGCAGTGTGCTCTTAATAATACTGATAAACAATGATGATGAGTGAATGAGGGTTTACTTAATTATTAATTAATTGTACTCAATTAATGATATCAAGTTTACAATATTTTAATTTAAATGTGATTTAAAGAAAGGAAAGTTTATAATTTGTGTGAAATAAATAATCGACCGAGCAAAGCGAAGGTCTCTGAGTTTACTAGAGCGATTTGCACTTGTCCGTCCGTCCGTCTGTCACAGCCTTATAACTTCTGAATTACTGAACGTAATTACTTCAATTTTAGATATGATATGTAAACCGATGGCCTCCAGCCGAAAATGGCTTAAAAATCGGCCAAGTGCGAGTCGGGCCTCGCTCTTTTAGGGTTCCGTTAAAAAAAATTAAATTAAAAGATTTCCATCTACCTACCTACCCATTTTAATTTAATTTTTTTTAATTTAATTTAATTTTTATTATTTGTTGTTATAGCGGCAATAGAAATACATAATATGTGAAAATTTCATCTGTCTATCTATTACGGTTTACGAGATACAGCCCGCTGACAGACGGACGGACGGACGGACGGACGGACGGACGGACAGCGTAGGCTTAGTAATAGGGTCCCGTTGGTACCCTTTGGGTACGGAACCCTAAAAAGTTATAAAAATCTTTATTTCAGGGGGGCTCCCATACGAAATGGGGGGCTTTCAAAGTGGAGATTGTATTCAAGCCTAGATTTCTAAAACCACTTTGTTTTAAAACTTGAAACTTAAATAAAACACATAATTTGAGTTATATTCTGTACTTGAACAACAAATACTAAGATTAGATAAATATTATAAAGAAACGAAATTATTTGAGTTTTAATGGGCATCAATGTTTTTAACAAAACTTCACTATACTGTTACTAGATGGCGCTGTCTTTAATATTGTAAATATGCATCCCATCCACGAAAGCAGATGACGATTGACGTCATCAGATTCGGCGCGTTTTAATTACAATATAATATAGTTAAAACTACCTTATGGGAATTATGGGATACCGCGAGGTCTCAGTTCGGGGCGAACCACTAGTACTGTTGATTTACCAACACAACTTTCTTCTTTGAACATCTACATAGTACAAAAGTGAGGACGAGATCACGGAACACAATTTAATAGATCGGACTAACTTACCTAGTGACGTCCGATCCCCAATTGTGTGAAGTGATCTCGTCCTCACTTAGTTCCAACCCTACCCGTCATGGGCCCTCTGGACCCTGGATCGATTAGGCATTTAAAGTCACCCCAGTGAAAGTTGTGTCTAGTATTCTTTGAAATAATGACATGGACAGGTGACAGGCGAGCGTGGTGGCCTGTCGCTGAGAGCATAGACTAGGGTGCTTTGTTTTTTACTTTATCAATGGTCTTACATTTAAAGATTGTGGCAGCGCAGTAGTGCAAGTGCAAACTACATAGTACAAAAGTGAGGACGAGATCACTTCACACAATTGGGGATCGGACGTCACTAGGTAAGTTAGTCCGATCTATTAAATTTTATTGTGCGTTGATCAAAATCACCTCTGATTGGGAAATGATCGTGATTGACTAAAATGCATTATTGGAGCAAGAACGCCGACAACTCACAACAATTGAAAATATAACAATGATTGATGATAGGCACTTCCAATCGATCATCATCATCATCATCATTAGCAACCCATCAACGGCTCACTACTGAGCGCAGGTCTCCTCCCAGAGAAGGGTTATAGGCCATAGTCCACCACGCTGGCCCAATGCGAATTGGCGGACTTCACACACCTTCAAGAACATTATGAAGAACTCTCAGGTGTGCAGGTTTCCTCACGATGTTTTCCTTCACCGTTGAAGCAAGTGATATTTAATTGCTTAAACGCACTTGACTCCGAAAAATCAGAGGTGCGTACCTGGGATCGAACCTGCGACCCCCCGAATAGGAGACCACAGTCCTAACCACGAGGCTATCACTGCTTCGATAGGCACTTCCAATCGATACAATTAATTATATCTAGATCGATAAAGGCGGTAGTTTGTCGCTGCTGCGCTCATAAGCATAAAACACAGATCATACCCGGATCTATTATCCGGGTATGATCTGTGTTTTATGATACCTTCCAATCGATATCGATCGAAAATACATATTCTACATAAAATTATATTATTCTGCCTCAAACTTTGAGTATTAAACCAACGCAGGAGAGGAATTGACCCCTAATTTATTCGCAGAAAAGTCTGTCAATTACGGTGGGGGGCGAGGTAGCACACATGAAAACTTGCTTACTACAGGTGCATTTTTCCATCACGTCGCTATGCACGCACACAATATAATTAGCAAACACTACCTTAAAGTATATGCACACTATCACATTCACACACAGGGACGCTCTATCATTACATGAAACAATCGCATCATTTGTGTAAGCATTTTAGGGATTTGACACTATCGATTATCGACTTTCGATAAGTTCAATTATTTACAACAGAGTTACTTTATTCGAGAGTAAATTTTTTTGTTCAAGATCTTTAACATGGTAGGTATATAGAAGCGCTAGGAAACGAGGCTTTTGCCGTTATTTCAGTCATAATATGCCTTTGCTATTAGATTGACTCTTTGTAGGCTTTTAGTACTTGCGTAAAGATACAGCTAGAAACTTTGGACTATATTGACGCTGGAAAGCGATCTAGCTTATTTCAAAAAATAACAAAATGACTTTTTTATATATTTGGAAGAAAAAGATACTGCGTCGGATTGTCGATTTTCGTTTTCCTATGACATTATTTTTCTAAGATACTATGTTGACCTTCTCTGCATGTTTATATTATATATTTTTTGTTATTCATATTTTTAAACGTACTCAAAAATGCTGTAAATACTAAGACACCATCTATTTTTCAATATCATACATTTTCAGTCATTCATTTCATCAGTACTTTTTAGCAGTGCAGTGCACTTAGGTGTACTGTAAGGACTTAGGATTATCTGATTATTAACAGATTTTGTAGATACCAAGGTATTTACTCGCACTATACTCTCAATCTCATGCTGAAAGCATGCTGTAGGTACCACAGTATATCACCTTAGAGCAGCTGTTTAGTTATGATTTAAGGTTATAAGCCACCAGGGAGTGCTGTACTTTGTCATAGGTTTTTAATAATATTGTTTATTAAGTTGAGAGACATTTAATCATTATTTGAATACGTAGTGGGTATTAATATTGAACACATTGATTTTTTAAATAATCTTGTTTAAATAAACATACAGCATTTTTAATGAAACATCATTTGTTTTATTTATGTTTAAAGCGAAAGGGGAATGCCCACTGTCCATACAACTTGGGCCCATCGCGGACATGCAAAGATTTATTAATACATTATTTATTTAGGCTTTTTAGTGTATCTTTAATAATAAAATCTGGTTCAGGTGGCCGCCAGACTAATAATATGAGAAATATAGCGTATTTTTGTAACCATTTTGGGGTTATGTTTTTGACAGAGACCTTAATTGTCTGTATTTTTATACTATCCCTGACTTGTTCCTGTTTCAAAATATCACTGTTTATTACTTTAAAACAATAAAACCTACGATTTAAACAACAAATACGCATTTCGCAAGATGACAGACAATAGACATATTATCAGACCATTTCTAGTTCCATGTATCAGCCAGAGACACCATCTTCAAAAACATGAGTGAAAGGAAATGTCATCTGATGTCAAAAAATGAATGTTGCCATTTACCATTTCACTCGTGAGTGAAAATATTTATAATCGATTCTTGAATAATACTCGAACACAATCGGTACTGCAGAGTCACTTAAACTTATGAGAGCCGTCGGTATTGTTAAGACGTAATCCTGCTGTGTATCGCTTATTCATATCATATTTTGATGTTTTATGTCTCCAATCTTAATGACGTAACCTCGCCTCTCTGGACACACTATACATAACTAGTGACCCGCCCCAGCTTCACACGGATAGTAGAGCATATTACGCCTATACTTTGCAATCTCCTTGAAATGTTCCCTAAGTTATATTGAACAGCATATTGAACAGTATGTAGGCTTATAAAAGAAGTATTGCTCGGCTTATAATGTAGCAATGTCAACGCAGCGTTGGGGTGGTCACTGGTCGCATCTCGTGAGCGAGTCCCGTCATTGCCATTGGGTTGAAATCCTCGTATTTATTTTTGCGCGCGTTCGTTTTTATTTTGCGATAGCTCCTAAGATATTCATTTAAATTGTATGGTGTAACGCATTATCATAATGTGCATGAAATGCTTATGGTAACTCACGTATTTAAGTTAGTAAGGATTAAATACTATTCCGTCTGAATAGATTTCCAATAACCGCATGGTATGTGACCATTTTTTTTAAACTTAAAATGGGTATAGTAAGCTATCCTTAAAAGATAGATATATGTCATCGCGGACTTTTCTGTAGAGACTTATCCCACCATACCACCGCCATAAATTGTTTTGATAAATCTAAAAGAGATTAGGCAGCGTTTTCGATGAAAGCTCCCACGCGGCTTGAATTTTTCCGACATTGTCAACAGTTATCGTCATATTTCAACTAATTTACACAAAACCTTGATACACTAAAACCTTCTTCATGAATCACCCTATCTATTCATAAAAACCACATGAAAATCCGTTCGGTAGTCTTTGAGTTTATCGCGAACAGACAGACAGACAGACAGACGCGGCGGGGGACTTTGTTTTATAATATGTATAAGAATTATGAATACACTTCAAGAAATGAACTAAAGGGTTTTACACAATATAGTGTACTTTTCAAATATAAATATACACACACCCATTAAACGCTACACAAATCTGATAATAATCGAAAAAAAAATCGGCCAAGTGCGAGTCAGGCCTCGCTCTTTTAGGGTTCCGTTAAAAAAAATTAAATAAAAATATTTCCATGTACCCATGGAAATATTTTAATTTAATTTTTTTAATTTAATTTAATTTTTATTATTGGTTGGTATAGCAGCAATAGAAATACATAATATGTGAAAATTTCATCTGTCTATCTATTACGGTTTACGAGATACAGCCCGCTGACAGACGGACGGACGGACGGACGGACGGACGGACGGACAGCGTAGGCTTAGTAATAGGGTCCCGTTGGTACCCTTTGGGTACGGAACCCTAAAAATCGACAGTATCGATTAGTATCATGGTTGATGCTGACAACATTTTAAAGAAAATGGCTACAACTTGGATCACAGACTATAGATTCAGCTTACTCGAGTCATTATAAATACTTTTAATTTATGAAAATGACTGATAATAGTGGCGGGCTTCATAATATTATGATAATTCGTATTTATTTATTTTAAAATGGTTCTGTAATTTGGATAAATTCTATCGTGCTGTCCGCGGAGGGCCCAAAAGTTGGCATTCCCCTTTACGATGTATCTATTTCTAAAAAGTATATTAAGTACAAACTGTTAGGACTACATCATGTTTCCCTACAAATAAATACAGCATAATTAGCATTTCAGAGTTTAGAGTTATTTCGTGGCTTCATATGTTTCAAATACCAAGTTACAGCAACATTGCTTCTTGAAATTGAAAAACTATTCTAGTCGAAATTGATATGCAACTAATGTATAAAACTAAAGTAATTTTACTTTAGAATTATATAATTAGTATCATCTGATGTGTTACATTAAAAAATATGCTTTTTGAAAAAATCTGCTCCTGATAGCTTATTATGAGCTGTTATGATTTTTTAAAACGTTATTGGCTCTGGTTTAAAGTTTACTTTTTCGATTTACAAGATCGTTTTCCAGCGTTGAATAATATTCTCTCAGTCCAGCATGGAGGAAACATAAAAAGTAAAAACTGAACCCTAAAAAAAATTTTTATTTAAAGTTATGATTGGTAAGTTAAAACTTGTACCTACATACTTTACTTGGAAGGCTTATTTTTTTCATCTACTTCATCTGAACGAAGTGTATATTTGTTTGTAATGCTAGGCTGCCGCCATGGCTATAGTGGCCACCCCATCTGTAATAAAACACCGCCAAGCTATTTAGCTTTCCGGTAAACCTAGCGCGATGAATAAGAAGTATGGGTACTTTAATTCAATTGCCTAGTTTTAATGAACCAAATATGTATAGAATTTAAATATTTTTTTTCGTCAATGAACCATTAGTAAGACGATAAAAATATCTCGGTATAAATAATTTATACAATCCCCCACCAATATCGACATATGAAATCTTGCTGTCCAGCCTTAATTTTATTGCGGTGTGGCCGACTTCATAAAAAAAAAGTCCTAATTTTCGAGTAAGAAAGACTTATGTAGAACTTATCATTATTATTAAACAATTTTTTAGTCTCGTTTTCATTATTTTTTGTGTTATATTTGTAAAAATCCTTTCTTAGCGGATGCCTACGTCATGATAGATGTGCGTTGATAGATCAGTCAGTCAGTCACCTTTTCATTTTATATATTTAGAAAATTATATCACACTGGCTATATGGAAATATATACCTATAACTTTTGAAATAATTGAGTAAAAAAACTAATTTTAAGAATTCGCTGAGTTAGCTAGCTGCATCAATGCATTTTAAACAATAGTGGGAGAGTACCAGCCAATCAGACACCATTGCGATCGTTATAATAATGCAATCATTTTAACCGACTTCAAAAAAGGAGGAGGTTCTCAATTCGAATTTTTTTGTATTTTTGTTACGCAATTATTCCGCCAAATAATGAATGGAATTTGATAATTTTTTTTTGTTTAGTAGGGCATACTTCAGAGGTGGTTCCCATATAAATTGTTGTTGATATAATGTTAGATGTTACTCCATAACTACGTCAAATCTGAACCGATTTCAATTTTTTTTGAAAGAACGCATAATAAGGTTGGGCCTATTTAAAAGGTGAAGAGAAGGTGATTCATATCTTCGGTGATGGAGAAAGGAACTCAATGATTAAGAGCAAATTGTTCGCGATCAGAGATATACACAAAAAAGCTTAAAATAATAATGTAAAAAAAATATCTTTAAAAAACCGACTTCATACGCCGATCGGGCAAAGTTGGGCTAGCGTCGCGCATTGGTTTCATCATTTATATTTAGGCCCGCCCGACTTCAACATACATGTACAAATTAAAATTGTTTTATACTTTGTAGTGGCGTTTAAAGTCGGTTTTATAGAAAAAATTTTTCATCATTATTTGATAATCCCACAGACGATCAAAGTTCGTATTTATATCTAGTCATATTTTACTTAAAGCTTATAAATTAGTCGTTCACCCCTTCCTATTCTATCGTGATTTTAATTCTATGGGATCAATTTATAATGCAGTTCATGAAAAAGGTCTCTAAACGAATAGTAAGTAGGAAGATTAATTTTCAATATTTTCCCCAAATTATTTCATGTACGATTAAGTGGCAACATTTTCAGATCGACAGTTTTCTTAAGTTTTCTGCATAAGTATTGCATTATTTGGATAAAATAATACATCAGAAGTAAATAAATATTATCCTTTAGTAAACTGGATTTTTTAAATATTTTTTTTAGAAGAAAATACTCTCATATTCGGCATTTATAGCGGAGCTCATTCCCCGCTAACCATACGTAGTTGACAGGCGCGGGACTCGAGTCAAACAGTTTTATATAACGGGTATGACCACTGGTCATACCCAACTTACAGAGGGGTACGCGCGTCAATTCTTCTCCTGTGTTGGTTTAATACTCAAAGGCCTCAAATAACAATGTGCACAGCAGCCTTGCCTGCTTAGATAAAGGGAAGACCAAGCTGTTGTTACACATTCACACGTCCAAATGAAGAGAAAACACGCGTCGACGTTGAGCGGCGTACGCTCACAGTCCATCAGTACATAATAATATGTACTATAAGCGTGTTTTGACTTGACTCGATCTTGAAGCAGAGGTAAAATGAAGCACAAATAAGCCTAAGCAGAGGCGAGTACAGTAGAGATTTTAACATAAATCGCCCTGGCCAATTGGTCGAGGTCGATCGAACAGACCCAGAAGCAATCCTAAGTAGTCTATATTTCACACAACCCTTCAACTCAAGTAACGTAAATCAAGGCTCAGTAGAAGAAACAGCACCGATATTTCTCATCATTACCGCAACATACGTTTTCCTTTACGATCGAAAACCCTTTATCCCAGGAAAAAATCCAACCCGTTCTGATAAAGTCGCTAAAACTCTCAATCCAAAAATATAATGCATTTTAAACTCTATTTCTTAAAAGCTAAAGTTTTTTTTTTAACTTTTACATTGGTATATAAGACTTTTGGATTACATTGTAAGCACTCGAGACAGTAGGCTTGCGGTCTAGGAATTAATGTAGCGTACCTAAAACCCAGCACGCACTCGCAGATGTTTTTCCTTTGTTTATCAGACATGTCTGGAGCAAAATCCTCAGGCTTTGTGTTCTTATACAAACGGCATAGAGTCGTGATTAGGCGGTTTCGGTTATACGAAAATACTTGATATTAAAAAGGAATACCTTTTCTTACCATTTTCCTACATTTAATATTATACTGACCCCTTCGAGGACAGATAGGCAAAGCAAGTTTAGAAGCCTTTACAAATAATATTCGACTCAAATTAGAAAATATTCGGAGTTTATGACTTATTGATAAAGTTATTTTCCCCCCTTTCTTTTGAAATATTGCCGGTGTGGAGTTTTTAAGAATACACTCTAGAACCTTGTTTTTCTGGAGTAAATCTGAATCTAGCCATACAAAAAACACGTCGATCCGTTGCTGCTGCATTGAAGGACAAACAAACACACTTTCGCATTTTATAATATTAGTAAGGAATAAACATATCTAATCTTCTTCTTCTTCTTCTTTATCAACCTATAGACGTCCACTGCTGGACAAAGGTCTCCTGCATGGACTTCCACAGGCTTGGGTCTTGCGCCGCTTGAATCCAGCGGCTCCCTGCGACTCGTTTGATGTCGTCGGTCCACCTGGTGGGGGGTCTGCCAACACTGCGTTTCCCGGTGCGGGGTCGCCACTCCAACACCTTGGGACCCCAACGACCATCAGTTCTTCGAACTATGTGCCCCGCCCATTTCCACTTCAGTTTCGCGACACGCTGAGCTATGTCGGTATCTAATCTTAATATATATAAATTACGTGTCACGTTGTTTGTCCGCGATGGACTCCTAAACTACTGAACCAATTTTGATCAAACTTCGTAACTATCTGTAATTTGGTCCAACTTGAAAAATAGGATAGTTTTTTTTTGTTATTAAGATAATTTATTCGTTTTATTTATATAGGTAAGTTGGCGGTACGAAGTTCGCCGGGTCAGCTAGTAGTATATAAAATGTACGTCTTTACCGTGCTTAGTATTAATATTAATTACTTTCACCCTTAGTTTTCTTAGAGTTAATTGGACCATTTTTATAAATATGGTCCAATTAACTCTAAAAAAACTAAGGGTGAAACTAATGAATATTAATAATATTAAGCACGGTAAAGGCGTACATATTGCAACGATCCATCAATTTTACTCTCGGAGATTAACCAGAGATGAACGAGGCGAAAAATGACGAATGAAAATGTTTATGACTCCACGAATTCGGATCAGGTAAGAGACTTAATGACACGTAATACATCATCGTTACGTCACATGAATAATGGAAGATGACGGTGGAATTTGCTGAAGGCATTGAATTGTTAAATGACATTCATTTTCCAAGGCCCGCTGTTTACGGATTTGGAAGTCAATGACGTAATGGTGCTTCATTAGCATACCATTTTGTTGCTGATGTTACTTGTCAAAGCATTTTCAGATAATTGCGTTAACAAATGATCAACAATGATTAATTTACTTCGAATAAACAGTACTCGAAGAATCCTCAACACTATACATACCTATCCTTAGCTTTTATTGAGAATGGAAATCATGTTTGTTTGTCTTTCAATCACGTAGCAACGGAGCTATGGATCGGTTCCCGTGGGATTTCTGAAAACCTAACTCCACGCAGACGACGCGGTCGCGAGTAAAACCTAGTAGGTAAGTAATACATAAACTCCAAAATTAGATCCCATTATCATATTATCAGTAATAAGTAGCTGTAACAGAATTCTCTAATCAAAGCTCAAACCAAAATCAAGTTCGTTTTTATAATCTTGCAAACTCCAAAGGGAATGCACCCAGCGCGTTTTAATATACGAAATAATTTTCAGTAGCAGGTACGGTACAGAGTAGAGCATACATAATCTTTAATCTGTGACTTGAGCCATTCTAGACAAATGCCTTCAACATGTAACTAGGAATTACGACTACGCCTTCATTCACTTCAGAATTAAAACTCCAAATCATAATGTCAGCCTTTTTATTTTATCTATCTATAACTTCTTTCAAGTGTCTCAGAGCTTCATCAAGGGCCATGTAAACTTCTTGTGTGTTCGGAGTCCTGAACTCCGAAGAAGCAGACGGACTTCTTGCGGGTAACTTGTGAAGAAAGCTCTGGGTGAGGGGACAGAAGACATCCGGGTTCATTGAATCTGTCTTGGATTTCCCGGTGAGGTAGCTCATGGGGACTCCTATGATGAGCACGGCGACGGCACCAGCGAACGGGCAGTAAGTGAAGGAGATCCGGAAGAGGGATTGTAGAGGCTTCACAGGCAGTTGGGTACTGAAAAGGGAAGATTTTTCATGTATTATTATCCGGTCTCCTATTCAGGAGGTCGCAGGTTCTATCCCAGGTACGCACCTCTGGCTTTTCTAAGTTGAAATGAAAATGAAAATGAAATGAAATGAAATGAAAATATTCTTTATTGTACACCACAGGATAACAGCTTACATGACTAATACATACATAAAAAAAACACAGAGTACAAAGACGACCTTATCGCTGAAAAGCGATCTCTTCCAGGCAACCCATGGTAAAAGAAGGAGTTTTAAACAAAAACACAGGGAAGGGTGTACACAAAATTTCAAATAGCTTACAAAATAGAAAAATACAAGAAAACAAATGCCATTAGAAACTGAAAGTAACAATATTTAACACAATAATAGGTACAAAAAGTAGTAAATAAATACATACATAAAATATATAAAATATAATAACATATACCTAATATATAATACATAAATACAATATAATAAATAAATAAATAAATATAACTGTATAGATACACAATATCATTATACATTATAAAATATAGATATATTACATAAGGATTAAGCAGGCATAAAGTGGTTATTGAGTAGCCGCTTAAAAATAGGCAGCGATTTCGCACGCCTAATATCAACAGGAAGGGAATTCCAAAGCCGAACAGCTTCTACGGTGAATGATTTGGAGTAAAATGTGGTGCTATGTGAGGGAAATTTAAGTAGAAGGTTTTCATCTGAGCGAAGAGATCGACCTGAATGAGAATCACATAGCAACTGAAACCGCTCTTTCAGATAAGGAGGGGTGGATGGATTGAATAGAACAGAGTACAGAAGTGACAGAAGATGTGTATTCCTGCGAAGGCGAATTGGGAGCCACTCGAGTTTTTTGCGAAATTCGGAAACGTGGTCATATTTACGAAGCCCAAATATGAACCTTATGCAGAGATTTTGGATGCGCTCGAGTTTATTAAGTTGCTCAACACTTAAGTCTAAATAACAAGTATCAGCATAATCTAGAATTGGTAAGAGGAGAGACTGTGCAAGCGCAATTTTAGTAGGTATGAGTAGAAAGTAATTGAGTCTTCTCAGAGAACCAACCGCTGCAAACATCTTCCTACTCACTTCACAAATCTGAGGGGCCCAGGAGAAAAATTTATCAAAAATGATACCAAGGTTTTTTACAGTGTCACTATACTGAAGTTGAACTCCATCAAAGACAACACAAGGTAGAGAAGTCCAATCTATCTAGCTTTTGGCTGCCTACTACAATTACTTGAGTTTTTGAAGGATTTACCTTGAGACCAAATGAATTGCTCCATTGAACAATGGTATCTAAATCCTGATTTACTTGTTCAATAGTCTTGGGCAAATCTTGTAATTTAGACTGAGCATAGACTTGGAGATCATCAGCGTACAGGTGGTAGAGAGAAGATAATTGATGAGTTATTGAACTGATGAAGATTGAAAAAAGAAGGGGTGACAACACGCCACCTTGCGGGACTCCAGCATTTATCGAACACCAGTCTGAGCAATTTTCCTCGACCCGTATCCGCTGCCGGCGCCCGTGCAAGTAACTACGAAACCAGTCAACTGCCTCAGGAGATATGTTAAGAGAATTTAGAATAGCTAAAAGAAGCTCATAATCAACATTATTGAATGCATTACTAAGTTAAGTACGTTTAAGAAATTAAATATCACTTGCTTCAACGGTGAAGGAAAACATCGTGAGGAAACTTGCACACCTGAGAGTTCTTCATAATATTCTCAAAGGTGTGTGAAGTCTGCCAATTTGCATTGGGCCAGCATCGTGGACTATGGCCTTCTCTGAGACCTGCGCTCAGTAGTGAGCCGTTGATGGGTTGCTGATGATGATAATGATTATCAATATTACTGAAATGGAAATGGGTGGGGCACATAGTTCGAAGAGTTATGGCCATTGGGGTCCCAAGGTGCTGGAGTGGCGACCTCGCACCTCGCCACCACCTCCCACCAGGAAGCGCAGTGTTGGCTGACCCCCCACTAGGTGGACCAACGACATCAAACGAGTCGCAGGTAGCCGCTGGATACAGGCGTTACAAGACCGAGGCATGTGAAAGTTCATAAAAGTGACTATGTCTGAGTGGAGAAGATTATTCAAGTGTCTAATTATTGTAAGTAACACTTTGCTCACATACAAATTAAACATTAGATTTAAGGAAACCAATGCGTGAAGTGAAGATCAATTTATAGAAACATTCTTATAAAAGCAAGAATCCATTTGCATGCACGGATTGTAATCGGAAAGTACCAATTACTTTCCCTTCAGTAGAGAGCATAGAACTCTCCACAAAAAGCAAAGTGTAATCGACGACGAAACCGACGCAGCGTTAAGATGTTAAAGTCTTGGACAAACACAAAGCGCAGCCGCAGCGACGGCTGACTGCTGCAGCACGGGAGCAGCTCAAATACAATCACTTATTATTATGTATTTTGTCCACTTTACAAAATACGCCAGAAAGTGTTGTCGCACTGATTGTGCTTGGACTGCAAGGTGCCACTGAAATTATTTTTTAAACATCTATTACAACAAACAAACCAACTTTTATAGTAATAATTAATAACTATTTCTTAAGAGTAGGTAAGTATAGCTGTGGACTTGTAAGTATAGAGTGACAGGCGTGATAAATAAGGTATTTTCACGGAAAAACAGAGGGTTCTCGCGGGATTTTAAAAACCTAACTTAAAGTGACTGAAGTTGGCAAAAGCTAGTAAGTTATTATAAATTATATGTGAAGACGTTTTTAAAAATGTTGTTTGTTTTTATGTGTCTGTCAGTTTTTTCCGATCCTATCTTCTGAATAACCACATCGATTTTAATGCGACTTTCACAGGAAGGCAGAGAAAGATACTTTTATAACGGACAGCATTGCGTTCCTGGGATTTTTAATAAACTTAAATCCACGCAGCTGAAGTCGCGGGCATAAGCTAATAAACAGAATGCGACAACAATACATAGACCGCGGTATGAAGCTCAACGCCTTCGCGAAGTGTTCGTACAATTACATCTATTTCAACTTCTGGGAGGCCCGTTTACGTCTCGCTTTCGGTTTGTCCAAGCTTCATAATCTTCCGTGACAAGGAAGACTAAAGAGAGACCAGAAAAAGTCATAAAACTGCGAGAATCGAGTAATAGTAATATAGGAAAAGTTTTAATAAGGGGGAAAATAAAACTGAGCTCAAGTCGGTATCACCAGAGTTGGCGAACTAAGATTAAAACTTGGACCGGGGCTCTTTAACGCGACCATCGCACCCATAATAACAGCTATCAGATCAAGTGTGCCTTTGTTTTTGAATGAGGAAAAGCGCGGTGGCATGTTATGAACTTACTCTTGACTATAAACTTTTGTGCTGATTAATCTGTGGCACGGTAAAACACATGGAACTAGGAAGACCGTAGTTCCTAGTTCCATGGTAAAAAATGTCAAAAAGTAAAAAGTTTAATTCTTTAATCTATGAAATTAGGAAGTAAATCTAAAATCCTAGTTCCATGGGAAGTACTAACTCAAAATAGTTACCTATTTTACCTACCTAACAATGCATTTCTGGACACGCGGCGCGTTGCGCGTCGCGTGGTGCATCGCGTCGCGCGGTAAACTCAAACATAAGGCCAAGTATGAGAGCGTTCATGCAGAAGCGTTCTGACGTAGTACGCGGCGAAAGCCCGCGCGACGCACGCACCACGCGCCGCGTGTCCAGAAACGAGCCCTAAGATAGCTGTTTATGTAGTTTGTTACGTACATAGATAGGGTAGCTATGCAATTTTATCATAAGTAGATATAATAAATTATTACACAAAAACCTAGAGTAAAAATAATTATGTTAAACGAGTATCTTTTATACTTAGCGAATGCTGAGTTTTTTCCGGCTCTTCTCAGCAGAATTCTCTTTTCCGGTGCGGTGGTAAAAAAGTCTTACTTTTCATAAAAACTACAAGTTGTCCTCCATGAAACACTTTTCAGTTTGAACGCAATTTTATTCGGATCGATTATAATTAATGTACCAAGATAGTTATTGTTAATAATTTCTGGCATTGTTTACTCACGCAGCGTTAGGAATGGTTGTGGTCACGTTCACCAAATGCGTAAAGTTCGCCTTGCCGCATCCCGTGGTGACGAGCGGCTTACCCTGAAAGTAGAAACATTATGTTTCAAGCGATAACGAACAAATATACACAGATTTTGTGTTTCTGAATCTAAACCTTTCAAATAACCTGCCACGGTTAACCTACCTGAAAGGTCAACGCTCCGGTTGCTAAAGCGTTCTCGGCACCGATGAGCAGCCAGCCACAGAGTAACAGGCTTAGTATACAACCACTTAAAGCTCCCTGAAAATGTGAGCAAGTTAATTAAGAATGTAAGAGTAGGTATAGTCTGTGTTTTCCAGATAAGTATGTGTACTTTGCCCTTTTGAGAATCTGTTCTTTTGCGAAGGTACCTACAACTAGGTATATGTATACTCTTGACTCGTATGAGTACCAAAGTTACCGACATAGCTCGTCGAATCGCAAAGCTGATACAATGCGTAGAGGCACACGTTGTGCCTTGAGATGCCAAGGTACTATGTACCTAAATGCTCTCTCTAAGCTATGTAATGACTCTGCACCGGCAAACGTAGTGTGAGGTTGCTTGTTTGGTACCACGTACCGTAAGTCTCTCCATAATCACTACCTACGTGAAAGAACGATCTGAAGAGAATCAAAAGAAAGACGAAGGTAGGTAGGTACATACTTCTAAGTTGCGGACAACGATAACTTAATGGTGTATTGGAAGGGATTTGGGGGTAAGATGAGGGTACTGTTGCTTGTTATAGTTAGTACTGAGGTACTTTATTATAAAATTATACTTTGTCACAGAATACAATTTTCATCTGACACTTCGATAACGTCGTTTTCTCATCCAAGGTTGTACCACTCTTCACAAAGCCGTGAAGACTACGGTAGACACTCAGTCTACTAATTACAAAATGCAAAATAAGCTTGTTATCATACCTTATTTACCTAAGTATTCTCAGTTCAACTGAATAAATATTTACCTACGAAATATCGTGAGTTCATTGCACCAAAATAATCATAAGATAACCAACCTACTGCTCTCGTACTTACCTACTCAAATGTACTTGGTATCGCAATCAAATTCATTTATAATTATTTGGTTTCGAATGCATATTAATTAATTTTAAAACATAATTATTATTTCAAATAATAATAATAAAATTATGTATACCAAGCCAGTTTATGGACCCCATCGATTGTCAAACTTGTAAACTTCTTCATGTTTTCAATACAGCGCCCTCTATAATAAATTCGTTGTACTGCGTTCAAAAAATACAAGATGAGCTGAGCTCGTTGGTTCGTATTTTGTTACGTACTAACGAGTACTTTGGTTTTATACTAGATGGCGTTAATATTGATAATACTATTTAACAGTCTTTATTAACAGTCTATATTATCAGCGGTAAATAAAAGGAAAATAACATTTTCAGGGCTTTCATTCAAAGATAATTTAAAAACTTTTATATTGAAAATTGATTTTATTTGATTTTTTAAAGTGTAGGTAGTACTCACAGAACAATTCGCTCTTGAAAAAACGATGCCCAAAGTGAACAGGCCGAGAAGAGTCCCCGCTGTAACACCTGTGACACCTGACGCAACGTGCTGAAGGCGGTCCAGTTCCTTCGCTAACCATATCACTGAAGCGCAATAAAGTCCCACCAAAATGCATAATAGCTGAAATGAGTAAAATTTCTACTTTCTTATTTGTCCTTATTTTACTTATTTTCGACTCTATAGTATGAAAAAATATTTTCGAAGTCAAAGTCTCCTTTTATATTTTAAACAGCTTTTTCAATGGAACTTGTTCTATTGTTAAACTAGCTCGTGATTTCGTGCGTGTAGTGTTCTGGTAGTAAAAACTAACAATCCCGCGGGATGCTTTTATATTTCGGGGATAAAAAGAAACTCTCTACGCTTTGCGATGTCCATTCTGTAGCTCTGCTGTGGAGTTATTGAAGGAAAAAGCAACAAACAAGACACAGTTTCGCATAATTATACAACATAATACTAATAAGGATAAGGAAGGATGCTTATTGCTTATTAGTTCAAACTATCAATTCGTTTATAAGACATAATATAATACCTATCTCAACAGTGTAAATAACAAAAAAAATGATTTTTATAGAATACGCTAACCTTCATAATTTTGCAGCAAGCCAATTCATTCGTGCTCTGAGGCATCCATGGTCTTATAAATTCTTCAAACACAACTCCTGATATTGAATTTATGATAGACGCAATACAACTGGAACAACATTACAATCATAAACAAACACACGCAACTGAACGTGTCATTAAACTGTGTATTAGATCTATTTACGTAGATACTTACCCTGTTGTGGCACTAAAGATTGATATTATAAAGATACCACATATTCCTGGAAACATTGTTGATAAATTATTAAGAAAATGAGGTACCAACTGGAAAGAAAAAATAGTTTTATAATGAAATAAACTTGTTTTTCACCTCAGCATAATAGAATAAGATGGAATACCTACAAGAGCTATGCTCGGAGTATTGATGCGAGATCAAATCAGAAATGAGGAGATCCGTAGAACCCCAAAGTAACCATAGTAAATTAGAACATAGCATATCGAGTTGTGAAGCTAAGTGGCAATGGTCGGGACATATAGTTTAAAGGTTGTCGGGATTCCAAGGAGTGGCAACCTCCCACTGAAAAGAGCAATGTTGGCAGACCCCCCACTAACGGAACATCAGACAAGTTGCAAAGACAAGCGACACAAGACGGCATAGATACCTATGTTGCGTCTAACGGTTTTTATAGAAGAATAGATATCAAAGCACTCACTTGTTCATGTTTTTTTATCTGTCCAGTCAGCAACGGATCGCAACCAGCAAACCAAGCATACAACACCAGTCCAAGAAAACACGATAATAACTTCATCAGTATTATCCCCACACACGAAATTGCCAAACATATTCTGGCTTTACTGATTGTGGGTACGGCTAAGAGTTTTTGTAGAGATGACTGACTGAGAGCGATCTTCCACAGCCAATTTGTACTTAACGCCAGTGTCACTACGAAAAAGGAAGTGTGATGAGCAAGTTCGGGATCCGGACTGTAATGAAAAAATTAAGATTTTGGCAACTGAGCTTGCCTACTCCCTAAAATAGTAGATTACCTGATTCTGTCTAAACATAAAGGTATCTAATCGTTGAGGACTCAGCACTCGAAATTATAGACGAGTACGTATACCTAGGATACACGGTCCAGTTATGGATGATCCAATTTTGAGACAGACATCAATCACCAATTCCAACTCAGCTGGGTAGCGTTCGGGAAGCTTCATGATGTCTTCTAGTTCTCGTCTTTTAAAAAGTTTTTGAACAATGCGTGTTGCCAGTGATGACACGGTTCCGAAACATAGTCGCTTACTATGAGCCTCATATGACTCAAGGTTGCTCAGTGGGCGAAGGAGAGCGTTATTATGGCCGACTTACACGGGTTTAGTAGTTTAGTTAATATTTAGTGATTGAATACGTTTAAACGACTAATTTAGTAGCAAGTCACAATTACAATTACTAGGCAAGTTACAATTTAGTAGCTCACTAAACGGGAAAAATTGAATTTAAAAAACAGAATAATAGACAGGCACGATTTAGTAAACTGTTTAGTACCTAGTACCTATAGTATAAGTTAGCAGAACGTCGTGCTCGTTTCAAAGCTGTTTATAGTTTCTGCATAATATATTTAATAATATTTTTTGCGTTTTTGATAATAATTTAGTTTTGAAATCAAATATTGAAACGCGAAATCTGATATAAATAGAATTCTCAGAGAAAGTGATACGACCGAGGCCTAGGCATCTTGGGCTACTAAAGAGCTTTACAAATAGTACGTGTAAACGGCCACTAAACAATTAAGTCACTAATAATGCTTAAGTGAAGATTTACTGTACTACTAAACTCGTGTAAATCGGCCATTATTCTCAAAATATCCTTGCGGAATCAAGTCATTTATAAGATCCGTATGAAAAACAGAATTACCAAACCAAATTCAAAATTTGGCGGATTATTGCAGAAAATTTTTGTTGCTTTAAATTGTTGTTGAAAATTTCAATAAACTTACTCGTAAATAACTAATCTACTGCCATGACTAGCAATCTCCCACATTTGTTTGAAGCCCATTGGCAACAGAGCTAAGCCACTCGGCAGTGCTGTTCCAGCAAAGGCTAGAAAAGTAGTCACTATACCAATTCCGACTATAGCACGTAATCCTCCAACAGCAATAAAAGTGGAGCAAGCAACGCATATTACAGCTGTTATACGACTTGCTTGAAGATTTGTTACTGTAAAATAAAAACATTTATCTCACTGAAATGAATAAATTCAAGTCACAATTACTGTTAAAAATGTACCTATATATTATTTAAATTATGATACCTCTGTATCATTGTCTTAAAGATTCCGCTTCTCTAAAAATTCCAAGGTCGTGTTTAATTAAAACTGCCATACCCCCTACCAAATTATCCCGCTAGGTATCATCTTAGACTGCACCGTTACTTACCATCACGTGAATTTCCCAGTCAAGGGCTATCTTGCCACCGAATAAGTAAAATACATGATTAATTATCGCGTTGACGTCGCATCGCAGTGAGCAGTGCGGCCTTTACCATAATGCTTAAGTAGATGCTTACCTAATCTGAACGCCATAAGTGGCACATAAGGCACAATCGGCAACAGCATCAGCTTGCTGACCACAAAGAGAACCGCCGCAATTGTTCGTGTGTGTGTAGAAAATCTTATTTCTAAATATTCGAAACTTGATGACAACTGCAGTCTGTGAAAAACTGGAAAACAATTTCATTTTACTTGTATTATTTGTCAAGACAAGACAATTTGGAACTTTATAGTTCTGAAATGTTTCTGGTTTAGTCTGGTAATAAACTTTGGTCGTGGGTAATTACCACCCTACCGTCAAAGACGGGTAGAAACTGGTCAAAGTATGACAATTTTTGACTGCATAGTCACCTAGTAAAATGGAAAGGTCAAAGATTACTTTTCATCAAATAAAAAAAAGTTGTCAATATTCCTAAAAGAACCAACATAAATCCAAAGGAATCCAGGCTGAGGCAACTTAATAAAGAACATAAAGTTCATACTAGGTTTCCAAAACTATTAAAACATTTATATGTTTGAAATGAAAGTATTCCAATTTGAAAGACAAATTAAACTATGCACTATGCAAACAAAAATGAGACATCGTTCACATAATAAATTTACGTACCCGGTAAATAAATGACGGCTGTTAAGAATGTGACGATGATAAGCGACAGTGCCGACGCCCAATACTGGGTCCCTCTAAGATATATCTCTACAGGCACACCAAGTAGTGTTATGCTTGTTAGATGGCTGTAAAATAAAGACAAACAATATTTTACTTAGGTATTTAACATAATAATTATTATTCCCTGCACAAAAATTTCGTTTACGGTTCCTCCGCGTGAAGTTAGATTTTATCCGCGGGAACCCTTTATTTTTCCTGGATAAAAAGTAAAGAAAATTTATAAAGCTATGTCATTAAAAACGTGTTTATCTAGCTTCCTAATCAATATTTTATGAGTCCCTCTATTTTACACCCGATGCTCAAATTAAGATCTATAATTTTAATTAAGTTCTAAGATACTTAATGAATAGTAACAGTAATGTACCTAATAATCAAACGAAGGTAATGGTAGGTAATTGCAAAATAATGAGTTTGTCGAAAAGTATATAAAATAATATTAGGTACTATCATAGTGAAAGTAAATGGACTCACCTTGCTACTAAAGCTAAAGAAATAGACACAATGGACATATTCCTTCCACCAAACAGAAATCCAGCCACAGTATTGTATTTGTTATTTACAAACAGAAAATACAAAATTATTCCAATAATAACGCCCAAATTTATTCCAAATAAGCAATATTCAGCTACGTTAAAATAAATTTGTGACATGGGTATTGTGGTATTTCTCATTTCCGTTCTGTTATTTCAAAGTCTAATTTATTTAAAAGTTTGAACAAAGGTAATTTTAATACGAAATTACTGTTAATTTTAAACTCGAGCAAAGGTAACTCTTGGTGCGTGATTATATCACACTGGCGTGCGAATAATTAATTTCTTATCATTACAATGGTGAAAACAATAAGATAATGATAAAGACGGATTTCTTCTGAATCTAATGGCAAATAGTAAGAGGATTTCTGTTATGTCCATATTATCCATTTAGCAATACTTGTAACTGCGACTGTATCTAACAACTTTTCCCTAATGTCAAATGTTTTCACCAACTTTTCACAATATTTTATTATTTTAGTGATAATATAATATAAATATAAATTTATTATTAGGCTTAAAAAATAAAAAAATTAATGATAAAAAGGAAATAAAAAAAAGACTTGAAATAGCTCCTTCAGAATTTTTATTTACGTCAGAGCCATCTTGTATTAACATCTAGAACTACGAGGATAATTACAAAGTTTCGTTGAAAGTTCAAAGTGGGTGTCAACTAGTTGTTTCTTTTTTAGTTGCAGCTGCAGTACCTATCTAATAGATGGCGCAGAATAAAAATGTTCTTTTTGTAAGCTCGCCTGTTTTGATGCCACTGAAACCTTTGTGTTTTACAAAATATGCATATGTCCTATTCTCAAGCACTACGTAGTAGATATTCGTTCCTATGTAGGTACAGCTGCTGTAGAAGATTCGATTTGTATGAATATAATATAGAAAATAAATGATTGTGAACTTGTGAAGTAAATTAACGAGTGTCGCGTGGGCCGCGCAGCAAAAACAACTTTATAACAGGCCATTTCCGCTGTCGCGTTGCTTTTGCAATTATTTTCCTACCCACGAATAATTGTTTCAGACAGATTGTAAAGTGCTAAACGATTTGATAAAAGGTACAACCACAACTAGCAGTAAGTAAAGCAACAGCATCAGCAATATTAATAGGTAGGTACTAGTGACAGCAGTAACAGCAAATTCAACACCAACAGCAGCAAGAGTAAGTTCCGAATTCGAAGACCAATGTATTATAATTTTATCTCTTTTCACGGCATACCTACACGTGTCTAATAGCGCGATAAATTTTACCGCGTACGTACAGTCGACCTCACACGAAATGTATATGCCACAATAATACCTATTTCCAATGATTTAACGGCCATAATTCAATGAACCACCACAACCCGAACGTACATTTCTGTACACAAATCATCTAATACAAAATATCACAAATATTTCTTGTCCAGAACACTGGGTGACAGAGCAACCTTTAGGGCTACCATCGAGGTATTGTTTTAAATTAAATCGAGAATATTTCTGATAGTTTGAGCGACTTTTAAGTAAAAAGAATCTCCTCCTTTTTTGAAGTCGGTTAAGAAGGCAGTTTTCTGTTTGAAAGACTGCAAGTTTTTCTGAAAGACTGAGCTTTCGATTAAAAAAAAAGTTTTACTTATTCGGTCAGGGCATTCTTTACTGTAACCAATTTGCCTAATTTCAAGAAAGCTACTTTTTTTGAGCTTAAAAACTATGAAGCGATTTTGTGATACAATACGAAGAACAATATCTCTAAGATATTGTTTCATTAAACTTTTTACCCCTCTCAAATTAGCCCACTTCAATGTTGTGCATCGTCATAATTACTTACCAGCATAATTGCATAAGCGCTAGCTTATTATCTAACCTCTTTAATTAATCTGTGATTAACACTGGACAGGTTGCTGTCATACTTTTTTTGGGCCTACTTGATTGACGCCATTTTGGCGCTGTAAACAGTTACGAGTGTCCAAGGAACTAAAATAAGTGAGGGCATTAGTTGACAACTTATAGTATTGATACTCTTTGGCACTTCCTGCGATTATTGGTTCCAGAGACACATTGTATTTCAAATGTGGCGCTTCAAATTGATCTATTATTTAAGCTGTCATTTGTATAGGGACAGCCATTACAGTGTTAATCATAAATTAATTATAAAGGTCAGTGTATCTAATATAGAAAGGGACTGTACTTATTGCCTTAATATTTTTCTAGTTACAGAATCGGTTGTAACGAAATCGGTCAGTAGTACGTGCTCTGTCGCGTCATCGTCACCTTGTTGATGACAGCCCTGCACCCAAGCAAACGGAAGCTTCAGGAAGGAGGCGGGATGGCTCAGTTGAGAAAATGCAAGACAAAGACAGAGCTTATGGATTTCTCACCGAGGAAAAGAGATAGAGGCGGAGAAAAATTAAATTATATTTCCCAATGGTGTCAGCCAGTTATTAAGTGGCCAGACGCCATTTTGAATTATTATATTTTTTATTCCTTTTCCCCAGGTTTCCCTTTTGTACGAGGAATTCCTTTTATTTTGTAATAGTTGTGGGACCCGAATTGCAAATGGATTCGGGTGTTAGTTATAAATCAAGAGAATTCTTTAGAGGGCCCCGATGCGTCATTAGGACTCCAGCATGCACGCGCGAGAAAATTTTGTCTACGCTTTTTCTCGTATTATCTCTACATCTCTATCGAAACTAACATGGTTGCACACATAACATTCGTCGAACGAGAAATTAGTCTACATCGACAATATCATCTCTCTCTTCGCGCGAGATATCACTTCGGCGTGCATGCTAGGCGGGCAGGAAGGTCTCGTTATTACTCTTTTCTAAATCCTTACTAATGTGACACATACATGCGAAAGTGTTTGTTGGTCTGCTAGTTTCTTGGTTTGTCCTCCAATCACGGCCACGCAGCAACGGAGCAACGGATTGGGTATTATTGTAAGTAAATTAAATTCACTACCCTAATCGGATTCTACATGTCATCGTACCGGAACGCTAAACCACTTGGCGGCACGTCTGTGACCACGGTAACTGGTAACTAGCTACGGCAAAAGCCTCCCATCAGACAAATATGAGAGAATGAATAAAAAAAGATTTTCATCATCATTATTCCATCAACCCTCAGAGAAGGGTTATAGGCCATAGTCCACCATGCTGACCCAGTGCAATTGACAGACTTCACACACCTCTGAGAACATTATGGAGGACACTCAACAGTGCAGGTTTTCTCACGATGTTTTCCTTCAACGTTGAAGCATGTGACATTAGAGGTTAATACAAGAAAAGGGATCGAACCAATCAAAAAAAGGTTTTCAAATCAAAATTATTATTATTAACCTTGAATTGTAACCATAAACTGCTGATTTTAACACACATTCAATATAATCAAAAGGTTTCATCCCTCACTTCGTATCCAGGCCCTTTCTTTACATCCTATGTGACGCTCGGGGTTAAAGAAATTATAAAAAGCCTTTCTTGGGATAAGGGGACGGTTTTTGACCGTCCGCGTGATTGGTCTCTCAAAGGGTGTTGGATATTGTAATTATGACGTACCCTTATCAAGGCGTCTAGTGTAACTTTTTGCACAAAGAAAAATTGTTGTCACACTGAGAGTAGGTACTTATAGGTTCTTCGAGCATATTTTTAGCTAATAAATATTAGTGGGAGAAACGCTCATTTACAGCAAACATTGTTTTATCTCGAAAAAGTTATGATTTTTAACCCCGACAAAAAAGAGGGGTGTTATAGCTCATAACATAAGTTTGACGTATTTATATTTTTTATAACTTACCTACTCTAAGCAATAAGTAAGTGTTTATATTCGGTCACTAGGTTCTCCAAAAACTACACTTTTTACTAAGTACCTAATAGTAGTCTTATATAATTATTATAGTAGGCTTTTTACTAGATACTTAGGTATCTTATGCTTAGGTACTAGGTATAATAAAAAAAAGGTTTAATTCGTTTTACTTTTATTACTTACCAACTATTTCTTGATGCAATCGTTTTTCCCGCAAGGGTTAGTGCGAACGTAGGGGATGACAGTTTAATCAAACGTTAAGGGTTGAAGCTTAAAATAATCTTGGGAGCAGTTACGGCCCGGGGCGAATGATAAAATGACGATAGCCGGATATATGGGAAGAGATGAATTCGTTACTCCGGGCGTTTCCTACTGGCAGAAGCCATTTAAAAAGATAATCCCCATGAAATACGCTATGATGATGAGAGACCCTAGTGTAGCTAACTAACTTTTTAGGGTTCCATAGTAAAACAACAAGGAACCCTTTACAGTTAAGCCAAGTCCATATCTCTGTAGAGAGAGGAGACTCATGTCCGTTTTCACCAACATTCCTTCTTACGGGCTAGGTACCTAAGCTAATGTTATGTGACGCTTTCGTCAATTTTCAAGCAATTGCATAGCTTTTATCGGGGCTTTGAACCAGGGCAAACAGTTTGAGCGTGGCGACCGAATCAAGAAATTCCGTAACGAAAAAAAACCTAACACCATCGTTCAGTAAGCGTTCAACATTTTAGAGGTTCACATTTAGCTCTGTTTGGCGCAGTGGGCGAGCGGCCGCTTTCTTTAGATGTCGCAGGTTCGAATCTCACTCGCGAAGTAGTGACAGTGCGCTTTTCTTGTTTGTTTGTTTTTTAATTATTTTTTTGCATAATTTTTCATTATGCAAAAAAATATTGCATAAATATTATAATCGCATAAGTTAATAAAAAATGCTATGCAATAGCTTTACCCCGGCAGTCCCCGAGTGCCACTTAATTTTTTTTACAAGAACCTATATGGAACACCTAAAGGTAGAAATGACATTGGGTAAGTGATTGTATTTAGGGGGTATCTACGTAAAGAAACTCCTACTTAGGGGATGAATTAGGTACGATTGGTGAAAACGGGCATAATTAAACTTAAAAATATAAAGATTATTTAGTAGCGTCAAAGCCTGGCAAGTTTTCTTAAATCGTTAGAAACCAATATCAGTCAGGAACGTCTTCAAAATGTATAATAAAGAATTTTCCTTTAAATTAGTCTTGTATTACCTTGTCGTTCGCACGACTATGGGCTGCAAAAAGAGCGGTTGGCGAAATAATTATAAGTTGTAGTATAGATTTTGAAAGAAATTTTAAAAGGTTGCGAGTTGGTGTTTATTATTTTACTAGAATAAATAATTTTATTTTATTACTAGCTTTTGCTCGCAACTTCGTCTGCATGGAGTTACTTAGGTTGAAATTCCTGCGAGAACCCTCAATATTTCCGGGATTAAAGGTAGCCTATGCCACTCCTCAAGTCAACTACACCCATGAAAAAATCACATCGATCCGTTGCTCTGTTGCTGCGTGATTGAAGGACAAACAAATACACTTTCGCATTTATAATATTACAGTAAGGCCTGGTTCAGTATTTTAGTTAAAACTAGTTGTATCCGGCGTGCGTTGAAATCAAAAGTTGCAGTTCTACGTAAAGTATACATAAAGAAATTATATTATAATAGATTTTTGGACCAAGAACCCTAGCGGGCGTCTCCAGAACACCCTACCTAAGTTTCATGATTTATCACAATCTGATTTTAGAACGCATAGAGGACAAACATACAAACATTGATTTTTTTAAAATTAGTAGGTAGATAATATAGGTACCTGGTTTTCTCAAATGTAATATTCATAAGAAAATTAAACTAAATTAAAACGACATCTTTGTTCCAATATCAATCATTGATACTTTTTCTTGTCTATGACGGCCTGGGCAGACACGATACTTTTAGCGGCAGCGATATCAGTGTTTTTGTGATTTATAGTCGCTTTCGGAAGCTTAATACTGCGTCTGAACGATAAAGCGCCGTTCGCAGCTGCTAAAAGCATCGTGTTTGCCCTGACCCTCAGTTATTATAGGTACACCTCACTCACGTGCCACTCTGTCAAATTCAAATTCAAAATCATTTAAGTATTTCATGTAGGCTAAATTTTGGCACTTATGACAAGTCATGAATCTACCACCGGTTTGGAAAGCTGATTCTGCTGAGAAGAGCCGGCAAGAAATTCAGCAGTTGCTCCTTTCAAAACATAATAATACAATGCAATTTGTCCGCGGCCTATACACGAACACGACTAGCCCCACTACATAGTGGTGCCTGTATTTATGTGTTACTATTCTACCCGCTTCTTTCCGTGTCCGTCCTTCCGTTCGTCCGTCTGTCTATCAACGGGCTCTATCTCATGAACCGTAATAGAAACACGACAGTGTATTTCTATTGCCGCTATAATAACAAATAATAAAAAAGGTAAAAATCAAAGAGGATCTCCATTCAATAAATTTTTTTTTGCTCGATCTTGTACGATGGTATACGGAACAATATTGGTGTGCGGGTCCGACTTGCACTTGGCTGGTTTTTTTTACTTCCTATTATAGAAAATAATCATTTTAAATAATTATTTACTATAACTAGGTATATTAAAATTATTTTCCTAATCTACTGATAGCGCGCCCGTTTCGGAGCCTCAGCCCCAGTCAGGCGCGAATGGAAAAATGGCGCACCTCGACACCAGAATATATTAGGCAATCGTACTAGTTTGTATGGGAGGTGCGTTTCAGGATGAATGTGTTGGTTTTGCGACGCCGCCGATCGCTGATAAATAGGCTGAATATTTTGTTTGCAGCCTAAATAAATTGAATTCAATAATATAATATATTACTCGTATGTATGACTGTAGGTACTCACTTGCAAATTAGACCCTTTTCTCAAAAGGTTTATTACAAAAAGATCTCCCACAATCTACTTAACTTTTAATCAACCAATAGACCTCCACTGCTAAACAAATGTTTCTTGCATGGACTTCCACAGGCCTCCGTCTTACGCCGCCTATAGGCAGCGGCTCCTTGCGACTCGTCTGATGTCGTCGGTCCACCTAGTGGGGGGTCTGCTAACACTACGCCTTCCGGTACGCCTTCCGGGGTGGCCACTCCAAGACCTGACCTGGGTCTGAAAATAGTGTTAATAAGTCCAAGATGTTTCTTTCGAAAAAGGATAGCATTGAAATACTTACGTCAAATTATTTCAGAGATCGTGTACAGTCGCATTAGCACCAATATAGCTTCCTCATTTGACCCATTTAAGGTTGAAACTCGTGCAAGCAAAGTGGATATTATATTATTGGCTAAAATTGCCTTCTCAATAAATACATTTCCCCGACATTATTTTTCCATTACACACAAACTACTTTTTCGCATATAACCAAAAACCAATGAAAACAATAGTCGCTCCGCTAACAAAGCATTACCCGCTCCACCTTTTAGTGTCAAAAGTATGAGAAGAATAAGGGTAAACAAATCCTCCAATTTCCATCACATTTATTCGAGGCGTGACGTCATCCCATCCCCCTAGGAACATGTAATTTCTTAGTAGATAGTGTGAACGACACGCCCTATTGGCTCCGATATATTGATATCGAATTTTGTTAACATTAGACGCAATCTGTCTTAAAAATACGTCCCCGGGAAATTCTGAGATAATTTTATTAGGTATACTTAGGTAACTAAGCAAGGAAGCAGTGATAGCCTAGTGGTTAGGAGGTATGTGCATTTTAGCGCCTTCAACGGTGAAGGAAAACATCGTGACGAAACCTGCATACCTGAGAGTTCTTACTAATGTTTTCAAAGTCTACCAATTCGCATTGGGCCACCGTAGTGGACTATATGGCGTATAACCCTTCTCTGAGAGGAGACTGCTTGCTCATGATGATGATGATAGGTACCTATACCTAGGTTCTAAAGGTCGGGAGCACATGTCTCGAAGGCATGGGCATTTGGAACTGAAGGTGCTGGAATAGTGACCCCGCACCGGGAGACGCAGTGTTGATAGGTGGCCCACTAGGTGGAATATCTCAGGCGAGTCACTTGCAGCTGATGGTTCTAGGCGGCACAGGATCGTGCTCTGTGGGGATCCTTTCAAGAAAGGAATCCTTTCAGGAAATTAAAGCAAATTGTTGTTTCTGATCACACTTTCCTAAATTTAGTCACTGAATCAGTTTTTTGTTAAAGTGCGACGACGTCGGTCGTCTCGAATGCACTGTCCAGACACCAAAAAATTGGACTTGCTATCTCTGGCTGTCGGCTCAATTAAAATTAAAAAAATACGTGTGGCACTCGGGGACTGCCGCGGTAAAGTATTGCGTAGCATTTTCTAGTCGCATGCACACAAACACCGTTCCGAAGTCTGCCGAACTGAAACGACGGTGTTAGGATTATTTTCGTTACTGAATTTCTTGATTCGGTCGCAGCGCTCAAAGCCCGCGATAAAAGCTATGCAATAGCTTAAAAGAAAAACAATAGCAAACTTGAACATTATAAATGTTTTAGAACCAGCGGACTTTAGAAATTATTATCTACGAATGACTTCACTCTGACTTGACTCATAATTGGTGGAAAACTAAAATGAATAACGTTCTAATTGTTGTTTAAATACTTAGCACAATAAATTAATGCTGACTTTTTCATGCAGTGTTAACATCAAACATGTCCCATTCATTTCGATTCCCTTCCCGAACCCAATATCCTGTAGCCGTCTATTTATTCAACATATCATATCAGCATTAGCTTGATATATAGGGTTTGATCTGGTCGCTGGTCGCCCCGTTTTGATTTATGCTTACATTATCACATCGGAATCATAGGTGCTGTCATAATATTATGCTTGTGTATGAATGTCGAATGATTTTTTGAATTATTGGTATTGATCTAAAGAATGACAATGATAAATAAAAATTCTTTTTTTAAAAACCAACTTCAAACGCGACCTAATTTTATAACGATGAAACCGATGCTCAACGCTATAGCTCGACTTCAACATATTATGTGTACAAACTAAAATTAATGAATACTTTGTACTTAGTGGTGTTTGAAGTGAGTTTTTAACAAGAATTTTTATATACATATTATTAAAGTGTAGCTTCATATATTCAATCTACACATTCCCTGATCGCGAGCGATCTCTTATTCAGTGAGGAGTTCCATCCTCCATAACCGAAGATATTCATCAGATCTTCACCAAATTTAAATGCACCCAACCTGACGGCCGGCATGTCTTTTCAAATAAAAAAAAATATTGAAATCGGTTCAGATTTGACGGAGTTACACCGCCAAAAAAAATACTCGTCGAGTTGAGAACCTTTTTTTGAATTCGGTTAAAAATAATCAATAAAATAAATACATTATTGGTTTATGGTAATTATTTTAACGATTCATTGATTTAATTTAATTTATCAAGATCGCCGACTACTGGGCACAGGTCTCCTCTCAAATGCGAAGGGTTTAGCTCATAGTCCACCACGCTGACCAAATGCAGATTGGCAAGGCATTGACAGATGATAGAGATTTTGATCTTGATCTTGTATAGTCTTGACTTGTCGTTGTCAGTTGTGACGTCACGGGTCGGCTTACATGAAATAAATAACTGTAATTTTTTTACATTACCTACCCAAAACCACGTTTTAAAAATTTTCGCCTTCCTGTAGGCTATACCGGTCTGCGTGTATGGGCTTATTTTCGGAAGGGCTGAAAAGTTCCAGGATTAAACCTTAAACCTGCATGGTAAGTAGTGGTTAGGACTGCCTATTCCAATTCGTGGGGTCGTGGTTTTTCGATTCCGGGCTTTGACTTTTCGGAGTGTAAACCTGCACGCCTGAGAGTTCTCCCTACTAATATTCTCAAAGTGTGTGAAATCTGCCATTTTGCATTGGGTCAGCGTGGTGGACTATGGCCTATAACCCTTCTCTGAGAGGAGACCTGTGCTCAGTAGTGACCCGTCGATGGGTTGTTGACGGTTATGATGAATTCTGTATGGATCTAGTAATGCTAATAAAATATGCATGTAACTATATCACGCACAAATATTGTCCCCCGAATTTTCTAATCGTGTCCGCGCGGAATAAGAAAACATCATATTTCACTGGCGCCCCGGGCGAGGGCGGGGGTCAGAGATGAGTTTTTTACGCATTATTGAAACACATAGGGCTATTTTTTTAACCGACTTAAAAAAAAGGAGGAGGTTCTCAATTCGTCGGAATCTTTTTTTTTATGTATGTTCACCGATTACTCAAAGACGTGTGGACCGAATTGAAAAATTATTTTTTTGTTTCAAAGGGCATACTTCCCAGGTGGTCCCATATAAATTTTATCGAATTCGGTAGAGCGGTTTTTAAAATATCAACATTTAAATAATTTGTATAGTGTGTGTGTAATGAAGTAAAGTGGGAGTTTGAAGTCGGTTGTTTAAAAACAATTTTTTATATTATTGTAATAAAATAATGTCGATGCGGGAGATGTCGGGAGATGTAGAGAGCTATTCTCGGAGTACTCCTGCGAGATCAAACCAGAAATGAGGAGATTCGTAGGGTGACACTGAACAGAACAGCTGAACTGGAAATGGATGAGGCACATAGTTCGAAGAGCTGATGGTCGTTGGGATCCCGAGGTGCTGGAATGGCGACCTCGCACCGGAAAGCGCAGTGTTGGCAGACTCCCCACTAAATGGACCGACGACATCCAACGTTTCGCAAGGAGTCGCGGGGTAGGTACAGGCGGCGCAAGACCGAGGCTTTTTGAAGTCAATGCAAGAGATCTTTGTCCAGCTATGGACATTTATCAGTTGGTGAAGAAAATAATGTCCACCCGACCGAATCCGATCACGCGACGGCCAGTCTACTCAGAGATTAGCCATCTGCGCGGGAGATATTATAGTGCACAACACAGGTGCATTCTCTATTCCCTCGCTCTCATAGTCCGATGCCTCTCGCCGCCAATTTCCTAATACAAGATAGGAACGATTCCAGTCTCTTCTCGTCTTACCAATTACCAATTATGTCAAATTATACCATATTAATTGAAATGAAATTGACAAGTGAATTTGCTTTTGGAGTGAATTTTATTTTAGTGAATTCTCCTGCTGATCTCTTTTAAATGTTCAAAAATAAATTGGGAATAGTCTGGGAGATAGCGCTTCTAATACCCGACTTCATTTCAGAGGCACGAGCCGCTGATCGAAGGAAAACATTATTGTGTGCACGGGCGCGGCTATCAATATGACACGAGAAATGCTATAGAATATTCCGTAATGTTTTCGATATACTTACGAGTAGCTATATTTTATACAATCATCATCATCATCATCTCAACCTATAGACTTCCACTACTACAACGGTGTCTTGAAAGGATCACAGAACAATATCTTGTGCCGCCTATATCCAGTTGCAGCCGGCGACTCGCAGATCGTCCGTCCACTAGTCTTCCAACGCTGTCAGAATTCGACTCGGTTCTTCGAGCCATGTCTCCCATTGCCTCTACAACTTTTCGACTTGATATAATTTTTTATCGGTGACTCTAGTTCTTCTACGGTTCTGGATTTTATAACATACTTACTTAGGTATATTAAAATGTTTTGATAGTAAAATGTGACCTCTAGGAGCCTCTAGGTGAAAGTCTAAGCTTTCGAATAATTTTAAAGCGACTTCAAAAATAAAGGAGGTTTTCAATTCGTCGGAATCTTTTTAGGGTTCCGTACCAAAATAGTAAAAATAGAACCCTTATGGTGAGACTTTCTCCGTCCGTCCGTCTGTCACAGTCGATTATTTTAGTAACTATTAAAGCTATCGACATGAAATTTGGAATAGTTGTGTATATTAATCGGGCAAAATGTCGAAAAAAATACCACCCCCCCCCCCCCCTATCTCCGAAGTTAAATCAGAAATAATAATGGTTAATAGAGGTTTACGTATATTTTACATGAAAGATAAAACCAACGCAAAAATTATTTAAGTTTCATTAAAAAAGGCAGAAAATCGGGAGTTTTAAATTTCAAAGTAAGATTATTTCAACTAATATTATCTTTTTACTTTTACTTCCCTCGGTGCGCGAGTCCGACTCGCACTTGGTCGGTTTTTTATGTATGTTCACCGATTACTCAAAGACGCCTGAACCGATTTGGAAAATTCTTTTTTTTGTTTGAAAGGGTATTTTTCCCAGGTGGTCCCATTGAGATTTTTATCAAAATCGGTCGAGCAGTTTTTAAAAAATCAACAATAAATTATATATTTTGTGCTAGTGCGGGTGTTTGAAGTCGGTTTTTTAAAAAGATTTTTTTATATTAAACTGTTATTGCTAAATTACTGTCAGAAAATATTTTAAGTCATTGAAATTAATAAGCAACTAAAGTTATTCAAACGGGTAGTAGGTAGTTAAGTAAAAGTTAATCAAAGACCAATAAAATTATAGATACCTTTTTACTCAGTATCCCAATTATACCCATTGCTATCTATATATATTTATTATATTATGGAGTACCAAAATATATTGTAGAATCTAATCAAAGTTATCCAAAATGTAACAGAACGTTTAACAAAATATCCAACAAACATTGCTTGCAAAAAAGTGCTTGGAGCATTTTGCATTTCCTATTTTAGAGCAAAAATAACGCAACCCTATCTCCGGAACTTAAGTCCCGAGTACCATTTATTTGAACAATATCCACAGCAATAATGTATGGAGATTAGGTAGCGGACAGACGCGCCTGATCCGACATGATACATCAACGTCGAGTGGACACTGGACGCCCCTAATACCCCACGGACCCTCAAGTTGCTAACTATGGAACCGGATTTCTAAAGAAGAAAATAGGTGGGTGCAATAAAAAAAATCGTTTGTAACAACAGCTCAATTGGCTGTTGCAGGATCACGCAACTATTTAACTAGGACTTCTTCAATGCCACTGCTACAATTCAAACTGCAATTAAAAATAACGACAAATAGCACTACAGCTGCTTGGGCAGCTTTGTTTATGTTTGAATGTTGATTAGTACTCGTAATCAAAAAAAATTTACATCTAAATTCACATACCTACTCATCTATTTTTGAAAATATTTAATAATAAACGAATAAACTATAATGAGTGAATAAACATAAAATAATGATTTTACTTTTTCATAAAAAAGATCTTATGTATGAAAAATTAAACTCGATGTGAAAATGGTAATGAAAGGAATAATAATATCATGTTCAAATCCTCAGTGGGACGTTTGGGGTTTATAACACCAAAGAAAAATAAATCCTTCTCCACCCACGCATAGCCAATATCAAAGACTAATAGCTGAGAAGTTTGGACACAGCTTTGCATACCAAACCAAGCTTGTTAACGGACGAATTAACACGCCGGGTGATGAGTTACTGTCATTTATTGTCATTATAACGTGTTAATGACGTGCTTACATTCTTATATATTCATTTTGTAACAATCGTTATTGATAACTACTGCCTACTGTTCGTTATCGGCTTATACTTGTTCCTTAATCGGCGACACGAGCCATTATTGTCGATTAAGTGGATATTTGTATCTATTGTGTACACTGTACATTGTCTTTGAGCGTGTATCTGTACGTTGATTAAATGAATTAAACATTTTTAATGAGCTTATTGTTGCTCATTGTTAACATTACAATCCAGGATTGTACCTAAATTTTTCAACTAAACATATTAATATTTTACTATAGTGTACTATGTGTTTGTACGTTGATTAAATGAATTAAACATTTTTAATGAGCTGATTGTTGCTCATTGTTAACATTACAATCCAGGATTGTCCCTACCTAAATTTTTCAACTAAAAATATTAATATTCTATTATAGTGTACTATGCATTTCAATGCATTATTGCAGCAAGGACACCAATCAGAGATAATTGTAACACTGGTGCAAGAATTTTTAAACAAACCCTGAGCTGTTAGGTAGGTAACTTGACTTACGTCTGTGTGTAAGTTTATATTAAGTATCATACATTTTATAATCTGTGGGATACCCTATCAGTGCTCTACTCGGAATCTGTTTTATAAATAGACGACGTAATTGTAATAAGTACTTTGGGTATTAAAGTCTTTTTGATAAATCGGTGTTTATGTTTACATTCTATCAGATAATAATAATAGGTATGTTATGAACATGAAGTAATTTATAAAGACTTAAAAACTTATGTGTTGAAAAGATCTTGGAAATAAGGGGAAGTCGGTATGACAAGTTTTATGTCCTCTCAAATATTTAAACAGTTACAATATTATTACTGCTCCCAACTTGTTATATGAGTACACCAGCCATTACTTATTGCCTATAACTGAGCGTAACTCCAATTTAGATTTTTAAGACTTACTTGGCAATATCTCTGCGAAGTATCAAGATTAGTTAAGTAGTTGAGCCATTAAAATTTATGAATCAGTATGGTTCATATTTTAAATATTAATATGAATAATACGTAGGTGTAATTTTAAAACATTGCGTTTTGGAAGAAACTAATGGCCTACCATGAAATCAAAAAAACTTAATGTAACTTTAACTATACAGAAATCGTCTTGTGGTCTGCCTTAACCTAACCTAACCCGCTTACAATGTTGTTGCTCCTCAGGCGACCATATGGAAAATTAGGACCAAAACTAATACTTACCTAGTTTAAAATAACCCAGAAAATAAAGGATTTAACGTGTTAGGTACTCTACCCGATATAAAAAGCAGTTTTAACAAAATCGTTGAAAGAACGGCTTAACTAGGCACGTAGCTGAAGATAACGAGGTAAATATTTTCTCTTGTTACATCTACATCATGTTACTAGTGGTTAACAAACGAATAACCCTCTCCCCACCCTTAGCCGGCATATATAAGGTAAAACGGAGTAAATTAGATCGACTCACTCATTTTGATACGTTTAGCAGACAAGATAAAAAAGTGAAGAGAGGACCAAACCGAAGATCTCCCGAGCACACTAACCGAAATATGTCCTATGGCTTTATTGGCATAATATTATTACAGTACCCGGCGATATATATGCCGATGTGCAATATATATATATATACAGTATTTATTAGTAGTACAATATATATATATACAGTATATAGTAGTAGTACATACAGTACCCGGCGATATACATTGCACATCGCCGATGTGCAATATATATCGCCGGGTACTGTAGAACTTTACGGTGGTAGTCGAGACTTTAAAGTTTGGCCAAAAGTGGTATACTTAGTAGAGTTAAACTACGATAACAAGCTCGCCCTTTCACAACTGTTTCAACGTGTGTAGCTAAAGTCACATCCTAACGAAACAGTTTGTATGTAGTTGTAAGTATTCGTCTTCTGTAGCAGGCCAGTACTCACACATGCGCTGTTGGTCTTGGTGGCCCTTTGTAAGTACTTTCACAAACGCTTTCAAATATTTTGAATTTTGAAGGGCAAGCCATGTTATCGTAGTAAATCTCTATGATACTGGCAATTCTTCGCCATTGAGCCTCGACTATGTATCTACAGCATCTAGCGGTGCCAGTGAGTACTTTGCAGAGCCATCGAAAGGTGACTGCAGAAGACCATTAAGAAGAAATCAATTACTTAACCATTTATCGAGATAATCAATACTTGTGAGTACATTGTACACAACACACCACATTTAAAAAGATAGTTGCTTGATTACATTGTAATTTTATACTGCGTCATAAATTTACATCTAGTGTGATTAAAGTCAAACATATTATTAAGTCTGTTAAAAACATTAAAAGTCATGGTAGGTCTCGACTTGGTTGAGATAATAATCTTGAAGAAAAAAGTAGAAATCGTTAAGTGTAGAGATAATCGCCGGTGGTATTTTTAGAAGGTGACATCCATTTAACAACATATTAATCAGTACAATACTATAACAGAAAACACATAGCGTTAACAACTAACCAATAAAACAGGTAATAAAAAGGCAATATAAAGACAAATCACATTAGAAACGAGCAGAGATTAAACTACTCGCATTAGGTATTCACGTTTAACGGCGACTGAACTGACGAAATCGTAAAATTCGAATTTAATGCTTTAATTATTATTATCAAACGGTTATGCTCCAGTGGTAAGATTCGGTATTAGCTTAGGTTCAAAATTTTTGTTTACTATTAATTGTTGTTATTATTGATGTTTATAAAATTATCAGTTAATGAATTTCTAAATGAAAAAGTTGCATGGAAGCAATCGGTTTTACTTCAACTGCCTAATATATTTCATTGATTAGCTACAAATTCTAACACTTGTTGTGAAAAATCTTAAGTGTGTTTAAATATTTGTAATATTATTGTAAAATGATTATTTTGAAAAGAGCAACTGCTGAGTTTCTTGCCGGCTCTTCTCAGCAGAATTCGCTTTCCGAACCGGTGGTAGAGTCATGACTTGTCATAAGACCCCATAGATTAATTTAAGAGCCATAGGTTGGCCTACGTGAAATAAATAATTTTGAATTTGAATTTGAATTATCTACTAAAGTTTTTATTGCAAATGTATATTATCTTAGTCGAGTGACTTGCGCTTTATTATGTAGGTAACGGTAAGAATAGTATCTAACAATGAAATTTTCAAGTATCAAAACCGGTTTATCGCGCTAAAAAGTCTGAGTGTCGAAGATAAGACCAAGCGGGCGAACTATTAACAAGAACGTTTTGTGAATATAAAGTGAAATAGTGCGCAAAGAGCGGTCACTTAATGAATATTTGATCTCTTGCAACTGGTCGCATTGCCGGGTTACATTCGAATCTATTGTACCCTTGTATAGAGTACACGAAGGGAATTTTAATAGGGCCGGTATAAATATTGATAGCAGAAGGAAAGGGTTGGTTGTTGATAAAAAATGAAATAAAAATAAAAAAGCCTTTTATTTATCCTTAATAATTAATTTCACAAATCGATTAATTGTCTGCAGTTCTGTCAGCTAATGATAACAATCTCTCTAACACTTACAAATTCTAACACTTGTTGTGAAAAATCTTAAGTGTGTTTAAATATTTGTAATATTATTGTAAAATGATTATTTTGAAAAGAGCAACTGCTGAGTTTCTTGCCGGCTCTTCTCAGCAGAATTCGCTTTCCGAACCGGTGGTAGAGTCATGACTTGTCATAAGACCCCATAGATTAATTTAAGAGCCATAGGTTGGCCTACGTGAAATAAATAATTTTGAATTTGAATTTGAATTATCTACTAAAGTTTTTATTGCAAATGTATATTATCTTAGTCGAGTGACTTGCGCTTTATTATGTAGGTAACGGTAAGAATAGTATCTAACAATGAAATTTTCAAGTATCAAAACCGGTTTATCGCGCTAAAAAGTCTGAGTGTCGAAGATAAGACCAAGCGGGCGAACTATTAACAAGAACGTTTTGTGAATATAAAGTGAAATAGTGCGCAAAGAGCGGTCATTTAATGAATATTTGATCTCTTGCAACTGGTCGCATTGCCGGGTTACATTCGAATCTATTGTACCCTTGTATAGAGTACACGAAGGGAATTTTAATAGGGCCGGTATAAATATTGATAGCAGAAGGAAAGGGTTGGTTGTTGATAAAAAATGAAATAAAAATAAAAAAGCCTTTTATTTATCCTTAATAATTAATTTCACAAATCGATTAATTGTCTGCAGTTCTGTCAGCTAATGATAACAATAATTTAAACTCTCCCAAATTATTTTTGAATATAAAATAGCATAATAATTATCCTGCCAGAAATAAAATATTTTTTTGAAGTCATTTTAGTAAAGATTTGAAAAAGTGGATACCTACTGACGCTGATGCGGCTGAGCACAATATCCATTTTACCAAGTTCTCCGCGGAAAAGTACAGCTTTATATTTCAAATGATCAATTTAATTTACTTTAGTTGAAAGATTATTATGTACAACTAGATTAAAACGTAAATGTATAAAAATCTAAGTACGAATAAAATAATTACTTAAGTAAAAAGTAATAAGAATAAACTAGTAAGGTTTCTTTCATTTACAAAATATCTTACGCTTTTTTTTAACGTTACGGACGTTTTTTGCCGGCTAGGGTACCCCCCCGCAACGCCCCATAAGGAACTTCGTTCCAAAAAAATTCAATAAGGTTAATCCATTGTTAATTTACATACTCGTAGAGGTAGGTATTTATATAAAGTTAATAACGTATTCTTTTTCGTAACTAAGCACCTAAAGTATAAAATTTTATCAAAAGGCAGCCGTAAGACTGCCAATTTACAATAAATTCATGTAACATAAAACTCATTACGCCAAATTCTATTCAAAGAGCGGCCTGAATTACGTCTAATCCAATATTTGTTCAAGAGCGGCGAGTAAAAAACGCCCCAATTAGCGTGACCGGGTTCTAAGAGAAAAACAAAATTGCTACGTAAAAAGTCGTAACTCAATTACGTAGATGAACCACTGTCGCAATAAGGCGTTCGTTAGCAGGCTCTGGAGCCGGAGCATGCGCCGTGACCCGAGGTCGATAATGAGAGAGACTTCTCGCTCTGGAGCAACATCACACATCCTTACAGTTTAACGTTTACGTATTTACATACGCCCCCACATATGCATATGCGCCCTTTAACTGTGACGTATGTATACTGCACAGAGTAGCCCGAAGACAGGCGCTATTCGCGTAAGTCGTCTTACTTACTACCCCAAATGTCAAACATTCTTTTAAGCGGGCTTTGAACTAGGACAAACAATTTGAGCGCGGCGACCGAATCAAGAAATTCCGTAACGAAAATAAACCTAACACCGTCCTTCAGTAAGCTTTCAACATTTTAGAGGTCCGCAAGTAGCTCTGTTCGGCGCAGTGGGCGAGCGGCCGCTTTCTTTACCGTATGGTGTATGATGTCGCAAGTTCGAATCTCACTCGCGAAGAAGTGACTTTTCTTGTTTGTTTGTTTTTTAATTAATTTTTTGCATAATTTTTATTATGCAAAAAAAAATATTGCATAAATATTATAATTGCATAAGTTGATAAAAAATGCTTGATAAAAAATAGCTTTACCGCGGCAGTCCCCGAGTGCCACTTAATTTTTTAGTTTACCTAGTTAGTTTAATTTGCTGCAGAATTGTAGTAACAATTATTTATCATAACGCAGTCGGGTGAAAATCATTTGGTCTATAATTGTTAGTACAATCATTATAAAAAACATTTAGTACAAAATCGGTAAAATTATTCAGTACAATGCCCGCGACTTCGTCCGCGTGTACTAAGGTTTTAATGCCCGCGGGAGCTCTTTAACTTCCCGGGATAAAATGTAGCCTCTGTGTTAGATAATCCAGGGTCATAATCTACCTCCACCCCAAATTTCAGACAAATCCGTACATGAAAGAGTAACAATTACCTATACACAAAAACTTTTGCCTTTAGGTACAATATTACTGTGATTAGTGTGATTAGGATGTTATCAGCTGATGCCCGTGATTTAGATCACGTGGATTTAGGTTTATCAAAATTTCAAGAGAAATCTTTCATTTTCCGGGATGAAAATTGTCCGTGTCCTACCTGTGTCCGTCTCCAGGATTCGATGTTAAATTGGTCAAGACCGGTCTAGCGGCTGGGCTGTGAAAAGGTTCAACTTACCAACTAAGTATATTATTGATTTATTAGCACGGAAGTATGGTGGATTTTGCCAAAAATGTATCATTTTTATTGCACGCAGTTGTTGGATGTTGAGATCGCTTATTTTGAGAAAATTAAGTTAAAAATATACATATATAGGTAGGTACATATATTTTATTGTATGTATTTTTGGAACTAAGTTTTTCGTACCTAAAAATTTTTATTTGTAGAAAGATCTACAAAAATTAAGTAAACAATTTTTAAACAAGACTATATTTTAGAATTTGATTACTCAAACTGCTGCAAGCTGCTGCAAACTGAAGATTTTGAATACTCAAACTGCTTTACGCGTTGGGATGTTTGAGTAGGTAAAGATATATTAGGATATAATATACCTACCTACAGTAACCCTGTTTATTTTTGTTTTGAACTAATTTTCAGAAAAACTTAACTTTTCGAAGGAACTTTAACAATATGGTGTAAGGTGACTATATAATTGTGAGTAAATTTCATCTTAAAGGGACGTAAGACGTTAAGTTCTACTCAAGAGCTACTCTGTGCGATCGGACGCACACCATTACACTTGCCCGTATCTATTTTATATTCACACAACAACTTGTATTTGTAGTGAGGTCTCGGAATTTGTTTAATGGCGTTCTTACATTGACATTAGTTTGTCGAAAGAAATTTATGTGACTTGGATGTATAGTTGAATAAGGGGTTAAGTTTATGGAACTCCATTGTTATAGTTTTGGAAGATCTTGGCGATTTCGTTTAAGATTCAGCGAGATTTGAATATGCATGAGATTTATTAGCTTTTTACTGTGGATCAACGAAAGCGTAGGTACCTACCTATACTCTTCAAGCGCTCTTTTCGAACTTGAATTTCCTTAAGCATTTAAGTAAGTACTTACTTAACTTAGAAAATTAAAGCGATGTTTTTAATAAGAGTTCATTTCTAATCATGAGTTAACTAACTAGTCGTTAAAGTAAGAGTTTTATCAAGCCATTAATGTTTTTATTTACTTACGTACATTTACCTATGTTTTTGACGTGATAAGGTCTTATAAATCGATGAACACCGGCTGCACGCACGAAAAAGTGCCACGTTCCGCCTGAGCCCGAGCGTGCAAGCGAGAGCGCAGAACAAGCGACAGAGGCACGATCAGCCCAAGCGTTGCCTTATGACTTTTTTCTTTATGACGTAAAACTATCGTCCGTAAACTGACTTTACAGACAACCAATTTTTTTAAGATGATTTATTTCTGTTTTTTGTGTAGATACAATGAAGTGTATATCTATTTCTTTTCATAGTCGAACATGATCAGTGTGACGTCTACTCGTATTTCCCAACGATTTTTGATGAAAAAGCTACAACTTACAAGATATCTTCACACTGCCTCGCGTTTTAGTAATTGTTACCTACACTTTCAAATAAATCTTCATCAAGTGACCAGTGTGAAACGTTCACAACAAAATGAATATAAAGATTCCGTTTTTCTTTCTGTGGTATAGGTGATACCTACCTTTCCGCGACTTCGTTCGCTTGTATCCTGTGGAAACTTTTTGATTTTCCACTATAAAATTACTTTATGCCCATCTCTGGAATGCAAGCTATCACATAATAAAAGTAGCATTGAGTGCTATTTAGAGTAAGGTAAGTATGTGTATTTTGTCAACATCAGTATAAGTAGGTACAACGCTTAATCCATGAAATGGTAACAGATAGATAAACACACTCTAGCATTAATGACATTTACATGTAGGTATACCTATAGGTATTTTGAATTAGACCTTATACCTAGTCATTATCTAAGTTGGTTAAATACTCAAAGGATTGAGCATGTTCAAAAGGCTACCTATACGATAAAGCAAACAAAACACTGTAGGTAGGTACGTAGGTACTCACATAATAATGGGTAATGGTGATACATATTTATAAGCAGGTAGATACATAGCTTATAACTTTACACAAAGCTATACTTATATAGGGTAAGGTTGCTACTATTGGACCACTTAACTTAAAACTGCCATATCACCAAAAGTATGAGAGTATATGGATATATGATTCAACAGTTTCTTGGGCCTTATACTCAAGTATTCACAGCTGTTATATCAGATTTTTTACTTTAAGAATAAATACACAAAATACAAAAAAACATTTTTGGGGCGGTCGCCTTGTTTGGACCACTGTCTCCTTGATTGAACCACCTAGTTGCTATAATTGGACCTAGGAAATTCTATCGACTGGTCCATTCATGGAACCATATAGTAAATTAGTAAATAAAAGGCTAGATCATTAGTAAATACAGTCTTTATTTCTTTTCGCAGTCTAATTGAAGTCTTTTATATTAAGTAATAATGGTCCGGGATCATTATAAACATTATACGTTTATAATAAGCTCAGTAGGTACTTATGCGTTAATTTGAAAAGCCATATTAATTTTTTTTAATTAAAAAATGTTTTACCGTCATCGCGGATGTTGATTTTTTTTCAGTGAATTCGATAGAAAACTTCTTACTCTTTCAGGAAAAAATTATGCAAACCAATTTTTTGTTTCTCGCATACCTACCATTTTACTTCTTTTTCCAAATCGGGTGTGAGATCTCTTTCGGAGCCTACAAATATGCTTACTGTCGAATCTTCTTTTTAATGTTGCTTTTGGCACACCAAATATACCTATTGGCAATTATCTTCATTCAAGCCAAATTCTTGCTTACTCAAAGCTAACAACGCTAACTTCACTCCACTTATAATAGTGGCCGCGCTTTGCCATGCTAAAACAAAAAAAAAATACTATTTTAGAAGTTGCTTTGATTGGACCGGTTCAATGGAAGAAACTTGCATGGGTCCATTGATGGCAACTCACTGCGATCGCAATCAAACCAAAATTTAAAAATAAGTTTAAATATTTTGTGGCATGTAATTAGTAAGTTAGCTAAACAGATAAATATGCCATGCTACTAAATATAATTGTGATAAAATACCTCACAAATCTGTACTTACATGGTAAAGAAATGTCGCTCAAATTTTAAATCGGGAGCTCGTGAAACACACCGACGCTCATCCTCCCTCGAAGAAGCCTGTGGCGACACTGAAGGTTGAGGAACCGGGTGCGGGGTCAAATAGCTAACGTCTTGTCATAACCGACAATTTTTAGGACTTTTGGTTTTAGAGAAACCTAAGTGGTCCAAACAAAGCGCTGGTCCAATGATCGCAACCTTACCCTAAGTAACTCTGGACGGTCGCACGTCGCAATATAATTAAAATCTCGACTGTCCCGCGGTCCACTCGCCCTGGAAGAAAGTGCCACCCCACCCCACCCCACTCGGGGGAGGGTAAAGGGGGAAGAAAAGGCGATTCCCATTAATATTCCCCACTTTTATCTCTATATGCAAACTGGCAGCTAGAACTTCTCATTGTGGTGCTCTGATTCTCGAAGTTTTTCTTCGTGATTGTGCTGTTTCAATGGTCTATGGAATGGGAAAGTTTTGTTGGAACGGGAACTACATTTTTCTTGTTATTAAGAAGTGGAATATCCATTATGATTTTATAAATATTGTATTTTTGTTCGTGACTATGATAACAATGAGGCTACATAAGATACATATCTAAGTATAAGAATACCTAGGCTATAGCTGTTATTATGTATTTCTTTTCGTCAATAATAATTGTGTTTTTATCCGACTATATTTTGTCGTCAAGCACGTAAGATATTTCCCTAGTAGCAATTTGCGTTGGCTGTGGGCTTTTGTCCCTAGTTTGGTTGGCCAGTAGTAAGACTTGTCATCCCTAAAAATCGTGGTGCCAACCGTAGAAAAGCGAGATGTGGTTGGACTTACGAGGGGACTTAGTCGGCATCACCACTACAAAAAAAAGCACTCACACAATCTACACTCCCAAGCATTTGCTACCGTTGGCTACCAAAATCCCAACGGAAATTGCTACTAGGGTTCATCAAGATTTGGTCTAGATTGAAGCGGTCTAAAACTGGAAGGAGTCGTCATCGTCATCTCAACCAATAGGTACCTGCTAGATGTCCACAGCTGTTTCTTTTTTTTTTATTCGACGACAAGCTAGTCCTTGACTGCGATCTCACCTGATGGTAAGTGACGATGCAGTCTAAGATGGTAGCGGGCTTACTTGGAAGGGGTATGGCAGTGAACATTCAACCCATACCTCTAATTAGTTTCTACACGCCATCGTGCCGGAACGCTAAATCGCTTGGTGGCACGTCTTTGACGGTAGGGTGGTAGCTAGCCACGGCCAAAGCCTCCCACCAGACCAGACCAGAGACAATTCAGAAATTATAAATTCCCAAATTGACCCCGCCGGGAATCGAACCCGGGACCTCCCAGTTATAAGACAACAGCGCTCACCACTGCGCCAGGGAGGTCGTCAAAAAGGATGTAAATGAAATGTAGGATGTGGATGAAAGTTCTTGCAAGGATGACCACATATAGACGGGTACAGTACAGCGATCTTGTGGCGTACCTACCTATGTACCTATCTAGCGGCTGCCAGCTAAGGCTGCCACTGTGACTCGCTTGAGATCGGCCGCACACCATGTGGGAGACTTATGTTAGCTAAGAAGCTTATCTTTTTACTTATAGGTCCTTACCTAGATTGAACATGCAATGTAGCTAAGAGATGGCTTTCAGAGAAGAGGTCTTGTCAATATTCTTTTATGGACTAAGAGAAGATGAGATATGGATGAAGTAGCTACTTCTGAATTAGTCGTTCGCTCTCTCATATGCTTTATGGCACCTAGATAATATTATACCTATTACCTATATATGTACATAAAAACAATCTATACCTACTAATGTTCAAGTCCCCAACTCTATTTTCATAATTATTAGAATAATAATTGATAAAATTTTTACTTAGCAAAGAGTTTCGCTTGTAGTTTCATATTCGCAATTTTGTTTATTCAAGGAGCCACCCCTTTTCTGAGAAGCTATTAGTAAAGAAAGCGGACCGTTTTATATTAAAAACAAAATTATTTTCAGACTAATAAGTAAATAGACAGTATTATTCAGTGGCACGAGAAAATTAATTCAGTATCCCCACCATTAATTTTGCGGATCTGGAATTTGTCATAATTAAAGACAGCATTTTCTCTAAAACGCCAAAGATGCCGCTAAATACTAAATCCCATTGGTCATCTCGAACGGAGGAAGAGACGGCGTTCTAATTACAAATAATCAAGCCTCCTGATTGGTGGGTTTCGTCCCCCCCATTTATTTGTTCTCAGATGTAGGCGTGGCCTCTCTCGCTCGCTTTTAATTAGTGCAAGGAGTAAATTGCTCGTGAGAGAGAGCACCGGTGCTAGTTTCACTTAGCGCCATCTCTTATTGGATGGTGGAACTACTGGGGGGAGAAGGGGGATAGTGCGACGTAGTTAATATAGGGAAAACACGTACGACGCGCTTTGTAAGGGAAATGGCTCGGTTGACATTTCTATAGTTGATAGCTCCGGTAACCTAATCCGCTTGTATGAAACCCGGAATAATAATGGCTTTGTGTTTGGAGCTGTTTTGTGTTGTTTTTATTTTGAAGACGGATTGTTTTATAAGTTTTATTACAATTAGATACCATTGCTGCTCCAAAATATTGTACTTTCTAAGTTTCTTCTTCTTTATCAACCGATAGGTAGACGTCTACTGTTGAACAAAGGTGTCTTACACGGACTTCCACAAGTCCGATCTTGCGCCGCTTATATCCAGTGGCTTGCTGCGACTTGTCTGATGTCGTCGGTCCACCTAGTGGGGGGTCTGCGCTTCCCGGTGCGGGGTCGGTCGCCACCCCTTGGGACCCTTTATTATCAACTTGTAATCTTTATCATCAAAGTCTTTATTTCAGCTGCTACAGTAAAAACATCTTCCTCTGAGCTGAAATCGTTTTCATGTACCTACCTTACTTAGGTATGTGCAATGTCAAATAGATATCTCTTCTTACCATACAAGATTGCGGTTCTTTTTTATCAGCCACACACAACAGGACTAATATTCCTCTCTCCCCTTTAAGTAAGTAGGTAGGTAAGTAATCTTAAAAGCTTGTGTTGGGAATGGATATGACAAATAGTTCAACAGGATTCAATGGTGGATGTTTCGGTTTTCAGTCTGCGCCTTGAACTGTTGCGCTATTGAGGCTATTGAGCTAGGGTTATATTATTATCTTAGATAGCAATATTATAAAATAATGCTAAAGTGTGCCTGTTTTTTGGTTTGTCCTTCAATAACGTTGCAACAGAGCTTCGTTTCGATCTGATTTTTTCATGGATAGGTATAGTTGAGGATCTGGAGAGTGACATAGGCTATTTTTATTATAGAAATAAAAATAGTTCCCGTGGGATTTAAAAACTAAATCCACCCGGACGAAGTTGCAGACATCAGCAAGTAGCTCAAATAATACTCATACAGAATGAGGGCTTGTATTTTTAACCGACTTCAAAAAAAAAAACCTAAAAAAACGCCTAAACCGATTTGGAAAATTATTTTTTTGTTTCAAACGGTAGGTATACTTCCCAGGTGGTATCATTGAAATTTTATCGATATCGGTCGAGCTGTTTTTTAAATATCAACTATAAATTACATACTTTGTAAATTGTAAAGGCACGGGCGTTTGAAGTCGGTTTTTTAAAAGATTTTTTTGTATTAAATTATAAGATTATTAAGTATTTTAGTAAAAGTGGACAACAAAATAACGTTATAAAACAAACAAATGCAATTTAAAACTAACAGTAGGTAGGTACCATCGACACCCATTTTTATTGCACCTTCCACCCACCACCACGCATTTCCAAGCCATTTAATATTAATGTGAATTTTCGTGGAGATTCGTATAAAGCCCGTCTACGATACAGAGGGGGAGGTAGGGGAAATTGGACAAGTGGTTTAAATTTTAATTGTGTTCGTCTTATGAACTGTTAGTTTTAGGAATCTACTTACTCGAGTGCTCGGTACTATAGTTAAATACGGCTTTAAGGCGCGATTTCAGCAGTCGTGAGTTGCAGATACGTGACACATAACTAGTATCTACTACCCATTCGCCACTTCTCATGTGTAAAACTTATATGCTTGGTCTATAAAGGAGACATTACTGAGAACTCACAATGTAGTCGAACCATATGGTACCGTAAATTTATACAATTTTATACTAATTTAATTATTGTATTTTTAAACCCTTCATTCGAGAAGAGACTTATGCCCACTTGTGGGTCAGCGAAGGGTTGAGAATAAGATGAATGAATGTTACAACTAAGGAGGATAGGTTTTATCCCTTTTTGAAAATGAGTACCTATCTATACCTATTATATATAAAACAGATTCATCAAAGTAATAAGTAGGTAGAGGTACCTACTGACTTACTTAAATGGATACCTAAGGTATAAAATTTAAATCTAAATCTATTCTAAGATATATTTATGCTATTTTTTTTTATATTTTTCTTTTTTCCATCAATAAAAAAAGAAAAACTATGCAGATCAAACTGTAAAGTTATAACTATAAGAACTTTTAGCTAATTCTAAGCTATTTCCAAAAGACAAAACTCCAAGAAAGATTCTTGATACATTAGGAAGAGACAGTTTCGGATGAAGGGTGGAAATTTATTAAAAATTCCGCGAGAGAAGAGACGCGGTTTAATTTTCGGAGCTTCTACGTGTTTGTGTACAGGCCATGACACTTTTATGAGAAAACCGACGGCTACTGATGTTTACAATACCGTTACCATATCACATACCATACCATTTGATATATTTTTTTTTTTGTAAAATTTTAATTATTATTATAGCTAGGAACATATTATTAAAAATGTGGGCTTTAGAAAGTGCCTAAGCATAACTAAGCCTAAGTTAATTGTTAGGGACACTGATTTTCATATTATTATCACGCAGTACATTATTATTATAAAAATAAACAGAATACATCCTCACTAATATTATAAATGCGAAAGTGTGTTTGTTTGTTGGTTTTTCCTTCAATCACGCCGCAACAGAGATACGGATCTACGTGATTTTTTGCATGGGTATAGTTGAGGACCTGGAGAGTGATATAGGCTACTTTTTATCCCGGAAAATCAAAGAGTTCCCGAGGGATTTTAAAAACTAAATCCACGCGAACGAAGTCGCGGGCATCAGTTAGTACTTACATAATTTTAAAAAGTTATTTGTTTTTTATTTTGGCAAAAACATGGAAAAAATACGATAGTAATTACTAATAATAAAGTTTATTTTTGCGGCCAACAGCATTAGTGCCTTTCTAGGTACACGTTAGTATTGTGAATCTACCCTTTTCGAGTTTTTTGCTAAAAGTCAATTTGTTCTATCTGTTTAAGGCTTGGACACACAAAAAGTGAGAAGACTACGCGTGATGGCAACTGCAAGGCAGACGCGGAACTATGAAAGCGCGAGGATAATTTTATTAATAAGTACATGTAAGCATAATTTATAATACAAAAAAGTAACCAGCGTATCAAAAGAGGCTCGCATTCGAGCATCGGACTCCGCAGTGTGTAATAAATTCACATGATACCACTGATCCTTTTCGGTCGAACCTCCCCATGCAGAGTTGCACTAGCCCAGCCTCACAGCGGATTTATAACTCGTACTTAAAAGTACTTTCAGTAGTTCCAAACAATTTCCAATAGATAAAGCCCCAAGACAGATTCCAAATACATTAGGCATCCACGGCTCAGATAGGAAACGGGTGAACCATTAAAATACAAAATCTACAATATACCACTTTACCTATGGTTTGCATGAAAAATTGGCATAGGTAAGGTTCAAGTATTAAAAAAGCCGGCCAAGTGCGAGTCGGACTCGCGCACCGAGGGTTCCATACTCCAAAAGTAAAAGTAAAACGATAATATTATATTAATTTGCTTATTTATCGTTAACTTTGTTTGTAGAGGTTTATTGTTAATATAAAAAAAACTATGCTAGTTACAGAGATGGATTTATTTTTCCTGTAAAATATACATAAACCTCTATTGACCATAATTATTTCAGATTTTTCTATTGGTAAACTTCGGAAATAAGGGGGGGGGGGGAACGGTATTTTTTTCGACATTTTGGCCGATTAATCAGAAACTATTATATATAGAAATAAATAAAAAATTGTTTTAGAATGCACAAGTAAAGGCCTTTCATATGATACCCCACTCGATATAGTTATTTTACTTTGAAATTTCAAACCCCCGATTTTCCCCCTTTTTTTATTAAAACTAAAAATAATTTTCGATTTTTCTTTATTCCAATGATTTTGGGCCACTATTATACACAACTATGCCAAATTTCATGTCGATAGCTTTAATAGTTACTGAAATAATCGACTGTGACAGACGGACGGACAGACGGACGGAGAAAGTCTCACCATAAGGGTTCCATTTTTACCATTTTGGTATGGATCCCTAAAAAAATCATAATAACGATGATTAATTAAAAATGTCTAATAATCCACCATTGGTCACATATCACAAGCAAAGATCTCTTGAAAGGGTCGCTGAATACGATTATAATGTGCAGCGGATAGGTATAACTTATCAGTGATTCATTACGCACGTGTCCTATTAATACCTTTTATAAAATAATACATACTTTAGGGCATAATTTAGGACCTGGAGGCTGGAGCCAATATCACTTTCCAGGTCCTCAACTAGGTATACCCACGCAAAAATCACGACAATACGTAACTCTGTTGCAGCTTGATTGAAGGACAAACAAACATTCTTTCGCATTAATCAATTATTTTAATGTAAATTAAATAATATCTTTGACTTTGTATATCAATGGTGTGAAGTGTGACTGTAAGTGAACTATGTATTAAAAATTCCGCGGGTAGAGAGTAGAGACACCGCGGTTTTGGTTTCGGCGCTTGTGGAGCACCCTGGAGTGGAGTTCATGACACGTATATATGAGAAGATTTCCCGTCTACGGTCGCTTAAGGGGATTTATCGGGTTGCCTGAGCTTTATTTTATTTAGTTTGAGTAGGTAAACGGTAATATTACCTTGCTATATTATTTGCCTGAGGGAAAACCGTGCAGGGTGTGGTAAATATCATAAACAATTGAATTTATCTTATTTATAAATCTATATTAATTCTAGTTGTTGCCCTCGCGACTTCGTCCACGATTAGGTTCTTTGAAAATCCTGCGGAAACTGCTGGTTTTAACGGGATAAAAAAACAAACATTCAACCTTCATTTAAACCTTTTAGGGGTAGAATTTTCAAAAACTGTGAAATGCGTACTTCTTTATTTTTAATCAAGAGCTAAAATCCCAAGGTTTGTGGATATAACTTGAAAAATTACAGACTTTCATACAAATTTCCATCCCCTATTTAACCCCTTTGGGAATAGAATTTACAAAGTCTGTTATACACATAATTCTTTAAATTCAATCAAGAACCAAAATACCAAGTTTCATACACATAACTTGAAAAATGACGAACTATCATACACACTATCAACCCCTATTTTATCCGTTCAGGAGTTAGAATTTTCAAAAAATATAAAATAGGTAAGTACGTACTTATTTTTAATCAAAAGCCAAAATATCAAGTTTTCATACATGTCCCATATTTTATACTTTATCGAAATCGGTCGAGTGCTTTTTAAAAAAAGCAATAATAAATTATATACTTTCTAGTGGTGCGGGCGTTGGAAGTCGGTTTTTTAAAAAGATTTTTTTACTATAGATTAGATATACTTACGTTGTTGGTGAAATCGTAATTAATATCATAAATAGGCATCATATTTTTTCGGTTGATTATTTTTTTAAATACATAAAGTATTTACAAGACAAGACCATTGCCATACAAAGTCTTGTAGAAGAAGGCACCTCCGAGGGTGACATGGGGGCCGCCGTTACACCTATTTTACAAATGGCCCAAGATTTATTTGCCACCGGCCTGATTATTCGCATCTCTACCATAAATTGCTCGAGTTAAAGGATTTTATTTTTGGATTTATTCCAATTTCCAATACCTATCGGGTTCTATCTACCACATAGTGAGTAGTGACCGAGTTTCCATATCGAATTTGTAATACATAGTATTTGTATGATTTGTAATTCGTACTAATAAAATTGTACTCTGTGGTAATACGTAGTAGTACGAGATCCGGTATAAGAAATTTATACCCTCATCTGTTATTTATTAGAGATAACAAATAAATGATAGATCATATTATACTCATCAACATAATTATCTCTAATAGATTGCCTACTTAAAATAATATTAAACCAATAAATTTATAATTAAATTTACTTCTCTCATTAGTTATTTAAAAAAATCGTACACCAGATAAGACAACATACCTACCCAACAGAATTGAAAAAGTAAAGGTTGCCTTCTTCCCCTCTGCGTGACTGTGGAATTGCCAGGTAGGGTAAAATGCCCAGTCTCCGGCCACTTAAGGTATCTGTTAACTTAATTCATTCATAACTAAGCTCTACAGAGGAATTAGTGCACAAGTTTTTTTTTAAGTCGTGAATATATTCAAGAATACATTTAATATTTATTTGAATTATATTTAATATTTAGGCTGCCAATTTTTATAAAAAAATGTTTTTTGTAAAAAGTATGTTTTCTCCAGTGTCCGGCCGTCCCTTCGTGCCCAGTCTCCGGCCGCCTTCATAAAACGACTGAAAGCCTATACAAAGCTGCACATCTACTACTAAAAAATCAAGCTAACCAATGTAGCGTAACCAAGAAACCTCGTTTTGGAAATTAAAGCAGACACTAGTCCCACAGATTTTTTTATATGGATAATGGCCGGAGACTAGTACTATATAGTACTATAACTAAGTAGTTATCCGGCCACTAAGTCTCGTTAAGGGCTGGATTACTAGGCAGTACTACCAGTTTCCAGCCACCATATTCTCATAGAAAATCTGGAAGTAGCCTTTTATTGCTCCAGTACACCTCTGATTTTCTGTATTTTTATATAATGGAGCAATTTAACGCATATTTTACTTTAAAACCAAGTAAATAGACATATATTTGTATCATAAAACTCAAATCTTTTTTAAATAATGATTAATAGAACTAGACTCGCCACTTAAAATCACCTCTCCACTAATTTTTTTTCATAATGGAACGTGTCTGTCAACACGCATGCTCTAACTTTTGCTTTCAAATTGGAACAAAAACTCTAATATTTACTAGCGTCACATATCTTTGCGTCGAAGTTGTAGATAATTTAAAACAGTTTTTAAAAATATCTCTTGGCTCGTAATCACAATCTCACTCACTCTCAGCACTCCTATTTTATGTAAAGATGATGTCGTCTGGCCAGATACTGGTGGGGGCCGGTAAACTGGGCAAGTTACCCTATAGGCTAGGCCCGCCCGAACATACGTGTACAAACAAAAATTACTTTATGCTTTGTAGTGGCGTTTGAAATCGGTTTTTTAAAAGAATTTTTATAATATACTAGCTGACACGGCGAACTTCGTACCGCCATTTTTTTTTTTTTTTTTTATTAAGTATTAAAACCTTCCGTGGACCTTAAGGAACTTACAAAAAAAAAAATTAACCGAATTGGTCCATCCAATCTTGAGTTATGCGCTTACCAACATTCATTTTTATTTATATAGATAGAAGATTACTCCTAACATTGTTATGAGAAACAAAGTAGGTAGATATGTTTAGAATACTCGTGTATAATACTACCTACAGTATGGATAGTCTTTCGCAAAAATAGGCCATTTATGTCAATAAATAACCTAGACTAAGTATTTACACATCCTACGTAATAAAAGTGTTCTAGTGTAGTTTCATGGAATCAATCTACACATTCTCTGATCGCAAGCGATTTGCTCTTATTCATTGAGGAGTTTCATCCTCCATCACCGAAGATATTCATCAGATCTTCACCAAATTTAAATGGGACCAATCTGACGGTATGCCCTTTCAAATAAAAAAAAAATTTAAATCTGTTCAGATTTCACGGAGCTATGGAATAACATCGCCAAAAAAAATACGCGTCGAATTTGAGAACCTCCTCCTTCTTTTGAAGTCGGTTAAAAACAGAAGAATACCGATAACATCATAAATGACTACAAAAACGGTCACAGGTGACCGCCTCCACAATTTATATGACAGTGTGTTAAAAGGCATTATGCACCGTAATTTATGTACCTACTCATACCGCTGTTAATTAAAGGATTTCTGCTTCAATGGATACGCCGGTAATGAGACCAATAAAAATAATTGTTTCGAACCACACTAGATATGAAAACTTACTAAACTACATATGAACGATGAAGCACCTGGTTACAATTTTCAATACCTTTAAGTAAGCCTCATAAGTTCATCATATCGACGCCTCCCAAGTCCCACGCATAAAGTCATAAAGGGCAGTTCTCCTAATTGTTGGCTAAAACGTCCGACGAAAAAAAAAATTTTTTTTTGAGTTATTGGTTTTTTAAGTAAGCCTTGACAGAGAGGTGCCTTCATTTATCACAGTGATGAGGAAGGCCTCCACCAGAACCTAGTTTTCTTGGAGAAAAAGCGTATTTGGTAATTATGGTGTCCATGGTAAGGATAAATTGTGACATGGTAATGAGGTCCGGAATATGGTGATTAGAATATGCTATATGGTAATTTGTTAAAATTTTGTGAATGAGAAACAAAAATAAAACATAAGTGTTTTTGTTGTGACGAGCGCCGTCACAACGCAAAGCAGCCTACACGGGCGGCGTGAATCATCGCACGAGGGACCCGCGTGAACACGCCGTCACAGCGCAAGCAGCCCACGATACACGTGCCGCCTGACTCATCACACGGGGCCGACGTGAACGCACACGCCAGGGCAATGACACCAGCGGCGCGATCCCCGCCGAACCGCGCCGAGGCCCACCGAAGCAGCCAGCAGAAAAGTATAAAACGCCGAACAAGAGCGTCCACCGGCAGTTCGCCAGCGGCGCCCGTACCATCGGGGTCGGTCTGATTTCCCTCTGGATCGATCCCATCGTCGGCCTGATTACTCTCTGGGTTGACGAGTGGTACGAGCTCTCTGGTAGGACCACAGGGGCTGTTGCTCGCGCTTGGCCTCGCGGCCCGGCCCGTCCAACCACCCCGAGCGTCCGCGTTCCCCCCGCGACCGCCGCGTCACCCGCGCTCCACCGGGAGTCCGTCGTCCTTCCGTCAGCCGCCCGGGCGGTCCCGCTTCGTATAATATTGTAACCGTGTTTAGGCTTGCGTCAACGTCTCTCGATATCATGTAATAGGTTAAGAGAATTGTAAATAAAAGTCGTTATTGTTTATCGAGTATTTTATTCCTTGTCCTAGGAAATAGTGAAAAGCGAGGTTCGATCCCTCACATCTAATGAACGAAGTGGGTCGCTCTCAGCCGGGTCGATCCACTCCGTTACATTTGGCGCCCACCGCAAAAACCCGCGATACCGTTCCGTGAACACGTGAAAAAAAAAACCACCTACTCGTCCGTGAAAATACCGCGCGAACCAATTAGGTAGCCGGTCCGTTCTGCGTCGCTTAAGAATCGCGTCGCATCCGTAAAACCACTCACCCGCGCCAATCCGTTACGCTTGGCCGGTCCGTCCGCCCGCGTCGCGTCGCGAGGAAAAGTACCGCGTCGCGTTCACAGGAATATTCCGTAAAAATAGACACGCTCCACGCGACCGTGGTGGCGTCTACCCGTACCGAAAAACACAGAGTGGCAATCAAACAGTAGGTCATTTCACTTTAGGAATACTCGCGACTTTTACAACTTAACGGTTACAAACTCTTTCATGTAATCGATTCGATTTATCGGGTCCACTGAAAGGGTGAGTAACCGATCGTATAAAGAGAAAGAAAACATAGGGAAAAGAATAAGAAAACGCGAAATAGATGCTTATCCCGGATTAGTCGGCTTGATTAACCTCGAGTAGTTAGATAAATCACGGGAAAAGCATCTCTTCGTTTAGAAAACTACTACACGTACGACACAAGGGGGAACACCGCGGAGATTAGGGAAAAATTAATAAGAAAAATACAGTAGGTAGAAATAACGCTCGCCGACCGACCGTACTTGCTGTAACCGCCGGAATAATTAAATTGAGCACCGCGAAATAACCTAGCAACAGAGTAGGTTGCCGTAGATATTAAAACTAAAAGATATAAACTAGCTTCAGTACCGTTACCGTAGATATTAAAAATAAAAGATATAAACTAGCTTCAGTACCGTGACCAGAGATATTAAAAATAAAAGATTATAAACTAGCACCCGTACAACTACCGTAGATATTAAAAATAAAAGAGATAAACTAACTTCCGCACCGTAGATAAAATAAAAAGACATAAACTAGCACCCGTACCGCTACCGTAGGTATTAAAAATATAAAGATATTAACTAACAACCGTACCGTTACCGTAGAGAAAAAAAAAAAAGATAGTCACTAACACCCGTACCGTAAAAAGAAAAAAAAACCCAAGACAGGGAGAACAAATCGAAGGCGAACTATGCCAACTGCCTGGATCTACTCACTAAACAAACAAAAACTAACAGAAGAGCTAGAGAAGAGAAACATACCAGCTCCAACTACAAGCACAGTGGAGGAATTGAGGAAGCTGTTATCAAAAACGATAAAAACCGAAGAAGCAACTAGCCAAGACAACACGATGGGTACCGAAAGCGGAGCAACAGACTTCGACAAAGCAGTGTCCCGATGGAAGATACAGTTCGATTCAACAGGAGACGCCGTAGAATTCCTAGAAAGAGTGGAAGAACTGGCCGAAACATTAGAGGTCAACAAAGATAAAATAATACACGTCATACCAAGATGTCTCAACGGAAAAGCAGCACTATGGTACAGGAACAACAATCAATATTGGGAAACATGGGAAGATTTAACAGACAGCTTCAAGTTGAACTACTATCCGAAAAATTATGAGAAAAATCTTTTAGAAACGATCATAAACAAGAAACAGGAAGCACGTGAAGATTTCGTCGACTATCTAACAAACATGCAAACATTATTCAGAAGATATGGGAAATTAACACCAGAACAACAACTAGAGAGAATCTATGACAACATGAGAAGCAGCTACCAGTTCTACATCAAAAGAAGAGATTTCAACACGATGACGGAATTAATACAGCTGGCAAAAGAATACGAAAAAATTCGAACAGATCAGTATCAGTATACATACAAGACACCGACATACTACCACAAGGGAAACCAACTAGAACACTCCAGAGCAGGGTCCAGAAACCAGGAACACAAACAGAAGCCGGAAGGAAAACTAATCTTACCAGACTATGACCCAGGGAAATGCTGCTGGAAGTGCGGAAAGAAAAACCACAGGGCCCGAGACTGCCGAGGCAAACAGGCTATTTTCTGCAGCCGTTGCGGATTACTAGGAAAACTAACTCGGGATTGCTGCAACGGAGCGAACAAAGTGAGAAAAACAGGGTCACAAGCCTACACAATAAACGTACAAGAAAGAAAAAAAGACAATAGAATATTCGCAGAGGTAAAAATAGGCGACAAGACGTACGAAGCACTGGTGGATACAGGGTCAACAAACACGTACATAAACAAGACCATCATGAACCACATAAAAGAAACTAGGAAGGATGTAATACCCAAATCAAACACTATAAAATTAGCAGACGGTTCGAAAATAACATCGGACACAGCAGTGAACATCGAACTCGAAGTCGCAGGACAGAAACTAACACATCAAGTGATATATCTACCAACAACTACAGTAATGATAATGGGCATGGACTTGTTAAGAAGACTTGGACTAGCAATAAGATGGGAACAAAAACCAAATAGACAAACCGACAAAGAAGAACCTAAGGAAAAACGCGAGGGCAAGCAAAGGTTAACAAAGGAACAACAAGAAATACTACAAGCCATAATAGCCGAGGAATTCGAAAAAGCAGAAAAAAGCCCAAAAGGAAATACATGGGTGAAACATGTCATAAAACTAAAACATAAAGAGCCAATAAAACAGAAGTATTACCCCAGGAACCCGAAGATGCAGGAAAAGATATACGATCACGTAAATAAGATGTTAGCAGAGGGAATAATCGAAAAATCAGACAGCCCGTACAGCTCACCAATAGTGATGGCCAAAAAAGACAACGGCGAATACCGTTTCTGCATAGATTTCAGAAAAATAAATGAAATTACAGAAAAAGACGCGTATCCGATACCACAAATAGACGACACCCTAGAAAAATTAAATAAAGGAAGGTACTTCTCGAAGTTCGACCTGAAGAATGGATACTGGAACGTCAAGTTAGACGAAACCAGCAAACCAATCACAGCCTTCACCGTACCAGGAAGAGGACTATATCAATTCAAGGTCATGCCATTCGGACTACATTCGAGTGGAGCGACATTCCAAAGATTACTGGACAGGGTAATAGGCCCAGACTTGGAACAATACGCGTACGTCTACTTGGACGATATAATAGTATGCAGTGAAACGTTCGAAGAACACATGACACACCTAAAAGAAATATTTCGAAGAATCAGAGCCGCAGGTTTACGGATAAACAAGGAAAAATGCGAATTCTGTCAACACCAAGTAGAGTATCTAGGCCATGTGGTAACGGAAGAAGGTTTAAAGATGAATGAGGGAAAGATACAGGCAATTAAACAACTACAGGCACCAACAAACGTAAAGGACGTACGGCGATTCATAGGAATGACATCGTGGTATAGGAAATTTATCCCGAACTACGCCGAATTAACGTCACCCATAGTGAAACTACTGAAGAAAGACACGAAATTCACCTGGGGAGAAGAACAACAAAACCAATTCGAGGCAATAAAGAAATAATTAATAGAAGACCCAATCTTAATCCGAGCCAACTTCTCGAAACCATTCATATTACAAACAGACGCAAGTGACACAGGACTAGGGGCTGTACTAATGCAAGAAGACGAGGGAAAACAAAAGGTGGTAATGTACGCAAGCCGCACACTACAACCACCAGAAGTGAAGTATACAACCACAGAGAAAGAATGCCTAGCGGTAGTATGGGGAGTTAGGAAAATGAGACCATTTCTGGAAGGTTACCACTTCACCATCATAACCGACCACCAAGCACTAAAATGGCTTAACAATCTAAAAAACCCATCAGGAAGACTAGCGAGGGGGGCATTAGAACTACAACAATACAGCTTCGACATAGTATACAAACCGGGAAAACAAAACGTGATAGCAGATGAACTATCAAGAAACCCAGTATGCGCCGCGTCAGTTGACGAAAACGAATGGTACACAAGGAAATTCAATAAGGTAATGGCGAACCCCGAAACAGAACCAGACTATCGAATACAGGAAGATAAACTATATAGAAGAATAATCAATCCACGATACGGGGGCAAATTAGATCCCGACACCGAATGGAAGCTATGCGTCAAAAACTCCGACAAAAGAAGAATCCTCTCACAAAACCACGACGAACCCAGCGCAGGACACCTAGGGGTATCAAAAACCTTCAACAAAACAGCACAGCGTTATTATTGGCCAGGCATTTTTAGAGATGTCGCAAAATACGTAAACAGGTGCGAGACATGTCAAAAACACAAAACGTCGCAGGAAAAAAGACCAGGACTCATGCATATCAATAACACGGAAGAACCATGGCAAGTAGTGACAACCGATCTAATAGGACCACTACCACGATCGTCAAAGGGATATCAATGGATCATCGTTTTTCACGATAAGTTCACAAAGTGGTCGGAAATAAAGCCATTGAGGAACGCGACGACAAACGCGGTTATAAACGCACTAAAAGAGTGCATACTCATGAGATACGGCAGAAAACAGACATTACTCAGTGACAACGCAAAGGTTTTCACAAGTAAACAGTTCAGAGACACACTCGATAAGTACGGTATACAACAGAGACTTACTGCACCATACACACCCCAGTGTAACCCAACAGAAAGAATAAACAGGACATTAGAAACCATGATAGCCGCCTTTATAGAAAAAAACCATAAAAAATGGGACGAGTACTTAGGTGAATTCAATTTTGCGATAAACACTTCAGTACAAGAATCAACGAAATACACGCCCGCATTCTTGTTATTCGGCAGGGAACTTAGACATTTTAACGACGAAAACAACCTCCCAACTCCAACACTGAAAGAAAAACAAAAACTAGAAGAAATTTATCAAATGGTACGAGAGAACCAGAAACTAGCATCAACAAACCAAAAGAAAAACTACGATAAATCGAAACGAGAATGGGAACCAAAGATGGAACAACTCGTACTTAAACGAGATTTTCCACTGTCAAACGCAGAAAAAAAGTTCTGCGCGAAACTAGCACCAAAATACTCAGGCCCGTACAAGATAATAGAAAGAAAATCGCCCGTGATATTTTTATTAAAAGCACTCAACGGAGGCAAGATATGCACAGCACACATAAAGGATATAAAAAGATTCCAAGAATAAAACGAAAGAAACGTAACCGATAAAAGTCAGAACACGACACGAATAGTCCAAGACGACACACACCATCCAACATAGACCCGACCGGGAAGGTCCGACCAGACAAACATCGGACTATAAGAAAGCATAGACAAAGAGCACAGAATACACAAATGTCACTAGAAAGAAATCAACCTACCCTCAAGACAAGAAATATAACATCGAAATCAAGAAAATGTCAAAAAAGGATCAGTTACAGTGGAGTAAACGATGGCGGACGCGACAACCCCAGCGTGCTCGGACAAAGAAGCGGCAATGCAAGGTCCGTCAACCAAAAAGGAACCCGATGACGACCGAACGATGTCACCAGAATGCCAGGCAATGGCCACAGAGGTGGTGGCAGCCGAGGGGCAAAATAAGAAGAAAAAGAAAAGGAGAGGAAGAAAACGCATGGGTAACCACCGAAAGGGGATAGTGAGGTTACCCAAATACAAAAAGGGTGACAAAGGAGGGAAGGCACAGCCAAACGCATAGGTTCGAAATACACAAAGTGACATACAGACGACAGTAAACCACTTTCTAGTTCTTTTGATTCAGAGGATGGTGTGTAACCAACGGTGATGTTTACAGGTAAACATCTCAAAACGAGAGGGGAGAGTGTGACGAGCGCCGTCACAACGCAAAGCAGCCTACACGGGCGGCGTTAATCATCGCACGAGGGACCCGCGTGAACACGCCGTCACAGCGCAAGCAGCCCACGATACACGTGCCGCCTGACTCATCACGCGGGGCCGACGTGAACGCACACGCCAGGGCAATGACACCAGCGGCGCGATCCCCGCCGAACCGCGCCGAGGCCCACCGAAGCAGCCAGCAGAAAAGTATAAAACGCCGAACAAGAGCGTCCACCGGCAGTTCGCCAGCGGCGCCCGTACCATCGGGGTCGGTCTGATTTCCCTCTGGATCGATCCCATCGTCGGCCTGATTACCCTCTGGGTTGACGAGTGGTACGAGCTCTCTGGTAGGACCACAGGGGCTGTTGCTCGCGCTTGGCCTCGCGGCCCGGCCCGTCCAACCACCCCGAGCGTCCGCGTTCCCCCCGCGACCGCCGCGTCACCCGCGCTCCACCGGGAGTCCGTCGTCCTTCCGTCAGCCGCCCGGGCGGTCCCGCTTCGTATAATATTGTAACCGTGTTTAGGCTTGCGTCAACGTCTCTCGATATCATGTAATAGGTTAAGAGAATTGTAAATAAAAGTCGTTATTGTTTATCGAGTATTTTATTCCTTGTCCTAGGAAATAGTGAAAAGCGAGGTTCGATCCCTCACATCTAATGAACGAAGTGGGTCGCTCTCAGCCGGGTCGATCCACTCCGTTACATTGTTAATAAAATCTATTTAATCTGTAAATGTGGAAAAATACAGTAATAAAACTGAAAGAAATGTCGTAGTATTTCTTTAAATATACAAAAAAATCTACTTAGGTAAGTAGGTACTTATTAATAGTCCTCAAAATTGATAAATCAAATGTATCTATGTATATGTAGATAAAAATGTCACTCATAAATTTTCTTGATTCAATTCTGATTATTTATTGATTAATTATTATACTTAATTAGTTACCTAGAAGAAGCGTCAAAGTAAATCTCGTAAAAACGGCATGCCAATCATAATCGTACAAAGATTCATCGCTGGCTTGCATTTTTCCAAATGTTTTGCCATGCCTGTTGCTCTGAAGCCTTGCTGACGAGATCAATAAATTCAGTTAATTTCCTATCAGACCTACGTAGGCTTACCTACAAAAAGCGTCTAATTAAATTATGAGTTTAACATAAGATAGCTCTATGTACACAAAATATTCTTCAAATAACATGCCAAACATAATTAATAATTATTATTATGATAAAAGATTTGATACAGAATTGTCAGTGTCGTTGATGAGATCTATATATTCGGTAATCTTCTAATCAAATAAGGGTCTAGGGCCTTTGGAGGAAATAGTGACTTACCTGCGACCGCACCTGTTAGGTCTTGACACTAAGCTAGGCTATCCACGCAACGCATTTGTTCGCTATAGATCCAAGCAACAAGGACTGTGTTATCATGGAGCTTGACATACATAACGCTTTCAATACACTGGAAAAGGACATTCTACTGAGCGAAGCAAAGTTATGATTCCTACTCTGTATCCTTTTCTTCAGCAATTTTAACATTCCCCCTCCAATGTCTTCTATAACCAAACCTCTATCCTTTCGCAGATTGATGTCCAACAGGGAGATCCGCTTAGACCTCTCATCTTCAGCCTCAGCATTCAGAAAGTTCTTCACGACCTCAAATCCCCCCTTAATATCTGGTAACTCGATGATGGTACTATAGGAGGCAAACTTAAAGTTGTGGAACGTGGCCTACTGCTTAAATACATAGCTTGAAGGAGCTGGGGTTGAAGGTGAACATGCCTAAGTGGGAGTTCTTCCCCTGTAATCCAGAGTCCCGTCTTCTGTTCCCTCACTTTGAAGACCTAGTTCCTGGGCTCAAGGAGTTTAACGCTGACAATTTTTTCCTCTTGGGGTCTCCTATCTTTTCTTCTGCTATCCCGGAAGCCATTGAGGCAAGGAGGCCACTCCGCCATTCAAGAGCATTGGAAAGATCTTTCGGCCCATGTTACGCTTACGGTCTTGCAAAACTATTTTGCTGTGCCGAAGATTACATATCTACTGAGGACTTCCCAACATGGTTGCATGCCTGTTTGCGAATTCCATCGATGCATCTGCGGTTAGATGGTGGAAGCCAACGGCCACCACGCATTGAGTTGCAGTCGTTGTGTGGCCAGATTCTCTCGTCACCACTCTCTGAACGATATCGTCCGCACAGCCCTCGTCTCGGTCAATGTACCCTGCGTAGTATGTACTCGAGCCACCCGGTTTGGGTCACATGGATGGCAAGCATCCTGATGGCTTGACACTCGTCCCATGGCAAAATAGCAAATGCATGCTGAGGGATGCGACGTGCATGAGTACATTCGCATCATCTCATCTCAGCCGGAAAACACAGGTAGACGCTGCAGAGTCCGTTGCATTAAAAAAAGGAGTCAAGATGCCCCTATTCTGGACAGCTACCTTTTTGTCCCTCTGGCAGTGGAGACCACGGAATGCTGGAGTGTGGAAGCTAAGCGATTGTTGCATGATATCGGCCGTTGGTTAATGTGAAGGGGTTGCGATCCACGTTCTGGGGTTTACCTGGTCCAAAGGTCGTCAATCACCATACAACGCTGCAATGCTGTGAGTTTGATTGCGATTGAGCTATAAAAAGAATTAAAATTTATTCTCCATCTTTTTCGGTATAATATAGGATCTTTTTTTATCTTCGCATAGCATTTGAGCCTTTTTTGCCCATCTTTTTCGGTTTAGTTAATTTTATTGTTGGTAAATATAACGATGTTGTCATTACCAACACCCAAACAGTATCAAAATACAGCCATAATCATTCAACACAGATTACTTATAACTTTTTATATGTTACTACAAGTTGGTCCTTGACTGCGATAATCTGGGGTAAGTGGTGAATGCAGTCTAAGATGGTTTCGAGCTTACCTGGTATTAAACTTAAACAACTTACCGGTTTCTACGCTGATACGTACCAGAACGCTAAATCACATGGCGCGGCTCATCTTTGCTGGTAGAGTATTGGATGGTAACTAGCCTCGGCCAGACCAGACTGGAGACAATTTTACAACATCCAAAATTGCACCAGCCGGGAGTCAAACCCATGAAGATCCAGTTTTTAAGACCAAAGTACTCACCACAGGGCCAGGGAGGTCGCTAAAATCTAGAAGATCCCATACATTCAAGCATTACTCTAATTACCTAGCTAATGCCCAATTACCATAGTACGTAAAATGGCCCTGGTAATAATGTTAATTAGGATCATGGTAATTAGAATTGGTTAGTAATCAAATTTTTACTTGATAAGTAAACATAGTAATTTTTTTTAATGTGCTTTGTTAGAAATTAAAACATATTTGAAATATATAAAAAAACAAACATATAAATGTGATAACTACTTACGGTATGGTGAGAGTCCTATGAATGAGCGATTAAAGTTGCCAAAATGAAATTTCCGTTGGAGAATGCCAAATATTTCAGTAACCCGACGACGTACACACCTCCATTCGACATGAATTGCTCAAGGCAACTGACTTTGTATGTTAGACGCGACGACGATGCGGATTGTATGGATATGTGGGTAGTTACGATAGTGTTTGCACAAGAGCACGGTAATGATTAAAAAGTTGTGGGACAGACTTTAAATACTAATAAAAAACTTATTATAAGACGTAACCTCGCGCTTTTATTGTTATTTTAAAGACTAATTATTCATTATTGAAATATATTTTTTTGAGAATTTTTAATCGACTATGTTTTTAAATAAATAAGTTTGTTACATACAACATTAGCAGTGGGACAGTCATGGAGGTTAGAAAATGGAGGTTTAAATTTTTTTTTAAGCTGGATCTCACCTCTTTTATCTTCTTTTTCTTGATGGACGATATAGATGACACTAACTAGTATCTACAAAAAAAGTTACATAAGCCTGAGTTAGTTTTAACCTACGTTCTCCAGCCTGGGACATGCCTTAGCCAACATTTAGGAGAATTGCCCTAAACTCATACGGCAAAAAATGCATTTTTTACGGAGAGCAATGTTTGTGTGCGCAAATGTTATACCTTATAATTTGTGAAACATTTTCAGCCGATATGTAAGCAGGTAGCACTATGGAATTATTTAATATAAGTTAAATCATAGCATAGTATGGGTTTATATTATGGAAGTGTCCGTTTTATTCACGGAAAAATAATACCTATGGTTTGCGTGAAAAATTTGATTAAAGTGCTCAAAGAAGTTTTTAAAAGAAAATTATACATGCCTTAGTATTCCACTGTTGGACATACTTAGGTTTCTTATTTTGGAAGTGTCCGTTTTGTGGTTTTATTCATGGAAAAAATAATGCAAAGGTTTTATTTAGGTAAATTAGATCATTTTTTCCCTTCAACTGCTTACAACGCGATAATAATATTACAAAAGTGACTTGCTTAAGAGTCCCATGCCTCCAACCGTACTACGTTAATAAATTGCGGCCCAGCGCTATTCTAAAATGGTGTTAAAAAAAAAATCTGAGCGCCAGGCCTAGAATAATAACAAATAGAGTACCTGTTGCAAATTCTCTGGTGGGAGCTGAAAATTCATTATTGTTTCGTGATGATGCTATGAAAAAACAAAGCTCCATGTTTAGGGAAATTAAAACAAAGCTCCATTATAAAATTATTACCATATATCCTATTCCCATCCCATCATAGACTGGGTCATCATTTGTATACCTACCCACTATTCTAATACTAATACTTAGTATCAACCTAAGTACCTATTACGTTACTGAGTTAATGACTTTTATAGCTAGCTAATAGCTATAAGACTATAAAATGAAAAAGAAACGATCGTAGTCCGCAATATAAAAGTCACTAGATATTTATCTAGTTGATTGTAACAGATTGTATACTAAGCGGTCATTAAACGGCAATTAAGCACGGTTAATCAGATGCACCCTACAATAATTGAAACTATCAGCTGTGTAATTTTATTCACTCACTTGAATGCTACATGCTATTCGAAATTAAAAGTGACAAGCTGTTAGACACGAGTGTGTCTTTACAAATATGTATAATAGCGCCCATTTGCTGCAACAATGTTTTATCTCTAAAAAGTAGTGATTTTAACTAAAATGCAGTGTTCTAAATTGTAGTTAATTTAATTTACGATTTATTCCTAATTTTGAACAAACTTCAGATCAACGTAGTTTGGTTGGTTGGTTTTGAAAGGTAATTTAAAAAATTATTTTGAAATTACTTTTCATAATTAATTTTTAATTGTTGGTTGAGATTTTAATGTAAACTTAAAGACCTTTACTTACAATGAAATTTTCAATAGGTGGTTAAGATTTGACCTATCTTTAGACAAAAAAATCGAGATCTTTGGGATTACATCGTATTGCAGCAAATAAGCGATAAGTTTTGCCAGTGAATGGGTACGTCCGTTTAAAGATAGGCTTTTTATAACCCATTTTTTATAAAAAACTAGCTGATGCCCGCGTTTTCGTCCGCATGGATTTAGTTTTTAAAAATCCCGCGGGAACTCTTTCGTTATCCGAGATAAAAAGTAACTCTCCCGGTCTGAGGAACCACTACTACATCCATTACTATACCCATGCAAAAAATCGCATCAATCCGCTGTTCTGTTGCGACGTGATTGAAGGACAAACCAACAAACACTTTCGCATTTATAATTTCAGTAATGCTTTATTATAACCATTATAACACTTATAATTGTCAAATTTTTTACCATACTTAACCAAAGACAAAATTACGTTTAGCTGTCATTTACGTTTTGTTATTCCACTGTCATTTGCGTTGTGTTATTCCATGTCAGATGCCTTTTTGTTATACCACGTTTTATAGTGACTTGACGGAAACGCAGTCGAACGGGATAAAAAGTATCCTATGTCCGTCTCCTGGTTCTATGCTACCTCTCCACCAATTTTCAGCCAAATCGGTTCATCCGTTCTTGAGTTATAAATAGTGTAACTAACACCACTTTCTTTTATATATATAGATGTCCTTCGTGAGTTCGCAAAAACTAACTGTGGGTCACAAATTATGAAAAAATGTCACAGAAAGGTACCTAAGTAAGGAAAGTGAATAATTTTAAGCAAGATTAATATCAAACCGTCATCCGCAGTTGTTTTGAATGTAAAATAAAGAATCGACTTAAATCATGAATTCTGTTATAAATCAAAAGCCGTTTACTAGATGAGCCACTCTACGTAAACTTTGTTGTTATGTAGTAAAATTGTATGATCCTGGTCCCTGGATGTACCTACCATCCATCCATCCACCTTCCTCTCCTGCTTTATACGTCGTCGTCCACAGCTGAACAAAGGTCATTTGCATGGATTTCCACAGGCCTCAGTCTTGCACCTCCTGTATCCAGCGGCTTCCTGCGACTCGTCTAATATCTTTGGCCCGCCGCCTAGCGAGGGGTCTGTTGACACTGCGCTTTCCGATGAGGGGTCGCCACTCCACCACTTTTACCCTTGGGACCCCAAAGACCATCAGTTCTTCGAACTACGTATCCATCTTACTAATACTAATGAACAACCTTACCTACCTCTTTACTCTAATAAGTACAAATTAGTATGATTAGGTGTATTCCTCATTAACGTTGGTGAAAACCAAATCCTTTAGGTGTCACTTAATTAGCGGTTAATTCTTATTTCTTACCTAGGTAAAGTTTATGGATTGCCGGTGAAAAAGGCGAAAAGTCAAAGCATTTTTAGCACATCCAGCATATATATGTAATTGATTTTAACGAAACAGTAAGTATTTTTTCCAGAATAAAGGATTAATCGTTGACAAGAAGCTCGGCTCGCATAAATATCTCATTAGGCCAAGATTTATTGTTCAATGAGTCACGATACAAAAAAAAGTTCGGAAGCGAACGGTTTGATAATTAGTTATCAACATGCGATTGTCTATTTGGGGCTCAAAGTTGGTTAATTTCGATTTTTATTCGCCGTAATATATCATTTTGTTAATGACACCTAAATGAAGAGCTATCACGAACACAATGCCGGCGAAATTATCTTATAAGTCGTAAAATAAAATGTAGTAAAACGTTTCTGATTTAGCCATAACCTCGGGCAAGAACGTTATATCTTTTTTTAGCGTTATTATTGTTTTACAAGGGGTTTCCTTTAGATTTTTGCATATTATACATAATATGTATTTCCAAGAACCCACTAGATGGTGCCTGCGACTTAGTTCGCGTGTATTTTGTTTTCTAAAAATCCCATGGGTTGATTTCTCAGGATAAACAGTAAAATATGTCCGTCTTCGGAATTAGGCCAATCAGGCCTTTCATCAAGTTTGCTTCAATGGCTTGTATATACCTCATAACCTTTGAACCCCTATTATTAAAAGTGTTTATTTTTTACCAAAGTATACTAATTATTATTTCCGGAATGAAATGAGGCCTAAATTACACCTCGCTTATGCGAGGATCCCTTACCTGTCCATAAAATACCGTCAACATTGGTTAAATATTGAAAAGTTGTGGATGACGTATGCTCCTACGCTCACGGAATGAGTCAGCTGTCCATCGGTGCATGTGACGACCAATAAAAAACATATTAAAATTTCGTTTACAGATTAAGCAGATAAGAGCATACTTCGTACAGGAAAGGTGACATTCGGGGAACATTAAAGTCTAAAGGCATCGCTAAACGTCCCGATAATTTATCGATGACTTGACCTCGCTTCATTTGCTTTAAACAAATTGTTAATTTTTTGATAACTATCATCCGGAACAGATGGCCGGATCCACGACAAATGTGGTTCACACAATTTTGATATTTCTGTATTGGTCTGAAGGTTTGTTTTAACTTGGAATGATGTGGAATTTTAAGGTGTTTTTTTGCTTAAGTAGTAATTGTGGAAGGTAGGCATGGCATGTGCCGCGGTTATGGGACAGGTTGACCACATGTGGTACAATCTGTTGGGTATTTTATCGAATTTTTAAAATTATAATTTGACGGGTTAATCGCTTCTCTCGGATTAATTTGATAAGTTATGAGTTCAACACTTGTTTCCATTAAATAAGGGTTGACGTTTGGTATTTGTTTTGAAAGCTTTTGTCAAAGGATTACTTATTTCTACGTGAAACGACATTTATTCACACGGAGCATTACCGAGACCGAGAGTCACGGAAAGTGCCATTAACATAACGGAAGAAAAGAGAAACTACTTTGAAACTCAATATCAGAATCTTTTGTGTGGCAAATCTACTCTCGAAGCCCTCGGTTGGCGGCCATCCGTTAACACATTGATTATACATCAAGGAAAATAAAAAGGAAATAACGCTCGGTAAAAAGCCGCCCGTAACGCAACGATTTCAATCAGAGAAAACGTTTTGCGTTTTTATGATCGCGACTATCTCGTTCCGAAACAGATTATTTCTCATTTGATTTATGGCCGCTGAATCTTCCAACGATATTATGTTTTGGTCATCCGTTCGATTCCTATTTGAATGCTGAGCGTCGGATGGGGTGGTATGAGACGGGGGTGGCACTCGTACTATATTAATCTCAAATCCATTTGTTGTAATCTGCATTCGATACTGGAGGTTTAAATCTTGGAGGTAAGGTCGAGTTTTCTTTTATTGCTGGAAGAGTTAGGACGCTTCAGAGATCGCCTGGCGATAGAGGTGAGAGATGAAACAGTAGCATCGTATTCATTTCGACGATGTATAGCTCCATCCCCTTCGCACGCCCTGCGGGAGATTGCGGCCCTAGTATGTATCAGATTTGGGTTTTATCGTTTTATTGCTTATTCTTTTTAGATTTTCAGCGGCGAAGGCATATCATTTTGATTTTAATGCGAGGCATAAATAACGGAGCAACGGGCCAGTGACTGTAATGGTGCGTTTAGGGAAATGTGCGAGTACTATTCGTAACTGTAAAATAAGAGACGAATTCGAAATTTCCGAAAAGTTCTAGACTTAATTAAGTGTGTGGGCGTGCTGCCAGGAGTCTATACCGTCAGTCCGTAAATATAATTTCGGCGCTGAAGAAATATCTACCTGTCATAACCACGAAGAAGCTTACTTCGTAATTCCAATAAAGTTTGGAAGCTTAATTTTGGGGAAAACTTTTTAAGGAATTGCCGCTCAATTTCTCAAAAGTGATTTTAAAGAGCGTGGGGTAATTTAGTTGAGTAAGTAGGTATTTTGCTGCGAAATATTTTGTCGTCGGTTTGCCGCATCTGGCGTAGGTCCAGTCGCCTGATGACAGCTTATGAATATTTTTGGCAAAATTCGACGCTCACCCGTTGGGGGATCTTTCTTGTTTAACTTTTCGGTACAAATTACTTATTCTTTTATATTTTCTTCAGTCCTTTACCTACTTAGAGGTAATTACATACGTTTTTTGTTGTAACTAAACATTTTAAAACATGTTAAAAAATTTAGATGTAAATGTAACCTATAGCTATACTTAATAAAGATAATATATAACGTCACCATTTCTTTAGCTCTACCTACCTTCCTGTTAAGTACTTAGGTAATTAATGATGTACCTAAGTATAGTAATTACAAAGTAGGTTTAATCTAACGCCACTTGATTCGACCACGATTTGACGAAGTTGATTGCTGATATTTGTTATTAGTTAACGAGTTAAGGAGCCTAATACTTGCCTAATATTATGATGTCATTTTTTGGGTTCCGTACTCCGTACTAAAAACGGAACCATTAAAGGATCACTTCGTTGTCCGTCTGTCTGTCTGTCTGTCTGTCCGTCTGTCCGTCTGTCAAGGCCCTTTTTCTCAGGAACGCGTGGAGGAGTGGAGATATCAAGTAGAAATTAATATCAAATACCTACTCAGGTCTACAATCCCTTGCAGTTGCAGCCAAACCAAACTTCTAAGCCGACGCAATCAAAAGATACGCCTTTTATGCTCCGTTGATGCCGCACATTTTGACACTCGCAAGGGAATCAAAACCTAGGGTAGGTACTCCCCATTGACCTAGAATTATGAAATTTGGCATGAAGCAATGTCAGGTAGGTGCATGACACCTACCTGACATTGCTTCATGCCAAATTTCATGCACAAGTAAAGGAAAAATTCACAAAATTTTTTTTTTTTTGCCATTATAAACTTATTTGCAGTTGGAAAAACTAACTGCAACCTAAAAGTTTGTACGGAAACCTCGGTGCGCGAGTCCAACTCGCACTTGGCCGGTATTTTGGAACGTAGTTCCTTATCGCGCGGTACGGAAGGGGGCTAGACGGAAAAAATTAAGGAACCGACACTCGACCTCGACACATTTTTGAAACCGACACTTTTTTGAATGTGAATTTGGCATTGCGTTTTTTGTTGAATGTGAATTTTGCATTGTATTCGGTATTTTCGCCTTAGAACACGGCGTCTGCATGGCCTAGTTGTTAGGGCAGTCGCCTATAAATCCAACGTCGATGGTTCGAATTCCAGCTCGACAGACTGAATTTTCTATTTTCAATTTTATTTTAAATAATTTCTAAATGTGGAATTTTTCCCTAATTTTTTATTGTATAAATTGGATAAAATGCTACCGCCATCTGTGAAAAAACAGTAATTCCACCAGAGTAACTCTTTGGTTTTGTAACAGTGCAATAGAAATAAACAAAATAATATAATTCATCGTAGTTAATCAATTTAATACTAGATGACACCACTAGTTTATTACAATTCCTTCACTATTCGGAAGGAGCTACGTTCCATCCGGGTGTCCTTTGACACCTCTCAAGTTTTTGTTTTAATTTTTAACTTATCCGAAAACTTTAGACGATTCAAAAACACTTTGTAAAAGTTTATTTGAAAGAAAAAATTTTATTCTTGTTATGGACCACTAAGTATCAGTAAAGTATATGAATAGACCATTCAAAAATTACGAAAATCTGTAAAATATAGGTAATTAAATAATTGTTTCATTGGCCTGTTATTACTAAAGTCCCTTTATTTCAATCGAACTAATTAGAATTCGTACCTACGAGTATTTTATGGAGACCGAAACGGGTGTTTTAAATTGAACTGCCAGTAGTTGAGTAGGTAGGTACTAAAGTAAAGATATTTTACGAATAGGCGAGCAAAGTTACGAGCTGCTGCTAGTCCAGTATCAATTCAAGATAATAGAATTTACAATTATATTATATTTTGATACTACTTGATAATAGATGTCGCTGCCCTCCTGCTGCACTAAACCTTAAAAGTAATTCTAACTTTTGTCGCTCGCCGCATGGGGCGCCACGATCGCCCATTGTTCCACCCAGCATCAGTCTCCGATAACGCATAAATTCAACGGGTTCGAATCTTTTGTTTTATCTCCGTAACGTATGGACACTGCGAAGTGAGTCCGTATGATACCTCGATGTTTGTTTTGCCTTTATTAATGAAATATGTCGCTACAGGTACAGGAGGACCGCGGCTTATTTTATTATTTTAGTTACCATTCCTTATCACGACTTTATCGGCCGTAGGAGAGGGATGCATCGAAAAATAAATTATGAATGTATTGTTCCAGTCATTTCGTGGGGAACAATAGCGTCGAATAAGCTTAAGCCAAAGTAAGGTAATAAATTCTGTATTAACAGACGACACTATTTTTTATTGATGTTCAGTTTGGGCTCGACTACGATCTCACCCTTAGATCTCACCTGATAGGTTATGTTTTAAATTAAGTTTATTAATTGTTTTTAGTTAAATTATTAGTTGTTGTAAATTCTGTCTCTACGGTACAAATGCGTTGACCTTGCCTCTTTGCCATCTTTACAACGATTTATGAGTTTTTATTTAACAGACTAATTGAACCCAAGACTTACTTTGCTAGGTATGTTGGTATTGAGACGTCAAATAATTTTTGAAATAGGTAGGCTTTGTATTTCTCAAGGCTCCTCTTAACCTTCCTTAGATAGTTAGATCAGACTTAGTAAGTTATCAGACTAGTCTAGTTCATTCCTCAATTCCTTTGAAAAATCAATCTCCTCTCCCCTCTAAATTAGTGCTTGTAAGAGTGGGTACGGCACTGCAGCTATAAGGTAGTACTTTAACTGTCGGGCCATTGAGGCTTTCAATTCGGGGTGGTTATAAATAAACGACTAGATACTTTGGTTCGTAGCTTGTAATGAAAAGTGTAATATCGTCTTCTGATTTTAAAAGGTGCTGTTAATCCCTGGATATTAGGGTAACTGCAAACACTTTCCCAATCGTTTCCTTTAAAGCAGCACCGAGGAGGGGTGGGGACTAATGAACCGGTGAAAATTTTCCTTTACGACGCTTATTTTGAGATGAAATCGATTGAAATTGGTATCTCGGCTCGGAATCTTTACTAGGTATACTTAGACATTGATTTACAAATTTAGATATAATCGATGACTATACCTAACTATTAGGTTTTAGCTTCTTTGTTAAGAAATTAAATACAATGAAAAGTAAGTAGGTATAGATTTTTATACCTATATGTTATTTACAATTCATGAAATATTGGAACGAAGTTCCGTTCTCCGACGGTACGGACGGCGGATGGGGGCTAGGAGGAAAAAAGTGTAAGAATTTTCCGTCATGAGTAATAATATTGGTTATAATTTTAAAGTGTGTGCAAATACCCTAGTTTTCATAATACTTTATAAAATAAAAGTTTAGCAGTTTAAGAGGAGGACATGTGACATACGTAATGGCACCCATTATTATGTAAAATGCAGGTTTTTTTAAACATACTAAGAAACCTAATGATATAAAATACCAATTTAAAGTCAGTTCAATTTAGACGGAGGTGGAGTGGACAAAACTAAAAAATTATAAGGTGTTCTGTTTGTTTTACTACGGAATCCTAAAAAATCAAATATAGAAAGAAAAATAAAGTTAAAGAATTTTTTTAGGACTACGAGTAAGTACTTACGATACAATTCCCCACAGACTAAGGACACGCAAATCGGCCCTAATTTCGAAGAAATCCGTTTACCTTTTATAACTGAGAACCATGACTTATTGAAGTATGTTAAATACTGCCATATTTAAAAGACCAAAAAACATATTTTTTTATCGACAGCAACTTACCTAACCCTTGACTGCTAAAAGACCTAATAGTAATTATTAATGATGCAGTCTAAGGTGGTAGCGGATTAACTTCGAAAGGGGTATGGCAGAGTAACTTAAACTTGATCGATTTCTACACTCCATCGTACCAGAACGGTACATTGCTTGGGGCACGCCTTTAATGGTACGCTGGAAACTAGGCACGGCCAAAGCATCACACAAGACCAGATCAGAAAATAATGTAAACTCCCAAATTGCCAATACCGGGAATCGAACTCGCGGCTTTCCACTTAAGCGCTGAAGCACTGTGCAAGGATGTCATCAAAACAGTCACCAATGACGTCAGTGGAAACTTGAATATTCGTAGTTATTAAAACATGTGAACTAAATTCATTAATATACTAATTTTCTACGAGAGTGGATTCGTTACGTAATTCAAACCCTTCTCTACCGCGGTCCCGGCGACCGTGTGTTAAATCTAAATGAACGTAATAATTGTAGCTGCCCATTTGCGAATGGCCTTTGGGCGTCGTTATATTTGGCTTTTGATGTAAGGATAGTATGGAATAATGCATGCCATGAATTGGTATTAATTAATTTCTTGTAGGGCCAATTTTCAACATTGCCAAGTAGATAGGTAACGTTTAATCGGCTAATAATTACGTCGTTTTGACAGATTAACAATACGAAAACTGTCAGAATGCCATGAAACTTATTGTTACTCGGGAATATTGAAGAAGGCTTTAGAATACAGTCGACCACATGGCCAAGTGTTCGGAGACTTCACACATCTTTGAGAACATTTTGAAGAATTCTCCGTGCATGCAAGTTTCCTCACGATATTATTCTTCAATGATAAAGAAATTATTGATATATTTTAATTGCTTAAAATAATTACTCCGAACAGATAACTAACAAAGTAATTCAACGCTGTTGATATTATTATTAGGTAGATTATAATAAATTCAGACAGAAATATGTATTGACGCATTGATATTGACACAAACGAAGTCAAGGCAAAACCATCTGAGGCTGTTCAGCCTATAGGAAAAATAAAGTTTAAATCTTATGTTTAAACTTGTACTTAGCAAATAAACAAAGAATATAAATCAGCAAAACCTTTAATCTACATCTCATAGTCTACAAGTAACATTTAAAAGTATGATTGAGTGATTTATTAACATCGAACTGTTTACAATTTTGCATAAAACTAGTTAAATAAGTATATTATAACAATATCTCAACTTCTAAAACAAAATTCGTAACGATTGCTTCTACCTACTATAATAATCTAAACTCTACATAAGAAAACTATTAAATATCAAAGTAAACTATTTAATACAAATAAAAATGTAAGTGCAAGTGTGTTTTTTGGTCAGTCCAATAACCCAGAGTAGAGACGGACGATCGACTTGAATAAAGAAAGGTAGGTAAAGATCTGGAGAGTAAAATAAGATACTTACGTTTCAACCTAGAAAAACAAAGACTTAAATCGCGATTTTTTTTAAAACCAGCGCAGAGAGCAAAATTAAGTAAATACCTATCTACATAAATAAAAATTCTTATTCTGTAAATTATGCTAATTAACATTGTCATCTTCAAATAAATCTAAGCGAGTACCAAGAATCAAAACTCCCGATCCTCAATAATTAACATCTGAAAATATTAAAACACGTCCACAAAATCTGTTCCCGCCCCGACACTAACAAGCGAGGGTGACATAATCGTAGAAACAAATCTCGCTACTGTTGCTGCATGTAAATGATGATGATTAATTTGTTCTTCAAATGACAAGAAGGGTTAAAAGGCAAGGGGTAATTCGGGCACTTGTTCCGAGAATTCGGGGTATTCGGGGCCCGGATGAATTTGCACTGTTTAATTTCCACCGCCGTTTCGTGCCGTTTGATTGCCTTTGTGCCGTTCGAGTTTGATGGAGTGTAGATATTTCCGTTCGAGAGTTGTATTAATTACAGTGAAATTCCTCGCGGAATTTTTAAGTCAGATAAGTGGCCGTTATCTTTGATGAGTCCGATAGGCCTGTATTGCCAAATTGCCTTATTGGTTTAGTGGTAAGCATTTTGGCTGCGGATCTTGTCCCGGGTCGGTCTAGCAAAAGAACATAAATATTGGGTTTTCCGTCAAGGAAATCTCAGTAGGCACCTTAAAACCCCGGAGTTGTGAAGTTGGCGGTATTAGCCTTGACTCGGGAAGCATGTTAAAAATTCTTATTATTCAATCTCAGATTGTATCCATCATGAGGGGAAATCGCTATTTTTTATGAACCATTACTTAAATACTACCTATGTTCTAAAAATGCACCACTACTAGGTACCTATGTAGTGATAATAACGGGGTGTCATATACCTATCACATAACAGCCGCCTCTAAATGGATTTTGAGTATAGCATCAACGGAATATGCTAATGGCAGGAGCGGCCGATAGCACTCGTCTATCTACCTGTACCTAGGTACAATAAGTTCCGCATATTGTAGGTAGATTTAACGTAACTATCTACATGGTATCTCGGTGTATGGTATAGACATAGTTCAAAACATGTATCTTTGCATTTGATTAGGTAATGATATTAAGTTATCAAGAAAAAAAAATTAAAAAAAGTCCTGTGGTGTCGTGGGACACAAGATAGGAACGAAGTTCCTACCAAGTTCTACTCGAGGTATAAAGAAAATATATTTATTCGGGTATACATAAATATGACCCCAGAGAAGCCTAAATATCGATTTTATAAAATATTAAAATTAAAATAATTTTATAAAATAAAAAATGAAAATAAAATTGCGCGCCCCCGGGTGGGCTCGAACCACCAACCTTTCGTTTCACAGCCGCACGCGAGCCGACTGCGCCACGGAGGCGATGCCCAACATATTGAAATTATTATATATGATTTTTAGGCCATCAAAAATGTATAAAATCTTACGCTTCTTTGGACGTTTTTTGAGGGCACCCTGCCCTCCGCAACGCGCCATAAGGAACTTCGTTCCAAAAAAAAAGACTTCAGAAAAATGGATGAAACATTCATATATAATAGAGTCTCATCCATCAAAATCGGCTCAATGGTTCGGGCGCTACATTGGAATATACGTAAATGTTATAGACACATAGGTAAGTACATAGATACGTAGACTGCTAAAACCTTATCCGTTCGTTTTGGCTTTGCCGTAGTCGGGTAAAATTAGGATTATTAATGCGCCATTTTCTATTTCTGTCTCGCTCACGTTATTATACCTACTGAGCAAGACATAAATAGAAAATGGCGGTTTAACTTTCCAATTATTAAAAAAAAATGTTATTATAATATCCAAAAATAGTATTCTATAAGTACCTAATTAATGTAAGACTTGGCACAGACAGACACTAAAAAAAGTTTACTTTTTTTAAATAGTTTTAGTGGTTCTCATTTTTAAACTGTTTCCAATACCTACTCGTAAACGAAATATAACAACGATATTTAAATTACAATTTGTTTAATAAGTAAATAAATCATACAAAATGCCACCACAGCGTTCATGTAAACATGCCTGCTTATTTACCTTTTATGAAATGGTCAGCTTCTAGCAATCGTTTTAAAAAACAAACGTCAATTTATAATCATTGACACGTACCTATGTATTCTCTCACGGAACGGTAGCTTAATATCGGTGTAAAGCGAAGAATACAAAATAGTTTCTCTTGTAAACAATTCATTTTCATGTAAATTACCACCCCTCGCTGCTTCGTTTACATAAGGCTGCGCTGTCTACGTTGATTTTGGTGACGTTTAATATTAATATTCCATTCGTTTTGCTTAATAACCTGTAGTTATTTAATAAAAATTATAATTATTAGTATTTACTTAAGTTATTATTTTATCATCGAATAAGTAATTGTCGCGATTTATGTTTTCGGAATTTATGTTATTTTGGTTCAGGAAATAATTAGATAATAGCTAAAATATAAATTCTTTTTAGTGCGTCGTTTTTGCAATGTTATTTTAATAACTATTTATTTACTCACCTTTTGGAGTTGAAAATAGTTAAGTACCTACTTGATTTTTAAAACATTCCAAACACTTACCAAATAGTTCTCATTGACATTAGACAGATTTCTTTTTGCGTACACGCAAACTGAGAAAGAGGTTTTGGATGGTGCTGTACCGTCATCCGCAGTTGAATATGATAACCGATTTTGAAAAACTGTTTGACTATTTTTTCGAAATAGTATCTACTATAAGCGGGATAATAGTCCGCACCGGGAAGCGCAGTGTTGGCAGACCCCCCACCAGATGGACCGACGACATCAAACGAGTCGCAGGGAGCCGCTGAATTCAGGCGGCGCAAGACCGAGTCCTGTGGAAGTCCATGCAAGAGACCTTTGTCCACCAGTGGACGTCTATCGGTTGATAAAGAATAAGAACTTGAAAAATTACGGACTATCATATAAACTCCCATCCCCTATTTAACCCCCTTAGGGATTGTAGGAAGTTTCATAACCATATTTTCATAAGAACCAAAATACCAAGTTTCATACACATAACTTAAAAAATAACTCGAAGAATAAAGGACTGTCATAAAAACTTTCAGCCCCTATTTTATGCCTTTGAGGGCAGAATTTTCAAAAAATGTAAAATACGTAAGTACTTCTTTATATTTAATCAAGAGCCAAAATACCAAGTTTCGTGTACCAACTTGAAAAATAACTTGAAATATGAAAGACTATCATATAAACATTCAACCCCTATTTTACCCTTTTGGGTGTAGAATTTTCAAAAACTGTGAAACACGTAGAATAGAATAGAATAGAATAGAATAGAATAGAATAGAATAGAATAGAATAGAATAGAATAGAATAGAATAGAATAGAATAGAATAGAATAGAATAGAATAGAATAGAATAGAATAGAATAGAATAGAATAGAATAGAATAGAATAGAATAGAATAGAATAGAATAGAATAGAATAGAATAGAATAGAATAGAATAGAATAGAATAGAATAGAATAGAATAGAATAGAATAGAATAGAATAGAATAGAATAGAATAGAATAGAATAGAATAGAATAGAATAGAATAGAATAGAATAGAATAGAATAGAATAGAATAGAATAGAATATAGAATAGAATAGAATAGAATAGAAATATTTTTTATTCAAATGAACTTTTACAAGTGCTTTTGAATAGTCAATGAATCTACCACTGGTTCGGAATGCCTTTCCTGCCGAGAAGAACCAGCAAGAAACTCGGCGGTTGCTCTTTTCAAAACAGATTTACAATACAGTAAATACTATGCTATATATGCAGGGTTTCCACAATGAGGAAAGTTCCAAAAATGCATACAGACTAACTTCTATCTTAAGATGGGCAGACACAAAGTAGCCCCATTCCCGCCGGTGGCACCCGTTCACGAGCATGACGCATGACCCCAGCCATTGCTTCGCTCAACCATATTTGAATTGCTACGTACTAAAACGTAATTCTTTGTATTTAATTTATAGCCCAAATACCGAGTTTCATGGGTATAACTTGAAAAATGACGGACTTTCATGCAAACATTAAACCCCCATTTAACCCCTTTGGGGGTTGGATTTTCAAAAAATCCTTTCATACTGCTCGCCTACGTCATAAAACGAATCTACTGTCAAAATTTCAAGTTTCTAGCTTCAGTGGTTTAGGCTGTGCGTTGATAGATCAGTCAGACAGTCAGTCAGTCAGTCAGGACAAGTCTTTTTATAAGTAGGTATAGATAGATTTTATCAAAATAAATATCGATCTCGCTGAAAATAGAAAAATAAATACGTTTTATATAATCCATGAATCCTATTTTAGATAAATTCATAATTTCATTAATTCTTGTTTACTGTCATCATGCTTGCCTTTAATTTGGTCTACCTCTTTAGGCTGAGATACCTATTCAATAGCCAATCTAAAATTCAGGACAATTATTATATTTCCCAACTTAGCTCTTATTACAAATCTAAATATGTTAAGCGCGGACGCAGTCGCGGGAGAGAATTAGTGGGCTCTTTGTGCAATCAGGCGGGCCCTTCGTCCTAATGAATATGAATACGAACCGGGCTGGCACCGACTCATTATTGTGCGAACTGTTTATATTATCTGTGCCTACTTCGCATTGTCATTTGACTAGCTGTGACACGCGATTTCTATCTAAGTACCTACCTATAACCTACTCTAATTTCAATGGGATTTCAAAATTCAAATAGGTACTTACCAATTTATTTCATGTAGGCCAATTTGTGGCGTTTAAGAATAGTTAAGACTACCACCGGTAGAAAGGACTTTCTGCTGAGGAGCGCCGGTAGAAACTTCAACTTCGAAACTCAATAATTTAATATAAAAAAATGTTTTTAAAAAACCGACTTTAAACGATCGCGCCAGTACAAAGTATAATATAATTTACTGTTAATATTTTAAGTACTTATATAATAATTTATTGTTGATATTTTAGTGGAAATGGACGGGGCGCATAGATCGAAGAGCTGATGGTCGTTGGGGTCCCAAGGTGCTGGAGTGGCGCCGGCACCGGAAAACGCAGTGTTGGTAGACCCCCACTAGGTGGACCGACGACATCAAACGAGTCGCAGGGAGCCGCTGGATCCAAGCGGCGCAAGACCGAAGCCTGTGGAAGTCCATGCAGGAGACCTATGTCCAGCAGTGGACGTCTATAGGTTGATAAATAAGAAGAAGATTTTAAAAACCGCACGACCGATTTTGATAAAATTTCAATGGGACCTGGAAAGTATACCAAAAAAAGAATTTTACAAATCGGTTCAAGTGTCCATGAGTAGTCGGTAAACATACACTAAAAAAAAGATTCCGACGAATTGAGAATCTCCTACTTTTTTGAAGTCGGTTAAAAAAAATCCGATTTCGTCGTTCGACGTTTATACAAAGTCCATACGGCTTCGATCCATACACAGTCCCATATACTCGTAACATGTAACTGAAAAACCGTCTGTGAATAATTATTGCAACTCTTTGAAAATTGCAAAACAATATTATATTCATCCTACGCAGCATCACATAAAGAACTAATAGTAAATTCTAAATGAATGAAGCTGTTTCATTTTTCTACCGTGCTTAGATGAAACACACATGTGAGAAAAGCGTCTTTCTAGCTCATTTTATAACCTCAAAGGGACTGAAATTAGCTGGTTCAATTCAAACTCCACACGGGGCACAATCTTGCCGCAGCCGTTTCAAAGACAGGCTTTAAACTTATGTTCCGTCAAATATGGTTGAGCGAAGTAATAGCTGGGTCATACGTCATGCTCATGAACGGGTGCCACCGGCGGGAATGGGACTACTTTCTGTCTGCCCGTCTTAACATGTGTTGAATTATAATTAGGTATGCTTTTGTGGAACTTCTCCTCATTGTGGAAACACTGCATACATAGCATAGTATCTATATTGTACTGTGGACTTGTTTTGAAAAGAGCAACCGCCGAGTTTCTTGCTAGTTCTTCTCGGCAGGAAGAGCATTCCGAACCATTGGTAGACTCATCGTCGATTCAAAAGAATTTGTCATCATCGTCATCATTAGCAACCCATCAACGGCTCACTACTGATAGCAGGTCTCCTCTCAGAGAAGGGTTATAGTATAGTATAAAGAATTTGTAAAAAAGTTTATTTGAATAAAAACATTTCTATTATATTCTATTCTATTCGGAAAAAAAATATTAGTCACGTATTTTTAAATGCTAACTTTCAGAAAACGTGGCCGATAGGTATTCTTTGAAAAAACTTTTCTCTCAAAAAAGTTGACTGAAAATTTTAACGTTACATAAAGGCGTAGCCACACTAACGTTATACAGAGGAACAGATATAATACAAATCCACACAATGGGTATCGAATCAATAGCGCGCGTTACGGACGGTTCGGCTTAATTATTGAATTAGCATTTAAATGATATTGGTAACCGTTCGTTTGAAACTAATACAAATGGCATGAATAATATTAGAGCACGGCAGCGTGCCGCCCGACTGACGCGAATATTAAGTGCTTTTGTTCTGAAAGGGTGTGTAACACTAGCTAACGGGGTATGGTAGCGCCATATACCTAGATGTGACGTCATATTCGGCATTATAATAATTATTTGTAACTAGCAGATGCCCGCGACGTCGTGCGCATGGATTTAGTTTTTAAAATCCCTCGGGAACTCTGATTTACCAGGACAAAAAGTTACGTATGCTCTCCAGCTATGATCCGTATGCAGCAGTATATGATCCGTAGCTGTGTTGCGGCGTGATTGAAGGACAAACCAACAAACCAACAAACAAACACACTTTCGCATTTTTAATACCAGCTGATGCCCGTGACTTCGTCCGGGTGGATTTAGTTTTTAGAATTCCTCGGGAACTCTTTGATTTTCCGGGATAAAAAGTAGCCTATGTCACTCTCCAGGTCCTGGACTATACCCGTGCAAAATATCACGTAGACGTAGCTCTGTTGCGGCGTGATTGAAGGATAAAATAACAAACCAACAAACACACTTTCGCATTTAAAATATTAGTATTACCACCTATTAGTAGAAATAATAAGATAGTAAGATAAGATATACTTACCTACCACAACTAAAATAAATATAAACAATTTATAAAGGACCTTTAAAATGTCATCGCAAGAACAGCTAGGTATATTTTATTCCTTTAGGTACATACTTAGGTAAGAATATGAAAGTTTGTTTCTTTGTTGGTTTTTCTAAAATAACCCAGCAACGGAGCAACGGATCGACGGACGTGATAATATTATTCATTGGTATAGTTGAGGACTTGGAAAGTGATAGACTATCCCTTGAAAACAGAGGGTTACATACGGACGAAGTTGCGGGAAAAACTAGTGCATTATAAAAAAATTAAAACACGAATAACTATTTGAGAATTAATTTTATGCTCAACTTATCAGATCTGCGTTGTGAGAAAATGCCGTACTATGTATGTTTCACGTGCAGCCAAATTGCCTATAAAGACGTTTCACTAAACAATGTTAAGAGTAGATTAACAAACTCACCGCACCTAAGTAAGATAAGAGCACACTTACGACTTGTCACTGACCTCGCTTTAATGGATAAACGAAATATCCATCTAGGGACTCATACCCTACACCCTTCGGAGGCTACACACACTCATCCCTGCCAAGAAATTAATGCTGTTCCTGGCCACAATGGATAACCAGTTAAGGATAGTTGCATAGATGATGAATGGATAGATGCATAGCCGCAAAATCAAGAAAGAAGATAAGAAGGACTTTTCGCATAGCATAAGCTCTCTGTCTAATAGTATGTACCTTAATAGATTTTCCAGGCTAAAAAGTTATAATTTCCTCTACTCCATCTATCTATACGTCGTATCCTAGTGGAGGTTGGCAACCATTAATGCTAGTTGGACTTTATTTACTGCTGCTCTGAAAAGTGACCTAGAGCTTATGTTAAACCATTCGTGAAGGGTTTTCAATCTATTTGTAATCTGTAATCTTAGTTATTCCACATTAAATAGGTGGGTAATTTGCCTCCGACATGGTGCTCAGGCGATAAAGCTTGCATCGTTTGGATGACGGCAAGACAAAATCCTTTGAAACAAAAAGTCTCTAATTCGCACGTCCACTAAAAGCAGATTAACAAACTCACCACAATAAGAACATTAAAAAAAGGGTTATAATACTTTAAAAACGGCTCCGTCACACAATCACGCTATTATCTCGTTCATTACTAAGAAAACACGAATTGTCGCTTTCGGGCAAATTGCCGGCAACGTACAGCGGGTTGAGGGTTCCCATGAAATCATAGATGCCCACGATAGCAGCAGTATAACAATTAAACGTAGGAAACAAAAAATGTCACAACCAGTAGCGGGCGTGCCTTTAATATTAAAGAGGTCGTTACGGGCCGACTTAACAAAGGTTTACGCGTAGAATAAAATTAACTGATGTTTATCTCGTGTAATAAGTTCGTTCGTTCTGCTCATCGCACGTGCACTAGTTTTAACGAAATGGCCACTTGCTTCTTTTTTTTTGTAGATAAACGAAATTTCTTGCTTAGTTACCTACCTGTTTCGTGAATGGTTTGTTTTGATCTACATTCAACCCTAAAAGTCTTAGCTAAAAGGCTTTATTTGATAAAATGTTTGCGCATCTTCTAAATATTTTCCCAGTGCAGATTTATAGAATGAAATCGGTAAAAACATTTTGCTACTGTAGTAAGTAAAGGTGCTGGAGTGGCGACCCCGCACCGGTAAGAGCAGTGTTGGAAGACCCCCCATTAGGTGGACCGACGACATCAAACAGGTCGCAGGGAGTCGCTGGATTCAGGCGGCGCAAGACCGAGGCTTGTGGAGGGCTATGCAGGAGACCTTTGTCCAGCAATGCACGTCTATCAGTTGATAAAGATGAAATGGAAGTGCGTGTGTGAGTGTGATCTTTAAAATAATTAAAAGTCTAATATTAAATCCATAATAATATTATTAATGAAGTTTAAACTATTTACCAATTATTATTGGTAAAACAGAATACAATCTCAGTAAGAGGATTGATTGACACGCTCTACTTCATATTTTGAATATATAACTTGGACTAGACCAGGTTAATGAACCCAGTAAGTACCTAAATACCTAAAATTCTCTCGGTGCAGTTTATGTTAACATCCAGTACCCTGAATATGAGTTTACGTATCACTCTAACGTTGATAGATTTCGAACATTGAAACAATAACGTCGCAGAAAAGCCGTAAATGATTCAGCTGGAGCGACTTAAGTGCGTCTGCTGAAGGACACAAACTAATAGATATCTATAGTATTTATTTATATATTATTTTGTAAAATTAAGTGAATTTCAAGGTAAGTATAATATGTTTCTTTTGTAGCCGGTTAAAAAGTAGGAAACCGAGAGATTTCACATTTTTTATCTTTTAATTGCGCGTGGGCTGGCTCATCCCATTCAGCTTCTAAGTAATGACATAATCTTACAACGTACATCTCCACATACGTGTCTTCCCTTCGGCCAAGGGCTTGCCCTAATGGCTGTACGCTCAACACACGTCTCTTCTAAAATCGTTAGGCAGCCCCTTACTGCATAAGTGCATACTTATTACATGAAATGAATTCATCTTCACTACTTTTGACGTAAACCTTAGTGAGATATTATAATACTTAAATGATAATAAGCTGTGATAGTAATAACACAGGTAATAAGGTGGTTAGAACCTATTCGTGGGATCGCGGGTTTGATCTAGGGCACCTCTTTGCTTTCGAACTTGACTTTTCGGATTTATGTGCGTTTAAACCATTAAATATCACATGCATCAACGGCGAAGGAAAACATCGTAAGGAAACCTGCATGCCTCAAAATTCTCCATAATATTGTCACTGCCAATATGGTATAAGAAATCAGCGAATTTGCATCGGGCCAGCGTGGTGGACTGTCGTCTGTTACTTATTTTATTACCCTCTGGAAGTGGAAGGTGAACTACGCTCAGTAACGGACCGTTTATGGGTTGCTGCTGATGATGATTATGGTTAATGTATGAATGAATGAATGACTAATGAGTAGTTTATTGTAAATCAAAAATAATAAAGATACAGAAAATATTAATAAAGAAAATTATAATCGTATTTACAATTTAAATTGCATAACTGACGTCAAAAATTTAGAGATTATTATACAAATAATAATCAATTAGGGTTAGGCATAGATTTTTGCTTAAATACAATTAGGTAGGGTTATGTAAGTGTAGCTGGGACTATCGCAACTCTGCAATCAATTTGTGTAAATACGACTAGTTATCTATTTAACTGAGAACCTGATAACCAAGCGCTGATTTGAATGGTCACGTCACGAAATATTAAATCAGCGTTTGGTTCCCGAGGCATTAATTCTGTAATTTATTGTTCTACCGGTAGTAAACCAATAAAATAAGAAGTAGCAACTGATGAATAATAATAATAAATAATAATAATTAATCGAATATTTCAGTTGCCTAAAGTAAAATGCTAATCTGGTTTGTCTGTAGCTCAGTACCTACGGTAAAAATTGATTTTTAGTACAATTTAGGTATTTTTCTATATAAAAATAAAGTGAAAGCCTAGTGACGTCTAAAAAAAATTGCATTGGGCCAGCTGCAGCGTGGTGGATTATGGCCTATAGTAATCTAGCTCTGACAGGAGACCTGCGCACAATAGTGAGCCGTGGATGAGTTTCTGATGATAATCAAGTATAAAAATATAATATAAGATTAATTATTTTCTTTTCCTTACAACGATAGTCAGCTATACTTTCTTACACAGTCATTGCTTGATCGACTGGTGAACCTGTTTATAGCTATTGAATTTCAGTAGTCTTGTACATGTACCTACAAAGTGGGTACCTACTATTAGGTATTCCTAACACTGAACGAGAACGAACTCGTTGAACTATTTTTTGACGACCTCCCTGGCTCAGTGGTGAGCGCTGTTGCCTTATAACTGGGAGGTCTCGGGTTCGATTCCCGGCGGGGTCAATTTGGGAATTTATAATTTCTGAATTGTATCTGGTCTGGTCTGGTGGGAGGCTTTGGCCGTGGCTAGTTACCACCCTACCGTCAAAGACATGTGCCGCCAAGCGATTTAGCGTTCCGGCACAATGGCGTGTAGAAACCAATTAGGGGGTATGGGTTGAATGTTCACTGCCATACCCCTTCCAAGTTAGCCCGTTACCATCTTAGACTGCATCCTAACTTAACATCAGGTGAGACTAGCTTGTCATCGAATAAAAAAAAAACTCGTCCGTATGTCCGTCCGTCCGTACATCGTTCTTTTTAGTAGTTCCGAGTTCGTCACTTGGCTCCGAACGAGCGGGAATCAAGAAATCAAATCGAAGGAAGAATCGTTCCTTGTAGACCTATTTAGACTATGATTCTGTCGCTTGGCTCGGAACTATTGTACTATTAGTAGATACTAGAAGTCCGAATTAGAGTACAGTCTTTGGTATACATATTGGACGTATTAGTAGGTACGGAGCGCTCCTTTCCGTGACCGAGCAAGAACAGGCCTAAATTGCAGAAGAGCCCACAAGCTTGCATAATCACCAATTAAATGTTTAAAATGTTCAACAGAGGGTTGGTACCGGGTTCAAAGGTTCACACTCAGAACGTAACATATTAAAACTTTACAGAGTTCCGACCACGGAACTCCTTGATTAAAACGAGGAACCCTTTGTTCTACGCATGGGTAAATTAAAATAGCGATATTAGGTTACATGGTAGGTATACCTCATATGAGTTGGTGGAACTCATATGAGTTGGGCCCTCAATAAATACTTAATTGAAACACCTTAAACTAATATTTACAATTTGATTACCTGACTATGGTGCAGTCGATATGAAGGGCTTAGCTCACTATGTACCAACTCCAACCAACTTTCAACCCATTACAGTAAGCCCATCAGAAGAATTCGTTTCGGTTTGTTTTTTTTTAAATAAGCGGCAATATTCGCGATGTGTCTTAATGTTGGTCCCAATATTGAGGCCAAAGTGTGGAGCCGGTCTTACCTATGAAGCTAGAATAGATTTTTATTAGACCCAGGAAAGCCTGCCTCTTTTATTTGAAGTTAAATACATCCGCTCGTCAAAAGATGGCGCTATACGTCTCCAACCCCACCGCTAGCACATTACAATTCAAACACATGACATCATAATCTTAGCATTATGTACCTACAACAATTACTTTAGCCGGCCATAATAATTCCCGTGCGAAAAAAAGCTTGCAGCTATATTTTTAATGCATTCTTGGAGACACGGGGCGTGGGCCGAATCACAATTAGGTAGGTAGATGTGTGACATGCGAATGCATTTTGAAACTTGAGAAATTATTGTTTTTTACCGCTATTTGAAGTCAAACCCATTAAATATAATAAGATTTAAATAAATACAACATAACTTACCTACCTACCTACTCCGAAATAAAATATTTTTAGAAGTGATTGAAAAAAAAAGAATTAGCGTGGCTGAACGAAGCATGTGGTTGTTTAAAACTGATAGATGGGATCGTTGGGAAAACAGGCCATCTTTTTGACTTATGATCAACTAGGTGATGCCCGCGACTTCATCCGGGTGGATTTAGTTTTTAAAATCCCTCGGGAACTCTTTGATTTGCCGGGAGAAAAAGTAGCCTATGTCACTATTCAGGTCCTCAACTATACCCATGTAAAAAATCACGTCGATCCGTAGCCCTGTTGCGGCTTGATTGAAGGACAAACCAACAAACAAACACACTTTCGCATTTATAATATAAGTAAGGATAGGGATGATTCGCACTAATCTATCAGGGAGATCTTGTACTTAGATCAAATTAAGGAATCCCACTTTGTAGAGAAGCACAAACAAGGTGTGGTTATCGAATTACAAGTAGAAAAATCTTGTCGCAATGCCTGTGCAAGTTGGTAGCGTATAGTATTTCATAGCCTAGGTAGAGTTCACACTATTTTCATTCATTCAATATCTTCATTCACTCTCGAATGTGAAGGGTTTAGGCCATAATCCACTACGCTAGTCATGTGCGGATCGGCAGACATCACACCCCTTTGAGAATATTATGGAGAACTCTCTGGCATGCAAAAATTAAAAAAAATATCATCCAAACCACTGGGACGAGGAAATTTGCCTAAAACGCTGATTAAAATTCACCCAATCAAATAAATAAAAAGTAGGTATAAGTCCCTAGATGACCTCTGGTAGTCTTGAATAATATTAGGTATGTAGGTATAATCAAAGCTTGAAATGTCATAAGTCACAAGTTAGCCTACATCCTTCTATCCTACTTCCTACTTATATTATTATAAATGCGAAAGAATGTGAGGATGGATGTATGTGTGTATGGATGGATGTTTGTTACTCTTTCATGCCACAACGAATGAATGGATTTGAATGGAACACGTCATTTTACCCCGGAAAATTAAACAGTTCCCGCGGGAATTAAAAACCTTTAGTCACGCTGACAAAGTCGCGGGCATCATCTAGTAAAATAAATATTTTTGAATGTGAATCTTGTTCAACAATCTACCTATTTGCGCAAAAAGGTTTTTTTAAAGCCATAATGGCTTAGAAGCTATAAGAAATAATTATATCTGTGAAGACTAAGCTTTATAGGCAAACTTGCTAATGAAATAATTCGTCGGGATTCAAGCTCCTTGCGATTACAAGATAAGCGGCGTGTTCACCGCTGCAAACGTGAAATGCATATTTGAATAAGATTAACTCGAAGAGATCCGGATATAATAGAGCTTATGGGGAATTTTCTATACCTAGTTTTATATACCAACCTACTAAACTGAATAGGTAGTGAGTTAGTGACTTTAAATATTTTATTGCTGGTTATCTATCTTCTATCTATATTATACAGTCGTTCAGATAGCGAGATCAATAACAAACAGCGCTCATTAAAAATTAAATAATTTCGTTTTTTTATAATATTTATCTAATTTTAGTATTTGTTGTTAAACTACAGGATATAACTGAAATAATACACAAGTCACAGCTTTTAATCACTTACATTACAGCTTTTATTACGCTCTCCACTCAATCAAGTCAGTCTCCATTTTGAGAGCCCCCTATTTATTATTTTACTGTGTTCCGAATTATCTTTGAAAAGATGGGGCACAAACCTATGGTAATAGAAAATATAATACTTCACATTAGCTTCTATGAGAGCCCCCCATAAATAAAGATATAACTTTTAACTTTTATAACTTTTTAAGCAATATGGCATAGCAATGGGCATCTGGCTGCCCACAAGACAGTATAAAAACTTATTACAATGTAATAGCTACATAATAATATTGTAAAATGATCATTTTGAAAAGAGCAACTGCTGAGTTTCTGGCCGGCTCTTCTCATCAGAATCCGCTTTCTGAACCGGTGGTAAAGTCATGACGTGTCATAAGAGCCACAGCTTGGCCTACGTGAAATAAATAATTTTGAATTTGAATATTCGGCTGAAGGTCATTGGTGCAAACATAATAATATTATGTACATGTTTAAATTTGAAGTAATTACGTTCACTAATTCAGAAGATATAAAGCTCTGACGGACGGAGGACGGAAGGACAAGTGCAAATTCACTCAAGTAGGTAGACTCATAGACCTCGCTTCGCGGTCAACTAAAGTATATAAAGCAAATACATTACTCAGTTAAAATGTGAAGAGAAAACCATAATGTAACATTTACGGTAGGGTCTTTCTCATTTCGAGGCACGTATCATTCTAATGAATGAGCGGTACAACGCGTAGGCTTCACCCGGCCCCCCGGCCCTAATAAAATTGTCATAAAGGTGAGATAAATAAAATATAAAATGCTTAAAAAAAGGAAAAAATCGAAGTCAATGGACTTCATTGTAAGGAGCGAAACTAAGGAAACGTCATGAATGAAATGAAGAAGTGCGTCGTGGGCGTTGTGGATCACCTATCTGTCTAAATTTTGGTAGCATAAATTATTAAACGGCTTTATTAAAGTTAGTCAGTCTCTTTATAAGAAAAAGATTGTCTGGTGGGGGACTATGCTCGTAGTTAGTAACCACCTCACCGTTAAAGAAGTGCCGCCCTAAGCGATTTAGCGTTCCATTATGTTTTACATTTTACTACTTAATTATTGATTATTTGGATTAAATATTTAACTTTAAAGTTTTAAATTTTGAGTTAGATGAGATTGAAAGCGTTTGTTAATAAAGTGATTTGAAATTACACGTTATGCCTATAGGTAAATAAAGTATTAAGTACTGAACTTTGCTTGCTCGGGATTCAAACTCAGTACCCACGTGTGTTGAAAAACTAATACAAAAAAAACGTACGGTGGTGAAAGAAATGTATGGAAATTTATGATTATTTTTCAAAATATTAAGTAATAAAATTTAGAATTACTTGCTTCTTGAAGACGTAAGACGACGAAGCCAATAAGTAAGTAGGTTTTGCTTATTTTAATCAATCGAATCAAATGAGTTTTAACATTAATGATGTTTTAGACTCAGGAAACTGTTTGACTACTCGACGGAGCGACTTCCATTTTGTTGTTGATTTTATTAGTTGACATTACAGAGCAATTGAACCCTTAAACTAAATTACAGAAACTCAATAATGCAGTGTACAAGCAATAATCTTAGAAATCACAAATCAAGTTGTAAGCTGAACGCTTTCACGAGCACTGTAGGCGGGTACTAGTTGCTTCCAGCCATTATTTGTGACACACGGGCTTGCTGGACATCGCACCATTTGCACCATTGTGCACTGAATACCCCTGTATTCACTAAAATAAAACTCACTTCGAAAGCGAACTCACTTTTCAATTATGTCAAAAGGGATAATTTGACATAATTGGTAACACAGAATTAGATATACAGAAGATATAGAGAATGGATACTCATTTGCTCCTATTTTGTATTAGGACGAGTGTCATTATCGTTCTAGTTTTCTTTATGTATTCCGTGATTGTCGAATTGAGTTTGCTTTCGATGTGAGTTTATATTTTACTGAGTAGCGCCGCAGATCAGGCTGTGACAGCTAACGCTCTTAAACAGTTAATGTAGACCAAAAAGGAAATTATTTTAGATATTTAGTTATATATGACTAGCTGATGGCATGACTATCTTAAGTGACAAGTTTATAATTTGTTCTCAGTGTTCAAGAAGGTATATTCAAAAAATTTCATAGCTTTTATCACTATTGTTTTTACATAACCAAATTCAAATTAAAAATTAATTACTTCATATAGGGCCTACCCTTGGCCAGTCAAGACTGGTTCTCACTTCACTGGTTCACTCAGCAGCTTACCTTATCAAAACAAAATGTTATTTATTATTATTTAGCTATTACAATGTAATTAATTAATTATTGTAGTACACTAAAGGGGTACTTAGTACTTACCCGTGGTACCTACTGCCGGTGGTGCTACTTGTAATAAGTACTATGGGATATAATAAATATATTAAATTTTACCAACATTTCGGTAGTACTACGGAAAATCAGGTCTTACCCCTGGTACTACTAGGCACGTCTTATGACTCTAGATCGTGTTCTTATCGCATACTGTAACTATGTGGTACTGACTACTGTAGTATTGGTAGTGTGAAGCACGGTAGTTCGCGACGAGGAAGAAGCAAAATCCTTCCTCGTCTCTTTAACTAAACTTTAACTTTATATCTTCACTGCTTGTTATTAGTAAGAGCTGTGTGTATCATGTGTTACGAATAGCTTCGAACTGTCAAAATAGCTAAAATATACGCCGTTTTATTAACACCGGACACAACAATTGTGGTGGGATTCCTTACCCCACTAGTTTATGGGACACCGGCTGCGTGGGCATGACGACTCGGTGGTCCCTAGAACTAATTATTCTTTACATTACTCCTTCTTTATTGGATTTACATTAAGATTGTGTCTAACCTTAGTGCAATAAAAACGTTGATGGACGATATTGGTGCAACTATTTGTTTATGTCATTTGTTCTGAACATTGAAATAAGATACGCGTATGAGATGCGTATTAATTTACATGTTAATAACAGGAGCTTAATTTCAGGGATATGTGTCATGCTGAGAAAATATTGCACGATTCAATGATGTATGTCAAAGAATATTTTGGTAAAACTCGAATTTTCGCACAGCGAAAAATATCATAATAATAGAAAAAATCCGGTTTAAAAAAAACAATTTATGATAACTATTAAAGAAATCTTCATGAAAGTATTTGGTCTATTAATATTTAATTAGCGAATTTAGATCAAAGACGCGAAAAGCATAACACATTTATCTAAAAATGAAAGTCAATTCCAGATTTCAAATTCAAGCTTATTTAGGTAAACTTTACCTACCTTGAAATATGGACATTAATTAATGGACATTGATCGAATAAATTCTCAATATGCCGCTTAAGTAAAAAGGTTAAATATACAGATTTTAAAAAATTTAAAAGAAGCGTGTATCAAAACAGCTCTTAGTTTTAATTATTCCAATGATGACGAAGAGGGTCCAATTAGAATCGGTGGCTACCTATCAATAATAATTGTCAGTGGCAACCGGCAGGCATCCTTGGATAGTCATTAGTCTGCCAATAGATTATTGATTGGTGCTGATTGTCAGTCTGAAATACGCATGTAAGGGTCATTTGCATGAATCTCTGACGCTTTTAATGGGCAATCTAGACTAATTGTACAGAGTAATTTGTTGCAGAATTAAATTAAATTCTTATATGTGCCTTTTTAGGGTTCCGTACCCAAAGGGTACCAACGGGACCCTATTACTAAGCCTACGCTGTCCGTCCGTCCGTCCGTCCGTCCGTCCGTCCGTCCGTCCGTCCGTCTGTCAGCGGGCTGTATCTCGGTAACCGTAATAGGTAGACAGTTGAAATTTTCACAGATTGTGTATTTCTATTGCCGCTACAACAACAAATAATAAAAATTAAATTAAATTAAAAAAATTAAATAAAATATTTCCATGGGTACATGGAAATATTTTTATGTAAATTTTTTAACGGAACCCTAAAAGAGCGAGGCCCGACTCGCACTTGGCCGATTTTTTTAGGGTTCCGTAGTAAACAAGGAACCCTTAGGTATAGTTTCGCCATGTCCGTCCGTCTGTCCGTCCGTCCGCGGTTTAGCTCAGAGGCTATTGGTACTAGAAAACTGTAATTTAACATGGGTAACTATAAATATTAATCACGCCAACAAAGTGGTGAAACAAAATTGTGAAAAATAATTTTTTTTAGGGTACCTCCCCTACATGTAAAGTGGTGATGATTTTTTTCTCGTCCATCCCATAGTGTGGGGTGTTGTTGAATAGGTCTTTCAATAAATTGTGGGTGTGGGAACACCATTTTTCGATTCAGAGATCCGTTTGTGAAATATGATATTTTAAAGTGCTAAATTTTATTAGAGTCAAGCTTGAGTCAAGTATCCCTCCCCCCCCCCCTCTGTCAGCTAAATGGTTGTTTATAGGATACATGAAAAAATTCACAGCAGTAGTATATATTATAATGAATTTTATAGGAAAACTATCACGGCTAAGTAGGGTTCACAAGTTAAGGAGTTATATCTGTTTTTTCCAGGTTAGGTATTACACGTAGTGTAAGTTGCATATTTTGTAGTATATTATAGTATTTTAGTAAACCATGTAACTCAAAATATATTCAATATTCATAAATAATATAAAATCAGTATGCTAGGTCAGCAATAATATTTGTGACTTGCAACTACGGAACCCTACACTGCGCGTGGCCCGACACGCACTTGGCCGATTTTTTTTTCATTACAAGCTTATCGCGACTATCAATACTTGAAAGCAATGACGAGTTCTAGGTTAGTTCTAGGTTGGATGTTTTGAGATGATGATGATGGCAGTAATTTTTTGATAAATATACAAAAACATTTTCAATAGAAAAAATCTCTATTGAAAATATTTCGTGTAACATTAATAAATCGTTTACTTAATATAATTAATAATATTGTGTCTCAATCAAATCAAAAAAGCGATACAAAGCTAAAGCAATGCGAACTGAAAAATCAAACAGTAAACACAACTCAAGTGGGAACAATTCAAATTAACACCTCTTAAAAGTAGCATATTTTCTAATATGTCACCTAACACCAATTTGTAATAGGCAACAGAGATAACAGTAAAAGCAGAGACAAAAATCAGGCCGAGTTAACATTCCGAAATTAATTATCTGCAGTTAGCACTGCTGGATGGATCTGTGAAAGTTCAGTACTCTGTACAATTAGTGGTCATATACAAATTGTTCGTACGGTCGTCATGCTATCTTTGAGTGCTTCAAATTGTGGCTAATTGATCGCCAATGAGTCCGCACGTGACTGGGCATTGGTGTCATACGATGGAGATAATTATCTAAATTAATATTGTTTTTGTTGTGGAATCCTATCTTATCTTGTTTGTACTAAGGTCTGTGCCAAGATTTTCACGTTCTTCTCGATGTCTTCTCATCTAAAATGCCTCGAGATCAAAGTTTTCAAACAGTGCACAGTGCCTGTTGCCAATGATGACTTATGGATCCGAAACATGGCTGTCATAACAATGGCATTTGTCTCATAACAGGGCTCAGAGTAACTCAGCGGGTGATAGACAGCATTGTGTAGAAGAACCAGAATTACCGACAGCTCATCGAGTAGTGAAGCTGATGTGGTAATGGGCGGGATTGATAGCTCGAAGAATCGATGCTCGTTTGGGGCCCAAGTGCTGGAATAGCGCAGTGTTAACTGTTCGCAGACCCCTTGCTAGGTGGATCCAGGGAGCCGCTGGATAAATTGTACAAGACCGAATCGTTTGGAAGTTCCTACAAGAGATTAGAGACTTATTTCTAGCAGTGATGTATCTCTTGACAAGAAAGAAAAGCTTTTATTTAAATTTATTAATTTACTATATAGGGTCAATAAACATGGTCTAGCATGATCTCATTTAAAAAACGTCACATTATGTATGTCCATTTTACTATGCCCCATACCAGCACAAGTATTCAAATTAAATCAAAGTAGGTAACTTCCTAATTTTTCTATCAAATTATGGTATTTTGTAAGAAACTCCGTGTAGGGAGAATGGGTCGCTTTAACTGCGTTTGGTAAATTAACTGTCAATAAGCATGGTCTAGGATGATCTCAGTAATAAAACGTCATACTAGGTATGTACATTATACTATGCTCCGTACCAGCACGAGTATTTAAATTAAATCAAAATAATTTCCTAATTTTTCTATCAAATTATGGTATTTTGTGAGAAACTCATATCTTCAAAAAGCTAATAGACCGCTTTAAGTAATGAATGGCGTAACTTTATTACATTATTTTACGCGGAAAAATTACTAATGCAAGGTAAAATGTCTGGTTTTTGGACGCGCCATCAATTTAGATTAGTACGGTAATGGCTGTGGATACTTAGTCGTAGCCACCCCCTAAGACATAGCTTAATGTATGTAAAAGTAACGTACCTATAAGAAATTTCGAGCCTATTATGAGTTGCCGTGACGTTCTCTTATAGGCAAACTTATAGGTGTTGGTACTTTGGTGATTTCACCAACGTCGAATGACGTTTTATCGAGGAATAAATTGGGCGTTCTGACAGTTTTTTTATTGAAAATACTGACAGTATATAAATATCAAATTTTATTCTCGGAAAAGAATTTTATTTTACGTTGGTGAAATCAGTCCTAAATAGTATAATCTTGTATAGACTCGTATACGCTCGATTCCGAGTTTAGATCAATATAACCTTAATAAGTAATGTTCTCTGCTTGAAACAACAACGGCATTAATACACTTTTTTACAAAGATATGGGCGAGCATCAGCGGAACGGTATATTTTTCAAATAACTAGATCAGACTAGAAAAGTTTAACGTGAGGATCTTTTTGACATATTGTAATGAAATTAATGAAATTAGATTTACATCAGAAACGGTGGACGGAGATTTTAAGCGAGTCGCTGGAAGTTTCTAGTCATAAGCGGCACAAGATCGTCTTCTGTGGCGATCCATGCAAGAGACATAGAATAGAATAGAATAGAAATATTTTTTATTCAAATAAACTTTTACAAGTGCTTTTGAATAGTCAATGAATCTACCACTGGTTCGGAATGCCTTTCCTGCCGAGAAGAACCAGCAAGAAACTCGGCGGTTGCTCTTTTCAAAACAGATTTACAGTACAGTAAATACTATGCTATATATGCAGTGTTTCCACAATGAGGAAAGTTCCAAAAATGCATACAGACTAACTTCTATCTTAAGATGGGCAGACATAAAGTAGCCCCATTCCCGCCGGTGGCACCCGTTCACGAGCATGACGCATGACCCAACCATTGCTTCGCTCAACCATATTTGAGGGAACGTAACAACCCGCATCACACGACACCACCACAGAAATGTTTAAATAATATGTCTAGCAGAGGACGTGTATTGGTTGAGGCGACAACGAAGGAAATAATGTGTGATATTGACATAATTATTCGAACTGAAAATTTTATTTATCTTCTCAATCGGTCAATCTTGACAGAGTTATAGGTGAATCATAGGTGATCAGTCACTAACGCAGGCAAAAATGCTCAGTCTGCAGCACCGTCGCAATGTTGCCTGTCTATCGGTCTTCTATCGGATATACTTTGGAGAGTGCGCTCAAGAACTTCACAACCTTGTGCCCCCTTCACCGTTTTACCACAGAACTTCGAGAAATCGTGAGCGTTGGCATCCTTACGTGGTTGAAATCCAACCTGCTCGCACGAAACGCTTCTGTTCAACGTTTCTGAATCGAACCGCTAAGGTGTGGAACGCACTTCCAACTTCTGTGTTTCCGGCCACGTATAACCTCAGTACCTTCAAGGCAAGAGTGAATAGGCATTTTCTAGGCAAGCGCGCTCCAACCTAGACCTCATCAGTGCTGTCCAGCATTGATTGTCGTCAAGCGCATGCCTATCCTGCAATAAAAAAAAAAAAAAAAAAAAAGAGTGGTAGTGGCTCCTGTTTGACATCAGTCGTCGTTGGTCTCTTTATCCATTTTATTTATAAATCACTGCAAAGTATGAAGATCGTTTAAGCGAACTATGCCGATATGTACGAAGGTATTATGGATAGGTTAATTTGTGTAAGTTGGCCGATAGCTGCGGTTAATAAATTAGTAAACTCCCAGGGCCCCTGTTACTTAGCTTTAATTCTTTAAGATTGTTTCAAAGCCGTAATTACCTTATTATATTACCCTCCATTTCGCTTATGAAACGTTTAATCGCATGAACCTTTTTCTTGATGGTTCTTGGTAAGAACAACCTAATAGCTATATTATCTACTACTGTAAGTTTTTGTATGAGTATAGTTGAGGACCTGCATGGAGTAACATAGAGTAGGATTTTCAAAAACATCCACAGACGAAATCGCGGGCAAAAGTTCCACAAAAAATATACAGACACGTCATATATTTCAGTACCTTTTCCTCTTCATTTTAATAGATATTTTAGCAATTAACAGTGCTGTGCGTATCAATATAACGGAAAAATATTTCCTAAGTTTTGATATCAACTACAAGATCTTGATATGAAAATAGTATACAGCTTACACCAAATAACAAAATAATGTCTTATGCATAATGAAAATCCTTACGTCCTAATAGTTATGTTCGTAATAAAATAAAAAACAAGCATTCGCGTGCTCCAAAATCATTACGCTGTTGTCGTAAGGGTTAATAGGTCCTAGAATCATATGACATGATAATAAAATGGACCTTTAAGTCTTTAAATTGTCATTATCTAGGTACGTGCAGCCCGATTTTCATGACTGCAGCCTAATCAATGTCGTATTAAGAATTATTTCCTAAGTCGTTTGTGAATAGCTAAACAGCGTTATTATGCCCATTTTGTAATTGCTACTGGTTATGGCAATTTTTTTCTTAGCTCGTTAAGCGGTTGTTTGTTGAAACTGTCTACCATTGTACTGAGTCGCGACTAATTTGATGTTTTTATTAGGTACGTATATGACTTAGAATTACTTTGAGAAAATTATTTATGTTTGAAATTGTGTTTTACTCATTTTACTGTGAGAAATCATATCTTTATTTTATCTCTCTTCACAAACGTTTGTTTGCAACAACATATTCTGTTGACCTTGACTCAAAATAATTATATTATTCTAGCGTGCCTTGTTTTGAGTACTAAATTAACTTTTATTATTCCTTTGTTTGTTCTATTTTACGACTATATTTATTTAGGAATCTTATCCAAAAACAAAAGTAGCTTGTATTGGTCCAAAAAAGGCCTCAACGTGAAAGTAACATAGTTTATTCAATTTGAGAGCCTCAATATCGTCAGTAAAAGGTGCAGACAGAAAGGTTGAAGGTACGATCCCCACCCGTTGCACTATTTTCGTACTCACACCTAATTCAAGGTTTTCGCTTATTAGGAGGGCAGAGGGGCATAGCAGTCAAATCCAGCACAACAAATATTCTTTTTTCCAAGGGGCGAATTAACAAATTACTGCAAATTCGGCAACGCATTGGTTGTGCCTCTGGTGTTCTAAATGTACACGGGCGGTAGTAATCCCTTAACATCAGGTGACCCGCCTGCTCGTTTGCTCGCTATTTATACTATAAAAAAATTACCTGAAAGGGTTCACCAAAAAAAAAAAGCCGGCCAAGTGCGTGTCAGGCCACGCGCAGTGTAGGGTTCCGTAGTTGAAAGTCTCAAATATTATTGCTGACCTAGGATAGTGCTTTTACTTTATTTATGAATATTGAATACAGTTTGAGTTCCATGGTTTAAATACTATAATATACTACAAAATATGCAACTTACACTACGTGTAATACCTCACTTAGAAGAAACAGATATAACTCCTTAACTAATGAACCCTACTTAGCCGTGATAGTTTTCCTTTAAAATTCGTTATATATACTACTGCTGTGAATTTTTTCTTGAATCCTATATACAACCATTTAGCTGGCAGAGGGGGGGGGGGACACTTGGCTCTAATAAAATTTAGCACTTTAAAATATCATATTTCACAAACGGATCCCTGAACTGAAAAATGGTGTTCCCACACCCACAATATTTTTGAAAGACCTATTCAACGACACCCCACACTATGGGATAGACGAGAAAAAAAAAATTCATCCCCACTTTACATGTAGGGGAGGTACCCTAAAAAAAATTATTTTTCACAATTTTATTTCACCACTTTGTCGGCGTGATTGATATTTATACCCTTGTCAAATTACAGATTTCTAGTACCAATATTCTCCGAGCTAAACCGCGGACGGACGGACAGACGGACGGACATGGCGAAACTATAAGGGTTCCTTGTTTACTACGAAACCCTAAAAAACATAAAACCAACTATACTTACTATCGGAAAACTCATCAAGAAAGAATTATTAGAACAAACGAAACTACTAAAGCTGTAACAACATTATGGAATCAAATTTAGGAAGAGCCTAGTCGGAATTTTTATCGTTTATGGAAAACAGTCAACTTTTAATTTGACTGAGTTTGGATGCGTGATGCAGAGTCGTTATATTTATTACTTTTCGTATTTAGTAGGGTTCTAGCGTGTTTCTCTGTAATGTTTTCTATTAGATACGGTAATAGCGCCGTCTTGTGTGACACATTTTTCTAGGCTCACTTTTAAACGTGGGTAACGTTCCCATTTTTTTAAATCAAACGTAGACCTTAAGCCCTAACCGTAGACCGTAACGTAGAGGTCAGAACGATAGCTGAGCTTTACTAATTCATCGCGTTATTCGTCGATGATTGGTTGAATTAGTTTATGTCAATAATTTCGCTCATCATGTTAGTTATTAATTTACTACCTACTTCTACGCATAGTTTAGAAACGGAAAGCGCAAACCTTAATTTGATTGCCCTCATATTCTGATTTTTCCTCGGACAACATCTGATTCTTTTTAATGCATCTACCTATACTTAAGCACTGATCCTACAGCAAACGTTAAAAAGCGTTTGCAATTTCATTGTGTACCAAAGAATTATGACGTATGTGAAATCGGCATTTGCAAATCGTTTAAGTTCTGTCGAGGAAATTGCAAACAATTTTACATAATAGGCCTTCAAGCTTTCATATCGCTATTTTGTATAACTAAGCGTGTGGCTGAGTCGATGGTGTGCAGAATTTATTGTCACGTAACGTATTTGCGAGATGAAATGCCTGTTTTTTCTATATTTAGTGTTAATGTTACTGTTCATGCTATTTGCTTTAAATTATGCATAATATACTAACTTTTGCTCGCGACTTCGTCCTCGGGAAGTTAGGTTTTTGCAAATCCCGCGTGGACTCTCTGGTTTCCCGGAATTAAGGGAAGTCTATCTGCCGCACTCAGAGTCGCTAATCGTTACTTAACGACTTAATCTTGGATTTTAAAAAGTTTTATTCTCAGAAGTTAAAGCTTCTTTTGTACATTAATGACAATTCAGTAATAGATTTAATGATAATTAATTAATTAATCATTAAATAATATATTTTAATAAATACATGTGGCTGAGCGCAGCAGTTAATCACAAGTCAATGATTAACCAATCATAATTTTTAATGAATGACTCTGAGTGCGGCAGTATGTCATTTTCCAAGTCTAAATCTATGCAAAAATTCACGTCTATACGTTGCCCTGTTGCTCCCTGATCAAAAGACAAACCAACAAACAACCACACTTTCGCATTTATAATTTACATTTAGAAGTAGGTATGTTTTCCTTAACTCTTCATCAGAAAGATGAATAATTACTTGATAATTTAAACAACTTTACATTAGCGTTTATTAGACCTAAGGTCAGTTTTAACACAGTCACTATTGTGACTGATGGATGAACCACCATCGATAAGTGTAATATTTGATTTTCAAACAACAGTGATCACATTAGCTGATATTAGATTATTATCTGCCATCAAAGTTTCGACTGTAAAACTGATCGTTTAATAAATACCTACCTAAAAATCCACATCACAACCTTGTCACCTATTATTTATATTAATAATTATGTCCTTATGGGTTCAGATTGTATCCACCTCTTTCTAAATAAAGCTATATAATATTTATTAAAAGAGCCCTAAGCTGCCTTCATAGCTAGAGTAATAAAATACAACCAATATCATATTATTTATAAATTAATAATTTATAAAAGCGACCGCTTAATCCACTCCATAAAAGCTTGTCTAAGCAAATAATGTTATTATATGAATTGAGGTTCTATTCAGTGGAATTTCAATGACAAGGAAGTGTTTTTAGGAAAACTGTGTTTAATATAAACGTTTAGTAATAAAACGGGTGGTCAGTCTCTTTAAATTGAATATATTCTTAGTAGCCCGCTCACCCTTTCGATTTTAATAATAAAACAGTTAACATACTCTGATGTGCATGGAAAATTGTTGTGCAAACGCAATAACTAGATGTTATATTCATACGATAATTCGTTATAGCGGGTAAACAAACTCACACGACTTCAGAATTTGTGCATACGCTTTATATACGGACTGCGCAAATTCGATCACGTCTCCAATTTTCGTCGTCAATTAAAGTGGCTCCCAATTCGTTTTCGCCGGAACTTGCATATTGTAACTCTTCTTTATAATATCCTCAACAATAGTTCTTCCCCCGATTACTTACGAGAGCGTTTCAAGGTTTCAGTTCCGCCGGCAAGACCTTTGCGGGCGTGTGTCATCAAAAAACATCTTGATCTTGCCCCTTCTAACACTATTTTCTATAAATACTCTTTTTCTTCAGAAGCGACGCGCCTATGGAACTCACTTCCTCAGCATATTAGAGACAGTTGCTCAATACCTACATACTTTTAAATTTAGAGTGAAGCAGCACTATCTTTCTTTGTGTATTGTATAGTTTATATGTTTATGTATATAATATATGTAGGTATGTATATATTATTCATATATCTATTTTATTATTTATATATTTTTTGTATTTTTTAGTTTATTGTATGTTTATATTATATTTTATTCTAGTATATATGTACATTTTTTTTAGACCTATACCACTTTGTAATTTTGCCCTACTCACTGTTGAGGGAAGCTGGAAGAAATCTCTTCTTAGAGATAAGCTTTACCTTTGTCCACGTCCTTTATTATTACTTTTAAGGATTGCTTTTATGTACATAAATAATAAAAATAAAATAAATAAATTTCTAACGATATTTTATCATATTTATCGTTTGCTAATAAGCTTACCTATTCTTGCGCCTCCGTCCTTATGCACGTCAACTAGTAACTTTAAATTTTTATTGAGATTCCTTTCTTCTAAATCATTAGGTTATACAGAAATTTCAGAAAATGTTCACTTGCTGACATCATAAAATATATAAATTATGTTCTAATTCTAGCAAATAAAACTAACTTTACCTTTTGATTTAATTTAATGTTGATGGAAAAAACAAGTGGCAAAAGCAAATCAATTTAAATAAGTAGTATTGGCGCTGTGGTCTTTACCAAAAGTGTTAATACGAATATTATTATGCGTATAGCGGCTGTTGCAAATAGGTGTATTTGACGTTTCAATACAAATTATGCTTTAGGCAGTTTATTTATTATAATGTATGGTACGTGAAAAAATTAAAATTACTTTTATATTGTGCTCACTTATGTTGTTTTTCCACACATTGAGTTCGAATAACTTATTTATTGTACTCGTATTGGATCACAATTGACACGTGAAAAAAGATTTGGAACGTAGTTCCTTATCGCGTGGTACGGAAGGGGGCTAGACGGAAAAAAATAAGGAAACCGACCCTCGACACATTTTTGAAACCGACACTTTTTTGTTGAATGTGAATTTTGCATTGTGTTCGGTATATTCGCCTTAGCACAAGGCGTCTGCATGGCCTAGTGGTTAGAGCAGTCGCCTATAAGTTCAACGTCGATGGTTCGAATCCCAGCTCGACAGACTGAATTTTCTATTTTCAATTTTATTTTAAATAATTTCTAAATGTGGAATTTTTTCCTAATTTTTTATTGTATAAATTGGAATCTGTGAAAAAACAGTAACTCCACCAGAGTAACTCTTTGGTTTTGTAACAGTGCAATAGAAATAAACTAAAAATAATTCATCGTAGTTAATCAATTAAATACTAGATGACACCACTAGTTTATTACAATTCCTTCACTAAAATTAATCGAAAGGAACTACGTTCAATCCGGGTGTCCCTAGACACCTCTCAAGTTTTTTTGTATTACTTTTTTTGTGACTTAGATTTCGTAAGATCTAGAGCTTTTAAGAGATTAATGTTATAATATTTTTTGAATTTCAGAAAAACAGGTCAAATAATTCTTTTCAGTAAGTAACAAGATTTTTATAATAATAACATTAAATTGTTCATAATTTTTTTGTGAACAACACAAAATACTACATTTTGTAAAATTATGAAAATAAAAATTAAATCTTTCATAATCAGTACCTACTTACGTAGTAGGTAAACCTATTTCTGAACGTCAAAGGAATTTCAATCATACAAACTTATGAAGGTTATGAGTTTTCGTTCGAAAATAAAATCAAATGTCGCGATGACTACTTAAAAATGGAAAGACGGTGCAGGAAATCAAATCGAAACCATATATGCCGGTGGTGAAATGTCATTTGAAACGACACGAGATGCTCCATGTATATAGATTATATTTGCGAATATTGAATATAAGCAATCTATGTTTGCCATTTCAAATGGGAATTATGGACGACTCATTTTGAGAGAAGTTACATTTCAAATGTTGTAGTCGTTTAGAAACATGGAGTAGTTATTTATTAGTAAGTACAATTAAATAGTCACTTAACATCAGATGACAATCAAGGGCTATATTGTCATCAAATAAAAAAATAAGGCAAAAGAGATAGGCATGCCGCGCCGCATTAAACGTAGTACGTAGTAGGACTCTCTAGGTTCAAACTATAACCATCCCGTGTCAAATGACGTCTATCCCGTCAATCCTTTGCAGTCAATAGCTTTGTTGCAGGTTGTTTGAAGGACAAACCACCAAACCATTAAAAACCACAGTTGCATTTACAATATTATTAAGACATAAGAACTAAAAAAAGTGTTACACACTTTTGGAAATCAACGTGCGACCTTTAGTATAGCCTCGATTGGGTTCAAAATATGAATGCTAAATTGGGTGGTACGGCCACCCCGTCCGGATCGCTTAAGAAAATTCCATGAATGCAAAATAAGGCACTAACAACGCAACGTATTGTCTCTGTCGTGTCGTGGTTGATTAGAACTTACTGTAGATTGTATGGGCCACTTTTGTAGTTGTTTATGACTTATGAAAATGTCGGCTCATTTGTTGGTCGGATTTTGGATGCTCCGTCTAGAAATTTTTCTCTTTGTTGTCTAAAACAGCTTCATTTTAATTTATATATGTGATATTAGCTGAAATATGAAGTAGTTGATGTGATAATTTTAATTGTTGATTATGCATACCTAAAATAATAATACTACTTTATAATACCTAAATAAATTTAAAATCTCGTACCAATAGTACCTACTACCTACCTTCCCAAAATGTTCTCAGCATTGCCCCTATGGATATGTGAGTTGGTTATATACTCAAAAGATGTGAAGGATGTATGTACTTACCTACATTATATGTTGGGGAGGCTTAGTCGTAATTCCTAGTTCCATGGGCTAAATTTAAAAAAGAAACTGTCATACATCCGTCATAGGCACAAAGATGTAATACCTAATACCAAATTTAAATTCAAAATTTATGTAGGCCAACCAGTGACTTTTAAAATAAACCAAGACTCTACCATCAGTTCGGAAAGCAGATTCTGCTGATAAGAGCTATAAACTCAATTCAAAAAGTAACTTAAATAAAAAACTTAATAGAAAAATAAGTTGTTAGCTTACTTCGAATATTTATGTCACGCAATCTATAACCATAATAAATAATACCATAAAACCATTAAGCATAAAGTTATCAAACAATGATAATAATTGCTGTGGATATAAAAAACTACAAGAGACACTCGAAATAATATCGAAGGAACGCGACCGCGCGGCAAAACTGACTAACTTTTAAAACGTTATATGGACGGCAATAAAGTGTCGGTTCCTGTACGAACACAATACTTGCAGAAATATTTTTGAATACGGAATTAGGTTTGCCAAAAGCGCGGGGAGCAGATAAGGCAAAAAAAAAAACAAATTTGTAACGGGTAAAGTTTTTGGAGGCCGAATGTCTCCCTTGGGTGCTGAATCTTCGGCATTGCTCGTAAAACGTGGGACGTGGCCAAGCGGGCAAATTTGTCCTGAGTGCGACCTATGACGTTTTGATGGAACGCTCCCCGACCGATTCCCGTACCCTAGATTCATATTCATAACCGACACTCCGACCGCTCCTATCGCTTTCTATCTGATCGCCTGTATAATTTAGAAAAATATTACATTCTTCGTTCATTTGAATATAATCATACGAACGCGTTGCCAGGAATAGATTGGCTCTTTAAAAATGTCGTTAAAGGTAAAACTCCATTCCAAACAACTAGAAGAAATAACAGTGCACGAATGTCCCTTGCATGATGCTCGCCTCTTCAAAAGAATGGCACCCGTGTCTAAGCTTTCTTGTAGGAATTTTAAATTGGACGAATCGCTCAAATGTAAATGGTTTTCCTTTATACCCCATCCTCTTGGGCAGCCCACCCCCATCTATTGCGCGCCTAGAGGCGACTGGCATACCAACACACGCACACACTCGCTAAAGCCTACGTCGCAAATCACCAATAGAGCGAGATCCCTGTGCTTACATACGTCATCCGTGCTCTAGCCTCGTTTGCATAGAGACGCGGGAGGTTTAAAGGTGCAACATAGAGTGGTATCGTTAAGCTAACGCATACACGGGAGTCGCACACACGCTCGCATCTCATCTCGAACATACTACTAGGAGTAATGCGAGTGTGAATACGTAAATACGCGTCGAGATCACGAGTTCAAAAACGCGAAAAGCAATATGTCTTCATAGCGGTGCAGGAAATCTTTTTCGGGGACTCTAACAAAGGAGTGCGAGTTGCTATCGGGAAGTTAAATCACGTGTTTTTGATGCGTTGTCAAAGTCGTGCTTAGACTTTTTTTTTAATATTGGCACTAATATTTATAATTTATTCTTTACTAAGTAAAACTGTTAGGTATCTGAAACAGAATATTGTACTATACAAATTAAAAAAGTTGAAGTGACTGTTTGTAATTTCAAAATAACTGCCACAAACGCCCATCACCTCTGCTAACAGCATTGAGGCTGCATCGAGCTTCCGAAAAGCGACTAAAAATTGCAATAACGTTGGTTGGCGCTGCTAAAAGCATCGTGACTGCTCGGGCCTTAGGTTTCGTCTTCACTTACCATCAGAGTGTGATCAAGCGATATACCCAGACTTTATTTAAAAAAAAAACGCAAAACTTAATGGGGTAACACACATCAAGTACTAATTCTAATTTTGTGGAGTAATAAGGCGAGCCCTACACTATCAGGGATCACTATCAGGCTGGGTGGGTTTCGATAAACCAATAGCTTTAATTAATCAGCCTCTCCCACACATTAAACCTTTACGACTTCGCCTTAGCACGTGAGCCTCTTTGGGAAATAGCTTTTAATCCTAAGAAATCATCCAACATTGAAGCATATATTTTTTTATCTAAGTCAATAATATTATCCATGCGGAATAACTGGAAAGCATAGATTCAGGATTGGTAGTCGCACACTACCTAATTAGGGATTGCAATCCCGCAAAACGGGATCACGCATTCCGGCGGGATCCCGCTGCTTTTATGAATCTGCTTGATCCCGCACCGTCACAGCGCGGATCCGCGGATCCCGCGCGATCCGAATTAAAATTTTGAGAAAATTTTGAAGTCAGAAATGACGTTCTTTGAGTCCGATGGTATCAGAGGAGAGTACCTGACGTTCGCCTATGAATATATCCTGACGGTTCAGCCTACTAGCGTAGAAGCCGAGAGAGCGTTTTCAGCTTCAGGATATATTTGCAGTTCACTCAGAAGCAGGCTCAGATATGATAAAATAAATGCCATTTGCTTCTTAAGAGCTTATTTTCAAAAGTTATCACCATATGATATCATAGTATTAGTCATTATATGAATAAGACTGAATTTAAAATATAAAACTCTTGTTAGGAGTAAGGGTAAAATTAAACAAAACTATTAAACTATGCCAAACATTTAAAGATGAATATAAGAAAACAGATTACCTACTAATTACTCATTCTTAATTAATAGAAAAGAAATAATTTCTATTGCTTAATGTAAGTAATGTAAAATGAAAGTTGATTTTTACACAAAAATCTGTAGTTTCAATTTGATTTTATAACATAATTTCAAAGATGCGGGATCCGGGTGCGGGATGCGGGTATTGAGTAATGCCGCATATCAATCCCGCGGGATTGAATGAGTTGCGGGATTGCAATCCCTATACCTAATCTACTAATCCTTTTATGCTTGAAAGATAACTTGAAAGTCTTGAAACATAAGCGCCGTGCGATGATGTCGCAGCTTCATTTTTATTATAGTACGAGACTTAAAACTAAATTAATCCGGTGGACAACACGGGCGCCCGCGGGGTAATACAAAGGGTTAGCAATATACATCGGTGATGACAAATAATTATTATTAATTCATTATATTATCATTGAGGGGGCCTAGTTACTTAGGAGTAAGTATTCCTTGAGCACCTACCCGCCCTAGGGAATGGGGATAGGTACACTATGCAGGGATGTTTTAAAATTCCAGCCTTAAAGTGATGAATTGAATTAAGACTTGTTAATTTGTTTCAAATTTTGTTTTAAAATTTAAAACACCCCCGGATATGGTAATCTATGGCCGGACTATGTAAGATACACCAGACATCCTGTGTTACCTATTTTTCTGCTCCATCATTAGATCCTCATCTTCGATCCTCGGTCTGTTATAGATAATACCTATTCATTGAGATCATTATAATGAGCCTAAACACACTATATCTGCTGTAAGTCTCTAGGAGCAGTTGGGTAGGTAAAGCTAAAGCGCCAGTTAAAGCTTGTATGACCCTTTAATGAAGTAAGAAATGAGCTGATGATCTTTTTAAATGCCTGAGCAGATCTTCATAAATTAAAGCTAAGATGCAACCTCAATTACGTTAGTTTTCAAACAGAATAAACCGCATTAAAATCGGTTGGTTCATTGGGTAGGCTGCTACGAGGGAACAAACAGACACACAGATACCTACATATAGATACTCGGACACAGATACTCACGCAAACTTATAATAATAAACTCTTATAATTTGAAATTTATATGTATATTTATTTGGTATTCCACCCGGGCGTCAACTGTAAACATCACGGAAGTAAGCATTAATAAATAGTGGTGAATTGAGCCCCACGATACACGATTACCTAGTGTGGGTCTCAAAGGATGTACTAATCTTTGTAATGTTGTTTTTTTGGCAAATAAATATTTTTCATTTTTTCATTTTTCAATACCCCTATTTTTGCCGGGGAGTTAAAAACCTAAATCCACGCGGTCACTGATACTAATTTTATTCGATTTTTTAGGGTTCCGTACCCAAAGGGTACCAACGGGACCCTATTACTAAGCCTACGCTGTCCGTCCGTCCGTCCGTCCGTCCGTCCGTCTGTCAGCGGGCTGTATCTCGTAAACCGTAATAGATAGACAGATGAAATTTTCACATATTATGTATTTCTATTGCCGCTATAACAACAAATAATAAAAATTAAATTAAATTAAAAAAAACAAATTAAAATATTTCCATGGGTACATGGAAATATTTTTATTTAATTTTTTAACGGAACCCTAAAAGAGCGAGGCCCGACTCGCACTTGGCCGTTTTTAATTTTATTAATTAGCCTATTAGCATTAATTGTACTTACTTGTACTATTATTGTATTTTGTGCTAATTTACGTAAGCACATAAAAAAATATAATTATACTTCTCGCTATTCAACACTAGATGGCGTATGCAGTCACTTATATTAGGTATTCGTTTATTTCTTCGATGCGAAAACTGTAAGAATTTTTATTTTCAGTGAGATAAATCATTTAAATACTTTCCTCGTTATATTAAAGCAACTTTATTTCCTCGTTTCGAAACTTTTCAGTTTTAATGAATGAACTCGACTGTCAGTACTTTTTCCATTTATAAGTTGGAGCGCCTCATAACTTTTGTATCTACTAAGTAGGTAATATATAATTTATCATTGAAATGTAAGAAATAAATAGGTACTACCAGAGTATTGTTAAATCTGTTTTACCAAACCTTACTCTAAATATGAAAAATATGCAATTATTACCTGATGCCCGTGACTTCGTCCGCGTGGATTTAGTTTTTAAAGTCCCTCAGGAACTCTTTGATTTTCCGTGATAAAAAGTAGCCTATGTCACTCTCCAGGTCCTCAACTATACCCGTGCAAAAAATTACGTCGATCCGTAGCTCTGTTGCGGCGTGATTGAAGGACAAACCAACGAACCAACAAAGACACTTTGGCATTTATAATATTAGTATGAATTAGTTACTTAATTACTTCTCGAGTATTTTCTTTTATGGTCACTACACGCCTTTGAGTGAAGTTGGTTTGATAATCAAACCTAGACACACTCATCAAATTTTGATGAAATTACGATTATTTACTGGTAAGCTCGTTTAGGATTAATTATTATTATACTTAAGTACAATTTAAATAAGTACAGTAGGATCCAAATCAAAGTAGGTATACCTATGCGCAGGCCCATAAAGTATATAAAGGTAAATTCAACATTAGCTGTGTGAACCTATATAGGTACTACTTACTCAGGCGTATTTTTAGAAAGTAGTGTGTACAGTAAGTACCTCATAGTAGTGTCTACAGTTAGATATAAGGAAAACAATGCGAACAAACTCCTTATGCCTCCTAACGACCTGCGAGCAAGTGGTGAGCGGGCATTAATTTAATTTTATGGTTTTTGCTTTTGTCATAACGCGACTTGCCCGTGATTTGTAGAGCCCTCTAACTAGGGATAGTTACGAAATATTTGTAGTAAGTATAATAAAATTCTCGTGAAATCCTAAAACGTTCCTCAAAGAATATGAAATAGACGTCCACAACGCGAACAAAGATCTGCACGGACTTCCACAGATCCCGGTCTTGCGCCGTGTGTATCAACTGGATGTAGTCCACGTGGGGCGGGCGTTTGCCGACACTGCACTTTTCAGTGTGAGGGCGTTACTATTTACTTACATAAATTAGAAGCATGGAACTAGGAATTACGACTAATGGTTAGAAGACTTTTATTTGCATCTTATTTTTACTGTCTCAAGTCCAAGCCTAGTCAGAACACACTCTATAAAGTTCAGGCTTAGGTAATGGTTTGAGTAAAATATTCCAGCATCCCTTATAGATTTTGCTTGCTTACCAAATTACATTGTTGGAGTTGCATTTTAAAAGTGTATATTAAGCATGTTACACCAAACAACTTAGTGAAGATAGTAGATATAAATAACATCATATCAATACACCAAGTAATATTTATCCTGAACCCTAAACTCCTATCGTGATGAGGCGCATTGAATCACGCATTCCAAGTTCCAGCCATGCATCAAACAACTCAAAGTTCAAAACTAGCATCTCCTTCGCACCTCTTGTTTCTTACAGCGGCCATTTATCACCATTTGAATAAATTCAATATGTACATTGAATTGCGTGTAATTAATGGTTTTATTCGTTTAGCACTTAAAACGCTTTAAGGGCGTCGTGTCCAAACATCTCCTGTCGCACTCATTTCAATAACGAAAAGCGAGATAGTGAAACACCACCAGAACACCCGCTGGCTTAGATCATTAATATTGATTTGTGGTCAATCAGAGTAAGGATTTCACTTTTAATATATTTTTTTTTAAATCCTCGCTCGGAATGGTTTTAAGGAGCAATCTTTATTAGGGCCTATGATACTTTTTCGTGCAATGACATTTCTTATAATATTTTATGTTTGCAATAGGGTTGTCAGTTGTCACATGTCATCCATACGTGAATCGTTAATTTTCTGATTGCACCGGAATGGAGATTTTTAAAACATAATATCGTTATCGTGGGGATTATCGTTTAATGCAACTTAACATTCAGTTGGTGATTCATCGCCCAATTTTGAATTTAGATCAACTCACTCATGAAGCCTCTATATTATGTTAGACTTTGTTCCCGCGCAAGTAAGTATAAGATTTTGGGCTTTGTCCCGTGAAACTATACAAATGATTATTACCTTTATTACACAGTAATTTAGTAAAGTAAATATCCCTTAAATATACTTCGGGATTTAATTTTAAATGATATTTTTGCAATGTCTGGAATACGTATCTAATTTGTGTGAAGAATGATTTCTGTGTGACAAGTGACAACCCTGAACAGATCTTAAAGTACGAGGTGTCGCGTTATTGTCATTTTATTTGAACGGTCCAAATACAACTTATAAATGATATTTTTGTCCATTCACTAAATTATCAAGTTATGCACATATTAATTTTTTGGGGCATATAGGTAGGTTTTTTACATTTTTAAGGGATATTTATGACGATTTTATTTTCAATTGGTATATTATGTACTTATTTGTTTTAAGAAAATTAGCATTATTTCAAATGTACAAATAAAAATAAATATCTGACATTTATTTAACTTAATTAACATTAAATTTTATTATTAATAGCTGAGCATGAGCGCACTACATTTTTCAAAAATAGCTAAAATGCCATAGGTACCTATTCCAAGTTCGCCCAATAACATCTGATACTATACGTACTTCATCATCACTTAACATTAAGGGAGATTGCAGTCAAGGCATATTTTGTCATCCAAGAGAAATCATCATATACGTATTAATTAAAGTTCACATTGTTGTGTATAATAGGTAGGTAATGATGAATCATACACAGTCTTATAGAGATTTTCAAAGAACTTCAATATTATATTGCAATAATCAATCAATAGAAAGCAAATATAAAGGGCATGCAGTGAAGGTCAAAGGAATCTGCACAATCACGAGAGCAATGATTGCGAGTCATTACTCATCTTCAAATAATAGTTTGCACCCCATAGCTTACCATGGTTTTAAATCTTACATGCTGCATTCAATCAGAATGAACTATAGTAGGATCGTACAACAGTGGCCGTAGAAAATATACGTTGCCTTTATTACATATACTTAGCTATAAATATTATTAAATGATTTTATATAAAAAATTCCTTTTAAAAAACTGACTTCAAACGCCCGCGCCAGTACAAAGTATATAGGTAACTTATTGTTGATATTTTAAAAACCGCTCGACCGATTTCTATCAAATTTCAATGGGACCATCTGTGAAGTATGTACCCTTTGAAACAAAAAAAGAATTTTCCAAATCGGTTCCTTCAGGCGTCTTCGAGTAATCGGTGAACAATTGAACATATTATTATATAAAAAAAAGATTCCGATGAATTGAGAACCTCCTCCTTTTTGAAGTCAGTTAAAAATAGAATATACCTAAGCCCAGCTGAAGTTGACTTATATTCCCCTCTGCCATCTAAAAGCTTATTCTAGGAGTGGGTACGACAATAGTGCAGTGGACGGGCCACATCATCCGAACGATAGTCGTTGAGATCCCAAACCCAAATATACTGGAATGACCATCTTGCATCGGAAGGCGCACTGTGGATGAACCACCACTAAACAGACTGACGGCATTAGACGAAACGCACCGAACCGCTGGATATAGGCAGCATAAGACCGAGGTATGTTAAAATCCCTACAAGAGACCTATGACCATAGTAGAGACCATATGCGTGGATGTCTGCGCTTTCCGGTGCAAGGTCGCCACTCCAGCACCTAGGGACCCCCACGACCCACAATTGTCCGAACTGTGTGCCACTTCAGCTTCGCGAGCCGATGAGCTATGTCAATAACTCTGGTTCTCCTACGGATCTCTTCATTCCTGATTTGATCCCCAGGATATAGATATTAGAATGAGCTGATGCCAGCGACTTCATCCGCATGGATTTAGTTTTTAAATCCCAATAAAAACTTTTTATTTTTCCGGAATAAATAGGTAGAAGTCTCAATTGCTCCTTTTATAACCTGATTGTGAGACTTGCGTCAAAAACTGTTTTAAAGATTAATAAAGCCCCAAACATAGAGATAGGACAAAACTATAATTATGAACGTTGGGTGTGCTATCGTTCAAATTGAATTATCAGTTATAGCGTCGAAACAGCACACTGTTTTGACAAGGATCCTCACAAGGATAGTGTCGAAAGCACAGACATAATTATTTACACTTTACGTCTTTCTTCCAAACAAATCACGTGCCAATACGTAACAAGCGTACTACACTTCACAGCAAGACGCAATTCCGTCCACACTTTCATTAATTATTCCGAGTTAGATAAGACACTGCACTCTTAATGACCCTCGGACGGGGGCCATTCCTCACCGACGTGTGACTGTACTTGGTTTTATTTCCAATGCCATCATTAAGAGTTGTGCATCAAGTGACCATTCCGAGAAGCGCTGACTGTATCTTACTCCACTTTACTTTGTTGCATAGAAACCATAACGATGTTTTGTATTGGTATTTTATTTTGTTATAAGCAGAATATAATCCGTCCGTCGTCGCATTGACATTCTCATGGATTTTGGTTTTTATTTTAAATATTCAGTAGGAATTCTATGAATTCTGGGATATAAAGGAGCTCATTCCGTCACCGAGATGCAATTTTAGGCTCATTCAGGAACAATTTATTGAAAAAGTAGCTGTGAAAAGAAAAGTGATACAAATACGTGAAAAGATAAGTGACAGACTGAAAGATTCCAAAACTGAAGGAATTTCGCATTAATTATCAGATTGCAATGCAATAAAATTTTAGTAAAATATGTAATTTGTAAAAGCAGTTAATGATTGTAATTAGTACAGTCTATATAGTTATAACTTAAAACAATTAGGAATAACTTAATATCAGAAAATTATTTTTTATAATTTTCTGATATTAAGTAATTAAAAAAATAGGTCAGTTAAAGCAGTACTCACTTCCACAGTCGATAAAATTTTACAAATCGTCACAACAAAATGCTGTCTTATAAACAAAAAGCTCTATAATGTTTTACTGGCTGAGTACATATTTCTTAATAACCCCTCATTCGTTTCAATAGCTTCGCGTATTAGCCTTATTAGTCCTCCAATGCGATGCAAATGTCGCGAATTTATCTTAATGCCATATTCAACGTAACGATTTGTTTGTAATAAATAACTGGGACATATGAGTTTGAGTCTTTGACAACCTTTTTGGCACTGTGAATGTTAATATGTTTTACTTTTATTATTTTATTAATTCATTTTATTGGAATGATGATTAACGATAATAGCACGCCTTCACTACGGAGTAAGATAAGACATAACCTAAAAAAACGTCTATTTACCTGTAACTCGTTTGATGTCATCGGCCTAGTGGAGGGTCTTCCAACACTTCGTTTTCCGATGCGGGGTCGTCAGTCGGGCAACTTGGGACTCCAAACATCAGCAGCTGTTCTTCGAACTATGTGCCCCGCCTCAAAATAAACATTTTTCATATAATCGGAATATTTTTATAATTTCATAATAATTTCATATAACAAACATAAAATTTTAAGTAAAACAACACATCACTGGTGAATGATCGGTAATCAGGTTAGTGACCACTCATGTTAAGGATATAGGGCCTTAATTATTTATTTATTAAACTCATCGTATTCAAAATATCATCAGCCGATTGCCGAAGGTTGGTTTGACAAATGCCTTGCACCTTTCCACGGTTTCGGGACCAACCGGTTTAGAACCCAAATCATTACGTACGTTTTGTTTGACTACACTTGACAGCGAAAATTAATTAAAGTTCCATATATAAAAACACAACACGACAATCAGGTGTCTTCGTGGTCTTCGTGTAGGCCCACTTGGTTTAATTTTGCGTACTGTCAAAGATTAGTAAATGTAAAAAATCTAATATCTACCTAATTCTAGATACCTAATATCTAACGTTTTTCTTCAAGTAAGTTTTCCATTTCGTTCATTTGTTAAAAAAGGAGCCTATTATTTTACTTGAACCAGTATACCTAAAACGTGCACGCAAAAAATATAAATATAAATAATCAATCAAATATTATTATGCTTTTCCTTAGTTCTAAAAGCAACTAACAAAGAAATAACAAAGTTTTTCTACGACTTACTATAGGTACTTATCTTAAAATAATAGTTTAAAAAAACTAAAAACACGCTTTTTATAGAAAACCAAACTAAGAAATAGAAAATAAATTTTAATAAATTTAAATTAAGAATAGGGTCCAAAAATTTCAATAAATATAAATTAATAATAGTGTAAATAAAAAAAATGTATTTTATTTTAAAAAAAGCGTGGGGTGCTTTTTAAGATATTATCAAAATGATAATCACTCTACTCATATCTGTCAATAAAATATTTATAACTATTGACACCATGCACCCCACGCTTTTTAAAATAAAATACATTTTTTTTATTTACACTATTATTAATTTATATTTATTGAAATTTTTGGACCCTATTCTTAATATAAATTTATTAAAATTTATTTTCTATTTTTTAGTTTGGTTTTCTATAAAAAGCGTGTTTTTAGTTTTTTTAAACTATTTTTTTTTTTTTGTTTTTTTATCAAATTAGTGTATTGTCATCGGTCCTCGATAAATCTACAAAGTTTGAACGAAATCTGGCCGTTTAAAGTGGGTCAAAATCGCGCCCAAAGAAGTCGGTTACAAGTTAGAAACATACAAGTGAAATCGCGCCCAAAGAAGTCGGTTACAAACATACAAGTTTTTTTTGTTTTTTTATTAAATTAGTGTATTGTCATCGGTCCTCGATAAATCTACAAAGTTTGAACGAAATCTGGCCGTTTAAAGTGGGTCAAAATCGCGCCCAAAGAAGTCGGTTACAAGTTAGAAACATACAAGTGAAATCGCGCCCAAAGAAGTCGGTTACAAACATACAAGTTTTTTTTGTTTTTTTATCAAATTAGTGTATTGTCATCGGTCCTCGATAAATCTACAAAGTTTGTACGAAATCTGGCCGTGTAAAGTGGGTCAAAATCGCGCCCAAAGAAGTCGGTTACAAGTTACAAACATACAAGTGAAATCGCGCCCAAAGAAGTCGGTTACAAACATACAAGTTTTTTTTTTGTTTTTTTATCAAATTAGTGTATTGTCATCGGTCCTCGATAAATCTACAAAGTTTGAACGAAATCTGGCCGTTTAAAGTGGGTCAAAATCGCGACCAAAGAAGTCGGTTACAAACATTGTTACAAACATTGTTACAAACATACAAGTGAAACTAATAAAAAGCGTATAAAAAAAACAAAGCTACTGTTACTATCACATACTTACAGAGTCAGGAAGCAAGCCACATCCTTGCCACGGGTCGCAATCGGTTCAGTGGTTTATACGTAAGGTAACAGACAAATAGGCAGAATTACTTTCGCGTATGTAATATTTGTAGGAATATGTTTTATTTTTCACATTAAAGCCTCTGCGAGTTACTAGACAGAATTACAAGGCATTACATTGCGGGTCATTCTACAACCAGTTCATAATCTGTGTCCCCCTTATCTATAACACGTTCGGTAGCCGATCGTTCGCTCTTCCGTTAGTAATTTGACAGTTCGGATGACAGATTACGATTCCGTATAGACCACCAAAGAAATTTTCGTCCGCTGTCAACCGATATATTTTTGTTTATGAGACAACGTTATCGGTTAATTGGAGCTTCTGTGTGCTTAGATGAGGGTCCGCCTACGCGGTAATGACATTTTCGGTTGCATGTCGTCATACGATAAATCGAATGATATTAAGAGATTACTTATTTTAATTTACGTAAGTGTAGTAGGTACGCCCAGGGTACCTACGCCATTTAGCTCTTTGGATCGACGGTGTTAAAGAGGTTGGTGGAATGTGATAGATGAGAAAGATCTTAGATAATTTTATTTTTATTATTTGTTGTTATAGCGGCAATAGTAATACACAATATTATGTGAAAATTTCAACTGTCTATCTATTACGGTATACGAGATACAGCCCGCTGACAGACGGACGGACGGACGGATGGACAGCGGAGGCTTAATAATAGGGTCCCGTTGGCACCCTTTGGGTACGGAACCCTAAAAATACACATTTTGCTTTTAGTAAATATTGATCAATTAATTTTGTTGTTATACCTGCTATGTTTTATTTATATAAAGCAAAATGTTGAACAATATTAATGATAATGTGCTTCTTTATGAAAGATGACTAATAAGTACAAAGGTGCGGCTGCAGTAAAAAATCTTGGTTCAAATATCTTTCCTTAGCTACAAAGTAAGTACCAAGTATATTTCATAATGAATTTAATTAAAAATTAGCAGAACACCGCAGAAAACTTTCTAAAACATTGTGAGACTGCAGTGCATGTCGATAATAGTCGTAATTATTAGCCGCTAAGACACGAATTAGAATGCAAAATAACAAATAACAAGACGAGGTCTTGTTTAAAGCTTACGCAGACAACCAATTTTTGTCTGAGACATTGTGACCGATTAATTAATTAGTTTTTATTATCCACCGATTAATTAGTTGCTACTATCAACGTCTGTCTAATGGGAATGAAATACAGTGAGAAGTTTCCGAAGTTTACATGATGACTATATACCTTCGTCGTTTGTTTTAGTGCCTGTTCACTCCTAGTGCTATACTTCTGCCGTCGACATAGTGCTATTTTATCTCGTCAAGTTAAACATTTTATTATTATTCCGATTATTATATTACCGTTTATTTTATTTATTTATACATATAATGGGACGTCTGCGTTAAAATTGTGTCATGATTTGTGAAAGTATATAATATTATTGCCAGGCTTCTTTGGATTAAGTTTAATAGGAAATTATGAAAGGTGACACCAAGTAGGTATCCATAATACTTGTTGGCAAGGGATTTTCTATCAAATAGTTGTATCGTAATTTATTTCTAGAAGAGTCTTCTCTTACAGTCCGGTTAACCTAAAAAAAACTATTCTGATGCTGCACGATGCTATATAGAAAATATCCCCACGCTCTTTCATCTATCTCGCGGATCTTTTGACGCGTTGAGGCTTGAACACTTGGCCAAAAATGTTTTGATACTAATTTATGATTCCCGACTCCCGAGCACGGTATTGAAAAGATCAACCCTCAACCGGACCAAACTGTAATAATTACTTTTCGGTTGTCTGCGATACATGTAAGAGCGAAGCGGGCGGTCCATTTCGTCAAATACAATAAAATAGTTATCTAATTTCACAATACATTTCTCGTAAACGTCTGATATTTAAATATAAATCGAATGAACGGAACACAATGGTGTAATCGATAATTGAATTCAGCATTGATGAACTTTACACCGGCCGACCTCTTAGACGTGACAGATTAGAATGGAATCTAGTCGAGAAACTTTCAAGAGCTGACATTACATACTTTTGGGTAGTTAATAGAATATATTTTAAAATCATGCTTAAGACCTCATGATTTGACTCTTAAGAGTGAAAATATTATATTTTTTTTATTAAAATATACATATTTCTATAATACCATATCATTAAAATTAAAATATGCCTAAATTATATACAACTAACAAAATTAAAACTAAAATAAAAATTAAATAAAATCTAAGACCCCATCGAATTCACTGCAGTGTGGCATAGTACCCAAGATGCTGGCAGCATTACCTCTTTGGATGGCCAAGCTAATTCTTTGGCCAAGGTAGCAAGCAAGAGTGAATGCATCTTACGCCAATCTGTTCGCGTGCATCTGTCGCAAGTCGCAAATACAAATGCTGAATGCAATACTAATGTAATGTGTAGTATTTTCGCGTATCTTTCATTCTCTCTACTGAAAACAATAATTATGTTGACTTTGATGTGACTATTAAGAGAAAATATGGGAATTAATGGTATATTGACCGACTGAAGCGGGAATCGGGCCTTCTTGGAAGAAGTTGAGCAGACTGACTTGAGAAAAATAATTCAAGAGACCTACGAAGTTAAAGAACGTGAGGTCTTTGTTCTGTATAAACCATAGAAATCTTAATAATAACAAGAGTGTGAACCAATAGTAATTAATTACTTACCAGTAGTTATTCATTTATATTTCAATAATTACAAGATAGCAGTTCTGCCTGATTGTATCTACATGAATCCATCGTAGTGATACAATATAAATTTATTTATTTTAGTATTATTAAAGAACTTGCTTTTTAACAGCTAAAAAGCTAAGAATTCTAGCTTTGACGGTTGTAGCAGCTCTATAGACATGTCATTACATGTCAGATTAGGCAAGTCACCGTCTGTCGTCATACTTAATGCCAATTAAAAGATTTGGAATTGTGAATCTTTGTTTGGGTCTGACTAATGCAGGCCGCTTGACATGCCCGACAGTGTACGTTTTTGGAGTACTTTTTTGTTACCATTTTAAAGATACCTAATATGTGATTGGATACTTCTACTATCTCCTCCTTATACTGTGCTTCTACGGCGCGGAGTGATGACTGGAGGATGACCCATTTTTACCACAGGAGAAGAATTGACGCGCGTACCCCTCTGTAAGTTGGGTATGAGCAGTGGTCATACTCGTTATATAAAACTGTTTGACTCGAGTCACGCGCCTGTCAACTACGTATGGTTAGCGGGGAATGAGCTCCGCTATAAATGCCGAATATGAGAGTATTTTATTCTAAAAAAATATTTAAAAAATCCAGTTTACTAAAGGATAACATTTATTTACTTCTCATGTATTATTATATCCAAATAATGCAATACTTATGCAGAAAACTTAAGAAAACTGTCGATCTGAAAATGTTGCTACTTAATCGTACATGAAATAATTTGGGGAAAATATTGAAAATTAATCTTCCTACTTACTATTCGTTTAGAGACCTTTTTCATGAACTGCATTATAAATTGATCCCATAGAATTAAAATCACGATAGAATAGGAAGGGGTGAACGACTAATTTATAAGCTTTAAGTAAAATATGACTAGATATATAAATACGAACTTTGATCGTCTGTGGGATTATCAAATAATGATAAAAATTCTTTCTATAAAACCAACTTTAAACGCCACCACAAAGTATAAAACAATTTTAATTTGTACATGTATGTTGAAGTCGGGCGGGCCTAAATATAAATGATGAAACCAATGCGCGACGCTAGCCCAACTTTGCCCGATCGGCGTATGAAGTCGGTTTTTTAAAGATATTTTTTTTTACATTATTATTTTAAGCTTTTTAGTGTATATCTCTGATCGCGAGCAATTTGCTCTTAATCATTGAGTTCCTTCCTCCATTACCGAAGATATGAATCACCTTCTCTTCACCTTTTAAATAGGCCCAACCTTATTATGCGTTCTTTCAAAAAAAAATTGAAATCGGTTCAGATTTGACGTAGTTATGGAGTAACATCTAACATTATATCAACAACAATTTATATGGGAACCACCTCTGAAGTATGCCCTACTAAACAAAAAAAAATATCAAATTCCATTCATTAATTGGCGGAATAATTGCGTAACAAATATACCAAAAAATTCGAATTGAGAACCTCCTCCTTTTTTGAAGTCGGTTAAAATGATTGCATTATTATAACGATCGCAATGGTGTCTGATTGGCTGGTAAAAAATAAAAAATAAATAAAAAAGAGCCTTTATTCAGACTTGGTATATAAACTACTCTTGGTGTAAACTTACAATTTTTCTTATATTCTAAGCAGTATAATATTTATAACAGTATTTTAACTAAACTTATACCTATACATATAATAATATTAACATAATATATTATACACCTATTTATTTAGAAAGTTTTAATTTCTGCCTCGACAACCTTGTCCGTTTGCCTATTTTAGGCAAAGGCCTCCTCCAATTGCCTCCACATCTGTCTGTCATGAGCTTTTCTTGCCCATGTGTTGCCACCTGCCACAGCTTTGATTTCATCGACCCATCTTTGGAAAGGTCTGCCCCTTTTTCTTTTCATGTGCCCTGTGTACCAGTTCATTACTATTTTTCTCCATTTCTCTTGGCCTCTGACAGTGTGCCCAGCCCACTTCCATTTGAGTTTCTTGATGATGACAGTTACATTTTTAAATATTGGATAGAAGCAGGCGTTACTTTGCGGAAGTCCATGATTAGTAGTAGTAGTGTAAAAATTATACAGATTTTTTCTGCTGGCGGATTATAGCAAAACAATTCTACCCTTTTCTTGCTAGTTACATTTTTGGTTTTTGTGTAATTCTTTATTGTTGTGGTTCTTATTTTGTCTGACAGCTTTTTCCCCATCATGCTTCTATTCATAGCATTTTGGCAAGTGTCGAACTTTTTTCTTTGAGCTTTAGTCAGAGACCAAGTTTGGCAACCATATGTAAGCACTGGTACAATGCAGGTGTTGAATAGTTTTCTCTTTATGGCCATGCTTATTTCTTTATTTTTAAATATTTCCCTTAGACTCCAGAATCTCTTCCAAGCGTTTCCTATGCGTCTCTCCACTTCTTTCGATGTTAGGTCATTTATGGAAATAATTTGGCCCAGATATACATATTCGTCAACATATTCAATTGTGTTGCCCATGATGTAGATAGGTTCTTCTGTCCCATTTGTCATGATTTTGGTTTTCTGAGTGTTCATATTCAATCCTACTTTCCGACTTTCTCTATCCAGGTCATTTAGCATTCCCTCGAGATCCTCCTTTGTTTGAGAGAAGATTATAATGTCGTCTGCGAATCGCAAATGCGACAGATTTTCTCCATTTATTGTTATACCATTTTGTTCCCAGTTTAGTTGCCGAAAGATCTCTTCCAGAACCGCCGTGAAGAGTTTAGGTGACACAGGATCACCCTGACGGACACCTCTTCCTAACTTAATTTCTTTCCCTTCTTTTTCTAGCCTTATCTTTGCTTTACTATTAGTGTATTATTGGCTGGTACTCTCCCACTATTGTTTAAAATGCATTGATGCAGCTAGAGCTCCATAAACTCAGCGAATTCATAAAATTAGTTTTTTTACTCAATTATTTCAAAAGTTATAGGTATATATTTCCATATAGCCAGTGTGGTATAATTTTCTAAATATATAAAATGAAAAGGTGACTGACTGACTGATCTATCAACGCACATCTACTATGACGTAGGCATCCGCTAAGAAAGGATTTTTACAAATATAATACAAAAAAATAATAAAACGAGACTAAATTTTTTTTTTTTTTTTTTAATTGTTTAATAATAATGATTAGTTCCACGTAAGTCTTTCTTAGTCGAAAATTAGGACTTTAATTTTATGAAGTCGGCCACACCGCAATAAAATTAGGGCTGGACAGCAAGATTTCATATGTCGATATTGGTGGGGGGATTGTATAAATTATTTATACCGAGATATTTTTATCGTCTTACTAATGGTTCATTGACGAAAAAAAATAATTTAAATTCTATACATATTATTTGGTTCATTAAAACTTGGCAATTGAATTAAAGTACCCATACTTCTTATTCATCGCGCTAGGTTTACCGGAAAGCTAAATAGCTTGGCGGTGTTTTATTACAGATGGGGTGGCCACTATAGCCATGGCGGCAGCCTAGCATTACAAACAAATATACACTTCGTTCAGATGAAGTAGATGAAAAAAATAAGCTTTCCAAGTAAAGTGTGTAGGTACAACTTTTAACTTACCAATCATAACTTTAAATAAAATTTTTTTTTAGGGTTCAGTTTTTACTTTTTATGTTTCCTCCATGCTGGACTGAGAGAATGTTATTCAACGCTGGAAAACGATCTTGTAAATCGAAAAAGTGAACTTTAAACCAGAGCCAATAACGTTTTAAAAAATCATAACAGCTCATAATAAGCTATCAGGAGCAGATTTTTTCAAAAATCATATTTTTTAATGTAACACATCAGATGATACTAATTATATAATTGTAAAGTAGTAGTTTTTCAATTTCAAGAAGCAATGTTGCTGTAACTTGGTATTTGAAAGATATGAAACCACGAAATAACTCTAAACTCTGAAATGCTGATTATGATGTATCTATTTTTAAGGAAACATGATGTAGTCCTAACAGTTTGTACTTAATATACTTTTTAGTAATAGATACATCGTAAATTTCGCTTTAAACATAAATAAAACAAATGATGTTTCATTAAAAATGCTGTATGTTTATTTAAACAAGATTACTTATAAAATCAATGTGTTCAATATTAATACCCACTACGTATTCAAATAAAAATTAAATGTCTCTCAACTTAATAAACAATATTATTAAAAATTATAAAAACCTATGACAAAGTACAGCACTCCCTGGTGGCTTATAATCTTAAATCATAACTAAACAGCTTCTCTAAGGTGATATACTATGGTACCTACAGCATGCTCTCAGCATGAGATTGAGAGTATAGTGACGGAGTAAATATCTTGGTATCTACAAAATCTGTTAATAATCAGATAATCCTAAGTCCTTACAGTAAACCTAAGTGCACTGCACTGCTAAAAAGTATTGATAACTTTTTTGAAGTATCTGTATAATATTGAAAAATAGATTGTGTCTTAGTATTTACAGCATTTTTGAGAACGTTTAAAAATATGAATAACAAAAAATATATACTATAAACATGCAGAGAAGGTCAACATAGTATCTTAGAAAAATAATGTCGTAGGAAAACGAAAATCCAACAATCCGACGCAGTATCTTTTTCTTCCAAATATATAAAAAAGTAATTTTGTTATTTTTCGAAATAAGCTAGATCGCTTTCCATCGTCAATATAGGTCAAAGTTTCTAGCTGTATCTTTACGCAAGTACTAAAAGCCTACAAAGAGTCAATCTAATAGCAAAGGCATATTATGACTAAAATAACGGCAAGAGCCTCGTTTCCTAGCGCTTCTATATAGGTACCTACCATGTTAAAGATCTCGAACAAAAAAATTTACTCTCGAATAAAGTAACTCTGTTGTAAATAATTATTAGAAGAACTTATCGAAAGTCGATAATCGATAGTGTCAAATCCCTAAAATGCTTACACATAGGGTAAACTTGCTTAATTCGTACCTGTGCCTAAATCGTACCTGGTGTATTTCTCCCACCCCGAGGCTCACACAGCGTCCCAGGCGGCCTAAAACGTAAGCTTCAGTCCGCCATCTTGCACAGAAAAAAGCAAGACGCTTTACGGCCGCCCCGTTAAAAAATATCCAAAAAGTAAGTTTTTACTTACATATTCAACAATATTTTATGACATTTCATAAGCTTCTAGTTTCTTAACTAAGTAGTATTAGTTTTAGCTCGAAGTGTAGTGTAAATACACATTTATTCCTCACATTTTTTTGTCGGTTTTGTTGTTTGTGCTAGCGTCATTCATTCACGCGGGAAATTTAATTTGTTTTTTAAATGTTTGCCTAATTCGTACTTTTCGATTTGTTCTAATTGGTACCGGTACGATTAAGGATAAATGTAAACTTGTAAATCTAGTGATAAAATTTTACAAGATATTTTTATTTTTTTAGTTAAATGGCAACCCGAAAGTATAACAGCTGGAGTAAAGAAGATATGGAAGCTGCTCTCCAAAACTTCAAGGGTGGCTCCATGAATTTCAACGAAGTATGCCGACTTTACAACATTCCGAAACCTACATTTCGTCGCCATTTAAAAGGGCTGAATACATATGCACGAATTGGAAGGCCAAAAGATTTGATGATACAGATGGAGGAAGAGCTGGTGCGACATATACTTGACCTAGAGTCATGTTTCTTCGGTTTGACAATTAAGGATTTACGCAAGCTGGCATACCAACTAGCCGAAAAATATGAACTGAACCATCGTTTCAATAAAGAGAAACAAATGGCTGGATGGAAATGGTACTATAAATTTATTAAAGATCATCCTGAAATTAGTCTACGTGCCCCACAACCTACAGACCCTTAGCAAACCTTAGCAAAGAAAGGCAAAAGTCAGATCGGTGCAGTGACCAGTGCTGAGCGTGGTATTACTACTACTTGTATATGCTGCATTAACGCTGCAGGAGAATACATTCCTCCTATGTTAATCTTTAAAAGAAAAAGAATGTCAGATGACTTGAAAAGAGGTGGACCACCTAATACATTGTACACTTGCTCCGATAGTGGATGGATTGTATCTGAACTATTTCGGGACTGGATGCTTCATTTTATTAGTTGTCTCCGACTTCAAAAGAGTGACAAAAATCAAGTGCTGATCATCCTTGATGGTCATGCAACGCATACGAAGAATATAGAGGCTATTCGTCTTGCACGTGAATATGGAATCGTCTTATTATCATTACCAGCGCACACAACGCACAAGTTACAACCACTAGATCGAGCGTTCTTTAAATCACTGAAGTCTTACTACAATCAAGCATGTAGTTCTTGGTTGCGAAATAATCCAGGACAGGTTATAAAACAGTCCAACGTTTCTGAAATTTTTGGTCAAGCATATCTTTCTTCTGTACGCATGGATTCTGCAATTAATGGCTTCGAATCGAGTGGATTGTGGCCGTGCAACCGTTTTAAAATAAGGGATGATGAATTTATTGTTGAAGATGAACCCCAAAATGAGACCATAACCTCATCAGAAGTGAATGTAACTTCTCCAGCATTAAATCCTGCTTCGGATGTGCCTCAACAAACCTCCCCCGTTGAATTTAATGGCTCAGTTTTATTGAATAGTTCTGCTGAACCGAATGTTAAAATATTATCTAATATTGTATTGCCTAGCACATCATCAGTCAAGTCAACAATAGAATCAATTTCACCACTAAGAAAAATTGGAAGATCTAAAATCACTACAACTACGTCAGCTATAGTATTGACGGAGAGTCCATACAAAAATGAATTAGAGAGAAAGATAGAAATTCAAAAGAAGAAACTACCAAAGATAAAAATAGAGGTGAAGACTGAAAAACCTAAAAGAAAGAATAAGGAAAATAAGAATATTTCAAGAAAAAAACCAAAGCATACTGAAAAAGAGACTGAAGCATGGCTATGTTTGTTGTGTAATGAAGATCGGCCGGAGAACATGATAAAATGCAATGAATGTTCCAAATGGGTACATGAGCTTTGCGCAGGTGCCGATAGTACAACTTACGATTATTGTTGTGATAACTGCAAATCGATCTCATAAAGTACTGTTATGTTTAGAATGGTAAATTAAACAAATAAGAATAAGTGAACCTTATTTCAAGCAACAAGTACGATTAAGGAGTACATGAGTACGAATTAAGACAGTATAATCTTAATTCGTACTTTTGAATTTATTTTATTTTTTTTTGTTTTCTCAAGAAGTTTATTATTTTTGTTATTTTGTGTTACGAATTATGTTTTAAGAATAAACAAAGTTTTCATTTATAGTGTTTTTATTATTTAAAACCTTGTATTATTCCTACGACAGCCATTTTCCCTTAACGGGTACGATTTAGGCAAGTTTACCCTATGATGCGATTGTTTCATGTAATGATAGAGCGTCCCTGTGTGTGAATGTGATTGTGTGCATATAATTTAAGGTAGTGTTTGCTAATTATATTGTGTGCGTGCATAGCGACGTGATGGAAAAATGCACCTGTAGTAAGCAAGTTTTCATGTGTGCTACCTCGCCCCCCACCGTAATTGACAGACTTTTTTGCAAATAAATTAGGCGTCAATTCCTCTCCATTGCTGGTTTATTACTCAAAGTTTTTACCCGACTACGGCAAAACCGGAAGGGTTATGATTTTAGCAGTCTATGTATGTACCTATATATTATGTTCTGACTATTATCGAATGTTCCATCGCTGAACCGTAGCGAATAAACTACTGAGCCGATTTTGATGAATGAGGTGTCAATCGATTCGTTATACCCGGGTATATAAACCGGCTGACATAAATTACATTAATTAATACGAACAAATCCTTATGACGGATTTTACATCCAATTTTCCCCAGTTGGGTTTTTTAAACTTTTATTTTAGTAGGTAACGTGCTCGAAACATCTCTTTTTCGCGGATATTGCGATGTTTTATCAATGCAAACTCCGCGAGACAGCGTTGTCACATTGTGCTTGAGCTACTGGTGGTGGATACGGACTACGAAGAATTCACGATTCACATATTAACCTTTAAGTGATCACGGAGCTTACAAGTCAAAGACGGGATTCACGGCTCGGCGACCGAAACAGCGCTAATTAATATAAACACAATAGAGCGAAACACAATATCAAACACGACTAGGAATTAGACGGAACTTTGAGTAATATGGGTGGGGAAATAACGAGGTATTTCACGTATGTATGCGGTTGCGGTATCTGTATTGTGTACAGTCATAAAGATAAACTTGCAAGTGTATCAATTAAAAAGTTCACGTAGTTTAGTTCAAAATGTACCCTGCGATTAGGTGTAGCGTTATAACAATTTAGGTTAAGTTTAGTTTATTTACCAATTAGTAACCAAGAATCTAGTGAATCTAGAATAGCCTAGTGGTTAGGACTGTGGTCTCCTGTTCGGGGGGTCGCAGGTTCGATACCGCGTACGCCTCTGACTTTTCGGAGTCAAACGCGCTTAAGCAATTAAATATCACTTGCTTCAACGGTGAAGGAAAAGGAAACCTGCGCACCTGAGAGTTCTTCATAATGTTCTTGAAGTCCGCCAATTCGCATTGGGCCAGCGTGGTGGACTATGGCCTATAACCCTTCTCTGAGAGGAGACCTGCGCTCAGTAGTGAGCCGTTGAAGGGTTGCTAATGATGATGATGATGAACCAAGAATCAACGAAATCATGAATTTATCTAATGAAATAGAATTCATGAACTATAGAAAAGGTAAGTATTCATTTTTCTATTTTGAGCGAGATTTAAATTTATTTAGATAAAATACAGCAATCCGCCATATTGGATTGAACACTAATCAGAGCGATACGTCACATCTATCTTCAAACGTTGGCAAACTACTATGACAAAACATAGAGGTGACGACGTCACGAAAACGCCATGACACCCGCGAGCGTTTTTGCTTTTCTGCCAAACTTTTTTTTTGCTGAAATAAGATGTTTATCGATATGTTTTCTAAATAATAAATACTTCCGAATATCGTCCAACAGTTTCTCCAAATCGGTCTTCATGCCTATTAGAATTAATAGAATAATACAATGCTGTACCAAAATCTTGGGTACGGTGAGGACCTGCGACGACACCGATGAGATGATGATGATTTAATTTTAGTTTTTAATTTTAATGGTATTTTAGTTTTAACATAGATTATTTTATAAATGAACAATTAATATTAAATTAAGTACTTACTTCTAAAATTAAAACCAAAATAAATCTAATAGGTACCTCACCGCAGCCGCGGCATACTTGGTACCCAAAATGCTGAGTGGCCAGCATTGCCCTTTTGGACGGCCAAACTAATTATTTGGCCAAGGTAGCTGCCAGTTCTTGGATCCCGGTAGACTTGATAAAAAATAAATAATAATAAATAATTGATTGTGTTTGTATTATGTGTGTACAGTGTATCCATCGGCATCGTCATATTGGCAAAGTAGTTAACATTCCCTACGCGTCTGTACTCATTTTCGCAACAGTTTGCTTTGCTGGAAATGACTCCAATTAATAAGTCGTGATCTTAAAATATGATTAAATGAGATGCGATTCTGAGAACGCTCGACTCATTATGACCAGATAAATCACCGCGGTACCTAGGTACTTCATTTGCATTCTAACCTACGTGTATAATTGGTAGTCATTTAATTACTGCATTGTATTCATGAAATCTACATAATATTATACCTAATATTAAGACTTGTACTCACAAACAGCGTGATTGTTACTCGTTGGCGAAGTAGTAAGGTTGTTAGGCAAGGCATAATGAATATAAAAATAGGTACTTACATAATATTTTATACATACAAAATTTAACACTATCGATAATCTAACAACTCTTTGTAACAACTACTCTGTAGTTGTTAGAATAACCTCATGCCGGCTCTTCTTAGCAGAATCTGTCTTCCGAACCGGTGATAAAGTCATAGCTTGTCGAAAGAGCCACAAGTTGGCCTACAAGAAAGAAATAATTTTTAATTTAGGGCATGCGTTTAAAATTCAGTATAGTACATAACATTTGACAATTCAATTACGGTAGTACTTAAATATCATTCGTCAGATCTATATCTATACTAATATTATAAAGAGGAAAGATTTTTTGTTTGTTTGTTTGTACCGAATAGGCTCTGTAACTACTGGACCGATTTTAACCATTTTTTCACCAATAGAAAGCTAAGTTACCAGGAAGTAACATAGGCTATAATTTATTTAAAAAAAAAAAATAGAGATCCATAAGAAAATTGCAATAATGTAACCCAAAGTAGCAAAATTTTGCCAAAAATGCATTATTTGGCGTGTGCTGAGAAAACTATTGATGATACATAAAAATTATGTACTACATGATTAAAGTACTCATTATTCTCTACAAAAAAGTTCCCGAGGGAAATTAATTAATCCACAATAATAGCTTTTGTGTTCTAAAATTTAATTAGATCGCCTTTATTATCGTAGTATTAATTCTTTCTTAGTAATACCTATTATAAATGCGAAAGTGTGTTTGTTTGTTGGTTTGTCCGTCAATCACGCTGCAACAAAGCTACGGATTGACGTGATTGGATTGGATGAACCTGGAGGGTGACATAGACATCCCGGAAAATCAAAGAGTTCCACTAAATCCACGCGGATGAAGTCGCGGGCATCAGCTAGTGTAAGATAATTATAGGGAGGCCCTTGGAATGCTCAACCATTTGGTAATTTAACTTTGCCAATACAGTAGATGCAATCCACAAGACCAGAGCTAAACTAATTTTAAAATTTTGTATTCGAACCCAGCCAGGTTAGCCAGCCAATTATGTAAAACCCCACGATGCATCAATGGTTGCTACAGTCTCAATTGATGTGATTGGCTGAATTTTATTTAATAGTGCATTTTAGCCAATAGCGAGAGATCAGAGGTGATTACAACAGTCACACTGATGCACTAAGCTCTATAATATATTTTTATCTTTAACACTGGAGAGGCTGCTGTCATATTGTTTTGTACCTTCTTGATTGACGCCATTTTTAGGGTTCCGTACCAAAATGGTAAAAATGGAACCCTTATGGTGCGACTTTCTCCGTCCGTCGGTCCGTCTGTCACTGTCGATTATTTTAGTAACTATTAAAGCTATCGACATTAAATTTGGAATAGGAGTGTATAATAGTGGCCCAACATCATTGGAATAAAAAAAATCGAAAATTATTTTTAATTTTATTAAAAAAGGGGGAAAATCGGGGGTTTGAAATTTCATAGTAAGATAACTATACCGAGTAGGGTTTCATATGAATGAAAGGGCTTTATCTGAAATATTATAGTTTTACTTTTACTTGGTGCGCGAGTCCGACTCGCTCTTGGTTGGTTTTTTTCTTAATAGACGCCATTTTGGCGTGTCTCTGGAATCATTAGGCAAAGCAAATTGAAAAATGCATTTAGTAAGTAATCAACTGAGATTGTGAGTCACCAGCTTTTCAAATTACCAAGCTCATTAATGAACCGCGAGCTTTCCCACGGTTCGGAAAGGGCAATAGGTATTACAAGACAAAATATTTCAATGAACAATGACGCTAATATTGTCTATGGCTCCTTGTTAGTTTTTGCATAGGTAATTTATTTACCAATACTTTTGAAGTTTTGTTTTAAGATAATTTTGCCTTAGCAAAAACAAGGATTTTATTAAGATTTAATTTTAACTTTTCGTCACTGTAGTCATCTTTAAATGCGTTACTTTATGCTTATTTAATATTACGTCTGGTTTACGTCTTACTACCTAATAATATTATAATTGCGAAAGTGTGTTCGTTTGTTGGTTCGCGCATCAAAGGGGCAATGGATTGACGTGATTTTTTGCAAGGATATAAGTGAGGACTCGCAGGGATACCCCTGCGAGATCAAATCAGAAATGAAGAGATCCGCAGGAAAACCAAATTCACCGACATAGCTCAGCGAGTCGCGAAACTGAAGTGGAAATGGGCGGGGCACATAGTTCGAAGAGCTGATGGTCGTTGGGGTCCCAAGGTGTTGGAGTGGCGACCCCGCACCGGTAAGCGCAGTGTTGGCAGACCCCCCACTAGGTGGACCGACATCAAACGAGTCGCAGGGAGCCGCTGGATTCAGGCGGCGCAAGACCGAAGCCTGTGGAGGTCCATGCAGGTGACCTATGTCCAGCAGTGGACATCTAAAGGTTGATAATGATGATGATGATGAAGTGAGGACTTGTGGGTTGACATGGGCAACCTTTTGTCCCGGAAAATCAAAGAGTTTCCGCGGGAATTTTAAACTAAATCTACGCGAACGAAGTCGCCGGCATCAGTTAGATTTTAACATTTTGGTACGCAGTTGTCCGTTATTGTAAAAATAATTTAATAAAAAAAAAAATTAAAAAAACTGCCTTCAAACGCCCGCGCCACTGCAAAGTAGATAGGTATACCTATAATACCAGGGAAGTAAACCCTTTGAAACAAAAAAGAATTTTCCAAATCGGTTCAGGCGTCTTCGAGTAATCGGTGCATACATCAAAAAAAAAAAAAGATTCCGACGAATTGAGAACCTCTTTTTTTGAATTCGGTGAAAAACCTTCAACCTTTGGGACTTTTGTGCAGTAAACAAGTTCTATATTGTTATTGTTGTCGAGAAAAATACGCGCCTCGTCGCATCTCGGTGGTGTGAGCTGACCTTTAATTTAAACTCTAGCAATATTATGTACCTTAAGCTTTGAATATCACTATAATATGGCATTGTATGGTGCAACTAGGTGTGCAATTATAGGGAAAGTGCGATTACTCAACAAAATAATTTCCTTCATAATACATTGCAAAATGTCGACTCTTAAGCGATAATTACTTACCTAATGAAAGAAGACTTTTCCTCTTGTGACTAATACGCAATACGTGATCACCACTCACCAGTTCCGGAATATTTAAGTATATAAAATTTTGTTTCAAAGGAATTTCTTTAGAGTTATCAATCACTTTTTCAGCAAGTATTGAAACGGTCCCTACCGTTTCACCACTTGCTGAAAAAGTGCCTGATAGCCTATCCTCAACTTGTCTGACAGATAGCGTTCAAATTTCTGTTTCACAATTGTTCGTTAAGATAATCTAGCAGACAAACTCTAAGAAATATCAAACAGATTTATCTGACTGCTATTTTATCTGTTAGATATATATCTTTAATTATCAGATTATAATCAGATAACTGCAACTGCAACGGCAAATCTCTCCCACCAAAGCACTAACACAACACTAACTAAACACTACTCCTGAAGAGTAGTTGAAGTAGGAGGTACCGACTCGTATTACTTATTTTAGATTTCATAAAATCTAACAAGGAATCGAATCCATTTAAACCGTTGTTGCGAGTAATCGCCGCTGAGACAAAGATGTCGTCAGTTACAGAAATTAAGGTTAAACAACGATTAGCAGCTTCCTCTGTTCCACAGTTTGACGGAAGAACGTGGGTTTGTAACTCATTAGCGTGCTTGCGTGTATCAAGAGTGCTCAGAAAATAAATTTTATTTTTGAAAGAAATGAACACATTCGAAATTATTAAGTAGGTAACAAGTGCCATTCCTCATATGCGAATTTGTATATTTTCGTTAAATAGTTTATCTACGCACGAAGTTTCATTATTTGTACTAGAATAGATTTTTTAAGGGACATTTGATTCACTGGGTTGTTCACTCCCAAACACAAAAATATTTTACTTTTAGGCATTAGACATACGGTATACCGCATACTGGGTTCTTGTAATGTGGAACGCGGGTGTAGTAGTATCATAGTATCTCCCTCTTGCACTGCGGTGTCCTTAACCTAACGACGCGTGACGTCACTGTTCGTTCATGCATCCCTTTTCTGTCTTCTGATAAGTAAGAATTAATTAAGAAAAATAATTTAAAATTCGGTTGGGGAATCTATGTAGGTACTGCTCTTCTGCTCTTCATCCAGGAAAGTAAAAATAGGCCAGAAATACCACACAATTATTATACTAACTGATCTACCGTTAAGTAGGTATATAAATTGATTTATATTCATAATGATCTTTGCAATTTATCAAAAAGCGTTTTTACGCGTAAATAAATCCCATTTGACACTCAATAAAAAACTAATTTATTTCCCTGTATATTGTTAAAAATTCCCAAGTCATATTTCAAATTGTTAATAATGAGCTTCGTACCTGACGGTTCGAGATCGCGCTAAGACTTCGATCTAAAGAGGCTGCATTTGCATAAAATCATTAGTAAGCACAATGGTGTGCGGGCAGGGACACGGGGCGAGTGGCACCTTACAATATCACCTGTAAACATCTCACCACAACTCACAATTATAAGACAGTATCCTTTCCATTGCTGCATTAGATATATCAGACCGGAATTTAACTTTGTAGAGAATATGGCGATGTATAAGGTACAACATGAAAACACCTCTCCATCCATAACCTAAGAAAAACATGGACGAGCCTTTGAGCCGCCTCTCGAATATGATTTATCATCGTTCATTAGGCGAGTTTGTCCGCAGCGACAACAGATGGAGCTGATAGCACTTGGCAGGGTGGCCCTCTTGTTATTATTTTTATTACCAGTTTTCAAAGAATAATACTTGAGGAATGCATCCTTTAATGAACTTCCCCTTTTTCGTCCAACATGATGGATAGAAATTAATGTCCTTCTCTATTGTTGATTGGTGACATCTCAACGTTTTAAATTTGAATTGACTCGATAAAGGTTAAGGCTTTGTTAGGAGGTGGTTCTTGGAAGTAGGGACTCACAGAATTAAATGTTAGTTGTTGTTATTAATAGTACTTCAGTTGACTTATGAATCAAAGGAATAAAGTCATTAAGTGGAGAATCCCTGGAAGAGACAACCCTGTTTATAAGTAGTAATAAACATTTCCATAGTCATTCTCGTGCACTAAATCCGCTTACCACTTAAATCCCTGCGTATGCGCAGCACAAACATTGAGGATTCTTAAAACTGCATCTTTAACGCCGTCGTTGGTCGTGTTTGGAACGTAATTAAAGGCACGTCGTGAATTTGCATTCGTTTCTGAGAGCTCGTAGCGCAAATCAAAAAAAGGTTCATGTTAATTAGCATATTGAATTTTGAAATGTGACGGTTGGCGTGTGGAGCTACATACCGCACAGCGGTGGCCCGATGCGAAGATTTTTATGAGCTCTAACACATGGATACGCATTAAACCTTTTTAATTTTAATGTTTACAGGTGTTTATTAAATTTATTTCGTATAAAATAAAGGCTGATTTGTGCTCCCAATGCAAACAAAACGATAGAGGTAAACTTAACAGAAAAATCAATCATCATTCATTTATCTCAATTCATCGCCGGACCATTATTGGGCACAGGTCTCTTTTCGAATGAGAAGAGTTCAGGCCATAGTCCACCAGACTGCCGAAGATTGAACCATGGAGATCAAAATTCTCAAGCATGCGGAAAACCTCACGTTCTTTTTCCTTATTTGCTTGACAATAAAATCTAATGTTGCGAGACTGTAGAATGATAGTATAGCTGTAGTCAATATTAGGGCACATCCACATTAGCCCAAAGATCGAAAGTAATCGTGATTGCCTCAGTTTTGTGTCTCCGTTTTAATCGACCGAGCGAAGCGAAGGTCTTTGAGTTAACTAGGGCGATTTGCACTTGTCCGTCCGTCCGTCCGTCCGTCCGTCCGTCTGTCAGAGCCTTATAACTTTTGAATTACTGAACGTAATTACTTCAAATTTAGATATAATATGTAAACCGATGGCCTCCAGCCGAAAATGGCTTAAAAAGTTATAAAAATCTTTATTTCAGGGGGGCTCTCATAGAAGCGAATGCGAAGTAAAAAAAAAAATATCGCGTTACATAAAATTGTTACGTATCATTTTAAAGATAATTTTGAACTGAGTACAAAAATAATTTTTTTTTAATTTTTCCCTTAAAATTGACGAAATGGGGGGCTTTCAAAGTGGCGATTTTATACGCTCGCTTGAAGACGCTCTCTAGAAAAATCCGCTATGGATTTTCAAACTGATTTTATGTTTTTAGGTCACTTATATCCTGTACTTGAACAACAAATACTAAAATTATATGAATATTATAAAGAAACGAGATTATTTAATTTTTAATGGGCGTCAGTAATTCATATAGCATCAACATAGCTTCACAATAATGCTAATAGATGGCGCAGTCAGTAACTATTCCCATGGAACTACGAGTTAAATTCAATGTTTGATAAATAATTCAATGTTTTCACTAACGTTCCCTAACCTTTACGGGCTACCTATAAGTTAGGTGATTGATGTTTTCTGTCAACTTATTTATCACGATCCTGTACGGGACACCTAAAAGGATATTGGGACGGATGTTAGGACTTAGGATTGTATTTAGGAGCTACCTACGTTAAGAGACTCCTACTTAGGGGATGATTTAGGTATGTTTGGTGAAAACGGGCATAATAATAATGTCAGTTTTGGTTATCATGTATCGATTGAATGAATAATCATGGGATACCGTTACCGCGAGGTCTCAGTTCGGGGCGAACCACTAGTTAATTTGGATCACGAAGTCGCCACTTCGGGCGTCACGACACGATGCTACACGAAAACTGACTGACATACTTCAAAATGTCACAAAGTAGGCTTCGGGGTTATCGATGTAATATTGTACCACTATTGTCATTAGTTTGTTTCAATGGTGCTACAATATGGAAAGATACTTGCTTTTAGGGCTTTTTAAAAAGAAGTAAAGAAGATTTATGATTTAATCTTTAAAAGGTCTTTTTAAAAAAATACAAAAATTTAAACCTATTTAAAAATCGCCAAGTAAACTTAACCCAACAAATACTTCTGATATTTTGACAGCTTTTGTAGTGGCAATCTGTCAGAACGTCTTTATTCGTCAGTAAAAATTTACTTGAGAAGGGCGAAGTAGGCCTTGATTCTATTAGATAGGCCAATTTTTCACCAATGCAACCGAGGGATAACTTCGATGATCTGACAGTTTTTTGTATTGACAATCTGCCAAAACATCAGTATTTTATCCTCCAGTTAAACCTAATTCGGCGTTGGTGAAATCGGTCCTTAAAATAGTTTTTTTTTTGGTATCTATATCTTTATGTATGTCTATCAAATAACTTATGGCCGATTTCACCAACGTCGAGTGACATTTTACCGAGGAATAAATTGGGCGTTCTGACAGTTTTTGTATTGAAAATACTGTCAAAATAGCTTTACGCTCGGATAAAACTTATTTTACGTTGGTAAAATCGACTTTTAATGTAGTTTTATTCCACAGAGACTGAATAGTAGGTAATTCAAAAAATTGTTTTTAAAACTGCTGTTTGATTAAGCGATCAATAAACAATATTAAGGAAAAACATTATAAGGAAATTCACATTTTTCACAGAAAACTGTTTCGCGGGTTTTTCTTAATTAATGCAATCGTGATTTACCAAGCAATTATCTCTATAGTGTAAAATTTCCAGCCGTCATTATTAATATCTATTCATAGTCCTTTTATTCTGCATCATAATAACATGGTCTGAGGATAAAACTTATTTGTTTATATGACTTATTTTTCTCGTTTGCAAGTACGTAGGTATTAGTTGATTAAAATCTACGTTTCGTTTTTAAAAAATTCCTTCTCACTTAATATATCTCTTACTAGCTGATGCCTGTGACTTCATCCGCGTAGATTTACTTTTTAAAATCCCTCGGGAACTCGTTGATTTTCCGGGATAAAAAGTAGCCTAAGTCACTCTCCAGGTCCTCAAGTATACCCAAGCACGTTTTCAGTTAAACAATAAGTCACTATACTATTTCATAATGGTTTTATAGGTATATAGATTGATTGATTTTATTTAGATTATGTTCATTATTTTATTCCAAAATTAATCTCTGCTAAAAATGGTCTCCCACACAAGCTAGCCCGGATTTAGTATGTGATGTCGTAATGTTCCAATTAGTTGCTCATTTGTGTCAGGCGTGCATTGTAAATCTATTCATTGGACGTGAACAATTGCCTCATTGTACTTGCCGCTCGTGCCTCAGTTTTGGACATTCACCGCGACATTAGCATTAGGTACTTTATAACAGTTTTCACTAGTGTCGATCGATTTAATCAACGATTAGTTTAGATTATTTAGACCCGTGGCATAGTTGACGGTGAATTTGTAATGCCAATTTATCGCCAATTACTATTAATGCTCACGATCGACGACGCTACTGTCCAAATTGGGAACAAAACGTCAACCCAAGATATACAGCCTCTTTGTTGGTGAAGGTCCCCGATTTCTCAAGCAACTGGCTGTATTTCACAAAGTGCGTGGAAGTGCAATTAAACCCAGTGCAACCCTTCTTTATAAGTCAACCTAATTAGAGAATTGTCTTTATTTTCTCCACGCTCTATAACAGCTTATCTTAGAAAAGTTTAATCCTATCACCTTTCTTGCAGTAACTCTAAAGTAAGAAGGATGATAGTAAGAAAGCATATATTCGTGCAGCTATATGGTCGGAGACAGATAAAAATTATATTATGAGATGCTTAGGACAATTGACTACAGAGATGGAGCTTAGAAACAAGAAAAGTTTATTATGCTTTGATACCCAATATCAATCGATACAATCACAAATCGGTTAGCATAGTACACACCCATCAAACTACGTGGCCACACAATGGGCCTCATGCCATAACATCACCAAACAATTTCAAAATCAGATCTTATGCATAACGAATGGAGTTGATAAATAGTTTGAATTAACCGATTTAATGCGGGTCACCCACAACACGGTGACTTGCCTGAATTTCTCCACGTAATGATAATTGGACTGGCAAACACCCAGTCGGTGCTATCTCTTCGATCTTTTGAGCGTCGACGTCGGAAACTATGACTTGCGCTATTATATTTATGACTAGCTTGTACTCGCTGCTTTGTTCACATAGTTTTACGTTCAACACCCGATTGCACATCTTCTTAAAGTTGTTCCTATAACTCCCGATCTCTCCTTCTTTATCAAACGATAGACGTCCACTGTTGGAAAAAAGGTCTCCTTCAAGGACTTCTACAGTCCTCAGTCTTGCGCCATCTGCATCCAGCAGTTCCCTGCCTGGCTGCGTTTAATTTCATTGGTCCATCTAGTGGAAGGTCTGCGAACACTGCGCTTGCCGGTGCGGGGATCTCTCGATATATGTATGTACCTACCTATTGTGATTTTTAATTACTTCAAAATATCCCTTCTCGGAGGTACAGAGGAGACGGAGCACCTCTACATAAATAAACCGCTTTCTTATAATCTTACTTAACTTCAGCAGTTGTAACTGTACATTATCTGTCAGTCCGTAGAGTAACAATTTTATATACATTTTTAGATATCTTTTTATTTTTTTCTTGTCTTCCAACACAATCTTTATCGTTCTGATTAGCTCGGAGCTTTACCGCTGTGAATTGTTTTAAATCAAAACCTTGTAGAATTTAATTTGGAAATGTATTATTGCACATCGTTGAGACCATAGTGAGTTGCTGTTTTATCTGTTTTATCAATAGGTACGCTTCGGTGTAAGATTACTGTACCTAGTTCACTGATCAAGTATATTTTTTTCATGTAATGATAAGTAGTGTTATTATAACATTTAAAGTTGATGTGGTTATTATTCACAGCGATATTAATTGAATTTGTATGATAACGTGCCATTTAAAAGCCATGCCGCGACTGGGGGTGTTTGGAATAATAATAATTCTCCAATCAGTTTATAATTAATTTTAATTTTACTAGAGCACAAAAAAATACAAGTGTCGAATGTTGGTTTCAAGCCAAAGAGAAAGAGAGGTGGTGACGGTGTTCCCACCTTACACTTCTTCGTCTTCTTCTTCTTTGTCAACCGATAGACGTCCACTGCTGGACAAAGGTCTCTTGCATGGACTTCCACAGGCCTCGGTCTTGCGCCGCCTGGATCCAGCGGCTCCCTGCGACTCGTTTGATGTCGTCGGTCCATCTGGTGGGTGTCTGCCAACACTGCGCTTCCCTTCCCTTACCCTTCACAGATTATCAAACTAAAGATAATATTTTTATGAACAGGGGACTGGTAATTATTTTATCAGGAAATTGGCTCAGCACAGTCACACAGCACAGCATGAGTTAGTTCATACGTAATACGTACCACTCATATTGTGATGGAAACCATCCTAATGGTTCCGATACGTTGAATGTTAAGTATTGTTAAATGATCTTCTTCAAGAACCATCTCCTAGTGGAGGTTGGCGACCATTCAGGCTAGGTGCACTTTATTGACTGTGCCTCTGAATTGAACCTTAAGTTGAACTTATTCTTCTTTGACCAGACCTACGTCAGCGTTTTATTTTACCTTCCTTAATGAGTTGCAATACGTCATATTTATAATTATGTGTACCAATGTGTGAAATGTTAAATAATGTAATTCATATTCTCAAAGGTAATTTGATTATATATATTATAGTACCTAACTCTAAATTAAAAGTTAACAATTGAAACAATGAGGTGTATTTCAATATAGATGAAAGGGCGATGACTTGACACCATGGGTCTCATCCCTGCAGGCAGCATCTAGCTTGTTACGACTTTAAGATGTTACACTTTCTATTTAACTAAATTTTATGACCATTTTGTATCTTATTGTAAGGGCATAAGAGATATACAAATGTTTGAATAGGAAATATCAATTCTCACATTTTATAGATATGCTCTTATGCATCGGAATTAGTTCGAAGTGTATTAATATGTATTAGTGTCAGCCTTTTTACATTATTGGTTATTGGTTCTATGTTCATTGTTGGGATATGTAAATTATTTAGAAATAAATTTGTTTATCCAAGATAGGTGTACCGTGAGATAAGATCTACGTTATTCTTTTTATAAAACCTGGTTTATATTATTAGATCAAGGACAGCATTTATCTAATTTAACAGCATACAAACAGTATTTTAAAGATGACTTTCTTATTTAACTAAACTGCTTCCTTAAGAATTTTTAAGCCTACATGCCTGAAAGTTCACCAAAATGTTCTTAAAGGTGTGTGAAGTCTGCTAATCCGTACTATACCTAGCGTGGTAGACTATGATTCAAACCCATCTCATTACAGAGGATACATGTGCCCAGTTGTGAGCCGGTGATGGGTTACGATGAATGAAAATGAAAATATGATCAATGAAATCAAATTAAAAAAAAATGGCTAATAAGTAGTTTTTCATGAGCTTTTGATTGATTTTATAGTTTTTCTACATAATCTTTGGATAACATTGTCTATAAAAGTGAACCTCTTCAAGAATAGCCAACAAACCACCCGTAGCCAAACATGGGCCCCACAACCTATCCTCTAAATATTAATGTTCTGTAGCTTCTTTAAATAGTTTTATATTTAAATTCTTCAGTATCGCTCGCAATGGAGATCCACCTTTACGACTAAGTGTAACAAAAGAAGTTCGAAATCTCACAAAACGTCATTGGAAAAATCGAAACATTTGAGGCTGGTCGTAAACAGGCCGAAACACAACTCCAACAATGAGTCTGGGATATTTATTGGGCGATTTTATTGGCTTCTTGAGGAATTAAACGCAGCACATATATCACTATGACTGATGGACAGTGTAAGTGACTGGTTATAGGGGTACGTAAGGGGTACGTACCTAACTGTCACAGGAGACTGACAAAAACAGGAAAAGGTGACCGACTGACTGATCTATCAACGCACAGCTCAAACCACCACTGGACAGATCGGGCTGAAATTTGGCATACATATAGCTATTATGACGTAGGCATCCCCTAAGAAAGGGTTTTGAATCTTCAACCCCTAAGGGATAAAATAGGGGTTTGCAAAATCGAACTTAACGTGAGCGAAACCGTGGGCAAAAGCTCGTCAAAATATATAAAAGGAAAAGGTGACTGACTGACTGACTGATTTATCACTAGTTGGATCAGGCTGGGCATACAAATAGTTTGTGAGGATGAATGGATGGATGATTGTTTGTTATCTTTCACGGTACAAAAAATTAACCGATTTTGCTGAAATTTGGAGATAGCTCATACCCAGAATAAACGCATAGGCTACTTTTATATCCTGGAAAATTACAGATTTCCCGGGCGGGCATTAAAAACCTTAATCCATCATCATCTAGCCTGAAATGAACAGATCTGTAGGTCCACCAAAATTATCGAGTCACTAAACTGTTATGGCGATAGACGTTTGAGTTTGGGGCTCCAACGTCTATCACCTCTTGATTGTTGCTGGAACGGCGACTTCACATCAGGAGGCGCAGTGTTGGAATCCCCCACGAGGTGGACGAGCGAGTCGCTGGCAACCGGATGGCTGAGCCGGAGCCGGCTGGATGCAGGCGGCAAAAGATCGTATTCTGTGGCAATCCTTTTATGAGATCTATGTCCTGCAGTGGACGTATATGGGTTGTCGATTATTTCGTTCTCCTATAAACCGATATCGAATTTTATCTCTAAACATTCTCATTTGAGAAATCAAAAAATATTTTACTAAGCCGCAACCAAGAAATTGCTTATTCTGAATTAATAAAATTCAAACAAAGTAAGTATTTATTCTCATTGAAATATGCGAAAAAGGTTACGTATACTTCTTTTTAAACAATTTTAATGCTTAAAGAAAGGTGACTGACTACAAAATGGCTTGCACTTAAATGACAAAGGAAAGGTCAATTACCTTATTCTCATACAAGTGTCAAGAATGCGGATCTCGGGTTGAGATCGATTGTTTTAATTGATGCAAAGTATTTTTCTGAAAGATCAGTTTACTTAATGTTGTTTTGTAAAAATAGTATAATTTTTGTTTATCCTATTTTAACATTAAAAATGTTAAAGTTTGGATGTTTGTTATTCTTTCACGCTCCAACTATAGAACGCATTTGAAAAATTGGAATTAAATTTGGAATGAAAGAATTTTTATGTCGGAAAAATCCACGGTGCCCGAGGGATCTTTAAAAAATCGAAATCGCGAAAAAACCTGTACTAAATAACTTAATTGAACTTAAAACCAATAATATTTTTTTAATGCTATCTCGTGCCCCTAGTCTTAAATTATTCTGTTCTCATGAAAAATGTCATAAAATATTACAAAATAAAAAAAAGAAATCTTTAAAATATAAAACAAACAAAATACTCTTACAATCAAAGTGTCATCAAGCACTTGTACTTTAAAACATTTATTCGATCTGAAACACTTGCATATTTACTTATCAACTTTTTGGTGGTCCAGCGAGTGTCCCAAAACATTATTTGGATACGATAAATTGTCTTAATTGGTTTACTTTTACGTTTTGTAAATTTTTTTATACGGCCTTTTAAAATAAACATTTAATGTCACGCCACGATAAAAGTTTATACCAGCTACATTGATACTTGTATAATATGAAACCTAAGATGTACATTTTTTTAAAGAATATTAGCCTCCCGAACACTGCGGCAGGTTATACAAAAGACGGAAGAGTATAACCGGCCACTTTGCTTAGCGTTTGTGGACTATGAGAAAGCCTTTGATTCGGTGGAAACTTGGGCTGTATTGAGGTCGCTGCAGAGATGCCGGATTGACTACCGGTATGTCCAAGTGTTGAAGTGCTTATACGAAAACGCCACTATGTCAGTACGTATACAGGACCAGACTACGAGACCAATCCACTTGCAGCGTGGAGTGCGACAGGGAGATATAATCTCCCCGAAGCTATTTACCGCTGCGTTGGAGGACGTCTTTATGCTTCTGGATTAGAACGGACTTGGCATCAACATAAACGGCGAGTACATCACTCACCTGCGATTTGCCGATGGCATAGTAGTCATGGCAGAGACTCCGAGAGATCTCAATACAATGCTCAATGATCTCAGCAGGGTTTCTCAACAACCTGAAAATGAACATGAACAAGACGAAAATCATGTCCAATGCTCATGCTCTGCTCCACCCAGTAATCGTTGAGAACTCTGCACTCAAAATTGTAGACGAGTATTTATACCTGGGACATACAGTCCAGCTAGGTAGGTCCAATTTCGAGAATGAGATTAACCGCGGAATCCAACTCGGCTGGGCAGCGTTCGGGAAGCTCCGAGATGTCTTCTCGTCCAAAATCCATCAGTGCCTGAAGACTAAAGTCTTCGAACAGTGCGTGTTGCCAGTGATGACTTACGGATCCGAAACATGGTCGCTAACTATGGGCCTCATAAGAAGGCTCAGCTCGGTATATCCCTGCGAGATCAAATCAGAAATGAGGAGATCTGTAGGAGAACCAAAGTCACCGACATAGCTCAGCTTGTAGCGAAACTGAAGTGGAAATGAGCGGGGCACATGGTTCGAAGAGCTGATGGTCGTTGGGGTCCCAAGGTGCTGGAGTGGCGACCCCGCACCGGGAAACGCAGTGTTGGCAGACCCCCCACAAGCTGGACCGACGACATCAAACGAGTCGCAGGGAGCCGCTGGATTCAAGCGGCGCAAGACCGAAGCCTGTGGAAGTACACGCAGGAGACCTTTGTCCAGCAATGGACGTCTATAGGTTGATAAAGAAGAAGAAGAGAAGCCAAGCTTATCTTGACTAATATTATCATCTCTCCTTCAAATAAGCGAAAAGGACAAGTATGACAATAGTGCAGTGGGGATCGAACCGTAGACCTTTCAGTTTTCAGATCGCACATTTAACCGTCAGGCTAATGATGCTTTAACATTATTAATATTTTCTTGCGTAAAATGCCTTGCCGAAATAAATTTAAATACCTACTCATGAAGTGCTCTAATTGTATGTTTTTTATAAGGCAACAAAGTTTTTGTAAAATACTATTTTTACTATTTTTATTTTTACTTTTTTTTTATACATAATAAGTATGACATTAATAACAAACCTGTTTTGTTCTCCAACTAAGCGTTAAACTTCTTCTGCGAGTGGGTACGAAAATAAAGAATTGAGTGGGATTTGAGCCATTAAACTTTCAGTTTTCAGTCTTCATTCTGACCACCACTGTGCTATAATTATTGAGGCTTCCAAATTGAAGATAATTAATTTTTATGTTTGCGAAACCTATAAATTGAATAGTTTTATTTTGCATCTATAAAAGTAAAAGTTCATAAATATATATTCTTGAAAGGAATGCTAAGTGAGGTAAGTTAAGGATGATTGTACGGGTCTGCCCGCGAAATTCAAATTTAATTTGGTTTTTCGCAATTTGTAAACTAATACGAAAAACTAGGCTAATGGCATTCTAATTGCGCCAGTAGAATTCTCATCTTCACAGGTTTATATAAAAATCGTTACTTGAAAGTGACTAGTTTAAGAAAGGAGAATGGCGAGCTCCCATAGAGTTTCTGACCCAGACTTGAGGCCTACGTTCATGAATCAAACTTCTGATACTTGTTCTAGTAAACCAGACTAACAAAAAAGTTAATCAAAGTCAATAAAATAAAGTTGGGAGAAAAAGATATTCAGTAGTAAATTGTTAAAAATGAGGTTATGTTTCCCTTTAATGATTATTTAAGGCAAATTACACATGGAACTAGGAATTACGACTACGTTAATTACCACTATAGCTCTGAATAATCTAATAGGCACAGAAGATTATTGTCTGAATATACATACTTAGACGTAGTCGCAATTCCTAGTTTCATGGATTATACCAAAGCAAACACGCTTCCTTAAACATTAAAACAGCTTTATCAACCTTACGTTATTGTGTAATTCGAATGCTCTCATGTAATGCGGCCAATGGTATTATCATAGAACTAGGAATTATATTTTTAATCCCCATCTTCTAAAAATATGGGGTTTACACAGAAAAATACTTTGAAAATTACGAATCAAAATTAAATGATTTCTGAATCTGAACGGTTTTTAAAAGTACTTCTCCTTTATCAAAATACTGACTAATTTGTGAGTAACTCACGTCCAACTCGGTATTCCACCGTAGACCCGTGTATTCCACCTTAAATTCATATTTAGTAATTCAGGCACTAAAATCTTCAATGAAATGGCGGTAGAGTCTTAACTTGTCATAAGAGCCACAAGTTGGCCTACAAGAAATAAATAAATCTTAATTTTTTTCCTTTATACAAGAAAAAGTTGTACATACTCGCATTTTCTAGTACGTAGAGTTTTTTAAAATTAAACCAAACATTTGCGTATCTTTAGATCTTTATATATCAATGATTATCAACAAAAGTATTTCGAAATGAAAATAATTCCCACCTACATTTTATTAAGTACTGTTTAAGAGTTGTTAATAAAACAAATTGTTGTCGCTCTGCGGGTAACAAATAAAAATAACATTGTGAAGGTGCTCGCGGGCTCCTTAGGTTTGTTAATCGTTAGCGACGCCTACGATTCGATTCTAAAATAATTATTTTCAACTGCTAGATGGTGCTAGCGTGGTCGGCTCTAGAAAATTATAAGAAAATCAATTATTTAACACGTTGTTTGACATTTTTTACAAGATTAGATAGATATAACTTTAAACATACCTATATATTTTTATTCCGTTTGCGGTGAAGACTGGGACTACGGAGTCATAATGATAACAAAAAATTCATTAAGACTCCGTGGCTTCTTCATTTCTTGTTTATAAGTTTGTTGGCGGTAAATAAATAATTGTTAGGTTCTGAGCCCCTCTACCCTATCTCGCGGACGCAGCCTCACTTATCCTCGGAACCCCAAACGAACTTAATGTAAAAAATATTGTAATGTTATTATAATAGGTATATACTTATATCCGTGATAACCTGGTATCGCCTCATCAGTGGGATCAAATGATTTCAATGGATGATGGAAGAGCAGACTGATGGTACGTCTACTTAGTTTCATTTTAGTCCAAATAATAAAATATCTTCTTCTTCTTAATAAACCTATAGACGTCCACTGCTGGACAAAGGACTCCTCCATGGACTTCTACAGGCTTCAGTCTTGGGCCGCCTGAATCCAGCGGCTCCCTGCGACTCGTTTGATGTCGTCGGTCCACCTAGTGGGGGGTCTGCCAACACTGCGCCTCCCGGTGCGAGGTCGTCACCAGACCGGCGGACTTCAGCACCTTGGGACTCCAACGACCATCAACTCTTCAAACTAGTATGTGCCCCGACCATTTCCACTCCAGTTTCGCGACTCCCTGAGCTATGTCGGTGACTTTGGTTCTCCTACGGATCTCCTCATTTCTGATTTGATCTCGCAGGGATACTCTGAGTATAGTTCTGTCGATAAAATATCAAGTAAGCCTAATTAGGCTTACTTGATATTTTATAACTATACCTAAAATTAACTCCATACTTTGTTATCGTTGTATATTAGCTATTGTTCGGTTACAGTAACCCACTAATAACAGTAAAAACTTCTAAAGGTTTTTCTTTTTCCTGTCCAGAAGATTGTGAAAAAGGTCAGTAATAATTACTATTCCTAATTCCTATTGGAACGAAGTTCTGTAACGAACGGTACGGACTTGGCGGATGGGGGCTAGGCGAAAAAAAGTGTAAGAATTTTTCGTTACGACCTTTGTGTGTTCCCTTCGTTTATTACACGCGTTCCGTCATAGCTTTTATGTAAATACTAGCTGATGCCCGCGACTTCGTCCGCGTGGATTTAGTTTTTTAAATCCCTCGGGGAACTCTTTTTAATTTTCCGGGATAAAAAGGAGCCTATGTCACTCTCCAGAACCTCAATACCCATGCAAAAAATCACGTTGATCTGTAGCCCCGTTGCGGCGTGATGAAGGACAAACCAACAAACCTACACACAAACACACTCGCATTTATAATATTAGTAAGGATTTTATTTTTATTCCAATGATGTTGGACCGACTTAAAGTCAAAATAATCGTGCGTAGCTCACAGGAATTCCGGTGAATAACGTTACTCACAGGAACATAGGACGCATTCGGATTTAAACAATAAATGTAATTATTATCGTATATAAATAAAAATGTATATTCCCTATATCCCGTGGTAGAAACATCACGCGTGAACGGCTGGACTGATTTTGACGGGACTTCCAATGACAGATAGCTGATGGTATAAGCCTAGCATAGGCTACTTTTTAACTGATTTTCAAAAAAGGATCAAAAAAGTATTGTGTTTTTTAACCTATAAATATCAATATCTCCATGATTTCTAAACCGATTTGCCTGAATGTTTTTTAATCGATACAGAAACTTTGCGAGATGGTCCCATAAAAGTTGTAGTTGTAGTTGTTGTAGTAGTTATAGTAGTAGTAGTTGTAGAAGTAGTTGTAGTAGTTGTAGAGTAGTAGTAGTAGTAGTAGTAGTAGTAGTAGTAGTAGTAGTAGTAGTTGTAGAAGTAATTGTAGTAGTTGTAGAAGTAGTTGTAGTAGGTAGAATCTGGGAAGTATACCTTTTGAAACATAAAAAGAATTTTCCAAATCGGTTCAGGCGTCTTAGAGTAATCGGTGAACATACATAAAAAAGATTCCGTTGAATTGAGATCCTCCTCCTTTTTTGAAGTCGGTTAAAATAAGAATAAAAATTAGTTTAAATTTGAAGAAGTTATGGAGTAAAACAGTCAAAATAGTTCAACCCCTATCTCAGAGAACATACATCCATCCATACATCCCATCCATCCATCCATCCGTATACTAAGTTCTATCCATACATCCATCCTCACAAACTTTCACATTAGTGGGATAAGTAGCATAGGATATAGTTAATGTAGTTAAAGTTAGTAGCAGGAGGATACAAACATAAATACGTACATGCATACACACATACATACATGCATGGATACATATATACATACATGCATACATACATACATACATACAAACATGCATACGAATATCCCGCGATAACTGTCTGTTTTCCCGGGATAAAAATTAGCTGTTGTTACTTTTCCGGTCCTCAACTATGGCTATCCAAAAAACCACGTAAATATGTATCTCCCTTCGCACATAATTGAAGGATAAATATATGAAAAGTAGTCCTACTAATATTATAAAGGCGAAAGTTTGTGTGTATGTTTGTTCCTCTTTCACGCAAAAACTACTGGATGGATTTGGCTGAAATTTGGAATGGAGATAGATTATACCCTGGAATAACACATAGGCTACAAATTATCCCGGAAAAATCCAAGGTTCCCGCGGGATTTTGAAAAACCACGGATAGATGGCGCTGATTGTACTTAAATCACGCTTACATTATCCGCAGCATCGATTTTTTCATCGAAATTCGGGTTTTTTAAATCAATTTAAAGCAAGCATATTTTTTTAAAGCAAGCATGCAAGAAATCAAGCAAGCAAACAAGCAAGCAAGCTTCGATTTCAAAAAACCATAGCAAGCATCAGTTTTTGAAATTTCAAGCACAAGCGACTGCATATCCTAACGCTTACGAACGTCAAAAATTGACATTGTTACATAAAATTTAATTATTATCTATCTATACTTATAATGAAACTGTAACTGCTGTTCCTACAAACACTTCCCGCTGGATATTAGTGTGCTACTTTTCACATATTTATCCTTCAATTATGGGCCAACGGAGTTACAGAAAAGTGACAAAGGCTATTTTTTATCCCGGGAAAACAAACGGTTCCTGCGCGATATTAGTATACTCCCTTGGCACATAATTGAAGGATGAATATGTGAAGAGGCATACTTTTATCCCGCAGGAACCGTTTGTTTTGCCGGGATAAAAAGTAGCCTTTGTCACTTTTCAGGCCCTTAACTTTACCAGTGCTAGGAAAACCACTTCAATCTATACCTCCATTGGCGCATAACTGAAGGATAAATATGTGAAAAGTAGCGTACAAATATCCCGCGGGAATTATTTGTTTCCCGGGATTAAAAGTAGCCTTTGTCACTTTTCAAGTCCTCAACTATGCCTATCCAATAAAACACGTCAATCTGTAACTCCGTTGGCCTATAATTGAAGGATAAATATGTGAAAAGTAGCACACTAATATCCAGCGGGAAGTGTTTGTAGGAACAGTTACAGTTACAGTTTTATTATAAGTATAGATAGGTAATAATTAAATTTTATGTAACAATGTCAATTTTCGACGTTCGTAAGCGTTAGGATATGCAGTCGCTTGTGCTTGAAATTTCAAAAACTGATGCTTGCTATGGTTTTTTGAAACCGAAGCTTGCTTGCTTGTTTGCTTGCTTGATTTCTTGCATGCTTGCTTGCAGGATTTAAAAAAACCCGAATTTCGATGAAAAATCGATGCTGCGGATAATGTAAGCGTGATTTAAATACAATCAGCGCCATCTATCCGTGGTTTTTCAAAATCCCGCGGGAACCTTGGATTTTTCCGGGATAATTTGTAGCCTATGTGTTATTCCAGGGTATAATCTATCTCCATTCCAAATTTCAGCCAAATCCATCCAGTATTTTTTGCGTGAAAGAGGAACAAACATACACACAAACTTTCGCCTTTATAATATTAGTAGGATATTTATTTTAATAGTAATAACTAGTATCTAGTATGGATGGCAATATCCGAGCCACTTCATCTTCGTGCATTATTCACTTGGCCACCACTCGCATCATTAGCACCTGTAAACAATACATAGGTACAATATCTCTATACTTCCTGCAAACTTTACAACACAATTTGAATAGATATTCCTCAGCGCATCAAATTATTTATTATTAACTATAGGGTCGCAAGACTCTGGACCGTAACATCTCCGATATGCCGATTATAATCTACCTCACATAGGAGTATGAATGAGAATTGAGCATACATATAATTAAAACGATAGAATATTGCAAAACAAAATGTCCATATTAAAGGTATATAACATTAAAATCTAAATGTTTATTGACAGGTCAATAGTGAAACCTAACACTATTGATATAATCTTATGCTAAACGTTATGAGAAATTTTATCAGGCATTTAGGCTAATTGCAACACAGTTCCAAATAGAAAATAGTATTTATTGTGATAGTTTTTAACCCCAGATGGGAACAGATGGGTACTATATCTTAAAACTGTTACACAAACTTATTGACCGAGCGAAGTGAGACTAGAGCGAATTTGCACTTGTCCGTCCGTCCGTCCGTTTGTCCGTCAGTCCGTCTGTCAGAGCCTTATAACTTTTGAATTACTGAACGTAATTACTTCAAATTTAGATATGATATGTAAACCGATGGCCTTCAGCCGAATATTGCATAAAAAATTATAAAAATCTTTATTTCAGGGGTGCTCTCATAGAAGCGCATAGGATTTAGGTATGGTTGGTGAAAACGGGCATACTAATAATGTCAATTTTGATCGTCATGTATCTATTGAATGAATAAGTAATTATAGGAAACCGTAACCGCGTGGTCTCAGTTCGGGGCGAACCACTAGTTTAAAGAATCACCAGAGTCTGATGATGGAACAGTTAGACGGTCGATCATAGACTCATAGAGTTTATACTTGTTGGGTTGGTTGGGAAGCGCAGTGTTGGCAGAACCCCCACTAGGTGGACCGACGACATCAACAAGTCGCAAGGAGCAGCTGCATTCAGGCGGTGCAAGACCGAAGCCTGTGGAAGTCCACGGAGGAGACCTTGGTCCAGCAATTTACGTCTATCGGTTGATTAAGAAGAAGAAGAAGGGTTGGTCTTGGCTAAGTAGTAGGTGGTAGAAAATGGTTAATGTCCGATGACAGAGCAGAAAACCACCTGATGGTGGTTACCTGTAGACATAATAGTAGGTTATTTACCCTAGTAGCAATTTTCGTTGGGGTTTTGTAGCCAACGGTAGCCAACGGTTGGGAGATTGTAGTAGTGATGCCGACTAAGTCCCTTCGTAAGATCAACCACATCTCGCTTTTCTATGGTTGGCACCCCGATTTTTAGGTATAACAAGTCTTACTGTTGGCCAACCGAACCAGGGACAAAGGCCCAACTAACAGCCAACGCAAATTGCTACAAGGGTTACAATATGCACAAATATAAACAAATTCCAAGGCATTAATTTCACGTAGCTGCAGGCAGATCTGGGTCATAAATTTCCCCTAATTACTAATGTAGTGCCTTCACAATGCTTTGCATACAATGTTAAGCGCTACACCTCGGTACTTGTTGAGACCACCCGCAGTTCGGAACTAGAACAACTAAATACATAAAACAAAACAGTCACCTTTAGTCATGACGGTACTCGAAATATTATGACACAAGGCCGGTTCCCATTCACGCAGATAGACAAACTGGCACGGCCACGACAACAATAAAGAGAAACGGCCATAGCTTTTTAGGGCTCCGTAGTAAACAAGGAACCCTTATAGTTTCGCCATGTCCGTCCGTCTGTCCGTCCGCGGTTCAGCTCAGAGAATATTGGTACTATAAATCTGTAATTTGACAAGGGTAGATATAAATATTAATCACGCCAAAAAAGTGGTGAAATAAAATTGTGAAAAATATTTTTTTTAGGTTACCTCGTCTATCCCATAGTGTGGGGTGTCGTTGAATAGGTAGGTCTTTCAAAAATATTGTGGGTATGGGAACACCATTTATCTATTCAGGTATCCGTTTGTGAAATAATGTGATATTTTAAAGTGCTAATTTTTATTAGTCAAATGTCGTCGTCCCCCTCTGCCAGCTAAATGGTTGTTTATAGGATACGTGAAAAAATTCACAGCAGTAGTATATATAAAGAATTTTAAAGTAAAACTATCACGGCTAAGTAGGGTTCACAAGTTAAGGAGTTATATCTGTTTTATAGAAGTGAACCGCGAAAAACCATGCAACTCAAAATATATTCAATATTCAGATAAATAAAATAAAAGCACTATCCTAGGACAGCAATAATAATTGTGACTTGCAAATACGGAAACCTACACTGCCAGTGGCCCGACACGCACTTGGCTGGTTTTTATTTAGTTAATATATTTATTATAAAACTAGGTGATGCTCCCATTCGTGCGCATGGACGCATTTTCTAACAAGGGTAAATTGAAACACCCCCTAAAGTCCAGATTTCCTTACTTGAGTATTCGAGTAAACAAACACCTCTTGATATGAATATCACTTATTTACACACAAATCGCACATTTTTAACTATGTATAACTGTCTAGATCTATTCATCAAACACATTCGTTACGATTAACACCAAAAATTGCTTCGAGTTTACCATTATAAGATATTTATTTTCTCAAAAACGAAATAATAGCAGAACTCATTTGCACAGATTAGGAGAAAGTGACATTTCGTAACCCTAGATTGTCTATGAATCGTTGAGGTGGGGACAGGCGAATGAGTGACCTTATGAATGGATTGAATCCATGGAACTAGGAATTACGACTAGTCTTCCTACTTCAATGATTGAATCATCATTACAGTAGAGGTGAATAACTTTAGAACATAAAATATAATGGATATTGATAAAAAATAAATCACTAGCAGAAAATGATTGTAATGGTTATCTTAAATAAAATTAGATATTATTATAAAATAAAATATAGATAATCTTAATCTTTATTATTACCAAACTAAAGAACATTTTACTAAAGAAAACAGGTAAATAAAAATACACTACTGTTTTTTTTTAAGAAAATTGTTTGTATCACAATGTTACCCACAAATGGGGTATACTTTAGAATAGAACATTTTTAACTATGTATAACTGTCTAGATCTATTCATCAAACACATTCGTTACGATTAACACCAAAAATTGCTTCGAGTTTACCATTATAAGATATTTATTTTCTCAAAAACGAAATAATAGCAGAACTCATTTGCACAGATTAGGAGAAAGTGACATTTCGTAACCCTAGATTGTCTATGAATCGTTGAGGTGGGGACAGGCGAATGAGTGACCTTATGAATGGATTGAATCCATGGAACTAGGAATTACGACTAGTCTTCCTACTTCAATGATTGAATCATCATTACAGTAGAGGTGAATAACTTTAGAACATAAAATATAATGGATATTGATAAAAAATAAATCACTAGCAGAAAATGATTGTAATGGTTATCTTAAATAAAATTAGATATTATTATAAAATAAAATATAGATAATCTTAATCTTTATTATTACCAAACTAAAGAACATTTTACTAAAGAAAACAGGTAAATAAAAATACACTACTGTTTTTTTTTAAGAAAATTGTTTGTATCACAATGTTACCCACAAATGGGGTATACTTTAGAATAGAACAAAAATCTGATTAGTAATAATTAATAAATCTTCTTTAATTTTTTCTTGTAAATTCCTCTTTTTAATATAATTATGAAAAAGATATTGTTTAGTTACTTTTTCCGTCAAATTTGTAGTAATGGTACACGTCTATGACCATCGCAGTTGGGATGAAAATCATTCAGTTGTTTAATGCTTTCACATTCGTTCAATCGCTTATGCGATAACTTCCCAACCCTATAAATTGTCTTTGGTTAACATTCGGCCATTATTGTTTACTCGAGTACTCAAGTAAGGAAATCTAGACTATACAAGTGAATCTATGGATTATGTACGATATAACCTGACATCCTGTTACTCAGTTTTCTGCTCCATCGTCAGATCCTCCTTCCAGAGATTCTCAATCATCATCTGTCTAACATCTACCCATTGAAACCATTCTAATAGGCCCAAACACACTATATCTGTTGTAAGTTGCTGACTACGTGAGTCCCGCAGACTACGTGATGCTGCAGCATCAGCTGATCTGGTAATGGAGCCTTGGAAATAATTCGAAGTAACAGTAAACCAAATATAAAATCAATCGCACAATAGTGTAAGTTTGTAAGTCTCTTTAATCAAATAAGAAATTAGCTGATAATCTTCAAACGCCTGAGCAAATCTTCATAAATGCAACAAAATCAGTCCATTAGGGAGCAACGAGGGAACAGACAAACACACAGGTACACAGACACACAGATACACACATCAAACTCATAAGGTCCCTCTTTTTTGTTGGGGGTTAAAATTCCCGTGAGTCTCTTAAATTTTCCAGTGTCTTTCTGGCTGCCTCCAGGCTGCACGCTATATAGCTTTATGCCTTTCGTCAAGACTCAAGAACGGTTCAGGAGCCGTGACAAGTTGACAGTCAGACAGTGGATTGTAACAACGATTCTAAAATAAAAACTAGACTTTTGTTACTCTTCATTTCTTCAACTATACCAAAAGTCACTTCGATTCGTTGCGCCTCTCTTCTCTCGAATCTTTTTAAAATCTGATTTCCCAGAATAAATATTGATATTATCGTTAAGAGTACTCAACTACTCATACTTAAATAAAAAAGCTCGATATTTTGATTTTATAGATGCCCTCTGTAAGAACTCAGGTGCCAGACGTAAAATTATAAAATCCAACTAAACTAAATGTAGGCAGACCCAATAAAAGTCCCTAAGCCATTTAAATCGCCCTAAACGACAGGGTTATCGTTTAATTTTACTACAGAAAGCATTTCCATCACAATTGGAAGAGACTTCTTGTCGTTTATTTTAAAGTGTTGGGCTTCATCCGTGCCGTGCGTTATCATAAATCTTTTTTAAGATCGTACCATAAAGGGAGATAAGGTCGCACCCAATCGGCTAAAGATTGCCCTTTACTCAGTTCCACTGCGATGCTGACGAATTGTCGGACCAACGTGCAATGATGATTTGATTATGTAGACGCACTAAAGAATAAAAATTGTAATACGTAATTTTCACGAAACAATTTTAATAAACTTGAAGCACTAAGTTGGTTTTAGAATTACCTAAATAAGTACATACTTGAGGGTCGTAACTTCTTTTCGTAAACTTAAACTGTTTAGTCAAATCAGTTTTATTTTAATATATCAATGAGTTTAAATACATATCATTTAATAAACTAGAATCATAATCATCATCATCTTGATGCAGAGCGATCTCACACCCAGTACTTAGTTTTCCAGATATTATAAGGTTTAATGTACTGCAAAAATAATATCAGTGTCAGATCTGTCTCAAGTATTAATCTAGGTACAAAATAATTGATCAAAAGAATTGATTGATCATACCGCTTGTGATCTTTTTAAATTGATTAAATCAGGGTATTCAAATGTTTCCAGTTTAGTGCGGGATCACGTTGAATGATCAATTAAGATGATCGACGTTTCGCACCGACCGCTCGCCAAATAAAAGTTGCACTAAGTGATCCTGATTCTTTGCTGAACAGGTATTGTTATCGATTCTTAGGTTGTTTTGGTTTTGTTTTTTCAATTTAAAAGGGACGCATCTGAATATTTCTTGCTCTGATAATGAAAATATCGCCGGTATGACGTACCTCGTAGTTGCAAAGCTTTGTGCAGCTGCTGCACTCTTGAACACTGCTAATCTCTACATGTAAATATAACCAAATTGTATGTCTGTGATTGAGATAGTTCAATCGCATAAGTTTTTATAAAAAAAATTTTTGTCCGTCAGTCTATTTGTCCGGGCTAATGTTCGCTGACAGGACTTGTACAGGTGGGTATGGTTTGAGCGGAAGACCTAGTCACCTCCTGAGGCATGTGGGCGGTGAGACGGGGGAGGGCGCGATTGACAAGACGTTGACTAGACGCACATGAGATATTTTAGGGCAGATAACTCAGGATAACATGTCGGAAAATGTCTTAATAAATGTAATGGGTAATTACAACAAAAAAAAAATATTTCCTGGTTAAACAAGAATAAACGCATATCTAAAATGAGTACATTTTATTATTTACGATACAAAACAGTTGCAAATTACCATTTCTCACTAAGCAAATAAAAAAAAATTTTCACTGCCACCGTTACAGTACAAAATTAATCCATATCTTCTTCTTCTTCATTATTGTCGTCAATTTCCATATCCTCCTCAGAATCTGACTCGTTTCCTAAATTTATGATCAGCTCATCTATCACACTGTCAAAGCTCATGTCGTGGTTCCAATATTGGTTCTCAATTTTTTGTACATGGTCGTCACACTTCTGCCATTTTTCAGGAGTGAATTCAGAAAACAATCTTGTGATGATTGGAATTTTTTCGTCCAATGAAGAATTTATGTAATTTGAAGCTAAGTTGTTCTTTATATCGGCCCACACAAGCTCAATGGCGTTGAAATCGGGATGATACGGCGGAAGGCGAAGAACGATGTGGCCTGCAGCCTTTAATATTTCGTCAATGGTGTAAATTTTTTCGGACCCAACACTTTTTATCAGAGAAAGGAGTTCGGGTTTAGTATTGTCTGGTGTAAAGTCAACATTTTAAACTGGACATTGTTGGTATTTTCTCAACCTGTACACAATGGTAGGAGGCATTGTCCATAACGACCACTGAGTTAGGAGCTAGTTTATTTTTCAATTTGTGACTAACCCAGTTATGAAAATTTGTGGCATTCATATCGCCATGGTAATCCCCGCATTTCGAATCTGATTTGAAAATTGTTAAGGCACCGTCAACTAATCCGTCTCGGCTACCAGCATGAACAATCACTAAACGACGCCCTTTGCCAATATCAGCAAAAATCCCGGGCTCCGATTCAGATTGCCAACACATATTGGAGTTGTGGCAACTGTTAACGTAGGTTTCGTCCAGAAAATATAGTTTTCGGTTTTCATTTCTGTAGTTCCGTATAGCTCTTAAATACCTTACTCGCCATTCAGCAATACTGGGTCTCAATTAAATTGTGTCTCCTAGACTTACATTTCTTAAAAAAATATCCCATCTTGTGTAAAAGCTCCCGTAAATAGGTATAACCGCAGTTCACGATGCCATCTTCTTTTAAAACTGCAAGCAATTTACGAATACTTGGGATTTTTTTATCAACTGTATAAAACTGATGAATTTTTCTTCTTATTACTCCCATATCGAAATCATCAATGTGGATTCTCTTTTTTATTTCTTTAGGTTTCCGTGGAGATGAAAATTTTGGGTTTTCCAATGTTTGCCGATTCGAATTCCCTTCAGCTACAATTCTCATTACGCTTCGAGCTGACACTCCTGTAGCCTCTGCCACTAATTTATTAATGTTCATATCATATCTGTGTTCTATACTTTTCTTGTCACCCTTTCGTTTGAGAAAAAAACTGTGCACAGTGTAAATAACATTTTTCACATTACGTGGAATTGGCGGACCCATCTCAGGATATTTTATCTCGTGTGTGTTTGGGACAAAGGGGCGCAAACAACTAAGACGTGTAACCGTCGCCGTGGTCGACGGCAGACTGAGTTAGCTACAAGATTGTTTACCTCTCCCGTCCTGCCGCTCACATACCTCAGGCGGTGACTAGGTCTTCCGCTCAAACTATAGAAGTAGATTAAACAAGGAGTGATCCAAGTAAATTTTTATCCCAATAGTATTTAGAGTAAAATTAGAGCTGTTGGCATTTGTGACATTACCCGAATAGAGAACAATATCAGATAACAAATCTTGACGATACTGAGCACAAAGATAGCTTAATATAATATCCCGGAGACAAACATAGGCTTAATTTTGAAAAATCAGATGTCATACGGGATTTCTGAAAAACTAAAGGCACGCGAAGGAAGTTCCGGTCATCAGAGCTACAAGCACATTTTGAGGTCAACTCAACATCAATCCATCTAAAACCTATCAAAACAAAAACAAAATCTAACTAATCAAAGTTCACTAAATGGTACTAAAATTGTTAAACGACACATTAAATTCAAGGATTTTGTTCTCACAAAAGAGCTAATTGGAGATAAAAAAAATACCTATTTATACGCGCTTGTTTGCTTGATTGATGTATCGACAGTCCGAGACGGCTATTTAATGGACAGATAGACAAAATGGAGTGTGTGCTGTCGGCATGTGAAAGACGCCGGGGTGCCTTACTAGTTACAATGTTAGCTTTGTAGACATTGGCACGCATTGTTGTTGTATGCGGTTCTCAAAGTTACGGGTATTTTTTTTTCTTTATTGGGAGGATGAAAATCCTCATGTACCTATCATTCCTCATTATTGCCCAACGGGCAACGGCTGACAGACTAAAACCTCCTTCCCATCTCCGCTCGATGCTCCAGGAATCAAAAATATGGATTACATTTGGAAAGACTCCGGTAGGTTTATTTATTTATTACCGTATTAGCTTTTGCTCGCGATTTCATTCACGTGGACTTACATTTTCAAAACTCACGGTTACCCTTTTATTTTTATGTATAAAAAGTATGTAGGTATCTAAAGTATATCAGGCTCTCAACTATACCCGTCAAAAATCATGTTGAACGGAAAATATGAAAAATTACTACTGAACAAATTTTTTTAATATAATTAGGTAATAAAGATATACCTTTAGTATGTAGGTACCTACCTACTTACCTGCGCGAATGCTTATTTAAGCACCGCGCGCCGGCTGCGTATGTAGAAAAGTAGTTTAAATTCATGTGTATTTATTATATTTTTGGGATAGAAAGTATCTAACATGGTTTAAAAATTATTAGATTATTGCAATCGATTAGGTTACTGATTCTGAATAAATATTTTCTGCTTTTCCATTAACAAAAAATAAAATAAGGCAGTAAAGTTGAGAGCCTCTGGCGTAACAAACATAATAATACGCGTGTGTGTGCGTGTCGTGATCACAATCAGGTTATTTCACCGGTAATTATGATCAGGCGAGAGCCGATCAGCCGACCCGGGGTCAACCGTCCGGAGTGGCACCATTCCCATCTTATTTACAAGTTCAAGTTATCACATCAAGCAGTATTATTAATGCGTATTTGGTATACCTACTATTGTTTAACCTTACATATTGCATGTATATATTTTATATGCAAAAGTGTGTTTGTCGGTTGATTTTTCCTTCAAACTCACGGCAACGGAGTAACGGATCAATGTGATTCTTTTGCATGGGTTTGCTTGTATATTTGAGGACTTGGAGAGTGACATAGGCTTTTATCTCGGAAAAACAGAGGGTTCCCGCTATTAATGAAATCGCGAATTGAAGCTAAATTAGTAAATAGATCTAATAGTATAATTATTTTTAACTAGCTTTTGCCCGCGGCTTCGCTCACGTTAAGTTCGATTTTTCAACCCCTTTAGGGTTGAGTTTTCAAAAATCCTTTCTAAGCGGATGCCTACGTCATAATAGCTATCTGTATGCTAAATTTCAGCCTAATCCGTCCAGTGGTTTGAGCTGTGCGTCGATAGATCTGTCAGTCAGTCATTCAGTCAGTCACCTTTTCCTTTTATATATTTAAGAAGAAGATATAAGAAATAACAAAGGTGTATGACGATAACGAATATTAATATTTGTACTGTCACGGGACAAAGCCCGAATCTTAAGATTGCGCGGGGACATGGGTGCAACATGTAGAAGAGACGTCATGAAATCACAAAAGGTTTCTTCATCAAAAATTAGTAGATTGGTGACCCTAATGCTGATCCAACGATGTGACTCCTTTCTTCTATATTTTACTTCAATATTCATTCGTTGTTTTATGGAATTTTCTATGGCACACACATGAATATTTTTATCGTACCTATATTGTAATATTATGCGTAACTTAATAAAAATTAATCACGTCCCAAAGTTTATCGGGTTCCAATTAAAATTCTTAATATGCTATAATGCATTGATAACGAAACAACCTTTACAAAACATTCTTTGAGATTTCAAAATCTCTTCTTAATTACTATTAGCACGATACTATAAGCTCTTAAAAAGAATAATAGTTTATAACTAGATTATAATAATACGTTGGAGTATCAAGCGTAGTGTACATAATCGTTGAGAGATACTTTTAGCTTAGCGACGTATAAAACAATTATAGAAGTTTTTAATTTATTTTTCAATATGGTTGCTTAGTTTAATTAAATTTGCTCGTAATATCTACTTAATCTACTACATACGTCATCATCATCATCAGCAAACCATACACGGCTCACTACAGAACGTGCGTGTCCTTTCAGAGAAGGGTTACACAATACACTTATAGGCCACAAGTCTACCAAGCCCAATGCAAATGGGGAGACTTCACACACCTTTGAGAACATGAGAGATAACTCTCAGGCTGGCAGACTTCCTCGCAATATTTTCCTTTACCTTTGAAGCTAGTACTTAATATAATTTTTCATCACGGTTACGATAGAAAAAGCAGTAAAGCTCAAAGCAGTAAAGCATGCAATGAAAATAATAATAATAAATTTAATGATTTTTGCTAACCTATAATAATAAGAGTTTAATGATGAGTATCATTATAATGTATCTTTTATTATTATTCATCATCGTCATCAAAAAGTTGATCACTACGGTGACGATTTAAAAGCACAACGGAATACGGATGTCTCTATATTGTATTCTAAGCTTTAAAATCATATCAAAAGATAGTGTATAATCCGAACGTAACTTCGTGGGTGGCAGACCACGGGTCAAACGAATTCTAAGATAAAAAACCTGATTGAGTGACGTCACTTAAGGTGTAAGCGACATGGCTAAGTACACCTTATTGAACAGGTTTATTATATCTGTATTAGATAATAATACCTTCTTCTTCATATGCCATCTCCTAGAGTAGGTTGCCAACCATTAAGGCTTCTTCTTCTTGATCAACTGATAGATGTCCACTGCTGGACAAAGGTCTCTTACATGGGCTCTCACAGGTTCGATCTTACGCCTGTAAATATATGTCCATGTAGATTAGGTACCTTCTATTCTTAGTAGGTATAGTTTTATTCCATAGATTTTATCTTGCTTGAGGATATAGACCTATAAAGTTTAAGTGGATAGTGAATTAATTAACAAGTTCTAGAGATCGTGAGTGAAAATTATACGACTAAACCATTTTGATTACTTTATTAATGAATAATTACGTTGAGAAAATCTAAATCCAGTAGTTAAATACTTATAAAAGTGGTAGACGTAATATCAAGTCTAATTATGTCTGCACAAAGATCAGTTTTTTTTTTAGTTTAATTAAAAAAGGGGGAAAATTGGGGTTTTGAAATTTCAAAGTAAGATAACTAGGCCTAATGGGGTATCATATGAAAGGCCTTTACCTGTACATTCTAAAACAGATTTTTATTTATTTTTATACATAATAGTTTTTGAGTAATCGTGCAAAATGTCAAAAAAAATGCAATAGAAATCTGTGCGGGAGATATTATAGTGCATAAGTGTACCTATATGCAAATACATGTGCACTTTCCATTCCCTCACGCTCATACTCCGAAGGAATGGGAAATCCGATTCGACCGAACAGATCAGGCGCAGAACCTACGGCATTAAAAAGATGTACCTATTTATCGGGTCTTTTATCCTACTTCCAAAAAGGAGGAGGTTCTCAATTTGGCTGGTATCGTTTTTTTCTATGTAGGTATGTGCAATGTGCATAGATTTCTCCGGGATTTCTGGACCGAATCGCTGTCAGTGATTTTTTCGGCTGGCATTCTGACAGGTTTTGTTTGAAAATACTGTCAAAATATTAAAGTTACGCTCGGATAACGCTTATTTTACGTTGGTGAAATGGGTCCTTAATAATATTATTATAGAAAATGTAGTAAAAATAAGATAGGAACTCCGTAACACCATTGTTACAGACAGCCCACGTGCCTTACGCTGCTCCCGCGCAGTATATCAGCGTAAAGAGTAGACAGTATTTTGCACTTCGCGCACCAGGTACGTACTCAGAAAACTCTATTTAATCTTATGATAGAGGTTTTTTGGAACGAAGTTCCCCATATGGAACTTTTTTTGCGCGTTGATTTGAACGTTGCGGAGGGGTACCCTATAGCCGGCAAAAAATGTCCGTAACGTTAAAAAATAAAAGCGTAAGATTTTTTTCGTTACAGTCCTTGTTATCTAGGCCTCAATAGCCCAACGGTTAAAGGTGCGGACTGAAAACTGAAAGGTCGCAGGTTCGAATCCCACCCGTTGCACTATTGTCGTACCCACTCCTAACACAAGCTTTCTGCTTATTTGGAGGGGAGAGAAGGATATGAGTCAACTTCAACTTGGCTGATATTCTTTATTAAAAAAAAAAACTTTTTTATTTTACACTGCCTTCCTACTTCTTCGTGCCTTGTTTATAAACGAGACATGGGCAAAACAATCTGTGCCCAGTTGTAATTCCTGAAAACGACTAAGTATAATTAGAATTGACTGAGCCTAGTTTCTTGCAACTGTGTGCAGTGCTCCCGCAAAGCTGCTAACCGTCACAAGTGGAGGAGCATCGCTCGGAAGGCGGGGCGACAAAAAACCAAGGTGACCGACGGTGACTGATGTCACAATATCATATTATCATCCCAGAAACCACAACCTCTCTGTCAAGAGTGACTGATTGAGAGATAGTCCGGCATAGACTAATAATATTTTTTTATTGTGTAGACTCTAGAATGCGCCCCTGTGTCGATGTAACACCTCTGCGAAGAGTTACAATCTGACGCCAGCCATGTTCAGCACCGGCCCACACCGACCAGCAGTGATCTATTTATTTACAATACTATCTTATATCCGATTGACAGGCCGTTTTAGCTTCTATTAGTTTATATTATAGGAAAATGTTACACCTATCAAATATCTCGAAGCCTAAACGGAATAAACTTGACAAATGTTCCGTATTCATTTTAGTACGGAGAGAAATGGGGAAATTGTCATATTAATGGAAATAATATCTTATTTATATATATGTACATATTTAATTTTTCAAATAAACTTTTCAATTAAAAAAGCCTATGTAAAGTGGATGGTCTCAGCCCATAGGCTTATGCCATAAGCCCATGATATAGGATGGGTAGGTAATGTTTTCTTTCAACATATAAAAGTTTATTTCCAGTTTTAAAAGTAAAACTTAATAAATTATATGGGCAAAAAATATGGGCACTATGGTTATTTTTATTTAGCAAAATTACGTTTTTGTAATAAAAATATAAAATAAGTTAAAAAAGAATGGATATTTAACTTTTCTTCGTCAACCTGTAGATGTGCAATGCTAGACATAGGTATTTTGCTGGGACTCCCACACGCCTCAGTTTTGCGCCACTAGAACTGCAAGATATCTAGTGTCTGCAATATGTCTAGTGTCTGCCTATATGAAGGGTTGCCAACAGTGCGCTTTTCTTTACAAGGTCACAATTCCATCACCTTGGGACCCCAACGCCAATCAGCTCTTCAAACGTTGTGGCCCGCTTATTGCCACTTCACCTTCCTATTCGTTAAGCTATTCGGTTACTCTGGTCCTTCTAAGGATCTCCCCAGTTTTTAATGGCATCCCAAAGTAAGTGAGGGTATAGTAGATTTAAAATTTCAATCAATTAAAACTTTCTGCCTGCTATACAAGCTAATTAGTATCCGAGTTTAATTTTGGGGCAACCGAACCTGATTCTCTTCATTTCTACTTATGTTGCGCTTTAATGTAAAAAGCTCGATTTTTATTGATGCAAAATATGGGGACTGTGACATACTTGGTTATTATAGGAGCAACAAAATAAACTATCAGGTATCAATGTCTTTGGTGTGTATACTTTAAGTGTTAAGGCGATCGAAATATACTCGTAACAATAAAAATTTTATGCCATGGACATGCTCTCGATATCCCCAAAAGTATTATTTTATAATTCTCGCTAAGAAGAATTTAGATTCACCCACTTATGGTTCAGTATAATATAAAAACCAAACTTTTAACTCAGTGACGTATGAAAGATCTTTACCTAAGACTGACCAACCTTAAGCCTGTACCTTAAGCCTGAAAATAATATAACTTCAATAATCTGTTTATTTGAATTGTGTATTGCACAATCTAAAAATAATGGCGTTAAAAGACTATAACAATGAATGTTAGTCATACTGAACTTGATTAATGGTCCCCACTCCACTCCAAGTAAATAATAAATAAGCATGTGATGGGAGTGGGTACGATAATAGTGCAACGGGTGGGGATTGAATCATCAACCTTTCAGTTTTCAGTCCGCAACTTTAACCTTTAGACTATTGAGGCTCAATCTAATCTGGTTTTTTGAGCCTGCCTACTTTCTTGTCATTTAATTCAAAGCTAATATTATTACAATGACAGTCAAATTCCTAAACATTCCAAATGAGACAACAAAACGGATGGAGCCTTGTTGCAGTAACGGAACCCTAAAATAAGAAGATTATTATTTAATCCTAAGTGAAGTGTCTTCTTCATTTTATCAAGACTCAAGTGTCGATATATTGTTATAACGGTCATGTCCGAGCACTAAAGAGTACAGGCGCGATAGCCACAAGGATGTCCCCCTTGTTAACGATCCCACAGCCAAATAAATTTGTAACCAAATTAGTCCCGAGCGATAAAATTTATTCGAGATCCACTAAGAAAAGTAAAAATAACACATTCCCTGTCGGATTAAATAAGAGATACGAACGAGATACGGACCAAGTGAGGCTCTTCCGCCCGGTTTTAACACTTCCAATTAATAAAATTGATTTTGTTTTTTAATTAAGCCCGTAACGAAGACCGTGGGCTTGTTTAGGACCCGATCAGGTATACACGGACCTTTTAAAAGAAGATTTATTTTATTGCTCGAAGCACAGCATCGACATCTCTGAGTCGGATCGCGTGCGACGCCTGAGACATCGATCGGAACACGGACGAATCACGGTTTATAGCGCCAGCGACGAATAACATTTGTGTTTATAAACAAATTGTTAATACAATTTTGTGTGTCAAAACATTGATATACGAACATAACTTACGTTCAATAATTTAAGCATACTTACAGAGATTTTTAAGTAGGCTTTTGTAAAATGGAATTGTTTAATAAGTACTTCCAAGCCTTACAATATGCACGTTACACAACTGCACACTGTGATAAGCATTTCTTTGATATTTTATATTTCACATTACGTTAAAATACATCGCCAGATAGGTGTACATACATGTACATCATAGCTAATTACATTACATCACGAAAAGAGTCCCAGTTCACAAAAATGTTCAAATATTTAAATATCAATCCGGCCGCCAAGTCGAAAATAAACTATGATTCGAAAATAAATCAAAAAGTCCAATGCATTTCATTACCATCATTAAAAAGCTGGCAATTTCTGATAAAAACCTTGCATTCATAATGTTACAGCTAATTATCCTACTGGTATGAATGTACAAAAAACCATAGTTCTCTTCGTAATAATAGTTCTTAAACATTTTACAATAGGAGCTATAATGGAAAAAAATAATTTTCTTTGAAGGGGAGACTGTACTTGAAGCACGCATGAACGCATATTTACCGGTAAAATGTATGAACGAATCTTGCAGCATTTCGCACATTTGCATATGAATGTGTAATTAAACAAGGACTATGCGGGCTCAAAACACTCGTTTTGATTCGACATTTTCAACCCTATAGCGGGTACTTACTTTGAATTTGATGTTAACAACGCTTTTTATAGCAGTTTTACTAATTTCTTTTTAATTTAAAAAATATATTAACGTACAGAATGATATGTAATAGATTTGAAGACACTCATATCCTACGAAATGTGTAAAAAATAGATTATATTATTATTAAAAATTACATGTTAAGTAAATGAACATTCAGAAAAACAAAGAAACAACAAACATTTTGTTTACATAGTAAATTGGAAAAATATAGGTTGAAGCAACACTGAAAAATCATCGATGAATCAAATAGTTTTGATGAAATAGTATGATGATTAAGTTTGAATGAAAGAAATCTGATTTTAATAAAAATAAACTATGTGGAAACATTAATGTGGAAAGGTGGAATAAATGGTAAAAAGTACCTAACTCATGTAAGTAAACTGACTTATTGGACGGACTCTAGCACGCGATAATAATAATAACTAGATGATGCGATGCCCGCAACTTCGTCCGCGTGGATTAAGATTTTTTTATTTCCGCGGGAATTCTTCAATTTTCCGGGGCAAAATGTAGCCTATATGCTAATCCTGGGTACGAACTATCTCCATTCCAAATTTCAGGAAAATCGGCATTTGTTGTGGCGTTATCCATCCATACATCCATCCATCCATACATCCATCCTCACAAATTTTCGCATTTATAATATTATTAGTAGGATTATGATATCACTAGAAGGACAGCCGACATAAAACAAAAAAGTGTACAAGGCGTGCAGAAAGCCCTACAATAGACTTATGTCCAGCAGTGGACGTCTATCGGTTTACGAAAATGAAGTTCACGAGTACGAGTATGTAGTACGAGTACCTAACTCGACTTGCAAGAAATTGCGACCGTTAACTATGTTGTCTTTACAATAACGACAGCAAAAGCACAAAGTTGAAGCCAGATTTTATTTTTGAAAGCATCGTAAACATGCTTGTTACAAAGCAAAAACACTCCAGTTTCAATATGGCATGCGATAATATGGTCAAAGGGAACTCATAAACAAAGGCCGCGAAGGGCCCTGGCTGAACAATTAACCGAATCACAGTAATTGCGCCATTGAAAACGATACCATCGTTGAACTTTTTTTTTCACAAAGGGAAAACAAAAGCAGCCCTTTTGGCACGTGGCCCTCAATATGCTAAAGGGTTGTACAATGTACGTACATACGGTGAGCTAAAACGCTTTGTGTGTATTTTAACTGCGCAACATATTGATACTTTTGACGGAGAGGTGCCATAAGGTGTAACAGGTAACTACGCTGGGTGCGCTTGCGTAGATGTAAGCGTCATGTAAGCTGCCGAAGCAACGCATGCTTTTGCATGCGTCTACGCTGACGTATGCGTCGCATGCGTCCACGCATATGCTGACGTATGCGCTAACACGTACCTACGTATTAAGCAGATGGTTGTGTCAGTTTAGTGTACACGTTAAACGTTAAATTTTATAGAAGATTACAAAGCTTTTGAGTATTTAGGGAATTATTGCGTGCTCTTGCATGGAACTAGGAATTGCGACTATGTGCTCTTGCTAGACAACATGAGACATGTACACAGATATGCGTCTGCATAGTTAGCACATGCGTTTAACGCAAGTTTAAAGCGCACCATTGTAGTTACAGCTAATACAGCACTGTGCAGCGTCGTCGCTGCCTTTCTTCGCTGCCACAGAGACATTATAGGTATTATAGAGATTATAGGTAAATAACAAAAACTTGAGAGGTGTCAAGGGACACCCGGATGGAACGTAGTTCCTTTCGATTACATTGTGTTCGGTATTTTCGCGGTACAATATTGAGTCTCCGTAGCCTAGTGGCAGTCGCCTAGCAGCCAAAGGTCGATGGTTCGAATCCCAGCACGACAGACCGAATTTTCCATTTTCAATTGTATTTTAAACAATTTCTACATGTGGAACCTTTCCCTAATTTTTTATAACTTATAAAAAATTCTGTGGTACCACGACGAGTCACTGTAGGAAAGCTTACGACTAGTCGACGTTAGCTTTCCTACGACGTCCCTAGTCTTATATAAAAGTTAGTTTTTTTACTTTCTAGTAATCATTATTATCAATAGTTACTGCTTTTCAACAGTAGAGATGTTTTTAATATTTTAAAATTAAGAACTTTTAGGTATATTATAAGTTAGTAGAGAATATAAATGTAAATCCCATCAAATTCAAATATCAATTTCCCATTATTAATTTCATATAGTCCAACCTATGGCTTAATGCCAAGTTAAGCCTATACCACCCTTACGGAAAACAAATTCTGCTGAGAAGAGTCGGCAAGAAATAGTATTTAGTTTGCAAAAAAATTCAACTTTTTCTTTTCTGTTACAGTCAAATTGTCTAACCTTGCATAAAAGGCGTTAATATAATAGTTTTTTTCTTGAATTCCAACTGATGATCTGTTGAATGAACTGGCACCATGCACAGATGTCAAACACACCAAAGATTAATTATTAATGAAACTCGATAATCGCCGTCCCGTCGTATATGACACACCAAACAATGGGTATTACGCGCTTAAATCCAATAATTATAGCTGCAGAATAATTATCACTTTAATCCGCGAGGGTAGAACAGATGTGACTGCACCGGGCCACTCCAGCGGCCACTGTATCGTTAATAATTGTTTTTTTTTACTCTTTTGACTATAGAGACCCCATTCAGCGCTTTGTAATTAGCCATCGGCGTTCTTTCAATGATTATGCGAACCAGTTCGTAGACTCGTTTTGGAGTACTCTTCAAAATTGTATTTAGTCGTAGTCGAAATATTATGCTTTAGTCTTTGATGCATGAATTTGGTGGATGAAAATATTATTTAACAGGAATTTGTTATGTTAAAACTTATTGACTGTACCTATGCCTGCATGCCAACGTCAAATTGTATCAAGGTAACTGGCTGCATTTTCATGTTCAGCAACCAGGCTGTACCAGGCTGTGTACAAAAATATCACAGGCCTTCTGTTAACAGGAGAGGCAATTGACCTCATTAACTTGGCTGTTCAAAAATACCTTAATTAGATGTGACATTATTTTATTAAAAACTCGAATAAAAAAACTTGAGAGGTGTCAAGGGACACCCGGATGGAACGTAGTTCCTTTCGATTACATTGTGTTCGGTAATTTCGCGGTACAACATTGGGTCTCCGTAGCCTAGTGGCTCCGGCAGTCGCTTAACAGTTCAATGTTGTACCGCGAAAATACCGAACACAATGCAAAATTCACATTCAACAAAAAAGTGTCGGTTTCAAAAATGTGTCGAGTATCGGTTCCTTAATTTTTTCCGCCCAGCCCCCTTCCGCACCGCGCGATAAGGAACTTACGTTCCAAAAATTAGGGAAAAATTCCACATGTAGAAATTATTTAAAATAAAATTGAAAATAGAAAATTCAGTCTGTCGAGCTGGGATTCGAACCATCGACGTTGAACTTTTAGGCGACTGCCGGAACCACTAGGCCATGCAGACGCCGTGTTATATGGCGAAAATACTGAACACAATTCAAAATTCACATTCAACAAAAAAGTGTCGGTTTCAAAAATGTGTCGAGTGTCGGTTCCTTAATTTTTTCCGTCTAGCCCCCTTCCGTACCGCGCGATAAGGAACTACGTTTCAACTTGTATCACTATAGACTACTGAACTGATTACCTACGAGAATTTTAAATTTTTGCATGACCCTAATGTGAATTACTTATAAAAATTAAAAAAAAAATAAAGTCACCATCTCGTTTATTCGTGTTTTCTAATCTTTTTTACTTCTGCATCCTTAGCAAGCAGGGGCAGAATTGATCATACCTAATGCCAATACTCAGTAAAAAAAAACTGTGATCGAAGTGCCAATACTAGCCAACCGACAACCAGTATAGTTTTCAAGTGTGTGTGCCAATCCAGGCAGGTACATTTCCTCTTCCTCCATTGAACAGGTATGAGAGTGCAATACCGGCAACTTTCCAACTCCGGACTACTACAACTATTGCCTGCTGAGAACTTTTTGAAACAAATAAATCCGATAACTTTTTGGCTTCAAACTCAGAATTCTAACACCTGCAGTTGAACGCACGAGACTAGAACGAGGCGTTCTGCAGAAGAACATAGAACTTGATAAAGCCCTGACAGTTAACCCTTCACACAATGTTCAGTCGCATTTAAATATTTTGACCCCCGGCAAAGGAGCATAATCCACGTTGTTCAACATTCATATTTATTACATCGCGCGTGTAACCGGCCGTAATAGAATAAAGCCATTGTGCCAAAGGGCCGATTTAACCCTTTCATGGTCGCTAAGAGAAAGGACTGCTAATGGTCTTATTCCGTCTAATGATGCCCTGTCGAGGAGGGTTGTTACTGTTGCGAGATGAAGTGATAAGTCAGTTTATGAATTTCTCTCATCTGTTCTTAGGGGAATCGGGTGTATTATTGTTTGTAACTTTTGTAAGGGCAATTGTTGCTTATTATTATTCTGCAATATTTGAAATTGGGTATATTATAATATGCCTCTATTTTTTAAATTTCAAATGGTATATAAATTTAAATATACCCATAGACTTATTATTTAATATACCCAATAAAGTCCATGTGACTAGATGTCTACAAAATAATTCGCACGATGCTTATATTGACTAGAGTTTTCTTTTCGTACCAAACCCTTATTATCCAAAATATAATATTTTGGTTGATGAATTCAGTAAACCATTGCTTTATATTAACCTAATAATAAATCCTAATCACGGTTCCTCGTTTGTTCAGCTGGCGGATTTGAATAATGATTTTTTGGGGTTTTTACACCAAAAAAACTAATTGCATTACATTATCGCCCCTAACCTAATAACAAACAAGCACCCCTTTGTTTGGCGTCTGAAAAAATTGCTTAAGGGCTGAAATATGATAATGATCATTTTTTTCTCTTCCATTCGCCTGATTGCGTATAAATGATGATCAAGACAAAAAATATGATGGGGATTAATCTTGCGTCCCAATCAGTGGCTATGCAAATGCAAAGCAGATGCGCCCGTGCCTTATCGGTAACAATTTTTTAACCTGCTGTTTGTGTGTTGTGTTTTGATTTTTATTGTTTTGTTTAACTAGTGGCAGGAGTGATTCACCGGACATAGTTTTGACATAGAAGAATTTTCTCTTCTTCTTCTTTATCAATTGATAGACATCCACTGCTGAACATAGGTCTCTTGGATATACTTCCATATGCCTCAGTCTTGCGCCCCCTGTGTCAAATTTTATCTCTAATAATATTCAATAAGTTATTTCCGCGACTTCGTCCGATTTTCTGTGGGACCGGAATATACCTATTACTATGTCGTCAAAATGCAAGTTACCTCGTTATCATAATTTATCAAAATCAGTTGATCGATTATAGCGACAAACAGACTCTTTCGCTCTCTAAATATACCTACATAAGTAGGTACGAAATACGAATTATTGAATTTGTTTATTGAGGTTCGTTTCAACATAAACCTGTATCGTATTACGAAGGTTGTCAATATTATATTTATGACCGCCATATTAACGGTCAATTTGCGTGACAACTCTATTATTTTATCTCTCGTAATCAATTTATTGAAACAACTTCACTAACTAAAGAGATGTATCAACCTGGTATCGTTTCGTGGTGGAGTCAGGGAGATATTATGTTTCTAGAGAGGGCAATGTTTCTTGAAAAACCTCAAAGAGAAAAGAATTTTCTTGAAAAGAATAAGGTTAGGTTTACACTAACAACACCTGACTGATGTTCTAGAAAACTAGGTTTAGTCGAAGCTCATTCAATGGATCTCAATGTCAATTATTATCCTTCACGCATTAATATATTGTATACTAAATAATAAATGCAGTCTCATATAAAATCTGATCGCTTTCAATTCTATTAGTTCTCTTAGTATTCCTATTTCACTTTTTAGGAATTGTTAAAAATTAATTCTCATTCTATGAGAAACAAAAAATATGTGAAGACGTATTTTTACGTAAGGAAGCTTCTGATTTCTTCTCTTAACCACTTTTCTGTTCTTTTTTAAAACTCTAACTTTTTAACTCTTAAAACAAATTAGCTAATGTTTTTATTTTAAAATTTTAAAAGCACATTGCAAGCAGGAGAACAAAATTTTATTTTAACCTAATTTTGTTAGATTTCATCTGAATTTTTAAGAAAATAATAAAAACCAAGTCCTCATGAACATTCAGACGTGATCTCATTGACGCCTGAATTATAAGGTACATAATATATTGCTCCATAGTATTATCTCAATGCGCAAAGTTGTTCTACTGTCGATAGCTGGTTTGCGCTTATATTTGCGCTTGACCACACGCAGTTTTACGTTATCTATGTCACTGCGAATACTTGAACTATAAGGCAAACTAAACGTAAATATACTTATATTAAAGTCTTTATCGGTACCTATATTGATTTTTATAAAAACTATAGACATCGTTAAAAAGTAATGGATAAAGGGTTATTAATAGGAAATTAGTTGGCAAATTCCAGATTTCAAAATTCAATTCAAAATTATTTATTTCATGTAGGCCAACGTGTGGCTCTTATGATTAGCAATTAATATCTAAATATTCGTCTAAAATTTATGTATGTATTTCTATGCAAATCGACCAAATCGGCTTATTTCGCAAAGAGATAGCTTGCGTCTCAGATGTTATCTGTACTATGCTATGTACACAGGATATTTCCCAAAAATATATATTATTGTTTTTTTTTAATCTTTATTTATTTTAAAGGGCTTTAGTTCACAGGAAAACCAGAAAGAAAACCCACGCAAACGAAATTACGGGCATCAGATAGTTTTATATGAAACTGAGAGATTTCGATCCAGGGTTCGAACCCGTAAATAATTAGAAGAGGTACATCTTGATCGTGTTAAAATGAAACCTAACCTTTTCTGCAGTAAAGCTGTAAAATCAACAAGAAAGTTAACAATAAATAACCGGACAGAGCGTAATCTAACTCCGCCTTAGACGACGGATGAAAGTGATTTACCGTCTATTTAACTATCTTAATTTATTACTAAATACAAAACTTGAATGGAAACCGATACTTTAATTAAACTCGATATTTTTCTTCTTTTTTTCTTAAATTTTATTTAAGAAAATTAGAACTGCAATACCACCTACCAAGTTAGTCAACTACCACCTTTGACTCGATGCTGTCACTTTCCATCAGGTGAGATCGTTAAAAACTGTAACCCCATTACGGAAAATTGGATGTTACATCGTTATATTGATTTGATTCCTATAAATTGTAGTTTATGTAGGATTATGTTATGTAATGGTCCTAGACAATAATAACGAATCTATTGACACCTCGTTCATTAAAATCGGCTCAGTTATTTAGGAGCTAGGGTGGAACATACCTAAATACAAACATACATACATAAACTGCTAAAATTTTAAACAATGCTTTGCCGTAAAAATGAAAAATGTGCAACTCATTTAAGTTATGCTATTAATAAATAATGGAATTGAAAGTTAAAACGCTGATTTGCACCAGAATTAAGCTCATAAGCTATATGTGACTTCTAAATACCATACCGTGCGATAAATTAAATTTACCTGCAGTTGTTTAATTTATTTACGTCCATTGTTATATTCCGCCGGAGCTCAGCGGGGCGTCTCGAGAAGTCGCCCAACATTTTGTTAGTATCGGTTTTAGATTTGGACGTTTGCTGATAAGAAACCGTAAAGACCAAGTTATTTTAAAGCATTCGCAAAATAACCTTAAACAGTGATTAAACCAATAGTGAATAAAAATAAAAGTGACTAGGATAATATTCCCTGCGGGATCGAATCAGAAATGAGGAGATCCTTACTGAGAACCAAAGTCACCGATATAGCTCAGCGAGTCGCGAAACTGAAGTAGAAATGGCGGGGTCCCAAGGTGCAAGAGTGGCGACCCCGCGGCCCGCACCGGGAAGCGCAGTGTTGGCAGACCCCCCTAGGTGGACTGACGACATCAAACGAGTCGCAGGGAGCCGCTGAATTCAGGTGGCGCAAGACCGAGGCCTGTGAAAGTCCATGCAAGAGACCTATGTCCAGCACTGGACGTCTATCGATTGACAAAGAAGAGTAGTAGACATTATAATAAGAAGACTTACTAGAAAAATTAATATACGGAAAAATTTCTTGTAACCAAATAAAATTATTTATTCCGTTCTAATACCAACAACTAATACCACTGGTATTTAATTCAACTCATATTTAACTCATTGGAACTCATATTTATTTTTTATTCAAAACGGATACCAATCTATACTTATAAAAAGACTTGTCCTGACTGACTGACTGACTGACTGACTGATCTATCAACGCACAGCCTAAACCAATGAAGCTAGAAACTTGAAATTTTGACAGTAGGTTCCTTTTATGACGTAGGCGAGCACTAAGAAAGGATTTTTTGAAATTCCACCCCCAAGGGGGTTAAATAGGGGTTTAAAGTTTGTATGAAAGTCCGTCATTTTTCATGTTATACCCATGAATCTCGGTATTTAGGCTTTAAATTAAAAATAAAGAATTACGTGTTTCACAGTTTCTCAAAATTCTACCCCCAAAGGGGTTAAGTAGGGGTTGATGTTTATATGATAGTCCTTCATTTTTTAAGTTATTTTTCAAGTTATGTTTACGAAACTTGGTATTTTTGCTCTTAATTAAAAATAAAGAAGTACCTACGTATTTTCCAATTTTTGAAAATCTTCCCCCGAAGGGGTAAAATAGGGGTTGTTAGTTTGTATGAAAGTCCGTCATTTTTCAAGTTATGTTTATGAAATTTGGTATTTTAGCTCTTGATTAAAAATAAAGAAGTATGTATTTTACCTTTTTTGAAAATTCTACCCCCGAAGGGGTAAAATAAAGGTTGAATATTTGTATGGTGGTCCTTCATTTTCAAGCTATTTTTCAAGTTATGTTTATAAAACTTGGTATTTTCGCTCGAGATTAAAAAATAAGAAGTACGTATTGTACATTTTTCGAAAATTCTACCCTCGAAAGGACAAAATAGGGGTTGATAATTTGTATGAAAATCCGTCATGTTTTAAGTTCTATCTATGAAACTTTATTTTTGGGCTGGCGATTAAAACAAAGAAGTACGTACGTCTTTCACAGTTTTTGAAAATTCTATCCCCAAAGGGGTTAAATAGGTGGTTGAATGTTTTTTGAAAGTCCATAAATTTTCGAGTTAGTTACATCGAACAACGGATCTACGTGATTCTTCCATGGGGTATGGTTGTAGACCTGCAGTATCACAGGTTACTTTTATCATGATAAAACCAGGAGTTTTACGGGATTTTCAAAGAACCTAATTCCACGCGGACGAAGTCGCGAGGGCAACAGCTAGTATTGTTATAACCCAGTAATAATATATCAAAGTATCTGCTGTATCTAGCTGCAAAATAATTACATCATAATAAATCCAATCGATTTGAAAAATGGTATATAATACGAATATACACAACCCCAAAGTAAACTCTTAAGATTTTATAGAGCGGTATACCAACTGAAGTGGAAATGTTCACATAGCTCGAAGAGCTGATGGTCGTTGGGGTCCCAAGGTGCTGGAGTGGCGACCCGCACCGAGGAGCGCAGTGTTGGCAGACAGTCGTCGGTCAAACTAGTGAGTTTGACCGACGACATCAAATGAGTCGCATGGAGTCGCTGGATTCAGGCGGCGCAAGACCGAGGCCTGTGGAAGTCCATGCAAGAGACCTTTGTCCAGCAGTGGACGTCTATCGGTTGACAAAGAAGAAGAAGAAGATATTGGTATCTTCTTCTTCTTCTTTGTTCTTTAGAAACTCCTCAAAACAAAAACTTGAGAGGTGTCAAGGGACACCCGGATGGAACGTAGTTCCTTTCGATTAATTAATTTGGCATTGTGTTCGGTATTTTCGCGGTACAATAATGGGTCTCCGTAGCCTTAATTGTGGCTTCTGCAGTCGCCTAACAGCCAAAGGTCGATGGTTCGAATCCCAGCTCGACAGACCGAATTTTCCATTTTCAATTTTATTTTAAACAATTTCTACATGTGGAACCTTTTTTATAACTTATAAGTTATAAAAAATTAGGGAAAAATTCCACATGTAGAAATTATTTAAAATAAAATTGAAAATAGAAAATTCAGTCTGTCGAGCTGGGATTCGAACCATAGACTTTTAACTGTTAGGCGACTGCAGAAGCCACAAGGCTACGGAAACCCAATATTGTACCGCGAAAATACCGAACACAATGCCGAATTCACATTCAAAAAAGTGTCGGTTTCAAAAAAGTGTCGATCCGTCTAGCCCCCTTCCGAGTTCCGCACCGCGCGATAAGGAACTACGTTCCAAAAAACTTAAAGATTATGTATGTTGTCGTAGACGTATGACTGTTAAATAATCATATGCAAGAACAAGCCCAGCAAAGAGGCATAGCCATACATTTCACAATCCCATAGTCAATGTAACAAGGATTCCATCGAATCAAAGGCACCAGTCGAAAAACATACAACAATAGCATTCCAGCGTTCGATTAATGATGTTCAAGTATGAGATGTCCCGAGAGCCGCGACACTCCTACACCTACTTAGTTGACATTATGTAAATACGGCCCCACTTTACATTGTTGTACTCATTATGCTTGGTAGATTCGTTAGGTGAAGAAACACATGTTGTTTTATCAGGTCGGGTAGTGGTGCGGCAACGTGGAAGTTCTGTGCGCACTCACCATAAGAGAGTGGTAATGTGTTTAACAGTAGGTGTAAGTTTGTACTTCTGCGTGTTTTGAAGTTAAAACACGAGCTGGTTTGATAGAAACCTTTGTTATTTGGGCTATATCTTGTCGACGATGAATTATTATGGGTTGTTCCTGACTCATCCCACAGAAACTCATCCCACTAATATTTTTTTCTTAACTCATCCCAAACTGATATTCTTATCTCAACCCCAAAACAAAAATTACCTAAACATTCGAACATTCATGTATGGTTAGCATAAAAATGCATTTGAACTAAAATATTGTACACATTTATACCTTTAAAAAAACTTAAATAGATAAATATTAGCAACTTTTCCAATAATTGTTAAGATACTAAATTTAAATAAAAGAGATGGCAATAGCTTTCGATATAGCGGTTTTTAATTTTGAAACTCAAACCTTTCAACATGCTAACTAGATGGCGCTTAAATTACCTAATTATTTTAATGTGCATTTTAAATGGACACTACAGTGAATAATTTGTGCATTTTAAATGCTAAAAAAACATTTAAAATATAAAGTGCTGCGAAATATTATCAATACACTTCTGTCTTTGATCAGCTGCTGCGCCATCTAGTCTAGCTCTAGCCAAACCTTCAAGCGTTTGCAATCGTAGAAAGAGAAATAGACAATCGTTAGTGTATCATAGCTACGGGGGCAGAACTACCAAATACTGCAATCAAAGGTTGTTATTTTCACTTTTGTCAAGCACTTGTCAAACGTGCAAAAAAACTGAAAATGACAAAAGACACATATAAGTTGAAACATCTCTCTCTTTGTTTAGCTTTGCCTCTGGTTCCAGAAGACCTGGTTGACGATGCTTTTTTGTATATAATGGAGGATTGTCCTCAATGGGATAATGTTACTAAATTCAATGATTATCTTGTTAAAACTTGGCTATATGATGGCATATTTCCACCACATATGTGGAATGTATGTAATCTTACAACTAGAACAACTAATGCACTAGAAAGCTGGCATGCAACTTTAAACCGGCACATTTCAAACAAAAACATTAACATGATAAAGTTACTTTATATCTTAAAAAAAGATGCGCGTCTGCAAATGCCAGGCTTAGCCAAAGTTCATCATGTTTTCCAAAATCAGTGAAAAAATATGAAGAAAATGAAGAAAAAATCAAAATTGCCATCCAGGAATTAGTTGAAGGGAGAATTGTAATAGGCCACTGTCTTGAAAAGTTGGCCCCATATGTTTTTTTTAAAGATAAGTAGGGGTTTTGATTTTAAAATGAGTAATTATTAGTCTAGTCTAACGTTCCTTTTTAAAAAAATATAAATATGGTTTTTGTGACCTTGTTGATGACCTTTAAAGGTAAATTTTGTGTCATTTATCTTTTCGTTTTATAAAAGTAGCTCTTGTTTTATCATAATTATGTAGGTATGCTCTTTATTTTGCGAATGTTGATTTTTTTAACCTATCATTTCTTGTTGATTGTTTCATATTGTAAATGTTGTATAATCTAATTATTATTTTTTCGTTTTTCGCCAGCAAACCGCTGGTAAAGAAACAAACAGATGCAGAGTAAAGAATATTATTATATGTTTTTTAAATAACTAGCTTTAGTTTTATGCTATGACTGTTATTCTGTGAAAGTTGATTTTTATAAATGTTTTTTTTTTATATAATTACACATATTATATCCTTTTATTTTGTTTTTGTTTTATTTAGCAGTAATTTTGATGTAGATTTTTACATGTTTTTGATTTTAAAAATACAATTCATATTCAACATATTTTTTGTCGGACCGTACTCAAAATCACAGGTTTTAAATAATAATAATTACAGCGGGATGAGTTAAGAATACTCATGGAACAAAAATCCCAAAAAATTGCTGTGGGATGAATTAAGAATACAAATGGGATGAGTTAAGAAAAAAATATTAGTGGGATGAGTTTCTGTGGGATGAGTGAGGAACAACCCATTATTGGGTTATTATTATAGGTATTGCGGTAATGTTTAGTCACATACTCTACTATATTTTGCATAATGAAGACTCTAAAATAAGGAAACGTTGGCCCAATTGCAACAAATCATACATAGATAACAGTTAACTTTTTTTAGTTCAATTTAATGAGTGATTGAAAGATCTTTTCTTTTCAGCTTGTTGGCCTACAGTCCTGGATACACCCGTTAAAATTACTACTATCTTAATTGAGTCTGATGCGGGACTATCTGAGAAAATTCTTTCCTATTTATTCAGCTTCATATGACATCAGAGGGTGGCATAGGTAAGTATGGTTATGAAATATTTAAGTAACCGTCCAATCGTGGCAATCAATACAGCTGTTAAGTACAAATTTATTAGATTTTTTTATTAAAATGAACCATGTTACTAGTAATTTATACCATTCTATTATTTTTATCCAAAGTTTTGAACATCGAGGACAAAACTTTCGTACACCATCGCCATAACCTCAGTTACATCTTAGCTCACACAATAAGATGATTACAATCCGTTATTCTATCTATTCCTCTACAACATAGGTACCTTATAAAAAAATAACAACGGCTTGGGCATTTATCGTGGGCGAGAGAAAACAATTGACGTTCCCTCCTGCTCTAATTTTAAAGATACACTCTCCGAGATAAGATTCAAGAGAGTGATTTGATTAATTCGAACAAGCCTTTAATACAAAGAATAGGTAGGGTTAAGTATTTTTATTGCTGACGCGTGTCGATATTAATCTGTGTTTGCTAGCAAGTTATTAATCATCGGTAATGAATTTTTAATGGGTGGAATTCAAGATTTACATTTTTTCGATGGTATTTGTTTATGCTAACAAAATCAATGGTCAAGCATCTGAAAGCATTAAATTTATTTTACTGATTTTAGAAGCATTTTAGTATTTCTATTATAGTATTTCCATGGCAGTGAGTAGTCTATGTTTATTGTAGAAGCGATGATTACTGGTGCCGGAAAGTCCTAGAGATGGCAATTACGGATCTGATCATTGCACAGTGCATGTGTAAAAAGGGTGACAGGCAGTGGCTGGATGAGAAAAGCTGAGGACTTTGTGTTGGCTATGATAGGGAAAGGCTGATAATGTCTAGCACTGGACATTTACAGGCTTAAATGACGAGGAAAACAGAAAATAAGTGAATGACCAAAATGACGTAATACGTAGTGGACTGGTCACTATCACAAAGACTGGAGAAATATTTGACGTTTAGTCGAAAGCAATAGAGACTGCATCTCGGAAAACGGAATTTAGGATACTATACTAGTAGATCAACAACAGGAATGGTTTTGTTGGATGAACAATTATTATTTATTGACTGAAAATTATTTGCTTGTCATTCACTGTACATTAGGAGAGTTTAAATGGCATAAGCGGTCTACCTAGGGCACCTTCTAAATAATATCCCGGCAAAATACTGAAAAACTTACAAGGTAAGGTAATAGAGCTACGGTATGATGATATCATTATACCGGAAAAGAAGTAGAAGCCAAATTAGAGACTACGAGCATAGAAGATTAATTCGTATAACTTTATCTTGTTTGACAAATGGTTTATCTCGAACCCACTAATTATATCCGTATTCGGTATTAAATGACCACACCTTTTCCTTTGAAAAATAAAACAATTATTAACGTAATGAGACTGTGGGTGGGGTCATTTAAAAAGCAGTAAACAAAATTATCCGACCCACGCCGACAGTTAGTTCGGCTAGAATTAAATTGGACGTAGAAACTTCGAATTAAAACCTTGCACGCCAATGTGAATAATTACGCATTTAATAATGCTTTTGTTCTCGAAAAGTCGACGAGAAAATTCAGGTAATTCAATTGTTTGAGGCGTTTAATTCGAGTGGGGCGGCAGTTTGCTTTCTAACGGGCTTCGATATTTATTTCGAACTAGCGGAAGCCGGTGATTCCACCTGTGCTCAGAAACATCTTTATAGAAGTTCACTGCTGGACATAGGTAGGTCTCATAGACTACCACATGCCTCGGTTATGTGTCGCCTGTATTCAGCAGCTCCCTGCAACTCGTTGGATGTCATTTAGGTCAGAGTCACCGACATAGCTCATCGAGTACCGACCAAAGCTGAAATGAATGACTAATCATTGTTCAAATTCAATGATTAGTCATTTCATTTCAGCTCATATCATTTAAGCATTTTAATGTCATATTATGACAAATATATGTACAAAATGGCGGATATACATAAGCAGTAATTTCAGAAAATCTTCGTATTAATTACCCACTAAAAGTTGAACCGCTTGTCCGTAAAACTAAAATCTGAGTTTTTGAAACAACGACAGTTTTAAGAGTAGAGGTTTTAGTTTTTGAACTTTTTCTTTTTGATCCCACTGTCATACTAGTAGTAATATATAGGCAAAAGTTGTTTTTTGGTTTGTCCTTCAATCACGCTGCAACGAAGCAACGCATAGATCATCGTGATTTTTGGTATAATAATAATTACAAGTTGGTTATATGGGTTACCTGGAGAGTGACAAAATACAAATTCTACTTTTTATCCCGGAAAAAACAAAGCATTCCTGCGAAATTTTTAATCTTCACTTATAAAATAAGTTTTTAACGAAGCGGCTCCGTTCGGTTCAGTCCCCGTAAAAATATCATAAAGCGCCATTAATAAAGTTTAGGGATTGAGATTTTAAAACTTCGCCCGATAAATCAGATTTATTACGGGGGGGGGGGGGGGGCTATAGTTAATCTCGCTCAGGAAATTAAACGCGGAATTACCATAATTGATACGGTTCGAGTGAATCGGCGCAGAAAACTGATCGCCTTTATAGCGGCTCTGGGAGGGAATATAGTAAAACTGTCTTAGGAGCCTTATAATGAACTTTTTGAAGGGGACTTTTACGATGCCTGTTACGATGAGCTTTCGCATCAAGATAAATTCTCTAAAAATTATTAAAATTCGTCTATAATAGGAGTGGGTGCGACGATGGTGCAACGGGTAGTGATTAACCATTGACCTTTCAGTTCCGCATCTTTAACCTTTAGGGTATTGAGGGAATGAATGACTGACTCTGATGATTATATTATTTGACAATAGCATAACTCAACACAAATTTTTGTTTGTATGTCCATTCGTCTTTTCGAATCTATCTTCGAAAGTTTTCCAGGACTTTCAAAGAGAGAGAATTATAAAATGAGTGATCTAGTAGTCATAATCATGATAATAATTATGTAGTTAAACTAATAATGGAAGATCAGAATAGAATAGGAATATTTTTTATTCAAATAAACATTTTTACAAGTGCTTTTGAATCGTCGATGAGTCTACCACTGGTTCGGAATGCCCTTCCTGCCGAGAAGAACCAGCAATAAATTCGGTTTATCTCTTTATAAAACAAGTTTACAATACGTGTACGCTTTTCGCGTTATCTATTTGTATAATCTGTGTTTCAATATTCTGTCTCAAACCCTCATGTTCATTTACTCATTCTTTGGTTTGGACGAATTGCAGGGCTCATTCATTCGTGAGCATACGGTCTTTTATCGGGTCTCTTCGGGTCTCCGGTGAACAGCCCAGTTGGCATCGACTAAGGACATCGGCCGACCTAGCTGTGTGCTGTATATTGACAACCTAATTCATTTCGGACCTTTAAAAAAAAACCTTTCATCACCGCGGTGAACATTGAAACATCTCGCTGTATTGTGTTGTGCTGTGCCATTACTAAACTTTTACGAACAGTCATCCACGTGCTGCCACATGAGTGTAATCACCGACGCTTGAAAATACGCCTGAAAAGTCAGACAGTCACCGAGCTTGGACATTTCTCCGGTAACACCGTAAGTACCTGTCTTTTGTCCAAGCCAAATTTTGGAACGAGTGAACTTTAGATTTTCACATCGACGGAACTCATTAACTTTCGTGTCCGAACCCAGATGACGTCACGGGACTCCTAGCCCCTACTAGTCTCGTGTCGATACATCTTTTTGGTGCCGAAACCCGGGAACATAGGTGTTGACTGATTTTCGTGTCGTATTTTGTAACACCCGTTAAAATACACGCTGGTATCTTCTAACTATAAAATTGTTCATTTTGGTACGGCCCTCGCAATAGAAAGTGAGACATTGCTTAAATTCTCTCGATCTAATTAAAATCTTTGTAAATCAAGTGTTTAATTAGGTAATTTCAAGTTTATAAAGTATCGTATTGTTTTATTCTGTTATCTAAGCAACAGTAAAGTCGTTTCGGCCATTTTGTAGGTTGTAACGTAACTTATTCATAAGGCTAGTTATAGACAACATTTCGGTCTAATACATTCATTCCAAAAGGAATGCAAGTTGCATGGAACTAGGAATTACGATTCGCCTAAAAGTTGCCTGTTGCAACTTCACTTGAAAGCCGATTTAGTCTATGGTCTATTACTGTTAGGTTGGTACTATACTAGTCACTTGCGCGAAGTTCGTTATTGTTTACATTCCAAAGACGTGCATCTGCAGCTAGGTTCGGTACCTTTGTTCATTAAGTTTGTTACAGATCACGCGTAAACAATCTATCCACCTACGTTCTAGTATTCTTAACCGGTGTTTACGCGTATATGTTATTCGGCTGTGACAATCTTACCTTTCTGCCAACTCAAATTGACCGTGTTACTATAGACCATACCTTGCCTATAAGTAGCAAACTAAATATTTATCGGTGCTAATATATAGGTAGGTATACCATATCGACTGTAGTAACATCAAATCGTTAGCAGGTAACGCGTTATTACAGATCTTATACAGAACAAACTATCTCTTAACGGTGTTTTGTATAATTATCGGCTGTAATAACTTGTTAGTCGGTCTTATAATTTAATGATTATAAGAATCAAACGTGAATTTGTATGTTGTATAAACAAACTACTTATCTATGAAACGGTGTTTACGTATATAGTGCATTCGACTGTGACAATTTTCTATCGATTCAAACGCGTATTGCTGTAGATCATACCTACGCATAGGTAAGCAATCTAACAGATATTTACCGGTGCTTGCTTATACGTATGGAATTGTATTATCGGCTACGGTAAAACATAATCTACTAATAATATTAATAATTAAGTAAATTAATTATTGTAACCTACGGTTTCGATTACTTATAAGATATCAGTATCTAAAATAGTGTTTATTTTGTATATTATAACTATAAGTAAAGTATATATTTATATTATTTATGTTAAGTATTTAGTATAAATCTCACTACACTATAAACACCTATTGTACGCGAATACGAATTCTACTTCCACGGCAGGTAGATACAATTTAAATCATTCGTTGTAGTAGCCAACAAGTCTGCTTAGTTAATCACACCTATCGAAGCAAACCTATTGCACCTACATAGGTATAGGTCCGTGCATTAATTTTCGGTTTGACATTTTTCGTCATTATTAAAAATGTCGTTCAGTACGAGGCGTGCAATTCGTAAGACTATCTCTGCGAAAACTAAAGCTAAAACTACGGGAACAGATACTCCCACTGTTCAAGACTTGCCCACTTTACGTCGTAAGCGGACCATAGCGATGAACCGTATGGTCAAAGCCTTGGAAGTTGGTATATTGGCGAGAGAAGATGATAGTCAATGCGACTTATTTTTGTCATATTGCGATCAAGCAAAAAAAATTGCTAATGATTTCGAGCAGGCGCACTTAGCAATTCTGGAAATATTCGATAAGTGCAATGAAGATGAGGTCGGTGATGATGATGATCGTGTGCGCGTTAGATTTGATGACATCTATTTTCAAATAATGAGTATGCGTCGGACTTTTACAATAACTGATTTGAACTTATCGAATGTTGATGCCGTTCAAAGACAATCCTCATTGTCGAACGTAAAGCTGCCCAAGCTTCAATTGCCAACCTTTTCGGGTGATATTAAAAAGTGACCTGAATTCTATGATACCTTCAATGCCCTTATCCACGACTGTCCCTCTCTTACCAATGTAGAAAAATTCCATTATTTAAATTCTTCTCTGAGTGGCGACCCACTGGCCCTTATTCGTCTATTTCCAATTACAGGCGAATTTTATTCGGACGCGTATACGGCTTTAACAGCGCGATATCAAGATAAGCGGGAATTAGCCTTTACCTGCTGGAAGGATTTTTTGACCGTTAACTTTAAAATTCAGAACCCGGTGGAGTTTCGTCGCACGTTAGACAGTGTTGATGAGAATTTATGCATTTTAAAGAAATTAAATCTTCCAGTGGACCAGTGGGACTTCGTTATTGTCTACCATCTATTATCCAAGCTTGATACCAAATTGCGCCGCGATTTTGAAGAAAAGTGTTCAAAATCAGAATTCCCAAAGTATCTACAACTGAAAGAGTTTTTACATTTGAAATGTGAAGCACTTATACGTGATAGCCATTTTAGTGAGTCGTCTAAGCCTTCTAGTTCCATCAAGGATACGTCTAGGTCTGTGAACTCTTACAATAAGAGATCTAATATGTCTCACACTTTATTAACTGATAATTCAAATCAAACATCCTTGGAATTAAATGTTAATTCCATCGCTACCGAGTCTAAATCTGTGGCGCTTGTGGCTAAGGACTCTTGTGGGCTAGTTGGTTGTTGAACATAGACTCAGAAGCGGAACTTATCACTCAAAACTAATCACGCCTCACATCTAATCAATTTCACCACAAACACGACAGACAAACACCATCTGAACGTGAGGGTAGTTATCAAAACATTTAAATATCAATTAATCAATAACACTAATCTAAGCGTACTGGCAATATTTATTCGATTAGGGTGCGATTGCTATCGCAATCCCTCAATCAAATACAACAACCTAGACACGACAGCATGTACTAGTTATTGGAACTACTTTACTGTTCAGAAGCAGGCCTTTATTTCTATACCAAATATCTATCACAAATTATTAAATTAACACTAATTACACTAGCTTTTCTGCAAACTTATTTAAACATAAATTATAGGTAAATCACTCGCGCGATAACTCAACAGAGTTTAGCGTACGCTTTCACGACATAACCGAACTGAGAGCCTTTCGTCTTTCTTTTTGCTTTTTATATATTTCATTTACAAAATGGCGGTACCTCCCACTTCTTTGACGAACCTTTGAAATCATTCGTCCAATCGTTGGGAGAAGTCAAATATTAGTCTATTTAAATTCTATTCAGTCAAATTTCAACAAAACTATCACCTATATTATCTCTTATATTTAAAACTATTTGATATTATATACACACTAATTCTTATTATTATTCGTAAAAGCTAGTTAATTTAATCATGTAGCTGACATTGGTAAATCTTTGAAAAACACTACAGTCCTTTTGGCTACAGCCATTATTCAAATACAAGATGCGCATGGTGAGTATCAATATTTTCGTGCACTTTTTGACACAGGCAGTCAGAATAACTTCATAACACTCAAGGCTGCGCAATGTTTAAAATTAAAGCCCACCCTGTGCCAAGCTAATGTCAACGGTCTAGGAGGCGTAGCAGCTGAAATTACTGGCATAATTAACTGTCCCATAGCTTCAAATGGATGCACGCTATTCAATGTTGACATGTATGTTATGCCTACCATCTGTGGGGACCAACCAATCGCCAAACTCCATACTCAAGGTTGGTCTCACATTGAAACGTTACCATTGGCTGATCCAGGGTTTGATATACCAGGGCCTGTTGATGTACTGCTAGGTGCTGATGTATTCGCCGATTCCATACTTAATGAACACATAAAGGGAGCTGCTCGTCACCCGCTTGCCATTCACTCATTATTCGGTTGGCTTCTATTGGGAAGGTCGCCACTTCTCACTTCAACATTGCTTCAAATTTCACCAAACACAGATGAGTTAGCGTCCTTAGTTCACAGATTTTGGGAACTCGATATAATTCCTATAGTGTCCCCCCTTACCGCAGAAGAAGTTGCTTGTGAAAATGCTTATGTTTCTGAACATTATCGCGATTCGTCGGGTAGGTATGTAGTACAGCCTCCATTTAAGGATCAGATCGAGCCCACATTCCTGGGCTCAAGAGACGTTGCTGTGAGGAGATTCAAGTCTATTGAACGACGCCTTTCACGTGATCCTCTTCTACACCAACAATATTCAGAATTTATGGAAGATTACCTCCAATCTGGACATATGTCTTTAGTTTCAGCTAAGAATCTAAGTAAAGGCAAATATTACATTCCGCACCACTGTGTGATGAAACCAAAGAGCGCCACCACTAAGTTACGCGTAGTGTTTGACGCTTCTGCTGCAGATTTCAACCACAATTCGCTTAATAGTACACGTCTCACTGATCCAAAAACATTCTCTGATGGCCAACATCCTACACTTAAGATACTAGGTCTCAAATGGGATCCAACTACCGATGCGTTTTTATTCGATGTAAAGTCTTCTAATCAGTTGTGTACCAAGCGAAATATTCTTAGTGAACTCGCGAGAATATTTGATCCGTTAGGATTTCTTTCATCTCTAACTACTAAAGCTAAATGCTTAATGCAAAGACTGTGGATTCTAGGGGTTTCTTGGGATGAAGAACCTCCCGAGGAAATAACCTATGCCTGGAAAACCTTCTGCGAGCATCTACCAATCCTTCAGGATCTGCACTTATCTCGTCGTCTCACTGTCGATGGGGCACTCACTTATGAACTGCACGGATTCTGTGACAGTTCCAAACTCGCCTATGGAGCAATTACATACCTACGAACTATAGGTGCAGATGGATCTGTCCAAGTTCGACTGTTATGCGCTAAAGCACGTGTGACTCCCATCAAGAAAGTTTCTTTGCCCCGTTTGGAGCTATGCTCATCTGTGCTACTCGCAGATCTAGTTAAATTCGTTCTAGACACGTACCTTAACAGGATATCTGTTAACGCCATTCATTTGTGGTCTGATTCAACTGTCGTTTTGTCATGGCTTCGCGCTCACTCTTCTCGCTGGACTACATTTGTAGCTGACCGCGTGAGTCACATTCAAGAAATGTTTCCTTCCGAAGCGTGGCATCATGTAAGCTCTTCTGATAACCCAGTGGATGTATGCTCCCGTGGACAGCCTACATACGATCTCCTCCACAATTCATTGTGGTGGTCCGGTCCGTCCTGGTTATTGTTACCATCTAACCAATGGCCCCGCTCGTCGAAGGTTCCCATGTGTTCCCACGTTGAAGATAGCCTTGTGCATTCTGAAGAACGGCAATCAGTCGCCTTAGTCACTCAAGAGAATATTCCACGAGAATCACCCATCGATATTCTGTTGAGGAGTTTCTCGTCATTAGAAAAAATTACTCGTATTATAGCATATTCACGTCGATTTATTCATAATCTAAAGAACTCGCAAAACCGTCAAACCAATTCACATATTACAGAACCGGAGGCGAACGATTCATTATTGCTCATTGTCAAATTTGTTCAAGCTGAGTCACTTCACACCGAAATTGAACGTTTGCGGTCGAAACAAGTTTTAACGAAACCGCTTCAAAAACTTAACCCATTTTTAAATGAGGAGGGTATCCTAAGGGTGGGCGGTCGTCTATCCCGCGCTGGTCTCGAATATGAACAACGATACCCTGCTCTTTTACCAAGTGATCACCCGTTTACATCCAAGCACATCGAATCCGTTCATCGTCAACATTGTCACACAGGACAGAACACCACACACTACTTAATTCTACAACGCTTTTGGATTTTATCAGCCAAACGGGCTATACGTCGTTCCCTTTCGAAATGCATTCGATGTTTTAGAACGCAACCCAAACCGTTGGAACCTTATATGAGTGATCTTACAGCCGTCACAGATGAGGATTTATCTGATGTTAAATTATACCGCCCCAATCGTTGGCAACTTATCCAATGGTTTCTTCAAAACTTTTGGACTCGTTGGAGAAATGAATATTTAAACGCACTCACGCAACATGCTAAATGGACAAAGGTAGCCAAACCATTTAATTTTAATTCTGTCGTCGTCATCAAAGATGATAATCGCATTCCTGTACACTGGTCAATGGGCATGGTAATCGCTTTAAATCCGGGCCCCGATGGAATTATTCGTGTGGCTACTACCAAAATTAAGGACAGACTTATCAAACGAACACTGGTTATGTCCCCTTCCCATTGAAACTCTTAACTAACAGTAATAATATATATATTTTTTTTAATTACGTTTTCTTTTCTCCCAAATATTATAATTAAACATTCTAATCTTATCTTATTTATCCGGAAAATACCAGCTGTATTTTGGTGGGCGGTATGTACGCTTTTCGCGTTATCTATTTGTATAATCTGTGTTTCAATATTCTGTCTCAAACCCGTCGCTTTCGTTCATTTACTCATTCTTTGGTTTGGACGAATTGCAGGGCTCATTCATTCGTGAGCATACGGTCTTTTATCGGGTCTCTTCGGGTCTCCGGTGAACAGCCCAGTTGGCATCGACTAAGGACATCGGCCGACCTAGCTGTGTGCTGTATATTGACAACCTAATTCATTTCGGACCTTTAAAAAAAACCTTTCATCACCGCGGTGAACATTGAAACATCTCGCTGTATTGTGTTGTGCTGTGCCATTACTAAACTTTTACGAACAGTCATCCACGTGCTGCCACATGAGTGTAATCACCGACGCTTGAAAATACGCCTGAAAAGTCAGACAGTCACCGAGCTTGGACATTTCTCCGGTAACACCGTAAGTACCTGTCTTTTGTCCAAGCCAAATTTTGGAACGAGTGAACTTTAGATTTTCACATCGACGGAACTCATTAACTTTCGTGTCCGAACCCAGATGACGTCACGGGACTCCTAGCCTCTACTAGTTTCGTGTCGATACAATACGATAGATACTATGCTGTGTATGCAGTGTTTCCATAATGAGGGGAAGTTCCAAAAATGTATACTAATTACAATTCAATACATTTTAAGATGGGCAGACAGAAAGTAGCCCCATTCCCGCCGGTGGAACCCGTTCACGAGCATGACGCATGACCCAGCCGTTGCTTCGCTCAACCATATTATTTGAGGGAACGTAACAACCCGCATCACACGACACCACCACGGAAATGTTTAAAGAGTGCGTGACATACTTAGGCTACCCATGTTAAGGCATCGAATTGAAAACTAATATTCCAATACCTACTCATTTTAAGACATGACTGAAAGAGTACTAGAAGAAAAAGTAATATTTTTTTACTATAATCCACCAAACCAATTGTGTATTGTGGAGTCAAGTGTACGTACGTCGAGTGTGCTTCGAAGAGTTTGTACGGTGCTGCGTGTTAGTGTTGTGTTGCTCCTGAATTTCTTCTATACCTGTAGAAACGACGGTGTACAGCGCAAACTTTTGCAAAGTAACGCCTGCGTCTATCCAAAATCAAAGAGTTCCTTTTCCGAAATATTGTGATACAATGGGATAAGCGAGAACTTGGTTCAGTTACTACACTCAAAACTTCGATTATTGCATTCTAACAAATTCAACCATTTCATGGGAAAATGATTTTCAGAAAATCAGAGGGTAATCACACGGGGGAACAGATTGAAAATAACGTTTTAATGCAGACAAATTTGCAGGCGCGAACAATATTAATAAGAAACAATTTTTGCTACATAATGTTTCTATTCAAGAGTCGCGCATAAGATTCGACAAAATATTGAGACATTCCTAGGTGTTCTTTGTAAAAGTATGCTATTTATAATAAGCTTTTAAACAATTGAAGGAACGTTTTTAAATGAACGATTTACTTGCATATCGCGTACACATTTGAGAACGGTGGTTTTTACAGTCAAATAAATGTTTAAATGACTCACTATTATAACAGAATGGAAAAATTCGCCGCACCTGATCGGAATACTAAACTAGCGGCACGCTATGATGGCCGGTTTGACACATTACAATAGTGATGTGGAATGTCAATTTATTCTCGAACAAAAAACAATTAAGTTTTGTTTTTGTACCTGATTAAATAGGTTTAATAAAACAAAAATGTATATGTTTATTTAATTTATTTGAACGAACTGAATATTTGAATGAAAATGAATATACATACTTTATATGCACACAAGAAACATATGAATACAAAAGATACCAAAAAAGGTGCCACAAAAGGCCATAATTAATCAGATTCGTCCATACTACTATTTTCACTGTCGTCACTGCTATCATCACCTACATTAATAATTATATGTTCGTTTTCTATAATATTATCTATTTTCACATCTCTTTCATAATCTTCCCTTATTAATTTAACAGTTCTATTCACAACCTTTTCCCAGTCTCCTTTAGTCACATGTTCACAAGCTTCTTCTAATAATTTTAGCATTTTTTTTGTGGTAAATGGGGGTTCTGTATTGTGTCTTGCAGCATATCCCTTAATTTGAGCCCACACCAACTCAATCGCATTATACTCACAATGGTAAGGCGGTAACCGTATAACTCTGTGCCCATGTTCTAATGCTATTTCGTCAATGACGTATCGGATCTTGGTTGGTTTGTTTTCTTTTAAAAGACGTACTAATTCCGCTTTTAACATATTCATGTTTGCATCTACGCCATTTTTACGAAGCCATGCGACGATATCAGCTTTCTTTTGGGATTGGGCAGGTGGCTTGTCAATTTGCATCGAGTGGTATGGGGCGTTGTCCATAATTATAATAGATGGTTCAGGGAGGCTACACAACATTGAGGTAAACCATTCAGTAAACTTTTCTCCATTCATGTCTTCATGATAGTCTCCAGTGGTTTTTGACGCAAAAGCCATGAGAGAACCTTCGACAAACCCGTTGATGGTTCCGGCGTGACAAATTATAAGTCGCGATCCTTTTCCTACAGGAACTTTGGAAGTAGATGCTGCTGTGTCATCGTTCCAAGAACGGCCTACAGTATGGTTAGCATTAAGCCATGTTTCATCCAAGAACACAACATTTTGCCAATTTTTGATTTCTTTCACTTGCCGTAAAAAAGTATACCTTGCCATCGCTATATCAAATCTTTCCATCAATATTTTGCGTTTGTTACATTTTTTGTATCGAAATCCAATGGTCTTCAAAATCTTCGTTAAAGAACTTTCCCCACCGAAGAATAATCCAGCTTCCTTCAGTGAATGCACCAACTTTTTTCTTGTTGGATACTCCTTCTGTAAATAGTAGCCGTAAACATGTCTTCGGATAGCATCGGCATCAAAGCTATCGATGCCTACGACTGGTTTTGCTCGTTTTCTCTTTTTTGGTGTGTGAAGTTTATTTTCTTCTGTGCCAGTCTCGCCATATTTTTTTTTAGTTATCCGTCTAACAGTTCGTTGTCCAATATTAAGCGCATCAGCTACGCGTTCAACCACTGACGTTATAGGTAAAATTGGCCCTCCATTTTGAGCTTCACGATCGAAATAGTTACGAAGGCGTATTACGAACTCACGTGTCTGACTATTTAGAACAGTTCTCTGCGTACGTTCGGTCATATCGACGAAATCCACAACAAAGGGCTTGAACAGAGTCCAAATTAACGAGCAAGGGTCAACAGTAATGCAGTATCAATATTTGAAATCCAAAGCCAGGTCAAAACTATATCACAATCGCATTGCACTGACAGTTTATACTTTTCGAAGCAACGTCAATTCGAAACTGCTTTGTTTTGCATTGAGCATTGACGCGAGTTTGCCGGAGGTAGTAGTTGTGCTAGCCAGCGATCCTATGTGACGATCGTATTAGATTCCATTTTTAAAAATTTTCAATTTAGAAAACCAAATGCCGAGTTGTGGTATATATCATATAAAAATAAAAATTTTACCTTTTGTATGAAACAGCTGATATTTTTTTGCGATTTCAGAGGTTTGTCCACATAGTGAAAATTGTTCATATTCACAAGTACATTCACCCCTTAAATGGTGCAAACTGATTTTTGTACACTTGTATACATTTTAGAAATCAATTTAATAAATAAATTTTGAGTCCTAAACCTAAAACTACATTCGATAAAATTTATGAATCTCTGCACATCACTATCGTCAATAAAGTAATACAATTATTTCCTTCAAAGTCGTTATCAATTAATACGGAACTTCATGACCGGACAAACGTCAAACCGGCCATCATAGCGTGCCGCTAGTGTAAAATATAAGGAAAGTAATTTGTCGGTTGTGTTAGCCATCTGTTTTTGTGTATCTTTATGTGCATTTTAATTGAGGTCCACTTTTTTAAATAGTATGTACGTGATGTACTAGTTAAAGGTGATCGCATAACATGACCCACAAAATCCGCAGGAGGCGTAAACTAGAGGCGTGAAACCACAAAAAGAGTATTCCAAGTAAACAATAAGTTTCAAAAATTTCAAGAAAAAATATTTAATAAATAAAATGCTTGAATTATACACAATACTTTGTACCTATATAAAATAAAACTAAACACGAAAATCTGAAGCATTCTTACTCGTGGTACCTGCTAAGAATTACTCCAAAAACACAATGCGCTATTGAAGCTTTATCTCAATACTGAAAATGCATGAACGTCAAAAGGAAGATTATTGTTTTAGAAAATTGAAAAAAAAATCAGGTTCATCTAAGAAATACTAATGACGTCATTAGCGTTCACCACTGAAGTGACCTTCTACTGTATGTTCATTAATAATATTGTGACGTGTTCGATGCTACTCTGTCACTCACATTTTCAGTACCTACTATAAATGCGCTTATTGCAGTTTTTACGGCTCTGGCGTTTATGCCTCGCTATTTATTCGATCTCCTTTAGAAAAACCTATGATTCAACCGTCAAAATGGAAAAAAAGTAAACCACATTTCTGAGCTATTTGCGGGTAGAAGAAAAACTACGGTGTTTCAAACAAAGCCGTATTGGATGTTAACTAAGTCATTTTAAATTTATAAGAAAAAAAATACCTATATAGCCAATTATATTTTTGTTTATCTATCATTTTTATAGTCTATTAAAAACAAAAATTAAAAAAAAAACATAACCGTAACTCGTTAAAATTAACTGACTCAGTTAAATAATACACACGTGGCGTGCTATGGCAGCATAAATAATGGTATTAAAACGAATAGATTGTTTTAATTGTTACATTCAACTTATGTAAATATTTCATAATAAAATTATGGAATTCATAAATATGAATGGGTTAGAGCATTCTTTCAATAAGGCACGATACAGGCTATAATATTATTGTTTGGTATAATTGTTTATTTTTCAACACAAGTGGAAGGTGTTTACTTAATCTCTATAACACTAATTCGCTGAAAACTGATACTACTTGAATATTGTTTTTTTGTTGCTGGTTGCTATCAAGTGCAAGTACCTTATCATAAATTTTATTGGCAAATGCCTAGTTCACGGAAAGCTCAACGTTAGCGCTTCAAATCGGCACAATTCATGCGGTATGAAAACGCCTGTCCAGTATAGTATCAAAATTATTAATTTCACGTAGGCCAACCTGTGGCTCTTATGAGACGTCATGACTCTACCACCTAAAGCGGATTCTGCTCTGCTCTTTTCAAAATAATCATTTTACAATATTAATAAGTAGCTATTACATTGTGATAACTTTTTATACTATCTTGTGGGCAGCTAGAGGCCAAGCTGATTTAACCCATGCATCTTTGTTAGAATAGAATATAATGTTTCCACAATGACGGGAAGTTCCAAGAAAAAAACGTACTACAATTCAATTCATGTAAAGACGGGCAGAAAAAAAGTAGCCCCATTCCCGCCGGCGTCACCCGTTCACGAGCGTGACGCATGATCCAGCCGTTGCTTCGCTCGACCATATTTGAGGGAACGTAACAACCCGCACCACACGACATCACCACAGAAATGTTTAAAGAGAGCGTGACATACTTGAGCTACCCATATTAAGGCATCGAATTGAATACTAATATTCAAATACTAATTGTGAAATATTCAAATACTGACTGTGAAAAAGTGAGGTATTCACACACCTGTTGCTTCATCATCAACATCTCAACCCACTACTGGGCACGGGTATCCTCTTTTATGAGAAGGGATTAGTTCAAACTCCGGTCACCGGACTTAACCCGGACCTAGCCTCGGACTCTGCCAATCTGTAGATGGTGTGGTCCACACCAACTACAGATTGGCAGATTTCACACACCTTTAAAAACATTATGAAGAGCTTTCAGGCATGCAGGTTTTCTCACGATGTTTTCCTTCGCCGTTATAGTAAGTTATGTTTAATTTCTTAAAACACACATAAATCCGAAAAGTCAGAGAAGCGTGGGATTGAACACCGAACCCATCGAAAAGGAGAGCGAAGTCTCCTATCACCTGTTGTTCACCTGCGATTATATGCGATTAGTACCGAACAAATCTACTTAATTGTTCTCAGTACGCCCGTCAAAGCAGACAGATCAGAGCGCAATACAAGCCACGAAGTCGACCCAAAGCAGCAATTATCGCTTGAACTCGTAATTAGCGCATGCAAATATTACGCTGCAGCGCTGGTAATGTCTGTCCTAATTGCAAAACAATTACATTTAATCGGTCAAAATGACCATTTAAGCAGAAAGCGCTGTTTTCTAGATGAACAATATTTGATTGGCTTTAAAACAACAATTTAAAGAACCTTTAATCAAAAGAAACAAAACAATTATATACCTAATAGTTATAAAAACCACTTCGTTGTCATTTTATTTTTATTCAAAAGTAATGTGATGATGGAGAAGTAAAAATGTCAAACCACCATTTTCTATTTCTATGTTGCTCAGTCATCTTAAATTAAAAAAAGACAGAAATATAAAATGGTCTTTTAGCTATTCTTATCTTGTTAGTATCAGATTATTTTGTTAAATTATCAATATTGATGGTCTATAGAAGTACTGAGTTGTTGTAAAAAGTGAGACTATCGTCGAAATTTCTTCAAAACTTAATAGAAGTTCTACCTCAACTACTTCAACTTTTCTATTCCATTGAATTCTACCATGCGCTAACCATTATACGATACATTTTATCTAGTCTTCTTCTTTATCAACCGATAGACGTCCACTGCTGAACAAAGGTCTCTTGCATGGACTTCCATAGGCATCGGTTTTGCGCCGCCTGAATCCAACGGCTCTCTGCGACGCGTTTGATGTCGTTGGTCCACCTACTGTGGGGTCTGCAAACACTGCGCTTCCCGGTGCGGGGTCGCCACTCCAGCATCTTGGGACTCCAACGACCATGAGCTCTTTGTACTATGTGCCCCGCCCATTTCCACTTCATTTTCGCGACTCGCTGAGCTATGTCGGTGACTGGTTCTCCTAAGGATCTCTTCAATTCTGATTTGAACTTACAGAGATACTTCGAGCATAGCTCTCTCCATCGCCCGCTGAGTGACCCTGAGCCTTCTTATGTGGTCTATAATATTCAATATAATATATCCATATCTTAACTAGTCACTCTTTCACAATTTGTATGACTTTAAACAAGTTTAGGATCCTTCGTATTATTTCGATTACATTTGATTTTTGACGTTATGCTTATCGTTGCTTCGTTTTATCATTATCGTCATCATCATCTTTATCAGTCAAAATGCATCCATTGTTGAACATAGATAGTAGAGTACTCTTTTAGGTAGCACCAACGTTGCCATTCCTCGGCCGGCTGTTCGCATTCAATCGATGCCTGACACATTTCCGGAAGTTATCAATTTATCTAGCCGGAGGGCGCTCTACCTTAGTTACAATAGGAAGTCAATCAAGAAGTAATTATGTTTTGCAGCTTTTTGATTAGTTTTTAACGCTTAAAGCGCTGTTTGCCACTGTGCCACGCCGAATCGAAGGGTGTGGGAACCTTAGCCTTATCTACATCACGAAAACTTAATTAATCAACTTAACCTTTGCTTAGCAGACGCGAGACTTGTGGTTAAGCTATTAAGTTACGAACATAGTTATTATTTCCATGTTTCCAGTATCGTTTACATCGTAATATTTAACTGAGCATTCTTAAGATGTGAATGTTGCTTCACGCTGGATTTTTCAGACAGTTTTATTCATATTAATTGAAGAATAAAACTGTTTTGTGTCTCTTTCAAAAATCTTAATAAAACACTAACTATAAACTATAACTTTAGATTCATTTTAATTAATTGAGCTCAACGAAATTTTCAAAACTATGATGAGTACCTAATTTATACATTTGCATGCTATTTAGCAGAGTATGTAGGAATTTTTATGACATTGTTAATAACATATAACTATCATCATCATCATCATTAGCAACCCATCAACGGCTCACTACTGAGCGCAGGTCTCCTCTCAGAGAAGGGTTATAGGCCATAGTCCACCACGCTGGCCCAATGCGAATTGGTGGACTTCACACACCTTCTAGAACATTATGAAGAACTCTCAGATGTGCAGGTTTCCTCACGATGTTTTCCTTCACCGTTGAAGCAAGTGATAGTTAATTGCTTAAACGCATTTGACTCCGAAAAGTCAGAGGTGCGTACCCGGGATCGAACCTGCGACCCCCCGAATAGGAGACCACAGTCCTAACCACTAGGCTACCACTGCTTATATACATACAACTATACTATATACATATATAACTATACTGTACTCATATTCAGCAAATAAAGTTTCATTTCATTTCATTAATTTTACCTACTTACTAATACAATTTTTACTGATTGAATCTGTTTTCGCTCTGTTGCAAGATCTGAGTAATTTAATAAAAACAATATTTATTTAAAACCTAGAATTCTTCAGTATTTATCCATAGTACTGCTGGTGATCCTACTGGTAGTACCACGAATGTACGTGCCTACGTATAACGTAACATATGAGCAAACTCCATACAAATGCGTTTTGATTCTTATTAGACCAATAATATATTTTTACGAAAACCCGACAAACCCTAAGTACACAGAGATTCCTAGATTGGTTAGTTAATATAAAAAAGTAATTATCATTTGTAGCTAGCTAAAACATTGTGGATATTTTGCGTTCGCTTTCGTATAATGCTGGCATTTGAAATAATCATTTTCGCTACACCTGGTACAACCCTACACTGTACATCCCGAAAAAAAACTTCCAAAGCCAACCGTTAATCCACTCCGCTCATAATTATTATATTCGTTTGTTCCCCGGCTTCGTTTGCGGCCCGAATGCGTAATGAGTCCACCTTTCCAAGTATCGGGTTAGAGCTTATCGGGCGTGCCATCTGACTATTATATTACCAAAATACCACTTTAAATGCAACCCGCCGTAATCCTATAATTAACTTAAATGTAGTGTAGTTACATGAACATAATGGAAAATGCATTTTAGGTTGCGAAAATGAGGGAACTCCCGTCGAATTATACGTTCGTGATTTATTGAGAGACAGATGTTTGTACTCAGGTGTTTATTGTTCTATGGCGTTTTGGGTTTAAATTTTATACAGTTTACCTTTTACAATATTCTCTTCCATGTATTATATCTACTACCTAGATATACTCCGTTCGAGATTGATTTACCAGGCGTAGACTACTGATATTTCTGTTTATAATTGATGAAAAATTGATACTAAGAGAAAAGGCCTTTTAATTGTATGTATTAGATTCTATAGCTCCAAAAGATTTAAAATCCCCACTAATACCATAAATGCAAAAGTGTGTTTGTTTGTTTTTCTTTGAACATGCGGTCAGAGCTACAGATCTACATGTTTTTTTGTAGTGAGATCCTGTAAAATGACATACTTACTTAGGCTTTTTATCCCGGAAAATCAAAGGGTTTTCGAGTGAATTTTAAAAACCACGCAAATTAACAAATCAAAACTTTTTGCCTCCCATATTGACCATAATAAAAGGTAATATTATGTAATGTAGTTTTGTTATATTCATATCCTTAGACAATTATACAAATCGCCTCTTCATATTTTATAGCATAGTAAAGCACCGCTAACGCGTTCCGTGTATGATACTTCATAATATTAGCATACATATATTGGACACCCACATCGCACCGCGCTGGTAGCCGGATCAAAATGTAATTAAATCGTCAATACACGAACACTATATGAATGGTGTAACAATGTTACACGGATGTAGAGACAGTGGATACAACTACATAATACATATTATATATTTTTCATCATACCTATGCGAAAAGTGAAAATTGGCTTCAGAGGATAGCGGGAGAAAAATTTAATTTTAACCCCATGGGACTTTTCATTTCTCTGTTCTGATTGGTCCGCGTTCGTGCTTTAGTATGTGTCGAAATTCAAAAATGTTGAGAAGCTGTTGTCTTCGATAAGTCACGTGATCAATTTGTCGATCGGATATACGCCTATACTGTATCCAACATAAAATATATTAATGTTTAATTATTTAATAATAATTTATTTGTGTTTTATTTAAACTTTCAATATACGATGTCTATACATAGTAGATTGATACTCCTAGCTTTTCTTCATAGGTAATGATGAAAAATAGTGTGTGTCATTCGGGGCCAAAATATTTTGTTCTCGGGCGGCGTATATTGAATTCCTCGCTACGCTGAGGATTCTACTTTTGAATACCTCGCTGCGCTCGGGATTCTACTATAGAATCCTTCACTTTGCTCTGAATTCAAAATAACGCCCTAAGGGAACAAAGAATTTCTTTGGCCCCATATAACACAAATAACTATTTCATCATACCTATTCGGAAAACGAATATTGGCTTCAGAGGATAGCGGGAGCAAAATTTAATTTTAACCCCATGGGAGCAAAACTCAATTTGAACCCCATGGGAGCAAAATTTAATTTAACCCCATGGGACTTTTCATTTCTCTCTTCTGATTGGTCCACGTTCGTGCTTTAGTATGTGTCGAAATTCAAATATGTTTGAGAAGCTGTTGTCTTCGATAAGTCACGTGATCAATTTGTCGATCGGATATACGCCTATACTGTATCCAACATAAAATATATTAATGTTTAATTATTTAATAATAATTTATTTGTGTTTTATTTAAACTTTCAATATACGATGTCTATACATAGTAGATTGATACTCCTAGCTTTTCTTCATAGGTAATGATGAAAAATAGTGTGTGTCATTCGGGGCCAAAATATTTTGTTCTCGGGCGGCGTATATTGAATTCCTCGCTACGCTGAGGATTCTACTTTTGAATACCTCGCTGCGCTCGGGATTCTACTATAGAATCCTTCACTTCGCTCTGAATTCAAAATAACGCCCTCGGGGAACAAAAAATTTCTTTGGCCCCATATAAAACAAATAACTATTTCGTACTGCTTCTTCTTCAGTCGATAGACGTCCACTGTAGAACAAAGGTCTCTTGCATCGACATCAAATGGGAGCACCATTTGATTTCGTCGGTGCATCTAGTGTGAAATCTGCCAGTCCCAATACAGAGTTTCTGGCTCTGTGCAGTTTATGGCGTCATTTCGTAACGAGCTATAGCTCTCCTAATGCTATAATAAATTGACGATGCTCTTTCAAATGAAGCACCGACGACGCCTAAAATCTTCTTATCAATTAATTCAATCTAGTAGGTATTTGAGCTTCTATTAGGGCCCATTCATATGTTCTGTACAAAGGTATATCCAGTCAGAGTTATATCGGTTTTCAGCGCTATGTAGCTCAGCGGTTTTGCCAAAGCGAGCCGCGGTGAAACTACTAATGAATGGTGTAAGCCTTCCAAGTAACGGTCGCCGAAGCGCATAATATCAACGCTATGAATTATTGATACGGACTAACGAATGTGATAAAACACTTGTCTCGGCCGTATAAGGATGTATTTAATCTTTCACCGCTTACCCCGCCGATTTTGGCAATAGTCCACGCGTTTTGGTGCCAATTCCTTGTTCTTATGGCACGCTTAAAGAGTGTTGTACTAATATTTAATACGTAATCCTTTGTTGAATATTCAATGAGTGCTTAACATACAAAAGTAAATGCTTTAGGTAGTCTAGATCCATACTGTATGAAAATTTTGTGCAAGAAATAGATACGATGTTGTGATCATTAATTTTTTATATTATAAACATTAAAATTGTTTCAAATAGGTAACTTTCTACCTTATTGTAAGTAATATAAACATAATATAGGTATAAGTAGCGGTATATTCGGTAGGAATGTAGGTAAAATTTCTTTTAATACTTCATGGTTTACCACATCTTTTTGTTTCGCTTTTTTGAAGTTTTATAGTAAATTCAGCGAGTAAATTGATATTCCGCATTAAAATATATTAATTATTTATTTTTGACCTTGGGATTAGTTGATGGTGATGGCGAAAGAATCGCTCTCTCGCAATCGTGTAATATTTTTATATAAATATTTAAAATTATTAAGTTTAAAGACAGACTGTCTTAGCTCACCTATTTTGTTAAGGCCATCGTTCAGGTATTTTTTCGTCAGCTGATAATGTTTGTTTAAAAAATTCGAAAATATGGCAAAACAATTTTTTTTTAAATTTTTTAATAACAATTATAAATAATGCCAATGAGTGTTAACGGTCGCTAAACGACCAATTAAACTGTCACATTTTCAATTTTAAGATATTTTTACCTTATGTTAAATTTTTATCAAGTTTTATCAGGGTTTGATTTTTATCAACTTTATTAATGCTCATAAAATGTTGATATTAAAATATTGTATAAATTTTATTATTTTCATAAAGGGTCGATTGAATTACCTTGAATATTTTGAAATAAACATTTATTTTTCTAAGAGGAAGTGCAAGCTTGCAATATTACAGTTTTTCTAAATATTTCGAGAAGTTTTGTCAATAAAGTAAGCAAATGTTTTTCTTAACTACATTATAGATTATATCTTTGTATATCTTAACTATTCTTGTAAACTAGTGCAATAAAAATAATGCTAGATTTCGCAACTTTATCTTAATTTTAAATTGTATAACCAAAAGATAGTCTGCGAGTACGTTTACATTACTAAATATTTTAAACTTTAATAATTTACTTTAGTTTTTGGAATTCATTTACGTTCTACCAGGTTCTCGTTTTCCATAATGTTCTCAAAGGTGTGTAAAGTCTGGTAATCCGCACGTCTTGACCAGCATGGTGCCGCGCTAATACCCTAAACGCTTTTCATTTAAGAAGAGACCTACCCAGTAGTGGGCTGACGATGGGTTGAGATGGTGAATAAAGCAAGATCCTTAATAAATCTCAAGGAAGATACACTGAAAGGAAATGAGGACATAAGTCGCGGACACAAGCTAGTGTATACCTAATAGCATTACAAACAGGATGCGTTATAACGAGCGAACGTGAACAAGTCTTACCAGCACAGCGATTAGACAAAAGCTTTTGACGGCACACTCGTTTTGGAGGCAATCATTATGAGAAAATCTTACAAATGACTTAAAGCAACAGTAATAAAGACATTCATAGATATATGGTGCGTACTTAGGAACAACACTCACGTTTGAGATTTGTATCTTAGACGGAATAAAAGTACCGCTCGCGTTGTGAGATGCCGCGGGTCCCGGTTGGTTATTAAATAGCGAAGCTCCAAAAATGGCTCGTTTTTACCAAATTGCAGAATTATTTATGCCCCCTAATCTAATAGCCGATCCACACGGTACCCTCAAAAGCTTGCGCAAACTATGTGACCAAACAAAAGTTTGTGCAAACGGAACGTGTAAACGTAGTAATTGCAAAGAGATATGTTTGCGAAGACATTTTGATACACCTACCTACTAACATTTGTGCAAACTTTCAAGTCTACACCTTGCGTTTGCACAAACTTTTTGTTTATACAAACAGTTTTGTTTGTACCGTGTGGACCGGCTTTAAAGGCTGATTACACCAACGTAAAATACCTAAGTATTTTTCCGAGCGTAAAGATATTCTGGCAGATTTTCAATACAAAAACTGTCAGAACGCTCAATTTATTCCTTGATTAAACGTCACTCGACGTTGTTGAAATCGGAACTTAGTCTGACGATAATATTATGAAGTTTATTATTTTTCTTCTTTGAGTGCCTTTCCGACTTTATACTCCTGCTTGTGCTGCGCGAAGCTAAAGAGTTCAGTTGCAATCGCTAATCCCGTCCACTACCGGATGTTACGAAGCCAGGACTCTTTTCTGCGATCTACACCTCTTTTTATATATAATTTTATATAGTAGCGCACATAGTTCGAAGATCTGATGGTCGTTGGCGACCCCGCACCGGTAAGCGCAGTGTTGGCAGACCCCCCCAGACCCCCTAGGTGGACCGATGACATCAAACGGGTCACACGCAGCCGCTGGATTCAGGCGGCGCAAGATCGAGGCCTATGAAAGTCCATGCAAAAGACCTTCAGCACGTCCAGCACGTCTATTGGTTAACAAAAAAGAGAAGAAGATATAGTAGCGCTAAAGAATTTATCAACAAAAATTTTTGGTAAGAACTTTTTGCGCATCACATCTGCCGCCCTAACTAAAACGATTTAGATAACCAAATACGGCTAGATTTAGAATTAATGAGAGATAAAACGTTCCCGTTGACTCTTTTTGCCGCTCGGTGCTGCCTTTATGTGCCGTATATAGGCTGTAAATAGTTACGGAACGCATATTTGGCACCGTACGCCTCTTTAACTGTACTGCAAAGCACGTGTATTAGCGGCTGTTTGAGCCTTGACTTGAATTATAACACGAAATGTTCAAAGAATTACTTAAATGTACCTTTTATCTAAGTGTACCTAAATTTTTAAAGTTTAATTATATTTTTGGGGATAAGTAAATTAATTTCAAATTCGGAGAGTGTCGTCTCTCTCACAAAAGTAGGTAGGAGTGACAGAGACGATACCTTATAGACGACACTACGAATTTGAAACTATTGTCTCCGATATATTATATTATTAAAAAAAACTATTACTAATTATATATAATAATATATTTATATTAGACTGTTTTTACAAAATATTTCCAATTGGTTACTGAATTTTATTGCTCAGGTGCTATTCCATAAAATAATTACCACTCCACTCACAAAGCGGTTTCATTGTTTAGAGTACTCCGATACACCTACCTATGCACAGAAATAGGTAAATGTGCATAACTTATTAAAGCTGCAGATCTAGTTCACACAGCATCATAATATCTCAAACACAAGTCACATAACATATATGATTCATAGCGCAAACCTGTTATCAAGAGAAAAAATACACTTCCGTTTCGATAAGAGTGGAGATAACAACAACAAAGTAAGCAAACATAATATTATATTACAACTTTTATATCAGTATTTTCTAAGCACATCCTGTTTAATACTAAATCAAGCCTTCCAGTAATCAAGCACGTATCAGAAGAAGTGTTAAAGCACCTGTTTCTAGATCGCGACCGAGAAATCTTGATCCGAGACGTTACACGCTCTCGCGCATTCGTAATGGGACTTGCATTGTTCGCAGTTCATTCGCGCGATCGAACCAATATGCGATTGCTATTCGACGTATGCCCCTGTATAATTATAAGATATGCCGTCCCATACCGCCATTGACAGATGGCTTGACACACTCATTATATTGAGTCGCGGGTAAATCACGAAATCTGGGTTATGGTCGAAAGTTTAGGAGTTTGATTAAAAGCCGGATACTCAATTCGTCTATCAATGCAGAAAAGTTTCAGTGGATAGTTCTATGATTAAGGAGTGGATATTTAGTGGATTTAATTCTTGGTCTTTAGTTTTATTTATATACAAATTTTTCTGTATTCATTATTCTTCATTTCATTTTTATAAAGTTTTGAGGTGATAAATAGCAGTTTATTTTACCCCTATTTTATTTACTATCCGGATTTAGGATTTTCGTCAAAAATCAACTTTCATTGTTAACCTACGACAAAAATATAAGACACAATTTATACGACAACTAACTCATTGTTTTTCTTCACATTTGCGAAATTCCCCTGTGAGTGTCTAATTGTAAATTCTCTTCGCGATTTTTATTATTTTGTTTGCATTGTCACGGACGATACTCGGAAAGGATATTTTGTGGAGTTATTCATTCTTCATTTATTTTAAAAATAATGTGAGTACTTAATAATCTTTTCAAAATCTACTAAAGTTCAACAAACCCTTATTAATGCATGTATGCGAATCGCGGACGAAGCTGATTTTAAAGTGAGTAGGTATTACCTGTGCATTATGAATTTTGAATTCATCTCGCTTTATAGCTGCAATAAAATAAATCGTTTTTCCCTTTATAAATGGAAAACCAATTTTTTATGCAACACATCAGTTTAACAACATATTTTTCTGATGCAATCTCGGGAAGAACTATTCTGTATTATTTCTTAAACTTTTAATGTTTCTAGCAAAAAACCGATAAATCTGGGACGAGTCCTGTGCTATGTTAGCTGAAGGCAGAGGAAGAACCTGGAGAATATTATAATGTGAGACATCTAAAGAGGATAAGCGAACTAGGAGACCATAGTTGAATCACCTAATAAGAAAAAACCCTATTTGAAATTCATAAAGTAGATATCGCTTGTGCTGACAGCCTCATTAGTCTAGTGGTTAGCATGATCGACTACGAATGACGAGGTCCAGGGTTTGATTCCCAGGTCGGGCCAAAAAAAAATTATTAGGCTTTTGTGTCACAAAATTCTCAGTACCTACTAGCTCGGAGTTAGGAAGTTGGTGGCGAGTCAGTCCTGTGCCTCGGAGAGCACGTAAAGTCGTCGGTCCTGCGCCTGATCTCTCTCCGGTCGTGTCGGATTTTCCGCCCATCGGACTATGAGAGTGAGGGAATAGAGAGTATTGTGTAGGTTGGCCACCGTGACCGGATTCGGCCGGAAAAAGCTTTTTACAGGACAGGCATATGAGCATTACATGCATAGTTTTTGTGTCACGCCAAAATCCTCTTTGGTTTAGCAAAGCTGCGATGTAAGCAGGCACAAGATTCCGTCAGAGCAATAACAAATTCTAGAAAATGAAGGTCAAGAGGGAAATATTATAAGAATAGAGACCGATGATAAACTATGCGTATATCGTTAACAGAAAAGTTTGGGCGTAAATTTATACAGCATAAATAATAATGTGCTGGCAGTAAACCAACAGTTCTCAAAAGAAAAGAAACATAATGAACCGGGAGAGATGTTAATGTATGGGTGTCTGCTTAGGTTAATTATCTCGTAAGATCTTTTTCTGAAGCATCATTTAAAGGACGGTCAGGACTAACTTATAGTACCCGATCATAAAAAGAATTTGTTGACTTCAAATACAGCTTTTATAAAAGACAGTTATAGTGTAGATTTACACTAAAAAGCTTAAAATAAAAATACTTATATGAAAATTATTTTAACAAAACCGACTTCAAACGCCACGGAAAAGTATAAAATAATTTCAGTTTGTACACGTATGTTGAAAGCGGGCGGGCCTCAATAGAACTATGAAACTGCAACGCTAGCCCGACTTCAACGTACCTTTACTAAGTACTATTACCTATATTCTGTGCCTGGACCTACAAATTAAAATTTTGGCTAGCGTCGCGCATTCGTTTCATCGTTTCTATTTAGGCCCGCCCGTCTTCAACATACGTGTACAAACTGAAATTATTTTATACTTTTCAGTGGCGTTTGAAGGCGGTTTTTTTTAAAGAATTTTTATTTAGTATTATCAATATAATTAATAGACCTTAAAAATAATAATAATATTTTTTAATATTATTTTATTACAATCGAAGAAAAATTGTTTACGAAAATATCCAAAGATTCCTGAGTAATAAATTAAAACCTGTTGAGAAGAGGAAGGATGGGATAAATGAGATAAAATTTTCACAGCCTTACCACGGGAACGATCTTGACCAAATTTGACACAGAGGTAGCTTACATCCTAGAAACGGCAACGAGATTTTTATCCAAGAGTTCCCACGGGATTTTTAAAATCTAAATCCACCCGGATGAACTCAGGCGCTTCCACTAGTCCTACTTAATATTATAAATGTGAAAGTTTGTGAGGATGTATGGATGGATGTTTGGATGTTTGGATGGGTGTTTGTTACTCTTTCACGATACAACGAATGAACCGATTTGGCTGAAATTTGGAATGGAGATAGCTATGGATGGGTATGCCCAGGATTAACACATAGGCTACTTTTTTTATCCCGGAAAATTACAGAGTTCCCGCGGGAAATAAAAACCTTAATCCACGCGAACGAAATCGCGGGCATCATATCTAGTTATAAAATAAAGAAAAAATCTTAACAGGATGTTTCCACAACATGCTTCTAGTAAGCTTAAATTCTAAGCCGAGCTTACGTTTAGCAAGCTGTACATGATCGGCAAGCAACTCGTTTTCAGAATAACATTAAACCTAGTGAGTCATAAGAGTAAGTACGTTGGCAAGTAGTTGACTCATGATTTGTTTGTATATCATGCACTTTTATTATTTATCTTACGATTATGCGAGGTTATATAGGTATAGGTATTTAGACTGATTTTAATTAACTATTAAAATTTTGTTTTACAGAAAAACTACTTGTATTGAGGCAATGATGATAATATATTTTTTACATGTGACACGTTCAGCGCTCTTTTCAAACCCGGGTAAGAATGATTTCGCTACAGCAGCCTTAGCATGGACAGGGGAAAAAAATTTATCCGCCGATTTTATCCACTCAAAAGTGACAAAATTTTCTTTTCCCTATGCTAGAGCATGGCAACGGCATAGAAGTATAATATCCCTGTTTGACATTACGGTGGATACACTTCCCCCAGCTAGAGCATGGACACAAATGAAAGAGATAAAATTAGTGAGTACAATGAATCAGAACCACGTAAACTCTAAAAAATGGTGAAATTGAAAATAATTGCCCCGGCAACGTTTGTTTACATCTAGATTAAAGATTCGGAAAATAGGAATCGTCAAAATCACGAACAATTATATAAAAATAATGACTTTTTGACATTTGGTTGACACTTGACATACATTTTGAAGTATTATTTGTGGCATTTCCAAGTCGTAACGATTTTTTTATAATGGGAATAATAGCGGGCATAAATTTTTCTCCCATTTTATCCACCGTGGATATTATTTCCACCGCTGTGCCCATGCTCTACGGGTGGATAAAACTGAGCGAGCAGAGAATCATTTTATCCTTTCCCCGTGGATAAATAGTCCCCTGCCCATGCTAAGGCTGCTGGACTGTACCCCCGATTAGCCTACAGTAAATGGGAGAAGACCCCGCTCTCTCATGTCAGCCATCTTCCCATTTAGCAAATAAAGTAAAAGCCACTTAAATTTTAATTTAATCAAATGTCAGAATTAACGCTAATGAAGATAAAACTTCGATCGATCGAAATTAATAATGAGTATCGTAGGTTTTAAATTAAATAGATAAAGAGAAGTAATCACTTGAGTACCTATAGTCTAGATTTCCTTACTTGAGTATTCGGGTAAACAAACACCTCTTGATATAAATATCACTTATTTACACACCAACCACACATTTTGAACTATGTTTAACTGTCTAGATCTGTTCATTAAACACATTCGTTACGATTTACTTTTGAATGTTTAGAAAAAACATTCAAATGAATTGAATAATAGTTATTTATGCAACTGTTGTATAATAAGGGGTATTAAAACACGAATGTGGGTTAATCACACGAGGCGTAGCCGAGTGTGACAATAGTATCACACTCATGTGATACTATGACACACATATGATTCACATGAGTGTGATACTATTATCATGTGTGATAAAACCAAATTCGTGTTTTAATACCCCTTATTATACAACAGTTGCATAAATAACTATTATTCAATTCATTTGAATGTTTTTTCTAAACATTCAAAAGTAAATCGTAACGAATGTGTTTAATGAACAGATCTAGACAGTTAAAAATAGTTCAAAATGTGTGGTTGGTGTGAAAATAAGTGATATTTATATCAAGAGGTGTTTGTTTAACCGAATACTCAAGTAAGGAAATCTAGACTATAAATACAATCTTTTGTGCGACAGAAAATTATGATTCTTGCGATTTTTAAAATCCACTTAAATTTTTTATGTTAGACTTAAAAAGCGTCTATCGTCTAGTTTAGGCTTTAGTCTATCGTCGTCGATATAACTCAAGAAAACCAATATTGTGCCAATTTTTTACATTTAAATCAATACTATTTCATGGAATTCTATTTACAGCAGTATTATTTATACTACTTTTTTATATTAAATGGATTGTGGAAACTATCAAGTTACTTTTAATCTTATACGGTTTGGCGTTCTTCCAAGCAATGACATTCTCTTTACGGCATAACACTTTCACAGTACAATATTTACAGTTTTATTATCCAAAAAGATAACTTTATGTGTGCGTATTTGCTGCCAACTGTCAATTGACCGTTAAGGCTTCCATAATTTACAAACTTACGCTCATCTATCTAAATGACTATTCCTCTACTGTAGGTACCTTACCTTAAAGCGGTTCAGCGGAAGTCGTTTTATTTTTCATGATCATAAACATCTTATTTTTATACGATTCTAAATGAGGAGATAGGTACGCAGGATAACCAGAGTTAATGACATCGCACATCGAGTCGGAAGTATCAAAATCTAGAAAATAAGGGATGTCGAGGGCTTTTAGAAGAAATCTCTTATCTAGACTCTAGGTCCTAGAGATAAGCTGTCCTTGTGCACTTTCTTTACATGTTTATGATTTATTGGAACGTAGTTCCTTATCTCGCGGTGCGGAAGGGGGATAGACGGAAAAAATTAAGACAAAATTGAACCGACACTCGACACTGATCGACACTTTTTTGAAACCGACACTTTTTTGAATGTGAATTTGGCATTCGAGTGTTTGGTATTTTCGCGGTACAATATTGGGTCTCCGTAGCCTTGTGGCTTCTGCAGTCGCCTAACAGTTAAAAGTCGATGGTTCGAATCCCAGCTCGACAGACTGAATTTTCTATTTTCAATTTTATTTTAATTAATTTCTACATGTGGAATTTTTCCCTAATTTTTTAGCTGGGATTCGAACCATTGACTTTTAACTGTTAGGCGACTGCAGAAGCCACAAGGCTACGGAGACCCAATATTGTACCGCGAAAATACCAAACACTCGAATGCCAAAGGAACTACGTTCCATCCGGGTGTCCCTTGACACCTCTCAAGTTTTTTTGTTTTATATTTTCTGTTACCTACTAAATAATTAAAAAAAAAATGTTTTGACGCTATTAAATCCAGATAAGCATGGGGTCACGGCTTATGTAACCACATTCATCTTCTAGTAATTATGACTTAGAACTGCACGCCAATTTAAAGTTTCAATGAACTTATACCATGGTATTATACTCGTACTAGTAAAATTCTTCGCTGCAGCCTGCATATTGGTTCAGTATGTTATAGCGGAAGAAGTGGCGGAATAAAAATTTAATCACGCACGCCATTTAAGCATTCTACACCCGCTCAGTAATTCAAAACTATCATAACTAGGATACTCTAGGCTCCCACCAGCTAAAACTTTAATATAATATTCTGTATCCGACACGGACAGTTAGCCATAAAACAAATACCATTTCGCGCATCCGGCTCTGCGCTTGCGCATTCAAAGCGCAAACGCCATTTGTGACAAGAAAGCACATAACCTCATTAGAAACCTAACACAAATTGAGTGCTCAGTTTATCTAATAATTTATTATACATATTCAAAAGGGCTCCACTGGTAATGGCCGAAATGACCCGCATTCGGCTTTTAATCGTCCAATTAACATTTGAAGTCACGTTTTGGAAAGACAATGGCCATCTTTGAGGGGGCAGCGTTGACTGGCACATTGGCAGAGGCGAGCTTCCCATATTAATGTTTGTTTGTTAGCGGTAAAAGCACGTACGTACCTTATATTGGAATGACGTAACCGGGCAAATATTTGCAAGTTGGTTCATATACTCGGGCACTTTCTATTACAAATAAATCCGCATTCCTTGATTCATCCTCATTTGGCATACAGCAAGTCCTTTATCTATTTCAATCGCATCAAGAGGGTAATTGAACTTTACTACTCTATTCAGGATTTTAAATGAATTTTTACAAATGATGCAGAGCAGGTACAGTTTTTGCAATTCACGAAGGCGAGTGAGCTTTACTTGTGGTTACTTCGTGTACATGCACATTGCATAAGTGTACGTGCCTGTCAAAGCCTAGGTGGGACCGGGCAGGCGCGAGCATTGCGCTCGCTCACACTTATACAGATACGACACATACACAAGCATAAGTCAGTTGCCCTCGTGAATTGCAAGAACTATACCGTTCAAATGATTTCTATTTTGCTCATTTCCAAATCTTTGAACCAAAAAATGTATATCTCTGTTAGTAAAACAAGAGATATAAAAATAGCCAAAACACGATACCACTTATTTGAAACATTGACAAAAACAAAAAACAAATTGTGATTGCTTTGATTTTTTTAGAATTTCATATGATTATTTTTAAGTTTCAATGGGTATACATATACAGCTAATTTCCTATATGAAAATGATCTCAATGTGAGATGTACCAACTATTTACATTCAAACGAAACTTCTAAGAGACAAAACCACTTTGAATCAACTTCTACGATCTCGAAAACGACTAAACGCCCAAAGTTGAAGGATGTGGTGCTGGTGGTATGGGTATTGAACACTTGGGGAATCCGTTTAACTTTCTAGTCTATTGTTCAGTATCGCACGGTCGCACCTAAACTGGAACAGATTGGTTGAAACTAACGGACGAGCTAGCTAAGATCTTCCACTAAAGTGAATCATCACGAAATTAATTATTTAATAGAGATACCCCGGTCGTAAAGGGAAAAAACATTTGGTCACAATGATCCCCAATGTAAGTTCCGAAAAATCTGATTCATAGATTATCCTGGTAGGCTTATGGAATGCAAATAAACTACATTTGAAAGTCATGTTTATTACGAAACGATCAAATTAGTTCAATCAAATTAGTGTAAAGGTCTATCAAAATATATAAATCCTTTTTGCTTTGAAATTAAATTTTATAAAGGTTAGACATAAACATAATATTCTAAACGTTGACATTCATTCTTTTGATCTAATAATATAGCCTCGAACCGATTTGTTGCTGTTCAATCATTTCAATCAATTCAAGCAACATTAATGTTGTTATTAGCTGGTACTCTGTACCAATTACAATGCTTATAAATGTTAGTAAGAAAGTCAACAGAGCCTTGTACCTAATAAAAAGTTTTACCGTTTGAACATTTAGATCAGTGTCAGGTAGACAGTGCGACAACCTAATTCATTAGTAGTTCCCAATTGTATTGTTCTCGGAATATCAAGACCGTTGTTTGCGGTGGTAGGCTATTCAAATTGGACGGTTATAGACACTTCGGAATAATTAATAAAGCGATCACAGAGCGGGGCGTTATGAGTAGCTTTCTAATCTTGGAAAAGATCTAGGTCCCATTTCAAGTACTGAATGTGTACTGCCATTGTTTAAGGTTATCGGAGCTGCTGGTTTTAATAAGTGAATTTGATATTAAATTTCCTTTTTTATGTTTTGTAACCACCTTATGGAACTTGCGGCTGTATGCGATCGTCTATATTTAACAGGCTTATAATGTGTTATTTATATTTATTGGTGTAATATACCACCTATGGTTTTCTAATACAATTTAATTTCAATTTTAGAATGGCTCTTTAATATTTAAATTGATGAACATGAACTACTGTAAGACAATCTTCCAATCTTACTAAATCAAAATTTATTATTTCTTTTTAGGGTTCCGTACCCAAAGGGTGCCAACGGCCTATTACAGTACCCGGCGATATATATTGCACATCGGCCTTTGGAATAAAACGCTATTTCTATTCTATTGCAAGGAAAGCTAGCCAGAAATTCACGTAGTAATTACTGAAATCTCTTCACAATCGGCGAGCACATCACGTAACATATATAAAAAAAATGCAGTCGAACTGTGAATAGAATAGGATAGCGTTTCATTCCAAAGGCCGATGTGCAAGGCCGAGGCCGAGGCCGATATATATATCGCTGGGTACTGTACTAAGCCTCCGCTGTCCGTCCGTCCGTCCGACCGTCCGTCTATCAGCGGGCTGTATCTCGTAGGCCGTAATAGGTGGACAGTTGAAATTTTCACAGAGAGTGTATTTCTATTGCCGCTATAATATAATAGACCAGGGTAGAAGCCTTAAAAAATAATAAAAAGTGAAAAAAAATAATAGTAGTATGAAACCCATTGGAAAAGGAAGAGAATGCAACAAAAATGAAAGGATTGATGATGATGAATATTTTTTTTGAAAAAGATAAAAATAAAAAACCAAAAACTTGGTTATTTGAATTTTTCACATACATTTTGAGGTTATGTCAAAAAAGTCTAAATACAAAAGTTGTAGATCTTTTTATTACCTACAACTTTGCCATTTAACTTTTTCCATAGGACTTGTAGTTTTTCCAGAAATTGAGATAAACCGTTTCTTACCATTAAACCCCCCCTCCCCCCCACTTCCCGACCTCAGATCGCCCGTAATTTATTTTTCCTTTCATTTTTGTTGCATTCTCTTCTTTTTCCAATGGGTTTCATCCTACTATAATTTTTTTTGTTTTCAAAAATTATCTACCCTGGACTATAACAACAAATATTAAAAATAAAATAAAATTAAAATACAAAGGGGCTCCCATACATGGAAAGGAGTCGAAATAAAATTTTATTTTTTACCCTGGCATGTGGGGTGTCATTGTCTAGAGCTTGTTAAGTTGAGTTCAAATATATTTTTTTATTATTTTTTAGCTTCAAAAATAAAGAAATGGGGGGCCATCAAAGTTGTCGGTTTTAGACCATTTTAGTTACGGGGTCTATCTCAAAAACGAAAGTACTTAGAATTGTAATTTCTGTATATTATGTACTATATTATAGTGTATTTAAACAACAATTACTGAAAACACCGATTTATAATGCGGTTTGTAATTTGTGACCAAAACAAACGAGCATTTTTTCTCCATGTGCTAATTTACTACTTTCTAAGAACTTAGAAATCTAAATATGTATCTAGTTTATAGTAAATGTAAAAAATGATTTGTCATATGTACGGAACCCTAAAAGAGCGAGACCCGACTCGCACTTGGCCGATTTTTAAAACTTGCTGTTGCGTATACAAATCTTTAAAGGTATTTGGGCGAGCATTTTGACTTCTGTGTTTACATAATTAAAATAAATGCGAGATATCGGTTAATTTAAAGTCTGGGTTTTGATTTTCCTTTATTATGTGTATAAATTTGATATTATTTGCATAACTAATACGTTCAAGCATTCTACTTCATATTAAGAATAATATAAATTATCCTCTGCCCACGCAGAGGTGTCATCATTGCTATTCCGAAGTTGTTTCCTATCGAATTTTCTTAACATTATATCGGAATTTAGATTTAATTAAAACTTGAATTTTAAAATGCTAAGTCCCGGTATAGAAATGATAAATTGGTCAATATTTTTTTCACGTTATTCTTATAAATGTAACGCTTGGTTCTGGTTGCATAATAGGAATACAATAATATTGAACAGCTTGAATTCCATCTATCTTTATTCTGGAGCCGTGGTGGTACTTAATTGAATCTTTCAGGGGAGCTTAAGTATGAGAGACCGCATAAGCACCAAAAATATTGAGCAACAAAGGAAAGAGTGTTATTATAATGCTGAAATTAAACTTATAGCTGTAGAAAGATAAACATGAAGCCATATAAAAAAGATGATGATTTTTGAGTTATTCCCTCTTCAACAAATAGCATATAGCTCCGAACCCATGATTGTTGCGGTCCCAAGGTGCTGGACCTTACACCGGAAAGTGCAGTGTTGGCAGAACTCACGCAAGATGGACTGACGTCACCAGTTGAGTTGTAGAGAGCCATTAGATACAATAGATGCAAGCCTGAGGCATCTAGAAGCCCATGTAAGAGACCCATTTCCAGAACAGGTCGTCTATCGTTGATAAAGATAATATAAACTATCTTTTGTTTTAGTAACGACACAGTATAAGGAGGAGATACTAGCCTTACTCTGTGGTCGTAAAGTGATGTAATTATAAAGGAATCCTATCCTATTAATATTATAAATGCGAAAGTTTGTGAGGATGTATGTATGGATGGATGGATGGATGGATGTTTGTTACTCTTTAACGCGACAACTAATGAACCGATTTTGCTGAAATTTGGCACAGACATAGATTATAGTCTGGAATAGCACATAGGCTACTTTTTATCCCGGAAAAGCAAACAGTTCCTGCGGGATAGCATCGCTATTTTTTACGCATTTGTCCTTCAAAATTCGCGCAATGGAGTTTTATATTAACGTGTTTTTTTTGTATAGGTAAAGTTAAGGGCCTGAAAAGTGACAAAGGCTACTTTTTATCCCGGGAAAATAAACAGTTCCAGCAGGATATTAGTATTCTACTTTTCACATATTTATCCTTCAATTATGCGCCAACGGAGTTACAGATTGACGTGGTTTATTGGATAGGCATAGTTGAGGACTTGAATAGTGACAAAGGCTACTTTTAAACCCGGGAAAACAAACAGTTTCCGCGGGATATTAGTATGCTACTTTTCACATATTTATCCTTCAATTTTGCGTCAACGGAGTTACAGATTGACGTGGTTTTTTGTATGGGTATATTTGAGGACCTGAAAAGAGAAAAGGCTACTTTTATCCCGGGAAAACAAACATTTCCCGCGGGATATTCGTATGCTACTTTTCACATATTAACCCTTCATATGCGCCAACGGAGTTACAGATTGACGTGGTTTTTTGAATAGGCATAGTTGAGGACCTGAAAAGTGAAAAGGCTACTTTTTATTCCGGGAAAACAAACAGTTCTTGCAGGTTATGCGTTTGTTACTTTTCACATATTTATCCTTCAATTATGCGCCAACGGAGTTACAGATTGACATGGTTTTTTTGATAGGCATAGTTGAGGACCTGAAAAGTGAAAAGGCTACTTTTTATCCCGGGATTCGTATGGTACTTTCACATTTTTATCCTTCAATTATGTGCCAAGGGAGTTACATATTGACGTGATTTTTGGGATAGGCATAGTTGAGGAACTGAAAAGTAACAACGGCTACTTTTTATCCCGGGAAAACAAACAGTTCCAGTATCCTTAAATTATGCGGTGATATGCATGCATGCATACATGTATGTATGTATGTATGTATGTATGTATGTATGTATGTATGTGTGTATGCATGTATGTATGTATGTATGTATGTATGTGTGTATGTATGTAAGTATGCAAGTATGCATGTATGCATGTTTGTATGTATGCATGCATGTATGTATGCGTGTATGTATGTATATATGTATGCATGCATGTATGTATGTATGTGTGTGTGTGTGTATGTATGTATATTGTATGTATGTATGTATGTATGTATGTATGTATGTATGTATGTATGCATGCATGCATGTATGTAAATATCTATGTGTGTATGCATGTATGTATGTTTGTATCCTCCCCCTCCAATAACTACATTAACTATATTCGATCCTACTTATCCCACTAATATTATTAATGTTGTTAAGTTAGTGTTAAGTTTGTGAGGATGGATGTATATTGTATACGGATGTATATTTGTGTAGATGTAGTATAGGGATTTATGGATGGATGGATGTATGTTCTCTGAGATAGGGGTTGAACTATATTGACTGTTTTACTCCATAACTTCGTTGAATTTAAACTAATTTTTATTATTATTTTAACCGACTTCAAAAAAGGAGGAGGATCTCAATTTAACGGATTCTTTTTTATGTATGTTCACCGATTACTCGACGACTTATATGTGAAATATTATAAATGCGAAAGTGTGATGGTTTCTCCTTCAATCACGCCCGAACAGAGCTACGGATCAACGTGATTTTTTGCAAGGATACCTATAGTTGACCTGGAGAGTGACAGGCTACTTTTTATCCCGCAAAATCAAAGAGATCCCGAGGCATTTTAAAAACTAAATTCACGCAGACGAAGTCGCGGGCATCAGCTATAGTACATGTAATAAGCTGTACTTTAATTGTAATAAAATATGTATTATCGATTCAAATCAAATCATGTACAATCATCAAATAATGTACATAGGTCATATTATATATGTGAATAAAGAGCAGCTTATTTGTAATTTACTAAATAGGCCAAGTTGCATCATACGTTGAAAGCCATGTCACAACTTACTGTGTGACTTGTAATATGTATCCGATGATATTATTGACTGGGCCTGCGTGGAATATACAAATAGTCAATACGCCTAGAAAATCCTTATTAAGCTCTATTAAGAATGCGTTGGCATGCAATTATTTCATTGACCATATTAACTTTAGTTTTAAAACTAGCTCATGTCTACGATTTTGCCTGAGACTGAGTAGAATTGTTGTAGTAATTTTGTTATTAACTCTTTTCTTAAATTTCACTTTAATGAGCTCGTTTCAGCGACTTATTTTAATAAGATTGAGCTTATTATTAATGATATATATTATTAACTACATGATGCCCGCGACTTTGTCCACGCGGATTAAGATTTTTAATTCCCGCGAGAACCTTTTCGGGATAAAATGTAGCCTTTCTGTTAATCCTGAGTATGAGCTATCAGTAATCCAAATTCCAGCCAAATCGGTTCATTCATTGTGGCGTGAAAGAGTAACAAACATCCATCCATCCGTCCATACATACATCCTCACAAATTTTCGCATTTATGGTATTAGTAGGACTAGTAGGATAATTGCCTGCGATATAAAAATCAATTGATGTTCTATTCGTTAGTCTGGCAAAAACGGCTTGACCGATTTAATTTTTTTGTTTTGTTCGTATTAATACTGGGGTGGCGTAAAAATAAACAAAAATAGGGAAAACCCAAAAGAACAACAGAAAAATCGAAAAATCTATCAAAATTGGTAATTTTGTTTAGGAATCACAACTTCGGATTACTTGTAACAGATGGTGGGAGCGAAGCCACGGATATAAGCTATTAACTAAATATTAATTATAGAATCATGAGATATCGTGGCCGACCTAATTTTCACCGACGAAGGCGACAGCGCGACGTAGTACAACATAATGAATGCAGGATTACATCAAGATCCGATCATTGTTGTAATTCATCTTGATTTATCGTTGCGTGCCAACTGTCGTCAAGGGTACCTACATCAATTGCTACGATTTTGGTATTTAAGTGAATACTCTATTGATTCATTGGATCCTAGTACCTACATAGTAATTAGTAGGACTTAATTAACTTAACAGAATGGAAGAGTTTCGGGTAAGGAGTTATAAGTACGTTTTTGCCAGAATATAAAGGCGTCCATATAAATGAGTAAATCATAAATAATTTTATTTATTTATTTGCTTGATTGCAGATATGTACTTAAAGAGTTGTTAAAGTTCTAAGACACAATCTGCCAAAGTTCCGCGTGCAAATTAAACAGTTGCGTTACTATCTAAAAATGTTTGCTACAGTGTGGCGATCGCAATCATCTCTGATTGGCCGACACTCTCTCGCTATTTTTTTTAAGAATATCAGCCAAGTTGCGAAGCTGACTAATATCCTCCTATCCCCTCCAAATAAGCGGAAAGCTTGTGCTAGGAGTGAGTACGACAATAGTGCAACGGGTGAGGTTCGAACCTGCGACCTTTCAGTTTACAGTCCACACCTTTAACCGTTGGGCTATTGAGGTTTATTGACTAGAATACATTGTTGCAGCAAAAATGTCATAAATTCAGCTGATCACCATAATTGAGACTGAAGCAAAGATGATGTTGGATGCAGCTTTTCCGCAATTGACATGTGGTTTTGTGATGTCTTTGACATTTCTTTTCTTCATGAGGGTGTTACTTAACAGCTTATTTAAACACTCCTTCGCTTTCAACCTTGTTTATAAATTCAAGAGTAAGAAATGTTTTTTTTTGATATTTAATTAACAATTTTTCGTACATTCATGAAAATGTATACTGCAAAGATTTTTCTCCTCACTCTGTAAAGAAATTGATGTAGACTAGCAAAGTAGGAGTGATGAGAATACATCCAAAAGGCCCTGGCGATCCTTAAACTCACTATCAAACAAAATACACTGAATAAAATATAAACTTCTTTAGTTTCGTGCGTAATAACGATCAGTGGACACTTTATATCCATTCTGACTAGCATCAAAATCGTTCTATACTCTCAATAATAGTAACTTACACTTTTTATCGGTAACAAAACGTCAGTTGAACGTTTTACACACGTAATGCGCATACTGAGCAGCTTTTAATTGTCAGTAGTGTCCGGTTGAATAATGAACGATCATTGGTATTCTAGGAATTCCAGGGTGGACTGTAAAACGGAGGCAGCCAGTGACATAAAACACAGTTTTACAACTATCCACTTTTATATCTCTCTCGTGGGATATTGGGTGGAACGATACAATTATATTATACGATAAAAGCTTTAGGTTATAATGGGTTGACGTGTTTTACATAGGCGTTTGTGTTGATGCAGACGAAAGCGAGTAGATTATGGCCTGTGTGTTTAATTTTATTATTGGCAGTAAGTATAGCTGGCAAAGGCATATGCCAGTCCTTATGGAAAACAAATACATCGTACATACGTGTTCCATTAAATGCTAATTTCACACCAACCGATGTCGATATAAATTGGCAAAATATAGGAATAGCTTTCATTTTGAGAAAAAAACTAAATCCAAGCCAACCCAAAATCAATGACATCAGAACGCAATAAAATAATAGTGTGTTATCGTGTTATTTTCTCTTTATTAATCATATAAGTTTTTGAATTCATTATTTTAAGGTTTTAATAATATGAGAATTGAGTCATTTATTTTAAGCTAATAGTAATATTAAATCCATTTTAATTAAGTTTAGAAGAATAATGAACGAGGATTACTTGTAAAAAGAAAACGCAGCCTTCATCATAAAGTAGATTCAAGAGTCATCGTTACTTCTTGGATTTCCATTTCATACTGCACTTGGATCGGATGGCATTTAATTGATCCGGATTTACTTATTACGACATCACCGACACAAATACAAAATTATGTCTCACATCCATTGCGTTTTGTATTCTACACGAATGAAAATCTAACGTTGTGAAACAGCAACGGATATAGAGGTTTTGATGTTTACGCAACAAATGACTGTCAATGGTATTCCAATAAGATTATGGGTCGAGGTATCTCGTTTACTTTAATTTATTTTCCTCAGGGAGGTGTCTAATGACTTGCTGCGTGTGGCCTGACATTCTTATCGAGCAGAGGAGCATTGATAATATTTTTTTTAATATGATAATATCAATATTATATCGACAATAAGCATCGATTTATACGGTCTTGGACACTGATTTACTTTAAATCATAATATTCATAACGCATACGTACGGGTAACGTATTATAAAATATTCCTAGTTTAATAACGCAGTTAATCCTACTAATATTATAAAGGCGAAAGTTTGTGTGTATGTTTGTTCCTCTTTCACGCAAAAACTACTGGATGGATTTGGCTGAAATTTGGAATGGAGATAGATTATACCCTGGAAGAACACATAGGCTAGAAATTATCCCGGAAAAATCCAAGGTTCCCGCGGGATTTTGAAAAACAACTGATAGATGGCGCTGATTGTACTTAAATCACGCTTACATTATCCGCAGCATCGAGAATAAGTTAAAAAATTCCAATTCAACAATCAAGTAGGATAAACACGGTTATTGAAGTTTTTCATTAGCAATATAAAATTTCTTAGGGATTAGGGATGGATTACGAAATAAATAATACAAATAGTACAAGGTATCGATTTGTCCAGTCATAGTGAGTACATTGCTAGATATTATAATGACTGGTCATGTGTAGATCCTATTAATATTATAAATGCGAAAGTTTGTGAGGATGGATGTTTGGATGGATGGATGGATGGATGGATGGATAGTTTGTTACTCTTTAACGCGACAACGAATGAACCGATTTTGCTGAAATTTGGCACAGACATAGAATATAGTCTGGAATAGCACATAGGCTACTTTTTATCCAAAAGCAAACAGTTCCTGCGGGATAGCATCGCTATTTTTTACGCATTTGTCCTTCAAAATACGCGCAATGGAGTTATAGATTAACGTGATTTTTTTGCACAGGTAAAGTTAAGAGCCTGAAAAATGACAAAGGCTACTTTTTATCTCGGGAAAACAAACGGTTCCTGCGAGATATTAGTATACTACTTTTCACACATTTATCTTTCAATCATGCGCCAACGGAGTTACAGATTGACGTGGTTTTTTGGATTGGCATAGTTGATGACTTGAAAAGTGACAAAGGCTACTTTTTATCCTAGGAAAGCAAACAGTTCCCTCGGGATATTAGTGTTCTACTTTTTAACCGGCTTCCAAAAAGGAGGAGGTTCTCAATTCGGCCGGTATCTTTTTTTTTCTATGTATGTCCACCGATTTCTCCAGGATTACTGGACCGATTCGCGTGATTTTTTTTTAATCGACAGAGGATGTTTGCGAAATGGTCCCATAAAAATGTTCACCTTCAACTCCTCAAGCCTGATGCTTCAGGGATATTGCTCACCTAAAATAAAGATATTTAGGAAATGTCGAGAATTATTATTGTAGGTAACAAGTATGGACTACATCATGGAGCTCCAGGTCCTAGCTCCTCAATCCTGATGCTGCAGGGTACTGCCTACCTAAAACTATGGGGATTTAGGAAATTTCGATTACGAATTGATATTGTAGGTAACAAGTATGGACTACATCATGGACATCCAGGTCCTAGCTCCTCAATCATAGGATACTACACTTAAAAGCTTAAAATAAAAATTCTTTTCAAAAAACCGACTTCTAACGCCACTACAAAGTATAAAAATAATTTTAGTTTGTCCATGTTTGTTGAAGTCGGGCGGGCCTAAAATACAAACTATGAAGTTCACGCAGACGAAGTCGTGGGCATCAGCTAGTTATTACTGAGATACTAAACGGTAAGTTTTTGTAAACCTCAAAACCTCGACCAAAAACTTGGCTACCACGCTTCATGTTCACATCTTGTCCTATTGACTGTGCAAAAGTATTTGATTTAGGTATTACTAATATTATAATTGCAAAAGCATGTTTGAATATTGGTCTGTTTGTTCCTTTGTTTGTCCTTCAATCCCGCCGTCATAAAGCTACCTATATTGGTACTGTATCGACAAGATATTTTTGCACGGGCGTGGGGTTAGGACCTGAAGTAACATAATTCTTCGGATAAGTCTTCGGATATTCCGAGAAAACAAAAACCTTATTTTTATAATAATAAAAATAGGTTGTCCTAGGAATTTGTAAAAAAAAATTTAGGAAGTGGCATCTAATTCCGTACTTAATTTCCAAATTCACCAACTTTCATAAAAAACGTAAAATAAAATACAAAATTCTTTAAATCTTATGAACTCAATTTATAACACCAAATCAAAATTTCGTTAAATGTTCAAACAATAAATCGTTACTTCATATTATAAATTTGACAACGATATTAACTTAAATTAAAAATTAGGTATACCTAAAGATCAGTATCCTAATATTGTCTGCATTAAAATAACTCGTTAAAATTAATTATAAGTCTGACAGTTGTTTCCTTCTTGGCTCATTAATGATGCAATGAATCATTTTGTATAATTAATTAAACGCAAAAAATTATGAATAAAATTATTGTGCACTAGCACAATTTGGTCCGTGCAAATTTAGATTTTTAAAAACCCACGGGAACCCTTTGTTTTTCCGACATAAAGAGTAGTCTATGATGATTCTGTCTTCAAGAATGAACATAAAAAAAAATTACGTTGACAAACAAGCAGCTATTGGGAGTAGTACCCACATTACGAGACATTATTCATTTTATATTTTTTCAAGATATTAAAATAACACCGCTCATCTCTCAGTGAATAATCTAATGGCTTACAATAATTATAAGAAAAATGTTTAATTTTAAAAGTGGTATTGATAAAATAGCTGAACAATTCAAAAGGTATTAGCAGTTAATTCCAAGAAATATGTTTAGTTGTACCCCGGTTAGAAGGCGCTAAAAGCAATGTAGCTGGAACATATCTGAATGGTGGTATACATACGACAAGACTGACGTCAGACAAATGATTATTGAGAGGATGCAGAAAAGTCATAACAAGTGTCTTCAACACTTGGGTTTTGTTGTAAAAAAAAATAAAAAAGGAGACAGACAATTTTCTTCATTTAGTATAATGATTATACTTAGAAATACAGGTGGAAAAAACGCATATTTTTCGGTATTTAAATAAACATCTTATCAATTTTGTCTTACTTATATAATTGGGCATGCCAATTATGATCGTTATAAAAACAAGAAATACATGGTATATAGTATCAAGTTCCTATAAGTATTCAATCTGTCTATAATCTGTCGATAGATTACCTAGCGACAGATCAACGAAAAAGACCCTACAATTTATAAAAATGACAAGTGAGATAGATTGAATATAGGAACCGGGCGTTTATCTACCCCTTCAAGTTTAACTCGCTACCATCTGAGACTGCATCTTCTCGCCAGCAATTGAGTCATTGCAGTTAAAGCAATTTTTTTGGCCTGAAGTCTGCTGTGGCTCAATGAAGGAACCCAATAAAAAAATTAAAAATAAAACCTGCGTGTCCCATCCCGAGGTGTAAAATAAACAGTCCGAGCCGCCATTAAGAGCCGGTCCTTCGGTTGTATTAATTTGTATTTAAGTGTATTGAACAAGATAAAGTAAATATATGAGTGCGACGCGGTCGGGTCACGGCGGTATTACGTGTCTGATTTCTTATTTGTACAGTATTGGTGTGTGACTGTGTATATAACGTTTTATTATAAAATTATATAGGGGCATTTGATGATTTTGGTTCCCACTCAGATGTTGAGTTTGAAAAACAGTGTACGTACTCTTTTCCTCTAAATTAACTGACTATAATTAACTCAACAACTCATAATACCATTAACAACTTAGAACATAATAAGATAGTGATTAATTTTATTTTTTAAATGTTGCTTGGATAACTTTATCTGAAGCTTATGTTCACGATTAAAATTGAATATTCCCGAGTTCATCCGCATAATTTAAGTTTGTGTAAAAATTTCTGAAAACATTTTTGAGTCAAAAGTCGCCTATTAGTATGGAGACGAACTTCCAGAACGCAAGCTATATTATTTGGTTAAAAAAATCACCTCGATCGATTCGATCGGTTGAGTCGTAAAAAGGTAACAAACAGACAGAGATATACTTTCGTATTTATAACATTAATATAGTTTTGCGCTGCACCGATATCATGTAGTAGGTTAGTATAAAACTATATTTATAGTGTAATAATGGTGCTTTATGAGTTAAAAATACATAAAACTATAATAAAAATTCTTTAACACTGACTAATTGGTTGCCCACTGACAAATTAATACAAAAAGAGACAAGTACAAAGATTTATAATATTTGGCGAAAATTCCTGACAATCTATTAATGTTCATTCCAAAATCTTCGTGACATATTCATCTTCACCGGTTTTAAAAATACAAACTTTTCTATTAATTCGAGCACACTTAGTTAAATTCATAAAAAAATAATTAGTAGCTTTACACTTTTCTTCTTTGAAAAATTTTATTCATTATTCAACTAGTTACCCGCATTTATCCTAATTATATTTATTTATCTAGGTAAGTATCGTGTAAGAAGTTTCAAAATGTTATAATTCTAACAAAGTCGCAATCCCCGTCTATCTGTGTTCGCTTTCTTCTTTCTAAGTTGACCTTAATTATTCATACACTTGAAATTTTTCCGTAAAAATAGTTAATAGTTTTTCCGTAAAATAAAGAGTTAATCTGAATTGAGAAACAAAGGCAATAATATATTACATTGTCTACTCACACTTTCATCATTGAAGATTTTAATCACTTTTGCAACGTTTTCGTACAGCTATTGCTCTCCTTTGCCAAAAACTGTAATTGACATTAATTTATTGAACCCGTGATTTGTTGCGCTAGGTACTCGGAATTAAAAATTATTGAGTCGTAAATAACCCGTTTTACGTATACGATTCTATTTATTCTACAGTTTTATATTACGATTTACGTAAGTCTCAAAACACCTTGCTAATGGATATAGGTAGACAAATCGAAGAGTAAAATATTCGGTAAACCATAGTATATTACTGTCTGATTCCTTCAACCTTGTGCTATAGTACACTGCCTCGTTTGTCTTGTCTTGTGCTTGTTAGGGATTTTTAACCTTTTCATCATAAGACTAGTTAACACATTTTTATTTGTATAAAAATGAAAAAAATTAAGGCGCTTAAAATTGAAATATTTGTCTCGTTTTAACTTTGTCTCTAGTCAGAGACAATCGCTATATGGATTTCAGCCTTAGGTAATATTTATTTCCGGTCTAAAATGTAGCCTTAATAGTTACTCCTTATAAAGTTCTTTACCTGCCTGTAAAAATCCCGTCAAAATAAATTCAGCCGTTTCGAATATCTTTCAAGATATTAACTAATTGGAGTATTTATATTTTGACAGTATCAGTGCATGGGCACTTTGGAGTCAAAATATACTAAAAATTTTACTGAATAAAATCGTAAAATTAAATTTTTTTACTGATTAAATTAAACGAATGGCCTGTCTCGGACAACGAAGGGTCCAACATAATCATTATTTTGTATCTTTTCTATCCCTGGATTTTTCTACCCGAAAATAAGATTGCAATATTTGAAAGAGGTATGTAGGACGTAGGTATAATAGTTCCTTCTAAACTCCTGAATCACAGCTTTTTAATCAATGTTGAAAATATTTATTATCAATAAAACTTAATTGTTTTATTTATTCATGTTATACTTAGTACATTTTATCACTGATATAGTATAATATAAACGAGTCATTTACATAAGTAGGTACTGTCTATACAATCCCCCCATATTTAGCAAATAAATAAATACCTACCTAAATGAAAATTTTTCATGAAACAGCATTCACTTACTTTACGCGCTACGTCCGTGTAAAATTATTACTTATTACTGAATTTTATTCATTTTTAAGCCGCAGTAGCGCAACGATACACGAATCACACTGAAAACCTGAAAGGTCGCTGGTTCAAAGTTCAAACTCCAACCGTTATACTATTGTCGTTCCTACTCCTAGACCTATCACAAGATTTACACTTAGTTGGAGGGGAAACGGGACTATTAGAAATTTTCAGCATAGGTTATAATAATAATAATACAAATAGGGTGCCAAACGGTACCCTATGCTGCTGAATATCCGTCTATCACACGGTTCTCACAATAGGCAGCCAATAAAATTTTTCTAAAGCAAAAATTAAAGAAATCGTCAAAGATTCTTTAATAAGAAATAACATAACATTAAATTTTAATTTGTACGGAATACGGTAAAGTAAAATCAACAAATATAACCAGCCGATATTTATGACAGAGCTATGCAAGAAGAAACATAAAACTTCTGACAAAGAATTAGCCTAAAGCATGCAGTGTAGGAGCTGGTTATCTTTGATTTACTTAAAACTGTACCTACCAGTATTCCAATAAAAAGATCGTAATAGATTAATTATTATATTTATTAGGTTGAAACACCATTTATTTTATATTCTTCTGTAATTAGAGTAACCTGGAAAATAATAAATAAAAAAAATTCTTTCAGTGCAGTGGTAAGTTTATTTGAAAGCTTAATCTATATGTAGGGCTTGCCCCTACCTGCTGTACCTATGGAGGCTTGTACCCGTGGACACAATCAATTCCGTCGAAACTAGCAACCCTAAAATTCTAGTGTGAACGCGAACTGTCAACCATAGACATAGCTTTACTGTGAGTTAGGATACTAATAATAAATTAATACAAAATACATATTACATAACATTCTTGCTCGCGACTTCATTTTATTTAGTTTTTAAAATAACCGGAAAGCCAGAATTTCGGATTGTATTTAGACTTTATTTACAACTTTAGTTTTAGACAGGCATTATTTATATTCAAAAATGCACTTTAAGTTTTTATTAAGTTTTAAATATTTATATTAATTTTACTAACTGTGTAACTGAGTAAACTGTGTAATTCTAACTATAATTTCTATAGATTCTATGCATAAATTTTATAACCACTGTGTACACATATTAAGGGTTGTTACCTGGAACCCAAATTATTGTATTACGTTTATATTTGGTTGCAACCTGTTTTGTGTACCTTTTCAATAAATAAATAAATAAATTTCTGGAATAAAAAGCAGCCCACACTTTTTCGGATAAACATCGAGTTGACATAAATGTGCTGACCACGAGCTCGTGGACTAACCTCTTACGGGTTTGGGTTAAAATTAACGCCATCTTATTTGAAGCGGGAGAAATTAAAACACTTTATCCTTTTTTATGTGGCATTTATGACGATCGTAAAATTGAGCTTATACCCTTTTTAACATTACACTGCACTGGACCAACGCTCGATTTTAATATATTTAGACAACGAAGAAAATACATACGTAGTTATCGTCACGAAATTTAAAAGATAGTGGACGAATTTAATGATAACTATTTTTATTATTAGCTTTTGTTTCTTTCTATTTTTAAAAAGAATATTAGCCAAGCTGAACTTAACTTATGTTCTCTTTTCCCTCCAAATAAGCGGAAAACTTGTGTTAGGACTAGGGGTGAGTAGTAGGTATAACAATAGTGGGGATTGAACCTTTCAGTTTTTAGGGTTCCGTCACAAAGGGTGTCCATTGTCCGTCCGTCTGTCAGCGGGCTGTATCTCGTAAACCGTAATAGGTAGACAGTTGAAATATTCACAGAGTGTGTATTTCTATTGCCGCTATAACAACAAATAATAAAAATTAAATAAAATTTAAAAAATTAAGGAGTCTGAGATAAGTACATGAAAAAGGAGTCGAAATAAAATTTTATTTTTACCCTGGCATGTGGGGTGTCATTATCTAGAGCTCATTAAGTGGAGTTCAAATATATTTTTTATTGTTTTTTAGCTTAAAAAATGAAGAAATGGGGCTTTCAAAGTTGTTATCAAAACAAACGAGCATTTTTTCCCATACCTATATCCTTAATACTATCTAAGAACTGAGATATCCAAATAGGTATGTATCTAGTTTGAAAAAAAGTGATTTTGTCAAAAAGAGTGAGGCCCGACTCGCATTTGGGCAATTTTTTAACGAAAGACTCTTTAGAGTTTTAGCTGCTTTTAGTAAATTTCTCTCTTTGGCTCCTCTTTAATTTCTTTATTAACTATAAACTCAAAATACGAGTAAGTATTAGAAGAAAAAATTGCATTGTTTTGAATAAAACAATGCAAAGCGTACTGTGCAATGACAGAAAAAATATGTGACACTACGATATAGGTAAGTGTCTACGAGATCTACGTGTGCATGTTCGTGATCATTGAGCATGAATGCAAGCTGGACATTGCCTAAAGCAAATCTACCTACTTAATATCTATATATATAAAAGAAAGTGGTGTTAGTTACACTATTTATAACTCATGAACGGATGAACCGATTTGGCTGAAAATTTGTGGAGAGGTAGCTTAGAACCAGGAGACGGACATAGGATACTTTTTATCCCGTTCGACCGCGTTTCTGTCAAGTCACTATAAAACGTGGTATAACAAAAACGCATCTGACATGGAATAACAAAACGCAAATGACAGTGGAATAGCAAAACGTAAATGACAGCTAAACGTAATTTTGTCTTTGGTTAAGTATGGTAAAAAATTTGACAATTATAAAAAGTGTTATAATAAAGCATTACTGATATTAATGCGAAAGTGTGTTTGTTTGTTGGTTTGTCCTTCAATCACGTCGCAACAGAACAGCGGATTGATGCGATTTTTTGCATGGGTATAGTAATGGATGTAGTAGTGGTTCCTCAGACCGGGAGAGCTACTTTTTATCTCGGATAATGAAAGAGTTCCCGCGGGATTTTTAAAAACTAAATCCATGCGGACGAAGTCGCGGGCATCAGCTAGTAATATTATAAATGCGAAAGTGGATTTATTGGTTTGTTGGTTTGTCCTTCCATCACGCTGCAACAGAGCTGCGGATCGACGTGACTTTTTGCATGGGTATAATTGAGGACCTGGAGATTGACATAGGCTACTTTTTAGCCCGGAAAATCAAATACCTAAATCCACGCGGAAGAAGTCGCGGGCATCAGCTAGTTAATTTATAAAGGCCCGTCTCTTCTAAAGGCCGTTCTTACCAACGTAAAATTAGTCATCCGAGCGTGATATTTTGCCAGATTTTCAATACAAGAACTGTCAGAGTGTCAACTTTACGCTCGGAGACTTATTTTACTTTGGTGAAATCGGCCCTAAGTAGAATCTGCTTATCTAACCAGTGTAGTAGTTCACTAGTGGTAAAGTCTTGACTTATCATAACAGCCACATAATTTTAGAACTTTGTATTTTTTTGTTTGTTAACTGTTAGATACTCGTACGTTAAGTCGTTATCTCTTTTTTCCACTGTCTGATGAGAGCATAGTAAAGTCAAATATATACCTAATAATAATGATCAAAAGAAAATGAAATTAAAAGATCCATTATAAAAATGACAGGTTTTAAACGGTATTTAACCAAATACATTTATAATTATCAAAGAGAGAGAGAAATGAGAAACAACACTTCTAAATCAGGAACACAATCGGAACCGAGATTCCGAGCGATCTTTATATCGATTAAGTTTGAATAAACATTATTCTTTTTTCGAACAATAATATAAATCAAATACGCGCCAAGAGCGTTTCAAGAGAGAGTCATTTATCAGCGCGTCGCAGGCGCAGGCTCCATTGTATCAACCATTAAGAATGCCTTAATTGTTATTTTATCAATCCCAATATGGCCGATACGGGATTATAATTAGTCTGTGTACAGCACAGTTGGAATACGGCTACGAAGATAAATAACTTTGGCTTATGTAGTGACAAACACATTAATTATGCTACATCTTTGGGTGAGATGGTTAGTGATACCGAAGATTGTTTTTATTTTGGGAAGTGTTCAAGGATTAATTTTTTTAGTTTTTACTAATGAAACAAACAAGAAATGACTCCATTATTGATTACTAAATATTAGTAAAGAGATTCAGCGGAATATACCGTATCATAAAAATTATAATAAGTTACAGCTAGTAGCAGCTAATATTGGACAATCACCCAATATAAAATTTAACCTATTGTGTCGACTACCACACGCCTGGGTCTTGTGCTGCCTGTATCCGGCTCTCTTCGACTCGTTCGAAGTGGTCGGTCCATCCAGCGGGGAATAAAACGGCACTTACCATGCGAGGTCACCATTCCAACACCTTGGGACCCCAACGACTGCTTCCGGTGCTGCTGTTAAACTGCGGTATAGATATTTCGAAATAGCTTGAATTGAATGTGGAAGTCCATGCTAGAGACCTTGGTCCGACTTCCTGTGGACGTCTATTGGTTAGTGAAGAAGAGAAGAAAAAGAAGAAGAATAAATAAATGGAGCACCCCAGATAGCCTGAATAGACTGGCGTATTTCATAAAGACTAGCTTTGCGATCACACACACGTCTGCTAAGTAAACGTGACGGTTAGAGAAAAAACTTGAAAAACCCACATTGGAAGTAAGCATGGTTCTTAAGCCTAATAAAAATTAATTTTATGAAACATAACATCTGCTCGATATGAGGAGAGAAACAATAAAATAAATCAATGCGATTATAATGTCGAAGGTGAGGTATTTATTGAAATTTAGGAGTTCCGCTAATTAATGTCTGAGCACTCTGCGTGAGTTCGAATTTTTATTGTCATAGATTATAAGAGTCTTGCGTCACTGCAATAAAGATAAAGAACGACCATTAACTCCTCCGCGAGAACAGTAAACAAATGGCACGCGTAGTCCATAGCCAACGACGAAACTATCTTACTAACATGAGACGTAGGCGTTGATCCAATTTAGAGTTCAAACAAATTAGAAATCGCATTTGAAGAATTTGGAGGAACAAATTATGGCAACTTAGATACCGTTCACGACCCACCACCACAGATTACACCACAATTTTTCCATCACCACCTGCTCTATAAAAATATATTATGATTAACACTGGAGAGTGCTGTCATATTTTTGGACCTAGGTATGTGACTGACGCCGTTTTGGACTTGATTGATGCCATTTTGGTGCTGTAAGTAGTTAAACGAGTGTTTCGGGAACTAATAATATTGCAAATGCAAGCCAACCTCTTATAAAATCTATGATTACATAGATTAATCGAAGAGGTCGGTGCGCCAAAGCATAAATGCTTTTTGTCCTATTTCATTACAAAAGGTTACTGAAATACTTTATGCACAGTGTGTTGTTTATATGTGCAAGAGAACATACTATACTTAAATAATATAATATAAGGACAAAATACTTAGATATATATAAATAATACGTATTTTAAAATAAATATAATTAAATTATGTAACGCTTCGTTACACACGATGTTTGGAATTATATGAAAAAAAGTTTATTGGTCTTCTGGAAATGTTGAAAAAAAAAACTATTTCTATTTTAATAAGTAATTAAAATAAGTCCTTACATTCAATCAACGCCCACGTTTTGTAAAGATTTAAAAAATTCAAAGAATTTAAGGCCAATCTTCTGTTTAATTACATCTTAATGCAAATTAGCAGCAAGAATCCGATTACTGATTAATATTTTAATTCGACTCGGGATCAAGTAAAGAATCTAAGGTTAAAAAAGCCGTTTGATTAATACGTTAAACACTATCCAAATTAAATTAAATTTATGCAAATCGATGAACTTAATGGCAGCCACACACGACAAAAAGTTTAAGGGGAAACAAAATCCGACGATTAGTATTCGATTAGTAATGCGAGATGCGACTGAAGTTAGGTAAGGTTTCGAAATAAGCGGTGAGGACTACGCGATACTGTGAAATGAATGTACTATACATATAGATAAATAATATCAAAAGCTGGTACTGTTAAAATTAAATTTGACCTCTCCAAACGCCACTTTGGTAGTAACGTCGAGTTTTCTTTTTTGGTTTAACCAAAACTTGACCCTTAAACTTATCCAAGGAGGTATGAGAACTCATTTTTGCAACTAAGTTAGTAAAACATTCTTTTGTTTTGACGTGATAACGTCTTATAAATCGATGAACACCGGCTGAACGCACGAAAAAGTGTCACGTTCCGCCTGAGCCTGAACGTGCAAGCGAGAGCGCGGAACAAGCGATAGAGAGGCACGATCGGCCCAAGCGTTGGCTTGTAACTAGAGAAAATTGTAATTTTCAATGAACTCTTTCTTTGTATTATACAAAATAATGATAATTCAGTGATAATAATTCAATTCAATTCATAAAAGTATGCAATTTTTCATCAATGTTTCTTTATTTTTTTTATTTCTTTGTTTTTTATCACGTAAAACTATCGTCCATAAACCGACTTTACAGACAACCAATTTTTTTGGGCAAGTTTAACTTTAAACATAACTTTATTATAGCTGCCTGAAGTGTAGGTACTATATTTTGGATCTTAATCTTGGCAAATTCGATTCGATTAATTCTACGATTATTGAGACTGTAGCTTAAGAAGACTAGATGTTTTTGCAAATAAGTAATTATTTTAGATAAGGCAAGAAAGGAAATTTTGAATTTTTTATAATTAGCATAGCATCATTTGTTTTGGTAATGAAAATTATACCAGTATAATGTAGCTTAGAAAAATATAATTCTGGGAAATTGTGACAGTCGAAATTATCATGAATGACATAGAAGCATACAGGACATATCTTGATAATATTATGTTCGTTATCGTCCTGATTTTATCGCTTGTTTAGGAACCTCGATCTTAGGCCTATTCCAGAGACATTTGATATAAGATCATGTTTACTGTCGTACGTGTCACACTGATGGTAAATATTTCAACTTAGATCACGAGACTCGGTCGGGCCACGGGAATTTATGAGGTGTTTGATTTTAGTTCGATAAAATTGAAAATGTTACTAATTTTGTATGGATGTGTAACTTTATCTTTTTCTTCCTTTCAGATTGACTACTACCTGACTACATGCATAGATGATGGTTAAATAGTATTTTCGATGATGGCCAAGAAAAACCCCCACAATATGAGCCGCACGAAACAATAAACTTTCATTTACTGAAAATGCGTATGCCGAAGTAAGGCAGAAGCAGAAGTAAGGCAAGGTTGGCTTCATCAAATGCCATGTTTCTATGTTGTACTTGCTTTCGTGTGCGGAACCTGGAATTACTAAAAGAAAGAAGGTATTTTTTAGACAAATAAAAAATAAGTTTTTCAGTGCCAGTTTCACCATTACTTAGTAATAAATTGAAGATTTTGACAGATTTTTAATACAAAAATCGGCTAAGTGCGAGTCGGGCCTCGCTCTTTTAGGGTTCCGATAAAAAAAATTAAATTAAAAGATTTCCATCTACCCACCTACCCATTTTAATTTTTTTTTTTAATTTAATTTAATTTTTATTATTTGTTGTTATAGCGGCAATAGAAATACATAATATGTGAAAATTTCATCTGTCTATCTATTACGGTTTACGAGATACAGCCCGCTGACAGACGGACGGACGGACGGACGGACGGACGGACAGCGTAGGCTTAGTAATAGGGTCCCGTTGGTACCCTTTGGGTACGGAACCCTAAAAACTGTCAAAACTTCTACGTCAAACGTTACTCAGAAATTATTTGACAGTACTGTCACAGTAGACTGCACTGTTCAAAAATAGAATGTTTTCATTTGTCAAAATTGCAAGTTGGAATATATGGAAGTAGGAAGACTTTGTTGTAATTCCTAGTTCCATGTTGGAATATTACAGATACCAGCATTTTTCAAACATGTCTCGTCTCTTTCATCCCACACTTCATTGGCGTAGTAAACCGCGCCTTCTGCACCTATGTGCTATAACCAAAAATTGATTTGAATTCATATTTTCATGTGGTTAAATTATATTACTTTAGCAATTAAGGTTTTCGTCATCATCAAATAATTTCGTAACTTTTAGGTATAGTGTTAAACTGTCACACTCAGATTCTTTAATCGTTACTTAAGTATTTCCTTAGTATGGATTGAAAAGATTAACAGAGTCAGTAAATGATATATTATTATAAATTAGTAATGACTCATTAAATATAATTTCATGAATGTCTCTGAGTAAGGCAATAAATCTTGATATCTGGTGAATATGGTATCAAAAAAGAAACTAATAAGCATTATTATGTCTTCATTAAATTTCTTTAAATTACATTTTTTGAAAACTGGATGATATAAATCAAGAATTTAAAAAATAATGCTATTATTTTCAATAGATATAGTTAATTTGCATAACGCCTTTTTCATTTTACTTTGTATGGAAATAACCAGATTAAGAACAAGTAATAAAAATTCCATTATTATATTTGGAACAGCTGGAGTATATACCTATTAACAAGATGTAACTGGATTGCTTTAATTAAATATTTTGAAACGCTTAATTTTATATCCACATTAATTAGATGTCTGCATTATTTATATATTAAATTTTGGTGTTATCTACAACTTTCTTATCTGATATTTATGTTTTTGAAGATTTTGTTTTGACTATGGATACAGGTAGCGCAAGATCGAGACCGATGGAAATCTAATCAGGAGACCTTTGTCCACAGTGGACGTCTATCAAATGATAAAGAAGCAAAAGAAGTTTGTCCTCGGACAGTCATGCATATTTTGCATGTCATATCCAGCATATCTTACGAATTTCAATATTATGCTGAACAAGTATACTATTTCCAAATATGAATAAACCTATAGTCAACTCTTAACCTCTTGTTTAACTTTAGTCTCCTTCAAAGAGTCTCAGGCACGCAATTTTGAGAGAGAGAGTTCTCATAATGTCTTCGAAGGTGTGTGAAGTCTACGAATCTGCTCTTGGTTAACGTAGTGGACAATGGCTTAAACCTTTCTCTTTCTTCGAGGGGACTCGTGCCCAATAGTGGCGATGACTTGGAATGATGATGAGACAATACTTGAGACTTACATTATATATACCTATCTATTAACTATAGCTTTCAGAATGTTACATTAGCTGTTGTGATGCTAATTTTATTGAGTCATGTTTTGCTGGAATTCCATGTGTAACGGGGTCTGAGGTGCGACATCAATATGAATATAATTAAACGTGATTAATTCTGGTCAGTTCTTAGTGCGGTATTCGCTGTACATTGACTTCGATACCGAATTAGACGTGAATACTAATGAAGCATAAGTGCGATGAAATGGTCAATTAAGGCCAGCACAGACGAAAACATGTATGCAACGTTTATTTCAAGTAGACCTACTATTCGCCTTTATCATCCTGGGAATTTTTTCCCGTAAGTGGGCATTTTTCTCAAGTTTTTCGTGAACGACTTGTGCATCTCTCTGCCATCATTCAAGCCAACATTTATTCCAGAATCCAAATAGGGCTCACATTTCATCGAGGACTTCAGGGAGTGTCGCTGGAGAGTTAATGTAGGGCTAATCTCCAGCGACACTCCCTAAAATGTCAATGTACGTCTTGGAGTGATTGAATACACTGCTGCATTTTTGTTGGATTTAGGGTAACATAAGACAAACTTTTTTACTTAAAAACCCCTTCTATCGCATGGTTTTCATTTTGCGTAACATTGGACATTAGAACACAGTCTCATTTGCTTAGCTTCCATCAGCTGTATAGATACCGCATCACGCAATGAGCGATGCGACACAAACAGGCCAGCTTTTACGAGCGTGTCTGCGTGAGGCACGCACACACGCATAGCAGTGGCTATGTCTTACACCAGCGTCATTTGGATCTTGGAGTTACCAGCTAATGAATCTATCTCGATAAAATGGGGGAAAACTGTAAAATTATGTTAATAATATAATAACATAAATTGTAATATTTTACTATTTAAATGATTTTTTTTTTTACTTTATGTATTATGTATAGAAAAATACTATCAAATAAAAGTCATTAGCGTATTTACAAAATATGTTTTATTATTTAACTTATAGTGTCAATTTATAAAAATACAAGGGTTTCAAGGTGGCATCGCCTTCTTTTATATTTTTTTTTTAAATTTTAAAAAGTCACATTATTATTTTTTTTAATTTTAAAAAGTCACCGCCATATTGGAATTCTTTGTTATTGGACCGATTTCGTTCAAAATCGATATTTAGGCTTCTCTGGGGTCAAGAAAGATCACATGGTTGCCAAAATTTTAAAAAGTCACCGCCGTATTGAAATTCTTTGTTATTGGACCGATTTCGTTCAAAATCGATATTTAGGCTTCTTTGCGGTCAAGAAAGAGGAAATGGTTGCCAAAATTATAAAAAGTCACCGCCATATTGGAATTCTTTGTTATTGGACCGATTTCGTTCAAAATCGATATTTAGGCTTCTTTGCGGTCAAGAAAGAGGAAATGGTTGCCAAAATTATAAAAAGTCACCGCCATATTGGAATTCTTTGTTATTGGACCGATTTCGTTCAAAATCGATATTTAGGCTTCTCTGGGGCCAAGAAAGAGGAAATGGTTGGCAAAATTATAAAAAGTCACCGCCATATTGGAATTCTTTGTTATTGGACCGATTTCGTTCAAAATCGATATTTAGGCTTCTCTGGAGCCAAGAAAGAGGAAATGGTTGGCAAAATTATAAAGAGTCACCGCCATATTGGAATTCTTTGTTATTGGACCGATTTCGTTCAAAATCGATATTTAGGCTTCTCTGGGGTCAAGAAAGAGGAAATGGTTGCCAAAATTTAAAAAGTCACCGCCATATTGGAATTCATTGTTATTGGATCGATTTCGTTAAAAATTGAAATTTAGGCTTCTCTGCGGTCAAGAAAGAGGACATGGTTGCCAAACTTTTAAAAAGTCACCGCCATATTGGAATTCTTTGTTATTGGACCGATTTCGTTCAAAATCGATATTTAGAATTCTCTGGGGTCAAGAAAGAGGACATGATTGCCAAAATTTTAGAAAGTCACCGCCATATTGGAATTCGTTGTTATTGGACCGATTTCGTTAAAAATTGAAATTTAGGCTTCTCTGCGGTCAAGAAAGAGGAAATGGTTGCAAAAATTTCAAAAGTCACCGCCATATTGGAATTCTTTGTTATTGGACCGATTTCGTTCAAAATCGATATTTAGGCTTATCTGGGGTCAAGAAACAATACTTAATGTATCAGAACTTTCAGGCTCTTCATTTGATGCGGGATTATTCTGAAATCAAAAGTAACATAATATAATATGGGTTAGATTCTGATCTTAAAGAAGCGATAATAACAGATGATAGTAAAAGTAAACCTCATAAAATTCTACTCTGAATAATCAAGCAGTAATTCTCCAGATCTTAAAGCTTATAAATAAGTACAGACAACATAATTGTTAATGGGATAATATTTTCTAGGAATAGGTTCTGTTAAGGACTAATTTTAAATTAAAGTTACTCCTAACATACATGAATCCGACAAGTATATAATATACACTCACTTATTATTTGCTATAGGTATCATAACAAAAACTTACGAACTTCTGAGACTTCTGTTTTTCAAAATTATATTCCAACTTTACTCCAACGTCTTCATCAGTGATATCACTTTCGTCAGATTTCACTGATGATATAAACAATGCCTACAATTAAAAAAGAATGTTGAACATGTAAATAATCATAAAGTCCTCATATAAAGTGAGAAATATGAATTTTATCGGTAATGCCAACAGAAACGAACCGCGGTACTTCAAGTTGAAAGTTCGCCGCTCTTACCACTGAATTACAATCGCTAGTGTACCTTATACACTAACGAAGGTAACTATATTATAAAATTTAAATTCATGAGCCTGCACGTAATAAAACATACTTTTTTCGGTATCGCATCCTTTTTCAATCTTTGACGTCCTTGATTACTGATATGTTCCGAACATTTCCGTGAAAAAGACTTGTATTTTGCAATACAAGTCTTTTTCACGGAAATGTTCGGAACATATCACCGTGGATTTGGATGGTTTCCAATACTCTTCTCCACGGCTTTATCTTATTATTTCCACCCATGGACTTCTAAATATGGGATCAATAGGTATCCTGAAACCGCAAAATTTTAAAGTTTTTTTTTAAATTTGACCGATGTATTTCAAATTGTGCGTTAATTTCAATATGGCGGTGACTTTTTATAATTTTGCCGACTATTTACTCTTTCTTGACCCCAGAGAAGCCTAAATATCGATTTTGAACGAAATCGGTCCAATAACAAAGAATTCCAATATGGCGGTGACTTTTTTAAATTTTGGCAACCATTTCCTCTTTCTTGACCCCAGAGAAGCCTAAATATCGATTTTGAACGAAATCGGTCCAATAACAAAGAATTCCAATATGGCGGTGACTCTTTATAATTTTGCCAACCATTTCCTCTTTCTTGGCTCCAGAGAAGCCTAAATATCGATTTTGAACGAAATCGGTCCAATAACAAAGAATTCCAATATGGCGGTGACTTTTTATAATTTTGGCAACCATGTCCTCTTTCTTGACCCCAGAGAAGCCTAAATATCGATTTTGAACGAAATCGGTCCAATAACAAAGAATTCCAATATGGTGGTGACTCTTTATAATTTTGCCAACCATTTCCTCTTTCTTGGCTCCAGAGAAGCCTAAATATCGATTTTGAACGAAATCGGTCCAATAACAAAGAATTCCAATATGGCGGTGACTTTTTATAATTTTGGCAACCATTTCCTCTTTCTTGACCGCAAAGAAGCCTAAATATCGATTTTGAACGAAATCGGTCCAATAACAAAGAATTTCAATATGGCGGTGACTTTTTAAAATTTTGGCAACCATGTCCTCTTTCTTGACCCCAGAGAAGCCTAAATATCGATTTTAAACGAAATCGGTCCAATAACAAAGAATTCCAATATGGCGGTGACTTTTTATAATTTTGCCAACCATTTCCTCTTTCTTGGCCCCAGAGAAGCCTAAATATCGATTTTGAACGAAATCGGTCCAATAACAAAGAATTCCAATATGGCGGTGACTTTTATAATTTTGGCAACCATTTCCTCTTTCTTGACCGCAAAGAAGCCTAAATATCGATTTTGAACGAAATCGGTCCAATAACAAAGAATTTCAATATGGCGGAATATCGCACTTTTGTGTTTGCACACAATATACGTCTTGAACACTATAATAGATTGGTTGCCGTTGCCGAAATTGGTTGGGAGGACATTATTATCATTAACTTTGCGGCATTTGAATGTGATTGGAGTGTAGCATTCAATCCCTGTACAGAGCTTCACAAATCGCAAAACCCCGATGCTTAAAATCGCGGAACGCCGATGCTAAAAAACGCAACACTCGGGGGTCAGTCGGGAAAAATGAACATGTACAACAGGTTTAAAGACAACTATACCAGGAAATTCCCAATCCAAGACTGGCAACACCACAAAATGACGCGATGGTTTTGTGAATAAAGGTATCAAATTATTAGTTTTGCTTTCGTATATTACTATTAGTTTTGAGTTACTTACCGATGGTAGGAGATTTTGTTAGTTGATTTTAACCGTCCTTTGTAATTTCTGCAAATTTTGATCGCGCAACTTGCCATTTTCAGCAAAATAATCGATCGCAAAAAATAAGCCGTACGTGCGTATTACTCGACGTTACAATTGACACTGAGGTGCGGTGAACGCTTTAGAGGAGAACAGTTCACTGATATTTTTATCGACGCTTTTGCGCCGCCGTGACTCTATCTAGAGTTTATATAATCAAAGAGCTGTAATATGGAAACGATCAGCTGTTTCATTTGAAACATGAAATCGTTTGCCTGTCAAACACTTTTTATTGTCTGAAGATTCTTATAAGTTTTTATTGAATATAATTTGAAAAATATTAAAAATATAATCACTGAAATATAATAATATATCGGTTATATTTTTGATGTATTTATCTTGTAATTTTTGATGAAGAAAGTATTAATAACTTTATGTAACTTCATGATGCATATAATTATTATTAATCTTTTAATTGTTTGAATTAATTTGAGTTTAATTAAAATTGTTTGGTCAAGTTGTATTCTGAAGTTGCACGCGTTGGTTCAATTTTACCCAAAAACATCTACAAACTACCACAACTATAGACGTAGTCATTGCAATAGAGTCTGCTACAAACATGTTAGAGAAATTCTTGAATTCCAGGACTTGCGTTTGTGCCATCCCTTAATGATGCTGGAAGAATGTGCGGCCGGTGCATCGATGACAGACTGTTTAATCAAACCGTGAACTTTAATTATTTATCATTGATTTTATTTTCTTTGTGCATACAGTGCAATGATTTGTATGATCTTCAGAAACAGTTTTAATTTTATCAAAGCACTTGCAACTCCTATCATCTTTGAACTGAATACCATTACGACCTAATTGATTTAGGTATTTGCAACTAAACAGAAACAATTCATCATAAACCATCATTATAATTATTATAATCATTATTTACGTTGTTTTATTTTCGACTAGCTGATGCCCGCGACTTCGTTCGCGTGGATTTAGTTTTTAAAATCCCTCGTTTCCAAAATATCTTCAATGTACAGAATTGGACCTGTTACAGTTTTATTATAAGTATAGATAAATCAATCGGCTTCAATAACAGTCCCCAAAAAGTCTGGTCCTTTTGAGTTTACTACCGAATTCTCACTAATTTCTACTTTTCAATTTTTTGCATACTTATCGAAAATTCTAAAATGAATAATTCGACATTTCTTGAAAATTCTATGCATGTTTAATAATATTTTTTGGAAATTAATCTCAAAATTTAGAATAATTATGTGCATTCAAAAATCCTTCGCATTTGAGAGGAGACCTGTTCCCAGTTGTGAGCTGGCGATGGGTTGAGATATATGAATGAATGAAAAAATGTGCATTCAAAAATCGAATTCCACAGAAGCGTCACGTCGCACTAAGCCGTTTGAATCAAAACAATCATATAAATACCGAACGTTAATTATTCGGTTGCGTTCAGAAACAGTCGTTGTGCGTAAATCAGCCGCTGTTGATTCTATTTCTGGCCACGACTCAATCTCAGACGGGAGTTAATTAGAAAGAATTGCTTTTATTTCGCGTTTTCACACTTCACCCGCTTTGAGACGTGACGCAGGCGTAATCAGAAACACCGCCTTGATGTATGGCCATTGAGAAATTTTATAGAGACATTCGGGTAAATGTAGGATTTTTATGCCCAGTGATCATGGTTATTTGTTTTAACGGTTTTGCCTACGTTTTGAAGTTTTTACGTTTAAATAAGTTGGAAAAAAAATTGTGAAAAATATTTTGGATATTACTCGTCTTTATATGACGGACCCGGCAGCGTACTTACAGAAATTATGTAATCACGATAACTTTTTGTTTCATGCATCCAGCGAGCGACAGCAAAGGACGTTATATCTCACAATTTATATATCATAAGTTTATTAGCACAATGTATTGCGACGTACCTATGTTCTGACGTACAGAGACTGAGTTTCCACCGAGTTTATAATAAAAAAACGATCAAGCGGAGTGAGTTCTCCGAGTCTACTTGGTTGAATTTGCACCTGTTCCTCTGTCTGTATATCTGTCAAAGCCTTATAACTCATGAATTTAATGAACGTGACTTCAAATTCACAAATACTGTTGCGTAAATCGAAGACTGATTCCATGTTAGGCGTTACATGTAAAAATTGTCTCTGTGCAAAAATATTTTAAAAATTTTAGGTATCTACATCTATCTACACGTATCTACAAACTTTTACCACACAAAGTTTGGGGCAAACCAAACAAGTATTATTTGATATTAAAAATGTCAACAGAAATGACACTTTTAATGTGTGAAAAATTAATAAAAAGCACTCCCCCGTTATTCGAGAACTATTCGAGGTCGTCGTTAACGTTAAAAATGATAAATGCCTTTGAAAAATGTAACGATTGCTAAATGTGACGCGAAATGAGGACGTACGATCTTTCTAATCTTATTTACGAGATCTTCGCCTTAATACACGATAATAGTCGAAGGAGAAGCTTGTTCTTTTGACGTTGATTGCGTACGATTATTTGTCTAACTTATAATTGTCTCTTTGAGCTAGTAGCTAGCATGTCCGACTGCTGAGGAAGAGGTCCTGGGTTTGATTCCCGGGTTGGGCCAAAAAACGTATTGAGTTTTTCTTCAAGAAATGCTTAGTAAATAAGTACTAACCCGGACTTGAGAAGTAGGCAGTGTGTCATCCCTGTGCCTCGCAGAGCACGTTACGGCAAGTAAATTTATGTAGGTAGGTACTATGTTGTCTTCTGTTGTGAGGACGTTTTTTTAATTATCGACCGAGCGAAGCGAAGGTCTCTGAGTTTACTAGAGCGATTTGCACTTGTCCGTCCGTCCGTCTGTCACAGCCTTATAACTTCTGAATTACTGAACGTAATTACTTCAATTTTAGATATGATATGTAAACCGATGGCCTCCAGCCGAAAATGGCTTAAAAAGTTATAAAAATCTTTATTTCAGGGGGGCTCCCATACGAAATGGGGGGCTTTCAAAGTGGAGATTGTATTCGAGGCTAGATTTCTAAAACCACTTTGTTTTAAAACTTGAAACTTACACATAATTTGATTTATATTCTGTACTTGAACAACAAATACTAAGATTAGATAAATATTATAAAGAAACGAAATTATTTGAGTTTTAATGGGCATCAATGTTTTTAACAAAACTTCACTATACTGTTACTAGATGGCGCTGTCTTTAATATTGTAAATATGCATCCCATCCACGAAAGCAGATGACGATTGACGTCATCAGATTCGGCGCGTTTTAATTACAATATAATATAGTTAAAACTACCTTATGGGAATTATGGGATACCGCGAGGTCTCAGTTCGGGGCGAACCACTAGTTTATTTATATTTACTATTTTTGAAATATAATACTTAAATATTGGATAGAAGCAGGCGTTACTATCCATGATTAACCTTTTCTTGCCATATAATACTTATCTTAAGCTTAAATATTTAGTTGTTTTAATCAGGTGTCAGGGAATGACGTGAAACATTTTGCTTGAGCTGGTTTGATGATTTGTTATGTGTTCACAGTGTTGTTACTATCACTTGTTCGCTTTAGGACAGATTCGCTTTAAGACAGATTCGCTTTACGGCAGATTCGCTTTTCGGCAGAAATTGTACATAATATGAATCAGTTAAGTTAAGTGGGAGCCGTGCTACAGCATAATAGATTCCGTAGAAAAAAAATATTTGAGACTTGACATCGTTGTTTTACGTTGTGTGTATGACACAAATAATAAATCAAATTCTATGTAAAGTGTTTAACTAACTAACCGTTAACTAGGTCAAGAACTGGCTACTCTGGTTGCACATCCGCGCTGATCAGCCAGACTGATTCTTTGCGCAAATATGATCCAGTCTTCTGTCACCAGATGAGGCAATCAACCGCGGTGAAATGCCTCGTAAAAATTTCAAGTTAAAGTAACAAAAAGTTCTAAGTATCGCTGCTTCAGTAGAGTCCAGTTTACTATATATAGAGGAAAAAAGATTAATACAGATGCAGATACCAAATTTTTATAAAAATTATATAAAGCGGTGTTATTACTGAAAAAATTGAGCCCCGAGAAAGTGTGGGCCAATTAAGAGCACTTTTTGTTCAATAAGAGAAATTATCGCTCCAATCAGTACGTCGAAGGCGACAATTGCCAGACACAATGGAGCGCTCGTGGTTTATAAATGGATGTAACAATTAATTCACAACAATTAGACGATGCGCGACGCCCGCATTTCGAGAGCGCTGTAGAGTACAGGGGTCTGATTTATCTTATTAAGTTATAGGTTGTTTGTTTTACTATTACCCCAGTATAAATGGCAAGCAAGTCCAATACAAAAAACCATAACGAAGATTTTCAAGCTTTCAATTATTCTTTCTTTCTTCAAAAATCAAAGTTTCATGGATATTACTTGAAAAATCACTTAAATGACGGACTTTTATACAAACTTTCAACCCCAATTTAACCCTCTTGGGGTTGGAATTTTCAAAAATCTTTTCTTAGCGGACACCTACGTCATAATGGCTATCTGTTTGCAAAATTTCAGCCCGATCCGTCCAGTGGTTAGGGCTGTGCGTTGATAGATCAGTCAGTCAGTCACCTTTGCCTTTTATATATTTAGATTTCTAGCCACTATTAAAAACATTGACATTATTTAAAAATAATCAAATAGTAATCTCTATTAAATTTTGTTTTATCCCAAGACAGTTCTTACCCCTAGAAATAGATTGGGTATAAATTAACAATTTATACCCCTACTAGAAATAGAGAAAAGGAGTTCTAAAATTTAATTAACACTGTTAATGGAATTGAACGAAAACATCGTAAGGAAACCCGCATGCATGCATGTTTGAGAGTTCTGCATACCTTGGCATGCGTGGAGCATTATGGCCTAAACACTTTTCATTCTAAGAGGAGACACGTACTAACCTTGTAAATAATGATTGTAAGCCCCACTGTAAGTAATTTAATGCAAGTGCTATTTCTAAAAAATACGAAACTCTATGGAATATTGGGATAGTATTGGACACATTCTACCGCACTATTGTCATGATTAAAACTCTAATTGACCCGCACTAAATCACAATTTACTCTCCCCGAGTCGTTAATTTCATTTTTATAGCGGAATCCAACATAAAATATCAAGTCCTATAACAGTTCAAGCCTATGACACACTTATCATATTATGTAGGTACTATTATTTTATGTGTACCTACATAAGTGATAGCCTAGTGAAGCAGTGATAGCCTAGTGGTTAGGACTGTGGTCTCCTATTCGGTGGGTCGCAGGTTCGATCCCGGGTACGCACCCCTGACTTCACGGAGTCAAGTGCGTTTAAGCAATTAAATATCACTTGCTTCAACGGTGAAGAAAAACATCGAGAGAAAACCTGCACACCTGAGAGTTCTTCATAATGTTGTGTGTGAAGTCCGCCAATTCGCATTGGGCCAGCGTGGTGGACTATGGCCTATAACCCTTCTCTGAGAGGAGACCTGCGCTCAGTAGTGAGCCGTTGATGGGTTGCTAATGATGATGATGATTATTTTATGTTATAATAATTACTAAACTAGGTATACCTACTCTTGATTATTAAACCGTGACCCATGCCTAGCCCTGAACCGACGATGGATTCAGATGATGATGATGGATTACTAAAGTTTTGATACCTAATGTTAAAGAATATCACACTTCACATTAATGAAATATATAGGCGAAAGTTTGTACTTATAATATGTGTGTGTATGATTGTTACTCTTTCACGGCAAAACTACTGGACAGATTTGGCTGAAATTTTAGATAGATAATACTCTGGATACTACATACTTTGGACATAGGCTACATTTTAACCCGGAAAATTACAGAATTCCCGCGGAAATCAAAAACCATAATCCACGCGGATGAAGTCGCGGGCGTCATCTAGTTTTACAATAGTTCGGGGAGAATTTCTAAAGTGGAATAGATATCTCTGGAAAATTCAAATAGAGTTTGAATCACGTACCTACCTAATATAACAATCAGTCAATGGTCGGAATATTATATTTTCTGTTTTTAAAATATGTGTGAACTTTTTCGTCTCGTAGTATAATATGATCACCTTAATATGTCCATATTTATTAGGATTTGATCAACATAACCTGTAATAATTATAATAAAATAAATATAATGAGGAAAATATCACAGGTGTATATTATGAAAAATAATACATCGCAGACCTTCTCTCTGACTCAATAATATTTAGGCGGATACAAATTAATGTCACAGTCAGATTTGGCGATGCAATTGGCGTAATTAATGACTACGACCCGGTGTCGCGTGGCCTAATTAACCTAATTAGTGCCGGGGTTTTATTAGAATGCTCTAATTAACTGTACCAATTACTGTGGAAGGTAACGACGTCTAATAAGCTCTAAGAAGCATCGCAAACATCGATTTCTTTGTTTATAATTAATATGATTTCATACTTGATTGGTCTTCTTAGTTCATACGTGGGCACTTTCCACAGTCTATTTGAATTCCTTCTCCTTCTTAATGTTGTACCAGCTTGTGCCTGAATCCGTTTTATCCTTGTACCATCCGTTTTATTACTTTTTACCTACACTTGAAGGAAATTTTTGAATTTTCTAAATAGGATAGTCAGCAACACATCAACGGCTCACTACTGAGCACATTTCTCCTCTCAGAAAAAGGTTGTAGGCGATAGTCCACCACGCTGGCCTAATTGGACTTCATACACCTCGAGAACATTGTGGTGAACTCTCAGGAATGCAGGTTTCCTCATGATGTTTTCCTTCAGCGTTGAAGCATGTGATATTTAATTGCTTAAACGTACATAAATCCAAAAAGGAGATGACGCGACTCCAGAATAGAAGGCCACAGTCCTAACCACTAGGCTATCACTGCTTTTTAACAATTATCAATTTCTAAATGAATATCGAAAACCGCGGCGCCCGCGGGGACCGAACCCACATCTCTCGGGAAGTGAGACACAGATCTCACACGCCCTGAGTGTATAGCCACGGTCTAATTACAGTTCGGCAGCGAAATTAGTGATATTATGTATCTCTACATACTTTCAATTTGTTTTGGCCACTGTATAGCTTTAAAAATTTAGCTGTTTTGTTCTCAGGGGCTTACTGAAAACCGCCAGTTCAGAGAGAAAACTACCTTTGTCTCGTTTGTTATTAGCAGGGTTCCATGGGCTTGGTGGTCAAACCGGATTATAGAACATGCGTGTGTATCTTTTAGATAGAGAGCATTTTAGTCTAGTACCTACCTATTGCGAGCCTATACTGACGGTTACTATAACTTTACTGTAGTAAATAAGTATTAGTCATTCAACTAATGTAACATTATAGGTTGTGCTGTACGTAATATCGACACTCACCAAATTCGTAATTTCAATTCAATAAATTTATTGACGTCACATCAAAGTAACATGATAAAATACATTGTTTAGAGACGTCGATACATCTGATTTATGAAATCATAAAACGCCACTCCAAATGTATCATACAGTACCTAGATACATAGTATGTGTGAAATGCTAATAAATCAGCTATCTATGTCAACACCTTCAATTAAAGACCAAGGACACACTGGAATAAAACGGCTGAAATCGCGTATTCTTAAACTAAGTGGGTTCAAAAATAGCTTCTCTCATTATAAGTCTAAGATCACATTGACTACTTTTTCTTTGAAAACTTTAGTCTTGTTACAACAAGTATATTTGTTACGATGAAATGATAGAGATAACTTATCAGCGAAATATGAAATCTAAAGGGTATCTGTGTATATGCTTTATGGAAGCGAAGCCTAGCTAGCGCTGAATTCAATATTCAAATGTTCTTTCATAGTTCATAGTTATTTCATATAGGTCAATCTGTGGTTCTTATATGACAAGTCAAGACTCTATCATCGGATCGGAAAGCAAATTCTGCTGAAAAGAGCCGGCAAGATACTCAAAAATTGCTCTTTTCAAAAAAATATCTGTTATAATATTATTATTTTACCTAGTATTATTAAAATGTAACATGTTATTACTTAATTCACTATCTTTTAATCAACTGGATATAAAGCCGATTGTTCGAGAGATACCGTAACAAGACATACCCGCGATAACTACGCCAGTTACGAGTAAATGAATTTTCATTTACTCGTAACTGGCTCAGGTGGATGTGAGGCGTCACTCGTTTGTACAGAATCAGCAACGAGCATATCCACGGTAGTCTTGGCGTAGATATCGCAGACAAAATTCAAGAGCCTCGTCTACGCTGGTTCCGCAAATACTGTATAGTCCTCAAGACCATCCATGTGCCTTAATATGTCCGTCCCTGGTCAGCGGTCCCGAGGCCTGCCGAAACAATGGTGGGTTGACATCGTTCAAGCAGATGCACGTACCAATGTTCATATAAAATGTCTCATGCGTCTATAGTATGTTTTTGAAAAGAGAATGCTATAGACCGTGCAAAGTGGAAGAGACTTAGAAAGAAAGCGGACCCTGGTCTAAGGCGAGACCAACGCTTGGAGGAAGAAGGACATACGTCTATTATCATCATCATCAACATGATCAGCAACCCAGGAACGGTTTACTATAACTGATCATAGATCACCACGCTGACGCTATCCCAATGCAAATTGGCACACTTCAAAAACTTTCAGGCGTGCAGGTTTTTTCATGATTTTTATTTTTTCACCGTTGAAGCATGTGATTTCTAATTGCTTTAACGCATATAACTCCGAAAATGTCAGTCATATTCCCTGGATTAGGGTCCTAACCAGCCTTAATAGCTATCGCTGCTCAATCATCACCAGCTGCCATTTGTGGTATCAATTTGATCACACCTCTCTGCTCTGCACCTTCAACTTATTCTATACAAATGAGTTACAGCAGCTCTTTATTGAGGGACATGTCGCTAGTATGATCAAGGCTAAGTGGAAGCAAAAATAGATTTTCTCATTATAACTTTCCACTCCCGATAAAAAATAAGAATGGAGTCATCCTTTATGATTGCGTGGACGATTTTAATCTGTAACATAGGAACTGTTAGTATCATTAATTTTGTTGTGTTATAACTTTTTAAATATTTTTCACAAGCTGGTGGGTATGTAGTGATGTTATATAATGGCGTGTGTAATTTTCATAAACTAAGATTTTTTTATCCACTTATTTTCTGTAAGAGACTGAGTAGATTTTATTTTCTCATCGTTTTACGTACGAAATATTATTTAAAAATAAATAAATAGTTAATATAGGTATAATAAATAATTCATAAATTAGAAAAAAATATTGTTTTCATATTATATTCTAAGGTTAATTCAAGTTTTCTTCTGAATCTGAAGAAATTTTTATTTAACAAGATACTTATTTCCTTGAAAAGATAAAATATGTATTGAAATAACTAGTAACTGGTTTCTGAACATCTAACCATTAAGTTTCAGTGAAAATAAGTAAAATTTCATTCAAGTGCTTATGAGCATTAACAGATCAATCAAGTATATCAATAAATTATACAACATAATTTTTGGTAGGTACCGATGAAAATAAAAATTAAGTAAAGTAAACGACTGAGAGACAAAATTTTAAAACTAAGTAGATACGTAACTAACAAAGTGACTTCAACTGTTCATCGACAGCGCTGCTTATATCAGAAACACAAACTTTGCGTGTATCGTGTGCGAGAAGCCAATATAGTTCCGAAGTCGGCGCCCGCGCACGTTTCCACGCCGCCCGCCCAAAACACGAACGAAAATCGATATAAGTACGCGTCACGTTTTTCCTGATCGTACGCGATATCACGGTGTCATTTTGGTGCTATCATATATCACTGTTAGTGCTATCAATGTCAATGTCAGAACTGTGATTGTTCTGTGCAGTGTAAATACGTGTCGAGTGACGAGTAAACTCGCTGGCCGGTTGGGAACAAATGTTTGAGCTGTCAATAAGTGAGCACAGCTTTTTTTTTATATCCGATAGCGGAGTGTTACCGCGATTCAGGTATGTTTGATTGCGTTTATGAATATATCTATCTACAACAGGTATTTGTTTTTTAAAGCATAATGACTTGCAATTTTGCTTTGAATTAGTACAAGCAACTTATTTATTAATAGTAAATAATGGAACGTACCTAGTTCGATTATAAACAAAGGTAAAAAGACTTTCGGAAACATAATATTTTCCAATTTATATGAAAACCACGATGAATCCATTAAAAATTGACTAGGGTGGCAATTAAGGTACTACAGCTCTCATACACTAACTTTGTTGGTTATAGGTTAAACAAAAACACGCAGTTTTTTCAGCTCAAAGAAATATTCTATGACATAGTAATTGTTATACCTATAGAAAACACAATTATGTGATACTCTGCTCACGCTCTACTCTCTCTATTATTAAATAATATTTTAAAAAATCCGTTGGATATACATCAACACTTGCAAGGAAAAACATCATAACTCACTTTTTAGCGATTTTGAGTTAAAATCACATTCTTAGTAAATAAAGATGCTCTGTTTGCGCTCACCCCTGAAATTCAATCGCGTTACGATTTTAGCCAGTCGAAAAAGTTTCTAAGTTTTGATAATCTTTGATTTGACGCCCTCCTCTAAAGTTACGAAAAATGAGATAAGATGTTTTTCCTTGCAGGGATCGACATAATGAGCAATGCATTTTTAAATGTAAAAATAACTCCTCCGTAAAATCTCTTTCTTCTTTATCAACCTTTAGATGTCCACTGCTGGACATAGGTCTCCTGCATGGACCTCCACAGGCTTCGGTCTTGCGCCGACTGAATCCAGCGGCTCTCTGCGACTCGTTTGATGTCGTCGGTCCACCTAGTGGGCCTCCCCAACACTGCGCTTACCGGTGCGGGGTCGCCATTCCAGCACCTTGGGACCCCAACGACCATCAGCTCTTCGAACTATGTGCCCCGCCCATTTCCACAGTTTCGCGACTCGCTGAGTTATGTCGGTGACTTTGGTTCTCCTGCGGATCTCATCCAATTACAGACATGTGTCAACTAAGTAGTTATATCTATCTGTCTGTCTGTTTCCGGGTTCAACCACTGAACGAATCTTGGTAAAATTTGGCATCGAGGTGGCACATCCTGGAAACGAACACATAATACTTTCATCCCGAGAAGTCAAAGAGACCCCAAGGGATTTTAAAAATCTTTATCCACGTAGAGTAAGTCGTGGAGATCGCAACCAATCGAAAAATATTTGAGGTTATGTCTGTACGTACATCAATTAAAAAAGAAAATTATAGATACCCAAGTTGTAATATTAACGAGAGCATTTTCACTCTTCCAGATTGAGCTTTCATGTACCTATTCAATAATACTTTACGTCAATAAACATTTGAATACAAGAAACTTCAACCTAGAATCAAGTAGATTTTGTGAACTTGTGTGAAAAATTCTGTTGTAGGTAGGAACAAGGTTTAAAAAACGGAATAGTTAAAATCGCTACATTGTGGACTCTTTGCCCTAAAAATTTTCGTCCACAAAAAAAAACCAAATGCAACCCTTCCAAGAAGATCTAACAAAACGTCTGACGAGTGATAACAAGGGAACAAAAACAGGCAACATCGACATACTAGCATTATCTTTTTAAGTCCATTTCTCACTTCCAATATTCTCAGAATCACGGTAATGAGATTCTACATGCCGCGGCGCGCCGGCCGCTCAGGTCTCGTTGGGCAAATAAGTTTGTGTACCGAGCGCAGTCCGGTAGCCACTCTCTGTTTGCTGTCGACCTGTTAATTAATAACTCGCCGAGCAGTGTATACACAGCCTTATTACCGGTAAAATCTCACAAGTCACGAGTCTAAACTGACTTAAACCAGTTCTCAGTTTTGAGTCTTGATTTCTAATCACACGGTAATGGATTTCTATAGACGCTGCTAATGAACTCAGCTATGCAGTCAAAAGTTTGTTCCGAGCACACTGGAATGAAGGAAATTACTTAGTCATTAATATAAGCGCAATGCGCCACAAAATCCACACTTAAAACCTATTAGTCGCATTAATTTGAATACAAAATTCATAGCTGCCTTCGATACAATGTTATTTGTCACTACCCTGCCCATTTAGCCTCGCGCCCGCACTCTATAATTACAGGGAAAAAATGAAACTTGAAGAAACGCGATGGTAAACTAATGGTCTGAAGCTAAATTTTAATTAATGTCGTGTTATACGGAATGGGAGTGATTACTGAAATAACACGACAGGCTGGTGTGACGCTGGCTTAACACGGGTCTTTTATGGTGGTCAATTTGTGGCACGGTAATTATATTTACGCGTACGGCGCCTCCGACCGAGTTTACCGGTGTAATTTTGGGAATTAAAAACAGTAATCCTCAATCGTTGTAATATCTAAATGATGGATTAAGCTCGCGTTTTGATGTGGATCGATTCATTTGGCCGGCAGCCAGTAATTATTCTTTATCGTCCGGACGTGTGGGGAACACAATTAGTTATTGATCAGACTGCAATTAAGCCCCAATCGATTTTGTTTGTTGAAGTTGAAGAAAATTGTTTTAGTTCACCGTTTAATCGCCGCCGTTTTTTATTATCTTTTATCCTACTAATGGATTTTCGATCATTTGATTGTAGGTACTAGGTACGATGTAAATTACGTGAGCACTTATATTGTTTGTTAGGATACCTCAATAATTGTCTTCTTTTAGAGAAAAGGCTAATTAATTCATACTTTTTTACCTTGTACATTATCTGAAGTCAGAGATCACTTTGAAAGGTCTTGTTTTACAAGGAACAAAAAACTTCTTCTCATCAACCCATAGACGTCCACCATTGGGCATAGGTCTCTTGTTTGAACTCCACACATGCTTCGATGTTGAGTAGAATAGAATAGAAATATTTTTTATTCAAATAAACTTTTTACAAGTGCTTTTGAATCGTCGATGAGTCTATACCACTGGTTCGGAATGCCCTTCCAGCTGAGAAGAACCAGTAAGAAACTCAGCGGTTGCTCTTTTCAAAACAAGTTTACAATACAATAGATACTATGCTATGTATGCAGTGTTTCCACAATGAGGGGAAGTTCCACAAAAGCATACCTACTTACAATTCAATACATGTTAAGACGGGCAGACAGAAAGTAGCCCCATTCCTGCCGGTGGAACCTGTTCACGAGCATGACGCATGACCCAGCCGTTGCTTCGCTCAATCATATTTGAGGGAACGCAAGAACCCGCATCATACGACACCACCACAGAAATGTTTAAAGAGAGCATGACATACATAGGCTACCCATGTTAAGGCATCGAATTGAATGCTAATATTCAAATGACTTAGCCACAAATAAAGTGGAAACACTGCATAGAATAGAATTATTTTGTTACACATGTTAATTATTACCTACTGTCTCATGAATCGCTGGAGCGAATTATAATAACCACGCTTTTTGTAAGTTGTGTTTCCTGTATCCAGCACCTCCCTGGGATTCGTTTGATGGCGTGGGTCCGTACAACAACAAACTGTCTGTTTTAATTCGCTTTTATTTGGATTTTAGCAAAATGGAAAATTTTATTTTTCCTTCTGTATCCTGAATTTCTGAAAAGTAACACCGTTTCTGTGACATATTAAATATAATGTTATACCAAAATGGTAAAAATGGAACCCTTATGGTGAGACTTTCTCCGTCCGTCCGTCCGTCCGTCCGTCTGTCACAGTCGATTATTTCAGTAACTATTAAAGCTATCGACATGAAATTTGGCATAGTTGTGTATAATAGTGGCCCAACATCATTGAAATTAAGAAAAATCGAAAATTATTTTTAGTTTTATTAAAATAGGGGGAAAATCGGGGGTTTGAAATTTCAAAGTAAAATAACTATACCGATTGGGGTATCATATGAAAGGCCTTTACTTGTGCATTCTAAAACAGTTTTTTATTTATTTCTATATGTAATAGTTTTTGATTAATCGGCCAAAATGTCGAAAAAAATACCGTTCCCCCCCCTTATCTCCGAAGTTTACCAATCGAAAAATCTGAAATAATTATGGTCAATAGAAGTTTATATATATTTTACAGGAAAAATAAAAGCAACGCGAAAATTATTGTAGTTTGATTAAAAAAGGGGGAAAATCGAGGGTTTGAAATTTTAAAGTAAGATAACTATACCGAGTGGGATATCATATGAAAGGCCTTTACTTGTGCATTCTAAAACAGTTTTTTATTTATTTCTACATATAATAGTTTTTGATTAATCGGCCAAAATGTCGAAAAAAATACCGTCCCCCCCCCCCCTTATCTCCGAAGTTTACCAATCGAAAAATCTGAAATAATTATGGTCAATACAGGTTTATGTATATTTTACAGAAAAAAATAAAACCAACGCTCTAACTAGCATAGTTTTTTTTTATATTAACAATAAACCTCTAGAAACAAAGTTAACGATAATTAAGCAAATTAATATAATATTATCGTTTTACTTTTACTTTTGGAGTACGGAACCCTCGGTGCGCGAGTCCGACTCGCACTTGGCCGGCTTTTTTAAATATGCCTTGAGAATTTCGATTTCCAGGCATAAAAAAGTTTCCTATGTTGTACCTCGTCTAGATCGGTTCAGCCGCTAAGACGTGAAAAGATAATATAATAATTATAGACCGATACAAACAATTATATTTATTATTTATCATTCAGTATAATATTAATTTATTGTGAAAATTTGACTTTATACAGAATACTACATTAAACCTAAAACTCTAAAATAAAAACTAAAATAAAAACTAAATAAAATCTAAAACCTAATCCAAGTCACCGCAGTGTGGCATGGTACCCAAGATGCTGGCAGCATTACCCCTTTGGATGGCCAAGCTAATCCTTTGGCCAAGGTAGCTGACAGCTCATTCAGTAGGATATAATATTAGTAAGTACCTATAGTACTCGTAAAGTAAGGATTAAAAACATGCAATTGCAATGATTATTATCTTCGATGTCATAATAATGATATTCTGGATGAAAAACTGAAAGAGCGGTCAAGTCAGGTATTCACATTTCACACGCCGATACGTCAAGGGATCAAGTTCCGCTCTTGACAAATATTATTTTGACCAACAAATAAATACTTGTATCATATTTGTCGTGGTCGCTGAGAGAGTGGTCGTACTTGCATAATGCAAAGCTTTTCACAAAGCGCTACGTACAACAATCTTTTTAAAAAACTTCAAACGCCCGTGACACTACAAAGTATATTATTATAATTTATTGTTGATATTTTAAAAACCGTTCGACCGATTTCGATAAAATTTCAATGGGACGACCTGAGAAGTACCCTTTCAAACAAAAAAAAATTCAAATTGGTTCTGGCGTTTTCGAGTAATCGGTGAACATACATAAAAAAAATAAAAAAAAGATTCCGACGAATTGATAACCTCCTCCTTTTTGGAAGTCGGTTAAAAATGGTAGTTTATCATTAGATTCAAAGAGGAGTGGGGCCACAATATAAAAGTCACAGAAATCAATCCGATAGATAAATCCGATCGAAAATCGATGCTTAGAATGAGTGAGAAATCAGTTCTACGCTGGCAGCTGAAACTGGCATGCTACTTTCACTCGAAATCTCTATCTAGAATGATATTAAACAAAAAAAATTGGTTGTCTGTAAAGTCGGTTTACGGACGATAGTTTTACGCGACAACGACATAAAGAAACATTGACGATGACTGGCGGGCGGCGCGGCGGCGGGCGCTCTCTAAGCCAACGCTTGGGCCGATCGTGCCTCTCTATCGCTCGTTCCGCGCTCTTGCTTGCACGCACAGGCTCAGGCGGAACGTGACACTTTTTCGTGCGTGCAGCCGGTGTTCATCGATTTATAAGACGTTATCACGTCAAAAGGTACCAGGAATCCAGGTTCAAATAGAAGGTAGAGTACTAAAAGTCTAGTACAGCGTTGTTACAAACAACTATGAGATCACGAAGTAATTGGCGCAGGCCCCGGGGCAGCAACACCTCTACGTACCGAACCGTTTTAATAATGAGTCCGCTTGTGATCGTGAAACAATAAATTGCGAGGCTTGCAGGCTTCGTGCCCGAGACAGCTATCTGAGGCGAGCATTATGCATCTTGGCGATTGTTGCCGGCTATCATCTTGCAGATTGATAGGAGAATCGCCCCTCGGCTACGCAGGATTCGGATAGTATTGTGAAAGCGTGCCGGCTTGTATAAGCGGTTCAAAAAGCACGAAGCGGACCAGTGTTTACTCCTACTGCAAGGAGTGTGAACTATTATAGCTGTTGTATTGGGACATTATTTGTTTTGCAGCCTAGGTATTCGCAGTCAAAAAGTCACTGTTACTTGTTAAACCTAAGCCTTTAGTTACTTGTTAAACTTGAGCCTCAATAGCTCAACTGTAAAAGATGCGGGATGAAAACTGAAAGGTCGACGGTTCGATCCTCACCCATTACACTTTTGTCGTACCCACTTCTACAAAAGCTTGCCGCTTATTTGGAAGAGAGATGAGAATATGAGTCATCGAAACCTTCTGCATGTGATGATAACCGAAATGGTTAAGATATTGGCCTTCTTTTCGGGAGATTTGGGATTTGTGCGGTTAGTCCGAGTTTTAATTCGTTTGATCGCTATTAAGTAAATGATGACATTAGCATCAAAGTAAAATGATCTATTATAGTATCGATTTAAAGTCACAAATATCAATACAGACGATTTTAATTTGGAGCGTACAGAGTACATACGCTCTCGTATGTACCTACTCTGTACGCATACAGAATACATACTCGAAGTTGAGCTCTAACTCAATACCTACTGTTATGATTTATTTTACTTTGATGGTAATGTCATAGTTTACTATTTTTAGGTAACTATTAAATCTTGTACTAAGCGTGTTGTTCCCAGGCTCACGTATCTCGGACTTTTCAAGAGTTACATAGTAATTAAAATAGATCACTTGATCTATTTCTTCAACGGTGATTGAAAAAACCGTGAGGAAATTTGAATGCCTGAGGATTTTCATAATTTAACTATTTCATATAAGTAGGTCAACCTGCAGTTCTTATGACAAATCCATTGGCTTGGAAAGCAGATTCTGCTGAGAATCTTCAAACTGTTCTCAAAGATGTCTGTCAATCCACATTTGGCCGCTTGGTGGACTAGGCCTAAACACTTCTCATTCGAGAAGAGACCTGTATACTCAGTAGTGGGTCAGCGATGGTTTGAAATGAATAAAGTATGCAATCCAACGAAATATGGTTAATACTAAAAAAAAATTATTGTTAGATCTATATACCCAGCAATACTAGGCACTGAAGAATAATAAACACAATATCCGTTTAGCATCACACCAAAAGGCATGTAAAGTTACACTTCTGAACTCATTAACTGCCGAACAAACTGTGTAACCTTATCGCCCGATCGTCACAAATTAACTCCGAAACAACTTTCCCTTAATTAGGAAAGTATGATTAACAAAGAGCAATCGCGAAAACAAAACTTATCATTCGGGGGAAGTGTACATTGATCATTGGGGAACAAACAAAAGGAGAGGCGAAATTAATAAATTATCATAGCTCAGTATTACCTACTCGTATTCTATCAAAAGAATGAGGTAAGTAGGTTTTGTGTGAAGTTAATGAATTTGCTCTTGCCTGAAAAAGGTTCAATGACCTTTTTCATAACGCTGTTATTGTTGTTGTTAAAGATTGGCGACCACAACAATCATTGCACTAGTGTAACTTGAAAAGTCTAACTTTTGATTCCTGTCTAGTGTAACTTTTCAAGTTTACGTTAGCTGTAAATCTGTTAATTATTATGGACGGGAAAGGGGTGGAAAAATTCTCCGTCCCTTTCCCATCAATACTACAGTTAACTTTTACATGAAAAGTTACTAGGTCCACAAATGTCAAAAGTTAAAACAAATGTAACTCCGAGTTTATACTACAGAAACATAATATTATCATTTCAGTAGTCCTTATAATTAAGACATTTTACGAACTTTTGGGTAAGTAGATAAAAGATGTATTGTGAAGATAAAACCAACTAAAGTTCCTTTATTAAGAAAGTTTGCACGCGGTATTTCTATTTTTAAACAAAAAATGTATATATAGGTATTACACAAGCTCGCTTAAAGTTTAGTAATTCCCTATTCCAAATTGTATTACCTAATTGTTTTTACCAGACTAGGGCGAAGCACAAAGGAAGGTTCATGATTTTTACAGTTTATGTACGGTCGTGGTCTGAAAATGTTTATCAGTTTTCAAATTAGATTCTTTATCGCATTGCATGCAGAAAGGTCTATAACGCCATAGAATATTGAAAGCGTATCGACCATCAGACACAGATATGTGCATACAATTATGAATCTTAAGGTGGTAAACATTTTCAGACCGCGACTGTACTTGTACATGTATGTATGTGTCTATTTACGAGTGTTCCACCGCGCCTTAGCGAATAAACTGCTTACTGTGCTGATTTTTATGAATGAGGTATTCAATCGATTCGTTATAATCGTCTGGGAGCTACATTTCATACGAACAAAATAAATACGACGGATTTTAAACCTAATTTTCCGTTGGCAGGTTACAGTTTTTAAGCTTTTATACTTGTTATATATTTGAAACTAGTAGGGCGCGTGGGTGCGCGGCCCGCAAGCGGACCGCGGTTTTTCTACTCGTCTAGTAGACTTTCAGCTCCTGATCATTTTCTATCACAAAACCACTCTTCCATCTTTTATACTCTCCGAGATAGACACCGTTGAAGTTTGTATGGCCGCCATCTTGAATCCGCCATTTTGGATTTTTTTCAGCTCACTGCCAATTGGATGAGATTTCGAGTGACTTTTGTTCGAGCACCCCCACCTATCTACATTACCATGGCCGTGCTCCTCACCCACCTTCCAAACCCTCGATCATCATATGTCATCATTTGTCATAATGAAAATTCTTCAATAAAAAAAAATCTTGAAAAGGAATTGTATCAAAGTCGTGCATGATTCCCGGCTTCTAGTCTCTTCAATATTCGCCATATATTTTTGTATGAAGAAAAAAAAAATTCCGCCATCTTGAATTTTTTTTCTGTTCGTCAAGTAGACCTTAGGGTCTTGATCAGCTTTTGCCAGGAAACCACTCTTCTATCTTTTATACTCTCCGAGATAGACACCGACGAAATTTGTATGGCCGCCATCTTTTTTCCGCCATTTTGAATTTTTTTTCAGCTCACTGCGAATTGGATGAGGTTTCGAGTGACATTTGTTCGAGCACCCCCCACCTATCTTCAATACCCTGGCCGTGCTCCTCATCCGTCTCCGAAATCCTCAATCATCAGCTCTCTCCATAATTTTCCTCCGAATGAATTTTTGTCCTCTATACGAAACCATCGGTGGGAAAAAAATTTTTCATACAAAATTTTACAGGAGAGGTGATCAATCAGTCAGTGAATCAGTGAATCAGCACGAGCAGCTATATATATATTAACTAGCGTTTGCTCGGTGCGCGAGCTGCTAAAGCAGCTCGCGGGAAGTGTTTTTACTAAAAGTAAGGCGCGTGGGTGCGCGGCCCGCTAAAGCGGACCGCGATTTTTTTACTCATCAAGTAGACCTTCGGATTCTGGTCATCTTTTGCCAAAAAATTTGTTCGAGCACACCCCACCTATCTGCAATAACTTGGCCGTGCTCCTCATTCACAAAAGAAAAAGAAAAAAAAAAAGAAAAGAAAAAAAGAAGAAAGAAAAAAGGAAAATGAAAAATGAAAAAAAAGCAAATAAATGAAAAATGAAAAAAAAGAAAAAAAAAGAAAAAAAAAAGAAAAAAAGAAAAAAAAGAAAAAAAGAAAAAAGAAAAAAAAAGAAAATGAAAAAAATAAAAATAAATAAAAAAAAGGAAAAAAGAAAAGAAAAAAGAAAAAAAAGAAAAAGAAAAAATCGGCCAAGTGCGAGTCGGGCCTCGCTTTTTTAGGGATCCGTTAAAAAAAAATTAAAATATTTTCATGTACCCATGGAAATATTTTTATTGAATTTGAATTTGAATTGAATTTAATTTTTATTATTTGTTGTTATAGCGGTAATAGAAAAATATAATACAATATATTGCAAATATAACGCAATATAACATAATATAACACGATATAACACAATATAATATAATAAGAAACAATATATTACAAATATAACATAATATAACATAATACAACACGATATAACACAATATAATATAATATAGCACAGTATATTACGAATATAACATAATATAGCACCATACAACATAAAATAATGCAATATATTACAATATAACACAATATATTACAAATATAACATAATATAATATAGTATAACACGATATAACATAATATAATACAATATATAACAAATACAACATAATATAACATGATATAACATAATATAATACCATTTAACATAAAATAATACAATGTATTACAATACAACACGATATACTACAATATATTATGAACATAACATAATATAATATAATATAACACGCTATAACACAATATAATACAATACAATACAATATATTGTAAATCTAACACAATATAACATCATGTAACACGATTTAACACAATATAATATAATAAGATACAATATATTAGCAATATAACATAATATAATATAGTATAACACGATATAACACAATATAATATAATATATAACAAATACAACATAATATAACATGATATAACATAATATAATACCATTTAACATAAAATAATACAATATATTACAATACAACACGATATACTACAATATATTATGAACATAACATAATATAATATAATATAACACGCTATAACACAATATAATACAATACAATACAATATATTGTAAATCTAACACAATATAACATCATGTAACACGATTTAACACAATATAACATAATAAGATACAATATATTAGCAATATAACATAATATAATATAGTATAACACGATATAACACAATATAATATAATATAATACAATATATTACAAATACAACATAATATAACATGATATAACATAATATTATACAATATATAACAAATACAACATAATATAACATGATATAACATAATATAATACAATATATTACAAATACAACATAATATAAAATGATATAACAATATAATACAATAAGAAACAATATATTACAAATATAACATAATATAACATAATACAACACGATATAACACAATATAATATAATATAGCACAGTATATTACGAATATAACATAATATAGCACCATACAACATAAAATAATGCAATATATTACAATACAACATAATATAATATAGTATAACACGATATAACACTACATAATATAATATAATACAATATATTACAAATACAACATAATATAACATGATATAACATAATATTATACAATATATAACAAATACAACATAATATAACATAATATAACATAATATAATACAATATATAACAAATACAACATAATAAAACATGATATAACATAATATAATACAATATATTACAAATATAACAATATAATACCATTTTACATAAAATAATACAATATATTACAATACAACACGATATACTACAATATATTATGAACATAACATAATATAATATAATATAACACGCTATAACACAATATAACATCATATAACACGATTTAACAAAATATAATATAATAAGATACAATATATTACAAATATAACATAATATAATACCATTTAACATAAAATAATACAATATATTACAATACAACACGATATACTACAATATATTATGAACAAAACATAATATAATATAATATAACACGCTATAACACAATATAATACAATACAATACAATATATTGCAAATCTAACGCAATATAACATCATGTAACACGATTTAACACAATATAATATAATAAGATACAATATATTACAAATATAACATAATACAACACGATATAACACAATATAATACCGTATAACATAAAATAATACAATATATTACAATATATTACAAATGTAACATAATATAATATAATATAACTCAGTATAACACAATATAATACAAATTATATTACAAATATAACATAATTTAATATAGTATAACACGATTTAACACAATATAATATAATATAATACCATACACCATAAAATAATACTACCTCTACCCCTACCGCTACCTCTACCCCTACCCCTACCCCTACCGCTACCGCTACCGCTACCCCTACCCCTACCCCTTCCCCGACCCCGCCCCTACCCCTACCCCGACCCCTACCTACCGCTACCGCTACCGCTACCGCTACCCCTACCGCTACCCCTACCGCTACCCCTACCCCTACCGCTACCGCTACCCCTACCCCTACCCCTACCCCGACCCCTACCCCGACCCCTACCCCTACCCCTATTCCTACCCCTACCCCTACCCCTACCCCGACCCTTAACCCTACCCCTACCGCTACCCCTACCCCTTCCCCTACCCCTACCCCTTCCCCTACCCCTACCCCTACCCCTGCCCCTACCCCAACCCCTACCCCGACCCCTACCCCGACCCCTACCCCTACCCGATTTATTACTAATTTTTATATTCTCCGAGATCTAAGACACCTATGAACCTATCAAAATCAATGTCTTGCATAGTTCCCAACTTCTAGTCCCTTCAATATTCCCCATACATAATGTATGAAAAAAAAAATCCGCCATCTTGAATTTTTTTCCTACTCACCAGATAGACCTCCGGGTTTTGATCATCTTTTGTCGAGAAACCGCTCCTCCATCTTTTATAGTCTCCGAGAGAGAGACGGACAAAATTTGCCGCCATTTTTTTTCCGCCATTTTGGAATTTTTTTTCAACTCACTGGCAACTGCTCGAGGTTTTGAATGACATTTGGTCGAGCACCCTCCACCTATCTTCTATACCCTGGCCGTGCCCCTCGCCCGTCTCCGAACTCCTCACTCATCAGCTCTCTCCACCTTTCTCCGAGTCACATTCTTTGAGCTCTATACGACACCATGGGTGAAAAAAATTTTTTTCATACAAAATTTTACAGGAGAGGGGTCGGAAATTTGAGACGTCACAGCTCGGCCGCCATCTTGTTTTTTTAATTTTTTTCACTTTTTCTGTTAATCGTTTACTAATTTCTACAATAATCCAAAATTTCAAAGAAATCGGTTGGAAAACAAAAGAGTTGCTAAAATCACGTCGGCCGCCATCTTGTTTTTCCGAAATGTCATAATTTTTCCCCACTCGAATCCCCCACCCGGACATATCTCCCCTACATCATTGTATCGTTTTCCGTCTCTTTCTAGGAGAACAATCGTGTCAATGAGTCAGTCAGTCAGTCAGTCAGTCAGTGAGTGGTAATCGAGCTATATATATTATAATAATAATGTGAGCGTAGACTATAATCAGTTTTCCCTTAGGTCACTGTATGCTTACGTATAGTCCGAGTTTAAATCCGTTTGATTGTAATAGTAAAAGATGGCATTAGCATCAAAGTAAAATGAACCATAACAGTATTGAATTACAGCTCAATTTCGTACAAGTATTATTATACGTTTACGTATACGAAAACGCACCAAATTAAAATCGTCTGTATTGAATTGACTAAGTCGATACTATTATGGTTCATTTTACTTTGATGCTAATGTCATGGTTTACTATTACGATCAAACGAATTAAAACTCGGACTGAATATGTTCAGTCTGACTGTATCGTAATAATATAATATGTATAACTATGATGTACTAAAGATCTCATAAATCTAAGTCGTGAATATAAGTAAGATTTTTCAAAATCATTTCTTAGGTTCTACTCGTCGCGCTATACTATCCCACGTTACATTAAGAACCTTCATGTAAAATCTCAAGTTTCTAGACCCAGCGTGTTGAGATATAATTACATGTTGATAATATTATCTGTTAGTCACTTTTTCCTTTTATATCTATAGTCCTTTTAGATGGTAGTAGTTAGTTCCATGTATCGTCTTTGCTGGCACTAATTATAAACGAGTGAAATGAAGCTTGCATCAGTTCGTGTGCTATCTTCTCGTCTCTCATTTGTTATGAATGGCACAGTGCGCCGCCACGACGGAAATATGTAAGACGGACGATAAGCCATTCATTCTTGTAGACTATACAAGGAGCTTGATACTCAATGCTTCTTTACATCGTCCGATCCGATATCGGTAACGAAACTTCTGCTAGTCGATCGCGTAAAAGATGTACTAACAATCATTGCTATAGTTGCTACATTTCTCAATTACCACAATTCGGCTCGGCTGAATTTATGGCATTCTTGCTATAACAATGCATTTTAGCTAATAAATAGCGAGTAAATATCGGCCAATCAGTGATTACGATCGTGACACTGTAGCAACGAGAAAGGCTTAGGCCATAGTTCACCATGCTGCTGGGTGAAACGCTAATGATCAGACTTCACATGTTGAGAACTTTATGGATACAGGTTTCCTCGGGATATTTTCCTTCATCAAAGTGCGTTATAAGGATGGATATAATCGCAATGCGTTATTGCGATATCTGTTTTTGTATTCGAAGTTAATGCGCACTTACACACTGCTACAAAAATATCGAAGCGTGTGGGGAACCCTTTTTATTCTACTTTGTAGCTAATACCAACTAATACAAAATCATAGTTCATGTCATTAGCCACGCTTTAATACGTCCGAGCTTCGTTCGAGTCAGAAAATTATCAGATTTCGTCACACTTCGGGCAATTTCGGAGACTCCCTAATGAGTCCCAGTAACGCAATGAAGCCACTTACCGTTATGAGTACACGGGTCATTATGGCCTATGAAAATAATTATGATAAAGTTCACTTGTGATACGAAGATTAGTACACAATCACCTCTATGGCGCAGTGGTTTTATAAGCGGGAGGTTCTGGTTTCGATTTCCGGCGGGAGCATTATGTGGTTATAATATCGTTTCTGACAGAACCGATTAGTTTGGTTACGAGGCTTTATAACCATGGCAACTTATGACCCTACCGGCAAAGACAAAAATTGTTTAATTTGGTGCTTTCTTACCGATGTTGCTTATTTTTGTGGCGAGTAAGAAAATTCAATAGCCCAAAGTCAACGGTTCGATCCCCCCTACCCCCTGTTTCACCAGCTTTCTGTTTATTTGGAGGGAAGCGGAGACTATTAATTTTTAAGTTCAGCTTGGCTAATATTCTTTTAAAAAACCTACATGATGTTAAAAAAAACTGTTTATTTCAGGTCATTTAGGCCCATAGTGTTAGTTACAAAATTACTTGAAAACTATGTCAGTGTTTATATAAATTAATTTAATTTAATTAAAAACTTGCCGTGACATACTGAGGCACTAGCTACATGAACAGTTAAAATAAAAATTAAATATTATTATTATTTAACGCCCAAAATGCATAAAATAATGTATATTTTGCCATTAAATTCGTGCATATACCTAATCCGATGTCTAATCATCACTACATAATGCACTTAGTTATATAGTTGCTATACTATAATACATAATATTATATTCTAATGTTGTCTTTATTAACATTCACCTTCAGAATTCATAAGAACACGTCCCCGTTTCCGATTTAATCATTTCATGCCTCGGAACGATGCAATTACAATAATTAGCCCACTCAAAGAAGCAAAAATAGGGGAAATAATTCGTGTAAAAGCGATTTTTGGCATAGTTGTAGGGAATGGTGTCTGAAGCAACATACTCAAAGTACTGATGGATGGGGGTGAAGCTAACGGGGAGGGGGGGGGGGGGGGGGTGTAAAGGTCCCTTTTTTAAGTTTTTCTTGAATAACTCGTAAACGGTGGCTTATAGCAAAAAAATTTCTTATATTCAAGTAATCCACATAAAATTCTCTATAAAAAAGGTTCTATACACCTTTTCGCTGGGATCAATATTTAACGAGATATTAAAACAGAAAAGTTAATTATGATCAATTCTCGCGTTTTACCGCTAAGGCGTTCAAACTAATGGCGCGCACGGCGCGCTCCTGTGGCGAAAAAAGAACGAAGAAGATGTTGCAGACCTTTTGACTTATGAACTAACCCCATTCCCTCTATGGCTCTGTTCCACGAGGGTGTAATGCGAAAAGGGAAGAAGTCATCCCTCTACGATGTTTTGCTAGTAGAGAACAACGCAGCTCTCGATCTCAACCAAACCACCAATGTGGTAGATGGTGGTTTCCTACTACACCGTATAAAATGGAAACCGTCCTCCAACGTTTCTTCGATTTGCCATCAGTACATTACCTAGGTACAGAAACATTACGGTCCAAATTGTATGGTGGTTTTTGATGGTTACAGTGAAAACTCGTAAAAGGTGGCTTATAGCAAAAAAAAAATCATATATTCAAGTAATCTTACATAAAATTCTCTATAAAAAAGGTTCTATACACTTTTTCGCTGAGATCAGTATTTAATGGGATAAGAAGGAAAGAAGATGGACAATAATAAAATAAATTTACATTTTTTAAGTAGGTATGGCATGTATTAAAAAAATAATCTAAGTATCTTCTAAATCTAAAATATCATCATCAACATCATCGTCGACGGTGTTTTCGATGGGGGCTCCGTTAGTGCATGAGCCGGAGCATACACGGCAGACACTGGAGCAGGCAATTCCTGCTTTCCGGCAGCCGCATCGCACCCCACACCCAGTCGTGCATCGGCAAAATATGGTGTTGAGAAAGGAGTCAGGTGCCACTCGATCATTGGTTGTCACCGGCTTTAGGATGCCATCGTCTCCTCTTACCCAGCCCCATTGAGTAGATGGTAGGGGGTTGCCGAGCCATTGTTGCATCTGTAAAAGAAGTTATAAGATCAACGTAAGTATTTAGCTCAAATATATATTTACATTACAGTATTTGACATTGATTAATGATACCTGTAGGTACACTCTCAACGAGTGCTGCTTCGAAGCTCCTCTAGTAGGAGGAAGAGTGGCCAGATCTGATTTCGGCTTCATCGATGCTCTCAAAAAAGCTGAGTAGCGGTATTTATTGAGATTTTGTTCCTGGGCAGGCGCTTGGTAAATTGCCAGAAACAGTTTCTCACCGGCCTGTTCAATACTCTCAGGTGATGTTGAAAGCTCACTGAAAATGTCTGAGATGTTTTGGGTCAGGTCTGGTTTAGCCGTGAACAGCTTAGCAATTCCCACTTTGCTCTTTCCATGGATCGCGGAGGTGGTGTCGCATCCGGAGAAGCTGTGGAGAAGGAGAATTGTCTTGGCAAATGGAAGCTGTTGAAGTTGTCGCACTGAAAACAATTTGGTCTCCACCTTTCCACGCCCCGGTTTCATAAAGAACACGTTGATATTTGGTGGAGTCAATCCCATGAGGAGGACTATCAAGTCGACATCCTCCCCAACGATTACAACAGTTGGACGAACGGCAGCCTTATCCAACCCGCACCTGACAATAGTACCATCAGCATCTCCTGTTGCAACAGTTGATTCAATCCCTGCTGCTGTCATTTTCTCGGAGAGGAACTGAATCAGCCTCGTTTTATTATTTTCATTGGCGAGGAAATGCTCCTGTTGAACAGTGATGATCGTATTTTCGTTACAGTTAATGTCAACCGATATTTTAATCAGACCTCGTCGCTTCTGCTCTGCTCGTTTTGTGCTGTTGACATCACTGTAACCATCAAAAACCACCATACAATTTGGACCGTAATGTTTCTGTACGTAGGTAATGTACTGATGGCAAATCGAAGAAACGTTGGAGGACGGTTTCCATTTCATACGGTGTAGTAGGAAACCACCATCTACCACATTGGTGGTTTGGTTGAGATCGAGAGCTGCGTTGTTCTCTACTAGCAAAACATCGTAGAGGGATGACTTCTTCCCTTTTCGCATTACACCCTCGTGGAACAGAGCCATAGAGGGAATGGGGTTAGTTCATAAGTCAAAAGGTCTGCAACATTTTCTTCGTTCTTTTTTCGCCACAGGAGCGCGCCGTGCGCGCCATTAGTTTGGACGCCTTAGCGGTAAAACGCGAGAATTGATCATAATTAACTTTTCTGTTTTAATATCTCGTTAAATATTGATCCCAGCGAAAAAGTGTATAGAACCTTTTTTATAGAGAATTTTATGTGGATTACTTGAATATAAGATTTTTTTTTTACTATAAGCCACCGTTTACGAGTTATTCAAGAAAAACTAAAAAAAGGGACCTTTACACCCCCCCCCCTCCCCCCCCCCCTCCCCGTTAGCTTCACCCCCATCCATCAGTACTTTGAGTATGTTGCTTCAGACACCATTCCCTACAACTATGCCAAAAATCGCTTTTACACGAATTAGTTCCCCTGTTAGGCAGTTTTTGGTCTTCATTGAGTGGACTAAATCGCTACCTTATTCAATGGTGTTACATATTTACCTATTATGGTAGTACCTAAAAATGGCCAAAACGGACCAAACGCGAGTCAGAACCACCCACGAGGGGTTCCGTAACATATATTACAAACTCTTTTAAATAACGCTTTTAGACGCTGCCCCTGGGATCCACTAATGGGCGTTGGAATTGGATCTAAGCATTTTCGCGAGTCGCTGGATAAAGGCGGCGCAAGATCGTGTCCTGCAAAGATTCTTTCAAGGTTACTTTAAAGTTTCTATATAATATGAAATCATCGTTTTCTATAGGTAGACAAATACAATAGTACTTACTTAATTTAGTGTGAAATACTTTGCTCTATCTTTTGTAGATAAGTACTTACTATTCACAACATTCATTACAATTCCTATTCTCCAACTGTATTTATATTCACATAGCATAATATAGTAAGTATAACGAAGAGCTGAAGGTCGTTGGGGTCCCAAGGTGCTGGTGTGGCGACCCCACACCGGGAAGCGCAATGTTGACAGACCCCTCGCTTGGTGGGCCGACTACATCAAATGAGTCGCAGGGAGCCGCTGGATTCAGGCGGCGCAAGAAAGAGACCTGTGGAAGTCCATGCAAGAGACCTTTGTCCAGCGGTGAACGTCTATCGGTTGACAAAGAAGTGTATTTATTTTCAGAATTCGAAAAAAAAACGTCTTGCAGTAACTTCCTATTTGAGTTCGCCCACAATTGTTTATGTGTGGGTAAAAATGTGATTACGTCCACGGAACCACGAGATATTTAATCTATTAATGGTCGGCCTGATTGCTTTTCTTGTGCTTACTTTTCCATTTATAATTTATATTTAATGATGGGCATTAATGGCTTCGGATTATTTTCTGCCACCCATTTTATCGAGGCCCCCGAAAATTTGTGTGAATTAAAGAAAGTCTTGAAGGTGTTGTACGGCTTAGAGATCTTTGTAATTTGGGTCTGTGTTCACCTTAATTTCAGATTTAAGCGTGTTGGCGTTGGGTAAGCGACGTAATTGTACAGTATTGTTAAGGGGCAGATAATACAAAATATCCCATATATATTTTTTTGAAATCATATTAGAAAGGTATTTCAGGAAGATCCTCCTCTTAATTATTGTAACGTTATTTTGTAAACAAGCACTGACTGGGCAGACATGCGTGAGTAGAATTTTCGTAATTCAGTATTACAAGATTTTTATTTTGCTTATTTTATGGTTTAAAGAACTTCCTTTCTTCTTCTTCTATAACTTATTTCCTATTATAAAACAATTAAAATGATGAATAATGAATAAAATAAAATGGATAGCAATGAAAATTAAAATGGATGTGTCTTTATTGTCCTCTGCGTCTAAAATATCTTTCACCAGACTAAGATGCAACTTTGCACAAAGATAGCTTACACCCTGGAGTCGACTCCTGGGTACTTTTCTTGCCAGAAATTTTCCCGGAAACGTAGTCGCGGGCAGCTGCTAGTATATTTTAGTAATAGTTATTTTTACATAATTATTATATTGTAGGGTCAGCCTTGGTAAAGTTTTTAAGAAAATACCAAGTTTCGTATTAATAAAAGAAGATAATAAACATAATATTTAAAAGAACGTATTATATATATTGTAATAATCGCAAATCACACAATATTAAAATTTTATAAACATTTACGAGTCTCGCATTAGTATCAAAACAGTAATCAAAATTTATCGGCACTATTCACGAGAATATATTTCATAAACAATATTAATTCTGTCATCGGGAAGGTGGTCGTTATAAAACAGCTGTAAAAATCTTAGTCGAAAAATAATCCGCGGATCGCAATTAAAAACATATAACACTCTTGAAATAGACCTGGAACGAAATATCATACGGGAGAAGTGTAATAACATTAAAACTTATACAGTGGGGCAGATGTGCCAATATTCTATTATTACTGGCTTTTCAACGCGAACCGGCGCAAGCATTCCTGACTATTTCTACATCCCTAAGATGAATCATTAAATAATAAAATCTAAAGCATACTTAATGCGCATCTACACATGTACGTTTATCCGTAGCACCGCACTCACACTTTGGCACATGCTAATCAGTACCAGATCCCGCGCGTTACTTCTCAATCGGACGCATTGCACACCGACATAAAGCAACACCAATACATCAATGGATGATCTAATTGCGAACACGTAAACACACGTCAGTGTGTTTGTTGCGACTGTAACAATGTGCGTGATTCCAGCCAGCGTAGATCGCAGATTATTTTTTTAGTAGCAGAGATTCAGGGACTTGATCAATGATCAAGAACGATGTATGTGTGATTATTTAGTAGCATGAAGCGCCATCCTCGCGGTGATAAGTTTTTAGAACTCTTTTAAACTATTGTTTTTCTTGATAAAAAGTATCTCACTCTCCTTCTCATGCCATGAAAGTTGCATGGATAACCATGCAAAAACTTCGATTCGAATATTAGTAGGGATGATTTCCACTGTCGTGACACATAATTTTCTATCAATGTACATTGCACATACTAATTGGCCGGCGGGGAGACTTCTTGTCGGAAAATATTTCTCGCGCATCCATATTCCATACATAATATTATGATGACTATAGGCCATCCTTTCAAGACGTGTTGCTCTATGCCAGTCTGTTTATTAAAAGCACTCTAAACAAGAATACAATCCAATTAGAAACACAGTTTGAATTTGAATTCGGAATAACTTCGATCTGACATATGGCGCACTATAAATAAAGGGGGGCTTCCTCACTTTAAGCTTGCACCGCTTTGGATATGGACGCGATATTTTAATGCCTAGAACTTATTAACCACGGATGTCATACCGTTTGATGCATCAACCTCTACTTTGTTAATGTTGGCTGCGTCAAGGAGATTATTTACAGGCGTAAATTAGGTTCACGTGCGTTTTAATGCATCCCGCAAGTGTTAGTGCTCTAGTTCGATAATCTTCGGTGCATGGATCAGTCGGAGATGATTCATGCCTAATGTTCCATTCTATTGTTAGATGGAATATATAGCGCGCTGTAGTTACGTAATGTCCAGTGCTTTGTTACCAATAATGCCGGTAGTCAGTAATTTGATTTGCGGCTTAAACCATTTTGCCTATGACATAGCGCTAATTGATGCCCACGATTTCGTCAGAGTGGATTCTCTTAAAGTAGAATTATAAAAAAACTTCTGAGGCACTCATGGTCATGGGTTATTTCCATCTTTCAAATTATCATCGAATCTGTAGGTCCAATTGTTTTGATGTGTGCAGTAGGTCAAGCAGTCTTATCACGCTACTGTTTCATAGGAAAAAAATTGCATTATTATAGCATAATGAATAATATATTATTATAATCTAACTGAATTTAATAGGAAAAAATTCTTACAAGACTTTTCATCAAGATTCGTCAAGATTTCATTCATCTGGTGGCTGAAGAGCGGGCTCATTTTTTTCACAAAAGATCAGTCTGATTGCAGTTTTATTGCGAAATTTTAGTATAATTGTAAATTATAAAACATACACAAGTATAAATACGCGCATTTTAGCTACTTTTAACGAGTAGCAGACAAACAAACCACCTCTAGAAGAAAAACCACCGTTGAGAAAAGCTTCAGATTCCCTACAGCAGCTATAAAAAGCACAAATGCCTTTGTTTATTTATCTGATTTAACTTGTCTTTCTCTTTTCTTTCAACTATCGCCATAATCTACTGGAGTCGTGAGAAAAGAGGAAGCCGTTAGAAGAGATAGAGAGAGCTGCAGTAAAATATCCTAAAACTCATAACCATACCACTGTAAGACTACTGTAACATACCACAGATCTAATGAGAAGATCCAATCGTCATCATCAGGTATAATGCAACTTCTGTTTCTATCTTCAGTCACTTCATCTCTCATCATCACATCCAGCCCAAGTCAAATACAAGCAAGTCGCATATCTAAAGAGACGTTTCAAGAACCAAGATATCCAAAAGCATCGAAGACTATAATAATATTTTGATACACATCTACTTGTTGTGAAACACCGAGGCACTAAAAATCGGCAGTAATATAATGCCGCGATCCACTTATAGAAGCTATTTCAACGCAACACATTAAATTTGATCGATCAGAGCTATATTTTTCCTGTTTACCAAATATTTAAGTAACGGCCATAAGTCAGACAGTAAAATAATTCAAATGTGAAATTTCATGAACGCTCATAATGAACTTGGCAGACGACCAAAAAACGTCTTATTTTCGATGTTGGAATCTGGACCAATTTTTATTGCAATGCTTTGAAAAAGTTTGATACGACCCTCTCAATTGGTGATATAGAAATGTTATATAAAACCAAATCCGTTTTTTAGAAAATATAGAATCATTATTATTTTACGAAATTTTTATTTAATTTACGAACTAAAAATCTACAAAATAAAACAAAGAGCTTAAAATTATAGAGCCGTAAAAGTGGGGTAGGTATATTTTATAAAGACAATTTGAGAAATATAAACCGAAAGAAAAAGGAGAGAATAAAAGGCATAATGATAAAAATTATTTAGCTAAAATACCATTCATAATAATATTATGATATATATTTATAATATTATATTAAACAATAATCATGAGAAAAACAGAAACATTGTACTGTAGGTACATTATCTTAGTCATGAGCCCTAAAAACAGAGTAGTGCAAAAAAGCAGTTTAGTTGAGTGTAATTAAAGAGTTTAAAGAACAGTAAGATAACTATTTACATAAAACTGACGAATTTATTATGTTTGTCTTAAGCTTTTTCTCATTTGCAAGACTAACGATAACGAGATGCGTACAGTTAGCAATAGCTTTATTTTTTTTGTGGAGAGTAATCTCAGGCAATATTCTCTGGAAATTTATTTGCCACTAAATCTACTTAGTTATCTTCCGCACACCCTATTAAATATACAATGTTTATTTCTTCATCAGTCAGTAGTTTATTTATTGCGAATACCAAAAGTTTTATAATCTGTTCCTGTCAATTGAATAATAATACGGTCCTCAATATTTTATATCGCATGGCCAAATTTTTTATTTAATAGCATTCCTGGGCTGGCGTCAGCATGCTACTATAAAAAACGTTTGAGCCTCCTCACCTATGCTTCCAGGCAGAGAGGTGTCATTACTAGAGGTGGTGAATGGAGATGTCCCGCAAAATGGCCACAACATGTCCGGTAAGCTTTACCTTAGCATTTATTAAAATGGTGCTGGGCTTTTTACTCTATCAGCCAATAACGTCACTATCTTAATCATTTGCGTATGTAATTATCATTTTGTTTTTATATTTATTTTAATGCCATTTCAATGCTATAGCGATACGGCCGCCTTTAGTAGGTGCTTTGTTTTTTTGTTATTTTTTTGTTTTTATTTGTACTGTATAAAAAATATTTCTTTAAGTAATTAATTCATTCATTCATTTTGTACAAACACAAAATTTAAAGATATAACATACGAGAATTATGTTCCCTTACAAAAATATTAGTTTCATAATGTTTTTGCATAATTAGGTGTGGGCTTGCATACATATTAAGGTCTGTATCTCCATGGAATATAGCTCAGTGGATCGGAATACTCATAAGACTTATTTCTGTGACTTGAATCAGTTTTATTGCGTTCATCTGTACTCATTTATAGACGACTTAGATATTCTTTTTTACGATTGGAAGCGCTCTGTTTATTTTCGTTTTTAATTACTTCTTGCGTAGGCAGTTGGAAATGACAAAAAGCGTTTGACCTAGAATAATTTTAAAAATGCTATGATGAAATCTATTTTAATTTTCTCCGCAGTGGCGCCAGTTGTATGATAAATTGAGCCGTATGAAATCACTACTAAAACGTTCATCATCGCATTATGTTTTTAATAACGGATGAAATATTGTATTTAACTGGTAAAGTGAACCTTTACAGAGAAACTATTTTTACAAACAGACAAGTAAGTACCACAAGCAATTTTGTATTTGAGACAATTTGAGATAACTTTTGCATTCTTCAGTCATCAAAGTACTTTACAAAGAGAAAAATGTAAAATCTATTCTAAACCTAAAAATAATAATCTGGTAAATGTTTATTTTAATTCATTCATCTCAACACACAACACTACTAAGTACACGTCTCCTCTCGAATGAGAAGGTTTTTTGCCATAATCTACCACGCTGGCCAAGTCCGAATTGGCAAACTTCAAACATTTTTGAGAACATCGTTCGCAAGTTTCCTCCCGATTTTTACCTCATCGCTAAAACAAGTGAAGTTGAATTAGTTAAAACGCACATAACTTATAAAAGTCAGAGATGCGTGCTTAAGATAACACTCTGGACCCGAAAAGAGGCCGAAGTGTTAACCACACAACTACGAGTATCAAAGCTGTGATAAATATTATGAAATCGAATTTGCAAAGCATTGAAGCGCGATCGCAAGCCGCCATCAACATTAATGAATGCATCTTCATCCCGGAGATCCAATCAAATCTGCCTGACTCACGAATCGATGCGTTCGCGCGTAACGACCGTCGGATGCGCCGAAGTGTTCCAGAGAGATTGTAAATATTTCTCTGTTTCAGAACACGACTAAAATAGAATAGAACGCGTGTTTCTAAATCCCCTTTGAAGATTACACACGCCGGCATTAGCTCTGGCAAATTACCCTCTAACAAAGATTGTATTAATTACGCGCTCTCGATAGCCCAATGTAAATACTATTTAAATTTAGAATTCGGCGAGTGGTCGAGCGTGCGCGCTACGTGTCGACGCCTTATATCTGTCATTTTAATTCGGAATCTATCAGAATTTTGTTTTCTTAATACCGCTCTAATCGTTACTGACATCCCGCGAACGTCTGACTTCAATCTTTAGAAGTACAATGAGAGCATTAACAAAGGGTTAGGCATGTTACACAACATTTTCGTAACAATAGTCGGTAACGAATGATGGACATTAATTTTATTGACCCAAAAATATTTAACACTAACAGAGTAAAATTTATGACCGTAAAAATACAACCCTGAAATAGGTTACGAGAAATACATTTCGGAAATTAAGGAAAGAAAATGACATGTTATTAAGAAACATCAACACTCGACGGTAACAAAAGATAAAGAGGCCGAATTAAGGCGTCGTTCATTATAATACATTTTGCTTAATAGTTGCATTATTTGGGCTTAGGGTGGGTTATCAGTATCCGAGATCTAACGATCGCCAGCCGTGATTGTTTCGTTCTGGTACCTGCAGGATGTTATACTACTAACATAAGATACGCTCGCAACGTTGTCCGTTTGGTGTCCTTATTCCTTTCTTACAAATATAAATATGTATCGGTAGGCCCCCTCTCCATATAATAAGAGAAATTTTGAATGAATTTTCAAAAATATGGCGTTAATCTGTCAATTTAAGTTAACTTTTTAAATTCATATTTAGAACATAATAGCCTTATAATGTACACTCATATTATTAAGTAAAATATTATATTTATAATTTTTAGCCCTAAAATTCGCAAAAATTGTATAATCATCTTACATCCGCATAAACACAACAATTGCCCCAAAACAAAAGTCGAGATCACTTCGCTGCACTGATAACCCGACATTACAATACGAAGCCCCGTATTAACCTCACAAAAAGCAATAAACCGGCGTGAAATGGTACGAGAGCATTAATTCGATTATCAGATCGAGGTGTGAAGCGAGTTTTGATGTTTATCTAGGTATAAAGAGGCTATAAGAAATTATTTTAGTGTAAAATAATAAAAAGTCTCATTAGCGGTCATTAAGGCCCCGCCTCCGCGATAGGGGGTTAGATAGGGCCATGTGGGTGATGTTTATTTAGTTTAATGATGGGGTTCTATTTATCACCTGACAGACGAACGTTACACATTTTGAGTGCAATAAACTGAGGCTCCGTCAATTCTCGGCTCGTGTGTTTTGATGCGATGCATTATCACTTTTATCGGAAGTAATACAGTGTCAACTGTCAACTATATTTCTTTTTGGAGTTTACTCCTTAAGAATCGATTTTAGCAGCCCGGTATGAGAAAAATCCGGGCAGTGAAATCAATTTATCAATGACCTCGTTACGTTTTTCACAACGTTGAAATTTCTACCCTAACGTTGAGTAAATAAGGTTGGTTTTCGTGCGAAAGTCGGTCGGGGCGCGCTCGGACCCTAGTCGCGCGCATAGAGAAGGATATAGCGTCGCGCGTAAACTCCAGTCGTGCGTCGGAGGCCGGAGCTGACACACACTTTTTTCTTCATCAACCGATAGTAATCCACAGCTGGGCAAAGGTCTCTTGCGTGGACTTCTACTGGTCTCGGTTTTGCACTTGCATCCAACGGCCACTACTTCTCGTCTGATATTATCGGTAAACCTATAAGGGGGTCTGTCAACACTGCGCTTTCCGAAGGGTTGTCGCCACTTCAGCACCTTGTATTGGCAATCAGTTCTTTGAACTTCAAACTTTCTACAAAAACAAATGGAATAAAATAAATTCATTAGGTATATCTTACTAAGCTTGCCGCTTGCCGAAACGCCGGGTTATCCTTTTAACACAGAGTTAGCTGCTGCTTTGACAGATTTCGTATAAACCTTCTGTCAAAATTACAAATTTAATCCTGGGTTAAACCTAACCCGGCGTCTCTGCAAGCGGGCTTAAGAAGTTTTACTAAATTAACTAGTAGTTAATAATAGGCATAGCAAAAAGTTCAAGTTAAGAGAAACGTTTATTCACTTAACCAATACAACATGAAATACAATAGTAAAATAGGTCCACTAAAGAGGTTCTTGTTGCCAAATGTTATATATAATAAGAGTCACGTAATTATCCCTCTACAAAGGGATAGTCACCGCTTTCAAAACCACAGAAAATAACTCTAATTAATATTACAATATAAATATTTTTAACCGCAACGAAATGTGTATTTTCTTTTATATTCCGTAATAATACAAGGTATCCGTAATTTGAGATTAATTCGCTTCTTATGGAACTATTGTGAGAATATGCTGTTCTTTTACATAGCTTAAATACTTTATAACAAAAAAAATTTACTATAAATAATTGGTCTTATTATAAAGTAAAGGTAGACTTTGCGGTATGCAAAAGAGTCACTTTAATGCTTTGAGTATTAAACCAACACTTTAAAGACGCGGTCGCATGTCACTGCTATCAGGTAAATATCGCAGAAAGCAGTCGCTTATCTCAAATGCCTGTGTCGAGCTAGAGTATGATTAACACTGGATATGGCTGCTGTTATCCTTTTATTGGACCTACTTCTGTTGCCAGCGTCAAAATATCGATTGACGCCATTTTGACGCTGGAAACAGTTAATAACAACTATAATTTAATATAAAAAAATATTTTTAAAAAACCGACTTAAAACACCCGCGCCACTATAAAGTATATCATTTATTGTTGATTTTTTTAAACCGCTTGACCGATTTCGATAAAATTTAAAATCGAATTTTGAAAAATCGGTTCAGGCGTCTTCGAGTAATCGGTGAACATACATAAAAAAAGATTCAGTTGAGAACCTCCTCCTTTTTTTGAAGTCGGTTAAAAATTAGTTAGGGTATTATCTGACAACAGCTGATAGTAAATTTTTTTTTAGCATTTCCTAGGTACATTTATTGGTTTCAGAGAAACTCGTATTTCCGCTTCAAATTGATCCATAACATAAGCTGTCATTTGATCTCATTTGTATAGGGAGTCCGTCCAGTGTTAATTAAGAAAGGAAAAATATTAGGTACTCATGAAATGAAGAACCTTTGGTAGAGTCTTGTCATAAATTAAGAGCAACAAAATGAAATAAATTTAATTTGAATACAATATACCCAAATTACAAAATCAATATGATGAATGTGACATTTGTTTTACGTAGTCGAGTAACAGTTTTTACTTTTTAGGGTTCCGTACCCAAAGGGTGCCAACGGGACCCTATCACGTCCGTCTGTCAGCGGGATGTATCTCGTAAACCGTAATAGGTAGATAGTTGAAATTTTCACAGAGTATGTATTTGTATTGCCACTATAACAATTATTAACAATTAAAATTAAATTAAAAAATAAAGGGGGCTCCCATACATGGAAAAGGAGTCGAAATAAAAATTTATTTTTTTACTCTGGCATGTGGGATGACATTCTCTAGAATCCAATGAGTATAGTTCAAATATATTTTTTATTATTTTTTAGCTACAAAAATGAAGAAATGGAGGGCCGTCAAAAATTTTCTGTTTTAGACCACTTTTATTACGGGCTCTATCTCAAAACTAAACTACTTAGGAATTTGAAATTTCTGTATATGTATTATGTACTATATAGTGTATTTAATTAAACAAAAAATACTGAAAACATCGACTTATGATGCGGTTTATAAGTAATTGTAGCCAAAACGAACGAGCATTTTTCCCCATATGCTAATTTAGTAGGTACTATCTAAGAACTAAGATATTTAAATATCTAGTTAGACTAGAAAAGTGATTTGGTCATATGTACGGAACCCTTAAAGAGCGAGGCCCGACTCGCACTTGGCTGATTTTTTCTTGTTGTCAAATTAACACAGTAAAACATCTTGTTAGTATATTATCATATATTTAAACTGCTTAAATCATCACCTTCATTTTTGCAATTTATTTACATAATAGACATACTTTTTATTATGTTTTTGCGGTTACAGATACAATTTACCGGAGGGCAGAACTTGCAGGATGCATGTGGAACAATGATGGCTCGATACAAAACGACTGGAAATGCCATTTTGTTCAGAAAATTTTTAGTTAATTTTAAAAGTCACTCGAACTTCAGAAACTTCTGAAAATTAAATAGGACTGAAAAGTCGATGGTTCAAACTCCACCCCTTGCACTGTTTTTGCACGTTTATTTGAAGGGGAGAGGAGAATATTAGTCAAGTTTAGCATGGTTAAGCATTAATGAAGAAAACGCTACGATTCCCTTTAGCCTTTCTGATAAGTACTGGGTTAGGTTGTAGACAGACAATATTGCACGCCGACAATTTTGACGCAGCAAAATGACAGTTTGAAGGTATGTACATCTCTCTGCATCACAATAGCCGGCCAACTGTACCCTCCGCTATCTTCGACGGTCTGCATGCTGACTATGCAGTCGGTAGTTCCAATGCCGTTGTGTCAACTGTAATAAAATTAAATTTTGCCTTTCTAGACTGTTTGGGCAATCAATATAATAAAAAAAAACATCTGATTCAAATCAGTGTCTCTTCTTGTCAATTCTACTTCCGTGCTTTTAACCCATACAATACACACTTAAAGCCACAATTATTATTAGTTTGCAGGCGAATATTAAGGCATCAATAAATAATTAAGCTTTCCAGGAGTTGGTTGAGCTCTGTATACGAGCAGGCGTTAATAAGAGTCGTTATTTTACTGACATCTATACTTAATATTATAAAGACGAAATATTTTTTGTTTGTTTGTACCGAATAGGCTCTGAAATTACGTTTTACTTACGTTTTCTGAAATTACCACCAATAGAAAGCCAAATTATCAGGAAGTAACAGCTTTAATTTATTTTCAAAATAATTAGAGATTTAATTTAGAGAAAATTGCAATAATGTAATCCAAAGTAGCAAAATTTTGCCTATAAAATTCATTACTAGCAGTGCGCTAAGAAAACTATTGATGATACATAAAAATTGTATACTGCATGATTAAAGTACTCAATATTCTCTACAAAAAAGTCCCGAAGTGAATATATCTAACTATCATAGTTAAGTCACAATAGTAGCTTTTGTGTTCTAAAATTTAATTAGATCACCCACCGGTAGAAATAAAGGTCCGGTACATTCGTATCGTAGTAGGTATTAGTTCTTCCTTACTAATATTTTAAATGCGAAAATGTGTTTGTTTGTTGGTTTGTCCTTCAATCACGCTGCAACAAAACTACGGATCGACGTGATTTTTTTACTAAATTTTATCCCGGAAATTCAAAGAGTTCCCGCGGGATTTTAAAAAGTAATCCATGCGTTTTAACATTAGATTTTAAAGATAGTACAGTTAAATTTTGGCCGACGTTTGTATGCGGTAATATTTGTACTTGTATTAATGCAGCATTTGTTGGACTCACCGATATTTGACCCCTTTCTATCGCGTTTCTCTAACCTACTTATGATGGCTTTTTTAAACAACAAAACAAACAACAACATTTACAATTTGTAACAAAATTTACAATTGTAAGTGCATCTTACACTAATATAATTTATTTATCTTTATAAACAAAGAGATGATACAGTTAATCGACTTACTATAGAAACCGTTATTAATTTGTAATACCTACTAGTAAGGATAAAAATGATTGTTTTCAAGATTCTAGGTAATTTTGTTAGGTATCTCAGTGTCTTTCGGCCAGATTGCGCGTCAGCGCTTGAACCCTTTAAAGTGTTACCTGCTTTAATAAAAAATCCCAAGTTGATATAAAATACCATACGAAAGTTTTCACCCCATTTCTCCCTCAGAGATAGATTTTCTGAAAAGATTTAATCATCTATTAAGAACTAGATTAAGTAGGTAGATATTATATATCTAATATCGCATAAATTGTGTTTATTATTCGTTTAGAATATTAGAAGGTTGCTAGCTGATGTTTAATTTTATTCATAACATATTAAGCTCGATTCCACTTAATAACCCAAAAAATAAATGTAAAAACATTCAATTTATCGGATTTGTTATCTACGTTCAGTGAGTTGTCATGATTTTAGTTATTACTAGAGAAGCGGTCTCAGAAAAATAGTACAATTTTTATTAGTATTTAGCCATGTACAATAAATTGGAGTTGGACCTGATTTTACGCAGTCATTAGTAAAGACATCCTAATTAAAAGAGATATTACAAAAAAGAGATATTATTAGGAATATGCGTTTAGTGCAAATATACACTCTAAATTCTTATCAATATAAACTCGAGGCAACTGCCTCGTCGGTCCAGTGGTTAGCATGTTCAACGACGAATGTCAAGTGCCCGGGTTCGATTCCTGGGTCGGGTAAAAAAAAGAACTTATTGGGTTTTTCTGTCAAGAAATTCTCACTACTAGTCCGGATTTAGGAAGTTAGCGGTGTGTCACCCCCTCGGAGAGTACATAAAGCCGTCGGTCCTGCGCCTGATCTCTCTCCGGTCGTGTCGGATTTTCCGTCCCATTGGACTATGAGAGTAAGGGAATAGAGAGTGCACCTGTGTTTTCGCACACACTTGTGCACTATAATATCTCCCGCGCAGATGGCTAATCTCTGAGCAGTTTGGCAGCCGTAACCGGATTCGGTCAGCAGGACATTATTATTATTATTACACTCTAATTAAAAGTAAGATTCAAGCTAATATTAGGTTAAAACCTGCCTGATGATGAGGTTTGCTACTTCATAGACTAACTCCATGTCCACGTTACGGTGAAAAGGCACTCAAGAAGAAAATGCTTCTAATTAAATACAATAAAATGCAAAGCAGACAATAAAGCAAACAAATTATAAAAGCATTATCAAATCGTTTAGGACATTAAAATTCTATTGTAATTTATCAAGAAACTCGCCTTCCCCTTTCTCTAGTGTAATCTTAGCAAACTTATACATGCAGCCTATCTATACAAATTAAGACAATCATAGCCTTTATCGCTTTGTTTTATAGGCCTTTCAAATATGTGTTTATTTTATGAATGGTAAAAAGCATTTGGTTTAGTATAATTGGCGTTAAGTGTCTGTTAAGTTATAATGAAACTTAAATACCTAGATAGCATCCGTATACGCTGTATTGTATATGCAATTAGCACTTATTGTTTGTAACGTAGGTGTAATTTCGCAGGCTGTGTTTCTTCGGTACAAAAGTATAATTAAAGGTTATTAAGGTGAACTTGTAATTGATCGAAATGTTGATTAAGGCAGACTTTTACTGATGCAGTGACTGTCAACCGTCACAGTCGCAAGCAAGATTAGTGTGGTCAGCTTTCTCAAAGCAGTTCTTGGAGAGTTGCTTGAAATGTTGAGCTAGCGTTTGAAGGTCGAGGTCTTTATGGAGATCTACGTTGCCCACAAACCGTGAGGCCTCGTGTTATAGGCGTAGTGTTTCATGGTTTTTAATCGAAAATCGTCATTATCATTATCATCATCAACCCATCAAAAGCTCACTACAAAGCGCAGATCTCCTCTCAGAGAAGGGCCATTGTCCACCACGCTGGCCCAATGCGAATTGGCGGACTTCACACACCTTCGAGAACATTATGAAGAACTCTCAGGTGTGCAGGTTTCCTCACGATGTTTTTCTTCGCCGTTAAAGCATGTGATATTTAATTTCTTAAACGCACATAACTCCGAAAAGTCAGAGGTACCCGGGATTGAACCTGCGAACCCCCGAAAAGGAGACCACATTCCTAACCGTTAAGCTAATCGAAAATGGAGTGAGAAATATGCGAATGTAGGATATAATAGGGCGAATACGAGTATTGTATAGAATATCTACTTTATGTCAGAGTGACAATGTAGGTATTTAATTGCCAGGAAAAAGTGTTAGCACGGCGCCACAGCCACGCCATCGCGAGATGCCAACATCGCTGTTGACACTTGACTGTGATTAGATTTTAATTTTAACTGCGCAATGCAGTACGTTGAATTCAAAACAAAAACCGAAGTGTTACAATTTACTACAAAAGTGTTAAGCACCTTTTTGAATTTAGAACACGTGCAAATATAACACAGAGCTAAACAAAGGTAATTAAATCTTTTGATTGGAAATGGTACAAGGTCGGCGCACGTGTTATTTTAAAGGGTCTCGTTTGGATCCGCGTTTGATCTTTGAATCAATTTATTTATTTAAATAATTCAATATATTAAATATATAGAGCATTAGGGCGCACATTGCAGGATAGATTAGAAGTAAACCTATTAGATATTTAAAGAGAAAGTGTTTGATGTAACAACTAACGAACGATTATATTCATACTAATTCGCAGGAAAAATGTCATTAAGACACTAAGTTTAATTAACTATATTAGTAATTAATCATAGAGCGACGACAAATCGTGCGACAGTAGATACTTTCACCAAACATCAAACAAGTAGCACTTCCTTTTGTTTTTAAAATAATCGTTAACAATTTCGTCTGCCAAATAGCAAAGAGCTTTTTGATGCTGCACGATTCGATATCGGAACAAATAAAATATCCTTGAAACTTCGTGACCACCAAAAGGTATAGCAAATGGAGGAAATTCAGCTCAAGCTGAGATACTGCTTCATCGAGACTTGCTTCAATACATATTTTACATAGAGTATTTTGGTTGGCTCAAAAGAGTCTGTGTCCGAGACGTTAACTAACTAGCGAAAATGGAAGAAAAAATATACGAGTATATTTTATTATCAATTAGCAAATGTATGCTTTACACTGATAACAATAAAAATAATATGTGGTAGGTTTAATTATATACGAATGATCATAACCGTTATCTACCAAACGAAAAAATAAGTATAATATTATATCGAATGGTATAATTTAAGACGATGCTGCTTTTATAGCGTAGTGGTTCAGACTTCGGTTTCCTTGTTGGGGTTCATATCTCAGATCTACCGTTCCGATATTAGATCGCCTACGGATACTAAAGTCGGATCATATAATGTGAAAACGCTGTAACACAATAATAATCGCTCATTTGACTTCAAATATACCATTCATATAATATAAAATTCAACGAGCTTAAAAATCTAACTGTCGTGCAGGCCAAGCAGAAGTTAACAACATGGCTTAGCACTCTATCCTATGAAGATACTGAGCAGTTACTCAAACGCATAACTTGATTCCTTACTATAGGCACTCATCTATATATATAAAAGAAAGTGGTGTTAGTTACACTATTTATAACTCAAGAACGGATGAACCGATTTGGCTCAAAATTGGTGGAGAGGTAGCTTAGAACCAGGAGACGGACATAGGATACTTTTTATCCCGTTCGACCGCGTTTCCGTCAAGTCACTATAAAACGTGGTAAGGTCAGGGGGAGTAAGTGAAACATACTTTACTGTTTTTTCTAGAAAATGACCTGTAAGCCAGTAAAAAGATTGTCAATTTGAATAACAATAAATGCTATATACTCTTCATTAAATCGGCTTTCTTATGACATGGTCTTCAAGCCCTCTAGTCGTGCAGAAAACGACGAAATTACTCATTAAAAGTAGACTATGGTTTTGTTTCACTTACATACCCCCGAAATGGGGTAAGTGAAACTATGATCAGAACTCTATAAATATGAGGCCTATAGAACTATTTCAACAACTAAAATGGCATCTTTAATTGCCTCAATCGATAACGAGTCTCAGTGCATGGCTATATGGTCTAATTTCTTAAATAAATGGAAAAAACTGAAAATGGGGTAATTGAAACATAGTCGCCAAGTCAGGGGTAGTAAACCAAAACAAATTTTGAGTAAGTTCTAAATTTATTAATTTTTTAGTTCAATAATATAGCTAACACCGTGTTTACAATATTTTTACGTCTTTCTCTATTCTTGCTTTCACCAATAAAATTAATAAATTTGGTGTGGCAGACACAAGATGACCTATAATCAAATATTAGTTTTTTTTAAATAACATGTAATTTAAAGAAGGTTGGTAATCTCTGCAAATGGGGGAAGTGAAACATATGTTTCTCTTCCCCGCTCATCTCTGTTTCACTTTCCCACTCGGAACTTTTAGTGACTAGAATCTTTAACATGTCTTAAATTAATTAATTGAACGTTTAAGACAGAAAAAACAATTGGAACATTAAATCTATACATTACTCTAAGTACTTACCACAAAAAACTGTTGAAAACTCTATAAAATCACTTTAAAACAAGCAATAAATAAAACCGTGTCTAACTCGTGTTTTCAGTTTTGAAAAATGGCAAATTTCTTTCTTTAATATAACCTTGAAGAATTATCGCAGCGACATCTCGTTAAAAAAATTTAAACCACTTCGACAATACTGTTTTATCGAATGATAGCAAATTTCGATAAACTGCATAGTTTGCTAGATAAAGCTTTGTGTTTCTCTTACCCCACCGTTTCTCTTACTCCCCTTGACCTTATAACAAAAACGCATCTGGCATGGAATAACAAAACGCAAATGACAGTGGAATAACAAAACGTAAATGACAGCTAAACGTAATTTTGTCTTTGGTTTAGTATGGTAAAAAATTTGACAACTATACAAATGATAGCTAAACGTAATTGATAATATCATCAGTAATATGTTTTCCCTTTGAATCATCATTAACAATGCCGCGAGCAAGACGATCAAATGTTTCCTGCTACAAAGCTACGGATTGACGTGATTTATTGGATAGGTATAGTTGAGAACCTGGAGGTGACAAAGATTTCCCGTGGGATGTTATGAACTAAATCCACGCAGACGAAGTCGCGGGCATCAGCTAGTATTTAAATATGTATGTATATTTTATTATCATATGGTCACACATATATATAACTATGCTTTTAATTTTATATTTTGTATTATATAAAATTATATCGTAATATTGTATTGAACTATTTATGTATTCATGGTATACCTAGTTCTTATTTTTAGTTATACATTCAAATAGAGGTATGGATAAAATCTAGTGTCACTAATTTTCCGTGATAATCTAATTGAAAATTTTCTTTTGGACCCCACGATACAGGCCTCCTAGTGTGGGATCCACCGATAACATTGTGCTAGGGAAAGGGACATGAAAACTGATAAGATGCTATTCTATGCTATTACTGTATTTAACATTAAGTAATACATTTATAATTATTTTAGTTTAAGCAAACAATATGTATGATCTATGTCTTTCTCTTCTCTCATTTTAGTTAAATAAATACATTTTCATTTTTCATTTTCATTTTCATTCACACAAATTCTCTATTCAGTGATTTTTTTGTGTTAATTCGTGTGTGAACAATTTGGCACATTTACCTCAAAAAAAATTAACAGTGACATCAAAAGAAAATGGTCATTAGTCATAATTTAATTTCTCTATAACAAAGGTGTGTGAAGTCTGTCAATCCTCATTTGACCAGCATGGTATACTATCATAGCGTCTTCTTTACTCTTTCAGTGATCATGATCACTGTTGAATTAGAAGGGTTTTTAAATGACCTAAACCCTTCTCGTTTGAAAAGAAATCTGTGTTCAGCAGTGGGCGCGCTACGGTTTGAAATAAATGATGAATGCATATCACATCCCTAGTCAGCCTCAAAACAAAACTTTCTACTTATTTTATATTATAAGTTATAACATAGTTGAAGAGTCAGTCAAGCTACCGGCGTTCATTATTACAGCACGGCTCTTTGTTATTTTGAAACAGGAAGTTATTAAAGCAATTAACTGGGGCACGGCGGCCATTATCATCTCCGCGAGTGACGTGTTAATGTCAGCTGTAGTGATGTGACTGTATTCAGACTGTAAATTGTCGTACGAATAATTGACCTATCGAAAAATTATAAAACATAGGTTAGGTACCCTTTTTGAAAATAACCTATCTCATAAATATGTTAATAAAGTTACTAAAATAATGTCTCATACATAGCTTCCTTACTAAATATTATACCCATGATAAGTATATGCGAAAGTGTTTGTTTGTTGTTTTACCCTTCAATCACGCCGCAACAAAGCTACGAATCGACGTGGTTTTCTTCATGGATATAATAAGTTAAGGAGCTGGAGAGTGACATAAAAAACAACCGGTCCCCATTAGGATTTTAAAAATCCTAACTCGCGTTTCGTCGCGGGCAAAAGCTATGAAAAATATAAATTATAAAAAATGTATTATAATATATTTTTAATGGAACTCTTTAAACATTTTACTATGCTCAATCAAAACAATAAACACTTGCACAATTTATAATGTGCTAATATAGATGTACAATAAAAAGTTAAGTTCTAGCACACGAGTAAATATTCCGAACAGAGAGGAAGCTTCCTAACAAGGTCGAAGAAGTATACCTATTCTGCTAGGGTTGTCACCTGATGCATGTCAACAATTTAAGGAAAAAGAAAATAAAAATATTTTAAAGTTTGTATAATTAATGTAATGTATAAATAAATGTAAGTAATGTATAATTATGTATAATTTCAGATAAATTCTGAACTTGAACAAAAAATACTAAAATTAACAAAAATATCCCCTGGAGCGCCGTTTCCCCGGCTCCCGCAGATTTAAAAAGTCCGGCGGTTTGCCGCCCTATCGGCTCCCGATATTAGCTATCCTGTTTCGACTCGTGTGGTTTTGCATTTAATTTGCTAGTAAACAATATACCCAACCCTCTCTAACTTAAAGCTATCGAAAGTTCAACCATGAAGGTCTCTATGCCTTTTTTTGTACAATTTTGAACCTTAAGACATTGACATAGGCGATGTTGTAAAACGCGTTGGCACTCAGTACTCGCGTCGACCGTGCCGAGTGTAGTCATAAATAGGTTCATATTTATTCCTGTGATGTGTTTTTTGGTGTTAATCATAGTGAAAACAATGGAAGGGTACGTAATAAACAGTTTTTAAGTAAAATACATGTAGATAAATAAAAATTTTGCACCAAATTCAATAATTCATCAATTATGATAAAATTGTACAAAATAATATAGCTCTCGTTACTTTTAAATGAGATTTTGCTAATTCTATGTCAGTAATATGTACGGATAAGTATATATTACATACAAAATTAATTCATAACGATTCCATCAATATAAGTTTTATACATAAGTCCTATATAAAATTTTAGAGAAATAATTTTTTTAATAAAGCGGATTCTTTTTTATTTTTTTTTATATTAACGCGACAGGCCCGGCACAAGCGACCACCTCACAAAAATGGCCGCGGCGCTTGAAGGGCTAAAAAGAAACGATTTTTTTTAATGAGCATCAGTATTTTTGCCATAACTTCACAATTAATGTTGTTTCACAAATAATTGCCCAGGGAAGCCTTAATATCGATTTTGAACGAAATCTGTCGAATAACAAACAATTTCAATATGGCGGTGACTTTTAAAATTTTGGCATCCATTTCCTAATTCTTGACCCCAGGGAATCCTAAATATCGATTTTGAACGAAATCGGTCGAATAACAAAGAATTTCATTATGGCGGTGACTTTTTAAAATTTTGGAACCCATTTCCTAATTCTTGACCCCAGGGAATCCTAAATATCGATTTTGAACGAAATCGGTCGAATAACAAAGAATTTCAATATGGCGGTGACTTTTCAAAATTTTGGAACCCATTTCCTAATTCTTGACCCCAGGGAATCCTAAATATCAATTTTGAACGAAATCGGTCGAATAACAAAGAATTTCATTATGGCGGTGACTTTTTAAAATTTTGGAACCCATTTCCTAATTCTTGACCCTAGGGAATCCTCAACGTCGATTTTTAACGAAATCGGTCGAATAATAAAGAATTTCAATATGGAGGCGACTTTAAAATTTTGGCATCCATTTCTCTTTCTTGACCCAAAGGAAGCCCAAATATCGATTTTAAACGAAATCAGTCGAATAACAAAGAATTTTAATATTATTTATTAATTAATTTAATACGTACCTATGCGTATAAAAAAGTACTTCTCTTTATCTCTCAGTTATAAAAAAAGGAAATGTCCTTATTGTCTTTGGGTTGTTTTAAACAAACTGTGCAAGAGCTTGGCATTTTTACACTATTTAAGTACACAAATATATCTAAATCACTCACTCTTCGTCTATTTATTTTCACTAAACGCACGACCGTCAGCCCTTACGTTCATACCCTGAGTCAACCGGTTCTACCCTGATCGGCGTGTCGGTGAATGTGTCGGTGAGAGCTCACGCACACAGCGTTGCGTATGGGTGAGCCCGCCGCGAGCCGTTTGTATGTAGCTTCCACTCTGTTACCTTACTCGTGTGGTTCTAGTCAACGACGCTTAATTTAGATGTATTGAAACTTTCTAAATTTCTTTTTTAAACAATGTCTTTATGAAACAAAAAAAACCTAAACAATCCAATATACTTTACGTAATCCTTGTTATTCCTCTATTTACAAGTTTTCAGTAGTTAAATAACCATCAGACTTTGTTACAAAACTATTATATTTCATTCACCAAACAAGCCGGTGCAAAGCATATCAAATAGCAAGAAAAATAACGAGTTCAATTTATGAACAACCGAATGGCAGTTCATCTAGAATAATAACAAATGATAACAACTAAAAAACATACATCTCTATACAAATATAATTGTGCTGATTCACGATGTAGACAATCTATTAAAAAATCAATTACAATTTTGTTTTGACGTTACAATTCACGCTTTCACATCACTACTCGATCTCAAATTATATCAGTTCTTTAATTTTCAATCGGAGTGACCGAACGAAAGCTACTGTTCAATCTCAAACTACTCTCTCATGCACTATGGACATAATTGATAGTCATACAGCCTTAACAATAGTGAAATCATCATAACTTGCCACTTGAATTTATACTGTATATCATTACATATAAAACACATTTTGTCATGAACGGTTAATGTAAAGGTATTCAAAAGTAACAACCGAATTTAAGTTGCGTGGCTGCCGTAGTTACACCGGACTAATTTCTGAGACGTTATTATTGTTTCTCATGATTAAATTTCTTTTTTGCTGACAATAGACGAAGTGTACCGTTCTCGCGTTTTTGTTTGTCAATAGTTTTTTCATACATAGCCTCTTCTTATAAATTCTTGGTGTTTGGTCTAACAGTTAATTAACTTTTTGTATAACAAAATTGACGATTGTTTAATTTTTGATAGGCATCTTTAAACTAGCTATGGTTTTTTCTTACGGTTTGCAATCCAGTTATAGTTTTTCCATCATAAATCTATTATATTTTTAATCATATCTTGTAAGTACCATCGTAGTCAATTAATTAAACAGTGTTTCTCTTAAGTGCCTGTCTATTTTTTACTAGCCGATGACCGCAATGTCCACGTTTCAAAAATTCCATGGAATTTCTTTGATATACTGGAACAAAAAGATAAAATACTATGTCCTCGAGACCCAAGCCATCTCTTTTACTTTTCGCAAAATTGCTTTCATAAAATTAGTGTCTCTAATATCAACAATTTTTATTTTTCCCACGCAGGAACTCTAAATATTCTCGAGGTTAAAAAGGTATTGAAACTAGATGTCTGTGGAAATCTGCGTAATATTGGTATGTACAATCTCGATTGTGGTGATTAGCTGAATTTGTGGTATTCTTCCTGCAATAATGAATTTTAGCCAATAGCGGGAGAGTGTTGGCCAATTACAGGTGATCGCCATCATCGTGCTGTAGTAATGATTTTTCCCACAACTGATCATCATGATATGGTATACAATCGTCAATCATCTCTCATGATAAATTGGTCTCAAAACATACAAACATACATACCATGATGTATACCCAATTACCTACTCATCTTTAGTTAAAGATTGCAGGTCAAACTTAATCGATGGAATTACTAACAAAAAATAAAGAGAAACACGTTAATTTGTAAGCTACTAAGAAACGAAGATTAACAAAATCATTGAATTAATAACAAGTTATTGTACATAACTTGTTATTAATTCAATGATTCATTCAACATTGTTAGTTTCAAAACAAAGGTCAAGAGGGACGTAATCGTATGGTGATTATACATAGACTATAAAGACTGAAAATTTGTCTATTATAACTTAACCCTGCTGCAGTGGCGACTTCGCACCAGAAACCAGTATTGGCATCTGGCAATCTATACTGACAGCCATAATCGTAATGATATCGGTAGATATAGTTAGATCGAGGCGTATGACTTAAACTGTGCCAGTGGGCATCTATCGAGAACAGAAGAGCAGAAAAGAAAATAATTTATTTCACAACTTTATTGAAAATTCTTTATAACTGAAGGCTGCCTTGTAGAAGAAGACTAAACAGAGCTAAGAACAATCAAAATTTTTTTTTTTTTTTTAATATATTAGGTCTATCATGCGATCAGCTACAACAGCTATAAGCAGATCTTTTCAAGGTATGTTGGCATGGGAGGCTGTCCATCCAGTGATGGATCTGCCTCTTAGGTAATTAATAGGTTTTGCTCAATCTGTAAAGTCCCATAAGGACACGCGTTTAAGCCTTCTAAATTCCATTGGGAAAGCAAGTGATGTAGCTAATTCGTTTTGGTGAGTGTTCAACCGTTCTTTGTAGGTCTTTGCTCTGTGTTCGATTTCTTCTTTTATCGTTTTTATGTGGAGATGCTCGTGCAGTTCCGACATCTTAGTGAACCATGGAGCATTTGCTATGTTTTTAAGGACTTTGTTTTGAAATCTTTGTAGTATTTCTAGATTTGAGTTCTTGGCTGTGCCCCAAAGCTCAATGCCATACGTCCACACTGGCTTTATTATGGTCTTGTAAATAAGTAGCTTATTATTCAGGGACACCCGCGAGTGCCGTCCCATAAGCCAGTTAAAATTTCTGAAAATTTGATTGAGTTCATCGCGTTTTTTCATTATGTGGGGCTTCCAGGTTTGTTTTTTGTCTAAGTGTATCCCAAGATATTTTGCTGTCTCACTATGAGATATGATATTATGTCCGAGTTTAACAGGGGCATAGACGTCTTTGCGGAGAGTAAAAGTTACATGTGCAGACTTATTTGAACTGGCTTTTATACGCCATTTGGTCATCCATTTCTCTATCTTGTTCAGGTGGTTTTGTAATATGTCTGATGCCATCATTGGATCTTTATTGTTGCACAAAACTGCAGTATCATCAGCAAAAGTAGCGGTGAGTACATTTCCTGATGTGGGAATGTCTGCAGTGTAAAGGAGGTATAGTGTTGGCCCCAAGACAGAGCCTTGAGGTACTCCCGATTCAATGTTATGGAATTCTGAGTACGCATCATTAATTCTAACTCGAAATATTCTCTGTTGCAGGTAAGATTTCAAAAGCATATAGAGGTTATGAGGGAGATGATTCTTTGCCTTGAAGAGTAATCCATTGTGCCAGACTTTGTCGAAAGCTTGTTGGACATCCAGAAATACGGCCGAGCAGTACTCTTTATTTTCAAGGGCATTTCTTATTTTACTAACTACTCTGTGCACTTGTTCTATTGTGGAATGACCACTCCTGAACCCAAATTGATGTTGAGGGATGAAATCTTTTTCATTAAGGATAGATTTGAGCCTATACAAAGTTATCTTTTCAAACACTTTAGATAATGTTGGTAGGAGACTGATAGGTCTGTAGGATGATACCAAATGCGGTGGTTTACCGGGTTTGGGGACCATTATTATTTGTGATACTTTCCAAATATATGGGTAGTGGGACGTTCTCAAGATACCATTGAAGAGTTGCGTCACAAAGACAATTGCTTTTCTTGGTAGTTGCTGTAAGACCTCTGCTGTTATTAAACAAAACCCTGGGGCTTTGTTCAAGTCCAGTTCTTTTATTACCCTATAGACTTCTTTAGGGGAGCAACTTTTTAGCGGTGGGCTGAGTTGTAAATCTGTAGCTAAAAACTCTTTAACTTCTCTATCAGTATCTGGATCGCCGTTGTTAGAGGTGAATACTTCACTTAGGAACTGGCCAAAAGCTTTAGCACGTTCACTATCTTTCCTAGCCCAGGTGCCGTTGTCCAGTTTTAAAGGATGCTGTGCTAAAATGGGTGCCGTTTTACTTGATTTTACTACCCTGTAAAGTGAGTACTCGTTCTTTGCTGACGCAGACAAATTCTCCAATTTATTTTGTAACGTCTCGTCATCGATCTCTTTTAAATACGATCTTAGTTCTACGATAGCACGATTTAGAAGTTTTTTGTCTGAGGGATGGCGACTACTATGCCAAACTCTCCTAAGTCTTCTTTTTTCGAGCACTTTGTCTCTTATATCCTTCGGTATATTTTTGCTGCCTGGGATATGACAACGTTCTGGAGTGGAAATCCACGATGCAGTTTGTATAACATTTGTTATGGTGATGGCTGCCTCATCGACATCATCATCTGTTTTTAATGAAACTTTAAGTGACAGGTTAGATTCAATGTAGTTTCTAAATGCATCCCAGGCTGTACGTTTATTGTACAGAGTCTCTTTTGTTGGCCTTTCAATGATCGATGTACTGATTGTTCCTATCACCGGAGTATGGTCTGAACCCCCGTCGAGACAACTTTCGACACTGAGGTAAAGATTTGACAAGCCTTTATAAGCAAAGAAGTCTATAAGGTCCGGCACTTTTTTGGGATCTGTTGGCCAGTATGTGGGTTCACCCGTGCTTAGGATTTGTGAATTGTTTTTAAGTATACTTAGGTTAAGTTCTCTGCCTCTGGGTAGAGTTAAACGTGATCCCTATTGCACATGTTTGGCATTCCAATCTCCTCACCAGATAAATCTATGTCCAAGGGTTTCAAAGTAGTTAGTAAATTGATCCTCCTTTATATTGTGTTTCGGTGGACAGTAGATGGCCGACAGAACAAGAGACCCTTGTTTATCATATACCATAATAGTCGTAGCTTGTAGCTGGGATGTTTTATATTCTTCTAAGAGGTCATGTTTCAAGGTTTTTCTTACTATTATAGCAGTGCCAGCGTGAGCGGTTCCATCTGGATGGGATGTTGCATATATGATGTAGTCTTTAATCGAAAGTTTATGTTTTGCAGTAAGATGAGATTCTGATACAAGAAGCACGTCTATGTTGTGTAGTTTCAAAAATATTTCCACATCTATCTATCTATATTTCCATATCTATCTATTATTTTATGTCTACTAAGACCATTAAGGTTCCACGTTGCTACTCTCAAAGTAGCCATCAAATCATATAAGCTTTTGAATTACTGATGTCAATAATCTAATCAAAATATTTAAAGAATAAAAAACCCCACTGCTTTATATAATATCAATGAAAATATCAATTATCAAATTTATGAGAGAAAAAATTAAAAATTATTTTCGTAATCACCTTTTCAAGCCCTTTAATTTGATACTTCACTCAATAATATGAAAAAAAAAAAATTTACCCCACATGGCGTCCCAAATCCGCTATTTTGAATTTTTCAAATTTTTTATGTTATCGGTGACACTCGCACTGGCATGGCGAATCTAACGATGCGCGACGTGCTACTTATTCAAAATCGGCCCACGCGTTTGGTCTCTAGAGTGCCACAAACGAACAAACATACATACTCGTACATAGGCTGATAAACACATTACAACTCCACTCTTTTGCGCCGCGCAGTCGGGTGAAAAGTAAAAGCTGACCCCATAAGATACGAGGAATAGTATATTACACATCTAGGGCAGTAAAATAAGAAATGTCTCAGATCACATGTAATTGTTGTCCGAGGCGAAGCCGAGGTCAATAAACATGTGATCTGAGGCTTTCTTATTTACTGCCCGTGGTGTGTATACTATTTTTCTCCTCGACGGAGGCGGAAAGCGACATTTTCGTTTAGCGCAGCGGGAGGAAAATCGACGCTTTCCGCCCGGAGGTGAGAAAATGTATGTTTGTTGTCAGTTAGATGTTCTCTCTAGAGCAGGCATGTCAAAGATACCGCCACAGGCAGACTTTGGTACTCGTACTTTCAAATTAGGTCTTCCTACAAATTGTACAGTATTCGGCTGTTTAAATTACAAAAATCCAGGCTCAGTAAGAGACAATCAGTCAACCTCGTCGTAGAGTTTAATTTTTGTCACTCATTAGTACAGTTTTCATGCCGTTAGGCGTACAAATGGGCTTAATGTATTTGGAATTCGCTGATCCAATAGCATCGATCATAATTTATAGTAAAGGAATGGAAATTCCTTCGTGTAAAAATTAGTGGTCTGCCAAATCTGTCTAAGAATATAATAAGCAGGCTCAGTTTTAAATGACAGGCTGAAGCTAGTCTCAGATCGAAATAAGTGTCGGTCACGCAGGCTTATTTGGAAGCGTGATTTTTTCAACTCGCACCAAGGCCACATTAATTCCAAAGTTTTTTACTCTCTTTTTATCCCGACTCAATTAAAGGAGCTCGGTTAGGTGTAAAAACTGGTGAGGTAATGACATTTTAATTGTCTGACTGATTACTGTACGACGGAATTGTACACTGGGCATCATTTCCTCCGTTGGATTGGAGGTTCTTATTGTGATATAAATAAAGTTTGGAATATCGGCGAAGTTTACAACGTTCAGCTGACTGTACTGTCGCATTCATCCTGTTATTACGAATAATTGCATTACGCTTCGTTACGGAGGAAAAAAAGGTAAGTAGATATAATTGACACGTTACTCTCTTTGTTCACGCCTAGCACGTGTTGGTTCACACGGCGTGCAATGTTTTTTTATAGGTACGGAAATATTTCATAGTTTAGTAGAAGGCTTTATAATTGCTTTTAAATTGATATAAAATTATAGTATAATTTGCGTCAAAATACATTTTTAGTATTATTTTAAATTAAAAAAATATTTTATAATAATTTTAAAGTTACTAAACGTAAGTGTGCTTTAACGTTTGTAGCTTCCTGTTAATTTAAAATTGTTATTTATCTCACAACATTTTAGACTTAATAAAGATAACACTTACGAGTGCTTTTTCACTCAGAAATACGCTGGGTCTAGGAACTGAGCTTTTGCATGTAGGTTCTTCTAACGTACATCATAGATGGATAGGATCTAAAAAAAACACGCAGATTAAAATAAAATATTATTTAAATTCTTCAAAAAAATTAAGCGCGTAACAAGTTTAACTGACCGGTTTCATTTTTCCAATGTTTTCTAGAATCCCCGTTTGCCTCGAAGATTGTGATTTTATAAAAATTGTGTGTGATATGCATTGAATCTACTATATAGTATGCATGTAGTGACGCTGCAGGGCGAATAGTAACAACATAGTGGTGGCCTATGTACATTGTACATACACTTTCATCATTAGCAAGTAGCAACCCATCAACGGCTCACTACTAAGCGCAGGTCTCCTCTCAGAGAAGGGTTATAGGGCATAGTCCACCACGCGGGCCCAATGCGAATTGGCGGACTTCACACACCTTCGAGAACATTATGAAGAACTCTCAGATGTGCAGGTTTCCTCACGATGTTTTCCTTAACCGTTGATGCAAGTGATATTTAATTGCTTAAACGCACTTGACTCCGAAAAGTCAAAAGTGCGTACCTACCTGGAATCGAACCTGCGACCCCCCGAATAGGAGACCACAGTCCTAACAAATAGGCTATCACTACTCGTATTACATACACTTTAGCGAAGATTCAATTTATCAATCAACATTTCAGTTATGCAGTGGTTTTAATCAACCTACTTCCCAAACAGTTACCTACATAAAGTTTTACTATAATTCTTAAAGAAAATATTATGATTTGAAGACCACATACTGATATGGTACCTAATACATTTTTTTTATTAAAATAACAGAAACAGTCCTTCCAAAGACTCACATTCAAGCGTAATTTGTACATAATTAGGCACTTGAAATGATGTTCTTTGTGACTTAATAGTGTAAAAATGATAGGGTTTCGTGTAATTCTCGTGTCACCCTTTAACATCTGGCTCAGGGCTTAACGAGCTGCGGTGGGAACGAAGGCACTTTCCACAACACTTGCGAATAATGACCTAATCAAAGGTTTTTTATAAATCTTGCCTGGAAATTAGTTTTCTCAAACGAGTTTGCTGGTTTCTTAGATGTTATTCAAGGCAGCTGGCATATACCTACTTGATATCAGACAGAACGTTGTTTTGAGAATGGTCAGTGAGGTAAAAACAAACTTTAAAAAAATATTAAAATTTATGATGGATTGATTTGTTTTACGAAATTATAGCGTCTATTAAAAAAAATCACTCTTTAGTGATTTTACTAGGTAAACTAAAAAAAAAAAATTGATGGAATTCCGCAAAATAACGCCTGATTCTATTCAAAAACTGAATAGCACATTGAATCCCTTTGATTTTCCGGGCTAGAGAGTTTATTTTCGTCTTCAGAACGCAAGCTATCTCTGTGCCAAATTTTGTCAAGATCGCTTCAGCAGTAATCGTCAAAAGATGTGTCGTGTACCTAATAAAACCCTAAATATTCGTTTACCTGTACTTAATATGGTTTTCCTTAGTTTAAATACTTAACTAACTTAAGAGTTAGTTCCTTTGATAAAAAGCAACAAATAAATAAATTAATTACCTACTCAATATCTCGATTTATCAACAGTGTGTAACTTTCACAAATATAGCCACAAACATCTCGTGAATGTTTGTCGCCAAATAACTTAGTGTCCACAGTCGGCAAGGGCGGGCGGTTTACATAAGTAATTAACCGATAGGGCGGCAGATTGTGCGGATTACCTCATTGAATGTTTATCTACGTGCTACGGGCTACGGCGTAGCTTACGTTGTCAGTTTGCTATCAGTGTATACTAGCTTTTGCCCGCAACTTTATTTGGCTTGATTTTTGGTTTACCGATAGGAAATTTTTATAACTATATCTATGCAAAAATGATCAGCAGTGAAGACAAAATTCAGTTCAGTGCGGTTAGTACAAGATTTGATAGTAGTTATCTATGGATAACTATGACCATTACCATCAACGTAAAATAAACTATAACAATATTGAGTTAGAGCTCAATTTCGTGTATGTATTCTTATAAGGTTATTTAACGGATACGCTCCAAATTAAAATTGTCTGTATTGAATTTGTGACTTTAAATCGATACTATTATGGTTCATTTTACTTTGATGGTAATGTCATAGTTTACTATTACGATCAGACGAATTAAAACTCGGACTAACCATACTATTAAATTAAGTTTTACAATGTAGGGAATCTGGAAGAAATCTCTAATAGAGATAAGCTTTTCAATTTTCCAATTCATTTCTTACTTTTGAAATGAATTTAAAATAATAACAGTTTTTGCATGTAATAAAAAAAATCGGCTAAGTGCGAGTCGGGCCTCGCTCTTTTAGGGTTCCGTACATATGACCAAATCACTTTCTTAAAACTCGATACATACCTATTTAGATATCTTAGTTCTTAGATAGTACTAAACTAGCATAATAAGGGGGAAAAATGCTCGTTTGTTTTGGTCACAATTTTGATGGCCCCTCATTTCTTCATTTTTGAAGCTAAAAAATAATAAAAAATATATTTTAACTCCACTTAATGAGCTCTAGAAGTCTAGACAATGACACCCCACATGCCAGGGTAAAAATAAAATTTTATTTCGACTCCTTTTTCATGTATGTCCCCCCAACCCCCTATTTAGGGTTCCGTACCAAAATGGTAAAAATGGAACCCTTATGGTGAGACTTTCACCGTCCGTCCGTCCGTCCGTCCGTCTGTCACAGTCGATTATTTCAGTAACTATTAAAGCTATCGACATGAAATTTGGCATAGTTGTGTATAATAGTGGCCCAACATCATTGGAATAAAGAAAAATCGAAAATTATTTTTAGTTTTATTAAAAAATCGGCCAAGTGCGAGTCGGGCCTCGCTCTTTTAGGGTTCCGTTAAAAAAAATTAAATTAAAAGATTTCCATCTACCCACCTACCCATTTTAATTTAATTTTTTTAATTTAATTTAATTTTTATTATTTGTTGTTATAGCGGCAATAGAAATACATAATATGTGAAAATTTCATCTGTCAATCTATTACGGTTTACGAGATACAGCCCGCTGACAGACGAACGGACGGACGGACAGCGTTGGCTTAGTAATAGGGTCCCGTTGGTACCCTTTGGGTACGGAACCCTAAAAATAAAAGAAATTATTTCATATTAAAGGTAGGTACAGTATAAAGCTCTCAAGTTTATCAATTACGATAAATTCTACTACGCTTGGTTATTCTATAATGTAGCGCGAAGAGAAGACGTATTGAACTATTGACTACTCTGCAAAATTACCACGAACTTCGGCTATAAAGTATTAAAATAAATTGCTGCCAGCATAAACCACCGTCGGTTTCCCCCGTTTATAGATCTGTTACACACAAACAACTTGAATAAGACACATTAACCAAGAAAAACAAATTACGGTGCCCCGGACTAATCTTCCAACTTTTTATATATTTTCCTCTGCTCGCGCCCATTAATACGAAGCAGTGTTTAATATCTGACATCTGTTACAAAAACTTTTATTATAAGACTAATCCATTGCACACATATTATTCGCAAACACACGAAAGTTATTTTTCCCTAGTACAACGGTTACTCACACATACGTTTAAGCACTTAGTTTAGGAGTCCTCTTGAGGGTATGTAGCCGGTAGATTGCAGTCTTGCATCTAAAAAACTCACAAAATAGATCGTGTACGGTCTATGTCGAAACCGTACAATTCGCCTAGTCATCATTCACGCGTTTATTATAAATACACCTTTTTATAATTGATTCATCAGTGCACATTCCATCGTATCGCACTCACATTACTGCCATTAGGTTATTGCGTAGGGTGCAATAAACTTGTACCTATATCAAGCAGTTTTATTACTGTGTGGTCCTGAACCGTACAGATCGGTTATCATCACGGTTTTACTAAATTCAGATTCATGACTCTACCACCGGTTCGGCAAGCGGATTCTGCTGAGAAGAGCCGGCAAGAAACTCAGCAGTTGCTCTTTTCAAAATAATCATTTTACAATTTTATTGTGTACATTGTAACAAATTTTTCATACTATCTTGTGGGTAGCTGGATGCCAAGCCGATTTGGCCGATTTTCCATGCTACTTTGTTAGAATAGAATATTTCCAAAATGAGGGGAAAAATGCATACTACAATTCAATACATGTTAAGATTGAAAAAAAGGGGATATCAACACTACCCTATTGAAACGGATGGTGGCGGTTCTATCCTTTCCACCAACAAAAGCATTCTCACAGAGGGTTGACGTCAGGCAGGCGCGGCGGCCGGTGGTAAAATCTCATGCCGAACCACTTACAACATGACTTACAAGACATGTTGTGCTGACATGTGATGGTGATGATGAATTCAATACATGGACGGGCAGACAGAAAGTAGCCCCATTTCCGCCGGTGGAACCCGTTCACTAGCATAACGCATGATCCAGCCGTTACTTCGCTCAACCGTATTTAAGGGAACGTATTCATGCGTGCATATTTGTGACCAAAACCACGCCGTCCGTGCTGTTTGAAAATGTTTTGCCTGAAATTCTGCCTTTACAACATTATACATGCCTTAAAATATTTGACAAAACACTTATATCAATTATCCACTTTATTAACTACTATAATTGTGAAGCTACTATTCGTTCAGAATTTATATTAATTTATATAATAATCATTAAAAATTTCAATTCTAAGTCCACATACTTACCACACAGCATCCCTAGCTGCCCGTCGGCGCCCACTCTCATCTGCTACTTCTTAATTAAGTTAGCTTATGTAACGAAAGATGCTCTCATTTAGATAACTTCAAGTTAGGCTACTTAGCGCGATCTCTTAGACCCCTTACACATTAAACTCCGTTAACACTGCAAGATAATAATAAATAAATAATCAATCTAAATTTAGTTAATATTAAGTAACACTGCCTATTTGACTCTGTTACCTTTTTAAGCCTAAACCTCTGAACCAATTTCAAAAAAATATTTACATAAATAATTATTTTATTTATATAGTACCTAACTATCCTATCAGCTACGAGGATCTTATAGAAGCTATTTCTAGCGGTAGTCCTTCTAGATTCTTGGACGTTAGTCACTAACAATACACTATTCAAAATGAATAGGTACATTATTATTGGGAACAGGTGCTATCCCGATACTGAAATGCTATATTGGGTCTATTCCTGGTCATTTGTACGAAATTATAAGATTAGTGATTTGAAAATCAACTGTTATTATTACAGTTATTTTACACAATATCTAGGTAAAAACCAAATATGACGTCAAAAAACATTGTGTGATGTTGACGCGTGACGCGAGTCAGATAACATGTTTTGAAAGTGCTGCAAAATGGCGGCTTTTAAATCTTCCGAATATGGCATTTTTAAATACAATTTTTTTTATTTATTACATATCAGAATGAGTGATTGTACTTTTCTTTGTTATGGTGATGTAAAGAATGAAATAAAAATAATAAAATTGATGCATCTTACCTACTAATATTATAAATGCGAAAGTGTGTTTGTTTGTTGATTTGTCTTTCAATCACGTCGCAACAGAGCTGCGGATCGACGTGATTTTTGCATGGGTATATTTGAGGACATGGAGAAATAAAAGAGTTCCCGAGGGTTTTTTAAAACTAAATCCACGCAGACGAAGTCGCGGGCATCAGCTAGTAATTAATATGCCTTAAATGCTGTTACAATCAGCCGAAGACCTTGTTTTACCTTGTTTTTTCTTAAATAATTATGTACTCTAGAGCAGTGTGATGTGCTAAGCCCCTTAATGCCTGCAAAGTTGGTGTCCGAACATAATTAGCGAAGTTGCCTCGCTTTATGAGGCGTTGTTGGGACCAGGTGCTTACCATTGAGACAGTAAAGTTTTAATCGAATTTTGACTGTGTACATAAAACAAGTTACTCGAGAGTCGAGGACTTTCTTTTGTAATTAATGTTATGATTAAGGTTTAAGGTACAAAGACTGACTTAAGGTCTTCAGCGTATAAATAATCTTGGAAAATTATAAATAAACCCCTGCTATTGGAACGTAGTTCCTTATCGCGCGGTGCGGAAGGGGGCTAGACGGAAAAAATTAAGGAACCGACACTCGACACTTTTTTGAAACCGACACTTTTTTGTTGAATGTGAATTTTGCATTGTGTTCGGTATTTTCGCGGTACAACATTGGGTCTCCGTAGCCTAGTGGCTCTGGCAGTCGCCTAACAGCCAAAGGTCGATGGTTCGAATCCCAGCTCGACAGACCGAATTTTCCACCGGAGAATTTTTGCCGGAGCCACTAGGCTACGGAGACCCAATGTTGTACCGCGAAAATACCGAACACAATGTAATCGGATGGAACGTATTTTTTTTAAGATTTGCCGGTTCTGAACTGACCTGCCATAGTTTTACATATAGGATCAGGACCATAACATAAGAAAGAGTATAAACTCGTGTAGTTTTTTTCTACCGGGCAAATCAGGTTTCTATATAGGATTCTTCCTATATAGAATACAAAGAATACAAGAATACAAAGTTCTAGATGATGATTATTATCTGTACTATAGACATGGCTGAAAAAACTCCGTTCCAAGGTGCTCGAATTGTACCTAACATCGCATCGATAAAGCCAGCGTTGGCAGACGCCCCCACTAGTGGATGGACGATCTCAAGTGGGCCGCTGGCCAACCACTGGACACAAGTGCACAAGATCGCATTCTGTGGCGATCCTTACAAGATTGTGTGATGTGGTGTGTGACCTGTGATGCGGGTTGTTACGTTCGTTACGTCGTACGTAAAGCAACGGCTGGGTCATGCGTCATGCTCGTGAACGGGTGCCGCCGGCGGGAATGGGGCTGATTTATGTCTGCCCATTTTTAGATTTATTGCATTGTTAGTAGGTATGCATTTTTGGAACTTCCCCTAGTTGTGGAAACACTGCATACATAGCATAGTATCTATTGTACCTATAGTCAACTGGTTATGAAAAGAGCACCCGCCGAGTTTCCTGCTGGTTCTTCTCGGCAGGAAGGGCATTCCGAACCAGTGGTAGTCAGACGATTCAAAAGCACTTGTAATAAGTTTATTTGAATAAAAAATATTTCTTTTCTATTCTATTCTATCCTACCTTTGTCCAGCAGTGGACATCTATCGGTTGAGACGTAAACGAGACATGTCTTATAAAAGTAAAAAACTGTGTATTTTTACTCATTGTACTAAAATAATAATTCATAGACTGTGGCATTTTCTCATTAGCACGGGATAAACAACATGAGTGACGTCAATCGATGGCGCCATCCAAGATACGACTGCGAAGGTAATCAATTTTTCATCAATTACAAGATACTAATTCTAATCGAGTTTTCTCATTAAGTACTAACCGAGCCCTCTTTATTATTGGAATAATACGGGGTAATATCGTGGCATAGTTACTTAATCAATTCCTTTGTTGGTGGATCGACCCCCGTGGGTGGGGCTGATTAAGAAGAATATTGCTTGATTACGCCCTTGAAGTATGACGTACGGAGCTACGACGCCAAGTCGCTGCTTACTGGAAGCGCCAACGTGTTGAACCTAACTACGTACTAAAACAAACGTGCGTACTTCGCATGAACCAAATTCGTAACACGGAGGTCGTGAAAAATAACTCTTAACTTTTATAATACTAAGCAATGCTCCTGCACGAGGTGTAAGCTCTTATCTAATACAAAACTGTCACGATGACAGCGGCGTTCACTTGTCAACATGAAAGGTTTATAGAATTAATTATGTCCATGCTTCGTTTTTCTGAACCCTTGTTTATCTTACTTTTTTGTGATAAGTACATGTCGATTTGATCTAGATTTTAACCGTGCAATAAATAATGATTAGAGATGTTAGTAAAAATAAGTGACACGCTAATTAAAAGTGCAATGTACCTAATTTGTATAAAACGCCACTGGTTATTTATTTATTATTATTATCTTCCATAATAATATATTTCTAAACTTTTTTAAATTAACAGATTTTAATCTATTTAAATATATTATTATACTAATTAGGGCAAGCGAAGCGAGCCCTAACACTATCCCACAACCTGAGCATTTTTGTGGTACACTTTACTGAAAAACTATCACGCTTATAAATTTGTGCTTTAACATAGTAATTTAACTTCATATCCAGATGTGTTATGTCAAAATAAATATAATTTTATACCCATTAAAAAAATGAACATTAACAATATTTTGTATTCTTATATTGGATAGAATTTTATTTTACTACTAACGCCATCTGTTAGAAAACCAAAGGGTCAACATCACTGCAGCAGAACTTATTACCCGTTATTACGCGAGCCCTCACAAAGCTCAGCTTTTTGCTGGTTATGTTTAAATCAATATTCATGAGTCAGTCAAAATGTCACTTCCATTGAATCCTAACGTAATGTACATTGTCTCAGTCATAGGCAATATTTATCGACCGAGCGAAGCGAAGGTCTTTGAGTTAACTAGGGCGATTTGCACTTGTCCGTCCGTCCGTCCGTCCGTCCGTCCGTCTGTCAGAGCCTTATAACTTTTGAATTACTGAACGTAATTACTTCAAATTTAGATATAATATGTAAACCGATGGCCTCCAGCCGAAAATGGCTTAAAAAGTTATAAAAATCTTTATTTCAGGGGGGCTCTCATAGAAGCGAATGCGAAGTAAAAAAAAAAAAATCGCGTTACATAAAATTGTTACGTATCATTTTAAAGATAATTTTGAACTGAGTACAAAAATATTTTTTTTTTAATTTTTCCCTTAAAATTGACGAAATGGGGGGCTTTCAAAGTGGCGATTTTATACGCTCGCTTGAAGACGCTCTCTAGAAAAATCCGCTATGGATTTTCAAACTGATTTTATGTTTTTAGGTCACTTATATCCTGTACTTGAACAACAAATACTAAAATTATATGAATATTATAAAGAAACGAGATTATTTAATTTTTAATGGGCGTCAGTAATTCATATAGCATCAACATAGCTTCACAATAATGCTAATAGATGGCGCAGTCAGTAACTATTCCCATGGAACTACGAGTTAAATTCAATGTTTGATAAATAATTCAATGTTTTCACTAACGTTCCCTAACCTTTACGGGCTACCTATAAGTTAGGTGATTGATGTTTTCTGTCAACTTATTTATCACGATCCTGTACGGGACACCTAAAAGGATATTGGGACGGATGTTAGGACTTAGGATTGTATTTAGGAGCTACCTACGTTAAGAGACTCCTACTTAGGGGATGATTTAGGTATGTTTGGTGAAAACGGGCATAATAATAATGTCAGTTTTGGTTATCATGTATCGATTGAATGAATAATCATGGGATACCGTTACCGCGAGGTCTCAGTTCGGGGCGAACCACTAGTCATAGTGAGGTGACGCTGTGTGTGTCTGCGTCTAATGAATGTCTCCGGCATCGATGAATGTCTCGATGAAACTTATTCGAGAACTAATATTGTCATTTAGCCGCAATTACAGAATGTATTCGATTCTTATCCGATTATGTTGGGCTTTTGCTTAAATAAGTGCCTGTTCTGTATTATATCATTCTTCAGAATGCCGGTATATTTTTTTAGTAATTAAGTGGTTATAATATAACTATCCTTACTCTGTGATTATGATATGGTTTTGTAAACATAGTAACATAAAACCTTATGGAAGTTTCTTTGGATACGAGTTTATTATTGTTTATAAACCTTACTTAACCTAACCTAACCATCTTTAAGATCGCGTAGAGTCAAGTTTCATAAAAATGCGGAAACCCTTTTTTCTTGTTAAAAGTAGCCTATGTTACTCTTCAAGCCCTCAACTGCATGCAAACAAAAAGGCAAGTAGATTTATAGCTCTACTAGCTAATGTCCACGACTTCGTCCGCGTGGATTTAGGTTTTTTAATCCCGCGGGAACTCTTTGATTTTCCGGGATAAAAAGTAGCCTATATGTCACTCTCCAGGTTTTCAACTATACCAACTCATGAAAAAAAATCACATCGATCCGTAGCTCTGTTGCAGCGTGTTTGAAGGACAAACCAACAAACAAACATACTTTCGCATTTATAATAGATATTATTAAGTAAGATTAGGTACTTCATGGTTGAAAGACAGTTCATAATACTATTACTAGGGATTTGAGTAACTACAATTTAAAGTCTACAATATAGTGGAGTCATGACTCTTGTTATTATTCAGACTAAATTCAACCATGGAGGCAAATCTCAATGGAGATCCAACAACGCAGGAAATAGTTCACAAGTCTGTCCGTTAAAACAGGTGCAGGTACACGCACTCTCTATTCCCTCACTTTCTCCGATGGGTAGGAAATCTATACGTCTATATGTGATGCAAATACTACGCCAATAACAATAACTTAATATCTACAATAATAATATTTTAATGTTCTTTTGTCTTTTCCTTGATAATATAACCATGAATCATGATCAAAATTTTCGGGTCACAGTTCAAAATGCAAAACTTGTTGCCTACGTATACTTGAAAGACGAATCATCATCATTATCATTAGCAACCCATCAACAGCTCACTACTGAGCGAGGTCTCCTCTCAGAGAAGGGTTATAGGCCATAGTCCACCGCGCGGGCCCAATGCGAATTGGCGGACTTCACACACCTTCAAGAACTATGAAGAACTCGCAGATGTGCAGGTTTCCTCACGATGTTTTCCATCACCGTTGAAGCAAGTGATATTTAATTGCTTAAACGCACTTGACTCCGAAAAGTCAGAGGTGGCGTACCCGGGATCGAACCTGCGACCTCCCGAATAGGATCCCACAGTCGTCACCACTAGGCTATCACTGCTCAATAAAGAGAGAGATGAAAGACAAATAAACTGCATTAATTTCTGTTATTTATCAAATAGCTCACCAAAAAAGCTCAAATTAACTTTTAAAAGGCAAGTTCTCCACTCAACACATACGATTAAGGCAGATTATTTACACTCGCCGTTTGGCCGTCGATTCCCTCCGCCGTCTTTGTCTCTCCGGTTTCAATTCGTCCGGCCATTGTGTCGTTTGGAGATGAGTGGACGTCGTTAGCAAGATTCCCCGTACGTGCGATAAGGTCCTAGTACAAAGGATCGGTGTAATCTCCGTGTGCGTACGTTTAGCGACGTCCTTTGTGGGGATTGCGATGTCATTTTTAAGGCGATTGTGATTAGGGTGAGAGCTCCTTTAGGTTATTTATTGGGAGGATAATGAAATGGACGGCTTTTGATTGGTGAGTTCGGATGTGTGAGGTTCGAGCTGATGTGTTTGATAATATGTAATTAATTATTACACTGGACTGTCTTTAATGATATGTATATGTATAAATGACCTTGCTTAGCAAAGACATTTACATCGTTTTTTTTAATTAAAACCATTAGACATGCTGAAATTGCTGAACTTAACTAATATTCCCCTTTCCTCTCCAAATAAGCTTAAAGCATGTGCTTAGGAGTGGGTACAACAATGTGCAGTTGGTGCAATGTATATTAATACTTTAAATGCGAAAGTGTAATTGTTTTTAGGGTTCCGTACCTCAAAAGGCAAAAAAGCAACCCTTATAAGATCACTCTCTTGTCCGTCTGTCCGTCTGTCTGTCCGTGTGTCACCACCGATTTTCTCAGGAACGAGTGGACCTAGCAAGTTGAAATTTATACTAGATACCTCAGTATAAATAGACCTCAGTCCATAGTCCCTTTTAGGTGTATAAAAATCAAGGTCCTGAGTCAACACGATAAAAAGATATGGGCAAGATATTTCGCGAAAACTTGTAAGTACCAAAATTTACCTTAATTTTCAACTTTATTTATTTTTCGGAATTTTCCCTTTACTTGTGCTGTAAGACCTTGCTTTTAACCAAAATTGACAATTCTAGGTCAACCGGAAGTACCCTATAGGTTTTGGGTCGAAAACCTATAATAAGGTAGATCCCGTTGACCTAGAATCACGAAATTCGGCAAAAAGCAAGGTCTTACAGCACAAATAAAGGAAAATGTCCAAAAAATAAAAAAGTTGAAAATTATATTTAATAATAATAATATAATGGCGGTATAATGGGTAGGTACGGGACCCTCGGCGCACGAATTCGACTCGCACCTGACCGGTTTTTTATTTTATTTGTTGGCTTGTAGTACAAGCCTTGTACTTCAATCACGCAGCAACGGAGCAACGGATCGACGCGATTTTTGTGCGGATACAGACACAGTTGAGGCAAAATGGGAGAGCGACATAAATCTGTTAACTCGGATAAACAGAGAGTTCTCGTGGAGTTTTACAAACCTTACTCCACGCGGACGAAGTTGCGGGTAAAGCTAGTAAAATAAATAGTAAAGTCGCAGTCAAAATCGACATTCACAATGCACAGTTTAATATTTTCGGCGGTTAAGAGCGCGTGTAACCCCAAAAAAAAATCAGATTTCGCGATGAGATAAAAAATAGCCGCAACCTCATGTGAGGCGCGACAAAAGAAAGCGTTTTGCGCGGAATAGGAGTGTAGTAGTCAAAATACTTTGTAACTCGTAAAATATTCATGTTCTTTTCAATTCGCTAGGCTATTCTCTTGATAATATCAATCGGAATTTAATGTAAAAATTTTGGCTCTGTAATATGCAACACATTGAAAATAAATGAATATTGGTTAAAAATTAGACCTAACTTCGCGATTTTTTATTATCGAACAAATTTCATCATTTTATGTTTTTGCCCAAACACGTCCCTTGGCAGTATGATGTAATTCTTGCGTGTTTTTTTTTTTCGGATAATTGAAACTTGATCTACTACTGTAAAAATCAAATCTGTTTACTGTTAACGAGCGCACACCCACTCTTAATTACAGTTCTAATCGTTGTACACTTATGTGTAATTCTACAGTAACGATTATTATTTTATACTTTAGGGCGCTCGCAGATTAGCATACACGTAACTTTTGATAATATTTTGAGTTTTATCAAATAATAATATGCCTATTTTTTACAATGCAGAATAGTTAAAATTTCTGCTTCATGATTTACTAAGACAGAATACTCAATAAGAGAAGAGATAAGAAGTAAATAATATATAAATCAGTAAAATGTAACGCTGTAAAGAAAATTCTAAATTTTTTCATAAAATAATAATATGATAGTCACATTATCAAGGTGGAAAATAGTAATGTGATTTATTGGTAAGAAAATACCATTTGGGTAGATTTTAAATAGTGGCTGAGACATGACCTTTGATGATTTTTTTTTTTACAAAAATAGAATAAAGTTTGCGCATGTATAAAGTCCAAAATATGAGTCATATTCGTTAGATACTATTTTTTCTGAACAATGAACTGAGATGAAATGGATGAATAATAAATAACCTATTATGTGGAAGCATAGACGGCTTCTACTCTTCTGTCCACTGTTTTTTTTCGATGATAAGATAGCCCTTGATTGAACTCACTTGATGGTAAGTGACGATTCAGGCTTATTTAGTAGGGTTATGGCAGCGTAAATTACCATATCCCTACCGAAACAATAAATCGCATTGGCGGCAAGTCTTTGACGGTGGGGTGGTAACTAGCCACAGCCAAAGCCTCCCACTAGACAAAACAGACAAGACAAGATAGTGTGTTGTGCTAACCACGGTAAACAGCTCAACTTTACCTTGTTACCTTGTATCAAGCACAAGTTCGATCGTGCATGGAGTACTGCAGCCATTTATGGGACGGCTCTGCCAAGTACCAGCTTGCTGCATTGGATTCGGTGGATAGACGCGCCAGAAGACTCATTGGCGACGAATCACTAATTAACTCCAAACTTCAAAGTCTGGAACATCGGCGCAAGGTAGCCTGTCTGTCAGTATTCTACAGGATATATTTCGGTGAGTGTGCTCAAGAACTATTCGAATTAGTTCTTCCATCACCCTTTTACCATCGAACCGCAAGGCATCGCTCGAATCTGCACCGCTACGTGGTCGAAATTCCCGATCCCGCACTAAGCGCTTTGCTTCCTCGTTCCTAATACGCACCGCTAAAATTTGGAATGCCCTTCCAGCTTCTGTTTTTCCAAATTACTATAACTTGGGTACCTTTAAATCAAGAGTGAATAGGCATCTTCTAGGCAAGCGCGCTCTGTCTTAGGCTGCATCTTCACTTACCATCAGGTGACATTGCAGTCAAGCGCTAGTATATATATTTAAAAAAAAAAGAATGTGCGTAGGGCTTTACGTGTAATTTTATTGTAATGACTATGTTTTAGATAAAACTGTAGCGCACACAACGATTACGTCCGCACGGTTCCTGTAATTAAACATTTTAATAACTGTGGCGTTTAAGCTTTGTTTCCATCTGTTATTAAGGTGCATAAAACCTGTATACAATTTGTAGATGTAAGTGATTTGTAAAGGTCAAAGAGGTGTTCTGGGTAATTAACATTGTTTTGAAAGGTTATTAAACCTTATTTTTACGAGTTGAAGGATTATTGAGATTTTTAAGCTATTGCATAGCTTTTATCGCGGGCTTTGAGCGCGGCGACCGAATCAAGAAATTCCGTAACGAAAATAAACCTAACACCCCGTCGTTTCAGTTCGGCAGACTTCGGCACGGTGTTTGTGTGCGTGCGACTAGAAAATGCTATGCAATAGCTTTACCGCGGCAGTCCCCGAGTGCCCCACGTATTTTTTATTTATTTTTTAATAATTTGTACCTACTTACCTGTAAATAATCTTATGCCCTTATCTTTACGTTTTTTATCCTGTGGATAACTTTTAATTTTAGGGATTAATACAATAATATGCCTATTCGGTTCCCAGCGACCGCAAGACGTAAGTAGAGGTCCTGTGTATATCTTTGAGTATATAACCAACACGTGTATATATACGTGCGTTACGGACTAAGAGTTGGTGCAAAAACTCACCGTTGCGCTTTCGAGTTCATAAGCATACCCTTTGGCCAACTTCATAGATAATCACTGGGACTGCGATGTTATTTTTTGCACCTTCAACATTTTTTGTCTTCATCGTCGGTTCGATTTTGGATTCGGCTGGATATTGATTTCATTTTTAACCGACTTCAAAAAAAGGAGCACGTTATCAATTCGTCGGAATCTTTTTTTTATGTATGTTCACCGATTACTCGAAGACGCCTGAACCGATTTGGAAAATTCTTTTTTTATTTTGAAAAGGTAACTTTGCAGGTAGTCCCATATAAATTTCATCGAAATCGGCGAGTGGTTTTTAAAATATCAACAATAAATTATATATTTAGTATAGTGGCGCGGGAGTTTGAAGTTGGTTTTTTAAAAAGAATTTTTTATATTAAATTATGGTACATAAAGAATATCCAATGTACAAAACTTGCCAATATAATACTTAGAATATTTTTTTCAATTTTGCCAATAGAATATTTTTTTTCTAAATGACAGGTTTCAAACTGTTATCAGTTAATCCACCATCGCAGCCTGATGATTTTTTATTATGACGGCATCCGCCGTAGGATTGGTTAGGATAGGTTAGGTTTTCATGCCAATCGAGTTAATAAATAATTATTTGTTTATTTTTCAGTGAATTGTTTTTGGATACCAGTTTAGTAGTTAACAATTATAAAAGTTAAAACGAACATACAGGAGCATCAACGAACTATAAAAAAGCCATTGTAAGACGCAGACGCGTTTCTGAGACGCATGAGAAAAAACCGCGCCGCGCGCTGCCCGCGCTCCCTCTGAACTAACTCTGACCACCTCCCGGCCTTGCGTCGCCTGTGCATGCACCATGCACGGGCGTACTTCAGCGTGCGTACATTCTTTTGTTTTTAAAACAAACTCAATCGGTTTTAGATTGAAAATGGTTCTTAGTCTGTTTATGGGATGGTACAATAATATTAAAAATAGTGCCACGTCTGTTGGGTGGTGGGCAGCCCCATACAATTTTTTGCATAGTCCTTTCTTCTTTTAAAAATAAGTATGTTAAATTGACAAAAATATTTCGTGGATTTTTGCGTAACTACGTCCAAGTTCTTAAATCCAAAAGCTGCAACAAGTGTCAATGGCAACTCGCACTGTTCGATGGTCGATCTTGCACCGAGGGGTTCTAAAAGAAAATTCAAGCATAATAATTATTCATTCAAACATAAACAAAAAATGAAGTGTATGAACGAATCGCACCTTAAAAAATTTAAATAAACCACAGCCAGTGTCACGCTCGCTTCAAATGAGTGAACTGCACTAATTACTGTAGATTGCCGACGACAATTTATTTCTCATTAGTGCGGCCTTCCACGGATTTCGGTCGCCCACCTCGTGTATTAAAATGACGATTATTTTAATTTCGCTAATAACACTTTAATTATTAACCGCGTCGAGGCCACTCGTATTGTGCCTGGTTATAATAAACATCGTAAAAAATTACGACTTCATTATATTGAAATCGCACTGTTGTTTGTTGTTTGCATTTTGGAATAGCAATTTTGAACCACCTTTGTGTAGACTAAAATGCCTTTTGATAGTTTTATCAAAAAAAAATCACAAAAGAAATAAGTATTGTATTAACAGGAAAAAAACAACGATTTACTAATTCGTTACCCCAGCATTAGTTGCCGCAAGTGTTAAATTTGACAAAAAAAAAAGTTTTTGGTTTGAAAAAGTGCTCCTTATAACTTTTGACAAAATTCTTACACAACTCATCCTTCGAGGCACGACTACTTATTTGGCTACCCACATTGCTTATTTTTTGGTGGTCAGTTGTAATTTTGATGGTAGTAAATTCGCTTCGAGATTCGGCCTATCAGGCATTATAAAAAAGTGTTGATGGCACTTGCTGTTTGGCACACGTGGGATCGTGTTCTGTGACGAACATTTCAAGAGACTTATGACCAACAGTGGACGTCTATCGGTTGAGATGATGGTGATGAATGATGACTCGCTGTTTCAATTAAAATACGTGTTTAGTTGCCTTGGTAACTCTTTCATTTTTCACGTGGGTTTTACACGTTTTGCAACCGTATGCGATCTCCTTAATAATAATTGACTATAAAATCTCAACTGATAGTGAATACCCAATGATGTTCAGTCGCAGAATATATAATAGTACGTTCAGCGCCCGGCAGTAAAAAATCTGCCGTCTGCAGGCTTCGGCTACGTAGAGCATCGTCTCTGTCACACGAAGCGTGAGCTACGATTGAATGGAATTTACAAACATTCAAAGCTTTACCTACCTGCGTAATGCACATACAATTATCATTGCAATCAACGATCGGCAATTTAGCAAAGATACAATAGCTCTTGATAAAATTAATTGCCGGCAATTCATAATACATATTTTGTTGCGAATATGATACATTTTCTCATTCAAACTTCACGTGGCGACATTTGAACAATACACTGAATCAGAGCGGCGTAATTACAGTGCAACTGTTTGTACAATGCGAATAATTATAGCAGTTGTCCCCGTGACTGAAATCGTTCATGAGTTAATCGCCGTTCAAAATGGAGCGGATGAACGAAAAATTGTTAGAGCAAATAGTTTTGATTGAGTGCGTACCGTGTCATATTTAGTATTGATAAGGTGTGTAACTGTGTAAGTATTGTTTGCCGGTGTCGAATAGATGATTTCTTTAATAAAGACGTCACAGATCTAAGCATTGACTTTCGGAATACTGCAACAATTTTTCATATAGAATTTTATGTTAGTATGTAGTATGGTGGAAGGTGCATTAAACTGGTGCATGTAATAAGGCCATGGAGGTATCTGTATCGAATAGTTATCTCTCTACGTGTTTTTCTTTACAGACTATTGCCTTTCGAAGAAATAGCATTTTAAATGTTAATAGATTTGTTTTATCTTCGTCAATATAGATACCAACAGCCTTTAATATAGCATGAAGCATAATATATCTAGGCAATAAAAATCGAAGGGCACTAAATAAGGATAAAACAAAACAAGATCAGCCAGTGTAAACAAGTCCTCCTTTTTCGTATTTTATTCAAGAATTAAAACCAAAGCCCAGAAACAAACATATTTATCGAATAATCCGATAAAGATAGAACAGAAAAGTTAGCATTCCTCGGAGATAAACCCTACGTATATTTTAGTGGAGACGTCCGTGTCGATGACACCGCATTGTGAAATATCGACCACTGTGCGAGGTGCAAACAACTCACTAGGCACGCCTACAGGCTACTATCTCGGCAAAAAAGAGAACCCAGCCGTGGAACACACTGCGAAGCAATATAGCACAATTTTTATCTTGCAGATTTATACCGACCTGGGCACACATCCCCGCGATGCAAGCTGCAGGAGCCGGTGGTGTGAGTGGAGGCTGCGTGTGTGCCGAGAGATGCGAGCGCGAAAGTTTTGCATATGTGTAATGTTTCGAGATATACAGGTGACAGACTCGATACGCGGTAGGCGGGGCCAAGGGAGGGGTGAGACCTATCGGAAAGAGATGGCGGACTTGCTATGATAATGATGTTATAGCTTTCTTGATGTTCGTTCGCTTTAGTTTTATTATATCCCGATCTACTTATAAGGAGATATCAATGTTAAGTGTGAGCGCTTTTAAAATACGTTCATTGTGTCGTTATGGCCTCGGAGTGAGGCAAAAAGTGGAGTTGTAGGTTTCAGATTTGAAAAAAGACCCATGCTCATCAGGGGAAGGCTGATAAGATGGATGACAATTGACACGTGTGATACATGGCCGCTGCAAATGAGTTGGTTATGTGAATAGGACTGCGAATTGGATAAATTTTATCTATAGAATTTTTCTTACTAATATTCATTGCTATTTAAGAAGGGTTCCAATCGAGCTCACCCACGCAAGGTTTCATTTACAAATACTTATTCAAAAACCCCTGAGTTTGCATAAGTTCCCTCAGACGTTTTACATCACCAAAAAACATATCACCTACGAATATGTACCAAACGACCAAAGTAATCTCTACTTATCCTTACTAATATTATTTAAAAAACCGGCCAAGTGCGTGTCGGGTCACGCGCAGTGTAGGGTTGAAATATATTTTAAATCTGGGTTTTAAAATGGCTAGCTACTCCATTCCAAACAGCCAAATCGGTTTTTTCGTTGTGGCGTGAAGGAGTAAAAAAAAAACTTTCACATTTACAATAATATTAGTAAGATGCACTAGTGTGCTGATTTGTTGGATTTGCTCTTCAAATGACTCAGGGTCACTTAGCGGGCGATGGAGAGAGCTTTGCTCGGAGTGACCCTGCGAGATCAAATCAGAAGTTAGGAGATCAGTAGGAAAACCAAAGTCACTGACATAGCTCATCGAATCGCGAAACTGAAGTGGAAATGGACGGGGAATGTTAAAAATAAACCCCTAAAGTGTGAGCGGAGTTTAATTAAACCAACCACCTCATCACCTCAAGCTATCACCCAGTGAGATGTAAAGCCAATTTTAATTATGAAAAGCCAACGGGCTTCATGCGCAGAGTATCACCGCAAGTGAACCAAAGCGTTAAGTAACCGCAGGCTAAATGAATCGCGATACGGCATCGTAAGTGTACAGTCGGAAGGGAAAAATGGTACAACTTTAGGGCGGACAAAATGTGACAAGGTACATCATAAAGATTCCTTTTGATTTCCTTTACTTGCAGCAAAATAAAGCAATTGTAAAAAAAAGTGAAAGTGAAAAGTATTTCATTCATTGTTATTGTCTTTCATTTTACTTCTAGGTAATAAAACATAATATCTATCTTCTATATATGTATATAAAAATCTCGTGTCACGATGTATGTTCGGGATAAACTCGAAAACTACTGAACCGATTTTGATCAAACTTCGTGACTATCTGTAATTTGGTCCAACTTAAAAGATAGTATAGTGTTTATCTCAATTATTGACATGAATATTTGTTATTGCAAATTAAAATATGTTAATTACATGATAGTCATATTATATACAGTTCGAGATTTAGGTTGCTAGGCAACCTAGCAACCTAAATCTTGAACGATATGGATTGCGGTTGTTTATATTGTGTTATAATTTTTCATTACTGATATTATAAATGCGAAAGTGTGTTTGTTTATTGGTTTGTCCTTCAATCACGTCGCAACAGAGCAACGGATTGATGCGATTTTTTGCATGGGTATAGTAATGGGTGTAGAAGTGGGTCCTCAGACCGGGAGAGCTACTTTTTATCTCGGGTAATCAAAGAGTTCCCGCGAGATTTTTAAAAACTAAATCCATGCGGACAAAGTCACGGCCATCAGCTAGTTAGGTATATGAAATAAAAATCAATTGCTGTTCGTTAGTCTGGCTAATATTCAAAATTTTAATTTAATTTTTTTTCGTTCTAATACAGGGGTGGTTTAAAGCTAAAAAAAATAGGGAAAATACAAAAGAACAGCTGAATAGTAGAAAAAATCTAAGTTTGCTATTTTGTATGGGAATCACCATCTCGGATTTCTTTTAATAGGCGGCAGAGTGAAGCCGTAGGTAAAAGCTTGTTTATATTAAATCCACAAAGAAAACAAATGTCATAAAACCCAGATGCAATACATGAGGAGAATCGACAGCCGACTGTACCTATCTTATAATATTACTCTTTGTGTTGCGAACTCATTAAGAAGCGTGTCCGTGTTGACGTGATGCGTTTTATTTCTTTTGTTGTAAGTATTTCGAGAGAGCCCTATCGAGAAGAATAATTTCAAAATTCCATTCGTAAAGGTTCTTTCTTATACCTTTTAGGTAAATGACCTTAGGTGTCACAAAAATAAAGGGCAACCTTAATAAAACAATCGAAAAATACATGTTATCGCTCTTAAGACATTTTGAGTTGTTGTTACTAAAATTTATCAACATTGCTGTTAATATTTTGATGGACTATTTTGAAGGTTTAACTCTACTCTAGATTAATTAAAATGTATTCATAAATACTGGATCGAAGAGTGTTTTTTGGTTTTTTGATATTTTCATTCATCTACTCATAACGAAAGTGTGATATTTTCTTTGTATTACTCCTTCAAGACTTAGATAGAACTTTAAAATCTAATCAATGATCCAATCTGGTTATATAGAGAAAGCAGAAAAAGGCTATGAGAAATTTATGACATCCTTAACATATCATTATTACCTACTTAAATTTTAATTAAAATTAATATCTTATGCTTCTTATGTCCTGATACTTAGCTTAATAACATAAGTTGTTTTCTTTGCCTTCGTAATTGAAATATTCCTTATAAAAGGAAAGATTCTACGACTAGGCCACCTGGGATGGCCATCAATTTCCCAGTTTTAGTGTCACTCTTAAAACAAGCTTACAACCTACTTTGTATAACAATTCACTGCATGTGCGAAACGACGTTGGCAAGTAAAGTTTTATCGATCATTTTACGATGGCAATTCTTCACTAAATTAAGAAAGTATTAATAAGAAACAACCATATTAAGATAAGGAAATAATTGACAAAATAAAAAGTTAGTTAATTTATTTTATATTCTATAGGAAGTTCTCTATACTTACCTTATTCTTTTATAATATGGCACATTTTGACACGGGTTACTTTTTACAAGCTTTTGTTTAACTTGCAATGTTTGTTTGGGTCAAATCTTGCAAGATGAATTAGACCCATTTCCCAGTTACTGATCGAGCTGAAATTTTGCATGTATGTTCAAATCGGATGACAATGCAATATTATTGTGACATGGAGCTGATCTGATGATGGAGAGGGAAGATGGCTATCGGAACTATGTAATAAAACGACGTAACCCCATCGAGTTTGGGCTCGTTTGATTCGTCATAACAAGTACTCTGATCCTAGATGATATCCTGAGTCTAATGATGTAGCTACTAAAAGTTTGCATTTAAAAATAAAAATTTTAATTTACACTTGTACCACGTGCAAATGCAGATATAAATTATATGGATTGTGAATGACTTCACCTACAACTACTAGCTTAAAATAAAGTTACAAAATTCTTTTCAAAAAACCGACTTCTAACGCCACTACAAAGTATAAAAATAATTTAGTTTGTTGAAGTCGGGCGGGCCTATATACAAACTATGAAACCGATGCGCGACGCTACAGAATATGATAGACTCATTTGTAGAAGTCGAGCGAGCATCGCGAGTCGGTTTCATAGTTTGTATTTTAGGCCCGCCCGACTTCAACAAACGTGGAGAAACTAAAATTATTTTTATACTTTGTAGTGGCGTTAGAAGTCGGTTTTTTGAAAAGAATTTTTATTTTAAGCTTTTAAGTGTAGTATCCTATGATTGAGGAGCTAGGACCTGGAGCTCCACGATGTAGTCCATACTTGTTACCTACAATATCAATTTGTAATCGAAATTTCCTAAATCGCCATTGTTTTAGCCTGCAGCATCAGGCTTGAGGAGTTGAAGGTTAAAATTTTTATGGGACCATTTCGCAAACATACTCTGTCGATTAAAAAAAAAATCACGCGAATCGGTCCAGTAATCCCGGAGAAATCGGTGGACATACATAGGAAAAAAAAAAAAAAAAAAAAAAAAAAAAAAAAAAAAAAGATACCGGCGGAATTGAGAACCTCCTCCTTTTTGGAAGTCGGTTAAAAATAAAACTGATGCTTTACCCAACTTACAACTCAACGGCTAGTGATGCTGTTTTCGAACATGGTTAAATAAATAACAATACACAAATATTACAAATCTAGATACTTACAAATTAAGTTACTTACATTGTTATTTGTGAAATTTTTACTACATGGTTAACTTTTTACAAAGAGTTCTCGGTAAACAAGACTTCCTAAGAACCGTAGACGATTTGACGGACAATGTTTTACAGCTGGGTTGGTTTAATCACTTCTGTGCAACGCTATTACTCCTTCATCGTAGCCATGTGAGAGCTACAGCTGGTGTGCGTTCTTAGAATGGATTGCTAGTGAGTTCGATATTATATAAATTAAAGCATACCTATTATGTACATTTTAATAGAATTTCTATTTCTATAATATTTGTCATTTAGTACTTTGTGGGTAGCGGCCATTTCATTTATATTCATAAAAAATATCGACACTAATTATTTGTTTTAGTTTTGCATATTTTGTATAACGGTTTAAATGAATTTTCTTAAACTGTAACAATAATACTATTTAGTTAATATTAATATTTATCCATAGAAGCCAAAAAAATTCAAACTTATTTTTGGAACAAAGTTCCTTTTCGGACGATTTTGCGGATGGAAGTGTGACGTCCAGTCCGTTTTTCACGGGGGTAAGTATAATTCACTGAAAATGTTTGATATAATATGTGTATACAATATGTACCGTACATAATATGTAGTGTGTGTAATATATATCACACTACACTTTACACGTCCGTGGTTCACAGACAATTGCCATATTAATCTTTGCAACTGCCCTACGATCTAGTGGTGTACTGTATTTAAGCGAATCTCTGTTTTGCATCTACCTACATATTATTAATATAATAAATACCTTATCGTCACACCAAGCTAGACGAAAAACAGTGTAAGAATTTTCCGGTAAGACCTTTGTTGCCTTCGTTTATTATACATACACACATTCCATCATAACTTTCTTGGCATAGCGGTTTAACGAAGGAGTAAAAGTATCGGTTCGGGGGTTCGAATCTGTAACGTGTGTTTTCTACAACGCATGTTTCAAGTCCTGACTTCAGATAATGTCTTTGTTCTTTTTTTAATTTTTGGAACAAAGTTATAAAGAAGAGAAATTCCGAACAAAATATTTGCGGCAAATTTACTAACGCCATCTATTGTGGGCAGCGTGAACTTGCTTGAACTTGGTTTAATGTCTGTTTATTTTTTATACCTACATCATCGACATTGCTGATAAATAATTGTTTTTGCACCGCTTCTTGAGAAATTATTATTTAATGTCCTTACAAAGACAGACGAAGCGGTCAAACATAACATCCCTCTTTTGCGTCGGCGTTTAAAAACAGCAAAACTGAGGAGAACGCTATCCGAAACAGCAATGCACAATAGGTATGCACAGAGCAAACTCGAAACACCCATATTTATCCCATCACAAGACAATGTCAACGCGAAAATATTTTTAGCGAGCATTCATCGTAAGCTGCGAACAATACCTGAACGCTTCCAACAACTGAACATTGTTATATTGTTTCTTTAACTTATTTTTTTAAAGGGAAAAAATGCTTAAGAACGGCCACCCCAGTGGCCCGCGCATCCCAACATTTCGACACTAAAATTTTGATTTACGGCTTTCGCCCGCCGATTGCGTACTAAAATGGCACTTACGTCACTTTCAATTTTAAAGGTGAGACGATTCAGACCCACGCGTAATAAAAATGTATTTGTACGTGGACGAATAAAATTAAATGGTGTATAAATTTTGCTGATGTCTAAATATTATTTTAATTTCAACTGGAGAATAAAAATATTTTTAAACTTAGTTTATTTTTGTGTATAGCAGACATAAATAAGAAGGAAAACAAATGTCATGGATGCTTTAAAACATAGCAAAAAATTAAAATGGACCTGGGCAGGTCATGCTGCAAGAATGGATGCCAAAAAATGGACCAAACAATTATCTGCCTGGTCCGGCCCCATTAGCAAAAGAAAAAGAGGAAGGCCACTGGAACGCTGGGTAGATGAAATTACAAAAATTGCAGGAAAAAACTGGATGAATAAAGCTCTAGATAGAGAGTTGTGGAAAAAAATGGAGGAGGCCTACACTCATACAGAGGTCCTTAATAAGAAAAATAAAAAAGAATAAAACTAAATTTAATATTATTGAAATAGTTATTAAGGATAAATGGGCTATAATAATAATAATAATAGCAGACATAACTATTTAGATTTCTTTTACTTTGAATTATAGCGCAGAGTTTCGTACCAAGCCTGTAAGAAAATAACTCACGAAATATACTAAACTCAACATTTCCTAATCAAAATATTCTTCATCAAAGCACGCGCCATAAAAAATTAATTTATTGTACACTATTGGTTCGTTAAATAAGCTGCTCAATCGTCAACGTACACGAAATCATTGGAAAATTATAAACCCATCATTATTTTAATCAAAGTACAAAAGTTATTCATATTTTGTATTGTTGTAGAGACTCCAGTGTCCCCAGTGTGTCAGTGTAAATCTGTCATTCACTACTATGTGATTTTGATGTGTTCCTGACAGTATAAACTACTGATTTTATTTAAGTGATTCAGTACACGTTGTGTTTAATAGGATGGTTAACATACCTATAGAATCTGATTATCTAAAACGATACTTTGGTATTCCCAAAAATTTTCCTTCACAAGCATTCTCACTAGAATTACACCACGGTGTGAGTGGCAGCCAACTTAACGTGAACCTTCTTAACTCCCATAATAAAACCCGCGTAGCAATTGTCCGTGTGTCCGTGTTACGCGTAAAACATCCCATTCTTACACCTTTATACTAATATATTATTCATACCTAATATGACTTTTAGTTGAGTTTAGCGAGAAACCATTAATACTGTCAATGGTAGAGAAGTAAAGAAATATTATTAGATCTTTAATATGGCGCCAATAAATTAACGTACCTACGTACTAGGAGGAGTACGTAGGGGCAATAAAGAGGTCTGCAATCTGCATCTCGTTAAATTATCCTTACTAATATTATAAATTGGAAATCGTGTTTCTTTGTTGGTTTGTCCTTCAATCACGCAGCAAATGATCGATGTAATTTTTTGCCCTATGTCGGGGAAATCACTGCCTTCATTAAAAAATCCTTACTAATATTATAAACTAGCTGGTGCCCGCGACTTCGTCTTGGATTTAGTTTTAAAAATCCCTCGGGAACTCTTTAATTTTCCGGGCTAAAAAGCCTGCCTGGAGAAGTCCTACGACTTCTCCAGGTCCTCAATTATACCCATGCAAAAAGTCACGTTGGTCCGTAGCTCTGTTGCGGCGTGATTGAAGGACAAACCAACAAACAAACACACTTATAATATTAGTATGATGCGAAAGTGTATTTGTTTGTTGGTTTATCCTTGAATCACGCTGCTACAGAGCTACGGATCGCCGTGATTTTTTGCATGGGTATCTGGAGTGGAATATCAGCTTTTTATCCCAGTAAATAAAAAAGTTCCCGTGGGCTTGTCAAAAACTAAATCCACGCGGACATCAAGCTAGTAGGTACTTATAAATAACTTAAAAACACTGAATGTTTCTAAAATTTTAAAACTAAATATAAACTTGAACAATAGAACATGCAACTTATTCAAGCTAGTTTAGTGTGGATATGTGTGGGTCAGTTATTTCAATTAACCGGTTACTTTTAACAATTCAGCATAAGTTCTACCCAAAACAAAGCCTCCAGCAGGACCCTCCGGATGAATCCACGTCAGACATGTATCACATTGTCCACTTGGAGTGGTCAGTAAAGAAATTCTCGTTTCTTTCATTATAATATTAAAGGGCTGACAGACGATACGCACTTCCGTCGAACGCCATATGGACTCTATTTAATTTTTGTACAGTCATTGCCAATATAAAGCGTAGAACTAAAATCATTATAATTATAATTGGGCATCAGATGTTTTTATCATATACCTACCCATCAGAGCTGATGTCCGCGACTTCATTCGCGTGGAATTAGGTTCCTTAAATCATCCTATAGATATCCGTCTTCAAGCATGCAAGCAATATTATCCTTGCTCTACCTAGCAAAGAAAGGTCAGCAAGGTAGCAAGTAGTAGTAGGTAGAAAATTACTTCTGCAAGACATCGCGGAATTCACATGTCAGTATGACCTATCCTTACTCTGTGGTAATACTGTAATGTGGTAGGATGTTCAAAATGAACGTGGAAAAAAATTACTAACCATATTTGCGGCCCAAAACCAAACCATCCATAGGTTGCGAAAGCAAAGCAACGGCAAAAATAACTTGGTAATATCAAGTTGTTATTTCCACTACACCACGTGTGATTTGTTTTTGAACCGTAAATAAAGCTGGTAATTTTTTCCACGTTCATTTTGAATAAGGTACGGTTAAGGCTGACCTAACCTAAACACAACCAGATAACGCACACCCACTCCATTTCATTTATTACGAATGACCATACAGCAGTTTGTGCTAAAGTGCGAACATTTTATCGATTCCCAGTGTACTTACGTAACGCGTGGACGGTCATTATCGCGTAAGTATAGGGTGCATTGTTGGCTAAATTCTTGTTTCGCCGGCCTTCGGGTAATGTTAATAGAAATAATGTATGAATGCGCAATGCTATAAGTGTCAAATTAATGAAATGTACCTACAGGAATTTAGTAGCTACTTGTTGTAGCAAAAAATGTTAGTCAGTTATTCATCCATTTTTTTACTCAAGGATCGATAAAGAACATTGAAGGGTGTGTCTTATAAACATAGCCTTAAAGTATTTTCCTTTTTGCTCTAGAATGTTTTTTTTTGTTAATAACACGTTTGTACTGCACTACAATAGCTCCTCATTATAGCTTATCAGAGTAAAATTCTTCATTCTTTTTTATATTTGTCCAATATTTTTCGAGATTAAATATGGCTCTCTGGAAACGTTTTTAAATTGGTCTGGTGGCAGGCTTCGGCTTTGTCTCCTACCGGCAAATACTACTTAGTTGTTTAGCGTTATGGTACTGCCATTCTCGAATTTTGAAAAAAAAACTTGAGAGGTGTCAAGGGACACCCGGATGGAACGTAGTTCCTTTCGATTACATTGTGTTCGGTATTTTCGCGGTACAACATTGAGTCTCCGTAGTGGCTCCGGCAGTCGCCTAAAAGTTCAACGTCGATGGTTCGAATCCCAGCTCGACAGACCGAATTTTCCATTTTAAATTTTATTTTAAACAATCTTCTTCATGTGGAACCTTTCCCTAATTTTTTATAACTTATAAGTTATAAAAAATTAGGGAAAAATACCGAACACAATGCAAAATTCACATTCAACAAAAAAGTGTCGGTTTCAAAAATATGTCGAGTGTCGGTTCCTTAATTTTTTCCGTCTAGCCCCCTTCCGTACCGCGCGATAAGGAACTTACGTTCCAAAAAAATTTTTTTTCGAAGCGCCTTATCTCGGAAACGAATAGACATAAAAAAAAGTGTGTGTCAGCTCCGGCCTCCGACGCACGACTGGAGTTTACGCGCGACGCTATATCCTTCTCTATGCGCGCGACTCGGGTCCGAGCGCGCCCCGACCGACTTTCGCTTCGGGGACTCTTTCGCACGAAAACAAACCTTATTTACTCAACGTTAGGGTAGAAATTTCAACGTTGTGAAAAACGTAACAGAAAAACGTAACGAGGTCATTGATAAATTTATTTTACTGCCCGGATTTTTCTCATACCGGGCTGCTAAAATCGATTCTTAAGGAGTAAACTCCAAAAATTGTGTTATCAAACTTGTAGAAAATTTAACGTTCTACAAAGAAATATTTTTGCCGTAGGACGTCATGGAAAAAAGTTATTGAGGAAAAACTGGAGGAAGGTCGAAAATTTTGCAGGTTTCCCCCCCACCCTCCTCCTTCAGCACAGGGTCCTTGAGGTCCAAAACTTGAAAAAATGTAAATTAACGATTCCTGAACAATATCCCAAAGTTTCATTAACTTCCGACCTTTTTCCAACTATCCCCAGTTTTTCCTACCTGTCGACTGGGCGACAGATCAAAATGACGATTTAATGATCTTTGAAAATACGAGTAAATATAAGAATTTTTCTAAAGAAACCTAAATCAAAAACGAAGCCTCTCGATAAATGTCAAGAAATTCTCTTTAAACTAGCGGCACGCTATGATGGCCGGTTTGACACATTACAATAGTGATGTGGAATGTCAATTTATTCTCGAACAAAAAACAATTAAGTTTTGTTTTTGTACCTGATAAAATAGGTTTAATAAAACAAAAATGTATATGTTTATTTAATTTATTTGAACGAACTGAATATTTGAATGAAAATGAATATACATACTTTATATGCACACAAGAAACATATGAATACAAAAGATACCAAAAAAGGTGCCACAAAAGGCCATAATTAATCAGATTCGTCCATACTACTATTTTCACTGTCGTCACTGCTATCATCACCTACATTAATAATTATATGTTCGTTTTCTATAATATTATCTATTTTCACATCTCTTTCATAATCTTCCCTTATTAATTTAACAGTTCTATTCACAACCTTTTCCCAGTCTCCTTTAGTCACATGTTCACAAGCTTCTTCTAATAATTTTAGCATTGCATTTTGAAAATTGTTCATATTCACAAGTACATTCACCCCTTAAATGGTGCAAACTGATTTTTCTACACTTGTATACATTTTAGAAATCAATTTAATAAATAAATTTTGAGTCCTAAACCTAAAACTACATTCGATAAAATTTATGAATCTCTGCACATCACTATCGTCAATAAAGTAATACAATTATTTCCTTCAAAGTCGTTATCAATTAATACGGAACTTCATGAGCGGACAAACGTCAAACCGGCCATCATAGCGTGCCGCTAGTGTAGTTCGGTTTTTAATATTATTTAATTACGTTCCATTCGTCGAATAACTACTCATTCGCTCATTCATTAGTTCGTTCACATGAGCTGTTAAACAAAAGCTCTTTTGTACGGTCAAGTTTTGAAGACAGGTTAAATGGTTGGCAGTACTTAAAACTGAATGTAGGGCGGGGATCCCTGTTTAATACACGAAATGAACGGATAATTAAGTGAGCTAACTTGTAATTACCAAGTATAATGCTTCATACAAGGTATACGATTTTTTTTTGTTTGATCTTAAACGTTTAACGCAAATAATACAGGATATAGTTCAGCGTTTAACATAATATTGATGTAGAAGTACGTCATATCAATTATACTAAGTACAAATAGACGAACGTTGTAATTATCCCTTTCTGGAATAAACGATACTAAATTTTTGTTGAGCGTTGGTTAATTTAAATTATGATTATCTTTATGAATCACAGGCGGTTTCTTTTTTGTTTTAATACAGGTTTACCTAAGCCAATCAGGTTTGTAGATACCTGAGCGAAGACGTTCTTTCATATAAAATCCAGGCTTCTAGCTTCATCCGGAACAGTTACAGGAGGTATATAGAAATATATATATAGATATTAATCATCAAGATACAATATATTAAAGGACAAAGTTATAATTAAAAAGTAGGTATGTTTTCCCTATCATGCAGAATCTATTTTCGGGCTATGTGTGATATATGCACCTGACTGATTTTTTGAACGACGCGACACCATAATCCAAACGCGTCGCGAGTATATTAATAGTTCATAGCTTTTCATCGATTGCTATACTGGCAACCAAAAAAAAATACTAGTAAATCCAATACACTTTGCAATAAGTACCTAACGAAGATAACAAAACAATCGGACAACATAAATGCATACATCATGCGAAGTCAAAACTCGGGTTGCATTCTCAAAGTTGAAATTGCACATTTATCTTGGACGAGCATGCGCGGGTCCATTAAGAGATTTTTCTGAATCATAAATCTCACTTCGCCTCATCTCCCGATAGTCTCGATACAGATATGAGTAAACACTCGCCCTGATAAATGTCGCTGCTAGAGAATGGAAATGTTACTTTACTTTACTTTACTTGAACCTGTTGTTGAACTTTTTCTTGTTATTTTTTGCTGGTAAGGCGGATGATCAGTCACGGCCAAAACCTCCTGTGAATAATGAAATAACAATAGAGTTCAATCAATTTGGAATTTTAACTGTTACCGAGTACCAAAACTTTCTTTACTCTACGAAACCAATTTTTGCAGTTTTCGAGGTGATTTGTAACAGCATTTAAGCCTGCTGAAAATGGGTAACTTTTGAATTAAATGTCTTACATAAATGCTATATGCATGCTACATGTTGCATTAATCTGTCATTTCATAGATGTGGAATACAATACAATAAAATACAATGGATGTATGACGTTCGAGAATAAGGACCTACCTAACTCTCGATCGTCATAAAGTGTTCTACGTCAATGTGGAAAAACTATCACAGATAAAATATAAATGGTATTTAAATCAATGACATTTACTTGTGCTCACTTTAACCAACTTGCCCTTACTTTTACGGGCTACCTAAGCTAAGTCATGTGACGCTTTCTTTCACGAACTTTTAGGGAACTCCTAAAGTTGGAAAATATGGCATTAGGCAAGGGATTGTGTATTAACGGGCTACCTACGTAAAGAGACTCCTATTTGGGGGATGATTTAGGTATGATTGGTATAAACGGGCATCAATCTTACATTTATTTACATGCTCTGTGATGGAAAACAAACGTTGTGATTTCATACCTCCATGTGAGCATGTAACTTTGTTACTTTAACTTTAACTTAAATGTAACTTGTGATATTATGTCTCAAAAATTGAAAAATTGTAATAAAGAATCTGAAGTTTAAAATGATTTTACTATGTAGGTACCCACATGAGTTATAGAGTTTGGGCAGTTACTACGAGGAGGTATATAAGAAAACGGAGAAACGTTTCCGGCTAATAAAATTGGATTTTAATTACTGTACTTAGTAAGAAATAATGTCAGCGAGACAATGCGAGTGGACATTATCGTCCTGTACAAATTGGGAACCTTAAGTGCCTCACTACACTGGGGCCCATAAACAATGCGCATCGCTGTTTCAGGCAAAACACTGCTCGGCTATAATTTTTCCACATTCATACAATAAGGGCCGCAGTCAATGAGTCTAGCCTCCTACTTCTACAAGTAAACTTTTTACGCACACGGACGCACTCCCCACTCGTTTAAGCCTGAAGAGATCGCGTGCAGAAAGCTCACACACGCACACATGGCCGCGTGGACGGCGCCCTAAGCTGTGGTCAGTACTAACGCAAACTGTGTGACGGACACACGAAAAACGAGCTGAAAACGGGACGAAAACCAAAAAACAGGAATTAGTTTCGAACGAATCATAACACCGGCGTGTGACGCGTCAGCCGCTGCCGTCGAAACGCGTATGTAAATGAGACTGCGCCTGTGTGTCGTACTTTATGAGCATCTGTCAAAACTCGCGTACTTGTGACGTTTCGGCACTGAAATGTAAACAAAAGTTCAGAGTTACGAATCGGAATTTATTTAGACGTTATTTACGGCGAGCAATGCGTGAATTACGTGAGTTATGAACTTGAATATGTAAAATTAATATCGCTGCAAAGTGTCGCAAAGGAGGCCCAGTTTGTTTGGATTATTTTCGAATGAGTAAGTAATGAGCTGTTGCTTTGTATAGCGTATTAAGTTATGAGAGGAATTCCTCATAAACAGCGTTATAAATGCTGTATGATATCGGTTGATACGTGTACGGAATCGGCGCCAGCATTTCAAACAGATTTGCAAAGTAACAAACGTGAGCGCTGATGAGTCATGGGGATAAATTAATGCAATTAATTACTTGATAAAGCGAAATGTCTTGTATTTTATGATTCTGTTTCGATTTATAGCTTATTCAGGTAATCGTGTTCCGGAAAATTGATATTAATTATAACACTCCTAATAGATTCGTATCATAATAATGATAAGACATCTTTAACTAAGCCAATTGATACAATACCGCACAAGGAAAGCTAATTAAAAAAAGAATACCTAGGTATGCATTTTTATTTCATCATCATCATCATCATTATCATCATTAGCAACCCATTAGGAAGGAAGGGTTGTAAGTAAGCCATAGTCTACCATGCTGGACCAATGCTAACTTGCGGACTTCATACGCCATCGAGTCTCGAGACCAATAAGGAAAACTCTCAGGCGTGCAGGTTTCGTCACGATTTTTTCCTTCACCGTTAAGAATGTGATATTTAGATCAAACCTGCGACCCTCCGAATTTTTGTTTAGAAAACTCTAATTAAGTGTAGGTTATTACTTATTACATACATCTAGAATTTGCTTTAATTTTGAGATAATCTTAATATATATAAATTACGTGTCACGTTATTTGTCCGCGATGGACTCCGAAACTACTTAACCAATTTTTATCAAACTTCGTAACTATCTGTAATTTGGTCCAACTTAAAAGATAGGATAGTTTTTTTGGATTGGGATAGTTTATTTGTTTTATTTATATAGATAAGTTGGCGGTAGGGTAGACTGGGTACGGTTGTAACGGGGTACGGTTGAAACAACTCAAATATTTCCAAAACTATACACAGCACAGGAAGGGGTACAAGGGGAGAGGCACGCGGATTTAAAGTGCCAACATGATTTACAGTGTTGCGTCGCACTCTGCGCACTTATTACGTTTAAACGAAAGCCCATTGTGTTTTGTCAACCAAAAGTAAGTATTTTTGATGAGTTTCTTTCCGATATAGCGTGACTACTAATATAATTTTCATATTTGAGTATTAACATATGCAATTGTTGTATTTTAGAGATTATAATAAGCTAGTTCGTTTTTGTATACGTAATTGGGCTTCATGCCTGTGACCTTTTTATTGCCAAAATAGGTGGTGGGTACGGTTGTAACGATTTTGATGGGTACGGTTGTAACATTAGTTTTATTATATTTTTGCATTGCAGATGCATAGGAAACGCGTAAGAAAGACTTCGAGAGGTGAAAGCGACATATTGTTGTACAAGAACGATCATGATGAAATGAACCTGCTGTTCATGAGCAATCAAAAACTATTCCGTCCTGCCTGGAAACTTATTCAACGAGTCGGTCTGGAGAGCGTAACGTAGCCTGTACAGATGGGAGTAGATATTACATATGCCATAACTGCAGAGAGTCTGATTAAGTATAGGAAAAAATAATTAATTGTTGTTTTCAGTTTAAACTTAGATTTTATTGATTATTTAATTTTGTTTTATTTAATAATTAGAGATTATGTTCTATTATGTTAATCGACCGAGCGAAGCGAAGGTCTTTGAGTCTACTTGAGTGAATTTGCACTTGTCCGTCCGTCCGTCCGTCCGTCCGTCCGTCTGTCAGAGCCTTATAACTTCTGAATTACTGAACGTAATTACTTCAATTTTAGATATAATATGTAAACCGATGGCCTCCAGCCGAAAATGGCTTAAAAAGTTATAAAAATCTTTATTTCAGGGGGGCTCTCATAGAAGCGAATGCGAAGAAAAAAAAAATTTTTTGCATTTCATAGGGTTACAGTACCTCATTTTAAAGATAATTTGGAACAGAGTGCAAAAGTATTTTTTTTTTAATTTTTTTCCTAAAATTGACGAAATTGGGGGCTTTTAAAGTGGAGATTATATTTGACCTCACAACGTAATAACCATTGAGAGCTGTTCCTTGAAAGTTTTATAATTTTAGCGTAATATCATGTACTTGAACAACAAATACTAAAATTAGATAAATGTAATAAGGAAACTAAATTATTTAACTTTTAATGAGCAGCAACAACAGAACTTCACAATGATGTCAATAGATGGCGCTCTCATCTCATATAGCAAATGCAGCTATATGTAACATATTATTCAATTAAAATTATTATTTAGTCATTTAGCAAACATCAATAAAACTTCACGTTGCAGTTTGTTTTTACATGTTTTCTGATCGTGTCGATAGTTGACGCTGTGTACAAGTAATTTAATTTGAATGTTCCAAAAAACTATACCTAAGTTTGATTGAGGCCTTGAGGATTTTACTATAACAGTTTCCTAACCTTTACGGGCTACCTATGTTAAGTTAGTTGACTCTTTCTGTCAACTTTGTTTTTACGAACCTCTACGGGACAACTTAGGTGAAAATGACATTGGGATGTTAGGATTGTATTTAGGGGCTACCTACGTAAAGAGACTTCTACAAAGGGGATGATTTAGGTATGGTTGGTGAAAACGGGCATAATAATAATGTCAATTTTGATCGTCATGTATCTATTGAATGAATAAGTAATAATGGGAAACCGTTACCGCGAGGTCTCAGTTCGGGGCGAACCACTAGTTTATTTTTATTCTAAAAATTATCTAAATAACTATTAAAAATGTGCCTAAGATATGGCGATATATTAGGTAAAGTACTTTTTAGCGTTTTTAAATAGTAAAGTTGGTTTAAATACTTCAATTCTGTATTGTTTCTGCTTGTTACAACTGTCCCCCATCACTGTTACAACCGCCCCTGGTATGGGGTCGATTGTAACAATCGCACACACTCAATAAAACTACTCATTTCTGCTAAATTGTTTCACATGTGCAAGTGATTTTGATATTCATTTAAAGAAAAATAACCTGGCTTTCATCTCAAATGCTATAACCGTTGTTTATAGCAATATTGGCAATGCTGTGGGTGTTCAAAGGGAAATTGTTACAACCGTACCCAGTCTACCCTACGAAGTTCGCTGGGTCAGCTAGTATACTTTTAAAGATCTTTTTCATATAAGCAAGTAAAAGTAAATGAATGTAATCAGTAATTCTTCATTTGCGGCCAATGTGGTAATCCTATAGTCACGCCGCTAATCCTTAGGGGTGACGTCCGGTTACACCCGAGATAGGGTTGACACCCTTTACTTGGTCCTATCTCTTACACAGAAACCGGATACATGCTCGTTTTATAAGTATATCACAAGCTTTTAAATACGGTGTCTGTTATGAAGCGAAAAAGGTATTAGGTGCTATAATACTAAGCTTACTATAAATAATAATTTTATAGATTTATTCCTTGATTTTCCGTGGGTTTATTTAACTTTCTTTAGCATGTTCTAACTTCTACTAAAGGACATACAACTTCTTAATATTTTTAATTTTTTACAAGGTGAGATTGCGTCGATGGAAGGAAACATTACCTAATGTTAGAATAACGTAGATAGTTGGGATAGCATTACTAAGAATATTTGATTAAGATTATTTTAGAATTTTCACTTTATAAACTTCAGATGCGAGGTGAATTAATTAGAAACTACTGATACTAGACAAACCGTCAGATGAACGGAACCCTAAAAATCACATCTACGCAGGAAAATCGTGGTAACTTGAAAAAATGGTAGGCCTACTCTACCCCAAACGCAAATCTCACCTCGTTCAACCCTAGCCAAGTGTGAAGTAGTTATACGTACAAGCATTTGAATGTATATCCGGACAATGTTCTCCCCATATAGTTTTGTCTTGACGTCGGGCCGTCGGGTTATAATTGCATTCCGCTAAAATATCACGAAGCATAATAGCTCTAAGAACCGATAGATACTACTACTACCTATTTACTAGGCTAATAGGTGATTGAGTGGTGACCTTGCACTGAGGAATACATCCACTATGTACGGACGATATCAAGCGAGAAGCTGGATATTCAAATTCAAAATTATTTATTTCACGTGGGCCAACTTGTGGCTCTTATGACATGTCATAGTCTAAGATCCGAACATAACATCGACCTTCACCGATCTGTTTACCGAATGAAACATTTTTTTTATAAAATTCCATACATAGACAAATACGTCTTGTATGTATTGCCTATCAAAATATGTTCATGACTATCATTTATTAAAAAAATATTAATTAAATATTTTTTTAGCGAGTTTCAACGAAGGCGTCGCTTCGCAGCCACTATGCTCTATCCTTCTTTATTACACTAAATAAGCTCGGATTCTCTCTTGCGCAACTTTACTTGCTTTGATTTTTAAACTTTAAATCCTGGCAATAGTGTTTCATGAACGGTTTATTGCAGGCAATACTATACCATCGCGTTTGTTATTAAATAATCTGTTTTTTGATATATATTTTGATTGGTAAACAAGTGGGTGAAACTTGCTAAAAAAATTTAATTAATATTTTTTTTTAATTAATGATAGTCATGAACATATTTTGATAGGCAATACATACAAGACGTATTTGTCTATGTATGGAATTTTATAAAAAAAATGTTTCATTCGGTAAACAGATGGGTGAAGGTCGATGTTATGTTCGGATCTCGTACTATCATGACTCTACCACCGGTTCGGAAAGCGGATTCTGCTAGAAGAGCCGGCAAGAAACTCAGCAGTTGCTCTTTTCAAAATAATCATTTTACAATATTATTATGTAGCTATTACAGTGTAATAAGTTTTTATACTATCTTGTGGGCAGCTGGATGCCAAGCTGATTTAACCCATGCAGCTTTGTTAGAATAGAATAGAATATAATATTTCCACAATGAGAGATAATTCATGTTCAGACGGGCAGATAGAAAGTAGCCCCATTCCCGCCGGTGGAACCCGTTCACGAGCATGACGCATGATCCAGCATGATAGGGACAGCATAAGATCTCTGTGTGTTATGTGTCCTTCGTCTTCTTCGTTATCAACCGATAGACGACCACTGCTAGACAAAGGTCTCTTGCATGGACTTCCACAGGCTTCGATCTTGCGCCACCTGTATCTAGCGGCACCGAGCGACTCGTCTGATGTCGTCGGTCCATGTCAAGCCGTAAACACCAATCAGTTGAGATGACGGCTACGAAATATCAGGAACTGCGTTTTATTATTATCATGAACCGCTTAGGTGTGGAACCGGCGTCCATGTTTCCTGCCACATGATTTGAGTATCTTCTAAATATAAGTGAATAGGCATTTTCTAGGCAAGCGCGCTCCAACCTAGACTTCATCAGTGCTTTCCATCATTGATTGTACCTAAGTATATTCCTATTACCTACTTATCATCAACGAACTGTACTCAGTACTAGTAGGTACTTATTACATCGTTGCTTATAATAAAGTAATTATATTTTGTACTAACTGATGCCCGCGACTTCATCCGCGTGGATTTAAGTTTTGTAAAGGACTATGCAAAAAATTGTATCGGCCCTGTCCCCACCCCCCAACAGACGTGGCACTATTTTTAATATTATTGTAACGTCCCATAAAAAGACTTATAAATATTTTAAATCCAAAAATGATTGGGTTTTTAGAGTTCCGTAGTAAACAATTATAGTTTCGCCAGTCCGTCCGTCTGTCCGTCCGTCCGTCCATCAGCGGTTTAGCTCAGAGACTATTGGTACTAGAAAACTGAAATTTGACAAGGGTATAAATATTAATCACGCCAACAAAGTGGTGAAATAAAATTGTGAAAAATATTTTCTTTAGGGTACCTCCCATGTAAAATAGGGATGACTTTTGTTTTCTCGTCTATCTCATAGTATGGGGTGTTATTAGTCAAGTGTCCCCCCCCCCCTCCCCCTCTGCCAGCTAAATGGTTCTTTATAGGATACCTACATGAAAAAATTCACAGCAGTAGTAGGTATATATAATGAATTTTATAGGAAAACTATCATGGCTAAGTAGGGTTCATAAGTTAAGGAGTTATATCTGTTTTTGACGTGATAACGCCTTATAAATCGATGAACAGCCTGAGGGTGCAAGCGAGAGCGCCGCGCTCTCACAAGCGATAGAGAGGCACGATCGGCCCAAGCGTTGGCATGTGCCGCCCGCCTGTCATCGTCAATGTTTCTTTATGACGTAATCACGTAAAACTATCGTCCATAAACCGACTTTACAGACAACCAATTTTTTTAGTAGTGTAAGTTGCATATTTTGTAGTATATTATAAGTATTTAAACCAAATAATTCTTACTCGATTTGCATGAAAGCCCCAAACCTTCGGCGGATGCAGTCATAGTAAAAATCATCAGGCTGCCATGATGACATCGTTTAAAATATTTAACTGAGATAGGTTTGAAATCTGTTGGTGGGTTTTGCATGGTCATTTTCAAAATATCTTCAATGTACAGAATTCCTGTTACAGCTTTCTTAAAAGTATAGAAAGACACTCTCAAAATTTTACTTTAAATTACATTTCCATAAATTGCGTTTAGTTTTATTAATTTAAAATGAAACTTTTCAATAAAGCTGTTTCCGTAAATATACAATATTATAATATTTTTTACAAGCTTTAATTTAACTTGTAATGTATGTATGTAAGTATGTTTAGGTCAAATCTTGCAAGATTAATCAGAACCACTTTCCGGTTTCCGATTGAGCTGAAATGTTTTCATGTAAGTATATTATGTAAATCGAATGACAATGCAATATTTATTATTGTGACATGGAGCTGATCTGATGATGGAGCTGGAAAATGGCTATCGGGCCTCTGTAATAAAACGACGTAACCCTATCTTATTTGGGCTCGTTTGATTCGTCTTGACAAATACTCTGGTCTAAGGTGATATTCAGGGTCTGATGATGAAGCCAAAAGGTGGCTGTAGAAACTCAGTAATAAAACGACGTAACCCCATTTAGTTTGGGTTCGTTTGATTCGTCTTGACAAGTACTCTGGTCCTAGATGATAATATCCAGGATCTGATGATGTAGCCGCAGCTAGTAAAAGATTGTATTTAATTTTTTTTTTAATTATTTACGCTTGTTTTAGTTTTAAGAAGTTTTTTGTTGTCAAAATATTGTAATTTCTATTTATTTAAAACAAAAGAGAATTCTCTACACACTACAAGCACAGTGCAAAAATTGTTATTACACTCATTAACAAACCTTAAGGGTTTCATTAGAACAAAAACCATCCACGAAGATAATACAGCCGCCTTAAGTGGCTCACAGACGCCGGCATTTTCTTAATTTCTTAACCGCTCCGCACGCAGCGGGAAATTAAGAAAACATTCGCCATATTACCCGCGCGCTATATTACACTGATGTGCTGTTAGCTGTAGGGATAGGTAAGACATAGGTATCGTTTAAGATAACAAAGCTTTTGTGTGTTATTTACAAATCTCCTTATACTCTATATTCTATTTGTAATTTATATTTATTTTTGTGTACAAATATTATTAGTTTATTGAAATTGAAAAAATATTTTTTCTCATATTCTTAGTTTTTTAACCGCTCCGCATGCAGAGGCAAATTAAGCAAACATTCGCCATATTACCCGCGTGCTATATTACACTGACGTGCTGTTAGCTGCAAGATCACGGAATAGATAAAGATACATCGTTTATGATGACAAAGGTTTTGTACCTTATATTTACAAATCTACACTCTACATTCTATTCTAATATAAAAAGCGTTTAAATTATTGAATTGTTATTTAGTTTTAAATGTTCAAATTAATATGAAACAAAGTAAAAGCGTTTTGTATTTTATTCGTTAACTAATATTTTGCCCGCAACTTCGTCCGCGTTAAGGTAGGTTTTAAATATCAACCTTCAATTTTTCCGGAATAAAAGGTAACTTAAGTCACTCACAGACACTAACGCATTGAAGTGATTTTTAATTAAAACTTAATGTTTCATAATACATTCATAGTGAAATATCCCTCCCGCATTTGTTTGAGCATCTCTTGATAGTGGCTATGGAAAACACATAATATATGCCACAGCTCTATTTTCTCGTCGGAAAACTCCTTAAGCGTAGACGTCTTAGCGTCCAGCCACGAAAGCAATAAAGAGCACAAGCTTCCACGTTCATTAATTAACCCCCAGCGCAACCATCCCTCTCGCACTTAGGGAAACTATTTGTAAATGAGCACACCTCTCGCTTGCGCCAGCTTTGCGCAAAAATTAACTACTACATGTTCCGCTTTGGTGCTCACACACATCGTGAATGCATATGCACATCTCACACTTACAAAGGCACTAACTTATTACACTTGGTTTAGGGAAATTGAGGTTAATTACTGTAAAAATAAGAGTCATTCTCCACTGTTATATTTTGTTTTGTGGTAACGTTGTACTCGTTCGTAGGTCACGTGTGGTTTGCCATACTCTAAGCAATAAATCTTCTGGTCCTCGTAATTACAATGTTCTTGTCTGTTGTGTGTTTTCATTAGATTGAGACACTTTCCTATTCAAAACAATATTTTTTTATGCAAGTTGTAGGCACTCTTAATTCTATTATTCGGGCTTATTAATGATGTTAAATTACACTTAGATCACATCTTGTGTTTGGATAGTTGTTTTCTTGAATAATTGTTTAAACACTTTAGTATACAGCTGTAACAACTTTGTAATACAAAGCTCAAAAACTTGAGTTTTAAAGCAGTGATACCAACTCAATTATTAGATGAATAATAGTAAGTAAGATTTGTAAAGCTACTGAATAAATCATAGGGAAGGAAACTTAATTAAAAATTAGATGGCCCTATTTACATTATATATAAGCACTATATCTCTTTTGGACCAAACCCGTGAAGTAGGTATCACTGGAGAAATCTTAGTGACTTGGAAGAGTTACTGATCTTGGTGTACCTAACCAAACTTCTACAATACAACACTTCATGGATTGCATGGGTCAATTCTACACCAGGAGTGAAGAAAGAATTTTCTTGGTCTTTTAATAGAATTATACAAACGTATAAGTAAATACCATTTGACCCTCAAAAGCCGTATGAGATTCGTAGTAACAGGAACATACCAAAATACAAGTTCACCCTTTTACCGTTCACCGTTTTATTTATTGACAATTTACCCTTTAACTGTAATCTAGCTTGGTGGTAATGCGGCCTAAAATAAAAGAGACAATTTCAACTTTCTATCATTCATCGTTCCAGAACGCTCAATCATTTAGCGGCAGATCTTTGCCGGTATGGTGGTAACTAGCTACGGCCGAAGGGTCTCCAGTTATCCAGGGAGTCGTACCTACCCAGGATCTACTATTTATAAAACCACAGCACTCACTACTACGCTAGATATGATATCTGGAAGGTTTAAGTGATTGATTGAAGATATTCAAAAAAAATTCAAAATTATTTATTTCACGTAGGCCAACCTGTATAAGAGCCACGTGGCTCTTATGACACGTTATGACTCTACCACCGGTTCGGAAAGCAGATTCTGCTGAGAAGAGCCGGCAAGAAACTCAGCAGTATCTCTTTTCAAAATAATTATTTTAAAATATTATTATGCAGCTATTACATTGTAATAAGTTTTTTACACTATCTTGTGGGCAGCCGGATGCCAAGCCGATTTAACTTATGCAACTTTGTTAGGATAGAATAGAATATAATATTTCCACAAAAAAGCGTAGGTGGGTAGGTGGGTAAAATGGGTAAAGTTATGTTAATATGTAAGCTGTGAATACATTTTTTCTTACACAAACATTGTAAGTGCAACTCAAGAGAGCATGGTGTCATTTCGCGCCTCAAAATAAGATCGGAACAGCACTCTATATGGATAACATACTTACGTCACAATCAATCACGCGAGCGCCGTCATTACGGTCACATCTAAGCTCATTCATGCTCTCCGCGCGAATTGTCTCCCGAACTCATCACACGGGGCCGCTTCCGCGACGACGGCGACGAATTTACTTTCATCCTTTTCCATGCGCCGCGCAATCTAATTTGCCTACCTCGATATTAAAAACAATACTTACTTTCCTACATACATTCATTATTATCTGTGTCATCTGTTTGATTTCCGAACGCGTTCGTAGGGTTATGATCGCCCTTGTTGCGTTTAAAAAATGAGCATTTTTGAATTTGGAATTCAATGTCAAAGCCGGTATGCCGTCCCTGTCGCTCGGGCTGGGCGGCGGCGCGCGCTTGGGCGGGCGGTATGCAAATCTACCCGCGACGCCGAGGGATGTGTGTGTGTGAGCCTTGTACCATTGGCCGCACTAGAACGGCTAACTTCGCCACCAGTTACGGTTGTTTTTCGTTCCACTTCTAATTAACTTCCGTGTATTCTTGAAGTAACTTTTCTCATCTCGCTCCCCTACTTTTGTTCTGCTCGTTATCGTTATAATGTGAAATACTTTTGCGTGTGATGCAAAAATGCGCTCTAGAAATTCGCGTGCGCCAAGTGTTTATTTTGGAACATAAGCGTGACGGGTTTCGTTTTAATATATGCAAATAAGCCTATTTCAGCGCTATCAACGTATTAAGCGCAGCTGACGTCAGTTCTTAGTGTCACAATGTTTACAAGTGATTTCTGAATGCGAAAGCCTCGAGTTAACGAACGCCATAATCGTGGCTTGTGTTGCTAACTTTGCTAAAATGTTACTTTTATTGCTTAAAGAGTGAGATTTTACGAGCTTTAAAAATAAATTACTCGCCTGGGACGGGCTAAATCGCAATTTCCAAGACTTCGCGGGTGAATATTTTATTTCCGATTAGTGTGCAAAGGTAAATAAATCGCTTATATTGCCTCATTGTGTAATGCCATCAAAAATATTGCCATCATTGGACTTGGTTGTATTCTCATTTACACGACTCTTAAATATAATAAAACTACTCCAACACATTTAAAATTCAGTATCTATTAAATAGTAAAAAATAAATCGCAGTGAAATGCATTCGGAAATAATGTAATTCATCATAAAAATATTCACCGCGTATTTAATTGCAACTGCGATCTAATTTGACGGGTAAAAAACTGCATCGGGACGCACGCGACGCGACGTGCAAAAATGCAAATCCATATTCCAAAGGAATTAATCGCCTCTTTTATTGCAACATCAAACACCTTTAATTGCTGTTCTGACAGACACAGAGGGTCGGCATGGTCGGTAGGAAAGGTTCCAAATTTCGGGTGTGGTCAAAACAAAATTGAACATTGACAGCAATATATTTTTATAGTTTTCACGAGGTGTTGTTTTTATTGTTGGTCCATTTTGGAGCGATTTATTGTTGGTTGCAAATTAGAAAGTTTATGTGATGACCCGCGAGATCTCGTAAATTTAGTTCGCGGGATCTGGGATGCGATTTGGAAGGGTTTAATTAGTCGTCAAGTGATTTATAAGTCATCAAAGAGATGCACCAAACTTTGATGTTGGGATTGTGATGTTGAACAAAACTGACCATACGTTTACTCTCGCGGCTCAAGTTTTATGCGTAATTTTGGCTAAAAATCGAAAATAAAGCATGTGCTAGTAAAAGTAGCTTTGTAATAGAAGTAGTTTGTGATGTTTTGATGTGACATAAACCACTTTTACTACAATAATAATAATAATAATAATAAATTACCTATGTGTAAATTAACAACAACTCATCTAACTTTTTAAAGCAGTACTAAAAATAATTCACCGATCTCTTTATAAAATATTTTATTTGGGTTAGTAACATTTTGATTCGATTATTTCAAAAATGCATTCGTGATCAACCACCACGACGATTCATATTCGAAAATCGATAAATCGAACACAGGTCGGTTCAACATATAAATAAAATAATAAGACAAGGCAGCAGGCGACGAAAAATATTCAACTTGGAATGCACTTTTGCATACACAATGCTCTTTTGTTTAGTGAAAGTATTTCACATTTAGCAGATTTATTTTTATATGATTTATAAGCCTACAGCCTACGATGTCGTGCCTTCATTGGAGACTCATTTATTGCAATGCTTTGCGGTTCGACTTATTGTTGTAGAGCTTTTTTATTAAAAGCTGCTTTTCGATGATTCCTAAATCGTTACGTTATGTTGAAATGCAAATTAAAAAGAGAGATCATAAATTTCGGAAATCAGAATATATTTAAATAATTTACATAATGATAAGCGATAGAAAGACAACGAAAGCTTACTCAAATGTCGTGCTCGGTTTTCCTTTTGGGCATAGAGCTACACGACAGAAAATAGGCTTAGACTTACGTTTACTTATGTATTACAATCAATTTACCTAATCTGATCAGTAAATAAATTCAAAAAATGTTTGAAAATAAAAATTAAGTTCCCTTTACAGCCGAGTAACGCCCGGTTCTTTTATTCAATCTATAGACTAACGTTGGTTTTCTATATTCAATATATCAGGAATCTATAGATTAAACCTTAGCATCGATGTCACTGTTAAAAAAATCCATACAATTTAGGACCAAATATATAATGCCGGTGTTATAATACCTATATCTAACGCATTACTGACAGATTTTAAAAATAGAAAATTTATATTCTTATCATCAAAAAAAACGTACATTTTTCGACCAATAATAGCGTTGCGTTGCTAATTAACGAATTTAATGACATTTCCAAAATGAATTTAGAGTGTAAACCTTGTTATTATATTTAAATCTATTTTGGATTAACTCTCTACTAACTTTAGACTTATTTACTTTAGGGTTATTTTTACTTGAAAATTAATAAAATATTTGAAGGCACGACATATAATAACCCTGAATATCCCACCAGGTTCTAAATGTTAAAATTGATAACAAAAACTGCAAGTGTTATGGACAGACGTGTTGTATGACTGATAAGTGAAAAAAAACGCATGGCTCACTTAGGATGTGCAAGCGCTGCTTTTTATCAGGTAAGTGTTAAGCATAGATTTGTGGCACGTTGTTCTATACAATTTTTTCTGGTTTGGCGGATTATAGCAAAAGTTTTTCCTTAATATTGGGCGGAAAGCCTTGCTGACCGATCTCAAAAGTCAAATCTTCTAAACCGATCTTTAAACTATGAGATAGAGGAATTTGACCTAAGGGGCGAAGGCGTCGATTTTAGATAAGCGAAGAAGAACATCAATAGATTTAGATGAAAAATATAACATTATCGAGGTATTTCTCTAGTTTGCCAACATCCCAAAATTAATTGAAAAATTACCTGTACGCTTGACCAATCAGTAGCAGATAATTAAAGTTACTTACTTACTTAGATTCGCTTAGATCTATTGGATCGCAAGCACGCGATGTCTAATGTCTTATTAGACGATAGAGGTACATCGAATTGTAGCTTACATTGTATTTAAGTGTTTCTATAAAAGTAAATAATCATCTAAGTAATCTAACTTGACTTTATATTATAGCTCAAGTAGTTTTTAGTGAGTATTATATTATTTTAAGTCCAGTTGGTTAGTCACATCGAAACTTATAAGAAAATTCAATGATATTTTTCTCTATTTATCTATTTTAGGATTCAAAATTGTTTCTTTGAATATTAATATCTCTGGGTGCGGACTTATTTTCCATACCTATACATAATTGCAAAGTAAACAAAATATAATTAAAGGCGACATTCATAAACCGAGCAGTCGATAAATAATAATAATCGATCGCGCCATCTTGCTAGCGGCGATGGCCAAATGTTTCCGCTTTAATTTAAGTTTAGTATGAGTTTAAAGAGCCCTACAACTTGGATAGAATTCGAGTTTTTAGAACGAAGTCCCTTATGGGGCGTTGCGGAGGGTACCCTAGCCGGCAAAAAACGTCCGTAACGTTAAAAATAAAAGCGTAAGATTTTTTCGTCACAGTTCTTGTTGTCTTCGTTTATTTTAGACATTCCATCAATGCTTCGATGGCGCAGCGGTAAAAAGAAGGAGTGATTGGTGTCCGTAACACAGGTTTTCCTAGTATGGATGCCAAAGCACTCCTTCGCAACAACCAACATTGCTAGTTTTACTTTTTCTGTGTCCTAGATTTAAGGAGTTGATTTATTGTAAAAACTTTTTACTGAGTTAATAATAAATATTATCTTATTATTATCTTATCTTATACTATCGGTTCAGAGGTTCGAATCCTGACTTCAGATAATTATTATTTATTTTATTTTTATTATTAATTTATTATTATTTATAATTTTATAATTTATATATAATATTTGGTAAAAAATTAAAAACAAATTATACTTATTATATATTTTTATAAATCATTGTAAACAAAATAAAGGTGTTAAGATAGTTTTGTAAAGATTTTTTTTTTATTTTTATCGATAAAAAAATTATGATAAAAAATGTATACCCGAATAATTATTTTCTTTATACCTCGAATAGAACTTGAAATGAATATTTTTATAATAAGGAACTTCGTTCCTATCTGGTGTCCCACTACCCCACACGACTTTTTTTTAATATTTATAGCCATTGTCGATCGTAAAGGACTACAATAATATCGAAATGAAAAAACTTTAAAAACAAAGGTAAGATATTATTTCCTGTTTTGATAGTCAAATAAATAAAAAAATGTCTTATTCAATTTTAGCGTTAATGGTTGCGCCACAGTTTTATACTACTGTAACCATTATCGTTTATATTAAATAATAGGTCTTTACCTATGAAATTGCCGTTTTGTATGCAATAAGTCAAAGTACTTATTTTTTCAAACTTTTTTATTTCTGTTATTCGAAGTAATCACCCATGCAATCGACGCATCTTTGCCAACGCATTGGCAGTTTATTGATGCCCTTCTTGTAAAAATCAGCTGGACGTGAGGCAACAAACTCTTCAAAGGCATTTTGTACTGCCTCTCGGGAATTGAATTTTTTACCCACTAAAAAGTTGTCTAAATTTTGGAAAAAGTAATAGTCGGTAGGTGCAAGGTCTGGTGAGTATGGCGGATGAGGGAGAGCTTCCAACCCCAGCTCTTGCAGCTTGGAGACTGTCTGTTGCGCAGTATGGGGTCGCGCGTTGTCGTGAAGGAGCAGTGAGGACGACCGATTGACCAAAGCTGGTTGCAGATGTGCAAGCTTCTCCATCATTCTCTCCAGTTCTTCACAGTACACATCTGCATTAATGCTCATGCCGTTTTGTAAAAAGCTGTGGTGAATCACACCCGCACTAGACCACCAAACAGTGACCATCACCTTTTTAGGGGTCATTTTTGGTTTAGGGCATTGCTTTGGTGCTGAACTAGGGTCTAACCAACTTGCTGAGCGCTTTCGATTGTCGAACAGAATCCATTTTTCGTCGCACGTAACAATGCGTTTAAAAATTCCTTCATTTCTTTGCTTGTTGAGCAGCGCAAGGCAGGTCTCGACGCGTACGTTGCGCTGGCGATCGTTAAGGTCGTGGGGCACCCATCTATCAAGCTTTTTTACCTTGCCAATTTGTCGCAAATGGATCAATATTGTTTTGATGCTTACATCAAAAGCTGCTGCTAGCTCAGCTGTAGATTGAGTTTCTTCAGCTTCCACAACCGCCTTTAATTCATTATTGTTAACCAAAGTCTCCGGACGACCACGAGCTTCATTTTTCAAGTCAAAATTTCCAGAACGGAACCGGTAAAACCAATAACGGGTTGTGCGATCGTTTGTACAGTTCTATCCTTGAACGTTTTTGATGATACGTGCCGTTTGTGTCGCGTTGGTGCCACGACGGAACTCATATTCCATAATTACATGAATTTTTAAAGTATCCATTATGACGAAAAATGTTCAAATGTAATGAAAATACAACGCTAATCAAAAAACAAAAGACTGAGTTTGTAAATAGAATGTCATAGTTTTAAAACAAAATTAATTTGAATTTAGAATACAGAGCCATTACAAACTTTTTTTTATTTGAAATGACCAGTACTGAAGAAAGGCAATTTCATAGGTAAAGACCTAAACTAGCGGCACGCTATGATGGCCGGTTTGACGTTTGTCCGCTCATGAAGTTCCGTATTAATTGATAACGACTTTGAAGGAAATAATTGTATTACTTTATTGACGATAGTGATGTGCAGAGATTCATAAATTTTATCGAATGTAGTTTTAGGTTTAGGACTCAAAATTTATTTATTAAATTGATTTCTAAAATGTATACAAGTGTAGAAAAATCAGTTTGCACCATTTAAGGGGTGAATGTACTTGTGAATATGAACAATTTTCACTATGTGGACAAACCTCTGAAATCGCAAAAAAAATATCAGCTGTTTCATACAAAAGGTAAAATTTTTATTTTTATATGATATATACCACAACTCGGCATTTGGTTTTCTAAATTGAAAATTTTTAAAAATGGAATCTAATACGATCGTCACATAGGATCGCTGGCTAGCACAACTACTACCTCCGGCAAACTCGCGTCAATGCTCAATGCAAAACAAAGCAGTTTCGAATTGACGTTGCTTCGAAAAGTATAAACTGTCAGTGCAATGCGATTGTGATATAGTTTTGACCTGGCTTTGGATTTCAAATATTGATACTGCATTACTGTTGACCCTTGCTCGTTAATTTGGACTCTGTTCAAGCCCTTTGTTGTGGATTTCGTCGATATGACCGAACGTACGCAGAGAACTGTTCTAAATAGTCAGACACGTGAGTTCGTAATACGCCTTCGTAACTATTTCGATCGTGAAGCTCAAAATGGAGGGCCAATTTTACCTATAACGTCAGTGTTTGAACGCGTAGCTGATGCGCTTAATATTGGACAACGAACTGTTAGACGGATAACTAAAAAAAAATATGGCGAGACTGGCACAGAAGAAAATAAACTTCACACACCAAAAAAGAGAAAACGAGCAAAACCAGTCGTAGGCATCGATAGCTTTGATGCCGATGCTATCCGAAGACATGTTTACGGCTACTATTTACAGAAGGAGTATCCAACAAGAAAAAAGTTGGTGCATTCACTGAAGGAAGCTGGATTATTCTTCGGTGGGGAAAGTTCTTTAACGAAGATTTTGAAGACCATTGGATTTCGATACAAAAAATGTAACAAACGCAAAATATTGATGGAAAGATTTGATATAGCGATGGCAAGGTATACTTTTTTACGGCAAGTGAAAGAAATCAAAAATTGGCAAAATGTTGTGTTCTTGGATGAAACATGGCTTAATGCTAACCATACTGTAGGCCGTTCTTGGAACGATGACACAGCAGCATCTACTTCCAAAGTTCCTGTAGGAAAAGGATTGCGACTTATAATTTGTCACGCCGGAACCATCAACGGGTTTGTCGAAGGTTCTCTCATGGCTTTTGCGTCAAAAACCACTGGAGACTATCATGAAGACATGAATGGAGAAAAGTTTACTGAATGGTTTACCTCAATGTTGTGTAGCCTCCCTGAACCATCTATTATAATTATGGACAACGCCCCATACCACTCGATGCAAATTGACAAGCCACCTGCCCAATCCCAAAAGAAAGCTGATATCGTCGCATGGCTTCGTAAAAATGGCGTAGATGCAAACATGAATATGTTAAAAGCGGAATTAGTACGTCTTTTAAAAGAAAACAAACCAACCAAGATCCGATACGTCATTGACGAAATAGCATTAGAACATGGGCACAGAGTTATACGGTTACCGCCTTACCATTGTGAGTATAATGCGATTGAGTTGGTGTGGGCTCAAATTAAGGGATATGCTGCAAGACACAATACAGAACCCCCATTTACCACAAAAAAATGCTAAAATTATTAGAAGAAGCTTGTGAACATGTGACTAAAGGAGACTGGGAAAAGGTTGTGAATAGAACTGTTAAATTAATAAGGGAAGATTATGAAAGAGATGTGAAAATAGATAATATTATAGAAAACGAACATATAATTATTAATGTAGGTGATGATAGCAGTGACGACAGTGAAAATAGTAGTATGGACGAATCTGATTAATTATGGCCTTTTGTGGCACCTTTTTTGGTATCTTTTGTATTCATATGTTTCTTGTGTGCATATAAAGTATGTATATTCATTTTCATTCAAATATTCAGTTTGTTCAAATAAATTAAATAAACATATACATTTTTGTTTTATTAAACCTATTTAATCAGGTACAAAAACAAAACTTAATTGTTTTTTGTTCGAGAATAAATTGACATTCCACATCACTATTGTAATGTGTCAAACCGGCCATCATAGCGTGCCGCTAGTGTAATATATGTTTCACATGTTTTTGTAAGTACCATGTAAATTATCATTAAATTATGACAAAAAAATAAAAAAATGAAATATCGATTGACTTCCAACCTTTAAAGCAAAATGTGCAGAATCATCATCTCAAACCAAAAAACCATCGCCGTCCACTAGTCAGCACGGGACTCTTCTCAGAAGAAAATTTGCGATTGCCAAGTGCGATTTCGCAGACTCCACTTTCTCATGCTTTCAGGTTTCCTCACGCTGTTTTCTATTAGTTAGAAGAGATATTGATCTACTTAACGTGCTGAATACACAACCCTAAAACAAGGAGCTTTCAGTGCATTTTACTCTGACACCATTTTTTTGACTAATAGAATAGAATAGAATAGAATAGAAATATTTTAGCTTTTGAATAGTCGATGAATATACCACTGGTTCGGAATGCCTTTCCTGCCGAGAAGAACCAGCATGAAACTCGGCGGTTGCTCTTTTCAAAACAAATTTACAATACAGTAAATACTATGCTATATATGCAGTGTTTCCACAATGAGGGAAGTTCCAAAAATGCATACCGACTAACTTCTATCTTAAGATGGGCTGACGTAAAATAGCCCCATTCCCGCCGGTGGTACCCGTTCACGAGCATGACGCATGACCCAGCCATTGCTTCGCTCAACCATATTTGAGTATAATATTAAAGTAAAGCCTTGTGCCTAAAGCCTAGGAGTGGATGCGACAGTGGTGCAACGGGAACAGTAGTGGGGGTCCGAATTTGAACCGTCAACTTTTCAATTTTCAGTCTGCAACTGTAACCGTTGGCTATTGAGGCTTTATTTTAGAAGTGATATTTAAAACAAAGGTCTTGGTGTAATTTACTCTAACTTCAATGTATTTCGAAGCTCGAAATCTATCAACGTTAGCGAGATGTAGAAGCTTGTACTAAGGGTACTGTAATTTGGAGTTTCCGCTCTCAGCCAATCCGTCCCGTCAGCCGACCGTAATTATATTATTTCGGCAATAAATTATCGAATTTTGAATACATTCAAAGACGATAATTTCGGTTAGACACAGTAGTACCGCTTTCGACGGCATTTGAGGTAAATAATAATAACTTTGGTTATTAAGTAAATTAGATATTGGAAGGTTTGATACTAATTGCTTTCAGTTTTTTAGTTAGATTAGAAGCAAAAAGTTAATTTCGTAAATATAATAATTATCTTCTTTATCAACCGATAGGCGTCCACTGCTGGACAAAGGTCTCAATATAATAAAATTATATTAAAGTTCTTTTGAATCTAAATTAATTTAGTACCATGTAGGTATTTAATCTTCAGCTGGAAAGTCATGGGATTCTTGGGTTCTAATCTCGGTTGAATAAAAAATAATGAAATAGGTCCTTATTTCATATTACATAATTATTATCTATTTTTATATTAGGCCAACTCACTGTATAGTTTACAGAAAAATCGAAATCATATTATATTTTTCTTATTAGAAAAATCAACTTGAACTTGTTATATTATTATACCGGTTTATTTTCAATTTTACCCAATTTATTTAATAAATTATAGTATAATAAGGTTAATAAAAAATATTTCATAATAATTGTTAACCCTTCTCTGAGAGGAGACCTCGCTCAGTAGTGAGCCAATGATGGGTTGATAATGATGATGATATGTAACCTAAATATATATCCTCTGTTAACCTAGCTCAATATACTCTTTTTGCAAATGATTGTAGGTACACCAACACAATAAATTCGAAAGTAGCTCTGTCCGTCAGTCTGTTATCTTTTTCTCACCTAAACTCTTGGATCACATAAGAAAAAAATGCCTAACTACTGTACCTATTGCGAAAAAAGGCTTTAAAATAGCTTGCATCATGAGCAAGGATGGGACTCTTTTATCTTAGAAGTTCCCATGGGAGATGTAAAATAAACTAACTAAATCCATGCGGACGAATCAATTACACACACACACACACATTGCACTAATATTATAAAAGACAAAAGCATTCTTCTCTTAAAAATACATAAATACTTTTACAAGGACTTCGTAATATTCCGCCCTTCAAAAACAAAATAATGTGAAGATAGGGCCGTCAACAAAAAATCGATAACTAGCGATAGTTTGATTCGATTAATTCCGTTCGAAATTAACGCGTCGGGTAAGCAACGGGTATCGACATGGACGCCGTTGCTACGGCAACGCGCCCCATACTTACAACTCACTAATTACGCCACACTGATTGCTTTTCACTTTTTTTCTGCCCCACGAGAATCTGACGCCACCCCCGTAGTGTTTGGGAGTATCGATTAAAAATTATGTCGGCTGTTTTTGTTGCAATCATCGTCAGTATCGAAACGTGAAATACTTAAGTTTGAATAGAGTACTTAATACAATTTCACCATCTCTAAGTAATGTTTATATGAGGAATAAAGATGTTTTGGCAGTTTTCAATTCAAAAACCTTCCGAACGTCCAATTAATTCTTACGTTGTTGATGAAATTGGCACTTAGTAACTTAAACTAAGTTAGCCAGTTTCAAGGTAACATATAAATACAGTCCAATCTTATAAGTACGGTTAGCACTGAATAGAAGTGAACGCGTCGGAGTACAGCAGGAGTTTAGAAAACGTCAATGCAATGTTATAATTAACATTTATAACGCATAGAAAGACAGTAGCCGCGCACGGAGTGTAACACTTTCATGGAGGCCTTCAAAGGCTCTTTACGCCTATCGGCACGCACGTGTCAGCAAGCGAAAATAAACCGTTTTATGGTAGCCTTTAAAGTCTAGTTTCGCCTACCCACACGCACACCTATACCTGCATAGTATACCTGTCGGCAAGCGTAAATAAACGACGCCTTTTAGCACACATAGTTCGAAAAGTGGTAAACACGCGTTGTACAATAACCATAGGTCTTAGATGCGTTATTAGTTATTACCTACTCTAAGATATTTAACACTTAAAACTCCAATCTAAAAATAGTCACAGTCGCTCGCTCATTGATCTTTTTATCACTCTAAATTGGGAATATTATTTCTATTATTCACATGGAAATTACTTGAAAATAAATAAAGTTCATAATATTATTACGAATATATTATATTAATATTTATCAAACTGGGCATTTTCTTTTCTTTATTGCATTACACTGCGGTTCGTGTAATTTGAATCTCACTCTAAGACTACCTATTTAGAGTAAGATTCAAATTACGTAGTTAATGATGAAGTAGTTAATTGATTTTAAATAATTTAATAGTACATTGTTCAACGAGGGGTGAAAGTGACCGAATACACCCGAGTAAGGAATCGCACTTTCTCCCGAGTGATACATAGTGCTTTATACTACACCTACGAGGAAAATAATAGACGAATCACATAATTGAAATTCATATATCTATTAATTTACAATTCTCAAACTCAACTCAACTCTAAAAAACTCATGGTAGAATTTTTTCTCGCTTTTCCACTGTAGTAAATCTTCATAAAATGCTTTGTTGTATTTATCGATTTCTAGATTTCTCGGGACATTAATTTTTCACTATACACAGACATTTTGAATTCACACTGCTATCACCAATAGACATTTTGAGTTCTTAATATAGAGTAAAGTTTATGGTTTCTACTAAAAGCTTGTACCTAAGTAATTTTATAAATTCAAAATTTAGATATAACAAAATAATGTGACTCGCGCGAAATTTTTCATTTTTTTAAAATACCTACGTAGGTATGACTCACAGAAAACGCAAGTGGCCAGTAACCACAGACCAGGAACAACAAGATAACAATTTGTTTTTTTTTTTTAACTTTGTAATCAGTTTTATTTTATTTCATAGAATATGTATGTAATAGAATATGGAACCTCGTTTACTTATATAGTATATAGAATCCTCTTTATAAAGATTTTTATTAGTTATAATTTAGTCACTATTTTATATATTTTTCTAATTATTTATTTATTAGATACTTAATATGAAAATAAAGAGTCTTGTTTGTTGAAACATATTTCTATTTTTTTTTATATATTTTTTTAAGTATTGGTATTACTGAACTGATTATATCAAAAATTAAAAAAAAAACCAAGCGTGTAATGGATTTTCATACAACTTTTCAGCCCGCTAAAGCACGTAAGTAATGAAATTTCATACATTTTTTTCAGCCCGCAGATTTGCCTCCACGTAAAGCCGTATTTTCTTTCTCGATATGACACAAATCAGAAGGTACTTTCCGAGCAGGTGTAGTATAAAAATATAATAAAGGTCTAAATCTTTCTTACATCTGCAGGTTTCATAAATAGGTTGTATACTATACCTATTATAAATCTTAGATATATTTTTGCAAAAATGGCCTGAGCAAAAATATCTTATTTTTATTTTGTTTAACTAATTTAAAAGAATAGGGAATGGTAGAGTACTTATACACTTATACGTATTAGAATAAAAGTTATCGATAAAATTCTTACAGCCCAATGACGTTGCACTCCATTATTGATGACGTCACGGCGATCGATGGAAGGAAACGAGTCATTACACTGTTTTTATTCGTCACACTGATTAACCAAGTGATTAATTATACAGTTTATATTGGATCACTTTTTTTTGCTCACCGCCCGTTGCGTTTGTAAACAATGCTACAAAACAATATCTGTTAAAAGGTTTTTTCTTTCATTTAAAACTGCCAATCACCATAGATTTTCACCCTTTTTCAATAGAATCACTAAAATTTCGAAATAAAAGGCAGACATTTTAATTTATTTGTAGGTATTCTTTCAACTTAAACTCCATCGCCGGCCATCTACAGGGCATAATATGTTTCCTCTCGAATTAGAAGGGTTTAGGCTATAGTCCACCTCGCTGGCCGAGTTCGATCGGCAGACTTCACACGCCATTTTAGAGAATTCCGGAAAGTCAAAAGTTGCCTGTGATCGAAGCCCGGACTCGAAAAAGAAGGCTAGTCTTTACCTCTAAGATAAGACCACAATATGTTTATTTGTATAGAAGATAATAAAATAGAACGGCTAGAATCGATTCGAAGCAGCCATTTCGCGAATGAGGTTGACCGTTGATCAGATAGCAACCCTGACCTTGCCCAAGAACTCACACATACGCCCTACGCACGCGATGCGCACCATGCAAAAACATCATGACGTACGTCTAGTACATGAAATATTTTAGTAAAATCTTTGAGTAGGTATGTAAAATTTTCGAATTTTTATGTAACTATTTATTAATAATAACTAAAAATTTCGAATTCGAAATTATGGAAGTTCTATGAGCGTCCAAAAAGAGTTTGCCGTTAACTTGAGATTTCATGTTGAACTACCAATGTAATCATTTTACTTTAATTTGAAGCCCTCTCAGATTGAACTAAAATTATAATGCGTACCTTTATATTATACTAGCTGATGCCCGCGACTTCGTCCGCATGGATTTAGTTTTTAAAAATCCCACGGGAACTCTTTCATTATCCGAGATAAAAAGTAGCTATCCCGATCTGAGGAACCACTAATACATCCATTACTATACCCATGCAAAAAATCGCATCACACTTTCGCATTTATATTATCAGTAATGCTTTATTATTTACAACACTTTTTATAATTGTCAAATTTTTTACCATACTTAACCAAAGACAAAATTACGTTTAGCTGTCATTTACGTTTTGTTATTCCACTGTCATTTGCGTTTTGTTATTCCATGTCAGATGCGTTTTTCTTATACCACGTTTTATAGTGACATGACGGAAACGCGGTCGAACGGGATAAAAAGTATCCTATGTCCGTCTCCTGGTTCTAAGCTACCTCTCCACCAATTTGCAGCCAAATCGGTTCATCCGTTCTTGAGTTATAAATAGTGTAACTAACACCACTTTCTTTTATATATATAGATTATTATTATTATTATCGTGTGAGACGTATATAAATTGAGATTTGAAATTAAATTTTTCTGTATCAAATAAAATAGAACATTAATAAAAGTTTAGTATTATTAAGGTGGATTATAAGGGTCTGCCCGCGAAATTCAAATTTAATTTGGTTTTTCGCAATTTGTAAACTAATACGACAAAGTAGGCTTGTGGCATTCTAATTGCGCCGATGGAAGTAGGTATCATCTTCACAGGTTTATAATAAAAATCTTTACTTGAAAGTGTCCAGTTTAAGAAATTAGTCAGAATATCGACTAATTTGTGAGTAAATCACGTCCAACTCGATATTCTGACTAATTTCTTAAACTGGACACTTTCAAGTAAAGATTTTTATATAAACTATGAAGATGATACTGCCATTGGCGCAATTAGAATGCCATAGCCTACATTGTCGTATTAGTCTACAAATTGCGAAAAACCAAATTAATTTGAATTTCGCGGGCAGACCCGTATAATTAACCTTAAGCAGTCTCCAGTCTGGTTTTTTAAATCCCACGAAACGTGGATTTTCGTGGACCAATTTGTAGCATAATCGGTTCAGTAGTTGTAGTGTAGTGTTGTAGAGTAACAATCATCCCAATATCCAAACTGTCATATTCATAGTATTAGGTAAATAGGATGTTCATCTGTCTTTGTGCCAATTTACCATTTTGCAGTGTTTTATTTATTATTATATTTCGCGAACATTATATATGTATTAGTTAATGTAAATCGGCATTTAAATTAATATAAAGTTTTATTGGTGTTTGTGGTTTAACTATAATTAAAACGTAATTAGAATAAAAACTATAAATAATTTAACATTAATGCACATTATCTCTTAAAAAGCTGGCACTTTTAGGTATGTGCATAAATTAAAATCTTAATGTGTATAACATCATTTTCCCACAATTATTGCAATAATAAATTAATAAACTTTGCATTAATATCTCCACTTTGAAACAGATTTAGAATACTATAATATTGATTTAAAGATTAAATTTGCATTTATTCATATAAAATCGTGTGACAATGATCTAGTACGAATCATAAGTAATAACACTAAAATTTAATTAGTGCCAGGCGTAATAAATACATACAAAAAAAACACTTTATTTGAATAAAAAAATATTCTATTCTCACAAATCTATAGGTATGAATCGGAAGTGTTTTCGTCTAAAAAAAAGGTTAGCCTTATCTATGTTTATATGTTCTGAGTAGGAAAGTCTAGGTATCAGTTAGTCACGGGACTATTTTATAGGTATAGATAGATAGATAAAATATCGCATAGTGTAACTGAACTAGTTGATAATACGAAGTCACCCCCACAGTACTACTAGTAACATTACTAACCCACTAAATAGTTGACAACATGAACTATAAGGTCACCCCTACAGAACTTCTTACTAACCCACTAAATAAATACTCTACAGTGAGGCACTAACGATCCGACGTTTTGATACAAAAACCACTCGTCACGACTGAGTTTCGCGCTAATCTACCATTTCACCAACATTCCGGTTAACTTCGAGGAAGTTAAGTCACCCTTAATAAAAATCTCCCAGACCGATTAACATTTCAGAAATCAAAACAGTCAAAAGACACGCGATCGGTTCACGAAACAAACTGGGTATATACTCGTAAATCCCTTTAGCGTCCATTACTATCTATTTATTGATTTAATTTTTTTCCCACTTTTCATGCGGGCTGTACTTGTGTGTGTGGGTGAATTAACCGTGAGTGTGGTTAAGCGTGGGTGTCTGCATTCGCAACACACATAATTAGTGAAATAGGGGGTCGATATTATTAATGAGGGGGGAAGAGGGGTGTGGATTGTTATCTAGTCGAGCTTTTGTGTTCTTTTCTATGGATCGGCCGTCTATTGATTGTTTAGTCGATACTTTGGTCGGTCTTTAATTATAGGGGCTAACAGGCTAACTGAACGAACACCTCGCTTGACACATTAATAGCGTCTACGGGGACGGTTATAATTTTCCATAATTTATTCATTTGAACGCGAAGTTTCGACAGTTATGAGTTGTATTTAGTTTTAAATTACCACGACATTTGTTATTATCAACGAACTATTTTTGATCTACTAATAGATTTTGTACAGTAACCCTTTTAGGTCATTTATGTTTATTTTTTTCAGTATTTTCTATGTTAGACGTAAATCTATTTCATATTGTGTAAATAATCAGATATTATTTTTGTTTTTAACCGACTTCAAAAAAGAAGGAGGTTCTCAATTCGTCGGAATCTTTTTTTATGTAATATGTTCACCTATAACTCGAAGACGCCTGAACCGATTTGGAAAATTCTTTTTTTTTCAAAGGTGGTCCCATTAAATTTTTATCGAAATTGGTCAACCGGTTTTTAAAATATCAATAATTTAATATAAAAAATTCTTTGTAAACAACCGACTTCACCGAAAACCTGTGAAAATGATACTGCCATTGGCGCGATTAGAATACTTTGTCGTATTAGTTTACAGATTGCGAAAAACCAAATTAAATTCGAATTTCGCGGGCAGACCCGTATAATCCACTTTAAATGCATGGAACTAGGAATTACGACTATGTCTGTTAAACGTTACTCGGCAACAGTGAAATTGACACTAAGATGAAAGTGCACTAATCTGGAGCAGGTGTAGCTATTCAGAGTCAGAGCCGCAGAGTATTTCTAAAAAAATATACATACTAGCACAAACACGGTCAACAGCTACTTATAGTAAAGTGAACAGCGAAAATTTTAACGCCTAAAACCATACTATTAACGTCAAGTCCTTTACTTCAAAAGTGTTATTAATAAGTCGTACATATAGCCTTCATCGTTGACACCTTCTAATTGACGACAAAATCGCCGGTGGGACATTTCCAACACGTCTGATTTCAAACAAGACTAGTTCAGACATGTGAAGAGACCACCGGTACTTCACTGATTAATAAGATGGGGTTGCGACTTGCGAGCAAGGGGTACCAAGCCACCCCACGCCGGCTCCCCCGCGCCTTACCCACAAAACAAAAAAAATGTGACTCATCAACGCACACTAACAAACAAAACTCACACTAAAACCTAACGCATAATAAACATACATTCTAATTATCAACCTTAACTTAACGGATAAAAGGTTCCAATTAGAACAGAATCGTTCGCACTTAAGCAAAGTTAGGTCTCCTATAATCGTTCATTATCGCACACATACAAGGGTCATTCACGTATTGTCCACGCATACATGTATGTGTTAATTATATCGGAAAGTGGTGGGTAGGGGTTAGTTGATTTGATTAATTCCAGCTAGAAGAAACGGCCTTGTTACATATATTCTGTAAAAATTCGTATATTCCAAACAACTTCAATAAATTCATTCCATCATCAGTGAACCAAAACCAGGTTAAAATCCTTTCTCAAGAAAAATAATGTCCTTAATTTTTAATTCAAAATAGAGTTTAGTTTTAGATACTACTCCAATAATTGGCATGGATTTATGTTAAAAACAAATATTTAATTTGAACTGAAAACTCAGCGGGCGACTAAGGTAGGTATGCGCTGAAAGATCAAATCAGAAATGAGGAGATCTGTAGGAGTACCAACGTTACCCACATAGCGAGTCGCGAAGCTGAAGTAAAAATGAGCGCAACACACAGTTCGAAGAAATGAACTGAGTTCGTTGGGGTTCCAATATGCTAGAGTGGCGACCCCGCACTGAAAAGTGCAGTCGCAGAGTGCAAGACAATGCCATGGCATTGTGGCCAGTGGCCTGTGGTGTGGTGGAAGTCCAAGCTAAGAAATAGACTAACACAAAGGTCTCTTACCTTTGTGTTACGTCGTCGTAAACGTACGTCGTACGTCGTACGTCGGAATCTTTTTGTTTTTAATGTATGTCCATCGAATACGCCTCAACCGATTTGGAAAATTCTTTTTTTGTTGAAAGGGTATAACTCCCCAGGTGTTTGCATATAAATTTTATCGAAATCGGTAGAGCGGTTTTTAAAATATCAACAATAAATTATATACCTTGTATAGTGGCGCGGGAGTTTGAAGTCGGTTTTTTAAAAAGATTTTTTTATATTAAATTATACTTTCAAAAAATTTAACAATTGTGTATGTCACTCCCCAAGTCCTCAATTGTATCTTTGCATAAATTAACGTCAATCTGTTATTTTTTGCTGCGTGATTGGAAGGACAACCAAAAAAATTCGGTCTTTTGCCTGGAAACTTGCATACCTGAGAGTTCTCAGTCTCAAAGTTGCGTGAAGTCTATCTATCCCCACTTGACCAGCGGGGTGGACTACAATCTAAACTCTTCTCATTCAAAAGGACACGTGCCCACGCCCTGTGGTGGGCCAGCGATGTGTTGAGATTATGACGACTCAGTGTATTAAAATATGCCTCAAATGTTTTATAGTACCTATTGTCATGTCGTAACTTAGTACTGACGAGTGCAGTGTTTTCGGGACTCCAAACTATACCCACGAAGCTTCGCGTGCCTAATATTGCCTCAAAGGAGTAAAAAAGCGCCGGAAAAATTTTATTATCGAGTGAGCCCAACCCGATATGGAGCACTGACAAATTGCTACAGTTTATAAACAAATTTCACATTTTTTCACCGAGCGACTCACTGCACCCGCGATAAATATATTTTTTTAATTGCATGTTTGGCAATATTTGCCTAAATAGTGTCGACGTGTCAGGCGATTCCCAAAAGTTCGTTCTTAGTTTTGTCGAAATTTTCGGTATAAATTCCATAAATTGCGCAAATAGTACCTACCTATGTACTTGTCGTTTTGTACCAATATTTACAGTTAATAATTTCCCTTTGAATTTTTCATGTGGATACCTAATCCCGGATACCTAATTAATGCTATTGTATCAGCTGCAATATCAATTTAGGAATATTTCAAATAATGTACCAAAATAATGTGTTTTTAGATTTTTAATAGCTATTTTTCCTTAAGCCGAATGCCATTGTAAGGTTGAAAACCTTTCGGAAAAACGCTTAACCGACGAAAGTAGCCGGACGCGTACGACGTTTTAAGTTTAGTCTTTCACTCGTAGCACCTTAGAGTATTAATACAACTTTTTATTTAGTATTAGGTACATAAATTATAATTTTTATCAAATATCCCCTACCATAATTCAGTAGACATAATAAAAGTTAAACAGTTTCACCCCAATAACGTAAACCGCTTTCTGAGAAGTGTTATCTGCATATGCAAAAATGCCCTCGTGCCGGACTTATGCAAATGACGGGCCATGCATGACACGTACTTCGTTTATATAAAGTATGAAATTGTGGCTCGTGCTATTATAACATGCCTAATATACCTAATATTATGGTAATGTGGAATCTCTTTCTTAGATGATAGTCAAATTTCAAGAGGGTAGTAGGCTTGTCAGCACGTGGACTAGATTCCTCTTATGCAAATTGAAACTTTTGTACCTATCCCAATATTTGATAGAATAAAAAATCGGCCAAGTGCGAGTCGGGCCTCGCTCTTTTAGGGTTCCGTACATATGACCAAATCACATTGTTTTGGTCACAACTTTGATGGCCCCTCATTTCTTCATTTTTGAAGCTAAAAAATAATAAAAAATATATTTGTACTCCACTTAATGAGTTCCAGACAATAACACCCCACATGCCAGGGTAAAAAAATAAAATTTTATTTCGACTCCTTTTCCATGTATGGGAGCCCCCTTTATTTTTTAATTTTATTTTATTTTTATTATTTGTTGTTATAGCGGCAATAGAAATACACAATATGAGAAAATTTCAACTGTCTATCTATTATGGTTTACGAGATACAGCCCGCTGACAGACGGACGGACGGACGGACGGACGGACGGACGGACAGCGGAGGCTTAGTAATAGGGTCCCGTTGGCACCCTTTGGGTACGGAACCCTAAAAATGAAAAATAAAATATATTATCTACGCGATGAATTGAGATCCTCATCCATTTTGTTCGTTGGTTGAAAATTACAATAGGTATGTGAGTTTAGTATTATGTTTTCCGACCAACGATGTTGTAATAGTTCCATGTTTCCGACATACAGTTTTAACTAGTTCGGAAAACAGGGGCACAATATTATTGTAATTTACACAATATTATTGTAATTTACCTAATATTATTGTAATTTACACATTTTTTCCAACTTTAAGCTATGTATTTTATTTATTTTCTTATGATGTTCGTTTAATCTTCTAAATGTTTGTAATTGAACCAATAAATCTTATCTTATTATCATGATAATGTAATTATTTTTAATGGCTATGTTTTAGATGGGTACTTGGTGGTTAGATACATTTCTTATTTTAGTAACAGATGAGCTCAAAAAGATTTAATTTCACCATTAATACAATCATCATAGGTTTGTCATTTCATTACGCATAACGCAGTATTGGAGTAAAGGCTCGACTCAATTATTTGCATGGACATAGATAAAGACCTAGAGAATGACATACGAGAACTATCTACGTTTTATCCCTGACTAACAAAGTTTTCAAAAAACAAGACTCCTCGTGGACGAAGTCAAGAAAAATCTAGACTTTATTAATCAATTTGGTAACTTGGAAGAGGTTTGTCAGTGTAAAATAAATCCATACCCCCTGATCGGTATCTATACGCCATCGTCGTACCGGAACGCTAAATTGCTTGGCGCAGGCTAGGTAGATTACTTAGGTATATTGAAATATTACTTCTAATATGAAATTGAACGCTTATTGAATTGAACACATATCGTACAATTCAATATAGTATAGGTATCTAAATAAATTCAATATTCCTCATAACTTTAAAAATAAATACATATTACAACGAATACCACCCTAGCACTACCTTTATAAACCACATTCGGAGAAGCATTACTGTCTGATCTGCATATGCAAAAATATTAGCTCGTGCCGGACATATGCAAATGGCATGCAATGCATGACACGTACTTCGTTTAAATTAACTATGAATGTGTCCCGTGCCGTTACTGAGCTTCTAATGTATGGTAATGTATTTAAGATGATAGTCAATTTTGATGCTTGCCACTCGTACCGACGTACTCGTAGGTATGCTAATTCGCACGTGGACTCTTCTTATGCAAAGTACTTACAGCTTCCGTACCCGAATGTGATAGAAAAATGATAAAGCGCAATATAAAACTTGGTTGGTTGGCCATGATGACTCTTTACTAATACTCCCATCTCCCCTCCAAATAAACGTAAAACTTGTGTAGGTGTGTATATTTTCCAAACCGGTTCAAACGTCATCGTGCAATCGATGAACATACATAAAAAAAAAGATTCCGACGAATTGAGAACCTCCTCCTTTTTTAAATCAGTTAAATAGTGTTGTAATACAATAACTGATAATATAAGATCGCTGCGGTTTTTAACCCCCGACGCAAAAAGAGAGGGGTGGTATAAGTTTAACCTGTCTGTCTGTGTATCTGTGTATCTGTGTATCTGTGTATCTGTGTATCTGTGTATCTGTCTGTGGTAGCATAGCCGCCAAACGGATGAACCGATTTTCATTTAGTTTTTTTTGTGTCATAGATAATTTTATCCCGAGTGTTCATAGCCATGTTTCATGAAAATCTGTTCAGCCGTTTGAAGATTATCAGCTCTTTTCTAGTTGATTAGGGGATCTGACTAACTTCCTTATGTCCGATCGATTCGAAATTTGGTACCGTGTTACTTCAATGATATTGAAAGTATATGGTAAGGTAACCATGACCTGATCAGCCGTTTGAAGATCATCAACTCTTTAATAGTTGATGAGGGTATCTGACTACCTTCCATATGTAATGTCGATTCGAAATTTGGTACCTTGTTACTTCAATGATATTGAAAGTATATGGTAAGGTGGTTACCTTACCATATACCTTACCATGACCTGATCAGCTCTTTGAAGATCATCAGCTCTTTAATAGTTGATGAGGGGATCTGACTACCTTCCATATTATGTCCTATTGATTCGAAATTTGGTACCGTGTTACTTCAATGATATTGAAAGTATATGGTAAGGTAACCATGACCTGATCAGCCGTTTGAAGATCATCAGCTCTTTAATAGTTGATGAGGGGATCTGACTACCTTCCATATGTCCTATCGATTCGAAAGGTACCGTATTACTTCAATGATATTGAAAGAACATGGTAAGGTAAACATGACTTTAAATAAGACTTGTTAGAGTAAGTTTTAGATTTCGAAGGTGGGTAATTAAATGGGATCAATTAGGCTCAATTACCACTGCGCTAACAAATCACTATAAATACCTTCCTAATATTTATACCTACTTTAAAAAGGACTAAATAAAAGTAAAATTAAAAATTTTAAAAACCCCCGACACAAAAAATAATCTCTAAAAACTAACAAATAATATTTTATACCTATATATAATTATTATCGTCACATATATTACTATACCAAAATTTTTTATTATATTATAGATAGAAAATTTCATATATACAATACTATAAACCTAAATTTAATTCTAAAATTAAAACTAAAATAAAAACTAATTAAAATCTAAAACCCCATCCAAGCCACCGCAGTGTGACATAGTACCCAAGATGCTGGCAGCATTACCTCTTTGGATGGCCAGGCTAATCCTTTGGCCAAGGTAGCTGCCAGCTCTTGGATCTCCGGTAGACTCGATCACCTTCGCTAAGTGAGAAAAACAGGTGTAGTCGCAGATTGCAACAAAAGAATTTACTCCGAAAAATTCGCAAAATCGATACAACCGTCAACGCCATCTGCCCTCACGTGTCGCGCGCGGCATTACGTAGAGCGTAGAGTGTAGACTATACATGCATGAAACTTAAGATCGCTCGTACCTAAATGTAATTCGTAATAATTAATTAGCTGTTGGAAAAATACTTTATAAACTTTAGCGGTCCCGCGACGCGACGACGACACTTGGGAAATAAAAATATTTGAACTTACATAATATATGGGACGATAATAATTATATATAGGTATAAAATATTATTTGTTAGTTTTTACAGATAATTTTTTGTGTCGGGGGTTTTTAAAATTTTTAATTTTAGTTCCCTAACTTAAGCATAAGCCTTGTCTATCTATATAAATAAAAATGAATGTTGGTAAGCGCATAACTCAACAATGGATGAACCAATTTGGTTAATTTATTTTTTTGTATGTTCCTTAAAGTCCACGGAAGGTTTTAATACTTAATAAAAAAAAACAAAAAAAAAATTATAATAGATAAGTTGGCGGTACGAAGTTCGCCGTGTCAGCTAGTTTGAAAATAATTTGATATGAAAAATTCTTTTTAAAAAACCGACTTCAAACGCCTGCGCCACTACAAAGTATATAATTTATTGTTGATTATTATTTAAAAACCGCTCGACCGATTTCGATAAAATGTAAATGTATGTAGGTATACCCTTTTAAACAAAAAAAGAATTTTCCAAATCGGTTCAGGCGTCTTCGAGTAATCGGTGAACATATATAAAAAAAAGATTCCGACGAATTGATAACCTCCTCCTTTTTTGAAGTCGGTTAGTAAATAAAAAAAACTGTCAGATGTTAGTAATTCATCCAGTACTTTAACTGTGAAAAACCACAATGCTTAGGAAATCCGTCGTACTAATGTATAGAGATTAATTAATTATTTAATTTAATAATTGTACTCGTAGGAAAATAATATATTATTACCAATGACTATAGTAAAACTTTTAACTCGGCAATGACTTGGCTTGGAATTTGGCTTTAATCGCTCGTTTTTAAAATTTCACATTTAAGGTAGGTACCTACCCATATTTATCTACATAAGATGCACAACAATAACATGAACGGTATAGTTTGATATAATATAGATCGACCCACCTGTCCCCACGATTGTCACACCCCATCCATATCTACACGAACGGCAGTCGATATTCTCGAATTTCATATGTATCTCTAATTTCAATAACACCCTTCGCTACCTGTGCCATCTCATCTACATATCAATGCTCGCAACGTCTAGGAAATTTCTTTTCTTTCACTAAAACCCCATCCACACGATCTGATCGTTGCACGTTGATCCAACCAAGCAACATTGTCACCTCTGTCTAGTCACTCATACTTTGAAGGACATTCCACACATTACAAGACAAGCAAGATATGGCATGCAGTAGTATATAGTAGTTATGTATACTCGTATCATATTTGTTGCAACCAGAAAATAATAAAATTATGTCTAGGAAGATCAACCGTGTGATTGTATTGCAAAACCGTATTCGTTTGACAACTTAAAACGCATTGTCTTATATTATAAGCCAAACGAATATTATATTTTATGTTTAAATTCCATGTGTCTATTTTAATTAAATTTTGTCGTCATGCACCTTCTATCGACCTTCAACAGTCAGATCGTGTGAAAGTTGCTTAAAATACGCAAAGCTCGTGCTCCATATCATTACAAAGAATTTCACTAAAATTGGATCACCCTACATAGTCATACCGTTTGGTAATAGTTCGGTTTCGTAACGAACTTTTTGAAATACGATATACGTGCTGTTTTCACTAAGGGTTCTTGAGTTATCGCAATAATGGTTTGACTATGGTTAATGGTTAGTGTCTTACGTCCATTTTCTTTAACTATCATACTTTTTCTATGTGAATAGCGAGCAAAAAAGCAAGCAAGACAATATGATTCAAGTTATAATCACCTCCAATAAACATCTTTACTTTTTAGGGTTCCGTAGTAAACAAGGAACCCTTATAGTTTCGCCATGTCCGTCCGTCTGTCTGTCTGTCTGTCTGTCTGTCTGTCTGTCCGCGGTTTAGCTTAGAGACTATTGGTACTAGAAATCTGTAATTTGACAAGGGTATAAATATCAATCACGCCGACAAAGTCGTGAAATAAAATTTTGTAAAATAATTTTTTTTAGGGTACCTCCCCTACATGTAAAGTGGGGATGATTTTTTTTTTCTCGTCTATCCCATAGTGTGGGGTGTCGTTGAATAGGGCTTTCAAAAATATTGTGGGTGTGGGAACATCATTTTTCAATTCAGGGATCCGTTTGTGAAATATGATATTTTTAAGTGCTAAATTTTATTAGAGTCAAGTGTCCCCCCCCTCTGCCAGCTAAATGGTTGTATATAGGATACAAGAAAAAACTCACAGCAGTAGTATATATAATGAATTTTAAAGGAAAACTATCACGGCTAAGTAGGGTTCATTAGTTAAGGAGATATCTGTTTTTTCTAAGTTAGGTATTACACGTAGTGTAAGTTGCATATTTTGTAGAATATTAAAGTATTTAAACCATGGAACTCAAAATTTATTCAATATTCATTAATACAACAAAAGCACTATCCTAGTCAGCAATAATATTTGAGACTTTCAACTACGGAACCCTACACTGCGCGTGGCCCGACACGCACTTGGCCGGTTTTTTTTTTAATAATATTAGCCAACTAATATTCTCCTCTCACCTACAAATAAACGGAAAGTTCAACGGTTCGACAATAGTGCAATGGGTAGGGATCGAAACGTCGACCTTTCAGTTTTCAGTCACCTTAACCGTTGGGCTAGGCTTACATTGCATTACATCCGCAGTATTGCATTGCTCATACGATTTATAATACTAATAATAATGTTATAAAGACTTTGAAATATTACAATAATAATACGCCAAAATTTTTCCACATATAAATTTAATTCAATTTTATCCTATTGTTATTAGGTATAATTATTGTAATTTGGTACCTATGGACAAATACTGTCTGAAATAAAATATTTTTATTTATTTCATTTTATTTTTTATTTTTATTGTTACGATTGATAAGCTCATACGATAGGTCTAAGTATAGATAAGCTTCAAAAACAATTAAGCTAGACATAACTGGAAGCAGGTAAGAAAGCTGGTAAAATGATTGATGGTTATTCATAATCATAACTCATTAAAAAAAGGTTTTGGACTAGTACTTGAAGTTATATGGAGCATAACTTAAGAACGCGGCAAACACAAAGTAATCCCGCAGATGCAATAATTCGTAACAATTATCTGATAAGTATCATCACGTTTACCCTCCTTCCCACACTACTCGCAACTCGACATTCAACAGTCATCTCGATACATCTCATCCATTATCTAGCTTCCTCTTAACCCTTCCGACTGTCTACAATGCCTTAAATTTATGCATGCGCCAGACAATGATCGCATCGGTTGGATAATTTGATTAGAGAACTTTTGTCGAGCGAAGGCAGGTATCGGGTCGTAAAATTAAATTTAGACCTACAGTTGGTTAATTTTTGGATTCTCCCGACCGAACCTCTCATCGTGAAGGGGTCCAACCGTGTATCATTTGCAACAATGGAGTTCGATCAATTATTATTTTCGCGCACCTTTAGTGAAATTTCTAGTTGTTAGAATAACGGTCGATGTATTGTCACCGGGCACGCATTCTATATAGGTATTTGCGTGTATTTGCATATATCAGTTATTGATTGAAAAAATATTCAAATATATACCGTTGATCGGAGTCGTTACGGTTCTCGTAATTTGAGAACGACAATAGAGGTTCGATTAAAATTAATAGTGCTGTTCATGCATTTACACATAGGTGGATGAATTTTTGACACCACTACTATGCGGCATTATTTTAAAACCGATAATATTATAAGTAATATTACATTAAATATTAACATGCCCAAGATATACTCACTTACCTTATTCTATTATATGAGAATTATTTATAATTAACATTTCATCAAAAGTATGCTGTATGAGCATATCCACAAAATTATTATAAATACGAAAGCGTGTTTATTTGGTGGTTTATTCTTCAATCACACCGCAACAATGCAACGGATCTACGTGATTTTTGTATGGGTACTATAGTACAAGACCTGGAGACATAGGTTACTTTTATGCCGGAAAAACGAGGGGTCCCCGAGGGATCGTCAAAAATCTCCATCTTACCCAAGGGAAATTCCGCGTTTTACTAAAATTTTATATTAAATTCCTTTCACGTCCGTCACTCTGGTAGTGTAGTATGATCAAAGTTAGTTGCAGTTGCATTTTAGACAATAGTGGACATTGTTGTACGCGGTACAGCCGAGCACAAAACTATACCCACATCACATCATTGTGAGGAGTGGACTGAAACCTAATTGTGACGGCACGTACTCTGGAAACATTGCATGGAACCTCGTCTGATGTCACAGCCCCGACAGCGCTCGCGATCTCCCTGAAAGGCTTTTGTTCTTACAAGTACAATAATGTCGCGATATGAGACTAGCTATTGATAGCTAACTTACTGTTTACATCCGTACGGTTTAGGGGTTACAACAAAAAGTCCTGGTCTAGATTCCCGGTGGCGTCTTGATGCAAGATAATAATATGTAGACATAAGTTAGAATTTCTAACCGAAGCCTCAGCCCTGAATTATAATTAAAAACATTTATCCCCAATAAACTTGATGGAAGATGTCATCAAAGAAAAGTCCATAAAATATTAAATTATGCGCGCGTGGCCACACTAAGTGTAACGGCTCGTGCTATAACTTACCTAATGTAATTCACACATAAATTTCCATACGAATAAGAATTTATATCAGTAAGTCATCTTAAGGTACTAAGTACTTTGAATGTATTAGAGACGCGTGCGGCATAAACTATCTCATTTACATAGTGACATCTTATATAGGGTCGATATCTCTAGCAACTGATACTGTAAATCATTTATACAGAGCTCTCGGTATGACTGCAACCCTTTTTAGAAATGGAAGAGTTTCAGTCAGGAAATAAGAAGTTATACGAGTAAATGAACACTCTGAATATCCACCGAGTGGCAGCAATATGCGAGGATGTGTGTTACACCCACCAATATTACCGCATCAGGGTATGTTTTTTATACTATCAGCTAGTCTTTAGCTCACGATTTTATCCGCGTGTACCTATTTAGGTTTAAATATTTCTCGATGAAAATAAATCGCATCAGGGTATGTTTTTTAATACTATCAGCTAGTCTTTAGCTCACGATTTTATCCGCGTGTACCTATTTAGGTTTAAATATTTCTCGATGAAAATAATTTTCATGGGTGTTACTTGAAAAATTACGAACTTTCGTTTTAACTATAAGTATCCCCTATTTAATCCCCTTGGGGATGAAATTTCCAGAAATCAAAATCAGTAAGAATTTTTTAATTTTTACCCGAAAGTCCAAATAATACTTGTATACTCACTGTGAAATGACGGATTTTTAAAGTACATAAAAACTGACACCCCCTTTTTTAAACCCATTAGCGATGGAATTTCCAAAAATCAGTTATTGGTTATGCCATGTCATGAAAGGAATTATTTATCAAAATTCTTTGCTTCGGCTGAGCGTTGCGTTGATGAATGCAGAGAAACCACCAAAATATTTGCGCTTAATACAAAAATCACTTTTTCGTACCACTTGCTCAAAAAAGTGACATCCTGTGCCACAAAAAGCGAACATAACAATAGTCATTTTTAATCTGTTAAAAACAGGGAAAGAAAATTGTACTGAATTTCATTCATCCTCTAGGGGGAGAATGTGATTTAAATTTGGAATACTTACCGAAATTTATACTGAACTACATCTGTGTTTACACCATTGAGTTTGTATATAAAGCATTATACATCTTTTTGAAAAAGGAATACGCATTTATTATGCAGTTATGATTATTAAATAAAATTACGAAAACCGACGAGGCCGTATGAGCTTGATGCCTTTGCTTTTCCGACAAAAAAATATTAGTCTAGGAATTTTCCGCGTTTTTGTTTTCTTCAAATACATAAGGTAAGGCGCATACATACAACTTTTACATCGACTAAACTGTTAAGTCGAGTTGTGTACTTTTCGTGAATTCCATACAATCAAAAGCAAATCGTAAGGCTTTTTGATTTTTTTGTCGAGCAACTATCGTGTTGATAGTTTGCGCACATTCTATCGCAGTACATTTCCATAAACTTATGAAACACAACTAAATAGTTGTTCAACTAAAAGTTGTCTGTTTACGCTAGGCCTAAACGTTAAGTTTATTTTAATTTATTTTTATAAATAAGTTAATGTTCTAAAAATACGTTACGATGTTAAATCAGAGCGACAGTGACAGTGAATTGTCGGATTCCATCAGTGCAAATGGTCAGACGCAAGAACAGAAAAATACTCAAATCAACTCATCAACAATAAATGTACCAAACAAAAATGTAACTCTCTCTATCAATAATTGGACCAATGTTTCGAATGTTAACTTTTACTTTTAACTGTCATTATTTTTAATAAATGCTTATCTCATATTATTATTGTGTTATGTAATTTTTTCGCAAATGGTACGAAAAGTAGAGTATTTCCCTCGGCGATAAATCCCTCGCTTCGCTCGTGATTTAAGTTTTTAACACCCTCGCTACGCTCGGGAGTAAACCTCGAGTCCTTCGTTACGCTCGCGATTTAAATCGTCACCCGCGACAGAAGACACTGCTTTATCCCCTTGGTTAATAATCTACTATTAATAGCTAGTTATTAATAAGTACCAATTTTACAAAGTAAATAAAATGTTCAAAATTCAAGAAGACTAGTAGTAATAAGTAAGCTAATTTAGTCGCAATAAATTTTTGCTGCAGATAAACGGAATCCTGATTTAAATTATAGCACAAGAGCGCGCCCATAAAACATTTATGGAAAATGCGTAGTACTCCAAAAAAATACTTAAAATTGAAATAAAGCATGCTGTATTTATATAATAACACAAGACAACGTAATTGTCATTAGGACAAGCTTTAAAAAAATCCTATTTAAAAAAGTCTTAACCTTTAGACATTAAGAACGGCACATACATAACATGCCATTGTACCAGGTATTGCTAAGTAACACCAAGTCCGCGTCATGGACGCTTATTTCTCATTACCGCCTCACGTCGGCTTTCAACACGCGATTTATTCTTAACTAGCTGATGCCCGCGACTTCGTACGCGTGGATTTAGTTTTTATAATCCCTCGGGAACTCATTGATTTTCCATGATAAATCCTAAGCCTATGTCACTCTCCAGGTCCTCAACTATAACCATGCAAAAAATCACGTCAATCCGAAGCTCTGTTGCGGCGTGATTGAAGGACAAACTAACAAACCAACAAACAAACACACTTTTATAATATTAGTAAGATTTTCTTTGAATTTTTCAGAAGGTATAGTGGTATACACTAACTGAAATCTTTGAAATAATATTATGTATGGTTTTATCGCATTCACTTCGAATTGATCCGTAAAATACATAACCTTTCCATAATAATACTATATTATTGTTAAATAATTGATAATGGCAAAATCTGTATTTACGTCTACTACCCTTTCATGACTCAATCACTGAATCATCCACGGTGAAATTTTGCACAAGATAGCTCACTTCTGCAAATGGACACTCTATTTAACCCTGGAAACTAATGGGTTCTTGCAGGTTATTTAATAAATCTAAATTCTCGCAAACAAAGTCGCAGCAAAAGCAAATGAATAATATTTATTCATGTTCCTATATGTTTATCCCCAGAGGTTTAAATAAAATTAACCAATGCATAAGTAAAGTAAACCAGACAGTTGCTAGCTCTTGGTATAAGAGGTTTATTACCGAAAATAGTTTTTATTACAATGCAGATAAGTTTCATAGAAACTAATTAAATACTGCTACCGTGCTTTAATGCAAACAAAAAATTACTGGATGTTGGTTCTTTAATCTCTGGCTGTTATTATTTAATTTATTCCCTTTAGTTATATTACTATAGCAGTCAACTTAGCAGTCCATGATATACCTATCAACTTACGAGTATAGACGAATCAATTTCCAACTGTCCCTTGTAAGTTGTAACCTACCGACTTAGACCGCAATTACACTTGTAAGTTTTACTCACGTAAGTCACTTACATGAATAACTTACGAAATGTACCTATTGGTTGCTAATGTTAGTTATGTAACTAACATAACTTACGTAAGCTATTAACGTAAAAACTTAGAAGTGTAATTACTGTGGCCTGATACAATATGCGTAAACTCTATGAACATAACATAATATCTAAATGAAGTGATTAATTTAGAGAACTAATTCAAATATGTAAAGCAAGATATTCTTAGAAGAATTATTTGACAATTTTATTAATTTATTTGTATAATTATTAAGTTTAAGCTATCTAGGCTCTATCAAGGATCTATCATTCAGAATATATCCTATACAACCATATATAAAACTGACTTGAAATATATAATATTAGTACTAGCTTTTACCCGCGGCTTCGCTCACGTTAAGTTCTATTTTTTTAACCCCTGTTTTAACTCCTTAGGGGTTCATCATCATCATCAGCCAGAGTGCATCCACTGTTGGACATAGGCCTCTTTTAAGTAGCGCCAACGTTGCCTATCCTCGGCCTTTCGCATCCAATCGATGCCGGCCACTTTCCGGATGTTAGTTAGATGTTAGTCCTTAGGGGTTGAATTTTCAAAAATCCTTTCTTAGAGCATGCCTACGTCATAATAGCTATATGCCAAACAGTCCGATCCGTCCAGTGATTTGAGCTATGCGTTGATAAATTAGTCAGTCAATCAGTCAGTCAGTCACATTTTCCTTTTATATATTAAGGGCCGCTTTCACCATCGTAAATTAAGTCTTATCCGAGCGTAAATTTGATATTTTGACAGTACCTATTTTCATTACAAAAACTGTCAGAACGCCCAATTTATTCCTCGGTAAAACGCAACTCGACGTTGGTAAAATCGGAACTTAGAAGATATTATTATAAGAATTATAAGTATAACTTTACGAACATATTTTGTAATGTTAGTAGTGCGGTAGAATTAATAGTGTTACTAGTTAACATTAAATCGCGTATGGCTTTAGTTGTGGGGTGTCATTTAAACCGATATCGTTGCAAAGTGTACAATTTCTAACCTCGACATCACCTCACATAATTATAAATATAAACTACACACAATGCAAGTGTAAATGAGTGAGGCCTGGAAGCCCTATCGATGTTGCACTGCACCATACGGCTTCGCAAATTACCTAGCGCAGTAATTAAATACACTATAATTACTTAATGCAATCAACCCTTTAGGTCATTTAACGTAAAAGGCCAGCTTAACTTCATTCGTTCTGCAAGTATTCTTTTAAATAATATTCGCCATCTGCATGCCTCTAGCCACGCCTACAATGTATGATTAGCATTAGATGTGTACAGACATCATTCACCATTCCTATACCATCCATCTTTTCAATTTTATGAGAGGTCTTGGCCAGCTGTTGAATCAACCGGATTTTGGTTAACATAATTAGAAAATTTACAAAAATCTACATAAACGTAACCCCATTCTTTAATTAATAATACGTGCCATTAGATTTAACATAAAGTGCCCAATTCACTTGATAATCACAGTCATTCATTACCATAATTTTGTTCCTAAACTCATTTCACGGGCGGTTTTACGACGCATTCATTAATAAATAAATAATCATATCCGGTCTTAACTGTCCGATGATGTTCGATTTTGTAACGTATTATAAGTTTTATATTCAACTAACCGGTGCCCACTGCTCCGACCGGTGAATGAGTGGACGTAGTAAATTGACTCACTTCGAGGTTAAGGTGCTGTCAATTCATAAAATCAGTAAAAAGTGGATTTTTAGAACAATAATGTCTGTTTTCACCAACGTTTCCTAACTTTTACGGACCATCTAAGCTAAGTTAGGTGACGCTTAAAGTATTGGCAACTTAGAGCATGGAGTGACGCGTGTGAGAGGGGTGAGGTAAACAAAATTCACGATTTGTGTCTTGATTTCGTGCTCTGACAGTGTCTTATGCCAGTTAGGACGTTTTTACATATGCTCACAGTTTATGGCTAATACTATTTATGGTAGCGGTGATAGCCTAGTGGTTAAGACGGCGGCTACCTCTTCGCGGGGTCCGGGGTTTGAATCCCAGGCACCTCTAAATTTCGGATTTATGTACACTTCAAACAAATAATACCTTTGCATTTCAAACAAATAATGCTTTGTTGTGAAGGATAAAAATTGAGAAAATCTATATATACGAGATGTCTATAATGTTCTCTCTAACACTGCACTTTCCGATGCGTAGTTGCCACTCCAACTCCTTGGAAGTTTGGAACCCTAACTAATACCATCAATTCTTCGAACTATGTGTATAATAAGTGTTTTATACTAAAGTAAAGTAATATAGATATACAATGTACTGTATGGTTTTTAATTATCAATCGAAGAGACGTAATATTGATCGCCTTAATGAATATTTTGGGTCCGGCGTCACTACATGTCCGGATGTGTCCGGTTGTCCGACCCATGTCCCGTCATCGCTTTCATTGTTTAAATAATCGCTGGCATTGCATTGAATTATTAGTTCATAGTATCTGGTGGGTAGGTAGGTACACACTTAAAGGAGGCCTCAACATCCTGAGGCCTCGAGTCCTGAATCTAAATCTCGAAGCCGCCCAAAAACTCCGACTAGATATTGTAAGCACAGATTTGATAAAGAATATTAATATACGGGGGAAAATGGGTAAGAAACGACATCAGACAAATAGCAGGGAGAAGCTGGATACAGGGGGTAGAAAACTGAGGTATATGTGGAAGGGCTATGGCACTGGCAGTATTAAACAGGTTCCAGAAACTTAACGGTTTATACACTCTATCGTGTCGGAACGCTAAATCGCTTGGCAGGCTGGCAGTAGGTACATCTTTGACGGTAGCAGGGTAACTAGCCACGACCAAAACCTCTCACCAGGCATTTTTCGGGGTTGCCGTAAACATCTTTCGTTACGCTTTATGTGCTTCAAGCATTCTTTGTAAATCAGAAATGTTGTAGGAACTTGCGACTATTCCAATAAACAAGATTTACATGCTAATAGAACTTTTCCTTGATATTGGCTTTGAATGAAACTAATAAATTCAATGTAAAGTAAATACAGTGTGTACGTATTATAATAATGATTGTATATAGCATGAAATCGACACTCGAACACGAAAGGAAACACTGAACTTGAAACCATGCTAAAGTTTAATTTATTATAACCCGGAGTAACTCGACACTGCCGTTTAAATTGTAAGACTTTAAAATAATGCCTACGTAAATCTTTGCGTAGGAGTATGCACACGTTCCTTTATAGAGCGCTAGATAACAATATTATATTTCTACTAGCTATTGCCCGCGACTTCATCCGCTTATACGGCGTTCACACGAGGCGATTTTTATTGAATGACACCATAGCTGTCTTTCTCAAATTAACTTGTCAAATTATCTCCTGTATTACAGGACAGATAAGGCGCAACGCCCACCAACAAACTATTGTGTAGACGATGCGTAGCGTCTTTTACTAGAACAACTCAAACTTGAACGTTTGGCATAGCTGCGGTTTCAAAGTGCTGTGTCGAATTCTACTCTGTCTGTTTTTATTATAATAAACCAATTTCAACCGTATGTGTAAGTGAATAAAGCTGAGTTAAAGTTATTCTCATTAAAAGACGCTGCGCCTCGGTTCCACTCTATGTGGGTCATACTCATAACTCTCCTAGGAACTCAGAAAGTATTATAGTGCTAATTTAGAGTAATATTTAACCGAGGAGTAAATTGAACGTAAACCCTTCTCTGAGAGGAGACCTACGCTCAGTAGTGAGCTGTTGATGGGTTGCTAATGATGATGATGAAATTGAACGTTCTTGACAGTTTTCGTATTAAATATATGTAAATCTGTCAAATCATCTTTATTCATCAGCGCAATATTATTCAGCGTTGGTGAAATTTGCCCTTATTTTTAACATCCGAATAAAACCAATTGATCTATAAAATGAAATAAATAAATGATGCCCTTTATTTTTCTATAAAATAGACGCTTATTTTTTCTTACAAATTATGAAAAATATCTCCATGTCGAGTTGCAGAGAGATAACAGACAGGCAGACAGGCTTTCACAGTTTATTATGATATAAGTTTTACGAGCGCCCAAATATTTTTTTGATATTATATAATAAATATAATTTATTGTATTTTAATTTAAGGAAATACCAAATGACCTCGTTCTAATAAATCATTATTAATTTGGACGAATTCTTCCATTCCCAATTTAAATATAACAATGTATATCTACGCAATAAAAAATATTGACATTTTATAATTTATATTTTTACTAGCCCCAGTCTATTGTTATGTTTTATTATATTATTTGATTTGAGGTCATCTTTATTATAAAAAATATCTCTGGTACTCTAGTAGTAACATCTGCAAATGAGACATAATCAACCTTATAAATCACGTTTATAAAGTCCAATTTTAAAATGTGTAAATATATTTAAATATTGCAAAGAAAATCAAGAATGATATTATATCGTGGAACCAAATCTTGATAACTTCATAAAGATTAGGTGCGGTTCGGATCTCGGAAGCCCTAACCTAGTGTTGCGCGCTCGATATATCGATTGCATAAAACGTGCAACTAGACCTACACCCGTGCCAACTGCTAAGCCTTATGAGTTATGACACTCGTGTAAGGTATTAAACATACGTCATTCATGCATTTACCTACTACTAAAGGGTAGCCATACCGAATAAAATGTGCAACAGAGCATTTTTATTTGTTTACTCGTAGAAAAGATTGTCTAGCAGAATAAAAATATATAATAAAATCAATCGGAATATAATTCAATCAATGAAATTGGTTGCAATCGATTTCACTTAAGTAACTGAGTTACTATGTGAAGTTCGGTAGGTACTTTTAGGATTATTTGACATTATAGATATTTAATACAAAAATTAAAATGAATTAATAACTTAATTCGCTCTGAGACTGCATACGTGTAGCTTGAAGAACATCGATTACACATATTATACATCACATCAAGTATTTGAATACATGAAATCAAAACCTATCGCAGGGAAATTTTATATTATTTGATGACTCGCAATTATTTTATAATCACATTTAGTTTGGATTCACTCGATTCAATGTTTCTGAAGCCCTAGCCGATGTATCGATTACTTCATACACGTGCCTGTTACTTGCATCTAACTGGCTAAGCCTTCACACCTTCGGACTATGTATACCTGAGTCATGCAGTCTTTACATGTATACTTGACATTAATCTTTTAACTTCGCTTGCAATCGCTTTATGCTGATTTTATATTTTAATAAAATATTTGCATCTATATAATTACATTTTATGATGAAAACTGCTAAGTTATCTGCTATTGAAACTAATCTTTCAAATACCTACTCAAGAAATTTTGAATTTTGGATTTTTCGACGACAACGTCGATTGTACGGCCAAAAAATTAAATATCACCGTTTTATTTATACCGATATCTGTATCGAATGCATCCCTAACATATAAACTCGTAGAACAAACATAATAACAACCATCAACTGCATTCGTAAATGAAAACTACTGCATAACAATTATATTAATTGCATCGTTGATCATTTTTAGGGTTCCGTACCCAAAGGGTACCAACGGGACCCTATTACTAAGCCTACGCTGTCCGTCCGTCCGTCCGTCCGTCCGTCCGTCTGTCAGCGGGCTGTATCTCGTAAACCGTAATAGGTAGACAGATGAAATTTTCACATATTATGTATTTTTATTGCCGCTATAACAACAAATAATAAAAATTAAATTAAATTAAAAAAATTAAATTAAAATATTTCCATGGGTACATGGAAATATTATTGATTTAATTAATATTATTATTGATTTAATTAATTTTTTTTTAACGGAACCCTAAAAGAGCGAGGCCCGACTCGCACTTGGCCGATTTTTATTATACCCACAACTATTCATACATTTTTTTGTAATATCACTCTGAATGGAAAAGGTGGGGTGCCGGTATCTTACCATCTTGACCACTTCACGCGCTTGACACTTGACCGCCGATATAACCACAGATAAAGTCGAAAACACATGTTTTTCACTATAATGAACGCTTTATCTATGTAATTTTGTATTGTTTCTGTAATTATGATAGATCGCTTGGAAAATTGATGGTTTTAACAACTTTTTTGTTGGGGCCCTTGTTAATATTAATTATACAACAAGAATTAATATTGTCAATTTTTTAAGTTGCTTTGTTACATTTTTTTTTTTTGAGAACTATAAATGATACAGACCTACTAAACCGATATCAGTGACTTCTCGAGAGTTATTTTTAAAATCTAGCCTTAGCTAATCCCTACCAATAACTAACCATTTTAAATGCTAAATTTGTTCTTTGTTGGTTTGTCCTTCAGTCACGCTGTAACAGAGCTACAGATTGACGCGTCACATCAGCTATAGTATCTATAATCATTAGATAAGTGAGTACTTATGTACTTGTAGTACAACTCACGGTAGGTATTATATTATGTGACGAATAAAGATAATAATCCTTTTTAACCTCTTTCTTGAATATAAAGCCATAAATTCAATGTTGTCCCATAAAACAAACTGAATTGGACAATGACGCTCGAGCAACGCTAAAGTATCGAAAACGAGCTGCTAATGTCTTATTTATGGGTTTTTGTGTGTCGAACACACAATTTTCACATGCTCAACCCGCTACCTGGGTTGCAACAGATTTGCGGTACTTATAGATCCAATAGACTTATAATAAAACAGACATGCCTTTTATAAAAATAAACAACACGTATTATTTTAGGTTTTAGAGCGGATAAATTAATCTCGTTAATTCATAAGGAAGTAAGGCGAAATAAATAAGCTTGAATTTTGATTTAGCTGGTTAGTTTTTTAAAATAGTCCGCTCTACGTTATCTAAATAATCCCATGACGTTGGCCATTCAGCAGGATAACGCAGCCAGCGGCGTTCTGGGCATATTTCCTAGTTGCAGTGGTTAGGATGATACTTTTGATATACTAGATCTTTTACTTTTTGCTGTTATAGATTTTGTTAGTTTATTTATTTATTTATTGAAAAGGTACACAAAACAGGTTGGAACCAAATATAAACGTAATACAGTAACATCAAATTTGGGTTCCAGGTAGGAGTAACAACCCTTAATATGTGTACATAGTGGTCATAAAATTTATGCATAGAATCTATAGAAATTCTAGTTAGAATTACACAGTTTACTCAGTTACACAGTTATTAAAGTTAACATAAATATTTAAAACTTAAAAACTTAAAGTGCATTTTTGAATATAACTTACGTTCAAAATGAAGTAGGTATAAAGTTATTAAAAATAACTGCCGCTACTGCTAGCACCTTTTTTCATCAAGGCATGTCGTAATTATACCCAGGTCTATGGTATCCGTGTGATTTTTTACGGTTTTCAACCGAGTAGTTTGTATCGGTGTGTTTTTAATACACGTTTCGAAACACATTTAACCCGCACTATCGGATATGACTTTACGGGGCCGTATAACATGTAGGGAATGGTTATTTTATGATTCACCTCAATAAGGGTGCGAGGAGCGCTCAGATTCCTCTGTCATAACATTTTGAGCACTCGTCTGAAATGCGTGTAAAATGATAAGAATGAATGACTTATCACGCTGACTTGGATATGAATTTTTATGAGATCACGCTGCCTGTGTTAAAACTTTATAAAAGTTATGACAAACCTAATCTAATTATTATACTAAACAAATCATCATCATCAGCAACCCATTAACGGCTCACTACTGAGCGCATATCTCGTTTCAGAGAAGGGATATAGGTTATAGCCATTATGTTGGTCCAATGAAAATTGGCAGACACACGCCTTATAGAACATTATAGAGAGCTTAAATTAAACGTGCAGGTTTCCTGAAGGTGTTTTCCATATTATGACATATTGAAGGTATATTTCATGTTATGAGCTAACTTACGATACATCTTTTTTAAGGGCTCCGTACTCAGTACTAAAAACGGCACCTTTATAGGATAGGATCACTTCGTTGTCCGTCTGTCTTTGTGTCTGTCTGTCCGTTTGTCAATACCCTTTTTCTCAGGAACGCGTAGAGGTATCAGGTTGAAATTAATATCAAATACTCAGGTCTGCCTTTCATCCCCTGCAGTAGTGAAAAAAAATCAAACTTCTAAGTCGATGCAATCAAAAGATACGGCCTTGCTCCGTTTATGCCGCATATTTTGACACTACTCGCAGGGGAATTAAAACTTAACGGGTACTTCCTGTTGACCTAGAATTATGAAATTTGGCATGAAGCAATTCAATATAGCACAAGTAAAGTCTAAAAATCGTAAATTTGTAGTTGCATCACAATTTATTTTTTTATTTTTGCGATTTTAAAAGTTTGTACGGAATTCTCTATGCGCGAGTCCGACTTGCACTTGGCCAGTATTTTTTCATGTTAGTAGATATTTATTGTACCTATCTAAGGAGAGATAATTATTTATTCAATCCTAAGAAAGGAAATTAAATTTTTCAAATACCAACACACCGTTAAATTATTTAACAATTTTTCAAATCTTAACAACAAAAACATCATCAATTTTCGTATAGAATTAAGAATGTTGACGAAGTTAACCAAAGTGTAATTTTTCAAAACGCCGTATTTACCTTTGGTTTCTCAATGCAGTTTAAAGCTGTATAGAATGCGAAGGTATCGTTGTATGGGGATTAGTGCCCCGTTCCGGCAGGGGACTAGAAAAATAATATAAATATATCACTTTACAATGCCAGAGCAAAGTTTGGGCTCTTTGTGGTACCAATCAATGGCGAGTTCGGTTGATTTCTCTCAGTAGTTTCCAAAGTTTCGTACAGTACAAGTTGAAATTTTTGTCGATCAAATGATCATGATGATGATGATATAATAGGCCCCACAGAAAATGCTTTACACCGTACACGTACCTAAGTCATGCTATATAAAATAATATTAATATATAAATAATGTCAAAATATAATTGACCTTGTATCTAACTATACTACCAAAACTGTAATTTTCAGAATTTTTGTGTCTTTTTTTGAATTGTTATCTCCAAAGTTGATGCAAAACCTACTACTCAAACGCTGTATAATTTTTTTATGTAAATTACATAGTGACAGGAGGAAGATGTAAGCAATGAGGCAAAATAAAAATTTCACGTGGATAAGTCGCAGGCGACTAGGTACTAGTTGTTTGTAAATATGGAAATTTACAATCTTCTAGGATTACAGACTAGTTAGGGTTCCGTACCTCAAAAGGTAAAAAAAGGAACCCTTATTCTTATAAGGGTTCCTTTTTTTCCTCACTCACTCTCTTGTCCGTCTGTTCGTCTGTCTGTCCGTTTGTCACGACCGTTTTTATTTTGATAAAAATAAATCAGCAGTATTTTTAAATCAATCAAATTATTAAAACCAAATCAAAATATAAACTTATAAAACTTTATAATTTACTTAAAGAATGTAAGAAAATTTAAATTAAGACACTTAAATCAAGTAAAAACTTACTGATCTATTAGTCTCTTGTAAAGTAAACAAAAAATAAGCGTTCAGAATCTTTTGGAAGATCGGTTGAGGCATGTATTGACGATCGACATAATCCTCGAGAAATCTTTACGCTTTGCGATGCACCGTTCAAAACACTTTCAGTTTATTGTTATTATTCAGTGTCTTATACCCGTTCAAAAATTACTTCACGAAAATTTAACCTACAAGCGAAACTAAACCTTGTGTACCGAACATAAAAAAGGCAATCCCTTATTATAAGTTATAATTTAAATTTGTTCCAATATCTACCAGTATATTATTATTTTAATCCCATTATTTACGAACTGTAACTGTATTCCTCAGTCAATATTTGTACGTATTTGTTTTTGGGATTAAAAATATGAGCTCTTTATTAGGTACTTTCGATCAGTTTAGATGATGCCCGCGACTTCGTTTGCCTGGATTGAGGTTTTTTGATTCCCGTGGGAAGCCTTTAATGTTCCGGAATAAAATGTAGCCTATGTGTTAATCCAGGGTATAATCTATCTCTATTTCAAATTTCAGCCAAACCCGTCCAGTAGTATTTGCGTGAACGAGTAACAAACATACAAACACACAAACTTTCGCATTTTTAATATTAAATAAATAATAATTATTTAATATAATAAATAATTATTATTTAATATAATAGTAATTATAAATAATAATAAATTTAAGCTTTTATAATACACACATCAAAAGTGTCTAGGGATCAACATATATTTTTGCAATAACTTTTCTCCTGATTGATATTAATTAAAATTTTCTTTAAGGATTCATCAAATAAAGTGTTTTCGTTTGTCACAGTAACGATAAACCAAGTCACCTTTGCATTAATAAAGAAATTTGCCATTTTCCTAATAAAGGGATTTTTGACATTTGAACCACTAACATTAAAGTTCGAAAAAAAGACTGAAATAACATTTTTCTTTAAAATTTTATTGGGTAACTTAAACAATTAATAATCCGTGTTTCTACCGCGAACACTAACAACACAAGAACATCGGTTTGGCATACTCAAAATGAGTTGCATGTTCGTTGCAACAACAAAAAAAGGTCTTCTTGCCACTGGATACCCTCCATATTCGGCAGAGCTCTTCTCTGTAGCATATCCCATGCATGCTCAATCGGGTTCAAGTCTGGCGACTGAGCAGGCCAGGGCAGGACATTGATGTTAGCTGCGGCGAGAGTCTGTCTTACAACTCTTGCGGTGTGCGGTCGTGCATTATCATGCATTAACTGAAATAAGGGACCGATTTGCACTTGTAGAGGAACGATGACGTCTGATACAATCGTCTCAGCATAAAGAAGGTCGGTCAGCTTCATACAAGCTATGACCTGACCCTAAAGTATCGCGTCCATAAACGACATGTAGTTCGATCGGTTGTTTAAAATACAAAGTACTATAATAATCAATTAAACTTTTTTTTTCAAGCCGGAGAATGCCGTTATATATCTCATTTTTGTTTTGAGGCGTAATTCCTAGTTCCATGTGTACGACACTGGCACAATTTTTCAAAAGGACAAAATTATGGGTATTTATTCCATTCTTTAGGACACTTTAGAAGCACAGATCGGTTGTATTAAATACACCATACCTACCATATTATTCAATTTTTTTTTACAGCCGCATAATGCCGATAATATCATGGTTTGTTGATTTATATAAATATTACTCTGTGGTTGAGTGATCTGTGAGCATGGAACTAGTAATTACGACTACGATGTCTGTGAGTGTGACAGGGATGTGAGGTATGGACCCCGTTTCCACAGAATTGACAAGGTTTTACTTGCTTGAAGTTAGTTTCATGTAGTCGTATCTCCTAGTTCCATGGTTTCATTTAGCTTTGATTTCATTTTAACTTTATTTATTTGACAGAAAACGAGCATACTGGCAAAAACTTATTAATAAACAAATTACACTCAATTAATGTAAAATATATAACGAAAGGTAATACGTATTCAATAATAATAAAGTTAAAACAAATGTAACTATGTTATTGCTTGTGGTGAAACGAAACGTATTTGTGAAATAAGATGCGTTCCATATTACGATGAGATACCTTAAAGCATTTTGCAATATAATCAATTTATTATTTATTCCGGCTCTACTAAAAAAAACTAATAGTTGTAATTAATTACATAAATAATCAACTATATTTTGGCATAGTATTTAGCCATGGACATTTTTATTTTTTTTCAGGTCGAATTTGACCATCCTTCTTTGAGCGTTGAGGTTGCCTCTGATCCAAATCAACTCAGTTCTTCCGCCGATCCAAATACCCGCCCATACCATGATGGTTCCACCACTATAAGGATGGACTTCCTGGCAGGATTTTAATCGCTGTTGGCGTCCAGGGGTTCTCCAGTGTCGTATACGTCTTGTATCCGGTCTCATACCAAAACGAGACTCATCAGAAAAGCACACGAAACGCCATTGTTCTTCTGCCCAATTTCTGTGTTCAAGAGCCCATTGATATCGAATCCTACGATTGTGCATTGCTATAGGTGGTACCCGTAGCGGTCTTCGGGAATGAAGGTTCACTTCATGCAAGCGGTTTCTGACTGTTTGGTCGCTAATTAAGTTCCCTGAAGAGTGATGAAGCCTCACGGCTAACATCATGGCGGTTATTGTTGGAGCTCTTCGAGTTAAGATTTGAATGTATCGGTCTTGTCTCCGTGTGGTGCAGCGATACCGTCCTCCATGGCGCTCAGCCACGGTACCAGTGCTTCGGTAACGTGTCCAAAGTCGACTGATAACACTCTGACTTGTATTCAGAGCTAAAGCCACAGTACGTTGCCGGGAACCAGCTTCTATCATTCCCACGGCTCTGAGCATTTCTTCCCTGCTTAAATGACGTCGCCGCTCCATAATGACGTTGGTTTTAATCAGTAGTAGGGAAACAGTAGCACTAATAATGTCTTCAATGCGTTGTATGTTTTTATAGGGAAAATATTGACAGCTGATTTTCATCTTTTACTCGAATTTGATTGACAGTTCCTGATTCAAATTATGAAATGCACCAAAAAGGATCCATATAAATTTATAAAATCATAAATTTATTACAAAGCCACATCTCAATCTCAAGAAATCCGCATAAAAATGCTTGATCCCTAGACACTTTTGATGTGTGTATTAGTGTGATTAGTTTGATCATGTTAGTAGGACTAAAGTGTGATGAACATTTTGTTACGATATCAGTGACAAGAAGATGCCTTCAGCTATTAAAAAACTTTTTTGACATAAGAATAGCAGTTACAGCTAGCGCGGCGGAAAAATAGCGCACGGAGTTTTTCCTGGGCGTCTTCTGTCGCTCTTACTACTAACATTTCCCAACAATATGTCGTCATGGTCTTAACAAGGATCGATCCACAGAACACAATCTTATGTCGCTTGTATCCAGCGCTTGAGATGGACATCTCAAGCTCGCTCGAGTCAGCCTTGGAACCCCAAAGACTCTTGGTCGTAACTCGTACCTGCGACTATACGAGTATAGCTACTATAGCGTGTTAAGCATGGTGATCCGTAGGCATTAATTCACGAATGACGTGGCAATTTTAATTAACGATAACATTTACCTGCATAACAGTTTAGTTTATACGTGGTTTATAGATTACGTTTATTCCGTGCGTTATTTAAAAAAATACAACTTGAAAAACGAAATATTTGGTCTATTTCTAATATTATTTTATAATTACCACAACCCCTTAAAGTTTCGGTTAAAATTACACCGCGAGAAAGTTCTTATAACAATCGTGAAAGTTTTTGAAAGAAAACATTTAAGGGCGCGACACATTGCAGCCGATAATTAAGGCGTATTCAAACTTCGATCGGAAACTATAAATAATAGAAATCCGGATCGGACCGGATCTCCTTTGAGCACAATTATTATATGTTCCTTGAATAGCACCCTTTCCAATCGATCAGATTGGTTTAATAACATGGTACGTACTTTTCACCTCCTATCCTGTCACAGGTGCAAAATGGTGGATTAATACATTCAAGTATATTTCACATAATTAAGAAGATATTATATGTATTTCTTAAGGTGCTTATACATATTTCTTAATAGAAAAACAAGCTTCATAATTATAATGTATTATATGAGTACGTACCACGATAATTGTTGTTTTTATGATGTCGATATTTCGATCCAGTTGCATGGACCGTGGTCACGACGGGACTGCGGTATTGAGAGTAAAGTTGAAGCTTTCATGGGTAGAATCTATCTACCGGTCTTCTTGGTCTTTTTGACGGAACGCTATTTAAGTTTCGGCAAAATACACTCACATCATCACTTTTTAATTTTGGTGCTGTACGACGCTTTCTTGGCTTGCATAATTCTACCACTGGATTCCACATGCTGGCTAGCTTAAAACCGTCTTCATGAGAGAGAACTTATCTCATACAGGAGAAAAGGTACTTATCTCATAACTACTTTACTAACTTTTTAATAATAAAATTAACTTAGGCATGTAATGATGTAAGTATAGTGAGAAACTTATTGCAATTTTTTTTGGTTTTTGAAAAATTTCGGCAAAAAAAAAGTAACGGCCATAAAGTCATATTTATTTTAGAATAATTTCTGTTTGTTTCTAAGCATACCCTGTACATACTCTCTGTTTCTTCATTTTACCGTACAGTCTCCAATGTCAATCAGACCAACGGTTTGTACAGAGCGCAGCTTTAAAGCGTTTTATTTTTGAAAGGGCACAAAAGAAAAAATAATCGAGCTTAAAATTTCACAGCAAAAAACTGTTACAATTAGACAGTTTTTGTTCCTTGCTTTGAATTGAAGAAAAAAATCTTTTAGTGACAAAAATATGGAGCACAATAAGTGACACGTCAGGTTGGGGTTGATTTTTTTTACCACCCTTCGATAGTGTTGGATGTCAGTCGTGATTGCGATTCTTGATGGATGCCATTGTGATTTTTTAAAGATCCAAAGCCGTATCGTCTTGCATAAATTAACGGATGCGTATTAGAGGACGACATGAATATTCCCATGTTTATTGTTGCATTTTTTTAACGGTATCCGAGATGAGATTCCATAGTGGAAAAAAATTATGGTCTATATTAGTGTATGTAGATACAAGTTAATATTTTTTCAAAAAGTGTTTAATTACTAGTTAATACTAGTTTAAGTATTATAATAGGTTTAACTACACGTAACTGGATAAATATTTTTGATTTTTTCGGATTAGATAGTATATACCTAGATTGAAAACAACTGCTCATCATCATTGCTACATTAGCTGAATCGATTTTAAAAGTGACTTAGGTGAGAAAACCAAAGGCTTTAAAAATACTTAAATCCACATGGATGAATTCCTAGGCAAAGGCTAGTGTAACAAATAATTTAATAACATCATGTTTAAAAAAGTAAGACATTATTGTAACAATCATAGATTTGGTATTGTCCTAAATCTATAGTAACGATACATACCTTTAAACATATCTCTCATTATTAGCATGTAATTTTAAACTAAAAAAGTATGTTTCGCTCGTTTACTGCAACACTATTTTATTTAAAAAAGCTATGTTTCTAAATTTTCAAAATCTTAGTTTTTGATTTTATATATTGTATTATACCTAGTGAAATCTTATGTGCGTTAATTTTTCGACTAATGTAGTTCCATAAAGCATGAAATGGCGATTTTTTATACATTACTAGTTAAAATCCCTATAACTTTTTCGAGTTATTGAAACACTGATGCAGCAAAGGAGCGATATTATGCATACTATAAATTAGATAGGTGCACAATTCAAAAATTAAGGCAAGCACAAACCGAAAATAAAACCAATATTATACGGAACGAAACAGGAACAATGTTGCCAATATTTATTGCCCCCCATAGTCTAAGTGGACAAATTTATGACGGCGCGTACATAATAAATCATTTTCCACGGCGACGTTTTAAATACATTTTTATAAGCGAGCCCAATGTACAACCAACCATTCAAATATAACTCACCTATGACTCTTATTCTTGAGAAGTTAAAGGTTAAATTTAAAACGTGGGTACGGCTTTTTGCTCTGTGTACGCGATGTTCAAAATTTATAAGTAATTTGCGAATAAATCTTTCTAAGAAGGGGACTTTTTCTATCTCTATTCTACAATGTAAGACGCTATTAACGTCGTGTACTGATAATTGTCACACATATTTTAAAAATCCTCCCTTCACCTTACCTTCTTTGTATCTTGTTTCTGTGTGAAAATAGAAATCTATTATTTGCGGAAAAAAGAATTTTTAGAAATTATTTTTTATTAGATTTTTTGTTTAATGTGAACCTCTTTTGTTACAGAAGGTGAGTGGATACAATGCTGCTTATTAACCTTAATGTGGCATACTGTGGAATCTGATGTGTAAGTTAAATTTATTTTTTTAATTAAAAACTAGCAGATGCTCTCTATTTGTGCAACGTCTAATTTTTTGTTTTTATTCTATGACAACGATCTCATCTGATTGTAAATCATCAGATGAGATCCAGTCTAAGATGGTAGCAGTCTAACTTGGAAGGGGCCATCTTCATCTAATGAACTGCGTTATCATCAAAACCGATAGACGTCCACTGGGCTGGACAATGGACATAGGTCTCTTAAATTTATCGCCACAGTAATGATCCTGTGGCACCTGAATTTAGAGGCTTCCAGCGCCTCGTCTAAGATAGTCCGTCCATTTATTGAGATAGACGGACCATGTTAGACGAGTCGCTCTGTCACATCTTATGGATGGATGGACCAATGTCCATCAGTAGTCTAGGGTTACCGCGACTCTTAAAACTCATGGTGTGGGGTCGCCACTGCATCGTCCTTTACAAACAAGTGAGATCGCAGCCAATGTCTATCTTATCATGCACAAATAAAATCAAATACTTAAACAATTATACAGTTAAATACTAATCTTCTCTAACTACCCTTCTCTGAGAGGAGACCTGCGCTCAGTAGTGAGCCGTTGATGGGTTGCTGATGATGATGACAGTTAAATACCTCCATGAGTTCCAAATGAAATTATTTTACACGTAGGAAGCACCATTGTTTTGACCTGATGGTAAGTGACGCGATGTGGTCTAAGTTTAAGAAAAGATCTAGATGGCACTCTCACTCAGCTCAGACTCAAGCCTGAGTTAACACGAGACAGTTTTATGTCGGAACATATCGGTGTCTCATTTTAACTCTATCTTGAGTCTTGAGCAGTGTCAGTGTACGATCTATAGATCTCAGTCTAAGAATAGATGAGTTTCCATCTTGTTAGAAAAAAATTCAAATTATATTTTTTTTGTTCAGAAAACCAAAAGCTTATTAAACAGAGGCTTAGAATTAGATAACTTAATAAAATTAGTGCTGATTTCACCAACGTCGAGTGACGTTCTGACAGTTTTTGAATTGAAAATACTATCAAAATATCAAAACGCTCGGAGACAATTTTATGTTGGTGAAATCGGCCCTTAGTGCCAATTTTAGCACGTTGAGTAACGTTTCACTGATGAATAAATATTTATTCATGCACCTTCTGACAGTTTTTGTGTTAAATATCTGTCAAAACATTATTCCAGTAAACATTACTCGGCGCGGCGATAGAGCTAATAACAATTAAATAAGTTAAATACCACCACGAGTTAGAAATGGAATTCTGTAACACGCAGGAAGAGCCATTGTTTTACACCATCGGCCCTGTGACACACATACACACACTGTCCAATCGAGCGTGCGCGACACATCCGCGCTATTGTGTGTCTAAAACAATCGGACCTGTATGGTAATATTGTTGGATGAATTGTATGAAAGTTTGAATGGAATCGATTCTCATACTCGTCACAGTTGCTCCAGTTTGTTTATTGATGCTATCTCGCATACGGTAACTGATTGTACCTAATGATACATAATACATACATCTAAATAAAATTAATAATAATATATTGGCCTCCTGATCGAACCCGTCCAAGGCAAACAACCTCCAAAGAGATTATCCATCTGCGCAGGAGATAATATTATAGTGCACAAGTGTTTGCGCAATCACAGGTGCACTATCTATTCCCTTACTCTCATAGTCCTGTGGGACGGAAATCCGACACGACCAGTGAGATATCAGGACCATCGTGAAGGTCTTAATATCTCACCGGCTTTACATGCTCTCCAAAGCACGGAGGTGACACGCCGCCTACTTCCTAACTCCATCCGTACCTACTGGGAATGTCTTGACATGAAACCATATTTCATTTTTGGCCTGACTCAGAAAGCGAGCCCGGCACTTCGTCATCTGCAGTCTCACATGCTAACCACTACGCCAATAAGAAGTTAAACACATCTAAATGGTGTTTAACACTATGTCACAATAATTATTATTGAGCAATGATAGCTTAGTGGTTAGAACTGCGGAGTGCAATCTTCTGTTTGAAAGTTTACCGGTTCGACCCCACGCTCGAACCTCTGACTTATAAGAGCGTTGTTGAGGCCAACGGGCTTGGCCAACGAGTCAAGGCCTGGAACACGAGATATAGGGGCCCATCAGCTATAACCTGAGTCCAGGGTCGCTGCCCAAAGCGGCCTTTGACCGCGGTCAGATTTGTTCTCAATGTAACTTAATGGTAGGGTTGCACTGACCTTCCTTGCGGCAGTCCTCCTTGTATAGGGCCTGAGATTGGTATGATAGTGGTGGTGTGGTGTATTGTGGGGTTAAGTGTAAAGTGAACCTCTCAGACCGCTAGGCGCAGCAGGCAGGCAGCCAGCTATGGCCTGCTGAAGACGCTGTGGACGCTGGGCAGGCGTAGCACGGTACACTTGGCTTGTCACTAGTCAGGTCCAACTGGAGGTGATCAAAGTCACCTTTTTCACACACACTTCGCCGAGTGCGTGGCAAGCAACAGCCGGCGGGTTCCAAAAAGTTCTTTTGTTATTAGGCTTATAGTTAGGTCGACACATAGATCGCTTGACGCCGCAACAAAACCGTAAAATAATCTAAATCTAGACACTTAAAAGCAAAACGTGCGCGAGACCACCGGAATTTTTCGTGAATACGTATTAGCTGTCAAAAAGAAAAAAGGGAACTTGCAAAGACCACACCCAAAAACGCGGCAAGTTTGACCTTTCAAGTGTCATCTGTCAACTTCAATTGCGAGCCAAAGAGATTGCCAGCGCTATGACCATGGAACTAGGAATTATGGCGCGAACAAGCGTGTTATATTCTCGTCAACAGGAGTCAAAACATTTTTAATCATAATTAATTTATACATAACCGCCATAGCCATGTCGTTACAATACCTATCTAAATACTGCGAATTTACCATCTCAGAAGGTAAGAATTTCTTCTTCTTCTTTTCTATGAACTCATAGACGTCCACTACTAATAGGTCTCTTGCATAGACTTCCACATGGCTTGAGCGTGCGCCGCCTGTATCTAGCGGCTCGCTGTAACTCGTCTGATGTCGTCGGTCCACCTACTGTAATATAAGTAATTACCTACACGTAAGTATATCCCCAGTGAGTACAAGACATAGGTACCGCCACATTAACAAGTGCAAACGCCGCGACGAGCGAAGCGGAAAACTGAAGAACCGCCCCGCCTCACTTCCCCGCCAAATGGTCCCTATTTACGCAACCGCGACAATGTAATGACGATTGTTAGTTACTGCGCTTGTACGGTAATTGACATTATTTTACAATTCCGTAAGTATTTTTTTCTTCTTTTCCTGCATAATGAAATCGCGCGAAATCGTGCCCAGCCACCTGTGCACCGATTGCCTGCGTAAATTTAACGCAATGCGCACAACTCTGTTAGGTCTGATTGCGCCTTTAATTTCCTTCCTTCTAGTATGGAGTATGGACCTCTTTGGTGCAGTAGCGCAAATGATCATCATTCTTTCCAGCAGTTAAGCTATTGCATAGCTTTTATCGCGGGCTTTGAGCGCGGCGACCGAATCAAGAAATTCCGTAACGAAAATAAACCTAACACCGTCGTTTCAGTTCAGCAGACTTCGGTACGGTTTTTGTGTGCGTGCGACTAGAAAATGCTATGCAATAGCTTTACCGCGGCAGTCCCCGAGTGCCACATTTTATACATCGATGGTATTATCGAAGTATAAATAATACGTGGTATTGGTTGATGGTATTGTTATTATCGAATCGAATTATCGATTATGGAAGTTCAATTGAGGAAACCTGAAGAAAAATTTTCATCGAATTAGGTATAATTATTATGAATAGCTCCTTAACATTCTGCTTGCGACCGTCGCGCGTTATAAGATGTCTGGGAGTGATGGTAATTTTGTCAAAAGATACATATATGAACTCGCCATCAAGACCTTGATTTGACAGGCCCGTTTGGCCTGGTACCTACCTAGGTACCGTAATTTGGATTTTCGAACAAAATCGTCGTGACTCCTGTATAAGTAATAAATTGACTTCAAATGTCTAAATCTTACGGTCGCTTTTCGAGCAGCTTGGGACCCCAACTCGCACTTGCTGCTCAAATGGCGTACCCGCATTAGAACGTTGAAGTACCTACTTCCTCCCCCGTTCCATCTCATGTGAGTCGTCTCTAAGCGGCACAAGATCGTGTTCTGTGGCGATTCAAGCAAGAAGCTCATTATGTCTATCGATTGAGATGAACATGAAAAAGAGCTCTTGTATTGTAGGTAAGTACATGTAATTATCTATTTTTTCTTACCCGTCTTAAAACGTAAACATGTAGTTTCTCGCAACAAGGCGCAAGTGATGCGCGTAGAACGTTGTAAAGGCCCGGCTACGTTCATTCTCAGATATGTTTACCTTTGGGCCGATTTCACCAAGGTAAAATAAGTTTTATCCGAGCGTTTTGATATTTTCACAGATTTTCAATTCAAAAACTGTCAGCGCCTAATTTATTCCTAGTTAAACGTCACTCAATCAGCTTTCCGAAGCGGTGGTAGATTCTTGACTTGTCATAAGAGCTACAAGTTGGCCTACATGAAATAAATACTTTTGAATTTGAAACGTTGGTGAAATCGGTACTAAGACAGCTAACAAAAAAATAGATTTTACCTGTAGTCAAACGTTTTCCTTTACTTTTTTACATGAGAAACAAGCTTCAATGTCACATTACATACAAACGACCGTAGATCGAACAGATGGAACATTTTCCGTGTTCAATGCAAACGACAGTCGTAGCGAGGAAACACGTAGAGAACTTGAGAACACCCAATAACGATCGCATGGAATACAGACTAAAGGCAGTAATATCCACTACAATCTATCACCTCGGAGAAGCAGTTAGCTCTCTCTACATATAATTTAAAGCCATTAAAGACATCTGCAGACCCCAATGAGCCGGCGTACTTGGGATGCGTAGCGTCCCTTTAGTGCCCTTTTTTCTGTTACGTGCGGGGGTGACTTTTTCGAGCAAGGGGTGAACGTGTGGGGTGGTATGTTTATGAAACCCAATGTTCTCGACTCATATACCTCGTTTTATGAAAACTCTGTGTTGGATTGCCTTTTTTTGAGTCGTTATACGCTTGGTACGGTTGGTTGGCGTGCGTGAAAGTGGATGAAGAAGTTTTTAAGTATGACTAACATACATTTATAGATAGATACCTACTAACAATAATACAACAATAATTATAGTGAACGTTTTTAATTTAAACTTGAAAGGTAGAGCATCGCTTAATTTCCAGCCATGTTAGTCTAATGAGCAGAAAAGCAGTTAAAAATAAAATAACTAACAACTAACAAATAACTTTCTACTATTAAGAATAAGGATAATTCAATAAACTAACACTCAACCAGGAATCAAACCAAGGACTTGGTTTGATTCCTGGCTGTGTAGGAGTAGGACTCAGTATTCACTTTTCTTCATTTTTTATAGAAAGGAAATCATGTTATTATGGGCAACAATAACAATACCTACGCGCTGCCCAGCCAATAATGCGTAACGTCAATTTGTTGATTCCCATCTCAACCGTCCAAACGTTCGTACAGATCATCTTTAGTACATAATAATTCAATGGTAAAGATGCTTTGCTTCAAAAATATTGGACGCACTTTTTCTTAAAGTAGGTTAAATATAACGCAATAGAAGATCATATAGGTAAAGATAGAAAAGCGCGGAGGACAGTGTTTAATCACACTGAACCCTGATTAAAGCGACCCTCGGCCATAAAAACATTATCGTTGGATCCCTCCCGTAAAAAACATAAAGAACAAATACAATGGGCGATCTGATGCATCAGATATTGGCAGTTAGTAGCATCCATGCGTCTTTGGCGATTACATCTGATGGTGCCAATATCTGCTACATAATACTGGAGAATATTTTCTTATCGAGATCTTGATTTGTCATATTATATTGTCAGTCAGTCAATGGAAGTGAGTCACCCAACATATTGTTATGTATGAATATATTTTTTTTAATGATGAAACAACTACGTAGTATATACCTAACTATGTAGTGTAGAATCTTGTTTTTTTATTGTTGCTCTGTGGTTTTTCGATAGAAATATATCCTTTTTTAATACCTAATCTAGATAATTTCATGGATGAGAATCCATTATTTAATGATTTATTACATCAGAATAAATTAAGTGTAGGTTAACACTTTAATAAAAAATGATTTATTACATCGAATACCTATTGTACGATATATCGATATATTATGCTAGCAAAATAGTTGTAATATCCTAAACGAGTATAAGTCAAGGTAAACAAAGCTTAAATGAATGGTAATAACATAATTCTCATTTTATGAACTTTCTCATCATCAAGCTTAACTATAATGGGAGTTTTCAATTGTGAAGTCGTTAGCCTTTCCAATAAACGACATAGGTCTTAGACATTATGACTGCTCTGTCTGAACCTAATAGATCTCGTGTTGAGAAAATGACAATTAAAATTTATTCGATTGCATTGATGCATGGTGGAAGTTCCTTTTTTATTTTTTTATTAGATTGTGTGATTTTTAGTGGTTGTCTGCAATTTCATCTGATGGTAAGTGACGATGCAGTCTAATATATGGTAGCGCGCTTGCTTGGAAGGGGTATGGTATTGTAAATTAAGCCCATAATACGGATATGTGCGGACGCTATATCCCTCGGTTTCCACACGTCATCGAACTACCTTAACGTATATTGCTTGGCCGGCAGGTTTTTGACGGTAGGGAACTAGCTACGGCCAAAGCCACCCACCAGACCAAAGGCAACACAGAAATAATAAATTCTCAAATTGTCTTCGTTGAGAATCAAACCCAAGAGCTCCCATAAAAGACCACAGAGCTCACCAATGCGCCGGTGAAGCCCTCAAATTAAATTACTTTATTTATATTAGTTTCAATGAAATCTTGCTTATAAGATGATAGGTACAAATTAATATGGCTGAATAATTATTCATATAGATGTTACTGCAGTCAACAGAAACCAAAGCTAAATTAATTAATGGTTTTTTTTTTGTAAAACCAGTTCAATAATTTACCTCATAGAAATAAAAAGATCTCGCATTAATACCGCGAGCATTGCTCTCCCCATCGCCCGCTGAGCGACCCTCAACCTTCTCAAGAGGCTCATAGTTAATTATCATGTTTCGGGTCCATATAAGTCATCTCTGGCAATTCATACATTTTGAAGACTTTGGATCTTCAGGAATCTAACCGCTAGATTTTGGACAAGAAGATAATACTTGTAACTTCCGGATGCTGCCCAGCCGAGTCAGATTCGGCGGTTGATCTCTTTCTCAAAATTGGACCTACTAATTGGACCATAAGCTACACTGTGACCTACAAGATCAAATAGAAAAAAGGGAAATCCACTGGAAAACCACAATTAAGCTTCAATAAATAGCCCAACGGTCAAGACCGAGGCCTGTAGAAGTCCATGCAGGAGACCTTTGTCCAGCAGTGGACGTCTATCAGTTGACAAAATATAAAAAGAATGAAGAAGCCCAACGGTTAAAGATGCCGACTGAAAACTGAAAACAAAAGAACTCCCCACCCGTTACACTATCATGTCGTACCTACTCCTAGTACAAGATTTCCACTTATTTTTTAGAGGGGATAGGAAAACATAAAAAAAATTGAAATAGCTCATCGAGTCGGGAAGCACTTGGAGAGAAATAGCAATTGGGTGGAACACATAGTTTGAAGAAACAAAGTATGGGTCCCAAGGTAGCCCTGTTGCTACCCTGCCCTGTACCTAGCTTGGGGTTTTGTAACCAACGGTTGGGAGATGGTTGTGGTGATGCCAACTAAGTCCCTTCGTAAGGCCAACCACATCCCACATTCACCACGTACCACGATTTTTAAGGATGACAAGTCTTAATGTTGGCACACCAAATTAGGGACTACTACTACCCAACTAACAGTCAACGCAAAATATTGCTACTAGGGAGTGAATTGGCGACCTCGCACCGTTGTGTTGGCAGATCCCAAACTAGGTGGACCAACGACATGGTGGGAACAGCCGCTGCACGTAAGCGGTACAAGACCAAAGCGTAGGTATAGAAGTCTATACAAGAGACCTACGCCCTGTCCATCAGTGGAAGTTTAGAGTAGAGATGACCCGGAGATCGGAGACGTAGATATCAACAAAGATTCGAATAACAAGATCCTTTTTATTATTATTACCAAGTATTAAGCCTAGAAGGACCTACTTGCTAAAATGGCAGTAAATTTTAGGAGCTACTTAAACCTCAACTTACACATTTTCTAATTTAATCATGCCCTCATCTTATTGCTAACTTATTCTTATTTTCAATCAATCAGATTTTATGCTCGCAATAAAAGCAATAGAATCGTGCTTTAAACAAATGGAAAATGTTATTCATTTTCTCACAACGGTATTATGATTATTAGTATATCTCTTTTAATATACTGCACTTATTTGAATAATGTCTATTCAGTACGTATAAGCATTACAAGAAAATTATGACTTATTAAATGTTCCAGGTATTTTATTTTGATAGTAAAACGTGTGACTTAAAACATTTGAAATTACTTTAATCCGTTATACATATTAGAAAAAGTATGTTATGAACGTGTGTCGTCTAATGCAATAACGCATTGTGATTTTATCGACCGATAAAAACCCCACAGTGATAAAGACGAACACACAAACTTTACATACCTAAGTAGGTACCTGACTTACAAAAGTTTTTTAACTATTTCTGAATTCTACGAGTATATAAACATAAACTAGCTGTTTCTAAAATTTGTATTCCCTTTTTCTTACATAGTCAAAATATTTTATCTACAACTAGCATTTGCCCGCGAAATCCTCTGCGTGGCATTAAGATTTTTTAATCCCACGAAAACATGTAGTACCTATGTCATTCTCCATGTCCTCAACTATACCCATGCAAAAAATCACGTCGATCCGTTGATTCGTTTCTGCTTGATTGAAGAACAAACAAACACACTCGCATTTATAATAATTATTACTTACTAGATGTACCCGCGACTTCGTCCGCGTGGATTAAGTTCTTTTGATTCCCGCGGGAACTATTTTTTTGCCCGGGATAAAATGTAGCCTACGTGTTAATCCAGGGTATAATCTATCTCTATTCTAAATTTCAGCTAAATCCGTTCAGTACTTTTTTCATGAAAGAGTAACAAACATACACACACACAAACTTTCGCATTTATAATATTAGTAGGATAGTAGGATTAAAATAGAGGGAGTATACGTTTACATGCGTATATTATAGGTTAGTATACGTAGGTAGTAGGTAGGAAGGTACACATCTTAAAGAGTATTTTTTCCAATTACAAAGATGGCCAGCAAACATGAATGGCCTCGAGGGTGAAATCTCCAAGCACTGAGAAAAACAGTCGGGCACATTTCTGCCGATATGCTTAATGCACCCCCACACAAATTATCGATTAGACGCGTTTTTTATGCAAGGGGGACTGCTTAGGGAGACTTAGGGGCGAGTGGTTGAAACAAAAAACGTGAAGAGTGAAATAAAAAGTTTAAACAAGGTACCTATTGCAATAGGGCCCAAGACGTAGGAAAAATCAATAGCCGATGCCGCCGATGCAAATCTTGTGCATCTGCAGAGAGATTTGAATTTCAATTCGCTTGATTTGAGACGATGTATTGTTCCTCGCTGTTTATTTAGCATTAACATTCCGATATCTATTCAAATTGCGTTATTATATAGCCACCGTATTACAATATTATTCTACCTTTTATTTATAGGTTCCATATTTAATCATAATAATCAATATGCAATGAGGCTCAGATTCAGATAAGAAGCAGACGTCAGTCAACCTGAGAAACGGTCTCTTATGCCGCAACATGACGCACATTTTTAATTTTTAATGCTGTATATAGATACTTTAGTTTCGTTTTAACATTGAAAAAGTAACTGGTGCTTAGTACTTACCTAGCTACAATACTTAATACATGAGAAACTAACCGAACAGAGCAACATACCGAACGAATACTCTTATGTACCGAGCAAAATGTATTATTATACTAATTTGGTGAGGCAATAAAAGGATACGATAAATGAACAAATATTTTTGGTATTTGTATTTTTTAAATTTTATTTTTATATTTCTATAAATATAATTAATAACATAATACACTTAAGCATTAAAAAAATAATCCTACTAATATTATTGCGAAAGTTTCTGAGGATGTATGGATGGATGTTTGTTTGTTTATTTGACTCTATAACTAGCTAGAAGTCGCGGGCAGCTTGTAGTGGTTAGTTAAATATATCATCCAAGCAACTGGAACGAACGAGGTTGATGATGAGATGATGAGAGCTCTAGATGCAATTGTTTCGGTTACAACTTACGTACCTGTTATTTAATGTCTGCTTTTTCGCCATGTTTCTTTGTGCACAATTCTATAAAAAATATAACTGAAACTGAGAAACAAACCTGTGAATAACTGTTAATTCTTAAAAACAAAACTGTCACGTATACACATGAATTTTAACACCGTCGCGTAGATATCATCAATCAGATGAAAAAATGGTAATAAATGAGTACTCGACGCACATCGTCGGTACACTCGGCCCAATTAAAGCGCCCCCGGTCTCAGATGCGCACTCTTCTTGATCGCTCGAGCGTCATCTTTAAATTTCCGTCGTTAAGATTTAATTTTTATCAAGGGCCCAAGAAGACGGGGCGAGGGGGGCAACCTGTCGCGCCAAATATTTTCCTCCGTAGTTTTTTCCCTTCGATGGCACTTATTCGCCTCCCCTCGTACGCATTTTTTTATCATTAAAACCGGGTGGGGTCGCCGAACCCGCGTTGCCAACTCGCGCTGTCATAACAAAACACAATCACGCTGAACCGCTTCCCAAATGTTTGGGATGTTTCTTTAATTTTTCTCACACCCCGGTCACACCAGGTTCATTGTTCTTGTAATTCGCAAAACATATTAAGTACTTGTTGAAAGCAGTGATGCAAAAAACAGCACACTTTTTTAGTACTGGAAGATTGATGATACCTAATAGATTTCATAGTGATATTAAGATAAGATATTCCCGCTGACAAACCGAACAACTTCCTTAAAATTAGAAATAGACATAATATATCCTACTTCCTACTATCCTACTAATATTATAAATGTGAAAGTTTGTGCGGATGTATGGATGGACGGATGGATGTTTGTTACTCTTTAACGACACAACGAAGAAACCGATTTAGCTGATTTTTAGGATTAGCACAGGCTACATTTCATCCCGGAGAATCAAAAAGTTCCCGCGGGAATTTAAAAACCTTAATCCACGCGAACGAATTCACAGGCGTCATCTATAGTCATTAGTCATTAATAATCCCAATTTAATGCCAATTTACACTTGGCCAACGTAGTGGACTGTGGCGTAAATCCTTCTTTTTCTGAGAGCAAACCTGTGACCAATAAGTGGGTCGGCAGTGAATAGATGGTGATTATGATAGTTGATAAACCCCTCATGAAGTTACAATTTATACCTATACTATACAACATAATTTGAAAATTCAATAATACAAACACGCACATCAATATTTATCAGAACCGATCAAGAAAAGAAAAGGCGAAAGTACTTCTTTGTTCTAGAGAGCTCTTGAGTTTGCCCAATTCCGAGCAACTACTCATCTCCCTCATCCTCCCACAGCACATGGCCCGGCCACTAATTGAGCCCGACAATTAGAGCACGTCAGGAGTGTTTACCGAAAAGACTAAGCACTGGTAAAACTTTAGCAAACTAACATAAAAGGAGGTCAAGATACTACAGGGTAATATCAAAGCGCTTCTTCAAGGAACTCTAAGTATTTTTGGGCAAATCCTAGCCTATTTTCAATGAAGAATTTCATGAACGTGAGCCTATCACGTTCCATTTATGGTAAACCTAACCAAACCAGCAATTATAAACATACCTAACTTCTCCACTTATACCTCTAGTTTTGACGATTCCTACTTAATACTACGCACTGGCAAAGTTTGGGAATGCCCTTCCGGCTCCCATTTTTCTCACTAACTATAACTTGGGTACCTACCTTTAATTAAGTACTCAAGACAATTAATCAAGAGTGAAGGGATCTTCTAGGTAAACATGTTCCATCTTAGACTACATTTTCAATTACCATCAAGTGTGATCGCAGTCAAGTGTTGGTTTATTTATATTGAAACACATAATCATAATGTAGCACAGCTCTGACGTCGATAATATTGTCTTCATTGTCTCTCCTTTCTCGCAATGATTACTCTTATTAAGAACATTATTTTTAGATATTACTAGCCTTTGAACGCGGCTTCGATTATGTTAAGTTCAACTTTTCAACACCATATATTACTACTTAGAGGTTGAATTTTCAAAAATCCTTTCTTAGCGGATGCCAAATTTCAGCCCGATCAAACCAGTGAATTGAGCTTTGCATTGGTAGATCAGTCAGTCCTTTCATATATTTAGATTAACACACGGACCAATGCAAATGTTGGGCCAAGTTGAAGTTGAGCCCCAAAGTCGTACCGAAGAAATATCACATAGCGCGTTTGTTCGCTGAGCACTCGAATTTGCTCAACTCCGGCTCACTTACCACTCCCCATCTCTCCCCCGGTCCATCGACCGACCACTAATTGCGTCCGTTAATTAGGAAACGTCATGAGTGTTTACCGAGAGAGCTATAAGTGTGAAGTTCGGCCCTCGCTAATGCTGGCGTGAAATTACTTCCGACCAAGTTCAAACTTTTTGAGAAAATCAACTTGGCTTAATTAGCTGATGGGTTGGATTAGACGCTGCGTCTGCGGTCTAATAAGATTATGGGAGTTTTGTTTCTTCTAAGTTGTCCAACTTTACTTACCTTAATTTGGCTGGCCCTGTTTAATCTTCAGCGTCGGCATTGGGAACAAACAAATTGTAATTTTCGTCTTCAATACGTTAAGAATTTATTAGTTTTGATGCCAATCATTTTGTTTACTAACGATCTAAAGCTTGATAAGCATTAAATTAGGCAACTTCAACTGAGTCACTGTTCAAATCTATGCATCTTTAGGAGTCAGTCGAATAGGAGTTTGCCTCATGGCGAGGTCAGCCTCAGGTTGAAGCATCGACTCTACTTAACCCGCTGTACCGAATGCCTCTAGTAGATTTATTTCTCAGACGCAAAGCAAAATCATACTTACTAATATTATAAAATATGCGAAAGTGTGTTTGTTTGTTGGTTTGTCCTTCAATGACGCCGCAACAGAGCAACGGATTGACGTGATTTTTTGCATGGGTCTATTTGAGGACCTGAAGAGTGACATAGGCTACTTTTTATCCCGGAAAATTAAGAAGTTCACGTGGGATTTTAAAAACTAAATCCACGCGGACGAAGTTGTGGGCGATAGCTAGTTGGCTGATAAAGATAGGTACTTACATATTTATCAAAATCATCAAAAAATGTAACGTCGAGGAAATAAAAACTGAATTTTTCAATAACACGGGTAATTTTAATTTCATCCAATCTTACAAAATACATTCCATAAAGCACCAATAAAAAATCGTAATAGACTTGAGAATACTAACTTAGTTCAAAAATTCCAAAGAAAGAAACGATAGTAAAGGTATATCGTGATAATTAACACGTATCGGCTTAATTACGGAGCGTATCGGTGCCGAGTGAGATGTGTCTTTGTGGCACACTTTATTGACTTATGCCCTTAGATTAAGGATCAATAAAGACGTGATTTTTAGTAAGATATTGAGTCCTTCTTTTTTCATCATCCTTATCTTCTCAAATTGGACTTATTTATTTAAAATCTATATATTGACAACATCACACACAGAATTAATGAAATAGATCAACTGGTGGGACGTACAACTTTATAGTTCGAAGAGGTGAGAATCGAGATGGCATAAGTAGGTACTATAGGGATAATGTTTTGAGATAAGGAAAGAATTATTCTATTAATTCTAACTCTTATACATTTTGAACTTTTAGCTTAAATTTTTTTTGTTAAGTAGGTACATAGGTACTAGTTAATGTCTGCGACATCATCCGTGAGGTTTTAAAAATCCTCCCCAAGTCCTCAATTATAACTAAACATACAAAATATATACCTCCATCCCTAGCTCTGTTCCGGCGTGATTGAAGAACAATCCAAAAAACTTGTGTTTCTTCTTAGATTGTAAGATTTTATCATTCCATACTCGAACTATCGCTATAAGTTCAAGCAGTATACCAAAAACAATAGGAATAACTCAAACAACCCCGTATAATACAAAAATTTTCATCTTAATTACGCATTCATGAGCATCCATTGAGAGCTGACGGGAAAACAGCTCTCATACACTGTCTTATTAACATTCCTCCCCCGTGCGTCTCGATGAGTAATTGCTTTCTTAATTCGCGTCATCCATCCTTAAAATAGGGCAATTTTTCATTCGGCTACACAAGACTTATACCCAAATGTAATAGCGAGAAAAATAGACACTTCCGTGTAGATACAGCTCTATAAATTGCTTTTGGAACCGATCTTGTATCATAAAATCCCAACCATCGCCGGCCCACAACAGGACGCGAATGAAAAGGTTTAGGCCATAGTCCACCTCGCTAGCCAAGTTGCTGCTGGTGACTTTACACACCTTTAAAAATATTATAGAGACCTCTAAGGCATGCCACTATGCGCTCAAGATGTTTTCCTTCACCATTAAAGTAAGTGATATTTAATTTCTTAAAACGCACATACCTCTGAAAAGTCTGAGATGCGAGCGAGGGATCCAATCTTGGACTCTCACAAAAGGAAGCCAGTCTTAACTACTAAATTATCACCGCTTCTTTATCATAAAGTAGTTGGACTAAATCTTAATGATGATAATCATTGAAATGCTTGCAGATAAGCATATACTACCTAGTATAGTATTTGGCAGGTAGTTAATGCTTTAGTCCAATAAGTAGGGCTAAATTTTAAATTTTGACATTGGATTTTATAAAACGACTAGCTTTTACTCGCGGCTTGGCTCACGTTAAGTTCGATTTTTCAAACCCCTAATTTACCCCCCTAGGGATTGAATTTTCAAAAATCCTTTCTTAGCGGATGCCTACGTCGTCAAAGCTATCTGTATGCTAAATTTTAGCCCGATCCGTTCAGTAGTTTGAACTGTGCGTTGATGGATTGGTCAGTCAGTCCGTCACCTTTTCCTTTTAAGTATTTAGATAGTACCTATTCTTCAACGCAAAAAGTAGCAAACATTTCCTACAAAATAAGCGTTACATACTTAAGGCCTTAGAGTATGTAACGTTTATTTAACCCCTTAAGTGTAGGGGTTGCAATCGTTTTAATTGTTTCAAAGAAACCGGGTTTTGGTATCGTGGAAGAATAGGAGAAAACTTTTAGAACTCGTAATGAACGTTGTAAGACTTTGTAAATAAGTGGAACGCTATAGTAGCGACTTCTAGTTACAAAACATTTTGACGGCTTATTGGATTCATTGACACATCTCAGAGGCGAATTAATTTAAACTGGTTAAAGAAAGATCATGGAAGACGAGCTGCAAATATCTTAAAACAAAATCCAAGTTCCGTCTCCAATGTCTTCTACCTGGTTTCTTTATGACGTCAATCATATTATAACCTTCACACTCTCATTGCTATTGCTATATAACTTAGCAGGATTATATAGAATTCATGACATTGCCCTTCCGAATAGGAACAGTACAAGTGGGCGTCATTCGTCCACGAAGCGAAGTTCGCGAAATTTCGCGAACTGCTATAATTACCAAGATCTGATCCCAGAGCAAGTGGAAGTGGAAATAATCAGAATGACTCAAGGGATATGCTAAAACCTGTACTGACGGTCTTCCGGATCAGTCTTAATCTAGCATGCATTTTTTTTAATATAGCATGATGTTAAGTTAACAGAATGCTCTAAATAGTAGCCGACATAACCCCTGCAACTTCCAACTTTTTGTCGTGTGACATGTCTCTAATATAACTAAGCTAAGTTAAACTCTGGGGTTGAACAACGTGAAATCGTTAGTCGCTGTTTGCAGGCCGGTGGCTTTCTTTCCCTTCCTAGGCCTTAATTTATTCCACGAAAAACACAAAAGGATTCTGGGGAGACGGCGAGCGTCGTTAGCGATATTGTAATTTTATTATTTGTATTTTTTCGTATACTTTTAATCACTAGGGCTCAATTCAATGGGCGGGGGAGAAAATCAGATTTCAATTTCAATTAGCAAATATTCTATGAATGGATTGTATTCGAAAGATTTAGTGTTAATGAGAGCCTTCGTTACTGTAAACTAGCTTTTTTTGATACTTCACCTGAATAGAGTTATCTGTAACCTCCCCTTCCACCCCCTTTATTGTAAGTACTTTATTAATAAATTCAGTCTAGAATCTTCTACGCGTCTTCTGCTTTAATAATTTTGGCAGTGTCAAATTAATGAAGAATGAGAAATCATGATTAAACAAAATCAAATTTAACTACGTTAACTTTGGCAAAAGCATCTAAGACAAACACTAACACAAAGACACTATTGACTAATATAATATAAAAAAATATTTTAAAAAAACCGACTTCAAACGACCGTGCCACTACAAAGTATATAATTTATTGTTGATATTTTAAAAACTGCTCGATCGATTTCGATAAAATTTCAATGGGACCACCTGGGAAGTATATCCTTTCATAAAAAAAGAATTTTCCGAATCGGTTCAGACGTCTTCGAGTAATCGGTAAACATACATAAAAAAAAAGATTCCGACGAATTGATAACCTCCTCCGTTTTTGAAGTCGGTTAAAAAATACTCTTAATAGTTATCTACATGGTTCGAAGAACTGAATTAGGTCATTTAAGTCCCAAGATGCTGGAGTGGCGACCCTGCATCGGAGAGCGCAGTGTTGGTAGACCCCCACTATTGATCGACGACATCAGACGAGTCGCATGTATCCGCTGGATACAAGCGTTGCATGACCGAGGCCGGTGGAAGTCCATGCAAGAGACCTTTGCCAACATCTATTCTATCGGTTGATAAAGAAAGCCGAAGAAAAGCTACAACCATTTTGAAATCTGACGCAACGTCATAACATAAAGACAATTAAAGAGTCGCCTATTGCACGCAAACCACAAATAATTCATTAGTGCATCCATTGTACGATCACTTACTGTCATGTGGACGTTTAAACTTGCTGTAATTACTGTAGTGAAACAACTGAAAGGTTAGAAATAATTGGATAATAAGGGAGCTCATGCACTTAAATGACGTGACTACTGACTACTCTTGTGATATGCTGTAAGTGATAAAAAATGGAAATTGTCGGTGTCGTATGAGGTTTTAAAAGCCATTTAAAAAGTTGTCAGTAATCGTTTTTTATTACCTCCCTGGCGCCATGCGCTTACCCGATTCGCAAACAAGATGTACTTCGAACTCTGGCTTCGAAGGCATGCTTATAGATCATGAGGTTTTCTTCTTCCCAGTAGAGGTGGTGTCCGCTTTCCGGCGTAATGTTGCGTACTTCACCCAATCTTGTGTAGTCAGCATTTTCTTGAGCGGACAGCGATATTAAGACATCCGTTACTGACCGTAACTCTGTGATTTCCGAGTTCATAATCCTACCATCATCTTAGACGGGTTCTTTGCAACCAAGAAGCATTGTTTTGTTTGCAATTTATCTACGATGTCACAGACATTGAGCTTACCCCAATCAATGATCACACGTTAAAAGCTTTTTGACATAGATTATATTTATTATTATTTTAAGAAATATTGCTAAATTGTAAAGAGACTTCAATTTATTATGTAGTCTAATTAATAGTTTAATTAATATAATGGCTATCAACCTTATTTTTATAAAGCGATCCGATTTGAATGTTCAAGTTTTAAAAATGCAAATTATCACGAAACAAGTTAAGCACGCGCGTAAACAAATTACAAATCGTCTTAAAAAATGTTTTACGAAATTCAATTTGTCCAATCCGTCGACACGAACCAATTAGATCGTCGGACGTCGAGGAAGCCGCAATTAAAAGGAAATTCTCAAATATCTTCCGACTTAATGACTTCTTTGCTTGTTAATTCCTTGTCGCGAAGGAAAAAACCGGAGTGGGATTAATTCCAAGTGCGAGTCGATTGTTTGCATAAGCCCGCGCCGGGGAAACATCACCTCTTCGCCACCGGCTTAAAAAAATAATTAAAATTCGTAATCACTCTTGACTCGCCCCACTGGGGGACCGTCTTTCCGAGGCTTTGTGGAATCGTGATTTAAGAAACTTCAACCGCTTTTACACGAATGACTTTATTACGAGGCCCGAGTCACTTCGCGACAGACGTCGGAATGTTTATAGACGCCTTAAAAATTTCCACATGCACGCTACTTCGGAAGTTTGGCCGCTTCGTTACGGGTCGCCCGCGAAATATGAAAGCTCATCCTTGCATGTTAGCTGGTAGTTTTCTGCCCTCTTAACAACATATTTGGGCATATTTCGATTACCATAAAGCGCTCGATGTGATGTATAGTACGTGCATTTATTGTTTTGGCATGGAATAGGCATGAAGTTCATACGTGTACGGTTATTATATACCTACATCTTTTATCGGCAAGACTTTAAGTTAACTGTATAGCCAGGTACCTATTTGTTCTGCAGTCACGACAACCGCAAGGCATTTTAGATGATTGCGATATATTTATGTGGAACATTATATTTTAACTACGTATCCGGTACGGACAGTTCTCAATGTGAAGTTAATATGGGTGCCTGGTACCTACCTGTAACTGTACTGCATAATTTTTATGAATCTCGCTTAGATTTTCGACGATATTAAACAGTTAATGAATTTCTTAATGACAAAGTTGCATGGAAGCTTTGCAGCTTTGCTCCAGTTGAGGGTTGCTCATGATGATCTTGTGATCATGAGCGCAAGTCTCCTCTCAGAGAAGGGTTATAGGCCATAGTCCACCACGCTGTGCTGGCCCAATACGAATTGGTAGACTTAACGCGCTTTTGAGAACATTATGGTAAACTCTCAGGCGTGCAGGATTCCTCACGATGTTTTCCTTCACCGTTAAAACATGTGATATTTAATTGCTTAAACGCACTTAACTCCGAAAAGTAAGAGGTGCGTGCCCGGGATTGAACCTGCGACCCCCCGAATAGGTGACCGCAGTCCTAATCACTGGGCTATCACTCATAATCGACCACAAGATTTTAATATTTATAAAACAAGGTTAATAAAAAAAATTAATATAATTTATTAAATATGTTGATAACCTAAATTTCTATTTCTTTACTAGCTGATCCAGCGAACTTCGTACCGCCAACTTATCTATATAAATAAAACAAATAAACTATCCCAATCCAAAAAAACTATCCTATCTTTTAAGTTGGACCAAATTACAGATAGTTACGAAGTTTGATAAAAGTCGGTTCAGTAGTTTAGGAGTCCATCGCGGACAAACAACGTGACACGTAATTTATATATATTAAGATTAAAGGGGTTGTTCACATAATGAACATGTCACCCTCATATTGTTTGTAACAATTTTGTACCGACTCTTTTCAGCAGAATCTACTTTCCGAACTGGAGGTAGTCTTGACTTCTTATACAAGCCAGCAGTATTTATATACTTCTGGCCCACCTGAAATAAAAAATTTTGATTTTTAATTACAATTTATACTACCTACTTTGGTGTTTAAAAAACAATTTCGATCCCTAAAAAAGCTTTCGTACCCTCTCTTTGGTTATGCTGATTCCAGCTTTAAGTATTTTAAAGAGTATACGTACTCGTATCAATACTAAAAGTGTCCACATTTTTTGCAACGACAAAGCAGACATCTTATAGAAGCTTCTACAGAGGCCCGTTTCGGAGGTTACTTTAAAATTCCGCCTAAACTCTGCATATAGAGCGGCTCAATAGAATGTAAAATAGCCAACAATGGGCAGACAATTCCTTGCTTCATTCAAAAGAATTCGGGCTTATCACGGTCTTAAATTAATAAGCATTCAAGTTGAGCCAAGTAAAAATGAATAAAGCTCGTAACACCGAACAATGCCTCAACAAGGATGGTGCATTTCGTCCCTGAGAGCGCTTGCAAAACAACAATAATTCTTCTCCCCGTGAAAAGATTTTCAGCGTTATTCCACTTGAAATTATTATATTTTTTCTTGTCGTCGTCTTGCCATTGTCTCGGGACGTAAGTACAGAGGTAAGTAATGAAAGAAATTGGGGGTTCTTAGCTCGGACGAAGGGACGCCAAGATTTGCGTGGCCGCGCGCCGTCTAATGCCGAGTAATGAGACAGCCTTAAGATATTCCGCTCAGCGGTTGGATTTATTAGATTCAGCCGAATGGAATTAGCCCTCTCGGAGATATGAATATTCGACCGAGCGAAGCGAAGGTCTTTGAGTTAACTAGGGCGATTTGCACTTGTCCGTCCGTCCGTCCGTCCGTCCGTCCGTCTGTCAGAGCCTTATAACTTTTGAATTACTGAACGTAATTACTTCAAATTTAGATATAATATGTAAACCGATGGCCTCCAGCCGAAAATGGCTTAAAAAGTTATAAAAATCTTTATTTCAGGGGGGCTCTCATAGAAGCGAATGCGAAGTAAAAAAAAAAAAATCGCGTTACATAAAATTGTTACGTATCATTTTAAAGATAATTTTGAACTGAGTACAAAAATATTTTTTTTTTAATTTTTCCCTTAAAATTGACGAAATGGGGGGCTTTCAAAGTGGCGATTTTATACGCTCGCTTGAAGACGCTCTCTAGAAAAATCCGCTATGGATTTTCAAACTGATTTTATGTTTTTAGGTCACTTATATCCTGTACTTGAACAACAAATACTAAAATTATATGAATATTATAAAGAAACGAGATTATTTAATTTTTAATGGGCGTCAGTAATTCATATAGCATCAACATAGCTTCACAATAATGCTAATAGATGGCGCAGTCAGTAACTATTCCCATGGAACTACGAGTTAAATTCAATGTTTGATAAATAATTCAATGTTTTCACTAACGTTCCCTAACCTTTACGGGCTACCTATAAGTTAGGTGATTGATGTTTTCTGTCAACTTATTTATCACGATCCTGTACGGGACACCTAAAAGGATATTGGGACGGATGTTAGGACTTAGGATTGTATTTAGGAGCTACCTACGTTAAGAGACTCCTACTTAGGGGATGATTTAGGTATGTTTGGTGAAAACGGGCATAATAATAATGTCAGTTTTGGTTATCATGTATCGATTGAATGAATAATCATGGGATACCGTTACCGCGAGGTCTCAGTTCGGGGCGAACCACTAGTTTATATTATTAATAACTTTATGTTTTACGGTAAAGGTAAAGCTTAAGATTCTAAATCACATATAATACTTTGAATAATTACAAAATATGAATAAAAAACTTGAGAGGTGTCAAGGGACACCCGGATGGAACGTAGTTCCTTTCGATTAATTAATTTGGCATTGTGTTCGGTATTTTCGCGGTACGCGGTAATTTTTTTTAACTTATAAGTTATAAAAAATTAGGGAAATATTCCACATGTAGAAATTATTTAAAATAAAATTGAAAATAGAAAATTCAGTCAGTCGAGCTGGAATTTGAAACATCGACTTTTAACTGTTAGGTGACTGCAGAAGCCACAAGGCTACGGAGACCCAATATTGTACCTCGAAAACACCGAACACAATGCCTTCAAAAAAGTGTCGGTTTCAAAAAAGTGTCGATCTGTCTAGTGTCCCCCTTCCGAGTTCCGCACCGCGCGATAAGGAACTACGTCCCAAAAATCAGGTAAAAAATATTTACTTTATGATTAATATGAAAAAATAATTTTTTTTGGGTTTTATTCATCACGTGTTATTTATGTTTTTAAAAATTGGCAAAGTTTTGAGATTCCAAAAATAAATCTCAAAAATTTAAATAGTAATTCATATAACCAGCATAAGCTATGACGGACAGACGCGTTGAAGTAACACTGTAAGGGTCTCTTTATAAATTACCTAATACCTTTATTACTCTTGAAAGCCTTTAGCATTAATTTTTACTAAGACGCATTTCCACCACTATCTATCAGTACCTACATACATGCAACCCTGCAACACATCCCAATTCAAACATAACCATTCCATTTACATAGGCAAGCGGTTTCCCTTAGACTCCGTTTTGACCCGACATCCAGCATTTTTAATCTCGTTGCCTGAACACGTGGGCCCCAACCCTCTACTGTGTTTACCTTCCGAAATAGTTTAACTGGAGCGATTTGCATATACTTATGCATGGTCCGTCCTCGCTTGTTGACTGTGCCCTTTTTCGTTTTACAAAGGCAGTTTCACCAAAGTAATAATCTTGTGTTGCTAATTTACAATATACTTCTTTATTTTCGCTCTACTTTTGTTGACTAGATAAGCTAAAATTGAAATAATTTTCGTTATGCAAATCGATGATTATTTTGAAACCACTTTAACGAAATTTGGAATAATGATAGTCTGCTTCTAGAACAAACGCAAGCTACTTTTTATCCCAGAATATTAAATACTAGAGAAAAATATCAAAGAGAGAAGAAAGTTTTTATAAAATCTGAATCCAAGTAGGTAAAGTCGCAGGCCGTCGAAGATATTATTGGCAATTATTAAAGAAATAATATTAATTACTCATAATGCTGATACCTAATTACTGAAGACCTTCAAAGTAATACAAAATTTAATTAAGTACCTACACTACATATTTATTTCGTAGATAGAAAGGTAAATCTTGTATGTTTTCGGCAGTTATGTTAGACAATTTTTCTGATGCTACAGACGCTATTAGATAACTTTGGTCCTTTAACCTCGTCAACTGGTTTAATATAACAGTATTATTGATTTTCCTTTATTATTTGAAATTTAAAACAGCTGTCAGGGAAGAAAGCTTCAGTTGATTGTATGAACGTCCTGCGATAAAAATATGGAGCTAAAATAATGCGTCTCGAAGAATTTCTATTATTACGATCTGGAACGAATTTAATGACGATTTGTAAATGGAATGAAATATGTAATGGCACAGAATACTATCTATATGTCGCAGTAAGATAGTTGAAGCCATGTTATAGCTATAAACCTAGGTTTATAGCTATATGCCGGAAGATAGCTATACGAAAGCGATTCATAGCTATCATACTAGGAATATAGCTATAATACGAACGCGATCTAGTAGTATAGCTATCTGACTAGACTAGTAAAATGGTTATAGAAGTATACATTTTCTTTGATTTGCTTAACTGGTTACTCGTTTTTAAACCCCGATAAAAAAGGAGGCCTGTTTTGATGCGATTTTGCCTGTTTGAAAGCTGACGTGATCGAGATCGATCTTAGCTACAATTTATATTAGCTTACAATTTAGCTTATTAGCTACTATTTTGGCAAACATAGTACTTCTATAACCATTTTACTAGATTAGTCTAGTCAGATAGCTATATTACTAGATCGCGTTGGTATTATAGCTATATTCCTAGTAAGATAGCTATAAATCGCTGTCGTATAGCTATCGTCCGGCAGCTTCAACAATCTTACTGCGACATATACAAATAAATAAAACTGAAGTGTCTGGCTATGATTCCGAAATAACAGCTTCATTTAAGCTGATATTATACTTGATCATCATCATCAATCAGCAAGCCTTAACGGCTCACTTTTGAGCGCAGGTCTCCTCTCAGAATAAGGTTATACCGTTGTCCACCACACTGGCCTAATGCATATTGACAGATGTCACACACTTTTGAGAACATTATGGATAGAATAAACTAAACACTTAAATTAATATATTCACTTAATTTGTGCAAATAATTAAATTAAATTGAATGCATACTAGAAACATGACCGATAGCAGCGGTGAGCAGTCCTATGTAAACAGAACTGTTCCGCCAAGATATGGGCAGGTTAGAGACGTGGGTCTAATCGATATCCTTATAATGATTGCCGGAGGAACTCGCATACGAAATAAGGAGGGCGCTTGACGGAGGTGTCCGGGGGCGGAGGGGGAGATATGAGACGATTTAGATTTTTTCCCTCTTTTATTCTTTCGTTTTTTTTGGGGGAGCCCCCTCGAAAAGGGTGAGGAATTTAAGACGGTGCGATCGATTTTTCGCGTATGCATTGGTATTCTCGTAATGTCTTACTCGAGATTAGAGTTATGCTTTTTATGTACAGCGGTGGTCGGTCAGCTGAATATTTTGTTTAATCAAATGATTCAAGTGCCTATGATGAGTTATATAAGACTTATTTTTGAATAAACGTCCATTTGCTTTGATTGTTGTGCGTTTCTTTTGTATTTTCTTTGTGAAAACCCGTCGTGTCAAAACTAAATGTATCGGTGTAGTGTTAGTTACACCTCTATGAAACCTCCACTGAAATATAATGACAAATCTTATAATTTTGGTATCGATTTTTAACCCCTGACGCAAAAAGTGGGGTGTTATAATTTTAACGTGTTTATGTGCGTGTTTCCTCGTAGCTCCCCAACGAATCGACCGATTTTGATGGAGTTTTCTGTTTGAAAGCTGACGTGATCGAGATATTTGTCAGCCATAAATTATGAATCATCCACGCGGACAAAGTCGCAGGCAGCGGCTAGTTAAGTAGTAATAAAATTGAAAACCAATTTACCTTTTGAAGACGAATAGACCTCAACAAATACCAGTGCAAATGTTATATATTTTACGGTCAATACTAGGCCAATATAAATATTTGTCATCAGCTAAGGCAAAAAACCTTCGATAAAAACTGGATAACTGATGATAAACACTGTCTCAGACATCAGACAGTCATTGTGACTACGATTATTAGGTACTTGCCTATAGATAAGCATAAAGCTAAGGACGCCTTACTTAAACTTAACCTAACTTAACTTACTTAAAGTTATAAGTAAACGCAAAAGTGTGTTTGTTTGTTCGTCTGACCTTGAATCACGCAACAAACGAGCAACGGATAGATGTACTCTCCATTCCCAGCCAAATCGGTTCCCTCGTTGTGGCGTGGAGTAACAAACATCCATCCATCACATCCATACTCACAATCGCAAACTTCCGTATAAATAAAATATTAGTAGGATAGTTTGTAAGGATTTAATAAGTATATTCATCGTTTTGTTTCTGCGTGCTGTAGATTGTTCGTGCCAGAATACCACGTCGTTTGACCAAAAAAAATCAAAGTAAATTCGTTCATTAATAGATTACCGGTGAGCACAAAAGGCAAGGCGCGAGCCGCGAAGGGGCTAAAAGCATTTCGGTCCACAAAAAGTCTCAATTAAAAACCTGACGGAAGCTTTTAGAAGGTAATCCTTCAAATTGTTTCCAACGCCCCCTCATTAGCACCGAAAGTGTTAAAAAATAAACTTTTTAATCTTTATTACTTGGACTGCGCTAAACGGGTTAAATTATTATAGGACAAGCGGTATCTCATTTTTTATTCTTTAACCCTTTGCTTGATATAATTTATCGGTGGCTGGGGGTATTTTTCTTTGAATTTTTTAGGTCTGTTTAATTTTGGGCGATGTAATTGAGGGTGGTCTTTGACGGGATTTATCATTAATATTCTTTTGCCACGCCTTTGATGAAGACGTCTTCGTTACGAAGGAAGTAAATGTGCGATTATGAATGGATTATGACAACGGCAGATTTCAGGGATTAGACTTAGATTTTAAAACTGTTTAATCACATCTGTAGAGCTATTCTCTATCTCAGTGGCTATCGAAAGAGTGTATTACGAAATGCAGATTTGACAATTTTTAGTTAGCAACTTTCCATTGTTTTCCATAGCAACTGGAAATGTCAAAAATAGAGAATACAGCAGCTGTGCTTTGAGGAATTAAACCTTACATTTTCAAATTATGACCATGTAATATAACACGAATCCAACTCGGCTGGGCAGCGTTCGGGAAGCTCCGAGATATCTTCTCGTCCAAAATTCCTCAGTGCCTGAAGACTAAAGTCTTCGAACAGTGCGTGTTGCCAGTGATGACTTATGGATCCGAGACATAGTCGCTAACTGTGGGCCTCATAAGGCTCAGGGTCACTCAGCGAGCGATGGAGAGAGCTATATGCTCGGTATATCCCTGCGAGATCAAATCAGAAATGAGGAGATTCGTAGGAGAACCAAAGCCACCGACATAGCTCAGCGAGTCGCGAAACTGAAATGGAAATGGGCGGGGCACATAGTTCGAAGAGCTGATGGTCGTTGGGGTCCCAAGGTGCTGGAGTGGCGACCCCGCACCGGTAAGCGCAGTGTTGGCAGACCCCCCACTAGGTGGACCGACGACATCAAACGAGTTGCAGGGACACGCTCGATCCAGGCGGCGCAATACCGAAGTCCATGCAGGAGACCTATGTCCAGCAGTGGACATCTAAAGGTTGGTAATGATGATGATGATGATGATGAATATAACTTGAAAACCTGATATGCATTATACCAATACTCACTCACTCACTCACTCTGCCGATCGTCTACTTATCTTTCTTTTCGAAATAGTAGGTATAAATAGGAAAAAGGGGAGAAAAGAAGAAATATTTAAAACAACACTGCCCTAGATTCGTATCGAAAAATAAAAACAGAATCGGGTAACTAATCCGAAGCAAACAAACTTCGTTAATTACGCGAATAAATCCAAACAATTCGCGAACCGACTCCGTCGCAAACAAAAGCGGACGAATTAAAGAGAAAAGAAAAAAAAAGCGGCAGATGGAGAAAAAACATTTCCTTGACAAGTTTTACCAACAATGTTACAAAACGACCGGACGGAGCGATGAAAAAGTTTTACGTCATTAAACTCGTTAATTAATTCAAATGAAACCGCGAGAAAAACATTTGCATTCCCCGCTTTCCTTGTCTCGAAATAAAAGAAAGCTTAGGGCGAGTACAAGCGTTAAGGCACTAAAAATTAACAAACACCCGATACATTGCTATCGATTTGCTTTGATTAATTATCTGATGGTAGGTGTAAGGTGACGATGTGATGCAGTCTAGATTGGTAGCGGGCTAACATGGAAGGTCTATGGCAATTTACTTTAAACCTATCATCATCATCATCATTAGCAACCCATCAACGGCTCACTACTGAGCGCAAGTCTCCTCTCAGAGAAGGATTATAGGCCATAGTCCACCACACTGGCCTATAACCCTGGCCCAATGCGAATTGTCGGACTTCACACACCTTCAAGAACATTATGAAGAACTCTCAGGAGTGCAGGTTTCCTCACGATGTTTTCCTTCACCGTTGAAGCAAGTGATATTTAATTGCTTATTAAGCATTAAACCTATAACCTAACTTATTCGCTTTCTGAACGCCATTATATCGGAACGCTAAACCGCTTGGCGGCACGTGTTTGACGTTATGGTGGTAACTAGCCTTGGCCAAAGCCTCCCACCAAACAAAATACAGATAAATGAATTTTACTGCCTTGTTTTTTCTAACTCTTTACGTTGCCCTAAGTCGTTTTACAAAAAAACTGCGAAATGGGACTGAATCGTTTAATAAACTCGGTGTCGACTAAAATTAATTAATACTTCACCTTGCAAGTTTTAGCCCCTCATATTAGGCGCTATTATTTCTACATACTATATACTCTATAGCAATGAATCTAGTGGTTAGGACTGTGGTCTCCTATTCAGGGGGTCGGTCGCAGGTTCGATTCCGAGTACGCATGATTTTGACGTTCATGACGTTCGATTCCTTAAACGCACTTGACTCCGAAAGGTCAGAGGACCTTTCGGAGTCAAGTGCGTTTAAGCAATTAAATATCACTTGCTTCAGCGTTGAAGGAAAACATCGCGAGGAAACCTGCACATCTGAGAGTTCTTCATAATGTTTTCAAAGGTGTGTGAAGTCCGCCAATTCGCATTGGGCCAGCGTAGTGGACTATGGCCTATAACCCTTCTCTGAAAGGAGACCTGCGCTCAGTAGTGAGACGTTGATGGGTTGCTGATGATGATAATGATGATGATATACTCTACAGTTATAGGACGCATTGTCTTAATACATTTTACAGTCATGTCTTGTCTACCTCTTGTTGTTGCCCTAAGTCGTTTTGCAAAAAAACCGCAAAATGGAAATGGACCGTTTAATAAACTCGATGTCGACTAAAATTAATTAATACTTCGCCTTGTCTTGCAAGTTTTTTGCCCTTCATATTAGACGCTATCATTGCTCAAGGGTCGGCGAGGGGAGTGCTCGTACTTTATAATGGTGTAATAATTAAGACAAAGGCCCTTGATAACTCGGCTAATTATTCATTTCTGGTTTAACATTGACTTTTAAGGACCTCAATTTGTAATTCCGCTGTTGAGATATTTCTTTAAACGATTTGAATCAATTACTTAGGTACTACGTTTTTCTTTTGTTTATTTTGAATTATATTTTTATATGAACTTTGACGGCAAAAAAGAAACAAAAGGCACTGATATGCCTTTCATTTCATTTTTTGTTTTTAATGTTTTTAAACAGATTACAAGAATTTGAATTATATAAAAAAAATCCATAGCATCTAAAGTTATTCCATTGATCGTAATCGTATTCGATGACATTAGCGTCAAAGTAAAATAAACCATATTAGCATTGAATTAGAGCTCAATTTCGTGTATGCATTCTTATACGTTTAGGTATGTACGATACGCTCCATAACGCTCCATGTTAAAATCAGTTGTACTGAATTTGTGACTTTAAATCGATACAATCAAGGATTATTTTACTTTGATGCTAATGTCATCGAATACGAATACGATCAATGGAATAACTTTTAGACAAGTGGTACCTAGTGCCTACAATAGGTGTAGTAATGTTTTTTTAAACCAATACTGATCTAAACAGGGTTTTTATAATCGCTTCTCTCTCACTTTTTGCAAGGTTTCTTTAACTTGGCTGCAAGTTTCCTACAAAATAAAAGAGCAAGTACAGTTTTTATGTGCTATAATACAGCGGTAGAAAAACATTGATATAAGAATCTGCAGATACACAATATTTTCATTGAAATAAATAAAAGTATTCTTTTGGGTCTTCCTGTAAACTTAGAAAGATTACCGTGGACTATACTTCGTTATTTTTAAAAGTGTCTTCATCTTCCAAAACTAAATAATATCATTACTCGTATTTTTCATTATAGTTAGATGCTATTGCAATTTCTAGTCACGTTGACCTATCAAAAGTACATTTTAATTTATTCGATGATAATAATATTATGTAGGATACTTTCTGATACTGATTCACACCTGGTGGTAAATGGCGATGTGGTCTAAGATGTAAGTTGGCTAATCTGGAATGGAAATAGCATTTATGTAAAACAGCCTTGTCATCTTCTTTCCGATATCGTCCTGATTTTGGTGGAACCGCGGTCGGAACTCGCTGCAATGAAACGTTTATTTTATTGAAATATTAAGGACGTGCCAAATCGACGTGGACGAAATGCCGAAGTTTCTGCGCACGGTATTTCGCTGGAGTTTTCCGTTACATTTGTCCCTGGCATTATGTAATAAGATACTCTGTAACATAATCCGTATTCGCAATAGTATTTGCACGGGCTCTTAGTTTGTTCGGATACTTTTTTACCCGATATCTTAAGTTTTGCGACCTGGATATCTTGGTTTTTAGATATCAACATATAGAAAGTAAATAATGCCTCGTAAGTTAACATGTAACAGTTTTATTTGTCGATAAAATTACTAAGGCAACTGCGTGCACGCCTCAATTTTAGAGTGCCTTAAATTGGTTTATCCAACGCTCGTATAAGGAATTTCATGGCTGTTGAAGGTTGTTTAGTTTCTTAATTAGTGGACGGCGGTTTTAAACCTCACAATATTGTTTTATTCGTTCACCTGCTGGTTATAGTAATGTGTTTGGAGTACAGTAGTAGACATAATCTAATAAAAGTTTTTACTGAGGATTAAGATTTATGGTCAACATGATCTACGCTACGTTCACAAGAGCAAGTTTTAGTATTAGGAAATGAACTGATGAATTATTAATTAAGTATTGTTATTATTCAATGTCAAAATTAATCATATCAAATCACAGAGTACCTAAATAATATTTTAAATTTATTCTTTACATAACCATGCCATATTAAAGCAGAATACGTATCACTCATGTAAAATAATAGAGGTCATCAAAAATTTTATTTAAAACTGCTATTCAATTATGATGATAACGCTCCCATTTGCTATACACTTTCAAAACATGTTAGCCGTACCTAGTCCCGCATCAGAATCTTACGATCTCCAACCATTGCATTGGTCTGTTTTGCAATTTTGAAAATACCGCTTATTCTTTTGGTCTTTAGTTAATTCAATTATATCACTAAGTATAAATTATTTCAATAAAAAAGCATGATTTAGATAAGATTTTGTCGATACAGATTACAGAAGAAATATAATATGAATCCAATCGGAGATTCTATAATGTACCTACCATCGCCAAGGTAGATAAATACGAGGATAATGCGATAGAGTTGTGCTGTAGTAGGTGGTGGAAGGATATCTGTACTCAACTTGTTCTAAGTCATTTTAACGGCTCACAATCGACTCAATAAGAAAGGTAAGATGCAACACGGTAATCTCCCTCGCAGAACATGACCTTAGCGCCTACGCCGCGCGGGCTCACATCGCGAGCGTGAAAGAATTAAAAAATTCCGCGCACAAAATTATCTTCGCATAAACGCCATGTACGAGGCCCGATCTGATAATGTGCACCATTAATTTGAACAAAGTTCGCGTCGACACCGCATTCGCCTTATAAAGGTGAGACGACAAAATTTATAAGTTCGATTACTTTAATCTCGGTTAACTTATGCGAGTACAATTTCAAAGCTGACAAAAGAAATGCACGCAATAAATCGTCGGCCGCTTATCTTTTAAATATGCCTGTATTGTTTGTAAGGGGGTGTTGTGTGGAACTAGCGCGGGGGTAATTAATTTAATGAGCCGTGCGGGGCGGCACGCGAAGTTTTTCAATCGTGTTTGTTCCGGGTGTCTTCCTGTATTTTGGACATATAAATTGTACAGACAACACTACATTTAGCTGGATTTTTTAGGTCGCGAAATTAGAGCTGCAGTGTGAAGACTTCAATCGAAACGACCCCTAGGTTGCCATTGGCCCTAATTCGGTATTCTAGTCTCCACGTAATCTTTAATAAACTAAAGTAAATTGACAGTCCAAAGATTTTTTAAAGAAAATTTGCCATGTTGAACTTAAAGGATATCACCCTTTCAACTCCAAATAAACGTACCTAAAGCTCGGGTTTAGGAGTGGGTACGACAATAGTGCAACGGGTGGGAATTGAACCGTTCCACCTTTTAGATTTCCGCATCATTAACCGTTGGACTACCTATTGAAGCTTTTTAATTTTGATAAAGTTATCTTTCTTAAATTTTCTCTGCGGAAAATGATTACAATTGTTTAGGCCAGTCAATTTGTTTTCGAGATTGTGTAAAACTGAATTAGGGTCGCAGGCACTAAAAATGATTACTTATTCAATTTCACGAGACTGCTGCACAATATTGCAAACGTATCTACGAGTATGAATGAAATCTAGTACACATTGATATTAATTCGGATGTAGACAATCTCCAAACTCATTTGATAAGTCTAATGGTTAGTAAACTAGGTAAAAGTCTAAAATATTATTTTTTTTTAGAATAGGCCGTTTAGCTATAGTTTGACGGATATCAAATGGAAGTGAAATGTAGCGCAAAAATTCAAAAAATGAAAATTATTTCATCTAGGCCAATTTGTTGCTCTTATGACAAATCAAAACTCTACCACTGCACTGGATCGAAAAGCAAATTCTGTTGAAAAGAGAAACTACAAAGTACTAGCGTTCTACCACAGACATTCAACTATCTTTCCTATTTGTTCCGCTTCCATGGAATCGCGGCGGTTTGTGCTTTAGTAAGATGTTTAATTTAGAAAAAAATCGGCCAAGTGCGAGTCGGGCCTCGCTCTTTTAGGGTTCCGTTAAAAAAATTAAATTAAAAGATTTCCATCTACCCACCTACCCATTTTAATTTAATTTTTTTAATTTAATTTAATTTTTATTATTTGTTGTTATAGCGGCAATAGAAATACATAATATGTGAAAATTTCATCTGTCTATCTATTACGGTTTACGAGATACAGCCCGCTGACAGACGGACGGACGGACGGACGGACGGACGGACGGACGGACGGACGGACGGACGGACGGACGGACGGACAGCGTAGGCTTAGTAATAGGGTCCCGTTGGTACCCTTTGGGTACGGAACCCTAAAAAGATTACTTTAATACAAACGTAGGTACAAGTGTACAACAGTGTACCGTACCTTCCTTTCGTGGAAAGCTCGCGCTTAATCAATTCGTACTAATGAGGCCAATATGAATCGCGCTTCTTAATCCCTTGCTCGGAGGCCAGCCGTAATAAATAATGGCATAAGAGCACGAGCCATATTTCTCGATTAAGTGCGAAAGTGCACATTCGATCGAGGCACCACAAAAAGAAACTACTTAAAAGGGGTTGTTAACATTTCATTGCGCGTCAATATATATTGTGACTTATGCGGGGGCTTATAAAACGAGCAGTGTATTAACCGGTTCGTGTATTGTACTTGTGTTTTGATACATTCGTTAGGCTTCATTTTCGCAGTGCGTGGTATCTGGTAGGCGCGTCATTATGGCACGGATTGGTCACGCGAATCAGATGTTCCTGTCCGCGCAATTATAATCAGTACGTTACGGAACTCGTAATTCTAAAGTAATCAAAGGTGGAGCCATCTGTTTGCAAATACGTAACCAGGGAGCTGGTGGCAGAAATTGTTAACTGCGAATTATAGAATTGCGCGACTGAGCACCGTTGCGATTGTCGGAATTGTTGTCATTGGCTGCCTTTGTGTAACTTTTTCCATAAATAAGTATTTTAGTCAAGAGTAGAGAGTAACAGCAAATAGTAAAGTGATTGAATTCTCCATATTGAAGCTCTGTCTTTCGGTTCAACGGCCTTTGGTACCTACACCACTTTTGCTGCACTTACTCGCATTTTAAATTTCTTCTACTCAAATAATCTGTTGGAGTTTACTCCTTAAGAATCGATTTTAGGCGCCCGGTATGAGAAAAATCCGAGCAGTAAAATCAACTTATCAATAACCTCGTTACGTTTTTCACAACGATGCAAATTTCTACCCTAACGCTGAGTAAATAAGGTTGGTTTTCGTGCGAAAGAGCTTTCCGAGGGAAGCCGTGACCTCGTTACGTTTTTCACAACGATGCAAATTTCTACCCTAACGTTGAGTAAATAAGGTTGGTTTTCGTGCGAAAGAGCTTTCGCTTCGGGAAGCCGAGCGCCTACTGATCGGGTCCGAGCGCGCGTAAACTCCAGTCGTGCGTCGGAGCTGACACACTCACGTCTTTTTTCTTCAAATGTCTTCACCAATTTCCTTAATTGCTATTTGATATGTTTTTCAAACGATATAACTCCGGCTTTTGAAGTAAACACCATGGACCATGGATTCAATTTAAGGACAGAGCAATAAAAATATTTTAACATCATCTGAAAATACATCTGTATCCACAGCATTTAGCTGAGCTAGGACCCTTTCATTGGCATGACACATAGTAGACACTGGTTAAGTTGGATTTTAAGCACCTCTGTGTGTTCATTTCATTTGTATTTTTATTTTATTTTTGTTTCTTTTGATGTCAATGAAGAAACGATATTCTATTTTATTCTATTCTATTCTGAAAATAGAAAGGTCGAAGGTTTATTCTCCACTCCCAATACATGTTTTACTCTTGGGTATTTGGAGAGGATTCGGGTATTATTCCAGTTCAGCATGAATAATTTTTTTATACAAATCAATCCCTAAAATTGTCACCAGCTCTCAGCTAACTGTAGAGATGAGCCGGAGAAATCGCGAGACTGTCAGTCGGTTATTATGTCTATGTGAAAGTTGGATTTGCAATTAGAGATTTGTAAGCTGTTGTCACTACTTGTTACTATTCAACTGTCGTTTCGGATCGGTATCTTTAATTCTTATGACAAAAGTAAGCAGGCAAGTATAAATTAATGTGGTGTTGTGGCAATTCATTAGTTGTCATCATTGTTGTTAACTTGAAAAGTAACATGAATAATGTTTAAATACGTACTTAATTTTTTTTGAGTATTTCTCTAATCTCTTCTTTGTAATCTAAAGATTTAAAAATTAATTATGTATGTACCTACATAATATCATCTATTTTCATTAATTATTAAAAATGTCTATTTTTTTTAATCTATTTTATTATTTGTCTATTAAGTATATTAGTCATTAGATTTCACGGCACACGTCAGTCTATTAATAGCTATTCTTACCTATTTCTCAAATTTTTGCTGAAAATCAGGATCGGTGTAGAGTAGGCCCCTAACAAGATGTATCATGACTACAAGTCTTAAGTCTAGTTGGTTATAATGAAAACAAAAAAAAAAGGATGTGTACGCCATTAAGGGCGATGTACACGCACTTATTCTTTAAATCAGAAAAAGAGATCCAAATCTAAAAAAATACGATCATTGTTGACACACGATCTCCATAATCCACACGAAAGCTGCTTACCATAAATAATACATGTAGTGCTAACTATTATAGCGATGCGCGTAGGCGCTCTGGGATCGACAGCCCGAGCCTGATTATAAATCAGTTGCTATTGCGCTAGGGCTCCGACTGAACGCTTAAAGTGTATAAGTAATAAATTATAATATTGTTTTGATAACATCAGTACTGAAAACATGTTTGTATTGTTGTTATACCGACTTCATAGCCGGAAAATTATTTTCAGGATTCATCATCATCATTATCGTTAGCAAAGCCATCAACGGCTCATTACTGAGCGCAGGTCTCCTCTTAGAGAAGGGTTAAGTTCATGTAAGGGCCATAGTTCTCCTCGCTGGCCCAATGCGAATTGGCGGACTTCATACACCTTCGAGAATATTATAGAGAACTCAGATGTGCAGGTCTCCTCACGATGTTTTCTTTCACCGTTGAAGCAATATTCAATTGCTTAAACGCACATGAGTCCGAAAAGTCAAGGGTGCGTACCCGGGATCGAACCTGCGACCCCCGGAATAGGAGACCACAGTCCTAACCACTAGGCTCTCACTGCTTACTAGGCTATCACTGCTTGACCGCGTGAAGTTATGTTGTTTAAAACACCTCCGGAGATCTTTTGTTTATCCAGGATAAAAATAGTCTGTCACTCTACAGATTCTTAACCTATATTACCTACCCAATTATTATAGTATTACCTACCCAAGCAAACGTCGATTCGTAGCTGACATGTTGAGGCGTAATTTTAGGACATACAAATAGTTCCATCGTGACTGCGATCCATGCAACTGAATAGAAAATCGAAATATCGACAATTCCAACTAAAACATTAATCAAAGTGCGTTTCTGTATAAAATTATAATCCTTCCTACTAATCCTACTATCCTACTTCCGACTAATATTATGAATTCGAAAGTTTGTGAGGATTGATGTATAGATGTATGGATGGATGGATGGATCGATGGATGGATGGATGTTTTTTACTCTTTCACGCCATAATGAATAAACCGATTAGGCTGAGGAATGGAGATGGCTCATACCCAGGATTAACACACAGGCTACATTTTATCCCGGAAAAGTAAAGAGTTCTCGCGTGATTCAAAAACCTTAATCCAAGCGAACGAAGTCGCGGGCATCATCTAGTTATCCTAAATGTTTATATCAAAAATTCTCCACCGACCCTCGAATTTTTAATATGTAGGTATTCATTTATTTGGATAAATCCTTAAAGTGTAGGTTAACACTTTGATAAAAAAATGATAATTATGTCGCTAAACCACAGAATAACAGTATCTTTATCATAAATACACGTACCTAATAAATAAGTTTATATGTAGCTAAAAGCCTAGAGACTTAGTTGCGTATACGCTAGGTAATTACGCACACTTTATCTCAAGTCATACAGCCTTCACAGTGACTATTAATCCATTATCCAAGCTAGAGGCTCTTGAAATGTCGTTCAAGCTGATCATTACTAGGTCACTGACCTAGCGATTATGATTTATATTATAACTAGCTTTGGTCCGCGATTTCATCCGCACTAATTGGTTTTTAAAAATCCTTCGGAACATATTTTGTCCCCGAGACAAAATGCAGCATATTATGTCACTCTTCAGGTCGCCAACTATATATTATCCATGCAAACAAAACATGTTGAATAAACCTACAAACTACTTAACACACTTTTGTAGTATTACTTGCTTTTGCCAGCGACTTCGCCCGTATGGGTTCAGGAATCCCTCAGGAACCGATTATTTTTCCGGGATAAAAAGCCCATGTCTCTTTCTAAGTCAACTAGGAATATTTACCTACGACCCATGCAAAAAAAACACGTCTATCCCTAGCTGGCTTCTGTTGCAGCGTGATTGAAGGACGAACCAAAAAACCAAAAAACATACTTTCGTATTAATATTATTAGTAAAGATATACTTAAACTAGCGGCACGCTATGATGGCCGGTTTGACACATTACAATAGTGATGTGGAATGTCAATTTATTCTCGAACAAAAAACAATTAAGTTTGGTTTTTGTACCTGATTAAATAGGTTTAATAAAACAAAAATGTATATGTTTATTTAATTTATTTGAACGAACTGAATATTTGAATGAAAATGAATATACATACTTTATATGCACACAAGAAACATATGAATACAAAAGATACCAAAAAAGGTGCCACAAAAGGCCATAATTAATCAGATTCGTCCATACTACTATTTTCACTGTCGTCACTGCTATCATCACCTACATTAATAATTATATGTTCGTTTTCTATAATATTATCTATTTTCACATCTCTTTCATAATCTTCCCTTATTAATTTAACAGTTCTATTCACAACCTTTTCCCAGTCTCCTTTAGTCACATGTTCACAAGCTTCTTCTAATAATTTTAGCATTTTTTTTTGTGGTAAATGGGGGTTCTGTATTGTGTCTTGCAGCATATCCCTTAATTTGAGCCCACACCAACTCAATCGCATTATACTCACAATGGTAAGGCGGTAACCGTATAACTCTGTGCCCATGTTCTAATGCTATTTCGTCAATGACGTATCGGATCTTGGTTGGTTTGTTTTCTTTTAAAAGACGTACTAATTCCGCTTTTAACATATTCATGTTTGCATCTACGCCATTTTTACGAAGCCATGCGACGATATCAGCTTTCTTTTGGGATTGGGCAGGTGGCTTGTCAATTTGCATCGAGTGGTATGGGGCGTTGTCCATAATTATAATAGATGGTTCAGGGAGGCTACACAACATTGAGGTAAACCATTCAGTAAACTTTTCTCCATTCATGTCTTCATGATAGTCTCCAGTGGTTTTTGACGCAAAAGCCATGAGAGAACCTTCGACAAACCCGTTGATGGTTCCGGCGTGACAAATTATAAGTCGCGATCCTTTTCCTACAGGAACTTTGGAAGTAGATGCTGCTGTGTCATCGTTCCAAGAACGGCCTACAGTATGGTTAGCATTAAGCCATGTTTCATCCAAGAACACAACATTTTGCCAATTTTTGATTTCTTTCACTTGCCGTAAAAAAGTATACCTTGCCATCGCTATATCAAATCTTTCCATCAATATTTTGCGTTTGTTACATTTTTTGTATCGAAATCCAATGGTCTTCAAAATCTTCGTTAAAGAACTTTCCCCACCGAAGAATAATCCAGCTTCCTTCAGTGAATGCACCAACTTTTTTCTTGTTGGATACTCCTTCTGTAAATAGTAGCCGTAAACATGTCTTCGGATAGCATCGGCATCAAAGCTATCGATGCCTACGACTGGTTTTGCTCGTTTTCTCTTTTTTGGTGTGTGAAGTTTATTTTCTTCTGTGCCAGTCTCGCCATATTTTTTTTTAGTTATCCGTCTAACAGTTCGTTGTCCAATATTAAGCGCATCAGCTACGCGTTCAACCACTGACGTTATAGGTAAAATTGGCCCTCCATTTTGAGCTTCACGATCGAAATAGTTACGAAGGCGTATTACGAACTCACGTGTCTGACTATTTAGAACAGTTCTCTGCGTACGTTCGGTCATATCGACGAAATCCACAACAAAGGGCTTGAACAGAGTCCAAATTAACGAGCAAGGGTCAACAGTAATGCAGTATCAATATTGGAAATCCAAAGCCAGGTCAAAACTATATCACAATCGCATTGCACTGACAGTTTATACTTTTCGAAGCAACGTCAATTCGAAACTGCTTTGTTTTGCATTGAGCATTGACGCGAGTTTGCCGGAGGTAGTAGTTGTGCTAGCCAGCGATCCTATGTGACGATCGTATTAGATTCCATTTTTAAAAATTTTCAATTTAGAAAACCAAATGCCGAGTTGTGGTATATATCATATAAAAATAAAAATTTTACCTTTTGTATGAAACAGCTGATATTTTTTTGCGATTTCAGAGGTTTGTCCACATAGTGAAAATTGTTCATATTCACAAGTACATTCACCCCTTAAATGGTGCAAACTGATTTTTCTACACTTGTATACATTTTAGAAATCAATTTAATAAATAAATTTTGAGTCCTAAACCTAAAACTACATTCGATAAAATTTATGAATCTCTGCACATCACTATCGTCAATAAAGTAATACAATTATTTCCTTCAAAGTCGTTATCAATTAATACGGAACTTCATGAGCGGACAAACGTCAAACCGGCCATCATAGCGTGCCGCTAGTGTAAACTAGCGGCACGCTATGATGGCCGGTTTGACACATTACAATAGTGATGTGGAATGTCAATTTATTCTCGAACAAAAAACAATTAAGTTTTGTTTTTGTACCTGATTAAATAGGTTTAATAAAACAAAAATGTATATGTTTATTTAATTTATTTGAACGAACTGAATATTTGAATGAAAATGAATATACATACTTTATATGCACACAAGAAACATATGAATACAAAAGATACCAAAAAAGGTGCCACAAAAGGCCATAATTAATCAGATTCGTCCATACTACTATTTTCACTGTCGTCACTGCTATCATCACCTACATTAATAATTATATGTTCGTTTTCTATAATATTATCTATTTTCACATCTCTTTCATAATCTTCCCTTATTAATTTAACAGTTCTATTCACAACCTTTTCCCAGTCTCCTTTAGTCACATATTCACAAGTACATTCACCCCTTAAATGGTGCAAACTGATTTTTCTACACTTGTATACATTTTAGAAATCAATTTAATAAATAAATTTTGAGTCCTAAACCTAAAACTACATTCGATAAAATTTATGAATCTCTGCACATCACTATCGTCAATAAAGTAATACAATTATTTCCTTCAAAGTCGTTATCAATTAATACGGAACTTCATGAGCGGACAAACGTCAAACCGGCCATCATAGCGTGCCGCTAGTTTATTGTATCAACGCCATTTATAACATTATAAGTACCTACTATCCCGGTGATATCATCAACAATTGAGCGATAATAATACACGGAATGAAATCCCTACGATTTGCTTAGAAATTCCATTAAAATAGTTGGAATATCAGCTAGTGCAGGCGATGCTTGTACACGGATAGCTGTGCAATGACGCGCGAACTCCTGATTCATGCATTGAGTACCGGCCTTATAGTTCAACGTAATGTCACAGAGTAACGAAGGTAAGGTTCATACTGTGGTAATGTCTTCAGGCGAACTAATGAAAATGTCTCACTTTTGTTTTTTATCCATTGCGTAGGTGTCATCAACATTAAATAATATATTGGATAGAAGCAGGCTTTCTTCTTCATCTACTTTATCAACCGATAGTCGTCCACTCTTGAATTCTCTGCGACTGGTCTGATGTCGTCTGTCCACCTAGTGGAGGGTCTGCCAACACTGCACTTCAGCCACTCCAGCACCTTGGGAGTCGGGACTCCCATGACCATCAGCTCTTCGAACTATAAGCCTCACCCATTTCCACTTCAGCTTCATGACTCGCTGAGCGATGTCGGTAACTTTCGTCCTCCCAAGGATCTCCTCATTTCTTTTTTTTAATGAATGAATGAATGAAATAATGAATGTATTCAATGATTGAAAATGAATGATCAAGCAACAAGTTATCTCTACCTGATGGCACAGAGTAACGAAGGTAAGGTTCACTGATGGTATGCCGTATAATTACAGTCTGAAATGCTAGGTAATGGTAGATTTATATTTACCATCCAAGCCCGGGATCCGTGCACCTGATGGGAATCTAGGTTCGTAAAGTCTATATTAATATCTCTTACCGCACTTAATCTCAGGTGTCACAGACTATTACCTTAGTTGACATATTTAAGTGTTTTATTAATACACGAACATTTTAAAATCCTTTAAAATTTATTAATACTTGTCCTTATACAAATTTTAAACAAACAAAAATTTTAAAGGTGTCAAATATTAGTCCTGCTTTTGTACATAAAAATGATGTCATTCAATAACCGTTCGTTACAACCATCTTAAAGCTTTAACAAACAAAACGCGAAGCGGAATTGTGTGCACGGCTGCTAGGACAATACAAGGAGCTTTATGAAAGCGTTTACATTGAAGACCTACTAGCACACAGGTCGTGCTGCTATCTTGGCTGGCCATCGCAACATGTTGGACTGGAAAAACTGATGACATCACACCATCTCTTAGATTTTCTGAGGCCACTTTGACATAATATTATTTTTTGCTGTACAAAATTTTTCTCGGCGTGTTGGTGAATTTTGGCCGATCCATGAGTGTGTGTAACTTTTGAAGTATAGATGACATGTAGGTTTTGTATGGTACGGTTTCGTAACACTTTGTGTCTTTCCAGATCTTTATTTTGAATCATATAATCGGAGGCGTTGAACTCGCCTACTTGTTTCCATAAGAAATAACATATTTCTTACTTAACAATAAACCCAATTTCAAAAAGAACTGAATGAAAATATGAACGAGCCTTATACAAAAAGTTTAAATGCCTACTTACATAAAAATTTTTTCAGGTCTGCTTTTATGTGATTTTATCGGTCTGATTTGTGGAATATCTGCAAGATTGCTTAGTATTTATATTTAATAACTTATTGATAACATTTAAAAATTCGTAGGTACCACAAAACTCGAAATACTGAGTACCTGTTTACAATCTAATGTTTAACATGTATTCACACCTAGACCTTACTATTTTTCCTAGCTGTCTTAAAAGGTAAACAAATCGCAGGAGTGTGGTAAGAACATCCCATGCGCTGTTTTTAATTCGTCGCTTACGCCTTTCTGCGAGAAACCTATTTGTTTACCTTTAAAGATAGCTAAGAAAAAATAGATACATTGCGGAAAACGAATCGTAGCGGCAGAACGATCATTCATTACTATGGTGTCCTAGACATAGTCGCTTCAAATGCACCTTTAAAGAGGTACTAAACCGATATCATACTATCTGTTGGCACTGTAAACCATGCTAGTGTGGGAAGTTAATAGAGAAATTACCCGAGTAGGTACATTTTGTATGAAATTCAAATCGCAACACACTCGTATAGATACTTAAACGCATTTGGGTGTGTGGAACTGAGTGTGATCTTGTAAATACTATTTACTACCTATGTTGCCTTGATTTTTGTGGCAGTGACACTAAAGCCGTCGTCCAGAGGTGGTTGCTGGTTAGCCGGCATCGACGATGAGTACAATAAAACTATGAGTAAAACTCAGTATACCAGGCTAGCGTGGGAGGTTAATAGAGATATTACCCGAGTATAAAATAAACATTTAGCTGCATATCCGCGCATTGATAGCATGTTCCACGTGCCGACATGTCCGCCATGTTGATTGTAATTTGTAGGGCGCGCGCGCATGTCCACGGCCAGACTCCGGGATGGATATAAAATATATTTCACTTTGCAACTTTAATGGATTCGTCGCATCACCATCATTGTTCTCGTACTTAACTATTTTTTTTTCGGTCGTATGACATTTGCATCATGATAAACTCGATTAGACAGTTCAACTCACTTGAGTGTGCGGAACTACGAGCGATCTTGTAAATATGATGTTGCTTTGATTTTTGAGATAGTGACGCTTCAGTTAAAAAGATATTTCGCACGAGTATAAGTGGACTCAGTAAGTGCATTGTGCTAGCGTGGGAGATTAATAGAGAAATTACCCGAGTATAAAACAAACATTTAGCTGTATATCCGCGAATTGATAGCGTGCTCCACGTGCGGACATGTCCGCCGTGTTGATTGTAATTTGTAGTGCGCGCGCGCATGTCCACGGCCAGACTCCGGGATGGATATATTTCACTTTGCAACTTTAATGGATTCGTCGCATCACCATCATTGTTCTTGTGTTTTGTGGAGGTCTATTCGTTTCATTTATTTTTGACTTTCCCGTAGGAATATCATTGAAATCTCAATGCTTTTTTTAATGTGTTATAAGTCAATTGTGACATTTAACTTGACAGTTTTTGCTTAAAAGTTGTCAAATATGACGTCGCAAAAATACATTCAATTACTAATACTAAACTAGCGGCACGCTATGATGGCCGGTTTGACACATTACAATAGTGATGTGGAATGTCAATTTATTCTCGAACAAAAAACAATTAAGTTTTGTTTTTGTACCTGATTAAATAGGTTTAATAAAACAAAAATGTATATGTTTATTTAATTTATTTGAACGAACTGAATATTTGAATGAAAATGAATATACATACTTTATATGCACACAAGAAACATATGAATACAAAAGATACCAAAAAAGGTGCCACAAAAGGCCATAATTAATCAGATTCGTCCATACTACTATTTTCACTGTCGTCACTGCTATCATCACCTACATTAATAATTATATGTTCGTTTTCTATAATATTATCTATTTTCACATCTCTTTCATAATCTTCCCTTATTAATTTAACAGTTCTATTCACAACCTTTTCCCAGTCTCCTTTAGTCACATGTTCACAAGCTTCTTCTAATAATTTTAGCATTTTTTTTGTGGTAAATGGGGGTTCTGTATTGTGTCTTGCAGCATATCCCTTAATTTGAGCCCACACCAACTCAATCGCATTATACTCACAATGGTAAGGCGGTAACCGTATAACTCTGTGCCCATGTTCTAATGCTATTTCGTCAATGACGTATCGGATCTTGGTTGGTTTGTTTTCTTTTAAAAGACGTACTAATTCCGCTTTTAACATATTCATGTTTGCATCTACGCCATTTTTACGAAGCCATGCGACGATATCAGCTTTCTTTTGGGATTGGGCAGGTGGCTTGTCAATTTGCATCGAGTGGTATGGGGCGTTGTCGATTCGATAAAATTTATGAATCTCTGCACATCACTATCGTCAATAAAGTAATACAATTATTTCCTTCAAAGTCGTTATCAATTAATACGGAACTTCATGAGCGGACAAACGTCAAACCGGCCATCATAGCGTGCCGCTAGTTTAGGCACATAGGTACTATTAATTTATATACATTGAAATACAAAATGTATCAAAGTAGTCATAAGAGTATCTTATGCAGGTACGATACGTACCTACTATGTTGTAGCGGCCATAGTAGTAGCAGTTTTGTTATTAGCATCTTATATAGGTATGTACTTTTATTACACTACATAAAGTACTACTTTATGTAGTGTAATTTAATTCTAGTATATTAAAAAATAGCTAAATGTACCTACTAGTAAAATTTAATAAGATTTGTGACTTGACCATGAAGATGGCTCAGCTGATGGTGATGATTCCAAATGAAGTGATACTACAAAATATAAAGCTGTACCTAAATTAACTTATAGATTAAACTTGTCGATTAATAAAACAAAGAAAAAATTAAAATGATCTGGTTGAATTTCATAGTTCGGTAAAATTTTAATTTTACAAACCCATAACCCTTATAATTGGCTTCATTGATGTCCGAACAAACAATATCCGGTGAACGATTCTATTAGTTGGTACAATGTAACTGGTTAGTGGGTATTGGACGGTGAACGAGTTTATATGGACACTATTCTTTTAGAACTTCAGTATAAAGGATTTATTGATACAACTATTTCAGTTTAACAAAGACTAGCAGCTTACTTGCGTTTGCGATGTCGCAAAGGAAAATTATTTTGTAAGCGTACAAAATAATTAGAGCAAGCAAACGTTCACATACTTTGAGTATTAAAAGTTCACAAAGGGCTACATAGCACTAAGCATTTTTTAAAGTTTATTTTTAGTTTTATTTCTTTTTAATGTGGTGTGCAATAAAGTGTATTCATTTAATTTCATTTTCACTACTGATGACGATGACGATGATGGTGATGAACAAATATTTTTTTTCATTTCATTGAATTTACTAAATGTTTGTGAAGTCTTCCAATCCAAACTTGGACGGTGTAGGGTAGAATATGGCTAAATCTCTTCTCATTCTCTTACCTCTCTCTCAACTCAACAATGTTATAAAAGAAATTATAATATGTTTCAAGTTTATGTAGAAATTACTTTGAAATAGCTGAATATGTACAAATGATATTACGTACATTGGATACAAAACTTAAAAAAAGATAATAATAATCTATATTAATAAGAAACATAGATTAACTGCTGTTGTCGTCATCCATGGTCGTCGTAGCGAGAGGTCGTGTAATTTATTCGCTTACTACTACAGTTCTAAGGTGACTTCGTCAGTGCTGTAAACGAGTTTATTCGACCGACCACTCAAATCCCACCAAGTACAATTTTTAAAAAACACTTAACTGCAAGCACACTGGAGTTCATCTAATAAAAATAATTCTTTATAAACTTTTAAATTATTATAAAATTAACTTTCATAACACGCACATTTTTAATCCATATATAAGATTTTTTTTTAATTAATTGTGTTATTTTATAGTAAGATCGTAGTCATGTGCATAATATATTATTACTTTTAATCGATAAAGCATTACTTTTTTATTTCACTAATTGAGCAAAATTAATTTTATTTTTATGATTGCACTCAACTTCAAAGCGTTTGTGTATTTTAATTGAAAACTTTAATAGACTTCAATATTTTTGAAAATATCTGGCACACTTGCTTGTACGATGTAAGGGATCAGGTTCCATTTTCAATCGCGATAATCTCGTTTTCGCTTTACGATGTACACTTTCCGAAACAACAGCCAACAATCGAGTACAATAAGCCATACGGAAATTTGACCCTTAAATTTTGTTATTAAGGGTTATAGCTGCGTATTGTATTAAGCGCATGTCCAATCAACAATTTCAATGCCTGTACAAAATTATTTGATGTCAAATGATGTCATTTTAAGCCGGTCATAAAATTTTTGCTGTAAAACGTTATTTCCTTCGATTTCTTTTACTCATATTATCTTTGTAACTGTAAACTGCTTTCATTCATCTCTGCACTTAACCTTTAAAAAAGTTAACCGGGTACACTATTTAAGCGCCACACCTTTTTGTTTTTTTTTATACATCCGCCCTATCAAAAAGTGATACCGAGCTGAAATCAGTGTCTTCTAGACTAATTTCAAAACTAAATCCATTCAAACTGAGTCCATCGGTCCACGAATCAACCTACTCATTACGCCTCTTCATAGTGAAATAGACTATACCTAGTGATTCATTGAAGATTAATCCAGTGTAATAAAAAATGTCGACTGTTGTTTTTATTGTTCTGTTCCATTTCACCGGACCATTGGCATCGATATCGAACTCGTTCCATGAAAACGTCACGCACGTGTTAATTAATTCGTATGTAGGCGTGATCCGCTATTATCGATAAAATGATGTGGTAGCCCAGCACTTTATTACCTCCATTCGTCTTGTCACAAATATGATGGAGATGGGTTTTTTGTGAGTTTAATGTAGGTACATCCTTTAGTTTACATTGTGTATAAATTGTGTTAAGAATTTATAGTCTACTATCTAGATTTTGTCTACGTCTTTTCACGTGCTTGTAATAAATTATTATTTTATCCATAGATAGAAGTTAAACTATGGTTCCAAATCCCAATATAAATACGCACTTATTTCATTTTGAGTTTAGCGTGGTTCTTGTTTACTACCTAATATTGATTTCGAATGGGCGGTTTACTGTTTTATTCATTAAGTGAGAATACCTTAAACTATAAAATAAGTACGAGTACCAGTACTATTATAATATATTCTGTGGTAGTATGTACTCATAGAAAATCATTTTAAGAAAGTGGATATCACAAATCATGATATCCACTTTCATAAAATTATAAAATAAAATAATTCACGATACACGTGTTCACACAGGCTTAAAGATCTGCCTAAACTTATGGCCCACTATTTTAAATTTATTATCGATATTATTTTTTATTAACAAGTTTAAACCGAAACATTCGCATTTTAGGCATCGCAGAGAAATCGTTAAAAATCTCTAAAAATAAAATTGAATTGATTTTAATATCTACATGATTCTGTCTTAATACTGTTTTTAATAAACTTACGTTTTTTATTTATTATTAACTATTATTTACTATCTTATATTTTTTTATTAGACTTAATATCGATCAAACTTTACTTCTTCTAGAGTTCACAGTGATTACATATTGTTTCCAATATCTACCTATTATATTATGCCTGAAAATTGGAAAGCATCTGCTCGATAAGTCAGTAATTAAGTAATTAATTAATTAAAACAAAAGCTTCTGACTCTTGTATATGCAGACAATATTATTACTTTTATTTATATTTTATTATTTTATTATTATTTTTTACTTTTATTTTATTATTATTACTTTTTAGATCATCAATAAAGTATAAAACAAAAACAATGTGCTATTAACATTCTTTAGACAACGTCGTAAAAATCAGGTAAAAAAATTATAAATCTTTATCTTCATCATACAGTGAAATCATAATATTGTACTATGTTTTTTAAACTAAGATAGGTACTTAAAGTTTTAAATTTTTTGTTTATTTGTCATAATTTTATTGAGTTTAAAAATTCCACAAAAGTAATTTTTGATAATGTCCTATCCTATCCTACCCATTCAAGAATTTCTAAAAAATATCATATCCTAGGTATACCTACCTAAAGATATAAATGCTATAAATTCACACCTTTTGAGAACCTTATGGAAAATTCATTCAAGTTTCCTCAAGATTTTTCCCTCACTGACAAAGCATGAGATATTTGTTTGAAATTCACATAACTCTGAAAAGGTGTACAATACTTATACTTGTCTGGGTACGGTCTAAAAAGGTACATGAAGCTCGAACTAAGCACCCACGAAAATAAAGCCATCAGAGTCTTAACCACAGGGCTATCATGGATCACCGCTGTTTATTTTCTATTATATCTTATCGCAGTCATAGAATATTAGTCAAAAAATATCACCACCGCAAATACCATGTATCATATTATTTTGTTTGTAAAGCTTAACTTTATGAATGAACCGAAGTGACCGCCGCTAGCGTCCACTCACACACACATACACAACACACGCACGGGTACACGTGTGTGCGTGTGGATTTTTTGTGAATGGTCTCCGATATCCGGTCCTCCAGTATTGAGTACAGGTTTTCTTATCACCTCTCAGGCACCGTCTAAACACGAGATATAAAAATGGTGTTTTATTACTTTTTACAACTCTCAGGAACCATGAATATCGATGAGACGAGAATAATAGGCCTTTCGGTGGACCAAATATGAGCGTAGGTGTCAATGAATGTACACTACTTACGAACATTTCACTGAACACCAATTTAAGGAATTTTATATTTTTACATAACAAAAAAGCGTCCAGTTTGTTATTTTGGTTGTATGTTAATTCCGTTTTTATTCGGTCGCGCTATAATGTATTCGGGCGGCGTGGTCCGTCCCCGGGCAAAAACGGAATTACCGAATATTTGGAATCGTGTTGAGGCACTTTTACTGATGTAAAGTGAATTGAAATGAGACGACAACGGCGAATATAGCTATCACTGCATTCCTTCTACTTGTGATGGAGCAATATAGAGCCTTTATTACTTTTAATCATTTCTGTTATAATGGCAAGACGATTCGCTAGCGTCAGCTCAAAATTGTTGTCTGTAAGGCAGAAGCCTCAATAGCCCAACGATTAAAGGTGCCGACTGAAAACTGAAAGGTCGATGGTTTGGTCCCCAACCTAACAAAAGCTTTCCGCTTAGGTATGTCGAAGGGAGAGGAGACAGTCAAGTTCAGTATGGATAATATTCTTTACAAAAAAAAAAAAACCATTGGTGTGGTGACAAAACAGAATCAAATGCTCCATTCTCAAGTATCATTGAACTTCAAGCGATTCTATAAATAAAACTAGCTAAACGAGATCACAAACGAAGCATAACAGTACAACTTTGTCTCGGTTACCATTTAACACAATGTCAAACCTGATATCGCGCATAAAACGTGAGGCGTTAAAAGGAAACAATCGACGATCGCCAAGACCGTTCCAGCGAAATAAATTTAACGTTAGCACCACGGACAGACAGCGAGCCGAAACAAAAACTCGCCACCCTTGCCATACGCGGCCCGGACTCGAGTTAGAGCAAAACAGGGACTTGCCTTATCAAAATTTAAATTTGGGAAAAAAGCGGGGGCCGTCTCATTTCAATAACCGTTATTCCGGTCCCCCCGGCCCCTGTGCCCGAACTATGGCTGATTGATGGCGGCCCAAAAACAATGGCCACTCTCCGGTCTCCGGGCCTAACCAAAACGCGAATCCTAATAAACGCTTTATTTTATTTGTGGCCGTATAACGAGACGTAAATAAATATCAACATCGCCTTAGACTCGGGATTATCGGCAGCTGCGGGATTTGAAATTGAAATAAGCTCCCGACTACCTAACCGAGCGGAGAGAAGTTAACTATACTGGTACCTAATTTTACTTTTTTGGCCAATTTAATATTTATTGTGTAAAACAAACTGCCTGATGACTACACATACTGCCACCGTAATTTTATCAAGAAATCTTATTCTCAGTGATAAATCGTGATGTGACGTCCAATTTTTACCCGACTACGGCAAAGCCAAAAGGAATGGTTATGATTTCAGCAGTCTTTGTATGTTTGTACCTATTTACTTAAGTTCCACCGTAGCGCCTAAACTACTGAGGCGATCCTGATGAATGAGCTGTGTCAATTGATTTGTTTTGTAATTATGCTCCAGATGATAGGCTACATTTGCTTATGTTTGTATGTATGTGTTTGTATTCATGTATGTTCCAACTTCCACTGTAATAAAATTACAGCTATATTCTGACGGGAGTCTTTTAATACGAGCTCTACCAAACGTTCATTTAATTGCATGTACATTGTACATATCTAAGTGCAGAACTATTCATTATCAACAACATAAACCTATCCATTAATGTTGCCATGATGACCACTTGCATTCACGTTAAACATTCTGCTATTAAATCTCACAACCTTACGTCTGGGAGTGTCATCGGCTTTCAAGGAGTATGTAAACGCATTACTTAGTGCAACGATTACACCTATTTACATGTTCAGTTGCTATTAAGTGGTGCAAAAAATCCTAGCGTAACATTTCGTGCGTGTAATTTCGCCTTTTGCTGGCATAACTCGAGCGCATCGATATACCCTAGTAAGTACCTATCTTACAATTGCTTGCTTGCAACAGTAGACAAGGTGGGGTCTAATTTCTTATCCACGATTCTTTATTGTTATGAAGCGCTAGTGTAGTTTTTTAAGATCACGTTTGTTATCATTATCATTTCAACCGATAGAGACGTTTGTCTACGGCTGGACATTGGTATCTCGATAGGTCGCTACAGAACGTGCCAATAACTCACTTAAGATAATATATTTATTATTAGGAAATTGGATCATTATTTTTTCCCCAAATAATAAATAATTATGTATTTATTTCTTTTAATAAGGGCCAGAGCATTATAAAAGTGGCGTTAAGGCCCAGTGTTTTATTATAGATATGTTTAGTGTAATATGTTATGTTTAGTGTAATTTTATCCGTTTAGGGAACCAATAAGAATTAATTATTTATTTGGGGTCAACATAATTATTTTTACTGGGAACTTGTATTAAATATTCTAAAAGTTATTTTGATCAGCGTCTAAAGTAGTAAAAGAATTTCTAATAATTTCCTATTTGGAAATTTCTGTCCACGCCTTTGTTAAATGTTTTGTGATGAAAAACAATTAAGCACTCAAATCGCAGATAAATTTGCTAATTTATATACATAATTTGAATAGGAATTCTTCTTAACAATTCAAACGAAATTTATGTTATAGTAATAAACAGGCTTAAAATTAATATTTTATTATAATTATTGGATAGCAATATATTTTAGAGATTATGATGTGAGCTGACGAACTCTTAATAGGTGGCACAGGTCAGCTAAAAACCAATAATATACTTTAATATTACTGATTTTATGTATTGATGATTAAGTTAATTAGTAATTAAGAAATCTTGGATTATAAAAACCTCATTGAAAAAATATTATTATAAGTAATTTATGATTTATTACTAAAATCATTAATGTTTTTAGGAAAAATTTAATATTAGTATGACTGAAATTAATATGCATATTTATTAAAATAGCCGATATGGTCAATTTCGCCATATCAGCTTCAAAACATTTATGTCGTAAATGCTATTGTTATAATGCTGTATCTCCCCAGGTAGCTAAATAATTAATGCCTTATATAAACATCGCCAAAAGTAGATGACTGTAGATATATTAAAATAGTTGGCAATAAAATCTCAATATTTAAAATACAAATAGTTGTTGCCTAATTAAGAAAATAATTAGCATGATAATAGTTTGGTGACTGTACCTACAGACTTCATGATTAATTGGAACTATCTAAATGACACTTATACGTTAAAGAATAAGTATTGAAATTGATTGTAGTGATTAATTTAAGATGTCCACCGTAATAATCACGACTGCAAAGCAATTAAAATTTTTATGTTAATCTCGCACCGATTTTTGTTAGTCGCAGTGTGGGACCGGTTCAACATGCTTTTTTCATCCATAATTAATTAATCAAGACAATGTATCGACGCCTTCTAACTTTATAGGTCTTCATTAAGAGATAACACGTTTATGGGAAATACCGAATTAATATTTAAGGCCAATAAGTTGGGGGTCAAGAGATAATCGAAATATTTGTGTTCTAAATTAACATAACTTACTTGTCATGCTAATGTCTCTGTTTTTATTGCTAGATAATTTTTTCAATGTCGATTCTATCCAAACTAATTTAAAAGATTGTGTAGATAATGACGCGATAGCTATGGGAAAAATAAGTTTATCTAATTCTGATCCATGATACTCTTGGTCTTGGCTCTTGGTCTTGGTAGAATATTTAAAAACAGAAATAAAAAAGAAAGAAACAAACTGAATAAAACAATTAATATAAACACACACCATAATAACCCGGAAAAAGATCTAATTATATTTGAGCGTACGTTATGATACCAAATTACGACTAATCAACGTTAATCATTGCTAGCTATCTCAAAATTGAGGCTCGCAGTTATTACTGTAATGACTTGGGTGGAAACGTACAAACAAACAAACATTATGTGCAGGTAATTAAAGAAAGGGGTTCCATTTGATAATAGGCCGATAATTTCGTTCGCTTCGCTGAGAGCAATTTTGTACTATTATAAAATATAAGTGGTGTTGTTGATTGCGTTTAGATACAGCACTCTGTGATAGATTGCCACAATTTTAATACACTTACACGCTAACCTATATAATTAGAAATAAATTATTTTCTGTTCATACCAAGTCGAATGGCATTTTGTGTGACCTCTGTGACTTATTGTACAGTTGGCGTCGTATATATTTACAATTTCTTGATTTGAAGTTCGTGATGATCTAGTTTTCTTAGGATTAAATTCATAAGTGAGTTTCAGTTAACCCAAATATACTAATCCAAGATCTCATTCTTTAAAACCCTAATAAATAAGAGCAAAATCGACTTTTACTCACTAGTTTTAGGCAAGAAAGGTGCACTTATGTAGGTAGATATATGAATTTGATATTTTTTTGTAGATTTCAGACAAAAATTGTAAAAGGAACATGAAATTGTTATCATAAATTCAATAACTGTTCCGAAAAAAGAGAGAGTAAGTAAATACAATTAATTTATTATTTCATCAAGCAATTAAATCACGGACGAAGGCGTTCGAACAAAGGATCGGGGTTCGTGAAAATTTCATTTGGCTCCAATTAGGTTGTTCCAAAATTGAATTTTCTGACAATTATACCCGGGTATTGAATAGGGCTGCCATCTCTTTGGTTGTAATTTTGGATGTTCTTTGTGAAACTACTTATACATGTACTAAAGCTTTCATAATCTAATGAGGCTTTTATCTTATTAAGTTTTTTTTTTTTAGATTTAGATCTCATAATATTAAGTAGGTATCTTATCTCAGAATTATTATGATTAAACGAAAACATGGTATAAAAAATGCTTCATTTTTGATTTCCAAAAATTATCAGCACCAAAACGTCTTTGGCTTCGGATAAATTTCTGATAAGATTTCCATAAAAGGTACGGTATTGAGAATTGTAGCTTAATAAGAGCCTTAAGATATTAAGCCTTTTGCCCAAGGCCCAAGCGTAAGACAGTTAGGCTACATGAGGTAAGTTTAACAATAGGCAATAGGCCTACCGAATCTCACCTATTCCATAAATACATTTTATGCACTATAAAATGTATTTATGGAATAGTTACGAGTAGGTAGGTAGGTGCCTAACTTACTTAAGCTTGCGTTTTCGTCATTCATAGTCATTCGTTAACTCATGGGGAATTCTGGTACCTACTACTCAGGTCTCAGGATCTATTCTTCAGAATGTGCTAAGGCTTGTTTTTATATTACATAAACGGTGTGCATTCTAAAGGAAGAGTGCATTGAACAACCCTGATATCCGGATACGGGACGGTTCACAGCTTCCGAAAGAGACGGGTGACGAGCGAATGAGACAAAAGACAGCAACAGGTGGTCTTTTGCAGCAATTAAAAGCGTTTGTAATTAGTAGGGGAAGTTCATTATTGGCGGATCTCGCTGAGTTTAGCGCTTTTCAGTGGAATGTAAACCACTTGGTAATTGGGGGAGTGAGTTGCTGTTTGTTCTTTGTACCGAAACCGGGGTTGATTTTACGGTGCTGTTTTATGGTGACATTATCTTTTCCGGAAAACTCAATACTGTAGATATAATTCCGTCTTCATGACGGACAAAGCACACGCTTTAATATTGAAGTGCGCTGTTCTTACTTATTCTTATAATGACTTGAATATGTACCTAGTTTATTAGTACTCCTGGCTAGATAGACGCCCTTGACTGCGATTTCACCTGATGGTAAGTGACGATGCAGTCTAAAATGGTGGCGGGCTATGGTAGCGGGCTAACTTAGAAGAGGGTAGGTATGACAGTTTTAATTAAACTCATACAAATAATCGGCTTCTACACACCATCCTGTCGGAATGCTTCGCTTGGCGGCACGTCTTTGACGATCGGATAGAAACTAGCCACGGCCAAAGCCTCCCACCAATGTATAAGTAATCTAATAAGACTGCAGCGTAAAAAGGAACATCGTAGATCCATCATGCCATTAGCCATTCTGGAATGATGTATAACTTTTACTGACATAAACTGAGAACTGAGAAGTTTCCTTAAGATTACTAGTTACAAGGATTGCCTTAGGGATTTTAGTAGAGCCATCTCCATTTCATGGGGGCTGAGTTTCAAATCCCAAGCACGCACCGTATTCTTTGAAAAAAAAAACAAGTAAGTAGGTTCTCTATAACTACATAACACTTATTATTGCAATACAGCATTAACTCAGGATTATTCAGCATAAATATAGCAGCAGATACTCAGCACAGAATTTCTCCCAATAAAGCACGGCTAAACAGGATCGCATAATATAAAAGGATCCCGGAATATAAAACTCGAAACGCCCACGCGTCGATTATGACATCCTTTCCTAAATACCGCCACTCTACGTCTGAATGCTTATTCGATACTTAGCTTTTCTTCAAATGTCTGCATTTCCTTATCAAAAGCCTCCGGGAGAGGGTTCTCAAAGACTGGGGGGTGGCGGTGCGAGTGTGTGCGTGCGTGCGACTACTCATCTATATGTGTTAATGCGTTTTCTTTTTACCAATTTTTGCAGTGTCTGTGCTTTAGGGATATAAAATGGGACATCGGAACAAACTTTGATATTATTTGTGTAAAATTCTTGCTGACATGTTTTCTTAAATGACCTACTTAGTACTACTGGATGAAATTTATTCGCTTTGAAAAGCAATTGTAAGAAACAATAAACATTACAGCCCTTTTTAATATAAGTAAAAATACACCCTACTTATAGCAATAGCCACTTTTCTGGAATAGCTACATTTGACTCATTTAAACCATGTGAATACATTGTGTAGCTTTTGACACTCATAGTCTACATATATTTTTAATTGCTTAAACAATTGCCTATTCTGAAGAATCTTTTTTTCTAAAATATAAAAAAAACAATAATATTCTTTAATTGTTCGTTTATTCAATTTTAAAGAATTATTTTTAAGAAACTGTGATTTGTTTCTGATTTTTTTAAATTAGGGCGAGCGAAGCAAGCCCCTAACACTATCCCACAACCTGAGCATTTTTGTGGTACACTTTACTGAAAAACTATCACGCCTATAGATTTGTGCTTTAACAAAGTAATTTAACTTCATAATATCCAGATGTGTTATCAGTCAAAAAAATATAATTTTATAACCATTGAAAAAATTGAACATTAACAATTTTGTATTCATTGGTTAGAATGTTATTGTACTACTAACGCCATCTGTTAGAAAACCAAAGAGTTAACAATGCTGCAACAGAACTTATTACCCGTTAAAAAAACTACGCGAGCCCTCACAAAGCTAAGCTTTTTGCTAGTTCATAAAAACCTTCACAATGGTTTTCCACAACTCCAATAACTCCTACTGTTCGGACTTTTTACGATAATAGATCATGGTCACTCTACTAAAAGTCTTCGCCTCACACGATCTAAGCTTGCATATTATTTGGACTCACGCACACATACGATTCACACAAGTGTGCGTCAATCTCTATTCACGATTTTCGCATCGATGGTGTTGGTATTGATTTCGTATTGTCGTTAGCTTGCGACATGTAAAAGAAAGGGGTGTTAGGAAGCCTGTACACTTTTATAATGGGTACCTTCCGCTATAAAATAATGTGACCCCTCGAGCAAAAAAGTTGTAACAGGCATGATGAAATTAAAAAAGAATCAATGAATTTATCTTATAAAAAACGTATTTATTTTTCTTATTTGAGCGAGATAGATATATTTAAGTTTAATATAATATCTATGTTTATTTGCTCGTGAACGGGTGCCGCCGGCGGGAATGGGGCTACTTTCTGTCTGCCCGTCTTAAAATGAATTGAATCGTAGTACGTTTTTTCTTGGAACTTCCCCTCATTGTGAAAATATTATATTCTATTCTAACAAAGATGCATGGGTTTTAATCAGCTTGGCATTCAGCTGCCCACAAGATAGTATAAAAACTTATTACAATTTAATAGCTACTTATTCTAAAACGATTATCTTGAAAAGAGCAACTGCTGAGTTTTTTGCCGGCTCTTCTCAGCAGAATCCGCTTTCCGAACCGGTGGAAGAGTCATGACGTGTCATAAGAGCCACAGGTTGGCGTACGTGAAATAAATAATTTTGAATTTGAATTTAATGAAATAAAACTAAAATACAGCAATCAGCCATACCTATTGAACACCAAATCAGAGTGATATGTCACATCTATCTTCAAATTTGGAGAAACTACCTACTATGAAAAACTTAGACGTGACGTCACAACAGACGCCATGACACCGTCGAGCGTCTTTGCGTGAATTTTAGAACAATGGCAATTTTAACTACCAAACCTTTTGTTTTTGCTGAAATAAGATATTTTTTCGAAATAGTTTTTCAAAATCGGTCATCATGCCAATTATAATTATCCTTTTGCCGTAATTGAATTTGATCGGCTTTTATCGTATCCATTTTATTCCTTGCTTTAACTGTGCATTACAGTAAATGGTGAGAGTGTTATAGTCATTTGGTTGATTGTGGTAAACTGTGTCAAGCATTGTTACAGTGTCAGTGTTATATTATCCTCATCTACCTATCCTCCTGTGAATAATCCAAGCCATCATACTAAAAACATCTTACCTTGCAAAAATTCTAACCATTAACAGTAAAGATTAATCCAAATTATGTTATTTAAGTAATAGAAATGATCTTAAGAACAGTCTTATCGAAAATACCATACTTGTTCATTCTATTCGTGATTAAACTAAGCACTGAAGTAACCTCTTACCTACTACTTAAATGATAAATTTTCTCCTAAGATTATCTCCTGATGGCACAAGGAAGCTGAATAAAGAATAATTGCTTATCAGATTGTAATAGAGGTAATAAAACTTTTGTTTTTATTCTTTTAGATTTATATGGGGTATTCAATTCGAATAACAATTTGAAATATTTATGAAATTAATGTAATATACTGTGACCATTAAACAAATATCAATAACATTTATAATGCAAATTATAGCCGATAAAGTCTATATAAGGACTGCCATGAAATAATAGAGCTAAAATTGCATGCAAATTGAATAGTCATCAAGGATTTATATCTTTAATGTGTAAAATATGCAATCAAAAATGTCAAAAAATCACTCAGTGTAATATCTAAGTAAATCTGAATAATATAACCAATATATTATCTCGAAAATCATCTAATTCTGGGGTGAATTTGCTTTAGAAATACGAGTACAAAAGGTAATAGCAACAAGATTTATCCATATCCTACCGAGATTCCTACTATTACTTAAAACGAAAGTGTTTCCCTCTGTTTTCTGTTTATACTTACTTAATTTTTGGAATTAAATAATTTTTTGGAATTAATGAACAGCCCGGATTTTAGTCTTTTATAAGGCCTTCACGGCTCAACTACAAAACTGATCTCAACAAAAGACAGAAAATTTAAATCCTAGAGATTGATGTGACCTTTTGTTGTAATGTTTTATACCTACCAGAAACTAAATGTTACAGATTTTTCCTTTATAACTATCAACATGCTATTTTTGTCGTTGAGGAAAAAGACAGATCGATAGTTACTTTGGCATTTATACCAATAGCAAACTTTTTTTGCTTTTCCGGGATAAGAGGTAAATGGTAATATATGTGATTTTCCAACTCCTCAACCATACCTTTGTAGAAAATCACGTCGATCCGATGTTCCGTTGCTGCGTCATTAAAAGACAAACCAGCAAACAAACACATGGCATTTTTAATATTAGTAGTACGGCTATATTTTAGTATGAATATTTTTTTTTTTAATAATAATAATTTATTTGTGTAAAAAGTGTAAAAATGCCGAACACTTGCACAGATTGCTTAATTTGCTTGATTACTGCCATGTGTGTAATTAGGCATAACCACATACAATTTTAAGAAATTCGTAAACGTAAATTTATATCACGCGGTAAAATATGACAAATTGCGTTCGGGTGTGCAATCTCCCTAAAAGAGAAAAAGGGTCTCAAACACGGGCCGCCATTAGAAAAATGTCGCGATAAGGATGTTCAATCATTTCGGTACCAATAAGGGGCGCTATCGATTTTGCGAAAATGTCACCCGAACGATATCGAATATCGCAAATGCGGTGTCACCCTTCCTTCGTGGACTATTTTTAAATTACATTTATGCATTATCATATTATTATATCAAGTTTACATATTTCTATAGCCTGCCGACTCTATTTTTTCTGAAGCGTCTTCTTCTATGTTTTCTTTTTTGACATTACTGGTGCGAATCATAAGGTACTTTTTTATGCGTAATATTATAAATGCCAAAGTGTGTTTCTTTATTGGTTTGTCCTTCAATCACACAGAAACGGGGCGGACTGGCGTCCTAACACATGGGTAAAAGCCCATTCCAACCCACCATACAAAAAATAACGTAACCCGTGCAATGTTGAACATTGCTTACTAATGTATTATTATTCCCCTTTTCTCCTACACTAGCGGCACGCTATGATGACCGGCTTGACACATTACAATAGTGATGTGGAATGTCGATTTATTCTCGAACAAAAAACAATTAAGTTTTGTTTTTGTACCTGATTAAATAGGTTTAATAAAACAAAAATGTATATGTTTATTTAATTTATTTGAACTTTTGATTTCTTTCACTTGCCGTAAAAAAGTATACCTTGCCATCGCTATATCAAATCTTTCCATCAATATTTTGCGTTTGTTACATTTTTTGTATCGAAATCCAATGGTCTTCAAAATCTTCGTTAAAGAACTTGCCCCACCGAAGAATAATCCAGCTTCCTTCAGTGAATGCACCAACTTTTTTCTTGTTGGATACTCCTTCTGTAAATAGTAGCCGTAAACATGTCTTCGGATAGCATCGGCATCAAAGCTTTCGATGCCTACGACTGGTTTTGCTCGTTTTCTCTTTTTTGGTGTGTGAAGTTTATTTTCTTCTGTGCCAGTCTCGCCATATTTTTTTTTAGTTATCCGTCTAACAGTTCGTTGTCCAATATTAAGCGCATCAGCTACGCGTTCAACCACTGACGTTATAGGTAAAATTGGCCCTCCATTTTGAGCTTCACGATCGAAATAGTTACGAAGGCGTATTACGAACTCACGTGTCTGACTATTTAGAACAGTTCTCTGCGTACGTTCGGTCATATCGACGAAATCCACAACAAAGGGCTTGAACAGAGTCCAAATTAACGAGCAAGGGTCAACAGTAATGCAGTATCAATATTTGAAATCCAAAGCCAGGTCAAAACTATATCACAATCGCATTGCACTGACAGTTTATACTTTTCGAAGCAACGTCAATTCGAAACTGCTTTGTTTTGCATTGAGCATTGACGCGAGTTTGCCGGAGGTAGTAGTTGTGCTAGCCAGCGATCCTATGTGACGATCGTATTAGATTCCATTTTTAAAAATTTTCAATTTAGAAAACCAAATGCCGAGTTGTGGTATATATCATATAAAAATAAAAATTTTACCTTTTGTATGAAACAGCTGATATTTTTTTGCGATTTCAGAGGTTTGTCCACATAGTGAAAATTGTTCATATTCACAAGTACATTCACCCCTTAAATGGTGCAAACTGATTTTTCTACACTTGTATACATTTTAGAAATCAATTTAATAAATAAATTTTGAGTCCTAAACCTAAAACTACATTCGATAAAATTTATGAATCTCTGCACATCACTATCGTCAATAAAGTAATACAATTATTTCCTTCAAAGTCGTTATCAATTAATACGGAACTTCATGAGCGGACAAACGTCAAACCGGCCATCATAGCGTGCCGCTAGTTTAGTTAGGTAGGTAGGTATTAATTAAACTATTTAATTATTTTGTGTCATTTTAATTTAAGTAAATATTGTGCCAATATTACATAAACTCACTTAAGTTTATTGTTGTTACAGGTAAACCGACGAAGGAAATCCCAAGCTACTTACCTAATGCCACAAACAAGATAGTTTTCGTAAGAAAGCCAAGAAAGCTCAACTATTCAACCATAACAATAACTGCATTAATGTTACGATTCGCTCGTAAAATAACGAATAAAAATAACTTCCCTATCCGCTAAGAGATGGCAGCACATATTGAGCGTTTAGAAATGGTTCGTATCTATGTCCACATGTTACCACACACGTGGCTCGTGAGGGAGCTTTTCTCAAGTTTTCTTTTCGCGAGGGTGGTTCATTACTTGTGGGTTAATAGTTTCGCAATTATCGCATAGGGGGCGGTAGAAGTTACCTTTTCTCTACTTTTTTAATATTCTCTACGAAATTAGTTCTTGTTTAAGATTATGATATAACTAAGGTATGTACCTACCATTATCATAAGATTTCTAATACCTAGATGTAAAAAATACAAAAATAAAAATCTATCTTTTTATCCTAGTTGGATTAGTTTGGAATCTGCTGATTCAAATTCAAATTTTTAATACAGATATTTATGGTAAAGCGTATGAATATAATCAATGCACATACCTACTGAGATGGCAATCTGTTTTATCAATTGGCAATCACGTTCCATTTTACTAGATATCTGGATTCAATCTACCTTCAATCTGTAGATTTTGAATGTGATTGACATCTACAGATTTAAGTTCGAATTTTTAATCCAGATAGCAGTGACAGTTTAGCGCGTTAATAATTATAATCAATCCAAGTAACTATTGTATTGCAATCTGTTACCAGTTCCTAAATACATATTTTAAGGATTAAATTTACGACCTTCAAAGTTTAGATTTTGGATTAAATCGGATATAAAACATGGATTAGATTAAAAATCTACAAATTTAGGTATGTACGAACAAAGCCAGATCACACTAATATTATAAAGGCGTAATTTTGTATGTGTATATGTTTGTTACTCTTTCACACAAAAACTACTGGACGGATTTGGCTGAAATTTGGAATGGAGATAGATTATACTCTGTATTAACACATAGATTTATCCCAGAAAGTTAAAGGATTCCCGCGGGATTCAAAAACTTAATTTACGCGGACGAAGTCCCCGATCATCTAGTATTTAATAAAGGGTGTGAATCGATCCACACATTGAGATCGTAATCGGTTTTACCAATTGTTAAACACGTTAAGTAGGTACATTTTACTAGATTATTATCATTAACATCATCACTCATCAGCAAGCAACCCATAAAAGGCTTACTATTGAGCGCAGGTCTTCTCTCTTAAAATAGGTAATCCATAGTCCACCACGCAGGCCCAATGCTTTGCAGACTTCACGGACAACATTATGGAGAACTCTCAGGTGTGCAGGTTTCATCACGATGTTTTCCTTCACCGTTGAAGCATAATATGTGCTATTTTATTGCTTAATCTTTTTATATTTTACTAGACGTCTGGATTAAATTTTCAACCAATCTGAAGATCAATCCAAAAGAAAATGTTTCAATCTTTAGATTTTAGATTAGATAGTAGGTATATGAATACAGGCTATGGAAGTAGCGTGGCGTCTACGACACAGACGCACGGTTAGAGCGTAAAGTCACGGTTACATCACGCGGTACAGTTTACGATACGCCAAGGTCAGGGGTTGGTTGGGTCAACGCCCGCACTGCTTTGTTGAATAGACGGGTCAACACGACGCGCGAATATTTTCCTTCCCGTTTTTTTTGGTAAATTTCGAGTGCTGTTTGTTTCTTTCGATTACGATTTATTTTAGGACGAAACATAGAATGGTAAAAATGAAAGGTCGATATTTTTTATTTAGGTAGACTGCACGAGTGTTATAAACTCTTTTGAAAATCTAGGCGCTTAAACTTTAAAAAGATTAAAAAATCTCGTATTCACGAGATTTTTTGAATAGACTTTAATTATTTATTTATTTAGTATATTTTATTTTAAATGACTGTAAGTATAGGTATTTTAAATTAAGACATGTGAAAATCTTGTCAAAATTCCTCCAGCCTTTTCAAAGTTTTGCCTGATTAAACAAACAGACAGTTAGTTGACCTCAATACAATATTAATAGGTGATAGTAAACTCGCCGGCATATTTAGCGGAACATAAAAAAAGGTTTGATATCAGTATCATATAAGGTTGCTGGCTGGTTTATACGTCATTTAATTTAGAAAGAAATATTTTCAAATTAAGAAAACAACTGAACATCACATTTTATGCAATTGTTTTAATTTTATTCAAATACACCTTATCTGGAGCGAACTTCGAGTATTTCTTCCTTCTGAGTTTGATTTAAAATTTCATTGAAATACTATTTTTTGTTAGTTTTTTTTTTAATCGCGTATCTTTCTGGAGTTGATGACTGAATTATGCCTGACTTAGCCCCAACGGAGATTGCCAGGGCACTCGAAATGCGAAGAAATGGTCAAACCTACAGAGTGATATCCAGAGATCTTCGTCGACCAGTTTCAACGATCCATCGCAGTATCCAACGGTTCAGGGAGACCGGTACTTATGTGAGAAGAGCAGGACAAGGCAGAAAAAGACGCACTTCGAGTAGGGATGATCGTTTCATTCGGCTTCGTGTACGTAGGAACCCCCGTTTGACGGCCGTCCAAGCCCGACATGAGTTAGAAGCAGTGCGGGGTGTAATCGTAAGTGAGCGTACGGTACGAAGAAGGCTCGAAGAAGCTGGTTTGGGTTCATTTGTGCCCGCCAAGGCTCCAAGGCTCGAGGTAAATCATCGTAGAAACAGGTTAACTTTTGCTCAGGAACATCGACTTTGGAACGCGGACCAATGGAGTAAGGTATTGTTTAGTGATGAGTGCAGAATTCTCTTAAATCAAATTGACGGCAGGCAAAGAATATACAGACGCAAAGGAGAACGATACATTCAGACAAATTTTGAAACTACAGTTGCATACGGTGGTGGATCAATAATGGTTTGGGCGGGCATTTGTTTGGGAGCTCGCACAGACTTGGTAGTGATTGACAGAGGGAGTCTGACTGCAGACCGCTATATCAGAGAAGTTTTAGAAGAAAATGTCGTACCGTTTGCCCCATATATCGGTGACGATTTTGTTTTTATGCAGGATAATGCTCGGCCGCATACCGCTCGGGTAACTCAAGCTTATCTTAATGATATGAATATCACTGTTATGGAGTGGCCGGCGAGATCACCGGATATGAACCCAATAGAGCACGTTTGGGACTAGCTGAAAAGAAAAGTTAAGTCCAGAATTCCAGCTCCTGCCAACGTGGGAGAACTGCGAATCGCCGTAGTTGAGGAATGGCGGAGACTATCCCAGGAGACCATCGATAACATCATTCTCAGTATGCCTAGACGGGTAGAAACTTTAATAAGAGCACGTGGAGGAATTACGCGATATTAATCACCATTTTTCTAATTTAATTAATTGTTATTTTAATATTAAATTTCACTTTTCCCGGTTACATGAAAAGTTCAAAAATGTACAATTTTTCACAAATAGCCTTTACTCGCAAAATCTGTTATTAATGTGATCTCATTTTAAGTAAAACAAATAAAACTTTAAACAACAAAAGAAGTGTAGTAAGTAGATTTTAAAATAAAACCATATTTTTTTAATTATGGACCTTTTTTTATGTTCCGCTAAATATGCCGGCGAGTTTAGTAGAGTAGTGGAGATAGATTGATAAATAATATACCCGGGGGGATATACCCGGTAGTAGAGTAGAAACTAGTGATTAAGATTTTGGCCTTATTTTCAGGGAGTTCGGGGTTTAAGCCCCAAGCACAGCTTTAACTTTTTGTAATAATGTGCGCTTTTAACTATTAAATAAAAAAAACTTGCTTTAGCTTACTTTACTTTAGCGTGGGTAGGTACATTCTACTGTAATTTTTTTTATAAAACCCCCAATAATTTTTTATTGAAAGTGGTTATTAGTCTTTTTATGGGACATCACAATAATATTGAAAATAGTGCCAGGTCTGTTGCTGGGCGGGTAGAGTGCCCATACCATTTATTGTATAGTCATTTAATAGATAAATAAGAGGCAGTTGTGTTGATTTAACCGGCAGACACTTCAATTTTATTCATTTTTTTCTAGTAAGTATAGTAAGTATAATATCCATATTGGTAAATAATAATCAATAGAATTGTGTAAAATGTAATTACCATCAATATCAGCTAATATAAGGCAGTTTGGTAAGTATCTCGAAAACACACAGGCACTTCTATTTTATTGATTCGAGCAAAATTTTCAAATAACATTAACGTAGAGTCGCCATATCAAAATCGATCAGGTAAACCAGTTAAACAACAAATATATTAGGTATCATGTAATAACTTATTCCTCCAATAAACGACGACGTTGGTGAAATCAGTACTTAATCTGGTTGCTATATATTGGGAGGTAAGTAGGGGTCCCATCTACGAACCATGTGAACCCCTTTTTTAATTTGACAGAATATACAGAAGCCTATTTAAACAATGACATTTGTTAACAAATGGAGTTAGAGTGGCATAATTTTTTTGCGCATGCGCCATGGGTGGCCGGTCGTATATTTATTTATTTCTTGCCATCGCCTCGCACTTACCTAATTGATATAAGTACATATGTAATGTGTGGTTTTTATCACAATATAAAATACCTACCTTTGATCTTATGTCTAGGTTAGTTCACAAGTTCAAAAACCTGTTAAAAAAAAATTCAAAATTCAAAATTATTTAGGTATTTCATGTAGGCCAACCTGTGGCTCTTATGACACGTCAAGATTCTACCACCGGTTCGGAAAGCGGATTCTGCTGAGAAGAGCCGGCAAGAAACTCAGCAGTTGCTCTTTTCAAAATAATCATTTTACAATATTAATAAGTAGCTATTACATTGTAATAAGTTTTTATACTATCTTGTGGGCAGCTGGATGCCAAGCTAATTTAACCCGTGCATCTTTGTTATAATAGAATATGACATTTCCACAAAATGTTAATCCTACTACTTAATATTATAAATGCGAAAGTTTGTGAGGATGAATGGATGGATGGATGGATGGATGTATGTTTGTTACTCTATAACTCCACAACGAATGAACAGATTTGGCTGAAATTTGGAAAGGAGATAGCTCATACCCAGGATTAACACATAGGCTACTTTATCCCGGAAAATTACAGAGTTCCCGCAGGAATTAAAAAACCTTAATCCACGCGGACGAAGTCGCGGGCATCATCTAGTTCTTTATAAAGCTCCCAAAAATATGTGCGATAGCTCATTCGATTCGGAATAACGTCTAGAAAAACGTATCTCGAGGATGTATTAGCACATGAAAAATTGCAATTGTTATTAACAAAATAAGATGATAAAAAAAATATTTAGTTTTTCATTAATAGCTCAAAAACAAATAATATATAAGAACTTTTAAAAAGTTTTCTTAAAGAGGAGTAAATTTTCTATAAAAAAGTCCCAACTCCCGAAATTCTATCTCCATTATTTATAAAATTGTTACAGCATGAGCGCATCGCCGCTGAAGACAGTACCTAGGTACCTATATCACATAAAATGATATTTTTATAGTAGGTATTATATATTAATTTAAAAATTTAATAAATTATGGTGTCAACAAGACACTTAAACTAATAAAGCCCTGTTGGAAAAAAAACTTTATGTCAATTTTTCCAAAAGTTTTTTCCTTGGGATAATTCATGTCATCGTTAGATGCAAAAACAGCCATATCATTCAGGATCGACGATTCAAAAGCGCTTGTAAAAAAGTTTATTTTAATAAAAAACATTTCTATTCTATTCTAGAAACAATTTTTGAGTATTTTACTTTTTGTTCATTTAAAAAAGTTAGGTATAACAATCAAAATATAAAACTTTAATAAATTGTTTTTATTTAATAAACTAAAAAAAACATTGAGAAAAATTGGTCTAAAACCGGAAACTTTGACGGCCCCCATTTCTTCGTTTTTGTAGCTAAAAAATAATAAAAAATATATTTGAACTCTACTTAATAAGTTCTAGACAATGACACCCCACATGCCAGGGTAAAAAAATTAAATTTTATTTCGACTCCTTTTCCATGTATGGGAGCCTACTGGCCGGAGACTAGTAGGTACTATACCTAGTTATCCGGCCGCTAAGTCTCGTTAAAGGCCGGCTTACTTGGCAGTACTTACTACCAGTGATCCGGCCACCGTATTCTCGAGATCTGTTACCCATTTTATTTAAACAGATTATTTTGGCGGCCGAATACTGGACATGAGATTAACTAGAAATTCAGAGAGACATTATCAGTAACATTATACTTCACAGTGTGCTCACGTGCAATAAAATACAATAAATCAATTCAATCCTCAAAGTCAGTGCCCGGCCGGGGCAGGCCGAATACTGGAAGTATAGGCTTTTATTGCTCCAGTACACCGGCCCCTGATACCTATTTAATATAACGGTGCAATTTATCGCATATTTTACCTTAAAATCAGGTAAATAGACATACTTATGTATATTTGTAACATTAACCTCAAATCTTGAATCTAGAACTCTAATAGAAATAGAACTAGAGAAGAACTCGCCACTTAAAATCACTTCTTCACTAATTTTTTTTTTAGTGGGACATGGCTGTCAAGACGCGTACCTACCCGAACCTCTGCTTTCAAATGCGTACTAAAACCCTAGATAGGTACTATTAATAAACGTAGTTAACATATCTTTGCGTCTAAGTTGTAAGTAATTGAAAATAGTTCTTAAAATAATTGATTGTAGGCTCAAAATCTCAAGAGCATTTCTATTTTATTCAAAAATGATGTTATGTGGCCGGACACTGGAGGGGGCCGGTAAACTGGGCAAGTTACCCTGTGTGCGCTATGTTTAATAATTTCACATGCTTCAACGGTGAAGGTAAACATCGCGAGGAAACCTGCACACCTGAGAGTTCTCCATAATGTTCTCAAAGGTGTGTGAAGACTGCCGATTCTCATTGGGCCAGCGTGGTGGACTAGGGGCCAACCCATCTCTGAGAGGAGACCTGCGCTCGGTATAGTGAGCTGTTGAGGGGTTGCTAATGATGATGATGATGATGATGATGATGATTAAAAAATTATAAAAGAAAGCTATCTTTGAGAGAACAACAAAATGTAGATAGAGCAATAGGTGCATACCAAAATAGGATCACAAGGAATAATCTGCCAAACTAGAAAAAATTCTAGATACCTATGGACTAAAATATAAGTATCTATCTTCCTACCTACCTACCTACCTACTCCGGTGTCGGAGTGAAACTTGCGAAGAGTGCGTAGGTTTAGTTTGTATGGTGTTGCGTGTTGTGTGTTGTGTTGGTTGTGCGTGGTCATTGCTCGGTTGCTTGCTCTTCCTGCGTTTCAAGTGGCAGGGAGGGCAGGCGGTGCAAAGTGCGCCTATTTATATGTTACCTTACTAGATTCTTATTGGTTTTCTAGTTAGTAGGTAGGTGATTAGGTACCAACTTACTACCTAGTAGAAAGTGAGGTGCCCCAACCTTAAAATAAACAAAAAAATATAAATATTAAAAATAGATTCGTTTATTAGTAAGTACTCATGTACCTATCTGTTAAACTACGTGGGTAACGAACAGTAGGTACCTACTAGTAATTAAATTATACAACCCGGAAACTAGCAAATGAACATAAAAATTAATGTTATTACATTTTGTCCAATTAAAATCCGCGACCATCTTCAGAGCGGCGAGTGGCGAGCCGAAAAGAAATCTCGAATCGCGGAATCCGCATAAAAAGTAATTGTGTGCGGATCCGCAATTACCGCGCGTAATTAACGCCGAGGCGTGGCCGCGTTAATGAGCGACGCAGAGGCGGCGGCGGACGTAATCAACATTAAAGATTGGCGGGAGATGCGGCTCGGCGCCCCGCGCCCCGTCCGCACCCCCGCGCGCCCCTCATTACTTATACAAAATACTTAAGACGAGCGTCGTCCCGCTCTCCGCGCGCTAATAGCTCGCGCCCACTCTATCGCCATCCCGCTTCGCCCGCTAAGCGTAATTAAGCTCGCCTCGCCTCGCCTCGCGCGGCCCCGCCCTCTCGCGGGCGCGGGGGGCGGCGGCGCAGAGCGGGGGGCTGCCGCGACCGGCCGCGCAGTGTGCCGGCGACCGTCGACAGTGCAGCGTCGCGCGTGTTCGCCCTACAACCCGAACGATACAAGCTCATCAACACCAGTTCCTCATTAACAGTTCAGTGTTATCGTGCCCGTTTTTTGTGTTTTGACTGATCACCCAAGTGTTGTTTGAGTTAAACGAATATTGGACAAGTGCTAGTGGCTACGTGTTATGCCGCAAATACGTGCTTAGCGGCGGGCGATGCTCACAGGTTATTATTATTTACATTATTTTAAATGGGGCTCCCACTTTTCACGGTGATAGATTACAGACTACAATGCAAATCTTTAAACTCTTTAGTCATTTCGCGTTATCGGTGAAGGATTTTATGTCGGTATAGTTAAAAATCGCGAGTGCGGATTTGTTTTGATTCTTGCGTGGAGCTATGTGTCATTATCTTAAAACTTGGTTGGTTTCCAAATCCCAGTTACTAGATTTAGGGACATTACTCGTTTTCGGAGTAAGTAGGTAGATAGGCTGAATCTCTACGTGAATTTGTAGTATAAAATATCAGGAAAACTTCAACGGGAATAAAGAGTTTATTGACTGACAGGATAAAATAGATACTTAACTAACTTCAATCAATCGTAGGTAATTCTCTCTGACAAACAATCGGTTTGCAATTTTCCTGATGGAAAAGTTCAAACCAAAAGATTACCTAGTTAGTCAGATTTTCAATCAGCGTTGACCTTTAACCTACTGACTTCAAAAACTAGTAAGAAATTTAATTTTAGTGCATGCATTGCATTCTCATCAGAAAAAAATATCTTATCAGACTCGCGTAAAGTGACGAATTCTTTCAACTCTCATATAAATTTAGGTAATCCTACCATCGCAAAAACTAATTGGCGCATGCTAATCAGCATAAAATTTAAAATCGAGTAATTTTAACGCGTTCCAAATAATTTTGGAATTAGGGTAGAGTTGTAAACATTCGAAGCCCATAAAATTGAAATAGAATTTACTTTTATAGTTTTTGTTCACGTATCGTAATAAAATTTTATTTTTTACACATAAAATCGAATCGATATTTTATTGGAAATTAAATTAGGGTTGTTACCTAACTATAGGTAGGTACTAGGTTTAAAGATAAAATCAGTTAAAAAATTAAAATTTATGTTCTAGTTAGAACTTTGAGTAGGTACCTAGTTAGAATTATTCCAATACCCCACGATGCCTACAATTAGGTAAGTTGGCTTTTATGGCAAGGTAAAGACACCATACTGCGACACTTTATATTTTGAACAACTGAAAGACTGAAGGTAGGTACCTAACCTACCTAATTATATCAGGTCATACGTAATCAAAATCTTTAATTCCAATTGTTTATGAAGGGAAAAATTAAACCAAACTAAGATTTAATTATTTTCTGTTATTGTTTATCATTTTATTTTGGAATTTTAATTAAAATCTTCTATATTCATTTTGTGAAGTTTAGTAAATGGAAGAAAGTACCTCTACCTACCTACTGAATAATTAGATTAATTTTGCCTGATTAAATAGGTGTAGAATTTAGATACCTACTTATTTATATCTTTAATACCTACCTATGGACCATATAAAATTGATTAAACCAAATGGTAGAGCTAATATTTTGAGATAATTTTGATAGAGATATTTGGTAGGTACTTACATCAGTCGTTATAATTTGCATTAGGCTTTAGGTATAAGATCTCATATTGTGATTTGTGACCACGAATAGATAAATATAAACGGGAGTAAAAATAAAATACTCATTTTGTTGATCATTCGAAATGATATAGCGTCTTAAGTTTCCGGCTCTTAATGTTTTATTTGCATTTCACTTCATTTATTTATATGAATTCTTCTTTCATTTATATTGCCATTACAGAAAGTTATCAATTTTATAATGATCAAAAATATTGTGTAGTTCATTAACATTATATATAAATAAATAAAAATTTGTGTGTCTTTATTACCTAGAATTTTTAAATAACGTGAGACACCGGGAACGTAGGTACAATCATTTGCCTTTTAAATACCTAACTACCTATCTATTAAGTGTATGTAGGTATATTTATGAAGTTGTATGATTAATAATGTGATTTTTCTGGTTTATTGGCCAGTCTCTTTTTAGGAAACACCGTTACTTAAGTAGATAGGTGGCTCAAAATCACCAAGGTTGCGAATTTCAAGATTGGTTTTATGACAAAAAAAAATGCAAACTATAATGATGACTCTTGGTTTATACTGTTGCAAAATTTGTATATTAATAAATTTTAACAGGGCAGCGCACAGAATTCTATACTTTTTTTGTAATATTGCGTTTTGGCGAATATCTTACAGAAAATCATCATTTCGGGAACGTTTTTCTAAATTTGATAAAATTAACAAAAACAAAACAAAGTACATAATTTAAGCTTTGTTGAATAACATGGGTATATTATATATTTATACTATATAAACAATAATGAAAACAAAACATAGAAAACCTTCTACAAGTAAAATACGTCAAAAAATTAAAGAAGTTGCTATTATCGTGGATAAAATTTAAGAAATTTCAAAATATTCAAAACTCTAATAATCGAATTAACGTTACATGAACAGAATGAAAGTTTTTTAATGTAATAAAATATAATTTTTCTAAAAAAATAGATCAAATTATGCGTATTTTATTGAAATTTAGTTCCCGGAAACGATCAACCGTTCCCGGAATGACAAAAATGTTACGGAAGTGATGGTATTGATATCATAAGGCATAAGTTAGGAAATATTATAATTATAAACAACGTTTTAAATAACAAAGTCATTTATTTATATTGCCATATTGTTTGCACTTAAGAAAAATCACTTACTATTAATACATTCTTATTATAAATAAGTTATAACATTTTCATAAATCAGTCTAGAGGAACTTCTAATCATAGTTATATCTCCTTAAAGTTTTAATCAGTTCTTACAATTTGAGTATCATTTCCGGGAACGTTCCCGAAATGACCGTTCACGAAATGACGATTTCAAATAAGCACGCGCTTTGATTATACGGCGGCCATCTTAAATTCGATCTGACTTTGACAATACTAAAATATTTGACGTTACTTTGATAATTCGTGTCGTAAAAAAGAATTTCATCAATAATTAAATGTAATAAACACGTTCACGAATTGACGGACTATTGATGTACGTTCTACGAATAATGAATTGAAAGGTACTTACCACTTAGTTAAAATTTATTTGACGATAAATACACTGACAGCCGCCGGCTTTGTTATTGTTTTCTTTCCCTACTGACGTTTGACACCGAATCGCTGCGTTCACTTAAAATTATTTTTGTTCGATTATCGATGCGTTCACTGACATGACGCGTGTGCTATCGGACAAACTATTTTTGTATTTTTAAAATAAAAAAAAAATAATCTTTTAGTATCCTTTTTAAAACTAGATTTTTTATAAAACTTACGGTATATTAAGTAATGACAGGTGTTAAATATCTTAAATTTTTCATTAATATTTTGGACTTGTTGTGGAAGATCGTACATTAGGACGCGTTCCCGAAATGACTTTCTATGCATGTATATTGATTTAATTTAAAATTTACTTCATTATTAAATTGCATTGTTTGATGTACACATAAAACAGGTTAGTTGTAGTATTTTAATAATTTTATTTTCTCAATAAAGTCAAGATTTAAGACATTAAATTACTAGCAAAGCCAATTCTGCACCTTGGTGATTTTGAGCCAGGTATCCAGTTCTTTCATTACATATTACCTAGCAAATTATTAACATAGTTTCGTTTTGCATTATTTTAATATTAAATAACTCTAGATGCGTTCTGATTAACTACTGCTTAAGTAACTTATATTTTATTATACCTACCTACCTATTATTACCAATGTAACCTTAGATGGTATGCTCTTAAAGTGCATACTTACCTATTAACTACATAAGAAGGTACTTAATTATGTTTTTATAATTCATAAAACTTAAAAAGCAATTAATTAAGTTGTAGATACAGTATCATGTATTGGCTAATATAGGCAGAGGCACATATCTATGCACCTACCTGGTTATTAGAAATTTTAAGTAAGTAGGTACCTATGTGTCTAAAACATATTAAATGCCTTTGTTAAATAATAATTAAAGACTGCTTCTTGTTTGTGAAGCTGTGATGTCTGTAGACGTATCTAAAATCTCAAAAACATTAAGTAAGATAATGTAAAAATGAAAAATACACATTAAGAATATAATAGATAAGTTGAATATGTGAAGAATAAAATAAATCTGATGGCCACTACTCCATGCAGTCCTGTCTTAGCGCGAAGCCAGAATCTTGCCTGCACGCTGACGCTTTATTTCCGTAGTAAACAATAATAAGATACACTAACTTGTTTAGGCAAAGCTGAAAGCCTGAAAGTGAACTAAGATTATATATGCCTATATTAAAGAGAGAAATAAATAGCATAACTACTATACCACAGAGGTATTGATTTTGCCTTTCAAGTGATACCAATGAGTGATGATGATAATGAAATCAAAATAACATACTTAGTCTACCCTACTTTGTTAAAGGCATTAAAGTTGGTTAATTAATGCTATAACTAAGCTGTTCTAAAGTACCTACCTATTTTGTGAGCACTTCTCTCGACAAAGGATTGTGGTAGAGTATGGCTACCCTACATTTTAGGTAATTGTTAAACGTGTAGTATATTGAGAAGAAAATACTTAGAGCAAAATGTTCTTTAAATACATTTTAAAGCAATAGGTTTCCTTTCAAATTAAGTATTTTTTTTACGAATATTGAATTTTATTTCAAAACAAACGAAGGGCGCGCGCGCATTCCCCGCGCAACGGGGCGGCCATCTTGCGAGATCACGTCGACCCGTCCAGATATCGCCCAGACGATATTCGGGACAGATATAGTCATTAATCAAAACGACCTTAGATCAGTATCAGTGATCAAACAATATTTAATTTATTACAGAGCACAGACTATAATTGATCAAGGTGCGTAGGCGCAAGAGGCCGGTGCGAATAACATAACAATGGCGCCACCGTCGGTATGGAAATCGATTTAGTTTGCATGCTCTTTTGTTACGGATTTAACTAGAGCTCCAAGGAGTACATTATAATATGCTCTGAAATATCTAAAAAAAAAAACTGAAGTAGCTTCTTCGATTTTCAAACAAATGCCTTTCTTTTCAGCTCATAAATAATTATGATTAGGTATTATTTTTATGTTAGCAAAACCCACACAAATAGTTTTAATTTTTTTTTTCTATATTTGTACGGACAACTTTACTGATTTCGACGAAATCTTTCACAGGCAGGCAGAACATCATAGAACTGATTTAAGCTACTTTTGATTTCGGGAAATCAAAGAGTTCCTCAAAAATTTAAATCAACGCTGACAAAGTAGCGGGCAAACGGTAGTGGAAAAAATAATAGTTTAAAAAAACTAAAAACACGCTTTTTATAGAAAACCAAACTAAAAAATAGAAAATAAATTTTAATAAATTTAAATTAATAGGGTCCAAAAATTTCAATAAATATAAATTAATAATAGTGTAAATAAAAAAAATGTATTTTATTTTAAAAAAGCGTGGGGTGCATGGTGTCAATAGTTATAAATATTTTATTGACAGATATGAGTAGAGTGATTATCATTTTGATAATATCTTAAAAAGCACCCCACGCTTTTTTTAAAATAAAATACATTTTTTTATTTACACTATTATTAATTTATATTTATTGAAATTTTTGGACCCTATTAATTTAAATTTATTAAAATTTATTTTCTATTTTTTAGTTTGGTTTTCTATAAAAAGCGTGTTTTTAGTTTTTTTAAACTATTATTTATTTTCTACTTTTTAGTTTGGTTTATTTTTAATAGCTTGTTTTTTTAATTTTAATATATCTATATATATCCATGTAAAATTAACATGGATGGTGATATATCTATATCTATAAATATTATGTTCATTTATTTTACCGCTTGCGGAACTCGCGGAAACGCGTGCAGCGGCCTGAATATAATAGCTGTTTTTTCGGCAACTAATTTTGAATGACTTTTGTTTTTTTTTTTTCGGTCCTCGATAAATCTACAAAGTTTGAACGAAATCTGGTCGGTTTAAAGTGGGTCAAAATCGCGCCCAAAGAAGTCGGTTACAAGTTACAAACATACAAGTGAAATCGCGCCCAAAGAAGTCGGTTACAAGTTACAAACATACAAGTGAAATCGCGCCCAAAGAAGTCGGTTACAAACATTGTTACAAACATACAAGTGAAGCTAATAAAAAGCGTATAAAAAAAGTTTAAACTTTGAATATTATGTAGACCTAGGCACCTGTGAAATTACCTATAGATATTCTAGTGGGTGGAACCAATAACAAAATTTACTTCGTACCTATTACTTTTTGGGATAAAGCTTAGGATAACGTTTTTTTAAAAAGTGACTAACTTTTAGTGTTTACTTTTTTATGAGGTGTGAGTCCCATTTTAAATTAAGTACTTATATGTAACACACTTAATAACTTTGTCAGCTGTCTTCGTTCATATATTTATAAGTTACTAGTTCATACATGAACAATATTTTGCAAATTTCAAAAATTTTCTCTTGTTTATTTTTCCTAGGAAAGATAATTTTCATAATATCTTAGCTATTGATACTGCCATTAGTAAAAAAGTTTCTAAAAATGTAATTGGGTAAAAACGAAAGCTTTTAATGTACTACGTCAACCATCAACGGTCGTAGTATTCATAATTAAGTTGTTAATTTTATAACCATGTCCGTTTTATAACCCTTAAAGATAATTAGAACTAAATTTATGCAAAATTAAATTTATTTAAAGTTAATAAAGTTTAGCTAGATTGGGTATGAATAATTATAATATATTTATAATGGGTATGTTAGGAAGAGTTAAATAAATTACCAGAAGCATTTGAGAAGCATAAAAGAAGATTGTTAATATAGTTTGATTTTTTGATAGATAGAGGAAGGAAAAAAAAATCATATTTTCTGCTTAAGATTAATTTTTTTTTACCTAATTTACCTACTGAATAAACCAACTTTTATGGACACTTTTAGGTAGTAGGGTAACTTGCCCAGTTTACCGGCCCCCACCAGTGTCCGGCCACATAACATCATTTTTTAATAAAATAGGAATGCAATACAATCGATTATTTTAAGAACTATTTTCAATTACCTACAACTTCGATGCAAAGATATGTTAGTTAATAGTAGGTGTTTAGTTTGCATTTGAAAGCAGAGGTGAGAGTACGCGTCTTGACAGCCACGTCCTACTAAAAAAATATTAGTGGAGAGGTGATTTTAGGTGAGTGAGAGGTGAGTTGCCTAGTAAGCCGGCCCTTAACGAGACTTAGCGGCCGGTTAACTAGGTATAGTACTAGTCTCCGGCCAGTATCCATATATAAAAATCTGTGAGACCAGTCTGTTTGTTTTAATTTCCAAAACGAGGTTTCTAGGTTTTTTTACATTGGTTAGCTTGATTTTTTATTAGTAGGTGTGCAAATTTGAATAGGCTTACTAGTGATTTTGAAAATTCTATTCTCAAATAAAAACCGATTGATAGCCTATTATATATATATATATATATATATATTGATGATTATTTAATTAATGGATAGGGCCTACCTCAATTGATTCCATTTTTGAAAAATAAATTAATAACCTAAGGGAAGTCACACATGATTTACCTATTATCTCTGCCCAAATTGTTTTTTGTGTTATTTTGTGTGCCTAATACATATTTGTGTTTTTATTTTATAATTGCATTAGTACTTACACCATAAAAAGCTCGAGTAGAGTCATATAACGTAACTAGGTAAGAATCGGTAAAAAAAAGCAATATTCAAAGATAACTCTTATGTCAATATACCGAAAGCCTAGTATCTAGTGATCGACCGCTAGCTTTATGAAGGCGGCCGGAGACTAGACAAGCAGTGGCCGGGCACTAGGTTGGGGCCGGGCGGCCGGACACTGGAGAAAACATACTTTTTCAGAAAAACATTTTTTGTATAAAAATTGGCAGCCTAAATATTTCAAATAAATTTTAAATGTATTCTTGAGTATATTTAAAAAAAAAACATGTACACTGATTCCTCTGTAGAGCTTAGTTATGAGTGAATTAAGTTAGCAGATACCTTAAGTGGCCGGAGACTGGGCATTTTACCCTAAATGATTTTCTTTCTTGCACCTAGCTTTTATAAATAAAGGATGTAAATAAATACGTGTTTACAAAAACCACCTAAGTCAAAATTCGAGCTAAAGGACTGGCTAGTGACCGGTTTACCCTATCTATTGTGGTTGTAAGATATTTTTGTACAAGACGCGAAAATAATTAAATCTTTAAGTAAGTATACAGTAGATGATGTTAAAATCATTGCACACTGTAGGTAATTATAATTATTTATTTTTATATTACATGAATTTATTTAGAAGTAGGTAAATAAAAGTTCTTTTTTAAACTAGAATAACTTTTAGGTAGATTGTAGGTAAATCACATCAAATGACTAGAATTCATGTCAATTATTACTGACAAACTTGGTTTGTTACGATATAATTTTTAATAATATTTAAACTTAGATATAACTAACTGCGACCAGTAGCGCCATCTATCGGGAGGTAGTGGAACAAAGTTTACCGGCATGGGAAATGCGCGGCAGACTTCACAAATTGGGGCCATCGTGATAGTTAGTTGAGACTTGAGATGGACCGACGATGATAAAGAGATAACACTTTGTAGTACCTATTTGTCTTTGAGAATATGTACCTAGTTACGCACCTACCTACTTGTACGTTTATCTAGGCTTCATTTTTATCCCGAAAATATTTAGGGCTTCTTTGTAAAAAAAATAAAACAACGCTCGCCGGCCTTGTTGAAATTTGGCACAGGACTTGCATCTTAGTAACAAAATATAGCCTAGGTACCTACCTACTTTCTATCCCGGTAAATGAAAGCTCAAAATTGGAGCTCTTAACGATATTTAAGGAAACTTAATCCGCACGGCCGAAGTCGCGGACATCATCTAGTTTCAAATAAACTAATAAGGTGTAGCTAACTATCTACCTAGTTAGGTATTCATCATCATCATCATCATCATTATCGATATCATCTCAAGCCATCGCCGGTCCACTAATGGGCACCCGTCTTTCAGAATGAGTCGGTTTAGGGCTTGGTCTTACATTAATTTACCTATCGTAGGTCTACCATAAATAAAATTAACTAGACTATGTAAAATGTCTTCCTACTTGATAATGCCTAGTCACTGACCTGAAGGCATCGGCATTTCGCCTTGATACGAGAAGGTAGGTACGCACCCAATAGCGTTCTCACCGTTCTCAAATCTGACTGATCCGAATAGAAACTACTGAAACTTTTAGTGTAAGTAGGGGTGCATTCGATACCGAACAAGGTCCAATGCTCTACAGTCTACATGAAGATATAACATGAGGACGTCGACCCAGAGGTCGATCGTACAATATACCTAGGTAAGTGCCTATACCTACTATAAAGTTTAGTCGGTAAACGGTTCTCAACTTCGCAATATTGAATGGACTCCGAACTCGTGATTGTACCACGTAACAAAAAAACCGTTAAATAGGCGCGTGTGACCTGCATTGTTTACCTCAAAATCGTTTTAAATTCGCTGGATTGAATTTTTCAATATCACATACGAAGATCACAAAGTACCTACAAACCATTCCATTAGGTATAGAGTTAGGGTTACCAAACGTCGAGATTAATCCTATTTAGTCAAGATTTATGGTTGTCAGGATTGCTTTCGGTGGAAGTCAGGATTTTTGAGTACTTAATCAATTAAAACTGAGTTTTGAAGGAATCTTAATTTTGAAGTTCCTCGGACGGTACGGACTTGGCGGATGGAGGGCTAAGCGAAAAAAAATGCAAGAATTTTCCGTCACGACCTTTGTGTGTTGCCTTCGTTTATTGCACACGTTCCGTCATAGCTTTGTGGCGAAGCGGCTAAACAAAATTCATAAAATTCATAAAAGTATAGAATTTTTGATTAATGTTTCTTTATGACATTATCACATAAAACTATCGTCCGTTGACCGACTTTACGGACAACCAATTTTTTATTATTAATTTATTATTATTAAAAGGAACTTCGTTCCAACCGCGTGTTCCACGACACTCACGCATTTTTTATTGATAAGTAGGTACTTGAAAAATACGGTAGATGAGGTCTACTGAGAATTACCGTCTGCGTACTTATGTTCAAACTTAACTAATTTCACGGTCAAAATCTTTGTCTCATCCTTCTTTCTTTCCAATCTCCTTACTTTTCTGTAGAAATTAGGCTTTTTGTCAGGACATTTCAATTTAACATCTGGTAACCCTAGTCATACAACGGTTCTACGCAAATGTCAACAAACATGGCGCAGTCGAACAAATCGATTACCGAAATTTCAACGCCGCGTTCTGACGGCAACTGTTACGAAACATGTTTGTTTTACAAATTGTCGGTTATTTATACAAAATACCATTTAATACTATACAGTATTGTATTTAATTTTAAATAGACAACTTTCTGTGTTTGAGTAACAGGTATTTACGTACGAAACATTTGCTCATTTGTTGCATCTCTAGATCTCAAAATGTTTCTCGAAAAATTCACTAGGTACTTTTTAATTAGTAATTTAGAAAATCGCAATTTCATGCTCTATAAAAACTATATATTTAGTTCAAAAGTAAACTAACAGAAGAAAACACAGAATTTTCAAAAACTAAGATTATGAAAATTTTGAACCTTTTGAAGTAGGGACCTAATACTTAAGTTTATATAAGTATTTTTTGGAAAAAAATCGAGTTTTTTGAGATTCAGTGTTGCAAGAAATGGGCGATTCAGAAATTAACAATCAAGGATGAGAATATTTATAAGCTGTCTAACCTCATTTTAGCTCTCTATCAGTTTGATTGTCGTCAAGCCCTAACTTATCTTTCACAAAAAATTCATTTTTTTTTGTTTTTATTAATAGTTAACTTTGTTTGTAGAAGTTTATTGTTAATATCAAAATAACTATGCTAGTAAGAGCGTTGGTTTTATTTTTCCTGTAAAGTACCTATACATATTATTTATTTCTGATTTTTCGATTTGTCAACTTCGGAGATAAGTGGGAGGGGAACGGTATTTTTTTCGACATTTTGCACGATTAATCAAAAACTATATTAATTTATACATAATAAAAATAAATAAAAACCTGTTTTAGAATGAACAGGTAAATAAAGCCCTTTGATATGATACCCCTTTCGGTATAGTTATCTTATTTTACTAGTTACCCCGATTTTCCCCCTTTTTTTGCGATTTTTTTTATTCCAATGATGTTGGGCCTCTATTAGGTATTACCAAATTTCATGTGGATAGCTTTAATAGTTACTAAAATAATCGACTTTGACAGACGGACGGACGGAAAAAGTCGCACCATAAGGGTTCCATTTTACCATTTTGGTAAGGAACCCTAAAAAGATCCAACGCTTCATATGACGAAAGATTCACCAAATTCGTTATACTCAATATTATTATCGTCGAGAGCAACGGTTGTGTATTCAAGTAATTAAAGTGTCCACTTTTTGGTTCCATTTTCTCGTTTAGCACAATTTATCTGTGCCCGCCGCCCGGTAACATCAATAGGTAAGTTTTCGGTTTCGTACGCGCTTATAGGGATAACCTATAAAATTAAGTGGCACTCGGGGACTGCCGCGGTAAAGCTGTTGCATAGCATTTTTTATCAACTTATGCAATTATAATATTTATGCAATATTTTTTTTGCATAATAAAAGTTATGTAAAAAAAATTAAAAAACAAACAATAAAAGCGAACTGTCACTACTTCGCGAGTGAGATTCGAACCTGCGACATCATACACCATACGGTAAAGAAAGCGGCCTCTCGCCCACTGCGCCAAATAGAGCTACTTGAGAACCTCTAAAATGTTGAACGCTTACTAAAACGACGGTGTTAGGTTTTTTCGTTACGGAATTTCTTGATTCGGTCGCGGCGCTCAAACTGTTTGTCCTAGTTCAAAGCCCGCGATAACAGCTAGGTATGCAATAGCTTAAAAATAAAAGTAGACAAAACCTGTATTTGAGTAATTTAGGTTGTCAACATTAAAACTGATTTAACATTTAGAAATCAAATATCAATGATGAGAAAACTTTTAAGAGCGCAGTCTACAGTTTAAAACAGTTTAAACTCAACCTGTGATCTTTGTTTTCTAACAGGGGCGTGTCGTCAAGCCCCGTTCCACAAAAAAAACCAACGGTTCTTATGACATATTATATCTACAAAATACGTTAAAAGTAAATAGGTACCTACATAATATATTGTCGAGAGCAACGGCTGAGTATTCAAGTAGGTAATTATAGTGTCCACTTTTGGTTCCATTTTCTCGTTTAGCTCAATTTATCTGTGCCCGGTAACATCAATAAGTTTTTCGGTTTCGTACGCGCTTATATGGGTATGATAATTTGTTTCCGGTGTACTCGACGCGTGCGCTGCCACGACAAACTATTACATTCATGGCGTTAGCACGATTTGCATTTGAAATATTTCGTATGGCTCGCGCCTAGGACTTACAATGGTTGGGAGGCGTCTCGCCAGTTAATGCTCTGTACCATATCAAATTTCGTGGTTTATTTTTCAGACCCGTGCCCGGGTAGGTTTCCTTTGTAGGAATGTTTTATAATGGGACACATTTCGTGACACACGTGTCTATATAAAGCCTTCGATTGTGTGTGAGGAGCCGTTCGAGTAAGTGATTTGGTTATTGTAAGTGATTAGGTATTATTTATTGTACTGGTTTTTGTAATGTAGGTAAATTTTCAAATGTACTATAATATAATAGGTTACCTATGAAATTGCCGTTTTGTATGCAATAAGTGAAAGTACTTATTTTTTCAAACTTCTTTATTTCTGTTATTCGATGTAATCACCCATGCAATCGACGCATCTTTGCCAACGCATTGGCAGTTTATTGATGCCCTTCTTGTAAAAATCAGCTGGACGGGAGGCAACAAACTCTTCAAAGGCATTTTGTACTGCCTCTCGGGAATTGAATTTTTTACCCACTAAAAAGTTGTCTAAATTTTGGAAAAAGTAATAGTCGGTAGGTGCAAGGTCTGGTGAGTATGGCGGATGAGGGAGAGCTTCCAACCCCAGCTCTTGCAGCTTGGAGACTGTCTGTTGCGCAGTATGGGGTCGCGCGTTGTCGTGAAGGAGCAGTGGGGACGACCGATTGACCAAAGCTGGTTGCAGATGTGCAAGCTTCTCCATCATTCTCTCCAGTTCTTCACAGTACACATCTGCATTAATGCTCATGCCGTTTTGTAAAAAACTGTGGTGAATCACACCCGCACTAGACCACCAAACAGTGACCATCACCTTTTTAGGGGTCATTTTTGGTTTAGGGCATTGCTTTGGTGCTGAACCAGGGTCTAACCAACTTGCTGAGCGCTTTCGATTGTCGAACAGAATCCATTTTTCGTCGCACGTAACAATTCGTTTCAAAATTCCTTCATTTCTTTGCCTGTTGAGCAGCGCAAGGCAGGTCTCGACGCGTACGTTGCGCTGGCGATCGTTAAGGTCGTGGGGCACCCATCTATCAAGCTTTTTTACCTTGCCAATTTGTCGCAAATAGATCAATATTGTTTTGATGCTTACATCAAAAGCTGCTGCTAGCTCAGCTGAAGATTGAGTTTCGTCAGCTTCCACAATCGCCTTTAATTCATTATTGTTAACCAAAGTCTCCGGACGACCACGAGCTTCATTTTTCAAGTCAAAATTTCCAGAACGGAACCGGGAAAACCAATAACGGATTGTGCGATCGTTTGTACAGTTCTCTCCGTAAACGTTTTTGATGTTACGGGCCGTTTGTGTCGCGTTGGTGCCACGACGGAACTCATATTCCATAATTACACGAATTTTTAAAGTATCCATTATGACGAAAAATGTCCAAATGTAATGAAAATACAACGCTAATCAAAAAACAAAAGACTGAGTTTGTAAATAGAATGTCATGGTTTTAAAACAAAATTAATTTGAATTTAGAATACAGAGCCATTACAAACTTTTTTTTATTTGTAATGACCAGTACTGAAGAAAGGCAAATTCATAGGTAAAGACCTAATAATATATAATATTATTATAGTACATTTGAAAATGTACCTACATACATAATAACTATAATATAGCTCTACATATTATGTAGAGCTAGTTGAGCTACTTAGCTTCTTTTATATTTGTCACCGAATAGGTAATTGTAGGAACCGTTAGTTTACCTATAATAAAACTAATAAAATCATAAACTGTCCAAAAATTGTGAATAGACACTGACATTATTATGCATTCTTATGCATATAATATAATACAATATAAATATTTTGGATAGTTTGTAATCTTACCTGTTCCAACCGTGAAATTGTGAACCCATAAGTCTGATCCTACCTGTTAACTAAGTACCTAACTGTGATATTTGGCAGGTAAATACAAAAACAAATTGATTGTAGATACAATTAGTTAATATGTACATAAACCAACCTTGATTCCACAAATTAAACATATATATCTTTTGCATTCTAAATTATTCTTATTCTTATTCTAATGAGCTCATGAAGTTTGCTATTTGTGCACACACACAGCAGCTTGAATTCTGGATATTGACATGTTACTTGTTATTGAGTCATTTACCTACTTACCTACTTTTTCCCGAAGAACTTTAAGTTTTGAAGTTCGGTATATTAATATACCTATTACCTACCTAATGCCTGCCTGAGAGTTAAACTTAATGCCCTCAAAGGTGTGTAAAATCTGCCAATGGCCTGCGTGGTGGCCTAAAACCTCATTCAAGAGGAAGCTTATGTACCCAGTACTTAGTGAGTCGGCGATGGGTTAAAATGAATGAATTATTATTATTAATTTAATGGTATTCCCTACTCCGAGTTGGTATTATCTACTCCAAAGTTACACATCTGTCTATAGAGAGGCGTGAATCTCTGTGTAATGTCAAAACGTATTTTAGGTACTTACTTACCTAATCCTACTAATATTATAAATGCGAAAGTTTGTGAGGATGTATCGATGTTTGGATGGATGTTTGTCAGTAGATATATTATACTTAACTCCACAACGAATGAACCGATTCGGCTGAAATTTGGAATGGAGATAGCTCATACCCAGGATTAACACATAGGCTACCCGGCATTTATCCCGGAAAATTACAGAGTTCCCGCGGGAATTAAAAACCTTAATCCACGCAGACATCGCGGGCATCTTCTAGTTATCTATAGCGAAGCTTCGTACCTACTCGCCTGGAGCACTTTTCAATAACTGAAATATTATAACGTGTAGGTACCTAGTCATTTCGGAATCATAAATTTATTTTACGCCACCTGAAGCCAACTACCTACTTAGCTGATAAATTGGCAATAGATCAGCACAATTTTAGATTTACGATCCCATCATGCTCGTACTTTTTAAAGGATTAAGTAAATATTATTTAAAAAAAAATAACCTTTTCCGAGAAAAGATTTCGGCAACTCTCGGTTTGGTACTAAATTGGCAAAATTCGAGATAATAATTCATACAATATTCAATAGATATACTTACTCCAAATTTCAAATCAATCGCACCAGGGAAAGCTTGTAAGACCCTTTAATCAAGTAGAAAATGAGCTGATGATCTTCAAACGCCTAAACAGATCCACCTCGATTACTTTAGCTTTCAAACAGGAAACACCTCATCAAAATCGGTCCATTGGGTGGGTAGGCTGCTACGAGGGAACAGACAAACACACACACACAGATACACACGTCAAACTTATAACACCCCTTTTTTGTTGAGGGTTAAAAATCACGAAACACAAAAGTCATCTAGACAGATGCAGAAAAACTATCTGAGCTCTCAAAATACTGTTTTAGAATATATTTAAGGTAAGGTTAAGGGCTCTTTAACAATGACTTAATGGATACAAGAAAGGATTTTAAAGAAAAAAGCTTTTAAAACTTAAATACAGACGAATAAAGTCGCGGGAAATGGGTAAGTACTTACTAAAAATAATGAGAAGCTATGTCCAATACGAATGTTTCCTCTGTACTAAAATTAATTAAGCACAAGTCGATGGTATCACAATAGAACTGGCATTAAGGTTGTTTTTGTCAATCGTCAAGTGTACGAGTTGAAATCGATCGTCTCACACAGAATAGTGGGATCGGTGCGAGGCAAGTTCGACGGCTGGCCTTGGCGGAACCAGTTCGCCTCGTCCGAAACACCTCGCGGCAATTATTCAATAAAACAAAAGCGTCTCCCCACCTTTACGTCACATCGAGAAATGCTGTCAGATTAATTTCGCTTAATTAGCGAACTTCACCTGCTCACTATTGTGCATTTTGGCAACTGCCTCTTCGATATGATTGACTTATTTCTTCATATTGAGTAAATTAGGTATTCTTTTGGTTAGAATAAGCTTGAGGATTCACGTGAAGTTCGAAAACTGGAAACTCAAACAAAAGCAGCACTTGCATCTCCCAAAAAATCAAAAATAAACATAATTCAAAATCATTTAAGTATTTCACGTAGACCAACCTGTGGCTCTGATGACACGTCAACACACTACCACCGGTTCGGAAAGCAGATTCTGCTGAGAAGAGCCGGCAAGAAACTCAGCAGTATCTCTTTTCAAAATAATCATTTTACAATATTATTATGTAGCTATTACACTGTAATAAGTTTTTTATAATATCTTGTGGGCAGCTGGATGCCAAGCTGATTTAGCCCTGCAACTTTGTTAGAATAGAATTGAATAGTATAGAATATTTCCACAATGAGGGAAATTCCAAAAGTGCGTACTTGCTACAATTCAATACATGTTAGACGGGTAGACAGAAAGCAGCCCCATTCCCACCGGTGGCACCCGTTCACGAGCATGACGCATGATCCGTTGCTTCGCTCTTAATATAGTTATTTAAGAAAAATGAAATTTATATAGAAATACTATTAATTTAGCTTACGTAAGTAGTGAGCTAATTTCACCTGCTTGGTATTGTGAATTTTGTTATTCCTCTGGAATTTCACCGGCTCAATATAAATGTGCATACTGTTATTGTTCTGGTTATTCTAATCTTGAAGATTTTTACGTAATTAGCAAGGAAGTGCCAAAACTAAATACCTCAAACTTTTTAGTTTGAGGTATTTAGTTTTGGCACTTCCTTGCTTCCTTGGTTGCGTAAAGGTCAGGAAAAGCATTTCCTGACCTTTACGTCAACATCTATAAATGCTGTCAAATTAATTTAGCTCACGTAAATAATTAGCGAATTTCAGCTGCTTAATATTGTGCATTTTGCTATTCTTCTGGTTATTCTAATTAGCAAGGAAGGTCATATCAACTATAATAATTTGATATACCTAAATGAATGAAAAGGTAGTTTAGGCAACCTAGCTAGTCTAATAAATTAATAAAAAATTAATATAAGATAAGAGGCCGCATATAATCCCATTTATTGCTTTTATCTTACAGATAGTTAAATACCTATCGGTGTTTTTATAATTAGAGTTAAGTACACATTAATTTGCTTTAATCCTATTGATTGTTCCCTTTGTAGTCTAAAATTGCCGGCCTAAAGTGGATTACTGAATTGTTAGGGAAATCTGTTTATTCCGTGATGAATTAATTTATAATAGTTATTCGTAGTTTACGAAGTGACTCGTAGAAAGGTCACGCCAAAGTTCTAGTTCAGTCAGAATACTAGCATACAAAGAAGCTCTATACGTAATTCAAAGTATGTCACGCACTCTTTAAACATTTCTGTGGTTGTGTCGTGTGATGCGGGTTGCTATACGTTCCCTCAAATATGGTTGAGCGAAGCAACTATGGATCATGCGTCATGCTCGTGAACGGGTTCCACCGGCGGGAATGGGACTACTTTCTTTCTGCCCATCTTAACATGTATTGAATTGTAAGTAGTAGGTATGCACTTCTGGAACTTCCCCTCATTGTGGAAACACTGCATACCTAAGTGCATACATAGCATAGTAAGTAGGTATCTACTGTAAACTTGTTTTAAAAAGAGCAACCGCCGAGTTTCTTGCTGGTTCTTCTCGGCAGGAAGGGCATTCCGAACCAGAGGTAGACTCATCGACAATTCGAAAGCACTTGTAAAAAAGTTTATTTGAATAAAAAATATTTATATTCTATTCTATTCAACAAAGTAGTTTTTGCCCGCGGCTTCGTTCACGTTAAGTTCGATTTTTCAAACCGCTATTTGACCCCTTTAGGGGTTGAATTTACAAATATCCTTTCTTAGCCGATGCCTACGTCATAATCGCTATCTGTACCTACCTATGCACAATTTCAGCCCGATCAGTCCAGTGATTTGAGCTGTGCGTTTATAGATGAGTCTGCCTCTAGTCATTCATTCAGTCAGTCACCTTTTCCTTTTATATAATTAGATAAAAAATAGATATAATATTATGTAATCGTAAGAATGTTCTATGAGACATCCACACCGCTAATTCATTAAGTACCTACCTACCTAATACAGTTATATTATAATTATCTATGTAGGTATCTACCTATGCCAAAGGATTGAACTTTAATAAAATAAGATAATTAAAAAAGTTGAGTAGGTAGGTAGGTACCTATTCTTATTAAGAGATAAGTACTCAGGTAATTTTAATTTTTGTCGTGTCAAGTGCATTAAGTTTCTTTTAATCATCTTAACTGCTGTATTTCATTATAATATTACACAAGGTGGAAATGATAGGTATGTAATGTGTGCACAGGCGATTATTTTCACAATTTAAGAGATGTTATCCTTAAACTCAATACCTACCGGTATTAAACTAGGTATGTCGCCTGGGGTACCCTTTATAATATATTTAAGTAATAACTTAAATTAAAATTGATTCCATCGCTCGATATATTAAGTTGAAGAGATCCCATAAAAATGAAAAAATACTCAAGTGCACTTAACTTTATATATTTACGCATTAAATAGGTATACTCATACGAGTAAGTACCTATGTAGGTATTGTACTTAAACACAAACCATTTAGCTACTTTGGCTAAAATTGCATTCAAGAAATAAAATAAGCTTAATTATTATTTATTCACCAAAATACAAATAAAACATGTATTTATTACAATGGTTTAGGTAGGTATATATATATATATATACCTACAAATCTAAAGTAGATAAAGATACTTTCACGCTTGAAGGATTTCCTACGGTAACTACGAGTATAGTCGTGCATGATTTTTTTTTTTGAAAACGTGATATACCTACTACTCAGTACCTACTCGTATATTAAACAGCGAGATTAACCAAGTGGACACATTGTCAAGGCACTTCACTGCCGTTATAGCGGGCTATCTCACAATAATTAGTGATAATCGATAACTCCCAAAACGTTATCAATATTTGCTATTAAATAATCGATACCACACTAAGGTGATAAGCGGTCATTGCTTGACAAATATAGGAATAGAAACACTGAAGGAAATATGGTGCACATAGGAAACAAAAAGCTTGTTTAGCTATTACTCCCATAACTAGCACTATGAAACAACGTGCAATGTGCGTTAGGTATATAAAGAGCTCTAAATACCAACAAGAAAATGATAAAACTTGTAACTCGACTGTTAAAAATTGGATTGATTGAAGTCGCGGGCATCATCTCATCATCTCATCATCATCATCATCAGCAACCCATCAACGGCTCACTACTGAGCGCAGGTCTCCTCTCAGAGAAGGGTTACAGGCCGTAGTCCACAACGCTGGCCCAATGCGAATTGGCGGACTTCACACACCTTCAAGAACATTATGAAGGACTCTCAGGTGTGCAGTGCAGTTTTTCTCGCGATGTTTTCCTTCACCGTTGAAGCTCAGTTGAAAAGTACGTGCCCGGGATCGAACCTGCGACTACCCGAATAGGAGACCGCAGTAAGTACCGACTAACATCATCAGGGCATCATCTATGTAATAAATAAATAATTGATTGATTCATCTCCCATTCATCAAAATCGGATAAAAGTAGTTTAGACTCTGCGGTGGAATATACGTAAATACAAACATACATACCTACTTGCAATGGTACAAAGGCTGCTAAATTCATAACCCTTCCTTTTAACTTTGGCGTAGTCGGCTAAAAACAAAAACAAAATAGATTGTCCTTGCTTTGTATTCAGAATGTCGCTTCGGGTGATAATAAAAATACCAATACAACACATTTTAAATTAAATTTATTAAACTTAATTCAAAAATGTACAGTAGGTACCTAGGAAAGAGTTATTTTAGTCGAAACAAGCACCTGTTACAGCTCTATTATAGACAGAAAAAAAAACATGAATGCAGAATTAAGCGGCTCGATTTCATTGTATAAGTTAACTTATCCTTTTTCGTCTTTAAAACTGGTCGGAAGACATAGGTAGGTATACCCTACGAATTTCCCTGGATAGAATGCACTAGTGATGTTACCAATATTTGCGTATGTATTCGTAAGTATATTTTGTTTTCGTTTTACTAGTTATGTTACCAATATTTGTAGGTATTCGTAAGTATATGTAGTATTTTCACGTGAGTGAATAGAACAAAATATTCTGATGAAGTAATTTTATTGGTATTGCTAGGTATACGCGCGTCCAACACTGCTCTAACGTCACTTGGATCGTATGCATCGCTTGTTGTGGCTCTACCAGCATCAGTGTCTATTGCGCCACCTGCAATTCTTATGGCCGTGTGCGAGCTCCTTAAGGTGGATTATACGGGTCTGCCCTGAATTCAAATTTAATTTGTTTTTTCGCAATTTGTAAACTAATACAAATAATACAATAAAATATCGTGTTGGACGTGAGTTACTCACAAATTAGTCGATATTCTGACTAATTTCTTAAACTGGACACTTTCAAGTAAAGATTTTTATATAAACCTGTGAAGATGATAATTCTACTGGCGCAATTAGAATGCCATAAGCCTACTTTGTCGTATTAGTTTAAAAATTGCGAAAAACCAAATTAAATTTGAATTTCGCGGGCAGACCTGTATATTCCACCTTAATGCCAAGGTGTCGAAAACTCCGCTTATGCTAATTTGATCTCGACAGAAACGGAATATTCATTAAGTCTATATGTTCTGTAATTAATAGACTTACGTCATCATATTATATTGTTATCCTTAACTGTTTAACAGTGTACTTAGTTATAACACGTTTCAAGGATTTTTCGATAACTCCATGATTTCTTCGTTCTTAAATATTTCCACTGGAAAATGTTAGGTAGACATAGTTGGCACGGTAGACTCATCGACAATTCAAAAGCACTTGTAAAACAGTTTATTTGAATAAAAAATAATTATTTCTATTATATTCTATTCTACGGAAGTTTAAATAGGTAGATAGGTACTTTGTTTTCTGTCGAAAAAAAAAATTTACTTAGCAATTCCGGTAGCAAATTAGGTACCTCCTGTCTATTCCCATTCGATCTTGATATAAAATACTAAGCATAATAAATAATCAGGTAACGTGTTATTGTTAGATTTTCCATGATTAATATCCTGTATCTAATTAAAGGATAATAATTTTGATAAACAGAAATATTTTGTCATAGAAGTGCCAAGGTAGTAGGTACTTACTTGCTTGACGTGTCGCAACATGAAAAAAGTGCCAGCTTAGCAGTTTTTTTGGAGTTTACTCCTTAAGAATCGATTTTAGGCGCCCGGTATGAGAAAAATCCGAGCAGTAAAATCAACTTATCAATGACCTCGTTACGTTTTTCACAACGATGCAAATTTCTACCCTAACGTTGAGTAAATAAGGTTGGTTTTTGTGCGAAAGAGCTTTCGCTTCGGGAAGCCGAGCGCGTACTGATCGGGTCCGAGCGGCGCGCTCGGACCCGAGTCGCGCGTAGACTCCAGTCGTGCGTCGGAGCTGACACACTCACGTCTTTTTTTTTTTCTTGTAGATGAATTTCTTGCATACCAACTGCGCTGACAAATAAGGTGTTATTTATTGATTAGGTATGTGGACTGCTCCCAAAATATACCTCAAATATCTGAAATGTTGTAGGATGTATTATCTTGTAATTGTGCTTGACCGCTCTATTAGGTACCATCAGAGTCTCCTGCGAAAATAAATATTTTGTAATACTTAGTATTAGACAAAGGAAGTCGCGGGCATGTGCTAGCTATAATAATTTAATCAATCGACGTAATATGTCGGGTAATAACTTTTTACAGCGCAATTCATATAATATAATTATATATCAGTTTAATTTGCGACACGTATCTTCGGAATTTTCCCTTTGTGATAATTAATATTGCAGGCAATTAATAGTTAAAGCCTAGGTATAATTATGTATAATTGTAAATCAGATAGGATTAGTACGCTTCGGTGTTTTTTCAAGTTGTTTATAATATTATCTTTATCTCACTTTATGGTTTAATTAAGTATGGGCTAATATAAATGTGCTCGTTATGTACCGCTGCGGTGTAAAATTCGCTGCTCTATATTTTTAAACAATAAATGTTGGAATTTCAACCACCTTTGGTATCACATCTCCATCAGATCTGGTGCTTAATTACTGAATCTGGAAGTACCCAGCTGAATAACTGTAAAAAAACTGTACCTAAGTAAACAAAAAATATGATAAAAATATAATCCTTCTTTTCGTTAGTGATATTAATTAGGTAGGTACTTACCTACTTTTCTGACTTAGAAGCGGTCACTCATGCCTTCACGTTAATTGGCGTTTAGGCCACGTTAATTGAGGGCTTGTTGGTCTTCCAGCGATACTTGGTTTGTCCTAAGGGGCGCTATTCCTATTAGACGACCCTAGATGCTCTTCTTAAAGCACTATCCTGCCTGCCCCATTCTCCTAAAATTGTGACAGTGGAAAAGTAAATTATAAAAACTAAATAAGTAAGTAACTGTGCTCCCCCGGATGTTTTAACTGACTTCAAAAAAGGAGGAGGTTTTCAATTCGTCGGTCGGTTTTCAATTTCAAATCTTTTTTTTTATGTATATTCACCGATTACTCGGAGATGCCTGAACCGATTTAGAAAATTCTTTTTTTGTTTGAAAGGGTATACCCCCCAGGTGGTCCCATATAAATTTTATCGAAATCGGTAGAGCGGTTTTTAAAATATCAACAATAAATTATATCCCTTGTGTAGTGGCGCGGGAGTATGAATTCGGTTTTTTTAAATAATTTTTTTATTGAATTATATTAACTAACAAGCGGTAGAGCCTCGTGTAGAGCTCTCTAAGTGCCCGAGCTAAAGGAGTCTCTGTGAGGTGGCAGGATGGTGAAGAACGAAGGTGATTTAGTCTCTCCCATGAATTCTATGATATTGGTAGGGATAAGATTGTTGTTTTTTTTTTATTACTAGTGGTTCGCCCCGAACTGAGACCTCGCGGTAACGGTATCCCATGATTATTCATTCAATCGATACATGATAACCAAAACTGACATTATTATTATGCCCGTTTTCACCAAACATACCTAAATCATCCCCTAAGTAGGAGTCTCTTAACGTAGGTAGCTCCTAAATACAATCCTAAGTCCTAACATCCGTCCCAATATCCTTTTAGGTGTCCCGTACAGGATCGTGATAAATAAGTTGACAGAAAACATCAATCACCTAACTTATAGGTAGCCCGTAAAGGTTAGGGAACGTTAGTGAAAACATTGAATTATTTATCAAACATTGAATTTAACTCGTAGTTCCATGGGAATAGTTACTGACTGCGCCATCTATTAGCATTATTGTGAAGCTATGTTGATGCTATATGAATTACTGACGCCCATTAAAAATTAAATAATCTCGTTTCTTTATAATATTCATATAATTTTAGTATTTGTTGTTCAAGTACAGGATATAAGTGACCTAAAAACATAAAATCAGTTTGAAAATCCATAGCGGATTTTTCTAGAGAGCGTCTTCAAGCGAGCGTATAAAATCGCCACTTTGAAAGCCCCCCATTTCGTCAATTTTAAGGGAAAAATTAAAAAAAATATATTTTTGTACTCAGTTCAAAATTATCTTTAAAATGATACGTAACAATTTTATGTAACGCGATTTTTTTTTTACTTCGCATTCGCTTCTATGAGAGCCCCCCTGAAATAAAGATTTTTATAACTTTTTAAGCCATTTTCGGCTGGAGGCCATCGGTTTACATATTATATCTAAATTTGAAGTAATTACGTTCAGTAATTCAAAAGTTATAAGGCTCTGACAGACGGACGGACGGACGGACGGACGGACGGACAAGTGCAAATCGCCCTAGTTAACTCAAAGACCTTCGCTTCGCTCGGTCGATTATTATTTTATAAATAGCTGATGTCAGCGACTTCGTCCGCGTGGATTTATTTTTACAAAATCCCACGGGAACTCTTAGATTTGCCGGGATAAAAAGTCACTGTACTAGTCTTCAACTATAGCCATGCAAAAAATCACGACGATCCGTTGCTCTGTTGCGGCGTGATTAAAGGAAAAACCAACAAATCAACAAACAAACACACTTTCGCATTTAGGTATCATATCATTTTATATAGGTACCTACATAATTATTTATATTTTATATAGATTATGCTTTATACCTTAAAGACATTCTACTTGTAGATATACGATGTAGGTACTTAGTAGTATTTGCTACTTTCTATTAGGCCATTGTGAAACCACTTGTGCAAAAATGTATTTTATTATTAGATGTTAATTAAAACATCCACATGATACTACCTACCGTATCTTTTTCTCGCAAGATCCAAAAATAGCGACAAAAAGATTTGCATTATACCCACAGAGTCGAGCTAAGCTCGCATCCGAAGTACAGAATTACCCTGCGGCCACCATTGTCCACGGTGCGGCCCAATAAAAATTACCTTAAGACAATAGCATCCCCGGGCTAAGACTGCCGCGAAAATTTTACATAGTAATTATTAATAATTATTTTCGAAAGTGCACCGCCTCAAACGCTTCTTACTCCGAACAGGTGTGGTTTTTTAATAGCCATTAAAAAGCTCGTATCTTTTTTAATACCAATACTAACGATTTCGGATTTGTATCGGAGGACCGCATTAAAATTTCTCAATGGCGTCAATTCATTTTAATAATATTTCGGTCTGAATTAGTTTCGCATGTTTTGGCCAAGTTAAGTGTTTTTGGTTACGAATTTCTGTTTACGTTGCAATAATGTAGACCTTACAAATTATTGTAATAAAATTCTTACATTTACCGAAGTATTTATTATTACAACTTTTTTTTAAATCGACTTGTTCGTTTTTTAAATTGCAAATAAATTAGCCTCACCTTCGTTTCAATTTCATAATTCTTTACAACCAGTAAAAAGTTCGCACTGTATCGTTCGTTCGTAAAAGTTCGTTCTGCACCCGCTTAATTCTATTCGTAGTAGGTAATACTAATTATCCTAACTGATGCAACAGGTATCTGTTTGTTGCTAGGTTGTTGCTTTCCCGCCATTTTGGTTTTTTTTAAGTTCGAAAAGTAGGTAAGTAGGTACGACATTAACATAAAAATTATCCAAGTTGCTTAAATTTTCTTTTTGATTTTGTTTTAGCTGATTAAAAAATATTTTCGAAATAATAAAGTCCTAAAAGACTTAATGAGAAATATCATGTAGGTACATACTCATGTTTTTTGGAACTGCATAATAAAATTGCTCAAGAAATAAAATGTTAGAGGAAACGGACGTTTCATCAGCCAATCAAACTGGAAATGCCAATTCTCATCGATCATTAGTTTCAAGCAACAACAGTGCGCTTTACTAGCGACTGAGTTGAAAAGAATTATATATTTTTTTGCAATTAAGAATTAATTATATTAAATAGTGCACTTTTGTATTCAGCTTGATGTAGTGTAGTAATCATTAATCAAACCTGCCTTTGAAACGCGTTTACATAAGTAATTACCTACTTTATCGTGAACAAAGCAAAAAATAATAAAAAATAGAATATCATTTTCATAAACACTTCTAATTTCTATCGTCACCTCGCATTATAAACATAAGTGCAGGTGTCTTTTTGAATTCCAACGCGTCCCGCGGCCCGAAGAATACACGAAGCGTGTCGGTTAAGCGTATTTTAATAACATTTTTGGTCGCCGAGGTAATTACTGTTTATATCATCATCGCCCCAACACAATTAAGTAAAGTTTTTTGGGAATGCGCGACAATCACGTTTTGATTACGGTCGTAAGAAAAGTGGACACAGCTACGATTTCTATACGTGTCGTGCCGTCATTGAAGATTGGGTAGTTTTTTATGAAGTTAATTACGAACTTTAATAGACGCTTAGTTATTTTACACCTGTAAACATAGTCCACTATAGGGTAAAGTTAGAAAATTAGATTAATTTGCTCTAAAAGGACTATGCAAAAAATTGTATGGGTACTGTCCCCACCCAGCACCAGACATGGCATTATTTTCAATGTGTGATGATTGTGATGTCCCATTATAAGACTAATAAACATTTTCAATCCAAAAATGATTGGGGTTTTTTGAAAAAATTCAAAAGAATGTACGCACGCTGAAGTACGCGCGCGCATGCACAGGCGACGTAAAGACGGGAGGTGGTCAGAGAGAGCGCGGGCAACGCGCGCGGCCCGGGATATTCTCTGCGTCTCAGAAACGCATCTACGTCTGACAATAGCTGTTTTTTAGTTGGTTAATGCTCCCGTATGTTCATTTTATAATTGTAAACTACTAAACTGGTATCCAAAACAATTCACTAAAAATAAATAAATAAATAATTCTAACTCGATTTGCATGAAAACCCCAAACCTTTGGCAGATGTCATAGTAAAAAACCATCAGGCTGCAATGATGTAGGTTTGAAATCTGTTGGTGGGTGGGGACGCTCTTTTGCATGGTCAATTCCAATTTTCCATCATATTCTATACCATTCTAAAAAATATTTAAATTCTAAAATAAAAATAAAAACAAATGTATGTAAAATTTTAAAAATAAAAATATTTTGTTTTGAAATTTAAAATATTAATATTTTAATATTAATATAATTAATAATATAATTATAATTAATTATATTAATAAGTATATTATTATAATTAATTATTAATATATATATAGCTGCTGGGGCTGATTCACTGACTCAATCACTCACTGACTCACTCATTGATCACCTCTCCTGTAAATTTTTGTATGAAAATTTTTTTTTCACCGATGGTTTCGTATAGAGGACAAAAATTCATTCGGAGGAAAAATATGGAGAGAGCTGATGATTGAGGATTTCGGAGACGGGTGAGGAGCACGGCCAGGGTATTGAAGATAGGTGGGGTGTGCTCGAACAAAAGTCACTCGGAACTTCATCCAATTCGCAGAGAGTTGAAAAAAATCCAAAATGGCGGATTCAAGATGGCGGCCATACAAATTTCGTCGGTGTCTATCACGGAGAGTATAAAAGATGCAAGAGTGCTTCTTTGGCAAAAGATGATCAGGACCCTAAGGTCTACTCGATGAACAGAACAAAAATTCAAGATGGCGGAATTTATTTTCCCCCATACAAAATATTATGGCGAATATTGAAGAAACTAGAAGTTGGGAACTAAGCAAGAATTTGATACGATTCCTTTTGAAAATTTGTTTTTATAGAAGAATTCTCATTCTGACAAATAATGAGATATGATGATCGAGGGTTTGGAAGGTGGGTGAGGAGCACGGCCAGGGTATTGAAGATAGGTCGGAGGTGCTCAAACAAAAAATACTCAAACCTCATACAATTTGCAGTGAGCTAAAAAAATTCAAAATGACGAATTCAAGATGGCGGCCATACAAACTTCGTCGGTGTCTATCTCGGGGCGTATAAAACATGGAATAGTGGTTTCTTGGAAAAAGATGATCAAGACCGGAAGGTCTATTTGATGAACAGAAAAAAAATCAAGATGGCGAAATTTTTTTCCATAGAAACTATGCAAGACCTTGATACGGTTCCTTTTCAAAATTTGTTTTCATAGAAGAATTCTTATTCCGAAACTTAATGATTTTGAGAAAAAATATGGAGAGAGCTGATGATCGAAGGTTTGGAAGACGGGTAAAGAGCACGGCCAGGTTATTGAATATAGGTGGGATGTGCTCGAATAAAAGTCACTCAAAACCACATCCAATTGGCAGTGAACTGAAAAAACATCCAAAATGGCGGATTCAAGATGGCGGCTATACAAATGTCATAGGTGTTTATCTCAGAGAGTATAAAAGATGGAAGAGTGGTTTTCTGATAAAAAATGATCAGGACCTGAATGTCTATTTGATGAGAAGAAAAACCGCGGTCCGCTTGCGGGCCGCGCACCCACACGCCATACTAGTAATAGGTATATTAATATTAATTACATAAAACTGGGCACAGAGTGTCTCTCAGAATGAGAAGGATTTTAAGAAAACCGTTATTGTCAAGACCTCTTCTTTCGATAACGAGTAAGAAAAAGAATAAAAACCTACCTAATTAAATAGGTACGTAAAAATCCCAAGCATTGGCGTATCCACACAAAAACAACGCATAACAATTTGATTCAAATTATTTACTATTGCTCGTTTACATGTACAACGATTTTGTTTTTCATCACATTTAGTTACGTAATTGGTGTTGAAAAAATACAATTTCGTGTCCCACGAAAGCGTCCGATCGTATCGTGTGAACTGGGCTTTACGTCAATAGCACATGATCGGTCTTTGTTACGGAATGACATTTAATTTTCATAAATTTTCCCACTTTGTTCGTAAATGTAATTTGTTTAGGGCGAGGACACACTGTGCTTTCAGAAGAGTATCGAAATACGACGTAGGTACTCCATGCATACTATGTTCGATCCCTTATTAATACATAATAATATCATAATAGGTACAATTTTTTATTTAATACAAAATCCTTCTAGAGTGAATTCAAGTTTTAACCTCAACCAGATTAAAATAATAAATTATTAAATTCAAATCCATGGGGCTTAAGTTATGTCATACCAATCGAAAGATTAATTAGTGCTGTCTCTACAACACTTTACCGCTATCGATCTAATAACAAATAACTATCGGTACAAATTGAATGTCTAAACCAGTTTTTGATCTCTGAATAGATAACTGATAGGTAAGTATTATACCTTTATATTAACCAGTAATATTCAATGAAACTAGAGATTTTTAATTAAACCGCAGTTACGACGAATCGATGTTTTGATAAGAGAAATAAATAAGCGTAAAGTTCTAATTATGTGATTGAATACAATTTCTAATAGCTAGGTATGTAGCTTTTGTAATTCAAACGAACAGAATTTGTCATTGGCCTGCCAGAAAACATAATATTTATATCCTTTTATCTTTTTGCATGATAATTTTAAAAAATAAAACTAATTCGAAGTCAGGAAATCAATTATTGTTCTCTCTTTAAACTATGATTATGCCTTCAAGTCTTCAAAATACATAAGTAAAATCGATTTATTCAAAACAACTTATTTTTTTTAAATTAAGTTCTTGAACAAAAGTGCTAAATTAGACCAATTCAGAAATCAAGATTCTTCCGGTTACCGGTTTCTGACCTGCGTGCTGATAGTACATCGACGTGTTCTGTAAGTAAATATCATACAAACATTTAATAATATATTGAAGGTGCATTCTCGAAGTAAGTATCGAAAATATTTATATGTATATATTCATATTTTATCGATACTTATTAAAGGCCGGCTACCACTCGCATCGTGAGGTGAGAACGATGGCGCCCCCTGCTGCGATCCGAGCGAGACGGGAACAAAACTGAATTCAAAATGAAGTTATGGGCTTTTTCTCTTTTTAATTTTATTTTGTATAGGTATACGCGGTCACGTTTATGCGTTTATTATGGCCATTGTAATTTGAATATACCTAAGTTGAAATAGAGTCTAAAAGTCAGGTGTGCATGTATCTACCTATAAACCTTTTTTAAAGGAGCAAGGATTTGCTACAAAAATCTACCAGCTACAATCCCATGTAAGTTTGATTCTGAGGCTGCCTTCAAATCGAAGTACTCTAGTTTTATAAAATCCAAAAGTCACGTTAATTACAGTAGCGGAGCGGTCGTGTGAATCTATCGCCCGCAAACAACTTGTCCTCAACGCCATTAGCCCGAGTTGTTCAAATATCGAGCGTCAGTGTTTGCAGTCGCCGAACAAATATCGATGTTTGCGTTACGCATCACTAGTGCGTGTTTGTGAAGCCCGCGTGGTACATCGCGGTAAAGGGTTGCCCACTTGAAAGCATCGTGACGATAAATATCCCCGTTTACCTTGTTACGTTAACAAATATTGTCGAGTGCGAGTTCATTTGCTCACATACATTCCCTTTTGCAGTAGCTAAATTGCACTTCATTATGCCGACCTGCACCGACATCTAGGATTTGCGATTTTAACCACTCTCTACCAGATTTGTTTGTATTTACCTACTTACTTTGGCACACCTGCAATAATCGGGAATAATTTAACTATAATGGTGTTTGGTAATAAAGTCAATCAAATAAAATATTTTCAAATCTAAAATAATGAGCACCAGATTCAGAGAACTTAGTATATATGTATCTATTACTCTACAAACATTGGGGTCCCATGGTGCTAGAATGGCAACCCGGTACTGAGAGGCGATGGCATTGGTATATCCCCTCCTACTAGATGGATGGACGATCGCAGGCGACTCGCTGGCAGCCGCTGGATACAGGAGGCGCAAGATGGTGCTCTGTGGCGATCCTTTCAAAAACCTATGTCCAGCAGTATTCGGTTGAGATAATGATGATGATGATGATGATGAAACAGAAAATGTGATAGCGTATCTATGGGATGCAGGCCAGCTTGTACCCACATAAAATTACACGAATGTTAACTCGTAATATTATGTCTGTTCACAATTCCGATAGACAGGTACTACTATACCTAAGTACGTGTTCGGAATTCGATGATTGTATTTCTATTTCAAACAGGCAAAAAGCTCTCAATGTTCATTCTTCAGAACCAGTTTTTTCTTTTTTAATTTAAATTTGAAATGAAAGCTATTTTCCTTATTAAGGTTATTTTATTTGATCTATTTAGGTAATGTGCAAAAAACCGTGAAAATTTTAAAGAACTTTTTTTTAAAATTTGTGGGTATAATATCTACAACGTTACAAGCATTTTAAACATTTAAATATCACTTGCTTTAGCAATTAAGGAAAACATGAGGAAATCTGCATACCTGAGAGTTGGTGACTCAAAGGCGTGTGAAGTCTGCCTCGCCGCAGTTGGCTAGCGTGGTGGACTAATAAACTGTTCCCAATCGAGACAAAACATGTGCCCAGTATTGGGCCAGCGATGGGTTGAGATGAATGAATGCGCATGAATATATTATACAACAATTTACCTTGAATAATGAAGGGCTTTTGGTTCCCAATTAGGTCCACTGTAATCACATCCAATATTTCAAAAGTAGAATAAATAATCCGTAAGGTACCGTATCTGTGATTGTTTCCCAGAGTAAACTCTACAGATAAAAACAGTATTATGTCACTTGGCTAATAGATTTAATATTTAAATGGGAATCGTGTTTGGGTTTAATGTGTTTAATCAATCATAAGCCACGATTAATTATTAAGATACGTCCGTCGCTTTGATTGTTACTCGCGTATTTGAGCTGTAGATATACTTAACGAGCTCTATTGTCCGTTTCTGAGTAATCAAAAGTTCAAGGTTTTGTAGTAAGATGTTTATTAATTAGTTGTGTTGAAATAACCGGCTGCTTAACTCGGACAAAATTACCATTGTGAAGATAACAAAGAATTGACTCGGATTACAACATTTGAATATTTGTCACGTACCTATTCTTAATTTATTTTGATTATGTTAATGACGGTGATTATATAAATTTTCATATTATATTATTGAGGTGTGGCTGTAATGGCATACAATTATACAAAAGAGCCTCTAAATAGCTGCGATAACGGAAGTTACAATATTAACTTTATTACAAATATAGAAAAAGCTATCAATAAGAAAATTGTGACCGAAAGGAATTCAAATAGGATCAGCATTGACATTAAAAATAAAATATGTGAGACAAACTCTCTAATTGAAATCAATGAAAAAAAGAATTAAATCTGTTTTCTAATTAAGAATCGTCGGGCGAAAGATCAAATATTAATAATAAGTGATATAGCATCTATAATCTAGTAGGAAATTAATTAAAAGCAGTTTCGATCGAAATCAGTAGGAGCGTTAGAATGTGCCGTGTAAGGGCGACGTAGAGTTAAGTCAAGACGGTTTCTAAACAACTTTTATAAATTAACAGACTTGCGACGAGATCATTGACTACAGAAACAAAACGAAAAGTTTAAACTCGTAGTTCGGAAACGCAATAAGTTTCCATATTTGCACTAAGTACAATAGAAATGTTTGAACCGTCATAAGTTCAACAACAAACATTTTACTTTTTGCTTTACCGAAATCGATATCGGGCTAATTTATAGGTACATCTAGATTCTAGAGCATTTAAAAATAGATTTATCAGCTTAATATGTTTGTATGAAAAATCCTGCGAGTAGCGTGGCCTTAAAAAACCTATAATTTACTCTAAGGTAAGAAGCACTTGAATCGATTCATACCTATAACCTGCGGTTACTTGATTCAGAGTTTCAAAACAAACTAAAGCTACCAATAAATTTCTTAGCCTTTTTGTAGAGCAGAGTACGTCTAGTGAATTTACGACAAGTAACTTGACTACAACAGTTTACTTTACATTGTGATAGTTAGTCGATGTCGTTTTTTGTCTAATGTTTGCCGCCGTCCTAACCGCGGTGTGATGGACGCCACTACCGGTTTTACACAGGCATGAATTTCTCATTACTGTGTTACCATCTCATTTGATTCCCATACGAACTATTGATTCACGGGCGCATGCAACGTTTGCTGTATCTAATGGAGGTTTTGAGCATCCTCATTGGTTTTGCATTAAGACTGCGCCGAGCAAAATGTGCCAAACAGGCAGTCACAGTTAGGTTGATAAAATCAACAGCATTTGTTCAATACATCTATAATATATACATTAACCATAACGAAGAATGTGTTAACAATCGCTCCATGGAAAAAACTTAAAATGATTAATATTTTAGCCTACAAAATTACATAAAGTTGGATGAAAACTGCAAAAACGCAAGCTGGCGTTTAGCGATTATTTATATTATAATTAATAGAAATCTATCCTAATTTTCAGTTCAAACAAAGCATGAATATTTATATTATAATATATCCGTCTCAAGTATTTAAATTACTGTATGACAATTAAGATACATATTTATCAAAAACCCCTTCGGATCTGCCATACAATTTTTGTATGGCGGCCACGCGCCGGTTTAAATACGCGTCGTTCGTGCTCTGCGATTCAGTCGTCGACGAGTGTTCAGAGCGAGTCCACGTCACTTTGCAGAACAACCCACCGATCGCGTCTCGATCGTAATCTCGTGTACGTCTATCGACAAAACGATGTAAGTATTTTTTTGAGAATTTTATGTTATTGCAAACTTTTGCTTGTATTATTCGAGATTAAATTTAAACAATCATTATTGGTAATTATTAGTTAAAGCGAATGATTTTTTTAGAATTTACGTAATATTATGGTCTAAAAAATGATTCTTTATAATTCAACGACGACGCTCATTGTTTTTCAAGACCGAAGCTATTGTCAAGGTTTTTTAACCTACTACTCTAAAAAAAGTGAAGGTTTTCAATTCGACCCGTATGTATGTAATTGCACAATATTCGTAGATGTTAGTCTATATGGGCTTCTAAACGGGTGTGCCAAATTTCGTAAGTGTATATGTATGTATGTTTGTATATATGTTTGTCCTCGTATTTGTCCAAAACTATTAATTAAATTACAATAATACTTATTTAAATGGATTAGGAATCTTTATTTAGGGAACAGAGCAAGTTTCATCAAAATTGGTTCAGTAGTTTAAAAATATTATTTTTATTTTATGGTTGATAATATGATTATTTTCGAGATAAAAAACAAGTATTATTTATTTGTTTCAGTAAAATGGGAATACGTAAACAACGTTATTATAAATTAATTAGCAGCTCCAGATTCACGAAAAACAGGATTATAAACAAGTATATATAAATTAAAGTAGTAGTTTAATTTAACTGATTTAGATTAAGTACACACTTGGCTGAAGAAATGAGCTATGAATTTTCAACTTTTTGTGGTTCACTATAGTATGTACCTATGTAGGTAAGTACAGTGGATTTCGGGTATAACGACGATGAAGGGACCACTGTATTTTCGTCATTATATCCGGAAGTCGTCACAGGCAAAGTGAATATATGCGTCTAGAAGCCATAATTATTCAAAGTTTACTAAACACTAGCAAGTTTACTAAGCTACTCAAAATATCAATTCGTAACTGAACCATAAATTTAACTCCGAAACGTACACGCTTATCTATTTACCTAGCTAATATCTATAAACAAAAATGTTAGGGTCACCACAGTTGCTGACCATCTGTGTGGATGTAAACAAAAGAAAAGTAAGCTCTTTGTGTCTTTGGCGGCCGACTCCGGTCGCAATATATGAATGGGATTTCTAAGAATTTGTTACAAATTATTCATTAAAAAAGTCGCTACATCCGAACTCGGCGTTACATCCGAATTCCGAAGTCGCTAATAGCGATATATTTTGTACTAAAGTATGCTTTAAATTCAAAGTACTTAGATTTAACGTCTTATAAACGCATGGCCGCTAGAAACGTGGTTGTAATAAATGAAATCCACTGTATTTCAAAAACTACTGATCAGATTGGGATTGAGTTTTGGGTAATCAACTGCATATTATTTTTAACCAACTTCCAAAAAAGGAGAAGTTCCTCAATTCAGCGCGTGTTTGCGTCCAGAAATCGAGAAACCGATTGCTGCCCACCTAAATTATGGACATTTTGGAAATTTCGATTGTGAATTTGTATTGTAGGTACCAAGCCTATGTAGTCTATCTACATCGATGAACTCCAGGTCACTATTCCTCAATCCTGATGCTGTCGGGTACTGCCCACCTAAACTGTGCCCTGCTACTGCGACATTTATTGTACGTAAAAGTTTGTTTCAGAATTACAAACCAAAATAAAGATGGAGATTCGCCACAAAGTTCACCATCAAATACTACAAATGCGTTGGAAATTGATAAAGAACAGGTAAGTTCTTCCAATATCACGTGATTGAGACAACTATATTGAATAACTACTAGTAATGCTGCTTTTTATTTCAGGGATCACTGGAAAATACAACTAATTTTAAATTAACTATAGAAAATGAAAATCAAGAGCAAGAGGTTATTATAAATGGAAACCGTATTATAGATTTTGCGTACATTTTTCAACAGTTACAAGAAATTTCAAATCATAACTCAGTATTTGGTTGTAATCTGAGTTGTTTAAAACTAACTAAGGAAATAAGGAAAGGGTTTCTTACAAAATTTCATTTTATTTGTCAAATGTGTAACCTGAAATTCGAAATAAATAATTGTAAAGATTCTAGTAACTCCACAGATCTCAACCTCAACGATAATGTAGTAAGCAGTTTTATGTCTATAGGCGCGGGGTTTTCTGGTTTGGAACTTGTTTCAGCCAGTCTCAACATACCATGTATGTCCGATAAATTGTACGCAAAGTGCCATACAAAGGTCTGTGAACTATGGGAACTAGCTAAAGAAAAATCCATGGCAGATGCTGCTAAAGAAGAGTACGATTTAGCTATACTGAATGGAGAAGTTAACTCAAATGGAATACCAATGATAACTGTGGTTGCAGACGCTTGTTGGTCTAAAAGATCCTATAGAAAAAATTATAATGCATTATCAGGTGCCGCTGTTATTATAGGGTACAGGACAAAAAAAGTTATATATATGGCGGTGAAGAATAAATATTGTATGGTTTGTGCTCGAGCCGAAAATAAAAAGGAGGCGACACCAGGTCATCCTTGCTTTAAAAATTATACGGGCTCCTCAAGCGGTATGGAAGCAACAGCTTTGGTTGAAGGTTTTAAAAGTTCCATTGAAACGCACAACCTGATATACTCTAGACTGATAGCTGATGGTGATTCAAGTACGCATAGCAGTATACAAAAAGCTAAACCTTACGGGAATTTATTAGTGGAGAAGATTGAATGCACTAATCATTTATTAAGAAATTACTGCACGAAATTAGATGAACTGACCAGGAATACGAATTATCCAATAAAGTACCTAAACAGCGCCCGCGTCTTATGCTCGGCGCAGTCTTAAGCATCCTCATCTAGTTTTCCTATAGTTACGGTCAGGGCAATATAGACACCTAGTTGAATAGTACGAGTATGAGTAGGTACTCGTTTGAAAGCTAGTTTTCCTTGAGTCAATAGACACCCAGTTCGATAGTATCTGTTGACTGTAGATACCGATTCGTAATTCTTTTTCTTCTTCTTTATCAATCGACTAGCTGATGCCCGCGACTTTGTCCGCGTGGATTTAGTTTTTAAAGTCCCTGGCGAACTCCTTGATTTTCCGGGATAAAAAGTACCTAGCCTAGATGTTGACCCGAGTAATAAGCTACCAACGGTATAAAATTTTGTAGAAATCTGTGCGGTAGTTTTTACGTGAAAGAAGGACAAACAAACAGACAAACAGACAAAAATTAAATAAAAATCTGTTTTGGGCTCAGTATCGATAGTAAAGCATCCCCCAATTAAAATTTTCAAAATATATTAAATGTACAGAAATCTTCCAGTTACTTACAGTTTTATTATATGAAAGATGACGGACGTGATGTTGCACGCCCAAAAGGTAGACTTGGAGAAAATGCTTTAAGTTGCGTTGCGTTCAGTCCACCTGTACTTACTACGCTGTGCAATAAAGAGAACTGCTGGACATAAGCCTTGCATAGACTTCACAGGACTCGGTCTTGCGCCGCCTGTATTCAGCGGCTCCCTGCGGCTCGGTTAGTCGGCCTAGAGGGTACTCCCAAATGCTAGGAGTTATCTTCTTTCCATCCATCCATACCGACATCCTTCCCCTGCATTTATCCACAGCTAGACTAGACATAGGTTCTTTAAACAAAATATACAAGCAACATAGACAATTTAACTGCTGTCATCAAGTATAAAAACGTATGTCATACATACATGTCACAAATCACAACTTAACCTCACTTCATAAATAGTCATGGCATCATAGGACTAGTGGGTAAGTCCTACTACTAACTTATCTGTGATCAAATCAATATTGAATATTGATACCATTGGTGGTGTCATGCTTCGAATTGAACTCTTATATTTGTTGGTACCTACAAAGGTATACCTACTGTTGGTAGTGACGGGTGGCCATTCATATTCAGTTACGATTTCATTGATAAACCAGTAGTCATTGTTTGTCAAGGTTGGACACTGATGTTTTGGTAACGACAAAGACTGTCTATCGTCATGATGGTAGAACAACGACGGATCTGCATTTTACTAACTTTACAGAGTACCATTTGAAATAATTTAAATTTCAATACTAAAAAATCTGTAGCAATGACACAATGTGAAATTTCATCGCTACAAATTATTGAGAAGGTTATGACATAAAACGTCGGAAATTATTTTAAATCGCTGTACTGTTAAGTTACTAACCACGACAAAACCTCCCACCAGACTAGACCAGAGACAATTCAGAAATAATAAATTCCCAAATTGACCCCGCCGGGAATCGAACCCGTGACCTCCCAGTTATAAGACCACAGCTCTTACACTGCGCCAGAGAAGTCGTCATGGTTTTAATTACATACTTATGTTTTTACTCTAAGAAAGGTACATAAATATATATTTATATTTATGGTTATAGTTATTTTTCTATAGACAGAGACTCCATTTTTATGTAGGTAGTTCATCGTAGAGTTATCAATAATTATCTCTAATCAAATTTAAACACAACCTTAAAATTGTTTATTACATGCATTCTCAACTCTTATGACATTTGTCATAAAGCCTATTTTACAGTGACACCTTTTATACTTTGATCACCAACAGACGTACCGTACCTACTGGTTGTATGAGTCAATGTAGAGCGCTATAGATTATCGCCTTCGTTGGTGGCTGCTGCTACCGGTTTTACGCCCAAACCGTCGCTTCATTATCAAAACACGAGGCCCTTGCGTCAAAACAGTTTTTGAGATCAAACAAAATAAATGCAAACAAATTAACTTGCGACGATTTCATGGTCCGATATGCGTAGGGTCACCAAAGGGTCGTCCAGTTTTTACAATTCATTTCTACTTCTTTTTTTAATAAGAATACTAACCAAGCTGAAGTTGACTCATATTCTCCTCTCCCCTCCATGCGGAAAGCTTGTGTATACCTATAGGAGTGGCTACGACAATAATGCAACGTATGGGGATAGGATTGCTGAACTTTCAGTGTACACTGTACAGTCCATGCCTTTTACCGTTGGAGCTTTGAAATTTAAATCGCTAAGCGTTTCTTCAAAATATTTGTCTTGGCTCTTGTTGGTTATTTTAGTAAGCAACCGCATCAATGTGAAATGTCTATAATTTCTAGGTTAGATTTTCTACTACGCTTAGCGATGCAATGCGATTTATGCAATAAATGATCAGTGAACGGAGCAATGCACTTGCGGTCGACTACAGAAAAGTCTCCACCATCTTTGACCGTTAAATCGACGAATTTTGGCGTTTTACACATTTTAAATGACAAAACTGTCGTTTTACACATTTTGAATGACAAAACTGTCGTGTCATGAACGACAAAAATGTCGCTCTTAGTTATAACTAAGCCTGCGTCACTGATTTAATTTCAACTAACATTTTCAAAAATAGTTTTGCTAATGGATTGCCATTACTTACTCCTTCAAGAATTACCAAGGAAAAGTTATTATCATCAGTGCGACCAAAATCTGTCGATCGATCTGCAAAATGGGTCTAAGTCGTTAACCTACAAAACAGAAGGGTGTGTGTTAACAAGTCAGGTCGTGTGCCACATAAAGTCAACACAAGTGGATTCACTTGTGTTCTGAATAATTATATACTAAGCTATTGAATTATCAACGTTACTTGCATCCTTAGTTGGTTATATCTTTCTGATGATGTGACTAATTATTTTGCAAACTAAATTGAACAGTCTAAAACTATCATTTTCACAGTGTTACCTCCTCCTTCCTCTACTTCTTTTAAGACAAAAAGGGGTTTGCTTAGTAAGTGATTTATAATAACAGTGACATTCTTGTCGGCTTTCCCAGTGCTCGAAAAGTAATAAGCACATAGGTGTGTACATACTTTGTTAAGTCAAATCACGTATTTCACCCAGTTAAGCTGGCCAAATGTGTTGTAAATAAAATTGTTTAAAATCAGCTTTGCACTGTTAACGTTTCCCCATACTTTGTACGGGTTATAAGTACAATTAACTCAGTGAACATATTTTTGGTCTTCCTAACACCTTTACTCTACAGAATAAAAACCTAATCTTCTATGAATTTATTTAAAACGATCTTCGGTTAACTTTAGCAAGGGATAATATGTACATACATATATATCACGTAGGTATGACAATACTCAGTGAATTAATTTTGAACAGACAATGAAATGGCATTTTAGGCATGACATAATTGTTTCGTTGAGTTACAGCGTTTGCATGCTAATTCAAAATGCCCAAAAATTAATTAAATGGGCGAGATAAAGAAATGCTGTAGATTTGTATATAAGTAATTCTTATTTATAAGCCATGTTAGATCAGAATTACGAAAGATAATGGATAAGATGTTGATGCGGATTTAAAAATCCGGTAGCAGTCGAGCCGGGGCGATGATCAATTCAAACATTTGAATTCGACCGACGGAAATATCACGCGGAGATAAGTTATTTACGACCTTAAAACACTTAGAAGTATCAAAATCCATTCCCATTCATAACTCCGAGTGGACTACGGACTCTTTATGCCTCGCGACGTTCATAAAACCTGTTTAGATTTTGATAATTTTATTAACGATCGAATGCACGGCGCGCTGGGCGAGAGGGATCCCTGAAGCCTCATATATTACGGCATTAACACAAATTATACAAGTTTAAAGCCACAACATAGAACGCGTGGGTGTCTTAATGTTAAAATGTGTCGTCCGTAATTATTACGACCCGAGGAACTTTAATGTCTTCGAAATATCGTCTTCTTTATTACAATAGAATCTTCACTAAACTGGATTTATTGGATCTATTATTGTATCACAACACATTTTGTTTAATGTCGATAATATACGGCCTCTTTGGAATGTGATCTAAAGCGTTTATTCATTCCAGTTCGAGAAATGTGGAGACGATACGCACTAAGGCTCCACTGCGCGCTGTAATTATTGCTGTCCATTCACTTTACATCGTTACTTGGTCTTCTACATCTCTTTTATGTGTACCCATATTTGTTGCACTGTCGTTAGAATAGTGCGTAGCGTAAATAATTTCTTTGGCCGTCCCCACCCTCATTAAAAGCGCATTGTCTTGGACAGATTTTAATGGCGCTACCTTCAAAATTATATTAGATACGACTGTTTCTAGTGATCATGTGAATTAATACTATTTCAACTGTCACTGTGTACCCCATTAAACGGTTGTGTCTGCGGCCTTGGTCACAAAGAAGTGCTAAAACGTGTATCACAATTACCTATGATACGTACCTAGCACCATTAGTGTCTACTTACATAACAATATCCACAAGCTATCCACTAATCATCCGTCGCTTTGATCTTTACAAATTCTAACTCTTTAAATTCTTAGCGCAAACACAGGAGAGACTGTTTATTGCTACACAGAGAATCAATTGAGCAAACTGCTTTCGGCCACTAATAGGAAGAAAACGATCCATTCGTTGCGTCAGAAGGCAGATTAATTAAACTTCTTACGACCAACTATACGTTATTCCATTTAAGTCGCGACGGAGTAAAGTACTTTAATTAGTAGTTTTCCATTTATCGGACACCTGGTAAAAGCTATTTGACTTATTAGCTGACTGACGTCTATCGCAAGTTTGAAATAAACAAATATAGACCTTAATGTTTGTCCATAAAGTGTAAATTAGTCGGGACTTGTTAGTCTGCTTGCACGTTTTTGTTATTAAGACAAGTAAAGTTTTCAGGACTATTCTATTGGCCAGTTGGATATTAACTCAACAGTCACGTGTACTTTGTGCATTTTCAAATAGTTATAATCAGTCGTTATTTGATAGTTTTACATGGTTGCCTATTGGAAGTTAAAATAATATAATAAAATGATTTGCCTTCATAACAATAACAATTAGATTTTCTACTAAATAATGTATAAGGTATAGTTATTTTGCCTTTGAAACTTGAAATATTCATCTTCAAAGATTCCGTTCCATTTATTAGAGTTAGCTTTAAAAATGGGATTGTTCTTGGACAATTGAGATTGATCATCAGTCATTTTTGACGTCTAAGCTTTGGGAGTAATGTCACATATTATATTAGATTTCCTTTGTATTTTTCTTTCTTATGAAGCGCTTTGAGCTGTGAGCTTTTTATCATTGTTTATTTAACCATTAATTACTTAATGATTATCGTTAATCAATAATGGGATTTTCAACTTCTTTATATGCAGATTGCTGCATTCCAACCATGATTAGATACAATATTTTTGTACACATTAAGTTTCCTATTTCTAATGAACTGGCTCAAAAGCGTTTGTTGTTTAAAATTCTTCTATACTACTTATAGTTAGTACCTCTCTCGACTACATTAGAGACCACATTACTCTTAAATTCTTCCAGATTTTCTATTGAAGCAATAGCCTCATGTTCTTAGCATTATAAAGTATATTAGCAGGCTATAAAATTATTGTTCTAAGTCTGTGGTAGTAATAACACGTCTATGATGTAACTACATATTATATTCTTTTAGCAGCTCTTCTTGGTGTCACAGCACCTAACGTTTATTAAATTTCGAAAAAGCTTCGTTTTTAGGGTTCCGTACCCAAAGGGTACTAACAGGACCCGATTACTAATCCCGTCTGTCCGTCCGTCCGTCTGTCTGTCCATCCGTCCGAAATGGGTAGACAGATGAAAGGAGATTGGCGAATTCCATAGAGTTTCTGACCCAGACGAACTGAACCGTGGTGGGCCTCAAGCCCATGTTCACGAATTAAACTTCTCATGCTTGTTCTAGTAAACCAGTCTTACAAAAAAGTTCATCAAAGTCTATCAAATAAAGTTGGGAGAAAAAAGATATTCACTTGTATTGACATGTAACGGTTATTTATAATGTGTACTTGTGAATAATTATGTTTTTGATCCCCATCTTCTAAAAATATCGGGTTTACACAGAAAAATACTCTGAAAAATATTAATTAAAATTAAATGATTTCTGAATCTGAACGGTTTTTAAAAATGCTATATCTAAATATCTAGTTTTAAAAAAATTTAGTTGGTCATACTATGTACGGAATCCTAAAAAAGCGAGGCCCGACTCGTACTTGGCCGATTTTATTTCTAATAAGTGTTACACGAAACGTTGACTTTGACAACGCCAATGAGCATTAAAAGGTGTGAATGTCTACAATGTTACAAATTTTAACTCTCGAAGATTTCTATCCAAATAACTCAGGAGCAAATCAAATAACTTACCAACGATATCGGTTATGGAACGATACGGGTTACCCGTTAGAAAAATATTGATGACAGTGAAAAATTGAAAAAAATAATTATTGCACAGATTCGCCAACACATAAATACAGTCATTTGTTTAAGTGCTCACAAAAGTCATGTCGTTTGGATAAATCATCATTAAATAGAGAAAGTAACTTAAAAATAAACAAACCCTATATCACGACACCTAAAGTGGCAATCAACAAGCCCACCCATTCAATATTTAAAGTACTTACTCCGTAACTGTAAAACTAACTACTTGGAATGAAGTCGCTCACGATTCTCACAAACCGATGATAAAATACGCAAAAAATCATTCGTGAGCATGACACATAAGTATGCATCCTTTATAGGAGCAAAATAAAAATAAAATGCCAAAGTCAACTAGGTACAATAATTGTGTTAGAGAATTTGATTTTGTGACGAAAACCACCAATCCAGATATGACTTTGTTACCATTACTTTTACAATTTGTAATAATTGATATATTTTTCGGCCAAAATAATGAAAAAGAGTAGGTGTTATTATCTTTCTTTTAAGGTTCATGTAAAATATAAAATTTATCGATACTTTTTTATCAAGTGCAGGTTTTTTATTTGGTTTGCATAAAAAATCATGTTACATTTGAAAATAAATGCCATTTGTGACTTTCGGAGTGTTAAACTTTATTCTTTTGCATTGTAAGAAGACCATAAGGAACTCATAAATATGCCTTTATCTTACCCCCTTGAACAATTTGGGACGATTTCGTTTTGGTAATACAGAGTACAACGCGATGTCGCAGTGCCGGCGAAGGTGCATGGGTATCAGTGACGACAAAAACCGAACTCATTTGCCTCGTCGATAACTAATGAACGTGAAAGGTAATTTCATACTGCATTTTCCTTTTAACACGCCTCCACAAATAGTTTGCCCTTTACAAATGTTATTATTTTTTACCTCCAGTAATGCCATCAGTTCAGTTTTTTTTTTCACGTAGGCAAATGAATCTTTTTGCCTAACTCGTTCTTGATCAAAACTTGCGATGTGTTATTTATGTAAATATCTCCTATCAGGCACGTAAGATTGCAGTAAAATAAGACATTAATTTTATTTTAGTTTACATTTTGAGCTTTTTTATGCTAATTTGCTTCCATAGCAGTGAACTGGCTTATTAAAGTTGGCTCTTCACATATTTTTTTCTTGCTTCAACCGCAAGCAGACAGTTTCCTTTGCGAAAAATTGTTCTAAGGAGTGCTGTTAAACTTTTTCGTTATTATTATGGAGAATGATAGTTAAAATCATCATCATCATGTAACAACTTAAGCTGATATTATTTAACGAATTTTCTGAAAGAGATACATTGAGCAGATGTTACATTCAATAATCGAAGTATTATGAAATATCCCAATTAGTTCCAAATGCGGTAAAATGTACACACATGTGACATTATAACTATTTTGTCTTATTGTTACGAAAATATGAACCCACACTATCAGGGGAATTTGTTATAATCCGCGCCGATGCTATTGTCATGCATTGTTCATACATAGGAGCGGGAATGATGAAATCGAGGGGAGAATATTCGAATGCATCATTGAAATCTGTAAGAATATATTTGCGAATTTTGGGAAACACACGAGTATACGTTTGATATTTAATATTATTATCAGTGCATGAAAATATGGTGTAATTCTCGGCTGTTTATGCAATATTTCGAGGCGCGGTCATATAGCTCAGGTGGAATCGATGCCCTGGGCTAAGAGTGGGATGAAAGTCTTTCAAGCCGTGTCGTCTCGAAGAGCAGGCGAGTTATTAATAATCCGCATTCACTCGCCGCACGAGCGCGGCGAGCGACCGGCTTGCGACGACATTCCATCGCATTGTCCCGGCCCGCTCCGCCCGCGACACTTTTGTCTATTCACACCGATAAATCACGACCCGCTTCAATGTAAGCATTATTTACCTCTAACGATGAGCGTTGCGGTACATCGATTAATTAGTGTTACACTATAGATAAGATACTGGGGAAAGCGATCGCTTTCAATTTCCTCTCGAGGGGCACTCGGCGTAAAGTGTGCGTTAAGTGCGGACAATCGAAGATAAAACGTGCGAGACGAGACTTACCCTTAATCCGGTGATCGAAGATTGCGAGAAAACGTTTTGTCGTGGGGTGGCACGGTCGAGTCGGCCGCATTGTTTGCCGGCTTCTAATTTGATTGCCACAGACGGACGCGCATTGGCGTGGGCGGCCGCCCGATACGTGGATGTCTAATTAAGCCTATGAGATGCTAATGGAAGTCTTTTGTGGCGATGTCATAACGCACCTCTATTTGCCTCATCGCAATGAACGGCAATAAGATATTACGATTTTCAAAATAACTGTTAGTTGTTTCGCTTCCTGTGTGCAATTTGAAATCCTGCTGAGATTTATTTATTGTACCAGGCTTTAAAAAGACCTGTTACGGCGCAAGACAGGCATGAGTGGCAGAATCTAGTGTCGAAGTCCAAGATCCATCTAGGATTCTCTAGGGTCACTGAGTCAGCAAAGTAGTAGTACTATGATATGTTGACGAAAATCAAAATTCTGCATAATTTATCTGAATTAGGTACATGTTAAGTTAAAGAGGACAGTGGTCAACTTCAAGAAAATCTTATAAAGAAAAATATAAGGAATTTTCTTAAGTATGAACAAAACCCAGCAGAGTCGTATTCATTAAATGCTCTTTCATATTCGGGAAGCTGATTTATACAAAGTATCCTTATTAAAGAGTCAGATAGGACGCCACACGCAGAGATAGCCCGGTAGACGTAGTGTCGTAGCCCCAACGATGTGAGGGCTTAAATTGATTGTAATGTGAATGTGTTTTGAACAACTGTGATTGGAGTCAGAAACATCTCCTGGCTTTCATTAAACGTTTACATGGTCATTCCTCTTTGACCTCCGCAATAAGTTTGTACCGTCAACGTTTATATGCAAACTCTATCACACAATATTCTTTGACGTTTAAAATTTAAACGTTCGTCAACAAGACAAACCTTTAGATGGAATTCATAGGATGCCTAAGAAAATATAGTTATATCATGTTATATACTGTATAATTGCTGATAATCTGATAATAATCTAGCTGATGCCGTCTTAGGTATATGTATGCACCTGAAATCGACTATTTTGTTGGAAAATAATACTTTGCAATTATCTCAATTATCTATGAGTAACTTTTGCCCTCGGCTTAGTTTCTTGTGCAGTTAGGTTTAGTAGTTAGTTACTGCCATCTGAAAATCGAATCAATTCATTGCTGTGTTGTTGCGTGATTCAAGGACTAATTAAGAAACCAGCAAACAAACACACTTTCGAGTGTATATAAATGAGGATGAAAGTCATACGTAAATATAGATAGAGTCCTTGAAATGAAAAAGAATGTTCAGAGAAATTAGTCACATTCAATAAATCAGATATTGATATAGCAGCGGAAATACAAGATATACATAATTTGCGCAAGAATAATTTCTTTACTGCAGTTGATGTATATATAAACTTTATACGGTATATTAGCAAGAACAGCCTGAGGCGAGTTACTTATCTATGGCATCGGCCCGGTTAATATGCTTATTAAATTATGTCGATGGCAAAAACTGAGGCCGGCGAACCTGTAGCTTTAGGGAGTAATTAACGGAATGAGCTTTATCCCGAGATTTAATCACCGTCTTAATTATTGGCTTTAGTACTTGAACGTTGCAAAATTGATGCCCTTCGTGGCTTTATATGACACTAATATGCTCGGAGTCTATACTTGAGGTTTTTTTATAGGGACCGTAAACTTTTATGATTGTAAGATTTACTGTTTATTTTCTTGGTACAACTACACGTACAATTTTCTCTTGGTTTAAGAAAGCAAAAGTTCCGGTAGTTTAGTAATATCCATTATTCAGAATTTTCTGACCTGTATTAATTGATTAACATATGACCTTCAAAAGATTTGTAAGTGAGCTTCCGAGGCCAATAGAGGCTTATAATAAGTAATTCATGAGTAACACACTTCTACTTCCATATTAATTATAATATTCTACTATTATATAAGTAGGTAGTATAAGAGAAGGTATCAGTGATGGCAAACTGAAGCAAAGTAAAATGTTGATACGAATTGTTTCCTGCAGAAAAACTTGCCGATGTGACAGGTAGCAATAAAATTTGCCGTTCTTTTCACAAAACTGAACAAAAAGACAGTGTGCGTCTTTTTGTTTGGGAAACTTTTGAGGATGATTGTGACCTACTGTTATAAAATAAGTCAATAGTGTCAATATTAGTAATGATTTTCAAATACGTTCCCAGCATCGCTCTTTACGAGTCAACTAGCTAAATAGGTACGTTACATAGTCGAAACAAAACATTCCATTGAAGGCAAATTCTATTGTTGGCTGAATGTATCGGTATTAGGGTCAAATCTTATTGATTAGTGAACAAAAATTTGTGAACAACAGCATGGGAGAGTCTGGGATCGGCCGCAACTGTATTAACCAACTTTGCATATCAATACATGCTCGTTTTAATATGACATGCATCATTACATTTAATTACATTTCCTGACTACTGTGCGACTACACTTCGCCTATAACTACTTGCTTCTGACATCGATTTCATAGAGCCGTCAACAATCATAATTTATATTATCTTCCAATGAATTAACATAAATATCGATGTAAATTCACTTGAGATGTTTGTTTTAACACATTTAACATTAAAACCCTCGTCTTCTTCTTTTTTGATACCCATCCGAATACCGGAGGTTGGCAGTCAGCTTTTTTATATTTTTGGCTGTTCTTGGTGAGGCGCAAAAGATTGGCTACATGGCACTACTACTACTATTGGCACTTAGGTATTCATATTATTCTTTAGTTAAATACATATTAGGATTAGAAAAACACTATCGGTGATGTAGTTATAAAATATAAAGATTCGTAATGAGGTACAAGTTAGTTTCATGTCAATTAATGTTACATTGGAAAATAATAATTGACGTAAAAAACGTAATGAAGTAATGGCCGACGCACTCCATATATGAGTTACGAGTTGCTTAGAGTCATGCGACCAAAAACAGTAGCACTTTTTCTGCCAGTTGGTCGCGAAGAATTGCGGTTATTTGTAAAGGATTTTGTTGCGATTGGAAATCGACGCAAGTGAATTATTTATGTACTCATATTTTTATGATTTATGTAGAGAAGTAACCCTTTTAAAGACGCGGTTACCGGTTTTCGTTTGCCAAGTCAACTAAAATCCAAGTAAGATAGGATGAAGCCTCCCATGGTGGAAACTGGGAATCCCAGATGAATAACAGGATCTGTCACAATATTTGAACCATGCCATTTTTGGGAAATGGTCTAACCAAGCGCCAAGTTTATGCTTCGACGACGATGATAGAATTTGACGTTACTTTAACTAGGTTCATGTTACCCAAATGATAACCATGTGATCATAGCCATAAATAAAAAAATAACAAGATTTTTAAATCAATCATCATACTTTAATAGTAAAATAGGTAGCTTTACTTAAGGAAGGATGTAACTGTCGTGATTTCACACTCAAGACAGATTCACGTTGATACGACGATGACTGACTAGAAAATTAGTTTGGCCCAGTTTCTTATTGAGTATTAATCATCCTCCAGCCCATACAGGGTGTCGTATGGACTGGGTCAGTAATCATTTTGTTGGTCATGGTGACCAATACAGAGATCTAGATCATTAAATCAATCAAGTACTTTACGAAACACGCTTATGTGAGAACAGGTATAACTTTTTTAATTAGTATTATAATATTGCTCCTAATCAAGCTTCACCTTCAGTACAATAAAAAAGAACTTTGTTCCAATAAAAATTTTGCTATAGGTACGAGTACATACATAATTTTTAAAAATGTTCGCAAAAACATTGTAGAAACTTGAACTTACTAAAATAAAAAATAAAATAGTTTGCTAATTTCATCACGACCAAACCGGGTCCTATCAACTTCAAGATGAAAGTAGCATAGTAGACCCAACCATCCACGTTGGGAGTTAATAAAAGCGAATTCCCTTATCGTTACTAAAACTTGTGTTTCATCTGCACTTTTGTCCCCAATATAAATTTACCACCAACCGACATCGGAATCTGTTCAAAAGTGTTAAATCGGTTAATATAATGATGATGGATGCCGTCCCGACCAAACAGCCCACAGCGGGGGTGTTTTACCCCACTATACAAATAAAATATTTTTATTATTAACTAGTAATCTTTCCCTCTCCAACGCGTTACGAGAGCTAATCAATGCATCTCTGTCGCACAATTTAATCGAAATCATATTTCTGTTTTGTCATTATGGTATCACGTTTAGAGAGTTCCTCTCCTTTGTCCCGAATTTCGAATCGCCGGTTTCTTGTTACCAATGCGGCTTTTTTGTTTTCTTTTCCAACAAGTCACAGTCACACCCGTGAAGAAATACGACTCGAGCTTTCAACTTATAGACCTACGTATGTTTGATTAAAGCCTTCGCAAATAACTGTACGACGTACGTTGACGTCGCCATCTCTTGCCAAGTAGTGGCCCGACAGCTTTTTCCTTGTTTACACGTAAAGATGTTTCCTATGAATGGAGCCGCCGTTTGGTACAAAAAAAGGTGCAACCGTGTCAAAATCTGGCAATATTGTTTAAAATCTAAGACAGTTGTTGCATATGATTTCCTTTCATCATCGCAGCCTTACCTGTGGGGGCTCACAAAAAACACGGCAGGTAGCCCCATTTGTTTATTATTAATTCTCGCGTCGAATCTCATTTTTTTCCCGGTCGACCACTTTAATTCTGTAAGAATATTAATTATAATTATAAACGGGGCTCGTCGCGTTCGTTATAAGGTGCTGGAACCTTAACTCTTGGTCCTAAATTTAAATCTGATCATTTATCATGCGACAATGTCGTTTTTATCTCTTTGGACTTTTTTTGTTGTTTATAATTTTATACTCGGGAGTGGGTGCTTGATGAATTACAACTTAAGGCTGTGTTTACAATGGTATTAATATTAAATTTTAACCGACGTAACATAAAGCAGAGTTTGACATGCACAGTACGGAAATATTTGTCACATTCTATAGAAAATGTCCACTTTACTCAGTTCTAAGTATCCACGATGTGTAGATTTAACTATGCCTTTTTAATGTGCACGTTGTCAAATGTCTCGAAATCCAATGTCCCATCTGTTGCTCAACAAAACGACTTTATCTCCAGACGTAGGCGTAATTCCTAGTTCCATGTTAACTCCTGAGTTTCTGAGTTCTAGTAAAGGCCACATGCCACTTGCAATATGCATGAGATCCAAGTTATTTTTATGTGACTGCCGAACGTAACGTTTTTCGAGCTTATTTAAACCTATGTATGTATGTATGCATGTCTATTTCTTTAGCACACTCTGTAAACGGTTTCACAGATTTTAAATTGAATTAGTATAATTAGATTAGTCTAATATGGAGTGGTATACTAATTAAATTGCAAATTTTCAGTTCTTATATTTTTTTAATAATTTGCTTGTTGTTTGAAGATAAAGTGCCAGTTTCATGGCCTTGTGTTCTCACCCTGAGTGCACCTAATATATCGATACCTTCTATATATTATGCTACAGTAAAGTAAACATTTCTTCATACCTGTGAAGGAAGGAAGGTATTCTGTTATGGTTAGTGAACAAGCCGACACGTCACCAAGTAGGTATTATCGCAAAACGATCGCGTACGCTTTCTGAACACGGTAAAGACTAAAAACAATACTTAGCGGCACTGGTCGATTTTCAGCTAACTATCACATTATGGCACACATCATAATAATATGTTGTGTTTTATTTCAATCATTACCTGCCTGTATGAAGGGTGTCGTGTGCCGTGTGGTGACGGCAGATCAGAATACAGTTGTCACCACCCCTGCTCTTCCCGCGGGTGTCGTACGAGGCGACTAAGGGAATATAGCGGAGAAGGGGCAGCAGCGTCCTCTGTGCTACTACTACCATCTACTGCGATCACCAACCCGTCTGCCCCGCGTGGTGATTATGGGCAAACCCTCCCCTTGGGAGAGGCCTTTAGTCCAGCAGTGGACTGTTATAGGCTATTGATGAATGATGAATGATGATGAAGGGTGTCTTATCAGTTATCAGTGTTATCACATAATTTTGTATAGGTCATGAACTAATTCTCAATTAATTCAGTGAACTCTTAACTGCCCTAATTCATTATTATTAATGTATTTGGAATGGTAAATCCATTTTGTATCTTGGCTCTACGGGGAAGAAGCAGGACAAAAACACAAAACGTCGACAGTTCAAACCTCACCTTTTGCACCAAATAAAATATTTTACTTCTTTCAGGTTTAATGGCTGTTATAAATATATATATATATATAAAGTATATAAAGTTCTGTAGGTACATAATATGTACCTCCATTATGTATATAAATATATCTAATCATTATATTATTATGAAGTTGGATTCGACCGTGTACGCCATCCCCAAAGTTAAGGCGGTCGCTGGTAAGGTGCCCAAGTTAGACCAGCCTCATACCGAAATCTGAATCCGTATCAAGTATTTATACATTACTAGCTGATGCCCGCGACTTTGTCCGCGTGGATTTAGTTTTTAAAGTCCCTCGGGAACTCCTTGATTTTCCGGGATAAAAAGTAGCCTAGATGTTGACCCGAGTAATAAGCTACCACGGTATAAAATTTTGTAGAAATCTGTGCGGTAGTTTTTACGTGAAAGAAGGACAAACAAACAGACAAACAGACAAAAATTAAATAAAAATCTGTTTTGGGCTTTTAAAATCCCACCGGAACTCTTTGATTTTCCGGGATAAAAAGTAGCCTAAGTATATCACTCTCCAGGTCCTCAACTATACCCATGCAAAAATCACGTCGATCCGTAGCTCTTTTGCGGCGTTATTGAAGGACAAACCAACAAACAAACACTTTCGCATTTATAATAATTATAGTTTGAAGTATAATACGTTACTTAGTTATTATATTATGTGAAATATATTCATAATTTTCATTTTCAAATCAATACAGTATTGGTAGGCTAATAATTTATCTACGTAAATACAAAAACTATTTTATAATTTCAAAAAAAAACATATCAGCCAAAATATCCATTCACGGATTTGGTGCCCAAAACGCAAGTTCCTTTTTGGTTTATTTATACGTCGGTAATGTAGGTACATTGATTTACATATAGCAAGAAAATTGTATAAATTCTATCCTCATTCGGTACGCACAGTGCAAGCATAACTATTAACTATGCAACCGTTTCAATATTGAAGTCGGACACTCATTGCATCCTCAAAACAATTATGAGTTACGTTCTGTTATGCACAGTATGGTATGTATGACCGAAGTGTTTTAATAGCCTTTTGTTTCATTCTAATGCATTCATAGAACTGGTCTAGTGTACCTAGGAACTCTACCTACGACGCGACGGTAACCTTGTTTACTTTTACGAAGTCAATAAATTATATATTTTCTTAATAGGTGGTATTTTTCATTTTTATGTGTAACTAATTGTTGGGTTAACTTACAGCTGTTCAGTTACACATGTTTATTTTATAATTTTTTTTGTATAATTTTGTAATTAAAGGTAATTTATATACCTATGTATAAAATAGCAGTGTAGGAGGTATTTGGGTCAGTTTCACAACACGTAGCGTACCTATCGATGTAATTCATTCGCCTATTACAAGCTCCTTGCATGGTGGTGCAGTGATAGTACCCACATGCAGGTTACTTTATATAGGTAATTATGTACTATTTAAAGCTATTATTTCACCTAGTGTATTTACTAGGTTGGAAACAATGGTTGGAAAAGAAATAGGTATAAAGGACTTAGGACATGGCCAATTTCTCTATGGGCGTTCGAACTTAAATGACTTTTGGTGTTATAAATTCTTGATTATAGGCATATTAAATTGCTATAAATAAAAACCTCGCAGAACTTGTCATTACAACAGACTAGACGTAAACATGTATAAGAGTAGGGTAAAACCGGGATAGATGCCCCACTTTTTGAAAAAGCCGTCTAATTTAAAAAATATTAATTTTATACAAGTGATTTCTAATTATGTAGCTGGCTCAATCCTTTATCTTGAATTATTATTGTCATTTTTTAACCTATCAAATACAGATTTTTCAGAAATTAGCTTTTCGTGGAACAATTTTTTTGAGGATAGATGCCTACCTATATGGATAGTTGCCCCACCATGAAAATACTGAGAAGGATAGATGCCTGCAGTGTAGGATAGATGCCCTTTATACCGTGTAAACGAAAAACCCAAACCAAATGTTAGGTAGTTCTACTCCAAAACAGCAATTGTCTCCAAGAAACATGGGCCACAATAATGGAAAACATGTTATGTTTTTTAAATCTTTTAATTGTTATCATTTGAAGCTGATATCACACAAATGAGCATAATTAAATTTTAAAGCATTTGTTTAACTAAAATATAAATTCTTAAGTTTCAACATGCATTTCAGTATGTTGTTTTATTAAATTAAATTTTACAAGCATTTATTCAACAAAAATATAAATTCTAAGTTGTTGTTATAAAATATTCATATTAAGTACCAACATGCACATTGCACAATCACACTTTTTTATATTAAAATAACACAATAAAGATATCTTCATTATTTTATCCAATTTAATTGAAGTTTTTTAATTATTTTTGTCCATTTTATCGAAAGCTGACTGTAGGTTTTCTGTAGTCCATGAACATACTCGAGCTCGCACTACTTCCTTTCTTTTATATTTTCGTGGCATTTCGTGGCGTTCTGCTAAATTCAGTAAGAAGTCCTAATATAAATATACGTAAATAACTAAATACATAAAAAATATAACAGACACTAAAATATTTTAAAATTATACACTCACTTCATATATGGTTTATAGAGGGATAGATGCCCCTAAGGGCACCTATACCTCGAAAAATCAGGGCAACTATCCTTTGTGATAAGGATAGATGCCCAAGTATTTTTTTAATAAAATTTAAACAAAATAGCATCTATTTTCACCAATATGCAGCCTCAATGAACCAGTATATTGACCTTATAAAAGATATGTCGGAATTTATTAATAATTATAAAGTTATACAATATGAAATATTAACCTTTAAAACTTTGACGTGTTATTGAATTTCGCCGCGGAGATAATCACACGCACGAGCGAAACGCATCCTCATCCACGATTTTCCGTGGGTAATTGAGGTGCGGGGTGACTGCGGCTCCTGCTTATACAATTAATTCTTAGTTGCGAGTTCGGGAAGTTAGGTTTTTAGAATATGAGGCATCTATCCCTCTGAGGCATCTATCCCGGTTTTACCCTATAGATTGTGATTAAAAAACTTAAGGCGCTTTAAAATAGCGAACAGTTGCGAATTATGTAAGTATTACGATAAAGTGGTTATGGTTATGGTTTTAGTAATAGTATCAAGGCATTTAAACGGAATGTACTTTTTTGACCATCTCTTTTTTAACACTTCTCTATGGCAATTCACCATTATTGAGACAGTATACTTACTGTATGAGTGTACAATGCGATATCGAGTATATTTATAGCAATAAATATGTAAAAAATCGGCCAAGTGCGAGTCGGGCCTCGCTCTTTTAGGGTTCCGTTAAAAAAAAAACTAAAATAAAAATATTTCCATGTACCCATGGAAATATTTTAATTTAATTTAATTTTTATTATTTGTTGTTATAGCGGCAATAGAAATACATAATATGTGAAAATTTCATCTGTCTGTCTATTACGGTTTACGAGATACAGCCCGCTGACAGACGGACGGACGGACGGACGGACGGACGGACGGACGGACGGACAGCGTAGGCTTAGTAATAGGGTCCCGTTGGTACCCTTTGGGTACGGAACCCTAAAAATTAGTGTGATTAATCTTTGTTTCAACAGGCATGATGACTGATTTTGAAAAACTGTTGGATGATATTCGGAAGTAGGTATATAATAATAATAATAAAGCCTTTATTGCTAAATTTTACATAATAACTTAAGTATATAAATATAGTAATACATAGTTGGAAAATTTAGCGCCCCGAGAGGGTATAGGCCTCCTCCAAACTCTCCCATAGTTTCCTGTCTAGTGCTTTCTTTTCCCACTCTGGGCCTGCCGTCGCCACGATGTCGTCAGCCCAGCGCTTCAACGGCCTGCCTGTCGTGCGTTGCCCGAAGTGCGGTCCTCTCCACCGAGTAGCGATCTTGCTCCACCTTCCGTCTGCCATACGCATACAGTGACCTGCCCATCGCCATTTCATTCTTCTTACATGCTCTAGTACGTCTATGATTTTTGTTCTTTTTCGTATGTCTTCGCTTTTTATTTTGTCAAGGAGTTTTATACCCAGCATGCTTCTTTCCATTGATTTTTGACAGCGAGACAATTTTTGTGAGTTTTTGACAGTCAAAGTCCATGTTTGGCACGCATATGTCAAAGTGGGTAGGATTGTAGAGTCCATCACTTTCTTTTTTATCCGGAGCGGCATATTGCTTTTAAATATTTCTTTCATGGACCAATATTTTTTCCAAGAACTTACAATCCTGCGATCAATCTCCTCACTGTGAACATCCCTGAAGGACAGCAATTTTCCTAAGTAGATATACTCTTCGACATAGGATATTGTACAATCACCTAGTCGTATAGGGTTTTTCGTAAAATTAGTCATCAATTTTGTTTTTTCGAGATTCATTTCGAGTCCTGCTTTTAAACTTTGTGCTTTTAGTTCCTCCATCATGATTTGCAGTTTTCCAGCTGAGTTAGCAAACATGACTATGTCATCTGCAAACCTTAAATGGGTTAATTTTTCATCATTAAGGGTGATACCGCCATTTCTCCAATTCAGCTGGCTAATTATCAGCTCTAGCACAGCTATAAAAAGCTTTGGCGACATAGGGTCTCCCTGTTTTACGCCTCTATCAATATTAAAGCTCGGTCCTGACTTATCTAGTTTAACTTTGCTTTTACTATATAACTAACTTCAATATAACTGTCGTTGACTTGGTGGTATTTTAAAGCATGCCAGATAGAGTCATGAGAAATTGTGTCAAATGCTTTTTGATAGTCAATGAATGCCATGTAGAGCGGGGTATTGTACTCTTTAAATTTCTCTACGACTTGAGTTACCACTTGAAGATGGTCAATTGTGCTGTATCCTGGACGAAATCCAGCTTGCTCTACGGGTTGTTTCTTGTCTATGGTGCTGCTTATCTTTTTAAGAAGGCAGAATGAAAAAAGTTTATATATGGAAGACATTAGGCTTATAGGTCTGTAGTTGCTAACGTTAGTGGGGTCCCCCTTTTTATATAAAAGTATGATTTCGGACACCGTCCATTGATGTGGTATTACTTTTTTTTCTAGAATAAGGTTAAAGAGCATACATAGATGTGCAGTGAGATATATTTCGCCTACTTTGAGAACTTCGTTTACAATTTTATCTGGGCCCGGGCTTTTTTCTTTTTGTAAGTGTTTTATTCCGTGAGTTATTTCTGTGCGAGTAAAATTATGACTTTGTGACTCTATCATACTTGAGAAATCATACTCCCAGTGAGTATTGATATTAGATTTGTTCTGATATAGATCCTGGTAGAAGTTAGTTGCTATTTGTATAATTGTGTCTCTGTTTTCCGTGCAGTTCCCATTGATGCTTAACTTTGGTATCCAATCTCGCTTAGTTGTTAGTATTTTATTAGCTTTTTTAACTCCGCCCGTCTTATCAATCCATTCTTCGTAAGTTCCTGCTTTGTATGCATGGTACTCTTTATAGAGCTGCTTATTGATCTTTTTGTAGAGAAAGGCCAATCTGTTCTTTTCGAAATCCTGTAGAGTTTTATTTTTATGCAACTGATGTCTCTCAAGTATTAATGTTTGTAATTCATGTGACATTTGGAATTTATTTTTAGTTTTTTTGTCAAAACTCCGGACCTTTGTTAGTGTTTTTGTGATAGCTAACTCTATAGAGTCATAATATTCTTGCACAGATGATGAATAAATAATGTTTTCTAATTGTGACGATAGAGTTTCCAGGAACAATTTCTTTTCCTCTACCGATTGTAGAGCGGGTATTTTTTGGCCATAATTTTTTCTACTTTTTTTCTTTTTCTCTAGTGTTAGGGTGCCTCTCAACAACCTGTGGTCAGATGGAAACTGTACATTTTTTATTACTTCTATGTCCGTAAAAAAATTTCTTTTATTAGTGAGAATGTAGTCTATTTCATTTGTCGTGAACCCATCTGGAGACTTCCATGTCCATCTTTGAGATATCTTTTTTTTGAAATATGTATTCATTATGAAGAGGTCTTGTTCCAGAGCGAACTGAATGAGGCTCTCTCCTCTCTCGTTTCGTATACCGGATCCGTACTGACCTAGTTTTAGGCATTCATTTTGTCTAGATGTACCAATTTTCGCATTGAAGTCTCCCATTAGGATTATATGTTCGTACGATTTTTTTCTTGCTCGCCTTATATCTTCATAGAACTTTTTTAACTCTTCATCACTTGATTTTTCAGTAGGGGCGTATGCTTGAATACATGAGATGTGCGTATTGTTTAATTGGATGTTTAATAATGCGACTCTATCAGAAAATCCTATAAATTCTTTTATCATAGTCTTGTATTCTTTTTTAATTAAGAAACCTACTCCATTCGTACCTTGTGTTTTTCCAGAGTTGCATAGTATGCACCAGTCACGTTCTTCGATGAAACAGTCAGCTTTTCTTGTTTCCCCTAGCCCCAGTAAGTCCCAGGCTATTGTTTTAAGTGAGTATTCTAGTTTAATTATCCTTTCTTCTGATAGCAGAGATCTTACATTATATGTTCCTATAATAATTTTTTGTTTCTTATTAGTTACCCGTGAAGTTTGGAGGGTTTTGGTCTGAGCTCCCCGCGGTGACCGGCCGTGTTGGGGAGTTATGGTAGGGGGGGCGCTCACAGTTAGTTTTTTTGAAAATATTGCGTAATTGGTGTATTATGCTTCGGTATCGGACGTTTGGGATTTTTTGGTGACTCGTTTGGTGATGTTGATAAAATTCGTTTCTTCTTTTGAAAATTTTCTTGCTCTATATTTTTACTTTCATCGCCAGTCTTTGTATTCTTCTTATCAATTACTATTAACTTATCATACTTTATCAAGACTCTATTACCTTTTTCCTCTTCTATTTTTGCTTGTTCTTTTAACTTTCTTCTTAGTAGTAAAATTTTTTCCGGGAAGTCTTCTTTTATGTAATAGTTTGTATTCTTTAAGTTATTTTTCTTGCGTAAGATTTTTATTTTAGTTCCCAATGATGTCAATGTTACAATGACAGGCCTGACTCTATCAGATTTTTTCCCTATTCTTTTTACTTGCTCTATTTCAATGTTGCCACATTTTACTCCAATGTTATCGTTTATTATGTTAAGTATGTTGTCTTCGAGGTCCTCATACCTTTTTTCGTGCTCTTCTACGCCAAAAAACACTAAATTTCTGCGTCTAATTTCTCTCTCTAGAAAGTCCAATCTTGTTTCTTGCCTTTCCATTTTTTCCTGCATCTCTTTTTGTCGGTCTTCTATTTGGTTCATTTTCTGACCAATTTTTTCAATAACCAGGTCAGCTATGCTTCCAGCCATTTCTTTTAGTTGATTTTCGTGTCTTTTTTGTTCTTCTTGCATTTTCTGTAAAATTTCCTTAATTTCCTCCATGTTTTCTCTTTGGATTTTGTAACCGAAAGTAAAACTGAAAGATTTTGTTGACTTATTATTATTTAAGCTAGGTAGGTAATAGGTATATATCAATTAATATCGCGCCCTCAATAAAAAACAGTATCGGTCATATAAGCTATTATTACTGTTGCACACTAGATGGGGCTGTAAGAACTTTGGAATAGACGTACTATGGTCATGCGTGAATTGAAACGGTAATATTATCCGCTTTGGGCTGTTCTACCTCTGGTCACTAGATGTCGCTGTACCAAATTTGCCTCTACTCGTACACAGATGGCGTTAGTTGTATGCGTATGATTTGCTATGAAGACAGTTCGAGAACTTCTAAGCGTCCGTTATATAAATGTGTCTTGCCTCTCGACAATAGATGGCGCTGGCAATTTTTCAGGTATACAAATGGTATTGTAAACTTTTATTTTGAGGTTATGATGATTTGCCAGAAACGCTAACTATTGAATCTGGAGTTTCTCTTACTTGCTTTTTAATCCTCTGTGCTTCCGGTTAAATGTCCGTAGTGAAAGAAAACTCCACACGTTGGTTTCCACACGCAATTTAACACTTGTTCCTCCCGCGTCCTTTGGGGTTCTTTTCACTAAATCACTGTTATTAACTGTTGGTTTTGTTTGTAAACACCGGAGCGCTTCACTTTTGATTTTATTTTAATAATCTAATAGTTTTATAAGCATTTTATGACGTTTCACTAATTTTAAAAAGGGAAATAATCGCAGCTAGATGTTAGTCGCCCGATGGTGGCGCCACCACAACCAGATATATACAATTAGTAGGTATATACAATTTCGAAAAATATCTTATTTCAGCAAAAAAAAAAGGTTTGGTAGATAAAATTGTCATTGTAATTTTAAGTTTTAAAATTCACGCCAAAACGCCAGTGTCATGGCGTTGTTCGTGACCTCTATGTTTTTTCACAGTAGGTAAGTAGTTTGTCATATGAAGATAGATGTGACGTATCACTCTGATTGGTGTTCAATCCAATATGACGGATTGCTTTATTTTATAGTTAGTAGCTCATACCCAGGATTAACACATAGGCTACTTTTTATCCTGGAAAATTACAGAGTTCCCGCGGGAATTAAAAAACTTAATTCACACGGACGAAGTCGCGGGCATCATCTAGTTCATAATAATTTCATTGATTCTTGGTTATTGTCATCATGCCTAATCATTCATCACATCTCATCACCGGCCTACTACTGGGCACGGGTCTCTTCTCAGAATTATTTGGAGCTTAGGTCATAGTCCCCCATTCAGATTCAGATTGGCAGACTTCACACACCTTTGAGAATTGGTAATAAGCTGATAACCTATAGAGAACTCTCAGTCATGAAGGCACGATATTTTCCGTACTGTTAAAGCAAATGATATTACATAAACTGTTTTATAAATAGTTAATCCTCAAGCATTAGCCTTTAAATCATTCTCTTCACAATAACTTATTTTTGTATCAGGGTAGGTTAAACAATCCTTTTGCCTTGAGAGAATTCCCTAAAGAACGACCCATGACCTTACGTTATATTTTACTATCACGATATTGTAAAAATCGTGATCGTGACATATTGAATTGAAGACCTATCGATATCCTTGACTTTAAAAGTTTTAAAAGCTCTAAACAATAAACTAAATAATTTTATATAGTTCGATGCCTATCTAATGTGTATCACGCGACAAAACTGGATTAATTTGTGCAGGGTTGCCAAAAAAGTATTTTTCATATTTTTTTTTCATTTATCTCATGTTCTCAATCCATTGCCGCCGCGCCGGCGCCGGCCCGCTACTTTCTAGGTACAGGGTCTCCTCTCAAATGAAAAGGGGTTTAGGCCAATAGGGTACGTTTCAGAAACGTACCCATAATCCTGTGCGTAATAATGTCCCATAATTATCCCATAGTCCTGTGCGGATTCTCAGACATGCAGACTTCCTCACGTTGTTTACAATTAAAGCAATAATAATTATATAATATAAAGTTTAAATGCGAATGTATCTTTTGTTTTTTTGTTTCTTACTGGTAAGTATACACATTCGGTTTAAAATTTCACGAAAAAAAACTGAGAGACAACTGGGTTTGGGTGGGTTGGATACTATGTGACAACCCTGACTATACACGGAACAGTTATAGTACCTATGCATATTCGGCCGGTGTAACTAATCATCTAACTGGCGTAATAGAACTACATTTTGTAGGCATTATTTCAAACTTAATATCTAAATAAAAGAAATAGGCAGGCATTATTTCACGGAATTCTAAATTATGACTCAAACTTTATAATTTATATCGGAAATCTTTACCAACCTAAATATACCATGTACAAATGTAGAGAGAGTGAGTTTTACATTTATGTTTGTGAAAAACTTCTATAATACGTATATAAAAGTATTATATTTTTGTAAAGTCTAATGTAATTTTAAATGAGGCAGATGACTCAAGATTTTCGCTCTATCCAGTCAAGAAATATCTTCAAGCTATATGCGTGTCACTTGTATAAATAAAACGCTCCAAACCATGCAATAAGAATAACGCTTAGATTTGAGTAAAAAAAAGATGGCATAAGAACCTCCAGGATACTTCTTCAAATTGAATATTATATTGAAATTACGTACTCGGGTGGCATTCTCTTTTGTTACGCAAAAGATAATATATAAGGCGCGCGCGCATACAAACACGGCAATAGGAATTTTAAATTAGCATTCTTTTTGTGCTCTGCGCCACCCCAACTTACCCGCGCCCCATCGTCTTAATAATATGGAGAAATTGAGTTGTTATACACCCTTTTCGGAGGAGGCGCGGGTGCAGCGGCACACCTCTGAGAGAAGCCTTTTTTGTAATTGAATTTAGATATTCTTTCCCGTATATAGCGGCAGGGAGGTGGGCCGGTAGTTCCTCGGTTGGGGTAGCTAGAGGTACGTGCCTGAACATATGAATACATCGAGACGCTGCGCGGTGTGAAAGTGTCGTGTGTTATTAGATATTTTACATAGAAATTTAAATGCTACATCAAAATATTTTTATTTCCTTACTAATGTCGTTACTTCTTTATTAATCCTAATATTATTATGAACCTAGCTGATGCCTGCGACCTCGCGTGGATTTAGTTTTTAAAATCCCGCGGGAACTCTTTGATTTCCGGGATGCCTATGTCACCCTCCAGGTTCTGAACTATACCTATCCAAAAAATCACGTAAATTTGTAGCTTTGTTGCAGGGTGATTGACGCACAAACCAACAAACAAACACACTTTCGCATTTATAATTATGTATTAGTAAGGAAGAATTTTCAAAAATTATCATTTTCAAAGCTGCGTCAGGTCTTCGATTCGTCGATACCGCAAAGCCTGAAGACAAAGGTTTTCAATGAGTGTGTCCTACCGGTAATGACGTATGGAGCGGAAACGTGGACACTGACGGTGGGCCTCGTTCACAAATTAAAAGTCGCTTAGCGCGCTATTGGTGAAAAAAATGGTGAAAATCGGTCCTGTAGTTACAGAGCCTATTCGGTACAAACAAACAAACAAAAAATCTTTCCTCTTTATAATATTAGTATAGATATAGATATAGTTATTAGGCCCGCTTGCAGAGACGCTAGTTAAGTTTAACCCAGGAATAAATTTGTAATTTTGACAGAAGCCTTATACGAAATCTGTCAAAGCAGCAGCTAACTCTGGGTTAAAAGGATAACCCAGCGTTTCTGCAAGCGGGCCTAAGTAAGGATGCGAAAGTGTCTGTTTGTTGGTTTGACCTTGAATGGCGCAGCAGCGGATTACTGGGATATAGGTAGGTGAGGACTTGGAGAGACGCATAGACTACCTTTTATTCTGGAAAAATAGAGAGTTCCCACAGGATTAACCTAACCTAACTCCACGCGGTTGAAGTCACAAGATGATACCTAAAAGCTAGTTTTTCGTTAGCAGTGATTTTCTTATAAGGTAACATTTTAATTCATTTGAAACTTGATGCATCATGCTAATAGGTATAAATGCGAAAGTATCTAAGTTTGTTCTTATTTTCCATCAATCACGCAGCAAAAGAATATAGCTAAAGAATCGCTTTGATCTTTAGCATGAATGCACGCGACTCAGAAAAATTATATAGGATATTTTATCCCGGGAAAACAATAAGTTTTTGGATGCTTAAAATCCTAGCTCCGAGTGGACGTAATTGCGGGCCGAAGCAAGTTCTTACTAAATGAAATTTTAATTTCTTAAATATCTTCAAAATACTTACATTAAAATCACACGCGGTATATTAATTAAAATACTAGTTAGGTAATCCATAATTAATTTGGGATAGAATATGGTATAATCTGTTGGTGTAAAATGTCCCAATGTTGCTGTACCCAACAATACTTCGCCTAAATAGGTTGTATTAATTTGATCAGCCTTCCGAGAAGCAACGATGGCATGATACTGGTAGGTATGTAATTACAGAATGCTATTAACATCGTCCGTGTACAAACATGGCCGCTGGGGCTGATTGTAGGTTTCATTTTAATTGCGCACACGCATCCCGATCGCGACTTAGCTCTTATTGATTTGGAACTACAAATTACAATATTGTGGTAATCGTGGGAATTTTAATTGCTATCGGCTCACGAAACTGATGGGTAGATATTGTTAGCGATAACGCAGTTCTCAGCGATGTTGAGCAAATAAAGGTTATCATATATTGGAATATAGTTATCTATCTATCTACTTGCTGAAGTCTTACGTTCACCAAGCTATGAATTTGTGGGTATAAAAACTTTGGTTTGATAACCATTAGGTATTCATTGAAAGCATCTTACATCACAAATTCAGTTCAGTTCCGACGACCCGTCTAAACTAACCGACATAACACGCCGATTTGATCAGACTTGTTTCTTGTTTAACACTAAATGTGAAACATCCTTACTAATACCTATTATAAATGCGAAAGTGTGTTTGTTTGTTGATTTTTTCTTCAATCGCGTAGAAACGCAATGGAGGGAGTTGTGTTCAGAGTATCCCTATGAAATCAAATCAGAAATGAGGAGATCCATAGGAGAACCAAAGTCACCGACGTAGCTCAGCGAGTCGCGAAACTGAAGTGGAAATGGGCGGGGCACATAGTTCGAAGAGCTGATGGTCGTTGGGGTTCCAAGGTGCTTTAGTGGCGACTCCGCACCGGGAAGTGCAGTGTTGGCAGACCCTCTACTAGGTGGTACCGACGACATTAAAAGCGTTCCAGGGAACTGTTGGATACATGCAGCGTTGGAGCATGCAATACCGAGACCTGTGGAAGTCCATGCAAGAGAGCTTTGTCCAGCAGTGGACGTCTATCGGTTGATGAAGATAAAAAAGGTATAAGTACTTAGTTAAGTGACACACAAAGGCTTCCGCGCGGACGAAGTCGCGGGTTAAAGCTAGTAATAGATAATTACGTTAAGAAAAATATAACAATCATTCAAATTATCATTAATGACACATTCTGGCGGGCCAGCGTCACGCTCATCGCTGGGAAATAAGTTTAAAAGTAATTCGTGGCCTTTCAAATTATAGACATACAGAGCGGATGTCGCCGGCTTCAGTGGCGCCGAGGCAGCTCAAAACCGCACGTCATTGTTTTTTGTGTTGCAGCCTCGGGCGCCTTAGGATCCAATCCGACCCCGGCCGCTAATTAATTATTTCACATGTATCGATCATTAATTACGTACGAGGCACCGATACCGTCCACCCGTTATCTTCTAATGACGGCCGGCAATTTGTCGACCGTAATTATCTCACAAATCGGACGCACAAAAACGGAATATAATGATTTAAAATTTTAACACGATCGAGGCATTATCCGGCACAACCATTAATAGCAGAAAGCATCGAGATCGAATCAATCTTAATCTTGTACAGAAACGTAATCCAGATTTATTTATGACGGCGCTGCGCGTGTGCTATTATGCTCGTCTGCAGCAATTTGCCTCGGAAATTGTCTTAATCGGCCGCTCAAGGGACTATTTATGTATAATTATTTCCAAATTCGACGCTCCGTTTGATGCCTTTCCGCTCTCTTTGAGGTGGTTCCACAAAAAAGTCATCTGTGGCAACAATTAAGCCTGGAAAAAATAGAAATAAGTATCGAAGGGTCCGCAATAATTACAGACGCAAATTGAAGGTTCCTAAGAGCATATAGGTCGAATGGCGCCTGTCAGATTACCTGCGGATTCATACGAAGAAGAATCATCAAAACAAATTATTATCATTAATTGATAGAGCATTACAATAATATACCTACTAACGCAGTAATGTCTTTAATAATTATGACCAATGAGTATAAGCGTTTTGTACTTTGCACGATAAAAAAAATTGCTTCGCACCTATATACCTACTGTTTCTTTAGCTTTAAATCCGCACTTCCATAAAACCAATTCTATTTATCATTTAACTAACCTATTAGAGATACCTTTCTCCGCTTGCGTTTTATTTCACCAATAATTAATTACAAGCCAAATTAATAGAAAATTCAATTAGACTTCGCTAATTGTCAGACATGATTATCGTCTTCGCCTCATGAGATTTGTAATTACATACTAATACATTTTAGAATTTTGCAATGTCACTGTTTTTGTGTAAGCCATTTTAATTACAGCTTTCTCCATCGTCTTACTTCTATTCGAGATCTTGCAACAAAATTACGGATATTTGCATCTAATAGACAGTTGCTAGCAACATAACATCTATTACATCCACCTCTTTATTTATTTCTCTATCTAGTCGATTACCATTATATTATGTAGATGGAACGCTCATTTGAAGACTAATCTTCGATTGCGAATCCTTTTAGACTCGGATTATGGAATAATTTTGTATTCGACAAACCAATTACATTATTAAAAATTCGTTATATTGATGCAAATAATGTTTGTGATTGAATTTACAAGATTGCTAACCCTCTTCTGATTTAGACTAATGCATCAACGACTTATTACTGAGCATAAGTCTCCTCTCAGAGAAGGGTTATAGGCCATAGTCAACCACTCTGGCCCAATGCTAATTGACAGATTTCAGACACCTTTGAATACTTACATTATGGAGGACTCTGAGGAGTGCAGGTTTCCTCAAGATGTTTTTCTTCACCAGTGAAACATGTGATATTTAATTGCTTAATATAATAATAGCAGGTCAGTAATTGTAGACAATTCATCCAAAACCGAGTTTCTCATACCTTTAAGGGATACTCTTTTTATTGCCATAATCTATGAAGTCTCAGGTTAAACTGTAACAGCTGGAGAACGTTAACCAGGGACTATGTCATAGAATAGAATAGAATAGAATAGAATATTATTTATTCATTGACAAGAAAACAAAATATAAGAAACAAAATGGAAATACACATGAAAATGGAAAAACAGAAAGTAATTACAATCTAACTTAACTAGTGTCTACTATGTGTCATGCCAATGAAAGGGTTCTAGCTCAGCTAAATGCTGTGGATACATATGTAACCACAGCGCTGATATTCTGCTAGGGCCCGAATAAGAGGGTAGTCATTTAAAGTAAATAAATATTATACATATGAAAATAACTTATTAGGTAAAATATAAATTGTATTATAAAATTGAATCGATAATGTCCTTTCCTTTTTTAGCCATGTAGTCATGTAGTAGCCATACTTTATCCACTTTCCCACGTGTAATCAGACTACCTCTATTACATTCAACATTTTAGTTACCGTTCCCTCCACTTATTAATGTAATAAGTAAATCGTTTGCTCCGTCTTTACTCAATTTTATTCTTCATAATAAACTCAGTCTGATGTTTCCATAGTAGTGTCCAACAACACAAAGTTTACTACTTATTGTAATTCTTGCGAGATTTAGTAGATGTTCTTTAATGCGCTTTTACGATGTTTTCGTGAAGAAAGCAGGTTGGGGATAATTATTTAGCAGTGTTCTGCGGTTTCGTGAGACCGGCGACTTAATGAGGGTATGCATAATAACCGGCGATTATTAATATGGATGTAGTTTATCGCTTACCGTCTCGTTACTTGCCTTCCTTTGTCAATCTTACTAGATTTCTAGGATCGTTCATCTCTACCTATCGCCGGCGCACTACCACAGAATATATAATAGTACCTACTAGGTACTACTGAGCTCCTCTCGAATAAAAGAGGACAGAGGTTTCACATTCATCTCTACCTATCTCTACTGGGCACGAGTCTTCTTTGAGAAGGTAGTGCATAGTCCACCACGCTGGCCAAGTGCGGATGGGTAGACTCCATACACCTTTGAGAACATTATAAGAACTCTCAGGTAAGGTTTCCTCCTTCACCGTTGAAGCAAGTGATATTTAATTCCTTGAAACGCACATAGCTCCGACTAGACGAGCTAGACAGCTCCGGGTCCTCGGAAGTTTTAACAACTAGGCTCAAGGCTGGCACTGCTTCTTTAACTACGTGCCATTTAACCGAAGAATAAATTGGCCGTTGCGACTGTTTTTGTATCGAAACTCTGCCAAAATATCATTCCCGGATAAGACTTATTTTACGTTGGTGAAATCGGTCCTAAGTAGAAAAGCTGTGACAGAAAAGCTATTTTATTGAACAACTATTTTTCTTATCAGAAAAACTTACTTAATTGTTTTAAAATTCTTTCTGAGTTTCTGAATAACTAATACATAAGATTGTTTCAGCTAGTTTTTTTAAAGGATTGTCATTTAAAATGAGTTCTAAATTAGATATCATATGCAGTTAAAATTTTTAAAATCCTACTATTTTAGATAGATTTCTTAACATTTGTTTTTGTCAATGTTTTATATTTGAGTTATCGAACCGGTATAACTTTTTTACTCGTATTGTTGTTTCTTAATCCGTTGATACGCACATAGTCGTAAGTACCTATTGGCAATTTCCTCACAAAATAAACAAGTCGGATTAAACGTATGAATAAACTGTTATTAGTCTTAATTGAACTTCGAATGATCACTCGCATCGCATTCACTAGTTCCTATCAATAACATTGTGGGAGTCTCATTAATGAAATGAAAAGCGCACATCTTCATTATGATTAGGGTGTCCAGGAGTCAAAAATATGGTCGGGGACACATCACACACCGAAACATTTATCCATTTTGTACATTTTAACCTACTTATTTAATGTTTTCGCAACCTTTATGTCTGAAGATCAATATCAAGGGTAATAATTATATTAACGTCATAGGTATGCTATATACATTTCTAGGTTATAATTTAATCTTCGAAACTTTGAAAAGAAATATTACCTACTTCCTAGCTAGATCAAATCCGCGAGAAAACATTATAGATGGCAGCCCTTATTATGATGGACTTGTTAAGTCTATTGTGGGAGACTAATCTGATGCGGGTGGTTTAAATGTGTGTGCGTATGCAGGGTGACCATGAAATCAAATGGTGTCGCAGGGAGCTTGGGTAAACAAAGAAAATTTAATCAGAAACTGGGTTCAGCTAATCGGGTGTCTGACAATTTTTGGAACGAAGTTCCTTATCACGCGTTGCGAAAGGGGGCTAGACGGAAATTAAGACCAAAAGTTTAACGACACTTTTTGATAGCCTAAAAATCTTATATGTATAATAATTTCAATTGGCCTTGGGAGTGGCCTAATCGGCTCGCATGCGGCTGTTAACCGAAAGGTTGGTGGTTCGAGCCCACCCGGGGGCGCGAAATTTTATTTTCACTTTTTATTTTATAATATTTTTTTAATTTTTAATATTTTATAAAATCGATATTTAGGCTTCCCGGGGGTCATTTTGATTTTTATCGATAAAAAAATCATGATAAAAAATTTATACCTGAATAATTATTTTCTTTATACCTCGAATAGAACTTGAAATTAATATTTTTATAATAATAACTTCGTTCCTATCTGGTGTCCCACGACACCACACGACTTTTTTTTATTATTCTTAACCAGCTCGTGAAAATATGAACATTAAAAACAGTTTTCAAATAATTCTATAATTGAGTGCTCGATATTTTTCTGCGATAAAAATTCTCAGATCCGAGAATGGCTGATTCCTTTTGGAAAAAGAGCATGCTTGTACATTTTTATCGAAAACTTGATAAGTAAGACAGTTATTTTAAATACAACTAGTGTGGATGTACCTTTACACTCCCACATGCAATACACGTTGGTTTCGCACACAATAACAGCAATAGTTTCTCACGCTCACACACACTGAGGTAAATTTGTATATGTATCTTTGTATTAAATGGAAAATTTAGTTGCTGTAGTCACAGTGCAAATTGATAGCACCATGCCCGCTGTGATGGGAATCGAAGCATTTGTTCCATTAAACATTGAGCATAATCGGTGCCAATGTGACACCGATTTGAAAAACGGCCATAATTTATTTCTATGTCAACGTAAATATATCTTTACTGGAAAAATGTAATACGTTGGTAATAATCAATTTGCTTTGTTAGACAACAACACAACTAGGAGACGGTTTTAAACGAAGACTATGTAAAAAACGTAAACATTGAGTTCACAAGTTACATCCTCAACTAGAAATCTTTTCTAATAAGATGAAAACATTTTTATTCTAATTGGAATTTATTTATGAATGTGTACAGTTACACTATCTACCGTTAATAAATCAATCAAATGCTACAGTGTTGTAGCGCCATCTAGTGTTAGATGGCAGTATAATATTTTTTATCTACTCCAGCATCGAAAAGTTCCAATTTCGAGTTTGACAGCTGAATCGAAATGAACCCTCTTTCGGTTTTGCTTCTCATTTCGATGCAGCTCGTTGTAGCTGAATCGAAATGGTTATCTTCTTAAAATAGGATACCTAAAGCTAAGGCTCTGAGTTCTGGCACTTTTGTACCGTTCATACGACAGAGGCGCCACAGGCGGCTGGTGGCGGCTTACGGAGTTACTTTTTGTTACTTTATTGAGCCTACGGCGTATTTTGTTAGTGAATTTATTTTCCTTGTCGTAGATAAAATCTTGTATGCAACTGAACGTAATTAGTCATTTTAATTCTCGTACTATCCTATTTTGATACTCGGCAAGCCTCGTATCAAAAAACTGCACTCGAATTAAAATAACCCTCATTACGATGCAGTTGCATAAATAGCTATTTTGAGCTACTTTTCTCGTTGATAAATTGTGGTAACTAATATTTGTTATACTTACTGTAATTATTATGTATTATGGCACAATAATTATTATGTAAGTATTATCTTTATTATTACATCATAATGTTAAAAAAGTTATTTGTGTAATTTTTACTAACGAAAATTAATTTCATCTACTCCAGCATCGAAAAGTTCCATTTTCGAATTTGACAGCTGAATCGAAATGAACCCTCTTTCGGTTTTGCTTCTCATTTCGATGCAGCTCGTTGTATGGGAGCTGAATCGAAATGGTTATCTTCTTAAAATAGGATAACTAAAGCTAAGGCTCTGAGTTCTGGCACTTTTGTACCGTTCATACGACAGAGGCGCCACAGGCGGTTGGTGGCGGCTTACGGAGTTACTTTTTGTTACTTTATTGAGCCTACGGCGTATTTTGTTAATGATTTTATTTTCCTTGTCGTAGATAAAATCTTGTATGCAACTGAACGTAATTAGTCATTTTAATTCTCGTACTATCCTATTTTGATACTCGGCAAGCCTCGTATCAAAAACAGCACTCGAATTAAAATGACCCTCATTACGATGCAGTTGCATAAATAGCTAAATTATAATTTAATTAATTAAATTATGAAACGTAATGTAAATGCATAACTATCTTTCTAATTAATAATTCGACGTTTAACCGACTCCACAAATGACGTCGAGTGACGTTCTATCGAGGAATAATTTGGGCGCTCTGACAGCTTTTTTTCTGACAGTTTTTTTAAGATTTTTTCTATTGAATACACTGTTAAAATATCAAATTTACGCTCGGATAAGACTTATTTTACGTTTTTGAAATCGGCCCTTAGCAGCTCTAAGCAACAAAAACAAAAATTTGTTAGTCTGAAAAATTAACGATTTCTTTTTAAACATAATATAATATTATAGGTATCCTGGAACCAACGTCATAAGATTATTACAATTACGGCGCATTCACCTCCACTCTAATTACTGGCTCTTTCTATAATTTGCACACACATTAGCACCGCGAGTGATCTGTAAATTGCTCTGCCGGAGACGAACGTTATACATAATTACTTGTGTAATTAAATCTTTTTTACAGTGTCACTTAAGATATGCCTAGGTAAATGGTGCTGAGCTACATTTGTGATAGGTATATTTTTCCTTTTCTTCTTCATCATCATTATAATGTTGTAGGTACTATGCCATCTTTAAACAGAAGCTGGGCGCTTATTGATAGAATCATACGTTAGGCTTGGTTAATTTGAAAGTAGGTAGGTAGGTATAACTCTTGCTTCTGAAATGGTGCTTTTTATAAGTTACTAGCTGATGCCCGCGTCTTCGTCCGCGTGTATTTAGATTTTATTAATCCCGTGGGAGCTTCTAAACATTTTAAGATTTAAAGTACCTCTATATTCTTCCTCAGGAGCTTCTAAACATTTTGAGATTGAAAGTATCTCTATGTTCTTCCTCAGGATGCAAGCAATCTCTGTGCCTCTCGAAATCGATTCAGTGGTATAGGCGTGAAAAGGTAACGCTAAAGACAAAGTTATAAATTCAAATTTATTTATTTCACGTAGCGGTAGGCCAACCTGAGGCTCTTATGACACTTCATGACTCTACCACCGGTTCGGAAAGCAAATTCTGGTGAGATATAATATCCATCGATAGGATCGATATATGGATTTTCTTTAATTTCAGAGGAGGTATCTACTTATGTCGGATCAACTTCTTTATATCGTTGAACCACTTCCTTCTTCCTTGTTTGTCTCCCTTGTAACTTTCCGCCTATCTTGCCGCGGCCTTGTAGTGGGATTCACTTATGAGTAACCGATAAAAACCTCCTTTTCTTTTTAGATTCATGTCCACAACATGTATAGTATATCAATTATTACTGTAGATATGCCTCAGTATTTCCAGGTGAACATAATATTCTCTTTTCTTTAAAGTACCTAGTACCTACTACATTTTTATATCTTGATTCCTAATTTTGTAAAACTTTTGATTAAGTAGTACATTCTATTTCTACTTTTGTACCTCCCCATGTTCTGCACTTCAGTGCAGAACATTTTTTATGTTTCACCAAAATTTATTTCTGTAAGTATATTATTGTGTTTTATATAAATTGTAGGTATAACACTTGGGGATTTCTTTAGTTTTTCTACTGTTGAATAGTATACTTAAAATAATAATAAATAAAACAAGTTTTGTACTTATACCATTTGAAAGTAATGCAGTAGACATAAGTCTACTCGACCGTTCCTAATTTGTAAGAAAATATCTAACACAGAATCGTACCTATTAATAATTTTATAAAAACTGCACATAGACTACATATTTGCATAACTATTAATTGTGCAAATATGTAGACTATGTGCAGCCTATCGAACCAGTCCCAGACAACGAATTTCTTTCATAATAACTGTAAAATAACTGTCATTTGATCCAATGTAAACATTGTTATCAAATTCCCATGTAATACCTAAGTATAATAATAATTTATCGCTTAATCATTTTGAAGAGCCCATACTTGACCGTTAGGAGTGTAAACAAGAAAATGGGTGCGTACCATAACGAGAATTAGGTAAAATATTTCAAGGTCTTCTTTATTACTAAATAATTAATTGTTAAAAAAATGATTTATCAAAATTTGCATAGTTTATCTGTAATATGGTCATCCGGTGTCGTGTTAAGCCTCATTTACATGAAGCCGTTGAAATATTGAAGACGAACAGCCGCCATCTTTGTATTTTGAGATAAATGAGGTTTCGAGATTTTCTATTATCTTTTGACTAATATGGTAGGCTATACTTATCGCTTCCAAAGTGAAAAGTACCGAAATTAGTAGGTAGTTAAACATAATAAACTTGTGTTATTTACTCGATGATTTATGAAATTATATTTTTTTACAATTTGTAGTCATTGTAAAAGATAATAAATAAATGTAATCCTTGAGGCAGGGTGATGAATGAAATTTTATATTGTAATCCAAAAATGACATGTAAACTGGACATGAAGATTTGTTATGTGTATAATATGAATATATCTATCTAGTTATCGACGACACTTCCTGTGGTTAATCACTCATTTGTCAGAGTGATTAGTATATAATGAAATAAGCGAAATAGTCATGAATAATAAAATGAGTAAAAAATTCTGCAAATAACGACTGCAATTATATAGTTTATTAATTAACGCAATCATTTTTTTATCTCGGTGGCAAAATATTTTCCTGTTGCTTTATGAGAATTTGTTTTACTAACTAGAATTATTGTTTATTTTGATAATTTAAATTTTTTTTGAATCACTAGTAAATCTGCTTTATTCTTCAACTAGCTTTTGCCCGCAAATTCGTCTGCGAGTAAAGATTCAGGGAAATCTTATCTAATACTAAGTATAACTACCACGAGATGCCGTTTTTAAACTAAAATTATCGAAGTTAGTTTAAACGGTGTTAAATCTTTAAAATTTACTTGGTACCTATACCTTTATCTACACTCTGTCTACACTGTCAATTAAATAAACAGTCATGTACGTAATCTGTCAGCTCTGGTTATGTACTTAGGTAAGAATTCGTCGGACACTCTCCTATGTATTTGTTAGATAACACGCAAGATAACGAAGATGACGGCTTAATCTTGCTTTTTAACAAATTTTCATTCTAGATTACTTGCAACGCTATCGATTTTCGTGAATTTCGTTTATGTTTCTAATGTGATAGGAATTAAGGAAGAGATTCGTACAATACTTTTTACCTTAGAAACGAAAAAGCATATTTGTCAAGTTCCTGTAATATTGGTTGCTTAATTGTAAAAATGTCATTTTTGACAGCGATGACAGGCTGTCATCGGATAAATTGATCACAGTTGTTTGCGCAAATGCCAGCTAGATAAGCGCTTATTATCAAATAGGTACATATTTTAATTTGATCTTTCAATAGGTTTACTCCAATGAAAAAATATAAGTTTTCATCGGTGGAAACGTTTGATCAGTTACCGCTTTTATTTATTTAACTTTCAACATATATTTTACTAGCTGATGTCCGCGACTTCATCCGCGTGGATTTAGTTTTTAAAGTCCACCGGGAAATTTGATTTTCCGGGATAAAAAGTAGCCTATGTCCCGCCCCTCCTCTCCAGGTCCTCAACTATAGGTACCCATGCAAAAAAAAGGTCGATCCGTAGCTCTGTTGCGGCGTGATTGAAGGACTAACTAACAAACACACTTTCACATTTATAATATTAAGTATGATTTACTAAAATGATGTCCGGGACTTTGTTCATTGGATTTAGTTATTAATTAATATTAATCTTCAGCTCTTCAACTATACCTAAACCTAAGTACCTACTTACCCTTGCAACGTCGATCCATAACTCTGATGCTACGTGATTGAAGGACAAACCTACAAACAAACACACTTTCGAATTCATAATATTTGATAGTAATAAATATTGAATATATCTGAAATACGAGTAGATATGTTTTGTCTTTTAAAACTTTATTTCAGTTAAAAATAATTAGGTACCCAAAGAATTGGTCAAATATAAAAATTCGTCTCCACTTATTTCCGTTTACAATGTCGGTCTATACAAATGTATTGAACTGTCGTCGTAGCTCGTACGTAGCTATAAGTCTGTCAGAAAAAAAGAAATTCAACTAGGTACTTACGTCATACTTGAGCACAAAGTTGATCCATGGTTAAATAAAAATCGGCCAACTGCGAGTCGGGCCTCGCTCTTTTAGGGTTCCGTAAATATGACCAAATCGCTTTTTTTGAAACTAGATGTACATATTTAAATATCTTAGTTCTTAGATAGTACTAAATTAGCTTATGGGGAAAAATTAATGTTCGTTTGTTTTGGTCACAACTTTGAAGGCCCCCGATTTCGACATTTTTGAAGCTAAAAGATAATAAAAAATATATTTGAACTCCACTAAATTTGCTCTAGACAATAACACCCCAAATGCCAGGGTAAAAAAATAAAATTTTATTTCGACTCCTTTTTCATGTATGGGAGCCCCCTTTATTTTAAATTTAATTTTATTTTTATTATTTGTTGTTATAGCGACAATAGAAATACACACTGTGAAAATTTCAACTGTCTACCTGTTACTGTGCTGTTACGGTTTACAAGATACAGCCCGCTGACAGACGGACGGACAGACGGACAGCGGAGGCTTAGTAATAGGGTCATAAAAAACATATTTTTCCTTTGCAAAATAAATGTTAGTTAAAATTATATGTTACGTATGTTATGTAGTTCTGCTTTTGAAATCAAGCAACGTATCTAATCCAAGTTTTTAAATTACAGGAGAGCATGTGATGCCGGCCCTTGACGCCCGGCGCCATGCCCACGCCGCTGCAGCCCGGCGGCCCCGCTAGCGGCCCGCCTCCGGAGCGCAAGCGGCGCCGCAAGCGCGACGATCCGCAGAGTTCAGCTGCGCTCGAGCCCGACGAAGACGACGGCGACATGAGCCCCGAGGAGGAGCCGCGAAACGCTCCCGCGGCACCAGCGGCGCCCGCCCCGGCGCCCTCGTCCGCGCCAGCGCCCACGTCTCCTCCAGCAGCGCCTGACGCCGTCGACCTCACCTCGCGCAGGGACTCTCCACCGCTCTCCTCCGATGTGGAACACTTCGATGGCAAGATCGTCTACAACCCTGACGGATCGGCGTACATCATCGAAGACCCAGAAATATCGGAGGGCGAGACGAGTCTGCCGGATCTGCCCAAAATAGAACCCGGGTGCATAGTCGATAGCAGGGAGAGCAACGTGGTGGAGAGGCAGCTCGAATTCCCGCAAATAGCGAGCGCATTCTACGTGTCCAGAAATCCGTCTTTGTATGGTGCTTTGTACGGAAGATTGGCTGCTGAAAGAGCGCGAGCGAGGCCAGACGCGCCTGTGATGCACAGTTATCGAGTGTTTAGTTTTCGTGGAGGAAAAGACGCTCCTAGACCATCATCCCCAGTGACGGAGTGCCCTATTAGTGTGCCGGTTAAACCGATTCTTATGTGTTTTATTTGTAAATTGAGTTTTGGATACGCTAAATCTTTTGTAGCGCATGCCCAATCGGATCACAGCTTATCATTACTTGATACAGAAAGAGATGCTCTGTCAAGAGAACATGCATCGGCAATTATACAATGCGTTGGAAAAGATAAAGAAGCCCTAGTCTCATTTTTAGAACCAGTTGGAGCTGCTGCGCCACCACGTGCTTCGATGTCAGCCAGTCCCGCGAATATATCGGAATTATCCAGCCCTTCCATGGATAAGCGACTGGAAGTAATGACGCCAGACAGAGAAAATGAATCAATGTTACCCAATGGATCATGCGATGATAGAAGACCGAGTCCGCCATCGTGGAGACCACCTAGATCGATGGCTGAATCATTGATTCCACAACATTCCATGATCTCAGTTGCACACCCGCACACGATAAATGCTTCTGTACAACCTCGTAGCAGCCCTAATTCATCCCCACCGTTTCAAGCAGCTCCTCCCGCTTTTCTATCAGGAACGACGATAGGAGTATGTCCAGATCATCTTGGTGGACGACCTTCTGGAGCTGATTGTCCAAAATGCGAGCTTATTTTAAATTCTGGTAGACTAGGTGGTCCTTTAGCTGGAATGCATAGTCGAAATTCCTGTAAAACATTAAAGTGTCCAAAATGTAATTGGCATTACAAATATCAAGAAACGTTAGAAATACATATGAAGGAAAAACATCCAGAAGCAGAAACAAGTTGTATTTATTGTATTGCCGGTCAACCCCATCCACGGTTAGCACGTGGTGAAACCTATACCTGTGGATATAAACCTTATCGATGTGAAGTTTGCAATTACTCCACCACAACGAAAGGGAATCTTAGCATACACATGCAGTCCGACAAACATCTAAATAATATGCAGGAGTTACAGAATGGTGGCAATCCCGGCGAAGGAAGCTTACCACCAGCCCAGCATACGCCACCGGGTGCACATAAACCTCCACTACCCCATCATTCACCCTTAGGTCAGAAGCCAAAGCCAACATTTCGATGTGATGTGTGCAATTATGAAACCAATGTGGCACGTAATTTAAGGATACATATGACATCAGAAAAGCATACCCATAACATGCTTGTTCTTCAGCAAAATGTTAAACACATGCAAACATTGTCAGCTCTACATCATAGGCAACAAAGTCAGCAGCAATTAGAAAGTCTGTTACATTTCCATGGAAGTGATGCTCCTCCACCAAACCCAGAGGCTGCTTTAGCGGACATGGCGTACAACCAAGCTCTTATGATTCAACTTATGACCGGTGGACCAGGGCCATCGCCTCCAGAATTAGGCGCCCATCTAGACGTCGGCTTAAATCCAGAGGCTATGGAACCACCACCAGAACCAGCGGACCCAGAACCCGAAAGAACCTTTCACTGCTGTATATGTAACTGCTTTTCAACAGATTCTTTGGAAGCGTTGGGTCATCATCTAGCACAAGATCGCACAAAGATCAGAGAACAGGAAATATTAGCATTAGTGGCAGGTCACTACGTTTGTAAATTATGCACATACAAAACTAATTTAAAGGCCAATTTTCAATTACATTGTAAAACTGACAAACATCTTCAAAGGCTACAGCATGTCAATCATGTGAAGGAAGGTGGTCCCAGAAATGAATGGAAACTGAAGTTCTGCGGTGGTGTTGGGACGGGCGGCGCGGGAGTCGGTGGGGTACAGGTCAGATGCTGTGCATGTGATTATTATACAAATTCCGCACACAAACTGCAACTGCACGCCGCTGGAGCCAGGCACGAAGCTGCTGCGTTACTCTTGAGACATATACGGGACTGTGCCTCAAGGATGCCACGTGAACGTCCCCGCGTATACCGCTGTGCTTTGTGTGGCTTTGGCGCACCACATAGGCTGCCACTTCTACAACACGTGCGCTCGGTCAAACACTTGCAAATGGAACAAATTCACCAACTTCAACGTCGGTCTGAAGGCAAAGACCCCACGCCGGATGTTGCTGAGCTCTTCCAAGTCATCCCTCAACCACCCGAGCTACCGAGCCCATACGATCAAGACAATGGTAAGCTTTAACTCCTCAATAATTGAACGAAACAGATTATTTATCCGACAAACCTCTTAGTTTTAATTTAACAAATTAATTACTCGATACCAATCTCGACTATGGAGTAGGAATGCCGTTGTCTCCTTTCATGTTTATCAGAGTGGTAATAAGGAAATTGCTACTCGTGTTTGCCACTAATGCCTTTCCAAGCGTGACTATCCTATTGTTATTATTATTGTGAATTAACTTCCTAGAGTCATTGTCTCTTTAAGTAACAAGTTTTAATGATATCTAAGATGGGAACAAAACTCTGCTACAAAAAACGACGTCTGCACTGTGAGGTATTCATAAAAACGCGCGGTCTGCTATTAGATGCGCGTGCGCTTCTTACACAATAATTCTCTTTTTAGTTGCCGCCAGACATTATTTTTAAACCTTTTCAATTTTTACCAACATAGGGAAAACGTTTTATTATTTATTACTTTTGTGATAAAAGCATTTCGCAAGTTTTATTCTATAAGGCGTGAAAATCCCATTAAAATTAATTCAACCAAAACCATTACCGGCGTTCGTATCGATAAAGTGGGTAATACAGAACCAACTTATGAATGTGATTTCGAAACGTCACTATCGGTTTCCAATTTAATCCGATTCGTTCCTTAATCAATATTGTATTAAATTTTTTCAAACAAAGCTTTATTCGTGAACCACGTGAAAGAACGTAGGATTATTACGTGTTAATTGGCGTAAGAGTTTTTCAAATATTTTCGAGTGGCTCGTTATCGTAGCGTTCACGCGACCGTCACTCTGTGTCTGATTCGAGAGGCAATCTCCTTTTAAAGCGATGAGCATTTAGCGAGGAATTCGTAATAACAATAATGAGATAATTACACACGGACCAAAATTTAATTTAAAGCGCACAACATTAGAACAGGTTTCTTTAATAACGAACGCCTTACACGTTGTCGCCACATTCGAACTTCGTCATTGGCCGGAGGCGGCTCCGCCCCGCGAGCGAAGGAGACGGAAAGAAGATTTGAATTGAGAACGCGAATTTTCCATAAGTACCGCACGCGGGACAATGACTCGCATTACGTATGTGGCCGTCGCGCATTAAGGATGATTGCCCCCTTGTGATGAGGCTGCTACATCATCTTACAATGTCGCCGCGTCGCCGGCCGCATTGCCCGTCGCATCTTTATAGCCACGGTGAAATACGATAAACTCCGAGTGAAATGCACAAGCGAAAGAAATACGCTTTGCACCATTGTGCCCTCATGTTTATGCTTATTACTTATTTTCACCTTATTGAGTACTTACTCAACAGAATGGTCCCCTAAATGCCTATAAAAATTTATAACCGGTGATGCCCCTAAATTTTGCATTTTTTGACAGTCTTTTACTTGTCGAATAAGGTAATCTAAAAGCTATACAAATTGAAAATACATTCATACATGTAACGAACACTCTATAACCTATATCTCTGCAACGTTTCATTGTTATTATAATATGTAAATATACATATAATTATGTTAGAATATTTTGATGAAAATGTAGACTTGCCTAAAAGTTGATTTAAGCTTGCGTGACTTGAAGTATTTATTTTAAAATTTTAAAACATTAGTGTAGGTAGGTACTTCCCTACTTCTACTTACTATTGAATTATTTAGAATATATTTAGAATATATTCTTTAAATGGTTTGTAAGTTGTAACCAAATTAAAAATGAATTTTGCTTAAATATTTTTACCTTGATTAAACTCTATGCTCATAAATCCCTATTCATAAATTGCACCTTTTGAATATTACCTACACATAAATATTAACATACATACATTTATTTACTCAGGTGTAAACCCTACTTAAGTCTTACGACTCACTGATAACCACGTAATAAATCAAATCTTTGATCGATGCATTCGAAGAATTATAACCAACCTGGAGTTATCTTTGAACTGCCTTGTGCCCAGATTGAATTTTAAAAAAAGTTATGAATAATCTTAAACCAAAATTAACAGTAGGTAAATACTAAAAACAGACTAAAGAAAAGTTTCTTGACTTAATATCGCTTGAGACAAATCTACCAAATGTTAATCTTGTTAAAATTTCAGAATTTTTATTGAATTGAGGAATTTTTTATAACATATTATTAATTAAAATATTTAATTTATTCTTATCCTTTAAGACATTGTACATGCAACGGAAATCATTACGAAATCCCCGAGTTACAGCACCAGAGGCCATAGAATATTCAAAAATCCCATTGTTATCCCTGACGCCACATTGTAAAAATCCTGACCCAAATCTCGCAAAACAAAACTCATGCACAATACTTACTTTACGACGCTATAACGATGTGGTGTTTCCTTAGAAAAGACCCTTTGTCCATTGACAAAAAGCATTGGAGATGCGATTTTATGCACACCCAGTCCCTCTACCTGGCCATTGTTCTATCTTCCTACCAGACTTTGGGTCGGCGAATTTTACATAAAATTATAATTTTTTAATGCAAGATAGGTTTGCGTTTGACCACAATCTTGTTTGAGGGTGATTTTCGCAAAGTTGCTTATTCACTATTTCCTTGATGGTATCTAGCTACTCACCTATTCCGATCAGTCAGTCCAATATCTAAACATATACAAAAAGCGGCATCTGAATGCTCAATAATTATTATACCTTAATTTTGTTTTCTAGTTGTGCTTATTTTGACTCTAAAAGTTTCGATTGAAGCAGAAGTGCTATTTGCCTATTTGAGTTTATTTTCTTCTTGTAGAGCTGTCTCCTATTGGAAGTTGATAACCATGGCATTAGGGCTATCTGCACTTTGATCCAGTAGGTTCTAATTTGTCTTGAAAAACTTAAGTGTCACCAAAAATTCGATTTTGTGATTTGTTTATATATACCTGGAAATTACCAAGGGAGCACAGTGTACGAACTGGTCACTACAGTCCAATATTAGGGTCAGTTCTGTTTTGATTATTATTACATTGACTCGCACTTACTTAGCCCTCTCCCCTTCATTAGATGTAACGGTTTTAACTGCTTAAAACTATGAAAACAGGTTCTCGAACAGGGGACAGACTGGTTTCAGCTGCGGCCGACTGTGAGATAATTTCAAGTTTTAATTAAGTTAAAAAAAATTGTGCTCATACTCATTCACTTACTCGTTCGTAATTATTATTTGCTTTGATTTTTTTTCGGTTTATTTGCTTGCTACATTATTTTGTTAAACTTGAATTGTAACTTCCATAAAAGCTACTTAGATAAGTCAATTTCATAAAATAAATTATACCTAGTGGGCTATTTAATTTCCATAAGAGTCATTTTTTTATCTAAATTAAATTATTGCCAAACTCACCTCAAGTAACTTTAATTATTTATTACAGGTAAGTAATTACAGAATTATTTTAAACAAGTCTTTTTATACGTATAGATTGAAATAAAAATGTAAATTCTTTTGGCTTCTAGTTTTTGTCGTAAAATCACCATTATTGAAAAAAAAACTCCTGAATCAACGGCTTTCCCTTGTTACATCAGGCGGCTCCTTGCAAAATCAGTCATTATTCTATTAAAGTTCACCTAATTGTAACGTTTCCTTAACGAATCTCATGTGCTCCTCGCATCGGTCGTTTCTTTCACCTTCCTTATTTGAGCGTAAACAATGCGGGCCAGCTTCTTTCACACGCTGGCGGACATATCCCTGGTCAAATAATAATTGCACACACACTAACCACGTAGCCTCGTCCCACTCGCACTCATCGTCACGTATGTCGATCAACCGAATGCATTTGATCCGATGCGAAACGAAATATTCGAAACCTTTTGTAATAATGAACAATGATTGTTTGCCCGTCCTGTATCTCCTTTGTGTGCGAAATTACAATATACTTGTTACGTTAGCATTAATACATCTGTGGATGTGTGCGTACAGGATGGATAGAGCGATACCTTTGTCTTGCCGGGACGTCGCAAACAAAACGAGTCCTACTAATAATATAAAGGAGAAGAATTTTATTTTTAACTTCAATTCAGAAAAGTAACAAACGTTACACCGAACAATAGTCAACTTCATTTATAGAAAATAATCTTTTTTGCTGATAAATCTCACGTAGATGTAGGCAGACATTGTGCTTAATATATGAGCGCAGTTTACTGATCACTATCCCATTCTGTTCGTAGATTCTGTAGTGAGAGGTTTGTCGGATACATTTGAAACCCTACAATTTTTTTTTATTTTTTTACCAACTAAAATGAAACTAAGTATAGTCACGATGTTTAACTTTGTCAACAGATAATAAGGAGCCAATCGATCAAAAACCTGAATTAACGCAAGAGCAAAAAATGTTGAGGTTCTTAGAACAACATCAACAACAGGCTGTTCAGCAACACCAACAGCTTCAGCAGCATCAACAACAAGCTGCCCAGCAACAATCTCAACAAAGCAGTGATAAAGATGACGAACAAGAAACTCCTGGATCTCACGTCTGTCCGTATTGCAACTTTAGCTGTAATGGTGAACACAGATTATCAGCTCATGTCAACTCAGTTCATGGCGATACCATTCGACACTTTATTTGCCCTCTGTGTCAAGATGCGTTCAAGGAAAGGCCAGCACTTGAGAGACATGTTATGCAGATACATTCTGTGAACTCAGAAGGTCTGCAACGGTTGCTTCTTCTTGTAGATCAAAGTCATTGGCTAAATGGCGGTGCCCAAACGCAGAGAGAGGAGTCGAAACAAGGAGAAGAGAATGAAAGGGAAATCTCGTCGCCTCGCTCTGAAGGGAGCGCTGATGGTGAGATGGAACGATGCTCGACGTGTAATCGCACATTTCGTAACGTCGACGAATTATGTCAGCATCAAAACGAATCTGGTCATTTAGAACTGAAACAAACGCCTCAAGGACCTGGTTACGTCTGTTGGAAAAAAGGCTGTAACCGATATTTTGATTCTGCGCACGCTTTACAAAACCATTTTAGAGAAGCTCATGCACGTAATTCTATTGCTAATATGTCGGTCTCTGAGAAGCATGTGTACAAATACCGATGCAATCAATGCAGCTTGGCGTTTAAAACTGTTGAAAAATTGCAGTTACACTCTCAATATCATGTGATACGTGATGCTACGAAATGTGTGCTTTGTGGAAGAAGCTTTAGATCTGTGCTGGCTCTTCAAAAACATGTTGAAACATCTCATCCTGAGCTCTCAGAAGAAGAGCTAACGGCTTTTAAAAGAAGCCTCGCCTCTAATCCCTTATTACAAGCTGGACAGGGTGTTGTTTTAGATGCTGCAACCGCTGATTTACTACGCAAAGAAGCGTTGCGAACTCCTGAAGATGAACTTTGTGAAATGGAAGACAGAGACTCAAGTGCAACAGCCGCTGATGAGTCTGGCCATAATGATGCCGAGAACTCTGACGATTCAATAATTTACAAAGATCAACAATTCCTTGAAGACTATTTGAATTCACAAGCAATGGCAGAAGATTCCTACAACGACCCCAACAGGAAATATAAATGTCATCGCTGCAAAGTCGCTTTTACACGCCAATCTTATTTGACAGCACATAACAAGACTCTACTTCATAGAAAAGGCGAAAAACTCACATATCCAATGGAAAAATATCTCGATCCGAATAGACCATTCAAATGTGACGTTTGCAAGGAATCTTTTACTCAAAAGAATATCTTACTTGTTCATTACAATAGTGTTAGTCATTTGCACAAATTAAAACGTGCAATGCAAGAACAACAGAATAACAATAATCCACCCGTTTCGCCCGGTGCTGGCACCGCTCCCTCCAATTTAACTCTAACTCCTAAAAGTACATCTAGCGAAGAGGATGATCGCAAAAGATACAAGTGTAACATTTGCAAGGTTGCGTATACGCAAGGGAGTACGCTCGATATTCATATGAGGTCGGTTTTACATCAAACGCGAGCGGGCAAACTACAGGAGCTCGCTGCCGCGGGCCACGTGGACTTGACACGGCCTTTGGTAGAGCAGCCGGACAGAAACGATCCCGCCAAAATTTTACAAGACGTGTTGTCGCCGAAAAATACATCCCCTTCGTCTACGAGCAGCGGGGGGCCGCGCTCCTCACCCCCTGCTCGCCCAGGTAGTCCGCGATCCCCTCGCGCAGGTAGCGCCTCGTGCGAGCGCTGCCACGCGTCATTCCCGACTGGGGAGCTCCTCGACGCACATCGCGCTACTTCATGCCCGTTTGGCGATGCGCGGGCGCATTCGCCGCTGGGTGACGCTGAGGCAGCAGCTATAGACGAGATGGTAGCCAAGGGCAATCCGCCCAAAAGAAACTCACAAATGTATAAACAACTACTTGAGACCTTCGGATTCGACCTCGTGATGCAGTACAATGAAAACCAGCGGCGCAAAATGCAAGAGGAGCGCGAAATGGCCCGGGCGCCGAGTCCGCCACCGCCGCCACCAGAAGAAAAACCGCCGGACGGTGAAACGAAGTCCACGTGTCAGCATTGTAATAAGGAGTTTTCTAGTGTTTTTGTTTTAAAGACTCACTGTGAAGAAGTGCATAAAGATAAAGTTCCTCTTGAGTTTTTGGAGCAGTTCGCGGAACAGTTTAAATCGGAATATGAGAGGAAATCTGGTGCTCCGAACTCGCCGCGCGCGGCGTCACCCGCGCCGCAGGGTGACCGGTCACCGTCGCCCCGCGGCGACACCAGTGGCAGCTTCAACGAGAACGCGAGCGCCTCGGGCGAGGCGCAGGCCGGGGCTCTATTGGCTGCGCAAGTGCAAGAGATGCAGGCTGCTCTGAACATGCTGCAGCTGCAACAACAGCTCGGACAGTTGCACCCGATGATGGCTCAAATGCTGTCTCTAGGACTTCCGCTGGGCTTGAACATGGGCGCGCTCGCGGCCATGAACCTGCAGCCGCCGCTGGTGTCGCTCATGCTGCCGCCGCCGCCCTTCGACGCCATGCCCTTCGCGCATGACGCCCAGATGAAACAACAGCAGCTGATCCAGCAACAGCAGCAGGTGAGATAACTCATCTCTCGTAATCTATACTAATCTATATCTATACTTCTATACTAATATTATAAAGAGGAAAATTTTTTGTTTGTTTGTTTGTTTGTTTGTACCGAATAGGCTCTGTAGTAGCTAGTACCTACTGGACCGATTTTAACCATTTTTTCACCAATAGAAAGCTAAATTATCAGGAAGTAACATAGGCTATAATTTATTTTCAGAAAAATTAGAGATCCTTAAGAAAATTGCAATAATGTAACCCAAAGTAGCAAAATTTTGCCTATAAAATGCGTTATTTGGCGTGTGCTGAGAAAACTATTGATGATACATAGAAATTATGTACCTACTACATGATAAAAGTACTCATTATTTTCTACAAAAAATTCCCCGAAGGAATATATCTAACTATCATATTTAAGTCACAATAGTAGCTTTTGTGTTCTTAAATTTAATTAAATTGCCTTTATTATCGTAGTATTAATTCTTCCTTTATCGTACATATTATAAATGCGAAAGTGTGTTTGTTTGATGGTTTGTCCGTCAATCACGCTGCAACAAATCTACGGATTGACGGGATTTTTTGGATAGGTCTAGTTGAGAACCTGGAGGGTGACATAGGCATCCCGGAAAATCAGAGTTCCCGCGGGATGCTAAAAACTAATCCACGCGGATAAAGTCGCGGGCATCAGCTAGTATAATTATAACAACGTGGTATATTGAATTAACCACTGAATGAATTTTTAGGTATTCAGCTACGTTGTATAAAAAATAAAATAAAAAAAATAGCATTATTTCAACGGAATTAATTCTTTCAGCCCTATCGTCAGGACGGTATACATACAATTTTTACATTTGGTCTGATTGTATTAATAAGTTCGTAGTCCATGATTCCATAGTAAAACGACAAAATACCTAAGTATATTAAAAGTTTTGATTCCCAGTGTGCGGAAATGTTATTGTCAAGCCCTTCCATTGTAGTGCCTTATTTTTATCGCCTTGATCTATGCTATTATATTATTATTATTTACTAAAAGAATTATAAAATAATTTTTTTACTACGGAACCCTCTGTTCGGGACGACGACTCTCACTTAGCCAGTTTTTCCATTATATTTATCGAGAAGTCAAGAAGTCTATCTACTTATTTGTACCCTACGAATATTTTAGCTAGGGATAAACCTCCACGAGATACCTATACCTAAAAAGAATCTTTGAACAATCATCGTGATGAAGCGTAACATACACATAAAAGAAATAGAGACGAATTGTAATAATAAACATGTAACTGTCCAATTTCAATCGAAAAGGCAAAAGCTATCAGTGTTGGGTATACAAAATTTATTAGGTAATTGATTACAGTAGTAACAAACATGTTCGATTACCCCATAAGAATTAATATTAAGTATGTATTTAAACTTAATTTACATAAACTCGTACGCATTAGGTCCGCATTGATGTTTAAATTCTATGTTACCACATGGTTATATTTTTATCACATTACCTCGTAAGTAATATTTATTATTTACTTCACAAATACGAAACGTTCAATTATATTTTTGACTTTGTTAAGTTTAATCGTAAGGCAATAAGGATATCTATCTCGAACTGTAAGATAAGCCTTACCTATCTGTTTGTACAAGCCAACAGAGGGTCTATTGTTAAACTTCTTAGGGGTAACGTATTATTACTTTACAAAGAGTAGTTAGTTTCTTCACGAGGTTACCTGCAATGCAAACGTATTTGTTATATTTAAACTGAGTTTGAAAAATAATTTTTATAACAAAACACATGAAGCTCCTATTAAGCTTAGGTAAATAAATACTAACGTGTATAGGAGCTTGCAAACGTTGAAAAAAACTGTTTGTACCTATTTATTAGGTAGGTAGTATTTCCCAGTACTAAGGGCCTCATAAGTAGGCTCAGGATCGCTCAGCAGGCGATGGAGAGAGCCATGCTCGGAGTGTCCCTGCGGGATCGAATCAGAAATGAGGAGATCCGTAGGAAAACCAAAGTCACCGACATAGCTCAGCGAGTCGCGAAACTGAAGTGGAAATGGGCGGGGCACATAGTTCGAAGAGCTGAGGGTCGTTGGGGTCCCAAGGTGCTGGAGTTGCGACCCCGCACCGGGAAGCGCAGTGTTGGCAGACCCCCCCACCAGGTGGACCGACGACATCAAACGAGTCGCAGGGAGCCGCTGGATTCAGGCGGCGCAAGACCGAGGCCTGTGGAAGTCCATGCAAGAGACCTTTGTCCAGAAGTGGACGTCTATCAGTTGATAAAGAAGAAGACAAATATTTCCCAGTAGGATTTCTTTGTATTCAGGTTTTTCATAATGCCGTGGAAACTATTTGATTTTCCGAAATAAAATTCTTCTGTATTCGTCTCCAGAATGCAAGCTATTTTTGTACCAAACATGAAATAGAAAGAATTACGGTCTACATAAAAAATATTAGTATGGACGTGTTATCGACACATACCACGCATATATTTTTACGAATCAAACTAATACCAGTATTTCTTTTGCAGGCGAACGCTGCTGCTGGTCAGAAACGAGCACGAACGCGTATAACTGACGAGCAATTGAAAATATTGCGATCGCATTTTGACATCAATAACTCTCCCAGTGACGAAGCGATCGCGAAAATGGCAAAGCAATCCGGACTCGCCACTAAGGTCATCAAGCATTGGTTCCGGAATACGCTGTTTAAAGAACGTCAAAGGAATAAAGATTCTCCTTACAACTTTAACAACCCACCCTCCACAACTTTAAACCTTGAAGAGTACGAGAAGACTGGGGAAGCCAAAGTGACACCTTTAGACTCTTCTGCTAGCTCGGACGAAGGTAAACCACCGCCCGAAAAAAAAGCAAAAACTGAGGACACATTACCAATAATAAACCAGCAGGAAGTTAAATGTGAGCCAAATGATGAACCTACCATGGAGGAGAAGTACAATTCATATGACGACCGACATCAAGAAGACAGAAGTTATAATTTTCCTCAAATGCCTCTCCAAAGTCCTGCATTAATTCCTTCTGAAATCGTACATAATCTTTCACGACCACAAACGCCAACTCACGTGTCGCTTAATTCACTAATACAATCCCAATTAGATTCGATACCGGCTACTAGTATACCACAGCCTTCGCATCCAACGATGCTACCACCAAAACTAAATCCTAATTTCACGTCCCCAAACTCCGCGCCCCCGAACGTCCTACCTTTGACCCCAAATCGCAGCCTCAGTCCTGGCAGAGGACCGGCCGATTTCGGACTTTCCGGGGGCAACTCGAACGGATCCAACAGCTCGGGGTCTTCTGGCAAACGCGCCAACAGAACTAGATTTACTGACTATCAAATCAAGGTATTGCAAGAATTTTTTGAAAACAATGCGTATCCAAAAGATGATGACTTGGAATATTTGTCAAAGCTATTGGGGCTGAGCCCTAGAGTCATCGTCGTGTGGTTTCAAAACGCGCGTCAAAAAGCAAGAAAAGTGTATGAAAATCAGCCGGCAGCAGATCCACCTGCCGGCTCGATGGATGACGCTAATAGATTTCAACGCACACCTGGCCTCAATTACCAATGTAAAAAGTGCCAATTAGTATTCCAGCGATATTACGAACTCATAAGACATCAAAAGACTCATTGTTTTAAGGAAGAGGATGCGAAACGATCGGCGCAGGCGCAGGCCGCTGCTGCTCAAGTCGCTGCTACATTAAGCAGTGAAGATTCAAATTCAAGTATCGTAGAACATCACGTTCCGCATGTGCCAGTGTCACCGGCACCTCCTCGAACACCCACGCCTGCAGCTCCTAACTACCCCGTATCCCCGGCACCCCCGCCGTCGCATATGGCGCATACACCTGTCACTCCACTTACGCATCAACCCAAAGAAGAAAAAGATGGCAATTTTCAATGTGATAAATGCAACCTAGTTTTCCCACGATTCGACTTATGGCGAGAGCATCAACTAGTTCACATTATGAATCCTAATTTATTTCCCACATATCCACCTGATTCCCCTTTTGGGATCTTGCAACAACACGCTCAATTACAACAACTCAACGCATCACTAACAAACGAAGAAGCACGCCATCCATTAGTGGCAGCATTAAATCAACAAGTTACCAAGAGAAAATTTGATGAGTTTGAGGAAGCAGACACGGGAGAACAACCGAAAGATAAACGCTTAAGGACTACCATTCTACCAGAACAATTGGATTACCTCTATCAAAAGTACCAAATAGAATCCAATCCTTCACGAAAAATGCTCGAAAATATTGCCCGCGAAGTAGGATTAAAAAAAAGAGTGGTACAAGTTTGGTTTCAAAATACACGAGCACGCGAGAGAAAAGGCCAATTTCGAGCACATGCTCAAGTCATTAATAAGCGTTGTCCCTTCTGTCCAGCATTATTTAAAGTTAAAAGCGCACTAGAAAGTCACTTGAGTACAAAACATGCTGACCAGTGTGCCAGAGGAGAAATAAATGTTGATGCACTTCCAGATGAAGAACTGAGCACAGAATCGACACCAAGTTTTGGCTCCCAACAAAGTGATAGACAGCAAAATTTTTCCCAAGCGGGGGCTCCCATGTTGCCCCCTATTTTTCCGCCTTTCCACTCAGACATGGAGAAGTTTATCAAGCAGTACAGTGAGGAGTCCATGAAGCGATATGTGAGTGAGCTCCAAGCACATGCTGCCGCACAGCAAAACGGCAGTGGTGGGGATGAACCCTCTGAGAGGCGAGCAGAACATGGAAAATCAGAAATACCTTTAGATCTTAGCAAACCTGTTGATCTGTCACGGCCAGGATCAGACGCCGATGAACGCTCAGACACCGCATCTGAAACGATGGAGTACTACGAGGAAGACGAACCGACGTCACCAATAGTGGGCCAACAACAAACGCAGAGGCAGCCTGGGAAGCGCTTTCGTACTCAAATGTCTTCTGTTCAAGTCAAAATCATGAAGTCATTATTCGGCGACTATAAAACGCCGACGATGGCAGAGTGCGAAGCACTTGGAAGAGAGATCGGGCTGCCGAAGCGAGTCGTTCAAGTTTGGTTCCAAAACGCACGGGCTAAAGAGAAGAAGGCGCGTCTCGCAGCTGGCCTTTCGGAGATTTCCGACGCGCAACCGCCGGAGGAATGCAGAGTGTGTGATTTTAAGTACAGCCACAAGTACTCAGTGCAGGATCACGTGTTCACGCGCGGCCACATCGCCGCCGTGCGCGCGCGGCTCGAAAGCAGCGCGGGCGCCGGCGACGACAGCACGCTCGCTCTCATGCAGATGGCGGCGCGGCTGGAGGGCGGGCTCGGCAGCGAGCTGCACAACGCGTTCCTGCGGCCTCAGCTCGCCGGCAACGGTGAGTGCACTTGACAGCGGTCCACGTCGTTTAGCGCTTCCGAGTGCTACGCGACTACGGATTTCCTAACGTAGAACCTCGCAGCGGCGAGCTTCGCTCTCTGGAGTTTTACTTCGATGAAATGTCACACAGACAACCCGTATTGTAGAGCGAAGCTCATAATGTGCCGTGACGGTCGTTGGTCTATTTTCCTACTAGTGAGTCCTTTTGTAAATAGTTTTAGATGTTACGCGATGTCGTTACGCAAAGCCTAAGTGATGTTAATTTTCAATGTCGACAACAATTATCGTAACTTCAAGATTACATTAGCGTTATCGAATGTGTGCATCGGATGGGTCGCGAACGCAACGCTCGCTCGTTGCTCCGTAATAACAACACGTACGCAACTGATTCAACCTCAGAAATTATTTCGTAATTTAAATAATACCGAGTGCCACTCGAAGCGCGGTGATACCGTGACCGAGATGGATATAAACTTTTCTTAAAAAATTGTCTCGTCATCGTGGAAATAGTGCCTATTTGAACTTTGTTTTACGGTGTTTGTGATGCGGAGTGATAGGCCGGCCGGTCGTGTCTGGGGCCTGGTGAGGAGCGGAGGCGTGCCGGGAGTGCCGGCGGCCGGTGGGCGTCTCTGAGCCGCCGCTATTTAAATGCAAACGAACACAACAATGGTAGGAGTTAGGACGCGTGAAGGACGTCGTATATCTAATGCGACCGATCTGGTGCACATGCATGTCTCTCCGCATGAATAATCAATTATTCAAATTACGCCAATCAAAAGACTTTCTCGGAAACTCTCCGCAAATATCGAAAGCTCCTTTTGTTTTATCGACTTATTGAAATATGTAATAACTCGTCGCATTGGACATCACCATCGCCTGGGCCCGCGTGACGTACTAGTAATCTGTTGCATAATATTATTCTTCCTAGTTGTTCATATTTAAAACTCCTATTAGGTTTTAGAGACTTGTCGATTGTTGTAGGATTGTAATGAAAACCAAATTATATATTATAGAGAATTTAAAACGTTTAGTTATTATGTAAAGTCAAAGCGAAGCCTGAAGTCTTTATAACTATTTAAGTGAGGTGCCTTGTAGGATCCAAGTGTTTGTAAATTATTTCTCAGAGCTCCACTGTAAATAAATAATTAAACTGATCATGTAAAAGTATACTATTAGAGTTTAATGTTAGGTTGCTGTAAAGTATGTATCGAACATGCCGTTCGATATTTGTGTACTGCGTTTAGTGGTATGTGGTATAGATAGATTTAAATAAATATATTGTTCGTTTCATAGAGGCATCTTAAAAACTTGTGATATAATTGTATCTAATTAGTGTACTGCGCATACCTTCTGCGAGGGGAACAAAAATAAATACAGACGTAACATAGAAAGTTTGTCGTATTTTACATCATAATGAATACTCGGGTAACTTGTGGGGTCGCCGGCTGCAGTTTTTGATATTCTCCCAAAGCATTTACATAAGAGCGGTTGGAAATTGGGGAGTTGGGCGATATGCAAATATTTTCTTCAAATTTAAATGCACTACATAGGAAAGCCAGAAGCTCGTGCCGCCTTCTGAGAGCCCGCACAAACCGGCGCACGCGCTGCGGGTGTTGCCTCGGCGTTTCTATTTCTATTTATTTAGCCTCCCGTCTTACGTGCCAAGATACTTTCCTATTATCCTTTCAAATGCAAATATTGCACTTTGGAATCGTCATATATATTTTAAATATTTGATCCGCGAAACTTTACAGGTATTGAATTATTTGCATATCGCTTTTTGTTATTTTTTTTTCTTTGCTTTTTATTGTTATGTTTGTATTTATTTTTGTTCTAAAGTTTTATTATTTTTATTTGTTTCGTTTAGATTATTATGTACATTGGTGCGTCAGCTAACCAGCCGACTGTAGTCTTGATATTGAATTTGCCTCCAATACGACTTCCAATAACTTTATTTTAATTTGTATAATTTAAGTTTACCTAATTATATGCGATCTGCATTTACTGTTATTCAGATGATATTTTTCAAAATAGTCTTTAAAAGTCCAGTGCCAGCCAGTGAAATATATCTTTGGTTTGACGATCGAGAACGTCATTGAACTAGAGAGAGATGAGAAATCTTGTAAACTGAATAGTATTATTATAATTATTATCTACAGTTATTATATTTGCCGAATTCGTTGAAATAAATGCAATATTTATATTATTGAGTTATGTTTTTTTTTGTTTTGTTTCCTTGGTTCCTTTATCCTTAGTTCGTAGTTTTGTTTTCTGTTTTTTACTCAGAAAATAAAGACACTGTACACTAGTAAATCTCTTCGGTTATTTGTTGGCGATCTCCAGCGTAGAATTAGGACAGGTGAACAAAACTAGCTTACCTTCGTAAATTTACGCTATTTAACATAATTCTTACCTGTGGAGTTAAAACAAAGGGGCCATTGTGGGATCTTTTGAAATTGAAGAACTTTACTCGAGCTTAAGACAAAAAGCAATTTAGATTCAATTTTTTTCTTACTCAGTGGGTGCTGTCATTTGAAATGTTAGTGTTTTGGCTTTTCTTATTTACCAAGAAGGTGACAGATTGCTAGTTTAAACTTCTTTCTAAATCACTAAAAAAGCAACAAATATCTACTACAAAGGTCGAACGATCGTGACGGCACATAGTTATGTAGTTAGTAATTTAGTTTTAAAAATCAAACAAAATAAGTACTAGAGATACGAGTACTTAGATAATTCACAAAAAACGCTACAGTTTCTTAAGAGCAGGTATATCTTAAGATACCTATAGGTACCTATCTGAAGTGCGCCTCATGCCTACAAGTACCTACAAGCGAAGTTTGATTCTGATTTGGATGCTAGCTGATTCCCGCAACTTTACCTATTCGCGTGGATAAAGGTGTTCTAAAAATGTCGGAGGTATCTGATTTCTCGGGAAGAAAAGTATATCAACCTGTAAACCCTATTTCATATAGCAATTTTTTACAAAGGAATCCTAATAGTTTTTGGGATAAAAGTAGCCACATAGATCACGTCTTGCAATATCCTACCTGAAAAGTCCTATCAAATACGGTTCAGCCGAAATGGGCTTACGAGTAGAAGTTAGTAGGTACCTACTACGTATAGGTACCCAAACCGAAATCACAGGTAAAGAAACCATTTTATTTATTTGTATCTAGATTAACGAAAAGTGGGCATGCTTTAGAAACAGTTAAATATCCATGATCAGAGTGATTTCCGTGAAATCTACGTATCTAGTAGTAAGTAGAGTTTCAAAGTTAGGTCCTACACGGGATGTAGATACAAATCTTTGAGCCCATCTTTATCAACCGATAGATGTCCCTTACTGGATACCTATAGGTCGACTCTCTAGCATGGACTTCCACATGTCTCGATCTTGCGCTATTCCTGCGATTCATCTAATGTCGTCGGACCACCTAGCCCTTTTAGCACCCATAAGTACCTAACTCGTTACCTAGTTTTAACTAGGTAGGTACATATTTTTGTCCAAATCTGACAAACCCAAGATATACCTACTACTTAGATACCTATTTCTTTCTACGTACCTACTTAGCGTCTTCGATAGGTTCTTAACCTAGGAATAGGAATAAAAACCAAACTTCGATTGATGCGCTGCGTGTTGAGGATCTTGGCATGCGGTTCTCAATTCGATGCGTATTTTGTACGACGTGTATGTAATCTACTAACATGGAATTCCTATAGATTAGGTACCTACCCATCAAAACGTTAATATGTACTTATATTGTTTTGAATCTGTCAATTCAAGAAATCAAAACTAAGTTAGGGCCTGCGCAGCTATTGTACGCAAAGCACATTACGCCGTCCGCGTCGTCCCATTTCTTCTACATAGGTAAGTACATAACATAGTCATCGTACTATAAACCTCTCATGAGCGTTAAGCGGTAATCTATTTTGTATAGTAATTCAGAACAACCATCGCCTTGTCGAAGAAGATTTTATGCTTTACGTGATGGTAAGTAGGTACCAAGATTGCCAACTTTCAACAACTACTATTGGGTACCTACTATTGGGTTGGTTATAGAATAGAATAGAATAGAAATGTATTTTATTCAAACAAACTTTTTTACAAGTGCTTTTGAATCGTCGATCAGTCTACCACTGGTTATACCAAACGCGCCGTGCCTAGGTATACAGTCTGTATAACACGGCGCGCGTCTTCAGCGCACTACGCGAACTCTCGGTCTCGTGAGTCGTGATGTGTCGCTTACTATGCAAATAAGTACCTACCTACATTAAATGCATTTAATAATCAAAGATCATCATCAGCAGCTACCCATCAACAGCTCACTACTGAGCGCAGGTCTCCTCTCAGAAGGACTAAAGGTCTTCGTCCACACTTTCGTCCACGGAAATTATCGCTATGATAGGATCTGCTATACCTACACCGAACGCGACGTGGCTGTCGATGTCGTAGGCTCAGGCTACTTCAAAAACATTGCTAGCGTATTGGCCGTTAAAATGAGACACAAATATTATGTTCTGATAGATCTGTCTCGTTTTAACTCAGTCTGAGCTGAGTGACAGTGCCATCTATAAATCTCACCCTAGGTAGGTACATGCAAGTTATGCTTTTTTTAACCACCGACAAAAAAGAGGTATGTTATATGTATGAAGTGTGTATCTGTGTACAGTAGGTATGTGTCTATCTGTGTATCTATATGTGGCTGTCTGTTCCCTCGTAGCAGCCTACACAATGGACCGATTTTGATGAGGTTTTTCTGTTTGAAAGCTAACGTAATCAAGGTGGATCTTAGTTATAATTTATGAAGATCTGCTCAGGCGTTTGAAGATCATCAGCTCATTTCCTACTTGATTGAAGGGTCTTACATGCTTTCACTGGTGCGATTGATTATGTGTGCTGTTACTTCTGATTATTTCCAAGGCATGGTAACCTTGAATTGATTCTGCAGCATCAAGTAGTCTGCGGGATACCCAACTCCTCAGCAACTTACAGCAGATTATTTAGTGTAGGTACTTGGGCTCATTAGAATAGTCTCAATGAGTAGGTGTTAGATAGATGATGATCGAGGATGAGGATCTGATGATGGAGCAGAAAACTGGGTAACAGGATGTGGTATATCGTAGGTACATAAGTAGTCCGGGTAGTAATTAGTATTCATATTATGTCGGGGGTGTTTTAAATTTTCAATTTACATTCTCATTACCTAGAGCTGATTCCGGATATTACCTACGCCTAGCCTGACAATATCTGTATATCGCTTAAATTTTGTAAGTACTTGATAATAGCCTTTATTCAGGCACAGTAAGGATATTTACGAAATAATAATCTTAAGTAAACGACTCTGCTGAGTAGGTGACACCGACAACTTCGTCTGTTAGCCCAACTTTGTCAAAGGCCTCCTCCATTTCTTTCTACTCTACTCGGTTTAGAGCATTCCTTGTCCATAGTTTTACTGCTATCGCCTTTATCTCGTCTTCCCACCTTCGAATCTGTCTGCCTCGTTTCCTCTTCCTATTTCTAGGGTACCAAGACACTATGCTTCTGTTCCAATTTTCGATGTCTCTTATTGTATGTCCTGTCCATTGACATTTAAGTTACCGTATTCTAGTTGTAACATTTTGTATTTTAGTGCGATTTCTGATGGTTTTGTTTCGTATTCTGTCTGATTTTCTTAAATTCAGCATGCTTCTCTCCATTGCCGTCTGGCAAGTTGTAAGTAGTGTAAGTAGGTACTTACCTACTAGTATACTAGTTACTATTATAAATATTTCTGGTCAATTAGTTCTGCTGATTTTGACGTTCCTGCGCAGGGCAGGAGGGCTGGCTGTAGAACAGTTCAGCGAGAGGAGTTAGTAGGCAGGTAGCAGGTAATGACTGAACGTTATTGATAGCTTTCATCTACAATTCCCTTGGTACGAACAAAACTCACATTTTTTCGCCCAACGTTCAATATTCGAGAGATTACAAAAAATATTAAATTACACAACCAACAAAGAAATCAAGCTAATGCAGCTAAAAAAACTCCCGTTACCGAACCAACTAATTATTTCATTGTGGTACACAATAATATAAGACGTGCTTTCGAGAAAACAACTCTTTTTGTTAAATGACAAAAGGGTTTTTTCGGCGAATCGAACCGATATCATGACGGTATTAAACATATTGAAGGTGTAGGCTAGGTAGGTTGTAGGTACCTACCATATCATTGACGATGAAACTAGATCAGGGTCGCCCTATTTTTCAAAATGGTCCAGTTAACTATTTTTATTAATGAGGTAGGTATTTTTTGAGGGAAACAAACTTCAATAAGTACTAAAATTACACCACCCCATTTTCTTAATATTGATTAGAATATTATTTATTCATTGACATGAAAACAAAATATAACAAACAAAACGTTAAATTGCAGGTAATGTACATTAGAAAATTATATATATTGTTTCGGCATAAACTATACATACTTTAAATTAAAATTAACTTATAAATAAAATATAATACCTAAAATATATTATTAAAAGGAGTCCCTTTAGGCAAGGTTCCGAAGATACTGGCAGCGTTCCCCCTTTGAATAGCTAGACTAATTCTTTGTCCGAGGTAGCTGCCAGCTCTTCGGTCTCCTGTGATGTCGACTAACCTTTTCGCTATTTCCTTAAAAAGGCTTATAGCGCTAGGACCCCACGGACCAAGAGTCTCGACACCGAATGGGACAAAAACATATTCGGAGCCTAGACTCCTGTATTTATAAGTTTTAGCTTTTTCAGCCTCTTCACAAGCCGCACCAGCTCTGTTTTTGGTTCCATGTAGATGGGAAGGGGCCAGCGTGTCTGAACATGTTGCATCCCATACCAGCACCCGGCCCACCTTCCATGGAACCAAACTCATACCGTCCGGTCTCTTGCCATCGTCTCTTGCAATACCAGTCGGCTCAAGTAGACTTGGCACGTTGACGGTGGCAAGGGACCGGCGCACGATATCATTAAGTGCGGCATGTCTCGAGAAGCGGCCTGCACTTTTTTGGCATGACAGTCCGTGATGTCCAAACTTGTCGACATCACTGCCACAAGGACATATATGAGGAACGCAGACCGGAACCCCAAGCCGTAGACAGGTTACGATTCGGAGTGTGTCAGGCTCGAGAAATGTTCCTGTATTTGACGAAGGGTACGCGTGAAGCCAGTAGCCGGCCTCACGCGTACCCACGGCCAAAAGCCTAGCACGTGCCGAACCTGTACTACAGCTCAAAAGATTGTCATAAGTCAATTTACAGTTTATGTCGTCCCAGCTCCTCTGTGAATTTGGAGAAACTGGAAAATTTTGACCTGGGCATGCAATTAAAAAAGCGTTTCTAGCTTCTTCCAAGCCAGCAATTTCAAAGTTTGAAGGGGATGCCTTTAAAATTTTACTTATGAGATTTGCTGAACTATGGACAGAAGATAGGAAGGCTGGTAAAGCGACACTGGAAATTTTGCGAATCCCTAAACCACCATAACGGATGGGTAGGGATGCTTGGTTCCAAGATTGCTCGTTTAGCTGCATATTAAGTATTGATTCTAAGCTAATTTTGATTAAGTCGTCCACTTGTATCAAAAGATCTGGGTGATTCAAAAAGGAGCAGCAACGGAGCACATAGGTAAATTTTGGGACGAAAAGACAGAATTTTAAGATGCTAAGTGCATAATGTGGACTAATTTCCAAGAGACGGTCAGCAGATATTTGAAATTTTGTAACTGAATTATTAATATATTCAGAAATAGATTCATCAAAAATTGGAGAACCTAAAAGGTAAAGTGAATTACTGTTAACTATTTTTATATTTGGAGCAAAAATATTAAATTTTTGTTTTACGTCATTTAAATTTAAGTCGTTATTTATAAAAAGTTCGCATTTGCTAAAATTAAGTTCCAAACCAATTGCTTCAAATTTATTTTTGATTAAAAAAAGGTCTGAAAACACAGTACCCACATCACCTCCTAGGGTTCCGTCGTCCAAATACCAAACGTTGAATTTAGAATTTAAATTTTTGATTATCGGATTTATAGCCAAACTAAAAATTGCAGGCCCAAGGGGATCACCCTGTTGACAACCTACTTCCGAGGACAGTTCATTAGAACGATATAACAATTTTGTTGGGTCAGCGTAACTGAGAAGAAGATAATTGTAAATTTCCGGTATATGTTGTTTTATTTCCGACAGCAGGGTATCCCTATTTACCGAATTGAAGGCATTTTTGACATCAATTTTGAGCAACACGTCAGGCTGTCCGTAAGTTAGGAAAGAGCGTAGGGCATGGACGGCCGCCTCACACCCTCCTTTTACACCAAAGCCTAACTGTACAGGTTCAAATTCCGAAATTAATTTTGGTAAAATATGTCGAACAGCAATTTTGGAGGCCAGACGTCGTAGTGTTGATCCAACAGCAATTGGTCTCACCCCTCCGTCCTTTTTGGTGAGGGCAATGAGGTTCGCGCCGAAAAGAATAGGTAATAATATTGATTTGACATGTCATACAATGTCAACCTTAAAGTACTGTAAGGTTGACATTACAAGAATGAGTTAGGAATTTGGTTGTATGTAACCCCCATGTCTCGGAGAGCACGTAAAACGTTCGGCCCTGGCTCTTTCACCGATCGACCGGTGAGAGATGACGACCGCGGTTGTATCGGATTTTCGGCCTATCGGACTGAGAATAACAGAATGGAAAGTGCTCCTCTGTTTGCGCATACCTATACTTATGCATTACAATGTGGCTAATTCTATTTTAAATTAAAGTTTTATTGCTATCGCTTTCCGCAGGAAGCATTATGAAAGATTTAGATCTGTCAAATTAGTTTATTTAAAAGTGAGATATTTTGTACAACAGAATTAGCACAATAATATTAAGATATTATCTTCTGCCCAGATTAAAGAGAGAGATTATCATGACTTGTCATAAGAGCCACAGGTTGGCCTGCGTGAAATAAATAATTTTGAATTTGAATTTGATTCTAATATTTGAGGAGAATTACGCGCCGCGGCCTAATTCATTCGGGAGGACATTACAGCATAGGTATAATCTTCTTCTTCAACTTTGTCAACCGATAGACGTCCATTGCTGGACAGAGGTCTCTTGCATGGACTTCCACAGGCTTCGGCCTTGCACTGCCTGAAACCAGCGGCTCCCTGCGACTCGTTTGAATTCGTCTGTCCAATAGTGGGGGGTCTGCCAACACGGCGCTTCCCGGTGTGGGGTCGCCACTCCAGCACCTTGGGACCCCAGCGACCATCAGCTCTTCGAAATATGTGCGCCGCCCATTTCCACTTCAGTTTCGCGACTCGCTGAGCTTCGTCGGTGACTTTGGTTCTCCTACGGATCTCCTCATTTCTGATTTGATCTCGCATTGATACACCGAGCTTAGCTCTCTCCATCGCCCGCTGAGTGACCCCTGAGCCTTCTTATGAGGCCCATAGTTAGCGACTATGGCTGGGTATAATCAGTTTGGTACTACAATTTAAATTCCAGTCGTTTTTTTTGTTGAATTGTTCTGAATATACAACCTTAGGTACCGTTGTAAACCCACAGATTATAACGCACAACGCCAACATAAACGTTGTAAATTACCATATTTTCAGTAAAATTGACACTTCGCCATTACCGTCTAGCACTCCAGCAGATGAGCACGGCAAGTCAACGCCCGCAAACCATCCGGATCTAATTACATAGTGTCATTAACATGGCGGGACGGCACGTCCGTCTAGGAAATGGAATCGAATCATTAGTAGTTTGATTACAAAAAAGGCCTAATAGAAATATAATAACGGAGAGAAGAAATTGTAAAAAGATTGTAGAGCGTCCCAATAATTGTCGTTATTTGTCGATACGGTTTGGAGCGGGTAATGGGACGGGACTCGACGTGACTGCGAAGCGTCGTCCCCTTGACTCGCGCTGTTATTAGTTTAGTTAAATTGCGCGATGGTGCAAACTTTGTGTCGAATAACCTACTGATGTAGAGTCGTTTGGGGTAACCGAGCGCAGTGGGTAAGTGTGCGCACGGCCTGTATCTCCAAAACGGGATGCGGAGGGAGGGGTGTTTGCTTCGGTCGATCGGAGGCGCCGAAGGGGCGAAACAGTTGCGACATGCCCGTGCGCCGCACCCCGCGTCGTTATTTATTTATTTGAAAAAAACTATATTTGATGCTATAATCGTTACTTTTTTGTGTTTTGGAAAACACTGTTGCTTGCAAGATTGTGATCTGATGATGGTTAGTCTATTTTTTATGACAAATATGCATATTTTCATTGAAACGTGACAAAGTAATTTGAGGTTATATGTATTCGGTGTTTCTGATTCAGTGATTATTCATTTAAGTTTTGGCTTATCGGGGAAAGTGTGCGCATGCGCACACTTACCCCTGGTGTCATAATGTATTGAAAATGTGTGCTATTTAAGTTCTTAAATGTTGACTAAATATTTTTTTGTTTTAATGTTTATCGTCATTTCTCGAAAATATATACGAAAAAACCAGAACTTGCACCAAATACCGAGCAACAAATTGCTAAAGCTAAAACTCTTATTGAAATAGGGAAAAGTAAGAGTGATCTCAAGTCACAGACTTTTAATATAATATTGACTGATTTAAAAGGACTTATATTTTTATAAAAAGATATTTTCCTTTTGTTTAAATAGAAGTACAAATTATTTTATTCAGTTATTACGTAAAGTTTTAATTTCTATGTTAAAGCTTTTATCATAACTTTGAACGATCTCAAGCTGAAATGTCTAAATTTTGTGATATTTTCATTCATTTCCAAAGAAATTTTACTTACCACAAAAAATTTAGTGAGAGAAGGTTTAATACTGTAAAACTAACGAATGCGTTCACTTAGCCAACTGCGTCTGCTTACCCCACAGGAGTACACACACTTACCCGCATTACGGGTCAAGTGTACGCATTCCGACTTCCCGGTATTATTATTATTTTTTCTAAAAAATTAAGACACTTAACGTTTTGGTTTCTGTTTTAATTTATAGCCTAATAAATGCTTTATTCTAAACAATTTTTTTTTCTCCTTAATTCTCATATTATAATGCACGGTGAGGCTTCAAAGCGAAAAGTGCGCACACTTGACCCGAACGACTCTACTTAGCTACCTACTTACTAATGAATCTGAAGTTCTATAGATTATTATTGAAGGAAAACAAACTATGAACATTATAGAGCGTCACAATACCTAATTGTCGTTATTTGTCGATACGGTTTGGAGCGAGTAGGTAATGAGACGGGACTCGACGTGACTGCGAAGCTTCATCTCCTTGACTCGCGCTGTTATAATCAATGATGGAAACATTGTGTTGAAAATCTGCTGATGCACCTATCTAATGAATCTAAGAAACAGGTTATTAGTAATTCATAGTTACCTACTATGCCGATTTCACCAACGTCGAGTGACGTTTGACAGAGGAATACCTAAATTGGGCGTTCTCACAGTTTTTGTAAAGAAAATCTGTCAAAATATCCACTGTTAAACGTTACGGTCTACTCAAAGTTGGTGAAATTGGCACTAAAAAGGTTAAAAAATAAGCTTTCATTCAAAATCCTCGCGATTTAGACACGCACTCTTCGATGGCGATCGTAGACCGTACTAGGTACTTAGGTTATGGTAGGTAAACTCTATCGACTTCCTATACCCATTTTCGATTCATCGCCAAGAACACCACATAATTGGAAACAAAAATCAACTCTACCTACCTAGCTTCCACGCGATTGATGATGTTTCAAACAGATTTTAGAAATACCTAACCTTAAGGTAGGTAGGTACTTAAGCCGCTATCTACCGAGATTGGATTTAATGAAACTTAAACTAGCCATGTAGGTACAAGATACAAAGCTACCGTGTAGGTACAAAAGTCCTAATAAGTATATATAACGTACATGTTTATTAGATCAACGACAAGACCAATTCATAGTTCACTCACCGCAATCAAAGGGGCGGCAGAAAAAAAAGCACGCGGTCATGTTTCAATTTGCGAAATTGATTTGTGGTGTGACCGTGTGAACATAGCGAGATTCACGATCATTGATGAAAACTGGCTCTATACTAATAAATGCTCTGTACCCTTAGTAGGAGTTTCACATCTCGATAACGTTGATAGATTTCGAACATTGAATCACGACAGGTAGAGCAAAACTAACCTTCATCATCTTAGATTACTTAACTAGTAAAATAGTTCATCTATGTATTAACATAGATGCTTCATATTATGGATGATTACATCCATAATATGAAGCAGTGATAGCCTAGTGGTTAGGACTGTGGTCTCCTATTCGGGGGGTCGCAGGTTCGATCCTGGGTAGGTACGCACCTCTGCTCAGACCTGCGCTCAGTACTGTGAGCCGTTGATGGGTTGCTAATTGATGATGATGATATTAATCATCAACTCATCGCGGGTAGGTACACTGAGCACGATTATCCTCTCAATTAAAAGGGCTTAGGCCAGAGTCCACCACGCTGGTCAATTGCGTATTAGCATCAGAGTTCACACACTTTTGAGAACATTACATATAGGTAGTAAAAGGTTCATGCAGCTTTCCTCACGATGTGTTCGTCCTTTGATTGGTAACCTACCTACTGCTTATTAATTTCACTTCGAAAAATTAAGACAAAGCATTTTTACATTAATGATAACTACAGTGTTTCGATTCTGTGATAATATATCAACGTTATCGAGACTCATAAGCTCGTACTAACCCAACTGAGCTCCTAACGACTACCAAACTAAGTATACGTTAAATAAAGATAGGATAGGACACATTTAAGTGTCGAATAACGAATAGAGGCAAATCTTCTGAAAACCGTGTCAAAATTGTTACCTATTCTAGTAGGGTTGTCACAAGTGGACAAGATAAACCAAACCAATTTGTTGAATCTTTTCTACACACGCGAGCAAGCTAAGCGACTCAACCAGCTGCTGCGCAAATATGTTCTTTTCTAAAAATACCTACATATTTTATTCATAAAAGACATATGTACCTATAAATCTATCCGGTCAAAGGACGCTGTATTTTCAAACAAAGCTGCGGTAAAGTACAACTACATAACCAATCTTAACCACAGAGAAATCACAGTTAAAATCACAGTTAAAACAGTTAACATTCTTTTAAAGCAAGTAGGTATTAGTAGGCACGCGGCGAAATTAACAACAAAACCACTTGATTTATTTTATTACACACCAAAGTAATTGCCTTCAAAGTTTAGAACACTCATTACCGCCCGCACTTCCGCAAAACGCTCATTTATTTACAAAATAACAGGTTGACGAAGCAACGAGCTAGCCTAGACACCTAGTTATTACTAAGGCTCGAAATACACTAGGCAAGACTATTTATTCTGTCGCCTAATTTGAGTACTCGTGCGTGGGAAAATTCGGAGACATACCTACTACAGGGCTAGAAGTATGGTAGGTATGCGAGACCCTTCCGACCAAAAAGTGGTGTGCGTAATTTTTTTCTGAAAGGGTATGAAATTTTCTATCAAATGCACTGAAAAAAATCAACATCTGCGATGACGATAAAACAGTTTTTAATTTTGGAAAAACAAAAAATTTAACATTGTTTCGGCTTTTCAAATTAACGTTTACCGAGCTTATTATAAACGTAATATTTAACTATCAATTCGAATACAAAATTTTCGAATCCGCTATGAGGGGACTTTCAATGTTACCGGCACCGGACCAATAGTCTCTAGCTACTTCAAATAATTGCGTCGTAGATAGATTTGCTCTGTAGCTATTATGTCAAAAATCAAATTTTCCACTAAACTAGCGGCACGCTATGATGGCCGGTTTGACGTTTGTCCGCTCATGAAGTTCCGTATTAATTGATAACGACTTTGAAGGAAATAATTGTATTACTTTATTGACGATAGTGATGTGCAGAGATTCATAAATTTTATCGAATGTAGTTTTAGGTTTAGGACTCAAAATTTATTTATTAAATTGATTTCTAAAATGTATACAAGTGTAGAAAAATCAGTTTGCACCATTTAAGGGGTGAATGTACTTGTGAATATGAACAATTTTCACTATGTGGACAAACCTCTGAAATCGCAAAAAAATATCAGCTGTTTCATACAAAAGGTAAAATTTTTATTTTTATATGATATATACCACAACTCGGCATTTGGTTTTCTAAATTGAAAATTTTTAAAAATGGAATCTAATACGATCGTCACATAGGATCGCTGGCTAGCACAACTACTACCTCCGGCAAACTCGCGTCAATGCTCAATGCAAAACAAAGCAGTTTCGAATTGACGTTGCTTCGAAAAGTATAAACTGTCAGTGCAATGCGATTGTGATATAGTTTTGACCTGGCTTTGGATTTCAAATATTGATACTGCATTACTGTTGACCCTTGCTCGTTAATTTGGACTCTGTTCAAGCCCTTTGTTGTGGATTTCGTCGATATGACCGAACGTACGCAGAGAACTGTTCTAAATAGTCAGACACGTGAGTTCGTAATACGCCTTCGTAACTATTTCGATCGTGAAGCTCAAAATGGAGGGCCAATTTTACCTATAACGTCAGTGGTTGAACGCGTAGCTGATGCGCTTAATATTGGACAACGAACTGTTAGACGGATAACTAAAAAAAAATATGGCGAGACTGGCACAGAAGAAAATAAACTTCACACACCAAAAAAGAGAAAACGAGCAAAACCAGTCGTAGGCATCGATAGCTTTGATGCCGATGCTATCCGAAGACATGTTTACGGCTACTATTTACAGAAGGAGTATCCAACAAGAAAAAAGTTGGTGCATTCACTGAAGGAAGCTGGATTATTCTTCGGTGGGGAAAGTTCTTTAACGAAGATTTTGAAGACCATTGGATTTCGATACAAAAAATGTAACAAACGCAAAATATTGATGGAAAGATTTGATATAGCGATGGCAAGGTATACTTTTTTACGGCAAGTGAAAGAAATCAAAAATTGGCAAAATGTTGTGTTCTTGGATGAAACATGGCTTAATGCTAACCATACTGTAGGCCGTTCTTGGAACGATGACACAGCAGCATCTACTTCCAAAGTTCCTGTAGGAAAAGGATCGCGACTTATAATTTGTCACGCCGGAACCATCAACGGGTTTGTCGAAGGTTCTCTCATGGCTTTTGCGTCAAAAACCACTGGAGACTATCATGAAGACATGAATGGAGAAAAGTTTACTGAATGGTTTACCTCAATGTTGTGTAGCCTCCCTGAACCATCTATTATAATTATGGACAACGCCCCATACCACTCGATGCAAATTGACAAGCCACCTGCCCAATCCCAAAAGAAAGCTGATATCGTCGCATGGCTTCGTAAAAATGGCGTAGATGCAAACATGAATATGTTAAAAGCGGAATTAGTACGTCTTTTAAAAGAAAACAAACCAACCAAGATCCGATACGTCATTGACGAAATAGCATTAGAACATGGGCACAGAGTTATACGGTTACCGCCTTACCATTGTGAGTATAATGCGATTGAGTTGGTGTGGGCTCAAATTAAGGGATATGCTGCAAGACACAATACAGAACCCCCATTTACCACAAAAAAAATGCTAAAATTATTAGAAGAAGCTTGTGAACATGTGACTAAAGGAGACTGGGAAAAGGTTGTGAATAGAACTGTTAAATTAATAAGGGAAGATTATGAAAGAGATGTGAAAATAGATAATATTATAGAAAACGAACATATAATTATTAATGTAGGTGATGATAGCAGTGACGACAGTGAAAATAGTAGTATGGACGAATCTGATTAATTATGGCCTTTTGTGGCACCTTTTTTGGTATCTTTTGTATTCATATGTTTCTTGTGTGCATATAAAGTATGTATATTCATTTTCATTCAAATATTCAGTTCGTTCAAATAAATTAAATAAACATATACATTTTTGTTTTATTAAACCTATTTAATCAGGTACAAAAACAAAACTTAATTGTTTTTTGTTCGAGAATAAATTGACATTCCACATCACTATTGTAATGTGTCAAACCGGCCATCATAGCGTGCCGCTAGTGTAAGTACTTTTATAATTATCAAGCTTTCTTTATAATAAAGCTCTCCGTGTTAAATCAACTAATTATACCATCTTAATTCGATTAAAAAGTGCTTTTAAATTAAAGTTCAATGTTACTGTTAGAGTATCCATTTTCAACCTCTCCTTACAGCCGAACTTAGAGACATTCATTAAATTATATGTATAAAGAGTCATCTGTAAAGACCCTCACTGGTCTTGAAACGCTGCACCTTCTGGTGCGGGGTTGCCATTCCAGCACCTTAGGACCCCTACACCCATCGGTTCTTCGATTTACATTTTAGTTGTACCTACTGCGTACCAACTTAAAAAGTATGGACATTGTAGATGGGTAATTTATTTGGTTCGATGCCGAAACGTGAGACGCTTTCAATCAGTCACGTGCGACTATATTAGAATAAATGAGATAAATCTTAATACCTAAATCAAAGACGTCATTCCTATTTCCATCGGCAGGGTGATCGATAATTCCACACGAACATTCTATACCAGCGTAGTCAACCAGGAATTTTCCACTATGAATTAATCAAATAAGCATAACATTTCGCTCGCGCCGCCGCGGTCCCGTCATAAATATATCTCAAAGTCAAATCTTAAGGTAATTTGTGATGATTTTGTACCTCATTTAATATCCAAGGAATATAAAGTACAGACCAAAGGTACAGACAGACATATAATGCAGCTGCAAATCAGCCATCTGACTCTCAAAGCGGGCGGCCATTTTGGGGGGCGGCGTATATGCCTGTTGCTATTCATTAGACATTGTAATAATTTTATTATTGATTGGTATGAAAATCTCTCTCTATGTAGACTATGGAAGCAGGGATTACGGTAGAGACTCATACTCAATTGTTAGTGGTCAGTGTACAAACAAAAGTGTGTGCGAAAACACGTCCACACGTTCCGTTTGCACAAACTTTTGCTTGTACTTACAAGAGTTTGCGCAAGTTTTGTTTGTACCGTGGGTCCGGCTTTAAATAAGACTACAAAGTAGAAACCTACCAAATCAGCAGATATATCTCAATTAATGAATACTATCAATAGGTATCCAAACTATGTACCTACTTACTATTCAGTTGAAAAGTTTTTTTAAATTGCCTTTCCCACTGTTTCGAATTAGTTCTTAGGCCATTAATAAGATGTCAAGTGGCGATTTTTCAATTTATTCTGTATCTAATTCTATTTCACGGAATATCAACGGATAATCTTTTCTCACTACAAGAATTTGTATTACATTTAACCGAATCATTGAGACCTTAGTCGAGCCTAAATATGGTATTACACGATTCATTATTATACTTACATTTAATTATTTCGTTCGTTTTGCTGATCAAAAAACTGGATATCGTGCTTCATTGTACCTATCTAAGAAAAAATATTGTACCTTCCAACATAAAAGAAATTCTGTTTTTTTAAACTTGTAAAATGCAGTTTATATTTATTGCATCTGACTGTTAGGTAACTACTACATATAATATTATTATCTAGGGACTCATTAAAATTATTATATTTACCGTGGAATATGTGAGGTATGAACTGTTTTAACAACAGAGCCTAAATTTTAGACCGATGTTTTAGCAAGCTGTCGTATTATTTGGTAGAGAATATTGTAATTACCATCAATGTAAGATTGATGGTAAACGGTTAAGTATTTTTTTTTCTTCAACCAAACTTCATTAATTAGGTATCTACATATCATGAAATATCTTTTATAGAGTTTTTTCACACTCATGACTCAGCTACCTTCTGAAATCTTATATATTATATATATACTTATATATAGAATAGAATAGAAATGTTTTTTATTCAAATAAACTTTTACAAGTAAGTACTTTTGAATCGTCAATGAGTCTACCACTGGTTCGGAATGCCGTTCCTGCCGAGAAGAACCAGCAAGAAACTCGGCAGTTGCTCTTTTCAAAATACTTTTACAATATACTTAATAGATATTATGCTATGTATGCAGAGTTTCCACAATGAGGGGAAGTTCCACAAAAGCATACCTAATTATATCTAATTATAATTCAACACATGTTAAGACGGGCAGACATAAAGTAGCCCCATTGCCGCTGGTGGCACCCGTTCACGAGCATGACGCATGACCCAGCCATTGCTTCACTCAACCATATTTGAGGGAACGTAACAACCCGCATCACGACACCACCGCAGAAATGTTAAAGAGAGTGTGACATACTTAGGCTACCCTAAGTATGTTACATTATGTACTTATACATATACCTATGTGTAGTAATACCTACTATGTTCTTTTTGGGTAGGACCACAGTAAGACTTCCACAAGGAAATCATTCAAATAATAATAATTTGAACTAAGTATCTATACCTATTCTATATTTATTCTGAGAGATCTCCATAATGTTCTCGAAGGTGTGTGAAGTCCGCCAGTTCGCATTGGGCCAGCGCGGCGTGGTGGACTATGGCCTATAACCTTTCTGAGAGGAGACCTGCGCTCAGTAGTGAGTTGTAGGTGGGTTGCTTATAATGATGATGATGATGATATTTATTCTAATAAATAAATTTAATACACAACGAAATGAGTCGTTTAAAAATGAGGTCACCACAATTTTCAATAGAACAAAAAATATTTTCCGTTAACCGCGACATGAATGTAAATCGGGAATATTCTGAGAACAATGCATACTTAACGCATTAATGTCACGTCTTACATTTTAGTGTTAAAGGGAAGGTGGATACCGTGAAATGTAATTAAGTTGCAACCTCAACGGGGAGTCGAAGCCAAGATTGCTTCATCCACCACTCCACGGTGTTTATGGTGGCAATGAAAATATCGCGGGCGTGGTACTAATGGCCTAAGAGTTAGCGGAAAGTTTTGCGAACCACACTTATAATAAAAGTTTATTTTTCCAAAATTACAAATATTTTATAACAGATTTGAACGATGATCCTGCAGAAGTATAAACTGTGTTATTATTAGTTATACATAATTATATAGGTACTTGTATTAATCTGAAAGTAAGTTCATATTAAGACACTATACCGAAGATATCCCGGACGTCAGCCTATACGAGATTAGAATGGCTCTCAAACAGCTCAAGAACAACAAGGCGCCAGGTGATGACGGAATCACCGCGGAACTCCTGAAAGCGGGTGGAAAACCGGTACTTAAGATCTTTCAGCGATTGTTCAATTCCGTCATTCACGAGGGTATAACGCCGGAAGCATGGCACAGGAGCGTGGTGGTCCTGTTCTTCAAAAAGGGTGATAATACCTTGCTGAAGAATTATAGACCCATCTCGCTGCTGAGTCATGTTTACAAGTTGTTCTCGAGAGTCATTACGAATCGTCTCGCTCGTAGGTTTGACGACTTCCAGCCTCCCGAACAAGCCGGATTCCGAAAAGGCTTTGGTACCATAGATCACATTCATACGCTGCGGCAGGTTATACAAAAGAGGGAAGAGTATAACCAGCCACTTTGCTTAGCGTTTGTGGACTATGAGAAAGCCTTTGATTCGGTGGAAACTTGGGCTGTATTGAGGTCGCTGCAGAGATGCCGGATTGACTACCGGTATATCCAAGTGTTGAAGTGCTTGTACGAAAAAGCCACTATGTCAATGCGTATACAGGACCAGACTACGAGACCAATCCACTTGCAGCGTGGAGTGCGACAGGGAGATGTAATCTCCCCGAAGCTATTTACCGCTGCGTTGGAGGACGTCTTTAAGCTTCTGGATTGGAACGGACTTGGCATCAACATAAACGGCGAGTACATCACTCACCTGCGATTTGCCGATGACATAGTAGTCATGGCAGAGACTCTGAGAGACCTCAATACAATGCTCAATGATCTCAGCAGGGTTTCTCAACAGGTGGGCCTGAAAATGAACATGAGCAAGACGAAAATCATGTCCAATGCTCATGCTCCGCTCCACCCAGTAATCGCTGAGAACTCTGCGCTCGAAATTGTGGACGAGTATATATACCTGGGACACACAGTCCAGCTAGGTAGGTCCAATTTCGAGAAAGAGATCAACCGCCGAATCCAACTCGGCTGGGCAGCGTTCGGGAAGCTCCGAGATGTCTTCTCGTCCAAAATACCTCAGTGCCTGAAGACTAAAGTCTTCGAACAGTGCGTGTTGCCAGTGATGACTTATGGATCCGAGACATGGTCGCTAACTGTGGGCCTCATAAGAAGGCTCAGAGTCACTCAGCGAGCGATGGAGAGAGCTATGCTTGGGGTATCCCTGCGAGATCAAATCAGAAATGAAGAGATCCGCAGGAGAACTAAAGTCACCGACATAGCTCAGCGAGTCGCGAAACTGAAGTGGAAATGGGCGGGGCACATAGTTCGAAGAGCTGATGGTCGTTGGGGTCCCAAGGTGTTGGAGTGGCGACCCCGCACCGGTAAACGCAGTGTTGGCAGACCCCCCACTAGGTGGACCGACGACATCAAACGAGTCGCAGGGAGCCGCTGGATTCAGGCGGCGCAAGACCGAAGCCTGCGGAGGTCCATGCAGGAGACCTATGTCCAGCAGTGGACATCTAAAGGTTGATAATGATGATGATGACGAAGTTCATATTTCTCATCTAGCTTACCTCAATAGGTACGCGAGAAGCTATAAGAAGGCTGGTTTGTGGACGGCCCGTGTGTGACGTGCTATAGTATCAAATCAATCCAATTACATGACGCCCGCACCTCATCGCCTTTGATAATTTGATGGCAGTCTAATTATTATAGGTGGCAAGTGTTTAAAGTGATTTTAAAATATTATTTTTAAAAAGTGTTATGGTACTTATGTATCTAATTAATAATTTAAAAATGAGTCAATCTTTCAAGTTTATAACAAAGTAACAAGCTCTCCTGTTTGTCATAGAAACAGCGCCCTTCAAAAAATCATTTTTTTATATCATAAATATGTTGTGAAATGTGACCTAAAATAAAATTGAGTTACATAACTATACCAATAAAAAAAATCAGAAATAGATACTTTTTTTTCATCAAACCGAAAAACATCATTTTTCAGTTGTCCGACTTTCAATCCAGGTGTAGGATCGATAAATTTTCCTACACTAGGCCTCCTGAAAACTGTCCGCAGGCTCTGAGTCTACAGCGCGGTTTGCGCTGACCGCGCGCGGGATTGTGCCACTTTGTTACCGATTTTCTAATTTGTGCCGAGTTTTTATAGTTTGTTGTCGTTGCTTTTTTTAACTTGTTACACTGTTATTACACTCAGTTTGGTTAAATTACGCGAATGAAGTTAACGAGAATAAGTATTTGTAATTGATTTTAAATAGGGCTGTAATTTTACGTAACTTCCTAATACGTAATCCTAAAGTACCTACCTACCTATACAAGTAGAAACGTAGCTGTCAGCTGGCGAAATTTAAACATCTACTTTGGTTGGTTGTCATTCATTGTTCATTATGTGACGTATGCGTCATTATTTAGTTGATTTTGTTAGACATAGATATTTAGTTTTTTTTTTATTTTTCCTCATTTTTAACATTTTCCAAAAGCTTTTCACAAGTTCACAAAACGATCACAAACTGTTATTGAAAGTACAGGACAGCGTCTGTCGGGTCAGGTAGTATTAAGTATGTACCTATTGAATGAATTTCGGTCTCTGCGTCCGATCTCACCGGAGACTAAGTATAGCCAATGAATGATTTTTTACTTAATTACATCATCATCATCAATAACCCATGAACGGCTCACTACTGAGCGCAGGTCTCTCTATCGATAGAGGGTTATACCAAATTGGTAGACTTCACACACCTTTGAGAACATTATGGAGAACTCTCCAGGCGTTCAGGTTCCCTCACGATGTTTTCCCTTCACGGTTGAAGCATGTTTAATTGCTTAAACGTACATAACTCCGAGAAGACAAAGGTCTGGGATCGAACATGCAACCCCTCGAATAGGAGACCGCAGTCCTAACCACGAGGCTATCACTGCTTACCTACTTAGGTACATATACCTACTTTTAGTATATTCTAAGCATGCGCTTTCCTATAAGTATGCGGATTTTAGATCTAGAACTTTTAAAGTATGCTTTATAGAGTAGGTATAGTTAATTGTATGTGTTCACTGTATTTTAAGTACACCGATCGAGTTCACAGGCATGCCTTATCCGTGGGATGCGTGCCAAAGTAATTTATAATACTGTACGCATTGAAAATTTCTGCTGCTGTTGCCAACTTTGAGCTTAATCTCTGCACATAATATACAATGGTTTTATTAATACCTACGTATTTTCGAACTTTTTTTATAAACTGGTTTTATAAGCTAAATGCACTATGCAGCCATTTCGTCCGTAGGATTAGTTTCCCGAAATACTAGAATTTAATTTTCTTGCGTTTTTAAAAAATAAATAAAAATGGGCATTCCTATCATATTCTAGTAATAACAGCTAAGTATAACATTATGAATACTAAAATAATAAATCACAAGCAAAGTTTTAACGGTTGTTTAATGCCGCAGTTGAAATCACTTGTTCACTAATAAGTTATAACAGCGGGAATCAGTGCTCAGTTGAGCGCTAAAATGTTGCCAGCTGATTATTATTTTATACTTACCTAGAATAGTTATAAAAACTAGATTACGTACCTTAAATATCCTTTTGGCCTTCCACATACTTAGGTCATTCGCTGATTGTAACCAGCGACTCCCAGTGACTCGTCTGACATCATCGGTCCACCTATTGGGAGGGTTTGGTCTGACGAGCTGTGTGCCCCGACCGGATCTCATTTCTGGTTTGACTTCCCAACGATATTGCTTTCTTCATCCTCAGCTGACGACGGTCTTCATGCGCTGAGATATTTTCGACCCTTTGTTTTTGTGGGATAACAAGTAGCCTATATATCACTCTTTTTTCTCAGGCGGTGTGCTGTGCAATAAAGAATTAAAACACACGATAATTAATAAATAATCGTTTATATCAGACATAGTAGTAAATATTAAAAACATTTAATAACTAAGTTATACTACATAGTTAGTGCCGATTTCACCAACGTCGAATGACGTCTTACCGAGGATAAAATTGGGCGTTCTGACAATTTTTGTACTAAAAATACTGTCAAAATATCAAATTTACTCCCGGATAAGACTTATTTTACGTTGGTGAAATCGGCCCTTAGTGTGTAAGTAAACAAAATTCCTTTAGTTAAGTTAGTATTTGTTTTTAGCTATGTCCTACCTAGGCAACAACTCCGGTGGCCACAGCCAATTGGGCATCCTATTTTATTTTACAAATACGAGTAGCGACATTTTACCGTCTCGCGTCGCGTCGTCCGTACTCACCCGAGCAAGGGGCCCGCATATCCTCCGCGTCCTAATTGAGCCCATCGCGTCGCGCTAAATAGTGGAGATTGGGCCGCGATACTTATCTGATTGAGCCGAGATCTAATGCAATAAGGAAGTCCTGTCTCCTTCTCGCCGACAAGGGATATTGGGAATTAGTGCTATTGTTTTCTCATAGTGTAGTATGAGAGCTTAGATACCTGCTTTGAATGAAGTCACAATGATACTGTTGTATTTTGTGTAGTAAGTACATTATATTTACTTAAGTAGTGTGTAGATGAGACATCCTTATTTACTATTACTATGAATGCGAAAGTTTGTTTGTTTGTCCTTCAATCAGACTGCAACTGAGATACGGATCACATCGCAACAGTGCTACGGATCGACGTGATTTTTGCGTCGGTATATTTGAGGACCTGGTAACTTAGTGCCTATCAAAAAATGATAACCACTGACATATATTTTTTATCCATTGAAGGTTTGCTAGGAAAATGTTATTTTTATTTCATAGCAAACCTTCAATGGATAAAAAATATATGTCAGTGGCTATCATTTTTTGATTGGCACTGAGTTACATAATCGTGGCCCTGGAGAGTGACGTAGGAATCTTTTTATGCCGGAAAAACACGATACTTCTCGCGTGTTAAAAAAATCTAACCACACGCGAATAAAGTCGCGGGCAGAAGCTAGTCTAAAATAAATGAAATACGATCAGATGCAGTAGGTAACTATTTGATCTTTATTATTAAAAGTATGGTAGAGAACAAAAAAAAAGTTAACTCAGCGAACTCTCCCATTATAAAAAACATATTGGCGACGCAATATCGGACTTGGTTTAAGGGTCCTTCACACAATACCCCCGGTCTCATTATGAGGGTCCTTTGTCCTAAGAACCAGTTCTTTTATTCGACTCTTTTATTTTGCTAAAGCAACGGGACATTCAATAAGTGTATCAAAATGTTAAATGTCCCCTTTCAGTTTCTTTATTCATGACCTCTTTAAGCGCAGTCACCCTGAATGGAGACTTAACTTTCATTTTAGTTTTAATTAAACTGGACTGTCTTTATATTATTACACTAACTTTTACCAGCGACTTCGTCCGTGTAGAGATAGGTTCTAAAAATCCCGCAGTAACCCTATGATTTCCGGGCTATAGTCAGGCTATAGGCTATAGTCAGGCTATAGGCTATAGCCTATGTCACTCTTCAAGTCCTCAATTATAATGATAATAAATAATAATAATGTCTTCCCGACCGAATCCGATCACGGCAGCCAACCTGCTCAGAGATTAGCCATCTGCGCGGGAGATATTATAGTGCACAAGTGTGCGCGCAGATACAGGTGCACTCTCTATTCCCTCACTCTCATAGTCCGATGGGACGGAAAATCCGACACGACCGGAGAGAGATCAGGCGCAGGACAGACGGCTTTACGTGCTCTCCGAGGCACGGGGGTGACTCACCGCCAACATTCTTAACTTCGGGCTAGTAATGAGAATTTCTTGACAGAAAAACCCAATAGATACCTTTTTTTTTGGCCCGACCCGGGAATCGAACCCGGGACCTCGTCATCCGTAGTTGAACGTGCTCACCACTAGACCAATGAGGCAGTTGGTCTAGTGGTGAGCACGTTAAGTGGTGAGCATCGAGTAACTGCCTCAATTATATCCATGCAAGAAATCACGTCTCCCTTTTAAGTTCCGTTGCTACATGAGTATGGACAAACCAAAAAATCAACTAACCAATCAACAAATACACTTTCGCATTTGTAAGGATAGTGATGGTTGGGGGATGCTCGTGAGTGGCGATATTGTCTATTTGATATATCAGTTTTAAGGTATTCATCATCATCATCAACAGCCTTTTGTATTTCAAGACGAGTATGCCTTTTCACTTGCACGTCATTATGCTCTCACGCCCCGCCTTTTGGAATCTTCTGTTTTAACTTTTCTTTGGATATCTACCTGTACCTAAGGCCGAATTGCACCAAACCGCTTAATCATGTTTAGTTAAATTTTGTAATACTGTCAATTTTTGACAATACTATTTCAGAGTTGACACTTTGAGTATTAAACCAACAGTTGACATGAGAAGGACAGCATTACAAAATTTAACTAAACATGATTAAGCAGTTTGGTGCAAGTCGGCCTAAATCTATCTTCTGGGCAAGCGTGCTGCATCAGTTTCATATACTAGTAGGGGTGATTGCATCATGCGCTATTCTAAACAATAAAAAAAAAAATGTCATGAGGTCCAGAGGTGCGATTGTCTAAAAGTTGCTGATGAAAATCGTACTCATTTGAGAACATAAACGTACGATTTCATTTGTCAAACGGCTGATTTGAATTGTTTAAGGGGTTCATCTATGTATGTATGTATGTATGTATATACCTACTTTATTGCACCACAAAACAAATGAATACAGGTTACAAAAAAAGAAAACTTAAATGTAGATACAAAAAGGCGGTCTATGCTTTACTATTTGATCGTAATTTTTATACGATAATGAATGAAAGAATAAAATTTTTTTTTTAATAATTATGTTAGCTGTGTGTGTGTGTATGTTAGTGTGTGACGTAATTAAAATAGATATGAATATTGAAATTTAGTAATGCTAATGCATAATAAAACGCATTTTTTATGATACGTCTATAAACGACCGGACACTTTTATGTCTTCATTGGATCGTCAGTTTTTTCACACAATTCGAATTATTTTTTACGATCAAAGAATAACGTATAAATATTATCCATCCATGAACATAAGTTTTGTTCTTGCTCGGAAATGCACCTCAATGCCCCTTTTATATTCAAGATGATCTCACGCTGTATTCTATTATTTTGTTGCGTACAAAAATAATTAAACAACGAAGCATTTAAATTACTTACCATCTTTAAACATTTGATGACAACCGTTCATTTTAACCTATCATTACACGAATACATGAACGGTGTAATTGCGATTAATTGCACGTTTAACGTCGTTTCACTTTCCGTACGAACAAAAGCTTAAGGCTAAAGCACACACGATACTCTTAGCATTACCGCTCAAAGCTCAATGGCCTTGCGTCTGTATCAAAGAGCAACCGCAGAGTTTCTTGCTGGTACTTCTCGGTGGGAACTGCATTTCGAATCAGTGCCACTTCACGATACGATAGCATTTTTTGTAAAAGTTTATTTGAATAGAAAAGCTATTCTATTCTGTGTCGTTATTTGGCTACTTGTCATCTCAACCTATCTTCAACCTATCTTCTACTACTAATAATTAATATTATTAGTAGTAGAAGATAGATTGAGATGACAAGTACCACAACAAGACTAGGTACCAGCTACTGCTCTCCTCTCAGAATGAGAAGGGTTTAGGTTACGTGCGGATTAGCAGACTTGACACACCTTTGAGAATACTATCAGAGTTCTCCAACTCTGATGCGTGTAGGTTTTTTGTATATTTTTTCTTCACCGTCAAAGCAAGTGATATTCAATTGATCAAAACACACTTAACTCCGAAAAGTTAGAGATTCGCACCCCTTAAAACCCATTAGAAAAGATGCGAAGTCTAAACCACTACAGATTGACGATGCTAAGAGTATCGCGTGTGTGGTGGCCCTAAGAAAACGGTCCGATGCGAGCCAGCGTCGCGTGATTCCACCATCACTTTATTGTTTACACAGGCTGTATTCACTTAATGAGGCCACTAATAAACCTTCGTGACTCTGTAATTAATACTTCTTCCGCCACACTCGTTAATCTTCTTTTATGTAAACATACATTGCATTCACAAGCAAATAGGAGTCACTAGTTCAATCAAAAAGAAGCAATGGATGCATTGAAGTTAATCTCGATCGGAAGAGGTAACCGTGAATGTACCTAATTGCATAGGTACTAACCCTACGGAATCTCGGCGTTCCATTTGTCAATCTGAACAAACTAATAATTAACTTTGCGTTTAAATCTTTAAAGTCGTTCTATACATGTATATCCATCGATTGTAGGTAGGTTCCTAATAAACTTCAACATCAAAGTACAAATTCGCATCTTTTAGAATATTGGACAGAGTACTTGATGTAGAGCTACAATTCCAAATATTTTATATGATTTTGTTACGGTTCTGAACTCAATAATATCGTAAGTTGTAACATATAGACATTAGGCAACATGTGGGTAAATAACCGAATACTTAGAGCCAAAGAAGAAAGATCGCAGTATCTATTTTTTTTAGAATAAGTAAATAAGATGAATGCAGTAAATATTTTGATTATCTGTTAGAAGGAGCGAAAATAAAACACGGCGCGTGTCATACAAACTTTGTACTTACCTGTCCACTGTCTGAGCCGGCACCGGTAGGTATTGTCTACTGGCAGCATGAACGCGAAAAATCGCGAATGGACATACGCAGCATACTTTTAGTAGTGTATCTTACTTCAGCTCGTCTATATAAAGCTTTATCTATGTTTAGTTATTAATGCATGTGCATATAGCTAGCTTCCGAATCTTCGGTAAAAATAACGCACTGAAAAATTTCACCGTGTGGTCCCCTCTTTCTTACGTAATAACATGTATTGTTAGACAGCAATGGACTCTTCTAATTGCACACGTTACGAAGCACTAATAACCGTTGCGTCAAGTAAACGTTTAATTGCTATTTGCCTTTGTCACAATTACACGCATCCGTTGCTTCGAGGGCAGCCGCGTGATAATGATAACAGAACTCAGATTTCACTTCTGACCTGAAACGCAAATAAAGCCCGAAGCAAACACAACTCCGCGCGACGGCAATCACGTGTCAGTATATCACACTGAAATAAACTTTGTCCTTAAGGTGGAATATACGAGTCTGCCCGCGAAATTCAAATTTTATTTGGTTTTTCCCATTTTGTAAACTAATACGACAAAGTAGGCTTATGACATTCTAATTGCGCCACTAGAATTATCATCTTCACAGGTTTACATAAAAATCTTTACTTGAAAGTGACCACTTTAAGAAATTAATCAAAATACCGAGTTGGACGTGAGTTACTCACAAATTAGTCAGTATTTTGATTAATTTCTTAAACTGGTCACTTTCAAGTAAAGATTTTTATGTAAACCTGTGAAGATGATAATTCTACTGGCGCAATTAGAATGCCATTAGCCTAGTTTGTCGTATTAGTTTACAAATTGCGAAAAACCAAATTAAATTTGAATTTTGCAGGCAGACACGTATAATCATCCTTAAGCTGCTATAAGAATCTATTTTTACGGAATTTACGGATCCATTCAGTTAGGGGTGTCTATCCCGCCGTGAAAGGCCACACATACTTACAACAGAATAGATGTGAGAATTTGAAATGTCTTGGGGCCGGATTTGTAAAATAAGGAACTATTCAAGTATGCCTAGATGACTGTGATGCTGACACGAAGGAACAAACCGCTTGAGCGCGGCACTAATACTAATGTGCGCTTTAGCAGTATGAACGCTTCTATTCAGATCTTCGTATTAAGTACTTTCTTAGCTGTCGCTCTGAAGTCTGGATTCAACTTCGCGCGTTTTGTTTGTTTCAGCCTTAAATGTAAATTAACTAAGCAACTAAAACACTCGGCCTCTATCAGTTAATGACGCGGTCGGGAGCGAATTTTTTTTCGTAATTAATACCTGCAAAATGTGCTATTGACACGTTCTTATTGTTACTTAAAATGAAAACCTTGGGAGTAAAAAATCGTCAGTCAACAATAACAATGGTCGCGAATTTGTCATTACCGCCGAACGTGACTTCACTATAGTGTTACAACGCTTCAGGTTTTCCACGGATTCGTCTCATTACCTACTGAGTGAGCTGAAGAGTGGCGCTGTATTTAATAATGAATGAAAAATAATACGCGCCGAACGGAAACATTTTCTACTGTGGATTTGAATCAGAATATCAGTAAAACAAAGCACATAAATAAAAATAAATAAACACACAGAATATTACACTCAACAGTAAAGAAATACTCAGGATAGTAAAGTCGCCGCATAGCGTCGCCTGAAATGTTGTCTATTAAACTGATGGTGTGGTACTCCAGAGAGCTTTCTTGACACGTGACGGTCAATCGCCTATCCTAGAAAACCTAGAGCTATATACTCTTCAGTGTTTTGTACAGTTCATTCAACTTTAAAAAAAAAAGGCAATAATGTAACCGTGTTGCTTTGCACTTGCTTTCGCAGCTCACTTCTCGAATATCTGAACTAGAGTAGTGACATAGAATAATTTTACCTTTTAGGGATAGCCAATGTTATGGACAGTGTTTAGAAACTGCCAAACTGTACTAAATGAAATATATACCTATTATTATCAGTGTTTGGCATAGCTGTAATTTTGAGCTAACTTTTCGCAGATTTAGCTCCATGTCCTGGTTTAATTCAATCAGAGGTAACCACTCTACTAGCACCCAACGGGTCCGATCCGATACCACGCATATCTACTTTATTTTAATATCACCCTGGTTTTTTACTATTTTCCATGTATTTGTTACATTTTTTTTGTTATACGCGACGTGACGTCCTCGTTTATTTTCATGAACTCGATAAATAGCAATCAGTTGTTATTTAGCGGAACATTTGGGCAAAACGTGGATTAACATAAGGCCTTGAAATTTACGTACTCTTGACACGTCGAGAGTCGCCTACTCGTCCATCATTTTTTGAGTTCCATTACAATTAATCTCGAACTTCAATTTTATTGAGTGTTTTTGACGATTTGTTAGCAACCGCCTCTATTCTTAGTAGGTAACTAGCCACTAGGCAACTTATTCGGCAATCCTGAAGTTCCGGGGTCGAGCCGTTGTCCATCCATCCTCACAAACTTTCGCGTTTATAATAGTAGGATTGTGTCAATTTGCTAAAAGCTCTATCCATTTCCATAAACAAGGATTGCTCATAAAGCTTGTTATCAATTAACATTTAAACATGTTCACAATCTTAAAGCACTTCGCGTTCCTGATCGTAGCGAATAGTTGTCTTGAGTAGGAATAAGTTGAAAGATTTTCCTTAGAAAATTCTTTGTTTTTTTTTTTCTTCTCAGTTATTTGTACGATATTAGTTGAATCAATTTTTTTGTTTGTTATGCAAGTATATAATAGGTATATTTTGAACGTATTTTTAGTTGAAAACATCATCGCAAAGGCGTTAGCTAAATAGGTACTAGGTACATATTTTTATTTATACATAAGTAATAAGTAGTTATTGTATTTACTGATGAAACTTATTTACATTTATGTTTATCTTTTGTTTCATGTACCAATCCATGATGTCTTTTAGTATAAGGAAGGTATAAAGATTGATTTATTTATAGATTTAACTGATGTACACTACTATCTCTACCGACCTTTTTCGTCCAAGTTCTCTATAGAAAGAGAAAATTAGACTCATAATACTGCCTATGCAAAGTTTAATATTCAATCCAATGATTAATATTTTATTATTTTTCTTTATTCTTACTAATACACTCATCTTTTTACTCATAAAACATTACAGTGATTAACTGACTGATAGACAAGGCAAAAACTTAAACTGATAGACCTAAAGCTTTGAAAGGAGAAAATATATTCCTTGAGTAGGTATCCTAAACGCACATTGGACAAGCAGGGATTATTTCAAATTCCGGCCTTCCGGATTTTAGCGTAAATGCTAAATTCATACCTAGTAATTTTTTTTAAACCAAAATCTACGCATAGATCTACGCGCACTCAATTCATACAACACAATATAATATTATGTACTCAGTACTTACCTCATTCTCTGCGTCATATATCTCATTTTTGAGGGTTTTGATCTTGTGAGTCATAAGTTTCCGTTATTCACATGATGTTGCATGTTTATATAACATTGCGGTGGGTTACCAGACCTTAGGCCGCGGCCGCACTGGTAAGGCGACTGGCGACGCGACGCGACGCGATTAACCGTGTGTCCGCATTGCAGCGGCGATAAAAATATAGTGAATGCGTTTACATCGCGTAATGAGTAAAGACTGGCCGTACTCAGTGCGGACACATTCATTGGTTTTAGTACTATTAAAAATTACGTGCGACAAACAATTAAATTTCTTATCCAATGAGGCCGCCCCCATTTGTTTAAAGAAGTTTGTTTCAACGAAATTGCCGTCATGTCGCAATCATCTTACCAGTGTGGCCGCAGCCTTAGAGTTAAGTAGGCCGTAGTAGGTACATAATAGGTATAATAGGCATACATAAACACTTAGGTAGGTAAATATATTCAGTTCAAATAAAAAAAAAACACTGCAAAAACACCACAGTAAAACTGATATATTACCAGAAATTTACACATTACCTATTGAAAATTCAACCCACTGAATAATAGATTAATGATATTCCCCCATACGTAGGTAAAACGTGATGTTTCACGGCGTTCTAGATTATGATTATGGTGATTTGTTCTAAGCTATCTCGTCAACAAATTGATGACGAACTTGACTGTTACCTAAGATGTACCTACTTCTTTCCTAAGTTATTCTGCAATCCAAGTAGCGATCACCGACGTAGAGCGCTATAGAAATGAGGTACGAAAATTTAACATTTCTACATTCTAGTAAAATTCAAGTTCATATTAGGTATACTTACCCTTATTAGATCTATAGGATATAAATTTTTGAAATTTCTTGACCACTATCACAATTCACACCTGATGGACAGTGATGATGTGGCCTAAGGTGGAAGTTGGAACGCGTTTGCCTAGAAGATGCCTACTCACTCTCACTCATCATAGTTTTTATTATTGGTTGTCTATAATAATACCTCAAGCCAGGCAAGCCTCAATAGCCCAACGGTTAAAGATGCGGACTGAAAACTGTAAGGTCGCAGGTTCGAATCCCACCCGTTGCACTATACCCGTTATACCCACTCCTAACACAAGCTTTTTGGAGGGGAGAGGAGGATATTAGTCAACTTCAACTTGACTGATATTCTTTAAAAAAAAGCCCCGTCAGTATACACTAAAAAGATCATACTTACTTAGTTGCTTGGTTAGCAATTAGCGTCACGAGGGACCTAGATTGCTCAATAAGTATTGTGAGATGTTCAAAAATCATTAGCAACTATAGTAGTAAACATTTGTAATGAACACCTCTCCATTGCATAAGCCGTGTCCCCATAGGATGCGTAAATTATGAGTGTTTTCACAAAATTACATCAATATAATTATGTAGTAAAAAAGGATATTTTATTATTTATTTGTCTACCTATGGATTTATCACTTTGAAAAAACTAAACAACTGTGCAATACATTGAGTTTGTGAATCGCTTAGTCTACTGAAAAAATTAGTGTTCAGCTATAAAAAGGCTTTAAAAAGGGTATCTAAAAATTGATTTTTTTATCTCGTTGTGAAAATGCTCCTCAATTTCGGACCCCTACATTATCTAGGTAAATTACTCAAGAATGTCTCAACTCGAGTCGACAGCGAGCACCTGTTGTGCTGCGCGTTTCTAAGAACGACCAACAATTTTATTTCACATGCTAAATACACCTCGCCGCCACAACTTTGATGTCATTTAGCGAAAACAATGGAAAGATCCGAAGTGCCCAGTTGCATGCTAATTTGGACGTTTTATTTAAATTAACTTATTCTTATTATAAACGAGACGCTGCGACCGACTGCTGAAATATATAATTCTATTTTTACGCGTTAATGACTCATCTAATTCAATGGGTTTATTACACCTATTGGTTATTGATTCGTTTCGAGATAAAAGACTTAAGTCGCAAAGAGATGTGAGTGAAATAATTAACTAGGTGCCTACCTATATCCACTTAAATACCAAGTACCAATAACGTCCTATACCAATACCAATACACCCAATACTATAATTGAAAACATAGACATTTATTTCGTTAAAAGAATGGGCTTTAAAGAACATTACCTCGAAAGAAAATAATATGTTCGTTTAGTTATCTCAGTAGAATATTATAATGACTGGCAAAGTTATTGAGACGAAATTCGCCTTTATAAAGTTCCAATCCATTTATAGGTATGAACATTTTTATATTTAAAAAAATACATAAACTGGCATATAGTTTTATCAAAAGCGTTGGTATACGAACACTGAGAAGAAATATAGTATTGTAATATAGTATTGTAAAACTTATGCTAGACTGCCTTGAACCATCTGTAGATATATAAATACCTACATAAAAATCCTCGGTAGCCGCATAGCATCAATCTGCACGAATTGTCCCTAAAGGCAAGCAATGCCTTATCGCCTTTATAGAGTGCAAGCCGTCGAACTCAATACCCGATTCATCAGAATATTTGCGCAACAAATTAAAAAGTCATTTACCTTTCAACAGCAAGTAAGTACTTTTTCCTCATTGTCCTCCCATCGCGGTAGTTAGATGATTTCTCTACCGTTATGAACGATGCACTTCACAAATACGGTACGGTACATTTGGTCATGCGTACATAACACTGGCCGTTATGAGCGGCTTAATTCGCGATTTGCGTACCTTATGAGCTTTCCTGGCACTTTTCGCCATCATAAAGTGATCAAATAAGTGATCAGAGCTATAAATCAGTGTGCGACTTTCCCCGCCTGTCGTTTCGATTCGGCACGCTGCCTACGCCGCATATCTGCTGACATTTTGCCAGCTTTTTGTTCTACGTTCTTATGTCTACGCGTAATGGCGAATTAAGCTCCCGTACAATACCTGAGGTATTATCTATCTATTCCATACTATAAGAAAACGGTAGAGCCGTCGTGTCTGCCAAAAACTGATTGTGTGTGATGTAGGGAGGTGTTAATAAGAATACAATGAGACTATATTGTTTTAATCTATATATTCTGTCTGTTTGAACACACTAATATCCAAAAGTACCTACTAGACGCGTTTTCACTGCTAGGTAACTTGAACGTAGCTTGGGGCAGCATAATATAGTATTTATCTTATCAAATGTTTTATAAAAACAATCGGTGTATGAATATTTAAATAACGTTACTAAATTCTGACGATAATATTCAAGTTCATGCTATAGTGACATCGTCCATTAAATTTTGCGAGCGAGAAAAAAAACGTACTCGAAATTCTTTGAAAAAACATACTCTACTAGATAGGTAAGTATAGTAATTAGTAGATATCCATGCTAGTTTTAAAAGACAAAAAGCCGGCCAAGTGCGAGTCGGACTCGCGCACCGAGGGTTCCATACTCCAAAAGTAAAAGTAAAACGATAATTTTATATTAATTTGCTTATTTATCGTTAACTTTGTTTGTAGAGGTTTATTGTTAATTTAAAAAAAACTATGCTAGTTAGAGCGTTGGTTTTATTTTTATTGTAAAATATACATAAACTTCTATTGACCATAATTATTTCAGATTTTTCGATTGGTAAACTTCGGAGATAAGGGGGGGGGGGGGGGGGGGAACGGTATTTTTTTCGACATTTTGGCCGATTAATCGGAAACTATTATATCTAGAAATAAATAAAAAACTGTTTTAGAATGCACAAGTAAAGGCCTTTCATATGATATCCCACTCGGTATAATTATCTTACTTTGAAATTTCAAACCCCTGATTTTCCCCCTTTTTTAATTAAACTAAAATAATTTTCGCGTTCATTTTATTTTTCCTGTAAAATATACATAAACTTCTATTGACCATAATTATTTCAGATTTTTCGATTGGTAAACTTCGGAGATAAGGGGGGGGGGGGGGAACGGTATTTTTTTCGACATTTTGGCCGATTAATCAAAAACTATTATATATAGAAATAAATAAAAAACTGTTTTAGAATGCCTTTGTAAAGGCCTTTCATATGATACCCCACTCGATATAGTTATTTTACTTTGAAATTTCAAACCCCCGATTTTCCCCCTTTTTTTATTAAAACTAAAAATAATTTTCGATTTTTCTTTATTCCAATGATTTTGGGCCACTATTATACACAAATATGCCAAATTTCATGTCGATAGCTTTAATAGTTACTGAAATAATCGACTGTGACAGACGGACGGACAGACGGACGGAGAAAGTCTCACCATAAGGGTTCCATTTTTACCATTTTGGTATGGAACCCTAAAAATTACACTTAAGAGGCCTACCTATTGAAATTTAATTTACAATATAAATCCATTAAAAAATTAAATTAAACAAACCGGTCACGTATCAAAAGAGGTAAGTACGAGTAAAATATATTATGTGAAAAATATAGCAAGAAATTGATTAGCATTCCTATCGCAAGTACATCGGATGTACATTAGCGAATAAATAAACGTAAGACACGGAATATTTAATTAGGTACATTCAAATTTGACGCGACATAGGAAGACTTAAAATCTCCATGACTTTAAATATATTTATTTATTTATTTAGTACCGGTAATATAAAAATGAAACAAAGATATAAAGGACGTGCACAAGGACAGCTTATCTCTAAGGAAGAGATTTCTTCCAGAAGCCCTCGATTAATATTTAATAACGTTAAATAAATTAACGTTTATAACGGTAATAAATTACTCAAACCTAATAAGGTATTTTTCTGAAAGATGGAAATCTAATCAGTTTTGCGCAACTTCGTTTGCGTGTAATTTTTGCTATCCCATCCTACAAAATATTAAAGAAGATTACCTGTTCGGGCAGGAACTGCGTGGAACACGAAAATTTATATATAGTGATGTTGAATACCATCTATTTTCAATAATGGTCACCTACCCTGTTCCGATTACAACTTTCTTGCTAAAGGGTAGGATAGGTATCATCTAACAGGTGAGATGATGGTAAAGCGCAAACCTCTTATCAATTAAAACATAAGAGATCATTGGTATGCGAGTTACGAACGAGCAAACAAAAGACTTTATACTCGTAGCATCCTGTTCCCGCGATACCACCTTACCTCTTATTATTAAACTAATGACAAAAATTTATAGCTTCTCAAAGCCGTGATACAAACGACATTTTTTTTCTTCTTTCTGGTTAGAGGCTTTGGCCGTGGCTAGTTATCACCTTACCGACGTGCCGCCAAGCGATTAAGCGTCCCGGCACGATGGCGTGTAGAAAGAGAAACCTATGGGTTTAGTTAAAAAATACCATATCCCTTCCAAATTAGCCCGCTACCATCTTAGGCTGCATCATTAATTACTATCAGATGAGAATTTTATCATGCAAAAAGTTTGGGTTTGTCGTACATAAGTAATAGGAGAGAATATTTTTTAGTTTTATTTGTTACTAGATGATGCCCGCGACATAGTCCGCGTGGATTGAGGTTTTTTGATTCCCGTGGCGGTGGGAACCCTTTAATTTTTCGGGATAAAATGTAGCCTATGTTAACACATCCATCTCCATTCCAAATTTCAGCCAAATCCGTCCAGTAGTTTTTGCATGAAAGAGTAACTAACATACACACACAAACTTTCGCCTTTAAATTATTAGTGTGATGATGCGACGGCAATGTTCCTAATCTAGTAGTTTCAGTTCTCACCCTCAAAAACTTGTCTGATAAAATCATGAATATTTTAATGAAAGCAAAAATAGGATATATTACTCATAAATAATTGCAATGCAAAAGCACAGGGATGGGCCTGCTCGAAAAATAGAAACGATTCGTTATGATATTAAAAAAATACTAGTGGTTCGCCCCGAACTGAGACCTCGCGGTAATGGTTTCCCATAATTACTTATTCATTCAATAGATACATGACGATCAAAATTGACATTATTATTATGCCCGTTTTCACCAACCATACCTAAATCATCCCCTTTGTAGAAGTCTCTTTACGTAGGTAGCCCCTAAAATACAATCCTAACATCCCAATGTCATTTTCACCTTTAGTTGTCCCGTAGAGGTTCGTAATAACAAAGTTGACAGAAAGTGTCAACTAACTTAACATAGGTAGCCCGTAAAGGTTAGGGAACTGTTATAGTGAAATCCTCAAGGCCTCAATCAAACTTAGGTATAGTTTTTTGGAACATTCAAATTAAATTACTCGTACACAGCGTCAACTATCGACACGATCAGAAAACATGTAAAAACAAACTGCAACGTGAAGTTTTATTGATGTTTGCTAAATGACTAAATAATAATTTTAATTGAATAATATGTTGCATATAGCTGCATTTGCTATATGAGATGAGAGCGCCATCTATTGACATCATTGTGAAGTTCTGTTGTTGCTGCTCATTAAAAGTTAAATAATTTAGTTTCCTTATTACATTTATCTAATTTTAGTATTTGTTGTTCAAGTACATGATATTACGCTAAAATTATAAAACTTTCAAGCCCCAGCTTTCAATGGTTATTCCGTTGTGAGGTCAAATATAATCTCCACTTTGAAAGCCCCCCATTTCGTCAATTTTAGGAAAAAAATAAAAAAAAAATACTTTTGTACTCTGTTCCAAATTATCTTTAAAATGAGGTACTGTAACCCTATGAAACGCAAAAATTTTTTTTTTCTTCGCATTCGCTTCTATGAGAGCCCCCCTGAAATAAAGATTTTTATAATTTTTTAAGCCATTTTCGGCTGGAGGCCATCGGTTTACATATTATATCTAAAATTGAAGTAATTACGTTCAGTAATTCAGAAGTTATAAGGCTCTGACAGACGGACGGACGGACGGACGGACGGACGGACGGACGGACGGACGGACGGACAAGTGCAAATTCACTCAAGTAGACTCAAAGACCTTCGCTTCGCTCGGTCGATTATCGATATTGACAAACTGTACAAGTTCGATTTATATTTCAGGAAGAAATATTCATAATTGTGCATCTGTATATCGATATTTTTTCCCAGTACTGAAGTCGGAAAAATTATAACGACGTAATCATAGACTTTGCCGGATGCCCGTCTTCAGGTAAAGTCATTTGGGTGCCTGCTACCTCAGTACAGGATATAGATGAAGATTTGTTTTCGTCCATGGTAGTGTTATTTTATTCCGCCAAAGCACCTATGCTGATTAACATTTCATTGGCTAACTTTACGTGTTTTTAATATACAAATACGACCAGTTTTATGCGATTTTTACCTCGATTCCAAGTATCGGAGCTGTAAAATAAACAATGACGGACTTATATGGTTAAATAGTAATAACATTATTTTATTTAAACTAATTTGCCAATAAAATTGTACGAGCCTAATACAATGTTATAAAATTTCCATTTTTCTTTCCAGGTAAGTCAACTCACTCATTTACCTACACTACATGGGATTTGCCTTATGATGGTAAGTTTAAAATAAGTTGAAACATTGAACATACATACATACATAAATAGACTGCTAAAATCATAACCGTACCTTTTGGCTTTGCCGTAGTCGGGTAAATTGAAGCAATATAAATATCGCCATTTTGGCGCTGATTGATAACTGAAATGAGAATCAAGGTCTAGAAACTAATGTGAATTATTGTGATGTACCTACGTACCTATTGAGGAATCACCCGGCCATAGATTGCAAATGTTGGGAATGATTTTTTGACGACCTCGTCGTAGTGGTGAGCGCAATGGTCTTCAAGAGAGTGGTCTTGGTCCGGCAGGGGAATTTATAATTTCTAAATTGTCTCTGGTGGTAAGAGGTGCGATTGTCTAAGCTTATTCCATTGATCGTTATCGTATTCAATGACATTAGCGTCAAAGTAAAATAAACCATAACAGCATTGCATTAGAGTCCACTTTCGTATATGCATTCTTATACGTTTAGGTATTTACGATACGCTCCATGTTAAAATCGGTTGTACTGAATTTGTGACTTTAAATCAATACAATCAAGGATTATTTTACTTTGAGGCTAATGTAAATATAAATAAATAAATAAAATCATTTATTTCAATCATTATACAGAAACATTAATTTGATCTTGAACGATTTGTACAATATTTAAGCTTACAACTTTTTAAGATATTTACCAAAAGATCTATTTTAAGGATCATAATATTGTCATCGAATACGATCAATGGAATAACTTTTAGACAATTAGTACCCTGGTCTTATGGTAGGCTTTGTTCGTGGCTATTGAATTATAGCCTTTTTACGACTTGTCTCTTTCTTTTTGGTGTGTATTGTAATACCGGTCAAGCCGATTCCTTATCATTATGCATCATGTGCCTCATCTTGCCGTTGAGATGTGCTTATCAACTTTTACCGTCAAGTTTGGTGATATCATCATACCAACATTCAATTACTTTCGATACAAATGACTAGTTTATGGTTTTCAGTCATACCTGCTGGTACATTCCTAAGATAATGGACTTCAGTTGGATAGTTTCGGCCCTGCTCGGACGATGGACTTTTTATTTCGATCACGTGCGAAAATTAGTGTCCTTCGGATTTTCTGTTATCTGTGCAAGGCATAAGACGTGTTATTATGTATTAAAATATAGATTCACACTCGCACTTTTTATTATATTCTAAATAAGTTGCATAAACGTTAGATAATACTTTCCACGTAGATTTTAAATCTGTATCTAGGGATGCAAGTTACATCAATTGTTATACCTACATATTTGTGCGTTAAAATGACCAAGAAGATTTGTCAGCATTAGGTACTTACTTAACTACTTATGCATTCAAAAAACCATCAACAAATAAATGGAGATTAAAAATATCAACGGTATACCCACGAGCATATTAGCATCGTATTTCATATCATTGTCCTGATCCTACCCCGCGAATCTGCATTAAAACATTCAGCCGATTCTCGGCGGATTTTTATGCAAATCTCATGCGATGCGAGATTGACTGTCCATCACTAGTCGGCTCGGATTGTTTTCATCTAATTTGAATGTCTAATGTATGCAACACATTCAATAATATTATCTTACATTTCGTTTGGGCAAACATGATTTAGACGATCTCCGGCGCAGGATGCAGGTGGCATAAGATCGTGCTCTGTGGCGATCATTTCAAGAGACCTAGGGCGTCTATCGATGGAAATAATGATGATGATGACGTAGCAGTGGTTCTATCGAAACATCAAATCTATCACGTACCTATTCGGAGACGACATCATCACAAGGTGATAAAGCCTCGGCATAAAATAAAGATTAAAAAAACGTACCTTTTCATAATGTGTTTTTCGTGTGTGATAGAAAATATCAACACTAAAATTTTTTATAAAAAACGATATTGAATGAAGACATTGCGTATTTGAAAATTATTTTTGAAAAGAATAAGTCAAATCTATATTTTATCTAACTTTTTTTAAGTCGTAAACCTACCAAGAGGCGGTTTAGGAAAACTCAAGGGGGATCGAAACTAGGAAACTTACCTAATATCGTGGATGAAGTAACCAGATGAAACTAGTGCTCTAACACTAAACAAAACAATAAGGTTTCCGTCATGTACAGATATATTTATCTCATATTTCGTTTAGTTCATACATTGCATCATTTAGAAAACAATTTCAAAATAAATTCAACCTGGGCGGACAGACGGCAATTTATACGCACATACATTTTGGTATCATTTACAAAATCTATGATTTATATTTGTGCGTTTACATTAATTCATAATCTTGTAAAGAACGAAAGATTATCATTTCAATTGAAAGAAAATCGAATTTAATATTAATTCCCTTCAATTTCTCTCGGTTTAACTCTAAATCATACTCTGTTCAAGCTTTCCGTTTGCCTGTTAAGTTTTGCACACAATCGATTGTTCAAACTAATAAATACATTATAAATTAATAGTGATTAGATTAGTGGCAGCAAAAACAACTTTGTATTGCCAAGCCATTTGATATTCGCAGATTGCTATACCAATAGCAATCTACGAATGGCCTGTTTTTTCGTTTTTAGCCCCCGACGATAAAGGAGAGGTGTTATAAGTTTGAGATGTGTATCTGTGTGTCTGTCTGTCTTCTTGTAGCTCCCTAAAGGGTGGACCTATTTTGATACTGTTTTTTCTGTTTGAAAGCATAACTTTTTCGAGATTGATCTTAGCTATATTTTATGAAGATCGGCTCAGGCGTTTGAAGATCATTTCTTATTTAATTAAAGGGTCTTCGGGCAAACTTTTACTGGTGGTTTTAGTACTGGCACTTCGGATTGCTCTTAAGGCATGGTAACCTTGTAACCTTGAGCTAATGCTGCAGCATCAAGTAGTCTGTGGGATTTCCAACTCCTCAGCAAGTAACAGCAGATATAGTGTGGTTGGGCTCATTAGAATAGTTTCAATGGGTAGGTAGGTGTTAGATAGATGATGATCGAGGAGGAGGATCTGATGATGGAACAGAAAACTAGTTAACAGGATGTCAGGTAGGTAGGTATTGTATATCGTACATAATTATAGTCCGGCCATAGATGTCGGGGGTGTTTAAAATTTTTAATTTACACTTGTTTAGTTTTTAGCAAGTAGACACTCGTTTTGCTGTTTAATAATTTGAAACAAGTTTATCTTCATCATACACATAATTACATGCATGCAGTGATATAGCCTAGTGGTTAAGACTACGGTTTCCTTTTTGGGGGTCCGAGGTTCGAATACCAGTCCGAATTTATTCAGATCAGTCAAGTCAAGGCGCTAGTTAACTTAAAAACTTTTCAGGCAGAATAAACAAAAAACCTAAACAACGACCAATTTGTGTTTCTCCGTTTCGTAGCTTATCTGTGAAGCCCGGACGAACATTATCCAGCGAATACAGATAAGCCCAAGTCAGTTATTGAAAGAGCTGTTTCCTCCCAAATTCCCGTTGTATAATCAACGCTTTCCTCGCGTATTTTTATTGATTCTCCCACAGCGGCTTCCTCCCACCGCCTCCGAGGAAGCTGGGCAGCTCCCTGCCTCCTACCGCGCATTCATAATCGTATCGACACACACGACACATCTAACAATCTAAAAACCACCTTAATTTTAACACTGCAGGACTGAAATTCGTGGAACACGAAGAAAACCATCTAAAAGAATGGAGCGGAATCGTGCGTTACCAGACACGAGACATTAAGCGACTTATAAATTACATTAGCATATAAATAAAGTATTTTTGTGTTGTCGCTGGTAGTACGTAGGTACTGGCTCTTTTACGACGTCGAGCGGGGTTAGCTTGGGATATTTTTTGTTCCCTTTTTAGATAAATCCACGGTCTTAACGACCGCATGCAAGTACATGTTATCGGTATACGTTTATTGCTTATTCAAACTCATAAATAATTCTAGAGGAAACATGAAATTAATTTCATTGTGAAGATGGAGGCCTACTTATTTCCCCACGTCAATGTATTATGCCCAGTGTAATAACTTAAAATGCTATTGAACTTCTATATGAATACAATTTTATTGAATCTCAGGGAGCCGCTAGTCACAAGCGGCACAAGAACTGTGAACCTTTTACCTGTCCTTGGACCTTGTCCAGCAGTGGAAATGTCGGTTAATGATAGAATCGAAGAGTTAGCTAGAGTACAGATACTCGCAGCTCGTCTCATTTGTGCCATCAAAAAAATATAAAACTTCACTCATTATGATTGAAGTTATATATTCAATGCCTACACTTAAGATACAATTGAATTCTTACCATTAAAAAGACAAAATTTTGCAATATTTTTACATCCATAACCTCACGAACACAGTAAGGCGTGCACAAAAGTGTTAAGCTATCAATGACTACCTTCACGAACAAAAGATCTAAAAGTATTTGAAATCTTACTAAAACTGAGAATTTAGTCAAAATTGCATAGTTGAGGTAGGCTAAGAATGTCATCAGACTAGATCCAAACATTGTTAAAGATAAATTGTACAAACGAGGGGCGACGAAGACACAAAAAAGTTTGTAAGACGTAATTATTTCTAGGGGAAAGTTTGACAGTTTCAACAGTTTTACACTTCCTAAGATTCAATTGTTTCCAACATTTTGAAATACGATTGCTTGTAATATAGGACCTACCGATTTTATTTTGAGTAGAACCTATTACTTACAGATCAGCTGTTAGAAGTTTCAAAAGTTGTACATCAATTTAGCCTTTAGCTTAAGGCAAAGCGCACATTGACTAGGTTCTTACTCCTCCTCCTTTCGTCGTATTCCCCATTACTGAGGGTCGTGACCCCTCCCACCAATGATCTTTTTATGGACGATGTCGCGCCATGTCCTCCGGTTCTCTGCGACATGGAGAGCTTCGTGGATCTTGGTGTCGAGAGCGGTGCGGATTTGATCCGACCAACGCATCTGGCTTCGTCCCCGAGGTTTCCTTCCATCCACTTTGCCAGTAACGACAATCTTTTCAGGGTTGTGTCCCTCTCTTCTGGCAATGTGGCCGAAATAATCAAGGATCCTCTGGAGGCAGGTGGTAGATAGCCGTTTCGTGATCTTTAATTGTTTAAGGATCGATGCGTTGGTTCTGTGCGCTGTCCAAGGGATTCGGAGCATTCTCCTCCAGCACCACATCTCGAAAGCGTCAATGCGGTGTCGGTCAGCAGCTTTTATTGTCCACGTCTCAGCTGCATACATGAATATCGGGAATATGAGCGTGCGGACTAGACGCATTTTGGTACCAGTCGATATCTGCTTGTCCCTCCAAGTCTTATACAACTGTGACATGGCACTTTTGGCCATTCCAATCCGTCTTCTAATTTCCACCTCACATGACCCGGTATTAGTTATGTTGGAACCCAGGTAAATAAAGTTCTCCACAATCTCGAGGTTCAATGAGCCAGTGAGTTCCAACTGTCCGGCACGGTCTACCACCATTACCTTCGTTTTGGATCTGTATAGGTTCTTACTATTTGAAAGAAAATTGTCACGATTGCATTACAAGATGTCGCTGATGTGTTTATGGAACATATGGAGCTAATGTTCCATAAACATAGTAACTTTATGTTACCAATTTATATTAATTCTGCGTAATAAAATTTTTCTCTATAGTAACAATATTACCTACTCAATACTCATATCGATAAAATTGCCAATTCGACTGTAAGATAACGCAAATCTTGGGTTTCACGAAATTTATTCCCATAGGTATGAGGTTCAATCATGGACATTTTTTTTTTCATTTCCCTCCGTTTTTCCTTATTATGTAGATAGGTATATAAAGGACATTAGGCAAGTTAGACGGGCTTTGCGTCGTGAATACTAAGAAAGGTCGATGCAGACATGATATATTTTAGACTTTAACATTAAAGAGTTATTGCAGAAGGAACATTCTTGTTAACGTACCTATAGATATACCTGTATGAAACGTATTTTATCTACCCATTAGGATAGGTTTTCTACTTTCCAGCATTTTCAATATAAAAACATGACAGTTGAGTTACGCATATCTGCCTTTTTATATAGAGATAAAATTACAGTATTTGATGTCGATGTATGACAGAGTTACCTGAACACACATTCACCGACTCGTTTCACGTTAGTTAACGTAAAAAATAAGACTAAAGTCGAATTCAAAAGTGAAATGTCATAAAAAGTTTTGCATCGCAGATTGCAGATCGCTGTGTTCTCACATTTGAATGCTTCTGAAAAAAATCTCTTCTGTATGCAGCCTCTAAGCTGTCCTTATGCGCGTCCTTTACCTGTATTATGTTTCTAATTTTAAGTTTATGAAACTACGAGTACGAGAAATTCCCATGGAACTACGAGTTAAATTCAATGTTTGATAAATAATTCAATGTTTTCACTAACGTTCCCTAACCTTTACGGGCTACCTATAAGTTAGGTGATTGATGTTTTCTGTCAACTTATTTATCACGATCCTGTACGGGACACCTAAAAGGATATTGGGACGGATGTTAGGACTTAGGATTGTATTTAGGAGCTACCTACGTTAAGAGACTCCTACTTAGGGGATGATTTAGGTATGTTTGGTGAAAACGGGCATAATAATAATGTCAGTTTTGGTTATCATGTATCGATTGAATGAATAATCATGGGATACCGTTACCGCGAGGTCTCAGTTCGGGGCGAACCACTAGTAATTATATTTATCAATTTAAAGAAAGAAAATTTCCGTAACCGGAGGTGGGTATGAATCCGTACTTATTTGGTAAGTAGGCGGCGCGGCGCCTGTATAATAGAGCCACGGCAGGTATGATAAGGATGTCGAAATTAATTACTGTATATGTACTGCCGAAGCTAGTACAATTGTCATATATAAATACGGCAATTGAACTGACTGCGCCATCTATGATGATGACCACAAACTTCCATGATTAATATTTTACGACGTAAGACAGCTGTTTGTTACTACTACTCTTGAAGTTCTTTATATTTCACTTAGATGTCGTAAGTGTGCTATATTTATTATTTTATTATTATTTATTATTATTTATTATTATTATTATTTATTATTATAATTTATTTATTATTATAATTATTTTTATATTTATATCTTTTTTAAATTTTATATTTATTTTTAATTATTAGCAAATCTAGTTTTCACTTCTATCGGCAGTCAATATGACTGCCAATTTTTTTTTGAGCAAGTTAGGTTGATACCTAAGTACTTGTTCGAGGTCCTGGGGTTGATTCCCGGGTCGAGCCCAAAATTCTAAGCATTCGGTGTCAAGAAATTCTCAATATTCCGGGCTAAGTTAGGAAGTTGGCGGTGTGTCACCCCCGTGCCTCGGAGAGCCGTATAATATATTCAAATATCATCCACCCAACCCCCGAAGTCTTCATTAGAACCCGCACGCAGATGAAGAATAGACGAAAAAATTGCCTAGTCGAGAACAAATCAAAAATATATGCACCCTTGCGACGTGACATGTTTTTGATGCTCCAATTTACATGAGGCCGAATCACCTCGTCGCGTGGCACGATTTTTTTATTTAAATCGCGCTATCTAAACATGTTTCGAGACATTTCTCCTCTTGTGACGCCGCAGGCTGCGTTATACTTCGGTGATGCTGTGGCGTGAATAGAATACATTGTTTGCGTTGCCCGTGTCATTGTACAGTGTACACGTCTACTTATATTTTCTGCTTGACATAATTATGTAAAATTTATATGTACATATATTCTACATCAATCGTTCTCTCCTCTCCCTGCATCGTATCTTCATTGCTGTGGGTCGTAACCCCGTTCCTTGATTCACATAAAGGTGTAAAGTTTTCTTGGGTCAATAATGTTAACCCATATCGCATATGACTTGATTAAGGAAACAAGATTTCGACTCTCAGGTTTAACAGATAGATTTTAGTGATCATAATCGGTGCCGTCGAAGTTTTAAACGTGCTCTACAATGCACGGAGGGAGCGTAAACACCAGAAATTTTGGACACCCAGTTTTCAGTTACCCGTCTAGTTACTGACCGGGGTCAACGTAGTTTAACCAGTGTGGTTTAGGCCAACTAGGCCACAAATCCCCCACTATCCTACATAAAACTAGCGCAGATAATATAGAGCCCTAGACGCGTATACAGATCTACAGCATCCCAACGGATAGTCATCTTTCAAGACTCAGGTACAGACTCTACGAAAGTTCCACAATATTTTTTTGTTGTAAAATAAGCTTTCTTAATAGCTCTTAAGCTAACTCAATAAGACAGAGTTTTCCACTCACATTTCCCCTGAATACCTACACTCTGGCAATCACACCCCAAACAATCGCAACCTATCAGAGGTTCTCTAATGAAGGCAGGCGTCGATGAGCCTTGTTTTCGTAATTAAAATACAGCACGCATGCGCCGGCCACGCCCCGCGCAGCCTCATCTCACCCCCTCCCCGCGCACCACCCGCCACCCCTCCTTTAATTACTGCCAAGACATTACCTCCGTACCTTATATAAACCTTCGCTAAAGGTAATGCAATTACCCTACTTTTCCATTTAGGTAAGAGTTTTATACGTAGTTACGATCCGTAATCACTATTAGATTTTCTTTCGTTTTCCTTTTAACGCCTTGATACAATTCCTATAAGTCCTTGTCTCAAATGATGGATGCCCATTGCTTGACGAAGGTCTCTTTTTATGTATCAAAGGATTTCTCCTGTTCTGTGGCTGCTTGCGACTCGCTTGAATACCAACTCTTCATCTCATGGTTCCTCTTCTCGTAGCCAAAAGTATGTGCCAATGGTTGTAGGTAATTAAATTTTGTTAATATTATAGAAGGGGGTTTGACTTTGGTCACTTTGGTAGCTGTTGGAGTGTTGGTCCAAAAGTTTTAAGTTATACGTGAAATGATGTACTCACCTACCTATCTAAAAAGAGTACAGTGTAATAACTTCGTTTGTTGTTTTATTTATTGCACATTAATAATATACCAATGTACTTCAATAGGTATATCTAAATCTCTTCCACTCAGCCTTTTTTATGTGGACAGAGTGAAAGAATTACCTATTGCGTAGATAGAGAAATAAGTAAAAAAAACATAAACATAATGGGTATATTCTTTCCTAGCATAAAAACAGAAACAACGAACGATTTTGATATATTATAAAGAATTATGATTGACTCTGATAGAGAGTTCGTGGTTCTTCTTCGTTGTCAACCGACAGACGTCCACTGCTGGACAAAGGTCTCTTGCATGGACTTGAACAAGCCTCGGTCTTGCGCCGCTTGAATCCAGTGGTTCCCTGCAACTCATTTTATGTCGTCGGTCCACCTACAGTGGGGGGTCGCCAACACTGCGTTTCCTGGTTAAGACGTGAATTAGTCCATACCTAAGAGTACCTATTCATGTGTTTGGGGTCTCGTACACTGAAAAATGCAATAAACATGAGCAAAGCTACGTTTTCGAGGGAGTCATAGGCGGGTAGGAAATGCTCATTTGTTACCGGCTAGCGGTAGAGGCAGCTATGCCGCGCACGTCCGTTGCTTTCTCATTTTTCACTACATTGGCCTTACGTGTGAATTATTGTTTGCTCTCAGCATCCCCGCCTAAGTGTTGCTGTTTGTTTTGTAATTTTGTTTTTCTCCTTGATACCACTTACATATTATTTTGCACCCCTTGCTAGTTTATTTGATTTTCTTGTTTCTTTGTCTTATCTCTAAAGCATGGCCTAAAAAACCTTAATCGTACCGTTCTACGGGAAACGTAACTATGTATAGGTAACTACTCAGTTTATAATACAATCTAAAATAATAAAATTCCAAAATGAAGATACTTACCTGTATTTTTATTTTAGGATTTAAATACCCAAGCAACCGTATAGCAAAGCAATAGATACCAGTGGCGTGATTTCTGTTACTACTTACTACCTTCGGCCCGCGACTTCATTTTTTCATTTATTTCATTTATTAACAACATGACCTTAACATACGAGTAATAATAAGCGGAGTACTTACATAAGTTATATTTTGGTCATATGCATGGGTGATCGGGTCTGTCACCTAACTAGGGAACCTGTTTTTAGGTTGACATTCCTTATTCCCGCGGGTATTGTGGCTTATAAATGTGTATCCCAGTCTTCCACACAAGAACAATAACAATGACACTACATAAATAACAAAAAGAAAATGTTTTACACTGTTTAAAACTCACTATAACTCCATTAGATACAAATCACTGCACAATATTTTGTATGCCTACCTGCCTAGAGTGACCGGTGAACGCAGTTGTAGATCTATCATGTGAGCGCATTTTGCAAGAAGTGACATGCTTTTTAAAACTTTATTGATAGTTAAAAGATTGAAATTTTTTATTCCAGAATAGTCAGTAAGTTTTCTGTTTCGTCATAACTTAGGGTTGTTAAGTAATTTAAGATAGTTTTCTTAGCCATTGGCTTGGTTTTATTAAATATATTAAGAAATTTATTAAGTTTATTGTAAAGGTAAGGTCCCATGAAAATTACTTGGCGTCGAGTGGATCTCATTTTAATTTTAGATATATTACATACTTGCCAAGTCCTTCTTAATCCTTTTAGTTTTTTTACAATTTCTTTATATTTCAGTTTGATGTGTTGCTTTATGACGACTTCGTCCGCTTCGTCGTGGCTTCGTCGTTTTACCACGTTGCGGTAGGAATCCCCAGGAACCCTCTGTTTTTCCGGGACCTAACCTATGTCACTCTTCAAATTCTCAACTATCCCATGCAAAAATCACGTCGATCCGTTGCTGCGTGATTAAAACACAAGCAGACTAACACTTTCGCATTTATAACATTGTTCAGGTTATTTATAATATAATTATGGTCCCATAAGTGGCGTCTATTTCAGGTAGGTTATAAAAGGGGTTTTTTTATTAATTGAAAATGCTCGACCGCGCGCCGTTGTTATTCATTACACCTTACTATACCTACCTACGTACAAAAATTTATATCAAATAATTAGGTACATAAATCCATCTGTACAGTATTCTGACGTAGGAAATGTAACAATTTGTATGCAAACGCCGCTGTAAATGACAAAAATATTTAACTGTAACATTATATCATCCACTATGAAAGGTGATGCTAATGTATATTAATAGCTATGATCACAATAACTATTGAAAAAAGACTTCTCATAAATATGTCGGCGATGTAGGTACATTAGCGAAAGAAAAAGGCTAAAATTACCCCATTAATATTTAAAACCGGGCCATTATGTATCTCTATGCCCTAATACAGAGCACGCCTACTAACGTATTCGCGTCGAATAAGAATGCCTCTCCAACAAAGGAGGCAAAAGCGCTTAACTGTCCAAACTCAATCGAAATTTCATTTTACGCCTCAAGTATCACGTACGAGCATATAGAATAGACTGCCGTCCTTCGCAAGAATGTGCGCTGTCAAATTTTAATTTCTCCCTCAAATATTTACCGAAGGAAAAAGGATTCCCCGGCGGGCCGCGCTCTAATAAGTTTTCCATAAGCGCACCCCCTCCCCCGGCCGAGGGTGGAAGGACCTGGGAGGAGGCAGAGAAGGCTCTTATTGTGTTTGCCGAAGCTAGCGCATCCGAGCGCATACCTAACAAGATGGATATGTACTCAGCCACCCCCTCGGACGGGCCCGCGCCCGCACCGTCTGAAATACTGCACTGAAATTGCATTTTCGAATACTAATTCCACCTCACTGTTACGTATGTCATCCTGGTTGCTGCCACTGTGCTTTTGTGACTGAATTTTCTATTTGCGGTTGCAATTTTTAATTTCTGTTCGTAGGAACTCTAAGACATATTTAGGTACCCTACTGCACCTGTCTCCCAACATGAGACGATAAATTGACCTATATACTTGTGTACAGAAATTGGTTCAAAACAAAGTCAACTTCCATCGTTTAAATGTTAAAAGCTGAGTTCGTAAATGTCTACCTACCAGTGTGTCAGATATCTAACAGAATTTTATCTAAGAGCGTTGCACGTGTGGATGTGGAATAAGTCATTACGGAATGTCAAATGTGTTAAGACTTTCTTCTTTTTCTGGGGATCTGGGGCTCCTAGCACGCATTCTGACTTACTTTAAGGTTAAAGAAAAACATCGTGAGAAGGACTGCATGCCTGAGATATATTCTCCACAACGTTCTCAAAGGTGTGCATTTGCCAATCCGCACATGGCCCGCGTGGTGGACTATGGCCTTAACTCTTCTCATTCGAGAGGAGACCTTTGCAGTGTACCTAAGATTGGTTGAGATTAATTAATGAAATGTTAGGAAACATAATGCAGATAGGTTACACTATATTTAACGAAGATGTTAAGTATTTATAAAAGTACTAGCTGACTCGGCGAACTTCGTACCGCCAACTTACATACATACATAAACTTACATACATACAACTTACATACATAAATAAAACAAATAAAACAAATAACTACTAAAACTATCCTATCTTTCAAGTTGGACCAAATTACAGATAGTTACGAAGTTTGATCAAAATCGGTTAAGTAGTTTAGGAGTCCATCGCGGACAAACAACGTGACACGTAATTTATATATTAAAAGTATAAGCGTGGTTTCTGTGACCGACACGAGATATTTTTAACCCAACAGGTGAGCACATCGATTTACACTGAATACAAAGACCTACGCTACGTTACGGTTACGTTTATTGCCTCTGTGAGGGCTTACGTCGCGTCATATCGTTTCTTTGTTACGTCACTCTAATACCTACCTACATAAACAGAGTTTACCAGCTTACCTATATCTGATATCTGACACTTTTTATGTTAGAGTTGACGTCACTGAACTAAAACGGGATGACCTACACAAGCCTACACATTTGTTGGCAAGCAGATGTAGCGTACTTTTTTATTATTTACTTCACCATGCTACACATTTAAAGGGTTAGCTATAGAATAACATTTTAGGCCCTATACCCTGTGAAGCTTGCGTTTTTATGTTTTATTGTGTCGTATTAATAATACATGATCGGCATCAAGAGCCCCACTAATGGGTTGCTTATTTATAAGCGTCACAACTTTTCCAAGTACGCATACACTTTTTAGCAAACGTTTTTATCAATTTACACTGCACTTTAAAACAAGAAGCGACATAGGTATACGACCTCCAGATCGATGTCGACAGACAGATACAGTGCTTCTTTTTTTTACGTAGCTACCATAAACATTCAGAGCAAATAAAATTCTATAGACTCCCACCAGATTTATTTCCTTATTCCCCAAACAATACGAAATACAAAAGCGCGCGGAGAGTCCAGTCTTCAGCGATTGTCGCCACCAAATCGGTTCAATATCGCTTTTTCCGTTCGATTATTTCAACCATTTCTTAATGTTTTTATTTAACGCTGAGTATTGAGTGGTGTCTGCTTTCGCCGCTCGCCCTAATTTATGGCGTTGCTTTGCGATCGCCCCGCAGTTTTTGTCCGAACCCAGACCGCCCGAACGAAGAGGAACAGTGACTTGCGAACCACCTAAAACAATTGGCCGTTTAACGTCCATCGATCGTTGGGAATCTTTCTCCAATTCTCGGTCATATTCAACATGCGATGGACTTTGTGGTGATGTATTCAACGGCCGCGTGTTGGAATTCAGTAGAACAAAAAGGCGATTGTGAAGCGAGGAGTCCGCGAGCCGCGAGCGAGTTTTTGCTTGCGTATCGCTTTAATTACCCCGTGGGTGCAGGAACGCGTCGCGGAGATATTTCGGTATGTGACTCCGTTCACACAAAAGTCTCACTAAAAAGGGTCTCGTGTTTAAGAACTTAATTACTTACTTTCTGGAGCGCTGCAGTTTGGTAGCTGTTTAGAAAATCGGCAAGTCAAATAAGTTATTTGAAGTTTTTATTCTTCAGTGAACAGCGTCGCGGTAAAGTTATGACCGCTTTATTTGGCGGTGACCTAAAAAGTGTCGACACAATTATAAAATGCCTGCTGCTCTTCTTGTTCATATTCGTTTGTTTTGGACCTAAACAGTTAACTCGCAACAAGGTGTGGATGTGCACATATACAGAGGTTGTCCAACCGTAACCACCCCTCACGGAGGCCTCAGAAAACATACATTAAAAATGCTCCCCCTAGGGTGGAATAGGGTAAGAGGGGGGAGAATTACAAAGAAAACAGCCTTAATTTCCAATGTCATCTCCGTTCCACCTAATCCTCTTATCGTTTTATATTTTTGGCCTTTGAAAATTCATTTATTTTCGTTTGTTTAAGGAAAACGTCTTCTGACTTTGGGCGTTTGGTAAACTGTTTTATTATTGATTGACTTGGAGAGAACTGCTTCTAACTGACTTCATGAACTTGATTTTTGTATGCTTCTCATTTTGTTTTTATCAAGAAAGTTTTCATAATCTCTCAGTTTTTAGTTAGGTAGAGAGAAAGAGAGAGAGGTTAATTAAGAGTAGGTAACTACTTTTTTCTACGCTTCTAATATTAATGGGCGGGAAGCCGGTAACACTAAAATTGCACTCATACGGATTTTCAAATTATTATTATAAAAAATTGATAGTGTATATAGTCATAGGTGCAATATAAATTTGGTGTGCCAGGATTTATCCTGGCAGCAGTATTTTTTATACTATTAATAAGCAATTTTATTTTTGAACAGTTTACATGGAAAAAATAGTGCTATATCCGTGTAAGTGCAATTTTAGTTTTACCGGGCTCCGGACCATAAATAAAACTATAGCGGATAAATTGAATATGTCAATGTACCTATTTCATAAAATAGTTGTACAGTCATGCTAGTACAGTATAATATTCCCTATAGGTACTGCTTGAATACGTTGTAAACATTTGAATTTGTATTCGAAAGTGTTACATTTCTGTACAGTCGAGTTTCTGTTAAGATCGTATCGGGGCTACTTTATTGAGGAAGTCCACGAGTACAGAAGTTTTGTTTCTTTATTGGCAAAGACTAGAACAAAATCACATTTAGGTTATGGTCCACATGATGCAGCACAATTATTGTACCTAAAGACTTAAGTAGGATTTTTTATCATAGCACATTAATTGGCTCTAATGTAATAAAATTGGCTTATGAAAAACAGTAACAAATCCTACAGAACTATGGTTAGGGGTGGTCTAAGCAGGGTCCTAAAATATGCAGTATGTTACATTGCTCGCTAAGCTCGAATTTGTAACGAGTAGAGAATGCTTGAACCTAATGAATAATAAGTAAGTAATTTATAACAAATGTACATTGTACTGTGTTGAATATTCCATGAGTAACAGAGTTAATATTTAATACCTAATTCAAAACAATAAGACTTATTTCTAACTTGATGTAGGTAGATACTTTTAAGTAAAAATATCACCCAAAATGTGTCTACGTAAGGAGATAGATGTAGGTATAATTTTTAGCCGTACCAGGCTAGTACCATGGGACGCTATCTAGGGGTTTTAGGTTCAAATTTTGGAAGAAATTCTGTGATCTGAGATAACTACCTCACGCAAGTGTTATATTTTATCAGTTTTATCACGCTCTACTGATATAGCGGTGATAGCCCAGTGGTTATTAAGACTTCGGCCTCATTTCGCGGGGTCCAGGGTTTCAATCCCAGGCACCTAGTAACTTATCGGAGTTATGAGCGTTGTAAGTAATTAAATATCACTTGCTGTAATGGTGAAGCAAAATATCGTGAGGAAACTTGCACGCCCGCACGAGAGTTTTCTATAATGTTCATAACCCTTCTCATTCTGATAGGAGACCCGTGTCCAGTAGTAGACTAGCGGTGGATTGAGGTGATTGACCTTGGAGGATTGTTTATAAATTTATTCTGATATTTCCTTAAGTGTAAGTTAACACTTTAATAAAAAATAAGCATAATAAAAAGTAATGTGGCATCTCTAGTTTCTGAAGAGCTCCATGGCAATATGGGGTCTTGGAAAAAGTAGATCAACAACTATAACGTGTTGCTACTAGATGTCGCTAACAGTTGCTTAAACTGAAAAAAGTAGATACATATCACTAATTTCGATGCTGACGTGTAGTTGGACCGCGGCTATGGTGTAATGCTAACACACTCGGGTGCGATTCCCAAGAGGTGTGGGTTAGAACCCCGCTGGCCTCGGTGTTTGATATGTGTTTATAAATTTATTCTGACCTTGGAGAAGACTTGTACTTAGCTGTAAAACAAAAATACAAAACAAAAGCAAGCGCGCTCCATCTTTAGGCTGCATCTTGACTTACCATGAGGTGTGATCGCAGTCGAGCGCTAGTCTAAATATTATATGTACTTATAGATATAGAAAATAACCGGTCTAGTGCTATATAGAGTCATACTTGTGCACTGAGCGTGAGATGTATAGATGGCACTCTTAATCAGCTCTGACTCAAGACTGAGTTAAAACGAGACAGATTTATGTCAGGAAATATTTGTGTCTCATTTTAACTCTATCTTGAGTCTTGAGCAGAGCCAGAGTGCGATCTATAGTTCTCAGCCTAAGAGTTGTGTGTTCCAAATCGAACTACGAATATGGTCACGAAGTTTTCCTTAGGAATGGTGCTATATGGGCCTACGCTAAAAGTACTGCATAAATTTCAATTTTATGTAATATTTCATCTCAGAGCATTGAATTATTATGTACCCTAATTCCTCAAAGTCACAGAGTTAAGTTTAAATCACAGAGGCCATTATTGATCTTTATATTGAGTAAGTATAAATTTTAACTTAGTACTAGCCGTTTCTGAGAAAAAAGGCCTTGACACTCGGACAGGCAGACGGACAACCGAGCGATCCTATAAGGGTTCCGTTTTTTTCGGCACCGGAAAAAACAACATATATAATAAGCAGCATAGAAACATAATATTATCATAATAGTTGGATATCTTATCCAACTCCAGGAGCAAATCCCGGTACAAACTTACTCATTCCGGTCGGCTATTCTTTTCCTCTTATTGGGCGATGCAGATCCGCTCAGACAATAGCACGTCAGTGCGGGTTGTCGCATTAATCAGGTGTAGTGCAACCATAACTCAATCAGTATATAGGCATCGCGGTCAGCTTTATGTATGGAATGACCAATGTACGAGATGTAACCACCACATGGATACGGTTGGAGCTTTTCTTAGTCCTAGTCTTATAAAATTACCTTTGCTCGCGACTTAGTCCGCGTGGCATGTTTTCAAAATTCTCGTGAGGACCCTTTTGTTTTTGTGATAAAAGTAGCCTGTGTCATTTTCGGTCCAAAACTTCACTTTTGCAAAAAGACCACGTCGATCCGTAGCTGAATTTCTGCGTGATTGAAGGACAAACTAAAAGGCAAACATACTTTCGTTTTATAATACAAATATTAGTAACTTAGTATGGATATCAGTTTAAAAGTAGATAAGGTAATTACATTTAAAGCATTCGAACTATAACAACATTTTATTTAAAAGTAATTCCATAGGTATTCAAAGTTTTTAAAAAGGATTTGTCATTTGAGATGGGTATCTAATTTTAGAACCAGTTAAACTCCTTATTCCTTAAACTCTTTTTTCTTATACTTCTAACTATTCCCGAAGACTCTAGATAATCTTATACCAATAATAATGTGGAAAGATAAAAACTTCGCAGTGATCCCTTATCCAAGAAACAGGATTGGATGTGTGACGTTAATATTGTCGATTATTTTTTAATGGAAATCAACGCACATCGCCGGTAGGACCTACTAGGCGGCGAATAACTAGTTCCCATACGCTTTATTCCTTTAACAGAATACGTGAAACGAAGCAAACATAAATTCATCGTAATGAGATAGTAAACTTAAAGGCATATCTTAAGCAATTTATGTCTGACATGACACAGGCTTCAAGTGTTTATCCCCCGGTTCGAGTACCGCATCCATCTCGCAGTTATCAGGCATCGCGGCCGGGAGCAACCCGGCTTCATATTTTACATAGAATGCTGTAGCCCGTACGTCAATACCGGAGACCGCTCAGTCTCAATCACTCAGTTTATATCGATTTGAACATTTGCAAATAGGAGCAGCGATAGCATTGCCTCCGCGATGGATTGATTGAAAACAAACTTTGAGATACTCTTTAAAATACGTAACTTGCATCGCTCGAACGGCGTGACTGACTTGAACATGTTCAATAAATTTATGAACAGATTAATATGAAATTATGCAACAGGTGTATCTATATAGTAGTTGGGTACTCTTCTCATTTTGAGAGGAGATCCGCCGATGAGTTGAGATGATGATGATGTATTTATACCACCAGATCACTAGAAAGATTTAAGCAATGAGAAGCTAAAGGAATACAACTTTTGCGCACGGGAGTCAAGTGCGATTATCGTGTAGATGAGTCTAGAATCTAGATTGACACCACCATGCACTACGACTATTATCGTAATATTGCTCATTTATCAGCTTTTATCTATGATAGTCAAACCAAAAAAATACAACTAGGAAGTGCCTTTAATCTTCTTTCAAGATAAAGAGGCCAATCATTGTCAATTGATACCTACCTAAATACCTTCTTACATGAAACATAAACAATATCCTATTTGAAAACCTATCGATATTTCTCTATCTCTACCAAAGTCATCTCACAGAAGTTTAATACCATGTAATATGCAGGTATAAAGATTTCGAGATGTTTAAAACATTAATTATGCACCGTGGATCATAAAGTATGACAATAAGATTAATTTCTGATTTCTGACGTCATAAAAAGTTAAAATATCTCGTTATTTATTGTGCCGACTTCGTTCCGAGAATTAACGATATTAGACATCATTAATTGGACTAAACCAATATAGACGACATCCTGAGACACGCGTAGGGCCCTTTATTAGTAAAAAATATAGCCAAGTACGACTCTACGAACTAGAGCTGGATTCATGATTTTATATTTTAGTACTTGAGACCTACGGCCAATGTATAAAGTAACAAGCAATCACAGACCAATGGACCGGGAGCCAGGTACAAATTCGGTCAATTATTTCCTCTCGAGCGAAACTTTGTGAAACGCATTAGGGATTTATATTATGAATATTCGCGACCTTCGTCTGCGTTCAGAAAGAGAATAACTTAAGAAAAGTGATTTCCTCCTGGATGAAAATTTATAAGAGGATTGTTAACATGCATTAGTAAATAATGAAAAAAATCAGCTAGCTCTAAGTCAAGGGAAAAGTCGTCAGCTGATAAGATTCAGTAGGTGATAGATGCTGCTACGTCACACCTTTCAAGGTACCAGCTGACAAACTTTCCACCGCGATACAGCAAGCTGAAATTAATTTTCATTCATAGTAGCATATAAACTATCACCAGGTAAATTTTTAGTTGAGAGGAAATCATTGAAAATATAATTTTTTTTTTCATGTTCAAGCAGCCAGCTGAAGTATAATCCACCATGTTATGGTCAGCTGAATTTATTTTTCCTTCAAAATATTAGGTAAACTATAATCTGACAAATTTTCAAATGGGAGGAAATGACTAAAAAACTTTTTTTTTTCTCCATGCGTTGGAGGCTGCCACTGCCCGCCCCACCCACGGAGTCGCAGCTGAAGGTCGCGAATATTCATAATATAAATCCCTAATGCATTTCACGAAGTTTTGATTGGGAGGGACTTGGTCATGAAAATCTGTCACTGGCGCCCGGACCACAATGATAGTTCATGACCAAAAAAGCTTTAACTAAATACATTAATGGCTAGAAGTATTTTGCACAGCGCGTAAATGTACCTGCATACTCAGCGCGTAAAATGTACTTGCCGGATTTTGTCTTTAGTCCAACTACTTCCTCTACCCTTAGTCTTGCTCTATTCTACTTTGTGTTTGGTCATGGTCACTCTAGTTTTAGTAGTATCTTTACTCAAGTCTGGTAAAATACATAGTAGAGTATAGGCTATACTCTGATGAGAATTTGAATCGTCTTTTTCCTAGAACTCAAACTCAACTTTATTCACTTTCGCGACTCAAAACTGCGTGCTGGAAGCTTCTTCGTTGTTTTCATTGTACCAATTTCATCCGTACGGAAAAGGAAATAAAACTGTCTTTAAGTATTAATCATTAAAAGACGCTGTCCCTCGAATTAGTAATAGGTACTTTTAAAACGCATCTTGCATGTCCGGAAAACGTCTCTACTAAAGTCTCCCAGTATTTACGTTGGATATTTTTTCCTTTAGAGGAAGAAAATCCTCGTGTATACCAACCACGATGACCAACTACGCCGCAGATTGTGTCAAGTAACCTACGGACTAAAAACCTCCTTCATTCTCTCACCATTTCTCGGTACTGCATTAGAAAGGTAGATAATATTATTTAGGGTTGTCTTTCTTCCTTTCCGATTGATCATCTTCTTGAGGGTTCATAATGTTTTATTATATATTTCATAATTGTCCTGCATGGCTTTAACTCTTGTCAGACCCATGCCCAGTAGTGGGCCGGCGATTGGTTGAGCTAGGTTGAAATGATGATGATTTCTCAACAGCATTCCGAGTTCTTACCCACGGATCTCTAAAAATGAAATGATGGTCGCGGCATCGTATTCTAAATATTTCTTTGGGCAGCCGATGTTCAATTTTTAATTGTTGTTTTTGTCCGGATTCCGTTTTTTGTGATTGATTCAGCATGCAGTTGTCATTGTGTTCGTTCAGGTTTTGATCACGTTTTTTCTCGGAGCGTCCGATTGTTTGTGTGTTTTAAGGAATAGCCTGACTCGTCGTTTTTGTCCCGGTATGGTAATGTTGTATTATTCTTAATGATTCTGATGGATTTAAAAGTTAAATTATAAGCTTTTATAAAGTAGGTAGGTATACTGCTTTAATCTCTACATTTGCTTATAATGCAAATAATTTCACTGCAAAGTTGAAGTATTAAAATTATGGCTTTTCACACTGTAGGTATACGATATATCGTTTAGGTATCTTTGAAGAGGGTGCGTGATGAATTATAAAAGGCACCTTTACATTACCAGTATCTCTATCTACTCGCCTAATCCCTACTCACTAATATTGTAAATGCGAAAGTGTGTTTGTTTGTTGGAGTGTCCTGCAATCACGCTGTTACAGAGAAACGGATCGACATATTTTTTGTATGGATATAGTTATACGACTTGTAGAGTGACATAGCCTACTTTTTATCCCGGAAAAAAGGATTTATCTACTACTGACATAACCAGCAGTACTTCGTTGGGATCGATGCAGCCGACCCTGTCACCAGAATTTTCAAAATGCATTACGTGAGCCTTTTGGGGCTTTGGTGGCTTCCGCGGGTTTTGTCTCTTGCTATGTGTGATCGAACATTTGAAGTGACTAATAAGGGCCAGTAACATATCAGCCAGTTAAATTCAGGTTATCGTTAAAGTTATATTTGAACACCTCAAAAGTCTTAAGTGACTTTGGCTTTTGGCTGCACAATGCACATGTCAAGGACTTTTTAAAATTTTACCAGACTCTTAACTTAACCAAACCTTATTTTTATTTGATGGGTGAGCAAATTTAACGGTAACTCTCGCTTAACCAATTGACGTGTAACTGGTCCTAAGTGTCTCTAAAGATAAACCGAAAGGTTTTGATCTTTTGTGGTAAATTGTATAAAATTATTGTTATTTATTGACTTATTAGATTTCAAAATGACGCATAGCCATTAAATGTTAAATGGGAATCGAAGTCGGGACTTTGCGCCAGTCATCGTGAGCACATTCATCATATCGACGTGGCTGCACCCTTGCTAATACGGGCTTTCATAATATTCATTAGATGTATAACGCGTTTATGATACGTGATCTTGAGCAAAGGTGTCGACCATTAGCTAAATAAAATGTATCTTTTAACTAAATTGACTATATGGAAAAATACCTCTACTTTATTTTATGTTGGGCGTTTCATTTGACAACGTAATATAGCATGTCTACGATAAATAAAATCTGTTGTTCTTCAGAACAAAACTTACAATTAAGGTTTAAGATTAACATTTTTAGTCTAAGATTAACATTCTGCGAATTAGTGTTTAGTGGTAAACTCGTACACATTTTGTGACTGAATGTTTTTATGTTAACTATATTTGTGTTTCTACATACACTCATTTCAGATTAAATTTAAGATCCAATATTCAGACCAAACTCTTAAATCTGTTTCAACATCCGCCAATACTTCAAGACCATACCATACACTTAGTAACCTGGTAAAATAGAAAATTTTACGACTAATCGAAGGCAACAAAGTCATAACTCGTATTTGCACGGGACCAGATCTGGGCCAATTCAAAAGAGTAATCGTAATAGCCACCAGAACAAAAATATAAAGCGTTTTACGACCCTCCTGATTTATTCCTCGTTCGTAATTTGATGTTTCGGTACAACAGAGGATTTAATAACTTCTGATAGAGATCGCTTAGAGCGACGTAAAACTGTTCGCGTCTTGTGTAACAATCATAAAATACACATTAAGACGCATTAAGATACATCTTTACCGCTCCTGGTACCCCAGTCTTTCGCTCTTAATCTAGCTATTTTAAAACGCAGATTGGTCGGTTTATTGACTGACGTCATAACTGCTTTTATTGCTATAAATCGTTATTACCGCCTACATTATTTTATTATGCCTATTCCGGGGATTACTCTCAGTACAAAAACATGATAATATATTTAGTATCTAATCAACGTTCTTCAGATGAAATTCCTTTCCGATAACGTATTATTTCAACATTAAGTACAACACGTCCTTAGTTTTGACCTAATAATTCTTTTATCTGTATTTTTTTTACATTACAAACGGTTGGTGAGTGGAAGCAACATTTAAGATTGACGTGATAAAAACAAGTTACGTCATACCTATTCAACTAGTTTCAACAGCTAACTATGGATATTTTAGGTAAACATTTAATTAACATCGTAAAGTACCAAGACGGGGCAATCTCCCAACACTTATCAAACGTCCATAATAATTTGAGACGCGTTGTTATGGCGAGGTGCAAAACTGGCTGACCTGACATCACGCTTGTGACCCTCACGGTACGTGCCTCTCTTTCACTCGTAGCGAGCCCTCTCTCTTGCACATCACGCCCCCACTTTTCATAATCATCATTCTAAAGTCACATGTTTTCGTGACGTCTCTAATTTAATGAACTTTAAATCATTGGCGGTAAACACGAGTTTCGATTGAGTCGAGCGGTCGGCCGATGTCTAAATGTGTTCGAGGCTGTCTCTGGGCATCAGCGTGGTCTATTGTCATGTCGTTTTCTTCAGCTTTTATAAACAATCTTTTATTTTCACCTACGAATGTAATCGGCGCGCGCTCGTGGAATGTCTGTCTCTATTCTTATCGGGTGGTCGTTCCGGAGGTAACAAGAGTACAAAGGTTGTTTTGAGATGCCACGCCGTGTCACCGGTGTGTAGCAACGGACGGCCGATCATTTGGTTGTAGCTTGTAACTATATTTATTCCTATGTTTTAAATCGAAGAATGTTACAGTTAAGTTCATCGATGTATAATATTATTATGTAGTACTGGTTATTATGCTTTCACTGATCGTGTCAAAGGATATTTTATTGGAATTCAATAATAATCGACTAGGTACCTAGACCTACCTGCCTTTTTTAACATCCTCTAATTATTAATGTAATCATTATTTAAGTTCACTGTACTTTAATATCGATTTTAATTAAAAATCTCTTAAAATTATTGCTACAGCGTGACAATTGCAATTTCCTCTTGGCCGATACTCCTCGCTAAGTATTGGCTAGCTAAAATACATTGTTGCAGAAAGAACGCTATAAATTCAGCCACCACAATACCTAATTGAGAATGTTGGTGATGATGCAGGTCCTCAACCTTAGACAATTTCTAAATCGTCCAACTCCTCAACTATACCTACTTATCTTTGCAAGAATCAGGTTGATCCGTTGCTCCGTTGCTGCATGATTGAAGGCCAAATCAACAAACCAACTGGCCAACGTACTTATAACAAACACAGCTTCGCGTTTCTTATACCTAGTAGTACCTAGTAGGAAAATAATAGACGTATTATTTCAAACTCATTAGTATCGTTACTTAAGACAACAATATCAACCAACCAACAATAAAACGAATGCCCAACGATCTTTATTATATTTTTTATCTTTAAGCAATTTGCTCTTGCATTAAAAGTATAACACAATGAAAAAAAAGTTTTTTTTTTTCTATTTAATCAACGACACAATGATTCACAATATCTGCATAGAACACAATATTTATTAATGTTTTTATTGCATGCAATTTGTCATTCATTCCGGTTCAGTTTTTGCAACCTTATATTATCTGATTTTAATTGCGTCCAGCGAGGTAAAGGCCAGGACAGATGGTAGATAAATAAACCTCCTAGACGCTGCTGCAGCGCTGCTTCTCAATGACATTCCGAACCAGGCAGTGGTAGATTCATAAAGTTTATTTGTATAAAAACTATTCTATTCTATTGACAAAAACAATTTTTTTCATTCGAAATTGAGAGGCTTATTAAATTTTTTGAATGTCTACAACTTTATACCTAGAAATGAGGTAGGTAATGGAAGGGTAATTAGTGGTGATAATTTTATTTACAAAAATGTAAAACTTAAGTTTTTATTATTAAATATTAATTAGAGTAAGTAAAATAATTCTCCAATTACTTTTCTCGCGTTTGCATAGTCTGCACTAGGCTTTAAAATGGCTGAAACAAGAATGCGTCCATAATTTGTAATGAGGCAGCGTCGTGAGATGTTTCTCTACGCTTCGCCTCTCAATCGGTTTGCCTTGTTAAACCGTTCCCATGCTCGTAACTCCTGACTCCCGGAATTGAGGAGCCAATGCTCTTATTAACAACCATTATAATTTCATCTTTCATCGAGCTTACTTTATCTTCATAAAGTCCAATGTTACGCACATACTCTACACACACAACGCACACAGCACATACTGTTGATGTTTTAGTAAGGATTCTTTGGTAAGTTAGGTAGAATTTCAACGTAAAAGTTATTGCAACGCTTTTGCAACGTCGAATAAGGATTTAGATTGAATAAGGACTGATGATCGTTGAGGTCTAATGTACTGCAGCGGCGACCTCGCAACCGAAAGCACAGTGTTGGTACTTGGCAGACCTCCTAATAGGCAGACCGAAGACATCAGACAAGTAGCAGCGAATCACTGGATACAGGCTTCACAAGACCGAGGCATGTCTGCCGTTTGACAAGGAAAGGCTTAAATTTTATTGCTAGTGGACACTTGGCTGATTTTATTTATTTATTTTAACAGATAACAGAGATAGTAAAAGTACAATTAACTTCACTATAACTTGTCCCTTGCCGTTAATTTGGTACCATTGTTTCACACAATGAAAACCCTGACAACGGCTTGAGATTAAGCAATGGTGCCAACATGACGGCAAGGATAAGTTAGGCTGAAATTAGACGAATCATTTTTGCGAATAAGCAAAAATCTCGAAAAAATAACTGTAGAAAATTCACCCTTAGGGCGAATTAAGACGGTTCATTTTCGCAAAAAATTTCGGAACGTTAAACGAGGCACCGTCTTATTTGGGCCTTATAGTGAACGGTCTGTAGTTATAATGTCTTACCATAGACACGTTATGGCACGTCAAACGAATTCCCGAGCATTCAAAGAGAAATCCCACTAAATTCCTAATCGTTAAATGGCTCCTTAATTTCTCCTTCGTGCTTCCTTTACCGCGACGATGATTTCCGTAACGGTAAGTCTAAAATGTTGATTGCACCATTACAAGATAGTTTGCTGTTTGATATCTATTATGTATTAACTTGCATTAGAATTCGACCACTTGTATAAGTTACAGCGATGCACCTACGCAGATGTTTTGAATTTTTGTGGTAGGTGCGAAAATATCTTCATCCGTATTGGTTGTTCTATGTTACGTAGAAGGCATGGTAGCGACGACGGTTATTATAGGTATAAAAATAAAAATAATTTCTTCTTGTATTTCAAACTTAAGGCAACATGACATGACTTTCATTAGGAAGTTTTAGTTCTGCATTATTAATTTCTCCAGTAGGTACTAACAAACATTTTATTGTTGATGTTATAAAAGAGGTCTTACTAAATTATAATTAAGTATAGTCAGTTCGGTTATCCATCGCTACTATAGGTACAATCCTACCATCTTAGACTGCATCGTCACTTACCATCAGGTGAGATCGCGGTCAAGGGCTGAAAAAATTGAGTGTCGTGGAACACTAGGTTGGAACAAAGTTCCTTCTCATAATAAATTAATAATAAAAATAAATAAAATAAAATAATAATAATCTGAAGTCAGGATTCAAACCCCCGAACCCATAGTTTCACTCCAGACATTAGTCGGCCTAAAGTGTGCGTGAACAAGTGTAAATTATTTTTAATTTTTTACCAAATATTATTATTAAATTATAAATTAGGTATTATAAATAATAATAAAATAAAAAATAATAATCAGAAGTCAGGATTCGATCCCCCGAACTGATAGTTTCACTCCTTTGTTTAACCGATAGGCCACCAAATTTATTATGTTATGTGTGTAATAAACGAAGGCCACAAGTGTCGTGACGGAAAATTCTTACACTTTTTCCGGCTAGCCTCCATCCGCCAAACCGTCCGAAAAGGAACTTCGTCGTTTCATGCCTACCTAATTTTCTATTTATATGGAAGAGATTACATCAACTGGAGTCAATTATTTTACAAAGAGTAGGTTCGAAAGTTTAGACACTGCCCTTTGAGAACACGAGAGATATGTATGAATCAAGCAATTTACAGCGGAACATAAATTGTTTCAATTGTCTGTACCACGAACTTCGATACTAATTGATCACGCTTACCCGATTGTCCTGATTCAATGCCCGTAGGTACACACCCAACTATGAAATTCTTTTGCAAATATTGTTTACCATGGTAGGTACCTAAATATAAAAGATCTAAACATAAAAAGTCTCTAATACTTTACGAAGAAGTTCATATATTTTTTTGTAGATTTAAATCCAAATTGAGCCATGTTTATAAGTTGTTTTCGAGGGTGATCACAAATCGCCTCGCCCGAAGACTTGACGATTTTCAACCTCCGGAGCAGGCTGGTTTTCGAAAAGGCTACAGCACCGTAGACCACATCCACACCTTAAGGCAGATTATACAGAAGGCCGAAGAGTATAATCTACCACTCTGCCTTGCTTTTGTGGACTACGAGAAAGCCTTCGACTCTATCGAAACTTGGGCTGTTCTGGAGTCACTGCAGAGATGCCAAGTCGATTGGCGTTATATCGAGGTGCTGCGATGTATTTACGATACTGCGTCAATGACCGTCCAAGTACAGTCTCAGCAAACAAAACCAATCAACTTGAGAAGGGGGGGTTAGACAGGGGGATGTAATATCCCCAAAATTGTTTAATAGTGCACTAGAAGACCTCTTCAAAACGCTGGACTGGACAGGACGAGGCTTTAATATAAATGGCGAATACATCTCACACCTACGGTTCGCTGACGATGTGGTTATCCTGGCAGAGACTCCAGAAGATCTGGAGCAGATGCTGAGTAGTCTAAGCCGCTCTTCCAGACGAGTAGGTCTCGGGATAAACATGGACAAAACCAAGGTTATGTTCAATCAACATGTTGTCCCGATACCCGTGAACGTCGAAAATGTTGGAATCGAAATTGTTTCAGAGTACAACTACCTTGGCCAGACCATACAATTGGGTAGAAACAATTTCGGCGAAGAAGCCAACAGAAGGATACGGCTGGGCTGGGCGGCATTTGGAAAATTAAGTCAGGTCTTCTCATCGTCAATACCTCAATGCCTGAAGACGAAAGTCTTCAATCAATGTGTCCTTCCCGTCCTCACTTATGGCGCTGAAACGTGGACACTAACAAAAGGCTTGATCCACAAATTTAAAGTCACTCAGAGAGCTATGGAGAGGGCTATGTTAGGAGTTTCTCTTAAGGACAGGATTCGGAATGAAGAGATCCGTAAGAGAACCAAGGTCGCCGACATAGCTCAAACCATTAGCAAGCTGAAATGGCAGTGGGCAGGCCATGCTTGTCGTAGAAGCGATGGCCGTTGGGGCCGAAAAGTCCTAGAGTGGAGACCGCGAACAAGTAAGCGTAGTGTGGGGCGCCCTCCAGCACGTTGGACTGACGATATAAAGCGGGTGGCGGGAAGTGGCTGGATGAGGAAGGCTGAGGACCGGGTGTGGTGGCGTTCTCTGGGAAAGGCCTATGTTCAGCAGTGGACGTCCGCAGGCTGAGATGATGATGATGATGATGAAATCCAAATAAAACAGTACAAAATAAATGACATTCTATATCATTACAAAAGTTATAGTTCACTAATTTTATGTTATGAATTAAAATTAAAAAGCACTATTATACACAACAAGTGAAAGGTATATTAAAACATTGTCTCTTAATTCTGTAGGGTTAGTACAAGATTGGATAGTTAACTATGAATAGTAAACTATGATATTACCATCAAAGTAAAATAAACCATAACGGTATTGAGTTAGAGCTCAATTTCGTGTATGTATTCTTATATGTTTAAGTAACGAAAACGCTCCAAATTAAAATCGTCTGTATTGAATTTGTGACTTTAGATCGATACTTTTATGGTTTATTTTACTTTGATGCTAATGTCATAGTTAACTTTTACGATCAAACGAATTAAAACTCGGACTAGCCACCCTGGATCTAAATGCTATGCTCCACGGGCCAGAAAATGGACGTACGACGACGTCACATACCTCGCTCCGCGACCATCATTCCGTAGAAAAATGTATAAGTTAAAAATTAAATAAAATCTAAAACCCCATCGAAGTCACTGCAGTGTATAAGTATTTGATTTTTATAACATCACCGTTATTTTTTGAAGGATTGCCTACAACAATCAGAAGGACTTACCTATAATCGCTACTAATATTACAAATACGAAAGTGTGTTAGCGGGTTTGTCCTTCAATCACGTAGCAATGGAACAATTACCTAACCGACATGATTTTTGCTTTTAATCCCGGAAAAACAAAAAGTTCCCGCGTGATTTTTAAAAACTAAATCCACGCGGATGAATTCGCGGGCTAGTTATAGGTATTCTATTTTCTTACCATAGTAAATACCTCACAAATAAAAAAATTTAAATGCCAGTGTAATTATTAAATACTTAACAGTAGGTACAGATAGCAGCGAGTAATACGATCGAAAGAACTTTTTTACCTAACCCAGGAATGTATTGAAAAAGCTACGGCATGTGCTCGGCCGCGCTCTACGTGTCTATCGGCACATACCGACGGACTAATCGTGTCTAATAGAGATTTCCTAGCAATAACGTATTGTAGGCATTCTGTAATCTGTTGGTATTAGAGCGGCCGGGCTATTAGCGGTGTATTCTCGGACTAGATAGATGGCTGAGACGTTTTTTGTGCAATTAAACTACCGTCACACTTGTGTTGGCTGAGAGATTCTTAGAGTTCCGTACCCAAAGGAAGGGACCCTATTACTAAGCCTCGGCTGTCCGTCCATCTGTGGGCTGTATCTCATGAACCGTAGGTAGATACCTGTACCAGAATTTTTATTTCTATTGCCGCTAAAACAACAAAAAAAATTAAAAAAAAAATTAAAAGAAAACTTTATTGTATGGAGAGCCCATACAATAAACTTTTCTTTTTGCTCGATCTTAATGATAGCTGCCTAGCTGGTGTTAAATCTTGTACTACGTCTGTACGGAACCCTTCGTGTGGGGGTCCGACTCGCACTTGGCCGGTTTTTAAACACCACACACACAGGCCACAAAAATATTAACCGGTGATCATTTAGGCCTTGACGTCTTTTCTAAAGGGTTTAAGCATTGTCTCGGAGGCATTTTCGCCGGTGACTGTGGAGACCGATCCGTGAACGGCAGTTACGTCCGCACTTGCTGCAGCAAAATCTGACGATCACAGATGCAGTCGCGGCAGACGACGCGGACGCGGTCTGCTGTGGTATTTTCTAAAAATGATTGCATCAGTGTAACGATCGCGAATCGCGATGACCTCTGATTGGCTGGTACTCTCCCGCTATTGGTTAAAATGCATTGCTGCAGATTCTATGAATATAATATTTATGAATTCAGCCAATCACCACAATTCGAACTGTAGCAATGATTGATGCAGCTATTACAGATGCGTCACACAGTATTTCTGAACCTATCCCTTACTCTGTGGTATTTCTTGCATAGGAGAGCGAGGAGGCGCGGGCGGGCCAGCTGTGATAGCTTAGTGAGACTTCCGCCTCCTTTTCGGGGGGGTCCGAGGCCCTATCCCAGGCATGACTCTAACTTTTCGGAGTTAGTGTGGGTCATTCATTAGGCAGGTGAAGAAAAACATCGATCGAAACCTGAACACCTAAGGGTTCTTCATAATTTTTTCCAAGGTTTGAAGTCTGCTAATCCACACTTGGCCATCAAATACAAATTCAACATTATTTATTTCATGTAGGCCAACTTGTGGCTCTTACGATAAGTCAAGAATCTACCACAGACAGCTGATTCTGCTGAGAAGATCCGGCAAGAAACTCTGCAGTTGCTCTTTTCAAAACAAAAATGTTACAAAATGTCATATCTATCATCACAGTCGAAGAGCCTTCTTATTTGAGAGGATACCTGTGCCCACTACGTAATGGACTGGCGATGAGTTAAGATGAATGAATAGCAACATACGGATAGCCTACGGGTTTCATATTTTTTTATTTAGACTCTATTTTAGTCTCATCTGAATATATTTTTGCCAACCCAACGTAACGACTATTAATTAAGAAATTTCTATTTTATTTCTTACTAATCAATTCTTTCTTTTTCAGGTAAGGATCAACAAACACACAGTCAACGTTTTGTAAGTGAACTAGACGGTCTTCGTCGAATTATGATATTTTGGTGTATTGGTATCTTGTATCTTTATTTCCACTACTTTATGTCGACAGTTCGACTTATCGACCAGTGGACAATACTCTGGGAGCGAAAGAATTATAGTTATTCGGCATATTATAATTTCGAAACGCGGTCGTCAGACGTTAAAAAACCACACAAGACTTTTACGGCGACAGGCCATGCTTTATGAGCCTTCTGTCGGTTAGGTCACATTAAAAACGACAATTAACGGTGCCAAATAATAATACTTATAAATACTTATATCACATGAGTAAATAACCGAATAGAGCGTTTCACTATAAATTGACCTACCTATTCTTAGCATAAGCATTACCAGGCATTACGAATGGCTAATAGGTTCGCAACAAATTACGACGATGCACTTCTCCGTTAGCAAGTGATAGCCTAGTGGTTAGGACTGTGGTCTCCTATTCGGGGGGTCGCAGGTTCGATCCCGGGTTCGACCTCTGACTTTACGGAGTCAAGTGCGTTTAAACAATTAAATATCACTTGCTTCAACGGGGAAGGAAAACATCTTGAGTAAACCTGCACACCTGAGAGTTCTCCATAATGTTCTTAAAGGTGTGTGAAGTCCGCCAATTCGCATTGGGCCTGCGTGGTGGACTATGGCCTATATCCCTTCTCTGAGAGGAGACCTGCGCTCAGTAGTGAGCCGTTGATGGGTTGCTAATGATGATGATGATGATGACTTCTCCGTTACCGCTTGATTGAAAGACAAACCTACAAAGAAATACACTTTTGAATTTTTTTAAACAGATTATTATTAAATAATCTGTTTGTTCTGTGTCTCTGCAGGTTAGATAAATTTTATCTACTAAATATATTGCTTAATTTAAGTTCTCCTGTGACAACCCTACAAAAATAAGTCTACATTTGCACAGTCTTTAGAAGTTCTGACTCTGCTCGGTTGCATACTTTTAAAGGTATCCCATGAACACATTACTGGTAGTTGATTAGTTGGTAAGTCCCGTAAATGGTATGTTCAGACGCTAACTGCCTTCATTTATATGCGCACATTTCAATACACTATAATTATTTTTTCTTTACAAAGTTCAATAATCACTTTACATTTTACAAATTATTATTGTAATAAGTACGACTTAAGAATAAAGTATGGTAATAATTAATAGTTTTTGTGAATATTAGCTATCTGCAAAAAGAAAAATTAAGTAAAGAAAAATCACCATTTACGATTCAAATTGAAATTTTACCGATTCCAATTATAATATATCGAAGGAGTTTTCTAAACACTAAAATATTTTTATTGAGAAATAAATTTATTTTTTAAGTCATAAGGAATCTAGATTAATGAATCAAAAAGTTTGAATATTATCTAAATTATACTTTTCAATTTATGTCATAATTGCAAAATTGCAAAAATCTTGAATACTTCAGTCACGTTTTCCTAGTTCCATGACTTCAGTTAGTTGTGAAGGACACAATTATGAATCCCCGAACATCCTTGTTGTAAAAGAGACCAAGATACAAATACATAAGAGCAATCAGAATGTCCTGGTCCTTTATTAATTTGAATAACCCGCAATTAAGTCAAATGAATTCCAGCAACACTGACATAAAACAAACCACGCGGGGGCAACAATAGCCCTGGACCAACGTAGCATAAAAAATAAAAACCGTACCAACATAAAATATTAATAGAAATGCACGTGTGTTCATTGTCAATAAATTACCAGAGTGACAGAGCAATAAAAAAGTATATTTCCTTCGGAGTGAATGGGAGGCTGTGGAGGCTCCGATGTGAGGTAGCCAATAAAAGTGGCTGGCGGGCGATCGTAAACCCGGCCGAGACTGCGTGGCGAGACGCTGCAAGGCCGGCATCCTGTCCACTAAATAATACTTAGACGTAGAACACAACAGAGCAGTGGTAGCCTAGTGGATAGGACTGGTGTCTACTATTCGGGGGGTCGCGTGTTCGAACCTCTGACTTTTCGAAGTTATGTGCATTTAAGCAAATAAATATTCAACTATAGACACAGAAAAGCCTCGTAAGGAAACCAACAGGCCTAGCATGCACGTCGAAGTGATATCTCGCAGAGAGAGAGATATTGTCGATGTAGGTTGATTTCTCGTTTCCTCATTTAAACTTCAAAATTCGAGAAAATTACGTCGCCACTCGCAATGTTAGAGTTAGTAGAGATAAATATAAAATATAGATAATAGAGACAATAACTTTTGACGTAACGAGACGAATCATGGTGTGAAACCATGTTAGTTTCGATAGAGATATAGAGATAATACAAGAAAAGGGGTAGACAAAATTTTCTCTGCTAGGCCTGCTGCACGCCAGGGTGTGTTATGTGTAAAGTCTGCTTATTTGTTTTGAGCTAGCTTGGTGAACTATGGCTATCATCATCATCAGCAATCCATAAACGGGCAGGTCTCCTCTCAGAAAAGGGATAAAGGCCATAGTCCACCAAGGCAAATCGGCAGACTTCACCCACCTTTGAGAACATTATGGAGAACTATCAGCCATTCAGGATTTCTTACGATGCGTGTGATATTTAATGGCTAAAACGTACATAGCTCCAAATAGGAAACTGCATTCCTAACCAGTGAAGTGTGCGAGATTGCTTAAAAGGAATAGCTTCAAAATAACAATTACAATTAATCCGATGCGAATGCTCTAGAAAAACGGAACATAACTTCAGAAGTTACTTAAGTCAACATAAAAGTTTCAATTATCGTGTCCACATCCTCCGAAACTCATCTGAATGAATACCAAATCTCACACGTTTTCTCCCCAAATACGGCATACAACATGTCGCAATAACACGCATTATTTCATTTCGGAACCGCCTAGATTTACTTCATTTGTAATACCGAAACAGAGAGGTGACATATACTAGAGGAGGTTGTTGCCTCAACCTGATTGGTGCGAGAGACTATTTATATAATAGTCATCTTTTTATTTTTCAGATGACACTTGAAGCCATCAGCCTCATTCACTTAAATATGTATATCGAGATCCGAATCACTGTCTTACTAACGATTACGCATACCTGTTTCTGGACAAAATGACGCCGACCGAGTTGCTTAAAACTGTTGTTGTTGAAAATAAACACTCACACAAAGTCTCATTTTTTAGATTAACATTCAAGGCCACCATTTCTGCACCTTGGGACCCCAAATCTATGTGCCTCACTATTTCATCATTTTCATTTTTCACATTTCATTTCAATAGCTATTTCATTTTTGCAACTCAAAAGCCACATTGGTTACCTGTTGGTTACTGTGGTTCTTTTACTTATTTGATGTTTAAATAAGTTCAAAGCTTCTCTCTCAGCGTCGTAACTCGTATTCCTCATTTCTTAGGCGCCATAGCCCTCTCCATTAATCGGTAATCCTGAGGATTTTCCTGGTATAATAGTACGTTTGGCTTACAGAATCATCCGCAGACGACTCTACTAAGAGTACCATGCGTGATGCGATTCTTACGTAGATTTTGCTTCTCCAGCAATATGACATCTCTGGGTACCAAAATCGACTAGAATCATCGGCGTATCGCATCGCCTTAATTCGCTCCCTGGCGTAATACGATAAGAGGCATGAATCTTGCATGAGTCACGTGGAATGGCTCGAGAGGTTTTTTTCCAGAGCCAAGTGCAACATTGAAAGGTCAGGGGACTTTTATTTAATTAGATGGGACCGCCTGATGCTTCGTTTGTGTGATAGAGGGTTGTATTTTTTATTTAAACTAACTTAGCTACCTTTACTATTAGGTAATATTATGTCATAATATGCTTTATCTGTCTGTGTCTGTGCGTCATATTTTCATTGTTTAACCATCAGTCAATTTTGGTGGGATCCGGAAATGAGACGAATATTAAAACGGTCCGTCACATTTGCACGAATATGAGTGAATTTAATTTTATTGTTGACTGAAATTCACTAATGAATATGCAAAGTTTTGGCATGGTTTTTTTTCACGTGTGTGAAAATATTCTAACTTATTTTAATTAACTATATTACTAACTCGTAAAAGGATAACGCTATTTGCTAATTAAACTAAACATAGATACTTACTTCTGAGAATAAGTGTAGCTTCATTACTAAGTAATAAAAATATATTATGTTGGCTTTAGTTTGTTGAACCAGGTTAGATTATCCACTTTTAATTAGGTACTTGTGGTTTGCTGTGTTGCTAGCCGTTACGAACGTAACGTCTCATTATCAGACTAGAAATATAAAAATCGGCCAAGTGCGAGTCGGGCCTCGCTCCTTTAGGGTTCCGTTAAAAAACAAAAAATCGGCCAAGTGCGAGTCGGGCCTCGCTCTTTTAGGGTTCCGTTAAAAAAAAATTCAATAAAAATATTTCCATGTACCCATGGAAATATTTTTATTTAATTTTTTTAATTAAATTTAATTTTTATTATTTGTTGTTATAGCGGCATTAGAAATACATAATATGTGAAAATTTCATCTGTCTATCTATTACGGTTTACGAGATACAGCCCGCTGACAGACGGACGGACGGACGGACGGACGGACGGACAGCGTAGGCTTAGTAATAGGGTCCCGTTGGTACCCTTTGGGTACGGAACCCTAAAAATTAAATAAAAATATTTCCATGTACCCATGGAAATATTTTAATTTAATTTTTTTAATTTAATTTAATTTTTATTATTTGTTGTTATAGCGTCAATAGAAATACATAATATGTGAAAATTTCATCTGTCTATCTATTACGGTTTACGAGATACAGCCCGCTGACAGACGGACGGACGGACGGACGGACGGACAGCGTAGGCTTAGTAATAGGGTCCCGTTGGTACCCTTTGGGTACGGAACCCTAAAAATTAAATAAAAATATTTCCATGTACCCATGGAAATATTTTAATTTAATTTTTTTAATTTAATTTAATTTTTATTATTTGTTGTTATAGCGTCAATAGAAATACATAATATGTGAAAATTTCATCTGTCTATCTATTACGGTTTACGAGATACAGCCCGCTGACAGACGGACGGACGGACGGACGGACGGACAGCGTAGGCTTAGTAATAGGGTCCCGTTGGTACCCTTTGGGTACGGAACCCTAAAAAGTACCACAACAGGTAAATTGACGTTAGCTTATGATTTAGAAGCAGTTAAACAAACATTTACAAAAAACATTTAAGTCGCCGACTTTTGACTTTTAATGCATAAATTATTATTATTATAAATGAAGAATTCAATTCTAATCAATGAAGATTCCGGACCTGAACGGTCGTACCTCTTTTATCACCTTTCTACCTAAATTTATTATTGATAAACTACTTTTAGTGTAGGTACGTACGCTAGCGGCTAGAAGTTTCCTGTGACTTCAGGCGTAATACGCGCGTTGCTGTACGAAAAAACTTCTGATTTTGATCGCTCTATCTAAAATTTCCTAAGTACTGCCAAAAATTAAAAATGGTGGTTTGGATTTTCATTATGTGATGATTTGTAAATGAATGAAAACTTCATTTTTTAAGCGTATCACAGGCAAAATACTTATTCTGATTGAACACTGTCTGTGAAACCGCTCATAATTTTTTTTTTTTGTTAGGCTTTTACCTAATCCTAATCATACCCTAATCAAACTGAACAAAAACCCTAATACAATCACTTTTTTATGAATAATATGAACAGATTCCAAGCTCCGAAATTTTCTTTTAAATTTTTAAAAGGAACAGTAGCCGAGAGAGGAAAAGTCAAGTCTGGCATGGACTCGACTTTTTCTCTCGCCCCTCCAAATTAGCGTAAAGCTTGTATTACGAGTGGGTATTACAATAGTGTAACTGGTACAAAAGTCCACACCTTTAAGCATCGGGGCAATAGAGTTGATATTGAAGCATATTATGTTCTGTATCGCATGCATAATGCTGGGCTAGGAGGAGTTTCTCAATTTGTCGGAATCTTTTTTTTTTAATGTATGTTCACCGATTACTCGAAGACGCCTGAACCAATTTGGAAAATTCTTTTTGTTTTAAAGGGCATACTTCCCTATACTATATACACTTTGTAGTGGCGCGGCTGTTTGAAGTCGGTTTTTTAAAAATATTTTTTTATATTAAATTATCGGTTGTCATGGTTGTTACCTACTTTACCTAAAAGGCATTTTAGCTGAGGCACTTTCGACATCACAGACAGACAGTTCACTTTTATTTACTTGTATAGATTATAGCCTCGACAGTGGATGGACGGTTTGACGTAGAGAAAGATATGATCGGTGACCCGGTGCTGTGGCCTCACCTCCTAATCTCCACGATTCATCTTCTAATACCTCATCTTGTTTCGCCGCAACAAAAAACATGTAATGCTTTTAATTAGATTAAATTGATTTATACTGTACCGATCGAATGTTGAGATAACTTTGGTTTTGAGTAGGCTTGCCACACTTTACAATTTTTTTTGGATCGAGGAAAACACCAGATTTAGAATGTACCTACTGTGCAAAATGAGATAGGTACTATGAAAAATATTGTGCTTGTATATTACCTGTTATTAGTATTGATGCTCTTCTTTGTCTCAGCCATACTAATTAAAATAAGCAATGATGAACTAATATGGACATTTAGGTTATACTTGTATTGGACCCCGTTTTTTGGGCACTTATCCGTGGTATTACCAGTAGGACCACCGGTAGTAGGTACCACGGGAGCTTTTTATTGTAATTTGTGAGTATGGACAACAAGCTATATATTCTATATAGTATTATAAGTATTTATAGTATTCTGATAGTATTGTTTCAAGTAAGTGAAAAACGTTTGCATTTTTCTAACTTTACTTTGACGAGGTTTTACGTCATGCTGAATAAAGGTTAGTCATAAGTTCCGCTACCATTTATAAGTAAAAATTGGCAAAGGGGCAGTTCAAGCATATATGAAATCGAGACTTTCCTTCTCGGATATGAAAGGTCCGGTACACTTGGTCACCCTCATCATTATCATCATCAGCCATTATGCGTCCGCTGCTGGCCTGCAGCTAGACATAGACAACGCGAACTCTTTCAGTCCACGACCTTTCGCATCCAATAATTGGTCACCCTACTTGTGATATAATTAATGTCTGCAAATAATGACCGTAACGAACATTTTGATAGACTATTGTTGGAGGAAAATACTTGGGGATAGTTACAGCCGTAAACATTTTTTTATTGGTAGCGGACCGACGTTAACTTTTAATTAGGTTGATCACGATTACCAATATCCAAATGAGGATATTACATTGCGTGGGCCGAATCTTTTATTTTGCCTTAGGTAACGGAAATTTCTGGTTTCAAAAGGCAGAAAATATTTCTCGCGCATCCGTTTAGAGAGGAAAGGTGATTGATTCTACTTACATCATGAGTCATGACTACCATTTATACTAATAACACTTGTATAGGATATTTGTCTATATATCCTATACAAGTGTTTAGCTATATATACAGATTTAAAGTATGCAAGCTTGTATGAATTATGAAATAGTGAACTGTGATGTCACAAATATTTGACGAACTTTTACCAGTTTAATTGATAGTTTATCATAATATATAAAAATTCTTTAAAAATACCCGACTTCAAACGCCACTGCAACGTATAAAATAATCAGTTTGTACACGTAGGTATGTTGAAGTCGGGCGGGCCTACCTAAATAGAAAGGATGAAACCAATGCGCGAAGCTAGCCCGCTAGCTTCAACATACGTGTACAATAATTATAGAATTATTTTATACTTTTCAGTCACGTTTACGTTTTCAGCCGGTTTTTTTTAAAGATTTTTTATATATTATTATTTTAAGCTTTTTAGGGCCGATTTCACCAACGTAAAAAAGTGTTATCCGAGCGTTTTGATATTTTGACAGTATTTGCAATACAAAAACTGTCAGAACTCCCAATTTATTCTTTGGATAAACGTCACTCGGCGTTGGTGAAATCGGCACTAGTGTAGTGTAGTAGCTTCATAAGATAAATCCACACATTCTCTGATTGCGAGCGATTTGCTCGCAATCAGAGAATTGAGATTCCTATTGCAAGTTGAACTTGAGGAGTTCCGTCCTCCATCACCGAAGATATTCATCAAATCTTCAACAAATTTAAATAGGAGCAACCTGACGGTATGTCCTTTCAAATAAAAAAAATTATTGAAATCCGTTCAGATTTTACGGAGTTATGGAGTAACTTCGCCAAAAAAAAGCGCTTCGAATTGAGAACCTCCTCCATTTTTTTGAAGTCTTAAAAATTACCATTAAACTTAAAATTAAACGTGTATTTTACATATTTATCTTATATTAGAAGACCCTCTATTTATAAATATTCATAAGAAATAGTTTTTTACACACCAAGGTAATATCCCAATTCCCAATGATTCAAGTGAGATAAGATCCACAAGTAATCAGTTCCAAGGTTACCCTCCTCTAGATAAGGTTATTTTCTTAAACTAATTTATAATTTGAGCCACTCATATTCCTCATTATTTTTAACATCTTAGAATTGGATTTTCTATGGAACTTAATACTTTCATGCTTAATAGCTTCCATTATTCAGGTAAATGCAACTTTTTTCGTTAGCCTTTTCCTTTTTTGTAAGGGAAGACGTAATTTGAAATTTACAATGCAAGAAATGTAATTAACAATCAATTGTTAAACAAACCATAACCAGCGGTCAGTGTTTATGCTTGCCGACAAATTTTATTTAAGGATGCGTCTATGTAAATCATTAAAAGTAAAAAATAGAATAGTAATCAGTAAGGTCAGTAATGTGTGTGTAGTAGCGAAACAATTATAATTAAATAAAACTCGTGTCTGAATAAAAAATCAGAAAAAAAACAAAAGTAATATGTAATAAATAAGTATAACAATATTTTTGATCGCAGTAACAATAATATAAAAATAATAAATAAGTTTAAACTAAAAGAAAAAAGATAGTAATTACTATCTTATTTTTAATTTCTACTGTTTTTATAATATTATTTTATTTAAGACTTTCTTCCTATAAGCCCTAGCTGAAAACTGCGGTTTCGTTACTTCTATCAAGTACTATTATATATTCTGTGCTTCTACTGAGTTGTGATCCTTTATTTAACACTGGTTAAGTTAGATTTTGATTATTTTGTGTACCTATTTAAATGTAGGTATTATTTTTTATTAGCTGTATTTATTGGTTAACAATGAATAAACGTTATTCCAATCCGTTCTAAGTTCAGTAATTTCTTATAAGTTATAAGTATAACGCATCTGTTTATATACCTATATAAGAAACCCGAAACGCAAAAGTAAACTAAGGCAAAAATTTATCTAAGGAAATAATAAACCAAGAAAAAAACAATACCACCCAGTTTTATTGACAAAGTTTCTCATGTATTTGACGAAACAATAAGACACGTCTCAACCCTCGATCGTGATCCGTAAAGCGCGAACTTAGCTAATGAAAATCAAAAAAAAATACAAGTACACCTCTGCAAACGTATAGATTTACTTGAAATTCGTATGCTTTAAAATTATGAATCCAATTCGAGTGAATATAAAGACTGTTTTGCAGTTGTGAAGATTTTCTGAAGTGATAATATAAAATGGTGTGATGTATCTACCTGCGTATGCTTTGCAGCTCATTGTCTACCCAGCTTCGCTGAATGCGAACTGCACAGCCGGCGATGCGTCTTATTAGGGTTGCCGATCGGTTATAAATATTAACTAGCTGACCCAGCGAACTTCGTACCGCCAATACTTATAAATTAGTTAAATAAACATTTTCCAGTGGACCAAATTGTGAATCTAAACCATCCTCGAATCCCCTTGAACTCACACAAAAAATTTCATCAAAATCGGTCCAGCCGTCTAGGACGAGTTCAGTGACATACACACGCACACAAGAAATATATATATATTAAGATAACCTTGGAAAATTTTACATTTTCACTCCTTCCACTATTTTTTAATTTGGGTTTAAAATAAAATATGCTTGTTAACTATTGTCTGTTAGATATTAATAGACATATTTATGTTTTATTTTGAAACCAACTAATCATTTCTGGAACTGAAAAAAATATAGGCAACACCATTCATTATTTATTTACACTATCCATTTGCATTAGTGCTAATCTTGTAGTGTTATTTATTACTTTCTATGATATGATCTATTAAATCATACAGTACGAGTAGATCGTAATTAAAAATAAACCCAAAACGCACCCCTGTTTAAGCTCATATGCTTGTAACAAAAGATTTCATAATTATTATTTTTCGTCCGCTACATTTTTGTCACAGTTATCAATCAACGTAAGGGCCGTTCTGTCCTCTCTTTCAGTACTGTACGATTCCATATATGTTTGTCTTTTTCCTGCACCGTGCAGTATAATTATTGGAACACCTGGGCGCAAAGAATGTCGCACAAAGAGACAAGTAATGACGATCCGAATCTAAGATCGGTGATATTTCGTTACCGAGAAAGCCTTTTGCTTCATTAATTATGAAACACAATACTCTTTACAATTCCTGTAAAATTATGTTCTTTGAATACTGTCATACACAATTTGATAAATCGGCCACGGTTTTGTTGGGACTCCTGTTTGGTAAAAAACATCTTTTGACCGTACATTTGTTTCGCTTTCCCGTGTTTATGACTTAGCTACCGTTTTCTGTTTCTTGGAAGTGCTTATTGAAAGTTAGGTCTTGCGAATCTCGATTTACGTGCTCGGTGTTAAATTAAGACTTCTCGGATCTTAAATCCTGGATCTACGGTAGGTATTGAAGATTGAATATTTATACGGCTACAAGAACGAGATGCCTTTGATAACCATTTATTGTGAAGAATTCATAAGTTGCGGGGTTCAATATATTTAGCAGGGTTGGTTTACCAATCTGCGTAATATGTAGGTGCCTAATTAATTGTTGGAAAAACAATTGACTAGATAGATACTTACAAGGTACTTACCTACCTACTAGCAAAGGTTATACCTACTGTTCGGGGGACCAACAAAATTATTGAGAGATTAATATGATTAAATTATGGCGCCGTGACAACTGACAGCGCGCAACCTGAGAGTGCCATACGTTTTATCCCGACAAAGAGTCCCCGCAGGCCGCAGGATTTTTAAAAATTCTAATCCACGAGGACAAAGTCGCGGGCAAAAGCTAGTTAATTATAATAGTATCATTCTAATCTAATGATAACATACTAAATGTTATCATTAGATTAGAATGATACTACTTATATCAAAGATATCCTAGGTAAAACAAATAAAACTTCTGAAGCGTAATTTATGTGCCCCACTCACTGTTCTCGAGAAACCTTCAAAAGCAGAGACGTATTTAATCCACATGTGTGAATACAATAAGACGACCATAATTCACGTACTTACAGGGAACATAGTGCTGCAATATGACGAACCGGGCCGCACGTCGTTAATGAAGAAATATTGCCGGCTTTGATAATTCTCGCGATAACGCCCGCGCCTCGGCCTTGCTTGCGCTCACTGCGCTTGCCAATATTAATTATACGTAAGGTATCTTCAAACTTATTTTCATGGGTGTTTTAATCTGATAGTTTCAACTTACATAAAGGATTTATTCTAAGAAGAAAAATTGTAAACTTTTTTAATGTGAGATAGGCTTGCGCTTGACGACAATCTGCAAATACCTACTCATGAGATCTAGGTTGGAGCGCGCTTGCCTCGAATATGCCTATTCACTCTTGTCTTCAAGATACTCAGATTATAAGTGGCAGGGAACGCGGACGCCAAAATAGCTGTACTTACCCAAATTTTAAAGAATAGAATAATTTTTATTCAAATTAACTTTTACAAAATGCTCGAAATAAAAAATATATCTACATACACTAGTGGTTCGCCCCGAACTGAGACCTCGCGGTAACGGTTTCCCTTATTTACTTATTCATTCAATAGATACATGACGATCAAAATTGACATTATTATTATGCCCGTTTTCACCAACCATACCTAAATCATCCCCTTTGTAGAAGTCTCTTTACAGCCCCTAAATACAATCCTAACATCCCATATGTCATTTTCACCTTTAGTTGTCCCGTAGAGGTTTGTAATAACAAAGTTGACAGAAAGTGTCAACTAACTTAACATATGTAGCCCGTAAAGGTTAGGGAACTGTTATAGTGAAATCCTCAAGGCCTCAATCAAACTTAGGTATAGTTTTTTGGAACATTCAAATTAAATTACTTGTACACAGCGTCAACTATCGACACGATCAGAAAACATGTAAAAACAAACTGCAACGTGAAGTTTTATTGATGTTTGCTAAATGACTAAATAATAATTTTAATTGAATATATTATGTTACATAAAAGCTGCATTTGCTATATGAGATGAGAGCGCCATCTATTGACATCATTGTGAAGTTCTGTTGTTGCTGCTCATTAAAAGTTAAATAATTTAGTTTCCTTATTACATTTATCTAATTTTAGTATTTGTTGTTCAAGTACATGATATTACGCTAAAATTATAAAACTTTCAAGCCCCAGCTCTCAATGGTTATTCCGTTGTGAGGTCAAATATAATCTCCACTTTGAAAGCCCCCCATTTCGTCAATTTTAGGAAAAAAATTAAAAAAAATACTTTTGTACTCTGTTCCAAATTATCTTTAAAATGACGTACTGTAACTCTATGAAAAGCAAAAAAAATTTTTTTTCGTCGCTTTCGCTTCTATGAGAGCCCCCCTGAAATAAAGATTTTTATAACTTTTTAAGCCATTTTCGGCTGGAGGCCATCGGTTTACATATTATATCTAAAATTGAAGTAATTACGTTCAGTAATTCAGAAGTTATAAGGCTCTGACAGACGGACGGACGGACGGACGGACGGACGGACGGACGGACGGACGGACGGACAAGTGCAAATTCACTCAAGTAGACTCAAAGACCTTCGCTTCGCTCGGTCGATAATATATCTTCTCAATATTTTTGGGTCCAGAAAGATACCTCTAAAAATCTTAATAAAAATACACGGAGACAAAATCCAGAGCCAGTCATAATATACATTTCAATTTACATAAATTTTGCCCCTTTATCTAAGAAGGAATGAGGTTCTGACTGGGCATATTATAAGTGATGAAATTTGGTAATAAATTGAAAGTATATCGGCGGTCAGCAAATCTCGGATATGTTTGTTTAGGGCGCCCACCCTAAAAATATTTATTTTATCTTGGTTTGCCGGAGCATCAATAGTTTCTTAGTATTTTTACACGATAAAAGATAGAGTATAATTTATATTGGGTATACTGTCCATAATAACAATATTACACCTATGTATTAAAATGTAATTGTTGTCTAAAATTTGTTTATAAATCTTGAATCGTGTAACTTTGAAACTAAGTAGGTGTATGTAGGTACATATTTTTGCGCAAATCTGTCAAGTCACGGATAAACATATTACATACTTATTACTTTCAAGAGATTGACTTCAAAATTAAAGTAGAAGTATCACTGAGTTTGATGGATTAATCGCCAAATTTAGTTTGTATGGGTGCGCTCTGGAGTTCTCGAGGAAGACTTCTCCAAAAGCGCCGAAGAGTGATACAAACTAATAGTAATTTCATCCCGGAGAATAAGGATTCCTATAGAATAACCTGAATAGGTAGGTTCTATAAATTAATAATTTGCGCATGAAGTTTCAGACATCATTAGCTGTTTGAAAATAAAATCCCACCTTACAGAAAAGCGTATAAGTAGCTTTACTTATTGCGTATCAAACGACAAAGTCGCAGACAATGTCGCATGCGTCTGCTAGTCATCTATTTATGGCAATTGGTCGGCAAGTTTGCCAGGCGATATGTTGAATCAACATCTCCGGGTTATCTAAAGCAAATAGTTCCGCGGAATCTATCCTCCTGCCTCACGGTAATTATTTATTTTCGAACCTTCACGATGGCTCACAATATCCGGTTATTTCGTGTAAAGACAAGGGTCAGATATATCTGTTTACTTCGAAGAGTTTTCAATATTAAACTCAAACTCAAACTCAAAATTATTTATTTCATGTAGGCCAACCTGTGGCTCTTATGACACGTCAAGATTCTACCACCGGTTCGGAAAGCGGATTCTGCTGAGAAGAGCCGGCAAGAAACTCAGCAGTTGCTCTTTTCAAAATAATCATTTTACAATACAATATTAATAAATAGCTATTACATTGTAATAAGTTTTTATACTATCCTGTGGGCAGCTGGATGCCAATCTGATTTAACCCGTGCATCTTTGTTAGAATAGAATATGACATTTCCACAAAACGTACAATTCAATTCATGTCAAAGACGGGCAGACAGAAAGTAGCCCCATTCCCGCCGGCGGCACCCGTTCACGAGCATGACGCATGATCCAGCCATTGCTTCGCTCGACCATATTTGAGGGAACGTAACAACCCGCACCACACGACACCACCACAGAAATGTTTAAAGAGAGCGTGACATGCTTAGTCTACCCGTATTAAAGCATCGAATTGAATACTAATATTCAAACACTAATTTTAAGATCCCATGCAACTTTGTCATTAAGAAAGTCATTAACTTTGTAATAACCGCGACTCAGTAAGTGAGTTTTTACGCATTGTTTAAATTTGTGCAGTGGCAAATCTAGCAATTTCTTCGGAATCATTAATATATATATAGCTGCTGGGGCTGATTCACTGACTGATTCACTGATTCACTGATTCACTCACTCATTGATCACCTCTCCTGTAAAATTTTGTATGAAAAAATTTTTTTTCACCGATGGTTTCGTATAGAGGAAAAAAATTCATTCGGAGGAAAAATATGGAGAGAGCTGATGATTGAGGATTTCGGAGACGGCTGAAGAGCACGGCCAGGGTATCGAAGATAGGTGGGGGGTGCTCGAACAAATGTCATTCGAAACCTCATCCAATTCGCAGTGAGCTGAAAAAAAATTCAAAATGGCGGAAAAAAGATGGCCGCCATACAAATTTCGTCGGTGTCTATCTCGGGGAGTATAAAACATGGAAGAATGGTTTCTTGGCAAAAGATGATCAGGACCCAAAGGTCTATTTGATGAATAGAAAAAAATCCAAGATGGCGGATTTTTTTTTCTTCATACAAAATATATGGCGAATATTGAAGGGACTAGAAGCTGAGAACTATGCAACACTTTGATACGGTTCCTTTTCAAAATTTGTTTTTATAGAAGAATTCTCATTCTGACAAATGATGAGATATGCTGATCGAGGATTTGGAAGGTGGGTGAGGAGCACGGCCAGGGTATTGAAGATAGGTGGGGTGTGCTCGAACAAATGTCACTCGAAACCCCATCCAATTCGCAGTGAGCTGAAAAAAAATTCAAAATGGCGGAAAAAAGATGGCCGCCATACAAATTTCGTCGGTGTCTATTTCGGGGAGTATAAAAGATGGAAGAGTGGTTATTTGATAGAAAATGATCAGGACCCGAAGATCTACTTGATGAGTAGAAAAACCGCGGTCCGCTTGCGGGCCGCGCACCCACGCGCCCTACTAGTTAATATATATATAGCTGCTGGGGCTGATTGACTGACTGATTCACTGATTCACTCACTCATTGATCACCTCTCCTGTAAAATTTTGTATGAAAAATTTTTTTTTCACCGTTGGTTTCGTATAGAGGACAAAAATTCATTCGGAGGAAAAATATGGAGAGAGCTGATGGTTGAGGATTTCGGAGACGGGTAAGTGGCACGGCCAGGGTATTGAAGATAGGTGGGGGGTGCTCGAACAAATGTTACTCGAAACCTCATCCAATTCGCAGTAAGCTGAAAAAAAATTCAAAATGGCGGAAAAAAAATGGCCGCGATACAAATTTCGTCGGTGTCTATCTCGGGGAGTATAAGAGATGGAAGAGTGGTTTCTTGGCAAAAGATGATCAGGACCCATAGGTCTATTTGATGAATAGAAAAAAATCCAAGATGGCGGAATGTTTTTTCTCTATACAAAATATATGGCGGATATTGAACAGGAAATTGGAAACTATGCAAGACTTTGATACGACTTCTTTTCAAAGTTTTTATAAAAAAATTCTCATTCTGAAAAATGATGAGATATGATGATCGAGGGTTTGGAAGGTGGGTGAGGAGCACGGCTAGAGTTTTGAAGATAGGTGCGATGTGCTCAAACAAAAAATACTCGGAACCTCATCCAATTGGCAGTGAGCTGAAAAAAAACTCCAAAATGGCGGATTCAAGATGGCGGCCATACAAACTTCGTCGGTGTCTATCTCGGAGAGTATAAAAGATGCAAGAGTGCTTTTCTGGCAAAAGATGATCAAGACCCAAAGGTCTAATTGATGAACAGAAAAAAAATTCAAGATGGCGGAATTTATTTTTTCATACAAAATATATGGCGGATATTGAAGAGGAAATTGGAAACTATGCAATTTGATACGATTTCTTTTCAAAATTTGTTTTTATAAAAGAATTCTCATTCTGACAAATTACGAGATATGATGATTGAGGGTTTGGAAGGTGGGTGAGCAGCACAGCCAGGTTATTAAAGATAGGCGGGGGCTGCTAAAAGAAAAAATACTCGAAACCTCATCCAATTGGCAGGGAGCTGAAAAAAAACCAAGATGGCGGATTCAAGATGGCGGCTATACAAAATTTCACAGGTGTCTATCTCGGAGAGTATAAAAGATGAAAGAGTGGTGTTTAGGTAAAAAATGATCAAGACCTAAAAGTCTACTTGCCGAGTAGAAAACCCGCGGTCCGCTTGCGGGCCGCGCACCCACGCGCCCTACTAGTTAATATATATATAGCTGCTGGGGCTGATTGACTGACTGATTCACTGATTCACTCACTCATTGATCACCTCTCCTGTAAAATTTTGTATGAAATTTTTTTTTTCACTGATGGTTTCGTATAGAGGAAAAAAATTCATTCGGAGGAAAAATATGGAGAGAGCTGATGATTGAGGATTTCGGAGACGGGTGAAGAGCACGGCCAGGGTATCGAAGATAGGTGGGGGGTGCTCGAACAAATGTCACTCGAAACCTCATCCAATTCGCAGTGAGCTGAAAAAAAAAATCAAAATGGCGGAAAAAAGATGGCCGCCATACAAATTTCTTCGGTGTCTATCTCGGGGAGTATAAAAGATGGAAGAGTGGTTTCTTGGCAAAAGATGATCAGGACCCAAAGGTCTATTTGATGAATAGAAAAAAACCAAGATGGCGGAATGTTTTTTCTCCATACAAAATATATGGCTAATATTGAAGAGACTAGAAGCTGAGAACTATGTAAGACTTTGATAGGGTTCCTTTTCAAAATTTGTTTATATAGAAGAATTCTCACTCTGATAAATGATGAGATATGATGATCGAGGGTTTGGAAGGTGGATTAGGAGCACGGCCAGGGTATTGAAGATAGGTGGGAGGTGCTCAAACAAAAAATACTCGAAACCTCATCCAATTGGCAGTGAGCTGAAAAAAAATTCAAAATGGCGGATTCAAGATGGCGGCCATACCAATTTCATCGGCATCTATCTCGGAGAGTATAAAAGATGGAAGAGTGGTTATTTGGTAGAAAAAGATCAGGACCTGAAAGTCCACTTAACGATAGAAAAACCGCGGTCCGCTTGCGGGCCGCGCACCCACGCGCCCTACTAGTATTATATAAGCGTACGCTCAACCTCACAAAGGATTTTTGCACTTTACGCAGGCGACATGATGGAATTTCTAGTTTATGACGATTTCTAATGAGTCGATTGTGTGTATTGCCTCTTTGTTTATGCAGATGAATATTTTGTCTCACAAAGACTATATTATTCAATAGGTCTCTAGTACTACGACCTACTACGTCGTATTAAATAAAATTGAAGTGAATTCATTTCGAATTAAGCTCATAATATTATAGAGTAGAATATTTTTTGTGTGCTTTCGAATATAATTTAAACGATAGATTAACGTGTACATGTTTTTAAACTTTTCATCTGTCTGTCTGTTTGTAGTTTCTACAGGCTGAATTTTTAGATAAGTTTACGTTTAAAAAAATTGCTAATTTTGATAATATGTGCCTTGAAAGAATCCTGTAGTTATTTTATTATTCGAAATAATTTCATATGCAGCACTTTCTAAGAAAATGCCAAGTTATGTGCAAATTAACCAACACGCTATTCCATTTTCAAATTTAAGTTACTCCTCTATATTAAGCATAGAAGGTTTGAATTCAAATGGGCAGAGCAATCAGAGTAGCAATAAATAAATTTGTGATTTTCGTGAACAGAGATTGCTACCTGAATGCTTTGTCTAGCTCAATATTGTGGTTAAGTCACAAGGGACGTAATCCCTTGACGAACGGCACCTTTTATTTTAAAGCCGTGACGTAAACCGACTTTTGTTTTTGGATTAGGCTTCAATGTTTTTTTTCGTGATAGAACAATAACAGATACTCTGTTGTTCCCCGGAGTTCTCTAAACTACCTGGGCGCATAGTTTTAGAATTTCAAGTGGCAATAAATTTTGTAAAGTTTGCTCAAACGTCTAGGCACGTGGATGGATGATGTTTATTCAAGATAAGATATTCCATTTTCATCTTTTAGTGTGTATCGATAGATGATAGCGGCCATTAAAACAACAAAACAAAAAGTCGTTTAGTACCTACTACAAGTATTTATTAATCTAACTGCAGAATACAAAGCCTGTTAAGAAAGTCAAAAATATTAAAATGGTCTCATTTTTCGTTTTATCCATACATTACATTTACTTACCTTTGGGATGCTTTTAATTGGTAATAAAGACGTATCAGGACTCAGGACGAAAGTCAAAATAAACATATTATTAGTTTGTGCGCGCGATCCATAAATGATTTTAATTTGCCATTAATATATTGCCATGTATATGTATTCCCATCTCTTTGTTAAAATAAACGTGCTCATATAACTAGGTTCTTGCGAAATTAAAGGCTTGGACAGGCACAACGCGACGTCGATGCGTGACAGTTAGCAGGGTACAACGTCACGCGTAACGCTTGTACGATTGAAAATACAACAAGGCACCGAAAATTTTAAATCATTCGAGTTTTCCAAATTAATCTATATCTTATTCTTAATAGGCACTGAATGAAGCGTTGAAAAAAAAATACAAATTATAAATTATGTAAGATACGAGTAGGTATGAACGCCTTTTTAACACTCGTAGATAAAACTAAATCTCGCATATTAGCTCGAGTGTCTGAATAAATCCGTAACTAATACCAAATTACAAACCCTAGATCCTTTTCTGACATACCACTATCGCTGAATTTTTACGTAAATATATTATAAAAAATAACTAACAGCTTTTTTACTTTATTTTCGAAATATCAGCGACAAAGAGAATGTGGTCTGGGATCTCACCCCTGACAGCATTCTCTAGCTAATTCATAAGCTTCAAGACTCTATTGGCTATTAATCTCATCGACAAAAATTGCCACCAACTCTTTAGATTAAAGGTTACTAATTGTATTACGATTTTTATGAGCCACGAGACACGTTGCCGTCGCGCCACACGGCCGCTATTCGTTGTATTTATCGAAGCCTTATCGCGAATCCACAAACATAATCGCACATCGCGACCGTTTTGTCATCGGTGTCGATTTTACACTGCGATGGGCAACGCAAGCAGCTGGATCTATTAACAAATGGCTTCGCTTTAATCCCCTATTCAGAGATTTCATTGTTTAGTAATTTTTTTCAAACATAAATAATTTTAATTACATGGATGGGTGCAGTGGAAATTTTAGCGATCATATTATTATATTTTATTAACAGTACGTACGTCTAGATTCAATACGAAATTTTCTTCAATATAAAAAGTACTTTGATATACTATCACACCTACTATCTTTATTTTTATTAATATTTCTAATAGCCTACCTAAGTGCCTACGCTGCTGTTTAGATGATTTTTAACCGACTTCAAAAAAAGGAGGAGGTTAAAATTCGACGCGTTTCGACGCGCGAAATTGTTTTTTTTTATTGTTTTTTTGTCGATGTTACTCCATATCTCCGTCAATCTGAACTGATTTCAATTTTATTTATTTGATTTTCATTTTTCAAAATATACTCAGGTAGGTACTAGCTCGTTAAGGTTATCGTGATCACTGTACAACTGTAAAGTTGCTTAATAGATACAATTTTATGTAAACGTATCACATCATTTAAAACTATCAAATAATAGGCACTTATTAATTATAATAATAGCTAATAGCTTATAGAAAAGTTAAGTAAGTTTTACTTCAGTAAAAATTATACAACATAACTTTTTTTTGCCATGCAAATCTCCAAGTCATGCCCCTGACCATCACTCCTCGTAATTAATGGACTGCTTTCCAATGCCTAATATTTTTTACATTAAAAAAAATATTAGTATCGTCCATTGATACAATCCATTGTCCATGCCCACCCCACAGCCCCACCTGTAGTGAATGGGCCGATGCCTACAAAGAAAAATGTAATTTTTTCTCTATGCTCCTTTTGTCGGTGGCAACACTATATTTAACGAGGAACAATTATCATTGTCTTTGGCACCTCAGAGCACTGCGGTTACGTACCTCTAAAGAATCTTTTGTGTTTCTGGAGATTTTTATAGCTGGCTATTGTTTTTCTTTGTATCGCAAGAAGGAAATTGCACAAATGAATTTGATTTCTTTTTCCGTCTATCAATATTGTACAACGAAGTACACTTTCCCCATAGAAGATTTTATTTAAGAATTTAATTGAGAGTAACTTCTAAGAGTAAAACAAGAGGCTCTATGTCAAATGAAACAGAGATAGCAAAAAAGCGAAAGAAATAACATAATTATATAGCACCAATTTAAAAAAAATTGATCAGTAAAACTATTTTGTAATTTTTATGTAGTTACATTGTGACCAATTTTGGATTACCTACTCTCTTCAATTTCAATAGAAAAGCTTTTAACTAGGTTCATTAAAGTTTTTCTTTATTAATTATGTAGTTGAAGTAAATCAGGGTAAATAATACCCAATATATTATAATATTGTATATTGCAAACATATTATTAGCAAACATACATAAGCCAGCCAGGCATTTAAGCGTAACAAATTACTATAATTTCAAACCGGCGAATTTAATTTTCTCCTATCAAAGAGTTATAAATTGATTTATAGCAATTATTGAAAATAATATTACATACAGGTCATTACAGAGGGAAAAGGAAAGCGGGATTTGTAGGCGATTCAATTTTGAAAATTTACGACCGGCAATAAATAATGCGCTCTGAATCAACTGCACACCATTGTCGCCATTTTTTTAAAGCCATTAAAAAACCTATCAATGACTTTCATTGCGACGACAAAATCTATCGATTACTTTAAAAAACCATCACAAATACATCTATCCCTTTCTTACTCGTACTTAAACATTGCAATGAACACAGCAAATAAAGTAAGATTTATTTTTATGAGTAAAAAATTGTTAAAAAAATTATTAACACGCGTAACAAATTTCTATAAATAAGCAAATAAATTGAGTTTCGATAAATGTTCCATTGTTAGCAGTGGGTAATGTTGATTTATATGAATATTCATAATGTAGATTGTAGATTATAATTTTTTCAATATGTTATTCAAATTGAACGCGTTGCATTGATATAAAATGGCATGACATAAACGGGTATGATGGCTGCACGTGTCTTTACTTAGTTATTAGGTATTTGTTAGTTGTAAGATTAGTATTTATCTGTCATTAACTATTATTTGTTTTGGAGGGCGGTTTTTACTTCTTATACGTTATTTTTTGGTAATGAAAAAGCTGAAAATAGTTTTCTCAGAATCATTTACCTAATTGATAGCAACAATTTTTAAAACTTTACATTTTATACACCCAAATATTTAAATAGGTCCCCAATTAAAGCGGTCTAAATAGTTTTTAGAGAGAGATGTTTACCATTGCGGACATCTTTTATTTCTTCTCTAGACAGTTCCTATAAGAATATTTAACAATAACAAAATCCATTTCAAATAAGTAGGTAGGTACTTATGTTTTGTAAAATTAACGTGCTTACATGCCATGAAAAGATTCTCTTCAGCTTTTCTTCTTATTATTTTCTGAACAACTTTTGTATTTTAGATCAATTCCATATCATAAGGTTGCATTACCAACTTGTATTTGCTAACAAACCGTAAGAAATTCGACTCTAATCCGTTGCGATAGGGGTGGAATGCATTGCATGAAAAATGTGGTCAATACACGTTCAGATGCTCGATGCACTGCGTGTCATGTCTAGAAGCGATTCGTCGCTAAACAAACAAGCTTTTTAAATGCTACCTAACTTGTCTTTTTTATATCGCCATTTGAATATTTTCATCGTTCCGTGGTTCGTGACACGACACGGCACGGGATCACGTGAGAGATATTTATAAAAGAAAAGCGGCGTATCGCCGATATAGCGTTATTTCCAATTTAATGATTGCTAATACCCAAATCGGCCATGGCGGCACGTCAACCGATCGTCGATTACTATCGATTCAAACCGCCGAATTTATTTGATTGATACAAGTAGGTAGTTGTCTGCTGAACTAGTAAACCTAACTGCCATAGGTACTAATATTTTAAACGGTATGTAAAAGTTAAAGTAATTCTGTATGTTTATCTGTTACCTTTTTACCGCTGACGTTTTTTGGCGGTATCGACGTTTGGCAAAGTGTGCACTTGTGATATATTTTATCTCCAAAAATAAGAAGTTTTCACGGGATTTTTTAAAACCAAAATCCTTTCGCGACGACGTAGTCGCGTCTTTTTTAAGTAAGTATAATGGAAAAAATATCGTAAAATTATGGCAACTATGTAAGTTTTATAACTAATAAATCTTCATTATGGACATAATATTATGCTATGTGGAGAAGAAAATATTGTCACAATAAAGTCTCTCACATTAACATTTGAGCTAATTAAAAATTTAAGGTTTGTGTAATTATACCGTAAAACATATTTTATATTCAGCGAATGGAAATATTAATGACCCGCTAAATTCGAACACTTAAAAAGAACAATAAACCACCCCATAGCTATAAACAAGAAGCTACTGAAATGTTTAACCACAAACTCTAAATAAAGCCGTATCGCACGCCATAAACAACAAGAAAAAGCGGTTAAAAAACTTCATCAACAAAAGTGTCAACGTAAAAAAACGTCCCGCGATCACATGCAAATGTCACCGCGAGACTGCGCTCATTACGGAGTTATAAAACCATAACAACAGTCATTACGCGCACAATTAAAAAAAAACTTCGCTTGCACTAATACTGGGCGAGTGTGACGAAAACCGCTTGTGGAGCACCCACATAGTTTGTTTGCTATAGAGAAAAAACTTAAAAAATCGAGGGTGCCACCGTCTTATGCAAAAAACTTTTTACTTATTCACCCCAGCGAATTTCTTTTTTTTTAATGAACGCTCCACGGCGTTTTTTTATGCCCAACGCAGTTGTTTTGACGGATCGCAATCTAGCCACTAATTGCTTTTCCTCCTCGGGGTGAGCATTTTACCTCGCGAAATTACATTTTATTAATTGAATAATATTAATGATACTTCCTCCGGGCGATCAATCTTTAATGACGGTTTTATTCGTCGGAGGAGTGACGACTCGCTTCTTTAGAGCACTCGACTCGTCTTTTTTCTTTTTTTTTTAAACCGCGATCGATGTTAATTATGTATCTAATGGCTCCCGTGATACACTTCCATTAATAATACGTCGGACGACATCGTCCGCTCGTCCAAGATTTAATAACTACACATCGTACGAGATTAATAGTGCATCTGTGGCGTGCGTTATTATAAAAATATGGCGGTACCGTTGCTCCATTACACCGCGTTTCTATTACGCTGGACCTAATCTCACCACAACTTTCCAATAACTTTAAAATGTGATATTACGCGAAGTTTTTTTATTGCTAAATTGTACGCTCTACTACCCATATATGCTACAGTGAGTACCTCGACAGTGTAGTCGCAGTATTCCTAAAAAAAAAATTAAGATCATTATTCGTTATAGGTACTAAGTAATACTTGTGAATAATTTTGAGAACGACCATTTTGGAGCTCACGTGATGTTGAAATTAAAAAATGTTTTACAGTCACGTCATATAATATAAAAAAAGCTTTATTTAACGCCCGGACAAGTGAGATAAAGTGGCTCATTATAATAAAACACTTCGCGCGTACGAATTTAATCCAAAAATTCGCGACAGCTGCCGCTTGGTTGCGCATCGCCAAAAAGTTTATCTATGAAGCTAACTAAACAAACCTCGATTCATTTCCGAACGCATAAAGCGCCGCCATTGTTCTCGTTTATATCTCGCCTTTTATTTAACCATTTATTATTATCATAACGATTTTTTTCGCGACGTATCCGCGTCGGTATAATTTCTTTTGTTCCGCGGGCTGACATTGTTTCTTTTTGTGTTTTTTTTTACGCTGTTGGTATCAAATGCGCGTGTGATTTACTCTCCCTTTAAAAACAACACCCGTGCGAGTTACGATTAGCCGGGAAACGTAATATCTAATTACTATGTCCCGGCACGTACAGACATAACTCGCGTTTCCTCCTACCGATGTGGTTTATGGAATTGGATGCTCATATTTCGGTAGTTTTTCGTTGTTTGTACGATGTTACTCACTGTCTTAGCACTCTTAGCACGCCTCTCCGTAATACGATATTTAATATCCAATGAAGTTAATATTATCTACCATTATAACTGTACTCGACTCAACCCATCGCCGAGCCACTACTTTGGGCACAGATATCTTCTCTTATGGGAAATGTTGGTGATAGCCTAGTGGTTATGACTTCCGCCTCCTTTCCAGAGGATCTAGGGTTCGATGCCAGGAACGCATGTATGACTTTTCGGAGTTTAGGTGAAAAAAAAACATCGTGAGGAAACTTGAAGTCCTGAGAGTTCTCCATAGTTCTCAAAGGTATCGGAAGTCCACCAATTCGCACTTGGCCACAGCGTGGTGGACTATGGCCTAAATCTTTCACATCAGAGAGAAGAGGTGTGTTATCTATATCTATACTTATAATAAAACTGTAACTGGACGATTTCGTGTCTGTGTGTTTGTCCTTCTTTCACGTAAAAACTACCGCACAGATTTCTACAAAATTTTATACCGTGGTAGCTTATTACTCGGGTCAACATCTAGGCTACTTCTTATCCCGGAAAATCAAGGAGTTCCCGAGGGACTTCAAAAACTAAATCCACGCGGACAAAGTCGCGGGCATCAGCTAGTTATTAATATAAGAACAAAAACAGAAAAATTTTATTACTCTTGTTGGTACAAATTAGATCTTTTAAACGTACTAATGCTTATGCGTACGTAGAATTTTTATTCCAAGCTACAACTTTCGTCACATAGCACTGGAAATTTGAAAAATGTATTACACCTACGATTACACCGAAAGAGCTCAAAACAATGTTTAACTCTTGAACATTATCTCAACAAAAAAAGTAGAGGCCGTTGTCTATGCAAATTAGGTTAGTTTTTATACATAATATATTTTTTCCCCCAGACGACAGCTAATGTTGGTAATTCCAAATTCAATCATCTCAAACAAAGGAGGTCTCTCGCGCAGCTAAATGGCATTTTTTAATCGGATATTATAATTAATGTTCCTTTTGTCGCGTGCTGACGGGCCCCCGCACGAACAATGGGACTTCTAATAGAAGGAGATATAAATATTTTTTTTCTTAGAAACAAGAAGGCTACCTGGCGATAAAACACAGACGACAGGAACGGTGAAAAGGCATTAAATTAAATATATTCATCAGTGGCCACGATATTTTATCGAATATCTGTTTTTAACCGTCCCAAAAAAATGTTTTGACACAGGTGTAGGCAGACTGACATACTTTTTCATTTATTGCTGCACTTCGTTTATTTTGCGTTCAGTTGTGGGATTGTCCAAAAATGATTGCTACAGTGTGAAGATGACGACCGCATTCACCTCTGATTGGCTGAATTTAGGGCGTTCTTGCTGCATCAATTCATTTTAGCCAATAGCAAGAGAGCCAGTCAGTTGTGATTACAATCGTCACTTTGTAGCAATCATTTTTAGACAATCCCACAGCTGAGTGTAAATTTTTCTAAGGAGCAAGACTTTATTCAGTTGACATAATGGCTAACAATTAAATTATTCTTTTTCATAATCTTCAAAATATAACCGCAATCAGAGATGGCCGCCGCCAGACTTTTGGAAATTTTTTACAATGTTTTGTTAGAAATAATTATTTATTGAAATATTCTTTTTAATTGAAATTTTAAAAAACTTGACTATGGCTCAAACGCTACATAGTTTTGTTTGGAAAAACAGTGAAGAGGATCATTTTGTGAAAAACAATACAATGCACTAATTATAATTGTAAAATTAATAAACACTTTGGACTATGGCTCAGACGCTCGACGCGCGGAGCCACTGAACGGAAGAAGAAGAAGAATGTTTAACCGTCAAATAAACTTCACTTTTTTACAGTTTTTCTATTGGCAATGTGATGTGATTGTGTTATATTTTGTCGATTATTATATGGGCCCTTTAATAGTAGCGTATTTCATGCAAGCAAGTTACAACCGATTTATTTGGAAAATGCTAGTTATTTTTATCCTAGTTATTTGCTGATTTGAAAATACTACTGACTAGATATTATCAGTGTCCATATATTATTTTAATATCTATCCATTACAGAAAATGGGTTTAAAAACCATCTTATGATCTTACTTGACCCTCAAAGCTCTCCACGCAAACTTCAATGCACGTGAATTTTTTATTAACCAAGCGAAGCAACCCCCTGTCCGTCTGAACTCCGAACCCTTCTTGTCCTAATAGTTAAAATGTATAATACGAGCACAGTCAGTATTTTTTTTCCATGTGGGTACGGACGGAGTAAGCAATAAAAAAGTGCATTATATCATGGTACCCTCCCTTCATTTGTGTCGCGGGGGTCGAATGTGCAAATGTGTGCGTAACTTTTTTTAAGTAGGTTTTTCTTGTGGGTGTGTTTTCCTTGTAATCATCTATTTAGTTTAAAAACAAACATAACGAGATTTTCTTTTCTTACTTGCATTAGTCATTATAATAATAAATATAATTGATGCAAATGCAAAACCTTAATAAACACAATTTAATCACGACAAAACTTGCACCCGCGCCTAATATCTCGGCTTCATTCCTGCCTTTCGTAGTAAGGTAACTTATTTTTATACTATACTAGCTGATGTCCGCGACTTCGTCCGCGTGGATTTAGTTTTTAAAATCCCTCGGGAAATCTTTGATTTTCCGGGAGAAAAAGTAGCCTAGTCACTCTCCAGGTCCTCAACTATACCCATGTAAAAAATCACGTCGATCCGTAGCTTTGTTGCGGCGTGATTGAAGGACAAACCAACAAACACACTTTCGCATTTATAATAATTATTATTATGATAGTTGCGTTTCAAGTCGGTTTTTTAAGGAATTTTTATTTACAAACCCTTACATTATTTAAATTAACGAAATGACTCAACAACACATTCATACTGAAGCGAAAAAATTATATATTATAATAACGCGGATGTTTCACGAGTTATGTTGTTATTTTTTTATTTTTTCTCGCAGCAATTAAACGAGTAGCCATAGTGACATAAATTATGCTTTGTGTCCCATTGATTCATGCCCTTTTTACAGAAGCCATAAAAATAACGACTGCCTCTCAATTATTATAATCATAAATCGAAAGGGGATATCACTGTATTGATTTCTTTTGATCATTACAAGCCTCATGCTTGCGACAAACGATTTTAGTCTGCCTAGTGGTTACTAAGACTCGCGGCTTCTTATTCGGGAGGTCCGAGGTCAATCCCGTAGCAACGGATCAACGAATCGACGTGATTTATTGCATTGGTATAGTTGAGGACCTGGAGAGCGACTACCTTTCATTATGAAAAAACTTAGGTTATAGCTTGGACGCGGGATCACGTCGGCTATCACGTTCACGCCAAGCTACACGCCGCGCCGCAGGGTATTTGAAAACCTCTCCACGCGGACAAAGTAGCGGACAAAACCTGGTTTATATATAATCTAATTAAACAGGTGCCTATAAAGGACGGGCCATAAACTAAATACTAATACAAAATTTTAGTAAAACAAATGGACATTAATTCCGAGACCGTACCGTATCGCCATTCCACGCCATAAAAATAATCAAATATATTCGTTCCATCTCATTTGGCGGCGTCTTAAACGATTTCTCTCGTCCGGCCTTTATTACCGAAAACATAACTCCTCATTTTCTTTTTTATCCCCTACACAGAGCGCCTCCCGGGTATAAACCTACACAGGGGTTGCCTACTGCATATTTTTATGTATCCTTGAGGATTTAACCTCATCTGAGCAACCCTTGGTATATAATGACGTCGTCGCCGAGTTAAAAGCTTGTTTAAAGTTTCGTGCGCTCTCGTTAACCTGCCGTCTCAACTGAAAAGAATCAAGAAAATTTGCTCCGTGAAGACTGTAATAATGATTATATTCATCTTTCGATTTCGGTCCTACGAATCATGGTTGCGGCTTAGTGATACATTTTCCGGATAAACGGAAGATTTCAAGCGAGTCGTAAGCACTCAATCGTTACAGCCTGTAACGATTGAGTGTTTACGACTCAGTAAGAACCTGTAACTTACAGGTAACACAAGATCGTGCTTTTTGGCTTTTCAGAAAACCATTGTGCAGTCTGCAGACATCTATCGGTTGAGATGATGATGAAGTAGATACCATCACATTCCAAGAATATGAATGATGATCAAGATGATAGAATTAATGAAATATCCGAACAAATATTTAAATATTTGTTCGGATATTTCCTTAACTGTAGGTTAACACTTTAATAAAAATAAAAATAAATGATAAAATTAATGTACCTACCAACTTCTTCTTCAACCGATAGACGTCCACTGCTGGACAAAGGTCTCTTGCATGGACTTCCCGCTGAATCCTTCCTGCGGGATCGAATCAGAAATGAGGAGATCCGTAGGAGAACCAAAGTCACCGACATAGCTCAGCGAGTCGCGAAGTGGAAATGGGCGGGACACATAGTTCGAAGAGCTGATGGTCGTTGGGGTCCCAAGGTGCTGGAGTGGCGATCCCGCACCGGGAAGCGCAGTGTTGGCAGACCCCCCACTAGGTAGACCGACGACATCAAACGAGTCGCAGGGAGCCGCTAGATTCAGGCGGCGCAAGACCGAGGCCTGTGGAAATCCATGTACCATCACATTTCAAGAATATTTGAAAAATCCTAATCTTCTTAATTCATCGTCGCGCGCCTCAACTAATAGACGCGATCACCGCTTGGCATAGGCTGGGCAAGGACCGCCACAGAACAAGATCTTTTGCCGCCTATATCCGCCGCACGTAGCCAGTAACTGCCAGCGACTTATTTGAGGATTGTCCGTCGAGGTGTCTTTAAAAGTTCTATTTATATGTATTATTTGTGTGTGGATTATTCTAAATGGACTCATAGTTCATGCACACATGAAAAGCCCATTGTTTCAGTGTCGCGAGAGGCCGTATATAAAGTGTTTTACCAGTGGGAGCTCACATATTGCAACGGGGGTTGGATTTTTTCCTCGCCTAATGCGGTTAATTTCCTTTTTCCTCTTTATTTATAGTAATCCCTTTATAAGGTGATTACGGAAATGTGTTTTTGTGGACGTAAAAGAGCGCAGCGTGGGGCCCGCACGTATACGTACCTCTTACGAGCTTTCATGCGGTAAAAAATGATAAACAAACAGGAATAAAAATATTTTGCCCGTGGATTTTCCCGCTTAATTGTAATAGTTTTGACCATCTGGGTGCGGTAGATTTACGCCCGTTTCCTGTATTCAATTGTATCTGTAATCCCATGATAATAAGTTACTACTTAGCAAAATTGTATGGAATTTTTTGACAATAATGTCATTGCTTAAGACTAGTTTACCTACTACATAGATACATACATTCCTTACTATTAGTGTAGGAGGACTATTAATATACCTAGGAATTGGGCGCGTAAAAATAGGGTCGATAGACGATCTCATGCGAGTCGTATACAGGTGGCACAAATTCGTGTCCTGAGGCGGTCCATTCGAGAGACCTATGTCGAGTGAACGAACGTCTATCGATTGAGATAGATGAAATAAGTTTCCGTTAGATTAAAGTCAGGTCATGGGTAGGTATTACAAAGTTAATAAATAATAGAGTGGAAAAACCCAGCAAAATCAAATTTATTCATTTACCTATGGTATTGAGAAAAGTTCAAGGTAAAGACTAAAGATTTTCCAAATCGTGTTAGGTACTTATTACTTTAAAATTCGATGTAAATCAAAATATGCGATCGGTGTGAATGCAAGTTAAACACAGGACCAATACGTAGCGAATCAGACATGTGAGTAAATAACCGAGCAGACCCAATGATTCATTCGACCGTAAGAAATACTCGTAGATAGAACGGTTATTGCCTACCACCTGTTTTTAAGGACGACGCGTGCCTATTTCTGGACACTACCCGGCCTGTGTTGTTTGAAAATATTGTTTTAATTGAAGTGCCTCCTTTTTAGAGATTAATTTCAAAGCTCTTATTTTTATAATTTAATAGGCTAGGATTAGGCATATTGTGAAATTTTCACGGATTTTTATTGTTGTTTTATGAAACTGTTGCACAATTTAGTGCATTTTTTAAATTCTACTATTGTTAGTTTAAAAAAAACGAGTAGGTATTCTATTTTATAAAAATAAAAATACAGATTGCTGCATATACCTAATCCTCCAGTGATATAATTATAAACCTTATCAAAATAGGTATTAATTTTTCACGGTCTTCAGAAGTTTTGTCTGTGTTCGGCTATTTACTCATGTGACTCAGCCACTTCATTTATGTCCTTGAACGACGATTCATATTTATATCTATTATGCTAGTAAGACAGGGGCGGTCCGAAAAAAAAACTGCTAAAGTTGATTTGGTAAAATAATAAGATGTACCGTACGTTTAGGCCGGTAGCACATTTCGTAACGAATGCACTAATTTTGATAAAAACTACGTAATACTTTTTTTGTTACGTGGAAATACGTATTTCTATCTACTTCTCAATCTCACTGCGTCTTGTTCCTTATTGCTGAAGGTCTTGACTCCTCAATAATGGCAGGGGTTTTCTTAAGACTTTAATCCGGTGGACGTGGACATTATACGCATACAGATCTTTCTGCCTGCTACTTAACATATTTATTTTGGATCAAGGTTTAGCGATTATTTTTATGAGATAACGTCCTATTCGAGCTCGAAGGAGTGGCGAAACGGAACTCCAAAGTCGCCATCCCAAGAATCCATCCATTTACCGACTTATGTTAACGATGCTTGACCAGGATAATTGCTCGCTAAGCGCTATCGTTATCGGGCCGCACTACAATTCATATGGTTACATATAGGGTAAGGTTGCTTAAGACGTACCACGGCCTAAGTCGTACCCCGGTAATATCACGTCTGATACTTATAAATTACGCCTTCTAGTGGCGTCAACCTGAACTATTTAGTCGAGTGAGCAAACGAAAACAAGTGGATGGCCGACCGGCTTTGTGAAGCAGAAATATTTAAAAAGTAAGTTTTTTCCACAGTTTTCATTAAAATTTTTGACTCATTTGTAAGCTTTTTATAGCAGGAACGTGATCCTTATATTTTTTTCTTTACTAACGTCTATTATAATACTTATTTGGCAATAATTTAGTCATATTCAAACGTTAGAATTTTTTAGGTTATGTCGGATATTTTAGTTTTAAACTTAGAAGACCCCGCTGCTTAAGTCGTACCTGAGCGAAATTCCTTACTCGTACCGGTACGACTTAGGTATTAAGATTTTTTTTTTTTAAATATTTTACCAGGTAATAAATAATAGGTATGGCGAAGAGAAGATACCATGCTTGGAAGCAGGAAGATATGGACGAAGCTATAAAGAAACATCGGAATGGAGAAATTGGATTTAATGAAGCTTGTAGAAGATTCAAAATACCAAAACCTACACTGAGAAGATATTTGAAGGGTTTGAATAAAAGAACAAAATTTGGTAGACCTAATGATATGCCACCAGAAATGGTAGACATATTGGCGCAGCATTTAGTAAATTTAGAGTCCTGTTTCTTTGGACTAACTGTAACTGAGTTCAGGAAACTTGCCTTCAAGCTTGCTGAAAAATTTCAACTTCCTCATCGTTTTAACAAGGAGAAGAAAATAGCAGGCAAAAAGTGGTATTACAGGTTTATGAAAGAGCATCCTACTTTGTCCTTGCGTGTTCCAGAACCAACCTCGATGGCCAGAAATAAAGGATTTAATAAAGAGCGTGTTGATGAGTTTTTTGACAAGTACGAAGAAATATTGGATAAATACAAATTTGCTGCACATCAAATATATAATATGGATGAAACTGCATTGTCCACCGTTCACAAACCTTCCAAAGTTATTGCTCAAAAGGGAAAACACCAAGTGGGTGCAATCACAAGTGGAGAAAGAGGTCTGACTACAACAGGCATATGCGCGATGAATGCAGCAGGTGAATTCATACCACCCATGTTAATATTTAAGCGTAGCAGACTTAATGATGCCTTAAAAAAAAGAGCTCCACCAAACACAGCATTTGGTTGTTCTCAATTGAATATTTTATCTCCTGTGCCTTGCATAAAAACAGTAATTAAAAAAATTAAGAAAGGCACTAAGCCAACAATGGAATTAACTTCAAGTCCCTACAAAAATGAAATAGAAGCCAAGGATAACATAAATAAAAGGAAGAAGCCTGTAATAGATCTAAAAAAAGTCAAAACAGAAAAGGGAATAAATAAAAATATAAAAAGAAGAAACACATGTGAAACAAGCAAGAACAAAAAAATAAAAGTTTAATATTTTCTAAGTACGACTAAGGCTATAGGCGGTACGAATTAGGCGACTAGGCGCCTTAGTCGTACCGAAAATATATTTTTGAAAAACGTTAAAATACCTATTTTGATAAAAGATATTCTTGTTTCTATGATTGTTAATAAAAAGGCAAAAAACTAAAGATTCAGTAGTTATAGAAGATTTTGTTTTATTTCAATTGCACTGAATATTACAGTATGATTTCCTTAGGGGGTACGACTTAAGAAACCTTACCCTAAGTAGGTTCATAATATTTTTAATGGGTCCCGTTGCATGACATTGAAATCGAGGGAACCTTGACCCAATGCTTAACATTATTCGCTGAATTTTGAGTGTTTTTCTCATCGCTCGAATCTTTTTGAGAGATTGTCCTCACCATCCGCTTCGATACATCTAAAATGAAAGACATCAGCAATGCTTACGTCGATTTTCCTTATATCGGACTAGTGATATTGAATAGTGTGATGTGGAAACACTTTCATCAACACGTTGGAAGCACGTGGCTTACTGATTCTGTTTTTTTTATTTATTTAAGTAGGTATCGCTGTTGGCTCGTTGTACCTACCTTACAACTTCTAGGCTTAAGGAATAATAGAATAAGATATAAAACTTAACTAAGACTAACACCATCCCTAGATAAAACAATTTAGAATATAATTAGTATATTATAAAAAAGATTAAAAATTTAGATAAAGAAAAGATAAAAACGTAGAGATCCGCAAAACAGTATTATCAGGAGAGTGGATTCCACCCTCTACATATAACTGGATCTATTTCTCTTAAAAATATTTCGCCCCAAGCTCTGATTTACGCATACAAGGTGTGCAATAATAAAGCTGCCTCAGAAAATATTGTACTCAGTTCACATGTCATACGAAATTGTATCGTAACAGTAAAAAATTGGGTTTGTTTTCGATTGACACTTCATAAGACGAGTATTTACAGGAAAAACGTTGTGTAAAGAAAAATTTTGGGGAGCTCTCCAAACCCTCGTTTTTTCGGCACCAATTTTTCTGCGCCTTCTCTAATTATATAGAAATGGTTTGCACCGCGACGCCTTTGATCGCGAGCTGAGTGAAATTTAAAACGCTGCATAAAAAGCTCTTGCATCTTTTGTATTGGAAAAGAGAATAAATAATTCCAATAAGAACACGAAGATAGAATTCTAATTGGAATTGTAATAAAGAACTTTTCTCGTTTGATTTCAAAATGGTAGCACGAATATAATAGATAGGGTTGAATAGAAAATCTTGAGCAGCACACTTTGTTGAACAGAAATCTAGATTTGTTCTTTTTCTCTAATTAAATTTTTCCACAAAGCGGCTCTTAAACTTTTTTATTTTCTTATTAATGTGTTTTTAAAGAGTAAAGTTGGATTAAACATGCCTGGCAGATAGTTAAAAATAAAAAACGTGGAATTATACCATAAATGACTAGAAGAGTATAAGCGTAGGTAATAAGCTTTTCATAAGTTTTGTTTATTTCATGATATTCTTAAATTGAATTAAAAAATCATCAACATGAAAAAATTACATCATTATATCAAGAATATCATCATCATCATTACATCGCTGCATGGCCAAACTTAAATCACATTACTATCTACTTGTAATTGCAGTCTGTTAAAACTGCAATTAGTATATTAACCGGTATAGGTATATCTAACTTGCTAGATTAGCGCATTTTTGTCGTAGACTGCTTAAAGTATCGTTATAAAATATAATAGTAAACTTAATAGGTATATTTTATCTACTAGATAACTACCTAACCACAGTTCCAAAAAAAAACCAGATATAAAATCTTTGCTCTTACCATACCTAATAAGATTTAAGCGTCCCATTCTCGCGGTGACTTTGTTTAGCACAATCGTTATTAAAACATACCAACCCCAGTCTCCCCCAAAGAAAGTTGACTCATAATAAAGGCCGGTATAATTTTTTCCTTTTAAAACTTTTTGATTAGATAAAATATTGGGGAGGTGTAGGGGTGGGAGGGATAACGCTCGCGGCGATGCTCCAATATCGGCTATTCTAATTATTGTTTTCTCAAATCTTGTGTATTCTTATTCAAATAACCTACACCCTCGTGTTATTTAAAGTCTTTGAAGTTAAAAGATAAAAATTAAAACGGATGAAAAAGTTACAGCTTACAAAAGATATCTTGTTCAAGGTTTTTATACCAGTAGGTCTAATATTATTTATAGGTACGAGTAAAGAATATTAATATTCTAAGGGCCAATTTCATTAACATAAAATACCTAAGTCTTATCCGAGAATAAAGATGTCAAAAACTGTAAGAACGCCCAATTTATTCCTCGGTTGAACGTCACTTGACGTTGGTACCTATTGTAGTAATATTTTTTATTCAAAATAAACTTTTTTACAAGTGCTATTGAATCGACAATGAGTCTACCACATATACCACCAGTACCACCGGTACCTACTCAATCGACGTAGGGCATAGTGCTGAGCTGCACACCCTTTCTGGGTGGTGTCACAGACGAAATTATACTTTTATATCTAGTTTTGTCTGTGTCACCATTAGTGAATAAAGATATTTTCTTTCTTCTTTCTTTCTCTAACGCGCTAGACGTAACATAACCACACGTGTGAGAATTAAACCAATTAAATTTTCAATTTTCAACCAGCTTTCAATACTCCCGAAAAAAATTCTAAGTTAAACTACGAAATATAACTTTACTAGGTACTAACGTTATACTTAGATATCTACTTTCTCTCTATCGCAGTTTTAAATCAACTGAGAGGTGAAATCCTATCTGATTAAACGTGTTTGAAGTATAAAAATCGATAGCTACCCTCTTTGCTTAATAAAAAGCCCTCTATCAATTAAAATTGGAAATGCATCGATAGTTGAGTTTGACATCCTTTTAAGCCGCCGGCACCGCCCGTGTCTCTTGCAATACCTACCTACCATTTCATTGTTAATTTGTTTCATTTTCAATCCTCACTTACGCTTCTCTGCCAAAGTATTTTGGCTTTGATTATTTCTTTCACGCATGAGATGTCCCGCGTTTTAGATATTCCAGATTTTCTCTAGTTTTGACTTATTTTGATTCAAGAAAAAGTTGATCGGATATGGTAGAGATATTTATTTTTAGATAGTAATTAATAAAAAGCAGATGTTTACTTTTCCACTGTGAATTTGACCTACGTGTTGATGAAAACGGAATCCAGAAAGGCATTCCATATCTTAGCAGTGCGAATCAGAAACTGATTCACAATAAAGTAGTATGTACACTACCTACCTAGTACCTACAACCTACTACATAGTTAGTGTATCATTAAGCCGCAAACATCACTTATGGAAAAAAAAAAACTGTAATATTAGTAACTGTACAGACTCTAAAAGCTTTTTGCCACAACATCGATTGTAAAACTCGATACCGATGGTTTTTTTGTCAAAAACATAATAACTCCCCGAAATATAAAATGTCACGGACGTTACGCGTCGCCATTTAGGGTTGCCCCCTGTTTTTTTCAATTTAAACCGTTTGACAAGGCGAGCGTCGATCGCAGTGGCCTTTCCGATCGCGCACAATACAAAGTTTTCAATAAGATTGGTTACACTACACTAAGCAGCGCAATCAATCAAAATTGCATCGCTCGATCGAGTCAGCCCTACCCAGCCCACGCGAGCACACGCGGTAGAATCACACTATTGTTTATTACATTTTATTGCGAATTACAGAATTTCTAATCTGAACCTCTTAGATTTCATTAGTATTTTTCTTCTTCCTCAAAATATAATTTAAATAATTGTTTTTAGGCATACTAAATTGCCGCATGTGATCTTTACGAAAACATAGTTTTGTCAAACGTTATATTAAAATTTAGCTACGCCACGTAATCACGTAGAGAACGTGGAAAACTCCTAAACCAAGCATCCCCTCAGAATTTTCTCAACGTCTGGAACTCATCTTCCGCGTGGAATCGGACTTTTAAGAATTTACGGGAACCCTTAGCTTTTCCGGGATTAAAAGCACCTATCCTGTTGCAGCGTGATTGAAGGACAGACCAACAAACTTTCGCGTGCATAGTATAAAGTAGGTATAAGGATAATAATACCCTTGGTAGATTCACTTAACGACTTGAAAGAACTTTGTAAAGGTTTATTTGGATAAAATTTTTCTATTATATAAGATTCTAATGTTACCACATCGTTATTATTTTTTTAAACATTGCTACGAAATGAAAAACAATTGCTTGAATTATTTATTGCAGCAATTAGCAAACTATCTCAAGTTAAACGGACCATGAAATGTTAGCAAAAAGTCGAACCATTTACACGATGAATGTATGTATGTTATAATAGGTAACGTAGCAGAGTAATAACACATTATAATGGGTATTACTTTAGCAATTTAACGTCAGTGTACATTATAGATGATAATTAATTAATTTATTCATTATTGATGAATTACGTGAATGTATGCGCACATTGTGCACTTACTAGCTTTTTCTCGAGACTTCGTCTACTAGGAGTTGGATTTTAAATATATCACGGGATCCTTTGGTTTTCCCGGAATTAAAAGTAAAAATTCAAAATTCAAAACTCAAAATTTTCACGTAAACCAAGCAGTGGATCTTATGACTGTTCGGAAAGCGGATTTTGCTGAGAAGAGTCGGCAAGAAACTCAGCAGTTGCTCTTATCGAAATATTCATTTTACAATATTATTATGTAGCTATTGCATTGTAATAAGTTTTATCTACACTAATGTTATAACATTCTACTTATGTTTCCAATACTTGACTTATAATTACTACTGTTATAGCGCAGATAACAAAACACTCAATTTAAGCAATTTCACATGATGGTATAATATCCACATCGATATCGTAAAATCTCATTATAACATGAATAAAACGCGACCAATTAACCTGGCGAGCCTTATGTCAAAATCCTCATATAAGTTGTATAAAATTTTGATATTAGGCTGGCTTTTGAAAACAGTTGGGTTATACGTGAAAACTTCGTCGAAACTACTAAACTTACATACACAAAACTCTTTGGTAAGATCTTGTGCCAATTAAATAAAAAAACGAACAGCGCGCGCTCGCTCCTGATTGGCCCTGCGCGCGCAGCTGCGCTCTCATTGGTTAGATTTTAATGGCGGCAAGTTCACTGTGACAATACACGTACGCGTGAATTTAATGTTTCGCAATGTGTTTTGTTTTTAAAATACAAATTAAAAGTTAAAAATGGATAGCGACGATGATATTTGTACGCCTCCGGATATTCTAGAATTGGCAACAAAAGTAACTCACAATCTTTTTCCAGAAAAATCTAGAAAATTATATGAAAAAGAATATAATAACTTTTTGGCATGGAAGATCGAAAAGAAAACTACTACGCGTTCGTTTGAAGTTGAGCCCTGCACCATAGAGTAAAGTAATCGACGTAGTCGTAATTCCTAGTTCCATGCCGACAGTACGGACACAGTATAGCATATGCAGTAGTTTGACACCTTCGATCTAGTGGTACTACGCGTTACAAATTTCCCCTAGCTCTCTCGCGCTTCCCCGCACCGCACCTCAAGTCAGACCCACTTAGTAAACCACTCGCGAAGCACCGCTTATTAAAAATAAATTTCAAATTCAAATTCAAATTATTTTTGCACAGATTGACTAGTACAATGGTGTTACATTATAATAAAAGTCCTTACAATCTGCCGGATAGGCATGCAAAAATAATATTTAATAATAATTCTTATTCTAAGTTTACGTATTAAAAGTTAAATTTATTAAATTGAACTTTGGATATTAGGAGTTTTGGCAGGTTTGGTTAAAAAAAAACTAAGAATGTTGTATATCGTAAAGCATTAGAATAATAAACACTTTTTTTTATATATATATTTTTTATTATTTATACCAATTCGAATTCAATATTCATAATTAAGACAGGTCTAGTCCGGGAGGAATCGGCGCATGAGTACCGAAAACTATTCCACCTCAATTTTTTTATGCGATCCTCTTCCAATTGCCCTTCTCATGATATAAATGCATGTTGCTATGGCGCAACCCGGTGCCATATTGTTTAAACCGAAATTGTTTAAAAAATTGCAAGGAATTGTTATTTTTCAACCGGACAAATTTTTTTTATATTCTTTATTGAAATACCAATAAAAAAGGTCCTATGACTTTTCACGATTAAGTTAATACTTTTAAAGATATGAATTTTTAAAGATTCGAAAAATCTCTAATTTGGGTACTTTCGACCCATGAAAAATATATTTAAAAAAACATAATGTTTAAGTAATATTTTTTTTAATTCTCTATACAATAGTTAATAATATTGTTAATAGAGATTTAAAAAAATTTCATTGTTTATATCTTTTTTTAATTGTTAATTTCGCGCGCTCACAAGTATGCGTCGCTTACCTTTAAGAAAATTTTTAAGAAAATTTTATTGGCCTAATAACTAGGCCAGTGTCAATAACTGGGTCTTTTACTTTACTTTCCGTTTTAATAACAAAAAAGTAATATAAACTGCTAAAAAAGTAATTTTAATGACATGTTCCGATTTATGCATAAATAACTATTTATTAAAAACAAATTGTAGATAATTTAATTATTGAGAGACAGCGATACTTAAAGGTAACCTTTAAGTATCGCTGTCTCTCTCTCTGACTCATGCGTTGCATCGGCCTCTCTGTGTTTTGAATCATTATTTCATTTTATATCATGAGGAGGGCAATTGGAAGAGGATCGCATAAAAAAAATTGAGGTGGAATAGTTTTCGGTACTCATGCGCCGATTCCTCCCGGACTAGTCAGCTAGTACTTAATAAATAAAACAATAGATAAACTATTATACTGCATCTTCTTATACTGTGTCTTTACTGTGGGTCTGACTTGAGGTACGGTGCGGGGAAGCGCGAGGAGTGAAGATTTCTTTACTCTATGGTGCAGGGCTCAACTTGAAACGAACGGGTAGTACATCATTTTCTGAAAATGTCATTCTTGCGTATCTCAAAGACCTCTCCGACAAATCCAAGCCATCTTCTATGTGGGCTAAATATTCTATGCTCAAGTCCACACTGAGTATCTACAACAATATTGATATCACGAAGAATTCAAAAGTCATAGCGTTCCTGAAACGCAGTTCAGAAGGACACAAGGAAAAAAGTCCTTGACGTTTACATCAGGTCAAATAAAGATGTTCCTGGAAGATTCACCAGATATTTTGTATCTTTTTGAAAAGGTAAGTGTATTTTAGTTCTGTTATTTAATCTACCTAGTACTTACGTACTACACACGCAAGTTATCTAGACACTCCGTTTAAGCGCTTTGTGTATAAATTTGGTAGTAGGTACCTACACTTTACTACTTCATAAATCATAGTTTTTGCCTTGGCTATGTACCTCAAGTTTATTATATCGTTTATTGTTACAGGTTGCACTAGTCTTCGGCATAATGGGGGCATGCCAAAGGCAAGAGCTATACAACATCCAGTTCGATGAAGTCTCTAACATAGACGACAGTACAATCATGGTGAAAGTTTCGAAAACAAAAACGAAAATATCGTTCTTTCGTTGTGACGGGCAACTGCTATGCCGTATGTAAAAAATACATGGAACTTCGACCCACCCCCTGTCGAAACCCTGCCTTTTTCTTGAGCTATAGATCGGGGAAGTGCGTCGATCAAAGAACTGGTATTAATAAATTTGGTGCTCTGGGAAAAACTATCGCAAGTTTTTTGAATCTGCCTAACCCAGCGTTGTACACGGGGCATTGCTTCCGGCGCACCTCGGCGACCCTTCTCATAGATAGCGGTGGTGATTTGACCGCACTGAAACGACACGGGGGGTGGAAGTCTTCTACTGTGGCTGAAAGCTACATTGATGAGTCTTTAATGAATAAAATTCAAGTCTCAAATACGATCTTGAACAGTATAGAAAACAAGACGAATGAAGTAATTATAAATATTCCGACTCCGTCTACGAGCTCTACTGCTTGCCCCGCGGCCGCTACAGCTGCTGGATCAATAATTAACATTAACTTTCAAAATTGTACCATCCAAAATTTGAACAATTATTATAAATAAACTATTGTCAGCTTTTACTCTTGTTGTTTGATAAATTGCATTAGTGAAGATAAAGTAGTGTATGCAACTGCATATAACACGGGTATTAAAACACTCGTAACTATTATGAAACTCGCTGCGCTCGTTTCATAAACTCACACTCGTGTTTTAATACCCTTCATTATATGACAGTTGCATAAACTACTATTTTATACTATCTTGTGGGCAGCTGGAAGCCAAACCGATTTAAAATAGAATAGAATTCAAATAAACTTTTAAAAGTGCTTTCGAATCGTCAAATGAATCTGCCATACTAGTTCGGAATGCCCTTCCTACCGAGAAGAACCAGCAAGAAATTCGGCGTGTTTCCACAATGAGGGGAAGTTCCTGAGTTAAAAAGTATCCTATGTTGTGACTGACTTTGTCTTAAACTATATCCACGAAAAAAATCTAATCGATCTGTTGCTCCATTACTGCGTGATTGATGTTAAACCAACAAATAAACACATAGTATTCGCATTAATAATAATTTTAGTGTAGTTTTATGGTGGTAGGTACAATCTACTTATCAAATTCGAACCTACTCTTGTAAAAGAAAATCTTACGAGTAGTACCTACCTCTGCAATGGTTAAGAAAAAAAAATGAAAATTAAAAAAATCCTGAACTTAACTTATATATGAACATGTAAAATATGCAAAAAGCAGGTATGTGTATAAACAATAATATGACGTGTATTTCTTTATATAATTTACATAAACAACTATTAAAATTGATTTGGTGTTTAATTTTATTTGATTACTTCCAATATAAAATCAATTGATGTAATTAGTTCCAGTGCAAAATAATATATATTTTAATAACTTGTAGCGTGTGGCCTTCTATCAAGTGGCACTAATTGAAATGAAACACATGCCTACTTGTGAAATAACTAGTACATGTAGTGTATGTAAGGCTTTCTGTACTGCATCAGATCCGAGTCCGAGAATTCACGATCCGAAGTGGCTTTAGTACTATTTGTTAGAACTTGAGCAATAGACCGAATATTTTTTTTCCGAATAATTATCGGATTAGGATCGGATGCAGTGCGGAGAGAGCCTAAGTAGATTTAACTATTAATTAGTCAACTTTTTTCGTTTCAAGTTCCGTCTTTCAGGAAATACACCATCTGTAAACTCATATAAAAAATCGGCTAAGTGCGAGTCGGGCCTCGCTCAGGGTTCCGTACATATGACCAAATCACTTTTTTTAAACTAGATACATATTTAGATATCTTAGTTAGATTAGATAGTTTTAAATTAGCATATCGAGTCGAGCTATCCCTTTTATAATGCTCCCTGCGGAAAAGGACAGCACTAGATTTGCAAACTTGGTTTAGCTTAGAAACTGTTTAGGTAGGTACTAAAAAATTTGCCACGATGGCTTAATTAAAACTGTCACAACCCAAGTAACACCCCCTCCATCTTTGACTGCATTTGCCTAAACCACCTGGTGAGATCGCAGTCAAAGGATAACTTGTCGAAGAATTTAAAAAAAAAGGTCGTTATGAAATATGTCTAAAAGATATATCGCCAGAATATAAAATTATAAAGTTAAAAAAAATACTGGGTACAGTAGCCTTATTAATACTAATGTAATTGGTACTATAATTTTGTGCCGTAGAAACAACAAATTAGTACATTATGAATGCATGGGGCCCGCCCACCGCGTGTTTCGAACATTTCTTCATTTGTCTTTTTATGCCCCGCGGTTTTTATTGTTCTTGCTTTTTATAATTTTACTAAGTAACTGTACCATAATTATAGTTTACGATTTAACTTTACTTGATAAGTGGTGGTTAATATTTTACATAAAATAGGTAATAGTAGATATTGTTTATGGGTATAGGTTTTAGATTTTTAAAATTAATATTGTTCAATATTTTAACTATTAAAATTACTACTTATCGCATTGCCTTAAAGTAGGTAATAAAACTAAAGAACAAACTGCACACATTTTTTATATTTAATTAATTATATTATAACATTCATTTGGATGGATGAAGTACTGTATGTAATTAAACTTTATAATTTAAAAATACTTTATTCGTTTATCCGCATAATACAATATCCGTTAACCACCGTTATGTACCTAGGTGTAAAAACTGTTATATAGATAGGTACTAAATATTTATCCTTACTATAAGTATAGACCTACCTATAATTTATTGTTTAATAAATTAAGCGAATTGGTCCATCCATTTTTGAGTTATGCGCTTACCAACATTCATTTTTATTTATATAGATAATGACAATTAAAAGTAAAAGTTAACATTCGAAACATTGGTCCAATTATTGATAGAGAGAGTTACATTTTTGTTTGGTACATTTATTGTTGATGATTTGATTTGAGTATTTCTCTGTTCTTGCGTCTGAGGATTTGCACTGATGGAATCCGACAATTCACTGTCACTGTCGCTTTGATTTAACATCGTAACGTATTTTTAGAACATTAACTTATTTATAAAAATAAACTAGTGGTTCGCCCTGAACTGAGACCTCGCGGTATCCCATAATTCCCATAAGGTAGTTTTAACTGTATTATATTGTAATTAAAACGCGCCGAATCTGATGACGTCAATCGTCATCTGCTTTCGTGGATGGGATGCGTATTTACAATATTAAAGACAGCGCCATCTAGTAACAGTATAGTGAAGTTTTGTTAAAAACATTGATGCCCATTAAAACTCAAATAATTTCGTTTCTTTATAATATTTATCTAATCTTAGTATTTGTTGTTCAAGTACAGAATATAACTCAAATTATGTGTAAGTTTCAAGTTTTAAAACAACGTGGTTTTAGAGATCTAGCCTCGAATACAATCTCCACTTTGAAAGCCCCCCATTTCGTATGGGAGCTCCCCTGAAATAAAGATTTTTATAACTTTTTAAGCCATTTTCGGCTGGAGGCCATCGGTTTACATATCATATCTAAAATTGAAGTAATTACGTTCAGTAATTCAGAAGTTATAAGGCTCTGACAGACGGACGGACGGACAAGTGCAAATCGCTGTAGTAAACTCGACAGAGACCTTCGCTTCGCTCGGTCGATTAAAATAAACTTAACGTTTACCTATGTATTTGAAGAAAACAAAAACGCGGCAAATTCCTAGACTAATATTTTTTTGCCGGAAAAGCCAAGGCATCAAGCTCATACGGCCTCGTCGGTTTTCGTAATTTTATTTAATAATCATAACTATAATTGCATAATAAATGCGTATTCCTTTTTCAAAAAGATGTATAATGCTTAATATACAAACTCAATGGTGTAAACACAGATGTAGTTCAGTATAAATTTCGGTAAGTATTCCAAATTTAAATCACATTCTCCCCCTAGAGGATGAATAAAATTCAGTACAATTTTCTTTCCCTGTTTTTAACAGATTAAAAATGACTATTGTTATGTTCGCTTTTTGTGGCATAGAATGTCACTTTTTTGAGCAAGTGGTACGAAAAAAGAATTTTGTTATTCCATGTCAGATGCGTTTTTGATATACCACGTTTTATAGTGACTTGACGGAAACGCGGTCGAACGGGATAAAAAGTATCCTATGTTCGTCTCCTGGTTCTAAGCTACCTCTCCACCAATTTTCAGCCAAACCGGTTCATCCGTTCTTGAGTTATAAGTAGTGTAACTAACACCACTTTCTTTTATATATATAAGATTATATCTAGAAAAATCAGAGTTCTCACAGGATTCATAAAAAACTAAAATCTCGCGAAAAAGTAGCTCGCTTGTCTGTCTCATATACCTATAAATAATAATAATCCGTCAAATCTTCAAATTCTTCACTAACATTAAAGGACATCCTATAAATAAAAGCAAAAATCCGTTGAACATGTTTAATGTCTGAACATTGAATATAAAATGAAAGCCCTCCGTATTTCACTCCACGAAAACAATCATAGCAATAACAGCTAAGCGCTTTAATGCCTTAATTACCACCAGTGGACCTTCCTCAACTTTCCCATGTTTCCCCCTTAATTGCAAACCCTAACGAAGCCTCGGTTAACCCTGCGAACTAGGGTTGACCATTTCAGGAAAACTTCCTAACTTTTATCACTTAGAGAAAATGTAGTTAACAAGTCAATTACCTAATGATAATATAGCATCTGCAAAAGTGGGTTTCTTTATTTTTTAAACTAGCTGATGCCCGCGACTTAGTCCGCGTGGTTTTAGTTTTTTAAAATCCCTCGGGAACTCTTTGATTTTCCGGTATAAAAAGTAGCCTATGTCACTCTCCAGGTCCTCAACTATACCCATGCAAAAAAACACGTCGATCCGTAGCCCTGTTGCAGCGTGATTGAAGGACAAACCAACAAACAAACACACTTTCGCATTTATAATATTAGTAAGGATTTTACAATTAAAGCAATGAAAAATTCGGAAAATGAATCGTACCTATACAAATTACGAGAATATTTTTAGTCAGTAGTAGAGTTTATTTTATGGAGGTAGGAAAAGATTACTAAAAAAACGATTATGAAAAAAAAGAAAATAGCTTTAAAAAAACTAAAAGAAAGTGTGAAACAATATTGGTATAAATGATTTGCATGTATGTACCGTAGCGTATATTTGAACAGCCTGACCAAGTGTATAATAATGCACGCCTAATTAAATGCCTATTGAACCTGAACTACATGTAAAACTGACGAAGATTTTGCTTTCTGTGCTGTTGGCAGCCCTACTGAAATACCGACATGCAAATTAACCCTTTCTCCGCCTGTTTACAAAGCTTTATTGAATTAAAGCGCACCGCAACCTCGACTTAATAAAGGGTTGAAGGGATGATATCTTGTTTGTAAGGAGATTCCGACTTTTAATTAATGACTTAACCCTTCTGCTCTGTCATTAGCTAAACTTTGATGATAGATGGCGGTGCATTGGGGTAGCAGGTCAGGGTGTTAATAGGTTAATTGCTGATAATTAAGTCAAACAAGGGTTGAAAACCTACTGAAGCCTACTTGATAAACTTGAAGAAATAGATGCAAGAAGCAATTCTATAAAAAAATAGTATGTCTTGGGAAATTAGTTCATGAAGTATAAAAAGGCATCAGTTAATTCCGGGTTTGATAAGAAAGTAAAAAAGGTAGTTTTCTTCATGGCGTGGCTCATAAAAACATTGGCTTTCTATCGTCTAGACTCTTAGACTCTCAAGACACACTCCCAGAGCGGAAGGAAAGTGAAAACGTGGCATTTCTATACATACCTACATAATATAGTCCTACACACTTTTGGCACCATGAAATGCTCCCAACGGTGTATGCGTTAGTTTTAAAATACATATTTAAATAATTCGTTTTAATAAAGCTGCATCGGTATATAGAGCACAAAATGATGATCTATTCGCTACCGAAAAAAACCATTGTTAATTATTTTTAGGGTTCCATACCAAAATGGTAAAAATGGAACCCTTATGGTGAGACTTTCTCCGTCCGTCTGTCCGTCCGTCTGTCACAGTCGATTATTTCAGTAACTATTAAAGCTATCGACATGAAATTTGGCATAGTTGTGTATAATAGTGGCCCAACATCATTGGAATAAAGAAAAATCGAAAATTATTTTTAGTTTTATTAAAAAAAGGGGGAAAATCGGGGGTTTGAAATTTCAAAGTAAAATAACTATATCGAGTGGGGTATCATATGAAAGGCCTTTACTTGTGCATTACAAAACAGTTTTTTATTTATTTCTATATATAATAGTTTTTGATTAATCGGCCAAAATGTCGAAAAAAATACCGTTCCCCCCCCCTTATCTCCGAAGTTTACCAATCGAAAAATCTGAAATAATTATGGTCAATAGAGGTTTATGTATATTTTACAGGAAAAATAAAAGCAACGAGAAAATTATTTTAGTTTGATTAAAAAAGGGGGAAAATCGGGGGTTTGAAATTTCAAAGTAAGATAACTATACCAAGTGGGATATCATATGAAAGGCCTTTACTTGTACATTCTAAAACAGTTTTTTATTTATTTCTATATATAATAGTTTTTGAGTAATCGGCCAAAATGTCGAAAAAAATACCGTTCCCCCCCCCCCTTATCTCCGAAGTTTACCAATCTAAAAATCTGAAATAATTATGTTCAATAGAGGTTTATGTATATTTTACAGGAAAAATAAAACCAACGCTCTAACTAGCATAGTTTTTTTTATATTAACAATAAACCTCTACAAACAAAGTTAACGATAAATAAGCAAATAAATATTATCGTTCATCTCATCTCGTATCGTTCAATAATATGTATCGTTTTACTTTTACTTTTGGAGTATGGAACCCTCGGTGCGCGAGTCCGACTCGCACTTGGCCGGCTTTTTTTCTATTCCTACTACCATATTATAATTGCGTCAGTAAGTTATTCTTTATTTAAGTCAGTTATTATTATTTATTATTATTTTAAAAATATTCTTAGGTATACTATACAAAGCGGAAAAAACAAACCACAAAAACAACATCAAAAGCTAAAACCCGTAATATCAAATCCCAACCCCCTAAGAAACAATATCAAAAGAGAAAACAAACAGACCATCCCCGTAGGCGTTTGGGCGGAAAACCTCTAAAATTTTAAACTCAAGGAAAATCAGAGGCGAGCCAAATGAGAGTCCGCCCCAACTTTGTTAATTGCTTAATCGCCTACTGCCAGGCTTAATTGCCCACTGACCGAACGCTTAAATGCGACAATCCCGACAATTCCCGCCAATTTCCGACAACTTCCGACAAGTTTAAGCGTCGGTAATTACAAGGCGCAATGTTTAATTACGCTCCGTCGCTTGGACAACCCAGGAATTAATTAGGAGTCTAAAGTCGAGACGGGGAAGCGAGGGTTGAATGGGAAAGAAGGATAACTTTTCATTTATAAGTTTTGCTTTGAATTTCGAGTGGACTAGATCTTTTTACAGTTTGAGTGGCATTAATTTGTGATTTCTTTAAAGTTAGGTCGAGATTGAGTGGTAACATCATATTTTTAAAAATGGACAATTTATCACCTATTTTAATTATTTGTATTGTACAACAAAAATATTGAAAATAATAATTCTTAGAACTGACTTTTATAGGTCTCTCTACTATACTATACTCTAATCTATAGGTATCTACAGTTTAGGACTTGAAAAGTGGCATAGGCTACTTTTTATCCCGAAAAAACAAAGGGCATCCACGGAATTTTTAAAAACCTAACTTGAAACTTCATACGGACAAACTCGTGGGTGAAAGCTTAATGCTAACAGCCGCACTCAGAGTCGCTAATCGTTACTTAACGACTTAATCTTGGATTTTAAAAAGTTTCATTCTCAGAAGTTAACGCTTCGTTTGTACATTAATTACAATTTAGTAATAGAGTTAATGATATAATTAATTAATTAATCATTAGAATAGAATAGAATAGAAATATTTTTTATTCAAATAAACTTTTACAAGTGCTTTTGAATAGTCAATGATCTATCTACCACTGGTTCGGAATGCCTTTCCTGCCGAAAAGAACCAGCAAGAAACTCGGCGGTTGCTTTAAATAATATAATTTAATACATGCGGCTGAGTGCGGCAGTTAATCACAAGTCAATGATTAATTAATCATAATTTAATGAATGACTCTGTGTGCGGCAGTAAGTGTGTTTTGTTTTTTGGTTTGTAGTAATCACACCGCAACATATCTACGGATTTTTGCATTGCTGATCTAGTTGAGGACCTGGAGAGTGTCATAGAGTGGCTACGGCAATTTAAAATCTTATTCACGTCACGGACAAAAGCTAGTAATAGTCTGAACATTGATCTGCCATTACCACAAGGCAGACAAAAGATCTCTTTAAGCGAAATATGAAACGAAATCAAAAGAAAAGAAAAACGGAAGCTAACAAGTCTCGATTACAAATTACACAGACCGGTGTCAGTCCGGCGCGAAGAGCTGATTTAAGGAGATGAGAAAAATCTAATTACAACAAGACTTTCCGTAGCTGCTCTTTAATTGAGAACTTTTGACGCCCCTCCCCGCACTTCAGTTCGCATTCCCCCTGCCGAGCTCCGGCGTCGATTACATTTTTTTAACATTTTTTAATTCCGCCCGAGGTTTTAATTTTCTTTGCGCTCGCCTTTCTTTTATGCGGCACGTTTTTTCTTTCCGTACTCCGGGAGATATTTCTCACCGCCATTATACGGGTCGTAATGAGATTTTCTTTCATTATGTTTAATCTTCCGATTAATTCAAATGTTAATCTCTTTTCACCTCGCTTTTTTACTGCTTAAACGATACCGTAACAGAGTTCCCCATCGTTCATGGATTTTGTTTGGTGTTTAAGAATAATTAAGAAACGTGACCGTTGGAGTAGAATGTAGTCGATGCTTACTCTGCACCCTTCAGCGGAACGCAACAGGGGTGCCGGTGAGATCGTTCGACCGATTAGATCGGCAATAATTTGATTCGCAACAAATTCAAAACTGGACTGCCCCTAGATAGGCGCGTCGAGACGTGTCCGGAACGCCAATGGTCAGTCTAGGAGTCGCCAAATTGAAAACACCTCGGGCGAGGCTGTAAACGCGTCACGTGATTTAGGTTTTAATCAAGTAGGGACACGCCGCCCCGCCGTAATTGTGACAAATCCTCTGTTTGTCCGAAAGAACTTTTAACTCGGCAGCGGGACGAGGCCGTAACGGCTTTTCGCACGTGCCCCGGTGAGGGAGACGGTTTTTTGCCGACACATGTGCTCCCTTCCTTTCCGGCCCCGACTCGAACCTTGATTAATTTTTAATATTTTTCGTCCGTTCACGTACACACAATTTTCACTTTCCGCCCCTAGATTGTCCTGTTTTTTTTTTTACCATCAAAGATTTCTCTTTACGTGCGCCGTTATTCATTGACATCTCATTTTGGTCTGAAGTCATGCTAGGTATTCGCTATACATATAAAGTTTTTGTCTGATTAGTACTAATGTGAGGCAATTGTTAGCAAAACGTTCACGTCGCCCGCGCTACACCTACATAACTCATTAGTGAATTAGCAAGACTCGCAATTGTGTCGGTAATAAACTCACAGAAGGCAAATCTCCACAGAAGCGTCACTTGGCTTTGATCTCTTTGAGACGAAATTTCGTTATATATACGGATTTTACTTTACAACTTGGCATATTATAAATCTATCTTTTGTATTGTAAATCTAGGGTCATGAACGAGAAGAGTTGTATCGTAGACTTAATTTCAAGTAGTTTAGCTACACAATTAGTACCTTGTTGAAAAAGTGTCGCTTCTACGCAAATCATAGTGTTTGTGTCGTAACAGTAATCTGTCGCAATTATCGCGTGGCGCATATCCCGATTAGACGGCGCGACGACAATTAGGTCGGCGGACATACGCGTTAACCTGCAATGAGGATACGCCTAAACACTGCTCGTTGTGACAAAACTCTTGCATTAATAACCTCAAGGATTGAGGAAAAATCTGACCACGGCTAAACATTGCTCCCCTGTTTATAAATCGCAGCTTCCGTCTTTGTAAATTCACCTTAGATGCCCACCCTCGGAATTCAAAGAGTACGCCGGCGGGGCAACGAACGTCCAAATTATAAATTCGCATTAGAACGGACGCGCACGGTTCGTTTACCATTTCATTTTGGTTCAATATCGCCACTCTACTGTTCCACACACACCCCGTACTCCCCTTTCCCGCCCGCGCCTTAAGACGCCGGGAAATATCTGCGTTTTAAGCTATATTTCTTTCATCCCTCATTTTTGCAGTTCGTAGCAATCTGAAATCCAACACGTCCCCCGTAGGGGTCCCCTCCCCCGGGTGGCACCCCCTCCGTATTCTTGTACCGGGATAAAAAAGCGATATCTATTTATAAAATGTACGCAAGCGTGTACGTAGCGCGTATGAACGTGGATTAGCGTATGTGTGAGCGCGGTGGTGTGCGTCTCCCGCTCATTTGCAAAGCGTCTCCTGAGATAACGTCCTCTAGCCGGTTATCCCGCTCCTATTGCCTCCTCTCACATGATTGCTATACGTATGTAAGAAGTTCTGGTTATATGACTCTGATGGATATTAGATTATGTTACGAAGAAAATTTTTTCCAGTAACAAGATTATAATATTTGAGTGTGGTATCTACTTCTGGAGTTTACGTTCAAAATTCTTTCAAAACACGAACTGTTTCATGATTATTTCTTAAAAAATCTATTAAAAATCAATATTTGGTAGCGGAAGGCGATGTGAATTGTGAGCAGTTTTAAATAACTAAGTAGAGGGAGGCTGGGGCTGCCGCGGCTCGCCGAGCGTCGCCGGCCGCGCTCACGTATGAACGTAATTATAAAATTGAAGCCAACTCGAGACCCACTCCAAGAAGCTCTCCCTCGCTCCCGCGGCGTCGTGCATTTTTTCGTACATATTAAACTCCCCGCTCCCCGCCCGCACGGTTTCGCCCGTGACTCCTCTTTTTAATCGATTTTCCCGACACAAGGGGTGAGTGCTCTGGGGTGAATGTAATTTTTTATGCGTTTTTTTCCATCGGAGGAAACCGTCGCCGGAGGTGCCATTACGCCACGGCTTGTTGAGAATATTTTAATTATAAGGCATTAGCGCGTTTTATGATAGCACTCCCGCCCGAGTTTATAAATGATCGAGAGCTGAAGTAATTAAATATTTGAATGCGGTGAGATTTCCGCGGGGACTGCGGGGAGTCGGAAGGAAGTTGAGATAATGGAAGTTTCGAGCCACTCGCGCGGTGCCATGATGGATATAAAACTCGATCAAATTATTGCCTAATGGTCGCTCAAATTACTATGGGGAATGGAGTTCGTGTATTGCTTTTGTGATAGCTCTGTTAATATAACCGTGATTTCAGTAAGAACTGTGAATTGATCAGATGCTGTGAATTATGTGAATTAGTAAAGTGCCTAAATCTAACTAGTACGCATCTATGTTTTGCACACTCAGTTAGGTATACATATCCACATATCACACCGAGGAAGTTTTAACCAATTTCCTCAAGCCTATTTAAAGGTATCATTCAAAGATTTTTTCAACGTAGTTTGACATGTCAACTCTACGATTAGAATAAACGGGAGACGCATTAAATAAAATTATGTCAGAGACTTTACTTCTTTGCTTAGCTACTAGCAATATTCCCTTACGTAAAAGTGTAAAACTCATTGAAGCGCGTTTGAACATTGAGGAAACCCTAGGTGTCAGTTATTCAGCCGCTCGCTCGCTTCCCACTACTCGTGTAAATATTCCAATCCGCTTATTGCTAATAGCATTATCAGAATACAGTGCTCCTACAATGCTTGCATGTCGTGACTTCCATTTAGAAGTTACAGTGCAAATATATAGCAAGATTGAAAAACAATCTATTTTTCCTTAGCTCACTTTAAACCGTATACAAGTGTTTTCTCGCAGAAATGCATATGTATCTAAGCGACGCAATAAGCACAACGCATAGGACGTTCTTACCGCACACTGAGAATGACAATGAAACGCGCTTTAAGTGAAAAACCAAACCGAAAACATCTTAAGCGCCCGGCAAAGGTCGTTGCCCATTGGTTACGCGTTTCACGGAAATATTTTCTGCGATTTGTTTACCTTTTAAGACAGCTAGGAAAAAATAGACTATACCTAACACTTTTTATTCAGTAAAAATGCTTATCTACTTATCAGGTACTACCTGAATAAACTCACTAAAATCCGTATTAATATCATAAATGCGATGCTATGTTTGTTTATTCATTTTTTTGCTTCGTCCTTCAGTCGCGCAGCTATAGAGCATCGGATCGACGTGATTTTTGTATGGGTACCTATAATAGCTGAGGACCTCAAGAGGGATATGGGGCAAATCCCGCAAAAAATAGAGTTCCCGCGGAATTTTTAAAAACCCTAACTCAACGAACACAAAGTTAGCAATTTATTCTAAGCTTAATTTCTAAACGTTTCATTACTGGCTTTCGATACTAAAAAGCTTTCAAAGCCTATTTGAATAAAGCTTATTCGTGCATTACAGACTCATAAGATAGTTTGTAGACAGATGTGGATGGCGTGACCGCGTGAGTCGGAACTGGTGTAATGGCATTAACTGTTAATGTAAGTAGCATTAGCATACTATCCTCAAACAGTATAATTATTTCCGTAATACAATACAATGTTGCTATAGAACTTACATAAGTAGGTACAGTACCTTTACAATAACAGTTGTAATCTCTGGGATTGATCCCTGACCCCTGAAAGTGAGGCCAAAGTATAATAACCACCAGGCTATCGCTGCTATGTATGGTATTCTTTATACTATTAAAACCTATTCATCATCATCAGGCCATCAGTAACCCATCAACGACTCACTACTGAGCGCTCTCCTTTCAGAGAAGGTATAAAGGCCATAGTCTACCATGCTGGCCTAATGCAAATCGACAAAATCGACACACGCCTTTCAGAACATTATAGAGACCTCTCTGGCGTGCAGGTTTCCTCACGATGTTTTCCTCCATCGTTGAAGCGATATTGAATGCTTAGACGCACATAGCTCCGAAAATTGAGAGGCATGGGACCAAAACCTAGAAGCTGTTTTAAAATAAATTTAAAGACTTGGACTTGGACCGAATCCGTACAAAGTGAATCGAATACCGCCAAATCCATTTCTGGCTCCTTCAATCTAATTGGTTGGACGTCGACGCTGATGAGACGTGGATGAGACAGTGGGTTCCTACGACTTTTATCACGATTAACTGGCACGACATTGTTGTTGCAAATTAACCTTTAAACTGAAACATTAAGAGCTATTAAATTCTTTAGAATACATGTGACACTCAACTATGTATTTGATGAGATTGATTTGAAGATAATTTGAAGAAGTTGACCTAATTCTGTTCAGTTAAATATATGTATTGGGAATTTAAAAAGCCTTCCTTTTTAGCGCATTTATGGTGGGATCCAATATGGGTATGGGTCCTTGATGAATCTTGAAATATGTCTAGCTAAAATATTCGTTTTTGACAGTTAATTTTTATCCATACTTGCCTACTGCTCATTTCACCATCGCCATTTTACGAATAATGGAGTGATCTCGATGAAAGACACAGACACACACAGAGCTTTCAACCTAGAAATGGATATATTTCTTTGTACCTACGCTACTACCTTCTTGTAAATCCGTGCGGATGAAATCGTTCGAGTTTTAAATATAAACTTAATAATTAAACCTATGCAAATGATCTATAATAGTATTGTCAAAAAGTGACAGCATTACAAAATTTAACTATACTAGCGGCACGCTATGATGGCCGGTTTAAAATTTATAAATTAATAAATTTTGAGTCCTAAACCTAAAACTACATTCGATAAAATTTATGAATCTCTGCACATCACTATCGTCAATAACGTAATACAATTATTTCCTTCAAAGTCGTTATCAATTAACGGAACTTCATGAGCGGACAAACGTCAAACCGGCCATCATAGCGTGCCGCTAGTATAAACATGATTAAGCAGTTTGGTGCAAGTCGGCCTTAATTTATTTAATTGCCCTACATTATTTTTTGGACAACAAAATCTTGGACCACAATCCAATACTTCACTTATAAAACAGTTTCGACTGGCCTCCATTCTCCAATCATAATGCAACACGTTGGTGATTGATACAAAGAAAGGCGACTGGAATAATACATGGATAGAGATTGGTACAAGTTACAACTAATGACCCTGTCAGTCAATTAGGGGAGTCAATAGTTTCTCAGCACTCGTTTGGCAATCCACTTTAATTACAATCTATCAATGACGATATTGAATCAACTCAACATCAATGAGTAGACGTCTTACCTATATAAGGAAGATTCACTTGTAAGTCACTAATGTAAGCGTCTTTGGTGACAGCGAGATATATATAGCCCGTAAGCCTAATTGTGATATATTAAGTCCGATTTTGAAAAAGAAATAATGTATTCATTAATACAACAAAATGTGTATTCAGTATCGAAAGAGAACAGCTGATAGTAACCCTATTTGAGACAAGAAAAATGGAGCCACATTCTTGATTTATGTGTCAAGTTCCAGAAACTTGACGTAAGAGTATGGCCGTGTATCTATTTATTTGTCTTCTTCTTCTTTATCAACCTATAGACGTCCACTGCTGGACAAAGGTCTCCTGCATGGACTTCCACAGGCTTCGGTCTTGCGCCGCTTGAATCCAGCGGCTCCCTGCGACTCGTTTGATGTCGTCGGTCCACCTGGTGGGGGGTCTGCCAACACTGCGTTTCCCGGTGCGGGGTCGCCACTCCAACACCTTGGGACCCCAACGACCATCAGTTCTTCGAACTATGTGCCCCGCCCATTTCGCGACACGCTGAGCTATGTCGGTGACTTTGGTTCTCCTACGAATCTCCTCATTTCTGATTTGATCTCGCAGAGATATACCGAGCATTGCTCTCTCCATCGCTCGCTGGGTGACTCGTTACGTACGTTAGCGACCATGTCTCGGATCCGTAAGTCATCACTGGCAACACGCACTGTTCGAAGACTTGAGTCTTCAGGCACTGAGGGATTTTGGACGAGAAGACATCTCGGAGCTTCCCGAACGCTGCCCAGCCGAGTTGGATTCGGCGGTTAATCTCTTTCTCGAAATTGGACCTACCTAGCTGGACTGTATGTCCCAGGTATATATACTCGTCTACAATTTCGAGCGCAGAGTTCTCAACGATTACTGGGTGGAGCGGAGCATGAGCATTGGACATGATTTTCATCTTGCTCATGTTCATTATTTATTTGTACCTAGTAATAACTAATAACATTCCAAGCAAGTGCCAACATCTCCACCAACAGATAGACTGTACGTCTATCAGTTATAGGTGAGATTTCCTCACGCCGCTTTATTTGTATCCTTTTCGTCGCGAGGTCGCTATTCCAGCTCCTTGATACCCCAAGGCCTACAAGTTGTTCGGTCGACCCAACCATTGCAACTTCAGCTTCGCAACTCGTTAAAATATATCGGTAGCTTCTGTAATTGTACTTGAAAAGATACATTGCAAAACTTTGATGATTAAAGGAGAGGGCAGACCGGCTACTTTTAGCGGCATCGATCGCGCGTTTTTATGGCCCATAGCATTTTTTATGGCCTTTTGTATGCATTGCGATTCGCGCGATTTCGTGATTCTGCGATCGAAAGCCATAAAAACGCGAACGCGTTTAAGTCGCGTTTTCGCGCCCGCGAAATGCGATGCACGCAAAAGGCCATAAAAACGCGCGATAGCTGCCTTAAAAAGTAGCCAGTCTGCCCTCTCCCTAAATAATAATTTAAAAAACATAATTACAAAAAATAATCTAGAAAATTTTGGATTTAACATCTTTTAAAATCCTGCTGTATGGTTGGATGCATTCTTCGTGAAAAGTCCATCTATAAATATGCTACACTTAGTAGAAAAATAAAGATTAATGAACTTACTGTATTTGTATCAAGCAACCTCAAAGATACTTGAGAATCTATCAATCAGTCAGGTCAATAGTTTCCCAGCACTTGTTTGGCGATCCACTTTAATTACCATCCATCACTGCGGATATCGCATCCCTGCATCGATACGTAAACTCTCGTCTCACCGAATACGGACGGGCATAGTAATTGATGTCGTTAATGTAAGCGTCTTTAGAGACAGTTGGATATACGTCGTGAAAGCCTATTGGTGAGATTTAAGATAAGTAGAGCCAGCCATTTTAATTTTGGTTATAGGAAAACTAGAAGTAAAATACACTTGGCAGTTGTCACGCAAAGTTTGGGCTTCCGATTGAATTTAAAATCTGGTAGCAATACATTTGGAAAACGTTTTAGAAGACATGCAAGAATAGCAGACTGCAATATATTATAATTTATAATGTTATTGCATATTTGTCTATTGGTAGTTCTTCGTTTTTATCCACCGATAGAGGCCCACTTCTGGACGTAGGTGACCTGCATAGAGTTCCGAATACCTCGGTTTTGCGCCTTAGCCTGTATTCAGCAACTTTTTGCGACTTCTGATGTCGTCGGTCCACCTAGTGGGGATCTGCCACTTTCCCGTGCGACCGGCCCCAGTTACTCCAGTAGACCATTCACACCCATTGATACTCGACTCAACAGCTACCTACTTATGTTGGTAACTCTAGTTCTCCTTAGGAATACGGATCTCCTCGTTCCTGATTTAATCTCGCAGGGATACTTACGCCTACCCTGAGCCGTCTTATGAGGTCCATAGTTAGCGACTATATTTCGGTTCCATAAAACATCACTGCCAATAAGCACTGTTCGTAGACTTTTTCGTAAGAAAAGAACTTGTAGGAAGAGAAGAAGGCGCACCGGGAACACGCGAAGAGCAAGTACCGGGCGCCCTCCCAGTGTTTCGGCCCATATAACCGCGAGGTTGGAGGGGCCATGGGAGGTGGCGGGTTGTTCGTAGACTTTTGTCTTCAGACACTAAGGTACTTTTTTATAAATATGTGGGTACAGCTATTAATTTAATATGTATTAAAAAAGAAAACGGGCCGAGTAACGAGAAACCTAATTGATTACCTTAAGCCGCTTAACTCGAGCATTGTGATCTATTCCAAGAAAATAGCATGAATGCTGAAAGGCAGTAACGAAACGAGCATAATGCGTCCCTAGTCCAATAATAGCGTCCTTAATGAGATGTAAATGAGCGAAGAAGTAGCCGACTCCGCCGCGTTATAATAACGCGTAACGACCTACAAGTCTGGATTAAGAAGCCCTTTGACTTAAACCTAGGCATTGAGGAAAATCGCCAACCTTTAACTGTCTCCTCCATGACATAAAATGCTTTACTACTTTACACTTTAAGGTTCATTTTCGATTATAGTGTTTTTATTAATAAGTGCGATGTGCGGCGGTGTTAGCAGCACAATAGTGTGGATATTTTGAAACTAATTGGCAGAAAGGGTTGCGAATTAACGTCACGGCCACGGCGAGCCGTAGTAACCGGCTTTGTGCCTTCCGAGCCTGATAAATAGTTGTTTACTTCCAATTATACATTAAACGACATTCTATGTATATTAAAAAGGTCTCCAACTAAGCATTTGGTTTTCGATACGGAGGCATAGAAGGTTACGCTAAGTGTTTTGGCATCAACCTTTTTAGCTATAGAAAATAATGTCTTTTTTTGCTGAGGAACCCTTGCAAATCTTGCGTGCGTACCAAAACCTCTAACTCCATTCTTTCCATTTTTAGGCTTTGAAAGCCACAGTGTAAAAAATTATTATGTTTCATTATTTAAAATCCCATAGTGAGTGAATAATTTAACAGTTTGTTGCATATTAGTCATGTCGTTATTACTGACCCAGTTAATGCAAATCTATTCAATCCACGTCAACCGCGCCCCGGCGTTCATTTTCAATCCTTTTGGACATGTTGGATTCATTACGAACATTGTTAAACTCAGAGTACGAACAATCTCAATAGGTAAGGCCTCATTACAGCGAACACGATCGTTCAATCAAGCGAACGATTGTTAGGAGATCGAGAGCTACGCTCCGTTTCGCACAATATTATTCAGACAGATTCCACTGCTTTGCTATTAAATTGGCTGAAATTGGAACTTACATACGAAAATATTTATTTCTAAACAATTATGTACCTACCGTTTCTGAATAATTTGCCCGCATAATTTAAGCACACGGGTATTTTTGAAGCTCACTAATTTTCACCTTAGACCTCTTTACTCTGCCTTATTTATTTTCCTTTATTTGCCTTTCTTTTGAGGCAAAAACTTTCTATACTTATTTTTTAAATATCTGAATCCTGCATTTGAGGCCTTAAAACAATTCTGCCTTAGATACCAGATCTCAAAAGTTGCCGAGCAAAATAAACATAATGAAGGAAAATTAACATTTTCGGTCGATGCTAAGGGTTGCTTCGCTAGCCGGTCAAGTTACCAATCTATTGATTATTCGACATCCGAGAGATATATTATGCATTCTTGAATATAAAACGCATAAACCAGAGCCAGAATCAATTACCGAGGCGGGTTGGCTCGTTGGAAACGCATCACGCATCTTCAATAGGTCGCAGTCAGGTAAACTGTTCTTATCTGGTGTTAGGCCAGGGGAAAACAATGGAGCACCCAAATTAGGACTGCTGCTTAGGACTGCTGCTCTTAGTTGGACTGATTGATGCTTTTCTGTTATCTTTTTAGTTTGATGTACACTGATGAGCTTCTGAAGATAATAACTTTGGTATTTTAGGTGCCGGCTCTATGGCTAGTGATTCTTTAAATGATAGAAATGATAATTAGAGGATATTGAATTATGAGATGAATGTAGTGATTTTATCAAATAACTCCGGCGCCGCATCGCCATTTTGTTTGACATCTTTACTATATTGCAGCACTGCAACGCGCTGCATAGCATCACTCTACATCGTTAACGTCATGCCCCTAGAATGTCTTGACGTAACAAATATTAAATGATTAAACACCTACACATTTAAAGAAGAATGTCAGTTCACGGTTGCACGCGTTTGTAATTGGATCAACCTTGTTTCCTACTGAACGTCAGATAGATAATGTCTACCTACTCATGTAAACTGTTCACACTGTTTTATATCTATACTAGCTGACCCAGCGACTTCGTACCGCCAACTTATCTATATAAATAAAACAAATAAACTATCCCAATCCAAAAAAACTATCCTATCTTTTAAGTTGGACCAAATTACAGATAGTTATGAAGTTTGATAAAAATCGGTTCAGTAGTTTAGGAGTCCATCGCGGACACACAACGTGACACGTTATTGACCGAGCGAAGCGAGGTCTCTGAGTTAACTAGAGCGATTTGCACTTGTCCGTCCGTCCGTCCGTCCGTCCGTCCGTCCGTCCGTCTGTCAGAGCCTTATAACTTTTGAATTACTGAACGTAATTACTTCAAATTTAGATATAATATGTAAACCGATGGCCTCCAGCCGAAAATGGCTTAAAAAGTTAAAAAAATCTTTATTTCAGGGGGGCTCTCATAGAAGCGAATGCGAAGTAAAAAAAAAAATATCGCGTTAAATAAAATTGTTATGTATCATTTTAAAGATAATTTTGAACTGAGTACAAAAATACTTTTTTTTAAATTTTTCCCTTAAAATTGACGAAATGGGGGGCTTTCAAAGTGGCGATTTTATACGCTCGCTTGAAGACGCTCTCTAGGAAAATCCGCTATGGATTTTCAAACTGATTTTATTTTTTTAGGTCACTTATATCCTGTACTTGAACAACAAATACTAAAATTATATGAATATTATAAAGAAACGAGATTATTTAATTTTTAATGGGCATCAGTAATTCATATAGCATCAACATAGCTTCACAATAATGCTAATAGATGGCGCAGTCAGTAACTATTCCCATGGAACTACGAGTTACGACTACCACCTATCCCAAAAACAGTTTTGCGTCGTCCATTATTATTTAGTTACTTATTATAATACAATAATTGTATTGTAATTTTTTTTGTACCATATTATTCAATTAAAATTATTTTTTAGTTAAATTTTAGTTAAATATTGTATATTTTCTATTCGCGTCGATAGATGACGATTTGTACAGATGCCCGTAACCCGGTTTCACTCGTTAGTACCTACATAATAATTCAATGTTTTCACTAACGTTCCCTAACCTTTACGGGCTACCTATAAGTTAGGTGATTGATGTTTTCTGTCAACTTATTTATCACGATCCTGTACGGGACACCTAAAAGGATATTGGGACGGATGTTAGGACTTAGGATTGTATTTAGGACCTACCTACGTTAAGAGACTCCTACTTAGGGGATGATTTAGGTATGTTTGGTGAAAACGGGCATAATAATAATGTCAGTTTTGGTTATCATGTATCGATTGAATGAATAATCATGGGATACCGTTACCGCGAGGTCTCAGTTCGGGGCGAACCACTAGTTTATATATATTAAGATATAGGTGTAGGTATAGCTCCTAGATACAAGATACCAATACCACGAAATAATATCCCTCATTACCATTCATTACAATCAGCTGTATCTGATTGCATATAATTTATATTATATCAATTTTAACGTAGCCCATGTGTTGTTGCAGGTGGAAATCCCAACCCCAGTCAACCGCAGCCGCAGCCACAACCTCAAGGGCTAATCGTAGAGACGGGGAACGGCGCGAGCGTGCTCCAACTGCCCGCCACCACGCTCGAACAGATCCGGCACATTGCGGCCGACCCCGGCGCTTCTACCCTTCGCCTGCCACCGCCTGCCAGCGAACTCCCAGCGGGCGCGCGCGAGTCGGACTTCGACCTCTGCTACGTCTGCAAACATTGCAAAGTAGCTTTCCCATCGGCCGCTCCTCTGCAAGTTCATCAGGCCCGCTCCTGCTACGCCGGGCGGGACGCGGCCCGCGGCGTCATACGAGTCGTGCAGCCGGCTCTGGAGTGCCGCACGTGCCCCGGGGAGCGGTTCCGCTCTCCGGCAGACTTCCGGCGGCACGCCGACACCGAGCCCCACCTCCGCAGCCTCGCGCCGCCCCCTCCGCCGCCCGTGCCGGAGCCGCTCTCGCACGAGATGGAGGACGTCGTCAACCAGATCACGCTGCTCGCCGCTCGCGCCGCGCAGGACACCTCGCCGAAGGACCCCAACGTCACGTTCTGCGCGCCCGGGCCGCGCTTCCCGCAGCCCGGCGAGCTGCCGCTCGCGAGCGCCGGCCACTAATCCTAACTAAGAAATGTATAGTTACTACTACTAGAGCCCCTCGCTCTCTCCGTTGTTCAACAACGCAACAGTTCACTATTAGCTCTTAATGCTTCATTTCGTTGATGAATGTTGCCGCGGAAACGGCACTTTCTTAGTTATACGTTTAAAGCTTGTAGTTGTGTAAGTGTAGGTTAGTCGGGAGCCGCGCTCGTCGTAGTTTTGTACGTAATGCAGACGCAGCCGCGGCTCCGCGCCGCCGCCGCGCACTGGGAGGCGGCGGCGGCCCGGCCCGGCCGCGCGCCCGCCGCGCTTCATATCATACGTTAGACAGGTTTTATTATATACGTTTATCGTTGCGGCCGCACGCGCGGCGCGGCCGAGCCGGCCAAGGGTCCTCTCCATCGGCTCCCAGGTAAACAAGTTCCTATCTTTATGGCATATAATATTATCGATATTGATAATTACGATTTAATTATTGTTTAAAGCTATGTAATACATACATATAATCGTTCTAATTTTAGGCATAGATACGTTCTCGTAAGAAGTTCCTGATGCATCGTAAATGTATGAAGATATATATACGTATATGATTTTTTAAACGTGAGGAGAAGTTAGGTATGTATGTTAGGCAGTAGTGCGGTCGTCCTCTCGCGCGGGTATTACGCTCGAAGAAACGTGTCCCCACAAAATTGAATTAAACGCGACCCTCCGTATTAACTTTCGACGAAAGTGGCTAGTGGGTACCTCGCGTACCGCAGGTACCGGGCACGGCACCCGCGCCGGCACCGGACCGGGTGCGGCCCGGAGACGTGGGAGGTGCGAGCGCTCGCACACTCGAGAGCCGCCCGTGGAGACGCGACGACACCGCGTAGGCTTATTGATTACGGTTAATTATAATAATTATTATCGTAGCAAACTTTTCCAAAACGAACGAACTCGAAACTCGGGCTGCGCGCCAGCGCTCAGCCTACCTCGCATACAAGTGAGTTTATTTTGGAACTAAGTGTGATTCTTGAATTTTTATTGATATTGTAATGATTATTAGTAGTGGCGTAAGTGAGTAAAGGCGTGGAGTACATGCGACGGCGGCGCGGCGCGCGCCCGCGTCGGCTCGCGCATGTATGTTCATTACTTTAGCGTGTGCGTGGAGTCCCTAATATTTTCGATGGCACAGATCACGTTATTAAAAATATTTTACATATTTACATTTTATCTAGTGGAGTGTAATACGATATTTTATCTACGAGCGAATCCTACTACAACATTGAGTTATTTCTTTTATAATGTGCAATGTTTTATTCCACCGGTTGCCGGCGGTCCTTGTTATGCTATGTGGCAGTGAAGCGTGCTTGCGCGCAATGCGTCTCTCTCTCCGTTCACCTTACACAATACAACTCTCCGAAGACTCTCCGCTCTACGCGGAACTACGTGGACGTTTGTCAACCAACCATCACTTTACTTATTCAAATGGTAATTTCTGTTTGCATATCAGGTGATTAAAGTTAGGTTACGGTTAAATTTAACTATCAGGAAAGTGAAGTTTTTAAAAAGAAGTATTTAAGGTTTCAATAAAACCGATATATATATATAGCATTTTTGATTCAAGATTTTTTATCTTTATCAACATTTTGACGTTAACTTTAACCATGCAACTTCGAATAATATTATGTATTGACTTTGCTTCTTTTGTGATGGGCACTTTTAACCTTAACGTCGCCTGAAATTCTACAGTAGTTATATAATTACTAATAATAATAATATTATTATAAGTAGGTAGGTAAATATCACTTGGTTAATAAAACAGTAAAATTTCCTACTAGGAGTGTCCATGAGTACGAATATTATGGAGTGAAAAGGTCAAAGGTATAAGAGATTTGAACGTTTGCATATTATAAGAGAGTTGATACGGACGCAATGCGCGCACGCACCGTTTCTGACGCGACGGCGCGCGTTTATACTACATGATTATTTTGTTTATTGCGTTAATAAGATTATAGTGTATTTATTAAAGACCCCTATTGTTTGTTGAGGCGTTCGCAAGCTCCACCGCGTAACTCGGAGATGTTTATTTAGTCGGTTTGTAATCGGGAGTATCGGAGTACGCAGACCCGTGGGTCGGAGTAGGGTGAGTTCACAGACCCGTGGGTCGGGGTAGCGTGAGTTCACGACCCGTGAGTCGGGGTAGCACGAGTTCGCAGACCCGTGGGGTAGCGTGGATGAAGTCGGTAGTGATGGGTCACCCATGGGTCGGGGTAGCGTGAGTTCACGACCCGCGGGTCGGGGTAGCGTGAGTTCACAGGCCCGTGGGGTAGCGTGGGTGAAGTCGGTAGCGATGTGTCTCCGCGGACGACAGCCCGCGGAACGAATCATGGTTCCTATGTATATTTCAATATTATCGCATCTAGAGTTTCACTATACTTTCCGAATACAAATTTTAATATTTAAGATTAATTCGGATGAGTCTGTTGTATCTGCTACTAGAGGTGCCGCCACGGCCATGTTGATCGTTTAGTTATACAGGCTGTTTTGATTTGTTTCGGTATTTTTGTATATCTGCACTTTTATATTATTATTATATTACTTACCTACCTGTGTATTGAAATTTTGTTGTTGTGAAATTATATATTATGTCTTCATCATCCTCTAGATGTAAACGGTTACGATATAAGTTAACGATCGTAAAAGGTAGCACTCGCGACTATCATAGTTCCTATACTGTAATGCTAAATTATTTTGAAATCTTTCATAGTGAAATATACCGTTCCTAATAATTGTATTGTGTAACAAAATTTTATGTGACCTTGGAAATAGACCATGTGGTGTTTATGCAGTTTGTAGTTACGTTTGTTCGATGCCAGTTCATTTGTCTTAGCGCCGGTCTCAGTTCGTTAGCGCCTAGTTTGGTCGGGAGCGCGGAGTTTCGTAGACGCCGGCGCGAGCTACGCGCTACGCGCCTACGACGCGCGCCACCCGTAGCCGACAACAGATTACGAATACATTGTCAAGTGTAAATGGTAAAAATAAACTCAAAGTTAGTTTATCAGAATATGGTGTTTTATTTTTCTAGTATCCCGTCAACTGCAATACAAAAAATTACTAGAAAATCCTTACTAATATATACCATATGAGTGTGTTTTTGTTGGTTTTTCCCTCAATCATGCAGCATGACGAAGCCACGGGTCGACGTGATTTTTTGCATGTATGTATATAGTTGAGGACTTGGAGAGTAACATAGACAACCACTTATTCCGGAGAAACAGAAGGTTCTAGCGGGATTGTGAAAACCTAAGTCGACGCGGATAAAGTCACGGGCCAAACCTAGCGAATAAATACATGAGACAAGCAATAAACAAAAGCCGGCCAAGTGCGAGTCGGACTCGCGCACCGAGGGTTCCGTACTCCAAAAGTAAAAGTAAAACGATAATATATTAATTTGCTTATTTATCGTTAACTTTGTTTGTAGAGGTTTATTGTTAATTTAAAAAAAACTATGCTAGTTTGAGCGTTGGTTTTATTTTTCCTGTAAAATATACATAAACCTCTATTGACCATAATTATTTCAGATTTTTCGATTGGTAAACTTCGGAGATAAGGGGGGGGGGAACGGTATTTTTTTCGACATTTTGGCCGATTACTCAAAAACTATTATATATAGAAATAAATAAAAAACTGTTTTAGAATGCACAAGTAAAGGCCTTTCATATGATACCCCACTCGGTATATTTATTTTACTTTGAAATTTCAAACCCCCGATTTTCCCCCTTTTTTAATAAAACTAAAAATATTTTTGATTTTTCTTTATTCCAATGATTTTGGGCTACTATTATACACAACTATGCCAAATTTCATGTCGATAGCTTTAATAGTTACTGAAATAATCGACTGTGACAGACGGACGGACGGACGGACGGACGGACGGACGGACGGACGGACGGACGGACGGACGGAGAAAGTCTCACCATAAGGGTTCCATTTTTACCATTTTGGTACGGAACCCTAAAAAATGTCGCGTGAACATATCACCTGTCCGCAAGTAGGATACTTTGACATACGTATCCTACCATAGACGAATGATATTTACTATTACGGTAGTAAATATCATTCGTCTATGGTAGGATACGTACTTAATGCAAACAGTAAGTTGGTTGGTAATAATAACAATTATTTATTATAACTTTCCTATGAGTATCACACCAAAAATACTAGTAATATTATAAATGTGAAAGTGTCTTTGTTTGTTGGATCGATCGTTGAGAGCAACTGATCACAACGCAGACAAAAGCTTGTATTGGATAAAGAAAGTTCAATCAAAATTAGTTTTTTATTGAACTGAAAGTTGAATTATTAGATGGTAAAGCGTAGATATTACATATCTAATTATGCTAGGTACTTAGGCTTAGGTATATATTATTATCCTAAAGGCCAGTTTCACAATCACCAAATAGTGTATATCTAATAAAGTTTACGTTTTGACAGTTTTGTATTGGCAATCTGTCAAAACGTCAAATTTAATCGATTAAAGTTTGTTGCATGGCGATGATGAAATAGACCTTAAAATACGCAAATTAGAAACAATAATATATCAAACATTACAGTCCAAGATATGGTACCTATACTTAACTAATTCGAGATATGTAGGTAAGTTAAGAGCAAATTAGGATCAGTCTGTACGATTCTATACAAGATAAAATCGATACGGATAACTTTAAAAAGGTATGGTGAACCAAAACGGAGGTAAAAGAGCGAGAGGTCCATGCACCAAGTTATTCAAGGCAGTATTGGAGTGCTCCCGCAACAACGCCAACCGTCACAAGTGGAGGAGCATCGTGCAGAAGGCGGTGCGACCCAAAAACAAAGAGACCGACGACTACTTACCCAGCAGCATCATCCGAGCAGCTAAAACCACTCTGTTCAGCACATTGACCTTAATAATTATTAATCTATGATTAACACTGGACAGGTTGCTGTCATCCTTTCTTAGGGTTCCGTAGTAAACAAGGAACCTTTATAGTTTCGCCATGTCCGTCCGTCTGTCCGTCGGTCCGTCCGTCCGTGGTTTAGCTCAGAGACTATTGGTACTAGAAATCTGTAATTTGATAAGGGTATAAATATTGAAGCAGTGATAGCCTCCTGTGGTCTCCTATTCGGGGGGGTTCGATCCCGGGTACGCACCTCTGACTTCTCGGAGTTAAGTGCGTTTAAGCAATTAAATATCACTTGCTTTGCAAAATATATTCAATATTCATAAAAATAAAAGCACTATCCTAGATCAGCAATAATATTTGTGACTTGCAACTACGGAACCCTACAATGCGCGTGGCCCGACACCCAATTGGCGGGTTTTTTTGACATACTTTATTGACGCCATTTGGGACTGTAAATAGTTATGCATAGTCGGAATTCCCAGTTCCATGCAGTTACGAGTGTCCAGAGACTAAAGTGAGGGTTAGTTGCATGGAACTAGGAATTACGATGGTTAGTTGTCAACTAACAGTAGATACTTTTTAGCTCTTCTTGCATCCCTTTAATATTAGTACCAGAGACACTCGTATGTCAATATGTGGCGCTTCAAATTGATCCATAATTTAAGCTGTCATTTGTATAGGGAGAGCCAGTCCTGTGATATTAATAAATTTATTATTTATTGAGGTCAGAAGCCCAAAGTGAGCGATTACGAAAAAGAAACCAAAAAAGCGGCTTAGGACGGTAACTAGAGGATTCTGCTAATAGACTGCTAATTCAGCTTGTACATAGGCTACCTATAAAATCCTACCTACTACCTTTTATGCCTAAGCTAATATAATAATAAAAAATCAGAATTGACCCACGTGGAAAGACTGAGATTAAATTATAGATAGTGTTACAGTTCTTGCAATTCACGAGGGCGACTGACTTATGGTTGTGTGTGTGTCGTATCTGTATAAGTGTGAGCGAGCGCAATGCTCGCGCCTGCCCGCTCCCACCTAGGCTTTGACAGGCACGCACACTAATTATGCAATGTGCATGTACACGAAGTAACCACAAGTAAAGCTACATCGCCTTCGTGAATTGCAAAAACTGTACTATATGTCCGTTTTAAGCAATTAAGGATCACTTGCTTTAACGGTGAAGAAAAAAATCGTGAGGAAACATGCTTGATTGAGAGATTTCTATAGTATTCTAAAAAGAGACCCCGGAATGACGCGATTTTTGCATGGATATAGTTAAGGACCTGGAGAGTGACATATAAGCTAAGTTTGATCCCGGAAAAAGCATGGTTAGGTACCCGCGGGATTTTGAAAATATTTTGAATAGAATAGAATAGAATAGAATATTATTTATTCATTGACATGAAAACAAAATATAACAAACAAAATGGAAATACACATGAAAATGGAAAAACAGAAAGTAATTACAATATAACTTAACTAGTGTCTACTATGTGTCATGCCAATGAAAGGGTTCTAGCTCAGCTAAATGCTGTGGATACATATGTAACCACAGCGCTGATATTCTGCTAGGGCCCGAATAAGAGGGTAGTCATTTAAAATAAATAAATATTATACATATGAAAATAACTTATTAGGTAAAATATAAATTGTATTATAAAATTGAATCGATAATGTCCTTTCCTTCCTTATTTCACGCGAACAAAGTCGCGGGCAAAAGCTAGTAATTTTATATGCCACAGAAAACAGCAAAATCAAATCAAACTTTCTGTCTCTCTTTAATATAATTTTCTTTTAGTTACAAAGAGGTAGGTACTTACCTAACTGTAAAATCGCCCATTCGTGAATAAACGTCAACATCAAGGCATCTCCAGCTTTCTCTAATCAGGGACTGTTTGCACAAAAAGTATTATCTTAAATTCCGCGCAGACATCAGACCGATATTTTATTATGAAAATTATTATGAGCAATGATAAAATTATCATCATTAGCAGGAAAAGGTTAGAATTATTTTGCTATAATCCGCCAACAGAAAAAATCTGTATGGTCAAACATGCAATTAAAAGCTAAGCACCACTCACCTACCCAGCCAAGCAAAAAAGCCAAGTTCCCAAGCAAGCAATGCCACCACCACTCACATGCACCACCACACAAGACTTTTACACTACTCTCGACGCACGTTTCGCCCCGACACCGGAGCATCCTCAGGAGATGTCGACTTTACAATGCTGTATTGTCTAGTGAAGCTCGTGTCAAATGCGCGGTATTAAATACCTTTTTCCTACCCCCACTACTGTTGCCCCGCCCACTACCCCCGGACCCCCCACTACCCCCCGGACCCCCCGCTACCCCCCGGACCCCCCCTTTTTTTTTCAAACAAACGAAGCAGTGGTGAACTTGAGACGTTCACTTGTTCATTAAGTAATTTAAACTGATTATTATTATTGTGTTTTATTATTTCTAATTGTTCCAACATGCTCAGTCGAAGTCCTTTATCGCAGGTATGTAAGATTTTATATGAATGATCGGATGATAATTTGTGTCCACTATCAAGGAGATGTTTAGCAAAATGAGACTTTTGGGGTTGGTTGTTCCTAACCGCGGCCATATGTTCTTTGTAGCGTGTTTCAAATTTACGACCCGTTTGACCAATATAAGTGGCTTTACAGTCTGAACATTCGAGTTTATAAATGCCCGATTTTTGTTTGTTGTTTAATTTATCTTTGCCGTTGCAAATATTTTTAAGTGTATTATTTGTCCTAAACGCAACATGTATATCATGTGCTTTAAGTGTCTTCGCAATACGCTCCGACACTGTTCCAAAATAAGTTAAACTGGATTTGTATTTATTTATTTTATCAGGTGATGATGAATATAAATCCTTTTTGATCCGCATCAATGGTTGCTTTTTTATTATATTATTAACAATATTATTGTTGTATCCATTTGCCTGTGCCATATGGTAAATTACTTTTAATTCTTTTAAATAGTTTTCTTTCGTGAGTGGAATAGTGAGCAACCTATGCACATAACTGTGGAACGCTGCGAGTTTATGCTGCCAAGGATGACAGGATGAAGCGGGTATGGTTGTGTCTGTGTATGTGGGTTTCCGGAAAATTCCAAACTGATCTTTATTATTAGTACGAGTTATAGTTAGATCGAGGAAGTTTATAGAGTTATCTTGTTCTAATTCTGATTTGAATTTAATTTTCGGGTGTATATTGTTTAGGTTTTTTACAAATATGTCAAGTTGTCGGTCTGTACCAGTCCAACATATAATTATATCATCTACATATCTATAGTAATACAGAATATTTTTATGTTTGACAATATGTTTATTTTCAAAATCATCCATGAAGATATCAGCCATTAGGGGACTTAGTGGTGAGCCCATAGCTAATCCCTCTTTTTGTTGATAAAATTGGTCATTGAATTTGAAGTAGTTCTGTTTCATGCATATTTCGGTTAATTCTATTAATTCTGTTATTTCGTTGACATTTTTATGATTATTTTCCAACAATTTGGTTAAGATGTTTAGGGTTTTGTTAACTGGTACATTAGTGAACAGGCTGTCCACATCTAATGATATTAATTTACAATGGTCCGGTAATGTCAAATCTTTAATTTTATTGACTAGTTGGATACTATTTTTTAATGAATTAGACGGATTGAAGGATGTTTTTGATTTAATAACTTTGTTTAGCTCTTTTGCTAATTCATATGCTGGTGCGCCAATATATGAGACCACGGGACGGATTGGAATATTATCTTTGTGGATTTTTGGTAAGCCATATAATGTAGGAGCATTAGTGTTCATTTGAATGACGTTGTGTTTTGATGTATTTTTTGGAAAAATGTGTTTTGATTTATTAACGGCTAGCCTAACTTCTGCTGCGTATTTATTAGTTGGGTCAGAGGATAACTTAGAGAATTCTTCTCCAGAGATAACCTCGTTGACCTTATTTTGGTAGTCGGTCCTCTTTAGGATAACAATCGCATTACCTTTATCGGCTTTTGAAATAATAAGATCATTATCTTTTAACGTTTTTTGTAAAGATTTATATATTATGTTGTTGTTATTGTTTATGTGGTTTTTATTGTTGTTATTGTTTGTGTTGTTGTTATTATTTGTGTTTTTGTTGTTGTTATTATTTGTGTTTTTGTTAACACAAATAATAACAACAACACAAACAATAACAACAACAATAAAAACCACATAAACAATAACAACAACATAATATATAAATCTTTACAAAAAACGTTAAAAGATAATGATCTTATTATTTCAAAAGCCGATAAAGGTAATGCGATTGTTATCCTAAAGAGGACCGACTACCAAAATAAGGTCAACGAGGTTATCTCTGGAGAAGAATTCTCTAAGTTATCCTCTGACCCAACTAATAAATACGCAGCAGAAGTTAGGCTAGCCGTTAATAAATCAAAACACATTTTTCCAAAAAATACATCAAAACACAACGTCATTCAAATGAACACTAATGCTCCTACATTATATGGCTTACCAAAAATCCACAAAGATAATATTCCAATCCGTCCCGTGGTCTCATATATTGGCGCACCAGCATATGAATTAGCAAAAGAGCTAAACAAAGTTATTAAATCAAAAACATCCTTCAATCCGTCTTATTCATTAAAAAATAGTATCCAACTAGTCAATAAAATTAAAGATTTGACATTACCGGACCATTCTAAATTAATATCATTAGATGTGGACAGCCTGTTCACTAATGTACCAGTTAACAAAACCCTAAACATCTTAACCAAATTGTTGGAAAATAATCATAAAAATGTCAACGAAATAACAGAATTAATAGAATTAACCGAAATATGCATGAAACAGAACTACTTCAAATTCAATGACCAATTTTATCAACAAAAAGAGGGATTAGCTATGGGCTCACCACTAAGTCCCCTAATGGCTGATATCTTCATGGATGATTTTGAAAATAAACATATTGTCAAACATAAAAATATTCTGTATTACTATAGATATGTAGATGATATAATTATATGTTGGACTGGTACAGACCGACAACTTGACATATTTGTAAAAAACCTAAACAATATACACCCGAAAATTAAATTCAAATCAGAATTAGAACAAGATAACTCTATAAACTTCCTCGATCTAACTATAACTCGTGCTAATAATAAACATCAGTTTGGAATTTTCCGGAAACCCACATACACAGACACAACCATACCCGCTTCATCCTGTCATCCTTGGCAGCATAAACTCGCAGCGTTCCACAGTTATGTGCATAGGTTGCTCACTATTCCACTCACGAAAGAAAACTATTTAAAAGAATTAAAAGTAATTTACCATATGGCACAGGCAAATGGATACAACAATAATATTGTTAATAATATAATAAAAAAGCAACAATTGATGCGGATCAAAAAGGATTTATATTCATCATCACTTGATAAAATAAATAAATACAAATCCAGTTTAACTTATTTTGGAACAGTGTCGGAGCGTATTGCGAAGACACTTAAAGCACATGATATACATGTTGCGTTTAGGACAAATAATACACTTAAAAATATTTGCAACGGCAAAGATAAATTAAACAACAAACAAAAATCGGGCATTTATAAACTCGAATGTTCAGACTGTAAAGCCACTTATATTGGTCAAACGGGTCGTAAATTTGAAACACGCTACAAAGAACATATGGCCGCGGTTAGGAACAACCAACCCCAAAAGTCTCATTTTGCTAAACATCTCCTTGATAGTGGACACAAATTATCATCCGATCATTCATATAAAATCTTACATACCTGCGATAAAGGACTTCGACTGAGCATGTTGGAACAATTAGAATTAGGTAATAAAACACAATAATAATAATCAGTTTAAATTACTTAATGAACAAGTGAACGTCTCAAGTTCACCACTGCTTCGTTTGTTTGAAAAAAAAAGGGGGGGTCCGGGGGGTAGTGGGGGGTCCGGGGGGTAGTGGGCGGGGGTAGGGGGGGGCAAACATGCAATTAAAAGCTAAGCACCACTAGGTGAGTGGTGCTTAGCTTTTAATTGCATGTTTGACCATACAGATTTTTTCTGTTGGCGGATTATAGCAAAATAATTCTAACCTTTTCCTGCTAATCATGAACTTCCGCAAAGTAACGCCTGCTTCTATCCAAAATTATCATCATCATGTCAGACTGCGGATATCCAATGTTTTCCACATCAGGTACCTACTTGTTAGTATCTAAAAATAATTAAAGTGTTTTCCTTGAGAAATTAACAGTTGTAAAATATTATGAATATCACTAGTGACAGAAAAGGCCTCCTGACGAAAATGCATTAATTGTCATGAATTATCTAAAAAACATTCGATTGTGTAAGAAAAACGTATTCATTTTACATCTAACGTATCGTTTAATTCAACAATTCATAAATTGTTTGTTGTTGTTTGTCTGTATCGTGTCATATTAATTTATATTAGTTTTAATTTCAGATATAATTTCAGATATAATTTTATATTAATTGTTTATTATTTTACTGTTTATAATTGTGTAGCTGTCAAATGAATGCGATTTTTAACCGAATTCAAAAAGGAGGAGGTTCTCAATTCGTCGGAATCTTTTTTTTTGTGTATGTTCACCGATTACTCGAAGACGCCTGAACCGATTTGGAAAATTCTTTTTTTGTTTGAAAGGACTGTACAGTGTACAGGTGGTCCCATTTAAATTTTATCGAAATCGGTCAAGTGGTTTTTAAAAAAGTGTAGTGGCGCGGGCGTTAGAAGTCGGTTTTTTAAAAATAATTTTATATATTAAATTATCTTACACAATTACGTCAAAGCAAGTCTTGTGTCTGCACGCACCATCACCCGTTCGATCGAACTGTCACACGGCCGGATGCAAAGGGGATCCCACTAAGTTATTGATTATATCGGAATAAGTCGCGGGGGTCGCCCCACCCTCTCGGGAGGCTTAGGTCGGCCGCATTATTTTACATACATGAGACATACTTGCAGATTTCTAGTGTGGAGCCCGTATTACCAATGCAGTTTTCGGTTGTAAAATACGGAATGTTTATGTTCTTATAAAATTTGAGCTTTTATGTGTTGAATATAGTTCATTCGCACAACATAATAGGTGGTAATCTCATAATACTTGACGTGTGCTGTAACAACTGTAATAATACATTTATAGATAGCATCTCCTTTTGCGGAACTTAAATGGATTTGGCACTTTACCTTTTTTGATAAGATAGGAATTTTTGTACCTAGTGTAGAAGTTGGAAATTCTTCGTAATACCAAAAATTCCTATCTAATCAAAAAAGGTTAGGTGCTAAATTCATCTACCCAGTTAAATAGATTAATAATAATGATAAAGATAAAAGACATAAGTGCAAGTATAAAGAGACTAACGAAGTAGAATTTTTAAGCTATTGCATAGCTTTTATCGCGGGCTTTGAGCGCGGCGACCGAATCAAGAAATTCCGTAACAAAAATAAACCTAACACCCCCCACTCCGACCGGCACAGCGGTGCGGCGTTGAAAGCCGTGCATCGTCTAACGTCGTTTCAGTTCGGCAGACTTCGGCACGGTATTTGTGTGCGTGCGACTAGACGAATGCTATGCAATAGCTTTACCGCGGCAGTCCCCGAGTGCCACACGTATTTTATTCTTTATGCAAAAGCAGTTCTAGTCAGTTTTAAAATCAATTCTAATGTCAGCTTAATAGCCGCGAAGTTAGCGCAAGAAGTGAATTAAAAATCATTTGAGATTTTCCTGCCGGGCTCTAACTGTTAGAACGATTACCAGCAATATGAAATTTTTATGGCCCATTTATGAGAGTCTATAATGTAGGTATATAGGAGCAGTTTTTGTCACCTATATTTCCCTACTTGCTGGCTGGCTGACTCGAAAACAAAGAACAATCAAATACGCAAATTGCGAACCGAAGGCCGATGAGGACGTACGAGAGGGCGGGCCAGGAGCAACCCTTCACGCATTTACGCCAAATCCTTAACGCGCGATTTAAAAAAGAAAACTGACGGGCGCAGGCGAACCGTTTCGTGATATAAGGTCGAAGACACATGCCGCTTATTGTCATTGCGTTTTGGTTTGTAATCTCTTAGGCCCACTTGCAGAGACGCCGAGTTAGTTAACCCAGGAATAAATTTGTAATTTTGACAGAAGCTTTATACGAAATCTGTCTGGGTTACGACGTTTCTGCAAGCGCGCCTTAGTAATTTTCATAGATGCCGACAGAAAATCAGTGCTGCTAGCAGTATTATCGTGGATCATCTTCTTCTCGACATTGTAACAGTCAAGTTTATAGGTAATACCTGATTGTTTGTTTGTATATTTATCTGTACCTGCTTTTATCTCTGTGTGTTCTTTATGTCACAAAATTGATATATACCTAAGTAAGTAAATTTTCAATTACTACTTGGGTAAGAAGTTAGAACATGCTAATAAACATTAATTCGACATTGAAGCTTGACTGAAAAATATTTTAAATCAGATTTACAACAGCTTAATTCATCATTTACCCCAATATTAAAAGCGATTTTGTAGTTAATTTGAAATAAAATAACTCACTTGACTTTGTTCTTTTATGTAATTCATTCGTTGGCACGGCACACCCAGCATAAGTTTTTTGAAACCTATTCGTTTTTCAATGGCAAAACTTATTTCGCGCTGTTATTAGCAATAGAAATTAGTAAAATTTATTTTTTTACAATAAGGCCCTTATTGTCACCAACGTAAAATAAGTCTTATCCGAGGGTAAATTTGATGCTTTGACAGTATTTTCAATACAAAAACTGTCAGAACGCCCAATTTATTCTGAGGATAAACGTCACTCGACGTTGGTGAAATCGGCTATTATGCTGTTTTTAAAAACCGTTCATTGATTCAATGACCACCGCTATTAAACAGTCAACACACGGATTTTGTACAGTGTTTTTGCGTTTCGTGCGAGTCCCGTCGCCCATCGCAGCCGCGTCCTAATGCAGAATGTCCCGAACCGTGCACCGAACCGATAACTCCCGTATATAACGATGGGGAGAGAATTTTAATGTGCCACCATTTTGGCGCAATGCTCAAATTTTACGAGCAAAGAGTCATTATGAGGGAAATTATTGGCGCTCTGATTGCTTTAGCTGTGATAAAAATTCTCGAGTTGGCAATAAGGTGGAACTAATTCCGAGTTGGATTGAAATGGGCCTTATCTAATGGTTTTGTTCGTAAGTAAAATACCTAGCTACAAGTTGGAGATCTTGATCTAAGCTATACTTAAAAGGAATATACCTACATAGGTTTCATCGTGTCAGTCTTAATAGGATAACTAACTTCGAGAGTCCTCGAGCGCGCTCTATACCTATACGAACGAAGTTTGATAATTATATTAACTTATATTAAATGTTACTAAACACTATCATCATTATCATCATCATCATCAACCACTCGTTAACGGCTCACTACTGAGCGCAGGTCTTCTCTGAGAGCAGGGTTAAAGGCCATAGTCCACCACGCGGCCGAATGCAAACTGAGAACATTATGGGAAAAATCTCGGGTGTGCAGATTTCCTCGGAATGTTTTTAAGGCATAATATTATTGGTGTTTAGTAACATTTAAGTGAAGGCACTGTCGAATCATGTGCTATATTTTAATTTCAGAGAGTCGCACCGAGCGACGATGTGCATTACATTAATTATGGACGGATTCTAATAAGTCTCCAGAGTAAGCTCCAAGAGTAAATTAACGCTTGGATCCCAAATTAAATAAATCATGGGCATTGCGCATGCATGTAATTTACAAAAGTCCAAAATAAAACTCGCACACAATACAGCCATTATGAAAATAGTTTCAAAAGTTCTATATGAAACGCGCACGATAACACAATACAAACTCGCTACCGGCAAAGATATATTACTATTCAACTTACTTAAAACTCAAAGTCCATCAAAAGTTTCGAACAAAGCTTAAAAGTTAAAAGAAAATACCCGAGTCAGGTGGAGTCTGCTGAATAGACAAAGTTTGCCGGTGATTAATGAGAGCCGCTGTTTATATACTTGGCATTCTCAATGAGGACTTAAGGCTTAGGTAGCGAGCTCGTCAAAATTCACAACACCGTCGTCGTACCGTACCGTAATGAGTAGGTCATACTCATAAAGTTAAAAAAGAGTGAAGAAGAACAGCGAACGAAAAAAGTTTTTTCGTTCGCTGAAGAAGAATGATTTAATTAGCCATTATTTGGCCATCGTAGTGGACTATGGGGTCAACCCTTTTCATTCGAGACTTATGCCCAGTAGACGGCCTTAGGTTGAGACGATTAAAATTGATTGATTTTGTTTTTTTTTGTGTAGGTAGTTATGTTGAAACAAGTATAGGTATAATTTTTGTAGTGCTAAGTTGCGTTATAAATTAAAAAAATCCTATGGTGTGATAGAGAGTATCGCATTGCTGTAGACAGTAACGTGAAACGAGATTAATTTTAAATATTTTTAAATTAATATTTTTTCTTTTCTTCTCAGTAAAAAAATGTGAACTGCATCCGTGCGAAGCCGGGTGTCTAATTATTTATTGATTAAATAATGTTATATAAACTTTGAAAGCATATAATAAAACATACCAGTTGGTTATTATCTATTAAAAGCAGTTTAAAAAATAAACTATAAAACAGACATACACCTAATACGAAATAAACAACCTCTAGATGGCAGTGCGCGCCCTCTCACCGAAGGGGTTGTCCATTTGTGTGTAGTGCGTGTAGATACAAATTGTGCAGTGTTTATCTGACCCCCGCACGTCGTATTTATCTACAACCCTTGCGTTACGATTGACTTTGTTACTTGTGACTCTATCTCAGCTCCCGATCAATGTCTTGTTTGCCCCAAATTGCTGTTATTATCACTCGTATGGAATAGGTGTAGCAAAATAAGGATATTTATGGTTTAGATGGATAGTTTGACTTAGATAATTAATCGCAGAGGAACTGTATATAATTGGTGTAAGAGAAGTTTATTTTTATTTTTGTTGGTATGAAAAAATAGCGGTCGAATGAAATTGACGTACTTATTGAAATGTAATGTGAAAATAGAGTGATGTTTCATTCACACACATTATTACATTTTAAGTATCAATACTGCATCTATAATAATTAATACTTGTGTAGGACTAGACGGAAATGTTTATGTGAAATAAATAAATTGGCAGTCATAGGGACTGCCGATAGAAGTGAAAACTAGATTTGCTAATTATTAAAAATAGATATAACAAAAAAAAATAAAAACAAATTAAAAACAAATTAAAAAAGCGCACTGTCACGTTTCGTGAGTGAAATTCGAACCTGCGACATCATATATTAAACGGTAAGGAAGGCGGCTGCTGGCCGATCGAGCTGTACAAGGTTGTTTGAGAATCTCTAAAATGTCGAACGCTTACTGAAATCTCCAGGTCGATGGTGACGGTGACGATTTCGCGAAATCCATGTTTTTTGCTCACCCAAAACAATGCTTAACGTGCCTATAGAAATTTTCGCTTCAATAAATATAATCATTTACATCATCTGCAATGTGTCGTTGGGGATTCAAATAAATAAATCAAGGTTAATTAATTATTTCATAATACTTAATTGGTTCCGCGTGAATATAGACGCTTATTTCATCAAGAATTTCGCTCTGAAGATCATAGGGCAATTTGAGATCGATGCAATATACAAAAACATCGATAAAAAGAATCGCATCGTATGCTAACAAAGTAAGACACGCTGTCAGATAACAATGCACAAATGAAACGCTATCGCGGACTCTGAGCGGGGCCGCGTGGATTTATGGCCGTAATTCCAAAAGAAAACGGCTAGGTGTTATCGAGTTAGTATTGACACTTTAATGCCATTGTTTGATTTAGAGGGCTCATTACAGCGCGGGAACGGCGGTCGTGAGGTGCGAACCCGACCTTAGCGAGTCTCTTGATAATTCTATTCGTAATTTCTCATCGGCTATCCTTTCAACATCATTTGATGCGATATTTATTTCGATAATTACGTTCTCGTGAGCAGTTTATTATACGATCAATGACTGCTTTTAAGTTTCCTACATTGTTTGTGTGTTTGTTTACCTATAGATACGTTTTACCTACCTACTTAAGAGCTAAAGCAAAATTATAAAGGGCCGCATGGACGACGAAATGTATCTACCTATCTGCTTAAACATGACAGAGATTAAGTTATATACAGGGTGGAAAAAACTTATGGGCCCTGGAGGGGAACTACCTTAAATCCTTAATTTAGATAATTTAACTTAAAGGAAACATTCCCTTATTTTTAAAAAGAAACAAAACTGCATTCAAAGTTTTTCAAAAATTCGCTTGTCTCACCCGGGAATCGAACCAGCTAAAAATTCAAAAAATAAACACCCGCTATTTTATTGCACAAGTCGACACAGTCGATGTTATTTTGTTTTGCATATAAAATTTTATAAGCGCTTTATCTACCTAAAACTTTATATCACCAAAAAGATCAAAAACTTTATATAATATGTCAAAAAGATACTTATATTAAAAATAAAAAAAATTACCTCATTGATGTCAACGCATCGCGGCATAGCAGCATTGCCCCTTTGGATGGCCAAACTAATTCTTTGGCCAGGACAGCTAGCTGCCAGCTCTTGGGTCCCCGGTCAGAGTCGATGACCTTTTTTGAATTTCTTACTTTTTCAGGGACTAATAAATTATTTATTACTAAGTAAGTATAAATACTTATATACGTATCCAGGTTCTTGTAACTTTTTCAGGCACTATTATTATTACTATTTACTACTATCCAGTATCCAGGCTCTTACCTACATGAACCCTTTAAAAGATCACGAGATACCAACGAAGCTAAGGGATCGCGCTCTGTAATAATAAGAGAAAATTTTGCGCTTCGGGACAATACGATATAAAATTATCTGTTAGATCCAATAATCGCACGGAACAGTCGGGACTTAATGCCGGCCAATCATTAGCTACGAGGGATAACGGCTCCGGCGGCCAGTACCTCCATTAAAGGCGAGAGCACACTCGCGCACCAGGTACGCTCCTCGCTAAAATACTTGCATCTTTTTCTGTCGACCAAATACCCAATTTTTCCTCACCAACAAATTAATCGCCCGCTCAGGGTCACTCAACGGGCGTTGAAGAGAGCTATGCTCGGAGTATCCCTACGAGATCAAATCAGAAATGATGAGATCCGTAGGAGATCGTCACCGACGTAGCTTAGCGAGTCGCGAAACTGAAGTGGAAATTGGAGCACAGAGTTCTAAGAGCTGGTGGTCGTTTTGATCCTAAGGTGCTGGAGTGACAACCCCGCACCGGAAAGCGCAGTGTTGGCAGACCCACCTCTAGATGGACCGACGACATCAAGAGACGTCGGAAGCAGCTGGATTCAGGCGGCGCAAGACCGAGACCTTGGAAGACCGTGCAAGAGACCAGCAGACGTCTATCGGTGACAAAGAAGAAGAAGAACAAATCAATTTTTTCTGAGCTGTCTTAAAAGGTACTTGTCTGTGTTGTAAAGGACAAACTAGGTGTCTTAAGGTAATGAATGGCACTTGTTTACAACTATATAGTTTCTCGCAGTCGTAAGCGATGTTAGCACATCGCTTACGCAGCACATAGGACGTTCTTAGTTGGGACTTCCACAAGCCGCGGTCTTGTTCTGCCCGTATCCAGCGGCTCCATTGCGACTCGTCTGATGTCGTTTGTCGCCACTCCAGCACCTGCGGACTGCGGCGACTATCAGCACTTCGTTAGTCGTACCGCGTACGTTATTGTGAGTATACTGACTTAATAGATAGTTAGTCTTAAATTTCACAATTAGTACCTACATTACTGTCTCAATAATAATGAAGTAATCCATCCGCTATGGTCGTGCTTCTTGATCTGAGGATACCACGCCTGGAAGTATGAACACGGCCTAATATTAAGAGAGGCCTCGAAGATGGCCCGTGACCAAACGTCAATGCAACCTCAGATGTTTGCAGCATTCTGCGATGAGCCCCCGAGGCGGCAGGGGCTCCAGACAAAGGAATGACTTCATTGTATCTCTGGACGACTTCAGGTAAAATTTTTATTGTAGTTCGTAGAATTTTGCATGCTAATTAGCAGACACGCATCCACAAATTTATAGTATAATCCTATAGCTATACTCGTGGAAAACTCACCATATTACGCACTTTTATAGTAGGTATAATAGAAGATCGCAGTTGCCAGTTTATATCATCATGGACCCATAAAAATACAACTCATCGCATCCGTACAATTATAACACTGTATGAAATAGTGAAGCTTCCCATCAAGCGATAGGTTGCAAGTCCGGAGCCTATCAGTACAGATACAACCTCACCAATCTTTCTGAATGCTGTAAACATTGCCGCATTTCGGTGAGAATTTTATGTGTCAGTTGGCCGCGGGGCTCACTTTGTGGACACCAAAACTGTACTGCATACGCTAGCTATCACAATATTATAGTGTCATAGCCAGAATTATCTGTCGACATTCTAGACTTTATCAGCTGTTATTTGATGAGTTGTCTGTGTGGTACGAGTGATGAGCAAACGGGAACATCGAACTAAAAGGTAAATATGAAAAGGTCAGAGCTAGGAACCAGATGGATTGCGAAAGTCTGCTCGTAATTATTTTATCTGGCCAGCGTCGACTAAAGAGGCCGAGGTGCACTATCATTAGCACGGAAAAGCGATCAGTTATTTGCGGCCGAATGAGCCGTGTTGGTTTACAGCAACCCCCGAAGGAGATGCATTCCACCGGCGCACGATCTCACGACTGCACAACAATAATTACCCGTGGGTGTACACTGTACGCCATTATACTTCGCGAGCGATTATTATCAATCGTTGCTAGTGAACGGTCACCGCTTAGAACCTGGTGTAATAGGATGAATTATCGTACCACGGGCTAGGGATGCAGAACAGGTTGTTGTAATAATTACCGATTGGTCTAATTCTCGCCAGTGAAATGTCATACGATAATCCGTACTTAAGTATTATAAATTCGAAAGTGTGTTTCTCTGTTTGTTGATTTCTTTGTTCTAAAATCACGCAGCAACGGAGCAACGGAGCGACGTGAATTTTTGCGTGACTGAGAGAGATATAATGCTATACCTTTCGTCCTGGAAAAACAGAGGGTTCCAGAGTGATTATTAAAAATCTAACTCATCGGCCAAGTTGCGAGCAAAAGCTAGTAATTTATTATAAGCGATAATAGTCAAATGTCAAGTCAGTCAGTCAGTGGTCAAGACTTGGGCCTCCTTTTTGAGGGGGTCGGGGTTCGGTCCCAGGCACGCACACATCTGACACTTTTCGGAGTAAACTCAACACAAACACGTATTTGCAACGGTTGCACCTTGGTAGCACTTGGTTTGCACTATTGACGTTTAGATCCATGTACATTGTACATGTATGAAAATTCTCAATACATTCTTGAGACTAACTTGACAAGCTAACCAGCATTCTGATTATTGGGCCGGTCGAATGAATTATCGTCAATGGGGATGCAAAGCAGGTTATTAGGGATAAATCAAAATCTCGCAGTGGTACCTAATTTTGATCGCCCTCTAATGCATATCGCTCGGGGCATCCCAAGGATTTGTCACGGAACTGCGACGATATGCTGGTCTTTGTTTAACTTTGTTACAATACCGCACAAAACTGCCGCTGGCGACCCATACTTCACCACGAGACTATGCGATGTTGCTAATTTTCTATCGTTGTGATCACGTCGAACTTTATAGACCAGCGTTTCCCAATAAGTATTAAACATCAAAATAAGTCATACAACGTTTTGTAGCCAACTCAGTACGTATGTACATACGTACTGACTTGGCTACAAAACGTTGTATGACACACACACACGTACACACACGTACGGCACACTACGGTCCACTAAAATAAAACGCCAAGCCGTAAAAATGCCTTCTAAAATCTTGTTTTACCAAAACCAAACATAAATAATAATAGTTAATTTAAGTAATCCAGCGTGGAAATGCAGCCAGTATTCTTGGCACCATTCCACGCGGGCATGATTTGTATAGTAATTAGATTAGTTTAGCTATAAGATTTTTGTAACATTTTAATAAAAAAAAATTTAACTACGAGTAGCTGATTTGCCTCGTCGATGGATATGAGTGTGCTAAACAAATAAATAAATAATGCATACAAATCCAAATAAAAGAAGGTATGAAAAGAGAATACATTATACAGAAAAACTGATTAGAAAAATCTTGTTAGAGGTAGTAGTGGTCCATAAAATATTATGGTTCTACTTTCAGCATCACCAAAAAAAGTTAGCATAATACTAACGCCATTTTCAGTAGCATTGCCAAAATATAACCTTTAGAAACACCTAAAGATGGAAATGATATTAGGTGAGGGTTTTTTGGGGCTTATTTCTCCTAATGAAGAATGTTAACTTGTTTTGATTATTAGCACTCCATATTCTCTGTCAAAAATAAAAAATACTAGTGAAAGAATTACTTCGATACGTCAATTAGTTTCCGATTTAGAAGTAAAACAAGTTGTAACCGCACGACGCGGGCTGCCGGTGAGGTGTGACGTCACCGCACAACACGCTCTGTCTGGCTCACTCAGTCCGCTCACGGTCGCGCGCCCGTGCCGTCGAAATTACACTTAAATACTTTTACAAATGTCCAATCCAAATACTAGGAAATCATGTGTTGTGCCTATATGTAAAAATACAACTACCAATTCGCCGGAAAAGTTGTTTTTTATAGTTCCAAAGGACGTTAAAATGCGATTCCAATTTTCAAATTTTCAATTTTCAAGATTTCCAATTCAAAAAAAGTTAAAATTCCAATAACACTTGGTAGCAGTCGTTGAAGGCTCCTCGCTTCGACGATGTAGCCACTGTAAAAATGCTATACTATGTTTACAGCCACCTCTGCTGGCGGCACAATCTTCGCAGGTTACATTTAAAACTTCTTGATCCTTTTCATTGCATTCTAAACTGCAATGATAAGGTGTGGTACGTACGCGATGTTCTGGCGTGATTCTACATTTAACCGTGCATACATCACCTACTCTTTTTACTTGAACATAACCAATAGCAGATGTGGTGGAAAACCTACTTCGTAGCTGGCCGTTTTGCTGACACTGGCCGCTCGTCTGTCCGAACAAATTCTACTTCGATGAATGTTATTTTTGTATAAAGAACATGCTCGTAATTTGAATCGTGTGGTAGTCTGATGCGTGAGTAACGTGCGCGCTGGTCATTCACATTCTAGATTTCTATCAAGAAGGTCGTGCGAGCTTAGACCTATTATTGTATATATTTATATCAGTCAACCTCCGAACCTTGAAGCGAACGCATCTCCTGACCTTTGACATGCAAAAGCAATAAATTCAGTCTATCACACAAAGTACGATCACAACCTAGTTCCGCGATATTGTTTCTCAGTGATATGTAACATTATAAATAGCAATTATAAAGTGGAATATATAATCAATCTTTCATTGATGAGGACCTCCCGGACTCCAGTATGAATTAAGCATTTATTGTAGTGGTTTACCACTATACATCATCGCCATAGCTGTCTCTTGCCGATCTGAAATAAATTTCAAATAAAAATAAATGGCCTTACGTATTTTGTTAGTAAAAAAATACAAATAAATAAAAAAGGTTTAGTACATCTGTTCAAACATCTACATTTGCAATAAAAAATAAATTAAATAAAATGGCCTTACGTATTTTGTTAGTAAAAAAAATACAAATAAAAAAGGTTTAGTACATCTGTAACGTTCAACCCACTACATCTACATCCTAAGTACCTGTCCTACTTCCTACTAATATTATAAATGCGAAAGTTTGTGAGTGTGTGTGTGTTTGTTATCTTTCACGCAAAAACTACTGAACGGATCTGGACAAAGGCTGGAATAACACATACATAGGCTACTTTTAATCCTGGGAAAATGTACAGTTCCCGAGGGAAACGGGGGCGAAGCTGCTGGCGGAAGCTAGTTTGCAATACCTATATAATATACGTACGTACCTACCTATAGCTACAAAACTATAATACATATTTCTTACATATTTGTTGTCTTTAACGAAAAATTTAATGGTAGGTAGGTACTTCCACTATTTGAGTTGCATAATGCTTCTTCCACTACGACATTAGTTGGGTATTTTGTTTTGATAAAACAATTTAGAACAGATAAACTATTAAGCATAAGTAGGTAGTAGCAAGGAAAACTTATGTTGATAAATAATGCGCAACCCTATGAATACTTATATGTCTAGAAGGAGTATCGCGCTACTAAAGAACGAAAAAAAACAGGCCAATGAGAATATGCTAGTGTGCGTGACGTGAGTGCCGCGCATGCGCGGCCTGTGTTATCGTTACCGAACTTATTCGATTATCGATTAATATTTCCATAGAACTTAGAATCGATAGTCGCATGGATATTCGATATTATGTTGTATAGTCAGATAATAAATCAAACTATTTTTTGGAACTAGTTCCTTATCGCGCGGTACGGAAGGGGGCTAGACGGAAAACATTAAGGAACCGACACTCGACACATTTTTGAAACCGACACTTTTTTGTTGAATGTGAATTTTGCATTGTGTTCAGTATTTTCGCCATTCAACACGGCGTCTGCATGGCCTAGGGGTTCCGGCAGTCGCCTAAAAGTTCAACGTCGATGGTTCGAATCCCAGCTAGACAGACTGAATTTTCTGTTTTCAATTTTATTTTAAATAATTTCTACATGTGGAATTTTTCCCTAATTTTTTATTGTATAAATTGGATAAAATGTTATTGTACTACTAACGCCATCTGTTAAAAACCAGAGTAACTCTTTGGTTTTGTAACAGTGCAATAGAAATAAACTAAAAAATATAATTCATCGTAGTTAATCAATTTAATACTAGATGACACCACTAGTTTATTACAATTCCTTCACTAAAATTAATCGAAAGGAACTACGTTCCACCCAGGTGTCCCTTGACACCTCTCAAGTTTTTTTCTATAAAATAATATAATTTATTAATTAATATGACTATAAAAGTCATCCCACAACGACGATTTCGATTTGTGCGTATTTTTGTTTCATCAGTCAACCTTGTAGCGCTGAATACGCGTAAGTCGAAATTGTTGCTGTGAGAGGGCCTTTAGGGTGAAATGAAATAAGGAATAAATATTTAAGGCTACTTAATACTAGAACAACGGTGCACAACCTAAACAATGTTTATCGATTTATTTCATTTCAAAATCGATTTTCTATTGTCTGTGGTTATTCGAGAGGTATGGCACTTTACTAAGTGGGCGGTACCCATCAATGAAGTACAAAATTAACTGTAGTACATCTACCGAACAAAAAAATACGAAACTTCATGTGCGTGATCTGCCAAAATTATCCTAAATTTGACAAAGCATAATTTAATTATTTTCGAAAAATTTCAATTCCTTATTTTAACTGATGTGAATTAATGTTATTTACTTATGGTAGGTGATGTTATTGGTTATTTTAGATCGTCCTGTTTAGTTTTTTCACATTTTATTGACCAAAACCGCCATTTAAAAAAAAAACAAAATATTGGCTCGCGAGCTCCATATCTGGTGATGACCTAATTCAAACTGAGCGCGGGAAAAGGGCGTGAACCACATGTGGCAGCACAAATTTTCGACGCGTTCACAGCCTTTAGGCTCCATCTTGTAAATCTTTGGCGCAACCATTAATCCATCTATTTTAGGTAGATTATCCGATTGCCCTTTTTCGAACCCTTCTCCATTTTATTAATCGAATAATATTTACTAGACTATTAAATTAAATACGCGGCTTAATGACTATAACATAAATTAATAATAAAACACACCAAAATACTGTGTAAGCCTACTACCGCTGGCGACTTGATACTAAGCGGGCCGCGGCGCGTGGTGACATGACGTCACAAGCGGTCATGTGACTGGTAGCGGGACTCGATATTTTTCGAAACTTTGAATGCCTATAAAATCAAAACTACTAGGTATTTTTGACTGCAACAAAAACTAGTGTATTTATATAAACACAGGCTTTACTGAGACAAAATTTCAAGCGATTTGGCATACCTATTAACATTCTTCATTAGGGGATGATTTATGAATGGCTGGTTAAAATCTTTAAAATGGGTAAATTCACGGATGCCAAAGATTGGGAAACACTGACACCTACCTAAAGATTTTGAAATCGAGGTGTCAGTGCATCGTATTTATTACCACTGCATCGCGACTTAGTACAGAGCAAAACGGTGTTCATAAAATCGTTAATCGCACCCGAAGGCTACGGACAGCGCTATTATCATCTTTGTAACAATTTAATGGAAAAGCTAGTTTGAAAAATCACTTTGTCAAAACTAAGGTACGTAACTACGTACCTACCTAGCTAAAAATAAGAATGTGAATATACTAACCGCTAACTTTTTTGTTTTGCCGAGTTTCAACACCTGATCAAGAATGTTATTATAGAAAATAGCGATTTAATATTCTTATCTTGATAGATTGAAAGTTTTTACTTACAACTTTAGTTATTTTATAACAGTAAGGTGTATCCCCATGATGATTTTGTCACAGTTACGGGAATCTACCTGCTGAATGCCCTAAAGCTGAATACCTACTCTAAATTATATCTCTTACAATAGCAAGAATTTGGAAATAAGAGATTTATAGTCCCTCTCTATTATATGTATATAGGGAGTAGGGATAGTTATATGAAGTATCCTAATCTAACACAAGCAATTTATGAAACAAGTTCTTTCTGACGAATCTAAACAGCACCGTTAGGCCCCGCTTGACAAATGCACCCATCGCTTACAGCGGCACAATTGGCTAGAACAATCAAAAGCCTCGCATATCCGTCACAATGGCAGCGTGTTGTTTAGTTATTATTATGCGCAAGGGCCAGCCCAACGAAATCGGTGCCTATCCGTACTTCCAAATGCCTCTAGGAGTTTGTAAATTGTTCAGAGTTCACGCTCCTCTCATTACCGCCGCCGGTAATGTGTTCCGTCATCGAGATTAACTCTCCTCTAATGGAGGCAACTCTTATTTATTTCTCCGGCGTCACTATTACAATTGTGCCTAATTGAGGTTTGTTCGCTTTTAGTGAAATGGCCAATTTTTCTCTAACGCTGTTTGTACTTTAGCTGTTAAATGGGGTGAATTCTCGTTGGCAGCTTTTGCTTGCTTAAGTTTATCGTTCCATATTTAAATTATGCACTGTTCTACCGTGCGATTGTTGAAGAATATCGTACGGAAGAAGACGCTAAACGGAAAATAAATTGTTTCGAATTTGGAGAGTACTTTATAAAAATAGGCGGGGCCAAAACCCATCCGCGGGGCGCACTCCCTTCACGTACTAAGAGGTCACGTAGATAAAATAGATGGCGCTGGTAAAAATAAATAACTTTCATTTTTATGTTTAATAATATTTGATATAGAAAAGCACTATTTTGTTTAAAAATATTTTTAATACATACCTACAAAATATATAAATATTATAACTATTTAAAAATACTCAATTTTTATCGTATACAGGAGACGGTTTATTAAAGGTAGGTATAATATTATTCTATTTGAAAATTTAAAGGTATCAGCTTAATACACAATCTGGAAGATGAGAAATCTAAAGAATAACATAAGGTCACAAGTAAATTGGTTAACAATTACTATACCTACTTAATAAAATGAAGAGATCCGTAGGAGAACCAAAGTCACAGACATAGCTCAGCGAGTCACGAAACCATGCGAAACTGAAGTGGAAATGGGCAGGGCACATAGTTCGAAGAGCTGTTAGTCGTTGGGGTCCCAAGGTGCTGGAGTGGGGTGGAAACTCAGTGATGGTCTGCCAACAACAACAAACAACAACCCCACTAGGTGGACCGACGCGTCAAGCGAGTCACAGGGAGCCGCTGGATTCAAGCGGCGCAAGACCGAAGACTTATTTGGGTATCATTAAAGCAAGAGGGAATAGGCATCTTCTAGGCAAACGCGTTCCACCTTAGGCCACATCATCACTTTCCATCAGGTGTGATAGTGGTCAAGCGTGTGCCTATAATAATGTATAAAAAATAAATAAAAAAAAAGCCATACTGAAATTCTTTTTTATTGCATCGATGTAATTCAAAATCGATATTTAGGGTCCCCTAGCGTCAAAAAAGACGAAGTGGTTGCCAAAATTTTAATCGTTCGTTTTTTACGATATCGACGGCAGAAAGCGGAACTGGCGTATCTCAAAAAATCCAGTTTTACACCAGAGCCAAAAAACTATTTGAAAAAATCATAACTCGTAAATTAATAAAGATAGAATGTTTAAATTTGCAAGAAATTTCTATGAATCTAAACGATATTTGATACAATTATTAGGAATGTCCTAAAGATACTGCTTCATTGATTTTTTACGAGTTACAGCAGTTGATATTTATATATCGAGCAGCGGAAAAGCTGTAACTGTAAGGTGAAATGTATGACCAATTAAAATAAGTAGATACAAGTTTTCGTGCTACGATCTGCTGTATCTCAAATATTCTGCTATTCGAAACATGGCCATTTTGATGTATGTGATTTTAATTAAATAAGTTTATAAAAATAAAATGTTTGATTTACATTCTGAATTATCTATAAGTACATGATATATTATAATAAAACTGTAACTGATCGTTGTCTGTACAGTGAAGATATATGAGAAAAACTTATTAGGGGCCTTTATCAACAGAATAGAACCCAAAACAATGATTGTTAGAATTTTTGTCTGTATGTCTTTGCGTTAGTGCGCACTAATCTCAGAAATGGCTACGGTGTTGTGGTAAGCTTCACTTCAAACTCAGTGTTTGTTTTACTTCAATATAGTTCATAAATAAAAAAGTTATGTCAATTTAAAGAATCACGTCGAACATTTAACTGTTCAGTTAAAGAATCACGTTGAACATTTGTCATCATTTGTTGAACGTTGACGCTTTTTTGGCTCTTAACATTATTAAAATTAATATCTACGTGTTTCAGTGTTTAAGATAATTCTATCCTTATGGGGGTGAAAAGAGTAATGAAAGTTTGTAAGTGAGTTCGGTAATTTATGGAGTATGATGCGTGAATCTTTATTAACGGGTGTCTATTTGGTAATAATAAAGCACTCATCTATAATAATAAATAAGTAATAATTTTGCTTTTAAGGGGATGAAAAGGGGGATGAAACATTTATGTGAGTTTGGTCATTTTTTAAACGAAATGCATAAACTTAAAAAGCCATCAAACGATTTCAAATATTCTACCTTTACGGGTGAAAAAGGGGATTAATTTGGTATGTAATGATGATGAAGTTTCGAAGTGAAATGCATGATACTATATTTTAGGCGTCTTAAGAAAATGATGGAAAAGGGGATGAAAGTTTGCATTGAAATCCATAATTTTTGAAGTGAAAAAATATTTATATAAAACATCACTCACTTTCTTTACTGTGTACCTTCCTAATGTTTCTTAACAATCAAGATAGGTACGTAAAATATAAGCAGGTAAGGTTGTAAACTTTACTTGCTTATTAGCATAGCTGGGCACCGTTAATCAAATAGTTAACTTCGTTAATCGTTAATCCGCTACAAAAAAAGTTAGCTTCGTTAAACGTTAAAGCGTTACATTTCAGAAGAATTAACGCAAGTTAACGTTAATCGTTAATCCGTTAATATGTGTAAAATTGCATCTTTATATCGTTGCGTTAGTGAACTTATAAAACCTGGTTTAGGTTCTGAAAGTTAACAGGTTAGGAACAAAACTAAATACTTTTTATATATACAGGGTGTCCCAAAAGGTAACGTAACTGGGAAGTCTGTACTCCAATCTTGAGAATTAGTATAACGGGCAGTAAAATCAAAGGAACAGAATAGACATTTAAAAATGTATTTGCGTACGAATTTGAGACTATTGCTTTATTGATATGATTTGTTTTGCAGGGGTATTGTTCCCGAAAATAATTTTTAAATGTCCTAGTATGAATTTTTCAAATAAGTGTTATACCATTTTGGAAAGGCAATAAAATTACCTATCTTTTTAAGTTACTCGGCGGAGTTGCATAGTACTTTTTTTTTTCAGTACACTTGGAGGAAGTTGAGTGAAATATTAATTACTAAGTCCTTGACTGGACAAGAACTTAATTTTCTTTAAAATCTTTGTTAGATATGTATTGTTTTTTTTATTTCAATTTGATAAAGGGTTATTGACGATTACATAACATCTTTTTTTTTTAAATACAGAAATATTTGTAGGTACAGTTAGCAAAATAGCCCCACAAGGTGGAAAATTTTTAGTTTTTAAAAAATGCCCTTTATTTTTTTTAAATACCCAGAGGGGATTTTTTTATTATTTTTCTGGTGACCCTTGTGACCACCCCTATCACCCCCCTCCCCAGCTACGTTAACTTTTGGGACACCCTGTATAATTCAAATGTGTAATTTAATTGTCGGGCATAAGGTGCATATTCCCCTTCATTAACATTAACATGTTTTTTTTTTTAGTTTCTGTCTTACTCTCGTTGATCAACATTAATTTTAACTTCCGATCAAGAAATCCAAATACTTTTGCTCTTAGTGTCCACAATCGTCGTCTGAAAGCGAGACTCTCATTCTAAGCACCGGCGCTAGGTAATGAAATGAACAAACGAAACAAATCTCTTCGCAGTTTTCTTTCTCACTCGCACGCGCCGCAAAATATATCTAGTTTTGTTTTTGTTTCACTCGCTGCCACGCGCCGCCCGGCACTTGTCGTTTAATACTTGTCTGAACCTGTTTTGCGCGCCACGCCGCGATGCCGTGCTGTAACTATTAGGCATTGGATTAACGATTAACGGACTTTCTGCATATTAACGGAAGTTAACGTGTCCGCTAACATTTTTAAAAGTTAACTTAAAAGTTAATCCGTTAATCAAAATGTTAACTTCGTTAATTAACGATTAACGGATTAACGAGTTAATGCCCAGCTATGCTTATTAGATATAGTAGGTATGGTAAATATACAGACTTCCAATTAACTAAAAAATAACATTTAACTAAAAATAGGTTAAATTTTAATATTCTTTTACTTACCCGAACTCCTGAAGTATCATAATTAACAAGAAAAGGTTAGAATTATTTTGCTAGACAATGCATCGTTGTAGAGTCAACATCTCCTGAGGATGCTCCGGTGTCGGGGCGAAACGTGCGTCGAAAGTAGTGTAAAAATTATACAGATTTTTTCTGTTGGCGGATTATAGCAAAATAATTCTAACCTTTTCTTGCTAATCATGGACTTCCGCAAAGTAACGCCTGCTTCTATCCAATATAATAATTAATTTTAAACACGTAAATAAAACGTAAACGATAAGTTAACAATCTTTTAAAATAATATTTTTGTTAACAACAAATACGCTTTCTCACTATTGGCGCTTACGCATCAGATGCCGCGCGATCAGAATGGCGTATATAGCAAACACCTCGGGATTGGAGGGGTGCGGGTCTATCTAGAGTGGCGTATTGATTACTCATCACAAAACAATAATCTAATATTATGGTGTAAGTAAGATATTTGCTCTTAAATTAAATGTTTGAAATGTAGTAACTGTTTGATAAACACTCACCACTTCAAAGCATATTGCTGTATCCTTGTCAACGTAAAATTTTGGGGCGGCTGAAATGCTGTATCTCTTTTGAAATCAATGTCCGTCAGGGTAAAATAATGGTGTAACTGTTATTTATGTTGGACGTGTTGTCGTATCTATTTTATTTTCAAAAATAGCGATTTTTCCTCTATTTACAGCAATTTGTCATGTAAGCAGTACCAAAACTAGAAAAAATTCAATGGCGTATCATTAAATTTTTTCATCGTAGAAAGACGAGACATATACCATTCGACGCGGCTTTTTTGCTTATCAACAATATAGTAAAAAAAGTCATTTAGCCCAAATTTTGAGATACGACATTTCCGCTTTCTGCCGTCGATATATAAAAGAAAGTGGTGTTAGTTAGTAAAGCAACAAAGACAGTTTAGCTAAGGATATACATCAAATACGTAATAAAATGAATTGTTAAAAAGAAATAAAGAAAGCTATATTATGAAAGTTTTATTTTTGAGATCCTTTGTTTGAATTTACGTTATTTTAATAAAATTTACAGTTTTAATTTATGAAATATCCTTTTTTAAGTGCTTAACTTATAAGTTTCTCTTTGGTGAACTAGTGCTTTAAAGTTAATTTCAATATTTATTCATAGAATTTTCATGTAGCACATTATTTTGGTCAAATATTGATAATCCACGACATTATAAAATCAATAAAAATCATATTTTTTTAAAAATTTCGGATTCTTATAACTCTTGAACAGGCAAGTTTGGGTGCGAGCTGATAGCATAGAGTTATAGCCAACAAGCTAAAGAATAAGAATAAAGTAGTTTTAAAGCAAGACCTCTCAAGACTTGGCCAAATTTTAGCAGTTTCTGTTTCATTCCATACAACAAAAACTGAAAATATTTTTTTCCGGGCAAACTATCAGTTTTAGAGATAAACGTTTAATAACAATTATATTTCTTTGCTTCATCCTCAATATAATTAATTACAAAGGTAGTCACGTTATTCACTCGAGATAACTCCGCGAATTTCACAGATATATACCCTATTTTAAAAATAAATCACCTTGGCAGCACCGTCTTAAGTTTGCTCATTACTTTTTCGCGCGATATAACGACCGCACCGCACTTAATAGTTTAACCAGAAGTGCAGAAGATCGAGTGTTATTGTAGGATAGTGTGATTGCAGTATTGTTCATCGGCTGAAATCATCGTCATCATCATCGAAGGAAAAAGGTACGAGTTCTTTTCTGTTTTCAAACGATCTCTTGTTTGCGCTTACGCACCGCTACATAGCCTACTATATTATTGTTTAGGCATGTACATAAAAACGGTACACTTTTCGTATCGAGGTTTACTGCGAGTCTTCATCGATTACGAGGTATCAGAGAAAACGTAAATATTCTGAATTAAATATTACGTTAATTGTTTTTATTATGAAAATTAATAAAAATTAAAACACAAATATAACGATTATTATGGTAACACTATTGTTACAACTTGTCATCAATCACGATTAAATTAAATTAGTACCTACCCCCCAAGTGTCTCGGATTTATCTAGGTTAGGAGACATTTATCATTATTATTTCTACATATCATATTATACATTCGAAAAATGAAAAATTCACGAATTCACTCAACTATGCTCGTAAAATTCGCTCAACGGGGCTTTAGTAGCTTGCCCAGCCGTTAACTATATTAGAGTACCTACTTGTAAACAAAAATATAATATTATTTATCTGGAGTGACGGTAGTGTCCCTGCCACGACGAGCCAAGCGAAGCGTAAGGGAACTAACTACCCACCATCGATTTGTCTGAAAACACTAATTGTTACGAAACACTTAAAATTAAAAGCAATGGTAGATGAACAAGCAGAGCAAGTAGCATATTATTAGATATTATAGAAGATATTAAATATTTGGAAGAAATAATGGCCATTTTCCTCGGTTTTAAAGTCTTGCTCGTAACTTAAACAACTGTGCAATGTTCATGTCGACACTACGACGGTAAGAAGTTATATTAATTGAAAGAGAGGCATTCAATACCCTCACTTAAATAAGTTAACTAGAACCAGTTGACATTGGTGAGAACAATGTGAGCTTTGTTTTTTTTTGCGTCATACGTAAACACCAAAGAAAATCAAGCCGACGCCGAGTCTAGTACAGTTAATCCAGATACTGAATGGTCATTTCCTGACAAAGGGTTCAAAATTACTTTATTAAAGGTCGGTCAACTCGAAATCGACTCAGAATTACACTCGGCGCTTGGGAAATCGACGCATGATTCCCCGAAGTATGGGGAAAATATTCATGCCAACCATATGGCTCTTTATATTAAAAAAGGGGATGCGACAAAGACTACTGGTCCTGCGTATCACGGCCGTTAGTAACGGGATGGGCCTACTATTAAAAGAGAGTGAAAACAGGGTGCAGGCCATGAAACACCTAAGCAATGGCTGCAGGATCCTATGTGATTCAAACTTCGGAATCACTCAAAGCAGCATTAAACTCTTAATGCCTCAACTCAACAAGAAGTGCTATAAGATTCGGAAAGAGACAAAACTTTATTTGGATCGGTTTTATCCGAGAAACTAAAAAACAACAAACAGGGATTGACTGCGAACCAATTGCAATAACATGATTAACTGCGAGCTAATCATGAGTCATATACTAAAGCTGTGACTCCACAAACAAATCGGGATTGACTGCGAGTCAATTGCGATAACATAACTAGCTGCGACCTACTTATGGTTCATATCCTAAAGATGTGACTTCCTAGCTGCGAGCTACTCATGAGTCAAATCCTACAGCTGTGACTCCACAAACAAATCGGGATTGACTGCGAGTCAATTGCGATAGCATAACTAGCTGCGAGCTACTTATGGTTCATATCCTAAAGATGTGACTTCCTAGCTGCGAGCTACTCATGAGTCAAATCCTACAGCTGTGACTCCACAAACAAATCGGGATGGACTGCGAGTCAATTGCGATAACATAACTAGCTGCGAGCTACTTATGGTTCATACCCTAAAGATGTGACTTCTTAGCTGCGAGCTACTCACGAGTCAAATCCTAAAGCTGTAACTCCACAATAGAAAGGGATTAACTGCGAATCAATTGCGATAACATAACTTGCTGCGAGCTACTCATAAATCACATACTAAAGCTGTGATTCCTTAAACATATCGGTATTGACTGCGAGTCGATTGCGATTACATAACTAGCTGCGAGCTACTCATGAGCTTTATCCTAAAGCTGCTAAAGCTGTCACTCCACAAAAGGAAATTAGTACTAGTAGTATTGTGATAACCTAACTAGCTGCGAGCTAGTTATGAGCCATATCCTTATGACAATTGTGTAGAAAATGTGTAATCGTGAATATATATGTACATTAACTACAAATTATTGTCTGCGAGACAATATACGTTATGTTCTTACCTAACTATATACGGGTACTCGACCAGCCGGCAACCAGGAAAACTGGCGAGCGCCTCTTCGGTACTCGTCATGAACTGGAGGGGGGGGGGGGGGGGCGTAACACTGCGGCGCAGGATAACAGCTTACCAACTTAATATGTGCGTTGCTATTAATAATAATTTATTACAAAATATAGGAGCTATTAGTTCCGAGTTCAATTTTCTTGATGCCTAAACCTAATGTTAGGCTGTTCGGCTTATCAGTGACTCCAGGTGTTTTAATCAAGGTCATAAAAGAAGTTATAACCTATTTGAGATACCTAGGCTTTAAGTCCGTTTTGCTTGAATAACAATACTAAATTTAAAAAATCCGTGCCTTGACAACAAGATCCGGACGCCTTAGCCGTCGATGCATTTACGCTTTGTGGGGCTTTTATGTTTTTCTATGATTTTTGTTTCCTCCTTTTTCTTTAATTTTAAAGTGTCTGAGGAAAATCATTGATAACGAGGCAAACGGAATCCTAGTTTTTTCAAATTGGTTATCACAAGCGTGGTAATCTCTCCTACAAAGCTTGGTAGTTTCGGATATTACTTAATGTTAATCCTCATTAATACTTATTGCAATCTCATTTCACCATTCCTTGCACAAGAAACTTACCCTGGGTGTCGCGAGACTCTCCGGACTCTCTCTCTCTCTCCCTTAAAACCAGGCGCCGACCCAGACTCAGCGTCACTAATGTTAACATTATTCTCTGACAGTATTTTAAAACAATATAATACCCACTCAAGCTTCGGTGGCAGTTTTGTAAATTAAATAATAAAAATGTATTTAAACCGTCAAATACCAGTATTAGGTATCTTCTCTTACAGCGTTTGTTACGGAGTTTGAACCCTTATCGAATTGCAATATAATTTATGCTAAGAAACAGCATTGTTTCTGGAGCGAGCGTAAAACGTCTCCTCAAAGGTGTCTATAAGTTAAGATCAACCAAACCCTATTACTCCCGTACTTGGGTCCCTCAACTTTTTTTAAACTATATTAAAAATTGGTTCCCTTATAGTCACTCATCTTTAGAAAAAATCACTAAGAAACTTTTCATTATACTAGCAATTTGCACTGCTCATAAACTACAAACTCTTCCGTCAATTAAATTGGAAAGCAATATTACTTTTGAAATCGGGGTTTAAATTAGAATAACGGTAGGTAAATTATTAAAAAAAAAAAAAAAAAAAAAAACATGCTGCGGGCAGATACCACGCCTATTCTCTTTCTCTCTTCCTACCTTACTTTCAAGAAAATCTGAGCATCTGCCCTGCTACACCCCTCCACACACTATATTTCCAGAACTAAAAATATAAGATCTGAGGGGACAAATAACCTGCTATTTACGTACAAGAAGCCTTACAAAAAGGCCGCACCTCAATCGATCAGCAGGTGGATCAAGTTAACGCTATCAGGGAGCAGCGTTGACACAAGCACACAGCACCTCACGCTCAGGCGAGCGTTGAGACAATTAGAAAAACGGCAGGCTCGACTAACACATCGAACTCATTCTTTCGCTGCTTAAATGTTAGATCCATGGCGGATGAGGGAGATTATGCCAGACCCTGCCAAGACAGGTCTTAATAATAATTGCGTTAACACATCTAATAGTGAATCAATTTATGAATTATACCTAATCATAAAAATAAATATATTCTAATTTATAGTATTAAATAATATTATAATAATAATATCATAAATAAATATTAATATTGTTAAAGTGTACGCAAGCAAGAGAGTGATTAAAAATACACCATTTACAAAATCTGTATTGCGTACATGTTTATCAAGACTTTTTACTCTAAACAACTACCTTTGTAATTAATTATATTGAGGATGAAGCAAAGAAATATAATAAGTGATCAAACGAACTTACCTGAAGTGAAGTTCGATCATTATTATATGAGTTGCTTCATCCGAAGATATAATTACCCACCCTCCCTGACTGCCCAAATAAAAAAGTTTTGAACCGTATACATCTCTTAAAAGAATGAGCAAACTTAAGACGGTGCTGCGAAGGTGATTTATTTTTAAAATAGGGTATATATCTGTGAAATTCGCGGAGTTATCTCGAGTGAATAACGTGACTACCTTTGTAATTAATTATATCTTCGGATGAAGCAACTCATATAATAATGATTGAACTTCACTTCAGGTAAGTTCGTTTGATCACTTATTATTCATCAGAATGACAAGGTCTTTCGATAGGTATTTTTTTAAATGGAATTTGTAACAAAAAATCCTATGTCCCTCATATAGCCGTTTCGACCCACTGTGCGCGTCTGTCAGCGGAATGTATTTCGTAAACCGTAATAGATAGACAGTTGAAATTTTCACATATTTTGTATTTCTATTGCCGCTATAACAACAAATAATAAAAATTAAATTAAATTAAAAAAAATAAATTAAAATATTTCCATCATGGAAATATTTTAATTTAATTTTTTTAACGGAACCCTAAAAGAGCGAGGCCCGACTCGCACTTGGCCGATTCTTTTCGTTCTTTAGTAGCGCGACACACCTTCTAGACTAAGTATTCACATAGAGTACCATATTTACTTTCATAATATGCATTTAGTTATATAAACCTGTTATCTTGACATTACAAGCAGAAACTTCAATTTTATTTTATTATGGTAAATAAAAAAAAACAAACAAAGACATAATCTGAAGTCAGAATTCGAGCCCTGAACAATTGGATTCACTCCGTCACCCTCGCCACCACACTAGACACTCTACGGAGAAGTCTGTGAAATAATCGAAGGCATCACGCAAATCATATTTCCGTCGAACTTTTTAACAAACCAATTTTATATCATGTTGCTTAGTCGTTTAGTCAATGACCAATAGATGGCGTTGCTCTTCAACGTAAAGTTTTACGATAAAAGCTTCGTATTTTATTTTTTGGTCGCCGAGTAGTTACAACCTGCTATTTTCAAGCGCCATCAAGGCATTTTTAATTTTTTCCTAACCGAAAAAAAAAAATACATATTATCCTGGCGGATCCGGACACACGTCCAACGCTGGCAATAGCCATCAGTTAACTGGTTAAAAATGGGCGGGTTGTACGATAGTGATGGGACTATATACTTTGCAGTGCTAGGAAAGAGATGGAAGTTATAGATTCAGGGGGCGGGAATTGAAAAAATCTTTAATAAGTGTTAAATTGATTAAAAAAAATTATGAATGCTAATTATCAAAGAATAGTTCAAACCGCTTTTAGTAAATATTTATATCAACACAAATAAAAAAAATAGCAGGAAAAAAACCTACCGTTTCCGATTAAAACGAAAAAAAAGGAGATTATTGGAGCAAAGTTTGGGAAAACTTTCTATCGAGAATTTTTTTTCCAATCGTGTTTCTACCTCAAAGTAAATTTAGATAAGAGACCCAGATTACATATTACTTTGAAATTATTCAAATTGAACTTATAGTTTTCCTCACAAAGCTCACCAAAAATCGCCTGTCGCATGCTTTTACCACCTTAAATACCTACAATACCGTAGGTATTCATTTGAGAGCTGTGAAGCTCGTGTTTGAAACATTTAATCTATTTGTTAAATAAATAATCTTCAAGCTTTCAAATTAATACAACTTTCTAACAGATTATCGAGTTACACAGATGAGACTTTTATACTTACTTTACATGCACACAAAGTCGTACAATTTAACTCGATTTTTAATTAATAGTATGTTTTAGAATGTTGCATGATATTATTGAGTTTGTAAATCGCATACTAAGTACTAATTGCCGAGAACAGCGATCGATCAAAGGGCGCGGGAGAGGCGCGCGCGCCGCGACCGCACCGCCGCGCCGTTGGCGACCTGCGACGTAGGGTTGAGGCAGGTTGAGGCTGTACCCGATATTTGTTTTACTTTCAGATTTTTTTATTTATTCATTTATATTATTTTAATTTTTTTACACAATAAATAACCATTTACCTATACGAGAAACATAATAATTACGAAAATGGAAATATAAGTGCTTTCTTAAAACCAGAAGCTGATACCCACGCGAACTGAAGTGGAAATGGGCAGGATAAATAGTTCAAAGAACTGATGATCGTTGGGGTCCCCAGGTGCTGGAGTGGCGACTGGAAAGCGCATTGCTGGCATACCCTCTTCTAGGTCCGGTGACATCAGATGCTCGAATTTGCGCCACTGGCATCCAACAGCTGCCTGCTACTCGCGCAGTGAGCCGCTGGATTCAAGGTGGCGCAAGACCGAGACCGGAAATCCATGCAAGAGATATTTGTCCAGCTAAGGACATCTTGAAAATGAAGACGCCCAGGATCTTGTCCGCGTGGATTTAGATTTAATAGATATCTTATGGTAGGTAGAAGTTAGAACCAAGCGAAATTAAAAACGTAAGGTTACCTAATAACTTGTCTATTAGATTTTTACCTTACATTTTTTTTTCCCTTTCCCCTCCAATTAAAGCGTAAAACTTGTTTAGGAGAAAGCACGACATCACTGAAACGGGTGGGGTTCAACTTTTAACCGTCGACCGTTAGGTAGGTACTCAAGTACCTAATGAACAAGAATGTATTAATCCTACTATTACTAACAATGTTTGTAGCCTAAGCCCTGCAACATGGCAAAAATTGCTAAGATAATGAAGCATAATGCAAAACGATATAAACTTTATGCAGCCCCAGGCTAAATTAACTTGTTCGTTAGACCCAACAACACTATAAGCTTTGTAGAAAATTCCGTTTCTGCTTATTAACTATTCGAAACAAATACTTTGTTATACGAAGTTAGTAACATGACTGCAATTTAACCTGGTGATAAGTGACGATGCCGTTTAAGACAGAAGCGGGCTAAGAAGAGAAGATAGGCAGGGCAGCTATATTAGGAAAACATATGCTAAGACACTAGAGGCAGTTAAATATTATGTTGAAATCACAGACTTCAATTTGATTTACTTCTTCTTTATCAACCAAATAATCCAATGCTTGACAAATATCTCTTACACAGACTTCCACAGGCCTCGTTCTTGCACTGCCTGTATCCAGCGGGTCCCTGCGGCTTTTTTGATGGCGGCATTGTCTAAAGATGACAGCTAAGTGTGATGATCGCAATCAGTTCTGAATGGCCGATACTCTCTAGCTATTAAAATGCATTATTGCAGCAAAAATACCATATATTTAGCCAATGGTCATAAAGCAATTTATGTGGGAGATATTTCGCTCGACAGCACCCTCGCTTGTTGTATGTCCAAGGAATTTAAGGAACTCTACAAGTAGGTACCTAACTAGTCGATATAAATTACAAAATCTATTGCGTATCAATCATATCGCAGACGTATTTAAACTGCAGCCAATTGCTTTTAATTGGCCGGAATAACATGCGAATTGCCTCCCAATTATGAATCTCACTAATAATGACGTATTCAATTGACAATCAGGCCAAATCTATTTTGACAACTGTTAACTTGTTCCAATTTTATTGCTATTCAACACTAATCAATTCACTTGCTTAATAACAGCCTGCCAATTTTTGAGTAGGTACCTGCTAACCTATCTTCACTTCTTCTTTTCATATATTAATATACCACCGGGAGTTATCTATCAGGTACTAGATAGGTACGTTTCGTGGTAAGTAAGTGTTAATAATCTACTAGTATTTTTTCGGCCTGTTTTTCGGGAAGTTTGGGACTCGAATCATAGGCATGCACTTCTAACATTTCGGAGTTATGTGCATCTAGAAACCTGCATGCCCGAGAGCTCTCCAAATTGTTCTCAAAGGTATGCAAGAAGATAATTAAATGATAGAGACTAGTTATAATACCTAATGTAAATATATTATGTTACGGTAAATCATTACATTGACAATAACGTGTTGTCTTGATGGTGAGTAGTGAGTACATTAATCCATTCAGATATTGGATAAACTTGTGTTCTCTTCGATATGTTTTAATTGCAACAAAGAAAACAAAACCTATGAACCGAGGATCAAATTACGAAGCTAACTACTTCGGATCTCTCCAGGTATTCATAAATATCTCTTAACGTGTTTAACCCCAAATCACTGTAAATTATTATTGGGAGTTTACATTATTAAAATAATGAAAATGATCGCTTCGGGCCTCCCTGCGTGCCTGGTTGCGAACGTTAAAACCACTTGAGGCGATTAAAAATAAAGAATAATTGGGGCGGCCATTCACGCATGTTGCCTCATTAAAACAATTAAATCTTGATTGAACAGAAATTATAGCTGTCGATTCTTAAACATAATGCGATGGTACGCCGGAATCTGCCTCGAAAAAGATTAACGTTGATTTTAATAAGAAACAATTATTTACGTATGTGTGTCTTCATCCCACGCTCAAGTAGTCCAGTTAATTTTGGGCTTTGTAATTATCAAAAATTACATATGTATGACCGTTTCCTCGGTGATCATTTCGAGTTTTTGTTACGTCACCTAATCATGAATAATAACAGAGCGAGTCCTCGCTTTTTTAAAATATATAGAACAAATCATGAATCAGTATACGTCTCAATAACTTCAACAGATTCTTTTTCTGTTCAGTGGTGTCAACCTTGGTATTTTTTAAGCTTTAGCGTATGCAAGGTAGGTATGCAAGGCAATTTTGTGTTTACTGTGTGTGTTGCGTATTTTACTGTATCACAACATGACAATGACAAAGACATAAATAAAATAAAATGGATGTGCACAAAGGACAACTTATTAAATAACCTATTAGAGACTGGAAATATTTCCTCTAGAAGCCTAGAAAATAAAATTTATAGTTGATATACACGTAGACTCTACTCTCTTCCTTCTAGCATTTGTCGCAGATTACGCCTTCGTGTAGTAGGTACGCTGGTTAATTAAACCAAGAAGAAGGTAACATTAATAATAATTAATTACTATGATAATTATTTTACTGTTAGGGATAAAGTGTCTTTATTCGTTAGTTTGTCGTTGTCATCCAATCATGTAACAACGGAGTAGCAGTTCAACGAGTTTTTTCGAATGGGTTCCAGAGCTGAAGATCTGGAGAGTGACATAAACTAAAACAAAGCAATTTTTGTTATAATTATCTAATTCCACACAGATCACTCAATAATCAATTTTTTATACACTACTTTATTTGTAATCAATAGCGTTTACAATATCAATAAAAGTTATCTTAGATCCAATAAGAAAGACACAAAAGTTCACGTAGAAAGAGAAAATTACTGTAACAGAGAAGTAGAAGTAAAAACAATAATTGTTTTGTTGTTTTGTTGGTGTAAATACATAATATAGTACTTATCGTAATTATTATGATAAGTACTATATGTATTTACACCTGCAAAGGTGTGCGTGAAAATATCATTGCTCAAGTCTTAAATCAGATTACATTTTAATTATACATTATTCGTGAGATAATTTTACAAACTCGGAGGCTGCATGACTGACGGATCACCAATAGGTGTGTTATTATTGTAATAAGGTTCGTAATTATTTTAATTGCAGCTAGATACTCAACTTGAATCATCAAGAGCGATTGACTAAATTATACCTGTAGAAACATCGAAGGTTTTATTTAAAGCTAAATATATTAGGTAGGTCTAGGTAATTATCAACAAAGGAATGAAGTCAAACTTTAAATAACTAAGTAAAGTAAGGAGTTAATATGTTTGTCCTTGTAGCTTAGAAAGATTTCTTTTTTTTTTATGGCAAGATAGCCCTTGATTGCGATCCCACCTGATCATAGGTATGTGAGGAAGTGGTCAGAGGCAGACTAATATGATAGCGGGCTAGTATGAGAGGGGTACCGCAGTGTAAATTAAACCAATACCCCTGTCCCCTAATCGGTTTCTACACGCCCCATTGTACAGAACGCTAAATTAATTAGCGGCACATCTTTGACGGTATGGGGGTAGGTGGTGACTAGCTACGGCCAAAGCCTCCCATCAAGCAAAGATTGATCAAGCAAAGACAAAATGGAGATTATACAGCTTCTGAACCTATAAATAAAATAAAATATGTAATAAATTCTATACATAATCAAAATTACCAGTCTATTCTAAGTGCATATTTATTTTATTAGACGGCGCATGTAACTAATATTAATTTGAGTACTTTGTACTCTACAAAATTCAAGTCGTTAAGAAATAGCATTCCGTATAAAATGAACCAACCGCAAGCCGCTGCAGAAGCAACATCATTACGATCTCCATACATATTTACATCTTATGATATTTTTAATTCAATTTTCCCCGCGAAAGTTTCGGAACCTACTTCGTTGAGTGTTGAAAGCTATCCAATTTGCGTAATACTGCCAAAATATCTCATTTCTACGCTCACTGCTACTCTGAGACTCTAAAACGACCTAATAAGCACAATCTACAATCACAAAAACATTCTTTTGTTATAGTGATAAAGTCGCATTTGGATTGAACGCTTTTGAAGGTAGAGCCATTTGAAAATAAATCGCAAATGGAGTTTTGGCAATTCCATAATGCGAAAGTGGTCTGTTCAAGCTTTTGACTCTATGAAAAAAACGCGATACTCGGAAAACGATAGAAAAAAAGGGGAGGCATTTATATTTTTCATAGAGTTTTTATTTATGGTTCGATAAATATGCGTAAAGCGATATTTAGAGCATCGGCACTCTGCCGATTAGTACGTAATGGCAGCTTTGTAGGAACACCGCTTTTCGGCTCTCTGTGGTAAATGCTAACCCTTTCAGCTTTGAAGCTATCAAAATTATTTCAGAGAATGCTCGGAGGAACAAGTGGATTGATGTTGTAGCTTTTACTTTGAGAAGACTGGGAGCCTTCTGCGGCTTTGTACCCACGTTAATCTATTAGGACTAAGGAAAGATGATAATTTTCTTTGCAGACGAGGCAGACATTTTGCTATGATTCCATGAGTTCCTGCCAACTGAATATTGTTGTAATTGAAACTATTAAGTACTCTCTATAGGCAATATTGTACCTACTAAAAGTACAGACAAACCAGTTCTCTCTCCAAACTCCAAAGGAAATCGAATCCGGAACCTCTAATAGGCAAGGCGTTGCGTCTGGAACTTCGTCAATCGTCAATCGTCAACCAGGAGTCCAATAGGTACCTCTAGTCGAGTCGCTTCTGTAGGTACGCTAAAGGCCTATTTCACTTCGGGATAAGTAAAGCAAACTTTAACCTCCGAATTTTGACGTCTAAAGGCCGATTTCACGTCTTTTCATTTCAAGTCTTATCCGAGCGTAAATTTGATATTTTTACAGCATTTTAATACAAAATCTTTAAACTTATTCCTTGGTTAAACGTCACTCGACGTTGGTGAAATCGGCAACTAACAGATTGCCAACAAACAAAAACTGTCAAAACGTCAGCTTAATACGGCGCGTCAAAGCCTAATGAAGTGTTTTTGATATGGTCCAAGATCCCAGTGCCGCCAGACCTAAGTTATTTTCTCAGCAATTATTTGTGTACGATAGAGTACTGTTCGAATGTCCTTTCAGTATATGCGTACTAGCTAGATTGTGCCGACGGCCAATTTCCAGATACCAGGTGCTAAAGGTAGGTAAAAACTAGAATAACTTATCTTAAATTCTCAGGGCTGATTTTCATATATGTTTTAAAGAATATTGTAAAAATTAATAAATTAATACTGCCAGACGCTTACCGCCGGCGGTTACTTTAGCCAGACGCTTTGAAGCTCCCAAAAATATATATAATTTAAGTTACCTTATATTCTCAGTTCTGATTTTTATACATGATACTCAGGGAACTATTGCGATATTATCTGTAAGCTGCCAGACCTATTGGAAGGGTCAAACATCCCCCCAGACACACATTATGCGTCCCCATATGTATGAGCGCTAGAACATGATTCACTTGTTTAAGTGTGTGAGAGATAATATCATCATACTATAATATTATAAATGCGAAAGTGTGTTTGTTGGTTTGTCCTTCAATCACTCTGCAACAGAGCTATGGATCGACGTGATTTTTTGCCTGGGTATAGCTTAGGATCTAGAGAGAGAGAACTATTGCAATATCTTCTGCAAGCTATACCCAGACAAAAAATCACGTCGATCCATAGCTCTGTTGCAGAGTGATTGAAGGACAAACCAACAAACACACTTTCGCATTTATAATATTATAGTATGATGATATTATCTCTCACACACTTAAACAAGTGAATCATGTTCTAGCGCTCATACATATGGGGACGCATAATGTGTGTCTGGGGGGATGTTTGACCCTTCCAATAGGTCTGGCAGCTTACAGACAATATCGCAATAGTTCCCTGAGTATCATGTATAAAAATCAGAACTGAGAATATAAGTTAACTTAAATTATATATATTTTTGGGAGCTTCAAAGCGTCTGGCTAAAGTAACCGCCGGCGGTAAGCGTCTGGCAGTATTAATTTATTAATTTTTACAATATTCTTTAAAACATATATGAAAATCAGCCCTGAGAATTTAAGATAAGTTATTCTAGTTTTTACCTACCTTTTACACCTGGTATCTGGAAATTGGCCGTCGGCACAATCTAGCTAGTACGCATATACTGAAAGGACATTCGAACAGTACTCAATCGTACACAAATAATTGCTGAGAAAATAACTTAGGTCTGGCGGCACTGGGATCTTGCTCTAATAAAATTCTTGGCACAATGCTGAGCGCTGCGGTCTAAATAAGTTGTGAGAGATCTCGGATTCGATTCGCGGCGAGTACAATTTGGGAATTTATAGTTTCTGGATTGTCTCTGGTCTGAGGCCATGACCGTCAAAGACGTGCCGTACCTATAGCGACTAAGCGTTCCGGCACGATATATGTTTGTACTACTTATGTACGTACATACAAACATGTACAAACTGGTACCTAATATGTATGTAGGTATGTTTTTGGGTTTTTCATTTGGCTTTTATTAACACTGCATTAGGTACCTAACCCTTTTGTTTTGAGTTAGTCCACTACCATCTAAGACGGCATCATTCACTTACAATTAGGTGATACACTAACAATCAAGGACTATTTTGTAATCTAATAAAAAATACTTAGGCCCTTAGAACAGGCGCACTAGTTTCTTCCTTGTGCAATCAACTCTAATCTAACCTATCGGTACCTACAGACGATTTAGCTGAACGTCGACACAAGAATTTTGCAAGTTCCGGCAAAGGGGCCAAACGCAGAATAGAAACAATCTCTCAAAGCTTGTCCAATTAATCATAACCTACACAGAAGGAAACAAGGTTAGTTAAAGGGTTACAAATCAATTGATCAACTCCCTCGCTTGCATGCTTCTCACGCGCCGCGCTAATAAAGCGATGAATGAATTGCGCCTATCATAAACAACTACACGGGTAGGGCACGCACCTGCAATATTAATTGCCTCTGTTCATTATTAGTACTTACTACGGTTATCTTAATTTGCTAAAGCCTTCTTTCTTATTCTTACTTGTTGGAAAGGGAATTAACAGTGCAATCAGCCGGTACGATGGAACTGTGGATATTTATTGCCATATAAATTGTTTTGACTCAACTCTTTTCAACCCCCGACAAAAAAGAGGGGTGTCATAAGTTTGACGTGTATCTGTGTATGTTTGTATACATGTGTATCTGTGTGTCCGTCTTTTCCCTTGTAGCACCCTAGCGAAACTTTACTAAATTTTCGATTTACACTTGTATTTAATAGAACGACTAACCCGCTTCATCAATTCAACCCAATGACTGATTAACATTAATAATATCCTTGAATTTATTATTCTACTACATAATATAAAAATACGAAAGTGTGTTTCTTTGTAGGAACGGTTTCTCTTTCTTCAATTACGCATACACCTCTAGAGCCGCGGACTAATCATTTATGCGATTTTTTGCATGGGTATATAGTTGAGGGATCTGTATAGGGACATGCGCGCCACGAGAAAATTTTGTCTACCCGTTTTCTCGTGATATCCCGTATAGATTCACGAGTAAATGAGTAGACAAAATTTTCTCGTGGCGCGCATGTTTGTCCTACTGGAGAGTAACATAGGCTAAACTAATCTGCGGCTACCTTCACGCGGACGAAAGCGCGGACAAAATCTAGCGATAGAATAAAATAATGTGGAAAACTTAGGTACCTACACAAATCCAGATTCTTTTGGTCACTTCACCCTTCGTAATAATAACACCATATGTCCGTATCTCCCACCCGGGTTAATTCCGCCTCGTACCACTAGTATGAACGATGACCCCTTTATTACTTATTAAGGAGCTTCTGCCTGTACCGGCGTTATTTATGTTCTCTAATAATAATTTGTATTAAATCACAGGCGCTTCCCGCTGGACATACGGGATTTGTTGCCTATTGTTGCTTACGGAAAACGGACGGAAAAAATACGAATATTTGGTATGTAGACGGACAAATAGGACCTTTCTTCTCCAAGTTTTATGTCTTGTCTGTCGTAATAATTGTTACTACGCAGTTGAAAATGGAACAAGTAGGTACTTAGCACATACAAAGACCTATCGAAAATAACAGCACAAGAAAACAAAAGCTTTAAAAAATTAACGGCTCCAACCACTCACATGCTTCAGCGGTGAAGTTGGACCAGTGCAGCGTAGTGGATGTCGTGGTGAACTATATGGCTATAAGAACTATAACTATAACCTGCATTCTTTGAGAGGAGACCTGCGCTCAGTAGTAGGTTGCTGATGATGTTGGTGGTGAACAAATTACAACGACGAGTGTCCTTCACTAGACCTTGTACCACAAGATGTTTGACGTTATTCTCTTCCTAGTTATGTGGCTAAATACTTGAGAATTTGTAGTTGAACCATAAGATACAAAGAACTGTCAATTTCAGTTAAGTTATAAATATAATCGGAGACCCTGGTTGAAATAATCAATACTTACAAACAGGTTTCTTTTACACTTTGTACTTCTAATAAAATTGGCTTAAAACCAAAATAATATATTAATCTGCTTTTATCCCCTTATTCGCTAATACTACTTTTAACGTCATTATGAATCACCAGGAAAGTTTATAAAATTAGTAATATATTGTAGAACATACAAACATGATGGGAAAAACCTGCTATTTAATATATATTGACATCTCAAAATCATCGTCAAGATCAAAAGTAGGTAAGGCAGATCAGATCAATCTGGTATCTTTTTAAAGTTAACCCTTAGGGCCGCTTGCAGAAACGCCGGGTTATCCTTTTAACCCAGAGTTGCTGCTTGCTTGCTGTTAGAGACGCCGGGTTAGGTTAAATTTGTAATTTTGACACAAGCTTTATACGAAATCTGTCAAAGCAGCAGCTAACTCTGGGTTAAAAGGATAACTCGGCGTATCTGTAAGCGGGCCCTGTTCTAACATTTAGGAAGAAAATGTCAAATCATGGTGTTTCCCGAAAGGAATTTTCACGCTAAACGACAGATTTACGCGAAAAATATCGATTCCTTGAATAAAAATATTTTATACATGTTTCGGCTTTCCGTTAAACAGAAATAAAGCTTTAGATATGTATATTATAAGATTTACATAAACGTATACGTAAGCTGCCAAATGCTGGTCCCCGTCGCTACCAAGCTTTGCTTCGTCAATGTGCAAACATCGTCATAAAATTAAATTATATTCAACGCGAGTTGTCGTGCATAATTCAGACTTTTTCGCAGTTCATAAAAAGGATGAAATTGTTAGTAGAGCAATAAGTTGATCTTGATTTATTCCCAATTTCAATCATCGATTTATAGTGGCCAATGTAAACAAAATTTGTAAATTTATTCGTGCCATTAGACGGTTAGTGTAAACGTTATTGTTGGAGATTGTAAATTGCATGGTAGCTGTTAGCGATATTTTATTGCAAGTAAGTGTAGGTAATAAACAAAATTTAAGCATCATTCAGGTCATGATTTTAATATAATGTTATAGAAAATATAAAAAATATTCTGTAGATAATAATTTTTATAAGTATAAAAATGGTACCTAGACTCACCTAATAAATAAAAGCGCGTGGAACGGTGCCTTTGCCAAGAATACTGGCTGCATTTCTGCGCTGAACAGCCAGGATGATTCTTTAATACCTAAAAAATTCCTTCTGTCACCTGATGAGTAAATTAAAATTAAGAATATGCAGGTACAGCTATTCGCAAAGCGTACCGACCTATCAAGAAATACATAATAAATTATTATCTTTTCATACTATTGGCCCATCAATAATTTATTCTAAGTAAATATCATTTTCCATTTAAGAAAATATGAACTTTGTTCGACGATATCACGTAGGTTGAATGCTCGAAGCTGACAACACGCTATTCAGAAGGAAATCTCAACGCTCAATCAGAAGGCATCGATGATAGATAGGCCAGAAGTAGGCACATAAATCAAGTATCAAGATTCTTCAAGATCTAGGACTCTACACAAATCGAATGACACTTTCAAAATGCAACTGTCACAGTAAACGATGATGGTCGCTGAAATAATAGCGAGCAAATGACGAGTTTCCCATTATGAAGTCACGGTAACGTGCCAACCGAATCACGGTATTCGTTTTCAATCAGAGAATTGTGAAAAATTGCTATGAAAGTATTAGTCATTTTTTAAGCCAAATTCGGTTTTAATGCCTCCATTATGGTTTCGCTGCACGCCACTGCAAAAAAATTTAACAAATGGAAACAATACTTTTTACTTAGTACAAAAATAATTCATATATTAATTCTAACATATTATTTAAATAAACCTAATACCTACTGGACTGAACCTGCTGTGGTTGAAAAATTATAGTGTGTCTGTTCAAGTTAATGCAATAATAAGCGTAATAAAGATGCGTAAACCTGTAAAATAAAAAAAAGTCAAATCATGACGATTACCATAAAGTTGGTAGGTTCCATTCTAAATAATGCACTTGAATAGGTACCAAGAGCCTCGGATTTTGTTTCCGTTTACACGGGATATTACAATAAATTCAAATTGTTGATTAATTTCAAAAAATAAAAAGCCTCACATTATTCACTGATACAATGAATGCTTCGTTTTTATCCTGTGCCACTAAAATATAAAGCATTTAAATCACGTCAGTTGCAACAATGCCAACTCGATCCCTAATTACTGCTCAAAAATTTTAACAACACGCATACTACATATTATTATTAAAGGAAAAAATAATTTTATCTCAGTAAGTAATTAAAGGGCATCAGGTAGGTGTAAATTATTTAATTTTGGCTCGATAAACGAGTTCGGGACACCCTAAAAAAATAATCCATGGTGTTGGGTCAACGAACGGTACAAGACATGACACGGCGAAGTGTAAATCTCGTGCCCTTATCTGTAGCCAATTCGCATACATTACATCGCCAAATTAAACACAAAAGTGACAAAGTACAAAAATTCAAAAATGAATTGGGTATCTACAGATTTATTACAAATAACTTCAAATTAGTTGTAATATTTGTTCAAAAGATCGGTTCTCGTAACAAAGAATCGTCGTTTCTTATTTAATGGATTTACATATTTTAATAAATGTTTTTATTTCATATAATAAATTACCTAGGTATAATAATTTATGTATTATTGGCGGACCCTTATTAATTTACAAAAAAAATACAAAGTAAGGAATTCTTCGTTTAGCAAATATCCGTTACTAAATAATTGAATAATCAATACAACACAAGTAGGTATAAAGAGACCCGACCGGCGTAATAACTCAAAGCAGAATGGCGCCTGGCGTCGATACTCAGTGGCTTTTATGGAATTGACGAACGGCGCACTCGGTAGTTATTATAAAAATTTACCCTCAGCTAACACGGCCTCTCCTGACCTGTGGTCGCGACCACATTTTTATTGCTGCCGCTGCAACTATGCAGACTTGTCTATCTTCAACATCCTCAAGATAAGTAAATCACTCTTTTAGGCAGTCCAAATAGCGGAACTTAAAGCCCTTCGCACGACTAGCGGAGCGACAGTTCGACGAATAAAGTACATTGGACATTAGGAGCATCTGTTTAATACAGAAACTACGGGACATAATGTACATTGGACATAGGCACCAAGTTCGCATATCCCTTCTCAAAACTATATCTACAGGACATAGGCACCAAGTTCGCATATCCCTTCTCAAAACTATATCTACAGGACATAGGCACCAAGTTCGCATATCCCTTCTCAAAACTATATCTACAGGACATAGGCACTCAGTTCGCATATCCCGTCTCAAAACTACATCTACAGGACATAGGCACTCAGTTCGCATATCCCGTCTCAAAACTACATCTACAGGACATAGGCACTCAGTTCGCATATCCCCCTCTCACAACTTCATCCACAGGACATAGGCACTCAGATCGCATATCCCCCTCTCACAACTACATCTACAGGACATAGGCACTCAGTTCGCATATCCTCCTCTCACAACTACATCTACAGGACAGAGGCACTCAGTTCGCATATCCTCCTCTCACAACTACATCTACAGGACAGAGGCACTCAGTTCGCATATCCTCCTCTCACAACTACATCTACAGGACAGAGGCACTCAGTTCGCATATCCTCCTCTCACAACTACATCTACAGGACATAGGCACTCAGTTCGCATATCCTCCTCTCACAACTACATCTACAGGACAGAGGCACTCAGTTCGCATATCCTCCTCTCACAACTACATCTACAGGACATAGGCACTCAGTTCGCATATCCCGTCTCAAAACTACATCTACAGGACATAGGCACTCAGTTCGCATATCCCGTCTCAAAACTACATCTACAGGACATAGGCACTCAGTTCGCATATCCCGTCTCAAAACTACATCTACAGGACATAGGCACTCAGTTCGCATATCCCCCTCTCACAACTACATCTACAGGACAGAGGCACTCAGTTCGCATATCCTCCTCTCACAACTACATCTACAGGACATAGGCACTCAGTTCGCATATCCTCCTCTCACAACTACATCTACAGGACATAGGCACTCAGTTCGCATATCCTCCTCTCACAACTACATCTACAGGACATAGGCACTCAGTTCGCATATCCTCCTCTCACAACTACATCTACAGGACATAGGCACTCAGTTCGCATATCCTCCTCTCACAACTACATCTACAGGACATAGGCACTCAGTTCGCATATCCTCCTCTCACAACTACATCTACAGGACATAGGCACTCAGTTCGCATATTCTCCTCTCACAACTACATCTACAGGACATAGGCACTCAGTTCGCATATCCTCCTCTCACAACTACATCTACAGGACATAGGCACTCAGTTCGCATATCCTCCTCTCACAACTACATCTACAGGACATAGGCACTCAGTTCGCATATCCTCCTCTCACAACTACATCTACAGGACATAGGCACTCAGTTCGCATATCCTCCTCTCACAACTACATCTACAGGACATAGGCACTCAGTTCGCATATCCTCCTCTCACAACTACATCTACAGGACATAGGCACTCAGTTCGCATATTCTCCTCTCACAACTACATCTACAGGACATAGGCACTCAGTTCGCATATTCTCCTCTCACAACTACATCTACAGGACATAGGCACTCAGTTCGCATATCCTCCTCTCACAACTACATCTACAGGACATAGGCACTCAGTTCGCATATCCTCCTCTCACAACTACATCTACAGGACATAGGCACTCAGTTCGCATATCCTCCTCTCACAACTACATCTACAGGACATAGGCACTCAGTTCGCATATCCTCCTCTCACAACTACATCTACAGGACATAGGCACTCAGTTCGCATATCCTCCTCTCACAACTACATCTACAGGACATAGGCACTCAGTTCGCATATTCTCCTCTCACAACTACATCTACAGGACATAGGCACTCAGTTCGCATATCCTCGTTAACAAAACATGAAGTGCTATACATACATAAGTGTTGCATACGTTTACCATCGGTATCGCATGTACTAGGACCAGCCACTTCATGTCGTAGCTCAGGAGCACGCTGCATCTGGGCTATACTAGCCACACAACCAGCAAGGCAACTTGCCTGACACCAACACGCTCGCAAGCACATTTAACGCTACTGTATCTAAAGCTACTATAACATAAAAGAAACATTTAAATGTTGTTTTGAACATAACTTCAAAAATGCAGCGTAACTCTCACAACATCATTCACCTCCTAAAACTTTTCAACTCTTTTGCGTTTTGCTCACACATTGAATATATAGGAGATGGTACTTGGTAACAACCAATTTAAAAGCAACTAACTAGAACTACCAGCTCTAACTCCAAAACTGCAGCTCAACCACCGAAAATGTCTGCTAAACACTATAACAGCTGCTTAACTACCGTAACAGCTGCTCAGCCATCAAAACAGCAGCTCTCGACTACAGCAGCAACATTAAACCACAACAGCAGCTCTAGATCACAGCAGAAGCTCTCAACCACAGCAGCAGCTCTCGACGACAGCAGTAGCTATCGACCACAGTAGCAGCTCCCAACAACAACAACCGCTCTCGATCACAGCAGAAGCTCTCGAACACAGCAAAAGCTGTTGACCACAGCAGCAGCTCTCGATCACAGCAAAAGCTGTCAACCACAGCAGCAGTTAGCAGTAGCTAACCATAACAGCAGCTAACCAAAACGGCAGCTAACCAGAACAGCAGATAAACCAAATCAGCAGCTAAATCAAAACAGCAGCTAAACAGAAAATCAGCTAAACCAAATCAGCAGCTAAATCAAAACAGCAGCTAAACATAACAGCAGCTCAACAGAACCGCAGCTAAACAGAACAGCAGCTAAACCAAATCAGCAGCTAAATCAAAACAGCAGCTAAACAGAACAGCAGCTAAACCAAATCAGCAGCTAACCAAAACACCAGCTAAACAGAACATCAAGTAAACCAATTAATACTTACAACAGTAGGTAAGTTATTGATTTCACATCGGTAATAAAATTCGGTAGGTAGCTCATGATAAATTAAACCACTAAGTATAGGAAAATTAGTCAAAACAAGTCCGTTACACGAGATCCATGACAACAACTTTAAATTAAGTAGGAAAGCAGGATACTTTCAATTAAGTAGCCACATAGGTACATACCAAAAATTCAGAATTAACGTAAAAGTTTAAGGACAATCAATATACTTGACTAGTCAAAGCATTGATCAAATAATGGCTCGGTCACACCTGACCTTATCTAATGATTCTAATGAGCAATTTCAATTATGTACGTCAAAGATAGCAAGTATACGTCACACGTAAACACAAGGACATTTGCATCGGATCTAACTTCTATTTAATGCTATTGCACCACTACCGAGCATCTTGTTACGTCATGAAATGCGCAGTCACATGTTACGCAAAATCGTTACTTTATTTGATCTGAAGCAAATCATTTCAATCTACCCGCGTAGGTCGTTACATTTTATTGCTAACAAATCCAACAGACGAATAACCCATATCACCGGTTCGCATATACCTATATGCGACAACTTTTCTATTCAACAAATAGGTAACACCGGCAAATAAAACAAAGTACGTAACCGCACATTTTTTTAAAAAGACTTAACACGTCAGAATAACATCGAAGGAATACTATTCACTTTTATAGCAATTACAAATGTAACAAAAGGTTTGATATTCGTTACCGCGTAAGAATTAACTTGTCGAAATTGTTTTTATCCAACAATTTTGAAAACATCAGCAAAATGCTACGAAAATGAACTATTTCACGAATTTAGTTTTTACCGTCATTTGCACAACGTAATATTTACATCGCGGAAAGTTTATTTAATTTACAACACGACCTTTGATAAAGAGACTGCTATTATACCCAGAACACGGGCACTACACTTTATTCTTTTAACCCGTTTTTGTAACTGCTCACATCGCGATTCAAAGATACTCAAGTACCCACTCAACTTAGGGATTCCACTCAAAAGGATATTGGAAACGTCTTACTTGTACATTTTTCTCGTCGCCCCATAACGGCGTTGCGCTCATACCCGCTTGCACCGGTCGGCGCAGCGGTAGCTCGCACCACATAAAAGCGCGTACAGTCACCGTGGCGCTTAGCGACGTGAACACCATCGCACCAACAGGCAACGCGTAGACTGGCGCCTTCCAGCACCAATAGGCGCTGGTGACAAGCGCTGCGACAGGCAGTGACATGCCTCACCCACCGGGTCGTCACGTGACCCTATGCTATTCACAGCACACATCATCGAAGCCGCTCGTGACTCTTAAAGCTCTTGAAGCTTCATGCTCTTACGTGAAGTACACTCACGTAACTTCAATGGGAAATTTACCAGAACCTTAAATTTCCAAAATCAGAGATGGAAATCGAACGGTAAAAGGCATTCAATCCCACGCCTGATATTGGCGGATCCTTATTAATTTACAAAAAAAATACAAAGTAAGGAATTCTTCGTTTAGCAAATATCCGTTACTCAATAATTGAATAATCAATACAACACAAGTAGGTATAAGGAGACCCGACCGGCGTAATAACTCAAAGCAGAATGGCGCCTGGCGTCGATACTCAGTGGCTTTTATGGAATTGACAAACGGCGCACTCGGTAGTTATTATAAAAATCTACCCTCAGCTAACAGTATATTAATTTTTCTGTCGCTCTATTTGAACTAAAGCTGATTTATGTGAATTGATAAGTAAAGTTTAGATAAAAATTACAAGAAACGCATTATGACCATACCTACCTACAGTACCTACTGCTGTAGGTTTAACTAACGCAACGTGGTGCAACGTCATAAACAACGAATCATCGGCATTTTCATCTTCAACGTAGGACCTTGATGGCATTAGTTATGAATATTACAAAAAAAAAAAAACAATTTTGACAAAATTAGAAATATTACAAAATAAGACAGAGAGAGAGAGAGAGAGAGAGAGAGAGAGAGAGAGAGAGAGAGAGAGGAAGAGCTTCACGGTGCAGGGAGTAAAGTTCATTTGGAAGACCATGTCAATGAATTCATAACTATGTGTGAAATTTAGATATTTGTAATTTTATACCCATTCATACAAGAACAGTTAAATATGGCGTCACAAATTGCAGCTATGAGTAAGATACACAGATTTACAGGTCAATGGAGACTTTAAAAGGATTTTTTTTTTTAATTTTAAAAGTGGTTTCTTAAAAATTACAAAGTATTAGTTTAGGTCACTTTTCAAGTATGACCACTTGAAGACTCTGCGGGCGACAACATTTGCATTTTAAGCACCGGGCAGTAATTATTAGTGCCTTTAATTATTTGCCCGGTCAAGGCGGTGACGCGTGGGGAATGTACCATAATTTGTTTTTGTAATCTAAATGACGTGAGGGAAATAATGCCGCGCGATTGTTCTCGTATCTTGTACCTACATTGGTTTGAGAATTCGAAGAATTTAAAGGAGCCATATATGATCTAAAAATATAATTTAATGTGACGATGCAATCACTCTAATAGGTAATAACTTATGTATCTACATCGTAACAATACATAAAAAGTAACTTTGTCTATCAGTCTGTCACCTTTTCACGCCTTAATCGACTTTGACTAAATATGGCAAGGAAATAGATTGCGATCTGAGGAAGGATTTACTGGTGAATATATCAATGCATAGACGAATGATATTTACTACCGTAATAGTAAATATCATTCGTCTATGCATGTATCAATGGTTCACACGGGATTCATTCACGAACACGGGATATCAGCTAATTTTCTGTATTCAATCCATCTGCAATCTATAGATTCATTTTTGAATTCCTTAGCAACATTTTGCTGTCCATAAAGTACCATATTTTTTAGGGTTCCGTACCCAAAGGGTGCCATCGGGATTCGACACCCTATTACTAAGCCACCGCTGTCCATCCGTTCGTCCGTCTGTCTGTCAGCGGGTTCTATCTCATGAACCGTAACAGTACCTACTTGAAATTTTCATAGTATGCATATTTCTATTGCCACATTTGCCATACAATAAACTTTTGTTTTTGCTCGACCTATCTATGTAATAGCTGGTATACGGATCCCGATTTGCACTGGGCCGGTTTTCTTAAAATAAGTATTTTTTTTTCATAATTTATCAAAAAATTAATTTTATTTAATGCGCGGCCGTAGTAGACATTTTTAATTATTTTCTATCATCACCTCCCTATTATGGTGTTGCCGTTACTCGTAAATCGCACATACCTAAGAATACACTTACTAAGTTGCTCACTTTCCCATCTCGAATTCCAGAGCCTTAAAAACAATAAAGTAAGTGCCAAATTCATTACGACGCGAAAGTATGTCTTCTCGAAATCATAAATATTAATAACGTAGGTAGTCGCATAAAAATACTTCGCGCAAAAACATCATTCAAACATTGCTTGTACAACATTCAGCACTTCGCCGCGCAAGCGTCAATTTAATTTTTAATTATGGAACTGCCTAACGAACACCTCTGGCCCTCGGGATTAATATGACTTATACGTGAGATCAAAATATTAATTTCAACCTTATCTATTTTTCTTAGGGTGCATATTTGCCTGATGCGAGGTAATCCCAGAGAATCTTGGAGAGCTCGAATTAGCATCTTGAACTACCAAGCCTGTCGGCGGTCATCGAGCTTCAACTTTAGTAATGAGGTATGACTCTGATCCATTGCATTTAACGCGCTCTTATATTTTATATTTAGTTGAGTTTAGCTCACGACTTCGCGGGCTTTGTGAAGGGGCGATAAAAGGTATAAACTTTGAGCAACAATACAATTTTGGTTGTCTATTTAAGATTTTTGTATCACGTTCGCGTGGTTAGGTTTCAGAAACACCGCGGAAATCGTTTGTTTTTCCGGAATAAAAACTAGTCTAGATATCACTCTCCATGTCCTCCATGCAAAAAATCAAGTCGATCCGAAGAAGTTCTGTTGCAGCCCGGTTATAAGACAAACCCAAATTTTTTTTAAAAAGAATATTAGCTGCTGCCCAGCTGAACTTGACTTATATTCTCCTCTCCCCTCCAATAAAATGGAAAACTTGTATTAGGAGCGGGAGGTGTGAGTACGACAATAGTGCAACGGGTGGGGATCGACCTGCGATCTTTCAGTTTTCAGTCCACACCTTTACCCGTTTGGCTATTGAGACTATATAATTATAATATAACGCATTTAAAATAAAATAAATGTCGTGACTCAAAGACAATTTTAGAATTATAAATTCCTAATCACTCGCAATACAAGGCAACTCACACCACTGCAGCAGGGAGATCATCATCGATCTAATTACATAAAATATTAAGCAGGTATTTTTTCGCTGTTTCCATTAATATAATTCACAATACTTACCTTATTCCCTGTTGTACTACACTGCATGATTACAGCCACGAACCTGATCGAACATAGGCTGTACGCAAATGAAAACTCGCCTCATCACGTTCAAAATTGAAATCCTTCGTAGTTCGTTCCCTCACTAATGTCGGCCGCTATGACTTTGTCTTATTGTATCGCTCGAGCTACGATTATCCGAATTATGTTTAATTCAGAATTCAGATCCATCCCAATAGTAATGCTGACCGTTTATGTTGCCCTTGTAAGTATTAAGAAAGACCTATTCGATTTGAAGCAGACATAAACAGAGTCGTTTAACAACATAACTTCTGAATGGCGTTGGTAGGCCCAAAATTAGCCTCGTCCTCTCCGTGCAACATTGTAGGTATATTTAACGCCGCGCGTGATAATTACAGATAATGGCACTGTTAAGTGCTTCGAGTGATACGTTTACTGCAAACGATACGCACGAAAATATATATTAACGATAACAAGTCGAGTTATGGTTATAGAGACCACTTGGATATAAATTAACGCGAAGAAAGGCGACCATTAACGGCAATAAATGCGGTTACGCAATACGACAGATGCCTGGCTGAGGGATTTTTATTAGAAACGTGATGACTGTATTCGTGCCGAAATCGGAGGATCCAGACCGCTGCGGCGTCCGTACGTGATGACGACACCTTCCGGCCGGTGTGGAAAATTATTATTTTTCGATCACTCAATACCCCAATCTGTAACGAGTAAATAGCTACCTATTTAGTGGTTTGTACTCCGACCAAAAGATAATTTCTCGGTATCTTCCCACCCTTTGTGACGGTTAAACCGATTTCCTGCCGAGCTACGTGAAAATTTAACCGGCCTAATCCCCGTCGAGCTTTTAATGACATTTTCTTCGAACGAAGATACACCACAACAAAACAACGAATACGACCGAAGATGGTTAGCCGCAAATCATAGAAAGATTTGCTGCATTGATAAAAATAAACGACGGGCGAGATTACGAAATCAATATGAAATTGCATTTCCTAATGTCAATTGTTAGTTACGGAGTGCAATAAAGTTCCAATAATCATGATATGAAATAATTCTTGGGCGATGTGGCCGTGCTGCGTGCGGCTCTTTCTTCTTCACGCGGTAGGGCTGCCACCTGACCCGACTCATCGCAAATAAAAATAAGTGGAAACGCGGGCGGCCGATTGTCCTTTCAAACGTATTCCTATGTTCTATCCGTTGAAACGGGAGAATACGAGAGTAAAAATTCTCTGTTTTTCACACTACTTTACTTACCTAAACATACTGCTTACTTAGGTACTTTTAAAGGTTTAATCAGCCCAAGCTGCAGTTGTCCCTATCGAGTGTCATTTGGTTTGCGTCGGATACATGACGGCAATATAATTACTCAAACCTATTCCACAGAATAATAACTAGTAACTCCTATTCTTTAAATTTCTTGCTGCCTTCTTTTCACACCAAATAATATAATCCTTTAACACCAAAACCCTAATCTAGCAACATTGGACCCCCAAATCAGATTCAGATTCCGGATGTGCAAGACTACCAGTCACTAGACAGCCCTGCAGTCGAGGTAGGTATCCCCGTCTCTGTCTGCGCCCGGGGATCGCACGGGGTATGATGAACTCAGTAATGATCCAATCAGAACTGAAGTGCATCAAGTCGCCGCTGTGAGAATGCGGTTAAGGGTGCAAAAACTTCGAGCACGGACTTAAATTAAACTGACCACTTGCTTTTGTTTCGAGGCACCTTATCATCGACCTTCAACAATAGAACTAATTATAATTAGTTAGTAGGGTGAGATATTGTGCAGCCTAAACTATAATTTTATAGTTTAGGCTGCACAATATCGTAAGAATTCTGTATCAGTGTGTAAACAAGATTGAAAAGTCGTAAGTTGTAATTTTAATATTTTATGTAAAGAACTGCTAAAAGGTGCCTACTCCTAAGTGTAATCGATATTCAACTACCATCCTAATATCTGTTTTGAATGTGTTTGTCTACAAATTCGCTCTAAGGTATGCTACCCTTAGAGCATTTCTCCAACATTACATTCAACTATCAAGCTACCTAGGATCGGATTTGCTGAGGCGAATCCTGATTATGCGTCCCCGGTCAAATTATGGAATTTTCCCTGGTTTTCCCCCATATTTTCCCATACTAACTGACAGATTTACGCACAGTCAACATCAACTTGAAAAATTACACTAGTTGTTAACAAATAGACCTCAACTGCTGGATAATAACGGTCTCTTGTATTGTAGGGACTTCCACATGTGACGGTCTTGCGCTGCTTGTTTCCAGCGGCTCTCTGCCCTATACCCCCTACCTTGAGAAGGTAGCGGGAAGCGGTTGGATGAGGAAAGCGGAGGACCGTGTTTGGTGGTGCGCTCTCGGAAAGGCCTATGTCACGCATGTGGCCTAATACAGGCTGATGGATGGATGGATGGACAGTGCCGTCTTTAAGGCAGGGCCCGCAGGGCCCTGGCCCGAGGCCCCGAGGTAGGCAGGGGCCCCACAATTCTGAAAACCAATGCTGTTATAGGCTATGATGTCACGGATGACGTCACTTTCATATATTTGTATATGAATAAATATAAGTATTGTTCTTTGTATAGATTATAATATATGGTTTTCATTCAATTTTATTTAAATTAGAATTGGTGGGGTATTAGTTTTTTAGATTCAAAAAATTTATTTATTGAACTCTCATATGTGGGGTGTTAAGAGACGGGGTTACGATTTAGCCTATTGCGTTATTGTAAACTGAAAAATGATAAAGTTAAAATTTAAGGATTTTCCATCCCTTACATAGGCCCCAGCCAGTACCTTGGCCCATAGCCTCGTTGATCCTAAAGACGGCACTGTGGATGGATACGCTTCGCAACTCGTTAATTCTTGTTCTCCTACGGATCTCCTAATTTCTGGTTCTATCACGCAAGGATTCATACTCGGAGTCGCTATAGCTCTTTCTATCGCCGCTGAGTGACCCCGCCTGATGCCCATAGTTAGCGACCTGCTTCGGATCCATAAATCATCAATGACAACACGGACAGGCAATGAAGGATTAAGTTCAATTATAGTTGCCTAGATAGGCATTATTCAAAGTAACACAGTCCGAATGAAGATTCTTACAAAAAAAGGTAAGAGAGTAAGTAGTACAATTTTCTGCAATATAAATCAGTTGCGAAATTGCTCAAAAGTATTGTCTCGTTTGCTGCATAGCACTGAGGCACTAAGTGTGCGCTTTTAAAACATTTTTTTGGAATCAAAAAAATAAGTAATGGTCTCAAAACACTGGCTGTTACGTTTCTCCGATGGCTTGTAATTATTTTAAATGTCCCGCGTGGTCCGGCGCGGCGCGGGCGCAAGCCTCAGCTCGGGGCGATCGGCGCGTGATCGAAACACCATATTGGACTTACACAAAATTAGCTATTGTTTTCAGTTTTATTTTAATTGCATTTAGATTGGCTTGTTGCCAGTACCTAGTTTCATGCATGTAAATGCATAACTTAATAGTTTTAAGATCCTGCTATCCTTATTAATCCTTACTAGATTAATATCATATCATATCATATCATACAAAAAACAAAGTCCCCCGCGGCGTCTGTCTGTCTGTCTGTTTGCGATAAACTCAAAAAATACCGAACGGATTTTCATGCGGTTTTCAAAAATAGGGTGATTTGTGGAAAACAATCCTGAGGAAACATGCACACCTGAGAGTTCTCCATAATATTGTTTTCAAAGGTGTGTGAAGTCCGCAAATTCGCATTGGGCCAGCGTGGTGGACTACCTATGTCCTATAATCCTTCTCGGAGAGGAGACTTACGCTCGTTGCTCGCCTGCGAGCCGTCCGCGTTGCGTTGATGAGTTGATGATGATAATGATGCTCCTACTACAAAATGTTTCGAATTACAACTGATGTAGTAACTGTGTAATCAGAACGATTTGATTATCTAATCTACTTTTTGTGCTCCTTCCTACCTAGCTAGGTAGGTATATACAAAAACTATTGTTTGTTTAGTTGCGAATTTTTTGTTAAGTGTCGCAATTATTTAACTGAAAGAGGTGTTAACTGCCACACTCGCTACTTAATCGTTACTTATGGATCTCTTGAGTACCTACCTAAAGACTATAAAGAGTTCACTCTATCTAAATGTTTATAACAAATGACAACTCATTAAGTATGTGTAAAATATTTTAATGAATATCTCTGAGTGCGGCCGTAAGTTCGTAATTATTATTTAACTAGTGGTTCGCCCCGAACTGAGACCTCGCGGTAACGGTATCCCATGATTATTCATTCAATCGATACATGACGACCAAAACTGACATTATTATTATGCCCGTTTTCACCAAACATACCTAAATCATCCCCTAAGTAGGAGTCTCTTTACGTAGGTAGCTCCTAAATACAATCCTAAGTCCAAACATCCGTCCCAATGTCCTTTTAGGTGTCCCGTACAGGATCGTGATAAAGAAGTTGACAGAAATCATCACCTAACTTATCATAGGTAGCCCGTAAAGGTAAGGGAACGTTAGTGAAAACATTGAATTATTATGTACTTACGAGTGAAAACGGGTTACGGGTACAAATCGTCATCTATCGACGCGAATAGAAAATATACAAAATGTAGTGATTAATAGTTTATTGAAGTTTGATATTTAACTAAAGAATAATTTTAATTGAATAATATGTTATTATATTATGTACCTAAATAATAATGGTCGACGCAAAACTGTTTTTGGGATAGATCGTAGTCGTAACTCCTAGTTCCATGGAATACATAATGACTACACCATCTACTTATTAGCATTATTGTGAAGTTATGTTGAAAATTACTGATGCCCATAAAAAATTAAATAATCTCGTTTCTTTATAATATCCATATAATTTTAGTATTTGTTGTTCAAGTACAGGATATAAGTGAAATAAAAAAATTTTGCTAGAGAGCGTCTTCAAGCGAGCGTATTAAATCTCCACTTTGAAAGCCCCCCATTTCGAAAATTTTAAGGGAAAAATTAAAAAAAATATATTTTTGTACTCTGTTCAAAATCGTCTTTAAAAAGATATATCGCAAGCCTATGAAAGGCAACAAAAAATATTTTCCTTCGCATTCACTTCTATGAGAGCCTCCTGAAATAAAGATTTTTATAATTTTTTATGCACTATTCTTCTGAAGGCCATCAGTTTACATATTATATCTAAATTTGAAGTAAGTAATTACTTTCAGTAATTCAAAAGTTATAAGGCTCTGACAGACGGACGGACGGACAAGTGCAAATTCACTCAAGTAGACTTAGGGTAAGATCTATATATGGCACTCTCACTCAACTCAGACTCAAGACTGAGTAAAAACGAGACAGATTTATGTCAGGATATATTTGTATCTCATTTCAACTATATCTTGAGTCTTGAGCAGAGCCTGAGTACGATCTATAGATCTCAGCCTCAGAGACCTCGCTTCGCTCGGTCAACTATCTAAGTTTAAACCCAGTTTTCAAGGTTAAGCAGATAGTGATCTTCTAGATTATGCTATCAGTAAAAAAAACCAATGGACTAGAAATAAAAGGTACTTAATTCCGAGCATTCACTCTTATCATCTTAAGTAGTAGGTACTATCTGATAGGTAGGCATGTTTATCACTTGGAATAATATCATATTTTACTACAGTATTAGGTAATACACGGTGAGACCATCAAGCCGATTGAAAACATCTAGTTTAATTCACGGCTAACTTAAATACGTTTACAGAAACTTAACGTATCCTATTCCTAAGTGCTTGTATAAGGTGCTCTTGTTTTGACTGAACTGTATGCGACGGATTGTAATATGATGGAAAGCTTTCATAAGTTAATAGTGCCTGAGATTCGAGAAGACGTAAGTACCGTTACCTAGAATCTAGATGATTAATAAAAAAATATTTAGTCCATTCACTTATAAATACGACAGATAATTATCTTACTTATGTAGGTACCTACCTAAGTAGAATACCTACCTAAATAACAAAAAAATAAAAAAAATAAAAATATAAAGCGAATTCAATAATAACTAAAACTAAAAAGGAATAAATAATTTTGTTAAATGTATGAATCGATGGGGTAAAAAAGCCCCAAAAATAATATTGATAAAAAAGGCGATACTAAATTAATAACATAAAACAAATCAGTTAATCATAAATTATATTCGAGGTCTTACCTACAAGTAAATAATAAAATAATTTGAAGTCGGCTAAAAATACCTACTTTACAGTCTGATATGTTATTTTTTATTAAAAGAAAAGCTGAAACACTCATCCATATTTTCATTCCGAGAATCTGTCTAATTTTTTCAAAAAGATTATTTATTAGTGTGAAAACCGACAGCGATTGGGCATCAGTATTCTATAAAGAAGAAAATATTATAGTTACAAACGTACCTACCTAGTTACTACCTACAAATCAAAAATTTATAAATCAGAATTAACCTATATAAAAATAGAAACATCTCAATTCGCAAAGGTAGGTACCTAATCTTTTTTATAACTTCAACAAAATCCCTAAGAAGTGGTCAAGCAGATCGGTGAGACAGTGAACGGTCGGTCACGGCCAAGGCCGAACTTAGACTCGGATTTATTGAACCTCTCTTACAAAATAAATAAGTTACTATAATATTGTGTTCTAAATAAACTGCTCCTAAGGTAGAGTGCTCCTCTCATAACAACACAAAAGTAGAACTGCATCACTGTAGGTAGGTAGTTTAATTCCTAATGTGTGCGTGACTTTGGATTTTTGAAATAAACTGTGCCTTATTAAAACTGAAAGAGTGACGTGAAGTTTGTGAAACCAAAATGATGAGCACCGTTTTACGAGAAATTGTTGCGAGGGCATCGGTTGAATCAAAACAAGCTAAGGTGTGTAGGTACCTATTTAGTCTTAACCGACTTAAAAAAAAGGAGGAGTTTAGTAATTATTAATAATTATTAATTATTAACCTCCTAGATTTAAGATTTTTGTAGATATTGTAATTTAAATATTTAAATGATGTAACATTTTTGACCTTCGTAAGCGCTTTTGTAAGCCTCAATTGAAGAAATAAATAATACAATACAATACAATACAATACAATTAAAAAAAGATTCGGACGAATTATAATTCGTCCGAATCTTTTTTTTTTAATGTACCTATGTTCAGACAGTTCACCGATTACTCGAAGACGCCTGAACCGATTTGGAAAATTCTTTTTTTGTTTGAAAGGGTATACTTCCCAGGTGGCCATTTAAATTTTATCGAAATAGGTTGAGATTTGAACGGTTTTAAAAAATTCATTTTTTAATATTAAATTAAATTAAATTGCTTGAACCAACGCAGCTGACCTGCTAAGGTAATCAGTGATTAGGTAAGTATTGTTAATATTATTATCTTGGCAGATAGCACACTATCCACCACGCTGACCAAGTGTAGGTATATGTACCTATATTGGCGGCCTTCACTCACTTTTGAGAACAATACGGATAAGTGAGAACTCACACTGATAACTCTTAGGCATACTAATCATTAAAGCAAATCATCAATAAAATTGCTTAACGCACCTAACTCCAAAAAGTCAGATTTTCATGCCTGGGAATTGGGATCATCGAACCCCGGACCCCAGAAAAGGGACTAGGGAAACTACTAAACCACTAGGGACACTATCATGCACTTATAGGACTAGGCTATCACCGCTTGTGATATGACATATCCGGTAGTAAATATCATTCGTCTATGGACATATCCGATCGATAAAAGAAGAAAAGCTACTTCTTTTACCAGATTTAAAAGCTTCATTTCATTATTTATCATTTCACATCGCTAGGTAAGTATTTGTGTCAATGTTAGTTTTCTAATCTAGTTCGTTTGCAAATGCATGGCATACCTACTAGCTATCTAGGTATGTGCTCTTTTTTTAATATATAAACGAATTAACTAGGTACTAGGTACCCTAGGTACCTACCACCTAGTTAATTCGTTTATAATGTAAGAGATGCTTTAAAAAGCTGTTCATTTAATTCTTTGCTCAGCATCGCTTTATTGGTTTGTCCCTCAATCACGTAGTGATTACAACGCAATAATTTTGTCATGGGCAAAGTTGAATAAGTATACTTGAAAAGGACTTGGAGGCTATTTATATTCCGGAAAACATTCCCGCCTGAATTTAAAGAAAGATTTCGCGGGGGCGAGCTTTCGGGCAAAAGCTAGTAATAAGTAATACATAATAATAACTGATACGTAGTCGTAATTCCTAGTTCCATGATTTTTAGGGTTCCGTACCCAAAGGGTACCAACGGGACCCTATTACTAAGCCTACGCTGTCCGTCCGTCCGTCCGTCCGTCCGTCCGTCCGTCCGTCCGTCCGTCCGTCTGTCAGCGGGCTGTATCTCGTAAACCATAATAGATAGACAGATGAAATTTTCACATATTATGTATTTCTATTGCCGCTATAACAACAAATAATAAAAATTAAATTAAATTAAAAAAATTAAATTAAAATATTTCCATGGGTACATGGAAATATTTTTATTTAATTTTTTTAACGGAACCCTAAAAGAGCGAGGCCCGACTCGCACTTGGCCGATTTTATGCACACATTTGACAACAATAATCAAGTACTTAGGTAATCTTATAAAGAGCGTTTTTCGTGAAAAGGAATGCGCTTTCTTTTCGAATGCTTTTAGTTTGTCAATTTGACGTTGACATTTGACAGTCAAATTCAAAACCAAAATAAAACTTTCGTCCTTGTTCGATTAATAATATGAATCTTTATTAATATTCGAATTAAGTTAACGTTATCAATATCATCTAAGCAGTATAATAAATGTGATGTAAGTAACTTCTTCTAGAATCTTTACGAAAATCTCATTGAGGTTATAAGTTGGAAGTTCAATGTGAAAACACATTATTGTGGTAGTATTGTTTAAATTTCAGTAATTGATGTCCAATATTCTCCGTATTTCCGTAAGTTTACTTATTATATACCCAGTATTGTCAGAATATTGGCACACATGTTCAAAACCTGATTTTTATTCTTATCACACCAAGGATTATGGTCAGATCTGTGGAAGGCATGGGTATACTGAACTAAATGAATCAGATTTGGGCAATTCCTTGAATAATTTGTACGAGGATGAAGATATGGCAAGTAACTCAGGATTGAATGGATTATATCGTCCCCGAAGTGCACTGGCCCGAGCCTTGTACGAGAAACAGAGAAATGACAGAATTCTACAGGAGTTTGATCAAAAAGAGGTGAGTGTATTCTTTTAATTAGTCTATACAAACAAATCCTACTAATATTATCAATGCAAAAGTTGTGAGGTTGGAAGGAGGATGGATGTTTATGACTCTTTCACGCCACAATGAATGAACCAATTTGGCTGAAATTTTGAATGGAGATACCTCATACCCAGGATTAACACATAGGCTACTTTTTATCCTGGAAAATTGCAGAGTTCCCTCGGGAATTAAAAATCTTAATTCACATGGACAAAGTCGCAGGCATCATCTAGTATAATAATTATAAAATCAGTGAAATTGCGAAATGACATGTATTCAGTAATATTAATTCTAATAATAATACTCTCCATACATAGAATAATATCTGTTAAGTATATTGTAAAAGTATTTTGAAAAGAGCAACTGCCAAGTTTCTTGCTGGTTCTTCTTGGCAGGAACAACATTCAGAACCAGTGGTAGACTCATTGACGATTCAAAAATACTTGTAAAAGTTTATTAGAATAAAAAACATTGCTATTCTATTCTATTCTATTAATATTTGTCAATTCTGTTTTCATTCAATTACAAAAGGTTAGGTATGTGAGAAAATAGCCTTTTAAGTCTCTTTTATTGTAATGTTAAACTTGCCTACAGAAAAAAAAATCAAATTGGCTGATAAGTGATGTCTTTTAGGTTGAGGTTAAGTAAAATTTAAAAAGCCAAAACTCTACTTTGAAAATCCAAAATAACCTTAAAATAGATATTTTTCACAAAAGGTAATGATTTAATTTCAGCAATACATGTTTGTTGTTGTTGTTATTAATACATGTTGTATTATTCTTTCCAATTAAGCATAGAGTTGTGTTAGTAATTGAAATAGCAATGAGCAGTAGTGCAATGAACTTGCAACCTTTAGGATTTCTCGCTGCTGCCTAAGCAATGAACTAGAAAATTATAAAATTCAACTTTATTTATTTTATGTAGGCCAACTTGTGACTCTTATGACTAGTAGACTAGAAGGGCAATAATTTGTTTTTATTTTTGTAATGTATACTTGCAGACATTTAAAATTCAGGTAGGTACTCATTAGTATAATATTATTTATTGTATTTTTCATTTTATAAAGTTTCCCAATATAAATAATATGTATGTTGTCATTCATAATTAGCCGATGTCTGGGATTGGTCTATGTGAACTAGGTTTTTCTTAATCACATGGCAACCCTAGTTTCCTGAGAATAGAATAGACTAGAAATATTTTTATTCAAATAAACTTTTTAGAAGTGCTTTTGAATCATCTGTCTCTACCACTGGTTCGGAACACCCATCCTGTCGAGAAGAACCAGCAAGAAACTCGGCGGTTGCTCTTTTCAAAACAAGTTTACAATACAGTTAATACTATGCTATGTATGCAGTGCTTCCACAATGAGGGAAGTTCCAAAAATGCATACCTACCAAGTACTAACAATGCAATATATCTTAAGATGGGCAGACATAAAGTAGCCCCATTCCCGCCGGAGGCACCCGTTCACAAGCATGACCCCAGCTGTTGCTTCGCTTAACCATATTTGAGGGGGAACGTAACAACCCGCATCACATGGCACCACCACAGAAATGTTTAGAGTGGGGTGAGAGAAAGGTTAGTCTCGTCAGTCTCCATCATTTAGGTCATGAATGTACAAACCTAATTTTCCAACCATAAAGTTTATGTCCCAGGTTAAATTTGATTACTGTATATTTCATATCCTTATATAGTCATCTACATACCTGTGAATAGATGGGAAGGGTATTGTTCAAATAATCAAGTCATCATCATCATCATCATCATCAGCAACCTATCAACGGCTCACTAATGAGCGCAGCTCTCCTCTCAGAGAACTAATCAATTATTCCATTTTTTAATTTTATTTATTTGAGTATACATATAATAATATGATCCAATCTTCTCCATTCTGGCCTTTCTATGGCCACTCTACCCCATGTTGTTCCCGCGACTTGTCTAATGTCGTCGTCCCACCTTTTTTGTGGTCTACCTCTCTTTCTCTTACCATCTCTTGGGTACCATTGTGTGATTATTTTACTCCATTTATCCTTACCCCTGATCATGTGGCCTGCCCATTTCCACTTTTGTCTTCTTATTTTCAAAGTTATGTCCTGTACCTTAGTCTTTCTTGTGATGTTGCTCCTTACTTTGTCTTTTCTTTTGATCCCAGTCATGCTCCTTTCCATGGCATGTTGGCATACGAGAGTTTATTTGTTACGTTTTTTGTTAAAGCCCATGTTTCACTCCCATATGCCAGCACTGGCAGGATGCATGTGTCAAATAATTTGCTTTTCGTTGAATTGTGTAAGGTCTTGTCTTTCATTATTTCTTTTAGGCCCCAATATTTTTTCCAGCTGTTCGCAACTCTTCTTTCGACTTCTTTGTTTTCGTTGTCGTCTGGAGACATCAGTTGACCGAGATATATGTATTCTTCAACGTAGGAGATTTGGTTCTGTTCCATTATTACAGGGTCTTTGTTGCCATTGGTCATGATTTTTGTTTTTTCCAGGTTTAGCTTCAATCCGGCCTTTGCACTTTCCGATGCTAGATCATTTATCATCTTACTTAGATCAGCTGGTGTTTTTGCAAATAATACGATATCATCAGCAAATCGTAGGTGCGTTAGCGTGCGGCCATTAATAGTTATGCCCATGTCTCTCCATTCCAGATTCCTGAAGATCATTTCTAATACGGCCAGAAAGAGTGTTGGTGTAAGGGGGTCACCCTGTCTCACGCCTTTTTGTATCTGAAATTTATTTCCTTCTTTTTCTAGGCGGATACAAGACGAACTGTGTGTATAAATATTTTTTATAATTCTTATATATTTGTGCTCTATACCCAGTTCCTTTAGGGCTTCCCAGATTTTTGAGTGTATCAAAGAATCGAAAGCTTTACTGTAATCAATAAAAGCTATGTAGTATACAAGCTGGTACTCATTGTATTTTTCTATAATTTGTCTTACAGTGTGGATGTGGTCTAGTACCGAGAAATCTTTACGGAATCCTGCTTGTTCTATGGGTTGTTGCTCATCTAATTTCCTTCCTATTCTCCCCAAAATAATCTTTGCAAAAATCTTATAAATGTTAGACATTAGACTGATGGGTCTATAGTTTCCAATATCGCAGTGATTTCCTTTCTTGAATATAAGGATTATGATGGATTCAGTCCACTGTTTTGGGATGATTTCTGTATTGATCACGTAGTTGAAAATTTCTGTAAGTATCGGTGCCACTGCTACTTTCGTTTGCTTTAGTATCTCATTGCTTATGCCGTCTGGCCCTGGAGCTTTATCGTTTTTCTGTGTGTCAAATAGCTTTTTCAGTTTCTTCCTGCATGATGTAAGGTATCGTTTCGTTCTCTGGTAAGTCTATTTCTCTTTTATTTGTGTTATTTTTGTATAGTTCGGTGTAGTAGTCAGTAGCGATCTTGAGTATTTCTTGTCTACCAATTTTCTTCTCTCCACTTCTATCTTCCTTCTTTAACAATCCATTCTTTATTGTTAGTTAATTCTTTGTACGCCTTCTTTATTCCTCCTGTCTGTGTAATATGTCTCTCTATTGTTTCCATACGATGTTGTCTCCTGTCTTTCCTTATGTTTTATTTTATTTCTTTGCTAATTCTTGCAATTTCTTTTCTATTTTTATCTGTATTTTTCGCACTTATTAGAACTGCACTTTGGTTAAGGAGGTTGACGGTTTTTTCTGTCATCCTGTTGTTTAGGTTCTCTTTCCTTTTGCTATGTTCTTTAGTAATGGTTGTAATTTTATTTTCCAACCAATTGTATTTCTCCTGTGTTTCGGCGTCTTTTGTTTCATTTTTGTAGTCTTTAAGTTTCGAGTTTAGTGAGTTGGCTATTTCTCCTATCAGATGTTTGTTAAGTTTTATATTCTCAAGACTTATTTTTGGTCTGGGGTTCTTAGGTTGGGATGAGTTTAATTCAGCCCTGACCATGCGGTGGTTGGTGTTAAAATTTAGATTACTGATGACATTTATGCTTGGAAAGAATTTATGTTTGTTGGTCAGTATAAAGTCAATTTGGTTTTTTGATTTTCCATCGGGTGACAACCAGGTCCACATTCTGTTTTTCTTTTTCTTGAAGACGGTGTTTAATATGGTCAAGTTATTTTCCATTGCAAAGTCCGTGAGCATTTTTCCATTCCTGCTTCTAGGTTTTGAGCTGTATGTATAGGGTCCTATAATTGCATCCTCGTCCCGTTGGCGTTCACCAATTCGACCATTGAAGTCACCCATCACAATGATATTTTTGTGGGCAAAGGTCTGCAAAGTTTTATTCAAATCTTGGTAAAACTGGCCAATTGATTCAATATCTGCTTGTTCTGTAGGTGAATAGATCTGGATAATGGTCCATGGGTCCTTGTACTCTGGTAGTTTTAAATTCAATAATGCTATGCGCTCTGATACACCATAAAATCCATCTATGTGCTTTGCTAGGTATTTTTTTACTAAAAATCCCACACCATGTTTTCCTGGGGTTTCCCCTATATCATATAGTATAAAGTCTGGGTGTGCGACAATGTTTTCTCCCATTCTTCTCACTTCACTCATGCACTGCATGCACTTCAGAATGGAGAAGATTGGAGGCCTTTGCCACCTGGCAAACGGACACGCAAAAGTGGAAAAAAAGATCAATCTACGAAAAATAAAGAAAATACTGGCATGTCCGAAAAGAGGCTATAAATAAATAAATAATAAAAAAAAATAATATGATATTATACTTACACTAGCGGCACGCTATGATGGCCGGTTTGACACATTACAATAGTGATGTGGAATGTCAATTTATTCTCGAACAAAAAACAATTAAGTTTTGTTTTTGTACCTGATTAAATAGGTTTAATAAAACAAAAATGTATATGTTTATTTAATTTATTTGAACGAACTGAATATTTGAATGAAAATGAATATACATACTTTATATGCACACAAGAAACATATGAATACAAAAGATACCAAAAAAGGTGCCACAAAAGGCCATAATTAATCAGATTCGTCCATACTACTATTTTCACTGTCGTCACTGCTATCATCACCTACATTAATAATTATATGTTCGTTTTCTATAATATTATCTATTTTCACATCTCTTTCATAATCTTCCCTTATTAATTTAACAGTTCTATTCACAACCTTTTCCCAGTCTCCTTTAGTCACATGTTCACAAGCTTCTTCTAATAATTTTAGCATTTTTTTTGTGGTAAATGGGGGTTCTGTATTGTGTCTTGCAGCATATCCCTTAATTTGAGCCCACACCAACTCAATCGCATTATACTCACAATGGTAAGGCGGTAACCGTATAACTCTGTGCCCATGTTCTAATGCTATTTCGTCAATGACGTATCGGATCTTGGTTGGTTTGTTTTCTTTTAAAAGACGTACTACACTAGCGGCACGCTATGATGGCCGGTTTGACACATTACAATAGTGATGTGGAATGTCAATTTATTCTCGAACAAAAAACAATTAAGTTTTGTTTTTGTACCTGATTAAATAGGTTTAATAAAACAAAAATGTATATGTTTATTTAATTTATTTGAACGAACTGAATATTTGAATGAAAATGAATATACATACTTTATATGCACACAAGAAACATATGAATACAAAAGATACCAAAAAAGGTGCCACAAAAGGCCATAATTAATCAGATTCGTCCATACTACTATTTTCACTGTCGTCACTGCTATCATCACCTACATTAATAATTATATGTTCGTTTTCTATAATATTATCTATTTTCACATCTCTTTCATAATCTTCCCTTATTAATTTAACAGTTCTATTCACAACCTTTTCCCAGTCTCCTTTAGTCACATGTTCACAAGCTTCTTCTAATAATTTTAGCATTTTTTTTGTGGTAAATGGGGGTTCTGTATTGTGTCTTGCAGCATATCCCTTAATTTGAGCCCACACCAACTCAATCGCATTATACTCACAATGGTAAGGCGGTAACCGTATAACTCTGTGCCCATGTTCTAATGCTATTTCGTCAATGACGTATCGGATCTTGGTTGGTTTGTTTTCTTTTAAAAGACGTACTAATTCCGCTTTTAACATATTCATGTTTGCATCTACGCCATTTTTACGAAGCCATGCGACGATATCAGCTTTCTTTTGGGATTGGGCAGGTGGCTTGTCAATTTGCATCGAGTGGTATGGGGCGCTGTCCATAATTATAATAGATGGTTCAGGGAGGCTACACAACATTGAGGTAAACCATTCAGTAAACTTTTCTCCATTCATGTCTTCATGATAGTCTCCAGTGGTTTTTGACGCAAAAGCCATGAGAGAACCTTCGACAAACCCGTTGATGGTTCCGGCGTGACAAATTATAAGTCGCGATCCTTTTCCTACAGGAACTTTGGAAGTAGATGCTGCTGTGTCATCGTTCCAAGAACGGCCTACAGTATGGTTAGCATTAAGCCATGTTTCATCCAAGAACACAACATTTTGCCAATTTTTGATTTCTTTCACTTGCCGTAAAAAAGTATACCTTGCCATCGCTATATCAAATCTTTCCATCAATATTTTGCGTTTGTTACATTTTTTGTATCGAAATCCAATGGTCTTCAAAATCTTCGTTAAAGAACTTTCCCCACCGAAGAATAATCCAGCTTCCTTCAGTGAATGCACCAACTTTTTTCTTGTTGGATACTCCTTCTGTAAATAGTAGCCGTAAACATGTCTTCGGATAGCATCGGCATCAAAGCTATCGATGCCTACGACTGGTTTTGCTCGTTTTCTCTTTTTTGGTGTGTGAAGTTTATTTTCTTCTGTGCCAGTCTCGCCATATTTTTTTTTAGTTATCCGTCTAACAGTTCGTTGTCCAATATTAAGCGCATCAGCTACGCGTTCAACCACTGACGTTATAGGTAAAATTGGCCCTCCATTTTGAGCTTCACGATCGAAATAGTTACGAAGGCGTATTACGAACTCACGTGTCTGACTATTTAGAACAGTTCTCTGCGTACGTTCGGTCATATCGACGAAATCCACAACAAAGGGCTTGAACAGAGTCCAAATTAACGAGCAAGGGTCAACAGTAATGCAGTATCAATATTTGAAATCCAAAGCCAGGTCAAAACTATATCACAATCGCATTGCACTGACAGTTTATACTTTTCGAAGCAACGTCAATTCGAAACTGCTTTGTTTTGCATTGAGCATTGACGCGAGTTTGCCGGAGGTAGTAGTTGTGCTAGCCAGCGATCCTATGTGACGATCGTATTAGATTCCATTTTTAAAAATTTTCAATTTAGAAAACCAAATGCCGAGTTGTGGTATATATCATATAAAAATAAAAATTTTACCTTTTGTATGAAACAGCTGATATTTTTTTGCGATTTCAGAGGTTTGTCCACATAGTGAAAATTGTTCATATTCACAAGTACATTCACCCCTTAAATGGTGCAAACTGATTTTTCTACACTTGTATACATTTTAGAAATCAATTTAATAAATAAATTTTGAGTCCTAAACCTAAAACTACATTCGATAAAATTTATGAATCTCTGCACATCACTATCGTCAATAAAGTAATACAATTATTTCCTTCAAAGTCGTTATCAATTAATACGGAACTTCATGAGCGGACAAACGTCAAACCGGCCATCATAGCGTGCCGCTAGTGTAATTCCGCTTTTAACATATTCATGTTTGCATCTACGCCATTTTTACGAAGCCATGCGACGATATCAGCTTTCTTTTGGGATTGGGCAGGTGGCTTGTCAATTTGCATCGAGTGGTATGGGGCGTTGTCCATAATTATAATAGATGGTTCAGGGAGGCTACACAACATTGAGGTAAACCATTCAGTAAACTTTTCTCCATTCATGTCTTCATGATAGTCTCCAGTGGTTTTTGACGCAAAAGCCATGAGAGAACCTTCGACAAACCCGTTGATGGTTCCGGCGTGACAAATTATAAGTCGCGATCCTTTTCCTACAGGAACTTTGGAAGTAGATGCTGCTGTGTCATCGTTCCAAGAACGGCCTACAGTATGGTTAGCATTAAGCCATGTTTCATCCAAGAACACAACATTTTGCCAATTTTTGATTTCTTTCACTTGCCGTAAAAAAGTATACCTTGCCATCGCTATATCAAATCTTTCCATCAATATTTTGCGTTTATTACATTTTTTGTATCGAAATCCAATGGTCTTCAAAATCTTCGTTAAAGAACTTTCCCCACCGAAGAATAATCCAGCTTCCTTCAGTGAATGCACCAACTTTTTTCTTGTTGGATACTCCTTCTGTAAATAGTAGCCGTAAACATGTCTTCGGATAGCATCGGCATCAAAGCTATCGATGCCTACGACTGGTTTTGCTCGTTTTCTCTTTTTTGGTGTGTGAAGTTTATTTTCTTCTGTGCCAGTCTCGCCATATTTTTTTTTAGTTATCCGTCTAACAGTTCGTTGTCCAATATTAAGCGCATCAGCTACGCGTTCAACCACTGACGTTATAGGTAAAATTGGCCCTCCATTTTGAGCTTCACGATCGAAATAGTTACGAAGGCGTATTACGAACTCACGTGTCTGACTATTTAGAACAGTTCTCTGCGTACGTTCGGTCATATCGACGAAATCCACAACAAAGGGCTTGAACAGAGTCCAAATTAACGAGCAAGGGTCAACAGTAATGCAGTATCAATATTTGAAATCCAAAGCCAGGTCAAAACTATATCACAATCGCATTGCACTGACAGTTTATACTTTTCGAAGCAACGTCAATTCGAAACTGCTTTGTTTTGCATTGAGCATTGACGCGAGTTTGCCGGAGGTAGTAGTTGTGCTAGCCAGCGATCCTATGTGACGATCGTATTAGATTCCATTTTTAAAAATTTTCAATTTAGAAAACCAAATGCCGAGTTGTGGTATATATCATATAAAAATAAAAATTTTACCTTTTGTATGAAACAGCTGATATTTTTTTGCGATTTCAGAGGTTTGTCCACATAGTGAAAATTGTTCATATTCACAAGTACATTCACCCCTTAAATGGTGCAAACTGATTTTTCTACACTTGTATACATTTTAGAAATCAATTTAATAAATAAATTTTGAGTCCTAAACCTAAAACTACATTCGATAAAATTTATGAATCTCTGCACATCACTATCGTCAATAAAGTAATACAATTATTTCCTTCAAAGTCGTTATCAATTAATACGGAACTTCATGAGCGGACAAACGTCAAACCGGCCATCATAGCGTGCCGCTAGTTTAGTAATTTTGGGTCTTTGAGTATTAATTTAATACTCAAAGTGTTGGGTAGGTGTGGCCTTTTGACAGCAATGTTTATCAGGACTGTTTTTGTATCTTTTTATCGTTGACCAAGTGCTCTGGGACTAACAGTGGTTCACAAAGTTTTGAAAGCATTATCTGTTCACATGTGTATTTACATGTGCATTATTTACACTCCGCTGTCATAATGATCATATTAAAAGTGTATTTTTTCTTGAAAATAATATTTTTTAAATTCCCATTATCTCTTATAGAGATTAGTGAGAATTAATAGTTAAGGTTGAAGACAAGGGTCTGCCCGCGAAATTCAAATTTAATTTGGTTTTTCGCAATTTGTAAACTAATACGACAAAGTAGGCTTTATGGCCTTCTAATTGCGCCAGTGGAATTATCATCTTCACAGGTTTACATAAAAATCTTTTCTCAAATTTGCTCGGAAATCGCTTCTTTATTTAAAAAAAACGAAACGTCAATTGGCTCATTGCTGGCGTGGCGCCAGCAATTACGTAACAGGACAATAATGTAAATTGCTGGACAGGTACGAAGTTTTTAAAATGTACACTTTCCTCTATTAGGTGTTTCTCCTCTGTGATTAGGTGTTTTAAATGTGCATTTCTTTCGCTGAGTTATACAATTTAAAAAAATAAGAATGAATTTTTTTTAAAATGGAACAAAAAGAGCGTGGTTTAATTGGAGGTAAAGAATTATTGGTGACTGGTGTTTTCTTTTACAATATATTTCTTGTTCTGAAATAAAAATGGATTCGGAATCGGATGAAGAATTAATGGACTTTACACCACCAGATATGGCGGAAGAAGCTAAAATTCTATCAGAAAATCTTTTACCACCAAAATCTAAAGAAAAATATGAAAAGGCTTATGAAGACTTCATTCAATGGAAAACCGGAAAAAAAGACAAATTCGTTTTCAGAAAATGTCCTTATGGCATATTTTAACGAATTGAGTAAAAACAAAAGGCCATCTACATTGTGGTGTGAATACTCAAAGCTAAAAACTACATTACGTTTAAAAGAAAATTTAACTGTACAAATTGTACTATAACATTTAACATGAAATAAAACAGTGTTTCTTTAATTATTTTTTTGTTGTTTCCTCGCAAATTAGAGAAAAGTACTATATAAGCCTCGGCCGAAATAGCAATTCATGGCCTCGTTTACTTAAAAATCGGCCAACTGCGAGTCGGGCCTCGCTCTTTTAGGGTTCCGTTAAAAAAAATTAAATAAAAATATTTCCATGTACCCATGGAAATATTTTAATTTAATTTTTTTAATTTAATTTAATTTTTATTATTTGTTGTTATAGCGGCAATAGAAATACATAATATGTGAAAATTTCATCTGTCTATCTATCACGGTTTACGAGATACAGCCCGCTGACAGACGGACGGACGGATGGACGGACGGACGGACGGACGGGCGGACGGACAGCGTAGGCTTAGTAATAGGGTCCCGTTGGTACCCTTTGGGTACGGAACCCTAAAAAGGCCTCGGCTAGCGCCTCATCCTTTTAAAATCACTTGGAAGTCCTTGGCTTCGCCTCGGCCTTCCAATGTTACTCGTCCATAAATTGCTTTATTCCGAGCCTCGACAATAATGTACTTTTACTTGAAAGTGACCAGTTTAAGAAATTAATCAAAATACTGAGTTGGACGTGAGTTACTCACAAATTAGTCGATATTTTGATTAATTTCTTAAACTAGACACTTTCAAGTAAAATTTTTTATATAAACCTGTGAAGATGATACTGCCATTGTCGCAATTAGAATGCCATAAGCCTACTTTGTCGTATTAGTTTACAAATTGCGAAAAACCAAATTAAATTTGAATTTCGCGGGCAGAACCGTGTCTTCCACCTTAAAATCTGACTATACTGATGGTGATTTATGGCCTGACAAAAAATATGATATCTTGCCTCTTATAATGAAAAGGCCAGTTCCTAGTCTACTAGTAATAGTAGTTTGAAGGTCTACTTCACATAACATTAAAAGAATTGTATCGTTACACTCACAAGATAAGAATTGTACAATCGGTTACGAAACTTTATCATCTTTACAAAAATGTACTGCCTCAAATTTGATTCGCGACAACATCCCAACTACGTTGATTGGTAGAAACACTTTTCCTCGCAGCGTTAGATGTCGGGACTTTCATCTGTAGTAGGTAGGTAGTAGGTACGTATACGTACATGCAATCGGGCCTCACGTGTGCTTCAGTAACGAGGATATATTTGCGTATGAAAAACACGAAATACCTCTGAATTGTGGAGGGAATAAGACATTCAACCCTCTCTCCGCCTCATCCCTTCTCACCCACGCGACCCTTTTAACTTTCATCTCTGTCGAGTGCTCGGTCCACATACTTTTGTTCTATTTGATCAATGTTATTAAAATGTCGCGAGCTTGCGGGATTACAAATATCTGACTATCGTATAAGCCGCTCCAGGATCAATGGGAGACCGATATAACTATTTCGCGACAACCCATCAACTTGACCAACTTCAAGATCAATAAAGAACGAGCATACAATATTGAGGTCAGTAAAGAGTATGTATTTCCATACGGTGACTTCACTGAAACACAGGCTCTATTTTAATAAACGTGCCTGTATTTAACATTAGGACAGTTTTTTAAATATATACGATACCATATTCAACCAAAATAAAACTAAAATACCTACTGTTGGCACAACATCGAGAAGAATGGCGTGCACATGAGGAGCCCTATGTCCAACGATGGATTACATGAGGCTCGAAAAGAAGAAGAAGAAGACCTACTGTTAAATGATTCTGTTTTTACTACCCCAATTTAATTATAAAAAATTCAAGAAACGCCATAGTTCTGGTATCCCAATCTTATTATCAACTAGAACTAAATGATGCCCGTGACTTCTTCCTAGTGGATTAGGTTTTTTTAAAATCCCGTGGCAACTCTTAGACCAGGGTAGAAGCCTTAAAAAATAATAAAAAGTGAAAAAAAATAATAGTAGGATGAAACCCATTGGAAAAGGAAGAGAATGCAACAAAAATGAAAGGAAAAATAAATTACGGGCGATCTGAGGTCGGGAAGTGGGGGGGGGAGGGGGGGTTTAAGGGTAAAAAACGGTTTATCTCAATTTCTGGAAAAACTACAAGTCCTATGGAAAAAAGTTGTAGGTAATAAAAAGATCTACAACTTTTGTATTTAGACTTTTTTCACATAACCTCAAAATGTATGGAAAAAATTCAAATAACCAAGTTTTTGGTTTTTTATTTTTATCTTTTACAAAAAAAATATTTTTTCACGAAAGGACCATGGGCAATTTTGTATGGACCCCGTCCCCACCCTCCAACAGTCACCGGATTTATGTTAATATGTTCATTTGGATCCAAATAGACGTAAATAGTTGGTTTCAGCTTCAAAATCAATGGGGTTCTTCTAAAAAAAAAAAACTTTTTGTTTGAAATTGATTTATTTTTGTTATTTTTCTATATTTTATCGTATAAAAATCATATAACAGTAAAAATAACTACTTGTACTCTGTTACAAAGTAATACTACAAAAACAGTATCTATTAATTATTTTGTGAAATATAGTTAACTAATTCAGGTTCAGTTTCAGCTAACGCCTCTTGTAGAATGTGCCGCCTTTGTCGCAAGACAGATCGCGGACACATTATACACCGCCGTCCTGTTTCCATATTACACAGTATCCAATCCAGTTATCAAAAAGTCCTTTATCGTGCCAGGGTCAATAGAAAAGCTATCAATCAGTCCAGTAAACAAGCAGGGGTTGTAGATAAAAAGTAAACACCGATGACAAAAGAAATAACAAAAAATAACTCTGTAGCGGGCGAACGTACGGGCGGAGATTAGAATAACCCAGGTTTTTTTACGGGGTTTTTAAAAAGGTACACTTTCCTCTATTAGGTGTTTTAAATGTACTATTTTTGAAATTCAGTCAGACGTTCTTTTTTTGAAATTCATACAGTTATCACGCATCGAGCAGTAAGAATGTGGCTGTCTGTTGAGAAACCTTTTTGCAGAAGGGATCGAAAAAAAACAAAGGTGTGTCATTATATCATTCAAAAGTATGATATATCATACTTTTGAATGATATAATAGTTATTATGACATTGGGTGTTTTAATGTTGGCAATAAGCTAACTGTTTCAGAATCTATTAAAGAGGATTTATAGCATGGGAGTAGATAAATAGATAAATGAGTAGGTATTTTGGAATTAGTCATCAATAATACGTCAACGAAATATTTTTTTGAACGTAAGATACAATGAGAACCCCATGCATTTGGGCATCGTCGCCATAGTAAAAAAATATCATCTTGTCAAGGTCTATCAATTGCGCTACATTTAATTCTTGTTGATAGGTGGGGACGATTCCGCCCATAGTCCTTTGGTGAAAACTTACCTTTGTATGTCCCAAACACACTGTAATTTTTCTGATTTAAAATATTCATTTTTTCACCTTTTTTTTTTGACTTAATATTGAAAAAGCACCTAATTTTCAATCGAAAATTCTCCCGTCAAAATATCTGCTTTTTTAAAAAAGTCGGTGAGCTTTTTGTTCGTTGAAATCTCTACTTTCTGATGGTGTAAAAAAAATATACATTACTATGGTAAATGCTCTCAGAAAATGCAGAAACGAAATACGAAATAACAGGTAGTAAGGCCCAGACCCTCCTAGCCCCTATGAAATACCTTTTAAATTACATGCGTAGATGGCTATTTATTGCTATTTTAAGATAACTTATATACCTGAGTGACCTACGGAAAATTTTAGCCCATCAAAAGGTATTTCATAGAGAAGTGGGGAAGGGGCTAGGAGGGTCTGGGCCTTACTACCTGTTATTTCGTATTTCGTTACTGCATTTTCTGAGAGCATAGTAATGTATATTTTTTTTTACACCATCAGAAAGTAGAGATTTCAACGAACAAAAAGCTCACCGACTTTTTTAAAAAAGCAGATATTTTGACGGGAGAATTTTCGATTGAAAATTAGGTGCTTTTTCAATATTAAGTCAAAAAAAAAGGTGGAAAAATAAATATTTTAAATCAGAAAAATTACAGTGTGTTTGGGACATAAAAAGGTAAGTTTTCACCAAATTTCGTGAAAAATATTTTTTTTTTGTAAAAGATAAAAATAAAAAACCAAAAACTTGGTTATTTGAATTTTTCACATACATTTTGAGGTGATGTGAAAAAAGTCTAAATACAAAAGTTGTAGATCTTTTTATTACCTACAACTTTGCCATTTAACTTTTTTCCATAGGACTTGTAGTTTTTCCAGAAATTGAGATAAACCGTTTTTTACCCTTAAACCCCCCCTCCCCCCACTTCCCGACCTCAGATCGCCCGTAATTTATTTTTCCTTTCATTATTGTTGCATTCTCTTTCTTTTCCAATGGGTTTCACCCTACTATAATTTTTTTTGTTTTCAAAAATTATCTACCCTGGACTATCTATTATTTCCCTAAAACGTGGGGATTTATGATGTCGATTGTGTTTGACAATCCATTGTAATAATAAAATTATTAAAATAATAAAAAAATATGCCATTCGGTCTTGAAATAATAATAAATAAGGAAATTAACGGACGTAAAAACTGCTAGAATAGTATATTTTGCATACTTTCAAAGTTTGATGTCATATGGAATTTTGTTATGGGGTTCTGCTGCTGATTGGAAAACAATCTTTATACTCCAAAAAGGGCTGTTCGTGCTATATACAAAATGAAACCCGAGTCACTGAGAGACTTTTTTAAAGAAACCTCTATATTATGCCTTGATTATATTGATTATATATATATGATTGATTATATTATGACTATGCCTTCACTTTATATCTTTGAAAATATTATGTATGCAAAAAAAAATCTCTCAAAAAGAATCTCGTGTGTCAAAATTATAACTTAAGACATAAACATGTCCAGTTGGCAGTGAAGAAATGCAGGTTATCTTAAACAAGAAAGACGTTTATAGGAAACTCTATAGTCTATACGCTTCTACAATAAAATTCCAAAGGACATTACAGATCTTTTTGATACACAATTTAAAACTAAAATTAAAGATATTTTAATAAAAAAGGATATGCCTTTTTTAATAAAATGCCTTTATAGAATAATAGATTATGCAGAAGATAATAAAGCCTGGAAATTCTAATATTGCACATGCCATTAATGGTTAGGATTAAATGAATTTGTTTACGTTATGACATAAAAAATAAGTACGTGCGTACCTACCTATTACTTTTTAATGATATGTTTATTACATTTTATATGACGATTTATGTTTGACACAATTTTTATTATTTTTTTAATCTTATTCTTTAACATACCTAGTAGGTACCTACCTAATTTTTGTGACTTCAAATTTATTTTATTTATATTTGTGCTAGACTTAATATTTTTGTAGATATTGTAATTTAAATATTTAAATGATGTACCATTTTTGACATTCGTAAGCGCTTTTGTAAGCCTAAATCGAAGAAAAATAAACAATACCAATACCAAAAAATCTTGGAGAAATTAGTGCAGTTAGTCATAGGTACATAGAAAAACATATCTCTCTAGTCTCTACCTGCACGTGAAGATTACCTAGACGCACAGACAAAAAACAAAAGTTTAAAAAAATGTGTTTGAGTTATGCCATCGTTCATAGGCAATCTTAATAATAATTATTACAAATCCAAAAGTGTGTTTGTTTGTTGGTTTGTCCTTCAATCACGCAGCAACAGAGCTATGGATTGACTTGATTTTTGCATAGTCATAGGTGAAGACCTCGAGAGTGATATATAGGCTACTTTTTAGCCCGGGAAATCTAAGAGTTCCCGAGGGATTTTAAAAACTAAATCCACGCGGACAATACTATCGGTATCGTCCAGTGTATGTCTATTGGTTGACAAAGAAGAAGATATATCATAGATGTCTAAAGTATAAAATTCACACCTATTATAAAATATTCCATACTTCGATTTAATAGGTCTAGCAGTCAGTTAACACTTGGCACTAAGGCCGAATCAGTTCGTAAAGGATGCCTTCACAGCAATCACAACACAATCACCCCTGCCTTGCGTGACACCGAAATCGTCCTCGTTCATAAGTATAAATTAATCCATTTAGAGCGCTCGCCCGGCACCGGCCGCGACCGACGATTAACGGAAGCGTCTACTTAACTAATTTATCCCCGGGTGGTTTTAACAGAATGGATAGCAGTGATTACGGATGATGGCGAGGATCGTGTGACTATTGCGCGTACGCAACCGCACGTAAGTGGAACGGAAAATTTTGTGCGATCGTATTCATCATAACATCTTCTTTTAAGATTATTTTTTAGAGCGATTAAGGATTATGATTTTAGAGCGTTCTGATTTCTGTATGTATCTTCTTATTTTTTATCAAACGTCGACGTTCACCGCTGTACCTACATAGGTTTATTGCATAGACTTCCTCCCGCCTCGTTCTTGCTTCGCCTGTATCCAGCGGCTCCCTGCGACTCTTCTGATATCGTAGATCCATCTAGGGGTTCTGCCAACACTACGCTTTCCAGTGCGAGGCCGACACTCCAGCACCTTTGGCACCCCAACGACCATCAGTTCTTCGAACTATATACCTATCTATTTACATATGTTCCACCATAACGCCTAAACTACTGAGCCGATATTGATGAATGAGGTGTCAATCAATTTGTTAATATGATCCGGGTGACAACGACTACATTTTTTTTTACGATTAAAATCAATATGCCGGATGTTACATCCTATTTTTCGTAGTTGGGTTACAGATTTAAAACTTTTTCTCGTTGCATGGGTATAGTTGAGGACCTGGAGAATGATAAAGCCTAAATAGGCTACTTGTTATCTCGCTAAAACCCAACGACGTCGCGGGTAAAAGCTAGCGGTACCTACATAGGTAGTGCATGGGCGATACGAGACCGAGAGGCGCGATGTCCGCACACAGCTAAGACACCTGAGTCGCTGGGCGCATCGCTCACTGCAATCTGTACATTATTTCTCCATTGTTCGCGTAACGAGCCCCCCGCCCCCCCACCGCCCGCTCACCCCTCGCCCCACGAACCCACACCCTGCCCCGGGGCGGTGGAACCTCTCTCGCGCCTTTCTTTTATCATTCCTCTCTTTATTTCCGAATGCAAATAATCCTCCACACGTGTGAGAACCGAAACCATTGTTCTCGCTTCCACCCCCACGGGGGACCTTGGTGACGCAATCTTTTTCTTCAGCATTTACATAAATGTACACTATCCAAGAACTTATTACGTTACGCATGAAACATTAATTACTTATGCATACACAATACCTAGTATTTCCCTCAGTATCTTAAATTTTTCCCTGTAAAGAAAACACGACAAGAGTGACGACGACCTAGGATACAGGAAAATTTTATCCCTTCGAGTATCTGTTAAAACTGTCAAATTATTCGTTGGTTAAAGCTAATTTGACGATGGTGAAATGCTCTAACAGTTACCAGGTTACTCCCAAAATTGTATAATTACTTGTTTTCGATTGAATCTTCTTACGAATTTACGATGACGTAAAGAAAACAAACGTTTACGACAAGGTACGACCGGTTTAGTAGCAAATTTCAGATTTACGGATTTTGTTAACACTTTCTATTTCACAAGAAGCTAATCTTGCAGTTCCAACGAATGGCTAGATGATGATGACTCTTTAAGTGAAAGAGAAAATTGAAAATGGGAATTAGAAGTAAGTACTTACCACTTACGCAAAAACATGGTGCAGCACGAATTGTACTAAGGTATAGCTCATTAATTTTTTAACCTCCGACAAATAAAGAAAGGTGTTATTATTATAATCCGGCCATAGATTCATAATATCGGGGGTGTTTTAAATTTTCAATTTACACTCGTCATTGATTCATCTCAACCCACCACCGGCCCACTTCTGGGCACGGATCTCCTCTCGAATGGGAAAGGTTTAGGCTTAAGTCCACAACCAAGTACCTACTACTTACTTGGTGGTGAACTTAAGCCTAAACCTAGCCTTACTAGAGGTAATTGTTAGACTTCACACTCAGGAAATCTCTCAGGAAAGCAGGTTTCCTTCGACGTTAAAGAAAGTGTTTTTTAATTACTTAAAACGTATTATATAACTCCGAAAAGCCAGAGAAGCATGCCTGGAATCGAAGTTCAATCCCCCCTAGAAATCAAGATAGGGTACTTTGGACTAAATTACGCACTTAGTTTTCAATAGTAGGTACAGTGATATACAATATCAAATAAATGAGTAAGTACGCTGATACAGTATCAAATAATTGTTAGTTAGTAAAGCATTTGTACGACAATGTATTACCAGTTCCCTTTTTCACGCCTTGTTGAATCACCGCCAACGGATTAGCGGAGGCGAGTAGTGTCGACGCTCATTGGGAGTGGAGGACAAACAGCTCGTTAGGCGCTAGTCGCACGGAAGGGTGTAGCCTTTGCTTCCCAAGAAAAACGCTAAGTGGGAAATCAATACGTATTAGGCGCGATATCGGGCCCGGCTGCCCGTCACACTATGATGGATGAACGCAACCAAACTTTCCGCACTGACTTTAATAATGACAATATACAAATTGACGTCCGCCCCGACGCTTCCGAAACGCGATAGCACGCTGTCGCCACTCACATTATGTAAACAAACATGAAAAAACGGATCGGCTACCATCAATTTTAGTAATAGAAATCTCAATTACGTTGTTTTTTTGAGACGCTCATCTATCATGCGTCCCGAACTATCGGTTCGATCCAATCGTCGCCTCGAATAACAGCGCCGCCTCCGTGACGTGCCCGTGCGATATTGGAGAAGATCGGCAGGCGGGAGTCAGTGGCACCTCTACATATTGAAAGCTATTCGGAATTTGCAAATAAATACATGCACACGACGTGCATCCCGTCTCGCCCAGCGCATCACTACTCCCTTTAAAATTGAAATCGCACTCGGTGACTGTCTCTTGAAAGCTACCTATGGTATCCAGTGATATTGAGGATTATGGACACGTATTACAATTCAATATACACGATACACCCAAGTTGAATTTTAAAGTACCTGCTCGCACATGCTAGGCTCTTATTTAAGAAAATTGTACGCAACAAAGAGTTCTATGTATAGAGCGGCAATTCGGATAAGAACTGTGTACAGTTTCGATCGCGTGGGCTGAGGTAGAGAGCGGAGCCCGTACCCCGGTTCCCGCTCGGTCGTCCGTAATAAAAAAGTATTTGAATAAATCGAGAAATAATTTTTATTTCGTATCTAGTGTTAACGAATTACGATGTTGATATCTAATTATTCACTATAATAACATACTTTTTGTTACTTGAATATAGGCATTGTTGGCTTTTCTATTCACAATTAGGTAGCTAGACAGTTTTATCGCATAAATAGCGCCCGCGTCCGTCGCGAGTGCCGTCAGCCACAATTACTGTATTGTTCGGCATAAGGTACAACTCAGTTGAACATGGTAAGTGTTCGGAACACGAAATCTAGTAGGTACTACATTTATATCGGTGGTACGCAAAGATTTTTAATTTAACTTGTGTTGGAATTCCAATTTTATTTATTCAATAGGTAGAAAATATAATTATATTTAAAGACTTAAGTTACAGATACAATTACTATTTTAAACCTTTAAATAAACCAATTTTTAAGGTTCTGTGTGATTAAGGTAGGAATCACATCTGTGCGCTTCGATTCGTATTTTGTCCATATCAATGTGTCAATTTATATGGAGTCGTGTACCCATCAATTCGCCTTTTCACATCGATTCAGCTTTCGCATTCTTTGTCCCTTAAATGCGTAACTCTCGATTCGCATGTGTAAGTATCCGTATACGCATGTGAAAGCATCTTTACGCATGCGAAAGCATCTTGACTCAGTTAATGGCAACTAGGGATGCATGAAGTGCCAAAAAGTATCGATATATCGGTGAAATCCTTTCGCGTAGAGTAAGGTATTGAGGTGATAACGTCTTATAAATCGATGAACACCGGCTGCACACACGGATAAGTGTCACGTTCCGCCTGAGCCTGCGCGTGCAAGCGAGAGCGCGGAACAAGCGATAGAGAGCCACGAGCCGCCCAAGCGTTGGCTTGTGACTAATGTCTCTTTATGCCGTTATCACGTAAAACTATCGTCCGTAAACCGTCTTTTTTAAAAATACCTTTGTTTTCCGGAATAAAAACTACATAAATATAAGTACCTAAGTAGACCCCACGGAAAAAAATTGTCGATCCGTTGCTCCGTTGCTGCACGATTGATGGACAAACCAACAAACACTACATACTTTCGCATTTATAATAAAAGGGATTTTAATAAAGGCATTTATAATAAAGCCTCTACAATTTCAAGAAAATTGTTGGCATAGATTACCAATTTATCCAATACCTATAGAAAATATTAAAGGTAGCAAACTATTTCAATTTTAAAATTTTAAAATATAATGTTACGTTGTGTGGTTAATGCAAAAACGCTATTATAACAAATATTTATCTCATAATTCATGCTCTCTACACGACCGCGCAAGTACCTCTAAAGAGTCGTTTGCGATACACCCACCTGTGACCAAGTTAGCACTTGCCGATGCTTAGCAGTGTATAATCCTTTCAAAGCTTCTATAAACACTATTCCTTGCAAAAGTCCTCACTGAACAAAGTATGGTGACATTTTATAATCCATTTTTCCTTAGCTGCCTAAGCTAAACACATCGCAGAAAACGTTAGAATAGAATAGAAATAGAATAGAAATATTTTTTATTTAAATAAACTTTTTATAAGTGCTTTTGAATCGTCTGGCTATACCACGGACGTTACGTTACGGAGAAAAGAGTTACAGCTTACTGCACTGTAAGAATGTGCTATGCGGTGAGATTAGCCTTAGCTAAGGTACGCTTTTCTGCGAGAAACCACTTGTTAACCTTTTAACACAGCTAATGAAAAATAGATTATGCTTACTACCAGTTTCCTACTTACCTTTTTTTGACGTGATAACGTCTTATAAATCGATGAACACCGGCTGCACGCACGAAAAAGTTTCACGTTCCGCCTGAGCCTGAGGGTGCAAGCGATAGCGCGGAACAAGCGATAGAGAGGCACGATCGGCCAAAGCGTTGGCTTGTGCCGCCCGCCAGTCATCGTCAATGTTTCTTTATGACGTTATCACGTAAAACTATCGTCCGTTAACCGACTTACAGACAACCAATTTTTTTTTGTCTGAACCTTTACCTGAGTATTTTTATTAGCGGATTTTATATTGTACAGAAAGATTGCCATCTGACCTCGACAAATCTTTAACAATAAAAGGATGCATAATTTTCGTTATCATCAAAGAAAATCAGTGATTAAAAATAACAGGGAACCACTGTATAACGTGCTCTCCAAAATACAAGTAGGTAGAGTAATAGGTACTCGTCACATACAATATCATCGAGCATATTAGGTATATTAGTATATTTTTCTGTAGAATTCAATGGACTTGCACAGGGCCGATTTCATGAACGTAAAACAATTGCTATCCGACGTTTTGATATTTTGGCCAATTTCCAAAACAAAAACTGTCAGAACGGACAATTTATTCCTCGGTTATACATAACTCGACGTTGGTGAAATCGTCGCGCTGATTTTACCATTACGCCGAGTAACGTTTTTGAACCGAGGAATTTTAACGTTCTGACAGATTTGTGTAGAAAATCTGTCGAATTTAAACGTTGTAAATTGTGAAATAGACACAATATATTTTTATATTAAAATAAAAATCCACTTATCGCTCCGGTACGTCCACATAAATAAAGTTACTTTTGTTTGAAGGGAACATAGTTATAGAATATCCCACCCGTGTGAAGCCGGGACGGTTTAGCTAATTCAAATGCAAAACTTATACAGGCTTCGTAGCTCTCTTCACCAAAAGCTTTGCCAAGTTATCGTCAAATTCTTAAGAAAATTAACCAACAGTTGCCAAAACATATCTTACCTTATAGTCTTACATGAGATTAAGCTGCAGTAGTTGAAAGCGTGGAGTGTGGGGGGTGTATTTATGTCGCCTCGGGGACGCGAGCTCTCGCCCCTCCCAATTATACCGCAGTAAAAGTCATAAAAAGACACCCGAAGTTTTTACACGAAGCTAGAAGAGGCTCACGAAATTAAGAGGGGCGCCGAAATGTGAGATGAGCATGAATTTTTTATAAGAGCACATGATGGTGCTCCGTTTATGATGTCTTGTGGTGGATAATGTCTGCGCTGCACGCGTTGTGCTCTCTGAATCATTGATGCTGCCTTTATTACTACCGCAGACGATGTCAAATAATTAATTATCTACCTGCCTCCAAGAAACCTGACTTGCTCAGTGGTCCCATTGCGGGCGAACTCAATCAAATGCCAAGGCACGCCAAGGTCTTGTTTATTTCCAAGGTGTAGTTCTATATATTTTAATTAAGTACGTTTTTCATATTCATTCGTTTTGAAAACCCACGCTGGCGCAGTGATGAGCACTGTGGACTTATAATTGGGAGGTCTCAGTACGATTCCCGGCAGGCGCTTCCGGAATTCGACGTGACTCGCACCGGATCGACATGATTTTTTGAATGGGTATATATAATTGAAGACTTTGAGAGTGTGACATAGGCTACCTTTTGTCCCGGAAAACAAATGGTTTCTGCGGAATTTTAAAAACTACGCGGACGAAATCGCGGGCAAAAGCTAATTTCCAATAAGCGATCATAAACTTTTTATATAAGGCACTTTTTTGTCACGAGAACGTTTCGAAAACGACCCGAGGCCTAGTTAACGCAACAGCGATTTTCGTTTTGTGCACGCTTATATGAAACAATACATTCTCACGTTTAATTTCTTATGGACCTCAATCGATTTTTTTACGAGTGTGTTTATTATGCCTCCAATGTGCGAAATGTCGATTGTGGTATTCGCTTTTGTGGACACGCGAGTTTTATCACCTAGCTAAATTAGTAACCGTAAATACTTTAATTGCTAAAATTATTATAATTTAAACATTGGAATAACATATCTCAATAAACTATGTACCTACTTACTAAGAAAAGGCTACTACGAGTATAATACCTAAGGGTCGGCTCTAACTTTAAAATGATACCGTAATCCTTCTCAGTGAGTGTTTACGTAACCGCTGCCGTGTAGTCACATCGTAAAGTTTGAACGGAAGTGTCACGCTCAATGCCGTACTGCCCTAACGGTAGCACAGGGACCGGGTGTACGGGGTATACGGCATACCTCCCTGCGGTGCGTGCGTGCTAGTCGAGCTCCGGTCGCAGCTAATATGATTATGACAGTGCTACGTGCCAACCCAACTCCGGGAATCCTCGCACAAATATTCATTAATCTTTCACGGTCCGACGTCCGCTGCGATGTAGATTTAATCAGATTAAGGATCATCTTTTTGCGGGAAAAGTCATGCCCTTTTGTTGCTACTCGGCCTTCGCTCGCACTTTTGTGCTGAATTTATGACGGCCGATGTTTGTTCTGAATGTAAATTACGCAAGAGAAAGCCGCTACTACCCATCATTTTTCTTCTTCAAGTGTTTATTGTGTAGGTATCCACTACCTATAGAGGAATGTGGGATGGCATCGCACGCAGGGCGTGCATCTGTGCTCGTAGACGGCGCCAAGGCGACTGTTGGTGCCCGTGAACCGTACGACCTCGCCACGCAGTCTGCTACAAGTGGATTTTCCCGCCCGAGTACGTTTAAAAAGCGAACCGATAGCGCCTATACGACTATGAGGAAATACACGTCGTGTGGTTTAAGTTGGGTACAAAATTTTTTCTGTAATCTTAATTGTCATCAAATCCTCAATTTTTTAATCTATATAAATAAAAATGAATGTTGGTAAGCGCATAACTCAAGAATGGATGGACCAATTCGGTTAATTTATTTTTTTGTATGTTCCTTAAGTTCCACGGAAGGTTTTAATACAAAAAAAAAAAACAAAAAACTAAATTCACGCGGACGAAGTCGCGGGCATCAGCTAGTTGAATATAAAGATTTACGTAAGTTAATGTAATGAGGTAAAGCCCAAACTTTCTAGCTATGAACGAATTATAATTAATCATTAAACTCTGATGTATGACGTCAGCTACTAGTTAGGTATGTTTTGAAAGCGTAACAAAATGGCGGCTTTTAAATCTTCCGAATCGAATACCAGTTTAAATAGGTTTACTTAAATAGATATTTTTATGTTCTTTCAAACTTACAAATAATTTTATTTTTAACATAAAATCACAGCTTTCGATAAAGAAAATCTTACGATTTAGAAAACGAAATAAAAATATGCAACTTTAAAAAATATTAACACTTAAATGGCCGTCCGTTCAGTCTGTTTGATTCATAGATAGGACGCGAAAAGCCAAATAAAAAGTAGAATTAAACGCGGCGAAACTCGCGTAAAATTATTTTACCATTGTATGCAAATCGACGCCGCCGTGATTATTTTATTTCCTAAGAGTCCCAGAATATAAATCTCGGTTGAAAAACGAAACCAGTCTGCAGTTTCTCAATTGATTTGTGTGTGCTTAAAAAAGTAAACGGCTATTTGCTTGCAACGTCAAAAAATACACACACGTTTCTTACGGTGAGCATACGTTTTCGAAATGGATCATAAATCGGCAGTTCTACAAGAAGCTACTGAGACATAAGAAAATAACGAACGAGAAAATAAATTCGACAAAAGTTGACATCTACGAGTTTTGTGCTTTTTAACATGGAGAAAAAGATGTTAAGTGTCGGACGATTGTTAAAATTATGGTATCTGGAGGTGACTGTTATGTTTCTGACTAAAGTTATATTGTTTTGAAAATCTTTTGAAATATTTGCAATTCTAACCTACCAAAAGCTTTCTGCTAAGTTGGACAATGGATAGTAATGGGGAGCATTATTTTTTTAAGAATTAGCCATGTTGAACATGACTTATCATTCCCCTTTCCCCTCCAATTAGGCATAAAGCTTCACAAGTGCTAGCAGTAGATACGACAATATTACTGAAATGGGTGGGGTTGGAAACGTCGATCTCACCTTGAGCTTTTGAAGCTTCTTATGTTTTTGTTTTTCATCCACACCATAGACACTAGCTGATGCCCGCGACTTCGTCTGCGTGGACAGAACCCCTGCAGCATCAGGATTGAAGAGTTGGCTCTTGGATTAATGACTATGTAGTATTTGCTTGGTGCATACAACAACTATTTATAATCGACAGTCAATAAATCACCACAATTTAGGTGGACAGTAACCCAGCATCATCAGGAGTGAGGATTTAGAACCCGAAGTTTTTATGGGAGCATCTCGCAAAGTTTTTGTATCGATTAAAAAAATTTTAATCGATTCGAATTCTTACAAATCGGAGATACTGATATACATAGGCAGAAAAACACAACTCTCTTTTTTGAAAGTCGGTTAAAAAAGTTGCCTATGTTACTCCTTATAACATCAGCTATCTTTCAGTGAAAGTCCCGTCAAAATGGGTCCAGCCGTTCACGCGTGATGCCGTGACCAAGGGAAATAGGGATTCATTTATAAACCTATAAATAGATTTCCTTTACAAAATAAGTACGTACTATTGACCTATCACCCGCGCCATGCTACAACGCGAAAAACTGTAATTATGTTGAGTATTGGTTTGTATGTTATTCTTAAAATATAAAGAACATTTATTAAAGCTCCTCGTCCAAGCGGCGCGGTGTCTAATGTACAAGATGCACTACAAAAACGTCGCCTCGACGGGAATGTGTCGCCACCGCGTTCTGGGACGCGCGCGCCCAACAGCCTATAAAAATACCTTCGGACGAAGCCTCGCGCCCCTTTCCATTTCTTTCTAAACCAATTCAATCAACCGCCAGCGTTCGATTGGCCGCTGCTAAATATTGTGAGTTGTGACGTCACAAAAATTCAAACGCCGCACGTCCACCGTGAAATTCATAAATACTATAAACTACTAAGAGCGGCTTAAATCATAATTGAAAATTGTTGACTGACAGCCACTTTTATTATGAAGTTTACTTTCTGCTCGCGACGTCTGCGTTTTGTTGGAACGTAGTTCCTTATCGCGCGGTACGGAAGGGGGCTAGACGGAAAAAATTAAGGAACCGACACTCGACCTCGACACATTTTTGAAACCGACACTTTTTTGTTGAATGTGAATTTTGCATTGTATTCGGTATTTTCGCCTTAGAACACGGCGTCTGCGTGGCCTAGTTGTTAGGGCAGTCGCCTGTAAATTCAACGTCGATGGTTCGAATCCCAGCTCGACAGACTGAATTTTCTATTTTCAATTTTATTTTAAATAATTTCTAAATGTGGAATTTTTCCCTAATTTTTTATTGTATAAATTGGATAAAATGCTAACGCCATCTGTGAAAAAACAGTAACTCCACCAGAATAACTCTTTGGTTTTGTAACAGTGCAATAGAAATAAACAAAATAATATAATTCATCGTAGTTAATCAATTTAATACTAGATGACACCACTAGTTTATTACAATTCCTTCACTAAAATTAATCGGAAGGAGCTACGTTCCATCCGGGTGTCCTTTGACACCTCTCAAGTTTTTGGTAGTTTTTTTTTTTAATCTCAATTTGTTTTTCCATAGGATAAAAGTCTATGTCACACTCCAGGTTCTTAAGTTCTGCATGCAAAAAATCCCTATTACTCCATTGCTGCATTATTGAAGGACAAACGAATAAAACAAACACACTTTCGCATTAAAATAATGTTGTAAGGTTGCTCGGAAATTGTCAGTGTGGATAGAGATTTTTCAAAAATCCCCTTAAAATCCGATATTCTGCGATAAAAATGTTTTTCCTATGATGGAAGTACCTACCTTACCAGATTTTGTCAAAATCGATCAACCGTTGAGGCGTGAAAAGGTAACAAACAGCCGGATAAAATTACTTTTGCATTAATAATAATATTTAGTAGGTATGGGTCTCACTGTCGTCGATAACCAAATGCGATTATAGGTAAGATACGTACTTCCTAGACCGCTGTCAAGGAAAATGTAAAGTACCTACCTACGTCTAGATGAATTAAACATTAATCCTTTAAAAATAGATTCAAGCATATCACTACACCTCCATCTTAAAAGAAACAAAACTACTTATCCTATACAGAAGATTGAATGTAAATAATCACGTGTGCCAAGCTGAAAACAAAGTAAGAGCTAAAAATTTTATACGAATGTATTTCATTCTGTGTTGATATTTTACTACTTGATTCCATATACACGTCAATATGTACCTACCTAATACCTATGCATTGCAATAACTGCTAGAATGTTTATTTTACCTTGTCAAGTTGTCATAGTTCAATCTCTGAGCTTACAAATAGATGATCCTGAAGGATAGAATGTTTTTTAAGCGTATTTACAAGCTTTTATTTAGCTTGACCAGTTTGTTTGTTTAGGTCAAATCTTGCAAGATGAATTAGACCCACTTCCCGGTTTCTGATAGAGCTGAAATTTTGCATGTACCTATGTGTAAATCGGATGACAATGCAATATTATTGTGACATGGAGCTGATCTGATGATGGAGACGGAGGATGGCTATCGGAACTCTGTAATAAAACGACGTAACCCCATCCCGAGTTTGGGCTCGTTTGATTCGTCATAACAAGTACCTACTTCGATGCTAGATGATATTCAGAGTCTAATGATGTAGCTACTAAAAGCTTGCATTTAAAAATAACATTTTCAATTTACACTTGTTTTAGAGTGCAAACTGTTCAGGTCCTCAACAGCTATACTTACCCCTGCAAAAAATTGATGCTCCATTCATTTCTGCGTGATAAACCTTCGCATTTTAATTTTAGTATCGTGTACGTGTGCGTTCAATATAACGCTCCGCTTTGTTTCTTTCCAAGGCTTTATTAAATTTCTTGGGAATTATTTAGATTTATTTTGTATTGTTTTTAATTACGTGAAAGAGATCGATGTAGTCAACGTTCAAAGGCAGCCGCTTTTTGTCACAACTGTTAATTTCAACGGACGATGGAGTCCATTCGCCGAAAATCTGTATAAGCCTCTCCGCCCACGTCCGACAATCGGTAACAGATTTTTTGGCAGCAAAAAATATAACTATATTATTGCAATATTAAAACGAACACGTCCTAAAAAAGGTCGTTCAAATTCACACACAAAATCTATGGATAAAAGTCGGCGAAATTATCGGCCCGATTATCGAACCTACAAAAAGTCTGCCGTTTGGGGAGAGTCTTATCAGGCCGGACGCGGCAAGAAAAATTACCCTCCAGCGCACCCCATACACACGAAATTTGTTCCATTCTTCTTTCTTCATCCTGGAATTTGTTTCCACAAGTAGGCGATGTTCGCCCGTTTTCCGTTACCTATCCGGGATCAGTTAAATTTCCGTTGTTTTCGTATTTTAAATAACAACTTAAAACGATTTTATACATAGACGATGAACATGATTGATTTTCTTAAGTAGAGCACTCATAAATCGTAATCAGTGAACCGATTCTGTTTTCAATGTCTTCACCAATAAAAATTCAATACTATAAAGCTTCGTACCCATTGAGCAGCTTCGACTTGAGGCAAACTGAGACTATTGGTGTATCCATTTGCCTCAACCGCTCGTTTGTCTCAGAGGATTTGACTCTAAAGACTACATTTTTTACTTTTCTTAGGTACGCCTCGCCGAGCCATATTATGCTGGGATTTTAAGCTGTATGTCGCGCTAAGTGTTTAACCTACCGTTAAAGACGTTACCCTTAAGCTTAACTATGAATGTATGAATAATAAACCAAAACTACTACTAAACTATTGGCTCTAAAGAAGCGTCAAAATCCAAACAGCGACTTACTCGTAAGTAGAGATCTAAGTGCCTCAGCTCGAGCCTGCTCGGGTTGAGGCAACTTACATGTACCTATAGATACAAAGCTTTAACACATTGTGAAATGAAGCTGTTAAAAGATAATAATCTTCCACATAAAAAGTGAAATCAATTCGGGCACAAACCTGACCCATAGTTAACCTGCGCTTAATTCACCATTCGGCCTGGGTGGCGAGATATTGTCTCGAGAAATAACGGCTGATTTTACGATCAAATCGCCTCAGTTGGAGCTTAATGTAAAACCAGTTTAAATATACCCGTAAATCTCTCTGACGCGTGCCTATACGCCTCGAATCACATTGCATCACAAACCAATATGGCAGAAGATTCTTCCTTATGCCAAAGTATAGAACCTTCTAAATTTTGCCCATGACTTCTTTCGAGTAAGTTTCATTTTTCCAAAACACATTAATCTTAATTAATTAAAGAAAAAACCATTGCCAAATGCTAATCCTCGTTTACTAAAAAAAAATACGATTTAGTTTCACCATTAATAATAATCGTAATAATAAATAATAATCGTGAATTATTATAATGAAACGCACTAAAGTTGCTCGGGTTTACTTTAATTTAGACTTCAATATAATCTACAATTTCAAGAACTGATTAGAAATTACCAACTTCGTAACAGCCATACAGTTACATAAACAAAAACAATGGATTTCAATTATCCTAAATGTTAATTCTATTGGCTAAGAGCGAGTGATCTTTGATTAAAATTGCTATTGTCGGGATGCATTCCCATGGTCCGGCGTGCGGAAATAATGGTGGAAATGAATTGTTGCTGCAATTGTGATTTACCAATCGGAATCGTATACATTCTGATTGCTTTATCAGGTACGTTATGTACCTGATAAACGTTACGTCTCGTTAAAAGTTTAAATACGTTCATTGAAATAGATTTACGTACAAACTTCGATTCATAGTTATAATATTGTATTTGAAGTTGTTTAAGCCGATTCCGACTGTTGAATAACAATAGCCCCGGCCAGCGTCTTGGCTGGAGGTCACGTGGGTCGATAAATCCCATCCTTCGATAGACAATTAAAAGACGAGCTCAAAACAATTACGCAACAGTGGCCCTCAGGCGGTCGTGATGCCATACAACAAATGCACACAAGATCCACCGCAATGAATTTGACTAAGGTAATAGTTTGCATGTTTATAAACGGTAATTCAAAAATGTTTTAGTTCATTTCTATAAGAGATTTTTAGATTAGGTTCCTCGTTTTAATTTTTATCCATTCGTTTATTCTGGGCTAGCTGATGCCCGCGACTTCGTCCGCTTTGATTTAGTTTTTAAAATCCCTCGGGAACTCTTTGATTTTCCGGGATAAAAAGTAGTTGTCACTTTCCAGATCCTCAACTATACCCATGCAAAAAATCACGTCAATATGTAGCTCTGTTACGGCGTGATTGAAGGACAAACCTACAAACAAACACACTTTCGCATTTATAGTATAATAATGATGTATGATTGTGAAAAAAAAATATAAAACAATGTTGTCTGTCCTTAGACCACTGCGAAATTACTTAAGCGAAACCGTTGAAAACTTTCTAAAGCGAATCTAGCTCTTTTTGCTTCTGTTTTACATGTCATCAATATCATACATCGGATGTGCTTCGCAGCGGAGTACTGCTAAACTTACATCAGTAAAGTGTTGGTTAAGAATTACAGCTATTCAAGACGGTTCAATCCTTCGAGTAGTGGTTCAAAAGTAATGCAACAAAAGGCCAATATTTTTTTTGTATTCGATGATAATAGTAGTACCCTTGACTGCGATCTCACCTAATAATAAGTAAGTGACGATTAAGTCTAAGGTGGTAGCGGGCTAACTTGGAAGGGATATGGCAATGCAAATTAAACCCATACTCCTAAGTTTCTACGCAGTCGTACTGGGACGCTAAATCACTTCGTCTCAATCAATCGCACGATAAAGCAATCGGCACGTCTTTGATGTGTAAACTGTGTGTGTGTGTGTGTGTGTTTGTGTGGTAACTTTTATAGGTTACGGCCAAAGCCTCCCACCAGGGCCCTGATTCTGTAACTCAGTGGCTATCAAAAAATGATAGCCACTGACATATATTTTTTATCCATTGACGGTTTGCTACGAAAATGATACTTTTATTTTCATAGCAAACCTTCAATGGATAAAAAATATATGTCAGTGGCTATCATTTTTTGATAGCAACTGAGATACAGAATCAGGGCCCAGAACTTATCTCTTTGAGAGATATAGATATCTTATGTAATATTCTTTGGAGAGATTGAAATTCCAAAGGCAAATAAATCGATTAAAATCCATACCATTCAGATAGCATAGTTTATCTTCTAGTAGCTTCGTCTAGTGTTAATCGAACACAATTGTTTTACTGCCATAAGTCATTTTAATATTTAATTGAGCCTCGCAGACGTATATATTTCCTCAAGGCTATTACCATACCATAATATTTATGCGCTAGTAATATCGATGTTGTAGATCTGAAGTCTAGATCTAAATAATTACAATTTGAAAATATATTTTACTAGCAGACCTGACATGCATTATCCTGACCTTTCAATAATGTTTGTGATAGTTTTGCGAATTTGTGAAAAGCTGTTGGAAATTGGTAAAAATGAGAAAAAAAAACAAAAATATTTGAAACAAATCCAAATAAATCAAATCTATACTAATATTATAAAGAGGAAAGATTTTTTTGTTTGTACTGAATAGGATCTGTAACTACTGGACCGATTTTAACCATTTTTTCACCAAAAGAAAGCTAAGTTATCAGGAAGTAATGATACATAAAATATTGATGATACATAATTGATGATACATAAAAATGATATACTACATGATTAAAGTACCTACTCATTATTCTCTACAAAAAAGTGCCCGTGGGAATATATCTAACTATCATATTTAATTCACAATAGTAGCTTTTGTGTTCTGAAATTTAATTAGATTGCCTTTTATTATCTTAGTATTGATTCTTCCTAACTATTACTTATTATAAATAGTGTGTTTGTTTGTTGGTTTGTCTGTCAATCACGCTGCAACAAAGTTACGGATTGACATGATTTTTTGGATAGGTATAGTTGAGAACCTGGAGGGTTACATAGGCATCCCTGAAAATCAATGAGTTCCCGCGAGATTTTAAAAACCAAATCCACGCGGAGGAAGTCGCGGGCATTGGCTAGTAAGTAGGTAAATAATGTCGAATGTTAAATTAATACCTAGTTTGAATCATGAATCTCGTGTTCATTGAAAAATCCCATAGAAAAAAAGGTTTTCTGTCATTAAAACTTATTCGGAACTTTTTAAAACAAAAAATAGCCAATTCTCAAGCGATACACTTATCTACCAACGAGAAACATTTCATTTTTGTTTATTTAGATATCTATACTTAAACTTATTATGCAGTAAATAAAACCTCTTAAACTGATACATTATGTTAAATAGTTAAGCATGTAGCGACTAGCGTCCCATGTATCCGGAGAGCGTAGTGAGTCCAAACGGGGCAGCAGGCGGCAGGCAATCTGCATCGGGCTGATCCCATTTTAATGGAGCGCCGGCAAACAAGCTCCCGAGCCGCTTACCGGCAAATCCACCGAGATCCTATGCGCCACTTAGTTACTACATTTTATCTTTTATAACGTCTACTGCCCAAATAAATGTTAGAACTTTATGCATTTTATCTAGGATTGTATTGAGATCTTTTCTTCCTAGTGTTTATTCCGGCGCTTCATTGACTTACGGCCGGTATTAATAAGCTATCTTATCCAAAATCTACATAAACCAAATTTTCGAAGATTTAATCCAGATACCTATATTGTAGTAAAAAAACCTGTCTTTTTTTTGAGATTGGAATCTATTTTACCAGTTGGTAAACACTTTACCACATAATAATCTTGATTAAATTCGACCTTTAATTTGATTTTGAATTAGATAGGACCTTTGAGGATAGAACCATCCGTTAGTTTAGAACTGTTTGATTCTCATGCAATGAATTCATTACACTCTTTTAATTATTTTTGTGATACTTAATACTAAATTTCCGGTTCCGTAATTACAAAGTAATTCTATGTTCAATCAAGTCGTTTACTTATTAAAACACAATCAACGAATAAACAAATCAAAACCCATTTATTTAAAGAAAGTTTTTCAAGACAGACTTTCTTTTAGCTCATAATAAGATTTTGATGAGATATATGTAATTACTAGTTGATGCCCATTGCCCGCGACTTCGTCCGCGTGGATTAAGGTTTTCTGATTCCCGCGGGAACTCTGATAACTCCGATAATTTTCCGGGATAAAGTAGCCTATGTTTTAATCCTGGGTATGAGAGGTATCTCCATTCCAAACAGCCAAATCGTTCATTCGTTGTGGCGTGAAAGAGTAACAAACATCCATCCATCCATCCATCCATCCATATACGCTTCCCGATCAGAAAGTCTAAGTAGACATCCATCTTCACAAACTTTCGCATTTATAATATTAGTGGGATATAATACGTGCGCAAAGAGAATATTATTCTAAAGGAGTCATTAATTGTTAATAATGCGATATATTCAATGGTACCGCTGGTACGGCGGCTATTCATTGTGCATTAGAGCTTGGAAGTCACAGCTCGCAATGCACCGCCATTTGCCTGTGAATTGCCGCTCGTCACCATTTATTTCACACACTTAAATGGGAATTAATCTGGCATTGTGCAGGTTGAGCGCATTCAGAGTTAATATTTCGCTCCGTATTGACAATATGCTCGCACAGGTCTTTGATTCATTAGCCGAGAGGCGAACGACCGGCGGATAAAGGAACTGCATCCCCCCATTCGTTCCATCGATGCACCTTCGTTGACCTGACCGCTAACGAGTCAGCGGAGGATAATGATCGCATTCAAAAGGATATGACAGATAAAGTTGAAGAGCATAACACTTACAAAGAATACAGGTACACCCGTTTTACATCAACTGACCCGTTGACCAGTACGTATGTGACAAGTGTAAATTGAAAATTTAAATCACCCCCGACACGTGAATCTACGGCCGGACTACTGTACTAAACTGTTACCCACTTTTCTGCTCCATCATCAGATACTTCTCCTCGATCCTCGATCCTCTATCATCTATCTAGCACCTACTCATTGAGACCATTCTAATGAAGCCAAACACACTATATCTGCTGTAAGTTGATGAAGAATTGGATATCCCGCAAACTAGATACCAGCACCAGGTCAACGTGACCGTATTGCAAGATCATCCTAACCTATACCTAACCTACTCATTGAAACTATTCTACATTGACTTCCGCGTTGTTGTTTTTGAATTATAACCAATAATATGTACCTAGTCTTCAGGCGCCCCGCTTCATTTTATTTATGAGACCCATGTTTAGGATTCAATTTCTGCTCGTGTAAAGCTAGTTTTGCATGAATAAAAATATATTACCTATTTTAAAAATCTACCTGTTATGGAAGTCAAATGAATTCAATTCGACGAGTTATTGAGGCCGAATGACTTGTTTATACTATAAGGACTGGATATGGGTTACGATTTTTAAACTCCTACGCAAAAAGAGGGGTGTTATAAGTTTGACGTTGATGTCTGTCTGTCTGTGTGTCTGTCTGTCTGTGGCATCGTAGCTCTCAAACGGATGGACCGATTTCGATGCAGTTTTTTTCATTTGAAAGCCAGTTTCCTTGCGGTAGTTCCTAGCTATGTTTGGTTAATATCGGTCCAGCAGTGTAAGAGTATCAGCTCTTTTCCAAAATGATGTAAGGCATTTTTGGCGTATGATTAAGTGATTACTCAATTAAGTGCTTCACGCGTGCCAGTATAGGTAATCGTTAAAATATGATAACTAATTGATAACTTCGACAGCCATAGATTCTTATGTCGGGGGTGTAATATCTCCGTACCTGTTTATATCGACTAGGTACATAAAAAATCGAAAACAGAAAATTAGATCATCGTTCAAAGAATAATCTAAAACTATTATTGTTATCAATGACTACGGCATTCAAAATTTTCCACGATTTGTATTCCGTCTGGAGAATTCGCCTCGTCGGATCCCGTAGTTCTGATGCAGGTTATTTTAAATGTAAAGACGGGACACTGCATAATCACCAATGTGATTCGCCTGCATCAGTATTCCTTTAATAAATATTTATTTGTCTCTACTTTTTTAAAGGTACTTTTCATAATTGTAGATGCTTGTTTTTCTTACGTTATTATTCATTGATAGGGCCAGTTCTACATCAGGCGGTTAAAGTTAATGTTAGCCGATTCTCATACAGGGTGTTCAATATATAACATTAGTTTTAAACGAAGATGCAACCGACACGACAGATTTCGCACATATATTTCAATGGTGGGTCTCACAGGGAATAACTTTTTGAAAACTAGGTTCAACGGTCATGCAACCAGAAATATTATGAGCCAACGCGATTAGTTGAATCGGTTTTGAAAACTGATCTTCGCGTGTGTGAATAGGCTTAAAGTTGAAATTGCCCACCAAAACAATCAAAACACGCTAAAAACAATGATTTTTCACAACCCAAAGTGGCTTATTTTGATTGGTCCAATTTTTAACCTTACTCTAATCGCCTAATATGTAACTGGGCCTTTGTAGGTAAACCTCAAACTACGAATGAATTTCTACCAGGTGTGTTTAATATTCTTACTAATCTATTATTACCTAATCTATGGATCAAAATAAATAATATAATTAGTTTCAAGAAGAATTAAACATCAAATGAGTAATTACAATACGAACCTTGCAGTATTCGGGTTACTATGAACCATTGTATAAACAGAAGTTCATTCGGTTTTTTATTTGTACGCCGTAATTGTAAATCAATCATTAGTTCTCGCGTCCATGTGTAATGTGTTATCAATTTTTTGTACGCTGCTGCCGAGTTCGATTTTAATATAAAGACAGATAGGGCATTAATTAAGTCGGGCTGATGAGTTCGCCGCGCCGCCGCCGCCGCCTGCCGTCATTACCACTATATGTAGAGGCGAGAAGTTTTTTTAATTCGTTATTATTCTGTGGCGTAAAGAAATGTTAATTCGAGGCAGCGTGAAATTAACAGCCGCCGCAATGCCCTTTGTAGGGCCGCGGCGGCGGACTTAAACATACAACGGGTGACGAGGTACACGCTTCGTTCACACTACGCTCTCTTATTTGCACTCCATTACTCTTTTTTATAAACTTTCATTAAAATCTGAGCCGGAGAGTTGTTAAACATCGATTTACGATTACGCTCCCGGGATGCGCGTTGCGTTAATAACGTTTACTAATTTGCTGAGGTAATCAAGAGTCACCTTTCCATGAGTTAGACGGTTTTTGCCCGCTCCGCCGCTGCGCTGATGCAAAAACTAGTAATCGTTACTAAATGGTTTCTTAAAATAAGTTATATTTTGACATATTTTTCTTTTGATGACATGATAGCCCTTGACTAAGATCTCACCTGACGTGAAGTGAATCGAACTGACGATGCAGTCGAAGATGGTCGCCGGCTAACTTGGAAGGGGTGCACTGCCATGCTCCTACCCTACCCTAACCCTACGGCCTACATGCCATCGTACTAGAGCGCTAAATCGCTTGGCGACACGTTTCTAACGGTAGAGAGTTAACTAGCCACTACCTCCCGCCCGGACAGACGAATTAAGCAATTATATTTTTCCAAGTTGCCCCCGCCGAGAATCGAACCCGAGAAATCCCACTTATGAGACAAAATACCTCACCACTGCACCAGGAAGGTTGTCAAAACCTTACTTAAATGTACCTATAAATATATTATATATATTTCTATATTTATCATTGGTGTCACTACATTATCTTCACTGTTTTGGTATCTAGGTATGACCTGTAAGCATAGTAGGTATACCTAGCCCCGTAGCTCTCTTCCTTATTCCCTAATGATCACAACTTATTCCTATAAAAGCCTTGCCCAGCAGAGGAATAATCTTTTTTAAGTACCTCTTCTGTCGCCTTGTTAACATTGGCAGTTAGTTCGTTACATTATGTTTTGCTTGTTACAGTGGTACCAAGTCGATAAAAGCAGATTGAGTCCGGAGTTACAACAGAAGTTTGTTCAACTTGAACCTGATGATGAAACCAAGGAGTTCCTCGCCTCTTCCATTGATAAATCCTCGTGGGTGTGGACGCAGATCTGGTACCTGCTGGCGAAAGCTGTCTTGAAATACTTTTGGAGCATCACAGACATCAATGGGTAAGTCGTTTCTAATTTTAAAAGAATGGGCAGTTTTTCGAAAAAGTATAGCAGGTAATTCAGCGAAACTCAATTCCATGGAAAACTCAACTCAATAGAAAATACTGTAAATCCCTACAATTTATTTTGTACGAAGTATTGTCAAACTGACGTCACCAAATGAATTTCGTGCCTAGCTAAGGACCCAAGAGGATTGAAAATGCCAAAAAAAAACAAACATTGGTCTAATTCGTAGAAGCAAGTTTTTCAATTTGAGCAATTTATACGGATATCATCAGTTCATTGCAAGTCAAATAGTTTTTTTTATAAGTAGATATCTATCTTTTCTCCTTTTCATATCCTCTGACTATATTCTGGCTTCTACTCGTAATATGACATAGAAGTACACACGCGATTAGAAAATTGGAGCGAATCAATTATCTCGGTCTATCCACCAAAATGAAAACGTTAACCTTGGTAGTAATGAATCACATCTTACACAAACGATGAATTGCCGTTTGAATCACGACGATGGAACATTATTAAGTGCGTCCAGATTCGTCCAATTACGCCAATTACAATCTCCTGGTACATAAGTACATGCGAGTATATTATTTCCTCATCCATTGTGTTGTATCTGCACAAATTAACTAATTCGAGTTGTCCATAGTGGCGCCCGTAGATTATTTTGTCGATAAATAAATTTCTCTTGTGTTGAAATTATTTACTTCACCATCGTATTATGATTTTAACGTATTAGGCTGATAACTCTCATTTTTAGGGTTCCGTACCCAAAGGGTGCCAACGGGACCCTATTACTAAGCCTCCGCTGTCCGTCCGTCCGTCCGTCCGTCCGTCCGTCTGTCAGCGGGCTGTATCTCGTAAACGGTAATAGATAGACAGATGAAATTTTCACATATTATGTATTTCTATTGCCGCTATAACAACAAATAATAAAAATTAAATTAAATTAAAAAAATTAAATTAAAATCTTTCCATGGGTACATGGAAATATTTTTATTTAATTTTTTTTTAACGGAACCCTAAAAGAGCGAGGCCCGACTCGCACTTGGCCGATTTTTTACTGTTCTACAACAATCAATTTATGCACTGCAAACGAAATAGTAAAATAATACTTGTTTTGGGAGTTATTACCATTCAAACATCTCGGTTTTAGTCCAAACTTTAAGAGAACTTCTTTCGTAAATAAACTATAAACTACAAAATACGTAAAACAAACGACGAAAAGGCAAACTCTAATTTCGAAAATCTTTATATTGTTTAAGAGTATTGATTAGTTTGAAAAAATAACGTAGGTAATACCAAAAATTGATTTACGCGGCCAGTCCAGCACCTTGGGACCCCAACGACCATCAGCTCTTCGAACTATGACGTTAAAGTACTTACTAGAAATTCAATCAATATGCAAGAAGCCCGCCCCTTTTTATATGCCGCTTCTTTTGCTTCTTAAGGCCTGACTACCCTCTTTTTTTTAGTACAACTTATACATTTAAAAGACCTACACTAACATCATAGCTATGCAATTGACGAGTGGAAACAATTCATCGATATCGATATATTTAATATGTAAATTGTAGCACTGTCCGCGTCCGGAGCGCTCTCTGTGAACGTGCGCTGAAAACGATCGCGCCCGGGTGTCTATAGCGGGCACTAACTAATAAATAATTTAAATAAATTGACGGACGAGATTTACTCATTGGCTGTTTCCGTCTCTCGATTACGCTTTATTTATCACTTACTACTTGTCGACCCAACCTCGCCGCTTCATCGTGCACTGCAATCGCTCTGCATTGGTTAGGTGCTAATTTTATTGACTACTGGGTGACCGCACCGGCTTCGCACGGGAGGGCTATACTACAAAGTAAACTCGAAATATAACTACGAGTAAATTGGAATGTTATGTGAATTTGGTGTGTAAGAACGCCAGAAAGGCTCTCAAGGGGCTTTATTTTCGCTGACTTATTCGACAATCATCATCATAGATCTTCAAAATTACACATCAAAATTCAAAACTTGTTGCTTAATAATTACGCTTTCTATTTATGAAATCCATGAGAGGTTCCGATTCGTTTTTCGTTGTTCATTCGTATTAATGCTGGATGGATCATAATAAAATAATTACAAACATATTTGTTTGCACAAAATTGTATGTTTAATTGATATAAATTATTATAAGTACGTACAAACCAAAAACTGAGTTGATCTGATTAAAAGTTAAATAGAAATCCATTGAAATCAATTAATTTGGACATTTACACCGGAAAAGTCAATAGCGTCGAGGCGAGCGTTCATTGAGTCATTTATCCTAACTATAGGCGCAATGATTAATATCCCGGATATTTTGCTTAAGGGGAGCGACGTCACTGCTGCTTCCTGATGAATGATTCGTGCGGGCGATAACACGAAGGCTTGAAATGCCTACCCCTTAATTAATCGTGTGAAATCACTTCCTTCAATTCTCGACTGATTTTTGGACTCGATAGCTAACCTACGAAATATTATAGTGCATATGTGGTGCGCTAGGACTATTAGGGCCCTATCTCATTAGGATGCCATGGCAGCGACGCCGGCAGCGCTGCCAATCAAGACGTCAAATTGTATTACAACGTACCTAATCCTACCTCACTTGGCGACGGCTTGGCGTCGATGCCAGTTTGGCGTCGCCGATACAATTCGACTGGCGGCGCTGATGCCGGGGTCGCTGCCATGGCATCCTAATAAGATAGGGCCTTTAGTCCGATGGGGCGGATTTTGGTCCGTGTGACATTTATACAAACAAAATCAATAAGACGAATGATCCAATGTTCCGTAATCGGGTTACAGTTTTAAAACTTCTTTCTTGTTATAATTAAAAAGAAAAACAACGCATTTCAATCAACGCACCAGCTACCTCGAGGCATTTATTGTTAACGCGCGTAATAAACTGCCAAAATCAATTGGCTTCACTCCTCGATCGAGGCCGATCGTCGTCGCACGGAGTGACAGACGTCGATACAAACTCGTGTTGTCAAAAGTAGTTTTTTACTTATACCATCTTTACGTCATTATTCTATGCATTACGGCGTTTTTGCGCGAGCCACCGTAGGTACGACACGATTAGCGATCACGATACACAACGCACGACACACTGTACACGACGTGACGTTCATACGTTCTTCCACGAGTGACGATTCGATTCTGCAATACAGGTGTTGTCCAAAATTGGTTTTTAGGGTTCCGTACCCAAAGGGTACCAACGGGACCCTATTACTAAGCCTACGCTGTCCGTCCGTCCGTCTGTCAGCGGGCTGTATCTCGTAAACCGTAATAGATAGACAGATGAAATTTTCACATATTATGTATTTCTATTGCCGCTATAACAACAAATAATAAAAATTAAATTAAATTAAAAAAATTAAATTAAAATATTTCCATGGGTACATGGAAATATTTTTATTTAATTTTTTTAACGGAACCCTAAAAGAGCGAGGCCCGACTCGCACTTGGCCGATTTTTAAAATTTGAATTTAATGAACTTGGATGATTTTAATGTAGTTGGATAGAGGTCCAAAAACGCTTCTATCAAAATAATTTACAGATTTTAATAAAGCATCCGAAAATAAGAAAAATATTTTTTGTTTTGACTCCATATTCCTAGTTCCATGTTTGACTCATTTAACGACCTTTTCTTGTGATTACACTAGCGGCACGCTATGATGGCCGGTTTGACGTTTGTCCGCTCATGAAGTTCCGTATTAATTGATAACGACTTTGAAGGAAATAATTGTATTACTTTATTGACGATAGTGATGTGCAGAGATTCATAAATTTTATCGAATGTAGTTTTAGGTTTAGGACTCAAAATTTATTTATTAAATTGATTTCTAAAATGTATACAAGTGTAGAAAAATCAGTTTGCACCATTTAAGGGGTGAATGTACTTGTGAATATGAACAATTTTCACTATGTGGACAAACCTCTGAAATCGCAAAAAAATATCAGCTGTTTCATACAAAAGGTAAAATTTTTATTTTTATATGATATATACCACAACTCGGCATTTGGTTTTCTAAATTGAAAATTTTTAAAAATGGAATCTAATACGATCGTCACATAGGATCGCTGGCTAGCACAACTACTACCTCCGGCAAACTCGCGTCAATGCTCAATGCAAAACAAAGCAGTTTCGAATTGACGTTGCTTCGAAAAGTATAAACTGTCAGTGCAATGCGATTGTGATATAGTTTTGACCTGGCTTTGGATTTCAAATATTGATACTGCATTACTGTTGACTGGACCACTGGAGACTATCATGAAGACATGAATGGAGAAAAGTTTACTGAATGGTTTACCTCAATGTTGTGTAGCCTCCCTGAACCATCTATTATAATTATGGACAACGCCCCATACCACTCGATGCAAATTGACAAGCCACCTGCCCAATCCCAAAAGAAAGCTGATATCGTCGCATGGCTTCGTAAAAATGGCGTAGATGCAAACATGAATATGTTAAAAGCGGAATTAGTACGTCTTTTAAAAGAAAACAAACCAACCAAGATCCGATACGTCATTGACGAAATAGCATTAGAACATGGGCACAGAGTTATACGGTTACCGCCTTACCATTGTGAGTATAATGCGATTGAGTTGGTGTGGGCTCAAATTAAGGGATATGCTGCAAGACACAATACAGAACCCCCATTTACCACAAAAAAAATGCTAAAATTATTAGAAGAAGCTTGTGAACATGTGACTAAAGGAGACTGGGAAAAGGTTGTGAATAGAACTGTTAAATTAATAAGGGAAGATTATGAAAGAGATGTGAAAATAGATAATATTATAGAAAACGAACATATAATTATTAATGTAGGTGATGATAGCAGTGACGACAGTGAAAATAGTAGTATGGACGAATCTGATTAATTATGGCCTTTTGTGGCACCTTTTTTGGTATCTTTTGTATTCATATGTTTCTTGTGTGCATATAAAGTATGTATATTCATTTTCATTCAAATATTCAGTTCGTTCAAATAAATTAAATAAACATATACATTTTTGTTTTATTAAACCTATTTAATCAGGTACAAAAACAAAACTTAATTGTTTTTTGTTCGAGAATAAATTGACATTCCACATCACTATTGTAATGTGTCAAACCGGCCATCATAGCGTGCCGCTAGTGTAGTGATTACACACAGGTTTAAAAAAACTTGAAAATATCATTTGTCTATGTAAGTTGTCAGGTGATTGTCAGGAATTGCAGGAATTTCATTTTCGACAATTTTCGTATATTATCGAATGTCGATTATTTTAGATAGTAAAGCCCGTAGTCGTAATTCCTAGTTCCATGGTAAAGCCAAAAAAGACAAGATTACCTATTTCCTAGTGCCATGGTTCAAAATGACATTTAGGTGACAGTAACAGGTGCCAGATTTGATAGATCAATAGATTAGAAAATTTTTTAGTGCTGCCATCCATCAAAAAATATTTTTTACAGACGATATTTTTCAAAATTAATTAAAAAAAACCGAGGATTCTAAAATTGTTATTTTTATGGCGTTTAATTTTATTTATTTTTCTCTTTCACGTGATGGCAGTTTGGTTCAAGTTCATGGACACTCGGAATAAAAAACCACCCTTCATACTGAATTGGGGCATGTCTTTTGCAATTAGAGGTGGTCTAAAACGTGTGGTGCGTCGTCAGTATGTTTGTACAACCGCAAAAAAACTCGTAACAACATAGCGGCATGGACGACATAGATAGGCAAAAAGTCGTCTGCAAAACATGCGTCGTTGTGTGCGGTGTCGTTGAATGAGTAAACGGTCTATAGAAATATATCTCGAAGTTGTCACCACAATTTATCGTGCCGTGCGGAGGCTCGTGAAAAAACGCCCGGATTTTTGTTCAATTTTCGTAATACAAAGACCAAAAAAATGTGAAAGAAAGTCTATTGGTCTCTTTATAGCCTTTTAGTAATTTAACAAAGACATTCTGTTTTTTTTTTTTTTTTGAGGAAGCGCAGAGGATACTTTTTTCATGAAAAGTCAAAGAACCGCGTCATTTTTAGAAACGTAAATCCACATAAACAAATTCGCGGGTATCGGCTAGTCATACTTTATCAATCAAAATGATGCTAGGGATAGATGGGGGATGCCTCCATACTCACGTAGCAAAGGAGCGACTGATCGTATTGATAAATGATTTTCGGAGGTCGTGAGAAAAGCTAGTATAAAATATAAGTACCTTCCTGAGTATCACTTGAAATGATGAATTATAAAGGTATAAACCTTTAACCTCCATTATACAACTTGTCAAGCCGCGCAGTTCAATCAACTTTTCGGCTGTGTTAAAGCAATATTGTTGACAGAGCCAATAAATTGCCAAAATCAATTGGCTTCAGTTCGACAGGCAGCTCGCTGATGTCGTACGAAGTGACAACAGTTGATACAAAATGCTCGATTTTTGAAGAAACAAGACGATATTTTTTATTTAATGTAAATTTTTTAATGTTGTCATTTTTCTACTAATATTATAAATGCGAGTGTATTTGTTATTTGGTTTGTGCTTCAATCACGCTGCAATAGAGCTACGGATCGACATAATTTGTTGTACTGGCGTATTTGAGGACCTGGAGAGTGACATAGGCATAGGCTACTTTTTATCCCAAAAAATTAAAAAGTTCCCACGGGATTTTAAAGACTAAATCCACGCAGACGAAGTCGAGGGCATAAACTATAGTAGGTATGCTAATATTCACTTACATACATGGCCTTGAAATTACTCCTTAGACTTCATGAGTCTTTTTTATTATTTGATAACAAGATCGACCTCGACGCTACTCGACTCGAACTAGACTGGTATCTCACCGGAGGGTGACTTGACTGGTGACAATTTGGAGGAGCTAAATCTCTTGGCGACACGACTTTGACGGCAAGGTGGTAACTAGCCACGACCAAAGCCACCAGACATTTAGATGTACGTTTTACGTCCGTATACATACCTAGTTTAACATTAATACTACCTATTCAACAATAACAATGGAATAAGAGTTCATTGACACTTCAGGCGAGGTCGCAATTCGCTACCTCATTCGTTTTATGAGCACTCAATCAAGTCCACAAATTACCTGTTGCTAATTCTGTTTCATCAACAAAAGGGTGAGGTGAGTGACTAATTGGAACCTGATCGGCGAGATGCAGACGAGAGTAAGTAAGTATAGTCCGAACAAAATGTACGGAATTATAACATTCAGTATATTTTAGTCTACTAATAAACAAAATAATACATTCAAATTAGGTAGGTATACGTACGAATATAATAAATCGTTGTTATTGAGCAAATAATTGTAAATCAATCACTTTTGGTAATGATACAAGGCTTAAATTAAAAAAATTATTTTTAAATGCAAGCTTTTAGTAGCTACATCATTAGACTCTGGATATCATCAAGATGTTGTGACGAATTAAACGAGCCCAAACTCGATGGGGTTACGTCGTTTTATTACAGAGTTCCGATAGCCATCTTCCATCTCCATCATTAGATCGGCTCCATGTCACAATAATATTGCATTGTTGTTGGAAATATATTAAATAAAACTAATCATAACATATTTAGAGCCGTGTTTACTATTATCCAACATACATAAGTCAACATGGAAAAATCACAGAATAGAATATGTCATAGGAATGTGTTCTAATTTCAAAATATATATATAAAACCTTCACTCCTCTTAACGCATTCCTAGACTATTGATAAGATTCTCCAATCTTTGGGATGGCAGCCCTTTAGTCAAAATATCAGCTTCCATCTTCTCTGTATTCATATAAATAATATGAACTGTTTTCTCCTTAACGTGCTGTCGAATGAAATGTGTTCTCAAATCTATATGCTTGGTTCTATTGCTCACAATTTCATTCTTGCACATCTGTATAGCTGCTTGACTGTCGCTATATATAAGTACACTATTTGCTGCTTACAGGCAATGCTATTCAACAACGTTTTTAAATGTATAGCCTCCTTTACAGCTTCTGTTAATGCCATGTATTCTGCTTCTGCCGTAGACAAGGCTACTGTTCTTTGTTTTCTTGATTCCCAGCTTATACATCCGCTAGATAATTTGAAACAATATCCTGTGTAGGATCGCCTGTCCAGTGCACACGATGCCCAATCTGCATCTGCAAATCCATAGATAGGGCATTCAGTTTTCTCGTAAACTATTCCGAGTTGTAAAGTTCCTTTTAGATACCTTAGTACCCGTTTCGCACATTTAAAATGTTCTTCGCCGTAGTAATTATTAAATTGTGATAAATAACTAACGGCAAACATTATATCTGGCCTAGTAGCCACAGCAAGAAACATCAATGTTCCAATCAAATTCTGATACGGTAAGTTTTCTACTTTCTTTTCCTTTTTATCTAACTTTAATCGTGCTTCTATGGGTGTACTGACTGGTTTACACTCTTCCATATTATATTTACAAAGAACTTTCTTAATATAATTTTCTTGCGATAACTTAATTTTTCCTTGTTTGATATCAACTTGTATACCTAAAAATTTGGATGGTTTTCCCAAGTCTTTCATATCAAACTTTGTTGTAAGAAAATTCTTTACCTTTTTTAACTTCTTTTCTGATGTGTAAGCAATCATTAAATCGTCAACGTAAAGACAAATTAATATTTTATCTCCTCCTTCTTTAAAAGAATACATACAAGGATCTGCCGGTGACGGTTCGAAACCAAAAGATTTTAGTTCTGTGTCCAACTTTTTGAACCACTGTCTTCCAGATTGTTTCAAACCATATAATGCCTTTTGCAATTTACAGACCTTTTCTCCTTTTACATTCCGTATGTCTTCTAACATTCTCTTTGCTTTAACTAATAAGTTTGAATTTTGATTGCTACTTTCATCATTTATAATTTCAATTAAATATTTTTCTAAATATTCTGGTGTTTTCATTTGAATTTCCTCATCCAAATCACCATTTAAATATGCAGTTGTGACATCCATCTGATTCAACGAAAGATCTTCTTCTACAGCTACTGCTAGTAGTAATCTTAGCGAGCTCAGTTTTGCAACAGGTGCCCACGTCTCATTATAATCTATTCCAGGTCTCTGGCTAAATCCCCTTGCTACAAGACGAGCTTTCTTTCTCTGTCCTTTGTCTTTCAGAATCATCTTAAAATCAATTACATTTCTACTTTTATCTTTAGTTTTAATTGTCCACGTACCATTTTTTACATGTGACATCATTTCTGACTTGATAGCTTCATGCCATTCATCGTCCATTTCTGAGTAGTCTTCAACGTCACAACTATAAGTATACTCGTTACTTTGTTTGCTATAAGGAACTTCTTCATAATAATCTTCTAAAACATAACTTTTAAACCAATCTGGTTGCTTTCTAATTCTTTTAGGTCTTTCATGCCTATCAGGTATAATTTGATCTGGTTCTTCTTCAGGACATGAATCATAAACTTCGGGCTCAGAATGTGAGTCCTCTTTACTTTGATCCATTATTTTATTTTCCCTGGTTTCTCTTTCTACTAAGACATTTTCAGCAATCAAATCTTTATCTTTATTATTTTCAAAAATATTTATTTCTGTATCAGGTTCCTCATGCTCCAATTCTACTACCTCAATTTGTTTATCGTAGTAAAATTTTTCTAAGACTTTCACGTCCCTACTGACAATAACATTTTTATTTTTAGGCAAATATATTCTAAATGCTTTAGTATTTGATGCATATCCCATAAAAATACCTTCTTCTGCTTTGGGTGTAAATTTTCCTTTCCTTTTCTTATTAAGGACAAATGCTTTCGCACCAAAAACGTGTAGGTGATTTCCCGAAGGTATACGACCAGTCCATTTTTGATATGGTGTCTCACCTTTCAATGCTTTTGCCGGGCTTCTATTAATTAGATAATTCGCTGTATTTATAGCTTCAGCCCATAGGAATTCTGGGATATTACCTTCAATTAATAAGCATCTTGCCTTGTCAAGTAGTGATCTATTTTTTCTCTCACTTAACCCATTTTGTTGGGGTGTATAAGGCGCAGACAGCCTTCTCTGAATACCATGTTCCTTTAAATATTCATTAAAATCGTTATTACAATATTCGATTCCATTATCCGACTGTAAAAACTGTATTTTTTCTTTCATTTGATTTTCTACCTCGGTCTTGTATTGTTTAAACTTATTTAGTACTTCACTTTTATTTTTCATAAAATATACGTAACCGTATCTTGTAAAATCATCGATAAAAGTGACGAAATATTTATTTTCAGCCAGAGTTCCACAACTCATAGGCCCACAGACATCAGTGTGTATTATTTGTAAAGACCTTGTAGATTTCAATGCTTCATGTATAGGGAACGGTAAAACTGTCATTTTTCCCTTAATACAAGTTTCGCAATTACCTAACATTTCATCAGGGTTTAATATTAATCCACGCAGCAATTTATTTCTTGATAGCAGTCTTAAATCACATTCATTTATATGACCAAGTTTCCGGTGCCATCTCAAAATATTATTTTCTTTTTCAGGTACTAAATTAGCATTTTCAATGACATTTTTAATGACATTTTCCACTTGCAGATAATAGAGTCCATTTTCTCTGACAGCTGTAACTAAAACCTCCCCTTTGTCATCCATAATAAATGCTTTATTTTTATTGAACAAAATTGTATTTCCTTTATCAGTAATTTTTCCCACAGATAGTAGATTCACTGATAATTCTGGTACATACAATGTATCATGGAGGTTATACTGCGTATTTTTTATTTTAATTTGAACTTTTCCTTTACCTGCTATATCTGTAGTGTGTTTATCTGATGCTAGTTTAAGAGAACCTGTTTCATGGTATATATTAGAAAAATTCTCTTTTACCCCTGTCATATGTGATGAGCACCCACTATCTAAGCACCATTTATTATTATTTTCTATGGCTGTACTATTTAAACAAGTCGGTAATATGCCGAAGTTTTTCTGCTGCTCAACAGAAGAATCTTTTCCATTTCTTTTTATAAATTTTACTTTCGACCAGCACTTAGATGCCTTGTGCCCCCTCTTTTTGCATTTGAAACATATCAGTTCAGCAGAACTAGTTTTAAAATATTTTTTATTCTTGTTATAAAATGCACCTTCAACCTCTCTGCTTGTGCAACCCTGTCGGGCATCACTCTCTTCTATGATTTTGATTTTTAAATCTTCAGGGTTCGGTAAAACATCCCTCGATTCTATCGCTATTCTAAAGTTTTCGTAGGAGGTTGGTAAACTATAAAGCATCATAATACTCAGCAGTTCTGGGTGAATACTTACTTCCATGTTTTGCAATTTGTCTACAATATCCATGAAATTATTAAGGTGATCCCGAACATCTTCATGTGCTGTCATCTTTTTTACAACTAATTGTTTTAACAAACCAGCTTTTCGTGCAGGCCCCGAGCTTTGGTGGATAGACTTCAATTTATTCCACACCTCTTTTGAAGTAGTGCAACCACTTACTTGTTTTAGCTCATTAGGTGACATGAGAAGTAATATCTCAGCCTTCGCCATCATGTCCTGTTTTTTATCCGCAACTTCGCCTGTTACGTATTTCCACAATTCATTTTTAATAAGGATGGCTTGAGCTTGTACGCACCACGTATCGTAGTTGTCCTTTCTCAGCGGTTCAATCCGATAATTTGTAGACGTCGTCATACTCGATTATTTATAGAGAAAAATGTTGTTAATATATTAAATAAAACTAATCATAACATATTCAGAGCCGTGTTTACTATTATCCAACATACATAAGTCAACATGGAAAAATTACTGAATCGAATATGTCATAGGAATGTGTTCTAATTTCAAAATATATATAAAACCTTCACTCCTCCTAACGCATTCCTAGACTATTGATCAGATTCTCCAATCTTTGGGATGGCAGCCCTTTAGTCAAAATATCAGCTTCCATCCTCTCTGTATTCATATAAATAATATGAACTGTTTTCTCCTTAACGTGCTGCCGAATGAAATGTGTTCTCAAATCTATATGCTTGGTTCTATTGCTTACAATTTCATTCTTGCACATCTGTATGGCCGCTTGACTGTCGCTATATATAAGTACACTATCTTGCTGCTTACAGGCAATGCTATTCAATAACATTTTTAAATGTATAGCCTCCTTTACGGCTTCAGTTAATGCCATGTATTCTGCCTCTGCCGTAGACAAGGCTACTGTTCTTTGTTTTCTTGATTCCCAGCTAATGCATCCGCTAGACAATTTGAAACAATATCCTGTGTAGGATCGCCTGTCCAGTGCACACGATGCCCAATCTGCATCTGCAAATCCATAGATAGGGCATTCAGTTTTCTCGTAAACTATTCCGAGTTGTAAAGTTCCTTTTAAATACCTTAGTACCCGTTTTGCACATTTAAAATGTTCTTCGCCGTAGTAATTATTAAATTGTGATAAATAACTAACGGCAAACATTATATCTGGCCTAAACTAGCGGCACGCTATGAAGGCCGGTTTGACGTTTGTCCGCTCATGAAGTTCCGTATTAATTGATAACGACTTTGAAGGAAATAATTGTATTACTTTATTGACGATAGTGATGTGCAGAGATTCATAAATTTTATCGAATGTAGTTTTAGGTTTAGGACTCAAAATTTATTTATTAAATTGATTTCTAAAATGTATACAAGTGTAGAAAAATCAGTTTGCACCATTTAAGGGGTGAATGTACTTGTGAATATGAACAATTTTCACTATTTATTTATTTATTTATTTATTTATTTATTTATTTATTTATTTAAGGGCACCAACAGTTTTACAGCAATAAAAACATGCAGTCATATTAAATTCAAATACGGTTCTTAGGTATGCTATAAACACCACTTATAGGTAGCCACAACATGCGAATTAAATTATGTATCACATAATAATTATATATTATAAGACAGAGCAGTTACAGTGGTTGACTCAAATTACTTGATTGATATTGAATAAAAGCTATACAAGCATATAAAATAGAAATAAACTACAAACAACAGAAGAGATACAAAATAAAACAAAAGAACAAAATAATAAAATACTAAATACGTCAAAATTAACAAATTAAAAAAAAAATTAAAAAAGTTGAATATAAAAATTAAAAAATTAAATTAAAAAATTTAAAATTTAAAAATGTTAGCGATATTGATTTATAAAGTGTTTTTTAAGCTTGCTCTTAAATGTGAAGAGCGAGTCTCTCCAAATATCAATGTCTAATAGTTTGGCGATATCATTATAAGTTTTTATGATCCTATGTAAAGGAGCCGAGGCTCCTAAGTTGGTTTTAATAAGACTGACTCCAAATGGTACAAAATTCGATAACCTTCTTGCCGATCTAGGAACTCGTAACGTAATTTTTTGTAACAAGTGAGACGCATCTACAGCGTTATTAATTAATTTATGCAAAAAACATAGATCCAATAGCTTTCTACGATCGAATAAGTTTAACATTTTATAATGAAGCAATCTGGCAGGATAACTAGCATACCTTTTCGTGTCCAACTTATCACAAAGGATCAGGTGATACGTAAAGCGTTTTTGGATACGCTCAATCCTCCCTACGTGCACGTTATAATAGGGGTTCCATGCAACAGAGCCATATTCTAATAGACTTCTAGTTAGGGCATTAAACAATTGAATTTTAGTTTGTGCTTTACGGAAGTCCTTCGAGTTACGTTTAATAAATCCAGTGATCTTAAAGGCTTTTTTACAGATTGTATCAATGTGTGGAATGAAGCTTAGTTTCTGATCGACAACTACACCTAGATCTCTAATTGAGTTAAGTCTTTTGACATTATTTCCGTTAATGTTATATACAAATACAACTGGATGTACTTTTCTATGAAATGAAATGGCAGAACATTTAGCATGATTCAATATCATATTATTAGTACTACACCAAGTAGTCAACCTATCCAGGTCGCCCTGCAGCAATTTAGCATCAGCATGATCCTTGATTACCCTAAAGGCTTTCAAATCGTCTGCATAAAGAAGTACTTCGGAACCACTGAAGCAATTAACAATGTCGTTGATAAAAATATTAAAAAGTGCTGGCCCCAATAGTGATCCTTGTGGTACACCGGAAAGAGCTAAATAAGAGGTAGAAGACTCAAAACCACCCAAAACAACCGTCATTACCCTGTTAGATAAATAAGAGGATAGCCAATTTAGGACATTACCACCTATACCATAATGTTTTAGCTTTCCAATAAGAAGGTTATGATCCACAAGATCAAATGCTTTTGAAAAATCCGTATAGATCGCATCAACTTGTAGGTTTCTATCAACATGTGATGACAAAAAATCAACATATGTCACTAGATTAGAAAGAGTAGATCTGTGTTTGTAAAATCCGTGTTGATGAGGGGTTAAAATCGATTTCATATGCCAATTAATGTAAGGACACACTAAAGACTCAAATATCTTTGATAAAACTGATAACTTTGAAATTGGTCGGTATTTCATCACGTCACTTCTATCTCCATCTTTGAAGACAGGAACAATAAGCGCAGCTTTCCAGGGAGATGGAAAAATACCCTCCTGTAAAGATCTATTATAAATATTGGTTATAGGGACTGCTAAACTCTTGGCACAATTCTTAATGAAAATAGGTGGAAGTTGGTCCTTACCAGCCCCTTTATGAATATTAGTAGATAATAGCTTCTTTTCAACATCCTCAACTGCAAAACACAAATTGTCAAGAAGGATTCCCGTGTCCGAAGAATGATCTACGGTATTTTTAACTAGCGATACGTTAGAAGGACAAGCAGAGATACTTGTAGAATAAACGTTAGAGAAGTGACTAACGAACTGATCACAAATACTGACACCGTCTGAAAATGTCTGATTGTTATAAATCATTGATGCAGGAACATCACATTTATTGTTGCGGCGCTCCTTCAGGAATGACCAAAAATATTTAGTATTAGTCTTAATACTATTCTCCACCCGGCTAATGTAACTACTGTAGCAGGAAGCAATAAGAATCTCACATCTGGACCTCAACAATTTGAATTCAATTTCGTCTAGAGGATTACCAAATTTCTTAAACCTTAGTCTGTATTTTCTTTTTTCATTAATCCGACGTATTAAATTCATAGAATACCAATGTGGATACCTACCACTTTTTATACGTTTCAATGGTATACGTTTTTTAATGACATCCTGGATAACAGAGTAAAAACAAGATAACATCTCCTCAACATCAAGACAGTCAGCAAAGACTTCACTCCAAGGAATTTCGTTAATATCTTTATTCACAACATCATAATCAGCTGAGAAGAAGTCGAGTTTCCTGCATGGTATAGGAGTGACTAGTTCTTCAATACATAGTTCTAAGGTGATTTCTAAAGGAGGATGATATTTATCCAATTTACTTAGACAATAGGGACTTTGGTTAACTGTTAAATTGGAAATGTTACTAAGAACTAAATCTAGAGTTTTATTATAGGAATTCTGAATGTCATTGAGTTGTATTAAGTTATTTTCAGACATAAAATCTACAAGACAAGTACCCGTATTGGAGTTATAATTCTGCGGTATAAGAGTGTTTTGAAATGGCTGCCAATTTATAAAAGGTAAATTAAAGTCCCCAAGTATTAAGGTGTTTTCTTGTTCTAAGATCGCGATAGATGATTGGTTAGTAAATCTCTCCAGAACATCAAACCTAAGGGGAGATGGTAGATAAACGGTACAAATTGACAGATTATGAGTATCAGATCCTGATTTGTATAACAAATTAATCCACACACATTCAGAGGATCCCTCCCACTTGAAAACCCGATGACATTTATATTTTTTTAAAACGGCAATCAAAACACCACCACCCTCTAACTTATTTGAGTCTGTCGTTTCACGATCCCTACGGAAAAGATGATACCTGTCATCAATTACCTCGCCATCAAAAACACTTGAGTTTAACCAGGTCTCCGTGAATGCTATGACGTCATAATCAGAATTTAAAACAGACTGGTAAACCTCTGTACATTTTGTCTTAATACCTCTAACATTTTGATAATATATCCTTAACGCACACATTTAATAATAAATATTAAGAAAATAATTATAATAAGAAAAGTGACTACTCTAGGTTTAGAAAAATGTCTTGATTTTTAACAAAAATAACGTCACTAGATATGTTTTTTCTACGTACAATGTGGACAAACCTCTGAAATCGCAAAAAAATATCAGCTGTTTCATACAAAAGGTAAAATTTTTATTTTTATATGATATATACCACAACTCGGCATTTGGTTATGGCGTGAAATACGTTAAAAATGGCGTAGATGCAAACATGAATATGTTAAAAGCGGAATTAGTACGTCTTTTAAAAGAAAACAAACCAACCAAGATCCGATACGTCATTGACGAAATAGCATTAGAACATGGGCACAGAGTTATACGGTTACCGCCTTACCATTGTGAGTATAATGCGATTGAGTTGGTGTGGGCTCAAATTAAGGGATATGCTGCAAGACACAATACAGAACCCCCATTTACCACAAAAAAAATGCTAAAATTATTAGAAGAAGCTTGTGAACATGTGACTAAAGGAGACTGGGAAAAGGTTGTGAATAGAACTGTTAAATTAATAAGGGAAGATTATGAAAGAGATGTGAAAATAGATAATATTATAGAAAACGAACATATAATTATTAATGTAGGTGATGATAGCAGTGACGACAGTGAAAATAGTAGTATGGACGAATCTGATTAATTATGGCCTTTTGTGGCACCTTTTTTGGTATCTTTTGTATTCATATGTTTCTTGTGTGCATATAAAGTATGTATATTCATTTTCATTCAAATATTCAGTTCGTTCAAATAAATTAAATAAACATATACATTTTTGTTTTATTAAACCTATTTAATCAGGTACAAAAACAAAACTTAATTGTTTTTTGTTCGAGAATAAATTGACATTCCACATCACTATTGTAATGTGTCAAACCGGCCATCATAGCGTGCCGCTAGTGTAGTAGCCACAGCAAGAAACATCAATGTTCCAATCAAATTCTGATATGGTAAGTTTTCTACTTTCTTTTCCTTTTTATCTAACTTTAATCGTGCTTCTATGGGTGTACTGACTGGTTTACACTCCTTCATATTATATGTACGAAGAACTTTCTTAATATAATTTTCTTGTGATAACTTAATTTTTCCTTGTTTGATATCAACTTGTATACCTAAAAATTCGGATGGTTTTCCCAAGTCTTTCATATCAAACTTTGTTGTAAGAAAATTCTTTACCTTTTTTAACTTCTTTTCTGATGTATAAGCAATCATTAAATCGTCAACGTAAAGACAAATTAATATTTTATCTCCTCCTTCTTTAAAAGAATACATACAAGGATCTGCCGGTGACGGTTCGAAACCAAAAGATTTTAGTTCTGTGTCCAACTTTTTGAACCACTGTCTTCCAGATTGTTTCAAACCATATAATGCCTTTTGCAATTTACAGACTTTTTCTCCTTTTACATTCCGTATGTCTTCTAACATTCTCTTTGCTTTAACTAATAAGTTTGAATTTGGATTGCTACTTTCATCATTTATAATTTCAATTAAATATTTTTCTAAATATTCTGGTGTTTTCATTTGAATTTCCTCATCCAAATCACCATTTAAATATGCAGTTGTGACATCCATCTGATTCAACGAAAGATCGTCTTCTACAGCTACTGCTAGTAGTAATCTTAGCGAGCTCAGTTTTGCAACAGGTGCCCACGTCTCATTATAATCTATTCCAGGTCTCTGGGTAAATCCTCTTGCTACAAGACGAGCTTTCTTTCTCTGTCCTTTGTCTTTCAGAATCATCTTAAAATCAATAACATTTCTAGTTTTATCTTTAGTTTTAATTGTCCACGTACCATTTTTTACATGTGACATCATTTCTGACTTGATAGCTTCATGCCATTCATCGTCCATTTCTGAGTAGTCTTCAACGTCACAACTATAAGTATACTCGTTACTTTGTTTGCTATAAGGAACTTCTTCATAATAATCTTCTAAAGAATAACTTTTAAACCAATCTGGTTGCTTTCTTATTCTTTTAGGTCTTTCATGCCTATCAGGTATAATTTGATCTGGTTCTTCTTCAGGACATGAATCAAAAACTTCGGGCTCAGAATGCGAGTCCTCTACACTTTGATCCGTTATTTTATTTTCCCTGGTTTCTCTTTCTACTAATACAGGTAAGTTATCTTCAGCATCCTTTTGAGCAATTAAATCTTTTTCTTTATTATTTTCAAAAATATTTATTTCTGTTTCAGGTTCCTCATGTTCCAATTCTAATACCTCAATTTGTTTATCGTAGTAAAATTTTTCTAAGACTTTCACGTCCCTACTGACAATAACATTTTTCTTTTCAGGCAAATATATTCTAAATGCTTTAGCATTTGATGCATATCCCATAAAAATACCTTCTTCTGCTTTGGGTGTAAATTTTCCTTTCCTTTTCTTATTGAGGACAAATGCTTTTGCACCAAAAACATGTAGGTGATTACCTGAAGGTATACGACCAGTCCATTTTTGATATGGTGTCTCACCTTTCAATGCTTTTGCCGGGCTTCTATTAATTAGATAATTCGCTGTATTTATAGCTTCAGCCCATAGGAATTCTGGAATATTACCTTCAATTAATAAGCATCTTGCCTTGTCAAGTAGTGACCTATTTTTTCTCTCACTTAGACCATTTTGTTGGGGTGTATAAGGCGCAGACAGCCTTCTCTGAATACCATTTTCCTTTAAATATTCATTAAAATCGTTATTACAATATTCGGTTCCATTATCCGACTGTAAAAACTGTATTTTTTCTTTCATTTGATTTTCTACCTCGGTCTTGTATTGTTTAAACTTATTTAGTACTTCACTTTTATTTTTCATAAAATATACGTAACCGTATCTTGTAAAATCATCGATAAAAGTGACGAAATATTTATTTTCAGCCAGAGTTCCACAACTCATAGGCCCACAGACATCAGTGTGTATTATTTGTAAAGACCTTGTAGATTTCAATTCTTCATGTATAGGGAACGGTAAAACTGTCATTTTCCCCTTAATACAAGTTTCGCAATTACCTAACATTTCATCAGGGTTTAATATTAATCCGCGCAGCAGTTTATTTCTTGATAGTAATCTTAAATCACTTTCATTTATGTGACCAAGTTTTCGGTGCCATCTCATAATATTATTTTCTTTTTCAGGTACTAAATTAGCATTTTCAATGACATTTTTAATGACATTTTCCACTTGCAGATAATAGAGTCCATTTTCTCTGACAGCCGTAACTAAAACCTCCCCTTTGTCATCCATAATAAATGCTTTATTTTTCTTGAACAAAATTGTGTTTCCTTTATCAGTAATTTTTCCCACAGATAGTAGATTCACTGATAATTCTGGCACATACAATGTATCATGGAGGTTATACTGCATATTTTTTATTTTAATTTGAACTTTTCCTTTACCCGCTATATCTGTAGTGTGTTTATCTGATGCTAGTTTAAGAGAACCTGTTTCATCGTGTAAATTAGAAAAATTCTCTTTTACCCCTGTCATATGTGATGAGCACCCACTATCTAAACACCATATATTATTATTTTCTATGGCTGTACTATGTAAACAAGTCGGTAATATGCCGAAGTTTTTCTGCTGCTCAACAGAAGAATCTTTTTCATTTCTTTTTATAAATTTCGCTTTCGACCAGCACCCAGATGCCTTGTGCCCCCTCTTTTTGCATTTGAAACATATCAGTTCAGCAGAATTAGTTTTAAAATATTTTTTATTCTTGTTATAAAATGCACCTTCAACCTCTCTGCTTGTGCAACCCTGTCGGGCATCACTCTCTTCTATGATTTTGATTTTTAAATCTTCAGGGTTCGGTAAAACATCCCTCGATTCTATCGCTATTCTAAAGTTTTCGTAGGAGGTTGGTAAACTATAAAGCATCATAATACTCAGCAGTTCTGGGTGAATACTTACTTCCATGTTTTGCAATTTGTCTACAATATCCATGAAATTATTAAGGTGATCCCGAACATCTTCATGTGCTGTCATCTTTTTTACAACTAATTGTTTTAACAAACCAGCTTTTCGTGCAGGCCCCGAGCTTTGGTGGATAGACTTCAATTTATTCCACACCTCTTTTGAAGTAGTGCAACCACTTACTTGTTTTAGCTCATTAGGTGACATAAGAAGTAATATCTCAGCCTTCGCCATCATGTCCTGTTTTTTATCGGCGACTTCGCCTGTTACGTATTTCCACAATTCATTTTTAATTAGGATGGCTTGAGCTTGTACGCACCACGTATCGTAGTTGTCCTTTCTCAGCGGTTCAATCCGATAATTTGTAGACGTCGTCATACTCGATTATTTTTTGAGTTTACATGCGACTTTCCGCTTCCACAACCACTAACCACGCTCTGCTACCAAATGTTGGAAATATATTAAATAAAACTAATCATAACATATTCAGAGCCGTGTTTACTATTATCCAACATACATAAGTCAACATGGAAAAATTACAGAATCGAATATGTCATAGGAATGTGTTCTAATTTCAAAATATATATAAAACCTTCATCATCCGATTTACACATACATAAATGCAAACTAAGAAACACAATAATAATAATCAGTTTAAATTACTTAATGAACAAGTGAACGTCTCAAGTTCACCACTGCTTCGTTTGTTTGAAAAAAGAGGGGGGGGTCCGGGGGGTTAGTGGGGGATCCGGGGGGGGGGGGGGGGGGGGTAGTAGGGGATCCGGGGGGTAGTGGGCGGGGCAACAGTAGTGGGGGTAGGAAAAAGGTATATAATACCGCGCATTTGACACGAGCTTCACTAGACAATACAGCATTGTAAAGTCGACATCTCCTGAGGATGCTCCGGTGTCGGGAAGAAACGTGCGTCGAGAGTAGTGTAAAAGTCTTGTGTGGCGGTGCATGTGAGTGGTGCTTAGCTTTTAATTGCATGTTTGACCATACAGATTTTTTCTGTTGGCGGATTATAGCAAAATAATTCTAACCTTTTCTTGCTGATAAAATTTCAAGTTAAACTTACGTAATAAATATACTTAAACTCACGTAATAAATATACTTAATAAGTCTTTGGTGGAAAATAATGGATTCAAACAGTATTTTCTTATTTTCTTGTGAAATTAAATAGATACTTTTCAAAGTAATTTTTCAAGTCAGGTAACGCAGAGTTGATGTATTTAATCATCATCAAATTTCTACAGCACTGGGTGCGTCTTTGCTTAGTCAATCAAACTTCTCCAGCAGAGGCCGTTTGACGTAGGTACATAGCTTCCTTCCCCCGAAACCATAAGAACCTCAACTCCATCAATTTCTTACTCCGAAGGTCCGGTGTGCTATCTAGAACTTTTTTTCAGACTCTTGGATAGTTTAATAATTTTGACAATATTGTTCTAAAAGTTGGTATAGCTCGTGATTGTAACGAATGCGCCATCTTTTTAAATATAATTGGCAATTCCTCTCCCTCTCTCTGGATTGTATAAAAATGTGTGCATCAGTGTGATGTCATCACCACTGATTGGCTGAATTTATGGCGTTATTGCTGCGTCAATGCATTTTAACCACTAGCAAGAGAGTTGGACCAGCCAATATGGTTGAGCAAAGGAATGGCTGGGTCATGCGTCATGCTCGTGAACGGGTGCCACCAGCGGGAATGGGGCTACTTTCTGTCTGCCCGTCTTAACAGGTGTTGAATTATAATTATATATAATTAGGTATGTTTTAGGTATGTTTTTTTTCCACAACAACAGTTTTGGAATTTTGTGGAACTTCCCCTCATTGTGGAAACACTGCATACATAGCATAATATCTATTATATTGTAAACTTGTTTTGAAAAGAGCAACTGCCGAGTTTCTTGCTGGTCCTTCTCGGCAGGAACGGCATTCCGAACCAGTGGTACATCGACGATTCAAAAGCACTTGTAAAAAAGTTTATTTGAATAAAAAATATTTCTATTATTTTCTATTCTATTCTAATCATAGGTGATTCCGATAGTCACACTGATGACGCAATAATTTTTAGACAATCCCACAACTGGTTTGGAGTAAATAATATGGCCAAGTCTCGAGCAATAAATAAATAATCAATCAAGTAATCATTTATATTCCATAGAGTAAAATCTTCGCGAGCAATGCTTTTGAGCAGGTCCGAAGTTATTTATTACTCATATGACTTTTAAATTTTTAAGATATGAATCACCTTCCGTGTCAAGAGCGCTGGTCACTGTGGTAAAGGCAGGTTTAATTAATAAGCACAAACATAAAGGTCTCGAGTTGAAAAATCGCTGCTCGGACGTTTTAATTACTTTGACCTTTTTTTAAACTGCGCCGAAAGGACCATAAAACCTTTAAGTGCGCTTCTCTAAGCTTTAAAATAACGATTTGCAGAATATTTGATAGCGTACAAAAATAATTATTACTTAGCACCATCTTAGCACGTTTTTATATCGAACTTTTACATCGGTTATCTTTACTTCTTGTGGATTAAATTGCTTAGTACCGAAACTCATCATAAAATTTTACTTAAATTGACCACGTGTATTTTGTGGGTTTTTAGATAGAACCAAGTACAAATAAAGGTAATCTTAGATCTAGGTAGGTATATAGGTACTTACGCTCAAATAAGTTACATCAACAATAGTTTTTAGAAATAGATAGAGAACCTTATCCAGCAGAAATCTAACTACCTATACCACTTTATCTAACTACATATTTATATATATTTTTGGAACAAATCAAAATACCCCAAATCCAATTATTATTTTATCACGTGATAACGTCTTATAAATCGATGAACACCGGCTGCACGCACGAAAAAATGTCACGTTCCGCCTGAGCCTGCGCGTGCAAGCGAGAGCGCGGAACAAGCGATAGAGAGGTACGATCAGCCCAAGCGTTGGCTTGTGACTAGAGAAAATTGTAATTTTCAATTAACTCCTTTGTATTAATATACAAAATAATGATAATTCAGTGATAATAATTCAATTCAATTCATAAAAGTATGCAATTTTTCATCAATACCTATTTCTTTATGACGTTATCACGTAAACTATCGTCCGTAAACCGACTTTACAGACAGCCAAATTTTTATGGTATGTTTATATGGAGAAATCATCCCACAATGTATTTGAAAATTACAACGAAGCTGATACTTCGTAACTTATTAAAGTCGCCTTTGCACTTCTGTTCCGCTAGATGGCAGCGATCATATCTGCGCACTAGTTGTAGGTACCCCGGTTGTTTAATAAATCGTCGCATTGTATTTATTTATTGTGTGTAATGCGGTGCCGTGTGGTCCCTGTTCCGAGGCGGTCGCCACTTCTCAAGGCGACCGAACGAGCGATCACTCGATAGTGTACCATTAGCGCGAAGACTCGCGCCGGCATCCAATTGTGAGCTTAGATATCGCATACAAATGTCGATCGGTTCGCCTCCCACTCCGCTCCCCGGCTCATCTGCATTGAATCCCATTGTTGCCTTTATTATTCGATATGTGCGTAATCGTTAATTTATAAATCGCCGCCCGCGTGATTTCATCTCGCTCGTTAATGGCCTTTTGTATCGATAAGTCAGTGTAACAGTGATTTGCGATAACGCATTGTACTGCCTATATACAGTTCTGAATTGTTGAAATATCTTTTACTGTCCTTATCACGACGAATGATGATGATTTTCTATGTTTTAAAACTTTGAAGTCTTCGAGCCTTTCCTTGGGGATGATGAAATACACATTATATACCCAAAAAAAATTCACTGACGAATAAATTAGACGATCAGCCAGCCAATACAAAAAAAAAATATCAAAATGTCAATTTTATTTGTCGGTTAAGGCTGCAATCACATCTGTGCCCATCGATTCCCATTTTGTCCGTATAAAATTGTCATTTTGTATGGAGTCTTCGAGTACGCATCGCAAAGCGGAATTGATGCGTATACGACTCCATACAAATTGACACTTTTATATGAACAAAATGCGAATCGATGCGCACAGATGTGATTCCAGCCTTAATTCATTTGGTGATTGTATAAATTATATTATAATAATTATGTGTCGTTTATTTGTTAGACACTTCTTCCAAATGGTAAACATGAATAATGTGGTTTGGCATTGGGTCTAATTATTAAATTCTTCAATCGATCCGCTATATTTGACGTCAGCGATTCCATTTTATTGACATGCGATTTCTGCGGTTAGTAAATCGTAATACGATCGAAGCAAAGTTCTGCAACCGGTGAAAGTTGCAACACCATTCAGATGAGACATAAACGGTGTTTAATTAATTATTTAAAAAAATTGCTATCAAAAAGGGGACAGTCCCGCAATAAGGCTTCGGAGGACCCTGGCGCGGCGCGGGCGCGACACGGCCGTAAAAAGCGCAAAGAATACACCTCGATATGATCGCACAAAAGCCGCTCCTGAATCCCAGCTCAATGCTAATTTCCACTATCGCGCTCGCCCTCATTCATTTTCAATCGAAGCCAGCCTCCGCTTACTTCTATTTTTTTAAAATCACATTAAAGAATCGAATATGGTAGTTGTTTTTTTCTCATGGCCGGTGCGTGCGACGCGATTTATTTATTTGCGAGGTTTTTTAAAGCGACATTCCGACCCGCTGTATACTTGTGTCTACCCGCAATTGGCATTTCGGGCTAAGCGCGAGCTACACAAAGTCGCCGGTTTTAACTTTTAACGGTTGTTTTTAACGCTCGGACCCTCTCGCGCAAGAAACGGAGGATACAAATAAATTATTAATCGTTTGTCCTGTCTCTTATAAATTAAAATCTGTCCTTTTTTTGGCGGAGCGGGCGCTGCTTGTGTATTTTTTGGTCGTCGTGAGCTAAGCCGACTATCCCCGAATTTATTAAAAGCTTAAGCGTGAAGTAAGCAATTAAAGCTTTGACGGAAATTAATACCTTTACGAAAACGTCGCCTTTTATATCTATATCATATTTTATTTATATTCGAAATATTATATACATACTAGGTTTCAAATGAAATTAAGCAGAGGTCCAAAAATTCACTGCAGTGCCCTACATCTGTATTGTGAATAAGGCACGGGAGGAAAATCAATCTGCTTCTGCTGTCGCGTTGCTTTCTCAATGTTCCACATTGAAAAGAAGTATTGCTATCAGTGCAATTGAATTCAGACTTATGTATGATCTTAGAACTTATGATCTTACTCTAACTTATGACTTATGATCTTACTCTAACCTTATTAAAATGGTCTGATTTGTTTTCATACCCTAGGTCTTCAATGATTCAGTGCTGTCGAAAATACTTTGATACCTCTACCTACTACTGAAATTTTAAATTTACATATTCGCGAGACACGATCCAAAAACAAAATCCATGTAAATTATCTAATTACGTGTGTGCGAAGAAAAATCGCAGGTTACTTTCGTAGCCGGTCGGAAAATTACCGGCATAAATCACTCGGGGGTGGGATGGGCTGATTTTCATGCGCCATCTTTGCTTGGTATTATTTTGATTTATTTGAGCGCGTAATGAAAGCGAACGGCCTGTTTTCAAACGAAATCCTGTGATGTTTTCATTACATTACGAGTTACGACATTAGGATACTGGCCAATGATTTGATTATAGAGACTCTGGGATTCAAATTAGATATATCGACTGGTCGATTGCAGGGAAGGTGCATCAATCATTGCTACATTTTCAACTGTAGTGATTGGCTTAATTCGTGACATTCTTTCTGTAACAATGCATTTTAGCCAATAGCGACAATCGCAATCAACTCGGGAAGAGGTGGCCAATCAGAGGTGATGGCGATTGTCACACTGTAGCAATCGTTTTTAGACAATCCCACAGTTGGTTATTACGTGATAAAAAGTGACAAGTGTTGTCAAAAATCTCACAAGTGAATCTCTTGTTTCTCTTTTTAAATCGTGGTGATCATCAAGCGTAGCAACTTGCATGCTGCTTTTATAATATATCTACGTAGGTACTCTCCTTTAAAAACAGCTTAAGCTAATTAACTTTCCAAAGTCGCTAAAACCTTTTTGCGACAGACGCGACGCTCTACTAAGCCGATGCCGGCAGATATTTACTGCTGGTTACTGTCAGTAGGTACCTAGGTAGTAAATGTTTTATCTAACCCGTAAATGCTCGACAGTTATCGATTTTGACGTCACAACTGCGTCTGACACCTTGTGAAGAATGTTCACTGTTCAGCTAATCTCAATAAATATCTGCATTTGTCACTCATTCTGTCTTTTGAAATATAATTTAAGATATAATAGTAATATAATTAATATCTTTATTGTTCACATAATACAGTTTAACGGCAAGGGTGACACTGCATTAATAGAAATTGTGTTGCAGATGCCACCGCCCACCTCCGAGACAATTATAATAAAATTGAACAAATTTTTACAATTACAAAATTAAATTAAAATTATTACAATAAAATCAAACAAAAACGAAAGAAAATATCTCTTAACTTTAGTTAGAGTAAGACAGTGTAAATTATATTAGGTACCATAATTCACTGAAATATAGATACCTGAATGGAATAATATGTATTTTTAATAAAGGATATTAGTATGCTGAATATACCGGATATTCCCTTTATCCTCCAAGTAATCGAGCTTGTGCTATACTCTATCCACCGAGTCAAGTTAATATAGCGCTCTCTCTGTCACGTAATCCCATACAAATGACAAAGACAAAAAAAGTCAGTGGGCGTAAACCATTCTGAATGTACGTACACACTGCGCTACTCTTAAAAAAAATAGCTTTCTTCCCACGACTACACTTGCCTTTGTAATATAATAAGTAGGTGAAAAATTGGGCTAGTAAAAGTTTCTTAAAATAAAAAAAAAGCTTTTATTAAATTAATGTATTTAATGTGAAGGAAAAAACGAGAGTAATAAAATATTTACATCATTTATTTTCATTATAATTTACGTAATTATTATAATTCAAAATATATTAATCACTATCCGACGACGTATCACTGCTATCGTTTTCTACATTTATTATGAAGTTGTCAGTCATTATTTAGCTACATTCCTATCCATTGCGTTCATTTTGGGCTCTATTATTTCTTGTACATGTTTGATACAAATTTGCCACTTTTGGGCATTAATATTTTGAATCGCGTTATTCAAAAGGTTTCTTAATTCCGCCATTTTGTAAGTTGTGTTTTCAGCGGCAACTTTACCTTTAACTTTACCTTTAACTTGACGCCAGGTCACGGAACAATAACAATAAAATATGAGCGCGTCTGCACAGTACGGGTACCACGATCAGACTAAAATATACACGTAGTCTGTACAATGCATTAACGGTTATCGCTGACCAATCACAAACAAGTCTATGTTTTCCGTATTAACTTGACTCGGTGGATAGAGTATAGTACAGTCCGTTTACTATAACTTGTCCCTTGCAGTCATGTTGGCACCACTGCTTCACATAAATAATGAAAACCCTACATGATAAGCAATGTTGCCAACATGACGGCAAGAGACAAGCTATAGTGAACAGTCTGTAGTAGTCTGTAGGGGGTTTGCGGCTTTAATTAATAATGATAATATTATGATCTATAATCGAAATATTATATTTATTAAGAAAATGTTGGGATTCTGATGTAGCGCCTTTTCATTTTGTCTATATTTTAAAGGACTAATCCGAAAAAATAATGTTTATTTTTCCTCTGTCTGTCATTAGTCATTACTAAACGGAGAGTATTTATATCGAAATCGCTTTTGTTTATTTTTGTCACGAAACAGATTTCTGAGTATCGAAAATAAATTGCTAAACAAAAACTATTGATTGATGATTATTTGGTTTATGTCATTCTGTTAAAATGAAACCCGCCAGGTTTCATTTTAACAGAATGACATAAACCAAATAACGGCATATGCCAAAGAATACAACGCGAACTCGCAAGAATTACAAGACGAAATATTTTGACGCGATAAAATTTGAGTTCGGTCATTCGGACCAGAAGAACGCGAAAACTTTTAACGGCTGCCCGAACATTTCTTAATTAGCCTGTTTTTATTGAACAGCAAATTCGGTTAAGGTTAACAAAAGGCTCGCTCAAATAAAAATAAAGCTGTGATTCGTGACGAATCGGGAAGGTGTTTGGGTCCCTCGTAACCCTTTTTGTGACCGCTTCGACTAATCTAGTGATGGCCTCCAGATTTTAATTAAGGATAAATGTAACATAGCTGCACGTTCTATAGCTACCTCGCATTCAATCCTCTAGGGCTATCAATAACCCACTAAATATCCAGATATTTAGTGGGTTACTGATTTTTTGACCTTCAATATTGGATTGGCTTTGGATTTTTTACGGCTGCTTTCCATAAGTTTATCCAATGCAAATTATATTTGAATCAACTTTAAAGAGGTTATTCGTGATAGACATAATTGTATTTTAATTAACACGTGTATTTTAATAGTTCAACTTGATAGAAGAAATCCCCCACTAGTTTCCCACAAATCGAACCTGCGAGCCTTGTATGGCTCTACCAAAGTATTAATTATGAAGTGAAAAAATCAGTATTACGAGTCATTTAAATTGATAATTCAAAACATAAGGCGATAATATTAATACATAAGTTACGTACCTCGCCTCCTCTAGGGGATACATAAGCTAATTACATTAATATAATATGATGGTTAATTTATTATCGTAACAAAATCTTTTGTCAACCCTAGCCAGTAATTAGAAGAAAAGTCATTTTAGGCCAATACAATGAAAGGCATTAAGAACGGTAGCACCTCTACTCGGCCAGTGATCTCTTAAAAGAAATTAAACAACAGCCACGTCATCTTACGAGTCAAGTAGTACCGTCTATCTAAATCAATTATTAATATACATTTTGGAACTCTACGATTATGCAAGACTCGAGATTATATCCATTAGGTATCATTCTTGAATCTTGCATAATCATCAAATCAAATCTACCTAGATAGGCCTAGGAAGAAGGGATTCTCCTTCCTTAAACCTTAATGAAGTGCTAATTTTTATTACCACACTCTGAGTGTAGCTTTAATATTTTAATTTAATAAATTTAATTTTAAGAATTTAGCTTTGGCATTCATTAACACTTAAAAGCATTTGCTTTATTCATCCAATTAATTTTAAAGTGTCTAATAATAATATAGATACGTTAATTGCTTTTCAAGGATGTTGGCAGTCAAATGGCGGTGGACGGACGATCTAAGGCAAGTAGCTGGCAACCATTGGACAGGATCGTGTTTTATGACGATCATTTCAAGAGACCTATGTCCAGCCGTCCAGCTAGTCTATGTATATCGGTTTAGATGATGATGATGATGAAATTAATGTTTAGCCTTTTGCATACACAGTTTACTCGTTGTTATAATCAGCGGCATAGCGTTAGTTTTCACCGCCCGGTGCCAACCCGATACGTGCTGCCTCATAATTTTAGATTCACATTTCACATCGAACAGTACGTTTCATTAAAATATGTAATAAAAATTGCGAATAGGACTCGCGCCTTGAGGGCAGTGACAGACTAAGCTCGGGAAGCATGCCGGGATGAGACCCCCCCAGTCTTTTTTATGGATATTTTCTTGAAGTCGTGGGCCCTTCCCCCACGGCTTTAAAATCCAAAGTCCAAAAAATTATTAATGCAATAATAAAAAACAAATCCGGAAGAAATGAGCGCGTATTTTTTCCTTAATTATATGAAAAGATTAAAAAGAAAGTGAAAGCGAATACGAAACCAGCATCCAGATGCTACGCATCGAGAGCGAGGTGAGCACAAGTTTTTTATAATAAATTTTTATGATGAAAACGAACAGAAAACTATATTATCATAATGAACTGAAGTACCTATAAACATCTACGCCAGTGGTATTGCTGTTTTGTATTAGGATTGTAAACAACAATAAATAGTGATTTTAGTAGTCTAATATACTTATAAAAGAATCTTTGTGGTATCTAAATCAGACATCTCTATAACGCACTAAAAGCCCAGACACGTGTAACCGACAACACTCCCGATTCCATCTCCAATTCTCGTTCAGTGCCCAAAAAAGTTACATTAAGATCGTAATAGTCCACTTGATTACCATCTATGTTGAGTGGATGACGATTATTTCCGAGTCGGCATCTTGGGATCGGAGAAATAAAATGCGTTCGCGCACGCGTCGCCACCGAGTTACGCTGTCGTTAAGAAATTACCGAGCGCTGTCGACGTCGCCGATTTTATCGATGGAATTTATCGACAATACTTAAGCGCTTCACGGCCCTATGCTCTTCAAGCAACGTCATTAGAAAAAAACAAACTAGTGCACTGATTATATTGTATCAAGTGGGAGATGAGTCATTTTAATTTAAAATACATTTTCTTTCACTGGGTACACATGTAGAATGCGTCTTCTTTGTTCCAAGCACATCGGTACTTAACTCATTTTTCTTCTTCTTCTTTATCAACCTATAGACGTCCACTGCTGGACAAAGTTCTCCTGCATGGACTTCCACAGGCTTCGGTCTTGCGCCGCTTGGATCCAACGGCTCTCTGCGACTCTTTTGATGTCGTCGGTCCACCTAGTGGGGGGCCTGCCAACACTGCGTTTCCCGGTGCGGGGTCTCCACTCCAGCACCTTGGGACCCCAACGACCATCATCTCTTCGAACTATGTTCCCGCCCATTTCCACTTCAGTTTCGGGACTCGCTGTCGAGCTATGTCGGTGACTTTGATTCTCCTACGGATCTCCTCATTTCTGATTTGATCTCGCAGGGATATTCTGAGCATAGCTCTCTCCATCGCTCGCTGAGTGACCCTGAGCCTTCTTATGAGGCCCATAGTTAGCGACTATGTCTCGGATCCGTTAGTCATCACTGGCAACACGCACTGTTCGAAGACTTTAGTCTTCAGGCACTGAGGGATTTTGGACGAGAACTAGTCTTAACACATTAATGAGCAAAAATAAGTACACATCAGCTCTCAGCTCAGTAATTGGCTCTGTTTTTGCGGATTTAGAGATTCTCAAATTGACTTTCACTTTTTGATAAATTATAATTAATGATTCGTAGAATAAATATAATTTCTCCTGTAGGTACCTAGTTACCTACCTACATCGATTAGAAAATATCTACTTTCGTCATCGCTCATCGGTCACAAAACAATGACGGATCATAATACGTTTCTCTGAATTGTATAAAAGCTTACACAATAGTGCGAGTGATTTCTATTAAGCTCAAGCCAGACCGCGAACTAAGCTAACTTCGCTAACTTCGCTCCAACCAACATCCATCCAACTAAGCGAACTAAGTTAGGCTATGTGAGCTGAAATATATAGTAACATCCGGTGAAATAATGTACACAGCGCTCTGAGTTTCATGACCTTATTATACTACGTCCACGGTCGACCTGCCCGTCAGCGCCGAATTAGGTAAGTGTTAGTGATATCAATCTACTTTCAATCATTTTATGCAACTGTTAGCGATAACGACATCTTTTAATGACAAGACAATGTTAGTTTTCGGTCGACTTTTCAAAAGCCTCTTCGCTCTGACTATTTTAAAAATTATTTGGGCATCTGTATCTGTAGTTTGGGGTCTTAACTTAAGTATAAAACGTAAGGAAAAATATTTAAAAACTGTATCCCGTCTACGGAAAATAACATCGGCCATATTGATTTTGTTCGTACAAAATGTGGCCTATGTATACCCGAACCTTAATAACAAATCGACTGACAGACACCCAACTCTTCAAAATCGGCTAAGTAGTTTAGGTGCTACGTTGAAACATAAATAAATAGATACATACATAGACTGCTAAAATCATAATCCTTCCTTTTGGCTTTGCCCGACGTAGTTTCGTAGATTTCGTTCAAAATCGATATTTAGGCTTCCCTGGGGTCAAGAAAGAGGACATGGTTGCCAAAATTTTAAAAAGTCCCCGCCATATTGAAATTCTTTGTTAATGGACCGATTTCGTTCAAAATCAATATTTAGGCTTCCCTGGACTCAATAAAGAGGAAATGGTTGATGCCGACGTGACGTCACGACATGAGCTAAGCTAAGCTAAATTATTTTAGTACGTAGTGTGGCTTGCGCTTTATCTCTTGGATGGTCGGTGAGGTCGGGCGGCGCGGGCGCGGCGGTAGAACGGTAGTAACGAGTGTGTAATTATTATCAGCGGCGCCGGTAGCCGAAAGGCCGACTCATCGTAATTTGATGGCGTCGACCGCCCCACCCGGCACAAAAAACTAATTAACAAAGATGGACTCGCTGCGCTGCCGCCGCCGCACCGCCGCACCGCCGCACCGCCGCACCGCCGCGCCGCACCGCCGCGCCGCACCGCCGCGCCGCTCTGCAGCATTCGCGAGATAAATTAAAACTGAATAGCGCCAATATTTTTATGCAGATGCCTTTCATGTTTTAAACACGGTATGTTAAAGTAACGCTGCCCTTTGTTGCGAATTCATTAAGGTGCTTAATATTTGGGGGAAAAACTGAACATATTAGGTATGCTATCTTACTGACTTCGTAGTCATGCCTACCTTAAAAGAAAGGTCAACACTAGAAAAATTTGGTGGTGGTCACTCACATACTTAGTGATTTCACCTTTTTCTTTTTATGCATTTTGCCTGGTATAAAGATATGAAATGTGACCAATAAAACGCACTTGTGCGTTAGGTATTATTAAAATGGAATTGAATTATCCACTTTTGAAGCTGAAATATAACAAGATGCTTTTAACATTTATGGAAAAACAGAGGGTTCCCGCGAGATTTTCATAACCTAGCTCCACGTCACAAAGTCGTGGGCAAAGGTTAGTGACGAAATTATAATAATCCCTACTTAATTATGATATGTTATTGACTCCATAATTAATATGGATAATATTATGGAGTCAATAACGTCATAAAACTAATTAAGCCCAACTAGATTTTTATATTACCCGCAATGTTACCGTAATCCCTGTAGGTAAGGCAAGTACATAAAGCAAAATGTCAAAGGCAGCTCGCAATCTATAAAACATGCGTTCGACTGTCCGCCGAGTCGCCCGCAGCCTCCGCCCGGTGACGGATAGACCGCTTGATGGATCACCAGCGTGCAGAGCAGACGCTCAAACCCAGCGACCTCGACTACGTCAGTAGTTTGTCAGATTATACTGCATTGTTTGTTCGTTGTTAGTCAAAAAAAAATGGCAGTCATAGGGACTGCCGATAGAAGTGAAAACTAAGTAACTTGTGCCTGTGCCAGTGCCAGTGCCTGTCCCTGTGCCAGTGCCTCTGCCTGTGCAACAAAACATGACCCTGTTTTTTAGCAGCACTTAAGTCCCTCATACAATACAAGTTTGTATACTAATAACACACGGAGGGATATCTATTATATCTATGTACATAGTACACTTAGAGCTCATGGAAAGCGTTCGGTGACGATGAAGCGAAATCCATGTTTTTTGCTCACCCCAAAAAAGTGCTGAACGTGCCTAAAGAAGTTTTCACTTCAAATATGCCGTCCTTTCGGTCTATGTAATGTTCTCAAAGGTGTGTGAAGTCTGTCAATTTGCATTGGGTCAACGTAACTTCATCCTATTCGCCCTTAGAGCAGTTGATTACATGCTCTAAGAATCACCAATCTCGCTCACACATGGAGGAACACATACTCGCTATCTGAAGTCCTGAACTGTATGACTCCCGTAACTTTTAATATTATTAAATCCTTTCCGGAAAGTGATCCAACGTCAAACTTTAGAGAGTCGTCAACAACATTGTATGACCCGTGAATAATTATTTTTCGGCGGGCGGGACACGGTCGCCGAGTGGAACGGTTCGGAACCGGCGCGGTCGCATGGCGGCGGCCGATAACCGGCCGCGACGCGTCAACAAGCCGAAGTTAATCCTTTTCATACTTATTTACAGCCCGCGCCTCCTGCCTTAATACTGCTATTGTTCACCAAAGATGTATTAAAATTTTATTGCCTACTTCACCTTCAGTTTTAAAGGCTATTATTATAATACTTTATTCCCACTTGGTTATTTACGGACCCGATCGGGTAACGTGTAGCACACAACGTAGGTAGGTACATTTATTTATGGTTTCATTGGTGAATTCCACGAGAGCAGAAGAATAGAATCGAATGAGGCAAAAAAGTAATTAACTATATCGAAATTTGGACCCCTAACGGGTCTGCAATCGGACGCTTCATTAACGCAGGGACACGACGCGACGGCGGGCCTAAGAAATGTCGCGTCAAAACAGCGTTCCGAGAAGCGTAGCGCTACCGGAGCCAGAAGGGCATTAATAAATACAAAAGGGTTATAAAAACTGTGACAGAATTAAGAGCGGACGCGTTAAAAACTGAGGTGTACGGGCGACGGCGACGCGAACAAGTGAAACATAATGCGCGAAACAAAGCAGCCGGAGCGAATGCCTTAAATCATTTTTAATTATGTTATGGCGCGACCGCGGCATTACTGCGGCTTGGGTTACAGAGTGGGTTACAGCCCCGCTCGCCGCTCACGCGCTGCGCTGAGCATGTGACTCACGAGTCGAGACTCGCGGCCGACCACCTGGAGCCAGAGCTCCCGTCGTGTCCACTCTACCCACTGAACTTGTAAATCCGTCGCAACCACTACTGTTCTAGTAGGTGCTATCAGATTTCTTGCATTTATTACCTACACTATGCCTACACTCGTGCGCAAACCATATCTGTGAAGCTTTTCTTTCAACACTTACCGACTGCCAAGAATGTGATTCTTTAAATAGGTTTATTAATTTTAATTTTACATGGTGGTTATTTATGTTCAGGCTTTGTACAAAATTCAAAACAGAACTAGCTATTCACTGAATTTAATCAAATGTCGTAGCAATAGCCGTAAGAAAGTAAGAATAAACCGTAAGAGGCCATTAAATTACAATCATGATTAACGAATAAACTGAACGATTCCACCTCCTAATATAATATTATTATACTTATATTAACGTGTGCCGACACAAGTAAATAAAATTGGCGTGTCTGGCTGTACCTAATTTCGAAATATCTTATACTAGCTGATGCCGACTTCGAACGCGTGGATTTAGTTTTTAAACTCTGATTTTCCGGGATAAAAAGTAGCCTATGTTACTGTCCAGGTCCTCAACTATACCCATGCAAAAAATCACGTCGATCCGTAGCTCTGTTGCAACGTGATTGAAGGATAATCCAACAAACAAACACACTTTCGCATTTATAATTATGTATTGTATTAGTATGATAGGTATGGTTATTTGTACGATAGTAATAGCTAGCGGATTAGTTTACTAATTCAAATACATAGTTTTAAAATTATTGTTTGTCCTGGCTCATTTTCGAAATGGCTGAACCGATTTTTACTGCACTTTCATAGAATAGAAAGTAGGCACAGTAAGATTATACAAAGAGTGATCTAGGGTATTTTTTATCCTTTAGTAGTTCCTGATCCTGACCTGTGTAAAATAAAAACTGTTGATATCTAAGGCACAATGGATAAATACCAGTAATTTTAACCACAGGAATATTTAGGCCCGCTTGCAGAGACGCCGCGTCAGGTTTAACCCAGGAATAAATTTGTAATTTTGACAGAAGCCTTATACGAAATCTGTCAAAGCAGCAGCTAACTCTGGGTTAAAAGGATAACCCGGCGTTTCTGCAAGCGGGCCTAAGTGTCCTAGACATAGAGAAGAAGAAGATACATAAAGAGTATTATTAAAGCAAATAATTTCCCCGGGTTTCTTTAAAAAACCTTAATCCACGCGGATAAAGTCACGGCCATCAACTAGTTCAATCATATTGACGTCTAGTCAAACAAGTAGGTAATATTTAAGCGCGATATATGAGTATATTTTACGTAATACTGGTCAGCGGTAGTTAGCGAGTACTCAACATCTGGCCAATTACACTGTTCTACCACGATACGATATGGATCACGAGTCACGACTCAATGCGTATTGTAATGCGACAAAAGCTTTCCTACTTACATTCACACAAAAATTATCTCTGTGAACAGAACTTCAAATCATGTCACAGAACACACAGCGTTACTCTATTTTAGTCGTGTCAATTTAATTTATTTTATGCTTAGTAATTTGTTGGCCTCGGTAGGATGGCATTAATCAGCTGTTCGATTGCAGAAAAGCTGCGTCAATATGGCTACTTTGGTCATTGGCTGTATTTATGGCATCCTTGCAAGTGGACCTTACAAAGTCTTTACAAGAGATCACAATCGGGATACGCCCATTGGTTGAGACCAAAATAGCAAAATTATCACCATTTTGTATTGTTATTTCTTATTATTTTTGTCGTATACTGTAAAAGGCATTGTCGCGTCGTTATTTCACGCTGGCTTAGCGGGCCTTAAGCCGCGTATAACCCGACTGTAGTAAAATTTCTTGTTTGCTCCTAATTTTTCAAATTATTTTGTTATACGCAGCTACTGCAATGTTAAACACAAATAAAATAGTGTATTGTATACACACTTAACCAGAGGTACACAAGCTTGACCTGCAACTAGATGCATTCCGTGAAAAGGATTACTTGCCTTTCTAAGGCTCACTTGGTACTGATTAAGCCCATACAACCAGAGGTCGCAAACGTCTGGTTTCAAAATTACAGTGGATTTAAGATTTTTGGATGTTCTATCTTGTGTTGTGGTCTGAGATTATAAGAATCTTTCACCGATATTTTTATCGCCAGAAAGAAAGAAAATTGAAAGAAACATGTTCTTAGTTCTTGATATATATATTATATTTGGATGTATGAATGCATGTACATCGCACTTCGTCTCCTTAGATAAAATGCCCACAAGTGGATCCGAGGCGCAATATTTTTTAAATACCAAAACAAACTTAGCTTTATGCACTATGACATACGGTTTAAATCGATATAATAATAAACACTCAAAGCTGCGCCTATCCATCAGTGTTAAAATTTTATTCATTGTAAATTCGCAGTAACTTTAATTAGTTGAAACTTTTTGTGCTCTAACTATTTAGTCACGCTGAGTAATTAAACCATTTTTTTTATTATAAAATTCTCAATTTGCTGCTATTTCCCACAAAGAATCCAATTATAAAGCTTTGGCTGTTTCTTTAATTTTAAATCGCGAATTACGGTTGCTCCAGTTTGTTGCCATTTCCTCGCTTTTTCGCTCCGACATCTCCTGAGGATGCTCCGGTGTCGGGGCGAAACGTGCATCGAGAGTAGTGTGAAAGTCTTGTGTGGTGGTGCATGTGAGTGATGGTAGCATTGCTTGCTTGGGAACTTGGCTTTCTTGCTTGGCTGGGTAGGTGATCGGTGCTTAGCTTGTAATTGCATGTTTGACCATACAGATTTTTTCTGTTGGCGGATTATAGCAAAATAATTTTAACCTTTTCTTGCTATAACTTGTTTTCTAAATTTTCTGTATACCGAAGCGAACGTGTGGCTCCTCTTACACAAAATTTTCTAACCTGAGCTGTTTTCAAGTTAGGTTTTTAGGATCATGGGTTGAAAATTTTAACCTTTGATGATAGTAAATTAATTAGTAGAAGAAACAATGCAGTGACCATAGAAAGTAAAGAATGTCACTGTAATAAGTAACATGTTGTTAAGTAATTTGCCACAGTGGACAGATTGCGTGCAAGCGTCGAGTATACAACATTACAGCCCAAGAAACGGGCTGCGTTCAGCCGGAATGCATGACCGATCGCTGTAGAGGAAAAAGCGCTGGCTCGGCGGTGAATGAAGCGATTAGCGCTGAATGGGGCTCGGCACGCGGAACCAAGTGCGCGGCACGACTAGCTAGCAGTGTTGCTACTTTGAAATAACTACCTCGTTTTTGGGTAATTTTTACTCTCACTCTACATTTTTTCTTTTAAGAAGTAACCTAAGTCAAAGTCAAATTCTTTAATAAATCAGAATAGGTAGGTTGTACACTTATTGACTGTCTATATTCTATTTTTAACAATAATAGATTATATAAATATATAATCTATGAGTAAGGTAATAATTTCACAAACTACTGAATTTTCCAAAATATTTCCGAATAAAAACTAATACGGCGTACCACCAACTTAAAATAGGTTTCATCCGAGCGTACAGATATTTCCACAGTTTTGGTATTCAAAATATCAACTTTACGTTAGGGTAAGACCTATTTTACGTTGGTGAAATCGGCCCTAAATATTAAAAACAAATAAATATATAAATAAGTAATTATTTATTTGCCAGAATGTTTGTACAGTAGGATGGAAGGTAACGAAATATATTGTCAGTAGGTAATAGAGCATAACAATCAACTAAATTAAAAGTATACAAATATGATACAAATAATAACTAGTGGTTCGCCCCGAACTGAGACCTCGCGGTAACGGTATCCCATGATTATTCATTCAATCGATACATGATAACCAAAACTGACATTATTATTATGCCCGTTTTCACCAAACATACCTAAATCATCCCCTAAGTAGGAGTCTCTTAACGTAGGTAGCTCCTAAATACAATCCTAAGTCCTAACATCCATCCCAATATCCTTTTAGGTGTCCCGTACAGGATCGTGATTAATAAGTTGACAGAAAACATCAATCACCTAACTTATAGGTAGCCCGTAAAGGTTAGGGAACGTTAGTGAAAACATTGAATTATTATGTAGGTACTAACGAGTGAAACCGGGTTACGGGCATCTGTACAAATCGTCATCTATCGACGCGAATAGAAAATATACAATATTTAACTAAAATTTAACTAAAAAATAATTTTAATTGAATAATATGGTACAAAAAAAATTACAATACAATTATTGTATTATAATAAGTAACTAAATAATAATGGTCGACGCAAAACTGTTTTTGGGATAGGTCGTAGTCGTAACTCGTAGTTCCATGGGAATAGTTACTGACTGCGCCATCTATTAGCATTATTGTGAAGCTATGTTGATGCTATATCAATTACTGATGCCCATTAAAAATTAAATAATCTCGTTTCTTTATAATATTCATATAATTTTAGTATTTGTTGTTCAAGTACAGGATATAAGTGACCTAAAAAAATAAAATCAGTTTGAAAATCCATAGCGGATTTTCCTAGAGAGCGTCTTCAAGCGAGCGTATAAAATCGCCACTTTGAAAGCCCCCCATTTCGTCAATTTTAAGGGAAAAATTAAAAAAAATATATTTTTGTACTCAGTTCAAAATTATCTTTAAAATGATACGTAACAATTTTATGTAACGCGATATTTTTTTTTTACTTCGCATTCGCTTCTATGAGAGCCCACCTGAAATATTTTTATAACTTTTTAAGCCATTTTCGGCTGGAGGCCATCGGTTTACATATTATATCTAAATTTGAAGTAATTACGTTCAGTAATTCAAAAGTTATAAGGCTCTGACAGACGGACGGACGGACGGACGGACGGACAAGTGCAAATCGCTCTAGTTAACTCAGAGACCTCGCTTCGCTCGGTCAATTAATAGTATGTAATTATAAAATGAAAGTAATTAAATTAAAAATGAAATTATTACACAATTATGATAATTATTATTATTAATTATTAAGTCTGATTAAAATAATAGTATATAGTCAAATAGAATTAAATTACAAAATGTCAATATTTATGTTTTATGGGTACCTAATTATTACACTAAATATTCTTTTATATCATAATAACATTTCTCTATAGCCATTTGTTGAGTTTGCTTTTAAACATATTTAAAAATTAATTTTTGAAAATCTGCTGGCAGTTTAGTAGATATACTTATAACTTGACCGCCATACCGTACAGACTTTTCATATATGTATCTACTCGTACAACATATTTTAAAAATCAATATCTTATTTGGATACAAATTTAACTTATGACAATTTAAACACATCAATGTCAGTAGATACAATTTAAAATAAACACGCGTCTAAATCGTAATTGAATTTTTGTAGTAAGTAAGACCTACACAGTCTTAAAATAGTAGATAAACAATAATATGATTACTTACTTGTTATTTATTACAGTATTATTTTTTGATAAAATCGATCGCTGTAGCGACTATTTAAAAAAAGCGCTTTTATAAGCGGTGTATGAAGTGATTAGGGCTGAATGAGGCTCGGTACGTGGAAACAACCGCACTGTGACGATGCGTCGGGCAAATATCATCATCATCATTAACGTAAATTAACTACGCTGTTACTTTCAAGGCAATTGTTAATAGGCATCTTCTTAGCAAACGCGCTCCACCCTAGGCCTCATGATTATATACCAGGCATAACATTCGCCAAGCACCTTTCATTTCACATAGTTTAATTTTTAAAAAAGAATAGGTTACATGAAATATTATTTTATGAATTAAATTAAATTACTGCCGATATCAATTAATAAAGTGTTGACTCGGCGGTTAATGCATCTAATCATTGAATTTGAATCTGAAAAAAAAATATTTCGTAAAAGAACAAATTTTAGGGTATTTGGCATCGCATTAGCCGCAACACTGCGCGCCACCTCCAGCTAAGCCGCGCATTGTCTCAGCCCGCTTGACCCGTGCCCCAGGCAAAAACACCACTAAAAACTAACAACTACTCGTAAGAAGCCATCGGAACCTCTTTAATTGTATAAAAAATGGGATCGGACACGTTTTTATCGGTAAAATAACGTTGACAAATTCTTTTTAGTTAATAAACTTCTTGCACGGCTTGAGTTGATTATTTTTCTGATGAAGTCTGCTGGGTGCCATTTTTAAGCGCTGTAATTAAGGTTTTTATCAACGCTAAAGTCCACTTTTACCACTAAGTATTCGCCAAATTGAAATAGCTTTGCGGAAACAAAAAGCGTGAAAGTCGCTAAGTCATGGAGCGAATACATAAACTTTATCCCGTTATTGGACGATTTATCTAATTTACCGGCCAAAATTCGTACGATGACCTGAATATTTGACTCATAGCAATCTACGAGTATGTGGTCAATTCATCGTTTAGGTTTCCTTGAGCGATATTGTTATGCCAAATTCACTCGCGAGAATAACATCGTTTCAAAGTGGTCTAAAGATTTCATCATCATTGGTTACCGTCTCAACCGATAGACTTCCAAAGCTGGACATGACCTATGTCAAACTGTGGAAGACTATCTTGCAAGTAACGCCACAGATGAAATAAATGAATAAATTATCATTAAGTGTTTTTATTGGGACATAAAGGACTTCCTTTTATGTCCCAATAAAAACACTTATAGACTAAGAAATAAGAAAGCACTTCATCACTTTTAAATAAATCAATAATATGTAATCTTGATTTTGATCTATGAGTAAGTGTATGTAGTAGCACAGAATACATAATAGTATTACGTAGTAGTAGCAAGTAGAATAGGTATACTTGTTTATTATTATTATTACATTATGATACACTTTGGAATTCAAACACGATTCTTCGAATCCCAATGTCTATCGTTTCTACGAGGTAGTAAGGAACTGGTAACATACGAGTGGGACTCAAAAATTTATGTTATCTTTTGTTACAAACAATATTCAGTGCTAATCCGGAATAATAAGCATACGCAGCATCTCGTTTACCTTATTAAATGCATCAGTATGGACGGTCGCGTCACTCAACGTCAGCTACGCTGGGAGCGCATAAACACCTCCTTAACTCATCGTTAACGATACCATGTCATTGTAAAGTTCGGGATAATCCTGGAATTTGTAGCTCCATCTCACCTCTTTAGTACTAATAGTTAATTGTTGTATCATTATGGAGACAAACATAAAATTTTCATACTTGTAGATAAACAGAAATCTTTTGTTACGTACTTAGATTATAAAGCACAAAAATAGTATGTCCCTTATCTCGTGATCACACTCGAGGATCAAGTGCAAAATGGTTTTAAGATACCTTGCTATGTAAGTAGGTATATCTTTATTGTGAACTGTCACAACCAGTGACTTTTAAATGAAATTGATGGAAGTAACTCTATTCAGCATTTTTTTTACTATCAAGTGTCACGGCACAAAGCCCAGATCGTAAGCTTACACGGGAACATAGGTGATTAGGTCCGGTCCACACGTAGCGGCTTATGAGAGAGTTGATCTAAATTGGACGATAAATATAGCAACCGGATTTTATCCTTCAATATTTCAATAAGCTGCACTTAACGTTGTTTTTCAAAATTAATTTGAATTCGGTTTCAAACATTTTCTCAGGAAAACCTCGGTTCAGCAGTTTAAACTTAAAATGTTCCCGACAAAACTGTATTTATCATATCATCATACTAATATTATAAATGCGAAAGTGTGTTTGCTAGTTTGTTGGTTTGTCCTTCAATGACGCCGCAACAGAGCTACAGATCGACGTGATTTTTTGAATGGTATAATTGAGGAGCTGGTGGACATAGGCTCTTTTTCCCCCCGGAAAATCAAAGTTCCCGAGGGATTTTAAAAACTAAATCCACGCGGACGAAGTCGCGGGCATTAGCTAGTTTTGTATAATGGGAATGTCTCTGAAAATGTGCGTACATACTTGGAGTCTCTACTCACCATTTTAGGTGCCCGCAGAATGGTTGCCGTAAAAGAGAATTGTTTGGTTTATTCATGCAACGTCCAATAAGGCATTTTCACTCATTTACTGTTAGACGCCGCATAATCAATCAAATGGTTCTCTCTTTTTCCTGGCGCTACATATTTTCAACTTTAATTGTGTTGAGATAGGTCCAATGTTCATGTGTGTTCGTAGCGCCTATCTACCATATTTTCTTCTTCTTTATCAACCGATAGACGTTCACTGCTGGACAATGGACATTGGACATAGGTCTCTTGCATAGACTTCCTAATGGCTGGGTCTTGCGCCACCTGTATTAAGGGGCTCCCTGCGACTCATCTGATGTCATCAGTCCACCCAGTGAGGGGTCTGCTAACACTGTGCTTTCCGGACTTCGAACCATATGCCTCGCTCATTTCCACTTCACCTACGCGGCTTGATGAAAAATGTTGATAGCTCCTACGATCTAACCAATCCTGATTTGATCCCGCAGGGATAGCTCTCTCCGTCGTCCACTGAGCAACCTATTCTATGTCGGTCATTAATTTGTGTAATGCCATGTAGTTGCTGCTGTAGAGTGGGTACAACTTTCGAGCAGAAGTTTGAATCTGCTTGAGGGAATTCAATCCTTTTTACATCAGACTTCATTATGAAATACCTACCACAGTCCACAGTTATAGGACTCAGCGCTGTTCAAAGCGACTTCGCATCATTCAAATACATGCTCGAGGGTAACTATAAAATAATCTAAAATATAACCTGTTTATATGACAGCCTCAAAAGCTGCGACCAAAAATGGCCAATTTCGAATTCAGATCCAATCGAGACTTGCGGTCTGCGAGCGGCGGCCGTATTCAAATTGGCAATAGCGAAAGTCGGAGGATAAATCTTAAGAGGGTTGAATTTGGAGCGAAGGTTCTTTAATGAGCTAATTCGGCATTCGGCCGGGCGCGTTTCCATGCTAAGCTTACCAGCGTCTGCGGCTAAACCCCGATAATCGATTGCTATAGGTAAATCGACTTATGTTCACCGATTATACTATCGGCTACTTAGCTGATGCCTGCGACTTGGTACCTTTAAGACTTATGTTTTTCAAAATTTCCCTGAGAACTCTGCTGTACTTACGCCTTACTATTTTTATTTATGGGATTATATTCCTTTTCCATGTATGGGAGCCCCTTTATTTTTTAATTTAATTTTATTTTTATTATTTGTTGTTATAGCGGCAATAGAAATACACACTCTGTGAAAATTTCAACTGTCTAGCTATTACGGTTTACGAGATACAGCCCGCTGACAGACGGACGGACGGACAGACGGACAGCGGAGGCTTAGTAATAGGGTCCCGGGTCTAAAAACGACTGAATGTGGCCACCGCGGCCAATCTCCACAGGGATTATTCATCTGCGCGCTAAATACTTACTATACTTACTTAGCGCACAAGTGTGTGCGTAATACGAGTGCATTTTCTATTCCCTCACTCTCATAGTCCAATGGGACGGAAATCGGACACGATCCGAGAGTGATCTAAAAACTACAAAACTCTGACCCTAAAAACTTTTAAAGTCATATTCAACTAGTCTACTATTTTAGGTAGGTTACCTACCTACCTACCTAAAATAGTTGACTTTACCTACTTATGATTTTAATCAAACTGCTTTATGGATCTAAGAAGAAAATAAATAGTGTAATACCAACATACTTTTTAATGAGCAAGCGTAAGCATACTAAATAACTATAGCTAATTTTCATTGTTTGAAAACAAAGCAAGAGAATCAACCAATCACCGCCTCCATGCTGGCGAGTACCTAATTAGAAATTCAAATGAGTTTCTCAGCGGTTGGTGATTACTTAGCGTTACTAATAAATGCACGCCCAATTAAAAGATAGGTGTAGGATACCTTGCAATTACCTACCATTCATGTGCTTTATGCATTCTACCAGAAATGCCTTACTTCCAGAGGAATAATTAAAATTTCTTCGTAGGTACCTATTACCGTTATCATCATATCGAATGAAAAACCCAAGCGACACTTAACCAAATATAGAAATTATCTTTAAATTTATTCTTCGAGACAGAGATAAGTGTACCTAATGTGCAGATTCTGCTGAGAGTCAAGGTAAACGCCTAAACACATCCTCTGCTATTGCTCTACAATAATGCATAGTTATTATATACAAAGTCAGTCTTCTAGGACGCCTGAGATAGTCCGTCTACCTATTGCCTATTCAAAAAGCCTATTCATTTCTTCAGTGAACCAATGGGCATTGTTTCAAAGTGAACAAGGAAAATCCACCAATAGACGGCTGAAAATACTACCGGGTGAGTAATTAAAAATTCAAATGAATTTCCCCTTCGCCGCCGTTGGTTGATTACGTTGCGTTAATTACCATCGACCAATTAAAACATGGGGGCGATAGAGCGTCACGAGACCCGGCCAATGGGAGGCGACGACTGAAGCGAGGCGTGGTAATTAAGACGAAAGGGTTGCTTTTCCGGGCGTACTGGGAGAGGGCGTTGATTAATCGCTCCCTAGTGGGCGATCGACTCTACATAGCGACTTACGTTATGTGATTTCTAATTGAATGTTAATTAAGTATGGCTTGGTTTACCAGTAGGTATGGAACCGGGCTTTTTCCAAATGATTTTTTTTAATGAATTTTACTTTTTTAACTGTACCTAAGTGAACACTGAAACAATATATCTTAGCAACCTGACTTGTCACTTCAGCTTTCAACTAGATGTAATTTGCAAGCGAGTTAGTGCTGATGTCGGTTACTCTGGTTCTGCTACGGATAACCTCACGCCCGATTTGATACCGGAGGGATAATAAAAGCTTTAACTTATTAAAGCTTTTATCTACTCCAGCATCGAAAAGTTCCAATTTCGAGTTTGACAGCTGAATCGAAATGAACCCTCTTTCGGTTTTGCTTCTCATTTCGATGCAGCTCGTTGTATGGGAGCTGAATCGAAATGGTTATCTTCTTAAAATAGGATACCTACCTAAAGCTAAGTCTCTGAGTTCTGGCACTTTTGTACCGTTCATATGACAGAGGCGCCACAGGCGGCTGGTGGCGGCTTACGGAGTTACTTTTTGTTGACAGAGGCGCCACAGGCGGCTGGTGGCGGCTTACGGAGTTACTTTTTGTTACTTTATTGAGCCTACGGCGTATTTTGTTAATGATTTTACTTCCTTGTCGTAGATAAAATCTTGTATGCAACTGAACGTAATTAGTCATTTTAATTCTCGTACTATCCTATTTTGATACTCGGCAAGCCTCGTATCAAAAAACAGCACTCGAATTAAAATGACCCTCATTACGATGCAGTTGCATAATTATAGCTATTATTTATCTTTCCCTCGCTGAGTGACCCTGAAACTTATTTTCATACTCCAGGTTTTTTGAGTTGTGATGAGCTAAGCTATGAAAATAAAGCGCTCTTAGATTTCGCACTTTCTTTTCAATGTTGCTTACCTATCTCGTACGAGTAGTTAGTAATTTTCTTATACTATACACATGAGCACACATAATATATCTTGAAAACACAAGGGCGGCAGCCTAACAGAGCTTCTTTGTGGAAGCACATCGTGCGAACTGTGTCTACCTACATGTCTACCTACTTAGGTGAATATTGTGAGAGAAAGAAAACGGTGTAGGTACCTTAGATCGATTCAGCATTGAAAAATAACAACAGCATTCGAGACTAACGTGTTATTAAGAGAGCCGATGAAGTGTAAATGATCCGCGGGGCCACTGTAGCCGACCTCGTACCCCCCGGCCCCCCTGGCCCCTATACCACCCGGCCGTCACCGCCAGAAGAAAAATGCTAACACGCCCCCGCGAAAACTATTAGTTATTTTGGCACCCCTGCATCCCGCGCCGACGATTATACGAGCCCGTTTGTTTTTACCAGCTTACGTAAAGTATTGGAATATGTAGAAAATTCTAGATTTCACAAACATTTCCAGACGCTTTAGCGGAAAATTTAGAAAATACTAGATCCCACAGATATTTCCAGGAGCTTCGTGAGTATAGATGCAACACATTCTGATTCTGTGTTGGTAGATTCACAATTATCTGTTTGTAGGTTTTGGACATATACGCATCATAAAGGCTGCAATAGTTGGCCTTCGCAAGCTTTCAGCTTTGATATGATGCTATTTATTATGAACAGAGAGAATTTTATTGATCCCAAAAAGGTAAAACCTGAAAGGTGGTAGGTACCTGAAAGCATATCGTCACGAGCGCAATGCTTAAACGCACATCAATATTTAATATCCATACTTACCGACAGGTTTTCTTTCAGGAACGGTAAAGAGATGATACAGTATGTACTTATTTTAATTTTTTTAATCCTTTTTATCACTTAGACTGCATTACCATCTTGACTGTTATCATGTCATGTTGATGGGCATAAACTACAGAAAATTTTCTTCTAAAAAAATTTTCAGTTTTTCAGGACCGGTTTTCGTGTATAAAATAGAAAAAATCAAGGTACTAGGTAATTCAAGGTAAGGAAGGTTCAAGATATTTTTGGGACTGGTACACGTAAGTCGTATTCCGTCTGATATTGTTTATATTAACCAAAAGTCAACTGATATGAGGAACTTAACGATAAAATCTCGCATTACAGTAGCGTTGATGAAATTCAAAGCATGATAAAGTATATGGCCCATAAAACTTTCATTGCTGTTAACTTATTTATGAACCCGACTACATATTTAATACTTGCGTCAATCATAAACATGAGATACATACTAACAAATTCAAGGATAAATAGCTGTACTAAAATATGTATAATACGTCATAAAGAAATACATCAAAATTTATTTAAATCCAATATGTATAGCAATTCTTTTGCCCATAGATAAGGAATATTTTTAGAGTCATCATCTGTAATAGTTACTTCTAAATACTATTCTACCTCACCGCCTGAAAATAGAATCCGCACGATGTCCGCACGGTTTCTTAGGTCCAGGAGATATATTTTGTTTGTGGCTTTGTGCAGGTGACTGACATTTCGCACTTAGGTTCGTACGGAAAATAAGGTATGCCTACCTCGCGTTTTTCCTACATATTCGCTCGCTCACCGCCCATTTCTGAACAAAAATTCAGACGGCTTTTAATTCGTGCGTTTCCAGAATCAGTTGAGGGCTAAATGAGCTAGGTATATATGATTATTTCAATGAACCTGTTTTCGGAGGCAAATACGCTTCTTTGTGCTCACCCTTAGGTTTTTGTCGCGAAAAAGTCGCAGAGAATGCTTAAGTAGTTAAATGTCTGCGTTAGAATAGGCAGTATAGTTTCGCTGCTGTCAAACATAACTGAAGATTTTTGTGCAGTTATATAAGTATATCTAAGGATATCAAGTGTCCAAGGATACCTAATGTTACCGTTAAGGGTCTCTCGATGCTACGAGATTACAGGTAGTTTGAGTGAATTTCAATGGCGATGGGCGATGATTTAAATTTATAAATAACATTGACGTTTAACAAGTTTAAGGCCAAAACGAGGAATCAAATGGAAATTTCCCGTATAAATGACTGACTGATGGCCGTTATTTATAGACGTGCAATACTCGACAGTCGACACTTCTCCCAATAGAAGATTCTTGATAGCTTTAGCTGTTCGCACATGATGAAAGGAGGTGTAAGGGACGCGTTTTCAGTACTTTTGTGAGTTGGGCTAGTACAAAATTGCATATCGTGACAATGTTGGAAATACTATAACAAAAACATAAGATAGATCTGGACCGCCTGGTTTTAGCGTCGCGAAAACTGCTATATAAAAGTCAGTAGGTAGCTTAAAAGGGGGATAAGAGAACAATTTTTGCACTACTGTACTAATAATACTCGAAATCTATCAAAGTTGTTGTTGTGCAACTCTTACATGTTGAAAAATCATTATATTATCTAATGACGTCATCCGCATTTGTTTCGCGCTCCTTATTTCATTATGAAAATTTCGCCGGAGTTGGATTGAATTGGTTGAGTGGGATCAGCAAAAAACAGTAGATTATTGGATTTGTTGCTAAATTACCTACCTACTTCAAAGTAATTTTCTGAAGCTCATAAGGGATATATATACAGGGTTAATTGTAAAATGCCAACAAACTTCTACAGGCAACTTCTTTGCATCAAAGTAAATAACTTTTTCGTACCACTTGCTCAAAAAAGTGACATTCTGTGCCACAAAAAGCGAACATAACAATAGTCATTTTTAATCTGTTAAAAACAGAGAAAGAAAATTGTACTGAATTTCATTCATCCTCTAGGGGGAGAAGGTGATTTAAATTTGGAATACTTACCTTAATTTATACTGAACTACATCTGTGTTTACACCATTGAGTTTTTATATAAAGCATTATACATCTTTTTGAAAAAGGAATACGCATTTATTATGCAGTTATGATTATTAGACGAGGCCGTATGAGCTTGATGCCTTTGCTTTTCCGACAAAAAAATATTAGTCTAGGAATTTGCCGCGTTTTTGTTTTCTTCAAAGACATAAGGTAAGGCGCATACATACAACTTTTACATCGACTAAACTGTTTAGTCGAGTTGTGTACTTTTCGTGAATTCCATACAATCAAAAGCAAATCGTAAGGCTTTTTGATTTTTTTGTCGAGCAACTATCGAGTTGATAGTTTGCGCACATTCTATGATCGCAGTACATTTCCATAAACTTATGAAACACAACTAAATAGTTGTTCAACTAAAAATTGTATGTTTGCGCTAGGCCTAAACGTTAAGTTTATTTTAATTTATTTTTATAAATAAGTTAATGTTCTAAAAATACGTTACGATGTTAAATCAAAGCGACAGTGACAGTGAATTGTCGGATTCCATCAGTGCAAATGGTCAGACGCAAGAACAGAGAAATACTCAAATCAACTCATCAACAATAAATGTACCAAACAAAAATGTAACTCTCTCTATCAATAATTGGACCAATGTTTCGAATGTTAACTTTTACTTTTAATTGTCATTATTTTTAATAAATGCTTATCTCATATTATTATTGTGTTAATTTTTTCGCAAATGGTACGAAAAGTAGAGTATTTTCCTCGGCGATAAAGCTGTCTTAGTCTTGGGTGAACTTAAATCCCTCACTACACTCAGGACTCGTCTTAAATCCCTCGCTTCGCTCGTGATTTAAGTTTTTAACACCCTCGCTACGCTCGGGAGTAAACCTCGAGTCCTTCGTTACGCTCGCGATTTAAATCGTCACCCGCGACAGAAGACACTGCTTTATCCCCTTGGTTAATAATCTACTATTGTTCCACGACTTAAACTACTAAAAATAAAAAGTTTTCTTTTCATACAAAAATAAATACATAATATTTATTTTTCTGTTCTAAAATTTTAAAACTTTATGCGACTTTTGTCAAAGGGAATGGGTGGCCTATTTGACGCGCTGTCACTCGATATTCGGTACTTAAAGCTGGTCTGATACTTACGTCTGTCGCCGCGGAAAGCCTTTTTGGTGTTCGCGATAAACGCGAAATTATGGACTTGCATACGATAGCTCAGCCTGATGTTAGTAATACACATCACAAAGCATTTGTAAACACGAAACGATAACTTCGGACGTTAATTGTTGCGCGGTTATTAACTTAGTAGTCGACGCTTCACGCAGGTGTGGAAGAGACATTACATACAATGACCAAAGAGTTATAGTATATTACACATCTAGGGCAGTAAAATAAGAAATGTCTCAGATCACATGTAATTGTTGTCCGAGGCGAAGCCGAGGTCAATAAACATGTGATCTGAGGCTTTCTTATTTACTGCCCGTGGTGTGTATACTATTTTTCTCCTCGACGGAGGCGGAAGGCGACATTTTCGTTTAGCGCAGAGGGAGGAAAATTGACGCTTTCCGCCCGGAGGTGAGAAAAAAAAAATACAGACTCTTCAACAAAAAGATTTTTTTTTGATGAATTTATTGAGTTATGTGCAAAGTCGTTGAAAAAATGTTGTTCAGTATTATGCATAGAAGTTAAATGTGGGAGTTTGTTGGTGAATTAAAATTAACCCTGTATAGTTAGGTCATACAAATTCACTTTTGTAATTAAAAATCATTAACTATGTGATATGCAGTATCCGCTTTCCGAACCGGTGGTAGAATCATGACGTGTCATGGTTGGCCTACGTGAAAAATAATTTTGAATTTTATGACATGGAAGGAAAATACTTAGGGGAAAATTTAAATCTGATGTTGGTGTCTCTATGGGAGATCTATGCCCAGCTGTGAATATCTACCGTTTAGTTATTATAAAATAAATTAACATCGCTTACATGTGTTGTTACAAAGTTACATACCTATCTAAGTACCTACCTATCCACTTTTCGTCTGCGCGGCGCCAACAGTCCCTCCTCATCCGTCATCGGCATTTCCGATATCCTCCTTTTGACCGTTGCACTGTTTGTTCATAAATATTAGTAGGTATGATATACTTCCGCCCACTGGTGAAGTGGCGATAGCCTACTGACTAGTGCTTCGACCTTCTTTGCGAGGAGAGAGGTTGTCGGAGTTATGTGCATTTTAAGCAATGAAATATCACTTGCTTTAACGGTGAAGGAAAACATCGTGAGGAATCCCCCATGCCTGACAGTTCTCCATAATGTTCTTACAGGTGTGTGAAGTCCGTCAATCCGTACTTCGCCATCATATCATGAGTTCGATTTCTCGTGCGAAATTTACGTCATATTTCAGCGCCCTTCATACAAGAACAGTTCAGTCTTCTTTAACTTCTGGGTCTTGACAAAACATGTTACAGCATCGAACCGTCTAGCCGTCATAGCCGTCTAGCAAAACCAATCTACTCATAAAATAAACCAAGAACGATAAATAAACGCCTTTGAAAATTACTCACCCAGTGTCCACGTAACGTAAACGTAGTAGGACTAACACGTATATATTACATATACTCGTACCTATAGCCTCTTTCGTGTGTTGTCGAAACTTTCGACATTGACCCTGACCGTCCAATTTGAAGAAACGTAAAAGAAACAAACAGAAACGGTTTTCCCCGAAATAGTAACGTAAATTCTGTTCTGTAAACATAAAGAGCTTTCCCAACCGTTGGTAAATCTGAGTTTACCTCGATCAATGAGGTAACGCTTTTACACTTTTCTCGTAGAAAAAACACATATACCGCTTATATATCGTACGTACTACACGTTCCATACCTACCAGGTAGCCTATTATTAAGTTATGGTTGTATTTATTTCTTATAATCTGTCATTTTAGCTGCAAAGAATAGTTAGAGTATCGCGAAACATAAACAGAGGCCAGTTTAATGGACCCTGGGTAGATATCAGCAAACAAAACGCGAGATTGCGGTAACCCTTGTCCGCTGCAGCAAATGAAAGCTAATGGGGGTAGTACAGGAACATAAAGCACAATACATAACGGGTACCTACACAAAAGGCCAACACCAGCATTCGGACTCGGTTTGTACGTACACGGACAGACAAAGCACACAAACACGTGAGGTCATCTCCCCTCATTAGGTGGTTAGTTTTCCGGGCGTGTCCGCGGAGTCTGCGGACGTGCGGGGGTGGGTCGGGGAGGCGAGGGGGTAGAGTTGCCGGGAAGTTACTTAATTAATCCCCGCGCGGCAGCCATTGGCCGGCGCTGGGCGGCGGATCTTCGCCTACGCGTTAATTGGGCGGACTACGGGCGCCTTCGATTAATGAGAAAGCTGGCACGTCTATACGGAGAGCTGTGTAGTGACTTGCGAAGCTTTACCTATTGTTTCACTAATACCTAGTAGGTACCTAGTATCCTACGCGATTAATGAGGGAGCTGGCACGTCTATAAGTACGCCATACGGAGAGCTGATTAGTGACTTGCGAAGCATTAGCTCTTATCTGACTACCCACGTAAATAAGTAGGCAATATGTACTGACTTAGTACCTATTACCTACTTACGTGGGTAATCAACTATTCTTTTTTATTTATTCACAGAGCTTTTTTAAAGCTCGAATAAACGCTCGATATACCTTGCACCTGATATACCTTCTAGTTCTAACTAATACTTCCAAAACTACAAATATTGAGTGGATAGGTACCTTTATTGTCTTTACAATAATTTAAGTTACGAGGCATTGACCTATCTCTATTTGACAATAAAAGTTTTTGCACGAATAAAGTAGTAATAAAGCGCATACAAGCGATATCCACTTGTACCTTACTTTAGGACTTGTTCTTGAACTTTGTTGTATTTGATGATGAATCTATCCTATAATACCTAGATATTAAATCTATTAAATCTGAAAATCTATTGTATAAAATAATTCATTAAGTAGGTAGGTACTATCTTACATCAGACAATATTATCTACCTCCATCATTCATAAACCCGATTGTCTCAGTCTCAACATTGTGTTCGTGGACTAAACTTAAAAAACGTTATAGAATTTAATTAAGTGCAAAATAAAGGTCTAAACCTATCTATAGATAGATGTGATTTTTTAAGACCATTTTGTGAAAATTTTACAATATTTTTCCCAAAAGCTTATTAAAGTTTATGTTAGTTGTTGAGAGTAAAAACGCGAAAGATAATAACTACGTGAAAATTCCTGCTTGAGAAGAGAGGGCCCTAGGACTAGATTCCTAGAGCATTAATAAATAACGTAGTGGAAAAGGAGTTGGCTCGAAACTAATATCGCTCTCGTCGCGTCAAGTGAACGTATAAAGCTCAGATTTAGCGAGAGCCGAGGGCTGAGCAGGCGTGAAACGCCCAGGTAAAGTACCTACTTACAGAGCGATATACGGGGAACGTAAATTATAATATTGTGTGTGTCGAGCCTCAGCTAACCCTCTCGGCGCTCGTCGCCTTCCCGCGCCGGCCGAGTGTGCGCGCCCACTGAAAGAAAAGCAATTTCCTCGGGCGCACCCCCCCTCGCCGGGATCGAGGTCTCGCGCGAATATAATTTTGTTCATTTTTTCATTCGGGCGAGTTAATTCGGCTTCGCGGCGTTCTCGGCTATTGATTAGGGCGCGTCTTACGTTTTTAATTTGTTTGCGCGCGCAGCCACGATGCACCCGAGTGCGAGATGAGCTCCCCCGCGCCGCGCGCCGCGCCCGCCTAATGAAGCCTCCGCTAACTACGCGCACTGTAATAATCACGATCCTTTTCACAATCACGCTTTGACGTCAAATGTTGTCTCTCAGCGCGAGCCGGCTAACTAACAGCGCGCTCCTCGACGAGGAAAACATTACGTTTTCCTTTTGTAAACAAAATCAGGCGACGAGTGAAAAAACACTTCGTTATTGCAAGCTCAATTTTGTAAAGATAAAATAGGATAAAGGGCGGTACAGACTCCAGATCCGTAGCTCGATGTAACTTGAAAATTGTGGACTTTCATACAAAATTTAACCCCCCATAAAAGGGTAATTTTTCAAGTTTTACCTACCCATGAAACTCGGTATTTACTCGTATTTTGGGCTTTAAATTAAAAACAAAAAAGTACATCTTTCACAGTTTTTGAAAATTCTACCTCCAAAGGGGTTAAATAGGGGTTGAATGTTTGTATGATAGTCCTTAATTTTTCACGTGATTTTTCAAGTTGTCAATGTTTATGAAAATTGGTATTCTGACAATCGCTTTAGTTTGCCTAGATCTACATACCAACAGGGTACCCGTGTGAGATCAAATTAGAAAATAGTAAATCTATAGGAGCACCAATGGCTGCCCACAGAGCTCGTCGAGCCGCAAAGATGAAATGACCAATGGCCGGGGCACATATACCTACTTCGAAAAACCAATGGTCGTCGGGGTCCAAAGATGCTAGCACCGGAAAGCGAAGTGTTGGCAGACTCTCCACATAAGACAATAGAGTACAAGAGACAAGAGTAGCTATTGAGCTGTTGAATTCAGGCGGCACAAGACCGCTAATGACAAATAAATAACTGAATTATTTCTTTAATGTAGAGCTGAGAGCCCTATAGGTACCTAAGTCTGTAATTAAGGCTCCTTACGTAGACAAGTATGTACATAACATAAATGTAATTGGATATGTACCCAACATACAGGCTCTCGCGCCCCCTCCGCCTACCCCAGGCCCAGGCTCGTGAAACAGCCTGTGTGTGACACATTAGTAAATGAGGCGACATTCGTTACGTGCACCCCTTCTCCCCTCTCGCTCCTCCGCAGCCCGCCGCCCGCTAACCCCCTGCGCTCATTGAAAGCCTTCCAGAGAAAGAGAATCGCGACCGACCTGTCTTATAGCCAACTTACCTTACCTCATTAACTCTGACATACCTATGGGAAAATAATAGATATTAATTGCAGGTTACTTAAAATATTTTTCGCTAATTCATACGTTTAGTCTGCAATCACGCCTCCTTTAACTTAAGTACTTAGTTTATAAAGAAACCCTCATCTTGCTTCACACCTCATCGAGTTCTTGCAAGAGCAAGAACGTTGCCAATCAAGGGAAACTTGCCACATTGGGAAGCTACAAGCTAATGAAGACACGAAGTTGAAATTTTATAGAAGTTAGCTAAGTTATACTATGTACTTACTTACCTACTATACCTACCTACTGACTTAGATATAATATGTTAGGATTAAAACTACATCGTAATAGAATAATGCAAGATATCGCAACAATAATCTCCGTTGACGGCGCCGTCCCGCGTCCGCGGCGCGGTGTTCTCACACCGCGTCTCACTCAATAAATCGAAACGGCGTCGCCTCCGCCCGGCCATTAAGGCTCGATAGCGGGTACTCTTCGGCGCTTACTTTGTTTTATTACTTTCATTTTATTATTTTAATTTGTGTGCGAGTGCGCTATTTGCGTGCGCGCAGTTTGTCGCGCGCCCCGCCCACCGCGCCCGGCCAATGGCGGCCGGCCCGCTAACGAGCGCGCGCGCACGCAGCCGCGCCGCTCGCGCTGCGCCGGCCGCGCGACATCGCGAGTCGCGACAATGCTCATTGTTTCAGATGATTCTCATTTTGTTTTAGTCCACTCCATCTCATCGGCAGCCGGCCGCACCTCCCACTGAGCGATAATTTCAATGTCGCCAGTCGCCACGTATATTGTGATATTGACTGAGATTCCATCCCGGAATGTTTAGCTTCGCAGGCGCGTTTCGTCAGCACTCAATAAGCAATAAACTATACGCCTCCGAGAAGTTATTTTAAAAGCTGTCTGGGATGCCTTTTAAAGGTTATTGTGTTTCAAAAATGCTCAACTTATTGCCCACCTACCGTCATTGCTGACAGCTGCTTTGGTTGGCTATTACTAACTGAAAGCGTCTTTGTTCATGTTTTATAGCTTTACTTTTAGTCATATAACCTAACGTAATTACCATTACGTTAGATTATATTAACAAACACCATTTATTGTACAATGTGTCGCTACATGCTACAGATACATAATACCTATTATGCTTACCTAACTTTCGTCATCAATGGGCAAGTGACCCCAGCACACAAACGAAACAAATCTGTTTTGTTTAACTGATTCAAGTTTGAGCAACGTGAGAGCACGATCTATAGATCTCAGCTTCAGGGTGCGATACACTTGCCATCATGGAAAATAATATCATTGCAGTTAGTCATTGTTAACTTGTCATCATGTTTAAAAAATATCGTTCAAATTATGTTGAAAAACCTACCAAAATCGAGGTATTTTAAAAAAACCTCTACCTACCACTAAATCCAATCTCTAGCCTTTAAAAATATTATTCACAAGAAGTAGGTAGGGTAGAATTGTAAAATAGGTCGCTACACAAAGCACTAGTCGTCGGGTTCTCGAGTAACTATCATAATTCATGATTCCCTTGTTACAAGGAGCGCTGGATACTTTATTGTTCAGGTTCCCATTTATTTTATTCCTATTAAACTCGTTACAAGTAACAACGGTACAGAGAAGTTTCTGCAATTGTGGAAATCCACTACCTTTACAAATTATTTAATTTAAGCTTCGCAGTTTTTTTTGTAGAAGAGTTTCGTAATCAGTGATCAAGAAAGATTGTATTTCGTCATCGTGTTTAAATTAATAGATAATATCACATCCAATAGACACATCAGACAGCTAAAGGCTTAGGCAACTCTTTTAAGACGTGTTGCTCTATGAATTATAAAACACCTAAAGGTAGAAACACATTACATTGGGTAAGGGATTATATTTAGGGGCTACCTACATAAAGAGATTCTTACTCAGGGGATGATTAAAGTATGGTTAATGAAAACGGGTAAAAGGCTCTCAACATATCTCCAGCTTGAAACCGTAGCAACGGAACGAAAGGGGAAAATACGTAATAGTGAAATGTCTGCGTTAGAACAGGCAGTTTCGCTATGATTCAGAAGTTAGTAGTAGGTACCATAACTTCTTATAGGTTGAAAAATTTCCCTACGTCAAAGAAAATTTCAAATAAATAACTGAACAAAGCAATTAAATGCGGGGGAAGCAGAGTTAACTGCTAGAGGACGATTATTGCAAAACGTAAAAATATTTGGAGGATTGTTAAGACCACCAATTTTTTTTCTTATGCTTATGCCGTGGATGTTCCCTCACGAGAATGCACGTGGAAGGCAACTGTACGTAAAGTCAAGCGTGCCACAAAAGCCTAGTCAAGACCACAACCGCACTATCAAGAGAGTACTTCCAACCCTGTTTCACTCTGTTGGAAGTTTTGTCTGTTAAATATGCCAACCTAAAAGAAAAAAATCCAATACACGACACTCGTTTGCATACTATACGACTTCAATCTTTGATCGCACGAATAATATTAAAGGGGAAACTAAGCAATTGATAGTAGAAATGGGCGGTGAAATAGAAAAATATCGTCGGACGCATTCGTGGAGCGGTAAAATATTCAATCGGGCCAATTCGGGTCCACGAATAAATTGTGTCCCGCCATTATTTGTTGCGCGTCCTGGCCGCCTAAAATCGCTGCCGTACCTACATTGATAGTCGTCATTTTTCTCTATGCTATCGTTAATATTTTACGCGTGCGTGTCGGCGGTTTACGGCCCCACTCTTAACACTAAAACGTTTTAGCGCTGCTCTCATTGTTTATAACATTTTACTATCCACTTTTTTATAGTTTATTGCGACTCGAGTGCCGTTCGGGGTAACGACACGTAACCGTTTGTGTGACGGTTCGAACTCCGATTATATGTCATCGAATTTGATTTTTATTGAGGTTAAATAGTAGCTGCTACTCGGTTATCAACCGATTTGTGGCTGTTCACGTATTTTGACTGCGAAATAACTTGTAGACTAATGAAAGCTCTACATCTGATCTTTGTCTTCACAATTATGTACTTTGGCGAACCTCATAATGTTCCGTTGCTGTCTTAGAATTAGAATGAATGTCCACCTAGAGGCGAGTAGCTCTTCCTTCAGAGACTACCTCCTGAAATATCTAATAAAAATCCGTCTCTATCTCTCTGCATCGTCATTCTCATTGCTGAAGGTCAATGGGATTCACGCAAGATTTTTCCATTTGTATCTGTCCTGCATTGTGGTGAGAAGCATTAACAGACCGTGAGCAAAAAATTTTTTTAGGATACTTACCCTAGTAGGTAGATAGTAATTTCCGTTGAGATTTTGTAGCCAACGGTAGCCAACGGTTATGGGAGATGGTAGTGGTAATGCCGACTAAGTCCCCTCGTAAGGCCAACCACATCCTTCTTTTCTACGGTTGGCACCCTGATTTTTAGGGACGACAAGTTTTACTGTTGGCCAACCAAACTAGGGACAAAGGCCCAACTAACAACCAACGCAAATTGCTACTAGGGTAGTAGAGGACTTAAGCGGGCAATGTGACAGAAGTAGTATACGAGGTGCACTGCAGGCATAATATATTATTCATTCGCATAACAGCTGTGGTTTATGTTGCAATGTCTAGGTACCATCAGTTCGTTTACTTCCCTGCTTAACTAGAAGTAAGTACCTATCTAAAGAATCATATTCTACCTAAGTACTTGTATGTCCAATCATAAATCGAGTAATTAACTTAATGTCAGTACTTAAGTAATAGGACTGAGACAATAAACAAGAAATGGGTTGGTACCGAACTGTAATTATCCATCCAAGTTTGCGAGCTCAGGAAAAGAATTGCTCTCCTTTGTGAGAGAGGGGGTAAAAGGGGTGCAGGGAGTGTGTGGGGGGTGCTACCCACCGGGTAGGCTCACATGGGACGCGCTCTAATGAGGTGCCTGAAAGCGACAATGTCTTTGAGCAAAGCAAATGTGTAGGTATCTTATATCTACATACGAGGGGTGGGGTTGTCTCTATCTCGATTCACGCTTCATAGACGCCGAGTAGGTACGTACGTACCTACCTACCTACTTTACATGACATGTTTTATATGGCGGTGTGACTAATTGTTATCTTATTTTTTTGTTATCTTATTTTTTTCTTATGTCAGTAAAATGGAGTGGCGTGGCAGTAGAGTTCTCTAGATAGGGATCACGTGAAGACTAAGTTACTATCTCGTTTTCGAATTTAGTTTTTAATTCAGCGCTTCATTAAAATAACATGTCATCATGAATTACTTAAAGGACACTTCAATACAATTATTCTATTTTCTCATAAATTGCATAAAACTCAACCATTACATATACCTAATATACTAAAAAATAATTAGGTAAATACCTATACCAAATACTCGTATAGCTATAGCTTTGAAAGTTTGAACCGTGCTGTTAGCTCTGGGAGGCGAGACGGTGCTTGATGGGACGAGGTGGCCGGACGGTAGCCGGTGCCGGTCGCTCGGGCCGGACGAGGGCCGAGCGCCTTCCGGATCCGGGGCCGGTTTTAATTTCCCCCGCGGGCGTTAAGTTTAAACACCCGGAGATGAGCGTACTAATATCATGCACGGGCCGGGCCGTCGCCATAGCGACGCACACTCAAATGACGTGTGGTGTGAGGCCGGGGGTAATATGATTTGAAGGCCCCGGGCGCGACACCCCGCGCCCGCTTGTTTGCTCTCCGATGCAATCGCGATACGAGCACCGCCCCTCTCCCCCGCGCAGCCCGCGCCACACACATCTCTCACCTCCGTCTTCGATAACCGCATCGGATTCCTTGTTGCAAGCCACCGCATCCTATTGAAATAGATACACTCCAAACCACCTACCTACCTATCTATTCCACTATTCGGTATTCCGTGTCGCCCTTAGATTTTCGCCCGGGTTGACACAACTTATTCGAAACGAGGAACTTACATATTCATTAAAAGTTTTAATGGTTGAAGTTTTTTTGTAAGATTTAATCTTAATCTTCATAATGTTGTCATAAGGTGCGTGAAGTCTGCCATTCGCATTGGGCCAGCGTGGTGGACTATGGCATCTAACCCTCCTCTGAGAGGGGACCTGCGCTCAGCAGTTAGCCGTAGGTTGCTGATGAACACGCGTCCGGCTATATACATATTTCTCAAAACTAATTTCAGATTCATGAATATGTCGCTTATTACTTGAATCTCAGTAAAGCATAATGAATATTGATTTGATCACGTGTTTATTTAGGTATAGAATAGAATAGAAATTTTATTCAAATAAACTTTTTACAAATGCTTTTGAATCGTCAGGCTCTACCACTGGTTCGGAATGCCGTTCCTGCCGAGAAGAACCAGCAAGAAACTCGGCGGTTGCTCTTTTCAAACAAGTTTACAATACAATAAATACTATGCTATATATGCAGTGTTTCCACAATGAGGGAAGTTCCAAAAATGCATACCAACTAACTTCTATCTTAAGATGGGCAGACATAAAGTAGCCCCATTCCCGCCGGTGGAACCCGTTCACGAGTATGACGCATGACCCAGCCGTTGCTTCGCTCAACCATATTTGAGGGAACGTAACAACCCGCATCACACGACACCACCACACAAATGTTTAAAGAGTGCGTGGCATACTTATGCTACCCAGGTTATAAATTACCCATGGATGAATTATATCCCCACGAGTTGTGGGAACTGAGCCGTGAGTTGGCAAGGTCGTCTGGCAGCGACAATTACGCGATGGCAGCGCTCATTAGACGCAAGGTGCGACTTCATGTATCATGTATCTCACGTCGTCTTGAGCGGACAATAAAGCAATCAATTGGCGGCCGCGTCGCTACCGCCGCGCCGCTCCATGTTGGGCCCTAAACGAGCTCCGGAACGATAACCAACATTACATAGTCATAAATTGCACCATGAAAAATGCAATCACCAATTACGGAATCCGTTTTTGAGGGTCGTTTTTGATATTTTCTTCCCTTCTCGCACTCAACGCCTTTAGCTTTCGCTAATTATATAGAACTGTACGTTATCAAATTATGCTGAACCTCCTAAAACGGAAAGACGTCGTTTTGTATGAGATGAAGGGTTTGCGCCATTTATGGCACAACCCTAAAAGAGCAAGTGATAAACAAAATGGTATCACATAATTCCTCTAGATAGGAGTAATTACGACAGAATTCATCGAAAATCATTGGATTTGTTTTGCAAATCAAAATCTGTTTGCTACAAAGGACATCGTAGAACTGTTTTCATACGCGCGAAGCTAAAGCAGTGCAGGTATAACAAACAGTGCCTTTTTTATTTTATTCAACCACAAGATAGCTCTCACTTGATGGCAAGTGACGATGCAGTCTAAGATGGTAGCGAGCTAACTTGGAAGGGGTATGGAACATATAATTAATTGTTTTCTACACGCCATCGTAATCGAACGCTAAATCGCTTGGTGCCACAATTTTTGATGGTAAGTACCTAGCCACGGTCAAGACATACCACTAGAAGACTATTGAGCTATGCAGCATGAAGTCCTTGAAAATACTGAAGGGTATATAATATGCCTTTAGTTATCTTTGAAGGATTGATTATTATTATCGAGGAGTTTACTGAATAAACGGGTCGTTGCACATCTCGACCGCAATAAACTCGTCCAAATGGTCGAGTTGGGATAATTCATTTTTATTAATTTTTTTCATGCACAACTCGACCAACAGCAAAATACTGAGTTGTTTATGTACAGTCAAATACTAAGCATAACGTCTTCTAGTCAATTTCTACAGCGTGTAGGAAAATACTGAAAGGCATGATAATAATGTGTGCATGTGTCATAGAACCACCTCTAAAAATGTATCTTGTATGGAGTTCCATACAACGCTACAATACTGCGACTGCGAGCTTGATGGATCTTCGGCCCGGACCCTACCAGGGTGACACACGGATTTTATAATTAATTAATTAATTAAACCTGTGAAAGGTTTTTGCTAGGATCAATAAATTAAATATCTGTAAAAATATTGATTAGAAAGAACCATTCTTTTTCTTCATACCTACATCCTACAGAGTAGGTAAAGGCCGTCGTAGGCCGTAGCTTGCTGCGCTATGCTTGCACGCAATAATTGCAGCGCGGACGCCGGGGGCCCCGGTAATGCCGCGCGTGATATATGATACAACGTCTAATAACAGAGCTCGGCCCTCGCGCCGATTATCCTTTTCTCGGCAAAGACGATTGGTATCGATCGCGACGCTCGCTCTCGGCTAATGAGTGCAGATTTACTGGTCATTATCCACTTTCGCCGCTCGCCCGGAGCGCGATGAAGACGTCGCGGGGAGGGCTTACAGCGCACCAGCTCCTAGCGTAACTGCCCTTTCGATAGGGTAATGTTATCGCTTCCTGATTGTATCGTCCACTTGCGTCCTACCTTGTCTGAAATGCCTTTTCAGTAATGAAAACTAACCAGATCAACTGAATCTTTTCCCAGCAGAAACATTTGAACCGGCCAAACTGCCTAAGATTTGCAGGTCTTTCGACACTTCATCTAATAAGTAGCAATACATAGAGTTAGAGTCTCCAACAGCGTTTTCCCATTGGGCCAAAGTATGCTTTACAATTTGCTAAGTTTGAAAAATAGATTTTATTATTCATAAGCTAAGTATTAACTATCTGCCAATTTGCTTTGTGCTAGCTTGTGGTGGTCTATAAACCCTTCTCTGAAAGGAGACATACGCTCAGTAGTGAGCGTTGATGGGTTGCTAATGATGATTGACTATATAATATATAATATATTATAAACAACTATTTCATTCACGTTACGAGAATTGCACAACTACCGGAACCCATAACTATCTGGATGTTTTACGAAGAATTTCTTTACGGTAGACACTTTAATAAAAATAATCCAAATTCATTGAATGTATTCCAATAGTTAGGTAGCAACAAGAATTAGCGAATATCGAAGCTAATTTGGAGATAGATTTTTAAAATTCCTCGGAAACCCTCTCATTTGTCCGGGATAAAAAGGTAGGTAGACTGTGTCACTTTTCAAGTCATCAACTATACATACATACAAAAAAAACACGTTGATCCGTTGCTGCGCGACTGAAGAACGAACAAACACAATTTCGCATTTATAATATAAGTAAGTATTCGTAAGAGTTTTTAGTAATTCTAAGGAGTTCAGCAATCTGGTGGGGCAACACCGGCCGCCAGCCGCGGGCGCACAATTAAGCGCGCTCGATCGCTAGACGCCAAGCGCCGTTGCCCATAGCTTTGTGTTTTATCCTCGGTAATTGCGAGCCCAGCACGAATCGCCTTGGAAACACCACCACACAACTGGCGGTGCAGTATAATTGCGCTATTGTTGCATCCGACCCACTAAATAGAGCTTTCCACCTAAATTATAAGTAGTCCGGTCAATCTAGACCAAAAAATGAGAGTGAAGGTACATAAAGTCCCAACAAGCTGAGAATCAGTAAAATTGTTCAAAACATAATTATAAATAATATTTAAAAGTTCCCCATCATTCCCGTGTATGGGAAAAAAATTATTCAAGGTCAAAGGTCAAAAAAATGAGTTTTTCGCGTTTTTCAGCAAAACGGTAAGTTTTATCATAAAAGTACCTTAGACAAAATTGTAGATCATAAAATTATCTATAAAAAATTTATCAATACTTTTTTTCCTACGAGCCACCGTTTCTGAGATATAACGATTCATAAAGTTATAAAAGTTGTTATCATCATAATATGCATGAGTACGCCACGTATATACATCTCTAGAGTTGTATATTAGTTGTTGTTTGAAAAACAAGATTTAATTCAATGTGCTGAAGTTTTTAAAAAGAGTAATTCAACTCAACAAGAAGTTATCACCAACGGCATCCGCTTTCTTCTTTCTATGTACGGAGCTCCTAAAAAAACTATCTGTTTGGATATGCATCGATATGCATGTTTCTTTAAAAATACTAAAAATAAAAAACAAGTTCAATCTTGTCTTCCTCCAACCTCAGTTGCTGCTCATCAACATCTTTTTCGGGTGTATTACTAAGTTCAAGTGTGGCTTGGTTATCAGCTAGACCCTACAGACTGGGGTTGGAAGTTGGTCAACAATATATTAGTAGTCCAGTCATTTAAGCTTAAATTTGGTAAGAATCTCGGAATTCGAGATACCCAGCTGTAAGTCTGTAAATACTTGTATATTGACACCCTAAAAGTGGTCTCAAAACCTACATATGGTAGGGTGTGCGCTACTATTAAATTTCAAGGTCAAAGGTCACAAAAATCGGTTTTTTGCGCTTTTTTTGTAAATATCTCATTTCCTATGGGTTTTTTGCTATTTGTATTTATTATCAATATTGTAGAATACAAAATTCTCTACAAATTTTGTAAAAAAAAAATTTTTATACGGTGAACCGTTTTCGAGATAGAGGGCGGAGAGCGCGAGGTCACAGCATCACTTCAGGTCAACCGGTGCCTCCGGTCGAAAACGCGCCATATATAGTTGATGAACTATCGATAAATCAATGATTATAAAATATTTGTCATTTTTATTAACTATTATATTATATTTTATCATTTTCTTCATGCATTAAATCTATATATATTCAATAATACTGATAACCGTTTCCTAAAATTAAAAAATAATTAAGGGAAAAACTTAAATCATAATATAATTATATTCCCATTTACACTAATGACATTTTAAATAATTAAGTGCATCTTCTTTAAAATCAGTAAATTTTAAAATCCTTCCACTACGTCAAAAATTATACCTGGGAATTATACAGGCCCCTATTATACACTACGGACCTTTCTATTTATAGCCAGTAGGGACAGATGTTCAATATATATCGCCGGGTACTGTATGTACTACTACTATATACTGTATATATATATATATATATATATATTGTACTACTACTATATACTGTATATAATGTCTATAATGCTCCGAAATCTGTGAAAAGTCTCGATCATCTTCGTTATATGCATTACGTCAAGTCTACAAAACTTAATAAACCTGTGCAGCTTTCAAATATTCCACCAACAAGTGCAGCTGCTCATCAACATTTCAAACGTGTATATTATCAAGTTCAAACTTGGTTAGGGCATGATTTGGAACCCCAGGTATGGGGTTGGGCAGTGCGAAACGATTTTCTGGAGCCTATCATGACAATTTTACCACCTGCTCCAGAAGATTTGATAAATACAATTTTCTGCAACTGCAAGAGTGGTTGTGGTTCGCGATGCGGATGCAGGAAAGCGGGCTTGCAATGCTCTTTAGCTTGTGGCCAATGTAATGGGCAAGCTTGTCTCAATGCTCTACCATATCAGAGCGACATTAACGAAGATGGAACCTTTGACCCCGAAATCATGGAAGAACTTGAGACAAATGTCGTTGAAGACGATAATGAAGACCAGTTTGAAATTTACCAGCAGCCGGAAGACGACGATGAAGAGGAAGAAGATGATTAAAATTATATTTTGTAGTGTTTGTATTGTAGTTTTTGTACCCTTTATTCCATTTTTTACTATTAATAAAAATAAATGTATTGAATGATATTTTTTAATAAAAAGATTAATTCATAATTTATTCATGTAAGAAGTTAATAATATTAATTAGGTTAAAATTCAAATATAATTCCTATATTTTCATTAACAATTCTGCAATTACATGGGCAGGTAAGTGTTGTTAAATAAATTAATACTGAATAAAAAGTGGATAGGTTAGGAAAAAAATGATAAAATATAATATAATAGTTAATAAACATTGACAAATATTTATAATCGTTGATTTATCGATAGTTCATCAACTATATATGGCGCGTTTTCGACCGGAGGCACCGGTTGACCTGAAGTGATGCTGTGACCTCGCGCTCTCCGCCCTCTATCTCGAAAACGGTTCACCGTATAAAAAAAATTTTTTAACAAAATTTGTAGAGAATTTTGTATTCTACAATATTGATAATAAATACAAATAGCAAAAAACCCATAGGAAATGAGATATTTACAAAAAAAGCGCAAAAGACCGATTTTTTGTGACCTTTGACCTTGAAATTTAACAGTTGCGCACACCCTACCATATGTAGGTTTTGAGACAACTTTTAGGGTGTCAATATACAAGTATTTACAGACTTACAGCTGGGTATCTCGAATTCCGAGGTGAACTTACGATAATGACTGGACTATAGAACCAGTTCAAACTTTACTCCCACCTGCGCCGGAAAAACTGCTGAACACAATTTTTTGCAACTGCAAAAAGGGATGCAGTGCTAAATGTGGTTGCAAAAAAGTCGGACTGTTTTGTTCTCTGGCATGCACAAATTGTCAAGGCCGGTCGTGCTCTAATGTTGAATCACAAACAATCAAGGATTCGTTTGATTCCGACGAAGTGTCATGCGATACATCGCTATTGACGCAATTTACTTGCATCCAAAATGAAGATGAAGAAGAAGCAGGAGAAGAAGAAGAACAAGAAGAAGAACAAGAAGAATTTGAAACTTACGAATCAGGCAAATGAACTTCACCACTTTTTTTTTAATTTACATCGCTTTTATCTTTTCCAATCTTTGAAAATTTCCGTTATTTTGCAATAGTTTCACATTAAACAGGATCACAACTGACCCGTGGAGTAGGCCTACTGGGGAAACCAGGTTAAAAAAAACGCGCTAAGTACACTCATAGGTGGCGTGGAAACGTGTGCATATTATGACGATACCAACTTTTATAACTTTTTGAATCGTTATATCTCAGAAACGGTGGCTCGTAAGAAAAAAATTATTGATATATTTTTTATAGATAATTTTATGATCTACAATTTTGTCTAAGGTACTTTTATGATAAAACTTACAGTTTTGCTGAAAATCGCGAAAAACTCATTTTTTTGACCTTTGACCTTGAATAAAATTTTTTCCATACACGGGAATGATGGGGAACTTTTAAATATTATTTATAATTATGTTTTGAACAATTTTACTGATTTTCAGCTTGTTGGGACTTTATGTAACTTCGAATGTCTAAATTGACCGGACTAAAGTAGCCTCGGTGCAACTTTCTTATCTGTTACGTGATAATATGGTAAAACAAGTCTTCACTGAAAATAACCTCTTCCTATCCATATCATAAAGATACCATATATACTATGTTTATGAATCATATACACATACTTAAAAACAGGGCTAGGGATGTACATGTTTATATTATACTTACATATGTCTTTATGTATTTATTACCTACTTTATGTTTTTATTTAGGTAAAGTTTCCTTCCTTTTATTATTTCTTTAATGAAGTAAGTAAATGAGTTTTGCTTGTACTACAGCTGGTTAGGGCGGGGCTCGATGTTCGTGCTGTCCGCGCAGCAAGCGCGGACGCTGCTGGGCGCGGCCGGGCGCGGCGCCGACAGCGCGGGCTCGCTGGTGGACATCGGCGCGGGCGACGGCGAGGTCAGCCGCCGGTTCGCGCACCTCTACACCGACAAGTACGCCACGGAGATATCGGGCTGCATGCGCAACGCGCTCAGCAGTAAAGGTTTCACGTGAGTACCTACGCTGTTTCCACTATTCAGTCCTATAAAAAAATTCACAACATCAGAAACTTCCTTTTTTGGACTCAATTTAAAGGTGACAGGTGAATGACGTGATATTGTGACACGGTCAAAATATCACGTCATTTATCAATGTTCAGCAGCAGACCCACTTAAGATCGTATGTGGAGCAGATACAATGAAGTGGCACCCTTACCCTTACGTTCCAAGCTCATTCAGGCAAAAGAACTTTTTGTGGACATTTTCTAACAAAAGAAAGAAGAGACTCCTTTCACACGGATCTATCGTTTTCGTTGGCAGGTTGCTGGACACCGAGCACTGGTGGCGGGAGCAGCGCTTCGACTGCGTGTGCATGCTGAACCTGCTGGACCGCTGCGCGCGGCCGCGCACCATGCTGCGGCAGGCGCGGGCGGCCCTCGCGCCGCGCGGCGTGCTGCTGCTGGCGCTTGTGCTGCCCTACAAGCCCTACGTTGAAGGTAGTGCTCTCTTTTCCAATCGGTGTAAGGCCTTGGCAATTGGTGAAAGAACCTTTTCCTCTGTGATCTTGCATGTAAGGCCAATGGACTATGCTAAAAATACCCGTAGAACTACGAGTGTGTACCTACCTACCTACATCTACGTCTTATATCCGGGGGTAGGTATACCAATAAATATCTCTTACTCCTGCTATACGTCTTTCTGTAGGGCTATTCTGTATCTCAGTGGCTATCGGAAGTTGCTAAGAACTGTCACGATAGTTCGATAGTTATTTAGCCCAATTTATATTAATTAGGTGGCTCATTGTTTTTCATAAAACTGAAATATCCCTCTGGTTAGTGGTTTGAAAATGATTTTCACTCTTAATCACGCAAACGTCATTAAAAGAGCCATTGACTATAAGACATTTGTAGACATCTGTCATTTGACCAAGAAGGAGAATAAAAAATGGTAGATTAAAAAGGAAACATTCGTAACTCTAGCATGGAATACACAAAAAACCGACGACACTGTTTTTCTTTTACAGTAACTTCAGACCACAAACCTGAAGAGCGTCTCCCGATCCAGGGCATCACGTTCGAGGAGCAAGCGGCCTCCTTCATACAGATGATGCGCGACGAGATGGGCTTCGAGCTGGCGGCGTGGTCGCGCGCGCCCTACCTGTGCGAGGGAGACTTCGCGCAGGCGTACTACTGGCTCGACGACTCCGTCTACGTGTTCACGCCCGTGAGCTCTTGAAACGCGTCTACGTCGCTGCGGACGTAACTCAACGTTCAACAATCATTTTGTGCGAGTTGGCGTATTCCAGCGTATATGAAGGGTACAGGAAAAGAAGGGGCTTATAGGTTAATCTAGAGAAAATGGCCACTAAAAGGTTTGAGACTTCCATGACTTTTTAATAAGCCGATTTACCACAAAATGGACCCCTGTATCAATGTGATTATTTGTTTGATTTTATTGAAAATTTCGATGAGCCCCTTCGTTTTCTGTACCCTTTATTTATGTTTTGCGTTATGCAAGTTTGCTTGACGTCTTCATCCTTGCGTAGCGTCTCCATGATCCGTGCGACGACTTTTGAATTCTCTTAAGAATTTGTGGTACTTACTTAAAAGGTGTTGAAACTTTAAACCTCTTTGTAATATTGAATGTGCTAAAATATTTTAATATTAAGCTAAATAACGAAACATTCTCAAATTGTATTAAAAAAAATTATATGAAAAAAATAAGAAATACTTACTCGTACTTTTTATCTTCCCAAACTAAGATAAGTAATTAAATGTAAATGCCTCAATAAAATTTAAGCGCAAGTTTTTTCTACCTCATTTTTGTGACCACCGCCACCGGTGCATTTAAAACGAGCAAAGGTGACGAACTAAAATATGTTAATAACATAACAATAAAGAACATAACATATTTTATACAAATATGTTGAAAAAACTGGTGCAAATTTTTTAATCCATACAATTTGTTACCCACGCGAGTGATATGATATTTTTAATAATTATAATATTATATAATATACTTAAATTAAATAATCTCCACGTACGTGTACTGTAGCAACGAATGAATCATTTTCAAAATTTTGGATGTGATAAATGTAATCTTTTTAATTTTCATTAGCATTAGCTTTATTTTTCATAAAAAATTTGTGTCGTGCGAAATTTTGTATAGCTTTTAATATTCCTACCTGCAGATTTCAACAAAGTCGTGTGAAGTTTTAGCTGAGGAATAAATTGGGCATTCTGACAGTTTTATATTGAAAATCTGCCAAAATACCACGCTCGGTTGACATTTTACGTTTTACGTTTTTTGGTGAAATGCCCTAAATGTCGTAAAATTTACGTAAATTGTGAACTCATTTTATGATCCTATATTTTTGTACATATGCTGCTTTAATACAAATTGTGCCACAGATTTTTCAATAAGTTTACAGTAAAATTTCTGCATATTTTTATGATCAGTACTTCTTCTTCTCTGAGCCTTCTTATGAGGCCCATATTTAGCGAGTAAGTCTCGGATCCGTCATCCGGAGATTCTTAATACCCCATGCCCCGCCATTACCACGACCGCTGCAAGGGTCAGGAATAGCGAGGCCTACGGGAACTAGGGGCCTTGGCCTTGTGTCCGTTTCCATTTTGTGTTTTGCCCATAATGACCACGCTGGGCAGGCGTGTTGGTCATCGCAGGGCTAGATTGATCGCGCCGATGTCGCTGCTGCCCGACACCGGCCTGTGCCATTTGTTCAGTCTAGCTATTATGAGATGGTTACACCGCCATCTGTCGGTCGTCAGAGCCTCGTCAATAGACCAGCAGGGGGCACCGCGGGCAGGTGAGGTTGAATTTGGAGCTAGATGGAGTAGCGCTCCCTTACCCCCTTTCATCAGATCAGTACTTAATTATTTATTTATTATTTTTTCAACAAAGTTCCTTATCGGACGGTACGGACTTGGCGGATGGGGGCTATGCGAAAAAAGTAAAATTCTGTCACGATCTTTGTGCGTTGCCTTCGTTTATTACACACATTCCTTCATAGCTTTGGTGGCGTAGCGGCTAAACGAAGTGAAACTATCGGTTCGGGGGTTCGGGACTTCAAATTATTATTATTATTTATTTTTTTTATTTTTTTTATTAAGTATTAATTTATTATAAAAAAAAACTTCGTTCCAACCGAGTGTTCCACGAGACACGCATTTTTTAATTTAATCCAGGTCTTATAAACTTTACCCAATTTTTCAACCGCCAATTCCATGTCGCCAACAAAACTGAGGAATCATGTTTTGACAAATCTGCACAATCGATCCCTCATGTCAAGTTCTCGACCCCAAATGAATTATTATATTATATTCTCCTTTTTTAATAATACGTAGGTAAGTAGGTAATATTTTTCTATTGAAAATGTCAATTTGTAATTTGATCTGTACTGTATTTATTTAATAATTAAATGTGTTTTATGCAATATATTTATGCAATAAAGTGATAAATATATAGAATTCTGTTTTATTTGCCCCTTTTTTCCAGTCTAGCCCCTTCTCTCACAAATAGGAGCAACAAGGCTGTTCACTTAAATAAGTGTTGATAAAAGCAGGTACTACCTAACCTAAGCTGTAGGTACTGGTTGACGGGAGTTGTTGACGTTATAATGAACAATATTTTTATCACCATTTTAGCGCCGATTTTTTTCAAAAGTAAGAACGTAGGTGTATGAAACTAAAGTCCGGCCGCTGCTGCTGTAAAAATGCCTTCCTTAGTATGTCAGTTGTTCATGTCAAGGGTAAAATCGGGATAGAATCCCCACTTTATTAAAGGAACTTCTAATTTTAAAACAATTCCTATGAATATTTTAAGATGCTGCCAGATTACGAAGTAGACAAATCGAGAGGTTCTCACATACCTACCCGCGCCTTTCCGGATACCAATACTCTTCATACAATTATTATTATTATATTGTACATAGACAGAACGCGAAGCCTATACAACTGTAAATAAGTATATTAACGCCTGAAACAAGCGTTCGTCGCGTTTGCCGCCGAGATAATCGCATTCACAAACCAAGGGTCTATACCACTACGGCATCTGTCCATCTGTCCCGGTTTTAGCCTAGTTTTAGTCTAAAAATGATTGCTAGTGTGGCGATCGTAATGAGATTTGACTGGCTGAATTTATGGCGTTCGTGCTGCAAGAATGTATACCAATAGCGAGAGAGTGATGGGCTGCATTAGAGGTGATCGCGATCGTCACTCTAGCAATGCCTTCCTGAAGTCTGTCAGTTTGTCAGCTGTAAATTGTCTAAGGGCGGTTTTAGATTAGCGTTTTTTCGACGCATATTATATAATACACACATCAAAAGTGTCTAGGGATCAACATATATTTTTGCAACTTTTCTCCTGATTGATATTAATTAAAATTTTCTTTAAGGATTCATCAAATAAAGTGTTTTCGTTTGTCACAGTAACGATAAACCAAGTCACCTTTGCATTAATAAAGAAATTTGCCATTTTCCTAATAAAGGGATTTTTGACATTTGAACCACTAACATTAAAGTTCGAAAAAAAGACTGAAATAACAGTTTTCTTTAAAATTTTATTGGGTAACTTAAACAATTAATAATCCGTGTTTCTACCGCGAACACTAACAACACAAGAACATCGGTTTGGCATACTCAAAATGAGTTCATCCAAATCACGCTGTGGAATGGCCGCCCATGTTCGTTGCAACAACAAAAAAAGGTCTTCTTGCCACTGGATACCCTCCATATTCGGCAGAGCTCTTCTCTGTAGCATATCCCATGCATGCTCAATCGGGTTCAAGTCTGGCGACTGAGCAGGCCAGGGCAGGACATTGATGTTAGCTGCGGCGAGAGTCTGTCTTACAACTCTTGCGGTGTGCGGTCGTGCATTATCATGCATTAACTGAAATAAGGGACCGATTTGCACTTGTAGAGGAACGATGACGTCTGATACAATCGTCTCAGCATAAATTTGAGCGTTGAGGTTGCCTCTGATCCAAATCAACTCAGTTCTTCCGCCGATCCAAATACCCGCCCATACCATGATGGTTCCACCACTATAAGGATGGACTTCCTGGCAGGATTTTAATCGCTGATTATGAAATTATGAAATGCACCAAAAAGGATCCATATAAATTTATAAAATCATAAATTTATTACAAAGCCACATCTCAATCACAAGAAATCCGCATAAAAATGCTTGATCCCTAGACACTTTTGATGTGTGTATATAGCATAGTTTTTGAAAGCGCCTATAGGCGCGCCTTTTATATAAAGATAACTAATTTTCCATTCGGAAGAGAAATAAAAACAACATAGTTGCATCACTTTATTTATTCTAATGCATTTCTTGCTCCACTATATTTTTACAGACGATAAACAATATCAGCAAACTAAAAGTTAATGGCAAGGCCAAATTAAGCCACTTAACATTTTTGTAGTTAGTTCACATAGATATAAAAACATCTAGATAACCGAACGAGAAAACTGCAACGGCTGAAGTTATAATTATCACAGACTTTCGATTGCAACATTTTAAATGAAGATGTAGATTTTGTATAAGATACGAAACTGATTAAACAAACTGCATATTTCTAACGTGCATACCATATCGTATAATTATAGTGTTTACCAAAAATAATAAACATTTCCAAGAGGTACGCTTTTCAGTCGCTTACTTAATTATTATTTATTATTAATATTATACATAATTATATATTACAGAATATTTTATTATGTAATTTTCTTTATGTATTTGAATAATATAACTTTAAAACTTGATTATAGTAGAAAATAGTTGCCACAGAAATTTGTTAGCTCATTCCAAAACACTGGTTTACTTTGTCCATATCTATTTATATATTTTTATCATATGAAATTAATTAAGTTAAATGAAGGATCTCACCAAATGTTTTTAATTAATCGGAGCATACAGTATTAGATATTTATATAACTGTAAAAAAAGAATGCCCATAATACACTGCTTTGTATGAATATTTTTTGCAATTTAAATATTCAAAATAAATAAATGTCAGTCAAAATCACCAAAATAATAAAATTATACATTACTTATGACGATTGTATAAATTGTATAAAAAGTATTGACTTTATTCAAAAATTTAAATATCGTTTATTGAATACCTACTAGACATTATTGTTTTAATTAACTGATAGTTTCATCACTTTTTATACAACTGACATAATGTACCTATTGTATAAATTTTATTTATGATTGACGTGCTCAATTTTTGCTTGTCCAACTATTAGTTTTTTTTCTGGTGTGCACACAGCATTACCGGCCACTCAATGATACGGAAGCTGAGATCAAAGATTCCCCCAAACAGTGGCTCTCGCCGCTCGCGTCACAAACCTGATATGTCTACTGTATACGTTTTACCCACATTAAAATACTAATTTCATAGTTAATTCCGCCGATAGGACCAATGGTAAGAAATATGATATCAATTTTTGACTAGAAAGCTTAATAATTCTAATACAGAGAGAGATTCTTACGGTCGTCATAATACTTCGAGGACAGTGTTCATGATTGTAAAAAAAAACTTAATACTAGATGTTTTTGTAAAAGTTTTAGAAGATTATGGAATAGCCTCATTACGTATTTGGATGAGGCAGCCATTAATTAAGTTATGTAAGCGCCCCTCAAACTTGTTAGTACGTCTTATACACGTAAGTACGCAATCGCAGATACAACTTTCATAAACTTAACATTTTTATGTCTATTTACAAAACAACTCTCGACAAGTTAATAGACAATATTTTTCCAAAGTTAGTGTGATTTTCAATCATTAATAAGTATATTCTGTATACACGTAATCGTAAAAAATGTAAAAAGCTGAGTATACATAAATATAAAGAAATGTGATGCTTAAAATATATTACAGGAAAGAAATCATTTAAAAGATAAATTTTTCTTACGCAAATACAACCTCATAAACCTAAATTATATTATATTATTAATTATGTATATATATGTTACGCTTTACAATTTAGAATATTAAAGTGCTAAGGTATAAAAAATGTAGGCTTTGCCTATTTAATATTATTGCACTAATGAACTTAGGAGTTATGAAGCCGATTTTACATAATATTGTGATGTTAATATTATATAAATAATCAAGCTGTTGAATATAAAGACATAATATTATCTCATAGAAAAAAAAATGGAAGTTTTAAAGCTAAATGAACGTAAAGAATGTATGTATTATACAGACACCATTATACACAGAAGTACTGAGTTGGAAATTAAAAAAAATCGAAATACTATAACTACCGATAATCGTAGTATCATACTAATATTATAAATGCGAAGTGTTTGTTTGTAGCTTTGTCCTTCAATCACGCCGCAACAGGGATACGAATCGACGTGATTTTTGTATGGGTATAGTTGAGGACCTGGAGAGAAACATACGCTTATCTTTTTATCCCGGAAAATCAGAGTTCCCGAGGGATTTTAAAAACTAAATCCACGCGGACGAAGTCGCGGGCATATGCTAGTAACTTCATATTTTTGACAGTTTATCTTCACCTATATTAAACTTCCACCACGATTATTAGTAATAAGTTATTAAATAAATAAAGAAATTATAAACTCCGACAACCACATTACTCCACAGAGTTGACGTTCCTACGATTATAATTTATCAAACCTTATTTTATACACGCATCTACAGTCTAGACAATGTGAAAAACTTGCAGTCTTCAATACGATACTATCCTCTCTATCACTTTACAAGACAAGACATGGCGATTGCTTCTTTTTATTTAATTTTATACGAAATACTAATTTAAAAAATCCTTTTGAGTAATAAATAATTTTAGTTAACTTACAGTACAGTACCCAACATTAAACATCACACATCAAGCTTTAGCTAGATTCAAGGTATAGCTTCGTAGAACGTCGTCTCAGGCACAAAGCGACAAGACTTCACAGAACTCTATGAAGCCGAGACTAGCCGATTCTCTCTTTCTGAGGCTCGATGTGAGTATTTTCCTGAGGGTACTGTAATTCAGCACTTTTTAAAACCAAATTAAATTTGAATTTCGCGGGGCAGACCCGTATAATCAACCTTAAGTAGCCTACAGTAGCTTTACTTATTTTTAAATGAACAGCTAATCATCATAATGTAATAAACTGGGTAATTTAGGAATATTAACTTGAGATTTGATTCGAATTTAGAGCGATATTAACTTAACGAAATAACTAAAAATTAACATGTTTTTAGTCTACTTATTTCCGAAACAAACCCCACACTTGAAATCCTTAACTTACATAATACTTTTCTTAAAAAAGATCCATGTCAAGACTCCGCTCAAACCTACAGCTATTACACCTCTATCACAGTGTAAATAATGCACTTAAAACAGTAAACCAAGAACAAACATTGCGCAACTAGGACGAAATATAAACCTTTACCAGTAGTAAATATAGGGCCAGTAACGTCTCCAACAAAATCATCACTATCCTTACTGATATAGATGCGTATATTGTTAACATTTCGCAGAGTAGAGACAAAGGAGAGTGGACGTAGGATAGCAGCCTGGCGGCTAGTTATAGTCCTTTAGAGTAATACGGCTCTTACGACCTTCAACAGTAATTTTATTTTATTATATTATTGACGGTAGACCGTGTATGACCAGTGCGTTAGCCGCCAGTCGCTCTTCAGACTTCACAAGAAGTAGACGTACAACATAAATGAAACATGCGATTGTTTTTACCCAACCTCAGTTCTATACTTCTTCATTATCATCTATAAAATCAATGTATATTATTTAAGACGTTACAGACTCCCAAAAAATAAACTTACAATAATATTTATATAACATCAAAAGCAATACAGTTACAAAACGTAGTAACATCAAAAAAAGGAAAAAGATTAGATGAAGAGTTTCATCTTAAAACACCAACAAGGATAAAGTAAATATTACGAACAATAATAAAATACTTAACTATATCTACCTACTATATATAATATGTATTTAAATTTGTGCTGAAAAATGAATTATCGTTACTATAACTATAAACAAAAATTATGATATAATTGTGATTAAAAAAAATCATGTTTAACACTGCCTGCATGTCAACTTCTTTTTTTTGTAAGCTTCTTGTAATATTCAAACAATAATATATGCGCATAACTTTTTTATTGCTTCTGTACGCGCATAATATGTAAGTGTAATAATAAGCAAGTGGAGTCGAAAATATTATTGCACTGATGATAATAATTTTTAACTTTTTATGCATCTTTACTGAGACTACATAATATAGGTAAATTTTTATTTTCATTTTTTACTTTAAATAGTTTTATTACGTAGAGATTCTGTACTACATATTATTCGAAACTTTAAAAAATAAAGTTATAAGATCCCTCTAAAGTAAATCCATATACATGAAAAAAGAATACCTCTAAATAGGCAATTGCTTAGAAAACGTTGGGTTAAAATTACCCTAAATAAAAGACCCATACTTGTACAATACATAATAAATGAGTGTGTGTGTATGTACGTACAGTGTAGTAGTGCATGTAAAGGCTAGTTACCGCTCACGATTTTGCGACTCTCTAAGTCTTCCATGTTGTTCGAACTGGAAAGTAAAAACGAATATTGGTTGTACGAGGAAAATATCAAATGCCGACGTGTACTGCAATATACCATGATAACTGTAGATCGGATCCATATTTATCTGAAGTTAACCAACCTTATAAAATTAACTTAAATAAATTATCATGAGTAATAACATCTTCTAACTTAAATAAAACTAAACAAATAACGGAAACTTGAGGTAATGTGAAAGGTAATGAAATCAATATTCATACGATTGTAGATAAATATGTATAATTATTTTCTACATTTTTTTTATTTATAGAATCAATAATTTGGTTAACAAACCAAACCATATCTGTAAAAAAAAATTCTCACCGTAGTTTGTCGTCATTCTTCCACGACGTGACCTGAATGTGCGGCGGCGGCAGGTAGCTCCGCAGCGATTGCACCAACTGGATTGTGTCTAACAGAACTGCAACAAAAACACAATAAAAAGCTTTATCTTAAAACAATTACTTGCAGCCATTTGTTGCGCAAAATTAGTCCAAACTCGGACTAATTTCTTAAACTGGACACTTTCAAGATAAGATTTTTATATAAACTTGTGAATATGATACTGCCATTGCATTGGCGCAATTAGAATGCCATAAGCCTACTTTGTCGTCTTAGTTTACAAATTGCGAAAAACCAAATTAAATTTGAATTTCGCGGGCAGACTCGTATAATCAACCTTAAGGGGGCTCAGTATGCGCGACCGAAGTTGCCGGCGCACGTGGGTAACCGGCTTGCTATTTCACCTAACATTTGTGTGAGAAAGAGATAGACTCAGTGTAGCGAGTGCATGGCGCATACTTCCGCGCTACCGTCCCGCTCCCGCTCCGTGTCGGGTGAGAGGCGCGATAATTTACACCGAAATCAAGCGCGCGAAAAGGGTTGAACAGTCGTTTGGGAAAAGTGTTTTTGAGAAAAAATTACTAAATGTATGTTTACAAAGTAAAGTTATTTGAACTGATGAATAAATAAACTATGTCTAATGATATTTTTTTTTGGAATTTTCATACTCCTAATGTTATTTATTTGCGCCCAAAGTTGTCATAAATTTAGTGTGAAAATGACGATCTTTCGAGTCTCGTAACTTTATAACGAATATTTTTTTCAGAAACCTAGATAATTGAAATCAATAAACCTAGATAAAGACGAGGCAAATCGACATAATACTTAGTTTTGAGCGTACAATATCAAATAATGTAGTAATCACTCATCTACGTTTGTATGAAGAAGGTACTGGCTTGAGTCACCTTAAGCGGCACATTTCATAGGACACAAGGGCAAAAACAAAGCTTCTCCATTGCATCTTGTAGGCTCTTTTCAATAGATACTGACTAAAAATGAATTTTTGAGCAGAAACAGTTTAATCACATTTTTTATTCTGGTTTATTTTTATTATATTTACACCAACAACTTCCAAACAATATGTCAACATTCTTAATCTAATAGATGATAATAGTGTGGTTGTCAATTACAGGCTTAAAAAAGTAAATTACCAACTAACATGCACTACTACTTATTAATATACTTACTTAAAATAAACATACTTAATCAATATTTTGTAACTAATGAATTAGAAAATTCCGAATAGTGTAATTAGGAAAAAAAACAGCAAAAAGAGCAACAGATTCTATCTCAACTAAAACAAAAAACGAAACTTACTTAAATCTCAGGCATGCAACACAGTCAACTATATTATAATGTCCTCCCGACCGAATCCGATCACGGCGGCCAACCTCCTCAGAGATCAGCCATCTGCGCGGGAGATATTATAGTGCACAAGTGTGTGCACAAACACAGGTTCACTCTCTTTTCCCTCACTCTCATAGTCCGATGGGATGGAAATTTACGTGCTCTCCGAGGCGCGGGTGTGAGTCACCGCCAACTTTATAACCGGGCTAGTACTGAGAATTTCTTTGTTAGAAAACCCCAATAAATTATTTTTCCGGCCCGACCCGGGACCTCGTCATCCGCAGTCGAACAAGCTAACCACTAGACCAACGAGGCAGTCAAAGTGTGTGTTTAGTAGTTTGTGATTTTGGCTGAAAACGAAACTTGTTTCACCCGCTTGCGATGTAGATTGCGCAGGCGGGCGGCGGCACACTCCGCGACGCAGTATATACTCACTCTTCTGCAGCTGCTCGCTCTGCTTGCCGTAGGGCTTGCACATGGCGGGGCGCACGCAGGGCCGCATGCGCTGCAGGTTGCGCGCCAGCTCCGCGAACGCGCGCACCACGCGCTCCTGCCCGCCGCCCGCGCTGCTGCCCGCGCCCGTGCTGCTGCCCGCGCTGCTGCCCGCGCGCTCCGAGTGCGCGCTGCTCGCGCCGCCGCCCGACAGAGACTCCAGGCTCTCCAGATTAGCCCTGGGGATGTAACAGAATAAAATAAACCTGTTTTTGAAAGCTTTGTTCGTCTGTCTGCTGTTTTTGACTGATTGTTTGTGTTTTTAAGATGCTCATCTCCAAAGGTAACTTGAATGTAGCTTGGAGCAGTATATAGGGTTTACTTCATTGTATTCGAGTCACAGGAATAAAATGATATTTTATAAGTATGTAATAACTAACAAGCTTTAGAAGTATATAAAGTTTTAGAAGTATAAAAAATTTTTAGAAGTCTGCTTGGCTTGGTAGTTTGTAGAAAAATCGAAAGATGTACCTCCGATGGTTGATTTTTAATTTCAGAAACTTAAATCCACATAGACAAAGGTCTAGGTCAGTTAGTAGGTATAATAATAACAGAAGATACCTCAAAAAGTCGGTGAGCTTGTGCTCGTCAGTGTAGTGGTGCTTGGCCTTGGCCTCGAGGCCGGCGTGCGCCGAGGAGCGCGTCTGGTGCGCGTACTTGTCCACGGGCGGCTGGTGCAGCGACCTGTTCTGCATCAGCATCTGCTGCGATAACTTCTCCGCGCGACGCTCCGATTTTTCACCTGCCAAGTTTGCTGGAAATTCGAAATATAGTACATGTATCAGTGTTGTGTAATCTTAGCTCAGATTGGGCCAAAATTGGTAACTGGCTTACTGTTTATATCTCAATAGCCCAATGGTCAAAAGTGCGAACTGTAACTAAAAGGTTGCAGGTTCGATCCCCATCTGTTGCACTATTGTAGTACCCAATCCTAACACAAGCTTTCCCCTTATTTTAGGGGAGAGGAGAATATTAGTCTTTAAAAAAAAGTTCAAACAAGACATGTTTATGTCAGATCATAATTGTGTCTTGTTTGACTCTATCTTAAGTCAGAACTTAGTCAGAGTAGGCTCTTTAGATATCAGTGTAAATGTTTGTGTGAACTAAAGTGAACCATAGTAAATCTGCCTGTTCTAACAGAGATCTATATCTATATAATTCATTCCCTGTTGCTACAGTATAGCAAGGGAGTGAATTTTAATAGGATAACAGTGTGATGCGGCACCGCACCAGTGTTGTGGCCCCACCCATCATCATCATCATCATTAGCAACCCATCAATGGCTCACTACCTGAGCGTAGGTCTTCTCTCATAGAAGGGTTATAGGCCATAGTCCACCACTGGCTCAATGCGAATTGGCGGACTTCACACACCTTCAAGAACATTATGAAGAACTCTCAGGTGTGCAGGTTTCCTCACGATGTTTTCCTTCACTGTTGAAGCAAGTGATATTTAATTGCTTAAGGCGCTGTAGTCAGTCACGATCTTCATATCACAAGCCGAATGAAGATCGTCCAATTTAAAATCTATGGGTCATAATATTATGAAAAAAAAAGTAGTTATAATTGATCGTATTTCTGGCCTGATGGCTGTTTCCTAAACACGATGACGCAAACTTTTCTCGATAGAAAAAAATTGCAAAGTTGACTCTGCAAATACATAAACTCCCATCGTTCTCTGTTATGCATACATTTATTTTGGTAAAATTATTTACAATTGTTTTTCATATTTTAATACAACAAATGGCTGTTTTAGATTTTATTTATTGCAACTGTTATAATTTTAATATTATGCATTACAATTTGTCACTTGGCCCTTCTATTCCCAGAAGCGACTTCTTTGTCTCTCCTACTCAATTAGACAGTGATCGCCGAGGCGTGCTGCTAGGTGGACCTGCGTCGCGCTGCGCTCGCTCGGCTATCAAATATTATCGTAAATTGTAATAATTGAAAATTGTTTATGTTTATACTGAAAACTATTATTTTGTATATTTTAGACTTTAGAGAAGTCAAATAGAGTGTACCTAATTATAAGTTTGTATATATTAATATTGTAAATAATTTATCCATCAAAAAAGTTGTAAATAAGTAGGGACTAGTAGAGCAGACTAATTTTGAAAATGGGTCCGAAAAAAAGCAAAATCTAAGAATTTACAGTATAAAAAAATCGGCCAAGTGCGAGTCAGGCTTCGCTCTTTTAGGGTTCCGTTAAAAAAATTTAATTAAAATATTTCCATGTACCCATGGAAACATTTTAATTTAATTTTTTTAATTTAATTTAATTTTTATTATTTGTTGTTATAGCGGCAATAGAAATACATAATAATTATGTGAAAATTTCATTTGTCTATCTATTACGGTTTACGAGATACAGCCCGCTGACAGACGGACGGACGGACGGACAGCGTGGGCTTAGTAATAGGGTCCCGTTGGTAACCTTTGGGTACGGAACCCTAAAAATAACAAAAGCAGATGATGGAAGTTGTAAAGTAAGTAGGTACCTATTTCAATATTTTGTAAAGGATGATTTGTGTAACATGTAATGTAATGGATCATGAAATATCAATTTCATCATCAAGTAAGGTATCTAATAATGGTGGGATGCATCATGCAAAGTAAGTACATCATATAGGTACATCGTACAGTTTGGCTAATCAAATTGAGGTCAAATTGACGACCTCCCTGGCTCAGTGGTGAGCGCTGTTGTCTTATAACTGGGAGGTCTCGGGTTCGATTCCCGGCGGGGTCAATTTGGGAATTTATAATTTCTGAATTGTCTCTGGTCTGGTCTGGTGGGAGGCTTTGGCCGTGGCTAGTTATCACCCGGTCACGATTTAGCGTTCCGGCACGATGGCGTGTAGAAACCAATTAGGGGTATGGGTTGAATGTTCACTGCCATATCCCTTCCAAGTTAGCCCGCTACCATCTTAGACTGCATCGTCACTTACCATCAGGTGAGATCGCAGTCAAGGACTAGCTTGTCATCGAATAAAAAAAAAAAAAAAGGTAGGTAGGTGGTAGTTAGGTACTTTATGGGTATGGGTAGGAGTAGGGGTCGGGGTAGAGGTAGGGGTATAGGTAGGGGTAGGGGTAGAGTTAGGGGTAGGGGTCGGGGTCGGGGTAGGGGTAGGGGTCGGGGTAGGGGTCGGGGTAGGGGTAGGGGTCGGGGTAGGGGTAGGGGTAGGGGTAGGGGTCGGGGTAGGGGTAGGGGTCGGGGTAGAGGTAGGGGTCGGGGTTGGGGTAGGGGTAGGGGTAGGGGTCAGGGTAGGGGTCGGGGTAGCGGTAGGGGTAGGGGTAAGGGTAGGGGTTGGGGTAGGGGTAGGGGTCGGGGTAGAGGTAGGGGTAGAGGTAGGGGTAGGGGTCGGGGTCGGGGTAGGGGTAGGGGTAGGGTCGGGGTAGGAGTAGGGGTAGGGGTCGGGGTAGAGGTAGGGGTAGGGGTATGGGTAGGAGTAGGGGTCGAGGTAGAGGTAGGGGTAGGGGTAGGGGTCGGGGTAGGGGTCGGGGTCGGGGTAGGGGTAGGGGTAGGGGTCGGGGTAGGGGTCGGGGTAGAGGTAGGGCTCGGGGTAGGGGTCGGGGTAGGGGTAGGGGAAGGGGTCTGGGTAGGGGTCGGGGTAGCGGTAGGGGTAGAGGTAGGGGTAGGGGTCGGGGTCGGGGTAGGGGTAGGGGTAGGGTCGGGGTAGGGTAGGGGTAGGAGTAGGGGTAGGGGTCGGGGTAGAGGTAGGGGTAGGGGTATGGGTAGGAGTAGGGGTCGAGGTAGAGGTAGGGGTAGAGGTAGGGGTAGGGGTAGGGGTCGGGGTAGGGGTAAGGGTAGGGGTCGGGGTAGAGGTAAGGTCGGGGTCGGGGTAGGGGTAGGGGTCGGGGTAGGGGTAGGGGTCGGGGTAGGGGTAGGGGTAGGGGTCGGGGTAGAGGTAGGGGTCGGGGTAGGGGTCGGGGTAGGGGTCGGGGTAGCGGTAGGGGTAGGGGTTGGGGTAGGGGTCGGGGTCGGGGTAGAGGTAGGGGTAGGGGTAGGGGTCGGGGTAGAGGTCGGGGTCGGGGTCGGGGTAGGGGTAGGGGTAGGGTCGGGGTAGGGTAGGGGTAGGAGTAGGGGTAGGGGTCGGGGTAGAAGTAGGGGTAGGGGTATGGGTATGGGTAGGAGTAGGGGTCGAGGTAGAGGTAGGGGTAGAGGTAGGGATAGGGGTCGGGGTAGGGGTAGGGGTAGGGGTAGGGGTCGGGGTAGGGGTCGGGGTAGGGGTAGGGGTAGGGGTAGGGGTCGGGGTAGGGGTCGGGGTAGGGGTCGGGGTAGGGGTAGGGGTCGGGGTAGGGGTCGGGGTAGGGGTAGGGGTAGTGGTAGTAGTAGTATTATTATATGTATACTTAGTGACATATTTAGTTCCTATCACAATCTGTCCTTTTCTGCATATTACTTTTACAAAATAATGTCGATGTTTCACATCTGCCAGGCGTCCTACGACGGCTCACAATTTTTTTGTACCTAAAAGTGCCTAAAATTACAAGTGTAGATCACGATTCGCATGCGAAAGGATCCTTTCGCATCCTTGGTTCCGTAAGGATGCGCACGGATCCTTCCAGATCCTTACGCGTGCGAAAGCGTCTTTGGCAACTAGGGCAATGCATGAAGTGCCAAAAAGTATCGATATATCGAATCGATGAAATTAGTTTCTATCTCAAGTATGTGTGCAAACACAGGTGCACTTTTCCGCCATGTTGGAATTCTTTGATAATGGACGGATTACGTTCAAAATCGATATTTAGGCTTCCCTAGGGTCAAAAAGAAGAAATGGATGCCAAAATTAAAAAAAAGTCACCGCCATATTGAAATTCTTTGTTATTCGACCGATTTCATTCAAAATCGATATTCAGTGGGGTCACGAAAGAGGAAATGGATGCGCAAATTTAAAAAAGTCACCGCCATATTGAAATTCGTTTTTTATTGGACCGATTACGTTTCAAATCGATATTTAGGCTTCCCTGGGGTCAAGAAAGAGGAAATGGGTGCCAAAATTTAAAAATGTCCCCGCCATATTGAAATTCTTTGTTATTCGACCGATTTCGTTCTAAATCGATATTTAGGCTTCTCTGGGGTCAAGAAAGAGGAAATGGATGCTAAAATATAAAAAAGTCCCCGCCATATTGGAATTATATGTTATTGGACCGATTACGTTCAAAATTGATATTAAGGCTTCTCTGGGGTCAAGAAAGAGAAAAAGGATGCGAAAATTTTACAAAGTCACCGCCATATTGAAATTCTTTGTTATTCGACCGATTTCGTTCAAAATCGAAATTTGGGCTTTCCTGGCGTCGAGAAAGAGGAAATGAATGCCAAAATTTTAAAAAGTCACCGCCATATTGAAATTCTTTGTTACTGAACCGATTTTGTTCCAAATCGATATTTAGGCTTCCCTGGGGTCAAGAAAGAGGAATTGAATGCGAATATTTTAAAAAGTCACCGCCATATTGAAATTCTTTGTTATTCGAACAATTTTGTTCAAAATCGATGTTTAGGCTTCCCTGGGGTCAAGAAAGAGGAAATGGGTGCCAGAATTTTAAAGAGGGAATGGGTGCCAGACTTTTAAAAGTCCCCGCCATATTGAAATTCTTTGTTATGGCGGGGACTTTTTAAAATTTTATCACCCATTCCCTCTTTCTTGACCTCAGGCAAGCCTAAATATATATTTTGAACGGAATCGGTCCAGTAACAAAGAATTTCTATATGGCGGTGTTTTTTTAAATTTTGCCACCGATTTCCTCTTTCTTGACCCCAGGGAAGAACAAATATCGATTTGGAACGAAATCGGTCTAGTAACAAAGAATTTCAATATGGCGGTGACTTTTGAAAATTTTGGCACCCATTTCCTCTTTCTGGACCCCAGGGAAGCCTAAATATATATTTTGAACGAAATCGGTCCAGTAAACAAGAATTTCAATATGGCGGTGACTTTTTAAAATTTTGGCACCCATTTACTCTTTCTTGACCCCAGGGAAGCCTAAATATCGATTTTGAACGAAATCGGTCCAGTAAACAAGAATTTCAATATGGCGGTGACTTTTTAAAATTTTGGCACCCATTTACTCTTTCTTGACCGCAGGGAAGCCTAAATATCGATTTTGAACGAAATCGGTCCAGTAACAAAGAATTTTAATATGGCGGTGACTTTTTAAAATTTTCGCATCTATTTCCTCTCTCTTGACCCCAGGGAAGCCCAAATTTCGATTTCGAACGAAATCGGTCGAATAACAAAGAATTTCAATATGGCGGGGACTTTTTAAAATTCTGGCACCCATTCCCACTTTAAAATTCTGGCACCCATTCCCTCTTTCTTGACTCCAGGGAAGCCTAAATATATATTTTGAACGAAATCGGTCCAGTAACAAAGAATTTCAATATGGCGGTAACTTTTTTAAATTTTGGCACCCATTTCCTCTTTCTTGACCCCAGGGAAGCCTAAATATCGATTTGGAACGTAATCGGTCCAATAACAGCGAATTTCAAGATGGCGGTGACTTTTTAAAATTTTGGCACCCATTTCCTCTTTCTTGACCCTAGGGAATCCTAAATATCGATTTTGAACGAAATCTGTCCAGTAACAAAGAATTTCAATATGGCGGTAACTTTTCTAAATTTTGGCACCCATTTCCTCTTTCTTCCCAGGGAAGCCTAAATATCGATTTGGAACGTAATCGGTCCAATAACAGCGAATTTCAATATGGCGGTGACTTTTTAAAATTTTGGCATCCATTCCCTCTTTCTTGACCCGAGAGAAGCCTAAATATCGAATTTGAACGAAATCGGTCCAATAACAAAGAATTTCAATATGGCGGTGACTTTTTAAAATTTTGGCACCCATTTCCTCTTTCTTGACCCCAGAGAAGCCTAAATATCGAATTTGAACGAAATCGGTCCAATAACAAAGAATTTCAATATGGCGGTGACTTTTTAAAATTTTGGCATCCATTTCCTCTTTCTTGACCCCAGGCAAGCCCAAATATCGATTTATAATGAAATCGGTCGAATAACAAAGAATTTCAATATGGCGGTGACTAAAATTTTGGCACCCATTTCCTCTTTCTTGACCCCAAGGAAGCCTAAATATCGATTTTGAACGTAATCGGCCCAATAACATAGAATTTCAATATGGCGGGGACTTTTTAAAATTATGGCAGGCATTCATTTTCTCTTTCTCGACCCCAGGGAAGCCCAAATATCGATTTTGAACGAAATCGGTAGACTAACCAAAAAAAAAAAAATTAAAAAAAGCATGTTATTGTATTTGGTTAGGAATTGAACCTGTATAATTTTTTTTTGATTATCTATGAACATGAACTGGAACCATGCTAACTGAGCCAAATAAAGTATAATAGGATTGACGAAAATAAGTTACAGTACCTATTAAGTTTAGATAAATAACCAGTTTTGTCAGTCGGGAGTTGTTTCCCGCCAGAGTTGCTTCGCGCCATTTCTGCGCTTCGCACGGGGCGCCCCGCGGTGGGCGGGACTACGACTCCGCTCCTTCCCCTGCTTCACCCCCTCAAATACCTAAACTTTGTCTGCCTCCTCGCCTTAAACGCAATTGACTCTGAAAAGTCAGAGGTGCGTACTGGGGATCGAACCTGCAACCCCCCGAATCCACAGTCCTAACCACTAGGCTATCACTGCTTCAATAAATAAATATTAATAAACTCACTGAGGGCAGCGAGGTGTGGCGCAAGTGGCAGTTGATAGTCCTGCGGCAGGGCAGCCCCGCGCAGCAACCGCTCCACCGCCGCACTGTCCGGTAGTGCACCGCTGCCTGCTTCTACATATATATGAAAATGACACATATTATTGCTATCTTCTAAAAATATGGGGTTTACACAGAAAAATACCCTGAAAAATATTATAATAATATAAACCTTTATTACTGAATTATTTACATCTTATTTTTACAAATCATTGTATATAATTTTATTGTATAAATTAAATTAAGTTTGACACTAGTAAATGTGTTTTATTTATTCAGTTTGCCCATGGGCGAAAACTGAAGATATTAATTAAAATTAAATCTTTTCTGAATCTGAACGGTTTTAAATATGCTGGGTCAAAATTCGCCAACCTCCTTTTGCTCCCGCTATCCTCTGAAGCCAATATTCGTTTTTCGAATAGGTATGATGAAAAATTATTTATTTCATGTAGGCCAACATGTGGCTCTTATGATACGTCATAACTCGACCACCAGTTTGGAAAGAGGATTCTGCTGAGAAGAGCTTGCAAGAAACTCAACAGTTGCTCTTTTCAAAATAATCATTTTACAATATTATTATGTAGCTATTACATTGTAATAAGTTTTATATCATACTTGCTCAGTAACTAGGGATTACTATGGTGGAAAGTCTCCTTGTAAGTTGGTGTTTGCAATTCAAGGCAACATTACGTCGCACTATGCTTGAATTGTAATGTTCACATTACAGTTAAAGCTATGCAAAACTCCTTGGTAAACAATCTCTTTTCTTATAAAATGGTAAGAAAACTTTTTACTGAAAAAAAAAACACTGAACATGGCGGCATTTAATTTCCATACATTTCAAACTATGCAAAACTCCTTGGAACTCAGAGCCGTAAAAATAAAATAGAAAACTATTTACGAAAAAAAAATGGAAATGGCGGCATTTCATTTGATCTGAAAGTTTGTGAAGTTTGTTCGTAAAGGGATTTAAGTTATTTACAACAATGTCAAGCACTTCATCAGATGATGAAAAAGGAGGAGAGCCTGATTTTTGTTTGCTTGAAGCAGAACAAATGATGCAAAACCTTTTGCCGGATAAGTCCAAAGAGCGCTACGTGAAAACTTACGAAGAATTCAACATAATTGCAGCAATATTACTATAATTAATTATAATAAGGTAACCATTTTTTTCTATTTTTTCTCTAAATTTGCTAATTATTCTAATTAAAATTTCATTTTGCATTACCAATGTTTTATTTACCTCGCAAGAATGATATAAAGTAGAATGCTTACCTCGGTTGCAAGTAGCTATTACACCCTCGAACTATATTCACCCTCGCTCGCTGCGCTCGCTCGTGTGACTAAATATCTCGGGTGCACGCGATCCATTAGCGCCCTATGCGAGCTGCGCTCGCACTGGCGCCAAATTGGATCTTGTTCTGTAATAGCTTACTTACGTCCCTTGTGTAACAATCTACTATTTTATACTATCTTGTGGGCAGCAGGATGCCAAGTCAATTTTACCCATGCAACTTTGTTAGAATAGAATATAATATTTCCACAATGAGGGGAAGTTCGAAAAAAGCGTACTACAATTCAATTCATGTTATGATGGACAGATAGAAAGTTGCCCCATTCCCGCCGGTGGCACCCGTCCACGAGCATGACGCATGATCCAGAATAGGGTATTTGACTACTTTTAGAAAATCATCTTAAATTTTTAATAATGCTATGCTGAAGCTAACAAAACGTATATTTCGGCATAATTTTCAGTATTTTTCATAAAAATCGAGAAATAAATTCAAAAAAATAAATTGCCGCCGAAACGTTCCATTTGCTCTCATGACGTAACAGTTCACATTTCAAACAATGACAATTCCACATCCCATATGTGGCGAGGACTGTTACGTCATTCGAGATCACGGAACGTTTTCGATCACGTGACCATGGCCGGAATTATAGCAATTTTATTTAATGTTTTCTAATTAAATAAAACTTTATTTTTTAGTTTTGTTGTATGGAATAATGTTTTTAGATAATAATCTTTTAGGATGACACCAAATGAAACGATATTTTTAATATAGTCAAATACCGTATTGAGTGTCATGCTTTTCAAATAGATTATCAACAGAGATGGGTAAAAACTTGGGACTCGAAAGGAAACAGGATATAAAGATAGACAGCCACCTAAAGTAAATGGTACTGAAGCTGATTTAAAAACAAGATACAGGCTTATTTATGAGTTAAAACTATAAGTATATCCTTATATATATTTTTTCTCAAATTTGCTCGGAAATCGCTTCTTTGTTTAAAAAAAACGAAACGTCAATTGGCTCATTGCTGGCGTGGCGCCAGCAATTACGTAACAGGATAATAATGTAAATTGCTGGACAGGTACGAGGTTTTTAAAATGTACACTTTCCTCTATTAGGTGTTTCTCCTCTGTGATTAGGTGTTTTAAATGTGCATTTCTTTCGCTGAGTTATACAATTTAAAAAAATAAGAATGAATTTTTTTAATTTTTTTTTTATTTTTTATTATCAATTAAGAGGAATATACAAAAATGTTCTTATTAGCACACGAGAAACCACTTAGGTTTAAATTGTGAGCTATAAGCCGATTCTGTAAAACACAAATACCTATACTAACATTAACAAACCAATTTATCCAAAAAATATGAAATGGATGAATATGAAATGGAACAAAAAGAGCGTGGTTTAATTGGAGGTAAAGAATTATTGGTGACTGGTGTTTTCTTTTACAATATATTTCTTGTTCTGAACTAAAAATGGATTCGGAATCGGATGAAGAATTAATGGACTTTACACCACCAGATATGGCGGAAGAAGCTAAAATTCTATCAGAAAATCTTTTACCACCAAAATCTAAATTGTACTATAACATTTAACATGAAATAAAACAGTGTTTCTTTAATCATTTTTTTCTTGTTTCCTCGCAAATTAGAGAAAAGTACTATATAAGCCTCGGCCGAAATAGCAATTCATGGCCTCGTTTACTTAAAAAGGCCTCGGCTAGCGCCTCGTCCTTTTAAAATCACTTGGAAGTCCTCGGCTTCGCCTCGGCCTTCCAATGTTACTCGTCCATAAATGGCTTTATTCCGAGCCTCGACAATAATGTACTATTATTGCCTCATAATCTGTCCACCTTTCAGATTACAGCATGCTCCCTGCCCTTTTGATTGGACTGATTGACATTAATGTGGGTTATTGTGGCATCTACTTTAATATTATGTTTCCACATTTTGTTGCACAATAAAATGTAACCTGGAATATATGTGGGTTGCTGGGACAAGTGCTGCTGAATGGATTTCTGTGTCATCTCCAATTGATTCTTGTAGTAGCGACATGCTGGATTTGGGCAGTTCTGAACAACTTCTACTATAAACTCTTTTTCCATTCCAAATTGATCTCTGCCTATGGTATAAGACTCCACAACCTGTAAACAGTAAACAAAGGGTCATCGTGATCCTATATTTATACTGTTTATATAACTCACATAAAGTTTAACTGGAAGAAATCTCAAGAATCTAAATAATTATTTCTTCCAGTTAAACTTTAAGCGAGTTGATATAATAATAATAAATAATAAGTTAATATCTGATATTAAGTTATAATTTCTACACTACAATACTAATTTTGTTGTATACTAAGACCAGTAAGCCTATAGAAACCTAGTAGCTTGGTACCTGCACACACCAACCTTATACTTAACAGCCTTACCTCTATTTGGCTTGCGCTGGTATTTGAACAGGTTCTTTCTTGCATCAATAGATAATTATTTATGTGTGATAGATAATACACTTAAGCAATTGGCAGATAAAATTACTGGGTTTCAGAAGAAGTAGCTCTTGTGGAAGAGAAAATTAGAAGATCACGTAATTGACTATTTCCCTACTTTAAAAAGATATTCTACAAGAAAAATCGATAGAAATCCTTGATCCCTCTTTAAAAATAATGTTTACACAGCACTTGCTATCATTAAGCGAACACTTTTAAAAATATTTTCCTGATAATCTGGAGCAATATGACTGGGTCAGAAACCCTTTTCAGTCACCCACACCATCAACACTTTCAACAGAGGAAGAAGAACAACTAATAGAATTGTCCTGTGATTCCAGCCTAAAGCTTCAATATGACAAAAGGACAAACTGTTTTAATTTTGGAGCTCAGTTTCTCATGAATATCATGCCATCAGCATTAAAGGATTTATTACCATTTGTGACTTTATACTTGTGCGAAACAGGCTGTTCTGCAGTTGAAGTAATAAAAAACAAGACATGCAAAGTAATGGCAGAGTCCCAAGGGTGTCACAGTACAAATAAGTTTGGGAAGCCTTGATCTACACAATCATTCCCTAAAATTTTCATCAAGAAATCTTTAGAATATATATTTCTGTAAATAAAATAGTTACAATACACTCACTGCTCTGACAGTAGCCTCCAAACCAAGATGCAGTCCATGCGGGCCATTCATGTGTTTCAGCATCACAGCATTGGCAAAGTGTTCATAGGGTAGGATTATTTTCCCATTTTCACGGTATATCAGTCTACCTTGTGCATCTAATCCTACTCTTGATGCCATCATTCTGTGAATTAAAAATTTAGTTTTTTAATATAAATGGCAATTAAATATAATACCTAAGATAATTGGACGTAGTTATGCAAAAACGTTCCAACCGACTATTCTGTCAAAATTGAGCTAATAAGCACTATGCTACTTTTTGAAAACACGCTTCATCAATATAGTTTAAACATTTCCATCCTTACATAATTATTCTTTTATTTCCAATGTTCCAATGCACAATGCATAACACATTCATAGCTAAAAACAATTAAAAACGCATCTATATGACTTAAAACTTGCTGTGGGTTGGAATGTTTTTACATAACTATGTCCAATTATTTAAGCTGCTTTTAGCCTCCCCTACTAAGGTCCATCCTATTTCATGTGATATTATGTGTATTTGTTTTTGGCACATTTTATATTATTAGGACACATTTCTTTATTTCATAATTATAGACTAACTTATAGCTCTTATGTTATTATCTGCATGTTATTTTACAAACTGCTGCAATATTATTTATTATGCATTTATTATGCAATATTATATGTATCAATGTATCAATAAATTATCAACCTGATTGAAGCATGAACAGGTTTCACAACACATTGCAAGTTTATCAATCAAAAATAAGTTAGGTTAGGTCAGTTATTTCTTATTAGACAAGCAAGTTAGTAAATTTTTTATTAATACATTTTTTAATATTTAATGAAAGTGGCACAAAAATCATATTATAAAACAATAGTTCTTGGTACTCATGCATATATTATTTATATACATAAATACTCTATTATGGTAACAAACAGGGGAAGCTTACTGTAAATAAGCAGCACTAGGAAGCATGGAGGATTCTTTGAGGTCACTGAAGCACTGCAGCAGCTCTATGCTGGGGCTCCAGCCCTTGTTCTGCAGGTACAGCTGCAGCAGCATGTACAGTTTCTCCGTCACGTAGCCCTCCGCGCCATGCGGGCCCGACGCACTAGAGCTGCTCGCGGCGCCGCTCGCGCTCCCCGAGCTCTTCGCCAGCACATTTTTCATCGTCTCGGCCAAATCCATCTTGTAGATGTCTAAATAAGTCCTCTTTTGGGAATCCTGCACCAAAGTAATTGGAAAACAAATATTGTTTTCAAGATCGATATAAGACGTCAGTGAAACTCCAAACACAACCGCACAAGTACACTCACCAGAATGGAAATATGCCTTTATCAACAACTGGGAAATGATGTATATTTTTTTTGATTTGCTAAAACTATATCCATGCAACACTTAATTTTTAATTTCGGATAGTATATATTACCTACGGGTTGAAGCTTTTTTTTAATTATTTTTCTTGACGCTGTCAAACATTTTAACACAGACAAATTGTACTCCGTCTACACCTGTGATCTCTGTGATTTTACTGGATTTTACTAGACAAAAAACATAATTTATACGCAGCCTAATAAAATTTATTCTTGGGTTATTAAATGGATTGGCTGGTTGACAAAGATCTCACTTAATATTATGGTCTTTGGTTATTGGTCTGCAAAGCATGGTAGTCGTTTTCCTAGTTCCATCATTCCATGGTGCAAAGAATAAGTGAAAGAGTATATTTTACATGATTCACCACGGATGATTATTATCGGATTACTAGTAGCACAGACTAAAACTTTCATGTGTTTTACACAGACTTTGCCCACAAGACTTTACCATCTTTTGTTTTGAGTTTTTTTTGACCATGTTTTGACTGGTTTTGACTTTTTGAGGTTATGTTCACAGCTGTACACAAAAAAGGCTATATTGTATAAAAAATTGTAATATACGTACATTACCTAACTTTAAAATGGATGAACTAATAGTTGGCACATATGAAGGTTTTTTATTAGGATATTCTTTGCTATCAGAAGATGAAGTAAGTAAAAATAATAATATACTAATTTACCCTCGAACTCAGCTATATCGATGAATTGATGATACATTTCTCGTGTTTCAGGTTACGAAACTAAAACAAACTTTCGCCACTCATTCACATACAACATCGGTGCGGTGCGTATCTATTGCTGGAAAGTTCTTAGCTTCGGGAGGGACCGACGATAAAGTTGTTGTTATAGACTTGAAGACACGCAAAGAGCATACGGTTCTAATGAACCACGATGGAACGATTAACACAGTTGCGTTTACTCACGGTGGTACTCATCTACTTACCGGCAGTGACGATGGAAGCATAATTGTGACTAGAACGGGCAACTGGCAGGTTGAGAAGATTTGGAAAAAGGCTCATGGTGGTAGGTTGAATTTTTTTAATTATAAGTAAGTTATTAAGGGTTTAAATAATTTATGGGACTTAAATCTACATCTCTCCAGTTATTTCACCCTGTGTAACACCAAAGTTTGGTGCTGTTTGTGATAGATATGTTTCTACATGTACCTAAATACTCAATCATTCTGAATTAAAATTTCTCAAATGGCCATTACCTGCATAAAATATGTACTATTCACATGCTTAAAGAATTTACCTATATAATACATTTGAAGGTTTTTCAAATAAATTTTTAAATATCAAAAATTATTGTGGAACTGGCTGTTATCAAACCCCCATCCTCTCAGTAAATTCTCTTTGAGAATCTTGCACCAGTTTCTTATTTCGCATAAGATTGTGCAAAAATTGTATTCTAGTTTAAAAAATAATTTTAATCTTAAAGAGGATTTCTCAATCAAGATTTTGCATTACTTATGTTAAATATTTAATGTGCTGGATTAGTTTTATCATTCCTTGTATGTAACACTGTGCAAATAGACATGTAAGTATATTAAAATATTAATTTCAGGACAACCAGTTACTGCTATCGCTGTCCATCAGTCAGACAAATTGGCATTAAGTATTGGTGGGGATAAAACTCTCCGTACATGGAATTTAATCAAAGGTCGACCAGCCTTTACCATAAACTTAGGCAGCAAGGGAGTTAGCATGCCTACTGAAGTAAAGTTTTCACCTGGTGGAGATAGATTCTCCCTTGTTTCTCTACAAAATGTTGATGTATGGACAATCAGTAAAGCAGGCTTAGAAAAACGTTTGACTTGTAATTCAAAACCAACAACTGTACAATGGATTGATGATGACCACATGTTTGTTGGTCTTGAGACTGGTAATATAATTAACTTCAAAGTTTCAGAAACACAGGCAGAGACATATCATGCTCATAAAAACAGAGTGAAATGTTTGCATTATGAAAGTAATACATTGTATTCAGCATCAAGTTCTGGAGAACTTAGAGCATGGTCTTTATATGATAATAAGCTTAAAGAGGTATGCTCCTTAAATGCTGCTTGTAGGGTAACTTGTATAACATTAAATCGACAAAATCACCTTATCAAGAAGGAAGAATCTGACAGTGAAAATGATAAAGAAGAAAATGTGTCTAAAAATGCTAATAGTAGTGATGTATCAGATGATGAAGTTAAAATAGAAGTTTATTCAAAGAAGAGGAAGCCAGGGGCATTTGTTTCCATAACTTATGATGGTGAGAATGCAGATGAAGTCTCCAATGTGACAGAGAAATCTGAGAAAAAAGTCAAAAGGAGAAGGAGAAATAAAAAGAAAAATAAAACTAATGAGTAACTGCAAATAGGATTTAATTTTTGATATCTTTTTTTCCTGGTTTCTTCCTATTATTATGAATAAAGGTAAAGACTTAAGATGTTTTGCACTGGTTTGATTAACAGATACACAAGGATAGCGTGCTTCCATCTGAATGGACTGCACCATCCACGTACATAATATTGTCTCATCCTTACCCCACTTAGAAGGTAAGGTAAACTAATTATTGGAGAAACGCGTAATTGACGAAGTCAGGTGCTTACGGCGTTTTTAAGTTTGGAGTTTAACTTGTAACACGATTTCACTGCCAGTGCGGTAAGAACGTTTTATGCGCTGTAGCCTGTACTTAGTGTGTTCACTGCCAGTGTGGTAAGAACGTTTTATGCGCTGTAGCCTGTACTTAGTGTGTTCACTGCCAGTGTGGTAAGAACGTTTTATGCGCTGTAGCCTGTACTTAGTGTGTTCACTGCCAGTGTGGTAAGAACATTTTATGCGCTGTAGCCTGTACTTAGTGTGTTCACTGCCAGTGTGGTAAGAACGTTTTATGCGCTGTAGCCTGTACTTAGTGTGTTCACTGCCAGTGTGGTAAGAACGTTTTATGCGCTGTAGCCTGTACTTAGTGTGTTCACTGCCAGTGCGGTAAGAACGTTTTATGAGCTGTAGCCTGTACTTAGTGTGTTCACTGCCAGTGCGGTATGAATGTTTTATGCGCTGTAGCCTGTACTTAGTGCGTTCACTGCCAGTGCGGTAAGAATGTTTTATGCGCTGTAGCTTGTACTTAGTGCGTCGCTTACGCCTTTCTGCAAGAAACCACTTGTTTACCTTTTAAGACAGCTAAAGAGAAGGAGACTTCATTTTACTATAAAAGGCCCTACATAAATTCGAGTAGTGTCTGCTACTGAGCTCAAGTTTGCAAGTTTTTGTTAACATACTGCTGAGATCTGTCAGAATATCGGCTACAGAATTTCTCAAAGCCTGAAAAATGGCATTTTGAGAAAATTGTATAGTTGACATACTTAATAGCATGAAAACTAGCTAGAAATAGCTTAGCAGTTAGCTAATTCAGATTTACCAACTGGTAAACACTACTACATATTTGAATTAAATATTCAAGTTTAAATTTTTACATTTCTAATATAGGTTATTGAAACTAGGCCCCTAGTATGTAGGCTAAGGATAAAGGATAATAAAAAAAACTATATGATGTAGACTTTGGTTTCATTATTTATTTATAAATAAAAATCTTTTCTGAACACACCCAAATACACAAACAATAGATAAATTGTAGGATTATAATAAATTAATTTGGTCCCAAAATAAATATTAAAATAATTTAAGGGAGGTAAATAAAAAAGTCAACAAAGATAAAAAAGTACCTACTCATCAATTTTGGCAATAGTTAATGGGAGTCCTACTTATATTAATCGTTAAATCTTAATTGAAATAAATACTCTAAAGCCGAATACTGGAACGTGTCTTAGCAATTAAGGGTATCCCACATGCTAAGTGCCTCTGATTTTTGTCATTTCTTCCATACAACAAACAAATGGTGAACAGTCACTAATAGAGTTTGGAATGCACTGATGGTGAGATCTATAGATGGCACTCTCACTCAGCTCAGACTCAAGACTGAGTTAAAACGAGACAGATTTATGTCGGGACATATTTGTTTCTCATTTGAACTTAAGTCTTGAGCAGAGCCAGAGTACGATCCATAGATCTCAGCCTTAGTTAATAAGATGCGTTTTAGTATTCGACCGTTATCAGTCATACGAACACAACAAACATACAAAGTCTCCAGTCAATCCACTTCGAGACTATATTTACATGGTAAACGCAACTACAGAACCAAACACGCTCAATGAATACACAGACTGATTAACACTTAGATAAACCCTAATAAAGTTGCCTAAGAAAACTATAAAGCTCAACTAAATCATTCAAATCACACACAGAAATATCTATATTGAGAGAAAGTTATTGGAATGTAAATATAAAATATGTAGAATTTAATACAGGAACTGAGGTGTTAGGAGCTCGTCTAGCAAATACTGTACTAGTGGTTGAAAAAACATGCAGATTTATTTCATGATGAGATCAAGTCATTATGATTTGATGAATGCTTTTAATATAATAATATTATAATGTTGCAGATATACACTAATACATTGGCGACATATGTAAATATTCGTTCACCGGACTAAGTACATTTTGTGCAATACAATTTATAAATAAATGCCGTTACCAAAATCAATTTGTATTTTTCGAATATTTGACCTAAGATAACTATCGCAATGTAATCGTTTATTCAAATACATAGATTCTAAATTATTACACTTCAAAGTTACAATTTATCCTAAGAACTTGAAAATTCCCGAGAAAAAATGCTTATAGTGGTATTTCATAAGGTTCCAAATAGCTTACAAATTGATCTTATGACTAGATTGAGCCAGTATTATCAGACAACCCATCTCACTTCAAACTCAGAAAAGTATAGACATTTAATATAAAATGTAGGAACAACGAAGAATGTCAGCATTGAAAATATATTATTATTCGTATTTATGTCACTTTGGTAGCGCTTATTTTATCAATCCGATCGTTCTATTTCACGTTAACTTAATTTAGCCTACTTATCGATCAATACGATTCGATTCCTCGCTCGTAGCAGCTCTATCGTGTCTACCCTCTAAAAGCTACAAATCTGATGGCACTCTATGCTCTAAGCAGCCGTACTCCGCTAGACTCCTCAAGGGTCAGTCAAATATTTCATAATTTAACACCTTAGATGCATGGATTTACCGTAATTAAATTAGCTTCAATAGCAAACTGTGCCGCTCACAATAAATCACATCGACAGTGCTATTTGAAGCTATAATAATATGTCATGAACATAATATGTGGTGAAAGATGGTATTTATTAATTATCCCTTAAATACAGTAATTTTTACTAAAAAAAACTGAGCTGTCGATGTAATTTACACATCTTTCTTAAAGTTGACGCATCGTTTTCACTAACATAAGTCATAATTTGTTTTAAAATAATAATACATATTGAGTTGGAGACAGTTCACACCAATCATACGCAGACATGTCGTAACTTTAAATAAAACAGGTCAACCGCGAGTCAGAATCGTAAACTAAGGGTTCCGTACCATATAAGGAAACAACGTGTTTTGTTAGATTAAATATAAAATAAAAATTGAAATTATTCGCAAATTTGTAAAGCATTATTGGCAAAGGTTGCAAAGGTGTTCAACTTAAAGAATTCGTTTTATTTTCAATGTTTATATATTTTGCAATAATTCTTTGATTGCAATAAAAGTGGGCACGCATTATTTAAAACTAGCTGATGCCCGCGACTACGTCCGCGTGGATTTAGTTTCTAAAATCCCTCGGGAACTTTTTGATTTTCCGGGATAAAAAGTAGCCTATGTAGTATGTCACCAACCAACGAACCAACCACCCAACGAGTCACACTGTAAATATAATTATACTAGTAGGGCGCGTGGGTGCGCGGCCCGCAAGCGGACCGCGGTTTTTCTTCTCATGAAATAGACTTTCAGGTCCTGATCATATTTTATCAGAAAACCACTCTTCCATCTTCTAAACTATCTGAGATAGACATATGAAATTTGTATAGCCGCCATCTTGACTCCGCCATTTTGGATTTTTTTTTCAGTTCACTGCCAATTGGATGAGGTTTCGAGTGATTTTTGTTTGAGCACATCCCACCTATATTCAATAACCTGGCCGTGCTCTTTACCCGTTTTCGAATCCCTCGATCATCAGCTCTCTCCATATTTTTTCTCAAAATCATTAATTGTCAGAATATGAATTCTTCTATAAAAACAAATTTTAAAAGGAACGGTATCAAAGTCTTGCATAGTTTGTATAGAAAAATAAATTCCGCCATCTTGATTTTTTTTCTTGATCTTGATATTATCTATAATATTATATCGGGATAGTACCTAACTTAGTGATTAACTACCTGGCTATGGCACTGACTGATAAATTTTCCATAAGATTTCCAAAAGGGGAGCTGAAGTCTATTAAAGACCAACAATGATGATGATGATGATGATGATGATTTTATCACATCATCTCTCGTTAACGTCTGTCTGTTATCTTTGTCGTTAACGGTCTGCCAAATAGATCTTTGCTCCGCTCCCCAACAGTGCCTATATAAGTTTCTTTTTTAACCATTTGGTGCGGAATCCAAAAAAAGAATAACAAAGCTGCCACGTAAATGCTCAGACTCTAATAAATAAGGCAAGAAATGCATAAGTAGGAAAGAATAAAATACTTAAGACTAAACGACACACAAACTTACGAGTGTTACTGTTACGACAGACTTGTCGATTGATGTTGACTATGAATCTCTTTGGCGGGAGGGCATTTTTGAATTTTTTCTCAAAGACGACGATTTCACGCAACAAACAACGAACAGCTGATTTTTTATTAATATGCCATGATTAAAGAGGTCCCTAGAAGCCACGAGTCAACTCGGGTTTCCATACAAATCTAGTTTTGCTTTAATCTAGAAACCACATGTCGGATTGATATACTTTGCAAATAAATATAATGGGATTAGACATACCGACATATTATCATAGATAATATGTCGAACGCAAAATTACGTTTGTATGTAAACTCGAGTTTACGGGAGACTTAAGGTACAAAATTGAGGCTACTTTTGTCATATTGAATTCGTATTGTGTAATCATCGTCACGACGCGTAGGACTGCTTTTCGTACATAGCCTTGTTAGGAGCTCCACACGCCGCGAAGGTGTTCACGCGAAGACGCTGCTTGGCATACCTAGGCGGTTTGGTGCAGGTGAATCTCGCCAGTAATATGCATTATGAATTATTCCATATTTACATTTTTTGTTTTAAAAAAACTTGTCTATGCACTTGGTAAGGCTCAAAGAATTAATACGCTCATTGGATTAAAAACAGCTAACCTCATCTATTGCTCCTATCCTATTGTGTCATCTTGGTCCAGGTACTTGTACGCTATACCAAAAAATAGTATTAAATCATAGAAATTGAAATAAAATATGCTTTTTTGTAGAATTACAGTAAATAAGAGGAACAAATATAAAATTGATAATTGGGTACATCTGTAGAATGGCAACTCCCGGAGTGCATCCATCTGTTTTTCTTGTCTATGTTTGTAATGACGTTTCGTCATATTAATGTCATTTCAATTGTCAAACGTCAATTGCTGGTATGTCAAATGTCAATTGCTGTCAACTGTGGCTATTTTTATGTCAAATGTCATCATGACTCGTGTAAGTACGTATTTTGACAATGGTCAAAAAGAACGCCATGTTGTTGCGTTTTGTTTTGCAAAATAATTTCGCATTGTACTTCGTAAAAGGGACCTTTTAATCAGAAATAATGGAAAAAATAATCACTATTTCATGTGAAAACACTATTTCATCAATGGAAAAAATAATCACTATTTTGAAAGACTGTACAAAGACCTGGACCAGGCTCAATATATATTTGAAGCAACCCCTGTCCATACATTTGGCAGCCCGCTCCGCGTGTGTAGCTCCTATTACGCACACAATATGGTTGATAATTTTGTAAAACTTAATTGTACGATAGTCGGCTTACCTGAAATTGTACGTCTGTTTTTGGCAACGTATCGACAAACAGCTGCGGAATTGTCTAAAAATGATTGCTACAGTGTGACGATCGCAATCGACTCTGATTGGCTGGCACTCTCTCGCTATAACGGAGAAGTCAAACTACTACGAAAGGGATACTTTTAGCGGCAGCGGTCGGCATTTCATCAGCTTTCAGCGATTTTTGATCGCTAAAATTCATTCATTGATAGTTAAAATGTTGATGTACGCATTACAATACGATCGCAGAAATCAGCGATCGAAAATCGCAAACGCTAAATCGCGCGATTTGTTGAATAATTCAACCCTTACACTAGCGGCACGCTATGATGGCCGGTTTGACACATTACAATAGTGATGTGGAATGTCAATTTATTCTCGAACAAAAAACAATTAAGTTTTGTTTTTGTACCTGATTAAATAGGTTTAATAAAACAAAAATGTATATGTTTATTTAATTTATTTGAACGAACTGAATATTTGAATGAAAATGAATATACATACTTTATATGCACACAAGAAACATATGAATACAAAAGATACCAAAAAAGGTGCCACAAAAGGCCATAATTAATCAGATTCGTCCATACTACTATTTTCACTGTCGTCACTGCTATCATCACCTACATTAATAATTATATGTTCGTTTTCTATAATATTATCTATTTTCACATCTCTTTCATAATCTTCCCTTATTAATTTAACAGTTCTATTCACAACCTTTTCCCAGTCTCCTTTAGTCACATGTTCACAAGCTTCTTCTAATAATTTTAGCATTTTTTTTGTGGTAAATGGGGGTTCTGTATTGTGTCTTGCAGCATATCCCTTAATTTGAGCCCACACCAACTCAATCGCATTATACTCACAATGGTAAGGCGGTAACCGTATAACTCTGTGCCCATGTTCTAATGCTATTTCGTCAATGACGTATCGGATTTTGGTTGGTTTGTTTTCTTTTAAAAGACGTACTAATTCCGCTTTTAACATATTCATGTTTGCATCTACGCCATTTTTAACGTATTTCACGCCATAACCAAATGCCGAGTTGTGGTATATATCATATAAAAATAAAAATTTTACCTTTTGTATGAAACAGCTGATATTTTTTTGCGATTTCAGAGGTTTGTCCACATAGTGAAAATTGTTCATATTCACAAGTACATTCACCCCTTAAATGGTGCAAACTGATTTTTCTACACTTGTATACATTTTAGAAATCAATTTAATAAATAAATTTTGAGTCCTAAACCTAAAACTACATTCGATAAAATTTATGAATCTCTGCACATCACTATCGTCAATAAAGTAATACAATTATTTCCTTCAAAGTCGTTATCAATTAATACGGAACTTCATGAGCGGACAAACGTCAAACCGGCCTTCATAGCGTGCCGCTAGTTTAGTTAAATCATTGATGCAACAAGAACGGCAAAATTCAGCCAATCAGAGGTGACGGCGATCGTCACACTAGCAACTATTTTTAGATAATCCCACAGCCGGTAACCCGACATCCCACAAGTGATCTCAAATCCGTGCTGTTTTTACGGCAGTCCTACTAGAGAAAGGTAAAACGGTAATACGGTAAGTGTTACTTTTTCTTAGCCTTTTTCTCGGCCTTCTTCATCGCTTTGAGGTGTTTCTCCTGCGCGGACCGCAGCTCCTTGAGGCGGCGCTTCATCCTCCTGCGGTCGTCGCCCGCCAGCCCCAGCAGCTTGAGGTCCGACGAGCTGAGCGTCAGCAGCAGCGCGCCGTCCACGCCGCGCGTCGCGAACGCGCCCGCGTGCCGCTCCAGCCCCTCGCCCAGACCAGACACCCATTGCCATACCTGACGAGTAGATACAGTGACATTCAAATCTCACAATTCGGAATGAAGTTCCTTTTCGGACGGTTTGGCGGTTGGAGGCTAGCCGAAAAAAGTGTAAGAATTTTCCGTCACGACCCTTGTTGCCTTCGTTTATTACACACATTCTATCATAACATTGTTAGCGTAATGGTTAAAAGAAGGAGTGAAACTAAAGTAGAATCAATAATTCAGTAGACTAAAATGACAGTTGCTAATGTTACTTTGTAAAATAATATTGCCATATTTATTGTAATAGTGATGTTCTAGTTCAGTAGGTAGTGATAGCTATAGTACTGTACTATTACATTTCATTTTATAAATCTCATAAGATCACATAATATGTAATAGAAATAGTAATTACGGTCACCTTTTTAAAGCTGTAGTAAAGAAAGCACGAATAGAAATATTTAAGATCTATTTTTAGTACTAAAAGTTGTTTTATTCCCTCTGTATAGGCCGATAAAGACGAGATCAGATTTTCGATAAGATCATAATTGCTATTCAAAATATTTTTGTATCAAATTATAATAAACTCAATTTGAGAATTTTCTTAGTAAATAAAAAAATAAGTGATTTGGTACACAACGTAATGAGTAAGTGATCGATGTGGATCCTTTAGTCACAACACTATTTTATTTTCATCAGAAACTGACAACACTGTAAATGTCAATTTGGTCTACTGAATTATTGATTGTACTTTAGTGGTCCGGGGGTCCGAATCCTGACTTCAGCTTATTATTTTTTATTCTCTGAGAGGTCATAAAGGTTGTTGAACACTACACGCACCTGCTGCTTGGTCCAGAGGCTGGGCGGGTGCGGCAGCGGCGCGGGGGGCGGCACGGGCGGCGGCGACAGGCTCGCTTCGGAGACGGCGGTCGACAGCGGCTGCCACGGCACCTCGCCGCCGACTACACAAGCCGGAGCTTTCTTCACTACAACCACACGCGCCCGTCACATGTACACTACACGCACCTGCTGCTTGGTCCAGAGGCTGGGCGGGTGCGGCAGCGGCGCGGGGGGCGGCACGGGCGGCGGCGACAGGCTCGCCTCGGAGACGGCGGTCGACAGCGGCTGCCACGGCACCTCGCCGCCGACTACACAAGCCGGAGCTTTCTTCACTACAACCACACGCGCCCGTCACATGTACACTACACGCACCTGCTGCTTGGTCCAGAGGCTGGGCGGGTGCGGCAGCGGCGCGGGCGGCGGCGACAGGCTCGCCTCGGAGACGGCGGTCGACAGCGGCTGCCACGGCACCTCGCCGCCGACTGCACAAGCCGGAGCTTTCTTCACTACAACCACACGCGCCCGTCACATGTACACTACACGCACCTGCTGCTTGGTCCAGAGGCCGGGCGGGTGCGGCAGCGGCGCGGGGGGCGGCACGGGCGGCGGCGACAGGCTCGCCTCGGAGACGGCGGTCGACAGCGGCTGCCACGGCACCTCGCCGCCGACTACACAAGCCGGAGCTTTCTTCACTACAACCACACGCGCCCGTCACATGTACACTACACGCACCTGCTGCTTGGTCCAGAGGCTGGGCGGGTGCGGCAGCGGCGCGGGGGGCGGCACGGGCGGCGGCGACAGGCTCGCCTCGGAGACGGCGGTCGACAGCGGCTGCCACGGCACCTCGCCGCCGACTACACAAGCCGGAGCTTTCTTCACTACAACCACACGCGCCCGTCACATGTACACTACACGCACCTGCTGCTTGGTCCAGAGGCTGGGCGGGTGCGGCAGCGGTGCGGGGGGCGGCACGGGCGGCGGCGACAGGCTCGCCTCGGAGACGGCGGTCGACAGCGGCTGCCACGGCACCTCGCCGCCGACTACACAAGCCGGAGCTTTCTTCACTACAACCACACGCGCCCGTCACATATACACTACACGCACCTGCTGCTTGGTCCAGAGGCTGGGCGGGTGCGGCAGCGGCGCGGGGGGCGGCACGGGCGGCGGCGACAGGCTCGCCTCGGAGACGGCGGTCGACAGCGGCTGCCACGGCACCTCGCCGCCGACTACACAAGCCGGAGCTTTCTTCACTACAACCACACGCGCCCGTCACATGTACACTACACGCACCTGCTGCTTGGTCCAGAGGCTGGGCGGGTGCGGCAGCGGCGCGGGGGGCGGCACGGGCGGCGGCGACAGGCTCGCCTCGGAGACGGCGGTCGACAGCGGCTGCCACGGCACCTCGCCGCCGACTACACAAGCCGGAGCTTTCTTCACTACAACCACACGCGCCCGTCACATGTACACTACACGCACCTGCTGCTTGGTCCAGAGGCTGGGCGGGTGCGGCAGCGGCGCGGGGGGCGGCACGGGCGGCGGCGACAGGCTCGCCTCGGAGACGGCGGTCGACAGCGGCTGCCACGGCACCTCGCCGCCGACTACACAAGCCGGAGCTTTCTTCACTACAACCACACGCGCCCGTCACATGTACACTACACGCACCTGCTGCTTGGTCCAGAGGCTGGGCGGGTGCGGCAGCGGCGCGGGGGGCGGCACGGGCGGCGGCGACAGGCTCGCCTCGGAGACGGCGGTCGACAGCGGCTGCCACGGCACCTCGCCGCCGACTACACAAGCCGGAGCTTTCTTCACTACAACCACACGCGCCCGTCACATGTACACTACACGCACCTGCTGCTTGGTCCAGAGGCTGGGCGGGTGCGGCAGCGGCGCGGGGGGCGGCACGGGCGGCGGCGACAGGCTCGCCTCGGAGACGGCGGTCGACAGCGGCTGCCACAGCACCTCGCCGCCGACTACACAAGCCGGAGCTTTCTTCACTACAACCACACGCGCCCGTCACATGTACACTACACGCACCTGCTGCTTGGTCCAGAGGCTGGGCGGGTGCGGCAGCGGCGCGGGGGGCGGCACGGGCGGCGGCGACAGGCTCGCCTCGGAGACGGCGGTCGACAGCGGCTGCCACGGCACCTCGCCGCCGACTACACAAGCCGGAGCTTTCTTCACTACAACCACACGCGCCCGTCACATGTACACTACACGCACCTGCTGCTTGGTCCAGAGGCTGGGCGGGTGCGGCAGCGGCGCGGGGGGCGGCACGGGCGGCGGCGACAGGCTCGCCTCGGAGACGGCGGTCGACAGCGGCTGCCACGGCACCTCGCCGCCGACTACACAAGCCGGAGCTTTCTTCACTACAACCACACGCGCCCGTCACATATACACTACACGCGACGCACATATGCAGCCTTCGTGTACATCATCATCATCATTATCAACCTTTAGATGTCCACTGCTGGACATAGGTCTCCTGCATGGACCTCCACAGGCCTCGGTCTTGCGCCGCCTGAATCCAGCGGCTCCCTGCGACTCGTTTGATGTCGTCGGTCCACCTAGTGGGGGGTCTGCCAACACTGCGTTTACCGGTGCGGGGTCGCCACTCCAACACCTTGGGACCCCAACGACCATCAGCTCTTCGAACTATGTACCCCGCCCATTTCCACTTCAGTTTCGCGACTCGCTGAGCTATGTCGGTGACTTTAGTTCTCCTGCGGATCTCTTCATTTCTGATTTGATCTCGCAGGGATACCCCAAGCATAGCTCTCTCCATCGCTCGCTGAGTGACTCTGAGCCTTCTTATGAGGCCCACAGTTAGCGACCATGTCTCGGATCCATAAGTCATCACTGGCAACACGCACTGTTCGAAGACTTTAGTCTTCAGGCACTGAGGGATTTTGGACGAGAAGACATTTCGGAGCTTCCCGAACGCTGCCCAGCCGAGTTGGATTCGGCGGTTGATCTCTTTCTCGAAATTGGACCTACCTAGCTGGACTGTGTGTCCCAGGTATATATACTCGTCCACAATTTCGAGTGCAGAGTTCTCAACGATTACTGGGTGGAGCGGAGCATGAGCATTGGACATGATTTTCGTCTTGCTCATGTTCATTTTCAGGCCCACCTGTTGAGAAACCCTGCTGAGATCATTGAGCATTGTATTGAGGTCTCTCAGAGTCTCTGCCATGACTACTATGTCATCGGCAAATCGCAGGTGAGTGATGTACTCGCCGTTTATGTTGATGCCAAGTCCGTTCCAATCCAGAAGCTTAAAGACGTCCTCCAACGCAGCGGTAAACCCTGCGGTAAAGCGGTAAAGCGGTGTGCCTTCGTGTACATTACATTACATTACATGTGTGCGTGACTTCTTGTCAGGACTGAGTGAAATTATAGTTCAACTGATCAAAATCACTTATAATATATATTACTAGCTGATGCCCGCGACTTCGTCCGCGATTGAATTTTTTAAATCCCACAGGAACTCTTTGATTTCCCGAGATGTCAATATCCTCCCCAAGGTTCAATTTATCTCTATACCAAAATCGTTAAAATTGGTTCAGCGGTTCAGGCATTTCGCACTTTCACGGGTACTTTCGCATTTATAATACATATTAGTAGGGAAGTAGGGATATTATCTATCTAGGGAACATAACATTTATAATATCATAATGATAGGCAAATTTAAAAATTATAGTAAAATAATAATATATAATTAATTATAAAAGTAATAAAAAAAAATCCATCAAGATGTGAAAATTAAAATTAATAGGTAATGAAAACAATTTTAACACAAATAACTCGCAAATCAAAAGCACAATTAGTATATTTATTAGTCACAAAATAATAAGCACAGAAAGTAAAAGAGCATAAATAAAACACCGTCACCCATATTTAAAAAAAAAAATAAGCGTTTTATTTTTCTGTTTCATGTTTATTTATATTATTAAGTAGGTATATGTGGAATGTGGGGGGGTAAGGGAGCGCAACTCCATCTAGCGCTCCAAACGTCAACCTCACCTGCCCGTGGTGCCCCCTGCTAGTTTACTGACGAGGCTATGACGACCGACAAATGGCGGTATAACCATTTCATACTGGCTAGACTGAGCAAATGGCACAGGCCGGTGTCGGGCAGCAGCGACACCGGTGCGATCAGTCTAGCCCTGCGATGACCAACACGCCTGCCCAGCGTGGTCATTATGGGCAAAACCTTAATGGATAATCACAGAAAACCATGGCCCCTAGTTCCCGGCGGCCTCGCTATTCCTGACCCTGGCAGCGGTCACGGTAATGGCGGGGCAGGGGGTGCTAAGAATCTCCGGACGAGATTCCGCTGCCAACCCCGACGACTGGACCTGGTGACGTATAACGCACGCACTTTGAGGACCGACGAGAAGACCATCGAGCTGGAAGAAGAAATGAACAAGTTGCGCTGGAATATTATAGGATTGTCTGAAGTCCGAAGAGAGGGGGAGGACTCGATAATCCTCAATTCCGGCAACTTGTTTTACTACCGGGAGGGCGATCAACAGTCCCAGGGTGGTGTCGGGTTCATCGTCCACAAGTCCCTCGTCAACAACATTGTACAAGTCGAGAGTGTGTCGAGTAGGGTAGCGTACCTCATACTCAGAATCACCAAACGGTATTCGCTGAAGGTTATACAGGTCTACGCACCGACATCGACACATTCTGACGAGGAGGTAGAGGCGCTGTATGAGGATATATCAAAAGCCATACACGCCTCTGCCACTCATTACAGTGTTGTGATGGGAGATTTCAATGCAAGGCTGGGCGAACGAAGCGGTGCAGAGACGAGAGTGGGGCATTTTGGGTATGGGCGAAGGAACCAAAGGGGCCAAATGTTGGCCGACTTCATGGAGAAGGAGGGCCTCTTTATGATGAACTCCTTCTTCAGGAAGCGGCCACACAGAAAATGGACATGGTTGAGTCCCGATGGTTCCACGAGAAATGAGATCGACTTCATTATGTCGACCAAGCGGCATATATTCAATGATGTCTCTGTGATCAATAGGGTGAAAACCGGTAGCGATCACCGGATGGTAAGAGGCACGTTGAATATTAATGTAAAGCTGGAAAGGGCCAGACTGGTGAAGTCCACTCTCCGACCTTCTCGTGCTCATATCCAAAATCCCGAAAACTTCCAACTCGAACTGCAGAACCGATTCGAGTGCCTAGCAGACTGCGTTTCTGTGGACGATCTAAACAACAGGTTCGTGGAAACTGTCCATACTGTGGGGTCTAAATTCTTTAAGACCCATCGCAGGAAAAGAACCGAAAAGTTCTCTGACCATACTCTCAAGCTAATGAAGGAGAGACAAGAGATGAGGCTGCAGTCATCGGCAGACGCGGCTGCCTACCGGCGGATTAATAGGCAGATCTCTAAGGCACAAACTCGCGACCTCCGTGTCTTTAATACCAAGTGTATTAAAGATACCATTGAGCGGAACAAAGGCTCAAAAGTGTTCGCGAGAGATCTGTCTATCGGACAGAGCCAGCTGACGCGGCTGAAAACTGATGACGGCCGTCTCGTCTCTTCTCGACCTGAGGTCTTGGGAGAGGTTGAGAAGTTCTATGGACAGTTATATACCACGACACAAAAACCTGTTGAAGATTTGGCGAAAGATCCCAGAGCCAAACTGACCCGACACTATACCGAAGATATCCCGGACGTCAGCCTATACGAGATTAGAATGGCTCTCAAACAGCTCAAGGACAACAAGGCGCCAGGTGATGACGGAATCACTGCGGAACTCCTGAAAGCGGGTGGAAAACCGGTACTTAAGATCTTTCAGCGATTGTTCAATTCCGTCATCCACGAGGGTACAACGCCGGAAGCATGGCACAGGAGCGTGGTTGTTCTGTTCTTCAAAAAGGGTGATAATACCTTGTTGAAGAATTATAGACCCATCTCGTTGTTGAGTCATGTTTATAAGTTGTTCTCGAGAGTCATTACGAATCGTCTCGCTCGTAGGTTCGACGACTTCCAGCCTCCCGAACAAGCCGGATTCCGAAAAGGCTTTGGTACCATAGATCACATTCATACGCTGCGGCAGGTTATACAAAAGACGGAAGAGTATAACCGGCCACTTTGCTTAGCGTTTGTGGACTATGAGAAAGCCTTCGATTCGGTGGAAACTTGGGCTGTGTTGAGGTCGCTGCAGAGATGCCGGATTGACTACCGGTATATCCAAGTGTTGAAGTGCTTGTATGAAAACGCCACAATGTCAGTACGTATACAGGACCAGACTACGAGGCCAATCCACTTGCAGCGTGGAGTGCGACAGGGAGACGTTATCTCCCCGAAGCTCTTTACCGCTGCGTTGGAGGACGTCTTTAAGCTTCTGGATTGGAACGGGCTTGGCATCAACATAAACGGCGAGTACATCACTCACCTGCGATTTGCCGATGACATAGTAGTCATGGCAGAGACTCTGAGAGACCTCAATACAATGCTCAACGATCTCAGCAGGGTTTCTCAACAGGTGGGCCTGAAAATGAACATGAGCAAGACGAAAATCATGTCCAATGCTCATGCACCGCTCCACCCAGTAATTGTTGAGAACTCTGCACTCGAAATTGTCGACGAGTATATTTACCTGGGACACACAGTCCAGCTAGGTAGGTCCAATTTCGAGAAAGAGATCAACCGCCGAATCCAACTCGGCTGGGCAGCGTTCGGGAAGCTCCGAGATGTCTTCTCGTCCAAAATTCCTCAGTGCCTGAAGACTAAAGTCTTCGAACAGTGCGTGTTGCCAGTGATGACTTACGGATCCGAGACATGGTCGCTAACTAAGGGCCTCATAAGTAGGCTCAGGACCGCTCAGCGGGCGATGGAGAGAGCTATGCTCGGAGTGTCCCTGCGGGATCGAATCAGAAATGAGGAGATCCGGAGGAGAACCAGAGTCACCGACATAGCTAAGCGAGTCGCGATACTGAAGTGGAAATGGGCGGGGCACATAGTTCGAAGAGCTGATGGTCGTTGGGGTCCCAAGGTGCTGGAGTGGCGACCCCGCACCGGGAAGCGCAGTGTTGGCAGACCCCCCACCAGGTGGACCGACGACATCAAACGAGTCGCAGGGAGCCGCTGGATTCAGGCGGCGCAAGACCGAGGCCTGTGGAAGTCCATGCAAGAGACCTTTGTCCAGCAGTGGGCGTCTATCGGTTGATAAAGAAGAAGAAGAAAGATATGTGGAATATTTTTGTGCAAATCATATTATAACACTGTCCTCGTGATGTTTTAATAAATAGTTTATATGTGATCGAGTTGTTTTGACTCGGATCACTCGAGTCGTTGCCGATGGGCCGCGATCTAGCTGGGTTACAAGAAATGATCGATCGACGCAGTTCTATGACATTAACAATCACCTCTGATAGGCTGGTACTCTCTCGCTATAAATTCAGCCAATCAAAGATGATTGCGACTGTTGAGGCCAACGGCTTTGGCCAACGAGTCAACACCTGGACTGCTAGGTTCAGGGGCCCATCAGCTGAACCTGAGTCCAAAGTTGCTGCCCAAAGCGGCCTATAACCGCGGTCAGATCTGTACTCAACGGAACTTAATGGTAGGGCTTCACTGACCTTCCTTTGCAGCGTTCAATCCTTGTACGGTCTGAGATAGTGTGATAGTGGTGTGGTATGTGGTGAGTATTGTGAGGTGTAAAGGGTGAACTTCTCAGACCGCTAGGCGCAGCCGGCAGGCGCCAGCTATGGCCTGCTGAAGACGCTAGGCTGTCGGAGCACTGTACACTCGGCTTGTCACTAGTAAGACCAACGAGAGCTGGTCTAAAGTCACTTTTCCACACACACTTCCGCCGACCGCGTGAGCGAGCAAAACCGGCGGGTTCTAAAGGTTCTTTGTTACAAATAGTTAGGTCGACACACAGACCGATTAACGGCGCAACAAAACCGCAAAATAAACCAAATTCAGACACTTAAAAGGCAAAAATGGTGCGCGCGCGACTCGAAATTTTCCGTGATAAAACGTGTGAGCTGTCAAAAGAAAAAAAAAGTTGCAAATCACCACAAAACGGCGGGAAGTTTACCTTTCAAGTGTCATCTGTCAAATTCATTGCGAGCCAAAAGAGGTTGCTAGCGCCACGACCATGGAACAAGGAATTATGGCGCGAACAATCCCCCCGCCCGTGGGCGTAAGGATTTACGTCCACTTACTAGTAAATAGGTAAACGTGATAAGGAGCAAACGGCTCGCTGCAAGACAGAGTCTCCGACCATTACCTCGGCAACCCTGGGAACCCCATCAGACCCGTAGATCAGCTTAAGAATGCGCCCACGGCGCCAGTATAAAGGCAACAAATTAGGTTCCTTAATCAACACTAGGTCACCAACTTTGGGTGGATCAGATTTGTCAGCCCACTTAACCCGCTGCTGCAAAAGATGCAAATACTCTAGTGACCAACGGTGCCAAAAACTCTGAGTCATCTGTTGCAGCAGCTCAAACCGGGACAAACGTGAGACCTTCACGTCCCTGAAGGGGTATTCGGGTAGAGCGTTAAGGGGCTGACCAATCAGAAAATGACCGGGAGTTAAGACCTCCAGGTCATTTGGGTCAGATGAGAGGGGACAGAGTGGCCGAGAATTGAGTACAGCCTCAATTTTGCAAAACACGGTGGCGAGTTCTTCAAAGGTTAAAACAGTTTCGCCTATAACGCGCCGGAGATGAGTCTTGGCCACCTTAACCACGGCTTCGAATATTCCACCCCAATGAGGGCAAGCTGGGGGGTCAAACTTCCAGGTTACCCCCATCTTGGACAATGCTGTACTTAATCTAATCTTATTGCTAGACAGGAATTCGACAATCTCTTTTAAATATCTATCAGTGCCCTTATAATTGGTGCCGCAATCCGTGCGAATCAGGTCAGGCAATCCTCGACGGGAGACAAATCTACCTAGCGTGGCTACAAAAGCTTCAGTGCTTAAGGCACTCACAAGTTCTAAATGTACCGCCTTGGTAGCGAGACATACAAAAACGCAGAGGTAGGCCTTGAGCGATCTGGCGTTGCGGAGGTTAGAGCTCTTGATGGCAAACGGGCCAGCAAAATCAGTGCCAACCCCAGCAAAGGGTCGAGTGGCTAGAACGCGGTCGGAGGGCAGATCACCCATCATCGGCTGTGAAGTATTAGCCTTCAAGCGGTAACACGGAATACATTTGAAAGTGACGTTCCGGATGGTGCGTCTCCCTGCCAGAATCCAAAACTCGCGCTGTAAAATAGCCGAGAGTGCATTACAACCAGCGTGTGCATTTTTAAGATGGTAGTGTGTCACTAGCAATTTGACAAAGGTGCCGTCCTTAGGTAGCAAAAGGGGGTGGCGAGCACCATAGGGCAGATTGGAATTCTTGAGGCGTCCTCCAACGCGTAGCATTCCGTTATTGTCCAAAAAAGGGCTTAGGCGAGCAAGGGGGCCCTTCAAAACTAAACCTCTCTTTAGAGTGTCAATCACGGATGAAAAATGCTCCACCTGAACCACACGCACCCAGTAGTTCCGGGCGTCTTGGCGTTCAAGAGGGGAAAGCACAGGACTCAAATTTTTATTTTCTGAATTCCGCCCATTATGGATGAAACGTCGAATCCAACCGGTAACACCAATTAGTTTATCAAGGGAACTGTAACGGTTCAAAAGAAAGTTCAAGTCGGGAATCTGTTTATCCTCAACCACTCCGACTCTTAAGCCCGGCAATACTTCGGGAGCGGAAAACCTATTTTGAGGCCAAGTCGTCTCGGATTGGGATAGCCAACTTGGATCCCACCAAAGGTGATGGTGGACCAGTGAAGAGGCCTCACAGCCGCGGGAGGCGCAATCGGCCGGGTTCAGTTCTCCGGGTACGTGTCTCCAAATCACCGGTACTGCAGAGCTCTGAATTTGGGAGACCCGATTCGCAACAAAGACCTCTAAGTTGTGAGGCGCGGCTCGTAGCCAGCAAAGGACAATCTCACTGTCCGTCCAAGCATAAACGTCGGTCAGATCGACCGCAGATGCCAAAGAGGAGCGGACGTGGTTCAAGAGGCGTACCAGAAGGGCGGCGCCAGACAATTCTAATTTCGGGATAGTTAATCGTGACCGAATAGGGGCCACCTTGCTTTTTGCCAAGACGAGATGCGTCGCGACCTCACCGGCGACATCGACAGTCCTCAAATATACCACGGCGGCGTATCCTCGTTCGGAGGCGTCGCAAAACCCGTGGAGACTGGCATGACACCTTCCTGTTGGTAGGAAGCGTCGAGGCATGGAAATTCGGTTAACTTCAGGAAGTGAAGACACAAGGGAGTTCCACTCCTTCAATAACTTCCCAGGGAGTGGTTCGTCCCAACCGAGTTCAGCAATCCAAAGCTTCTGGAGGAAACATTTAGCCAAAAATATTACGGGAGTGATCCATCCATTGGGATCGAAGGTGCGAGCAACCGTAGACAATACGGAACGCTTAGTCCAGACCTTAGGAGGTGGGTCTAATTTGACCCGGTAGGTGAAAACGTCTTGGACGGGCTGGTACTGTATTCCAAGGACCGTCAGCAAATTGGGATTTTCGGGATTTTCAAAAATATGAGGATCCTGCTGATCCTTTCCCGGAAGATCCTTCAAGACGTGAGGGGAGTTGGACAGCCACTTGCCCAACTCATAACCTCCGGACTTCAGTATTGCAATTAATTCATCGCGAAGAATCAGAGCTTCCTCAACGCTCGAGGCTCCCGTGCAAATATCGTCCATATAGACTGACGATTCCAAGGTGGCTGATGCGCGAGGGTAATTCAGTCGCTCCCGGTTAGCTAGTTCTAACAAGGTCCTGATAGCAATATAGGGGCTTGACTTGAGTCCATAGGTCGTGGTGTTCAATTCAAAGACACGCATTGGCTCATTAGGATTTTCGCGCCACAGAATCATTTGGTATCTCCGATCATCGCGATGTACCACCGACTGTCTAAACATCATCTTGATGTCAGCTACGAAAACAATTTGATGCCGGCGGAAATGCGTGAGGATATCGGAGATATCCTTGATCAGCTTAGGACCGGAGTGCAAGCATTGGTTCAATGTCACCCCGTTGGATGTGGCCGCGGAGCCGTCAAAAACCACTCGAATCTTCCCCCCAGGGGTCTTCAAGACGGCATGGTGGGGTAAGAAGTAGTGCTCGTGTGCGCGCCAATCAAAATTGGATGGTGACATATGCCCCAGGCCCTCGTACTCGCGCATAAATTCGACGTACTTGGAGCGGAAGGTGGGGTCGCGCCGCATGCGCCGTTCCATAGACAAGAGCCTCTTTTCCGCCAAGGCCCGCGATTGACCAAGCGGGGGGCGAGAAGCGAGAAAGGGCAAGCGAGTTACAAATCGCCCATCAACACGGCGGCCTGTGTTGTTTTGATAAAACAACTCACATTCAAGGTCAAGAGGGTCAACTCGTGCGGCATGCGGCGGCTCCTCAACTTCCCAAAAGCGCTGGACCACGTCCGACAGCGTCAAGCCGGCTGCTTGCAATTGGTCCAGCACCGGTAGGTCCGAAGACCATAGCACGGGTCCAAAAAAGCTAGAACCGAATATAGTGGACATGGCACATAGGCCGTCCTTCTGCAAAACCCCAATTTCCCCTGACAAGACCAGGCCCAACACGTCGGAACCCAACAAAAGGTCCGTAGGACCGGGTTCAGTCCAGTGGGGGTCAGCTGGGTTTAGACCTGATGCACAGGACACCGCAGAGTCAGTTATTCGGACCTGCGGTAGGGGACCTAAGATATTGTCAAGGACTGACACCTTGACCAAGACCCTAAAATTGCCCGTAACGGGGCCAAACATTAATTCCGCTTCCCCGGTAGGAGTCGAGGGCTCTATACCCCCGATACCTATCACCCGTCCTGTTCGAGGGCTCCAAGGGAGCCCTAGCTCACCCACCAAACGAGAAGAAGCAATACAGCGCTGTGAACCCGAATCCAAAAGGGCGCGAACGATTAAAAATTCACCCTTCGGGTTGAATACCTTCACTGAGACAGTCGGCAAAAGAATGGTCTGACAGACAGACTGCCGGAGATTCAAGGTCTCAGGAGAAGTTGCTGTGGTGGGGGCTAGGGCGGCAACTACCTATTGGTGGTCGTCCTCATCAAACCCGTCCTCTAACCGGGGAATCTCATACTGAGACTCAGGGGGGACCTCCCAAGGTGAGGGGGACGGACCTCCATTGGGGTAAACCCATGCGTCATCTCGTGGCGGCAGCACGGGCCTAGTCATACGGGCTGAGGTCGGTAGGTCGTAGTACTGCTGTCGACCCGCTCGAGGTGGGCGGCGTTCGAGGCGTGGCCACTCATGAAGCGGAGGTGAATAGCGGGTAGGTCGAACCGTAGACGGGGCCGCCACAAATCTCCCATCAGAACGTCGAGGGGGGTTGGCGCCCCCCTCACGGGGGGGTGAAGCCCCCATAGGCGGGGTCGAAATCCGGACGCGTCGGGATTCATGGCCCTGATCAGGGGACCGACGCAAATAATCCGGGGAGCGATTGGTAAGAGCGCCCCCGCCCGTGCGGGGCGCGCCCTCACTCTCCACCTGGCGGCCAACACCATTCTTGTTGGCGCACAAAATCTCCAGGTGGTTACCCCTACAAATTGGGCATGGCCGTTGCTGTTGGCAGTCCCGTTGCATGTGAGCTCCCAGGCAACTATAGCACCAGTGGCGGTCTCTTGCAATGCCCCTCCGATCCTTGATCCGCTTAGAGAGAAACTGGGGGCAAGAAAGCACCCGGTGGCCTGGACGCCTGCAATAGTTACAGGGGGCGGGTTCAGTGGCAGCAAGTCCAGTGTAAACGGGCATTGGTTTCCGGTCGGAGGCCCTTTTACCAGGGACGCCAGTGTGACCCTTTTCCTTCCTCAGCTGGGCAGGCCGCTCTGGGGTCCTTGAAGGACCAGCAACACCAGAGTTGTCAGCCTGCCGGCACTCTTCCTCAAGGAACTTTAAAAGGTCCGAAAAGGGGGGCAGGTAGCTGGCCCCGTCCCCACCATACCTTTGCTCAAAACGCAGTTTCAACTCGGGAGGTAGGCGGGACAACACAATGTGTAATAAAAGGAAGGACCACTGGTCCACGGGAAGCTCTAAACGCTTAAGAGCGTTGCAGGCTATAATCAGTGGATTTAAGAGTGATTCTCTTAAATGAGACACCCCATAGACACGTGGCAGCGCTAGAATTTGTGCCACGTGTGTGTCTGCTAACCGGCGCACGTTGGCATACCGCCGAGTCAGAAGTTCCCGCGCGGTGGTATAACTCTCCTCGGAGAGGTCTAGGTGGCTAACTAAACCCAGAGCCTCTCCCTGCAGGGAAGAGAGTAGATAGGCCAGTTTCTGGCAGGGAGACAGGTCTCTTCTCGCGTCCACCAGGCTATCAAAGAGGCTGAGAAAGCCTAGCCACTCGCTCAGGTTGCCAGAAAAGTGGGGCAAGTTTATTGTTGGCAACTTGCCCTGTAACGCAGGCTGCGTGGTGGGTCTGGTGGGAGACTCAAGAATAGAGCTCATTCTCGCCTCCTTCTTGAGCCTCGCGGCCTCCTCCACCAGACCGTCTGTCAGCTCAAAAAACTGTTCGTAGTCCCGCACTGAGGACTCCAGCGATTCCGGAGGTAGCTCCAATGCCATGAGGTCTCGGAAGGCCCCTTCGACGACTGCCTGCCTGGTCCGCACCTGCTCGCACCGCTGGAGCAGTGCGGATGCCCGGTCCTCCCGGCCTACCAAGGCGTTGGCTGTAGCAGCCCAACGCAGCTCTGATTGAATTTGCACACTCAATTTTTTGTGGGCTGCCATCTTAGGTAGGTACAAAACAACTTAACTAAAAGTAGTTACAACAAATAGATAACAAAATCAAAACAAAGTTATTTGTTACAAGTTATGTTTCAACTTCAACCAAACAAATTAATAATCAAACAAGAATTACCCACTTTAAACACAAACAAATTACTACTTAAATACTATTTATTAAGAATACAAGAATTATTAACTTTAAAACAAGAATTATTTATTTTAAATACATCAAACAAACTACTTTGTTACCTAACCACGAGGGGTTCTAGCAAACAAACAAAGTATTTGTTGGTTAAAAGTACCAAGAGATACAAATTAAGCTATCAATAATTTATGCTAAGTCAATCAATAACATAAATTAAGATAAAAGAAAAATTAAGTTTTTAATTACCCGTACTAAGCCACTAGACTCATACTAGGCACTGCAAATTACAAATTGGCTTGGTAACAACCTACAATTATTATCAAATTATATTAATATTAAGTTTATTTATTACATCCAATCTACATCTAACTGTTGGCCAGTTACGGGCCACAAACAACAATTAGATACTATTAATTATTAATCAACAAAAATTAACAAAACAAAATCTCAATAATTGCAATCATTATACAGGCCTACATGTGACAAGGTAGGCTATGTACTAGTAACTCAATAAGCCTGTGTATTAATAAGTTATAAGGTCCATTAATTTACAATAAATGAGTTAACCCTAGAACGGCCAAGTTAAGTCACAGTAATGCCAAATCTGTCCGCGGAATCAATTAAACCACGCTCTTGGTACCAACTGTTGAGGCCAACGGCTTTGGCCAACGAGTCAACACCTGGACTGCTAGGTTCAGGGCCCATCAGCTGAACCTGAGTCCAAAGTCGCTGCCCAAAGCGGCCTATAACCGCGGTCAGATCTGTACTCAACGGAACTTAATGGTAGGGCTTCACTGACCTTCCTTTGCAGCGTTCAATCCTTGTACGGTCTGAGATAGTGTGATAGTGGTGTGGTATGTGGTGAGTATTGTGAGGTGTAAAGGGTGAACTTCTCAGACCGCTAGGCGCAGCCGGCAGGCGCCAGCTATGGCCTGCTGAAGACGCTAGGCTGTCGGAGCACTGTACACTCGGCTTGTCACTAGTAAGACCAACGAGAGCTGGTCTAAAGTCACTTTTCCACACACACTTCCGCCGACCGCGTGAGCGAGCAAAACCGGCGGGTTCTAAAGGTTCTTTGTTACAAATAGTTAGGTCGACACACAGACCGATTAACGGCGCAACAAAACCGCAAAATAAACCAAATTCAGACACTTAAAAGGCAAAAATGGTGCGCACGCGACTCGAAATTTTCCGTGATAAAACGTGTGAGCTGTCAAAAGAAAAAAAAAGTTGCAAATCACCACAAAACGGCGGGAAGTTTACCTTTCAAGTGTCATCTGTCAAATTCATTGCGAGCCAAAAGAGGTTGCTAGCGCCACGACCATGGAACAAGGAATTATGGCGCGAACAGCGACCGTCCGACTGATGCAATCATTTTTAGACAATCCCACATCTGTCCCCCGATTGTTTAAAAGTTGCCGATCAAAATCTTTTTCATTTCATGGCATTAGCGTCAAAGTAAAACAAACCATAACAGCATTAAATTAGTTCTCAATTTCGTGTATGCATTCTCATAAGTTTAGGTATGTACGATACGCTCCACAACGTTCCATGTTAGAATCGATTGTACTGAATTTGTGATTTCAAAACAATACAGTCAAGGAATATTTTACTTTGACGCTAATGCTATGAAATAAATGATTTTGATCGGCAATTTTTAGACATTTGCACCTCTGGGTACCAATTGTCTAAAAGCTATTCCATTGATCGTATTCCTATTCGATAACATTAGCGTCGAAGTAAAATAATCCTTGACTGATTGATTTAGTCACAAATTCAGTACAACCGATTTTAACATAGAGCGTCATGGAGCGTATCGTACATACTTAAACGTATAAGAATGCATACACGAAATTGAATTCTAATTCAATACTGTTGTTTTATTTTACTTTGACGCTAATGTCATCAAATACGAATACGAATGGAATAAGTTTTAGACAATAATTGGTACCCTGGTCTTATGGCAGTGGGAGTGGGCAGTGGGCGGCATACAGACCTCGCGCGTTGGCCTCGCTGACGGCCTGGCGGATCTCGTCGACGAGGTCATTGGTGAGCTGCACGGGGTCGGGGTGCGGCGAGGCGCCGGCCGCGAGGCGCCGCTCGCGCTCCGCCAGCACCTGCTTCAGCTGCTCGGCGAGCGACGCGGGCGGACCTACCCGACACGCGCATACCGTGCATATTGTGTTGTGTAGGTTCAGGGCGAATGCGATGTGCACAAAGCGATATCAATCATATTTTGATTACTATTTCGTTAATTAATTCTTTATTTCACCATAGCAGAAAAAGATAACTAATGAAATCGTTAAGGTTGAAGACTCGATTCTGCCCGCGAAATTCAAATTTAATTTGGTTTTTCGCAATTTGTAAACTAATACGACAAAGTAGGCTTATGGCCTTCTAATTGCGCCAGTGGAATTATCATCTTCACAGGTTTACATAAAAATCTTTACTTGAAAGTGACCCGTTTAAGAAATTAATCAAAATACTGAGTTGGACGTGAGTTACAAATTAGTCGATATTCTGACTAATTTCTTAAACTTGACACTTTCAAGTAAAGATTAATATATATATAGCTGCTGGGGCTGATTCACTGACTGATTGATCACCTCTCCTGTAAAATTTTGTATGAAAATTTTTTTTTTCACTGATGGTTTCGTATAGAAGATAAAAATTCATTCGGAGGAAAATTATGGAGAGAACTGATGATTGAGGATTTCGGAGACGGGTGAGGAGCGCGGCCAGGGTATTGAAGATAGGTGGGGGGTGCTCGAACAAATGTCATTCGAAACCTCATCCAATTGGCAGTGAGCTGAAAAAAAATTCAAAATGGCGGAAAAAAGATGGCGGCCATACAAACTTCGTCGGTGTCTATCTCGGAGAGGATAAAAGATGGATGAGTGGATTCTTGACAAAAGATGATCGGGACCCAGAGGTCTATTTAATGAATAGAAAAAAATCCAAGATGGCGGTTTTTTTTTCTCCATACAAAATATATGGCGAATATTGAAGAGGCAAGAAGCTGAGAACTATGCAAGACTTTGATACGGTTCCTTTTCAAGTTTTGTTTCTATAGAAGAATTCTCATTCTGACAAATGATGAGATATGATGATCGAGGGTTTGGAAGGTGGGTGAGGAGCACGGCCAGGGTATTGAAGATAGGTGGGGGGTGCTCGAGCAAAAGTCATTCGAAACCTCATCCAATTGGCAGTGAGCTGAAAAAAAATCCAAAATGGCGGATTCAAGATGGCGGCCATACAAACTTCAACGGTGTCTATCTCGGAGAGTATAAAAGATGGAAGAGTGGTTTTTTGATAGAAAATGACCAAGACCTAAAAGTCTACTTGCCGAGTAGAAAAACCGCGGTCCGCTTGCGGGCCGCGCACCCACGCGCCCTACTAGTTTTTATATAAACCTGTGAAGATTATACTGCCATTGTCGCAATTAGAATCCCATAAGCCTACTTTGTCGTATTAGTTTAAAAATTGCGAAAAACCCAATTTAGATTTGAATTTCGCGGGCAGACTCGTGTCTCCCACCTTAAATTAGACCATCGCATTAGAAAGCATAATATTATGATGTCACGCTTCACCATTCTAGTTCGCCTAGCATCGCACTGCAGTATATTTAGGGCTTTTATTAACGATGATCAAGGTAAATAGATGATTTAGGGCTATAACTTTTTGATTATCGAGATAACAGTGTTTTTTTTTCTATATTGGGTATAATGTTGTTTATAGTTTTTAAAACACTAATAGGGTTAAATTAAAAGTGTATATTTATACAAATCTCCTGCTATTCAATTTTTATATTAATTTTTTAAACATTGTATTTAAGGGGACGCTGTACACTCGACCGAAGTTGCCGGCGCACGTGGGTAACCGGCTTGCTATTTCACCTAACATTGTGTGAGAAAGAGATAGACTCAGTGTAGCGAGTGCATGCGCGCATACTTCCATGCTACCGTCCCGCTCCCGCTCCGTTTCGAGTGAGAGGCGCGAAAATTTACACCGAAATCAAGCGCGCGAAAAGGGTTGAACAGTCGTTTGGGAAAAGTTTTTGAGAAAAAACTACTAAATGTATGTTTACAAAGTAAAGTTATTTGAACTGATGAATAAATAAACTATGTCTAATGATATTTTTTTTTGGAATTTTCATACTCCTAATGTTATTTATTTGCGCCCAAAGTTGACATAAATTTAGTGTGAAAATGACGATCTTTCGAGGCTCGTAACTTTATAACGAATATTTTTTTCAATATTTTATATATCAATACACCTAGATAATGATGAGGCAAACCGACATAATACTTAGTTTTGAGCGTAAAATATCGAATAATGTAGTAATCACTCATCTACGTTTGTATGAAGAAGGTACTGGCTTGAGCCCCCTTAATCGGCGATTTATTGGTTTGGCAAGCCAAATCTTTAAGTATATAATATAATCTGCTTACACTAAGCGTTTATTAATAAGACGAAGACAAAATATCATAATCAGAAAATAAAGCTACACGTAGCAAGGTTGACAGGTTTCTGGATGTTATTCTGAATGCTTTTCACATGGAACTAGGAAAACGACTACGTTTGACTTTTCTTCTTGACAAATCTGACAACCTTGGTCATATTATATGAAGAATATTAGAAGAACTACTTTTGCTTTTTCCATAAAAAGCCAATGCACACAATGTTACAGACAAACGTCACAGAGGCTAAGCGTGAAGCGTCTTACCTGAGAGTGGGTGGTGTCTGTGGTCTCGAGAGTATATCGCGTCGTCTGTGCCGCTACCGACTGAGCTGCCACAACTTTGCCGCGTGTCCCGCTGCGTACAAAAGTTAAACAAATAACAAGATGAAAATATTACGTCAATACTGATAAATCCTACTAATGCATATTATAAATGCGAAAGTTTGTGAGGATGTATGGATGTTTGGTTGGATGGATGTTTGGATGCATGTTTGTTACCTACAATAAACCGATTTGGCTGAAATTTGGAAAAGAGATAGCTCATACCCAGGATTAACTCATAGACTACATTTATCCCAGAAAATTAAGGAGTTCCCGCGGGAATTAAAAAAATTAATCCACGCGGACGAAGTCGCGGGCATCATCTAGTTAATAAAATAAGCGGAAAGGATTGGGTACGACAATAGTGCAACAACAGGAAGCTAGTTATTAACATTTACTCTAGTTGTGTACTTGTTGTACAATAATTTATAACGCGACATCTTACAAAGGGAGTAATTACGTACGTACAAAATGAACATTAAATTGTAAACACAAGGTATTAGTTAATTGTGCATTTTGCAACTGACGTGCTCGTAAAGACGGAAAATTTGTGCATACTTGTACCATTCCCATCCATACTTAGTGCCGATTTCACTAACGTCGAGTGACACTTTACCGAGGAATAAATTGGGCGTTCTGACAGTTTTTGTATTGAAAATACTGTCAAAACACGAAATTTACGTTTGGATAACTTATTTTACGTTGGTGAAATCGAGCCTAAATGAGATTATTTACCACAATAACTTGAAAACTTACACTAAAGTTCGGCCGTTCAGTCGAGAATGCGTTCCTGACACCTGTCAGTTAGTCACGACAACTGTCACAAAATTATAACATTAATTGATTATTGATATAATAATGTTGTTTTAATGCTCATCAATTGTTAAAACGGTAAACAACCAGCAATAATATTTTTATCGTAACTGCAACGCCATTACAAAGTTACGTCGTCAGTTCAATCGCGACGTGTCAGGAACGCATTCTCTGAACGGCCGTAGTATAGTGTAAGTTATCATATTTTACTCGCCCTCAGATCAGAGTAAAATATGAAAGTGAATATTTACCGTGTGGTGTGAGGAGTGCGGCGGCGCGCCCGACGTGGATTCACTGAGCGATTCATCCGCAGAGTCGTTGTACGAGTCGTCTAGGCCGTCGTACTGAAACAAATCCGTTCAGTCAGACATAGACCCATAGAGCATGATCTGACTTGACTTGGACTGAATACAAAGTTAAAATGAACAAATTATATGTCTTGACTCTTGATCTCATCCTTACACTTAAGCTTAGACTACAGAGATAAAACGAGAGAAATATGACAGTTAATAAAGTTTTAACTATGACTAACTCTGAGCAATTGTAAGTATGATCTAAGACTGAGATCTATAGATCATACTCTGGCTCTGCTCAAGACTCAAGATAGAGTTAAAATGAGACACAAATATGTCCTGACATAGAACTGTCTAGTTTTAACTCAGTCTTGAGTCTTAGCTGAGTGAAAGTGCCATCTATAGATCTCAAATTCAGTTTCATACTCTCGTATTAAACTCTAGGGAGGGTAGTTGGATGATAGACTATGTTACGTTCCCTCAAATATGGTTGAGCGAAGCAATAGCTGGATCATGAGTCATGCTCGTGAACGGGTGCCAAAGGCGGGAATGGGGCTGCTTTCTGTCTGCCCGTCTTAACATTGTTGAATTATAATTAGGTATGATTTTGTGGAACTTCCACTAATTGTGGAAATACTGCATACATAGCATAGTATCTATTGAGTTGTAAACTTGTTTTGAAAAGAGCAAGCGTCGAGTTTCTTGCTGGTTCTTCTCGGCAGGAAGGAAGGGCATTCCGAACGTGGTAGACTCATCGACGATTCAAAAGATCTTGTAATAAAATTTATTTGTTTAAAAAACATTTCTATTCTATTGTATCTATCAGTAAACACTCACGGAGCTAGCATTGCTGAGCGAGTGCGGCGAGTGCGTGGAGTGCGAGAGCGGCGCGTGATGCCGGTGCCGCGCCAGGTCGGTGCGCGCGCGGTGCGCCGACGTGTCCAGCAGCGCGCCGCGCGGCACCGCCGCGTCCAGCTCGCGGGACGTCACGCCCTCGCCGCCCGCCGCCGCGCCGCTCGCCGCGCCGTTCGCCGCGCTCGGAGCGATAGCCGTGACACTTGCGCTTGGAACGCTCGTCGTGCTCGCTCCACTTCTGTTGATAAAAATGATATAATGTGTAGCCAGCGCTAATGTTTATGCTGTGTATGCATTTAATACTGATGTTCGATCCATACTAATATCATAAGTAATATGTAATAGTAATGAAAAGTAATTTTAACTTTAATATTATATTGTTGTTTAAGAACACAAACAAGGTTACATATAAAATAATATGCAAATTAAAGCATAATACAGCCAAGTAAAGTACCTGATCCCCAAACTGGGATCCGCTGTGCTGTGCTAAGCGAGTTTTTTTGCCCGAAAATATAATCTTAACGGTAATGACAGCGGTTAACACAAAAAGCTAAAATAGCGATAAGTACAAAGAAAACTTTAAACCACGAATAATAATAAATTAATTTCAACAAAACCACTTAGTCCATTGAAATGTTACATTTTTTAGGCCTTACCTTGCGTTTTTTAGAGGACGCAATTTTATTTTTTTGATGTGTAGGGGGGGTCAGTGTAAAGCTAAAACCAAGTTTGTGGGGTCGCCACCCTTGTCCCACGGCGGCCATCTTGAAAATAGGGGTTGAAATGGTTTTTACGATATGGTTTTACGATATATCTCTTAAACTATTTATCTGTTAAAAAAAATTTGTTAATATTTTTTGTTGCAAATTAAATTCTCTACAACTTTGGTCCAGTAACTTTTTGTCGTAGAACTATAAATAAAAAAGTTATAAGCGAAAATGATCAGAAATTCGAGAAAAAATTTATATTTTTCGATATAACTTTTTTTTTAATCATTTTACGAAAAAATGATGTCAGACCATTTTTGTAGATCGTTTTTTGAGGAACAACTTTTATACGCAACATTTTTTCATTAAGTCAATAGCTAAGGTTTTACAGCGCTCCGAAGTGAGTACTATATTTCACTCTTAACTATACATATATTATACGTGTGTACTAATAATGTGTTATCAGTTATTGTTTCTCGAATTTCTGAACATTTACGCTTATAACATTTTTATTTATAGTTCTACGGCAAAAAGTTACTGGACCAAAGTTGTACAGAATTTAATTTGCAACAAAAAATGTTAGCAAATTTTTTTATCAGATATATAGTTTAAGAGATATATCGTAAAAATCATTTCAACCCCTATTTTCAAGATGGCGGCCGTGGTACAAGGGTGGCGACCCCACAAACTTGGTTTTAGTTTGACACTGACCCTCGCTACACATCAAAAAAATAAAATTGCGTCCTCTAAAAAACGCAACCCCAAATGTAACTTTTCAATGGACTAACTGTTTATGATAGTGGTTCGCAGCTTTGGTCCGTTCAAAATATTCGATAGTGTGGACAGTCATAATATAAAATTTCTTACACGGTGTCCGTCACAGCGGCGGGCGCGACCGTGGTCACAGTCACGTGGCTTACGGAGTTGGTGGCGGGCGCGCCGCTCGACGCCGCCGACGTCACGTTGACGTACGTCGTCGCAGTGGTGACGCCACTGTACGACGTCGACGTGCTCACCGTGGCGTACGTCGTCGTGGAGTTAGCGTTTGACGTCACAGAACTTGAAATAGAAACGTTTTTTTGTTTATATAAAATACTTTAAAAAATTAACTTATTTTTCGAATGGTGTGTGATGTCCACCTAAGAATCAGATTGTTATGTACTGAATAATTGTTTATATCCATACACAGATTCTTAGCCTAACATTCATTAATATTACCTATAAAAATAGATGTCTGTCAGTTATTTTGTTACATTACACGATAGACGATGGCGTTCATCTATCGTACCTTCGATCAAGCTGAAACTTGACGCAGAAATAGCTTTCGTCCTAAGGAAAGTTCGTGGATAGTTTTCATCCTGGAAAATAATTCCCAGGAACAAAGTCGCGGGGATAAGCCTGTTACTTAAACTAACAATTTACAACAGATGTACCAATTATATGTTTTGGCTCATTTATTTCGTCCTGATGAGAGTTGGCGTATAGACAGTCACCAGGGTCTGATGAGAAGGATGAGCAGCTCTATTAAATGTAGGTCTACCGACTTTGTACCTACTAGCACAACCCTTGTCTTGTACCTTGTCCTTGTTGTCTCAAGTTGTTAGTCAAGTAACAACCCACCGGGTTGCTACTATAGTTGGCAGACAAGTTGGTTGTCTGATTATGGAGCAGGAAATACATAGATAGGCATTTTATTCCACATCGGAGTTGATTTTTTCTAAGCATGCACAACCAACTATAGCATGCGTAAAGAGTAAGTAATATAGGGCAGGCATTACTTATACCTGTCAGTAGAATCTTAGACATCAATCAAATCATAATATTTATTCATAATACATTCAAAAATTATTTAGTGCCTTAAGACTAAAAGTCTTCGAACAGTGCGTGTTGCCAGTGATGACTTACGGATCCGAAACATGATCGCTAACTATGGGTCTCATAAGAAGGCTTAGGGTAACTCAGCGGGCGATGGAGAGAGCTATGCTCAGAGTATCCCTACGAGATCAAGCAGAAATTAGGAGATCCGTAGGAAGTCACATACATAGCTCAGCGAATCGCGAAACTGACGTGAAAATGGGCGGAGCACCATAGTTCGAAGAGCTGATGGTCGTTGGGGTCCCAAGGTGCTGGAGTGGCGACCCCGCACCGGAAAGTGCAGCGTTGGCAGACAACCCACTAGGTGGACCGACGACATCAAGAGTAGCAGGGAGCCGCTGGATTCAAGCAGCGCAAGACAGAGGCTGTGGAAGTTCATGCAAGAGACCTTTGTCCAGCAGTGGACGTCTATCGCTTGATAAAGAAAAAGAAGAATCCATTCATCTCAGTCCAACGCTGACTTCTGGGCACAGCTCTCCTCTCAGATGAGATCAAATCTGAACGCTTCTCAGTAATTTCGATTTCTATTACAATGTAGATATACATAACACAAGTAACTTACGATCTTTCGACGGAAATGAACAGGTTCGATTGCTGATCAAACAATATGATAGGTTTAAATTTTGATTCGATTTACTGGAATAATATGATGTACTCCAAAATCCCTGATATATAATAGTGTCAAACCTGTCCATAGTGACCCATCTCAACAAGACACCCTGTATATCCCTGCACCCCTGCCTGATGTTATAACCAGTGCAACGTGCAGTCACCCTGTAAGTAATAAGACACACTACACAAAGACCACGAACCCCCAAAAGCGTTAGCTCGACGTCATCGTGTCGACATGCAGGCCACACTAAAGTACTAAAGTACGGAAAAAGAGAAACGATGAAAAGTATTTTGAACAAGTTATAAACCTACCTCTTATTATTTAATGCTTGGATACATTGGTTTGTCCTTCAATCACGTCGATCCGTAGCTCTGTTGCAGAGTAATTGAAGGACAAACCAACAAACACACTTTCGCATTTATAATATTATAGTATGATGATATTATCTCTCACACACTTAAACAAGTGAATCATGTTCTAGCGCTCATACATATGGGGACGCATAATGTGTGTCTGGGGGGATGTTTGACCCTTCCAATAGGTCTGGCAGCTTACAGATAATATCGCAATAGTTCCCTGAGTATCATGTATAAAAATCAGAACTGAGAATATAAGTTAACTTAAATTATATATTTTTTTGGGAGCTTCAAAGCATCTGGCTAAAGTAACCGCCGGCGGTAAGCGTCTGGCAGTATTAATTTATTAATTTTTACAATATTCTTTATAACATATATGAAAATCAGCCCTGAGAATTTAAGATAAGTTATTCTAGTTTTTACCTACCTTTAGCACCTGGTATCTGGAAATTGGCCGTCGGCACAATCTAGCTGGTACGCATTTACTGAAAGGACATTAGAACAGTACTCTATCGTACACAAATAATTGCTGAGAAAATAACTTAGGTCTGGCGGCACTGGGATCTTGGACCAATACAAAAACTGTCAGAACGCCCGATTTATTCCTCGTCACTCGAAGTTGGTGAAATAGGCACTAAGTAGCTTATATGTATTTAGTTTACATGATTTTTGAGTTAGATATCGAATAAAAATTAAAAAAAAACTGATTAATAAATTAACCCAAACAATGAGCCTCTGCAATTTCTTGATCTCGTTGGTTTCACATTCAAAGAAATCTGTTCCTTAGAGATAAGATGTCCTTCTGCACGTCTTTCCTATGTTTTTGGTTTAGTTAAAGTTAAGGTACAAAATAAATAAATCCATACAAAAAAAGAGGAACATTTCGAAACGTTTTAATTCTACTCAGCACCGCTTCTCTCTATCCGTACTACAATAGAATAAAGCGCAATAGTGAGCAAAGCAAAAGAAAATTATGCGTGCGCCGGTATCACAGTAGGAATGACGTAGACAACATACTTGGTGGTGACGGTCGTCGGTTTGACGTCACTGGCCGTCGTGGCCGTGACGTCACCGATGTCGGGCGCTTCCCGCGTCTTCTTGTCCGACTTATCGACTTTCGCGTACTCGTCCTCTATGGGCGACAAGTCGGAGAGATCGCTGTCTGAACTCCAAGGATCTGTAAAAGTAGCTCAAGATTTAGGCACACTTGGACCTTCAGACATAGCTCAGTGAGTCACGAAGCTCAAGTGGAAAGAGGGGCACATAGTTCGAAGAGCTGATGGTGGTTGGGTCCCCAGGTGCTGGAGTGGAAAAGCAAGGAAAAGCGCAGTGTTGGCAGGCCGCCAACTAGGTGGACTGACGACAGTAGACAAGTCGCAGGGAGCCGCTGGATACGAGTAGCGCAAGACCGAGACATGTGGACGTCCAAGCAAGAGACCTTATATTTATATGTTTATTAAGAAGAAGAAGCTTCATCAGCAGTGATAAGAACGCCACTTTTAATAATGTTTTACATTGTCGTTTGTTGTTTTTTGTGGGATGTCAAAACATCATTATCATCAGCAACCCATGAACGGCTCATTACTGAGCGCAGGACCTCTCAGCGAAAGGTTATGGCCGGGCCATAGTCCACCAAGCTGGCCCAATGCAAATTGACCATCTTCAAATTTCATTGAGAAGATCATGGAGAATTCTCAGGCGTACAGGTTTCTTCACGATGCTTTCCTTCACGGTTGAAGCATGCGATATTTAATAGCTTAAACGCAAGTTGGAGGTTCCTCCAGAATAGGACACAACTAGTAGGCTAAAGATGTCAAATATAACGCCTTGATTCTAGGACAAAGAGCAACGAGCAAGAGGCTCGCCATAGGGTTATGTTTACCGTTGATAAGCAGCGGGTCTGGATCGGGCCGCCGCGGCAGGGGAGGTGTTTCTCGTCGAGCGGAGGGTTCGTGAGGCAACATCACAGGTAAGCCAGCTTTCTTTTGAGTTTCCTGCGAAAAAAAAATGCCTATATTAGGGAGAGGGCAGATTGGCTACTTTTAGCGGCAGCGATTGCGGCATTTTATTGCGACTGCATCGCGAAAATCGCGACTGAAACGCGTTCGCGTTTTTAATGCTTTCGATAGCAGAATTGCGAAATCGCGCGAAACGCGATGCACGCAAAAGGCCATAAAATTGCTAAAGGCCAGCCAGTCTGCCCTCTCCCATATCCAACATCTTGAATTTGATGATGTTTTAATCGGTTTTTATTGTAGGTACTTAGAAGACGCATGTCTTTACTGGAAAAATTTATAAACTCATGTGTGTATAGTTTGCGTTATTGACGTGTGAACAATCCTATGGCACATATTATATGCGCCACTGTTTTCGATAATGTTGATCCTGCAAAAAAACGTGCAGTACAATGCCGAACGAAGCTAACAGTACGTTGAAACGTACAGTCCGCAAATGGCTTAATAATTTTTATTGTGTACCGTTGTGTTGTTTTTACGTATATAATGGGATTTATGAATACTTTCGTACTTGTGAAATAAAAACTAGTTGAGTAGCTCTGAAATTAAAAGAGTTGTTTTATTTAATGCCCTTGTTTACAATATAGTAACGCGAATATCGCTAAGTGTTAAATACAAAATTACATACCTGAAATTAAAAGAGAAACAACAATAAAAGCTATTATTTCACTTATTAAATTAATTTATAAATTTTTAGTTGCCTATAAGTCCGACCGTTATATTTCGAATGTCAAACCTGTCAAGTGTCAAACTTGACAACCGCAAGACGGCCACAGAGCTAAGTCATAAAATATGCGCTGTGTGACGTGTACGGCGCGGCAATTTCAAAATGAAGAACGCTGAGGCTTCATTTACATCTCCCCGCTGCAGTAGACCTTACTTCAACACTGGAACCAGCTTTGTTATATGGAAGATGTTTGATTCACATTTCTTATGTCCTGTGTTTATTTTGTAAATGCAGTTTGATATTTTCTCTAAAACTTCATATGGCCCTATTTTCAATTCGTCTAGTTTTCTCCTGTTCAACCGGTTTCCGTTTTCAACATATACTAAGTCTCCCACTTTGAATTCAAATTGTCTCCTGTTCTTGTCAAAGACTTGCTTATTATAATTGTGTGATTTTAGTGTGTTTTCTAATGCGGTTGTTCTATCTTGAAATAACTCATTCTGTGTATTATGCTGTTTCAATTCTTCTGGTAAGATGTCCACATTTTTTCCTTCCAGTAGGTATTTTGGTGAAAATCCAGTCACAGTGTGTTCCGTTTCATTGTACTTTTCCGTGCACTCATGAGCAATAGTCGTCCAGGCTAATTTATCTTTTCGTTCATTTATCTTACATCTTATTTTATTAACCAATGTTTGATTTAACCTCTCATTCAGACCATTTGAAAATGGTGTATTTACTGCAGTAAAGACAATGGGTATATTTTCTTTTTCTAAAAAGTTTTTAAAATCTTTTGAGTTAATGCCTGGGTATTGATCAGACAGAATTAAGCCAATTTTATTTTCTTTTGATACTTTTTGAACTAGCTTTATAAAATCTTGTGAAGTACCATACCTTGTGAAGTGGTCTACTAGAAGGTGTAAATATGTTTTTGTAGAACGTGAACCACCAAATCCACCAATAGTATCTATAGATACAATTTCAAAAGGATAAGTAGCCGGTCCTAAGTGAGACATAAGTCCAAAATTATATTTCCCTCTGGATTTATTTTTTTTGCAAACTTCACAGGTATCACAAAGTTTTTTTATATTAGCTGATAAATTTTTCGCCGCATAAAATGGGTTTATTTTCTTTTTCATTTGCTGTATACCTATATGACAGTATGTGCGATGTACGTTCTCAATAAATTTCTTACTGAATTCTTCAGTTAGCAGTATCTTTTCCCTTTTCCCACTCTTACAATAGTAAATATTATCTTTTAATGTTAGTTTATCTCTATTTTGTTTTATATCTCCATTTCTTTTTTGATCACTTTGGATATCTTCTATTTTAATCAAATTTATAATCTTTAAAATCTCTTCTTGATTTTCCCATGGCTCTAAAACCGCATTTCTGCTCAAACTATCTGCCTCCAGGTTGTATTTTCCTGGAGAATATTTTATCTCAAAGTTGAACTGTGATAGGTAATATGTTAGCTCTCCTAGTTCTTCATCCGTCCTTGCTTTTATGTTCATTTTTTCCAAAGGTTTATGATCAGTAAAAACCTTGAATCTTTTTCCTATTAGCCAGTATTGCCAATATTTTACTGCTTCCTTAATGGCCAAACATTCTAAATAAATAGCTTTTCTCTTTTTTTGTGTTTCATTTAATTTCTTTGAAAAATATGCGCACGGTTTCTCTTCTCCATTATTTTGAGGTTGTTTTAAAACCGCGGCGATTCCTTGTATGCTAGCATCGGTATAAATATGTATTGGGAGATCTGGGTCAAAGATTGCTAAAATTGGTTTCGAACAAAGTAATTTTTTTATTGTTTCAAAAGACTCTTGACATTTTTCTGACCAAATAAATTTTTGTCCTTTTCTTAATAAATTATGTAATGGATCTAGTATAATTGATATTTTTGGCACATATTTCCCATAAAAGTTTATCTTACCTAGGAACTGTCTAACATTTTTCTGAGTTTTAGGGACTGGGAAATCTTTTATAGCAATTAAATTATCCTTAAGTGGAGTGATTGTATTATTTTTTATAATGTGACCTAAGTATTTTACTGAATCTTGTGCAAAGTTACATTTTGAGAATTTTAATCTAAAGCCTTCTTTTAATATTGCTTCTAACAAAAGTGATAAGTGTTTAATATGATCTGTGAATGTCTCAGAAAATACCAAAATATCATCAATGTAATTCACTGTGAAATCTGATAGTTTATGTTTCCGTATAATATTACTCAATATTCTTTGAAAAATTGCAGGTGATGTTTTCAAACCGAATGGTAAGCATGTCCATTGGTAGTGCCCTTCTTGGGTAACAAATGCAGTTTTTTTTCTGTCTTCAATCTTCAAAGGAATGGACCAGAATGCTGAATTTATATCCAGTGTTGAGAAGTATTTACATTTTGTCGTCTTTACCATCAAGTCTTCAATAAGTGGAAACGGTTGTGACTGAGGAACCACAATCTTATTTAATTCACGAAAATCTATACATAATCTTGATCTCTTTCCCTCTTCTTTTTTATAGGCCAGTGTTACTGGCGCAGCAAAAGGACTATAGGACTCTTCAATTAGGTTCTCTTGCAATAGCTTTGCTACTTGTTGCTCAATTTCTTTTTTATCTTCGATAGTGCACCTGTAGGGTCTTTTAGAACAGTATTTATCAATTAGTAAATCAATATGTGCCTCATAGCCTTTCACCGTGCCTATATCATATCTGTCTTTAGCAAAAAGCGATTTATATTTGCATAGTAATTCATCTATTTCTGTCTGCTTTTGAAGATCTAGATGATTTACAGAAATAGTAAAATTAGTCTCTTCTATGTGTTCATTAAAGTTTATTTTATATTCATGCCATGAATTATTCTGGGCTTCCATATTTTTATTGCATGTTTCTTCAATCTTACTACTCGAAAAGTCAGCCAATATTTTTTTGTTTGTGAAATTTGTTTCCTCTCTATTATTCTCTATTTGGAGACTGGGGATATTCTGAGTAATTTCTAACTTCTCATTTTGAATAAGGTGAAATTCTTTTATGCAGTCTAGTCCAATTAAAAAATTATAATCAAAGTTTTCTTCATCGATTACAAAAACATTAATTTTTTTTTCAATATCAAAAATCTTGATCTTTAATGTTACCAACCCTTTGGTTTTTTTCACACCATTAATCGTCTTTAAGTTTGCATTTTTAATAGATATACTATTATTGTTAATGGAATTTTTTTTCAATGATAGCAATCTGGAATTTACCAAAGATACATTTGATCCGGAGTCGTAAATCCCCATTGTTTCTAAGGTATCATTTAATAACAATTTAATCTTGATTAATGGCGGAATCACTAGTTTTTTTGGGTTTATTTCATTTAATTCTGTTTCTAATTCTGAATTATTAACCGTTCTAATCTGACCTCTTTTTTGTCTATCATTATTTTTGTTTTTGAACCAACACAAGGACTCAGGATGATACCGGCTGCCTTTGTTTTCTTTTTCACAAATTCCACACGGTTTGTAGTTTCCGTCTTTTTCCTTTATTTTATTTTCCAAGCTTTCCACTTTTTTCCCATAATTCTTCTTATTTACTAGATGTTCCAAGCTCCTGATATTATTAAATAAATCTTTAGTTTCCTTTAAGCTTTTTCTATCAATTTTGTCCGAAATAAAATTTGGGAGACCCGTAGCGATTAAATCAATTAAGGTAGTATTATCCATAGATTTATTTATCTCTAATAAAAGTTTTTCTTTCTTTAAAGCATATTCCAATAATGATCCCTGTCTATATTTGAATAGCATTGCATATCTGACCGGAGACCATCCACGGTCCGCACAAGTTTCACAAAAGTTTTCTTTCCATGTTGGCCATTCCGAATTGACTGTATATTTTATGAGCATTGAGCTATACCAATCAAGGCATGAACCTTCCAAGAATAATCTCAAAGCCTCAATCTTCCTAGTATCTCCTTCTATTCCTATACGAGTACATTCTGATTCAAAAATAGCCATCCACTGCGATGCATTTGAAGTTTTATTATTGAATTTTTCTATAACACATTTCTCTGTCAACTTTTTAATGTTGTCGGACTTTGATGTGTCATTCTTCCTTTCAGCAAACTTTTCCAAGATTCTTGTTAAAACCTCTTCTGAAATTCCAGAAGTAGAAGCCTGTTTCTGTGTTTCTTGTGTTAATTCCTCTAATAAATATCCTTTAAACTGCATATTCCCATACTCATCTATGTAGGTATCACATAGCTCTGATGTTAGCTCAATCCAAACTTGTCTTCTATCATTCCTCTTTTGCAGTGTAGTCTTTACTTTTTGAAATGTTTGTGTTTTTATCACTGTATCATGCAGTTTTGAAGGTTGAAATTTTTCAGGAATCAGAAAGGTACGATTATTGGCATCAGTAATTGAAGTTATACAAATTACATTTGTTTTTGGATCTTCAATGGCTTTTAGCACTTTAAATTCAAATCTTAACTTTTCCATGTTCAATCTTTGTTAAAAACAGCTGTAATATTGTTGTTTTATAATGGGATTTATGAATACTTTCGTACTTGTGAAATAAAAACTAGTTGAGTTGCTCTGAAATTAAAAGAGTTGTTTTATTTAATGCCCTTGTTTACAATATAGTAACGCGAATATCGCTAAGTGTTAAATACAAAATTACATACCTGAAATTAAAAGAGAAACAACAATAAAAGCTATTATTTCACTTATTAAATTAATTTATAAATTTTTAGTTGCCTATAAGTCCGACCGTTATATTTCGAATGTCAAACCTGTCAAGTGTCAAACTTGACAACCGCAAGACGGCCACAGAGCTAAGTCATAAAATATGCGCTGTGTGACGTGTACGGCGCGGCAATTTCAAAATGAAGAACGCTGAGGCTTCATTTACACGTATGTATGTAGGAGAACCAGTCACCGAAAGCTCTGCGAGTCGCGAAGCTGAAGTGTATATGGGCGGGGCATATAGTTCGAAGAGCTGATGGCCGTTGGGGTCCCAAGGTGCTGGAGTGGCAACCCCGCACCGGGAAGCGCAATGTAGGCAGGTCCTCCACTAGACAAACCGGCAAACAACAAACTAAACTACAACCGGCTGCGGGAGTTCGCGCACCACTGGCACAAGAGGCGAAGCGGATCGGAGCGAACAGGGACCAGGCAAGGAGCCACAGAGCGACGACGCGAGTCAAGCTTGTGTAGTGACGTCTAGCCCCAGAAAGGGGAGAGTGACAAAAGGGACAAAAGACTAGAGAAAAAGAACTTGTAGGGAGTCAGAGACGCACCGGGAAACACGCCAAGAGCAAATATCGGGCGCCCTCCCAGTGTTTCGGCCCATATAACCGCGAGGTTGGAGGGGCCATGGGAGGTGGCGGGTTTGTAGGCCCTCCACTAGGTGGACCAACGACATCAAATGAGTCGCTGGATGCAGGCGGCGCAAGTTCGAGGCTTGTGGAAATCCATGCAAGAGACCTTTGCCCAGCAGTGGAGTTGTATCGGTTGACGTAGAAGCGCATCGCTCACCAGCAGCAGCACCTCGAGGCGCGCCACGCGGTCGTGCAGCGCGGAGAGCGCGGCCGCGTACTCGCGGTGCGCCTCGCGCAGCGCGCTGCTCCACCACTCCTCCCGCGCGCGCACCATCGCGCGCGTGCGCCGCCACTCGCGCAGCGCGCGCCGCGCCTGCGCACACCGCACAACGTTACTTTATGTTATGTTACGTTCCCTCAAATATGGTTGAGCAAAGCAACGGCTGGGTCATGCGTCATGCTCATGAATGCTCGTGAATGAATGCCACGCACCGGCGGGAATGGGGCTACTTTATGTCTGCCCCTCTTAAGATATATTGCATTGTTAGTACTTGGTAGGTATGCAATTTTGGAACTTCCCTCATTTTGAAATTCCGAACCAGTGGTAGAGTCAGATGATTCAAAAGCACTTGTAAAAGTTTATTTGAATAAAAATATTTCTATTCTATTCTAATGTCTCGGCCGTTGAAACCAATACTTGTACTAATTAAAATAAGCAACGTACTAATCTTATCTTATTAATATTATAAATGCGAAATTGTGTTTGTTTGTTGGTTAGTCCTTCAATCACAACAGAGCTACGGATCGATGTGATTTTTTGCAAGGACGTGATTTTTTTACTTTGGAAGACCTATAGAGTGACATAAGCTAGTCCATCCTGGAAAATCAGAGTTCCCACTGAATCCACGCGGGCATCAGTTAGTTTTATAAATCCACCAACAACGATGTTATATTTCCTTAGATTCAACATCAACGCGTCAAAAACGGCACGGTTTAACTGCTACTAATAGTAGCAAGTTAGCTCAGTCGCGCGTTATTTCACAAACCGAAAGCATGCCTTGGTGCTCCGTAAAAAAATTTAAAAACAGTCCTTATATCAAAAAACAAGATGGAATATCATACTTTCGATAAGAAAATATTTTGTTTACATTTATATTCCACTACATTAACAATATAATCACGAAATGTTGCTTAATTTAATTAATTTGTCATGAAAATAACAATATTTCTGCGGCGCAGCTATCACAGTCACACATACCGCGCGAGGAAGAGAACGCGATAGGCACGTTGAGCAACATTGATTCAAGAAGATAAATGGAGTAGTTTATTGTTTTTTTTTTTTTAACGATTTTTTGTTATATATTAAACATTTAGACGTAGTAATGCAAAAAGGATCCAACTGTCAAACATTAATTGTCTTTTCTATTTGACTCCTTGAAAAAAATCGGTACAACACGTTCAGTACCTACTAAACTAGCGGCACGCTATGATGGCCGGTTTGACACATTACAATAGTGATGTGGAATGTCAATTTATTCTCGAACAAAAAACAATTAAGTTTTGTTTTTGTACCTGATTAAATAGGTTTAATAAAACAAAAATGTATATGTTTATTTAATTTATTTGAACGAACTGAATATTTGAATGAAAATGAATATACATACTTTATATGCACACAAGAAACATATGAATACAAAAGATACCAAAAAAGGTGCCACAAAAGGCCATAATTAATCAGATTCGTCCATACTACTATTTTCACTGTCGTCACTGCTATCATCACCTACATTAATAATTATATGTTCGTTTTCTATAATATTATCTATTTTCACATCTCTTTCATAATCTTCCCTTATTAATTTAACAGTTCTATTCACAACCTTTTCCCAGTCTCCTTTAGTCACATGTTCACAAGCTTCTTCTAATAATTTTAGCATTTTTTTTGTGGTAAATGGGGGTTCTGTATTGTGTCTTGCAGCATATCCCTTAATTTGAGTCCACACCAACTCAATCGCATTATACTCACAATGGTAAGGCGGTAACCGTATAACTCTGTGCCCATGTTCTAATGCTATTTCGTCAATGACGTATCGGATCTTGGTTGGTTTGTTTTCTTTTAAAAGACGTACTAATTCCGCTTTTAACATATTCATGTTTGCATCTACGCCATTTTTACGAAGCCATGCGACGATATCAGCTTTCTTTTGGGATTGGGCAGGTGGCTTGTCAATTTGCATCGAGTGGTATGGGGCGTTGTCCATAATTATAATAGATGGTTCAGGGAGGCTACACAACATTGAGGTAAACCATTCAGTAAACTTTTCTCCATTCATGTCTTCATGATAGTCTCCAGTGGTTTTTGACGCAAAAGCCATGAGAGAACCTTCGACAAACCCGTTGATGGTTCCGGCGTGACAAATTATAAGTCGCGATCCTTTTCCTACAGGAACTTTGGAAGTAGATGCTGCTGTGTCATCGTTCCAAGAACGGCCTACAGTATGGTTAGCATTAAGCCATGTTTCATCCAAGAACACAACATTTTGCCAATTTTTGATTTCTTTCACTTGCCGTAAAAAAGTATACCTTGCCATCGCTATATCAAATCTTTCCATCAATATTTTGCGTTTGTTACATTTTTTGTATCGAAATCCAATGGTCTTCAAAATCTTCGTTAAAGAACTTTCCCCACCGAAGAATAATCCAGCTTCCTTCAGTGAATGCACCAACTTTTTTCTTGTTGGATACTCCTTCTGTAAATAGTAGCCGTAAACATGTCTTCGGATAGCATCGGCATCAAAGCTATCGATGCCTACGACTGGTTTTGCTCGTTTTCTCTTTTTTGGTGTGTGAAGTTTATTTTCTTCTGTGCCAGTCTCGCCATATTTTTTTTTAGTTATCCGTCTAACAGTTCGTTGTCCAATATTAAGCGCATCAGCTACGCGTTCAACCACTGACGTTATAGGTAAAATTGACCCTCCATTTTGAGCTTCACGATCGAAATAGTTACGAAGGCGTATTACGAACTCACGTGTCTGACTATTTAGAACAGTTCTCTGCGTACGTTCGGTCATATCGACGAAATCCACAACAAAGGGCTTGAACAGAGTCCAAATTAACGAGCAAGGGTCAACAGTAATGCAGTATCAATATTTGAAATCCAAAGCCAGGTCAAAACTATATCACAATCGCATTGCACTGACAGTTTATACTTTTCGAAGCAACGTCAATTCGAAACTGCTTTGTTTTGCATTGAGCATTGACGCGAGTTTGCCGGAGGTAGTAGTTGTGCTAGCCAGCGATCCTATGTGACGATCGTATTAGATTCCATTTTTAAAAATTTTCAATTTAGAAAACCAAATGCCGAGTTGTGGTATATATCATATAAAAATAAAAATTTTACCTTTTGTATGAAACAGCTGATATTTTTTTGCGATTTCAGAGGTTTGTCCACATAGTGAAAATTGTTCATATTCACAAGTACATTCACCCCTTAAATGGTGCAAACTGATTTTTCTACACTTGTATACATTTTAGAAATCAATTTAATAAATAAATTTTGAGTCCTAAACCTAAAACTACATTCGATAAAATTTATGAATCTCTGCACATCACTATCGTCAATAAAGTAATACAATTATTTCCTTCAAAGTCGTTATCAATTAATACGGAACTTCATGAGCGGACAAACGTCAAACCGGCCATCATAGCGTGCCGCTAGTGTAGACTTAAAAGACTGTAATTTTATTAATTATGTTAAGACAAAATAAAAAGATATTATTATAAAGACAAATTTTAATGTACAATAATAATTATTATTGTGTGTAAATAATTATATAAAAAATTGCCACTCCACTGCGGAACTATTCTTACATCGATGTAATCCGGTAAAAATGAACGTTCCGCGGGTGAGTTGCAAAACGTCGTGCGTGTCGCACATTTATTACAAACTGAACCTTAAAAGTCCAATCATATGGTTGGTTTTTGTTGACACGGTTGGTGTCTTAGTGAATTTTATCTATAGTGTGTTTGTAGTGACTACATGGACAATTTTGGCGTACGAATTTGTAGGTGATGCTGCTTCCATGCTGTAATAGTTCCATGTCCACCAAACTAAATTAATCTGTATGGTGCAACATGTGGCAAGCGCTATGGGCCGCCTGCGTTCCCGCCGCTACTACGTTTTAGTGGCGGAAAGGAAGGAACACTTGTAACCAACACGCAGCACAAATATTTCAAAAATATATTAATTTATGATGATGTGTAAAATACGCGCAATACAATGGGAGTGATTGGGTTTCAGTTTTGTGAACAAGCTGTATCTACTTAGATCTTCTTCTTCTTCCTAGCGTTTGTCCCGGCATACGCCAGGGTCCACTTTGCACGATCTAAAGCAAAGCTGTATCTACTTAGATGTACTTACTTAAGCCAGGCCGAGCCTCACCTTGTCGTACTTGCGGTGCGCGCGGTGCGCGGTATCGGCGGCGGCGGCCAGCGCGCGGCGCAGGTGGTCGCTGGGCGCGCGCGCCGCGCACCACTCGCGCACGCGCGCGCTGATCTCCGCGCTGCTGCCGCCGCCCGCCTCCATGCCCACCAACTGCAGCCATCAATTAAAAGAGGAGATCAATAAAACAATTTCTACTTATAAAACAAGTGTAAATTAAAAAAATTATTTTTAAATACAAGCTTTTAGTAGCTACATCATTAGACTCTAGATATCATCTAGGATCAGTTCTTTTCATGACGAATCAAACGAGCCCAAACTCGATGCTCGGTCACATCGTTTTATTACAGAGTTCCGATGGCCATCTTCCGTCTCCATCATCAGATCAGCTCCATGTCACAATAATATTGCATTGTCATCCGATTTACACATACATGCAAAATTTCAGCTCAATCGGAATCCGGGAAGTGGTTCTAATTCATCTTGCAAGATATGACCCAAACAAACAAATAAATAAACTGGTCAAGCTAAATAAAAGCTAGTAATAATATGAAGGAAGGGACCTTTTGGATACAGCTTAGAGTAATTATTATCGGACAAAATCGGAAGAGTGAAAAACTATCCTAATTACCAAAGCGAAAGTGAGGAAAAGAACGCGATATAATAGGCATGTCGTAACATGTCTGAGCAACATTGATGCAAAACTTCATAAGTGTTCCACATTTATTACAAAACTTGACCTTAAAATTTCAGTCATATGGTTGGTTTTTGTGACCCGGTTGGTGTCTAGGTGTAGTTTTATCTATTTTGGTTGTGTTCCATATCTGTAGGTACCTCATTGAGCAGCGCCCGCAGCTCCGCGATGTCGGGATGGCGCGCGTCGGCGGCGGGCGGGCTGGCCTCCTCCTCGGGCTGCTGGCGACGCTGCCGCTCGCGAGCCGCCCTGCGGACACACATCTGTAGGTACCTCATTGAGCAGCGCCCGCAGCTCCGCGATGTCGGGATGGCGCGCGTCGGCGGCGGGCGGGCTGGCCTCCTCCTCGGGCTGCTGGCGACGCTGCCGCTCGCGAGCCGCCCTGCGGACACACATCTGTAGGTACCTCATTGAGCAGCGCCCGCAGCTCCGCGATGTCGGGATGGCGCGCGTCGGCGGCGGGCGGGCTGGCCTCCTCCTCGGGCTGCTGGCGACGCTGCCGCTCGCGAGCCGCCCTGCGGACACACATCTGTAGGTACCTCATTGAGCAGCGCCCGCAGCTCCGCGATGTCGGGATGGCGCGCGTCGGCGGCGGGCGGGCTGGCCTCCTCGGGCTGCTGGCGACGCTGCCGCTCGCGAGCCGCCCTGCGGACACACATCTGTAGGTACCTCATTGAGCAGCGCCCGCAGCTCCGCGATGTCGGGATGGCGCGCGTCGGCGGCGGGCGGGCTGGCCTCCTCCTCGGGCTGCTGGCGACGCTGCCGCTCGCGAGCCGCCCTGCGGACACACATCTGTAGGTACCTCATTGAGCAGCGCCCGCAGCTCCGCGATGTCGGGATGGCGCGCGTCGGCGGAGGGCGGGCTGGCCTCCTCCTCGGGCTGCTGGCGACGCTGCCGCTCGCGAGCCGCCCTGCGGACACACATCTGTAGGTACCTCATTGAGCAGCGCCCGCAGCTCCGCGATGTCGGGATGGCGCGCGTCGGCGGCGGGCGGGCTGGCCTCCTCCTCGGGCTGCTGGCGACGCTGCCGCTCGCGAGCCGCCCTGCGGACACACGTTACGCGTTCAAGTTCTACGCAATGTTAGCGAGGAATTATCGTAGTAGGAAAGACGACACGATTTTTTATTAAGCTATTGCATAGCTTTTATCGCGGGCTTTGAGCGCGGCGACCGAATCAAGAAATTCCGTAACGAAAATAAACCTAACACCCCCCACTCCGACCGGCACAGCGGTGCGGCGTTGAAAGCCGTGCATCGTCTAACGTTGTTTCAGTTCGGCAGACTTCGGCACGGTGTTTGTGTGCGTGCGACTAGAAAATGCTATGCAATAGCTTTACCGCGGCAGTCCCCGAGTGCCACACGTATTTTTTTTTATCAAAAGATTATGATCCTTACTTTTTTTATTCGATAACGAGATCGTCCTTGACTATGATCTCACCTGATGGTAAGTGACGATGTAGTATAAGATGATAGCGGGCTAACTTGGAAGGGGTATGGCAGTGTACATTCAACTCTAACATATATTGATGCTCGAAGACTGTCATCATTCGCGTTGGTGAGATGATCAAACTCGTACTAAGAGTAGTGGAATATCCTACTTAGCCTGATAGATTCAAATAGTCTACGATAGTTATTAAAAGTGACTATTATAAGTTTGGTTACCTCTCTTCTCTCTCCTTGTCGGCCGCAAGTGATTGTCGTATCAGATGCGCGACCTCGCTGTTCTCAGGGTCCTTCTCACGGCCAATAAGGAACTTCACGGGTCCTGATGTGTTGCGTAACACGGACGCCGCGTAGGCTTGCGTTACGCCCACCTGGGACAATTAATGAATTATAATATTGTATTCTAGATATAATAGCTGATGCCCGCGACATCTTTCGCGTGGGCAGAACTCCTGCAGCATCAGGATTAAAGATTAGAACCCAAAGTTTTTATGGGACCAAAGTTTCTATATCGATTAAAAAAAGATTCAGAGAAATCGGTTTAGAAACCACAGAGATATCGTTGTACGTAAGTAGGAAAACACAACTCCGTTTTTGAAAGTTGGTTATAAAAAATAGTCTAAGTTACTCCTTATAATATCAGCTATCTGTCAGTGAAAGTCCCGTCAAAATAGATGCAGCCATTCCCAGGGTTAGCCGGAACAAATAGACAGACAGATAGACAAAAATTTTAAAAATGGATGTTTTGTTAAAGTACTGAATATACTTTCATATGCATTTAGTAAAGACCTGTTATTTTGACATTACAAACAGACACTTCAATTTTATTTATTTGTGTAGATTGTAGATTACTGTAGCTTCTGGAGGAGTATTTAAAAATCCCGCGGGGACCCTTTATTTGTCAGGGACAAAAAGAAGCCGATGTTCTTCAGGTCTTCAACAATACCCATGCAAAAAATAGCATCGACCCTGCTCTGTCTGTCTTTCAGCTCTATTGCTGTATGTAGATTGAAAGACAGACCAATAAACAGCAAGCAAGAACGCGATAAATTCAGCCAATCAGAGGCGATTACGATCATCACACTGATGCAATCATTTTTAGACAGTCGAGCGAAGCAACGGCTGGATCATGCGTTATGCTCGTGAACGGGTGCCACCGGCGGGAATGGGGCTACTTTCTATCTGCCCGTTTTAACATGACTTGAATAATTGTGGTACGCTTTTTGGAACTTCCCCTCATTGTGGAAATATTATATTCTATTCTATTCTAACAAAGTTGCATGGGTTAAATCGGCTTGGCATTCAGCTGCCCACAAGATAGTATAAAAAACTTATTACAATGTAATAATAGCTACATAATAATATTGTAAAATGATTATTTTGAAAAGAGCAACTGCCGAGATTCTTTCCGGCTCTTCTCAACAGAATCCGCTTTCCGAACCGGTGGTAGAGTCACGACGTGTCATACGAGCCACAGGTTGGCCTAAAGTCCAGATTTCCTTACTTGAGTATTCGAGTAAACAAACACCTCTTGATATGAATATCACTTATTTACACACAAATCACACATTTTTAACTATGTATAACTGTCTAGATCTATTCATCAAACACATTCGTTACAATTTACACCAAAAATTGCTTCGAGTTTACCATTATAAGATATTTATTTTCTCAAAAACGAAATAATAGCAGAACTCATTTGCACAGATTAGGAGAAAGTGACATTTCGTAACCCTAGATTGTCTATGAATCGTTGAGGTGGGGACAGGTGAATGAGTGACCTTACGAATGGATTGAATCCATGGAACTAGGAATTACGACTAGTCTTCCTACTTCAATGATTGAATCATCATTACAGTAGAGGTGAGTAACTTTAGAACATAAAATATAATGGATAAAAAATAAATCACTAGCAGAAAATGATTGTAATTTTTATCTTAAATAAAATTAGATATTATTATAAAATAAAATATAGATAATCTTAATCTTTATTATTACCAAACTAAAGAAAATTTTACTAAAGAAAACAGGTAAATAAAAATACACTACTGTTTTTTTTTTTAAGAAAATTGTATCACAATGTTACCCACAAATGGGGTATACTTTAGAATAGAACAAAAATCTGATTAGTAATAATTAATAAATCTTCGTTAATTTTTTCTTGTAAATTCTTCTTTTTAATATAATTATGAAAAAGATATTGTTTAGTTACTTTTTACGTCAAATTTGTAGTAATGGTACACGTCTATGACCATCGCAGTTGGGATGAAAATCATTCAGTTGTATAATGCTTTCACATTCGTTCAATCGCATATGCGATAACTTCCCAACCCTATAAATTGTCTTTGGTTAACATTCGGCCATTATTGTTTACTCGAGTACTCAAGTAAGGAAATCTGGACTATACGTGAAATAAATAATTTTGAATATGTGAAAGTCCCACAGGCAGCTGTGGTCTTGTTTAGAGATGGTATTCAACAGTATTATGTACATGTAGTGCTCACCAAACTCTTCCCGTCCACCTCGATGATCTGGTCGTTGACCTGTATCCGCCCGTCGCGCGCGGCTGCACCGCTTTCGGTGATGGTTTTTACAAAAATCCCCAGCTTCTCTAACCCTGCGTCCGCCCCTACGCCCATTCCTGCAAAAAATCACAGAGAAATCTGTGTAATGTCGCCTGCACAATGTACAGAAATCCTTTGAGTGTACGTATTTATATGATATCGGAGGAATTATTAGATTTGCTTATTTACACAAATTTTAACAATTTGTTATGTCAGAGTTATTAAACAGTTAATGAATTTCTTAATGACAAAGTTGCATGGGAGTAATCGGCTTTGTATTCAGCTGCCCGCAAGATATAAATCTAATAAATTATTAAATTGTAATGGCTATAAAATTATATTTAAACATAATATTGTTTTGGAAAAAGCAACAGTGAGTTTCTTGTCGGCTATTCCCAGCAGCATCCGCCTTCCGAACCGGTGGTAGAGTCTCGCCGTGTTATAAGAGCGGTTTCAGATTAGCGTTTTTGGAAGCGCGTATAGGCCCGCCCTTTGCCATACGCGCATCTCGTACGAATAGAATAGACATATTTTTTATTCAAATAAACTTTTTTACAAGTGCTTTTGAATCGTCGATGAGTCTACCACTGGTTCGGAATGCCCTTCCTGCCGAGAAGAACCAGCAAGAAACTCGGCAGTTGCTCTTTTTAAACAAGTTTACAATACAAAAGATATTATTATGATATGTACGAGCGCGGTTAACGCGCTTATAAGCTCATATAAGCGTAAGAGCGTAAGCCGATACGAGCTTGGCCTACGTATAGCTAGCCAATTTAACTCACCAATAATAGAGAGACCCAGCCCGTCGGCGCCCTTGACGAGGTCCACGGGGAATACGTGCATCTTCTCCACGCGCTTCTCCAGTTCGTATTCGGCGGAGGCCGCCACCGGGTCCACGTCTTCATTGCGCCGGTCGTACTCGCGCACCGAGTGCGTTGAGAACACGCGCATTGGATCCGTACTGAAAGGGGAATATACTATCTATACTTTTACCACTACACTACCTGGTCAATATCTGTGCACGTGGCGTTGATGACGTCATGTCGGTACTCTAGCACGGTATCCGGTGTAACACTGGTAATACTGATACAATGGGGCGAACGCGGGAAGGTGAAAGGGGAAGTGGGAGGGCATCGCATTCCAGCGAGGTGCACAGATATTGTGACCGTGTTATACATTACACACATTGTACACATTATACATACTATGTACTGTTAATTTTCCTTCTTATTTCTTGACAAGACAGCTATCCCTAAAAGACACCTAATCCAGCTGGTATTATAAAGTGAATAAAGCGGAATTTAAGTAATTATAAAGCAAATTAGTTAGTGGGCATTGCGCCAAAGAGAAATAATTAATACATACCTGAATTTAACTTTGGTATTTTTCTTAACAAATACTGGTGGGTAATAATCGTCATCCTCGTCCTCTTCGATCGGCGGAAGTCCGGCGACCTACAACGTTAATTAATAGTTTAAGTACCTACAGAACGGCTCAACCGATTTTGACAGGATTTTCACAAGCGGGTAGAGACTTATACAGAAAGTGATCAAGGCTACATGGTATCCCGTTAATAAGTTGGTTTTTTTATGAAAAAAATTGTTGATTAAAAGGACAATGCAGTCTAACTACTGAAAAAATTTAGAAGAATTTTGGCACAGAAATAGCTAAACAGACCTAAATAGACATAGGCTACTTTTTATCCTGGAAAATAAAAAAGTTCCCATAGGATTTTCATAAAAATACCTAAACCTGCGCGGTCGAAGTCGCAGGTATTATCTACTCAAAAATAAGAACAACATTCATCAACATAAACTGATTTAAAAGTTACCAATAAATGGTCTATGGATTGATAAAAACGATTGTTAAAAGGCTTATTGCAATTGAAAATACAGCTAAATATTTCAATTGAGTTCTTGGTATTTGCTATCGACCTGATATTGCTTTTATGACGTCAGCAACAATTCAATGAAAAGTGATTGTATGCTATTATCATACAATCTATACAAATAACAACTTTTGATATTAGGAAAAATATTTTAGTCTAACTTTAATTCAGGCTTAGCCAATTTTCGTGAAAGGCACAGTGATAGCTTGTTTTCTGACAAGAGGCATATGTTACTTTTTATTCCAGGAAATCATAGGATTTTTAAACATTCGCGGACCAAGTATGTAGTATTTTAAATCTCCGACGCAAAAAGGGTTGTATAGATTTGCAGTTTTGTATGTCTGTCTGTGTCTACGTTATGGACTGATTTTAATGCGGTTTTTTAAGGGATCCGTGCCCACAACGGGGCCCTATTACTATAAGCCTCTTCTGTCCGTCCGTCTGTCAGTATCTCATGAAACGTAATAGGTAGACACAAGACAATTTTCACAGAATATGTATTTCTATAACCGCTAAACAACAAATAATAATAATAATAATAAAAGTTAAAAATTAAAGAGGGTCTGCAATCTCATTGCATGATCATGGCACGGAACCCTCCGTATACGGGCCTGACTTACATTTCTATTTATTTTATTCACATAAAAATTATTCATTCATTCATTTATTCCTTGCATTCCAACTTACAATATATAATATTTACATTGGAACCCCATTGGGGCACAGCAATTACTAGTTTAAGAAGAGAGACGAACACCATTATTTTTCTTAAAAAAAATCTTTTATTTTATAATATACGCTCTTTCTATCAGAAACATTTTTAAGGAATAGGCTATTTGACTACTTTTAGAAAATCATCTTAAATTGTTAATAATGCTATGCTGAAGCTAACGAAACATATATTTCGGCATAATTTTCATTATTTTTCATAAAAATCGAGAAATAAATTCAAAAAAATAAATTGCCGCCGAAACGTTCCATTTGCTCTCATGACGTAACAGTTCACATTTCAAACAATGACAATTTTATAATATGTGTTTAGGCCGCGTGTCGCATACTAGTTGGTATTTAATAAAATAGTAACGATGAAAAACAGACGAAATTAGCCTATTACGCCGCACAAACACGTCGAAATGTATTGACAAAATGAGAATTCCATAGGTGGTTTGGACTGTGACGTCATTCGAGATCACGGTACGTTTTCGATCACGTGACCATGGCCAGAATTATAGCAATTTTATTTAATGTTTTCTAATTAAATAAAGCTTTATTTTTTAGTTTTGTCGTATGGAATACTGTTTTTAGATAATAATCTTTTAGGATGACACCAGTTGAAACGATATTTTTATTATAGTCAAATACCCTATTGATAAACGCTGTATCACTCCTCATTTCTTTTATGTGGTTTGGGATATTATTATATATTTTTACGCACATCGGGTTGGGGCCGGTACTATGGATCTTTAGGTTGGAGCTTGGTTTATGCATATTATGCTTACGCGCTGGTCGAAGTTCATAGCGTCGCGGTACGTCTTGTAGTTTTGTGAAGTTTTGTTTGAAGTTGAATAGGCTATTTGACTACTTTTAGAAAATCATCTTAAATTGTTAATAATGCTATGCTGAAGCTAACAAAACATATATTTCGGCATAATTTTCATTATTTTTCATAAAAATCGAGAAATAAATTCAAAAAAATAAATTGCCGCCGAAACGTTCCATTTGCGCTCATGACGTAACAGTTCACATTTCAAACAATGACAATTTTATAATATGTGTTTAGGCCGCGTGTCGCATACTATTTGGTATTTAATAAAATAGTAACGATGAAAAACAGACGAAATTAGCCTATTACGCCGCACAAACACGTCGAAATGTATTGACAAAATGAGAATTCCATAGGTGGTGTGGACTGTGACGTCATTCGAGATCACGGAACGTTTTCGATCACGTGACCATGGCCAGAATTATAGCAATTTTATTTAATGTTTTCTAATTAAATAAAGCTTTATTTTTTAGTTTTGTCGTATGGAATAATGTTTTTCGATAATAATCTTTTAGGATGACACCAGTTGAAACGATATTTTTATTATAGTCAAATACCCTATTACAAAATATACAGACAGGGTGGGCCAGACCAGGTGGATATAATTTTTTTTTTAGATTGTTGACATGGGGGTCTACCAGGACCCGCAAGGAAAAAAATCGGTTCCCAACCGATTACGAGAAATTTTTTTTTATTTACAATTTTGGAATATTACCGCCTTGACAAACTTTTAATTTTTTTTTAATTTTTCCAGTGAAAATTTATATCCACCTGGTCTGGCCCACCCTGTATACATGGATTCTTTGCACCTATAAGTCTCTGGGCTTGCTCAGCACACTCCTCTTAACTATTTTAATATAAGTTATAGTTTTACATAAGCAATAACATGACAAAGAGTAACTTTGTTTAAGCTATTGAATACCTCAGTATAGAAGTGTCCATCCTCGAAGTAGTGGATGCCGTTCTCCTCGGCGAGCTCCCGCAGCGACATGGGCGGGTAGTGGTCGAACACCGTGCCGGGCTCCGACGGCGCCTCGGACGCCGGCTCGGGCTCCGGCGCCGACTCCGAGTCCGGCGCGGACGCGGTGCGCGCGTCGCCGCCCGCCAGCCCCGCGTCCGCCTCCAGCGAGACGAACTCGTAGCTCTCGTCCACTGACTGCATACTGCGAAACATTGCAGTTTTTACAGTTTTGTCTGTAAGGTTGATTATACGGGTCTGCCCGCGAAATTCAAATTTAATTTGGTTTTTCGCATTTTGTAAACTAATACGACAAAGTAGGCTCATGGCATTCTAATTGCGCCAATGGCAGTATTATCTTCACAGGTTCATATAAAAATCTTTACTTGAAAGTGGCCAGTTTAAGATATTAGTCAGAATATCGAGTTGGACGTGAGTTACTCACAAATTAGTCGATATTCTGACTAATTTCTTTCTTCATTTCTTAAACTGAACACTTTCAAGTAAAGATTTTCATATAAACCTGTGAAGATGATAGTGCCATTGTCGCAATCAGAATGCCATAAGCCAACTTTGTCGTATTAGTTTACAAATTGCGAAAAAACAAATTAAATTTAAATTTCGCGGGCAGACCCGTATAATCAACCATACACGGCTCCACATGTCAGTTTCAATGATTGCCCCAATACTGTTAATCAAACTGTGAAAAAGACAAAATAGAACCCCAAAGTGAATCTCGCCGGTTCCGCAATTTTAGCTATGTTCTTCTCGTTTTCTTTATCATCCGACTAGCTGATGCCTGCGACTTTATCGCGCTCCCCATCGCCCGCTGAATGACACTGAACCTTCTTATGAGGCCCATAGCTAGCGAGCAATGCAATGATCTGTAATTCATCACTGACAACACGCTTTGTTCGAAGACTGGTCATCAATTTATTCTGAAAAATCATTCATCTTGGGAAACACTTCAATTAAATTAAGAGGTAAAGCGTCACCATCAACTATAGAAAGGCATAAGGAAACTCAAACACTTGCTGTTATCTTTTTAAGAAATCATCATAGAATTTCAGAAATATTTTTTAGACTAGAAATATTTTTATTCAAATAAACTTTTTACAAGTACTTTTGAATCGTCGATGAGTCTACCACAATGGTTCAGAATGCCCTTTCTGCCGAGAAGAATCAGCAAGAAACTTGGCAGTTGCTCTTTTTAAAACAAGTTACACAACAATACAATAGATATTATGCTATGTATCCAGTGTTTCAACAATGAGGGGAAGTTCCAAAAATGCATACTACTTACAATAATTATTCAATACATATTAAGATGGGCAGACAGAAAGTGGCCCATTTCCCACCGGCGGAACCCGTTCACGAGCATAACGCACGTTGTACTCAGCCGCTGCTTCGCTCAACCATATTTGACGGAACGTAACATCAGGTGTTATAATTTTAATATTTTCCATTATAATTTAAAAGTCGCAATAAATAAAATCAAAAAACAGCCATTTGTTGTAGTAAAATATGAAAAACAATTGTACTTAATTTTACCAAAATAAATGTATGAACAACAGAGAACGATGCGAGTTTATGTATTTGTAGTCAACTTTGCAATTTTTTTCTATCGAGAAAAGTTTGCGTCATCGTTTTTAGGAAACAGTCGTCAGGCCAGAAATACGATCAATTTTTTTTTCAAAATATTATGACCCATATATTTTAAATAAGACGATCTTCATTCGGCTTGTGATTCGGCTCCACGAATGAAGATCGTGTCTGAACACCGCGCCTTAAACGTGTGGTTACCTCTCGTAGGAGAGCACGGACTGGTAGCTGTCGTTGAGCGAGACGCCGTTGTCGTGCGGCAGCGTGTGCGGCGACAGCATCGCCACGATCTCCTGCGCCTGCTCGTCCGACAGCAGAGCTTCTTGCCTGGCGGGACGTCACAACGGTTATACTAAATGAACAGCATAACAAACTACAACAATAACTGCTGGAGGATTGTCTAAAATTGATTGCATCGGTGTGACGACCGCAATCACTTCTGATTGGCTCGTACTTTCTCGTTATTTTTTTATTAAGAATATCAGTCAGAAAGCTTGTCTTAGGAGTGGGTACGACAATAGTGCAACGGGTAGGATTCGAACCTGCGACCTTTCAGTTTTCAGTCCGCACCTTTAACCGTTGGGCTATTGAGGCTTCATTGGTCAAAATCCATTGATGCAGCATGAACCCCATATATTCAGCCAACAGAGATGATTGCAATCGTCATTCGTGACTGATTCAATCGCTTTTAGACAATCCCACAGCTGAGACCAAGACAGACTAGTGGATAAAAATAGACATTCATCGAGCCATATATGAAGTATAAATCATCAGATCAGATCCAAAATAATCGATTACTAAAAGAAGTCAATTTCCCCGAATGCATAAATGCGATGCAATGGTTGTGTACTACAAAAGTTGAATGTGTATCACTATTAATAATATATTGACTTCTTTGTACAGAACTTTGTAAATTTAAGAAAATGAACTACTCAAAAGGCTAAATGAAGACCTAGCCTATTGAGTACAATGAATAAAAATTGGCCAAGTGCGAGTCGGGCCTCGCTCTTTTAGGGTTCCGTTAAAAAAAAAATCCATGTACCCATGGAAATATTTTAATTTAATTTTTTTAATTTAATTTAATTTTTATTATTTGTTGTTATAGCGGCAATAGAAATACATAATATGTGAAAATTTCATCTGTCTATCTATTACGGTTTACGAGATACAGCCCGCTGACAGACGGACGGACGGACGGACGGACGGACAGCGTAGGCTTAGTAATAGGGTCCCGTTGGTACCCTTTGGGTACGGAACCCTAAAAACAAATATAATAAATTCAGTTTTTTTTGTAACCACTAACTAGTAATATGAAAATTCAATAGTAAAAGAACTATTGTAGGTAATTAAGAAAGGAAAATACGTACGTTCGAAGAAAGCAAGCTTACCTAAGTTTTTTCTCCAGAATACTGCAAATGTGATCGTCAAGAATGAAGCGTTGTGCGCACAGGCAGCATGCAAATGATAAAAATCAAACATTTAATATAATAACAAGCTTAAAGTAAAACTTAAACAATCTAAAAGCTTAGAAAGAATATACTCACGTGTATAACAGAGATTTAAAAACAATGATTAAGCGTGCAACAGATAAAAAGAAATCAAAAATAAATAGTAACGTGCAAAAAGAACATAGGTATTCAAAAAATATACAATGTGTATCCTAAACAAATAATACACCATGTCATGTAGCAGAAATATATAGAACTAATTTTAACAAACATCATCAATTCAATTACATTAAGAAGAGAAATAGAATATTCTCCTTTAATACTATAGAATCATTAAAAAACAAAAACTATAACATAAGATGGCTGCAAAAAAAAATATATAAGAAATAATTACAAGCCAAGGGAACCATTGCTGCCAAGAGTGAAGTGGAAATAGTACTAAGAAAGTGCACTTTGTACCAATAACGGCTAACTTGAGTCAAATATGCAATTTGAGACTATCGTAAAGGTCAGTTCAGACCGAGACGCGACGCGACGAGACCCGGAAATGCTTGAAGATGCACGAGAGACCGAGCTGCGCCGTGAGGCGTTTATGTGGAATCGCGTGGCACGGCGTGTAGTATTTAGGTAGGAGCGCCTCGTCTACGACACGTATCTAGGTCGCTTTCGCACGTGAGAGTGCGAAATTTGTACCTTATTATCTAGTAAATAAGTATTATTTAATCGCTATCGAGAAAAGTGCGCGCCTCGTCTCGTCGTGTCGCGTCTCGGTGTGAACTGACCCTTAGCCTTTGGTCCTTCAGAAGAATTACCTCTGTTGTTTAATGATTGTGTGAGGTAAAGGAGTCTCGGCGGAGTGTTACCTGGAGCTCAGCAATATCTCCGCCTCGTCGGGCGTCATGCTGTCGGGCTGCTTGGCGTCCGCGTCGTCCTCGGCCGCCGCCGCCTCCCCGCGCGCCTCGCCCGGCGCCTCCTCCGACACGCTCCATTGGCTGGTGGTCGATTTGTCGAGCACCTCTATGGAGCCTTGACTCGTCTCGCTTACTACTACACCTGAGTCCTGAAAACAAACAACACGCTACTAACAATACCGCTGTAGACTACCAAATATACAAAAAAGAGAAGCCCTGATTCACTCACTCGCTGACTAATCATCGCCCAGCCCAAAACCCTTTAGGTCTTAGAAAGCTAAAAGTTTGCCATTATAATGTAGACAAGGAATAAGGCCAGTAGCTCGTAACTATAATAATTGTTAGACTTCAAACGCATTTAGTTGCTTATATTCTTATCTTCATAATCACTGTATTCGAAAAGGGATATAAACGAAATTGCTGCAGATCCTAATGCCAAGCGAGAAAAGTAGGCCAAACAACCAACGCCAGCCAACGCTAATTCTACACTAATATTATAAAGAGCAAAGATTTGTTTGTTTGTGTGAAAAAAATACCTACCCTGTGAATATCTACCCGTGCGAAGCCGGGGCGGGCCGCTAGTATTGAATAAAAATAGTACTAGTTCGGTCATACAATTCATACATGCACAATGCACATGCGCAATCAGTAAATTTTTGGTTTGCAAGATATTTCTTCTACCTGAGTAACTAACATCCCAAGTGAATTAAAAAAAACAAGATTTACTTTAAAGCCAATTTTTTTTGAATTTCAAATCTTTTGATAATTATAATTATCCATCTTAGTCCCGCACAAATACATAAGATAATATCATATTCTGCATCTGCACCATCTATCATGTACCATGTATCCTCTATCACCTTAATTCTACTCAATTCATTTTCAATAAGTAAAATAAGAATGTAGAATAAAACAGGTTTAACAAAAAACAAGCAAGCATGTTGGAATAACATCTTCTGCAGCGGAAATGACGTCTTAATAAAGAAATATTTTTTATCTTAACATTACTAGGTATTTCAATAAAACATTTAAATAAAACATTCCACAAGTGTCAGGCAGGTCAGGTATTATCTCACTACAAATGATTGTAAAATTAATATTTATCTGCCCCCCGATTGTCTAAAAGTTGCCGATCAAAATCGTATTCTTTTGATGGCATTAGCATCAAAATAAAATATTCCTTGACTGTATTGATTTAAAATCACAAATTCAGTACAACCGATTTTAACATGGAGCGTTATGGAGCGTATCGTACTTACCTAAACGTATAAGAATGCATACACGAAATTGACCTCTAATACAATGCTGTTTTGGTTTATTTTACTTTGACGCTAATGCCATCAAGTGAATACGATTTTGATCGGCAACTTTTACACAATCGGGGGGCTGATAGTTCAGTCAGACTAGACATTTTAGTATTTGGTAGTTTAACGTCGCAAAATTAATGTTCTTAATGTTCTCAAAGGTGTGTGAAATCTGTGGGCAGCGTGGTGGACTATGGCCTAAGCCCTTCTCATTCAAAAGAAGACCTGTGCCCTGTAGTGGACCGACAGAATTACTTTGCAGATAATGATACCGATTACCGATGATACCGACGAAACAAAAATATCATAAAAAAACTTTTATGTTATCGAGGCTACTTCGAACTAATTTTAACGTGCGCCGGTATAATGAAACGACCTTTCAAACTCAATATAATTTATGCAATTATTTCAATGCACGTACATATACAATTATACATATATTTCCAGGATGGGAAAAACGTATCCGCATAACATAACTGCATTAGCTAATCACTCAGCAACTAAGCACCGAAAAGAATTAAATGATAATAAGTTTAAAACATGCCTAGTAATAAATTATTGTGTTATTTAAAACAGAGCCCGTTTATAGGCTTAAATTGAAGATTACGACTAACTAAAACTGTAATTGGATATTGGATATTGGATAGAAGCAGATCTTACAACTGTAATTAATTTCTTTTTTACTCCAAATTTAAGATCGGGCTAAATGACTATTTTCTGTATAAGTAATTGATTATTTATTTTTAGCCTATCCAATAAGTTCAACTGTTCCGGGGCAACGAGGCAGCAGACGCACTAGCACGTAAGGCAGCGACGCTGAAGGTGGCAGGGCCGGAACCGATCGTTCCCATTCCCTTCAGTGAGTACAAGACATGGTTGCATGAACTAACACTCAGAGAGCATTCCCTACTTTGGTCGAATGCAACAGACTGCAAGCAGACTAAGGAAGCCTTTCCTTATCTAGACAAACAACTAACAAACAGACTACTCCGCCTGGACAGAGGTAAACTCAGGAAGGTGGTGGGAATCATAACGGGGCACAGCCCACTAAACAAACACCTTTTTATTATAGGTGTCACCGACAGTCCTCTGTGCAGGGCCTGCATGGAGGCAGATGAAACGCCCACGCACGTGCTCTTGTCATGCACGGGCGTGGAAGAACAACGCAAGAACCACCTCGGATCTCCAGCTTCACTTCAAGAAGTCCTTGGCAACCTGGGCGGCCTGCTAGGCTTCTGGAGAGATATGGGATGGTTGGAGTAACAACAATGGATGGATTGGTCACACACAACATACCATCACGGTTTACGTGTGGACACCAGCCCAGAAGAAAGAAGAAGAAGAAGAAGATCAACTGTTATTTCAACCAGTTGAACTAATCGGACAAGAATTTTCCAATTAGTTCAACTTTCATGTTATTAATTTTTAATATATCTACAGTGAGATTGTAGCCAAGCGCAAACCAGTCAAAGATAAAACAAGTATAAAAGAACAAAAAATATATTTGTAACGGTCGCTTAATCTCGATCGGTAAAATTCAAGACTCAACAAACAAGAAATAACCGATGAAACATAGAAACTGTGACGAAATCCAATCTGGCGTCGTGTATGTAGCGAATCCAGGTGGGCGGACCGCATTACTAGCGGACATACAGACTACAGTCGTTTCCCCATCAGGTGTGTAAAAAAACTAGATTATAAATCGCCTGATCATGGTCTTCGAAAAAAAACAGCATTCTGATTCAAAACAGATTCTCAAGTTATATGCATAGTTTTTTACCGAAAACAATTTTTGACATCTATAATTATAATTTGTAATAGTATATTTCAAGTAAAACTTTGTTTAGTTTGTTTTTTTTAGTTTTAATTTAACGCGTCCTATTATGTGCTGCTTTAGTAGACACATTTTGTATTGGAGAGTGGCTAGTTCTTAATCATGTCTGTATTATTTTTGTTGTTTTATTGTCATAATCTGTTGTCCAATAAAAAAAAAATAGGTTATCTGTAAAGTCGGTTTACGGACGATAGTTTTACGTGATGACGTCATAAAGAAACATTGATGCATAAATGTGTCACAAGCCAACGCTTGGGTCGATCGTGCCTCTCTATCGCTTGTTCCGCGCTCTTGCTTGCACGCACAGGCTCATGCGGAGCGTGACACTTTTTCGTGCGTGCAGCCGGTGTTCATCGATTTATAAGGTGTCAAAAACTATCAAGTAGCGAATTGTGAAACAATAAATCACCTGTTGGAGTACAGACAGCGTGTCGGGATCGGAGCGGGCTCGCTCGGCGTCGCGGATGTCCCGCGTGAGGGCGGGCGGCTCGCGGTATTCGGCCGGCCGCAAGCGCGCCACCACTTCGGGGGAAGGCTCGTTGAAGCCACCCTCGTCTGACACGCTGGATGCTCGCGACCGCGCTCGGCCCGTCACCTCTTCGCTCTCCGATGATTTGCGACCACCACCCACTGCAGAAATTAAGGGTAGTAATTGGGTATTTGACTGTAGTCAAAATGATGATATTCATTATTTGTAATCGAAAATGTACGTGTAAGAATAACATTTGTAAAAACAGAAAATAAATCGGTCAAAAACAAATAAGATATAGAGTTTTAAAGTTTCCTGTTAGACAGAGATAGCGCTACTCAAGCGTGACGTCACAATTCACCAGCTCCATACACGCTCCATAGAAAATATCGTTTTAGAAAGAGACAGATACAATCACAGTAAAACAGCTTATACATAATTACGAAACTAGTAAAGATATTTAAAAAAGAGAAATGGCATTGTGATAAGATATTAAAAATAAAAAAAGTTATTTTAAAAAAATATCAGTCAAATACCCAATTACGTAACAGGACTTTTGAAGTCCCTTTTCTAGACCTTTTTTTTTAAATTTCAATGCGGTTACTATAAAGTATAAAAAGTCATAGATGGTCATAAACATTATATGTAGTAGGCATCCCTCATCTGGGTTATTATTCAATCCTGAACATTTTAGTACAATCTTTACTAGCATTATATTTAAATTAATTTATGAAATAGGTAAGTAACTATATAAAGTACACGCAAGGGGATTCGCAAGTCCGTCCCAGATTACGGTAACGTAGGTAGGTAATTAGGTAAATGTCGTTTATTTTATTGCAAAACGTTCCAATATAATGAGTAAAACAATCGAGGTGTATTGAAACTTGTTCTTTTTTTCAATATTGTTTTCAATTGGCTTATCGTACGAGTACATTCCAAAAGGTATTAGATTAGGTTTAATTCAAACATTGAAAGAGTAACAACTATGGGTAAAATAAAACAATTCTAGATATTGGTACAGCAGTGCACTACAGCTCAAGCGTACCAACTACCTACTACACGATTTTCTACTTGTGACAGTATTAACTTTATTTTTTGTAGAACATTCTCTATTATAAAATGTATAGGAAAGCTACAAAAGCGCTCCGCATAGTTGAATGAGACTACAGCGAAAATAGGTTAATATAGTTAATTTTAACATCGACTCCGCCACAGGTGCCCGCTGCAGGCATTGAGCCATTCAGGTATCCGACACAAATAAACAAAACGTGCCATGAGAAATTCTCAGGCACATTTTTATTTATTCAAATGAAGAAAACTAAGCCCATCGCTTTCACGCTGTGAGAACATTTGATGCCAATAAAAATATTTTAATGAGCTGCGTAAGTTGCAACGTCGTCGTACCTCAGCATAACAAACTCGCAATATTATACTCGTAAATGTTTATGTGAAACACGTGAAAACACCAAGTACATAAACGTATATGGAATTCCAAATAAGCAACAATAATTATTTTAGAAAATATATTATATGTATAAAGTGGTTGTCTATTCCTTTTCGGGCGATTAGGGGTAAGATGAGCAAGAGATAAGATTCGGCATGCATGCACGCATGCATGCATGCATGAGACCTGTGGCCCAATGAGTTGAGTTATATGATTGAACAGAAGAACAAAATCTAAACTAAGACGAAATCTACAGAAGGAAATAATTATAACAATTTAAATATACATGGCAGCTCGCTCACTCACGTACCTAATTAACATCGGAGTCGGTACAGCGAAGTTAGCTAGTATGTACGCAATCTAACTCATTGAAGCAACGAATAAGTCCCACTTTACTAATTAATAATCGTCGTCGTTCAGCCGGAGCTTTGTTAGCTATTACTCTCCGGTTCCTGAGCCAAGCCGAGCTGAGTATACGATAATCACAAGCAAAAGTGACTCAACTCAAAAAGTCGTTTATTCAAATAAAAATGCAAATTCCTAGTCGATGATGCCAAAAGTAAGACTAAAATATTATCTAATACCTTTAAACGAGCAATTCTTAATCTGAATCTCGGAAACGGCTCCAACGATTTTCATGAAATTTAGTATGCAGGCTGGGTTTCGGGGGCGATAAATCGATCTAGCTAGGTTTCATTTTTAGAAAACGTCTTTTTATCCGTGTTTTGAGGCAATGAAAAACCCCTACAATATCATTAGAATACGAAGGTAAATTTCGCCACCATCTTCCAGGTCATAATAGCTCAGGTGGGAATGGGCGGTCCCGAAACCAGACGACCCCGGTTCGAGTCCACATGATTATTTTTTCCCTTTTTTTTTAATTCCTTCTTTTGTAAGAAAAACTATTATTGGGGGCCCTTTATCAACGCATCTAATTCATGCCGACCGAGCTTTAAAAAAAAGAATATGGTAGTAATTACATTAGTAAAGAAACCGACATTGTGCAAACGTCTTTTAACGACACACCAACACTAAAGCTACTTGACAATAGATTATCTTAAGCAACAATATAATTTCCCAGAAACATATAAAGGGAAGTAATTTTCAAAAAATACGATTTACCAAAAAATAAAAACACTAAATTATCCGCATATTCATATGAATATGCGGATAATTTAGTGTTGTTTGAAGGTTCAATGTACTCATACAATAGCTAAATCTTCAGCTTATCTTCTTTTAACTATAGTAAGTACTAGCTGATGCCCGCGACTTTGTCCGCGTGGATTTAGTTTTTAAAGTCCCTCGGGAACTCCTTGATTTTCCGGGATAAAAAGTAGCCTAGATGTTGACCCGAGTAATAAGCTACCACGGTATAAAATTTTGTAGAAATCTGTGCGGTAGTTTTTACGTGAAAGAAGGACAAACAAACAGACAAAAATTAAATAAAAATCTGTTTTGGGCTCAGTATCGATAGTAAAGCATCCCCCAATTAAAATTTTCAAAATATATTAAATGTACAGAAATCTTCCAGTTACAGTTTTATGTATAGATAGTAGCGCAAGAGCTAGGCACCGCCTGAGGTATGTGGGCGGTGAGACGGGGGAGGGCGCTAGTAGCGCAAGAGCTAGGCACCGCCTGAGCTATGTGGGCGGTGAGACGGGGGAGGGCGCGATTGACAAGACATTGACTAGACGCACATGAGATATTTTAGGGCAGATAAATCTCAGGATAACATGTCGGAAAATGTCTTAATAAATGTAATGGGTAATTATAACAAAAAAAATTATTTCCTGGTTAAACAAGAATAAACGCATATCTAAAATGAGTACATTTTATTATTTACGATACAGTAGCCTCTGCCACTAATTTATTAATGTTCATATCATATTTGTGTTCTATACTTTCCTTGTCACCCTTTCGTTTGAGAAAAAAACTGTGCACAGTGTAAATAATATTTTTCACATTACGTGGAATTGGCGGACCCATCTCAGGATATTTTATCTCGTGTGTGTTTGGGACAAAGGGGCGCAAACAACTAAGCATGTGACCGTCGCCGTGGTCGACGGCAGACTGAGTTAGCTACAAGATTGTTTACCTCCCCCGTCTCACCGCCCACATACCTCAGGGGGTGCCTAGCTCTCCCGCTCAAACTATATACCAACCAACATTTTTTATATGTGGTAAATAGTTGTAGGAATTAAATTCTGATATTGTGTTGATTAATCTTAGAGACAATAAATTGTCTACAAATACGTGTACTGCATCTACTTGGGGAGTAGGCTTATGTCATGTTATATAAAATGAAAATGAAAAGGTTCCTTATATTATATAATGTTATTGTCATGCTAAAATAATCTGATGGAATTCCAAAACCGAAGATGTGACAGCCTTCCTAAATAGGCAATGACCGCTCTAAACTAAATTTTAATGTTAACCTCCCCACGCATTGGTATAGAACACAACAATTTTCCGAATAAATGTGATCTCATACAGGCGTTAAGAATTTATTGCGGAGATGTTTAATTATTCCAGATCTTCGCATTTTAAAGTCCATTCCTTTTGAATGACATTATCCCTACCTACACTAGCGGCACGCTATGATGGCCGGTTTGACGTTTGTCCGCTCATGAAGTTCCGTATTAATTGATAACGACTTTGAAGGAAATAATTGTATTACTTTATTGACGATAGTGATGTGCAGAGATTCATAAATTTTATCGAATGTAGTTTTAGGTTTAGGACTCAAAATTTATTTATTAAATTGATTTCTAAAATGTATACAAGTGTAGAAAAATCAGTTTGCACCATTTAAGGGGTGAATGTACTTGTGAATATGAACAATTTTCACTATGTGGACAAACCTCTGAAATCGCAAAAAAATATCAGCTGTTTCATACAAAAGGTAAAATTTTTATTTTTATATGATATATACCACAACTCGGCATTTGGTTTTCTAAATTGAAAATTTTTAAAAATGGAATCTAATACGATCGTCACATAGGATCGCTGGCTAGCACAACTACTACCTCCGGCAAACTCGCGTCAATGCTCAATGCAAAACAAAGCAGTTTCGAATTGACGTTGCTTCGAAAAGTATAAACTGTCAGTGCAATGCGATTGTGATATAGTTTTGACCTGGCTTTGGATTTCAAATATTGATACTGCATTACTGTTGACCCTTGCTCGTTAATTTGGACTCTGTTCAAGCCCTTTGTTGTGGATTTCGTCGATATGACCGAACGTACGCAGAGAACTGTAAACCTATTTAATCAGGTACAAAAACAAAACTTAATTGTTTTTTGTTCGAGAATAAATTGACATTCCACATCACTATTGTAATGTGTCAAACCGGCCATCATAGCGTGCCGCTAGTGTAGTGTCTTATTTAAAACTATTTTTAACTAAGATCACACCGAGGTACATAGTTGACTCAAATGTATAAAAGTATTACCTATATTTAACACTGTATTTTATATGTACGCAAGTTTCTATTTTTTTTATTAAATGTTAATAATAATAAACAGAGGTACGATTGTCTAAAAATGCCGATCAAAATCTTATTCATTTCATGGCATTAGCGTCATAGTTAAATATTCCTTGACTGTATTGATTTAGTCATAAATTCAGTACAACCGATTCTAACATGGAGAGTTAGGGAGCGTATCGTACATACATAAACGTATGAGAATGCATACACGGAATTGAGCTCTAATTTAATGCTGTTATGGTTTATTTTACTTTGACGCTAATGCCATGAAATGAATAAGATTTTGATCGGCAACTTTTAGACAATCGGGGGGCAGGCCGGTGCAGCTAGAACGGAACGATTATCGTATGACTGTAGGTAGTCGTATGACCGTAGGTGGGGAAGATGTCATATTTGGCACTCTTTTGAATAGTTTTCAACTTTTCAGTTCGTTAACCGAAGCACCTGCAACCGCGTAACTTCAGCTACGAATACGTTAAATTTCCCGCGTTGCACATTTTTGCCAAAACGCCGTATTTTTATTCATGTCTCCGTAACACCTACGATAAATAATGAATCTCATTTATTAATTAATCAATGTTCTTTACAGTACGATAGCTATAACCAACCAAAACGCTAGGAAAGGCAAGTGATCCGCTGAAAAAAATATATTTGCTGTAGGCCCAATGTCCTAGCGATAAACTGATATTATGTAAAGCTCTATTGAAACTTTCAATTAAAACATCTGGGGTGATCTGGGTAAGTAAAAGCTTCGAAGCAGTTCAAAAGACATAAATTTCCGCCTTAGCGTCAAATAAGTTATTGTTATTATGAAACAGTTTTAAATAAATTAATTATTTATTAATAATAAGCAATACTTTCAATACATATTGCATACTAAGTTGTCTCGTAATAAGGGTTCACTCAACTGTATGTCAAGACGTGCCAAGATTGATACAAGCGGGGCTAGCTTGCATACTTTATGCAAAACAACTTTCATTCATACGCGTGAACGTATATTTTGCAATGTACAAATGACTATAGAGTACTGAAGAAAGGGTAGAAAGGACTCTAGTTCAATTGCGACTATTTGCAAAGGTGAGACTCGAGGTGGCTACCTCTCAGGAACTAGCTTCTTAAATTTCATAATTTGCAATATAATGCACTATCCTCGGAAATTCATTATTACCTTATTAAAAATATTATGTAGTTGGTGATATCATTATTCATGTTCAAAATCGTAAAAAAATACTAACATTGCAAAAATTTCTATTACACTACATTGCAATAGTACCTAAATCCGGAGCACACTTTTTATTTATTTTTTAATTAAGTACCTTATAAATAAAAAATTTCATTATTATTAAGCTGAATTTTATTAATTAACATTAAATAAATCAGAAATCGAACGGTAGCTCTTCCTAACGTAATTCGCTTTACTTTAGCTGTTGTAAGCTTGTACACAAAAATATGTCTTGTTTTAATTACTTCTAAATTGACGATTTGGGGAGCCATAGAGACGTCTACATTTTTAGACTTCTTTCGGGCTGCTGCTGCCTAATTCAAAAACGTCTTAATATTAAAAGCTGTAGCTCCATATAATCAACATATAATCTCTGTCATGTCCTGTAGTTAAACAACAAAATATTATACAAACTAATCAATCATCAAATAGAAATAAAATTAGCACACATTTTTATAGCAATTTCTCTAGTCTAGGCCAAAACTTTGGATAGACTACGAACTTCTAAGACGCGAGGTGTTATTAGGGTATTTTACTCCTAGTGAGAAATAATATAAAAATAAGATAGTTTAGGCAATAAGGAATCGGGAAGTGGAAGTTTCAGTTCACAAAGTTATAAAATAAATTTTATATTTAATTTCAAAGTTTTCACTTTTTTGTCTATGCTACAATTATGCGAAACGCATCGAAACGTCAAACAGTACCCGCCATTACACTACGCCAAATGTACTGACATTTGACGTAGTGTAATGGCAGGTTTATATAGTTCATCCGCTCAAATAGTTTGTAGTACAAATACACGGTATTTTAAAAACTATGTGAAATAAATAAATACATTATTTAATCATTTAGTACCAACATTTATTTAATTTTTGGAGTTTATTGGAGTTTACTCCTTAAGAATCGATTTTAGGCGCCCGGTATGAGAAAAATCCGAGCAGTAAAATCATTTATCAATGACCTCGTTACGTTTTTCACAACGTTGAAATTTCTACCCTAACGTTGAGTAAATATAAATAAGGTTGGTTTTCGTGCGAAAGAGCAGGTCGGAGCAGGTATCCTCGTCGGCAACAAAGTCGGACACATTTGCTGCGCGACGAGGGTAGGTAGCGTGGTAAGATCATTTGATTACTTAGGATGTTTATTGTTCGAACAAAGTACCCTCAAAAGACCCTCTTTTACATTTATTAGCCATGGACCAGAATCAGGAATTATTACTCAAAACTAATCAGGCTTTAAGAGAACGCGTCTCTTAAAACGCTGAAACCCTACCTAAAGCCGTCTCCACCATCCCCAATAACGGCCCCTTTCCACTCAGCTAATAACCACAGCACGATAGATTAACCACCATCTGAACGTGAGGGTAGTTATCAAAAATATCAAAGAATTAATTTATCATTTAAACTAATCTAAGCGTACAGACAATATTTATTCGATTAGGGAGCGATTGCTATCGCAATCCCTCAATCAAATAGAACGACCTAGACGCGAAGGCATCTACTAGTCGAATGAGTCTCTGGGCAGAGACTGAATTCGTATCGTCAAAACAGCAGTTTTATACTAATATTTAAAGATGGCGCGCAAAATGGCGTACCCGCGCTGTCAAAGTCAAATGTCAATTTGATTAAACTAATTTTAATAAATAAAAGGAAACGGAAGTCAAAACAATACTTTTAAATAATTAATATAAAATAAAAGGATACGGAAATCAAAACAATACTCCCAATTAATTTATATAAATTAAACGGAAATCAATTGCGCCCACATACACTAGGTCACATAAGTCGCGCCGCCTTCGGCATGTACCGGCGGTCGCTATGTGTCGGCTTTACAAAGGGCGCCAACCATTTGAGCGAATGAATTTACTATCCTTACGACGTCACCACATCGTCTGACGTGAGCAATGACCTTCTAGACGTGAGGCGTCTAGAGTTTACGCGCGGAAATTTAAAAGGCAAACTTTAAATGCATTTTTTTTGGTACTTATCGATTGAATAAAATTTTAGTAAATTTTCTAGTAGTTTATTATCACCTAAGAATCTTTAGACACTTTTCAAAAAAGAGTAAAATACCCTATTCTCGACCTCGTCATCAGTCAAGCTAATCATGATATAGAGTACTAGACCAACAAGGCACTAGTATTGGCATACCGACCGATACAGCATCCGCAAAGTCGCATGTTGTGCGAGCGCGGGTGTGCGCACGCCTCGCGCGCCTCATCGCCGCGGCATCTGCAGCCGCGCGAGTGAGCGTCTCGCACACTCACACTCACTTTTAACTCCAATCGTCGTATTGTGTCAATTCCGAGTACACTTATTTTATCCCTCATCCAGACGCAGTCACTTGCATTCAGTAACAAGAAATTGAGATTGATTTTTTTGATAGCTTTTGTTTAAACCCCATTTATACACATTAACACTACTAATCACAACGAAAAGGATCATTTTCAGAACAGAATAAAGTGTTTTTGAACATAAAAATCAATACCCAAAACACCTTTAACTTTGGTAATGTAGCCACGAGATAGGTACGTTTGAATTTTGCAAATATATATATATATATATATATATATATATATATATATATATATATATATATATATATATCTAATAATATACTACACTGACAAAGGAAAAGATACTCAGTAACGTGTCGTTTAAGAATTAACGGAGGCCTTATTTATATAATTAATTCATCTGCCTTTTTTTCTGTATTCGTGTAATGCTTGAACAATGCTTCCCATTTACATTACATTATGTTGTTTTATAGGAACCTACCTCATCTAATCTTTGGAACTTTGAATAAAGAACTATGAACTTGATATCAGAACTGCAAGCATTACAGTGAGGGCATTGTTTACAAAAACTACTAGGAACAAAAGCTTAACGATATTCAAATCATCGAGTAGTGGTTGATTGTTTCGCACATACGCAAAAACCATTAACTATTCAAAAACCAATGATTCACTTTCACTATCAATCTTCTAAACTTCAAAACATCTTCGAACGCAGAAAAAACCAAAACATACATAATTGATTAAAGTACCGTAACATCTGTCTACACTAATGCATCCTAACAAAGAGACATATAAATCATAATCAATGCACAAATGATATGAACACATTCACATAATATGTCACATCGACAGCGCGATCAAAGTGGGCCATTGAATTGTTAAAAGTGGTGGCCTAATTAAACGTGAAATAAAGAAGTTAGGGAAGGGCGCGCGGGACGACCGTACGACGTCGCTCGGGTTACTGCGTCGCGCGTCGTCGAGGCGGAGGCGGCGCCGGAGCATCTAAATCGGGATCGACTCGCAACTCTCGCAACGACTCAAATACCTTGACTTCCTCAATATTACATTGAACCCGCTCAGCACGAGACCGCCAAACGTACGTCAATCGACGCCCACTTGTATGGACTTCTTAGGATAACACACGGCCCACGGTGCAAAAAACTCAAACTTCATTTCTTTTGCGGTTAAATGAGGTTTTTCGTCTTTTCTTAATCATCTCTCTCTCTCTGTCTCTCTGCATAGTATTCCTCCTTGTTGAGGGTCGTGAGTCGTGACCCCTTTCCATTATTCATAATACATATAAAGGTAGTACTTTTGTCGGGATAATAATGCGGGGGGTTCCCATACAAATTCAGCTTCAGCATACAACTAGACTAAGAGAACGAGATTTCGACTCAGGTATAATGGTTATTATCAGATATTAGTTATTATGAGCTAAGCAGTTACTTGGAATTCGGATATTTTCAATTATTTATTTGTATAGATATGAAACGCACATAAAATGCACGCTCGACAAAACCAAGCTCTGGCATAATAGATTTTTATAAATCCCATTTCATGTCTTGTGAAATGGTAAATGGTAAGGTTAAAGTTAAGTTCATATTCTACCTGGATTGTCTTACTCAAAGCAACATAAATTTTCACACTATGCACAGCAATTACAAGTTATGGTTCAAAGATTAAATTATTACAACAGTGCAATAGTTAGTAATAATTAAAAGCATATCAGTTCAGTTCACGTAATTGAACAACAAAGAGATAAAAGATAAGTGGTTTCATTTGTCTTCATATCATAAAATTATACTTAAAATAATTCAGACAACATACCTTGTGAAGGAGAAGCAAGGGCCGAAGATGATGAGTAGGGCAGACAGTGCACCGGTGATGCCAGCGGCGACACGAGTGGTGACTGTGGAGTTTCCGCAGTCTGAACTACGCTAGGACACACTTCGGGTGTCGATGATCTTCGTTTACTTTTTTCGTCCCAATCGCTGCTATAAAGTATGGTCTCATAGCCATCTTCCTCCTCTTGACTATTTGTTGGCGATCTCACCACTATATTACAAATATCAGGTGTTGGCATAGCAGAAGATTCTAACTTAGTAATGTTGTTTTCCTTGACCATATCACGTTGAAGGGATGAGATCGATGAAGATGACGGTGATTTTACAATAATTCCCTGATCAGTGCTATCGTTGCTATCGACTTCTTTGGATGTACACTGTATAGATTCGACTTCATTTGGCATTGGTCTTGCAGTAACATTAGTTTCTAAAATTACTAAGTCTTCTTCATCGAGTAATGGTGGTGGCGATTTTGGTAATCGAACAGGAGGTGATGGAGATATGATGGAGGTTATGTATGTTGAGCTTTTATCGGTGACGCTACTTTCTTGTAACGTACAAGTTTGAACGGGAGATGTACGTTCTAATTCATTTGATGATGGCAAAACACCAGGTTGATGAATAAATTCTTCTAATTTTTCGATGTTTCCTTTATCTAATTCAGGAGAAACCGATGTTCTTTTTGAATTTATCCTTTCTATTGGTTCTATTTTCTGAGGACTTTGTCTAATAGGTGAACTTAAATTATCTCTTTTTACTGTAGGAGAAATAATAATTTCTGATCTAACGGTGGGGGGTATAGTATTATTAGTTCTAGGCGAGGGTAACACAGGAGCGACATTTTTTACAGGACTAGGGGATTTCGCAACATGTATACCTCGATTAACTAAAGAAGCAGGAAGAGTATTCGGGCGTTCCAGGTGTGAATCACCAGCACCCGGTGATAGCGGTGGTGAGTAAACTCGTGAAGGGACCACATATCTATCGGGTGCTTCCGGAGACTTTCTATCTTGATACCCAGATTTATAATCCGATTTCGATTCAGGATCATATTTTGTCGGCCGGGATTTATTAAAGTGAGCGGTCCAATTCCTCTGTTTTTCTATAAGTTCTTTATTAAAACGTCTGTCCGGTTTTTCTGGCTTTGGAAGAACACTAGGTTTAGCTGGTTTCGGTGGTGGTTGTTGCGTAGCACCATTGGATAACCGGGCACCGTTGACAGCCGGTGCCAAAGTACATGTTGCCGTGGCAATGTTCCGTGTCGGGCTTACAGAGCCCGCTGAGCTCGATCGAGAACGCGCGGGAATCACCGGGAGCACCCCGCGCGTCCCGGCAAAACTTGCAGCCGCAGAAGGCGACTTTTCAATGCGAAAATTACGATTTTCTTCACCTAATTTCTCAAACAAAGCTCTTGCATTGTTAAACCTGGCCAAATGGCTTTCGGTTCGCACAACTGTCACATCACTTCCACGCATATCTTCATCGTCCCTCGACGGCATCCCTTGAAATATATTAGCGATTTTGGAAACTTTAGAGCCTCTTTTCTTGCACTCCTCCATACTAGCCGGGTACGGCCGCTTCAATCCAATCTGGAAAATAAATTATCCAGTATGATTTAACGAGAAGTATCTTCATGTCACTTAATACAAATATGAGAAATAGGCCGCGTTTTCAAACGCCTGATAACATGAGATAAGCGCTAGAGGCGCAGGCAGTCGGCGCTCGGCACGGACACTAGTGCGAACCACGACCACTTGCGTCTTGCCTTCGCTTGTCGCGAAATAGAGCTCGAGATAGCGATAGCGCTGATAATACCTTGTTCGTGTAAGACTATACTAAGTTGACATTGCATTTCATATTTACAATAATTTTAAGTACTCACACCTATCACAAAACAGTTCTTAAAAACAATGAAGTTAAAATCTAACCAGATGAATAAACTAAGTAAATTATATTGGATAGAAGCAGGCGTTACTTTGCGGAAGTCCATGATTAGCAAGAAAAGGGTAGAATTATTTTGCTATAATCCGCCAACAGAAAAAATCTGTATAATTTTTACACTACTCTCGACGCACGTTTCGCCCCGACACCGCACTTCAAACAAATGCTGCACTTCTAAATTCCAATTCAAAAAGTAATAATAATAACAATAGCAACAACACAAACAATAACAACAACAGTAACAACCACGTAAACAAAAACAACAAAATATACTAGTGGTTCGCCCCGAACTGAGACCTCGCGGTAACGGTTTCCCATAATTGACGATCAAAATTGACATTATTATTATGCCCGTTTTCACCAACCATACCTAAATCATCCCATTTGTAGAAGTCTCTTTACATAGGTAGCCCCTAAATACAATTCTAACATCCCAATGTCATTTTCACCTTTAGTTGTCCCGTAGAGGTTCGTAATAACAAAGTTGACAGAAAGTGTCAACTAACTTAACATAGGTAGCCCGTAAAGGTTAGGGAACTGTTATAGTGAAATCCTCAAGGCCTCAATCAAACTTAGGTATAGTTTTTTGGAACATTCAAATTAAATTACTTGTACACAGCGTCAACTATTGACACGATCAGAAATATGTAAAAACAAACTGCAACGTGAAGTTTTATTGATGTTTGCTAAATGACTAAATAATAATCTTAATTGAATAATAGGTATGTTACATAAAGCTGCATTTGCTATATGAGATGAGAGCGCCATCTATTGACATCATTGTGAAGTTCTGTTGTTGCTGCTCATTAAAAGTTAAATAATTTAGTTTCCTTATTACATTTATCTAATTTTAGTATTTGTTGTTCAAGTACATGATATTACGCTAAAATTGTAAAACTTTCAAGCCCCAGCTTTCAATGGTTATTCCGTTCTGAGGTCAAATATAATCTCCACTTTAAAAGCCCCCCATTTCGTCAATTTTAGGAAAAAAATTTAAAAAAAAATACTTTTGTACTCTGTTCCAAATTATCTTTAAAATGAGGTACTGTAAACCTATGAAACGCAAAATTTTTTTTTTCTTCGCATTCGCTTCTATGAGAGCCCCCCTGAAATAAAGATTTTTATAACTTTTTAAGCCATTTTCGGCTGGAGGCCATCGGTTTACATATTATATCTAAAATTGAAGTAATTTCGTTCAGTAATTCAGAAGTTATAAGGCTCTGACAGACGGACGGACGGACGGACGGACGGACGGACGGACAAGTGCAAATTCACTCAAGTAGACTCAAAGACCTTCGCTTCGCTCGGTCGATAAATCTTTACAAGAAACGTTAAAAGATAATGATCTTATTATTTCAAAAGCCGATAAGGGTAATGCGATTGTTATCCTAAAGAGGATCGACTACCAAAATAAGGTCAATGAGGTTATCTCCGGAGAAGAATTCTCTAAGTTATCCTCTGACCCAACTAATAAATACACAGCAGAAGTTAGGCTAGCCGTTAATAAATCAAAACACATTTTTCCAAAAAATACATCAAAACACAACGTCATTCAAATGAACACTAATGCTCCTACATTATACGGCTTACCAAAAATCCACAAAAATAATATTCCAATCCGTCCCGTGGTCTCATATATTGGCGCACCTGCATATCTATTAGCAAAAGAGCTAAACAAAGTTATTAAATCAAAAACATCCTTCAATCAGTCTTATTCATTAAAAAATAGTATCCAACTAGTCAATAAAATTAAAGATTTGACATTACCGGACCATTGTAAATTAATATCATTAGATGTGGACAGTCTGTTCACCAATGTCCCAGTTAACGAAACCCTAAACATCATAACCAAATTGTTGGAAAATAATCATACAAATGTCAACGAAATAACAGAATTAATAGAATTAACCAAAATATGCATGAAACAGAACTACTTCAAATTCAATGAACAATTTTATCAACAAAAAGAGGGATTAGCTATGGGCTCACCACTAAGTCCCCTAATGGCTGATATCTTCATGGATGATTTTGAAAATAAACATATTGTCAAAAATAACAAAATTCTGTATTACTATAGATATGTAGATGATATAATTATATGTTGGACTGGGACAGACAGACAACTTGACACATTTGTCAAAAATCTAAACAATATACACCCGAAAATTAAATTCAAATCAGAATTAGAACAAGATAACTCTATAAGCTTCCTCGATCTTACTATAACTCGTGCTAATAATAAACATCAGTTTGGTATTTTCCGGAAACCCACATACACAGACACAACCATACCCGCTTCATCCTGTCATCCGTGGCAGCATAAACTCACAGCGTTCCACAGTTACGTGCATAGGTTGCTGTCTATTCCACTCACAAAAGAAAACTACTTAAAAGAATTAAAAGTAATTTACCACATGGCACAGGCAAATGGTTACAACAATAATATTGTTAATAATATAATAAAAAAGCAACAATTGATGCGGATAAAACAGGATTTATATTCATCATCACCTGATAAAATAAATAAATACAAATCCAGTTTAACTTATTTTGGAACAGTGTCGGAGCGTATCGCGAAGAGACTTAAAGCACATGATATACATGTTGCATTTAGGACAAATAATACACTTAAAAATATTTGCAACGGTAAAGATAAATTAAACAACAAACAAAAATCGGGCATTTATAAACTCGAATGTTCAGACTGTAAAGCCACTTATATTGGTCAAACGGGTCGTAAATTTGAAACACGCTACAAAGAACATATGGCTGCGGTTAGGAACAACCAACCCCAAAAGTCTCACTTTGCTAAACATCTCCTTGATAGTGGACACAAATTATCATCCGATCATTCATACAAAATCTTACACACCTGTGATAAAGGGCTTCGACTGAGCATGTTGGAACAATTAGAAATAATAAAACATAACAATAATACTCAGTTTAAATTACTTAATGAACAAGTGAACGTCTCAAGTTCACCACTGCTTCGTTTGTTTGAAGGGGGGGGTAGTGGGCGGGGCAACAGTAGTGGGGGTAGAAATACGGTATATAATACCGCGCAATTGACACGAGCGTCACTAGACAATGCATCGTTGTAGAGTCAACATCTCCTGAGGATGCTCCGGTGTCGGGGCGAAACGTGCGTCGAGAGTAGTGTAAAAATTATACAGATTTTTTCTGTTGGCGGATTATAGCAAAATAATTCTACCCTTTTCTTGCTAAGTAAATTATATATTGTACGAGCATCGAAATAAATCCCTACTCAGCACATCTATAGATTATTATTTACTACTAACATTTATAGTCTGTTTATAGGTACTTCAAAAAATGAAATAATCTTATGATAAGATTCCTTGATAGCATTACAGATATCAATTAGCAATTAATATTTTACATTTTATTATACGACCGCCATGTTTACGGTTTTGATGTAGCAAACATGAATTATATTCATAAAATATCTTTATTTTTCTGTTTAGCTAATCAAATGTATTATGTCCTAGCAAATAACAATCGCTGTGAAGTAGCAGATATATGTGTGACAGATCTTTCGCAAACGGATTGTGGGGCTGGGATGACGCTAGTTGGTAATGCGAGTATATTTGGATGTTGCCCTGGCTGCAGCCTAGACGACGGTACTGGTGGAGGACAAGGAGAAGACAATGGTATGAATCTATGATAATTCTTCCACAATACAGGATATAGAAAAATATTCACAGAGAAAAGATTACTATTACCACTTAAGCGTTATAGAAGAATATGATTTTTGTCAAGAAAGTGTGATAGTTTGTTGTTCAACGGAGCAACGAATGGGCGTGTTTTTGCTTTAGTATAGTAGATCTTAGGCTATCTATTATCCCGGAAAATCAGAGGGATTTCGCAGGATGATTAAAAACATAACTCCACGCGAACGAATTCGCGGGCAAAAGCTAGTTCAAAATGAAAACATAATTTTGTTATTTTGTAAACGATGTATAAAATAACTAAGTTAAATGTATAGTCACAAAGAATAAGTATTGGAATTAGATACGTAGTGTGAGTCATTGTAAAACTACACAGATGAAGGCCGATATATTTTATAAGGCGAAAGTGAACCGCCACACAAACGTGTTATTTGTTATATTGGTGAAACTTCGCTGTCGCAGAGATTGTTTTGTGAACCAATCGACGAGTATACTATAATATCTACTTACTTATTGTTATAATATTTTATGCGTTCTAAAATGATTTGAAGAGCATTAAATTCAAAAGCAATACAAAGAAAGAGTCTTTCACTTAAGTTTATTATTATTTCTCACAATATTTTGTAATTACGAAGCGTGAAAGAATCGTCTTGAAGATTAACCACGTAACCTCTATTAGACCCCAGTTAACATTACATAAAAAATCCAAAACGAATATGTAATTGATTCGATCATTTTAATAATATGTATTATGTTTTGCGGGAACAGATCCTTCAGAAGGGTGTCGACCTCCTGCCAACTGCTTACCGGACGGACGCTATGCACCTGTGCAATGTAAAGGCGATTTATTCACGGGGAGGTAAACGCCAATTAAAATTACGAAATGTAACAAAAACTTACGATAGTCAATATTGACCAATTCGATTTCAATTTTAATCGATTTTATTCTCGTCTACTTAACGAGCATAACAAAAACTGTACATTGATTGCAGTTATATCAGTGTACTTAATAGTTTTAAGTTTCAAGATGTTAAAAAGTTGACTGTTTTTGTTTCCAAATACATATTAGGGTATATAATTAATTTAATTTAACTGCGCCCGAATGCACTTACGTTTCCACCGTAGAAATGTACCTACTATAGTATTTACACAATACACAGATGTTTCTGCTCTGATGAAAATGGGACCAGAATATTTGGACAGATGTGGAGACGTGAAGCAAATGAAATGAGTTGTGGTAAGTGTGGTGTCGTCTTTAAGTATACCTAAAGAAACATTAAACTAGCGGCACGCTATGATGGCCGGTTTGACACATTACAATAGTGATGTGGAATGTCAATTTATTCTCGAACAAAAAACAATTAAGTTTTGTTTTTGTACCTGATTAAATAGGTTTAATAAAACAAAAATGTATATGTTTATTTAATTTATTTGAACGAACTGAATATTTGAATGAAAATGCATATACATACTTTATATGCACACAAGAAACATATGAATACAAAAGATACCAAAAAAGGTGCCACAAAAGGCCATAATTAATCAGATTCGTCCATACTACTATTTTCACTGTCGTCACTGCTATCATCACCTACATTAATAATTATATGTTCGTTTTCTATAATATTATCTATTTTCACATCTCTTTCATAATCTTCCCTTATTAATTTAACAGTTCTATTCACAACCTTTTCCCAGTCTCCTTTAGTCACATGTTCACAAGCTTCTTCTAATAATTTTAGCATTTTTTTTGTGGTAAATGGGGGTTCTGTATTGTGTCTTGCAGCATATCCCTTAATTTGAGCCCACACCAACTCAATCGCATTATACTCACAATGGTAAGGCGGTAACCGTATAACTCTGTGCCCATGTTCTAATGCTATTTCGTCAATGACGTATCGGATCTTGGTTGGTTTGTTTTCTTTTAAAAGACGTACTAATTCCGCTTTTAACATATTCATGTTTGCATCTACGCCATTTTTACGAAGCCATGCGACGATATCAGCTTTCTTTTGGGATTGGGCAGGTGGCTTGTCAATTTGCATCGAGTGGTATGGGGCGTTGTCCATAATTATAATAGATGGTTCAGGGAGGCTACACAACATTGAGCTAAACCATTCAGTAAACTTTTCTCCATTCATGTCTTCATGATAGTCTCCAGTGGTTTTTGACGCAAAAGCCATGAGAGAACCTTCGACAAACCCGTTGATGGTTCCGGCGTGACAAATTATAAGTCGCGATCCTTTTCCTACAGGAACTTTGGAAGTAGATGCTGCTGTGTCATCGTTCCAAGAACGGCCTACAGTATGGTTAGCATTAAGCCATGTTTCATCCAAGAACACAACATTTTGCCAATTTTTGATTTCTTTCACTTGCCGTAAAAAAGTATACCTTGCCATCGCTATATCAAATCTATCCATCAATATTTTGCGTTTGTTACATTTTTTGTATCGAAATCCAATGGTCTTCAAAATCTTCGTTAAAGAACTTTCCCCACCGAAGAATAATCCAGCTTCCTTCAGTGAATGCACCAACTTTTTTCTTGTTGGATACTCCTTCTGTAAATAGTAGCCGTAAACATGTCTTCGGATAGCATCGGCATCAAAGCTATCGATGCCTACGACTGGTTTTGCTCGTTTTCTCTTTTTTGGTGTGTGAAGTTTATTTTCTTCTGTGCCAGTCTCGCCATATTTTTTTTTAGTTATCCGTCTAACAGTTCGTTGTCCAATATTAAGCGCATCAGCTACGCGTTCAACCACTGACGTTATAGGTAAAATTGGCCCTCCATTTTGAGCTTCACGATCGAAATAGTTACGAAGGCGTATTACGAACTCACGTGTCTGACTATTTAGAACAGTTCTCTGCGTACGTTCGGTCATATCGACGAAATCCACAACAAAGGGCTTGAACAGAGTCCAAATTAACGAGCAAGGGTCAACAGTAATGCAGTATCAATATTTGAAATCCAAAGCCAGGTCAAAACTATATCACAATCGCATTGCACTGACAGTTTATACTTTTCGAAGCAACGTCAATTCGAAACTGCTTTGTTTTGCATTGAGCATTGACGCGAGTTTGCCGGAGGTAGTAGTTGTGCTAGCCAGCGATCCTATGTGACGATCGTATTAGATTCCATTTTTAAAAATTTTCAATTTAGAAAACCAAATGCCGAGTTGTGGTATATATCATATAAAAATAAAAATTTTACCTTTTGTATGAAACAGCTGATATTTTTTTGCGATTTCAGAGGTTTGTCCACATAGTGAAAATTGTTCATATTCACAAGTACATTCACCCCTTAAATGGTGCAAACTGATTTTTCTACACTTGTATACATTTTAGAAATCAATTTAATAAATAAATTTTGAGTCCTAAACCTAAAACTACATTCGATAAAATTTATGAATCTCTGCACATCACTATCGTCAATAAAGTAATACAATTATTTCCTTCAAAGTCGTTATCAATTAATACGGAACTTCATGAGCGGACAAACGTCAAACCGGCCATCATAGCGTGCCGCTAGTGTAGTAACGAATAGAAATACCCCAGAATGATTGTGATACATGATTGAGTATTCAATTAAGAATAAATTCTATAAGAGTAAAATTCTGTCATAAATTTCGATTCAAACTGAAAATAATCTAAAGCATTTTCTTTATAATTCGGCGAAAAACACGTCCAATTTTAAATTAAAAACAACAGGATTCGGTAAGGTTGAAAATTCTGTTTGACAGAAGTTGCCAATTCGACCACCAAAGAGTAAAAATAATCTTGCCACCATCTCCAAGTCGATTCAACTAAAGAGATTGTAGTTCCTCTCTACAGTACAATACATGCAGACACCCATAAACAAGAATTATGTTTTTTTTTAGCTTGCAGCCGTAAAAGACACGAATTAGAAACCAAACACGGCAAACTAACTTCTTTGCACTGCACTTCTAATGGGGACTATGAGCAACTGCAGTGTGACGAGGGCATGTGCTGGTGCGCCCAAACCAGGACGGGACAGCCCATGACGCCGCCGGTACAAGAAGTTGACATGAGGCGGCTGCCTTGTTGTAAGTGTTTTGAGTATTGGAAAAAGCTTAGTAGGTAAGAGTACTTTGCCCTAAGGTTTCCCATTCGACTGAGGAAAGGGTTATGGTTGGACGCCTAAATCATGAGTCCTGCAACAGGAGAACGGATTTCCAAAACAACAGTAGTAACGTGTTCCTGCTGGTCCTGGCGACAACAGGTATCGGCGAGGTTTAAGATATAGGCGAACACAAAGATCAGCGATGGTCAAAGCTGCATCGACAAGAAAGAAGAAATAGGCGTAAGTATCTGCATTTCTTTAAAAGTCAAATCTAGATATAAATTATAAGAAAAAATGATTTTTTATACACTTACTCGAAAAATGAACTTCTAAAGTTAAAATAAACATGTGTTGAAAGTTACTTCTCTCGCACTAATGCCATAAATTGCTAAAAAAATACAATTTACAGGTTTTTATAGTCCACTCCAATTTCAAAGCTAGGACCAAAGGAAAAGGTCCAAAGCAAGGAGTTTACTTGCTAGTAAACTAGTTGCTTTGGACCTTATTTTGGACCTCGACCTTATTTTCGGACCTCAAACTTACCAAAGTCACTTCGTCTGTACTTCCCGTCCCTTATATCACAATGTAAGTACTATGAATAGTTATCTAGCTTTTGTCACGAATATGACGATTGTAAATCTTTGGTCACGAATAACATCTTCAAGATTGTCACGTAGATACTCGTAATAATATTGGTTGGACAAAAACGTACGCTCAAAATAGAGCGGTGGACTCACGTTCAGTGAAGCGGTAGTGACATGGGGTGGAACCGGGTGCGACATTGGAGGGTCTTCGGTACGAGTTTGCCCCCTTGTTCTTATAAGATAACAACTAAAATTCAAAGTATTTACGTAAACATGAAGCCAAGAAATTTTCAAGTTCCGCAAAAAATTACATAAAAGGTAACTATGTAACTATAAGTATTATAGTAACTATAGTAGTTATAGTAACATCAGGGGCTATACAAAAAGTAACACCTTGGAACTTGTAATAAGCGACATTACATGAATAAAAATAAACTTTGACTTAGCGTAACGCAATCCAAAACCTACCTTTTTATGGTAAGTATATATTCTTGGACCCTTCCAATCTTGTCCTATTTACTCAAATTAGCCAATATTGGCATTCATATCAAACAGAGATTCACAGTCAATACAGCTCTAGCCTCGAAGTGACTTCTAAATATTAATACAGCTCCTCTATTCTTAGTTAGTGCGGCAGCTCTCGGTGAGCAATACCTGAGAAGATGCGAAAGTGTCGTGAACGCCTTAGCCAGGATTCACGGAGAGCAGTCGGCACACGGAACCAATTTCTTAGGCAATCCAATAACGTTCTGCGACTATGACGGAAGCTATGGACCATATCAAATTCAGAATGGAATGTAAGACATTTTTTATATTATTCTATACTAATTGATGCTCGACTTCATGAGCGTGGATTTATGTTAAAATTAAAAATGAAGCGAGATCTTTTGACTTTTCTACGAACTGTACCTACTAAGCAGAGCAGACTCCTAAAACTTTTTAGTTAAGATCTTTTTCCGTTAGCCAACTTTGGTAAATACCTAAAGCCTATAATTGCTGTCTGTCTCAAGCTAATAAAATATATTTCCAGTTACCTGTGAAATTCCGAACATGACATTCCTCAGTTCAGACAGACAACTAGACAAAACTTTTTAAAAATAGTCTAAAGCTGAGATCTATAGAATATGCTTTGACTTGAGACAGAGCTATACAATTGATATCATGTCCTCGTTTTAACTTTGTCTTGAGTCTGAGGAGCAGAGTGTGCGGTGATCTATAGATTTCAGGCTTATTTTAATGTATGTATGGGAGTGTACCCATCACCCGAAATCAGAATACATGTTTCTTATTTCAGCGCCTACTGCACTGGTCGAGACGGTAAAATTTTGGGCTCGTGGCAAGTCGTAGTCAGTGAAATGAGGGGAATGAATTGCAGTAAGTCTTTTTTATGTTCCCACCAGTAATCAGATTTGATTGCGATCGTCACTCTGATGCAATCATAATATGACAATCCCACAGCTGGGTCTTAATTCTTGAATGACATTGCACCTACATATTAATATCCTCATTTTGTTTTTCAAGGCTATGCAATATGCTGATGATATTAAGTAATAAGTAAAACCCTCGTCTCGTGACTACTTCGATTATTCACATATTCGTTATCCAAATTAAATTAAAATGCTAATAAAGCAAAAATACGCGGAAACGTATGGCAGTACCGTTAGCGCACACGCATTGCAGAGTAAACTCACGACGACCGGTTTGCGACCGTGACCCTATTCCCGACATGTTGAACGGCTCCATTCAATCGGTTGACGCTCTGATGGAATGCGGGAGCCGCAATACTTGATCTCCTACCAAAACATAACTGTTCAACCAGTTCGAGGAAAAGCAAAGTCTGTGTGTTGACATACGCACTGCCACATACATCGATAAGAGACGCGCGACATGAAAAATGTGAGATAAGCTCAGTCTTGATAAAAGTGAAAGTTGATCTTTCAAGATATATTCACGAAAGGCCAAACAATGATTCAACTGTGAACTAAACAATACCAAGTACATACCAGACTCGTAACGAAACATACTCTTAACCTAGTGATAAAATTAACATGGAGCTATACTTTATACTTTTTGTCATAAACTTAACCGATTATAACATAACAAGGGTAGTGTTTAAAGGTATACCTATGTCGTTGGTCAACTTTCTCACGGATCACTCGAAAAAAAAAATTATCTCTTCTTCTTTAGCAACCATTAGACTTCCACGTCTGGACAAATTTTAAGATACTTTTGTCCAGACTTGGACGCGTGCTTGGACTCCCACAGGCTTCGGTCTTGTGCCGCCTGTAGCTCGGTCCAGCCGCTCCTTGTGACTGGTCTTATATTGTCGGTCCATCAGTACAGTGAGGGGTCTGCCAACTCTGCGTTTCCCGGTGTGGGGTCGCCACTCCAGCATCTTAGGACCCCAACACAAGGACCATCAGCTTTTCGAACTGTGTGTGTGCCCCGCCCATTTCTACACCAGTATCGCGACTCGCCGAGCTTGTCGGTAACTTTGGTTCTCCTATAAATCTCATTTCGGATTTGATCTCGCAGGGATACTCATTCCCTCATTCTTGTGTATTGTGCCACTATTCACCATGTCCGCCTTCCAACAGATTGCGCCCGTGACACGATGCTGCACTTCCCGGAAAGGGGTATGACAGTTTCAGAAGTGTGCCTGCCGAACGGTAACTACCGCCCGAACCAGAATGTTGGCGATGTTAACTACTGCGTCGACGACGACGGCTACCCGCTTGAGGAGAAAGAATGGCCGCCAGTGTGCAGAAATAGCAAGTGAAACTTGATAGAGAAGCCTCTTCGTTTACAAAAATTATAATATTATAATATATTTCATAGCTGTATTATAAAATTATTGTTTATTCCATCATTAAATATTTTATTAATTTAATATGGGAAACTTTTTAGTTAAAATATGTGTGTACAGTGTACACCTACTAATCTAAGTATATAAAGGCAAACGTGACTGACTGACTGACTGACTGACTGACGGATCTATAACGCACAGCTCTAACCACTGGACGTATCGAGCTGAAATTTTGCACACAGATAGTTATTATGACGCAGGCGTCCGCTAAGAAAGGATTTTTGAAAATTCCAACCCCAAGAGGGTTAAAGGGGGGTTAGAGTTTGTATAATAGTCCTTCATTTATCAAGTTATTTTTCAAGTAATATCCATGAAACTTTGATGTTTGGGCTTTTGATTAAAAATTGAGAAATTACTGTTTCTCAAATTTTGAAAATTCCACCCCCAAAGACATCAAATAAGGGATGAAAATTTGTATGAAAGATTTTTAAGTTACTTTTCAAGTTATATCCATCAAACTTGGTTTTTTGGCTTTCAATTGAAAATAAAGAAGCACGCATTTGACAGTTTTTAAATGTTCAACTCCCAATGGAGTTAAATAGAGGGTGAATGATTGTTATTAAGTCTGTCGTTTTTCAACTTAGGTATAACCATGAAACTTGGTATGTTGGCTTTTTACGGAGATACGAATCGCGTTAAATTAGATTTTGATTACCAATAAAAATCGAACTTAACGTGAGCGAAGCCGCGGGCAAAAGCTAGTAATAAATAATTGGTTGGCTATGCACAATCCTTTTAATTAATATGAATGAATAATGATGATTGATTAATGATGTATGCAGTTTTACAACACTTTGTATAAAAAACAGATCAACAATTAGTGAGTCGCCTGGGTTGTCACTTGTCAGTTTCCTCAGAAAATAAATATGTAAATTGATTTTCATAAAAAGCAAACGTTATCAAATAAATCGTCATAAAAACTTTAGAAAACGAGGCTGTCCTTTTCACAATGTTTTTCATTTTGTTCATTGGTTCTGTCAGTTTTACTGCAGTTATAGTAAAATTCATACCGTGATACTGAGTAGGTACCGACACTTCGTAGTGAAGTGGCAGCAACCACCAAGAAACGCACCAGTCCGGCCGTGACGCCATGCCCTAAGACCTCTAGTTGACCGCTGACATCTGTGTGAATTGAGAGCCTAACTTTTCCCATACAAATACCAACTCTTTTTATATCAATAAAGCCTTGGTTAGGCATATCGCGCGACGGAAACATGAGCAACATAGCTCCTTAGCATGAGCAACGTAACTTTCGGTATTTCGCTAAGCTGCCGTTACACTCCGCTAAGTTACTATTGCGAAACGCGTCGCAGCTATGCGTTCAGTGTGATTTCCTGCCGTACTACTGTCTTACACATTGTTTTGAAGTAGAATAGTTACCTAAGTATTAAATACATTAGGAAAATAAAATAACTTTATATATATTCATATATATCATTGCACGATACTTACGCTGCAAATGTTGTCCCGGTGTATGACGCAAGCGTCGCGCAACGCGTGTCATACGACGCCGCGCGGCCGCCCGCTCGCCGCGCGCGCTCGCCCATCTAGAACAAGCGGGTAGAATTACCATATGACAGACATAATATTATTTGCCGTATTTCCTAAACATTATACAATACTTTTGATCGAAATAAAAGGTGGATTAAGGTCTTCGCTCACATATCAACCCGACAACCGACCAGCAATGGGTCGCCTTATGTGATTGCGATTTCTTATAAATGGACTCCCATATAATTATACTAGCGACCCGCCCCGGCTTCGTACGGGTAGTAGAGCATCTTACGCCTATGCTTTGCAAACTCCTTGGAATGTTCCGTAAGTAATACCACAGAATATATAATAGTACTACGTAGTTATACCTTGAATAGCATATTGAACAGTACGTAGGCTTATAAAAGAAGTACCTATCGCTCGGAAGCGCTCGGCTTACTTTATAGCAACACGTGGGGCGCGCTTGAGTTTATTTTGGCGCGCGATCATTTTTATTTTGCGATAACTCCTAAGATGATATTCATTTAAATTATATGGTGTGGGGATAATCCTTTAGATTATTTATCATAATGTGCATGAAATTCTTATGGTAACTAACGTATTTTAAGTTGATAACGATTAATACTGTATCTGTCTAAATAGATTTCCAATTACCTCATGGTACGTGACCATTTTTTTACAAGTTAAAATGGGTATAGTAAGCTGTTCTTAAAAGATAGATGTATGCCATCGCGGACTTCTCTATAGAGAGTTACCCCACCATACTACCACCATACATTGTTCTGTTATAACTTATATCTCAAAGGGATTAGACAGCGTTTTCGATGATGATGGCTTGAATTTTTATTTAGATTGATGGTTATCGTCATATTTCCACCAATTTACGCAAAATCTTAACAAATTATACACGCATGAATCGCCCTATCTATTGGTGAAAACCGCATGAAAATTCGTTCAGTAGTTTTTGAGTTTATCGCGAACAGACAGACAGACAGACAGACAGACTCACGCGGCGGGAGACTTTGTTTTATAATATGTAGTGATTATGCACTCACTTATCAAATGTGAGGCTACCTCAACGGATCGCTTCGCTCGCAAGCTATGCATACGCGATGCGGACGGCGAGTAAACCACTGGTGACAAACCGCTGCTTGCACGCTTGCCGTGCGTGTCCCACGCGCATGTTCCGAGTGTACAGCGTACCATTTGTGACTTGTCTATTTTGTGGCTTAACTAGAGTATTATGTGGTGGCACCTCACCCCCCCTCGTTAAGCTGCGTTCATCCGTTGACAACTGGCGTCCAGTCACTGGCCGCGATAAATTACCGCAAGGGCCACCCAGTCCTCAACGAGAGGAGGCCGAACGAAGAGACGGTGCTGGATGCCGGGTTGATAAGTGAGAGACGACTTTTATATTTGTGCATTGTCCAATCTGAATCCGAGAACATAGGGATCGAGAATGTATTGAATTATTACGATATCAATAGCGATCGGATTGACCAATCCGAAAAAAAACGGTTGTTTATAGATAGGAGAGCATATTTTCTAAGCGCGGATCATTCCATATGGACAAGGATTAATGACTTACGTTATGGACTTCTGATGGCTGAAGATAAGACATCGGTATAGAAATTCGGTGCCATCCTATTCATGTATCCAATTAAATAAAATAAAGTTAATTATACCCTGGCGGATAGGGTTACTACCGGATTGCAAGTTGCAACCGCACTTCACCTCCAGCTCTAGCAAGGTCGAGCGACTTCTCTTAGTTAAAGTTATTTTTAAACAAGATCAACGTTCCAAATACGTCAACATAAGGGGTTGGACTCTAACCCTCTGTAAACGTAAGACAATCAGTCAGATATTTGTCCAGTAAAAGAAAACATCTTAAGCGCATTTTCCAGTTCCAGGATAATTTGGAGTACTTTTCAGGCACTTATAATTATTGTAGATATGCTCACAGCAACTACAAGTAAAAATAGGACAATCTTGAACAAAAAGAATAGGACAATTTTTGCGTGAATTACCCTGAGAGTGAATTACGTTCAGGAGATAAGAAGTATCTTTTCTTCTGCGACTTTTCTTAACTTGAAAAAAAATTATTTGCAATCGAGAAAATATAGCTTGGACGTTCAAATAATTTTTAGTTGATAGGCAACTAAAAATTATTTGAACGTCCAAGCTATATTTTCTCGATTGCAAATAATTTTTCGATCGGGCAACAGCTTGGCAACAGAGAACTTTTGTGAATTTGCAAAAGAAACATAAGTTTTAATTATATAAAGGATGCGTTCAAACTTCAGTTCACTTCAATCTTACTGTTTTAGTTAGTGAGAGGGTACACTGGCTACTTTTAGCGGCGGCAGCGATCGCACGCTTTTATTGCCATTAGCGTTTTTATGGCCTTTTGCGTGCATCGCATTTCGAGCGCGCGAAAATCGCGAAAAAGGGTTCGCGTTTGTATGGCTTTCGATCGCAGAATCGCGAAATCGCGGGAATCGCAATAAACGCGATGCACGCAAAAGTAATACGCTAAAGGCAATAAAAGCGCGCGATCGATGCCGCTAAAAGTAGCCAGTCTGCCCTCCCCTTAGGTAGTCGTAAGTTTTAATTTTACGGAATAATCTCGTACCTGCTATGGATAATCTATTTAAGTACTATAAATTGGATCACAAGCACAACTAATCTAAAACGCTTTACAAAAGAAGTTAGGCCTCATAACTATTTTACAAAGAGTAGTCACTCATTGGATATACTCTTTCGAAGGGTCCGGCTTGTCGCCACTTGGACACGTCACACCCGCTCTTGATAACAGAGTGTAAAGCGAGATCGACCTTATTTTGGAAAATTGTTTAATTAATACTTGACTATATAACTACTTCGGAATTACTACTATTCTTTGAGGGATATAGGCCGAAACGAAGCAAATCGCCAAAGAACTAAAGTAACTGGTGTAACTATAAGTAGATACATATCACTAATTTCGATGCTGACGTGTGTTGGGCTATGGTGTAACGCTAACACACTCGGGCGCGATTCCCAAGAGATGTGGGTTCGAATCCCGCTGGCCTCGGAATTTTTGATATGTGTTTATTTTATTCTGGTGTACCTAGTTTTGAAGCTAGCATGTTGAAGTGGAAGTGGTCAAGTCACATTTGTCAGAGGACTAATGGCCGCCTGAGTCGTAAAGTCCTTGAGTGGAGATCGCGTCTCGGCAAACGGCCGAGGATAGGCAACATTGACGCTACCTAAAAGAGGCCTATGTCCAACAATGCATGCACTGCGGCTGCTGATGATGATGATGATGATTATATGTATAACTACTTACTCAATTAAATCATTCTTCTGAATAGTCATACAATTTAATCAACTTGTAATCACTAGGTGTGGCTACAATAATATGGTCCCTTGCAACCAGTAACTTCCCAATCATGTATCATGTTTGAGCTCATTGATTCAGTCCCAACTCCCAATGACTAGTTGGCTTATAGACAGTGTCAGATTTGAGCAGGAAGAAGGTGCTTTATCAAAAACTAGCTTTTACCCATGGCAGTGGTGGTGATTCCTACATAAAATTACCAATTTTGATTTTTCAATTTTATCTATGTTATGTTATTTTTTTTTTGAACCACTCCAGTATTTAGGTGAACAAAATAAAAAATTTATTCAAATTGGTCAAGCCGTTTTTGAGTTTTAGGCAGACTAATAAACAGTAATTGATTTATCTATACTAATATTATAAAGAGGAAAGACTTTTGTTTGTTTGTACCGAATAGGCTCTGAAATTACTGGACCGATTTTAACCATTTTTTCACCAATAGAAAGCTAAATTATCAGGAAGTAACATAGGCTACAATGTATTTTCAAAAAATTAGAGATCCTTAAGAAAATTGCAATAATGTAACCCAAAGAAGCAAAATTTTGTCTATAAAATGCATTATTTGACGTGTGCTGAGAAAACTGTTGATAATACATAAAAATTATATGTACTACATGAGTGAAGTACCTACTCATTATTCTCTACAAAAAAATCCCAGAGGGAATATAACTATCATATTTAAGCCACAATAGTAGCTTTTCTGTTCTAAAATTTAATTAGATCGCCGGTAAAAAAAAAGTTTGGTTACATTCGTATTGTAGTATTATTTCTTACTTTTACATAATTATTATAAATGCGAAAGTGTGTTTGTTTGTTGGTTTGTCCGTTAATCACGCTGCCAAAGCTACTGATGGACGTGATTTTTTGGATAGGTATAGTTGAGAACTTGGAGGGTGACATAGGCATCACGGAGAATCAGAGTTCCCGCGGGATTTTAAAAACTAAATCCACGCGGACGAAGTCGCGGGCATCAGCTAGTATATAATACATATATAGGTAGGTCTTAACTATTTTTCTTGGTCATGCCTAGTAGTCAGGCTTGGAAAAATCATGATTTTTTCAATTAATCTATTAAATCGTTATTTCTTGAATAAATCCAAAAAAAGCATGATTTATGTATATAGTTTGATAGAATTTTGTGTGAAACAAAACGCAATCTTTGGTGTCAAAAAAACGGGAAATTCCTGCGCGGTGTTCTGTAAACTTCTCTTGACATACAATTACAATCTCTCACAATCTCTCATTCGTTACAATTCTTTGATGCGTGTTTTATATAATATGCCTCGCCAGAGATGCTTTTTAAGAAATTAGTCTTCTTGTTGAAATCCTACTAATATTAAAAATGTGAAACTTTGTGGATGTGGATGGATGAATGTATGGATGTTTGTTACTCTCTCACAATCTCTCATTCGTTAAAATTCTTTGTTGCGTGTTTTTATATAATATGCCTCGCCAGAGATGCTTTTTAAGAAATTAGTCTTCTTGTTGAAATCCTACTAATATTAAAAATGTGAAACTTTGTGGATGTGGATGGATGAATGTATGGATGTTTGTTACTCTCTCACAATCTCTCATTCGTTAAAATTCTTTGTTGCGTGTTTTTATATAATATGCCTCGCCAGAGATGCTTTTTAAGAAATTAGTCTTCTTGTTGAAATCCTACTAATATTAAAAATGTGAAACTTTGTGGATGTGGATGGATGAATGTATGGATGTGTGTTACTCTCTCACAATCTCTCATTCGTTAAAATTCTTTGTTGCGTGTTTTTATATAATATGCCTCGCCAGAGATGCTTTTTAAGAAATTAGTCTTCTTGTTGAAATCCTACTAATATTAAAAATGTGAAACTTTGTGGATGTGGATGGATGAATGTATGGATGTTTGTTACTCTCTCACAATCTCTCATTCGTTAAAATTCTTTGTTGCGTGTTTTTATATAATATGCCTCGCCAGAGATGCTTTTTAAGAAATTAGTCTTCTTGTTGAAATCCTACTAATATTAAAAATGTGAAAGTTTGTGGATGTGGATGGATGAATGTATGGATGTTTGTTACTCTCTCACAATCTCTCATTCGTTAAAATTCTTTGTTGCGTGTTTTTATATAATATGCCTCGCCAGAGATGCTTTTTAAGAAATTAGTCTTCTTGTTGAAATCCTACTAATATTAAAAATGTGAAACTTTGTGGATGTGGATGGATGAATGTATGGATGTTTGTTACTCTCTCACAATCTCTCATTCGTTAAAATTCTTTGTTGCGTGTTTTTATATAATATGCCTCGCCAGAGATGCTTTTTAAGAAATTAGTCTTCTTGTTGAAATCCTACTAATATTAAAAATGTGAAAGTTTGATAAAAGATGGATGGATGAATGTATGGATGTTTGTTACTCTTTCACACTACAAAACTTAGGTTTTTACTGCACATAATTTTGTTTTTGGGCTTTTTACTATCTAGGTACTTAATATATATTTGACTTATGGCAAAACTATTTAATACAACAATTAAGACAGCCACATTCCCTACAAAAAAGGTTCTGTTAAAATTTCTGTCATTAGTTTACAAGACAGTTTGGTGCGAATATTGGTATCATTAAAATTAAAGCCTAACAGATTTTAATTTATTTAAATGATATTATCGACATCCGCAAGAAAAACATCATAACTCACTGACTTAAAATCATATTCTTAATAAATAAAAGATGCTCCTTTTGCGCTCAACGAAAAATGAGATACGATGTTTTTCCTTGCAGGTGTTGTATCATTTATTGGATTGTGTAAATTCTGTGTATTGTGAACTAAACTTATTTTGATTAAATAAGACTGTGAAGTGCAATTATTTATGATTTATTTACACAGGCACACTCCTGGGCACAGGTCTTATCTCAAATGAGATTAATAATAATTAATTCAATTCAATTCCCAGGCAATGGCTTTTAGTAGTGCCAACTGGGCACTAGTTGATTCGCCAGTGTCACGTTGATGGAGAATGCACGAAGGAGGTTGAGCGGTGTAAGACGTTACAAAATTTTGATATGCTTAAGTAGTAAAGAGTAGTTTTTTTTTTTTTTTTTTAAATGTTAGTCACACCTAAAACAAAACAAATGACACAATAAATTGTTATGTACAATATATACATGAGATAAACACAATATACTACAATTTAATTTTATTACATTCTATATATTTACATAGGAATCTACAGTATGGACTAAACACAAATGTTAACAAATATTCTATATTTACAGGACGAGGGACATTAGGGGGGAGGACATCATAGAGAGGATGAAGAAGTTTGGGACAGTTGAAGAGGATGTGAGATACAGTACCTTCATCCAGGCCACACTCACAGACAGAGCTATCCCTTATCCGGAGCTTGGCTAGAAAAACAGGTGTGCATGAGTGACCAAGACGTAACCGGGAAATAGTAGAGGTGACCCAGCGTTCAGCATGTCTGTGTTTGAAGAACCAGGGTCTGCTTGGTATATCCGGCTGGATGGAGGCATAATATTTACCCTTGATGGATTTTGAATTGTTCCAGAGTGAAGTCCAAGATCGGTTCAGATAAGTTTTTGCAAGAGCACACAAATCTTGTGCCAAGTTTCGGAAATGATCAAGAGAACCAGAGACAACAGCTGTTTTCGCACAGGAATCCACAGTCTCATTTCCAGGAATACCGGAGTGGCTGGGGATCCAGGCTAGCAGGATAGACAATCCTTTTTGATTGCATGAGAATAAAGCCTCCCTGATTTTTAAAATAATGGAAAATCTTGACTTGCTTCGAAAAGGATTTTCTTTTATAGACATTAAACAACTTAAGGAGTCAGTCAAAATCACAGTTTGTTGAACGTTATGGGAGAGTGCAAACAGGATTGCTTCCAATAGAGCAGTGGCTTCTCCTGTGAACACTGAAGACTCGGGGGGACATTTAAATTTTAAAATTATTTTGTACCTGGGAACCCAACAGGCAGCACCAACACAGCCATCAGGAGACAGCTTTGATGCATCAGTATAGATAAGAAGATGATTTGACCAATTTTGATTGATATAGTTTTGAAATTTGGTGTTAGTATCCGGGGCTCCTTTAATCAGACCAATATCTGTGACAATAGGAGGATTGAAGACCAAGGCTTTGTAAGGAGTAGAAAATAATGGGTTTTGTGGGAAAGTTAACAAGGGGTGAGGAAGGCTAGAATATTTAAGGAAACTGTCAACTAGATATGAGGAGGAGTTGCGAGATGATGGGAATTTCGATAGTTGGGTTAATCTAGGCCAAAGAGGGTGGGATGATAGCTGAAGCATCTTGCTAACAAACCGATCACAAAGGTACTGACGGCGGATAGCTAGGGGAGGGTCGACACATTCCACCTGCAGGGCATTGGTGGGGGAAGATTTCATTGCGCCTAGAATAATTCTGAGGCACCTGTATTGAATTTTGTTAAGTTTTTCAGCAGCTGATTTGTTAAATGGATCTAGTACAAACAAACAGTAGTCCATGTGACTTCTTACCAAGGCATTATATAATAATTTTAAAGAATAAGGGTGGGCACCCCACCAGACTCCAGCTACTGCGCGTATTGCATTAATGCCTTTTTCACATTTTTTAATTATGTGTTCGGAATGGGCAACTCCAGTCAGGCGGTAATCAAGGTAGATACCCAAGAATTTTGCCTTGTCTGCAAGGTGGATATGCTGACCGTCATATGAAAACTGGAAGGTGGGGAGGGATCTTTTCCTAGTGAACACCACTGCCTGACATTTGCCCACTGATAGGGACAAGCCATGGTCAGACAGCCACTGGCCTAGATAATGCAAAGCAGAATTAATGCGACAGGATATTTCTTCTACACTGCCGGAGCTGTGATAGAGGACAATATCATCAGCATATTGTAAGATATTACAAAAACTATTAACAGACAATTCTAGATCTTGGGTATATATGCTATACAGCAGAGGGCTGAGGACTGAGCCTTGAGGGAGACCTTTCCAGACAAGTCTGGGGGGAAGAGAGGATGTCCGATGCTTAACCACAATCGACCTGCAGAACAGCAGGTTGCATATTAGATGTACTAACCTCGTCGGAATACTCAGCTGTTGCATTTTCTGCCTGAGTACCGGAAGTAAGACATTGTCATAAGCAGAAGCGATGTCAAGAAAAACGCCCGCAAGGTACTCTCCTTTTGTAAAGGCTAACCGAATGTCTGTTGTAAGTATGCTGAGGCTGTCTGTAGTACTCAAACCCTTCCGGAACCCAAATTGGGAGGAGGGAAGAATATTCTTACTTTCCATTAACCATTCCAATCGATTTTTAAGTAGATGTTCTGTTATTTTTGCTAAAGTAGATGACAAAGCTATGGGTCTATAGGAATTAGAATCTAAGGGATTTTTACCAGGTTTGATGATGGGAATAACTATTTGGGATTTCCAGGAGTTAGGAATAGTACCTGTTTCAAGACATTTATTGATTATGTTGAGGAAATGAAGTTTAGATTTGTCATTTAATTTAGTCAAAAAGGAGTATGGAACGCCATCTTCCCCTGGAGCTGAATCTTTTAGACCATTAAGAGCAATTTGTAACTCGGAAGAAGAAAAGGGAGCATCCATATCATCTGAAGTAGGAGCGGGCGTGAAATTTAGAAATAGGTCCGCATCAGGGACATAAGGTGGAGCCAGTTTTGGGGATTATTGGATGTATTCAGTATGGTTTAGGGACCGGCGGAATTTCCTGATATTCGTCCATACAATTGAAGATGGGGAACGGGGACTAAGGGATTCACAGAACCGGGTCCAGCTAGCTCTTTTTTTTTTTGACACCAATCTTTTAAATTTGGCATCAAGCTTCTGATACTTAATAAAATTGTCCTGAGACATACAATTTGAATATGATTCTTCTGCCGAAGTTCTTTGACCAACTAAAACTCTGCATTCATCATCCCACCAGGGAGAGGAAAGCAGATGTTTTTTGGGTGGGGATTTTTTGGGGATAAAGGAATCAGCCGAATATTTAAGACAGTTCAAAAAGTGGTTGTAACAAGACAAAACATTTCCATCAAATTCCAATCCTGGCAGGGATTCTAACATGAAATCAACAGATTGGGAATAAGCTGACCAATTTGCTTTTTTAAGGTTATATTTTAAGTGGGGATCATGGGAATAAGAAGGGAGGGACTTATTTTTTAGAGAAAGAATAATGGGGAAGTGATCACTGCCGTGAGATGATGGAAGGGTTTTCCAAGAAATTTGGGAGGCAAGGTTAGGTGAACAAAGAGAGAGATCCACAGCAGTTTTTGGGTTCTGATTAGGGAATACCCTGCGAGTTGGAGAGCCATCATTGAGGATGCAGAGACCTACATCATCAAGCATGTCAATCAACAGCGGAGCAAACCCATCACAGCCATAGCACCCCCACATGGTGTGGTGAGTGTTAAGGTCACCCAGGGCGATGATAGGACTTGGAGTAGATGATAAGATAGATTGGAGTTCAGGAAGAAGAGAGGGAGAGGGATGTGGAATATACAGAGAGATAAAAGAAACATTCAGGGCACGGACAGCAACAGCATTAATCTGTTGGCTGTGTGGAGGAAGAGGGATTTGGGAAAAGGGAAGAGAGTGGCGAACTAGGACGGCACTGCCTGCATACCCGTCACTCCTGTCATCCCTTAAACAGGAGAAACCAGGCACCCGGAACCGGGAGCCAGGCATCAACCAAGTTTCCGAGATGGCAATAATGACAGGATTATGCAGGTTTATGAGAGTGAATAACTCATGTTTTCTGGGACGTAGGCTTTTACTGTTCCATTGCAGTAGGGTTATTGGGGCCGTTTTGGATAATTTTAAAAAGTTGGGAAATGTTGTTGGCAACATTGGACGGTAAAGGAACATCACTACATGGAGTGACAAGGCTTAATAGGAGCGCGGATAATTGTTCTAACATAGGTAGGGTCTGGGTAGGAGAGGGATTGTTGTTGAGAGCACAACCATTAGGGAGAGATGAGGGACAATCACCGACAATAGTCTGGTGAGTGCCTCTATCATAACCCTTACCTAGTGGAGCACGAGGACGAGGGGACCGGGAAACTGTTTGGCGGTAGGAAGCCTTTACTGGGGATGGGTTTGATGGGCGAGTAAGATTTTTGGTTGAATAGGCAGGACTACTGAACATCTCTTTCGTCATCTCTGCATATGATCTCCGGACAGGAGGGAACTGAGCTGAAGCTTCCATATAGGATATATTATCCTGGGACATTACTACCTTGATGGAATGTTGTCTCGAAAATTCAGGACATACCTTATCGGAGGCAAAAGTGGCTTGTTCCTTCCCTATTTCACAGGAGTCACCTGAGTGAGGTTGAGAGCACTTAAAGCATCTTGGTTTTGATCTGCAGATCGTTTTAGTGTGACCAAAACGACAGCAGTTCAGGCACTGTATCGTCGGGAGATTATATGTTTCAACAGGGAGGGATGTGTGATAAGAATAAACCTTTTTGGGAAGCATTTGCCCCCTAAAGGTTAGGACAACGGACTGGGTGGGCACCCAGGTGGTAACATTGTCATTGATTGTTTTACGGTTTAATCTCCGAGCTTTGAGCACCACACCACAGCCGGGAGGGAGCTCCATTGACTCCACAAGTTCATCCATCGACCAATCAACCGGGACGCCTTTCACCAATCCCATTCTGGTCACATTGTAAGTAGGGATGGACACTTTGTATTTGCATAGGGTAAGGATTTCGTTGACCAGAAAGTTATTGGCTGCAGCTGCAGTCGAAAACTCCACTGTAATTTTGTTTCGTCCAATATTTTTAACACCATCATTTAGAATGGAGGGGATCTTGTGCTTGTGGAGGAATTGGCCAAATGTAATAGCACGTAGAGATGCTCCGGAAGCCGGGTCTTCGACTTCCCGGGAGACTTGCACGATGAATGGTCCCTTGTCATCAATGGAGTATGATTTCGGGCCATTGGTAAAAGAGGGATGGATGTATAGATTTTGTACAGAGGGGTTCATTTTACTGGGGTCCGTAACTGTTTTTTTGATTGCGGATGGGGCTGACCCATCCTCTCCTTGACGTTTACGGGATGCAGGAGGGGCTCCCGGGTCGGGAGGTTCTTTGGGAGGATCCGTCTCCATTATGAGAGATTGGTTTAAAACATACTAATATTACAACTTACCAACACCAATAGGGTTAGTAACACCTTAAAATACTATAAAAACAACTTTTTACACCGTGAAAGTTCACAAAAAACGCCGAAAAACCAATAAAATCTCACTAACACGTGCGTAGACCAAACAACGCAGGCGAAAAAAAGAAAACATAACCCCAAATTCCAAAATAATAATTAAAGAATTAAGATAAAGTATTGGGCTGGCGATGAGCCTTGTGATGAATGATATTAATTGATTGATATTAATTTAATGTTTTTTAATGATTTCTTAGATTTGTTAAAAACAGTTTTGCTAAACAGTATGATGAGTGTATTAAAACTTATATTATTATGTATAAGTATGTCACGCACTCTTTAAACATTTCTGTGGTGGTGTAGTGTGATGCGGGTTGTTACGTTCCCTCAAATATGGTTGAGCGAAGCAATGGCTGGGTCATGCGTCATGCCCGTGAACGGGTGCCACCGGCGGGAATGGGGCTACTTTATGTCTGCCCATCTTAAGATAGAAGTTAGTCTGTATGCATTTTTGGAACTTTCCTCATTGTGGAAACACTGCATATATAGCATAGTATTTACTGTATTGTAAATCTGTTTTGAAAAGAGCAACCGCCGAGTTTCTTGCTGGTTCTTCTCGGCAGGAAAGGCATTCCGAACCAGTGGTAGATTCATTGACCATTCAAAAGCACTTGTAAAAGTTTATTTGAATAAAAAATATTTCTATTCTATTCTATTCTATTCTATTCTATTAAATCAAAATTAGCGAGAGATAAACTATTTTACTAATAGAAATTAAGCGAAAAAGAAAACCTGCTACTGACCTTAAAAAAGAGTCACGTTTTCACCAACTAGGTGCGATCCGGTTTGCCACATCAGTGCTGATTTGAACCACATATTAAAATAACAATACACTCAAGCACTTTTCACCAATACTTATTTAATTATTGATAGAGATAAATAAGCATCCGTAACACCGCACACCCACTTACAGCAGCCTGACACAAACAGGCATTCTGAAGCCTATTCTTGAAGACTACGAAACGTCAATAATCCAGGACAACTTCGATTTGCGTAAATGCATCTACAGAAACTTATTTTTAATGCACAAAAGTAATCTTATACCTAATTAGTTCATTAGAATTATTCAGACGTTTCACGTTACATACATTAAATAATTATTACAAAAATTGCAAAATTTTGCGGACTCTCTCCTCCTCTCTGTCACAATCATAGACCATTCATAGACCACGAACACTAGGTCACAATTTTTGATTTTTCTCCACAGATAGTATTAGCTACTATGTTTTTCTCATAGACCACGAATTTTCTTTTTAATTTTTATCCCACAGTCAGTGTTACCAACAACAAAGGTCCCAAGGCCAAAGAGAATGTAATCACTACGTTTCTTATAGTCGGGACTGCCAAAGAAATGAACGTGCGCTGGCGAACAGCACCAACATAAAAAAATCATTTTCTGCTATCCGATTATTTATCTCTCAAGGACTGGAGGCGAACTCGGTAGGTGCGACAGAGAAAAACACTTTATAAGTTAAATAGGAGCCGCCATTTTAAAATTAGCGCACATTTCATACAAAAAAATTCTCTTCGAAGTTGCGCCAGCCTGAAAGGTCCTTAAGGCTGAAACCACATTTTTGAGGATCGATTCGTGTACGCATCGAAAAGCCGATTTGATCCGTACACGACTCTATGAAAAATGACAGTTTTGTATGGACAAAAAGCGAATCGATTCTCACAAATGTGGTTTCACCATAAGTCGCCATTTTTCACAGCTTATGTGGCGACCGCCCTGGGTTATATATTTAGTTCACAACAACTCCTTATGGGAGTCTACTTATTCATGGGGGATTTATGATGCGGTCGTCAAGGTTAATTAAGAGAGGGTTTGCTCGTGTACTCACATCTGCTCGCCAGGCAGCCATCTTTATAGACTCTCGAATAATTCTGCTTCGCTCCACCGGTTGTCCCATCTGCAACCCAAATTATCACCCGGGCAGAAATCGCTCCATGAGCGACGCATGCGCCGGGTCGCTTCGGCCACCTCCGTCATCAGCTCGACTGACGACGGGGGCGGCTCATTTGGTGATAACCTACCTAACGCGTGGCATCAATCTTCACGCTTCTACCTACCACATGGCCTAAGCGTGGCATCAATCTTCACGCTTCCTAACTACCACATGGCCTAAGCGTGGCATCAATCTTCACGCTTCCTAACTACCACATGGCCTAAGCGTGGCATCAATCTTCACGCTTCCTAACTACCACATGGCCTAAAGCGTGGCATCCATCCTCACGTTTGCATATTTAGTATTAAGTATTTATCGCAATTATGTTAATCTTTACATCTCTATATAAAATATACCACTAATTACGTTACGAAAGCTACTGACTATATCAATCTTTACATAGGATATAAAAACCAATGAAGCCACTGACCTTAGTCTCGGAAGAGGCTACCGGATAAATCAGCCAACACTCATGGTTCACACTAATTAATCATTACTTAGCACGTGGTGTTAATAGATAGGTAACTTGATCCGCGATTAGCGATAAACTGGTTCTCTAGACATGGAATCGTATAAGAGTTTTAGCAAGCGTGAAATGCGAAGCGTATCGACTGTCGAATGTCACTTAAGCTTTTTTCATCTACCTTCAACTACCTTTTACACTATAGATATCAATCTGTCAAATCCTATCCTTTGTATATCAGAATTATGATTCTACCCACATTCCTAGACTCACAGACTATAGGCTGGAATAAGCATGTAGCCGAGGCACACGGAGAGGCAAGGCAAAAATTTCGAGTATGGCTGTGGTACGGTAAGCCGAGTGCAGGATATGTTTATAAAGAAATGTGCGAGGCTAGAAAAATTTTAAAATTTCGTTTAAGATGGTGTCAAAATCATCAGGAGCAAATTAAAATGGATATTCTAGCTTCGCATCATTCGAAAAATGATTTTCGCGGTTTCTGGAAGAATACCAACAAGATGAACAGCAAGCCTTCCCTCCCTGTGAGCATTGGTGGCGTGTGTGAACCTAAAAAGATTTCTGATCTTTTTATGGACCACTTTCTAGTAAAATCGCCACGGGGGCCTTCTCAGTCAGTGCTTAATGTTGAGTCCAACATGGAAATGGGTATGAAGTTTAAGTGCAAAGAAGTTGCACATATCATCAAACATATGACTAGAGGTAAATCCCCGGGCCATAATGGACTTAGCATTGAGCATCTTCAATACGCTGGGCCACATCTTCCCAGGGTTTTGTCCATGCTGTACAGCTTTTGTATGAGCCATAGTTTCATGCCTGGCGAGATGATACGTACCATAGTTGTGCCTATTGTGAAAAACAAAACTGGAGACCTGGCGGATAAAAACAACTATAGACCTATTTCGTTGGCTACGGTCATCTCGAAGGTGTTTGACAGCATGCTTAATATACAATTAAATAAGTACATTAAGCCACATGACAACCAGTTTGGATTCCGCTGGATTGTCTACCGAGAGTGCTATACTGTGTGTTAAGCATGCTGTCACATACTATACTAAGCGTAGGACTCCAGTTTATGACTGTTTTCTTGACATGTCGAAGGCGTTTGACCTGGTTTCGTATGACATCTTATGGCGAAAAATGGACGAGGTTGGCATACCTTCAGAACTGACCAATATCTTTAAATTTTGGTATCGAAACCAGGTCAACAATGTCCGATGGGCAGGAGCCTTGTCACGTCCATATGGGTTGGAGTGCGGGGTGAGGCAGGGAGGATTGAGCTCACCAACGCTCTTTAACCTATATGTGAATGATTTGATAGGCGAGCTCAGCAGCACGAGGGTCGGCTGTTACATAAACGGTGTTTGTGTCAATAACATTAGCTACGCCGATGACATGGTGCTGTTGAGTGCGTCTATTTGTGGTCTCAGAAAACTGATGGCCATATGTGAGGCTTATGTGGGGGGTCATGGTCTTACCTATAATGCGAAGAAAAGTGTAGTGATGGTCTTTGGGGCCGGGGGTAAAGCACCAAGTAGTGTACCACCTATGATGCTCAATGGTACAGCATTAGAGAGGGTATTTGAATTTAAATATCTTGGTCATATATTGACTCCAGACCTCAAAGACGACACTGATATTGAAAGAGAACGGAGGGCGTTGTCGGTGAGAGCGAACATGCTGGCTCGCAGGTTTGCGCGCTGCTCGAACAGCGTCAAGGGAACGCTGTTCAGAGCATATTGTACAAGCTTCTACACGTGCAACCTGTGGGCCAAGTACACTCAAAAAGCCTACAACGCTCTTCGTGTACAATATAATAACGCTTTCAGGGTGCTGATGGGGCTGCCCCGTTTTTGTAGCGCATCAGGGATGTTCGCGGAGGCACACGTCGATTGCTTTTATGCGACTATGCGCAAAAGATGTGGAGTCCTGGTGCGCAAAGTGCGGAGCAGTACCAACAGCCTCCTGAAATTAATTGCTAGCAGGTTGGGCTGCACATATGTGAGTCATTGCTGCGCTATTTCTAACAGAATGGCGCAGCGGTGACTCATCATTATAGATTATAGGTTTAGATAAGTTTTAGGACTTTAGGTTAAGTACTAACTTAGATAATAAGTTTGTAATTGGTAATACTAACAAAATGTGTCCATGTTACATAAATAAATAAATATTATTATTATTATAGACCTTGCGGTTACCACAGAATATAATATACTTTATGGTCTGAACACAGATTAACAACGCATGGTCATTCTTATTATACTTTTTTGACTCGCGACCTGTCGTCGCGACAGCTTAGGTAGCCTAGTGTAGCCGAATTTCAGCTGCTGTAGCCTAAAGTAGCCCAAACCCCAAAATATCGTCATGAATAAAATGTGCATGTAGTACTGTTTATATCAATTTATTGTTTTTATACCTACTTTAAAAAACATTAAAGGCGTATAAAGTTAAAAGTACATTAAAAAATAGTATTCTTAGGGCGTATAATACGTCTCGCGGAATAGTTTGTTTTTTAAAGAAATAAACATTTTCATTTTTTAATTATGTTTAACTGAATACCAGTTTAACTGTTTAACTGTAGCTTTGAATCCAGGGTTAATCCCAAGAACACTGTGGAGTCCTCAGTTTTCAAAGGTTCATTACTTATCTTTAAATTTTTACTGACAGCTCTGGTGTTAGGCAATAAAAACTCAACACACTTGGTTTTTTTAGCATTTAAAAGTAAATTATTTGCCGTAAACCATTCAGAAACTTGAGATAATGCATTATTTACATCGTCAAAATTGTCTTTCGTCCTATCAACTAAAAAATCAAAGTATCATCAGCAAATAGAACAATATCGCAAGTATTTTGGACAAAATGTGGTAAATCATTAAGTAAATCAAGATAAGTGGCTATAACATTTTTGTCGTCAAATTTTTTAGTACCACGTAGTACATAGACCACGAACACTAGATACTCTTGTTGTTCCAGGGTCTGTGCTAGTTAAGATACAAAAAAAAAAGAGTCAAAAAATATGCAAGGTATCCAACGTGTATCCAAAGCTTCTTTTCACAAAAAATAAGAACCCAAAAAAAGGCCAAAAAACCAATCTTAAAAAAAAAAACAAATGTATATGCTACTGGTTTAGCAAAATGATGCAGCCAGCCAATCACTGGCTTTGACTTTAAGGTTGAAGACATGGTTCTGCCCGCGAAATTCAAATTTAATTTGGTTTTTCGCAATTTGTAAACTATAATAGGTAATACGACAAAGTAGGCTAGTAGGCATTCTAATTGCGACAATGGCAGTATCATCTTCACAGGTTTATATAAAAATCTTTACTTGAGTGTCCAGTTTAAGAAGTTAATCAAAATATCGACTAATTTGTGAGTAACTCACGTCCAACTCAGTATTTTGATTAATTTCTTAAACTGGTCACTTTCAAGTAAAGATTTTTATGTAAACCTGTGAACATGATAATTCCACTGGCGCAATTAGAAGGCCATAAGCCTACTTTGTCGTATTAGTTTACAAATTGCGAAAAACCAAATTAAATTTGAATTTCGCGGGCAGACCCTTGTCTTCCACCTTAGGGTGGAACCACATTTGTGAGGATCGATTCGGATTTTGCCTATACAAAACTGTCATTTTCCATACATTCGTGTACGCATCGAAAAGCCGATTTGATCCGTACACGTTTCTATGGAATTTGACAGTTTTGTATGGGCGAAATCCGAAACGATCCTCACAATTAATGTGGTTCCACCCCTAAGGGATAAAAATTTGTATGGCCTTGCTGTGCCGATGCCGTGAGCCATCTGATATAGTCGACCGAGCGAAGCGAAGGTCTCTGAGTTTACTAGAGCGATTTGCACTTGTCCGTCCGTCCGTCTGTCCGTCCGTCCGTCTGTCAGAGCCTTATAACTTCTGAATTACTGAACGTAATTACTTCAATTTTAGATATGATATGTAAACCGATGGCCTCCAGCCGAAAATGGCTTAAAAAGTTATAAAAATCTTTATTTCAGGGGGGCTCTCATAGAAGCGAATGCGAAGTAAAATAATTTTTTTTGCATTTCATAGGGTTGCAGTACCTCATTTTAAAGATAATTTGGAACAGAGTACAAAAGTATTTTTTTTTATTTTTTTTCCTAAAATTGACGAAATGGGGGGCTTTCAAAGTGGAGATTTTATTCGAGGCTAGATCTCTAAAACCACTTTATTTTAAAAATTGAAACTTACACATAATTTGAGTTATATTCTGTACATGAGCAACAAATACTAAGATTAGATAAATATTATAAAGAAACGAAATTATTTAAGTTTTAATGGGCATCAATGTTTTTAAGAAAACTTCACTATACTGTTAATAGATGGCGCTGTCTTTAATATTGTAAATACGCATCCCATAGAGCAATATCCCAGTGCCGCCAGACCTAAGTTATTTTCTCAGCAATTATTTGTGTACGATAGAGTACTGTTCGAATGTCCTTTCAGTATATGCGTACCAGCTAGATTGTGCCGACGGCCAATTTCTAGATACCAGATGCTAAAGGTAGGTAAAAACTAGAATAACTTATCTTAAATTCTCAGGGCTGATTTTCATATATGTTTTAAAGAATATTGTAAAAATTAATAAATTAATACTGCCAGACGCTTACCGCCGGCGGTTACTTTAGCCAGACGCTTTGAAGCTCCCAAAAAAATATATAATTTAAGTTAACTTATATTCTCAGTTCTGATTTTTATACATGATACTCAGGGAACTATTGCGATATTATCTGTAAGCTGCCAGACCTATTGGAAGGGTCAAACATCCCCCCAGACACACATTATGCGTCCCCATATGTATGAGCGCTAGAACATGATTCACTTGTTTAAGTGTGTGAGAGATAATATCATCATACTATAATATTATAAATGCGAAAGTGTGTTTGTTGGTTTGTCCTTCAATCACTCTACAACAGAGCTACGGATCGACGTGATTTTTTGCCTGGGTATAGCTTGCAGAAGATATTGCAATAGTTCTCTCTCTCTAGATCCTAAGTATCATGTATAAAAATCAGAACTGAGAATATAAGTTAACTTAAATTATATTTTTTTTGGGAGCTTCAAAGCTTCTGGCTAAAGTAACCGCCGGCGGTAAGCGTCTGGCAGTATTAATTTATTAATTTTTACAATATTCTTTAAAACATATATGAAAATCAGCCCTGAGAATTTAAGATAAGTTATTCTAGTTTTTACCTACCTTTAGCACCTGGTATCTAGAAATTGGCCGTCGGCACAATCTAGCTGGTACGCATATACTGAAAGGACATTCGAACAGTACTCTATCGTACACAAATAATTGCTGAGAAAATAAGTTTAGGTCTGGCGGCACTGGGATCTTGGACCACCATCCACGAAAGCAGATAACGATTGACGTCATTAGATTCGGCGCTTTTTAATTACAATATAATATAGTTAAAACTACCTTATGGGAATTATGGGATACCGCGAGGTCTCAGTTCGGGGCGAACCACTAGTATCCATTCTAATCTGTGACTAGATACATGGAAGCGTAGTCGACTAGTCTTAATTCCTACTTTTTATCACAGACCAGTAACAACAACTTTTTATGGTGTATTAATATTTCCTGCTTACCATGATTTCTATCCACAGATTCCTAATAGCTAAGCTAAACTGATTAGATCTAAACTTTAGGGTCTAAATCTCATGCTATAATCTAATCTCTTTCATAATGCTGCCTGTGGATAAGTCTAGCACTAGATGTAGGTAGCCCTTTCAATTTAGAGATTGTGTTTTATTAACGGATCCCAACTTACCATGATACTACCTACCCTATATAATCCCCAACATTAAAACCCTCCAATGCCACCGCCCGATGAGCGAACTTAGGTATAGGTAAGATCTCAAAACCGACCATCCATGATCCATGTAGGTACCTCTAATTCACAAAGAACATTATACAGACCTATCTAATTTTTCTTCATGACTACACAAACTGTTATACTCTTATGTTGCTGCTTCTTCACTATAGGTAGTTTTTTTTTTATTCAATGACAAAATTGACTGGCGCTCTCTGGTAAGTGACGATGCAGTCTAAGGTGGTAGCGGGCTAACTTGGATGGGATATGGAAGTGAACATTCAACTCATACCTACCCTTACCTAATCGGTTTTTACACGCTATCGTGCCGGAACGCTAAATCGCTTCTTTGACTGTGGGTTGGTAACTAGCCACGGCCCCACGGCCAAAGCCTCCCACCAGACCAGACCAGAGACAATTCAGAAGTTATTTTCCAAATTGACCCCGCCGGGAATCGAACCCGAGAACCGCCCAGTTATAAGACCACAGAGCTCACCACTGCGCCAGGGATCCTCAGTTTGAATAAGGCATAATTTATGACCGTACATTATAATCCTTGGAAGGAATTACTTCCTACAACAGGTTTTCCTAACGTAATTTTGAAGACGGATTTTTGAAAAAAAAAATTAAACCGACTGCTAAAGAAGGAGGTATTCGGTATCCATTACAAAAACAAAATTTATATTTTTGTGAATTCCAAGTTTCTTATTATTTTATGAATATAATAATTGAATCATTATTAAAGTATTGTACAACATTTTTTCTTTTTATTCCAACGAGATGTCGTAGAGCGTTGCTTATATGCTTTCTGCATTCGTTTCTTGTGCGTTTTATACGTCTTTTTGTTGCTCACTCTGGAATCTTTAGACTGGACCCTAGCGCATTCGCAAGGAGATCCCAGTCGATGGACTTGATCCACGGCGCTGGGGCATCTTGTCGTACTTCTCCTGGTTTTACTGTAGCATTTTTCTGGTTGCTGACATGGCGGGGGTCTAGGTCTATGTTTGTGAACACTGCATGCCGGCGCCGATATACAAGGTGCTAGGCTGTTCGTGTCGGCTGGAATATACGAGCTTATTAAACCCTCATCTATATAATATAATTTACGACTATCTACAATCCGCATAGTACATATATTTAGGAATCATAAATAACAACTAAAAAATGTAGGTAATGAAGGAAAAGAAATGTAGGTAGGTACACGGTTTTATTTAGGCATGTTGGAATATGGGTTTAAAAAAGTTATACAATTTCTCAATTTGTATACAAGTGCAAGGCTAAAGAAGTAAAATATTAAAGTATTGCGCAGCATTTTCTGGGTCGTTTTAGTCGTCCTCTATGTCCTTTCCCCAAGCAACAGTTTGACTCAGCCAGACGAGAGCCTTGCCTTTTAGAATAATTTGCGTAACTGCGGCTTCCTGTTATTCTATCCCTCCTTTTCATCTTGCCCTCTTGAGATTTCCTTTTCAGAAAGTTGTCCACAGATTTTTTACTGGAAGAACGTTTAATCTTGTCACAGCTGCCGCATGATGCCCTGGACCTCTCCCTGTTTCTCATAATAGAAACCGCGCTTGGGCATGGTTTAACATTTTTCGAGGTGGTCTTTTTAAGGCATCGTTCTGGATTTTGACAAGGCGGCGCGGTGGGATGGCATCGTATGGGCGTACAAGACGCAGTTGGAGTGCAGGGTGGGTGAACCGAAGGAGCCATGGATCTTCACTCCTGAGTTTTACCTGTAAACAATTTTCTATATCAATGCATAGTCCCACAAAGATTCATTTAAGATAACTGAAGCCAGCTTCTACTACATTACTCAATCAGCCACTCATAAAACACAGCTATTTTTAAAAACTGAATATAAAACTTACTTATTAGTAACAGTCGCAAAAGTAAAACGTGTCTTAACAAGCCGAAAACAGCAACGCGGAATATAACGCACGAAATGTCCTTGAAACAGTTTTAACATGAGGGTAGATATTTATAAAGATATTATTTAAGGCGCATCAGTGATACTCACACTGCTTACTCATGTTATATTCTTAATTTATCCGATTACTTATATCCACATGCAGCCGCCTGTTTTTAAAGAAAAATAGGTAGGTGAGTACCTAGGTACTTCGAAATTAATTATTAACAACTTTGTACAAAAGTTCAATGCCTGTTCTTTATACCTTAGCAAAACTTTAAATCCTAAGATTGGCCTTAAACAAAGTTGCTTACACCGCGTTTTGAAAAGGTTCCAAATATATTATCAAGTATCTACTATTGAACTTTTGTACTTTTACTGTTTAACATTGTTTATAGTGGCAAGTATATGTAGGTATAGCAGGCTGGCTTCGTTATCTTCAAATCTACAACTGCAGGCTTTTTGTACAAAGCTGTCAATTAGGTATGTATAAACTACAAATCTAAATACTGGATGTTTGAAAGTAAACTTACCCATTCTATTAAGCCTATACTGACGGGGATTTAGTATTAATCATTTCTATAAATTTTTAATCATTGTTTTTTGTACATTTTGTAAATGACACGTGAATTTTTCATGTTTGACATCCCGTTAATCTTCTTAATGATTTTCTATTTTTAATATTGACACTTTCTAGCTTCTTTTGTGAAAGAAGATTTTATTCGAATAAGTACTTCCACGATTAGGACCGTCGATCTGCGTGGAACACAAGAAAGACAAAACCAAGTTGACTCAAATAAGCAAATAAGGCATTGAAATGATAGCTTTATATTGTGTCACGTATAAGTACAGTACCTATTTTAAAAATTATACTTAAGTTTCCCCTGTGTCGTAGATTTTCACTCCTTACCGACACTTAAAATACCGTAGGTAGACGCACAGACGTGACACGATATAAAGCTTAGGTACATTTCAATGCCTTACTTTGAGGTCTTTGAGTGATTTTTCGATTCATTGCGGTGTGCGACGCCGTTCCTAAACTTACAAGACGTGTTAAGTCATACCGTAAACAGACTCTGTCTACGAGTCATACCTAATCTAAGGGTGAGATCTATTACAATGGCACTCTCACTCAGCTCAGACTCAGGCTGAGTTAAAACGAGACAGATTTATGTCGGGACATATTTGTGGCTCATTTTAGAGTCTTGAACAGAGCCAGAGTGAGCCTTAGTGTCAAGTAATAAGCAAGCATGGAGGTGTACCTACGTAATAGATTTCTATAAAGTTTTGCAAGTCCCAACTCGGATATCACGTCTTATTGTCTGGATTCCAGCGTTTTAGAAAAATAAGTACCTACTTAACTTAAAACAATAAAAGTCAGATTTATTGTAAACATAATTATTTATTAAAACTAAACTACATAGGTACAATAAAATTATTAAACATTTACTGATCGCAACATTAATATATCGGATCGTAATTATAGACAAATAATATTTTTGGCTATATAAAATTCATGTTAATAATGTTAAAATAATGGAAGATAACAAACAGATTTGTTATTGCGATGGGCGACGTTAGATTTGTACAGCTTTACATCAAAGACCACAACCCAGTAATGATATTCTCTAAAACATTGTATTCGTCGTTTAGTTCGCCGTCCATTCTTAACAGAGCGTGGCGAGACAATCATAAAAGGTCCATATTATATGGGTCATATGCCTTAACCAAATGTGTAAATGCTGTATGAACGAATTAAAACAAGTGTCCGCCGCATTCCATGCACCTTGTTGGAACATAATATTATGTCCTATAAACGTCATATGTTACAATATATTCTGTTAAAACGATAGCTGAATATTTATTTATCTTATTTATGTACATCTACATACATAAATTACATACTATAATATCTTAAGTCTAACATCACCATTACAGAAATCTATTTGTTATCTTGTATCATATTACAGCACATATGCATATAATAATATATCACATTATTATTATATTATATTTATTTGATAACAAAATAAAAATGGCATAATATACAGCATGGTTACGAGCAAGAGTAGGTAAAGGTAGTAGGTAGGTACCTACTTAAGTATTTTTTAATTAATATTGAAGTATGTGCAATACCCGTCTATCAGGAAGAATAATTACATAGGTATTGTGCTATCGGCTTCACTGAATGAACAAAGAACCAACTTTGCCGTAACGAAATAACACTTGAAACCTCTTGCCAAGGATTGGCAGTTACCAATTCATAGGAGGGTGAGGACTTATCCATTTATAGACGGGTACTCATTAAAGAGCTGTAACCGTAACCGGACAGTCAGACAGTACAGTAACGAGGTTCTAGTGTGTACGCGTGTTGTAGTCTTCACTTGAAATGTCCACCGAGCGCCCTCACCCAACGTACTCATTCAGCTAGCTGTAACAGTAACCGAACAGATATAGTACAAGATTCTAGTGTGTAGGTACGCGAAGTCCTAACGCACTGCGAGCGTCCTTTGATTCGCGCCAAAAACCGACAATTATTGTCGGCTCACTGCTTGCCTGCGTCGGCTCGCATACCACGTACACACTATGATTTTGGTGAAAGTAACGTGCAACGGTTACGGTTACATAATGAATACCTGTTTTATCGTCGGCTCGCTGCGAACCCGCACTCGATCCGCTCGCGGAAAGCTCGCGAACCTCGTACACACTATCATTTTTGGTAAAATAACATGCAACAGTTACGATAACAGTTCGCTAATGAGTACCCGGCTTAAGTTATGTTATTAAAATAAATACAATTTAAAAAAAAAATTGATTGACAGGTTTCTGTAACGAACGCAGTAGTAATAAACACATACTATAGCACAAACGCGGACCAATCAGAAGAGAATTCTCTTCCGATTGGTTCGCGTTTGTGAAAAAAAAATGAAAAAATGAAGTCCCATGGGCTTAAAATTAAATTTTGCTCCCGCCATCCTCTGAAGACAATATTCGTTTTTCGAATAGGTATGATGAAAAACATATTTCATATGTTTTTATCATTACAACTGTCAAATAGCCAATTACCAAAAAATAAAGATGTTGGTGCTTAATTTGGAATTCTTAATTTATACCATTCATTAATAGACATAATATTATATTTATTTTGAAACTCTATCGTCTACTATAGAATACCAATCCCAATCCCCTCAATTTTTTTAATTTTTTATTATACTTTTAAATGTTAATTAAAAATCCTTCAATGCAATTTAATACTGATAAACTTTACATAGTTACAAGGCTCAGGAATTATAATTATTTTATACATAATATGGATATGATGCCAAACGCAAAGTGTCGAAAGATCGAAATGCTAAAAACCTAACAGTAACAAGAACTGCAATACATAGAACCAATAATTATAACATCGACATATCGTCTCACAAAGCATAATATAATGAGCACCGTGAATACAAATGAATGGTTGGAATACAAAATTTTAAGTTTATCATCGATTAAAGCAAGTAGGATTCTACACTATTCTATTTGATTTTATTACTTTGTTTCATCATAATTTCTTTCAAAAAATATAATATTTTACGCACCTGAAATTCACCACAGTATTAAAAACACTGTGATACCCTCTTTTTTAGTACACATATGATGTGTACTAAAATGAATATAAAAACTACTGAAAATATCACCAAAGCAAATAATAATATTATACTTAACATTTGATAACTGTTAAGTTAAAGTAAAAAAAAAAGAATTATTTATAATGACTATTTCAGAAATTACAAACTCAGTTTATTCTCTCCAGTAAAAATAGTTTTAAGGCGTATCTCGTGAAGAGGTGCTCATGTGGTAGTGTGGACAGTGCATTAGTTTTCTTTCTTGGACGTAGACTCCTGATAGGTCGGCGGTTGATCCTGCAAATTATATTTATCTAATTAGATACTACGTCCAATTTCGAGAAAGAGATCAACCGCCGAATCCAACTCGGCTGGGCAGCGTTCGGGAAGCTCCGAGATGTCTTCTCGTCCAAAATTCCTCAGTGCCTGAAGACTAAAGTCTTCGAACAGTGCGTGTTGCCAGTGATGACTTACGGATCCGACACATAGTCGCTAACTATGGGCCTCATAAGAAGGCTCAGGGTCACTCAGCGAGCGATGGAGAGAGCTATGCTTGGTATATCCCTGCGAGATCAAATCAGAAATGAAGAGATCCGTAGGAGAACCAAAGTCACCGACGTAGCTCAGCGAGTCGCGAAACTGAAGTGGAAATGGGCGGGGCACATATTTCGAAGAACTGATGGTTGTTGGGGTCCAAGGTGCTGGACTGGCGACCCCGCACCGGGAAGCGCAGTGTTGGCAGACCCCCCACCAGGTGGACCGACGACATCAAACGAGTCGCAGGGAGCCGCTAGATGCAAGCGCTGCAAGACCGAAGCCTGTCGAAGTCCATGCAGGAGACCTTTGTCCAGCAGTGGACGTCTATAGGTTGATAAAGAAGAAGAAGAAGAATTAGATACTCTACTGATAAAGTACTGTACTACTGTACAACACTATTTTCATCACTAAGCTAATCTATCAGCATTAGTCGCATGTAACGCATTTCTGCTGCGTTCAGCACGTGGTATCATTCGCTTTCTAGACCACGCTACTCATGCGATTTTTTTCGTTTTTCATACAAACGATTACCTTAAATTAATTTAATTAAAAAAACTTAGCTCAAAGTCGATTTATCTCTTCATTATCTATGTCTTAACATAGATACAATCATAAAATCATTTTTTATATTGAAGGTTATCTCTTCAAACGTCTTTATTTTAGAGCAATTAACTTCGTAAATAAATAATTAATATTATGTACTCTACAAAACAAACAACAAAAAGACAAATTCTTTTTAAAATGTATTTCGAATGATTTTATTTTGCTCAAAAATACTGATTAATTTTATTTTTACAAAAAAAATTACCAATATTAGTGCAAGTTTTACAAAACAATAAAACTTGTATTATTTAGCAGAGATGATGCACAGCATCTGTGAGATCACGTGGTACTTCCCTTTTAATCCTTCGACCAATCAGAGGGACCTGTTAAGCTATCAGCCAATCATTAGTCACTTCCGTTTGTTGTTTGTCACGTGGTCACAGGTATGGCGGCGCTCGCCGCGCTTTGCTCATAGAAGTCTCACACCAGGAGGCCTTATTGGGATGCTGTGCATCATCTCTGCTAAATAATACAAGTTTTATTGTTTTGTAAAACTTGCACTATTATTCGGCATGTGATGATGCACAGCATCTGTGAGAGACGTGTTTATTAACTCCTGGTGACCACAAACGACGCTATGTGAAGAAATTATAATTCTAAAGAAATTATAGTATTATAGAAGGATGTGATCTATATTTAAAAATAAATTAATATGTAACAGCATATCTGAAATATAAAAATCATAAGGATTTTTCCAAAACAAAATAGAAAGTACTCATCAAATAAGTATCAGTCTAATTGTAGCTTCCAGACAGCATTCAATATGTTACTATATAAACCAAACCAGATCTTTTGTTATTGGATAGAAGCAAGCGTTACTTTGCGGAAGTCCATGATAAGCAAGAAAAGGTTAGAATTATTTTGCTATAATCCGCCAACAGAAAAAATCTGTATAATTTTTACACTACTCTCGACGCACGTTTCGCCCCGACACCGGAGCATCCTCAGGAGATGTTGACTCTACAACGATGCATTGTCTAGTGACGCTCGTGTCAATTGCGCGGTATTATATACCGTATTTCTACCCCCACTACTGTTGCCCCGCCCACTACCCCCCCTTCAAACAAACGAAGCAGTGGTGAACTTGAGACGTTCACTTGTTCATTAAGTAATTTAAACTGAGTATTATTGTTATGTTTTATTATTTCTAATTGTTCCAACATGCTCAGTCGAAGCCCTTTATCACAGGTGTGTAAGATTTTGTATGAATGATCGGATGATAATTTGTGTCCACTATCAAGGAGATGTTTAGCAAAGTGAGACTTTTGGGGTTTGTTGTTCCTAACCGCAGCCATATGTTCTTTGTAGCGTGTTTCAAATTTACGACCCGTTTGACCAATATAAGTGGCTTTACAGTCTGAACATTCGAGTTTATAAATGCCCGATTTTTGTTTGTTGTTTAATTTATCTTTACCGTTGCAAATATTTTTAAGTGTATTATTTGTCCTAAATGCAACATGTATATCATGTGCTTTAAGTCTCTTCGCGATACGCTCCGACACTGTTCCAAAATAAGTTAAACTGGATTTGTATTTATTTATTTTATCAGGTGATGATGAATATAAATCCTGTTTTATCCGCATCAATTGTTGCTTTTTTATTATATTATTAACAATATTATTGTTGTAACCATTTGCCTGTGCCATGTGGTAAATTACTTTTAATTCTTTTAAGTAGTTTTCTTTTGTGAGTGGAATAGACAGCAACCTATGCACGTAACTGTGGAACGCTGCGAGTTTATGCTGCCACGGATGACAGGATGAAGCGGGTATGGTTGTGTCTGTGTATGTGGGTTTCCGGAAAATTCCAAACTGATGTTTATTATTAGCACGAGTTATAGTAAGATCGAGGAAGCTTATAGAGTTATCTTGTTCTAATTCTGATTTGAATTTAATTTTCGGGTGTATATTGTTTAGATTTTTGACAAATGTGTCAAGTTGTCTGTCTGTCCCAGTCCAACATATAATTATATCATCTACATATCTATAGTAATACAGAATTTTGTTATTTTTGACAATATGTTTATTTTCAAAATCATCCATGAAGATATCAGCCATTAGGGGACTTAGTGGTGAGCCCATAGCTAATCCCTCTTTTTGTTGATAAAATTGGTCATTGAATTTGAAGTAGTTCTGTTTCATGCATATTTTGGTTAATTCTATTAATTCTGTTATTTCGTTGACATTTGTATGATTATTTTCCAACAATTTGGTTAGGATGTTTAGGGTTTCGTTAACTGGGACATTGGTGAACAGACTGTCCACATCTAATGATATTAATTTACAATGGTCCGGTAATGTCAAATCTTTAATTTTATTGACTAGTTGGATACTATTTTTTAATGAATAAGGCTGATTGAAGGATGTTTTTGATTTAATAAATTTGTTTAGCTCTTTTGCTAATAGATATGCAGGTGCGCCAATATATGAGACCACGGGACGGATTGGAATATTATTTTTGTGGATTTTTGGTAAGCCGTATAATGTAGGAGCATTAGTGTTCATTTGAATGACGTTGTGTTTTGATGTATTTTTTGGAAAAATGTGTTTTGATTTATTAACGGCTAGCCTAACTTCTGCTGTGTATTTATTAGTTGGGTCAGAGGATAACTTAGAGAATTCTTCTCCGGAGATAACCTCATTGACCTTATTTTGGTAGTCGATCCTCTTTAGGATAACAATCGCATTACCCTTATCGGCTTTTGAAATAATAAGATCATTATCTTTTAACGTTTTTTGTAAAGATTTATATATTTTGTTGTTTTTGTTTACGTGGTTGTTATTGTTGTTGTTATTGTTTGTGTTGTTGCTATTGTTATTATTATTACTTTTTGAATTGGAATTTAGAAGTGCAGCATTTGTTTTGATTTCATGAGCGATAATATTTTTGATAATATTATCTTTTTTGTTAAGGACCACAGCTAATTCAGATTCCATTGCCAGTGTTTCTAATGAAATCCAGTTTAACTTATTTTGGAACAGTGTCGGAGCGTATCGCGAAGAGACTTAAAGCACATGATATACATGTTGCATTTAGGACAAATAATACACTTAAAAATATTTGCAACGGTAAAGATAAATTAAACAACAAACAAAAATCGGGCATTTATAAACTCGAATGATCAGACTGTAAAGCCACTTATATTGGTCAAACGGGTCGTAAATTTGAAACACGCTACAAAGAACATATGGCTGCGGTTAGGAACAACAAACCCCAAAAGTCTCACTTTGCTAAACATCTCCTTGATAGTGGACACAAATTATCATCCGATCATTCATACAAAATCTTACACACCTGTGATAAAGGGCTTCGACTGAGCATGTTGGAACAATTAGAAATAATAAAACATAACAATAATACTCAGTTTAAATTACTTAATGAACAAGTGAACGTCTCAAGTTCACCACTGCTTCGTTTGTTTGAAGGGGGGGGTAGTGGGCGGGGCAACAGTAGTGGGGGTAGAAATACGGTATATAATACCGCGCAATTGACACGAGCGTCACTAGACAATGCATCGTTGTAGAGTCAACATCTCCTGAGGATGCTCCGGTGTCGGGGCGAAACGTGCGTCGAGAGTAGTGTAAAAATTATACAGATTTTTTCTGTTGGCGGATTATAGCAAAATAATTCTAACCTTTTCTTGCAGATCTTTTGTTACCAACTTAAAAAGGTTGGCTAAAATTTGATCGGCCAATAAACAATTCGTTATAATAATAGTTTAGTCTATTATTAACGTAAGTAGGTATTCAAAGTAATTAATTGGATTAGAGAAGCCAATTTTCTGCAAAAAAAAAAATGTCTTCTATAGGTGACTTCAGACCAACTTTCAGAGACATTCCTTGGATCATTTTTATGTAAATATCGTCATTAAATCTCTGAAAGAACTGTTATTTATTATAACTAACTGACTGAGAATGAACTCTTCTATACTGAAGAGGTAATTATGTAAGGTTATAGAGTAGCAGAAAGACTATAGGGCTGAGCGTAGACACGCTTTCGGGTGAAGCCCATACGTCAATCTAATTTTCAAATGCTGCGTGTTTCCCCTTTTATTTGGATAAACAAATAATAATTTTGACTCTGGGTTACCCTCTGTAAGCATTGCCTATTATCAATTTTCGAACCAGACTTAGTATTACATTGTCATCACCCTGAATGGGCTTTTAAGAAGGCGAGATCAAAAGCGTAATGCGAGAGGCTAGTTTATGTAGCACCTCAAACAAGGTTAATTTGGAAGTATATTTGGCAAATATGTCACTAGGGTCCCAACTCGAAGATTTCTCTGCTTTTGGACTCCGAAGAGAGATCGCTTTGAGCATTTGTTTAACTTGGAAATGTGAACTCAAGTTAACCTAACCTGACTAAAATTTGGCAAGACAAGCACAGACAAGTGTCAAACTAAAACAAGACTAAAAATTAAAATATAATGACATATATTAATACAATGCCATTCGATAACATTATACCCGTTAGAAGGCATTCATTCACTTTAAGCTGGAACGGAATTTTTTAGAGTTAATCGATAGCCGATTAATCAGCTTCGGCCCGAAATCGACCTTCGGTCGGATACAGGGGTAAGATCAGCAATCTTTGCTGACATTGCCATCCGCAACTCTGGTTTAGTTGATGGCAAATAGATCGATCAGTAGTTATTAGAATAGAATATATTTATTTTTTCTTTTTAATTTTTAATAACTTTTTACAACGTTCTTTTGGATAATGTAAAACCGTCGAAGGAATCACCGTTAAGACTCCATGACGCCCAGATTAAAAGATATTGATGACATATCCAACTTTACCATCCAATGGTTTTCAGAAGGCTATGTGACGTCTTGTCTTCATAGAGACGCATTAGGTTGGAAATAGGTATGTTCGGGCCATGGTCCTTCCTTGGTGAGACACATTGTCGGAAAGAACCTGCACTCTCCTGTTTTGATCTTGGAGATCACCAGATTCATAAATTTATCTTTTGGTCTATCATCTGCAGTACATGCATTTATTATCCGGGGTTTCAAACCCGCGAATAGATTCGACAAGAGTAGGTTAAGAGGTAAATGGCAGTCACATTCTCGTCATTACATTGAGAAAGGGCCTTCGGAGCCCTAAGCAACTGCCACTGCCTCCGATACGCTCAGAGGCAGCCCCAGTAAAACTCGGGTTGAAATGACCGCGAGGCACCTGTTGTGTTGTCCTTTCCTTTAAACATTCTCAAAAGATTCGTTGCTTTTTATGAGTCATGTTCTTGAGGTACTGGCGGCATTGGAGTTGATTTGCCGCCGAGAGGACTGGATAGATCGTTCGATTATGAAACTTGCTCTTGACATTTCTTTCCAACCTTATCCAGCGCAAATACCAAAATTGGACCCACATATTCATACCACCTGTCGCAACAGCAACTGACCCTCATGAATTTGGTGGTTTCAAAGCTAGGCAGGATATGGGAGCAAACTGGACAAGAATAAGTATAAGTCAGGAGGTAAATGGTAGTCGCACTCCCGTATATAGAGAAGGGCCTTCGGAGCCCAAAGCAACTACCACTGCCTCCGATACGCTCAGAGGCAGCCTCCGAAAAACTCGAGCTGCGATGGCAGCGAGTCATTGGCCGACAACAGCCCACCTGTCCACGCCACCCATTTCTTATGTATACAACGGCAACTTTAAGCATGATCACTAATTGATCATCATCAAATTCAAAAAGATATTTGTAACTCGGAGGTATTTTACACAGATCCCCACAAAAGTTTTTACTAGTATTTATGTAACTTATTTAGGACTTACAACCACAACTGTAACCATGATCACCATGATCATCATCGAATTCAAAAAGATATTTGTATCTCCAAGGTATCTTACGCAGATCCCCAAGAAGTTTTTATCTTATTTATGTAACTTATTCATGACTTACAATGAAATTATCATCGAATTCAAAAAGAAATTCGTAACTAGGAGGTATCTTACGCAGATCCCCACAAAAGTTTTTATTAGTATTAATGTAACTTATTTTGGACTTACAACCACAACTGTAAACATGATCAACTAATCATCATCGAATTCAAAAAGATATTTGTATCTCCAAGGTATCTTACGCAGATCCCCAAGAAGTTTTTATCTTAATTATGACTTACAATGAAATTATCATCGAATTCAAAAAGAAATTCGTAACTAGGAGGTATCTTACGCAGATCCCCACAAAAGTTTTTATTAGTATTAATGTAACTTATTTTGGACTTACAACCACAACTGTAAACATGATCAACTAATCATCATCGAATTCAAAAAGATATTTGTATCTCCAAGGTATCTTACGCAGATCCCCAAGAAGTTTTTATCTTAATTATGACTTACAATGAAATTATCATCGAATTCAAAAAGAAATTCGTAACTCGGAGGTATCTTACGCAGATCCCCACAAGAGTTTTTATTTTTATGTTACTAATTCATGACTTACAACCGCAACTGTAACTCTGATCACTATCATTATCAATTTCAAAAAGATATTTGTAACTCGGAGGTATCTTACGCAGATCCCCGAATGCCATGACAGCTGATGGCAAGTGAGGATGCACCCCAAGAAGAAGCGAGCTTGTCTAGAAAATGCCTATTCACTTTTGTTTTAAAGGCACCCAAATTATAGTTTAGTGGTTATAGAGAAAATGGAAACCGGAACGGCATTCCAAATTTTGGCTTTGCGTATTAGGATCGGAAAAGCAACCACTCAACAAAAAGTTACAGATTTTGTTCACATTGAACATAGATACGTTCGGCTAGCAAAGCATTACACATGGCGGCCATGGCCTTATTAGAATTAACAAAGGAGTCTCCATCATTCTAGGTTTTATTCATTAATTAACTGCTTAACCTCTTATCGAGATACTTCAACAAGTCATTCTCTGAGGTTACCTACATTCCAGCGCGAACTTTGACGGGTCATTGTGGTTAAGACACAATGTATATCCTTAAGCTACAGGGCATAGATGCATGCACGTTTTGCCAGGAATCGGTTGAAACACCGTTACATATTATTCAGTTACTGCCCCCCCCCCCCTCCCCCTGTAATGCTTAAACTAAGCATCTATCCAGGGAAACGTATCGTATTCCATATCGTATCATATCGTATCACAAATATTGCAATATTGTCGAGGGAGGTTAAGATAGTGGCAAGGGCAAGTACAATTTACGCTCAAAGTTTTAAAGCGTCTTTAAGGCCTGTGTAGCATGACCAATTTTTGTAAAATTACAAGCAAGAAAAGCTCTGAGTACGCACGAGGTATTTTTGTATCTTTCTATTTCAAGTGTTAATATAAACTAAGCCTCGATTCTTTCAATTTCATTTAGTTATTCGATATTACCAGGATGAAGCAAAAAGTTACTCATACCCATCGTATATTCGTACTAGTCACAGCGTAGCATCTGCGCTGGCAAAGCAACAGACGAAATAGATAATGGCGGCGGCACAGAGCGCGCGACATAAAGATAGTATACATAGGAGTATAGCTACGCTCGCTGCGAACGAAAGTGACGGTAGCGTGCACGCAAAAAACTGTGTGTATTATCACTATCGGCATAGCCAGTTGCACAACACAAGAAAAACATTGCTTCTCAAAAATGTCGGTCAACGTGCTGACTCAGCATACCAGACTCCATATAAATCCCATAAAAACTGGGTGACTTACCGAGATTTCTCCCGTTTACCTCGCTTGACGCTGGTGACCGATCCTGCGATCCAAAATTAATGGACTCGGGATCCGTAGCGTCCCGACGACGCTGCATAACGCTGGCTTGCGGTAGAAGCCCCAGCCTCGGCGCCAGCGACGGTGGTAACGATGCCACGTGGCGATATGTATCACGTTATCCACACAGGAATTGTCCATAATTACGTTTAGAAGTCCGATAAAACACACATTAACCGAAACTTTACGGTAATTACACTCAATTAAATTCACTATTTTAGAATTTATTTATTTACAGCAATTACACTAAAATAATTTCACTGATTCTAAAATTATTTTCGGTGAAAACCGGGAAGTAACGACGCTATGAGCAAAGCGCGGCGAGCGCCGCCATACCTGTGACCACGTGACAAACAACAAACGGAAGTGACTAATGATTGGCTGATAGCTTAACAGGTCCCTCTGATTGGTCGAAGGATTAAAAGGGAAGTACCACGTGATCTCACAGATGCTGTGCATCATCACATGCCGAATAATAGGTATAATAAAATAAACAACAACCAAAATAAAATATACAATATGCATACTTAGATTATAATATGATTTTTTTTAATGAAACAATACATTTGTTGAAGATGCATTTGATGATTATTATTATGTATATTGTATATTGGAAAATATACTTACATAAGGTGGTGGTACATAAGCTGTCTGAGGCCTGTTGGGATCGTAGTAAGCACTTTGTGCTGCCTCCGCAGCTTTAGCATCTGAAAATGATGTTCAATCTACTGCAAAGATCCAGACTTATACGATGACATACATTACATTTTAATTGTTATAGGTTAATTGTATTTTGATTACTAACAAAATGGGTCTAAAATGTTTCAATATTCTAAATACACGAAAAATTCCACTAAGCACTGATTAATTGACAGCTATTGTATACACTATACAAAAATTACACAATTTATGTACTAGTAATAAAGTTGTAGCTACTAACACAGGAGCATCAGCATTGTAATAATTTGAATTTGATATAGAATATCAAAACATTTTTGGCCACTTTTTATTTTTCAGTTTCAAACAACTTCATTCTGAGATAAATAAAATTAGTTGGCAATAATCACCTCTAAGATATTACATACTTCACTAAAAAAGAAGAGTTAGTATAATTAATAACATGTTCTTAGTTCAATATTAGTACAGTTAGTACAGTATTCGTTATATTTGTTACCTATTTATTATTGAATCTATTTTTAGCATATTATTATATTTTAGTCGGGTTGTTTAATTGCAGGCTTTACATTTCCTTTGATATACATAATATTAAAGTTTTTTCATACAAACTTTACCACATCTCATTCCCCTTTAGGGATTGAATTAAAAGAAAACAAGATGTCAACAAAGTTTTCATAAAATAGTCCAGTAAAAAGTTAAATGAAACCATTATCTGACCAGTTTTGGCGCAATGAGTAAAAATGTGTTCATTAATACTTAAATAATGATATTATGAAAGAAATTTTGATTTAAATTTAGGGGAAAGGGATGAAAAAAATAAAAAAAGGGTTGAAAAATGCCTTTTTTTTAAATAACTTAATAACGGTAGGAAATAGAAAAAAAGTTTCAAGTAAAAGTTGTAGAGAAAAAAATTCTACACAAAAAAGTTCCTCTTCATTTTTTTGCTATCTGCTTTAGTTTAGCTGCAAAAAATAAAAATTAATTTGCTTTGTAATTAATTATAAAGATGTATAAAGGCGAGAAACATAGTGCCTATCTCAATTAATTAAGCTTTGAATAACGGTAGTACAGTCAAATTAATAAGGTATTTTTTCGAAATAGAAGATTATTTATTATCTTAATTTGACGTTGAAAATAGGGTTCCGCGCGGCTGTTACGGCATGCGCGCGCCCCCGCTAAAGAGAGTTCAGCAATAAAAATATTTTTTTTTAACATAAGATGTGATTTTAAAAATTTGAAAAAATTCTAGTATCTTCTTAACACTTGAAAGAATCGAGCCCTGAAGAAACAAAAGTTTAACCACCATTTTTCAAAAAGTTAGGTATTCAATTGTTAACTAACAAATTTTTTCCCAATCTCCATTGTCATAAACAATGGGATGAAAGGTATAAATAATTGGCCTATATTTTTGTATCAGAGTATCTAGATTTTTGAAGTTTGCAATAGATGACTCAGCGAGCGAGCCCCACACAAACGAAGTTTGATTCTTATTTGATTATGTTATCGAATTCTGTTTGTACGCTCTGGAAACTAGTATGTTTGTAGTTTTATTTATAATAAATGGCCAATTGCATGTCGGGCCACGCGCAGTGTAGGGTTCCGTAGTTGCCAGTCACAATATTATGCGTATAATTTTAGGCCTATATTGTACACACTTCTAAGTAGAAGTGTGTAAAAAATAGGCCTAAAATTAGGCCGATCACTGCCGCTATAATCTATACTAAAAATACTTTTTAAAAAACCGACTTCAACCGCCCGAGCCACTACAAAGTTTATAATTTATTGTTGTTATTGTAAAAAGCGCTCGACCGATTTCGATAAAATTTAAATGGGACCACCTGGGAAGTATACCCTTTGAAACAAAAAAAAGAATTTGCAAATCGGTTCAGGCGTCTTCGAGTAATCAGTGAACATACACAAAAAGAAGGATTCCGACGAATTTAGAACCTCCTCCTTTTTTTAAATTGGTTAAAAACAAATTAAAGTCAAACAGTCTAAAGTCTAACTTTTTAATATAGAAAGCGAAAAGTTTCAATCTGAAATCTGACATCACGCAGGTTAGAGTTTTAATAGCTACGATGACCGATTTTGAAAACTGTTGGATGATGTTCGGAAGTATCTTCTATTTCGAAAAAATACCTTATTAATTTGACTGTACTACCGTTATTCAAAGCTTAATTAATTGAGATAGGCACTATGTTTCCCGCCTTTATACATCTTTATAATTAATTACAAAGCAAATTTAATTTTTATTTTTTGCAGCTAAACTAAAGCAGATAACAAAAAAATGAAAAGGAACTTTTTTGTGTAGAATTTTTTTCTCTACAACTTTTACTTGAAACTTTTTTTTCTATTTCCTACCGTTATTAAGTTATTTAAAAAAAAAGGCATTTTTCAACCCTTTTTTTATTTTTTTCATCCGTTTCCCCTGAATTTAAATCAAAATTTCTTTCATAATATCATTATTTAAGTATTAATGAACACATTTTTACTCATTGCGCCAAAACTGGTCAGATCATGGTTTCATTTAACTTTTTACTGGACTAAAACGCAAATCTAGTGGAAAAACTCAGGTCTGAGTGATGTTGTGAGATGGTGATAATAAAAAGAATACTCTGCTGAGTTTGTGGTGCTCTACTCAGTAGCATGTAATTTTTGTTTTAACATCATTAATAAATATAAATAAATAAATAAAAGTTAGTCGGGGCAAGGGGAATAATAGTCAGGGGAAAAATTAGGTCTAAAGCTAAAATTGTACATCACACCAAACAGTTTTTTTTTAACTTACAATTTCAATACAGCCTTATTCCCCTTAAAACTGTAATGTAACCTGTAAAAATTGCCAACACTTTTATTTAACTCTGTAACAAGTCTCACCATTCGATGACATAGCGGGTGCTCCTGGCGCGAATCCGCCGGGGTATCCCGGGGGAGGCAAGTTAGCATTACCCGGGTACCCGGGAGGAGGCGCAGTTGCATTGGCCTGATTACCCGGATACCCTGGGTAGCCGTGACCCTGCGCACCTGTGGGGCTCGGCCCTGTCGGCAATCCAGAGAAGCTCCCTCCAGGGGGGTAAGTGACGCCCATTACCCCTGGGTAAGGAGGGGGACTGTTTGATATGAACACGGAGTTGGGGGAAGGCTGGTCGGGAAATGCCTGTAACAGAAAATGTTTTAAATCATTCTATGGCACTTCTGAACACTTCTTCCATAATTTGATGCATCATATGAAACTATTATACTTGGAGCTACGAGTAGTTTATTTTGGTTTTTATTTAGTAAATCATCAACTGATAGGTTTAAAGTTTAAACATAGGACTATGCTATGTGAATAGGACAACATTTTCTCTTTAGTCCATTCCGTATGTCAAACTCCTTGCCTGGAACAAAATACTCGCACCTCATTGGTTAATTCGCGCGGCTAGAGATAAGCGAAGACAGTCTGCTTTAAAGGGAAGGGTTACATGCTGGTGGGCAACTACTATGCATTTTTTTTATAAAAACAACTTTTTCTTAGAACATCATTTATTGTTTTATACAAATTATAGTTTTTTTGTAAACGAAAAGGGGTGCCTTTTACGTTTTCTCACTTCCAAGTTCACAATACCAGACATTTAAAATTTTTTTTTCATTAGCACGCACGTCCAACAACTGCAAGAGCTATGAACGTACGGAGATGAATCCAGCATGTAAGCCGATTCTATCCTATCCTATGATTTGGCTAAAGGTCACGCGCATTAACCAATGAGCGTAGGAGGGAAATTTCCTTCGGGAGCTCGTTTCGTGGAGTGGACTATATTTTGTCTGTTTTATTGACATACTGCACCATGACAGCGATTCGAATGGACTTGATTTTTTTTGCATAGCTTGAGGACCTAAAGAGTGTCACAGGCTCCTTATACCGGAAAAAGAAAGATTTTCTAAACTGAGCGGATGTGATGTCCCTCATTAGGGTAAAATAAAATATGAATAAGAAAATGGCTCTTATGACAAGTCAAGACTCTACCACCAGTATGGTAAGCAGTTTCTGCTGAGAAGAGCAGGTAAGAAACTCAGCAGTATACATCAACAGGCTGATGTGACGATAAGATAACCATTTACACAGCTCACATTGTATGGAGGCACCCATCCATAGTATCCTTGAGGTGGGGGTGCATAGGCGGGCGGAGGCGCGGCGTACCACGGCCCGGACGGAGGCGTGTAGGGCGGCGGCGGCGCGTCGGCGGACATGTGACGCGAAGCTGAAATAACCAACGTAATCATTACAAATATTATAGTCAGCATCTCTCTTTTCTTCAATAAACCTGTGTTTTCTATGTTTATTTTTTCTTTATTTGAATTATACTATGTAATCGTGGATTTAGTTTTCAAAAGCCATTGGGAAACCTTCGTTTTTCCAAGATAAAAAGTAGCCTAAGTCACTTTCCAGCACCCGATTCAAAACATTTCGATAACTTACCGTTTCCATACGATTAGATATTGATCTTGTATCAAAAATTTTTTGTCGTGCGATTCAGAACGTTCGGTATTCGATGATTCGATATCGACTACGTTATCGATATCGACAAGATATATATTAAATAAATTACATATGCATTTACGAAGTTTGCTATTTTACCAAAATTTTCCTTGTTTTATATATAAACTCGCCGGCATATTTAGCGGAACATAAAAAAAAGGTCCATAATTAAAAAAATATGGTTTTATTTTAAAATCTACTTACTACACTTCTTTTGTTATTTAAAGTTTCATTTGTTTTACTTAAAATGAGATCACATTAAGAACAGATTTTGCGAGTAAAGGCTATTTGTGAAAAATTGTACATTTTTGAACTTTTCATGTAACCGGGAAAAGTGAAATTTAATATTAAAATAACAATTAATTAAATTAGAAGAATGGTGATTAATATCGCGTATTTCCTCCACGTGCGCTTATTAAAGTTTCTACCCGTCTAGGCATACTGAGAATGATGTTATCGATGGTCTCCTGGGATAGTCTCCGCCATTCCTCAACTACGGCGATTCGCAGTTCTCCCACGTTGGCAGGAGCTGGAATTCTGGACTTAACTTTTCTTTTCAGCAAGTCCCAAACGTGCTCTATTGGGTTCATATCCGGTGATCTCGCCGGCCACTCCATAACAGTGATATTCATATCATTAAGATAAGCTTGAGTTACCCGAGCGGTATGCGGCCGAGCATTATCCTGCATAAAAACAAAATCGTCACCGATATATGGGGCAAACGGTACGACATTTTCTTCTAAAACTTCTCTGATATAGCGGTCTGCAGTCAGACTCCCTCTGTCAATCACTACCAAGTCTGTGCGAGCTCCCAAACAAATGCCCGCCCAAACCATTATTGATCCACCACCGTATGCAACTGTAGTTTCAAAATTTGTCTGAATGTATCGTTCTCCTTTGCGTCTGTATATTCTTTGCCTGCCGTCAATTTGATTTAAGAGAATTCTGCACTCATCACTAAACAATACCTTACTCCATTGGTCCGCGTTCCAAAGTCGATGTTCCTGAGCAAAAGTTAACCTGTTTCTACGATGATTTACCTCGAGCCTTGGAGCCTTGGCGGGCACAAATTAACCCAAACCAGCTTCTTCGAGCCTTCTTCGTACCGTACGCTCACTTACGGTTACACCCCGCACTGCTTCTAACTCATGTCGGGCTTGGACGGCCGTCAAACGGGGGTTCCTACGTACACGAAGCCGAATGAAACGATCATCCCTACTCGAAGTGCGTCTTTTTCTGCCTTGTCCTGCTCTTCTCACATAAGTACCGGTCTCCCTGAACCGTTGGATACTGTGATGGATCGTTGAAACTGGTCGACGAAGATCTCTGGATATCACGCTGTAGGTTTGACAATTTCTTCGCATTTCGAGTGCCCTGGCAATCTCCGTTGGGGCTAAGTCAGGCATAATTCAGTCATCAACTCCAGAAAGATACGCGATTAAAAAAAAACTAACAAAAAACAGTATTTCAATGAAATTTTAAATCAAACTCAGAAGGAAGAAATACTCGAAGTTCGCTCCAGATAAGGTGTATTTGAATAAAATTAAAACAATTGCATAAAATGTGATGTTCAGTTGTTTGCTTAGTTTGAAAATATTTCTTTTTAAATTAAATGATGTATAAACCAGCCAGCAACCTTATATGATACTGATATCAAACCTTTTTTTTATGTTCCGCTAAATATGCCGGCGAGTTTATATTTTACCAAAATTCATGTTAAGCACTAAAGATAATAGATTTTAAGCATTTTCATAGGTAATTAAAGTAATTATTCAAAATGATAACTTGTTGAATTTTATGGCCAATTTTCATCCTCGTCGATAGATGGCCCTAAGTTCATGTTTCACCCCTCTGGGTTCTTTTGTTTTGTTGTGCTGTACATAATATTATTTTAATGTTAAAATACATACAAATTACAATATGGTAAGTAAACAACAAGTATACATACCAAAATCATTCATCATGATCATTTTTATACAAAAAAACAGTAAACACAGTACGTAAACACAAAGGATACCGGATGCCCTGTAGCTTTCAACAAGTAACCATCAAAAATTAATATCGGACGTTCGGAAAATCTTATTTGATAAGGTTGTTGTGAATAGCATTTGATAGAAGAAATCGAACGAATCTACTTTGGTTTGATTCAGTTTCAATTTCAACTTCAACTTCTCTGTCGATATGATTATTCTGAATTGATAAATTCATCTATCATATTCATTATACATTTGAGTTGGTGTACAGTTAAATTAAATAGTGAATAATGAGATAGTGATAGTGTAGTGTTAGTGCTGCCTGAAAAAGAACACATGAGCAAAGTGTCTCTATAAACTATTACCAAGAAAAACTAAGATGTGTCGTTGGACAATCTCTTAGTATATAAGATAATAATTTATAAGTTTAGGTTAAATTAAAATTACTCATTAGCCAACTAAGTTAGGCTAGATTGTAATCGTAATAGTATCAGGAAAAAAAAAATCCATATTCCATAGCTCTGTTAAGACGTGATTGAAGTATAAACCAACAAACAAATACACTTTTTGCATTTATAATATTAGTAAGGATTCATAGACTTTGCCTTTATGTAAAACTTAACGATGTTCAAATTTTAAGTTACCTATAGGTTATTAATTTCTATTTGAAGCTCGAACTGACTCCAGTACTTAATATACTCATTAACAGACTCATTCTGTTTACTCTAAAGTAACAAGAATGGATTGAAGGTAACACCAACAAGCAAACACACTTTTGCATTTATAATATTATAGTAAGGAATAAGGATAATTTCTTACCAAGATGTGCAGCTTTTAGCATAGCTTGACCAAATTCTATAGCTCCCCCAGACTTGAATGTCAGCTTGAACTTGACTTCACCAATGAAGTTTCCATTTGGCTGGGCACGGACTTTGCCTTTAATATAATTTGCTCCAAACATAGGCTGTTCCACTGACACCTATAAATTATTTTTATTCTAAGACGAGGTAGCCCTCTACTGCGATCTCACCTAATTGTAAGTGATGATGCAGTCTAAGATTGTAGCCAGCAGCTTGGAAGGGGTATAGCAGTGCAAATTAAACCCATCCCCACTTACATTTTTCATAGTATTGTATTCTATTACAATCTATTAAAACTTATTACATCATTTTCATGTATGTTTGAAATTAAGCAATTATATGACTTCATTTGAATAAGAAATTTTATACTTATCAATAATAATTGATAAGTATTAAATTTCTTATTCAAATGAAGTCATAAAAATTGTTTTCAAAACAACAAATATTTGGAATGCTTTTCGTAAAATGAAGAAACACCAAGAAGCTTTATGGTTATTCATATACAATACATTGCATATACATATACACTCATCATCATCATCATCATCATCATCATCTCAGCCTGCAGACGTCTACTGCTGAACATAGACCTTTCCCAGAGAACGCCATCACACCTGGTCCTCAGCCTTCCTCATCCAGCCACTTCCCGCCACCCGCTTTATATCGTCAGTCCAACATATACAATACATATACACTACATTGCAATAATATTATCGTAATATGAATGTAATTGCATGAGCAAGGGAATTGCAGTTTTTTATCTACTACCTGTCCGTATCAAGTTGACCATCAATGACAGTTACAAAATGATGTCAACAAAAATAAATGATTGTATTTTTACTGGTACCACAACTAACTGTGATGAAAGTTTTCTTTTCTGGCAATGCTGATGGCAAATGACAATGATGTCTTAAATGTCAAAGGGTGTGATTTTTTAATTTCTTATTTTTCTCCTATTCAAAGAAAGTCATTATTTAAAATAATAAACAGCCTGCTTTTCCTTTTTTATTCATCATAAAAAACTACAAGCGAACAATAGTAACGAAACAACAATAAACAATAGTAACCAAACAACAATAAATAACTAATTCAAACTTAACAAAAAAATTTAAACCATAACATTAAACAAAAATTTGAAAAACACAGTACTGACAATCTCGAGAGGTATGTTGCTATCTGTACTAAGTGGGTCTGACTTGAGGTGACGAGCAGGGAAGTGCAGGGGAGGTAGCGGCCAACTTAAACCGGACGGGTAGTAATAATAATGTATTTTTTTTAAAAGCTACCATTAATATACTACCTACATAAGATTGTGTAACTACATTAATTAAAAGATTCCAATGAATTGTGAAACTCCTCCTTTTTTGAAGTCAGTTAAAAATTAAAAACTTTTATCATCAAATTAATTGCAATACTTACATCTTGTAGAGCAATGAAGGGAAAGCTGAACGATCTCAAGGGATCAGCATTATTCTTCGAGTTGTATATCATCCGATGGGATGTGAGATACATTCGCCCATTCTTTGTGCCCTTAAACTCTTGTGTATCATTTCCGTAGAACTCCACAACCACATTATCGGAAAATAAAATTATGCTGAAAATGATAAATATATTATTACTGACTTCATTTACCTGACTTGTTATGCTGCTTGGGTTTTGTTGCAGATTTCACACCCTTAGACTATTACAATGGCAGTACTATCCATAAGAGATAGCTTTAAGATACTTTTAAAAAAAAATATATTTAAAGGCATTTAAAAGGCAGGACACAGCTATATGCCCTGGATATGTATTTATGCTAGGTGGAGACTGGAGAGAGTCTCTGCAGAGACCTGCTGGATTGGAGGCCTAAAGCGACACAAGATTCTGTGGCGATCCTGGCAAGAGACCATAGTCAAGCAGTGGACGTCTATTTGTTCGACGATTCAGAAGCTATGGTTAAGATTAGCTAACCACGCAACTTGTTTTTAGATATCCATTTACAAAGAACTTGAGGAAAATCCAAAATACTTTGGAGGTGCTATTGTCGTATGGTTATAATATTGTTCCAAAAGGATGATACTGATGATAATGAGGAATTTACTAATACAATGACTCATAGCATAAAATCATCCACAAACATGGAAACATGGAAAATTAGGTCTTACTTACCATTCACCAGCGTGGATTAACACGCCATGGTCTGCGTGTGCTGTATTTAGAGACATGTTTTAGAGCCTATTTCACCGTTTTGTCCTGTGAATTCAGTAGGATAACAAAATTTATCTCTTGCACCACTAAATCGATAACTTTGTAATTCTCGAACACAGACCAGGAACCATAGACCACGAACACTAGGATATAGACGTCAAACTCCATAGAGCCTAAAATAGAATCTTAACAGGATTCTAGTGTGCGTGTTCCTTCACTATGGTACATCTATACATTTTCTATCTTGCATCTCACTCTCCCGTGATTTAACGACTCTATCCATTCATGTTTAGTGCAAATTTCATTGATAACCCAGCATGTCCTGCTCTAACACGATGTATAGCAATAGCGGAACTCGATGCTTATTGGTCCATCGCTTAAGCAGAATTACGTCATAGCGGAACCGGAAGCGGTTACTTTTTATTTTATTTAGGGATGGGATAGGCCCATCGGAGTGAACCGTAAGTTTATAATTATAGTGATGTACTTATCGGTTTTCGAGTACCGGTTTTTTTATATTTACCGATTTTTTTTCTGTATTCTATGATTCTAAATTCTAATTTAAAAATTAAGGTTGTAAAATAAAAGAAATTTTTACTTTGAATAGCTGGTTTATTCATTTTCATATTTTAAGCTACTACCGGTTCGGAATGTAGTTTTCTGTTGAGAAGAATCCGGTAAGAAACTCAACAGTTACTCTTTTAAAAATATATTGTCTAGTACATTATATTAATATCACCATCGCAGTTGTTCCATTTAAACGCGGAATAAATTTGACTTCCCTTTTAAATATTTAAACGCCCATGCCCATAATATAACATATACCAAATAGATAGGTTTTCCAGATGTTTATCCTATGTTAGCGCCTCGAAATGGTCTAATAGTGACAGTCATCGCGATCGTGATATTTTTGGAAAGGCGCCCGTGCTTCCAGTTCTATAAACTGTAACGATCACAATCCAATATCCATACATACATACTACACTAAATGCATTTTTTAAATTAAGACAGCCCCATTGCCTTCATTGATTTTTGCTTAGCAGTTTTTCGTAATGAAAATCTGTCTAAACGTCAAATTTATTCGTTGATTAAATTTCCCTTGGCGATTTATAAGTGGGTCTTAAATATGTACATAAATAATAGGTCTAAACGTCATAAAAAAGATAAAAATACGAAAAGTTACTTAAGTAAAAATCAGTTGTTTGAATTAAAAAATCAGCATAATATTTGGACGTAGTTATGCAAAAATGTTCCAACCCACAGCAAGTTTTCAGTCAGATTGATGCAGTTTTAATTGTTTTTTTTGCTACAAATGTGTTACACATTGTTGGTTGGAACATTGGAAATAAAAGAATAATGATGTAAGGACTGGAAAGTTCTTAGTATAAAACCAGTTTAGTACTATTAACTCAATTTCGACAGACTTGTGGGTTGGAACATTTATGCATAACTACGTCCATTTAGGCATGAACATGAATAGGCATGATGACAGTTGCGAAGAAACAATGAAATTATGAATATTATATCCATGGAAATAGGATTCATGGAATATAAAAAATGTATTTATTTATTCGACTATTTTGACAGAGATTGATATTTATTTTGATAAAATAAAACCATAAAATACAGCAATCCACCATATTGAATTGAACAGAGATAAGAGCGAAAGTTACATCACATAATATATCTTCAAATTTTGATAAAATATTATGACGACATATTTTATCTATTTTGCTGATATAAGATATTATTTTTTATTCTTTCGAAATAGATATTTCTGTCATCATGCCTTTTGCAAAGTACTCGTAAAAGTTTTCTCTAAATCTTTTTACAACTAATTACAATGTATCATACAATATAGCACTTAACTGAATTACAATTTAACGTATCACACGTAGTAATTATAACTTAATGAAAAATTCATGAAATAAATTTCCGTTGTGACTTTTGCACAAATTAAATAAAAAGATTGCGTACTGTTTATTGATTCAATTGCTGAAATCAATGTCAATGTGTCAATGTCATGAGTGATCAATAAAATTCATTCTAATTGTTGATCGCAAGAGAAAATACTAAAATAAAATGACTTTAAACGGGTTTTGACATACAAATGTATATTTAAAACCTACCCTTCATTAATTGTATCTACATTAATTAACTTTATATTTCCCTACGATAACATAATATTAAAAATTGGAAACTACTATTTTATTGTGGATGGTATTCATACTGAATAAGTCTGTCAGGCTGTCAGATACTCCGTAGTCTAAAACCACGGAATCGATTTCAATAAAATATGCTAAGGATTTATTTCTAATGATTAGTAAAGTTACCTACTACATATTTATTTTTTTATAAAATTAATGTTAATGACAAGTTTTGGTGACAGCGCCATCTATCGACAAAATTGTGAAGTTTTGGTTAAAATTGTTTGCAATTAAAAAGTCTAATAATTTGTCCCCGGGACAAAGAGGACTAAAACTAAACATTGACTTTGATATCCTGAAAAACAGTAGGTTTCGCGCGCAATAGGGGATGAAAATTTGTGTCGATGTAGGTAACACGTAATTTCGTCAAATCAGAACTGATTTTGAAAACCTTTGAAAAAGCTGGGTCAAGTAGTGTTATTATCTAAATATAACAAATACAAATATAATGTTGATACAGAGAACACAATACTTCTTACACAGTGAAAATAAATGAGATGAGCACAGAAATGCAAACATTAAAGCACAAACAATGGTTATAATTTATTATAAAAAATTCTTTTTAAATAACCGACTCAAACTCTCGCGCCACTATACAAAGTAGGTGTATAATTTATTGTTGATTTTTTAAAAACCACTTGACCGATTTCGATAAAATTTATGGGAACCTGGGAATTTATACCCTTTGAAATTATTAAAAAAAAATTCAAATCGGTTCAGGCGTCTTAATTCTCTACGTACATAAAATAAATTAAAAAAAGATTCCGACGAATTGAGAACCTCCTCCTTTTTTGAAATCGGTTAATAAAAAGAAAATTAATGTTTCTTACTTCTACCTATTTTAGGTTACAACAATGTTAACTACTTTGACGTCGCACTGATCTATAACTGCCACCTTTGGAAACTTTGGTTGCAATCAAATTTTCCATTTCTGCTCCCTTTTTCCTTGAATCTACATTGTGAATTCGTCTATTAAAATTAATGCACCATTGTCTAACTTGCATTCTTGTAACAAACAATCCAAACGCCTTCAAAAAATCAGATTTGTGTTCACGACAAGTATACCAAGATGTATCGAGATTGTCAAATTGTTTAATAATATCTGTGTAGATGTAAACTTTACAGAGTTTTGGCAAGGTCCGTTCGATAATATAAATGTAGTGCCATACTAAAGCCGACAGATTACCTGATGGATAATACAATTTTCTTTTACTATTATCATATTCTTTAATTGATATTAAAGAATGAAATGGTTCAATTTCATTAGATAACAGTGCATTTTTACAATGTTGACATTGCGCACAATCTAGTCTGGGTAGTAAATAACGGCAAACTGCACCAGCAATGTATGACACAGCGTGGGTTTGGAAAGTATTTTCGGATGGAATACTTTCTTCAATGAAAATAAAATTTTGAGCATCCGAACTATGGAGAATGTCATTGATATTTCGATTTCGTTTGATAATTAAATTTTTTAGAGTTCCCAGCATTTTATCATCATCAGGGGTGCAATTTGCATATAAAGATTTACCAGTTGATATCTCATTAATGAGCAATGTCTTATACAAGGCAACAAATTGTTGACAGTCTGGATGTGTGCTACATCCACCCTGTCCTCGAATTTGTCCAAAAAAGTTTTCGAGGGGATCCTGGTTTAAACGCTTCAAACTCAAAAATTTAACTCCCGGAATCAATCTTAGTTCTGACCAAAGGTGTTTAATGGTTTTAATGTCATGAATAAAGTTACGTAACGACAGTGGCTTACATTCTCTTGAGTCTGAAGCATCAAATTTCATTGATTCTAGCTTCTTCAAGGCTTCGTTCCAAAACTCTAAGTGGACTGAATTTAAAGACAAAGCATTACGTAAATTAACACTTGAATGACCAGAACAATTCAAGCTGTCAAACAAATCATTAATGAACATAAGGATCTCGGCAGTGAAATAGCCATTATCAATGTTCACAAATGGTACACTATAATTATGAACTATTTGAAGATGTTCATATGTCTTCATCTGGTTGTGTAAAACTCCCGAAACCGCCCTGCTGAAAACTTGCGCAGCATACACGACCTGAAAAATTCAAATTGCTAGTCATTTTTACAGAATAAATGTAAATACCAAATGTAATACCAAAATACCAAGTTTCATACACATAGCTTGAAAAATAGCTTGAATATGAAGGACTGTCATACAAACATTCAACCCCTGTATAACCCCTTTTGTGCTAGAATTTTAAGAAACTGTGAAAGATTTACTTCTTCGTTTTTAATCGAAAGCCCAAATACAAAGTTTCATAGATAGAACTTAAAAAATGACGAACTTTCATAAAAACTTTCAACCCCTATTCTATCCCTTTGAGGATGAAATTTTCAAAAAATGTGATTACCCACTTCTTTATTTTTAATCAAGAGCCAAAATACCAAGTTTCATATACATAACTTGAATATGAAGGACTATCATAAAATCATTCAACCCCTTTTGCGCTACAATTTAAAGAAACTTTGAAAGATTTACTTCTTTGTTTTTAATCGAAAGCCCAAATACAAATTTTCATAGGTAGAACTTAAAAAATGACAGACTTTCATACAAACTATCAACCCCTATTTTATCCCTTTGAGGTATTATTTTCAAAAAATGTAATATACCTACTTCTTTTTTTTTAATCAAGAGCCCAAATACCAAGTTTCATACACATAGCTTGAAAAATAACTTGAATATGAAGGACTATCATACAAACATTCGACCCCTGTATAACCCCTTTTGGGCTAGAATTTTAAGAAACTGTGAAAGATTTACTTCTTCGTTTTTAATCGAAAGCCCAAATACAAAGTTTCATAGATAGAACTTAAAAAATGACGAACTTTCATAAAAACTTTCAACCCCTATTCTATCCCTTTGAGGATGAAATTTTCAAAAAATGTGATTACCCACTTCTTTATTTTTAATCAAGAGCCAAAATACCAAGTTTCATATACATAACTTGAATATGAAGGACTATCATAAAATCATTCAACCCCTTTTGCGCTACAATTTAAAGAAACTTTGAAAGATTTACTTCTTTGTTTTTAATCGAAAGCCCAAATACAAAGTTTCATAGGCAGAACTTAAAAATTGACGGACTTTTATACAAACTATCAACCCCTATTTTATCCCTTTGGGGGTAACATTTTCAAAAAATGTAATATACCTACTTCTTTTTTTTTAATCAAGAGCCCAAATACCAAGTTTCATACACATAGCTTGAAAAATAACTTGAATATGAAGGACTATCATACAAACATTCGACCCCTGTATAACCCCTTTTGGGCTAGAATTTTAAGAAACTGTGAAAGATTTACTTCTTCGTTTTTAATCGAAAGCCCAAATACAAAGTTTCATAGATAGAACTTAAAAAATGACGAACTTTCATAAAAACTTTCAACCCCTATTCTATCCCTTTGAGGATGAAATTTTCAAAAAATGTGATTACCCACTTCTTTATTTTTAATCAAGAGCCAAAATACCAAGTTTCATATACATAACTTGAATATGAAGGACTATCATAAAATCATTCAACCCCTTTTGCGCTACAATTTAAAGAAACTTTGAAAGATTTACTTCTTTGTTTTTAATCGAAAGCCCAAATACAAAGTTTCATAGGTAGAACTTAAAAAATGACAGACTTTCATACAAACTATCAACCCCTATTTTATCCCTTTGAGGTATTATTTTCAAAAAATGTAATATACCTACTTCTTTTTTTTTAATCAAGAGCCCAAATACCAAGTTTCATACACATAGCTTGAAAAATAACTTGAATATGAAGGACTATCATACAAACATTCAACCCCTGTATAACCCCTTTTGGGCTAGAATTTTAAGAAACTGTGAAAGATTTACTTCTTCGTTTTTAATCGAAAGCCCAAATACAAAGTTTCATAGATAGAACTTAAAAAATGACGAACTTTCATAAAAACTTTCAACCCCTATTCTATCCCTTTGAGGATGAAATTTTCAAAAAATGTGATTACCCACTTCTTTATTTTTAATCAAGAGCCAAAATACCAAGTTTCATATACATAACTTGAATATGAAGGACTATCATAAAATCATTCAACCCCTTTTGCGCTACAATTTAAAGAAACTTTGAAAGATTTACTTCTTTGTTTTTAATCGAAAGCCCAAATACAAATTTTCATAGGTAGAACTTAAAAAATGACAGACTTTCATACAAACTATCAACCCCTATTTTATCCCTTTGAGGTATTATTTTCAAAAAATGTAATATACCTACTTCTTTTTTTTTAATCAAGAGCCCAAATACCAAGTTTCATACACATAGCTTGAAAAATAACTTGAATATGAAGGACTATCATACAAACATTCAACCCCTGTATAACCCCTTTTGGGCTAGAATTTTAAGAAACTGTGAAAGATTTACTTCTACGTTTTTAATCGAAAGCCCAAATACAAAGTTTCATAGATAGAACTTAAAAAATGACGAACTTTCATAAAAACTTTCAACCCCTATTCTATCCCTTTGAGGATGAAATTTTCAAAAAATGTGATTACCCACTTCTTTATTTTTAATCAAGAGCCAAAATACCAAGTTTCATATACATAACTTGAATATGAAGGACTATCATAAAATCATTCAACCCCTTTTGCGCTACAATTTAAAGAAACTTTGAAAGATTTACTTCTTTGTTTTTAATCGAAAGCCCAAATACAAATTTTCATAGGTAGAACTTAAAAAATGACAGACTTTCATACAAACTATCAACCCCTATTTTATCCCTTTGAGGTATTATTTTCAAAAAATGTAATATACCTACTTCTTTTTTTTTAATCAAGAGCCCAAATACCAAGTTTCATACACATAGCTTGAAAAATAACTTAAATATGAAGGACTATCATACAAACATTCGACCCCTGTATAACCCCTTTTGGGCTAGAATTTTAAGAAACTGTGAAAGATTTACTTCTTCGTTTTTAATCGAAAGCCCAAATACAAAGTTTCATAGATAGAACTTAAAAAATGACGAACTTTCATAAAAACTTTCAACCCCTATTCTATCCCTTTGAGGATGAAATTTTCAAAAAATGTGATTACCCACTTCTTTATTTTTAATCAAGAGCCAAAATACCAAGTTTCATAAACATAACTTGAATATGAAGGACTATCATAAAATCATTCAACCCCTTTTGCGCTACAATTTAAAGAAACTTTGAAAGATTTACTTCTTTGTTTTTAATCGAAAGCCCAAATACAAATTTTCATAGGTAGAACTTAAAAAATGACAGACTTTCATACAAACTATCAACCCCTATTTTATCCCTTTGAGGTATTATTTTCAAAAAATGTAATATACCTACTTCTTTTTTTTTAATCAAGAGCCCAAATACCAAGTTTCATACACATAGCTTGAAAAATAACTTGAATATGAAGGACTATCATACAAACATTCAACCCCTGTATAACCCCTTTTGGGCTAGAATTTTAAGAAACTGTGAAAGATTTACTTCTTCGTTTTTAATCGAAAGCCCAAATACAAAGTTTCATAGATAGAACTTAAAAAATGACGAACTTTCATAAAAACTTTCAACCCCTATTCTATCCCTTTGAGGATGAAATTTTCAAAAAATGTGATTACCCACTTCTTTATTTTTAATCAAGAGCCAAAATACCAAGTTTCATATACATAACTTGAATATGAAGGACTATCATAAAATCATTCAACCCCTTTTGCGCTACAATTAAAAGAAACTTTGAAAGATTTACTTCTTTGTTTTTAATCGAAAGCCCAAATACAAATTTTCATAGGTAGAACTTAAAAAATGACAGACTTTCATACAAACTATCAACCCCTATTTTATCCCTTTGAGGTATTATTTTCAAAAAATGTAATATACCTACTTCTTTTTTTTTAATCAAGAGCCCAAATACCAAGTTTCATACACATAGCTTGAAAAATAACTTGAATATGAAGGACTATCATACAAACATTCAACCCCTGTATAACCCCTTTTGGGCTAGAATTTTAAGAAACTGTGAAAGATTTACTTCTACGTTTTTAATCGAAAGCCCAAATACAAAGTTTCATAGATAGAACTTAAAAAATGACGAACTTTCATAAAAACTTTCAACCCCTATTCTATCCCTTTGAGGATGAAATTTTCAAAAAATGTGATTACCCACTTCTTTATTTTTAATCAAGAGCCAAAATACCAAGTTTCATATACATAACTTGAATATGAAGGACTATCATGAAATCATTCAACCCCTTTTGCGCTACAATTTAAAGAAACTTTGAAAGATTTACTTCTTTGTTTTTAATCGAAAGCCCAAATACAAAGTTTCATAGGCAGAACTTAAAAATTGACGGACTTTTATACAAACTATCAACCCCTATTTTATCCCTTTGGGGGTAAAATTTTCAAAAAATGTAATATACCTACTTATTTATTTTTAATCAAGAGCCAAAATACCAAGTTGGAGGAGGAAGGAAGTTGGCGGTGAGTCACTCTGTGCCTCAGACAGCACGTAAAGCCGTCAATCCTGCACCTTATCTCTCTGGTTGTTTCAGACTTTCCATCCCATTGGACTATGAGACTGAGGGAATAGAGTGCGCCTGTTTTTGTGCACACACTTGTACTATAATACTCCTACAATATGGCTACTCTCTGAGCGAGGTTAGCCGCCGTGACTGGATTCAGTCGGGAGAATATTATTATTATATTCTATAAAATGTACACTTACCTTCATCTTGTCATAAGAAGAAGGTTTTATGTGTTTGTCGGTGAGTTTGGTAGACTTGGCAACACCGTGGATCCCATCAATAGCATACAGCCTCTCAACGTAATCCCACTGAGCGCGCTTGTTGCCGATGAGCAGATCCTTTTTCTGAAAATTGTTTCGAAAACATTTCAGCAAGTGGGGTGCATCATACATATGATAAATTTTCTTATTATTGATTTCATAATGAATAACGTGAGGATCATTATGACCAGTTCTAAGTAAATTTTCACGTGTCTCAGATATTAACGAATTTATTGCAGCAACATTGGCAGAGCCTTGATCAGACACAGTTACTCTCAAATCAAACCCAGTTTTAAGAACTTCAGCAATAATCTCTTTAAGTATCTTTTTTAGAGACATGGTTTTAATACCATCACGAACAAAATAAAATGCAATGGGTATTTTCCAAGGTGAAAATATTCCACGCAACATGAAAACTAAAGCTTTGTCAGCAACATTATGAGTGCGTTCACCACCTCCTAGATCCTCGAAACCTTCAATAACACCAGTATGGAAATTGAAAAACAAGTTTTTGTTAATGGCCATTTCATCAAAGAGTAGCGTACATTGCAAGCCCATAGTATTTTTGGTCTTCGCAGCATCTGCCAAATGTTGGAATATAAAATCATTAATACCTGGTCTTAGTGGGACATTGGTTAATATAGAAGATATGGTAGATTTAGCTGGTAATTTAACATTACACTTCTGTAAAAATCTATAACATTTTGGACTTAATTTATACAGTGAGAGTGCAAAAACTTTTTCATCAATAGTGTATCTCACTCCTTTAGGCTTTACACCTGACAATCTCAACTGTGAATCTACTAATAATTTGCCAAAATTACTTAAAAGTGGATACTTTTTAATAAACATTTTATATTTATAATAAAAAGACTGAAACTTTGATTTTAATTTTTTATATCTAGTACTTAATGATTTCAGCTTCAAGCGTAATGTTTGACATTGCTGATACATCTTTTGCTTGCGTGGGGTTAGTTCTGCCTTCTTTCGTATTCGTATTTCGCGAATTTTTGTATTTTTATATGATCTTATAGCATGGCTATATGATCTTTTACGTTTTGGGGTGGTCTGATCCAAACAAGATGTCTCATTGGAAGGTATGGTTTTTGATGGAATGGGACTCTGTTGCGAGTTTACAAGATGTACTTGGGATACAATCAGTGGGACTCAGTAGTAAGTTACAAGATGTACTTGGAATATCATCATCAATGAGCATAGCATTGCATGAGTTCAGCCTCGACTGCGAGGTCTGAATGATATCTATTGTTGAGAGATGTTCTACATTTTTCTCTTCTTCTTTATCAACCGATAGACGTCCACTGTTGGACAAAGGTCTCTTGCATGGACTTCCACAGGTCTCGGTCTTGCGCCACCTGAATCCAGCGGCTCCCTGCGACTCGTTTGATGTCGTCGGTCCACCTGGTTGGGGGTCTGCCCTTCTCGGTGCGGGGTCGTCACTCCCGCACCTTGTGACCCCAACGACGATTGATGCATTAGATGTCAAAACCGAAGAGGAAGATGAATCTCCATGTGTAATTTGGTCTATATGCCTGGACGCAATTGGGATATGGCTGGTAACTTTAACGATGTTAAAGATACCGCCCTCGGGAACAAGCGGAGATATCTCAAGATATTTAAGATTTGACGATTGATTGTGAAGTGATTGTTCATTTAGAGGTAGATTTAATGAAGGAATTGCATCTGAAGTTAATCTTAAATTATTATTAATGTGCTCTGGTTTGAAATGACTACGACAAATTCTAATATTTTCTAATTGCGTCCGGGACAGTGTTGCCATTGGCGGCTGGAGAAATAGAACGTCGGGGTGTCTGAAAAGGAACGAAATTCGAGGTGAGGGAACGAAGAACATAAGTTTTTAAATCAATTTTTTTCCAGAAAATTTAATTGTGCAAGACTTATAGGTTTATATAGGCATTTATATTCATTTATTAGTAGGTAACAAGTAGGTACATAGTACACTCTCAGTGAAAAAACTCCCAAGCTGCAGCAAATCAAAAACTTTGTTTACCTATTTACCAATTTAGATTTACTCCGTGACCCGTGTACTTCACCACAGAACATCACACACACAGTCGCCCATAGAGTATATTGAATATAGTGCAACTGCAGTCGCCGGAACGGCGCGGCGGCACTCGGCGGCAGTCGTCTCGCTCGCCACAGACTAAAGAAGCGTATTTTTTTGTTATGGCTGCGTTCGTACTTGCTTAGGAAAGGGCGGCAGTTTTGGGCCGGATGGAGAAACGAAACGCAATTTTTTGTTCTTGATTCTTGAACACAGATAATGTAGTCTTGACTTCCTTAATTATTTTCTAATTTTGTTTTCGTAAAAGAACGAAAAGAACGGTTGAAGTAAGGGAACGCCGAGGGAACGCTTGATCATAAAATAGAACGCTTTTCGTTCCCTAGGGAACGATCTGGCATCGCTGGTCCGGGAGAAGTTACTCAAAAATGGGCAAATATCCAACCATACCTTCCATCTGTCGGGACAAGTAAACGGTATTCTGTGTAAATTTACTTTGTTATAACATTTAGGGACACAACATGACCGCATCCTGGATGAAAAAGTTTAGCACTCGCACTGAAGGCACATTTTATTTGCACAAAATAACGTGTGATAAGGCACAGCAAAAAAAGGCTTTTGAGAAAAGATAACAAAGACAAAGATATGAGAAAAGAATTAAGTTATTTATTTAAAATTACAAACAGAGCGATAAGAAAAGACTATGAGGATTACAGGAAAAACATAATTGAAAAAAATGTACTACAATATAGAAGTTATAAAAGAGCACAAAAGGAATTAGTAACACACAAACACTGGATACATGCTTTGAAGTCAGGCGAGAAAGAAGTAAAAACTAGGTCAGATCTAATGAATTGTGCTACTAAATTTTATAAAGACCTATATTCGAAATTACCTAAAGAACAAAAAGATTCGAGTCAAGAACTAGTAATAGAAGAAACATCAGAAAATTGGGATTTGATAAACGAAATTGAAACACTAGAACACATTAAATCTCTTAAATGTGGAAAAAGTGCAGGGCCTGACAATATACCAAATGAGTTAATAAAAATGGCCGCACGTCAGCTAACTACTCCATTGACATTATTGTTTAATACTATCATACATACAGGACAAGTACCATCGCAATGGACTTTTTCAGAAATCATTCTACTTTACAAAAAAGGTAACCCACTCGACATCTCAAATTACCGGCCGATTAGCCTTCTTTCAAGCATCTACAAGCTTTTTACATCCATCCTTTCAAGCAAAATTGGTCCACAAATTGAAAATTTCCAACCTGTAGAACAAGCTGGTTTCCGTTCAGGATTTTGCACAGTAGATCATATATACGTTATGGAGCAGATCATTGAGAAGTATAGAGAATTTAACAAACCGATTTACATAGCCTTTATAGATTTCACGAAGGCATTCGATAGCATTTCACATGACTCTATTTGGAAGGCGCTAACTAAATGTAGTGTAAATGGAAAGTATATCAAAGTACTAAGGAACATATACACGGAAAGCAAAAGTAAAGTGAAACTTGAATTTTGCGGAGAAGAAATTAAATTATCTAGAGGCGTTAGGCAGGGAGATCCAATATCCCCAAAACTTTTTATCGCAGTTCTAGAAGATGTAATCTGCAAACTAGACTGGAAACATGAAGGCATAAATATATCTGGGAAATACCTGAGTCATTTAAGGTTTGCAGATGACATTGCACTCTTCGCAGAGAATAGTAGAAAGCTCGAAAATATGATAAGTGCACTAGACAAAGAAAGTAAAAAAGTTGGACTCGAAATGAATATCAGTAAAACTAAAATTATGACTAATAGCTCACCAAATAGAATACTTTTAAATAATATTCAACTAGAATATGTATGCACCTATTTATACCTTGGCAAACAAGTCACATTTAACACCACAAGTGCAGAAGATGAAGTAGACAGACGTATTACCATGAGCTGGAACAAATACTGGGCACAAAAGGAATTAATGAAAGGGGAATATCCCATAAACCTAAAAAGAACAGTTATAGACACATGTATTCTCCCCTGCCTCACGTACGCCAGCCAAACGTGGGTCTTTACTAAAAATATAAAAAGCAAAATAATAACATGCCAGAGGGCAATGGAAAGAAGCATACTCAACCTACGGCGAATACAGAAAATCAGAAGCGAAGACATTCGAAGAAAGACAAAGTTAACCGACGCCTTGAAACATGCTTTAAAACTAAAATGGAAATGGGCTGGTCACGTAGCGAGATTTACAGATGAGCGATGGACAGCGAAAATTTCCACTTGGCCAGGCCCAGCAGGGAAAAGAAAAGTCGGCAGACCAAAGTCGCGCTGGTCTGACGACATTGTAGCAATAGCAGGGACTAACTGGCTGAAATGCGCTAAAGATAGAAGCAAATGGCACCAACTGGAGGAGGCCTATACCCGATGAGGGGTCCTTATCGATATTAAATAATTTACCTAGAACTTAGAATAAGATGTACCTACTAACATACAAATATAACACAAATCAAAAGACACGCACATAACTAATCACATCCACAGACTTAAACATCCACACATTGCCCATACTCACATAAAGACAACATACACTTAGTACATAAACCTAATACTAACGCACTAACTACTAGTTCTTAATATTATAAACTGTTTATTTAAGATAAGGAAAATAAAGGCTTTTTTATTTTTTATTTTTATTTATTTAAGGCACAGCACAAATCAGACCATATAACTATCTAGATGAAACACAAGGAACTTAAAATTGAGAATGGAAATAGGGGATAGAAAGTAATAAAAATGATATCCTGATAAAAAACACCGTTCCGCTGCCGCCATTTGTCGAGAATTTTCATAATAGAAAAGAATATATGTACCTACGGCTATTAAATTGGAAGTACCGGGAAGAACCTACAAAACGGATAATAGTATTATTTTCGTTCATTAATCATAACTTTTACGATAGTGAAAGTACAGAAAATATTAAGCTTTATCAATTGTTAACTTGAGATTTCTTTTGTTAAAAACTACATTATTTATACACACCTTAAATAAGTAATCAATTCCTAATTTTATACAGTAAATTTTAATATTAGAAACTAAAAGATTTAAAGGCACGGATAATGTTAAACTTAGCACCGGAAACTTTACGTAGGCAGGAAATGACGATAAATGCGAACTTTTGGTAGTGTGAAATAGAGCGAGAACGCTTGGCACCAATATGAGTATGATAGGGACAGGAAAACTGGATAACTACCAACTATTATTATTAGAGAGAAAGGAGGGGCTGCCAGGAACAACAAGATTCTCGAACTTGTATTTTCTATTTTGCTGACAAATTCAAAAATCACTGACAAGTGACAACGACAAAAATAGTTATAAGCTGTGGACAAAAATAATATGCTTAGGGATGTACGATTCTATTCGTTACTATATCACAGTATCGATACAACATGATAGTGATAGACTATATTAATTATCGGGTCGTTCTCACTAGTTCAACTGATTAGTTCAACCAACGGTTGAACTAACTATAGTGGGAATTTTTCCCAATCTAAAAACCACTAAACAAACGAAGAAGGTTGTTTACCCTAAGACTTTAGGTTAAGGGTAGTAGGTAGGTACTTATCGTGTGCCTACCTATTTGGCGTAGGTACCTTCTCTCGGTGTAGCGAGAAATAGGTAGGTATTTGTAACACCACCCCCTCCTTAGTTGTCCATTAGTAGCATCATTGGTACCTCGATATGGTGCGAAGCGATACACATGGACAATCTTCGGCCTTTTCCTGTCTCCTTGTTTGATGCGATAGGTAACGTCATTAATCCTTGTGACCACTGTGTACGGTCCTTCCCACCGGTCTCGTAACTTCGGAGATTTTTCCCTTCCTTCTTAAAGGGTTCCAGTAAGGAAATCGACCGGTAGACGTATTTCCCTTCCGAAATTAACCTTAACGGGAGTAAATCCAGTAGTTTCATATACAGCCGAAATAGAGGGATGTATTGATCCCAATCTCGTTGGTGTTCGTCTTCGACTTTTCCGATGTTTCACGAGACCGGTTCTTCCAAGGTCGTTTTCATTCTTTGTAAAAAGGTCACTGTAACTTTTCAGCAGTTCTTCAACTTCTTTAAACTCTTCGCCTTTTAGATTCTCCTTGAACGCTTCCAGTAGAAAATTCAGATGATCTGTTGACCGGGTTCCACTATCATGTGCTTGTGTCTTCCTGAGGTGTTCGACAGCATCACATTGAACGATAACGTCGTTCTTCTTCAGGTGTATCACCGAGTCACTAAGATTTAAGGTTCTTACTGAAGCATCACGTTGCGTCATTACCAGTGTCCTTGCCGTGATCCAGTCTGGATAGGTGCCGCAATCCTCTATTATGGCGCATCTGTCCTTGATCACGTTTGGCGGAAATCTTACTTTAATCAGGGTTTCGGATTTTGGGGTCAAAGTCACGTTTCTCAGGTTGTATGCGTATACTGCTGCTGAAGAAGCATCCTCTAAATATTTCTGGAGGGTGCTTCTTGAGCAGCAGTCCTCTTGGTCCGGAAAACTCAAAACTCCTTAGGCACGTCTACCACGCACTGTTGTGATTTCAGAAAGTCCAATCCGATGATGCAGTCATCTTTTATGTTAGCCACCAAGACAGGGCGTCGCCAAGGGGGGGCAGATAGGGGCAGCTGCCCCCCCCCCTAGAGATTTGAAAAAATTAAAAAATATAGCCATTCAACCAGTCTCTCATTTGCTTTGCTTATCCGATTTCCGCATGTCGAATGTTAATTCATTCCAAGTTTTCCGACCGCGCTGCTATAGTTTTAAATCTGTGGCTTTGTTCTTTTGTGTTAAATTGGAACGGGAGGGAAAGGCAAAATCTGTCACTCGCGTCAGTCATATTTTTCACCATTTACTTAGGCTAGGTACTAAGGGCGAGAGTCAAGAATCTGCGACCAAAAAAGACTGAACTTGGTCGCCTTTTAGGGCTTAGGCGGCTGCATGGATGAGGCATTTATATTAGCGGAATCGTAAATTATAAGCAATAGCTTAAAAAAACCAGCCAAGTGCTTGTCGGACTCACCCAAGAAGGGTACCTACCGTACCATCTCAAAAGATTTAATAGTAGAACCTATTTACTTTTAGGTACAAGCTTTTATTTAGTTTCACCTGTCATGCAATTCACAATGCAATATTATGATGACATGGTGCTTATCTGATGATGGAGCTGGAAGGTGGCCAAGTTTGGGCTCGCTTGAATCGTCATTACGAGTAGTTTTTCTTTCAATGGTGACAAGGATCTGATGATGGAGCTTGAGGGGGGGTCATAGGAACTCTGTAATAAAGCGACGCAACCCCATCGAGTTTCGGCTCGTTTGATTTGTCTTGACAAGTACTTTTTTTAGATGGTTACCGGGATCTGATGATGAAACCGGAAGGTGATTTTGGTAACTCTGTAATAAAATAACGTAATACCATCGAGTTTAGATTCGTTGCTGACAAGTAGTCTGGTCCTAGATGATATTCAAGGCCTCATGATGAAGCCGGAAGGTGGTTTTGGCAACTCTGTAATAAAACGACGTAACCCCATCGATTTTGGGCTCGTTTGATTCGTCTTGACAAGTAGTCTGGTTCTAAATGATAGCCAGGGTCTGACGATGTAGCCAGCTACTAAAAGCTTGTATTTTAACAATAATTTTTTTAATTTACACTTGTTTAGTTTCACTTGTCCCGATGTTTGTCATCAACGATGTTTGTCATCAAATCTTGCAAATTAAATTTGATCCACTTTCCGGTTGCCGATTGAGCTGATATTTGGCAAACATATGTAAATCGCGTGACAATGCAATATTATGATGACATGGTGCTGATCTGATGATGGAGCTGGAAGGTGGCCATAGGAACTTTGCAATGAAACGACACAACCTCATCGAGTTTGGGCTCGTTTTAATCGTTTTAACGAGTATTTCATCTTTCAATGGTAACCAGGGTCTGATGATGGAGCTGGAAGCTGGTTATAGGAACTCTGTAATGAATCGACGTAACCCCATCGAGTTTGGGCTCGTTTGATTTGTCTTGACAAGTACTTTTTTAGATGGTTACCGGGATCTGATGATGAAACCGGAAGGTGATTTTGGTAACTCTGTAATAAAATAACGTAATACCATCGAGTTTAGATTCGCTGTTGACAAGTAGTCTGGTCCTAGATGATATTCAAGGTCTCATGATGAAGCCGGAAGGTGGCTTTGGCAACTCTGTAATAAAACGACGTAACCCCATCGATTTTGGGCTCGTTTGATTCGTCTTGACAAGTAGTCTGGTTCTAAATGATAGCCAGGGTCTGACAATGTTGTCGCGAAGTGCATATATGCTATCGCGAAATACTTAGATCTTTGGTAAGGATAATGGTTGTATAAGTCTATGGTGGTAGTATATGACACCGGAAATTTGTCGTTGGTTTCTTTGTAGTTTAAATATTTTTGGTATTAGAATGTTCCTTTTCTGATGAACATTTGTTGCATGGCAACGGGTTGTTTTTTCTCGTATCCTGAAGAAGGTGGTGGAATTGTGGGCTGCGCTACGAGGAGTGGGTGTGATGAAAGCTAAGTACCTGAGTAGCTAAGTATTTGATTATCTAAGCAATTAATCTACGAAGTTCTTAAACCCTCATAAGTGAATTTCTAGATATCAATACATTGACTAGCATCTGGGAGCGCGCTCTAAGGCTGTGTATAAGTTAGCAAGGGATGTGTAAGCGACGGTTTTAATGGTGTTTAAATTGTGAGTAAATCATTATGGCTATTATGAGCTGAGAATACATCGGATCCGATGAGATGTTACGTTGAGCCCTCGTTGACGGGGGGTCCGAGGAGGATGAGCCGTCGTGGATGGGGGGTCCGAGGAAGGTTCGTACGAATAGGAAAGATTACGTCGATCCTTCGGGTAGATAGAACCCGAAGAAGGTTCATGTTTATGAACAGGAGACATTATGTCTCGCCCTTGGGCATAGGGGGCCCAAGGAAGATTCGTGCGAACAAGAGAGATTGGCTCTTAGACATAGGGGGTCTAAGGGTATGAATAAGAAAGATCGGGTCCGATGGTCAGATGAGATAAGATTCCGCATGGGAGATGAGTTTGATTCCTTACACGTCCACGGCTAGAAATACAGGAATAATAGATCAGATCTTAGGGCGTCACAAATGGTGATGTCATAGTTAATTTAATCATGCAGGTTACCGGTGCACTCCTGCAGCAGAGAGAGAGAGAATTAATTGGAGTAGAGCGGTGCGACAGGAGCCTTCTAGTTGATGGGCAGGTATGACTCCATTGTGATAGTTAATTAAATCGGTGACATTCTGTTCCACTAGACATCCTTTTTTAATATCCATATACAAGCGGTTCAACCGTGTATATCGCGTAGTTACCCGTAAATATATACCTAGAGAGAAAGCAGATAGTGAACTAGAATGGCCTCGCCGACATGGTGGAGGTGCTGGGATCTTAGTAAAATGAACCAGAATCTTTAGCACATGGAGTCATACTAAGCTTAAATTATAATAAAGTGTCTATTTGTTGCCTTTTTGTTGATTTAAATAAATAGAGGCGCTGCATTAGTTTCGCTACTCACCGCTGGAGGGAGCGTCAACGCAGTTTTCAACTTTAAATCGAAAGAAATGGCCCAGGTAAGTTGGTAGAATTGACTTCTGGGATACTAATATAATAGAGGGTTCGAAAGTTTGAATTTACGAACATTTGAGCAATTTCCGGTGTGTCATTTATTTTAAATTGTTCTGAAGTCAGATGGTGGAATTTGGAACATTTGAAATTTGAATTTTATTACGCCATTTCAGTGTCAATTATATTGCTGATTGAGTATTGTGAAAGAAACATTGTTGTGAAAAAGAAATAGTGATCTGAAAACAATTTAAGGTTGGAAATTATCCTATTTAATATAAAGGTACGTAATATATTAGGCATATAGTGAAATTCAAATATAAGGGAGGTTTTAGATTCTGAAAGTATTGTACATTGCGTAAAGATGAAATTTTAAGAAAGAATATCAGTTCCTACATAGTGTTAATTATATTTTCAGAAGGAAATCATATCACTCAGTTTTAATAACTGAGACTGAAGTTCGACTAATTTACTGAATTTTTAACACAAAAAGTATATGTGGTGTGTTATCTTATATTTTTAGAATAGCTACCAATGCACTATAAGGCTATTATTTCGAATGTCTGAGTGTCTATCGAGTAAGAATTGATCTAAGAACTGAATACTTTCCTTTACCAATTAGAACTAGGAATATGGTCAACATAGGTAAACTTGAATACTTATTAAAAATGAAATTTGACGTCTAATGAAAGGGATTGCTAGACAAGATATATTTTGATGTTAAGGGTATATAATGAAAGTGTAATTGTTTAAGGGTTATTAAATTCAATTTGATTTGGTAATTATTGAATTCATAGAGTAACTTAATTTAAGGCTTATCCAATTAAGGATTCAGGGCCTATCTACAAGTATGTGGAGGATTATGTTATATTTTTATATGGAGAAAACAATCTTTAAATTATTGAGTTAAGATTTTACTTCGAAAGGAGTCTTAAAGTATATAGACACATGATAATAGATACTAGAGTCCTATGTACCAAACTCAAGGGTTGATAACCTTATTGAAGGTTAGAATTTTATTAGATCTGGGTAATTTTGTAAATTCAAGCAAATATAGTTATTCTTTTAAAGAGGTTGGGACTTTAATTATAGCTAAATTAGTGAGAATATACATAGAGTATGTTCAAAATAATTTTGAAGGAAATTCTATGGTATTAGTTTGACCCAATAATAAGTTTTAATCTCATGAATGTTATTATGAATTTCAATTCTTTTACCTTTCAATTATTATTATAGTGCGAGCTATTTGTATAATGGAAAGGTATCTTAATGTTAAATCTGTACTCATGGTTTAGGTACTCTCTGCATTTGGTGGTAAATAATGGTTGGATAAACTGATGATTAGTATAAGAGCAAGTTACTTGTTTAGCAAGCGAATTATACAACTGGTTAGATTGAAATAACTCTCTAAAAATCTTAATGGAAAATTAGACTGGGAATGCTCATTCTTTATTTGTGTGGGATTATTAACATCCGAGTTTGGCATATACACTATAATATATTTTGAAGTTAGTCTCTATTCTTTAAATTAAATATAGCAAGTATACGGATCATAAGGAAGTGTTCAAAGATATAAGGATAATTAATCTAGAAGTGGTATTTCCACAGAGATCCATAGATTTAGAGACAGGTATTTACATCCATGGGATAAGGCGTTAGGTATTGTTCAAATATAATGTCTGATTACAGAAAATTCATCATGGACGATTTATTGCTAAAAAGGCTAAGACTCCTTATTACCCAAATAGAAACTCTCTCGGATCAGGCTGTAAATCTCGGCTCTTTGAATGCTAACCTAATCCACGATGCAGAAGTAAACAAGACAAAATTAAAAAATCTTTTGACGAGATTCGAAAATGATTTAACAAATTATTTTAAGTTGGTAAATGATCCTGCAGCTGACGAAATAAGTGAAATGAGTGAAATACAGCTGAAAGCTGAGGGAAATCTAGCGGAGCTAGAAGTGAAATTAAAATTATTTCAAAGCAGTTCAGAAACTCCATCGACGCATAAGGAGAAGGATGCAATAACATCATGCCGTTTATCTAAATTGAATTTACCTGAATTTGAGGGTGATATTTTGAACTGGCATCAATTTTGGGATCAATTTCAATCAAATATTCATAACAGAAACATAGCAGATGTAGACAAATTGCTATACCTTAAGTCTTCATTAAAGGGAGAAGCTAGAAAAGCTATTGAGGGTCTAGATACAACAAACAAGAATTACAGCATAGCTATTAAAACTCTTATAGAAAGATATGGCAAAAGTTCTCATTTAATTGATGCACATTATTCAGCGTTATCTAAGGTGGTAACTGCAGACTCTACGATAACATCATGTCGTAAATCATTTAATGAAATGGGAAAACATTTACGGGTCTTGGAATCATTAGGAGAAGACGTGAATCACAATCATCTACGGCATATTATATTTAGTAAATTTCCTGAGGATCTTATCTATGAGTTAAGATTAAAAACCAAAGACGACTCTATTTAAATGAGATAAGGCAAGAATTAGAGAAAATACTTACAGCAAAGGAAGACGCTAATAGGATCACTCAGGGAAATAGTGCAGAAGGAGTTGGTAACTATACAGTAGAAACTCTACATGTAACTCAAGAAAATCAGAGATATAAGCATAGCAGGGGAGAGAGGCGACCTAGAAGCGAATTCAGAAGGAATGATTGGGGTATACAGGCTGATAATTTAAAACCTCCAAATTTTAGAAAGAGACAGTACCTACAAAGAGGAGGACAGTGGGGACAGAGAAGAAATACAACATTCAAAAAAGGTAATAGGTTGGAAGATGAAGCTCACGGGAAGAAGATGAAACCTTACTGTATGTTTTGTAAGGGTGATCATTTCGCTGATCTATGTAAAAAATACAGGACATACCAGGAACGTACTGCGCTGATGAAAGGCAGATGCTATAAATGTCTTAGAGGTGGTCATAAGGTTTTGCAGTGTCATTATAATAAACCTTGTTATTTTTGTAAGAAACATGAACACCACAGCGCACTGTGTAAGGAGAAATTTCAGTCTGGATCAGAGAGCACGACTCTAATAACGATGGATAGAGAATGACATACGGCTCTTCAAACAGCTGCAGTAACAGCCCGGGGGAAAGGTGAGACGTCTAATCAAATATCATGCCGTATACTATTCAATTCAGGCTCCCAAAGATCTTACATCACCCGAAAGATTGCAAAGGAATTAAAATTGTCTACAGAAAAGGATGAAAGTTTATCGGTTTATACTTTTGGTTCAAAGAGTCCTCAAGAATTTAATAGTCCAGTTGTTCAATTAGAGTTACAAACTAAATCTAAAAATTGGAAGAGTGTTTATGAAAACGTCGTACCTATGATTTCAAAAGGTGTACCGTATGTAGATGAACTTGACGATTGGAAGAATAAATTGAAACTTGCAGACGATGGATCTTTGAAAGATCAAGTTGATATTCTTATAGGGAATGATTATTACTACTCGTTTCTTTGCTTAGAAAGATTATGGATAAGGGAAGATTTATATTTAATTGATTCAGAGTTTGGATGGATACTTTCGGGTCAAATTCCGCATGAGAATAAAGAAGGAGAACATATGTCAGTTGTTACATACTTTCAAACAGAGATTGATTTCAAATTAAGCAAACCTGACATGCCACTAGATTTAGGAAGTATAACATTCCTTTGGGAACTGGAGTCAATCGGTATAACCGATTCACCTAAGATTACTAGAGAAGAAGAGGCTATAAATAAATTTAATGAAACTACAAAATTAATAGATGGTAGATATTATGTTAGTTGGCCGTGGGATGAATATCCTCCAGCACTAACACCTAATTATGGATTGGCATATGGTCGTTTAGTAAATTTGGTTAAACGATTAGATAAAGGAATTTTAAGATGTTATAATAATACTATACAGGAACAAATATCGAAGGGAATAGTCGAAACAGTGTTAAGTAAGACACATGTGAACCATCCAGTACATTATTTACCTCACCATTGTGTTGCTCAAAAGGGTAAACCAATTAGAATTGTTTATGATGCTTCATCGAAAATTAAAAATAGTAAAAGTTTAAATGAATGCCTCTATTGCGGTCCGTTGATGTTAGAAGATTTGACAAGTATAATTATCAGATTTCGAAGCCATAATGTTGCTTTGTCAGCAGACGTAGAGAAAGCCTTCCTTCAGATAGGACTACATGAACAAGATCGCGATGTAACCAGATTTATTTGGTTGAAAGATGTAGAAAAACCACCGAGTGATGATAACATTGTTTGTTTACGGTTCCGTAGAGTCCCTTTCGGAGTTATATCAAGTCCATTTCTACTGAACGCGACGATTAAACATCATCTTTCTAAAGGAAATGAACGACTACAATTGGCTGCCAAAGACATATACGTTGATAACTTAGTAAGTGGAGTCCAAACACAAGAGGAAGCAATACAGTTCTATAAAGACGTGAAGAACGCCTTTTGTCAAATATCTATGAACCTTAGAGATTGGAGTTCAAATTCAAAACAATTTCTAGACAAGGTACCCGATAGTGTTAAGGAAGAAGTTGTGAAAATTTTAGGCTTAGATTGGAATGTAAAGGATGATACATTGCGCCTAAGATTCAAGATGGATACAGAGGCAAATTCTAAGCGTGAAGTTCTAAAAGTAATTGCTTCAGTATTCGATCCATGTGGGTTAGCAGTACCACAAATTTTGTCAGCTAAATTATTTCTCCAAAAGCTATGGCAGACCAAGGTTAAATGGGATATAAAAGTTTCAAAGGAAAATCAGGTGGAATGGACGGAAATAAAGAAGGAATTAGAAACTATTAAAGAAATATCGGTACCCAGATGTTACATAAAAAACGTGAGAAATGAAGAATATCATTTGCAGTGTTTCACCGACGCATCACTTAAGGCATATGCTGCTGTTGTGTACGTGACACACGGGACTAAGAGAAGTTTTGTAATCGGGAAAACACGATTAGTCCCTATAAATGATCAACAACACTTAAAAATCCCTCGATTGGAATTACTAGGAGTGTTGATAGGGTGTAGATTAATTAAGATGGTTTCAAAAGCATTTAACATGAAGGTAGGACGTCAAACGTTATGGACAGACAGTCAAATTGTCATAGAATGGTGTCAATCTGATAAATTACTACCACCGTTTGTGGCTAGACGAGTTGAAGAAATTAGAAGTAATAGAGAACTTATGATTAAATATGTACCTTCAGAGTTAAACCCGGCGGATGTTGCGACTAGACCGATAAGTTCCAATGAAGAGAGATGGATTAAAGGTCCACAGTTTTTATCAGACTCCAATATTAGGACGTTTCTTATTAAGAATACGTCACAAACTTTTTTTCTTTCGACGCGGGAGGGTCTAACGAATACTTCTAATGGAGAAATTGTTGATTTAGAGAAAGAGAATAATTCCACAGAGAAGGATGTCGGTACTAGACATAATGAACCACTTAGTATTACAGAAGAAATAAGGAAGCTTCAAGCAGAGCATTTTGCACATGTATTTGCTGGAAAAGAAACCGATTTAAGTCGTTACCTTAAGTTATTTAAAGATGTTGATGGATTACTACGTTGCAAGGGACGTCTTCAGAATGCAGATCTGTCATTCGATAAACGGTACCCAATATTGATTCCTAAGGAATGTGATTTTACAATTAATTTGATAAAGAAGGTACACAATGATAATTACCATGTAGGAGCAAATCATACACTCAGCCTTATTAGACAATCCTATTGGATACCACAAGGCAAATCTCAAGTCCAGAAAGTAATAAGGAGATGTCCAAGTTGTGTTAAGCACGGAGCTGGTCCGTTTAAGTTACCAAATACTCCGGCACTTCCGGCAGAAAGAGTGAGTTATAGTGAACCATTTACTTTTGTGGGTGTAGACTATATGGGTCCGGTCCTTGTCAAGAATGGTCAGAAAAGATGGATTTGTTTGTTCACTTGTTTAGCGATAAGGGCTGTTCATTTAGAACTTGTGCAAGACCTTACAGCTGAAGAAGGTCTGTTAGCATTGAGAAGAATGATAGCGACCAGAAAGGTCCCTCAGTTAATTACATCAGATAACGCAGCTCATTTCAAACTTATATCAGAAATTCTCTTGAAACAGTATTGTGTGGTTAACAAGATTAAGTGGAGATTCATACCACAACTAGCACCTTGGTATGGTGGATTCTATGAGAGACTCGTTGGTTTAGTTAAGAATTGCATGAAACGCACATTAGCGAAACATATGCTTTCAGATAGTCAACTAACTACTGTTGTCAAGGAAATAGAAGCTGTATTAAATTCACGACCACTCACATGCGTTGATTCAGAGTTGGATATAATCTTGAAACCAGTGGATTTTCTTACACCTGGAAGTTGCATTACTTTAGAAGAATCAGTCGAAGATTGTATAGATAAAGGTACTACGATTAAGATTGATCTTGTAGAAAGTTGGAGAAGAGGTCTCATTATTTTAAGATAATTTAAGGAGATGTTTGTGAACAGATACTTGTTAAGTCTTCGAGAAAGGTATCACCACTCGCTTAAAGAACCACGGGTCACTTCGAAGCTATCTCCAGCAATAGGACAAGTGGTTCAAATAAAATGAGATAATAAGAATAGAGAAACCTGGAAAACAGGGAAAATTATTTCGTTAAAAAAGGGAAGTGATGGTTTGTGCAGAGTAGCCATAGTAAAAGTGGGGGATAAAGAGTTCACGAGGTCGATAGCACATCTATATCCTCTAGAAGCCCAAGAAGCAGAAGGAGTGATAGACATACGATTTGAAAAAGAGGATACCTCGAGTGAATGTACTCCTGCAATTTTAATAGAACCTTTAGACGAAAGTATAGAAAGACCAACAATTATTTCAGAGGACACAGAACGTGAAGGGATCTTACCATTAGAACAAGTTGTCGAACTAACTCGGGATGATTCCGAGTGCGAAATTGTAGATCAAGAAATGAGAGAATTGGACAGAGAGGTTAGCGAGTCGGACAGGTCAGAGCCATTAGAGCGAGACAGTGAGATGGTTGAAGTAAGTCAAGGAACTAAAGTAAGGAGAGTTGCAGCCACCAAAGCTTTACAGAAAATCAAAGAGTGGACGAGCAACATGCTATGTCTGCTCTAGTGTTTGCTTCGGCCGGGAGTGTCGCGAAGTGCATATATGCTATCGCGAAATACTTAGATCTTTGGTTAGGATAATGGTTGTATAAGTCTATGGTGGTAGTATATGACACCGGAAATTTGTCGTTGGTTTCTTTGTAGTTTAAATATTTTTGGTATTAGAATGTTCCTTTTCTGATGAACATTTGTTGCATGGCAACGGGTTGTTTTTTCTCGTATCCTGAAGAAGGTGGTGGAATTGTGGGCTGCGCTACGAGGAGTGGGTGTGATGAAAGCTAAGTACCTGAGTAGCTAAGTATTTGATTATCTAAGCAATTAATCTACGAAGTTCTTAAACCCTCATAAGTGAATTTCTAGATATCAATACATTGACTAGCATCTGGGAGCGCGCTCTAAGGCTGTGTATAAGTTAGCAAGGGATGTGTAAGCGACGGTTTTAATGGTGTTTAAATTGTGAGTAAATCATTATGGCTATTATGAGCTGAGAATACATCGGATCCGATGAGATGTTACGTTGAGCCCTCGTTGACGGGGGGTCCGAGGAGGATGAGCCCTCGTGGATGGGGGGTCCGAGGAAGGTTCGTACGAATAGGAAAGATTACGTCGATCCTTCGGGTAGATAGAACCCGAAGAAGGTTCATGTTTATGAACAGGAGACATTATGTCTCGCCCTTGGGCATAGGGGGCCCAAGGAAGATTCGTGCGAACAAGAGAGATTGGCTCTTAGACATAGGGGGTCTAAGGGTATGAATAAGAAAGATCGGGTCCGATGGTCAGATGAGATAAGATTCCGCATGGGAGATGAGTTTGATTCCTTACACGTCCACGGCTAGAAATAACAGGAATAATAGATCAGATCTTAGGGCGTCACAAATGGTGATGTCATAGTTAATTTAATCATGCAGGTTACCGGTGCACTCCTGCAGCAGAGAGAGAGAGAATTAATTGGAGTAGAGCGGTGCGACAGGAGCCTTCTAGTTGATGGGCAGGTATGACTCCATTGTGATAGTTAATTAAATCGGTGACATTCTGTTCCACTAGACATCCTTTTTTAGGGTTCCGTACCCAAAGGGTACCAACGGGACCCTATTACTAAGCCTACGCTGTCCGTCCGTCCGTCCGTCCGTCCGTCCGTCCGTCTGTCAGCGGGCTGTATCTCGTAAACCGTAATAGATAGACAGATGAAATTTTCACATATTATGTATTTCTATTGCCGCTATAACAACAAATAATAAAAATTAAATTAAATTAAAAAAATTAAATTAAAATATTTCCATGGGTACATGGAAATATTTTTATTTAATTTTTTTAACGGAACCCTAAAAGAGCGAGGCCCGACTCGCACTTGGCCGTTTTTAATATCCATATACAAGCGGTTCAATCGTGTATATCGCGTAGTTACCCGTAAATATATACCTAGAGATATACTAAGCAGATAGTGAACTAGAATGGCCTCGCCGACAGATGTAGGCAGCTACTAAAAGCTTGTTCTTTAAATTTTTTTTTTAATTTTCACTTATTAATTATTCAATCATCATCATCGCCGTTGAAGCAAGTGATATTTAATTAATAATAATATTTTTTTCTTAAATTAAGTTTATTTTTTCCAAAATTACAAATGATTTTATAACAGATTTGAACGATGATCCCGCAGAAGTATAAATTGTGTTGCGGTGATCATCGCCCTCCTCGTCCATTAAACACAAGATTTATAATATGTACTTATTACAAACAAAATTATATACTTAATAAATAAAATAAAATTTAGAAAATTTAGAAAAAAGACAAATTTTAAAGTGTTAGATTGTAGTTGTAGATTGTTGATAGTGCATGTGCGTGTTTGCAATGTGTTGGGTGTCGGGTAATTGGTGTGAGAGGTGTGTGTGTTTGTGTGTGAGTGAGAGTGAGTATGTGTGTGTGTGTGTGTGTGTGTGCGTGTGTGCGCGCGCGCGCGTTCGTGTGTGCGTGTGTGTGTGTGTGTGTGTGTGTGTGTGAATGTTAGTGGAGTAGTGTAACATTTATTGACGCAGCTTTACAAGGACTTCCGTTTCATCATAAATGAGGGCTCGAAGCTATTCTGAACACTTGTGTTTGAATTTATCTAATGTTAACGGATATATATTTAGTATTTTATTTGCTCGATTATATATTAAGCCACCAAAATAAAAATAATGATTAATGCCGACCGGCAACAGCGGTCCGGCGAGGTCTGTGGGCGCAAACCATATGAGTTCTACGCTTCATAGTAAATAGGTTAGGATCATAGGTTAGTTCAGAATGTTTGCGGAGCACCGTATGCAAGATGAACAATTGCCGGACCGTGAGCAGCTGGCAACTAGAATATAGCTCGGCAGTAGGAAAAAGTATGGGCTTACCGAGCATTACTTTTAAAACTGCCCTCTGAGCTCTTTCAATCCGTAGCATAAGCGTTTTTGGTGAACCACCCCAAGCGGTTATACAATATGATAGGATTGATTGAGCGAGGGCATAGTAAACGGATTTAAGGCATTTGGGGTCGGCTACGTTTCTTATATTCTTAAAAACAAACATTAATTTTCTTGTGCGCAAAGTGACTGATGCAATATGTTTTGTTGTTGTATGTTTAATGTAAGAAGGTTCCAATTTAGCCATTTCATTACAGTTCTAATGGCTAGTTCAGAGTGATTACAGACTTCATTCCAGTTATTACCGCTAACAATTAGAGCTGTATCATCGGCATGCGGCATGTGACTCAGCAGTGTGATAGGCGAAGTGAACACAAATCATTAACATTATTAAGAAATAATGTAGGTCCAAGCACAGAACCCTGAGGAACTCCGAAATGTACTGATTCCGAGTCACTAGTGTGATTATCTATAATAACACATTGTGACCGCTCGGACAAGTAACTTTTGAAGATTTCGAGAGCAATCCCTCGTATGCCAATGCGATCAAGCTTATTTAATAACAATGAGACAGACACAGTGTCGAAGGCTTTTGAGAGATCCAGAAATATGCCCACAGTTTTAAGCTTATTGTCAAAATTTCTAGCAATGTGATCAGTTAGCGTCACTACAGCATCTTCAGTAGATTTACCCACCCTGAACCCGAATTGATTTTCAGAGAGAATGTCGTTTACAGCCAAGTAATTAACTAATATTTTGTTCAAGATTTTTTCAAAAATCTTTGATAAGGTAGTAAGGACCGATATGGGCCTATACCTAGTTGTCGATACTGCCCCTGTCTCCAGTTTTATAGATAGGGTGCATGAGGGCCTTTTTAAAGGCTCGTGGGAAAACCCCGTGAGTTAGACAAAGATTAAAAATGTAGGTAAGGATAGGAACTAACGTATGGGCAGCAGCTTTAACTGTGGAAGAGGGAATGCCATCCCAGCCAACAACAGCACATTTCTCTTTTAAATTAAATATAATAAGTTCCACTTCCTTGTTGTCCACAGGAAGCAATGACATTGAGTTTAACCGTATCGGGATGGGAGGTAAAACCTCCTTTAATTCATCAATTGGAGGCTGGACTATTTTTTGGGCGAGGGTCTTACCAATCTTTGCAAAAAAATTCATTAACTCTATTTACTGAAGTCGATGGCTCGGTACTCAGTTTCAGCAGTCAGGAGAATTGGAATTAAAATTGCTTAAACACATATGACTCAGAATTGTCGGAGGTGCGTGCGTACCCGGGATCGAACCTGCGACCTCCCGAATAGGAGATCACAGTCCTAACCACTAGGCTATCACTGCTTTACTTACCTACCTACAGTTCAAACTTTTTCCATCCTCCCATATTATATCAACTTGCCCCCCACTTGGCCATCGGCTGGCAACGCCCTTGCGTGATCTGTGTCACTTGTGAAGCGGTATGATTTTCCATTTATCCCTCCTGTAGTAACGAGACTGTTTCCATCGTTTGCCTGTAGTACATGGATGGTGGGGGCTCTACGAGATTCAGCCAGCGCCCGCCCCACGGCTCTGGCTCCTTTTAGTTTAACTGCTCTTCTGCGGCGTCAACTTGGGTACCCGTCGTTACTGTACCATTTCCCTCGGGTCCTCTTTTGAGTAGGGCAGTTCAACTTAATATGCCCCTGCTCACTGTAGCACGTTGGTCCCCTTTTAGGTGTGACTCCGGTTACTACCTCGTGAACCTTGTAAGTTTTGGTAGTCCTGGCCTGCAGCTTCTACCTCGAGTGCATGGACTAGGGCAGCGTCTAAGGTAGCATGATGCTACTGTCCAGCACCGCGTCCTTGGCGGGACGTACAGCAAGATGGACAATGTATATGGCGCTTAAGTAGCGATTAGGTGAGTGATGGGAGTTCACAAAGCCGTAAAGTAATAATAAAATCGACAGTAGCTAGTATTAGAATATCGATATTATTATGATGGATTTTCAACATAGTCCCAGCCCTTTTTATATTATGTCACTCTGACAACTTCACAGGAGGACTCGATCAAGCTGTAAAACTTCAAACTTGATTCCACTTGAATAATAATAATAAGTATTATTTTTATTTGCAACTTACAAGATCTCAATCAATAAAAATTAATAACGTTGTTAATTAAATGAAACTATGGTCGATACTAACGATTCGAGCAACGTTAAAATCAGTTCTATTAGATCTATCGATGAAGATTCCGTTCATAAAATTTGTTCTGGTCAGGTAAGTAATTTACTATGTATTTTACTATTTAATTTTCTGAAATGTATGAACCATTTAGCCCTTTTTAAATTACATTAAAACCACTTCCATAGGTAGTTCTCAGTTTAGCAGTAGCAGTCAAGGAACTTGTGGAAAACTCTCTGGATGCTGGTGCCACAACCATTGATATAAGATTTAAAAATTATGGCCTCGACCTAATAGAAGTATCTGACGATGGATCAGGAGTAACTGAAGACAATTTTGCTGCCTTAAGTATGTATATATATAAAAAAATAACAAGGCCAGCTTTATAGCCACTTACTTAGTGTTTAATGCTAATCTTTCTTGCTATCAAATGCTTTGATTTGGTTAGTTAGTAATTACCAATTAATAATTGGAATTCTCCTAGGTATCAACCTAGTAAGTTTTATCACTAGTGATAATTTTTACAAGCTTTTATTTAACTTGCAAAATATGCTGCATGTTTAGGTCAAATCTTGCAAGCTGAATTAAAACCCTTCACAGTTTCCGATTGAGCTGAAATCTTGCATGTATACTATGTAAATCAGATGACAATGTAATACTATTGTGACATGGAGCTGGCCTGATGATGGAACCGCAAGGTGGCTATGGGAACTCTGTAGTAAAACAATGTAACCCCATCGAGTTTGGGTTCATTTGATCATCTTGAAAAGTACTCTGGTCCTAGATGATACCAAGAGTCTGATGATGGAGCCAGCTACGAACAGCTTGTTTTTTAAAATTTTTTTTTTTATTTTCATTTGTTTACATTTAAATCATGTTTTTCTTTTTCTATTTTCAAAGAAAGCATACTTTTTAAGGTGGAAGACATGAGTCTGCCCGCGAAATTCAAATTTAATTTGGTTTTTCGCAATTTGTAAACTAATACGACAAAGTAGGCTTATGGCCTTCTAATTGCGCCAGTGGAATTATCATCTTCACAGGTTTACATAAAAATCTTCACTTGAAAGTGACCAGTTTAAGAAATTAATCAAAATACTGAGTTGGACGTGAGTTACTCACAAATTAGTCGATATTTTGATTCATTTCTTAAACTGGTCATACTAATATTATAAATGTGAAAGTGTGTTTTTTTGTTGGTTTGTCCTTCAATCACGCTGCAACAGAGCCACAGATCGACATAATTTTTTGCATGGGTATAGTTGAGGTGTAGTTTAATAAAAGCAACATAATAATATCATGTTTTAATATGTAATCTTTCCCAATTAGCATTAAAGTACCACACATCAAAGTTAAGTGAATATGGGGATTTGCTTGGAGTGTCTAGTTTTGGTTTCCGGGGAGAAGCACTCAGCTCTCTGTGTTCTATGGCTAATCTTACACTTACTACTAGACATCAAAGCAGTAAATTTGGTAAGCACATTTTTTTTTTGTGCCACTGTATATAGCTACATAAAACTTGTACTTATGTAAAAAAGAAAAATAAAACTTTGTAATTTATGATATAGTCCATCTTCTGTCATTTTTAAGAATATTTTTATACTGAGAAATCACACTAATCACACTATATCTAATCTACATATATAATAAATTTTTTTCACTTAGTATTAGATACACACATAGTGTCTCTTCTATGAAATATATATACTTTTCTGACTTATACCCTGTCCAACCGTTTATTTTCTTTTTGACAGCTTAGTCTCACTCACTCACATGTGAACCTACTGTCAGAATCGTACGGACCACTGTCAGAATGGTTGGACAGGGTATAATAAGACTTGTCCTGACTGACTGATCTATCAATGCACAGCCTAAACCACAGAAGTTAGAAACTTGAGATTCTAACAGCAGGTTTCTTTTATGACAGGCTAGCACTAAAAATGGATTTTTTGAAATTCCACCCCCTAGAGTCCATAATTTTTACAAGCTTTTAGCTTGACCAGTTTATTTGTTTGTTTGGGTCAAATCTGCAAGATGAATTAGAACCACTTCCTGGTTTCCGATTGAGCTGAAATTTTGCATGTATGTGTAAATCAGATGACAATGCAATATTATTGTGACATGGAGCTGATCTGATGATGGAGATGGAAGATGGCTATCGGAACTCTGTAATAAAACAATGTAACCCCATTGAGTTTGGGCTCGTTTGATTCGTCATGACAAGAATCTGATCCTAGATGATATCTAGAGTCTAATGATGTATCTACTAAAAGCTTGTATTTAAAAATAAAATTTTTAATTTACACTTGTTCGAGTTAGTTACATCGAGCAAAAGATCTGTGTGGATATTTGAAGGGTATGGTTGCAGACCTACAGGTAACTTTAATACCAGGAGTTCCCATTGGATTTTCAAAGAATCTAATTCCACACGGATAAGTCGCAGGGGCAACAGCTACTACTGGTATATTATTATATTCCATGGTATTTTATATTTCAGCAACAAAAATTGAATATGACCATAAAGGCAATGTTACAAAGAAGGAACCAAGTTCAAGACTAGTTGGAACAACTGTTACACTATCAAATCTATTTTGCTCCCTTCCAGTAAGACAAAGGGAGTTTCAAAAAAATGCCAAAAGAGAGTTCAATAAAATGACCAATTTGCTCTATGCATATTGCTTAATATCTACTGGAGTTAGGTATGCATCTTTTTCTTTTAATGTCTATTTCTAGAATGCATAAAATAAAATCACATTTTTACCTTTCAGAATAACATGTTCCAACCATCTAACAAGTTCCAATACTACATCAATAGTAGTAACAAATCATGGTTCATCTTCGTATAAAGATAACATTGCTAGTATTTTTGGTATTAAACAGCTACAAAGTATCCTTGAAATTAAAACAGAAAGTATATCAAATATAAAAGAAAACATACTTAGAGGTCTATCTGGAGAAGTGAAAGAGATTGATAAAACAGTAAATATAGAAGATGTTGAAATTGACTTATCTGAAGACTCCAATGATGCAGATAATAATATTGATAACTCTCAAGAATCTATTACTAGTTCGCAAAAGTCTCGAGGCTACAAAAATGTACTAGAGCCTGTCAAGCTGACAGGATTTATATCTTCATGTGCTCGTGGCAGTGGTAGATCCAGCACTGACAGACAATTTTTTTATGTAAACTCTAGGCCCTGTGAACCAACCAAAGTCATAAAGTTGATTAATGAAATCTATAGACAGTATAATCCAAATCAATATCCATTTGTGTTCTTAAATATCAATGTGGATAAACTTTCTGTAGATGTAAATGTTACTCCTGATAAACGGAAGTTATTTCTAACTAAAGAAAAAGCTGTATTAGACTTACTTAAACACTCCTTGTTAAAAATGTTTGAAAACATATCAAGAACATTAAAAATTGCACCAACAGCTAGTAATAGTGGTCCAAATTTAGAACATGACCTGAGTCAACCTAGAATTTTCCAGTCATTTATAAAACAGTACAGTAACAAATTAGGCACATCTCTAAAGAGTGACGTTGAAAAACCTGATAAATCGGAATTAAAGAGAAAGTCAACAGAAAACTTAGATAGTTATAACATAGCTATTAAAAAGAGTTTTACACCTATAAATGAGGAAGTTCCAGAAGCTGAATTAATTGCTGATAAAGAATCTGAATTCAGATGTATGAAATCTAATAGAAATAGTGATAATGAAACAATTAAAAAAATTGTTAATGTTGATTTAACTGACAAAGATGATACTACGCAAAGTGATATACTTTACTTAGAAAATTCTGATGAAATTCCAAACACTCAAATAAGAAATATATCTGATGTAGTTTTTGAAAAATCACATACTATACGTTGTAAACCCAAAAACATACACCTAAACACGCCTAAACCAAAAACACGGAAAGTTGTAACTGACAAAGAAGAATTAGGAAAAAATAATAGGAAGACTGTGAATTTGAAAACATCTTTAGATCATGTGAAAGCTTTGATGGATATATATAATAAGAAAAGATGTAAATCACAACCTGATAGGATAAAGTTTAAGTCTGCAATAAATCCTGTATTTAATAAGAAATGTGAAGAAGAATTGAGTAAAGAAATATGTAAAGATTCTTTTAAAAGAATGGCTGTTATTGGTCAATTTAATTTAGGTTTCATTATTACGCGATTAGATGAAGATCTTTTTATAATCGATCAACATGCCACGGATGAAATTTATAACTTTGAAACTTTGCAAAAAACCACAGAATTAACAAATCAAAAACTTGTAATGTAAGTTATTATTAGTAGTATTTATAGTCTTACCCGCCACGGTTTCGCACGGGTAGTAGAGTATATTACGCCTATGCTTTGCAAACTCCTTGGAATGTTCCACAAGTTATACCTTGATCAACATATTGAACAGTACGTAGGCTTATAAAAAAGTATCGTTCGGCTTATAATATAGCAACAGCGCGGCGCGGCGCGGGGGTGGCCACTGGTCGCATCACGCGAGCGATTCCCGTCATCGCCATCGAGTTGAAACCCGCGTATTTATTTTGGCGCACGTTCGTTTTTATTTTGCGATAACTTCTAAGATATTTATTTAAATTATATGGTGTAAAGGATTATCATAATGTGCATGAAATGCTTAAATATGCGCGATGTGTTTAAGTTGATAAGGATTAATACCGTATCTAAATAGATGTCCAATTACCGCATAGTACGTGATCATTATTTTAGAATTTAAAATGGGTATAGTAAGCTATCTTTGAAAGATAGATATAGGCCATCGCGGACTTTTCTATACAGGCTTATCCCACCAAACATTTTTTGAAGTGAAAATTTCTTTAGGCACGTTGAGCACTTTTTTGGGTGAGCAAAAAAAAATGGATTTCACGAAATCGTCACCGTCACCATCGTCACCTCGAGATTTCAGTAAGCGTTCAGTACATTGTAGAGATTTCAAGCAACCTTGTACGGCGCGGTCGGCCAGCAGACCCATACCGTTTAACGTATGATGTCGCAGGTTCGAATCTCATTCACGAAACGTGACTGTGCTTTTTTTATTTTAATTTTATTTTATATTTGTTTTTAATTATTAGCAAATCTAGTTTTCACTTCTATCGGCAGTCCCTGTGACTGCCAATTTTTTTGTTATATCTCAAAGGGATTAGGCAGCGTTTTCGATGAAAGGAAAAATTTCCCAGGCGGCTTGAATTTTTCCGACATTGTCAACAGTTATCGTCATATTTCAACCAATTTACACATAACATTAACAAATTATACACTTAAACCTTCCTCATGAATCACCCTATCTATTGCTGAAAACTGCATGAAAATCCGTTCAGTAGTTTTTGAGTTTATCGCGAACAGGCAGACGCGGCGGGGCACTTCGTTTTATAATATTATGTAGTGATTAAATGAAACGTTTAAAGTAATACATTAAATTAAAAGGAATTATAATGAATTTTTTTTAGTCCACAGCAGCTAGAGCTTACAGGAGTGAATGAACAAATATTAATGGATAGCCTTGATATTTTCAAAAAGAATGGGTTCACTTTTAAAATAGATGAACATGCACCACCCACTAAACGAGTGAAACTTCTTACAATACCTATGTCTAAAAATTGGATGTTTGGAAAGGAAGATATAGAAGAACTTCTTTTTATGATAAGAGTAAGCTAGTGAAAATTGTCATTTAAAAATAGATTGCAAATTCTTCGAAATTGTTTGTATACATACTAGCTTTTGATAGAGAATTGTCCATGTGGATTTAGATTGTAAAAAATCAATTAATAAATAATAATCTTTCTAATCTTTTTATATTTCTTGGATAAGCAGAAGCTTAGATCACTCTCTCGGTATAATCCTCTGTCAGTATGTGAAAGTTTCGTCAAAGGCGGCTCAGTCTTCCCAATCCTTACTAATATTATAAATGCGAAAGTGTGTTTGTTTGTTGGTTTGTCCTTCAGTCACGCCGCAACAGGGCTACGGATCGACGTGATTTTTTGCATGTATAGTTGAGGACCTTGAGAGTGACATAGGCTACTTTTTATCCCGGAAAATCAAAGAGTTCCTGAGGGATTTTAAAAACTAAATCCACGCGGACGAAGTCGCGGGCATTAACTAGTTTTATTTATTTTTAAAGATGTACCTACCTATTTTAATGTATTATGCTCTTCTTTGTCAACCGATAGACGTTCACTGCTGGAAAAAGGTCTCTTGCATGGACTTTCACAGGCTCGGTCTTGCGCCGCCTGCATCCAGCGGCTCCCTGCGACTCGTTTGATGCCGTCTGTCCACCTAGTGGGGGGGGTCTGCCCACACTGCGCTTCCCGGCATTATCCTCTTACATGTATTTTAATTAAAAAAAATCCTGTTATTTGACTAAAAGCTAGATTATCATATTGAAATTTCAATTTACATATTAGTCAAAAACATATTTTGTGGTGTGGACATTAAAAAAAATCGGCCAAGTGCGAGTCGAACCTCGCTCTTTTAGGGTTCCGTTAAAAAAAATTAAATTAAAATATTTTCATGTACCCATGGAAATATTTTAATTTAATTTAATTTTTATTATTTGTTGTTATAGCGGCAATAGAAATACATAATATGTGAAAATTTCATCTGTCTATCTATTACGGTTTACGAGATACAGCCCGCTGACAGACGGACGGACGGACGGACAGCGTAGGCTTAGTAATAGGGTCCCGTTGGTACCCTTTGGGTACGGAACCCTAAAAACTATTGTGAGATTCAAATATGAGCCATTTTTAATATATTTTCATAAAGTACCTAACTTATGAACGAACTTTGGTGCATTTGCAGGAAAACCAGTCAGAATACTGCAGGCCAAGCAGGGTGAGAGCAATGTTTGCGTCACGAGCGTGCAGGAAATCGGTTATGATAGGAACTGCCTTGAGTAAGACAGATATGCGGATGCTGGTCGATCACATGGCTGAAATTGACAAACCATGGGTTAGTAATAATTATTAAAATGTCTACTTTAAAATACTGAGTGATGCCCGAGCGTATTTCACGAAGACAATGTAATGAAAATAAATGTCAACATAGCCATTTCTACTTTACCTTATAGTTATATATATATATTTAACTAAGGGCATGTTTCACCACCTTGAAGTACTTATCCATCAAATAAATTCGACATTTTCAGAGCCCATACAAATCCTTATGAAACGTAAACTTTATTTGATGGATATTTACTTGAAGGTGGTGAAACAGGCCCTAAGGTAAATAAAATAACCCTATTCAAATGCTTTATGATATAGCTCAGCGAGTCGCGACGCTACGTGGAACTGGGCGGGGCACATAGTTCATAGAACTGGTGGTTGTTGGGGTCACAACATGCTGGAGTGGCGGACCCGCAACGGAAAGCGCAGTGTTGGTAGGACCCCTCCCCCCCCTTAGGTGGACCGACGATATCAAACTAGTCGCAGCTTACCGCTGGATATAGGCGGCGCAAGACCGAGCGAGACCTTTGGAAGTTCATGTTAGAGATCTTTGTCCAGCTGTGGACGTCTATCGGATGGTAAAAATTATTCAAATGTATGATGGTATAAGCGCAGTTTTGTGCAAAGAGGTTAACAATAAATAATAATTAAACTGTTCTATTTCAGAATTGTCCTCATGGAAGACCTACAATACGGCATCTTGTTAATCTGGCCATGGTTCAAACTAGTGATAATGGAACTTGATTTTTTTATATATTATTTTTGAGGTCTTTTAGTTATTCTTAAATTTATAAATCATGCTAAGTTTACACAATAATTTTTCAAATTAAACTAAGAAATGTTCAACAGTCTTTTATTTCACTATTAGAAATGTATTATCACTAGATTTTACTATTTTACCCCCTTAGATTGAATTGAATTTTCAAAAAATCCTTAGCGGCATCTACTCCATAATAGCTATGTATAGACTCAGTCTATGCCAAATTTCAGCCCGATCCGAACTTTTTCCATTTATATAATTAGACTAGCTGATGCCCGCGACTTTGTCCGCGTGGATTTAGTTTTAAAATCCCTCAGAAACTTTGATTTTCCGGGATAAAAAGTAGCCACTCTATGTCACTCTCCAGGTCCTCAACTATACCCATGCAAAAAATCACGTCGATCCGTAGCCCTGCGGCGTGATTGAAGGACAAACCAACAAACAAACACTTTCGCATTTATAATATTAGTAAGGATTAAAAAAACATTTCATATCGCTTATTATAGTACTCATAGTATACTACCTCTAGGCAAAATATACCCTATTGGAAAGATTTACAAAAGATATACAAGGTACATGTATGTCAATTGTCAAGCAGTGAATATTGATTGAGACGACGACGAAAGCGAGTATTCATAATGGTGCGGCTTTATTATCGTGCAAACATTCTTGTCGCGTTGTCGCGATAAATGAGGGACAGAAAGATAGACATAGCTGTCTCATTCGAAAGAATGATAACAGTGGTTACATCATCGTGCGAGTTCACCACAACTCATTCGCGACACAACGAACTACCCTGGCTACACTTGTCGCGATAGTGCGAACATTCGCCGAATCTCGATATTGTAGCCGCGCCATTAGAAGTGTAGACAAAGTCAGATTTGGCTAAGATTCTAAGCAAATTAAACAAAAATTATTTTTAGAATTTATTCACACACTTATAGTTTTGAATATATTAAACCCAGTATGTGCAGTGGTAACAATAACACCAGGCAGTTGTTTATGCCAGTGAAGTTCCTTGATATCAGTTTGGCCTTGGTGAATGAACAAGAGTTGCGGGGGAAGATTCTGAAACAAAATTGCATAATTAAGGCCATAATTATAATTATTATTTGTCAATATTGCAGAAAGGTGCTGAGAAATCATCCTTTGTGATAAAAACTCGTATAAGTTTTATTTACTACTACCAACTTGTCCAGGTGAGATGGAACTCATTTGTGGATTTTTTCTTTAATCCTCTAACTGAGAGAAAAACATGTGCTAGGAGTAGGGTATGAGAATAGTGAAACAGGTGGGTCTTGAACCATTCTTTTTCAGACCATCACTCTGATCATTGTGCTATTGAGCCTAATATATTACTAGCTTTTGTCCTCAAGTCTGCTCATGTGGTAAGGTTTTTTAAAATCCTGCGGGAACCTTTTAGTTTGTTCTGGTATAAAAAGTAGCCTTTGTTGGTGTGTGATTGAAGTAAGGAAGATATTAGTAAGGATTCTTATTATATCCCCAATTCCTCGCCACTACATTTATTCTGCTGCATCCTTCATATTGTTTAATTATTAGAAGCTAAGTTTTAATATATTATTCACCTTCAGTTCTTCATCAACAACTTCCTCATCATCCCTCTCAACTGCCAGGTCCCAGAGCGCTACCTGGTTGTCCTCACCAGCCGAAGCAAGCACACTCGGTTCTGTCCAATGCCACTCCACTGATGTGATGGGAGCAGTGTGGTGCTTGAACGTGCCTACTGGAGTACTGGTTGGAAATTGTCGTAAATCCCATATGTGAAGGAAGCCGTCATCACCACCTGAAAACAGTAAAGTGAAATGTTTAAAAAAGGAAGCGGGTCTTAAAAATTAAATTATTACATTTCTGGTAGTGAAAACTTGAAATGATAAATCCTAAAATAAATACATAAACACTTCAATAAATTCATGATCACTTGATAATGAATGTCTGCCTGAATATCCTGAGCAGAAAGCCTCTCCATTCTGTAGAATAGAATTTGAGCAAAGGCATTTTATTCAGTTTATATTTGGAAAACTACCAAAATGCCAGTATTAAAACCTAAGTTAAACAATATTTGATGATTAATTAAAGAACTGATTGGTAAGCAATTTTATATTAATTGTGATACTGACCACTGGCAATAAATGGTTCTTTGCTGTTCCAAGATAAAACATTGATGTCTTTCTCATGAGCATTTTCAGCTACCAGCATGCAAGCTTTGTGGGGCGCTGCTCTCGTGTCCCATATCCTAATTGTTCGATCAACTGAACATGTTGCCAACACATTTCTGCAATTTTCAAAAATACATACATAATATGACATCACCGTCACAATAATTAAATGGATATTGTTTCCTATTTTGTACATTATGATGAACAACTGTTAGTAGTACAGTTTGGAAATTCTCTATGGCAAAATTCTTACCTTTCATTAGGTGACCACTGTATGTCTTCAACTGAGCTTGTGTGTCCAACTAGAGGGCGCTGGTCCACAGTCCAGGTGCCACCTTCATTGGGTTTCCATATATGGATGTCTCTCCTACAATCCCGTTGCTAACACCTAGAATTATTATAACAATAAACTTATAAAATTATAAAAGCCACTCTTTTATTATACTATGAAATACAACCAAAGATTATTTATTAAAGAGTACTCACTAACATGAAAGAAAATGGAAGAGTGGAGGCAATATAATATGCTCTATAGTATTTGTGATATTTTTAGGGTTCCGTACCCAAAGGGTACCAACGGGACCCTATTACTAAGCCTACGCTGTCCGTCCGTCCGTCCGTCTGTCAGCGGGCTGTATCTCGTAAACCGTAATAGATAGACAGATGAAATTTTCACATATTATGTATTTCTATTGCTGCTATAACAACAAATAATAAAAATTAAATTAAATTAAAAAAATTAAATTGTAATGGGTAGGTGGGTAGATGGAAATTTTTTAATTTAATTTTTTAACGGAACCCTAAAAGAGCGAGGCCCGAGTCGCACTTGGCCGATTTTTTCACTAGTTTTTTAAAACTTTAATACATAATTTTTGTTCATCCATACATAATAAAACTTTGTGAATGAGGAACTTAAGTCAGTGATAAATGTTGCAGTATTTAATATTGTAAGAACCATAGTTAAAAGATATTGCCTTAAAACTATTAACAGGAAAAATACCTACACCTTGGTCAGTAGGACACCAAGCAATCCCAAAACCCTCTTGCTGGTGACCACTGAATGAGAACAAAGGCTTCACAGGGTTGCTTACAGTGTCTAGATTGTACCGTTCAAGCAAGGCTGGTTCATCTATGGCTTGCAATTGCTGGGTTATGTTCCATATGTCAACATTGCCCAGTTCTGACCAACTTGCAGCTAGAACTGAGTTTTTGAAATTTGTAGCCTGAAAATATATGTTATTTTGCTATATATTTAGTGTTGTGGAATACTTGGTCAGAAAGAAATTAAATAATAATAATAAAAATTAAAAATAATATAATCTGAAGTCGGGTTGGAACTCTAAAATGATAGTTTTACTCCTACGCTTGCTCCGCTTCTCCACCAAAGCTTTAAAGGAAGGTGTGTTATAAACGAAGGCAAAAAGTATTGTGATGGTAAATCCTTACACTTTTTTTCGTCTAGCCTCCATCCGCCAAACCATCATGGAAGGAACTTCTTTCCAAAAATTAATTAATTTTAAGCCTCAATAGCTCAGGGGTTTAAAGTGAATGAGAACTGAAAGGTTTAATCTCCATCCATTGCGCTATTGTTGTACCCCTTCATACTTATGCTTATAACATGTATTGTATAAAATATATGAGGTTGTGGGAAATGGAATAAATATAATCTGATTACAGTACACTTTACACATACCCTTATCCTATTAACACAACCCTGGTGTTTTATGAATGAGAATGTCATCTGTGGTTTTTTCTCGTCATCTTCCTCATCATCATCTTCTGCATCATCATCATCATCTGACTCATCTTCATCCTCAGGCTTTGATGTAGGATGCAAGTTGGACATTTTCACTACTAAAATACTAAATAAATTGAAATTGTTATATTTTAATTTCATTATTGTTAACCAAAGCAATAAATGAATTTTCCATAATTTATTAAACAGCATAGGGAGATGAAGGTAAATGAAGGAAAGGTTTAGCTGAGTTTTCGTTAACTCTATAATAGGTCCATGTAACAAAAATAAAAGAAATATATGAATCTAAATAAATGATAAATATATGAATGATTATCATATATTCTTATTCTGAGCTCAAAAATATAAAACTAACACAAGAGTTCTGAAACATTTAGTTTAAGCATTATTATAGTATAGGAATGTTTTGTGTTTGACTTAATTTTGCTTATTTTCTGTACAATAAAGGCATTTTCTGTACATGGCATTACATATTTCTCAATAAATAGGCAATTATTTTGAAATTATATATACATATAGGTGGTTTTCATAAAAAAATTTAAAATACATACTTATTGAGGTGTGCGCTTGAAGCCTGTGTTCCAGCAACTAAGTATGCAGTCATTGGGAACTGCTGCCTGTCGTTGCCTAGATTATCAGTTATTATATCGAAACTTAAGCACGGAGCACCGGTTTGTGCCTGATGAAGCATCACATAAGCTGACTGGTCACAAATCAAGTGCTCGTCCTCTTGCAACGGCTGGCCAGGAAGATAGGTCTTTGGTTCAGATTCCTCCTCGTTATTTCGTTCTTCATCCATGCTTTCGTCCTCACTATCAGACGAACTGCTTTCCATTTGTTCTTCATTTTCGGCAGACATAATGATAAGTTAAAGAAGGCCTTGTTCAGACTTCAGTACTTTAAATGTTTAAAGTTTAGACCACCACATGTACTTTGTGACCACCACAAGCAATTTGATGACAAATAAAAGTTAATTAATATAAAAAAAATAACAATCATAAACACGTGCTATCATTTGTTCGGAATCATTTCTTATGATTTCGTATTACGTAGGTCGTACTTCGTAGTGTTCATAGATAATATTGTAATATACTACGTAGTGTTACGTAGTAACTAGTAAGTAGTACCTAATCTGTGATTTCGTATGAATTCGTTCCAGAGTCTATATATTAATCTATGGAATTCGTATTTACTTGCCACAGAACACTAATAGACTATCAAGGTATATATTATTTACTCTTTGGACTATCCTAAATCCTTGTTGCCGAACTTCGAAGGCGGCAATCAAAGAAACCAAATGCACATCAAAGAAAAGTGTTTGTGCGAGTTGAACCTATATTTATTTGTTGCAGTGTCGAACCAAATACTCTTGGGTTAATTTATTCTTTGGTGGAAAAAACTACGCTACCACAGACCAGGAACAACAAGATACCACTTAAGGCTGGAACCACATCTGTACCCATCGATCGAAAAGCCGAATTGATGCTTTTATACAAGACTTGTAAAATGACAGTTTTGTACGGACAAAATGCGAATCGATGCGTACAGATGTGGTTGCAGCTGTAGTGTAATGTGTGAAAGAGTAAGACAGAAGGAAAAAAAAACAACCCAAGTCCCAAACAGGGCTATGACAGCTTAGTTCCAAATGAGCCGTTTTGGCGCTGCAATCGTTAGCTTGGGCCACAGAATACACACCTAGCTTGGACCTCCGCTAGGAGTAATAGTGTTCTGTGGCTTGGACCTGGACTCGCTACCTTGTCGCTAACATATGTCGCCATTTTTGTTTTGATTTTGTTCATAGACCACGAACACTAGGATATAGACGTCAAACTCCATAGAGCCTAAAATAGAATCTTAGGGTGGAACCACACCTGTGAGGATCGTTTCGGATTTCGCCCATACAAAACTGTCAAATTCCATAGAAACGTGAACGGATCAATTCGGCTTTTCGCATCGATTCGGCTTTCGCATTTTTTGTACCTAAAAGTGCCTAAAATCCTTACAAGTGTAGCTCACGTTTCGCATGCGAAAGGATCCTTTCGCATCCTTACGGATCCGTAAGGATGCGAACGGATCCTTACGGACGCGAACGGATCCGAAAGGATCCTTACGGATCCGTAAGGATCCTTACGCGTGCGAAAGCGTCATCGGCAACTAGGGAAATGCATGAAGTGCCAAAAAGTATCGATATATCGATGAAATTAGTTTTTATCTCAAGTATGTATGCAAACACAGGTGCCACTTTTCCGCCATGTTGAAATTCTTTGTTATTGGACCGATTTCGTTCAAAATCGATATTTGGGCTTCCCTGGGCTCAAATAAGAGGAAATGATTTGCAAAATTATAAAAAGTCGCCGCCATATTGAAATTCTTTGTTATTGGACCAATTTCGTTCAAAATCGATATTTAGGCTTCCCTTGGGTCAAGAAAGAGGAAATAGATGCCAAAATTTTAAAAAGTGACCGCCATATTGAAATTATTTGTTATTGGACCGATTTCGTTCAAAATCGATATTTGGGCTTCCCTGGGGTCAAATAAGAGGAAGTGATTGGCAAAATTATAAAAAGTGACCGCCATATTGAAATTCTTTGTTATTGGACCGATTTCGTTCAAAATCGATATTTGGGCTTCCCTGGGCTCAAATAAGAGAAAATGATTGGCAAAATTATAAAAAGTCGCCGCCATATTGAAATTCTTTGTTATTGGACCGATTTCGTTCAAAATCGATATTTAGGCTTCCCTTGGGTCAAGAAAGAGGAAATAGATGGCAAAATTTTAAAAAGTGGCCGCCATATTGAAATTCTTTGTTATTCGACCGATTTCGTTCAAAATCGATATTTAGGCTTCCCTTGGGTCAAGAAAGAGGAAATAGATGCCAAAATTTTAAAAAGTGACCGCCATATTGAAATTCTTTGTTATTGGACCGATTTCGTTCAAAATCGATATTTGGGCTTCCCTGGGGTCAAATAAGAGGAAATGATTTGCAAAATTATAAAAAGTGACAGCCATATTGAAATTCTTTGTTATTGGACCGATTTCGTTCAAAATCGATATTTGGGCTTCCCTGGGCTCAAATAAGAGGAAATGATTTGCAAAATTATAAAAAGTCGCCGCCATATTGAAATTCTTTGTTATTGGACCGATTTCGTTCAAAATCGATATTTAGGCTTCCCTTGGGTCAAGAAAGAGAAAATAGATGGCAAAATTTTAAAAAGTGACCGCCATATTGAAATTCTTTGTTATTGGACCGATTTCGTTCAAAATCGATATTTGGGCTTCCCTGGGGTCAAATAAGAGGAAATGATTGGCAACATTATAAAAAGTGACCGCCATATTGAAATTCTTTGTTATTGGACCGATTTCGTTCAAAATCGATATTTGGGCTTCCCTGGGCTCAAATAAGAGGAAATGATTTGCAAAATTATAAAAAGTCGCCGCCATATTGAAATTCTTTGTTATTGGACCGATTTCGTTCAAAATCGATATTTAGGCTTCCCTTGGGTCAAGAAAGAGGAAATAGATGCCAAAATTTTAAAAAGTGACCGCCATATTGAAATTCTTTGTTATTGGACCGATTTCGTTCAAAATCGATATTTGGGCTTCCCTGGGCTCAAATAAGAGGAAATGATTTGCAAAATTATTAAAAGTGACCGCCACATTGAAATTCTTTTTTATTGGACCGATTTCGTTCAAAATCGATATTTGGGCTTCCCTGGGGTCAAATAAGAGAAAATGATTGGCAAAATTATAAAAAGTCGCCGCCATATTGAAATTCTTTGTTATTGGACTGATTTCGTTCAAAATCGATATTTAGGCTTCCCTTGGGTCAAGAAAGAGGAAATGATTGGCAACATTATAAAAAGTGACCGCCATATTGAAATTCTTTGTTATTGGACCGATTTCGTTCAAAATCGATATTTGGGCTTCCCTGGGGTCAAATAAGAGGAAATGATTTGCAAAATTATAAAAAGTGACAGCCATATTGAAATTCTTTGTTATTGGACCGATTTCGTTCAAAATCGATATTTGGGCTTCCCTGGGCTCAAATAAGAGGAAATGATTTGCAAAATTATAAAAAGTCGCCGCCATATTGAAATTCTTTGTTATTGGACCGATTTCGTTCAAAATCGATATTTAGGCTTCCCTTGGGTCAAGAAAGAGGAAATAGATGGCAAAATTTTAAAAAGTGACCGCCATATTGAAATTCTTTGTTATTGGACCGATTTCGTTCAAAATCGATATTTGGGCTTCCCTGGGGTCAAATAAGAGGAAATGATTGGCAACATTATAAAAAGTGACCGCCATATTGAAATTCTTTGTTATTGGACCGATTTCGTTCAAAATCGATATTTGGGCTTCCCTGGGCTCAAATAAGAGGCAATGATTTGCAAAATCATAAAAAGTCGCCGCCATATTGAAATTCTTTGTTATTGGACCGATTTCGTTCAAAATCGATATTTAGGCTTCCCTTGGGTCAAGAAAGAGGAAATAGATGCCAAAATTTTAAAAAGTGACCGCCATATTGAAATTCTTTGTTATTGGACCGATTTCGTTCAAAATCGATATTTGGGCTTCCCTGGGGTCAAATAAGAGGAAATGATTGGCAACATTATAAAAAGTGACCGCCATATTGAAATTCTTTGTTATTGGACCGATTTCGTTCAAAATCGATATTTGGGCTTCCCTGGGCTCAAATAAGAGGAAATGATTTGCAAAATTATAAAAAGTCGCCGCCATATTGAAATTCTTTGTTATTGGACCGATTTCGTTCAAAATCGATATTTAGGCTTCCCTTGGGTCAAGAAAGAGGAAATAGATGGCAAAATTTTAAAAGGTCGCCGCCATATTGAAATTCTTTGTTATTGGACCGATTTCGTTCAAAATCGATATTTAGGCTTCCCTGGGGTCAAATAAGAGGAAATGATTTGCAAAATTATAAAAAGTCGCCGCCATATTGAAATTCTTTGTTATTGGACCGTTTCGTTCAAAATCGATATTTAGGCTTCCCTTGGGTCAAGAAAGAGGAAATAGATTCCAAAATTTTAAAAAGTGACCGCCATATTGAAATTCTTTTTTATTGGAAAGATTTCGTTCAAAATCGATGTTTGGGCTTCCTTGGGGTCAAATAAGAGGAAATGATTGGCAAAATTATAAAAAGTGACCGCCATCTTGAAATTCTTTGTTATTGGACCGATTTCGTTCAAAATCGATATTTAGGCTTCCCTTGAGACAAGAAAGAGAAAATAGATGCCAAAATTTTAAAAAGTCACCGCCATATTGAAATTCAAAATCGATATTCAAAATCGATATTTCGGCTTCCTGTGGTCAAGAAAGAGGAAATATTTGCCATAAGTTTTAAAAGTATGACGGCCGTATCCTTCAAAAACGTTTGAAAAGAATACGTAAATGTTTTGCATGCTGTTCGCTATCTTTTGAAGAAACTAAAATATCATCGACGTACGCGAACTAAAAATCTAAACCACGAACAACTTTGAACCCAGAGAAGCCTAAATATTGATTTTGAACGAAATCTGTCCAATAACAAAGAATTTCAATATGGCGGTCACTTTTTAAAATATTGGCATCTATTTCCTCTTTCTTGACCCAAGGGAAGCCTAAATATCGATTTTGAACGAAATCGGTCCAATAACAAAGAATTTCAATATGGCGGTCACTTTTTATAATTTTGCCAATCATTTCCTCTTATTTGACCCCAGGGAAGCCCAAATATCGATTTTGAACGAAATCGGTGCAATAACAAAGAATTTCAATATGGCGGTCACTTTTTATAATTTTGCCAATCATTTCCTCTTATTTGACCCCAGGGAAGCCCAAATATCGATTTTGAACGAAATCGGTCCAATAACAAAGAATTTCAATATGGCGGTCACTTTTTAAAATTTTGGCATCTATTTCCTCTTTCTTGACCCAAGGGAAGCCTAAATATCGATTTTGAACGAAATCGGTCCAATAACAAAGAATTTCAATATGGCGGCGACTTTTTATAATTTTGGCATCTATTTCCTCTTTCTTGACCCAAGGGAAGCCTAAATATCGATTTTGAACGAAATCGGTCCAATAACAAAGAATTTCAATATGGCGGTCACTTTTTAAAATTTTGGCATCTATTTCCTCTTTCTTGACCCAAGGGAAGCCTAAATATCGATTTTGAACGAAATCGGTCCAATAACAAAGAATTTCAATATGGCGGTCACTTTTTATAATTTTGCCAATCATTTCCTCTTATTTGACCCCAGGGAAGCCCAAATATCGATTTTGAACGAAATCTATTTATTTATTTATTTATTTAATAGATATGCCAGCGATAAATTGCAATATACACTTTAAATAATACAATGTGCTTAATAAATTCTAATGCTGTTACAAATTACCAATTATAGGCATATTCAACATTGCCAGGGTAACTCCGATCAAAATTTTAAATAATTAATAAATATTAACAATGTCATAGCTAGCAAGATACAGTTATTAAATATTTACAATGTCAAAGCTAAGGAATAGATATTATTAATTTGAATTAGATGATATTAACATAAATTATTCATGCTGATATGTACAATTTTTTCTTAAAGCTAAACAAACTATCATGGAATATGTCAATGTCAGGGCACGTCGAGTTATTGTATGCATTAATAATTCGATTTATTGGGGCGAATTTGCCTAGGTTAGATTTAGAGAAGTGGGGCTGGAAGATGTTTTTGATAGGATGTCTAGAGGGTCGTCGAGGGACATGAATGCTGACGTGGTACAACAGGTCAGGGGAATCCAAGGTGCTGTGGACTATTTTATAAAGTGTTAAGAGGTCAGTCACCAACCTGCGTTTTTCCAGGGATTGGATTTTAAAATGTTTCAAGCGTGTGTCATAGTCAGCTTCTTAAGGACAAGAGTTGTCTTTGAAGGCTAGGTACCTCGTGAAGGAGCGTTGAACTCGCTCTATTCTTGAAGTGTGGATTTTGTAGTGCGGGTTCCATGCCGGGACTGCGTATTCCAGGATACTACGCACTAGTGCATTAAATATTTTTATAATGCAGTCGGTTCTCATAAAGTCACTCGTGTTACGTTTAATGAAACCCAGTAGCTTCCACGCTCGGGAGACTATTTGGTTGATGTGTTCCTTGAATGTAAGCTTACTATCGATCATAATACCGAGATCCCTGATGACTGAAACCTCCTCAAGCTGATGGTTGTGAATAAAGTAGCCAGTTCCTAGTATGTTCTTTTTACGGGTGAATTTTATGTGCGCGCATTTGGAAACGTTAAGAGTCATTCTATTTTTAGCACACCAGTCTACAATAGAGTTGAGATCATCTTGTAATAGATGATAAATCGGTCCAATAACAAAGAATTTCAATATGGCGGTCACTTTTTAAAATTTTGGCATCTATTTCCTCTTTCTTGACCCAAGGGAAGCCTAAATATCGATTTTGAACGAAATCGGTCCAATAACAAAGAATTTCAATATGGCGGCGACTTTTTATAATTTTGCCAATCATTTTCTCTTATTTGACCCCAGGGAAGCCCAAATATCGATTTTGAACGAAATCGGTCCAATAAAAAAGAATTTCAATGTGGCGGTCACTTTTAATAATTTTGCCAATCATTTCCTCTTATTTGGCCCCAGGGAAGCCCAAATATCGATTTTGAACGAAATCGGTCCAATAACAAAGAATTTCAATATGGCAGTCACTTTTTAAAATTTTGGCATCTATTTCCTCTTTCTTGACCCAAGGGAAGCCTAAATATCGATTTTGAACGAAATCGGTCCAATAACAAAGAATTTCAATATGGCGGTCACTTTTTAAAATTTTGGCATCTATTTCCTCTTTCTTGACCCAAGGGAAGCCTAAATATCGATTTTGAACGAAATCGGTCCAATAACAAAGAATTTCAATATGGCGGTCACTTTTTATAATTTTGCCAATCATTTCCTCTTATTTGACCCCAGGGAAGCCCAAATATCGATTTTGAACGAAATCGGTCCAATAACAAAGAATTTCAATATGGCGGTCACTTTTTAAAATTTTGGCATCTATTTCCTCTTTCTTGACCCAAGGGAAGCCTAAATATCGATTTTGAACGAAATCGGTCCAATAACAAAGAATTTCAATATGGCGGCGACTTTTTATAATTTTGCCAATCATTTTCTCTTATTTGACCCCAGGGAAGCCCAAATATCGATTTTGAACGAAATCGGTCCAATAAAAAAGAATTTCAATGTGGCGGTCACTTTTAATAATTTTGCCAATCATTTCCTCTTATTTGGCCCCAGGGAAGCCCAAATATCGATTTTGAACGAAATCGGTCCAATAACAAAGAATTTCAATATGGCGGTCACTTTTTAAAATTTTGGCATCTATTTCCTCTTTCTTGACCCAAGGGAAGCCTAAATATCGATTTTGAACGAAATCGGTCCAATAACAAAGAATTTCAATATGGCGGTCACTTTTTATAATTTTGCCAATCATTTCCTCTTATTTGACCCCAGGGAAGCCCAAATATCGATTTTGAACGAAATCGGTCCAATAACAAAGAATTTCAATATGGCGGTCACTTTTTAAAATTTTGGCATCTATTTCCTCTTTCTTGACCCAAGGAAAGCCTAAATATCGATTTTGAACGAAATCGGTCCAATAACAAAGAATTTCAATATGGCGGTCACTTTTTAAAATTTTGGCATCTATTTCCTCTTTCTTGACCCAAGGGAAGCCTAAATATCGATTTTGAACGAAATCGGTCCAATAACAAAGAATTTCAATATGGCGGTCACTTTTTAAAATTTTGGCATCTATTTCCTCTTTCTTGACCCAAGGGAAGCCTAAATATCGATTTTGAACGAAATCGGTCGAAAAACAAAGAATTTCAATATGGCGGTGACTTTTTAAAATTTTGGCATCTATTTTCTCTTTCTTGACCCAAGGGAAGCCTAAATATCGATTTTGAACGAAATCGGTCGAAAAACAAAGAATTTCAATATGGCGGCGACTTTTTCAATTTTTGGCATCCATTTCCTCTGTGTAGAAGATTAATATCGTGGTTGAGCTAGCAATTAAAATATCGATGCCATCATCGACCATCCCTACGCAGACATCAATGTTTATAGGCTTTCGCCTCCTTACGGATCCGAAAGGATGCGTACGCATCCTTACGGATCCGTAAGGACGCGTACGCATCCTTACGGATCCGTAAGGACGCGTACGCATCCTTTCGGATCCGTAAGGACGCGATCCTTACAAGTGTGTCTTATAGCATCGGCATAAATGCGAATCGATCCTCACAGATGTGGTTCCACCCTTAACAGGATTCTAGTGTGCGTGTTCCTTCACTATGGTACATCTATACATTTTCTATCTTGCATCTCACTCTCCCGTGATTTAACGACTCTATCCATTCATGTTTAGTGCAAATTTCATTGATAACCCAGCATGTCCTGCTCTAACACGATGTATAGCAATAGCGGAACTCGATGCTTATTGGTCCATCGCTTAAGCAGAATTACGTCATAGCGGAACCGGAAGCGGTTACTTTTTATTTTATTTAGGGATGGGATAGGCCCATCGGAGTGAACCGTAAGTTTATAATTATAGTGATGTACTTATCGGTTTTCGAGTACCGGTTTTTTTATATTTACCGATTTTTTTTCTGTATTCTATGATTCTAAATTCTAATTTAAAAATTAAGGTTGTAAAATAAAAGAAATTTTTACTTTGAATAGCTGGTTTATTCATTTTCATATTTTAAGCTACTACCGGTTCGGAATGTAGTTTTCTGTTGAGAAGAATCCGGTAAGAAACTCAACAGTTACTCTTTTAAAAATATATTGTCTATTACATTATATTAATATCACCATCGCAGTTGTTCCATTTAAACGCGGAATAAATTTGACTTCCCTTTTAAATATTTAAACGCCCATGCCCATAATATAACATATACCAAATAGATAGGTTTTCCAGATGTTTATCCTATGTTAGCGCCTCGAAATGGTCTAATAGTGACAGTCATCGCGATCGTGATATTTTTGGAAAGGCGCCCGTGCTTCCAGTTCTATAAACTGTAACGATCACAATCCAATATCCATACATCCATACTACACTAAATGCATTTTTTAAATTAAGACAGCCCCATTGCCTTCATTGATTTTTGCTTAGCAGTTTTTCGTAATGAAAATCTGTCTAAACGTCAAATTTATTCGTTGATTAAATTTCCCTTGGCGATTTATAAGTGGGTCTTAAATATGTACATAAATAATAGGTCTAAACGTCATAAAAAAGATAAAAATACGAAAAGTTACTTAAGTAAAAATCAGTTGTTTGAATTAAAAAATCAGCATAATATTTGGACGTAGTTATGCAAAAATGTTCCAACCCACAGCAAGTTTTCAGTCAGATTGATGCAGTTTTAATTGTTTTTTTTGCTACAAATGTGTTACACATTGTTGGTTGGAACATTGGAAATAAAAGAATAATGATGTAAGGACTGGAAAGTTCTTAGTATAAAACCAGTTTAGTACTATTAACTCAATTTCGACAGACTTGTGGGTTGGAACATTTATGCATAACTACGTCCATTTAGGCATGAACATGAATAGGCATGATGACAGTTGCGAAGAAACAATGAAATTATGAATATTATATCCATGGAAATAGGATTCATGGAATATAAAAAATGTATTTATTTATTCGACTATTTTGACAGAGATTGATATTTATTTTGATAAAATAAAACCATAAAATACAGCAATCCACCATATTGAATTGAACAGAGATAAGAGCGAAAGTTACATCACATAATATATCTTCAAATTTTGATAAAATATTATGACGACATATTTTATCTATTTTGCTGATATAAGATATTATTTTTTATTCTTTCGAAATAGATATTTCTGTCATCATGCCTTTTGCAAAGTACTCGTAAAAGTTTTCTCTAAATCTTTTTACAACTAATTACAATGTATCATACAATATAGCACTTAACTGAATTACAATTTAACGTATCACACGTAGTAATTATAACTTAATGAAAAATTCATGAAATAAATTTCCGTTGTGACTTTTGCACAAATTAAATAAAAAGATTGCGTACTGTTTATTGATTCAATTGCTGAAATCAATGTCAATGTGTCAATGTCATGAGTGATCAATAAAATTCATTCTAATTGTTGATCGCAAGAGAAAATACTAAAATAAAATGACTTTAAACGGGTTTTGACATACAAATGTATATTTAAAACCTACCCTTCATTAATTGTATCTACATTAATTAACTTTATATTTCCCTACGATAACATAATATTAAAAATTGGAAACTACTATTTTATTGTGGATGGTATTCATACTGAATAAGTCTGTCAGGCTGTCAGATACTCCGTAGTCTAAAACCACGGAATCGATTTCAATAAAATATGCTAAGGATTTATTTCTAATGATTAGTAAAGTTACCTACTACATATTTATTTTTTTATAAAATTAATGTTAATGACAAGTTTTGGTGACAGCGCCATCTATCGACAAAATTGTGAAGTTTTGGTTAAAATTGTTTGCAATTAAAAAGTCTAATAATTTGTCCCCGGGACAAAGAGGACTAAAACTAAACATTGACTTTGATATCCTGAAAAACAGTAGGTTTCGCGCGCAATAGGGGATGAAAATTTGTGTCGATGTAGGTAACACGTAATTTCGTCAAATCAGAACTGATTTTGAAAACCTTTGAAAAAGCTGGGTCAAGTAGTGTTATTATCTAAATATAACAAATACAAATATAATGTTGATACAGAGAACACAATACTTCTTACACAGTGAAAATAAATGAGATGAGCACAGAAATGCAAACATTAAAGCACAAACAATGGTTATAATTTATTATAAAAAATTCTTTTTAAATAACCGACTCAAACTCTCGCGCCACTATACAAAGTAGGTGTATAATTTATTGTTGATTTTTTAAAAACCACTTGACCGATTTCGATAAAATTTATGGGAACCTGGGAATTTATACCCTTTGAAATTATTAAAAAAAAATTCAAATCGGTTCAGGCGTCTTAATTCTCTACGTACATAAAATAAATTAAAAAAAGATTCCGACGAATTGAGAACCTCCTCCTTTTTTGAAATCGGTTAATAAAAAGAAAATTAATGTTTCTTACTTCTACCTATTTTAGGTTACAACAATGTTAACTACTTTGACGTCGCACTGATCTATAACTGCCACCTTTGGAAACTTTGGTTGCAATCAAATTTTCCATTTCTGCTCCCTTTTTCCTTGAATCTACATTGTGAATTCGTCTATTAAAATTAATGCACCATTGTCTAACTTGCATTCTTGTAACAAACAATCCAAACGCCTTCAAAAAATCAGATTTGTGTTCACGACAAGTATACCAAGATGTATCGAGATTGTCAAATTGTTTAATAATATCTGTGTAGATGTAAACTTTACAGAGTTTTGGCAAGGTCCGTTCGATAATATAAATGTAGTGCCATACTAAAGCCGACAGATTACCTGATGGATAATACAATTTTCTTTTACTATTATCATATTCTTTAATTGATATTAAAGAATGAAATGGTTCAATTTCATTAGATAACAGTGCATTTTTACAATGTTGACATTGCGCACAATCTAGTCTGGGTAGTAAATAACGGCAAACTGCACCAGCAATGTATGACACAGCGTGGGTTTGGAAAGTATTTTCGGATGGAATACTTTCTTCAATGAAAATAAAATTTTGAGCATCCGAACTATGGAGAATGTCATTGATATTTCGATTTCGTTTGATAATTAAATTTTTTAGAGTTCCCAGCATTTTATCATCATCAGGGGTGCAATTTGCATATAAAGATTTACCAGTTGATATCTCATTAATGAGCAATGTCTTATACAAGGCAACAAATTGTTGACAGTCTGGATGTGTGCTACATCCACCCTGTCCTCGAATTTGTCCAAAAAAGTTTTCGAGGGGATCCTGGTTTAAACGCTTCAAACTCAAAAATTTAACTCCCGGAATCAATCTTAGTTCTGACCAAAGGTGTTTAATGGTTTTAATGTCATGAATAAAGTTACGTAACGACAGTGGCTTACATTCTCTTGAGTCTGAAGCATCAAATTTCATTGATTCTAGCTTCTTCAAGGCTTCGTTCCAAAACTCTAAGTGGACTGAATTTAAAGACAAAGCATTACGTAAATTAACACTTGAATGACCAGAACAATTCAAGCTGTCAAACAAATCATTAATGAACATAAGGATCTCGGCAGTGAAATAGCCATTATCAATGTTCACAAATGGTACACTATAATTATGAACTATTTGAAGATGTTCATATGTCTTCATCTGGTTGTGTAAAACTCCCGAAACCGCCCTGCTGAAAACTTGCGCAGCATACACGACCTGAAAAATTCAAATTGCTAGTCATTTTTACAGAATAAATGTAAATACCAAATGTAATACCAAAATACCAAGTTTCATACACATAGCTTGAAAAATAGCTTGAATATGAAGGACTGTCATACAAACATTCAACCCCTGTATAACCCCTTTTGTGCTAGAATTTTAAGAAACTGTGAAAGATTTACTTCTTCGTTTTTAATCGAAAGCCCAAATACAAAGTTTCATAGATAGAACTTAAAAAATGACGAACTTTCATAAAAACTTTCAACCCCTATTCTATCCCTTTGAGGATGAAATTTTCAAAAAATGTGATTACCCACTTCTTTATTTTTAATCAAGAGCCAAAATACCAAGTTTCATATACATAACTTGAATATGAAGGACTATCATAAAATCATTCAACCCCTTTTGCGCTACAATTTAAAGAAACTTTGAAAGATTTACTTCTTTGTTTTTAATCGAAAGCCCAAATACAAATTTTCATAGGTAGAACTTAAAAAATGACAGACTTTCATACAAACTATCAACCCCTATTTTATCCCTTTGAGGTATTATTTTCAAAAAATGTAATATACCTACTTCTTTTTTTTTAATCAAGAGCCCAAATACCAAGTTTCATACACATAGCTTGAAAAATAACTTGAATATGAAGGACTATCATACAAACATTCGACCCCTGTATAACCCCTTTTGGGCTAGAATTTTAAGAAACTGTGAAAGATTTACTTCTTCGTTTTTAATCGAAAGCCCAAATACAAAGTTTCATAGATAGAACTTAAAAAATGACGAACTTTCATAAAAACTTTCAACCCCTATTCTATCCCTTTGAGGATGAAATTTTCAAAAAATGTGATTACCCACTTCTTTATTTTTAATCAAGAGCCAAAATACCAAGTTTCATATACATAACTTGAATATGAAGGACTATCATAAAATCATTCAACCCCTTTTGCGCTACAATTTAAAGAAACTTTGAAAGATTTACTTCTTTGTTTTTAATCGAAAGCCCAAATACAAATTTTCATAGGTAGAACTTAAAAAATGACAGACTTTCATACAAACTATCAACCCCTATTTTATCCCTTTGAGGTATTATTTTCAAAAAATGTAATATACCTACTTCTTTTTTTTTAATCAAGAGCCCAAATACCAAGTTTCATACACATAGCTTGAAAAATAACTTGAATATGAAGGACTATCATACAAACATTCAACCCCTGTATAACCCCTTTTGGGCTAGAATTTTAAGAAACTGTGAAAGATTTACTTCTTCGTTTTTAATCGAAAGCCCAAATACAAAGTTTCATAGATAGAACTTAAAAAATGACGAACTTTCATAAAAACTTTCAACCCCTATTCTATCCCTTTGAGGATGAAATTTTCAAAAAATGTGATTACCCACTTCTTTATTTTTAATCAAGAGCCAAAATACCAAGTTTCATATACATAACTTGAATATGAAGGACTATCATAAAATCATTCAACCCCTTTTGCGCTACAATTTAAAGAAACTTTGAAAGATTTACTTCTTTGTTTTTAATCGAAAGCCCAAATACAAATTTTCATAGGTAGAACTTAAAAAATGACGAACTTTCATAAAAACTTTCAACCCCTATTCTATCCCTTTGAGGATGAAATTTTCAAAAAATGTGATTACCCACTTCTTTATTTTTAATCAAGAGCCAAAATACCAAGTTTCATATACATAACTTGAATATGAAGGACTATCATAAAATCATTCAACCCCTTTTGCGCTACAATTTAAAGAAACTTTGAAAGATTTACTTCTTTGTTTTTAATCGAAAGCCCAAATACAAATTTTCATAGGTAGAACTTAAAAAATGACAGACTTTCATACAAACTATCAACCCCTATTTTATCCCTTTGAGGTATTATTTTCAAAAAATGTAATATACCTACTTCTTTTTTTTTAATCAAGAGCCCAAATACCAAGTTTCATACACATAGCTTGAAAAATAACTTGAATATGAAGGACTATCATACAAACATTCAACCCCTGTATAACCCCTTTTGGGCTAGAATTTTAAGAAACTGTGAAAGATTTACTTCTACGTTTTTAATCGAAAGCCCAAATACAAAGTTTCATAGATAGAACTTAAAAAATGACGAACTTTCATAAAAACTTTCAACCCCTATTCTATCCCTTTGAGGATGAAATTTTCAAAAAATGTGATTACCCACTTCTTTATTTTTAATCAAGAGCCAAAATACCAAGTTTCATATACATAACTTGAATATGAAGGACTATCATAAAATCATTCAACCCCTTTTGCGCTACAATTTAAAGAAACTTTGAAAGATTTACTTCTTTGTTTTTAATCGAAAGCCCAAATACAAATTTTCATAGGTAGAACTTAAAAAATGACAGACTTTCATACAAACTATCAACCCCTATTTTATCCCTTTGAGGTATTATTTTCAAAAAATGTAATATACCTACTTCTTTTTTTTTAATCAAGAGCCCAAATACCAAGTTTCATACACATAGCTTGAAAAATAACTTGAATATGAAGGACTATCATACAAACATTCGACCCCTGTATAACCCCTTTTGGGCTAGAATTTTAAGAAACTGTGAAAGATTTACTTCTTCGTTTTTAATCGAAAGCCCAAATACAAAGTTTCATAGATAGAACTTAAAAAATGACGAACTTTCATAAAAACTTTCAACCCCTATTCTATCCCTTTGAGGATGAAATTTTCAAAAAATGTGATTACCCACTTCTTTATTTTTAATCAAGAGCCAAAATACCAAGTTTCATATACATAACTTGAATATGAAGGACTATCATAAAATCATTCAACCCCTTTTGCGCTACAATTTAAAGAAACTTTGAAAGATTTACTTCTTTGTTTTTAATCGAAAGCCCAAATACAAATTTTCATAGGTAGAACTTAAAAAATGACAGACTTTCATACAAACTATCAACCCCTATTTTATCCCTTTGAGGTATTATTTTCAAAAAATGTAATATACCTACTTCTTTTTTTTTAATCAAGAGCCCAAATACCAAGTTTCATACACATAGCTTGAAAAATAACTTGAATATGAAGGACTATCATACAAACATTCAACCCCTGTATAACCCCTTTTGGGCTAGAATTTTAAGAAACTGTGAAAGATTTACTTCTTCGTTTTTAATCGAAAGCCCAAATACAAAGTTTCATAGATAGAACTTAAAAAATGACGAACTTTCATAAAAACTTTCAACCCCTATTCTATCCCTTTGAGGATGAAATTTTCAAAAAATGTGATTACCCACTTCTTTATTTTTAATCAAGAGCCAAAATACCAAGTTTCATATACATAACTTGAATATGAAGGACTATCATAAAATCATTCAACCCCTTTTGCGCTACAATTTAAAGAAACTTTGAAAGATTTACTTCTTTGTTTTTAATCGAAAGCCCAAATACAAATTTTCATAGGTAGAACTTAAAAAATGACAGACTTTCATACAAACTATCAACCCCTATTTTATCCCTTTGAGGTATTATTTTCAAAAAATGTAATATACCTACTTCTTTTTTTTTAATCAAGAGCCCAAATACCAAGTTTGATACACATAGTTTGAAAAATAACTTGAATATGAAGGACTATCATACAAACATTCAACCCCTGTATAACCCCTTTTGGGCTAGAATTTTAAGAAACTGTGAAAGATTTACTTCTACGTTTTTAATCGAAAGCCCAAATACAAAGTTTCATAGATAGAACTTAAAAAATGACGAACTTTCATAAAAACTTTCAACCCCTATTCTATCCCTTTGAGGATGAAATTTTCAAAAAATGTGATTACCCACTTCTTTATTTTTAATCAAGAGCCAAAATACCAAGTTTCATATACATAACTTGAATATGAAGGACTATCATGAAATCATTCAACCCCTTTTGCGCTACAATTTAAAGAAACTTTGAAAGATTTACTTCTTTGTTTTTAATCGAAAGCCCAAATACAAAGTTTCATAGGCAGAACTTAAAAATTGACGGACTTTTATACAAACTATCAACCCCTATTTTATCCCTTTGGGGGTAACATTTTCAAAAAATGTAATATACCTACTTATTTATTTTTAATCAAGAGCCAAAATACCAAGTTGGAGGAGGAAGGAAGTTGGCGGTGAGTCACTCTGTGCCTCAGACAGCACGTAAAGCCGTCAATCCTGCACCTTATCTCTCTGGTTGTTTCAGACTTTCCATCCCATTGGACTATGAGACTGAGGGAATAGAGTGCGCCTGTTTTTGTGCACACACTTGTACTATAATACTCCTACAATATGGCTACTCTCTGAGCGAGGTTAGCCGCCGTGACTGGATTCAGTCGGGAGAATATTATTATTATATTCTATAAAATGTACACTTACCTTCATCTTGTCATAAGAAGAAGGTTTTATGTGTTTGTCGGTGAGTTTGGTAGACTTGGCAACACCGTGGATCCCATCAATAGCATACAGCCTCTCAACGTAATCCCACTGAGCGCGCTTGTTGCCGATGAGCAGATCCTTTTTCTGAAAATTGTTTCGAAAACATTTCAGCAAGTGGGGTGCATCATACATATGATAAATTTTCTTATTATTGATTTCATAATGAATAACGTGAGGATCATTATGACCAGTTCTAAGTAAATTTTCACGTGTCTCAGATATTAACGAATTTATTGCAGCAACATTGGCAGAGCCTTGATCAGACACAGTTACTCTCAAATCAAACCCAGTTTTAAGAACTTCAGCAATAATCTCTTTAAGTATCTTTTTTAGAGACATGGTTTTAATACCATCACGAACAAAATAAAATGCAATGGGTATTTTCCAAGGTGAAAATATTCCACGCAACATGAAAACTAAAGCTTTGTCAGCAACATTATGAGTGCGTTCACCACCTCCTAGATCCTCGAAACCTTCAATAACACCAGTATGGAAATTGAAAAACAAGTTTTTGTTAATGGCCATTTCATCAAAGAGTAGCGTACATTGCAAGCCCATAGTATTTTTGGTCTTCGCAGCATCTGCCAAATGTTGGAATATAAAATCATTAATACCTGGTCTTAGTGGGACATTGGTTAATATAGAAGATATGGTAGATTTAGCTGGTAATTTAACATTACACTTCTGTAAAAATCTATAACATTTTGGACTTAATTTATACAGTGAGAGTGCAAAAACTTTTTCATCAATAGTGTATCTCACTCCTTTAGGCTTTACACCTGACAATCTCAACTGTGAATCTACTAATAATTTGCCAAAATTACTTAAAAGTGGATACTTTTTAATAAACATTTTATATTTATAATAAAAAGACTGAAACTTTGATTTTAATTTTTTATATCTAGTACTTAATGATTTCAGCTTCAAGCGTAATGTTTGACATTGCTGATACATCTTTTGCTTGCGTGGGGTTAGTTCTGCCTTCTTTCGTATTCGTATTTCGCGAATTTTTGTATTTTTATATGATCTTATAGCATGGCTATATGATCTTTTACGTTTTGGGGTGGTCTGATCCAAACAAGATGTCTCATTGGAAGGTATGGTTTTTGATGGAATGGGACTCTGTTGCGAGTTACAAGATGTACTTGGGATACAATCAGTGGGACTCAGTAGTAAGTTACAAGATGTACTTGGAATATCATCATCAATGAGCATAGCATTGCATGAGTTCAGCCTCGACTGCGAGGTCTGAATGATATCTATTGTTGAGAGATGTTCTACATTTTTCTCTTCTTCTTTATCAACCGATAGACGTCCACTGTTGGACAAAGGTCTCTTGCATGGACTTCCACAGGTCTCGGTCTTGCGCCACCTGAATCCAGCGGCTCCCTGCGACTCGTTTGATGTCGTCGGTCCACCTGGTTGGGGGTCTGCCCTTCTCGGTGCGGGGTCGTCACTCCCGCACCTTGTGACCCCAACGACGATTGATGCATTAGATGTCAAAACCGAAGAGGAAGATGAATCTCCATGTGTAATTTGGTCTATATGCCTGGACGCAATTGGGATATGGCTGGTAACTTTAACGATGTTAAAGATACCGCCCTCGGGAACAAGCGGAGATATCTCAAGATATTTAAGATTTGACGATTGATTGTGAAGTGATTGTTCATTTAGAGGTAGATTTAATGAAGGAATTGCATCTGAAGTTAATCTTAAATTATTATTAATGTGCTCTGGTTTGAAATGACTACGACAAATTCTAATATTTTCTAATTGCGTCCGGGAGAAGTTACTCAAAAATGGGCAAATATCCAACCATACCTTCCATCTGTCGGGACAAGTAAACGGTATTCTGTGTAAATTTACTTTGTTATAACATTTAGGGACACAACATGACCGCATCCTGGATGAAAAAGTTTAGCACTCGCACTGAAGGCACATTTTATTTGCACAAAATAACGTGTGATAAGGCACAGCACAAATCAGACCATATAACTATCTAGATGAAACACAAGGAACTTAAAATTGAGAATGGAAATAGGGGATAGAAAGTAATAAAAATGATATCCTGATAAAAAACACCGTTCCGCTGCCGCCATTTGTCGAGAATTTTCATAATAGAAAAGAATATATGTACCTACGGCTATAAAATTGGAAGTACCGGGAAGAACCTACAAAACGGATAATAGTATTATTTTCGTTCATTAATCATAACTTTTACGATAGTGAAAGTACAGAAAATATTAAGCTTTATCAATTGTTAACTTGAGATTTCTTTTGTTAAAAACTACATTATTTATACACACCTTAAATAAGTAATCAATTCCTAATTTTATACAGTAAATTTTAATATTAGAAACTAAAAGATTTAAAGGCACGGATAATGTTAAACTTAGCACCGGAAACTTTACGTAGGCAGGAAATGACGATAAATGCGAACTTTTGGTAGTGTGAAATAGAGCGAGAACGCTTGGCACCAATATGAGTATGATAGGGACAGGAAAACTGGATAACTACCAACTATTATTATTAGAGAGAAAGGAGGGGCTGATTTTGTTGATATCCGACTGCCGAGTTTTCCTCGCATTTGCTGAGTTAATTTCCAAATTCTCCTCCGTTGTTTGATGCGATAATCTTTAATAGCGTGCAGCTTTTAGGATTGTGATGCGATACGCGACTCGATCGTCATGGGATCAATTAAATGATAAAGAAAATGAAAGTCAGCGTTGCTGCTTGTAGTGCTCGAACTGCTGCAATGCTAAAATACACCAATGCACTCAGTAAGTATACAAATGAATTAATAGCTGATGCCCGCGACTTCATCCGCGTGGATTTAGTTTTTAAAATCCTTCTGGAACTCTTTGATTTTCCGGGATAAAAAGTAGCCTATGTCACTCTCCAGGTCCAACTATACCCATGCAAAAATCACGTCGTACCATAGCTCTGTTTTGGCGTGATCGAAGGAAAAACCAACAAACAAACACAATTTCGCATTTATAATATTAGTATGACTTAACTAGCATAGAATTATTAAGAGTGCCAATGCCCATAAAAATTATTCTTATTAATAAATTAACTGTATCTATTTCTATGTAGACAATAATTTACAAGAATATTAGTCACAAATCAACCATGTTTTAAAGTTAGTGTTCTAATAATAAAAATTTACATGTACCATCAACCTACATACTTTACTTACCTATGTATATTTTTAATATTTTTCAGATAAGTTTCACACTGGAAAGACAAGTACTATGGAGACAACGGCAGAAGTTGTCGAATTTTTCGATAAACTATTTGACATGGTGGTGCAGCCAAAGGAAAACTGCATAAAGCAGTTAAAATTAATGCCCTGCACAAAACATTTTGGACAGAAGCTATAAAAAAATTAAAGATTTAAAATTTGAAGACAGTACTAGCAAACTTGCTATACAATCAGGAAAACCTTGCATTTTTCATCCCTAGAAGGTTGGATAACCTTAGAGATTCATAAGGATATCCAAATTATTATTCAAAAAGTACAGCATAGAGTATTTTTATCCAAGATTTATTAATCAAGACCGATTAGTAAATTTTTTTGGAAGGGCTCTAAATTATTGAATATTAATTCACATATCAACACATTTCTTTATTAATTTAAGTCATTAATTTTATCAAATTTTTTGTGCCCTCATTCAAAATTCGCAAACTGTGAAGTGGATAATGGTGATACATTATTGGATGGATTTTTTTTTTATTTCAAGATGAATTAGATGAAAATGAAAAAAATGTTAATGATTGTAATCAAATCCCATCCACTTCACAGGAAAAAGAACGAGATTGTCCAAGTGAGTCTATATTGAGTGATCAAATTATATTAGAGAAAATTAAAGTTAAATGCTCAGCATATACTGCTGGCTTCATATTTCGTAAAATGACAAAAAAACCAGTGTAAGGGTTGCTTATAAACTTACAGAAGCAGCTCTACGGATGAAAATACCTATTCATACTTTTTTTTTTATTATCAAATAAGAGGAATATACAAAAATGTTCTTATTAGCACACGAAAAACTACTTAGGTTTAAATTGTGAGCTATAAGCAGATTCTGTTAAACACAAATACCTATAATAACATTAACAAACCAACTTATCCAAAAAATATGATTTTAGTTTACGTTTTAAATTATTTTCTGTAAATTGTAATCTTATTTTACTAAATTGTTTATTTGACTCTTAAAGAACAGAGAATATAAATTGTTAAAAATTGATAATTTAGCATATGCTAATGAACATTTTGTAATTCTGTACAGGGATGCGAGTAGATATACGTATATTGTATACATAATTATTTAAATGAGAATGGGCATAAAAAAATATTGGTAGAAATATAAAATAGGTTGCATTAAACATTCTTTGAGGTTTTTCTGGTTGGGGTGTTGTTCCACACATACAGAATTATTAAAAAATATATTTTTAAAACATGTTATAAGATTACATGTGCACAATTGGTGCAATATGTTAAATAAAATATTAAAAGGGGACATGGAAGAAAAATACGTATCAGAAATGGCTGATATTCAAGAAATAGCTTGTGTAAAATATGAGTGTTTTAAATTAAGGAAAAAGTTTTAAATAAATAAGTTTTAAATTTATCTTTTTTGTTTTTTATTTTTAATTTTAAGTATTTAGGAAATCCCTACATTATTTGGTTGTCGATAGAAGTACATCACTAAAGTATCGATAACGAGTTATCGACTTGGGTAAGCCCTAGCTGCAACGCTACAGCAGCGCCAAAACGGAACAATTGGAAACTGGGTAGAAAAAGTCACTGTCGCATCTGTTACATAGTAACTAATACCTAATCTGTGGTCCCAAACCATACCCAAACAAAACAAAAATTAAATTCTAATTTTATTTTTCTACTTTTTAAGGGTGCGAATATTTTATATTATTATGGTGTACAGTACAATCTACATAAAAACATATATACGAAGTAGTTTTTAATTTTCCTTCCTGAATGAAATGTATCCGAAAGTTTGAAATCATATTTAAAAAGATATTGTGCTAACTGCTACAGGTTATTTGGGCTAGGTACATTGTTTTACGAGTAATAGGTACTCTATGATGGCTTCTCGTTGCATAAATCTGTTTCGGAATATCAGATGCAGTAGCGCAATTATATTACGCCAAAATCTTATGTCCACATTAACCTCAAAAAATAAAATCAGAGAAATTAAAGAATACAGGACTGAGAAAAATGTGACATACTTGGAAGATCCAGATTGTTTTGGGACTCTATCGGGAAGAGCACCTGTTCCTGATACGTTAGAAGATGAGGGCGATATTAAAGAGGAACAATATTTACAAAATAAACCACTCAAGTCCCAAAAGCTAACTATCAAACAATATGCAGATTTAATCAAGCAATATTTGAAACATAAGAGAATAAAAGAGGCGATTGATATCCTAGAAACAAGAATGCTAAAAGAAGACATGGTAAAACCAGAAAATTATATTTACAACATATTAATTGGTGCTTGCGCTGAAGTAGGCTATACAAAAAAAGCTTTTAAACTCTTTAATGACATGAAAAGAAGAGGTTTGAAACCAACAGGAGATACATACACTTGTTTGTTCCAAGCTTGCATCAATAGTCCGTGGCCTGCTTATGGATTAAAAATGGCTACTCATCTCAGGACCCACATGATTGAAAAGGGTATAGAACCAAATCTGACAAATTATAATGTCATGATTAAGGCATTTGGACGGTGTTCAGATATACCAACTGCATTTAAAATTGTTGATGAAATGATTAGCAAGAAAATCAAGATTAGAGTCCACACTTTTAATCACTTGATTCAAGCGTGTATATCTGACAAAGCCTATGGTTTAAAGCATGCTCTTATTGTGTGGAGGAAAATGTTGAAAAATAGGGAAAAACCTAATGTTTATTCATTTAATCTTATGCTTAAGTGTGTGAAGGACTGTAATTTAGGTTCCAAGGAGGACTTATTGGAAGTAGTAGGCTTAATACAGGAGCATATGGCTTTATTAAACCTGAAAACAAATAAAATAAGTCATATTGGAGATTCTAAATCCTGTCTTCCCTTACATACTCCAAGAAATGAAGATTTAAATACATTCAAATTAGCATCTCATTCAAATAATAGAGTAGTAGAAGCACCTCCAGATCTTAAAAATGAAACCATAGATATTAAATCAAATGAAGAAACAAAAGATGAAAATAAAGCTTTAGCTTTAATGAATGAAGGTAACACGGGTTTAGAATTAATTGAAAACTACAAAAGGCCAGGGTCACAAAATGTGCGAAGGAGAACTGTACCTAATTTGCTGTCCAAAGTTGTAGAAATTGATCAAATATTAGGTGTTCAAGAAGTTCACACTCCACAAGACAGGTTTGCAATAATTGGGGGACAAGAGGATTTCCTCAAAGAAATGGAAGTATACTCTGTGAAACCAGATATAAAAACATTCACACAAATGCTGCCTTTATTAGAAGATAATACAGAAGCCGAAAATAAACTACTTGAAGCAATGCAAACTTTAAATATTAAAATTGATATAGATTTTTACAATGCATTGATTAAAAAGAGATGTTTTAGGCAAGATTATGACAGTGCTTTTGTAAGTTATCTCTTGTGATCACCCTACTAATGCACGAGCAATCTGTTTCTGTTCTTTTCAGCTCCATATTTTGCTGGTAATAACTAATAAAATTTCAATTTCATAGGAGGTTAGAGATATTATTGAGGAAGAAAACAAACGACGGAAAAAACACCCATTGAACAAGAAACACAAAATAAAAGTCAACATAATGACCTATGGTGTTCTAGCCTTAGGATGTAAGACAAAGGTGACAGCTGAAAAACTACTCAATGAAATGAATGAAAAACAATTCAAGTGAGATCAAAATTTTACATTTAAGTATAGAGGTCCTTTACTTACTACATACTCAAGTCTACTTGGGTGAATTTTTGAAGAACATTATTTACAATATTGTTTTGGCCTTTTGAAGATTTGGGAGGCTATCAAAATTGCCTTCTTAGACCTCTTTTGACCTTGACTTCATCAGCGGTTCCCATTATTGATTGTCATCAAGAGTAAACCTATGTTGCAATTAAAAACCCATAAACTTCTAAGAGTCAAGGTCTTAGTTTGTGGTGGACCCCTGTTCATAATTTCTTTTAAATTAAAATGAACCTATACCTAACAAAAATGAATATATGATTTTTATAGAGAATTATTTGTTTCAGGGTAAACATAGAAATCTTGGGTACTTTATTGAAGAATGCAACTTTTCAAATGCAGTTTGGTTACATTTTATACATAATGGACATAGCAAAAAAGGAAAATATAAGAGTAAATGATGCATTTATAAAGCATTTGGAGATTTTTAATGATAGATGCCTAAAAAGCATACAAAAGGTACTTATTTAATAACTATGCATTTCAGAGACATTATTTTGTTGTAATATTTTTACGTTTACATTGTCATCTCAACTACTGGTCCTTGGTGATATCTTGTAAGGATCGCAACAGCACACAATCTTGACCAGTGGCTCCCAACAACTTGCTTAAGATCATCTGTTTAACTTGTGCACATTTTGAAGTACTAAAATCTTTACTAAAATATTCAATACATGAGATGAGATGTCCTACACAATATATCTTTAGCTTAACTGACCCAATTGAGTGTTTAGTTTAAAAAAGATTAGTTGAATAAAAAATTATTCTATTTTATTCAAGGGGTTGCCCTGAAAAATATGTGTTATGCCCTGGCAATAGGTAACTAATTGTGATTATTTTATCTACAGATAGATTGCTAATTGTAGACTATCTATGATCAGCTTTTAAAAGTATATAAGCCATGCTGAACATGAAAAATAATCCCTTTCCCTAAGTGTAATGCTTATGCTAGGCGTGGGCACGATAAGGGTGGAACCACATCTGTGAGGATCGATTCGGATTTTGCCTATACAAAACTGTCATTTTCCATACATTCGTGTACGCATCGAAAAGCCGATTTGATCCGTACACGTTTCTATGGAATTTGACAGTTTTGTATGGGCGAAATCCGAAACGATCCTCACAAATGTGGTTTCACCCTAAATGTGCAACAGGGGGGGGTTAAAACATAGTGGTTATATTATATTTGGATGTAGTGTTTATATTCTCTTTGGGTGGGGTTTGACCTGTCAATCTTTCAAATTTCAATTAAGGCTGTAGGTAATATGAACTTCTATTTTCAGAATGAGCAGGAAAATAGAGAAAGTCCAGTACTTGTGGCAGCATACAAGAGATTTAGTAACATTTATAACAACTGGTTGAAAGACATCAATGTGGGAGAAGCTTTGAAACCTGAACACCCATGGAAACAATTTATGGAACCACATCCAACTCCAATTCAGAGAGAAAACTTTCGAATTGTAGAGCCCAAGAAGTTTTACAAAAGAAATCGCAAATTTGTTCGTTACCGTCCTAAAATGTAATTGTTTAAGTATATTTAATTATAAAAATAAAAATACTAGAAATTATTTTTTCCTTTTATTTGTTGTAAAAATGATTAATGTCTTACAATACTTTGAGACATTTATATTTTGATGTGGTGCAGCTTCCGGTTCAACTCTTCAAACTTGAGCAGCTTTCGGATGAAGAAATCGCCATAACGATGAGCCACCTTAGTATCGGCAATGTGTATCATGTCATTGTCGATGTAGAAGTCCAACTGCAATGATACAGACAGATGCATGTTAAAAATGGTAGATTCTGATTACTATGTAAATATGAATGCCTTTATTAATTTGGTCTTTATTTTTATAAGTCTCTCCTTTGATACCACAGACCACTCAAGATGACTTTCTGCTACCAAATATGTAGTATAATCATGAATAAAATGAAATATTCTTTAATTTCATTCATTCTTTATTTCAAAGAAGAAGGTGGCCGTAACGCTAAGGGCTCGTTTATGGACACGAGGCGCATACCCCAATCGATATAGTTATCTTACTTTGCAAACTCCCGATTTTCCCCCTTCTTTAATTAAACTAAAAATAATTTTTGATTTTGTTTTTATTCCAATGATGTTGGGCCACTATTATACACAACTATTCCAAACATGTCGATAGCTTTAATAGTTACTGAAATAATCGACTGTGACAGATGGACGGAGAAAGGCTCACCATAAGGGTTCCATTTTTACCATTTTGGTATGGAACCCTAAAAATGTGGCTAATGGTTAAGAATAGAGTCTAAGCCTGTCGCATAGGTGTTCTAAATAACCGATAAATCGCAAACGAATTTATGTAGAAAAGGATTTGAAGACTGTTTATGAAATTTAAATACCTCAGATCCGCTCTGGAACTTGCCATCGAGGCCGCTAGGACCCTTTGACCACACGACGTTCTTCATCTTGTGCTTGAAGCACAGCAGGTGTATGGCGAGCGCGGCGTGCTCGCGGGCCGCGTCGCGCTCGCCGCCGCGCGCCGCCGACATGAACGCCGCGAGCTTGGCCAGCGGCAGCGTCGTGTACAGCTTCAGGTACGAGCGGATCGTCGGGAGCATCTTCTGTTGGCGGACCTGAGGTACGACGAACAAACCATTTTGATCCAGTAGTACGTACAATAACAATTTTTATTTTAATTACCCAAAGTTAGCCTCATCACCTGTTGTCATCTACGACGGCGAGCTGGCGTACACTATAGCTGTCATGCCATATAGCTAGGTGTCATAGTATTGTAACTAGCTTTCATATACTATAGCTAGCTGTGATATAGGTACTATAACTAGCTGTCATATAGGTACTATAACTAGCTGTCATTTATACTATAGCTAGATGTCATATACTATAGCTAGCTGTAACAAACTATAGCTAGCTGTGATATAGTATAACCAATAGTCAAATACAGCAGTTAGTTTGTATTTGATGGCGACGTCTCGATCGTTGGAGCCGGCTCGAGCCGGTTTCTTTGAATAAAAAATGATTCTATGTTATTGTTGTGTACACACCTCGTCCATGAACACCTGTGTCTGGTGTTTGACGGCGTCGCGGCCGTAGTTGGAGCCGGGCTCGATGGGCGGCGGGCAGGGGGACAGGAACTTGGGGCACGCGAACGTGAAACAGCTCTCAAACTCGCCCAGGTCACCGTACTGCATCTTGAACATCTTCTCGTGGTAGTTCTTTTCACGCAGCACCTGCACATTAGAGTCAACCTATGAAGTTAAAAACAACTCGAATGGCGCTGTAGCCTGGGCAAATAGCCCCTCCTCCCCAAACAAAGAAGAAACAAACAACTCAAACTTTTAAGTGGGCTATGGGTATAATTTAAAATTGCAAGACCCCTTCCAAGTTTGCCCACTTCCATCTTAGACTACATAGTCTCTTATAACCAGGTGAAATTGCAGCACTGAAGGGCTATCTTTTCTTTTTCTTCATCAACCCATACACATTACACATCCACAGCTGGACAAAGGTCTCTTTCATCTACTTCCACAAGCCTTTTTCTTGCGCCACCTGAATCCAGCGGCTCCCTGCGACTCGTCTGATGTCGTCGATTCAACTAGTGGGAGGTCTGCCAAGTGCCAACACTGCGCTTCCCGATGCGGGGTCGCCACTCCAGCATCTTGGGACCCCAACGACCATCTGTTCTTCGAACTATGTGCCCCGCCCATTTCCACTTATGTTTCGCGACTCGCTGAGCTATGTCGGTGACTTTGGTTCTACTACGGATCTCGCGCAGGGAAACTCCATTGCTATCTTGTTATCAATAAAAAAACTCCCTTCGAACTTGGTTGGGTAAAAAAGTATTATTTTCTAAGTAAATATGTAAATACTTTTTAGGGTTCCGTACCCAAAGGGTACCAACGGGACCCTATTACTAAGCCTACGCTGTCCGTCCGTCCGTCCGTCCGTCCGTCCGTCCGTCTGTCAGCGGGCTGTATCTCGTAAACCGTAATAGATAGACAGATGAAATTTTCACATATTATGTATTTCTATTGCCGCTATAACAACAAATAATAAAAATTAAATTAAATTAAAAAAATTAAATAAAAATATTTCCATGGGTACATGGAAATATTTTTATTTAATTTTTTTTAACGGAACCCTAAAAGAGCGAGGCCCGACTCGCACTTGGCCGATTTTTTAAAATATAAAATAAATCTTCTTCATGAAACTCTTGGCCGAGCGGTCATGGTCATCATGAAGTAACATCTTTATTGGCAGATGTGATCCGCCTTACAATAATCTCTATGATACAACTAACCTGCTGAATAGATTCGTCCACACATTGCGGATGGAGCACCAAACAGATGGCTAGGAGATGGTACATTTGCTCCGTCTGCTTGTTGATCTGATCGTTCTGGTAGGAGCGCGAGGAGAACAGCTGCTTAGTGCGCTGCATGTACAGCAGCGCGGAGGACAGCGTGCGGATGGCGTCCGCGTACCGCCGCATCATCATGTACGCGAAGCCCACGTAGTAGGACGTGGATATCTGACACGCGGGGACGTGCGAGTATTGCGACTTCTTGTGCAGCTCGATGTTTTCTAGTACCTGTGTGGTTATGCCGAGTTTTAATTCATTTGACCGTAAAAGTTAACTATGAAATTAGCATCAAAGTAAAATGAACCATAATAGTATCGATTTAATGTCACAAATTCAATACAAACGATTTTAATTTGGAGCGTTTTCGTTACGTAAATGTATAAGAATACATACACGAAATTGAGCTCTAACTCAATAATGTCATGGTTTATTTTACTTTGATGGTAATGTCATAGTTTACTATTCATAGTTAACTATCCAATCTTGTACTAACCCCTCAGCACAGTGGTTTCATTTTGTATTGTATTTAAGGAGGGAACGCCTGCTAACGTAGATGACCATCCTGTCCTGTGTCAGAACTATTCCACCCAATTCCCCGTCTTTGGACACAGGTTACTGGTGCCCAGGCAGCCTACCTTCCCTACCTAGCCATCAAACCTACCTGCAGCTTTCGTAAATCTAACAATGTCCCCTGTAGAAAGCTTTGGTAGGTCTTCTGATGGTTTAATTTTACGTTAAAATCTTATTTATGTATTAAATAATTTATGGTTTTATCTTACATCTTATTTATTACAAACTAGCTTATACGCATGACTTCATCCATGTGGAGTTAGGTTAGTAATTCCACGGGAACCCTCTTTTTTCTGGAATGCCTATATAACTCTCTAAGTCCTCTTATCTGTTACTCCGTTGCTGCGTGATTGAAAGACAAACCAACAAACAAACACTTTTGCATTCATGATATTAGTAATATAATTGGTTTCCTAATTTACTTCCATTCTTTACAATCCAGACCTGATCTCAGATAGAAAATTACTGATAGAATGCCCGAACCATGATCAGTTCATTCAGAATAATGCTTCCACATTATGCAGAGGCAATCTGAAAAGACCCTGCAAAGATTATAAAAGGATAGATATTTATGTTATACCTTGATGGCTTGGTAGTAGTCTCCGAGCAGCGAGTGCAGTCTCAGCAGGCCCACCAGCGAGAAGTAGCCCAGCATCTTGTACAGCGAGTGGCGTCCAAACTCGCCCGCCACCGAGTCGGGGTCGCCGCCCGCCGCGTACACCTGCGACCAATACGAGTGTAAACAAGACTACTGATATAGTTCTTGCAATTCACGAGGGCGACTGACTTATGGTTGTGTGTGTGTCGTATCTGTAAAAGTGTGAGCGAGCGCAATGCTCGCGCCTGCCCGCTCACACTTAGGCTTTGACAGGCACGCACACTTATGCAATGTGCATGTACACGAAGTAACCATAAGTAAAGCTCACTCGCCTTCGTGAATTTCAAAATTACTGATAATCGATAACTCCTCTAGGAAATGTACAGCCATAGGGAGAGGTTGTGAGACGAAGACGACGACGAATGTTTGCGTGTGTGCGTTTTGTAAGCATTCGCGTATTTTTCTTCCGAGTTGATATTTAATACGGTCGTCGCCGGCGCTCGCGTGAAACTTTGAAAGTTCCTGACATTCTATGTTCCATGCAGTAGAATCCATGAATGTAAAAAAGATTTAAAGAGCAAAAAAAACATATTTTAACACAATTCATAATAGGTACATATTTTAAATCTTTATACATATTGCTTAATGAAAACTATAAGTGACAAAGAGTCCAATGAAAATAGCCTAATGGCCGATTTCACAGACGTCAAGTGACATTTTACCAAGGAATAAATTGGGCGTTCTTACAGTTTTGTATTGAAAATACTGTCAAAATATCAAAATTACGTTCGGATAAGACTTATTTTACATTGGTGAAATCAGCCATAAGAAAGCTACTGATTAGTCATGCCAGAAGGAAAGCACAGTTTCAGAATACATATAATTATAAAGTCTTAGGTTAAGTTTAACTGAGGTTTTTTAAGAAAGCTACATAGTAAATGGTATTCCATTACAGAGCTCAGTGAATTAGTAGTTCTGTAAACTACTTATTGACTCAGCTGTGAACTATTGTGATTTATTGCTTACCTCAAGTTGCTTCTTGATGTTAGACTTATCTACCAGAGAATGAAGCACATTAAGAATACAGAGCACGTTCCACGCTTTGTTCTCAGTGTTCAGAGCCTCAATCTCAGCTTGGCTCAATTTGGAGGTGCGGGACCTACAGAAACACAAATACACAATAACCAAATTTATACACAATAAACAAATTTTTTTCATGATTTTGAAATAACTGCCCCTTATTAAGCTCATCTTCTCCCCTCCAAATAATAATCAGACAGCTAGTGTTAGGAGTGGGTACGACAATAGTGCAATGGGTGGGGATCAGGACCTTTAACTTTTGGGCTATAATAATTCATGTGTACAAAGTTGTGGGCATCAGCTAGTAATAAAATAACATCAACCTTTACTAAAACAAATCTCATTCATCTCAAGGTACTAACACAATTTAACTATCACCATTTTTTGTGCTTATTATTCAAATATTTTTATTGAAATTAAAATAATATATTTAATTACAATTTAAGGTATACAACTAGTGGTGTGCTAGTGATAAATAGTTTATGATCTCCCACTTTCCAAACTAGTATAAACTGTATCTTGGAAAGTAGAAACTTCCCTCCTTCAAGGATTACATGTTTTAAAACACAATTGGTGAAAATTTTCTCGATAATATATTTTTTTGAAAAATACATGTTTTGCACACATTTTGCTATTTATCTCAAGAGGTGCAAACTATTTTTGTTGGGTTTTTGTTTTGTCAAGAAACCTAGAATTATTTTTCAATTACTTGTTTTAATTTTTCGATTGGTTGCTTAATTAACTTTTAATTAGGTATAGTTTTGGCGCTTACGTCGTTAAAAATATGTGTCGTGCGCATCTATTTTGCGCGTATCTATCCCGCTCGATGCTTACTTACGCTCCTGTTTCAATCAATATTCTAGCGGCATTACTGCCCAGTCTTAAGTGTTGGTGGTAAATGGTAGTGCCCCAGTACTTTGATTTACCACAGGAAAAATCTTATTTCATATGGTACCAGTCCACTATATTTGTATTAATAAAAGTATATTTAACACTTGCCTGTACTGAGCAAACGACTGGAACTGATAAACAAATTCATCAATAAGTTCCCACAGCCACTGGTCGGGTAACTCCAGGGGAACAGGGGTCTCAGCAGACAGGATGTAGTTGAACAGGTCACAGTAGTTGTAGAACGAGAGGAATCTTTGCTCAGGCTTTGGACCACCAGGCACTCGTGCATAGATATCACGGAAGTACAACTCTTTGTAGAGGATCATGAAAACCTTAAAAACATAATATATCAATCAAAATCAAATATAATTAGTAGTGATTTTGTAATTTATTTTTCCATAATTTATTTTTATTTTTATTATGATTAATTATTAAGTACCTATAATTATCTATATCTTAATATATATTTCTTGTATGCGTGTGTATGTCACTGAACTCCTCCTAGACGGCTGGACCGATTTTGATGAAATTTTTTGTGTGAGATCAAGGGGATTCGAGGATGGTTTAGATTCACCATTTGGTCCACTGGAAAATGTTTATTTAACAAATTTTTATTTATAAGTAGTGGCGGTACGAAGTTCGCTGGGTCAGCTAGTAATATATGTATAAAAATCAATTGCTGTTAGTTTGTCTCGCTAAAACTCAAGAACGGCGGGGCCGATTTAGCTGATTTTGGTTTTGACATTTTTGTCGTAGTCCAGGGAAGGTTTAAATGGTGAAAAAAAAAGATCAAAATCATATTATTAGCAAACTTTTAAATATAAAATTTTGCTAATAATATGAATGAATTTGAAATATCCATCAATTAAATTTTCATATTATGTACCAACAGGTGTTTCGAGTTCCCTTATTGACTGATCATTAAATTTACACTTCATGTTTAACCTAGTTTGGGTATTATTTATGTATGTTCTGATAAGAGTGCAGAATTATGAAAATATTCAAACTAAACTAAATCTGTAGACTGACAGAGAAAAACTGAACAAATACATCCAGTTCTTAACTTTTTACTTAGACATAATTTTTCTACAAAATAGACAATATTATCATACTTCCAGAGTTAAGTCAAAGTAGTAGAAGAGCAAGAATAATTTCTAACAAAAGCAAGTGATATTTAATCACTTAACACATATTATATACTTAACTTGGAAAAGTTTCTAGGATTTTAAGTGTACCCCAGACTCCCCAGAGAGGCTGAAGTCTTATGTCTGCTAAGACTAAGATCTAAGATGATACCTATATAACCGCTGTATAATTTTTATTACTCTAATATTATTTAAAAACTCTTAAATCTTATTTAACTTACATGATCATTATCCACAACCGGTGCTACCTCTTTCTCATCAGGCCAGGGAGTATTCTCAAAATATTGCTCCGTTAGCTTAGGGAATGTATTTTCATAGAGGTTCAGAATCTCAAATGTCATTCCCTCGGTGATCATGTTGCGGAAATATACTAAGAACTTCTTAACCTGTTGATAAATGGTTTACTGCAATTTTTTATTTAATGCTATAATGTATGTTTACATGCATTCAAAGTTCACATAAATTTGGAGTCCTACTAACAGTCATGTGACTGCATGTGACATCATTTTCCAAAGCTGCGCTTAGTTGCAAGTTGCCAGCTGCAGTAGCAGTAGTTTATTCATGCAGTGTTTTGTTTTGTTTCATCGCTTCCAGTTACAACACAAGCACAGAATACCCAACAATGCCATACTGAAGAGCGGGAACAGGCTGAGTGTTGCACTATGACATCACACACTTCGAACGTGGGTTGTCGCACTCAATTTAAAATTCTATATCTTGGAAACTAATGGACATATTGAAATAATTCTTTCACAAGTATGTTTTATTTTCAACAGAGAATACAGATAGCTAACAGTCAAAAGTAGTGAACATTCTTAATTCAAACAACATACAGATTCCTTTTTAATAGTGATAGTTTGATCACATAGCTTACCATATCAGGCATTTGATAATATGATGATCTGTCATATTCCAAATCATACTGTGGATCTCCGGTGTGGGACTCATAGTCTCCGTAAGACTCATATCCACCCTAAAACATTTATAACATAGTATTAATTATTATGTAGGAGTATGTAAGAGATCCAACCTAGTAGTGTAGCTGAAGTGGCAATGTGTAGACCATAATTATAGTTCAAAGAACTGATGGTCGTTGTTGTCCCACGGTGCTGCAGTGGCGACCTTGTATCGGAAAGTAGTGTTGGCACTTAGCAGGCCCAATAGGTACGTTTGGTATTCACTCTGGATACAGGCAGCACAGAACACAGAAACACAGAAGTCTATGCAAGAGACCTACGTCCAGAAGTGGACATTTATCGGTCTATAAAGAAGATATCAGAAATTTAATTTTATTTATATGTAGGAATATGATTTATCGAAAACCCGTAAGTTGCTAAACTGAACTTTTAGGAAAAATATACAAACCTCATTATAGTCGTCACTTGAATACATTTTGCGATTTATTACACAAAATTCACATGAATAATTATAATTTGTTGGCAATAAATCCTCTCATTCTCATACAACTTGAGGTTAGAGGATACCGTAGGATAGGTTATAATCACAGAGTACTATTTTGGTTATAATATAACCAAATGTACTTACTTTGTGGTTATAAGTTTAAAACCATAGACCACGAACACTAAGGATAGTGATCTGTGGCATGAACTGACAGGAATAGAAAATCGCAATTCTTTTGTTTCGGGCAATTTTCGCAGAATTTTCACAATTTGTTATTGTTAAATCTCGGAGTAATCAAAATGCTAGGGAGAACTTTATTGTTACGAAATCTATACCCCGCTAAACCTTCCTTTATCTTGAGAAACTTAGCGGTTACCTCGCCCACCTACGATATAATTAAAATTCAAAGTACTGATGATTTTAAGGCTAAAGTTATCAATAGTAAAACTCCTGTTGTTGTAGATTTCTTCGCGACGTAAGTATCTATTTATCTTAATAAACTCTGTGATTTTCAGCATTAACTTGTAGGTTAATATCATATGTCTAATAATTTTAGATGGTGCAATCCATGCAAGCTGCTTACACCACGGCTTGAATCAATTATCTCTGAGAATAAAGGCAAAGTAATTCTGGCCAAAGTGGATATTGATGAACAAACAGATTTAGCCTTAGATTATGAAGTAAGTTCCGTGCCAGTCCTTGTAGCTATCAAGAATGGCAAAGTGCAACAGAGATTGGTTGGATTACAAGATACAGACAAGTTGAGGAAATGGATTACACAGTTTACATCTGATGACTCTGAAGTCAATGTCCATAATTGATTGGAGAAAAGGATTTTTCCCTTCATAATATATGTAATTTATTTTTGTTGTTATCTATGATAAAATTATGTAGTTGAAATAAAATATAGGAGAAAAGGTAAATAATCATTTTATTCCTGTAAACATTGTATTATACTCCTAGCCCTATTGTAAACTGTGTCATCAGGTTTTACTAATTCAGTTGGACCAGACTGATTATTGTCACAATCAGCATCTTGTTTGGTTTGCAACTCTGTCCATTCATCCATTTGTTTAATGATTTTATTAGCATCATTGAGAAGTATGGTTTTAATATTGCCTTTAGCTGATTCAAAATATTCAAGTAATAAAGGCCAAGAAGACTCTGGTATCAGTTGGGTTGAGAATTTGTTTTTATGAAGCCAAACTTGCCTCACTTTCATAAACTTCCAGTTCTGCCTGTCGTGTTTCCACTGAGATAAATAATTTAGACATTGTGACTTGGTTTGGTTCTTTGCATATGCTCTTTCTAAAGCAAGTCTCACAGCGTATTTTTCTTTTTTTATTTGCCTTTTTGACATTTTATTCTTTTTACCTGTTGCAGGCTCCTCTGCTACTGTGGGAGCCTTTTTCTTTTTCTTAGATTTTTTAGGTTCTTCTTCACTATCTGAATTTTCACTGTCGTGCGGCCTTTTCACTGTCTCAGAATGGGAGGTTTCGCTTTCTTCTTCATTGTTTAGTTTATTGGACTCTGGGATTACCAAGTCTTCTGTACACAGTTGGATGTTCTTTTTTTTATCGGATTTCTTTTTCTTATTCCGCCCCATGATAGTTTAAGATTGTTTTAATTATTTATTATATCTTATGACATAATAACCCAAAATAATAAATAAATTTTTTTCTAGTTATTGTGCCCTAAAAATCCATGGAATCCATAGACCACGATGGAATCAACTTTAAACCACCGCTTTAAACATAACCTCTAAATACCATAGACCACCGACCAGGAAACAAAGGCCATAGACCACGATTAGGGTGGAACCACATTTGTGAGGATTCTGCCTATATTGTGAGGATTCGGATTTTGCCTATACAAAACTGTCATTTTCCATACATTCGTGTACGCATCGAAAAGCCGATTTGATCCGTACACATTTCTATGGAATTTGACAGTTTTGTATGGGCGAAATCCGAAACGATCCTCACAAATGTGGTTCCACCCTTAAATACCATGACCCAGCCTGGCGATCGCGAAACTTTTATCGCTGTCCTTAAAGGACTATTTCAATGTCAAAACATGATTTTGGCCAACAGTTTGACATTGATGCAGTCCTTTAAGGACTGAGAAAAAGTTACGCGATAGACCCCCGTATTATATTGTAAACTCTTGTTGTTCCTGGTCTGTGTTGTAAACATAGACCACGAACATTATGGAAATACTACTACCACAGATTATAGATATCAGTATGATGATATCTATCACATATCTATGACATTACCCGATCACCACAGAGTGCCTACCTACCCTTTGTCTATCACCATGGAGCTAGGAATTACGACTACACCGATACGAATTTTCAATACGGTCTAAGATCCGGAAATCGCACCAAAAAAATTTTCATGTAAAATGTTGCCACGAAGCGCGAGACCCATGGTTCGCACTGTCAAAAAGATATCAGATCTCATGTAGTTGTAGAGCCAAGCTTCTAACTCTACACGCCGCGCCCTAAATCTACAAGCCCTAACTTCACAAACTCTGCACGTTTGTTAAAATATGTGGCTTAGCCATTTCGCTACCTACCTGGGTGAATACCTGGGCGTAAGGTGAAGGTGCTTTCATGCGATGGCCAAGTCAATCTATTTATTTAAAACAAAATATTTTTAATATTGATAATATGGTCACTATAGATGTTCTTAGGTTAGCTAATTACGTAATAACTTAAGACAGAAGGACCCTTAAGTAGGGACTGAATAAATTAACCGACTTGGTATTTCATGGATCTCACAACTTTTTGCGGTAGAAGAACTGAGTTGTGAGACTTGTTTTTGAAAAAAGGTTATGTTTTTTTATGGTATCTCATTTCTTTTTGTAGATAGTCCTACTTTTTTCCTTTCCGGTACCTTCTATTTCTTGAATACCAACAACGGATTTTCTTAAAGCCTTTCTTAAAGCTTTAAGAAAGGCTTTAAGAAAATCCGTAAGACAGAGCTCTGTCTTATGAGATTTTTGAGGTAGTCTTCCTGTTTTTCTTTTCCGGTACTTCTTTTTGAGCTTCAGCTACAGCTTTTCTCAAAGCCCGCTACCCGTCTCAATGGGTTTTTGTACATATGCAGGTACACTGATTCATTCACTGCAAATGTAACTTTGTAATCCTATATATTTATATGGGATTACAAAGTTATTTATGCAGTTGGTGTATCTAGAAAACTGGACCGAACTGGACTAAAATATTTTATTTTAGTTTTTTCTTGATTCATACACTAAACACTAATTGTGTTCTAAATTTGAAGCTTCTATGTCTGCTAGAAGTGCCAGAGTTTTGATGATCGTTCAGTCAGTTTAATTTTGTTTTTAAGTTTGTAACTGTAACTAGTCAAAGTTTCTTAATTTTGTCACTCACTGACTCAGTGAGTGAAATTAAGAAACTTTGACTTACAGTTATAGTTACTTCAATCTTGAAATATACCGTGTTTATACAATGCCTGCTTGGTTAGGTACTGAAAATTTAGGCTTCTACTATATGGGGGTCGAAAATGGCCTGAACTGCTTCGAGAAAAGGATGGTACGGCCGTGCCGCTTTTTTGCTCGACTTGGCGAGATTTCCCAGATTCATTGTTCATTACTTTTCTATTAACTATACAATAGTTCTTGTAGTAACGAAACGATGGTGTTCTTTTCATTTTGCTTCGGAATATTGCTATTCACTTCGTCCTCTCTTCACTAACCATGTCTCGCATTCATATAAAGCGATGGCACAATAATTTATTGTTTCATATCTATCACTAATCTAGATTTTATTTTAAATTGAGAGAATGAGAGTGGAAGACACGGGTCGACAAACTAGGCTATTGGCATTCTAATTGCGCCAGTAGAATTATCTTCTGCAAGCTATACCCAGGCAAAAAATCACGTCGATCCATAGCTCTGTTGCAGAGTGATTGAAGGACAAACCAACAAACACACTTTCGCATTTATAATATTATAGTATGATGATATTATCTCTCACACACTTAAACAAGTGAATCATGTTCTAGCGCTCATACATATGGGGACGCATAATGTGTGTCTGGGGGGATGTTTGACCCTTCCAATAGGTCTGGCAGCTTACAGATAATATCGCAATAGTTCCCTGAGTATCATGTATAAAAATCAGAACTGAGAATATAAGTTAACTTAAATTATATATTTTTTTGGGAGCTTCAAAGCGTATGGCTAAAGTAACCGCCGGCGGTAAGCGTCTGGCAGTATTAATTTATTAATTTTTACAATATTCTTTAAAACATATATGAAAATCAGCCCTGAGAATTTAAGATAAGTTATTCTAGTTTTTACCTACCTTTAGCACCTGGTATCTGGAAATTGGCCGTCGGCACAATCTAGCTGGTACGCATATACTGAAAGGACATTCGAACAGTACTCTATCGTACACAAATAATTGCTGAGAAAATAACTTAGGTCTGGCGGCACTGGGATCTTGGACCAAAGGTCGTTATGGCCATATGGCAATACATGGGCAATAATAATATTGGCAAGTGGCAACTCAACTTTAGAGCGCGTTTGCAATTTTTTGACTTTTTGGCACGTCACAGCCGCGTCATCATGTCTTCGTGTCTGCTTTTATCGCTTGGGATTTAAATATTCGGCATTATCACATCTAATCGAAACGTTTTTATGTGAATTGTAAAGTTAAGACTGTTAAGAAAATAAAATTTAAGATGGAGTTGATAAGGCAGGTGTCCCATACACAGTTTCTGTTCCCCGCAGCAGCTGTGGCGGTTGTTTTAGTATGCGCAGCTCTCGTATTTATATTCGGTTTCCACACGGCGGAGCAGCCACAATTCGACAAGCTACCGCTGGTCGTGGACGACAGGAAATCTTCAAACAAGAAAAGGAAAACTAAGGAAAAGGTGAGCGCTCCAAACTACCTACGGTTCGCCAGTGCCTGTGCTCATTTTATTTTTAACCTTCAAGCATATGTTTATAAAACCTTACAAGAAATATACTTAAATCCAATTATTTCGGTAATTGTATATAACTGAGCATGATAAACACAGCTGTTCTAATTATGAAAATTGTTATTCAATAACTAATAAATATGACCTAGAATTTATTTAAAGTCCAAATTTGGTACTCTTTTTATTTTAGAAGGCTTCTCCCAACCGCACTGCAAATGACGACACAAAATCAAAGGCGGAAAGCACTAAGAAATCACCAGCAAAGGAGAAAAAGGAAGAGAAAGTAAAAGATGTTGAGAAGCCCAAACCCAAAGAGAGGGTTGAAGTAAAAGTTGTTAAGAAGGAAGCACCGGTTGAAGCTAAGAAAGGAAAGAAGAAGGCAGCGGTGGAGGCAGAAAAGCCTGCAGATTTTGACGATGGCCTGTGGGAAGAGGTGCCAAAAAAGAGTGAAAAGAAAAAGGTAAAGGGCCCTGATGAGAAAGAGAAGAAGGAGAGTCCATCTAAGAAGAATAAGAAAAAAGTGAAAGAAGCAGATATAGAAGTTGCACAGCCTGATCAGAAGGAAGTTGTTGAAACCATTAAGGTCCTGAGTGCAGAGGGCCCAGAGGTAGATGAAGATTCTGCTAGAGCTTTGCAGGCTCAGGTTGAGGAACTACAAAGAGTCCTCAAGGAGGTAAATCATTCTAGGGGCTTGTCTGTACATATCAGTGTCCATAAGTAACAGTTCCTTTTTTTTTGTTTTTTTTTAATATATAGACTAGCGCTTGACTGCAATCTCACCTGATGGTAAGTGAAGATGCAGCCTAAGATGCAGCGCGCTTGCCTAGAAGATGCCTATTCACAATTGATTTAAAGGTACCCAAGTTATAGTCAGTTGGAAAAACGGAAGTCGAAGGGTATTCCAAATTTTAGCAGACATATTGGAGGGTGGAGACCAATTCTAATATCACTTTACTGACTAACGAAGATATATATTTTCTCCAAGTGATTTCAGACATGATGTCTTAGGATAGGGCAACAAAAGTCGACATAGTTCATAATGCTAGTCTTGGGTACGGGCCCATAAAATTTGAAATTACCCATTATCCTTTATATTTTTCTTTTGGTAGGCGGAACTCCGTGACCAAGCTCTGCTCGGTGGCACGGATGAGGATGAAGGCACAGAGAATGAACTGACTGAAGTCAAGGACCTCAGGAGCAACAAGAAGATGGAGAACAAAGAGAAGCAGACCAAGAAGAAGGTTAGTGAGGTTAGTGTTTCATCATTTTGTTTACTTAAAGATATGGCGTTTTTTTAGTTAGGAGTGGGTATGATAATAGTGCAATGGGTGGGGATTGCACTGTCAACTTTTCAGTTTTTAGTTCACACCTTTAAACATTCAACTATGGAGGCTATAAATAAGCGTTTATAAATAAGACAAAACTGTATTTTACCAGAAAGTTTGTTACCTATTTATTATTTATTATTAGTAAGAGCACCACCTCGCAAAAAAACTGGCCCATCAGTTTGGTGAGTTTAGTATGCTTAGAACCTTTCTTTTGTTAAAGAGAAGAACCTTTCTTTTTCTTTCAGGCTTAGAGGTCATGATATTAAATTACGGCGTCAACTAGCATCGTCCAATCCCTATAAACACTATCTAACAAACAGAGTGGTGCATATATGGAATAAGTTGCCTAAAGAAATAGTGACGTCAAAGTCAGTTAATGAATTTAAAAACAAATTAGACCGCCATAACATTGGAAACTCTAAGCACAGCAAGTGAAATAGGCGCATCAGCGACAGCTGCGTAGCCTATTGTAAATAATAATAATAATAATAAATTAAAAAAAAACTTTGCTTGTTAAGCACCTGCTAGGGGACACAGTAGGGACTAGGGAGATAACAGGTAATTCCTGCTTACATGAGTGACGTAATTTTGAAATGGCAATGGCATTTGGCAACCACACCATTAAAAACAGTATTGTACTTTATTTTGTTCTATAATAATATAGTTAAGTACTATATTAAAATACTGTTCATACTACTGATACTTAGAGCCATAATTGAAACCTGTTTAAAAATGAACAGGGTGCATGCACCCTTCACTGTTCAGTGCATGAAAAGTAGTGAAGAGTTTCGATTTATGGAAAAATAAAATGATATGTTATATTTTCATAGAACAACATTAACCCTTACAACAACCTGTATGCACGTTTTCACCGACCATACCTAAATCATCCCTTAAGTCTGTTTACAAAGGTAGCCCTTAAATACATCCCTTAAATAAATCCCTTACTCAATTTAATTCCCACCTTTCAGTGTTCTATAAAGGTTTGTGAAAACGAAATTGGCAGAAAGTGTCACCTAACTTAGCTCAGGTACCCCATAAAAATTTGGGAATTTTGGTGAAAACTGCATTAGTCACATTACTACACTACCTATTCTATTCTAGAAACATAATTTCTGCACTACAGTAAATAAAATAAACATTACTTTTTATAGAAATCCATTTATTTTTGTATGATACACAATAGTAATTTACTTTTTTTCAGGCAACCACTGTAGCCAAATCTGTAAAGGCTGAAGAAAAGGAGAGTCCTGACACCTCTGAGAAACAAGAGGAGAAACCGTCTGGTCCACTGTTTGATGAGCTTGGAGGTAAGAAATAAGAATAGTGCATTATGACAAAACTTTAGTAACCTGCACCAATTTTTTACCCAGCTATGGCAAACTCAAAAAGAATAGAATAGGAATTTTTTATTCAAATAAACTTACAAATTGCTTTCAAATCTTACTAGATAATGCCCTCAACAACTTCGTCCGCGTGGATTAACGTTTTTTACTACCGCGGGAATTCTTTAATATTCTGGGATAAAATGTAGCCTTAGGCTCGTTTCTGGAGCCGCGGCGCGTAGTGCGTTGCGTCGCGCGATTCTCCGTTCATGGTGGTGCAATACGCGGCAAACGGTGGTGGCCGTCGCTGCGCCCGCGAGGGACTCTTCTGCCAGTTCGGATATCACACAACACTGACAAGTGTATCAACATCATCAATGGAGTATGATATAAGTAATTGACTCTTTTTTTTGAAGAAAATTCTATGTTAAAGAGTGAATTATTTACTATAAGAACTGGCCGAATGACATCGCGCGCTTCGCCGCGGTGTCCGCCGCGTGTTTTCAGGCGCCTGCGCGTGCGCGACGCCGCGTACTACGCCCGTTAACAAGCAAACGCATCTGCAAGAACACTCTAATACTTGGTCATATGTTTGAGTTAACCGTGCGATGGGAAACAAACAGAAAGGTGACCAATGAGTTAATCCAGGGTATAATCTCTCCATTCCTAACGGCCAAATCTGTCCAATAGTTTTTGCTTGAAAGAGTAACAAACACACACATACAAACTTTCGCCTTTATAATGTTAGTGTACAGATAGTGGTGATAAAAGTTTTATTACTCTACTACATGGTTTCAAAGTTCAAGTTCAAATCTGTCCCTGTTACCGGCTCAAACACAATCAGTTGCAGGTTATCAAAGTGGGTCACACTGAGAGGTACATGGTCAATTTATTTCGTATATTGTTGCAGATACTTGGACAGACGCTAAGGTAACTAAAAAGGGCAAAAAGAAGGCCCGCAAAGAGTGAAGTGTCACAGGGTCCCGGGGCACGCCCGCGCTAGCTCAATGCGTTCACATCACTCGTAAAACTACAAAATGCGAATCTAATGGTGAGAGAATTGCCAAATACAACTGTTGGCACGTTTCACCAATAATATTCAGCTATTTGTTATATACTCGTATAAATAATCTGTTGTTACTTGGCTGTCTTAAAAGGTTATCAAGTGGTTTCACACAGAAAAGCGTAAGCGACGCCCTGAGCTCAACGCAGAGGACGTTCTTACAGCACTGACAATGAAACTGTGCTATAAGTCAAAAATCAAGCTTAAGAATGTCGTATGCGCCCGGCTACGTTCGTCGGTTATGCGTTTCTTTGAAAACCGATTCTGATTTGCTTTATGATAGTTAAGAAAAATTAGATTATAGAATGTATGAATATTTGCGTCTTGTTTTACGAGATCATAGTCTTGAATAATATCTTTTAAAATTTCGATATCAACAGTAATATTTTTCAATATTTGCAGTTATGAGAACAGCAATATTGTAGTCCAAATGCAGTTTGTTTGTCTAGAGTCTAAACTGTAGACACAAAGCTGTTTCTAATAAACCTGACTCTGGCTAACACTTCAGTGATACCTACAATTTTATTATTGATATGACATAATACTTAAAGGAGATTGGCGAATTCCATAGAGTTTCTGACCCAGACGAACTGAACCGTGGGCCTTAAGCCCACGTTCACGAATCAAACTTCTCATGCTTGTTCTAGTAAACCAGTTAGTTAATTTAAATTAAATGATTTCGGAATCTGATCGGTTTTTAAAAAATGCTGGGTCAAAATTCGCCAACCTCCTTTTAGGGTATCTTTAGTTATTAAAGAAAACCACTATCAAAGTAATACTATTAATAAATGTTTATTGATTATAAATGATTGTGAATGTGACATTTCAATTGTAGTTTTATATGGTGTGAATTTGTTTATATATATTAAGTTTTGATTCTGCAACTGTTCTTGCACATTCAGTTTAATTACGTCCATGTTTTAGTTGCATATTTTATGTTATGACTTGTTTTTTCGTAATAATTTAATTATTGTTTTTCATTGAAGCATAATAGAAATTGTTTTTATATGTTTTAAAAGAGTCATTATATTTTTATGGAGAGAACATGGAATCTGCAATATTTTTTGGTGTTACTGCTCTATGGGTCGGTACCGCGCGCCGTTTCCAAGAATATTATAACTGTAAGAAACTACTATGATGCGTAGGACTCTAACGTAGTTTATGTAGTTAATACTAATAAATCTTCATAATAATATTAGAACTTTTGGTGCTTGTAGTGTTAAGTGACTCCATTCCATTTGTGTATATCTATTTTGTTCTTTACTAATCTATTTCAAATTCCATTAAATTTAATTTCAAAAATTATTATTTATCTACTATTTTAAGTCTACTGGCAAACTTTAAGCATTACTTAATGGTTTAGAATTTAGACCAAACTTACCACAACAAACAACGAAAACCAGTGATATTTATCACTAAAAATTATTTTTTTAATTTTTTCAGTCATCAGAATTGAACAACTATTGTGGATATTCCGTCCATGTTTTCTTTCTTTAAATAAACTAAATACATTTATTTTTATCCTACGCGTTCTATAAAATCCTCTATATCAGGTCCTGTTATTCCGTATGTACATTTTACTAAACATAAAAGCAAAATGAGATTAATATTATGGTAAAAATTTAAATAATATTTTTGTATTTAATTACTTATGGCAAGTGCAAGTGGAATTTTTTTGATGACTAAGATGTATCAACATTAAAGGAAAAATGCTTGCAGTGAAAAAGGTTATAGTTTTTATTTGACAAGTATTTTCACAAGACCATACTGTTATTGGTGCGTGTAGCGAAACATCGATGTTTTATTGCAGATTCCTATTTAGTATAATTAGATTTAAGTATAATATTTTAAGTACCTACTCGGTAATATTAATGTGAATTGAAGATCATTTTAGACTTTAAAACTTTCGGAACATAATAATTTACTATAAATAACAATAAATAGTTTGGGACCGACAGCATTGATAACTTGAAAATAATGTTATCAACGTATCAATTTTTCGGTTGTTGAAATTAAATATTATATTAAAATTACAATATTGGGTGTACGGGGTACATCGGCTGTGTAAGTATACATACATACCTTGTTGAAAGTAAGAGCTGATCATAATCGGTTATGTAGCGCAATCTAAACGATCTTGGCCCAGTTTTAAATTATTCTTTATAGTTTTATATTTCGTTCTTTATGGTGTGATATCGTTGCGTGTCAGAGGGTAATTTGAAGTTCGTTAATCTTTGCAATAGTCAAGTAAACGTAAGATTTTATTGGAATTGCAAAATTCCTCTGAAAGTGTTTGGGGGTTAAGATTACTAGACCATATTGTTATCTTTATCGGGGAGTTTATTGTGTGGAATAAATTTGAAGAATTTATATTTTTAGTTGTTCAGTTTCTCTAAAGTTGTGCTCAGAATATATTTATAATATCAAACATTGTACTTAGGGCCTAACTTATCATTAAGATGTAGGATAGAATTCTTAAAAATGTAGTGAGTTTTCACTAATAAATCACATAATATCATTGGTACATTCAATGTAAAGATATATTTTTCGGCTTCATATACATAGTTTTGTAACAAAGAACTGTTCGCGGTCCAAACAGCCGCGAACTAAATAAATTCATCTTATCTTCAGAGTGTTGTCTATAGGCTCTAAAGCATTGAAAGTAATATAAATATTTTTTTAAATTCAATAAAGAGTGATATTAATAATAATTTGTATTTTTTATAACATGTCCATTAATTATAATACTCTCATGCGATCATTCTGAGCCCAGAAAGTGAACTCAAAATGATTGCATAATATTTAAGTGCTTTTTTAAAGATTGTACCTTCAAAATTAACTACTAACAACTTTAATTTAAGACGAAGTGAGACAAGTAGGTAATATATAATATGTCCCTGACGTAGGTACCTGTTGCGCTAATAACACCATACCTCCGCCTAAAGCATCGGCTACACGCTCTGTCTTACCTGACAACTTACCTGCACAAGCCTAGTTTGCGCAATTAAGGCGCGGTGTTCAGACACGATCTTCATTCGTGGAGCCGAATGAAGGCTGTTTTAGATTTTATTTATTGCGACTGTTAAATTATAATGGAAAATATTAAAATTATAACAGTCGCCATAAATAAAATCTAAAACAGCCATTTGTTGTAGTAAAATATGAAAAACAATTGTACTTAATTTTACCAAAATAAATGTACCTATGCATAACAGAGAACGATGGGAGTTTATGTACCTATTTGCAGAGTCAACTTTGTATTTTTTTTTTCTATCAAGAAAAGTTTGCGTCATCGTTTTTAGGAAACAGCCATCAGGCCAGAATAACTACTTTTTTTTTCATAATATCTATGACCCATAGATTTTAAATAAGACGATCTTCATTCGGCTTGTGATTCGGCTCCACGAATGAAGATCGTGTCTGAACACGCGCCGTAAGCATGTGCATGTGGAGGACAAGACGGTAGCCCGCGCAGTTCGTTGACTTGCGGAAGATTGGACTGCGCATTTAAAATTGCACATGCAAGACGGAGCGTGTAGCCATGCTCTAAAATCCATGAGTGGTGCGGAGCCGCAGGGTGTCTTTGGTTTTAGGGAGAGGGCAGACTGGCTACTTTTATGGCCTTTTGCGACTGCATCGCGACTCAAAAGCGTTCGCGTTTTTATGGCTTTCGATCGCAGAATCGCGAAAAGGCCATAAAAACGCGCGGTCACTGCCGCTAAAAATAGCCAGTCGTCCCTCTCACTTAGGTATGTTTTCGCAAAATTAACATATTTTCTAAGCAATAAAACAAAAATAAACTTTTAATTTAATATTTTTATTAGTGTACGGTGTAAATATAAGTACTTCAGTATAAAATGAGATTCACACATTGGAACTACAGACTAGATATTAATAATTGTTTATTACGATTAAGTATAACCTTTGTTTCCGGGAGATTTTATAATAATATTATAATAAGTAGATAATAAGGATCGAAAATTAGTGTCACTAGGATGAAAGTACACAAGGCATTTGCAAAATACTCATACTGCATACACGATCACACAATATTATTATAGAAGAATTGGCGGTTTGATACGTATCAGAAAACCTTCAAGTGTAGGTTAACCATAAATAATCATAACAACATCTAGAAGACAAAACTAATTACACTAGCGGCACGCTATGATGGCCGGTTTGACACATTACAATAGTGATGTGGAATGTCAATTTATTCTCGAACAAAAAACAATTAAGTTTTGTTTTTGTACCTGATTAAATAGGTTTAATAAAACAAAAATGTATATGTTTATTTAATTTATTTGAACGAACTGAATATTTGAATGAAAATGAATATACATACTTTATATGCACACAAGAAACATATGAATACAAAAGATACCAAAAAAGGTGCCACAAAAGGCCATAATTAATCAGATTCGTCCATACTACTATTTTCACTGTCGTCACTGCTATCATCACCTACATTAATAATTATATGTTCGTTTTCTATAATATTATCTATTTTCACATCTCTTTCATAATCTTCCCTTATTAATTTAACAGTTCTATTCACAACCTTTTCCCAGTCTCCTTTAGTCACATGTTCACAAGCTTCTTCTAATAATTTTAGCATTTTTTTTGTGGTAAATGGGGGTTCTGTATTGTGTCTTGCAGCATATCCCTTAATTTGAGCCCACACCAACTCAATCGCATTATACTCACAATGGTAAGGCGGTAACCGTATAACTCTGTGCCCATGTTCTAATGCTATTTCGTCAATGACGTATCGGATCTTGGTTGGTTTGTTTTCTTTTAAAAGACGTACTAATTCCGCTTTTAACATATTCATGTTTGCATCTACGCCATTTTTACGAAGCCATGCGACGATATCAGCTTTCTTTTGGGATTGGGCAGGTGGCTTGTCAATTTGCATCGAGTGGTATGGGGCGTTGTCCATAATTATAATAGATGGTTCAGGGAGGCTACACAACATTGAGGTAAACCATTCAGTAAACTTTTCTCCATTCATGTCTTCATGATAGTCTCCAGTGGTTTTTGACGCAAAAGCCATGAGAGAACCTTCGACAAACCCGTTGATGGTTCCGGCGTGACAAATTATAAGTCGCGATCCTTTTCCTACAGGAACTTTGGAAGTAGATGCTGCTGTGTCATCGTTCCAAGAACGGCCTACAGTATGGTTAGCATTAAGCCATGTTTCATCCAAGAACACAACATTTTGCCAATTTTTGATTTCTTTCACTTGCCGTAAAAAAGTATACCTTGCCATCGCTATATCAAATCTTTCCATCAATATTTTGCGTTTGTTACATTTTTTGTATCGAAATCCAATGGTCTTCAAAATCTTCGTTAAAGAACTTTCCCCACCGAAGAATAATCCAGCTTCCTTCAGTGAATGCACCAACTTTTTTCTTGTTGGATACTCCTTCTGTAAATAGTAGCCGTAAACATGTCTTCGGATAGCATCGGCATCAAAGCTATCGATGCCTACGACTGGTTTTGCTCGTTTTCTCTTTTTTGGTGTGTGAAGTTTATTTTCTTCTGTGCCAGTCTCGCCATATTTTTTTTTAGTTATCCGTCTAACAGTTCGTTGTCCAATATTAAGCGCATCAGCTACGCGTTCAACCACTGACGTTATAGGTAAAACTAGTAGGGCGCGTGGGTGCGCGGCCCGCAAGCGGACCGCGGTTTTTCTACTCGTCAAGTAGACTTTCAGGTCATGATCATTTTCTGTCAAAAAACCACTTAAACTCCCTGAGATAGACACCTATGAAATTCTTATAGCTGCCATTTTGAATCCGCCATTTTGATTTTTTTTCAGCTCACTACCAATTGGATGGTGTTTCGAGTATTTTTTGTTTGAGCAGGCCCCACCTATCTTAAATACCCTTGGCATGCTCCTCATCCATCTTCCAAATCCTCGATCATATTTTTCTCCGAATCATTTGTCTGGATGAGAATTCTTCCTTAAAAATAAATTTTGAAAATGAACCTTCGTCTTGTATGGAAAAATAAATTCCGCCATCTTGAATTTTTTTTCAATTCACCAAGACGTAGACCATCGGGTTATGATCATCTTTTGCCAAGAAACTACTCTTCCATCTTGTATACTCTCCGAGATAGACACCGACGAAGTTTGTATGGCCGCCATCTTGAATCCGCCATTTTGAATTTTTTTCAGCTCACTGTCAATTGCATGAGGTTTTGAGTATTTTTTGTTTGAGCATCTCCCACCTATCTTCAATACCCTGGCCGTGCTCCTCACCCACCTTCCAAACCCTCGATCATCATATGTCATCATTTGTCATACTGAAAATTCTTCAATAAAAACAAATCTTGAAAAGGAACCGTATCAAAGTCTTGCATGATTCCCGGCTTCTAGTCTCTTCAATATTCGCCATATATTTTGTATGGAGAAAAAAAAATCCGCCATCTTGATTTTTTTTCTATTCGTCAAATAGACCTTCAGGTCCTGATCATCTTTGGTCAAGAAACCACTCTTCCATCTTTTATACTCTTCGAGATAGACACCGACGAAATTTGTATGGCGGCCATCTTTTTTCCGCCATTTTGAATTTTTTTTCAGCTCACTGCGAATTGGATGAGGTTTTGAGTGACATTTGTTCGAGCACACCCCACCTATCTTCAATACCCTGGCCGTGCTCTTCACCCGTCTCCGAAATCCTCAATCATCAGCTCTCTCCATATTTTTCCTCCGAATGAATTTTTGTCCTCTATACGAAACCATCGGTGAAAAAAAAATTTTTCATACAAAATTTTACAGGAGAGGTGATCAATGAGTGAGTGAATCAGTGAATCAGTGAATCAGTCAGTGAATCAGCCCCAGCAGCTATATATATATTAATTGGCCCTCCATTTTGAGCTTCACGATCGAAATAGTTACGAAGGCGTATTACGAACTCACGTGTCTGACTATTTAGAACAGTTCTCTGCGTACGTTCGGTCATATCGACGAAATCCACAACAAAGGGCTTGAACAGAGTCCAAATTAACGAGCAAGGGTCAACAGTAATGCAGTATCAATATTTGAAATCCAAAAACTATATCACAATCGCATTGCACTGACAGTTTATACTTTTCGAAGCAACGTCAATTCGAAACTGCTTTGTTTTGCATTGAGCATTGACGCGAGTTTGCCGGAGGTAGTAGTTGTGCTAGCCAGCGATCCTATGTGACGATCGTATTAGATTCCATTTTTAAAAATTTTCAATTTAGAAAACCAAATGCCGAGTTGTGGTATATATCATATAAAAATAAAAATTTTACCTTTTGTATGAAACAGCTGATATTTTTTTGCGATTTCAGAGGTTTGTCCACATAGTGAAAATTGTTCATATTCACAAGTACATTCACCCCTTAAATGGTGCAAACTGATTTTTCTACACTTGTATACATTTTAGAAATCAATTTAATAAATAAATTTTGAGTCCTAAACCTAAAACTACATTCGATAAAATTTATGAATCTCTGCACATCACTATCGTCAATAAAGTAATACAATTATTTCCTTCAAAGTCGTTATCAATTAATACGGAACTTCATGAGCGGACAAACGTCAAAACGGCCATCATAGCGTGCCGCTAGTGTAGGTTTGGTATTTTCCTTGGGAGCAGTTTAATCGAGTTATTGGCATTAATCTTTGTGGATTGATTTTTTATAATATTATTTCACCAACAGAGTAATTTTAAAATACCCACCAGCTTCTATATGCAACTTCTATATTACTTATGTATCTACTTTTGAAAATTCTGTTATTCTTATTAAAAAAAAAAAAAAATTGGTTGCCTGTAAAGTCGGTATACGGGCGAAAGTTTTACGTGACAACCGAAATAGAAGCGCAAGACATGAACCGGTGTGTATGCCTATCTCTCTCACTCTCTCTCTCTCGCTCTGTCTCTCTCGCTCTTAGGCGGGCTAACTGTGCTCGAGTGGAAGGGACGCGTGCCTTTCACTTTTTATGTCTGTCTCTCTCGCTCTTAGGCGGGCTAACCATGCCTCTCACTCGCTCTCATTGTGAGCGCATAACGTGAGCGGAGCGTAACGCAGTTTCTTGAAGTGTCACCCGGCAAACCAATTTATAAGACGTTGTCACGTCAATAAAAAATTAGATTTTTTAGTTTTAACTTTAAATACAATGAATGTAAGGTATTAAGTGTAATGCAAAGTAAATGCATGCAAATTGAACAAAAGTTGTTTAGAAATTGCTCGTTGAAGGTTGTTGGCATTTTAAAATTAACCTTGTGTAATTAGTTTAAATACAAGAGTAATGCATACTGATATTTAAGCCATCTGTGAAAGGCAAATATTTAAAAATAAATACTCATTACTTCAACAAGTTAATTAGTACTTAGCATTTTTGTCTTCTAGACCATAGATAAATGAATAATTACTTATTTGAAATGAGATGCTTCATTTTTAATCTATTTTCCTTAGCCCTTTAAACGGTAATCAAGTGGTTTCTCGAGGTTAGGCTTAAGCGACGCGCTAAGCACAACGCATAGGACGTTCTTGCCGTACATGGCGTAATGATAATGAAACAGTGAAAAACTAAACCAAATGTCGTAAGCGCCCGGCTAAGTTTGTCATTACCTATGCGTTTTTCTGACAATTAGTTTTCTGCGATTTGTTTACTTTTTTAAGAGCTAAGGAAAAATAGATTATAGATAGAAACAGTCTGATTGCTGCGTGGAGAAAATCTGCAGGTCGATTCTGTAAAGGCAATCAATCAAAAAACAGTCTCAATTATGGTGATTGCCTGAATTTATCGTATTTTATCTGCATCAATGTATTTTAGCCGATAGCGAGTGAGTCAGGAAATCAGAGTCCAGAGTCAGAGGAAATCAGGAGTGAGTGAGGAAATCAGAGACGATTGCAATCGTCACACTGTAGTAATCATTTTTAGTTTAGTGAATCGCACAGCTGAGTCTAATGTTCAGTATCACTTTTAGCTCCGGCTTTGTTGGCGCGGGGCTTGTGGTATGCGGGCGCGGCGCTCTTCGACCGCGGCCTGCGGCGCACTCGGCGGCGCACGCGTTTCAGCTTGCCCATCTGAGCTTGAGGCAGCTGGGCTCGAGTGGTCTTTGCGGCCACTTCTAGCTTCAACCGCGCGAACATGTCGTAGTTTGTTATGGCGCACATTTTACCTGAAATGAAATGATGCTTAGTTAAAAACATTGTTCTGGTAGGTAGTCTTGCGGCGATCACGTGTTGGGTACAGATTACTACGCGGCTACCAGCAGCGTTCAGGGAATGTAATGTAACCTGTACTCTATTTTTCCTTTCCTGTCTTAAAAGGTAAAAAAATCGCAGGCTTTTTAGTCAATTCGTTTCATAGCTACGATGCAGCAGTGGCATCTTTCGTTTGAGGTACCTACTGAGTTTAGAATAGGACAACGACGGAGAAAGTTGTACAATTTCCGAATCGGTTCGGTAAAAATTAAAAACATAAGTACTGTCACAAATATCGATACTTTGCCCATTTTTAACCAAGCTATTCAAAGATACATCACTAACTAACTGTCCTCCGCTCTCGACCATCCGGCACTCTCTTTATCCCCCCCCCATTTTTCCCACTCTTTGTTGTCGTGGCTACACGTGCTTATTCCTGATTGGCCAACGCAACCATGTTTGCCAACAACTAACAAATTACCAACATAAACAAGTGTTGCCACACTGAAAGAATTGCCACTTGAAAAATTCATTTAACACCGTCTTTTTTATAAAATCATGACATTCAGCCATCCGATATCGTGCAGCCTCCGGCGCACGTACCCTACTAAAAATCTGGTAACCGCATAGTACCTAAGTAAGTACTTACCTATTTCTTAAATCAATTTATGACTGAGCCTCATGAAGTGATGATAATTGTGGCTGGACTAAGCAAAAGCTTAATTAGAATGCCGTAGGTAAGGAACATTTAGTAAATGATAATTTGAAATAGTGCAGCGTAACAAATGAACGGTGCTGAACAATCGGGGAGTCGAAGTATAACGCACCATTGCAGTATTCTTCGCCGCACTCGGAGCATGACACGATGCGTGTCTCCGTAACACCCGAGCGAGTTTTTGTTTTTCTGATCATGTTGTTTTTCGCGAATTCCCTTTTGTCCTTTGCTTTTGTTCTCAACTCAGATTTGCCTAACTCTACTAGTCTGTAAGAGACGAAGGTGATATTTAATTTTGGAACGTAAGTTCCTTGTCGCGCGGTGCGGAAGGGGGCTAGACGGAAAAAATTAAGGAACCGACACTCAACACTTTTTTGAAACCGACACTTTTTTGTTGAATGTGAATTTTGCATTGCGTTCGGTATTTTCGCGGTGCAATATTGGGTCTCCGTAGCCTAGTGGCTTCGGCAGTCGCTTAACAGTTAAAAGTCGATGGTTCGAATCCCAGCTCGACAGACTGAATTTTCTATTTTCAATTTTATTTTAAATAATTTCTACATGTGGAATTTTTCCCTAATTTTTTATTGTATAAATTGGATAAAATGTTATTGTACTACTAGCGCCATCTGTTAAAAAACCAAAGTAACTCTTTGGTTTTGTAACATTGCTGCAATAGAAATAAACTAAATATAATTCATCGTAGTTAATCAATTTAATACTAGATGACACCACTAGTTTATTACAATTCCTTCACTACACTAGCGGCACGCTATGATGGCCGGTTTGACACATTACAATAGTGATGTGGAATGTCAATTTATTCTCGAACAAAAAACAATTAAGTTTTGTTTTTGTACCTGATTAAATAGGTTTAATAAAACAAAAATGTATATGTTTATTTAATTTATTTGAACGAACTGAATATTTGAATGAAAATGAATATACATACTTTATATGCACACAAGAAACATATGAATACAAAAGATACCAAAAAAGGTGCCACAAAAGGCCATAATTAATCAGATTCGTCCATACTACTATTTTCACTGTCGTCACTGCTATCATCACCTACATTAATAATTATATGTTCGTTTTCTATAATATTATCTATTTTCACATCTCTTTCATAATCTTCCCTTATTAATTTAACAGTTCTATTCACAACCTTTTCCCAGTCTCCTTTAGTCACATGTTCACAAGCTTCTTCTAATAATTTTAGCATTTTTTTTGTGGTAAATGGGGGTTCTGTATTGTGTCTTGCAGCATATCCCTTAATTTGAGCCCACACCAACTCAATCGCATTATACTCACAATGGTAAGGCGGTAACCGTATAACTCTGTGCCCATGTTCTAATGCTATTTCGTCAATGACGTATCGGATCTTGGTTGGTTTGTTTTCTTTTAAAAGACGTACTAATTCCGCTTTTAACATATTCATGTTTGCACCTACGCCATTTTTACGAAGCCATGCGACGATATCAGCTTTCTTTTGGGATTGGGCAGGTGGCTTGTCAATTTGCATCGAGTGGTATGGGGCGTTGTCCATAATTATAATAGATGGTTCAGGGAGGCTACACAACATTGAGGTAAACCATTCAGTAAACTTTTCTCCATTCATGTCTTCATGATAGTCTCCAGTGGTTTTTGACGCAAAAGCCATGAGAGAACCTTCGACAAACCCGTTGATGGTTCCGGCGTGACAAATTATAAGTCGCGATCCTTTTCCTACAGGAACTTTGGAAGTAGATGTTGCTGTGTCATCGTTCCAAGAACGGCCTACAGTATGGTTAGCATTAAGCCATGTTTCATCCAAGAACACAACATTTTGCCAATTTTTGATTTCTTTCACTTGCCGTAAAAAAGTATACCTTGCCATCGCTATATCAAATCTTTCCATCAATATTTTGCGTTTGTTACATTTTTTGTATCGAAATCCAATGGTCTTCAAAATCTTCGTTAAAGAACTTTCCCCACCGAAGAATAATCCAGCTTCCTTCAGTGAATGCACCAACTTTTTTCTTGTTGGATACTCCTTCTGTAAATAGTAGCCGTAAACATGTCTTCGGATAGCATCGGCATCAAAGCTATCGATGCCTACGACTGGTTTTGCTCGTTTTCTCTTTTTTGGTGTGTGAAGTTTATTTTCTTCTGTGCCAGTCTCGCCATATTTTTTTTTAGTTATCCGTCTAACAGTTCGTTGTCCAATATTAAGCGCATCAGCTACGCGTTCAACCACTGACGTTATAGGTAAAATTGGCCCTCCATTTTGAGCTTCACGATCGAAATAGTTACGAAGGCGTATTACGAACTCACGTGTCTGACTATTTAGAACAGTTCTCTGCGTACGTTCGGTCATATCGACGAAATCGACAACAAAGGGCTTGAACAGAGTCCAAATTAACGAGCAAGGGTCAACAGTAATGCAGTATCAATATTTGAAATCCAAAGCCAGGTCAAAACTATATCACAATCGCATTGCACTGACAGTTTATACTTTTCGAAGCAACGTCAATTCGAAACTGCTTTGTTTTGCATTGAGCATTGACGCGAGTTTGCCGGAGGTAGTAGTTGTGCTAGCCAGCGATCCTATGTGACGATCGTATTAGATTCCATTTTTAAAAATTTTCAATTTAGAAAACCAAATGCCGAGTTGTGGTATATATCATATAAAAATAAAAATTTTACCTTTTGTATGAAACAGCTGATATTTTTTTGCGATTTCAGAGGTTTGTCCACATAGTGAAAATTGTTCATATTCACAAGTACATTCACCCCTTAAATGGTGCAAACTGATTTTTCTACACTTGTATACATTTTAGAAATCAATTTAATAAATAAATTTTGAGTCCTAAACCTAAAACTACATTCGATAAAATTTATGAATCTCTGCACATCACTATCGTCAATAAAGTAATACAATTATTTCCTTCAAAGTCGTTATCAATTAATACGGAACTTCATGAGCGGACAAACGTCAAACCGGCCATCATAGCGTGCCGCTAGTTTAATTAATCGAAAGGAACTTCGTTCCATCCGGGTGTCCCTTGACACCTCTCAAGTTTTTTAGTACCTATAGGTATAAAGTATTATTGGATTCTTAAATTCTCAAGATGGAGGATGTCTCATTCGACTAAAGTAAGAATTCAGTAGTGATTAATGAAGTTTATCTACCTAACATTACATTACATTCACAACTTACCTGTTAAAATATTCCTCATCTAGTTTAGATTTTGGTCTTATAGACGTAAGCATTCGCCATTCAATAGGGACAGCACAGAGTTCATCGAATTTAAGTCCTCGCATCTCCACTGGTATTGGATCCATGAATGTAAAATGTTTTTCTTCATAACCTCGCGTGCCCAGTTTCTCGTACGCCTTTATCTCTTTTTTCGATGTTTTCGTTTTCTGATCTTCAGGTTTATCTTTAATTTTGATATCCTCAGGCCTAACCTTTATGATTTAAGTAAATATTTTATAAACTGAAAAAAATCAATTGTATTTCTTAGTTTATCATAACTAACCTTTTCTGGTCTTGTTTTAAAATCTGGTACTTTGTCTAAAACGGCTCGATATTCTTCAGCTGTATTAATTACAACTTTGGACAAGTCTAACATAGGTGCTTCATCTTTCTTTTTGTCGAACAAATCGTCAAGTTTAGACATATTCGATTAAATTCGACAAAAATGTAATACGACTTCACAACAACAAAATTATTTCCGACTAGTTCGTACTGGTTGATTGTGATATTATCGATTTAACATTTGGTGTGTATAACTTAGATACTGTTGAATCAATAATAACTAACGATCATGGGTGGTGCAACTGCCAAGAAATATTTTTTGTAATGTACCCAAGTAATGATGAATTAATTATGTGTGCTCTTTTAATAATTATATTTTTTAGTAAATTATTCAGTTCTATAGTAACTTTGATATTAAATTTGGTCTTCATGCTTATCATTGACATCTCTTATTATACTTATCTTATCTCTGCTTTTCTTTGGGTTATCTAGATCACTTGAACAATATTTAGAAGTTCGTTCATTTACGTCATCTGTCCATAACTTTCTGCTGCCGTATTTATCATTAATGAATTTTTGAGACAAAGTAAGCCTTTTTGTGGGGGATACTTTTGGAGATTTCTTTTGTTCTAATTTTACGTCCCCTGTAATTTGAGCTAAGGAGGTAAATTCAGGAACTGTACTGTTTAATATTTCACAACCATCAGTTGCTGAAAAGTCTAGACTACATCTCTTATTTCTCCAATAAGATTGACTTAATGAGTTTCGTTGATTAACATAATTTGTATTAGCTTTTTCACTTCTTGTTTGTGGGCTTGGAGACCTACTATCTTCACTCGAATGTGAGATGTATTGTCGCACTTGTGGTCGGTATTTCTGGCGTATTTTCCTTTTTTGTGTATAAAATGGATCTTTTTCGCTTTGTTTTTTATACTGTGCCACAGGTCTGTTTGCGCCCCACTTTGGACGATTTTCTATATCCTTTTTGTATCTTTCTTCCGACCGTAAACGTCGATCTTTTTTGATAGCACTACGGTGATCTTGAGGTGCATTTTCGTCTATATTTGGATAATGCTTATCAATAACTCGTTCAGAATCTTCTTTTTCTACTCTTTCACAAAAGGGCGTACATATGACATCTATATCGGTCTGTGTACATGCATCTTTTGTTTTAACATAACGATATTTACTAGGCGTGAGTATTTTTTGGATTTCACCTAATTCATGGGCATTGTCGATAGAATTTAACGACATACTGTATACATTTTTATTTTGAGGTATTAAAACTGCTAGTTGTATATTATTTGATTGACCATTTACTAACTCGGCAGCACTGGTTATACCAATTGGCACAATATTGTATTGATTATCTGTTAGAGCAAGAGGTGGCACATTATGAATGTACAAATTTAAATTACTAGCTGCTGGTATGGATCTAGGCGAATTAAAGGCTGTAGTCTGTTGCGAGTTATTTTCTTTTTGACTTGTCGCTGACTGAACATTGTAAGTTCTATGAGTTTTAGATGGACTACAAGTTTTCGTAGGACTCGAATTTGTTATCTCACATGGAACTGAGTCATTAATCTTATCTTGATCGTTCGGATCACTAAAAGTTGCTGGTTGTCTATGACAGCTAAATTTCTTTTCTTTGTCTTGCCGTGCTTTCTTTTCCGCATCTTCAAGCGCTTTTTTAAGAGTTTCCAATTTACGTTGCTCCAGAAGTTGTTTCTCTTTGCTCCTTCTTTTTTCTTCCTCAAGCCTTAATTTGTCTTCTTCTTGTTGTCTCTGTATTCTTAATTCTTCTATACGCTCTTCCCTTAATTTTCTCTCTCTTTCTTCTTGGCGAAACTTTTCTCGTTCTTCAAGTTGACTTAGTATAGCAGACTGTAGTTCTAATGCTTTAATTCGTTTATTTTCTCTTTGAGCCTTAACTTCGGGCTCCAATGGGGCATTCTGTCCTCTTAGGAATGTTCTAAAAAATAAGCGTCGCTAATTAACATCTAAAACATGATATTAAGATGTTTTTAAATAGGGACAAATTCTAAACATACCTTCCTTCATCGCTGCCATTATATGACAGTCGATCGCAATCCAATCCGGAATTAGTAGAACTTCTTTGGTCGATGACGAGTACATCGGACGCGCTATCGATCATGTTTAGCCCACGCTCCACCCATGATGGTGTACCCTTTTTTTGATTTGGCATCTAAAAATATTTTAGCTTTCAACATTATACGTATCCTCACTGAAATCATCACTTATACAAATGTACAGTACACTGTATCCATTTATGAGTCAATTAAATACATAGCTTATAGCTATTTTTTATACTATAGTGTACCTGAGGTAGCCTGGCGGTGGGGGCAGTGGGTTCCCACAGCCTGCCGGTAGCGACGCCCCTGTCCCCCCATCGTGGGCGACCCTCCTCGGGGCCGGACGCGCTCCGTGCGGATAGAGCGCCGTCCGTCATACCTGACCGCCGCCCGCTTGAAGGTTGCTTCCTGATGCGAACATTTTACAGTCAATTGTTAGTCAATCAGTCCCTTCCTACTAGAAAATATTTCATTGGAACGAATGGGTAGATAACCAATCGAATTTTGACTATATAAGCCAAAATATTAGTTATCGATCAAAAATATTAATATCATTTTTTCAAAATTTAACAGTGCTACTGAACCTTCTTTACTCTGTGATGCTACGCATTGACACATTCAAAGTAGAAACCTAGCTCAGATTAAAGTTTATATTGGATACCTCTACCTACAATATATTAATATCAACTCGTTTTAATATTATTGAACATCACCCAATCGTAAGTACGTCTGAATGACTCATACCTAAATAGTTTATGAACATCAATAATAAAAAAATATAATAGTTAAAGCGGCTAATTGTAACAGGTAGGTACTATGACCGGCTGCATGGTCCAATCGCCGACCCCGCACTGCCCGAAGGTTTTGTGTATTTTATTAATCAGGGTCAAATGGGGATGGCCTGAATTCTAAATAACAAAGCACCTTAATATACTACCGTCAATTAAATGAGGCCAATACATTAAGCCACGCACAATAAAAGTTGAAGTATATTGTAAGTTATAAGTGTTAATAAGTATATAACCATAAGTATAAATATTTTTTATTTTTTTAGGTAATCTATACAATTTAGTGCACGTAAACTTGTATTTAAGAGGTGTTGGGTTTAACGATATCATTATAGATTTCTACCTAATACAGCTATTAATGCTATGTAACTTACCCGTCGTCCTTTCCATGTTCTTGCCAAGCCACGATGTTGTTGTTTCTATGATTCAGGGGTACCCCATGGAAAGACTCGCACTGGTTCTTAATGTTCACAGTTTCACTGCCGTACCCTGAAGTATCGCCCTCTGCATCTTCATCGTAGAAAGCGAATCTCTTTGCGCTGGAAAGGTTCCTATTTAACACTTCATTGTGTCTTCTATCTTCTAGTGACTTGTTAAGTTCGATATTGTGAATGGGCGGTAGGCTTGGACTCCTCTGGCGATGTATCGGTTCTTGATATTCGTATGAAGATTGCTTGTGCAGTTCGAGAGAGCTTGCAAATTGGTTTCGCACTTGCAAACGATTAGTGTATCGCTCGCCCGATCCCCACGGCAGATAAAGGTGTGACATCTCCTCTGTACAAGTAAACACCGGTAAAATATCTTAGAAGACGCATTTAAAAGAAGAAAAGCGAACCTCACATGACCACAGTCGTTTTGAACTGAGCAAATAATTTATTCTTTCATAAAAAAGGTAAGGATTTTCCCCTTTAACGTCGTAACTTAAGGGTTTTTTAAGTTTTATCGATAAAGCATAAGTAGAACAACGGAAAGAATGCATGCCAACCATGCCAACAGTACCTATGCCACCTATTTTACAACTACCTACTTATGCCGTGATCCGTAACACATTTTGTGAACGTTAATCATTAAATAAATGAGATTTAAGTAGTAGGTACTTTGTCGGTAAAATACATAATTAATTGCGTTGAAATAAAGTAACTAGGTAAAGTATATTATAATAATTGTGTACGCAACAATAATGGTACCTGTAGTAATATGATAAGTATACTAATTATTTTATTAATGTTTTAGTACAAAGATGTTTTTTAAATCGTAAATTGTTAAATGAGAGGGTAAAAGTAACAAGTAAGTAGATATGGCTGTAATGGGATTAATAATAACAGGTGGTTAAGACATCGACAATCGACATCCTTTTCGAGAGGTTCAATGATCAAATCTTAGACACCTCTAGCTTTTCGGAGTTAGGCTAGGTTTCCACGGCGCGGTTTGGCGCCCACGCCCGCCGCGGTTGCGGGCCCGCGGCCTCCGCAGAATGCAGATTTGTATGGAAAATGATGTTTCAATTTCCATGGCGCGGTTTGCGCCTGCGGCGGGCGCAGTACCTACTAGCGGTACCGCAAACGCTGCGGGCGCGGGTGCGAACCGCGCCGTGGAAACATAGTCTTAGGCCGCAAACTGTGTGTTTAAACCTATATTACTAAGCCTTTTCGCTGTCCCTCCGGCTGTCGGCGGACTGTATCTCGTGAACCTTAATAGGTAGATAGGTAGGTACTTGAAATTTTCACAGAATATTTATTTTTTTGCCGCTATAACAACAAAAAATTGAAATTAAAAAAATTTAAAATTAAAGAGAATCTCCACTCTCCATACAATAGACGTTTGTTTTGATAGCTGGTGCTAAATCTTGTACGATAGTACGGAACCTTTCATGTGCAGGCCGACTAATCGCACTTGGCCGGTTTTTAATATAACTCATTGCGAAACAAATAAAAGTAGTAAAATTCTTCTTGCTCCGTTGCTCTAATTGGCAGAATATTTAAGGCCATCAACAGATAAACTAGACTGCTAGGTAAGTATATTTTGTTACTCGCCAGAGCCAGAGTCGCCACGCTTTCGTGCGCAATAAATTCACGAGAGAGTTTTTGTAATATTTTATTTTAACGCTACGCTAAGTTTTATGTAATGGTATTAGAGTTTAGACACTATCTTTTATTGCACTAATCGCTAAAGTATAATATACGTAGGTACCTAATTCCTGTCTAAGTTTGCGTACCTACGTTATGCCCCATTTTCACCAACGTTCCCGAGGCTTCAAAGCAAGCCCCAGGGGCTCGGATCCCGCGGACAGGAGGCCTATACTTAAGTCTTAATCCACTAGTGTCTAGTCTATCACCTCTATACCTACTACCCTGAGAAAGAACCCTATTTCAAAAAAGTAAGTATGTCCTTTAAGAGAAACCTCTATGAGAGAAAGTATGTCCTTCTAATTTAGGTAAGCAATTAAACACCATGCCCGACAGTTCTCTATAATGTTCTCAAAGGTGTCTGAGAGCTCCTTTTATCTTTATCGTTTCACTTAAATATTTTTACTTCTGGAGTAGGTACGGAACCCTCGGTGCGCGAGTCTGACTCGCACTTGGCCGTTTTTTTCTTTTATTCTGTGGACTAGCTGATGCCCGCGACTTCGTCCGCGTGGATTTAGTTTTTACATCCCTTGGGAACACTTTGATTTTCCGGGATAAAAGTAGCCTATGTCACTCTCCAGGTCCTCAATTATACCCATGCAAAAAATCACGTAGATCCGTGGCTCTGTTGCGGCGTGATTGAAGGACAAACCAACAAAAAACACACTTTCGCATTTATAATATTAGTAAGTATGATTAGAATATTAAATTACATAAGAAAACACTGTAATATTACGTCCATACGATGTATTACATCCATACCTACTATGTAGTATGTAGGTATAATGATCGTTTGGCAAAATCTGACGCATTTGGAGTAGTTTGACTTTGACAAAATAGTATCCACGATGGCTATATACGATAAATTACGCATGCCAGCTTCAGATGAGCCGTTCATTCAAAGTATCCTGTAGATTCCGGGGTTCAAGTTATTTGGACCTTTACTGAAGATTGTGATGTCTATAATTTCTGAGCTACGAAATTGACGACCTTGAAATAATTACAGGACAATCTCTAAAGAACCTGCTTTCTAACAAAAAAAGAATGGATTAAATCAGAATACGCCTTAATGAATTACAGCGAAATACACATTTTGACTTTCATCCCCTCTCCCAAGGGAACCGTGCTGAATTTCGGGATAAAAAGTATCCTATATTATACCTCGTAGTATTACCTTAAATCGTGCCAAGTTTCATTTAAATCCGTCCAGTAGTTTCAGCGTGATGCGCGGCCAAGATACAGACAGACAGACAGACAGACAAAAAATTAAAAAAAAATTGTTTTGGCTTCAGTATCGATTATAGAGTGCCCTCAAACAAAAATTTTCAAAATATCTTCAATGTACAGAATTGGACCTGTTACAGTTTTATTATATTATAGAAGATAATAGATAATATGGGTAGGTTTAATAGCGAAGTGATGCAGGTCGATTTATGTTTAACCTCGCTTAGAAAAAGGAAATGGTCATATTTCTATCAATTTCTGTCACTACTTAATTTTATTTACTAATAAAGTGAAACCGCTTGTTATGTACCTAACCATTTGCGTTATTTAAAAGGATGCTTCCTATAAGTTCTACAATTATAATATGATTGTTACTAAATAAGAGCTGATGTCGTAAACAATGTATAAATCATTGAATCCTTACTAATATTATAAATTCGAAAGTGTGTTTGTTTGTTGGTTTGTTTATTTGTCCTTCAATCACGCCGCAACAGGGCTACGGATCGACGTGATTTTTTGCATGGGTATGTTGCAGTTGAGGATCTGGAGAGTGACATAGGCTACTTACTTAATCCGGATTTTAAAAACTAAGTCCACGCGGACGAAGTCGCGGGCATCATCTAGTATTTCAATATTTAAGTAGAATATTGAGACATATTATTATTATGTTATTGACATTAAGAAAAGAAGTCAACGAATTTGAGGTGCTATTTAACTTTAAAGAGTAAGTAAGTATAACTGCGTCTGCAAGGCTGTTACACACCTACCACCAACTATCAGTTGTTCACAATCCCAGGCCAACAAAATTCACCACTATGGTGATTGGTGAGTGCTGTGGTCCGTTAAGCGCCACGGTTTGGGTTCGATTCCCGACTGAGTAAATTTAGGAATTCTTAATTGTCACTGATCAGGCCTGGCGGGAGGCTTTGGCCGTGGTTAGCTTAGTTACCCAACCGGCGAAGACGTAACGCCAAGTGGTCGAATTACCTACCTACCTACTTTGGTTGATATCGGAATAAGATTTTTTGTTTTTAAAACGAATTACGATTCCATGAACATACCTACTTATAGCAATATACCTACGATATATCTTAGGCTGAGATCTTTATATCGTACTCTGGCTCTGCTCAAGACACAAGATAATATAGAGTTAAAATGAGACACAAATAATGTCCTGACATAAATCTGTCTCGTTTTAACTCAATCTTGACTGAGCTGAGTGGGAGTGTCATCTATAGATCTTACCCTTAGACTGCATCGTCACTTAATTTCTGGAAACTGTAGGTCATCAATGCATTTGCAAGCCTTCAGGCAATTTTATTTTTGGTGAACAGTTAGCTCTTAACGCTCATGCTGAAGCAAGTATTAAGTACTAGCTGATGCCCGCAACTTCGTCCGCGTGGATTTAGTTTTTAAAATCCCTCGTGAACACTGATTTTCAGGGATAAAAAGTAGCCTATGTCACTCTACAGGTCCTCAACTATAGTACCCATGCAAAAAATCACGTCGATCCGTGGCTCTGTTGTGGCGTGATTGAAGGAAAAACCAACAAACAAACACACTGTCGAATTTATAATATTATTAGTATGATTAGAATATTAAATTGCATAGGAAAACACTGTAACATTACGTCCATACGATGTATTACATCCATACCTACTATGTAGTATGTAGGTATAATGATCGTTTGGCAAAATCTGACGCCTTTGGAGTAGTTTGACTTTGACAAAATAGGGCTATCCATGATGGCTATATGCGATAAAGTACTCTTGCCAGCTTAAGATGAGCCGTACATTCAAAGTATCCTCTAGATTCCGGGGTTCAAGTTATTTGGACCTTATACTGAAGATTGTGATGTCTATAATTTCTAAACTACTAAATTGACGACCTTGAAATAATTACAGGATAATCTCTAAAGTACCAGCTTTCTAACAAAAAAAGAATGAATGAAATCGGAATACGCCTTAATGAATTACAGCTAAATATGCATTTTGACTTTCATCCCCTCTCCCAAGGGAACCGTGCTGAATTTCGGGATAAAAAGTATCTTATATTAAACCTCGTAGTATGAACTTAAATCGTGCCAAGTTTCATTTAAATCCGTCCAGTAGTTTCGGCGTGATGCGCGGCCAAGATACAGACAGACAGACAGACAGACAGACAGACAGACAGACAAAAAATTTAAAAAAAATTCTTTTAGCTTCAGCATCGATTATAGAATGCCCTCAAACAAAAATTTTCAAAATATCTTCAATGTACAGAATTGGACCTGTTACAGTTTTATTATATTATAGATAAAAAGCGAATATAATTCTAAACAGGTAGTTAAGGAACGATGCAGGTAAGGGTGTGGAAAACGTCATAAAGAAGTGAATAATGCTATTACAATGATGATAACAATAGGTTTTTATTCAGTAAGCTTGTAAGTGCCTATCCCATCCCGGAAGTAGCCAATTGTTATTTTGGATGTGGTGGCGGTGCACCATTATGCTGTGACAGGAAATGACGTGCTATCAAAAATAAATTCTATTACCTACTCAGTAACTTTTTAGCGCAGAAAGAAGTAGCTAATCTCAATACTAAACACCAATGAAAACAGCCTTGTCTACCAGATGTGGTTAGGTTTGTAATACTTACTTACAGCAAAATTAATCGTGTAATAGTTATACCGCTCATGACAGCGACTATGACGCGAGCGATACAACGAATAGCGAATGAAGCTAGATCATTTAATAGATATGGGAAGATATTTCATTTACTAATATCAAAAATAATATTTGAGCTGGTGCAACTTCGACTCGTGTGTACCTACTGCTTTCTAATTAATCAAAACACTTTGTAAAGTTAATGTGTGATCAAATTGAATTGTACCAATTTGTAATCCTGACCGAGATTCTTTAAACAATTTTTACAATCTACCTACAAAACAATTTTTCGATTTCTAAACTCTTAAATGGCATTTAACAATCTGTTGCTAGATCTGCAGAATAGGTAGGTACCTACTATGTATTTCGTAGTCAGCCCATTAATACCAATACCATTAGCTACCGAAATCCACATTTTACTAGATTTTACACTGTGAAAGCATGAAACTTAATTTTCAACATTTAACAATTGTTAAATGTTGAAATTGTTAGTTTTGTATTTTTATAATTAATGCTAATATGATTAAAATGTATACTTCTTTTTCTCTGAGTCTTTTACCTACCTACTGAAAAATGCGAATAGGTTTGATCTTTTTTAAACCTTAAAAAGTATCTACCTCAACATCACGAAAAACGGCAGATTAGGAGGTATTGGCGCCGTCGGTATTATGTTTTGTGATATCTAAATCGTCTAGGTTTTTAAAGTTAGATTACTTAGATTTAGATTCTACTAGTTGGTTAGGCAGGACTCGGTACAGTTCCGCTCGCATGGTTTCACTTTCAACAGTGCTGTAAAAGAGCAGAACTAATTTGGTGAATAAACACACCACTAATTAGTTTGGGTATTTTGTATTGGGTTCTATAATCATTTTGAAGTAATTTGGCATTTTTTATGTTAGTAGTAGGTATAAGCTTTGACAATAGCTAAGTTCTGTTATAAAGTTATAACTGGTAAAGTTATAGGTAACTGGTAAGGCAATTAATCATTATTGGAGAAAAACAAAGTAGGTGCATAGGTAGGTATAGGTTTAAGATATATTATAGCGTAATTCAGGCATAGGTACATACGTGCTCAACAATAACACCAATCAGTCTTTCTTCAACGAAACGTTTCGTGCAGACACGTAGACGATTATGATGACAATAGTCACTAATTCAGAACAACTTTACTAAACCGCGACCGTGAATTGTTGCGAAATAGTGCAAAACCAGCTGAATACTACGCTCATGCCGCGGCGCGCACGCCGTGCCGCGTGCGACGGCGTGTGCGGTGTGCGGCGTGCCCACTGACAGGAGCACGCGGTACGCACCTCTCTCCTGCGCCCACTGCTGCTTCTTCTGCTGCACTAGCGACACGGGCTTGCCCACTGACAGCATCGCACGATATACCTACATTACACTTTCTACTAGCCCGTATAGCACGCGTTACGCTTCCTCCAGACCGCAGCGCGGTTACGGTGCACCGGCTGAGTGCTCCGGACTACTCCGGAGCGCTCTTCAAAAGCAGACGCTCGCGCACAGGTGGCTGCGCGTTGCGCCTCGTTCCACATGTGCACTCATTGTTTGCGTGCACTGTATTCTGTTATATTCAAACGAACCCACAATAACAGATTTTCTTACAAATAACGTCTCTCTCAGTTTTGCGTTGATATACGCAATATCAACTCGGCACTGGGCGAACTACCCGCCCGCCGCTGAACAACGAACCCACACGAACGTCTAGACATTTTCAGTCCCTATATTTTCAGCACGCAACGTGAATTACTTCAGACGAAAGCGTCGGAAAAGCCCTCGATCGATATTGTCATAGTAACGTTTGTTTTACGTGTTAGCACGGAAAATTGTGGCTTTTCTCATTTGCATTTAGGCCACATGAGGTTGACACAAAAATTGATATACCTACCTACCTAATTATGACTTAAAACCTAGTGCCGTGAAATATTATAGGTAAGAAGTAGGTACCTAACATTTATCTGTACAGACCTAGGTACGTCAGAAAAGGTCTCAAGGAGCCTTTATTTTCGCCAAAAATCTATTATTATCATTACCGAACCAGTGGTAGATTCACTTGACTTCACTTCGGCAAAACAAACTTTTATAAATTAATATGGAAAATGAATATCCATTAATGAAAATTCCGTAGGTACGTATACTTACCTACTATTCAGTTTTATTTTAAAAAAGCCGGCCAAGTGCGAGTCGGACTCGCGCACCGAGGGTTCCATACTCCAAAAGTAAAAGTAAAACGATAATATTATATTAATTTGCTTATTTAACGTTAACTTTGTTTGTAGAGGTTTATTGTTAATATAAAAAAACTATGCTAGTTAGAGCGTTGCTTTTATTTTTCCTGTAAAATATACATAAACCTCTATTGACCATAATTATTTCAGATTTTTCGATTGGTAAACTTCGGAGATAAGGGGGGGGGGAACGGTATTTTTTTCGACATTTTGGCCGATTAATCAGAAACTATATATCTAGAAATAAATAAAAAACTGTTTTAGAATGCACAAGTAAAAGCCTTTCATATGATACCCCTCTCGGTATAATTATCTTACTTTGAAATTTCAAACCCCTGATATTCCCCCTTTTTTAATTAAACTAAAATAATTTTCGCGTTGATTTTATTTTTCCTGTAAAATATACATAAACTTCTATTGACCATAATTATTTCAGATTTTTCGATTGGTAAACTTCGGAGATAAGGGGGGGGGGGGGTAGGGGGCGGGGGAACGGTATTTTTTTCGACATTTTGGCCGATTACTCAAAAACTATTATATATAGAAATAAATAAAAAACTATTTTAGAATGCACAAGTAAAGGCCTTTCATATGACACCCCACTCGGTATAATTATCTTACTTTGAAATTTCAAACCCTCGATTTTCCCCCTTTTTTAATCAAACTATTATAATTTTCGCGTTGCTTTTATTTTTCCTGTAAAATATACATAAACCTCTATTAACCATAATTATTTCAGATTTTTCGATTGGTAAACTTCGGAGATAAGGGGGGGGGGAACGGTATTTTTTTCGACATTTTGGCCGATTACTCAAAAACTATTATATATAGAAATAAATAAAAAACTGTTTTAGAATGCACAAGTAAAGGCCTTTCATATGATACCCCACTCGATATAGTTATTTTACTTTGAAATTTCAAACCCCCGATTTTCCCCCTTTTTATATTAAAACTAAAAATAATTTTCCATTTTTCTTTATTCCAATGATTTTGGGCCACTATTATACACAACTATGCCAAATTTCATGTCGATAGCTTTAATAGTTACTGAAATAATCGACTGTGACAGACGGACGGACAGATGGACGGAGAAAGTCTCACCATAAGGGTTCCATTTTTACCATTTTGGTATGGAACCCTAAAAATAATACCTATTTAGTGACAGTTAATATACAATACGTAATGTTGGTAATGTATCTACTATAATTATTATTACAGCGTTAAGCCAAGTTAACGTTAGGTATAAGAGTAGGTACGCACTTAGGGCTATTATGACTAGGTCACAAGGTAAGGCACTGCTTAAACGTGTCATCATAGAATATTCAAATGCAGGGGTCATATAGTGTTTATAGGCCATAATTTACCTTTCTTGTATTATACGGTCCAATTTGACGTGAATTTACTCATTCTACAAGACTTCATCATTATTTTACAGGATTTAGGTTAGGCTCCATTCACATTGAGTCGCGACATGTAATACCTACACGAAGTAGGTATAATTATTGAAGTTTATCTCGATTCAGTAACCGTTTCTTGGCCATGTTACTATCAATAACGTACTTTAAAGGACAATGGGCGAAAGTGGTCCAAGAGCCTCCACTGATGAGACTTGCGGGAAATGTAAGGTCATAGTTGTATGATTCTGGCAAAACTCTATTAAATTCTGTCCCGGGGTTATTTTGCTACGGTCATGTTTGTTCTGACTAAATAATATGACTCTGTGTTAAACAATTCAAATCTGTGTAATCCAATTTTAAAAATAAGGGAATGTTTCCTTTCAGTAAAATGATCTAACTTAAGGATTTAAGGTAGTTCCACTCCAGGGCCCATATTTTTCCACCTGTATACCTATGTATTATAATGGTCCTACAATCTTTGAGTATATAATATATATTATAACCAACATAAAATAGGTGCAGAATAGGCTTTATCTGTGCTCCTTAGGCCTTGGTGGGTACAACGCACGGGTGCAGACGCGGCATTTTTTTGTATAGAACAGCGCACAGTGCGTCACACTGACGTACTACTTCATACTTTGAGTAATAAACCAACACTTTATTACTCAAAGACTTCATACGTTTGAAATTTCGCGAGTAGGCCAGTAAAGCAGTTTTTTGGTCAACCTCGCACAAAATTTCCGATCCAATTTTAATTTTTTTTAGGTTAAGCCTGGCAATACACGTCAGGTTTTTTCATCCGATTGTCCGATCCGATAGTCTGATCCGGCTACCGGAAGGCATTGGAGCCATTACTTTGTATGAACGGTCAATACACGTCCGATCCGGGAGTCGGATCGGACGTCCGAGTCGGAAGCGGGCGCGAGGCGTTTCCGATTTTACTGTCGGTCCGATTGTCTGAAGGCGCGGTCTACATACTTCTAGTGTGAGACAAAATAGACGTCCGGTTATTCCTTCCGATTTGCCAGTCGAATGACGAATCTAGCGCTGATACTGTGTGGACGCATCGTTGTGGATCGAATCTTCTTCTTCTTTATCAACCTATAGACGTCCACTGCTGGACAAAGGTCTCCTGCATAGACTTCCACAGGCTTCGGTGTTGCGCCGCTTGAATCCAGCGGCTCCCTGCGACTCGTTTGATGTCGTCGGTCCACCTGGTGGGAGGGGTCTGCCAACACTGCGTTTCCCGGTGCGGGGTCGCCACTCTAACACCTTGGGACCCCAACGACCATCAGCTCTTCGAAGTATGTGCCCCGCCCATTTCCACTTCAGTTTCGCGACACGCTGAGCTATGTCGGTGACTTTGGTTCTCGTACGAAATTTATGATATTGAACGGCTAATTGAAGCCGTACAAAAACATTCTATAAAAATTAAAAACTTTTCGGGGTGTCTTAGTAATTTTGGATGTTTTAATTAGAAATGACTCTCGGTAAGTCTTGTCAAATTAATTGGGTGAATCCAATAGCGTCGCTCCGTCCGTTTTGCTCCGTACGCAAGCACTCGGGATGATAGCTCGGGAACGACTGAGCTCAAAAAAAGCCTGACGCAAGAATCGGACGTGTATCGAGTAAATACGATCCGGTAGTCTGATCAGACAATCGGTAACAAAACCTGACGTGTATTGCCAGGCTAAGGGTTACTTACTGACCATAAAAACACAAAATGCTGACAGATCCAGGTGGAGCTTCGATCGCAATCTTAAAAAAAAATTTTTGGCCGATATCTCGGGAACTATCCACTTTAGGGCAAAAGTTAATCAGACCTTTTTTGTAGAGAATAAAATGTTGCATCTTTTATTTCCTGTAAACTTTTTCGTAAAACTTACCGTTTAAGATTTACGGCCCATTTAATGAACCGGTTTTTCGTATGTGTGTGTTCCGCAACGAAACGAAAAACCGATTAATTAAATGGGCCATAAATTGTAAACGGTAAGTTTTACAAAAAAGTTTACAGGAAATAAAAGATGCAGTTTTATTCTCTACAAAAAAGGTCTGAATAACTTTTGCCCTAAAGTGGATAGTTTCCGAGACATCGGCCAAAAACTTTTTTTTAAGATTGCGATCGAAGTTTCACCTGGATCTGTCAGCATTTTGTTGTGGCCAGTAAGTGACTCTTAACCTAAAAAAAAATTAAAATTTGATCGGAAAATTAGGGAGAGGTTAAATGCTTTATTTACTGGACTAGAGCGCGCCACACAGGCACGTTGTACGTTAGAGGCCTCAAGCACTTGTCGATTTACTATCTGAACTTGTCTCTTGTCCTGACAAGTGTGATTCAGGGTGATGACTGTAGGGTTTAAATGAAAAAAACGTGTCAGTTGATCCATTCCATCTATTAACTTATATTAATTAAACCTAAACTAAAACTTTAGAACGCGTATCTAGTCCTAATATCTTCTAGTTTCTTGGACACCTCGGCTGGCGTCCGCTCCAAGTCACCCGCGATCGCCTTTTGTTTGGCCGGCTCCAACGAGTTGAACTGCTCACAGAGATCTCCGTCGATCACATTCTGTAACAAACAAATTGGAATATAATTAAACAACAGTACACTTCCACTTCATTTTCTAAGTCGGGTCATATTTGGGATTAGAATTTGCATGGAATTCTTAAGAACTGAAAAACACTTGGCTGATTTAATTATCCAGAGTTAAAAAAAGGGAGAAAAACATTAGACTATTTTTACCATAAATTATGTTATGATTATTTTTTATTTGAATAGGCTGTACCTAAAATTATCTTAAGGGCGGTTGCTCCCTTTAAATTCGAAGAAAATAATATTCCACCTCCAAGGGAATAAATATTAGGGGATGAATTTTGTTCAATTTCCTGAGTCAGTTCAGAAAAAATTTCCTGAGTCAGTTCAGAAAAAAATTAATTAGTATTTCGATTATAACTTGAAGCCATAAAGTTAAAAACTTAGGCCATAAAGACTTATTGACATAATAAGGAAGGATTATGTTATGATCTCAATAAAAAAAACAGCATGCAAGTTTTGCATGTCAATCAATTGATCGTCACACAGATGCCTATCATTTTTAGACAATCCCACATCTGCAGATGGTTAAAAATATTGATAAAGGGTTAGTGTGTTCGTTCCAACAACTACGGCAGCGCGGCTGGCGCGGCCGACTCTCGGGAACGCGCGCCGAGGCCGCGCCGCGCGCTCGTCAGCACGACTCGCGCACGGCCGCGGTGGCTCTGCGCTCGCTCTACCAAAATCGTAACACAGATGCCTCATGGGAGGCGCCTGTTGACTAGAACTTTGGATTTTGTTACTACTTTTAACCATTAAATTGGAACTACTTATCTATATACACATACACATACATCTAGATACACATCAACACTTAATGCACTGATTAATAAAACGACAAAGATGAAAATTATGTCAGGACATACCTAATACTATGTCTCAAAGTCAAATCTGAGAACTTAACTACCCTTACTTACCGAAACCCTTACGTTGGGGACGGTGTACAGATACATGAAAAAATATCATGAGACGTGTAGCTCATATCCTGGGGAAGTTATGAGGACTTCAAAAATTTACCATAAATGTTTACGTGGCATCCCTAATAGCTTGAAACAGCTGATTCAATAGCAATGAACTGGGAATGATAAAATATTCAGAATGAAAAATGTTAAAAAAACTCCTAAGATCCTAACTACTAGGATAGCCTAGTAGGTATGTGAAGTACTAGTTGCTATGCTATAGCTTTGCGATAAAATGTTCCAGAGGCTATACCTAACCATCATTCGGCATGCAATTTTTCCTGTAATTATCAGTATTGTTCAGTAAAGTGAAAACCGACTAGAAATCTCGTATTTTTGGAAGAATATGCCCGACTACTTTTGGACTCCGTCAGTCAAAGTCCGTACGTAATCCTTAATTTTGTGAGTGCCGCCTCTTTCTTTGTAGGTAATTAATATCTTGCGTTGCCGTTTTGATCAATAATTACTGTAGTTTACTTTTTAATAACAAATCAATTGCAAAATGATACAATTAATTATTATTATCGCTTGCAGTGGGTTCTAACTTTAGTAGTCAAAAGCTTGCCGGCAGTCGGCAGTCGGCACTGGCGGCACGCGTGGTCTTTGGCGGCGCGCCCTTTATTGTGTTAAAAGGATGCCGCCTGTGTTGAATTCGGCACGTGCAAGTAAAGGCGAGGCCACATTGTAAAAATCTTCGACGTCACATAACGCACCGTGGAAATGTCCGATTTGGTGCTGCTACCGTAAAAATCTGCGATGCGACGACGTACTACCATTCTGTCGGTGTCCACACTTCTCTGCGTGTGCGCGTGTGCATGACAAGATGATTAATTACGGTATCAATTATCAGCACCCCGATTCAGAACCTTACGATAGCATAATTATCTATCGATTCGGTTTGTTATCGTACGATAAGATGAATTTTCAATTAGGAATAATCGTATCAACAGAGAAGTTGTCGAAATCGAAACCGAATGGAAACGACGTAGATATCGTTCGATATCTTCTATCAAACGCTATTCACAACAACCTTATCGAATAAGATTTTCCGAACGTCCAATAATTTTAGTTGGTTAACTATCGAAAGCTACAGGGCATACGGTATCCTTTTGTTTATGTACTGTGTTTACTGGTTTTTCGTATAAAATGATCATAATGAATGATTTTGGTATGTAAATGTTCGGCATCGTTTTTACTATGCGACGTGTCGTACGGCGTAACGCAAGTCTTGTGGACGCGCCCTTACGGCGGCATATCAAATATCTGCCTATCCAAAATTTCTCGGAATACTAGGCGAACATGAAAATTAGGTTTTTTGATAGTGTTGCCGTTTTTAGGATTTTTGCCTTTACTTGGGGAGAAAGTAAACAACACAAAATACTTGTATTATGTGTAAGACTTTTGCTTAACTATTTTGACAGGAATTGACGATAATTGCGAGTGCATTTTTAAATTGCGGAATTTTGTAATCTAAACCTACCAAATGTTAGGTACGTTCTTGAGAGGAAAATGTGGCTTTTCAAAACTAAGACTGTTGTTAGTAAATATTTTTTTTTAATTGCTTCCTAAAAGAGTATTCAATTTTCTGTTTTACAAGTTATTTGCCACAAGAAAGTCAAAATAATTTTTTAGGGCCTGGCGGCGCGGGGCGAACTTGATTCTAAAGCGGCTTCGTGTGGACTGTAATCGATTTATTTTTATAGGAATGTTTGCTCAAAACCGACAGGTAGCGGACAGGAATTTAGGTGAGCAGAAAGGAAATTGGCACTGACCTCGGCCGGGCTTTGTCGACTCCTCCAGACGTCCAAGTGCACGCGTGTCCCGAAGAAAACGGCTACACTAGAGAACAGAGGGCTTTTCCGGGCTGGACGTTTTCTTCACAGTTCACTTTATATAGTTTATTCACAGGTTTATTATCACTAGTTGTTGCAAGTAGTTATACGCGGCGGTAAGCGTGCGGTCGGGTCGAACGAACGAAAATCAAACCATCAATGACACTTGAAGTGCATTAACTGCGTGCATTTCTTCTAGGTCAGGTCAGGGACATATTAGATAAGGAGATGTAATTAGAAGGCAGGAAGGTCGAAATTTGAGCAAACCTAACAATTTTAAATCTACAAAGCGCTTCGGCGCGACCATGCCCCCGGGGTTGAAGTGCTGCCTTCAAAAAACTACAACGCGGAAAATTACGAAAGTTAGGAGAGAAAATACGATATCTAATCTATATAACTAAAATAAGAACCCTAACCTACGCGGAGTGATTACAACTAATTACTGTTTAGGTAGAGGACAAAGACGCACTACAGGACGCAAATATGTACCTGTAGCGGTACGAACGCGAACAATACGCGTGACACCATTCGATCCAGGAAAGACTTCCTCAACTAGCCCTAACGGCCAGTGAAGTGGCGGTGCATTATCGACTACGATTATTACCACATCCCCTTTAGCGATCGGATTGGTAGGCGTGTTCCATTTGTTTCGAGTCTGAAGCGTATGCAAGTAGTCAGTCTTCCATCGTTTCCAGAACGACTGAACAAGTTTATCGATCAGTTCTTGACGCGAGAGCAAATGTAACGGACCGTCTTCTATCTCTTGAGCCGGTAAGTATTTTAAAGGGGTGAGGGTGAGAAAGTGAGCCGGTGTCAACGCGAGAGATTCCGATGGATCGTTAGATAGCGTGCGGCACAATGGACGAGAGTTCATTACTGCCTCGATTTGAGCAAGCACAGTATTGAACTCCTCCAAGGTCAGAATTTGGTCGCCTATCACGCGATATAAATGAGTTTTGAGACTCTTAATGTTGGCCTCCCAATTGCCACCAAAATGACAAGCGGTTGGAACATTCAGTGACCACTCGATGCGATTTTCTGCAAGTACATGACCAAATTCAGACTTGAAGTGTTTTGACGTTAAAAAGTCGTGCAATTCAGAAAGCGTGCGCTTCGCACAAACGTAATTCGACGCATTATCTGAGTGTACACGAGCGACAAAACCGCGGCGTGACAAAAAACGCTTAAACGCTCCCAGGAAGCTAGCTGTGCTTAAATCGCTTGCAACTTCTATGTGTACAGCGCGAGTGGTTAAGCACACGAAAAGACAAACGTATGCCTTTGTTGATCGAATTCCGCGACCGCGAGAGATAGTCACCTTAAAGGGGCCTGCGTAATCAGTGCCAGTGTGCAAAAAAGGCTTTACGGCCGGCGTAACTCGACACGAGCGGTGATCAGCCATTTCTGGAAAATTTGGTTTAGCACGGAGTCTAAAGCAAGGTAGACATTTGTGTACCCGGCTTCGAATTAAATTGCGAGCGGATAGAATCCAATATCTCTGACGGAGTATGGACATCAACAAATCTGGACCGGCATGGCAATTGACCTTATGATGATAGTCAACCAAAAGATCTAATATATGACCCTTTCGCGGCAGAATAATCGGATGTTTGGAATCGAAGCTTATATCGGCGTTTCTAAGACGACCTCCAACTCTAATGATTTTATCCTGAAGGAAAGGTTTGAGGCGCTGAAACATTGGACTGCAACGCTTGCCTGCTTGTAAATTAGCGATTTCGTTTGCGAAGTGAAATCGCTGAATTTCACGCAATATCAAATTTTCAGCGTAATCCAGATCCGATGCGGTTACTGAATCACGACGCGGTAGTAGCTTAGCAAAACGACAAACGTAAACCACACAACGTAAAAGCTTCGACCATGACGAGAAGCGATCTGCTAGCGAAATTATTAAATTTGTTTCACTGCCTTCTGCAGTGAGAAGGACTTGTTTCTTTTCCTCCGGAGGCTGTGACACAGTGGAGGGATTGAAAGCGGTAACAGGCCAATGATTTGGATCTGATTCAAGCCATTTAGGGCCAGAGAACCAAAGCGGGTGATCAATTATTTGTGCGGGTGTAAGACCTCTCGACAAACAATCAGCGGGATTTTCAGTGCCTTGCACATGAAAAAAAGTTTGAGCGGGAAATTCATTTTGAATTTTGGTGACCCTGTTGGCCACGAAAGTGTCCCAACGATGAGGTGAGGAATGTACCCAACACAACGCCACCGTTGAGTCCGAAAAAGCGAGAACGCGGTCAATATTAATGCGGTTGTTGCAGGCTTCAATTACCTTTGTAATTAAACTGCTTAGTGTTAGAATCGCACAAAGCTCCAATCGCGCGAGTGATACAACTTTACGAGGCGAGACTTTAGATTTAGCAGTCATTAAAAATACTGCGTTCTTGCGAAGGCCTCTGCCGTCTTTTACGTGGAAGTAAATTACTCCTCCATAGGCCTTTTCGCTCGCATCTGCGAACCCCACGATAGTAATGGTATCGCCAGTCACGATGCCTACATGCCGTGGAATTTTCAATTCGCCAAGCGAAGGTAGTTCCTCTTTGAAACGAGACCACTGTTCAACAATATGTTCAGGTGGCACATCGTCCCAATCACATTCGCACAACCAAAGTTGTTTGATAAGGAGCTTTGCGTATAAGACGACGGGAGCGACGAAGCCCATGACGTCCCATATTCTAGCGACACATGACAAAATTGTACGTTTAGTACAAGATTCCGCGGGAACACTAATTTTAAGACTGAAATAGTCTGTAGCGGGTGACCAACATAAGCCGAGTACCTTATGTGGCTCAGAATCATCGAACTCCTTAACTGTGGAAAGACGATGAGACAGCGGAATGGAATCTAGAACCTTTTGCGAATTACTCGTCCACTTCACAAGATCAAACTGACCAGCTTTCATGAGAGCAATCACTTCGGCAGCGGTGGAGATAGCATCGTGTTCACTATCGACGCTGTAGACGAAGTCGTCCATATACAACCCCGTATCTACAGTTTCTTTAGCGCGCGGGTATGAAGCACCTTCATCTAAAAGGAGCTGCTTCACTGTACGAAGAGCATGAAATGGACTTGACTTAAGTCCAAAACAAACGCGGTTAAATTCATAAACCTTTAAGGGTTCTTGCGGGGAAAAGCGGTAAAGAATGCGTTGGAATCTTCGATCACATGGACGAATTCCAATGCAAAGAAACATTTGACGAATGTCAGCGGAAAGAGCGATACCATATAAGCGGAAATTAACAATAATATTGAATAAGTTCCCCTGCAGATTCTGACCGTTGTACAGAATGTCATTGAGGGAAACTTGTGTGGTTGTCTTAGAGCTAGCGTCCAGAACCACACGCAACTTAGATGTCACCTTGTCTTCTCGTATGACTCCATGGTGAGCAATCGTATACGAGGGCAGACTCTGCGTCGCCTCCGTGTCCGGGGGTGCGGGAGATATATAACCTTTGTCCAGGTATTCGATAATGACGTTGTCGTAGGCCTCTTTAAGCTTAGGTGACGCTAACATTTTACGCTCTAAGCATAGGAAGCGGGTTTTAGCCTTTTTAACAGAATCGCCTAACGACCGTACATCACCCTTGAATGGAAGTGCGACTACATACCGTCCGTCTGCTTCGCGAGTAGTCGTGTTGCTATAAATTTCTTCACACGCCGTGTCGTCTGGACTCAACGTTTTCGGTGCGTTCACCTCTTCCATCTCCCAGAATTTACGCACAATAGCGTCTAGCGGATCTGTAGCACAGCAGTATGAAACCGTCGCGCAGCTATCAACACGAACAGGAGCAGAACCAACAATAACGTAGCCTAACACCGTTTCTAAGGCAAGCGGCGAGGTAAGATCAGATTGACCTTGAACCTTACGTGATAATAGGAGATGCGGAAATATCGAAGCTCCAACCAATAGATCAATGTCTCCTGGGATGGAGTAAGTGTCGTCAGCCAAAGGTAAATTGTTGAAATTTATTAAACTTGCAATATCTATTGGGACTGTGGGCAAGCGTTCTGTGACCTTGTCTACCACGAGCGAGTCCATGTTAAAACAAACGCTGAGATCAAACCTAGAAAAGAATCTTATAGAGACTGAGCCTTGAATCGGTTTGGTTGTACCTCCAATCCCCTTAACTATCGAACAGCTCGGACTCTGAATCGTTTTCAAACCTAAGCGTTCGAGTAAACTCCGACTTACGAAGTTACTCTGTGACGCACTGTCCAACAATGCGCGCACAGAGTGTTCATGCCCCTTGGCGTCAAAAACAATCACGCGTGCGGTGGCAAGCAGCACCGTAGTTGGCGCACGAGAGATATTACAACTCGACAAGGAACAAAACGATACATCATTGGAGCGTGCGGGTGAACTTGAACATTTTGACTTACTGGTGTCGTTGCCAGCAGTGCTGGTGGTAGCAGGAGGGTGCACAGCAGCACCGGGCACCTTCTGTTTAGAAGCATCACCAGAAGTTGTACTTGCAGATGCGGAATTAACTATTGCGGAATTTGCGGAATTTGCGTGTGCGGAATGCCTATGGATCATACTGTGGTGAGGTGAGGCACACCAGCGACACCGTGACTTGCTGGAGCAAGAAGCCAGCCGATGGTTTCCAAAACAATTGATACAAAGGTTATTCGCCTTAACAAACTTGAAGCGATCCTCAACTGACATCTTATGAAAGGCGGAACAATTATAAAGATGCTCGTGCTGTGAGTTACAGAGCGAACAGGAAGTCTGCACAGGCGCAGTCGCGGTAGTGGTATATGTATGCGTCGACCTGAGCGGTTTGTGCGGCTTAGATGCCGTATCCACTTTACGTTCAGCACTTTTCGGAGCTTCTTGTTTCGCAGACGTGCGTTGTAGTACCTTAATATGTTCCCGGAGGAAAGCAATAAAGTCGTCATACAAAGGTATGTCACTACTATGTTTATTTAATTCGAAGAGGCGGACAGTCTCCGGGTCTAACTTCTTTTGAGCGAGATATAAAAACACGAAGTCAGCCAGATTATCTAAGTTTAAATTTTTGAGAGCGGCGATCGATGACGCGAAGGTGTCCAAGAAATTTTCGAGGTTCGTCGGGGTCGCGTGTGACAACTCCTTAACGTTATAAATTTGGTCTAAATAAGAAGTTGCCAAATAACGCTTGTCCTCGAATTTGTCCACCAACGTTTTAAATATTAAGTTATAGTTTTCCGCGCACGGTGTGATACCGGCACAAGCTAACTTCGCCTTTCCAGTCAATTTACCTAGGAGGTAATAAAGTTTTTCCGCGTCCGTAAGGGACTTATTTTCGTGTATTATAGTTTTAAAGTTAGAGTAAAAGAGGCTCCACGATTTTAAGTCGTATCCATCGAAAGACACCAACTGAATCGGGGGCAAATAAGGTTTGAGTCTTCGCGGCTCATCTTCATTCTCGACCTTATTATCTCCGGTATACTGCGAGACTAGACGCTTCACACGACTATATAGGCGTTCGAATGACATTAGACAGTCGAACTCCGGGTTCGCTAAAGGATTCAGCGATAATAAACGAGCATTATAGTCTTCAACTACTTTGTTGAATTCGGAGCGTAACGTGTCTATGTTGCTACTTGCGTCGAGGAAGTCTTCCCGTAACGATGGTTTGACGCCTATATTCTTCGATTGATCGAATATCTCTTGTAAATACCCAAATATCGCGTTGCGTCTTTTTTCCAATAAAACTAATTGGATATCGACACTGTCTTCCGATTCCTCTGACGTTTTAACACTCTTTGGCATTTTGACCGAGTATTAAGTAAACGAAAAAAACAATATCGAGTCTTAAATTGGTGCTAGTACGCGAATAATCTTCGTTACCGCGTAAAGGTATTAGCTAAGTACCTACCTAATGTTATGAATTTCAGTTAAAAGTGAAAGGCAGCGGTTGACCGGCCGCGCGTCAATGAAGGTCAAGCGCACCTGTTAATTGTTATCTAAGATTATTATAGGTACTTGCATCGATGAACGGCTGTTGTACGATTGAATTCGTTTATAACGCGTAGGTAATAATACGATTTACTAATTAATTAATAACTATGCGGGCACAATAACTATTTAAGATGACTAATATTACAATAAATAAGTCACGTATGACCTTTGTACCTAGTCGATACAAAGAATTACCCTATTTCCTAAGCAATGCGGGGCGAACGAGATTAATTAGCTTAGAGAATAAGATAATATGACGCGCGAAATAATTACCAACTTGTGAATTGTATAAACTATCGAGATAATTAGCGATAAGTTGGCGGTTTAAATCCGGTCGAATGGAACCACGAAATATGGCGGCGCGGGGCGAACTAGATTCTAAAGCGGCTTCGTGTGGACTGTAATCGATTTATTTTTATAGGAATGTTTGCTCAAAACCGACAGGTAGCGGACAGGAATTTAGGTGAGCAGAAAGGAAATTGGCACTGACCTCGGCCGGGCTTTGTCGACTCCTCCAGACGTCCAAGTGCACGCGTGTCCCGAAGAAAACGGCTACACTAGAGAACAGAGGGCTTTTCCGGGCTGGACGTTTTCTTCACAGTTCACTTTATATAGTTTATTCACAGGTTTATTATCACTAGTTGTTGCAAGTAGTTATACGCGGCGGTAAGCGTGCGGTCGGGTCGAACGAACGAAAATCAAACCATCAATGACACTTGAAGTGCATTAACTGCGTGCATTTCTTCTAGGTCAGGTCAGGGACATATTAGATAAGGAGATGTAATTAGAAGGCAGGAAGGTCGAAATTTGAGCAAACCTAACAATTTTAAATCTACAAAGCGCTTCGGCGCGACCAGGGCCTCTAGGGATATTTTTTAGAGAAAAAAAGTGTAAAAACAAAATCATAACTGGGAACACTGCTTTTGAACTTGAGGTTTTTTGCATTCGTTATTTTTACAGCAGTTACTCGTGAATGGTTGTAAGGAAAACACGGTAGCTACTAGTAACTGATAACTTTCAATAGTGTCAACTAACTCTAGTGATTTGTGGACAATGAGCTACTCAAATAGCGAGTATTATGACATGATCATGTGTGTCGGAGCTTGTGACGGAAATTTAGCAGCAGCTCGAAGGCGATACAGTGAACTGTATGTTGAGGGAAGGCCTAACCCCCGACCGCTTCCGTCACTGTCTTGCTTCCGAGGTCTGGTGAATCGGCTGCATGAGACTGGCTCTTTCCATAGACGCTCCAGCGAAGGCCGACCGTCGACCCTTAGCCCCGATTTGGAAGAGAGCATTTTGGACCGTTTCGCAGAAGATGCAACCCGCAGCACTCGTGGTGCAGGTCAGGTTTTCGGAGTTGACCATTGGTTAGTATGGAGCACGTTGAACCGCGATGGTCAGCACCCTTACCATTACCGCAAGACCCAAGAATTGTCCAGCAGTGACTTCGGACCCCGCGTTCAGTTTGCTCGATGGTTCCGAGAGCGAGTGGCAGATGACCCATCATTTAGCCGCAAGATCTTATGGACGGACGAGGCAGCTTTCACACGAGGAGGGCTCTTTAACTGCCACAATCAGCACGTGTGGGCCCACGAAAATCCAAAAGTGCACCGAGTCTCCAGCTTTCAACACCGTTGGCGCATCAATGTTTGGGCTGGCATAATCGGTGACCGGTTGATGGGTTCAGTGTTCATACCGTCCGCTTTGAACGCAGAACATTATGTGCAGTTTTTGAGGACGGAACTGGAGGAAATGTTGGAAAGTCTACCGGTTGCTACATACGCGTCGATGATTTTCCAGCACGACGGGGCTCCCGCTCATTTTAGTGCTCCGCAGGATGGAATTGTGCATAGAAAAGGCGGGTTCGCACATTGAACCGTTTCTGTAAACTGTTGTCATGGTGTGTGTGGGTGTGTGTACAACATTTACGAATTCCTACGTGATGAGTGCTGTGGTGCAATCTTTCCATTGGGAGACTGGAATCCGGATCCCTTTTACAAGTAAGTTACATTGTTACGTAGTAACTTTTTATTTATCAAGTAGTTATTTTATTAATAATAATAGGTACCTATACCTACTAGTTCCAATAAAGTGAATGCGTACCTATTCAGCCTGCCGGCCTCTTTACCATGTTCGTGCCGAAGGGCGCGATTTTTCATTACAAAGATACCCCGTATGATGAGTACCTACTTAGAGGCAACATTCAAGGTCAACACGAAGATAAAGTACATTTACAAGTAGGTTTACATGTTCGGTTGAGAATCTCGGATTCTGTTCGGTCTGAGTTCGAATCCTGCGGTGTCAGTCATAACATTTTTGAGTTAGTTTCAGCCAAAAAATTTAGTACCGGCCTAGAGTTAGGAAATTAGGGGCCACTCTCGTTTCAGCCTCTTGGGCCAATTTTAATTGGGTTAGGCTCTAAACTAAATCAGTCTGAAGGGAAGACCAGTGCGTAAGTAATTTAGATATGAATTATCTAATTAGACCCTCCAATCCAAGTACATCCATACCTCCAAGCTGCTCCAACCTACAATGTGGTTGGTGGGATTTAATTAAATTAGGTTAGGTATCTTGCTATCATTGATAGGCGGCGTGACGCAACGCCAACTGTGACGAAACGCGACGGGAGTAGGTATTTTCAAAAATGCTATGTTTTACTGACCCCGACCCGTATCGTGCGATAGAGAGAGTTGGAAGTCCAGCCATTTGCCTACATTTTATTCTTGAAATATTGTTTCGGGTGATAACTTTTTACTCCCCCAAACATTTACGATTCAGTACACCTTAATCTAGGCTCCTACTACGTTTTATTTTTTAGTATTTTAGTTTAGTAAATTAAAAAATAAGAACACTCGAAGAAGTTATTATGTCAAAAATATGGATATTTAGATAGAACATATTTTAACATAAGCAATATTTCTTAGAAATTAAAACGTAGGAGCAAAGTTTTTCATTGTATCTGCAACATTTCTAAAAATTATGAAAATTGGACTTCATTTACGGGAAGAAAAACTTTATCGCTTTTTGTATGAAAATTTACAACTAGACGATCCTCTTAAGTATTACCAATAAGTCAAGACGTGTGTAATTTTGAACCGACACGGGAATCGAACCTAAGACCTCGTTATTTGGTCATCAGTCATCACTACTACTGAGTACTACATTCTACGAGGCAGAGTGGTCGACTCGTCAGTTGTCAGGAAAGGTCGTCATTCGTCAGAGATTCGCCCTTATTCCGGAAAAGACAGACATTGCAATCGCGGCGCAGCGCAGCTACAAACAATAGGTACATTGGTACAAACAACGCCGCCTGCGCGCAGGCGGCGTTGCTTGTACCAGGGCAACAGAAATTGAAAGAGTAATACTTTATGTCGCATGATGTCATTTACCTACATACTACATAGGTTGTTATTTTCGAGTTAGGGTTGCAAAAATTTATTTTCCTTAATTAATTAATTAATTTTGTATGGAACTTTTTAAAAATTAATTTTCACTTTTTACCTCCGCCAATGTGTTTATAGGGTCAAAGTGCATGGGTAGTTTCCGGTAAGCTATACATATTAACCAACACCTTGTATATATTATGATATTCTTGAAGAATAGGAAATCTATCACTTTAGTTGCAATTTGTATTCAACTGAACAAGCATAGAAAGCTAGTGAAAACATAGATAGGTTAATTAATTTAAAAAGATATCAATTTATATACTCACTTTTACAGGATAATAATAACTTCTAAAGGATAAATGGTCGCGTCCACACAGTGGCGAGTTTTCACTTCTCATGTGCATCTCCAAATGTTGGAAGAAATCATGGTCTTCTCTAGACGTGAATGGCAGGAGAACTCCGAGCGATCCGCTGATGGTGGCGTAGAGGAGTGCTTCAGACCCGCCGGGAATAAGGGTAGCTCGTTGCAATGACGTCACAGTTTCACCCACATGGAAATTCACGGAAATATCGCCTTTCTGTGAAGCTCCATTGAGAAGACCTGAAAATAACTTATTGGATTAGGAAAATATAACTTTCAAGATGTCAATATTAGGTATTCTTGTAAAGTTTCAGATTTAGTAACTAATCATTAATTCTCATTAGTCTAGCATGTGTGTTTGAATTATGAGTTTCATCATTGTCTTACAAATAAAATCAATTGCTTTTAATAGGTATGTATTTCATCTTGAATATAGCATATTATATAATCATATTAGCAGGAATATATTTGACATTATTGATTGAAGATGCTTTTAATCTAATCAAAAAATGATCTAACCTCTATCCCACAGAGCTTTGTTTCCAGTAGGGTCTTCATCCACATCATCAGTGACTGTTTGAGGTAGCCTCATGATAGCTATATTACCAAACTTATCAGACATTGCAACTGTGTCATAATCTAGGATGCAAGTATTTGTTATCCATCTAGGGTTAGTGTCATCTGCAAATATGATCAGCTGATTCTCCCTCTTCTTGTACTTAACACAAAATATTGACTCTTGCACATCTGCTACGTAAATTCTTTGTCTGACAGTTTTAATATCTGCTATGAGGTTTGGAATGTGTCTATTTTCACACTTGCGAAGCAATTTTCTCCGGCCGATGTCGTACAGTCTCAACATACGCCCCACGCCCACTAGAAGTTTCCCGTTAAACGCAGCTAACGCTCCCGGGTATTCATCTACTGGAGTTTTGTGAACTAATTCTAATTTACCCGTGTTATAAATCTGCAAAAAAAAAAAAAACAATATTTGAAACACGTTTGACGCCACTAAAATACATGCCTTGTCTCTTTTTAACATAACCATAGCTAGAAATACGAGAGATTAGGCTATTTTGTTTATAACAGCGGACATTAGGTGGACAGACAACATCAGATGAGTCACAGGGAGCTGCTGGATGCAGACGGCGCGAGACCAAGGCCTGTAGAAGTAGGCCAGAGAAGGGTTATAGGCCGTAGTCCACCAACCACCACCGTGCTGGCCCAATGTGAATTGGTGGACTTCACACACCTTCAAGAACATTATGAAGAACTCTCAGGTGTGCAGGTTTCCTCACGATGTTTTCCTTCACCGTTGAAGCAAGTGATATTTAATTGCTTAAACGCACTTGACTCCGAAAAGTCAGAGGTACGTACCCGGGATCGAACCTGCGACCCCCTAAGACGAGACCACAGTCCTAACCAGAAGGCTATCACTGCTTACACATACAGTCTATTGGATGAAAAAGAAGTCCACACCTTGTATACATGTAGGCTGCCCTCGGTGCAAGAGCGCGGCGACAGGATGCAGTCCTTGGCCACGCCCACCACGAGGTGCATGGCGGCGTGGTCGGCGTGCGCCGCCCAGCGCAGCGCGCACAGCGACACGGCCGCCTCGTTCTGCTCCAGCGGCAGCTTGGCCACCGTGGTGGGGCTGCCGCCCGTCGTCATGTCCACCACGCGGATTTGTGACGCCCACATGCCTGACGATGCAATGGGATTTCTATAAATATGTACTTTAGTGCACTAGAACACATACATGCAACAGAGAGGAGCTTGGAGCTTGGTCGCCTAATATTGCTGTACTAGCTGATGCCCGCGACTTTGTCCGCGTGGATTTAGTTTTTAAAGTCCCTCGGGAACTCCTTAATTTTCCGTGATAAAGATGTTGACCTGAGTAATAAGCTACCACGGTATAAAATTTTGTAGAAATCTGTGCGGTAGTTTTTACGTGAAAGAAGGACAAACAAACAGACAGACAAACAGACAAAAAAAAATTTCTGTTTTGATATCTGTATCTTGAACACAATTAGAAGCAAAAACCCTTTTTTGAATCTATTTCATGTACAGAATTGGTTTCGTTTCTGTTTTATTATATGTATAGATAACCTGTGTTACATAGGTTTTTTTTTCCAAACGTGTAATTTAAACATGGATTTCATTTCAATTTAGCACCTTAGTGCCAAAAATTCTCTGAAGTAACATCTAATATATTTCCAATCAAATTCAATAGATTTGAAATCTTATTTAATCTTAATTTTGAAGTTGGCACACCTTATCATAACATAAGAGATTATATCCTGAACAATATATTCTTCTATGACATTATTATTTAGGAATATTAAAAGCCCTAGGAAATTAAAACTATAAAAAAATAAGATAAATATGCAGACATTTTGTTTACATCTTTAAAATTTCTAATACATATTTGAATTATGTATATCTATTGAAATGTTTCCTATGCTTGAATCAAACAACTTATAGAAAGTGGTCTGGGATTAACGCAAGGATTTGATCTGGCCACACCCGATTAGAGATAGACTGCTCCAAGACATGCTCTGCTCTTGCCCAGAGAATGTGGCTAACAAACAACCTATACAAGACATACCTGCGCCAGCCTTAGGAGACGAAAACACGTTTTCAGGTAAAATGTCAGATAAAAATGCATCTGCCATTTCATTGGCGAGTTGCTGTTCCTCAGGTCCTCCGCCGGCCGCCGCTTCTCGCATTTCTTGGGCCATTTGAACCCTACAAAAGTAATTAAATTAATTCATGCATCAGCAACCCATCAATAGCTCACTACTGAGAGCAGGTCTCCTATCAGAAAGGGTTATTATAGGCCAGTCCACCATGCTGGCTTAATGCATTGAATGCAATTGACAGACTTCAAATATTTTTGAGAACATTATGGAGAACTCTGAGGTGTGCAGGTTTCCTCTCGATGTTTTCCTTCACAGTTGAAGCAAGTGATATTTAATTGCTTAAATGCTCATAACAAATGTCAAAGGTGTGAGAAAAAAGTAATGCACAATTCAGGAAAAACAATCAATTTCAAGAACAACAAATAATTTGACAGTTCTAGATAAACTGCAAAATTGCTTGCACAGTCAGTAAGAATTCACCTTCTTTGTTTCTTCATTTCCTCTGTGTAGGAGTTGTGATCGGTTTCTAGTATAATTATCTGATTGTTTTCAGAGTTTATGATGAATTTTCGCGGCGTGTACTCCAATGGTTGGTATGTTTGATTGAATACAGCACCCAGTTTCTCCAGAGCCAAAATCCTCAATGTGTTCGATGAGATAGCAACAATACCCTCAGTACACTGTTCTGCAATAATTTTTTTGTTTAGTACATAAATCCATTTGATTTTTTTTTTGTTTTATATTGGTACTTTGAATATTTTATTTTCATACAATAAATATGAAATCAACCAGCAACTGTGCAAACATACCTAGACACTTTTTGTGTCCAGTTGCTAGTTGCTTCCACTCCATATTTTTTGTTTGAAAATAAGTGGCTTGTATCTGACACAGGACACAAAAATGTCCACATTTGCGCAGTGCCAAAAGTCACTACTTTAGTCTATTCCTTCAAACTGTTTATTGAAAAAGGATAGCATTACTATTGCTTAGCACTACTCCATGAGAAGAGATTATATACAGCAGAGTCAGACTCAGTACCAATGCTTTTATAAAGTTTGTCCACGGCATGGTTTTGCCACCTTCACAGTCTGAATGACTCCAGTTTGGCTATGGAATATGCCGAGTGCCGTACTCTACCGCATGCGGGAGCACGACATGCTCTACAACGTTGTGGGCTCATCACTGCATGTGGCAGCTACCACCCACTATCAACACAGCGCTGCCCGAAAGCCACACTATGTTAATACGTCGGGTTTTAAAATCATATCTGAGAAGCCTAACTCTTTTACCAATTTAGTTAAAGGCTTGGGTAGACAAAGCGCGATGGCCGAATATCGTAGAAGCACGTCACATTAATAATTGAGAATGCGACCGGCGATGAGCGACCCATATACATACACTGTGAATGCTTATATAGTTACTTTTTAACCTACTTCCAAAAAGGAGGTGCTCAATTTAGCACATATTTTTTTTTGTTGGAGGAGTTGTCTTCACACAGTGTCTATTCATACCTTTGACTTTACTATTATTAGCACTAAATTAATATTAAGGATGTTTTATTAAAATAGTTAAGAATTTTTAAATTTGAAGCAGTTTTTCTTTAAAAATGAGAAAATATGCATTAATAAGCAATAAAATAGCCAATAAAAGCTTATGAACTTATGATATATACATATTGCAGTTTGGATTTAGTCTCTATTGAAGTCGACTGCGGGCGGACTGCGCTCGGTCGGCAGTTGCAGTTAGGTCTAACTGCAACTTGGACAAGGAACACAAAATGTAAAAGCTTACCTGAACTGAAACCCGCGGCGTATTCCAGACATTCGTAAGAAAGAGGTGTTAGATGGAATCGATTCTGATACTGGTAACCTAGCCACGTCCTAGAGGACACCGCCAATACAGCTTCGGCAGATTGTACGCGCACTTTGAACAGCTTTACTGGTCGAGAACCTAAGTACCTTTAACAAAGGGTTAAGTTGTTTTATACGCCGACAAGTCTGATACTAAATATTTGTTTAAATAGGAAGTTTCTCAGATCTGGTTAATTAATCGTCAATATATTTCAGATGAAACACGGAGCGAAAAAGTTTCACATCATTGGAAATACCTATAAAAAAAGTACACTGACACACACACAGTCTCACCCTGTGGAGTAGAATATTTGAAATTTGAAGGAAGTAGGTACTCCTGGAGTACCCTTAATCTAACCTTTTTAGAATTGCCATCCCTAAAACAGTGAAAAGGGGTAGTGGTGAAGGTTGTGTGAAGGAATATTTTATTTATAGCTTAATAAATAAACACACAAAGGTTATTAGGGCCATCAGCTAGTTTTAAATAAAAATTCTTTAAGGGCAACATGGATATTTACCTAGTCCTTGTGTCTGCTAAATCTCCACTAACAGAATCCAGAGTGGTTCTCAAAAGTACTCCATTGTTTAGTCCTATATTGAGGTGAAGGGCGGATTTGGCGCCAGATTCAAACGGCTGGTCGACTATACACAATGACTCCGGACTGGCGGGGAGTGCCTGCATCGAACGCGGCGCAAGGCAATCCTAGAAACAATATCAATTTCTTAGAAACAAATAGGATGCTGTATAAAAATAATATTACAAATATTACTGTCAGATGTTTGAGAATAACGCATTTTAGGTTTTTGTAATCACAAAAATTCAGTGGTGTCCTTGTGTCATCATATAAAACATTATTGTAGATGACTATGGTGCGAAAAAGATTATCTGTAGATTATAATAATAAATAAATAAAAAATAAAATAAAAGATAGATAACAGACAGACAAAAAACTTTCATTTTTGAGCATACTTAATAGCATGCATAAATTCCTTAGCTGTCTTTAGAGGCCTACAAAGGTAGCTGAATGCTTAAGTTCTTTTATGTTCATTGCGGTAAGAACATCGTATACGCTGTGCTTAGCACGTCGTTACGCTTTTTTGTGAGAAGCTACTTGTTTACCTTTTAAAACATCTAAGGAAAAAGAAATTATACTTAAACAAGACCGAAAATTAATGTTACTTACAGCTGGGTCCAATGAAATGATCCTCACAGTGTTGTCCACTAGGCCCACGGCTAAGAACCACGCGCGCTGCTCGCCCGTCGCCACCGACCCTAGCGCCATACATGACACGTCTGAAGACAGCTTCTTCCTTTCAGTGTACTCATTCAACTGGCCAGTCTGAAAACAACTTTTTGTTATAACAAATACTTCAGGTAAAGGTAATATCACAAGCGTGTAAGAATAGGATTGTATGTGTAATAGTACAAAATGTACTAAATGTTAACACAGTATGCAAGGTGCATTTAGTACCTACCTAGATTTGTGTACGATTTGTGACTTGTTGTGGTATAAGATAAATCCTACTACTTTACCGCAGTAAAATGAAAAATTGCCAAGCATAGAGTAATCTCAGCCTAACACAGATGAAATAAATACAGGACACATTGTTGCTTCACATTTGATTTGAAATGAGATGTTGTAATAGTAGATGCCATCATACGCGTACAGAAGTCAGAACTAATTAATAGCGGATCGAGATAATATTGCACCTTCCAAAAAATTTCAAATTACATTGTAACTTCAAAAGTGGTCAACCTATACCAATGAGCAATTTTGTACTACAGTAATAAGTTCAAGATAAAACTAAGGCTGAGTTCTATAGATCGTACTCTGGTCTGCTCAAGACTTCAAAATAGAGTTAAAATGAGATATAAATAGGTCTTCACAGAAATTTGTCTCACTTTAAACTAATTCTTGAGTCTGATCTGAGTGAGTTTATAAAGTTTGTCCACGGCATGGTTTTGCCACCTTCACAGTCTGAATGACTCCAGTTTGGCTATGGAATATGCCGAGTGCCGTACTCTACCGCACGCGGGAGCACGACATGCTCTGCGACGTTGTGGGCTCATCACTGCATTGGGCAGCTACCACCCACTCTCACGAGACGCCGCCCGAAGGCCACATCTCGCAAACACGTCGGTTATTAATATTAACATTGATGCAAAAAAATATAATATAAGAGGCTCAAACAAAATTTGTAAGAAGCTTTAATAAATAATTTGTGAGAAAGCATCCGTTCCAACAGCTGGTTTTGGTGCTGCTAAAGTTGGGATAAAGTTTAGTTGAAAATGAAGACTAATGTTACAATATAAAATAAATACTATTATCATGAGATTTCATTAATGAGTTACAGGAGAATGGTTGGTTTTTGTAAAATTCGGTATTTAGAGAATTAACACTTTATGACAACAGTAATTAAAACAAGTGAAAGGTGACAGTGTGCAAGTTTTTAATTGAAAATGTCAAATACTTACAGGGTCCATTTCAAAATAAACCAGTTCACCCCCAGTGAGTGCAATAACAACTTGTCTTTGGTTCACAGCACATTTGACTATGGACTTCTTTCCAGGTGCCTTCCATTCATTAACCCTTTTGTCGGCGCGAATGTGCCTAATACCGTCTGGATACACTTGCACTAGTGCGTCGCTACCGAGCGCGTGACAACTCAGCGTGGGCGTCGTTCCCAGAAACCCAGAGTCTGTCACTTCCTCTACAGTCTCTCCAATAGAGAGCACAAGGGTCGCGTTAACGAACGACACTATGATGTAAGAATCAAACTCGTCTGCAACCAAGAGAAAACACACCGATAGAATCCATTATATTGGGTCAAAGTTTCAATATAAGCAGTGTCTTCTGTCGGCCGCCTCCAGTTAAACCACACTCTGATGCCTACCTGTGGATCATTGAAGACCTTCTGTATTTGTTCATCGCCCGAAAGAAGATTCTGAAACGAAAAACCACTGGTGTTTATGTATGACAAACAACCAGGGTTTTATTAGTAACTTGTTGATAAAGAAGGAGCTTTCATAAGTGGTTATTGTAACGTCACAGTATATCAGTAACACGGACCAATGATTTTAATCATCAAGCTCCCTATAATCCCTGATTTTTTGATAGGAACAGCCTGTAATGACATGAATTGTTGGACATGTCACCTTGTTGCTCAAGTGCTCCATCCATCCATTTATTGCAGTGGTTGAGCAACATTGACCTGAGTCAATAGAATATGTATTGGTCGCTTCACCTTGAGGTCAGAATTTGGCCTTTTAGATTCCTGCATGCTTTCATAAGCAGATTAAAACATTGTTCTAAGTCAAAAAATCTGGGAACCCACACTAAGAACTCAAGAAAACCCCTACAATTGTGATTTCTAGAAAGGGATCAGCATTGAGGAATTTAAGGCAAAGAAAGTTCCTAATGAATTTAGTTACCTAACTAGCACTTATGAAATTATCAGACTGAGCTAGTATTTTACTCAATTGGATTAGTTCACAAATCTCCAGTTAATTCACACTGCTTGATTAAACTTCAAGATCAAGACAAATATTTTAAAATTAACCTTTTACTTAACAATTTACATAGTACATGTAAACTCACCATCTTTGTGTCGCCTAACAGTCCACACAGCATTAGGCGAGCCTGGCAGCTCTGAGACTGCCATTTCTGCCACTTCCAGCCCATGTCTCAAGGCTCTTAAAGACGACCTGGGTCCTCTACCACAAGCTAAATACACTTGAGGAGTGTCTTCACCAGTCAAATCAGCCACATGGCAAGCTAAAACAAAAAGTTATTGGTTTTTATATATGGAACTGAGAAGTTAGGACAAGAATAATTCCTACAGCATTATCTCAGATCTGGTTAATGAATCTTCACTGTAATTCAGATGAAACACAGAGCGAATAAGTTTCACATCATAGAATGTTATAGGATTTTTACAGGTAACATTTTGTTTATTTAAACAACTTTATTGCATACATATCAAAGAAATACAGGTAAAATAAGCAATTAATAAAATGTATCACAAAAATTGATTATGCTTTTGCAGTTCTTAATACTGTTGTTCAGACTAGCTAGCAAGTGCTTAAAAGAACAAACTTTAATATTATTTTTTGTTATTTTAAATAAACAGATAAATTGAAACACCCTTTTACTTGACACCAACTATGATACTGTAGCATAGTTTGTACTTCCACTGTACAAGTGATATAAGACCTGCAAACAAAATAACTAAATTATTACCTAATATGGGTGAAAGTGAATCCAGTTCATCAACCAGCACTAGATTTCTCAGTGGGCGTGGGGCAAAGAAGAATGTGTCGCCCTCTTCCAGTGGCATTGCTGAACTAAACTCTGGCTCATCATCTTCATCACCCAAGTGAGCAATTTGGTACAAGTAACTGCAAAGAAGAGATACATTTTAGATACAGTACAAAAGTATATCAACATTAAGGACTACTGATTGCCTGTGACTTATCAATGTCAGGATTCAGAAACACTTGGATGAAAAGTAGGTTAGATCACCACAACTGAATTTTAACAGCTGTTCCTATAATTAACCCTGATGAGAATTTTAGTTTTGTTATCAAACAATAAGCAGTTATTTTGAAACCTGACACTTCAATTTTTTTGTTCATATAAGTATAAATAAATATGAAGGTCTTAAGCCACTCAGTAGATCAGATATAAATTGTTCAAACTTCAATATTGAAATAAAGTTTCATAACCATAAAATCATTTAAAATGTTGTCTACAAAGAATGGTAATGTATCAGGAAGATTTAAGATTCAATAGGAAATTGATTTTTTTTGTTCATCTCATATCAGTGTGCACTCACCCCATAAAAAAGGGAGGACCTTGGTTCAGAGATGTCTTATCTAGCATGATATAATTGTAGTGCAATTGACTGATAAATCAATTACACAAGGCTTACATGCATATAAATAAGTCGCACAATTCTTAAAATTAATCAAAAATAGTGGTGCAAGTTTTTTAGGGTTTAAACAGACTGCAAAATTGCAGTTTGATTCAGTTCTATTACAGCTATAGTAGTCTGCAGTTGCAATATAGTTGCGACAACAGCTGTAGAATGCCAATGTATAATGTATATTTTTTTGAATGACAAGATAGTCCTTGACTGCTATCTCACCTGATGGTAAGTGATGATGCAGTCTAAGATGGTAGTGGGCTAATTTGGAAGGGGTATGGTAGTGTACATTCAAGCCGTCACCCTAAACTTATGGAAATACTTGATATACTTACTGGTTGCCAAACTCACAAGCCACAAACAGAAAGCCAGTTTTCAAAACACACATGGCAGTGGCAACTGGTACTGTGTCAAAGTATTTGAGCTTGATTTCTGTGACCATGTCTTCGTCAGTTTCAATAGTTATTTTGAATATGTCCCCTTGCTCAGTTTGGGCCAGGAAGAAAAACATTGACTTGGTCTTGTGTGTCGCTGAGCAGACAAAGATCATGCCTCTTTCAGGATCGTCCAAGTCATTCCGTCTCCTAGGTATGGGGCATCTGATGTCATGCTGGTCACCCAAATTTTTGTAAGTCAGGTAGTTTTCTGAACAAATAAGTACTCCAGAAGGACCATCATTTCCTCCAGGGACTGTTATGAGGAAGTTGGCATGCTCCTCAAGTGGTTCTGAATACTTTCTGACAACATGGTTGAGACCCAAATCTAGTTCATAAAAAGTCAAGGTCTGCTGTGTCTTTTGAGCTGCTTCACCTGTAACAAATTTTATTCTTAAGATGTTTTAGTGCAAGGGGAAATAAATTTTTTTGAGTTTCAACTTATCATTTTGAAGAGGATTTAGCGTCACTGCCAATCGGAAACACGGACCTCAGAATAATCATTTAAAAAATTAAGACTATCAACAGGTAAAATTAAAAAAGAAAATGAAGTTTTTGGGTAGAACAGGCTTTGTGGAATTCCAAGATACATAAGAAAAATCAAAATTATTTATATACTAGCTGATGCCCGCGACTTCGCCCGCGTGGATTTAGTTTTTAAAATCCCTCGGGAACTCTGATTTTCCGGGATAAAAAGTATGACACTCTCCAGGTTTTCAACTATACCCATGCAAAAAATCACGTCGATCCGTAGCCCTGTTGCAGCGTGATTGGAGGAAAAACAAACACACTTTCGCATTTATAATATTAGTAAGGATAACCTGTGAAACCAGCAAAAAAACTATGGTACAATGTATACTGCAGTTCTTCTAGTAGTAAACTACAGCAACAACAAAATTGATACACAACACCAAAGGCTGGAGCATCTTCAGGAGATGTCTTCACATTGTGCAATTGCAAAGTTGATGATTGCAATTTTTTTTTTTTAAACTCATTACCTGTTGGATCAGCATCAGCTTCTTCATAGTCAATCTCCAAACAGGCAAACATGGGGTTCTCAAAGCCAACATCAACACCAACCATGTGGTAAACCAAAGTGTTGGACTTATGCGCCTCCAGTGGGGAGGAAATTGTTAACCTTGCTTCTGCATCTCTGTTCAAAATGTACACCAACTTCTGCTTCTCTATAGCACCTGAAGCAAGTTAAATATTCTATAAATTATTATGGGAATTAAGCACACAAGCACTTTAAGATTGTAAGGTGAGATCAGGACTGCAGGGTTATCAACAAACCAAATTTCAGTTTTTTGTGTATTTTTGTCATCACTTAAGTACTGTATGTACTTGAAAGAGGATAAGAATTTTCAGGGTGAGGTATAGATGAGATCTCTATACCCTGTCCAACCGTTTATCTTTTTGACAGCTCAGTCTCACTCACCCTCACATATATGTGAGAGAGTGAGACTGAGGTGTCAGAAAGAAAAACGGTTGGACAGGGTATAATATTTTTATTTAGTAGTCACATGTCTTTACTTTTGTATAAAAACTTCAAAGCCAAAAGCACTTTTTTCGCATTTTGGAATTTGGGGACACTATTTTAACAAAACAGACATTTTAGAGGATTGCCATCTTAAAATAGAATTAAAAACAAAAATAATAAAATACATACAATAATATAAAAACTCCCGTGCCACTATAGATAATATATAATTTATTGCTAATATTTTAAAAACCGCTTGACCAATTTTGTTGAAATTTTATATGGGACCACATGGGAAGTATACCCTTTCGAAAAAAAAAAGAGTTTTCCAAATCAGTTCAGGCATCTTCGAGTAATCGGAAGATTCCGATGAATTGATAACCCTCTCCTTTTTTTAGCATCGGTTAAAAAATGATAACAGCATCTTACCAATCATAACAGCTCGTCCCTTAGGGTCAATAGCAAGGTACTGTCCTGGCACTATTCTACGGCAGCCTGACTTTCCAAATGTTTCTTGATGCACTTTTTCTAGAATATTCTTTGCCGGAATATACTCCAAGATTACAATGCGGCCAGAATCAGAACCAACAACTAAGTAGTCTGCAACAAAGAATAAAGTTATACCTAAATATAATAACTAGTGTTACAAAGTCACAGACACTACCTAAGTCAAAGTACTCTGTTGTACACAGTTGAATATTGGCCAAAGCATACAATCTCGAGAGACTATAATCCTACTATCCTACTAATATTATAAATGCGAAAGTTTGTGAAATTGGATGGATGGATGGATGTTTGTTACTCTTTCACACCACAACAAATGAACCTATGTAGCTGAAATTTGGAATGGAGATAGCTTATACCTAGGTTTAACACACAGACTACATTTTATCCCAGAAAATTAAAGAGTTCCCACTGGAATAAAAAAAACTCAATCCATGCGGACAAAGTTGTGGGTATCATTTAGTAGCATTACAATGAGATATTAAAGTGTGCACAAGTGACTACTACTAAAAGAAACGAATAACATAAGTCTGTACTCTGGAATCAAATCACTAAGCCCCAACATCAGACATAGCAGAGTAATATGCAACTGCTGAATTTATACATAAATTGCTTTAACCTATGTTTATACAATTAATTTTAGTTAAAATTCAGTCAACATATCTCTACCCATTGTCCTCTAACTACATGGGCACACATCTCTCAAAATGAGAAGGATTTAGTCCACAGATTGGCAGACTTCGCACAATAAAGAGAACATCATATAGTACTCCGACATGCAGGTTTCCTCACAACAATTAATAATTTAATTGCTTAATACAAACATAACTCTAAAAATTTAGAGGCGCATGCCTCAGATTTGAACTCTATTTAAATTACTACATCAAAATGTACCATAACAACGAACATCCCAGCAACTATTAAAATTGCTGAGAGCGACGCGATGGATACAATCTATGCACCTAGTTATACCATACACCTTCAACAAAAGGGCATGGAGCAAGACAATGCAATATTATATAAATTTTAAAGTCTAATGAACTGAAAGTTGGGTTATGTACTAATTTCATATTAGCGTGGGGTCAACGACCACGTGGTCGTAAAGACTAAAAATATCAATTACCTTTTGTGCCGCCCGTGAGACGAAATGACATCATTGATCGGATAATCCCGAAGATTTCTATTTTCATCAGCGTGTGAACTTTGCCGGTGTTAGGATCCGGTCGAAGCAGCTCCAATGTTTTCCCACGTGATATTATGATCTCCTGCTGCTTCGTGCCAGAGAAATTACCGTGGACTGCATGCGTGATGGCCGTGGACCCTTGCAGGGTCAGGTTATACAAATACATCTTATATCGGCCTTATCCGCCCTAAAACAATGACAGATTTTTTTAGAAAAGTATAAAAAACCACGTGAAAAATTTACACGAGAAAATAGGTTTATTGTTAGGCTCGTAACTGACGAAAACAGAATTGATTTGTGCTTTCGAATGGGTGAGCTTATTCGATGTAGCACTTTAAAAACGACCACGACTGTTATTAAAACTCGGTCGTGGAGATACCTTATAGTGCAAATAAATAGGGAAAAACCAACCACAACATAAAATATAACATTATAAAGACTTACTTGCACAGAATAAGTAACCGATTGCCGCGATGCGGCTGGCTATAAAATTTCGTTGCCGGCTTCCCTTTGCAACAGCCGCAAAATGGCGGAAGCCGCTTTACAACGCCCATTTCACAAATAGCAGAAATGCGTCAACTGAACCACCAATCAAAATAGAGGATTTTTTGACATGGCGTGGATATATATAAGGATAATGTTGCCAGTAGTGTAATTTTTATTAAAAATCAGCTTCTCACCAATAGATGGAGTTAGTATTTTCGTTCTCATATTTTTGGTCGTTTTTCTACTCGACGATAGGTGGTTTTGTATGAGCAATTATTAAGCGCCATCTAGTGACAGTTTATGTATAAACTATTTTAGAAAAAGGTCAATAGATGGCATTGAGTGCCAGTTAGTGATAAAACTTATACTCGACTAAAGTTAAGGAAACTTTCTACTTTGGGAAAAGTTCAATAGATGGCATTAGTTTCTAATATATTGTTTTAAATTATATTTGGAAAAAGGTCGAATTATTAGAAAAAATATTGGTCATCTCGGAAGTTAGAAAATAACTAATAACTAATACCTACTCTGCCTCGTTTCCGATAGAGGTGCTACGTTCTTTACGTTCTGGTTTTTATGTCCTTGTCTACGAGCAAAAATAAGGGTTATAATAAAGTTTAATTTAAAGTTTAATTTTTTTGATAGCACTAATTGAACAAACCAAGGCTTTTGTACAATATTTTTATTTATTTATTTAGGAAAGCCAACAGTTGATACAATAATACATATTTATAAATAAATAACCAACTTATGAGAGTCACTTGATTAAATGCTTAACTAGCTATCACAACATGCTATAACAATAATTACTTAACCTGCATACAATAAGAATTTAAACTACTTAAATTAATTTGCTAATTTAACCTAGATATCTAGGTAATTTAATTGCCTACATAGGTACAAAATGATATTTATGGAAGTAGGATGAAAATATTAAAAATTAAAAATTTCATCAGGTCAGTTAGGTACTTATTGGAAATAATGCTGTCAATAATATTAGGTACGTCTAAACTGAGAGTAACTATTACAAAATAAATCTATTTCTTTCTTTCGTATCAAAAGGCTATTGAAAGAGTTAGAAATTCTAGGTATGGGAGAATGTTTGCCTAGCTTAGTTCTGCATCGTCTAACATAATATAACAAATTACAAGGATGACGTGGATTATTTTGGAAATCTATAGATTAAATCCGCACAATCAATTTTATTGTTAAATAATTTGAACAAAAACATCAATGACAATATTATTCTTCTATCCTCAAGTTTATGTTTCTTGAAAAGGGTTAGTCTTTTTTCATAATTATTAAGCTTTTTTCTGAAACGGAATGAAAGCTGACGCAAGGACCGTTCCTGTACTCTCTCAATTCTTTTAGTGTGGATTTTAGTGAATGGAGACCAGAATAGATAATATTAGACAATAATTTAGATTAAGATATTATTAGACAATAATTTACTTGTACATATGGGAGTTTTATTAACTAATAATTATATTATATGCAAATTCCTGCTAATAGCCCGGTACAGAAAATATTTTTTTTTTAATTTAAAAATACAGGTTTATACGTATCTCGTACCTATACACGTAAATAGGTCCATCAAACCATCAAAACAACAGAGCGAGGTAGGTAGGTACCTCGTTACCAGTTACATTCACGTAAATATTTTATATAAGTACATAATTACAAAACAAATCATACTTTCATACTTACTGCAGTGTTTAATGTTTTTTACTCGCAGAGCAACCTTGGCATTAACCGACCGAAGAGGTGAACACCTGAAGCGTTTCGGTGGGATTTAGCTTCGTATTTGTTGGAGTATTGTAAGGGCCGCTCCATTGTGGTTGTTTTAATTCTATTTTGTGACTGCGGGCAGCGACGCGCCATCACAATGTATCCGTTCGTGGCCGCACCTGAGTATTTGGTCCCATTTCACTTTGAGACACCGCGTTCTTTCTTTATTGGATCATCAGTCAACAAGAAACTGAATCTATATTATTTGAGTTTCGTTTCACCTAACACTGTTTAACAGCCGGCAATAATAATAATCTATCTAATACCACATCTACAGATTGCAAGATTTGCAAGTCGCCAATCTAGATTGTAATTTGTAGTAAGTAAAATGTTTTCCTATTGGTAAACACTTTGCAATCTAAAATGGCTATAATATTCATTAGATAGATTTATTATTTATTAATTATTGTTATTAAAAAAACTGATGATACCTATTAAAAAAACCGGCCAAGTGCGTGTCGGGCCACGCGCAGTGTAGGGTTCCGTAGTTGAAAGTCTCAACATAAATTTTGAGTTCCATGGTTTAAATACTATGATATACTACAAAATATGCAACTTACACTACGTGTAATATCTAACTTAGAAAAACCGATATAACTCCTTCACTAATGAACCCTACTTAGCCGTGATAGTTTTCCTTTAAAATTCATTATATATACTACTGCTGTGAATTTTTTCTTGTATCCTATATACAACCATTTAGCTGGCAGAGGGGGGGGACACTTGACTCTAATAAAATTTAGCACTTTAAAATATCATATTTCACAAACGGATCCCTGAATTGAAAAATGGTGTTCCCACACCCACAACGTTTTTGAAAGACCTATTCAACGACACCCCACACTATGGGATAGATGAGAAAAAAAAAATTCATCCCCACTTTACATGTAGGGGAGGTACCCTAAAAAAAAATATTTTTCACAATTTTATTTCACCACTTTGTCGGCGTGATTGATATTTATACCCTTGTCAAATTACAGATTTCTAGTATCAATAGTCTCTGAGCTAAACCGCGGACAGACAGACAGACAGACAGACAGACAGACGGACGGACATGGCGAAACTATAAGGGTTCCTTGTTTACTACGGAACCCTAAAAAGATTTTTTTTAAATTATTCAGAATAAGTAGCCATGAAAACTGACTAAGTAGGTAGGTACGGAAACTAAGGCAAACACCATGCGAACACCGATTAGATATGCGGTTACGAACACTTACCATGTTCAACGAGTTGCACTGAAGTCCGAGCACAAGTTTAGTCTGGCATGGCATTCGCGACGTACGGAGTACGGACGCGGGCGCTATTTATGCGATGAAACTTTCTAGGTAACTAATAAATTATGAATTGAAAAGCCAACAATGCCTATATTCAAGTAAGTAACAAAAAAGTATAGTTATTAAAGTGAATAATTAGATTACAACATCGTAATTCGTAACACAAGATGCGAAATAAAATTATTTCTTGATTTATTCAAATACATCTATAATACGAACGACCGAGCGATATTTGGACGTAGATATTATGCAAAAACGTTCCAACCCACAAGTCTGTCAAAATGGAGTTAATGACACTAGGCTACTTTTTAAAACACCGTTCATCGTTAGTAAAAACACTCCAGTCATTGTCATTACTCTTTGATTTCCAATATTCCAACCCACAATTAAAAACTTTTCAATCTCTCTGAAACGTTTTTATTTCAATATTTATTAATATAAATCATTTCGTTATTACTTATTTTTAACTTATTTTTAAGTTATAAAAAATTAGGGAAAAATTGCATGCACATGTAGAAATTATTTAAAATAAAATAGAAAATAGAAAATTCAGTCTGTCGAGCTGGGATTCGAACCATCGACTACGGAGGCTACGGAGATCTAATATTGTAGTGTGAAAATATTGAACACAATGGCAAATTAATTAATCGAAAGGAACTTCGTTCCATCCGGGTGTCCCTTGACACCTCTCAAGTTTTTTTATTTTATTTTATGTATGTTTACTCGAAGACGTCTGAACCGATTTGGAAGATTCTTGTTTTGTTTCTCAGGTGGTCCCATATAAATACCGAAATCGGTAGAGCTGTTTTTAAAATAATTATCAACAATAAATTAAATACTTTGTATAGGTAGTGTGTGTGTAATGTAGTAAAACGGGAGTTTGAAGTCGGTTGTTTAAAAATAATTTTTTATATTAAATTATATCCGTCTACGAAGGCGAAATTATGGACACACAGTACTAGTTAAGTAAGTAGGTACTTATTAATGAAGGTAGCAATAAAACCTACATAAGATCTGGAGAGTAGGTACATTTTTAGTGCTACTTTTGAAATTACAATAGAGAGGTGTCTGGCGGAAAGAGTACTTCAGTACTTAGGTATAATCGTGCAGCTACCTGACGATTATGATTCACGTATCTTGAGTCCCTGCGGTGGACCGAGCAGCCAGCGGCGCAGCCGTGAGCCTGTGTAGGGTTGCCATGCATCTGGTCTACCCCGGATTAGTCCTACTTCTAAAGGCGTCAATGGCACGTCCGGTCGTTCTTTCTCTGTCTCTTATTCCATCGTATTACTCATGACTTGCAGCAGTGATAGCCTCGTTAGGACTGTGGTCTCCTATTCGGGGGATCGCAAGTTCGATCCCGGGTACGCACCTCTGTCTTTTCGGAGTCAAGTGCGTTTAAGCAATTAAATATCACTGGCTTCAGCGGTGAAGGAAAACATCGTGGGGAAACCTGCACACCTGAGAGTTTTTCATAATGTTCCTGAAGGTGTGTGAAGTCCGCCAATTCGCATTGGGCCAGCGTGGTGGACTATGGCCTATAACCCTTCTCTGAGAGGAGACCTGCACTCAGTAGTGAGTCGTTGATGGGTTGCTAATGATGATGAATGATGACTCATGACTTGAATCGTAATTAATATTGCAAATTCTCCCGCATGCTCCTACTCAACTCTACCTACGGGAATGATTAGTTTAGCGATTAATATAAATGATAGGTAATACTCAATCAAAGTGCTCTTCGAAGCAAAAAAATAAATAATATAAATATATCTACTAACGATAAGATTTAAGTTATTAGATAAGATAAGATTTAAGTTAGTAACGACTAGATTTAATATTGGTCAGCGCATTTTAGACAGATACCTACTTGATGCATTTCAGTTTCACTGAACATTATCTTGTACCGCTTGAATCCTTTGTCCATAAAAAAAAATGATTTAGTTTTCTTTTATTGGCGAAAATAAACAGTGGTTAAAAATATTCATCCGGGGTTGCGAGCTTCTCATCCTATTTTATTTATTTGACGGATGGTGAGCACAGTCGTGAGGCGACGACCCTGCAGCGTGCACGTGTGCTACCTTGAAAACGGGTAAAATCTCCGAGCCGGAACTACCTACCTTGCGTGTCATTTTGTATGCATTTTAAGTGTATTGGATAAAATATGTAGATATAAAGCAAGGAACTCAAAAATATTACATAGGTAGCATATAGGTCCTATACCTAGGTACTAGGAAGATTGCTCCGAGTTATTGGGTAGCAAATCTATGGCATTATTTTTTGGTATATAAGTAGGTTTGACGACCTCCCTTGGCGCAGTGGAGAGCGCTGTGGTCTTATAACTGGGAGGTCTCGGGTTCGATTCCCGGCGGGGTCAATTTGGGAATTTATAATTTCCGAGGCTTAGCCACAGCCTAAGCTTCCCACCAGACCAGACCAGAGAAATGGTCTGGTCTGGTGGGAGGCTTAGGCTGTGGCTACTTACGACCCTACCGTCAAAGACGTGCCGCCAAGCGATTTAGCGTAACCTAGGGTTATGGGTTGAATGTTCACTGCCATACCCCTTACAAGTTAGCCCACTACCATCTTAGACTGCATCGTCATTTACCATATGGTGAGATCGCAGTCAAGGACTATCTTGTGATCGAATAAAAAAAAGAGGTATATTTTAAGATAGGCAATTTCTTTAAAAGATAATAGATCAATATTATTAAAGATAAATAATAGATAAATATGAATAATATTAAAGATGAATAAATAATCGTACAGACGTACCTGCCTAATAAAAATTTATGTCTTCCAAAAATTTTTTTATGGTTTTACGATCTTATATGTATTACTTACCTATAACAGAAATACATTGCAAGAATATTTCATTAGGGCTTAACGTACGAAGTCAAATGCATTCAAATGTGGTATTGGTCATTGGTGTCGGATAATATTCAGATTTTTATGTTAATTTTCATCTCGACCCCTGAGTGAGCTTACAACGTTTTCCAATCAAAGCATTAGATGACTCCAGAACGTAAAATCTGACCTATATAGGTACATATTTTACCTATTATCCCTTGAGGAATGTTGTAGTCGTTATTAAAACTTTATTTAAAACAAGTTTTTTTTTAAATGTAGGTATAGGTTCATAGTAGTTATCTGACTAATAAATATTTATTAAGGTTCAATTTATAAGCTTTAAGTAATCATGTAAAAACTTGATAAAACTGACTCATAATATGGTTAAAGTTATGTTATTTTATGTTGCAAGGATGGCTCGAGTTAACACATTATATGTTGTAAGGAATAAGGCCCGAGTCATCACATTTTCGCGGAAGAACTTTTCGTTGCGGACTGTCACAGGCATGCCTTGGTTTTATTTAAAACAATTAAATTATCTTTTTTTTTTTGAACATTCGACATACGTGTATAGCTATAGGTACCCAGTCCCATACTATAGGTATCTATATTATAAGGTGTTTTCTTCTCGTCGGTTCTAGATCGCGGTTCCTTCGAGATATCGCTTCCTTCACGATGTTGCGCTATATCTCTCTGTCGGAGTTCGTACGGAAGGTATTGCAGAAGGGCCGGGCGTCTCGTGTCGACCGCTTCTCTTTTCAGCCCCCCTAGCCAAATTACATAGGTTTGTGTCGTAACTATTCTCTTTCCATGATCGTTAACGCTTTAGAGTATGGGTTCCCTATTTTTATAAGTTTTCTTTATCAAGTCTCCTTTCTGATAGGCGTAATAAAAAACTTTGGGGCGAATGAGCGATCGAGAACGTTGTGTCGACTTGGCTACCAATTAACCGTTTCTAAGATCGCTTCCTCTAAAGCAGGGGCTCCCAAAGTTTTTTATTACGCCTCTTATCCTTATCCTTTCAGAAGGAAGACGTGATTAAAAAGCTTTGGGAAACCCTGCTCTAAAGAGTTAACGATCATAGAAATAGAATAGATACGACAATCATCATCATCATCATCAATAGCCTATAACAGTCCACTGCTGGACTAAAGGCCTCTCCCAACGGGATGGTTTGCCCGTAATCACCACGCTGGGCAGACGGGTTGGTGATCGCAGTAGATGGTAGTAGTAGCACAGAGGACGCTGCTGCCCGTTCTCCGTTATATTCCCTTAGTCGCCGCGTACGACACCCGCGGGAAGAGCAGGGGTGGTGACAACTGTATTCTGATCTGCCGTCACCACACGGCACATACGACAATAAATTTATGTAATTTGGCTAGGGGGGCTGGACAGTCACAGACCAACGCAACGTTTTGGCTTCTTTGGTTTCATCAGCCTTCGTCCGCAAGGTTTCAAAATCAGGACTTCAGTATTGGGACTCTTAACGCTTTTCTGCGATCTTGCCAGTGTCTGAGCTACACGCTAGTTAGACGCGTTTTTTTTAGCAATGTGACCGAAGTAGTTAAGCATCCGCCGCAGACAGATGTTAGTTAAATGGTGTTCTATTCTACATCGTCTCCTGGGTATTGTGCTAAAAGCTATTTAATTTAATCAATCTGTCTACATATCTAGTGGCGATATTATCATGGCAACTTTTACAGCAACCGGATATTAAAGCGCGGGTGCAATAATTTTATCACAGCTGCCATCTGTCTGATAGCACCAATTAGTTCTCACTCCATAGCGGGTGGGCTGTATAGTGTATAGTGTACAAGTACAGAGCCTGCGGACTACGGCTTAAAGTTCGACTGTAACTTAATAAAATATTAATAATTCCTAGGACGTTTCCTTTGCCTAGCTTTAGCTTTAAGCTTAATCACAAAAGTTAGTTATAACGATTAAACAGGTCGATGTTATGACAAGACAGCGTGTGTTCAACGAAACTGTTAACTAAACACGATGGACAATGCCACGCGCCCAATCCAAATATGTCTCAAATATATGTCTCAGTTATATTCACCCGCTGACCAGTCACCAGTAATCAGAACTGACCAGTGACCACTAAACTAACTCGAAATCGAATCAAAAACAAGGCACTTCTATTTCATACATAATGTGTCCATAAAATCGGCTTTCCGAATTCCATCAAAACCTAACCGTATATGTACCATGACGGATAAATATGACAGAACTCGTGTTTGTCCTTCAATCACTCAGCATCGGATCGACGTGATTTTTTGCATGGGTAGGTATAGTAGTATAGGTAGTATGACCTAAGTAGATGGTGACATAGGCAGTATAGCCTTTGTTTCATCACGGGAAATCAAAGGGTTCCCGCGAGATTTTTTAAAGCTTATCTCCACACGAGCGAAGTCGAAAGAAGCTAGTAACTCAATATTTTAGCCCTACAACTGTTAACGAGATGTTACTTGTTAAGACTTACGACAAATGTCATCTTACACATATAGTTAAACCAATTTATCACTGAGCCCTTAAAAAAAATGAAAATACCTATCTATGTCCATCTATTCGCAGAATCAGACTATCCATTGGTGAAAGCAAAATGAAAATGATCTAACTTTTCCAGTGTATGTGAATGACATTATAAACAAAAATACCGGTAAGTATACAATGAAGGTAAATGCGAACATCTGGTTTGCGATGCGTAGTAGTTCGCCCACGTAAGAACTTGGTGATTATAATGAACGGAATATTACGTGAGATAGGGAGCAAAGAGCAATACACCTAGATATTATTCAAGTGCTTAGACTCTTTGGGTTCGTGCTAGGGATGACTAGCTGTGCTCTATAAGGCTACTCAGTCGGATATTTATTTTGTCTTGACTCATAATTATTTTGATAACAGTTGTGGGGTAAAATATTGAGCTTCTAGCTTTTATCGACTTCGCTCACGTGGAGATCAAAGGCTATATTGCCTGTGTCACTATCTACTTAGTTCATACTATACCTACTCATGCAAAAAATCAAGTCGATCCATTGAGTGATTGAAGGACAACCAAACCAAACACGAGTTCTGGCATATCTATATCAGTCGTAGTACCTAATTACCTATACGGTTAGGTTTTGATGAAATTCGGAAAATCGATTTTATGGAAATATTATGTACGAACTAGAAGTGCCTTGTTTTTGAATTTCGAGTTACGTTAGTGGTCGGTCACTGGTCAGTTCTGGTTACTGGTGACTGGTTAGCGGGTGAATATAACTGAGTCACATCATCACATGTTATTTGGATTGGGCGCGTGGCATTGTCCATCGTGTTTAGTTAACAGTTTCGTTGAACAGACGCTGTGTTGTCATAACATCGGCTTGTTTAATGTACCGAATGTCCTGTTCGATGGACAACGTGCGATATACCGGAGTCATATTGGATATTAGACATAACAAGCTTTCATAAAGAAGACAATAATTAGTACCTATATTATAACAAGCACGCTTACTTCTGCAGGTGGAGCGTATGCTATAAACATGGGTTTGACGACGACAAAGAGTTTTGATACAATTAGTTTTGCGTATTTTGTTATATACGTATAGGTTGTGTTCGTTAAAGAATTAAGAGATTCAAAGAGGTATTTTGTCACGCATATGGGCTGCCTCTCAAGCTTGTGGGATGCAGCTTTGATGTTTGCTCAGGTGGCATCCCAAGGAAGCGATCTTCCTACGAGTATCTTCCATGGAACGAAGACATAAACTTCGCCATGTAATAAGTACAATAGGTTCTAACATCTAATATCTATTGTTTTGTAAATATGGTAGTAAATGATACTCGTAATAGTTTATAGTTTTGATAGACATGCATGCATCTATTTATGAGCGTATAGCTTATGAGCTTGGTAGTATCGTGTATTGTAAAGTGTAGAGGAATGCAATATTGCCAACCCTAAATCCCAGTGTAAACATTCCACCCACTCCCTTCGACTGGGTAACTCAATATTTGGCGGCTGATCCGTTTTAGGGTTGCCGAACTTTTATTTTTAAGAAAAGTTCAAAATAAGTTTTATTTAAAAAAGTAACGAATTAAACACATACCTAATACAGTGCACAACGAATCGTTTACGTTATCTTAACATCTATAAAATATGTTTCACAGCAACTTTTTTCCTTTGAATTTTTAGAGTTGATAAGACATCTTTATCCTGCAGCCAACCCTAACTTTCCCCTAGCAGAGAATACCCGGCCCTCCTTTAATAAAACATCTCGATAATGAAAAGTCAGACAGTCATAGAGGGTGGCGAATTAACCCTCAGTCCCGCGTCTCACCCCGGACCGGCGAAATTGTCTTTTATGAGCCTGAACCGAACCGCCAAAATAAAACGATAGCACGCGCACCATTCGCAATAAATATCTTAATGATATGGAATCAGAAAGTATCTTTCCTATTTCGTTCGCGAAAAGACTTAAGCGCTGTTTGTTACTCTATACATGGTTTGGACCTTAGTTGTGAGGAGAAAAAGTGCGTTTTTATTACATGGTGTGAATCAAAGGGCCCTCGGATGCAGATTCGCCTTCGTTTGACATTCATGGTTTTATTCAAGCAAGCACGTGCGAGGCCACCTGTCGCTGATTCTGCACTTATGAGGAGTTTGTTCCATTAATGGGTACATGCAAATCCTTAATTGCAATATTGCAGGATATATTGTTGTCTTTATCGGGTCCGAACTCTGGAGGTAATTGAATGATTGTGTATCGTAATTAGGTTCCTACAGGTAGATCATTCTGATAAAATATGCGTTATTCATCATCATCATTCTGATAAAGTACCTGAAAATTGGGAAGATTTTAGCGTAAATTAAAAAATTTAATCACCCCTGATGTGGGATCAATAGCCGGTCTATGTATGATATATCCGACATTCTGTAACCCGCTACCTTCTTGCTCCATCATCAGACATTTACCAATTTTTCTACCAACTACCAACTAGTGGTCTAACAAAACCAACCCAAGTATCGAATAGAATCAGGCGTAACTTTGCGGAGTTCCATGATACTTAATGAAAAATTAAAATAACTTTGCTATAATCCGCCATACAGATTAAATCTTTTAACACTCGACGTACGTTTCGCACCGATACCGGAGCATCATAAGGAGATGTTGACCCCACAATTCATGATTGCTTTTTGCATGATGATTGTTCCGGTATCGGAGCGAAATGTACGTCGAGTGTTAAAAGATTTATTCTGTATGGCGGATTATAGCAAAGGAATATTAATTTTTCTTTAAATACTTACGAACGAGTATCTAAAAATTCTGTTAGCCTATATTTAATAGAGTGAGTTCCTGTGACTATTACTAGACCCTGGTCACTATCAATGCCAGAATAAATTTTATAAACACATATCAAAAATTCCGAAGCCAGCGGGATTCGAACCCACATCTCTTGGGAAACGCGCCCGAGTGTGTTAGGCCACTTACACTATAGCCACGGTCGAACTACCCGTCAGCATCGAAATTAGTGATATGTATCTACTTTCTCAGTTTAAGCAACTGCTAGCGACATCTAGTAGCAACACGTTACAGTTATTGATCTACTTTCCAAGACCCCATATTACAATGGAGCTCGTTAGGAACTAGAGATGCCACATTGCTTTTTACTATTTTTTATTTTTATTAAAGTGTTTTACCTACACTTAAGGAAAATATCAGAATAAATTTTATAAACACATATCAAAATTTATTCTGATATTTTCCTTAAGTGTAGGTAAAACACTTTAATAAAAATAAAAAATACTATCAATGCCACTTTCGAATAAAAAAGAAACACATTCAAGTCGAGTGCTACGATGAGACAGACAGACAGAGTGGTCAAACTTATAAGATAACAATCCTCTTTTTAGTAGGTGGTTAGGAAAAATACAATTACCTACTAAGAATATTGAAACACAACATATTAAGTGACGTATAGTCAAGTCGAGGACGAGGAAATCATAAGGCAATACTTTTACTAAGGGTGATATATACCATAGAAGGATACCATACAATAGATAATATACTTAGTGTCTTTTAACGGATGTAGTGCCTAGTGTTATACTTAGAAGTACCTAGTACTTACTTTAAATAAGTACCACACTGACGGTATCTATTTTCAACCATACTACCTTTTGCAGAGAGTCTGATACAGCGAGGTGTCAGGACTATTAATGACTACGATTTAATTCTAAATTAAAGAATCGATTCGAGTCGCGTTCAATGCAAATGGCCGGCGCCGGATGTGGACCTCCCAGTGACAATACTTGCATCGCGTCAATACCAATTCAAAATGGCGCCTGGCTTTATAGCCTCCCGCCATTGTGATCGAGGTTTCATTTCAACTACTTCCCGTTCGATACGTGGATCGATTAACATTGATCACGATAAGCTTAATCCCCCAAATTTGGAATTCAAATCAGGCTGTTACTTCATTTTCGTCAAGAAAACGACGCATTTTAGATAGCCATATACCTACTCATATGATTAGCTGGGTACCTGGCAATACAATTCGATTTTATAGTTGGTATTGGCAATTTCGTCTAGTAATTAAAACTAGTACAAAATATTTCTTTGAAAAAAAAACGGATGCGGATTTTGGTGACGTCTTACGCTGAGGGATTTTTACTAGAGAATTATTTCGATATTATTGGTGGAAAAGGGCATGAGCCTAGTATTACAAAACTTATAAAGGAGTCATCATCATCATCATGAGCAACCCATTAACGTCTCACTACTGAGCGCAGGCACATGAGTAATAAAGTAATGTTTACTCGTGTGGCGCAGGTCTCCTCTCAGAGAAGGGGTATATGCCATAGTCCACCACGTTTGCCCAATGCGAGTTGGCGGACTTCACATACCTTTGAGAACATTATGGAGAACTCTCAGGCGTGCAGGTTTCTTCACGATGTTTTTCCTTCAACTTTGAGGCACGTTATATTTAATTCCTTAAACGCACCATAACTCCGAAAAGTCAGAGGTTCAGCCCGGGATCGAACCTGCGGGCTGCGACCCTCCGAATTGGAGACCGCAGTCCTAACCACTAGGCTATCACTGCTTTCTATGAAGGAGTAGACACATTTAATTGAAAGCAATTAAACCAGTGACATACAAGTAGGTAGGTAGGTACTAAAACGAATTGTGAAATTGGAACAGTGTATGACCGCGCTAAAAATAGTTTCTCATTGTTACCAAATTGCTGTTCGCATAAAAAACTTTTTATTGTTTGTCGTAACACGACCACGAGCGGGTCCATGACCGACCCGAGCACTGATTGATCATGATTAACCCTAAAGCAATATCGGATAAAAATCAGGCCGTTATATTTATTGACGTTTCTTGAATTCGTCTTATTTCTAACCGACTTCAAAAAAGGAGGAGTTCTCAATAATTCGTCGAAATCTTTTTTTTATGTATGTTCACCGATTACTCGAAGACGCCTGAACCGATTTGGAAAAATCTTTTTTGTTTCTAAGGGTATCCTTCCCAGGTGGTCCCATATAAATTTTATCGAAATCGGTCGAGTGGTTTTTAAAATATCAACAATAAATTATAGGTATACTTCGTGGTGACGCGGGAGTTTGAAGTCGGTTTTTTAAAAATATTTTTTATATTAAAATATCTATAGATAACTTCATTACTTCGATTACGGAAAAAAATGGTTATTAATAATTAAAGAAGTTATGTACCATGTACATAACATAGAAAGATAGCGTAGCATAGTGAAATACCTAATTATACGTCAAAAGTCACCCTTAGAATTAGATTAGGAGGTAATTGGAGGAAAGGCTGCCTCTAGCTAGCTTTACAAAAGGCTGGCTTTACCTAAGTATCTAATATTGTAAAGAAAAATTTGGCAGCATTAAAGATTTAATTTATATATTAAGTGCCAATTGCCATCGCCGAGTAAGTTACAACCGAGGAATAAAAACGTTCGGACAGTTTTTGTATTGAATATCTGCCTAAGCATCAAAATTTCTGGGTTAAACGTTACTCGGCCGCGATGGTGAAGAAAATTTTTACTATGTACAAGAAATCTAAACTAACTGGTGACTTAATTTGACAATTGACAGTTTTTGTGCCCTGAATGTCCTGTATAGGTGCGTTAATAGTAAGACTGTTACGGAAAATGTCATCAACTTGGTTAAATTATGACTGAAGACTTATTTGGTTGTTAATCCATCATAGTAAAAATAAGTCTAGACAAAACAAAAAACTGTAATCCAAGCAAACTGGCACGTTTAGATGTTATCGCAACAAATTGATCAGATGCTGATCCATTAAGATTGGTCACGAGTCGTTCTATTCACTTCATTATATACTATACTAGCTGATGCCCGCGACTTCGTCCGCGTGGATTTAGTTTTTAAAAATTCCGCGGGAACTCTTTGATTATCCGAGATAAAAAATTGCTCTCCCGGTCTGAGGACCCACTACTACAGTCTACACCCATGCAAAAAATCGCGTCAATCCTTTGCTCTGTTGCGACGTGATTGAAGGACAAACAAACAAACAAACACACTTTTGCATTTATAATATCAGTAATGCTAAATTATAACACAATCTAGATAATCGCAATCTCGTACTGTATATATGACTGTCGTGTAATTAACATATTTTAATTTGCAATAACAAATATTGATGTCAATAATTAAGATAAAAACTATCCTATCTCTTAAGTTGGACCAAATTACAGATAGTTACGAAGTTTGATCAAAATCGGTTAAGTAGTTTAGGAGTCCATCGCGGACAAACAACGTGACACGTAATTTATATAAATTAAGAAGAAGATAAGATATTATTATCTTTGTTTTGAGGGTAACGTTATTCCTTTGATGTACACAGTGAAAATTGACTGACCCGAATGTGCGGGGTAGGCAATTTTCATTTAACATCTTACGCATCTTTAATTCTACCTCTTGATCATGAGTAAAAAAAGGGTAGTGCTTGAATGCGTCGGAAAAATCGGGATATAGTATGTCCCGATTTCTTGACTGAAATCCGACTTATAGAAAATTCGATAAAAAATTGTAAAAAGTTATTAAAAGTTTTAAATTCCTAAATAGATTTTATTTTTCAGTAGGTATTTAAATTGCGCCAAGACTGCGCCATTTATCTATTTCAATTATTATTCTAAAAGTGGTAAAAGCCGATGGAACTACACGTATTGACAAATAGGTTTCTATAAAAGTGGGCATTAATATTAAAATATTCGAGATAACGAAATCCTATCACAGAGGCTACAAAGGGCCATTAAATCCTTGGTGCCAGACGTGGTCCCAACTCCCATGGCTCATGTACCGTATTGGGAATAGTAAATTAGGGGCGCACCTGTGTGGCCCAAAGTGAAAAAAACCGTGTGGGTGCGACTTGGACTAAACGAATTATTCAACTACCTGCAACTTCCTTTTGGTGTTGAACGTGTTTGGTGAAAACTCAAACGGAGATCGAATTCATTGCGTCGTCTGAACCTAGTATAGTACAACAGCCAGTAAAATAACCGTCAATGCATTAGCAAGTTCGAGGATACTCGGCTAGCAGTGATTCATAATAATCGTAATATTAGTCAAGTGGCCCGCCTTCATTCTCAGGTGCATTTTTATATTGAAGAAATGTGTATGTTTTTTTATTGTGTTTTAAAAGCCTTCACAATGTCAAGAAGTTTCCCAAGATTTGTTAATAAGTCATTGTAGGGTTCCTTCTGGACTGTGCGATGCATCAAAGTGACCAGAGTAAACATTTATTATGTAGCTATGTTTTGTTAATGCGTTTTACTATAAAATTATTTTTGTATAAAAAGGCTCCAGTTTTTTTAATTCCTGTACTGTTATTTTAATCTTCGTTTATTTATATCTGTTTAAATTAAAAGTTTTATCTGCTTTTACTTGGCTTTTACATCAATAGTAATCCAATATTATAGGCAATAGGTTTAAGTAACGCATTTAATTTTTACGTTGAAAATTTAATTGTAGGTAGAGTAGAGTATATTTATATACACACATATTTGTATGTGTGAATACTCGTAGTAGGTAACTACCGGTTGCTTTTGACAACCAAAATTATACTTGTCACATTATTTAACAGTTGTCACATTAATTTCGGTCATTAATGCAACCCAATTTTGTAACCATCATTCATTCAGTGACTTGACCGTGAACCGCAATCGGCGGTAGCAGCAATCAACTACAAGAAAGTAGTAATTCTTATAATAATACGGAACCATTGATCGATTTTACGTCTCCTTATCTCGGTATTTTGATTAGTCATTTAAAATCGTTATAATTTTCTGGGTTATTTTGGAATTTAAATTAAGTAAGGTTTAGAAGGTTCTGCCACATTAGTAAAACTAAATTAGGTATAATTGGGTAATTTATCAATCATGTCTAAAATTCACCTTCATGCAAGCTTTGTTTTAGGAAATCAAAGCAAAAAGTAGGAATAACCGAAATAACACGTAAGCCTAAATAAGTACCTACTATACTCACGTCCTTTTTATATTTAAGTTTAGTTTTTAAGTATTAAAATGAACAGAATAAATAAATAAATAAATAAATAAATAAATAAATAAATAAATAAATAAATAAATAAATAAATAAATAAATAAATAAATAAATAAATAAATAAATAAATAAATAAATAAATAAATAAATAAATAAATAAATAAATACTATAAGCCATAAAGGACTGACACAAATAATAATAATTATTATCAGACAAGGTACGAAAATAACTGAAATATAGTATAGGTAATAGGTACCTACTTTAACTTAAGATTAGATTTTCAAGACTACAAGTTTTTACCCGCGACTTACCTAATTATGCTATGATTTCGCGGGAACCCTTTGATTTCCCAGGATAAAAAGTATCCCACGTCAATCTCTAGGTGCAAGGGATCAAGTAGATCCGTTGTGCCAGGCTGCCATATTAAAGGACAAACCATCAAACACTCTTTCACATTTGTTAAATACCTATTAAAGCAAAAAGCAAAAGCTCTCAAAAATGTTAGTAGAGACTAGGTACTTCATTGATACAATTCTTAATATACCTACAGACATTATCTTGTATTAGAAGTATCTATAAATAGCTAGTTACGATGTTGGTTTTAAGTTAACGTATTAAAAGCATTTAACTCCGCAACCGGTTGCTATAAATGTTTACAAACAACATTATCATGGTTATCTCCCGCCACTTCGGAATGTATGATGTCAGCGCGACAAATAGTGGCAGTTGTTGTATTGACTCGAGTATTTGAGTAATAGTCGCAATTCGCAAGTGGCAGGTTGATAAGGTTGATGCCTTTATGGAACGGCGACGGCGCCGCACTGTCGCCGCGATAACCTGTGACCACGGACATGGTATTATGTCTTATATCCAGGGATGAATACGTTATACTATGGTATCTAATAATTAATTAAAAGTTGGTTTAAAACTTACATTGACACTGACAGAAAAAGGCATAACTTTCATAGTCCACCACGCTGGCAAAGTAGGTACTTACGGATTGACAGTCTTCACATAAGCACCTTTGATAACATTATGGAAAACTCGCAGGCCTGCAGTTTCACGATGTTTTCCTTCACCGTAAAATTTACTCGGATAATCGCATGCAGTCAATTATTTATATTCAGACCATTTTTATGTAGGGCTATACAAAGAAACATATACTATATTATCATAATGAGTGTAGGTACGATATTGTATTAGATTAGACAAAAATCAAACAAGCTTGAATAAAGACAACCCTGAAGTAACAGTAAGAAGTATAGAGTCATAGTACAGGGTGACATGCATTCTCTACTTCATTAGTTAAAGTAAAGATCTGTTCGGTCGATATGATTTTTATAACCAAAATCCATAAACTAATTGTTTTTTGAAAACCTGAATCTACTGGTAGGCGAGAATACGTCCAAGTCCAGAAGTGGACGTCCGAAAGTTGACCTAAATTATTGAATTTGCATCCGATCCAAGATCAATAAGTACATCCTGTCTTATTTATTTATTTGATGCCTACCAGAAAACATAAAACAATAAAACATAAATATGTATATGTATACCTAAAGGACGTGTACAAGGACAGAAATCTCTTCCTCACAGGGAGAGCAGTCAGAGTTAGGTACTCTAATTTGATGTTTGATGTTGTATATATTTACAAAAAAAAAATACTTTGTCTTACAGTATTTTTAGACTGGAACTTTTACAGCTACAATATAGTACCTAATGGTAGCTGCAAGGCAACCTCTTTGATAAATGGACAAATGCCACGGCTTGAAAATTGATAACACGGCGCCGTAATGACGCGTTTCAACTCGTAATGACCACCAACAGAACGAATATCTTTACAAATTCCACATACTTAACAAATGATGTAAGTGATGTAACTATGCTGGCTTTGAAATTCCTCAGACGTCTACGGGGCCTCTTAGAAATAAATTTCTTTTTAATATTTGTTTTTTTTTTTGTAACTAATTGTTCTTGCACTATATCTAAGGCATACGGAGGCCTCGCAAGAACAATTAAAATCTACGCCAATATACGCTCAAAATCATTGATCAAGACAGCGGTTTTTATAGTCCACACTATAGAACTAATGATTGTTAATCTTGTTTATGTTCCCGCGACTTCGTCATCGCGGATTTAGTTTTAAAAATCCCGCGGGAACTCTTTATAATATTAGTAAGGAAGAACTACTACTACTACGATACGAATGTAGTTCCAACCTTTGTTTCTACCGGCGCGCGATCTAATTAAATTTTAGAACACAAAAGCTACTTTTGTGACTTAACTATGATAGTTAGATTATATATCCTCGGGGACTTTTTTCTAGAAAATAATGAGTACTTTAATCATGTAGCATATAATTTTTATTTATCATCAATAGTTTTCTCAGCAAACGCCAAATAATGAATTATATAGGCAAAATTTTACTAGTTTGGGTTACATTATTGCAATTTTCTTAAGGATCTCAAATTTTTTTGAAAATAAATTATAGCCTATGTTACTATGTCAGCTTTCTATTGGTGAAAAAATGGTTAAAATCGGTCCAGTAGTTTCAGAGTCTATTCGGTACAAACAAACAAACAAAAAAATCTTTCCTCTTTACAATATTATTAATAATTAATATATTAATATTAATATTAAAAGTATAGAAAAACGGAGCTTTCTAGGGAGACTTCAAAAAATTCCTTTATGGATAAGTGTATCGAGAAAGTAGTAGGTATAAACTTGTTATAAAGAAGAGGAGAAAATTAGGGTGGTCCGTTCGAGTGTTTACGATAGCTTTAAAAAGTGCTCTATCTTAAACCACTTTTCTTATCGAAGTTGCGACAGCGGATTTAAAAAATATCTCCATCTTAAGCTCTATCTAAACCTTTTAAAAGTACCTCATCAATAACCACGGATTACTACTTCATCTGATTATGTTTTTATAGCAATAACTAAAGATTTGTCAAGTAGATAGATCCCCTTATTGAGTTTGGTTTCGTATTCGTTTTACATAATAGATTTAGTATATAAAGCTTGAAAGAAGACTTATCTAAGTCTTCTTCTTTGTCGAACTATATACGTCCTCTGCTGAACAGTGAACTGTCTCTTGCATAGACTTCCACATGCATGCCTCAGTCTTGCACATGCTGTATCCAGCGGCTCCCAAGTGGCGGCCAAGTGGTAGTGGGGTGTCTGCCAACACTGTGCTTTTCGGTGAGCTGTCGACACTCCAGAACTTTGGGACCCCAATCCAATATGGGACCCATAGGATTAGATACCTACAAGGTAGATATTCGAAGGCAGAAATTTTTTATAAGTAAAATTTCCTCAAATGGCTTACTTCCTAAAATGGATAAAACAGTTACCAAGCAAAAGCTTAATAAGAAAATTCACGTGCATCGCAATTTTCATTATAAAGCACACGAGTACACCTGCTGCGGCCGCCGTCTGTCCATTTAGTCCTATTATGGGTAACGATATGTGCACTGTGCAGTCCGTGATTTCTTGCAACCAAGCTCCTTAAGCATTACACGTCTAGTTTAATGGTAACTTTGGCACCTAACTTTTACTGGCAATTTAATTCATTATTTATAAATAATTTAATTCTTTAAATTATTTATAAATAATGATAATTTAATTCTTTAAACTATCTTGTAAATTTTTTTAAGGGATTTTAAATTCGAATATTTCTTTAAATAGGTACTAAACTTATAAATTAACCTCGAATATTTATTAGCCATATACAATTTTCATTTTATTTACTACATAGTGTAGTTTACCTAGTAACATACCTACCTACATAGGCAAATTCACACGTAAGATCATTTCAGTTCTATAGATATTTTCAGGTGATTTGAGATTTACGTACGTAATTTGATTTTTCTCGTCGGTTGTATTTGTGTTGATTTCAGCATAAGAGAGCCGAAGTAAGTAAGTATTGTAAGCAAATACAGACAAATTGAATAACATTCCCAGGTATAACATTTACGAGAATGTGTTCGTATGAATTAATGTAAAAGATAAGGCGAAGTCAACTTTCCTTGCTGAGTTAGATGTAAAAACGTCTTTTATGAGACACATCCATAAAAGGAGATCAAAACGCACGAAAGTTAAGCGCAGACATCGCCTATTGGGAAAAGAATCAGATACAGAAATACCTTTTTATAACTTTGTCAATCAGTTGGGAATCCTTCTAAGGAAAGACTTGAACATAAAAGTTACATAAATAATTATTGCTTTCATGGCAAAACTTGTTAAGTTCCTTTTTTAAGTGCTAAGTAACCTGAAACATTAATTAATGTAACGTTAATTAATCCTTATTATAAATGCGAAAGTATAATTGTTTCTTCGTTTGTCTTTCAATCACATTTCTGTGGTGGTTACACAGAAATGTTTAAACAAAACTCTGTCTGTCACCTTTTCACGACACTGATTCGATTTCAAAAATGATTGACAAGGAGATAGTTTGCAACTTCTTATCCTAGAAAATCAAAGAGCTCCCAAAGGTTTGTAAAAAAACATCTAGTCAAATCAGCTAGTACCCACTCTATATCGATATTTACTAACCATCATCTAAGAATAAGATCGTTGTGAAACGTAAGTAAATCAAATAACTAAATTAATACAAAGTGTGCCTCCTAGCTTTGGTACGTAGTACGTACCGATCTATTACACTTGCTAACAAATGCCGCAAATGGTCTAACTCTATAATATGAAATGTAGTCTCATTAAATTCAAATTGAATGCATCGGACATAGCATTTTCTCTATATGGGTAGAGCGAGGTAAATCAAAGTATAATGCGCATTGTTGAGCGAGCAGCGAACGCGCCGGCGCCGGCCGCTAAGGGAGAGGGCAGACTGGCATCTTTTAGCGGCAGCGCTCGGCGTCTTTGCGGCTGCATCGCGGTTTCGCGACTCGAAGCGTTCGATACAATGCCAAAAGACGCGCAGGTCAGCGCTTAAAAATAACGGAACGCCGAAACTAAACTGGCGTTTTTTATGTGCCCACTGAAGCGTTCGGACGCGGAATCGAGCTTCTGGACAGCAACTTAAAATCGCAAAAACGCCGATCGCCGCCGCCCAAAGTTGCCAGTCTGCCCTCTCCCTAAGGGCACCGACATAATGAACGCTTGTTTTGTATTCGCTTTTGCGTCGTCTCCGCCTACCTGCACTTCAATAATACGACGTGTATCCAGTTAAGTGTACCTAAGTATAATAAAGGAGTTTGGCGAACGCCCATAGTGTTTCTGACCCAGACTTGCAGCCCACGTGCACGAATCAAACTTCTGATACTTGTTCTAGTAAACCAGACTAACAAAAAAGTTAATCAAAGTCAATCAAATAAAGTTGGGAGAAAAAAGATATTCAGTAGTAAATGTTAAAAAATGAGGTTATGTTTCCATTTAATATATTTAAGACATATTACCACTTTAGCTTTGAATCAATCATTAATCTGTGCTTTGAATAATCTAATAGGCACAGATTATTATTACCTTACTTTACTTACTTAAAATGTGTAATTCGAATAGTTCTGATAGGTAATGCGGCCAATGGTATTATCATGGAACTAGGAATTACGACTACGTATAAGGTATTATGATGGTGCATGGAACTAGGAAAACGACTAAGTGATTGTGGTTGTCATGCTGTTCTATTTTTTGGCAAAATATTACTACCGAAAATAGTAAAAACTAAGTAGGTATTTAAGAATCTCAGTAGGTATTCATGCACGAGATTTAATGATGATGGTGACTACTGACTGATCAGTGATCACTGAATACCTACATAGTGATGAGGTAAGTTCACACAGTGCAGCGGCTGACAGCGGCAGTGGGAGTTGGATTTATTTGACTCGAGTTACTCAAGTTGGTATGGCTACTGACTCGAATCGCAACCGAGTTGACTCGAGTTGACTCGAGTCGGTTCTTAGTAGCGTAGCGCGGCGCAACAACAACTTCAACGTCAACTCTAGGTGCGAGTTGAGACTCGTTACACCTTGAGTTGACTCGGTGTCGATCCGAGTTGCGACGGACGTGAATAGGTTATACGCTGTAGATCACGGACCGAGTTGATTAGAGTTGTTAAAAACTGAACTCAAGTTGACTCGTTTAAGATTTGATTCGAGTTATAGTTTGTTGCGAGTCATAACTCGACTCGCACATCGCTAGATCGAATAAAATGGTCGATAAATACTCGTTATGTGAACGACTCACGTCTCTCTCGTATTCGGTAAAACCTTATACGTGAAAAATCGACTAGAATTGCCGCTGTGTGAAGTGTGAACGTAACCTAAGGCCTCGTTCTCTTAGGCTGAAGTCACATCGTTGTGTTTTGTCCATATAAAACTGTCATTTTGTATCGAGTCGTATATATGTATCAATTTGTCTTTGCGATGCTTACTCGATTCCATACAAAATGACAGTTTTAGGTAAGTATGAGGACAAAATGCGACTCGATGCGCACAGACATCACAGGTTTGGTTCCAGCCAAGTTGACAATGACATAAATAATACAAGTTTATCTTTACCATAGAACTAGGAATAACGACTACGTATTTATGGTAAAATGCTTCGATAAGTGTTGCCATTAGAATGGTTATTTATAATGTGTCGTGAATAATTGTATTTTTGATCCCCAACTTCTAAAAATATGGGGTTTACACAGAAAAATACTTTGAAAATTATCAATTAAAATGAAATGAATCCTGAATCTGAACGGTTTTTAAAAGTTCTGGGTCAAACTTCGCCATTCTTCTTATGTGATTTGATATTGATTTCCTGATTTTATTGTGAGAACGAATTGTTCGATGAATTATACGAACCAATCGATTTCATTATGATCGAAGCAAAACTAAGAATAAAACAAAAATTCCATGGAAACTGAAAGAGAACAGTGTAGCAAGAAAAGGTTAGAATTATTTTGCTATAATCCGCCAACAGAAAAAATCTGTATGGTCAAACATGCAATTAAAAGCTAAGCACCACTCACCTACCCAGCCAAGCAAAAAAGCCAAGTTCCCAAGCAAGCAATGCCACCACCACTCACATGCACCACCACACAAGACTTTTACACTACTCTCGACGCACGTTTCGCCCCGACACCGGAGCATCCTCAGGAGATGTCGACTTTACAATGCTGTATTGTCTAGTGAAGCTCACTAGACAATACAGCATTGTAAAGTCGACATCTCCTGAGGATGCTCCGGTGTCGGGGCGAAACGTGCGTCGAGAGTAGTGTAAAAGTCTTGTGTGGTGGTGCATGTGAGTGGTGGTGGCATTGCTTGCTTGGGAACTTGGCTTTTTTGCTTGGCTGGGTAGGTGAGTGGTGCTTAGCTTTTAATTGCATGTTTGACCATACAGATTTTTTCTGTTGGCGGATTATAGCAAAATAATTCTAACCTTTTCTTGCTAATCATGAACTTCCGCAAAGTAACGCCTGCTTCTATCCAATAGAGAACAGTGTGTTAGCGCAACAGCTGAAGTATGAAATGTAACAGACAGGTAAAAATTTATGAAAATAAATGAGTAAGCTTTTTATTCGAAGTGTTTTTTTTAAGTAAATGTACAATTGGTTGGGAATGACCTTTGGGAATGACGTTCCAACCGAGAAGAACCAAGAAGAATCTTGGTCTTTTTACCCGACTATGGCAAAGCCAAAAGGAAGGATTATGATTTTAGCAATCTTTGTGTGTGTATATATGTATGTCCGTTTGATTAACGTCTGTTCCACCGTTGCGCTTAAATTACTGAATTTGATGAATGCGGTGATAATATTATTATAGTCCGAGCGGCTTCATTTTACAGGAACAAAATCAATATGACGGATGTTATATCCAATTTTCTGTAGACGGTTTACAGTATTTTAACTTTTATCCTTGTTAAAATTGTTATGAACGCATCCTTACAGCGCGCAAGAATCGCTGGGTGACGTCATCGCGAGATGCGCGACACCTGCAGAGTCAATGCTCCGACGCCCGTGTGGGCCGCGCGGACCGCGGAGTGCCCGAGCGAGCCGGGGCGCGGGGCCTCGCGATAACAATGTGACTGCCGGGGCCGGCGGGTCAGGGCGACTGTGAGACTATACAGTACACTGCTCCACAATACAGGAATATTATGAGTACTAATATGGAAAAAACTGAAAACGATAAAAATGTTATATACTGTATACCTAATAATATTTTGTATTGTGTACTCTCACGCGACAAGGCTCGGCTTCAAACTCCACTGAAAAGTATAAAATAATTTCAATTTGTACACTTATGTTGAAGTCGGGCGGGCCTCAATAAAACAATGACACTGCAAGTTGCAACGCTAGCCCGACTTCAACATACCTGTACCAAGTACAATACAAACAAGAACATATAATATTCAGTGCCTGGATCAACAAACTAAAATTTTGGCTAGCGTGGCGCATTCGTTTCATCGTTTCATCGTTTCTATTTAGGCCCGCTCGACTTCAACATACGTGTACAAACTGAAATTATTTTCTACTTTTCAGTGGCGTTTGAAGTCGGTTTTTTAAAAGAATTTTTACATATTATTAGCCGATGCCCGCGACTTCGTTCGCCTGGATTTAGTTTTTAAAATCCCTCGGGAACTCTTTGATTTTCCGGGATAAAATGAAGATGTGAAAGAAATGTTTTAATTTACATTATTTACCATTTAACTAACTTTTGGCCTCCTATTCGTCCGCGTTGAGTCAGGTTTTTAAAAATCCAGCGTCCATTGTTTTGTGGAATAATAATTCATATATAAAAATTCTTTAAAAAAACCGACTTCAAACGCCACTGAAAAGTATAAAATAATTTCAGTTTGTACACGTATGTTGAAGTCGGGCAGGCCTAAATAGAAACGATGAAACGAATGCGCCACGCTAGCCAAAATTTTAGTTTGTTAGTCCAGGCCCGGATATATTAATACTTGGTACAGGTATGTTGAAGTCGGGCTAGCGTTGCAGTTTCATAGTTCTATTGAGGCCCGCCCGACTTCAACATACCTACGTGTACAAACTGTACAAACTGAAATTATTTTATACTTTTCAGTGGCGTTTTAAGTTAATTTTTTTTAAAGAATTTTTATATATTATTGGAACGTAGTTCCTTATCGCGCGGTACGGAAGGGGGCTAGATGGAAAAAATTAAGGAAACGACACTCGACACATTTTTGAAACCGACACTTTTTTGTTGAATGTGAATTTTGCATTGTGTTCGGTATTTTCGCCATATAACACGGCGTCTGCATGGCCTAGTGGTTCCGGCAGTCGCCTAAAAGTTCAACGTCGATGGTTTGAATCCCAGCTCGACAGACTGAATTTTCTGTTTTCAATTTTATTTTAAATAATTTCTACATGTGGAATTTTTCCCTAATTTTTTATTGTATAAATTGGATAAAATGTTATTGTACTACTAACGTCATCTGTTAAAAAACCAGAGTAACTCTTTGGTTTTGTAACAGTGCAATAGAAATAAACTAAATATAATTCATCGTAGTTAATCAATTTAATACTAGATGACACCACTAGTTTATTACAATTCCTTCACTAAAATTAATCGAAAGGAACTACGTTCCACCCGAGTGTCCCTTGACACCTCTTAAGTTTTTTTATTTAAAGCTTTTTAGTGTAGCTTCATAGGATAAATCTACACATTCTCTGATCGCAAGTGAGGAGCTGGCGAACAAAAAGGGGTAATTGCATGATTTTCTCAAACAACTTTTTTCATGAAATCGTGTTCTTATCATACCTCTCCATCTATTAGGTGCAAAAAAGTCTGGCAAAACGGCCTACAAGTGGTATAAAAAAGCACTCAAAGTTGACGATTGCGTTCAAAACGTGGTACTTGTAAAATAAAAATCGCATCTGTCGAATATTTATTTGAATACCAATCAAAAGGGGCTAAATTTCATATTATTTAAGATTACAGAACATGGATTTCAATCAAAACGAAGTAATTGACATTATTTTATGGGGAAATCCTTTTATATTACACTGGCAGGAGCCCCGATTTAATCAAGGCAAAATTTTAGTTTGTTATTTTGTGTATCTTTGAAGTCGATTCCGCGCCAAAAAAAAATTGGCAGTCATAGGGACTGCCGATAGAAGTGAAAACTAAGAAATTGTCATGAATCAATTTATCACACCTTAAGCCTTTGTTTGTAATGAGTACGTGAACAAACTTTAAAACTGGGCCTATGCCTGTGCTTGTGCCAGTGCCTGTGCCTGTGCCAGTGCCTATAACTGTGTCTGTGCCTGTGCAACGAAACATGACCCTGTTTTTTTACCAGCACTTGAGTCCCTCATACAAGACAAGTTTGTATACTAATAACGCACGGAGGTATATCTATGTACATATTATAGACACAGTATAAATATAGCTCATGGAAAGCTTTATAGGTGATGGTAACGGTGACGATGACGCGAAATCCATGTTTTAAAAAATACTTAACGCGCCTAAAGAAGTTTTCATTTCAAAAAGTTTTAAAATGTCTCCTAAAAAAAAGAGACATGGTAAAACTACTCACTACGTGGTCTGAAAACCCATGGTATCGCGAGGTTTTGGGTGATTGCAGTTGGTGAAGTAGAACACGGCGATAAAAGGGACGATAATGAAGACATTGAAGGTTATGGAGAAAGATGCGAATGTGTTGAAGTAGAAGTAAGAGGAAAACTTATAAATTTTTCATAAAACTCTATTTTTTAAATTACTAATGTAACAATAAGAAATTCTTAAGTTGATTAAATAGTTTTTCATCCTAGAACAGACTATTTTTTATTTCTACTTAATCGATAATTTCAATCAAAATGTGGTAATTACACATCAGTTTCAATCAAAACGGAATAAGTGAACCGATGGCTAACAAAATGGGTTAATTGAAAACTTGTCTAGTCTGTATTTCGTTCAATTTTGAGTTCTGAAATTTAGCCAAAACGTATATAGACTTGTAATTTGAGAGTCATATTAATCTTAAAATCACAACACTATAGGTGGTCTAGAACCTAGTGTTTTAGTTTTTTACCTCTACTGTAAAATTTAATATCTTGCAGTTACCCCTTTTTGTTCGCCAGCTCCTCAAGTGATTTGTTTCTATTCATTGAGGAGTTCCGTCCTCTATCACCAAAGATATCCATCAGATCTTCACCAAATTTAAATGGGACCATCCTGCAGATACGCCCTTGCAAATAAAAAAAAATATTGAAATCAGTTAAGATTTGATATGGAGTAACATCGACAAAAAAAATTACGCGTCGAATTGAGAACCTCCTCTTTTTTATTTTTTGAAGTCGGTTAAAAATCCAGCGTCCATTGTTTTGTGGAGTAAAAAGTATGCGTAGGTATGTCCTTTTAAATAAAATAAAAAATGATTGAAATCGGTTCAGATTTGACGGAGTTATGGAGTAACTTCGACAAAAAAAATACGCGTCAAAGTGAGAACCTCCTCTTTTTGATTTTTTTTGAAGTCGGTTAGACAAATTCTGATGAAAACGAATCCAAACACTACATGGCTGCTATTATTCTTTCAGTACTACGAATGAAACGAGCCCAGACTAAATATGGTTACGTAGTTTCATTACAGAGTGCTCATAGCCACCGTTCAGCTTCATCATCAGACCCTGGATATTATCTAGGACTAGAGTATTTCTCAAGACGAATCAAACGAGCCCGAACTCCATGGTGTTCTTCTTCTTCTTCTGTTGCGCGGCTATGCAGGTTCGATGCCCTGTAGCACGTCGACCGTCGCTGGTCCATTGTGCTCGCCACTATTTATAGTTCCTTTCCAATACTTGTTGCCGCCAGGAACAGCAGCATCTTCCAACTCCATGGTGTTACATCGTTTTACTACAGAATTCCCATAGCCATCTTCCGCCTCCCTTATCAGATCAGCTCCATGTTACAATAATATTGCATTGTAATCCGATTTAAATGTACATGCACATTTTCACCTCAATTGGAAACCGGGTATGGTTCTACATGCATTGCAAGATAAATAAAAGCTTGTGAAAATAAGATGATGAATAGACATTTAGCTTATGTATACAGTATGTTATGTACTAGGCATGGTTAAAAGTCTACACATACTCTGATCGCGAGCGATTTCCTTTCATTCATTGAGGAGTTACGTCCTCCATCTCCGAAGATATTCACCAAATCTTCACCAAATTTAAATGGGACCTACCTGCAGATACGCCCTTTCAAATAAAAAAATTATTGAAATCAGTTATGATTTGATATGTAGTAACATCGACAAAAAAAATATGCGTCGAACTGAGAACCTCCTCTTTTTGTTTTTTATTGAGTCGGTTAAAAATCCAGCGTCCATTGTTTTGTGGAGTAAAAAGTATGCGTGTGTCACTTAGCTACTCAATTACTATAACCATGCAAAAAAAAAATAGAGTGCGTGATCAAAGAAAAACCAAGAAGCCATTTAGTTTTGTTTCTCGAGAACCATTGTTTGATAATAATTGAGGTATGGTTTAAAGAAAAAATATTGTCTTTTAAGAGTAAGAGGTTTTTTAAGTTTAGTTTATTAGCACTTTCAACTAATGCTTCGTTTCGCCCCTATTTATTTTTATTAAATAAATACGTACAATGTAACTTTTTAAATGAAAATGGAGCTCAATATTGTGACATCTAATTTAAATGAGAGCCATTAACTTTGTTTTGGTATTTTAAAGGCCATATTTTATGTGAATGCTCATAAAAGGCGCACATTTCCATATTTAATTTGAACGCGATCAAGCTCATTGTGTAATTATTCCAAATTAACTATCTGTTGATAATAGTAATGGCACTCTGCTGTAGGTCTTCGGATGTTTCGAATACCTATATAAATATAGCTTAATGTGACTCTTATGTTTGTAGTTCACCGAAAGATTTGAAAAATGTGGATACCACCGCAGGCCCAGAGATAACTAATGCAATGATTTCTTCATTAATATATTCAGAAATCAGATACGTAACCTTATAAGACAAATGCTGTGCGTCAATGGGATAAATAAACAAATAATTGAATGCTCAATCGAATGGTCATAGTTCTATGGAACAAATCGCAGTGATTTACAACCATAACAGATCTCTTAGCCATAAAAGTGTTTCTACTTAAAAATTACTGAGTGTCAACTGTCAAGAACACAACGTCAAGATTAGTTTAAGTATCTAATGTAACAGTAGGTAGGTATAGATTGAATGGCGCGTCGGTTGTCAACGCCTTCCCAACGGTGTTATAGCCCATTGTTGGCGAACAAATACAGGAAACAGTAAAGTTGAAAGCGTTGTTAAAGATTTAGCTGCATACACAGGTAGGTCGATACTCGCAGGTGTCTCCGCCGCTAGAGAGCTTCATTATTGCTGTAAACTTGAATATAAACAATGTGAAACACTCATAAAAGGCCTCTCTTCAATGCCAGTGCGGTTTGTGGGGAAGAATGACGAGGAAGTTGTTCACACTGTTGAAATTTACTTGAGTATAAAAGGAATTAGCATGACGCTGGCATTGTGAAGCGAGCATCGGTGTTGGCAAAACATCACAATACAATGCTCGCTTCTAAGTAAAAATGGGTACACCATTCATGTGGGTATGTACTATGTATGTGGGAATTACTGTTGCAATTCTTGAGAAGCCCTCACCGACATCTATGTAATAGAGTTTTACGCTTGCTCAATTTGTAATAGACTTATTGAGAAATACGAGATTAGCGAAATTGTTCGAACAAGCTGGGCAAACTTGGCTGGATGGGTATTTACTGTAAATTGTGAACAAATAAATGAAATTGAAGTGTTGTCTATTGTTTTGAAATAATTGGCTCTACTGGAAATATTTTGCTCATAAAATGGAAATATTTTGCACGAAATCATGACCCAAACACCGATTTTGGGCAAATTTTTTGATGTAAGCCTCAACCAATTTTAAGTTTTAATTTAACCATAGGTACTTTCTGTGACACGTAGGCCATTATACAGGATAATTTTTTAAAATATTTAGGGTTCCTATGTAAAAAATAAAACTGTAGGTATAATATTAGAGACCATATTATACTTATTTTAGGTCATGAGATTTTCACGGGCATTTGGCACAGAGATAGCTACGAGTAGTATTCCGGAGATTGATTTCAAGGGAATTTAAATAATATCGAGGGAAAGCAAAGAGTCCTCATGGGTTTTAAAAAACCTAAAAATAAAGTCGCAAGCACCAGCTGCAGTTGTGTATTTAGGTACATAGTTGTAACCAACAGTATTGATACAATCATTATCAAAGAAATAAATTGGACACTATTTTAAAAATATAATTGACAGCAGTTGTACAATAAGTATCAATGAAACTATTCGATGAATGTAGCTGTGAATTATGTCTTTATTGGCTAGGACCCAAAATTGCAATTAATAACAAACGAAACAGCAGGTGTCGGAACTATATTATACGCTAATTAATACTATTTCCTGTTTACGTTAGTTAATTGATTAATTAGGTGTATAATTTTAATTACCAGAAATAAAAAAATGAAACTAACAAAAAATTCTGAAAATAGCGATCATAATAGAAAAAAAAAGGTTCTTACCGATGCAACTTTTTTTGTAAAATGATTTCTAAGGATGAAAGCATTTCTTATACCCATAAAACAATAACGTGATTGACTGACTGACAGACAATGCACAGCCTAAGCCGATAGGTCCACACCCTTGTTCCACACATTTGGACTATGGACCTATCCATGAAATTGTGGGCTTCAGCTAGTCATCAGCATCATTATCATCTTACACCGTCGTCAGCCCAATTGACACAGGTCTTTCCTCGAATGAGAATGATTTGGGCCATGATACGTCCATCACGCTGACCATGTGTGGATTTGGAGCCTTCACTTACCAGTTATGACAGAAATTAGCTATAGTACCTATACGATAAAATTATTTTGCAGCAATACACTTGGTATAATTTATACTCTTCATTGAATACATTATATTATCATTGTATAGAGATGAATGAAGACAAATAGAATGAGGTACAAGTGTAATATAAGTAAGTACCTTTTTTATGTGCTCGAAGGGTAGGTAAGTGTAAACTGTAGGCAGGTACTATTTGTAGCTTGGTATAAATCTGTATACAGGTAGAAGTTCGAAGTCGATGTCCGGAGCAAAACGACCATAAAGCCTTCAACACTTTCCCCTTCAGGTTGAGTCGTCGCGTTGCCATGGCAATCGCTTTCCATGGCTACGTGCATTGGTCGGAAAATTCAAAATGGCTGCTATCGATCGGTGGGGAGGGAAGGGTGTTTAGGCGTGTAGGAATTTCGCTTACCCTTGTGCACGGTAAATGGTACGAGGAGTATAAAATGTTTTGCGAAAATTAAATGAAAATTTGAATACGTACACGTACAATTTTTCATTTTGTACACGTACGTGAACAACGCCGTCCAAAAAAATCTAATTGGTGTAGTGAATACAATCTCTACCACTAAAATATTATGTCGTGAAAATTTTTGGATATTTGCTTGTTGTATACTTTTCCAGGTTTTAACATTGTCTCCGAAGCATTGAGAAGCAGTTCTTTATCAATGTTCTAACATTGAAAACACAGTTTGTTCAATCCTTAAAATTACATTTTTGAATTACACAAGTAGCCTACCTAGTCTGCTCATTCGAGAAACCTCTTGACCAGTTGTGGACCGGCAATGGTTTGAGATGAATATTATTAGTGAATAAACAAGTTCATGTCTTGTAAATACTGTTATAAGCAAATGAATGAGCGTTTAAAGGCAATTCATCATTACAGGAAGCAATCCGGCACGGAAGTAAGGTCGATTGTCTTTTTGTTGCCTTTTTTAGCTCGGGGACATCGTACGTTAAAACATGGGGACACTACGATAGTATTTTTAAATCCCATTAGCTGTATTTTAATACAGTATCGTTATCAAAAAAAAAAATTGTTCTTATCTTTTCAATACACACATCAGTCAATTTTAAAATCAGTCACATTGTCTACCCTAGTGTACATATTTTATGATATAAAATTTTTATACTAAAGTGACAGTTCTGAATCTCATGCTATCTCTTTCTTAATACTTACTGCGAAAAAGGATAGCTAGATTTATACCTGTCAATTTAGTTTAGATAATAAATACAAAGTTAAACTAGGTATATGTGCAACATGTAACTTCCGTCTATCTTACATCGGTAAGTAATACAACGTTTATAATCTTAGATCCCCATATATCTTGACACATACTCGTTAACATAAATGAATAAGAAACAATTTTATAGGTCGATAAAAGCAATATGAAAACCATTATTGCATCTGGTGCGGTATTCTTTGCTGTTTTTAGTTGCTTTCAAGCCGTGTCTAAACATTTGATCAATAAAAAAGCTCATGAATCTGTGAAAACATTACGAAAGTTAGTGCAGGTGGTATAACAGAGTTGGTTACTGAACGAACGGCGGATTTAGGCTAAGTGCACATTACTGTAAAATTGGAGCATTTTAGTTAAGTGAAAAGTCGTAAGAAATATGAACTCCTACATCACTCACCGAGTCGTGGCTTTAACACCAACATAATTACTTAACAAGCTGATGCCCGTAACTTTATCCATATTGATTTAAATTTCAAAGTACTCTGAATTTCCGGGGTCAAATATAGCGCTAAGTAGTCCTGTATGCCCTATGTTTTTAGAGGATTCTACTTGCCTGTGTCCCATCAATATCATTTCAAACATTTCGAAGACCAGAGAAAAAGACAGGAAAATAAACCGACAGATAGAGAAAAATTTTAAAATGGTGTGTTAGTGTTGTTCTATTGCCCAAGATTTCAAAATCACAGATACTTACATTTTTTTTTTGTTTATTTGCATATACAAATATTAAGTACCTATCATTGCACGTCTGCCCTGATAAATTCAACTAAAATCACAAACAAAACACGCCATATTATCTTGAGAAATAGAACACTGAAAACTTATTGTTAAAATAATATTAATAAGACCGTAATTCGGAAAATCGCTGAGGAACAACCGCTGATGTGTTCTAGTCCTAACAAGTTTTCTTTTGATGTGGTATTTTATCTCCAGTGGGCGTGTCCGCGATAGAGACAATGATCTATTTTTACGCAAAGAGGCAGCCACGTGGCGGGCAGCTGCGCGCGCGCATGTGCCGCGTATTTATACCTACGCGGCCGCCCGCCCGCCCTGCGCCAGGATCCTTGCTACTTCTTTTTAATACCGACTCATTTCACAGTTAAATCCTTAGGTACTAATATTATAAATGCGAAAGTGTGCTTGTATGTTGTTTTGTCCTTCCATCACACAGCAATGGAGTATCGGATGGACGCTGCCGATCGATCGATCTAGCTGCCCACAAGATAGTATAAAAAACTTATTACATTGTAATAGCTACATAATAATATTGTAAAATGATTATTTTGAAAAGAGCAACTGCTGAGTTTCTTAACAGCTCTTCTCAGCAGAATCCGCTTTCCGAACCGGTGGTAGAGTCATGACGTGTCATAAGAGCCACAGGTTGGCCTATGTGAAACAAATAATTTTGAATTTGAATTTGATGTGATTTTTTGCATATCTATAGTAATTGAGGACCTGGAGGGTGACCGCGGCTACTTTTATACTTTTATAATATACTCTTCACATTGCAGTAAATCTTTCATCATTTAGGACTAAAGTAGAAATGAAAATATTTAGGTCCGCTGTAAGTAGAGCCGTGAGCGGATGGCGGAAGAAGTCGTGCGCCGCGACCGGACGGCGAAATATGAACACCCTCAGGTTATTAATCTATTCAATTATCAAGAAGCTGACGCACGCCACGACGTAATATTATGTGCCTTGTCTTGTCCGTCGTATCCGCTGAAAAGTAAATTTTATTTTTATATTTTTATAGCAATTTTTTTTTAGTTTTAAAAAGTTCACGTAGAACGTGCTCTATAACTTCAAAACATACCTATTTTAGGTCCGCAATATTTTTAGGTCAGTTGATGACAAACTTTGATTTTAAACTCTAGTCGCGATAGTAAAAGCTTACCAAACTGATCTATCCAGATTCCTGATAATTGGAGCAGAGTGAAAGTTTATTACTGGACATAGCTGTCTCTTGAAATAATCGCTACAAATTAAAACGCGATCCTGTGTCGCCTGCATTCAGCGGCTGCCAGTACCTCGTCCGAGATCCTCCGTGCACCTAGTGAGGGGTCTACCAACGCTGCGCCTCCCGAATCGTAGTCTGACGATAGTCGTCTAATGCTAGGATAGTTTTCGCGTGAACTTTCAAACGCATTTATTTTTCTCCGCTTGTATTTAGCTATTCCCTGCAGCTCATCTGATGTCATCGGTCTACCTATAGTAGGTTCTGCCAACACTGCGCTAAATACGGTGTGGGGACGCCATTCCAGCATCTTGGGACCCCAACGTCCATCGGTTTATCGAGCCACGAGCCCCGAAAATTGCCACCACAGGTGAAGCCTAAAAATACGTTTATGAGATTAACTGACTCCTTGAACAAAATATGCGTAGGTATTTATTTTTGTATCATTTCTTTGAAAAGGTATTTAGATAATTCTGACTTTTCACAGGTGCATAAATAATAATCAACAGCGTAGAGTGCGACTTTTTAATTCTAAAAATTGTACAGTCAACTTCATAATAATAAAGAAAAGTCATATTTTCTCAATCATTATGAAGTTGACACGGCTACGACGTATGTCTTCCTTGAACGCATCCGCCGTGCAGGGCTGGCAGGTGTTGATTAAAGACTGAAAAAAGAAAACATCGTTGTTTGGAAATAGCCTGGTGATATTTTCAAATTTTACTTATATATTTTCAAAATTGTTTTAGGACACGTTCATAAAGGTTTGTAAATGAAGCTGGCATTTTCTTTTGCCTTTTCGACGTCTACAAAGTCAAATAGCTAAAGTCTGACACCATTCAGCGGACGATGGAAAGAGATATTGAATTTTTTTAAATGTCCGGGTCCCAAGATACGGTCCTTCTTACACCGTAAGCGCAGTGTTGGCCGAACCGCCAGAACTCCACTAGGTAGCTAGACCGATGACAACATATTATTATGAGGTGCATAGAGCCGCGCCTGTATTTAAACGGCGAATGATCGCGGCTCGGCGTGTCGAAGTCTCTACGAGAGACCTACCTCGGTCTAGCACTGGAAGGCTATCGGCAGACGACGACGACGATTAGAAGAGAAAACTTAAAAAAATCTATAGGTATAAATTCAGGCGATAAAATTGACCTATTGATTGCTCCCGGCGGCACCGCCTGGTGAGTATTTATGGTATTTCCTTATAAATTGCTGAATTATTCCTTATAAATTGAATTTGATGCCGCATTTTCCCTATGTATATACACGTATGTAGGTAAAAATTATTGTTAAACTTCAGCGTTATTGTACATGAAAGTACCGATTTAGGTAGAACTCGCCAGCCCTATCACCTAACACACTCGGCCTATCAAAAGCGTGCGGACAGGTGTGAGCGGCTGCCGTGCATTTTCATACAAAACCAACGTTTCACATATAAAAGGCACTTCCTTTCATCCCACAACCTACCGTCGAGAATGCCCATTAATTTGCCAACACAATATTTTTAGTGCGCGGCTCGCGTGTAATATATCGTGCCCACGTGTCCCCGTATGTCGCCCGACGAACGGCTGCGTCAAATTATTTTCGTTCATGTCACAAGATACAGCGCTCATCTGGACGTTTTTCCTTTAAAAATCACGCTACAACAGTCGGTGGCTTAATCAGGAGCATACAGTGCAGTTCCGCTGGAAAACGTGCACTCGCTTCGCTCGCTCGAACGGCGCCAGTCTTATAATATTTGATATACCAGCGATATGTGTGAAAAAAATATACAAGATGAGAATTAATACACTCTGACTAGTCCTATCTTCATAAAAAAAATGCTAACACAAAGCTAAAATTTTCCAACAATAAGATTGCGTGTTCTGTATCATTTCTGTAGCCATCGTGTGTTATAATATGTATACTAAAATGGCAGGGGAAAAGAAAGACACAAAATACTGATATGTGTGGAGTGAAAAGTCTATAATAAACTGTTATGATATAGAAAAATTCATACAAACGTATTTATTGGCCGGGCTGTTGACCGCGGCCGACGAGACGACACGTGAAAAATAACGCTCTAAATTTTTTGGCATACATAACGTTTTTACAATAAATAACACTCGGCTAGGTGATCTTGTTGAGGACATTTATAATAATTTACTACAGGAAAACGATAATATCGTATTCAGCTATGTGACCGGTCGTTCATGTAATGTTAATTCCCGCCGGCGGGAATGGGGCTACTTTCTGTCTGCCCGTCTTTGACATGAATTGAATTGTAGTACCTTTTGTGGAAATGTCATATTCTATTCTAACAAAGATGCTCGGGTTAAATCAGCTTGGCATCCAGCTGCCCACAAGATAGTATAAAAACTTATTACAATAGCTACATAATAATATTGTAAAATGATTATTTTGAAAAGAGCAACTGCTGAGTTTCTTGCCGGCTCTTCTCAGCAGAATCCGCTTTCCGAACCGGTGGTAGAATCTTGACGTGTCATAAGAGCCACAGGTTGGCCTACATGAAATAAATAATTTTGAATTTGAATTTGAATTTGATATGACTTTAGAAAAACTATGATTCTAGGAAACAATTTATTTATAAGCAATTAGTTATAGCTTTAGGTAATCACTTATTTAATTGACAACTTTTGATCCAAGAGCTGGCGTTACCGTGTGAGGTGTAGAACTTTGTGGACATTGTTTCTTAGTAAGTAAGTAAGTAAATCAAGCTTTTGTGGAAGCGTTAATTTAATTATAGATATAAAAGATGTAAGTATTTTGAAAATCTAGCAATCAGCAATTTTTGCATCGGTATACCTATTAAAAGACTTGAAGACATAGTGACATAGCATATTTTTTATCCCTGAAAAGCAAGATTCGCGTGGACATTTTTATACGCTTTTTATTAGCTTCACTTGTATGTTTCTAACAATGTTTGTAACAATGTTTGTAACCGACTTCTTTGGGCGCGATTTTGACCCACTTTAAACGGCCAGATTTCGTTCTAACTTTGTAGATTTATCGAGGACCGATGACAATACACTAATTTGATAAAAAAACAAAAAATAAATAATAGTTTAAAAAAACTAAAAACACGCTTTTTATAGAAAACCAAACTAAAAAAATAGAAAATAAATTTTAATAAATTTAAATTAAGAATAGGGTCCAAAAATTTCAATAAATATAAATAAATAATAGTGTAAATAAAAAAAATTTATTTTATTTTAAAAAAGCGTGGGGTGCATGGTGTCAATAGTTATAAATATTTTATTGACAGATATGAGTAGAGTGATTATCATTTTGATAATATCTTAAAAAGCACCCCACGCTTTTTTAAAATAAAATACATTTTTTTTATTTACACTATTATTAATTTATATTTATTGAAATTTTTGGACCCTATTCTTAATTTAAATTTATTAAAATTTATTTTCTATTTTTTTAGTTTGGTTTTCTATAAAAAGCGTGTTTTTAGTTTTTTTAAACTATTATTTTAAAACCTAACTCCACAAATATGAAATCGCGTGCAAAAACTACTTACAACATGAAAACAAAAATAGTAATAATAATAATAATATATTTATTCATTTATCAATAGGCTTACAAATAACATATGTGAAGCCCTGTCTCCTGTGAAAGTATATACCTACTGTGTTACAGGAGACAGTGTCTTCCCTACATTTATGAACATGATGAAAGAATAGACGATTGACAAATAATAATTAAAAATACTGTTACATCGTTTAAACTTATCTTAGTTAAATAGAAACATTGTTTATATGTGTGTGTTCGTGCGTGCGCGCGCGCGCGCGCGTGTGTGTGTTTGTGTGTGGGTGTGTGTGTGTGTGTGTGTGTGTGTGTGTGTGTGTGTGTGTGTGTGTGTGTGTGTGTGTGTGTGTGTGTGTGTGTGTTTGAGTGCGCGCGTGTGATTTTTATTATCTCTTTAAACATTCTTTTGAAAAATCATCTCTATACCCTCATAATCATAACTTTTTAACCATGTTTTGATATAGCTTTTTATTTCCCTATTTGACTTAGATTTTAACAAGTAGGTAGATAAGTCACATAGGTACCTAAGTGACAGAGCGCTAAGACCTTACTTAAAGACGATTAAGTGTACTTAATGTGTATTTAGACTCACACGTGACATTCAAAGACAAGCATAATCAAGTCAAATTAGAGCATCGATCATGTCTGTAGAGCATTCGGTTGATTACATTTGTATCTCTTGTAAGTTAGACAAGGACTAGGTTCAGAATAAATTAGGCTCAACTTGGTCTAAAGGATGAGTAATCTGGCAGATGTTAATAAAAAATAGTGTACGATAAATCAGTGGTTAATGCGTTGCGCACTCTCAGCGCGTCAGCCCGCGCGCCGGTGACAACTGTTGTCTGCCGTCGCCCGTCACAACAGCTGCGCTCCACTTGCGCCGACGACGCTAACCGCGCTAACTGCATATCGCACGCGCACGAGCGAACTATAACAACTGTAAAATCACCAGTTTTAATACGACAATCACCAATCTTCTTCTGTAGTTAATAAACCAGCAGCTGCTGTCATTGAACGACTGGTAGACGACGCTGAACGCTCACTCGAAACTAGGGGACCTACAGATTTATTTGGTGAAAATATTCCATGAGTACTAGAGGGGCACTATAGAGATGAAAATTATTTTATAATTCTAAATCCATCCGAACTAACATACGCGTCAGTTGGTTTTTCTAAGATTTAATTAAAGATTCCACTTGTTTGGTCAGTAGCTTGTACTGACTAACTCATGCAAGGTTAGTAAATAGTCTGATTGAAAAAGATCATAATAAAATACATGATTTAAAACAAGAAATTAAATAAAATTAAGTATTGGAACAGAAGATTTCGCTAAAGATGAAAATAAACATTATTGGCTGTATAACTTAAGAAGGACATGTCCAGGAATAAATCGCTTTACACTTTTTGCGCAAAACTAACAACCTAACTTTAGGTACTTTAGATTGATGACCATTGTTGAGATATAAAAAAAAGTGTGTGTCAGCTCCGGCCTCCGACGCACGACTGGAGTTTACGCGCGACTCGGGTCCGAGCGCGCCCCGACCGACTTTCGCTTCGGTGACCCGATCGCTACGCGCTCGGCTACCCGAAGCGAAAGCTCTTTCACACGAAAACCAACCTTATTTACTCAACGTTAGGGTAGAAATTTGCATCGTTGTGAAAAACGTGACAGAAAAACGTAACGAGGTCATTGATAAATTGATTTTACTGCTCGGATTTTTCTCATACCGGGCGCCTAAAATCGATTCTTAAGGAGTAAACTCCAACAAAATCTAATTTTCTATATGATCCTGGTTAGCTTAAAAAAAGGAGTAAAGTACTTACAGTATGATGTTGAGAAAAAACAACACGTAGTTAGGACACTTTCACAAACAAGTAAACCATGAGCTGTACCGGCCTGGGATACATAAATCTGAATTGAACCCTATCACAACGACATACTCGCCATTTACCAGAATTTAAAATCTAGTCGCGATGTAATCGAAGACGTTCAGGAACCGCTGTTCGATGTTTGTCAAGAAAATTGCGTGATCGTGCTTACATTATATGTATAATTGGATAAATCTGACAAGTATAATAATTGTGCTGAGACTTTGTTCTGTTCCTTGTATCTTGTTACTGTATTATGAATATTTGTCTGCAATAAATAATATTAATATTTAAGTTTAAATAGATAAAATGTTAGGTACATTAAGTACGTTAAAATTTTTCGAATAATAATGTAGGTATGAATATATTGCAAACAAAATGTAATTGAAAGTGGCCGTGAAAATAAGTTCTCAATTTAATGAACGATAAGTAAAAATACATTTTACGTCCAACTTTTTAGAACTAAAAGCACACTAAAGTGTGTTTACATCAAAGGGTCACATTGAGTTCTTCAGTGACAATAGTTTCGCAATAGCAATCGTTTATGGACTAAATAATTGTTCTTGTATTTTTCTTGTACCAATTGTGTTTTTGACCAATCGTCATGCGTGTCGAATTATTCTAATGACGTGTCTGACGTGACAAGGACCTATTTTCTCTTGCAAATACGCAGAATGAAATAGCAAAGCTCTGAAGGAATGAGTCATTAAACTGTCCCCTGTCAAGTGGCGTCGTGCGTCGTCATAGTCGACGACGCCGACGCTTGCGCACTGATTTATTTATTACGTTTGGAGTCTTTTATTTCGTTACTGAGTAAGCTTGTATCTTGGTTTGTACACGTACTCGTAACAAGCATTGTTTCTCTTATTTGCTCTTAAAGATTTAAGTGTGTCAGATTAAAACTTAGTTGATTAATGTGGGTGAAAATTGGGTATTTGACTTTTATCAAAATTATATTCATAAATTATAATCGAAAATATAACATATAGGTAGGTAAGAATAATTGTAAAAACAGAAAAAAACGGTCAAATAACTGTGACTATATCTGTCTCTTTCTAAAACGAAATTTTCTATGGAGCTGCTGACTTCTGAATAAATTCGGATACGCCAGTAATAATTCTAATAATGAATTCATGCAATTCATTTACTCGTATTAACTTGTATAATCACTTCCAAAAACAGTAACCACTGAATTAATTCCCACGTCTTTTTATTACTTTCACTCAAATACACTTCAGTTTTACTTTTGATCTTGATTCCACTTTTCTTAACCTATCAACTTCATCAATTTTGCTTGAAATACCTTGATTAACATCGTAACGGCGTGTATCTAGGGGGTTGCTAAATCAACTCCGCCATTTTGGATGCTGGTCTATAATCCTATTTCAAGAATCTTGCAGGGTTTTTTTCACATTTTGTACGGCATAATAAACCACGTCCCCATCTCCTCGTCCATTTTCAGTTTGGCTGCCTCATTTTTTAGTCGGCCTGCCATATATATTTAACCGCCGTTATTTATTGTTTATTAGTGCTGATCTTCTTCTTCTTTATCAACCTATAGACGTCCAGTGCTGATCGTTGCTGATTATAATCAGCCATATAAGTGAGTTTTTTTTACTACAGTGTAAAATTACAAAGAAGAACGTTTGAAATAGAAAATTTCTGGTCTGTAGAAGTGAGTCATTAAATCTGCGGCTGGTAGCGACGTCGAGCGTCCGCGTCGTCGCAACCGGCGCTTGCAGTATGAATAATTATTTATTTGTTACGTTTCTCTCTGTAATTTTACTGAAATTGTTTTTACGAGTTCTCTCCGTTCATATCGACATCGACTTATTTAATCTTAATAAATCTTAAATAATATTTAATCTTATTTAATCGATTTGTCTTTTTGAGTTGCCAAATTACTGTTACATAATAGACTTTCCGGTTTAAAACGCACAAACGTTTTTTGATTGCAGTAGTTACAGTTCTATTGAACAAGGTGTATTAAGTATGTATATTGTCTAAGTAATCCCAATGAAACCAAAGCTCTATAGAAATGTCGCCTTCAGCAGTCGTCATTGGCAAAGATCGTGGTCAAAGAGGACTACGCATGCGCAGTGATTTATTTATTACCTATCTGACTTTCATCTTTTTGGAGATCGTTCGTATCGACATCAGCTTCGGAACAATACATTATAACCTTTTTTAAATGTTGCTTTTATTACAAGCATCACTTAAGCCGGGTAGGGAATGTTGGCGCTAATTTTAGAAAGGTACCTACCTAAATGATTAAATTATGTTTAGCTCCACAAATGCTCGGAGGCTGCATCAATTTAATTTTGGCAAAATTTTAGCAACTTGTATAGCAACATTTATTTATTTTCTAACCATCGAAGAAGCGATATTTTGAAATTTGAAACTACCTCAAATTAGTTATAAAAATTACTTGGTGTTTCATGTTGTTATTTTTATTGTTTTGAACGAGGAACACAAAACCCCAAATGTCAAAATTGTTTCGTAACCAACATTTATCAGATCCCTAGGTAGATATTTGAATTTTACTATTTTATAAATAAAATTAATACAATGTTTGTTACCGTTTTTAGGGTTCCGTACCCAAAGGGTACCAACGGGACCCTATTACTAAGCCTACGCTGTCCGTCCGTCCGTCCGTCCGTCCGTCCGTCCGTCCGTCCGTCTGTCAGCGGGCTGTATCTCGTAAACCGTAATAGATAGACAGATGAAATTTTCACATATTATGTATTTCTATTGCCGCTATAACAACAAATAATAAAAATTAAATTAAATTAAAAAAAATTAAATTAAAATGGGTAGGTGGGTAGATGGAAATCTTTTAATTTAATTTTTTTAACGGAACCCTAAAAGAGCGAGGCCCGACTCGCACTTGGCCGATTTTTTATTTAAGCTATTGCATAGCTTTTATCGCGGGCTTTGAACTAGGATAAACACTTTGAGCGCGGCGACCGAATCAAGAAATTCCGTAACGAAAAAAACCTAACATCGTCGTTTAGTAAGCGTTCAACATTTTAGAGGTTCTCAAGTAGCTCTATTTGGTGCAGTGGGCGAGCGACCGCTTTCTTTGATGATGTCGCAGGTTCGAATCTCACTCGGGAAGTAGTGACAGTTCGCTTTTCTTGTTTGTTTGTTTGTTTTTTTTTGCATAATTTTTATTATGCAAAAAAAATATTGCATAAATATTATAATTGCATAAGTTGATAAAAATGCTATGCAATAGCTTTACCACGGCAGTCCCCGAGTGCCACTTAAGTTTTTTATTTTAGTTTTTAGCAACTCCATTTGGAGGAGGTTTCTGTAATGTTTAGATTGGTTATACAAGATATTTCCGCAGAGGCTCACAGATCTGATCCAGCCACGCTGCGCGCGCGCTGCCTAGTTCGTTATTAATCACGCCGATCATAATCTCGTCGGCGCGGCGCCGCCCTATGTTTGTATAACTGCGTGGTACAAGTTTAATGTTGTCAATTAATATCATCAGTAGCTCCATTTTAACGCAAAGCGCTTAGTAGGTACATAATACTTAAAACACAATGTCCAACACAAAGTATACAAAATATAAGAGAGTAGCTACTTATAAATATAAGTCCTACTTATCTTTGTGTTCAAAATATTCCTTAGTTGTTATTCCAAGAATAAACTTAATTCTGCCTTTTAATTTTTTGTGGAGAAAGACCAGAATAACAGGAGTTGCTTTGACGTATAAAAAAAAACTTGAGAGGTGTCAAGGGACACCCGGATGGAACGTAGTTCCTTTTGATTACATTGTGTTCGGTATTTTCGCGGTACAACATTGGATCTCCGTAGCCTAGTGGCTCCGGCAGTCGCTAGGCTACGGAGACCCAATGTTGTACCGCGAAAATACCGAACACAATGCAAAAATCACATTCAACAAAAAATTGTCGGTTTCAAAAATGTGTCGAGTGTCGGTTCCTTAATTTTTTCCGTCTAGCCCCTTTCCGCACCGCGCGATAAGGAACTTACGTTCCAAAACCGAAAACTGAAAGCTGTTATTGTAATTTGCAACCCATGGCTAGGTAGAGTCATTGACATTCGGTAAGTGGCCTGTGGGCTGGCAGGCATCGATTGGATACAAAACGCCGAGGATAGGCAATATGGGTTCAACCTTAAAGAATGCATCCATAATCCATATTCACTGTCGATGATGATAATGATGAAAATTGTTTTGTGCCCTCACCAAAATATTGTCTAAAATACTGAATTTTAAACTATAAAGGCAAAAATATCATCATAATACTTTTCAATCGATAGCTTGATGATATATTGAACATAAACATCGAAAGCCTTTTATCAGATCTTCTCGGAGCTCGTTAATTTCGGAAAATGTTAAATAAACGTTCACTTGAACCACGCGAACGCTTGCACGTGCACGTATTTTCTTAACAAGTCGAATTATTCGCCTCGTTTGCTAGTAGAGTATAAACTATATGACGTGTTAAAAAGTTTCCACGTTATTGTTTATAGTAGGAAGTGTATAAGTGGACTGGAGGTCGATGAGAGAAGCTTTTAGTATGCTTTATGAGTATTGAGTACGCAATGCGAAAGCATCGTGTAAACAAATGTGTTGCGAGAATTAGAAAGTACCGATTGAGTATGCTTACAATTGAGAATCTTTTTCAGATATATGCAAAGATATTGTGCTGTTCAAATAAAATATTATTTTGTAAATAACTTAGGATAGGGTACACAAGCACTGTTAGCTGAAAAAACTTAAAACGCGACATTGTCCGCCATCTTGTTTTGATTCCTTGTTTTTTTATTTTTCGGGATACAAAATATCCTATCACCATCTAGATTTTAGACCATTTCGCCTTGAAAATGTTAAAGACAGACATATATCGTCAGATTTACCCAGTTTTGTATTTTTATGTAGTAGGTACGATAGGATAGTTTGTTTTTATCTTAATTATTATTGAGATCAATATTTGGTATTGCAAATTAAAATACATATTATTATGTTAATTACACGACAGGCATATAATAAACAGTTCGAGATAGTCTTAATCCAAATAGACTACTTATCCTACTAATCCTTACTAATATTATAAATGCGAAAGTGTGTTTGTTTGTTGGTTTGTCCTTCAATCACGTCGCAACAGAGCACCGGATTGACTTGATTTGCATGGGTATAGTTGAAGTACTGGAGAGTGACATAGGCTACTTTTTATCCCGGAAAATCAAAGAGTTCCCGAGGGAATTTAAAAACTAAATCCACGCGGACGAAGTCGTGGGCATCAGCTAGTAGTTAATAAAAATAAAATTTATAAGCCATAGTAAGATTCAAAACACTCTACTGCGCAGTATTTTTTCTATAAACAAGGACTATTTAATTACCAGACTGTAATAGAATTTGTCTAACGAAGTATTCTGTGTCGTTTCAAGAGGGGAGCAAAAGCCTGTGATACAAATTGGCGCGCGCATGTCAAGTAATTTAATCAGCCCCCTTCCCCATGAACGATATCGTGCGAACATAACGTATATTATGTAAATACATTTCTTTCATGTGCTATTAGGCTATTAACAGTAGTCAGTACACTATTTTACTTTAAATGCGGATGCGCGACATAGATAAAGGATATTTTCCTAAATCATACCTTTTTCACTTCATTACATCCTCTATTTTGGAAATAACTTTTAAATTTAATTGCAATAAAACAGTTTTGTAAAACAGTTTTGCATTGCGTGCAAAAATTTTAATTTTGCAAAACATTACATGTTTGGATTATGAGAAATCTCAGCTTTCAAATGCGAACTAAAACCCTACTATTAACTTACGGAACATATCTTTGCGTCTAAGTTGTAGTTGTAATTAATTGACAATAGTTCTTAAAATAATCGATTGTTGGCTCAAAATCACGAGAGCATTCCTATTTTATTCAAAAATGATGTTATGTGGCCGGACACTGATGTTGTGTGGGGGCCGGTAAACTGGGCAAGTTATCCTACCTACACAATTCCTGAATTTGAACAAGAAGTTGAACATGGGTTTATATGCTTCAAATATTACGACTGTCACAAAAAATATTACATGTTAAGGATCAATCCTTTCTCAATAAAACTTTGAGGACAAAATATTAATTTCATTAAAAAAATGGATTCAAATAGATTCTCGCAAAAGACATTTACGATTTTTACGCTTTAAACGCTACACTGAAAGTTTGCTCAGGATTTAAAAAATACATAATATTATTAAGTAGTAAGAGTCTAGAAAAATATTAACATCAAACCTTACCGTATAAATTTCTTAGAACATTTCAACATTATGATACAAAATACAAATGAAGAAGTATGTAGGTGTTTTATTTTAAGTAGGCAGGAAAGAAAATTGCATTTCCAATCAATAGCAACACAAACAGTGCACGTGCAAGCGGTTTCGTTACTATCGAGTGCTCAATGGGAAACCTTTTTATTAAATTGCTGAGGGCGTGTACAGGCGGCACGGCTGGCAGCTTGTACGGGCTCGCCCGTATGATTTATACTGAAGTCGATTTACACAAATTAGATTAATTTGCTCAATTGTAGCCCTCTTAGCAATGATTTATAAAATTAGACGCACTAAACTAGCGGCACGCTATGATGGCCGGTTTGACGTTTGTCCGCTCATGAAGTTCCGTATTAATTGATAACGACTTTGAAGGAAATAATTGTATTACTTTATTGACGATAGTGATGTGCAGAGATTCATAAATTTTATCGAATGTAGTTTTAGGTTTAGGACTCAAAATTTATTTATTAAATTGATTTCTAAAATGTATACAAGTGTAGAAAAATCAGTTTGCACCATTTAAGGGGTGAATGTACTTGTGAATATGAACAATTTTCACTATGTGGACAAACCTCTGAAATCGCAAAAAAATATCAGCTGTTTCATACAAAAGGTAAAATTTTTATTTTTATATGATATATACCACAACTCGGCATTTGGTTTTCTAAATTGAAAATTTTTAAAAATGGAATCTAATACGATCGTCACATAGGATCGCTGGCTAGCACAACTACTACCTCCGGCAAACTCGCGTCAATGCTCAATGCAAAACAAAGCAGTTTCGAATTGACGTTGCTTCGAAAAGTATAAACTGTCAGTGCAATGCGATTGTGATATAGTTTTGACCTGGCTTTGGATTTCAAATATTGATACTGCATTACTGTTGACCCTTGCTCGTTAATTTGGACTCTGTTCAAGCCCTTTGTTGTGGATTTCGTCGATATGACCGAACGTACGCAGAGAACTGTTCTAAATAGTCAGACACGTGAGTTCGTAATACGCCTTCGTAACTATTTCGATCGTGAAGCTCAAAATGGAGGGCCAATTTTACCTATAACGTCAGTGGTTGAACGCGCAGCTGATGCGCTTAATATTGGACAACGAACTGTTAGACGGATAACTAAAAAAAAATATGGCGAGACTGGCACAGAAGAAAATAAACTTCACACACCAAAAAAGAGAAAACGAGCAAAACCAGTCGTAGGCATCGATAGCTTTGATGCCGATGCTATCCGAAGACATGTTTACGGCTACTATTTACAGAAGGAGTATCCAACAAGAAAAAAGTTGGTGCATTCACTGAAGGAAGCTGGATTATTCTTCGGTGGGGAAAGTTCTTTAACGAAGATTTTGAAGACCATTGGATTTCGATACAAAAAATGTAACAAACGCAAAATATTGATGGAAAGATTTGATATAGCGATGGCAAGGTATACTTTTTTACGGCAAGTGAAAGAAATCAAAAATTGGCAAAATGTTGTGTTCTTGGATGAAACATGGCTTAATGCTAACCATACTGTAGGCCGTTCTTGGAACGATGACACAGCAGCATCTACTTCCAAAGTTCCTGTAGGAAAAGGATCGCGACTTATAATTTGTCACGCCGGAACCATCAACGGGTTTGTCGAAGGTTCTCTCATGGCTTTTGCGTCAAAAACCACTGGAGACTATCATGAAGACATGAATGGAGAAAAGTTTACTGAATGGTTTACCTCAATGTTGTGTAGCCTCCCTGAACCATCTATTATAATTATGGACAACGCCCCATACCACTCGATGCAAATTGACAAGCCACCTGCCCAATCCCAAAAGAAAGCTGATATCGTCGCATGGCTTCGTAAAAATGGCGTAGATGCAAACATGAATATGTTAAAAGCGGAATTAGTACGTCTTTTAAAAGAAAACAAACCAACCAAGATCCGATACGTCATTGACGAAATAGCATTAGAACATGGGCACAGAGTTATACGGTTACCGCCTTACCATTGTGAGTATAATGCGATTGAGTTGGTGTGGGCTCAAATTAAGGGATATGCTGCAAGACACAATACAGAACCCCCATTTACCACAAAAAAAAATGCTAAAATTATTAGAAGAAGCTTGTGAACATGTGACTAAAGGAGACTGGGAAAAGGTTGTGAATAGAACTGTTAAATTAATAAGGGAAGATTATGAAAGAGATGTGAAAATAGATAATATTGTAGAAAACGAACATATAATTATTAATGTAGGTGATGATAGCAGTGACGACAGTGAAAATAGTAGTATGGACGAATCTGATTAATTATGGCCTTTTGTGGCACCTTTTTTGGTATCTTTTGTATTCATATGTTTCTTGTGTGCATATAAAGTATGTATATTCATTTTCATTCAAATATTCAGTTCGTTCAAATAAATTAAATAAACATATACATTTTTGTTTTATTAAACCTATTTAATCAGGTACAAAAACAAAACTTAATTGTTTTTTGTTCGAGAATAAATTGACATTCCACATCACTATTGTAATGTGTCAAACCGGCCATCATAGCGTGCCGCTAGTGTAATGAGTCCCGTTTTACGAGCTTAGCACTCTACAGGTTTCATTTGTTCTAAGTTTTCCTAATTGTTAGTAGTATATGGGTATTCAAAGCTTGTAAATAAATAAATAAATAAATAAATAAATAATAAATAAAAAAGTAATATAATAATTATAATATGTAGTAAAGTAGAACATCTAACATAGAATTTTTTCTTGCTTCGAACCATCTTCGAACCTTTATTTCTCATTTTTTTCTTTTAAGAACAATATTATGTTGAAGTAAAAACTTCTTTAGGCATGTTGAGCACTTTTTTGGGTGAGCAAAAACATGGATTTCGCGAAATCGTCACCGTCACCATCGTCACGTGGAGATTTCAGTAAGCGTTCAACATTTAAGAGGTTCTCAAGCAACCTTGTACAGTGCAGTCGGCAAGCAGCCGCCTTCCTTACCGTTTAATGTATGATGTCGCAGGTTCGAATCTCACTCACGAAACGTGACAGTGCACTTTTTTTTTGTTTATTTTTATGTATTTATTATTATATTCTATTTTTTGTTTGTTTTTATTTTATATTTGTTTTTAATTTTTTTCTATCAAATCTAGTTTTCACTTCTATCGGCAGTCCCTATGACTGCCAATTTTTTTTTCTGACACAGTCCACAGACATTAGTTTCTAGAGCTTTTATAAAGTTCCTTCATTAAAGATTGGTTAATTTAGGTAGGTATCTTCTTCTTCTTTTTTATCAACCGATAGACGTCCACTAATGAATAAAGGTTTATTGCATGGACTTCCACAAGCCTCGGTCTTGCGCCGCCTGCATCCAGCGGTTGCCTGCGACTCTATTGATGTCGTCGGTTCACCTATTGGGGGGTCTGCCAACACTGCACAGTTTCCTGGTTCCCTAGGTTGCCACTCTAGCACTTTGGGTCCCCAAAGACCACCGGCTCTTCGAACTGTACAATGTTCAATGACTTAGGGCGACTTGCACCAAATCTTATTTAAATATTTCTTAATTTAATTTAACTAAATTGTTTAATTTCTTAAATAGATATATTTAACTAAATACGTTTAAAATGGCCTAAAAATTAAAAATCGGCCAAGTGCGAGTCGGGCCTCGCTCTTTTAGGGTTCCGTTAAAAAAAATTAAATAAAAATATTACCATGTACCCATGGAAATATTTTAATTTAATTTTTTTAATTTAATTTAATTTTTATTATTTGTTGTTATAGCGGCAATAGATATACATAATATGTGAAAATTTCATCTGTCTATCTATTACAGTTTACGAGATACAGCCCGCTGACAGACGGACGGACGGACGGACGGACGGACGGACGGACGGACAGCGTAGGCTTAGTAATAGGGTCCCGTTGGTACCCTTTGGGTACGGAACCCTAAAAATGAACATGGGCAGGCATGGGCCGAAAATCAAGTTTAAGTTTGGTATTTAGTACGTTGCACTAAAAATCAACTCCTCTTCCGAGAGAAACATCCAGCTCTCTGTAATTAAAATTAAATAAGTATAGGTATGTATTGGGTTGCCTTTCAATCAATATAGGTAATTAATGCCGTATTTGAGGTATATAATTGACACTCGGTATCTACGAATGAATACCAACATTAATGAGTTGAATTTTATGCACGTGTAATTACATAATTATTGTGAACTTCATGTAAATTGCTGTTGATCATTAGCAAGAGGATGCGTAGCCTTTTATAGCATACTTACCTCGTTACTTAAAAAAACACGATTAAAACGACTTTTTAGGTTGACGCCATTTATTTTAAAATACAAGGATGTTTTGTAAATTAGAGCGTCAATACCCAACGCATTGGGTTAAAGCTGTGGACTGAAAACTGAAAGGTCGCAGGTTCGATCCCCACCCGTTGCACTATTGACGTATTAATAGTCGTATACCCACTCCTAACAAAAGATGTCCGCTCATTTGGTGGGAAGAGAAGAATACTAGTTCAGTTCAGCACGACTAATATTCTTTAAAAAAAAATGCGTGAGTGTCGTAGAACACTCGGTTGGAACGAAGTTCCTTTTAATAATAAAATAATAATAAAAATAAAAAAATTAGGGAAAAATTACACATGTAGAAATTATCTATAATATAATAAAACTGTAACAGGTCCAATTCTGTACATTGAAGATATTTTGAAAATTTTTGTTTGAGGGCACTCTATAATCGATACTGAAGCCAAAACAATTTTTTTTTAATTTTTTGTCTGTCTGTCTGTCTGTCTGTCTGTCTGTATCTTGGCCGCGCATCACGCCGAAACTACTGGACGGATTTAAATGAAACTTGGCATGATTTAAGTTCATACTACGAGGTATAATATAGGATACTTTTTATCCAGAAATTCTGCATGGTTCCCTTGGGAGAGGGGATGAAAGTCAAAATGTGTATTTAGCTGTAATTCATTAAGGCGTATTCCGATTTCATTCATTCTTTTTTTGTTAGATAGCAGGTACTTTAGAGATTGTCCTGTAATTATTTCAAGGTCGTCAATTTAGTAGTTCAGAAATTATAGACATCACAATCTTCAGTATATTGTCCAAATAACTTGAACCCCGAAATCTACCTTTGAATGTACGGCTCATCTTAAGCTGTAAATTACGTGTCACGTTGTTTGTCTGCGATGGACTCCTAAACTACTGAACCGATTTTTATCAAACTTCGTAACTATCTGTAATTTGGTCCAAGGATAGTTTTTTGGATTGGGATAGTTTATTTGTTTTATTTATATAGATAAGTTGGCGGTACGAAGTTCGCTGGGTCAGCTAGTTTAAAATAAAATTTAAATAGAAAATTCAGTCTGTCGAGCTGGGATTCGAACCATCGACCTTTATGCGACTGTAGAAACCACAAGGCTTTACCTTGGCTTTACTTAGGCTAACCACAATATTGTAGTGTGAAAATATTGAACACAATGCCAAATTCACATTCAAAAAAGTGTCGGTTCAATTTAGTCTTAATTTTTTCCGTCTAGCCCCCTTTCGCATCGCGCGATAAGGAACTACGTTCCAACTAGCTGGAAAAAGCGTTGGGTTCCAAATGGCGACCTTGCTTCTAGGGAAAAGTTTAAAGACTGTCTAGGTATACTAATGTAGACGGAGGATCTCAGTTCTTAAGCGAGAGCGAGTTGCTGGGAGCCGTTGGACAGTAGAGGCACTGGATTGTGTTCCATGACGATCTTTGCAGGAGACCTATGTCCAGCTGTGGACGACGACGACTGGAAAAATCCATACTAATATTTATAAATAGATACCAAAGTGGGTTTGTTAGTTCATTTATTGGTTTGTTAGTTTGTCCTTCAGTCACGCCGCTACATAGCTACCTACCATCTTGATGTATTGCATGAGTCGTGGACCAGGAGAATAACATCCATCCATCCATCCATCAGCCTGTATTTATCCACTGCTGGACATAGGCCTTTCCGAGAGCGCGCCACCAAACACGGTCCTCCGCTTTCCTCATCCAACCGCTTCCCGCCACCTTCTTAAGGTCATCGGTCCAGCGAGCTGGAGGGCGTCCTACACTGCGCTTGCCGGTACGCGGTCTCCACTCCAGAACACGTCTGCCCCATCGGCCATCGGTTCTGCGACAGATATGACCCGCCCACTGCCACTTCAGCCTGCTAATCCTCAGAGCTATGTCGGTCACTTTTGTTCTTCTACGAATCTCCTCGTTCCGGATTTTATCCCTGAGAGAGATTCCCAACATAGCTCGCTCCATAGCGCGCTGAGCGAATTTAATTTGTGAACGAGGCCCACCGTCAGTGTCCACGTTTCCGCTCCATACGTCATTACCGGTAGGACACACTCATTGAAAACCTTTGTCTTCAGGCTTTGCGGTATCGACGAATCGAAGACCTGACGAAGCCTTGAAAATGCTGCCCAGCCCAGCTGAATTCTTCTGTCAGCTTCCTTGTCGAAGTTGTTCCTACCGAGTTGTATAATCTGGCCAAGGTAGTTATATTCCTGAACAACTTCGATGCTGACATTGTCGACGTTGACAGGTCTTGAGATAACGTGCTCGTTCAACATGACTTTCGTTTTGTCTATGTTCATCTTAAGACCCACTTGTCTGGAAGAACATCTGAGCTGGGCCAGCATTTCTTCAAGGTCTTGCAGCGATTCCGACAGTATAACTATATCGTCTGCAAAACGCAAGTGTGAGATGTATTCGCCATTCACATTAATGCCTCGACTTTTCCAGTCCAACACCTTAAACACGTCTTCTAGGGCGCAAGTGAAGAGTTTCGGAGATATAACGTCTCCCTGTCTTACCCCCCGCCGTATGGGAATCGGATTCGTTTGTTGGTCTTGGACTTGGACTGTCATAGTGGCGGCCTCGTACAAACATCTCAACACCTGGATATAGTGCCAGTCGACTTGGCATCGCTGCAATGAATCCAGAACAACCCAGGTCTCGACAGAATCAAAGGCTTTCTCGCAGTCCACAAAGGCCAGACAGAGGGGCAGATTATGCTCCTGGATCTTCTGCATAATCTGCCGTAGCGTGTGAATGTGGTCTACGGTGCTATAGCCTTTGCGAAATCCGGCCTGCTCTGGCGGCTGAAATTCGTCAAGCCTTCGGGCGAGACGATTCGTAATCACCCTGGAGAACAGCTTATAAATATGGCTCAGAAGTGAGATTGGCCTATAGTTTTTAAGTAGGTTCTTGTCCCCTTTTTTAATTGAAAGTATTATATATCCCCTTTTTTATTTTTAGAATAACATGGGCTACTTTTAATCCCCGAAAAATAAAGGGATCCTCCACACCAAAAGCCAGCCTGCTTTGTAGAAATGTTCTGAAGTGCGTACCTACAAAAATTCACTTTAATTATTATACTCTTATACACACGAGTAAATCAGGAAAATCGATACACTTTTCTCACGATCGAGAAACCGGCGCTCGCGAGGCCGGAAATGTGTTCACGTGCCTCACAGGAAGTTGATTTTTCGTGGAGTCAGGATTGGATTTACGGAAACTCTTATTTACTTGGGGTGTTTATGTTTATATGACTCATTTATGTACTTACTTGATTTATGAATGTTGATTACCGAATAAATTTTAAATGTGTATCATTTGCGCCGGCCGGCGGGAATCGAACCCACAACTCTCGGGAATTGCGCCTGAGTGTGTTAACCAGTTTACACTACACAGCAGCAGCACTCAGCATCGAATTTAGCGATAATTACCTGTAGCTACTTTCAATTAATTTCAAATAAACTAGTGGTTCGCCCCGAACTGAGACCTCGCGGTAACGATATCCCATGATTATTCATTCAATCGATACATGACGACCAAACCTGACATTATTATTATGCCCGTTTTCACCAAACATACCTAAATCATCAAATTATTGTTTAGTTAAATATCAAACTTCAATAAGTTTGATATTTAACTAAATATCAAACTTCAATAAGTTTGATATTTAACTAAACTAGTGGTTCGCCCCGAACTGAGACCTCGCGGTAACGGTATCCCATGATTATTCATTCAATCGATACATGATAACCAAAACTGACATTATTATTATGCCCGTTTTCACCAAACATACCTAAATCATCCCCTAAGTAGGAGTCTCTTAACGTAGGTAGCTCCTAAATACAATCCTAAGTCCTAACATCCGTCCCAATATCCTTTTAGGTGTCCCGTACAGGATCGTGATAAATAAGTTGACAGAAAACATCAATCACCTAACTTATAGGTAGCCCGTAAAGGTTAGGGAACGTTAGTGAAAACATTGAATTATTTATCAAACATTGAATTTAACTCGTAGTTCCATGGGAATAGTTACTGACTGCGCCATCTATTAGCATTATTGTGAAGCTATGTTGATGCTATATGAATCACTGACGCCCATTAAAAATTAAATAATCTCGTTTCTTTATAATATTCATATAATTTTAGTATTTGTTGTTCAAGTACAGGATATAAGTGACCTAAAAACATAAAATCAGTTTGAAAATCCATAGCGGATTTTTCTAGAGAGCGTCTTCAAGCGAGCGTATAAAATCGCCACTTTGAAAGCCCCCCATTTCGTCAAATTTAAGGGAAAAATTAAAAAAAAAATATTTTTTTACTCAGTTCAAAATTATCTTTAAAATGATACGTAACACTTTTATGTAACGCGATTTTTTTTTTTTACTTCGCATTCGCTTCTATGAGAGCCCCCCTGAAATAAAGATTTTTATAACTTTTTAAGCCATTTTCGGCTGGAGGCCATCGGTTTACATATTATATCTAAATTTGAAGTAATTACGTTCAGTAATTCAAAAGTTATAAGGCTCTGACAGACGGACGGACGGACGGACGGACGGACGGACAAGTGCAAATCGCCCTAGTTAACTCAAAGACCTTCGCTTCGCTCGGTCGAAAATAATTTTAATTGAATAATATGGTATTATATTATTATGTAACTAAATAATAATGGTCTGTAAACTAAACTGTAAACGGTAAACTGTTTTTGGGATAGGTCGTAGTCGTAATCTCCTAGTTCCTATAATTTATATTATTGAATATAAAGATTTACAGTATAAAAATTGTCTTGTTTTATTCCTCGTTAAATGTATAGCTAAATCAGTCATACAAAAGAGCAACAGAAATAAAATTAAAATGGAAAAACAAAATCTCTGATTTTGTCAGAGGAGCTCAGCCTTCCCTTTTAAAATAAAGGGATTTAAAAAAAAAAAAATCTCCTAGTTCCATGGAATAGTGCCTAATGTAATGACTGCGCCATCTATTAGCATTATTGTGAAGCTATGTTGATGCTATATGAATTACTGATGCCCATTAAAAATTAAATAATCTTGTTTCTTTATAATATTCATATAATTTTAGTATTTGTTGTTCAAGTACAGGATATAAGTAAAATAATAAAAATAAAACAGGTTGAAAATACGTAGCGGATTTTGCTAGAGAGCGTCTTCAAGCGAGCGTATAAAATCGCCACTTTGAAAGCCCCCCATTTCGTCAATTTTAAAGGAAAAAATAAAAAAAATATATTTTTGTACTCGGTTCGAAATTATCTTTAATATGATATGTTACAATTTTATATAACGCGATAATTTTTTTTTTACTTCGCATTCACTTCTATGAGAGCCCCCCTGAAATAAAGGTTTTTATAATTTTTTATGCAATATTCGGCTGAAGGCCATCAGTTCACATATTATACCTAAATTTGAAGTAATTACGTTCAGTAATTCAAAAGTTATAAGGCTCTGACAGACGGACGGACGGACGGAAGGACAAGAGCAAATTCACCTAGTAGACTCAGAGACCTCGCTTCGCTCGGTCAAAAAATATATGAAAAAAAATGCGTGGGTGTCGTGGAACACACGAAGTTCTTTTTAATAATAGATTAATAATAAAAATAAATAAAATAAAAAAAATCTGAAGCCAGGATTCGAAACCACGAACCGTTAGTTTCACTCCTTCATTTGGCTGCTTCGCCACCAAAGCTATGACGGAACATGTGTAATAAACTAATAAACGAAGGCAACTCATAAAGGTCATGACGGAAAATCCGCCAAGTCCGTACGGCGTACCGTACCCGATAAGACGACGTAGATTTTACCAGACCATAGGAGCAGTGGCGTAACTATAACTACAGGGTGGAATTTAGGCAAAATGTCACGGGCCTCAGCCGGAAGGGGCCGTGAAGCACATAGTAAAATATATTTATAACGATGGTTGAGCTTCTTTATTTATGGGTGGGAGAGGGCCTCATCCGATTCATTTGCCACGGGCCTCGAACGGTATAGTTACGCCACTGCATATAGAAGAGCTGTGACTTGTGAATCCATTCTATAATTTAGTTTGTAGGTAGGTTATATTTAGTGAGTAGCTAGTTGAATGATGTAAAAACTTAAAAAGTCAGAAATGATATCGCATATTATTTCAAGATGATATCCATCGTTAAAGTCATTTAGTCACGGTGCTCGAGTGCGATGTGCTAACGCTAATCGAATGATTCTCGCCTCACAGCTCAAAGCACTTGAAAGCGAGGCGTTTGCCGCGGGAACACTTGATAACAGATAGTTACATCACCGTGTCAAATCTACAGTTAGAGGGTACACATTATATAGATAGAATAGACACCGTATTAATATTGCAGAAAACGCTCACTAGTTGTAAATCTTCAGTTACCGTGAATGGCTGACTGACTGAAAGATAGCAGAGCAGCCGAAATGCCTAACTCATGTAGTTTCCAGTATGTTAGGATTTGAAATTTGGAGGAAATGATTGTTTTATTCGTGCAGTAAATAAATATTAAATTAATTATTAAATTTTATTCAAAACTAGACGATGCCCGCGACTTCGTCCGCGTGGATTAAGGTTTTTTTGATTCTCGCGGGAACTCTTTACTTTTCCGGGATAAATTGCCTATGTGTTAATCCAGGGCATGACCTATCCAAATTTAAGCCAAATCCGTCCTGTAGTTTTTGCGTGAAAGAGTAACAAACATACAAACAGACACACAAACTTTCGCCTTTATAATATTAGTGTGATGTGATGTGATGTGATGTGATAGTGCGATAGTGTGATGATAGTAAAGTTTGTATGGAGCATTTTTTAAATTCAAATGCACATGAATCTGAAGGATCAACTAGTTGGTCCATATTATGAGAAAAGAAATTCCAGTAACCATAAAAAATGTTTACTTTTCACGAGCAAGGTCTAGACAAGCGCAAATAGAAAGTGTAGCGACTATTAAAAAATCATAATGCGGAGTTTACACTAGATAGGCGTTTAGCACATGTCTGTGATGTCCGGGCCATCTCGGACAGGCCAATATTTATCCAGGCAGGATGTTTGCTCCACGTATATCGCTGAGGGACTAAAAGGTAAGAAAATATTTAAAATCGAGATCTTCACGTGCACACGGACCAAGTCGTGTATTGATCTCTGAAGCACGCACGCAAGATCCTGAAGTACTGTCAGGAACGAAAAGCTTTTGAAGAGCTTGTTCGTAACAATTTGGTTTTCGTCTTATCGCTATTACTAAATTTATTTTTGGAAATCTGTCATATTGTAATTGCGGTATAAAATAACACGCTGCCGTTTAACGCATTTTTCGTGGTATTTCATGAAGGCAATTTTCATATGGAAAATTTCGTTTAGTATTTTTAAGATTAGTTAACCGACTTCAAAAAGGAGGAGGTTATCAATTCATCGGAATCTTTTTATTCGTATATTAATGTAAGTAGGTGATAATAAAAAACCGGCCAAGTCACAAATATTATTGCTGACCTAGGATAGTGATTTTATTTTACTTATGTCTTTATGTCTGCCCGTCTTTGACATGATAGCCTAGGCAATGGCGCGGTCTGTTGTATGGAGACCCCCACATCAAATCCTCAGTCGATGAAATTTGGCGAGGTTGTAGTATGGGATGACCCAAAATTTACACAAAAATATCCAAAAAAAAATCCATGCGGAAGTTGGGTATTTGTACCTAAAAGTACAAATAGCTTAATATTTTGAACAGAATAATTTCTCCGTCCAATTTTTTTTTTACCAAACTAATTATTAGCCTTAATAAGAGGTACTTGATAAAAATCCAAAACTTTTTTCAAACGGAACTGTCATTTTTTAAAGAGGTTTCCTTTTTTTGTCCGTAATTTCGACCAGAAAATTGCTCAGTCATTTTTTTATTTTCAAATGTCCTTAAAATGTAATTTAGCATAACGTGTAAGAAAATCCAAAAAAAAATCCATACCAAAATCTATTTATCTTACTTCAACTGAAAATTGTTTATAACTCGGAATGAAAAATTTCTCTATCCAATTTCTTTTTTTTAACATAGTAGGTAGTCACATTTACACACTTATCCTAAATATCCAAAAAAAATATCACGAAGAACATCGATATTGAAACAGAATTTTTTGAAATCTAAACTGCGTTTTCGCGATAATGTACCTTAATGCTTGAATCATTGGGTATAGTTTAGCGTGCGCGAGCGAAGCGACGTCACAAATAATATATTACTACATGCCTTCTACGATGCTAAATAATAAACATAAATGTGTACCTCAACATTAATTTATTTATACAACCAATAATTGTAGCGACTTAGCTTCCAGATAATGAATGAGCTTTTCAATAGTTTAATTAAGGGCCCTTAAACATAATTTGTTTCTCCGAATTAGTTTATTTTGGGAAAATTTAAACAAAAACAACATAAAATTGCCATAACAGCTTATATTAACTAATATTCATTTCCTTCACTGAAAATAAAATAATATGTATCTGCTTCAAACAACCAAAAAATAACATCTTTATTTTGAAAAAGTATAAAAAATTATGAAGCTCTATAATGTTTAAAAACAATTGTTTTTTGGCAAAAGCTTCATTGATTACTTTGTTACCAAAACCTTTTTAACCGACTTCCAAAAAGGAAGTGGCTCTCAATTCAGCACTTATTTTTTTAACTTATGCACGGTATTTAAGGAGAACCCTAAAAAAGTGACATACTGTTTTTATTCAAGATTCCTGTATTATGAATGAATACAATACAATAAATAAAAAGAGCATGACACTTTTTAGGGATCCTCAAACACCGTGTGTTGTATGTACAGCGGTTTCTTCGAGATTTCTGAACCGATTTGGATAATTTTTATTTCACTTGCTAGAAGAAATTCTCGAGATGGTTCCCCAATACTTTCTGGATCCAACTTTTCAATTCTAATGCCTCATTCTGAAGTCGGGCGAGCATAAAAACACGCCCAATGTCAACATAATGTGTAGAAACTAAAAACTTTTTTTTCAACACACTTGCTCATAAAGTGGCTCTAATAGTCTAGTTGACAAGTTCAAAATGGTACAAAATAGAGATACTGGTCTTAAAATTATGTGCGATAGCTCATTGGATCCGGAATGACGCCTAGAAAAATGTTCCAAAAGCGTGTATTAGCACATAAAAAATTGCAAAAGTTATAAACAATTAAAGATAAAAAAAATGGCATTTCGTTTTTTGCCAATATTTCATAAACTATTAATATTTAAGAAATTTCAAAAAAGATTCTAAAAGAAGAGGAAATTTTCAATAAAAAACTCCGAACTCCCGGAACTCTATCTCCATTATTTATAATTTTAATTTAACGCTGAAAATAGGTCTGCGCGCGACATTTTTAGGTTGCGCGCGCGGCGTCAAAAGCGAGTACGGCACATTAATTAATTTATTTAAGGTATTGAATATTTTTTTAAAAATTTGAAAAAATTATGGTGTGTTTTGAACACTATAAATAAAATTTATTCTCGTTGGAAATTTTACTTAAAGTTAATTTTTCAACAAGTTAAACAATTGTTAACTAACAAAATTTTCTCGAACTTCCGTCTTAATTGTAAGTGAAAAAAAAATTGTGTGAGTCAGCTCACGACGCACAACTGGAGTTTACTTCATACTCAACGTTGAAATTTCTACCCTAACGTTGAGTAAATAAGGTTGGTCTTCGCTTGAGTTGTCGAATGCCCGCGCTACGCCTTTCACAACGATGCAAATCTCCACCCCTAACGTTGAGTAAACAAGGTTGGCTTTCGTTCACATGTAGATTAGCGCCATCTTTCGGCTTATGTGTAAACTATTTGAATAGCCACGGTGTTGTACTCCGTACGGTGTTGTGAACGAAAACAAACCTTATTTACTCAACGTTAGGGTAGAAATTTGCATCGTTGTGAAAAACGTGACACGGGCATTCGACAACTCAAGCGAAAACCAACCTTATTTACTCAACGTTAGGGTAGAAATTTCAACGTTGTGAAAAACGTAACAAGGTCATTGATAAATTGATTTTACTGTCCGGATTTTTCTCATACCGGGCTGCTAAAATCGATTCTTAAGGAGTAAACTCCAAAAAATGTTTAAATAATTGTCGTAAAAATTTCAATTATATTTATGTACTACTTCTTTATTTGATTTGTTCACATCGGCATTCTCATTACAGAAAATACATTTGGAATTGTAATCAAACTCTGAAGATGGTTCTTGTGAATTAAGTCTTTTCTTTTTTAAAAATGATTTGATCATATTATCGTTTATGTATGCTTTTCTGCAAGAGACGTGTAAGTCTAATTCTTCTAATCCGTGAAGCTTATGCTCTAATCCGTCGCCCCTTTTTATGCTGCATTTTTTAATCGTTTCAACTCCTTTTTTTTCACTGTAACTTTCTCTAAGCCGGCAAAGCTCTTATTGCACAAAATACAAAATTTTTCCATAACGATTACGCGTACAACAACAAACAAATTTGCTAATAACAATGGTCGCCTTGGTCACTAATGGCCGTTTCTAATTTCTTAGTCGAACGAAATACGAGTAACCACGAGTAAGTATACTCGGTCATACTCGGTTGGTTCGGACGAACTGCGCGCGCAGAGATTGCGCTCGTTGGACATCTACAGGCTCACGTCGCCGTGGGCAGACAAAGTCGGGTCTCGTGACGTCATCACGCTCCTGCTCACTCCTTGTTATGGAGTAACATCGGCACAAAAAAAACGTCGAATTGATTACCTGCTCCTTTTTTTGGAGTCAGTTAAAAATAGCCATAACAACTTATAAAATAATAATATCCATTTCTTTCAAATTCAAATTTATTTCACGTAGGCCAACCTGTGGCTCTTATGACACGTCATGATTCTACCACTGGTTCGGAAAGTAGATTCTGCTGAGAAGAGCCGGCAAGAAAGTCAGCTCTTTTCAAAATTGGTATGTTATGCAGAAAAAATGTACCTAAACCTAACTAAACTCGCTCCTAAATCATCAATTTTCGGTGTGAAGAGGTGACGAAAAATCATTTTTATAGTACTAAAAAGAAAGATTTTTCACCAAACCAAAACCAAAAATTGGAGATAAAGGACCAATCTCTGTGTAGTAGTTTTTAGTTCCATTGTATTTTGTTCGAATTAGATACAAAATGATCCGAAAACTCCAATAGTTTAACGGATTTGCATTAGCGCCCTTAAAATTGTGCAGTAATGTCGCTATGATATGGATTTCGTGCCCCTTTTCGAGCGGGATGGCAAATTATTGTGTTCTCGTGAGTGAGAAATAGAGTGATAGACGCGCGACGTACTTTTGACGACGTACTATTTTTTACCTAATTACAAATTACTTAAAATACAAAATTGCAAATTATCATACACTCTTAAAGCAGTTTTTGTCTCAGCATTTAAACTAGTTTTAGATCTGCGTGCGATTTTTCGCTTTAATACCATGACAATATGGTTCAGAACCATTTGACCGACACAGTCACTGTAGTTGTCAACAGTTTTTGATTGAAAATTGAACTGTCGACTCTACGACATACATTCGATTATCGAGTACTGGCTCGCGTCACAAAAGGCAGATACTAATGTCAGTCTCGTCACTGAATAGATAAAGTCTCGTTATAGTCCGGGAGCCAGGTACAAATTCGGTCAATTATTTCCTCTCGAGCGAAACTTCGTGAAACGCATTAGGGATTTATATTATGAATATTCACGACCGTCAGCTGCGACTCCGTGGGTGGGGCGGGCAGTGGCAGCCTCCAACGCATGGAGAAAAAAAAAGTTTTTTAGTCATTTCCTCCCATTTGAAAATTTGACAGATTATAGTTTACCTAATATTTTGAAGGAAAAGTAACCATAACATGGTGGACCATGTTATGGTCAGCTGACTTTATTTCTTTTCTATATATCTGACAAATTTTCAAATGGGAGGAAATGACAAAAAAACTTTTTTTTTCTCCATGTGTTGGAGGCTGCCACTGCCCGCCCCACCCACGGAGTCGCAGCTGACGGTCGCGAATATTCATAATATAAATCCCTAATGCATTTCACGAAGTTTTAATTGGGAGGGACTTGGGCATGAAAATCTGTCACTGGCTCCCGGACCATTACGTCAACTCACCACGCTCCTGCTTCCCTTGATGGATTAAAATATATAAAATATTTCTTTCTAAAATTTTATAGTTTTTAATGCGCTTGATTATTTTTTTGGATATTTTGATACTTGATACAAAAAAAAATAATTGTAATCATATCAATAAAAAAAATGGATGGAGAAATTTTGCACTGTGAGTAAAAGGGTAGTTTTTGAAAAAAATATAGTCTCTTGGTATATTGTTTGGATTTTCAAGTTGTAGGTACAAAACGGCTATAAAAGGACATTCCAGTGAAAAAAATTCACAGAGCAATTTTTCGCTGCAAGTTACATTGAAAAAACGTATTTTTCAAAATTTTGTGGTTTCGACTAGGAGTATATTTTGGATATTTTATATTTTGTTTCTAGACTTTACATGAATGTTTCAGGTGAAGAAAGTTTTGACCGAGCATTTTGCCGAACTGAGATATTAAGCATAAAAGAGTTTAGGTAAAAATACCTAACTTCCGTTCTAATTTTTTTTTGGATATTTATAAAATACGTTTAACTACTGATACTTTATCATTCTGTAAAGTTTCGTCGCCTGAGGAATTGATGTTGGGGTCCACTAGCTTCATTGCCTAGACTAATGAATTGAATTGTAGTACGTTTTGTGGAAATGTCATATTCTATTCTAACAAAGATGCACGGGTTAAATCAGCTTGGCATCCAGCTGCCCACAAGATAGTATAAAAACTTATTACAATGTAATAACTACTTATTAATATTGTAAAATGATTATTTTGAAAAGAGCAACTGCTGAGTTTCTTGCCGGCTCTTCTCAGCAGAATCCGCTTTCCGAACCGGTGGTAGAATCTTGACGTGTCATAAGAGCCATAGGTTGGCCTACATGAAATAAATAATTTTGAAATTTGAAATTTTTGAAATTTGAAATTTGAAATTTATGAATATTGAATATATTTTGAGTTCCATGGTTTAAATACTATAATATACTACAAAATATGCAACTTACACTACGTGTAATACCTAACCTAGAAAAATAACTCCTTAACATATGAACCCTACTTAGCCGTGATAGTTTTCCTATAAAATTCTTTATATATACTGCTGCTGTGAATTTTTCATGTACTTCGTTATAGTTTTTTTAGTGGTTCAACAGATAAATCTGGGATTTAATTAAAAATTGTCTGAGGTTTCATAGTATTGAATTTTTTTTAAGTTTTCCGTCTCACTGTACGTAGCAATCAGTTTATCTAAAACATTTCTTATCGTGGTGTCAGTAAACCAGCAACAAAAAGCGTGTCAGGCTCCGCAGTCCGCGCTATCAACAGTTTTTATTATACTTTATATTTGTATTAGTTTTATAAATAAAATTATTTGAATCCAGGGAATCTAATATTGTCATTTCCATTTGAGACTCGAATTTCACTGATACCTATAATTTGGTACTAAGTAATTATTCATAACGCCAAAGTCCTCGGAACAGTATCAAGTAAATGGCCGAATGCGTGTCAAGCCACGCGCAGTGTAGGGTTCCGCAGTTGCCTGTATTATATTTTTTATTTAGTTATATACAAATAGACTAATTTACGGACTTGGTGAAATTACAGAATAATATGTGTATGGGTTCGTTGTTGTTTTACTATGGAACCATAAAATGTTTGTCTAAAAGCCTGTATTTAAGGTATATTTACAGATCAGTTATTAGGTATAGATATAAATAGTTACACTTTGCGTACTTCAGTAAGTAATCGCCATATCGCCATCGCCCGTCATCATCATTCAGGCCATTGTCTTGGAGGCATTTTCTCCGGTGACTGTGGAGACCGATCCGTGAGCGACAGTTACGTCCGCACTTGCTGCAACAAAACCCGATGACTACAGACGCAGTCCCGGCGCTGGAAGGCCTTCTTGCTCTCCTGTGCGCTAACACTTTAAACCAAACATCGTCGTGAACTCGTCATGAACTCGCCATCGCCCGTACGGTACTAAGGCGCGCTTGCAGAAACGTCTTAACCCAGAGTTAGCTGCTAACTCTGGGTTAAAAGGACAGATTTGACAGATTGCGTATACAGCTTCTGTCAAAATTACAAATTTATTTCTGGGTTAACTAACTCGGCGTCTCTGCAAGTGGGCCTAAATATAATAAGTCTATGCCATCGCCACACAGCTCTTGTATTTAAAATCCTGGTGTTTTAATAGCAACCGATAGTTTAAAGGCCCTGGCATGTAGGATGCTGGGTTTTGGCTGTTTATGGGCGATAGCAATATCGGGCGGAAGGCGCGCTCTTGACCCCCACTGATAAGCGTCCACAAATAGTGGAAACAACTGGTGCTTTTGACAACAAATAATATTGTGACATTTATATACGTGTCTGTATCTGTGCCAGATATAGGTATGTACCCGACAAAATTTCGGAGACGTATCTTTTCCTATCACGAGTCACGACCAAGAATCTAAAATATTTTATTTTTAACCGACTTCAAAAAAGGAAGAGGTTATCAATTCGTTGGAATCATTTTTTTTGTATGTTCACCGATTACTCGAAGACGCCTGAACCGATTTAGAAAATTCTTTTTAGGGTTCCGTACCCAAAGGGTGCCAACGGGACCCTGTTACTAAGCCTCCGCTGTCCGTCTGTCTGTCCGTCCGTCCGTCCGTCCGTCTGTCAGTGGGATCTCGTAAACCGTAATAGGTAGACAGTATTGAAAATAAAGGGGGCTTCATACATGAAAAAGGAGTAAAAAAAAATTTCATTTTTAGGGTTCCGTACCAAAATGGTAAAAATGGAACCCTTATGGTGAGACTTTCTCCGTCCGTCCGTCCGTCCGTCCGTCCGTCTGTCACAGTCGAGTATTTCAGTAACTATTAAAGCTATCGTCATGAAATTTGGCATAGTTGTGTATAATAGTGGCGCAACATCATTGGAATAAAGAAAAATCGAAAATTATTTTTAGTTTTATTAAAAAAGGGGGAAAATCGGGGGTTTGAAATTTCAAAGTAAAATAACTATACCTAGTGGGGTATCATATGAAAGGCCTTTACTTGTGCATTCTAAAACAGTTTTTTATTTATTTCTATATATAATAGTTTTTGAGTAATCGGCCAAAATGTCGAAAAAAATACCGTTCCCCCCCCCCCCCCCCCCCCCCTAATCTCCGAAGTTTACCAATCGAAAAATCTGAAATAATTATGGTCAATAGAAGTTTATGTATATTTTTCAGGAAAATAAAAGCAACGCGAAAATTATTTTAGTTTGATTAAAAAAGGGGGAAAATCAGGGATTTGAAATTTCAAAGTAAGATAACTATACCGAGTGGGGTATCATATGAAAGGCCTTTACTTGTGCACTCTAAAACAGTTTTTTATTTATTTCTATATATAATAGTTTTTGATTAATCGGCCAAAATGTCGAAAAAAATACCGTTCCCCCCCCTTATCTCGGAAGTTTACCAATCGAAAAATCTGAAATAATTATGGTCAATAGAGGTTTACGTATATTTTACAGGAAAAATAAAATCAACGCGAAAATTATTTTAGTTTAATTAAAAAAGGGGGAAAATCAGGGGTTTGAAATTTCAAAGTAAGATAATTATACCGAGTGGGGTATCATATGAAAGGCCTTTACTTGTGCATTCTAAAACAGTTTTTTATTTATTTCTATAGGTATATAATAGTTTTTGAGTAATCGGCCAATATGTCGAAAAAAATACCGTTCCCCCCCCTTATCTCCGAAGTTTACCAATCGAAAAATCTGAAATAATTATGGTCAATAGAGGTTTTTGTATATTTTACAGGAAAAATAAAACCAACGCTCTAACTAGCATAGTTTTTTTATATTAACAATAAACCTCTACAAACAAAGTTAACGATAAATAAGCAAATTAATATAATATTATCGTTTTACTTTTACTTTTGGAGTACGGAACCCTCGGTGCGCGAGTCCGACTCGCACTTGGCCGCCTTTTTTTATCCTGGCATGTGGGGTGTCATTGTCTAGAGCTCATTAAGCGGAGTTCAAATGTATTTCTTATTACTTTTTAGCTTCAAAAATGAAGAAATGGGGGCCATTTTTTCCCCATTAAGAACTAAAAATCTAAATAAGTATGTATCTATATGTATCAAATAGGTATGTAGTTTTAAAAAAGTGATTTGTTCATTTGTACCTGCAGAACCCTAAAAGAGCGAGGCCCGACTCGCACTTGGCAGATTTTTTGTTTGAGAGTGTATACCTTCCAGGTGGTCGCATTTAAATTTTATCGAAATTTAAAAAATCATAAGTAAATTTATACTTTGTGGTGGCGCGGGTGTTTGAAGTCGGTCTTTGAAGGATTTTTTTATATTAAATTATATACCTGAGTATTTGAATTCAGGTGGGAGATAAATATTTTTTGATATCTATAAATTACTAGCCATTTTAAGAAGATTAGTTTAAGAGGCTTATAATATATGCCAGCATAAAGTGTTGGATGTAACGCTCACGGTTTTCTAAGTAGGCAGAACATTTTATCTTATTAAGGTTGATATACTGCATATTACTTACTTTAAAAGAGAGTTAAGTTCGTGACTATGAATATTAAACATCAGATAGGTAGGCTACCAACTTTTTCCTAAATGGATGGTTTAATATTATCTACTCTATATTTCAAGTTACTTTTTAATACCACGAGAGATATCTTATCGTACCAATATCTTACAGAGAAACGTTAGAATGTTTTAGTTGCTGTGTTTTGACACTTAACAAATTGTTAGATAAGAAGAGCGAAATTTTTCAAGTGTTGAAAGGTTTGTGTCTTACTGAAGTGGGCGCTAAACTCACTCAATAGAAGTTTTTAAGAAGGTAGAACTTATAATTTATAGGTGTAACGTTGACAAAATTATAGGGGTAAGTAAGTACTTATTATTCATCATCATTTACTCACTTTTAAACTTTTAAGTAGCGAAACGAAGGTCGAGTAGGTGAAGCTGAATGAAAGGGCGACGGAGCGAGTCTTCTGGCGTAGCCCATTTGATTTGTAGCTTGAACAAAACGCAACTCACGCCACAGCCTTCGTGTTTATTATTTTCTACCGCCTAGAAAAACTTGAGCATTGAGTTCTATTGTTTTGAAATGAAAAATTAAATTGGAGGGGCTTCTATGCTTCCTCTAACCACCAGACTATGGAAAATATGAAGTTAGGTTAGGTTGGGTTAGAACATAAATATTGTTGGTGCCGCGCCGCAGGACTGCACCCGTAAATTCTCACTGTTGGTTAGGTTAGAGGGTTGTAATCAAAAAAAATAATTAGTAAGTTTCTAGCGGAGGGAGTGAGGAGGGATGACGTACCTCCCCTTCTTCCCCCCCCTCTCCCTCCACTTAACCAGGCGACACGTTTTAAAGGTTTTACCAATGTCACTTTAATCAATATTAAAAAATTCATAAAAAGAAAGTATGCGCGTCCGGCAAATAAAGTGAGGGGGGATGACTTCCCCTCCCTCCCTATCGGGGCGGCACGTTTCAAAAGAAAACCCTCGGAGTATCTTTGCGAGATCAAATCAGAAATGAGGACATTCGAAGGAGAACCACCAAGCAAAGTCACCGACGTAGCTCAGCGAGTCGCCAAACTGAAGCGGAAGTGGGCGGGTACATAGTTCGAAGAGCTGACGTTCGTTGGAGTCTCAAAGTGATGGAGTGTCGACTACGCACCGGAAAGCGCAGTGTTGGCAGACGCCCCACTAGGTGGACCGACGATATCACAGACGGCGACAGGCGGCGCAAGACCGAGAACTGTGGACGTCCATGCAAGAAACCATAATCTAGCTGTGGACGTCTATCGGTTGATAAAGAAGAATAAGTTATCTATAGGATTTAATATTATGTATTTATCTATCAATTCTTTAATGTCGAAGAAAAACACCGTGAGGAAACCTGCATGCCTTAGATCACCATAATTTTTTCGCCACATTTTTCTCAAAGTTCTACCTCTACCGATTGAAGACTTGGATGAAATCGTGGGCAAAAGCTAGTACGATATAAGTAAAGCGGCACAGTGCCCACAGTGGCGACACGTGAGGCAACAATGCGATGTAACGAGGACACGCGCTACGCATGCAAGATAATACGGATATTATGTTTCGTAACAATAGTCAAAAATCTAGCTATAATTTCCCAATATAACTCCTATACTTAGTGATAGTTTTGTTATTTTGGACGTTTTTTTCATATTTTGTTTGATTCAACTTTAGTAATATTACCAATATTAAAATCTTTTTATTATATTTTTTTTATTTATTTAATTTAAAAAGAATCTATTAATTTTAAAGAAAACAAATGAAAATAGTGTTTTAGTATAATGTATAATAATTTTAACCACATCGTCATCGGCCCTGTGGCGCAACGGATAACGCGTCTGACTACGGATCAGAAGATTCCAGGTTCGAATCCTGGCAGGGTCGCGAAATTCTTTTTTTAATTTTTTCTTTAATATTTTTTTCCATTTAGCTACTTTTGCAACTTTGTTATAATAATAGAAAGTTTAGTCTATAGCTCAGTGTTAAATAATAATAGCTATGCATGCTGCTTTTCTTGATCTGATGGCAAGGATTTATGTAATTTAGTAGGGACTAAATAACTTATAATATAATATGTATAAATAAAGCATTAAATAATAATTTATTTGTATGTACTTTACTACCTACCTACACAATACAAAAATATTAAATAGTTTCCTCTGTTGTGACTTGTGAACACAAATTTTTTCGTTTTGATACTGTCCGGTTTTTTATGTTTGTTCATAATAATATAGTCTTGCGTTCAGTTATTTTTCATACTATAAAATATATCAAGAAGAACGTTATGTACCGTAAATTAGCGCGACAAGTTTCTATAGGCTATCAACCTGTCGACACCCTGGCCTATTCGACAAGTCCACACTCTCACCAGTACCACTTCCTTCGTAAAAATACAATTTTATGACAGTTTATAAATAACTAAATAAAATATTAACCGCCGAAAATATAGTGAAAAAACTAAAACATAAACTACACTACTTTGATCATTGATGTACCATTTTTTTTTATTAATTGATAAACAAAGCGTTTGCCTCAATCATTTGATAGGCAAAGGCACACGGGTTTCATATTTTTTTTTACTGCTTCGAAGTGTCGTACTACGGGATCTAGATTCTAGACGAGACGCGGGCAGTAACAAATTCAAAGAATAGGTTTTTAAGAAAATTATATTCGTCTTTGTTTGCAGTATGCCTGATGATGACGGTAAAACTGGGTCATTTTTGCAATTTTTGAAGGTTCTATGTTCTTATAATTATTAGGGTTCCATACCAAAATGGTAAAAATGGAACCCTTATGGTGAGACTTTCTCCGTCCGTCTGTCCGTCCGTCTGTCACAGTCGATTATTTCAGTAACTATTAAAGCTATCGACATGAAATTTGGCATAGTTGTGTATAATAGTGGCCCAAAATCATTGGAATAAAGAAAAATCGAAAATTATTTTTAGTTTTAATAAAAAAGGGGGAAAATCGGGGGTTTGAAATTTCAAAGTAAAATAACTATATCGAGTGGGGTATCATATGAAAGGCCTTTACTTGTGCATTCTAAAACAGTTTTTTATTTATTTCTATACAGGGTGGGCCAAACCAGGTGGATATAAAATTTTTTTTAGATTGTTCACTTAGGGGCCTACCAGGACCTGGAAGGAAAAAAATCGGTTCCCACCCGATTACGAGAAAAAAAAATTTATTTAAAATTTTGGAATATCATTGCTTTGACGAACTTTTAATTTTTTTTTAATTTTTCCAGTGATAATTTCCGCAATTTTTTTATGGGATATCTTTACCTAATAACTGTACTCTCTTAGAAAAAAAATCCAGTCTGGTTAGCTGGTTTTAAGAGCATTAAATTTTAAATTATTTCAAGAAAATTAAGTTCATCGTAAATCTACAGAAAACTTTAAAATTCCATTAAAAATAAAAAAAGAGGTTCATAGCCCTGGTGATTTTTTAAAAACTGTAGCAACTTATGTTCTTTCGATTGCCAAAAGAAAAATTGTATGTCAATGTGCCGCATAAAAAGTTATGATTTTTCAAAAGTCTTCGTTCCTCATTCGTGTAAATAACGACCTTATTGAAAAAAATGTTAATTGTTTGTGGAGACTGCAGTATGTCCTTTAATTTTAACTGCCTCGTTGGTCTCGTGTTTGACTGCGGCCGACGAGGTCCCGGGTTCGAGTCCCGGGTCGGACCATATCAAGTATTGGGGTTTTCCGTAAGAAATTCTCAGTACTAGCCCGGAGTTAGGAAGTTGGCGTTGTTTCACCCCCGTACCTTGGAGAGCACGTAAAGCCGTTGGTCCTGCGCCTAATCTCTCTCCGCCTGCACCTAATCTCTCTCCGGACGTGTTGAATTTTCCATCCTATCGGGCTATGAGAGTAAATAAAACAGAGAGTGCACCTGTGTTCGCGCACACACTTGTGCACTTTAATATCTCCCGCACAGATGGTTAATCACCGGTGACCTCACCGTGGTCGAAATTTGGTCGGGAGGACATTAATCCTTTAATGATGACTGACGGTATCTACATTTTTAAGAGAAAGAAAAATAAAACAATGTTTTTTAATTTAATTATTTACTGACGGTATCTACATTTTTAAGAGAAAGAAAAATAAAACAATGTTTTATTTTTCCGAATTTCGGCCACGGCGGCGGCCTGTCTTCAGAGAGATTAACCATCTGTGCGGGAGATATTAAAGTGCACAAGTGTGAGCGCGAACACAGGTGCACTCTCTGTTTCTTTACTCTCATAGCCCGATAGGATGGAAAATTCAACACGCCCGGAGAGAGATTAGGCGCAGGCGGAGAGAGATTAGGCGCAGGACCAACGGCTTTACGTGCTCTCCAAGGTACGGGGGTGAAACAACGCCAACTTCCTAACTCCGGGCTAGTACTGAGAATTTCTTACGGAAAACCCCAATACTTGATATGGTCCGACCCGGGACTCGAACCCAGGACCTCGTCGGCCGCAGTCAAACACGAGACCAACGAGGCAGTTAAAATTAAAGGACATACTGCAGTCTCCACAAACAATTAACATTTTTTTCAATAAGGTCGTTATTTACACGAATGAGGAACGAAGACTTTTGAAAAATCATAACTTTTTATCCGGCACATTGACATACAATTTTTCTTTTGGCAATCGAAAGAACATAAGTTGCTACAGTTTTTAAAAAATCACCAGGGCTATGAACCTCTTTTTTTATTTTTAATGGAATTTTAAAGTTTTCTGTAGATTTACGATGAACTTAATTTTCTTGAAATAATTTAAAATTTAATGCTCTTAAAACCAGCTAACCAGACTGGAATTTTTTTCTAAAAGAGTACAGTTATTAGGTAAAGATATTCCATAAAAAAATTGCGGAAATTGTCACTGGAAAAATTAAAAAAAAATTAAAAGTTCGTCAAAGCAATGATATTACAAAATTTTAAATAAAATTTTTTTTCTCGTAATCGGGTGGGAACCGATTTTTTTCCTTCTGGGTCCTGGTAGGCCCCTAAGTGAACAATCTAAAAAAAATTTTATATCCACCTGGTCTGGCCCACCCTGTATATAATAGTTTTTGATTAATCGGCCAAAATGTCGAAAAAAATACCGTTCCCCCCCCCTTATCTCCGAAGTTTACCAATCGAAAAATCTGAAATAAATATGGTCAATAGATGTTTATGTATATTTTAGAGGAAAAATAAAAGCAATGCGAAAATTATTTTATTTTGATTAAAAAAGGGAGATAATCGGGGGTTTGAAATTTCAAAGTAAGATAACTATACCGAGTGGGGCATCATATGAAAGGCCTTTACTTGTGCATTCTAAAACAGTTTTTTATTTATTTCTATATATAATAGTTTTTGAGTAATCGGCCAAAATGTCGAAAAAAATACCGTTCCCCCCCGCCTTATCTCCGAAGTTTACCAATCGAAAAATCTGAAATAATTATGGTCAATAGAGGTTTATGTATATTTTACAGGAAAAATAAAATCAACGCGAAAATTATTTTAGTTTAATTAAAAAAGGGGGAAAATCAGGGGTTTGAAATTTCAAAGTAGAATAATTATACCGAGTGGGGTATCATATGAAAGGCCTTTACTTGTGCATTCTAAAACAGTTTTTTATTTATTTCTAGATATTATAGTTTTTGAGTAATCGGCCAAAATGTCGAAAAAAATACCGTTCCCCCCCCTTATCTCCGAAGTTTACCAATCGAAAAATCTGAAATAATTATGGTCAATAGAAGTTTATGTATATTTTACAGGAAAAATAAAACCAACGCTCTAACTAGCATAGTTTTTTTTTATATTAACAATAAACCTCTACAAACAAAGTTAACGATAAATAAGCAAATTAATATAATATTATCATTTTACTTTTATTTTGGAGTATGGAACCCTCGGTGCGCGAGTCCGACTCGCACTTCGCCGGCTTTTTATTATTAATTTCACTATTGTCGCTAGCCACGGAGAAAACAGAATATACGTTTGTATGGACGAACGGCCGCCTGCGTTCTTTCTTAAAAACGTAGAATTATTAATAGTTTTGCTTCTCAAAGAGCATAGCTATTATTCAAGTAGGTATATATTAAGTATCGTCATACCAGCCTGCAGCAACACATTATCAGCCCTGGCACTGATAAGTGGCTGAAAGAAATATTAACGCTCTTAATAATTATTTACCTACATACTTACATTCTTACTCAACTGAAATATTTTAAGTGTTACGCGTTAATTACAACGAGCACTGAAGTGTCAAGAGATCGATCTGATGTTGGCTTGAATGATCTAAGATATGCATGCGAAAGGCCGAGGATAGGTAACGTTGGCGCTACCTAAAAGAGACAGTGGATACATAAATTGGCTAAAAAGGTTCTTCTCTAGAATGTACCAGTTCATCTCAACCCATCAACGCCGGCCCAATAATGAGTACAGATATCATCTTGAATGAGAACGGCTTAGTTTTTACGCTGGCCAAGTGCCAATTGGCAGACCTCACACATCTTTGAGAACATTATGGAGAACTCTCAGGCATGCAGGTTTCCTCACGACGTCTTCCTTCACTGTTAAAGTCAGTGACATTTAATCATAACTACCCCTGATCCTCTGAAAAGGAGACCAAAGTCCTAACCACTTGGCTATCTTGCCACTTGGCTTTTACCTACTTGGCTATGTCATCGCTTTTAATGGCACCAGTTACTCCTATGTGTCGATTCTCTACAAATGATTGCATCAGTGTAACGATCGCAATGAACTCTGATTGGCTGGGACTCTCTCGCTGTTGGTTAAAATGCATTGATGCAGCAAGAACGGCATAAATTCAGCCAATCAGAGGTCATTGCGATCGTTATACTGATGCAATCATTTTTTGAGAATCGACACACATGAATCACAAGACGACCAGTAGGCAAGTATACATTCACACACTTGCGCCGATGTCTGCAAATTCCCTCTCTCTGGTTTCCTGAGGTGCCGCCACGGTGGCGCCGGATAGGTGACACCTTCGTTTGTTTCTAACTACAATACAATGACCGAGTAAGTTGCGTAGGCACTTACGATTACGTGACTGCAAGCCTTATTGGTTTCTGTAAATGCAAGTTCGTTTTCAAACGAAAGATAGCCTTCGTCAGCCGTAGCTAATCTTTTTGTTCATAAGTAGCTACTATTTACTCTGAGGTAGCTACGTAACTGCAGTAAAATTACATTACTCAAGTAGATAGTAGGTGTTTGACCTTTTACCCGACTACGGCAAAGCTAAAAAGGAGGGTTATGATTTTTGCAGTCTATACGTATGTAGATTGTTGATATAATTATGTGTATATATTTGTATTTACGTATTTTCCACCGTAGAACCTGAACTACTGAGCATAGAGCATAGAGAAGAGCACTAAGGAGGGTTTTTGATTTTCAACCCTATGGTGAAAAGTGGTGGTATAGTTGAACAGATTCAGTCTTTGAGTAATAAACCAACACAGGAGAAGAATTGACGCGCGTACCCCTCTGTAAGTTGGGTATGACCAGTGGTCATACCCGTTATATAAAACTGTTTGACTCGAGTCACGCGCCTGTCAACTACGTATGGTTAGCGGGGAATGAGCTCCGCTATAAATGCCGAATATGAGAGTATTTTATTCTGAAAAATATTTAAAAAATCCAGTTTACTAAAGGATAACATTTATTTACTTCTCATGTATTATTTTATCCAAATATTGCAATACTTATGCAGAAAACTTAAGAAAACTGTCGATCTGAAAATGTTACTACTTAATCGTACATGAAATAATTTGGGGAAAATATTGAAAATTAATCTTCCTACTTACTATTCGTTTAGAGACCTTTTTCATGAACTGCATTATAAATTGATCCCATAGAATTAAAATCACGATAGAATAGGAAGGGGTGAACGACTAATTTATAAGCTTTAAGTAAAATATGACTAGATATATAAATACGAACTTTGATCGTCTGTGGGATTATCAAATACCTAATGATAAAAATTCTTTCTATAAAACCAACTTTAAACGCCACTACAAAGTATAAAACAATTTTAATTTGTACATGTATGTTGAAGTCGGGCGGGCCTAAATATAAATGATGAAACCAATGCGCGACGCTAGCCCAACTTTGCCCGATCGGCGTATGAAGTCGGTTTTTTAAAGATATTTTTTTTACATTATTATTTTAAGCTTTTTAGTGTATATCTCTGATCGCGAGCAATTTGCTCTTAATCATTGAGTTCCTTCCTCCATTACCGAAGATATGAATCACCTTCTCTTCACCTTTTAAATAGGCCCAACCTTTTTATGCGTTCTTTCAAAAAAAAATTGAAATCGGTTCAGATTTGACGTAGTTATGGAGTAACATCTAACATTATATCAACAACAATTTATATGGGAACCACCTCTGAAGTATGCCCTACTAAACAAAAAAAAATATCAAATTCCATTCATTATTTGGCGGAATAATTGCGTAACAAATATACAAAAAAATTCGAATTGAGAACCTCCTCCTTTTTTGAAGTCGGTTAAAATGATTGCATTATTATAACGATCGCAATGGTGTCTGATTGGCTGGTACTTTCCCACTATTGTATAAAATGCATTGATGCAGCTAGAGCTCCATAAACTCAGCGAAATCATAAAATTAGTTTTTTTACTCAATTATTCAAAAGTTATAGGTATATATTTCCATATAGCCAGTGTGGTATAATTTTCTAAATATATAAAATGAAAAGGTGACTGACTGACTGATCTATCAACGCACATCTACTATGACGTAGGCATCCGCTAAGAAAGGATTTTTACAAATATAATACAAAAAAAATAATGAAAACGAGACTAAAAAATTGTTTATTAATAATGATTAGTTCCACGTAAGTCTTTCTTAGTCGAAAATTAGGACTTTAATTTTATGAAGTCGGCCACACCGCAATAAAATTAGGGCTGGACAGCAAGATTTCATATGTCGATATTGGTGGGGGGATTGTATAAATTATTTATACCGAGATATTTTTATCGTCTTACTAATGGTTCATTGACGAAAAAAAATAATTTAAATTCTATACATATTATTTGGTTCATTAAAACTTGGCAATTGAATTAAAGTACCCATACTTCTTATTCATCGCGCTAGGTTTACCGGAAAGCTAAATAGCTTGGCGGTGTTTTATAACAGATGGGGTGGCCACTATAGCCATGGCGGCAGCCTAGCATTACAAACAAATATACACTTCGTTCAGATGAAGTAGATGAAAAAAATAAGCCTTCCAAGTAAAGTGTGTAGGTACAACTAACTTTAAATAAAATTTTTTTTAGGGTTCAGTTTTTACTTTTTATGTTTCCTCCATGCTGGACTGAGAGAATATTATTCAACGCTGGAAAACGATCTTGTAAATCGAAAAAGTGAACTTTAAACCAGAGCCAATAACGTTTTAAAAAATCATAACAGCTCATAATAAGCTATCAGGAGCAGATTTTTTTCAAAAATCATATTTTTTAATGTAACACATCAGATGATACTAATTATATAATTCTAAAGTAGTAGTTTTTCAATTTCAAGAAGCAATGTTGCTGTAACTTGGTATTTGAAACATATGAAACCACGAAATAACTCTAAACTCTGAAATGCTGATTATGATGTATCTATTTTTAAGGAAACATGATGTAGTCCTAACAGTTTGTACTTAATATACTTTTTAGTAATAGATACATCGTAAATTTCGCTTTAAACATAAATAAAACAAATGATGTTTCATTAAAAATGCTGTATGTTTATTTAAACAAGATTACTTAAAAAATCAATGTGTTCAATATTAATACCCACTACGTATTCAAATAAAAATTAAATGTCTCTCAACTTAATAAACAATATTATTAAAAATTATAAAAACCTATGACAAAGTACAGCACTCCCTGGTGGCTTATAATCTTAAATCATAACTAAACAGCTTCTCTAAGGTGATATACTATGGTACCTACAGCATGCTCTCAGCATGAGATTGAGAGTATAGTGACGGAGTAAATATCATGGTATCTACAAAATCTGTTAATAATCAGATAATCCTAAGTCCTTACAGTAAACCTAAGTGCACTGCACTGCTAAAAAGTATTGATAACTTTTTTGAAGTATCTGTATAATATTGAAAAATAGATTGTGTCTTAGTATTTACAGCATTTTTGAGAACGTTTAAAAATATGAATAACAAAAAATATATACTATAAACATGCAGAGAAGGTCAACATAGTATCTTAGAAAAATAATGTCGTAGGAAAACTAAAATCCAACAATCTGACGCAGTATCTTTTTCTTCCAAATATATATAAAAGTAATTTTGTTATTTTTCCAAATAAGCTAGATCGCTTTCCATCGTCAATATAGGTCAAAGTTTCTAGCTGTATCTTTACGCAAGTACTAAAAGCCTACAAAGAGTCAATCTAATAGCAAAGGCATATTATGACTAAAATAACGGCAAGAGCCTCGTTTCCTAGCGCTTCTATATAGGTACCTACCATGTTAAAGATCTCGAACAAAAATATTTACTCTCGAATAAAGTAACTCTGTTGTAAATAATTATTAGAAGAACTTATCGAAAGTCGATAATGGATAGTGTCAAATCCCTAAAATGCTTACACATATGATGCGATTGTTTCATGTAATGATAGAGCGTCCCTGTGTGTGAATGTGATTGTGTGCATATAATTTAAGGTAGTGTTTGCTAATTATATTGTGTGCGTGCATAGCGACGTGATGGAAAAATGCACCTGTAGTAAGCAAGTTTTCATGTGTGCTACCTCGCCCCCCACCGTAATTGACAGACTTTTTTGCAAATAAATTAGGCGTCAATTCCTCTCCATTGCTGGTCTTTAAGTAATAAACCAACACAGGAGAAGACTTGACGCGCGTACCCCTCTGTAAGTTGGGTATGAGCAGTGGTCCTACTCGTTATATAAAACTGTTTGACTCGAGTCACGCGCCTGTCAACTACGTATGGTTAGCGGGGAATGAGCTCCGCTATAAATGCCGAATATGAGAGTATTTTCTTCTAAAAAAAAATATTTAAAACATCCAGTTTACTAAAGGATAACATTTATTTACTTCTGATGTATTATTTTATCCAAATAATGCAATACTTATGCAGAAAACTTAAGAAAACTGTCGATCTGAAAATGTTGCTACTTAATCGTACATGAAATAATTTGGGGAAAATATTGAAAATTAATCTTCCTACTTACTATTCGTTTAGAGAACTTTTTCATGAACTGCATTATAAATTGATCCCATAGAATTAAAATCACGATAGAATAGGAAGGGGTGAACGACTAATTTATAAGCTTTAAGTAAAATATGACTAAATATATAAATACGAACTTTGATCGTCTGTGGGATTATCAAATAATGATAAAAAATTCTTTCTATAAAACCGACTTTAAACGCCACTACAAAGTATAAAACAATTTTAATTTGTACATGTATGTTGAAGTCGGGCGGGCCTAAATATAAATGATGAAACTAATGCGCGACGGTAGCCCAACTTTGCCCGATCGGCGTATGAAGTCGGTTTTAGGGTTCCGTACCCAAAGGGTACCAACGGGACCCTATTACTAAGCCTACGCTGTCCGTCCGTCCGTCCGTCCGTCCGTCCGTCCGTCCGTCTGTCAGCGGGCTGTATCTCGTAAACCGTAAAAAAATTAAATTAAAATATTTCCATGGGTACATGGAAATATTTTTATTAAATTTTTTTAACGGAACCCTAAAAGAGCGAGGCCCGACTCGCACTTGGCCGATTTTTTAAAGATATTTTTTTCACATTATTATTTTAAGCTTTTTTGTGTATATCTCTGATCGCGAGCAATTTGCTCTTAATCATTGAGTTCCTTCCTCCATCACCGAAGATATGAATCATCTTCTCTTCACCTTTTAAATAGGCCCAACCTTATTATGCGTTCTTTCAAAAACAATTGAAATCGGTTCAGATTTGACGTAGTTATGGAGTAACATCTAACATTATATCAACAAAAATTTATATGGGAACCACCTCTGAAGTATGCCCTACTAAACAAAAAAAAATTATCAATTTCCATTCATTATTTGGCGGAATAATTGGGTAACAAATATACAAAAAATTCAAATTGAGAACCTCCTCCTTTTTTGAAGTCGGTTAAAATGATTGCATTATTATAACGATCGCAATGGTGTCTGATTGGCTGGTACTCTCCCACTATTGTTTAAAATGCATTGATGCAGCTAGAGCTCCATAAACTCAGCGAATTCATAAAATTAGTTTTTTTTACTCAATTATTTCAAAAGTTATAGGTATATATTTCCATATAACCAGTGTGATATAATTTTCTAAATATATAAAATGAAAAGGTGACTGACTGACTGATCTATCAACGCACATCTACTATGACGTAGGCATCCGCTAAGAAAGGATTTTTACAAATATAATACAAAAAATAATGAAAACGAGACTTAAAAATTGTTTAATAATAATGATAAGTTCTACGTAAGTCTTTCTTACTCGAAAATTAGGACTTTAATTTTATGAAGTCGGCCACACCGCAATAAAATTAGGGCTGGACAGCAAGATTTCATATGTCGATATTGGTGGGGGGATTGTATAAATTATTTATACCGAGATATTTTTATCGTCTTACTAATGGTTCATTGACAAAAAAAAATATTTAAATTCTATACATATTTGGTTCATTAAAACTTGGCAATTGAATTAAAGTACCCATACTTCTTATTCATCTCGCTAGGTTTACCGGAAAGCTAAATAGCTTGGCGGTGTTTTATTACAGATGGGGTGGCCACTATAGCCATGGCGGCAGCCTAGCATTACAAACAAATATACACTTCGTTCAGATGAAGTAGATGAAAAAAATAAGCCTTCAAAGTAAAGTATGTAGGTACAAGTTTTAACTTACCAATCATAACTTTAAATAATTTTTTTTTAGGGTTCAGTTTTTACTTTTTATGTTTCCTCCATACTGGACTGAGAGAATATTATTCAACGCTGGAAAACGATCTTGTAAATCGAAAAAGTGAACTTTAAACCAGAGCCAATAACGTTTTAAAAAATCATAACAGCTCATAATAAGCTATCAGGAGCAGATTTTTTTCAAAAAGCATATTTTTTAATGTAACACATCAGATGCACAATTATATAATTCTAAAGTAGAATTACTTTAGTTTTATACATTAGTTTTATATCAATTTCGACTAATAGTTTTTCAATTTCAAGAAGCAATGTTGCTGTAAATTGGTATTTGAAACATATGAAACCACGAAATAACTCTAAACTCTGAAATGCTAATTATGCTGTATTTATTTTTAAGGAAACATGATGTAGTCCTAACAGTTTGTACTTAATATACTTTTTAGTAATAGATACATCGTAAATTTCGCTTTAAACATAAATAAAACAAATGATGTTTCATTAAAATGCTGTATGTTTATTTAAACAAGATTACTTAAAAAATCAATGTGTTCAATATTAATACACACTACGTATTCAAATAAAAATTAAATGTCTCTCAACTTAATAAACAATATTATTAAAAACCTATGACAAAGTACAGCACTCCCTGGTGGCTTATAACCTTAAATCATAACTAAACAGCTGCTCTAAGGTGATATACTGTGGTACCTACAGCATGCTTTCAGCATGAGATTGAGAGTATAGTGACGGAGTAAATACCTTGGTATCTACAAAATCTGTTAATAATCAGATAATCCTAAGTCCTAACAGTAGGTACACCTAAGTGCACTGATATTTGATGTGATTTATTGATAACTTTTTTGAAGTATCTGTATAATATTGAAAAATAGATGATGTCTTAGTATTTACAGCATTTTTGAGTACGTTGAAAAATATGAATAACAAAAAAAAATATAATATAAACATGCAGAGAAGGTCAACATAGTATCTTAGAAAAATAATGTCATAGGAAAACGAAAATCCGACAATCCGACGCAGTATCTTTTTCTTCCAAATATATAAAAAAGTCATTTTGTTATTTTTCGAAATAAGCTAGATCGCTTTCCAGCGTCAATATAGTCCAAAGTTTCTAGCTGTATCTTTACGCAAGTACTAAAAGCCTACAAAGAGTCAATCTAATAGCAAAGGCATATTATGACTAAAATAACGGCAAGAGCCTCGTTTCCTAGCGCTTCTATATTACCATGTTAAAGATCTCGAACAAAAAAATTTACTCTCGAATAAAGTAACTCTGTTGTAAATAATTATTAGAAAAACTTATCGAAAGTCGATAATCGATAGTGTCAAATCCCTAAAATGCTTACACAAATGATGCGATTGTTTCATGTAATGATAGAGCGTCCCTGTGTGTGAATGTGATAGTGTGCATATACTTTAAGGTAGTGTTTGCTAATTATATTGTGTGCGTGCATAGCGACGTGATGGAAAAATGCAACTGTAGTAAGCAAGTTTTCATGTGTGCTACCTCGCCCCCCACCGTAATTGACAGACTTTTTTGCGAATAAATTAGGGGTCAATTCCTCTCCTGTGTTGGTTTATTACTCAAAGTTGCTGGTTTATTACTCAAAGGATTCAGTTGATTTTTTTGAGATAAGCGCGCACAGACAGACGAACTCGGAACTTGTTTTATGGTATAACTGGCTGTATCCGGCATGATAAATAAATTTTAGTAGTTCAGATGTTAAATTATATAATTTCGAATATTTAATAAATGATGTAAGTAGATAAAATAAAAGTACAGGCATCAACACAACAACGGACGTCTATCGGTAGATGAAGACGAAGAAGAAGACAAATAATTTGTAGTAGTTCAGATAATCAATTAAATAATTTCGAATATTTAATAAATGATGTAGATATATAATAAAGTACAGGCATCAACACAACAGCGGACATCTACCGGTTGATGAAGGCGAAGAAAAAGATAATATTATAACCTAACCTAACCTAACTTTTAGTTCTCATACGTATTAAATTAAGTAATTTCAAATATTTAATAAATGGTGTAGATATATAATAAAGTACAGACATCAACACTGTTAACCTATGTAAAGCATGTTTAGATGACGCAACAGATTGGAGCGGTCGCCGAGGTGTGAAATGTGAAGGAGAGCGTCCGTGTGAACCGCAAACAAAGCCGAGGCCGACTCCGAGGTTCACTAAAAAAATCTCATTTTTTACGAAATGAGTTTTCCGGTGTACGCGACATGAATTGGAACAACCTATTTTTATATGGTTTACCAACAGCTCATATACATTTATATAAAACAATAAAAACTAAATTAAATAAAACAAGTCTTAGATTAAATGTTAAACTAATTACAGGTAAACACCGCATGCGTAATGATAAGTTCCTATTTTACAACTTAAATACTTAATCTAATAATAATATGCAAGAAGGATAGTTAAAAAAACAAACAAGAAAAGCATTAGGCATTTAGAAAAACATTACAAAAATAAAACATCTGCATAACGTCTATATCCTTACTAATTGACCGAGCGAAGCGAGGTCTCTGAGTCTACTAGAGTGAATTTGCACTTGTCCGTCCGTCCGTCCGTCCGTCCGTCCGTCTGTCAGAGCCTTATAACTTTTGAATTACTGAACGTAATTACTTCAAATTTAGATATAACATGTAAACTGATGGCCTTCAGCCGAATATTGCATAAAACATCATAAAAAATCGGCCAAGTGCGAGTCGGGCCTCGCTCTTTTAGGGTTCCGTTAAAAAAAATTAAATAAAAATATTTCCATGTACCCATGGTAATATTTTAATTTAATTTTTTTAATTTAATTAAATTTTTATTATTTGTTGTTATAGCGGCAATAGAAATACATAATATGTGAAAATTTCATCTGTCTATGTATTACGGTTTACGAGATACAGCCCGCTGACAGACGGACGGACGGAGGACGGACGGACGGACGGACAGCGTAGGCTTAGTAATAGGGTTCCGTTGGTACCCTTTGGGTACGGAACCCTAAAAACCTTTATTTCAGGGGGGCTCTCATAGAAGTGAATGCGAAGTAAAAAAACTTTTATCGCGTTACATAAAATTGGTACATATCATTTTTAAGGTAATTTTGAACCGAGTACAAAAATATTTTTTTTTTTAATTTTTCCCTTAAAATTGACGAAATGGGGGGCTTTCAAAGTGGCGATTTTATACGCTCGCTTGAAGACGCTCTCTAGCAAAATCCGCTATGTATTTTCAACCTGTTTTTTTTTATTATTTCACTTATATCCTGTACTTGAACAACAAATACTAAAATTATATGAATATTGTGAAGAAACGAGATTATTTAATTTTTAATGGGCATCAGTAATTCATATAGCATCATCATAGCTTCACAATAATGCTAATAGATGGCGCAGTCATTAACTATTCCATGGAACTACGAGATATAACTAGCCCAAAAACAGTTTTGCGTCGACCATTATTATTTAGTTACATAAAATAATAACTTATTATTCAATTAAAATTATTGTTTAGTTAAATATCAAACTTCAATAAACTATTAATTACTTACTGCATTTTGTATAATATTTTCTATTCGCGTCGATTGATGACGATTTGTACAGATGCCCGTAACCTGATTTCACTCGTTAGTACCTACATAATAATTTAATGTTTTCACTAACGTTCCCTAACCTTTACGGGCTACCTATGATAAGTTAGGTGATGATTTCTGTCAACTTATTTATCACGATCTTGTACGGGACACCTAAAAGGACATTGGGACGGATGTTAGGACTTAGGATTGTATTTAGGAGCTACCTACGTAAAGAGACTCCTACTTAGGGGATGATTTAGGTATGTTTGGAGAAAAAGGGCATAATAATAATGTCAGTTTTGGTTATCATGTATCGATTGAATGAATAATCATGGGATACCGTTACCGCGAGGTCTCAGTTCGGGGCGAACCACTAGTATATTATGAAGGCGAAAGTGTGTTTGTTTGTTGGTTTGCTCTTCAATAACTTCGCAAGTTTCAACAAAGATACGGATCGACGTGATTTTTGCATGGGTATAGTTAAAACCCCGAAGAGTGACAGGCTACTTTTCATCCCGAAAAATTAAATATGTAGTTCCCACGGGATCTCTTAAGACTAAATCCACGACGAAGTCGGGGCCATAAGCTAGTAGAATATAAAGGAAGGCTTTTTTGCATCAAGCGTTCAAATAATAAGTAATAAGTACAATTTCCCATTATGTATTATCTCTTTAATGTAGTCATTTAGTTCACGTCACCCGCAGCACAGCACAGTGGCCAGTTGTATGAACTAATCGACGCGACTGGTGTCCGATTGTCTCATCAGCCCTAATGCATGCACATGGCATTGCATCAGTTTTTCCGCCCTTCAATACTATAAATATTAAACCAGTATAATTTGACCTGTCAGCTGCCTACATTTTATTTCTGTTGTGGAAGGTCTTGTAATAGTGGTGATTTATACGTGGCGCGTTGTGTAACGCCATATGGAGTATTAGCGGGACACTTGGGACGTACCGCTGTAAGGATTGGTCCGATTGGGAACAACTGTCAGCTTTTGCGAGCAAACATTGTTTTAGGATTCCGTGTTTTTTGAAGTGCTAGAGAGGTAGTAAACTTTACGGTAGCAAGTAATACTACGATGAGTAAGATGGTGATGAAAACAGCTCTTAATTATGATTCCAACATAATCAAGAATGTCTAGAACTTGCCTTCTTGGCTAGCTAGTAGCCTAGTAGCCTTGCAGTGCTTGTATTTTGTCCATCATTGGACACATGCTCTGCTCAACTCAATTTTGTCCAGATGGTAGAATAGAATAGAATAGAAATATTGTTTATTCAAATAAACTTTTTTACAAGTGCTTTGAATCGTCGATGAGTCTACCACTGTTTCGGAATGCCCTTCCTGCAGAGAAGAACCAGCAAGAAACTCGGCAGTTGCTCTTTTCAAAACAAGTTTACAATAAAATAGATATTATGATGTGCATACAGTGTTTCCACAATGAGAGGAAGTTCCACAAAAGCATACCTAATTTTAATTCAATACATGTTAAGACGGGCAGACAGAAAGTAGCCCCATTCCCGCCGGTGGCACCCGTTCACGAACATGACGCATGACCCAGCCGTTGCTTCGCTCAACCATTAGAATACGAAAACGAATACGAATTAGAATACGAATACGAAACCATTGATTGCAAAAAAGCTGCATCAATCATTGCTAAAGTTTCATTTGTGGTGATTGGCTGAATTTATAGCAATCCTTCTACAACAATGCATTTTAGCCAATAGCCACAGAGTATCGACCATATTCACATTGCGTGTAGCTGTAATTTTCAGACAACCCCGAGGCTCCGGCTGGACTCTTTCAAAATTTGTCTAAATAATTCAGAAGGAGCACCTGAACTTATTGCCGGTATCACTAAGAAAGAAAGCCATTAAATAACCCATTTATCTTAGGAAAAATGTCCCTTCGAATTTATGCCTTCATACATTCATATCAGCGACTTAATCAAAACGTGCACTTGTCTCGCCCCCGGGGGACGGCCGGATGGGATGGGGTCGAATATATTCATTTCGCCCGCAATGTTTGTACATTAGAGGTCTCGCCTCGCTACGCATCGCACCCTAGCTTGACTCCGCAGAGTTACTTTCACTGAGGGATAAAGATGCGAATCTACTAGTAAAACTCGTTGGAAAAGTTTAAAGATGGCTATTTTACGGCCTAGGGGTATTTTTAAGTAACGTCTGTCTCATGTTAACAACACGTTATAAATATCTACTAATATGTGTCAAGGTAATGAAGAATTTGGTTTCGTTTTTATCTTACAACGTTGCCTACGTTGTAAAGTATTTAAACTAATGCAGATAAGTAAAAACATCAGAGGGTCTATTGTAAATTATCAAATTAAACTTAACTATGCGATATGCATCATAAATCCTGACTCTGACTCGTGTGTTATTATAATGTGGAGATGTCAAATCATAATTATTTTCCACACTAAAACACAAACGTAGCGTTAATAATCTCAATATTTAAAGTTATCTTGAAAAGTTAAGGCTCTAATGTAGCCTCAGAGGCTTTTACTTGGCATTCTGTTTCTGATTTGCTAACTAACAATACATTACCTAACTTGAAAGGAAAAATCATAGCTCAACTTTGTAACTCAGCTGTACATCTGAAGTAGGTAGGTACGAGGTACTATTATCCTTATATACTCATGTGAAGTGTTTTCTAATTACCTACTACATGACAAAATGATGACATTCATCTATCGACAGACGCTCAGTACCAGTGTGTGCAAGCGACCGCAAGTTTTATAGCGAAGATTACATTGGTAAGGCCGACGAGGCGGAGGGAGAACTCGAAGCGAAGTAATGAAACCTTAAATCCCTGGCGCGGAGTCGTAATCCCATGACGAAAACTTATTTTGCGCAGGGGTGCCAGTTGGCCGGAGCTAATGTGGTTTAGTGTTTCATTCCGCACAAATTGTGTTTTTATTCGCGCTTACGTTGTTTTTTCATTTAATCCCATTATGGAGGCATTTAATGGTAGTTAATGGTCGCGAGATAAGGAACATGTTTGCTTATGTATGGACTCGCTGGCCTTCGCGTGTCGCAAGTGATAATTTCTTGATAAGTATTAAATTAACGATCTCCTTGCTGTCTCTCTTCCGCTCTAATTTCAAAAATAATAACAGCACTCAGAACAGAAACATTCCACTTGTCACATATAGATGTAAGTACCTACCAAACGTAATTACGTTTATGATTTGTCAGGTGTTTGCATAGAGCATTCTTATAATTAATGGACTCTGGTTTGTATCTAACACCTACCTTTTGTAATGTAGCCTATGTGCTAATCCTGGGTATGAGCTATCTCCATTCCAAATATCAGCCAAATCGGTTCATTCGTTGTATATATAATAGTTTGTAACAAACATCCATCCATCCATACATCCAACCTCACAAACTTTCGCCTATTTATAATATTAGTCAGATTAGGATAGTAGGAAGTAGGATACATAATAATCATATTATCTCAACTCATAACTCATTTAATTTCCGTTCATCAATAACTGACTGATAGAGAATACAGTACCTATACAGTACAATACCTACCTGCTTCTTGATACGAAAAAATACGTTATTGTAATTTCATGTACCTATAGCCCAGAGCAGGGAGAATGAAAAGTAAATTCAAACTGCAAACGAGTTTATCTAATCCAATACTTAGCTCAGCCCTAACCTAACATATTATTATTATTTGAACGTATGACTATATAGCTACATAAATATCTACATTCTACAGGTACCCAAGTGTATGAGCTATGTCGCAACCCTGGTAAAATGCAATGCCGTGGGCGTCGCACGTGCAGGCGGCTTAATGAGAGCCTGGCCGGCCATCTTCCGACCGATCAATGAGTGGGAAGCTCGTTAGTTTTGTTGTTCTGACTTATGTTCGTGTAATGCCTTCGTGCAGCTATTTTAATATCGAGGTAGATTGAGAGAGACATTTAGCTTGTAATTTTGTTGCACCGCGTTGTTAGTTTCCAGGCTGTCTACAATTTTATCTTCTGTAAATAAATCACTATTAGTGAAAATTGTTTTGTATCCTATTGTATCGAAACCTGGCATACCATTATATTGTGTTATCTAGTTATTGTACTATGTTAGCTGTTATTCTTTTTTTATGTGTTAGTTGTATAGGAAACATTAGAAACGATTGAAAAATAAAATTGTGTTTTATTTTTGCAATGCAAAAACTAAAACTTGTCATGAAAATGTTAAAAATGAAAAACTATTCGCAGTCGGTAGGATTCGAACCTACGCTCCCAGAGGGAATCTGATTTCTAGTCAGACGCCTTAACCGCTCGGCCACGACTGCTGCGAGTGGATGGCTGAAATTGTACAACCGATCACGAGACATATCAAATCATAAAAACACGTTTTCTCAATAAAAGAAACAAGCCAATTAATGTTCTTTTCATTTTAGCTGTCTGTTACCCTTTCACGTATTTTTCCCAGGAGTTTTAAAACGTAAATCCATGCGGACGAAGTTGTGCTAGTATTATTAATAATAATAATAATTATTATTATTATTAAAGACAATGTTTATTTTTATCAAAGGAACAGCTGAAAATAGTTTTTCAGAATCAGTCACCTAGTCAATTTCTTCTCACTTTATCCCATAAACGTAATAAAAAGTGCGATACAGTAATTTCTATCGCCGCCGCTGCGGACGGTGCGTAAGTATTATCAGTGCGCGCACAGATCCAAGCCCATTATGTATGGTTTTCCGCGGACTACGAGCTCCATCAAAACTAGCTTATTTTGTAAGTTTTCACATTTTATTTATTTATTTTCACATTTTTTTTTTATTTTTGATAAAAGTTACACAGATAGATTTTTTTTAAGGTTTTTTAAAGCTTTTCTATTAACAAAAAATAACGTGATAATAGATAAACTAGTGGTTCGCCCCGAACTGAGACCTCGCGGTAACGGTTTCCCATAATTACTTATTCATTCAATAGATACATGACGATCAAAATTGACATTATTATTATGCCCGTTTTCACCAACCATACCTAAATCATCCCCTTTGTAGAAGTCTCTTTACGTAGGTAGCCCCTAAATACAATCCTAACATCCCATATGTCATTTTCACCTTTAGTTGTCCCGTAGAGGTTTGTAATAACAAAGTTGACAGAAAGTGTCAACTAACTTAACATATTATGTAGCCCGTAAAGGTTAGGGAACTGTTAAAGTGAAATCCTCAAGGCCTCCATCAAACTTAGGTATAGTTTTTTGGAACATTCAAATTAAATTACTTGTACACAGCGTCAACTATCGACACGATCAGAAAACATGTAAAAACAAACTGCAACGTGAAGTTTTATTGATGTTTGCTAAATGACTAAATAATAATTTTAATTGAATATTATTATGTTACATAATATAAGCTGCATTTGCTATAGTATGAGATGAGAGCGCCATCTATTGACATCATTGTGAAGTTCTGTTGTTGCTGCTCATTAAAAGTTAAATAATTTAGTTTCCTTATTACATTTATCTAATTTTAGTATTTGTTGTTCAAGTACATGATATTACGCTAAAATTATAAAACTTTCAAGCCCCAGCTCTCAATGGTTATTCCGTTGTGAGGTCAAATATAATCTCCACTTTGAAAGCCCCCCATTTCGTCAATTTTAGGAAAAAAATTAAAAAAAAAATACTTTTGTACTCTGTTCCACATTATCTTTAAAATGACGTACTGTAAACCTATGAAAAGCAAAAAATTTTTTTTTTCTTCGCTTTCGCTTCTATGAGAGCGGGGGGCTGAAATAAAGATTTTTATAACTTTTTAAGCCATTTTCGGCTGGAGGCCATCGGTTTACATATTATATCTAAAATTGAAGTAATTACGTTCAGTAATACAGAAGTTATAAGGCTCTGACAGACGGACGGACGGACGGACGGACGGACGGACGGACAAGTGCAAATTCACTCAAGTAGACTCAAAGACCTTCGCTTCGCTCGGTCGAATATCATCAGCTAGTACTACCTACCCACATACTATTATGTATGGTTTTTAACATATTACATGAGAATACTCGGGTAAGTATTACCTTAGGCTCCTATTTGTAGGAATAATAAAACAAGATATAATCAAAGAAAACAAGATAAATGGGGCGGGAAATCTCCGGTTCGCAAAGACGCTTTATGATTATGATGTACGCACGCGCACGTGTTCAACTGTTCAACAACCAAATTAATTATTATTTGCGGGTTGTTGTGAGCACAGAGTTGTCTATTTCCGTTCAAATCTGCATCCTCTCTAATGAGAAACTTATCTCTTTTACGGATAAATGGAAATAATAAATAATTTATTCGTAATTGGAAAAAAATGATTTACATAATGCTTATGTACTAACTTTGATATACAATAGTACCTAAATTAAAAAAATATATAATTAGCAAACAAACTGGCTACATCAGACCCTGGATATTATCTAGGACCAGAGTACTTGTTAAGACAAATTAAACGTGCCCAAACTCGATGGGGTTACGTCGTTTTATTAAAGAGTTATTAATTATTATAGCCAACTTCTAAGAGTGGTGCAAGCCGGTAGTGTCAAGGCCGGGTCCAAAATCTTACAATAGGTATACTTACATATTATACTTAAGTAATAAGTAATACTTTATTATGATGATTATTGTAGTAATTGAGGACCTGGAGAGTGATATAGGCTACTTTACACTCCGGAAAAACATTAGGGTTCTCGCGGACTTGTCAACGCTAGAAACTCATAAAAACCTAGTAAAAAGAGGTATTTCATAATTTCTCGGTATGTAGCCGTTTATGTAAGCCTGTCATGTACACTGCTGCACTGTAGCGGGTGGCGAGACTAAAAATAGAGTTGTTCATACGCCATAGATAACGCAGGAGGTATTTGGTACACAATGCACGAGGTGACTGGGGCATCACTTCCGCTGCATGCCTGTCGAGGACGCGCTCCACTCGGCGCATACTCGCAAGTCGAACCTTAGGTACTAATGCTTGAAACACACAAAAAGAGGAACGGGAACTGGCTGGATGTCACATTAAGGTCACACACCTGCACCGCTGCGCGATTCGAGGTCTTAACCCCGATATACGTAGGTAATTATGCTATTTATCTGTTATCATTTGTAAAGGTCATCAAAAAGGTCAGGTCAAAAAAGAAAAAGTGTGTTCCAATAATCCACTCCGACGATGCGAGGCGATTGTAGCGTCAATGGACAATTTGCTCAAGCCCAATTCAGTATAATATATCTTTCAGCCAGCCGAACGGCTTACCTAAATTGTTTTAGTAAAACAGATTGTCGAATTGCAGATAGACAAAATAAAAAAAAATGCTATACTGTTAGTAGATTTTTAACCGACTTCAAAAAAAAACAAAAAGAGGAGGTAATCAATTCGACGCTTTTTTTTGTCGATGTCCATCCATATCTCCATCAAATCTTAACTGATTTCAATAAAAAATTTTTATTTGAAAGGGTGTATTTACAGGTAGATCCCATTTAAATTTGGCGAAGATTTGATGAATATATATCTTCGGAGATGGAAGACGGAACTCCTCAATGAATGAGAGGAAATCGCTCGCGATCAGAGTATGTGTAGAGTGTAGACTTTCAACCATGCTTAGTACATAACATACATACATAAGCTAAATTTCTATTTATCATCTTATTTTTACAAGCTTTTATTTAAGTTGCAATGTATGTTTGGGTCAAATCTTGCAAGATATTAGAACCATTCCCGGTTTCCGATTGAGCTGAAAATGTGCATGTACATGTAAATCGGATTATACAATGCACTATTATTGTAACATGGAGCTGTTCTGATGATAGAGGCGGAAGATGGTTATGGGAATTCTGTAGTAGATTCGTTTTGATTCTACATAGAATGCAATGGTGCCACCATTGAGCTGATGAGCTGATGCTGCAAATTTGGTGAAGATCTGATGAATATCTTCGGTGATAGAGGACGGAACTCCTCAATTAATACAAACAAATCAATCGCGATCAGAGAATTTGTAGATTTATCCTATGAAGCTACACTAAAAAGCTTAAAATAATAATATGTATATAAAAATTCTTTTAAAAAAACCGACTTCAAACACCACTGAAAAGTATAAAATAATTTCAGTTTGTAAACGTATGTTGAAGTCGAGCGGGCCTCAATAGAACCATGAAACTGCAACGCTAGCCCGACTTCAACATACCTGTACCAAGTACTATATTAAGTATATTCTGTGTCTGGACCTACAAACTAAAATTTTGGCTAGCGTGGCGCATTCGTTTCATCGTTTCTATTTATCGTTTCAATGCGCTTCGACTCTGATGCGTCAATGTGAATCCACGCTTATTGGTGTAGAGAACGGTACTAGGTACTATATATTATAGGATCGGAAAAAAAAATCGTTGGACCATAACTGCGTATAAACTGGTTAAATGAAAGCCAATATTTGTTAGAAGACGAAGATCTTATCACAATATAATTATTACTGTCAGCGACTGCGTGACTGTAATATTTTAGCCATTCTACTAAATCCTGCCACAGTTACAACACGCGGTACTGAAAGCCAACACAACAATGTAATGCTCGCCAAATAACTGTAAACACGAACAATACATTACACGTTCGATGCAGTTGCTATTACGGCCCCCTGTTTACATAATAACACTTACGGGCTTATGTAACTATACCTACTCTACCTTGTTTCATATCAGCGTTAAACGATTGCTGACTTTATTTGCTGTCAAAAAATAGATAGATCAGCAATAGATCGGTTTTTACAAGCTTTTATTTAGCTTGACCAGTTTATTTATTTGTTTGTTTGGGTCAAATCTTGCAAGATGAATTAGAACCACTTCCCGGTTTCCGATTGAGCTGAAATTTTGCATGTATGTGAACTCTGTAATAAAACGATGTAACCCCATCGAGTTTGGGCTCGTTTGATTCGTCATGACAAGAACTCTGATCCTAGATGATATCTAGAGTCTAATGATGTAGCTACTAAAAGCTTGTATTTAAAAATATTTTTTTAAATTTACACTTGTTTAACTTGTAATGGACTTGCCTTTGCCTTTCAAAACTTGTCAGATAATATTTTTCGCGCATCCATACGTCTGACAACGATTAGCCATTCCTTCACAAAAATATTTTCTGTGCATTTCATAAAGACGTGTGAGTTTTATGCTAAGGTGACGATGTGAAGGTGACAGCAGATTTGGCTTGGAATTACAGTTTTTTTGCTGCCACGTTACGTTCACAATGTAGTTGTAGGCACGATTTGCTTTTTAGACAGTATATAAAGTTGGCAATCGTCAAAGTATAGGTATAGGTACGTCGAGAGTGTGTTTCATTTTTCAATCATTTTTACACGTGTGGCGAAGCGGTATGCGGTGGATTTATCTCTGATAATTATTATTTAGTTGCCAAACTGGAAGTTGGCCGGAAACGCCTTTTATCAGAAAAGGTTCACAGATTAGCAGACAGCAGAGAGCAGGATTTGTTTTAGATCAAAATCAAAATGACGGATGTATATAACATACAAATATTTTCCGTACTGGAGTTACAGTTTTTAAATTTTTATCCTTATTGGAACATGCAATAGAGTTGGTACGATAGTGTATATTTTGTTACTAATTAACACAAACACGGTCAAGTCAAGACCCGAGGGAAATATAGGTTTGAGCGAGCGATATATTTGCCCTTTACACTCTTTGAATATTTAAAAAGTACCGTCAGTTTCACTCACCCCGACCGACCTCTGTGCATATTTGATACATTTTGGGTACAAGCAACATAGATATTGAATATTAAGAAATGTATGAGAGGGTGCATAAAAAGTATCCTAAAGTTATAAAGCTATAAAACATCAAAGAAAATATTGTTATACCACAATCATATGATATTGGTCAAAGTCATTTTAAAACGTTTCTTGTACATTTCAGAGTTTCTACAGAGAAGTGCACAAAATGGATGGATGGATTAAGTTATTAAACTTAATAATAATAATAAATAATTAGTAGGACAGCATTACAAATCGCATTGCGATGATTGCATAGTTAGCCTTAAGTTAGGTACCTATGGCTATAGGAATAAGGCGTATGTAGGTACATCCATCAAGCAGGACCTATAATATTATTATGTTCCAATGGTTATGAGGAATTGTGTGCCTACTAATCTACTAAGTAGGTATACTTAACTCGATGTACCTACTTACTTGAAGTTCACGCTCAGGCCATTATCACATGCATAATAGAGAGGAGTAGAGCTTCGTGAAAGGTTAACGCCGTCTGACATGCCCTAAGTCGAAACCAAATAATTTAGTCCATGCTTTATTAGTCACGGAATAAACATTAAATTATTTTCCACCTTTGAAGACACCAGAGGTGCGATTTTCTAAATATTGCCGATCAAAATCTTATTCATTTCGTGGCATTAGCGTCAAAGTAAAAGATTCCTTGACTGTCAACCGATTCTCACATGGAGCGTTATGGAGCGTATCGTATATACCTAAACGTATGAGAATACATACACGAAATTGAGCTATAATTTAATGCCGTTATGGTTTATTTTACTTTGACACTAATGCCATGAAATGAATAAGATTTTGATCGGCACCTTTTAGACAATCGGGGGGCAGTTTAACATAATCTTAACTTGTAGAGAAAAGTTAGAGACTTCGGCTGTCGTATTGTCAAAAAGTGATACCTATTCTATTGAGCGTCATTCTTGATTATTTTACTAAAGAGATAAGACAACGTAGGAGTGTTTGTATACCAATAATGGAGTAAGGAGGAACATGAGTATTAATAAGACTTATCAGTTTATTATCATTATATCTGTAGCTACTTACTTAGTGTTTTTATTTCTCAGGGTGAATACGGTACATTCAGTGCGTTTGGTGCGTCCACCTGTCAGTCGGAGATTAAGTTTACAAGTGCCGAAATAAATTGTTATTGTTTAAGTGTATTCATGATATATATAAAAATGCGATAAAGGTTTGCTTAATTCAAATGAACCGACACAACGCATATCACTCGCTTATTTTATTGCCATAAATTAGCGCACTACAAAAACAAAGTTTGCCAATTAATAATTCATGCCAATAACCCCCTACCAACTTCCATACCCCCTTCCAAATTTGTCCGCTACTATTTTAAACTGCATCGTCATTTATCATCACTTGACATCGTAGTATCTTGTTGGAATAATAATTAGTAACGAATTTTTTGCATATTTATTTTTAAGCTATTGCATAGCTTTTATCGCGGGCTTTGAGTGCGGCGACCGAATCAAGAAATTCCGTAACGAAAATAAACCTAACACCCCGTCGCGTCGTTTCAGTTCGGCAGACTTCGGCACGGTGTTTGTGTGCGTGCGACTAGAAAATGCTATGCAATAGCTTTACCGCGGCAGTCCCCGAGTGTCACACGTATTTGTTTTTAAGGCTTTAAGATGCGTGAAATAACCTTGAGAAACGGAGCCAACCTAGACTTATTTCAACGTCACCGCCATCTAGCGGCTACGCTCGGTACTTGCTCGAGAACTCAGCAAGTACATGAGAGTACCTCGAAATATATCGACGATAAAATAAACGTGCAGAGGGAACAGTGTTTTATGTTATCCTACCTAGTATGTTTGGGCCTCACTGAGATTGAAAGAGTCTCCATTGCTTTAGCTTCACCTAGTAGGCGCAATGTACCATAACGAGCTTGCAAGTAGTTTATAAGTTCGAGGTAATTAATTCTTTTTGCTGTTATTCTTACCTTAATTATTTTTAATAGGTCTTTTAAAATCATTGTATTCTTTGATAGTTTTTAGGGTTTCGTACCCAAAAGGTGCCAACCCTGTTTTATCAAAAATATTTATTTAGGTAATAAACAAAAAATCGGCCAAGTGCGAGTCAGGCCTCGCTCTTTTAGGGTTCCGTGCATAATATGACCAAATCACTTTTTTAAAACTAGATACACATTTAGATAACTTAGTTCTGAGTTAGTATTAAATTAGGAAGCAGTGTTAGCCTAGTGGTTAGGACTGTGGTCTCCTATTCGGGGGGGTCGCAGGTTCGATCCCGGGTACGCACCTCTGACTTTTCGGAGTCAAGTGCGTTTAAGCAATTAACTATCACTTGCTTCAACGGTGAAGGAAAACATCGTGAGGAAACCTGCACATCTGAGAGTTCTTCATAATGTTCTCGAAGGTGTGTGAAGTCCACCAATTCGCATTGGGCCGGCGTGGTAGACTATGGCCTATAACCCTTCTCTGAGAGGAGACCTGCGCTCAGTAGTGAGCCGTTGATGGGTTGCTAATGATGAAATGATGATGATGATTAAATTAGGATATGGGAAAAGAATGCTCGTTTGTTTTGGTCACAACTTTGAAGGCCCCTATTTCTTCATTTTTGAAGCTTTTCCATGCATGGGAGCCCCCTTTATTTTTTAATTTAATTTTATTTTTATTATTTGTTGTTATAGCGGAAATAAAAATACACACTGTGAAAATTTCAACTATGTATTACTGTTTACGAGATATTATAGTCCAGTAAAAAGTTAAATGAAACCATGATCTGACCAGTTTTGGCGCAATGAGTAAAAATGTGTTCATTAATACTTAAATAAAGATATTATGAAAGAAATTTTGATTTACATTTAGGGGAAAGGGATGAAAAAAATAAAAAAGGGGTTGAAAAATGCCTTTTAAATAACTTAATAACGGTAGGAAATAGAAAAAAAAGTTTCAAGTAAAAGTTGTAGAGAAAAAAATTCTACACAAAAAAGTTCCTTTTCATTTTTTTGTTATCTGCTTTAGTTTAGCTGCAAAAAATAAAAATTAAATTTGCTTTGTAATTAATTATAAAGATGTATAAAGGCGGGAAACATAGTGCCTATCTCAATTAATTAAGTTTTGAATAACGGTAGTACAGTCAAATTAATAAGGTATTTTTTCGAAATAGAAGATACTTCCGAACATTATCCAACAGTTTTCAAAATCGGTCATCGTAGCTATTAAAACTCTAACCTGCGTGATGTCAGATTTCAGATTGAAACTTTTTCGCTTTATATATTAAAAAGTTAGACTTTAGACTGTTTGACTTTAATTTGTTTTTAACCAATTTTAAAAAAAGAGGAGGTTCTCAATTCGCTCGCTGAGTCTTCTATTGCAAACTTCAAAAATCTAGATACTCTGATATAAAAATATAGGCCAATTATTTATACCTTTCATCCCATTGTTTATGACAATGGAGATTGGGAAATAATTTGTTAGTTAACAATTGAATAACATTTTGAAAAATGGTGGTTAAACTTTTGTTTCTCCAGGGCTCGATTCTTTCAAGTGTTAAGAAGATACTAGAAGTTTTTCAAATTTTTAAAATCACATCTTATGTTATAAAAAAAATATTTTTATTGCTGAACTCTCTTTAGCGGGGGCGCGCGCATGCTGTAACAGCCGCGCGGAGCCCTATTTTCAACGTCAAATTAAAATTATAAATAATGGAGATAGAATCCCGGGACTTGGGACTTTTTTATTGGAAATTTCCTCCTCTTAACGAGCTTTTTTCAAAATTGCTTAAATGTCAATATTTTTCGAGTTATTAACAAAAAATCGGCCAAATGCGAGTCGGGCCTCGCTCTTTTAGGGTTCCGTTAAAAAAATTAAATTAAAATATTTTCATGTACCCATGGAAACATTTTAATTTAATTTTTTTAATTTAATTTAATTTTTATTATTTGTTGTTATAGCGGCAATAGAAATACATAATATGTGAAAATTTCATCTGTTTATCTATTAAGGTTTACGAGATACAGCCCGCTGACAGACGGACGGACGGACGGACGGACGGACGGACGGACGGACGGACAGCGTAGGCTTAGTAATAGGGTCCCGTTGGTACCCTTTGGGTACGGAACCCTAAAAACGAAATATTTTTTTTTTTATTTTTTTTATTATAACATATTTTTTATTATGACATTTTGACTTTATACAGTATACTACATTAAACCAATTTTTTATTAAATCATTTTTTTTCATCTTATTTTGTTAATAACAATTGCAATATTTTACCTGCACCAAAATCCTTCAAAAACATTTTTCTAGAGGTGATTCCGACTCGAATGAGCCATCGCTCATATTTTTAGGACCTTTATCTCTATTTTTCACGTTTTTGAACTTGTTGACTAGACTAATACGTAGGTATGTATTTACGAATTCAAATAAATATTGACGAATTTCAAAACATAACATTGACATAACATTTGACGACCTCCCTGGCTCAGTGGTGAGCTGTGTTGTCTTAAACTGGGAGGTCTCGGGTTCGATTCCCGGCGGGGTCAATTTTGGAATTTATAATTTCTGAATTGTCTCTGGTCTGGTCTGGCGGGAGGCTTTGGCCGTGGCTAGTTACCACCCTACTGTCAAAGACGTGCCGCCAAGCGATTTAGCGTTCCGGCACGATGGCGTGTAGAAACCAATTAGGGGTATGGGTTGAATATTCACTGCCATACCCCTTCGAAGTTAGCCCGCTACCATCTTAGACTGCATCGTCACTTACCATCAGGTGAGATCGCAGTCAAGGACTAGCTTGTCATCGAATAAAAAAAACACTTCGGCGATGAAACTTGACAACATAATAGTGCTGTCAATAAAGAGAACAATTAGTTCAGTTTCTACACTTTTTTGCCAAGTTGTACGAAATTAAAAATCACATCAGTGTGAATTTGCAGTACGCATGAGGCGTAATATAAAATAAAGAGAACAATTAGTTCAGTTTCTACACTTTTTTGCCAAGTTGTACGAAATTAAAAATCACATCAGTGTGAATTTGCAGTACGCAGGAGGCGTAATATAAAATAAAGAGAACAATTAGTTCAGTTTCTACACTTTTTTGCCAAGTTGTACGAAATTAAAAATTACAGCAGTGTGAATTTGCAGTACGCATGAGGCGTAATATAAAATTCGATCCGTAGTCAACCCAAGTCAGTTGACTTGGGTTGACTACGGATAGAAAAATACCTGAAAAATACGGAGGTATGACAAAATACGAATTTCATACCATATCAAAATACTTAAGTATATGAGACGTGTCCATGCTTAAAACTAAGTATACAAAAGTCATGCGTTTCATCAAACTATTGTCAGGTTTTGTGCTGTGCAACTCAATCATATTTTTGTATCAGAGTATCTAGATTTTTGAAGTTTGCAATAGAAGACTCAGCGAGCGAGCCCCACACAAATGAAGTTTGATTCTTATTTGATTATGTTATCGAATTCTGTTTGTAACTCTGGAAACTAGTATGTTTTTAGTTTTATTTGTAAAGTATAATAAATGGCCAATTGCGTGTCGGGCCACGCGCAGTGTAGGGTTCCGTAGTTGCCAGTCACAATATTATGCGTATAATTTTAGGCCTATATTGTACACACTTCTAAGTAGAAGTGTGTAAAATATAGGCCTAAAATTAGGCCGATCACTGCCGCTATAATCTATACTAAAAAATACTTTTTAAAAAACCGACTTCAGACGCCCGCGCCACTACAAAGTATATAATTTATTGTTGTTATTGTAAAAAGCGCTCGACCGATTTCGATAAAATTTAAATGGGACCACCTGGGAAGTATACCCTTTGAAACAAAAAAAAGAATTTTGCAAATCGGTTCAGGTGTCTTCGAGTAATCGGTGAACATACACAAAAAAAAGGATTCCGACGAATTGAGAACCTCCTCCTTTTTTTAAATTGGTTAAAAACAAATTAAAGTCAAACAGTCTAAAGTCTAACTTTTTAATATAGAAAGCGAAAAAGTTTCAATCTGAAATCTGACATCACGCAGGTTAGAGTTTTAATAGCTACGATGACCGATTTTGAAAACTGTTGGATGATGTTCGGAAGTATCTTCTATTTCAAAAAAATCGGCCAAGTGCGAGTCGGGCCTCGCTCATTTAGGGTTCCGTTAAAAAAAAAATACATAAAAATATTTCCATGTACCCATGGAAATATTTTATTTAATTTTTTTAATTTAATTTAATTTTTATTATTTGTTGTTGTAGCGGCAATAGAAATACACAATCTGTGAAAATTTCAACTGTCTACCTATTACGGTTACCGAGATACAGCCCGCTGACAGACGGACGGACGGAAGGACGGACGGACGGAAGGACGGACGGACAGCGTAGGCTTAGTAATAGGGTCCCGTTGGTACTCTTTGGGTACGGAACCCTAAAAATACCTTATTAATTTGACTGTACTACCGTTATTCAAAGCTTAATTAATTGATAGGATAGGCACTATGTTTCCCGCCTTTATACATCTTTATAATTAATTACAATGCAAATTTAATTTTTATTTTTTGCAGCTAAACTAAAGCAGATAGCAAAAAAAATCGGCCAAGTGCGAGTCGGGCCTCGCTCTTTTAGGGTTCCGTTAAAAAAATTAAATAAAAATATTTCCATGTACCCATGGAAATATTTTAATTTAATTTTTTTAATTTAATTTAATTTTTATTATTTGTTGTTATAGCGGCAATAGAAATACATAATATGTGAAAATTTCATCTGTTTATCTATTAAGGTTTACGAGATACAGCCCGCTGACAGACGGACGGACGGACGGACGGACGGACGGACGGACGGACGGACAGCGTAGGCTTAGTAATAGGGTCCCGTTGGTACCCTTTGGGTACGGAACCCTAAAAACGAAATATTTTTTTTTTGTTTTTTTTATTATAACATATTTTTTATTATGACATTTTGACTTTATACAGTATACTACATTAAACCAATTTTTTATTAAATCATTTTTTTTCATCTTATTTTGTTAATAACAATTGCAATATTTTACCTGCACCAAAATCCTTCAAAAACATTTTTCTAGAGGTGATTCCGACTCGAATGAGCCATCGCTCATATTTTTAGGACCTTTATCTCTATTTTTCACGTTTTTGAACTTGTTGACTAGACTAATACGTAGGTATGTATTTACGAATTCAAATAAATATTGACGAATTTCAAAACATAACATTGACATAACATTTGACGACCTCCCTGGCTCAGTGGTGAGCTGTGTTGTCTTAAACTGGGAGGTCTCGGGTTCGATTCCCGGCGGGGTCAATTTTGGAATTTATAATTTCTGAATTGTCTCTGGTCTGGTCTGGCGGGAGGCTTTGGCCGTGGCTAGTTACCACCCTACTGTCAAAGACGTGCCGCCAAGCGATTTAGCGTTCCGGCACGATGGCGTGTAGAAACCAATTAGGGGTATGGGTTGAATATTCACTGCCATACCCCTTCGAAGTTAGCCCGCTACCATCTTAGACTGCATCGTCACTTACCATCAGGTGAGATCGCAGTCAAGGACTAGCTTGTCATCGAATAAAAAAAACACTTCGGCGATGAAACTTGACAACATAATAGTGCTGTCAATAAAGAGAACAATTAGTTCAGTTTCTACACTTTTTTGCCAAGTTGTACGAAATTAAAAATCACATCAGTGTGAATTTGCAGTACGCATGAGGCGTAATATAAAATAAAGAGAACAATTAGTTCAGTTTCTACACTTTTTTGCCAAGTTGTACGAAATTAAAAATCACATCAGTGTGAATTTGCAGTACGCAGGAGGCGTAATATAAAATAAAGAGAACAATTAGTTCAGTTTCTACACTTTTTTGCCAAGTTGTACGAAATTAAAAATTACAGCAGTGTGAATTTGCAGTACGCATGAGGCGTAATATAAAATTCGATCCGTAGTCAACCCAAGTCAGTTGACTTGGGTTGACTACGGATAGAAAAATACCTGAAAAATACGGAGGTATGACAAAATACGAATTTCATACCATATCAAAATACTTAAGTATATGAGACGTGTCCATGCTTAAAACTAAGTATACAAAAGTCATGCGTTTCATCAAACTATTGTCAGGTTTTGTGCTGTGCAACTCAATCATATTTTTGTATCAGAGTATCTAGATTTTTGAAGTTTGCAATAGAAGACTCAGCGAGCGAGCCCCACACAAATGAAGTTTGATTCTTATTTGATTATGTTATCGAATTCTGTTTGTAACTCTGGAAACTAGTATGTTTGTAGTTTTATTTGTAAAGTATAATAAATGGCCAATTGCGTGTCGGGCCACGCGCAGTGTAGGGTTCCGTAGTTGCCAGTCACAATATTATGCGTATAATTTTAGGCCTATATTGTACACACTTCTAAGTAGAAGTGTGTAAAATATAGGCCTAAAATTAGGCCGATCACTGCCGCTATAATCTATACTAAAAAATACTTTTTAAAAAACCGACTTCAGACGCCCGCGCCACTACAAAGTATATAATTTATTGTTGTTATTGTAAAAAGCGCTCGACCGATTTCGATAAAATTTAAATGGGACCACCTGGGAAGTATACCCTTTGAAACAAAAAAAAGAATTTTGCAAATCGGTTCAGGTGTCTTCGAGTAATCGGTGAACATACACAAAAAAAAGGATTCCGACGAATTGAGAACCTCCTCCTTTTTTTAAATTGGTTAAAAACAAATTAAAGTCAAACAGTCTAAAGTCTAACTTTTTAATATAGAAAGCGAAAAAGTTTCAATCTGAAATCTGACATCACGCAGGTTAGAGTTTTAATAGCTACGATGACCGATTTTGAAAACTGTTGGATGATGTTCGGAAGTATCTTCTATTTCAAAAAAATCGGCCAAGTGCGAGTCGGGCCTCGCTCTTTTAGGGTTCCGTTAAAAAAAATTAAATAAAAATATTTCCATGTACCCATGGAAATATTTTAATTTAATTTTTTTAATTTAATTTAATTTTTATTATTTGCTGTTATAGCGGCAATAGAAATACATAATATGTGAAAATTTCATCTGTCTATCTATTACGGTTTACGAGATACAGCCCGCTAACAGACGGACGGACGGACGGACGGACGGACGGACGGATGGACGGACGGACAGCGTAGGCTTAGTAATAGGGTCCCGTTCGTACCCTTTGGGTACGGAACCCTAAAAATGAAGTGGAACTTTTTTGTGTAAAATTTTTTTCTCTACTACTTTTACTTGAAACTGTTTTTTCTTTTTCCTACCGTTATTAAGTTATTTAAAAAAAAGGCATTTTTCAACCCTTTTTTTATTTTTTTCATCCCTTTCCCCTAAATTTAAATCAAAATTTCTTTTATAATATCATTATTTAAGTATTAATGAACACATTTGTACTCATTGCGCCAAAGCTGGTCAGATCATGGTTTCATTTAACTTTTTACTGGACTAAATAGCACAATTTTATTTATTTACCTTATTTAAGGTTAGTGCCAATTAAGATAGACCTCTAAATTGTATGAGCGCCCATACAACTCGGAGGACTATCTTAATTGGCTTCTATTATTTATGTATGGGGACACCCTTTAAAATTCAACTTTTTTATTTTTTGTAATTTTTCCTTTATTTGTGCTGGTAGACCTTGCATTTTGTCAAATTTTGTGATTCTAGGTCAACGAGAACTACCATATAGGTTTTCGACCCAAAACCTATAGAGTAGGTACTTCCGGTTGACCAAGAATTGTCAATTTTGGTTAAAAGCAAGGTAAGACCTATGGTATGGGTATAGTTGAGGACCTGGAGGGTGACATAGGCTACTTTTTATCCCAGAAAATCAAAGAGTTCCCAAGGGAGTTCAAAAACTAAATCCACGCGGACGAAGTCGCGGGCATCAGCTAGTTAAATAATAATTATATATATACTTCTAATAATCCATTTAGTGTCAAAGTAAAATAATCCTTGATTGTATTGATAAAAAGTCACAAATTCAGTAAGTACAACCGATTATGGAGAGTTATGGAGCGTATCATACATAGGTAAATGTATAAGAATGCATACACGAAATTGAGCTCTAATTCAATGCTGTTATGGTTTATTTTACTTTGACTCTAATGACATCGAATACGATTACCATCAATCGCTTAACTATAGACAATTGGACCTGTTACAGTTTTATTATAAGTAGGTATAGATAATACTAGCTGATGCCCGCGACTTTGTCCGCGTGGATTTAGTTTTTAAAGTCCCTCGGGAACTCCTTGATTTTCCGGGATAAAAAGTAGCCTAGATGTTGACCCAATTAATAAGTTACCACGGTATAAAATTTTGTAGAAATCTGTGCGGTAGTTTTTACGTGAAAGAAGGACAAACAAACATACAAAAATTAAATACAAATCTGTTTTGGGCTCAGTATCGATAGTAAAGCATCCCCCAATTAAAATTTTCAAAATATATTAAATGTACCTACAGAAATCTTCCAGTTACAGTTTTATTATATGTATAGATTAATTATAAGAGTGAATTGCGAATGTCAACCCCTATCTATATTAAAAATCTCGAGTCACGAAGTATGTTCGGGATAAACTTGAAACTACTACGCCGATTTTGATCAAACTTCGTAACTATCTGTAATTTGGTCCAACTTCTCGGACGAAGTCGCGAACATATAAGCTAGTTATTACATGATGTCCTCCCGACCGAATCCGATCACGGCGGCCAACCTCCTATGCTAAAACGTCGCCTTAGAGGTCAGCCATCTGCGCGGGAGATATTATAGTGCAGAAGTGTGTGCGCAACCACAGGTGCACTCTCTATTCCCTCACTCTCATAGTCCGATGGTACGGAAATCCGACACGACCGGAGAGAGATCAGGCGCAGGACCGACGGTTTTACGTGCTCTCCGAGGCACGGGGGTGACTAACCAGTAACCACCAACTTCCTAACTCCGGGCCAGTACTGAGAATTTCTTTGGCAGAAAAACGCAATACTTTTTTTTAACGGCCGCAGCCCGACCCGGGAATCGAACCCGGGATCTCGTCATCCGCAGTCGAACAAGCTGACCACTAGACCAACGAGGCAGTTAGTTATTACATGACGTGTTGTCCACAGTAGGTACCTACGTATATCATCTATACTTACCTCAAGCAATTTTTATCAACATGCCTATGTAATCGAAAAATAACAAATATAAAATATAGGTACTAAATATAAAGTGTAAGTAAATACTCACATATACATTTTTAATTCTCTTGCTCTTTTAACAAGATATTTTTTCTTATGTTTTGGCATTTTTGACCTGCACTATTCACTATTTACAGTGTAAATATTTATAGTGTAAATTTTACACTATTCTTTGACCGATTAAAAAGTTAACTTATTTACAAAACACACACACACAACACACAACATATTAAATCTATGAATATAAAAATATGTACACATTAGTATAATCCCGGGAATCGAATCCGGGACCTCGTCATCTGTAGTCGAATTTGCTAACCACTAGACCACGTCTTGTATAATACCTATACAACCACTAAATCACAAGATCTACGGTACCTACAGTCGACAGCTGTTCAATGGTACGAGTGAATTGCGAATGTCAACCCTATTGTTATAGGAATAAGGCACGTTGAAAGTCATACTGTCAGGCTTGACTTGATGTTTTGCTGTTATCCACTGTTATGTAGGTATCTACCTCAAACTTAGACCATTCAAAAAATATGGTCTAAGACCTCAAGCAATTTTTATCAACATGCATATCATCATCATCACCATCATAATCATCATCATCAGCAACCCATCAACGACTCACTACTGAGCGCAGGTCTCCTTTTAGATAAGGGTTAAATAATAGAATAGAAATGCTTTTTATTCAAATAAACTTTTATACAAGTATTTTTGAATCGTCGATGATTCTACCGCTCGCGCTGGTTTGAAATGCCCTTCCTGCCGAGAAGAACCAGCAAGAAACTCGGCAGTTGCTCTTTTCAAAACAAGTTTACAATATAATAGATATTATGCTATGTTTGCACTGTTTCCACAATGAGGGGAAGTTCCACAAAAGCATTCCTATAATTCAACACATGTTAAGACGGGCAGACAGAAAGTAGCCCCATTCCCGCCGGTGGCACCCGTTCACGGGCATGACGCATGACCCAGGCATTGCTTCAGGCCATAATCCACCCAATGCGAATTGGTGGATTACACATACCTTCGAGAACATTATGGAGAACTCTCAGGTGTGCAGGAGTGCAGGATTCCTCACGATGATTTTAATTGCTTAAATGCACATTACTCCGAAAAATCAATAGTGCCCGGGATCGAACCTGCGACCTCCCGAATAGGAGACCACAGTTCTAACCGCTAGGCTATCACTGCTTACATTATTATGCCTAGCATAGGTAATAATCGAAAAAATAACATATTACACTAACTAAAAATTGTAGGTAAATATTCACCAATACATTTTTAATTGTCCACCTGTTTGGCATTTTCGAATTCACTATTCTTTGATTATTTAAGAAGTTTATAAAAGTTTATGTATTTACAAAAAAATATTTACAGTTACCGACTTAAAGATTTTATCTAAACTAAGTAAATCTATTAATATAAATATTTAGAAATTGGTATAAACTCCTTAAAAGCTAAAATTAATTTCAACGAAGTCGCTGCAAAACCGATGCGCGGTCTTCCCTCCGCAACGTCCCGGCAGGGACTGTGGATGGGGCTCGCGAGTGTTTATCAGCTCGGATTTAGTTGAATTTCAGGTTAATATTACTATACACGATTGTAATGCGGCGTAAAAATAAAGTTAAATAGCGAAAAGATTCATATTTTTAATACCTTTTTTTGTGTGCAAGAACGAATTAAAAAGCTAGCGCGCTTTTGGAGAAGTTATGCAAATTATGTCAAAAATAGGTACTCTTTGGGGTTTTTTTTACAAGAGGGGGTTGACAAAAATAAACATTTTTAATAGCCAAAACAGTTATTGAATCTTTATCTTTCATTCTTTATTTTTTATTTACGGCTTAAATCAACAATTATGTTGATATGTTGAATTAAACAACCATGGGATTTAGACATTCACGCTTCTTAAGGCCTTAAGTTTATAATGTTACCTACAGGATTATAAATTGTATCATATGTAATGACGATAATTCAGAGCTATCAGCACTCTTCCTAGCATAACCCTGTTAAATACTCTATTTGATATATTTGCGAAGTTTGATGTCAATCTGACCAGATTCTAAGATTCAAAATTAACTAGGTTTAAATGAAAACTCGAGTTTACCCAAGCTTACGGGATTAATTTTTCATTCCCATTTTTATTAAGTTACAATTTTGAACTAGGTACTCGTAGATATGATTAAAGCAACGTTGCATGACTTGTAATCTATTAGACATATTTAAATTATAGTTATAATACAACAAGGATAACTTTGAAGTTTGTATTGGATTTCTTGCATGTTTAATTGTTGACATGCGTATAACGACTTGAAACGTCGCTTCTAGCGTTGTCTTGTACCTATAGGCACTATACCTTGGTACACAACTCCCTGCAATGTAAGCGTTTCACATAGTGAAATCGACAATCGACGGCTATGAAATAACACGCCTCTGAGTTGACAAAACGGTCCAATCTAAATGAAATAGATTAGTGAAGTGGATTGAATATTCGAAGTTTCGAAGTAAGCATGATAGGTACGTCTATGGATTTTTTAGGTAGGTATATTGATATCTACCTATATTTTGGTCAGTATAATGTCCACATTTGCTCATTATACTTTTAGTAATAATTAATAATAATTATTTATTACTGTCACCTCCATGGTTTGGAGACCGCGTAGAGCGTCGCGTCGCGTTGGTCCAGCGCTCCGGGTCGTGTCGGATAAAAATTTCCGATCCATCGGACATTGGATTATGAGAGTGTGAATAAAAGCGGTGAGTTTGCTCACACACTTGTGCACTATAATATCTCACTCGCAGGTGGCTAACCTTTGTGAAGATGGACCGCCGTGGCCGGGTTCGGTCGGGAGGACATTCTTTTATTATATACCTACTACCTTTTGCCCGCGTCTTCGCGTTCGTTTTTTCAAACCCCTTTTACCCTCTTAGGGGTTGAATTTTCAAAAATCCTTTCTTATGGGATGCTTACGTCATAAAAACTATCTGTATGCCAGAGCCCGATCCATCCAGTGATTTGTAGATCAGTCAGTCACCTTTTCTTTTATTTATATTTACATTAAGCATGTGTGTTTTTCTGTTTGGATTGTCTAACAAAAAAAAATAGGAATCGAATAGGCGAATAAGTTTTTCAGAGGCAGATTGTTTGATAAAAAAATTGAAGTCAACATGAAATTAGCTGGAAAATTTTTACTTGTCGTTAGAGCCATAACTTGGCCTACGTTTTGAATTTGATAGTGTTAACATGCAGCTACTCAACCCGTTTGCGTTTCTGAAATAGAAAAAAAACTTATATTAATGCGATTTCGGTTTTGGAAATTAGCGTTATTTTTCCTTTGTTTTATAATACAGCTAAAATCATTATTTTAATTTTTAATATGGAAAAATGGCTATACAAAAGGAAATCTATGTATCAAAGATAAATCTTATACCTATTTATAAGGATAGGATATTTATTTATAAAGTTTTATACCAGTAAAGTAATTTTATTAACGTTTTAAAACGTCTCGGTAAGTACCACTAAATCTTACCCATGTGAATTAATGAGTGGAAAATTACGGTGTTAATTCGGAAAGCATTTTCATTTGCCATAATATGTTTTATACGATAGTATTTATATCCTTGCATAATTACGTAGTATGTATACTGATACAGGCACACTTAGGTAATCATTTATTTATTATTTTTTCGTTTGCGTATTTTTAGATTGCGAAAAGTACCTACCTAGGTAGCTCTACTGTGGAAGTCGTTACAATCTACCTAGTCTAGTCAATTATTTGAATAAAGTATTGAAGAGATATATATGTATACCTTTTGCTTATTATGTATTTACTTACATACAACGGACGTGCACAAACGACAAATTTTCTCTTCTAAAACATTTTGACGACCTCCCTGGCTCAGTGGTGAGCGCTGTTGTCTTATAACTGGGAGGTCTCGGGTTCGATTCCCGGCTGGGTCAATTTGGGAATTTATAATTTCTGAATTGTTTCTGGTCTGGCTTGGTGGGAGGCTTTGGCCGTGGCTAGTTACCACCCTACTGTCAAAGACGTGCCGCCAAGCGATTTAGCGTTCCGGCACGATGGCGTGTAGAAACCAATTAGGGGTATGGGTTGAATGCTCACTGCCATACCCCTTCAAAGTTAGTCCACTCCCGTCTTAGACTGCATCGTCACTTACCATTAGGTGAGATCGCAGTCAAGGACTAGCTTGTCATCGAATAAAAAAAAATAAAAAAAAAAACATTTTTTTTACAGAAGCTCTGAAAACGTGGGGAAATAAAATTTTATTCAGGAATATTATGAAAATAGATAATAGGAAAATCTTTTTAATTCGTGTAAAAATTGTGTTATGTACACACACTATTACCTAAACATTTGTGATTCATACACGCATTGATTCCATTGCAAAGAAAATTATAGGTTCATTACTCTTGCGTGGTGTGTACTCATAGGCGCGCCTTTGGTTGTACTATGCCTTTGGGCTTATATCCTGTTATCAGTATTGTTATCAGAGTCGGTGTGCTCACACCACGCAAGTGCAAACACCTGCCGAGACCACCTGTCGCATGTACCGTTATATCTTAGAAGCTAGCGATTATGATACGGCACGATAAGGAACAATATGTGATATTTCCGCATATTAAGGCCGACTTGCACCAAACTTCTTAATCATGTTTAGTTAAATTTTGTAATGCTGTCACTTTCTGACAATACTTTTTCAGAGTGGACATGAGAAGCACAGGTATAGAAAATTTAACTAAACATGATTAAGCAGTTTGGTGCAAGTCGGCCTTAAACACTTAAGGGGTTACGAAGTGGACGGCATCACAATATAGCTTAGAGCGTGAATAAATTAAACGTGATGAAGGCGAAGCAGAACAAGCTTTATTGACGTTACCCATTCCATTGTATTATATGAAACTAGCTTTGCCCGCGATAACTTCGTGACCTTTCGTCCGCGTAGAATTAGTTTTTTGAAACTCCGCGGGAACCCACTGTTTTTTCCGGGATAAATGGTTGTATTTATTACATCACTCTCCAAGTCCGCACTAAATAAATGCATATGCAAAATATGCTAAACCATGCAATAAATTAGGTAAATAAAACCAATACTCTTTCGCATTTATAATATTAGTGGGTAGGATGATGTTCTTAGTGTAGCCGATTTTTTTTGCACTAAGCACAAAACTATTGTAAGGATTTTCATTTCAACAAGATAGCAACTAATTTTTTTTGTTGCGAGTGCCTAGTTTGAATCTTGAGCGAGCGAAGGATTCTAATTTATATTTAGAATCCTGATTGTAGTGAAGGATTCAAAGGCACAAGAAACAAAAAATTTTGCTATCGTCTGATACATACAACTTTTCACCTCAACAGCGAAAAAATACAAGATGTAAGAAAAATAATAATTATTGAAACACTAAGGAATTTTTACATTCATGTATATTACGTACTTAAATATGATAAAACAACAGGTTCTGAGCAGGTCTTCATATCTTCAGCAAGTCTCCAATCGTTAAGTAATTCATAGGCTTTCAAGTACTTTTCACGCGACTTTTCCGGAAGAAAGTTTAATTCAGCGTTACACACTGATTCCTTTAATTCTGATAGTGTTAAATTATCACTATTCTTTTAAAACTTTTATAATAACATCTACATAGAAATAAGGTACCAATTATTAAATCGTAGACCATATATACACAATTTTTCTTTTGTTTTCCCGCCATATTTTATTCCTTTTTGTTCGGAATTGTGTCATTCATAAAATAAATATTCAGTAATTAATTTATTTTAATTTTATTTTACGTTTCATGTTGTTTTATAGAACTATAAAGTCTAAAACACAATTTAACGAAGAGTCAAAAGTTTAAATAATAAATTAGAGATTTAAAAATTTTGACCAAATAAAATGTTGGGGTATACAATATTATATACAAAATTTCCGAACATTTCTTGAGACGATGAATTGAAGAAATGCCAATCCAAAGCGTTCTAAATTCAAAACACTTTTTCTTACTGAGTGAGCAAAAACGACTTTTGCTCACTGGTTTTGGGCAGCAAAGGCGCCCTTTTTGAGCTAGAGAGGTGAAAATTTATATTTTACGTTGTTTTCACTTAGCTAAATCGAATCGAATTTGTACACTAAGTATACCCTTCAACTTTGCAATAATTTATGGTAACCATAACAACAATAATAATTCTGGTACCAAGTATGGTTACATTAGCTGACAATCCGTGGACCGACGACGTTAGACGAGTCTCAGGGAACAGGGAGCCTCTAGATACAGGCGGCCCAAGACCTAATCATGTGGAAGTCTATGCAAGGAACATAATATACCTATATCTAGCTGAAGACGTTTACCGTTTGATAAAGAAGACAAGAAAAATATGGTAACATTGACCTGATGTTGTTACGGCATTTTCAGGACTACCCATCTCTAACAACTAACAACAGATGTATCGTGTTAGGGCTCACTAATTTTGCCCTGATGAGCAGTTGACTTATAGACAGTAACCAGAGTCTGATAAGCCTAGGTAGGTGGTCACATGAACTCAAGTTCTATTAAACGTATTCCCAATTTATGAACGATACAGGTATGAGGTAGGTATCACACAGACACATTTACGTACCTATTATAACTGTCAGTGAAGCCACTTAACTGAGCGTGCCAGTAGTCGGTAGGTAGTTGTCATGTTAATAAATCCTATTAGGACTAAAGTCTTCAGTAAGTAGCTTGCGTTCCTTTTATCTATTAACAAGTGTAAATTAAAAATTTTATTTTTAAAAAACAAGCTTTTAGTAGCTGGCTACATCGTCAGACCCTGGCTTTCATTTAGAACCAGACTACTTGTCAAGACGAATTAAAAGAGCCCAAACTCGATGGGGTTACGTCGTTTTATTACAGAGCTGCCAAAACCACCTTCAAGCTTCATCATGAGACCCTGAGTATCATCTAGGACCAGACTACTTGTCAACACTAATCAAACGAGTCTAAACTCGATGGTATTAAGTCATTTTATTACAGAGTTACCAAAACCACCTTCCGGTTTCATCATCAGGCCCTGATCAGATCAGACCCTGGTAACGATCTAAAAACAAAGAACCGTTAGACGTCAAGACGAATCAAACGAGCCGATACCTGATGGGGTTGCGTCGTTTCATTACAGAGTTCCTATGACCACCTTCCAGCTCCATTATCAGACCCTGGTTACCATTGAAAGACAAACTACTCGTCAAGGTGACTCAAACAAGCCCAAACTCGATGAGATTGTGTCGTTTCATTGCGAAGTTCCTATGGCCAAGCCTTCCAGCTCCATCATCAGATCAGCACCATATCATCATAACATTGTATCGTCAAGCGATTTTACACGTATATGCAAAATTTCAGCTCAATCGGTAACCGGGAAGTGGATCAAATTTAATTTGCAAGATTTGATGACTAACATCGTTGATGACAAACATCGTTGATGATAAACATCGTTGATGACAAACATCGTTGATGACAAACATCGATGATGACAAACATCGTTGATGACAAACATCGGGACAGGTGAAGCTAAATAAAAGCTTGGAATAAGTTTTTATTGCATTGTAGGTACGAGGAAGGAAACTATACCAGGATGCCTTATGAGTTATGAGTTATTGACATGTCTATATTATTATGTTTGCTTTAAGGTGACATTGAATGCAACATTGTGCACAATTATGTAGCATTTGATAGTTGGTTAGGTACCTACTTAAATATTATTGCGTCACTATCAGCTGCATAAGTTATTTTCCAGTAAACACCTGGTAAAAAGGAAAACATTAAGCATATACATACATAGTACATTCCTACTTGCTAAATATGAAACCTAATTTTATGTGGTTTTAAGGGTTCCCTACTCCGTACTAAAAACGGAACCCTTATAGGATTATTTCGTTATCCGTCTGTCGGTCTGTCTGTCCGTCTGTCAAGACCCTTTTTCTCAGGAATACGTGGAGACAAACTTCTAAGTTGACGCAATCAAGAGACACGGCCTTTTATGCTCCGTAAATGCCGCATATTTTGACACTCACAAGGGAATCAAAACCTATAGGTACCTATTTCCCGTTGACTCATCATCATAAAGGCATGAAGCAATGCCATGTAGCACAAGTAAAGGAAAAAATCCGAAAATCGTAAAATTGTAGTTGTATCACAAAAAAAAAACATTTTGCGATTATAAGCTTATTTGCAGTTGGTAAACTAACCGCGACTAAAAAGTTTGTACGGAGCCATTGGTGCGCGAGTCCGACTCGCACTTGGCCGGTTTTTTTTGGAACGTAGTTCCTTATCGCGCGGTGCGGAAGGGGGCTAGACGGAAAATATTAAGTAACCGACACTCGACACTTGTTTGAAACCGACACTTTTTTGTTGAATAAGAATTTTGCATTGTGTTCGGTATTTTCGCGGAACAACATTGGGTCTCCGTAGCATAGGCTCCGGCAGTCGCTTAACAGTTCAAAGTCGATGGTTCGAATCCCAGCTCGACAGACTGAATTTTCTATTTTCAATTTTATTTTAAATAATTTCTACATGTGGAATTTTTCCCTAATTGTTTATAACTTATAAGTTATAAAAAATTAGGGAAAGGTTCCACATGTAGAAATTGTAACCTTTGGCTGATAGGCGACTGCCAGAGCCACTAGGCTACGGAGACCCAATGTTGTACCGCGAAAATACCGAACACAATGTAATCGAAAGGAACTACGTTCCATCCGGGTGTCCCTTGACACCTCCCAAGTTTTTATTTTATTGGTTTTAATTATTTTTTTTTGGAGTTTTCTCCTTAAGAATCGATTTTAGCAGCCCGGTATGAGAAAAATCCGGGCAGTAAAATCAATTTAATTATGTCCTCGTTACGTTTTTTACAACGTTGAAATTTCTACATTAACATTGAGTAAATAAGGTTGGTTTTCGTGCGAAAGAGCTTTCGCTTCGGGTAGCCGAGCGCGTAGCGATCGGGTCCCCGAAGCGAAAGTCGGTCGGGGCGCGCTCGGACCCGAGTCGCGCGCATAGAGAAGGATATAGCGTCGCGCGTAAACTCCAGTCCACTCCAGTCGTGCGCCGGAGGCCGGAGCTGACACACACTTTTTTTTATTTTATTTGGATCATGTAACTGGTTTACAATTTTATTATTAACATCTTAAAACTAACATAAAAACATACAATAATTGTAACCTACTAGACATGATCACAGCATACAAGAAAATATAACCAAAGCTAATTACAAACTGAGAAAACCTACAAAATTGACTTAAAATAATATATTACTAATAGGAAAAAATAAATAAAAACTAATTAAGATATTATACAAGAAAAAGGAAATAATACTTAATCATTAGTGGGTCAACTAAAACAGGGGTGCTAAGGTATATGTATAAAATTACATCTTAAATTTTTTTTAAAGGAGGTCAAAGAACTTGTAAATATGTGGTTTTGGTATATCTACCTATATTTACAAAGAAATTTAATTAGATAGGAAATTAGTAATCTATAGGTACTTTACATGAGGAAATTAATCTTTATAATAGGTATTATAGTGTGTAAAAAAAGTAATATATTGGTAAATCAATAGAAACATTAGATGATAAATCAGTGTAATAAAAATTGTACGGCAGTATTTTGCACAACACCTAAAACAATTTTATTTACAAAAATCGGCCAAGTGCGAGTCGGTCCTCGCTCTTTTAGGGTTCCGTTAAAAAAAATTTAAATAAAAATATTTCCATGTACCCATGGAAATATTTAAATTTAATTTTTTTAATTTAATTTAATTTTTATTATTTGTTGTTATAGCGGCAATAGAAATACATAATATGTGAAAATTTCATTTGTCTATCTATTACGGTTTACGAGATACAGCCCGCTGACAGACGGACGGACGGACGGACGGACGGACGGACAGCGTAGGCTTAGTAATAGGGTCCCGTTGGTACCCTTTGGGTACGGAACCCTAAAAAGTAACCAAGTATACACACGAGTAATGAAGGTTCAACAACATTCCAAACTGTTAGTAGTTTTGACCTTTGAGGTAACTTATCAGTTTGTATAAGCCTATTTGAATAATAATATAAGAAATTATACACACCTAATAATCAAAATAGGTATATACCTAAAGGTTCCTTCGTCAGATTCTTCAAAAAGTATAAGGAATAATGTATTATTATAATATGGAAGATTCTTCTTTTTCTTTCTTCATTTCAAGCAACTTTGTTGTTATTATCGGCACAGACGGTAAGTCATATGAGTCACTAAGGATAGGTCATATGAGATCGCAGTCAACCGATATACGTAGCGAATAAAAAAGTTATTAGGTTTTTTTACTATAGTAGTAGCCGATTGGGAAGTTGGCGTTGTTATAAAAATCGGTTCAGCCTTTCCCGAAGCTTAGCCCGTAAAAACAGACAGACCGATAAAGAATTTAAAATGCTTGTTGGGTTATGCTATCCTTCAACTTTAGTGATATGTGAGCTCGAATATCAAAGCCTCAATAGCACAACGGTTAAAGGTGCGGACTGAAAACTGAAAGATCGCAGGTTCGAATCCTCCTCCTCCTAACACAAGCTTTCCGCTTATTTGGAGGGGAGAGGAGAATATTAGTCAACTTCAACTAGAGGCAGCTATTTCGAAAAAGTCATTTAACATGTTGGGTTATTAGGTGTGTGACGTGTAGGTCTTTGGAGGTCCGATTTAGGTTTCCACGCCCTAGAGGAGCTAAGTGGTAAGTTAAATAATAATAATCATTAAACCTAAGATTCGAAATCCCAAGAAAACCCCTACCATCATAGGTACTTGCGGAGTTCATGCTAGCAAAAAAGTTGCACTTTGGGCATTGTTTGTATATTACCTTACCCCCTCTATTTTTTTACCCTTCCCCTAAATTTTAAGAACAACTTAAGCTAAGTTAAAGTCTAAAATTAATTTACTCTTCTGAAAAATTTATTTTCACCAACCTTTAGGGAACATCTAAAGTTGAATACTTATGTCATTTGATAAGGGGTTGCGTTTGTGCGCTACCTACGTTGAGGATTTCCTAAAATTTAGGAGATGGTTAAAGCATCGTTGGTTGGAAAACGGCCACCAGTCTGCTCGTTCTGAGGTGCACTTAAGAAGGTCGCACAGTGCACTCACACCGGCTGGCACACCTGTGTAATCGCATTACACAGGTGTGCCAGCCGGGCACTCTTATCACGCGATACCTTATCAGCCACACACTCGAGATTCGCTTCGGTCATCGTAGTTTAGGTGGAATGTTAGTAAAGACCAAAATAACATGTTAGAGAATACAAATACGTAGTAAATTTTAGGTCATTTAAAATTCAAATTTTGATCCCCATCCGTTGTTCTGTTATCGTACCTACCCACTCCTAAAGGTGCTCCCACACAGCAGTTAGATAACGTTATAGAATTTTGCATCATTTTTGTTGTCCAAGTTTTTTTAACAAATTGGGTATTTGACTGATTTTTTTTTATTTATTTAAAATAACGTTTTTTAATATTAAAACACAATGCTATTTTTCTATTTTAAATATCTCAACTAGAGTCTGAAATATAAAGCTTTAAAATTACCTTGTAAAAAGCTCCATACTCTCTTCATAGAAAATTTCGTTTTAGAAAGAAAGAGACAGATACAGTCGTAGTAAAATCGTGGTAAAACAGCTTATATAACTTATTTGTTTTTTGACCGATTTATTTTCTATTTTTGCAAATGTTATTCTTACATGCTACATTTTCGATTATAAATATATAATAAATATCAACATTTTGACAACAGACAAATACCCAATTGTAACAAAAGTTATAAATTGTTAGTGATGTGACACAAGTTCATGTAACAAAATGTTATACAACTAATTACAACATGATATAACAAATTACTTATAACTTTTGTTGTATAACATCAGCTTCCTAGAAAGGTAGACCCAAACTGATTGTTACAGAATGTTATACGATGTTATACAACGAGTTGAACCAGTGTGGGAGCGTTTATAACATATAACATTCTTAACATGTTGTAACAAAATGTTACACACTGTTATAAAATGCTATCTTTCTATTATCCTTATATTTGCTGTGTGGGAGCACCTTAACACAAGCTTTTCACCTATATTTGGAGGGAGAGGAGAATATATTAATCAAGTTCAACTTGGCTAATATTCTTTAAAAAAACAAGTCGGTACCTACACCTAGGCACGCATACACATGGATTCAGAAAGCAGAAGTTTAGGGCCAAGAACTTAGCAGCTTTGAAACTTGGTAGACGTATCACGTACTCTATCTAGTAGCTGCATTGCAAAGCCGAATTCTACCGTGCAACTTTGTTACCAATAAATTGTGAAATCTATACTAATATTATAAAGAGGAAAGATTTTTTTGTTTGTTTGTTTGTACCGAATAGGCTCTGTAACTACTGGACCGATTTTTAAAAAAAAATTCACCAATAGAAAGCTAAATTATCAGGAAGTAACATAGGCTATAATTTATTTTCAAAAATTAGAGATCCTTGAGAAAATTGCAATAATGTAACCCAAAGTAGCAAAATTTTGCCTATAAAATGCATTATTTGGCGTGTGCTGAGAAAACTATTGATGATCATTTAAAGTCACAATAGTAGCTTTTGTGTTCTAAAATTTAATTAGATCGCCTTTACTATCGTAGTATTAATTCTTCCTTACTAATAGGAAAAATTTCCTTATTATAAATGCAAAAGCGCGTTTGTTTGTTGGTTTGTACGTCAATCACGCTGCTGCAACATAGCTATGGAGAAAGAGTTCCCGCGGGATTTTAAAAACTAAATCCACGCGGACGAAGTCGCGGGCATCAGCTAGTTATATAATAAATTCGAAATAAAATGAGTTTATACAAAATATTTGTATAAATGCAAATCTAAACACGGTCTAAACACTCCATAAGATCTAAATTATTCTAAACACTCTTTTGGAATCATGTTATAGGTAAAAAGGGTAACTCAATCCTCAATTACAAGAACTATTGTATAGCAGAAAAGTAATGAACAGTCAATAAATTTTTCACCTTACGCCCATGTAAATGTAGCGAAATGGCCAAGCCACATATTTTGACTCAAGTGTAGAGTTTGTGAAGTTAGGGCTTGTAGAGTTCTGATAACTTTTTGACAGTGCTAGCCATAATATTATGGTCTGACTCGTCTTTGCAACATTGTACTTGAAAATGTTTGGTGTTTTATAATATTTTCACAAGTTTAAATATTTTCATTATGATATTGCCTACCTTGATATTATGTGGTGACGGTATTTAGGTATTCCAAGTTTCAAAATATCAATGTAGAAAGGAATTTCACCAGTTTCGGTGTCTGGCCCTGTGGCGCAACGGATAACGCGTCTGACTACGGATCAGAAGATTCCAGGTTCGAATCCTGGCAGGGTCGCAGACCAAATTTTTTGATAATTTTGTTTGCCCAAAATTGTTTGCACGTCTCGCTTATAGTACTGCTACATTGGTAATTAACAGTATTGTTGAAAAGTGACGACATTGAGCCAATGTTTGGCGAACAAGTATATTTCAGCAAAAATAAGTTGTAAAAAATATTAGCACTTATTACAATCAACGTAAGTCTGAAAATTAATTGAGCTAAATTTTCTCTCTCGATTATACGAAATGCAACTTTATTTTAAAGTAATAAGGTTAATTTTTGATTCATAGCTAACGGTATAAAAGTTCAACAAGCGCAGCTGATCAAATATTGTAGTGGCGATAATTGGCCGCGTGATGCAATCGCGTGATTCTAGCATCCGTTTCCATAATTTTTTCTATTTTTCTGGTTTTGAAAATTCATTAATGCAGCCAACAGAATGGGTCTCATGTAGTCGATGGGTCTCCAGAATCTAGGAACAATCTTCTGAAAATTTTTGTATAATCGCAAGAGAGAAAATACGAATTCTGACAAATTCAGCATTATCTATAGACGGTTCCCATTTTATTTAGGTAGTATCAATCTTAATTATCGATTATCACGTTAGTATGACTAAGTACTACTGCGGTGTTGGATTGTTTGGTAGGTAGAGACTAGAGAGGCGCTTGTAGATTTGTCAATTGTCATACCTACAATCTTGCAACCTTGTACTGGTTATGTCCACAAATCATGATATATCAACATTGTTTGATTGCCGCATTCTTCTCATTATTTGCCGAGTCCTCTGTATTACTTAATAAATTAGCTCCATTAGGGTTCCCCACTACAAACGGCTGGTTGCTGGATTGGTTCATAATAACGTTGTTTTAATAGGGTTCTAAAGATGAGCCCAGTTATTGCGCAGCCCAGCGTTGGTTGATGAGACCTGCTTTATTTGTTAGTTAATTTAATATTATAACACTACCTATAACCGCAAATAAATCGACACATGGAGAAAAAAGTTATTGAAGGTTTGCCGATGGCTGCCCTTACACATCCTACGCCGGGAGGGGTAGCGATCGGCAAACCTTCTGCGCGCGGTTTATATCATAGTAGGAGGTATTATATATATATTATTATTAATAGGTAGGTAACTATGTACGTACTGTGTACATAATGCTCGTCACTATAGTAGCTGTCTATGTGCTACAGAAACGCATAGTGATGTTATGATGAGATAGCGGCCGCGTGTTGAGCAGTGCGCAACTGTGGCTGTATATTACCCAGATTTCTGGATTGTATAACTTCTCCATAGGCCAATTTTGTGGTGCCCATAGTAAAAAATTATCAAAAAATTTTCATGAACTACTACATAGACTAGGTTTCATCAGCCGACGCCATTTGGACCAAATCCGCCCGTTCTCCTTTGCACTTATGTGCAAAGCTTATGCTTTGCATCCGCGTTTGCAATAACATACAGTACTTAGGTATATTTGTACCTTCTTAGGTGTGTATTTACTTATAATAACTAGATGAGGTGATAGGTATTAATTATTAATTAAATCAATTATTGTGACGTGGAGGTGAAATCAATAAAAGATGTAAATAATTCAATAATGCTTTTTATTTTCTGTTCCTTTCGGTACTTATACATAAATCAGTGCGAATTTGAAGTGATATAAAAGTTGAAAGATAAGTCAATTATTTATGAATCAGTCCACTAATATTTTGTGACGAGGATTGAATTTGTCAAAGATGTGGTCAAAAAGTGGTATTAGCGAGATCCGTTAGATATGGAAATTGAAGTAGGCATAACAGTCTTTAATGCCTCGGTCTCTATTGCCACGGTCGGTCATTGCAATATTTAAACTGTGTTCCGAGTTGCGACCGTAAATTGGTCTTTGTTGAGCAAAACAAAGAATACTTAGTGACGAATTCTGATTTCTTTAGACATACGAGTACCACAATTTCCATAAGATTCGGAGTTACCGACACGTTACCGTGTCCAACACATACGTCATACCAACCTACCTAGTCTATTAACAATACCATTTGTCCACCATTTACAATGCAACCCGAAAATAACTAAAACTATAACAGTCTGTTTAAATCATAATACACCATAATAATTATTAAGGATTACAATATAAGATAATTAAAGCATTTTCACCTTATATTCAATATAAAATCATAAAAGGTAATAAATTTGATAATTTTTCGCTAGATTTTTATATAATTTTTCATATTATGATTACATACACTATTTACATTTATTTGTACTAAACGCAGAACGATAAATTAATAAAAGAAATTTTGCGTTTAGAACTTATAGTTTCATAATCTATAAGAGCAACAAAATCGCCATGCATAATCACACTCAAGAATTTTTTAACTTACTAAAATAATATAATTATATAGGTAAATCAACTTTGAATTGATTTACGTCTTTGATATAAATGGAAGCATCGTTTTAAAACTAAATACCTAATTAAAGAAACCATTTTGTCTTTGTAAAAAAATTGAGGAATCGAAGGAAATGTTTATTGCCACCTATTGTAAAGTATGAGAAGAGTACCTATATTGTGTTATTGTTTTGAAGTAAATACCAAAAATTGCCTAAATAGATGTCGCAAACCACTCAACATTACTATTTACAAACACGTTCACGTACATCAACCTAAATTAAAAACTAATAAAGCTTTTTACATTAACATTATAACAAAACAAACCGCCCCGACGCCGCGTCCCCGACGGCGGGCGGACAAAGCGGCCGATTGCATTGCAATGCTCAAGTCTTCTACGTAATGCCACGAAATAATTAAATTAACGTATTACATTGATCTTAACGAGATCGTACTTAGGATATCATCGCGAGATGAAGTTCACTGGAAGTCTGGAACTGATGCAGGAGGCTCCTGATCCTGAGGTACCGTTACGACTCTTCTTCCGCGGAGCACTTCCCTTGCACCTCGAGGTATTGAAGTTCACCATTAATAATAATGTCCTTATAAACTATACATCACTTAACACGACATCGGCCTGTCCGGCTGATCTTCTTTTTCTGGAGTCTGTAACAAAGAGAAAAAGATTTTGAGACTTTTATTGAATCCAAAAATGTAATCTAAAGCATCACGAGCCCTGAATATCTATTATGTTAATCAGTATTCCAGAAAGAGCCTAGTCATCGTCCTAGTGATAGAATTAATTACTTAACAAACCGTGCAGTGTTTTCAACATCTAAAGTGCCTGCGAGGCAAATTAATTGGTCCCTTGAATGTTATTACAGTTATTACTGATTGTGACAAATAGTGTATCGGGTGGCACATGCGCATCCCGGCTGCGTCCGGCCATCTGTCACCACATATGCCCTGTGTTTCGACAGTGTTTTAATTCATTAGTGTCCGGTCAAAGGGCTTATGGGCAGTCGGCAGTCGGGACTCCGGTTTACGCAATAGTCGGTAGTTGGGTGATCACGATCGGTTATCACGACGTTCACAGCGCGGTTCAGACGTATCGTTCTAAGTATCAGCAAGTGTTAGATTACCGCTTCCCGTCCGCACATCCGCGACACAGCTGAACGGCCGCACGTGGCCATACCCTATTTACAGACATACCGAAGGGAGAGCGCACATGTCCCGAATGGATCGGGACTTCGCGAGAGCGAACACGTGAAATCCCTTTATGAGAGCAGCATTGTCGGCTGGATAATGAATAGGTGCGTTGCATTTATTTAGCTATCCGCCACCGGCGCCGTCACGTGTACGCTGGTACGCAGCTGTGAACGACCGTTACCCGCACAATGCCCTCGATCGATCGTCGATGGAATCCGACCGATCGGCGAAATCGTTGCACGTGTGCAGCGCGGTAGAGGTTTGCCAAGACGTTTCGCGGTGGAGCTGCATTGTCTACTCGCCGCCGATGCCGGTTTATTAGTTCGCCGAAGCGTAAAGGTGATCGTAAAACTTTCACATGCGCGATTTATGCGCAAGTAAGCGGGGACAAAGATATTCAGAGGAGCGCGAGAGCCGAGAGGTGGACGTGGGCGCGGACACCTGGCGGCGCTGTTGTCGCGCGTCGCCTCCCCTGATGACAGGACGTGGAGCGTAGGTGTCACAAGACGCATAGATTTAAATCTTTCTCAGCGCTTCTATCGCCAAGTTAACTTTAACAGATGAATAAATTCGACATTAAGAGTTTCTGTATTGGCAATTTGACAGAACGTCATTCTTCGCCGCTTAAAGTTTTCTTTAAGGATTGTGAAATAAACTCTCATGCCACTAATTTAACCGCATCAATCTACGTTTTATCACGTATCTATAAGTTACTGTACCAATTCCATTAATTTTCAATTAAAACAAAATATATGTTACTACTAGCTGATGCCCGCGACTTCGTCCGCGTGGATTTAGTTTTTTAAATCCCTCGGGGAACTCTTTTTAATTTTCCGGGATAAAAAGTAGCCTATGTCACTCTCGAGAACCTCAATACCCATGCAAAAAATCACGTTGATCCGTAGCCCCGTTGCGGCGTGATGAAGGACAAACCAACAAACCTACAAACAAACACACTCGCATTTATAATATTAGTAAGGATTTTATTTTTATTCCAATGATGTTGGACCGACTTAAAGTCAAAATAATCGTACGTAGCTCACAGGAATTCCGGTGAATAACGTTACTCACAGGAACATAGGACGCATTCGGATTTAAACAAAAAATTTAATTATTATCGTATATAAATAAAAATGTATATTCCCTATATCCCGTGGTAGAAACATCACGCGTGAACGGCTGGACTGATTTTGACGGGACTTCCAATGACAGATAGCTGATGGTATAAGCCTAGCATAGGCTACTTTATAACTGATTTTCAAAAAAAATCGGCCAAGTGCGAGTCGGGCCTCGCTCTTTTAGGGTTCCGTTAAAAAAAATTAAATAAAAATATTTCCATGTACCCATGGAAATATTTTTATTTAATTTTTTTAATTTAATTTAATTTTTATTATTTGTTGTTATAGCGGCAATAGAAATACATAATATTTGAAAATTTCATCTGTCTATCTATTACGGTTTACGAGATACAGCCCGCTGACAGACGGACTGACGGACGGACGGACGGACGGACGGACGGACAGCGTAGGCTTAGTAATAGGGTCCCGTTGGTACCCTTTGGGTACGGAACCCTAAAAAGGATCAAAAAAGTATTGTGTTTTTTAACCTATAAATATCAATATCTCCATGATTTCTAAACCGATTTGCCTGAATTTTTTTTTAATCGATACAGAAACTTTGCGAGATGGTCCCATAAAAGTTGTAGTTGTAGTTGTTGTAGAAGTTATAGTAGTAGTAGTTGTAGAAGTAGTTGTAGTAGTTGTAGTAGTAGTAGTAGTAGTTGTAGAAGTAATTGTAGTAGTTGTAGTAGGTAGGATCTGGGAAGTATACCTTTTGAAACATAAAAAGAATTTTCCAAATCGGTTCAGGCGTCTTAGAGTAATCGGTGAACATACATAAAAAAGATTCCGTTGAATTGAGATCCTCCTCCTTTTTTGAAGTCGGTTAAAATAAGAATAAAAATTAGTTTAAATTTGAAGAAGTTATGGAGTAAAACAGTCAAAATAGTTCAACCCCTATCTCAGAGAACATACATCCATCCATACTTCCCATCCATCCATCCATCCGTATACTAAGTACATCTATCCATACATCCATCCTCACAAACTTTCACATTAGTGGGATAAGTAGCATAGGATATAGTTAATGTAGTTAAAGTTAGTAGCAGGAGGATACAAACATAAATACGTACATGCATACACACATACATACATGCATGGATACATATTATATACATACATGCATTCATGCATGCATACATACATACATACATGCACTCATGCATGCATACATACATACATGCATGCATTCATACATGCATGCATACATACATACATACAAACATGCATACGAATATCCCGCGATAACTGTCTGTTTTCCCGGGATAAAAAGTAGCTGTTGTTACTTTTCCTGTCCTCAACTATGGCTATCCAAAAAACCACGTCAATATGTAACTCCCTTCGCACATAATTGAAGGATAAATATATGAAAAGTAGTATACTAATATCGCGCAGGAACCGTTTGTTTTCCCGGGATAAAAAGTAGCCTTTGTCACTTTTCAGGCCCTTAACTTTACCTGTGCTAAAAAACCACTTCAATCTATAACTCCGTTGGCGCATAATTTAAGGATAAATATGTGAAAGTAGCATACGAATATCCCGTGGGAACTGTTTGTTTTCCCGGGATAAAAAGTAGCTGTTGATACTTTTCCGGTCCTCAACTATACCTATCCAAAAAACCCCCTTCAATATGTAACTCCCTTGGCACATAATTGAAGGATGAATATGTGAAGAGGCATACTAATATCCCGCAGGAACCGTTTGTTTTGCCGGGATAAAAAGTAGCCTTTGTCACTTTTCAGACCCTTAACTTTACCAGTGCTAGGAAAACCACTTCAATCTATACCTCCGTTGGCGCATAACTGAAGGATAAATATGTGAAAAGTAGCGTACAAATATCCCGCGGGAATTATTTGTTTCCCGGGATTAAAAGTAGCCTTTGTCACTTTTCAAGTCCTCAACTGTGCCTATCCAATAAAACACGTCAATCTGTAACTCCGTTGGCCCATAATTGAAGGATAAATATGTGAAAAGTAGCACACTAATATCCCGCGGGAAGTGTTTGTAGGAACAGTTACAGTTACAGTTTTATTATAAGTATAGATAGATAATAATTAAATTTTATGTAACAATGTCAATTTTTGACGTTCGTAAGCGTTAGGATATGCAGTCGATTGTGCAAAAACTGATGCTTGCTATGGTTTTTTGAAACCGAAGCTTGCTTGCTTGCTTGATTTCTTGCATGCTTGCTTGCAGGATTTAAAAAAATCCTAATTTCGATGAAAAAATCGATGCTGCGGATAATGTAAGCGTGATTTAAGTACAATCAGCGCCATCTATCCGTGGTTTTTCAAAATCCCGCGGGCACCTTGGATTTTTCCGGGATAATTTGTAGCCTATGTGTTATTCCAGGGTATAATCTATCTCCATTCCAAATTTCAGCCAAATCCATCCAGTAGTTTTTGCGTAAAAGAGGAACAAACATACACACAAACTTTCGCCTTTATAATATTAGTGGGATGCGGGCCTTAATTAAGAGGACAAAGTATTATTTCATTAAATCATCAATACTAGTTTACTAGCAAATGAATGTATACGCTTGTTAAATGGGGTTGCCTCGTAATGAGGGGGTGTAGCGGATTACACGCATGCCCCCTTTCATTATGAGGAGTACTTAGCTCCTCATTATGGTAAGGGCGAAAAGTCAAGCATTTCGCAATAAGTGCACCAAAGTTTTAACATGAATGGCAATGGGAAATAAAAAGCAAATGTTGTGGGAATAAGGTAAAGATGGATGCATGTCAGAGGCGGACTGAAGTCGTCGATAGGTCCCACGATCGTGAACGCCCGAGGGCAGTCAGCTGCGGGGAACAATTTAAGTCGCGTGATATTTGCCGTGGCGTATGTTCGTGACCGAGGTTTGTGGCACAACAAGCGCCTGATGCCTCTCGAGATATCGCCGTGAAATGCCGCCTCACGACGCTCACGGAGCCAGGCATTCCAGCACGATCTCCCCGAAGCTTTTTCTATCATTTTTTACACGGACCTGTCCGATCGAATCAGCGTTCGCAAGACAAATAAACTCGGCTTTGGACGTCCTTGTAACTTTGAATATTTCACATTTGTATTCAGGAATGCGGTTAAATCACTCGACATTCCGATAGTTTCTGCATAGTGTAGGCGTTGTATTAGTAAATATCTGTATCTCAAAATATAGCCGATGTCTTTTTGTTGGCGCCTTTGGGTTGATGAAACAATGTTTACGGAATAACTATACTAAGTAAGTACTTAATGCGCGCGGAGCCACTAAACGGACGAAGAAGAAGAAGTACTTAATGCATATAATATCTACCTAATTTATTCAGATCTAAGTAATTTCACGACAATTTGATTGACGTTTGCCAATTCTATTGAACACACGTGATAATTCCAAAGATACCTAATGCAACCCTTTTTCACAGGGAACATTGTGAAAAGAATAACACTATTTTTAGACCTATTAATTAAGTTTGTAGATTGTGTACAACAAAATCAGATCCATCGTCTTGCTGCATGCAAAACGTAGGTAATTGAAAACACAATAATAAATTTCAGGTTTGGGCAGATGCACTAAATACGCGACGCGGTCTCAGTGTAAATTCTTGCACCTTGTGTCTCCTAAATCACTCTTGTTTTGAACATTTCCCTCGGTTCTAACAACTGGCAGTGATTAAAATTTACGTGGCGCGACCAAGTATTAACGAGCCCGCTTCGTAGACGCAAGGCGCTCGAATAAATCCTTCGGAGGTGCACCTGCCGTGCGCGTCCAGCGGCCAACTCGTGCATTTATAGCCTCGCTAATCTAATCCTTGGCGGAAACTTAAGGGTAATTACGCTGCGTGGCTCTGAGATAAAATAATCATACGCAGGTGTCAAACGGAATGCTAAATGAGGCAAAATGTCTTGAATATTCAGATTGTGTGTCAGTACAGGGTCGTTTACGCGGCGCCGGCGCAGGTGGCCGCGCTTCAAGGCTGAAATTCAAAACAGCCGTCACGCATGCGTGAGCAGCGGTCTAGATTGTGTTGTACTAGCTGTTTACCGAATACGCTGTTCCGCCACTTCGAACGGCCTCACCGCCACTACCTCGAGCAGAGAATATCTATGAATCTACTTTGCAAATTAGGTGTCTACATAACATCGGCTATACCTACCTACGAGTATATAGCAAGTACAGGTTAGATAAGGTTAGTGTTACGATTAAATATGCTAAATATGGAAATTGTTTAGTGGTTATAAATATTACTAGCTGATGCCCGCGACTTCGTCCACGCGGATTTAGTTTTTAAAATCCCTCGTTAACTCTTTTATTTTCCTGGATAAAAAGTAGCCTATGTCACTCTCCAGGTCTTCAACTATACCCATGCAAAAAATCACGTTGATCCATGGCCCTGTTACGGCGTGATTGAAGGACAAACCAACAAACAAACACACTTTCGCATTTATAATAATTAGTAAGGATGAATATCAATTGAAACTAGCTAATGACCGTGATCACGTCCGTGTGAGTTTACGTTTTTTGATAATCCCGATGAAAACTCTGTGGTTTTCCGAAAAAAAAAATACATAAAATAAAACTGCCCTTCTTCAGTATGAAACCTATCTCTGTGGCAAGTTTAATCGAAATACGTGTATAGTTAAAGCTTTGAAAGGAAATACATAGGTAATATTATAGACAGAATAGGGAAGAATAACCTGATAAAACAGTTATTTTCGCGTTTAAGTATAATATGAGTATGGATGTTGAACAGTAAATAATATATTGAGTCATGTTGACTGTTTAAATTTAGTAAAAACCATTGTTTACCGAGTAAATCGTGCGTCGACACGGCTTGTGAAACTGCCAGCATCTCCACTTTTACCTTCGCTTGCGAAACACGCAGGTGCGCGAGCGCCGCAAAAACATTGACTCGACCGATTTCATTAACTTTTTATGCAATGACTATTCGAGTTCTTGTTCAGTTGTTGTGAATTTAAAAGTAAATTCCTAATGTAATAGGTAATATCACGTCAATACGATGTTATTTGAAACCAACACGAAATTCTAAATTTTGGAATAACTAAGTAATTATTATTCTGTGCTACGAGCTATGACTTCTACGCTTACTACGCGATACTACGCAATGTCTAAGGATGTCTACGATAAGGGTTACATAAGCTACGAAAATGAATGTGATTTTTGTGAATAATAAAATATGATGTAAGTTGTAGACCTACTTATTTTTTTAATGTTTATATGATGAGTAAACCTTCTCAGACATTGTTTAATTTGTTAGAAATGGTTTTTGAAGGGTGCGAAGACTTACCGTGTGGCTGGAGTGATGTGACGAGGATACGGCCTTGTCAGCGGGCAGGATGGTGTTGGGCGCCGGTCGGGGTCCGAGGGGTCGGCGCCGCGGCCGGGGGGGTGAGGCACACGCAGGCGCCAACGCCGCCTCCGCCTCGAACTGGCCCACCGCGGGGTGATTCTCCAGAGCGGACTGCAGGTCGCAGATGTAGTCGATCACGTGCTGGATGACCTCCAGCTTTGAGATCCGCCTGTTCTTCGGCATGAACGGAACCAGGTCTTGTAACTTGGACAGGTACATCTGGATTTCGGCGTTTTCGCCGTCCCGATGCCTCTGTACTCGCCCGCTGGCGATCGCCGGCACGGACGCTCCGGTTGCGCACACCGCAGTTATAGCTTTCATCGTGACAGTCACTAAACACGAACACTGGTAAATGAATGGAACGGGTTTCACGGCGCGTTACGCGTTGCACACGAGTGGCGGGTGAGGAATGAAGAGATGCGCGGTGCGACGTCGTATTTATGCGCGCGGGTGGGGCGCGGGGCGGGCCGGGGCGAGCCAATGGGCGCGCGGAGGGGGCGGCGAAGCCTGATTTTCCCCGGCGGCGCGCGGCCGCGTCTGCCTCGGCGTTGGGCGGCCCTGGGCCCTGGCTAAGGCCGTTGCGCTCGTGACACGCACTATGTCCTGCACTGTTTGTTTGTTTTGAGACTTTGTTTTGTTTGTTTGTTTCATCTTATTTAATAAGTCGATGTCGGTCAAGTATAAGTATTTCCCTTGATCCGAATAAGACGCATACGGGTTGTCCTTAAATATGCACATGAATAAATTATCAATAAGGATTCGCATTGATTATTGCTGGAAAATGAAGAGGAATGTGAAGCAGTGATAGCCTAGTGGTTAGGCCTGTTTTCTCCTATTCGGGGGTCGCAGGTTCGTATTGTAACGAACGTAGGATTGTAACGTCGACGTAAAGAATTTCAATAGAATAGAATAGAATAGAAATGTTTTTATTCAAATAAACTTTTACAAGTATGTACTTTTGAATCGTCAATGAGTCTACCAGTATTAATCAATTTAAAGGGTTGTGACTCAATAGCTCATTAGTTTTATTTTATTAGGATTAAGTACTGTAGTGATTAATTAGGCTACCTCAATTTTGTGTGAATATTTTGTGATATAATTATTATTTAAAATAGCTGATATATACCCTTTGTGGATCTTTTCAGGTTTTTATTACTGGCATAACTATATACAGACTATATCTACAGTTTAATAGAGTTTTTTGGTTTTTAGAAAGTTACACCCGTTTTAAGCAATTAATTAATATCACTTGCTTCAACGGTGAAGGAAAACATCGTGAGGGTTGCTAATGATGATGATGATGAGGTACCGATAATAAAACTTAAAGCTAGCTTAATATCAAAAATCCTTACTAATATTGCGAAAGCGTGTTTGTTTGTTGGTTTTTTCATTCAATCACGCCGCAACAAAGCAACAACGGTTCGATCCGATTTTTTGCATGGGTAATGGGTAGGTATAGTTGAGGACAGTGAGAGTGGCATAGACTAAGTACTTTTTATGCCAGAAAAACGAAGTCGCGGGCATCGGGTAGTATTTATTTTATAAAAAGAAAATTAGTACCTAAGTACTTAAATTTAATCTTAATTATTTTTCCCCCGAAAATGTAAAGCTAAAGTTTAAGAGTCAGTCAGTTCAAGTTATAGGTAAGTACATTACATTATTACATTGATCACATTTTGGCTTCATTTTGGGTAGATTATAAGTAGATAAATCTTACAATCAAATAATAGATATTGTCTTCTAAGTATCTGAGATAAAAGACTAGGTATCTTCATAGGCTATAAAACAGTAAGTATAGGTAAGTAGGTACCACCAGAAGTTACCCTGAATGAATGATAGAGGCGACACTCAGCCTAAAATTTTGAATTTAAAATTTTGAATTTTTGAAGGAAATTTTTCTAGATTTTAGTTGGTAGATACCCTAGTGGTTCTAAGGAGAGGTCACTCATTCCTATTTCTTTCGGAGGGTCCTCAACTATACCTAAAAAAAATCACTTCGATTCGTATCTCTATATAGCGTGATTAAAGGACAAACCAACAAACAAAATGTTCAATCGCATTCATAATATTAGTGATAAGTATTAGTAGGTAAGCATTTATAAGTAGATATGATTTACCAGCAAATTAAATCCAGTTGGTTATAGTTTACCTATCCGTGATATTTGTGTAAAAATCAGAATGGGATACATCATACAATGTTTCGAGAAGGGGGGAGGGGGGTATCGGGAACAATGGCAGTACGTGACGGCATGCACTTGTCGCGGCGACAGGTTTCGGAGGCTGCGGGCCTGGCTGCGGCGATCTGAGACCAATAACATATTCAGGTAGAAATCACGGCCGGTATTGAAAACATATCTGATCCAAAATATACAGATTACATGTCGTTTTGATCCAGATTTGTACCTAATTTATGTTATACTTAAATGTTTTTATCATTATTGGCAAAACCTTACAGATTGAAATCTCAATAGGTAGGTACCCTAGGTACGTGTATTGAAAGGTATCTAAGGTAGGTATAATGTTTATACAATTGTTACCTATTTATTCCCTAACATAGTGTATTCAAAACCGGGGCAAGTATCCCACTGAGGCAGCTATCCGGGTTTTACCCTATATATACAGAATAATAAATGTAAATAACTTAGTTAAATAAAAGATACATAAGTATGAAAACATTTGTCGGAGGACCGATGGCCGCTGGGGTCGTAAGGTCCTCGAGTGGAGACCACGTCTCGGCAAACGGAGTGTAGGGGCGCCCCCCGGCTAGATGGAGCGATGACATCCGGAAAGTGGCCGGCATCGATTGGATGCGAAAGGCCGAGGATAGGCAACGTTGGCGCTACTTAAAAGAGGCCTATGTCCAACAGTGGATGCACTCTGGCTGATGATGATGATGAAGTATGAAAACTATATACTACCTATATAAGTATGAAAAACATAAAATAGAGATAAGTACTTAAATATGTTATTTATTTTAATACTTTAATGCGTAAAATATTAGGTATTAAAATATATTAATTTTTTGGCACTTCATAAAAAGTTTTACATGGCCATTCTAATGCAACAATGAAGCACTATAGTCTCTAATATGACCACACGAAGGTCCGAAACCAAATTTTAACAGTAATGGCAGTGAATATAAAAAAAGAGAATCAGCAAAAAGTCACCTTGAAGGAGAGGAATTCAGGTAGTAAATTGCTTTATTTGAAAGGGGCCTTATTTGATGATAAATATAGTTTTTGAGGGACGAGTTCATTGCTACCTTCAACTCAAAAAGAACAAAGCGTGTCATGTTTGTAACGATTAGGCCTCTTTTGCTTTATTTATGCATGGGTCTCTTAACGGATTATGAAGTAAGTTATAATAGATAGGTACCCATTAATAAATAATTAATTGGAGAACAAAGGTAGTGCTTAAAACTTCGGTCTACTTTCGACCTTAACTTATTGGAATTATATCACACCTATTTACTAGATGATGGACACCTACATTACTAGCATTTGAATTTTTTTTTGTTTACATTTTTCGGCTTCTTACCAAGCTTATTTTGTTCGTCTTATTTTTGACTATCAATTTACATAAAATAAATTCATCACGCTTGCCGGGGTTTTCAAAGTTATCGGCTCCCGGTATATACGAGTAGCTGTGTCAATGTCTACTTAAAACCTTGAGTTTAATACTCAAGACTTAAAAGTATATTTTTATTGATAGGTATTCATTACTTACAATAGGGTATTTGACTACTTTTGGGAAATCATCTTAAATTGTTAATAATGCTATGCTGAAGCTAACAAAACGTATATTTCGGCATAATTTTTAGTATTTTTCATAAAAATCGAAAAATAAATTCAAAAAAATAAATTGCCGCGGAAACGTTCCATTTGCTTTGATGACGTCACAGTTCACATTGTATTAGAATGCGGGACATTAAGGCCATTGCTAACAGAGTTTCGGAACCATTAGCTAAATTTATTAACACCTGTATCAGAGCAGAGTCGTATCCTGACGAACTTAAAATGGGCTGCGTTAGACCGGTGCACAAGCGAGGGAAGTTTGACGATTTGTGTAACTATAGACCAATTACTTTGACATCTTCAATAGATAAAATAACAGAAAAATATATTTGTAATCAAATTCATACATTTTATCAGAAAAACAATATTCTCAGTTCCAATCAATTCGGATTTAGACCAGGTAAAAACACAACAATGCTACTGTCAGATTTCACGGACACAGTTAATTCTTGGATGAACGAAAAACAACATATTCTGGCTCTTTTTATTGATTTTTCTCGTGCTTTCGATACATTGGATCATTATAAGCTAATTAAAAGGTTAGATGATTCAGGAATTCGTGGACCGCTCTTAAATTGGTGTAAAGATTATCTGACGAACAGAAGTTATTGCGTAAGAATCTGCAACAGCTACAGTTCACCAGTTACAGTAACTGAAGGCACAGCTCAAGGTTCCGTACTTGGGCCATTGCATTTTATAGCTTACGTCAATGACATGCATAAAGTTTTTAGACATTGTGCCTCCTATCAGTATGCGGATGATACTTGCATGCTGGTTGCACATAAAGATGTCAATACTGCTTTGTTACTGCTACAGGAGGATTTCGATAATTTAAATAAATGGTGTCACGATAGTGGTTTGATCTTAAATTCCCAAAAGACTAAATTAGTCCACATTCATTCACCTAATTTAAAGACAAACAGTATATTAAAACATAAAATAATTGCACATGATCATAATTGCTTACATCAGCCGCAATTCAATTGCTTATGTTCAACTATTGAAGTCGTTAAATCGCATAAATATCTTGGGTTAACAATAGATCATAGGTTCAACTGGCACGAGCACATTAAAAATGTTTGTGACAAGCTTAGAGCTTTTTTGGCAAATATGTCTATTATTAGGAAGCGTTTAAATTATAAAGTCAAAATTATGCTTTACAATGCACTTGCAGACTCGATAATAACTTATGGTCTTAGCAGCTATGGTCGAACAGACAAATCATATCTTCAGCATATTTATCGATTACAATGTAGAATTTTAAAATCCATTGTACCTTTAAATATTAAAATTATAGCTAAAACGGATGAAAAATATCTATTTAAGCATTGCAAAGTAATACCCATTCATGACTAGGTCCAATATCAGCTGCTAAAGGAGCAATTTTTTAATTTAAATATACAACATATTATTCCAATTAAATTTGATACACGTAGAGTAAATAATAAAACTTTACTTACTATTAGATCAAAAAATAAATATGGTAAACGCACCACTGCATACATAGTCCCTCGTCTAATAAACAATTTAGATAGTAAAGTAAGATTACAATTCACTGAAAATAATTTAAAACGTAAACTAAAATCATATTTTTTGGATAAGTTGGTTTGTTGATGTTAGTATAGGTATTTGTGTTTAACAGAATCGGTTTATAGCTCACAATTTAAACCTCAGTGGTTTTTCGTGTGCTAATAAGAACATTTTGTATATTCCTCTTATTTGATAATAATAAAAAAAAAAAAAAAAAAAAAAAAATCGTAATTTCATCAACTTGTAGAAGATTTCCAGTATTAGCTTTTACAAAATTGGTTTCTAGTTTTCTAGGTATTCTTTAATAAACTATTAACGACAAAAAACAGAGGAAATTAGCATAATAAACGCCACACAAACACGTCGAAATGTATTGACAAGATGAAAATTCCAGAGATAGTGTGAACTGTTACGTCATTCGAGGTTCAAAAACGTTTTCGATCTCGTGAACATGGCCAGCAATTCTAGCAATTTTAATTAATGTTTTCTATATAAATAAAGCTTTATTTTTTAGTTTTGTCGTATGGAATAATATTTTTAGATAATAATCTTTTAGGATGACACCATATGAAACGATATTTTTACTACAGTCAAATACCCTATTCATATGTCCGAAATCCGAATCGCGGTGTATAGTCCAGTAAAAAGTTAAATGAAACCATGATCTGACCAGTTTTGGCGCAATGAGTAAAAATGTGTTCATTAATACTTAAATAAAGATATTATGAAAGAAATTTTGATTTAAATTTAGGGGAAAGGGATGAAAAAAATAAAAAAGGGGTTGAAAAATGCCTTTTTTTTTAAATAACTTAATAACGGTAGGAAATAGAAAAAAAAGTTTCAAGTAAAAGTTGTAGAGAAAAAAATTCTACACAAAAAAGTTCCTTTTCATTTTTTTGTTATCTGCTTTAGTTTAGCTGCAAAAAATAAAAATTAAATTTGCTTTGTAATTAATTATAAAGATGTATAAAGGCGGGAAACATAGTGCCTATCTCAATTAATTAAGTTTTGAATAACGCTAGTACAGTCAAATTAATAAGGTATTTTTTCGAAATAGAAGATACTTCCGAACATTATCCAACAGTTTTCAAAATCGGTCATCGTAGCTATTAAAACTCTAACCTGCGTGATGTCAGATTTCAGATTGAAACTTTTTCGCTTTCTATATTAAAAAGTTAGACTTTAGACTGTTTGAATTAAAAAGTTAGACTTTAGACTGTTTGACTTTAATTTGTTTTTAACCAATTTTAAAAAAAGAGGAGGTTCTCAATTCGCTCGCTGAGTCTTCTATTGCAAACTTCAAAAATCTAGATACTCTGATACAAAAATATAGGCCAATTATTTATACCTTTCATCCCATTGTTTATGACAATGGAGATTGGGAAATAATTTGTTAGTTAACAATTGAATAACATTTTGAATAATGGTGGTTAAACTTTTGTTTCTCCAGGGCTCGATTCTTTCAAGTGTTAAGAAGATACTAGAAGTTTTTCAAATTTTTAAAATCACATCTTATGTTATAAAAAAAATATTTTTATTGCTGAACTCTCTTTAGCGGGGGCGCGCGCATGCTGTAACAGCCGCGCGGAGCCCTATTTTCAACGTCAAATTAAAATTATAAATAATGGAGATAGAATCCCGGGACTTGGGACTTTTTTATTGGAAATTTCCTCCTCTTAACGAGCTTTTTTCAAAATTGCTTAAATGTCAATATTTTTCGAGTTATTAACAAAAAATCGGCCAAGTGCGAGTCGGGCCTCGCTCTTTTAGGGTTCCGTTAAAAAAATTAAATTAAAATATTTTCATGTACCCATGGAAACATTTTAATTTAATTTTTTTAATTTAATTTAATTTTTATTATTTGTTGTTATAGCGGCAATAGAAATACATAATATGTGAAAATTTCATCTGTTTATCTATTAAGGTTTACGAGATACAGCCCGCTGACAGACGGACGGACGGACGGACGGACGGACGGACGGACGGACGGACGGACGGACGGACGGACGGACAGCGTAGGCTTAGTAATAGGGTCCCGTTGGTACCCTTTGGGTACGGAACCCTAAAAACGAAATATCATTTTTTTTTTATTATTATAACATATTTTTTATTATGACATTTTGACTTTATACAGTATACTACATTAAACCAATTTTTTATTAAATCATTTTTTTTCATCTTATTTTGTTAATAACAATTGCAATTTTTTACCTGCACCAAAATCCTTCAAAAACATTTTTCTAGAGGTGATTCCGACTCGAATGAGCCATCGCTCATATTTTTAGGACCTTTATCTCTATTTTTCACGTTTTTGAACTTGTTGATTAGACTAATACGTAGGTATGTATTTACGAATTCAAATAAATATTGACGAATTTCAAAACATAACATTGACATAACATTTGACGACCTCCCTGGCTCAGTGGTGAGCTGTGTTGTCTTATAACTGGGAGGTCTCGGGTTCGATTCCCGGCGGGGTCAATTTTGGAATTTATAATTTCTGAATTGTCTCTGGTCTGGTCTGGCGGGAGGCTTTGGCCGTGGCTAGTTACCACCCTACTGTCAAAGACGTGCCGCCAAGCGATTTAGCGTTCCGGCACGATGGCGTGTAGAAACCAATTAGGGGTATGGGTTGAATATTCACTGCCATACCCCTTCGAAGTTAGCCCGCTACCATCTTAGACTGCATCGTCACTTACCATCAGGTGAGATCGCAGTCAAGGACTAGCTTGTCATCGAATAAAAAAACACTTCGGCGATGAAACTTGACAGCATAATAGTGCTGTCAATAAAGAGAACAATTAGTTCAGTTTCTACACTTTTTTGCCAAGTTGTACGAAATTAAAAATCACATCAGTGTGAATTTGCAGTACGCAGGAGGCGTAATATAAAATAAAGAGAACAATTAGTTCAGTTTCTACACTTTTTTGCCAAGTTGTACGAAATTAAAAATCACAGCAGTGTGAATTTGCAGTACGCATGAGGCGTAATATAAAATTCGATCCGTAGTCAACCCAAGTCAGTTGACTTGGGTTGACTACGGATAGAAAAATACCTGAAAAATACGGAGGTATGACAAAATACGAATTTCATACCATATCAAAATACTTTAAGTATATGAGACGTGTCCATGCTTAAAACTAAGTATACAAAAGTCATGCGTTTCATCAAACTATTGTCAGGTTTTGTGCTGTGCAACTCAATCATATTTTTGTATCAGAGTATCTAGATTTTTGAAGTTTGCAATAGAAGACTCAGCGAGCGAGCCCCACACAAATGAAGTTTGATTCTTATTTGATTATGTTATCGAATTCTGTTTGTAACTCTGGAAACTAGTATGTTTGTAGTTTTATTTGTAAAGTATAATAAATGGCCAATTGCGTGTCGGGCCACGCGCAGTGTAGGGTTCCGTAGTTGCCAGTCACAATATTATGCGTATAATTTTAGGCCTATATTGTACACACTTCTAAGTAGAAGTGTGTAAAATATAGGCCTAAAATTAGGCCGATCACTGCCGCTATAATCTATAATTACTAAAAAATACTTTTTAAAAAACCGACTTCAGACGCCCGCGCCACTACAAAGTATATAATTTATTGTTGTTATTGTAAAAAGCGCTCGACCGATTTCGATAAAATTTAAATGGGACCACCTGGGAAGTATACCCTTTGAAACAAAAAAAAGAATTTTGCAAATTTTTCGGTGAACATACACAAAAAAAAGGATTCCGACGAATTGAGAACCTCCTCCTTTTTTTAAATTGGTTAAAAACAAATTAAAGTCAAACAGTCTAAAGTCTAACTTTTTAATATAGAAAGCGAAAAAGTTTCAATCTGAAATCTGACATCACGCAGGTTAGAGTTTTAATAGCTACGATGACCGATTTTGAAAACTGTTGGATGATGTTCGGAAGTATCTTCTATTTCAAAAAAATCGGCCAAGTGCGAGTCGGGCCTCGCTCTTTTAGGGTTCCGTTAAAAAAAAATACATAAAAATATTTCCATGTACCCATGGAAATATTTTATTTAATTTTTTTAATTTAATTTAATTTTTATTATTTGCTGTTGTAGCGGCAATAGAAATACACAATCTGTGAAAATTTCAACTGTCTACCTATTACGGTTACCGAGATACAGCCCGCTGACAGACGGACGGACGGACGGACGGACGGACAGCGTAGGCTTAGTAATAGGGTCCCGTTGGTACTCTTTGGGTACGGAACCCTAAAAATACCTTATTGACCGAGCGAAGCGAGGTCTCTGAGTTAACTAGAGCGATTTGCACTTGTCCGTCCGTCCGTCCGTCCGTCTGTCAGAGCCTTATAACTTTTGAATTACTGAACGTAATTACTTCAAATTTAGATATAATATGTAAACCGATGGCCTCCAGCCGAAAATGGCTTAAAAAGTTATAAAAATCTTTATTTCAGGGGGGCTCTCATAGAAGCGAATGCGAAGTAAAAAAAAAATATCGCGTTACATAAAATTGTTACGTATCAGTTTAAAGATAATTTTGAACTGAGTACAAAAATATTTTTTTTTTTAATTTTTCCCTTAAAATTGACGAAATGGGGGGCTTTCAAAGTGGCGATTTTATACGCTCGCTTGAAGACGCTCTCTAGGAAAATCCGCTATGGATTTTCAAACTGATTTTATGTTTTTAGGTCACTTATATCCTGTACTTGAACAACAAATACTAAAATTATATGAATATTATAAAGAAACGAGATTATTTAATTTTTAATGTACATCAGTAATTCATATAGCATCAACATAGCTTCACAATAATGCTAATAGATGGCGCAGTCAGTAACTATTCCCATGGAACTACGAGTTACGACTAACGACCTATCCCAAAAACAGTTTTGCGTCGACCATTATTATTTAGTTACTTATTATAATACAATAATTGTATTGTAATTTTTTTTGTACCATATTATTCAATTAAAATTATTTTTTAGTTAAATTTTAGTTAAATATTGTATATTTTCTATTCGCGTCGATAGATGACGATTTGTACAGATGCCCGTAACCCGGTTTCACTCGTTAGTACCTACATAATAATTCAATGTTTTCACTAACGTTCCCTAACCTTTACGGGCTACCTATAAGTTAGGTGATTGATGTTTTCTGTCAACTTATTTATCACGATCCTGTACGGGACACCTAAAAGGATATTGGGACGGATGTTAGGACTTAGGATTGTATTTAGGAGCTACCTACGTTAAGAGACTCCTACTTAGGGGATGATTTAGGTATGTTTGGTGAAAACGGGCATAATAATAATGTCAGTTTTGGTTATCATGTATCGATTGAATGAATAATCATGGGATACCGTTACCGCGAGGTCTCAGTTCGGGGCGAACCACTAGTTAATTTGACTGTACTACCGTTATTCAAAGCTTAATTAATTGAGATAGGCACTATGTTTCCCGCCTTTATACATCTTTATAATTAATTAAAAAGCAAATTTAATTTTTATTTTTTGCAGCTAAACTAAAGCAGATAACAAAAAAAAATCGGCCAAGTGCGAGTCGGGCCTCGCTCTTTTAGGGTTCCGTTAAAAAAAAAAAAAAAAAAATATTTCCATGTACCCATGGAAATATTTTAATTTAATTTTTTTAATTTAATTTAATTTTTATTATTTGCTGTTATAGCGGCAATAGAAATACATAATATGTGAAAATTTCATCTGTCTATCTATTACGGTTTACGAGATACAGCCCGCTAACAGACGGACGGACGGACGGACGGACGGACGGACGGATGGACGGACGGACAGCGTAGGCTTAGTAATAGGGTCCCGTTCGTACCCTTTGGGTACGGAACCCTAAAAATGAAGTGGAACTTTTTTGTGTAAAATTTTTTTCTCTACTACTTTTACTTGAAACTGTTTTTTCTTTTTCCTACCGTTATTTAGTTATTTAAAAAAAAGGCATTTTTCAACCCTTTTTTTATTTTTTTCATCCCTTTCCCCTAAATTTAATCAAAATTTCTTTTATAATATCATTATTTAAGTATTAATGAACACATTTTTACTCATTGCGCCAAAGCTGGTCAGATCATGGTTTCATTTAACTTTTTACTGGACTAGTAAATGAATTGATAACTTACTATTTTATGATCGTAAATGACTGTTCAGAATTCAGATTCAAAACTTAATTAATAACGATTGATTACTAAGTATATTAATAAGTCTTTATCGATTAATCTGTTTGCATTAGCTTAAAACTATGCATACCTAGTTATGTTTAGTTAGTTGTGTGATTTAGGGATTCTCAAATCATTTAAAAATGTACTAAGGATCTTCATCACGTAACCACCCTATTACAATTTATGCTATAAGTAGGTAAGTACCTAGTCCACACCGGCACATGAGGTACAAGATGTTATTGTAAGAGCGAAAACTTTAAACTATTAAGTATAGATATATCTATCTATAATAGTTTTAGTCATCAACATCTTTTAGCAATGTACAGGTAAATATGTTTATTGTACGTAATGACTATTCCACTTCCAAACGTGTTGTCATGGCTACCTCAAAAATTATAAAATTGTTCTCAGGCACACCTTTATTGTGTCCTCACGTACGGGAATCTTTGTCCACACGTAATCTTACAATATAAGCACCTTGCAGTGCAATTTGTTACAGAATATTGTCTCCGACGTACAGGTATCGTCCTTTGTCAATCTTGAGACAATAAGCTAAGAAGAAAAAACAACAGCCGTAAACACCTCAACAACTTTTTAAAGGACACTTCGTGAATTTGTAAGGTGTTTTTATGACCCAAAAAAAACTTAAATCACAAGTTTTGTTCTCGCAGGTGTAAATTGACTATGATGGCCTTTTGAAGCATTTTAAGTGTGAAATTGTAAATATGGAAGGGACATTGTAATAATATTCCGGCCACGTATTTGTGTGTTATCGACGAAGTTTACCTCTAAAGTCTGCCTTTGAGTTAATATTTAAAACCATAATTTGACCATACCATTTATTATTTCCGGTATGTACTTACCTACCACTTAGATAAAATTTTTATCCAACACAAAATATCGACAGGTTTTTGGTTCGGTACCGTTCGAATATCGTGACAAATTACTAGGGCAAGGCAATTTTTATGCGGTTTTTTGCTTTCAGTAGGTAAGTCAGTTTCACTTCTCGGCCAGATTCATAGATAGGTATGTTTTGTGGCAATAAGCCGCAATGGTGCGCTGCATTACTTTTTAAATTGATTATACTTACCATTTTCCTGAAAATCTACAAAGCTTTGTTACAGTGTTTTTTATTGAAGAAGTTTCAACTTGGAGCAAGTTTTGAGAGAGAAGTTAAGGGTACTAAACCACCAGAGGTAGGCGCCAGGCGCTGCTGCTTGTAGTGGTTTTTTTTAAGTTTGAATTTTATTTGTTGTCTCTTAGAAATAATGTTCATATTTTAATTTTAACGCTTTACTCGTACGCCCCTGCCTCACTTCTACTAATGAAATGGACACGAATCTGCCTACGATTATTTTCAATTAAGTTAAAAGGAAAACAACAATAAGTCCGATGTCGCTTTATCCTTCATTAAATAACGAGTTTCATTAAGGCCGCCGCATTAGACGCGGGGCGGAGTGCTTACATTCACCCCCGTGGGCCCGTGCCGTGGGAGTGCCGGGCGCGTGCCGCTCCCATCGCGTGAACCACCCCGATTGATCGCAACCCGATATTGTTCTATTCATTTCCTAAATGCACTCTAATATCTAAAGACAATCGATTTGTGCATGAAACCATTCAGGCTAATTATGGTAAAATATTTGCACGATATTGAACGTCAGTGTTAAGGTAAATGATTTAATGTGCAGCTTGCAAGACATTTTCACAGCTAAAATTTAATAACAATTAAATTTTTTTGAATTTAAGTTTTCTTATAACTTTTTAATCAACAAAAAATAAGTTAACTACTAAACTTTTACCTTTATTTAACTAATTGATAAGTTTATTTCATTTATATAATAAAACTAATACAAAAAAATTACAATTAATTTTGCTTTATATTTTCCTTACCTATGGATGTTTTAAGATTGATTCTGGTAAAAGTATTCTTTTCATCTAGAGCAAGGTCTCTGGCCGAACGTAGACACTACTTAACATAAGAGCAAGTGAGTAAAGATTACGAGGTGTAAACACAGTAAAAGTCTAGCAAGTCAAGCAAAAGAAACCCGCGTAGTATCTATGCGGGTTTCTTACATTTATGAGCAAAGTACTTCCGGTGCGCATCAGAATTTTCCTAAGAGTTACTGGCAGTATGCGGCCGGACTAAAATCCATTGAAACAGCTGAAAATAGAATTTTCTCACAAAATGGGTATCTTGAATAAATAATGCACTACCTACCTCGAAGCCATAAAAGACCACCGGCTATATTGGCTAGCCGATAATATTACTCCGTGTGCGCTTATTGACAGGGCAAACATTTCGAACCGCGTTCCCTCCGGTCCCACGGGAGGGCGCGAGAAATCCCTTAATTCGTAACCTGCAGGTGCGGGCTCATTACGCGCTTTTCCGCCACGTGCCGGCGCGTGCACGGCCTATCTACTTTAGTTTCGCAGATCGAATGCGCTGCACGCACTTGAACAGTCCCTTTGATCGACAGAGATCAATAGATAGGAGCGTGCAATCTACTATAGGTATTATGTATTAACACAGTTAGGTTAGCATTGTCATAATTTTACTTACCTTCCTACTCATTTTATTAATTACTAGCTTTTATTAGTCTACAAGGGAAAAATTATCATACATGCAAGGTGCCAATGAACTTTGTCCACGCAGGAAATCAAGTCGATCCGTTGCTTGCTGCTGTGTGATCGAAATGAAAACTAGCAAACAATCAAACTTTCTTCAACTACACCTATGCAAAAAATAACGTCAATCCGTTGCTTTGTTGTTGCGTGATCGAAGGGAAACAAAAACACACTTTCAACTTCATACTTATCTAATAGGTACCTATTAGGAAGGATTGTAGTCTTTCATTTCAAAATAAATGCCTCTAATCAAAGACTACAATTTTATTTAGTTGTACAGGTAAATATTGTGAACTAAATAAAATTCTTAAAATCCTAAGGCTAAAATGGATGCTTAGTATAATAATAATTGTATAATACTACCTACTTGTATAATAATAATTTTCAACTTATGTACTAAGTACCTACTACAGTTACTCTGGAAATAGTCGCAGAAAGACAACACCCTCGGTTCCTGCTATTTCCATACTAACGTTTATCTATATTTGGAATTTCAAAGGTCAAGACATCGTTCTGATGGGAATGGTCATGTTCTCGTGTGAATACAGAGCGATGCGGCGTGGGAAGCGGCCCGGGTCACAGGTCGCCGGGATAATTGCGGCGCGCGGCGAAGAGATCGTCTGCTCACGCGCGCCGAGCGCCGAGCCGTCCTGGGAGACTCGTTGCTAACATCAAAATATATCGAGATAGAACGGTCATCTATATCTATATCTATCTATACTTATAATAAAACTGTAACTGGATGATTTCTGTAGGTACATTTAATCTATTTTGAAAATTTTAACCGGGGGATGCTTTATTATCAATACTGATCCCAAAACAGATTTTTATTTAATTTTTGTCTGTTTGTCCGTCTGTCTGTCTATCTGTCTGTCTGTCTGTCTGTCTGTCTGTATGTCCGGGCATCACGCAAAAACTACTGAACGGAATTGTATGAAATTTTGTATAGTAGTAGGTGATACTCCGGGTCAACATATGGGATAATCGACCGAGCGAAGCGAAGGTCTTTGAGTCTACTTGAGTGAATTTGCACTTGTCCGTCCGTCCGTCCGTCCGTCCGTCCGTCTGTCAGAGCCTTATAACTTCTGAATTACTGAACGTATTTACTTCAATTTTAGATATAATATGTAAACCGATGGCCTCCAGCCGAAAATGGCTTAAAAAGTTATAAAAATCTTTATTTCAGGGGGGCTCTCATAGAAGCGAATGCGAAGAAAAAAAAATTTTTATGCTTTTCACAGAGTTACAGTACCTCATTTTAAAGATAATTTGGAACAGAGTACAAAAGTATTTTTTTTTTAAATTTTTTCCTAAAATTGACGAAATGGGGGGCTTTCAAAGTGGAGATTATATTTGACCTCACAACGGAATAACCATTGAAAGCTGGGGCTTGAAAGTTTTATAATTTTAGCGTAATATCATGTACTTGAACAACAAATACTAAAATTAGATAAATGTAATAAGGAAACTAAATTATTTAACTTTTAATGAGCAGCAACAACAGAACTTCACAATGATGTCAATAGATGGCGCTCTCATCTCATATTGATATGTAACATATTATTCAATTAAAATTATTATATATTTAGTCATTTAGCAAACATCAATAAAACTTCACGTTGCAGTTTGTCGTTACATGTTTTCTGATCGAGTCGATAGATGACGCTGTGTACAAGTAATTTAATTTGAATGTTCCAAAAAAACTATACCTAAACTGTGACCTAAGTTTGATTGAGGCCTTGAGGATTTCACTATAACAGTTCCCTAACCTTTAAGGGCTACCTATGTTAAGTTAGTTGACACTTTCTGTCAACTTTGTTATTACGAACCTCTACGGGACAACTAAAGGTGAAAATGACATTGGGATGTTAGGATTGTATTTAGGGGCTACCTACGTAAAGAGACTTCTACAAAGGGGATGATTCAGGTATGGTTGGTGAAAACGGGCATAATAATAATGTCAATTTTGATCGTCATGTATCTATTGAATGAATAAGTAATTATGGGAAGCCGTTACCGCGAGGTCTTAGTTCGGGGCGAACCACTAGTTAGGGTTCCGTACCCAAAGGGTACCAACGGGACCCTATTACTAAGCCTACGCTGTCCGTCCGTCCGTCCGTCTGTCAGCGGGCTGTATCTCGGTAACCGTAATAGGTAGACAGTTGAAATTTTCACAGATTGTGTATTTCTATTGCCGCTACAACAACAAATAATAAAAATTAAATTAAATTAAAAAAATTAAATAAAATATTTCCATGGGTACATGGAAATATTTTTATGTAAATTTTTTTAACGGAACCCTAAAAGAGTGAGGCCCGACTCGCACTTGGCCGATTTTTTATTTTTATCCTGATAAACAATAAGGTTCCTCCGGGATAGGGGATGAAAGTTTTTATCGGTTTTACTTCATAATTCCGTCAAATTTGAACCGATTTTAATCATTCTTTTTTTATTTAAAAGTGTATAATATCAGGCATAGTTTGTCTAATTTTGATGAAGATCTGATAAACATTATAGGAGACTAGCTGATGCCCGCGACTTCGTCCGCGTGGATTTAGTTTTTTAAATCCCTCGGGGAACTCTTTTTAATTTTCCGGGATAAAAAGTAGCCTATGTCACTCTCCAGAACCTCAATACCCATGCAAAAAATCACGTTGATCCGTAGCCCCGTTGCGGCGTGATGAAGGACAAACCAACAAACCTACAAACAAACACACTCGCATTTATAATATTAGTAAGGATTTTATTTTTATTCCAATGATGTTGGACCGACTTAAAGTCAAAATAATCGCACGTAGCTCACAGGAATTCCGGTGAATAACGTTACTCACAGGAACATAGGACGCATTCGGATTTAAACAAAAAATGTAATTATTATCGTATATAAATAAAAATGTATATTCTCTATATCCCGTGGTAGAAACATCACGCGTGAACGGCTGGACTGATTTTGACGGGACTTCCAATGACAGATAGCTGATGGTATAAGCCTAGCATAGGCTACTTTTTAACTGATTTTCAAAAAAGGATCAAAAAAGTATTGTTTTTTAACCTAAAAATATCAATATCTCCATGATTTCTAAACCGATTTGCCTGAATTTTTTTTAATCGATACAGAAACTTTGCGAGATGGTCCCATAAAAGTTGTAGTTGTAGTTGTTGTAGTAGTTATAGTAGTAGTTGTTGTAGAAGTAGTTGTAGTAGTTGTAGTAGTTGTAGTAGTTGTAGTAGTTGTAGTAGTAGTAGTAGTAGTAGTAGTTGTAGAAGTAATTGTAGTAGTTGTAGTAGGTAGGATCTGGGAAGTATACCTTTTGAAACATAAAAAGAATTTTCCAAATCGGTTCAGGCGTCTTAGAGTAATCGGTGAACATACATAAAAAAGATTCTGTTGAATTGAGATCCTCCTCCTTTTTTGAAGTCGGTTAAAATAAGAATAAAAATTAGTTTAAATTTGAAGAAGTTATTCAGTAAAACAGTCAAAATAGTTCAACCCCTATCTCAGAGAACATACATCCATCCATACATCCCATCCATCCATCCATCCGTATACTAAGTACATCTATCCATACATCCATCCTCACAAACTATCACATCCTACTTCCTACTATCCTACTAATATTATAAAGGCGAAAGTTTGTGTGTATGTTTGTTCCTCTTTCACGCAAAAACTACTGGATGGATTTGGCTGAAATTTGGAATGGAGATAGAATATACCCTGGAATAACACATAGGCTAATAATTATCCCGGAAAAATCCAAGGTTCCCGCGGGATTTTGAAAAACCACTGATAGATGGCGCTGATTGTACTTAAATCACGCTTACATTATCCGCAGCATCGAGAATAAGTAAAAAATTCCAATTCAACAATCAAGTAGGTTAAACACAGTTATTGAAGTTTTTCATTAGCAATAGAAAATTTCTTAGGGATTAGGGATGGATTACGAAATAAATCTATATTTAAAAAAGAAAGTGGTGTTAGTTACACTATTTATATCTCAAGAACGGATGAACCGATTTGGCTGAAAATTGGTGGAGAGGTAGCTTAGAACCAGGAGACGGACATAGGATACTTTATATCCCGTTCGACCGCGTTTCCGTCGTGTCACTATAAAACGTGGAATAAGAAAAACGCATCTGACATGGAATAACAAAACGCAAATGACAGTGGAATAACAAAACGTAAATGACAGCTAAACGTAATTTTGTCTTGGTTAAGTATGGTAAAAAATTTGACAATTATAAATAGTGTTATAATAAAGCATTACTGATATTATAAATGCGAAAGTGTGTTTGTTTGTTGGTTTGTCCTTCAATCACGTCGCAACAGAACAGCGGATTGATGCGATTTTTTGCATGGGTATAGTAATGGATGTAGTAGTGGTTCCTCAGAGCTACTTTTTATCTCGGATAATGAAAGAGTTCCGGCGGGATTTTTAAAAACTAAATCCATGCGGACGAAGTCGCGGGCATCAGCTAGTTAATAATATTAGTGGGATAAGTAGCATAGGATATAGTTAATGTAGTTAAAGTTAGTAGCAGGAGGATACAAAAATAAATACGTACATGCATACACACATACATACATGCATGGATACATATATACATACATGCATTCATGCATGCATACATACATACATACATACATGCACTCATGCATGCATACATACATGCATGCATACATACATACATGCATACATACATACATACATACATACATACAAACATGCAAACGAATATCCCGCGATAACTGTCTGTTTTCCCGGGATAAAAAGTAGCTGGTGTTACTTTTCCGGTCCTCAACTATGGCTATCCAAAAAACCACGTCAATATGTAACTCCCTTCGCACATAATTGAAGGATAAATATATGAAAAGTAGTATACTAATATCGCGCAGGAACCGTTTGTTTTCCCGGGATAAAAAGTAGCCTTTGTCACTTTTCAGGCCCTTAACTTTACCTGTGCTACAAAACCACTTCAATCTATAACTTCGTTGGCGCATAATTCAAGGATAAATATGTGAAAAGTAGCATACGAATATCCCGTGGGAACTGTTTGTTTTCCCGGGATAAAAAGTAGCTGTTGATACTTTTCCGGTCCTCAACTATGGCTATCCAAAAAACCCCCTTCAATATGTAACTCCCTTGGCACATAATTGAAGGATGAATATGTGAAGAGGCATACTAATATCCCGCAGGAACTGTTTGTTTTCCCGGGATAAAACGTACCTGTTGTTACTTTTCCGGTCCTCAACTATGGCTATCCAAAAAACCACGTCAATATGTAACTCCCTTCGCACATAATTGAAGGATAAATATATGAAAAGTAGTATACTAATATTGCGCAGGAACCGTTTGTTTTCCCGGGATAAAAAGTAGCCTTTGTCACTTTTCAGGCCCTTAACTTTACCAGTGCTAGGAAAACCACTTCAATCTATACCTCCGTTGGCGCATAACTGAAGGATAAATATGTGAAAAGTAGCGTACAAATATCCCGCGGGAATTATTTGTTTCCCGGGATTAAAAGTAGCCTTTGTCACTTTTTAAGTCCTCAACTATGCCCATCCAATAAAACACGTCAATCTGTAACTCCGTTGGCCCATAATTGAAGGATAAATATGTGAAAAGTAGCACACTAATATCCCGCGGGAAGTGTTTGTAGGAACAGTTACAGTTTTATTATACGTATAGAGAGATAATAATTAAATTTTATGTAACAATGTCAATTTTTGACGTTCGTAAGCGTTAGGATATGCAGTCGCTTGTGCTTGAAATTTCAAAAACTGATGCTTGCTATGGTTTTTTGAAACCGAAGCTTGATTGCTTGTTTGCTTGCTTGATTTCTTGCATGCTTGCTTGCAGGATTTAAAAAAACCCGAATTTCCATGAAAAAATCGATGCTGCGGATAATGTAAGCGTGATTTAAGTACAATCAGCGCCATCTATCCGTGGTTTTTCAAAATCCCGCGGGAACCTTGGATTTTTCCGGGATAATTTGTAGCCTATGTGTTATTCCAGGGTATAATCTATCTCCATTCCAAATTTCAGCCAAATCCATCCAGTAGTTTTTGCGTGAAAGAGGAACAAACATACACACAAACTTTCGCCTTTATAATATTAGTAGGATAGAGGACATAATGCTTCACGGGTAGCAGAAAAAGTCACTCACATAAAGAACAACGATCGAATACAGGCATTCCATATTTATATGAGGGTTTAAGCCATAGACATAGACTTTATCATTAACCTACAGGGCCTAGATGATTAAACCATTGTGTTTGTTTTGTAGCCTACCCGTGCGAAGCCGGGGCGGGTCCATCAACAATGTTTTGCGAAGAATTCATATTGACTATGGCCATCAGCTGTATATTCGGTATACCGACTGCAGTTTAGCAACTTGTATAGCATAATATGCTTTTCTTCGGGCTTGCGTGTGCGTTTTGGAATTTCTCTTTTTCTCGTCAGAACAGTCACAAATCACAAAATCAAATCTTTGTACCACAAAAATACCTATATCAAGTTAGCACAGTTATAAATACTGATTTACTAAGGATTAATTGATCATGGCTTTAAACAAGCATATTTTGTCCATAAATTAATAAATATATAATCATAAAATTGTCCAGTCGACAGGTAGGTAAAAGTGGGGATAGGTGGAAAAAGGTCGGAAGTCAATGAAACTTTGGGATATTGTTTAGGGATCGAAAATTAACATTTTTTCAAGTTTTGGACCTCGAGGACACTGTGCTAAAAGAGGAGGATGGGGGAAAGCTGCAAAATTTTCGACCTTCCTCCGGTTTTTCCTCAATAACTTTTTTCCCTTACGTCCTACGGTAAAAAAAAAATCTGTACTTTTTTGAAGAACATTAAATTTCCTACAAGTTTGATAGCACAAAAATTTTTGTATGACAATTCATTTCCAAGATATGCTTCGATAAGCTTCGAAAAAAAAATTTTTGACAAAATTTGCTAAAAATCTTTTGTGGATTGGGGTTGAGTGGAGTGAGCGGGGGAATGGGGTGAAAGTTTGTGATTGTAACCAGGTACCATAATTACAACAATATTTCATCATAATTCCGGAATAAAAGAAGAAATATAGGTGGAATTCTGCGTTTTTTGTGGCATTTTTTTCATCGAATTTTGAAATTTTTTTTTGCGAAGCGCCATATCTCGGAAACGAATTGACATACAAAAATTTTTGAGTTATCAAACTTGTACAAAATTTAACGTTCTACAAAAAAGTATAGAAATGTTTTTGTCGTAGGACGTAAGGGACAAAAGTTATTGAGGATAATACGGAGGAAGGTCGAAAATTTTGCAGGTTTTCCCTCCCTCCTCCTTCAGCACACGGTCCTCGAGGTCCAAAACTTGAGAAAATGTTAGTTAACCATCCCTGAACAACATCCTAAAGTTTCAGTAACTTCCGAACTTTTTCCACCAAACCCCACTTTTTTCTACCTGTCGACTGGGCTATAGATACTAAGGTTTAATTCATTCTGGACGTCCGTGCTGTTTGAAATGTTTTTTTTCACGCATGCCTCGCCCACTTTTCCATTCTATCTTGATATATTTCTGTGGTCAATAATTACATAGTTATTATAGAAGGATTGAAAACTACACATTGATTTTATGATTTATACTTTTTCATTTACTTTAGGTACTTAGTGGCTGTCAGATTCGCTAGTTTTAACTTAAGTACACGGTTACAATTTGTTACCTTAAAATGCTACATTATATTAATACTAGCTGATGCCCGCGACTTCGTCCGCATGGATTTAGTTTTTAAAAATCCCGCGGGAACTCTTTCATTATCCGAGATAAAAAGTAGCTCTCCCGGTCTGAGGAACCACTACTACATCCATTAAGTACTATACCCATGCAAAAAATCGCATCAATCCGCTGTTCTGTTGCGACGTGATTGAAGGACAAACCAACAAACAAACACACTTTCGCATTTATAATATCAGTAATGCTTTATTATAACACTTTTTATAATTGTCAAATTTTTTACCATACTTAACCAAAGACAAAATTACGTTTAACTGTCATTTACGTTTTGTTATTCCACTGTCATTTGCGTTTTGTTATTCCATGTCAGATGCGTTTTTCTTATACCACGTTTTATAGTGACAACGGAAACGCGATTGAACGGGATAAAAAGTATCCTATGTCCGTCTCCTGGTTCTCAGCTACCTCTCCACCAATTTTCAGCCAAATCGGTTCATCCGTTCTTGAGTTATAAATAGTGTAACTAACACCACTTTTTTATTTTTATTAAAGTGTTTACCTACACTTAAGGAAATATCAGAATAGCAGTTGCTTAAACTGAGAAAGTAGATACATATCACTAATTTCGATGCTGACGTGTAGTTCGACCGTGGCTATAGTGTAAGTGGCTAACACACTCGGGCGCGTTTCCCAAGAGATGTGGGTTCGAATCCCGCTGGCTTCGGAATTTTTGATATGTGTTTATAAAATTTATTCTAACACCACTTTCTTTTATATATATAAGATTATGTAGGTAACTAAAGCTTCATAAGATGTGACGTCAATAACGCCGAACGACAGATTTTGACACTTTTATTAAATCTTAGCAAAAACTGTCGCTAAACCTTAATTCTAATAGAATAGAATAGAATAGAAATATTTTTTATTCAAATAAACTCTTACAAGTGCTTTTGAATAGTCGATGAATCTACCACTGGTTCGGAATGCCCTTCCTGCCGAGAAGAACCAGCAAGAAACTCGGCGGTTGCCCTTTTCAAAACAAATTTACAATACAGTAAATACTATGCTCTATATGCAGTGTTTCCACAATGAGGGAAGTTCCAAAATGCATACTGACTAACTTCTATCTTAAGATGGGCAGACATAAAGTAGCCCCATTCCCGCCGGTGGAACCCGTTCACGAGCATGACGCATGACCCAGCCATTGCTTCGCTCAACCATATTTGAGGGAACTTAACAACCCGCAACCTGTATTAATCCATACTAATATTATAAGTGTGAAAGTAACACTGTTCGTCTATTTGTATGTTTTATTTCACGTCTGAGCCGCTGCGCTGAGCAGATTTCGACAAGCAAAGTTTGTATAGTGAGGAACGAGAATAGGCTACAATACTGTTATTCTGGGAAATTAATTAGTTTCCGCGGGAGTAATATTCTACTGGCCGAAATTCACATTTTAGCAAGAGAATCAATTGAAATCAACAAAGATCGTATTGCAATTTGCATTGCTTAAATGTTTTGTAAGATGCACCAGATTATAATATCTAATGAGACGTGCTTTGTAAGAAGATGCCCACTACTTCAGGAGACTACCTAGAATTACATCTTAATATAGATACATATTATGTACCTACAGAGAGCAAGAAAGTCTTATTCGAGTTCAAAAATAATAAAGTGCATTTAAATGTGTTCAACAAATCTCTTAATGCCTCATGCAAATGAATTATGGTTTTAATAATTTGATATCACCGTTTGATAGCCTTGACTAGGATTAACAACATGCTTACAATGTAGACGGGGGGGTTTAATTTGCAAAAAGCGTAAAAGGCATTTAATAATGCAGACGTCCGCTCGCGTGCGCGTGCAGTGAACAAATACCCAGCTTCAGCTATCGCGTAATGAAGCCCTGGGGTGCGGGGGAGGGGGATCACGTGGCGGTCACGCGACCGCGTTAACATTTTCTTTATGGTATCACATGCGGGGTGAGGGTGAATTTTAGAAGCTATTACATTAAAGGCTGACATTTTTTTCAATATCTCACTGATTGGTTGTGAAACATACCTACTAGATTTTGTTGTAACCGGATAAAAGAAAAATTGAAAATATCACATTGATATTAACATAAATTATTTATATAATTTGCTTGTGCAGGGCTAATGGTCTAAGCATAGTCTAAGTTTATGCACAATCTCGAAACTTAACGTAATTGACAAGTGCAAAGCTAATTGAATAATAATATTCTATGTTTAAAAAATATTTTTTCAATAATTTTTTTCAGAATTAATGTTTTGTCTACCTTTTTATCAACAACGTTTCCTTTTCTTCTTATAACAAGCTTTTATTTAGTTTCACCTGTCCCGACGTTTGTCATTAAATCTTGCAAATCAAATTTGATTCACTTGCCGGTTACCGATTGAGCTGAAATTTTGCATACATGTGTAAATCGCGTGACAAAGCAATATTATGATGACATGGCGCTGATCTGATGATGAAGCTGGAAGGTGGCAATAGGAACTTCGCAATGAAACGACACAACCTCATCCACTTTGGGCTCGTATGATTCGCCTTGACAAGTAGTCTGGTTCTAGATGATAGCTAGGGTCAGACGATGTAGCCAGCTACTAATAGATTGTTTTTTAAAAATAAAATTTTTAATTTACACTTGTTTTCTCTTTATCCTCAACAAAGTGCTATAGCACTATTATGCTATACATATTATTATTATGTACGAGATGTATAATAATATATTATTATGTACGACAGTATACGAATGTGTAACTTTACCATACGTCGGCCTATAGTATGGTGAAGTTACACATTCTATTGTTCATATTGTTTACGAAAATATTTTACACAAGCCTTTCAACAGATTCTATTGTACAAATGTAACTCCCACAGATTTATTATAAAAACTTTGCTATTTTCCCACAATCGTTACAATAATGAACGTTGGGATCAACGCGGATTGAATCATTACTGTGGGGTACGTAGCCCTGACATAGACTGACCATTTTACGATGACCTTTGATTATTCATACATCGTATTTTATTGATTGCGATATAGGAGGAGTTTTTATTGTTATGGGTCTCTTTATGTCGGTGTGTGTGCTTTATAGGGTGTTGTGACACGCGTGGGAGCTGCCTCCATTGTGAAGGCACTTAACTCGGCTCTGATAAAGGAACTATAGGACCATTAGACGGATTCGTTTTGCTCATTCGTTGTCGCCATCAATGGACATTGGATTATGATTCGGAAAGAGGTCTCCATAGAGATAGGGGCCTTTAGAACAAAATATACTACATAATGTTTGTTTACATGAATATACTTATTGGAACGTAGTTCCTTATCGCGCGGTGCTGAACTCGGAAGGGGGCTAGACGGATCAACACTTTTTTGAAACCGACACTTTTTTGAAGTACTATAGAATAGAATAACTTATAAGTTATAAAAAATTAGGGAAAGGTTCCACATGAAGAAATTATTTAAAATAAAATTGAAAATGGAAAATTCGGTCTGTCGAGCTGGGATTCGAACCATCGACCTTTGGCTGTTAGGCAACTGCAGAAGCCACAAGGCTAAGGAGACCTGTTCAATCTTTGCTTATGGCTAAGTGGGTAGAAAAAAGAAATGATTGTAATTACTTATGTATTAGTCAACGTTTTCTATCTACCTGCTTCGCGTGGCACAAAAACGCCCGGAGGCGCGTCGCCGCATCGCTCTCTTGCGTCGCGACCGTGATCAGACGCAGACGTTTGTCTACGCGAACTTCCACGTAAAACGTTTTTACTAAAGGAAACGCGTATTGGTCAATGCCGTGCATTCCATCCCCTGTAAATCTTTGTCGAGCTGCCGAGTTCCTGTCCCAGAGCGTGCTGGAAGGTCCACGCCGTGCGTCAGCCTTTGAAACTTAGCGAATGCGAGGTAAGTGCAATTATTTCGCTTCCCATTTGTAGCTCAGGCAAAGATTGTAACAATTCCAGTCTACAGTCCACTCAACTTTACATTATATTGCGCATAAACAGCACAATTTTTTGGTACCTTCGACTCGGATTCCTACATACTATTAGGTTTCCATCTTTGTCTCCATACACATTTTACTATAACTTATTCTTGACGTTCAAGAGTAGGTTTATATTTTAGTTATTTAACATTAACTTACGTTAAATCAGTTTAATATCGACTTGTAAATAGGTAGGTAGGTATTCAGAGAAATCATGGCTCCTAAGAAAGATCAAGAAGCCGCTGATGTACCTATTGCGTTGACAGTTCTAATAAAACGGAAAGAAAGATGTTTTGAACAAATGCAATATATTTTCGATTTATCTAAAAGGGTTAACGATGATCAAGCTAGGGAATTATTTTTATTGCGGGTTAATGAAATTGACACATTGAAGTCAACATTTGAGAAAATAATTTTCAGTATATTTGAAATGGAACTTGAAAATGACCAGTCTTCATTATTACATAGTCAAGATTTAAAAAACTTTGAAGATTTATATTATAGAACAAAGTTAGTTGCATCCAAATATGAACCTAACTGCTCGAGTAATAAGGACCGAGTTCCTTCGACAGAGTCGAGGCCACGTCTTCCTAAGTTGGAGTTATTTACTTTTGACGGTGAAATTGAAAATTTTACAACCTTCTACGAGACATTTTGTTCATTGGTACATAATCAATCAAGTATATCTAAAATAGATAAATTTCACTATTTATTGTCGTGCACAAAGGGTTCTGCGCTAAATATCGTCAAGAGCGTTCCGATCTCTGCCAGTAATTATGATGTTGTTTGGCAAAGTTTACTTAATAAGTACCAAGATAAAAGAATGTTAGTCGGCAGATATTTGGAAAAAATGTTAAATTTTACGCCTTTGAATAAAGAAACTTCCGCACACTTAAATATATTTATAGAAAATTGAAAACACTCGTATAAGGCTATTGAAGCGTTGAAGATTGATAACTTAGGAAGTTATATTTTATGCCATATTGCATTAAGAGCCTTAGACCCTCAAACTCGGAAGTCGTTTGAAAAACAACTAGATCAAAGTTCTATTCCTGACTTCACAGATTTAGTATCCTTCGTACACAATCATATAAAGGTGCTAGATCATTCTGCGTCATATTCTTGTTCTAATAATTCTACTAATCAGAATCAATATAAAAGGCAATTTCCGAAAAATAAACAATCTAAGGCTGAACAAGGTTCACTTAAAAATTACTCTCATGCTAGTTCCAATAAAACTAAAAACTTTATTTGCGCTCACTGTGGTGGAAATTCCATGATTTATCGCTGTAGTCAATTTCGTAAATTGACCAGCGCTGAACGAGTCAGCCGTGCTGCAAGTTTAAGATTATGTAAATCGTGTTTAAAGAATTCCCATTCCCTAGAAAGTGAGTGTAAAAGTACTTTCCTTTGTTTAATTTGTGATAAAAAAGATCACCATACTTTATTACATACCAATAGCGGAACTGAACCTGTTACTCCGTCAGCCTCAAACGCCGCGACGACTGTGCCACCGCGATCCGCTTCGATCGTCGATAACCGGGCGCTTATCTTTCACGCGGAGGATAGCTATACCACGGTAATATTATCTGTATACAGTATTGTAACTTCATACAAACGGACGAAGCGCGAGCTATGCCTACGCGCCTCGATCTCGGTAAGCGCTCGGTACGCAGACAGTCGCGACTGTGCCGCAGTGACGAACGGACGGTGTTATGTTTTTTAACAATAACTGCGCAATTTTTTTACTAAAAATAAGTTCAAGTACATATTTAATATGACGAGGAGGATATATTAGAATGCGGATTTTTTATACTTTAAAATTTAATAATAAAGCATTTCGTACGTCTCAGTCGAGGCGCAAATATTTTTCGGTCGCAAATTTATAAGACCGATTTGTTATTCATTCATAAACATGGTTTTAGGGTTCCGTACCAAAATGGTAAAAATGGAACCCTTATGGTGAGACTTTCTCCGTCCGTCCGTCCGTCTGTCACAGTCGATTATTTAAGTAACTATTAAAGCTATCGACATGAAATTTGGAATAGTTGTGTATAATAGTGGCCCAACAACATTGGAATAAGAAAAAATCAAAAATTCTTTTTAGTTTAATTAAAAAAGAGGAAAAATCGGGAGTTTGAAATTTCAAAGTAAGATAACTATACCGAGTAGGGTATCATATGAAAGGGCTTTACCTGTACATTCTAAAACAAATTTTTATTTATTTTTAAATATAATAGTTTTTGAATAATCGGGCAAAATGTCGAAAAATATACCGTTCCCCCCCCCCCCCCCCCTTATCTCCGAAGTTTACCAATCGAAAAATCAGAAATAATTATGGTCAATAGAGGTTTATGTATATTTTAAAGGAAAAATAAAACCAACGCTCTAACTAGCATAGTTTTTTTTATATTAACAATAGACCTCCACAAACAAAGTTAACGATTAATAAGCAAATTTATATAATATTATCGTTTTACTTTTACTTCTAGAGTACGGAACCCTCGGTGTGCGAGTCCGACTCGCACTTGGCCGGTTTTTTTTAATTAAATCTACCAATCAAAAAACAACGCGCATTTTTATTGAACACTTCCTATTTAATTCACAAAGTATTTTATTTGTTTATATAAAAAAAAGTATATTTACAATCACAAAACTAAATGGAAACACAAAGTAGGCAAGTGTAATTAAAATGCTGGAGGCGGGCAGCCCTATCGCATGTTTACGTACCGCGCGGCTGTAGGCATTTATGTCAAAGATACGGCCGAGTTACAATACTGTATACAGATAATATTACCGTGGCTATACCTCAGTCGTACTAGGCACGGCTATTGTCCGCGTGAAGGATAAAAATCAGTTGTACCAACCCTGTCGAGTGCTGATCGACTCGGGCGCTCAGTCAAATTTCATTTCAATAGCATGTTTGCAGCGTTTGGGGTTGGCTCAAAGGAAATGTCCTTTTAATATTTTTGGTCTTGCTGGCGAAAGTGTAAAAAATCACGGCATGACGTCATTCAGTTTGACGCCGCGTCACCTTGACACTCCGAGTTTTAATATTGACGCCGTGGTTTTAACTAAATTAACTTCCGATTTACCTACAATTAAAATCCCGCAAAATACAATCAAAGAATACAACAATTTATTCTTAGCTGATCCCCAATTTTACAAATCGTCACCGATTGATATAATTTTAGCTGGTGATATTTTTCCGTACGTTTATGATGGAAAAAAGATTATCTTTGATCGCGACATTCCCGCTGCTTTAAGTAGTGTGTTCGGATACGTTATCTCAGGAAAGTTAGCGATTCAACCATCTAGTAATAATGTTGTAACGTTTACAACCTCACTCGTGTCGTACACTTGTGAAGACGATCGTCTCAATGATACGCTCAAGACGTTCTGGGCGGTGGAGTCTGCGCCGTGCGAGATTCCAAAGAGTCCGTCTGAGGAGATCGCTGAAAAATTATATAAAGAGAAACATTATCGTGATGAAACTGGCCGTTATGTTTCTCCGATTTTAATCAACCCTAACCACGAACCGTTAGGAGATTCGTATGACATAGCCTTAAAACGTCTTTTTCAAATTGAACGTAGACTAGCGCGTTCGCCTGACTTGCGTGCCGCATACGTTGATTTCATGCGAGAATATGAATCATTAGGGCATATGGAGTTATATACGGGTACGGAACCCTCCAAATATATTATCCCTCATCATTGCGTCTTACGCCCTTCTAGCAGTTCGACACCATTGAGAGTGGTTTATGATGGGTCAAGTCCTACTACTAATGGTATTAGTCTGAACGATATTCTTTTGACAGGTCCTAAACTACACAACGACATCTCAAAGATAGTTTTAAATTTTAGACTATATGACGTGTGTTTTACAGCCGACGTATCTAAAATGTATCGCGGGGTTCTTATTGATCCTTCGGAACGAAATTATCAACACATTCTTTGGCGTGAAACTCCGTCAGAACCTGTCCGTATTTATGAATTGAAAACAAATACCTACGGTCTTCGGAGCGCACCGTATGTTGCCGTACGGACTTTACATCAACTTGCACTCGATAACCCGCAATGTCGAGCGTCGGCCATAGTTACACAGGGATTCTATGTCGATGATTTGTTATGGTCGTGCCAAACAATAACAGAAGCCTGTGCCTTACAGGACGAACTTATGTCTCTTCTAAAAAGTGGGGGCTTTGATTTAAAAAAGTGGGCCAGTAATAGTCCAAAATTTCTTCTGAGACTAAATACAGAAAATATTTCAAATATTAATTTTGAAGATGATTCATTATCGAATTCGTTAAAAGTTTTAGGTTTAACTTGGTTACCGTCTGCTGACTGCTTTTCTTTTAATTATAATTTGACCGACGTTAAGTTTACGAAGCGCTCATGGTCCAAGCACAGAGGAGAAAAACGGAACAGAGGCAAAGCTTCTAAGAAGCGAGCAAAATTTATACCTATTTTGGTAGGGTTGGCACAGGAGGATACAATTTAATAAACAGTAGTTATTTGTTCAACAAGATGGCAAAGTTTGTTTTTTAGGGTTCCGTACCCAAAGGGTACCAACGGGACCCTATTACTAAGCCTACGCTGTCCGTCCGTCCGTCCGTCCGTCCGTCCGTCCGTCTGTCAGCGGGCTGTATCTCGTAAACCGCAATAGATAGACAGATGAAATTTTCACATATTATTTATTTCTATTGCCGCTATAACAACAAATAATAAAAATTAAATTAAATTAAAAAAATTAAATAAATATATTTCCGTGGGTACATGGAAATATTTTTATTTAATTTTTTTTTAACGGAACCCTAAAAGAGCGAGGCCCGACTCGCACTTGGCCGATTTTTTGTTGTGATTGCCTAGTTTAAATCCCGAGCTAGTGAAGGATTCGAGCTAGGAAGAATTAGGTAAATTAGAATCCTGAGTCTAGTGAGGCATTCCAAGGCACAAGAAACAAAAAACTTTGCTATCGCGTGATACATACAACTTTTCACTTCAATAGCGAGAAAATACAAGATGTAAAAGAAATATTTATTAAACATTACAAAGTCACAAAAAATAATTATTTTCTACAATAAAATTTTGACAAGTGCTGGGAGCTGGGCAAGATAAGTTGCGCACGAACCGTAACCGAGAAAGTTTGATTTTATTATAATCCACGCGCACAGAAAACAAACTAAATAGCTTATGCGAGCTTCGACGCGAGTTTGCCGACGCTACGGCTGGCCGGCGAACCGCGTGCGTCGTGCGTCTCAGTTTAGTCGAATTAAATGGATGCGGTTACAGAATATCACAATAACATCTAATATGTATGAGGTATCTATCTACCCTATACATTAAAAATAATAAATAATAATCAAGTTAGTACTACTTACCTAGTAGAGTCTTTAGGATAGCTAAAAAATGATGTGTTTTTATTCTTTCTATTATTGTTCATACACACTGTACAGTAAACCATATTTACACTTTTATATTAAAACACTAGGTATTATAAAATTACATTTAAACACTATTTAAATTATTAAATTATTATCATTAATTAAATTAAATGAAAACACGACGCGCGACGTGTACTGCAGACCCTGAGCTTGAGCACAGGCCGAGCCGGTATAAACCGATTTCTCTCTGTACGCGACGTAGCGCCTGTGCTCACGCACACACGCGCCTCAAGCTTGTAGTAGTGTACCTATCGTAGCGCGCTTGTATGAAGCTTTGTCTCTGTTCCTGTTCTCTGTGGTCCAAGATCCCAGTGCCGCCAGACCTAAGTTATTTTCTCAGCAATTATTTGTGTACGATAGAGTACTGTTCTAATGTCCTTTCAGTAAATGCGTACCAGCTAGATTGTGCCGACGGCCAATTTCCAGATACCAGGTGCTAAAGGTAGGTAAAAACTAGAATAACTTATCTTAAATTCTCAGGGCTGATTTTCATATATGTTTTAAAGAATATTGTAAAAATTAATAAATTAATACTGCCAGACGCTTACCGCCGGCGGTTACTTTAGCCAGACGCTTTGAAGCTCCCAAAAAAATATATAATTTAAGTTAACTTATATTCTCAGTTCTGATTTTTATACATGATACTCAGGGAACTATTGTGATATTATCTGTAAGCTGCCAGACCTATTGGAAGGGTCAATCATCCCCCCAGACATACATTATGCGTCCCCATATGTATGAGCGCTAGAACATGATTCACTTGTTTAAGTGTGTGAGAGATAATATCATCATACTATAATATTATAAATGCGAAAGTGTGTTTGTTGGTTTGTCCTTCAATTACTCTGCAACAGAGCTACGGATCGACGTCATTTTTTGCCTGGGTATAGCTTGCAGAAGATATTGCAATAGTTCTCTCTCTCTAGATCCTAAGCTATACCCAGGCAAAAAATCACGTCGATCCATAGCTCTGTTGCAGAGTGATTGAAGGACAAACCAACAAACACACTTTCGCATTTATAATATTATAGTATGATGATATTATCTCTCACACACTTAAACAAGTGAATCATGTTCTAGCGCTCATACATATGGGGACGCATAATGTGTGTCTGGGGGGATGTTTGACCCTTCCAATAGGTCTGGCAGCTTAAAGATAATATCGCAATAGTTCCCTGAGTATCATGTATAAAAATCAGAACTGAGAATATAAGTTAACTTAAATTATATATTTTTTGGGACCTTCAAAGCGTCTGGCTAAAGTAACCGCCGGCGGTAAGCGTCTGGCAGTATTAATTTATTAATTTTTACAATATTCTTTAAAACATATATGAAAATCAGCCCTGAGAATTTAAGATAAGTTATTCTAGTTTTTACCTACCTTTAGCACCTGGTATCTGGAAATTGGCCGTCGGCACAATCTAGCTGGTACGCATATACTGAAAGAACATTCGAACAGTACTCTATCGTACACAAATAATTGCTGAGAAAATAACTTAGGTCTGGCGGCACTGGGATCTTGCTCTATCAGTGTTGACATTACTCGCGAGTATATTCGACCCGGTCGGATTTATTTCACCTTGCACTTTTACAGCTAAGTGCATAATGCAAGACTTGTGGAAATTAGGTCTCGGTTGGGATGATTCTTTGCCTATTGAGATTTACGAAAAATGGAATAAATTTATTCGTGAGTTGCCAACCCTAGCGGACTTAAGGATCGAGCGACATTTATTAATACCTAACTTTTCGGACGTGCATGTGATAGGCTTTTGCGATGCGTCATCGCGCGGCTATGCAGCATGTGTATACCTTCGCAGTGCAGACGAGGACGGAAGGGTCAAGGTTCGATTATTGACTAGCAAATCTAAAGTTGCGCCCTTAAAACCAATTTTATCAATACCTAGACTTGAATTAATGGCGGCCGTGCTGCTAGCAAAAGTTTTACGATTCGTAATCGCTAATCTTACTGATTTTAACTTCACTATAGTAGCCTTTAGCGACTCCAGTGTTGTTTTGTCGTGGTTACAAACACCACCGTATCAACTAAAGACCTTTGTCTCAAATAGGGTCAGTGAAATTGTTGATGTAATTCCACCAAATCGTTGGTATCACGTAAGCAGTGAAAATAATGCTGCTGATTTGTGCTCACGTGGTACATTACCCAGTCAGTTTCTCGCCGCCGAAAGAACTTGGTTTCATGGGCCGGAGTGGTTATTAGAAGACCCGAGTGACTGGCCATCTAGTAAATTTTTCGTAAAAAATACAAAAAGTATTCCCGAGTTAAAATCAAATGTAGATACATTCTCATTACCTTCAAGTAAAAGTAAGATTTTAATCAATGACCTTGAAGAAATATTTGATAAATTTTCTTCTTTCAATAGACTGCAGCGAACTATCGGTTGGTGTCATCGGTTCGTAAACAATTTAAAGTCTCAGTCAAACAGAACTTCTGGGCCATTGAATTCCTTTGAATTAAAACAAAGTCGTGACACGATCGTGCATGTAATTCAATCGAACCATTTTGGCTCTGAGATTGAGATTTTGAATAAGAAAGGGTATGTAGCTTCACTACGTAAACTTTCACCCTTTGTTGACCCCCGTGGGTTTCTCAGGGTGGGGGGTAGAATCTCACAATCTGATCTACCCTATGATACTAAGCATCCCTTGTTGCTCCCTAAAAAATGTCACACAGTTAATCTATTAATTGAGTATTTTCACAAAATGTATTTACACTGGGGTCCTCGCACTTTGCAAGGAATTTTATGCAAAACCTATTGGATTATAAATGCTCGTAGCGTTCTTCGTTCAGTACTTTCAAAATGTGCTAATTGTTTTAAATATAATCCTAATATTATTCAACCCTCAATGGGTTCATTACCCGCTTCCAGGTTAAAACCCGGGAAGGTTTTTGACCACGTTGGTTGCGATATTGGAGGTCCTTTCTATGTTAAGGAAAGTCAGCGCCGCAACGCTAAAAGTTACAAGGCTTATTTGTGCCTGTTTGTTTGTTTTTCCACTAAGGCCGTGCATTTGGAGGTAATGACAGACTTAACATGTGATTGTTTCCTTGCGGCAGTAGATCGCCTAGTCGCTCGCAAAGGCCTCTGTAGGTGCCTGTATTCTGATTGTGGCAGAAATCTGATAGCAGCTGCCAAGCATTTAAAAGAAGTTGGCAATTTCTTTCGCAATAAGGCTAACGGTGATGCCATTTTAGACGGTCTTTCATTGCGCAGCATTGATTGGCGGACCAATCCACCAAACGCGCCTTCCATGGGAGGTCTCTGGGAATCGGGGATAAAATCAGCTAAGAGACATCTATATCGCACCATAGGATCTCGTATTCTTACCTTTGAAGAGCTGAACACCATATTTTGTAAAATAGAAGCTATGATGAATTCACGTCCATTGTGCTCGTTGTCCAATAATCCGAACGAGTTTGACGTACTTACCGCAGGGCATTTCTTAATTGGACAAAGCTTACTGGCTGTCCCCGAATACGATGTTGAGGACGTTCCTCTGAACAAACTGTCTCGGTGGCAAGCAATACAGAAGATTACTCAGTCCTTTTGGAAGCGTTGGTCAGATGACTACGTTCACACTCTCCAACAAAGGGAGAAGTGGTTCTCTTCAAAACCTAACGTTAACGTCGGAGACCTGCAGCCCTAGACAAAAAGCATTCGATTCGGAGCGATTCGATATCTTGATTCGCCATCGCTTTATCGAAAGCGAAGTTGGACAGCTAGACAAAGTTACCTGCGATTAGCGATCGCCTAGTCCATTAATCTTTTCGATAAAAATTAACTTTTGTCTATGGTCTGAGCGTTATGAAACGTCAAGTTCCTAAGAGTAATTTTTTATTTTAGTCGTTTTGAGTTGTTTTTCACGGATATTCAGTGTGAATGTAAAGTTTATGTAAATTAATTTATAACTACTTACTCGTAATATTCAGAGGTAAGTAACAAAGTGATTGTGTGTGTTTTAAAAACAATTAAGTTAACCTAACCTAGATTTCAGAAAAGATTTCGATTTTCCATAAATACAACTAAATAACGTACTAATATTGTAAAATGTTTGTTTTCTGAGCAGTTTTCGGCTCTTTTAGAATTTATGGAAAGGTAAAATATGAATAATTGTTCAATACATATTAAGCTTACGAACGTTTAACCTTTATGACGACACAGAGTATGCAAAAAGCGCGCGCACTTAAACGCTATAGGTACAGTCGTAGTACTCGTAATGTAAGCAATGACGTGAATGAACAATAATAACATTTTAACGCAATTAAAGGGCTCTTTTCTAACTCATATTTCAGCCACGGTGACTTGTCTGAGCGTCAGCCCTCAGTCTGGTGCAGGTGGCATTAGAGCCGATCGTTTGTGGCAGGAGTTATCAAAGAAATCTCCTTAACGCAGTTGGCGGTGGGGTACATTAGACTCCACACAAAGGGAAAAAGGTATGTATTGGTGTACTTTGAGCTTGATACATATTTTATAGCTTAAATTCCAAATAGTTGTTACCTTAATTGAAACTGCTTATAGAGGACAGGCTCTAAAAGCTTTAGAGACACGGCTGTTAGGAATTATTGGTGTATTGGCAGTGAAGGGATATGAGGAGACAGAAGAAAAAGGTTTTGATGTTAGAAAAATAAGTTTGATTGTATTAAATACCATATAGTATGTAATATAAAAAAATAATGGATGGATGTTGAATGGAGACCACACAACTCTGTAAGAGAACAACTCACTCTCATAATAGTACAAATGATTATTTATTACCTATAATATTATAAAACTAGTAGGTACATAACTTATAATATTATAAGCTTATTATCTTTATATTTTTCAGCAACCCCCAGCTGCATGTAGAACCAATGATGGTGTTGAAGATGGTAGGTAGGTATGTGTTATGTATGGCATAATGTTAGTTTTATAATTTAACAAAATAAGTTAATGTACATTGTTTCCTGTTAGTGTTCTTAGGTGTTCACTCTAATATTTCAAAGTAGTGTAGTAGTATTATTTCAAAGTATAGTGGTATAAATATAATCTGTACATTATACATTAACAGCTACATTTTGAAACATTTTTGCTTTGAACTGCTGAGTTTCTTGCCGGCTCTTTCTTCTCAAAAGAATTAGCTTTCCGAACTGGTGGTAGATTCTTGACTTAAATAAATAATTTTGAACTTCTTTGTCAACCGATAGACAAAGTGCTGGACAAAGTTCTGGTCAAAGGGAATTTTGTACAGACAACAAAAAATTTGTAAAAAATACAAAATTCTATTTAAGGTTTCTGAATTATACATTGATTTTTTATAACTGTGTATTGATGAAAGATATTTTGCTTTGCAGGAAGGGATTTTATCTCACCGCAATCGCCTTCATCACCAGTCACCACCACTTCACACACTCTAATAATAATTCCCTCACCGAGGAATATAGGCGGACTACAATAGAACGAACGTGTTGAATAACTTAGCAGCTATTGCTGAATGGTTCCTTCTGCACTATCTACAAAGTAGAGGTAGCACTGAATAGTTGTAAGGATGCAGTCTAAGGTGAAAGCTGACTAACTTGGAAGAGGATGGTTATTTAATCCTCAAATGAATTACCGGAATTCTAAATCGCTTGGCAGAACGCCTTTGTTGGTCGGGCGGTAACCAGCCACGGCCAAAGCCTCCCAAAGCTGATATAGCTGATTTATTTACTACTAGATGATGCCCGCGACTTCGTCCGCGTGGATTAAGGTTTTTAATTCCCGCGGGAACTCTGCAATTTCCCGGGATAAATAGTAGCCTATGTGTTAATCCTGGGTATGAGATATCACTATTCCAAATTTCAGCTAAGTTGGTTCAATCGTTGTGGCGTGAAAGAGTAACAAACATCCATCCATCCATCCATCCATCCTCACAAACTTTCGCATTTATAATATTAGTAGGATTAGTAGGATATAAGTTGATTTTGGACCAATCATTATAATATTCTTATTACTTCATGAAAGTGATAACATTATTTCTGTTTATTATTATTATAGTTTAAAGGATTTCTGTAGATATAATTGTCTACCTAAGGATAATGTTATATTTACTGAAATTTTTATTTTTAACTTTTAGAAACAAACTTAGATTTTTTAAAATACCTGAGCTAATCTACAACTAGTTAGTCTATAAGTTTTATTAAGAGTCACCATTTTTGTTTTTTATGTATGTATATTTTATTAGTGTTATAGTTTTAAGTTCTCTAAGTGAGCAATGTGTTCCTTAGAGAATAAATTCTTTAAAACTAAACGTAGATATTAAGGCAAACTCTGGTAAACATAATCTCTAAAGTTAAGTAAATTGCGCACTATCCACTAGCATTGAAAGAGTTAGAGCATTGTATTTATATTTTTTGTATTTTGTTTTCATTGTACTTTTTTATTAACTCTGAAATTTTACTTTTTTTACTTCAGAGATTGTTTGCCAGAATAAACCCCATTGTACAAAAATTTAATGTAGATTCCTTGTTTACTTATTTTTTTTTGATACTTAAATTATTTCTGAGTTTAGGACAAAAGTATTTTTTTTCCACTGTAAAAGTTATACTTTTTAGGGTTCCGTACCCAAAGGGTGCCAACGGGACCCTATTACTAAGCCTCCGCTGTCCGTCCGTCCGTCCGTCCGTCTATCAGCGGGCTGTATCTCGTAAACCGTAATAGATAGACAGTTGAAATTTTCACATATTGTGTATTTCTATAGCCGCTATAACAACAAATAATAAAAATAAAATTAAATTGAAAAATAAAGGGGGCTCCCATACATGGAAAAGGAGTCGAAATAAAATTTTATTTTTTTACCCCGGCATGTGGGGTATCATTGTCTAAAACTCATTAAGTAAAGTTCAAATACTTATTTTTTTATTTTTTAGCTACAATAATGAAGAAATGGGGGGCTGTCAAAGTTTTCGGTTTTAGACCAATTTTGTTAGGGGGTCTATCTCAAAAACTAAACTAGTTAGGAATTTGAAATTTTGGTATATTATGTACTATATAGTGTATTTAAACAGCAAATACTGAAAACACCGATTTATAATGCGGTTTGTAAGTTGTGACCAAAACAAACGAGCATTTTTTCCCAACATATGCTAATTTAGTACTATCTAAGAACTAAGATATCTAAATAGGTATGTATCTAATTTTAAAATAGTGATTTGGTCATATGTACGGAACCCTAAAAGAGCGAGGCCCGACTCGCACTTGGCCGATTTTTTTTAATAACACTTCATCCTAATTTGATTTAAATTCTGTGTTTTTTATAGTTTATAACAAAAATTATTATTTTTTCAAGAAATAAAAGTATTGAAAACTATAAAATGTCTTCCAATTTCTATACCCATTACACCCAATGCCGTATACAAAAATTAGAAAATGCAATTAAAATCCCAGAAATGTTAATTTAATTAATTTAAAAATTACAATTGTTATTTTTGTAAGCAATTTAGTTTTCAGTGATCATCTGGGTTGTCCTATATTACTCTTATTACATAATATAGTGCAAGCATTTTTTCACAAAGATGCAAACTCATCTGCACAAAAAAGTTAAGATTTATATAAAAATCTAGTCATTCAAAATTCAAAATAATATAAGTAGGTACCTTAAATTGTTTTATATTATCTGTGGTAGCCTAAGTATGTCAAACTCTCTTTAAACATTTCTGTGGTGGTGTTGTGTGATGTGGGTTGTTACATTCCCTCAAATATGGTTAAGCGAAGCAATGGCTGGATCATGCGTCATGCTCGTGAACGGGTGTCACCAGCGGGAATGGGGCTAATTTCTGTCTGCCCGTCTTTACATGTGTTGAATTATAATTAGGTATCATCATCATCATTAGCAACCCATCAACGGCTCACTACTGAGCGCAGGTCTCCCTCTCAGAGAAGGGTTATAGGCCATAGTCCACCACGCTGACCCAATGCGAATTGGCGGACTTCACACACCTTCGAGAACATTATGAAGAACTCTCAGATGTGCAGGTTTCCTCACGATGTTTTCCTTCACCGTTGAAGCTAGTGATATTTAATTGCTTAAACGCACTTGACTCCGAAAAGTCAGAGGTGCGTACCCGGGATCGAACCTGCGACCCCCCGAATAGGAGACCACAGTCCTAACCACTAGGCTATCACTGCTAATTAGGTATGCTTTTGTGGAACTCATTGTGGAAACACTGCATAAATAGCATAGTATCTATTGAATTGTAAACTTGTTTTGAAAAAAGCAACCGCCGAGTTTCTTGCTGTTCTTCTCGGCAGGAAGGGCATTCCGAACCATTGGTACTGACGATTCAAAAGCAGTTGTAAAAAAGTTTATTTGAATGAAAAAAAATTCTATTCTATTCTATATCATAAATGCAAGTGTGTTTTTTGTTGGTTTGTCCTTCAATCACGCCATAACGGAGCTACGTACTGACATGATTTTTTGCCTGGGTAGTATAGTTGAGGACTTGGAGAGTGACATAGGCTAATTTTTATCCCGGAAAATCAAAGTTCCCCAAGGATTTAAAAACTGAATCCACGCGGACGAATTCGCGGGCATCAACTAATATTGTGTAACTTAATGTTATGAATGTAACGAAAATAGTTTATTTGATAATTATATGCCTAAATCTATGATAGATTCATTTCATTCATTTTATAATCTACCTACTAAATAAATGATTGAGATTGATCTTCCTTAAACAAACAAACGAAAACAACCGACTAAGTTACAAAATAAATAATAATGCAAAAAGCCAACAAAAATTACAAAATTCGTAAAAACACGACTTAAATAAACTAAAGAATCCACTAGTCAATGCTATTTCTTTCGCTTTCTACAGGGGCTTAGCGCTCGCTAGGGTTTCCATTAAATTATTCGACAACTATCGATGACGCTTGTCAAAAATGTCACTTTGTCTAGCAATTGTCGACACATCCTATGGAATTAGTCTTTCGACAGATGTCGATTCGTTTGATGGAATCGATTAAATTAACATTGTCTAGCAAATTTCGATTCGATTCTATTAGACCACGTGACATATCGATAGCTAATGTCAATCCCATACATTTTTGGACTTTTCCACTAGCGACATCGCTAATAGAATGTCCCTTTGTCTAGGCCTGCTGGTACTTCTCAAATCAGATCTCGCTAAACCATTACAATGGCCTTTAGGTAGGATAGTAGAAGTGCATCCAGGTGTCGATAACATAGTGCGCGTAGTCACTGTACGCACAAAAACTGGTCTATATAAAAGACCTGTGAACAAAATTTGTCCTTTGCCTTATGCAAATTAATTTAAATAAATTCATAGGTACTGTTAGCTTAGCATAGTTTTAATTTTTTTTTAATTTTATTTTACTTTCTTGTAGTTAGGTACACTAAACTCAGTTACACTTACACTATACATGTACATGTAGGTACATTATTCAATTGGTTTCGTAAACTATAGTTAGTTGACTTCACATTTCATACCTTTCATAATCATTTAAGGGAAATCATCATACTGATTTCGGTGGGGGGTATGTTCAATCTTTGCTTATGGCTAAGTGGGTAGAAAAAAGAAATGATTGTAATTACTTATGTATTAGTCAACGTTTTCTATCTACCTGCTTCGCGTGGCACAAAAACGCCCGGAGGCGCGTCGCCGCATCGCTCTCTTGCGTCGCGACCGTGATCAGACGCAGACGTTTGTCTACGCGAACTTCCACGTAAAACGTTTTTACTAAAGGAAACGCGTATTGGTCAATGCCGTGCATTCCATCCCCTGTAAATCTTTGTCGAGCTGCCGAGTTCCTGTCCCAGAGCGTGCTGGAAGGTCCACGCCGTGCGTCAGCCTTTGAAACTTAGCGAATGCGAGGTAAGTGCAATTATTTCGCTTCCCATTTGTAGCTCAGGCAAAGATTGTAACAATTCCAGTCTACAGTCCACTCAACTTTACATTATATTGCGCATAAACAGCACAAGACCCATTATTGTACCGTGAAAATACCGAACACAATGCCAAATTAATTAATCGAAAGGAACTACGTTCCATCCGGATTTCCCTACTCCCTTGACACCCCTCAAGATTTTTTTTATTTAATTAGGAAGCCAACGGTTTACAATGATTATTATAATATAATTACATAATATAGTTATTTAAATTTATGAATTATCATTTATCATTGTATACACACTTAAAGGCTAACACGACATGCATTATTAAGTACATTATATCAAAACTAGGACATTCCTTGCTTACGACCTAAGTTTACATAAAAAAAATAGTAGTCAACAAGTCTTTTTATAAGTATAGATATATACATATCTATACTTATAAAAATACTTTTTATATACATATTATACCTAGTTGAAGACCTGGAGAGTGACATAGGCTACTTTTTGTCCTGGAAAATCAAAGAGAACTAAATCCACGCGGAAGAAGCCGCGGGCATCAGCTAGTCTAAGTGTTATATAAGTATATAAGGAAAAGGTGACTGACTGACTGATCTATCAACGCACAGCTCAAACCGGAATCCGAATCGGGCTGAAAGGCATACAGATAGCTATTATAACGTAGGTATCCGCAAAGAAAGATTTTTGAAAATTCAACCCTTAAGGGCGTATACCAGGGATTTTAAAAATCGAACTTAACGTAAGCAAAGCTGTGGGCAAAAGTTAGTCCTAATAAATACATAAGTATACCAAATACAATGTAAGTGTCTGTGCCTGTTCGACCAAGGAGATTTGAATTTTGTTATTTGTATTTCCAAGTGAACACTGAAAATTTAAAACACCCCCGACATGTGAATCTATGGCCGGACTATGTACGATATAACTGACATTCTGTTAGTCCTATTACCCAGTTTTCTGCTCCATCGTCAGATCCTCTTCCTCGATCATCATAGCTATCTAACACCTACTCATTGAAACCATTCTAATGAGCTCAAGGTTACCATGTCTTGGAAATATAATCTGAAGTAACAGCTACACAAAACAAACCAGCACCAGTGAAAGCTTGTAAGACCCTTTAATCAAGTAAAGCTTGTAAGACCCTTTAATCAAGTAAGAAATGAGCTGATGATCTTCAGATGCCTGAGCATATCTTCATAAATTATAGCTAAGATCCACCTCGAATACGTTAGCTTTCAAACAGAAATAACCGCATCAAAATAGGTCCATTGGGTGCAGGGCTGCTACTAGGGGGCACACAAACACACAGATAGACACATACACAGACACACACGTGAAACACCCCCTTTCTGTCCGGGGTAAAAACATCAATAAATTAATCGTCTTTAAGTCATTGCAAGATTCAGTGCCGATTTCACCAACGTCGAGTGACGTTTATCCGAGGAATAAATCATGCGTTTTGACAGTTATATTGTATTGAAAACTCTATAAAATTTACGATCATAAAGGACTTTTACATTGGTGAAATCGGCCCTGACAAACAATTAAGTGCCGATTTCACCAACATCGAGTGACGTTTATCCTAGGAATAAATTGGGCGTTCTGACAGTTTTTCTATTGAAAATACTGTCAAAATATCACTAAGACTTATTTTACGTTGGTGAAATCGGCCCTCAGTCTGTTGTACATTGTACATATTCCACCATTTAAAATTTTATCTTAATCACAATCTTGCGGAGCTGGAAGAAATCTCTAGTAGAGATAAGCTTTTCCATTAAATATATTTTTTTACTTAATAATCCATTTAATTAGGGTTCCGTACCCAAAGGGTACCAACGGGACCCTATTACTAAGCCTACGCTGTCCGTCCGTCCGTCCGTCCTTCCGTCCGTCCGTCTGTCAGCGGGCTGTATCTCGTAAACCGTAGACAGATGAAATTTTCACATATTATGTATTTCTATTGCCGCTATAACAACAAATAACTAGTGGTTCGCCCCGAACTGAGACCTCGCGATAACGGTTTCCCATAATTACTTATTCATTCAATAGATACATGACGATCAAAATTGACATTATTATTATGCCCGTTTTCACCAACCATACCTAAATCATCCCCTTTGTAGAAGTCTCTTTATGTAGGTAGCCCCTAAATACAATCCTAACATCCCAATGTCATTTTCACCTTTAGTTGTCCCGTAGAGGTTCGTAATAACAAAGTTGACAGAAAGTGTCAACTAACTTAACATAGGTAGCCCGTAAAGGTTAGGGAACTGTTATAGTGAAATCCTCAAGGCCTCAATCAAACTTAGGTATAGTTTTTTGGAACATTCAAATTAAATTACTTGTAACCAGCGTCAACTATCGACACGATCAGAAAACATGTAAAAACAAACTGCAACGTGAAGTTTTATTGATGTTTGCTAAATGACTAAATAATAATTTTAATTGAATAATAAGTTACATATAGCTGCATTTGCTATATGAGATGAGAGCGCCATCTATTGACATCATTTTGAAGTTCTGTTGTTGCTGCTCATTAAAAGTTAAATAATTTAGTTTCCTTATTACATTTATCTAATTTTAGTATTTGTTGTTCAAGTACATGATATTACGCTAAAATTATAAAACTTTCAAGCCCCAGCTTTCAATGGTTATTCCGTTGTGAGGTCAAATATAATCTCCACTTTGAAAGCCCCCCATTTCGTCAATTTTAGGAAAAAAATTAAAAAAAAAATACTTTTGTACTCTGTTCCAAATTATCTTTAAAATGAGGTACTGTAACCCTATGAAACGCAAAAAATATTTTTTTTCTTCGCATTCGCTTCTATGAGAGCCCCCCTGAAATAAAGATTTTTATAACTTTTTAAGCCATTTTCGGCTGGAGGCCATCGGTTTACATATTATATCTAAAATTGAAGTAATTACGTTCAGTAATTCAGAAGTTATAAGGCTCTGACAGACGGACGGACGGACGGACGGACGGACGGACGGACGGACGGACAAGTGCAAATTCACTCAAGTAGACTCAAAGACCTTCGCTTCGCTCGGTCGATAAAAATTAAATTAAATTAAAAAAATTAAATTAAAATATTTCCATGGGTACATGAAAATATTTTAATTTAATTTTTTTTAACGGAACCCTAAAAGAGCGAGTCCCGACTCGCACTTGGCCGATTTTTATTTTTTACTTATTAATAGAAGATTTTTGTACGTAAAAATAATATATATTTTAATGGAAATATCGCAGTCGCTTGATGATTAACGTAATTTCCATTAATAAAAATATATGCTAACCAATATTTATTTTTAAATTTTTATCTATTTATTGACTTTTAGTTATAAGGATAATCTTATTATATACCATACTATATTAAACCTAAATTTAATTCTAAAATTAAAACTAAAATAAAAACTAATTAAAATCTAAAACCCCATCCAAGCCACCGCAGTGTGGCATAGTACCCAAGATGCTGGCAGCATTACCTCTTTGGATGGCCAAGCTAATCCTTTGGCCAAGGTAGCTGCCAGCTCTTGGATCCCCGGTAGACTCGATCACTCTTTTTGATATCTCTAAAAAAAGTGCGCGAGCCTCCGGGCCCCACGGCCCCAGGGTCTCTACACCAAAAGGCGCAAATATGAAACCACTGTCAAGTTTTTCATATTTGCGCCTCTTAGCCTGTTCGGCGTTAGTAGCCGCTGCACCCGCCACAGAGGAGGTCGCATGGATGTGGGGAGCAGCTAGAGTGTCTACACAGGTGGCATCCCACACAAGCGACCTCCCTGTCCTCCAAGGAACAAGCGTCATACTATCAGGTCTCTTGCCATCACTACGTGACAAACCAATAGGTTCTAATACAGCTGGCACGCGAGCAGTAGCAAGAGACCTGCGGATGATGTCGTTGAGGGCATTGTGGCGGGAGAAACGACCAGCGCTCTTCGAACAGGAGAGCCCGTGATGACCGTAAGTGTCGATGCGGTCACCGCAGTGGCAACGGTGAGGCTGGGTTATTTTGGCGCCAAGCCTAAGACCAACTACCAGTGCAAGAGTGGCGTGGTCTAAAAGAGTGCCGATGCCAGAGCATGGAGCCAGTGTCCGGATTCTTTCGCAGAGACAGCGAGAAGACGAGCACGGTCTTTAGAATTTGCTTGCATTAACATTGCGTCGAAAGTTTTTTTACAAATAATGTCATCCCACTGTCTCTGGGAAGGAAGAGAAACCGGCAATTGATTTGGGCTAATCGCTGACCATCCATTTCTTGCCTCTGCCAAGTACGACACCTCAATTGATCCCAAAGACTGGGATATAATTTTTTCAAAGAGAGTGTGTGTACTATAAGCAGAGGAAAGAAAAGCTGGCAGAGAGACACTAGAAATTTTGCGGAAGACACTAGAAATTTTGCGGATATTAATAATATTTATTACATACTAAAATGCCTTTGAAAACCAAAAGTCCAAAACTTGTTACTGAGATTTAGCGATTATACCACTTGAGCGGCAATTGTGATAAGTTTCCCTCACGAAAGGTGTGCATTATTCAGACTGAGAATTTGCCCGTATTCGTGCTATGTACTTATACTTACCTATAACGAAACTAAATAATAGCGACACATGAAACCCTGCACAATATAATATTCGCAATCCGCGAAATCAATGAGCTATGAAAAGCGTTATTAATATTTTGGAGTACTTTAGGTTCTTTTAAAATACAAAATAGGGCTGTACCGGGGTGAAAGCCAGGTGCGGTGTAATACGGGGACCGATATCTTGATTCACTTTAAACTTATGAGGGTTTTATGAATGTTGTTTTTTTTTAAGAAATGCCCTTAACCTTTTCAATTATTCGTGGTCCCTAATTGCAGATGATGTGATACGGATTGTATAGTTGTATTGTTGTGTAGTTGACGCCGCTATTGGTTTATTTGTACACTTTTACCGTTTTTGGCTCCTGTAAAGCATCTGTTAGGAGCTTTTTAGTTTGTGCTCCATTGTATACTACTTATTTGTGATGTTAACAACGTTGTTTGCACTCACTTTTTGTGGTATGCTGAAGCATTTAATTGTTTTCTAGATTTAGATAAGCTGTATTAAACTGTACTTTTTAAATTAAATATAAAAAAAGCAATTAATATTTATTTATTTATTTGGGATTAATCTTTATAACCCCTGTAGGTATTTTTATTTAGAGTAAAATAAATATCGACGAGGATTACTTACTGTATTTTAAAATATAGATTTCAATGTCAACATCTTTAACCATTGTAATTTGTAAATAAAGAAAACTATAGTACGGATTTGAAGAAGCGCTTCTCTAATTGTATACCTACTGACAACAAACTGTAAACCCATTTTTAACCGACTTTAAAAAAGGAGGAGGTTCTCAATTCGTCGGAAACTTTTTTTAATGTATGTTTACCGATTACTTACTCGAAAATGCCTGAACCCATTTGGAAAATTCTTTTTGTTTCAACTTTTTACTTTTACTTCCCAGGGGGACCCTCCATTTAAATTTTATCGAAATCGGTCAAGCAGTTTTTAAAAATCAACAATAAATTTAATATTTTGTAGTGGCGCGTTCGTTTGAAGTCGATTTTTTAAAAAGAATTTTTGACGTGATTACGTCTTGAAAAAGTGTCACGTTCCGCCTGAGCCTGAGGGCGCAGCGAGAGCGCGGAACAAGCGATAGAGATGCACGATCGGCCCAAGCGTTGGCTTGTGCCGCCCGCCAGTCATCGTTATTGTTTCTTTATGACGTTATCACGTAAAACTATCGTCCGTAAACCGACTTTACAGATAACCAATTTTTTATATTTAATTATATAGTAGGTAGGTTTTCATTTTTTATTTTAGGTATTTCTAATACATATTATCCTATAGAATATAGAGTCACCAATCACCGTTTGTATTTTGATACATACCTACAGTAATAATATAATATGATATTAATATGTGTGTGTATAGTAAGTAGCCTTCAAGTTCCAGTGAAGAAACAGCTTGTTCTAAACGAGAACAGTCTCTAACCTAATCTATATTTTTTAAATAATTAAGTTACCGAAAATTCCGGAAAAGCTTTTCACAGGCGTTCGTTCAGAGCAAGGTGTTACTTCCCTTACAAACCCCCGTGACGTATGTGAATCTGTGCGCGCGGGTTTTCACATACACGACAGTCGACAGCTGCCGCACTCACACCGCTCACAGCTGCTACCGTATGCAAACTCCCTAACAGTTACAACACAGAGCAACACTCCGCTGCTGTTGATGTCGGTTAAACATGGGCGTTTAACATTTATTTATACGTCATAGATTATTGAGGTGATAAAACTTTTTATCGTGCCATAAATGAGATGACGGGAAATAAAAATTATTAGAACTATGTTCTTAAAATAATAGCTGATGCCCACGACTTCGTCCGCGTGGATTAAGCTTATAAAAAGTTTTTCTTCATATAAACTCTACCGCTTGTTTTAACCCCTTCAGGGACTTACATACAGATTTTTAGATTTTTAGAAATTTTTATTGTAAATCTGAGAGGTTTGTTGGTTATGTTTGATTTCTGTTTTAAACTGTTTGAAGAATCAAGTTTTTTGGTATGTATTTCGGTAGAAAGAAACAAGAGACTTGAGATCCCACCAAAATATAAAAAGGGGCAGAAGTCGTCAGATGGAAAAAACCAGCAGTTTACAAACATTTGTTGAAAACATTGGAAAGCAGACAACAGCCAAATCTGCAACCCATATGGGACGTTTAAGAATATTTTTTTACCAGCTGCGACTGCCTGTTAAAGGTTATGACTCCTTTAACTTTCGAATAAGTGCAATATTCTTATCACTTTGTACTGGTTGTTAATATTTTTTTAATTATTGTTAGACTTTGTCACCCATAGATTTAGTTAGACAGAAAATCTGTGGAAGCAAATGGATGGAACTTAATAATAGCCTATTCTTAATAATAGACTTATTCGATAGTGCAATATAGCAAAAGATATCTTGAATTTGGAGACTGTTTAAGAGGATACTTTTATCCCGTGGAAACACTAGGTTTCTAAGGAATTTTTGAAAAATCTTAATTCAAGTAGACGAAGTCGTAGGTAGTAGAGGTACCTAAGGTATGTAGTATATAAACAACTTATTGTGTCTAGATAATGTTCAGCTGACTGACGATCGAAAAATATAGGTAGGTATTGTATAATGTCCAGGCTGAAATACTTACTTACCAGATTATATGGAGGTCATACATAATCGCATACATAAACAGCCCAGAATGATCTTGATACTTTGGATTAGATGTATGAGGGCACGTGAACATTTCACGTCTTGTCACATTCAGGCCTTTCCTCTTACCCCTGGTATTTCGACTGATTAATGATTGCAACATTGTGTCAATATTTGCATAAGAAACGGACAAGAAAGGAGCTTAATATCGTTCCGCAGATCTCCTTGTTAGCTACATTATTTTGATGACTTTCGCCTTATGTTACGCTCTCTGCCAATCAAATGAATTTAAGCCATAATTCTTTTGAATTAAAACGAAAATGCGTCGATGTGATAAAATGTTGTGATGCAATGGAAAATAATATTTATAACCGTAAAAATATGGTTGTAAATTCAAAAGTATGTTACTAAGGATTTAGGCCGCGGCGTAGTCCGTCACAATCTTTTGCGGACCCGTTGGACGCGTCGATAAAAATATTCATTGGCTCACACTCTGGTTAACAGTTGATGAGACAATTTTTATCAAGGATGACAGCTACTACAAAAAGAATGAATTTTAATTATTAACATAAAAGAAGAACAAGAAAGACAATACTGTCGAGTTAATGAAATAGGTACCGAAGTAAAAAAATTAGAACATGATACCATATGATACTGGGCGTTTATCTATTTGAAACAAATGTGAGAGATAGGTACATGAACGAGAACACATTAATAAATAATTGAGACAAAAAATAGCGGTCAGAGATCAGGTAGGTACATTGTAGTAGGCTGGTAGCTAACGGGAAATTTAAAATGATACTTTTTCAGTAAGTAGGTGATAACAAAATATAAGATGCTACAAAACAACGAGTTTCAAAGATTATAATCATTGACTTATAATAATTATGTGTGTATACTTTGTAGTGCCACCCCTGAACTGTAATCGTCAACTGACTCTTGATTGACGCAATGAAAAATGACGCGACAATGTTGTGAAAAATAGCGTCCTCAAAGGGTGACTTTGTTGCAGAGGAATTTTATTACTTGCATAATTTAATATGCCGCTTTATGAACCGGTCGCTGTAATGCCGTGTACTGTTTTGTTCGGATATTTGATAAGGGAGATGATGTCTTGGTGCCCACTGTCCAGGAGGTTTTGATCCGTCAGCTATCATTTATCTACGTCTTATTATATTACGGAATTATACTATTCATGGCTATGTTATATAATATTTAGGTCATTCTTTACGAACATTTTGTCGTGATAGTTTATCGTGGCATTTAAATTTTAAATTAGATTTGTTATCCTTTTTTTATTCGATGACAAGATAATCCTTGACTGCGGTTTCACCTGATGTTAAATGACGATGTAGTCCAAGATGGTAGCTGACTAAGTTTAAAAGGATACTTTACCCCCTTTTAACTCATCATACTCCTAATCAATTTCTACACGCCATCGTGCCGGAAAGCTAAATCGCTTGGCGGCACGTCTTTACGGTAGGGTGGTAAAATAGCCACTCCGATCTACTCCAAACAATGAGTATTTTTTGAAGAATAAGTACTTACTGCACTGGCTCTTTGGGCATGCCTCTCCTACACTCATGTCTGTCCTACACCGTTTCTCGTCAATTGTCTTCTGAGATCTTTGCAGATCTTTGCTCACTTCGTCCAACCAGCGATATCTGGGTCGTCCAAGTGGGCAATGTCCCTATTAGATGAAAAAGTGTGCTTCTTACAGCACGATTCTCTCCCATTCTCTTTAGGAAGCCCAGCAAGCTTGCAAGGCTTCGAAAGCAGAGTCATTGAATTATTCATAGTCCAATCGATCTGTACCTATACAATAATGAAATATTAGGTGTTGCTATCACAGAAGCTGATCAAGTGCTTGGCATCTACTAATTTGATTAATAGGATTTATAGCTGTGTACCGTTATAGGTAGCGACTCGTTTTTAAATTACCATGCTCTTTGAGTAATTGATTACTGCACCAGGCCAAATACACGGTAGAGTATGCGAGGTTGTTACGTCATGTGTCTATATATCAATCGTTAGCACAGACCTCTATGATACTAATACGCTGGACATTTTGCAGGCGACGAACTGAATATCATTGGCACTGCAGATTGCTAAAGGGAGGCATGCTTTAATTTCATTGCTACACAATGTTGATTGCAATCATCTCTGGCTGAATTTATGGCGCACGTGTGAATTTAATCCAATATCAATAGTGAGAGAGTATCAGCCAATCAAACGTGATTGCGATCGTCATGAGGTAGCGAGGTAGCAAACAAATTGAGTCGGTAGTTTTGGCCTAGTGGGAGTGAAATGAGAGTGAAGATCCACGTAAATCCCCAGGTTCTTCGGAGGGTCTCTCGGCACAAGAACTGTTTCACAGCCAGTCAGCCAGCCAGACATCCAGCTCACACACGGTAGGCCAGCATTTTATTGTCATAGAGGTCAGTCATCATAAGTGACATGGATGACAAATGGCCTTTGCTCAGCTCTTTAGTTTTCTAATATAATCTATATGTAACGTTGCGCCATCGATATCATGCTTGTTGATTTATTGCCAATACTACTGTGCACCGTTACTAATAAAGATAATCATTATTATGACTTCGGAACCATTATATTACAATACAATTATTAAGAGGAGGTCATGTCCTGATTTATGACGCTTGAAAATGCTAACTTATACGGGGCATCCATTCGAAAGTCGCTCAGTGAACTATGAAGTGGAATATATTATTAGGAATTTCCCTAGATCAACTTCTCAAATGAAAAGTTCCATAGAAGAACTAAGGTTACTGACATATGAAGTGGCAGAGTGGAGAGTGGTAGGACGTATACTTATTTTATTTTAATAATATTATTATGCTGAACTTGACTACCCTCTAGGTTCTACCCCCTACTATATGTTACCCACTCCCATCCAAACAAGCATAAAGCTTGCGTTAGGGTACGACCACAGGGTACGACAGTAGTGCAATGGGTGAGGAACCGTCGACCTTTCAGTTTTCAGTCCGCACCTTTAAATATTGGACTTTCATCTTACCTAGATATCGTTAATGGAGACTGAAGCGACAGTAGCCGTAGGAGCCGAATAGAACAAACCTATTTCTTTTAGATCATGTAATACTTGATGTTACGTACAAGTGTAAATTACAAAAATCACCCGAATTTAAAACATCCCTTAACAAGTAGAATCAATGCTCAGTCTGTAAATATACCCGACATCCAGTTATGTACTCAAAACCTTCTTTCTGCATCAGACAAATTAACCAATTCTTCTACCAACTTCTAGTCAAGACCAACCCAAGAAACAAAGTAAGCATTACTTACTACATTTATCTCTTGATCGTCCGTGACCATGTTTAGTGTGATCGTGAATCATATTTTGTTTGACTTCAAAGCTGATGCAAAGTCCAGGATACTTAGGCACTATAGATGGCATTCTCACTCAGGTCAGACTCAAGACTGAGTTAAAATGAGACAGATTTATGTCTGGACATATTTGTGTCTCATTTTAACTATCTTGAGTCTTGTGCAGTAGTAGAGTACGATCTATAGATCTCAGCCTTAACCCTCGCGGACTGGGCAGTGGGCAAACCTCATACTTCTAGTAATTTAAAAAAGTTTTAGTAATAATAGCACCCTATGTTCTTGTTATGTCATAGCATGAGCACATGCATTACAGTTCCTGAATAAGGAAATACAATAAGGTATTTTTATTGCTGTTTTACGATGATCGGCCGCTTTGGCGGAAGCGTGTTGGCCGCCACATTTGGTGATCACCTTTCTTTAGAAAGCTATACGTTAGTTGTAAAACATTTCATAAAACGGGTCGTTATCTACACCATGTGCAACCAGGGTTGCCACTTGTCAGTAATGAAAAGTAGAAGCTACATTTAAAATTTTGGTAAGTTAGTTAAAATTTTATCCCAGAGTTATTTATTTCAAATAATGACCATTTCTATTAACACTTTGTGAAAATAAAATAGGCTTGCATTATTAAGAAAGATATACTTAACTAAAATATTGACCATAGTAATTTTAGTGATATCTTCCTTAATCCTAATTTCGAAAAGAATAGGAAAGTTTCGCATTTTCAAGTGAATCTACCACTTTCTTGCTTTGTTGCAAGAAATTCGATTTCCCTTATCAAATAACATGTTACAGTTACACAACACGTGCTATGTGTGTTTGCTATTACATAACATCACGTGTCATGTGCAATAACACAGCCAGCTACAAAAACTACTTACTTATTTTATTATTAATTTTTGATCTTGATGTCTAAATCTATTGTTTCTTCCAAGTATTAAATCTTAAGAATTTTGATAATGACTGTCAATTGAATTCCTCAATAAAAAAGTCTTTCTTTTCGACTAAGTTCTTAATGTGCCCCTATAACAAACCACGGGAAAAAGCTGTGTGACAACCCTATTCTTTGCAATATGTTCCCACCGGTGCACGTGTGAGGAAACAGCATTTGTTGGCAAATCTGTGAGGCAGATTGTCTGTTTGTCTGTTGTTATCGGCCGGTAGCTCGGCATATGCTCTGGCTCTAGTGATAAAGCTACTCTTTGCTTTAATCTGCAAATGGAAGCGAAGATCGTAATTTTTTTATCGGAACTAATCCTGATGTGTCAACTGTGTCTTACTCGCAACTTCATTCACTTATAATTTTTGTGTTGTCTTAGTTATTCATCGTCATCAGCAATCCATCAACGACTCACTACTGAGCGTGTAAGTCTAATGTGAGCAATTTTCCCAAAGTATCTTCTTATAATAAGATATTCTTACAACGCTATCTTTTTATTTTGTATTGTCTACATCATAATTTATAAATATACTTATGAGCTGACAATCTTTTTTCTTTAGTTAGAATTCGTGTAATTCATATTATATCCATGACGCATTATCGTTATCAGTGTTATCTGAATCGGTAATGCTTCAGGTGCAAATCAGTTTGCACTCGGGTATCAGAGCAATTTAGTGCAAAAGGTACGATAGGATGTTTACAGGTGGTATCTACCTAGACAGTATTAGTAGGCATTGGTTCCAATAACAGATTAGTCTTTATGGAGGATTTCAGTCGTAGTGGTGGAGGTGTGGTCTTATTTAGGAATATTAAATATAAACAAGTGTAAATGTAAATTTTTTATTTTTAAAAAACAAAGTTTTAGTAGCTGGCTACACCATCAAACTCTGGATATCATCTAGGGCCAGAGCACCTACTTGTCAAGACGAATCGAACGAGCCCAAACTCGATGGGGTTACGTCGTTTAATAACAGAGTTACAATAGCCTCTTTTCCAGCTCCATCATCAGAACCTGGATATCATCTAGGATCAGAGTACTTATCAAGATTAATCCAATGAGCCCAAACTTGATGGAGTTATGTCGTTTTATTACAGAGTTTCCAAAACCACCTACCGGCTTTATCATCAGACTATGGACAGACCCTGGATATCATCTAGGACCAGAGTACTTATCAAAACGAATCGAAAGAGCTCAAATTCGATGGGGTTACGTCGTTTTATTAGAGAGTTCCGATAGCCATCTTCCAGCTCCATCATCAGATCAGCTCCATGCCACAATAATATTGCATTGTCATCGGATTTACATATACATGCAAAATTTCAGCTCAATCGGAAACCGGGAAGTGGTTCTAATTCGTCTTGCAAGATTGACCTAAACATACATATACATACATTGCAAATCAAATAAAAGCTTCTAAAAAATCTAATGAATTGAACAGCTGTAAGAAAGTTTACAATTTCTTAATTGACTCTGGTCTGGTCTAGTAGGAGGCATTGACCGTGGCTGTAAAGACTTATCCGTCCATACCACCACCATAAATTATTTTGTTATATCTCAAAGGGATTAGGCAGTGTTTTCCATGAAAGCTCCCAAGCGGCCATCAAGCGGCTTGAATTTTTCCGACATTGTCAACAGTTATCGTCATATTTCAACTAATTTACATAAAACTTTAACAAATTAAACACTAAAACCTTCCTCACGAATCACCCTATCTATTGGTGAAAACCGCATGAAAATCCGTTCGGTAGTTTTTGAGTTTATCGCGAGCAGACAGACAGACGCGGCGGGGGACTTTGTTTTATAATATGTAGTGCTGTAGGCCATCTTGTGGTTCATAAAACAAGTCAAGATTGTACCACAGTTCGGAATGCAGAAGTGTCGAGCGTACGCGTACCGTAAACTTCAGTGATGACTGATGAGTTGATGACAGATGTTGGTGAGTATGCGAGTTATCTGATAGTAATCTACGTAATGAGGGATGTAGCACCGATACGCTATCATGCCTGCGTTAATCAATCCGTGCCGTACTTACCAATCAAACGTCAACAACATCCTATCAGATTTAATATCCTACGAATACGTATAGTTATAATTATGTATATCTAGGTAAACATATAGCACAGATAGGTGGTGGTCTATAGAGATAATAACTATAAATTTACAGATTTTGCATGGTGTTTGAAAAAAAAAACTGAGTTTTCAATTGGCATGAGAGTCTAATGACATTCCATATGTAGTCATCATCATCAGTAATGTTGTATGAAATAAATTTTTTTACTAACTAGTAACTGATAAAAGTTTCCAACAATTTTAAAACTTATTATTAATATTAAAGTAAACTACGAGTATGTATGTAAACAATTAGGTAAAAGTAGGTATCCAACCTACTTTTACCTAATTTTTTACTTTAAGACATATACCTAAATATTTGTGAAATTATAGTAATGTTCTTAATTATTTTGTTATCAATTATTATCCCATTGTCTTAATACGTTCTTATATAATATATGGTGGTATTACCTGGCTACTATAAAATATATAGTCTGTACCTTCACGTTCACGCAGCTGTGGAGAGACGAACACGTGTGACGATTACACGCCTAAATATATGCGCTTTTGTTGAACGATCATTCTTGAGATTCCCGTATTTTATTACGTAATGGCAGATACTGGCGTCTTTGTCCGCGACAGTCGTCAGCATTAAAGTATACATAATTCTATTTGTGGTAGGCGGTAAAACCCAAAAGTAAGCTGATATGTTAGACTTTATTATTAAGCCACTTATAAACGTAGTTAGACTATAATATTCTAACCATTCTGCGTTATATTGAAAGAAAAATGGAGGAAGCCTGCTAACATCAATCTATCATCTAGGGTTGTTAAATTTGCAGTCATAGCTCTCAGTAGGCTCCTTGCCGGCTCTTCTCAGCAGAATCCGCTTTCCGAACCGGTGTTAGAGTCATGACGTGTCATAAGAGCCACAAGTTGGCCTATGTGAAATGACTAATTTTGAATTTTGAATTTTTTTGAATCAGTCATGAGAAAAGGACAAATAAGAATATTATTGTTGTAAAACCTCAAGGATTTAACTTCATAAAAAGGTAACTTTATAAAGCAAAGATATCAATCCGTCATGAATGGTTTCTGAGTAAAAATAAAATTACATTTTTATCGAAACGGGAGACACTAATGTTAATGTTACTTAAGAAGTACTTAACTAACTAACTTAACTACTAATACTTTCCTGTAGAGATGCGATTTACAACACGAAAGAAAGGTAGGTACAGAGCGGGCTGCAACCAGTGATACTATACACTCTAGAAGTCTAGAATATCCATAGGTATTCCGGAATCATAATCCAATCCAGACATAAGTTGCCGAGAGCCTATTGATAAAAGCAATTGTTAAAATAGTTTTAAAACATATGCCAAGTAATAAACAGACTCCTTCAAACAAATCCAGTAGACAATTCCAGAAACATTTCCACGTGTTACCAATGGAGGGCTGTTATAAAAATAATGATTCTTTCTTACAAAACTCCCTTAGGTTCTCACGTCCATCTGGATTGCAGGATTTTGGGCAAACGTAATGAATCTGCTATGCAGATGTCGGCTGTTCAAAGAACATTTCCAGAAATATCGTTTCTGCTGTACAGTTTCGGAATAATATTGTCGCCACAACTTATTTTAAAGTTTGGAACGTGAAGTTTTTTTTCATTAGCATATTATTTCAGTTTAATTTAAAACAATTTTCATTGCCAGTTGCAAATTGCAGCCTTATAAACAAAACTACTCTTATAAACAAATAACTGAGCCAGAATCTTCTTTCCGAACCGATGCAGTAGAGTCTTGATTTGTCATAAGAGCCTTAGGCGCAATTTAAACGGTGCCTCGTTCATAGTTCATCGTTGCGAAAAGTTTTGCGAAAATGAACCGTCTTAATTCTAAGGCCGAATTTAGCTTTCGAGATTTTTGCTTTCATTTTCGAGGCTTCATCGATCGTCATCGAAAATCTTTCGAATTCGAAAGTCTTTTGCTATTAGGGCAAAGGGCCTTAAGGTGCATTTTCGCAAAACATGTTCGCAAAAATGAACGATGAACGGGGCACCGTCTAATTTCAGCTCGTCTAATAAGAGCCACAAGTTGGTTTACGTGATTTTTTTTGCATATTCTTGAGGTAGGTACCTATTTAGCATTAAAACTGTTTAAAACAAATTATTTATTAGTGAGTTAAATAAAACGTTTTTCAAAATGAGTTAAATTCGCATTTATTGACGGTGCATAGAATGGTTTTTTATTTCATACAAAATTCATCAATTCAAGGTTCAAAGAATACACGAAGTTGATGATTTAATTACTAATATCGCTTTTGTCGCAAATTCAAAAATCAATTAATGGTATCAACATGAAAAATGAGATATCAACAATCAACATTAAATTAAAAGAATTTAAATATCAAATTGTTTTTAGACCTCCGAGAATTATATACTACGTAGTGAAATATACTATATAACGCTTAATCGTATACCGTTTTACATTCACGTCACTGAATAAACAATGACAGGAATGAATAAAATAGTTATTTGTGTTATATGGGGCCAAAGAAATTTTTTGTTCCCCGAGGGTGTTAATTTGAATTCGAACCGCCCAAGAACAAAATAATTTAGCCCCGAATGACACACACTTTTTTTCATCATTACCTATGAGAAAAAGCTAGGAGTATCAACCTACTATGTATAGACATTACTTATACGTATATTGAAAGTTTAAATAAAACACAAATAAATTATTATGAAATAATTAAACATTAATATTTATGGGCGTACCTATATATCCGATCGACAAATTGATCAGCAGATTGTATTGTTTTTTTTAGCATTTAAAACATTTATAATACAAAATGCCGCGAAATATTATCAATAAACTTCGGTCCTTAATCAGCTGCAGCGCCATCTAGTCTAGCCCTAGCCAAAACTTCAAGTGACAACGATCATAGAAAGAGAATAGATACAACGAAGTATAATTTGGCTAGAGGGTCTAGTGACTTATCGAAGACAACAGATTTTCAAACACTTTTGAAGGTTAGCAACGAACGCAGTAGTAATACACATACTAAAGCACGAACGCGGACCAATCAGAAGAGAGAAATGAAAGGTCCCATGGGGTTAAAATTAAATTTTGCTCCCGCAGGCCATTGTTTTTCGAATTGGTGTGATGAAAAAAATATTCTAATCTCATGAAAACTTATTCCGATCGAGTACGGGTCTATGATGTTTTGCGTGGGTTGTTTTTGAAAACTACTAGATAGATCTTTTATGAATGACCTAAAAGACCTGTTAACCACGAATTATTCAGAATACCTACCTACACGAGTAGAATCATCTTGGTGTGCGGTGCGAGGAAAACAGAAAACGGAAGGAAAACACTGATATCACGCGGGCGTTTTGGCATCATGAGTATGACACAGAATCTAACAAATCAATACGTTGTGTAATTCACTATCTATACATATAATAAAACAGAAACGAAACCAATTCTGTACATGAAATAGATTCAAAAAATCGCCCTTAGTAATAGGGTCCCGTTGGTACCCTTTGGGTACGGAACCCTAAAAAAGGGTTTTTGCTTCTAATTGTGTTCAAGATACAGATATCAAAACAGAAGCTAAATTTTTTTTTGTCTGTTTGTCTGTCTGTTTGTTTGTCCTTCTTTCACGTAAAAACTACCGCACAAATTTCTACAAAATTTTATACCGTGGTAGCTTATTACTCGGGTCAACATCTAGGCTACTTTTTATCCCGGAAAATCAAGGAGTTCCCGAGGGACTTTAAAAACTAAATCCACACGGACAAAGTCGCGGGCATCAGCTAGTTATTTATAGGTTTTTAATCCAACGTTAAATTGTTTGGGGTTCAAATAGAAATCTTTGAGTTTCAACTCGAAAAATCAGTTGCGGGATTGTCTACAAGTATTTGCTTCATTGTGACGGTCGCAATTGGCTGACTCTCCCTCTTTATTGGCTAAAACGTGTTGTTGCACCAAGACTACCATAAAAAATAAAAAATAAAATAAAAAATAAAAAATATATATTTTATTTCATACAGTAAACTGTCCATAGGTAGGTATCAAATTACAATTATTACAATAAAAATAGGATAAAATTAAATTAAAATTATATGTGGAAAAATTTTGGCGTATTATTATGGTAATTTTACAAAGTCTTTATAACATTATTATTATTATTAACTCTTAATAAAAATCCATAATAAATTGAGCAAATTAAATAATAAATTCAGTGAAATCACCTCAATTGATTTGAGATAGTAGCAATGATTGATGAAGCCTTTCCACAATCGAACAGCTAATTAGCTCCTCGTGCGGAAATGTATTAGGTACCAAATTCTTGATACGTGCGACCTACGCTACGTGATCTGAGAAAGCTAAAAGTATGGACGATTTTAGGGTTCCGTACCCAAAAGGTGCCAACGGGATCCTATTACTAATCCTACGCTGTCCGTCCGTCCGCCCGTCCGTCTGTCAGCGGGCTGTATCTCGTAAACCGTAATAGATGGACAGTTGAAATTTTCACATATTGTGTATTTCTATTGCCACTATAACAACAAATAATAAAAATTAAATTAAATTAAAAAATAAAGGGGTGCCCCTTTATTTTTTAATTTATTACCCCATACATGGAAAAGGAGTCGAAATAAAATTTTATTGTTTTTACCCTGGCATGTAGAATGTCATTGTCTAGAGCTCATTAAGTGGAGTTCAAATATATTTTTTATTATTTTTTAACTACAAAAATGAAGAAATGGGGGGCCGTCAAAGTTGTCGGTTTTAGACCAATTTTGTTAGGGGGTCTATCTCAAACACTAAACTAGTTAGGAATTTGAAATTTTGGTATATTATGTACTATATAGTGTATTTAAACAACAAATACTGAAAACACCGATTTATAATGCGGTTTGTAAGTTGTGACCAAAACAAATGAGCATTTTTCCCCATTTGCTAAATATAGTACTTTCTAAGAACTAAGATATCTAAATAGTATCTAGTAGTAGTAAATGTAGCTAGTTTTAAAAGAATAATTTGGTCATATACTATTGGTACGGAACCCTAAAAGAGCGAGGCCCGACTCGCACTTGACCGATTTTTTTAATAACAATTTTTAACGGAATTAAATTTACGTTCAATAGACAACGGTCAAGTACCTAACTCGTCAACGTCCCATCTCTCGAACACTGCCAAATGTCTGTTTTACATTTCAGGCCCGTAGGAGATCTTTGCGAAATAAATAGGTACTTGTAGCGAAATCATTGAACTCCAACTTATCGTGACAGTGCATGATCTCACGCACTCTATGCACACGCAGATATGTAAATGCAAAAGTGGGTATTTGTTCTTCAATCACGCAGCTATGAAGCAACGGTGATGAACGGTGAACGGTGAACAATGATTTTTTGCATAGGTGCTTACTCGTATAGTTGAGGACCTGAAAAGTGACATTTTTGTATGTATGCTACTTTGTATATGCTGTGGGATTTTTAAGAAAACCGAATAAAACGCGATTGAAGTCTCGGGAAAAATCTAGTTTGACTATAAATCTATAATCTCTTTCCATTTATAGCGAATAAATGTAATAAAGTCACATCGAAAGCGAAAAAACTAGTGTCTGAGTACAGTACCTACCGACATTGCGTGGGAGAAAGAAGAAGAACCTTAGAAGTTAGAACCAGCCTTCGATCACACAAAAAAAATAACAAAGGGACCAGCAGTTTCGTTTGTGTTATGCATGTCGTTCGGGGGATAATCAGCGTTTCCGCTACTACGGTTTCGCGGCGGAGGTGTGTTGAAGGCCTCAATATGCTTGTTTGCCTCGATTATTTCGCAGGAACCTTGGGCCCGGAAGCACGTGTCCTGATTTACATACGTGGATAACAATAGAAGAGAATCGGTGCTCATTTGGCATGCGTTGCGTCATTGCTTTTGATGAACGTTCCTAAATGTGCGTTGTCTATCAATTTTCTAGAGGTAAACACTTTAAAATGAGCATGAATGAAATCTATAGAGCGTGCTCTGACTTTGCTTGGACTCATCATCATACTAATAATATAGAGATGGCGCACTATAAAAAGCCGTTAGCGCAGGTAAGGTATCATTTTCTGTTGAGATCGTTGTGAAAAGAACAGCACTATATATAGAGCTGTCAACTGAATAAACTTTAGACATTTTATACATCCGAATTATTGTTGTCCTCTAGGTTTAAATATTTTCAATATATTTGGTATCATTAGCAAATCAATGATATTTCTTCTTTATTTCTTAGTTTAACTGATGAGTGCTTTGAGTATTAATGGGTTACTATTATACCTACTCAAAGGATGAGTAATGACTCAATGATCAATAATTATTTTGGTCATTAACAATTTTATTCGAAGACAAAATAAATAGCAAACATAGTATCGATTGCGTCATTTCCAAAGAGGGTCGCAACTGGCAATCTTTGCTATCTGTGTCACGTTGTGTTGCGAGTAAGTAGATGTTCTGATAGAGCACGTCGATGGAGTCGAGGAACAATGGCGGTTACATCGAGATAGCGTCGCCGGAGCTTTGTAGTCACCGAAACGATGACAACTGACGACTTGACGATGCACAACGATGAACCTAATATTGTGTTCCTTTTTCGTTAATTCTTGATAGCCTAGTGGTTAGGACTGTGGTCTCCTATCCGAGCGGTTGCAGGCTCGATCCCGGGTACGCACCTCTGACTTTTCGGAGTCAGGTGCGTTTAAGCAATTAAATATCACTTGCTTCAACGGTGAAGGAAAACTTCGTGAGGAAACCTGCACATCTGAGAGTTCTTCATAATTTTCTTGAAGGTGTGTGAATTCCGCCATTTCGCATTGGGCCAGCGTGGTGGACTATGACCTCTTCTCTGAGAGGAGACCTGCGCTCAGTAGTGAGCCGTTGATGGGTTGCTAATGATGATGATGATGATGACGTCGAGTCGTGTAGGTATTTCATCTCCGTTTCTACTCGCTTTTACATCAACTGCCATTAAAGAAAATCCGAATTAAAAATCGAAAAATACTGTTGTGTAGACGTAACTTTTTTAAAGTAACATAAGTAACTCTTCCAAAATTCAATATTTTATTTATTTCATGTAGGTCATCTTGTGGCTCTTATGGCAATTCCATTTGAATAACAATCATTTATCGATGATCGACTTTTCGGTTATAAAATTAAATAGAACATCTGTTCTGTGGGCTATATACTCGTATCTATTCTTATTTACCAAGAATTGTATGCATATATAATATTTACTTTTCTAAGGCGCGTCTATTTGGTGTAAGATGAAAATACATATTTAAATAAAGCTGAGTAGTATTAACTGTTCTTTAGAAACTTGACGTAAGTGGAATAGGGACATTAAGGTCTCCTTATTCCCCTTACGTTTCGCCATAAGACTCGACGTAAAGGGAACATATCCGCACAATCAGTGGCTTAGATGGTTTTCCATCAGGCCTATTCACATTCCAATAAGTTTTTTTGTTGTTTTTTACAAGAAAATCTGACGTTGAACGGAGCAGGTGATCATTGTTGTCTAGTTTTTTTTTATAATACGCAGATTACGAGTTTCCCGCGGCGTTCAACAAAAATATTATGTTTTATTTGTTGTATTATACAGGATGTTGGTAGTACGCACAATCTTTACAATAGGTATCGTCGTGCGTCCACAGCTGGACAAAGGTCTCTCGCTAGGATCGTCACAGAGCATGATCGTGTACTGCTTGGGTCCAGAGGCTGAAAGCGACTCGGGTGAGATCATCCGTTCACCTGATGACGTTTCCTCATTCCTGGTGCCGCCTTTCGTTTTTGAAGTGCCTCTAAGTTCCCACACTCCTTACGCCCATACGCTCCGGTGTAAGAGAGTGTTTTTTAGGTACAATATTGGTATGGAAATCTCTTAAGCCACGATCGGAGATCCTAAAAATTGGTAGGTACCTATCTCTTTATAAACTATAGTTACGTACTTTGTCTTAAATCTGTGCCATAGGTTGTTATGAAGATGGGCCGTACGAGTAAGTATATGAGGTAACCTAGTAGATTGGTATATATAATTATGTCAATACAAATTCGTGATTAAGTCTAAAATCTTTAGTGTGGTACATTCCGCAAGACGTAACCACAGCTTTGCACATGTGTGACCGTCAAAAGTATTAGAAAGCGGGTATCACAATGCAGTAGGTATACCGGATGCGTAGCGCCTCAAGCCAGTTGTCACTCCATAAAACCTGTGAAACTCACAGAAACTCAAAGCTGAGGTTACGACTTGTGCGCAGCGATCCAACTCTAAAAGCTCACCATGTATACTCAGTCCGCATTACCATTACTCAGTTTTCAAAGCACTCTAAAATACGTCTAATTTACGCGTGTAAAGTGACGCTTACGTCGCGACGCCCAGCCTTAATATAGCTCGCAGTCAATCAAAGGAGTTTATTAAACACATCGTTAGTACAGAGTGGTTCTGCACGTGGTAGCAATCTGGACAGCACGTGGCAGGGTGGCTGTCGCTGCTCCTGAATGGGAGCCCTGTGCCCGGGAACATTTGATACGCACATGCTCGCCTTATCTCGGCACATGGCCATCTAGCTTGTACGGTATAGCGGCTGCAGTTTTGCAACTTGTATATAGCGTTAGCGATGCGGGCTTGCGTGTGCGTTTTGGAATTTCTCTTTTTATTAACAGGGCATCTTTGTAACACAAAATATATCAACATACAACGGTTTTCAACACCCTTCTATTTATAAGGACTAGCTTTTTTCCGCGATTTCATCCGCGTGTAGTTAGATTTATGCAATCCCTCGAACAACTCGCAAACGTAGGTAGTCTTTGTCACTTTTCAGGTCCTCAACTATACCAATGCAAAAAATCACATCGATCTGTTGCTCAGTTGATGCATGAATGAAGGACAAGTCAACAAACAAACACACTTATTAATATTAGTAAGGATATAAGTAAAGATCCGTGGGCATAGACTTATTATATTACTAGTGTCCGTGGGCCTATTTTTGGTCAAAACCACGCAGTCCGTGTTGTTGAGAATATTTATTTTTGTTGAACATAAAACACGTTTCCTTGTGATAAAAAAAGACTAATTTTTTTGAGATTAACTTTCAATCTTTTATTACAATTTAAGTTAGGAAATAGAAAAATAGTGCGTAAGAATATAATCGTTTTTAAAAGCTGATACTACAGTAAGTAAGCGGCAAACTAAGGCCCAGCTTATACTGAATTCGACATCGCATTAATAAAACATTCCTTGACATTTGACGAGCACAATTGATTTTATTATATTACAAAGATCTATGATATGCGCACTTATGTCGTTGTACGATATTGCGAAGTCTTATATGCAAACACCACACGTTTGGCACCGTCCGCCGGATATCACATCGTAATATACGATTATTTTTAGCGGCAGGCTCTAGAATAACTAAATTAATATCCGTGGCATATGCATGCTGTAAGTAACAAATAATATATTCGAAAGTGCCCATTCAATGCATTTTATTGTGGTGTTGACCGTCAGAAGTAGGTAGCTTGCGCTAACTCCTTAGGTAAGTACTACAATTATTATTTTCGACTGTTAAATTATGTCTACAATATTTCCTTATCAGTAAGTTATATTGTTTTTTTAATTAATTGTCTCTTCTATAAATATTACGGTTAGCCTAATCTCATCATCTCAACGTATTATCACTGCACCGGTCCATTACAGGGCACAGGTCTTCTCTTAGAATGAGAAGCCTAATTTAATTACTTACCATACATATCAAAAAGCGCTGGCTAGAAGACTTTCCCAGCCTATTAGAAATTAGAATAGAATAGAAATGTTGTTTATTCAAGTAAATTTTCAAAGAGTTTTCGAACTGGATCTATCACTGCACTGGTTCGGATTGCTCTTCCAGCCAAAAAGAACCAGCAAGAAACTCGGCAGTTTAAAAAATATTGGCCAAATCTTAACTTCCCTTCATGAAGATACGATAGGTGCTTTAGTACATAATACTTCAATGACGATAGGCGTGGTATTGACATCTAAAAATATTGCTTGTGGTGCGTGAAGACATGCGTGGTATAGCTGTAAAGCATCATTGCATGACGGGTACGTAAATAGTCCTTCTGCTTACTGTTAGGGGTGTCGACTGTCGGCGCGGCCACGTGCGTCACTGATCAGTCGCAGGCGCAACGTTAGTAAACATCCCTGTTTCTGGTTTTGCAGACAAGCAGATGAAGCACACACACTATTAAACATCACCTACAATTGTGTTAAGGAGCTGAAGCATTATTTTCAAAGTAACTTCGGACAAAATTCAGCCTAATAATAAGTTCGGCGGTATATGACCGACTGAAATCGTATAACCTAGTTGGATGCAGTAGGCAACGGTAGGTAGGTATGTGGTAAAATCATAGCTGTCAGCATCGATTCACAACTCACAAAGTCTGTTGAAAAAAGCTGCTTTATATGAACATCGAGATGATGTGATCGACTTTATATGATGGACTTCGAGTCGATGCTGGCAGGTGTGAATTCAACCTAACTATTAATACATAGTTCCACTATTATTATAATCTAAGTAGCAATTTTTAAGCACACTACGTACGTGCCTAGTACATATACATCGATGCACACAATTTAGTTATAACTAGCTGATGCCCGCGACTTCGTCTGCGTGGATTTAGTTCATAACATCCCGCGGGAAATCTTTGTCACCCTCCAGGTTCTCAACTATACCTATCCAATAAATCACGTCAATCCGTAGCTTTGTAGCAGGAAACATTTGATCGTCTTGCTCGCGGCATTGTTAATGATGAGTCAAAGAGAAAACATATTACTGATGATATCAATTACGTTAAACTATAATTTTTATAATTGTTTTTACCATAATACCAAATTATACCACACAACCAAATACAAAATTACGTTTAGCTGTCATTTACGTTTTGTTCTTCCACTGTCATTTTCGTTTTTTTATTCCATGTCAGATGCATTTTTGTTATACCAGGTTTTATATTGACTTGACGGAAACGCGGTCGAACGGGATAAAAAGTATCCTATGTCCGTCTCCTGGTTCTAAGCTACCTCTCCACCAATTTTGAGCCAAATCGGTTCATCCGTTCTTGAGTTATAAATAGTGTAACTAACACCACTTTCTTTTATATATACAGATTAGCGTGCAATATGGAAAATAAATCCTTACATGCTAAACACGCACCTACTAAATACCTAGCCGCTACGAAATAAAACAATAATTATAACTATCTAGAGTTTTTAAAAGATACTTATTGAATAATAATTATTTACATTCATTGGTAACAGTTATACATAACTGAACGGAAATGACCTAATCCAAAAACGATATTTTATATTGTGTCGACAAAAATATTGTTAAATTGACTCAAAATTGTTGAATGTTTAGTTTGCGAAATTGTTAAGTGTTTATTAATTAGTAGTAATTATCATATTAAGCGTTTTTTACCTAGGTAGTAGTAGCACGTAACTTTTTATTAGATACCCATTTATCGTAACGCACTTATATATTAACTAGCTGATGCCTGCGACTTCGTCCGTGTAGATTTAGTTTTTAAAATCCCGCGGGAACTTTGATTTTCCGGGATGCCTATGTCACCCTCCAGGTTCTCAACTATACCTATCCAAAAAATCACGTCAATCCGATGCTTTGTTGCAGCGTGATTAAAGGATAAACCAACAAACACACTTTCGCATTTATAATATCTATTAGTAAGGAAGGATTAATACTACGATAATAAAGGCGATCTAATTATATTTTAGAACACAAAAGCTACTATTGTGACTTAAATATGATAGTTAGATATATTCCCTCAGGGACTTTTTTGTAGAGAATAATGAGTGCTTTCATCAAGTAGTACATTATTTTTATGTATCATCAATAGTTTTCTCAGCATACGCCAAATAATGCATTTTATAGGCAAAATTTTGCTACTTTGGGTTATATTATTGCAATTTTCTTAAGAATCTCTAATTTTTTTGAAAATAAATTATGGCCTATGTTACTTCCTGATAACTTAGATTTCTATTGGTGAAAAAATGGTTCAAATCGGTCCAGTAGTTACAGAGCGTAATCGGTAGGTACACACAAACAAACAAACAAAAAAACAAAAATCTTTCCTCTGTATAATATTAGTATAGATATTTTCTTTATGTGCGTAAAACAGTCTAAACTACGGCCGTTCAGAGAATGCGTTCCTGACACGTCGCGATTGAACTGACGACGTAACTTTGTAATGGCGTTGCAGTTACGATAAAAATATTATTGCTGGTTGTTTACCGTTTTAACAATTGATGAGCATTAAAACAACATTATTATATCAATAATCAATTAATGTTATAATTTTGTGCCAAACTGAGTGTCAAATAACTTGGTAAACAATATTTTTCTAAATCTAAACTGCGCTATTACAAGGTTATGTCAACCGGATATTTTTGTTTTGTATGGCAAACTGACAGGTGTCAAAAACGTATTCTCTCGGTGGCCGTACTTTAATGGTCAAAAATTCAGCCTTTTTTCGGGAGGTCCGCGGATCGAATCCCTGGCACGCACCTGAAACTTGTCCTAATGTGGCGAAGAAAACTTTGTGAGGAAACTTGTCATTAATGTACCTGCTCATAGATGTGTGGAGTCTGCCTCTTTGTCCTAGTGGTAGACTATAAGGCTCATTTCGGGAGGAGATACGATACGAAGGCGATCCGCAACGTCCAATGTTGCCTATCGCCTTCGTGAGAGGCGTTGTCAGCTCCATATTTAATTTTGTACTTAAGGTTTACCCAGAGATAGGAAGCTATCGAAATAAAACCTCAAATACAGTCCACAACTAATTCAACAACAGTGACCTAACGTGGGACTGACAACCCCACGCCTCTTCGATAAAATTAAGTCGAGATGGAATAAATAAAACCCACCATTCGAATTTAGTGAATGACTGGTTGCAAAGAGTGGTAAGACTTTTAATAGCACATTTTCACCGCGGGCTTATTAGGTACTAAGTTATAACTACTGCTAACTTTATTAACCGACTTCAAGAAAAGGAGGAGTTTATCAAATCGTCGGAATCTTTTTTTTTAGTATGTTCACTGATTACTCGAAGACGCCTGAACCGACTTGAAAAATTATTTTTTGTTTGAAAGGGTATACTTCCAAGTGGTCCCATATTTTCATTGCAATCGGTCGAGCGGTTCATTGAATTATATATTTTGTATAGTGGCGCGGGAGTTTGAAGTCGGTTTTTTAAAAATAATTTTTTATATGAAATTATTGCATTACTAGCTGATGCCCGCGACTTCGTCTGCGTGATTTAGTTTTTAAAAACCCTCGGGAACTCTTTAATTTTCCGGGATAAAAAATAGCCTATGTTACTTTCCAGGTCCTCAACTATACCCATGCAAAAATCACGTCGATCCGTTGCCCTGTTGCGGCGTAATTGAAGGACAAACCAACAAACAAACACACTTTCGCATTTATAATATTAGTAAGGATGCACTTGTGGCATGGAGGTGGTAGTATTGGTAGGTTAATATTTCTTGCAATATGCAATTAACTGTTTAAAGAAAGCATTTTAATGAGCACTCGTAGGATGTTTCTCGATCGTGACAGCGAAGTCGTAAGGTCCCTCGGACGTGTTCGTGACGAGCGCACGTGGCCGGCAGCGCCAGCGCCAGCTGCGCAGCGCTGCGTCCGCCCTCGCCGCCATTTATCGTTATTGAAATGTCAATCTACTACATAAAGCACTATCAGACTTGCAATGAGATTTACGTACCCTTCTTCTTCTTCTTCTTTATCAACCTATAGACGTCCACTGCTGGACCAAGGTCTCCTGCATGGACTTCCACAGGCTTCGGTCTTGCGCCGCTTGCATCCAGCGGCTCCCTGCGACTCGTTTGATGTCGTCGGTCCACCTGGTGGGGGGTCTGCCAACACTGCGCTTCCCGGTGCGGGGTCACCACTCCAGCACCTTGGGACCCCAACGACCATCAGCTTTTCGAACTATGTGCTCCGCCCATTTCCACTTCAGTTCAGTTTCGTACGTTGTTACCCTACCCACGTTGTTACACGTCGTTACACGTTTTTCGTTACACGTCGTCGTTTCGTACGTTGTTACACGTTTACGTACCCTACCCACCAGTAAATATTAACGATACACCAAGCCCCAAAAAAGGGTGAAAGCCCAACGGTTAAAGCTGCGGACTGAAAACTGAAAGGTCGCACGTTCGATTTCCACTCCTAACACAAGCTTTCCGCTTATTTGGAGGGGAGAGGAAAATATAAGTCAGTTCGGCTTGGCTAATATTCTTTAAAAAAATACGTAACAATTTATTTTCAAAATCTTAAACACAAAAAGTAAAACTTACGTACCATATACCTATCAAAGATATCATCGTAATCACTGCTACGAGGAAATATGTCCAGATCGTTGGTTGGGGTACCCCGCTGAATGGCCAAACTCTAGTACATAGTGCAGGCCTCTATTGGAGTCTATGAGACGGGATGAAAGATCCCTAAAAATTAAATAGTTAGAAAGAGAAGTTTAAAGAACACTAGCTGATGCCTACGCTTTCATCCGCTTGGTTTTAGTTTCTAAAATCCCGCGGGAACTCTTTGATTTTCTGCGATAAAAAGTAGCCTAGATGTCACTCTTCATGTCCTCAACTATACCCATGCAAAAAATCACGTCGATCCTTAGCTCTTTTGCAGCGTGATTGAAGGGCAAACCAACAAACAATCACCCTTTCGCATTTATAATACGTACTATTAAGATTACTACGTACGTTATTACTAAGATTCTTGAAAAAAATACGCGTCGAATTGAGAACCTCCTCTTTTTGTATTTTTTGAAGTCGGTTAAGAGCGCGTGTAACCCCAAAAAAAATCAGATTTTGCGATGAGATAAAACATAGCCACAACCTCATGTGAGGCGCGACAAAAGAAAGCGTTTTGCGCGGAATAGGAGTGTAGTAAGCGCCAAAATACTTTGTAACTCGTAAAATATTCATTTTCTTTTCAATTCGCTAGGCTACTCTCTTGATAATATCAATCGGAATTTAATGTAAAAATTTTGGCTCTGTAATATGCAACACATTGAAAATAAATGAATATTGGTTAAAAATTAGACCTAACTTCTATTATCGAACAAATTTCATCATTTTATGTTTTTGCCCAAACACGTCCCTTGGCAGTATGATGTAATTCTTGCGTGTTTTTTTTCGGATAATTGAAACTTGATCTACTACTGTAAAAATCAAATCTGTTTACTGTTAACGAGTGCACACCCACTCTTAATAATATAAGATAGATATACTACTAGATCGAGTATGTTAAGACCTTAAATCCGACGGTAATGAAATTCCGTAGGAGTGCTAACCAGGATCAGCGTTACAGTGAATACCTACCTCTGTTGTGGGAATGACGTCAATCCTCGGTGTGGCGTTTCGTAATTAAGCATTTGAATGAGGCTGCAGCTGATCACTGAGTCATCGTCCGTCCACTGTCAGTCACGATTGTATTGTTTACTACGTGTGACTACAGTTTTTGCAATTCACGAAGGCGAGTGAGCTTTACTTGTGGTTACTTCGTGTACATGCACATTGCATAATTGTGCGTGCCTGTCAAAGCCTAGGTGGGAGCGGACAGGCGCGAGCATTGCGCTCGCTCACACTTATACAGATGTCGTATCTGTATGTGTAAACACAACCATAAGTCAGTCGCCCTCGTGAATTGCAAGAACTATAACTAGAGATTACTGATTAGCATTTTTCGTATATAGGATTTTTGTAATCACCATCAGACTGATGTGGAAGTATACAGCTACTTCCCGTGTGGCCAATTCTGTAAAAGCTGAATTAATATCATTGCTACAGTCTCAATTATGGTGATTGGCTGAATTTAAAGCGATCTTTCTGCAACAATGCTTTTTATCCAATAGTGTGTATCAAATCAGAGGATTATTGCAATCGTCACACTGTATCAATCATTTTTAGAGAATCGCACCACTGCGCACTGGAGGCCAATCGCATTATAATCCCAAGGAAACCCTTACCAGTATTGGCAGAGTTCACGAGTCACGACCCTCAGCAATGAATAATTCATACTTGATTACGAGTAAAAGTTAATGACAATATTACGTATAATATTAAGTACCTCATATAGTCATATTACCAACATTATTCTAGTTAGGTACATAGCTATGTTTGAGTTGCTGATATATTATTTTTTTAGTAAAATAAAAAATAGTTATTGCTTGTATTGAAAAAGCGCAACAATAAACTCCTATTTTTGTAGAATAAAAAGTATTGGCGTAGCTTTACTGAAAGAAAAACATTGCATTAGTCAAGATCAGACGCAAATTATCTCCACAGATGTTTTTAATTTAGGAAAAAAGAGCGTTTTGTTTTTTACAAGTTTTGTTATGAGAAAGAACTTACATGAAAAATGAACGGTCAATTTAAGTAAAAAATATCGATGCCTATAAACACTCCAAGTTAAGCTTAGAATCGATTATGTCACTACCATTTTAGTCAAGCTATCGCTTGTACGATGTGTTTATATGTGATACGAGTATACGTATGCTCTCACTTGCGTGAAGCTATAAAAGGCAGGCTTTCAGCAGATTCGCCGAGAGAATGTTCGATGAGAAGCGATACCTTTCTCGGATACGGAAGGTACAAGGACAACAATGACAGATGTAATATTGTCTTGTCTACAGAATAGGGCATGTTCACTCAGTATCAGCTATGATAAAATAATATCAGTACGAATTTCTACCTAATTTCGTATAGTAGTATAATAATATATTATATAAGTCATCAGGAGAGTCTCTAGAGAGGAGTGGTATATTGCTCTCACCGTTAGATTGTGAAAATCGTTAGTTTATAAACGAACTAGTAAGAAGCTAGTTAAATTGTAAACTGGCGCAAGATTGTAAACTGTAACTAAGCTCGGGTGACCATGAGTTCTGCACTGCGATGATATTGCCCGAGCATAATGTCTATCACCTATTGGGTAGAATAATAATAGGATATATTATAAGAAAGAATAAGAATAATTTATTTTATAAAGACATAATATTAAACATTACTTAGTTAATTACAAACTTTTTATGAGGGCGGGGTACCCCATGAATATAATGTTTAATTATACACAAATTGCGTCTGAAGCTAAACTAGGAGGCCCTGTGCTTCAGCTTCAGTGCCTACTCCCCTGGACGTTATAAGTATGTATAATAACTATGTATTAATATATAAATGTAAACTACAGTTTGAATTTAATGAAAAAGAAATGAATACTTATAAAATTGTAATAATTGTAAAAATTGTTCCTCTCTGGGGATTATGTTTTACTACTAAAAATCATAATTTTGAGTATTACCTAAAAACGAATTCCACGCAGTCTGTCTGCCCTACCCCTGGAGTGTTTTTTTGATGCGCAGAGCCAGAAATTCGTGAAGGAGGTCCTGATTGAAGTGAGCCTATGAGGCCGAGTGGAGCGGAAAGGGGGAGGTGGCGAGCGAAGCGAGCCCGTGACCTCCGTAGCGAAACGAAGGTCGAGTAGGTGAATCTGAATGTAGGGGCGACGACGGAGCGAGTCTTCTGGCGTATTTGTAATGCAACACAGTACTAAGTAGTGTACAGTACAAATGATCTCCTTCGCGAGCTTCGGACTCCGCGCTACAAAAAGCACTCTAGGGATAGGACAGACAAGACTGCGTGGAGTCGGGGCGTTAGCATTTCGTTTTAAGATTACCAAATAACAATAATAATGTTATTTTTTAAATTACTTAAATAATTAGAAATTCCAATTATTAATTTAAAATTTATTTAAGTAATTTATTATCCGTTATGTCAACTTTTTTGTCACGTGATCAGTGTTCGCCCTATTGTAGTTTACAATTTTACGTACGTTAAATTATAAACTAAGTGATACTATTCGCAGAGTTCACAATCTTGTGCCAGTTTACAATCTTAGTAGTTCGTTTATGAACTAACAATTTTTACAATCTTACGGTGACATAATTTTAAGTCATCAGAAGAGTCTCTAGAGAGGAGTAGTATTACTATACAGACTCACGGGCTAGGTATTAGCATTATAGAATTTTGATGATGAACTTCGGCCATTCTGACCTTTATAATATTGTGGTGTTGTTCGTTAGTAATTGTGCGGTTTCTTTGCTGCGTTTCTAGTGAAGAGGGCATGCTGTTCGTAGCGCGTGCTACACGTTGTACCCTATAGGTTTTTCTAGTTTCAATTTGGTTGTTGTTCTTTGTTGTAGGTAGGTATTAAGGATTTCTAAAAAGTAACACTGCTTCTATCCAGTTTTGGTATGTTTACTTATATTTAATAGTGCTTTCGTTGATCCAGTACAAATTAAGAGTCTTTAATAAGCAAGTATTTTATGTTTACAACCGATTAAAGTAGGTTACTTGGCTGGAAGTCGCTGAGATCAATGTCGGGGCTCTATATATATCGCTAAGTTATATTTATTACATAGGTATAAATAGGTATTATTATGCTGTCAATGTTACACGCCATAATAATTATGTTCTCTCTTGACCTTTAGTGACCCAATGTTCGTTTTGGGCAAGATATATGTAATAAATATTATAAATACGGAAGTACCTAACTCTGTCTGTCCGTCGGACTGTCTGTTACCTTTTCTCACCTAAACCACTCCACTAATATCGACAAGAGGGAAAGAGATATAGCTTGCACCCTGAGGAAAGATGCTTTTTTATCTTGGAATACCAAGGAGTCTCCACTTTTTTAAAGACGTCGCGCGCAATATTTAACTAGTTATCGTAAAGCCTTATGTAGGTAATTTATCTGGGTATTTCCAACTTGTTCTTAAGACTGGGTTTCCACGGCGCGGTTCGCATCTGCGCCCGCAGCAGTTGCGGTACCGATGTAACCGGTCCCGCCGCGGGCGCAAACCGCGCCATGAAAATTGAAACTTCATTTTCCATACAAATCTGCATACTACGGAGGCCGCGGGCCCACAACCGCTGCGGGCGCGGGCGCCAAACAGCGCCGTGGAAACTCAGTCTTAAGCTTTCAGAATTCTAACTTTACTGAAAATTTACTTTCAGACTACGTCAGATCGTACCTACTTGTAACTGTATATTATGTTCAGTTAGTTTAAGTGTTTATTAGATACATCAGTATCCAAGTATTCTTGACTATTTTTATAGTTACAAACTTACACTAGTTGTATTATGTGCAGACCTACAGTATGAAATACGTAAACTACGTTAAACAATGTTCATCATCATCATCATCATTAGCAACCCATCAACGGCTCACTACTGAGCGCAGGTCTCCTCTCAGAGAAGGGTTATAATCCATAGTCCACCACGCTGGCCCAATGCGAATTGGCGGACTTCACACACCTTCAAGAACACTATGAAGAACTCTCAGGTGTGCAGGTTTCCTCACGATGTTTTCCTTCACCGTTGAAGCAAGTGATATTTAATTGCTTAAACGCACTTGACTCCGAAAAGTCAGAGGTGCGTTACCCGGGATCGAACCTGCGACCACCCGAATAGGAGGTCACAGTCCTAACCACTAGGCTATCACTGCTTGCTTATAACAATGTTAGCATTTCAGTTTAATTTTTCTCGCTAGTAAAACGCTTTAAGTACGTTTTTATTATGTTACACTAATTAGTAACTCACAAAAACTCCTTTTTCGTTTATAATTTAATAGACTGGAACAAAACACCTGGTGACCTTAAAAATGAGTAGGTACCTAAGTTAATCATATCGCCGATGTTTTCGATCGTAAAAATTCTTGCAACAACGTGCTCTGTCGTACAGCGCACAATTTATGGGGCGAGCGGATTTTACGCATAAACCACCAAAGATATCTTGAAACTGTACATCTTGCACTGAAAATAAGCCTTTATTTCCAAACACCCAAAGGGTAATTATTGATTCCTAAGTACAGTTTAAATTTGTTAGTTATTTTACGACACACTCGTCATGTCGAGTTGTTTGATGGTTATTTTACGGCTTAGTCCTGATTACGAAGTTTCCTCTCACTGGATACTAGGAGAAGCGATTGTTTGTTGAAACATTAAAATTTATAAAAACTGTATGCGCTGAATAACCCTTTGTTGTAGGAAAGGTTTTGAGGCACGCTTATTAGTTCTCTACTCCTATTGATTAAGGCGGAAATACACTAATTATGTCAAAACATTAAATAAACCACTTATTAAAATAACACCGGCTTAAACTACCTACGACTGGTTGAATTGGCCTACCTATCCTATAGAGACGTCGGTTAAAAAATATGATTTCCTTACAATGTAATTTCTTATCATAATAAAAAATTCTTTTCAAAAAACCGACTTCTAACGCCACTACAAAGTATAAAAATAATTTTAGTTTGTCCACGTTTGTTGAAGTCGGGCGGGCCTAAATACAAACTATGAAACCGATTCGCGACGCTACACAATATGAGAGACTCGTTTGTAGAAGTCGAGCGAGCATCGCGAGTCGGTTTCATAGTTTGTATTTTAGGCCCGCCCGACTTCAACAAACGTGGACAAACTAAAATTATTTTTATACTTTGTAGTAACGTTAGAAGTCGGTTTTTTGAAAAGAATTTTTATTTTAAGCTTTTAAGTGTAGTATCCTATGATTGAGGAGCTAGGACCTGGAGCTCCATGATGTAGTCCATACTTGTTACCTACAATATCAATTCTTAATCGAAATTTCCTAAATCCCCATAGTTTTAGGTAGGCAGTACCCTGCAGCATCAGGATTGAGGAGCTAGGACCTGGAGCTCCATGATGTAGTCCATACTTGTTACCTGCAATAATAATTCGTAATCGACATTTCCTAAATCTCTTTATTTTAGGTGGGCAATATCCCTGCAGCATCAGACTTGAGGAGTTGAAGGTGAACATTTTTATGGGACCATTTCGCAAACATCCTCTGTCGATTAAAAAAAAATCCCGCGAATCGGTCCAGTAATCCCGGAGAAATCGATGGACATACATAGAAAAAAAAAAGATACCGGCCGAATTGAGAACCTCCTCCTTTTTGGAAGTCGGTTAAAAATTATGTTATATGAGTAGATTAGGCGCTACTGCGTAGTGACTAGGTACCAATCCTAAATCTATGGATAAATGCCTAATAATAGATATATAATTTATAGGATAACATAATATCAGTGACTAAACGAATCTTTAAATTATTGCCACATAAATCTAACCCCCTTGCCCCTTTTTATGCTAATACAAATATTTATTAGACTACAATATTTGCTTACCTAGGTAAAATAACTATACATTTTTCTTTAAAATTATCACGTCAATAGAAAATAACGTTGACACATTTATATACCTTATCGCTATTTTAACGTCGATGTTTATCAGCTCCCAAGAATATTTGATAATTTTGAGATAAAAGAGAAATACTTAAATCTTATCAGCTTGGTTCCTATTTTGCCATCTGTGAACACAAGCCGTTTAAAATTCAATATATTTTGCGCCATAAATATCCTGGTTTACGAGCTACAATCTCGACACATGTCAAACAAATTGTTGACACTTCCAAACGCGACGAAATCGATTAGGTACGAAACTTATGATTTTTAACACTTCGCCTTAAATAGAATCTTGCTTAAAAACATAAACTCTATACCCACAGTCCCTACGCTAAGTTTGTCTGTCTGTAAGTGCTGATCTCAAAAAGTACTGTAGTGATGTTTTTCCGGTTTTGCAAATGGATAGCCAGCTGATTGTGCTGTAAATTGGCTGAAAATCGATTATGGGTAGTTGTCAATTTATCGTTAATTTTATTTATCTCAACCCATCGCTAGAACACTACTGGGCACAGGTCTCCTCTCAAATGAGTAGAGTTTAGGAATTGGCATATTTCAAATACCTTTAAATATTAACTCTCTAGCAAGCAGGTTCCCTTATCGAGATATTACTAGGTAGGTACAAGTTTTCTTTCATCGTTAAAAAAGGGTGTACTAGTACTACTACGGAGGTCGCGGGCCCGCAACCGCTGCGGGCGCGGGTGAAAACCGCTCCGTGGGTACGGGGGCTGATATGCGACTTGCGAGCCTAGACTATAACCCTAGTTATTTAATTGTCAAATTAAGTTGACGAGAAAAGGCTACTGTATTTTTACGCTAAATTTTTATTTTATACGTAAACCTTTTCGCAGAATCAGGTTATCCACTGGTGAAAACGAAATGAAAATGTTTACCGCAGTTTCAGTTTGAAGCACATATTTTACTCGATTTTCAGTAAAATACATTCTAATTTAGTCTATAGAAAAGCCCACCCATGTGAAGCCGGAGCGGGTCAGCTAGTAGTTACTAAGCATAAGGCTAAAAACAATCAGCACGTGATTAACTCTGCTTCGGCCCAATTAGGTATAATCTTTTTCTCAATTGTCGCTTTTAGTTCCGGGTAGAAGTCACGTTGGTCGATATTCAGCATCGGCTGCTGTTACAAGGCCGAATAAAACAGGTAATGTTGTTTATATTACGAAATAATTGTATTTTTGTGATTCTATTATTAGAATAGTCTGTTTTTTGCTATGCATGAAATATATTATACCAGTTACCACGAATACCAGTTTATTCCAATAGTGTGGAATAATGTTGAGTGATTTGATACCTAGATGCATGTAAAGGAAGATTAAACAAGCAAAATATGTACCTATTAAAAAAAATGAAAAACCCGACTGCTTTAAAGAATATCAATGGATTTCCATTGATATTCTTTAAAGCAGTCGGGTTTCTATTATTTTTATGAGAAAAAAATGAAAAACATATTTTCGTAATCACCTTTTCAAACCCTTTAATTTAATACCCCACTGGATAGAATTTGAAGAAAAAAATTTTTGAATCCCACATTATAGCGTCCAAAATCCGCCATTGTGAATTTTTCAAATTTTTGTGTTCTTGTTGACACTCGCGCTGGCATGGCGAATCTAACGGTATGCCACTTATCAAAATCGGCCCACGCGTTTGGTCTCTAGAGTGCCACAAAGGAACAAACAAACTTACATACGTACATAGACTGATGAACACATTACCACTTCTTTGCGTCGCGCAGTCGGGTAAAAAACAATATAATTTGTGATAAAATTGTAAAAAATAATGCAATTTACTTAAATGTAACACATTTATTTTGCTCGCGACTTCGACTCTTGTTTCCGTCATCAAACTTTCCATGTCTTTCCTCTGCTATCTATTAATTATTTATACGTAAGCGATCTCCTTGCCAAATTTTTGAAATGGCTTTTAAGCGATTCAGTTATGAAAAGCTGGTTGTTTGTTAAGAAAAAACTTATTTGTTTAGTTTGATTTTGACTTCCAATTCTGTAGGTATACGAGTGTATAACATTCGAAGCATACTGATTTATGCATAAATCTCTACCAAGCTGCATAAGAAGACGAAGCAAACAGATCAAGATTGCAGATCAAATTATTCGTTGTTTTCCTTATAGTCTAGATCATGGACGTAGAACATTTGAATGCTAAATCCGGATTACCATTTATGTAAACTAATATCGAATCAGCTGTGCCGCCTACTCAATAATAAAATGGCAATCGTTTACATAATAATGCCAGGGTTTTTCGGTTTTCTCATAAACAGTTAGAAGACAAGGTCGATTGTAACGTCGACGTAGAGAATTTCAATATTATCAATTTAAAGGATTGTGACTCAACAGCTCATTAGTTTTATTTTATTAAGATTAGGTAGGTACTGTTAGTGATTCGGCTACCTCAATTTTGTATGAATATTTTGTGGCAATTTTTAAAATAGCTGATAACCTTTGTGGATCTTTCAGGTTTTAATAGAGTTTTTAGGCTTTAGATAGTTATGTCCGTTTTAATCATGTTTTAATCAATTAAATATTACTTGCTTTAAAGTTGAAGGAAAACATCGTGAGACAACCCGTATGCGCCTGAGAGTTCTCCATAATATTCTCAAAGGTTCATTATAGTCTAGGCACTAAGCACTTCTCATTATGAGTGAAGAATGAAGATCCGTGCCTAGAAGTGGGCCTACTATAATTTCAGATGTTGGTGATACGTGCCGTTTTGCATTATGCTCAATAACATTCGCCCTACGTGCATAAAATACTCAGTGATAAAAATTCTTCGATTTCTTCGTTCCAAGCAGAAGTATTTTGTTACAAATTTATCGATTTTTATTCATACGACGCGAGGAGCTGAATTAATTAATTGCTCGTATCGAAATACATGACAGGCATTTATTGCTCCGTTGATAAATTGAGACCTGATCGAATTTCTACTGTGTCAACTGCAATACAATATGGTTGTAAAGATCCGTTGATTAAAATACCTACTGCTAGAATTGTTGGTAGGTAGATATAGGTACCTACCTAGAAACGTATGTAAAGTTTTGCCTGGAGATTGCAAGTAAAATTGTGAGTTAAATTAACGTTTATTTGAAACAACGTATGCTACGCTAAAATTGTGCTATGTTAATTACTTGAGAAGTGATAACATAATTCATAAGCGACGAGTAAATCCTATTCACACGGATATTTTGATAGTGTCAGGGCCGCTGGCACATCAGGCGGTTAAGGAGATGATGACTGTTGATGATAGATGATAATCATCAAAAAATAAGTTAAACGAGTTGCATACATCAGTATTCGTGCCTCCAGGGTTGAGGAATAGATTTATTGAAGGAAGTAAAGGAAGTGATTGACTTTTTCATGCCGATGAGGCTTTTTAGGTAACTTTACTTTTATCGCCTGGTTTTTAACTGAACCTAGATAATTATTATTTAGCAAGAGTTTTCAGCAATTTTGAATGTTGTTTAAACATATATTTTGAATTATTTTTATTTACACTTAACATATTGGCTATACATTTATTTAAAAATACAGTGTAGGAAGCAAATTGATGCTGTGTCTTCGTTAATAGTATTATCGAAATGATTAGCTACGAGTAAGCACGTGCAAATGTGCGTCCTAGTAAACAAGTTGTTTCGTCACCACTGTTCGTCTCTAAGGCATCATTAAGTAAGTCATTTTTTTTATAACTCATTTTTAATTCATATTCATAACTCATAAGTACTTCGCTAGAATATAGGTACTTAATAATATTTAAGTGCTTATTCAATCGTTTCTACCAGCATTTTCTATTTTGATAAGCAACTAGCTGATGCCCGCGACTTCGTCCGCGTGGATTTCGTTTTTAAAATCCCTCGGGCACTCTATGATTTTCCGGGAGAAAAAGTAGCCTATGTCACTCTCCAGGTCCTCAACTATACCCATGCAAAAATCACGTCGATCCGTAGCCCTGTTGCGGCGTGACTGAAGGACAAACCAACAAACCAACAACCAAACAAACTTTCGCATTTAAAATATTAGTAAGGATTAAAATTACTTTGGTTGTTTTCTATACGGCATAATGCTGTAACTGATAATCTAAGTTTATCGATTTACTGTGTACCTTCCTGCATATACTAACAACTATACATATGGGGCCATGATTTAATTAAACATTGTTCACGCATTCAACGGTGAACAAAAGACTATAACAATAAACAAATTATTATTTGATATTGTTGTCTGCGCCTGCTGTGAATGTTCAACGAAATAAAAAGAGTGTTTTATACATGTTTTATAGAAACTATTTAAATAAAGAAAATATAGCAATAATTCAAATATAAGAAAAGAATGATGTAAAAGAGTGGTAGTTTATTATATTTCTCAGTGACGTCGCATCATTCACGGATTTGGTCAAAAGTATTCCTTCTTACAACAAAAAGTCGTGTGGTGTCGTGCGTGGAACACCAGATAGGAACGAAGTTATTATAATAAAAATATTAATTTCAAGTTCTATTCGAGGTATAAAGAAAATAATTATTCGGGTTTTATCATGATTTTTTTATCGATAAAAATTAAAATGACCCCAGGGAAGCCTAAATATCGATTTTATAAAATATTAAAATAATTTTATAAAATAAAAAATCAAAATAGGATTGCGCGCCCCCGGGTGGGCTCGAACCACTAGTCTTTCGGTTGGTGGCCGCGCGCGGGCCAATTGAGCCACGGGAGCGATGCACAACTTGTTGAAATTATTATATAAGATATTTTTTAGGCCATCAAAAAGTGTCGAAAGTGTCGGTACAACTTTTGGTCTTCATTTCCGTCTAGCCCGCTTTCGCAACGCGCGATAAGGAACTTCGTTCCAATAAATAATTAATTAGAAAATAAATCAGAATAATATGTTTATGTTGACCAGAATAAGAAAGCAAAAAATGATACTCCATATTTTTTAAGTTACGTCCTTTTATTACAGAGTTCCGATTCACCGGGCACTAAGTTGGAACATTCCTAAATAAACACATACACATACATACATCAGATTGGGTCGTCTCCTCTGGTAGTGAAGCCAGCGGGGGTACGGGCTTCGAGGCCTATCCTCAATACATGGATGGGGCGCGGGGGAAAGCCCATCCCCGGTGATGGTTTCAAGCCGTCCAGCTAAAGTCCTCCTAACATATTACATAGACTGCTCAAATCATAGCTTTTGTCTTTACGTGGTCGGATAGTAAAAAGGCGGTAAATGGGTCACGCAACGGTAACATTGCAGTGTCGATGCATAGCGATGCAGTGCGCTCACCGCGATATCGTGCAGCTGCGGGCGGTGAGTGGCGCCAATGCCCTGTCGCAGGGCCCGGACTACATTACACCAGAGTAAAGATAGCAATAGAGTACGGAAACTATCTACAAACGTTCGAAACGGCTCACTCACACAAACATGCGCATCGACGAGACCAAATAGCGGTCCTCACTACTGACAGCACCGCGAGGATCGCTAATACGTCTCGTCGATGCGCATGTTTGTGTGAGTGAGCCGTTTCGAACGTTTGTAGATAGTTTCAGTACTGGTTATAATTCTACTGTGATTACACCGCGAGACGAATGAGAAATCAAAAATTAAAATATAAAACAACTAACTAGCTGAAGCCCGCAAATTCGTCCGCGTGGATTCCAGCGTAAACTCTTTGATTTGCCGGGATAAGAACCAGCCTATGTTACTCTCCAGGTCCTCAACTATGCCAATGGAAAAAATCACGTCAATCTTGCTTGTTTGCCCTTGTTGAGTGATTGAAGAACAAACCAACAAACAAACACATTTAAAATGTTAGGATTCGAAACTGTTTGTCCTTGAATCACGCAGCAACACGGGGCAATATATATCAATGTGATTTTTGCATGGGTATAGCTGCGGACCAGAGAGTGACATAGGCTTTTTACTTTGGAAAAACAAAGGGTTCCCTCGCGATCCTAAAAACCTAACTCCACGCGTCGACAAAAGTTCGTGGGAAATAAAAAAACAAAAAATTACTCTTCGTTAGTCGGTAAGAATTTTTATTTTATTACGTTTTAGTCTCCACTTAGATAAGTATGTACTATAAGCAAAAATACTGAGAATATTTTTGTGTTAAATAAGTTACACAAATAAACCAAATTTTGACGTGAAAAAAATAAAAAATAATGGGTTAATTTAATAAAAAAAAATTATAGGTTATTGCGTCGACATTAAGTGAAGCCTCAGCCCCTCAGCCTCACAGTTCACACCGTATTAGCTCGTTTATGATTACATGTTTTCTAAGCAACACTAATTTGGCATAGTTGGGAAGCTACTACTACTACGGATCCTACGTTCCGCATCATTGCACAAATTTCTAAATGAATCTAGATTAAATCTATTAAAAAAATCTAGATAATAATATAAATATAATAAGATCCAAGAGCTGGCAGCTACCTTGGCCAAAGGATTAGCTTGGCCATCCAAAGAGGTAATGCTGCCAGCATCTTGGGTACTATGCCACACTGCGGTGGCTTGGATGGGGTTTTAGATTTTAATTAGTTTTTATTTTAGTTTTAATTTTAGAGTAAATTTAGGTTTTTTATTTCTTTCTTGTTAGGTATTTATATTGTTTGTTGTCAAATAAACTAACTATTTCTATAAATTATGTTTTTATATTTCAGCAAGTGAAAACATTTTAAAGCATTAAAAAAAAAATATATTAGATGGAGATGGAGCGATGACATCCGAAAAGTGGCAGGCATCGATTGGATGCGAAAGACCGAGGATAGGCAACGTTGGCTCTAATTAATAGACGCCTACTATTTGAATTTGATTTGTTACACGACACGTGTCTATGAATATGCATATAGCCATAAGTAGTTTTCCGTGAATAATGTCGACAAAATGTGTGGCGGCGGCGCGCGGCGCCGGCGATTTGATCCGATGCGTCGATAGTCGATAGTAATGCGACACTCTTGACACTACTAAACCTAACCTACCTACATGCATGAGTAAAAACTGTACAGACGCAAAGCTTTCAAAGAGCTTACCAAATATATATATACCTATTTTAGTAGGGTTCTCACAGGAGAACCCTAAATAAATAAAATGTATAAATGATGCAGAATATAATATTTGGCTCATAGTCCACCACGCTGGTGAAAAATAAATTGGCAGACTATACAGATCTTGGCACATAATGAAGCAATTACAGTCTAGTGGTTAGGACTGCGGTCACCTATTCGGGATTCGCAGGTTCGATACCGCCTCAAACTCTTCGGAGTTACGTGCGTTTAAGTACCTAATTAAATATCAACGCTTCAACGGTGGGGGAAACCTGCACGGCTTAGAGTTCTCCAAAATGTTCTCAAAGGTGTGTGAAGTCTACCAATTCGCATTGAGCCAGCAACTTGGTGGACTTTAACCCTTCTCTGAGAGGAGTTATGTGCTCAGTAGTGAAACGTTAATGGATTGCTCATGATGATGATGATACAACTTGGAGAAGATTCGGGAAAACTCTTAGGTATGCAGGTTTCCTATCACATAATAAAATATGTGGATATAGAAGTGAGGTAGGTAATTGTGATACGTAACAAAGCAAGGTTGGAAACCTCATAATTCACTTTTAACCACTAGGTATATACAGGGTGGAAAAAAATTATGGGCCCTGTAAATAAATAAGGGAATGTTTCCTTTAAGTAAAATGATCTAACTTAAGGATTTAAGGTAGTTCCCCTCCAGGGCCCATAATTTTTTTCCACCCTGTATATGATTACCTACTCAGAAGTACCTACCTAATTAAATACTGGTGATGGAACAGATAATAAATCCACTCAAATTATTTGAGCAATTATCTATTGAGATAAATTAGTAGTCAATGAAAAATGACTACCCACGGCCATACCGCCAACCCACTCGAGCGAGTTTTATCAATGGAATATTAAAATTCTGGCTCCGGAGTCCGGAGACACCTGCCGTAAACGTTAAGTATCAAAGTTAAGCATAAATCGATTTTCCCGTTACTTATCAATGGGATGTTAGAGTTGCGTAACCCGTCTAGTTAACTGTGCGGGGTATATTGTACTAGAATGCCATATTTATAAAAATAATTTCCTTAAAAAGTCTTCACTAATATTATAAATGCAAAACTGTTTGTTTGTTGGTTAGTCCTTCAATCATACAGCAACGGAGCAACCAATCGATGTCAAAGGGTTCCCGGTTTCCCGAAGGAATTATTAAAAACATAACTCCAAGCGGACGAAAAGCTTGTCGTATCATACTAATATTATAAATGCGAAAGTGTGTTTGTTGGTTTGTTGGTTTATCCTTCAATCACGCCGCAGCAGAGACACGGATCGAAGTGATTTTTTGTATTGGTATAGTTGAGGACCTGGAGAGTGACATAGGCTACTTTTTATCCCGGAAAATCAAAGAGTTCCCGAGGGATTTTAAAAACTAAATGCACGTGGACAAGTCGCAAGCATCATCTAGTAACAAAATAAGTAAATAACACATTTTTAATTTCAAGGGTCAACGTTACAAGTTTTATCTGTTTGAGTTGCTCAATAGTGTTAGGCGCATTGAATTATTATGTACTAAATGGGTAGGCGTTAGTAGCGCCAATTTCGTACCGTTTTAGTTCAGCAGGCCGTGAAAGTGTATAAAACGCACATAATTCCGAGACGAAATGTGTGTGCCTGGGATCCTCGAAAAGGGAGCCGAAGTTTTTTCTTTATTTATTTATTTCTTCTTGCTGGGCCCGCATATAAACGTAGGCCTATTGTGTGATGCACCACTCCCGCCGAAGTAGTTACTCCAGCTATCCATAGTCTCCAGAAGGCCGAAATATCAAAATACATAATACTAGGCAATCACTGCTGCGCGCTGTACAATTAGTATGTACCTATTGGTGCAATTGACGGCGTCTCAATGTAATAGAGGCCAAGCCAGCTGCGTCCAGTGATACCGCGACCCGCGATAACCCGCGAGGCGCCAGCGATGCGCCGCGTCCATTCATACGTACCAGTTGTTTGTTGCGACGCTATTGCTTTTAATTAATCGCACTGAGCGTTCTGATGTTGACGTTTTAGTTAATAACATACGGAGTGAGTTTTCTTATCGTCACCACTTAAGAACTCAGTGGATAACCCGATAGATAACCTTCACTTTAAAAGGCGCGATAACTCAAGATCTGAGAGCCTAGTGTAATACTCTTCAAGCTTATACGTAACTGTGCGTAAATCTGTCAAATAGCATGAACGGGAATGGGACGAAAAAATCCTCCGTCCTTTTTCTGTCCGTCTAAAGACAGATTTTCGCACAGTTTCCGTAAAATTGAAACACGGCACGGTGACGTCACAGCCGCTTACGGATTTCGCATACCATTTTGTGACTAATTAACTACGGAACCCTACACTACGGGTGGCGGGACACGCACTTGGGCATTTTTTTCTACAAGTTAGCCCTTGACTCACCTGGTGTTAAGTGACGACGGTAAGCCTAAAATGGAAGCGAGCTAACTTAGAATGGGTATAGCAGTTTTTATTAAATTCATACCCCCGATACTGGAAAGTTAAATAGCTTTTGGGGGTCTTTCCGATGGCATGGTAAGTAGGGACGGCTGAAGCCTCCCACCAGACCAGACCAAAGACAATTAAGAAATAATAAATATCCGAATTGTTTCTGCAAAGAATCTAAAGCCCCATCAACAAATCAAGGGGCCGTCAAAACACAAAGAATAAGGAGCTAATCAGATTTCGCGAAACAATAAGCATTTCGATTAGTTATAGAATTCCGTAACCCAACACTGGCCGGTGAAGCCTCCTCTTAATATCCGACTGCGTCACGATATCGTGACGATATGGTATGACAGAGAATATGAATTTTTCTTCCGCCCATCGTGGTCTCACTACTCCTTCCGCAATGAGAAGAGTCCAAAAGAGTGGCCCTGGCCGAGTCAGGAGAAGGCAGAATTCACACACCTTTAAAAACACTACGGAGAACTGCCGGGCAGGTTTCCTTATGATGTTTCCTTCACAGTTAAACCATTGTTTGTTGGTAAAGACTCACATAACCCCAAAAAGTGAAAAGTGTGTGCCTGGGATTCCAATTTCCAACCTCCGAAAAGGGGGCCAAAGTTTAGGTTTAATAAAAAAACTGTGATAATCTAGTGGTTTCATGCAGACCTCTTAAGAGGCCCGTGGTTTTTCATCGCGAGTTACATTGAATGTCTCTCGATATAATATACTTAATGTAGGAAAACTTCCAGTTCACCAAAGAATTCACCATAATTTACTTAATCCTTGTTTTGTATACGTATATCTTGTCTATCAATATTCAGCTTTAACTGCAACGTATCTTTACAATTTGCAAACTACACTTCGTCGTTTAGTCTAAAAATGGGCATACGTGGAACTGAACAAAGCCTTTTGTTTTCTCTGGGCCCAGGAGTCGCGTTTTCGCTTATTTTTCACTTATTGCATTCCCAAAGTGCTGACCCAAGTTGCCGTAGAATCAAAACTGGTTCTGTGTTCCCTAACACATACATTATGAATAATTTGAGGTTTAGTGTGAGGCCGACAGAAATTATTAGTTGCTTTATTAGACAAGCAAATGCCCGCGAGCCGAGATCATGTTCACGTGGGTAAGTGGATGATAATGACCTGGTAAATACATACCACTATAAACTCCTTCCATTCTCTTGGACATCCACACACGCTGTTTGAATGATTCCTGCAACTCTTCTTCTCCAAAAACACCGGCCGCTAACATGTTGCGTTTTTCGGTGCGAGAACCACATTCCAGGCTCCCTTCATTTCTGATTTGATCATCTAGAAAAACACCAATTATACCTCCTTCTAGCGCCAGCTGAGCTTTCTTATGAGGCCAATAAATAATTTAAGCAACTAGTTCTGAGCCCTATGATATCACAGGCAACATGCAGTGTGTATATTAGTTTTCATCCGATCTATTTAAAGTCAGATCACAAGAATCCTTTCGTAAAACTTTCGAAGAAGAGAGGAGATCGACTTACTTGAAACCGTCATAAGCCAGTAACACCGTCATCTCATCTGCGCAAAGTACAAAAATTCTTATTTTTTTGTGAGCTTGAAGACATTCATAGTTACATCTAGCTTAGAAAATTCTTCTCCATTGCTAATGAATATAATGGATGATTTTCCGTAATCGGGTTACAGTTTTTAAACTGTTTGCAATATCGTAAAGCAAGAAGGGTCATGTCAATCTATGTCCGTTCACATTCTTGCAGACGATTATGAAAAATGATATGCTAGTTCATCATGTAGCGAATTTTTACACCTTCTGTTCATGTTTCAATCTGGGTATTTTTACAAGTATAATGGTAATGAATCGACGTCCAACAGCGTCATGAATACACCGAGTAACGGTCACGCGCACGAAGAAGTGATGGAAGTTATATCAGTGAGCGATATTATTGTCCTCGGGCTAATCATCATGGTGATATTAGCCGTGGGCTATCACCTCGCTAAGCAACTTCGCAGACAGTACATTGCTTACGTTCGGAAGGAGATACGAAACGAATTGTGTTCAGTGCGACCTACAGCTCCTATCATTATAGCAAAATAGCATTGCTATTGAAGTTAATGATTATAATAAAGTGATCTATGTTTTAAGGTATTTTATTTTTCATTTAAGATTGTTCCTAATATTAATGTAGGGTACAACGCTTGCTACGACATCATGGACATCTGGATACACGAGGTATCGTCCAAAGGACCCTGTTATTTTTCAAGCATAAAAAATGTAACAAAATCAGTGTGTCGATTCTCTACAAATGATTGCATCAGTGTAACGACCTCTGATTGGCTGAATTTATTGCATTCTTGTTGCTTCAATGCATTTTAAGCATTAGCGGGACTCGGGAGAGTACCAGCCAATAAGAGGCCATTGCGATCGTTACTCTGATGCAATAAATTTTAGAGAATCCCACCATAGGTCCGGAAGGATCATCTACATCATCACATCAGCCTGTGGACGTCCACTGCTCAGAGAAGGCCTTCCCTAATAAGCGTTACCAAACCCAGCCGGCTAAAACAGCAATCGCTCGTACGATAAGCTTAAGCTCGTACGATAAGGTTTGACCTCCTAATGTCGGACCTCATTCGAGGCATACCGCATCCTAGCCCTTATTAAATACACATTTTTGGATCAGACTTCTCATCTTAGTACTGCTGTCTTCGTTTCCAGTGCCGTAGGTAAGAGGACTCGACAACTTCACATTGCAATTACTTAGGTATTATGCGACTAAAGTATGTAGGTGTGTTAGAACTCGCTGTCGCTACTCGTAGCTAGTCATAAGTTATCGTTATCGTTTATAGTTACTAATATTATAAATGCGCAAGTATGTTTGTTGGTTTGTTCTTCAATCACGCCGCAACAGAGCCACGGATCGACGTGATTTTTTGCATGGGTATAGTTGAGGACCTGGAGAGTGACATAGCTTTTTATCCTGGAAAATCAAAGAGTTCCCAAAGAGAGTAAAGAGTAATCAAAGAGAATCAAAGGGGGACTTTAAAAACTAAATCCACGCGGACGAAGTCGCGGGCTACAGCTTGTAAAATATTAACATAATAATATTATTTCTTTCTTCAACTGACTTCCTTTAGTCATCGTCATATTGGTTATTACAGATTAGGTTGCAGGTAGGGCTTTCGAATACCGGATATTTTCAATACCGGTATTAATACCGGAAATATTGAAATTTGATAAAATTGAATAATATGGGGTTATATGAAAGTCCTATATTTTGAAGTAAGAGACATGAAAAATCGGCATTTAAGTTAATAGATTTAGGTATTAAAAACCTGTATAAGCTATTTCAGAAAATCACCCTTTTAGAGTAGTACAATAGGGGGTGAAAATTTGTATGGGAATATTTTGATTTTTTAGATATTATTTACTTGTTTGGGCGGTAGGTTATTTCTATTTTATTAACACACAATATCTGTAATATACTTAATAGATTTGTCTTTCTTCTGCGCAGACTTACCAGAATAACACGTATTCTAACGGCTCTTACTGCGTACCATGGTTATGTCTCTGCAGTACTCCATTATGGCCTTGTAATTTGGGGTAATTCAACAACGGCTTATTAGCCATTCTTCGGAATTTATAGTTCAAAAAAAAATGCCTTAGAGCTATCCTTCCCATGGCACCATATGATTCGTGTAGGCCGGCTTTGCCTTGCCTTTGGTCTTGCCACTTCCAACCATGTACATTTTGGAAATATCGAAATTTGTGAAAATGAATATGCATATATTCAAGGCCAAGCGTGACACACTTACGCGATCTCTGAGAGATCCCGATGAACTTATTTTTACTATAGCACCATGCACACAGCACAAACAGCACATTATAATAAAAATTGTTAAAATTTTCAATTAAAATATTCAATAAATTGCCAACCGATATCAAAAAACTATCAAAACAATACTTTACACATAAATTAAAGAAATGGTTGCAAGGGAAAAATTTGTACTCCTTAGAAGAATTCTTTCAACACGACAAAAAAGATTTTGACATTTTAACTGCCGTAACAATTAAATAACTTTCGACATGATCTTGGAATTTTAAAAGCCATTAGATATTTTGATATTTAATTAATAAGATTGACGTTAATAATATTATTCCGCTTGTATTTTTTTTTTGTAGTTTGTATATTTGAATATTTGAAATAGTTAAAACTGTGTTACTTTGTAAATATAGACTCCTATAATATTTGTACGCCGCTACGGCTATAATGTGCTGAGCTGCAAAATAATTATATTTACCATCTTGTCGATACACATCATGCAAATAAAGAATTGAATTGAATTGGATTAATCAATTCCATAAATATATTGACCGAGGAAAACGCTCTTTCCGCCTCTACGCCTTAAAACGCTTATAATTAATTTCCTTTTCAACTCTCACAATAGACTCATTATCAATGCTAGAGGAAGCTTGGGGTTTAGATACTTTTTTTTAGTTTTAGCCTCCATTTCTGCTTCCAGTTGTTTTTCAGTTCAAATCAACCCAATATTGGGCTGCAGGCATGTCTGCAGATATTGATAAAAATGTGAAAAAGGCCTAGGATCCTGGTATTAGCCAATACCGGTATCCCGGTATTGGAAGCCCTCAATACCGGTATTGAAAAAGTCCGGGATCCCGGTATTAGCCAATACCGGGATCCCGGTATTGGAAGCTCTTGTTGCAGGTTACTCGCGGGCGGGAATAGTCCCTTGAACAAATGCGATTTTAATGGCCGGTATCATATACACCAGAACTAATATGAAATCGTTCAGGTAAACAATTTCCTTTTAGTCTTGGATTTCATGTGCTTTTTTAAGCAAGTGACTTTAGTCACACCTGCAATCATTTTAGAGGCAATTTATGATATTACGCGCTAACATTCCAACATTCTTTTAAACACGTAAACAGTCTTATAAATTAGAAGAACACAATTTTCGTTTGGCTGATTCTGAAGACAATTTATACCATAAGCGTCCTTTTGTGATGAATGTACGAAACATATTTTCTGACACATAATTTCTGATAATAATAATACGTATATGTATCCAGCCTAAAACAGTACCTATCATGTCTATGAGAAGACGCACAGCCTAAATCTGGACCAAGATATGAGGAGGAAAATATATTCCATGGGTACCCTAGGCATAGAGGTTCATATGAGGGCGTTTTTGGAAAAATCCTTAAAGGAGTATGAGTATGAGTAAGTAGGAGGATGACAAAAATATGAAGATTTTTTTTTAAAACCCATATCAATTATAGGTGCGCATGCGTAGGTATAAGTAGGGATGTCTTACGTAATTATTTGACTTGCCTTATCTAATCATTAAAAATCACATACGCCTGGTGGTTTCCTGTGAGGGTGGCCACACACCAGAGTTCCTTCGTCTTCAACCGTTCCTTACCGATCATTATGCTTATTATTTCTTCAGTCTGTAGGGTGTCTACGCAGCGTGATTCCTCGCCGCACCTTTTTATTCATACCTTTATTATCGCTCTAGTGCGTTTTGGTGAATGACCGGTAAGAGTAAAAAGTGAATCACAGGATTCACGGTATCCGAGCACGCTATCGACGGCCAACTGATTTTCTTAACCGACGCTTTTTTAACGAGCTCCAAGCACTAGTATTTTATTAACTATTACCTTGTTAAATGTTCAATGTGGTTGGCTATGCTGAAGGCTGTAATTTACTCTACTAAAAATAACCTTAAAGGCTTGCGCAGACGCGGGACAGTCCACTGCGTACCTACTAATGTAGACCGTCAAAAGAGATCACAAAAACTACATTCTATAAAGCACACGATTAGACCATCATGTGCTTTATACGATGCATTAATTTTACGAAGACCCATTAGTAGTATTGGGATGGTAGAGTATTGTCCTCAGCTGATAAATAGTCCATCATCTGCGTAGGTCCTAAGGCTGGGATTTTTTGGTAACAAAAGTTAATTACCATGTCAGCCAACATCTGTCAATCATAACAATGCAAGCATATGTACATCAGAATATCCAGTTGTAAATTATACCTAATCTTATTAAAAATACAGAAGATACAATACAATATACAAATACACATCGATACAAAATCTAAATTAAGTGATTAATCTAAGATGTGGCTGTGAATGTCCACAAAACAATTTCTTCGTGACAACTGTTGCGGGTTTGACATTTATATCGGCCAATCGGCGCGCAATGTCTGTATACGTCCGACGCGGCGCGGGCGTCGGGAATGCGTCAATTAGGCGTTGCGCACCTGGCTCACGATTCGTAGTCACGTTCAAAAGTCGTAATCACAAATTCTTTACCAGTCAGTAAGTAGATATCGATTCGATTTATGGAGTACTTATTTAGTTTTTTTTTAATAAATAAATCTTAAGAAAAATAATAGTAACGTCAGGTTTTTACCAGTAACGTGTATTTTTAATTTGGTTCCTTCGTCTTCGAGCGTCTTTCTTATCTGTTTCACACAACTTTAGCATGATTGACAAGGCAAGTGATTTCTTAAAAGGTCTTCAGATGACCAACTCAATTTAGGTAAGTAAGTGTAGATTAAAACGAATTTGGAGAAAAAAATACTTACTAGCAATATTGACAATACGTTCTTTAAAATAAGTTTGTTTATATTTAAATATATTATATCTTTATAAATATCATTATTTATTTTTAAATATCAGTTGCATCAGCAGATATTGTGAGGGTCCCTAAAATAGTTTTTTCGTGACAAGCGTAGCGGATTTGACATTTATATCGGCCAATCGGCGCACAATGTCCGTAAACGACGTCCAATTACGCGCGGGCGTCATGGAATGCGTCAATTAGGTGTTGCGCACCTGGCTCACGATTCGTAGTCACGCGCAAGTCGTGATCGTAAATTATTTACCGGTATCAAGTTATTATCATGATATTAAGTTCCTGAAGGCATTGCGGGAGACTTACAAAATTTACTGTCGACCAAAACAATGGATCTGCATTCATAGGCTGTGTTCAAATTTCATTTCAATATTAAATTTCAACACCTGACAACAACAACCTACTGAATATTGTGTTGTAATGAAATATTTGTCGTCGCATACCTTTGTAGAAGTTTCTCTCGAGGTCCCCTGTACGAAGATTGGTAATGACGACTAACGATGCAGTTTAATACGGAAGCAACCTAACCTGGAACGGGTATGACAGTTTTAATTGGAATATAATAAATAGAGCGGTAAAGATAAGAGTTGGCGACTATTATATTAGGTAAGCGACAATATAATCGGATTGAGTAAATACGCTGCGGCAGTAAGTAGGAGCTGCGGTATTATAATATTCTTAGGAACTACTTAGATATATTACTTGGGGTTGGGTTGGGGGTTGGGGTAGGTTACGCACGGCACGACTGTGCCCGTAGGGTAGTAACGTAAGGCAGTCATAATTTAACAATGAATTAAATTAATTCTTAATTTAATTATCAATTATTATTAATTATTAAATTGAGCTTGCACACACTGCACTGGAGGTTGTCAAAACTTACCAATTGAAGTTCCTAATACCTACCTAGAATTTTATTTAAGTATAGGTACAACTTTATTGCATACAATATCAAAAAATAATTATATAATAATTATAAGAAAAGCAACAATGTAATACAAAAGGTGAGCCTTATCACTAATATAGTGATCTCTTCCAGGCAACCTATACTAGAGAACATGATGTAGGTACTTAGATATAGAATTCTTTCGTAAGATTAATTTCTCTGGATATATAAATAGCCGATTTATTGATTTATGTCTAATAAATAATTGGTAGGTACACAAAATCTCTTCGCGTATAAAGTTTCGCTGACAGATTGATTACAAAATAAATTATTATATCACATAGGTATTATTTACTTTGAATTGCTAATAATCTAAAAATATTCATGGGCCGGCCATAATATATTAATGGATGTTACTAAGAAAGCTTGATGAATTCATTAATTAAGCAGAGAGCTGAAAGATCTCACATAAAAATATTTTAACAAAGTCTAACGAAGACATTTCGCCGGCGACTATGTGTCACAGAGATAAATGACTAGGCGGATGATAATGCTGAGGCGTTTTCTCATTATTGTTAAACCTGCTAATAGGAGAGTGACTTGAACACTTTAAGAGCTATTTTACACTAACATAAATAAAAAAAACGCCTATAACTCAGTGATAGTCTAGTGGTTAAAGTCATTTCGGGGGGTCACGGATCACATGTTGGAATGACGATGGCATCGGATAGCGCAGTGTTGGAATCCCCCCCACTAAATGGACAGACGACATGCAACGAGCCGCAGGAAGCCACTGGATTCTAGTGGCGCAGGACCGAGACGTGTGAAAGTCGATCAGATGACAGACCGAGGAAAAAGATCAACCATCCCTTTATCAGATTTAGTTTGAAAACATAGTTTGAAATGCAGGCAATAAACGTTTGAACCAATACTTGTTACAGTTTGAACAACATTAATGTTAAGTGGGCTCAAGAGATGTTTGATGTTGATGTTGCTCAATGACGTCACAAAAGATTTCCTCTACTGCAGTATTGCCAAGTTAATGTCCGACTGTTCCATACGCTTGGTAATTAGCGGAAGCGTCGATTAGGGCACACTAATGAGGAAGTAGTTACAACTTGTGACGGCCCTGTGTTCCTAAATGATGGTCTTTTCTAATTTCCTAATTGCTACACTAGTGTGCGTAGGTGTATCTGCGATATATAATTACAGACTTCATACTAATGTTATAAATGCGAAAGTGTGTTTGTTAGTTGGTTTGTCCTAAAATCACGCCGCAACAGAGCTACAGATTGAACTGATTTTTTGCACGGGTATAGTTGAGGACCTGGACAGTGACATAGGCTACTATTTATCCCGAAAAATCAAAAAGTTCCCAAGGGATTTTAAAAAGTAAATCCACGCGGATGAAGTCACGGGCATCAGCTAGTGGTATATAAATAGGTGTGCCTGTCGAGTAAGCTTTCTTTTTCCCCCTCATAGCATTTATACTACCATTACCTTATAATTTTAACGCAAATATTACCTAGGTATACAGATTACTACTTTTTACAAGAATAACTATATTGACTAGCAAAGGAGCTGGCAGGGCTCGCATCAGGTAATCTTGATGATTGTAAATGAAGGTATAACTTATCTATAATATAATAAAACTGTAACAGGTCCAATTCTGTACATTGAAGATATTTTGAAAATTTTTGTTTGAGGGCACTCTATAATCGATACTGAAGCCAAAACAATTTTTTTTTAATTTTTTGTCTGTCTGTCTGTCTGTCTGTCTGTCTGTCTGTCTGTCTGTCTGTCTGTCTGTCTGTCTGTATCTTGGCCGCGCATCACGCCGAAACTACTGGACGGATTTAAATGAAACTTGGCACGATTTAAGTTAATACTACGAGGTATAATATAGGATACTTTTTATCCCGAAATTCAGCACGGTTCCCTTGGGAGAGGGGATGAAAGTCAAAATGTGTATTTAGCTGTAATTCATTAAGGCGTATTCCGATTTAATCCATTCTTTTTTTGTTAGAAAGCAGGTTCTTTAGAGATTGTCCTGTAATTATTTCAAGGTCGTCAATTTCGTAGTTCAGAAATTATAGACATCACGATCTTCAGTATAAGTTCCAAATAACTTGAACCCCGGAATCTACAAGATACTTTGAATGTAAGGCTCATCTTAAGCTGGCAAGCGTACTTCATATATAGCCATCGTGGATAGCCCTATTTTGTCAAAGTCAAACTACTCCAAAGGCGTCAGATTTTGCCAAACGATCATTATACGGATACTACATAGTAGGTATGGATGTAATACATCGTATGGACTTAATGCTACAGTGTTTTCCAATGCAATTTAAAATTATAATCATACTACCTAATATTATAAATGCGAAAGTGTGTTTGTTTGTTGGTTTGTCCTTCAATCACGCCACAACAGAGCCACGGATCGACGTGATTTTTTGCATGGGTACTATAGTTGAGGATATAGGCTACTTTTTATCCCGGAAAATCAAAGTGTTCACGAGGGATTTTAAAAACTAAATCCACGCGGACGAAGTCGCGGGCATCAGCTAGTTAATATTATAAATGCGATCATTACTGGTTTGTCCTTCAATCACTTATCAGCGGAGCAACGGATTGACGTGATTTTTGCATGGTATAGATAGGTAGGTATAGTGGAGGGCCCATACCTATGTTATTTTTTTATCCCACAAGAAGAAAAACGTTACTGCGCGATTTTTAAAAACCTAATTCCATACGAACAAAGTCGCGGGCAAAAGCTAGTAAATAATAATGCAACTAGCAAGAGCTAAACTAGAAATATCTACACGAGTAAAAAGAAAATGCTCTTTCCTTGGTTAGCACTGGTACAGAACTGTCCAATCTGAACCATCTTGGGTTAGCAACTGTTCATTACGCCGACGAGATGCTGTAGGTACATCTAATGCGGCTTCGTTCTGGACACATTCCACTAGTTAAATTTGATTTTCTAATGAAAAACTTGTCTACACCTAATCGCTCTGACTGTGACAAGCCCGAGTAAGTTTTCCATATGCTACTGGAATGTGTCCGTAACTAGGCAAAGAGATGGGATACTCTTGCTCGGTTTCCCATGCTCCGGCAGATCGGCGGCTGTAACAGCGCTCTGGCCCAAGCTCTGTCGGATGAGGCTAGGGCACTGGTACGGCTGTTTAGGAAGTGGCTGCTGAGGCGTGATATTATTTAGTTTAGAAGACATACATAGTGGCCACGGAGTGGCGTAGTCTCTTTGGACCAAACTCCTAAAATAAAGAATTAAAAAATAAAACTCTCGTCAGTGATGTACTTACCAAGTAAATAATGAATGATATTTATGTACTACAAACTAAGTATTAAAAAATTATTATACATAGCCGAAGTAAGTTTATGTTTGCGTGACCAACAACGTTAGAAAAACAAGACCATTCTTGCGTAATAATTTGATAGTAGACGTCACCCGGTAAGTAAAGCGAATCTTTTTATGCGCTAACTCCTTATGCTCCAAAGTTATGCAGTTTACGTCTTAACGGTCATTCATGGTCGGGCGCGGAACCAAGGAAGCACGGCAACCAGCGACCCATTGCACTGGGAACTCCTTGACCTTAATCAGCAGCACCTGTTTGGGGGAACTGCGGAATTATTCCTTGGGGAATCTTAATCATGGGAATAAAGCAGGGGTCAAGTTGGACGTTTTAAAAGGAACTAACAAAAGTCGCCGTTACAATTAAATATTCACTTATACTTTTTCTTGCTGCTTAGAATTGTTAGATTATATTACAATTGCTCAGCGACTTAAATTGTGCCTAAGGTACACAATTGTTATTCGTAAAGAAGCTAACTAAAAAAGGTAAGTTGCTTAATTTCTAAGTTCTTCAGTCTCAGAATAGATCCTCCTTTTAGACGGTAGTGAAAATCGGAAATTCAGAATTTAATTTTAAATTGGTAATTCGTGGAGGTGATTGGCGTAGCTATAATACTTATAACAAAGACTCTACCAATAATAATCCATCGTTAGATTTATATTTTAGCTGGTTTTATTTTTAATTTATAAATCAGTACGAGAAAGCCCGCCAATATTACGCGCCAAAAGAACAGTTGTCAATGAAGCCCGTAACAAAGACTCCATTCACGTCGGCACCTGTAAGGGGTTCCCCACACGTGGCAACATATGTGTGCACTCTCACCTGGTGGAGGAAACTCACCCCTCACCCATGAGGGGTAGGTAGGTTTTGTTTTACTCGCACATGTCATGGCGGCTGCTGCCGACAGATGCTAAAATACGTTGCTGCTGGCGCTGACATTGATTTTACTGTCAACTATTTATGATTTCATTAGACAATCATGAATTTGCAATCTATAGTTTCATCTTCAATATCGCTGTTATGATGGTATAAAAATCTTGCGGTGCATTGTGCTGACTTACGTTAATAAGTATATATAGTATGGCACTAAGAAAACCCATGTATTTACCCAAAGAAGAAAATGAATATCTTGCAAAACGTAAGATAAGAGAATACAATAAAGAAAATTAGAAAGCAGGTGTACCTGCTCGTAAAATTTGACAAAAATTGAATTTCTGGAAAATCTCACGGTTGCTCGCGCATTCCGCTGAACGTTGACGCACTTGTACGTATTAGGTATGTTTTAATTTTAATAAAGTGAGTCACGTCAAATAACATGAGTCAAAATACGTGAAAAATCTCGACAATCTCCTCAATAAATTGATTATATTTAGGCACTCATTTGTTTCATAAATGTAGGTATAGTACAGAAGACAGCATTATAAGATCAGATTTTGTTGCGGTCCTTGTAGACGAATGTATTTAAGACGACGAGGATATAATAGTAATTGTTACAAGTCCAAGATATTTTAGTTTAATATTTGATTTGACCAACATGATAACAGTAAAATAATGAAGACCTGTTAAAATTTAAATTGGTATGCAGAAATTTTCACGATATAAGTCAAGCAAATAATTATGTATAAGTACTAAAATTATATAATAATAATGTACCTATTTGATTACAACGTACTTCTGTATTCAAAATTGGTAAAGCTGTTGACCTACGGGGCACGACACGAGCAGCTGTGACGCACTGCGTTTGCGCATCTGTTTGTACACAAGCCATACCTACCTATTGTTACCTTCTGTTTGGTATTTTCTATTATTAGTTTGATATTACTACTGCATTCTAAACATTAGAGAAGTGCCTAGTGCCTTAAATCCAAATATCTGGGTGACCGAGCTTTGCTCGGTTATTATTTTTTTTTTTGGTAAATCGTGTTTTTTGAAAATTATACCTTATAAAATTCATAGGGGAAAAAATAATCGTCTGGACTCGAACCAGGGTCTTCTGATTTCGGGACCGCCCGATATCCTAACTGAGCTACTGGGTTTTCACAGTTAATGGCGAAATTTACCTTCGTATTCTAATGATATTGTAGGGGGTTTTTCATTGCCTGAAAACATAGATAAAACGGCGTTTTCTAAAAATGAAACCTTGCTAGATCGATTTATCGCCCCCGAAACCCCCTGCATACTAAATTTCATGAAAATCGTTAGAGCCGTTTCCGAGATTCAGATTATATATATATATATATATATATATATATATAGGTATTTACAAGAATTGCTCGTTTAAAGATATTAGATAGATTAATCAGATTTTGAATACCTAAAAATTAGGCATTTTTATTAAATTCCTACCTAGAACAATTACCTATTGTATTCGCAAGCTTTTGTTTTAAGCAAATTTCGTTTTAAATATATGCCTTGTTCCTACTTCCATAGTATTTACTTTCAGATTCGTGTGTGATTTTTGTTTTAATGTTTTTAATCTTGTGCAATCAAGGGAAACCTTCTAAACAAGGAATTCTTCTTTTGATTCGTTCACTCTTGGCAGACTGTAAGTGACAGTGCTAATTAGTAGTTTCTGTTAGTCGTAACAGAATAGAATTTTTATCCTACTAATATTATAAATGCGAAAGATTGTGAGGATGTTTGGATGGATGGATGTTTGGATGGATGTTTGTTACTCTTTAACGCTAGTACTAATGAACCGATTTGGCTAAATTTGGAATGGAGATAGCTCATACCCAGGTTTAGCACAGAGGCTACTTTTTATCCCGGAAAGTTACAGAGCTCCCGCGGGAATCAATAACCTTAATCCACGTGGACGAAATCGCGGGCATCATCTAGTCCTCTATAAATACAGGTGCACTAAACCATAAAACGGTAGAAGGATTTATAACAAAAACTGTAGATATCATTTACCCGTTTCCCACGATTGTGTTGGGCGATCGGTCTTCTAGAGGATATCCGTGGTTTTGGAACTCATTGACTTCTGGCGATACGCATCACCGGTGTAACGAGTCTAGCGTTAAATTGACTCGTTTTGTTTCATTTCATCAATGGATTGTCTCACTTTTTTGAATTGATTAGTATTGGGAAGCGTTGAAACGCTTAATAATTTAGTAACAAGGTTTAGAAGAGATCGATGTGGAAAGAAGTATATTCATAGAAATTCATTCATTGAAAATTCAAAGGTGTGTCTATTTCTCAGTTTGTCTGTCAATTACTTTTTCAAGACTCAACCGCCGAATAAGCTTGACGAGAAAAGAGATAGCTTGAATTCTGGAGTCAGAAGAAGCATAATTATTATTTATTCCGGCAAATCCCATGGGAATACATGATTTTTAAAACACCTTGTGATAAAGTCGCAGGCAAAGGCAAAGTTTGTTAAAAAACAGCAAATAGGTTTGAAATATAGACCTCACTTGCTTTACAAATAAAAAATGTTAAACCGTTAAAAATTTGTCTCCTGCGGTAACATCTTACCTGTAGGCTAACAAGTTAACTCCTAACGGACCGGTGCAATTATTATCGATATGTAAGGATGCCACCAACGGTACTACCAGTAGCCGGTTAAGTTGATTATTATCATTAACTTACGCTGCGTAATGAGGTATTTTACGAAGCTGTACCAGTATCTCCTTCAAAATAATTGCTTATTTTATTTTTGGTGTAACCGAACTTTTCAAGTAACTTACAACTTTCATTTCCTGAAATGCATTGATGTTAAGGACTGCGGTATCTTATTTGGGAGGTCGCGGGTTTGATCGCGGGCAGGCACCTCTGATTATTGCAAGTTTGAAGAAGCGTTTAAGGCTTTAAGCAATTAAATATCTTATATCACATGCTTCAATGGTAAAGGAAAACATCCATTAATGTGTGTGAAGTCTGCCAATGTGAATTAGACTACCGAGATGGACTATGGCATAGATACGTAGGTATATCTAACACTTTTGTGAGAGAAGACCTATGTTCAGTATAATGAGTCGCCTATGTTTTGATTTTGGTTGCCCGTCCTTGTGCCTTGGATTTTTACCATTGAAAGTTTACCATTTTTCTTGCGAACCCGATTATCGTAAAAACTTTACATTAACTAGCCCACCATAAAACCTCGCCTGTGAAAGTATCCATTAATTTATATGCCTTGCTTTTTGTTAAAGAAATAGAAAGGAAATTAATAGCTTCAGCTGCTACATTTTACTCATTTAAGAAACTACTGAAACCTCATCTTTATGTAGTAAACAAACCACATTAAAAAGAACCTAAAACGGAACGTAAATAATACTCGATCAGATTCGTAAATCCCGCACTGTTGTTTCCAACTCCATTTAACGGCTCGATCAAACAACTGACAGTGTAAATGTATTTTCAGTACAAACAATGTATTGGAATATGTGTTACTGTGGAAATTAAGCGTAGACCAAGGATGTTACGGTGATTTAAACGGAACGAAATCTCATTTTAGTAAAACTACCTACTCGTATCGAGATGAAAACTCGAGTTGGAATTTTTATTACTAGCGACCCGTCCCGGCTTCACACCTGTCACCTGTGCAATTAACTAATAAAAAACTTGAGATTTTCATACAAAACTACCATTCCAGTTCCTGACTTTTCCGGCGGATTTTCCAAAAAAAAATTCAAACTACCTTGTGCTGACAATTACGAACAGCCTTAAAGGTACTACCTATCTACTGAAGCGGAATATCTCATGTTCAGTATAGCAATCAGGTTATTGAGAGATGACATATCTAATAAAAAAAATTGGTTGTCTGTAAAGACGGTTTACGGACGATAGTTTTACGTGATGACGTCATAAAGAAACATTGACGATGACTGGCGGGCGGCGGCAGGTGCTCTCTAGCCAACGCTTGGGCCGGTCGTGCCTCTGTATCGCTTGTTCCGCGCTCTCGCTTGCACGCTCAGGCTCAGGCCGAACGTGACACTTTTTCGTGCGTGCAGCCGGTGTTCATCGATTTATAAGACGTTATCACGTCAAAAAATACCATAATAAACTGATTTTCATAGCAATGATCGGAATAGATTAAGATACCCAGTGCAATATCGCGGGATTTCATGACATTATTGAAATATGGATGCCAAATTGCACTACCTGAACATAACTCCGCTCCGCTTTTTCCCGCTTTAGTGGGCATGCACCCTAATAGTGGAAATTAGCCGCGGACCCACACCGCGCAGCCCCGACCGGCGGTGATTCGGTCCGCGCAGTGGAAATTGCATGTTCCGAGGGTATTATTAGTGCTAAGCGTCGCAATGCGTGTGGCCTTTGCTCTTTCTTTACATTAACTAACTGCGCACACGCAAGCTCTGGGACTTTTTGATTAATTCCATAACTGTTTTGGTTTATCCCTTGTGAACTAAATCATTCATTTTATTACAGTTAACTTTGCTAACTAATTTATAAAGTATTAATACTATATTATTATAAATTGGGGGGTAAGGGAGCGCAACTCCATCTAGCGCTCCAAACGTCAACCTCACCTGCCCGTGGTGCCCCCTGCTAGTTTACTGACGAGGCTATGACGACCGACAAATGGCGGTATAACCATTTCATACTGGCTAGACTGAGCAAATGGCACAGGCCGGTGTCGGGCAGCAGCGACACCGGTGCGATCAGTCTAGCCCTGCGATGACCAACACGCCTGCCCAGCGTGGTCATTATGGGCAAAACCTTAATGGATAATCACAGAAAACCATGGCCCCTAGTTCCCGGCGGCCTCGCTATTCCTGACCCTGGCAGCGGTCACGGTAATGGCGGGGCAGGGGGTGCTAAGAATCTCCGGACGAGATTCCGCTGCCAACCCCGACGACTGGACCTGGTGACGTATAACGCACGCACTTTGAGGACCGACGAGAAGATCATCGAGCTGGAAGAAGCAATGAGCAAGTTGCGCTGGAATATTATAGGATTGTCTGAAGTCCGAAGAGAGGGGGAGGACTCGATAATCCTCAATTCCGGCAACTTGTTTTACTACCGGGAGGGCGATCAACAGTCCCAGGGTGGTGTCGGGTTCATCGTCCACAAGTCTCTCGTCAACAACATTGTACAAGTCGAGAGTGTGTCGAGTAGGGTAGCGTACCTCATACTCAGAATCACCAAACGGTATTCGCTGAAGGTTATACAGGTCTACGCACCGACATCGACACATTCTGACGAGGAGGTAGAGGCGCTGTATGAGGATATATCAAAAGCCATACACGCCTCTGCCACTCATTACAGTGTTGTGATGGGGGATTTCAATGCAAGGCTGGGCGAACGAAGCGGTGCAGAGACGAGAGTGGGGCATTTTGGGTATGGGCGAAGGAACCAAAGGGGCCAAATGTTGGCCGACTTCATGGAGAAGGAGGGCCTCTTTATGATGAACTCCTTCTTCAGGAAGCGGCCACACAGAAAATGGACATGGTTGAGTCCCGATGGTTCCACGAGAAATGAGATCGACTTCATTATGTCGACCAAGCGGCATATATTCAATGATGTCTCTGTGATCAATAGGGTGAAAACCGGTAGCGATCACCGGATGGTAAGAGGCACGTTGAATATTAATGTAAAGCTGGAAAGGGCCAGACTGGTGAAGTCCACTCTCCGACCTTCTCGTGCTCATATCCAAAATCCCGAAAACTTCCAACTCGAACTGCAGAACCGATTCGAGTGCCTAGCAGACTGCGTTTCTGTGGACGATCTAAACAACAGGTTCGTGGAAACTGTCCATACCGTGGGGTCTAAATTCTTTAAGACCCATCGCAGGAAAAGAACCGAAAAGTTCTCTGACCATACTCTCAAGCTAATGAAGGAGAGACAAGAGATGAGGCTGCAGTCATCGGCAGACGCGGCTGCCTACCGGCGGATTAATAGGCAGATCTCTAAGGCACAAACTCGCGACCTCCGTGTCTTTAATACCAAGTGTATTAAAGATACCATTGAGCGGAACAAAGGCTCAAAAGTGTTCGCGAGAGATCTGTCTATCGGACAGAGCCAGCTGACGCGGCTGAAAACTGATGACGGCCGTCTCGTCTCTTCTCGACCTGAGGTCTTGGGAGAGGTTGAGAAGTTCTATGGACAGTTATATACCACGACACAAAAACCTGTTGAAGATTTGGCGAAAGATCCCAGAGCCAAACTGACCCGACACTATACCGAAGATATCCCGGACGTCAGCCTATACGAGATTAGAATGGCTCTCAAACAGCTCAAGGACAACAAGGCGCCAGGTGATGACGGAATCACTGCGGAACTCCTGAAAGCGGGTGGAAAACCGGTACTTAAGATCTTTCAGCGATTGTTCAATTCCGTCATCCACGAGGGTACAACGCCGGAAGCATGGCACAGGAGCGTGGTGGTTCTGTTCTTCAAAAAGGGTGATAATACCTTGTTGAAGAATTATAGACCCATCTCGTTGTTGAGTCATGTTTATAAGTTGTTCTCGAGAGTCATTACGAATCGTCTCGCTCGTAGGTTCGACGACTTCCAGCCTCCCGAACAAGCCGGATTCCGAAAAGGCTTTGGTACCATAGATCACATTCATACGCTGCGGCAGGTTATACAAAAGACGGAAGAGTATAACCGGCCACTTTGCTTAGCGTTTGTGGACTATGAGAAAGCCTTCGATTCGGTGGAAACTTGGGCTGTGTTGAGGTCGCTGCAGAGATGCCGGATTGACTACCGGTATATCCAAGTGTTGAAGTGCTTGTATGAAAACGCCACAATGTCAGTACGTATACAGGACCAGACTACGAGGCCAATCCACTTGCAGCGTGGAGTGCGACAGGGAGACGTTATCTCCCCGAAGCTCTTTACCGCTGCGTTGGAGGACGTCTTTAAGCTTCTGGATTGGAACGGGCTTGGCATCAACATAAACGGCGAGTACATCACTCACCTGCGATTTGCCGATGACATAGTAGTCATGGCAGAGACTCTGAGAGACCTCAATACAATGCTCAACGATCTCAGCAGGGTTTCTCAACAGGTGGGCCTGAAAATGAACATGAGCAAGACGAAAATCATGTCCAATGCTCATGCACCGCTCCACCCAGTAATTGTTGAGAACTCTGCACTCGAAATTGTCGACGAGTATATTTACCTGGGACACACAGTCCAGCTAGGTAGGTCCAATTTCGAGAAAGAGATCAACCGCCGAATCCAACTCGGCTGGGCAGCGTTCGGGAAGCTCCGAGATGTCTTCTCGTCCAAAATTCCTCAGTGCCTGAAGACTAAAGTCTTCGAACAGTGCGTGTTGCCAGTGATGACTTACGGATCCGAGACATGGTCGCTAACTAAGGGCCTCATAAGTAGGCTCAGGACCGCTCAGCGGGCGATGGAGAGAGCTATGCTCGGAGTGTCCCTGCGGGATCGAATCAGAAATGAGGAGATCCGGAGGAGAACCAGAGTCACCGACATAGCTAAGCGAGTCGCGATACTGAAGTGGAAATGGGCGGGGCACATAGTTCGAAGAGCTGATGGTCGTTGGGGTCCCAAGGTGCTGGAGTGGCGACCCCGCACCGGGAAGCGCAGTGTTGGCAGACCCCCCACCAGGTGGACCGACGACATCAAACGAGTCGCAGGGAGCCGCTGGATTCAGGCGGCGCAAGACCGAGGCCTGTGGAAGTCCATGCAAGAGACCTTTGTCCAGCAGTGGGCGTCTATCGGTTGATAAAGAAGAAGAAGAAGAAGATTATAAAAATCACGCCCGTGTGGAATGGCGCAAAGAATACTGGCTGCAATTCTAAATTGGTTCAATGATAATTGGGGCAGACTTTACACACCTTTGCGAACTTTATAGAGAACTCTTAGGAGTGCAGGTTTCCTCACGATGTTTTCCTTCCCGGATGAAGCATGTAATATTTGCATAACTCCGAAAAGTCTGAGGTTAGTGCATTTTACTAACTAACTAACATAGCAATACAAAAGTTAATTTGTAACAACATATTTTGTAGCCTGAACGTAAATGATCGGTTCATTTATTGACGTTCAGTTTACATAAACCCACTATTATATTATTATGTTTGCAGTTCACCGGAACATGCAGGCAATGCCAATAAACGTTTGACGTCACATTATCGTAATCGTACCCATTGCAGAAATAGATAGATTTTATTTTAACATAAACACGTAGTATAGGTTACTTTTAAGTGTTACCTACCTTAATACCTTATATATTATATAACATCACCGTAAGACTACTCTCTCTCACGTGTTTACAAAGTGAACACTCTAGAAAGATTGTAAACTGTCGCAATATTGTAAACTGTGTGTGTGTGAACAGTAGGTATCGCTAGTTTATAAATATAATCTAACGTATGTGAATTTAAATTCTATAATAGGGTGAACACTGAATACTGATCATGTGACAAAAAAGATTAAATAACTTACATATATTACTATAATTAGGAAATAGGTACTTAGTAGCAGGGCTAACTGGCAAAATACCTGTGACAACAAATGTAATTTTTTTAATCGAAAACAATAATAAAATAATATGTGATCAAACGAACTTCCAAGCCAAGTTCGATCGATATGAATGAGTCACTACATTCGAAGATTTATCAAGATCGTAGTTTATGTTAAGAGTATTAATTAATGCGTGAAATTATTCGTTCGGAAAAAGTAACACAGCTAAAAACAAGGTAAGTTCTAGAGAAACATCTGTAAACAAAAGTCAATCAATTGTCGTTATCAGTCCGTAAACTTGTAAATACATATTATTCAACGGTTATTTAAACTGTTGTTTCAATTGTTCGTGCCCGTTTCGCACAGATCAAGTGGCGTTCTCAATGCATAAGGAAGTTTAGTATTACATACATATTTATGTATAAGTACTTCTAAAGGGTTTGCCACACTAGTTGCGGGCCACCGGCGCGATCGGGCATTTTATTGTTAAAGCAACTAGACAGTAAACAGATCAACGACTGCCCAGTAGCTTTGCAGGAAGACTCCGCACCGGAAAACCTAGTGTCGGCAGACCCCCCACTAAGTAGATCGACGACATAAGACAAGTCGCAGGGAGCCGCTGTATACAGGCGGCGCAGATCTTAGGCAGCTGTAGAAATCCATGCAAGAGACCAGTCCAGCAGTGGACGACTATCGGTTGATAAAGAAGAAGATTGGTAGTCATTTTGCTACTGTTGGGTACTGGCTGAACTGTCCGCAAGAGTAATAAACACCGTAAATACAGCCATACCGTAATAGCAACGATTGCCATAATCGCAATTTAAATTCAATCAAGGTCCGAAACACAAAGCGTACACATAATAGCCGAGCTGCGTGAATTTGAACTGCGTAGGATCTTGCTGCCCGGATGAATCGTCTTGCATCCTTTTATGATTATTTATTTTTATTTATCGTTATTCGTAAGTCAATGTCTTGTTGTGCAGCGAATCACATCGTAAACGCATGTGGAACGTCGAGTGATCTCGCAGTTACTTTACAGTTTACTAGACTACGGCAAAGCTAAAAGGAAGGGTTATGATTTTAGCAGCCTATGTATCACACTAATATTATAAAAGCGAAAATTGTGTATATGTGTGAGTGTGTGTTTGTGGGTGTGTGTGTTTGTGTATGCGTGTATGTGTGTGTGTATGTTTGTTACTCTTTCACGCAAAAGCTACTGGACGGATTTGGCTGAAATTTGGTATGGAGATAGATTATACCCTGGAATAACAAAAAACCTTAATCCACGCGGACGAAGTCACGGGCATTATCTAGTGTGTCATATACATTATGTGACTATTTACGAATGTTCCACTGTAGCGGATAAACTGCTGGGCCGATTTTGATGAATGAGGTGTCAATCGATTCGTCATGATGGTCCGATGGCTACATTTTATACAAATAAAATCTATCAATATCAATAAAATCAATATAAATCTAATTTGTACACATATAAAATCGAAGAAGACATCCAATTTTCCGTAGTCACAGGTTACAGTTTTTCAACTTTTACCTTGTTGCCGATGACGTCGCGTCGCAGTTTTCTAACCAGTGTGGCAATGTCACGTGTTGAACGGTCTGGCGCCGCTCGGAGGCCGCAGCGGCCGTCACCTGCGCAGCTTCCCACGGTGACTCAGTTGTACAATGTTCTTATTACCTATTTTACTGGTTCTCTAGTGGTTTTGGATTTCTCTTTGGAGTGCAATAGCAAACTCTTTGGTTAACGGAGTTTTCATGATACCGGTCCGATCATTAATTATTACTAATTGATAGGATACTTAGGATACTCAGTACCGAGTACTTATATTATTTCTACTTTTCGTGTACCTATTATCTAAGTGATTTGTACGTACCTCGACCGCTATAGACAAGGACTTCTTAGAAAAAAAAAAATTCTAAGAAGTCCTTGTCTTACGCTTGATGACAATAATTATGCCTGATGGAAATAATGAGGTTGGAGCGCTCTTGCCTAAAAGTTGTCTTAATTTATTATTGCTTTAAATACTTAAATTAAACAATTTGTACGTGCGTTGCCGCGCCGGAAGAAAGCTCCGACCGGACCTTAGCGGTTCGTAGAAACTTGGAAAGCATTTCGTGCGAGAAGTAGATTGATGCCCACGACTTCTCCCCATTTCGATATGACAGCTACCTGTCTTTGATCCATCTCCAGGATGCAAGCTATCTCTGTGCCGAGTTTCAGCTCGAACGGATGAATGATATACACATACACTAACACATAAAGGTCAACCAGTTACAAACTCTTTTTTTCTTCCAACGAAAAAAAGGCAGAGGTTCACAATTCGTCGCGTATAAGAATAATATACAGTATTTATTTTATTTACTAAATTTATAGGATTTCAATTTGAATAGAATCGGTCTACTAAAAGTCTCGAGAACCAAACCAAACCAATCCTACGCGAACTTTGCCAAAAAGCACTTTACACTGGATAGAAGTTTCTGAAGGAGATTCTTCATTAAGTAGATAGTTGTGAAGCCGCTACGGCATCTCAGGAACGTCTTATTCATCGCAAGAAATCGATATTTAATCGATAACATCCAAATTTTCAACATGTCTATGTAGACTTAGGTATGTTTCACGACAGCCTGCCTACATTCCTTTATATAGGTAGTAAGTACATAATATAGAAAGTAAATCTAAGTAAGTATAGCTTACGTTCGAAAGCAATAAACAAAAAGAATTATAATATAATTGTCTACGCACACCTGTTGAAGATTCTCACGATTTCCTCTGTTCTCTAAGATAATTATGGGAATATTACACCAACGCGCAATGAATTATGTTTGAGAATAGTCGTTATTATGATAAAAAAATATACATAACAATTCTACTTTTGCGATAGCTGCTAACATAATAATACTCGTAGGTAATATCTTTTTCTTATAATCGGCATGGAACGGGTCTGGTGGGAGATTTTAGCCGAGGCTAGTTAGTTAGTTACCGTCCTACCGCAAATAGGTGCCAACATGCAAAGTATCTTTCCAGTACGATGCTGAACGCAGCATCATCGGGATCAACGGATCCCGATTAGAAAACTGCCATAGGTAGGTACCTACCCAGTACCAACTTAAAGTTTTACCGCTCCTATTGCGGCATCATCACTAAACGCCATGTAAGGAGAACTGGGTAGGCTTAGGTATAATTTTATCATCGAAAAAAATTTAAGAAAAAGTTAGAAAATTGGATTTAATGAATGCACCAAACACACAAATCACCAAACACACAATACACACCAAATTATTAATTATTATCAAGATCATCATCATCGTCCCATCGCAAACACATAACCCATGGAGCAAAGTTGGATATCAATCAGCCCTGACTCTAATTAAAGCAAAACGACGTATGGAGGCTATAAGTTCGTTTAAAAGTCATATAACATAGCACTTATAATTGAATAAATAAGATAATAATTTGATCGTAATATCTAAGCGATTAGTGCACAGAAGCCGTACGAGATTTCCTCCGGCGTTTGCACCTGCGCGAGGTTCTCACGTCTGTTACACAATAAATGCCTTTTTTATTCATTCGCAATCATTTTAGAGCCTCCGTCAGTTCAGGATGTGATTTTTTATCCGGACAACCTTGCTTGCAACAGGTTGTGTTCTATTAGCCATTTGCTAAAAAAGTCCTTATCGCATGCAAACACGTTCCTTCTGAGTATCTTACTACTGGCCTGAGATTTAACCCTGACAGAGACAGCGTCTCGCGTTAAAGGTTGTGTGTTTATGCTTTTTTTTTTTTTGCTATTATCTACCTGAAAAAGTACCTAATGGGGCTGGTTTTTTGCGGGTATTGGCGGTATCAGCACTGAAAATGTTCATACAAATGGGGGCTACCAAGGAGCGATGCAATTTACTGAAGGGTTTTTTCAAATTTTTAATTGTCTTGTATGTCTTGTCTCTTATAGCAGTACTATTATAATTATATATTCTGTGCTTATAGATTGAGTTTGTTTATGGTAGGTACAGTAAGTACGGTAGGTAATTATCTACCAGACTAATACCTGTTCCTTCTACTACCTAATGATGTAGTGAACGTGATGTGAAACACATCACAGAGGTATATCATTTCAGCGTTGAAAGTAGAATTTTCCAGTAAATCTAAAATTGTACCTATTATTTTCCACTTTTTCTTAAAACTTTCCGAGGCCGCCTTTCAGGCATGAATCTCTCTCTAACTTTCGAAGTTATGTGCGTTTTAAGAAATTGAGCATCAGTTGCTTCAAGGGTGAAAGAAAACCTTGTGAGGAAACCTGCATGTCTGAGAATTCTCAAACGTATATGAATCCATCCGCACATGACCAGCGTGACCCCTATTCTCATTTCTCGTTCTGAGAGGAGGTCCATGCCTGATGGGTTGAGACTTGAGGTGATGATAGAATGACAGCAGGCATATTAAGTAAATTGCAATTCTTTGTGACCTCTTTCAAATTACTATTGAACCGGCCGCTGCGCCCCAACCAGTCGGCTATAAACGATAAGGTGAGATTGCAAATATGTCTTTAAAAGGCATAATTTTCATAAACTCGTTACCTTCGACCAGAAGTCAGAACACCTGCCGAGGTTCCCACGCCTACCTCACCGCAATACCATGACCGCACGCGTAACGACTCTCAATCAATCAATCTCATAATCTATGCTAATTAATGTACATTAGGTAGGTATGTTCTCCGGGTTTTTATTGAACCGTCCATATTCATTGATTGCTCAAACTGAATGAAGTTTAACCAGTCGCATGGCACAAACTTTCAATATGCAGCTGATACCAGTTGGTAAGTACAAAGTTTGAAACGCATTGACTTATCTAAGTATCAAAGTCAATGTTCAAACGATAATGCTGGATTGTACCTAAACCTTTTTACATACCCTAAATACCCTCTTCGATTCATCGTTTTATAGTCACTAGCCTGCATGCCTGGGAGTCCTCCATAATATTCTTAAAGGCGTGCGAAATCTGCCAATTTGCATCAGACCAGCATGGTGAACTATGTCCTCTAGCTCTTCTCTGAGAGGAGACCTATGCTAGTAGTGATAGCCATTGATGTTGATGATGATGATGATGAATTTCCTGTGATATATTTCTCTGTTATTTACGAAAACTGTCGATTTAAAAACATTATCTTGATCCAGATTCGTAAACAAGAATAAAAAGTTGTTTGGTTCTAGATACAAATTAGTAATTACAATTCTCCATACTTGCATATTTTTTGTGCAGAAATGTACCGTTGCAGCGTACGGTAAACAGTGACAGGTTTCACGTACATACGTAAGTAGATACTGGACAAGTTTGCGATATTCGGAGCAATCTCGTGGAAAAATGTTACAAGGCAAAAAATTCTGCAAGTTATCATGCACGTGTTGGTGTCTACTATCGAAACGGACGTAACTGGACTACATATTTTATTTACCAGTATGTGTAGGTTGAGACAAAAAAGCGGTGATGGCCGAGTTTTTAAGAGTTCGGCTTCGTTTCGTCCAGGCCTGATCACCACCTGAAGCCACCTCTAACTGTTCAGGTGGTGGGGTGGTGAAATATGGCCTAACCCTAAATGAGACGACTTCTAATATAATAAGAATGTCAAATGCGACAGGAGAACTATGACCAGAAGTGTGCTAGTACGATGGATTGAGATGAAATAAAATGATATACCTAATATAAAGTAAGATCCTGAAGAGAAGGTTCAAGATCACACAGCGGGCGATAGAGCGAGCAAGTATCTCTGCGAAATCATATCAGAAATGAGGAGATCCGTAGAACCAAAGTTACCGACATGGCTCAACGAGTCGCGAAGGTGAAGTGGAAATGGGCGGGGCTCATAGTTCTAAGAACTGATAGTCGTTGGGGTCCCAAAGTGCTGGAGTGGCGACCCCACACCGAAAATCGCAGTGTCAGCAGACTAAGACACACCACTAGGTGAACCGATGACATCAGACGAGTCGCAGGGAGCCGCTGAATACAAGCGACCTGTGGAAGTCCATGCAATAGACCTTTGTTCAGTAGCGGTTGACAAAGAAGAAGAAAAAAATCCTTATAAACGGCTATCGATAACAAAACCGATTGCAGGATAACAGGAGCGATCAATAAATTGAACGTACACTATCGATTTCCAATTAAAATCAGATGCCGCAGTGGAACCTTGAGTAGCAACTTGTCTGAACTTGAAAAGCAATTGGATAAGTTAACGACGTTGTCCTTTTGTCAGTGCGCAGGTGCAGGTGCAGTGACGTTGGCCCTGAGAATATCCCTGCACTGGACACTCTCACGCCTCCACTGTTTGCAAACCAGTTCCTGCATTAAAACCGTGTAAGTGCCGTCAGTGGTACCTTAGGCTGCTTGTAGACGTTGCCATTTACAGCGAATCTCTTTCAGCATGTCAATCATGAGAGTTAAATATGGTTGAGCGAAGCAATGGCTGGGTCATGCGTCATGCTCGTGAACGGGTGCCACCGACGGGAATGGGGCTACTTTCTGTCTGCCCTTCTTAACATGTGTTGAATTATAATTAGGTATGCTTTTGTGGAATTTCCCCTCATTGTGGAAACACTGCATACATAGCATAATATCTATTATATTGTAAACTTGTTTGAAAAGAAAAACTGCCAAGTTTCTTGCTTGTTCTTCTCGGCAGGAAGGACATTCCGAACCAGTGGTATAACTCATCGACGATTCAAAAGCACATGTAAAAAAGTTTATTTAAATAAGAAAACATTTCTATTTCTATTTCTAGAGCTTACATATATACAGGAATCGAAACTAAGGTGAGAAATGCTATAAGGCAGTAGGTATGCAGGAACCTAATCCATATATTCCACCGGAATCAAAATCACTAAAGAGATTTCCAAATGGAATCTAATGATCAATAGGGTTAATATATTAATTGGTCGTTCTGCGTTCAATCAAAAAAATAATATTTCGCTGATTGCGTGATTTTAAAATGTGCTATGATTATTTCCATACCTATAAAACGACGATAACGACGTAAAAATTAACTCCAACTGCTGCAAAATTAAGTTCTATTAAAATTGCATTTTAAAATTACAGCATGGTAAACGTGATGCTATTGTTAAAATAAAATTAATCATTCGTAATTATCGTATGCCAGAAATATTGTAGACTTACAACCTACGAAAAAGAATTGAAATTGAATTGGATAGAGACATATTTTACCTACTTCGCGATTAGAATGAGATTACGGTATTAGAGAGAAATAATCAAAAAACGATCACATTCGATCAGCTATAGATGCAGAATTCGTTAAAATTAGACTTAACACACGTAGGTAAAGGAATTTTTATTCGTCATAAGAAACTGACTTTAGGGAGCTGCCTAAGATAACATGCGAATGAAAACAGGCATCTAGACTGGTATCAATTCAAGCAGAAAGTTACGAGATCTGTTTAATTGCTCTACTTGTTTGAAACTTGTAATATCAGTTGCAGATATAATTAATTATCCTTGGATACACTTTAAGCACAGAGTAGGTATATTAAAGTAACAGAGCGGAAGCTACATACAAACGGCTCGCGGCGGGCTCACCCATACATAGCGCAACGCTGTGTGCGTGAGCTCTCACCGACACATTCACCGACACGCCGCGGCGCGCCGCTCAGGGTAACTCAGGGTCAGGACGTAAGGGCTGACGGTCGTGCGTTTAGTGGAAATAAATAGACGAAGAGTGAGTGTTTGTTTGTTGTGAGTTTAGATTTATTTGTGTATATGTATGTAATAGTGTAAAAATGCGAAACTTGCACAAAAGATAAGAAATCTAGTAATAATTTCCTTTCATGTACACGTTTCAGTTTCTTAATTAAAATTGTTACAGTAGTTGCGATATATTTTATATATTATTTTAAGTATGTTATCGTCAGGATTAGTATATTGTTAGTTATTAACTGTTACCTATGTAAAGCAAATTTAAAATTGTTTTTTATTGAATGAGTAAAATGTAATTAATAATGAATATAGATTTTTTTATAATAATCTAAACTCCGTTTTCTCACATGTGCAGTATGCGTTACTGTATTAATATTGATATTTTATCTTATTATATCGATACATGACGACCAAAATTGACCCATACTTATAATTTTTGGGAACATTAACAAAGGGCCCGCCAATTCAAATTTAATTATCTCTGCACAGCGTCATCTATCGACACAAACACAATTATTTATAAATTGTAACGAATAAACTTTTGCAAAAATAACGACGTGAAGTTATTAATAGTTTTATTGATATTTGATAGTTGAATAACATAATTATTAATACTTGTCATACAAAACTAGTGTAAATTAAAAAAATATTTTTACAAGACAAGCTTTTCGTAGCTGGCTACATTACCCATGGACCATCATTTAGGACCAAAGAACTTGTCAAGACGAATCAAACGAGCCCTAACTCGATGAGGTTACGTCGTTTAATTACTGAGTTCCTATAGCCACCTTAAGGCTCAATCGTCAGAACCTGGATATCATCTAGGACCAGAGTACTTTTCAAGATTAATCAAACGAGCCCAAACTTGTTAATAATAAAGTTATATTACTAAAGTACATAAAGTTTTATTACTAAAGTTGCCAAAACCACCTTCCAGCTTCATTATCAGACCCTGAAGGTCATCTCAGGCCAGAGTACTTGTCAAGACGAATCAAACGAGCCCAAATTTTATGAGATTTGCGAGTTGTTCATAGAGTTCCTATAGCCATCTTCCAGCTCAATCATCAGAACAGCTCCATATCCCAATAATATTGCAAGGTCATCCGATTTACACATACACGCAAAATTTCAGCTCAACCGGAAAAGTGGTTCTATCTCATCTTGTAAGATTTGATACATGTTTGTTTACATGTATGTATGTACGTTTAATACATATACCCATGTATACATACATACATACATTGCAAGTTAAATAAAAGCTTGTAATAATAATAATAGTCGATAGTTAATGACGATGCCATCTATTAACATTAATTGTGAAGTTATGGCAAAAATACTGATGTTCATTAAAAAAAATCGTTTCTTTATATTTTTGTTAATTTAAGTATTTGTTGTTAAAGTTCAGGATTTAACTGAAATTATACATAATTATACAAACTTTAAAATATTTTTATATTTTCCTTAAATTGTTGACATGCATCAGGTGACAACCCTAGCAGAATAGGTATACTTCTTCGCCCTTGTTAGGAAGCTTCCTCTCTGTTCGGTTACTCGTGTGCTTTAAGCCTCGTTATTAATGTTACATTTTTCAGCGTTTCTAACTGGATGGTAGATATTTTCTTGACTTTAGACAAGAGGCTAATAATTTTTGACCGATTCTCAAACAAATTAAGAAAGCGTAATTTGATAATTATTTCATAAGCTTTGCTCGATTCTTGCGGTTTTATACCTACTAAATTGCATTAAAGTTACTGTTTATGTTTGGGGGTCTAAGCCTTAACTGATTGAAAGTATATACATATTACATACCTAATCTCTAATTTCGGGGCTGACGAGCCCTTGGACCAGTGCTTTCCAAAGTGGTCCAGAGGGTCCCCCAGGGAGACTCGGGAGACTCAACGGGGGCTTACGTTGGCATGCCCATGATGGGTCTACGGGAAAAAAGCTTGGGAACCTCTGCCAGTGATTCCCAAAGTGATCCACGTGGACCACCAGGGGTACACGGGAGACTCGACGGAGGTCTACGTTGGCGTGACCATGACGGGGGTCTACAAGAAAACAAGTTTGGGAACTTCTTATCTAGGCAATCAGGGATTCCCGAGAGATACTACGTACGTTCGATCTCCGCCGGGACCCGCAATTTTTATGTATTGAAAAATTTATTCGAAAAAATTAAATACTTAATTAATTGGCTACCTATAAACCTAGGCTAGGCACTTCATAAATTAAAATTAGTTAAGTAAGTTATTAAAATCGGCCAAGTGCGAGTCGGGCCTCGCTCTTTTAGGGTTCCGTTAAAAAAAAATTAAATTAAAATATTTTCATGTACCCATGGAAATATTTTAATTTAATTTTTTTAATTTAATTTAATTTTTATTATTTGTTGTTATAGCGGCAATAGAAATAAATAATATGTGAAAATTTCATCTGTCTATCTATTACGGTTTACGAGATACAGCCCGCTGACAGACGGACGGACGGACGGACGGACGGACAGCGTAGGCTTAGTAATAGGGTCCCGTTGGTACCCTTTGGGTACGGAACCCTAAAAAAGGAATTAGTACTTACATACTATAGTATAGAAATCAAGACATCAATTATTTATAGTTTTCATGTAAAATTCACACGGATGCAAATCAATAATGAATCAAAGTCACCCCGCTTTATTTGAAAATTACCATAAAATCAGTCGCACGACGACATCAATTGTTTGCGAGGGTGTCCGTGTGAATGGACGACAGGAAGCGGCGTTGATGCGTGTAATCTATTCCAATTCCGACGCGTTGCAATAACGTGGTGCGTACGCGCAGACAATTGGGGCAGTTTACATTAATTGTAATTGGGGCAAAAGTCACTTTTAAACTTTCATACGAATAACACAGATCATAATTATATACCTATATGTATTTTGCTGTACAATATAAGAATAGAATAGAATAATTTATTTTATAAAAACATAAAATTAAACATTACTTAGTTAATTACAAATGTAAGCACCGAAGCGGGGAGGTTCTACGGCGGAGACGTGTCAGGGGGTAAGAAGCAAACCACGGAGCTTTGACGATACACAGTTTATTCAGAGTAGTAACGTAATAGACGAGGGCCGAGTCCCACACGCACGTCCCACGCAGTGGAAGCGTCGTCGGGAGCACGACGCTGTAGTTCGAGTCCCTCGCAAACGTCCCACGCAGTGGAAGCGTAAGCAAGGAAGCGCGAAGCTAGGTTGTCGCTAAAGTCGCGTCCCACAAAATGTCCCACGCAGTGGAAGCAAGTTTGGAAGCACGAATTTCCGGAATGAAAAGCACTTGCCTCGGCGGCATCTTATGATAAACCTAGCCGATCATCACATCGCGAGTTAGATTTCGCCAACGTACAAGTGGCGCCATCTAGTTATAACTGGCGGTGTTGCGAGTAAAATGGTTTAGGTTGTTACAGTCTCCCCCTCAGGTTTCGAAGGCGTCCCGACGAGGAAACTGCTTCAGTTTCTAGTTACGTTTCCGTGGGCGTCCTCTCTTCCTTAAAGGTTGGACCGGTGCTGGCAGTTCTTCCCTAGGTCCAGTAAAGGGCTTTAGTGATGAGGCATGATAAGTACCAATGATTGTATCAGGATCTCTAACATTTGCGAGTTTGTAAGATGCAGGGCCTGACTGCGCTACTATCAAATAAGGGCCATCCCGTCTAGGGGTGAGTTTTGAACTGTAACCCTTTGACGCTCTGCTTATAGGGTGAACAGTAGCTAAGACTAAATCGCCGGTCTTGTAATGGGGACTCTCCCGTCGCTGCTTATCGAAATATTCCTTCCGAGCTTCTTCTTTCATTTCCTGTACCTCTCTGGCTTTCTTCATGGTATTAGCCATGCTCAAAAGCTTTGGTGTGATTTCGGCGACAAAGTTTTCGGTTTCAACAATTTGGCGAAAATCATGCTGGATATCGTCAGTTGTTCTTAACTCTCTCCCAAACGTCAGGTAGGCGGGAGTGTTACCAGTTGATGAGCAGACGACTGTGTTCATGGCAAAACGGATACTTGGAAGCTTCTCGGGCCAGTTGCTATGATTCCCTTCGACTAGGATTCCGAGCTGTGTTTTCAGATCTCGGTTGCGTCTTTCCACAGGATTCGCTTGCGGGTGATACACTGGGGTATAGGTATGGTCGATTCTAAGACAAAAACATAACTTTTGCATAACTGCACTGATGAATTGGCTTCCGTTGTCACTGGTCAAACGCCTTGGTAGGCCATATCTCAGGATGACTTCGTTGAGCAAAGTCTCGGCGCACGCTTCTGCAGTAGCATTCTGCAGAGCGAACAGTTCAATCCAACGGGTAGCATTGTCTTGTATTATCAAGATCCAGGCTTTTCCATCTGGGGAAGTAGGTAGTGGACCGAACAGGTCAATAGATATGGCTTCGAATCTCTTATTCATAGCAGTTGTTTGCAGTAAACCTGCTGGCTTTAGGTTGGTAGGTTTATAGCGTTGGCAGGGTAGGCAATTTTGTACGTATGCGTCAATGTACTTGCGCATACCTTTCCAGAAATATCTCTTTGAAATGCGAGCATGCGTTTTTCCCGCACCATAGTGTCCAGCCATCGGATCATCATGATATGCGGCTAGTATATTTGCCCATTCATGCTCGGGTGCAACTAGTTGTGCATCGTCAGCATCAGAATCAGGCGCTAGGCGATAAAGCAGGCCATTGTTGATGAAGTAACCCTTGTTACTCCAATATGTAGCGTTCTCGTTGGCATCTTTCTCTAGAGCTTCAACAATGCGAGCGATAAAAACGTCCTTCAGTTGTTCTGTGCGTATCTCGCTTTGACTGCGGGTTGGCATATCCACGGTGGTTGTACAAATACCACACTCCGCTCTGCTTTCTTCAGTGCATGGGGGTCTAGACAATGTGTCCGCAACAACGTTAGTGCGGCCAGGCTTGTACTGTACGTTGATGTTGTATGCTTGAAGTTGTAGTGCCCATCGGGCTAATTTGCCGGTTGGCGATTTTAGAGACATAAGCCACTTCAACGCTTGATGGTCAGTTACTACGGTAACTGGTACTCCTTCTATGTACCCTCTGAATTTCGCGACTGCCCAGACTACCGATAATGCTTCGCGCTCAGTAGTGGAATAGTTTCGTTCTGTTGGGGTCAGGAGACGGCTCGCGTACTCCACCGGGTGTTCATCCTCACCCTCCCCCTGGATCAAAACAGCTCCCAAGGCGTAGCTGCTTGCATCTGTTTTGATAATAAAAGATTTTGTCTCATCAGCTTGTCTCAGGATCGGAGCAGAAGTGAGACGATGCTTTAGCTCATCATAAGCACTTTGCTGTGCTGCTGTCCAATTCCACTCGGCACCTTTCTTTGTGAGCTTGGTTAAAGGTTCAGCAATAGCCGAAAAGTTTTCTATGAATCGGCGATACCATGAGCAAGTCTGAAGGAAAGTTACCAGCACCCCGATTCAGAACATTTCGATAACTTCCCGTTTCGATACGATTAGATATCGATCTCGTATCGAAAAATTTTTGTCGTGCGATTCAGAACGTTCGGTTGGAGAATTCGATTCGATGTCGACTACGGAATCGGCTTCGTTATCGGTATCGACAAGATACATTAAATTACATGTGGATTTACGAAGTTTGTTGTTTTACCAAAATTTCACTTGTTATTAAATTCATGTTAGCACTAAATAAATAGATTTTAATCATTTTCGAAGGTCATTGAAGTAATTATTTAAAATGATAACTTGTTAAATTATTAACGACCAATTTTCAGCCTCGTCGATAGATGGCGCTAAGTTCATGTTTCATCCCTCTGGGTTCTTATTTTATTTTGTTGTGGTGTACATAATATGTTATTTTAATGTTAAAATACGTACAATATGGTAAGTAAACATTTACATACCAAAATCATTCATCATAATCGTTTTATACGAAAAACCAGTGAACACAGTACGTAAACAAAAGGATACCGGATGCCCTGTAGCTTTCGATAAGTAACCAACTAAAATTATCGGACGTTCGGAAAATCTTATTCGATACGGTTGTTGTGAATAGCGTTTGATAGAAGAAATCGAACGATATCTACGTCGGTTCGATTCGGTTTCGATTTCGACAACTTCTCTGTCGATACGAGTATTCTGAATTGAAAATTCATCTTATCGTACGAAAACAAACCGAATCGATCGATAATTATGTTATCGTAAGGTTCTGAATCGGGGTGCTGATGTCGTAGATTGCTGGGTGTAGGGAGATTCGCTATTGCTGCCGTTTTCTCGGGGTCTACTTTCAGTCCAAGGGGTGTAATGTAGTGACCCAAATATTTGATGGTCGAGCAACAAAATTTACATTTTTTCAGATTCGCGGTTAGATTAAATTCCCTCATTTTGGTAAGGATCTGGGCTAAATCAGCGAGATGACTGTCAAACGACGTGGAGAATACGATCAGGTCGTCCAGATATGCTAGAATTTTGACATCAACTAGAGATACCCGGAATCTATCGATTAGTCGTTGAAAAGTGGCAGGTGCGTTCCGCAACCCGAATGGCATTCGTTTAAAGACGTAAATTCCGAATGGGGTGATGAATCCTGTTTTGGCTATATCTTCCTTGCTGACTTCAATTTGCCAGTATCCTGCCTTAGGATCAAGACTAGACATAAAGGGTGTAGGCTTAGCTTCATGTAGTAAGTCATCAATCCTCGGGATCGGGTAAGAGTCAGGCACTGTTATGGAGTTAAGGCGGCGATAATCAATGCAAACTCTTATTTCTCCATTCTTCTTCGGAACAAGGACTACCGGTGCAGCCCAAGGAGTGATACGAGGCTCAATAACACCGTCTTGTAGCATCTTGTCAATTTCTTTACGTAGAATGTCACGTCGTGGTGGAGATAGACGGTAAGGTGGAACCGAAATAGGACCTTTGTCTGCTGTATTTATAACATGTTGCACATGTTTTGCTGGTTCGCTGTTAGGCGTGAACACGTCTTCGAAACCGGAGAGCAGATTCTTTAATTGATTTTGCTGATCTGGGCTCAACTCATCATTGGGGGGCAATTCGATGTCGATAGTGTTGATACCAATATCTGTTGTGTCTGGAAACAATGCCTGAGAATGCGGTGATAGCTCCACTTCCTGTCGTTGGATACTTATTTTTGCGTCTCGAAACATATAATTTAATCTAGGCGAGTACCCATCGAATAGCGTTTTGATGCGTTTCGGAGTAGTGGGGGCTATTTCTTTGAGCATATACTTTCTTTTAGTCTCGACATTATCCCCTGGAAGGTTCGCATCATCTCTCATTTCAGGGATGGATACACTATCCGGATCAGAAAACATGCTCACATTGGTATGGATGGACATTGCTTGCATGGGTGCGCGTGCTGTGTATGGCTTTGGGACTTGTTGCGTGTACGTCATACCAACTGGCTTAACAGTGTCTTCCTTAAATTTAACAAAATCTTCTGTAAAGAGTTCGTATACTTCATCTGGGTTATCCATGAAATGCCACGTGAATTGCGGTACATTCAGAACCATCATGGCTTTTGCAAGAAATCCTATGCCCAGTAGGGTCTTATTCTTCCTTGATTCAGGTAAAATCATGAAGTTTGTGGGAAATACTCTTCCGTACACTTCCACATCGGCTCGAACGGTGAGGACAGTGCATTTCTTAGTAACACCATCGGCTAAGGTAAGTTCCACTTTTTCTTCTTTAAAGCTATATCCTTGCTCAAGCAGACGACAGTACAACGAATATGAGGCAACGTTTGTTTTCGCACAGGTGTCAACATAAGGATAGCCTTTTATTCCACCAATTGTAGCGGGTACAACCGGGCGTGGTCTGGTTTCATCGCGAATGCTAAACGAGCAGAATCCTACATCCTCGCTTTTCACGACGGGCTTCGTTGACTTCTGAGAACAGTTTGGGCAGTTCGTGCGTACTACGTTTGGAGCACCACAACCGTAACATGAAAACTTTGGCTGCGATGATACGGCGGTCTGAGACTGTGCTTGATCCTCCTTTGAAGTCTGTTGAATTTGGCGGTCCCTTTTCTTCTTTTTCCAGCATTCCTCTGCTATATGCCCAGGATTCTTACAGAAACCACATCTAGCCTTCTGGGTACGTGAAGTAGATAAAGTAGTTGGGTTGCTTATCTTCTTTTCCTTCAGGATTTGTTCAATCCCTTTTGCTGATTCCACCAATTGATGATAAGTGGTAAAGGAAGTTCGCGGTGTCTTGTCTCTTATATCCAGGCGCAGCAGGTGGTAAATCATGTCTAGTTGTTGCGTCTCTGGGTGTTTCGGTTCAGGTAGTAACGAGAACAGCATCCTTTTCTTGGTTATAAAGTCTTCAGTAGTTTCGGCGGTACCTTGTCTAATGCCTGTCAACTCTTGATATAAAATGTGAGGAAGTTTCAAAGGTGCAAACTTCTCTCGCAGACGAGACTCGAAGTCACTCACGGTTTCAATTTCATCTTTTATTCCTTGCCACCAAGTTGCGGCGTCTTTGTGCAATACCAATGGTAATCCCTGGAGGAAGTCTTCATCCGAGATTTTTTCCAGTTTCCTGAAAAGGTGCAGAGCTGACAAGAAGGACTCCACTTTTTCGATCTCCTTTTCGCCACTAAACGAGCATCGGCATTTCACCATGCTTCCCTTTTTATTCTTCAGCAGCGCAGCTATAATGGCTTGCTGCTGTTGATTATTTTGCTCCAGTATTTTTTGAAACTGCTCCGTCGTAAGCGCCATGTTCGTTCTTCTCTTTGGTGTCTTCAGACGAAAGGTTGAGGTACGCCCTGACCTCGTCACGTAGAACCTTGGGCCTGAGGTGTTTGCTTTGCCACAGTTGTCCGCCAGTTTGTATCTAGCGGCTCCACGTTGCGCGCCAATTGTAAGCACCGAAGCGGGGAGGTTCTACGGCGGAGACGTGTCAGGGGGTAAGAAGCAAACCACGGAGCTTTGACGATACACAGTTTATTCAGAGTAGTAACGTAATAGACGAGGGCCGAGTCCCACACGCACGTCCCACGCAGTGGAAGCGTCGTCGGGAGCACGACGCTGTAGTTCGAGTCCCTCGCAAACGTCCCACGCAGTGGAAGCGTAAGCAAGGAAGCGCGAAGCTAGGTTGTCGCTAAAGTCGCGTCCCACAAAATGTCCCACGCAGTGGAAGCAAGTTTGGAAGCACGAATTTCCGGAATGAAAAGCCCATCCCATCCGGGGTCTTCCGCGTAGGCCTTCACAGGCCTCGGGGTAACTGTTCAGGGCGATGGCCCCCTTCAGTGGTGTCAACGCCGCCTGCAACTACAGGCGGGGCACTGGGTGGGACCGGTTGGTCCGTGGTGTCAAATCCGGGGTGTCAATCCGGTGTTATCCTGCTGCAGTGCGATCGAGCCCGCGTAGTGTCGCGGGCGATCTGCGGACTGCGGCAGGGTGGTATGTCCGTGGTGGGCTTCGCCCGCCGCTCAGCGAGGTCGAGCCCGCCGGTAGTGTACCGGTGAGCGCCCATCAGCCAGCGGCGAGGAAGCAGTCGTGTCCTATGTGACTAGGTCGCGTGGCAGGCCTCTTATGTCCGGCGGTCGTCGATGGTATGGCGCGATGCCATGCAGATGCTGGGATCGCGCTCCGTCGGCGCGTGCAAACATAGAGGCACTCAGGCGGTGAACGAAGTCGTCCAGGCTCTCCATGCGCAGGTCCCTGGAGATGACCTGATTCCGTACGAAGCGTGGTGCTCCGGAGATGGTGCGGAGTGACAGCGACTGCTGTGCTCGCAGCGACTTGCGGTCCGTCTCGCTGGTCAGCGCGAACCACGCGGGGGCCGCGTAGGTGAGTCGCGTGCGAACGTACACCTTGTAGATGTACAGCTTCGTACGGAGAGGCAGGTGGGACGCCAGCACGGGTCGAAGGAGGTTCCGTGCGGCGCGCGTCTGGTTGACTACGTTCTTCACGTGGGGCCGCATCGAGAGGGTCTTGTCGACGGTCACGCCGAGGTATTTGGCCTTCGGGGACCACTCAATGGTCTCGCCCATAAGTGACATCGGGGGCGGTAGTAGTCGCGCCCGCCCGATGGAGATCGCCTGAGTCTTCGCCACGTTGACCTTGAGTCTCCAGTTCTCCAGCCATGTGGGAAGCGCGTCCAGTGTTCGCTGCATCTTCAGCGCTGCATGCGGGGCATTCAGCGAGGAGGTAATGAAGGCCGCGTCGTCGGCATACAGCGCTAACATGGCGCCGTCAGCGACTGGGATGTCGTCCGTGTATCTGCTGTAGCAGACGGGCGACAGGCAGCTTCCCTGAGGTACACCGGCTCGGATGGTGCGCTCCGTGGACAGGGCGTCTTCAACCGCCACTTGAAAACGTCTGTCTTGCAGGAAGGTGGCCACAGTCTTGACTACTCGGCGCGGAGTAGTAGACGTGGACAGCTTGTACACGAGGCCGGTGTGCCAAACGCGGTCGAACGCCTTCTCCATGTCGAGGAATACTGCGACTGACTGCTCTCGCTTGTTGTAAATGAAAAGCACTTGCCTCGGCGGCATCTTATGATAAACCTAGCCGATCATCACATCGCGAGTTAGATTTCGCCAACGTACAAGTGGCGCCATCTAGTTATAACTGGCGGTGTTGCGAGTAAAATGGTTTAGGTTGTTACACAAACTTTTTATGAGGACGGGGTACCCCATGAATATAATGTTTAATTATACACAAATTGCGTCTGAAGGTAAACTAGGAGGCCCTGTGCTTTAGCTTCAGTGCCTTCTCCCCTGGACTTTTTAAATATGTATATTAACTATGTATTATTATATAAATCTAAACTACAGGTTGAATTTAAATTTTAATTATGGTATGACTTTACAAAATATACAACTGTATTGCAGACTCTGTAAGCACGCTGGAATAATTATATCAGTATATTATATTGAAGTTTAAAGTATAATTTACATAAATCTTTGTCCTTTATAAACAAAAAAAACAAGTACTAAGTTTATCTCTCTCTCATATTTTTCATATTGTTAAAGTGAATCACGTAAAAAAAAAATTGGGTTGACTTGCTCCAATGGAGCAATTTCCTATCATTATAAAATTGGACGAACGAAAACTGACCAAGGAGTTTTCTCTTTTGTATGAAAATCGATATTGTAAGTTAAGATATTAATCATCGTCATTATCGATCACATTTATGCCACATTGATTAATCAGGCCTGTTTTTGAAATCCATACACCGTATCTCCTTTAAAGGCAGCAGCCGCTCGTAGCGTGTTCCGAGAGAAGGCAGTAAGCCGATACGGCGTCAGGCGGTAACCGAATCTCAGTTACAACGCACTCAGGGTGACCACGACTATGACAATATACTTTTAGGTCCCGATGTTCATTCGCAAAACCAAATCTTTATCAACCGGTAGACGTCCACGGCTGGACATAGGTGCCCTGTATGGACCTCCACAGGCTCCGGTCTGGCGTCGCCTGAGTCAAGTGGCTCCCTGCGACTCGTTTGATGTCGTTGGTCCACCTAGTGGGGGATCTGCCAACACTGCGCTTCCCGGTGCGGGGTCGCTACTACAGCACCTTGGGACCCCAACGACCATCAGCTCTTTGAACTATGTGCCCCGCCCATTTCCACTTCAAATTCGTGACTCGCTGAGATCTGTCCGTGACTTTGGTTCTCCTATGGATCTCCTCATTTCTGATTTACTCGGGGATACTCCGAGCATAGCTCTCTCCATTGCCCACTGAGTGACCCTGAGGCTTCTTATGAGACCCATAGTTAGTGACTATGTCGGATCCATAAGTCATCACTGGCAACACTCCATCCATCCAGGTCATCAGGGTCAGGAATAGCATGCCGCCGGCCTCGTTAATAAGCTGCATAACGACCAATCTTAAATTTATTATTGGGACTTGGCAGGTCTTTCCAACACTGCTCTACGGTTGTGAACTGTGAAGTCGCGCTTACGACCCCAACTCGAGCATATTTACATATTTATTCATGACATCGATCTCTCCTCTCGAATGAGAAGACTATAAGAAGCCTAAAAGTCATAGTCCACCACGCTGGCTAAGTGCGGAATGGTAGACTGCACACACCTTTGGCCTAGAACCCTTCTCTGAAAGGAGCTTCTCCTGCACTCAGTAGTGGGCCGTTGATGGGTTGATGATGATGATGATGACACACCTTTGACAACATTATATTTATAGTCCAAACATTATCCTGTATTATGATTTATGATACAACTCCAAGTATCATCGAATGTCATGGTAACAGATAAAATCATGGTAGCCCTGGCTGCAGAGCACACGTCACAGCGCGCGCTGCGCTCGGCTGGACAGACGGACGGACCGCCGAACCTTTGGCATATGGATGACAACTTATATCATGCAAACATCGCCGACCGGTCCAGCCTTTTATAGGAGCCCTTTCACACTGAAAATGACCAACTACTTACCAAAAACAAAAATACTTAGGTACTTAACACGTTTATTTTCCTCAATTATAAATGAAAATATAATTTTAACATATGGATATCTCTGTCATACTTCTTCTTCTTCTTCGCGTGCCTCTCCGACTAGTGAAGGTTGGCAGTCAGCTTTGTAAATTCAACTTTGTTTTTCACGAGGCGAAATAGTTCTGCCGCACTCGCGATTCCTGTCCACTCTCGGATGTTGCGCAGCCAAGACTATTTTCTGCGACCAACGCCTCTTCTTCCGGCAACTTTTCAGTGAAATAGGTACCTAATCCTCACCGACTTGGGTCGCCTGCTTGGATTACGGTGTGAGCTCGGTTGGCTGGAGTAATCTGGCAGGAAGCTGTACCAGTGGACAGGCGGACATGACCTTCTTGCGGAAACGAATCCCACGATGAAAACAAAAGAAAGAAAAGAAGAAACGTTTGCGTTCAGCGCATACTTGTGTGATGGGCTCTTACAAACAATTCACGCTGAGTTAAATTTTTCACGCTTCAACTTAGCTGTGGACCGGGGAAGCTATTAAGCGAGTTTAAATTCGACCGTACCACTGTCTTAATGGATTAATTTGTAATTTATTTGTGTTACATACCTACAGAATCCAACTCGGCTGGGCAGCGTTCGGGAAGCTCCGAGATATTCTCGTCCAAAATTCCTCAGTGCCTGAAGACTAAAGTCTTCGAACAGTGCGTGTTGCCAGTGATGACTTACAGATCCGTGACATGGTCACTAACTGTAGGCCTCATAAGAAGGCTCAGGGTCACTCTGCGAGCGATGGAGAGAGCTATGCTCGGAGTATCCCTGCAAGATCAAATCAGAAATTAAGAGATCCGCAGGAGAACCAAGGTCACCGACATAGCTCAGCGAGTCGCGAAACTTAAGTGAAAATGGGCGGGCACATAATTCCAAGAGCTGATCGTCGTTGGGGTCCCAAGGTGCTGGAGTGGCGACCCCGCACCGGGAAGCGCAGTGTTGGCAGACCCCCCACTAGGTGGACCGACAACATCAAACGAGTCGCATGGAGCCGCTGGATTCAGGCGGCGCAAGACCGAAGCCTGTGGAGGTCCATGCAGGAGACCTATGTCCAGCAGGGAACGTCTTAAGGTTGATAAAGAAGAAGAAGATACCTACAGCGATGAAATATTAGATGTATGTAGATACCTACCGGCGCCGTTAGTGTGGACACCAAATTGAACGTGAAAACCGTAAAGTTTTCAAAATGAATGAAACCAACCAACATTGTTCGCGACAAATCGCGACGCGTCTTAACAAATATTAATCGTTCCAATTGATCTTTGATTCTTTTTTGAAGATTTTAGATTTACTCGTATAAAGTGTTATAACTTATAACATAATATTTCCTAATACTTTTATTTTTAAAGTCCTAACTATGCAGACGAAACCGGGGGCAAAAGCTAGAAGCTACCAATTAGTATTTTATTATAATGTACAAAACGGTAATAGATAAGTATATCATGATATTAACAAGCTCCATAAAATTTTATAAATATGTACAATTGTACAGTACATACTTCTAACTAATCTCTTTTATTTGAATTCGCACAATTCTGTACAAAAATGTAAGAAAAATTGAAGATGTTTTTTTTTTAAATATTTTAGTCACCCGTTTAACAATAAAATGTTCAAAAATAAGTTATAATTAGCTGAAAGAGACGTAACCAATTGTTTCCTTATTAAAGCAACCCCTCTTCCTGTTGTAAAGCAGACCTTATTAACCATTACTCCGTTTAACGTCTCCTGACTCCTCCTAAGTAGTTAAAGTACGCAAAAAGCACAAGCTTCATTGAAAGAGATTATTGGATTATTGCACTGGTTGTGGTAATTCTTTTTATTACTTTTGCACATTTTGAAAGTATGTAAGAGCCACGAGGACGAGGAAGTAATGGGCTACTTATGCCATTGAAATTGTGACAAACCTCGGCATACCTATGCCGAGGTTTGTGACAAACTCTTTGATTTCTTCTCCCGAAGAGGTCTTCTCCCGAATTCGAAGAGACAATCCACCACCCAGACCCACTGCGGATTGGCAAACTTCACACACCTTTAGGACCATTATGGAGAACTCTCAAGCATGCAGTTAATTCCTTAAACTCTGAAAAGTCAGAGATACGTCATACTTGCCTGAAATCGAACCTCGGACCCCCTGAAAAGGAGGACAAACTCTTCACTTTCGCATTTATGATACTTATAAATGTTAAATACCTATATTATTACGTCTTAAATATACCTACCTACATATTTAACATTGCAATCGTTCAGTTTTTATCTTCCTACACGAACAGTTGGCAATCGACCAATAAACCCAATCAGTAAGTGCCAATTAACGGACTCAATATGATTATGAAAAAACCTGTAACGAGAGCATTACCGGTAAAGTAAATTAACGGTTTGCGGTTACTTAACCGTGGTGCCCCTTGCCCATAATCGGAGACTATAATGATGCCCAATTCTTTAAATTGCGACGCAATTGTAGTTTAACAATCGGAATCGGAAATTCGGAAACAATTTTTGTTACATACGTACTTACATAAAATCTCCACCGTTTGTTGTAAATACCCTGGAAAAGAAAAATTTGCCAGGTATCTTTCACCAAGGTTAATATTTTGCCCAAAATATCAGACAAGCTGTTCAGCGAGGTAAATTGTCCTAGTTAGTATTATTGGCATCATTCCACACAGATGTTACTTGAACAGTACCTAATTAATTTAAAATAGCTATAAGTTTAGGTAAGTATTTTGACTTGAGGATCTCTAAATGAGTTATTAAATAACTTTTCTTAATCTTTTTACAAAGACTTTAGACTGGTTAAGTAAATAGAAACCATAGAAAATTGAAATCATTTGTTTTCGTTTTCAAAACTTCCCAAAAGCCTGAACAATACCGTTCCTAAGTACCAGCATCAGCCTGTACAACCGATGCCGATTACCGAATTACAATTGACAGCTCAACGCCGATCGAACCGAATTACCGCTATTCGAAATTATTTAATGCCTATTCGAATAATGTAGAGCGAATTTTGTAATTGCGAACGTAAAATTTTAATGTGAAAGCTCAATAATATAAAATTTATAAGGCCAGGTATTGAAATTAATTAATTTGCTAAAATATTTTATTTTTACTGAAAACTTCTTGAGAAGCGTTAGCTGATTTTTAATAGGGGAAAATTTTATGGGTAGGATCTGCAGTTATACTTTTATCTGCACAATTCTCATGAATATGTTTTTTCTTCGTTCCCGGCTTCTTCATATCGTTACATGATCTGTCATCTAGGTATTTATCTGAACAGTGGAAATGAATTTTAAATTAATTGTGAAAAATACCTAATCGTAAAGAGCCATTTTTTAATGTTTTCCTTTTACATACCTATCCTATTATATTATTGGTGATATTATGTATAGTAGCATTTTGTAAATAACCTGCTCAAGTTGAGTAAGTAAGGGCTAAGGACGTATTTCTCTTTTACGGCCAATTTTAAGTGTACCTAACCATAAAATTGCTTGTTACTTTGTTATGATTTTACTTAATGTACCAACTAATAACTTGGAGATCGCTTTATTTATAAATTTACGAGTATGACTCAAGTGCTAATCAAATAGTAAATCATAAAATTACATAATTGATATAACTGACAATTTTTAATCGACTTCTAAGAAGTCGGTTCAAAAGGAGGAGGTTCGTAAATCGGTGTATATTTTTAATACTTATATCTAAGGCACGTTATTTTCTTGACCTGATAACGTCTTATATATCGATGAACACCGGCTGCACGCATGAAAAATTGTCACGTTCCGCCTAAGCCTGAGGGTGCAAGCGAGAGCGCGGAACAAGTCATAGAGAGGCACGATCGGCCCAAGCGTTGGCTTGTACTGCCCGCCATTCATCGTCAATGTTTCTTTAAGACGTTATCACAAACTATCCTTATTCTGTGCTCTGTGTTATCACGTAAAACTATCGTCCGTAAACCGAATTTCTTCTTCTTCTTCTTTATCAACCGATAGACGTCCACTGCTGGACAAAGGTCTCTTGCATGGACTTCCACAGGCCTCGGTCTTGCGCCGCCAGAATCCAGCGGCTCCCTGCGACTCGCTTGATGTCGTCGGTCCACCTGGTGGGGGGTCTGCCAACACTGCGCTTCCCGGTGCGGGGTCGCCACTCCAGCACCTTGTGCCCCGCCCATTTCCACTTCAGTATCGCGACTCGCTGAGCTATGTCGGTGACTCTGGTTAACCTGAATTTACAGACAACCAATTTTTTTAATGACAACTGATTACGCATTATCGTAGTCGTAATTCTTACTTCCATGCACAGTTGACGCGACGAAAACAGTGATCAGTCTGATGAAAGATCTAATAGTATATGTCTTTACTTTTGTAGTTTATATATATACTGACACTACATAATATCTCTTTAGACATCCAATCAATCTGACATCACCAGAGAGAGTGGGCGTTAATCTGCCAACTTGTACCTAATTGCTACTGAGAAGTTTTTAAGATTTTTGACGTGATAACGTCTTATAAATCGATGAACACCGGCTGCACAAACGAAAAAGTGTCACGTTCCGCCTGCGACTGAGCGTGCAAGCGAGAGCGCGGAACAAGCGATAGAGAGGCACAATTGGCCCAAGCGTTGGCTTAGAGAGCGCCCGCCGCCGCCCGCCAGTCATCGTCAATGTTTCTTTATGACGTTATCACGTAACACTATCGTCCGAACCGACTTTACAGACAACCAATTTTTTTTTTTTTTTTGAACCCAGAACCTCATGATCCGCAGCCTAAAAGGTCATTAGACCAATAAAGTTGTTAAGCTTTGGGTATGTCTTAACCGCAACCTAAGATATTTCCCAACAAGTCAACATTACCTCTATATTAACAAAACCTCTTTCGCCTTAACTAAGGTTATCTTTAAGAATATGTCATAATAAAACCATCGTTCTCCTGCAAGTGTAATATACCCTGAGACGACCTGAGTCATGCCTATAAATAACTTGCCCTTTATATGGAATACAGATCAATCCTTCCAGTGATCAAGTGTCCACCTTTGGACGTTCGCAGTAACATCAATATATATGCGGATGGGAAACCAGTGTAAGACCCCTGATGTCGACTACCGGTGCACATACGCCCTTATCCGATGAATGTAAAAACTAAAGTAAGTAAATAAATCTCTTTGCCTCATCGCGAGAATGTTAAGTAGGTACGTAGTTCCAAGGAAAAACTTGAAGAATAAACCTTTTAATTATGACGATGGAGGCAAAATATAAATAAAAAAATTGCTAAGTTAAAAAAATGGGCATTCATGGGCACTGCCGAGGCGCCGCCGACGGATTGTGAAACATGTCATTTCATAGGCGCAACCTAGGTAAAGCGTCGGTGACGCGACCCGGCTTTCCCTCTACCAAAAATCATTCAACACGCTTAAGGTGGAAGACACAGTTCTGCCCGCGAAATTCAAAAATTTGGTTTTTCGCAATTTGTAAACTAATAAGACAAAGTAGGCTTATGGATTAATTTCTTAAACTGGTCACTTTCAAGTAAGTAAAGATTTTTATGTAAACCTGTGAAGATGATAATTCTACTGGCGCAATTAGAATGCCATTAGCGTAGTTTGTCGTATTAGTTTACAAATTGCGAAAAACCAAATTAAATTTGAATTTCGCGGGTAGACTCGAATAATCATCCTTAATGAAGTTTTCATTTAAAATTCACACTAACGTCTGGTTTCAATGGTTACCAATTTATTTTCAACGTGTGTACTGTGTACAGAGCCAAAAATTTATTTTATAATTCCAATTAATATAATTTAATCAAGCGATATCAGCCTTATAGCGATTTCAGAATTTAAAAAAATATATTACACGAGTTATTATATAAAATTAATTTGGCGCTTACACCATTTCTATTTCATGCACTGGATACTGTCTGTCGCATGACGCATCTCATGGGTTTTTGGACACTTTAGATGCCTTCGAATTAGGAAAAACTGTGGTTTAGAGGGGGAATAAAAAATGTGATTGCAGGTTCCAAATAGCATCCGCTGGACTAATTTTCGTCATACATAAAAAGGCAAAAAGTAACCATTTTTTCTTTGTGGAACAAAAATACTGAATTTCAGACAAATAAAATGAAATTTTAATCTAAAGCTAAAACCACAATTATAGGTTAGGTATAGTAATGTATATTCATACTAATTTGCAAATGTAACTTACCCATTCATCGCCTATGGCGTCACCTCTAACAAAGTGCAATTTTACTCCATACATAAATGCAGCACGGCACACCTCGTTAGTCAACATTAGGTCTGTGTTTTGTATACCAAATGCCTCGACACATCTGCGTATTGCGTAAGCGCCATTTTGGTAAGGCAGATAATAATATTCTTTCACTCCTTATTTATTTACCTCAGTTTGTAGGCAGTTTGTAGCAGCTACTGCATCACACACTTTCATACTGCTTTGTATTTGGAGAAAATGGAGAATATTAATTGAGGTAGCGGCCCATGTTTAGGCATGTTTGTCGTTTGGACTTAACGATACAAAAAAGCGTCTGGTCCCAACTGGATGCTAAAAGCAAGAGAGTGAAATGAGCTTGACCTGAAAAGGATTCTTGTTATACGTTATACCTGCATATATTTTATTTAAGTTATACATAAATAATTGTATATAGATTTATCTTTGGTGATAATTTATATCTATATTCAAATATTGAAATTGTTAGATAATAATGTTGAAGAAAAATGCTATTTATTTTATTTATTATATTTATTTATTAATTGAGGTGAACGACGCGATGCGCGAGTCGCCAAAGATCGACATATTATCGCTAAAACGAGGAAATCCTCATAAAAGTTCAATGTAACCACCGTTACAGAAAATTACCTTTTTCGCTGAGCCAGCCAGTGCCTCCATAGCTCAGGGGTTAGAGCACTGGTCTTGTAAACCAGGGGTCGAGAGTTCAAATCTCTCTGGAGGCAATTATCCTAAACAACTTTTTTCAGTTTTAATTAATAATAATTATTATTATACTACTTAATATTATTAAACTTGAAAGTATAAAGAAGTGGAACCTGTCCGTCTGCTTTTTTTACCTTTTCGCATAGCTAACCGCTGAACCAATTTTGACAAAATTTGGCAGGAAGAAAGCTTGCATCGTGAGGAAGGACAAACTTAATCATAATAATATCTAGGAATTCACAGGGGTTAAAAACCAAACGGACGAAGTCGCGGGCACTAGCTTGTAATATAACTTTCTTTCATAGCCCAACAGGCATAATAATCACGTCAACAACAAATGTGGCGCTGACTATTTCTATTGTTTCGTACTAATAATAATTTTATTTTTATAAATGAAAATTTAATATAATTTATTTTAAAAAAACCGACTTACTAACGCCCGGGCACCACTACAAAGTATATAATTTATTGTTGATTTTTTTTAAATCGCTCGACCGATTTCGATAAAATTTATATGAGACCACGTGGAAAGTATACCTTTTCAAACAAAGAAAGAATTTTCCAAATCGGTTCAGGTGTCTTCGAGTAATCGGGGAAAATACATAAAAAAAAAGATACCGACGAATTGAGAAGCTCCTGCTCCTTTTTGAAGTCGGTTCAAAAGTGTGTCTATCTGTCTGGTTACCTGGTCTGTTACCTTTTCACGGCTCACCCGCTGTACCGATCTTGACGAAAGCTTTATTAGCCTCATTAGCGCAAAGGTTAAGGCACGGACTAAAACCGAAAGGTCGACGGGTTCAAGCCTACCCGTTGCACTATTGTAGTTCCTAACTTCCTATACTCATCACAAGCTTTACGCTTAACATGGCTAATAGTTATTTATCTAAATAATTTATAAGGAGAAGATGACTGACTGACTGACTGATCTATCAACGCACAGCTCAAACCACTGGACGGATCGGGCTGAAAGGCATACAGATAGATAGCTACTCGTACTATGACGTAAGCATCCGTTAATAAAAAAAATTTTGAAAGTCAACCCCTAAGGAGGTAAAATAGGGATTCAATAAATTGAAATTAACGTGAGCGAAGCCGCGGGCCAAAGCTAGTTGCATAATAAAATTGAGTTTAAAAAAGTTTAATTAATATAAAAAGAGTTCCAATCCGAGTAAGCCCCATTTGGTTATGGACCACGTCCATTGCAACATTATCTGTGCTCTGAGCAACGCTACGAGCTGTCATCGCGCGGGTTTCCTCCCCTACGATGTCAAACTCGGCCTGCATCTACACGATGCGGCGCTTTCCGCCCTGTCTCCGGGGACTTTCCACAGGGTGAGAGAACCATTGGAGGCTCGTGTGTAACCCCGATAGCTGGACTGGAAGGAACTCGTTACACTTGGCCTCCAACCAACGTATATAAGCCCTAAACTTACTAAAACATCAATAGCGCGGTTTAGAATTTTCTACTATTTAACATTTATCTCAGTGAATATTGATAAAAACCTAGTTAAAATAAATGGTATTGCTATTTATCTATTATTTATATTTTTAAAAATGTTTTCCAAGGTTCATATCCATGTCTAAAATCAAATCTTATTCCATGCAAGTATTTGGATCTTAAAGTGCCATCTATTGACGGTGCAACGAACTAATTAGGAAAAGAAAATTGGTTGATTACGAAGTCGAAACATAATAGAGTAGCTGACAGACTGACAGTTTACAGTATACCCATGATTCCTAGTTCCATGACAGTACCCGACAGATAAGAGATAAGTTCTCAAGCCGTAGAGACAATCAGCCAGCCTCAGCTTCGTAGAACGTCGTCTCTGTCACTAATTTATTGCCGTTTTTCCTTAGGTGTGATAGAATCGACACTCTACGAGCCCAAAGTCAGCCGTTAAGAAATATTTTCTTTTCTTGTCTATGGTCTGTCTACTGCCCTATCAACAAAATGTAAACAAAGGTATACCCGCTTTAATTCTTTCAGACTTTTGCTTCATAAATAAGAAAACATAAAAAGCAACCATGACCATAAATAACTCTTTCGTCTGGAATCTCAGTCTCAGATGACCGTAAAACCCAACTTTGCTGTAAAAGGTACACAGTTTTGAATATATTTGTTTGTTATGTCCGTGATTCGTAATGAGAGTATATTTCGTACATCATATAATGAGCTCAATTGGCAGGAGATAAGGTTGATAGCTAGTTGCCGGCTTCGAGATGCGCAGGCGCAGGTGTGCGGCCGCCTGGTCGTCGCCGCGGCTGCTACGCTCGGTTATGGTATCTCATTTATTAATTTGCGCTGACCAATATGGCAATACATAATATCCTACCGATGGTAGAGATAACAAATACATCTGTATTTCAGATTAATGGACTTCATTCTCATATTATGTATGTTAAGTATATAAGTCTTGATTATTATTTAAGAAAAATTGTCATTTTTTCTTATTAGTAAGGTGCATTGGGGTAATTACGAAAAAGGGGATATTCCGAAAGTCTAAAATTTCTACGAAACCCCTTAACATTCCTTTAAAGGTACCACTGCAATAGATGGCATGTTTAATGCCCCCCGCCGCTTCAGTTGAGTCTAGCCGCTAACATCGAACCGACCCGTGCAAATTCAAATTCTCTGAGCCTACTCATTTTTCGCGCCATTTTCGACATTCGGATTTACCCCGTGCAATTTTTCTCAATGATCTGGTAAGTTATTGAAATATTAATTAGTTTTTCAAATACATTGACGTTTTTACTAAATTATGAAATGATTCAGAATATCGTAGCTCTGTATTTGTTTTTTTTTTCGAAATAGCCCCTGCGGGGCAATTCCGATAGAGCTACCTCGTTTTCAGTTATTGTCAGTGGTTGTCAAACTGCGAATATATTTTATTGGCAAAATAAATATTGTAGTGGACTGCTCATAATAATATTAGGAGCTTCAGCTAACTAAATTGATTAATGGAACATATTGTAGTAATTTTTTAAATTATTGTATTAATTGTAATTAAGTCAATTTTGATTTTGATTTTTATTTAGAACATTATTATGAATAATTAGTTTACTTAACAAAGCATAGGTTCACCCTAAAATGGAATTTTGACCCTCGTATGGGTTAGCTGCTTTGTTTTTTTAACATTATTAACTTTGTACTTTTTTTTTCAGAATTATGCCTCGTACTCGTATGTTCGCAAAAAGAAAAAGGCTTACGAACCAAAAGATTTGGTTCAAGCTTTGCAGATATTAAAGATGGAGAGCACACAATTTACAATCTTTTTGATCGCTTGTGGGAAAGGAAAACGTTTATCGATGTTATAACGAAAATAAAAATTTAGGACACAATGAAGAAAATACTGAAATGGAATTAACTATTTAATAGTTCTCTTAAGCTTAAAATTTAATTATAATTGCTCAAATTGATCTCAATAAAGATTTGCGTGTAATTATTGTTTTGTTTTAATTAGTAACATATTGTGGTTGAAAAGGTAAGTAAATCCTAAATTTGGGAACCATTATTTCTTTGAGGTTCTTGACGGGGTTATTCCGAACCATTAGATGGCTAAATCGATGTTCTCGGTCATCGACAACAGTAATAAGAACAAAATTGACATAAGGACTATCTTGGGTAAAAATGAAATATGAACTCTAAACGGAAACTTAATAAAACTCATTTTTTAAAATATTCGGAATAACCCCAACATATATCGGAATTACTCTAGTTAACAAAAAATACGAACTACATTTTTGAATATTTGTATTTAATTTAAATAAGCATTTCTATTGAATCTCTTAATAAGGATCAATAGGTCATTTATTTATAAAAACGATAGTAAAATTTGTTAGTAAATAAAATTATAAATATTTTAAATTAATTCGACAACGTTAAGCCGCCTGTCATCTCATCAAAATTTCTATCGGAATTCCCCCGATGCACCTTATGCTTATGGTTTATTTTAATAAAATTGAACTTTTAAATTGAAATTATGATTGCTTTTACATAATATGTAAATTTCATCTGCAATACAACTATAGCCAAGATACAATAATTGCTCTACTTAATACTCTAGGCGTCTCAGGTTTTTTTGAGATTATAATGGAATGTAAAAAAATTCCATATTTTCGCAGAGATTAGAACAAGTATTTTTCGCTTTTGTATTTGGGACAAAAATTGTACATAAATAAAATGCACATAAAATTGCAACAATAGGTATGATGCAATAAGGCTGAAAATCTAAGAAGTCGGTTAAAAAGTAATGTTGATATAGTGTTAATCAACATTAAGTACTTTTAGTGTTATTATGTAATAATTTATAACTACTTACCTACTCTTCTATTCTTTACTATTCTATGGACAGAATCTACAAAGTCTACTACTTTTTAAGAATTGAAGAAGTCTTGTGGTCCCTAGCTTTTTATGTTTCCATCCTCCCTAAGTTCTTTTTAGTCTACTGATTATCTCTAAAGCTCATTTGTACCTATTTAGTTCTTAAGATACTTCAAAACAAACCAGGCTCTATCAAAACAGTTAGCAACAGTAACAAAACCAGTCCCCAAGACTCAAGTTGCAAATATTAAGTTGAGCACAACCACCTGAAGGCTGTTCTAAATAAATCGTTAGAGATTAATTCCAGACCGCATTCCTCGGCCGGTCGTCGCCTAACGCGGAACCTCTAATGCTAAATTCCAGCTGTTTTTGCACGAACCAGTTTTTGGAAAAACCCAATCGTGTACGAGCTGCTTTGTTTGTTAGTTTTGGCGTGAATATTTAGTTATTTTTTACAACTGAACTGAAACTGAGACTTTGCTGTTATTGCAAATTTTGCGGGTAGTAAAATATTTGCTACTGGATAATTGCTAGGCCTATACGCAATGTTCAATGAAAAACAGGGATTAACTAAAGAAAAAATATTTTTAAAAATTTAATCCTAGTTTTTTACACCACCCTCAAACGTCGCAGGTTTCTTCACGATGCTTCATCGTTAAAGCAAGTGATAAGTGTTCGATTGCTTAAACGCACATACTAACTGCGAAATGTAAGAGGTTACTGGGATCCGAACCCCGGCCCCGTACTTACTTACCTCACGAACAACTCCTACCTATTACTACATAATATTTATTTATAGTGATGTAATATCGCGAGTTCAATATTGACCAAGTGTCAACACGAGTACTACCTATCTAGTTAAAGCCGCCATTTGTCAATTCTATCACGATTTTATCGCAGCAGAACAAATAGTGCTAATGGCTAGTTCCCATTCCGCAAAGAAGTTCTAAACGTTAATTAAATTAAATGTTTCGAGAATAAGGCGGCTAACAAGCATTTTCTTGTAAAAGCCAACAGTTTAACAGATGCTATCTAAATGTTTACTAACTTGACATAGGTAGGTAAGCATATTACTCAATTTTCGTCTGTACCTTGCTCGAATTATGTTCTCAACAGCCAAGTTATGGTAAAACAAATTGAACTGAACAATTTAGAATGTGACACTTCCATAGCTGAATGTGTACATTCAACCAAATTGGAAGGAAATCTAGAATTTATTAATGCATAGAATATTAAGCACTATCTGATTAAGGTTAAGATGTATTTTACAATAATAATGGAATTGACTCAGGATGTTTGAATTGGTATAGGTACTTAATAGTATGTTAAGGCTGTACTTAATTATAATGTCACAGGTGTATACTGTATATGTATTGCGTAGGTAGGTATACTCATAGCGGCTGTTTTCAAATTAAATGACTTTACAGTCAAGATTTTAAACTTAAAATAGATACATGATAACATGACAGAATGTTAACACTTTATTTTATCCAGAGATTAAAATATAATTGATGAAGCTTTTGTTAATAGCACATGGATGCTTATTCTTGGTGTCAATTTTCATTAGTAAATTGGGACATTTTTTCAATTGAAAATTGCTTGGCAACTGGGAAACACTAAAAACATCTCGGAGTATCTCGGCAGTCGGTATGTTCTCAGTGTAATTATAAAAACGTCAAATAAAGTTGAGATAAGTGGACAAAACATTAAACTTTCTCCTCAAAAGCTTGTTTAATGAGAGAGGTGTTTTTATGGACACCATTAAATTCCATGTAATATCAAAATCAAAATTCAAATTCAAATTATTTATTTGCCAGATTGAGTACATTTAAGATCTTAACAATTATAATACATTCGCTTCAATCCGCCACAGAGTAGCATGCAAATTTGTAATTAGTTACATAGTTAATAGTTGTCCTTATAACTAAGTAATATTATTATTAATTTCAACTACTGAAAAGGTTGCAAGAAATCGTTTATAGTATAAAATTTTTTTTCTTGCAACCATTTCTTAAGTTTATAATTAAATTTTTTCTGTGGGAGCATCCTAATATCATAACTTTTGTTACTGCTGTAAATTAATTTTGATTATGTTTTAACAATAAACGTAGTTATTACTCATGTTTTAACGACTATGCGTATTTGCTACTTATAATACTTACATGAAATGAAAAAAAAAAACAAACGCAAGATTATAATTTTAATAAAATGTGAAAAAAGGTGTTGCCTTATGGATCCGAAACATAGTCGCTTAAAAAGACTGGTCAGGTTCACTCAGCGGGCGATGAAGAGAGCAACGCTCAGACTATCCCTTTGGGGTCAAATCAACAGATGAGGAGATCCATAGGAGAACTCAGAGAACTGAATCTACTTAGCTCGCTTAGTTCGTAACTCAACTATACCTGAGCTAAGCTAAGTTAATTCAGTCTGTAGTCTGTACCCACTACTTTTACGACGCTTAACTTCACGCCAGGAATGAGCTTCTTTATTAAATTTTTTTTTCAGAATATTTGCCAAGCTGGACAATTGGACTTGGAGGGAAAAGTAGAATATATTCTCATCTTCCCTCTTAGGAAGAGGGTTTGACAATAGTGCAACGGGTGGGGATCGAACCGCGTCGTCGCGTCGACCTTTCAGTTTTCAGTCCGCACTCCGCACCTACTATACTATACTACTACGTCAGACTATTGACTATATTGAGGCTATTGACTATATTTGATTCTTGAACGATTTATGTTTTTAGTATTTAAACTATAAGAACAATCTTTATTGTCGTTGTCTTGACCAATGGATGTCCACAGCTGGACTATTTCCCTTGAAAATATCGCCAGAACACGGATTTGTCACATTCGTGGCCAACTCTTGGACTCCAGAGGCTCCCAGCTTATCAGTACAATAAAACACGTGAATTATACTAACGAGTGTACATTAAACGTGGAGTGCGGACACCTTGATAAGCATCACACTCTCAGGTGTGAGGGTAATTAAGTTAATTTTCACCTTTGGCACTGGATTTTCAAGAAACACGAGTTGTATTGGAAGGTATACAAATAGTGTCAAATAGTGTGTCACACACTAGTGATTTATGTGGTTTATTGAATTCTAAACTATCCTATTCTTATCCTTATTCATAATATAAACCTAAACGCCAAGTGTATTTGTTTGAACTACTGATGGAATTCATTTTTTAGGGTTCCGTACCCAAAGGGTGCCAACGGGACCCTATTACTAAGCCTCCGCTGTCCGTCCGTCTGTCAGCGGCCTGTATCTCGTAAATCGTAATAGATATACAGTTGAAATTTTCACATATTTTGTATTTCTATTGCCGCTATAACAACAAATAATAAAAATTAAATTAAATTAAAAAAATTAAATTAAAATATTTCCATGGGTACATGGAAATATTTTAATTTAATTTTTTTAACGGAACCCTAAAAGAGCGAGGCCCGACTCGCACTTGGCCGATTTTTTAATGAACTTGACTTGAACAGAGACATTTTCTTCTTTTTATCCCGAACAATAAAGTGTTCCCGTGGGATTTTTATAATAAGAGCAAAAGCCATAGTTTATTATTAGGTACCTAGCCAATTTACTTTTTATGGAGAGTAATTTTTATGTTCGTAAGTATTGGTAATATATTGGTATTGGCGCACTTGGCGTGCTTAGTTGACTATTGCTTATGCCCTTCTCATTCCGGGAGCAGATTCTGATCTCAGCAGTGAGCCGGCGATAGCTTGAGAGGAGACATAAAAATATTTCAGAAATAAGTTGAAAAGTCACCAGTGTGCGCCAGTCATAGACAAGTTGGTACCACGCACTGGTGCAACCTGCTCGAAGCAAACATAAGTTTGGGGACCTTAGAACCGTTTAAGGCGAGGCATTTCAACGCGAGGCACGATTTTAGGAGGTGAGGTGTGGAGCGCCGCCCGCGCGCGCCTCACGCGTCTCGCTCCGCGCGCTGCACTGTTCTATTCTCGAGACCTCAGCGCTACGCCGCAGTATGAAATATTTCAGTAGACCAAGATCAACAGATTACTTATATTACGTATAAAATGCATAAAGTAATTTTATTTTTCAGATTATAAATATAAAAAATAAGTAGAGTAAGTATTCATTACTTTATTTAGAGATAAACTTACCTACCTAATTATGTACTTTTATTTATCATGGGTTATTTTTGAATCACCATTCATATATTAAAGATGCGTTCCAACCATAAAACTGAAGGACTTTTCACAAGAACTTTGTACAAAACGAAAAAAAATTAACTCTCAAGTTCCAATATAAAAATGCGCAATTAGCTGACGGTAGTATGGTCCAAATTCTTTTCGTTTCAGCACATAAATTTCTTGTGTGCAAGGTTCAGTTTCATGAGCGTTGAAAGTGTGACACATAAAATTTGGACGGTAATAAAAACAAATCATAAATATTTTTTTGGTATGTTTTATTATAATGTAATGTTTTATTAATATTATTTGGTCATCATTTATTTCTTTACAAATCCGACAATTTTTTTTTTAATCCGACTTCAAACGCCACAAAGTATAATAATCCTACTATAATATTATAAATGCGAAAGTTTGTGAGGATGTATGGATGAATGGATGTTTGTTACTCTATAACTTCACAACGAATGAACCGATTTGGCTGAAATTTGGAATGGAGATAGCTAATACCCAGGATTAGTACATAGGCTACTTTTTATTCCAAAAAGTTAGAGTTTCCGCGGGAATTAAAAAACCTTAATCTACGCGGCCGAAGTCGCGGGCATCATCTAGTTAATATAAAAAAAAACATTTTTAAAAACCGATTTCAAACGCCCGCGCCAGTAAAAAGTAATATAATCGAGTAATCAGTAAAACATACATAAAAAGATTCCGATGAATCCAATGATGAAAGTGATGAGAACTCAGAGTAACTATTAGTAGGTATAGAGCAGAGGTTCCCAAACTTTTTTTGCTCATAGACCCCTTTCAAAAGTTTGCTGGTTCCGGTGGACCCCCTGCAGCTAAATTTCTATCATATTTCCAGTCGACAAAAAATGTGAAGATAAATTATGAAAATTGGCGTTGCGAGTGAGTTCCAACCACGAAAACAACATTCTTTGAAAAAAAAAGAGAATTGATTGGTAAATTAATTAATTGATTGTGCTGTGAGTGGATGTCAAAAGTAAAGTTGACCATTCAAAAAGAAGTGATTCCATCTCAAGCTTACATTTTTGACATCTACTCACAGCACAAAAACCAATCAATTCTCACTTATTTTATTTAGAAAACTCGGAGTGGTAAAAATAAAAAAATAGTATATTTTCTTGTGTTGTATTTATTCAAATACTATGTAAGTAACTATTAATTATTATTATTGTTATCATATTTTACAATATTATATTAAGTAAGTATAGTAAATCAAAATATAATTGTACCTGCAATCAAAATTAAACATTAATAACGTACACGTAACACCTGAGAGTTCTCCATAATGTTCTCGAAGGTGTGTGAAGTCCACCAATTCGCATTGGGCCAGCATGGTGGACTATGGCCTGTAACCCTTCTCTTAGAGTAGACCTCGCTGGGTTGATAATAAAGATGACTTATATTAGTGAAACACCACACAGTCGGGAAATAAACAATTACTAATAAATTAGGGACAAAAAGTTCTACCTTTCTCGGATTTCTGTTCCAAATAAATAAATAAGTAATAAATAAAATAAAAGTATGTATAGCAAAAGGCAGCCTACTTACTTTTTCCGTCGCTGGCAATCACTAAGATCGATTCACTTTAGGTACTTTTCTCTCCGAAATTCCGGGAACAAATAAGTAACGTTTATTCTTGGCATTCGTATTTATATTGGTGAAGAATCAAACAAGTTCATGCAAGATTGCAAGCACACACACCACCCACAAGTCGTATTTGGTCCCTTTGCACGTCTGAACAAGCGTTGCAGACGGCGCGTCGGCGGCGGCTTCACTATCGACCCCCGCTTACGAATTGTGAACCCCCATTTTTCTGTCACGCCAACGTAGACCCCCGTCGAGTCTCCCGTGGACCCCTGGGGGTCCACCTGGACCACTTTGGGAATTACTGGTATAGAGTGCTAATATCGCACTGTTCGCCCAATACGCAGTGTGGACAGGTGAACTATAGTTACCTATATTGATAGATACGTGTCGAATAGGGATGGGTAATAATGCGCCGCAAGCGCAATTGTCGATGAATACAGCTGAATGGCACAATACTTTACCTTACTTATGTAATGATCTGTTTTTTTTAGTAAATCAATATTGTTTTTTAATTTGAAAGTATGAATGTGCTTAGATTTGTATATTATATAAAAAGAAAGTTAAAAATAAAACGAGCTATTTTATCTTCATATTTATTTTTGAGTTATTATTGACCCATAACCGCCGACTTATCATATTAAGCGACATTTTTACCTAAATTGAGCTTTTATTACAAAACGATATTTTAAACTATAAAGGACTATAAACTATGATGGGCACGTCAACATTTCCTATTAAAATAACTGAAACATATTTGAAGTTAATATTTTATGTTCCCGGGAAATAAATTTGTAAAAACAGAAAATAAATCGGCCAAAAAACAAATAAGTTATAAGCGTTTTTATTATAACTACTAAATCTACTTATCTCTTTATAAAATGAAATTTTCTATAGAGCGTGTATGAAGCTGCTGACTTGTGACATCACACTTCTATAGCACTTTATCTGTCTAACAGGAAACTTTAGAGGTTTATATTTCCGAGACTAGTTAAGATATTTAAAAAAAAACGGCATAGTGTTATAATATTTAAAAACATTATTTTAAAGAAATAAGAAAATATCAGTCAAATACAAAATTCGCTAGTTTATCGTCACTGTAATGTTAGACACACGGTTTATCGCGTCGCGACGCGTCGCCAGTCACCTTACCAGTGCGGCCGCGGCCTAAGCGTTCCGACTTGATAATATGAAAAAATGATTAGGAGTATGGGCTTAATTGAAAACTGCCTTAGCTTCTCTTCCAAGTTAGACTGCATAGTCGATCGCAATCAAGGATTTACTTGTATTGTAACTTGATAACAAATAAAAATAAAATCGCAAGTGCAAGAGTGCTGCGGTGTATAACTTTATTGCTCGCAGTACCAACGATAAATAATCAACCGGCAGTCGGCATCGAACGCGTCACATCACTATCCGAGTTTGCAATCGAAGCGGGGTTGCGGGGCAGTGCGGGCGGTGCGTGTCGCCTCCCGTCCCACGTCTCTTTCAACCCCGCGAAGCGTAATTTCTATTTTACTTAAAATTATAAAAACTTGACCAACCGGTGAAATGTGATGCTGGAATTTTGTTTAGTTGTTTTTCTTGTATCATTCTTACAAGTTTTTACGGCACATTTAACCATTTTTTAAATTTAATTCTGCTAAAAGCTCGCAACAGTCATTTACACCGCTAGTACTCGTATGACTACCAGCGCTTGCGAACGGACCGATCCAATGTTCTCACCGGTGTCCACAGTTCCCAGTTAGAAACGAGCGCTCTATACCTACTAATTCTTACTCTGAGGATGAGAATCTCCTCCTTTTTTGAAGTCGATTAAAAATAATTTTCGTTGGTACACGTTTCTGTAGTCGGGTGAGCCTAAATAGAAACGACGAAACTGATGCGCGACGATGATGATATAATATGAGACACTCGTTTGGTCGTTTGTTGATGTCGAGCGAGTATCGTGAATCGGTTTGATCGTTTGTTTCTATTTAGTAGTAACTCTGTTCTAGAGTCTGCTGCGCGATTCCGCGATCGAACGCTGCGATCGAGTTGCGTTTTCGGCGTTCCGTGAGTGAATTTGAATGCCAGTCTACACTATCATTTTTTATAGATCGACTAGCTGATGCCTGCGACTTCGTCTGCGTAGATTTAGTTTTTAAAATCCCTCGGGAACTCTTTGATGTTCGGGGATAAAAAGTAGCCTATCACTCTCCAGGTCTTCAAATAAACCCATGCAAAAAAATCACGTCGATCCGTAGCTCTGTTGCGGCGTGATTGAAGGACAAACCAATAAACACACTTTCGCATTTACAATGATTCGGATCGGATCACAACCATACGATACGACACAGGGATCGTAGCGATCGTATCGAATAAGCAAGAAAGAGGAAATGGATGCCAAAATTTAAAAAGACACCGCCATATTGGAATTCTTTGTTATTGGACCGATTTCGTTCAAAATCGATTTTAGGCTTCTCTAGGGTCAAGAAAGAGGAAAGTTGCCAAAATTGTAAAAAGTCCCGGCCATCTTGAAATTCTATTTTATTGGACCGATTTCGTTCAAAATCGATATTTAGGCTTCTCTGGGGTCAAGATAGAGGAAAAGGTTGCCAATATTTTAAAAAGTCCCCGCCATATTGAAATTCTGTTATTGGACCGATTTCGTTCAAAATCGATATTTAAGGTTCCGTGGGGTCAAGAAAGAGGAAATGGTTGCCAAAATTTTAAAAAGACCCCGCCATATAGAAATTCTATGTTATTGGACCGATTTCGTTCAAAATCGATATTTAGGCTTCTCTGGGGTCAAGATAGAGGAAATGGTTGCCAATATTTTAAAAAGTCCCCGCCATATTGAAATTCTATGGTATTGGACCGATTTCGTTCAAAATCGAATATTTAAGGTTCCGTGGGGTCAAGAAAGAGGAAATGGTTGCCAAAATTTTAAAAAGACCCCGCCATATAGAAATTCTATGTTATTGGACCGATTTCGTTCAAAATCGATATTTAGGCTTCTCTGGGGTCAAGATAGAGGAAATGGTTGCCAATATTTTAAAAAGTCCCCGCCATATTGAAATTCTATGGTATTGGACCGATTTCGTTCAAAATCGATATCTAAGGTGCCCTGGGGTCAAGAAATTGGAAATGATTGCCAAAATTGTAAAAAGTCCCGGCCATATTGAAATTCTATATTATTGGACCGATTACGTTCTAAATCGATATCTAAGGTGCCCTAGGGTCAAGAAAGAGGAAATAGTAGTCAAAATATTAAAAAGTCTCCGCCATATTGAAATTCTTTGTTATTGGACCGATTTCGATCAAAATCGATATTTAGGCTTCTCTAGGGTCAAGAAAGAGGAAATAGTTTCCAAAATTTTAAAAAGTCCCGGCAATATTGAAATTCTATTTTATTGGACCGATTTCGTTCAAAATCGATATTTAGGCTTCTTTGGGGTCAAGAAAGAGGAAATGGTTGCCAAAATTTTAAAAAGTCCCCGCCATATTGAAATTATAATTTATTGGACCGATTTCGTTCAAAATCGATATCTAAGGTGCCCTGGGGTCAAGAAAGAGGAAATGTTTGCCAAAATTTCAAAAAGTCCCCGCCATATTGAAATTATATTTTATTGGACCGATTTCGTTCAAAATCGATATCTAAGGTGCCCTGGGGTCAAGAAATTGGAAATGGTTGCCAAAATTGTATAAAGTCCCGGCTATATTGAAATTCTATATTATTGGACCGATTACGTTAAAAATCGATATCTTAGATGCCCTAGGGTCAAGAAAGAGGAAATAGTTGCTAAAATTTTAAAAAATCCTCGCCATATTGAAATTCTTTGTTATTGGACCGATTTCGATCTAAATCGATATTTAGGCTTCTCTGGGGTCAAGAAAGAGGACATAGTTGCCAAAATTTTAAAAAGTCCCGGCCATATTGAAATTCTATTTTATCTGACCGATTTCGTTCAAAATCGATATTTCGGCTTCTTTGGGGTCAAAAAAGAGGAAATGGTTGCCAAAATTTTAAAAAGTCCCCGCCATATTGAAATTATATTTTATTGGACCGATTTCGTTTAAAATCAATATCTAAGGTGCCCTGGGGTCAAGAAAGAGGAAATGGTTGCCAAAATTTCAAAAAGTCCCCGCCATATTGAAATTATATTTTATTGGACTGATTTCAATATGGTTCAAAGAATTTCAATATGGCGGGGATTTTTTAAAATTTTAGGTACCATTTCCTCTTTTTTGACCCCAGAGAAACCTAAATATCGATTTTCAACGAAATCGGTCGAATAACAAAGAATTTCAATATGGCGGGGACTTTTGAAAATTTTGGCAACCATTTCGTCTTTCTTGACTCTAGGGAACCGTAAATATAGATTTTGAACGAAATCGGTCCAACAACAAAGAATTTCAATATGGCGGGGACTTTTTAAAATTTTAGGTACCATTCCCTCTTTCTTGACCCCAGAGAAACCTAAATATCGATTTTGAATGAAATCGGTCGAATAACAAAGAATTTCAATATGGCCGGGACTTTTTACAATTTTGGCAACCATATACAATTTCTTGACCCCCGGGAAGCCTAAAAATCGATTTTGAACGAAATCGGTCCAATAACAAAGAATTTCAATGTGGCGGGGACTTTTCGAAATTTTGGCATCCATTTCCTCTTTTTTGACCCTAGGGCACCTTAGATCTCGATTTTGAATGAAATCGGTCCAATAACGTGGAATTTCAATATGGCGGGGTATTTTTAAAATTTTGGCAACTATTTCCTCTTTCTTGACCCCAGAGAAGCCTAAATATCGATTTTGAACGAAATCGGTCCAATAACATAGAATTTCAATATGGCGGCGACTTTTTAAAATTTTGGCAACCATTTCCTCTTTCTTGACCCCACGGAACCTTAAATATCGATTTTGAACGAAATCGATCCAATAACATAGAATTTCAATATGGCGGGGACTTTTTAAAATATTGGAAACCATTTCCTCTATCTTGACCCCATAGAAGCCTAAATATCGATTTTGAACGAAATCGGTCCAATAACATAGAATTTCAATATGGCAAGGACTTTTTAAAATTTTGGCAACCATTTCCTCTTTTTTGACCCCAAAGAAGCCTAAATATCGATTTTCAATTAAATCAGTCGAATAACAAAGAATTTCAATATGGCGGTGACTTGTTAAAATTTTGGCATCCATTTCGTCTTTCTTGACTCTAGGGAACCGTAAATATAGATTTTGAACGAAATCGGTCCAACAACAAAGAATTTCAATATGGCGGGGACTTTTTAAAATTTTAGGTACCATTCCCTCTTTCTTGACCCCAGAGAAACCTAAATATCGATTTTGAACGAAATCGGTCCAATAAAATATAATTTCAATATGGCGGGGACTTTTTAAAATTTTGGCAACCATTTCCTCTATCTTGAAGAAGAGAAGAGAGAGCCCCAGAGAAGCCTAAATATCGATTTTGAACGAAATCGGTCCAATAACAAAGAATTTCAATATGGCGGCGACAAGTTGCAAATGAGCTTCATCTTCTTCGAACGCCTAAGTAGCTCTTCGTAAATCATAGCTAAGATCCATCTCGATCACGTCTTTCAAATAGAAATAAACCGCATCAAAATCGGTGTATTCGTTAGGGAGCTACAAGGGAACAGAGAACTACACGGACACTAGCATATTCTTATTCACTATAGGGAGAATATTATAATGTTAACATAGTCTATGATCGCAGACTTAAAAAAAAAAAGAATATTAGTCAAATTGGAGTTTACTAATATCCTCCTCTCCCCTCCAAATAAGCGGAAAGCTTGTGATAGGAGTGGGTACGACAATAGTGCAACGGGTGGGATTCGAACCTGCGACCTTTCAATTTTCAGTCCGCACCTTTAACCGTTGGGCTACTGAGGTCTATTCAATTCAAACAAACAAACAAATCTTTCCTCTTTATAATATTAACTAGTAGGGCGCGTGGGTGCGCGGCCCGCAAGCGGACCGCGGTTTTTCTATCGTCAAGTGGACTTTCAGGTCCTGATCATTTTCTATCAAATAAACACTCTTCCATCTTTTATACTCTCCGAGATAGATGCCGATGAAATTGGTATGGCCGCTATCTTGAATCGGCCATTTTGGTTTTTTTTTCAGCTCACTGTCAATTGGATGAGGTTTCGAGTGACTTTTGTTCGAGCACCCCCACCTATCTTCATTACCATGGCCGTGCTCCTCACCCACCTTCCAAACCCTCGATCATCATATATCATCATTTGTCATAATGAAAATTCTTCAATAAAAACAAATCTTGAAAAGGAACCGTATCAAAGTCTTGCATGATTCCCGGCTTATAGTCTCTTCAATATTAGCCATATATTTTGTATGAAGAAAAAAAAACCGCCATCTTGGATTTTTTTTCTATTCATCAAATAGACCTTTAGGCCCTGATCATCTTTTGCCAAGAAACCGTTCTTCCATCTTTTATACTCCCCGAGATAGACACCGAAGAATATTGTATGGCGGCCATCTTTTTTCCGCCATTTTGAATTTTTTTTCAGCTCGCTGCGAATTGGATGAGGTTTCGAGTGATATTTGTTCGAGCACCACCCACCTATCTTCGATACCCTGGCCGTGCTCTTCACCCGTCTCCGAAATCCTCAATCATCAGCTCTCTCCATAATTTTCCTCCGAATGAATTTTTGTCTTCTGTACGAAACAATCAGTGAAAAAAAATTTTTTCATACTAAATTTTACAGGAGAGGTGATCAATCAGTCAGTGAATCAGTGAATCAGCACGAACAGCTATATATATATTAACTAGCATTTGCTCGGTGCGCGAGCTGCTAAAGCAGCTCGCGGGAAGTGTTATTGCTACAGGTAGGGCGCGTGGGTGCGCGGCCCGCTAAAGCGGACTGCGATTGTTCGGCTTTATTTATTTCGCTCGGTGCGCGAGCTGCTAAAGCAGCTCGCGGGAAGTGTTATTACTACAAGTAGGGCGCGTGGGTGCGCGGCCCGCTAAAGCGGACCGCGATTTTTTTACTCATCAAGTAGACCTTCGGATTCTGGTCATCTTTTGCCAAAAAATTTGTTCGAGCACACCCCACCTATCTGCAATAACCTGGCCGTGCTCCTCATTCACAAAAGAAAAAGAAAAAAAAACAAAAAAAAAAGAAAAAAAAAGAAAAAAAGCAAATGTAAAATGAAAAAAAAGAAAAAGAAAAAAAGCCCTATGAACCTATCAAAATCAATGTCTTGCATAGTTCCCAACTTCTAGTCCCTTCAATATTCCCCATACATTTAGTATGGAAAAAAAAATCCGCCATCTTGAATTTTTTTCCTACTCACCAGGTAGACCTCTGGGTTTTGATCATCTTTTGTCGAGAAACCGCTCCTCCATCTTTTATGGTCTCCGAGTGAGAGACGGACAAAATTTGCCGCCATTTTTTTTCCGCCATTTTGGAATTTTTTTTTAACTCACTGGCAACTGCTCGAGGTTTCGAATGACATTTGGTCGAGTACCCTCCACCTATCTTGTATACCCTGGCCGTGCCCCTCGCCCGTCTCCGAACTCCTCACTCATCAGCTCTCGCCACCTTTCTCCGAGTCACATTCTTTGAGCTCTATACGACACCATGGGTGAAAAAAATTTTTTTCATACAAAATTTTACAGGAGAGGGTCGGAAATTTGAGACGTCACAGCTCGGCCGCCATCTTGTTTTTTTAATTTTTTTCACTTTTTCTGTTAATCGTTTACTAATTTCTACAATAATCCAAAATTTCAAAGAAATCGGTTGGAAAACAAAAGTGTTGCAAGATTCACGTCGGCCGCCATCTTGTTTTTCCGAAATGTCATAATTTTCCCCAACTCGAATCCCCCCCCCAAACACATCTCCCGAACATCATTGTATCGATTTCCGTCTCCTTCTAGGAGAACAATTATGTCAATGAGTCAGTGAGTGAGTCAGTGGTAATCGAGCTATATATATTATAACAAGCATTTGCTCGGTGCGCGAGCTGCTAAAGCAGCTCGCGGGAAGTGTTATTGCTACAAGTAGGGCGCGTGGGTGCGCGGCCCGCTAAAGCGGACCGTGATTGTTCGGCTTTATTTATTTCGCTCGGTGCGCGAGCTGCTAAAGCAGCTAATTTTTTTCACTTTTTCTGTTAATCGTTTACTAATTTCTACAATAATCCAAAATTTCAAAGAAATCGGTTGGAAAACAAAAGAGTTGCAAGATTCACGTCGGCCGCCATCTTGTTTTTCCGAAATGTCATAATTTTCCCCAACTCGAAGCCCCCCCCCAAACACATCTCCCGAACATCATTATATCGATTTCCGTCTCCTTCTAGGAGAACAACCCTGTCAATGAGTGAGTCAGTGAATCAGTGAGTGGTAATCGAGCTATATATAGTATTTCGCTCGGTGCGCGAGCTGCTAAAGCAGCTCGCGGGAAGTTTTATTACTACAAGTAGGGCGCGTGGGTGCGCGGCCCGCTAAAGCGGACCGCGATTGTTCGGCTTTATTTATTTCGCTCGGTGCGCGAGCTGCTAAAGCAGCTCGCGGGAAGTGTTATTGCTACAAGTAGGGCGCGTGGGTGCGCGGCCCGCTAAAGCGGACCGCGATTTTTTTACTCTTCAAGTAGCCCTTCGGATTCTGGTCATCTTTTGCCAAAAAATTTGTTCGAGCACACCCCACCTATCTGCAATAACCTGGTCGTGCTCCTCATTCACAAAAGAAAAAGAAAAAAAAATGAAAAAAAAAACAAAAAAAAAACAAATGTAAAATGAAAAAAAAGAAAAAGAAAAAAAGCCCTATGAACCTATCAAAATCAATGTCTTGCATAGTTCCCAACTTCTAGTCCCTTCAATATTCCCCATACATTTAGTATGGGAAAAAAAAAATCCGCCATCTTGAATTTTTTTCCTACTCACCAGGTAGACCTCCGGGTTTTGATCATCTTTTGTCGAGAAACCGCTCCTCCATCTTTTATAGTCTCCGAGAGAGAGACGGACAAAATTTGCCGCCATTTTTTTTCCGCCATTTTGGAATTTTTTTTCAACTCACTGGCAACTGCTCGAGGTTTCGAATGACATTTGGTCGAGCACCCTCCACCTATCTACTATACCCTGGCCGTGCCCCTCGCCCGTCTCCGAACTCCTCACTCATCAGCTCTCGCCACCTTTCTCCGAGTCACATTCTTTGAGCTCTATACGACACCATGGGTGAAAAAAATTTTTTTCATACAAAATTTTACAGGAGAGGAGTTGGAAATTTGAGACGTCACAGCTCGGCCGCCATCTTGTTTTTTTAATTTTTTTCACTTTTTCTGTTAATCGTTTACTAATTTCTACAATAATCCAAAATTTCAAAGAAATCGGTTGGAAAACAAAAGTGTTGCAAGATTCACGTCGGCCGCCATCTTGTTTTTCCGAAATGTCATAATTTTCCCCAACTCGAATCCCCCCCCCAAACACATCTCCCGAACATCATTGTATCGATTTCCGTCTCCTTCTAGGAGAACAATTATGTCAATGAGTCAGTGAGTGAGTCAGTGGTAATCGAGCTATATATATTATAATAACAAGCATTTGCTCGGTGCGCGAGCTGCTAAAGCAGCTCGCGGGAAGTGTTATTGCTACAAGTAGGGCGCGTGGGTGCGCGGCCCGCTAAAGCGGACCGTGATTGTTCGGCTTTATTTATTTCGCTCGGTGCGCGAGCTGCTAAAGCAGCTAATTTTTTTCACTTTTTCTGTTAATCGTTTACTAATTTCTACAATAATCCAAAATTTCAAAGAAATCGGTTGGAAAACAAAAGAGTTGCAAGATTCACGTCGGCCGCCATCTTGTTTTTCCGAAATGTCATAATTTTCCCCAACTCGAAGCCCCCCCCCAAACACATCTCCCGAACATCATTATATCGATTTCCGTCTCCTTCTAGGAGAACAACCCTGTCAATGAGTGAGTCAGTGAATCAGTGAGTGGTAATCGAGCTATATATAGTATTTCGCTCGGTGCGCGAGCTGCTAAAGCAGCTCGCGGGAAGTTTTATTACTACAAGTAGGGCGCGTGGGTGCGCGGCCCGCTAAAGCGGACCGCGATTGTTCGGCTTTATTTATTTCGCTCGGTGCGCGAGCTGCTAAAGCAGCTCGCGGGAAGTGTTATTGCTACAAGTAGGGCGCGTGGGTGCGCGGCCCGCTAAAGCGGACCGCGATTTTTTTACTCTTCAAGTAGCCCTTCGGATTCTGGTCATCTTTTGCCAAAAAATTTGTTCGAGCACACCCCACCTATCTGCAATAACCTGGTCGTGCTCCTCATTCACAAAAGAAAAAGAAAAAAAAATGAAAAAAAAAACAAAAAAAAAACAAATGTAAAATGAAAAAAAAGAAAAAGAAAAAAAGCCCTATGAACCTATCAAAATCAATGTCTTGCATAGTTCCCAACTTCTAGTCCCTTCAATATTCCCCATACATTTAGTATGGGAAAAAAAAAATCCGCCACCTTGAATTTTTTTCCTACTCACCAGGTAGACCTCCGGGTTTTGATCATCTTTTGTCGAGAAACCGCTCCTCCATCTTTTATAGTCTCCGAGAGAGAGACGGACAAAATTTGCCGCCATTTTTTTTCCGCCATTTTGGAATTTTTTTTCAACTCACTGGCAACTGCTCGAGGTTTCGAATGACATTTGGTCGAGCACCCTCCACCTATCTACTATACCCTGGCCGTGCCCCTCGCCCGTCTCCGAACTCCTCACTCATCAGCTCTCGCCACCTTTCTCCGAGTCACATTCTTTGAGCTCTATACGACACCATGGGTGAAAAAAATTTTTTTCATACAAAATTTTACAGGAGAGGAGTTGGAAATTTGAGACGTCACAGCTCGGCCGCCATCTTGTTTTTTTAATTTTTTTCACTTTTTCTGTTAATCGTTTACTAATTTCTACAATAATCCAAAATTTCAAAGAAATCGGTCGGAAAACAAAAGAGATGCAAGATTCACGTCGGCCGCCATCTTGTTTTTCCGAAATGTCATAATTTTCCCCAACTCGAATCCCCCACCTGGACATATCTCCCCTACATCATTATATCGATTTCCGTCTCCTTCTAGGAGAACAACCCTGTCAATGAGTGAGTGAGTGAGTGAGTGAGTGTGTCAGTCAGTGGTAATCGAGCTATATATATTATAACTAGCGTTTGCTCGGTGCGCGAGCTGCTAAAGCAGCTCGCGGGAAGTGTTATTGCTCCAAGTAGGGCGCGTGGGTGCGCGGCCCGCTAAAGCGGACCGCGATTGTTCGGCTTTATTTATTTCGCTCGGTGCGCGAGCTGCTAAAGCAGCTCGCGGGAAGTGTTATTCCTACAAGTAGGGCGCGTGGGTGCGCGGCCCGCTAAAGCGGACCGCGATTTTTTTACTCATCAAGTAGCCCTTCGGATTCTGGTCATCTTTTGCCAAAAAATTTGTTCGAGCACACCCCACCTATCTGCAATAACCTGGCCGTGCTCCTCATTCACAAAAGAAAAAGAAAAAAAAATGAAAAAAAAGAAAAAAAAAAATGAAAAATGAAAAAAAAGAAAAAGAAAAAAAGCCCTATGAACCTATCAAAATCAATGTCTTGCATAGTTCCCAACTTCTAGTCCCTTCAATATTCCCCATACATTTTGTATGTAAAAAAAAAAATCCGCCATCTTGAATTTTTTTCCTACTCACCAGGTAGACCTCCGGGTTGTGATCACCTTTTGTCGAGAAACCGCTCCTCCATCTTTTATAGTCTCCGAGAGAGAGACGGACAAAATTTGCCGCCATTTTTTTTCCGCCATTTTGGAATTTTTTTTCAACTCACTGGCAACTGCTCGAGGTTTCGAATGACATTTGGTCGAGCACCCTCCACCTATCTTCTACACCCTGGCCGTGCCCCTCGCCCGTCTCCGAACTCCTCACTCATCAGCTCTCTCCACCTTTCTCCGAGTCACATTCTTTGAGCTCTATACGACACCATGGGTGAAAAAAATTTTTTTCATACAAAATTTTACAGGAGAGGGGTCGGAAATTTGAGACGTCACAGCTCGGCCGCCATCTTGTTTTTTTAATTTTTTTCACTTTTTCTGTTAATCGTTTACTAATTTCTACAATAATCCAAAATTTCAAAGAAATCGGTTGGAAAACAAAAGAGTTGCAAGATTCACGTCGGCCGCCATCTTGTTTTTCCGAAATGTCATAATTTTCCCCAACTCAAATCCCCCCCTCGAACACATCTCCCGAACATCATTATATCGATTTCCGTCTCCTTCTAGGAGAACAACCCTGTCAATCAGTGAGTGAGTGAGTGTGTCAGTGAGTCAGTGGTAATCGAGCTATATATATTATAACTAGTATTTCGCTCGGTGCGCGAGCTGCTAAAGCAGCTCGCGGGAAGTGTTTTACTAAAAGTAAGGCGCGTGGGTGCGCGGCCCGCTAAAGCGGACCGCGATTGTTCGGCTTTATTTACTTCGCTCGGTGCGCGAGCTGCTAAAGCAGCTCGCGGGAAGTGTTATTACTACAAGTAGGGCGCGTGGGTGCGCGGCCCGCTAAAGCGGACCGCGATTTTTTTACTCATCAAGTAGCCCTTCGGATTCTGGTCATCTTTTGCCAAAAAATTTGTTCGAGCACACCCCACCTATCTGTAATAACCTGGCCGTGCTCCTCATTCACAAAAGAAAAAGAAAAAAAAAGAAAAAAAATGAAAAAAAAGAAAAAAAAAACAAATGTAAAATGAAAAAAAAAAAAAAAGAAAAAAAGCCCTATGAACCTATCAAAACCAATGTCTTGCATAGTTCCCAACTTCTAGTCCCTTCAATATTCCCCATACATTTAGTATGGAAAAAAAAAGTCCGCCATCTTGAATTTTTTTCCTACTCACCAGGTAGACCTCCGGGTTTCGATCATCTTTTGTCGAGAAACCGCTCCTCCATCTTTTATAGTCTCCGAGAGAGAGACGGACAAAATTTGCCGCCATTTTTTTTCCGCCATTTTGGAATTTTTTTTCAACTCACTGGCAACTGCTCGAGATTTCGAATGACATTTGGTCGAGCACCCTCCACCTATCTACTATACCCTGGCCGTGCCCCTCGCCCGTCTCCGAACTCCTCACTCATCAGCTCTCGCCACCTTTCTCCGAGTCACATTCTTTGAGCTCTATACGACACCATGGGTGAAAAAAATTTTTTTCATACAAAATTTTACAGGAGAGGGGTCTGAAATTTGAGACGTCACAGCTCGGCCGCCATCTTGTTTTTTTAATTTTTTTCACTTTTTCTGTTAATCGTTTACTAATTTCTACAATAATCCAAAATTTCAAAGAAATCGGTTGGAAAACAAAAGAGTTGCAAGATTCACGTCGGCCGCCATCTTGTTTTTCCGAAATGTCATAATTTTCCCCAACTCGAATCCCCCACCTGGACATATCTCCCCTACATCATTATATCGATTTCCGTCTCCTTCTAGGAGAACAACCCTGTCAATGAGTGAGTGAGTGAGTGAGTGAGTGTGTCAGTCAGTGGTAATCGAGCTATATATATTACTAGCATTTGCTCGGTGCGCGAGCTGCTAAAGCAGCTCGCGGGAAGTGTTTTACTAAAAGTAAGGCGCGTGGGTGCGCGGCCCGCTAAAGCGGACCGCGATTGTTCGGCTTTATTTATTTCGCTCGGTGCGCGAGCTGCTAAAGCAGCTCGCGGGAAGTGTTATTACTACACGTAGGGCGCGTTGGTGCGCGGCCCGCTAAAGCGGACCGCGATTTTTTTACTCCTCAAGTAGACCTTCGGATTCTGGTCATCTTTTGCCAAAAAATTTGTTCGAGCACACCCCACCTATCTGCAATAACCTGGCCGTGCTCCTCATTCACAAAAGAAAAAGAAAAAAAAAGAAAAAAAAGAAAAAAAGCAAATGTAAAATGAAAAAAAGAAAAAGAAAAAAAGCCCTATGAACCTATCAAAATCAATGTCTTGCATAGTTCCCAACTTCTAGTCCCTTCAACATTCCCCATACATTTTGTATGGGGGGAAAAAAAAATCCGCCATCTTGAATTTTTTTCCTACTCACCAGGTAGACCTCCGGGTTGTGATCATCTTTTGTCGAGAAACCGCTCCTCCATCTTTTATAGTCTCCGAGAGAGAGACGGACAAAATTTGCCGCCATTTTTTTTCCGCCATTTTGGAATTTTTTTTTAACTCACTGGCAACTGCTCGAGGTTTCGAATGACATTTGGTCGAGCACCCTCCACCTATCTTCTATACCCTGGCCGTGCCCCTCGCCCGTCTCCGAACTCCTCACTCATCAGCTCTCTCCACCTTTCTCCGAGTCACATTCTTTGAGCTCTAAACGACACCATGGGTGAAAAAAAATTTTTTCATACAAAATTTTACAGGAGAGGGGTGGAAATTTGAGACGTCACAGCTCGGCCGCCATCTTGTTTTTTTTATTTTTTTCACTTTTTCTGTTAATCGTTTACTAATTTCTACAATAATCCAAAATTTCAAAGAAATCGGTTGGAAAACAAAAGAGTTGCAAGATTCATGTCGGCCGCCATCTTGTTTTTCCGAAATGTCATAATTTTTCCCCACTCGAATCCCCCACCCGAACATATCTCCCGAACATCATTATATCGATTTCCATCTCCTTCTAGGAGAACAATTATGTCAATGAGTGAGTCAGTGAGTCAGTGGTAATCGAGCTATATATATTATAACTAGCATTTGCTCGGTGCGCGAGCTGCTAAAGCAGCTCGCGGGAAGTGTTATTGCTACAAGTAGGGCGCGTGGGTGCGCGGCCCGCTAAAGCGGACCGCGATTGTTCGGCTTTATTTATTTCGCTCGGTGCGCGAGCTGCTAAAGCAGCTCGCGGGAAGTGTTATTACTACAAGTAGGGCGCGTGGGTGCGCGGCCCGCTAAAGCGGACCGCGATTGTTCGGCTTTATTTATTTCGCTCGGTGCGCGAGCTGCTAAAGCAGCTCGCGGGAAGTGTTATTGCTACAAGTAGGGCGCTTGGGTGCGCGGCCCGCTAAAGCGGACCGCGATTGTTCGGCTTTATTTATTTCGCTCGGTGCGCGAGCTGCTAAAGCAGCTCGCGGGAAGTGTTATTACTACAAGTAGGGCGCGTGGGTGCGCAGCCCGCTAAAGCGGACCGCGATTTATTTACTCTTCAAGTAGACCTTCGGATTCTGGTCATCTTTTGCCAAAAAATTTGTTCGAACACACCCCACCTATCTGCAATAACCTGGCCGTGCTCCTCATTCACAAAAGAAAAAGAAAAAAAAGAAAAAAAAAAGAAAAAAAAGAAAAAAAGCAAATATAAAATGAAAAAAAAGAAAAAGAAAAAAAGCCCTATGAACCTATCAAAATCAATGTCTTGCATAGTTCCCAACTTCTAATCCCTTCAATATTCCCCATACATTTTGTATGGAAAAAAAATAAATCCGCCATCTTGAATTTTTTTCCTACTCACCAGGTAGACCTCCGGGTTGTGATCATCTTTTGTCGAGAAACCGCTCCTCCATCTTTTATAGTCTCCGAGAGAGAGACGGACAAAATTTGCCGCCATTTTTTTTCCGCCATTTTGGAATTTTTTTTCAACTCACTGGCAACTGCTCGAGGTTTCGAATGACATTTGGTCGAGCACCCTCCACCTATCTTCTATACCCTGGCCGTGCCCCTCGCTCGTCTCCGAACCCCTCACTCATCAGCTCTCTCCACCTTTCTCCTAGTCATATTCTTTGAGCTCTATACGACACCATGGGTAAAAAAATTTTTTTTCATACAAAATTTTACAGGAGAGGGGTCGGAAATTTGAGACGTCACAGCTCGGCCGCCATCTTGTTTTTTTAATTTTTTTCACTTTTTCTGTTAATCGTTTACTAATTCCTACAATAATCCAAAATTTCAAAGAAATCGGTTGGAAAACTAAAGAGTTGCAAGATTCACGTCGGCCGCCATCTTGTTTTTCCGAAATGTCATAATTTTCCCCAACTCGAATCCCCCACCCGGACATATCTCCCCTACATCATTATATCGATTTCCGTCTCCTTCTAGGAGAACAACCCTGTCAATGAGTGAGTGAGTGAATCAGTGAGTGAGTGGTAATCGAGCTATATATATTATAATAACTAGCGTTTGCTCGGTGCGCGAGCTGCTAAAGCAGCTCGCGGGAAGTGTTTTACTAAAAGTAAGGCGCGTGGGTGCGCGGCCCGCTAAAGCGGACCGCGATTGTTCGGCTTTATTTATTTCGCTCGGTGCGCGAGCTGCTAAAGCAGCTCACGGGAAGTGTTATTGCTGCAAGTAGGGCGCGTGGGTGCGCGGCCCGCTAAAGCGGACCGCGATTGTTCGGCTTTATTTATTTCGCTCGGTGCGCGAGCTGCTAAAGCAGCTCGCGGGAAGTGTTATTACTACAAGTAGGGCGCGTGGGTGCGCGGCCCGCTAAAGCGGACCGCGATTGTTCGGCTTTATTTATTTCGCTCGGTGCGCGAGCTGCTAAAGCAGCTCGCGGGAAGTGTTATTACTACAAGTAGGGCGCGTGGGTGCGCGGCCCGCTAAAGCGGACCGCGATTTTTTTACTCATCAAGTAGCCCTTCGGATTCTGGTCATCTTTTGCCAAAAAATTTGTTCGAGCACACCCCACCTATCTGCAATAACCTGGCCGTGCTCCTCATTCACAAATGAAAAAGAAAAAAAAAGAAAAAAAAAAGAAAAAAAAGAAAAAAAGCAAATGTAAAATGAAAAAAAAGAAAAAGAAAAAAGCCCTATGAACCTATCAAAATCAATGTCTTGCATAGTTCCCAACTTCTAGTCCCTCCAATATTCCCCATACATTTAGTATGGGGGGAAAAAAAATTCCGCCATCTTGAATTTTTTTCCTACTCACCAGGTAGACCTCCGGGTTGTGATCATCTTTTGTCGAGAAACCGCTCCTCCATCTTTTATAGTCTCCGAGAGAGAGACGGACAAAATTTGCCGCCATTTTTTTTCCGCCATTTTGGAATTTTTTTTCAACTCACTGGCAACTGCTCGAGGTTTCGAATGACATTTGGTCGAGCACCCTCCACCTATCTTCTATACCCTTTCCGTGCCCCTCGTCCGTCTCCGAACTCCTCACTCATCAGCTCTCTCCACCTTTCTCCGAGTCACATTCTTTGAGCTCAATACGGCACCATGGGTGAAAAAAATTTTTTTCATACAAAATTTTACAGGAGAGGGGTGGAAATTTGAGACGTCACAGCTCGGCCGCCATCTTGTTTTTTTAATTTTTTTCACTTTTTCTGTTAATCGTTTACTAATTTCTACAATAATCCAAAATTTCAAAGAAATCGGTTGGAAAACAAAAGAGTTGCAAGAATCACGTCGGCCGCCATCTTGTTTTTCCGAAATGTCATAATTTTTCCCCACTCGAATCCCCCACCCGGACATATCTCCCCTACATCATTGTATCGTTTTCCGTCTCTTTCTAGGAGAACAATCGTGTCAATCAGTGAGTCAGTCAGTCAGTGGTAATCGAGCTATATATATTATAATAATAATGTCTTCCCGACCGAATCCGATCACGGCGGCCAACCTGCTCAGAGATTAGCCATCTGCGCGGGAGATATTATAGTGCACTCAGTAGTAGTGTACACACAGTGCACAATTGTGTGCGCAGACACAGGTGCACTCTCTATTCCCTCACTCTCATAGTCCGATGGGACGGAAAATCCGACACGACCGGAGAGAGATCAGGCGCAGGACCGACGGCTTTACGTGCTCTCCGAGGCACGGGGGTGACTCACCGCCAACTTCCTAACTTCGGCCTAGTAATGAGAATTTCTTGACAGGAAAACCCAATGCTTTTTTTTTGGCCCTACCCGGGAATCGAACCCGTGACCTCGTCATCCGTAGTCGAACGTGCTCACCACTAGACCAGAGGCAGTTAAGTTATAATATTACATAGTAAATAAATAAATAAACTATTATACCAAGTGAGGTGAAATTTTTGTCATACTGTTATATTATTTATTCTGTGTCAAGTAATTGCGAAATCAAATAAAAATTAAATGTACATAATTATACTAGGCATAAAAGAGAGTAATTTACATATCTTTTCATGTAGTTCTCTTTTCCTGTCCTTCTTTTAGATCTAACCACTGATTTCTTCCTAATTTTGTTTTTTTATTAGCCATTTTAGCGATGCGCAAACGTAAGATTGGACGGAGAAATTTTGTCACAGACCCAACCTCGGCAAGCGCTCGATCGAGACTGGCGGGGTAGCGGGCAGCGTGGCGTGTCCTGAAAACGTTTGGCAACGTTCAAGTTGCGGACTAAGTTTGAATTTAAAAAATATAAAATTTCAGTTGAATACCAAAATTTAGCGTATTCACTGTAGTATGTAAAGGGAAATATCTCCATATAAAAATCATGTGCAAATTCAGCAAACTTATATTCAAATTATTCTTTTTAGTTTTTTATTTTAGCCTTTTACGAGATTTTATTTGATCGAGTGAAGTACATCCAATCGTGTATCGAATAAGCGTATTCCTTAGACAATATCTTAAGGTATATAATATATTTTTTGTAAGTCCGTTATTTCATAGTAAATACCTAAACCATTCTATCCAGCAAGCCAGTATTCTCCACTTAGCCTCCGGTGCCAAGCCTTAATGGTTATCGTCAACAGAATCCGTCTCGCTTTATGGCGTTTATTTTACAGACTTTTATCGAGATACGAGTCGTCGTCGCTCGTTTTAAGTACTAATTACGATTTATAACGCTTAGAAGCGCAATAGTTAACGCGGAGATAGCCATTTTTAGTAAGCTTGTAAAGGCCGACTACGTAGTATCGTCCCGTTAGTACGCCTAGCTCGCAGAAAATTATAAAAAAAACCGGCCAAGTGCGAGTCGGACTCGCGCACCGAGGGTTCCGTACTCCAAAAGTAAAAGTAAAACGATAATATTATATTAATTTGCTTATTTATCGTTAACTTTGTTTGTAGAGGTTTATTGTTAATATAAAAAAAACTATGCTAGTTAGAGCGTTGGTTTTATTTTTACTGTAAAATATACATAAACCTCTATTGACCATAATTATTTCAGATTTTTGATTGGTAAACTTCGGAGATAAGGGGGGCGGACGGTATTTTTTTCGACATTTTGGCCAATTACTCAAAAACTATTGTATATAGAAACAAATAAAAAGCTGTTTTAGAATGCACAAGTAAAGGCCTTTCATATGATACCCCACTCGGTATAGTTATTTTACTTTGAAATTTCAAACCCTCGATTTTCCCCCTTTTTTAATAAAACTAAAAATAATTCTCGATTTTTCTTTATTCCAAATATGTTGGGCCACTATTATACACAACTATGCCAAATTTCATGTCGATAGCTTTAATAGTTACTGAAATAATCGACTGTGACAGACGGACGGACGGACGGAGAAAGTCTCACCATAAGGGTTCCATTTTTACCATTTTGGTACGGAACCCTAAAAATTGACGTACTGTGCTGTGAAAGGGTGTCATAAATCATCAAAATAACCATCAAAAACGTAATTAGAATAGAATAGGGTACCAATTGTCTAAAGGTTATTCCACCGATCGCACTCGCACTCGATGGCATTAGCGTCAAAGCAAAATAATATTTAATGGTATTGATTTAAAGTCACAAATTCAGTACAACCGATTTTAACATGGAGCGTTATGGAGCGTATCTTACACACATAAATTTATAAGAATGTATACACGAAATTGAGTTCTAATTCAATACTGTCATTGTTTATTTTAATTTGACGCTAATGCCATGAAATAAATAAGTTTTTATCCGCAACTTTTAGTCAATCGGGGGGCTTAATAAAAATATTTTTTTATTCAAATAAACTTTTTTACAAGTGCCTTTCAATCGTCGATGAGTCTACCACTGGTTCGGAATGCCCTTCCTGCCGAGAAGAACCAGCAAGGAACTCGGCGGTTGCTCTTTTTAAAACAAGTCAACAATACAATAGATATTAGGCTATGTATCCAGTGTTTCCAAAATGAGGGGAAGTTCCAAAAATGCATAAGTTTTTACCAGTACCTACCAGTACTAGAAAAAAATTATACATGGCACTCACACTTTGCGATTTGGAGCGGAACTTTGTTAGAAACCTCTGTTCTAAACCTTTAGTTCGATGGCGACATGGCGCTACTGGATGACTGTTTTAAAAATTTTTTTTTAAAGGAGTTGTCCAAAATTGGTTTTTTAAATTTGAATTTAATTAACAAGGATGATTTTAATGTATTTGGATAAAGATCCCAAAAGGCTTCTATCAAAATAATTTACAGATTTTTTAAAGCCTCCGATAATAAAAAAATTTTTTTTTGTTTTGACTCATTTTTTTGCTTGTGATTTGTCGTAATTCCTTGTTCCATGTGATTTATACACCGGTAAAAAACTGAAAATATTATTCTATGTAAGTTGTCAATGTCAGATGATTGTCAGGAACAAATAATTTCATTTTCGACTAAGCAGTTCAAAAGTACCTAGTCGTAATTCCTAGTTCCTGGTCTGTGATTCCTAGTTCCATGGTTCAAAATGACATGTATTTGGTTCAAAATGACATTTACGTGACATTAACCGGTGCCAGATTTGTTAGTCTATAGATTATAAAAGTTTTTAGTGTTACCATCCATTGAAAAATATTTTCTACAAACGGTATTTTTCATAATTAATTTAAAAAAAACCGAGGACTCTAAAATTATTATTTTTATGGCGTTTAATTTTTTTTTTTTTCTCTTTCACGTGATGACAGTTTGGTTCTGGTTAATGGATACTCAGAATAAAAAACCACCCTCCATACTAAACTGGGACATGTCTTTTATTATGGAAAGCCAACAGGTGAATACAATACTTACTTAATACATTTGAAGATACATATTTATCAAAACACTGATAGTAATTAAATAAAATAATTACACAACATACACACACATTATTGTGTGTGTGTTACACTCCTTTTTTTAGGCAGTCTTGTTATTAATTGAAGTTTTGACAACATAATAATAATAATAATATGGTGTTATAACCATAAACATAGTATTCCTTATATTATATTCCTTATTACTACCGTAAAAATTTCTCTCATAAACTAACATAATTATAAGGGGATGGAAACAGGCTGTGAAACATATTTCACTTTTTTATGTTAAATTTTATTATCTGCCTTTTAAAAAAACGTTACTTCACACTTTAGAATAAAATTATAATTAAAAAGAAATAGGGTGCTGATGCTGATTAACGTAACAAGTCTTTTTAATAGCAAACATGATTTTATCTTCATACAGTTTTCTTAGAACTTCGCGATCTCATCTATGTTTCTTCCACTGATTTCTTTACCTAACTAGACAAACTAGTCTAATTAAAAACATGTTAAGTACTTAAGTTGCAAGAAAACGTTGCGTTAAGCTTGGAAAATCGTTCTAACGAAGGTGATAAATTATATTATGTTAAATAATACTTGTGCGTTTTAATACAGCAGAAGCCTATGTAGCTTTTTTACTGACTTAAAAAAAACCGGCCAAGTGCGTGTCGGGCCACGCGCAGTGTAGGGTTCCGTAGTTGAAAGTCTCAAATATTATTGCTGACCTAGGATAGTGCTTTTATTTCATTTATGAATATTGAATACATTTTGAGTTCCAGGGTTTAAATACTATAATATACTACAAAATATGCAACTTACACTATGTGTAACACCTAACTTAGAAAAAACAGATAGGTATAGCTCCTTAACTAATGAACCCTAATTAGCCGTGATAGTTTTCCTTTAAAATTCATTATATATACTACTACTGTGAATTTTTTCTTGTATCCTATATACAACCATTTAGCTGACAGAGGGGGGGGGACACTTGCCTCTAATAAAATTTAGCACTTTAAAATATCATATTTCGCAAACGGATCCCTGAATTGAAAAATGGTGTTCCCACACCCACAATATTTTTGAAAGACCTATTCAACGACACCCCACACTACGGGATAGTCGAGAAAAAAAAAATTCATCCCCACTTTACATGTAGGGGAGGTACCCTAAAAAAAAAATATTTTTCAAAATTTTATTTCACCACTTTGTCGGCGTAATTGATATTTATACCCTTGTCAAATTACAGATTTCTAGTACCAATTAGTCTCTGAGCTAAACCGCGGACATAGACAGGCAGACAGACAGACAGACAGACGGACGGACATGGCGAAACTATAAGGGTTCCTTTTTTACTACGGAACCCTAAAAAGGAGGAGGTTCTTAATTCGTCGGAATCTTTTTTTATAATTTTTTTCATGTATGTTCCGTCCATCCACCCATCCATCAGCCGTTATTCGTCCACTGCTAGACATCTAAGGCCTTTCCGAGAGCGCGCCACCAAACACGGTCATCCGCCTTCCTCATCCACACGCTTCCTGCCACCTTCTTAAGTCATCGGTCCAGCGAGCTCGAGGGCGTCCTACACTGCGCTTGCCGGTACGCGGTCTCCACTCCAGAACACGTCTGCCCCATCGGCCATCGGTTCTGCGACAGATATGACCTGCCCACTGCCACTTCAGCTTACTAATCCTCAGAGCCATGTCGGTCATATAGTTCTACGAATTTCCTCGTTCCGGATTTTATCCCTGAGAGAGATTCCCAATATAGCTCGCTCCATAGCGCGCTGAGCGACTTTTAATTTGTGAACGAGGCCCACCGTCAGTGTCCATTGAAAACCATTGTCTTCAGGCTTTGCAGTATCGACGAATCGAATACCTGACGAATGTATTTTGATTGTTCACCGATTATTACTCGAAGACGCCTGAACCGATTTGGAAAATTCTTATTTGTTCCAAAGGGTAAGTATACTTCCCAGGTGGTCCCATTTAAACTTTATAGATATAGGTCGAGCAGTTTTTAAAAATCAACAATAAATATACTTTGTAGTGGCGCGGAATTTAAAAAAAAAAAAATTACTATAAATTATAGTACTCGTATCTACTTGTGAGTGAAGATGTTTCAGATATGGATTTTCAATTATATAGCTAAAAAGGCCGTAAGATGGAACTTTGTTAGAAACTTTAATTGAACCTATACCCATAATCAGTTTCTATGCAGTTTCTATCACAATGAAACGCTAAATCGCTTGCCAACACGTTTTTGGCGACAGGGTAGAGAAAACCACGACTGAAACTTCCTGCCAGAACAGACACATTTAAAAAATTAAAAAATCCCAAATTGCTTGTGCCAGGAATCGAATGAAGGACTTCCTTTTTATAAGATCACAGTGCTAGATACGTCAAGGACGTCGTCAAGACATAGAAGGTCGTGGAAAGAAAAGGAGGTCATATGATGATAATTTCTTTTAGTACTAGATAGTAACTGGGGTTTCCATCGCTCGGTTTCAATTATCCTCTATACTCTATAGAAGGAAAACCTTATCTTTGGTGATACTTTAGCATTCTCATGCACAAATTATATTGAACTGTACGTAACATGCGTTGGTTACAAGATATAAGCTATCAAAGTTAACTTATAAGTTACAACTTTGTCAGTAATCACATTTTTTTTTTAAATTACACGGACTCTCGGAGTGAAAATATTTTACAAGTAGGAGTAGTTATTGTATGTGCTTCAGCTCTTTCTATTACGTAATAAAAATATATCACATAAACGGCTATAAACAGCTCACTATTGAGCGCAGGTCTCCTCTCAGAGAAGGGTTATAGGCCATAGTCCACCACGCTGGCCCAATGCGAATTGGCGGACTTCACACACCTTCAAGAACATTATGAAGAACTCTCAGGTGTGCAGGTTTCCTCACGATGTTTTCCTTCACCGTTGAAGCAAGTGATATTTAATTGCTTAAACTCACTTGACTCCGAAAAGTCAGAGGTCCCGGGATCGGACCTGCGACCCCCCGAATAGGAGACCAGTCCTAACCACGAGGCTATCACTGCTTCATAAAAATAAATAATAATTTCAAAAAACTAAACATTACGCTTTTGTAGCCGATCACGTTGTGTATCAAAATAAAATTTTTCTTTCCCTCGAATTAGAAACTTTTTTAAACTATTCCGTGCCTTGCCCAGTGGGAACAAACAAGTAGATACGTACGAGTAGCTTGTAGGTACATGGTGCTGCGATGCAAGTGCAGGTGTTCATAATCTCAGCGAGGAATGCTGGGGCAGGTGACAGGACGAGCGTTCTCCGGCGTTAGAGCTCAAATCACGTCTACAAACCGCAGGACTATGACCAGCCATAGACTTAGGAATCACACTTATACGAACTCCGAATATATTAAGAAACATAAAAAAAACTGCATATAAGTATTGGTGCAACTTATAAGTGCTCTAAATAAAGTTGAAGTTTTGACAGTCTTTGTTTGTACCTAATCTATCAAAATGTTTGTCAAGTGTATTGATGCAGGCGTTATACTTTATGGAATTCCATAATATTCAAAGAAAATGCAATATTCGTTTGTTATAAATTATAATCCGCCAAAACCACAATCGACGTACGTTTCGCTCCGATACCGGAGCATCATCAGAAAATGTTGACTCCACAATGCACAATTGCAAAGATTTGCAATTATGAAAGACGTTCTATTTTATAATGCACAGATCTCTGCTAGTAACTAGCATTATAAGATTTTGAAGCCTCGATAGCTAGAAAATAGAACGAAAAGAAATAACGGCTTGTTTAAATCGTTCAAGCCTCATTGAGCCTAATTGACGACCTCCCTGGCGCAGTGGTGAGCACTGTGGTATTATAACTGGGAGGTCTCGGGTTCGATTCCCGGCGGGGTCAATTCGGGAATTTATAATTTCTGAATTGTCTTTGGTCTGGTCTGGTGGGAGGCTTTGGCCGTGGCTAGTTACCACCCTACCGTCAAAGACGTGCCGCCAAGCGATTTAGCGTTCCGGCACGATGGCGTGTAGAAACCGATTAGGGGTATGGGTTGAATGTTCACTGTCGTACCCCTTACAAGTTAGTCCGCTACTATCTTAGACTGCATCGTCACTTACCATCAGGTGAGATCGCAGTCAAGGACTATCTTGTCATCGAATAAAAAAAAAAAATAAAAAAAAATTGGTTAAAGATGTGGACTGAAAACTGAAAGGTCGGTGGTTCGATCCCCACCCGTCGCAATTCGCACTGTTGTCGTACCCGCCCCTAACACAAGCTTCCAAGGAGAATATTAGTCATATTCAACTTCAGTTTAACTAATATTTGAACTAGATATATTTTTCTTCTGACCATTCCTAAGTCTATGGCCAGTGTAATAGCGTAATTCTAGACGACTACATCTATATGGTATGGTAAGTAGTCAGTAACAGGATTAAAAAGCGTCGCGACAGGTGGCCAGCGCGCCGGCGGTGTTAGAAAATCGTTAGAACAGGCAGAGACTTACACTTCCTTCACCTTGCATCACTTGTAATTTATAACGCTGTTATACATCTTAAATATTTTTATGTATAAAAGGAAAAGGTGACTGACTGACTGATCTATCAAGTATCAACACACAGCTCAAACCACTAGGCATCCGCTAAGATCCGCTAAGGAAAGGAAAATTCAACCTCTGAGTGGGTAAAACAGGAGTTTGAAAACTCAGCCGCGGGCGAAAGCAAGTCTTTTATGTATAAGGAAGGGAAAAATTACTTAACTACATATTACTAGTTGTTCGCCCCGAACTGAGACCTCGCGGTAACGGTATCCCATGATTATTCATTCAATCGATACATGATAACCAAAACTGACATTATTATTATGCCCGTTTTCACCAAACATACCTAAATCATCCCCTAAGTAGGCGTCTCTTAACGTAGGTAGCTCCTAAATACAATCCTAAGTCCTAACATCCGTCCCAATATCCTTTTAGGTGTCCCGTACAGGATTGTGATAAATAAGTTGACAGAAAACATCAATCACCTAACTTATAGGTAGCCCGTAAAGGTTAGGGAACGTTAGTGAAAACATTGAATTATTATGTAGGTACTAACGAGTGAAACCGGGTTACGGGCATCTGTACAAATCGTCATCTATCGACGCGAATAGAAAATATACAATATTTAACTAAAATTTAACTAAAAAATAATTTTAATTGAATAATATGGTACAAAAAAAATTACAATACAATTATTGTATTATAATAAGTAACTAAATAATAATGGTCGACGCAAAACTGTTTTTGGGATAGGTCGTTAGTCGTAACTCGTAGTTCCATGGAAATAGTTACTGACTGCGCCATCTATTAGCATTATTGTGAAGCTATGTTGATGCTATATGAATTACTGATGTACATTAAAAATTAAATAATCTCGTTTCTTTATAATATTCATATAATTTTAGTATTTGTTGTTCAAGTACAGGATATAAGTGACCTAAAAACATAAAATCAGTTTGAAAATCCATAGCGGATTTTCTTAGGGAGCGTCTTCAAGCGAGCGTATAAAATCGCCACTTTGAAAGCCCCCCATTTCGTCAATTTTAAGGGAAAAATTTAAAAAAAAATATTTTTGTACTCAGTTCAAAATTATCTTTAAAATGATACGTAACAATTTTATGTAACGCAATATTTTTTTTTTTACTTCGCATTCGCTTCTATGAGAGCCCCCCTGAAATAAAGATTTTTATAACTTTTTAAGCCATTTTCGGCTGGAGGCCATCGGTTTACATATTATATCTAAATTTGAAGTAATTACGTTCAGTAATTCAAAAGTTATAAGGCTCTGACAGACGGACGGACGGACGGACGGACGGACGGACGGACAAGTGCAAATCGCTCTAGTTAACTCAAAGACCTTCGCTTCGCTCGGTCGAAAAGACCTTCGCTTCGCTCGGTCGATAATGTAATCACATTAATTACATGATATGGTTTGTTTAAATTTTCTTCTAATATTTCGTTGGTATCTAATTCATTTCCTTACTTGCATAAGCAGTGGCGTGCAGTCCATAAAGGCAAAAAAGTACTGCCTACTTTAACAAAAACAAAATTAATTAAAGCACTCAAAAATATTGAAATAAGCACACGTCTCCTTCAAATCACGGCGTAACCGAATAAACTTGCTGATTTCTTTCTTTCTGTATTCCTGCTGATTTCTTTATTGGCATCGTTTTTTAAACTACCAGTACAACCCTTCTTGTGTTAACATCTGTGTACCATTCTGTAGGTTTAGGCTCTGTGTCCGAGTGTCAACTGTAAACATAAATTGTTAATAGTGGTGAATTGGGCCCACGATACAGGATTACCTAGTGTGGGTCTTAAAGGATGTACCAATCTTTGTAAAGTTGTTTCTTTTGGCAAATAAATATTTTTTCATTTTCATTTTTTCTGTCTTCTTTAAGCTGTAGCGCAACGAAACCATTCCTGAAACTAATTCGTTTACAAAAATTTATCCAGATACTTTAGAACAGTTAACACCACCATTTTACTAAGGATGGATATGCGTGCCTATTTCTGGATAGAACCATAGAATCACACCGTCTGTGTTGTTTGACAAAAAGTTGTTTTTTTTTAAATAAACATTTCGTTGTGACAGGAAATGCGTCCTTTAAGAGATTAATTTTTAATTAATAGAAAGCTAATTCTTCTTCTTCTTTCTTCTTTGTCAACCGACTGACGTCCACTGCTGGACTAGAGAGCTAATTACTTACCTACTTGGAAACAATATACCATTTTTACAGAGTTTTCGGCTCTATCAGGATAGATTTTGTGTTATATATATAAGTAATTATACCTATATCTGTTAAATACTTACATAAGCTAAATTTTACTCTTGATAGCACCTGGCGTCTGTAACTACCATAAACCAAGCGTTGATTGGTTGATTGTTATTCAAATAGCCATACTTACTTAAGCAGATCGATATTTTATGCTGATAGCGTGAAATAATGATCTTATGAAGACTAACAATGGCTTTTATATACATGGCTGTGATTTCCGTTACTTAATGTCAATAGATAAATGAGTCTTGTGTTATACGTGGGCGCCTTGCACCTGCCAGCTCTTACGCAGGGCTGTGCTCTGCTGGAAAATAAATTTCCCCTGCCAATTGGTCATGTAAACTGAAAAAATATATTTCAATTTTATCCACAACATTACATTTAGCATTACCATCGAAAAAATAGCACTTAATTTTTATATCTACCTTAACATGAAATTCTCACTAGATTCCAATATGAAATTAGATGAAAATATTCGAAAAAGAAAACCAAAATATTCTTTTTTCTTCTTCATCTTCTAACATTATCTCCCAACTTTTTAATTTATATATATTATTAATATTCCTTACCAGACCTCTAGTTGGGTTTGCTATTGGAGAAGACTTGGATGAGACTACATCGTCGTCGTTAGAAATATACATTTAAGAAGCCGTAATATGTCCAACGAATTATGAAGTAAAAATCTAAAAAAGAAGGAGGTACGTGTTATTTTTACCTGGATATTGTTAATTTACCGTCAGCAGTAGGTAACACAACCTTATAAATAATAACACATACACATTGTTTAGTTTTTCACAGCGTAGCAACCCTATAGGCACAATAATTACAGAATAGTCTCTCTAACACGATTCTAATAGGAAACGCATAATGGCTGCCCCGCGGCCGCCACCTGCTGTACTTCTCCAATCAAGTCGCACAACACCACGACCGTACAAAATACAAATAGATACGTGGCCAGTGATCTGTGAAAGCAGGCAAATTGGAAAAGATCTAAACATACCACACATAGTGCCTACGAGACCTATGTTACCTAGTCCTCCTTACATCATCTCAACCGATCGTTGGCACTAGTCTCCTCTCAAAATAAGAACGCTTTATGCCACCACGACGGCTAAGTGGGGACTGGCAGACATCAAACACGTGACACCTTTTAGAACTTATGAAGAAAGCTCAAGCATGCAGGTTTACTTCACCGTTAAAGCAAGTGATATTTAATTGCTTAAAACACACATAACTCCCAAAAGTGGACGTGCATTCCTAGGATTTGGACTCTGGACACCCGAAATAGAGGCTCAAATCTTAACCACGAGGCTATAAATCACCGCTTAGTATCGCTACATACTCGTACATACATAAAATTACAGCTCTTTAGTACCAATAGTCTTTACGCTATGCCGCGGACAGACAGACAGACGGACGGACTTGGCGAAGCGATAAGGGTTCCTTGTTGTTTTACTACGAAACCATAAAAATTATTATTTTAAACCACGTGCAATCATGCCACAATAGAGAAACGGATTCACACGATTTGCATGGGTAGTCATAGTTGAGGACCTTGGAGAGTGTTATAGGCTAACTCGTAAATATTTGCAGACCATACAAACTGCACCCAACCGGATATTACTGATTAACTACCTGTTTTAAAGGCCGTTGACATCAATTACTGCAAAATAAAAATCCTGCATAAATGATATAAGAAATCTAGTCATCCGCAATCAAACCAGTCATCAGACGGCTAGCGTACAGGAAGTCTATGCCATGGCGCAAAAACTGCATGAATATTAGCAGGCCAGCCGTAAACTAGATCGGACTCATTAGATGTAGAAAATGGAATATGAACACCTGCCGTTCGCCGCAGGAAAATGACGATTTTCTTAGATCGTCGCGTTGCGTCGGCACCTTACAACGAATAACAAACAGAACAATACAATATTCTACTCAGTGATAACTGATAACCTAGTGGTTAAGTCTGCGGTCTCCTATTCGGGGGGTACGGGTTCGATCCCGGGCACGCACCTCTGATTTTTTGGAGATAGAAAAATTAATATACTTTGCTTTAATCCGCGAAACAGAATAAATCTTTTCATAATGCCTATTCGAAAAACGATTATTGGCTTCAGAGGATAGCGGGAGCAAAATTTAATTTTAACCCCATGGGACTTTTCATTTCTTCCTTCTGATTGGTCCGCGTTGTTTATTACTACTGCGTTCGTTGCGAAATTCAACAGATTGAAAAGCTGTTGTCTTCGATAAGTCACGTGATCAATTTGTCGGTCGGATATAGATACGCCAATACTGTATCCAACATAAACATTAATGTTTAATTATTTCATAATAATTTATTTGTGTTTTATTTAAACTTTTAATATACCTACGTATAGGTAATGTCTATACTTACATAGTAGGTTGATACTCCTAGCTTTTTCTCATAGGTAATGATGAAAAATAGTGTGTCATTCGCGGCCAAAATATTTTGTTCTCGGGCGGCGTATATTGAATTCCTCGCTTCGCTCAGGATTCTACTTTAAAATCCTTTACTTCGCTCTGAATTCAAAATAACGCCCTCGGGGACCAAAAAATTTCTTTGGCCCCATATAACACATGAAATAAGTCTTATTCAAGCGTAAATTAATATTTTGACAGTATTGTATTGAAAATACAAAAACTGTCTAAACGGCCATTTTATTCCTCGGATAAACATCACTCGACGTTGGTGAAATCGGCACTTGAAAGAAAAGATTTATCCTGCTTCGCGGATTATAGCAAAGAATATTAATTTTTCTTTAAATAATATCATGGAATTCCGCTAAATAATGCCTGGTTCTATTCAATATTTACATTAATACGTTCAAAGCAATAATTAAATATTGCCCAAGATTTTAGACTTGTAACGGTGTACTGCGAGCAGGTTGGTAAAGAAACCACTTATTGCTTCATGTCGAAGAGTCGAATAAATATTTAATGGGAATGCACTCTCAATTTATACAAACAGGCTTAAAACTAATCACCAATAAAAAACAAGATTAAAATATTTACAATTTTCGTCCACCAATCAGAACGCTTACTTAAAATCAATTAGGGCGTTCGCGCTTCCAGGAAAATCTATTTTTAGACACAAATCTTGTTTCGTTGAACTTGCATTCCTTAGCCATGACGTAATCCTACATAACTCGGCGCGCGAGGGGCGCGACGCGCGGGGAGGCGACGCCGGCCGCGCACGCCAGTTGCTATCGGCGGCCGGCGCGAGTCGCGATGTTAGTCCAGCTTCGACCGCCACCAGCGGCGCGCGCGCACCTCGCCGCTCCGCTCGTTCAAAGTGAAAATTCCCGCGAAGTTTTTTTCGTAAGATGGCGCCAACTTGAAGAATTTTTCCTGGTGACTTCTTCTCAGGTGAGTTTTCTTTCAGTGTCATCGATGATCACACAAATGTGCAGATTGGTTCATTGAGGAGCCTTTTTCGAGGCTAAATTTTCCTTTTTCCGAAATGAACTCTGCTTGCTCCCGTTCACGAAGAAACGACATCTTCTTTACGTTCACCACGTGAGCTCTTGTCTTTTTCAGGGCAACCTCACACCTTCCATATCCATGGTGTTCGTATAGAAACAAGCGATGTCGATAAAAAGTTATTTACATACAATCTGTGTTTTATTTCTCTCCTTTAATAAAGTGAATTCCTTGTGTACTTATTTCTCTCTTATTCCTTTCCTTGCTCCCGGTAATTGAGATAAATCCCCGGTAATATTAATGGGGATCGGTAACATGGTAACTGTCCTGGTATTTGTAAAAAAAGGTAAATAAATAGGTAATAGGTAAATAGGTATTTGGAAAAGGTATGGTATATACAAAAGGTATTTTTGGCGGGAAATGGTGAGCTGCGGATGACGTCAGCGTAAGTATCGTAAGTATTATTACCAATATGTGCTAGGTAGGCACAGTATCCCCCATCAAGCGAAGCGTACATTTTTTTTCACGATGCGTCCGCTTCTCGTGGTGATGTAGGGTGTAGGTCCACTCGCTTGAGCCGGGTTCATTGAGCCGGTCGTTGCCTTCGTACTCTGTGTTCCGCTGGTAACTGGGTCATGGTTCACTGAACTCGAGCTCTTGCTTTTTAATGTAGTATTCTTGTCGCTTGCGCTTGAGTCTTCTTCGTTTAGTATGTAGGCAGGCTTGAGTCTATCCAATGATATCACGGTTGTTCGTAGGGGTAACTGTATCTTGAAATATTTTTCGTGGCGCTTCAAAACTTGATAGGGTCCGTCGTACGGCGGTGTTAATGGTGGTCTGACTGTATCGTTCCGTACGAAAACGTGCGTGCATGTAGCTAGGTCCTTGTGCACGAATGTAGGTCTTGATGATGTCATCGCGCGTTGTGTAGGTATTAAGGAGTTCATTGTTTCACTGAGGCGTCGTACGTAGTCCGCATCTTCAATATTCGACTTTGTAGGTACGAAGAAATCAGATGGTATTCGTAGTGCTGCGCCGTAGGTCATCAATGCAGGGCTGAGATTATCTTCTTCACGCAGCGCGGTACGTAGACCTAGTAGCACAGTGGGTAACTCTTCTGTCCAGGTCGTCGATGCGCCTCTTGCCATGAGTGCTGCTTTTAGTGTGCGATGTAGTCGTTCGACCTTGCCGTTTGCCTGCGCGTGGTAACTGGTTGTACGTATTCTTGATATTCCCCATTTCTTCAGTAGCGTGTTGAATAGCCTCGATTCAAAGCTCTGGGCTCGGTCACTTGTGAGGCGGTCTGGAACGCCAAACCTGATGATCCAATTCTCATAGAGAACCTTCGCTAAACTTTCTGCGGTGATCTCTTGAACCGGTACAGCTTCAGGCCATCTGGTGCATCTGTCTATTATGGTGACACAGTACTTGCAGTCGTTGGATAATCGTAGCGGACCCACGACGTCTATGTGTATATGCTCGAAACGTTGAGAAGGTGGAAATTCCGCCAGAGGAGTGACGACGTGGCGATGCACCTTGCTGCGTTGACAGTTGATGCAAGCTTTTGCCCATGTTGCTACTTCTTTGTTCATGGCTGGCCAGAAGAACTTCGATGCTACTTGTTTCCGGGTCGATCGTACTCCAGGGTGGCATAGACCGTGTTGCGCTTTAAATGCAGCAAAGCGGTATGCTTTAGGTAGGTACGGCCGGGGCGATGCAGTGGATAGCTCGCACGTGATTGGTCGATCGAGTCCGGGAAGAGTTATTTCGGCAAACTTCAAGTTAGGTTTTTTCTTCAAATTCTCCAATTCTTCATCGTTGCACTGGTCTATTGCAAGTTGATTGTAGTCTAAGATGCTTGGGCTCTGGATGTCTTCGATGCGTGATAGGGCGTCGGCAACTGGATTTTCTTCACCTTTGATGTATTTGATTCTCGAACAAAACTGTGATACGAAATGTAACTGTCGCTCGCGTCTAGGCGTGTCGCTACTGCTCGCTGGCCTACTGAGTGCGAAAGAGAGAGGCTTATGATCGGTGAGTATCGTGACTTCGCATCCCTCGATCAATCTCCTGAAGTGCTTTACAGCTGTGTACATAGCTAATAATTCGCGATCGTACACACTGTAGCGACGTTGCGTGGGACTCATTGTTTTCGAGAAAAATGCCAACGGTTTCCAGTGGTTCTCAACCTTCTGTTGAAGTACTGCACCCAAACTGTGATCCGAGGCGTCTGTCATGATAGCGAGTTCGCAGCCAGGAACAGGGTAGCTTAGCGTTGTTGCTTCGGTGATGCTTTGACGGCATTTTTCGAAGGCTTCGTTAGCTTCTGGTGTCCAATCTATTGGCGTTTTGTCATTCTTTTTCTTGTTGTGAAGAAACTTGTTGAGTTCGTGTTGATGTTCGGCTTGATGTGGTAGGCAGTCTCGGTAGAAATTAATCATGCCTAGGAATCGACGTAACTCGACGACAGTCTTCGGTTTCGGATACGTAGATATTGATTCGATGCGTTCCTTTGTAGGTTTTATTCCGCTGGCGGAGACTTCGTAGCCTAGGAAGTTGATCGTTTCTACTCCGAATTGACATTTGTCGACGTTGAGTGTGACGCCGTATTTGTCGAGACGTTCTAGGACTTGATGGAGAAGCTTCTGATGTTTTTCTTCGTCTTCGGAAAATAAGAGAATGTCGTCAACAAAACAAAAGCAGTCTTCTATGCCTCGGAGAACTTGATGCATGAATCGTTGAAATGTTTGACTGGCATTTCGAAGCCCGAAATTTAAGCATGTGAACTCATATAAACCGAACGGAGTGATCAACGCTGATTTTTGCGCGTCTTCTTTGCTCGCCATAGGTATCCAGTAGTATGCCATCTTGAGATCAAGTTTTGAAAATATTTTCTTGTTGTTGAGTGAGTACGTGAAATCTTGAATTCGCGGAATAGGATAGCGATCCGGTTGCGTCACTGAGTTTAATCTTCGGTAGTCGCCGCACACGCGAAGTCCGCCGTCTTTCTTCTTAACGACATGTAGAGGACTGGCCCATGGACTTTTCGATGGTCTGCAGATGCCAAGTTGCACCATCCGTTCAAATTCGGCTTTTGCGGCTTTGTATTTATCGGGCGGTAGAGGGCGGGCGCGAGCGGAGAGCGGAGGACCTGTTGTTTCTAAGTGATGTACGACGTCGTGCTTGGCTGGTTGCTTCAAAGACATGGGTCGCAGTACGCCAGGATATTGCTTCAAAATGTCGTGGTACTGCTGATCGGAACTCACGATGCGAATGGACTCAGCTTTTGTCGATATTTGTATGGCGTCGATGGTGAGTTTAGTTTCGTCGTCAATCAGTTTCTTCTTGTGAAGGTCCACAAGGAGCTTGTAATGACGAAGAAAGTCTGCCCCCAGTATGGATGTCTTCACATCAGCGATGATGAATGTCCATGTGAAACAGCGCCGTAGTCCTAGGTTAAGCTTGATAGTTCTCTCTCCGTAGGTATTTATAGGTGAGTTGTTCGCCGCGTAGAGCTTGTAGGTATTTGCGACCTTTTTCTTCATTTTTGATGTTGCGGCCAAAACAGATATGTCCGCGCCAGTGTCCACGAGGAAACGTTCGTGTGTGTCGCGATCATGAACACAAAGGCGGTTGCTGTTCTTGGGAACACCGACGTCCGCCACCGTCGGTGTTGATGTTAGTTTTCCGACGTCTTGTTACGTTGAGCGCACGGTGACTCGCAGCGTCTTGCGTTCTTCCCAAACTTGTGATGGTATCGGCATAACCACGTAGGGTCGCCAGGCTTCACACGTGCTGATGATGATCTTGACTGAGAACGTGAACGGTAGCGTCCTTGGAATGGTCGACGAGGTGTTTGGCGCGTGGACTCCCGTGCTCGCAGTTCCGCTACTTCTAGCGTTAGTTTTTCAAGCTTTGACAATATTTCTGCATATGCTGGCTGGTTAGACGGTGCTGCTGGAGGGGTTGGGTGTGAAATTGCTGCTACGGTGTTTCCGGACGTGCTCCCAGCGTACTCCATCATCCTGTCTGCCATCGCTGCGAGGGTATCGAGCGAGGACTCTTTGTTGACGGAGAGCACGCAGCGGCAGTGGGCTGGTATGTGATTTAGCCATTCAATCTTCAGACCCTCTTCTGTGATAAGTCCGTTGTTAAGTTCTCGCATTTTTCGGAGCAGCACGCTGGGTTTCTGGTCCCCGATGTCTAGGCCGCTGATGAGCTTTTGAAAATTCTCGACTTCTGATTTTTCGTATACGGTGAGCAGCCGGTTCTTGACAGCTTCGTATTTTCCGGTTGCCGGTGGACTGTACAGAAGATCGGTGATGTGCTGTAGATCTGCCGGTTCCAGCTTCGACAGGACGTAGCGGTACTTTTGGTCATCTGAAGTCTTGAGAGGATCGACGACTGCTTCAAACTGGACGAACCACGCTCTTGGAACGGTGCGCCAAAACGGAAGGAGCCTCGACTGGACAGAAATTGCTGCCAGGTCGGAGAGCTTGGATTCCGTGGCGATTTTCACGTCGGTGGCTTCTTTTTCGGCCATAGTTTCAGGCTTCTTGATTATTCTTGATTATTCTTCTTTTTTCCAGCGTCGGTGGTCACCACTGTAACGGTGTACTGCGAGCAGGTTGGTAAAGAAACCACTTATTGCTTCATGTCGAAGAGTCGAATAAATATTTAATGGGAATGCACTCTCAATTTATACAAACAGGCTTAAAACTAATCACCAATAAAAAACAAGATTAAAATATTTACAATTTTCGTCCACCAATCAGAACGCTTACTTAAAATCAATTAGGGCGTTCGCGCTTCCAGGAAAATCTATTTTTAGACACAAATCTTGTTTCGTTGAACTTGCATTCCTTAGCCATGACGTAATCCTACATAACTCGGCGCGCGAGGGGCGCGACGCGCGGGGAGGCGACGCCGGCCGCGCACGCCAGTTGCTATCGGCGGCCGGCGCGAGTCGCGATGTTAGTCCAGCTTCGACCGCCACCAGCGGCGCGCGCGCACCTCGCCGCTCCGCTCGTTCAAAGTGAAAATTCCCGCGAAGTTTTTTTCGTAAGATGGCGCCAACTTGAAGAATTTTTCCTGGTGACTTCTTCTCAGGTGAGTTTTCTTTCAGTGTCATCGATGATCACACAAATGTGCAGATTGGTTCATTGAGGAGCCTTTTTCGAGGCTAAATTTTCCTTTTTCCGAAATGAACTCTGCTTGCTCCCGTTCACGAAGAAACGACATCTTCTTTACGTTCACCACGTGAGCTCTTGTCTTTTTCAGGGCAACCTCACACCTTCCATATCCATGGTGTTCGTATAGAAACAAGCGATGTCGATAAAAAGTTATTTACATACAATCTGTGTTTTATTTCTCTCCTTTAATAAAGTGAATTCCTTGTGTACTTATTTCTCTCTTATTCCTTTCCTTGCTCCCGGTAATTGAGATAAATCCCCGGTAATATTAATGGGGATCGGTAACATGGTAACTGTCCTGGTATTTGTAAAAAAAGGTAAATAAATAGGTAATAGGTAAATAGGTATTTGGAAAAGGTATGGTATATACAAAAGGTATTTTTGGCGGGAAATGGTGAGCTGCGGATGACGTCAGCGTAAGTATCGTAAGTATTATTACCAATATGTGCTAGGTAGGCACAGACTTATTTCGTGGTTCAATGACATAATTATAATGTATTATGAGTACGTACCACGACAATTGTTGTTTTTATGATATTGATATTTCGATCCAGTTGCATGGACCGTGGTCACGACGTCAAGTTGAAGCTGTCATAGGTAGAATCTATAGAATTTGTCATAGTCATGTAAAACTTTGTTTGGTTTAAGTTTCTTTTAGTTTTAATTTAAGACACGTCCAATTATTTGCTGCTTTTGTAGACACATTTTGTATTGGAGAGTGGCTAGTTCTTATCATGGCTGTATTATTTTTGTTGTTTTATTGTCATAATCTGTTGTGTGTCTAATATTAAAAAAAATATATATATTATATTTTTTATAAGACAAGTAGGATCATAAATATGAGAATTCTAAGAAATCTCTTTACGGCTATGCAATCAACACCATTCTCAGTTCTCAGAGCTTTGTCGCTTAAATATTAACATAATAATCTAAATATCATCTATACGTTATTTCAAGGATACTATTAAGTAGTTTAACTTAGTCATGAATTAAAGATAACTTATTTACAAATAGAGCAAGCTATTAACATCATAAGCGGCAAATGAGTGGTCGATAACCTTAATTTCTATGTATGAATACGGATAGGTAGGTAAGTAGGTACAACATATTATTTACTCAACTTTTTAATTCACAGATATTATACAGGTTGATTAAAATTTAATCTTTTTAATTTGAGAAGAAGTCAAAGTTGTTGACTACGAGAATTTATAGAGATATTTTTGGACATTAATGAAGATCAAAGAATCGGATCGAAAGATCGACAGTCCGAAAGAAGACCGAAGTCTTTCCCGATCGGAAAGATCGGGAAAGACCGACTACGGTTCATAATATCCTACTTCCTACTAATATTATAAAGGCGAAAGTTTGTGTGTATGTTTGTTCCTCTTTCACGCAAAAACTACTGGATGGATTTAGCTGAAATTTGGAATGGAGATAGATTATACCCTGGAATAACACATAGGCTATAAATTATCCCGGAAAAATCCAAGGTTCCCGCGGGATTTTGAAAAACCACAGATAGATGGCGCTGATTTTACTTAAATCACGCTTACATTATCCGCAGCATCGATTTTTTCATCGGGATTCGGGTTTTTTTAAATCCTGCAAGCAAGCATGCAAGAAATCAAGCAAGCCAACAAGCAAGCAAGCTTCTGTTTCAAAAAACCATAGCAAGCATCAGTTTTTGAAATTTCAAGCACAAGCGACTGCATATCCTAACGCTTACGAACGTCAAAAATTGACATTGTTACATAAAATTTAATTATTATCTATCAATACTTATAATAAAACTGTAACTGTTCCTACAAACACTTCCCGCGGGATATTAGTGTGCTACTTTTCACATATTTATCCTTCAATTATGGGCCAACGGAGTTACAGATTGACGTGGTTTATTGGATAGGCATAGTTGAGGACTTGAAAAGTGACAAAGGCTACTTTTAATCCCGGGAAACAAATAATTCCCGCGGGATATTTGTACGCTACTTTTCACATATTTATCCTTCAGTTATGCGCCAACGGAGGTATAGATTGAAATGGTTTTCCTAGCACTGGTAAAGTTAAGGGCCTGAAAAGTGACAAAGGCTACTTTTTATCCCGGTAAAACAAACGGTTCCTTCCTGCGGGTTATTAGTATACTACTTTTCATATATTTATCCTTCAATTATGTGCGAAGGGAGTTACATATTGACGTGGTTTTTTGGATAGGCATAGTTGAGGACCGGAAAAGTAACAAAAGCCACTTTTTATCCCGGGAAAACAGACAGTTCTCGCGGGATATTCGAATGCTACTTTTCACATATTTATCCTTAAATTATGCGCAAATATGCATGCATGCATGCATACATGTATGTATGTATGTATGTATGTAAGTTGTATGCATGTATGTATGTATGTATGTATGTATGTATGCATATATGTATGCATGCATGTATGTATGTATGCATGCATGAGTGCATGTATGTATGTATGTATGCATGCATGAGTGCATGTATGTATGTGTGTATGCATGTACGTATTTATGTTTGTATCCTCCTGCTACTAACTTTAACTACATTAACTATATCCTATGCTACTTATAACACTAATATTATTAATGTGAAAGTTTGTGAGGATGGATGTATGGATAGATGTACTTAGTATACGGATGGATGGATGGATGGGATGTATGGATGGATGTATGTTCTCTGAGATAGGGGTTGAACTATTTTGACTGTTTTACTCCATAACTTCTTCAAATTTAAACTAATTTTTATTCTTATTTTAACCGACTTCAAAAAAGGAGGAGGATCTCAATTCAACGGAATCTTTTTTATGTATGTTCACCGATTACTCTAAGACGCCTGAACCGATTTGGAAAATTCTTTTTATGTTTCAAAAGGTATACTTCCCAGGTCCTACCTACTACAACAACTACTTCTACAACTACTACAACTACTTCTACAACTACTACTACTACAACTACTACAACTACTTCTACAACTACTACTACTATAACTACTACAACTACAACTTTTATGGGACCATCACGCAAAGTTTGTCGATTAAAAAAAATTCAGGCAAATCGGCTTAGAAATCACGGATATATTGATATTTATAGGTTAAAAAACACAATACTTTTTTGATCCTTTTTTGAAAATCAGTTAAAAAGTAGCCTATGCTAGGCTTATACCATCAGCTATCTGTCATTGGAAGTCCCGTCAAAATCAGTCCAGCCGTTCACGCGTGATGTTTCTACCACGGGATATAGGGAATATACATTTTTATTTATATACGATAATAATTACATTTTTTGTTTAAATCCGAATGCGTCCTATGTTCCTGTGAGTAACGTTATTCACCGGAATTCCTGTGAGCTACGTACGATTATTTTGACTTTTAGCCGGTCCAACATCATTGGAATAAAAATAAAATCCTTACTAATATTATAAATGCGAGTGTGTTTGTTTGTAGGTTTGTTGGTTTGTCCTTCATCACGCCGCAACGGGGCTACGGATCAACGTGATTTTTTGCATGGGTATTGAGGTTCTGGAGAGTGACATAGGCTACTTTTTATCCCGGAAAATTAAAAAGAGTTACCCGAGGGATTTAAAAAACTAAATCCACGCGGACGAAGTCGCGGGCATCGGCTAGTTTGACATGAAACTGAAAGCAGAGGCATGTAAAGCCGACACTATCCAGTTTATTATCACTAAACATCTGATACTAAATAACTGTTAAATCATATAATATGATGATTGTATATTTTTATCCCAAGAAACAATTGTGTGATTAATTAAAAGATCGTTCGACCCGTTGCTCGGTTGTAGCGTGATTGAAGGACAAACCAACAAACCTAGGCCTTGAGACCTTGAGAGTGACATAGGCTTCTTTTTATTCCTGAAAATTGAAGTGTTCCCACGGGATTTTAAAAACTTAATCCACGCGGACGAATTCGCGGGCATCAGTTAATTTAACCTACCTACTATCCTACTTAATATTATAAATGCGAAAGTTTGTGAGGATGGATGGATGTGGGCAATTCTCCTAAATGTTGGCTGAGGCATGTCCCAGGCTGGAGAACGTAGGTTAAAACTAACTCAGGCTTATGTAACTTTTTTTGTAGATACCAGATAGTGTCCTCTATATGGTCCATCAAGAAAAAGAAGATAAAAGAGTTGAGATCCAGCTTAAAAAATTTAAACCTCCATTTTCTAACCTCCATGACTGTCCCACTGCTTATGTTGTATGTAACAAACATATTTATTTAAAAACATAGTCGATTAAAATTCTCAAAAAATATATTTCAATAATGAATAATTAATCTTTAAAATAACAACAGTAGCATGAGGTTACGTCTTAGAATTAGTTTTTCATTAGTATTTAAAGTCTGTCCCACGACTTTTTAATCATTACCGTGCTCTTGTGCAAACACCATCGTAACTACCCACATATCCATACAATCCGCATCGTCGTCGCGTCTAACGTACAAAGTCAGTTGCCTTGAGCAATTTATGTCGAATAGAGGTGTGTACGTCGTCGGGTTACTGAAATATTTGGCATTCTCCAACGGAAATTTCATTTTGGCAACTTTAATCGCTCATTCATAGGAGTCTCACCATACCGTAAGTAGTTATCACATTTATATGTTTGTATTTTTTATATATTTCAAATATGTTTTACTTTCTAACAAAGCACATTAAAAAAAATTACTATGTTTACTTATCAAGTAAAAATTTAATTACTAACCAATTCTAATTACCTTGATCCTAATTACCATAATTACCAGGGCCATTTTACGTACTATGGTAATTGGGCATTAGCTAGGTAATTAGAGTAATACTTGAATGTATGGGATCCTCTAGATTTTAACAACCTCCCTGGCCCTGTGGTGAGTACTTTGGTCTTAAAAACTGGATCTCAATTTTGGATGTTGTAAAATAGACTCCAGTCTGGTCTGGCCGAGGCTAGTTACCATCCAATACTCTACCAGCAAAGATGTGCCGCGCCATGTGATTTAGCGATTGAGTTCTGGTACGTATCAGCGTAGAAACTGGTAAGTTGTTTAAGTTTAATACTAGGTATGCTCGAAACCATCTTAGACTGCATTCACCACTTACCCCAGATTATCGCAGTCAAGGACCAACTTGTAGTAACATATAAAAAGTTATAAGTAATCTGTGTTGAATGATTATGGCTGTATTTTGATACTGTTTGGGTGTTGGTAATGACAATATCGTTATATTTATCAACAATAAAATTAACTAAATCGAAAAAGATGGGCAAAAAAGGCTCGAATGTTATGCGAAGATAAAAAAGATCCTATATTATTCCGAAAAAGATGGAGAATAAATCTTAATTCTTTTATAGCTCAATCGCAATCAAACTCGCAGCATTGCAGCGTTGTATGGCGATTGACGACCTTTGGACCAGGTAAACCCCAGAACGTGGATCGCAACCCCTTCACCTTAACCAACGGCCGATATCGTGCAACAATCGCTTAGCTTCCACACTCCAGCAATCCGTGGTCTCCACTGAGACAGAGGGACAAAAAGGTAGCTGTCCAGAATAGGGGCATCTTTACTCCTTTTTTTAATGAAACAGACTCTGCAACGTCTACCTGTGTTTTCCGGCTGAGATGATATGGTGCGAATGTACTCATGCACGTCGCGGCCCTCAGCATGCATTTGCTATTTTGCCATGGGACGAGTGTCAAGCCATTAGGATGCTTGCCATCCATGTGACCCAAACCGGGTGCTCGAGTACACACTACGCAGGGTACGTTGACCGAGACGAGGGCTGTGCGTACGATATCGTTCAGAGAGTGGTGACGAGAGAATCTGGCCACACAACGACTGCAACTCAATGCGTGGTGGCCGTTGGCTTCCACCATGTAACCGCAGATGCATCGATGGAATTCGCAAACAGGCATGCAAATTGCAAATGCATGTTGGGAAGTCCTCAACAGATATGTAATCTTCGGCACAGCAAAATAGTTTTGCAAGAGCGTAAGCGTAATATGGGCCAAAAGATCTTTCCAATGCTCTTGAATGGCGGAGTGGCCTCCTTGCCTCAATGGCTTCCGGGATAGCAGAAGAAAAGTTAAGAGTCCCCAAGAGGAAAAATTTGTCAGCGTTAAACTCCTTGAGCCCAGGAACTAGTTCTTCAAAGTGAGGGAACAGAAGACGGGACTCTGGATTACAGGGGAAGAACTCTCACTTAGGCATGTTCACCTTCAACCTCAGCTCCTTCAAGCAATGTATTAAAAGCAGTAGGTCACGTTCCACAACTTCAGGTTTGCCTCCTATAGTACCATCATCGAGTTACCAGATATTAAGGGGGGATTTGAGGTCGTGAAGAACTTTCTGAATGCTGAGGCTGAAAATGAGAGGTCTAAGCGGATCTCCCTGTTGGACATCAATCTGCGAAAGGATAGAGGTTTGGTTATAGAAGACATTGGAGGAGGAATGTTAAAATTGCTGAAGAAAAGGATACAGAGTAGGAATCATAATTGCTTCACTCAGTAGAATGTCCTTTTCCAGTGTATTGAAAGCGTTATGTATGTCAAGCTCCATGATAATTGATAACACAGTCCTTGTTGCTTGGGTCTATAGCGAACAAATGCGTTGCGTGGATAGTCTAGCTTAGTGTCAAGACCTAACAGGTGCGGTCGCAGGTGGGTCACTATTTCCTCCAAAGGCCCTAGACCCTTATTTGATTAGAAGATTACCGAACATATAGATCTCATCAACGACACTGACAATTCTGTATCAAATTTTATATTATAATAATAATTATTTTATGTTTGGCATATTATTTGAAGAATGTTTTGTGTACATAGAGCTATCTTGTGTTAAACTCATAATATAATTAGACGCTTTTTGTAGGTAAGCCTAGGTAGGTCTAATAGGAAAATAACTGAATTTATTGATCTCGTCAGCAAGGCAGACTTTTGTTATGAATCTCTGTACGATTATGATTGGCATGCCGTTTTTACGAGATTTACTTAGACGCTTCTTCTAGGTAAATAATTAACTATAATAATTAATCAATAAATAATCGGAATTGAATCAAGAAAATTTATGAGTGACATTTTTATCTATTTTGTAAATCGTGATTGATACATTTGATTTATCAATTTTGAGGACTATTAATAAGTACCTACTTACTTAAGCAGATTTTTTTTATATTTAAAGAAATACTACGATATTTCTTTTAGTTTTATTACTGTATTTTTCCACATTTACAGATTAAATAGATTTTATTAACAAAAACACTTATGTTTTATTTTTGTTTCTCATTCACAAAATTTTAACAAATTACCATATAGGATATTCTATTCACCATATTCCGGACCTCATTACCATGTCACAATTTATCCTTACCATGGACACCATAATTACCAAATACGCTATTTCTCCAAGAAAACTAGGTTCTGGTGGAGGCCTTCCTCATCACTGTGATAAATGAAGGCACCTCTCTGTCAAGGCATACTTAAAAAACCAATATTCCCAAAAAAAAAATTTTTTTTTCGTCAGACGTTTTAGCCAACAATTAGGAGAACTGCCCATGTATGTTCCTCTTTAAAGCCTCAAAGAATGAGCTGATTTGGCTGAAATTTAGAATGCAGATAGCTCACACCCAAGATTACCTAACACATAGCCTATTTTTTATCCCGCAAAATTACAAAGTTCACGCGGACGAAGTTGCGGGCATCATCTAGTAAATTATAAGATTAGCAAGGATGAGAGATTATGACAAAAAAAACTTTCTATTTTAGAAACATGCTGTATAAAGTTAAGTCGGGCCACCTGTGCACACGCCGCGGTTCCCACCACGCCCGCGCCGCGTCAATATTGACGCTGATTAAATCAATCCACTATCTCCAAACCTGTTGCGGAGGAAGTGCACCTACGCGTGGAAACATTCCTGGATTAGGTAATGTGTGTTTTGACGACCTCATGTGTGGCGCAGTGGTGAGCACTAGTCCTAAAAGAAAGTGGTTGTCGAGTTCGGTTCCCAACAATTGCAATTTGGGAATTCATTTTCTAAATTATCTCTGAGGCTACCTACTAGTACCTAGGTAGTACTTGTCACAAATATCGATACTTTTCACTTTATAACCGAGCTATTCAAAATTCGAACAATAACTGAGCTCTCGATCCATCCAGGGTTCATCCTCGTAGGCCCTCACGAGCCTCGGGGTAACCGCTCAGGGCAATGGCCCCTTTCGGTGGTAGCGACGCCGCCTGCAACGACAGGCGGGGCGCTGGGTGGGACCGGTTGGTCCATGGTGTGTCAGATCCGGTGGAGTCCTGCTGCAGTGCGATCGAGCCCGCGGTGTGAATCGCGGGCGATCTGCGGACTGCGGCAGGGTAGTAGGTCCGTGATGGGCTTCGCCCGCCGCTCAGCGAGGTCGAGCCCGCCGGTAGTATACCGGCGAGCGCCCATCAGCCAGCGGCGAGGAAGCAGTCATGTCCGGGTAGGCGGGCTCAGTCATGAGCCGTGCAAAGTTCAGCGATACAGGCCAGGATCAGCGGGATTGGATCACGCTGCTCCTGGATGGCCATCAGCACCTGGTTCAGTGTGCTGATGACTGCGGTTATTCTTTTGTCAATCGGCACTCGCTTCGCCTTCGTCCCCCCTGCAGGGGCGGCGACCACGGTGGGCTTGGGCATCTGTGCGCTCGTTGGTTGTGACGCGGCTGGCGGAGGTACAGCAGGTGGCGCAGAGGGCGGCGCGTCACGGCGCGCATGAGCGCGCTTGCCACGCTTGCGACGGCGTTGGCCCGACCGCTGCTGTGGCTGGTTGGCAGCAGCCATGAGCGATCCGGGCGCGTCAGCCTCCGTTGCGGGGGCGGTAGCGGGGTGCGCACGTGTGATTGCAGCTGTGCGCGCAGTGGTGCCCGCCCGGCGGTTTCGTGACTCCTTACGAAACACCGGGCAGATGGTATTGTTGGCCGTGTGCGCGCCGCTGCAATTGGCGCACGTCGGCGGTTCCTCCCTGGGGCGCGGGCACTCCCTGGCCGGGTGGTTCTCCCCACACCGCACACAGGCTATGGGCCGGTGGCAGTTGTGGGAGGAGTGTCGGAACTGTTGGCACCGATGACACTGCGCGGGCCCCTTCCTGCCGCGCCATGGCTCGATGATGATGCCGGGCATACAGAGAAGCTCGCGCACCTCGTATATGCCCGGGATGAGGTCCGGTGTTCGCTGCAGCTGTGCGAACATGAGGCAGCCCGGTCTGCCCGGGCGGGCGGGGATCGCGCGCACGTGCTCCGGGACATACCCGAGCTCGCGCAGCTCCGACTCCACTTGTGCCGGCTCGGTGTTGGCCGGCAGGCCGCGGATCGCCAACTTGACGCTCCGTTCGGCGGGCAGCGAATAGCAGAACCAGGAGATTCTTGCCTCGCTCTCCAGCTGCGTGAGATAGCGCTGGATGAGGCGGAACTCCTGGTCCGTCTTCGGGATGAAACGGACGCCCTTGCCAAACGGGCGCCCGTTAGGGGTGTAGCCGAGGAGCTTCTTGAGCTCCCGGAAATGCGTCGGCCAGTCGGGCAGCACCTCCACAATGAGCGGAGGGTACCGGGCAGCCTTGGTCGAGGTAGTGGTGGCTGCGGTGGCAGGGGTGGCCGCTGCGGTGGTCGCAGCGGTGGTAGCGGCGGTGGTGACGGCAGGGGCGGGGGAGTCATCCGTCTTCTGCTTCTTCCTGGCGGCCGTATCCGCATAGGTGGGGCTTGCCGACGTGATCTCCATCGGGGTCTCCTGGTGAGAGCCCGGTGAGAGCGTCGGCATACTCGGCGGTGTGAATACCACCGGTGTTTTGCCCCCTCTCGGCCGCGGCGGGGACGGAAAACGTCCCACAGCGATGGTCGGCGGCGGAGCTGGGAAACGTGGCGTGCGAGACGACGTGGTCTGCGCGGTACGCTTCGGTACGGCGGGTGGCGTTGCCGTGCGTGCGGCTGGGGTTGGCGCGGTAGCGGCAGGCGTTGCTTGGCGTCTTGAAGTGGACGGTCCAACGGACTCCGTAGACGCGGTGGACGGGGCCGGCGAAAGCGTCAGCGGGCTCGCGACGAACGATACTTCGCCAGCTCCCGTCGAAGGTCCCGCACGTGCAGGTTTGGGTGCGGGGGAAGCGTAGGTGGCCTGGCCGGACGCTACCATGGCATCCAGGCCGGCCTCGAGGCAGGCGATGGTCGACCGCACGAACACCTTGCGGCGCAGTGGGCGCGGTCGGGTCGCGCGACGCGCGAATGGTGGCGGTGGCGGCATGTTTACCGGCGACAGTTACGACGCGGTAACGCGGGTTTGCGAGAGGTGATGCATCTATCTAACTCGTGACGAAAGCTGCCTTGGCGCGGTCCAAACGGAGGTGCTGGCACGTCAGCACCAACACCACCGTGGGCGCAAGTGGTTCGGAGAGGCAGTCGCGAACGAAACCGAATCACATTAGGGACCCGAGCGCCGGTGCGAGACGTCCGCACACGACGGCAGTCGTGAGCTCTCGACCGTCCGGCCGTGGTTTAACTACCCCCCTATTTCTCCCACTCTGCGTCATTTTGTTGGGGCTTCGTGCGCTTATTCCTGATTGGCCAACGCAACCATGTTTGCCAACAACTAAAAACTACCAACATAAAACAAGTTGTTGCCACACTGAAAGAATTGCCACTTAAATAATTCATTTAACACCGTCATTTTTATAAAATCATGACATTCGGCCATCCGATATCGTGCAGCCTCCGGCGCACGTACCCTACTAAAAATCTGGTAACCGCACACCTTACATACATAGATATATCTATATATCTATCATACACAAAATGTAAACCGTTTTGCTGGAATGTTGCACTTCAACACTGTATTATCAACATGCATTAGAAAATATAAAATGATATCCATAATTTTTTTGTTAATATACCCACACTACATTTCAACTAAATTGATTATCTTTTTGTATATGTAACAACCTAATTTTTGATCATGACATTCGGTCGTAATTCTCACTGGACTTATTTTGTTGTGAATCAGATTCGAAACTAATTATCTTTACTAAGCTTGATCATTATTTTAATATGACGAATTACTCTAGCACTAACCAATTAATACCAATTTCATATTACCTACACCCTACACTTATAGTTATAGAAACTTTAGACCCACAGAACATAATACTCTCTAACGAGAGGTTTAGACCTATTTAGGAACTAAGTATCTCGTGCTACGTGAAACAACTACTCATCGTAGCTTAGCCAGCACAGTCTCTAAGATATTTTAGGAGCGAGGTTAACCCAACTCATTCAATCCTTATCATTTCATTATAAAAATGTCGTAATCTCACTCAAAATCCAATCTTCAGACTAAATATCTCAAGACTAAAAATTAAAAATTTTAATTTATTCACAAATTCAACCCTAAACTTTTTCATTTCATTCAAATCTTTATTCGTTCTATTAATCTCAACATAATTTTCAGTTAAAGTTAACAATTTCATTTAACTAACTGTCAATAACTAACTGTCAATTACAAACTAAACTGCGTTCATAATATTTGTCTATTCAATTAAAAAATAATATTAAGTAGGTACTTACTTAAATTTTTAAGTTTTAATTTAAAAGTTATGGTCCGAAATACCGCAATCTAGCGGGAAGAACCAGTAAAAATACCGCAACAAATATTTACTGATTGTCATTTTTTTTTATTACTATTACGCTATTTCTTTTCAATCATGTTACTGAATATTGTATACTGACTATTCACTTAAATACCATCTTGAAATCGGATCAATTAAGTGACTCACTCACTTCGAAAGCAAACTTACTTCACCTTGGTTTGGTCTATTGAAGCAAATTCCAATAATATCAAATTATCTCTTATTTATCCTAAACAAGTAGTTTATCTCACCACCACATTCGTGAATGCGGTGCCATCAGTTCTGTATTATCTAGTATTGTAGACTACGAATTTATAAAAATATCATGCAATAATTTGTCTTTTCAAAAAAAAAATGTTTTACCTGACAGATCTACTGGCTACAACCTAGAACTTGTATCAAATAATTAATTATATTATTCATTTCTTTAAGCAATGTTTTTATTTTGAAATCGCTTATTTATAAAACATTCATCATCAAATATTTTGTAAAAAAAAAAGTATCATTCACAGTCACTTAAATAGTAATTTCAATAATATAAAATTTATTATTGATCCAAAAAATATAGTCAACAAGAATATATACTATATAAATCTAAAATAAACAATTACTAATTTGTATTAAAATAAATAAATAATCGTCAATCAAAACAATTAATTTGTTCGTTAATGGTAAACGGCTTGAATTCTGAGAATCTATCCCTAATGTTCATCTCTGTTTCAAGCAGTCGCAATATATATATATTTTTTTTTATTCGCAGGTGATCTCAGAATCTCTAGCTACTAATCAACACTGAACTCGATTGCTAGATCCTTTAAAAATACCTAGACAATCTAACTATATCCGTTCCTATCGATTTGTAATGTACCCGACGAACGACCTCTCAAAATCACCATTCCTTAATTTCTATTTTTATAATTATTGCTTGTTGTCAACGAAACTCTTTTTACCATACCAATTACTAAATCAGATTGGAAATGTTCAGAAACAAAAAAAAAATCTTTCGTTCACCGCATTATTGCCTATGAAACTCACTGCCTCAGCATATTGAAGACAGTCAATACACATTTTCAAATTTAGAGTGAAGCAGCACTATCTTAATGTATTGTATAGAATTATAATTTTTATATAATATTTTTATAAAAATGTTAGTAAAAATATTTATGTATTTTTGCGTATTTATGGTTTATTGTATAATTTAATTATAAAAAAGAATGAACTTCATTGGATAGAATCTTATTGCACTACTAAGGACATCTGCCAGAAAACCAAAGAGTTAACGTCGCTGTAACGGAACATAATACCCGTAAGAAAAACTACGCGAGCCCTCACAAAGCTCAGCTTTTTGGTAGTATATTATTATAGTATATAATTATATAAGGTTGTACATTTTATACCCATGCACCACTTTTTAAATTCACCTGTCACTTTTAAGCAAGCTGAAAGAAATCTCCACATAGAGATAAGCTTCACCTTTGTCCAATTCATCTGATAATAGATTTTAGATTTTTTTCTTGTACATAAGTAATGAAAATAACATAAATATATTCAAATTCAATTCGAATCCAATTCAAATTCAATTCATATTCAAATTATTTATAAAATTAATGATATTATCGTTCAAAACTTTTATCTTTTAAATTTCTACTACAGGCGCAAGTTGACGCTCAATGCGTTGAAATACCTATTTATAAATAAATAATCTGCTTGCTGCCTATCTTTGTAGAACCAATGCTGGAAAATGTTTACATATGCGTCAACTTGTGGGCACTTACATTAAATAGTTCATAAACACACACATTAACTTTCTCTAAGAAAGGTTTAAGAATGCCGCTAATAAAGTATTTTTTTTTAAATGCCATTAGCACAGTTAAATACGAGTAGATCTAAATCAAGACAAGATAATTTTAAGAATAAGACAAAACAACATTAGATATAATTCCAAGTATTGCACAATATTTTGCTCCAGTTTACCTTCGTAAGTGTATTTTAACATACTCGCATGTTTCGTCAGTTTCTATCTGTCTTTATACGTAAGTATACGATACAACTGTTTATTTATTTTCCCTAATAATAATCGTAATTTTCATCGCAATAAATTGGTAAATCGATCACCAAATGGATTTACAAGAATTATAAATAATCAATAATCCATGATGAAAACCTCGTCAATATACCCCGCCTATCGTACCCGTAATGAATATTCTCAAACCAAAAATGTTTCATCAACTCACAAAGAAACAGTTCATTAGAATATATTTATTATAATATTCTTCATTAAAGAAAAGTTCATTTTTATCATATTCATCAACTTCAAATATTCATAATGATAATACTAAGTAACTCTCAAAAACACTGTCACTAATATATTTGCTACCAAAGCTTGCTACTGAAGTTATATACAAAATAATAATAATATGTATTATTATTTAAAACACTCCACGTATTAATTGCGATTTCCCGTTCCTCAGTTCATCAAGTCAAGTCCTTATGAATAAAATATTGCATGTACCTACCATACTCTGTAATAAGGTAAGGTAAGATTCATCAAAAAAAAATTATCTTCAACAACACACTGATCTTACTTTTTTTTTTATTATTATCAAATAAGAGGAATATACAAAAATGTTCTTATTAGCACACGAAAAACCACTTAGGTTTAAATTGTGAGCTATAAGCCGATTCTGTTAAACACAACTACCTATAATAACATTAACAAACCAACTTATCCAAAAAATATGATTTTAGTTTACGTTTTAAATTATTTTCGGTAAATTGTAATCTTACTTTACTATCTAAATGGTTTATTAGACGAGGGACTATGTATGCAGTGGTGCGTTTACCATTTTTATTTTTAGATCTAATAGTTTGTAATGTTTTATGCTTTACTCTACGTGTATCACATTTAATTGGAATAATATGTTGTATATTTAAATTAAAAAATTGCTCCTTTAGCAGCTGATATTGGACCTTCTCATGTATTACTATTAGGTATTACTTTGCAATGCTTAAATAGATATGTTTCATCCGTTTTAGCTATACTTTTAATATTTAAAGGTACAATGGATTTTAAAATTCTAAATTGTAATCGATACTGTACTTGTACTGTGTACTTAGTCACAAAGAATTTAAAAATAACCCTCTTTTCGTCTGGTTTCTTTTTTTGAACCCTACAAACCTTCTACAAACGCATTATTATAAAGCAAAGTATATAACATAGACGTGATTCTTCAAACTTTTTTGTTTTTTTACCAACTTAAACGACCCGAAGGTATATTTATTTCGTTCAATAATAACTTCATATTAATATATTTATTTTAAAAAATATTGGTAAGTCCTACAAAACAACGCAACATAAAATGCACGCGGTCAACCAATCGCGTATCCTTCCCGTAAATGCTGACCAAAAAGCTACACGACCACCTAATAATGAAGAAAGTACTCTTAATTTCATCTGATTTTTGACAGTCTTGCAAAATTACGGTAATTTTAAAGTGTAAAAAATAAATACTAAAAGAAGCTGGTTAAAAAAAAACAGCAGAACCCTTTGAAAGAGATTCACTCATGTCCAATAATGATAATCATTCTAGATTTCGGCTTGGTTCTGATTTTATTCTACTAGGCGGGTAGATCAAAATTAAGAATTGAATCTTAGGAAGATAATGAAATCATGGCAGAAAACGTGTAACATAGTTTGCATCACGTACACGATACTTAAATTTACCAATATTTCCTTAAATATTATAAAAATATAAAAATATTGAAGTAAAGGTCTATGATATAAAAACTATTATAGTAGTAGTAGGTCTCTTTTTTTTTTACAGAAACATTGTTAATACCTTCAATGTGTCAAGATAAAATTCTGTCAATAAAGTGGACCAAATAACTCTTTAGAATTAAATTTCTCAAATAGAGAACATATTTCAGTAATGTTTAAAATTGTAATAAATAGAACTTCTCTTCCTGTGATGCACACTAGTATCGTGAACCGAGAAAAATATTAGCCCAGAGGCTCAAAATAATAAATAATTACACAAGTGGATATAAAACATAAACTACTTTGTTTAACTATCAAAATATTATGTACGACATATTTTATTGTTTTTCAATTGAATGCAGATACTTAACTGAGAATTTGCACACCATGCATAATATGGCAAAATATGAAAGAGCATATTATTACAATATATTACTATCGCTTTATTACTCACATTTAGCAACTAAACGATTTCATTTCATTTCATGTATAACTTGACACTCACTTATCTTTAGGACACCCGTAGTCCGCCAAATAGAATTTATCACTTCTTTGAAAAACACGGGCTTACTTGGCCACTGATCGAATGTCTATGGACGCACTGGTCCAATACAGTAGGTAATTTACATAGTTACCATCAACAGACACACATGGTCCAATACAGTAGGTAAAATACTTATTTACCGCCTATAGACGCACTGGTCCAATACAGTAGGTAACATACATAGTTACCATCAACAGACACACATGGTCCAATACAGTAGGTAAAATACTTATGTACCGCCTATAGACGCACTGGTCCAATACAGTAGGTAACATACATAGTTACCATCTACAGACACACATGGTCTAATACAGTAGGTAACATCATAGTTACCGTCTAAAACTAAAACTATCATTTTGACTCAACTCATAGTCTAACTATGCCTTTCAAGTAAGAAGGCTTAGAATCAAACATATCTATCAAACTTTGGCTGCCACAAACTATCATTTTCACTCAACTCATTATTTCATTTTACCCTCCAAATAAAACATGACGAAAATTACAAATCTTGAATTTGGCACATTAAATTTTTAGTCAGTTGAAACGAATGGCATTAACACACATGGTTAAAACTTAAAATAAATAAATAAATTAAGGACTTACATAACTTCACTATTATAGTAACCTGGATACATATGAACACACTTACAATCATGTTGTACCTGCATTTTTGTGAATAAAATTTCATTCATTCACACTTAGTCCAATATAGAATAAACTTTGTTAAATCTCACTGATTTATATTCACTCGCTATCCTTATCAACCCCACACTGTTTATAAACTGTTCATCGAGTTCGCAACTGTATTAATATTATCTGCCTTAACTTAACATCGGCAAAATTAAACTATGAAAATTATATAATGTGGGTACTATATAAATGATTCATAATTGATGTCATACCTTCAACTTTTTAACATCTTCTAAATTTATATCGAGTTCTCATAACATAAGAAAGACTATTTCTCCAAATGTTGAATATAGCAAGGATACATTATCAAAGAGTCGCTTTGACCAAATGATCCAAACTGATATGTCAACATAGCTTTTCGTCATGATCATACGGGACATAATCCAATATGAAAATTGACCTACCCGAAATTAATGATGGGTGTCGCAATGCTAACAATATCACAGGAAAACAGTACCAAAGAGTAGCCTTAGCCAAATGTTCCAAGTGATATGATAGAATCACTGTATTCTTAATAAAATTATTGTAAAGGACAAAGCCTTTCAACAACTTATTACTACCATTAATTCCATATAAAATACTATAATCTTAGCTATTCGAAAAATAATTATTCACAACTATTTTGAAGGTATAACATTTCATACAAAGTAATCACTTCTTACATACCATTGGGTTCATATTGTCACTTCTGAAGTTGTCACAAATATCGATACTTTTCACTTTATAACCGAGCTATTCAAAATTCGAACAATAACTGAGCTCTCGACCGTCCGGCCGTGGTTTAACTACCCCCCTATTTCTCCCACTCTGCGTCATTTTGTTGGGGCTTCGTGCGCTTATTCCTGATTGGCCAACGCAACCATGTTTGCCAACAACTAAAAACTACCAACATAAAACAAGTTGTTGCCACACTGAAAGAATTGCCACTTAAATAATTCATTTAACACCGTCATTTTTATAAAATCATGACACTACTATTCAAAATTCTTTCGACATGGAAAATGTCAACCTTAAAGTATTAAGCACTTTAAGGTTGTCATAGGCCCAGGTCTGGTCAGGGTGGTAAGGTTGTCAAGCTTTGGTCGTGGCTAGTACCTAACCACTTTACCATAACTTTTATCCAGATAACCATACTAATTAATCCGTCATCTTTGCGATACTATCACTCACTTGACACTTCAAAGGCGAAGGAAAACATCGCGAGGAAACCTGCACGGCTGAGAATCTACCATGATGTTCTCAAAGGAGTGTAAAGTCTGCCAATCCTCACTTGGCTAGTGTTGTGGACTATGGCCTAAACCCTTTCTCATTCTCAGAGGAGACCCTTACCCAGTAGTGGAACGGGGGATGGGTTGAGACGTATAGATATATTATTATTATAATATACCTACCAAAGTCACCGACATAGCTCAGCGAGTCGCGAAACTGAAGTGGAAATGGTAAATGCACATAGTTCGAAGAGCTGATGTTCGTTGGGGTCCCCAGGTGCTGGAGTGGCGACACCGCACCGGGAAGTGCAGTGTTGGCGGACCCCCCACCAGGTGGACCAACGACATCAAGAGTCGCAGGGAGCCGCTGGACTCAGGCGGCGCAAGATCGAAGCCTGTGGAAGTCCATGCAGGAGACCTTTGTCCAGCAGTGGACGTCTATCGGTTGACAAAGAAGAAGAAGAAGAATAAACCTATTTACCTCATCGTCGTCTCAACCGATTTTACCAACGTCGAGTGACGTTTTACCGAGCAATAAATTGGGCGTTCTGACAGTTTTTATATTGAAAATTCTGTCAAAATATCACCCTCGGGTAAGACAGATCTTACGAACCGGTGAAATCGTTCCTTAGTAGGTATAATTACTTACCTGTTAATATAATTGGGAAATGAGATAGCATAAAGCTTATCGACCGAGCGAAGCGAAGGTCTTTGAGTCTACTTGAGTGAATTTGCACTTGTCCGTCCGTCCGTCCGTCCGTCCGTCCGTCCGTCCGTCTGTCAGAGCCTTATAACTTCTGAATTACTGAACGAAATTACTTCAATTTTAGATATAATATGTAAACCGATGGCCTCTAGCCGAAAATGGCTTAAAAAGTTATAAAAATCTTTATTTCAGGGGGGCTCTCATAGAAGCGAATGCGAAGAAAAAAAAAAAATTTGCGTTTCATAGGTTTACAGTACCACATTTTAAAGATAATTTGGAACAGAGTACAAAAATATTTTTTTTTAAATTTTTTTCCTAAAATTGACGAAATGGGGGGCTTTCAAAGTGGAGATTATATTTGACCTCAGAACGGAATAACCATTGAAAGCTGGGGCTTGAAAGTTTTACAATTTTAGCGTAATATCATGTACTTGAACAACAAATACTAAAATTAGATAAATGTAATAAGGAAACTAAATTATTTAACTTTTAATGAGCAGCAACAACAGAACTTCACAATGATGTCAATAGATGGCGCTCTCATCTCATATAGCAAATGCAGCTTTATGTAACATACCTATTATTCAATTAAGATTATTATTTAGTCATTTAGCAAACATCAATAAAACTTCACGTTGCAGTTTGTTTTTACATATTTCTGATCGTGTCAATAGTTGACGCTGTGTACAAGTAATTTAATTTGAATGTTCCAAAAAACTATACCTAAGTTTGATTGAGGCCTTGAGGATTTCACTATAACAGTTCCCTAACCTTTACGGGCTACCTATGTTAAGTTAGTTGACACTTTCTGTCAACTTTGTTATTACGAACCTCTACGGGACAACTAAAGGTGAAAATGACATTGGGATGTTAGAATTGTATTTAGGGGCTACCTATGTAAAGAGACTTCTACAAATGGGATGATTTAGGTATGGTTGGTGAAAACGGGCATAATAATAATGTCAATTTTGATCGTCAATTAAGGGAAACCGTTACCGCGAGGTCTCAGTTCGGGGCGAACCACTAGTAATAAAATAAAGTCCGCATATAAAATTTATAGTTTTGAAGTCACACTAATCATATTACATATTTAATTTGTGATGCAGCGATTTCGTTGCGTCAATCAAATAAATAAAAATTATTATAGCACTAATCGGTGTTGGCGCCACTATTAAAAATTCCAATATTTGTGGGAAATTTAAATAACTAGTTTCGTTATTATCTTATTTTATTATCTACCTACTGTTAGAACTATACCTACCTATGGCTAGCTACGGTTTTCGTAATTTTAATATATGTGTAGTTGTTATTAAATTTGAATTATTCTAGAATTAAAATTAAAATAAATCTATAATACCCCATCGATATCACCGCAGCGCTGCATGCACCCCAAAATGCTGAGACAGCATTGCCCCTTTGGATGGCCAAACTATCTCTTTGGCCATAGGTAGCCATCAGCTCTTAGATCCGCGGTAGACTCGATGATCTTTTTATCATCATCATCATTAGCAACCCATCAACGGCTCACTACTGAGCGCAGGTCTCCTCTCAGAGAAGGGTCATAGGCCATAGCTGGCCCAATGCGAATTGGCGGACTTCACACACCTTCAAGAACATTATTAAGAACTCTCAGGTGTGCAGGTTTCCTCACGATGTTTTCCTTCACCGTTGAAGCAAGAGATATCGCACTTGACGCCGAAAAGTCAGAGGTGCGTACCCGGGATCGAACCTGCGACCCCCCGAATAGGAGACCACAGTCCTAACCACGAGGCTATCACTGCTTATCTGATTGCTTATGATCTTTTTATAAAGTTTTAATAATAATATTTATTATACATAGGTTTTATACATAGGTATAGCGATTACCGATCAAAATCGTATAAATTGATGGCATTAACGTCAAAGTAAAATAAACCATAACAGCGTTGAATTAGAGCTCAATTTCGTGTACGCATTCTTATACGTTTTGGTATGTACGATACGCTCCATAACGCTTCAGTTGTACTGAATTTGTGACTTTAAATCAATACAGTCAAGGAATATTTTTCTTTGACGCTAATGCCATCAAATGAATACGATTTTGATCGGCAACTTTTAGACAGAACTATAATAACTGCTGAATATAATATTATTATATTATTTATATATTATTAATATATTACCTACTTATTAATAATTGAACTGTAGAAACTGTTGCACTTATGGAAATCCTTTCAGAAAAACGCATAGTCATGAAGGAAAGTGAAACAGTCAACCATGACACACTATTACTTACTTATCTATTTCTTATAGCCTTCCCTCTACTCGAGGAAAAGATATCCCCCGAAACCTAGCTATATACCTAACATCTTCTAAGTAATTGAGCCAATTTAGATTTGAAGCCAGATACTCTGCGCCAGAAAGTTGAACTGACATTGTGTTTGTTTGTTTGTTTGCTAATATAGTGCGTTTACACTATCCAGACATAGGTAATATGGGTGGTACCTAATACCTACCTAAATCGAGATATATAGTTGAGGATTTTGTTTTTATAAAAGTAGGTGCCTTTCGGATCAGATGATAAGGGTGGCTAACGTTTAAGATTTGCAACTTGTCTTAAAAGCTAAAGGTAATATATAATATCTAACTAGGCAGCTACTTATATACGTAGTATATTAAATAAGGGTACCTATATGTCTAATTATAATTATATCCATACAAAAACGTGTTCCAGCACGCGTTAAGTGACGATAATGATGGCACAAAATGAGGCTTGATTATGCGAGCCCTCTAGTAGTTAAATGTTAATGTATTTTTTGCTGTCCCTTCCAATGGAGCGTATTTGTAACACGTCATAACATCACGTTAAACATAGTCGATGAAAACAAAAATCCAGTAAGTACACAATTGCTTAATGATTAGGTCATAAACTGGACCGCAAATTAAGAGGGTCGATTAGAAAAATCTTCAAAATGAAAAACTACGCATTTTCATTTATTTTACATTTATTAAAAATAAAAAGCTTGAATTCATGTTTTTTTTTATTTTCATTTAATTACATTAAAATATTCTTTAATTTAGTCTTTATTTCATTAAGCTAGGTCAGGTAGGTAAGTAGGTACTTTTGATATTGAAGATTTTCTAACCGACCCTTTTTCTTTGCGTTCCAGATAGTTCATAGCTTATAATAACTTTAAAGTATTAACTATGTATTAACTTAATAGTTTACCTAAAAAATGTTTACATTGCAGTCAAAAATCTTACTTGGTTAGCATTTACCTACTGAGATCTTTGAGTATTAAACCGTGTTGGTTTAATACTCAAAGACTGAGATAAATAGTAGGTCTCTACTACCTAATCTCACTAAACTGATTAACTTGAAGCATAGTTTGTTATTCCTTAAAGCCTAGGTGGTAGAATGTATCAATTGCAAAAACAAATAAGTAGGTTAATTAGCTTTTCGCTTTTCGCCTATTTTTAATGGTAAGTACAACTAATTACTAGGATTAATTAGACGCACGTGTCTCATTAAGGCCTTAAGCTGTATATTCAACTAAATTAAGAGACAAAAATATGTTACGGCGGGCGAGATTGTCTAAAAGTAATTGCTACAGCTATCACCTCCGATCGGTTGACATACCTAATGTCGCTGGGTGTTTTCGAAGGAACCAATAAGCTTAAATGTATATATGAAGCCGGGTGCCGGCCGTTGCCGTCGCCGACAAGTGGAAAATGTTTCCCCGGCTGACACGCCGTTGCTGGCGCCCACCGTCGCCGTGCTTTTGCCGTGCATAGTGGAAAAACGCCCATTGGCTAAAATGTATTGTTACAGCAAGAATGCCATAATTTCAGTCCACTTGTAGTTGATGCCCGCTAAAATCGTCCACGTCCGCGTCGGTCGATTTAGGTTTTAAAATCCTGTTGGATCTATTTTACTCTCCGGAATAATTAAGTAGGTATCTTATTATGCATCTCCAGAATGCAAACTAGCCCTGTGTAATATCTGCATATTTTTATACACTTTTAGCTGAATGTACATTTTTATGTTAATTTTAAGTTAAGCATTACCTAGAAAACCTTAGGAAGTTTACCAGTAAAAATTGTTAACGAGTGCAGAGTCCAGAGTTGTTAGTTTACTTTTGCACAATATGACAATAATGTAATAATTTGTCAATGTAATAGTTAGTCCGTAACACACCTTACATACACTTCAATTTATCGTCACGCTGTTGTTTGTCATTCCAAGACCCCTTCTGACCACCCGAACATTTATACCTGTCTCTATGCCAAATTTTATCAATATCGGTTCAGCAGTTAAGGCGTCAAAAGGTAACAGCCAGATAGTTTCCTACGCATCAGAATGGATTAATTCACCACAATCTTATAAACTAAGTAGACCCTTATTATTTGCCAAAGCATCAGACGCTAACCTCCTCGGAGACGATCGGGGCACGATCGCAAACAAACATTGATCACTGCAAATAAAGGCAGAGGGAAAATACCATTATAAGTGTTCTATTTACTTAGTATCACAAATAAAATAGATACACACACACATACATATTAAAGAGTAAAGTGACTGTCGTAATTTATATTTTGTAACACGAAGAAAAAGTGGCCTAACCATCTTACTCTTATTTTAACAGGTAGCAGACCTGTTAAAATAAGGAAAAGTGGTTAGGCCACTTTTACTCAATAGGAATATATTACTTTTTTTGAAGTCGGTTAAAAATGCTGCTCCTTACGTTGTAGGAAGGTAGGTAGGTACGCGGTTAATTTTTTCTAATAGGTTTATCTTTAAACTATTAAGCAACCTACGTAAGTAAGATTTGCCAAAGCATCAGACGCTAACCTCCTCGGAGACGATCGGGGCACGATCGCAAACAAACATTGATCACTGCAAATAAAGGCAGAGGGAAAATACCATTATAAGTGTTCTATTTACTTAGTATCACAAATAAAATAGATACACACACACATACATATTAAAGAGTAAAGTGACTGTCGTAATTTATATTTTGTAACACGAAGAAAAAGTGGCCTAACCATCTTACTCTTATTTTAACAGGTAGAAGACCTGTTAAAATAAGGAAAAGTGGTTAGGCCACTTTTACTCAATAGGAATATATTACTTTTTTTGAAGTCGGTTAAAAATGCTGCTCCTTACGTTGTAGGAAGGTAGGTAGGTACGCGGTTAATTTTTTCTAATAGGTTTATCTTTAAACTATTAAGCAACCTACGTAAGTAAGATCTAAGTAGGTACTTACCTACTTCTATTAAAACAAGCACTCAAGACCCGTTAGCGTCATGTAACATTTTTCTTTTACAATATTATTATTGATCAACAATAATATTAACACTTAACCTACTTACTAGTGGTTCGCCCCGAACTGAGACCTCGCGGTAACGGTATCCCATGATTATTCATTCAATCGATACATGATAACCAAAACTGACATTATTATTATGCCCGTTTTCACCAAACATACCTAAATCATCCCCTAAGTAGGAGTCTCTTAACGTAGGTAGCTCCTAAATACAATCCTAAGTCCTAACATCCGTCCCAATATCCTTTTAGGTGTCCCGTACAGGATCGTGATAAATAAGTTGACAGAAAACATCAATCACCTAACTTATAGGTAGCCCGTAAAGGTTAGGGAACGTTAGTGAAAACATTGAATTATTTATCAAACATTGAATTTAACTCGTAGTTCCATGGGAATAGTTACTGACTGCGCCATCTATTAGCATTATTGTGAAGCTATGTTGATGCTATATGAATTACTGACGCCCATTAAAAATTAAATAATCTCGTTTCTTTATATTTTATAATATTCATATAATTTTAGTATTTGTTGTTCAAGTACAGGATATAAGTGACCTAAAAACATAAAATCAGTTTGAAAATCCATAGCGGATTTTTCTAGAGAGCGTCTTCAAGCGAGCGTATAAAATCGCCACTTTGAAAGCCCCCCATTTCGTCAATTTTAAGGGAAAAATTAAAAAAAAATTATTTTTGTACTCAGTTCAAAATTATCTTTAAAATGATACGTAACAATTTTATGTAACGCGATATTTTTTTTTTTACTTCGCATTCGCTTCTATGAGAGCCCCCCTGAAATAAAGATTTTTATAACTTTTTAAGCCATTTTCGGCTGGAGGCCATCGGTTTACATATTATATCTAAATTTGAAGTAATTACGTTCAGTAATTCAAAAGTTATAAGGCTCTGACAGACGGACGGACGGACGGACGGACGGACGGACAAGTGCAAATCGCCCTAGTTAACTCAAAGACCTTCGCTTCGCTCGGTCGATTAGACGTTGTTTATTTTTCTGAAGGGATGCTACAACAGAGCAGCTTGTTTCTTGGAAAACATCCCACATCCTTCCAAATCACATCGTCCTCGGCAATCAACGCAACAAACAGACCGATTAAATTTTTTGCGTCACTTCCCTAGAGCGATTTTAAAACTATATCGGACGAATTGGCATCGTTCGCCAAAAAATCTAAACGGACATTAAATTGAAAGGAACGATAGAGCGAGCTCACACTTGCTATCGTTTGTATTTTATTTTACAAAAATGTATTCGATAATATTATATTAGCTGATACCCTCGAGTCACGACTTACGACACATGTGACGCCATATATCCGCGTTTTTTTAGGTTTATAATAAAATTGCGGGAACTCTTTGGTTTTCCAGGCCGGTATGCCGTCTCCAAAAATCTATCTCTCTACTCCCTTTAGGATCGTTTAAGCTGTGAAAAGGTAACAGACAGACAAAAAGACAAAATAACTAGTTTCTTTTTCTTGTAGATGCAACAATGGTGGACTATACACCATTGTTGCATTGGGTTGTTTTTCGGAAAGTTTTAGGCGTTGCTGTGAGGATAACTGATAGGGTTATAAAATATTATGTTTTCCATACCACCACGCAAAATGAAAAGACACATATTTTCTAATCAATACTTATTTAAAATCACTCACTCTCATTAAGCTTGCCTTTATTCTTTTTTAGAATAGTTCAATCTTTATAGTCGGGCCAAAATTCAAAAACGGATTGACAGATTTGAATATTTCTTTTTCGTTCGCTCTAATACAGGGGTGGTTTAAAAATAAAACAAAAATAGAGAATAATCAACATTGGTTGTTTTTGTTGTGATTCCTATAATTACCACTTAGTATTATTTTAATGGTGAAGCTGCGGGTAAAAACTATATAAGAATAATAACTTTTTGAAGAATAACAAAAGTCTACGATGAATTAAAGCGGTTTCTATAAACCTACGTTTAGCTAGTTTTTATAGCTACGGTTTGTAATCTATTTTCCTATCAGTCTAAGTATTTTTAAAACATGAGTGAATCCTTCATAGGTAGGTAAACGTGTACCATAAAAAAGACTAAATATGAAAGACTAAATGGAAAATGTTGATATAGGTAGGTTATAATATCTAAGACATAAAAACACAAAAATACAATGCAAAAGTAATAGAGTGTGCGTTGTTTCTTTAACGCCCACCTAACAACCGGAGAATTTTTTTAATAATTGGCAACAGCTGCATGGCAGGATAGATCAGGTGTTTTTTGCCAATTCTATATGGACATATCCATTATGGCTTGTTGTGAAATCAATGACGCTAAATTACAGTTTCGAAAGTCGTTAGTCGCCGGTGCTCTCATTGATTTGCCGACGTTTACAATAAAATGCAATAAAATCGGAAAGATGGTCATTTTTTTTAGGTGTGATCTTGCACATTTAGTTTATCAGACTCAGATTGTTGAATTATGGTGTTATCTTTGTGTTGGACACGTACGGTACGTATAAACCACTTTTTTAGATAAGTAATTTTCAACCTCTTAAAATTTTGACCGCTCCCAGTTAGTAAGTAGTTACCTATTTTAAAACATATTGACTACGAGTAGGTAAAAGTAATAAAACTCTTGAAATAATTTATTACAATATATTAATCAGCTTGAAAGCCGTAAATCCAAACTATAATATTATTATAAAATGCGAGTGTGTTTGTTTGTTGGTTTGTTCTTCAATCAACAGAGCCACGGATCGACGTGATGTTTTGCATGGGTATAGTTAAGGACCTGGAGAGTTTTTTTGTATTCGATGACAAGCTAGTCCTTGACTGCGACCTCACCTGATGGTAAGTGACGATGGTAGCGGGCTAGCTTGGAAGGGGTATGGCAGTGAGAATTCAACCATACCCCTAATTGGTTTCTACACGCCATCGTGCCGGAACGCTAAATCGCTTGGCGGCAAGTCTTTGACGACAGACCAGACCAGAGAAAATTTAGAAATTATAAATTCCCAAACTGACCCCACCGGAAATCGAACCCGAGACCTCCCAGTTATAAGACAACAGCGCTCACCACTGAGCTAGGGAGGTCGTCAAAAAGTGACATAGGCTACTTTTTATCCCGAAAAATCAAAGAGTTTCTGAGGGATTTTAAAAACTAAATCCACGCGGACGAAGTCGCGGGCATCAGTTAGTAATATTTAATAATGAAGAAAAGAAACATAAAAATTATGTAAACTGTTTCCATTTTTGATTAAAGGTACCTTAGGTTATTTTTACTATTACCTACTTGAGGTCATCGGGAATTGGTGTGTATTTTAGCCCAGTGTCGTTGAGGAGAGTGACGACCCAGGCGTCTTGAGGCAGCCGCCCCGACTTCAACAACTTCACAGCTGCAGCCACGTTAGCGCCGCTGGTGTAGCCCACAAATAAACCTTCCTTCTCGCCGATGAGTTTCTTATACTCTGCTGCTTCCTCGTCAGTAACACTTAGAGTTCCGTCCATGTGGTCATAGTTAAATAAATCAGGCACCAATCCATACCCCGAACCTTGCAGTAAATGCAAAGGTTTCGTGATCGGATCACCCTTGATAGGCTCCGAACCAGCCGGCTCCACAACGTAACACAACACTTTCGGGTGTACTTCTTTCAAAAACCTCGAAGTGCCAGCAAACGTACCTAAAAAAGCCCAGTGCCACCGTATCTAAAAAAGCATCGACTCGATGCCCAGTCTGTCTCCAAATTTCTGGTCCGGTGCTATAATAATGTAAACCAGAATTCATTTTGTTGCAGAACTGGTTCACGTAATACGCTCCAGTCTCCTCACTTATCCGCAAAGCTTCTTCTTCTGCAGCCCGCGCGTCGGCTAAGGTCACGTGACCATACGTGCCTTCCACCTGAGGTACCCTGATGCACGTTGCTCCGAGTGCTTCCATGTGTATCGCTCTTTGCACACTGTTACCTTTCGGCATCGCTAGAGTTAGGGGATGTCCTAAAACTGCACACACGACAGCTAAGCCACATCCCTGATTGCCTGATGTAACCTCTACGACTGAATGTCCTGGTTTCAAATCTCCGTTCTGACGCGCGGTATTTATCATGTATAATGATGACCGATCCTTGACTGATGCTCCGGGGTTCATAAACTCGCATTTAGCTAGGATTCGTCCAGGTCCAGGCCATAGTCTGTCGAAAGCAACCAGCGGTGTATTGCCGATGAGGTCTAATGCAGATGAGCAGATTTCTGTCTTCATTTCGCTAGGCTGAGCCATGTTCTGATGAATTCTTCGTAATTATAATTAATAGTATTATATCGCGATCGTTATCAATAGAGTCCGAATGTCTTTATGCAGTCGGTAGGCTTCTAACTGGTGATCATTATGACTGGAGTGCTAAATACATGCTGTGCAAAATTGTACTTACTGAAGTTTTATTTACGTTGAGCAAACATACGGTATCGTTATTGCCCAGATAATATAATTGATTTGCATTATCAATTAGTATCGGATGTGATTGTGTTCAAGTGCAAAGTACGAACTTGTTATCACGTTAAGGGGATATAGAGGTACGATATCTATCTGATAATAAACCATAGATACTCGTAGGTTGATAGTAACAAAACTGGTACCTATAGATACAAGAAATATTACTGGATAACACTTTCTATCTAGAAGCAATACAAACTACTACTCTTACGGCCGTTTTCAATAACCTATCTATCCGTCATTCCAGTTACAAATGGTAGACAAAACTATCCTTTTGTCCTTACTGCCTTTTCAATAACCTATCTACAGATAGCGTTTCCTACCGAATCTAGCTATCTGTCATTGGGAGGGCGGGTAGCCTACTAGAGGTAAGAACGCTCATACAAATCATGCTTACTTGCGTTTCAATATAAGTTTCAAGTTACTCTCCAGTAAACGGAGCTATCGCTAGTAACGTATCATTTACTGATCCGTCGAAATCGGCCAGTTGGCACTCGGTAACGTAACTTTGCCTTTTGAAAATAAATATTTCACTGTAGTTTCTATTCATAATGAACATTTTAGCAGTCATGATAGTTATATGGAATAATTTGGATACTTAATAGATTGTGATGGGGACAGTCAAGTCCCTGTCTGACACTTTGATACCGGAAGGCTTCGGAAGGTACCTAATAGGTATAAACCACATGTGTGTTATTTTACTCGCCACCATAAGTTACACTAAAGTCTAGACAATTCACTTCAAGTTGGCCGTTGTCAACCGTTACAAAATGACGTCATACGGGTACGGTTGACAAAAAATACCTAATTGTATTTTTTACTCTAACCACGACTGTGACGGAAGTTTTCGTGACGTCGTGAATGTCGTAAAGCGTGATTTTTCATTTCTTATTATTCTCCTCTTCAAAGAAAGTAATTAATTAAGGTAATAAATATATATAGTCTGCGCAATGCAAAATTTTCCCTTTGTACACATCGCAGAAAACTACACGCGAACATATAAATAGTATGGTAGTAGTAGTAGAATATAGAAATAGTAATCAAACCACAATAAACAACTAATTAAAACTTAACAAAAAAATTTAAAACCTAACATTTACAAAATCAAAAAACACGGTACTGACAAAAACGAGCGGAAAGTTGCTATCTGTACCAAGCGGGTCTGACTTGAAGTGAGCAGGTAGTACAATAAAACAAAAAAAAAAGGTTATTTGTAAAACAAAAATTCAATGGACTTGGATAGATGAGAGGGAAAAAGCTATCTACTGATGGTTGAAGATAGATAACACTTGTCCGTGTATGTGAAACGCAAACTATGGATAGATACGCTCTTACTCATTATCGGGGATAGCTATCTATCCGTAAACTTTGGTTGGTTATTGAAAACGGCCGTTAGGGTATACCTACTCATAATATAAAAAACCGGCCAAGTGCGTGTCGGGCCACGCGCAGTGTAGGGTTCCGTAGTTGAAAGTCTCAAATATTATTGCTGACCTAGGATAGTGCTTTTATTTTACTTATGAATTTTGAATACATTTTGAATTCCATGGTTTAAATACTATAATATACTACAAAATATGCAACTTACACTACGTGTAATACCTAACTTAGAAAAAACAGATATAACTCCATAACTAATGTACCCTACTTAGCCGTGATAGTTTTCCTTTTCAAATTCATTATACCTATATACCTACTACTGCTGTGATTTTTTTCTTGTATCCTAACGACCATTTAGCTGGCAGAGGGGGGGGGGGGGGGCACTTGACTCTAACAAAATTTAGCATTATAAAATATCATGTTTCACAAACGGATCCCTGAATTGAAAAATGGTGTTCCTACACCCACAATATTTTTGAAAGACCTATTCAACGAAACCCCACACTATGGGATAGACGAGAAAAAAATTCATCCCCACTTGACATGTAGGGGAGGTACCCTAAATAAAATTTTTTTTCACAATTTTATTTCACCACTTTGTCGGCGTGGTTGACATTTATACCCTTGTCAAATTACAGATTTCTAGTACCAATAGTCTCTGAGCTAAACCGCGGACGTACAGACAGACAGACGGACGGACATGGCGAAACTACAAGGGTTCCTTGTTTACTACGGAACCCTAAAAAAGAAAGTAAGTGCATAGAATATATAAGTATAATATTCTATTGCAGTTGCAATTAAAATTAATTCAATATCCATCCAACGAGTAAATTCAGTGGACCTTTATAATAATAGAGCCAAGTTTCAAGTCCAGGGCTGAAAAAGGATCTGATGGTCCTGAAAGTGAAACGACTGCACAGATTTTCATCAAACAGCTATAATGAAATTATTAGTACTTACGGCATTATATTATACAGTGAACCCTGATGCGGATTCGAAAATTTTGTATTGGAATTGCTAGTTAAACATTATACGTTTATAATAAGCTTGGAATGCGTTAATTTAAAAAACAATGTTAAAAATATTATTTTTTTTAATTCAAAAAATATGTTTCACCGTCATCACGGAAGTTGATTTTTTTTTCTGTTTATCCGATAGATTTTTTTTACTTTTTCAGGAAAAAATTACGCAAACCAAACTTATCAAAATTATAAATAGCATACTTCGAAATCTGTATTTTTATTTTAATTGGGTTAAAAATAAGAAATCAAGATATACCTATACTTAATCATATTATATTAATATTCATTAGGTACATTCATTACAACTAATTAGAAAGTTTATAATTAATGCTACGAAATATTTTACTAGTAGGTACGACCTTTGCACATTTACTAGCTGGAGACAACATTTTTTATTACATACAAAACTCATCATTAAATTCATAGCTAACTAGCTTCATAATTATCGCCTATTAATATTCGTACAATTTGTGTAGGTGACTAAACAAAATCAAAATACTTAAGTTTACCTAAAGATTTCTTTATATCTACTTTTGTCGAAATTATGTGAGCTCTTCGGGAACAGGGGTATACTTCAGGCCACTATCACACAGCACGGTAACGACCCAGGCGTCTGCCGGCAGCTTGCCGGACTGCAGTAGCTTGATGGCTGCAGCTATATTCGCGCCGCTCGTGAAACCCAGGTATAACCCTTCCTTCTCCCCTATAAGCTTCTTGTAATGTACTGCTTCTTCATCAGTCACACTGAGAGTTCCGTCCATGTGATCGAAGTCGAACAAATTAGGCACGCATGCGTATCCAGAACCCTGTAGTAAATGCAACGGCTTCGTTATCGGCTCGCCCTTGATTGGCTCCGAGCCGGCCGGCTCGACCGCGTAACACTGTATTTTTGGATTTTTCTCCTTCAGGAACTTCGACGTTCCCGCAAACGTGCCGGCCGTGCCACACGCGGCCACAAAAGCGTCAACGCGCTGCCCAGTCTGTCTCCAAATCTCGGGCCCGGTGCCGTAGTAGTGTGAAGCGGAATTCATTGCGTTATTAAATTGGTTCACGTAAAAGGCGCCCGTCTCTTCGACTATCCTTAACCCTTCCGCTTCCGCTTGCTTTACGTCCGCCAAGGTCACGTTGCCGTACGTACCTTCAACTTGAGGAACCCTGACACACTTAGCGCCGAGAGCTTCCATATGTATAGCTCGCTGCACACTGTTACCTTTCGACATAGTGAGAGTTACGGGGTGCCCGAGCACAGCGCACACGACTGCAAGGCCGCATCCTTGATTTCCAGACGTGACTTCCAATACCGGACCGCCTGGTTTCAATTCTCCACTTTCGCGAGCGTTCTGTATCATATAGAGCGATGACCGGTCTTTGATTGAAGCTCCGGGGTTCATGAATTCACATTTCCCTAGGATCCGACCGGGCCCCGGCCATAATCTGTCGAGGGCAACCAGAGGTGTGTTACCGATGAGTTCCAAAGCTGATGAATAGATCTCGTTCTTCACTTCACTGTTCTGAGCCATGTTGTGGCGGGTTATTGCAAATGAGTCGAATTCAATACTAAACGAGTTGACGCACGTATGACTTTTAAACCATTACAATTCAAGGCGGTGTGCAGTGTGGAAAACCACACGGACCAGCGAGTAGGGCCGAGCGCAACGTCTTATGTCAACGTCGGAACGTAAATTATAAGAAATACGTTAGCAAAAACATGGCATGATACGCAGATTAGCTGATGTCAATAGACTTTATTTTAAAAGTGGCTTAAAGCGACAAGAGCGTCAATGTCATACATATAAAGACCAAAATTCATTTTACGTAGAATAACTTTATTACCTACTAACGTCATAAGTATTTAGGTAAAGATAACAAATTAAATAGTGCGAGTTTTTGTTCCATATTCAATATCTTTTTATTGAAACGAAGTTCTTTATCGGACGGTACGGACTTGGCGGATGGGCTACTTTGTGTGCTGGCTGTCTTCGTTTATTACACACGTTCCGTCATAGCTTTGGTGGCGTAGCGTCTAAACGAAGGAGTTAAACTATCGGTTCGGGGGTTCTATTGTGTAATAAATCACAAAATCACTACATATTATAAAGTAAATCCCCCGCCGCGTCTGTCTGTCTGTCTGTTCGCGATAAACTCAAAACTACTGAACTTCATGAATTTGAATTTTCATGCGGTTTTCACCAATAGATAGAGTCTAGCGATTAATGAGGAAGGTTTTAGTGTATAATTTGTTAAGGTTTTGTGTAAATTGGTTGAAATATGACCATAATTGTTGACAATGTCGGAAAAATTCAAGCCAGCTAGCGATGGGTCTGAACATTGAATTATTATGTACTAAAGCACGATCTGAATCCGTTCAATAATCATTCGTCTTAGTATATTTTGACAATTTACTATCATAAGTCACAACACTAACGTAATACCTACATAATGTAAAAGGTGTAGTAACACCCGCGGTGTGAAGACAAGGAAAAGAATTCCTCGTAGTCACACTGGTGTTACAAACTGGTGTGACCACGAGTTGGTCACGATAAAATTGCAGTTTTGTTAATAGGTAGGTATGTATTTCATCATGACATAATTTTCTGAGTGCTCAATGTCCTACATACCTTTCGCAAGTGCGCTGCGGGGTTTCCTCAAACCTAGGAACTCGAGAAAATATTTCTGGTAGATAGATACCTACATGTACTTATATTATATCTGACTTCTAAAGGCCAATATTTTAAGACTTTATTCGATGACAAGATAGTCCTTGATTGCGATCTCACCTGATGGAAAGTGACGATGCAGTCTAAGATGGTAGTGGACTAACTTGGAAGGAGTATGGCAGTGAACATCCAACCCATACCCCTAATTGGTTTCTACACGCCATCGTGCCGGAACGCTAAATCGATTGGCGGCACGACGTTGACGGTAGGGTGGTAACTACTAACTAGCCAAGGCCAATACAAGCCTCCCACCAGACCAGACCAGAGACAATTCAGAAATTATAAATTCCCAAATTGACCCCGCCGGGAATCGAACCCGAGACCTCCCAGTTATAAGACCACAGCGCTCACCACTGAGCCAGGGAGGTCGTCAAAAGGAAGAGGAAAGAGGAAGGAGAGGTGTGTGAAGTCTGCCAATACGTCGCAGCGTGGTGGACTGGATGGCTTCAACCCTTCTCAAGATGACCTGTTCCCTAGTGACTATACCTGTAGTAGGTCGGTGATGGATTGAGATGAATCTTAATAATACCTATAGTGATTACTAAATATTTCGATTATTGAGATTTTTGTTTATGAAAAGTATAATATTGTTTTGTTCAACCTTACGGTAGGTACCTACCTACTGATAAGAGATAAAGTCTTGACTTCCTTATCTTAACTTACAGCTAAGTAGATACGTACCTTTTTAACCGACTTCAAAAAAGGAGGAGGTTAATTCGTCGGAATCATTTTTTTACTTATGTTTGTTCACCGATTACTCGAAGACGCCTGAACCGATTTGGAAAATTCTTTTTTGTTTTAGAGGGAATACTTCCCAGGTGGTCCCATGTAAATTTTATCGAAATCGGTCGAGCGGTATTTAAAATATCAACAATAACTTATAAGTATACTTTGTAGTGGCGCATTGTAGTTTTTTAAAAATAATTGCGATAAAGCACGCCTAAAAATATGGCCATATATACCTACCTAGGTAAACACATTCAAAAGGAATTGTGATGTAATATCATTAACATGTCTGCCTGAACGAGTCGGAATCATCACAAATGGCGTTAGTATTTCATAAACGTAGGGCGGAGGAGGTGCGAATGCCATATAAAAACGAATAGTACCTGCTTATTAATAATTCATTAACAAACACTCGTTAATTGATTGACATTTATTCAAATCGTAGATATCTACTCAGGGTAGAGGAATTGAAATCGTGGTAGGAATTAATGACAAGGGCTTGAGCAGACTTACTAATCCATAAAATCTATCCAAAAAGAAATCCAGATCTTTTCAGCAACTTACCCAGGTAGGTGTTTTACTGCCTCAAAATCCTAAAAAGAACCTTCATTATGCTGGTCCTATCCTTATCAAGCCTGTCTTGGACCTCTTGAGGACTTACAATAAGTAGAATATACCTATAGGTGCATGTCGCTTCGTCCAACCAACGATACTTACCTGAGAATCCACTCATCAATGCTATTTTTTTCGTTTTCTACGGGGTCTTGGCGTTCGCTAGAATTTATAAAAGAATCGCAAACTATCGATAACGCTTGTCAAAAATGACACTTGACTAGCACTTGTCGACACATCTTTATTTATGGCATTAGTAGTCGTAACTTCTAGTTCCATGGAATTAGTCTTTCGACAGTTGTCGATTCTTTTGATGGAATCATAGAAATAGGAAGACTAGTCGTAATTCCTAGTTCCATGGATGGAATCGATAGACCACGTGACATTTCAATAGCTAATGTCAATCCCAAACATTTTTGGACTTTTCTACTAGCAAAATCGCTAATAGAATGTCACTTTGTCTAGGCCCTCTGCGCTACAAGGGCATTTTCCTATTCTATGTCCTAGTATGCTCTTTTTTACAGCACAGTTCTTTTCCCATACACTCAGTCTCTAGGTGGACTCAGCGGTCTAGTGAAGGTCGCTCCAAATAGGAATAAAGTACCAAGACCCACCACTTCTATTAAACAGTAGATATCTAAACAATGATCAACAGATAGGTACTTAGGTGTGTACTATTGTACACTAGCGGCACGCTATGATGGCCGGTTTGACACATTACAATAGTGATGTGGAATGTCAATTTATTCTCGAACAAAAAACAATTAAGTTTTGTTTTTGTACCTGATTAAATAGGTTTAATAAAACAAAAATGTATATGTTTATTTAATTTATTTGAACGAACTGAATATTTGAATGAAAATGAATATACATACTTTATATGCACACAAGAAACATATGAATACAAAAGATACCAAAAAAGGTGCCACAAAAGGCCATAATTAATCAGATTCGTCCATACTACTATTTTCACTGTCGTCACTGCTATCACGAGCAAGGGTCAACAGTAATGCAGTATCAATATTTGAAATCCAAAGCCAGGTCAAAACTATATCACAATCGCATTGCACTGACAGTTTATACTTTTCGAAGCAACGTCAATTCGAAACTGCTTTGTTTTGCATTGAGCATTGACGCGAGTTTGCCGGAGGTAGTAGTTGTGCTAGCCAGCGATCCTATGTGACGATCGTATTAGATTCCATTTTTAAAAATTTTCAATTTAGAAAACCAAATGCCGAGTTGTGGTATATATCATATAAAAATAAAAATTTTACCTTTTGTATGAAACAGCTGATATTTTTTTGCGATTTCAGAGGTTTGTCCACATAGTGAAAATTGTTCATATTCACAAGTACATTCACCCCTTAAATGGTGCAAACTGATTTTTCTACACTTGTATACATTTTAGAAATCAATTTAATTAATAAATTTTGAGTCCTAAACCTAAAACTACATTCGATAAAATTTATGAATCTCTGCACATCACTATCGTCAATAAAGTAATACAATTATTTCCTTCAAAGTCGTTATCAATTAATACGGAACTTCATGAGCGGACAAACGTCAAACCGGCCATCATAGCGTGCCGCTAGTTTAATCAAATGAAGTAGCTAGGTACCCTACGACAGCCGATATTATTTATTTGACTACTAACGCATTTATGATCGAAATACTGAGAAGTTGAAAACATAGATAAACAAATTAGATCATATTGTTACGTCAGCGTACCTCAATGACGTCAGCTGATAAACTTGTAAGTTGTACAAAAAGTGCAAATAACTGTCACCCTCAGGCCTCACGCGATTATCGCAGAAGTAGAATTTCAATGTTCAATTTCCATCCAAAATGCACTAAACGATACTCTCGCCTATATTGTAGACGAAATTGCTCTGTTCCATTTCAGGGTACAGTCTAGGAAAACGGAACTTTATGTACGTGTCTATATGAGCTATTTTTTATGAGAACACGATGAAATCTCGCAGTAACATACAATAATTGAATACCCACCAGATGTCAATATGCAGCCGGTCCATTGTTAACAAATATGGGTACAATTGTGCACAATGCTTTACATTATTGTATTTAGTGAAGGCAAGTAGCCTGAACGAGCCAAATGTCAGCTATTTGATAATTGGGGTATCCGAAGAGCCAAATATGGCGCGCACGTTCAAAATGTCACTTCAATACTTATCACATTTGTTCATCTATCCACTTAATTGCCGTGTACATAATCGAACACAATATGTCACATTCTGAGCGATAGGTATACTGTTGATAGAGGTTTCCAATATTTTTACAAAATTAACTTATTTTTAGATCCAATCAACCATGCTTTAAATAACTAATAATTAGTTATTTAAAGCATGGTTGATTAGTCTAATCAACCGTGTTAGATACTTAAAGTATCTAACACTTAGGTTCATATAACTAAGATAATATAATATTTTGTTAATTATCGTAATTGTAATTTAAAAATTAAAATAATTTTAATAATTGTCGTAGGTACCTACCTACTACAGTTATATCAGTGGTGCCAAGTGTTTCACAAGAAATCTAAAAATACATAGATATTTTTTTTGTGTTAGACCTAACCAACTTACCACCCTCACCGGAACATTCGTCTGTAATTCTAAATTTAAAAAAAAATTCGGCCTCGTTGGTCTAGTAGTTAGTACCTACAGTACCTACTTGTTTAGCATAATGGACTGCGGATGAAGAGGTCCCGGGTTCGATTTCCGGGTCGGCTAAAATGTAGTGGGTTTTTCTGTCAAGAAATTCTCAGTAGTCAGGACTAACCCGGAGCTAGTTCCTTCCACTTCATAGCTGAGTGCCCTATGTACTCATTGGTAAGATGGGAACTGCAAGGTACCTAAGGATAGATTAAGTGAAGAAGACCAGACAGACCTTTCTATAGAGGACATCGTTAGGCTTACGAAAGCTACAGGTAGGTTTGAGGGGGGTGGGCTGCCTGGGCACCAGTAACCTGTGTCCAAACACGGGGAATTGGGTGGAATAGTTCCGACACAGGACTGATCACCCGCCTGGCGTTAGCAGGCGTCCCCTCCAAAAATACAAATACAACCCGGAGTTAGGCGGTGTCACCCTCGTAACTCGGAGAGCACGTGAAGCCGTTGGTCGTGCGCCTGAAATCTCTCCGGTTGTCGGATTTCCGTCCCATCACTCAGACTGTGAGAGTGGGGGCATATAGAGTGCACCGCTCTATTCCCTCACTCTATTATTATAACGTTTAGGTTTAGAGTTTAGACACATGACGAGCGTCGTCAATCTCCAAGCACACGAATTCAGTTTTGACCGAAGAAATTTGAAGTCAAAAACTCAAAACTGAATTTCGAAATGTGGTTGGACGTCGTGGGTGTTTCAGGCTTAAATCCACGTCTAATCCGTTACACCTACCTAACCAAATATCGTTTTCCCACGCGAGCACCTGCGTCGACGGCGCACAATGGGCAGCGATACACGCCCGCATTCCGCTTCGATCTCGCCTTTATCTACTTAAGGGAGGGGCCAGCACCCCGATTCAGAACCTTACGATAACATAATTATCGATCGATTCGGTTTGTTATCGCACGATAAGATGAATTTTCAATTCAGAGTTCTCGTATCGACAGAGAAGTTGTCGAAATCGAAACCGAATCGAACCAACGTAGATATCGTTCGATATCTTCTATCAAACGCTATTCACAACAACCGTATCGAATAAGATTTTCCGAACGTCCGATAATTTTAGTTGGTTACTTATCGAAAGCTACAGGGCATCCGGTATCCTTTTGTTTACGTACTGTGTTTACTGGTTTTTCGTATAAAATGATTATGATGAATGATTTTGGTATGTAAATGTTTACTTACCATATTGTACGTATTTTAACATTAAAATAACATATTATGTACACCACAACAAAATAAAATAAGAACCCAGAGGGATGAAACATGAACTTAGCGCCATCTATCGACAAGGCTGAAAATTGGCCGTCAATAATTTAACAAGTTATCATTTTAAATAATTACTTCGATGACCTTCGAAAATGATTAAAATCTATTTATTTAGTGCTAACATGAATTTAATAACAAGGGAAATTTTGGTAAAACAACAAACTTCGTAAATCCACATGTAATTTAATGTAGATATCTTGTCGATACCGATACCGAAGCCGATTCCGTAGTCGACATCGAATCGAATTCTCTAACCGAACGTTCTGAATCGCACGACAAAAAATTTTCGATACGAGATCGATATCTAATCGTATCGAAACGGGAAGTTATCGAAATGTTCTGAATCGGGGTGCAGATTGGCTACTTTTTGTTGCAGCGATCGGCATTTCTATGGTTTTGAGTCACTTTTCGGAAGCTCGATGCCGCTTCCGAACACTAACGTGGGCACACAACAAACGCTAGTCGCAGCGATCGAGCTGCGTTTTTTAGCATCGGCGTTTCGCGATTTTTAAACGCTGGCTAGCTTTTAGCTTTTGAGTCGCGAAAACACGATGCAGTCGCAAAAACGATCGAAACGAACCGATCGCTGCCGCTAACAGTAGCCTGTCTGCCCTCTTCTTAAGGCCAGCCGCCAGGCGCTCATTGTAACTCTTTGTCGCCAAGTGGAATGCCATGAAGACATATTGAAATGCGCTCAGTGTAGAGACGAGACAATACGGCGACAAATAGTTCCAGCAACTGACGACACTTGAAATCCATTTCAAGAACGAGCGCGTTTTGTCGCCCAGTGACATGCGGCTGGCTTAAAACAGTGGGCGCACCGTAGGCGACAGTGGGGGACACCGACAAAAAGTCACGGCGACAAAAAGTTACAATGAGCGCCTGTCCTAAGAGAGCTTTCAATTTAGACGGTCGGTGTCGAACTGTTTTCGGACTGCTACAGCACGACAGCTTGACGATTTCGCACTGCACACGGGCGGTTATGTTTTTCATAGAAAATGACCCGACGCGAGATAACGTGCGAGAGCAGAACAGTCGGCAACGTCGCTTCTATTGGCAACAAGAGCAACACAAATAATACGCTTCCTCGTCTAAATTCATGGCTCGATTGAACGCAACTACTAATGGAAATGACTAAAATACAGTCTGCAGCCGTAGAGCCCTTCAAGTTAAACGATTCATGCCGTGCTGTAGTCGTCCTGCTGCAGTACGACGCTCGCGCATAAAGCTTTGTTATAAATCGTGCGGCAGCCATCCGATACAAATCGTCTAAATAGAAAGCGCTCTAAGGGACTTCGCACACTACGCTGCCGCGCCGCCACGAGTCACGACCACAATCAGTAGCCACAGCATCCACGTAAACCTTCCTACTTCCTACATTTTTTTCATGGTAGCATGAGTGACAGGTCGATAGAACTTATCTCATTTTCAACCGATGAAAAAAAAGCAGGTTCTCAATTAGTCGCGTATATTTTTATTTATACCTTATTGTTAACCTTGGCTATAATTTATTTTCAAAAAATTAGAGATCCTTAAGAAAATTGCAATAATAAGTATAACCCAAAGTAGCAAAATTTTGCCTATAAAATGCATTATTTGGCGTGTGCTGAGAAAACTATTGAAGATACATAAAAATTATGTACCTACTTCATGATTAAAACACTCATTATTTCTACAAAAAAGTCCCGGAGGGAATATAATATCTAACTATCATAATATTTAAGTCACAATAGTAGCTTTTGTGTTCTAAAATTTAATTAGATCGCCTTTATTATCGTAGTATTCATTCTTCCTTACTACACTAGCGGCACGCTATGATGGCCGGTTTGACACATTACAATAGTGATGTGGAATGTCAATTTATTCTCGAACAAAAAACAATTAAGTTTTGTTTTTGTACCTGATTAAATAGGTTTAATAAAACAAAAATGTATATGTTTATTTAATTTATTTGAACGAACTGAATATTTGAATGAAAATGAATATACATACTTTATATGCACACAAGAAACATATGAATACAAAAGATACCAAAAAAGGTGCCACAAAAGGCCATAATTAATCAGATTCGTCCATACTACTATTTTCACTGTCGTCACTGCTATCATCACCTACATTAATAATTATATGTTCGTTTTCTATAATATTATCTATTTTCACATCTCTTTCATAATCTTCCCTTATTAATTTAACAGTTCTATTCACAACCTTTTCCCAGTCTCCTTTAGTCACATGTTCACAAGCTTCTTCTAATAATTTTAGCATTTTTTTTGTGGTAAATGGGGGTTCTGTATTGTGTCTTGCAGCATATCCCTTAATTTGAGCCCACACCAACTCAATCGCATTATACTCACAATGGTAAGGCGGTAACCGTATAACTCTGTGCCCATGTTCTAATGCTATTTCGTCAATGACGTATCGGATCTTGGTTGGTTTGTTTTCTTTTAAAAGACGTACTAATTCCGCTTTTAACATATTCATGTTTGCATCTACGCCATTTTTACGAAGCCATGCGACGATATCAGCTTTCTTTTGGGATTGGGCAGGTGGCTTGTCAATTTGCATCGAGTGGTATGGGGCGTTGTCCATAATTATAATAGATGGTTCAGGGAGGCTACACAACATTGAGGTAAACCATTCAGTAAACTTTTCTCCATTCATGTCTTCATGATAGTCTCCAGTGGTTTTTGACGCAAAAGCCATGAGAGAACCTTCGACAAACCCGTTGATGGTTCCGGCGTGACAAATTATAAGTCGCGATCCTTTTCCTACAGGAACTTTGGAAGTAGATGCTGCTGTGTCATCGTTCCAAGAACGGCCTACAGTATGGTTAGCATTAAGCCATGTTTCATCCAAGAACACAACATTTTGCCAATTTTTGATTTCTTTCACTTGCCGTAAAAAAGTATACCTTGCCATCGCTATATCAAATCTTTCCATCAATATTTTGCGTTTGTTACATTTTTTGTATCGAAATCCAATGGTCTTCAAAATCTTCGTTAAAGAACTTTCCCCACCGAAGAATAATCCAGCTTCCTTCAGTGAATGCACCAACTTTTTTCTTGTTGGATACTCCTTCTGTAAATAGTAGCCGTAAACATGTCTTCGGATAGCATCGGCATCAAAGCTATCGATGCCTACGACTGGTTTTGCTCGTTTTCTCTTTTTTGGTGTGTGAAGTTTATTTTCTTCTGTGCCAGTCTCGCCATATTTTTTTTTAGTTATCCGTCTAACAGTTCGTTGTCCAATATTAAGCGCATCAGCTACGCGTTCAACCACTGACGTTATAGGTAAAATTGGCCCTCCATTTTGAGCTTCACGATCGAAATAGTTACGAAGGCGTATTACGAACTCACGTGTCTGACTATTTAGAACAGTTCTCTGCGTACATTCGGTCATATCGACGAAATCCACAACAAAGGGCTTGAACAGAGTCCAAATTAACGAGCAAGGGTCAACAGTAATGCAGTATCAATATTTGAAATCCAAAGCCAGGTCAAAACTATATCACAATCGCATTGCACTGACAGTTTATACTTTTCGAAGCAACGTCAATTCGAAACTGCTTTGTTTTGCATTGAGCATTGACGCGAGTTTGCCGGAGGTAGTAGTTGTGCTAGCCAGCGATCCTATGTGACGATCGTATTAGATTCCATTTTTAAAAATTTTCAATTTAGAAAACCAAATGCCGAGTTGTGGTATATATCATATAAAAATAAAAATTTTACCTTTTGTATGAAACAGCTGATATTTTTTTGCGATTTCAGAGGTTTGTCCACATAGTGAAAATTGTTCATATTCACAAGTACATTCACCCCTTAAATGGTGCAAACTGATTTTTCTACACTTGTATACATTTTAGAAATCAATTTAATAAATAAATTTTGAGTCCTAAACCTAAAACTACATTCGATAAAATTTATGAATCTCTGCACATCACTATCGTCAATAAAGTAATACAATTATTTCCTTCAAAGTCGTTATCAATTAATACGGAACTTCATGAGCGGACAAACGTCAAACCGGCCATCATAGCGTGCCGCTAGTTTAATACATATTATTAATGCGAAAGTGTGTTTGTTTGTAGGTGCAACAAAGCTACGGATAGACGTGATTTTTTGGATAGGTATAGTTGAGAACCTAAAGGGTGACATTAGCATCCCGGAAAATCAAAGAATTTCCGCGAGATTTTAAAAACTAAATCCCCGCGGACGAAGTCGCGGGCATCAGCTAGTTACTTATAAAAGTGGTAATATTATACGAAGTTACACCTTACCTAATTGGAAGTCAATAAAACTAAAGGGTACAAATTATAACTCGATATTCGTAACACATTCGAGTTACGGCGTCAAACAATAACGCAACAAAAAAGAGAAAGGGAGAGCATTCGGCTCGCTCTGTGGGAATCAAATCACGACGCGCGCAGCTTCGTGAAAGGATCTTAGGACACGTCTTTATATACAGGCTGATTGAGTTATGTTTCCACTTAGGCTGAGATCTATAGATCATAATCTGGCTCTGCTCAAGATTCAAGATAGAGTTAAAATGAGACCCAAATATGTTCCGACATAAATCTGTCTCTTTTTAACTCAGTCTTGAGTCTGAGCTGAGTGAGAGTGCCATCTATAAGGCTGAAATCTATAGACCGCACTCTGGCTCTACTCAAGGCTCAAGAAGAGAGTGCCATCTATAGATCTCACCTTAAGATCTTACCCTAAGGATGAGATCTATAGATGGCCCTCCCACTCAGCTCAGACTCAAGAATGAGTTAAAACGAGACAGATTTATGTCAGGACATATTTGTGTCTCATGTTATCCCCGTTCCGAGCCTTGAGCAGAGTCAGAGTACGATCAATTGATCTCAGCCTAAGTCTTGAGTCTGAGCTGAGTGGGAGTGCCATCTGAAGATCTCACCCTTAGAGCCAATTTGACCAGCACCGAGTAACATTTAGTAGGAATAAATTTTTGATAGCTTTTGTATTAATACCTACTTACCTATATCTGATAGCTCAATAGTCACTCACAGAGTAAAGAAGCTTGAAATCCAAAAGATTAGGAAGGGTTTGACACTCATCCGTTGCACTATTATCGCACATCTATTCTTGTCACAAGGTTTATAAACAAAATGCGCACAAAATATGAACTACTGCGCCTCAAGAAAGTCCAAAAATCGTTTGTGGGAAAGGGCGTAACTAGAGGTGACATTCTATAATAAATTTCCACAGTCAATTTTAGACTTGCCATTACACAAGTTAAAGAAATCTTTTGGAACGTAGTTCCTTATCGCGCCGTACGGAAGGGGGCTAGACGGAAAAAATTAAGGAACCGACACTCGACACATTTTTGAAACCGACACTTTTTTGTTGAATGTGAATTTTGCATTGTGTTCGGTATTTTCGCCTTAGAACACGGCGTCTGCATGGCCTAGTGGTAAGGGCAGTCGCCTAAAAGTTCAACGTCGATGGTTCGAATCCCAGCTCGACAGACTGAATTTTCTATTTTCTATTTTATTTTAAATAATTTCTAAATGTGGAATTTTTCCCTAATTTTTTATTGTATAAATTGTATAAAATGTTATTGTACTACTAACGCCATCTGTGAAAAAACAGTAACTCCACCAGAGTAACTCTTTGGTTTTGTAACAGTGCAATAGAAATAAACCAAATAATATAATTCATCGTAGTTAATCAATTTAATACTAGATGACACCACTAGTTTATTACAATTCCTTCACTAAAATTAATCGAAAGGAGCTACGTTCCACCCGGGTGTCCCTTGACACCTCTCAAGTTTTTTTTTATTACGAGACAGGCTTGAGCTTAACGACAAAATCAATGATGGAAAGCAAAGTTGGAGTGCGCTTGCCTGGGAAATGCCTATTCATTCTAACCTTGGGAGATAGGTACTTAACTACCTACTCAAATTCGTTTAGTAGAAAACATGAAAATTCGTAAGTGTTCCACACCTTAGCGTTTAGTTTCAGAAACGTTGAGCTAAAAGCGTTTCAGTCGAGTAGGCATTGCGAGTAGGTGGGATTTCAACCACATAAGATGGGGTTGAAATCCCACCTACTGATGGATTGGATGAGGTTGAATAATTGGGGGTAACTAAGACAATTGACATGCCAGCTTTTAAAAGAAACAAAAAAAATATAGATCAGAAAAAAAAACACGTAAGGATGCCAACGCTCATGACTTCTCGAAGTCTAAAATTCATTCAATCAGAAGTCATTACGATCGTCAAACTGTAGCAATCATGTTTAGAGAATCACAAAGCTCGTATCACGGTTCTATCCATTATTTCAATATTGTTTTGACATGTCAACCTTAAAGTAATTTCTGGTTGTCATTTTTTTTTAATAAAAAGAATATCAGCCAAGCTGAACTTGAGTCTCCTCTCCCCTCCAAATAGACGGGACCATGTTGACACTACAAAACAATACTGAAACAATACTTACTGCTTGAAGTGTTGCGTAATGCGTTAGTGGTAGGCCCACAAGAAAAGCAAGAGAATATAGCGTATAATATTCTAAACAGCCTCTATAAAACCCGTGGGCAGGTAGGATGCACCTGAGTATTTCACGCGGCGACTGGCCGGCGCCGGCCGCCGACTGGCCGCGTCACCCGCTAACCGACGCGTTATGCCGACATCATTAGTGTACTCAGTGTACTGGTACTAGGCTCTTAACTACTTCGTTGGCCTAGTGGCTTGCTTATTCGGTTACCGATGTCCCGTGTTCGAGTCGAGATTGGGGCCAACAAAATGTTTTCTGAGAAGAAAGCGCAATAATATCTGTTTGGAACCTCGGGGTCGTTGGTACTATATTGTCTCTCTCCCGTCGTGTTGAATTGCCATCCCATCCGACTATGAGAGAGAGGGAATAGAGAGTACACTTCAAAATCTCCCTAGTAGTTGTTGGCTAGTCTCCAATTCTTAGAAATTTACCAAGATCAGAGGTGCGTTGCCCGGGATCGACCCTTTACTCTCCGAATAGGAGGCCGCAGTTCTAACTGCACCTGGGCTATGACTACTCTCTCTATCTTTCTAACTACATATCTATTCACCATCTCAACTGTCAAATACGGAAATGTCAGAAATAGAGAATAGACCCCCAAGGTTTTTATTTTCACACTAGCTTTTTCCCGCGGTTTAGCTCACGTTTAGTTCGTTATTTAAACCTCTATTTTACCCCCTTGGGGGTTGAATTTTTAAAAATCCTAACCGGATGCCTTCGTTATGATAGCTATGTGTATGCCAAACAGCCCGATCCGTCCAGTGGTTTGAGCTGTGCGTTGATAGATCAGTCAGTCAGTCGGTCACCTTTTCCTATTATATATCTATTTTAGATTAGGTCAAGAAAACGTCATTGTATCAAAATAGGATCGAGACCCTATAAAATGTAGTTAAACTTAGTTAAAACTATGTACTTGTAAAAAAATAGATATTTTTAAAAATTTCGATCATAATATTTCCGTGGGTCTTTAAAAACCTTAATTCACAAGGACGAAGCCTATGAATCATCACAATGACGAAGCCTATGAATCATCACAAGGACGAAGTCTATGAATATTCACAAGGACGAAGCCTATGAATCTTCACAAGGAAGCGAAGCCTATGAATCTTCACAAGGACGAAGCCTATGAATCATCACAAGGACGAAGCCTATGAATCATAACATGGACGAAGCCTATGAATCATCACAAGGACGAAGCCTATGAATAAGAATCATTAAATGTTTTTTTTTTCTGATAAACACTGATGTGACGGTATTCTCATTATTACGATAAGATACGCTAGCTAAGTTTTAACGATTAAAATATTTAGTTTCTACAGGTGTGCCTACTGCCTAACTTCACAGCATATCATTATAATATACTTCAAGTGATTTGGCTCGCAAAGTGTGTAGCTACTCTGTGGAGAGTACGTAAGTAAACACACGTTAAGTTGTGATATGTTGTTTAATCGTATATTTTCCTTAACTTGAGTACCTAGTCTGTTGATGGATGCTTTTTGATACCTGTTCTAACAATAATATCGCACAAACATATTCGTCAGATTAATAATTCATTTTATTAATTTACAGGTTTAAGCAATGGCTAAAGTGACTATAAGCCAAGGGATATTGAGAGGCTCGCAAGCGCGAACCGATAGCGGTGTTGATTATTACGAGTTTCTGAGTATTCCGTACGCAAAGCCTCCGGTTGGAGACTTGAGATTTAAGGTGAGTCCTTACTTACTTTTGCAAAGCGAAGAGTTAAAAATCGTGAAAAAAGAGCCTATTATATTATCCATCATCATTCATTCATCAGGTTTTCATCAACGGCTCACTACTGAGCGCATATCTCCTCTCAGAGAAGGGTTTATAGGCCATAGTCAACCAAGCTGGCCCAATGCAAATTGGCAGACTTCACACACCTTTGAGAACATTATGAAGAACTCTCAGGTGTGCAGGTTTCCTCACGATTCCTTCACCGTTTAAGCTTAAACACGTATATAATTCCGAAAAGCCAGAGGTGCATGCCCGGGATCGAACCTGCGACCCCCCGAATAGGAGACCGCAGTACTAACCGGCTATCACTGCTTATTATTATATGATCCATATTCCATATATCATGCACGCACTCTTTAAACATTTCTGTGGTGGTGTCGTGTGATGCGGGTTGTTACGTTCAAATATGGTTGAGCGAAGCAATGGCTGGGTCATGCGTCATGCTCGTGAACGGGTTCCACCGGCGGGAATGGGGCTACTTTCTGTCTGCCCATCTTAAGATAGAAGTTAGTCGGTATGCATTTTTGGAACTTCCCTCATTGTGGAAACACTGCATATATTGCATAGTATTTACTGTATTGTAAATTTGTTTTGAAAAGAGCAACCGCCAAGTTTCTTGCTGGTTCTTCTCGGCAGGCATTCCGAACCAGTGGTAGAGCCAGACGATTCAAAAGCACTTGTAAAAAGTTAATTTAAATTCTATTCTATTCATGAGAAATGAACCCCATTGTAAACAACTCTGTCGCGGGATTTGTCCAAAAACGATTACTACAATGTGACGGTCGTAATTGCCTGTTTGGCTGATCCTTTCTTGCTATTGGCTAAAATACGTTGTTGCATCAAGAACGCCATAAACTCAGCCCATCGCGACAATTGTGATGTAGCAATGGTTGATGCAGCTTTTTTTGCAATCGACAAGCTTATTTTGTTTTCTTTAAAACATAAAGATTAATTTCGATAAGTTCGTCTCTCCCTCTTTCTCTCTCTCACTCTACTGACTAAAGATTTTAAGTGCTATGAAGATATGAATAGGAATTAGGAATTTCGGAAACGGTCATTTTCCTTATATACCTGTTTCATAATCAGGAGTGTACACAGAACATGACAGAAATAGAAAATGGCGGCTTCTCACTCTTATTCTTATTAGACTTATGGCCGATTTCACCAATGTCGAGTGACGTTTTACCACAGAGTAGGTATATTTTACCGAGGAATAAATTGGGCGTTCTGACTTCTGACAGTTTTTGTATTGAAAATACTGCCAAAATACCAAATTTACGCTTGGATAAGACTTATTTTACTTTGGTGAGATCGGCCCTTAGTCGCATATTTAGTTACTAACTTTTCTGGATTTGGAAAATATCGGTAGGAAGTATTCTACAAAATATATTTAAGAAATGTACGTAAGTCCTTCACAAATTCCAGAGTCCTGAGCCTCCAGACTCGTGGGAAGGTAAACGAGACGCTACATCTATTGATGAAAATAACATTTGCTGCCAAATGGAAATAAGGCAAGGGACTAAACATGGAAGTGAAGATTGCTTGTATCTCCATGTTTATACACCAACGCTGCCAACTGTCGGTACAAATCTACTGCCGGTAATGTTATTCATTCATGGGGGAGGCTTCGTATGTAGCAATGGCATAGTCAAAGAAGATTTAGGGCCAGATTACCTGATCGAAAATGACGTCGTCGTAGTGACAATAAATTATAGATTGGGTGTATTCGGCTTTTTACAATTGAGCATCCCAGAAGCTGCCGGGAATATGGGCTTAAAGGACCAGGTACAAGCACTAAGATGGGTACAAAATAACATAATTAAATTTGGTGGGGATCCCAATAACGTCACAATTTTCGGGATAAGTGCTGGATCAGCTTCAGTGGAGTACCTGATACTGTCGCCGTTAGCAAAAGGACTTTTTCACAAGGCAATTCTACAGTCAGGCTCTAGTCTCAATCATTGGACAATAAATTTCGAACCTAAGAAGATAATTCTAAAATTACTTGATTCAATGGGATATAGTGGCAACACCGAAGACAACAGAGCCATATACGAGTTTCTGTTTGCGAGTCCAATGTCCCTAATAGTGGAATCTTGTTACAAAACTATAGCAGATTATAGTCCTAGTGATAGCTTTTACTGTGCATTCGTCCCTACTATTGAAAAAGACTTCGGAAATAACGAAGCTTTTATAACCGAAAATCCTTACAAAATGTTAAAAGAGGGCCGATTCAATCACGTACCAGTCATTAAGGGATTTTGTAATCGGGAAGGATATTTAACTACCATTCTTAATCCAAATGCCCCTCGCAATTTGATCGAAACCAAAAATTTTATTCAGTTTTGGGCTTATGAGATGGAAGCGAACGATAAACAACGATGGGGACCAAGTCTTTTAGCTGCTTATACGGAAAACATACAGCCAGATGATGAATTGGACAAAATAGCAGTAGATTTCTTTGGGGATTTCGATTTTGTGGCAGGAATTTGGTTGAGTGGCGAAATTATGGCCAATTTGGGAGTGCCAGTATACATTTATGAACTTTGCTATGAAGGAAATATAAACTTCTTCAAACACTATTTCAAAATGATGAGGAAGGGTACAGCTCATGGGGATGATATAGCATATATTTTCAAACACACAATAACAAAGTTCGCTAACGATACGGACATAGCAGTGAGGACAAAATTGACGAAACTTTGGACGAACTTTGCAAAAACAAGGTAAGTGATTAAATTTGTACCTAAATAAGAAATGTTAATTCTCATATCCACAATACTCACCGCAAAGTTAAACCTTAACGAGTAGATAATATTTAATATCGGTTCCAATGTTACCAATATCCTTTTAACGTCCAAAGTGCTAAACGTATTTTATTATAGGTATAATAAAGTATAAACCTAGTGTATTTAAAACATTATTCTTTTAAGCATTTAATTACCTACGGTGAATGGTCTGGCACAACCTGTAAAAAGTTAGACCAACTAACTAGTAGCTATAATAATATTGACTTTAATAATAATATTGATTTTTAGTGTCCCAACATCTGATGATATTTCTATCCAGTGGCCAGCATTTAACAAAAAATCACCTCTCTACATAAGCATCAATCAAGACATAACAATCAAGTCTAATTACGAACCCAAAAAGATGGCTATATTCAAAGAAATTTACGAAAAGTATGAGAAATGAGAAATAAATGAATATAATTTAAATATAATATATATTAGTTTTATTTTATATATTATCATATATCTATAAATAGGTTACTTATGTCTGTAATTTTTTTGCTAATATAAAGTATATTACCCTCTTCAAGTAATAAGGCGTGACCGTCTACGAATAGATAGAGCGTTGCACATTTAACTTCTCAATATCCGGCTGGGGTTTTTCTCATTAAAACACAAACAACATAGAAAAGTAATTATTTATCAGTAAGTTAGCTGCAGGTGTAACCCTATTATTACTTAAAGATGGAAATAACTAACAGTATCACATAGTGCATACATGACAAGGCAGGAGTGGATAATTTTTAAAAACAAAAGATATTAAATGTATGGTTAAGACATACTCTTTTACTAGGTATGTATCTAGTACGTACATTGGTCATTGTACAATCCGCGAGGCATTGGCTTAGATTTTCAGTTTGGTGAGTGATTGCCAAAATTATGTAGTATAAACGATATAAAACAGCAGTATCATAACTATCTTATAAATAGCTAGTTTATCTCTCTCTCTCTTTATTTTATCACTGCTGCAGGATTGTCTGAAAGTGATAGCTATAGTGTGACAAATTCTGTTATTTCTCATTGCACAATCATCTCTTGCCATTGGCTGAAACGCATTGTAGCAATAAGAATGCCATAAATTCCTCCAATCACCACAACTGATACTGTAGCAACAATTTATGCAGCTTTCCACAATCGGCCAGCTGGTTTTAACCGTACCAAACAGATGGCACCTCTATCGGTATAATAACTCACACACAAAAATCTGAGCATTTAAGCCTTGCTGACTTTACCTTTACAATTTTAGTCTAGCCTCATAGTTAAATATTACCCAGTTTTGCTGAGTAAATAAATTCATTTATTACTTAATTGAAGGGTAAGGGGTGAGACATACCATAGAAGCTCTTCAATAAAATATTTTTTTTATAGTTAAAGTTGGCTATGACTCTTATCTCAAAAGGTCGATGTTTTTTTACATTTAATTTTCCATAGACAGTGACCTCTTTTTCAGTTTGTCTTTTATTCAAATCAAAAATTATTTATTTCATGTAGACTCTTATGACAAGTAAAAAACTATACACTTTTAGTGTATTACATCAACTTGATGGCATACTTATCTCAAAATTGACAAAAATACTGACTGTTCTTCAATTACCCTTCAATTGTTGATGCACCCAATAGTTGCAAATTAAATATAATACTTCTCATAGAGCTCTTTGAACAACTTTATCCTTTCAGGGTAAATATCATACTTCATAGTTAACTTGTCATTGATCAGCAAGCAGGACATGCCGGTCTCTGCAATCGGTTCCCATGTCATAGTAATAAGATTATCTATTTTCGGAGTAGGATCGCTGAAAACAAACAAATAAATTATAAGAACAAAACATTACATTACAATAGACAAACAGACTGTATTTGGACTGCAAGCTAAATTCTAATTTCTAGAAATATAAATTTCTAGTTTAGTTATATTTTGTAGTTTGTATTTCTATTGCAATTTGCAATTGGTTGGCAGTTTCAATGCAATTATGTTGAACACAGTTTGTTTGCATCTCATTCTTGGAGTCTCTCTCAAGACAGTAAGGTATTTTTATTTCATATTCAAAGAAAGATCCTTTGTTGTCTTTTACTTTTCATGCTTAATTTGTTTAGTAGAAATAAAAGACAGTACTTATATACAAAATAATAGAAGCAGCAAGTGGCAGATGTCTATTATATGTCTTATACCATAATTATTACTTAATTATATTTTTAACTAGTTGATGCCCGCGACTTCGTCCGCATGGATTTAGTTTTTAAAATCCCTCGGGAACTCTATGATTTTCCAGGATAAAAAGTAGCCTATGTCACTCTCCAGGTCCTCAACGATAGCCATGCAATAATCACGTTGATCCATAGACCTGCTGCTGCGTGATTTAAGGACAAACCAACAAACAAACACACTTTCGCATTTATAATATTTGTAAGTATCTGGTCTATGCAGGCGATATTTTTTATCTGCCCCAAACATCCCATAAATATGATACAATATAAGAGCATTGATGAAAACTTGGTAATATTATTAATATTACTTATAGTTAATGCGAAAGTGTGTTTGTTTGTTGGTTTGTCCTTCAATCATGCAGCAACTGAACGACAGATCAACATAATTTTTGCATGGGTATAGTTGAGGGCTTGCAGAGTGACATAGGCAGTAGCTTATAAGAATATAAAAGGAATTTTATCCACGAAAAACAGAGGGTTCCCGCGGGATTTAAAAACCTAACTCCACACAGACAAATTCGCAGGTATAAGCTAGTTTATCATTTCATTATTTAGTTCAGTGATAGCCTAGTGGTTAGGACTGTGGTCTCCTATTCGGGGGGTCGCAGGTTCGATCCCGGGTACGCACCTCTGACTTTTCGGAGCCAAGTGCGTTTAAGCAATTAACTATTACTTGCTTCAACGGTGAAGGAAAACATCGTGAGGGCACCTGCACATCTGAGAGTTCTTCATAATGTTCTCGAAGGTGTGTGAAGTCCACCAATTCGCATTGGGCCAGCGTGGTGGACTATGGCCTATTACCCTTCTCTGAGAGGAGACCTGCGCTTAGTAGTGCGAGCCGTTGATGGGTTGCTAATGATGAAGCTAGTTTATAATTTACTGCAATGATAATAAACTTACCCAAATCTAGCAAAATTAGTCCACATTTGACACATCCTATCCCGCACCAACTTGTCAGAGTCAGAGAGGTTGCCCTTGAGCAAGTCACTCTTAATTATATAACCTCCATCATCACCATGACAGGCACCTTCTCTATCAATGTTAAGCTTCTTTTTCAAATAATTTAAGTTTCCGTCATAATTGAATTCATAAAAGTAGACAGGAGAGTTGTGTTTAGCTATCAATGAAGTTGCAACATAAATACCGCCCAGAAAATCAAGATCGGTAAAGAAGTCGATCGCAAATGAATCCTCATCTTTATATTCCTTTTCTCCTTCTAAATAAATAGCTTTAAATTTAGATTCGTACTCAATTTTCTGTGTATCATCGAGTGAGAAATTTAGCATGTCGACAAATTTCTTTTCATTTTTAAGTTTTTCATACACATTGGGAAATGACAACATTAAGAGACCTTCACGTGTGCAAAAGCCACTCATGAATGGCACTTTGTTGAAATCTCCTTGGGCCAACATTTCATAGGTGGATTTAGTAAAATATGGCTCCCAATCGCCCTGTTTCTCAATAGATGGAACAAATCCAAAATTTATTCCTCCTTTGAACCCATGAGCAGCTAGCACCATCATAGAAGTAGATATGAGGTCCTTTGTAGACATACTTTTCAAAAACTTGAGTAATTCCTGATTATCTGTAATAACTTTTTTCTTCAGTATAGGGATCATTGCAGCGAGTTCTCTAATCCTGTTGTTTTGTGCCCAAGGCAGTAGTGTTGAGCCAGATTGTGCAATAGCTTTATGGAAAAGTCCTTTCGCCATTGGTGAGAGTAAAAGATATTCTACTGATGCTCCACCTGCGCTTATACCAAAAATGGTCACATTATTGGGGTCTCCATTGAAGTTTTTTATATTCTGTTGCACCCACTTCAGTGCTTGTACTTGATCTTTTAAGCCCATGTTACCAGGTGCCTCTTTGCAGTCTAAAGATAGAAATCCTAATACTCCAAGTCTATAATTCAAGCTTACGACCACAACATTTTTCTCAATTAAATAGTCTGGGCCATGAACAGAGTCATCTGTTCCATTGCCAAATAGAAAACCACCACCATGTAAGAAGACCATCACAGGGAGTAAAGCAGTATCAGAATGAGGTAGGCATGGTGTATAAACGTTTAAGTATAAGCAATCTTCATCTCCAACAACTAGGAGGGTCTCTTTATCATACTGTGCACAGATATTACACTCTTTGGTTGCATCTCTTATTCCTTCCCAAGGGTCTGGTTGCTCAGGTGCCTAAAATAGCAATTATGACAAAATTTAATAACTCCCATAATTTATATAAAAATAATTGAAATAATCCATCACAGAATATCTTGTCACTAAAACACTCGTAGCGACATATAGAGTTTATTTTATTTTTGGTGTCCTACAATTGAATCCCATAATAATCCTACTAATATTATAAATGCGAGTTTGTGAGGATGCATGGATGGATGTTTGGATGAATGTTTGTTACTCTATAACTCCACAATGAATAAACCGATTTGGCTACAATTTGGAATGGAGATGGCTCATACCCAGGATTAACACATAGGCTACTTTTTATCCTTTCTTATTACAGAGCTTCCGCGAGAATCAAAAACCTCAATCCAAGCGGACGAAGTCGCGGGCACCATCTAGTTATTTTATAATGCTCTCACTCTATAGGTCCAAAGGGGGTTTTTAAACAAAATAAAACGTCCTATAGTTGGTTGGTTGGCAAACCTTTTCTATTTCATAAACAGCTGTTAACTTCTCGAGATAGACATGAATATAACGAGGTTAATTTTATAATCATCCTGTACTACAAAGATAAACAGCTTTAAAATAAAAATAGACTACATAGAAATAATCGCTATACATGCATAAGGTAAATATAATTCAATTACATACTTATTTAAATTAATTAAATCGTTTCAAAAGTATTTTTAGGTTATGGTAACTTACAGCAAATCTCAACTCGTCTACTGGTGGTTTGGCGTATGGAATACCCTTAAATGATATGAACTGTTTTTCACTCCAGGTTTTACAAACTTTGCCGGATAGTTTTCCCTCCGTTACGTTAACAATCGGGTTCATGGTGTCTTCTTCGATAAAAAAATCACTAAAAAGTTTAATAAGTCACGACTTCACGCGGTGGAAAAGAGTGTCGTAACTTGTATCACTGTATAATATCAGTAATCACACTCACCATAATATACTAAAGATACTAGGAGAATAAAAATACTAAAACTAAAAACACGGAATTAGACTTCAAAAATTAATACTGGGTTCACACTGGGTTCCGACTTCCGATTTCCGAAGTTCCGAGTTGTTCCGAGTGGTTAATGGTTTATAAATTGGTTTATAATTTGCAGTGTTGCCAGTGGCAGACCGCAGATAGTCAAATGTAACATTTAAAAAAATAAAAAACCGGCCAAGTGCGAGTCGGACTCGCGCACCGAGGGTTCCGTACTCCAAAAGTAAAAGTAATACGATAATATTATATTAATTTGCTTATTTATCGTTAACTTTGTTTGTAGAGGTTTATTGTTAATATAAAAAAAACTATGCTAGTTAGAGCGATGGCTTTATTTTTCCTGTAAAATATACATAAACCTCTATTGACTAAACTGGTAAACTTCGGAGATTTTGGCAGATTTTGGAGAGAGAGACATTTTGGCCGATTAATCAAAAACTATTATATATAGAAATAAATAAAAAACTGTTTTAGAATGCAAAAGTAAAGGCCTTTCATAAATAAAAAAACTGTTTTAGAATGCACAAGTGACGGCCTTTCATATGATACCCCACTCGGTATAGTTATCTTACTTTTAAATTTCAAACCCCCGATTTTCCCCCTTTTTTAATCAAACTAAAATAATTTTCGCGTTGCTTTTATTTTTCCTGTAAAATATACATAAACCTCTATTGAACATAATTACACACATCAAAAGTGTCTAGGGATCAAGCATTTTTATGCGGATTTCTTGAGATTGAGATGTGGCTTTGTAATAAATTTATGATTTTATAAATTTATATGGATCCTTTTTGGTGCATTTCATAATTTGAATCAGGAACTGTCAATCAAATTCGAGTAAAAGATGAAAATCAGCTGTCAATATTTTCCCTATAAAAACATACAACGCATTGAAGACATTATTAGTGCTACTGTTTCCCTACTACTGATTAAAACCAACGTTATTATGGAGCGGCGACGTCATTTAAGCAGGGAAGAAATGCTCAGAGCCGTGGGAATGATAGAAGCTGGTTCCCGGCAACGTACTGTGGCTTTAGCTCTGAATACAAGTCAGAGTGTTATCAGTCGACTTTGGACACGTTACCGAAGCACTGGTACCGTGGCTGAGCGCCATGGAGGACGGTATCGCTGCACCACACGGAGACAAGACCGATACATTCAAATCTTAACTCGAAGAGCTCCAACAATAACCGCCATGATGTTAGCCGTGAGGCTTCATCACTCTTCAGGGAACTTAATTAGCGACCAAACAGTCAGAAACCGCTTGCATGAAGTGAACCTTCATTCCCGGAGACCGCTACGGGTACCACCTATAGCAATGCACAATCGTAGGATTCGATATCAATGGGCTCTTGAACACAGAAATTGGGCAGAAGAACAATGGCGTTTCGTGTGCTTTTCTGATGAGTCTCGTTTTGGTATGAGACCGGATACAAGACGTATACGACACTGGAGAACCCCTGGACGCCAACAGCGATTAAAATCCTGCCAGGAAGTCCATCCTTATAGTGGTGGAACCATCATGGTATGGGCGGGTATTTGGATCGGCGGAAGAACTGAGTTGATTTGGATCAGAGGCAACCTCAACGCTCAAATTTATGCTGAGACGATTGTATCAGACGTCATCGTTCCTCTACAAGTGCAAATCGGTCCCTTATTTCAGTTAATGCATGATAATGCACGACCGCACACCGCAAGAGTTGTAAGACAGACTCTCGCCGCAGCTAACATCAATGTCCTGCCCTGGCCTGCTCAGTCGCCAGACTTGAACCCGATTGAGCATGCATGGGATATGCTACAGAGAAGAGCTCTGCCGAATATGGCGGGTATCCAGTGGCAAGAAGACCTTTTTTTGTTGTTGCAACGAACATGGGCGGCCATTCCACAGCGTGATTTGGATGAACTCATTTTGAGTATGCCAAACCGATGTTCTTGTGTTGTTAGTGTTCGCGGTAGAAACACGGATTATTAATTGTTTAAGTTACCCAATAAAATTTTAAAGAAAACTGTTATTTCAGTCTTTTTTTCGAACTTTAATGTTAGTGGTTCAAATGTCAAAAATCCCTTTATTAGGAAAATGGCAAATTTCTTTATTAATGCAAAGGTGACTTGGTTTATCGTTACTGTGACAAACGAAAACACTTTATTTGATGAATCCTTAAAGAAAATTTTAATTAATATCAATCAGGAGAAAAGTTATTGCAAAAATATATGTTGATCCCTAGACACTTTTGATGTGTGTATTTCAGATTTTTCGATTGGTAAACTTCGGAGATAAGGGGGGGGGGGGGGGGGACGTTATTTTTTTCGACATTTTGGCCGATTACTCAAAAACTATTATATATAGAAATAAATAAAAAAACTGTTTTAGAATGCACAAGTGAAGGCCTTTCATATGATACCCCATTCGGGTTATTTATTTTACTTTGAAATTTCAAACCCCCGATTTTCCTCCTTTTTTAATAAAACTAAAAATAATTTTCGATTTTTCTTTATTCCAATGATGTTGGGCCACTATTAGACACAACTATGTCAAATTTCATGTCGATAGCTTTAATAGTTACTGAAATAATCGACTGTGACAGACGAACGGACGGACGGACGGAGAAAGTCTCACCATAAGGGTTCCATTTTTACCATTTTGGTACGGAACCCTAAAAAGACAGCTCCAAAAGTAACATTTTCACGAGAAAAGTAACATTGCCTTATTTTATGCGGAAAACGACGATTCAATAAATATGACAAAAAGTGAAAGTGTTACTTGGTCGGAACGGTCGTGAATAATACGCAACTATTGAGCGAATGCAAGTAAAGCAGCGAGCAACAATTCGCATTTTATCTATACAAAACTGTCATTTTTCATACGAGCCGTGTACGCATCGAAAAGCCGATGATGCGTACATGACTAGGAAAAATGATCGTTTTGTACCTATGGACAAAATTCAAATTGATGCGCATAGATGTGGTTCCAGCCTAAGCCCTTACATTTGATACCCTACGGCCTACCTTCCAAATTTTTTTTTCATTACTTTTTTGCTTCTAGAGGGCGCCACATTAAATTGAATATGACGTCACAAAGCCTTAAACAGCGGACGATGACACTTCTAACGATTCCATTTGAATAGGGTATTTGACTATATTAAAAATATCGTTTCATTTGGTGTCATCCTAAAAGATTATTATCTAAAAACATTATTCCATACAACAAAACTAAAAAATAAAGTTTTATTTAATTAGAAAACATTAAATAAAATTGCTATAATTCCGGCCATGGTCACGTGATCGAAAACGTTCCGTGATCTCGAATGACGTCACAGTCCACACCAACTATGGGATGTGGAATTGTCATTGTTTGAAATGTGAACTGTTACGTCATGAGAGCAAATGGAACGTTTCGGCGGCAATTTATTTTTTTGAATTTATTTCTTGATTTTTATGAAAAATACTGAAAATTATGCCGAAATATACGTTTTGTTAGCTTCAGCATAGCATTATTAACAATTTAAGATGATTTTCTAAAAGTAGTCAAATACCCTATTGTGACAAGTAATTTAAAGAAATTATACGGGAACAAATGAACATAAACATAAATACCGGCTGAAATCTTAACACTCCTTTGGCTTTGCTGTAGATTAAAAAGTAGCTCTTTGTGTGTTGTCTTTTGAGTGAGGCGACAGTTTGTAATATACTTTATATTACAAACTGTCGCCTCACTCGTAAATGCAAAATCAAATACTCCAACATGACGAACGAAAACTTGAATGCATTCTGTTTCACAATTATTTTTTGTTTGTAGGAAAAAAATTAAATAATATAAAAAATTTAAGTCCTAAAAGTAACGTAAAAGTAACATTTTGGGTCGTGTAACATGTAGATAACATGAGAGGGTCAAAAGTAACGTAAAATGTTACAAAAGTAACATTTTTTCAACACTGATAATTTGTTGCCGTAATCGTTTATCTGTGGCCGTATTGGTTACGGGGGCAGTGTTGCCAACTGCTAGCTTTACACAGTTGCTAAGATATTTTTCAAAATGTTGCTAGATTGCCAGTTTTACCCCAAAAAGTTGCTCGACTAACAAAATGTTACAGTAGGTAGATAGGTTACAATAAAATGTCAATTTCTGACTATCATTTGTATATTCATCTAACAAGAGACAGAGAGTTAAAAATGTCTTGTGTACCGGTGTACGTCATTGAATAAAAAAATAAATTAAAAATTAATTAATTGAAGATCTTCCTCTTTAATTGATTAATTTTTTATTAAGGGTTTTATTCAATGTCCATGGCTGGGGTTTAGTATCTTACGCTGATTTCGAATATTATAGTAGTGTATTATACTGTACCTATTCTTTGGTTGTAGCATAGCACGAAACGAGGAATTGCAAGCCAACGCCAACCTGCACCTACCATAGCATCTATGACCATACCATAGATCTACTTACTACTCTACTCTACGAATCTTGATAGCCTTACGTCTCATGATGAAAAGTTGCTAGAAAAAGTAGCTAAAAAGTTTAGCTACAAGTTTCATTATATTGAAGCTGTCTGTCACCAAAAAATAGCTAGATCTAGATAATATAAAGTAGCCAAGTTGGCATCACTGCACGGGGGACTGAGCGGGGGACGCATGGGGACGGGGGCCAGGGAGCCGGGAGGGGGTGGCGCTGTCTTGTCCAACTGTCTTGCCAGTGTTGCAAAAGTGTAAAATTAAAAATAGTTTTTGCCAGCTAAAAATCGGGAGAAATCGGGAGATTTTTATTCGGAATAAAATAGAAGTAGGTACTTATTGTATTAAAGTTTTATTATGATTGACATAATATTATGAATTACAACAAAATTATTTTTATTATTTGTTCTTTTATCAGCAATAGAAATACCATTAGGAATAGGAAGACTAAGTCGTAATTTCTATTTCCATGAGAAATACACAATATGTGAAAATTTCATCTGTCTATCTATTACGGTTTACGAGATACAGCCCGCTGACAGACGGACGGGCGGACGGACAGCGGAGGCTTAGTAATAGGGTCCCATTGGCATCCTTTGGGTACGGAACCCTAAAAATCGGCCAAGTGCGAGTCCGGCCTCGCTCTTTTAGGGTTTCGTACATATGACCAAACCATTTTTTTGGGTTCCGTACCCAAAGGGTGCCAACGGGACCCTATTACTAAACTAGCGGCACGCTATGATGGCCGGTTTGACACATTACAATAGTGATGTGGAATGTCAATTTATTCTCGAACAAAAAACAATTAAGTTTTGTTTTTGTACCTGATTAAATAGGTTTAATAAAACAAAAATGTATATGTTTATTTAATTTATTTGAACGAACTGAATATTTGAATGAAAATGAATATACATACTTTATATGCACACAAGAAACATATGAATACAAAAGATACCAAAAAAGGTGCCACAAAAGGCCATAATTAATCAGATTCGTCCATACTACTATTTTCACTGTCGTCACTGCTATCATCACCTACATTAATAATTATATGTTCGTTTTCTATAATATTATCTATTTTCACATCTCTTTCATAATCTTCCCTTATTAATTTAACAGTTCTATTCACAACCTTTTCCCAGTCTCCTTTAGTCACATGTTCACAAGCTTCTTCTAATAATTTTAGCATTTTTTTTGTGGTAAATGGGGGTTCTGTATTGTGTCTTGCAGCATATCCCTTAATTTGAGCCCACACCAACTCAATCGCATTATACTCACAATGGTAAGGCGGTAACCGTATAACTCTGTGCCCATGTTCTAATGCTATTTCGTCAATGACGTATCGGATCTTGGTTGGTTTGTTTTCTTTTAAAAGACGTACTAATTCCGCTTTTAACATATTCATGTTTGCATCTACGCCATTTTTACGAAGCCATGCGACGATATCAGCTTTCTTTTGGGATTGGGCAGGTGGCTTGTCAATTTGCATCGAGTGGTATGGGGCGTTGTCCATAATTATAATAGATGGTTCAGGGAGGCTACACAACATTGAGGTAAACCATTCAGTAAACTTTTCTCCATTCATGTCTTCATGATAGTCTCCAGTGGTTTTTGACGCAAAAGCCATGAGAGAACCTTCGACAAACCCGTTGATGGTTCCGGCGTGACAAATTATAAGTCGCGATCCTTTTCCTACAGGAACTTTGGAAGTAGATGCTGCTGTGTCATCGTTCCAAGAACGGCCTACAGTATGGTTAGCATTAAGCCATGTTTCATCCAAGAACACAACATTTTGCCAATTTTTGATTTCTTTCACTTGCCGTAAAAAAGTATACCTTGCCATCGCTATATCAAATCTTTCCATCAATATTTTGCGTTTGTTACATTTTTTGTATCGAAATCCAATGGTCTTCAAAATCTTCGTTAAAGAACTTTCCCCACCGAAGAATAATCCAGCTTCCTTCAGTGAATGCACCAACTTTTTTCTTGTTGGATACTCCTTCTGTAAATAGTAGCCGTAAACATGTCTTCGGATAGCATCGGCATCAAAGCTATCGATGCCTACGACTGGTTTTGCTCGTTTTCTCTTTTTTGGTGTGTGAAGTTTATTTTCTTCTGTGCCAGTCTCGCCATATTTTTTTTTAGTTATCCGTCTAACAGTTCGTTGTCCAATATTAAGCGCATCAGCTACGCGTTCAACCACTGACGTTATAGGTAAAATTGGCCCTCCATTTTGAGCTTCACGATCGAAATAGTTACGAAGGCGTATTACGAACTCACGTGTCTGACTATTTAGAACAGTTCTCTGCGTACGTTCGGTCATATCGACGAAATCCACAACAAAGGGCTTGAACAGAGTCCAAATTAACGAGCAAGGGGCAACAGTAATGCAGTATCAATATTTGAAATCCAAAGCCAGGTCAAAACTATATCACAATCGCATTGCACTGACAGTTTATACTTTTCGAAGCAACGTCAATTCGAAACTGCTTTGTTTTGCATTGAGCATTGACGCGAGTTTGCCGGAGGTAGTAGTTGTGCTAGCCAGCGATCCTATGTGACGATCGTATTAGATTCCATTTTTAAAAATTTTCAATTTAGAAAACCAAATGCCGAGTTGTGGTATATATCATATAAAAATAAAAATTTTACCTTTTGTATGAAACAGCTGATATTTTTTTGCGATTTCAGAGGTTTGTCCACATAGTGAAAATTGTTCATATTCACAAGTACATTCACCCCTTAAATGGTGCAAACTGATTTTTCTACACTTGTATACATTTTAGAAATCAATTTAATAAATAAATTTTGAGTCCTAAACCTAAAACTACATTCGATAAAATTTATGAATCTCTGCACATCACTATCGTCAATAAAGTAATACAATTATTTCCTTCAAAGTCGTTATCAATTAATACGGAACTTCATGAGCGGACAAACGTCAAACCGGCCATCATAACGTGCCGCTAGTTTAAGCCTCCGCTGTCCGTCCGCCCGTCCGTCTGTCAGCGGGTTGTATCTCGTAAACCGTAATAGATAAACAGTTGAAATTTTCACATATTGTGTATTTCTATTGCAGCAACAAATAGGAGGCTTCATCTGCTGTCGGACTAAAAATGAATATAGGAAAGACAAAGTTCATGTGTCTAAAAACGGATATGGACCACATTGCTATCCAACTACAAATATTGACCTTAGATAAGCAAAGCCAAATGAGAGAAGTAGAACGTCGAATTCAACTCGGATGGGCTGCCTTCAGTAAAGTATCCGACGTCCTAAAAAACAAGAAGATCCCCACTTATTTTAAACATCGAATGTTCGAGCAGTGTGTGCTGCCCGATCGGAAACCTGGACACTGACAAAACAATTTTATCAATAACAAAACTACAAGTGGCACAACGAGCAATGGAGCGAGCCATGCTCGGTATATCGCTCATTGACCGGGTACCTAATACCACAATTTGTGAAAGAACTAGACTGACGGATATTGTTTTGAAAGTGACTAAGGTCAAAGTGGAGATGGGCAGGACATGTGGCGAGGACAACAGACGACCGATGGACCCGCTTGGTGCTTGAGTGGAGACCACGGCAAGAGAAATGTGGGGAGGCAACCATCGCGCTGGTCCGACGACATCGTCAAGCTTGTGGGCAAAACTTGGTTGAGACTGGCACAATATCGAGAAGAATGTCGTGCACATGAGGAGGCCTACGTCCAACGATGGATTACATGAGGCTCGAAAAGAAGAAGAAGAACTTTCAAAAACATAGGAGGTTTGCTACTGATTTTCCAGATTGATTTGAGTATTTTTTCTAAATGATAAAGAGTTTGGGTTAGTAACTACCTACCCATAATCTTCTTAATCTCCATCTTGATGCTGCAGAAGCAAGACTGTCCGGGTATAGAAGTTTAAAAAGGAAATGATGAGATTTAGAACAGTACCTAATAACTGTGCCTAAGTTATTATAGGTAAACCGCCATAAACTTGACCCTCCTGATGGTCTGCGGGACGCGGGGCGGGAGCGCGCTCAACCAATCAGCTAGTCTGCCGCTGTCCGCCGGCAGTGACTGACGTGGACGCTAGTCTGCGCGTGATATTTTTCCAGAGACGGCTACACACGATAATATTCATCTTGCGACATGAATCAGGATAACCTACCTTTTCTGCGTAATAAAAAATTAAATAGACCATTTATTATTGAACTACCGCAAGATACATCATCGGAATCTTCAAATGAAGAAAGTTCATGTGATGAAAAACGTTCTGATTAATGATAATAATTATAAGACCATTGTTTATTAATATTAGTTTAATATTAGTATAAATGTACACTTTAAAAATATTTAATAGGTGCCTTTAATATTAAGGTTAATAAAATCTTAAGATACGAGTCGACGACGTCGTATCGTGTATAGCCGTACGCATCACCCGCCCCGCGTCCCGCAAACCATCAGGAAGGCCAAGCTTATGGCGGTTTACCTATAGGTACTGTTTAGGTACTGTAATATTGTGTACCAGTAAAATACCCACATCTAATGAATTAAGAACCACAGAAAGAATCTTATGAACCAAAGCTATGAACCCTTTTCTCTCACAAATTCCGAGCCATTGTTTCACGTTTAATTAGAGCGGCACTAAAGGATTCCAAATTCAAATCCCGGTGCTTTGGGACTGAGATAGCCGGATGCGCACCTGTGTGCCGTTCTGTCGTGAGAACCGACCACGATCTCTTTCCATGGAAAAACAATTTTACGTGTACGTACCCTTGATAGAATTCTATTCAATTTCGAACTCTATTGACAAACTGATAAAGCAAACGATACAAACCAAATGAGTTGGCTGGGAAGTCGTATACATATAAGGCTGGCTGTATCAGGTGTTTTGCGGTGTTTGTTGTGTTATTTTGTACGCTTTGAACATCCGCGTAAGTCTATTATTGCAACTTTTTACTCTAAACAGTGACCATGTTTTCGCGTATCTGCAACGTGAAATGAAAAACAGTGAGTTCCCGCGGGATTTTAAAAACTAAAACCACGTGGACGAAGTCGCGGACATCACTATAGTGATATATAGTGGCTATAGTCATACGCGTTGTTGACTAGCTGATGTCAGTAAAACTAAAAGATTACTTTATAGTTATTACCTAACTAAGAAATGGAAGGAACTACATAATATTATTATCTTCATTCTTCATTCAAATAAGGGAAATGTCCCAATAATCGTCAGTTTCTGAACTTGGCTAACTTTACAGCTTTCTCAGATTACAGTTAATGAATTTAGAGCAAAACAAATTACATGACAAGAATGCTGATTTACTTAATCATATTTTTTTTAAATATAATTTTTTAATTATAAAGTCAAGATAATGTTATTAAATATTTAAAAAATACAAAAATAAGTGATTTGTACCAGTATCCGTCTATTTGTCCTAATTACCGTCAATATGCCCCAGAACTCATCAATTTTTAACAATTTGAACTCTGTCGTCTTACACATAAAATTTATTTTAATTTAATTTTTGAGTTGTGCTATTTTTTTATAGCCACTTAAGCTGAGAAAATCTGAAATATGAATTAAACGAGTCTATTAACAGTGTCAATAATACAACAAATATGAAATTATATATATCTATTTTTTGCACAGTTTAACGTCATTGCCATATTATAATTACAATAAGAGTCTTTCTATTGTCTACCTTACAACTTACCGTTTCTCTATGGTATACTCAGAACATCTTACTCTTATTTCCCACAAATATGGAAATTTTCAATTATGATACCGAAACCTGAGAAAGACCACTTTATAGTCTCGTCATATAGGTAGGCCCATCAGTATTTTACCTGTTCTTTATAATTTTAATCATAAAATGTATTTTTTTTACATTCTGGTAGGTAATAGTTATCGTTAGGTAGGTTTATGATACTTAATATAAAAAAGATATACCTACCGAGAACAGATGAACAAACATACACAGCATGCTAGAAACAATAAACTTTGACTTCGCCGTAGGCGGGTAAAAGATAAAACCATTGCAACTAGCAAGCGAGCATAATCAACTTGAGCTCAATAATTCAAGTAAAGATTAACAACAGCCGGGTCCCCGCTTACCGCAATCCCTTATCACCCCAAAACCCTTATTACGGCGCAATAAGGTTTAAAATATAAACAGTGTCGGATTTACGTTCATTTTTCGAGTATGCCCCAGTAACCGTCAAAATACCTATTAATTTTGACGAGTTCTGGGTCGGTAGGGAGTTTGAAGTACCAATAGATGTCACTTGGATTAAATCATCCTTACTAATATTATAAATGCGAAAGTGTGTTTGTTTGTTGGTTTGTCCTTCAATCACGACGCAACAGTGATTTTTTGCATGGGTATAGTTGAGGACCTGGAGAGTGACATAGGCTACTTTTTATCCCGGAAAATCAAAGAGTTCCCGAGGGATTTTAAAAACTAAATCCACGCAGACTTAGTCGCGGGCATCAGCTAGTATAATAATAAAACAGCACAGTTTTATCACATTATTTCGTTAGAAAATTTACTTATGTGTTTTATAAAATAAATAATCAGACTTATCGAAATCGCCAACAGATCTTGCAAAACTCATCCCGAATATTGGTAGGTATGCAGGACTATAAATCAGTGCCTAAACCATGACAAAAATACCAATATTCGAAAACGCAAACTTTCATTGCTTTTTTCTCCGACGCCTTTTATATTTGCATACCAATCATGGGAAATATTACCACAAATATGTTGCCTTAAAAAGTTTTAATGTAGTTTTTGGTAGAAATAAGTAATTGTACATTTTTTTTATTTCTGACGAGTATCGGGACACTGACGACATTACCAGCGTTTTCCTAGCGCAGAGGGTAGGGGGACCATGTAGGGACTATTGTATAGGTTTTTCTAATCAATAAATAAACTCTTCTTCTCTAAATACATACTTGCAGACAAGACCCATGTTCCGTGCTGTCTCGGTAACAACTGTCAGCATATTATTCCTACACATGAACACGTGAGATGTTTGCAAAATTCGGCTCCACGGTCGGCCGTGTGAATCCGATCACAGAGCCTTTACAACATAAAAAGCCTTTTTTAAAGGCCATTGAATACGCTTTTTAGATTCAAAATACCTTTTCAGTGTAGCTCTCTTTGTATTTAGTACGTATTATGACATTAGCTTTTATAAATTACTAGAAATTGCCTGCGACTTCTTTTGCATGCAAGTTTTTAAAAATCCCGCAGAAGTTTTCTGTTTTTTTCGGGAATAAAAGGTAACCTTCGTCACTCTCCAGGTCCTCAGTTATACCTACCTGTGCACAAAATCACGTCAATCCGTTGTTCCGTTGTTGCGTGATTGAAGGACAAATCAACAAACTTGTACACTTGTTCTTCTAAATAGTGTTGTAGATCTTGTATTATTAATGCGCACATTTTATAAGTTTTTTTTTAAAGTTCTGTTATTACCTACCTATATAATATTTTTTTATGCGATACACGAATATCGCTAGTAGCGAGTAACGCTAAATTTTAATTAAGTATTCAAGAGCTGTCAAAGTGTACGCGAGAACAATGGCCTGCGGTGCTTTCATGTGCCGCGGTTGAGCACCTTACAAGTTTGTATTGTAGGTACATCGACACGACGCTGGTTTTGTGCCTACATAATATGGCCCGACTTGCAGGGAAGGCAATCTAAAATCGTTAGCGAGAAATTATAGCAAAAATATGGTAACTGGTAGTGGTAAGGACCCCTATACATCGATGGCCTGAACTGATCTTCATAAATTGTGGCTAAGATCCATCACGATCACGTCGTCAGCTTTCAAAAAGACAGCTTTTAAACCGCATCAAAATCGATCCATTCGTTGGGGAGCTATGAGGGAACAGACAGACACAGACACACAGATTCGTACACTCGTCCAACTTATAACACCTCTCTTTTTTGTCGGGATTAATATATGTCGGGATTAATGTATGTATATGTTACGGTAAATGTGATAAATGTGATAATTATTAATAATTTTCGGTAATTATTAATAATTACCTCACCATTTGGTAAATTTGATAAATACTATGAATTTCATCACTTTTATTGGTTATTATTAATAATTCACTGTTGTCTTTGGTAAAAGTGATAAAACAAATGAGAAACAGTCTGACAACCCCTCTAAACCCCACCCGACTCCTTTCTCCAGCCACCTTTAACCTCACCAACATCAAGGATTTTCGGGTGCAAGTATTCCTACGTTGTCATAAAAAAAATAACAACGAAAGCTGTGACGAACCTAACTTACAGTAAGGATTTCCGGGTAAAAGCATTTATGGGTGGTTATAAAAGTGGCCAACCGAGCCAACAGTAAGGATTTCCAGATGCAAGTATATACGGGTGGTCCTAATGGTGCCGCGCAAAGGCAATATTTTGATTCCTCGTTCCTGTCTAGGTCTCTATTAGAAAATACCAGCGATATTTCGGATAGGGACCGAGCCGCTAAGCATAGACTACATCATGGCGCTCTAGGTTATAGCTCCTCAATCCTGATGGTGCAGGGTACTGCCCACCCAAACTGCGGGACTTTAGGAATTGTCAAATACGAATTGATATTGTAGCCACTGAACATAGACTACATCATGGAGCTTTAGGTTATAGCTCCTCAATCCTGATGCTGCAGGGTACTGCCCACCCACACTGTGGGGATTTAATAATTGTCCATTACGCAGTGATATTGATGCCACTAAGCATAGACTACATTATGGAGCTCTAGGTTATCACAAATCCACAGGTTTTATTCACGGAAACAGCACCACTTTGCACACGTGCTTTCAAAACAAATGAATGGTAACAAATGACGCGTTATTGCCTTGCCACCGCAAGTTGTCACAACCCCTTCACGCCTCTGTTTATCGAAACAAAATAATAATAATAATGCTAAGTATAAGTAAACCACTGTAAACTTGGCTTTCCTGATGATCTGCGGTACGCGGGGTGAGAGCGCGCTCAACCAATCAGGTATTCTGCCGCTGTCCGCTGGCAGTGACTGACTTGTGATATTTTCCTAGCTACAGCTTAACATGGTATTTTAATATTGAACAATCGCATGATACATCATAGGAATGTTCGAATAAAGAAAGTTCTGATAATACAGAAAGTTCAGATTAATGTTAATGTGTTTTTGTATTGCCTGCTTTCAATTTTGTATGCGAATAATAAAATAGAAAAAATAATAAAGACCCTTTTTAAAATTTATTTTAGTTTGTTCATTAGATCACTGCATGAGAATATAATACTCGGTTAAGTTTTAATAGAATAAAATACTGCATTTGTTTAAAAAATATCATGTATGTATTCGATCTAAAGTCGGTAATCCGTCGCATCGTCTATACCCGACACATCATCCGCCCCAAGCTCTATAAGACAATCGCGATGGCCAAGTTAACGACGACGGTTTACCTTTAAGCGAATGTTATTTTTAAAAAATTATTAAATTTACCAAGAGTAAGGTGTAATTATTAATAATCACCGAAAAAAGTGAATAATTTATTACTTTTACCATTAATCTTGGTAATTATTAATAATTATCTGTAATTATTAATAATTTTCAATTAATCACATTTACCGTAACATATATATTGTTTGGTGGCGCGCTCTCGGAAAGGCCTATGTCCAGCAGTGGATAAATACAGGCTGATGGATGGATGGAATATATGTATCGGTTGTTACCTTAGGTCCAACCCTAGCTTACATAGGTGAGGACTGAGGTTGAGCTTCAAGTCTCGAGCGTGAGTTGGCATTAGCATTGGTGTGAGTAAATGCTGCGCGCGCAGGTGTGTCTGAGACTAGCCGGCGCCGGCGCACATTCCTTCGATGGTCACGGCGCGGCCGCGCTATATTTTAATGTTATACCTACCTATGTATTTGATGATTGCGGTCTGCGGACATGATTACAAAGGTGGACTGTGGCTACTGCCACCCTTAGAAAATTTAATTTAGGTATCATAGTTATGTATGTCAACGAACATATTATTAGAAACATCTAGGATTCATGGTAGGTAACTATCCTTAATACAAATATTATTAATAATACATAGTTACCTAACTACCTAGTTACCTACTACCTACCTGCTGTAGGGTAGGTACATTTTAGGGTAAGAAAACTTTTCGTTAGCCTCAGACCAATTAATAAAAGAAAAAAATATACACTCTTTTGCAAAAAAAACGGGCACCTAGACAAATAAGCAATTTCATTGGCATCTTCATTCTTCAAAACAAACTTCTGCAAAACGTTCCTCTGCCCTTTGTAGTACTTGGCGACGTCTATCCTCTCCATGTAGTGATATTCTCGATTCATCGGAGAAAAATAATCTACCCCAGTCCTCTTGAGTCCATGTCGCACAATTTCGAGCGAAGCTAAGTCTAGCAACTCTGTGCTCCCGGAGTAATTTAGGGCCACGCGCCGGGCAGCGACTGCGTATATTGGCAGCGAGAAGCCTCCTCCTGACCGTCCATAGGCTGGTTTGCACACCTCTCACTTCCTCGAGTCTTTTTGAGGTCGACATAAGAAGATTTGCGATTTCTCAACGCCTGGTTGACAAGGAAGCGGCTATCTCAAGCTTCTGTGCACGGTTTTCTTCCAGAACCAGGCCTTCTGCTGATAGAACCAGTCTCTTGATATCTTTGCCAAGTTCTTTGGACAGTCGAACGACTCACACTTAGCCTCTGCGACACATAACATTGACTACAACCTTCTTCAAACAGCACTACAATTTTGCTGGCTATCATTCGTCTATCAACCATCTTAGAGAGCGCTAAATAATGTTATCAAGACTTAAAAATATCAAGGAAATAAGAAAATTCAACAATAGTTGATTTATCTAAAAGTTAGGTACAACTCTAGATATCTGTCGATCTTCCAACACTTCATGGTCACAATGCGCAATTAACCGCAATTTTTCTAAAGATCCGTCTAAATCTTAAATTTGAATTTGGAACAAACTTAGTTATTCACTAAAGACACTTTTTCAATGTGCCATTAATATACTCAAACGATTAAAACTTCTTTCTGCATTTTTTTAAAGACAGAAAAAATTAAAACCGCCCGTTTTTTTTGCAAATGGGTTTATATATACATGTAAGTCTGGTAACATGATGAGCATTGAGCATCCCATGCTCTAATATAAAAATAATTAAAATCATAATAATTTACATTAATGATTTTAATTTCATAAAAATTTAATGAAACTTCTTTGAAAGTTACAAGTAGTGACATCTCTTGACATAATATTTCTAATTTTTTGAACAGCACCATCTGTCATCTACAACAATTTATATTTAATTCTGCTATTCAACACTAGATGCCACCACTACTAAGAAAAGAAAAAAAAGAACTTTTACAACATATTTTAAAAAATATTAATTTAATGAATAAAACTACATCGCTTATATGGCATTTTAAATAAGTAAATAATTCTGAATAAAAACTGAATCTAAAAACAAAATTGTTTGTTAATACTGGCTGGCAAGTGGCAACACCACAGACACATGGGAATTGGAATTTTCGCCGGCACGAATATTCTAGATTTCAATTTTCAATTATTGAAGAAAAGTTACAAAATAATTCAACAGTTCATTTGTTTCGATCTGACAGAAGCAAATAATCCAAGAAAATGTCCAACATCGTGAAACAATTAATTCCCTTACTGGACAGAGTTCTCATCAAAAGGGCCGAAGCTGTCACGAAGACTGCAGGAGGAATCGTGATACCAGAAAAAGCCCAATCCAAGGTTCTTCACGGAGAAGTCGTTGCCGTGGGACCTGGAGCAAGAAAAGACAATGGAGACTTCATCCCCATTCTGGTGAAAGTAGGAGATAGAGTGTTGCTCCCCGAATACGGCGGCACCAAAGTTAGTTTAGAAAATGATGAAAAGGAATACCATCTCTTCAGAGAATCCGACATTTTGGCAAAGATTGAAAATTAATTTTAGTGCTAGTCTTAATTCTCCGCGGTTCGAGTTATTGGTTAGTTAGTTATATTTTGTAGTGCATGGATGATGATGTGATTGTGTAATATGTTCAATGCTGTGGAACATAATGTTGTCTTTGCATTTATTATAACAATGTTATAAAACCGGTTGTACTCATTATTACCTATATTCCTTGTTTAGTAAGAAAATTATCATAATATTCTGCAATCAATATTAGAGGTTATGTCAAAATTACAATTACATATTTAATAATGTTGGTTCTGAATTATAGGATGCCTTTCAGAGGTTTATAATAAATGAAAAGTTTTTAAAGGAATTAAATTCAAATTTATTTACTTAGGTGCTTTTTACATTAAATTATTTCTACACTAAGTTATTACTATATTGAGATTTGCTTAAAATTAACCTGGATACAATCCAAAATATTTAGGCAGTATTTTAGCTGGCTAAATAGCACCCACAGAATGTTTCCATCGTCTCACAATCAAATTAAATACCAAAGTTTCTTGGCCAGTCTGCGATGAGTGAAAGCCGCATTTACGCGGCTTACAAATAAACCCGCAAACGCATGCGGTTTTCGCAGGTAATGTGTTAAAGAGGACTCTGAGAAACATAATTTGGTTTTGCTATGTAACCATAAACATCAAGGGCGCTGCCAGCCGAGGGCCAAGAGGGGGGCAAGTTGATATTGAGAAAAGTATGAATTTTAGGTACCTACAGTCGAGAGCTTATGAAGCTGTAAAGAAAAGTGTTACGAGCTCGACTGCAAAAAAAATAAAACTTATGCATTGAGTTGTGAAAATGTGTTTGTTTGTTTTTCTATCGCAAAGCTTTAGGTGGATTGATGTGATTTTTTTATAGTTCTGGACTTGGAGCTTGATTGGCCGATACTCATTCGATATTGGCTAAATTGGCTTATGTTGCATTTATAGCTATATTTTTCAAACCTCTATCAGCTGCCCCTATCTGCCCCCCGCCATGATAAACATGCAATCACAGTTCACAAGAATGAAAATAACATTTTACTCATTGGCAAGTTCTTCACTTTTGTAAGTTAAAGCTGGAACCACATCTGTGTGCATTTTGTCCATACAAAACTGTCATTTTTCATAGAGTTGTCATCAATTCAGCTTTTGGATGCATACATGACTATGGAAAATGACAGTTTTGTATGGACAAAATGCGAATTGATGCACACAGATGTGGTTCCAGCCTAAATGTAGTAGGTATAACAACAGGTGAATTCTCTTTTTGACTATGAAGTGTACACTGCTGATGATGGGTACTTTCAGAACAATGGAAAATCATAAATTTAATGGTGATGTCCAATACAATAACCATTATCATTATTCATTCCATCTAATTATTAATACTGATTAAACTATTAGGCATTTTCTAGGCAAGCGCGCTCCAACCTAGACCTCATCAGTGCTGTCCAGCATTGATTGTCGTCATGCGCAAGCCTATCCCGCAATAAAAAAAAACTATTTTTACACTAAGGGCTGATTTCACCAAAGTAAAATTATTATTAGTCTTTTCTGAGCATAATTTGATATTTTAACAGTATTTTCAATATAAAAACTGTAAGAATGCCCAATTTATTCCTCAGATAAACTTCACTCGACGTTGGTTAAATTGGCACCTTAGTACTTTAAACATTATTATTGTTCACAAGTATCAAGCTAAAATGTTATATGATAAACTATCAGGGTCCATTCACACTACATAAATCATTTTTTTATGTGATCGAAGCACTAAATGCTTCAACACATAAAAGCAACAATCAAAAATTTTACTCATAACATAGCTTGTTGTAGCTTTGCAATGTAAAGTACACTTACTTAGAATTTTTAGCTTAGAATTTTTCTCAGCAGAAAATATCCCGATCCATTTTGTTACAGAGGTCAATATAAAAAATAATAAAGCTTTTTATTTCCATTATTACATTTAACAGTTACATAAATAAATGATACAAATGAAATACTAATTTCCTGGTTATCTTCAGTCAGTAATAATGGACCCCATATTATGGGTATAAGCCTCCTCCAGTTTTTTCCATTTATTTCTGTCTTGGGCATATCTCATCCACTCCCTACCCATTAGCCTGATAATATCATCACAGAGGTCAATATGCCATTTAAAATCTTAACACTTGCTTCAATGCAACTGTTTCAATGTGAATCAGCTCAGCAATTACTTTAGTAATAAAACAGTGATATACTTACAAGCATTAGATAACAACTGACCTAAATTATAACTACATTCATGACTAATAAGTAACTCAAATTATAACAGCAATCTAGTTACAAGGAATGCAGTAGGAAACTTTTGTACATCAATTGCAAATAATGTGAATAGAGAATATAACGAGAATGAGTAAAATATTTTCTTAGATTTTAAATGCTTCACTATAAAGCCAAACAGTTAGTTTTAATAATATTCTTGAGAATTACAATGAAAATCTCAAGTACTTAGGTAAATCATTAATAATAGGTATTTATGTTATTTAGCACAAAATGCTGAAAATACAATTAGCAATATGTGCTAAATATTAAAATTGTATAAATAAGCTACAAATATAAAGGTACATAATGATGGCATTAGGCATATCAATACATTTGTTTACAAATTACAGCATGAGCTCTTCTAGTAAACCATATTGTACTTGCAGTAGTTACTGTAATGTACATTAAACTTATTTGTAAGTTACTGTAGGGAAATAGCTGTACGTCTCACTGCAGCAGACAATGCTGGATTTGGATCAGGCGGTTCAGTCAATAGTTGCACTGTCTTCCAACAGCCATCTTCATTTGATTGGCGCAGTGCTTCCATCGTCGCCTGAACTCTTTGCCCATCTTCGAAAGTAGCAGCAGCCTTCACTGGCTCCTTTATCCAATCCATTTGTTCCTTAAAAGGAAGGAAGGCTTCTTTAAGAGCACTTATCATTTTACACAGTCCTTTAATATATGGCTTAGGGATTACGCTCGATGCACAACTCAGGTCTTCAATATCCACATATAAAACTTCCTCCTTATCATGAGGCTTTTTACCCTCTTCTTCAATTATACATTTTGGGTTTGACTTGTGTAATCTACCATGCAAATCCCCACCTCTTACAACTAGATAGCCATTTTTACTAAACACATAGATTTCCTGATTGAAACAAGGGCCCGGTAAATGGTTGTTCAAAGTAGCTGTTACCAATAAACCTTTATCCATTTGCAATTGGAATGTACAGAAGTCTGGTGCTGTTATTTTTCTGATGCCATTAACTTTAGCAGTTTCCTCAACAAATGTTCTCAAGACACCATGCACCTTGGTAACTTTCTGGCCACTAAGATAGGAAACCAAGTCTATGACATGACTGCCGACTAATGTAAGTGTGCCACCACCCATGGTGTCATCACACAGCCAGTTATAAGTTTCGCCTAGTAAACATCCCATTTGTACTCGCACATCAATCAACGTCAATTCGCTCGGATTACCCAGGTAACCGTCCATAACACATTTTCGCATATGGCTGAAGGCAGGCAGAAACCTAAGAGAATGGTTAATTATTGATATGAGTGTCGGATAGTACTGAGCGGCTCGCACCATTTTCAAAGCCTCAGCCTGGCAAAGTCCTGCAGGCTTGTCGCACACGACATGTTTGCCGATACCGAGAGCTTTTACAGATATTTGGGCGTGTAAATTGGGCGCACACACTATGAATACGAGGTTTACGTTTTTCTTCAACAAAACATCGTCTATTTTGTTAGTGAAGAATGGTATTTTGAGGTCCTTTGCAGTCATTTCGGCTTCTTGTAGAGTTACACCCCATATTGCTTCCACTGGGAATCCTTTTTCCCTCAAGAATGGCACTAATACTTTTGCTACAGAGCCAGTTCCGAAGACACCGATACCGGGCAGCATTTTGATAAAATGGCCCTTTTTATAATTGGCACATATTATTTTAATATTGTACCTCATTAATTTCCGGCTTTGTTAGTTACTTTATTTATTTACGTGCGCAGATTGCAGACGAAAAGAATCATAGACCACGTATTAAACCCATAGACCACGAACACTAGGAAAACCACAGGAAAACCCATCGGTGATCGGGCCCGGAGTCCCGACTAATCTGTGGTCCGGACCCCAGATTACAAACTATAGTGCGCAAAGACCTTACACTTAATAACTTATGTTAGTAAGTGTAAGGTCTTTGATAGTGCGCGCGTTACCAACTGAGTCGTTGGGCAATAAATCATTCTAATCAGTCTATCTCGCTCGCACTCATTGGGCTTATGGAGCGTGATAATGATGTGCGTAAAAGCAGGTAGTCGATATCGATAAGATTTAATAAATGGATTTTATAAAATAACACAATGAATAAAATACCTATACTAATCTATATTTATAAATATTTTATTGTATTACAAATCATCTTCATCCGAATCATCTGTGTGATCACTATCGTCTTCCTGTAGATTTATTTTATTTATTTATTTATAAATAATTAAATTAAAATAAATAAATAAATAAATTATAATCACAGGTTCAACTTGATCTCTCCAAAAAGCTTTTTCAAATCCATTTCCTGGAGGTCTTCTGCATGCTTCACACATTTAACCCAGTTTTCCCTGCTAACTTTTTCTATTGCTTTATGCAGATGAACTTCAACATCGGCTATTTTAAAAGTATGGTTTTACGCTGCAACTTTTCCTGTTACCTGGGCCCTTAATATGAGCTCAATAGGATTATATTGACAATATTGTTATGGTGGCAGTTGAATCACTTCATGACCACGTTCATATGCCAGCTGATCTATTAAATATTTTTTTTTAGGCTTACTTCTTCTTTTATTTCATTATTTGTAAATGCGATGTTGGTTTTCGTTAACCACTCCTGAATATTTTTCTAGCTATAGAAAGGGTAGCTTTGGCCGCCGCGATAAGGTGGACTCAGGTAGCGAGTGGCACACTGGTGGCACATCCCTACTGTTATTGACATTTATGGCCCGACGACTCGCGCGCGCACTATAGTGCCTAGTACAAACTTTGATTATTAAACCAACACTTTAATATTCAAAGAATACAAATATAATTCTTTCTTTAGGTTACAAACAAAGTTACTCTGAGTCTGCCTTGAATTATAATGACAAATGCGAAATCGGAAATGATCGGAAATGCCAATTGCAATTTGTCATTGTCATAGACGTCATTGTCAAGAAGTGCCAAGGAACGTCAAAGTGCGGTCCATGGAAGTAGGAATTAGGACTAAGCGCGCACAACGAAAATAAATCGTTGCAAAAAAAATCGTCAATCCGTGAACCATCAAAATAAATTAGCATCCATGACTAAGAAAAAAAAACGCATGCGATTTAGAATCGGAATTATAACACTGCGATGCGATTTCGTACGAATATTTTGTGTTGTATGGAAAAATACTTGGGTCTCGCGCATTGCGCAGAAAATCGCAAGTTGCGCTTGCGATTTTCTGCGGTGAGTTGAGTAGTGAGCTCTCGTGATGTTAGACAGTTCAGACGACGAAGGCCAGAGTTCAAAGGCTTGTCTTTCGTAGTGCGATAATAAATCGTGGTGCGCGTAGGAATAAATTTCGTATTGCGATTTTTCGCATGAACATGTGAAATAAAAATTGCATCGCAATGGGCGCTTAGCCTTACGACTGCCTACTAGTTCCATGGTTCCGGTCTTTCTTGATTTGTCAATTTAACACTGGCAATAATTAAGGCCGATTCACACCGGGATGGCAGCGGCCGGCAGCGGCACGGCGCGGCGGCGAGCACTTTCAGTGTTAAAAAATTTTAAACTTTATCTAACCTAATTAAAAGACCACTATCGCTTGAAAAAATCACGCGCGTCTTGTCAGCGGTACTGCTCGCGGCGACGCGAGGCCCCTCTCGGCGCCGCGCAGCTGTTCGCGGAGACGCGCGGCGTTCGCGCGCTCCCCGCTCTGCAAACCCCCTTCTTTTTCCTTTGTTTGTTTCTTTCTTTTTCTTCAGAAATAAGTGCTATAATAACCAATTCAATTATTTTCACTTCAAACACACGACTTTCTGAAACTAAACTGGACACTAGGCGCGCGGTGGGAGGCCGCGAGCGGCAGCCAGCGCGCAGCGGCTGCAATTACAGCGGACGCCCGGCGGCGCGCGGCGACGCGAGCCTTCCGCGGCCGGCCTAGTCGCGCACAGTGGCAGCGCGACTCGCGCATCTGCCAGCCGCTGCCATTCCGGTGTGAATCGGCCCGTAGTAAGAGTAAGGCTGGAACCACATCTGTGCGCATCGATTCGCATTTTGTCCATACAAAACTGTCATTTTTCATATAGTCGTGGACGCATCAAATCGGCTTTTCGATGCGTACACGATTCTAAGAAAAATGACAGTTTTGTATGGACAAAATGCGAATCGATGCGCACAGATGTGGTTCCAGCCTAAGACGTCTAGGATGTTTCAGTTACAAGCCCACAAATAGCAAGTAGCTTTCGCTTTGGAGCAAATGCTTCGAAGGGTATAATTTGCTCCTTTGATTGCAAGGTAATAATAGCTGTTCATAGATCATAAACAGTTGCTGTTTTGTAATTAAAACAAAACCAGCCAAGTGCGAGTCGGACTTACGCACTGAGGGTTCCGTACTCCAGAATTACAAGTTTTTAAGTAAAACGATAATATTATATTAATTTGCTTATTCATATTATATTTTTTGGAACTTACCCTCATTGTGGAAATATTATATTCTATTCTCTTCTAACAAAGTTGCATGGATTAAATCGGCTTGGAATCCGGCTGCCTACAAGATAGTATAAAAAACTTATTACAATGTAATAACTACATAATAATATTGTAAAATGATTATTTTGAAAAGAGTAACTGCTTTGTTTCTTGCCGGCTCTTCTCAGCAGAATCCGCTTTACGAACCGGTGGTAGAGTCATGACGTGTCATAAGAGCCACAGGTTGGCCTACGTGAAATAAATAATTTTGAATTTCAATTATATTACTTTAAAATCTACTTAAATTAAGTACGACATGAACAACTCAGTGTGAGTCACTTAAATTAAAGTAAGTATACCTAGCAGTTTTTTATATGATATTAATTACTAGTACACATAAAAAAATGTGGCGCAAAGTAACCCCAAGTTAGGGTACATAGTCCGACCCTGTCTGGCCATAAATTCCATAATTATTAAGCCGGGGGAGTTATAAATTTTTATTTTACACTTGTTTCAAATATTTCACAATTAATTACTTCCCCTAAAATAATAACACTTTTGTATTTTTACGCAAGATCCTTAATAATGTAAATGTAGCATAGATCACTCCTCGTCTAGGTAGACACACAGGTGTGTGTGAAAATTCATTCAAAATGGGTTCAGCCATTCCGAAGATTAGTTTGCTCGGAAAATCAAACTCGCCTAATTTTGGGTTATTAAATTAAGATAATCTGAGCAATTATTATTTCGATAGCTTAGGATTACATAGGTAGGTACTTACTTTACTTATATACTTCAATTTTGGAACGAAGTTCAATAGCGGACGGTACGGACCTTGGCGGATGGCAGCTAGGCGAAAAAAAGTGTAAGAATTTTTCCATAACGACTTTTGTGCCTTAGTTTATTAGACACAGTCCGTCATAGCTTGGTGGCGTAGCGGCTAAACGAAGGAGTGAAATATCGGTACAGATTATTATTTTTTATTTTATTTATTTTTATTATTTATTTAGGTAATATTAAAAGAAACTTCGTTCCAACTTCCAACCGAGTGTTCCACGACACTCACGCATTTTTTATTTTTAGTTTTATAGCCAAAAATTACTATGTAAGTACCAAGAAAAAATTGTCTACTTACCTTCTTCTTCTTCTTTTCGAGCCTCATATAATCCATCGTTGGACATAGGCCTCCTCATGTGCACGCCATTCTTCTCGATGTTGTGCCAATCTCAACCAAGTTTTTCCCACAAGCTTGACGATGTCGTCGGACCAGCGCGATGGTTGCCTCCCCACATTTCTCTTGCCGGTACGTGGTCTCCACTCAAGCACCAAGCGGGTCCATCGGTCGTCTGTTGTCCTGGCTACATGTCCCGCCCATCTCCACTTTGACCTAGTCACTTTCAAAAAAATATCTGGATACTGGACTGACGTCCAGTTCTTTCACGGATTATGGTATTAGGTATCCGGTCAATGAGCGATATACCGAGCATGGCTCGCTCCATTGCCCGTTGTGCCACTTGTAGTTTTGTTATTAATTGTTTTGTCAGTGTCCAGGTTTCCGAACCGTAGGTCATGACGGGCAGCACACACTGCTCGAACATTCGACGTTTGAGATAAGTGGGGATCTTCTTATTCCTTAGGACGTCGGATAGTTTACTGAAGGCAGCCCATCCGAGTTGGATTCGACGTTCTACTTCTCTCATTTGGCTTTGCTTATCCAAGGTCAATATTTGTCCTTAGCATACATATTCATCGACCTTTTCAATCCGTTGGCCTTGGATAGCAATGTGGTCCATATCCGTTTTTTGACACATGAACTTTGTCTTTCCTATATTCATTTTTAGTCCGACAGCAGACGAAGCCTCCTGCAATTGTTCGAGCATTGTCCGCAGATCTTCAGGTTGTCTAGCGAGAAGCGAAGTCTACTTACCTATTTTAGTGATAATTTTAATATGTGTGTGATCGATCGAATTCACAGCTGAGCTGATGTCTTCTTTAACTGATCCGTGATCGAATCTATCCGCGTTTAATTCGAGTCCAAAGGTAGGTACCTACGTAATCTTAGTTTTGAATGCAACAATTTTTTCTTCAATCTTTAATTTGTAGATATTAGTAATAGAACGTGTAAGTGGAATAAAGAATAATATTTGTAGAAACAACATCAGGCCTCGTAAGTCACCGACGGCGTTAGCGCTTAAAACGAATCACCTCGTAGCTTCAACTCGCGCCTTGATATTTGCCACCTGGTCGCATAGGGTTGGCGACCAAAACCTATATTTTTCTGTTTACTACTCACCACACCCACTCAATTTAGGAAGCAGAGGAAGTAGGTAGGTATCTACATTCTACAGTTTTTTCACAGAGCAAAGGAAATCGAATTCAAGATGGAACTTAATTCAAGTGTCAGAAATAACAGCATTGGTAGCCGGCATGAGAACTAAACTGTTTGCTAAACAGAAATCTCTAAGTAAATAATCAGAATAAAAGAAGTGCATGCAAAGAAGAAATGTCCTGCTGTGAAGAGGAGACCTGCTTCAACTTCATAGCCGAGTGCCATATTTGTACTCATTGGTAAGATGGTAACTGCAAGGTAAGGATTGAATAAGTGAAGAAGAATTAACAAACATTCTTTATGGGACATTGTTAGTTTTACGAGAGCTATGCGTAGGTTTGAGGGGGTAGGCTAAACACGGGGAGTTTGGTGTATCTAATAGTCCTAACTCCTAACAAAGACTGATCATAGGAATTAGATATATATAGGTACATTTATTCACTGTCAATGTGCTTATGTATGTCAATAGTCCTGCGGACGACTGGAACTAGTTATACGATAACAATCTAATAAATTCCAATTCATGATTCCAACTCAGTCCTTCAAGGGCCAAGATGTTAAACTATGCTAAATATACATCATGAGCAACCCATTAACGTCTCACTACTGAACACAGGTCTCCTATCAGAGAAGGGTTATAGTCCACCACGCTGCGCGCTGGCCCAATGCGAATTGGTAGACGTAGACTTCACACACCTTTGAGAACATTATGGAGAACTCTCAGGCGTGCAGGTTTCCTCACGATGTTTTCCTTCATCGTTGAAGCATGTGATATTTAATTGCTGGCTTAAACGCACATAACTCCGAAAAGTGCGTGCCCGGGATCGAACCTGTAATCCGCCGAATACGACACCGCAGTCCTAACCACTAGGATAATATTGCCAAGTGCCAACCCTAAGAGAATCTTATTTGAAGCAATCCGTCTTACATCTCAGTTGAAAGCCACGGTACTTGATCACTTCCACAATTAGGAACAACTAGAACAAAAGGTCAACAAATTTAAAAAAAAATTAGCCAAGTGTGCGAGTCGGGCCTCGCTCTTTTAGGGACCAAATCACTTTTCTAGTCTAACTAGATATTTTAAATATCTTAGTTCTTAGATAGTACTAAATTAGAATATGGGGAAAAATGCTCGTTTGTTTTGGCCACAATTACATAAAAACCGCATCATAAATCGGTCTTTTCAGTATTTGTTGTTTAAATAAACTATATATTAAGTACATAATATACAGAAATTTCAAATTCCTAAGTAGTTTAGTTTTTGAGACAGGCCCCGTAAGTCGTAACAAGGTGGTCTGAAACCGAAAACTTTGACGGCCCCCCATTTTTTCATTTTTGTAGCTAAAAAATAAAAATATATATATTTGAACTCTACTTAATGAGTTCTAGACAATGACACCCCACATGCTAGGGTAAAAAAATAAAATTTTATTTCAACTCCTTTTCCATGTATGGGAGCCCCCTTTATTTTTTAATTTAATTTAATTTTTATTATTTGTTGTTAAAGCGGCAATAGAAATACAGACTCTGTGAAAATTCCAACTGTCTACCTATTACGGTTTACGAGATACAGCCTGCTGACAGATGGACGGACGGACGGACAGACGGACAGCGGAGGCTTAGTAATAGAGTCCCGTTGGCACCCTTTGGGTACGGAACCCTAAAAAATAGCTGCCAACCTACTTACGAGTAGCTATTTAATAATATCTATCTACCTATTGGCCGATTTCACCAACGTCGAGTGACGTTTATCCTCGGAATAAATTAGGCATTCTGACAGTTTTTGTATTAAAAATATTAATTTATATAGAACTAGCTGACCCAGCGAACTTCGTACCGCCAGCAAAAATATTTAGTGGTTGGTCACCCTTATCATTTAGGGCTATGAAAAATAGATGTTGGCCGATTCTCAGACCTACCCGATATGCACACAAAATTTCATAAAAATCGGTCAAGCCGTTTCGGAGGAGTACGGGAACGAACATTGTGACACGAGAATTTTATATATAAGATTATTCATTATTTATTTATATAATTATAAATACATTTTTATAGAATCGAACTATATAATTTACTGAGTACGTACTTAGGTAGGTACTATTTCTACTTTAGCAAGCAACCTTACGACTGAAGCATTGAAAAAGAAAACCAAATGGGTAGCTGGTACTAGGTAAGGAAGCAGTGATATCCTAGTGGTTAGGACTGTGGTCTCCTATTCGGGGGTCGCAGGTTCGATGCGACCTCTGACTTTTTGGAGTCACGTGCGTTTATGCAATTAAATATCACTTGCTTCAACGGTGAAGGAATACATTGTGAGGAAACTTGCACATTGAGAGTACTCTATAATGTTCACGAAGGTGTGTGAAGTCCGCCAATTCGCATTGGGCTAGCGTGGTGGACAATGGCCTATAACCCTTTTCGGAGAGGAGACCTGAGCTCAGTTAAGTAGTGAGCCGTTGATGGGTTGCTAATGATAATCATGATGATGATGATGAGGTAAGTATAATTAATTATTAAGCAGCTCCTTACATATTTATTAGGTAAATACTTTGTGTAGGTAGATGACCTTCTCAGTTCAGTTACCTATCGGTATGTTGCACAAACTTACAAAGTCGTCTAAAAATGAAGTTAATTCCGATCTGGAAATGGCTCTACATTTTTTACTTACGTATGGATCGCAAGGGGTGCTTAGCACGTGTTAAGTTCACAAAGTATTGAGTGTCAGTCGGAAGTGAGATGCCGAAGACCTCGCCGTCAATCATAGCTCTCACTCTGCATAGTACTTTGCAGAGCTAAGTAATTATTATTTACAAGATGTTAAAATATAGGTACCTACTGTAGTTACAGCGATTAAAATTTCGGCCTCCTTTAGAGGAGTTTTCCGAGTAGTCCAGAGTTCTAATACATACTTACTTACTTCTAATGCAGTGATGGGTTGAGTTGAGATGATGATGGTGAATAAGTATAATGCAAAGTGTCGGTAGGTAATTTACATTATATTCATTATCATCGGGCAATTAGGTAAGTATACCTAAATGCCCGCATCTTCACCCTCAAAGATTTTTCTGGAATTTGTTAAAACTTTTTTAATGATCACGCTAAAATGGTTTCTAATTATTTTTAGTTTAGTTTTTACAACGAGGCAGTTTGAGCGCAATATTGTAACTTTTTATATGCCGTGAGTTTCTGCATTTTGTATGTACAGGAAAGTATTCACTGTATATTAATTAATAAATTCCTATCTATCCTTTCCTACCTATCTACCTACTTTTTCTGGAATCTGGACATCTTAGTTTCTGATTTCCTACCTGATTGTAGGTACCTATACATAACTCTTTACCATCTTTTGAAGGGTTTAACGTGTATATTGCAAAATTGAAAAGTCAATGCACTAAGTAGGTACATCGTACCCACCACGCCACTCCTAACACAAGCTTTCCACAGTAGAGCAAAGAAGGGAATGTATAGGTCAAGTCCGGCATGGCTAATATGATATTCTTTAAAAAAAATCTACAAAGTCGTGTTCTGAATTTCATTAACACTAACGAACTGTTAAAAACCTTTTGCAATATCTTCTTCTTCTTCTTCTTTATCAACCGATAGACGTCCACTGCTGGACAAAGGTCTCTTGCATGGACTTCCACAGGCCTCGGTCTTGCGCCGCCTGAATCCAGCGGCTCCCTGCGACTCGTTTGATGTCGTCGGTCCACCTGGTGGGGGGTCTGCCAACACTGCGCTTCCCGGTGCGGGGTCGCCACTCCAGCACCTTGGGACCCCAACGACCATCAGCTCTTCGAACTATGTGCCCCGCCCATTTCCACTTCAGTATCGCGACTCGCTTAGCTATGTCGGTGACTCTGGTTCTCCTACGGATCTCCTCATTTCTGATTCGATCCCGCAGGGACACTCCGAGCATAGCTCTCTCCATCGCCCGCTGAGCGGTCCTGAGCCTACTTATGAGGCCCTTAGTTAGCGACCATGTCTCGGATCCGTAAGTCATCACTGGCAACACGCACTGTTCGAAGACTTGAGTCTTCAGGCACTGAGGAATTTTGGACGAGAAGACATCTCGGAGCTTCCCGAACGCAGCCCAGCCGAGTTGGATTCGGCGGCTGATCTCTTTCTCGAAATTGGACCTACCTAGCTGGACTGTGTGTCCCAGGTAAATATACTCGTCGACAATTTCGAGTGCAGAGTTCTCAACAATTACTGGGTGGAGCGGTGCATGAGCATTGGACATGATTTTCGTCTTGCTCATGTTCATTTTCAGGCCCACCTGTTGAGAAACCCTGCTGAGATCGTTGAGCATTGTATTGAGGTCTCTCAGAGTCTCTGCCATGACTACTATGTCATCGGCAAATCGCAGGTGAGTGATGTACTCGCCGTTTATGTTGATGCCAAGCCCGTTCCAATCCAGAAGCTTAAAGACGTCCTCCAACGCAGCGGTAAAGAGCTTCGGGGAGATAACGTCTCCCTGTCGCACTCCACGCTGCAAGTGGATTGGCCTCGTAGTCTGGTCCTGTATACGTACTGACATTGTGGCGTTTTCATACAAGCACTTCAACACTTGGATATACCGGTAGTCAATCCGGCATCTCTGCAGCGACCTCAACACAGCCCAAGTTTCCACCGAATCGAAGGCTTTCTCATAGTCCACAAACGCTAAGCAAAGTGGCTGGTTATACTCTTCCGTCTTTTGTACAACCTGCCGCAGCGTATGGATGTGATCTATGGTACCAAAGCCTTTTCGGAATCCGGCTTGTTCGGGAGGCTGGAAGTCGTCGAACCTACGAGCGAGACGATTCGTAATGACTCTCGAGAACAACTTATAAACATGACTCAACAACGAGATGGGTCTATAATTCTTCAACAAGGTATTATCACCCTTTTTGAAGAACAGAACCACCACGCTCCTGTGCCATGCTTCCGGCGTTGTGCCCTCGTGGATGACGGAATTGAACAATCGCTGAAAGATCTTAAGTACCGGTTTTCCACCCGCTTTCAGGAGTTCCGCAGTGATTCCGTCATCACCTGGTGCCTTGTTGTCCTTGAGCTGTTTGAGAGCCATTCTAATCTCGTATAGGCTGACGTCCGGGATATCTTCGGTATAGTGTCGGGTCAGTTTGGCTCTGGGATCTTTCGCCAAATCTTCAACAGGTTTTTGTGTCGTGGTATATAACTGTCCATAGAACTTCTCAACCTCTCCCAAGACCTCAGGTCGAGAAGAGACGAGACGGCCGTCATCAGTTTTCAACCGCGTCAGCTGGCTCTGTCCGATAGACAGATCTCTCGCGAACACTTTTGAGCCTTTGTTCCGCTCAATGGTATCTTTAATACACTTGGTATTAAAGACACGGAGGTCGCGAGTTTGTGCCTTAGAGATCTGCCTATTAATCCGCCGGTAGGCAGCCGCGTCTGCCGATGACTGCAGCCTCATCTCTTGTCTCTCCTTCATTAGCTTGAGAGTATGGTCAGAGAACTTTTCGGTTCTTTTCCTGCGATGGGTCTTAAAGAATTTAGACCCCACAGTATGGACAGTTTCCACGAACCTGTTGTTTAGATCGTCCACAGAAACGCAGTCTGCTAGGCACTCGAATCGGTTCTGCAGTTCGAGTTGGAAGTTTTCGGGATTTTGGATATGAGCACGAGAAGGTCGGAGAGTGGACTTCACCAGTCTGGCCCTTTCCAGCTTTACATTAATATTCAACGTGCCTCTTACCATCCGGTGATCGCTACCGGTTTTCACCCTATTGATCACAGAGACATCATTGAATATATGCCGCTTGGTCGACATAATGAAGTCGATCTCATTTCTCGTGGAACCATCGGGACTCAACCATGTCCATTTTCTGTGTGGCCGCTTCCTGAAGAAGGAGTTCATCATAAAGAGGCCCTCCTTCTCCATGAAGTCGGCCAACATTTGGCCCCTTTGGTTCCTTCGCCCATACCCAAAATGCCCCACTCTCGTCTCTGCACCGCTTCGTTCGCCCAGCCTTGCATTGAAATCCCCCATCACAACACTGTAATGAGTGGTAGAGGCGTGTATGGCTTTTGATATATCCTCATACAGCGCCTCTACCTCCTCGTCAGAATGTGTCGATGTCGGTGCGTAGACCTGTATAACCTTCAGCGAATACCGTTTGGTGATTCTGAGTATAAGGTACGCTACCCTACTCGACACACTCTTGACTTGTACAATGTTGTTGACGAGGGACTTGTGGACGATGAACCCGACACCACCCTGGGACTGTTGATCGCCCTCCCGGTAGTAAAACAAGTTGCCGGAATTGAGGATTATCGAGTCCTCCCCCTCTCTACGGACTTCAGACAATCCTATAATATTCCAGCGCAACTTGCTCACTGCTTCTTCCAGCTCGATGATCTTTTCGTCGGTCCTCAAAGTGCGTGCGTTATATGTCACCAGGTCCAGTCGTCGGGGTTGGCAGCGGAATCTCGTCCGGAGATTATTATAGATTTTGCAATATATTTGAAGCCAAATATTATTTAAAAAATGTATTGAGGTCGTCTTATTTAGACATTTTTAATTATTAAGGTTGAAGACAAGGGTCTGCCCGCGAAATTCAAAAATTTGGTTTTTCGCAATTTGTAAACTAAAACGACAAAGTAGGCTTATGGCATTCTAATTGCGACAATGGCAGTATCATCTTCACAGGTTTATATAAAAAATTTTACTTGAAAGTGTCCAGTTTAAGAAATTAATCAAAATATCGACTAATTTGTGAGTAACTCACGTCCAACTCCAAAATTTTGATTAATTTCTTAAACTGGTCACTTTCAAGTAAAGATTTTTATGTAAACCTGTGAAGATGATAATTCCACTGGCGCAATTAGAAGGCCATAAGCCTACTTTGTCGTATTAGTTTACAAATTGCGAAAAACCAAATTAAATTTGAATTTCGCAGGCCAACCCTTGTCTTCAACCTTAATCACATCGCTTATTATTTCTCATTTGTCCGATGATAATCCTGAAACACGGGTGGGGCATGCGCAGGCGCCGCCCAACCGCGCCCGCCTTACCATCTCACTGCATGTACTCAAAAGATAATCGTCCCGAGGCCCGTCAAGAAGGGTTCACACCCCCACTAATTCGATCCGAAATCTTGATAACGTCGGCTTTAATTTAACCAAAATTTTAACTTGCTGATAAATGTTAAAACGTTTTGAAATAATACAATAGTGATGTGTTTATGTGATGTGAAATAAAAATGCCAAGAAAACGCAGATCACCGCCCGTAGAGAAAAGAGACGATGTGGATGACGATGATTTTCTATTCGACGACTCTCAGTCTAGTTCCGGTAAGACGAAAATATTGCAGAAATAAAATAATCTGCGACATTATAATAATTGACACTGCAGCAACACGTAAAAAATACTTTATTCTACTGGGTTAAAAAGTGGGTAGGTACTTAAATGAAGTTATTAATAAATTTGTTTTCATATAATAATATTAAAAACCTAACCAAAATTAACTATGATAGAGCTTAACAACTTTTAGAGTTAGAAACTTTAGATTATTTAGAAAGTCTTATCCTTATTGGTACATAATTACAATATTACCTATAACTAAAGCTTTTGCAGTAGAGACGCAGACGAATGCGCGGGCAAAAGTTAGTTTTAAAAACTTGAGAGGTGTCAAGGGACACCCGGATGGAACGAAGTTCCTTTCGATTAATTAATTTGGCATTGTGTTCGGTATTTTCGCGTTACAATAATGGGTCTCCGTAGTCTTGTGGCTTCTGCAGTCGCCTAACAGCCAAAGGTCGATGGTTCGAATCCCAGCTCGACAGACCGAATTTTCCATTTTCAATTTTATTTTAAACAATTTTTACATGTGGAACCTTTCCCTAATTGTTTATAACTTATATGTTATAAAAAATTAGAAATTATTTAAAATAAAATTGAAAATAGAAAATTCAGTCTGTCGAGCTGGGATTCGAACCATCGACTTTTAACTGTTAGGCGACTGCAGAAGCCCAATACGGAGACCCAATATTGTACCGCGAAAATACCGAACACAATGCCTTCAAAAAAGTGTCGATCCGTCTGGCCCCCTTCCGAGTTCCGCACCGCGCGATAAGGAACTACGTTCCAAAAATCCGGCGGAACCCTTTTGTTTTTGCGTGATTAAAATTATGTCGCTCTTTTTGACAACCGGGGGGCAGGGTACCAGTTGTCTAAAAGTTATTCGATTGATCGTACTTATTCATATTCGATGACATTAGCGTCAAAGTAAAATAAACTTAACTTATACGTTTACGTATGTACGATACGCTCCATAACGCTCCATATTAAAATCGGTTGAAACATTCAAGGATTATTATACTTTGACGCTAATATACCTAATCGAAAACGAATACGATCAATGGTATAACTTTAAGACAATTGGTACCCTCCTCAATTAGGTACCTATTATGTCGCTCTCCAGATCCTCTTCACTCCGCAATTAAGTACCTATTCATGCAAAAATCACGTCGATCCGTTGCTCCGTTTGTTACGTGATTATTATAGGCTGATGTCCGCGACTTCACCCGCGCGGATCAAGGGTTTTTGATTCTCGCGGGAATTTATAATTTTTCGGGATAAAATGTGTGCTATTCTGATGCAATGTAATAGTTTATATTAAAATGTGAAGTTTCATCAAAATCTGTCCACTACTATTTGCGTGAAAGAGTAACAAACATCCATCCACCCTCACAAACTTTCGCATTAAAATAATTATTACTTAATACCTGATAATTAGACCGGGTGGATTAAGGATTTTTGATTCCCGCGGGGATTCTTTAATTTTCCACGATAAAAGCCTTTGTGTTAATCCAAGGTATAATTTATCTGCAAATCCGTCCAGTAGTTATTGCGTGAAAGAGTAACAATAAGAAACATACACACATACAAACTGTCTCCTTTATAATAATACTAGATGATGCTCGCGACTTCGTCCGCGTGGATTAAGGTTTTTTAATTCCCGCGGGAACTCTTTAATTTTCCGGGATAATATGTGATTAGCTATCTCCATTCCAAATTGCAGCCAAATCCATCCATACATCCATCCTCACAAACTTTCACATTTATAATATTAGTCTGTCCTACAGACTAGTAGGATTAAAATACTAGACACTTAGTTCATCCGCGTGGATTAAGGTTTTTTAATTCCCGCGGAAATTCTTTAATTTTCCGGGATAAAACGTAGCCTTTGTGATAATAAAACAGCCAAATCAGTCCAGTAGTTTTGCGTGAAAGAGTAACAAATATACACACATACAAACTTTTACCTTTATAATAATATATTGTGTAATGTGTAATTACGATTAGTAGGATAGCAGGATAGTATTCTACACTGGAAAAAAGATAGTCTAACAAGTAAGAATTTTACTTGTTTAAGTATTTTTAGTTTAATTCCATAAATATTATTATAGTACCGATTAACCATACATTACATATATTATAAGCAGTGATAGCCTAGCGATTTGGACTGTGGTCTCCTATTCGGGGGGTCGCAGGTGCGATCCCGGGTACGACTGACTTCTCGAAGTTAAGTGCGTTTAAGCAACTAAATATCACTTGCTACAACGGTGAAGGAAAACATCGTGAGGAAACCTGTACATCTGAGAGTTTTTCATAATGCTCTCGAAGGTGTGTGAAGTCCACCAATTCGCATTGGGCCAGCGCGCAGCGTGGTGGACTATGGCCTATAACCCTTCTCTGAGAGGAGACCTAGGCGCTCAGTAGTGAGCCGTTGATGGGTTCATGATGATGATGATGATGATGATGATGACATATATTATTTACTGGCGATAAAGTCAAAATGATTGAATAGGCTTGAATAATTTCACCACAATCCTTGTCACCATCATAAAAACCATGTTTGGAAGTACCAAATAAATAACTATAACTTATTTCAAGATTTCAACTAATAACTTAGTTAATTTTACTATATTACATTTTACTTTACATAATGAAGAAATCAGTAATAAAGTGAGCTTTATTGCTAGCAACTAAGCTTTGTGTTCCCCTATACGAACATTTTACTTGATACCGACTAACAAAATTTTGGAAGTAGCGATAATTTTTTTTTTTCAGTGTATAAAATATAAGTAAGGGTATTAAGGATTATGCTATTGTAACAGGAAGGAGTGGTCACGAGCCCCAACACAGAAACGCCGCGAACGCTCGCGAGCGAGCACGTATGAGGGTGCTTTCGAAGGCTTTTTGTAGGTGAGTAAACGATTTCACTTATTTATTTATTTATTAGGCAAACCAAACAGATTACAATTATTACTTATACCTAAATTCTTAATCTATAACATTTCGATCTTATTATAACCCTATAGGACTGCACAGCATGAACAAGATCTCAAAAAACAATAAATAGTCATGCACGCGTGGTAGGTAATTAATAGTAGTTATGGTAATAATCACACAAGTACCTATGAATAAATATTATGTAAGAAGAACAAACGACAACGGCCACCCATTTACCTAATTAACTTACAAATACTACTAGTGGTTCGCCCCGAACTGAGACCTCGCGGTAACGGTGTCCCATGATTATTCATTCAATCGATACATGATAACCAAAACTGACATTATTATTATGCCCGTTTTCACCAAACATACCTAAATCATCCCCTAAGTAGGAGTCTCTTAACGTAGGTAGCTCCTAAATACAATCCTAAGTCCTAACATCCGTCCCAATATCCTTTTAGGTGTCCCGTACAGGATCGTGATAAATAAGTTGACAGAAAACATCAATCACCTAACTTATAGGTAGCCCGTAAAGGTTAGGGAACGTTAGTGAAAACATTGAATTATTATGTAGGTACTAACGAGTGAAACCGGGTTACGGGCATCTGTACAAATCGTCATCTATCGACGCGAATAGAAAATATACAATATTTAACTAAAATTTAACTAAAAAATAATTTTAATTGAATAATATGGTACAAAAAAAATTACAATACAATTATTGTATTATAATAAGTAACTAAATAATAATGGTCGACGCAAAACTGTTTTTGGGATAGGTCGTTAGTCGTAACTCGTAGTTCCATGGGAATAGTTACTGACTGCGCCATCTATTAGCATTATTGTGAAGCTATGTTGATGCGATATGAATTACTGATGTACATTAAAAATTAAATAATCTCGTTTCTTTATAATATTCATATAATTTTAGTATTTGTTGTTCAAGTACAGGATATAAGTGACCTAAAAACATAAAATCAGTTTGAAAATCCATAGCGGATTTTCCTAGAGAGCGTCTTCAAGCGAGCGTATAAAATCGCCACTTTGAAAGCCCCCCATTTCGTCAATTTTAAGGGAAAAATTAAAAAAAAATATTTTTGTACTCAGTTCAAAATTATCTTTAAAATGATACGTAACAATTTTATGTAACGCGATATTTTTTTTTTACTTCGCATTCGCTTCTATGAGAGCCCCCCTGAAATAAAGATTTTTATAACTTTTTAAGCCATTTTCGGCTGGAGGCCATCGGTTTACATATTATATCTAAATTTGAAGTAATTACGTTCAGTAATTCAAAAGTTATAAGGCTCTGACAGACGGACGGACGGACGGACGGACAAGTGCAAATCGCTCTAGTTAACTCAGAGACCTCGCTTCGCTCGGTCAATTACAAAATAATGAAAATCTCGGATTAAAAATATTAAAAAACTGAAACTATTCCTACCTAACCTATAGTTCCTTGTATTACAAGTCACACTCAAGATCGAACTGAAACTGTATCCGTGAAAAATATGTTCTCGCCTACGAGAAAATAAGCATACATACATTTTCTTTCAAACTTGTTTACATACTATTTGTGTTTGTATTTTTTGAAACCTTTAAAAGAAGCATGCATCGCGATGTTGTCTTAAATTAATGATAAGTTCGCAATCGCGGTTGAGAGCTAATTTTTCACTGACACTTTTTTTCGATAGGCAGCGTTTAAATCCTAGCAAAATGTATTTAATAATAAAAGGCAATATTTAAATCATTGGTAGATTTTGTATTGCTTTATTTTCACACTTATTTTTGTAAAAAAAATCTCATGTCGCGGTCTTTGTCACCAAACTCCTCCGAAACGGCTGGACCGATTTTTATGAAATTTTGTGTGCATATCGGGTAGGTCTGAGAATCGGCCATCATCTATTTTTCATACCCCTAAATGATAAGGGTGACCCACCCCTAAATATTTGTGTTGGCGGTACGAAGTTCTCTGGGTCTAATATATAAAATTCGCATGTCGCGGTGTTTGTTACCTAACTCCTCCGAAACGGCTGGACCGATTTTTATGACATTTTGTGTGCATATCGGGTAGGTCTGAGAATCGGCCAACATCTATTTTTCATACCCCTAAATGATAACCCCTAAATTTTTGGAACGTAGTTCCTTATCGCGTGGTACGGAAGGGGGCTAGACGGAAAAAATTAAGGAACCGACACATTTTTGAAACCGACACTTTTTTGTTGAATGTGAATTTTGCATTGTGTTCGGTATTTTCGCGATACAACACGGCGTCTGCTTGGCCTATTTCTACATGTGGAACCTTTGTAAAAATTCCACATGTAGAAATTATTTAAAATAAAATTGAAAATAGAAAATTCAGTCTCGAGCTGGGATTCGAAATTTCGAACCATCGACTGTGAACTATTAGGCGACTGCCGGAGCCACTATAGGCCACGCAGACGCCGTGTCGTTCCATCCGGGTGTCCCTTGACACCTCTCAAGTTTTTTTTGTTGGTGGTACGAAGTTCGCTGGGTCAGCTAGTTTTTGTATATAATAATAATTAAATTTCGGTATCGATAGTCCAAGAACGGACCAGCCTAGTGGATAGGACTATTCGGGGGGGGTCGCGGGTTCGAGCCCGGGCACGAACCTCTGACTAATCGGAGTCATATTGTATGTGCGTTAAGCAATTAAATATGAAGTCATAATATTATGTTTCAACGCTGATGGAAGCGAAGGAACACATCGTGAAGCCTGCACGCCTGAGAGTTCTCCATAATATTCGCAAAGGTGTGTGAAGTCTACCAATTTGCATTGGACCAGCGTGGTGGACTAAGGCCTGTAACCCTTCTCTGAGGGGAGACCTGCGCTCAGTAGTGAGACGTGAAGATGGTGATCGATCGTCCAGCGATTTGCGGTTTCCAGCAACCCGTTTGACTGGTTCCATCACTGTTTATTTATTTTGACTGAAACATGCTAAAAGCTCTTGGCAAAAGACAAATAAAATGAAGTGCAACTATTTTTAAACTATCAAACAATACGAAACGAATTTCAGGTTGAAAACCACTTTGCCATGGGTGCCGGCGGATACGAAACTGTCAAAGCTGGACACGCTGCGGCTGGCGGCGTCATACATCGCGCATCTTAGGGCGCTGCTCCACGAACCGCGGTCCGCGCATACCCCTCCTCACCCATTAAACTTGGTAAGTGGGTTAAAGCAGCATATAAAGGTTGAAAACCTTGCTATGGCTCCCTCCATAGGTGCTAAAAGGATGTAATACGTCAAAATTCAAAAAATTCAAAATTCATTCAATTGGTAACCTGCTTAATAGTCTTTTATTAAGGAACAAGAAAGCATGTAGAAAATTTCTGCAAGGCGTGTTATTTTTACTTTTAAATAAAATAAAGGTAAAGTTTTAAAATACATAAAGGTAACTTCAGAATCGTAAATTATAGCGTCAAACTAAAACAACACAAGTTCTCATAATTGTTCACAATTTATTCCCTGTCCCACTTGTCGTCGCGTTAATTCATCCGTGACACGGGCGTTTCAGGAAATAAAGCCATGTGCTCACTTAAGGACAAAACACACATACCCTTAGCATCGGTAAGAAGCAATTTCGCGACAGCATCGATGCTGCGTTATGTAAGTAAATTCAAATTCAAATTTATCTATTTCATGTGGCAAATTATGACGCGCTCGAATAAAAAAAACTTGTGGCTCTTATGACAAGTCATGAATCTACCGGTTCGGAAAGCTGAGTACACCATTACACCATAGGATCAGCTTTGGGATGGTCTAAAATTCATTGCTATCGATCGTAATGAAATTTGACATATACATTGACATTACACATATTAATTCGATGCTAAAATTTTCGTGTGCTCTTGCCCTTAGTAAATTGTTTATCATCAATTTTAATGATCTAGCGCCGCAGAACGAATAGCCCTTATTGACCTTTGCCACCACGGAACGAATAGTGAGTAGAAAAACTAAAACCTCTACGATAGCATCGCGTCCGCGTCGCAGCGGTATCCAAGACGCTGGCACCGTTGCCCCTTTGTATGGTCAAACAAATTGTTGCTTGCATATGCTGGCAGATGCCAGCTCTTGAACGTCCGGTAGATTCGTAGACCTTCTGAAAGTTCTTCAAAAATAATTCGAGCCAGCCCCGGGTTTATTTTATAACTAGCGTGTATAAGGGTTTTATATAATTTAAAGGGAAACAAACCTTGTTTTAGAATTAGTTTAGATTTCACAACCGTAAAATAATTAGTCTTATCCGACTATTAGAGTATTAGACTACAAAAACTGTCAGAACGCCCAATTTATTTCTCGGTTAAACATCACTCTGAAGTTGGTGAAATCTGTACATATTATATTGGATAGAAGCAGGCGTTACTTTGCGAAAATTAGAAAGAAAGGTTAGAATTACTTTGCTATAATCCTTCTTCTTCTTCTTGGCGTGCCTCTCCGACTAGCGAAGGTTGGCAGTCAGCTTTGTAAATTCAGCCTTATTTTTCGCGAGGCGAAATATTTCTGCCGCACTCGCGATTCCGGTCCACTCTCGGATGTTGCGCAGCCAGGACTTTTTTCTGCGACCGGCGCCTCTTCTTCCGGCAACTTTTCCCATCATGATGAGTTGTAGGAGTTCGTACCTCTCGTGCCTGAGCACGTGCCCCAAATATGCGACTTTCCTCATCTTGATGGTTTGCATGAGTTCGCGTTTTTGATTGATATGTTATTGCTATAATCCGCCAACAGAAAAAATCTGTATGAATAAATAATAATTTCGTATTTCATTAACTCCTAGTTTCTTGAAACAGTAGGTAGGTAGGTACCTAAATTCCAGAGCTCCCCGTAACGGCAATGAATCAGTCGTTTGCTAAACGCCACCGCGACGCGTAGCTCAATGCTGTCATCGGCGGATTAGGACGCACGTTCCACGAAGGTCCACAAGAGACAAATGGGCAGGCCTAAAGCGCGAACGGGGGATGATTTTAAAAATATTTATAGCTGCTAGGGATTTGCTTGCGGTTCGGTTTGCTTAATTAAGGTGTTACGATTTATTTATGAAATTACTAGCTTTTGCCCGCGACTTCGTCCGCGTGGAGTTCGCTTTTAAATAGATATCTTTGATTTTCCGGGATAAAAGGTAGCCTATGTCACGTTCAGGTCCTCAACAGTTATGCTCGACATCCATAGCTCTGTTGCAGCGTGATTGAAGGACAAACCAACAAACAAATACCCTTTCGCATTATGAATACTTACTTAGGGCCAATTTCATCAAACGTAAAATAGGTTGGTACCTAAGTCTTATCCGAGCGTAAATTTGATTTTTGACAGTATTGTCAATACGTAAAAACTGTCAAAACGCCCAATTTATTCCTCGGTAAAGGTCACTCCGCGTTGGTGAAATCCACCATTAATAGCTCTGAATTATAGTTTTGGGGGTGGGTTTTGATGATATCAAAAAACAGTGATGGAAATAAACTTAAATTCATTACAAACTTTTCCGAATTTGTAAATATGTATGTAGATATTTAGGTATTTACTTAATTTAAAAATCACCGGTTCATGAAATCACAATCATGAATAGCATCTTACTAAGTGAATAGCAGATTGCAAATTGCAAAAGTAGTCAATACAAATAAAAAAATAATAATAATAGCACAGATAGGTATTACCTACTCGGATGTAGGTACGTCTTCACTAATATACTCTAGCGGCACGCTATGATGGCCGGTTTGACGTTTGTCCGCTCATGAAGTTCCGTATTAATTGATAACGACTTTGAAGGAAATAATTGTATTACTTTATTGACGATAGTGATGTGCAGAGATTCATAAATTTTATCGAATGTAGTTTTAGGTTTAGGACTCAAAATTTATTTATTAAATTGATTTCTAAAATGTATACAAGTGTAGAAAAATCAGTTTGCACCATTTAAGGGGTGAATGTACTTGTGAATATGAACAATTTTCACTATGTGGACAAACCTCTGAAATCGCAAAAAAATATCAGCTGTTTCATACAAAAGGTAAAATTTTTATTTTTATATGATATATACCACAACTCGGCATTTGGTTTTCTAAATTGAAAATTTTTAAAAATGGAATCTAATACGATCGTCACATAGGATCGCTGGCTAGCACAACTACTACCTCCGGCAAACTCGCGTCAATGCTCAATGCAAAACAAAGCAGTTTCGAATTGACGTTGCTTCGAAAAGTATAAACTGTCAGTGCAATGCGATTGTGATATAGTTTTGACCTGGCTTTGGATTTCAAATATTGATACTGCATTACTGTTGACCCTTGCTCGTTAATTTGGACTCTGTTCAAGCCCTTTGTTGTGGATTTCGTCGATATGACCGAACGTACGCAGAGAACTGTAAACCTATTTAATCAGGTACAAAAACAAAACTTAATTGTTTTTTGTTCGAGAATAAATTGACATTCCACATCACTATTGTAATGTGTCAAACCGGCCATCATAGCGTGCCGCTAGTGTAGTCACAATTTAAAGGTGTTTTAGGTAGAGTTCAGTAGTTTAGAGAGCTTAGTAAACTAATTCTAGCCTTCAGAATCTAAACTAAACTATAGGTATAATGGCTACGGATTTAGATTTTAGTAGAAATAAGATATCCGCGTCTCCTTGGGGGTTCCGGTGGCATATCCTTAAAAAACAAAACCCAACTTTTTTACACCCTCAAAGCAAGAGGTTAAGCCTTTTGGAACAAAAATAAACACACTTTTATTCGGAACCGGGGCGCAAAGGTAGTAACAAAAAGATTATAACAATAAACACGGGTTTTAAGTACGCGTTGCGCGCGCGCTGACCAAAAGTTTGCAGCTGTTTGGGGTATAAATAAAGTTTATCTCCGGACGTTTATGAGATGATCCAGTTTTATTGTTTCCCTGGACGCGTCTTTGTTTGAACCATTGTAAAATGCTACCATAGAATAGTCATTCATATATTAATCTCAATCCATCGGCCCAGAACTGAGCACAGGTATCTCTCGAATGAGAAGTGTTTAGGCCATAGTCCAGCACGCTGGTCAAGAGGTATAGTCCTCTCGAATGAGAAGTGTTTAGGCCATAGTCCAACATGCTGGTCAACAGGTATAGACCTCTCGAATGAGAAGTGTTTAGGCCATAGTCCAACACGCTGGTCAACAGGTATAGACCTCTCGAATGAGAAGTGTTTAGGCCATAGTCCAACACGCTGGTCAACAGGTATAGACCTCTCGAATGAGAAGTGTTTAGGCCATAGTCCAACACGCTGGTCAACAGGTATAGACCTCTCGAATGAGAGTGTTTAGGCCATAGTCCAACACGCTGGTCAACAGGTATAGACCTCTCGAATGAGAAGTGTTTAGGCCATAGTCCAACACGCTGGTCAACAGGTATAGACCTCTCGAATGAGAAGTGTTTAGGCCATAGTCCAACACGCTGGTCAACAGGTATAGACCTCTCGAATGAGAAGTGTTTAGGCCATAGTCCAACACGCTGGTCAACAGGTATAGACCTCTCGAATGAGAAGTGTTTAGGCCATAGTCCAACACGCTGGTCAAAAGGTATAGGCCTCTCGAATGAGAAGTGTTTAAGCCATAGTCCAACATGCTGGTCAAGTTCGGATTGACAGACTTCAGCCACACCTTTGAGAACATTATGGCTATTTAATATTATTTATAACTCTTAATTATAACGCTAATTATAATTAGCGTTATAATTAAGAGTTATAATAGTTAATTATTATAACTCTCAGGCGTGCAGGTTTACTCACGATATTTCCCTGTTAAAAATAATTTATTGCTTAAAACATGTAAAAACGCACTTATGTAGATACGTAATTCCGAAAAGTGCCAGGAAAAGAACCCTGGACCTTAGGATTATGACTTTAGACCGTTGCAGTTTGCTTAATTTTGCATATTATATTAAGTGGCGTCTTGGGAGGTCGAATTCGAATCGTTAGTGGGTAATAGTTGTGTTGCCAGTGATGACTTACGGATCCGAGATCTACCTAAGGGCTTCATAGGTAGGCTCAGGATCGCTAAGCGGGCGATGGAGAGAGCTATGCTCAGAGTGTCCCTGCTGCGGGATCGAATCAGAAATGAGGAGATCCGTAGGAGAACCAAAGTCACCGACATAGCTCAGTGAGTCGCGAAACTGAAGTGGAAATGGGCGGGGCACATAGTTCGAAGAGCTGATGGTCGTTGGGGTCCCAATGTGCTGGAATGGCGACCCCGCACCGGGAAGCGCAGTGTGGAAGGGCAGACCCCTCCACTAGGTGGACCGACGACATCAAACGAGTCGCAGGGAGCCGCTGGATCCAGGCGGCGCAAGACGCCTGTGTGAACCTGTGGAAGTCCACGCAAGAGACCTTTGTCCAGCAGTGGACGTCTACCGGTTGATAAAGAAGAAGAAGAAGAGAAGTTATGTACCTACAACTTATAGCACGCTTTAGACTTTGTTTTATTTATGCATTTTTGATTATTTTGGTTGTATTATGTGGTTGTTTAGCTTAAATCCTATCCAAGACTAAAGAGGCAATAGCGCCAGTGTATAGTTTCCATCATGCCCACAAGTATTGTAGGTACTATGTTTTCTTTATTTATGTATACATATTATTATATCTTCTATCTTCTATCTTCTATATAAATAAAAATGAATGTTGGTAAGCGCATAACTCAAGAATGGATGGACCAATTCGGTTAATTTATTTTTTTGTATGTTCTTTAAGGTCCACGGAAGATTTAATACTTAATAAAAAAATAAAAAAAAAACAAAAAAAAAATTATAATAGACAAGTTGGCGGTACGAAGTTCGCCGTGTCAGCTAGTGTTTAAATATAAACTAGCTGACCCAGCGAACTTCGTACCGCCACTACTTATAAATGAAAAATTAGTTAAATAAACATTTTCCAGTGGACCAAATTGTGAATCTAAACCATCCTTGAATCCCCTTGAACTCACACAAAAAATTTCATCAAAATCTATCCACCCGTCTAGGAGGAGTTCAGTAACATACACACGCACACAAGAAATATACAGTTGTGGTCATATAATTAAGAACGCATAAGTAAAGAAATTTTTTTTCATAACAAACTAGTATAACATAATGCATGTATCATTTTTTATTTCTTGTAGTAAGTATCTTTAATACTTTTCCTTACTATTAGTGTATTCATTTATACACAGTATTAATAAATCAATAAAAAGATAAATTTATTACATTAGATCTGAATCTAGTACCTACTACTACTAACTGGCTGGTCACATTATTAAGAACACTGAACAGTTTCTTTTTTATTCAAATTCAAATAGAGAACACTCTTTGGCTAGGTCTTTTTCGAATAATTTTTGGCGCCATTCAGTGCTGTAAAATTCTAAAACTTGATTACTTTAACAAAAAAATGGGTAAATATAAAAGTTGTGATAAATCTACGCGGGAAGTCATAATTAAACTTCGTGAGAAGAATTGGTCATATAAAAAGATAGCTGATCATTTGCAATGCTCGAAAAATGGTTTTCAATGCTGTGAAGCATTTTAACAGGTATCAAACAACTTCAAATATTCCGCGCGCATCGAAACCGAGAAAGACATCCCGTCGAGATGATAGGAATATCGTTCGTTTGGCAAAACAAAATCCTTTTAAAGGTTCTAACGAACTAAGAAAAGAATATTTTGGTGAAAAAAACCCTTCACCGATCTCGGCACGCACTATTCGAAGGCGTTTGGTAGAAAATAATTTGCACGGTAGGATAGCAAGGAATGTACCCATGCTGAAGCGGTGTCATAGGCAAGCCCGTCTTGCATTTGCAAGAAGGTATGAAAACTGGACTGTCAGACAACGGGAAAATGTCCTTTTTTCTGACGAAACAAAAATAAACAGAGTGTGTTCAGATGGAAAACGATACGTCAGACGACCTCCAAATAAAGCATTTGACTCCAAGTACACAAGTGACATTAAAGCATGGCAGAGGAAACGTAAAAATTTGGGGGTGTTTTTCTGGTCATGGAGTTGGACCTGTTAGACTGATAGAAGGAAACATGGATCAATTCCAATACAAAAACGTACTGGAAGAAACAATGTTACCGTATGCTGAAGACGTGCTTCCAGTTATTTGGACATTCCAGCACGACATGATCCGAAGCATACTGCACGCACTGTTAAGGAATTCCTTATAACACAATCAGTTTCTGTCTTAGACTGGCCGGCTAACAGTCCAGATCTAAATCCAATTGAACATCTTTGGTGTAAAGTCAAGAAAAGTGTATCGAACCGACATTGTAACAATTTAAGAGAGCTTTACGATGTTTTCTTACAAGAATGGAACTCTATTTCTCTTGCAAAATGCCAAAAACTGATAGAGTCAATGCCTCGCCGCTGTAAAGCAGTAATTAAAAACCGTGGACATGCCACTAGCTATTAATTCTAGTTTAAAATTACTAGTTTTTCACATTCATGTAATTTAATTAATGTAGTTTTCATCTGTAATAATTTTTGATTCAGTTTAATAATCGTTCTTAATAATTTGTCCAGCTGCGGTTGTGTTTGAATTTGTTACTATTAGAAATAAATGAAATTTATAAAAAAAATAGTCAGCGATTTTATATCTCTATTCCTAATCCAGTTTACTTATCTATGTGGCTATATAAAAACATAATTAATTACTTGTAAAAAGAAACACAAAGCTACACATAACATGATATTGAAAAAAAAAAACTGGAACTACAAATCGTTCTTAATTATATGACCACAACTGTAAATTATACTAGCTGACCCGGCGAACTTCGTACCGCCTACTTATCTATATAAAAAAAAAAACAAAAAAAAAACAAATAAACTATCCTATCTTTCAAGTTGGACCAAATTACATATAGTTACGAAGTTTGATCAAAATCGGTTAAGTAGTTTAGGAGTCCATCGCGGACAAACAACGTGACACGTAATTTATATATATTAAGATTAAGATGCATTTTCCTTTTACAGGCTTGGCCGTTTGCTTTCCAACATGGCGGATCTTTGAGCTGCTCCATTTCACAGCGATGGAGTCTCAACCATCAAAATGCCGAATCCAACAGGCACCAACAACCGCAGCGAGAACTCCAAAACAACTGCAATGACACCTACGGACAGGAGTTTTCCGAAAACGATTACGACGATCGAAACTACGACGAGGCTAACGAAGGGTGCAATCCCGTGCAATATACCAACTTCGGTTACAAGGAAAATTATTATGAAATGAGAAACTTATATTCATCCGACGGGTTGATGAATGTGTGATATTTTTTTTTAATTGGAACCTTTTTTGGAACGTGTAACGTGTGTTGTTGAAATAACTTTGCAAAGTGCATAGATCTATGCACTTTATAATAGACGCTTAAGTTGGATAACATTTTCCAGCGTCTCGGAAAAATTAGGGTGTGATAAGTAAATGGAATAGAAGCCCATAGCATCGTTACTTTTTTTTTTAGATTTACGAACTTATTATGATCTTAATTCTATCAATATTGCGGCGTTATTGATAGAATTAAGATCATAATAAGCTATGTAAAACTAAAAAAAAAGTAATGGTGCCATGTGCTTCTATTCCATTTAAATGATCTTAATTCTATCAATATTGCGGCGTTATTGATAGAATTAAGATCAAAATAAGTTAAACTAGCGGCACGCTATGAAGGCCGGTTTGACGTTTGTCCGCTCATGAAGTTCCGTATTAATTGATAACGACTTTGAAGGAAATAATTGTATTACTTTATTGACGATAGTGATGTGCAGAGATTCATAAATTTTATCGAATGTAGTTTTAGGTTTAGGACTCAAAATTTATTTATTAAATTGATTTCTAAAATGTATACAAGTGTAGAAAAATCAGTTTGCACCATTTAAGGGGTGAATGTACTTGTGAATATGAACAATTTTCACTATGTGGACAAACCTCTGAAATCGCAAAAAAATATCAGCTGTTTCATACAAAAGGTAAAATTTTTATTTTTATATGATATATACCACAACTCGGCATTTGGTTATGGCGTGAAATACGTTAAAAATGGCGTAGATGCAAACATGAATATGTTAAAAGCGGAATTAGTACGTCTTTTAAAAGAAAACAAACCAACCAAGATCCGATACGTCATTGACGAAATAGCATTAGAACATGGGCACAGAGTTATACGGTTACCGCCTTACCATTGTGAGTATAATGCGATTGAGTTGGTGTGGGCTCAAATTAAGGGATATGCTGCAAGACACAATACAGAACCCCCATTTACCACAAAAAAAATGCTAAAATTATTAGAAGAAGCTTGTGAACATGTGACTAAAGGAGACTGGGAAAAGGTTGTGAATAGAACTGTTAAATTAATAAGGGAAGATTATGAAAGAGATGTGAAAATAGATAATATTATAGAAAACGAACATATAATTATTAATGTAGGTGATGATAGCAGTGACGACAGTGAAAATAGTAGTATGGACGAATCTGATTAATTATGGCCTTTTGTGGCACCTTTTTTGGTATCTTTTGTATTCATATGTTTCTTGTGTGCATATAAAGTATGTATATTCATTTTCATTCAAATATTCAGTTCGTTCAAATAAATTAAATAAACATATACATTTTTGTTTTATTAAACCTATTTAATCAGGTACAAAAACAAAACTTAATTGTTTTTTGTTCGAGAATAAATTGACATTCCACATCACTATTGTAATGTGTCAAACCGGCCATCATAGCGTGCCGCTAGTGTAGTTAAATTAAAAAAAAAGTAATGATGCCATGGGCTTCTATTCCATTTACTTATCACACCCTATTTTGTACGAGACGCTGGAAAATGTCATCCAGTACAGGTAGGTATAGAAACCAACCAAGATACCCACATGCGTCTATTATACCTATCCCGACAATCCGGAAAAGTACATCTCACAATCCCGCGATTGCCTAAAAATTATTACTACAGCTGTGGGATTGCCTAAAATTGTTGCTACAGTGTGACGACCGCAATAATTTTTTTTAGGGGATTGCAAATGATAGTTAAAGGTATATTCGGTATGTTTAAGAATAATTATAAGTTATATTTAAAGCAAATTAAATTAAAGTGTGAATAACATCGGAAACTGTAATAAAAATCTATAAACATTCAGTGTATTTTATTAAAAATTCAACACCAAAAAAGATTTGGTTACCCGATGCGACTTTACCAGACGACAAACTCTACGTCAAGTCAACCTTTTGATCTTAGATGAAAGCACCGTTTAAGTGGTAACCCAATATCCCAACACTACCCTGACAGGGGAACCTGACAAAACAAACAGATCCGCAAAAATACACGTTTACGAAGTTTACGACATTTAAATAACAATGTGTTATGTTTTTTCTTCCTTTCATTCGATCTTATTTTTGTTTTTGCTTTCATTCCTATTTTCTATATACATACATAAATAAATAATTACATTATGTAACAACTATATTATAACATGTAACTGAGTTACATAGTTGTATAGGTACCTGTATATGAAATTAATCAATTTTATACTTCTAGATTCCATGGATTCCATATACTTTTACATTCGCAAACTATAGGCACAGTATAAGGAAGAGATCAGTATGTCGACGCCTTTGATCTCGTCGTAAATGCCGCCAGCGTCTAGACATGCGTCGCGACAGTGTATTTATGCTAGGGTTGTCACAAGGAAACAATCTCTCTTAATATTTATAATTTGTACTATATTTCACATCAACATAACAATAAACAATAATAATTAATCAATAACCAAAAATTAAAAATAAATTTGTAATTTAAATATTATTAGGTAGTTGAATCAATAATAAAACCAGTTTCTTTGCTGGCCGCTTCAGCGGTCGCATGCAAATAAACTCCGCCGCATGCAAATAAACATTTATAAACATATTTTAGACTTAAAAGCTACTATATTATGATAGTTATATAGTTACTTATACACGAAAACAAGAAGTTTGAGTACCATCAACATGGGGCTGCGCCCCACAGTGTCGGAGATATAAGCTTTCAAAAATCTGATCACGTGGTCACATAAACAACACGAAAACAAGAAGTTTGAGCTCCATCAACATGGGGCCGCGCCCCATAGTGTCGGAGATATAAGCTTTCAAAAATCTGATCACGTGGTCACATAAACAACACGAAAACAAGAAGTTTGAGTACCATCAACATGGGACCGCGCCCCATAGTGTCGGAGATAAATAATTATAAGCTTTCTAAAATATGATCTCGTCTATAAATATAATAAATATAATAAAACTATTAATAATTATTAATAGTTTTAGTTATGTTTGATAATAGAATAATAATAATAAGTATCACTTGATAGACAAAAATGTTGATGCAAAACTGTTTTTACGATAGTACATGACAGCGCCATCTATTAACATTATTGTGAAGTTAAGTTAAAAATACTGATGCCCATTAAAAATTAAATTATTTCGTTGTAATATTTCATTTCCTGTTTAATATTTTTCTAATTTTAGTATTTGTTGTTCAAGTACATAGTTGTAATTTTAAGGGACGAAAGGACGTGACTTAACTATGATAGTTACCTATATAGCTCGCGGACTTTATTGTAGGTAGGTAATAATGAGTATTTTAATCATGTAGTACATAATTTTTATGTATCATCAATAGTTTTCTCAGCGCACACCGAATAATGAATGTTATAGGCAAAATTTTGCTATTTTGGGATTACATTACTGCAATTTTCATAAGGATCTCTAAGATTTTGAAAAATAAATTATAGCCTATGTGTAATTTCCTGATAATTTAGCATTCTATTGGTGAAAAAATGTTAAAATCGGTGGAGTAGTTTTAGAGCCTATTCGGTACAAACAAACAAACAAACAATTAATTAAATTAAATATAATTATAATACATAATAATGTGCATTTCAATTAATTAACTATAAAATTATGGCTGAGTAAGGAAGGATTATTAAAAATTTTACGCAAGCGTAATATGTCAACCCTTTACTGTAGCTCCCAGGTAACTGAGGCTTACACGGGAGCGTACCTCGCTCCGCACTTACCGCACCCACCGCACGATTGCCCTGTCTAGACGGCTTCGTCGAACCTCTGTATGAACCTTACCTTCGTTACTCTGTGCTATAGGTAGGTACGATAAAATTATCATCATCTGACTGCCCACTAATGGGCACAGGTCTCCTTTCGAATGAGAATGGTTTGGGCCTACAACGCTGGCCAAGTACGGATTGGCAGAGTTCTCAGCTTTGTTACACATCAGTAGTGTGTTGCAATCCCGCATCGGTTTGACCGAATCTTTAACCATCAGAAAACCACTAGCCAAGTTACACTTCGTTGTATCTATTCTCTTTCTACGATCGTCAACGCTTGAAGTTTTGGCTAGGGCTAGACTAGATGGCGCTACACTACAGCTGATCAAAGACAGAAGTGAATTTTTCGCGGCATTTTATAAATGTTATTTAGCATATAAAATGCATAAATTATTCACTGTATTGTCCATTAAAATGCACACTATAGTAAATTTGATACTCTTGTTCGAGTTTCAAAATCGCAAACTAGATGGCGCTTAAATTATCTAATTTACTATAGTGTGCATTTTAATTGACACTACAGTGAATAATCTATGCATTTTAAATGCTAAAAAACATTTATAATACAAAATGCCGCGAAATATTATCAAGACACTTCTAGTTTGAAACTCGAACAAGGTACGTACCTTGTTCGAGTTTCAAAATCGCAAACTAGATGGCCCTTAAATTATCTAATTTACTATAGTGTCCATTTTAATGGACACTACAGTGAATAATTTATGCATTTTAAATGCTAAAAAAACATTTATAATACAAAATACCGCGAAATATTAACAAGATATTTCTGTTTTCTTATCAGCTGTAGCGCCATCTAGTCTAGCCCTAGCCAAAACTTCAGGCGTTGACGATCGTAGAAAGAGAATAGATACAACGAAGTGTAACTTAGCTAGAGGGGCAGTTTTTTAGCAATGTTAAATCTAATTAAAAGCGAGAAAAATATTTTGCGTAAGCCTTGAAAAATAAAATAAAAGATAATTTAGCCGGTGAAAAGTTTTATTAATCTTATAAATAATAATTAATCAATTACATATTAATTATGTATTATGCCTGGGCACATTAAAAATATATTTACAACGAAATAATAATAAAAATGTAACTTAAGCGAGGCAACGTTTTGGTAAAATTTGTTTAAATAATTTTATACTACAACACTACTTAACTAAACCCAAAAGGCCATAAAAGCTAAACCACTTTCGAGATTATCGCAATACAATGCTATTAAAAGGCTAGTTTTTTGGCAATTGTATAGCCACTAAGTTCCTGTCGAATCCCACGCAAGTCATTAAATAAAGACACCATAGATTATTTTATAACTTTCGGTGCTGGGCAGTCATCAAGCAATACCAAGTCACACAGGCAACTTTATGTTAAACCATGGATTAGTGACTTTAAAACTACCTTTATGAACAAGATGTATATTTCTAATACTACAATATGGATACAGGATAATTATAGTGGCAGTAATATTATTTATTTATTTACTTTTATTTCTATTGTTCGCCGAACTATAAGGCTTAGAACAGAAGTTTCTAACAAAGTTCTGCTCCAAACGTAGGCTCAAAAAAAACAATGAATGTTATGAGTACCATGTAATTGTCTGGTACTGGTACTGATAATTACGTTTTTGATGGCTTTTGTGATGAATTATGATACCCTTTCACAGCACAGTACGTCATTTTTAATAATTTTCTGCGAGCTTGTCGCACTAACGCGACGATAGTGAGTAGTCGGCCTTTATAGGCTTACTAAAAATGGCTTTTCACCGCATCGACTACTGCGCTTTTAAGCGTAATAGTTCGATCGATACTATTGTGAAATTATTATTTTATAGGTAGGTACTACGATTTACTTAAATATTTCATCCTAGCATGTTCCCACTTCCCGGAATTTATCCTGAGTTTGCTATTATTATTTATTCTTAACCCATTTCAGAGGCTTTAAAGTCTAAATTAAATTTTCCCTTGTAGCGTTATTAAAATTAACGAAGTTCAATAATTGTTATTTTAATATCAATTAAAAGTCAATGGAATCTACATAAATGTCTCTGTAGATACGCTCTAAAAAGTACCAAATAGACACAGACTTATTATATTTACTAGAAGCTAATAGATATATGTATGTGTGGTCACTTAGTTTCCAAAATTTGACTATTCTAAGTAAATATAATAAGTCTGTTTCCAAATTACACTGACTCGAAAATTTACATACAGATCTCAGTTTGTATTTTTACAGGGAAGAATCCAAGTCATACAAATTGTGTTATTATGCAACATATTTTACTTCTATATTTCCTATTTCCTTTTTTTTTTAATCAAGAACACAAAGAAATGCTAGTAAGAAATTCGTCAGCTTTACTATTAAAGGCCCGATTTCACCAACGTAAAATAAGTCTTATCCGAGCATAAATTTGAAATTTTGACAGTATTTTCAAAACAAGAAACTGTCAGAACGCCCAATTTATTCCTCGAATAAACGTCACTCGACGTTGGTGAAATCGGCACTTAAGAACGCGTATAACGCCAAAAAAAATCAGATTTCGCGATGAGATAAAACATAGCTGCAACCTCATGTGAGGCGCGACAAAAGAAAGCGTTTTGCGCGGAATAGGAGTGTAGTAAGCGCCAAATACTTTGTAACTCGTAAAATATTCATTTTCTTTTCAATTCACTAGGCTACTCTCTTGATAATATCAATCGGAATTTAATGTAAAAATTTTGGCTCTGTAATATGCAACACATTAAAAATAAATGAATATTGGTTAAAAATTAGACCTAACTTCGCGATTTTTTATTATCGAACAAATTTCATCATTTTATGTTTTTGCCCAAGCACGTCCCTTGGCAGTATGTTGTAATTTTTGCGTATTTTTTTTTCGGATACTTGAAACTTGATCTACTACTGTAAAAATCAAATCTGTTTACTGTTAACGAGCGCACACCCACTCTTAATGTACAAGGTATGGACTACCGTCGCTTAAAGCAGTATTTCAATTTTGTATTGAGATGTCACACAATTTCAACCATATTCATGAAATAATGTAAGTTTTTCATTATTTATGACATCTCAAAATTAAATTGATATAATACTGCTTTTAGCGTTGTTGGTACAATAGGCCATGGTGAACGTACAAAATATACCTAAATGTAAAAGTGTCCGTGAAAAATATTCGCATATTTTATCTTTGTCACTTGACATAAAGTAATAAAGTGACAAAATTTACGGTTAGGCTATCCGACACTTATCAGAAGGTGGTAAAACAGGCCCTTAGGTTTGTATTTTAAAACCACACAACGACACGTGAGGTCTGATTACATTGAATTTCTCACTGAAAATTGGTTCGCAAATGAGAGTGAGAGCTTATTCTTTATCGTGGACACATTTTCTCGGCCGACAGCATATTATCTAGTACATACATGATTGTTTATAAGTCTGTTAAAATACAAATTGATTTTAATAAATAAATTATACCTACATTATAAGACGTTATTATCTATGTTTACCTGCTAATCAAAGGTCCGTTTCGTTAAATAATATTATGTAGGTAAGCTTTAATTCAATAAATAATATGTTCCTAAGTCTTTCAAGACATTAAGCCTATTCAAGTGATTCGTCTTAAGTCTATGTATCTAAACTGGACCGCAAAGAAAAAGGGTCGGTTAGAAAATCTTCAAAATGAAAAACTACGCATTTATTTTACATTTATTAAATGTCAATGAATATTTTAATGTGCTTAAATGAAAATAAAGAAAACATTAATTCAAGCTTTTTATTTTTAATTAATGTAAAATAAATGAAAATGCGTAGTATTTCATTTTGAATATTTTCTAACAGACCCTTTTTCTTTGCGGTCCAGTTTGTTATACCACCATTTTTTAATTTACGAAAACTAAATTCGGTATCGGTACGCCGAAGCGTGTGTTTCTAGAATTCAAGTTTCTCGGTCATCACGAGAAAAGCTTTTCTAAAGCTTTTTTAAAGCCTAAATTTATATTTTAGAGAATTACATTTCTGAGCGATAAGAAGCTTTTTTTAGGCTTTTGAAGTTTTACATATTTTACAAATCTTTGTAAAATATAATATCTAAATGTTATTTGAATTAGGTGATATAAATTAAACAGGTTCTTATTATTATAAAATTTTACATTTTTATAGACATTTTTAATGCAATGACCTTTTATCTACTTTACTTAATATATTTAGTAACTCAAGTGGTGGTAATAAGTAAAGTAATTTAAAGTAAAGTAAAGTAATGGTTTTTTCAAGTGGTGGTAATAATGAAAATAAATAAATAAATATATGACAGATAAACATAGTTATACTCGTACATTTATCGAAGCGTTCTTGAGCATAAAGATTGAGTTCTTTTCTTTTTATACTGATTATATCGATACTTTATCAATTTTCAACAGTTTAACATAATATTTATAGAGTGACATAGGGTCCCGAGATTATGAATAGATAACAATTTATACTAGAAAAAATTATGTTTAAATAAATACACGACAATTTTCATGCTTTAAGCAGGCATAATTTATTATTTGTAATTAAATTACTGCAATTATAGTAAGAACTAGTAGGGCGCGTGGGTGCGCGGCCCGCAAGCGGACCGCGTATTTTCTACTCGTCAAGTAGACTTTCAGGTCCTGATCATTTCTATCAAAAAACCACTCTCCCATCTTTTATATTCTCTGAGAAAGACACCTTTGAAATTTGTATAGCCGCCATCTTGAATCCGCCATTTTGAATTTTTTTCATTTCACTGCCAATTGGATGAGGTTTCGGGTATTTTTTGTTTGAGCAGCCCCCACCTATCTTGAATACCCTGGCCATGCTCCTCACCCATCTTCCAAATCCTCGATCAGCATTACTTTCCATATTTTTTCTCCGAATCATTAGTCAGGATGAGAATTCTATAAAAACGTTTGAAAAGCAACCTTCGTCTTGCATAGTTTGTATGGAAATAAAATTCCGCCATCTTGATTTTTTTCCATTCATCAAATAGACCTTCGGGACCTGATCATGACCATTTGCTAAGAAACCACTCTTCCACCTTTTATACTCCCCGAGATAGACACCAACGAAATTTGTATGGCCGCCATCTTGAATCCGCCATTTTGGATTTTTTTTTAGCTCACTGGCAATTGAATGAGGTTTTGAGTATATTTTGTTTGAGCACCTCCCACCTATCTTCAATACCCTGGCCGTGCTCCTCACCCACCTTCCAAACCCTCGATCATCATATCTCATCATTTGTCAGTATAAGGATTCTTCTATAAAACAAATTTCGAAATGAAACCGTATCAATAGTTCCCAACTTCTAGTCTCTTCAATATTCGCCATATATTTTGTATGAAGAAAAAAAATTCCGCCATCTTAGATTTTTTTTCTATTCATCAAATAGACCTTTGGGTCCTGATCATCTTTTGCCAAGAAACCACTTTTCCATCTTTTATACTCCCCGAGATAGACACCGACGAAATTTGTATGGCGGCCATCTTTTTTCCGCCATTTTGAATTTATTTTCAGCTCACTGCGAATTGGATGAGGTTTCGAGTGACATTTGTTCGAGCACACCCCACCTATCTTCAATACCCTGGCCGTGCTCTTCATCCGTCTCCGAAATCCTCAATCATCAGCTCTCTCCATAATTTTCCTCCGAATGAATTTTTGTCTTCTATATGAAACCATTAGTGAAAAAAAAAATTTTCATACAAAATTTTACAGGAGAGGTGATCAATCAGTGAGTGAGTGAATCAGTGAATCAGCACGAACAGCTATATATATATTAATAATAATCAATGCATCGCAAAATATTTTTATTATTTTATATCATAATATCATATTATATTATTGCTGTTATGATATATATAACGTTGGGGACAAGTGAAGTTATATTTATATTATACTCTTAAGAAAATACCAATGTGTTTTTATTGCTTTTGCTATTTAACAAAATCCTTACATTATTGTTGAAAATAGCTTGGTCGCTTTCATTAAAAAAAAGTTTCTACTATTATTGAAAATAATTTTTAACCATTAACTGTTTTGCAAGTAATTTTCTATAAAATAAAATCTATAAAATCAAGTAAGTCAATAAGTAAGCACAACCAACCCGGGTTACGCTTAGAGCCAAGTGAAATTAAAATATGTGTAGCTGATTTTTGGGAGGATATCTTGAAAGTTTTATTTTTAGTAAAATGTCCAAAGCCTCCTTTGATGCGAGTGCAGTTTCAAATTTAACATGAGGTCAAAGGTTACCAAAAACGTTTTTCGCGATTATTTCAGTAATGGAAAAATAATGCCGCATAAAATTGATGCTTAGGAAATATACCAGTACTTACGTGTTTTTGGTGACCGTTGAACCCGTGTTATACGACTTGTCCAGTATTTAATTATTTTTTATTTGTCCATAGCCCTTTTGCTGCTAGGGTATCTCCTGCGTCTCTCTTCTTCTCATCTTAAGCAATTCTCTTCACTATGTGTGGGTTTTAGACAGACATATCTACCTATAGGCATGTTATTCATACTAAATCATAAATTATTTTACTACAGTGACAATTAAACTAATAATTATTACTACTGATATCATGAAGGCATAAATGCTTTTTTCTACAAAAAAAATATCTACTTCATAGTTCGATATTTCGCAATACTCCCTACCTTGTTGTTTATATTATGAAAGTGATTATAACTATTAATAAATATTTTATTTTAATAAATAAACCGATTAATAATGATTTCAATTACAAAATAATTTTTTTACCATGTATGCGTACAAAATCTACCATTCCTTTATAATTTATTCTATTAAGAGCAGTTTTAACCCTACAATTATATTGCTTAAAATACTAAAGCATTATAATAATTATTATAATAATTTAACTGTACAAATTCCCTGTACAATGTCTTTTCCATACGAACGAGAGAGCAAAACATCTATTTAAATATTTTCATGATAAGTTTTTTCTTCAATTAAATTATATGTATGTATTATTAAAAAAATATGTTACATATTTAATGAATCTTAAAAATGAAAACTTGATATCCTTGTGCGAACAGCATGGTTTAAAAAGCATAAAAGTATTTTCGTACCTGCATATTTTACGATGAAAATGTACTTAAAAATCTGATTATAATAATTATTTTAAGTATAAATAATAATAGATTCAGTCCCTTTACTGTTGTTTTTATAAATTATAGTTAATTAAATAATAAATTATTTACAATTAAAACTTATAAATACTAACAAACAAGTCTTAAGTAAACTTATTCTCAACAAAATTAAATAATCAAAAATGTCATAATATTTAACTGAAACAATGTATTGTATTTACAAATAAAATGGTCACTCAAAAATACGTCAGTGGGTAAAATAATTTTCTTTTTAACATAATTTAATTTACGATCGAAAATATAAATGTACTTATAAAATAATGTAATGTAATCGAAGTTTTATTTAAAGTTATTTATTTAATATACGATGTTTTCAAGCTTGAGTAAACTGAGGCAAATTCAACGCAAAGCGCCGTGATCGTGATGTACTCGTATCGCGTCCACGAATATATTAGTAAAAATAAAATCTCCGAAAATCCCGCCTCGGGAAATCCCTAGCGGTATTCGTCACAGTTTGACCGAAGCCTTAAGCTTAAAAGAAAGTTTTAAAAGTTAAACTACCTCCCGGAGAATATGCTGATTGAATTTGATGTTGTGCGCTTGCGTACGAGGGTAGCTTCAACTGAAAGAAAGAATAAACAAATTAATTCTCGTAGGTACAATTTTTAAACAGACAGTTGCTATATTATCTTTTACCCGCAAAAAGGACTCACTAACAGACCCGTAGATATAATTCACTTAAATATCTTCAGTAGGTATGGTCGTTTACTTTTTACTTTGAAAAAGGTTCAAATTCCGGGATTTTGGACTTTTCGGACGGTTTTGCGGATGGGAGGCTAGGCAAAAAAAAAAGTGTAAGAATTTTCCGTCACGACACTTGTTGCCTTTGTTTATTACACACATTCCATCATAACTTTAATGGTTTAGCGGCAGAGCCAAGGAGTGAAACTATCAGTTCGGGGGTTCGAATCCTGACTTCAGATCATGTCTTTGTTCTTTTTTAAATTTTGGAACGAAGTTTTACAAGTTGGTTCTATCATGTGGCGAGAGATGGCGTTGATTCTGAACTTCGTTCCAACTGAGTGTTCCACGACACTCAAACGCATTTTTTTTAAAAAAGCTAAATTTAAGAAGTTGGCTGGGAGTAACTAAAAGGAGTCGTAGGTTAGGGTTACAAAACTTACTAGTGGATTCTTGTGGTGTAAGCTGTCGCTTCAGGGTCTGCTGTATGACGGCGAGCCAGCCGGCGCGGTCCTCGTGCGTGCTGGCGGCGAGGCAGAACGTCCGCTCCGGCGTCACCAGGTGGAAGGGGAACCGCGCCTCCTTGCAGCCGTTGCCGGTGTTCGACACTTTGATGTGGTAGCCGCTGGACTCGTGGCCTGTCGTAAACGCACCAAATATTAACGTACTTATAACGTTAATTTTACAACACACAGCTACCTTTATAACGTTATAACGTTAAAATTAACAAAATGTTATTTTTGTAACAATCCACATATTAGGCATAATTCATCTGAACCAGTGGTAGATTCATCGACTACTCAAAAGCACTTGTAAAAGTTTATTTGAATTTTGAATAAAAAATATTTCTATTCTATTCTATTCCATCATCTATACAAATAAATAAAATTGAAGACATTCATGTTCACGTGCCGACTGACAGGCTTCACACACATTTGTGAACATTTTTGAGAACTCTCAGACATTTAAGTTTCCTGACGATATTTTCCCTCACCCTTGAAGCAAGTGAATAATTATTGTCATTTCATAAAAAAGCCATAAGTGAAAAAGGAGGCCGAAGTCTAAAAAGCTTCTAATCTTTATGAAAAAAAAATTCATCATCATCATCATCATCATCATTAGCAACCCATCAACGGTTCACTACTGAGCGCAGGTCTCCTCTCAGAGAAGGGTTATAGGTCATAGTCCACCACGCTGGCCCAATGCGAACTGGCGGACTTCACACACCTTCGAGAACATTATGAAGAACTCTCAGGTGTGCAGGTTTCCTCACGATGTTTCCCTTCACCGTTGAAGCAAGTGATATTTAATTGCTTAAACGCACTTGACTCCGAAAAGTCAGAGGTGCGTACACGGGATCGAACCTGCGACCCCCCGAATAGGAGACCACAGTCCTAACCACTAGGCTATATCACTGCTATAAAAAAAATGGGTTACCAATAAATATTTCGCCTTTGGGATAAGCGTCCAACGGTTCGTCGTGATACATCAGCTTCCTGTTGTCGAGGGTGAACCAGCGCCGCCGGTGCGCGTCGGACGGCCTGGGGCCGGTCTTCCACAGCCAGCCCTCACGCGCGAAGTCCTTCGGCAGGCGGAGGATGAGGTCCGACTGCGGTGTTGACGGGAACGCAACTTGGAGTAGGTGCAGCTTTGCGCAACGGATTGATGTGTACCTGGGCGTAAAAACATCGTATAGTACCAGTTAGTGTAGTTATTACAGTATTTTTGGAATGAAATTCCTTTTCGGACGGTTTGGCGGATGGAGGCTAGGCCAAAAAAAGTGTAAGAATTTTCCGTCACACTTGTTGCCTTCGTTTATTACACACATAACACATTGCTTCATAAATTCGATGGCGTAGCGGTTAAAGGAAGGAGTGAAGTTATCGGATCGGAGGTTCGAATCTTGTCTTCAGATTAATCTTTTTTTATGTATTTATTTTTATTACTAATTTATTATTATTTATAATTTAATAATAATTAATATTTGGTAAAATTGCGCTGTGGATTGGACCATCACTGGAGTCCCCCGGCACGACGATCTTGCTCCACAGGTTGGCGGGGGCCTCGGTCAAATTCAAAAAAATTTGGTAAAATAAAAAAATAATTTACACTTGTTCACGCACACTTTAGGCTATAATGTCTTTAGGAGTGAAACTATCGGTTCGGGGGTTCGAATCCTGACTTCAGATTATTATTTTTGATTTTATTTATTTTTAATTTTTTATTATTCATTTATTATTAGAAGGAACTTCGTTCCAACCGAGTGTTCCACGACACTCCTTTTTCTTTTTATTATTTCAATGATGTAGGTACCTTTTGCCCGCGACTTTGTCCGCGTGGAGTTAGGTTTTTAAAAATCCCGCGGAAATTTTGTTTTTCCGAGATAGAAATGAGCCTATGTCATTCTCCACGTCCTCAAGTATACCCATGCAAAAAAATCACGTCAATCTGAAGCTCTGTTGCTGCGTGATTGAAGAATAAACCAACAAACACAGTTTCGCATTTATAATATTAATAAGATTAGGTAGTTCTATCAATTAAATATACAAGTCAAATAAAATTTCAGTGAAGCACATCTTCAATTGATTCAGAAAGTGTAGGTAAGTACCCCTGGTTGCCCCGATCCAAAGATATCCAACAAGCTCTCAGCTGTGCCGCGTTGTATGGCGATGGACACCCTTTGAACCTAGAGCGTGGATCGCAGCCGTTTCCCCTTGTAAATTATCACACATGGAAAGAGAAAATCGAACAGCCTCAACAAACAAAAACGTGCGACAAAACGTCGCATAGTCCCTTAGTATTTTAGAAAGTCTTACCAGCCATTTATAACTTCCGGGTCGTCATGGTAAACGTAGATGTGCCTCGTAGATCCGTCCTTCATAAAAGTCAGTTGCATGGAGTTCATGTGACCTATTTTTGCGGGAGCTAACGAAACATTGAGTTCCGACAGCTTCAGAACACCTTTTGGCTCCCTGTTTTCCTTTACGTAGTACCTACGAAAGGCGATAAATTGTGAGCAGGGATTTTCCCAATTAAATAATGCACACCACCTAAAACATATCCTGTACATTCAGCATGAGTTTACATAGCTCGATAACGTTGATAGATTTCGAGTGTCGAAACACGAAACGTCTGACTTTTTCGTAAATGGACCAAAAATCATTTGTTTTCATGTCGTGAATTCCTACCGATTTCGGAAATCGTCTTCGTAGCGCTGGCTAATGTATGGATGAAGTCAAGAAGCAACAAACTGTTTTGAGTCCATTTCACGTTGATCGCAATCACGTGAATGTGAACGTGATTGTGATAGTCACATTGTAGCAATCATTTTTAGACAATCCCACAGCCCGATCGCATAAACATTTACAATTGCATGCAACTCATAAGTCATAACTCTTTACTTTATAGCCACAAAGACATCATTAGACTCCATCATGAAAAATTAATTAATTAATAAAGTGGTAACTTTAATTAGATTGGTAGGTAATGAAATCCAAAAAAAATGACTGGCGCTCCTAAGTTTGCTTCTAGGTAAATAGATAATTACCTATAGGTACCAAAATATGTTTGATAAGTTAGTAGTTAGTAAACCACTGAGTCGTAAATATAAATCATAAAATTCACTGCGGAGTGAACATTAGGAAAACTATCAATCTATACCTATTTCCTTATAGAAACAATTGAGTCACAAAACCTATACGAATTTCCTGCACCTCTATGCTTATAATGGATGATGGAATGGATTATTATATATCTATAATTCTGAATTATGAGCAGGGCAGAGTTCTGAATAGGTAGGTATTTCATTATTTTCACAAAATATGTATAAGGCTAAAGGCATATTGGCGCAGTGTTAAAGTGACGCGTTTTTTTAAACAATTCAAAGTACCTGTAACGACCTACGACGCGCGCATGCGATCACACTTGTACCGCTACCGCACAAAAGTGAACATTTGGTATGCATCTACGTAATCTATGTACATTTTTGTAACAATAACTACACTTGGAGAAGATGGAGTTACGTAAACGGTTTCATGTATACCTAGCAATACTTGACATTTCGTATGTAGTAAATGTCGTATACGGTATAAGTGAATCATTTTACGTTGAAATTATTTGAAAAAACGCGCACTGCGCTTCTACTTTTTGCCAGTATGTGCCACTTGAGCCTACAATGAAGTATGTATCCCGTGACTTATGGCAATGATCGCCATGCTAAAGCATTTTCATGATAAATTGATAATGATAATAGCTTAATTATGCCTTTACCATACAGGTGCGAAACTCAGTAGGTATTAATTTCCATTGACAGTAAGACTGGACACACGCAAGCACAACAGGGCTGAAACTGAAGGCTCACACAAATATAGCAATGCTACGGAGCGGTTCGGCGTTCCCAACGTGGTGTTTTTTTCGGACTGAATGCCGATGTAGCAAGTGACAACTAAAAAAATTAAGTGGCACTCGGGGACTGCTGCGGTAAAGCTATTGCATAGCATTTTTTATCAACTTATGCAATTATAATATTTATGCAATATTTTTTTTGCATAATAAAAATTATGCAAAAAAATAATTAAAAACAAACAAACAAGAAAAGCGCACTGTCACTACTTCGCGAGTGAGATTCGAACCTGCGACATCATACACCATACGATAAAGAAAGCGGCCGCTCGCCCACTGCGCCAAACAGAGCTACTTACTTGTGAACCTCTAAAATGTTGAACGCTTACTGAACGACGGTGTTAGGTTTATTTTCGTTACGGAATTTCTTGATTCGGTCGTCGCGCTCTAACTGTTTGTCCTAGTTCAAAGCCCGCGATAAAAGCTATGCAATAGCTTAAAAATTTTAATATTCCCTTTCTCCGCCAAATCAACGTAGAGTTTGTGGAGTTGGTACGACAATAGTGCATTGGGTACAATTGAACTGTCTACAGCAGTCGTTAGGTATGTATGCATTATGTATGTCCACCTTTGAGGCCAAAATTAAGAAAATTACAGTACTTTAACTGCAGCCCGAGAATAAATCAACAGGACACATCTCTTGCGACTTTCGCGATGCTGTTTCGATTGAAAAAGCTTCAGGAAAGCTGTGAAAAAGCGTTGTCGCCCTGATTATACTTGCTCTGCAGGTATAAGCATTTCTAGGTAAGTATTAAAACTCTATTCGTCGGTGTAAAGGCTGAAACTTCACATCTGTTTGGTAGAGGTTTAAAGGTTAGTACAAGTAAATAACACAGTAGGCATGGATTACGACAAACGCAAGCAGATGAATATTTTTCATGGTTAATAATTTTACTCAAGCATTACAATGTTAGTAATGTCGAATGAAAACGATGTATAATGAGTTGATGATAAATAAAGCGTAGTGTACATCGTAAAATACGAATCGTAGGATACGAAAAGTAGAAGTCGACCGTTTATTTCGATCGAATTTTCCAAAAGCTTAATTAATATGAATAGATAGTACAGATATACGTTTCCATTAAAGAGTGCTTACTTAAATTTGTGCTTAAATCGTTAAGTTCTCGCTTCTTACCTCAAACGACCCAAGTTTTTGAGTCGGAGACGTTCGAAAATCCGACCGAGACAACCCGCGGCACGGCCACAGCCGTCAGAAGCGTGGTGATACCTAAGGACCATTCCGAATTAAGAGAAACTACATTATTTACCAAACTACAGGTGCTATCTATATAAATACAAGAAGAGACTAACTGACATAATATCAAAGTAAAGTGTCATAGAAACTTCAGATTTTGCACCACCACATTTATCGCCATGACGATTTTATACGCTCGAAACATTTAGATATTTTTCATACAAAAGCGTGCGAACTCAGCTTATACTCGTAATAAAACGCTACGGATATTAACGGCGAATTTTCCTGTTTATTGAAACGTTGTGGGGATAATAAACTTTAATGCATCACAATCGTCCAAACAAAATATTGTTTCCTCGAAAATAATATTATTTCCATTATAGATAACTTTATACCTATAATATGTTTAATAATTATTAATGATTGTATAATTTGAAAAGTGATGGCACGCGAAAGGAATCGTTCGTTTTCCTGTCGCTTTCAGTGTGGAATTAGCCAGGAAATGAAAGGGCATTTTGTTACATTAAAATAGTTATGAAATTCTTAAAAACTGAATTCGATTATTGAATTCTTATATAAATATCCCAGTAAGGAACTAATTATTTATTGTTGTTGATCGAAGACAACTATTGAAAACGGTAAAATGGAAACCGGCACCATAAATTGTTATCGAAACCGTTGAAAACCGACACAGTTTTCGAGATAATTTATACTAAACTTAGGGAGTACCTACACTCTGATAGCGCAGTCGCGCTGCGATTTTAATTATTTTTTATTTCTCGAGTGTTTTAAAAAATCGAACTTGTATTAAGCGTAAGTTTGTTTGTTATTCCTTTAACCGCATAACAATGGTGGATAGCATCGATCCGATTTTTGCATGGATTTAATTAAAGACCTAGGGAGTGTCACAGGGTACTTTTTATTCGGGGAGAAATACATTGCTAGTCTACTATGATTTTTGGTCTCGTCTGACTTGGCCTTGCTATGAGCTAATACTACGCAACTATAAATTAAAATTGAAACTTAACATTTGTACAAATAAGTATTGTAATGATGTTATTTTACATATTTAAACAATAAAGACAAGCTCCAAAAAAGACGTATTTTTAATTCACACTAAAACTCAGAACGAGCGAATGTTCAATGTCTAATAATATAATATCTACTCATTACCATGACATGAATAATTTACGATGTAAAAACATAATGTCTAGGCAATAAAAACTTTATAAAAATTATTTCGGAGCGTAAGTAAAGTAAAGAATGTAAAGAATATTATGTACGTAAGGAACAGTTTTTTTAAAATAATACCTAAATAGATTGCTGTTATAATTATGCATATTGTATAATGTAAGTACATTAAGTATTAAGTAGGTATGTATATGAATCATTAATTACTCATTATAACTAAGATGAGAACATAATAAAAACCGGCCAAGTGCGTGTCGGGCCACGCGCAGTGTAGGGTTCCGTAGTTGAAAGTCTCAACATACATTTTGAGCTCCATGGTTTAAATACTATAATATACTACAAAATATGCAACTTACACCACGTGTAATATCTAACTTAGAAAAACCGATATAACTCCTTCACTAATGAACCCTACTTAGCCGTGATAGTTTTCCTTTAAAATTCATTATAATATACTACTGCTGTAAATTTTTTCTTGTATCCTATATACAACCATTTAGCTGGCAGAGGGGGGGGGCACTTGACTCTAATAAAATTTAGCACTTTAAAATATCATATTTCACAAACGGATCCCTGAATTGAAAAATGGTGTTCCCACACCCACAACGTTTTTGAAAGACCTATTCAACGACACCCCACACTATGGGACAGATGAGAAAAAAAAATTCATCCCCACTTTACATGTAGGGGAGGTACCCTAAAAAAATATATTTTTCACAATTTTATTTCACCACTTTGTCGGCGTGATTGATATTTATACCCTTGTCAAATTACAGATTTCTAGTAGCAATAGTCTCTGAGCTAAACCGCGGACAGACAGACAGACAGACAGACAGACAGACAGACGGACGGACATGGCGAAACTATAAGGGTTCCTTGTTTACTACGGAACCCTAAAAAGTCTTTATTCAACGGTATTTCAGACACTTAACTGTGAGATCTAGATATAAAAAGTAGATATGTTATATTACATCGTACAATCGTACAATGAGACGATATTGTATCAATTTAATAATATAAAGAATTCAAGGGCTAAGAATCGAATCTTAGGTACCTACCCATTGATTGATTTTATTATTATCTAACAAGTTATGATTTTTTTTTTGTTAGACATGGGATACTTAGCCACTGCAATCCACTTGGTGGCCACTGTTATGCAAGTCCCTCATATTGTGCAGGACGATAAATGTGCAAATTAAAGTGCACAAAGTTTTGATAATATAGTTTAAAAACACATGTTTGAAAACATTCGTACTATGCACGAATATTTTCCACGCATTTGAGGGACCGGGGTTAGAGTGAATTTATTTTTAATCTCCTAAAAGCTTGTGCAAGACATTAGTCTCCTGCTAAACTACAGTATTCAGCACGACGTTTCACCTAGTAGGGGACCTGCTACACCTTCCAGTATGAGTTTGGCACTGAAGCACCCTCAACCAGCGCTTCTTCGAACTAAGTGGTCGAATAAACTATCGAATCGAGACGACCTGGCAATGGATTCGCAACTCGATAAGCTATGTCGTTAACTCGTAAACTGATTCTTCTTCCGTTCTCCTCATTTCTGATTTGATCACGCAGGACTGTCTCGAGCTTAGCTCTCTCCATCAGCCGCTGAGTGACCCTGAGCCTTCTAGTCAGCGATCATGTTTCGGATCCATAATAAATCACTGGCAACACGAATTATTCGAAAAATACTGTGGCTTCTTAATCAGTATTCACACCTATTGTTATATTGTGTAGAAAGGTGACATGGTGTAACGAATGTATGGCGTAAAGTGTCGCATTAGATACCATATACCTACGTCCATGACAATCACAATGCAATACAAGTTTCGCGTAGGCTTGGCGTAGGCATAGTGACGTAGTTTACTACTTTTACATATTATAGGTACATGGTCCGCGTAACGTGTTATTGGTAATGACGTAATATGTACTTTACAGCATTTTTGCGCACGCCGTCCGAAGAATGTAGATTCTGACGCGAACTACTCATTTCCACCCGATTAAAGTTAATTAGCCTAGCCTTAAGTAACAAAATCAATTTCCGATCTTCATTGGTTTGGATTGTTTACGTCATTTCTATTGCATTTATTAAGGTGAACTAAACGGATCTGCCCGCGAAATTCAAATTTAATTTGTTTTTCGCAATTTGTAAACTAATATGACATAGTAGGCTTATGGCATTCTAATTGTGCCAATGGCAGTATCATCTACACAGGTTTATATAAAAAGCTTTACTTGAAAGTGTCCAATTTAAGAAATTAGTCAGAATATCGACTAATTTGTGAGTACCTCACGTCCAACTGAGAATTGGACACTTTCAAGTAAAATTTTTTATATAAACCTGTGAAGATAATACTGCCATTGGCGCAATTAGAATGCCATAAGCCTACTTTGTCGTATTAGTTTACAAATTGCAAAAAACCAAATTAAATTTGAATTTCGCAGGCAGACCCGTACATAATCCACCTTAAGCCGGCTCGGCCCGGGCTGTTGCGAATCGCGTTATTTGTTTTTAAACGTGTTTGTTCTTTTGAAATCCAAGTTTTTAAACGTGTTTTAAAAAATATTGACAGACCAGAGACAATTAAACATTTATGAATTCCCAACTCCCGGCCCGATCGAACCAAACCCGAAATCGAACCCGACTTCAGAATTATAAGAAAACATTGATCACCACTGCGCCGCGAAGGTTGTCAGTCATGATAATTCAACCATAGCCATTCACAATTACGTAGAGCGTAGGTTAATATTTGTGATAGAATCTTGACGTACGCAAGACGCATAGGTGTGGAAGTTTTCGTAAAGTTGTACGTCATAGGACGCCATGGAGGCTCATTCAAATACGTCAACGCCCTTGGGACACCATACAAAATTGCACCTTAATATCATAGCGTAAATCTCATTTTGACGAGCCCAAGAAAAAATACCTGCATTGTAACACAACAGTGACAAAAGTATGAAACGGACTTTACACCTTATCATCCTTATCAACGCGAGAATTCGGTAAACAACATTCGCAATTTGTTGGTAATAGTATTAACAGATTAAAAGAATATAATATATCAATGGGTCCTATGTATATAAGGGCCAAAGTAACAATTTGGCCATTTTCACTTTTTGGTGTTAAATGCTTCCTTTTACTATGATTAATAACATGCACTAAAAAAAACTCGTATTTATTGGTAGAAGTACTATTTTTTATTGCAGTAAAAGGGCTTAAGGCGCTGTGTTCAGTCACGATCTTCATTTGTGAGCCGAATCACAAGCCGAATGAAGATCGTCTTATTTAAAATCTATGGGTCATAATATTATGAAAAAAAGTAGTTATAATGGATCGTATTTCTGGCCGGATGGCTGTTTCCTAAAAACGATGACGCAAACTTTTCTCGATAGAAAAATATTGCAAAGTTGACTCTGCAAATACATAAACTCTCATCGTTCTCTGTTATGCATACATTTATTTTGGTAAAATTAAGTACAATTGTTTTTCATATTTTACTCTTTGAGTATATAACCAAATTAAAACGCATTATTCATGAAACGTTTTTAGACGACCGGTCACTATTCGGTCTGTAATAAATAATTGATGGTGAGAATTACACAATCGGAATTTGGTTTTAACGATCTATGACAATCGTTTAAAATATTCATCCATGAACTAAAGTTACACAATCGCACTGCAGGTTGGCCTACGTGAAATAAATAATTTTGAATTTTGAATTTTTTGAATTTAATATTTATAATATGCGCTGAGTATAATAAGCGTTATAGCGAGTTAAAGTGTGTGTCAATAAAAAGCAATTTGATTACGACGAAGAATTTACACCATGGAGTAGGTGTACGCTGTTATATACATGTATAAATGTATATCGCCATTGGCCAATGAAAATATCTCTGATTGCATGTATGATGGCAAAACATTGACATGAAATGGCAATGAACGGATCAGCATGCATGGTAAATTATAGTCGTTAGACATAAATATTTTCAGCCTAATTATTCCCTAAGTGAGAGGGCACACTGGCTACTTTTAGCGGCAGCGATCGCACGCTTTTATTGCCATTAGCGTTTTTATGGTCTTTTGCGTGCATCGCGCTTCGAGCGCGCGAAAAACGCGACTGAAACGAAACGATGCACGCAAAGGGCCATAAAAACGCTAAAGGCAATAAAAGCGCGCGATCACTGCCCTAAAAGTAGCTAGTGTGCCCTCTGATTTTAGCCGCGTAAACACCAATAAAAAATTGCGTGCGTTTTGCCTCTTGTGTGGCGTATATTTTTTGTGTCAAAAATCGAAATACAATCGGCGTGATCGTTTTACATGGAAAAAGATTCGAATTTGCAGTGGAAATATTTACACCATTCAACACACATTGACGCAATTTTTTATAAATGTGGAAACGCCCTAAAGCTGAATGTCAAAAACGTTTTGTCACCTGCATAAAATGTCATTATTAACAAAAATGATAATTAATTAAATTATATCAACAACTTTAATAGAACTGCAATTTTGCAGTCAGCTTGCAGTCTATCTGACTAGACCACTGACCTGTATTAATTATAGTAAGTGGTATGTACGCCAAATGGGCTGTGTATTTATTTGTATATTATATTATACACAATGAGAGCTGTTTCTTGTGCCGATTCGAAGCACCGCACCCAAGGTACTGGGAACCAAAATAATCCCAATACACTTGTCCAACACACTATAAGCAGTGATAGCCTAGTGGTTAGGACTGTGGTCTCCTATTCGGGGGGGTCGCAGGTTCGATCCTGGGTACGCACCTCTGACTTTTCGGAGTCAAGTGCCTTAAAGCAATTAAATATCACTTGCTTCAACGGTGAAGGAAAACATCGTGAGGAAACCTGCACACCTGAGAGTTCTTCATAATGTTCTTGAAGGTATGTGAAGTCTGCCAATTCGCATTGGGCCAGCGTGGTGGAATGTGAAAAATGAAACCTATAAATGGCCCTTCCCTGAGAGGAGACCTGCGCTCAGTAGTGAGCCATTGATGGGTTGCTAATGATGATGATGATGACACTTGCCGGGTGCGTCCTTTTACTGGCCGTGAAACCAGCGGGGACTCGAGGCATGGCCTGCTTACCTGGGCGGGGCAGAAGGAGGCCATGACGGCCTCAGGCCCTCGCTATTGTTAGTAATCAGCACCAAAATGGCGATACTCTGTTTCATTATTATGTCATCAATAGCCAGTTTAGCATACTAGTATTAATAGAGGTCAGAAATCTAGACACTTTGTAGAATCAACAGCAATGCTATCAGTTTCGGGGCTTACTTCAACGTGTCCTCGTTTTCGTTGAGCACAAACTTCCTGAGTTGATACCGGCTGTCTTCCTTGCCTCTCTTCATGAGGAAACCTTCCATCGAGCCGGAGAGGTAGTTCTGTCGCTCTGGGTGGCAAAACTCTTCGCGCTGGTACTTAGAACGAATCCATTGCTCGATCAAAACTCTGTAATATAATGGCATTTTTTGAAAAGCTAGTCGCTTCTCACGACGTGGACGATGCTACTAAATCTATGGTTTAAAGTATGTCCACTGGCCATACTGAGAATTCATGTGATTTTTGTCAATTTAAAAACTGTACCTTAGCGGTACCGGACGAGGTCTTCTCCTTTTTCTTCTTAATCAACCTATAGACGTCAACTGCTGGACAAAGGTCTCCTCCGCTGCCTGAATCCAGCGGCTCCCTGCGACACGTTTGATGTCGTTGGTCCACCTAGTGGGGGGTCTACCAACACTGCGCCTCCCGGTGCGGGGTCGCCACTTCAGCACCCTGGGACCCCAAAGACCATCAGCTCTTCGAACTATGTGGAGTCAATAGGCGTTAAATGTATGTGAATGTGGAACTAATCCGAAATCAATTATTGCAATAACGAACAGATTGAAGTTTGAAAATTCAATCCAGATTGTAAAGTCGTAAAAAATAATACTCGTAAAATCGATCTAATAAGAATATTACTTCTTTTTCATACTCGCATTTAGTAAAGTTTATTTCTATAGGACGATTGATAAAAAAATGAGTACTACGTAAGTGATAGCAGATGTAGGTCAAGATTTGATGTTAGATGTCTTTCTAAATAATAAATACCTTTTTGTCAGTAACTACACTAGCGGCACGCTATGATGGCCGGTTTGACACATTACAATAGTGATGTGGAATGTCAATTTATTCTCGAACAAAAAACAATTAAGTTTTGTTTTTGTACCTGATTAAATAGGTTTAATAAAACAAAAATGTATATGTTTATTTAATTTATTTGAACGAACTGAATATTTGAATGAAAATGATTCGGTCATTCGTTCGGTCATATCGACGAAATCCACAACAAAGGGCTTGAACAGAGTCCAAATTAACGAGCAAGGGTCAACAGTAATGCAGTATCAATATTTGAAATCCAAAGCCAGGTCAAAACTATATCACAATCGCATTGCACTGACAGTTTATACTTTTCGAAGCAACGTCAATTCGAAACTGCTTTGTTTTGCATTGAGCATTGACGCGAGTTTGCCGGAGGTAGTAGTTGTGCTAGCCAGCGATCCTATGTGACGATCGTATTAGATTCCATTTTTAAAAATTTTCAATTTAGAAAACCAAATGCCGAGTTGTGGTATATATCATATAAAAATAAAAATTTTACCTTTTGTATGAAACAGCTGATATTTTTTTGCGATTTCAGAGGTTTGTCCACATAGTGAAAATTGTTCATATTCACAAGTACATTCACCCCTTAAATGGTGCAAACTGATTTTTCTACACTTGTATACATTTTAGAAATCAATTTAATAAATAAATTTTGAGTCCTAAACCTAAAACTACATTCGATAAAATTTATGAATCTCTGCACATCACTATCGTCAATAAAGTAATACAATTATTTCCTTCAAAGTCGTTATCAATTAATACGGAACTTCATGAGCGGACAAACGTCAAACCGGCCATCATAGCGTGCCGCTAGTTTAGGTGCGAAGCGACTACCAATCCTAAATCTAGTATTACTACGTACCTAGTTACATTATTTTCTTATCTCTTCTCTCTATATATATATATATATATATAATAAAGCCGGCCAAGTGCGAGTCGGACTCGCGCACCGAGGGTTCCGTACTCCAAAAGTAAAAGTAAAACGATAATATTATATTAATTTGCTTATTTATCGTTAACTTTGTTTGTAGAGGTTTATCTATACATATAATAAAACTGTAACTGGAAGATTTCTGTACATTTAATATATTTTGAAAATTTTAATTGGGGGATGCTTTACTATCGATACTGAGCCCAAAACAGATTTTTATTTAATTTTTGTCTGTTTGTTTGTCCTTCTTTCACGTAAAAACTACCGCACAGATTTCTACAAAATTTTATACCGTGGTAGCTTATTACACGGGTCAACATCTAGGCTACTTTTTATCCCGGAAAATCAAGGAGTTCCCGAGGGACTTTAAAAACTAAATCCACGCGGACAAAGTCGCGGGCATCAGCTAGTTGTTAATATAAAAAAAACTATGCTAGTTAGAGCGTTGGTTTTATTTTTCCTGTAAAATATACATACACCTCTATTGACCATAATTATTTCAGATTTTTCGATTGGTAAACTTCGGAGATAAGGGGGGGGGGGGAACGGTATTTTTTTCGACATTTTGGCCGATTACTCAAAAACTATTATATATAGAAATAAATAAAAAACTGTTTTAGAATGCACAAGTAAAGGCCTTTCATATAATACCCCACTCGGTATAGTTATCTTACTTTGAAATTTCAAACCCCCGATTTTCCCCCTTTTTTAATCAAACTAAAATAATTTTCGCGTTGCTTTTATTTTTCCTGTAAGATATACATAAACTTCTATTGACCATAATTATATCAGATTTTTCGATTGGTAAACTTCGGAGATAAGGGGGGGGGGGGGCGACGACGGTATTTTTTTCGACATTTTGGCCGATTACTCAAAAACTATTATATATATAAATAAATAAAAAACTGTTTTAGAATGCACGAGTAAAGGCCTTTCATATGATATCCCACTCAGTATAGTTATTTTACTTTGAAATTTCAAACCCCCGATTTTCCCCCTTTTTTAATAAAACTAAAAATAATTTTCGATTTTTCTTTATTCCAATGATGTTGGGCCACTATTATACACAACTATGCCAAATTTCATGTCGATAGCTTTAATAGTTACTGAAATAATCGACTGTGACAGACGGACGGACGGACGGAGAAAGTCTCACCATAAATGGGTTCCATTTTTACCATTTTGGTACGGAACCCTAAAAATCAATTGCTGTTCGTTAGTCTCGCTAAAACTCGAGAACGGCTGGGCCGATTTAGCCGATTTTTGTTTTGAAATGTTTGTCGTAGTCCAGGGAAGGTTTAAACGGTGAGAAAATATGGAAAAATTGCGATGAAGATAGTAAAAACCATAATTTCATTTTCCCATAATATAAAGTGTTCTGCCTACTTTCCTGTCAAACATTTGACGTTCGTCTCTTATATTAGCTTCGGTACGGTAGACTCGGGTCCACTCGAATTGAAGTACGTTTTAAGGGTTTTGAATCGACAACATATAATATCCACATTATTCGGATTATCGCGTATTTAAACTTTAATATTTTGATGGTTGTCATTGTTTGTTCGTTCAGAAATATAATAAAATCAGTAATCGGATTCGTCGAACGAGAAATCAGTCTACATCGACAATATCTCTCTCTCTCTCTCTTCGCGTGAGATATCACTTCGACGTGCATGCTAGGCGGGTTGGAGGGTGACATAGGCTACTTTTTATCCCAGAAAACCAAAGAGTTCCCAAGGGAGTTCAAAAACTAAATCCACGCGGACGAAGTCGCGGGCATCAGCTAGTTCTTCAATAAATAATTATATTATGATCTGGGCCAGTAAATCTGAACATGCTTTTACATAGTTATAACAAGTAGGTAAAATTTTTTACCAAAAATATACAAACTCACATCATCTCATCTCTCATCTCATACTTCTTTCGAGCGATGTTGTCAACCTTCTTCATGCGCCGTACTTGCGGGTTCACCACCAGTTCATTCCGTGATGTCTAACCATGTGTCTCACTATCTCGAAATGATAACCTGTGAATCATTCTTCGTTGGTCGTCTATAGCACGGTGGTACACGCTCTTCATACTAATTGTTCTGCGCAGCGATGTTGCCGACCTCCTTCACGCGCTATACTTGTGTGTCCCCGATCTGTTAATTTCGAGATGTCTCACTTGAAATGATAACTTACTGTGGATCATTCTTCGTCGGTCGTCTATAGCAGGGCGGTACACGCTCTTCATACTTGTTCTTCGCAGCGATGTTTCCGACCTCCTTCATGCGCTGTACTTGCGAGTCCTCCCATCGATCCAGTTCCAGATGTTTCACTTTGCTGATGTGTGCACCCATGCCGCGGTGGATGCTTGCACACCGCATGCAGATGAATATCCCCAGGTTGTATGAGGCCCAGTCTGGATCTGTAAATGAAATCTGTATTAGACAACTATTTGTCTCTCTAATGAAATAATATTTTAGGAAAATCTCGCAGAAATAATCTCTACTCTCCAAGTCCCCGAAACTGACTTTGAAGGAGAGAATCAGCTGCATGAAAGCTAAGTGGTTGTTTATGCAGAAAATAGTAGTACCTACTACCTATACTCGTACAATAGCAAAGCCTTGCTTTCCAGAGAAACAATGGCTCACGCAAAAAGGTAAATTATAGTACATATACCAAGTTAGTTTAAAAATCTTAATCAAGGACGTAAGTATATTACAGAATCCTTTATTCTTGGATAAAATTTTTCCTTATTTTAAAACAGGATTACATAGCAACAATTTTTTTTTATTGTTTTCAATAGGAAATTTTACGAGACACGGTCAAAAAAGATTGGGGATAATGCAGAGTCCGCTTGCAAGCAGCCGCACTATATTTATAAGAAAAGCTTTTTCGTTGACAGATATATAACTTATTTAGCTTTTTAACCAACCTAAAGAAGGAGGAAGTTCTCAATTCGTCGGAATCTTTTTTTATGTATGTTCATCGATTACTTGAAGACGCCTGAACGGATTTGGAAAATTCTTTTTTGTTTCAAAGGGTATACTTCCCCGGTGGTCCCATTGAAATTGTATCGAAATCGGTCAAGCGGTTTTAAAATATCAACAATATACTTTGTAGTATGTATACCTACTTTGTAGTGGTGCGAGCGTTTGAAGTCGGTTTTTTAAAAAGATTTTTTTATATTAAATTATGTATACAAGTCTTTGAGTACCTATTATTTTTAAAACAACGAAACAAGTGTATAAAAGTTTAAATACTGTAACCTGACTACGGAACATAAGGTAAGTATTTAATCCGTGATAATATTGTTTTTGTTCGTATTTTTTATTCCTTGGTTTCAGGGTGAGAAAAGCTGCAGATAGCTGATGACGCTAGTAGTATTTATAAACGCTGAAATATTATAGTAAAATTGTTTTTTTTGTCGCTTGCTAATATAGTTTAATATTCTACTTTATTTATATATATGAACTCAGAATTTTTTTCCTCTTTCATTTGGCACCACACGTCACTCGATACGATAGCAAAAAAAATTCAGAGACTCTACTTTTTTGGATGTAACATTCGCTATATGGACTTTGTTCGTGACCATAATAACAAATAGATTGACACCTCATTCATCAAAATCTGCTCAATAGTTTGGGTTTCTCGCAGAACTTCGTAAGCGACGCGGTAAGCTCAGAGCATAGGACTTCTCTTATCTTACCGCACTTGCAATTATTTCTCTATTCAGTGCTTATGACGAAACCGTGCTATATGTGAAAAGGCAAACATAAGAACATCGTATACGCCCAATACGTTCGTTGGCACGTTTTCTGTCTTAGTAGGACCTTCAGCAGTTTGAGGCAATCAGCAAATACCTACCTACTTAATTATTTTTGGTAGTGAGATATCACGTGTATTTTCATCGCGTTTATTAAGTTAATAACAATATTTCTCTTATTATAAATATTGTTATTAATATTTTTATAATGGAATCTTAATATCGGCCTGGACATTTTTATCACGGTGCTTAATTAGATTTATAAGTATATCTATCTGTATTTAAAGATAATATTCTGAAAAAATTTAAGATAATTTTTACCAAAAAAAATCACGTGATTTTGGGGGAGGGGTCAAAAAGTTGATAAAAAACATCACGTGATTAATGCACGACCCCTTGCGTACCACCCAACACTAGAGTAAAATGGGCACATGAGTACATCTGCTGATAAAATGACTAACTACTATTACGGGACTAGCAGAGGCCTCTGGCCTTGTGATAATGACGTGTTATTGTGTTATTCACTTCCATTCATTGTCAAAATAATATCCGTTGCTTGTTGCTTAAACTGTATTATATTGTAGCGAGCTTTTGCCCGCGGCTTCGCTCACGTTAAGTTCGATTTTTCAAACCCTTATTTTACTCCCAGGTTGAATTTTCAAAAATCCTTTCTTAGAGGATGCCTACGCCATAATAGCTATCTGTATGCAAAATTTCAGCCCGATCCATACAGCAGTGGTTTGAGCTGTGTAAGTAAGTATAGGTAGCCTTCTTCGAGTTTACTTTTCAACTAACGTAGTTTTCATAGATAACCAACAGACGATTTTTTTCTACATTATTAGATTTCGAGATAAAACATTGCAAGTTGCAACACATGTGAGAAGTCAAGACTATACCACCGCGACCGGTTCGGAAAGCAAATTAAGCTGATAAGAGTTATCAAGAAACTCCATAAATATAAGTAAAAAAGCCTCTTTTTTACGTTTACTGAATTAAGTTATTTATATAGATACCTGCTGTCCTCAAAATTATTTTATCATAATTAGGGCGTTTGCGCACTCATTCCTATGACTCCCCTATCCCGGAGGAACCTTATTGTTGTTTGGATATAAACTATCCTTTATGATGACTTGCAGTATCAGCTAGTATTGTACCAAATTTTATTTAAATCCTTTCAGTAGTTTTCCGGTGATGCGCGCATAGACCGACAGACAGACAATTAAATTAAAAATATCGTAAGCGTCCTCCAATCAACATTTTCAAAATCTATTAATTACTGTACAGAATTCGTCCAGTTACAATTTTTTAAGCAATCATAAAAAAATCCGCGCTCGCTTCGCTCGGAAAATTTGAGTTTTTGGGTTTTTCTTGTTGGTATCAATTATGGAATACATAGCTGCGAAGTGGAGCCATTAACACTGGCCTACATCATTGAACTCTATACGTACCAACTGATCAATGGATGGATAATAATGGATGGATTGCCCTCGTCATAATAGCTATCTGTATGCCAAATTTCAACCGGATCCGACCAGTGATTTGAGCTGAGCGTTGATAGATCGTCGATCAGTCAGTCAAGAGTCAGTCAGTCACCTTTTTCATCTTATATTATTTTGATTATAAATTACACAAAAAAAGAAAGGCTTTATTTAGGTATCATGCACCTACAATAATTTAATAAAAACCGGCCAAGTGCGTGTCGGGCCACGCGCAGTGTAGGGTTCCGTAGTTGAAAGTCTCAAATACTATTGCTGACCTAGGATAGTGCTTTTATTTTATTTATGAATATTGAATACATTTTGAGTTCCATGGTTTAAATACTACAATATACTACAAAATATGCAAATTACACTACCTGTAATATCTAACTTAGTAAAAACAGATATAACTCCTTAACTAATGAACCCTACTTAGCCGTGATAGTTTTCCTTTAAAATTCATTATATATACTACTGCTGTGAGTTTTTTCTTGTACAACCATTTAGCTGGCAGAGGGGGGGGGGGGGGACACTTGACTCTAATAAAATTTAGCACTTTAAAATATCCTATTTCATAAACGGATCCTTGAATTGAAAAATGGTGTTCCCACACCCACAATATTTTTGAAAGACCTATTCAACGACACCCCACACTATGGGATAGTCGAGAAAAAAAAATTCATCCCCACTTTACATGTAGGGGAGGTACCCTAAAAAAATTATTTTTCAAAATTTTATTTCACCACTTTATCGGCGTGATTAATATTTATACCCTTGTCAAATTACAGATTTCTAGTACCAATAGTCTCTGAGCTAAACCGCGGACAGACAGACAGACAGACAGACAGACGGACGGACATGGCGAAACTATAAGGGTTCCTTGTTTACTACGGAACCCTAAAAAGTGTCAGTCATCCGAGGTTTTCAATTGAATGCATGGTTTACACGTCACTTGTTTGTTTACCGCAGACGTTCTTAATGTTATTACAAAATATTTTATTATTATTATCGCACACTCGACATCATCTAATCGTAATCAACCAACGTAGGTAATTAACGTTTCAAGACTCGGCAATAATAATATTCTTGGTTTTCCATTTATAAATAGCTCTGTTGCGAGTGCGACTTGCGACTTGCGAGGTTGCTTATACATAGAGCCAGTTAAATTATATTATTTATGGGTTCAGAAAATCTCTGGTTGACGCGGTAACATGGTTAGCTAGTAGCTAAAGGTACAGAATATTTATAATAGTACTACTAAAGGTCGGAGAGCAAAGAATAGCAACTCTAGACACCACCTTCCGAGTTCCGACCCTTTGAATCTGCATTCCGAACCGGTGGTAGAGTCTCGACGTCTCATAAGAGCCACAGGTTAACGTAAATGAAATAAATAATTTCGAATTTGAATATGTGAGCCCAGTTAACTAGAACCGACATCTTTTTAGGTCAGCATAATGTTTACGGCTCCATATCAAGTGAGTTACATAAGCGAACTTTTTATCAGCCTATCGTGTCAATAGTGTGTTTTTCTCTAATTTTTCTTACTAACTAACCGACATCGATTTAAATCTTTGCAAAGCAAAGGTGACAGGACCTAGAGATTTCTTTGAAGGAAATAGATCCTTGGGTATTACTACTTATCCAAGAGGTGGACTTATGGTGGAAAAGTTTGTATGAAAGAACTACTAGGGGCTAGGGCAGACACTCACACGATGCTTTTCGGCGGCGATCAGCGTTTTTGCGTTTGATGTTCGAACGGCCGCAGCCGGCATTGAGCTTTCGAAAAACGACTAAAAATTGCAAAAAACGCCGTTCACGTATGAATATTGGTGAAAAACAGGTAGCTACAATATGTAGGTGGTGGGTAAGTAAGTACTATAATATATGTTTATGGGTAGAAGATTCTACCCTAACCTCCTCTAAATATTTGATATTTAACTACAGGTAGGTAGGTACTAGGTAGGTGAGTACATGAGCTGCAGAGTTTACTTGTACGGTTATCGGATAAACCGCCACATAATCTACAATAACAAACTTCATGACGTCAACCGAAGAAATACAACCGCCCGCGCCCGCGCCACTTGCGATTGCTAGGCAAATAACAAATCAATAAAAAATGAACGCAAGCGCAAGCCACATCCGTTTGCCTACGCTTGTGTGCGTAAGCCTCGTACCTACCTTATCTATGAATGAAGTGATTATAGTGACGTACTATAGAACGACGCGAGGTAGGCACCTAAATCAAATCCGTACTCCGCGAGGGTCCATTCGAAATAGAATTACAGTCCCACAGTCCAAACTCCCGCAAAGTTTACTTTTGCTATCTTGTCAGACTTGAGACAGATTTAGTTCCATCGAAAATAGCTTTGCATCACCATCAGTATTGTGTTTACTGGGACACACCGACACAACGTCACGGCTAACGCACACACAGGAAGGTGGCCTCTCTATCGTAAATATCACTCTATGTTTTGATCATATAACAGTTGTATTGTAGGTGAATCTTCTCGTGTGACTTTAAACTTGTATGTTTCGTGGGAACATCCATACACAATAGCATATCTAGGTACTGCTCGACCTAAAGATAAGGTTAGGAAAATGTTTTTGTTACGAATCTGTTATTAATCTAATTAAGTAGCTGTTGAAAGTAAAACTACAGTTAAAAAATCGTAAAATTAATGTAGGCCACATAAGGTATCAGGACTATCAGGTTAAAAGAAGGACCCTTTAGGCTGTAGAATCTTAACATGTTAGTAGTGTTAATAATTCAGAATGAATTATGTAAATAATATTGAATTCAATCATGTTCCATAGAGAAAACGCTATTCTAGGGATACATAGAATATATCTCCAGGAAAAGACTATTTGAAGATTAAGGAAAGAGGTGGTTCTAAATATATATAGTTATTATAATAATACAGCCGTAAATTAGGTTATAGCGTTGATAAATATAAACAAACTTGCCCCTCCGTAAACAACTCAACAGATAAAACATACTGTAGATAGGTACATTCCCACATAAATAACACTGATAATAAATAATTTCAATCCGGAGAACCAAATAAAACTGATAGTAACTGAAGGTATTATAGAACTTTTCTTTTTCATCTTTCTTATAGTACATTGTACATACAATGATGACTACTATACTTACACTGAGATACTATACTACACTACACTACACTATTGCATCGGGATTTTAACTAGAAAATAAAACGTCAAATATTTTGAGTCATGTAATGCAAGGACTTACATTACTCAATTAGGAACTGATGTTTTAAAAAACCCAGATAGGAAAAACCAAAGATTTTTTTAGAACGAAAACAGGATGCAGGCGCAGCATATGGAAATGATTGTTAAGTTACAAGTTTAGTTATAGAGTCATAGGTACGTACTCCTCCGCCAATTCAATTGCTCTATTATCGACGGACACGAAATTTTTTACAGAAATTCATCCAATTTTATGGTTTAATTCACTGTTTTTCATTTATTCAATTCATTAAAATTTATCGTAGACCACCAAAATTATATGGGATTCGAAACTTTTGAAGTAGAGTAACTAACTATGTAAAAATTAATACGTAGTTATGATATTATCAAACCAAAATAAAAATCAGCCAAGTGCGAGTCGGGCCTCTCGCAGTCGGGCTCTTTTAGGTTTCCGCACATATGACCAAATCATTTTTTTAAAACTAGATACATATACTATTTAGATATCTTAGTTCTTAGAAAGTACTAAATTAGCATATGGAGAAAAAATGCTCTTTTGTTTTGGTCACAACTTACAAACCACATTATAAATCGGTGCACTTTATAGTACATAATATACCAAAATTTCAAATTCCTAACAAGTTTAATTTTTGAGATAGACACCCTAAAAAAATTGGTCTTAAACCGACAAATTTGACGGCCCTCCATTTCTTCATTTTTGTAGCTAAAAAATAAAAAAATATATACATGCCAGAGTACAAAAATAAAATTTTATTTCGACTCCTTTTCCATGTATGGGAGGAGCTTTTCCCTTTATTTTTTAATTTAATTTAATTTTTATTATTTGTTGTTATAGCGGCAATAGACATACACAAATGTGAAACTTTCAACTGTCTATCTATTACGGTTTACGAGATACAGCCCGCTGACAGACGGACGGACGGACGGACAGCGTAGGCTTAGTAATAGGATCCCGTTGGCATCCTTTGGGTAAGGAACCCTAAAAAGAAATGAATAAGGATAGTAGTAACTATCTAATTAGGCGCATAGTTCTGGTTTTCAACTTTATTTTAATTCTAAGAACTTAACTTTTAACATACGAAAAACTGTGATAAGAATTTTATCATAGAAATAGTTGAAACAATCAGGTCAATGACATCCAAGAGGAATTACGCCATAATTTCATCATTCTAGTCTCTATTGTAAGTTACTAGGCCCAATTTCCACGTGGCACGTAAAGCGTATATAGTTTTCGTAGCGCCCCTCAACTTTTGTCAGTTATATTGAGCTTCCAAGGATATCTCATACGATCAAAATTTCATACTTATTTTAACCAATCAAAGTCAATCAAAGCAGATAATAATTTTATAAATTTGTGTGTCTGTTGCTTGTCAGATTTCCGTAAAAAAAATTCAGTTACTCGGTTACTCGGGCTCAAATATTTGCAAATCTTTTGTTTCCACTCGATTTATTACCATTTTAAACAAGGCACAATCTTTAAATTATATATGACTGACTGATTGATCTATCAACGCACAGCTCGAATCACTGGACGGATCAGGCTGAAACTTGGCATACAGATAGCTATTGTAACGTTACGCAAAGCAAGGATTTTTGAAAATTCATCCCCTAAGGGCGTAAAATTGGGATTAGAAAAATCGAACTTAACGTGAGCAAAGCCGCGGGAAAAAGCCAATATTATAAAGTAATTATTAGTCTTTGGAATAAACCAAAATAACCTAGTGGATATTATAATGAGCTCAGTATCATTCCACTTCTTGATTTATTTATTTTTCTTGATTTTTGTCGGTTGTATCAGCATACTTTAACGAAGACGTTAAAAGTGAAATAAAGCGACGATTCAACCCCTGATTAAAGAAAGTTAGGTTTATGTTAATGTTAACCAGTGTATGAGTCATCAATCAGTCATTAAATTTTGGTTTGATTGATTAAGTTGCAAATTGTGTTATTTTGGAATCGGTTTTACATAATTCTTCCCATGCATTTTTTTCGAAAATGAGTGAGAATAGAGAGTAAGAAAGAAAAGGATTTAAGAAGTCGATTAACAAATGGACGAACTGTTTGTATACAATAAAATACAAATAAGTTATAACAGAAGTTATTGGAGTTTACTCCATAAGAATCGATTTTAGGCGCCCGGTATGAGAAAAATTCGAGTAGTAAAATCTACTTATGAATGACCTCGTTACGTTTTTCACAACGATGCAAATTTCTACCCTAACGTTGAGTAAATAAGGTTGGTTTTCGCTTGAGTTGTCGAATGCCCTCGTTACGTTTTTCACAACGATGCAAATTTCTACCCTAACGTTGAGTAAATAAGGCTGGTTTTCGCTTGAGTTGTCGAATGCGAAAGAGCTTTCGCTTCGGGAGCGCGTACCGATCGGGTCCGAGCGGGTCCGCAGCGAGCGCCGCGAATGCATTACGACGTTTGAAGGAGTAAACTCCAGTCGTGCGTCGGTGCTGACACACACACTTTTTTTTTTAAAGAATGAAAGATTACCATTAACAATGGTTTGAATCAACCGGCCCGTTTGATTTTTGCGCATGTTGAGTAATCAGTGACTATAGTCACTTGTGGCGCGTCTGAAAGGACCCTTACAGATAGAGGTCGTCAAAAATTCTCTCCGTTTCGTTTCAACGAAGCGTCATATTTCGTGAGCACTTTTTACTTCTTCTGTATGGGTTAACGATTAATTTTATGCATTAAATACATTTTTCTTTTCACGGATCATTGCAAACTTTATTCGATAGTAACTTCCGCAAAGTCATACTCCGTGATGTACTTTTAACTATTTACCATTTATCTACAATAAATCAATAAATAATTTATATTTTTGTTGTCTGTATGTTTTCAATTATATACTTAATAATTATTATATTAAGTACTAGTTGATGTCCGCGACTTCATTAGCCTGGATTTAGTTTTTAAAATTCCGCGGGATCTCTTTGATTTCCGGGGATAACAAGTAGCCAATAATGTCACTCTCCAGTAGGACTAACATGTCCGCCACGAGTAAATTTTGTCTAACCGTTTTCTCGTGATATCCCTTAGAGATTAACGAGTAGTCAATTTTCTCGTACATGCTAGCCCTACAGGTCTTCAACTATATCCTTGCAAATAATCAAGTCGATCCGTAGCTCTGTTATAGCATGATTGAAGGACAAACCATCAAATCAACAAACAAACACACTTTCGGATTTAAATATTAGTACGATTTATTTTACTGATTATATATTTACGACAAGATACTATAATAAAGGGTATGTACATCGGTTTCATCAACAAGTGTACATTCATCAACAAGTGACATGTGAATCTATGGCCGGACTATATGTACGATATATCTGACATCCTGCCACCTAGTATTCTGCTCCATCATCAGATCCTCATCCTCGATCCTCGATCATCATCTATCTAACATCAACTCATTGCGACTATTCCTGTGAGTTTTCGAAGAGTCGGGTTTCTGGAGACCATCCTGGTTGCAGCACCAGGTCAACGTGACCATATTGCAAGATCATAATCTGCAAGGTACCTCATTGAAACTAATCTATTGAACCCAAATACGAGTACGATATGTCTGCTGTGAGTTTTCGAAGAGTCGGGTTCTTACTTCTCTGGACTGGAGACCATTCATTATCAATTAATTGTCATTCAACGATTATACTGGCACGCGTGAAGCACTTAATCGAGTAATCATACGCCAAAAATGCCTTACATCATTTTGGAAAAGAGCTGATATTCTTACACTACTGGACCAATATTAACCAAACATAATAACTAATGAACCGATTTGGCTGAAATTTGGAACGAAGATAGATTATAGCCTGGATTAACACGCAGGCTACTTTATATCCCGTAAAAGTCGATGGTTTCATCAAAGTTCGCCTATCTACCTACCTACGGCAGATTTTTAAAACGTCTGACAGGGTGTAAGAACCATCAGAAGTGTCTGACTGCTGAGGAAACATCTTCTGATAGGTCCCCAAGTAACATATGTAAAACTCAGCTTTTATACTATGACGAAAGTATACTCAGAATTTATGCACCTTTACTACCTGATATCTCCCAAAGCCACCAAGATCCAAACTTCATAGTCGGGGATCGTTCTGATCTCTATTGGGGACATACACAGAGGAACTTTCAGCTTTTATAAAATGACGAAGGTCTGTAAGGTCTTGGCTCCCTTTCTAACTGCATCGAACCACGTTTCAATGACTTTTGCCAAATCGCGCTATTAAGCGTTTCTACGATTTGGCGTGTTTGTGATCAAAAATCGCTGAAACGCGATGCAGTCGCAAAAACGCTAAAATCCATAAAAACGCCATACGCTTACGGGATTTTTAATACTAAATACACACGGAAGAAGTCGCGGGCATCAGCTAGTAAAATATTAAAAGACCCTGAGAAGAAAGAGCTGATACCCGCAACTTCGTCCGCATGGATTTAGTTTTTAAAATCCTACGGGAACTCTTTGATTTTTCCGTGATAAAAAGTAGCCTGTCACTATGACCTCATACTATACCCATGCAAAAAATCACTTCGATCCGTAGCTCTGTTGCAGCGTGATTGAAAGACAAACCAACGAACAAACACACTTTCGCATTTATAATGTTAGTATAAGGTAGGATAGTATGATAGAAATAATTTTACCAGTGACAAGGTCACCAAATGACAAAACTTTTGTTTATCACGTGTTTCAGTTAGTCTTGGAGCTTCATTATTACATAATATTATAATAACATTTATTAGTACTTATGTATTCATTAATGTATATTATGTATTAAATTATTATTTTATAAATCTTTTTAGGGTTCCGTACCAAAATGGTAAAAATGGAACCCTTATGGTGAGACTTTCTCCGTCCGTCCGTCCCGCGTCGTCCGTCTGTCACAGTCGATTATTTTTGGAACTAATATAGCTTTCGACATGAAAGGAATAGTTGTGTATAATAGGGGCCCAACAAGATTGGAATAAAAAAAATCAAAAATTATTTTTAGTTTAATAAAAAAAGGGCGAATATCGGGAGCTTGTAATTTCAAAGTAAAATAACTATACCGAATGGTGTATCATATGAAAGGCCTTTACCTGTGCATTCTAAATCAGATTTATATTTATTTTTAAATATAATAATTTTGATTAATCGGGCAAAATGTCGAAAAAAAATACCGTTCCCCCCCTATCTCCGAAGTTTACCAATCGAAAAATCAGAAATAATTATGGTCAATAGAGGTCTATGAATATTTTACAGGAAAACGATTGGACGGATCGGGCTGAAATTTTGCACACAGATAGCTATCATGATGTAGGCGTCCGCTAAGAAAGGATTATTGAAAATTCCAACCCCAAGAGGGTTAAATGGAGGTTGAAAGTTTGTATAAATGACCATAATTTATCAATTTATTTTTCAAGTAATATCCATAAAACTTAGATTTTTGGGCTTTCGATTAAAAATAAAGAAATACGTGTTTCGCAAATTTTGAAAATTCCACCCCCAAAGACCACCAAATTTAATTACCAATAAAAATCGAACTTAACGTGAGAGAAGCCGCGGGCAAAAGCTGGTTTATAATATGTTTCTACCTAAGGTTTCTACATAAATTTTGAAATGTACCTAAGTAAAAACTCTCTAATCATTGGACAGTATTAGTTTGGTTAAGGACCTAGAATCTAGATAATATACCTATTATGGAAGTAAAAACAGCTGTTAAAATATTACATAAATTAGGTTTTGTATAATATTTTTTAATACTAAGTGACGATTTCACCAACTTCAAGTGACGATTATCCTCGGAATAAATTGAGTGTTTTGACAGTTTTTGCATTGAAAATACTGTCAAAATATCAAATTTATGCTCGAGTAAGACTTTACATAAATCCACATATTTGACGTAACAAGCTGATGGCACCCTACTACCCGTGTGAGGCCGGGGCGGGTCGCTAGTATTCGAATAAAAAGTATTCTATTTAAAAGAGTGATATTTAAATAGATTTTATACCTATCAAATAAAAATTCTTAAAAAGTTTTTATTGATGTTCGCCGGTGTTAAATAAGAAATGAGCACAGTCTGTGACCACTCGGTTGGAATAAATTAATACCTAGGTACCTCCTTCCACTTGACCAAAGTGGGGCATCGCATTCACTTCATTCAACAATACTGTCACATTCGGAGCAAGTGAAAGTATTCAAGGCTACATACCTACCTATCAAGTTTAAATGGTTATGCTCTATTCAAATTTTTGCATTTTCAACCGACTACGATAAAGCCAAAAGGAATGATGTTCAATGTAAAGTTCAGTTAAGTATTTGTTTTTATTTACATAATAATAGAATAGAATAGAATAGAATAGAATAGAATATAAATGTTTTTTATTCAAATAAACTATTTTACAAGTGCTTTTGAATCGTCGATGAGTCTACCACTGGTTCGGAATGCCGTTCCTGCCGTGAAGAACCAGCAAGAAACTCGGCAGTTGCTCTTTTCAAACAAGTTTACAATATAGTAGATATTATGCTATGCATACATACATACAGTACAGTACAATAATATTATGTTCCACCGTAGCACACTGATTTCTGAGCCGATTTTGATGAGGTGTCATTCGATTTGTTAATAATTATGGTCCGGGTGACAGGCTACATTTTATGTGAACAAAATCACAATATGACGTATGTTATTACAGTTATATCCGTACACAGAGAGAGGATACTCATAATCTACGGTTATATCCAATTTTCCGTGTAGCTACTCGCGTTAGTTTTAACCGACTTCAAAAAAGGTGGTGGTTCTCAATTCGTTGGAATTTTTTTCCTCTTATGTAACGTACGTTAATCGATTACTCGAAGACGCGGAACCGATTTGGAAAATTCTTTTTCGTTTCAAATGGTATACCTACATCCCAGGTGGTCACATTGAAATTTTATCGAAATCGGTCGAGCGACAAGAATGACAAGTTTTACAACCAGATAGTCCTAACCACCATAACCGCCAACCAATGAGATATTCGCACGAATCACTCCCAGTGCAGTTGTTGAGGGCATAAAAATAGAATTCAGAAATGTCAATAGTATGCAACTATGCTATAAAGTCAGTTTTATGATTGTAGGATCGTAAAACTGTGGTAGGTAGATATAATATTATCATGGTCATGTCGGTAATATATGTATTATAGAGAATAGCGACACATTATTTTGTAGATTTAAGTTTAAAACTCCAAAGCCAACTCTAGCGATAACTTTAATTAGTAGGTCCGTAAAACGTTATGACCTGTTTATGATAAATAAATAAATAAAAAGAAGTTTATTTTCCAAATTACAACTTAAACTTAAGATTACACTATTTACATTATAAATAACTAGTGGTTCGCCCCGAACTGAGACCTCGCGGTAACGGTATCCCATGATTATTCATTCAATCGATACATGATAACCAAAACTGACATTATTATTATGCCCGTTTTCACCAAACATACCTAAATCATCCCCTAAGTAGGAGTCTCTTAACGTAGGTAGCTCCTAAATACAATCCTAAGTCCTAACATCCGTCCCAATATCCTTTTAGGTGTCCCGTACAGGATCGTGATAAATAAGTTGACAGAAAACATCAATCACCTAACTTATAGGTAGCCCGTAAAGGTTAGGGAACGTTAGTGAAAACATTGAATTATTTATCAAACATTGAATTTAACTCGTAGTTCCATGGGAATAGTTACTGACTGCGCCATCTATTAGCATTATTGTGAAGCTATGTTGATGCTATATGAATTACTGACGCCCATTAAAAATTAAATAATCTCGTTTCTTTATAATATTCATATAATTTTAGTATTTGTTGTTCAAGTACAGGATATAAGTGACCTAAAAACATAAAATCAGTTTGAAAATCCATAGCGGATTTTTCTAGAGAGCGTCTTCAAGCGAGCGTATAAAATCGCCACTTTGAAAGCCCCCCATTTCGTCAATTTTAAGGGAAAAATTAAAAAAAAAATATTTTTGTACTCAGTTCAAAATTATCTTTAAAATGATACGTAACAATTTTATGTAACGCGATTTTTTTTTTTTTACTTCGCATTCGCTTCTATGAGAGCCCCCCTGAAATAAAGATTTTTATAACTTTTTAAGCCATTTTCGGCTGGAGGCCATCGGTTTACATATTATATCTAAATTTGAAGTAATTACGTTCAGTAATTCAAAAGTTATAAGGCTCTGACAGACGGACGGACGGACGGACGGACGGACGGACAAGTGCAAATCGCCCTAGTTAACTCAAAGACCTTCGCTTCGCTCGGTCGATAAATTAAGTTGTAAAATTTGTCTACATTTACGAAAACTGTGCACCTGTTTTCCGAACTAGTTGAGAGTGTATCTCGGAATCATCAAATTGCAGTTTTTGCACAGAAACTAAAGGTACATTGTGTGACATAATTTTGTGATTTTTGATAGCTACAGTAACAATAACAATAATTCTTATTTTAGTTTGCTAATATGCATAATCGATAAGTGTATCCGAAGAAGACAAGGCCGTTATCAAACACAAACTTAGTTAAGGTCATGACACTTTTCCTACTATGACTCATATTATGAAAGTACTACGCGTCCGTTAAGTTTGCCGTCGACGAACGTTACAAAATGACGTCAGAGTGTAGGTACCGTTGACAAAAAAGTGATTGTATTTTTACTGTTACCACGACTGTGCTGTGACGGAAGTTTTCTTTTCTGGCAATGCTTTTCATGGCAAATTTTTAATTTATTATTTTTCTCATCTTCAAAGAAAGTCATTAATTAAAGTAATAAATATAATCTGTACTATGCAAAACTTTTCCTTTTTGACTCATCGTAGAAAGCGACACGCTAACTATAATCAAACAAGAATAAATAACTAGATGTAACCATGATGTAACTAAAACTTATCAAATCTTTTAAAAACGTAATAATAACAAAAGTTTGAATAAACACGGTAATGACAATGTCGAGTGGCACGTTGTTATCTGTACTACGCGGGTCTGACTTGAGGTGCGGTGCGGAGAAGCGCGACGGGAGGTAGCGGCCAACTTGGAACGAACGGTTAGTAAGTGTTAGGTGGGTCCATCGTAATTCGTACCACTAGACGTTGCGTTGGTGTTCATTGACTCAGCTGTGCAATAAGCAATAAGGAAAACTATGATTTAGCAAAATATACCTACGAGAAGCCTACGAGTTGAATTAGCGAACTTGAATAATAATTTAGAAAGTCTCAAACCGTCAATTCACACTCAAAACAAACAAAAACAACAAAAATCTATATTACATTGGAATGGAATTTGTAATAAGTAATAACTCTGTGAATGCTTTTATTGTTTTACCATTGAAGAATATGTATTTTAACGGTCCTACCTCTACCTATTACTTAGTAAATATCATTCGTCTATGACCTATTATTAAAACATCTCTACGACTTTACTAACATCTTTATAGGCAGGTAGGTTCCCACAAATATGGTTGAGCGAAACAACGGCTGCGGCTGGATCATGCGTCGTGCTCGCGAACGGGTGCCACCGGCGGGAATGAGGGGGCTACTTTCCGCCCGTCTTAACATGTATTGAATTGTAAATTTGCATTTTTCTGAACTTCCCCTCATTGTGGAAACACTGCATACATAGCATACATAGTAATAGTACCTATTCTGAAAAGAGCAACCGCCGAGTTTCTTGCTGGTTCTTCTCGGCAGGCAGGGCATTCCGAATCAGTGGTAGACGCACCGACGACGGACGCGACGATTCAAAAGCACTTGTAAAAGTTTATTTTAGTAAAAAAAAATTGTATTCTATTCTATTCTAAGTAGGTACCTACGCGAAATTCGTTTTCACAGTATGACTCATTGGAAAGTATGAAAATGGACATAGGTAGGTGTCCATCCACCCCACGGCTAGACTCGCTATGACTCAGCCAAGCCATGAGGAAAACCATAATAATTTGGCACGATTTAAACTGTATGTTACTGTTATTTACTGTACTATGACTGTACTCGAAAATTAAACTGTCTTCGTTTTATACTTTCATTACTAGTCTGTTGTAATTTGCTATTATAAAAGGGCTAAAGTACATCTAGAATAGTAATATACGTACATAGAAATAATTGTACCTACTTGGAACATGGAAAAGTTTTGATATGAGATTATTATTGATTGATTGATTATTATTATTGTCAAATCTTTAATAATATTAAATACTAGGTATAGGTGCGTAGACATTATTGAGCTTGACATCCTTTTATTTGCCTTAATGTATGTAAACCTAGTATTATGATTAAGTACCTATGTAGTCTAATATATTATGTTAGTTTTAATATTAAAGCTGCTCTATTATAATGAGCAAAATTTGGTTGGGTATAATATTTTTTGAAAAATTTTTCATGTTTGTGCACGTATTACCTAGGCATTAAAATTGAGTATTTTTAATTGCATAGGTACTTAAAAGTAAGGAAAACTATAAAAATATTATTGTACCTTGACCTTCGTCATAATTTTCAAGACGGCTCAACTAAACACCTCTATGCGAAAACGATTACACTAGCGGCACGCTATGATGGCCGGTTTGACACATTACAATAGTGATGTGGAATGTCAATTTATTCTCGAACAAAAAACAATTAAGTTTTGTTTTTGTACCTGATTAAATAGGTTTAATAAAACAAAAATGTATATGTTTATTTAATTTATTTGAACGAACTGAATATTTGAATGAAAATGAATATACATACTTTATATGCACACAAGAAACATATGAATACAAAAGATACCAAAAAAGGTGCCACAAAAGGCCATAATTAATCAGATTCGTCCATACTACTATTTTCACTGTCGTCACTGCTATCATCACCTACATTAATAATTATATGTTCGTTTTCTATAATATTATCTATTTTCACATCTCTTTCATAATCTTCCCTTATTAATTTAACAGTTCTATTCACAACCTTTTCCCAGTCTCCTTTAGTCACATGTTCACAAGCTTCTTCTAATAATTTTAGCATTTCTTTTGTGGTAAATGGGGGTTCTGTATTGTGTCTTGCAGCATATCCCTTAATTTGAGCCCACACCAACTCAATCGCATTATACTCACAATGGTAAGGCGGTAACCGTATAACTCTGTGCCCATGTTCTAATGCTATTTCGTCAATGACGTATCGGATCTTGGTTGGTTTGTTTTCTTTTAAAAGACGTACTAATTCCGCTTTTAACATATTCATGTTTGCATCTACGCCATTTTTACGAAGCCATGCGACGATATCAGCTTTCTTTTGGGATTGGGCAGGTGGCTTGTCAATTTGCATCGAGTGGTATGGGGCGTTGTCCATAATTATAATAGATGGTTCAGGGAGGCTACACAACATTGAGGTAAACCATTCAGTAAACTTTTCTCCATTCATGTCTTCATGATAGTCTCCAGTGGTTTTTGACGCAAAAGCCATGAGAGAACCTTCGACAAACCCGTTGATGGTTCCGGCGTGACAAATTATAAGTCGCGATCCTTTTCCTACAGGAACTTTGGAAGTAGATGCTGCTGTGTCATCGTTCCAAGAACGGCCTACAGTATGGTTAGCATTAAGCCATGTTTCATCCAAGAACACAACATTTTGCCAATTTTTGATTTCTTTCACTTGCCGTAAAAAAGTATACCTTGCCATCGCTATATCAAATCTTTCCATCAATATTTTGCGTTTGTTACATTTTTTGTATCGAAATCCAATGGTCTTCAAAATCTTCGTTAAAGAACTTTCCCCACCGAAGAATAATCCAGCTTCCTTCAGTGAATGCACCAACTTTTTTCTTGTTGGATACTCCTTCTGTAAATAGTAGCCGTAAACATGTCTTCGGATAGCATCGGCATCAAAGCTATCGATGCCTACGACTGGTTTTGCTCGTTTTCTCTTTTTTGGTGTGTGAAGTTTATTTTCTTCTGTGCCAGTCTCGCCATATTTTTTTTTAGTTATCCGTCTAACAGTTCGTTGTCCAATATTAAGCGCATCAGCTACGCGTTCAACCACTGACGTTATAGGTAAAATTGGCCCTCCATTTTGAGCTTCACGATCGAAATAGTTACGAAGGCGTATTACGAACTCACGTGTCTGACTATTTAGAACAGTTCTCTGCGTACGTTCGGTCATATCGACGAAATCCACAACAAAGGGCTTGAACAGAGTCCAAATTAACGAGCAAGGGTCAACAGTAATGCAGTATCAATATTTGAAATCCAAAGCCAGGTCAAAACTATATCACAATCGCATTGCACTGACAGTTTATACTTTTCGAAGCAACGTCAATTCGAAACTGCTTTGTTTTGCATTGAGCATTGACGCGAGTTTGCCGGAGGTAGTAGTTGTGCTAGCCAGCGATCCTATGTGACGATCGTATTAGATTCCATTTTTAAAAATTTTCAATTTAGAAAACCAAATGCCGAGTTGTGGTATATATCATATAAAAATAAAAATTTTACCTTTTGTATGAAACAGCTGATATTTTTTTGCGATTTCAGAGGTTTGTCCACATAGTGAAAATTGTTCATATTCACAAGTACATTCACCCCTTAAATGGTGCAAACTGATTTTTCTACACTTGTATACATTTTAGAAATCAATTTAATAAATAAATTTTGAGTCCTAAACCTAAAACTACATTCGATAAAATTTATGAATCTCTGCACATCACTATCGTCAATAAAGTAATACAATTATTTCCTTCAAAGTCGTTATCAATTAATACGGAATTTCATGAGCGGACAAACGTCAAACCGGCCATCATAGCGTGCCGCTAGTGTAGTCAAATTATAATTGTTATTTTTAATAGGTATAGAAATAAAATATTTAAGAAGTTATATGTTTATGGATATTACATTATAGCATATAGAACTCCATTCAAGAGCTAAATTAAGCATAACAGCCCTAAGGTAGCCCGCACACAGTCAATATTATTGTCAATAAAAATATTGACAATAATATTGACTGCGTGCGGGCTGCCATACTCACGACGCGATTCTCACCCGCACCCGCAGCGGTTGCGGTACAGCTGTTTTATTATTTCAATATATCACTCACGACACCGCAGGTTATGCGGCCCCGCAGCCCGCGCCGCCGCGGTTGCGGGAAAGGACCTCAAAAATGGCGTCGGAAGGAGTGAAAACCTTACGCTACGTCGCGTAGCCCCGCGTCCGCGCGACCGATCGTAGAGTCCGCGGGCGACGGCCGCAGAGCTCGCGGGCGACCGCGATCCGCGCGGTTCTACTCCGCGGGCGCAAACCGCACCGTGAAAGTTGCTACTTCATGTTCCATACAAATCTGTATTCTACGGAGGCCGCGGGCCCGCAACCGCCGCGGCTGAGCCCGTCGCGGCGCCCTCCGCGTTCAACGCAAACGCTTCTGCATGAACGCTCTCATATTTGGCTCATCTAATATATAAAATTCTCATGTCGCGGTGTTTGTTACCAAACTCCTCCGAAACAGCTGGACCGATTTTTATGAAATTTTGTGTGCATATATCGGGTAGGTCTGAGAATCGGCCAACATCTATTTTTCATACCCCTAAATGATAAGGGTGACCCACCCCTAAATATTTTTGTTTGCGGTACGAAGTTCGCTGGGTCAGCTAGTGATGTATAATAATTAAGTATGTTTGAGTTTACCGCGCGACACGACGCACCACGCGCTGCTCAACGCGCCGCGTGTGCAAAAACGTGCCCTGAGTGTCTTCTCCTTGAAAATAGTCCAGCACCCACCGGGAATTATCGTTCAGTGCAATTTATTGATGTATTGAAGGACAATATCCGATTTTCGTATTGATAGCCTAATTATTTAGATCAACTCTTTCAGAAAGCTGTACGTGTTGGACTGTCCCGCAAATAAATGTATGTCTATTCTTGCTTTGTCCTGTGAGAGTACCTACCTAAAATAATAAAATTGTTGTACAAATTAATCACTGAAAAGTTATTACTTCATCGAGAGAAACTCATTTTTATGATACCATAAATATTCAACGTAAAGATATTATTAAGTCCAACTAGACAATTTCATGGCAAATACAACACTGAAAAATCCTTTATTGCTTGTTTTATGCCAAAATGTCAGGAAATCTTGCCAATTTTTTTATATATTTATTTTAAGTAGGTATTATTTATTTATTAGCTTTTTGACAGATTTTTAAAATCATTCATTACTTACCAATTATTTGGTTAGTTTCAAGCATTATTTTCAATTATTAAAAAAATACAAATAACAAAACAAAACATAATATAGTAGGTAAAATAACTTCGTGTGATATAATACTTTCACTCCTTATTAGCTATTTAATATGTACAATTAACCATAAACAAAAATAAAATATAAGTAGGTAAGTACCTATTTATAGTCATGTCTCGTCTCCCAGACCATATTAACAAATCGTTTTTACAACTCCATTAAAATCGGCTCATTAGTTTGGGCGCTACGATGGGATAATAGTCACATACATAGGCACATAGACTGCTAAAATAATAAACTTTGCTTTGCCGCGTTGGGGGATTTTAAAAAGAATTTTCTTTTGTAGAGTCAACGTAGGTATAGATTGTATATTTTTGTATACTTTATTATTTTTGTAGTTATTGCCTCCTCTAAATAAAATTAAATTATCCTCATTGCAATACCTGCTAATTGAATCGTTAGTTTCCTATGTTCCTTCGCGATTGTACTTTTTTAGGGTTCCGTACCCAAAGGGTGCCAACGGGACCCTATTACTAAGCCTCCGCTGTCCGTCCGTCTGTCAGCGGGCTGTATGTCGTAAACCGTAATAGATAGACAGTTAAAATTTTCACATATTGTGTATTTTTTTTGCCACTATAACAACAAATAATAAAAATAAAATTAAATAAAAAAATAAAGGGGGGAGCATACATGGAAAAGGAGTCGAAATAAATTTTATTTTTTTGCCCTGGCATGTGGTGTGTCATTGTCTAGAGCTCAGTAGGTATGTGAAGTTCAAATATAGGTATATATTTTTATTTTTTAGCTACAAAAATGAAGAAATGGGGGGCCGTTAAAGTTGTCGGTTTTAGACCAATTTTGTTAGGGGGTCTATCTCGAAAACTAAACTTGTTAGGAATTTGAAATTTTGGTATATTATGTACTGTAAAGTATACCGTTTATAATGCGGTTTGTAAGTTGTGACCAAAACAAAAGAGCATTTTTTCTCCATAAGCTAATTTAGTACTTTCTAAGAACAAAGTATCTAAATATGTATCTAGTTTAAAAAATGATTTGGTCATATGTGCGGAAACCGTCAAAGTTGTCGGTTAGACCAATTTTGTTAGGGGTCTACTAGTTAGGAATTTGAAATTTTGGTATAGTATGTACATAGTGTATTTAAGGTGGATTATACGGTTCTGCCCGCGAAATTCAAATTTAATTTGGTTTTTCGCAATTTGTAAACTAATACGACAAAGTAGGCTTATGGCATTCTAATTGCGCCAGTGGCAGTATCATCTTCACAGGTTTATATAAAAATCTTTACTTGAAAGTGTCCAGTTTAAGAAATTAGTCAGAATATCGGCTTTGTGAGTAACTCACGTCCAACTCGATATTTTGATTAATTTCTTAAACGGGTCACTTTCAAGTAAAGATTTTTATATAAACCTGTGATGATGATAATACCAATGTCGCAATTACAATGCCATAAGCCTACTTTGTCGTATTAGTTTACAAATTGCGAAAAACCAAATTAAATTTGAATTTCGCGGGCAGACCCGTATAATCAACCTTAAACAACAAATACTGAAAACACCGATTTATAATGCGGTTTGTAAGTTGTGACCAAAACAAACGAGCATTTTTCCCCCATAATTATGCTAATTTAGTACTTTCTAAGAACTAAGATATCTAAATATGTAAGTATCTAGTTTTAAAAAAAATATTTGGTCATATTATGTACGGAACGCTAAAAGAGTGAGGCCCGACTCGCACTTGGCCGATTTTTTTATGTTTTATTATGTTTCATAAATAAACATCTCCGTGTGGTCTTTTTTGTGTTTCAATGAGTCTTCACACTACTTTACTTACTTTCACAGTATGATTCGACTCGCGACTTTGTCCGCGTGAAGTAAGGTTTTTGATTCCAGCGGGAATTCTTTTCCGGGATAAAATGTAGGTAGCCTATGTATTAATCCAGGGTATCTCCATTCCTTTCAGCCAAATCCGTTCAGTAGTTTTTGCGTGAAAGAGTAACAAACATACACACACATACAAACTTTCGCCTTTATAATATTAGTGTGATATAAGTAAACGTATTAGTTATTAGGTATTATATACGAGTTCTTTCGAATAGCCGAAGAATTAAGAAACGAATAATCGGTTCATCGGTTCCCTCCTCGGTCCATTTGGGCGAAGGCAACCATTTTACAGCAAATTTTTTTGCCCATATTTATCCCTCTTTATGTCTAATTCCCCGAACTATTTAGACCTTTATACTATTTATTAGTGTTGTTATATCTATAAAAACTAACTATTTACTTACCTATCTAGAAAGGTCTAGGGTCTATTTTAATAAATATAGCAAGTGGAAAGTACATTTTGTATAATTTTGGCGACTCTACATTTTTCTCTGTTCTTATTAAAGACATGAATTAAGAGAACCTACCTACATAGGTAACGCTAGGATTAACAAATACGTAGAACCTACCTACATTATTTTTGTTTTACATTAGCATTGTTCGTCAAGCTTTTCAGAGAAAAAGCATCGAGTGTAACATTTGAGATAGATTCAATAAAAAAATCAGTTTACAATCGACGAAGCTATCGCGCGATAACGAGACAAAATAAATACAACTATGTAACAAGAATAAGAAGCGACTAAAAAAATAGAGAGCCTTCTTTTTTTTTGAAGTCGGATAAAAGCTCACTGCTCATCCCGACAAAAAGAGCGCGTAAAAGCACGCACGTTGTCGGCCGATGGCTCTGTTATTCATTCGAAATTAATTTTCATTTAGGAAAACATACCACTCTGGTGAGACTAACCGGAATGTAGCTTACAGGCTTTTCTTACGCTGCCTACTTACATACTATATCCGCTTGATTTGATTGATAATGCGCTCAATGTTGATGATTTGTTTTCATTGAATGCATTTTACGTCGAGGTCACTGAACTCCAGCATGGACGCACTCACGCCTCCCCCCGCGTAACCACCCCATGGAAGACCACGCTTACAAGGTAAATCACTAGAACAACACTATGACATACCCTCGCTCCCACAATCGGCACACACATTATTCCCGGGTTTCTTTAGCAACTCCTGCAACAATTTCTCGTTGTGATCAACCATCGTGGAAGTTTTGCATCAATAATGAACTCAATACGTCCCGCGGACCGAACGCACGCCGCAAACGTTGTTCGCTACTGCGCGAGGGAGCACAACTCGACTTCACTTCGACCGACGCGGCTATTTGGTTCAACAAACGCCATTTCGTACGCGATATCACCCGCCCGCTCACACGTACCACATCACCGTTAGCATGAATGAGATGGAAAGAGAGGTCTAGTTTCTGTATATGAATGAAATCAGTGAGTAGTGAATACAAATAGAGGTGTCTGCGCGCCGATGTAGTGGATGTCTCGTAAAGTTTTACGTGTGTGTGTACGTACTACGTGATACGACGACGTAGCGTCGCGGTCGCCGCCGTCTCGCGTAAATACTATGTAGATTGTAGATGTACATTGAAAATTATACAAATTGCAGTACCTAGACAATACACGTAAAAGTTGTAGGTACTGTACTGTGTACCTATCTTTGTAGTACCTAAGGTGAACTGCACGTTTGCATAAATAATATTAGAATTATGAATAGTTTGCATAAGAAATTGAATAGAGTAACTCTAACTCTACAATATCGCGTAATGGTTTTATTTTTATTAAAAAAAATATATATATTATCTGCCTTATTTTGCCTAGTAGATATGGTCACAGAATATATAATCCGAAAAAATATAGAGTCGATTATACCCTACTATTAGTACGTAGTACTATTATATTATATTCTGTGCTATTATATAGGTACCTTCTTCTTCTTTAGTAAACTATAGACGTCCACAGCTGGACAAAGGTCTCCTGCATGGACTTCCACAGGCTTCGGTCTTGCGCCGCCTGAATCCAGCGGCCCCCGCGACTCGCCTGATGTCATCGGTCCATCAAGTGGAGGGGTCTGCCAACACTGCGCTTCCCGGTGCGGGATCGTCACCCGCCACTCCAGCACCTTGGGACCCCAACGACCATCAAGCTCTTCGAACTGTGTGCCCGCCCATTTCCACTTCAGTTTCGCGACTCGCTGAGCTAGGTTGGTGACTTTGGTTCTCCTACGGATCTCCTCATTTCTGATTTGATCTCAGGCCTCTCTTCTTATCAGGCCCATAGTTAGCGACTATGTCTCAGATCCGTAAGTCATCACTGGCAACACGCACTGTTCGAAGACTTTAGTCTTCAGAGGGACTAAATCTCTTCGCAATCGGCAAATCACCAACTGAAGAATGCATGCTACTTTTGCGGAGAGGAGGACACCCCTAGACATGCCATTTTCGAATGCACCGCTTGCGCGGACTTGAGATCGGTGGCACAAGGAGCGAGTACCGATGTAGACTCCTGCAACTTAACCGCACGTATGGTCTCTAGTGCAGAGGAGTGGCAGAAATATGGGCAAATGCTGAAAGGCATTATGGTGAGGAGAGAGGAAAGAGAAAAAGAGGAGAAGAGAAAGAGAGAAAATATGTATACGGTCTGCATGAAGTAATGCAAAGCGGTTCCGTGCTGACCTGGAAGTCCTGAGGAGGTTGTTTTAGTCCGTGCGAGTCGGACACCACCCTGCCTTAAGGCAGAACTCCGTAGGGATTTTTTCCTCCTCAAACAGAAAAAAAAGTCCAGAGGGATTTTGGACGAGAAGACATCTCGAAGCTTCCCGAACGCTGCCCAGCCGAGTTGGTACCGGTACCTACTAAGGATTAATTATTATTAGTTAGTTGTAAACTTGTACCTACTACCTACCTATACAATGGCAGGTACGGATAAAGCAAACTCCTAAGTAGATATAGATAGCTCTACATACACTGCAGTGTAGAGCTAGCAGCAGAACCGCTCAAACGTTCTAGAGAACACACATCCTGGAGCCCGCTGAATTTTTTTCTGATCCGTGCTAGAGCTGGACGTAGGATACTTTGATCCTGTAGGAAGTCCATCTCGGGAGAGTAAATGAAAAAAAATTAAACTCATGCGGGAATTAGCAGCTTCTGCCTTCTTCATTTCAAAACATCGCACACACGGGTCTCCTCTTAGAATGAGAAGGGTTTAGGCAATCGCCCGTCACGCTGGCCATAATTATGCAGTTTGACAGACTTCATACACCACTGAGAAAATAATTCTGATGCTTGCAGGTTGTTCACCATGTTATCCTTAAAACCGCACATAACTTCTAATTGGCTGGACTATGTATTATGTACTTATATGTATATATATATATATGCGGGTTGTTAGTTTGTTACGTTCCTTCCTTCAAATATGGTTGAGCGAAGCAATGACTGGGTCATGCGTCATGCTCGTGAACGGGTTCCACCTGCGAGAATGGGGCTACTTTCTGTCTGCAGGTCTTAACATATGTGTTGAATTATAATTAGGTATGCTTTTGTAGAACTTCCCCTCATTGTGGAAACACTGCATACATAGCATAGTATCTATTGTATTCTAAACTTGTTTTGAAAAGAGCAACCGCCGAGTTTCTTGCTGATTCTTCTCGGCAGGAAGGGCATTCCGAACCAGTGGTAGACTCATCGACGATTCAAAAGCACTTGTAAAAAATGTTTACATGAATAAAAAATATTTCTATTCCATTCTATTCTATTCTACCCAGCAAACCCAACATCCTGTTATCCAGTTTGCTGCTCCATCATCAGATCCTCCTCCTCGATCCTCGATCGTCATCTATCTAACAACTACTCATTGAGACCATTCTATACAGTCCAAACACACTATAATTATCTGCTGTGGGTTGCTGAGGAGTTGGGATAATAGTTGGTTCTGTCCTGTAAATAATCCGATTATCCGAAGTAATATTAGGTAGGTAGGTACACCAAATAAACGGCACCTGTGAAAGTTTGTAATCTCTTTAATCAAATAAGAAATGAGCTGATGATCTTCAAACGCCTGAACAGATCTTCATAATTAATATAGCTAAGATCCATATCGATCACGTCACGTTTTCAAACTGAAAAAACTGCATGAAAATAGGTCCATTCGTTGGGAAGCTACGAGGGACAGATAGATACACAGATAAGCAATAAAGCCTTGCTCACGTACTATTTTTTGTAAAACGTAGTGGATTCTCTTTTAATTTTTGTATAAGAACCGCGCGCTACCTACTTGTGCGTAAACCTACTATCATCGATCATACTAATACATATCTATTATAAATGCGAAAGTGTGTTTGTTTGTTGATTTGTTTGTTTGTTTGTCCTTCAATCACGCCGCAGCAGAGCTACGGATCGACGTGATTTTTTACATGGGTATAGTTCAGGACCTGGAGAGTGACATATAGGCTACTTTTATCCTCGAAAATCAAAGAGTTCCCGAGGGATTTAAAAAACTAAATCCACGCGGAGGAAGTCGCGGGCATCAGCTAGTAGTTCAATCCATTTGATAAAATAAAAAACTTGAGAGGTGTCAAGGGACACCCGGATGGAACGAAGTTCCTTTCGATTATTAATTTGGCATTGTGTTCAATATTTTCACACTACAATATTAGATCTCCATAGCCTTGTGGTTTCTACAGTCGCTAAACAGTTAAAGTTAAAAAATAATTTCTACATGTGGGATTTTTCCCTAATTATGATAATTCCACATGTAGAAATTATTTAAAATAAAATTGAAAATAGAAAATTCAGTCTGTCGAGCTGGGATTCGAACCATCGACCCTTATCGACCTTTATGCGACTGTAGAAACCACAAGGCTACGGAGATCTAATATTGTACTGTGAAAATATTGATGGGGGGTAAGGGAGCGCACCTCCATCTAGCGCTCCAAACGTCAACCTCACCTGCCCGCGGTGCCCCCTGCTAGTCTACTGACGAGGCTATGACGACCGACAAATGGCGGTATAACCATTTCATACTGGCTAAACTGAGCAAATGGCTCAGGCCTGTGTCGGGCAGCAGCGACACGGGTGCGATCAGTTTTAGCCCTGCGATGACCAACACGCCTGCCCCAGCGTGGTCATTATGGGCAAAACCTTCTATGGATATTCGCACAAGACCATGGCCCCTAGTTCCCGGTGGCCTCGCTATTCCTGACCCTGGCAGCGGTCACGGTAATGGCGGGGCAGGGGGTGCTAAGAATCTCCGGACGGGATTCCGCTGCCAACCCCGACGACTGGACCTGGTGACGTATAACGCACGCACTTTGAGGACCGACGAAAAGATCATCGAGCTGGAAGAAGCAGTGAGCAAGTTGCGTTGGAGTATTATAGGATTGTCTGAAGTCCGAAGAGAGGGGGAGGACTCGATAATCCTTAATTCCGGCAACTTGTTTTACTACCGGGAGGGCGATCAACAGTCCCAGGGTGGTGTCGGGTTCATCGTCCACAAGTCCCTCGTCAACAACATTGTACAAGTCAAAAGTGTGTCGAGTAGGGTAGCGTACCTTATACTCAGAATCACCAAACGGTATTCGCTGAAGGTTATACAGGTCTACGCACCGACATCGACACATTCTGACGAGGAGGTAGAGGCGCTGTATGAGGATATATCAAAAGCCATACACGCCTCTACCACTCATTACAGTGTTGTGATGGGGGATTTCAATGCAAGGCTGGGCGAACGAAGCGGTGCAGAGACGAGAGTGGGGCATTTTGGGTATGGGCGAAGGAACCAAAGGGGCCAAATGCTGGCCGACTTCATGGAGAAGGAGGGCCTCTTTATGATGAACTCCTTCTTCAGGAAGCGGCCACACAGAAAATGGACATGGTTGAGTCCCGATGGTTCCACGAGAAATGAGATCGACTTCATTATGTCGACCAAGCGGCATATATTCAATGATGTCTCTGTGATCAATAGGGTGAAAACCGGTAGCGATCACCGGATGGTAAGAGGCACGTTGAATATTAATGTAAAGCTGGAAAGGGCCAGACTGGTGAAGTCCACTCTCCGACCTTCTCGTGCTCATATCCAAAATCCCGAAAACTTCCAACTCGAACTGCAGAACCGATTCGAGTGCCTAGCAGACTGCGTTTCTGTGGACGATCTAAACAACAGGTTCGTGGAAACTGTCCATACTGTGGGGTCTAAATTCTTTAAGACCCATCGCAGGAAAAGAACCGAAAAGTTCTCTGACCATACTCTCAAGCTAATGAAGGAGAGACAAGAGATGAGGCTGCAGTCATCGGCAGACGCGGCTGCCTACCGGCGGATTAATAGGCAGATCTCTAAGGCACAAACTCGCGACCTCCGTGTCTTTAATACCAAGTGTATTAAAGATACCATTGAGCGGAACAAAGGCTCAAAAGTGTTCGCGAGAGATCTGTCTATCGGACAGAGCCAGCTGACGCGGCTGAAAACTGATGACAGCCGTCTCGTCTCTTCTCGACCTGAGGTCTTGGGAGAGGTTGAGAAGTTCTATGCACAGTTATATACCACGACACAAAAGCCTGTTGAAGATTTGGCGAAAGATCCCAGAGCCAAACTGACCCGACACTATACCGAAGATATCCCGGACGTCAGCCTATACGAGATTAGAATGGCTCTCAAACAGTTTAAGGACAACAAGGCGCCAGGTGATGACGGAATCACTGCGGAACTCCTGAAAGCGGGTGGAAAACCGGTACTTAAGATCTTTCAGCGATTGTTCAATTCCGTCATCCACGAGGGCACAACGCCGGAAGCATGGCACAGGAGCGTGGTGGTTCTGTTCTTCAAAAAGGGAGATAATACCTTGTTGAAGAATTATAGACCCATCTCGTTGTTGAGTCATGTTTATAAGTTGTTCTCGAGAGTCATTACGAATCGTCTCGCTCGTAGGTTCGACGACTTCCAGCCTCCCGAACAAGCCGGATTCCGAAAAGGCTTTGGTACCATAGATCACATTCATACGCTGCGGCAGGTTATACAAAAGACGGAAGAGTATAACCGGCCACTTTGCTTAGCGTTTGTGGACTATGAGAAAGCCTTTGATTCGGTGGAAACTTGGGCTGTGTTGAGGTCGCTGCAGAGATGCCGAATTGACTACCGGTACATCCAAGTGTTGAAGTGCTTGTATGAAAACGCCACAATGTCAGTACGTATACAGGACCAGACTACGAGGCCAATCCACTTGCAGCGTGGAGTGCGACAGGGAGACGTTATCTCCCCGAAGCTCTTTACCGCTGCGTTGGAGGACGTCTTTAAGCTTCTGGATTGGAACGGACTTGGCATCAACATAAACGGCGAGTACATCACTCACCTGCGATTTGCCGATGACATAGTAGTCATGGCAGAGACTCTGAGTGACCTCAATACAATGCTCAACGATCTCAGCAGGGTTTCTCAACAGGTGGGCCTGGAAATGAACATGAGCAAGACGAAAATCATGTCCAATGCTCATGCACCGCTCCACCCAGTAATTGTTGAGAACTCTGCACTCGAAATTGTAAAAAACGAGTATATATACCTGGGACACACAGTCCAGCTAGGTAGGTCCAATTTCGAGAAAGAGATCAACCGCCGAATCCAACTCGGCTGGGCAGCGTTCGGGAAGCTCCGAGATGTCTTTTCGTCCAAAATTCCTCAGTGCCTGAAGACTAAAGTCTTCGAACAGTGCGTGTTGCCAGTGATGACTTACGGATCCGAGACATGGTCGCTAACTAAGGGCCTCATAAGTAGGCTCAGGACCGCTCAGCGTGCGATGGAAAGAGCTATGCTCGGAGTATCCCTGCGGGATCGAATCAGAAATGAGGAGATCCGTAGGAGAACCAGAGTCACCGACATAGCTCAGCGAGTCGCGATACTGAAGTGGAAATGGGCGGGGCACATAGTTCGAAGAGCTGATGGTCGTTGGGGTCCCAAGGTGCTGGAGTGGCGACCCCGCACCGGGAAGCGCAGTGTTGGCAGACCCCCCACCAGGTGGACCGACGACATCAAGCGAGTCGCAGGGAGCCGCTGGATTCAGGCGGCGCAAGACCGAGGTCTGTGGAAGTCCATGCAAGAGACCTTTGTCCAGCAGTGGACGTCTATCGGTTGATAAAGAAGAAGAAGAAGAACTCTACAATATCGCGTAATGGTTTTATTTTTATTAAAAAAAATATATATATTATCTGCCTTATTTTGCCTAGTAGGTATGGTCACAGAATATATAATCCGAAAAAATATAGAGTCGATTATATCCTACTATTAGTACGTAGTACTATTATATTATATTCTGTGCTATTAGATAGGTACCTTCTTCTTCTTTAGTAAACTATAGACGTCCACAGCTGGACAAAGGTCTCCTGCATGGACTTCCACAGGCTTCGGTCTTGCGCCGCCTGAATCCAGCGGCCCCCGCGACTCGCCTGATGTCATCGGTCCATCAAGTGGAGGGGTCTGCCAACACTGCGCTTCCCGGTGCGGGATCGTCACCCGCCACTCCAGCACCTTGGGACCCCAACGACCATCAAGCTCTTCGAACTGTGTGCCCGTCCATTTCCACTTCAGTTTCGCGACTCGCTGAGCTAGGTCGGTGACTTTGGTTCTCCTACGGATCTCCTCATTTCTGATTTGATCTCAGGCCTCTCTTCTTATCAGGCCCATAGTTAGCGACTATGTCTCAGATCCGTAAGTCATCACTGGCAACACGCACTGTTCGAAGACTTTAGTCTTCAGAGGGACTAAATCTCTTCGCAATCGGCAAATCACCAACTGAAGAATGCATGCTACTTTTGCGGAGAGGAGGACACCCCTAGACATGCCATTTTCGAATGCACCGCTTGCGCGGACTTGAGATCGGTGGCACAAGGAGCGAGTACCGATGTAGACTCCTGCAACTTAACCGCACGTATGGTCTCTAGTGCAGAGGAGTGGCAGAAATATGGGCAAATGCTGAAAGGCATTATGGTGAGGAGAGAGGAAAGAGAAAAAGAGGAGAAGAGAAAGAGAGAAAATATGTATACGGTCTGCATGAAGTAATGCAAAGCGGTTCCGTGCTGACCTGGAAGTCCTGAGGAGGTTGTTTTAGTCCGTGCGAGTCGGACACCACCCTGCCTTAAGGCAGAACTCCGTATAGGGATTTTTTCCTCCTCAAACAGAAAAAAAAAGTCCAGAGGGATTTTGGACGAGAAGACATCTCGAAGCTTCCCGAACGCTGCCCAGCCGAGTTGGTACCGGTACCTACTAAGGATTAATTATTATTAGTTAGTTGTAAACTTGTACCTATACTACCTACCTATACAATGGCAGGTACGGATACAGCAAACTCCTAAGTAGATATAGATAGCTCTACATACACTGCAGTGTAGAGCTAGCAGCAGAACCGCTCAAACGTTCTAGAGAACACACATCCTGGAGCCCGCTGAATTTTTTTCTGATCCGTGCTAGAGCTGGACGTAGGATACTTTGATCCTGTAGGAAGTCCATCTCGGGAGAGTAAATGAAAAAAAAATAAACTCATGCGGGAATTAGCATTAGCTTCTGCCTTCTTCATTTCAAAACATCGCACACACGGGTCTCCTCTTAGAATGAGAAGGGTTTAGGCAATCGCCCGTCACGCTGGCCATAATTATGCAGTTTGGCAGACTTCATACACCACTGAGAAAATAATTCTGATGCTTGCAGGTTGTTCACCATGTTATCCTTAAAACCGCACATAACTTCTAATTGGCTGGACTATGTATTATGTACTTATATGTATATATATATATATATATATGCGGGTTGTTACGTTCCTTCCTTCAAATATGGTTGAGCGAAGCAATGACTGGGTCATGCGTCATGCTCGTGAACGGGTTCCACCTGCGAGAATGGGGCTACTTTCTGTCTGCAGGTCTTAACATATGTGTTGAATTATAATTAGGTATGCTTTTGTAGAACTGCCCCTCATTGTGGAAACACTGCATATACATAGCATAGTATCTATTGTATTCTAAACTTGTTTTGAAAAGAGCAACCGCCGAGTTTCTTGCTGGTTCTTCTCGGCAGGAAGGGCATTCCGAACCAGTGGTAGACTCATCGACGATTCAAAAGCACTTGTAAAAAATGTTTATATGAATAAAAAATATTTCTATTCCATTCTATTCTATTCTACCCAGCAAACCCAACATCCTGTTATCCAGTTTGATGCTCCATCATTAGATCCTCCTCCTCGATCCTCGATCGTCATCTATCTAACAACTACTCATTGAGACCATTCTATACAGTCCAAACACACTATAATTATCTGCTGTGGGTTGCTGAGGAGTTGGGATAATAGTTGGTTCTGTCCTGTAAATAATCCGATTATCCGAAGTAATATTAGGTAGGTAGGTACACCAAATAAACGGCACCTGTGAAAGTTTGTAATCTCTTTAATCAAATAAGAAATGAGCTGATGATCTTCAAACGCCTGAACAGATCTTCATAATTAATATAGCTAAGATCCATATCGATCACGTCACGTTTTCAAACTGAAAAAACTGCATGAAAATAGGTCCATTCGTTGGGAAGCTACGAGGGACAGATAGATACACAGATAAGCAATAAAGCCTTGCTCACGTACTATTTTTTGTAAAACGTAGTGGATTCTCTTTTAATTTTTGTATAAAAACCGCGCGCTACCTACTTGTGCGTAAACCTACTATCATCGATCATACTAATACATATCTATTATAAATGCGAAAGTTTGTTTGTTTGTTGATTTGTTTGTTTGTTTGTCCTTCAATCACGCCGCAGCAGAGCTACGGATCGACGTGATTTTTTACATGGGTATAGTTCAGGACCTGGAGAGTGACATATAGGCTACTTTTATCCTCGAAAATCAAAGAGTTCCCGAGGGATTTAATAAACTAAATCCACGCGGAGGAAGTCGCGGGCATCAGCTAGTAGTTCAATCCATTTGATAAAATAAAAAACTTGAGAGGTGTCAAGGGACACCCGGATGGAACGAAGTTCCTTTCGATTAATTAATTTGGCATTGTGTTCAATATTTTCACACTACAATATTAGATCTCCATAGCCTTGTGGTTTCTACAGTCGCTAAACAGTTAAAGTTAAAAAATAATTTCTACATGTGGGATTTTTCCCTAATTATGATAATTCCACATGTAGAAATTAACGATCTCAGCAGGGTTTCTCAACAGGTGGGCCTGGAAATGAACATGAGCAAGACGAAAATCATGTCCAATGCTCATGCACCGCTCCACCCAGTAATTGTTGAGAACTCTGCACTCGAAATTGTCGACGAGTATATTTACCTGGGACACACAGTCCAGCTAGGTAGGTCCAATTTCGAGAAAGAGATCAACCGCCGAATCCAACTCGGCTGGGCAGCGTTCGGGAAGCTCCGAGATGTCTTTTCGTCCAAAATTCCTCAGTGCCTGAAGACTAAAGTCTTCGAACAGTGCGTGTTGCCAGTGATGACTTACGGATCCGAGACATGGTCGCTAACTAAGGGCCTCATAAGTAGGCTCAGGACCGCTCAGCGTGCGATGGAAAGAGCTATGCTCGGAGTATCCCTGCGGGATCGAATCAGAAATGAGGAGATCCGTAGGAGAACCAGAGTCACCGACATAGCTCAGCGAGTCGCGATACTGAAGTGGAAATGGGCGGGGCACATAGTTCGAAGAGCTGATGGTCGTTGGGGTCCCAAGGTGCTGGAGTGGCGACCCCACACCGGGAAGCGCAGTGTTGGCAGACCCCCCACCAGGTGGACCGACGACATCAAGCGAGTCGCAGGGAGCCGCTGGATTCAGGCGGCGCAAGACCGAGGTCTGTGGAAGTCCATGCAAGAGACCTTTGTCCAGCAGTGGACGTCTATCGGTTGATAAAGAAGAAGAAGAAGAACTCTACAATATCGCGTAATGGTTTTATTTTTATTAAAAAAAATATATATATTATCTGCCTTATTTTGCCTAGTAGGTATGGTCACAGAATATATAATCCGAAAAAATATAGAGTCGATTATATCCTACTATTAGTACGTAGTACTATTATATTATATTCTGTGCTATTAGATAGGTACCTTCTTCTTCTTTAGTAAACTATAGACGTCCACAGCTGGACAAAGGTCTCCTGCATGGACTTCCACAGGCTTCGGTCTTGCGCCGCCTGAATCCAGCGGCCCCCGCGACTCGCCTGATGTCATCGGTCCATCAAGTGGAGGGGTCTGCCAACACTGCGCTTCCCGGTGCGGGATCGTCACCCGCCACTCCAGCACCTTGGGACCCCAACGACCATCAAGCTCTTCGAACTGTGTGCCCGTCCATTTCCACTTCAGTTTCGCGACTCGCTGAGCTAGGTCGGTGACTTTGGTTCTCCTACGGATCTCCTCATTTCTGATTTGATCTCAGGCCTCTCTTCTTATCAGGCCCATAGTTAGCGACTATGTCTCAGATCCGTAAGTCATCACTGGCAACACGCACTGTTCGAAGACTTTAGTCTTCAGAGGGACTAAATCTCTTCGCAATCGGCAAATCACCAACTGAAGAATGCATGCTACTTTTGCGGAGAGGAGGACACCCCTAGACATGCCATTTTCGAATGCACCGCTTGCGCGGACTTGAGATCGGTGGCACAAGGAGCGAGTACCGATGTAGACTCCTGCAACTTAACCGCACGTATGGTCTCTAGTGCAGAGGAGTGGCAGAAATATGGGCAAATGCTGAAAGGCATTATGGTGAGGAGAGAGGAAAGAGAAAAAGAGGAGAAGAGAAAGAGAGAAAATATGTATACGGTCTGCATGAAGTAATGCAAAGCGGTTCCGTGCTGACCTGGAAGTCCTGAGGAGGTTGTTTTAGTCCGTGCGAGTCGGACACCACCCTGCCTTAAGGCAGAACTCCGTATAGGGATTTTTTCCTCCTCAAACAGAAAAAAAAAGTCCAGAGGGATTTTGGACGAGAAGACATCTCGAAGCTTCCCGAACGCTGCCCAGCCGAGTTGGTACCGGTACCTACTAAGGATTAATTATTATTAGTTAGTTGTAAACTTGTACCTACTACCTACCTATACAATGGCAGGTACGGATACAGCAAACTCCTAAGTAGATATAGATAGCTCTACATACACTGCAGTGTAGAGCTAGCAGCAGAACCGCTCAAACGTTCTAGAGAACACACATCCTGGAGCCCGCTGAATTTTTTTCTGATCCGTGCTAGAGCTGGACGTAGGATACTTTGATCCTGTAGGAAGTCCATCTCGGGAGAGTAAATGAAAAAAAATTAAACTCATGCGGGAATTAGCATTAGCTTCTGCCTTCTTCATTTCAAAACATCGCACACACGGGTCTCCTCTTAGAATGAGAAGGGTTTAGGCAATCGCCCGTCACGCTGGCCATAATTATGCAGTTTGGCAGACTTCATACACCACTGAGAAAATAATTCTGATGCTTGCAGGTTGTTCACCATGTTATCCTTAAAACCGCACATAACTTCTAATTGGCTGGACTATGTATTATGTACTTATATGTATATATATATATATATATATATATATATATATATATATATATATATATATATGCGGGTTGTTACGTTCTGTGACAGAGCATGGGAGCGTCTTGAAATAATAGTCGATATTAAAAATACTTTCACTATATTTTCGGGCAGAGTTTCTACCTTCAATATTTTACAAGAATGAACGTCTGTTAATCCAGTACCTTCACTTTTATACATAATTATGATTCAGACAACAGGCTTACAGTACTGCCAACCAAACTAATATTATTAGTATTAGTGTTCCGAATACTATTTTACAAAACAGAAATAATTATGCTGCACGAAATAATTAAATTACAATTATAATGAACTGAGTAAATTATTTAAATAAGAATTAAATATTCAGGCAACTCAATATCAATCAAATACCTGTGATTTAGTATAATAGTCTAACAATTCTGCCAACAAAGTAATCATAACAGTATCAGTGCTATTTTACAAACTAAAGATAATTCATAGATGTATATATTCGTAAAACATAAAATAATAAATATTACGATATTAACCATTCATAACAAAATAAGATTTACTCATTACTAATTATTATTTCTAATTAAAGTATTTGGTGTATAATCCGGAAGTAGCGTGTATGTAACGGTCCCGCATGGCATAGCTTAGCAAATGGTTTATAACACTCGGCCATCCTGCAACGTGCGTGTCCCACGCGGTGTAGGCAAGATTTTTCATCGTCATCCCACTTCTGAAGTGTGACAGAGCATGGGAGCGTCTTGAAATAATAGTCGATATTAAAAATACTTTCACTATATTTTCGGGCAGAGTTTCTACCTTCAATATTTTACAAGAATGAACGTCTGTTAATCCAGTACCTTCACTTTTATACATAATTATGATTCAGACAACAGGCTTACAGTACTGCCAACCAAACTAATATTATTAGTATTAGTGTTCCGAATACTATTTTACAAAACAGAAATAATTATGCTGCACGAAATAATTAAATTACAATTATAATGAACTGAGTAAATTATTTAAATAAGAATTAAATATTCAGGCAACTCAATATCAATCAAATACCTGTGATTTAGTATAATAGTCTAACAATTCTGCCAACAAAGTAATCATAACAGTATCAGTGCTATTTTACAAACTAAAGATAATTCATAGATGTATATATTCGTAAAACATAAAATAATAAATATTACGATATTAACCATTCATAACAAAATAAGATTTACTCATTACTAATTATTATTTCTAATTAAAGTATTTGGTGTATAATCCGGAAGTAGCGTGTATGTAACGGTCCCGCATGGCATAGCTTAGCAAATGGTTTATAACAGTTCCTTCCTTCAAATATGGTTGAGCGAAGCAATGACTGGGTCATGCGTCATGCTCGTGAACGGGTTCCACCTGCGAGAATGGGGCTACTTTCTGTCTGCAGGTCTTAACATATGTGTTGAATTATAATTAGGTATGCTTTTGTAGAACTGCCCCTCATTGTGGAAACACTGCATACATAGCATAGTATCTATTGTATTCTAAACTTGTTTTGAAAAGAGCAACCGCCGAGTTTCTTGCTGGTTCTTCTCGGCAGGAAGGGCATTCCGAACCAGTGGTAGACTCATCGACGATTCAAAAGCACTTGTAAAAAATGTTTATATGAATAAAAAATATTTCTATTCCATTCTATTCTATTCTACCCAGCAAACCCAACATCCTGTTATCCAGTTTGCTGCTCCATCATTAGATCCTCCTCCTCGATCCTCGATCGTCATCTATCTAACAACTACTCATTGAGACCATTCTATACAGTCCAAACACACTATAATTATCTGCTGTGGGTTGCTGAGGAGTTGGGATAATAGTTGGTTCTGTCCTGTAAATAATCCGATTATCCGAAGTAATATTAGGTAGGTAGGTACACCAAATGAACGGCACCTGTGAAAGTTTGTAATCTCTTTAATCAAATAAGAAATGAGCTGATGATCTTCAAACGCCTGAACTGATCTTCATAATTAATATAGCTAAGATCCATATCGATCACGTCACGTTTTCAAACTGAAAAAACTGCATGAAAATAGGTCCATTCGTTGGGAAGCTACGAGGGACAGATAGATACACAGATAAGCAATAAAGCCTTGCTCACGTACTATTTTTTGTAAAACGTAGTGGATTCTCTTTTAATTTTTGTATAAGAACCGCGCGCTACCTACTTGTGCGTAAACCTACTATCATCGATCATACTAATACATATCTATTATAAATGCGAAAGTGTGTTTGTTTGTTGATTTGTTTGTTTGTTTGTCCTTCAATCACGCCGCAGCAGAGCTACGGATCGACGTGATTTTTTACATGGGTATAGTTCAGGACCTGGAGCGTGACATATAGGCTACTTTTATCCTCGAAAATCAAAGAGTTCCCGAGGGATTTAAAAAACTAAATCCACGCGGAGGAAGTCGCGGGCATCAGCTAGTAGTTCAATCCATTTGATAAAATAAAAAACTTGAGAGGTGTCAAGGGACACCCGGATGGAACGAAGTTCCTTTCGATTAATTAATTTGGCATTGTGTTCAATATTTTCACACTACAATATTAGATCTCCGTAGCCTTGTGGTTTCTACAGTCGCTAAACAGTTAAAGGTCGATGGTTCGAATCCCAGCTCGACAGACTGAATTTTCTATTTTCAATTTTATTTTAAATAATTTCTACATGTGGAATTATCATAATTAGGGAAAAATCCCACATGTAGAAATTATTTAAAATAAAATTGAAAATAGAAAATTCAGTCTGTCGAGCTGGGATTCGAACCATCGACCCTTATCGACCTTTATGCGACTGTAGAAACCACAAGGCTACGGAGATCTAATATTGTACTGTGAAAATATTGAACGCAATGCCGAATTCACATTCAAAAAATGTCGGTTCCAAAAAAGTGTCGGTTTTTTCCGTCTAGCCCCCTTCCGCACCGCGCGATAAGGAACTACGTTCCAAAATAAAAATAAAAAAAACTTGAGAGGTGTCAAGGGACACCCGGATGAAACGTAGTTCCTTTCGATTAATTTTAGTGAAGGAATTGTAATAAACTAGTGGTGTCATCTAGTATTAAATTGATTAACTACGATGAATTATATTTAGTTATATTAGCACTGTTACAAAACCAAATTATAATTATTTATATTAGCACTGTTACAAAACCAAAGATTTACTCTGGTTTTTAACAGATGGCGTTAGTAGTACAATAACATTTTATCCAATTTATACAATAAAAAATTAGGGAAAAATTCCAAATATAGAAATTATTTAAAATAAAATTGAAAATAGAAAATTCAGTCTGTCGACCTGGGATTCGAACCATCGACGTTGAACTTTCGGCGACTTCAGGCGACTGCCTGATCCACTAGGCCATGCAGACGCCGTGTGGTATGGCGAAAATACCGAACACAATGCAAAATTCACATTCAACAAAAAAGTGTCGGTTTCAAAAATGTGTCGAGTGTCGGTTCCTTAATTTTTTCCGTCTAGCCCCCTTCCGTACCGCGCGATAAGGAACTACGTTCCAAAAAGCATTTTAATTCTTCATGATCCTTAAAATTATTATCCATTTGATATACCTATTATAGATATTATATTAGCGAGATCGCCTGCCACCCAATCGCGCGTTGTAGGACGTGCAGGTACGTGAACAAGGCCTAACACCCCACTTTATGTGTCTAGGGTTAAAAAAAAATTAAAAGTTTGTTTCGGTTATCTTATCCTACAAACAATCATGAGAGCTTTACAAGATTTTGGAACGAAGTTCCTAATCGCACGGTACGGACTTAGCGGATGGGGGCTAGGCGAAAAAAGTGTAAGAATTTTCCGTCCCGAACGTCCGCCCTTTCTATAGTGTAGACATGGGGCGAGAGATGTCGTTGATTCTATAAGCTAATATTTTTAAAAGGCACGTCGTTCCATTTCCAACCGAGTGTTCCACGACACTCACTCATTTTTATTTTTGTTTTATTATATTTTTAATAAGTAAATCAAATAAATTAAATTTGAATTTCGCGGGCAGACCCTTGTCTTCAACCATAAGACCCGTATAGACCCGTGGGGTGATTATAAAAAAAAATAATATAATAAAAATATTATAGATAGTTGATTGCCTAGATATAGTAAGTAGAAATAGGAAGTAGTCGTAATTCCTAGTTCCATGGGTAATTACGAATCTCGCGACAGGCTTGCGACAGGAGTAAATCTCGCAATCGCTGCTGTCAAACGTAATGCACCTCATTTTTTTGTAAGTACTATTTGACATTTTGCGACCACGTAGTAGTTTTCCTAGTTCCATGAAAGTTACCGATTCATTTTTTGTCTGTTAGTATTCAATAGGGTATTTGACTACTTTTAGAAAAACATCTTAAATTGTTAATAATGCTATGCTGAAGCTAACAAAACGTATATTTCGGCATAATTTTCAGTATTTTTCATGAAAATCGAGAAATAAATTCAAAAAATAAATTGCCGCCGAAACGTTCCATTTGCTCTCATGACGTCACAGTTCACATTTCAAACAATGACAATTCCACAGCCCATAGGTGGTGTGGACTGTGACGTCATTCAAGATCACGGAACGTTTTCAATCACGTGACCAATTGACCATATTTTTGGCTATCAGAAGCGGCATTAAGTGGAAATCCCACCTCTGATATTGGCTATCAGAAGCGGATCCATTCAAAAGTTATCGGAAGAGGGTTTATTACTCAAAAACTAATCAGGCTATAAGAGAATGCATCTCTTAAAACGCTGAAACCCTACCTAAGCCGTCTCCACCATCCCCAATAACGGCCCCTTTCCACTCAGCTAATAACCACAGCACGACAGACAAAACCACCATCTGAACGTGAGGGCAACTATCAAAATGGGCAAATCAACCAATGGACAGTTATTATGACTCAGGCGTGATCCCGTCACGCCTAGGAGATGTTGACGGTACGCTCGTCCCAATCAAAGTGAGTGAACAAATACCACGCTGCTTAAAAGGCCGACGATCGCTAAATCGTCGCCCCTCCCGATTTACGAGTCGATCTTACTCGGCTCGGCTCGGTGTTACTCGTGCGTGCGCTCGGATTCATCCGCGCACGTTTTTGCTCCAAGATGGCGTCAGTCCGCTAACACGGCCTCTCCTGACACCCTGGTGTCCTCACCAGGTCCATCATCGTCTGAAGATTCAGCAATCAGTCTAGGCAACGACCTAGCTGGTGTAGTAGTTGGAGACAGTTGATGTATTGAAGAGGGCCCAGCCTCCTCTAGTCTAAAAAAAACAAAACATCAACAGAAAAAGAAACAAACTGAAGCTTTACTTCTAATAATAGACGCGTCCGCCATATTGAAAAGATGCAAAACAGCAAGGTTACCAATTAAGCTATAGACGAAAACATTGTCATGGCTCAACTAGACCCCAAGTCACAGGTAGAACGTTTAATATCCAGACTCTGTCAACTTCCTCACAAGTCAGAGGTAGAACGCTTAACATAACTCAGACAACAGACAACTCCACCATACTAAATCTGAGGTAGAACGTTTAACACAACCTAGCAAGTGACCACCCAAAAAGGAAGCACGACGCTCGCTCCTTTTGGCGACATACCCAAGAACAGTTTGCAACCTGTCCAGCCCAGCAACTCACCATCACAGCAAGTTACGGATACCTCAAGAGTCCACTACCCGTGCCACGGGACCATGTACTCAGATGCGTCCACTTGCCAGCCAGAGCCAGCTTGCCCGTCGAGTGCGACTGACTCGCACCCACAGGACATGCCGTCCTGGACCAGCCACTCCTGGTCGCAAGCCTCAGGAGCGCGCTGCAGCTTGGCCACGCCAGACACAGGCAGCACCACACGCAGTAAGGCAACTTGCCTCACACCCGACGCATGAGAACGGACTACCAGTTTCAGGCAATAGTCGCTTACATCTCAACCCGACGCATGAGAACGGACTACCAGTTTCAGGCAATAGTCACTTACATCTCAACCCGACGCACGAGAACGGACTACCAGTTTCAGGCAATAGTCGCTTACATCTCAACCCGACGCATGAGAACGGACTACCAGTTTCAGGCAATAGTCGCTTACATCTCAAGTCTCAACCCGACGCATGAGAACGGACTACCAGTTTCAGGCAATAGTCACTTACATCTCAACCCGACGCACGAGAACGGACTACCAGTTTCAGGCAATAGTCGCTTACATCTCAACCCGACGCATGAGAATGGACTACCAGTTTCAGGCAATAGTCGCTTACATCTCAACCCGACGCATGAGAACGGACTACCAGTTTCAGGCAATAGTCGCTTACATCTCAACCCGACGCATGAGAACGGACTACCAGTTTCAGGCAATAGTCGCTTACATCTCAACCCGTCGCTGTTGAACTTTCCTTGAGGGATAAAGCATTACCGTGATTCGTTAAGTCATAGCACAAAAATGGGCAAGGAAAATAAATAGATGGTGTATGTCAGGGGGTAAAGCTTATTGATTAGAACAGTGAGGGCTTTCTGGGGACTATGACTAACAAAACCACGACTTTTATCTTTACCACAACAAAGTAGTCAACCAACTGAAATTAAATTCGAAGAAAGCAGCACACGCCTCCGGAAACCACTTTCCTCGCCAGTGCACCATATACTCGGCCGCTGCCTGAGTGGTCTTGCCATATGACCCGCTCAACAGCTACAGTTCGTAGCGGCCGCTTGGCAAGGTCTCCAGGACCTTATATGGTCCCGCATACCTGGATCAAGCTTTCCCGTCGACTGGGAATACTTAATCACAGATATCATGACTCCAATCTGAAACACACAAAGCGGACAACGCTTCTGATTAGCATAGTCACTCTGCCGGGTGGCACGTCATGCTGCTCGAATAGGCTGTGCACTTTCAGCAGCTACATCGTGAACCAGATTTCTGGTGACAGGAATTACGCCACCAATACCAATAAGAAGGTTCAGAGGTGATACCTGTTCGAAAGTCAAAATTACTTGCAGGGCTTTGACGTTAGCAGGGGGTGAGGACTTGACCAATGCTTCGAACTTGTGACGACTCGGCCTCACCTGACCTTAATTAATAATTCAAATAAGGAAAGAACATTCCCTCAAAATCGAGCACGGAAACCAAAACAGGATTCTTTACAGTCAGCCAGCGACAGCAAGTACACATTTACACAAGGTCTCATGATTCTGTTGAATCGGACCTTATCAACAACAAGACTAGGGGGCATCTTGTTACACTTGTGATATGTGCAGAGTGCGCAAGTAACATGTGTGGAAATCAGCAATAATATCACTGAAAGCAGCTGAGCATATCGTTTTGCTTAACTACCTGCTTTAAAGGAAACAGTATCAGCGAGACTAGCTCGCACATTAATTTTCTACTCTCGTCATCAAATATGAAATGTCTTACAGACCGAATCCTATACATATCTGTGCACATCTCAATGTGCTAAGTGCAGACCGGCACTGTGGTAGGCGCCGCGTCATGCCAGCGCAACGACAGGTGTCGTGCAGTGGCGCCGCGACTGGCCGCGTCAGGAGGCGCCACACTCGCCAGCGCAAACAGGAGACGCGCAGTGGCGCCGCGACTGGCGCTGCGACAGGAGGTGACGCACTCGCCAGTGCGTCGATAGGTGACGCGCAGTGGCGTCGAGACTGGCGCCGCGTCAAAAGGTGACGCACTCGCCACTGCACCGACAGGTGACGCCCAGTGGCGTCGAGACTGGCGCCGCGTCAAAAGGTAACGCACTCGCCAGCGCACCAACAGATGACGCCCAGTGGCGCCGCAACTGGCGCCGCGTCAGGTGACGCACTCGCCAGCGCACCAATAGATGACGCCCAGTGGCGCCGCAACTGGCGCCGCGTCAGATGACGCACTCGCCAGCGCACCTACAGATGATGCCCAGTGGCGCCGCAACTGGCGCCGCGTCAGGTGACGCACTCGCCAGCGCATCGACAGGTGGCGCGCATTGGCGCCACGATTGGCGCCGCGTCAGGAAGTGACGCACTCGCCAGCGCGAACAGGTGGTGCGCAATAGCGCCGCAGCGTCGGCCGGCGCTGCGACACGAGTGCAATGGCGCAGTAATCGGCGCCGCGACACGAAGCGGTGCGCTCATCCACCGCTGACAGGCGACGCGCGGAGATGCGCCGCGCCGGCATCCAATTGCACAAAGTACCCACATGTAAATAAAAATCATTGTTTACTAAGGTACCTGCAGACTTTCGCATAAATCAGTGGGTGAACGGGTCAGTTCAATTTTCATCGAATCTAACTGAACTAAACAGAACATCAAAAAAGGGAATTAGCAGTAACCTTTTTAGAGATTTGAATCGAATGTTAAAAAGCTTTCAGCTTTTGAGTCTTGAACAACTCACACAACTAAGCCCCACGTATGGGCCAATACACAAAATGATAAAGAGACCCCTTCAAAACAGCATTGGTCGACTCCCGCTCGACCGCGGTAGGCATCCACTGGGCTTCCTTATGGTCTCACCCGGTAGGGCCGGTCCGCGACAGCAGAGGGTCCACCAACTTACTTCAAGGTTTTATAACCAACCCAAGGACCCTGCCGTATTGACGGCAGGCGGCAGAACCCACATGCAGGGGGCTCCGCCTCGAACATGTTTCACCCGCGCCCTTGTTGTGTGTCAAAACAGCATTAAGCATTGGAACGATACACTGAACTCACCGCACAATCCAGTAGTACCGGCAGGTGATGCGCAAACGCGCCGTGACCGGCGTTGTGACACACTCCGACGTGCTCGCCAGGCCACCGGCGATGAGGCGCAGAAACGCCGTGGCCGGCGCTGCAACACGCTCCGCCGTGCTCGCCAGGGATGAGGCGCAGAAACGCCGTGGCCGGCGCTGCGACATGCTCCGCCGTGCTCGCCAGAGCACCGGCGATGAGGCGCAGACGCGCCGTAGCCAGCGCTGCACCGTGCATACAGGCATCGTGGCAGGCAGTGACTCGCGGTTCCGGTATGATCTCGCGACCAATGATTACGCCCTGGTGTGTCACATCGACGTGCTCTGCTTTGTGATATCTCCGATTTTGATCACGACACTGTTCACGGTTACAACGCCTGTCCATCCGACATATTCACAGAACAACGATAAAATCAAAAGTTAAGAATTAATTTTGTTCCAATCGAAATAAAATGATTGCCAGGGCATAGCCTGAACTCTAATGGGCATCAAGTAGGAATACCACTTCTGATTTTGGCTATCAGAAGCGGCATTAAGTGGAAATCCCACCTCTGATATTGGCTATCAGAAGCGGATCCATTCAAAAGTTATCGGAAGAGGGTTTATTACTCAAAAACTAATCAGGCTATAAGAGAACGCATCTCTTAAAACGCTGAAACCCTACCTAAGCCGTCTCCACCATCCCCAATAACGGCCCCTTTCCACTCAGCTAATAACCACAGCACGACAGACAAAACCACCATCTGAACGTGAGGGTAACTATCAAAATGGGCAAATCAACCAATGGACAGTTATTATGACTCAGGCGTGATCCCGTCACGCCTAGATGTTGACGGTACGCTCGTCCCAATCAAAGTGAGTGAACAAATACCACGCTGCTTAAAAGGCCGACGATCGCTAAATCGTCGCCCCTCCCGATTTACGAGTCGATCTTACTCGGCTCGGCTCGGTGTTACTCGTGCGTGCGCTCGGATTCATCCGCGCACGTTTTTGCTCCAAGATGGCGTCAATATATTATCATGATAATGTTTTCTAATTAAATAAAACTTTATTTTTTAGTTTTGTCGTATGGAATAATGTTTTTTAGATAATAATCTTTTAGGATGACACCAAATGAAACGATATTTTTAATATAGTCAAATACCCTATTGTCAATACTTTGATATTTCTGTTTGAATCGAAAAAATCTGTGGATCGGAAAAAATCAAAAAATGGCTCGAATTGTTAATTGTTTCTATTTTTGGTTACGATTTTGGTTTTATCTACCTGTGATCAATAATTGAAATTGTGTAATAAACCTATGGAGTGCTAATCAATTTTAGGTTTAACGTGAAAAAGTAACGAACTCGCCGAGATGGGTCGGCGATCAATAAATACCACCAAGAGTGGTAAATACATGAACCCTACGGATCAAGCAAGTAAGTAGCTTTCTTCTTGTTCTTCTTCTATGTTTGCTGGGAATTGTTTCCGCACTTAGGCGATGTCCGCCTGTTTTGCGTGATTCCGTGCGGCTCCCGTCCGGCTCACTCCAGTCAGCCGTGCTCATTTCAGAATCAAGGTTAGCCATCATCGGTGAGGGCTTCAGGAAGTTTTTCTGTAGAGACAATGTGTATCCGACCAACAACAGAAATTCATCATAGGTCGGATACACCCCTGCATTCAATCGTACCTGTTCTGGTGTCTGGTCACCCTCCACGCTTGCTCTGCTAGTGGCGTAACTACAGGGTACATTTAGGCAAAATGGCACAGGCCCCAGCCAGAAGGGTCCCCGGCCTGAGAGGGTCTTGAGCACATTGTTAAATAAATAAAAATTACATTGGTTGAGCTTCTGAGTTTATATGGGTGGGAGAGGGCCCCATCTGATTCAATTGCCACAGGCCTCGAACAGTATAGTTATGCCACTGTGCTGTGCATCGGGCTGTCAGTAATACCTAAAATAAAAAGGTGTTTGTTGAGTGTACAAACTTTGTACTACAAAGTCCTGTCATTGTACCTACAGCTTTCCTAAGCTTGATTTAGTTTGGTAAGGCATCTGTAGCCTTGTCATGTCTTTCAAGATCTTGTTATCTTTTTCTATCACATATACTTTCTGTTTTATCACAAAATATCTATCCCAATTGTGTATACTTTGTTTGTTCATGTGATCGGATCTGGGTATGTGATGTGTTTGTTTCCTTCCACAACCTGTAGGTTTTTTAACTTTAAGACTGCAAGGGTAGATTCTTCCCTTATGTAGAAGTGTAGAGGTGGTATACCCAGCATTACCTCTAGTGCGTTTGATGGTGTGTGCTCATCAGCTTGTGATCGCCAGGCATGCTTGCCTTTGAAATCTTTCTAGTTCCTGTTACTGTTAATCATTAATTAAAAGTAGCTTATATGTCAATCCAGTGTATAAGCTATCTCCATTCCAAATTTCAGCTAAATTGACTCAGTAGTTGTGGTGTGAAGAAGTAATAAACTCTAATTGTGTACATTTATGATATTATTCTATTAACACATTACCTGCGAAAACCGCATGCGTTAGCGGGTTTATTTGTAAGCCGCGTAAATGCGGCTTTCACTCATAGCACGTGGGATACCTGGGAAAATCACACGTGTTTGCGAGTACAAGCAAGGCGAGATTCGTTTTTACATTTATCAGTCACGCATCTAAACATAATATATTATCAAGCATATGTAAGATTTTTTATTTTTATATTACAGGAAAGGAGGCTCGAAAGAAAGAATTAAAGAAAAATAAAAGACAAAGGCAGATGGTGAGAGCTGCAGTGCTTAAAATGAAAGATCCCACTCAAATTCTGGAAGAACTTCAGAAAATTGATGAAATGGGTATTGTGTCAACCAATGTGATAAATAAATTCATCATTATCATCATTATGGTCTGAGAGCCATTGACATTGAAAGCCCAGTCATGTGTGACGAAAAAAATTTTTTTTAATGCAATAATGTTTTACCGTCAATGCTGTTATCAATTATTTAAAGTGTATTCTATAGGAAATTTCGTACTCTTTCAGAAAAACAAATATATTATATACCGAGGTGATGATGAAATTTTACCCCCTAAATACATCTTCAAGTGTGTGACACTTGAAGAAGTGTTCATGGCCTCTTCAGCCAAAAAAGTTCTTTCCGTTTGTTTTTATGAAAGACTATGAAACTTCCTTTAATCAATATCTGAGACAACGGGAAAACATATTTGCATTTTTTTAATTTGCTTTTTAAATGAACACATACAAAGCTTATATTTTGTTAGTCTAATTTTTAACTATCAGTTCACTTTAAAAAAATTCATTGTTATTGGTACCAACTCCCAGTATTTTAGAAAGTAATCAACATCAACATAAACACACTTAATTTCATTGAGGCACTGATAAAAACAATTTAAAATTTTTGATGTGTTACTTATAAGTTATAATCCATTTTTTGCCGAGATTCATAATATCAAACTTAAACTTGATAAATACTAAACTAACTCAATAAATTAATAAAACTTCTTTTGTATGGAAACTCTGGCTTACGGAAGACTCTTAATTTGTCTTTTTTGCTAAAAACATTAGAATACAGTAATCAGTTAATAATTTTGATTTAAATTTCAGAGTATAATGTGTTGCAACCATCACCTCTTAATGAAAAAGTACTGAAAGAGAAAAGAAAAAAATTAAGAGAAACATTTGACAGGGTTTTGAAGATGTATGTAAGTATTCACAAGTAAGCAGTAAGCACAGAATGCCCTAAGTCAGTCATGGTTTAAATATTAGGTGTAAAAGTAAATCTATTTAAACAATAATTGAAGTTTTATATCAAACTAGCTAATGCCACAGAATTTGTCTGTGTGGATTTAAAATCCTGGGAATGTAGATAGCTCATACCCAGGATTAATACATAGGATAAATATTATCCAGGAAAACAAGAGTTTTTAAAAGTTACTAGATGTTAAAAAAAATTACATCTAGGTGTAAAATAAATAAATATATAATGCAAATAAATATAATAAATAATGCAAATAGGTAAACGTAAATGTTTAAAACTAATTTTGTACAGCAGTATAACACCTCTTTGGTAGGCCACTAATCTTGTGATGGGAATCAGGGTTCCTCAGACAAGAAACAGCTTAGTTACATAATTATCTGGAATACCAGGCACAACACTGATTTTTTCAATAATGGCTATGCTAAACTTGATTAATATTCTCTTCTCCACTGCAAATAAAATGGAAAGCTTGTGCTAAAGCAGTTTCAGATTAGCGTATTTTTTTTTTGCGTTTAAGCTCGTAGCAGCTTACGCGCTTACACGCGCGCCACATTTTGCGCGTCAAAAATCCGAATGCGCGTACACGCGTTTTAATTCAAATTTAAATTCAAAATTATTTATTTCACGTAGGCCAACCTGTGGCTCTTATGACAAGTCATGACTCTACCACTGGTTCGGAAAGCAGATTCTGCTGAGAAGAGCCAGCAAGAAACTCAGCAGTTGCTCTTTTCAAAATAATCATTTTACAATATTATTATGAAGCTATTACATTGTAATAAGTTTTTTATACTATCTTGTGGGCAGCTGGACGCCAAGCCGATTTAACCTATGCAACTTTGTTAGAATAAAATATAACATTTCCAAAATGAGGGGAAGTTCCAAAAAAAAAACCAATTCAATTCATGTTAAAACGGGCAGTCACAAAGTAGCCCCATTCCCGCCGGCGGCACCCGTTCACGAGCATGACGCATGGTCCAGCCGTTGCTTTGCTCGACCATATTTGATTATTGATTTAATCCGGCGTGTTCGCTCGTAACGGTGGGCGTGAGGGAAGGCATCTTTCGTAGCTCGCGCTTATACGAACTTATGAGCTCGTCAACGCTCGTACGACTTGCATGTGTGGCAAAAGCGCGCCTATATGCGCCTACACGCGCATCCAAAAACGAGCTTATACGCGCCGAAAAAACGCTATTATGAAACCGCCCTTAGGGTTGGATACGACTGCGACAATAGTGTGGGTGCAACAGGTGGGGATAGAACTGTTGACCTTTCCATTTTCCATTGGACCTTTAAACATTGGGCTATTGAGGCTTGTAAAGGCGTGTACAGAATATCACTGTACGTATTTCATTACAGGACAAAGATGATTCTGAAAAATGGGTAGAACTAAAACGCCAAGAGATGGAGTATGAAAAGCGGAGAGCCCACCTGATATCGTACTACGAGTCTGTGAAACACGCGCAGTCCGTACAAGTGGACGACATCCCCTTGCCTACTTTACAAGTAAGAATTACACTATACCTACCAGCATATTTTTTTATTTCCTTTTATTTATTTAAGTCATCATCATCTACAGCATTTTGCAGAACCTTGTGGGTAAATTGAACAAAAATAGAATAGAATAATTTTTTATTCAATGAACTTTTACAAATGCTTTTGAAATGAAAAGCTTCTATAGACTGTTCAAAATATGTTTCCTATTTTGATGGGATTTTTACAGGAAGATTTTATTTTTTTTATTCAATGAATAGGTAATCCTATACTGTGATCTCACCTGATGGTAAGTGACGATGCAGTCCAAGATGGTAGCGGGCTAACTTGGAAGGGGTACCGGGTATGACAGTGAACATTCAACCCATACCCCTAATCGGTTTCTACACGCCATCGTGCCGGAACGCTTAATCGCTTGGCAGCACGTTTTTGACGGTAGGTTAGCGTAGTGACTAGCCACGGCCAAAGCCTCCCACCAGACCAGACCAGAGACTATTCGGAAAATATTAATTCCCAAATTGACCCTGCCGGGAATCGAACCCGAGACCTCCCAGTTTTGTAACTGTGTGTCACACATAACACAAGTGTCACAAAGACCACAGCGCTCACCATTGCGCCAGGGAGATAAGAAATAAGCGGAATATTTTGCACACCTAGATTAAATGTCAGACAACTCAAAAGAGGTCTCTGTTCCCTAGACCAAAAAAGGTCTTTCTGAATCTTTTATTACTAAAGATAAGAAACTCAATAATTTTATTTTAGGTTACTAATATTTATGACATAAATATAATGTTGTGAAATGTGAATGAGAAGATTTTAATTTTTAGGCCATAGTCCACAGATTAACAGATTGGCAGATTCCTTACACACCATGCAGTTTCAAAATGTTTTCCTTCATTGTTAAAACAAGTTATTTAAAAAAATTTTTTCTGAAAATATTAATTTATTGCAGGTTCCCGAAAATATAATGTATGGCAATTTGCCGTCTCAAATCCCTCTGCCGCTCGACACAGTGCATCCCAACTTGCCAGTCAGGCCTATATTGAAGAAGGATTCAGTTTATAAAGTAAGATTCATAATTCTGTTGTACAATTTTGACGTGATAACGTCTTATAAATCGATGAAATACGGCTGCAAGCACGACAAAGTGTCACGTTCCGTCTGAGCCTGAGCGTGCAAGCGAGAGCGCGGAACAAGCAATAGAGAGGCACGATCGGCCCAAGCGTTGGCTTGTGGAGAGCGCCCGCCGCCGCCCGCCAGTCATCGCGTGCGCGCTGTGGTTAGCGGATGCGTCGCGAGCTAGTTCTGTGTTTTATGACGCTATCACGTAAAACTATCGTCCGTAAACCAACTTTACAGACAACCAATTTCTTTTAAATTAACTAAGCAGGTCTTAATGCTGTCACAGTGTACTTTGCAGAAAACGATAATGTTAAATTTAGACCTGTCAAGTTAGTTTAGAGATTATTAATTCAGAGGTGCGATTGTCTAAAGTTATTTCATTGATCGTAATCGTATTTGATGACATTAGCGTCAAAGTAAAATATACCACAACATCATTGAATTAAAGCTCTTTTTCGTGTATGCATTCTTATACGTTTAGGTATTAGCCCGGTCAATTTAGACATCCAAGGTTACAATAATTCCCACTTGGCTGAAAATTGGTAGGATTGTTCAAAACACCATTATAAATGAAATGTGAAAAGTCCTCATCGATCCGACATCTGGAAAAACAACTACTCGGTGTCAAACGTCACAAAAACGGCGTTTTCGCGATTTTCACCAAAACGGTAAGTTTTATCATAAAATTAGCCTTGACAAAAATTATAGATCAGATGATTATCTATAAAAAATGTCTAAATACTTTTTTCCTAAGAGCCACCGTTTTTGAGATATAACGATTCAAAAATTTGAAAGAGTTGTAATCGTCATAATATGTATTGTGAACTATGGGCTCAGTAAAATAATTCACACTTGGCTGAAAATTGGTAGGATTGTTCAAAACACTGTTATAAATGAAGTGTGAAAAATCGATTCGACTCCTGGAAAAAAATTTACTCGGGGTCAAAGGTCACAAAAACGGGTTTTTCGCGATTTTGAGCAAAACGGTAAGTTTTATCATAAAATTGAGGATCGATGAGGACTTTTCACATTTCATTTGTAATAGTGTTTTGAACAATCCTACCAACTTTCAGCCAAGTGGGAATTATTGTAACCTCACCCCTATTTTTTGGTCTAATTTGACCGGGCTATATCTACGATACGGCTCCATAACACTCCATGTTAAAATCGGTTGTACTGAATTTGTGACTTTAAATTAATACAATCAAGGATTATTTTACTTTGACGCTAATGTCATCGAAGACGAATACGATCAATGGATTCATAACTTTTATACTACACCTGCTCCGAAAGTACCGTCTGATTCGTGTCATATCGAGAAAGAGCGAGAAAGAAAATACGTCTTTACGTGGAGACAAATCTGCGGGCTGAAAAAATGTATGAAATTTCATTACTTACGTGCTTTAGCGGGTTGAAAAGTTGTATGAAAATACATTACATACGTGGTTGTTTTTAGGGTTCCGTACCCAAAGGGTACCAACGGGACCCTATTACTAAGCCTACGCTGTCCGTCCGTCCGTCCGTCCGTCCGTCCGTCCGTCCGTCCGTCCGTCTGTCAGAGGGCTATATCTCGTAAACCGTAATAGATAGACAGATGAAATTTTCACATATTATGTATTTCTATTGCCGCTATAACAACAAATAATAAAAATTAAATTTAATTAAAAAAATTTAATTAAAATGGGTAGGTGGGTAGATGGAAATTTTTTAATTTAATTTTTTTAACGGAACCCTAAAAGAGCGAGGCCCGACTCGCACTTGGCCGATTTTTTTTTTAATTTTTGATAAAATTAGTTCGTAATAAAAATACTTAAAAAAATTGTGGTAAGCTGGCTACTTTTAAGGTACGCCAGCTACTTTAGAGGTACGCCGGCTACTTTAGAGGTACTCCGTCTACTTTAGAGGTACGCAGGGTACTTTGGTGGTACGCAGGCTACTTTGGTGGTACGCAGGCTACTTAGAAGGTACTCAGGCTACTTTGGAGGTACGCTGGCTACTTTTAAGGTACGCCAGCTACTTTAGAGGTACGCCGTCTACTTCAGAGGTGCGCCATCTATTTTGAGGTACGCAGGCTACTTTGGTGGTTCGCAGGCTACTTTTAAGGTACGCCAGCTCGTTTAGAGGTACGTCGTCTACTTTAGAGGTACGCGGTGGTTCGCACGCTACTCTGGAGGTACGCAGGCTACTTTGGTGGTACGCCGGCTACCTGCGTACCTCTAAAGTAGCCGGCGTACCTCCAAAGTAGCCTGCGTACCTTAAAAGTAGCCTGCGTACCTCTAAGGTAGTCACCGAAGAGGTACGCCGACTACTTTAGAGGTACGCAGACTACTTTTCAGGTACGACAGCTACTTTAGAGGTACGCCGGCTACTTTAGAGGTACGCCGTCTACTTTAGAGGTACGCAGGCTACTTTGGTTTTACGCAGGCTACTTTGGAGATACGCAGGCTACTTTGGAGATACGCAGGCTACTTTGGTGGTACGCAGGGTATCTGCGTACCTCTAAAGTAGTCGGCGTACCTCTAAAGTAGCCGGCGTACCTTAAAAGTAGCCTGCGTACCTCTAAAGTAGTGGGCGTACCTCTATGGTGACTACTTTAGAGGTACGCAGGCTACTTTTAGCTGAAATTTTGTATTTATCAGATGAAGAAGGTGATGAAAGACGGATTAAGGTGGCTTTGGGAACTCTGTAATAAAACGACGTAACTCCATCGAGTTTGGGCTTGTTGGATTCGTCTTGACAAGTAATCTAGTCATATCACAGATATCCAAGGTCTGATGATGTAGCTAAGTTAAAAGCTTGTTTTTTAAAGATAACCTTTTTAATTTACGCTTGTTTATCTTTAGGAGAGGCCATCAGGCGTGGAACCGCCCGGTGTTCCGCCCGGACCGCCTCCGGACTACGAAGCGTTACTGCAAGAGGCTGCTAAAGCCGTCGACAAATTGCACAAGGAGAAGAAAATATTGCGCTTCTCCGATCTGCCGGACGAGGGGCCGCCTGGCGAAACTGTATGTTTCTTAAAATTCAAATTCAAATTCAAAATTATTTATTTCACGTAGGCCAACCTGTGGCTCTTAGGACAAGTCATGACTCTACCATCGGTTTGGAAAGCGGATTCTGCTGAGAAGAGCCGGCAAGAAACTCAGCAGTTGCTCTTTTCAAAATAATCATTTTACAATATTATTATGAAGCTATTACATTGTAATAAGTTTTTTATACTATCTTGTGGGCAGCTGGATGCCAAGCCGATTTAACCTATGCAACTTTGTTAGAACTTTGTTAGTGCTGATTTCACCTATGTCGAGTGACGCTTATCTTCGATTCGAGGATTAAATTGGGCGTTCTGGCAGTTCATCATCATCATCATTAGCAACCCATCAACGGCTCACTACTGAGCGCTGGTCTCCTCTCAGAGAAGGGTTACATAGGCCATAATCCACCATGCTGGCCCAATGCTAAATGGCGGACTTCACACACCTTCGAGAACATCATAGAGAACTCTCAGATCTGCAGGTTTCCTCACGATGGTTTCCTTCACCGTTGATCAAGTGATATTTAATTGCTTAAACGCACTTGACTCCGAAAAGTTTAGAGTTGTGTAACCGGGATCGAACCTGCGACCCCCTGAATAGGAGACCACAGTCCTAACCACTAGGCTATCACTGCTTCTGACAATTATTGTATTGATAATAATCTGTCAAAATATGAAATTTGAGCTCGGATAAGACTTATTTTACGTTGGTGAAATTGGCCCTTATTATTTCAGTTATTTTAAGGTGCTGATAAACTTGGGCATTTACTTATGCTAAGCTTAGCCTGAAAAGAAAGGAGAAAAATCACTTGGAATTCAACATTCGCAGTGTTTTAGTTTTTTTTGCTACTTCTCAGCAGGATCAGCTTTCCGAACCGGTGGTAGATTCTCGACTTGTCATGTCGAAGAGCCACAAGTTAGCGAACATGAACTAAATATTGGATAGAAGCAGGCGTTACTTTGCTTCAGTTCATGATTAGCAAGAAAAGGTTAGAATTATTTTGCTATAAAAAAGAAAAAACCTGTATGGTCAAACATCCAGTAACAAGCTAAGCACCGCTCACCTTCCCAAGCAAGCAAGAAAGTAAAGTTTCCAAGCCAAATGCAATGCCACCACCACTCACATGCACCACCACACAAGACTTTTACACTAATCATGACGCTCGTTTCGCCCCGACACCGGAGAATCCTCAGGATTTTACAATGCAGTATTGTCTAGTGATTATAGCAAAATAATTCTAACCTTTTCTTGCATAAAATAAATAATTTTGAATTTTGAAAATTTTTGAAATTTCTGTCCACAACCAAGAGACCAAGCCAGCCTCCACAAGCGGTGCACCAGCCAGCTCCAGAAGTCCCCGAGCACGAAGACCTGGACGGAGAAGCCATGGACGAAGACCACGAGATGGACCCGTCCCACGCTGCAGCACAGGCGCCCAAACCCACGTCACTGCAGCAGAGAATGTTGGCGCTATCCGGACAGAATATAGACGATTTTATGAAAGAAATGGAAGAAGTACATAAGAAGAGAGAAAGAGACAGAGCTGCTGATTTGACTGCACGGTGGGAGTTTTCTTTTCTCTATGGTTTTAATCGTTATCGAAGCTCAGAAGCCCTGGGCCTTGGCTTGATCAACTAAACGTGACCAGCTCCGAACCCTTAAAGCCCCCTTTCCAACCGTAACTCCTCTCAACTAAACGAAAAATTTGTGCTCTGAGTAAGTAAGATAAAAGTATAAATTGTTGCTTTGAACCCTTTCAATTTTCAATCTGTGTCCTTACCATTGTCCTGTAGTACATAGGGTATATTTTTTATTCCTATTATGTCAAAAATCATCGTCATCATCAACCAAAATGTTGCCAACTGTTGGATATAGGCTATAGTTTCCTATCCTCGGCCTTTCGCATCCAATCGACGCCTGCCACTTTCCGGATGTCATCGCTCCATCTAGCCGGGGGCGCTCTACACTCCGTTTGCCGAAATGGAAAAATATTGAAATCCATAAACGTTACATTTTTATTAAATATAGATATTAACGTTTTTGGTTTAGATTGACTGCTCTGAAACGCACGGGGCACGGCGCCAGAGACAGCGACTCTGATAGCGACACGGAGATCCACAGCGCGCACCATCACAGCCACCACGACTTCGCGCTGGAGCCGCCCGGCGCCGAGATCCGGCAGATACCGCCGCCGCTGTTGCCCCCTGGTGAGATAATACTACGTGTTGCACTATCGTGATGCTCTACCGCTGTGACGTCACAACACGGAGATCCACAGCGCGCACCATCACAGCCACCACTACTTCGCGCTGGAGCCGCCCGGCGCCGAGATCCGCCAGATACCGCCGCCGCTGTTGCCCCCTGGTGAGATAATACTACGTGTTGCACTATCGTGATGCTCTACCGCTGTGACGTCACAACACGGAGATCCACAGCGCGCACCATCACAGCCACCACGACTTCGCGCTGGAGCCGCCCGGTGCCGAGATCCGCCAGATACCGCCGCCGCTGTTGCCCCCTGGTGAGATAATACTACGTGTTGCACTATCGTGATGCTCTACCGCTGTGACGTCACAACACGGAGATCCACAGCGCGCACCATCACAGCCACCACGACTTCGCGCTGGAGCCGCCCGGTGCCGAGATCCGCCAGATACCGCCGCCGCTGTTGCCCCCTGGTGAGATAATACTACGTGTTGCACTATCGTGATGCTCTACCGCTGTGACGTCACAACACGGAGATCCACAGCGCGCACCATCACAGCCACCACGACTTCGCGCTGGAGCCGCCCGGCGCCGAGATCCGCCAGATACCGCCGCCGCTGTTGCCCCCTGGTGAGATAATACTACGTGTTGCACTATCGTGATGCTCTACCGCTGTGACGTCACAACACGGAGATCCACAGCGCGCACCATCACAGCCACCACTACTTCGCGCTGGAGCCGCCCGGCGCCGAGATCCGCCAGATACCGCCGCCGCTGTTGCCCCCTGGTGAGATAATACTACGTGTTGCACTATAGTGATGCTCTACCGCTGTGACGTCACAACACGGAGATCCACAGCGCGCACCATCACAGCCACCACGACTTCGCGCTGGAGCCGCCCGGTGCCGAGATCCGCCAGATACCGCCGCCGCTGTTGCCCCCTGGTGAGATAATACTACGTGTTGCACTATCGTGATACTCTACCGCTGTGACGTCACAACACGGAGATCCACAGCGCGCACCATCACAGCCACCACTACTTCGCGCTGGAGCCGCCCGGCGCCGAGATCCGCCAGATACCGCCGCCGCTGTTGCCCCCTGGTGAGATAATACTACGTGTTGCACTATCGTGATGCTCTACCGCTGTGACGTCACAACACGGAGATCCACAGCGCGCACCATCACAGCCACCACGACTTCGCGCTGGAGCCGCCCGGTGCCGAGATCCGCCAGATACCGCCGCCGCTGTTGCCCCCTGGTGAGATAATACTACGTGTTGCACTATCGTGATGCTCTACCGCTGTGACGTCACAACACGGAGATCCACAGCGCGCACCATCACAGCCACCACTACTTCGCGCTGGAGCCGCCCGGCGCCGAGATCCGCCAGATACCGCCGCCGCTGTTGCCCCCTGGTGAGATAATACTACGTGTTGCACTATCGTGATGCTCTACCGCTGTGACGTCACAACACGGAGATCCACAGCGCGCACCATCACAGCCACCACTACTTCGCGCTGGAGCCGCCCGGCGCCGAGATCCGCCAGATACCGCCGCCGCTGTTGCCCCCTGGTGAGATAATACTACGTGTTGCACTATCGTGATGCTATACCGCTGTGACGTCACAACACGGAGATCCACAGCGCGCACCATCACAGCCACCACGACTTCGCGCTGGAGCCGCCCGGCGCCGAGATCCGGCAGATACCGCCGCCGCTGTTGCCCCCTGGTGAGATAATACTACGTGTTGCACTATCGTGATGCTCTACCGCTGTGACGTCACAACACGGAGATCCACAGCGCGCACCATCACAGCCACCACGACTTCGCGCTGGAGCCGCCCGGGCCGAGATCCGGCAGATACCGCCGCCGCTGTTGCCCCCTGGTGAGATAATACTACGTGTTGCACTATCGTGATTCTCTACCGCTGTGACGTCACAACAGTCTACAATCTATGAATCTACATAGCAAAAACTGCTGTGGGATTGTCTAAAAATCATTGCTACAGTGTGACGATCGCAATCAGAAACACCTTTGATTGGTTGGTACTTTCTCGCTATTGGTTTAAATGAATTGACGCAGATGGTAAAATTAGCTAGTCAGAGGTGATTTTTCGACACTATTGCAAGCATTTTTAGACAATCCCACAGCTGTATGAAATGCTTGTGCTAATTAGACAGAATATTAGGTATCTTGTACGGTTCGTATTGAATACGCTGAAACTCACCGCTAGATACAGCGACACGGTGATTCATAGATTCCACGAATTTAAAAATGTCTTTATAATAGGTCTCCGGCCGCCCATGCTGCGGCCGCCCGGCGCGCCACCCGGCGCTCCCCCCGGCGCCCCCCCGGGCGTGCCCCCCGGCGTCCCCCACGGCGTCCCGCCCGGCCCTCCGCCTGGACCTCATCCCGGACCGCCGCTTGGAATTCCAGGTAACTTATCTATAGTGCAGATTTCCTTACTTGAGTATTCGAGTAAACAAACACCTCTTGATATGAATATCACTTATTTACACACTAATCACACATTTTGAACTATTTATAACTGTCTAGATCTGTTCATCAAGCACAGTAGTTACGATTTACACCAAAAATTGCTTCGAATTTACCATTATAAGATATTTATTTTCTCAAAAACGAAATATTTGTAGAACTCATTTGCACAGATTAGGAGAAAGTGACATTTCGTAGCCCTAGATTGTCTATGAATCGTTGAGGTGGGGACAGGCGAATGAGTGACCTTATGAATGGATTGAATCCATGGAACTAGGAATTACGACTAGTCTTCCTATTTCAATGATTGAATCATCGTTACAGTAGAGGTGAGTAACTTTAGAAACGTGAAATATAATGGATATTGATAAAAAATACAATAAATGTGCCAATAACGTTGATGATAACGTTAAAATTATTTTTAACGTTACATCAACGTTATTTTTAACATTATAAATACTATAATTATTGAGTTACATACGTTGACGATGTTGAGTTGTTGTCTGTTGATGAAGTTGTTGATGTAATAAATTGCCAAACCTATTCATTGGTCTCGTTATCATTCCGCCATTATTATTTACTGAAGAAAACAGGTAAATAAAAATACAATACTGTTTTTTTAAGAAAATTGTTCATATCACAATGTTACCCAGAAATGGGGGATACTTTAGAATAGGTCAAAAAATCTGATTAGTAATAAATCTTCGTTAATTTTTTCTTGTAAATTCCTCTTTTTAATATAATTACGAAAAAGATATTGTTTAGTTACTTTTTACGTCAAATTTGTAGTAATGGTACACATCTATGACCATCGCAGTTGGGATGAAAATCATTCAATTGTATAATGCTTTCAGGTTCGTTTAATCGCTCATGCGATAACTTCCCAACCCTATAAATTGTCTTTGGTTAACATTCGGCCATTATTGTTTACTCGAATACTCAAGTAAGGAAATCTGGACTATAAACTACAATTTGATATCAGATAAAACTAACTATAAAAGTCTTCTTACGCTTGCATTTGGAACATTTGTCAAATATTCGATGTTATTAAATAATAAAAATATTATCGTTTTACTTTTACTGCTGGAGTACGGAACTCTCGGTGAGCGAGTCCAATTCGCGCTTGGCCGGTTTTTTTTAATTGGCCCTGGTTTGGTCTGAAGTCAGAGTCATGGTCAGTCATATTATCAATCTTACCGGCAAAGATAAAGATAACACAAATAAAGAAAGAAATAATAAAGACTACACAGCGACTGAGTGTTCTGGTAACGCAGTCCAAATGGCCCTTGACCTTTTATCAACTGTGTTGTTGGCGAAAGTAAAGTTAAGGGTCAATTTCGTTCAAATACAATTTCTGTCTTTGAAAATTACAGTTAAAGGATGTACCGGGTAGGTATGTTTATTGTGGGAACATTGTTAACGTTTTTTACTATTATAATCGAAAGTCACAATGGAATCATGAAGTCCATGGAAGAACTACGAAGCAACGAACAAAACAATTCCAAATACTGCGCGTATTCCTTTTTTCCACGGTTTCAGGCGCTTATCTGCAGTGTACTAAGACTGCTAAGTTTTATTGACTATTTTCTTTTCTGTATACAGGAGGTCCTCCAGGGTTACCCGTCATGCCCACTGGAGCGCCGCCAGGGCCTCCTCCAGGGCTCCCCACCCGAGGGGGCCTGCGTCCCCCAGGGCCCCCACCCGGGGCCCCGCCTCGCTTACTCCGGCCGTTGGTACCGCCGCCTCCTCCGCATGTCTCCGTGCTCTCTGCCGCACCACAGCTCATATCCAAGAAGGACGCCGCTCAAGGTAATCCAGAGTGATCAAATCATACAAATGCGAAAGTGTGTTTGTTTGTTGGTTTGTCCTTCAATCACGCCGCAACAGCTACGGATTTTTTTGCATGGGTGTATTTGAACACCTGGAGAGTTATATAGGCTACTTTTTATCCCGGAATATCAAAGTGTTCCTGAGGAATTTTAAAAACTAAATCCACGCGGACGAAGTCGCGGGCATCAGTACATTAAAGATTGATTTCTTCTTCTTTGTCACCTGATAGACGGCCACTGCTGGACAAAGGTGGACTTGCATGGACTTTCACAGGCCTTAGTCTTGCGCCGCATAAATCCACCGGCTCCCTGCGACTCGTGTGATGTCGAAGATTTATTTGCTCAATATTTTGTTCACAGGCGCAACAATAAGTGCGAAGCCCCAGATCAGGAACCTTTCAGCCGACGTCACAAGGTTCGTGCCTTCTGCGTTGCGCGTGAAGCGAGAAGACAGGAAGACTAAGCCAGAGGTCAAGTCCACGTTACAGAGACCAGCGGAACAGCCCAAGCAGGCGCCTAGCAAAGACGACGCGTATATGCAGTTTATGAAGGAAATGGAGGGTTTATTATAGGATAATAATTATTAGGTTAAGTTATAATTTAATGAAATAAATATACATCGGTACTTAGTAATTTTGCTTTGACAATTGAACCACGGGACCAGTAACGCGCCTAATGCTACGAACAAAAAAGTCTGCCACTTTTGGTGCGGGGGGGAGGAAACACTACATACACAGAACTGCACACTTTATCAATTCCATTTGTGTCATTATGGCACACAAAAGACAAAATCTCCAACACTATTACATTTACGCACACATATAGGTTAAATACAGTGTAAGACAGACAAATTAATTGCGATGCTACCATATCGATATTTTATATCGATAGTTTTCCTAAGAAAAAACAGAAAATTGCCTAAGCAGCAAAACGCACTCAAACAAAATTTTAATCATCTAACTCTTTACTTGGTTAGCGTAACACGTCTTTTTTTAGGGTTCCGTAGTAAAACAACTAGGAACCCTTACAGTTTCGCCAAGTCTATTGGTACTTACTGTTGTAATTTGAGACTATAATCATTATAATATTATTGGTGAGGCCAACGGCTTGGCCAACGAGTCAACACCTGGAACACTAGGTTCAGGGGCCCATCAGCTAAACCTGAGTCCAGAGTCGCTGCCCAAGCGGCCTTTCACCGCGGTCAGATTTGTTCTCAACGTAGTGGTGACTTAATGATGGTAGGGTTGCACTGACCTTCCTTGCAGCAGTCAATCCTTGTACGGCCTGAGATAGTATGAGAGTGGTGAGTATGTGAGTGAGTATATTGTGAGGTTAAGTGTGAGGTGAACTTCTCAGGCCACTCGCAGCAGCAGGCAGGCAGCTAGTTATGGCCTGCAGCTGTGGACGTTGGGCTGGCGTAGCACTGTACACTTGGTTTGTCACTAGTTAATCACGCACACTTCCGCCGAGCGCGTGGCGAACAAAGGTCGGCGGGTTCCAAAAAAAGGTTCTTGGTTACGGACAACAATTAACAATTATGCTTATAGCTAGGTCGACACATAGACCGCTTGACGGCGCAACAAAACCGTAAAATAAACTAAAACTAGACACTTAAAAAGCAAAACGGGCGCGAGGCGACCCGGGAATTTTTACGTGAATACGTGTAATTTAGCTGTCAAACCAAAGGAACTTGCAAAACCACGCCCCAAAACGGCGGCAAGTTTTAAAACTAAGTATCTGTCAACTTCATTGCGAGCCAAAGAGATTGCCAGCGCTACGACCATGGAACAAGGAATTGTTGACAGGCACATGGCGCGAACAATTATAACTAGCAAAAAGCTGAGCTTTGTGAGAGCTCGCGTAGTTTTTCTAACGGGTAATAATTTTTACGTTAATGGTTATAAAATTATATTTTCTTTGACACATAACATATTTGGATATGAAATTAAATTACAATGTTAAATCACAAATCCATAGGCGTGATAGTTTTTCAGCGAATTGTACCACAAAATGTACAGTTTGTGGGATAGTGATAGGTCTCGCTCCGCTCTTAAAACTATTAAACTTACTAAAACTTATTAACTATTAAACTTATTAACTAACTATACTAAAAATTATCTTAAAACTTGCTCCTCCGCATCATATGCCGATGCCGTGACAACTTATTCAATAAAATCATAATAATATAACGTAAAGAGGAAAACATTAAAAAAATGCAATATTTATATTTTTTAATCATTACACTTTTTAGGGGTTCGAAGTAAAACAACGCGGAACCCTTATAGTCTAGTCAAGTCCGACCGTCTGTCCACCTAAACATTCGAACCGATTAGGGTACTCTCAATTTACACAATATAGGCTATATATTTTATCCTTAAAACTTAAAAAGTTTCCGCTAAAATCAACATTTAGTTAATAAACAATTAAGTTAATCCTTATATCACACGAAGTACTTAGATTCTATAAAAAATAGTCCCAACTACGGGTTTCATCTCGTAATCTGCAGTAAAATAAAAATATAATATATTGTAACGTTAATAAACAATACATTAGCGTTCGGCATAAGTTAAATAAAATTTAAGGGAGCTTTAATATATACATATTAATATTCCGATATTTTTGTCGAATTTATTTAATGTAATGAATTGGTTCATTTACATTTTATTAGGGCGAGCGGAGCGAGACCTATAACTATCCCACAAGCTGTACATTTTGTGGTACACTTTACTTAAAAACTATCACGCCTATAGATTTGTGATTTAACATAGTAATTTAATTTCATATCCAAATGTTATCTGTCAAAAAAAATATAATTTTATAACCATTGAGACCTATAACTATCCCACAAGCTGTACATTTTGTGGTACACTTTACTTAAAAACTATCACGCCTATAGATTTGTGATTTAACATAGTAATTTAATTTCATATCCAAATGTTATCTGTCACAAAAAATATAATTTTATAACCATTAACTTAAAAATTATTACCCGTTAGAAAAACTACGCGAGCCCCTCACAAAGCTCAGCTTTTTGCTAGTTATAATCCTCTTTAGTTTATTGCTTGCTGATGAATGTCGATGCTTCTTCAATGAGTAATAATTTTTTTATCGTTATCGATCCGCACCGCAGTCACATCACTTTTACTAAATTTAAAAGTTTGCAACCTTGTGCACTATGTAATAAAATCTAATTTTGCAAAATAATAGGGTGTATAGTACGAGATCTGGCTGCAGAATATACATCTACGATGTTGCCTATCAAAATGTAACCGCTAGTATTTTGAATTAAATTAGGTACCACTGTACTTTATTTGTACTACCGTACGTACGTTTGTTGTTGTTGTTGTTTGGTGGTCATCATGTTACTACCTGTGCAAACAGTAGTAGAAACGACTTAATAAATAGGTACTCCAAAAGAAATCTTCCTTTTCAAAATGACAAATTATAAAATTACAACAAAAATCAATATTGATGAAAAACAAAACCCCTTGGTTTTTACTTATATAACTTGGTTGGTTTATTTATGTAAAAAATAATATTAGATTTTATTCAAGTATTCAACCGTCTGTTACATAATAATTAAACATTTAAGCAAATTAAAAATTTAAAAAATGTATCTTATATTTCCGTGACTCTTATTTAAAAAATCATCGGAGCCCTCATTTACACTATCATCGCAGCTATCACTTTCATCGCTACAAATATCAGATTCGTCGACATTATCGGAAGATTTGTTCATGAAATCACATAGCACACTCTTAACTTCGTTGGAGTTGAGTCTCTCAGGAACCATGTTAGTTTTAGAAAACTATCTAATAGCAGCCAGCCATTATTTTCCGCGCAAAATCTGATACATTCCGACTCAGTGGCATTTAAACACATCGAATTAACAGATTGTCCACAAAAATTGTTGTTTGAAAGATTTCCAGCACGGTGGAATGTGCGTTGAGTCTAAACCTTTAATTCTTTTTATGTTGCGTTTTATATGTTATAATAAAAATATCGCAGCTATTCAGTTGAGAACACTAGCATTCGACGCATGCGCAGTGACTTTAAATCATCGTGGTCGTACAGCTGGCAATCGCTATCCTCGTCTGACTAGTTATGTATACGCGCTAACTCTCTTTCACTCTACATTAAATATTTACCATCTTTAACAACCAGCAACCCTTATTTGCGGCCAGATTTAACTAAGCAATCGTATATCATAATAAACAGAAATAATTAGCTTCAATTTGTTATAATATAAATAATAAATGTACGTTATGAACGTATAAATGTATCAAAATCATACCTGTATATACTTGGCTACGAAGAGGTGCGGCCAAGTGCACAACGGCATCCGTGATTTTTCAGTTTTTATATATAATTATTGCCGTGAAGAGGACGACATTTTATTTAAAAAACCAGTGAATGAATTTTTTTTCCGAAAAAACAATTAATAATAATTTAATTAAAAATAATAGCAACCACATTTTGATAGGCAACCTGGTAAATGTTTTCTTCGTCATAAATATATGCGTAAAATTTGGTTTTTAGCAAACACTTGATGAGTGCACTGATTCTGCAGCCGGATCTTAGACTAGTAGTCTTGTTACACAGTTTTGCTTGTCAATTTGATTTTTGTTATTCATTTTTCGAATCTGAACCTAAGTTCTATGTAGTGATGGTTGAAATTGCTATACAAAAGTAAAATAGTAGTAAGTAGTCTCGTGTTGTACTTGCGTGTTCAAATTTAAACCTTATTTGTAGCAATCAAAGGTTGAAATTCTTTAAAAAAGAAACAAAAAGTAGTCTCGTGGGGAGTGTGGTTACGTCACAACTCAACTTACGATTATCACTCCGATTTTAACGAGATATTACGTACTAGCTCACCTAAACGATGAAATTCTCGATTATTATTTATGATATTTCTTTAAATATTTTTAATAGAAAGAAAGCATATATCACAATAAAAATACTTCCAAATGGAATGTAATTCCCTATTTTTGTAAATTTGAGTTATTCATCTTATTCCTGCACATGTTAAGCGTTCAGATCAGCATTTTTCACGGAGCACCTACGAGTGCGAAAACGATTCATGTAATGATATAATCGATTCGAAAACAGTTTTTATAAGTGCACAAGATTTGAATCCATTACATTTTGGCAGAGGGGAAGGATCTTGCGAGGCGAGTCCAATTACGGTAGTAAATATCATTCGTCTATGTAATTTTGTGCTGTTTTATTTTTAAGCCTTGTGTATTTTTGAGAATTACACACCCTGTACATGATTAATTGGTGTAGGTACATAAGACAATACGTTTATGAAAAAGCACTAGAAGCTTCATGATGTTGATATTATAATACTAGCTGATGCCCGCGACTTCTTCCGCGTGGAGTTAAGTCTTTAAGATCCCTTTAGGAACCCTTTGTTTTTCGGGATAAAAAGTAGCCTATGTCACTCAGGTCACATAGGTACAAAGATATATCAAGCCGTTGCTCCGTAACAAACATAATTTCGCATCTTACTAATGTTATAAATGCGAAAGTTTGTTGGTTTGTCCTTCAATCACGCTATAACAGAGCTACGGATCGACGTAATTTTTTGCATGGATATATTTGAGGACCTGCCCGCCTAGCATGCACGTCGAAGTGATATCTCGCGCGAAGAGAGAAGTTGTCGATGTAGACTAATTTCTCGTTCGACGAATCCATGTGTGCAACCATGTTAGTGTCGATAGAGATATAGGTACAACGTGTGCTGAAAGTCTGAAAAACTACTACAGGGTACCCTTGTACCTTTCATATAGAACTCTTCAGCACAAGCATTGGACTCGAAGCCCTTATATAGTTTTTGAGTAAACCACACTGAAAGTTTACACCAATAACAATCTTAGCACAACCCTAGAAAAAATAACGCGTCGGTATACCTACTCCGCGCGCCACGCGCTTTGTAACCTATTCACGGTTAATCATAGGGTTGTCACAAGTAAGCGCAACAATTGAATAAGTTTGTATGGTAAAAAAATGTGCTTATTTCTATTCAATATTTTTATAGATGATTCTTTATTAGCTACACACACGTACCCTGCAATCATTTTTCGGAATTTCATTACAGGTTGTAATAATACGAGAAAAGGCGTCGACAAAATTTTCTCGCGCGTGCATGATAGGCGTGCTGGAGAGTGCTTTTATCCCGAAAAAACATAGTTCCCGTGGCGCACGGGATATTAAAACCATTAAAGATTTCTACAGGTACAACAATAAGTGCGAAGCCCCAAATCAGAAATCTATCTGCCGATGTTACAAGATTCAATTCGGCGTTGCATGTGAATCTAACACAAAATAGAAAAGAGGATTGTATACTAGAAGTTACCTCAGGAACTGTGTACGCCTATCGGTAAGTAGGTACTAGGTATTAGATACCTATGTGTAAGCATTGGTTGAAGTTTGTAAAGTGGGAGGTTATGTAGATTTAATATCATTTCTAGGTAATAAACTTTAAAATGTGTTTGAAATATTAATTAAGTAGTTTGTAATAGGAACTAAAGATATTATCATTCGATCGGCATTTCCGAGTTCATGCTATATTGGTGTTATTTTCCTACTATGGCAAGATAATATAATTTATTTTAGAACGATTCACGGTACGGTACGACGTTTTAGGTACGTACCGTTTCTTATAGGAACTCAATTTTATAGGGGGGGTTTCCCGAATTATGATGAAATGTTGTAATTATGGTACCTGTAGGGTTAGTACAAGATTGGATAGTTAACTATGAATAGTATACTATGACATTATCTACCATCAAATCAAAATAAACCGTAACAGTACTGAGTTAGAACTCAATGTCGTGTATGCATTCTTATACGTTTACGTAACGAAAACGCTCCAAATAAAAATCGTCTGCATTGAATTTGTGACTTTACATCTATACAATTACGGTTCATTTTACTTTGATGCTAATGTCATAGTTATCTATTACTATCAAACGAATTGAAACTCGGACTAACCACACTGGTTACAATCACCAACTTTGGACACCCACTTTCCCCGCTCACCCCACTCAACCCCAATTCACAAAAGGTTTTTAGCGAATTTTGAAAATTTACCTTTTTTTTCGAAGTGCCATATCTCAGTGACGAATTGGCATACAAAATTTTTGTTTTATAAAAATTGTAGTAAATTTAACGCTCTACAAAAAAGTATAGAAATACTTTTGCCGTAGGACGTAAGGGAAAAAAGTAATTGAGGAAAAACCGGAGGAAGGTCGAAAATTTTGCAGTTTTCCCCCACTCTCCTCTTTTCGCACAGGTAACAAGGTCCCAAACTTAAGAAAATGTTAATTAACCATCCCTGAACAACATCCCAAAGTTTCATTAACTTCCGACCTTTTTCCACCTAACCTCACTTTTTCCTACTTGTCGACTGGACTATTTTTTCGAAGCGCCATAGGTACCTCGGTAACGAATTGACATAGAAACATCTTTGTAATTTGTATAGTCAAAATTATATAAAATTTAACGCTCTACTAAAAAGTATAGAAATGTTTTTGCCGTACGATGGAAGGGAAAAAAGTTATTGAAGAAAAACCGGAGGAAGGTCGAAAATTTTGCAGCCCGGGGTCTTTTAGCAAAGGGTCCTCGAGGTCCAAAACTTGAGAAAATGTTAATTAACCATCCCTGAACAACATCCCAAAGTTTCATTAGCTTCCGACCTTTTTCTATCTGAAACTACCTGTCGACTTGGACTATAGATGCCATGGCCGAAATTCAGGACAACAGTAGGTAAACCGCGGCAGGTCTCCGACTAAAAGATTAAATACCTTTGATATTGTAATTATTTATATTAATTACTTCCTGTATGCATGACATTTACCTAGTAGGAAGGAAAATAACAAAAAGGTACCGACTCGACATTTTGTTAAATGTCAATTAAAGGTAAGCCTATTTACATATTTATGAATTGCACCCTCAGTGCAAGTTACTTACTCTGATGATTATTATCATATTTTTAGTTCCGAAAAAAGATGGATGGAGGATCGCTTCGTTGTCCGTCTGTCTATACTCTATCCGTGCGTCAAGGCCCTTTTTTTCAGGAACGGCTTAAGGTGGAAGACACGGTTCTGCCCGCGAAATTCTTATTTAATTTGGTTTTTCGCAATTTGTAAACTAATACGAAAAAGTAGGCATAATGGCATTCTAATTGCGACAATGGCAGTATCATCTTCACAGGTTTATATAAAAATCTTTACTTGAAAGTGTCCTGTTTAAGAAATTAATCAAAATATCGACTAATTTGTGAGTAACTCACTTCAAACTCAGTATTTTGATTAATTTCTTAAACTGGTCAATTTCAAGTAAAGATTTTTATGTAAACCTGTGAAGATGATAATTCCACTCGTGCAATTAGAAGGCCATAAGCCTACTTTGTCGTATTAGTTTACAAATTGCGAAAAACCAAATTAAATTTGAATTTCGCGGGCAGACCCTTGTCTTCCACCTTAAGAGGTACCATTCTACCTAAGTCGCTTATAGTTTAAACTGAACACAAAGGTCAATCGTCTCATAATACTGTGAAAAGTTCAAGTTTCTAGTTTAACTCAATGAAAAATTGCAGCTTTTCTAAGCGTATTTTTATACACAAGTAATATCCAGTGAGGTTTTTGCCATTAATTTTAATTTAGTTTTATCTTAAATCATTATAATTTTTTAATGTTATTTTAAAATGTAAAAAAATACATTTTATGATAGAAATTGCCTATGCATAATTAGTGAAGGGCGACTACGGAACCATACACTGCGTGTGGTCTGACACACAATTGGCCGCTTATTTACTACGGATCCGTAAACAAACAAGGAACCCAAGTTTCGTTCAGTCTGTCTGTCCACAGTCCGTCTGTGTCAGATAATTTTTGGAAATTTTAATTGCTATCATTACTTAAAAATAGGAAGGTCGGTTCTTTCTAAGGCGTAGGCACTAGGCATCAGCTAAGAAAGGATTTTACGATTATCCACCCCAGAGGGGATGAAATGGAAGTTAAAAAGTTATATGAAAGATTTTGAAGTCAGAGACATGGAAATAATAAAAAATTGTTCAAGTTGTTCTAGAAACTCATCCCTTGAGGGTGGTAAAATAGAGGGTGAAAGATTGTATGAAAAATAATAATTTTATTGTTACCTATTATTAATTTGTTTGGAATATATGGGTTGAAATGTTGGATGAAATTCGTGTATGAAGTTCAGCCAATTCAAGTCCAATGTGGCTTTAACCTATTTTACCTTAGCCGGCATTAAAGTTAAAAACAATTAGTGATTTCTCGTCTTAGCGACACTGCGCCGCACTGACAAGGAAACCGTTCTACAAGTGAAAAAATCAGACCGCCCGGTTAGTACGCTCGTCGGTTACGCGTTTCTCCGAAACCAATTATTCGAATCGTTTGCTAAGATTTGTTTACAGACAGCTAAGGAAATGTAGATTGTGGAAAATACAAAAGTTTGTGAGGATGGATAGATCATGGATGGATGTTTGTTATGGCGCTTGTGCACTTATTCGTATTCGATTCGTAATAGAATTCGTAAAAATACTATTCGAAGTGGCCGTCATACAAAACTAATAGGTCCGTCAAAAAACGAATCGAATGAGTGCGCGAACAAGCGCACGTACCTACATTTTGTATGTACACCACTTCAAATCGTATTTTTACGAATACGACTACGTATCGAATACGGATCAGTGCACAAACGCGCCCATATACTCTTTCACGCTGAAACTACTGGACGCATTTTGATGAAACTTCACAATGTACTTAATAGCTTATGCACATAGGCTACATTTTAACCCGGAAAATTAAAGAGCTCCCGCGGCCATAAAAACGGACGAAGTCACGGGCATCATCCAGTTCTAGTAGAACATAAATGTCCAAAGTGCAAGGATACCCCTAATGGTTGCCAACCTCATATAGGAGAGGGCACTGCCTTGGAAAGTCCTGTTATTTGTTCTACTGAAATAAAAGTTTACTACTCGTAATAAAAGTTTACCTCCTGGATTAAAAATTACTTAGGTATAAGGCATTGGTATCGATTATTTTATCAGCACGACACAATTGATGATGGGTTTCTCGCGAATTGATCAGTTTTATTACCATGCAGGAAACGACATTAAGACAAGATATGCATAATTAATCTACCAACATCGATGTATACCAATGATTGGAAAAGAGACAAGCTTGACTAGGTCAGTTGATAGCCGGTTTAATCATCTTTGTCACGATCGATTTAGAATTGATTTTCCGGGATAAAAAGTAGCCTATGTCACTCTACAGGTCCTCAACTATACTCATGCAAAAATCACGTCGATCCGTGGCTCTGTTGTGGCGTGATTGAAGGACAAACCAACAAATTTAAATCCGTCCAGTAGTTTCGGCGTGATGCGCGGCCAAGATACAGACAGACAGTCAGACATACAGACAAAAAATTAAAAAAACGTGTTTGTCAGCTCCGGCCTCCGACGCACGACTGGAGTTTACGCGCGACGCTATTTCCTTCTCTATGCGCGTGACTCAGGTCCGAGCGCGCCCCGACCGACTTTCGCTTCGGGGACTCTTTCGCACGAAAACCAACCTTATTTACTCAACGTTAGGGTAGAAATTTCAACGTTGTGAAAAACGTAACAGAAAAACGTAACGAGTTCATTGATAAATTGATTTTACTGCCCGGATTTTTCTCATAGCGGGCTGCTAAAATCGATTCTTAAGGAGTAAACTCCAAACAAAATTGTTTTGGCTTCAGTCTCGATTATAGAGTGCCCTCAAAAAAGAATTTTCAAAATATCTTCAATATACAGAATTGGACCTGTTACAGTTTTATTATAAGTATAGATTATTATTTATGGTATAATATACCTAATAACAATTGAATTATGTATTACTCCATATTAGGCCGCTATTAGGCCCGCATTAAACGTTGCCTCGTTCATCGTTTATCGTTGCGAAATTGGCACCCTTTGGGTACGGAACCCTAGTAAACATGTAAGTGTGTCTGTATACACTAAGCAGCCCAACGTCATGCCTGTAAGACTTTTAATGAACAAGCAGAACTTTTTGACTGTGCTTTATAGATTTTTTAAAAGATATTATGATTGATTGATGAACGTTGGTGAGAGGTCATTCCAGATCCAAATTCCAGAATATGAATGGTTTTTGCATAATTTTTCGCACCCATCGATGTACGCACTTAAATCAGAATAAATTTTATAAACACATATCAAAAATTCCGAAGCCAGCGGGATTCGAACCCACATCTCTTGGGAAACGCGCCCGAGTGTGTTAGCCACTTACACTATAGCCACGGTCGAACTACACGTCAGCATCGAAATTAGTGATATGTATCTACTTTCTCAGTTTAAGCAACTGCTAGCGACATCTAGTAGCAACACGTTACAGTTATTGATCTTACTACTAACTACTACGTTACTAATTTCGATGCTGACGTGTAGTTCGACCGTGGCTATAGTGTAAGTGGCTAACACACTCGGGCGCGTTTCCCAAGAGATGTGGGTTCGAATCCCGCTGGCTTCGGAATTTTTGATATGTGTTTATAAAATTTATTCTGATATTTCCTTAAGTGTAGGTAAACACTTTAATAAAAATAAAAATAGTAAAAAGCATTGTGGCATCTCTAGTTCCTAACGAGCTCCATTGCAATATGGGGTCTTGGAAAGTAGATCAATAACTGTAACGTGTTGCTACTAGATGTCGCTAGCAGTTGCTTAAACTGAGAAAGTAGATACATATCACTAATTTCGATGCTGACGTGTAGTTCGACCGTGGCTATAGTGTAAGTGGCTAACACACTCGGGCGCGTTTCCCAAGAGATGTGGGTTCGAATCCCGCTGGCTTCGGAATTTTTGATATGTGTTTATAAAATTTATTCTGATATTTCCTTAAGTGTAGGTAAACACTTTAATAAAAATAAAAATAGTAAAAAGCATTGTGGCATCTCTAGTTCCTAACGAGCTCCATTGCAATATAGGGTCTTGGAAAGTAGATCAATAACTGTAACGTGTTGCTACTAGATGTCGCTAGCAGTTGCTTAAACTGAGAAAGTAGATACATATCACTAATTTCGATGCTGACGTGTAGTTCGACCGTGGCTATAGTGTAAGTGGCTAACACACTCGGGCGCGTTTCCCAAGAGATGTGGGTTCGAATCCCGCTGGCTTCGGAATTTTTGATATGTGTTTATAAAATTTATTCTGATATTTCCTTAAGTGTAGGTAAACACTTTAATAAAAATAAAAATAGTAAAAAGCATTGTGGCATCTCTAGTTCCTAACGAGCTCCATTGCAATATGGGGTCTTGGAAAGTAGATCAATAACTGTAACGTGTTGCTACTAGATGTCGCTAGCAGTTGCTTAAACTGAGAAAGTAGATACATATCACTAATTTCGATGCTGACGTGTAGTTCGACCGTGGCTATAGTGTAAGTGGCTAACACACTCGGGCGCGTTTCCCAAGAGATGTGGGTTCGAATCCCGCTGGCTTCGGAATTTTTGATATGTGTTTATAAAATTTATTCTGATATTTCCTTAAGTGTAGGTAAACACTTTAATAAAAATAAAAATAGTAAAAAGCATTGTGGCATCTCTAGTTCCTAACGAGCTCCATTGCAATATGGGGTCTTGGAAAGTAGATCAATAACTGTAACGTGTTGCTACTAGATGTCGCTAGCAGTTGCTTAAACTGAGAAAGTAGATACATATCACTAATTTCGATGCTGACGTGTAGTTCGACCGTGGCTATAGTGTAAGTGGCTAACACACTCGGGCGCGTTTCCCAAGAGATGTGGGTTCGAATCCCGCTGGCTTCGGAATTTTTGATATGTGTTTATAAAATTTATTCTGATATTTCCTTAAGTGTAGGTAAACACTTTAATAAAAATAAAAATAGTAAAAAGCATTGTGGCATCTCTAGTTCCTAACGAGCTCCATTGCAATATGGGGTCTTGGAAAGTAGATCAATAACTGTAACGTGTTGCTACTAGATGTCGCTAGCAGTTGCTTAAACTGAGAAAGTAGATACATATCACTAATTTCGATGCTGACGTGTAGTTCGACCGTGGCTATAGTGTAAGTGGCTAACACACTCGGGCGCGTTTCCCAAGAGATGTGGGTTCGAATCCCGCTGGCTTCGGAATTTTTGATATGTGTTTATAAAATTTATTCTGATATTTCCTTAAGTGTAGGTAAACACTTTAATAAAAATAAAAATAGTAAAAAGCATTGTGGCATCTCTAGTTCCTAACGAGCTCCATTGCAATATGGGGTCTTGGAAAGTAGATCAATAACTGTAACGTGTTGCTACTAGATGTCGCTAGCAGTTGCTTAAACTGAGAAAGTAGATACATATCACTAATTTCGATGCTGACGTGTAGTTCGACCGTGGCTATAGTGTAAGTGGCTAACACACTCGGGCGCGTTTCCCAAGAGATGTGGGTTCGAATCCCGCTGGCTTCGGAATTTTTGATATGTGTTTATAAAATTTATTCTGATATTTCCTTAAGTGTAGGTAAACACTTTAATAAAAATAAAAATAGTAAAAAGCATTGTGGCATCTCTAGTTCCTAACGAGCTCCATTGCAATATGGGGTCTTGGAAAGTAGATCAATAACTGTAACGTGTTGCTACTAGATGTCGCTAGCAGTTGCTTAAACTGAGAAAGTAGATACATATCACTAATTTCGATGCTGACGTGTAGTTCGACCGTGGCTATAGTGTAAGTGGCTAACACACTCGGGCGCGTTTCCCAAGAGATGTGGGTTCGAATCCCGCTGGCTTCGGAATTTTTGATATGTGTTTATAAAATTTATTCTGATATTTCCTTAAGTGTAGGTAAACACTTTAATAAAAATAAAAATAGTAAAAAGCATTGTGGCATCTCTAGTTCCTAACGAGCTCCATTGCAATATGGGGTCTTGGAAAGTAGATCAATAACTGTAACGTGTTGCTACTAGATGTCGCTAGCAGTTGCTTAAACTGAGAAAGTAGATACATATCACTAATTTCGATGCTGACGTGTAGTTCGACCGTGGCTATAGTGTAAGTGGCTAACACACTCGGGCGCGTTTCCCAAGAGATGTGGGTTCGAATCCCGCTGGCTTCGGAATTTTTGATATGTGTTTATAAAATTTATTCTGATATTTCCTTAAGTGTAGGTAAACACTTTAATAAAAATAAAAATACGCACTTAAATGCCTATAAATAATATAATTACATAAATATGTACCTGTACGGTAGCATTTACAAAATATACCTAGTATACATATAATATTATGGCTATATTTTTTTAAAGAGCCAGTTAAAATTTTGGTGAACACTAAAAGTTTAAATTATGTACGTTGTTATAATAAAAAGTTGCACGGGTTTTTGTGGAATAATATGAATAGGAGTAGGTATAATGTTACCAAGGTTAAAGATATCGCTGAACTTACCTTTAAGTAGGTGTATTTGTTACACATTGAAGACAAGGGTCTGCCCGCGAAATTCAAATTTAATTTGGTTTTTCGCAATTTGTAAACTAATACGACAAAGTAGGCTTATGGTATTCTAATTGCGACAATGGCAGTATCATCTTCACAGGTTTATATAAAAATCTTTACTTGAAAGTGCAGTTTAAGAAATTAATCAAAATATCGACTAATTTGTGAGTAACTCACGTCCAACTCAGTATTTTGATTAATTTCTTAAACTGGTCACTTTCAAGTAAAGATTTTTATGTAAACCTCTGAAGATGATAATTCTACTGGCGCAATTAGAAGGCCATAAGCCTACTTTGTCGTATTAGTTTACAAATTGCGAAAAAACAAATTAAATTTGAATTTCGCGGGCAGACCCTTGTCTTCAACCTTAACATTAAAATACATACATATAGGGACTAGGGGCGGTGTCATCAAAAACTTCTGTAGTTTCATGGCTGAATGGTTATTGTTTTGTTTTTTTACTAAATATAGGTAAGTAGGTAGTTACTTACCTACAATTTTTTTTTCCTTTATTTTAAGGCTTTTACCTATCAGGTATGTCAGCCTCATCATATTACCCTAAGTACCCTATTCACAATAATTAAGAAGAATATAATACAATCATTTTCTTATGAATAATCTGAACAGATTCCAAGCTCCGTCAGAAATGGGGTTACTTAACAAACTGTGAAAAACGCCAACTTGGAATCTGTTCAGATTTAACCATTCCATCAACTGATTCCTTCCCGACTGATACCGGACGCATTCCTCCAACAAGTGGGTCACATCATCTGTGACGCCACAGACGTCACAGTTAGGGGAAGATGTTTTTCCCATGAGGAAACCGAACTTGTTGGCAGGAATGTGCCCTGACCTAAGCCTATGTGCCAACACAACATATTTTCTGTTCATTCTAGTGTAGCTGCTCCAAGGTATATGAGGAGGCTCACACTGCACCTCCAATTTGAATAAAAAAATTAATAAATAAATAAATAGTGGTTGTAATCGCAGCTTTGCTTAGTTAATTGAAACGAAGCACGATAAACATTAAATCTTTGTGCAATGATCTAAAATCTGAATGCATCCAAAAAGGGTGCAAAATTTTACGTAAGAAACCTGTGAAATAATTTATGTTGTCTAAGTTCTACTATGTAAGTGTAAGTGTATGTTTAGTTAACTCTTTAGTAGGTACTTACCAATGGTCTGCGCTAAGCCGCGGACAGACGGACAGTCGGACAGACAGACGGACTTGAAAAAACTAAGGTTATATTAGTAACACATACATACCACGGAAACACCCAACTACCTATCAATAATCTTCTATCTATATAAATAAAAATGAATGTTGGTAAGCGCATAACTCAAGAATGGATGGACCAATACGGTTAATTTATTTTTTTGTATGTTCCTTAAGGTCCACGGAAGGTTTTAATACTTAATAAAAAAATTAAAAAAATTATAATAGATAAGTTGGCGGTACGAAGTTCGCCGTGTCAGCTAGTAAATAATAATTAAATATGGGCATCTAGTAGGGTAACGAAACGGACCAATATTATTAATTTAAACTTTTTGTTTGAAGCTTTGTTTTTGCAGTGGTTCTAACATATTTCATCTGAAGTACAGTTAGATTTGCTCAAGTAACTGTACCTAACTTGGCCAAAGGCCTGTGGCAGACCTCTGCCGCAAAATAATTATAGTGAACCCAAACGAGTTAGTAATTTATATTTTAAGCGCATTTCTATTATAAATTTATATTTTATGTCTGAGTACAGCGCCGAAATTGCGTGGTTAAGGAGATTAATTGTGCCCATCTTTACCTTTCCTAATTTTAGGTATCACCTAGAAGCTAAAATATAATGTAAACCATACTGTTATTTCATTTGCACTATCATATTTTCTTCTACTTCTTCTTTATCGACCCATCTTCACTGCTGGTCGAAGGTCTCTTGCACTTCCACAGGCCTCGGTCAAGATCCAGCATTTGTCTGTGACCTAAGGCGACCTATTTGATGTCATCGTTTCACCTAATGGGGTTCTGCCAACATTTGTACCCCCCGCCCAGCCATTACCACGACTGCAGATTAGGAATAGCGAGAAATAGGAAATAGAAACGACCAACACGTCTGCCCAACGCGGTCATTATACTTTGTATGGTGAAAACCAAAAGGCCATACATAGTCTCTAGTTCAGTATCATTTTTAGTTCACTTAAAGGTGAACATGACATTTGTTAGGCAATTGAATTTGTGGGCTACCTACGTTATGAGACGCTTATGAAGGGGACGATTTAAATTTGGTCGGTGAAAAAAGGCATCATAGTCAAACCTTTACGAAATTCGCATGTTGGTTATGTCATGGCAGAGCTTCAGCGGTTTCGCTGCTACGACCTAGTTTCGCAGAGATGCGCTATAGGCCTTAAATACACAAAAATATTACAGCCATAATATAATATTATTGTACCTATGTGCCTATGTTAAATATTTTAATCAACTATTTAATGAACTAAAATATACCTATGTTAAACTTGATCGATCCGTCTTACCTACCACAAAAACTTACACAAGTTTATCTGATGGTACGATTTTAGTTTTTGTATTGGAAATCTGTCAGGTATATCTAGTAGGTAGTATAGATCATTATTAAACGTTTTAAGGATTCCGTATTAAAACAAGAAACCTCAATTTCGTTTAGAAACTTTATAGCTATTTATAGCAAAGTTGAAATTGGGTAGATATACAGCTATAAAAACTGGGAATGAAGAAATCCCAGCTATAATCACACAAGATTAATTTCTAATGGAATAATATGGTGAAGAGTTAGAGTAGGTACTTACTACTTAGCAGTAAGCCCAAATGTTCTGTCATAAGCATAACGCCTTTGAGTGGAGGCCGCGTTTCATCAAACGGAGTGTACGCGGCGGCGCCCCCCGACTCGTTGTAGCAATGTCATCCGGAAAGTGGCAGGCATCGATTGGGTGCAAAAGGCCGAGGATAGGCGACGCGGCGGTCGTTGGCGCTACTTAAGAACGCGTAAGTATAACACCAAAAAATCAGATTTCGCGATGAAATAAAACATAGCCGCAACCTCATGTGAGGTGCGACAAAAGAAAGCGTTTTGCGCGGAATAGGAGTGTAGTAGGCGCCAAATACTTTGTAACTCGTAAAATATTCATTTTCTTTTCAATTCACTGGGCTCTACACAATACTCTCTTGATAATATCAATCGGAATTTAATGTAAAAATTTTGGCTCTGTAATATGCAACACATTGAAAATATATGAATATTGGTTAAAAATTAGACCTAACTTCGCGATTTTTTATTATCGAACAAATTTCACCACTTTATGTTTTTGCCCAAGCACGTCCCTTGGCAGTATGATGTAATTTTTGCGTGTTTTTTTTCGGATAGTTGAAACTTGATCTACTACTGTAAAAATCAAATCTGTTTACTGTTAACGAACGTACACCCACTGAGTAAAAACACAAAGAGTCCTATATTATGTCCAACAGTAGATGCACTCTGGCTGATGATGATGATGAAGATGACTATTGTGTGATGTGTGATGCGGGTTGCTACGTTCCCTCAAATATGGTTGAGCGAAGCAACGGCTGGGGTCATGCGTCATGCTCGTGAACGGGTGCCACCGGCGGGAATGGGGCTCCTTTCTGTCTGCCTGTCTTAACATATATTGAATTCTAAGTAAGTATGCTTTTGTGGACCTTCCCCTCGTTGTGGAAACACTGATTAAATAGCATAGTATCTATAGTATTGTAAACTTGTTTTGAAAAGAGCAACAGCCGAGTTTCTTGCTGGTTCTTCTCGGCAGGAAGGGCATTCCGAACCAGTGGTAGACTCATCGACGATTCAAAAGCACTTTACAGTTTATTTGATAAAAAAAAATCTTTTCTATTCTATTTGCATTACTACGGAACCCTTTACCTACCTTAAACGTGTTCTGACACGCATTTGACCAGTCACCAGTTATTTAACTTTTTGTGGTAAGACCTTTGATCTTGATTCTATCTACCTATACTGTATCTCCCAAGTCTCAATTTAAATAGGTAAGTAATGTAAACCGATGAATCACAATGAATCATATTTATAAATTCATACCCAAAGTTGTGCTCAATACAATTATTACAATCTAGCCTAACTGGCTAAATAGTAATTTTCATTTATCCTAACTTATAAAATTAGGTAGGTACTAGCTGATGCCCACGACTTCGTCCGCGTGGATTTTTATTCAAATATATAAATATTTAAAGGGTTTAATAGTTGAGAGCGGTAGGAATTATGTATACCTACTGTGGGTTTTTTTCGTGATCATCATTAGCAACCCATTAACGGCTCACTACTGAGCGCAGGTCTCCTCTCAGAGAAGGGTTATAGGCCATAGTCCACCACGAGCTGGCCCAATGCGAATTGGCGGACTTCACACACCTTCGCGAAAATTAATAAGTATAGTATCTACTCTCAGATGTGCAGGTTTCCTCACGATGTTTTCCTTCACCGTTGAAGCAAGTGATATTGAAACTTAAACAATTTTTTTATTTTTATTAGGTACCAAAACGTTTATTAATAACTTTAACATCGGTATACCCATGTTATACCTACATAGGTATACCTAAAGCAAAATGTATAATTTAATCTAACTACATACAATGACATCTACCCGTGTAGTTTATTTATTAAGTAGCTGATGCCCGCGACTTCGTCTGCGTTAATTTAGTTTTTAAAATCCCTCGGGAACTCTTTGCTTTTGCAGGATAAAATATAGCCTGTCACTCTCCAGGTCTTCAACTATAGGTACCCATGCAAAAAATCACGTCGATCCGTAGTCATCCGTAGCTCTTTTGGGGCGTGATTGATGGACAAACCAACACACTTTCGCATTTATAATCTATTTCACATATAAAGTGCAAGTGCATATAGTCGACGTGGGTTTTTACACAGGTAAAGTTGAGGACCTGGAAAGTGACAAAGGCTACTTCTTTTTCCGAGAACAAACATTTAATAAAAACCTATAATAAAAAATTATTTTCAAAAAACCGACTTCAAACGCCCGTGCCACTAATAAATATATTATTTATTGCTGATTTTTTAAAAACCGCTCGACTGATTTCGATAAAATTTAAATAAGACCACCTGGGAAGTATACCCTTTCAAACAAAAAAAGAATTTTCCAAATCGGTTCAAGCGTCTGCGAGTAATCGGTGAACATACATTAAAAAAGATTCCGACGAATTGAGAACCTCCTCCTTTTTTTAAGTCGGTTACACATCAGAACCATCCATCCATCCAACCATCCATCCATCCATCCTTCCATCCATACATCCATCTTCACAAACTATCGCATTAATAATATTAGTAGGATAGGATATAGTTAATATAGTTATAGTTAGTAGGAGGAGGATACAAACATACATAAATACATAAATACAAACATACATACATACACACATATATACATAAATACATACGTACATACATATATACATGCATGCATAACATACGCATATCCCGCAGGAACTGTTTGTTTTCCCGGGATAAAAAGTAGCCTTTGTCAGTTTTCAGGTCCTCAACTACGCCTATTCAAAAACCACGTCAATCTGTTGGCGCATAATTAAAGGATAAATATGTGAAAAGTAGCATACTAATATCCCGCAGGAACTGTTTGTTTTCCCGGGATAAGAAGTAGTCTTTGTCACTTTTCAGGCCCTTAACTTTACCTGTGCAAAAAAACTACGTCAATCTAAAACTCCATTGCGCGTATTTTGAAGAACAAATGTGTAAAAAATAGCGTCGCTATCCCGCCGGAACTGTTTACTTTTCCGGGATAAAAAGTGTCAACTTTTTGTCAAAAGTATCTGAGATTTTTACAATCATTGAAAATATTTGAGTGTGCGAGAGAGAGGGATGCGAAAAGCTTAGAAAAGTAATAGTGCATGTGCAACTATTTACTTACACTTAATTTTCTTACGAGCTGCAGTAGTAAAACCGATCCTTGTAAGGAGAACCGTCGAGTCATAATATTAATAATGCTGGTAAAGTTTATGTAATTTTTAAAATATTACATACCACATTTTTTAAAAGCTTATAGTGGCTGTGACATACAGAATTACAGACGGATGCACTGGATGAAAGGGATGAAACTAAGAAAGTTCCTTAATATGTTTTACAAAGGAACCCCAAAAATACGGAAAGTTCAGGTTTAATAAAACATTTAAAATAAGTTAAAGTATAAAATGTACTGCCTGTATTCTTCGGTGACCTTAGGTGTTTAAATAAATAAATATTCCAAACAACTTTTTTGAACTGGAATTGCAATCATCGTTTTATTTTACTTTAAATTGATTTTAAAGTTTTATTTTAAATTTAAATTGACTTCTTTTACACCCTGACAATTCATATTGTAAGGCCAGTACGCCCTAGCAATTCATCACGTAAGGCCTTCGTCTATGTGTAAGGCCAAGCCATAGACGAATGATATTTACTACCATAATTGAATTGTCAAAGGGCCAAGCACACACTACAACTTTTATCGGATGTTCTGCAACAAGTCTGCAAGTTGCAACCAATATAATTTTATGAGTAGGTACTACTACTAGGCATCTACTAGGTATGTTATGTACACGTCATTCCCCCTTCTGATGTAGGCGGCACAGGATCGTGTTCTGTGGCGATCGTTTCAAGAGACTTATGTATCTCCAGCAGTGAACATCTATCTATTTTAATAGTTAATATAGGTACATGACAATAATGACATAACATTCAGAATTCCAGATAAGACTACTTTTTCCAGGAAAACGAAGAGTTCCCACGAGATTATAAATTTGCGTGCAAGAAGCGTTTTGTGTAAAAAGTGCGAGTCTTGATTTGCTTATTCATTTTTTTTTTGTTTTTATTAATCGTTAACTTTGTGTGTAGAGGTTTATTGTTAGTGTCAAAAAACTATGCTAGTTAGAGCGTTGGTTTTATTTTCCCTGTAAAATATCGACATTTTGCACGATTAATCAAACAATTTTAGGTATAAAAATAAATAAAAATCTGTTTTAGAATATACAGGTAGAATATAAAGCCCTTTCATATGATACCCCACTCGAATTTTCAAAACCCCTAATTTTCCCCTTTAAATTAAACTAGAAATAATTTACGATTTTTTTTATTCCAATGATGTTGGGCCACTATTATGTACAAGTGTTCCTTTCATGTCAGTAGCTTTAATAGTTACTAAAATATAATCGACTGTGACAAACGGACGGACGGACGGAGAAAATAGCACCATCAGGGTTCCATTTTTACAATTTGGTACGGAACCCTAAAAATCCACACTAGTGAAAATAAAAAATTGTATGCTAATGAATATTCAGTAACTGTTTATAAATTAAGATGATGTCATAAGGAATGGCAAAGCACTTTCTCCTCTCATCATCAAGTGCATGTTATAGAAAACTGTTACCTATCTAAATGTGTGAAATGAAAACCAAACTAAGTATATGCCGCGCTATATATTTTGGAGTTAATCCTTCAATAGTTCGACAGTAACAATCAAATCAACTAGCTATTGACCGCGGTTTCGCTTGCGTGCGTGAAGGTCTACTCGTGCGATTTTTAAAACAAATGAATTAGCCACGCATTTAAATTACCTTTGCCTGTAGATATATCAGGTGTCTACTATTGTTATTAAAACTCAGCCTACAGCATTGGCGCAATGTTTTTCGGTCTTCTATCGGATAAGCTTTGGGGAGCTTTTGGCGCTTAGAAACTTCACAACTTATTATCCTTAACCGTTGTACCTACCACAAAACTGAGACAAGCGTGAACATCAAATCAGTATGTGCTTGAAATCCAGCCTTCTCGCACAGAACGCTTTAAGTAGTTCAACGCTTCAGAAGCGAACAGCAATGGGTGTGGAACGCTCTTCAGGCGTAAGTGTTTCTTGTCACGTAGGTGACTTAAGTACCTTCAAGGCAGTGAGAATACGCAAATTCTAAACAAGCGCGCTCAAACGTAGACCTCATCAATGTTACTACCTAGTTGTTATTATTCTTGCAGTTGCTTTGCAGTTTCGACAACGTTGCATCGCTAATGCAAGTAATCCCTATATTTCACTCTATAAGTAGTTATTTTCCATGCAAGATCATGATCTTGTGCAAAAAAAGTTCTAGAAGTATAATTTAATCAAAACAAGGTTTCGACCTTCGTGACTTAGCCTTTTTTCAGAGAATGGAGTAGGTATTGCTCTATAATTTGTTTCACGTTTCTGCACACGCGGCGCGTATTGCGTCGCGTCGCGCGGTAAACTCAAACATTATTATGGCCAAGTATGAGAGCGTTCAGGCAGAAGCATTTGCGTCGAACGCGGCGGCGCACGCGGCGGGCGCCGCGGACTCACGCCGCGCAGCGCGCCGCGTGTACAGAAACGTGCCCTAGGAGTAGGAAAATTCCATGACCAATACGATATATCACAGGTCAACAAAAGAAAACCGATGGATTGATTAATTGTTTGGCCCGTTAAACCATACAGGATAATTGATATAAACTAAGTAAACATAAACAAAACTGTAAAACCAAGCGACTGTGCTTTTTATTGCACTAAATAAATGTATCAACTCTTAGTGCAATAAAAACCACATAGTCTTCTTCTTTTAAACATAATCTAAATACTATAATAAAAGGAAAAGTTGTCTGACTGACTGATTGTCTGACTGATATATCAACGGCTCAAACTTGGATTGGGCTGAAATTTAGCATACAGAGCTATTATGATGTAGGCATCCGCTAAAAAAGGATTTCTGAAAATGCAAACCCTATGGGGTAAAATAGGGTTATGAAAAGTCGAAATTAACGTGAGTATGAATAAAAGGAAAAAGAGACCGACTGACTGACTGATCTATCGACGCACAGCTCAAATCACTGGACGGATCGGGCTGTTTGGCATTAGGGTTTGGGTCCCGGGACGTCTCGTGTCTCGAAGTCCCGGGACTTTTCGTAATTATAGTTGTCTCGAGTCCCGGGACTTTCGGGTCGAGACTCGAGACGAGACAAGATTGTCGGAAGTGTTATTATTTAATTATGAAACAAATCTGTGATTCTGAGAATTAACAATGTTATGATTATGACCAATGATTAGATACTAGAGTTACTAGATAATAGTAAAGTTAATAGTAAAGTTATTAAGAATTAGTATGATTTTTAACTAAGTTCGTTTTATAACTAAGTATAAGATTTAACTGCTTAAAAGTGAATCTGTGTGTGATTAAAAGAAATAAAAAAAACAATTATCAAGACTGAAATTAACGTTAAAGTTATTAAGATTTAATTTTCTGTTTAATAAATGTTGATTTTTACAAAAAATTGCCTTTTTTCAATACGTTTCACCAGAAATTAGCTCAATTAAAATTCTTCAAAAAATTTTTTCTTAAAAGTCTCGAAGTCCCGGGAATTCCCGGGACTTTGATTGTAGGCTGTCTCGTGTCCCGGGACTTTGAAATTATCGGGAATTCCCAAACCCTATTTGGCATGCAGATAGCTATTATGATGTACCTAGGCATCCGCTAAGAAAGGATTTTTGAAAATTCAACTCCTAAGGGGGTAGAATAGGACTTAGATGAAAATCGTAAAAAAAAACATAATTGTATGTACTAAACATTATATTATATTGCGAAATTGTGTTTGTTTGTTGAATGGATCAACGTGATTTTTTCCATGGATATAGTTGAAGACCTGAGACATACTTACTGTCTCGTATTTATAATATGGATGTCACAGCCACATAGGTGACAAGATAATTTTATGTAGGTATACAGTACCTAAGCAAAAGGATCCTAAATTTTCACTGCATTAAATTGGCTGTATAATCGCCTAATTAGCAAAATTCAAAATTATTTATTTCACGTAGGCCAACCTGTGGCTCTTATGACACGTCATGACTCATGACTCTACCACACCGATTCGGAAAGCGGATGGAAAGCAGATTCAGAGTAGGTACCTGGGTACCTCCATTGATCGTATTCGTATTCGATGACATTAGCGTCAAAGTAAAATAATCCTTGATTGTATTTATTTAGTCACAAATTCAGTACAACCGATTTTAATATGAAGCGTATCGTAAACGTATAAGAATGCATACACGAAACTGAGCTCTAATTAAATGCTTTATGGTTTATTTTACTTTGACGCTAACGTCATCGAACACGATTACGATCAATGGAATAACTTTAGACAATCGCACCTCTGAACTAGAACATTTAGTTCAGGTACTTATTTGGCGGTTACTCTTTCTATTGAAGGAAATGCAATAATTATTCAAACCTCTCAATAAGTAGGAAGGTATTTGTTCTGAAATTAAACATAATTATTATATATAGTATCAGGACCAAAAATATGTAGGCAGTGGTTTCTTTTCAGACCAAGATACAACCGCGATACAAGTAAGACAGGTTATTTTTATATTTTGATAGTTTGACGTAATAAAAAATGTGCTATCCACGCAAATGTCATAAAACTGGTTTGCTTTATTTAAATCGATTCCGGATCACATAATGGATTTATAGCGAAAAATTGAGAAAAAACTGCTTAAACAACGCGGATAATTGTATTTCCTACTAAAGTAAAATGGCTTCCTGATTGCTTTTATGAATTTGCTGATAGAAGTTTTCAGCTATGCTTACTTCGGATGACCTGATGGGTCCATAATTTGTATCACTTTAGTACTTATACGCATTTTTCGTCGCGTGATTCATTAAGAAGTATCGACATTATTTTGTGAGCTATTGATCATTTGTTTATATAATAATATGTTTCATAAGGATTAACGCTTGACTGCGTGTATATGTAAATCAGGTGTGAACCTGATGTAAGTGAAGATGCAGCCTAAGATGGAGCGCGCTTGCCTGGAATATGCCTATTCACTTTTGATTTGAAGGTAGGTAGGTATCTACCCAAGTTATAGTTAGCGGGAAAAACGGAAGTCTGATGGGTATCCCTTAGTAACGCATATAATGAACGGCATAATTAATATTATGCCGATATTTATATTAAATAATCCATAGGTACATAAAATCATCGTCAAAAATCATGGAATAATTCAGTCTTTACTCAGAAACTGAGTCATAAGATTTTTATACCTATCTAATATATTTACTGTGGTTACTTGTTACTATTCGATGTTTACTCCTTGCATGTTTTGATCAAAACAAGAATACCTATTAATTAAAATTTCAAATTGTTTAAAATTTTAGGCTCAACTATAATAGTTTCATTTCATCGAGTATTATTACTAGTGGTTCGCCCCGAACTGAGACCTCGCGGTAACTGTATCCCATGATTATTCATTCAAAATACATGAAGACCAAAACTTACATTATTATTATGCCCGTTTTCACCAAACATACCTAAATCATCCCCTAATTAGGAGTCTCTTTACGTAGGTAGCTCCTAAATACAATCCTCAGTCCTCCCAATGTCCTTTTAGGTGTCCCGTACAGGATCGTCATAAAGAAGTTGACAGAAATCATCACCTAACTTATCATAGGTAGCCCGTAAAGGAACGTTAGTGAAAACATTGAATTATTATGTAGGTACTAACGAGTGAAAACGGGTTACCGGCATCTGTACAAATCGTCATCTATCGACGTGAATAGAAAATATACAAAATGCAGCAATGAATAGTTTATTGAAGTTTGATATTTAACTAAAGAATAATTTTAATTGAATAATATGTTATTATATTATGTACCTAAATAATAATGCTCGCCGCAAAACTGTTTTTGGGATAGATCGTAGTCGTAACTCCTAGTTACATGGAATAGTTAATGACTGCGCCATCTATTAGCATTATTGTGAAGCTATGTTGAAAATTACTGATGCCCATTAAAAATTAAATAATCTCGTTTCTTTATAATATTTATATAATTTTAGTATTTGTTGTTCAAGTACAGGATACAAGTGAAATAAAAAAATAAAATCAGCTTGAACATACATAGCCAATTTTGCTAGAGAGCGTCTTCAAGCGAGCGTAGGTATTAAATCTCCACTTTGAAAGCCCCCCATTTCGTCAATTTTAAGGGAAAAATTAAAAAAAAATATATTTTTGTACTCTGTTCAAAATCGTCTTTAAAAAGATATATCGCAAGCCTATGAAAGGCAAAAAAAAATATTTTCCTTCGCATTCACTTCTATGAGAGCCCCCTGAAATACAGATTTTTATAATTTTTAATGCAATATTCGGCTGAAGGCCATCAGTTTACATATTATATCTAAATTTGAAGTAATTACGTTCAGTAATTCAAAAGTTATAAGGCTCTGACAGACGGACGGACAGACGGACGGACAGACGGACGGACAGACGGACGGACAGACGGACGGACAGACGGACGGACAGACGGACGGACAGACGGACGGACGGACAAGTGCAAATTCACTCAAGCAGACTAAGGCAGCCCGCACACAGTCAATATTATTGTCAATAAAAATATTGACAATATTTTTCTATATATGAAAAAATATTGATCTATCCTTCAATACGCCCCTCACACACGCAATATTATTGACAATATTCGGAAATATTGACAATAATATTGACTGTGTGCGGGCTGCCTAAGACACCTCGCTTCGCTCGGTCAATTATTGTTATTAAGACTATACCAGTTAAGCTAGTGGCTTTTTGTAGTCTCACGTATCTAAACGGCATATCTATCTATTATCTATATATCTAAGGTTCATGAATCATGAGATACAGCCCGCTGACAGACAGAGGGACGGACAGCAGCGGAGGCATAGTAGCGGAGGTCTCGTTGGCACCTTTTGAGTACGGAACCCAAAAAATCGCCATTTCGTGCTCTATGAAAACTACATGATGTAATTGAAAAGTAAACTTACAAAAGAATTTACTTACTATAAAATCAAAAACTAAGATTTTGAAGAAACCTTAGACTTTTTCGAAAAGTGATTTTTGAGATTCCTGCCAAGAAAAAATAAATCAAAAAACCTCCGAATAGTAGTAAATAACTAGTTTTATTTTATCATAACATAACTGGAACGTACCTATATAGTCCATAACATAAAGAAGAGATGTTTTATCAAATGAGTCAGTTCAAGTGGAAACTATATCGCTTTGTTTATTTTTTCCACTGCGTAGGTTCAATAATAGTTATAAATTTTTTATATCTTGCTGATTTGCATATCAAATAATTTGCATATATTATGCACCATTCTAACTAGCTGCTTAGAGTCCTATTTCTTTTGTTTGTGTTTGCATTACAATTAAATTGATTTATGTATCATTCTTTCGAGACCTCTGAGTTATCTCTGAGGGTCAGGGAGCCGGCAACATTGAAAGTCCCCTCATTAGCCCAGTCGACAGGTAGGAAAAAGTGGGGTTTAGTGGAAAAAGGTCGGAAGTTAATGAAACCTTTGGATGTTGTTCAGGGATGGCTAATTAACATTTTCTCAAGTTTTGGACCTCGAGGAAAAGAGGAGGGTGGGGGGAAAGCTGCAAAATTTTCGACCTTCCTCCGGTTCCTCAATAAATTTTTTCCTTACGACTTACGGCAAAAGCATTTCTACACTTTCAGCACAGGGTTCTCGAGGTCCAAAACTTGAAAAAATGTTAACTAACGATCCCTGAACAATAATATCCCAAAGTTTCATTGACTTCCGACCTATTTCCACCTATCCCCACTTTTTCCTACCTGTCGACTGGACTATTTTTTCAAAGAGCCATATCTCGGTAACGAATTAACATACAAATATGTTTGAATAGTCAAATATGTACGAAATTTAACATTCTACAAAATAGTATAGAAATGCTTTTGCCGTAGGACGTAAGGGAAAAAAGTAATTGAGGAAAACCCGGAGGAAGGTCGAAAATTTTGCAGCTTTCCCCACCTTCCTCTTTTCCTCGAGGTCCAAAACTTGAGAAAATGTTAATTAGCCATCCCTAAACAACATCCCAAAGTTTCATTAACTTCTGACCTTTTTCCATCTAAAACTAGCTGTCGACTGGACTACCTACATAGCGGATTCGAAAATTTTGCATTGGAATTGATAGTTAAACATTATACGTTTATAGTAAGCTCGGTATGCGTTAATTTGAACAGCCGAAACAATGCTAAAAAAATTTTTTTGTTTTTTCAAAAATTCAATAATGTTTTACCGTCATCGCAAATGTTAATTTTTTGCAGTGTATTCGATAGACTAGTGGTTCGCCCCGAACTGAGACCTCGCGGTATCCCATAATTCCCATAAGGTAGTTTTAACTATATTATATTGTAATTAAAACGCGCCGAATCTGATGACGTCAATCGTCATCTGCTTTCGTGGATGGGATGCATATTTACAATATTAAAGACAGCGCCATCTAGTAACAGTATAGTGAAGTTTTGTTAAAAACATTGATGCCCATTAAAACTCAAATAATTTCGTTTCTTTATAATATTTATCTAATCTTAGTATTTGTTGTTCAAGTACAGAATATAACTCAAATTATGTGTAAGTTTCAAGTTTTAAAACAAAGTGGTTTTAGAAATCTAGCCTCGAATACAATCTCCACTTTGAAAGCCCCCCATTTCGTATGGGGCTCCCATATGAGAGCCCCCCTGAAATAAAGATTTTTATAACTTTTTAAGCCATTTTCGGCTGGAGGCCATCGGTTTACATATCATATCTAAAATTGAAGTAATTACGTTCAGTAATTCAGAAGTTATAAGGCTGTGACAGACGGACGGACGGACAAGTGCAAATCGCTCTAGTAAACTCAGAGACCTTCGCTTCGCTCGGTCGAAAATTTCTTACTCTTTCAGGGAAAAATTACGCAAATCACTTTTTTTGGCCGGAAGAGTCTAGCATACCTACTTGAAGTATGTGATAGGGGGTGTGTGGGCTAGCGTTGCGCATCGATTTCATCGTTTCTATTTAGGCCCGCCCGACTTTAAGATAACTACCTGCACAAACTAAAATTATTTTATACTCTGTAGTGGCGTTTGAAGTAGGTTTTATTAGAAAATTTTTTATATTATTATTCTTTGTAAAAGTTTATTTGAATATAAAGTTATGTACCTACTTAATCTATTTTTATCTATCATTATTCATTAGCGTCAGCAAAAAACACTGTGATAGGTAGCAAGAAAAGGTTAGAATTATTTTGCTATAATCCGCCAAAAGAAAAAATCTGTATGGCCAAACATGCAGTAACAAGCTAAGCACCGCTCACCTTCCCAAGCAAGCAACAAAGCAAAGTTCCCAAGCAAGCAATGCCACCACCACTCACATGCACCACCACAAAAGACTTTTACAGTAATCTCGACGCACGTTTCGCCCCGACACCGGAGCATCCTCAGGAGATGTAGACTTTTCTGTCAGTCTGTCTGTCTGTCTGTCTGTCTGTCTGTCCGGGCATTACGCAAAAACTACTGAACGGAATTGTATGAAATTTGGTATAGTAGGAGGTGATACTCCGGGTCAACATAATATAGGATAGTTTTTATCCTGATAAACAATAAGGTTTCTCCAGGATAGGGAATGCACGTTTTTATCGGTTTTACTTCATAATTCCGTCAAATTTGAACCGATTTTAATCATTCTTTTTTTATTTAATAGTGTATAATATCAGGCATAGTTTGTCTAATTTTGATGAAGATGTGATAAATATTATAGGAGATAGAAGACATAATGCTTCACGGGTAGCAGCAAAAGTCACTCACGTAAAGGACAACGATCGAATACAGGCGTTCGATATTTATATGAGGTTTTTAGCCATAGACATAGACTTTATCATTAACCTCCAGGCCCTAGATGATTATACCATTGTGTTAGTTTTGTAGCCTACCCGTGTGAATCCGGGGCGGGTCCACTAGTAACTTATAAAAAGTGCAAAATAAAATTATAATGTCAAGAGCTCTCTAAGTTGTCTAACACGGTTTTTAGAAGGCAAGTAGACTGATAGGATAATAATTATTGTTATGATTATTTTTATAACATACACACACACACACACACAAACTTTCGCCTTTATAATAATGTATTGTGATCTTATTTCTTTTGGAGAAAAAAATACAGACAACCTCAGACAACTTATAAATTATTTTATCTACTCCAACATCGAAAAGTTCTAATTTCGAATTTGACAGCTGAATCGAAATGAACCCTCTTTCGGTTTTGCTTCTCATTTCGATGCAGCTCGTTGTATGGGAGCTGAATCGAAATGGTTATCTTCTTAAAATAGGATACCTAAAGCTAAGGCTCTGAGTTCTGGCACTTTTGTACCGTTCATACGACAGAGGCGCCACAGGCGGCTGGTGGCGGCTTACGGAGTTACTTTTTGTTGACAGAGGCGCCACAGGCGGCTGGTGGCGGCTTACGCAGTTACTTTTTGTTACTTTATTGAGCCTACGGCGTATTTTGTTCATGATTTTATTTTCCTTGTCGTAGATAAAATCTTGTATGCAACTGAACGTAATTAGTCATTTTAATTCTCGTACTATCCTATTTTGATACTCGGCAAGCCTCGTATCAAAAAACAGCACTCGAATTAAAATGACCCTCATTACGATGCAGTTGCATAAATAGCTATATCTTGAGTTTAACAACTTAAAGCACGTATTGGTGCCACAAGCTTTATTGAGGTTTTTAAGTTCGATACATTTTCATGATAATGATAGTGGTTTTCTTTGCATAGATCGGTTTTTTCTTTGGTGTTTCATTGTCTCCGGTTGTAATCACTTTACTTTTAACAATTAAATCGTTACATGCCTGTAATGATTTTGAAAGAAAATCTTTGCTCGCTACGCGTTCAATTGCAGTGAAAAGAAAAAGTATTCAGACACAATATTTACGGTAGGAAAAAAAGGCATCTAAAAAAGTAAACGAACTTAGCGCTCAATCGACTTGCATCCACTGCGAATTGCGATCCACCGGTGGATCCAATGGCACTCTCATCTCTGGAGTTCACTGGGATTCAATACTGTTCTTAGTGGATCCTTATAGCACTTCAGACAATGTCCATTAGGATCCTTCGACCGGCTCCACCAGTGGATCGAATAGCCTCAGGAAGTCCACCATAGATATAAGAAACAATGTGAAGTCCACGGTGATCCACTCACTGTTCTGTCTATGCATCGAATTAATTTTTTTTAAGTATAGTATACAAACCAAAATACTGTAAAAAAAATATAATTTACAGAAACTATTCTAGGTACCTACCTAAAACAGATTAATTTAATTCTAATCAAATAACAGAGACTCTTCATAGTCCAAATAAACAGCTTAAAATGACGTCAAAACAACGAAATACCTACCCATCTGACATTTCACATTTGGATAATTTTGAACCCGTTATTAAGACTTAGATATATAAAGACGATGTTATAGACGATGTAAGGCGCTGGGTGCGGACGGCATTGAGGCCAAACCTCTGTGGTTTTTTCAATGCCCTCGAATATTTTTGTGAAAATATACTTAATTGTTTTGACCTGTAAATAAATGAAAAAAAAAATTATTCTCATGGATATTTACTAGTTGTGCTTGTGAGTGGGGACGGAGGGTGCGAGGAAGTGGTTGTTGGATGTTTCAAGCATGGTTCAGACTTCAGTGATCAGTTTGCCACTGCGCGTGTAAGCGTTGGCTGTGCGCATTCGAATTTGGAACATAGTCGAGTGACGCCGCGCTTTTTTGCCGTGCGGTTCGATATTCGAAAGTTTAGTTTCGATCGTGCGGAGAAATTGTGCGTCGTAACAAAAATTGTGCATCGTTTTCTTGATAAGATTTGGTGCATATTTTTGTTCACTTTTTTATTGTTCGTGATAGTGAATTTAACAGTTCGAAAGGTAAGGAATTTCATAATATATTTTATAAATGTTCAATTCAATAAATTAAATAGAGAGCGTTGACGTAGATTTTAATTTAGTTCACAAGCACGGTCTTCGGCGTAAATATTCATGCTGTTTAAATAATTTAACGATCATTAAACAAATGAATACCTAATGTTTTGCGTTTATCAAACTATTATACAACTTTCATTGTTTACATTTACAATGAAAGTTATACATTATTATTTTTGCAATTATAGGCCAGGGATATTTTTATATAGATACATATATATCTTTGGTGTTTAGGCAGGTACTTTTTTATTTAAAAGCATGTATCGTATCTTTTTTCTACATTTTTTCTACATTTTATAAACTAGTAAGTAAGCGTGATATCGTGACAGACTGAAATGTAGAAACCGCATATCCTAAACCGCTGAACTTTGGCTAAAATGTTAACGGTGACACTCTCACTATGCTCAAACTTAAAGAGTTAAGACAGTGAAATCGGGGCAGATTTATATCAGAGCAGAGCATAGTGAGGCTGACGCGACGGTGCCTTGTTCGTCGTTCATTTTTGCGAATATTTTTCGCGAAAATGAACCCTAAGGCCCTTTGCCCTAAGGGCGAATTTAGACGGATGGCTCACCGATGACCTTCAAAAATGAGAGCAAAAATCTGGAAAAATAAACCGTAGAAAATTCACTAAGGGCGAATTAAGACGGTTCATTTTCGCAAAAATTTTCTCAACGATGAACGATGAACGAGGCACCGTCTAATTTGGGCCTAAGTATGTTAAAACGTATCTAGAATGCCGTAAAAGAATCATCATTTTAGGTGAAAAGGACAATGACTATGGATGCCCAGATGCTTCAAATCCAAACTTGTTTTTCTATAGTCTATGCTTCCCATATTAACTCCTAAAATTGTTTTTTTTTTTAATAAAAATCCGGATTCCGAAGTAATGAACAATGTTAAAACCAAGCTGTAGTTGTAGTAACTGTATAATATATTATTATATGCAAAAAATATTTTAATTTATAATTTCAGATGCATTAATTGATACGAAATCGAGTAGGTAATGTTTAGAGTGATGAGTGATGGTAATACCGAGTGATATTACTGTATTCAAACTTGATGAGTGCCTATAATGTTGCATTACATTTTAATTTAACGTACCTACCATTATGCACATGACTAGGCCTGTCAGATGCCTGAAGATTGAAATGTGATAAAGACATTACAAATTCGAAACTGAAGTGGAAATGGGGCACATAGTTCGAAGAGCTGATGGTCGTTGGGGTCCCAAGGTGCTGGAGTGGCGACCCCGGACCGGAAAACGCAGTGTTGGCAGACCCCATCACTAGGTGGACCAACGACATCAAACGAGTCGCAGGGAGCCGCTGGATGCAAACGGCGCAAGACCGAGACCTGTGGGAGTCCATGCAGGAGACCATTGTCCAGCAGTGGACGTCTATAGGTTGATAAAGAAGAAGAAGATATAGGTAAAGTCCTGTTTATACGTAAACACTACGAGGACCACATCATATATTTTCTTTTTCGAAGTGTATCCCCAACTTTTTTCTCACGAAATTTTTATGAGTAATAGTGCACGTAAAGGAGCATAATATTATATTATCTCCGTAATTGTGAATCACTGAGAAGACTGAAAAAAAATTTATTATTTATTTATTTATATATATTTATAATTATTCTAAAAAATCCAAAAAATTATAGAATATACTCTGTAAAGTAACCTAAAGCCTCGCGTTGGTTTTACTTCTCTAGCTGAATTAGTTTTTGAGATATATTTTTTTGAATGATAGTTATGCGTGTGGCCTATTTTGCCCCATATCTCAAGGTCAAAGCGGAAGCCGGGCGCGAAACCTACATATATCGTGTTGGTACATCAAGTCGATGATATAACATAAGTTTCGATATAGGTTCCCATTTGGGGGCCGACTCGCCATACCTATCCGGCTAGACCCTTTGGCGTAAAATTAAATGCACCTATTTATTCTTTTTTAATTGCATCAAGACCTCTTTCTCAGGGTCTATCTCAAAAAAGGCTTAGCATTAAAAATAATTAAGCAACGTATACAATCAGTAATCATCATACCTACAAAAATAAAATTAATTAACTTTTTTTAACTTCTTATTAAAAGACAAGGCCATATTTCGATGAGAACCACTTGCATGACTACCTACTACAAAATGTAGGTAATTAAAGTGTTAGTTATTCGCAGTAAAAACTGAGCAATGTTCAGAATGCAAAAACAATGAACACAGGACTGAATATTGTATAAAGTTAAAATGATAGCAGTTGAATTACTAATTAGTCATTGGTACATACCTACATGTATTACTGATTAATTATGATAATAATTATTATTAGGTCATCCGCATTATTCGTCTCAATAATAATTACCTATTGAGTTACTTAAATTTGGTTTTGCGGACGATTGCGCATAAATGGTAATCGATAAGCTGGCATGGCAAGTGAGGGGTCGCGTCGGGGCGTAAATAGCTGCCCAAAACTTAACTTTATGGTTTGCCACAGGGTCCGGTTTTGCCACACGGTTCCGTGTGTCAATCGAAAAGGGTCATGTTCAATGACGAAGAGGGGCGCAATGTCGGTCTGTTGTAACTCTGTGTGAGACATCGCATCGCTCAAATGGACGGATGGACCAATTTGTTTATGGTTATTTTTATTTGAATACATGCTCTAAACACGTTTTTAGCTCTGTAACGTACCTACCTATGATGAAATCTGGTCTTTTTTCAGCCATCAGTGTGGAAATCTGAGTCATACAATTGATATAGATATTTATAGTAATTATATTGAACCGATTGTAAAAGTTTTATCACTGGTTAGTAGAATATAATTTGTTAAATGATTTTAGTCTACTATATTTTTTGAATTTTTTTACAAAAAGGGCTAATCAAATCAGTGACCTGCGTTTTCTCAGGATTTTTACTATCATAGTTTACCTTTGAGTATTAAAACTTTAATTCTCAAAGTAGTTTACTATATAAAACCCGCTATAATTCAGACATCTGTGATTACAGAATTAATAAAAATAGACGTACCTATAATTATGTACTTTACTGTTCAATCAAACCAATTTTCAAGCCAGCGAAAGAGATTTTTAAGAAATAAGCAAAAATAAATAGGGAAACCTTATAAATTAAAAATGTAGTTGCTGATATTAGTAAATATCAGGAAATATTCTTTAATGAATAAAATTATAATGAAATGACAATTCATAAAGGTGAAGAAAATTACAACAGCCGTTGTTATCAGAGCGAAGACGTAGAAAGTAGATAGGTACGAAGTACGAATGCGTTGAAGTTTGAACAATTATGAAGTTCTGTGTTTATCAATATACCGAAGTAACAAGGGACGGCTACCGATTTGTTTTTAGTGCCGAGCCAATTCAACATGGTCGCGAGTATCGTTCCCTAACGTTTTGACAGATTTTCAGGGATAACTTTCAGAAAACGTTGTATTTACTCCACGGCCGGATAAAACAGTAATCAATTAAAATAAATAGTAAAATATAAGCATATTATGTTATATAGTCAATGATTAATAGGCAGGGCATGTGTCAATAAAGTAAAATATTATGGACCGTGTATTTTTAAAATTTAAAGTATCGTCAGTGATAGGTAGGTGCCTATAGGTGTTCATTATTGTAAAATAAAAGAATACACATAATTATAGTGCTAATACAAAATTAAACTGTACCTATGGGCAAGTGATGTACCTATGGACACTTGTACCTGTGGACACAATCGATTGCGTCGCAACGAGCAACCCTAAAATTCTACCCTGATTAACCCTAAAGCTTTGTCTATGGTTGACAGTTCGCGTTAGTACGTAGTCGTAATTCCTAGTTCCATGTTCAAATTAGAATTTAAGGGTTGCTAGTTTCGACGGAATCGATTGTGTCTACAGGTACAAGCGTCCATTTTTTTTAAAGAATATTAATACAGTAGTTATATTAGTCAAGCGAGTGGGTATACTAAAACAATGCAACGGGTGGGGAATGGGGATCGAACCTGCGACCTTCAGTTTTCATTCCGCACCTTTTAACCGTTGCATTGCAGCCCAACGTTGAGGCTATAAATATAAAACACACAAATAAGTTGAACACTTCTGGCTCAAACCGGGTTCCTGTATGCTATACCTACACTTACAGGACGTTGAAATATCTGTATTATTTTCAACTAGCTGATGCCGGTCCGCGTGGATTAAAATTTTTTAAGTCCCGCGGGAACTTTGTAATTTTCCGGAATAAAAAGTAGCCTATGTGTTAAACCAGGATCTATCTCCATTCCAAATTTCAGCCAAATCCGTCTAGTAGTTTTTGCGTGAAAGAGTAACAATAAAAAATTTGTGTGTGTCAGCACGACGCACAACTGGAGTTTACTTCATACTCAACGTTGAAATTTCTACCCTAACGTTGAGTAAATAAGGTTGGTCTTCGCTTGAGTTGTCTCTAAACTATCGACATTCGACAACTCAAGCGAAAACCAACCTTATTTACTCAACGTTAGGGTAGAAATTTCAACGTTGTGAAAAACGTAACAAGGTCATTGATAAATTGATTTTACTGTCCGGATTTTTCTCATACCGCGACCGGGCTGCTAAAATCGATTCTTAAGGAGTAAACTCCAATAAACTCCAAAAACTTTCGCCTTTATAATAGTGTGATAGTGTGAAGTGTGATGAGAATTTGAATTTACGTACAAAAATAAGTATCGAATTAGATCGCATAAAAAACTTGTATGAGAAAATGTTTTTTATATGTACCTATGTGACAGCTACCTACTTCCTTTAATGTAGATACTAGCTGATGCCCGCGACTTTGTCCGCGTGGATTTAGTTTTTAAAGTCCCTCGGGAACTCCTTGATTTTCCGGGATAAAAAGTAGCCTAGATGTTGACCCGAGTAATAAGCTACCACGGTATAAAATTTTGTAGAAATCTGTGCGGTAGTTTTTACGTGAAAGAAGGACAAACAAACAGACAAAAATTAAATAAAAATCTGTTTTGGGCTCAGTATCGATAGTAAAGCATCCCCCAATTAAAATTTTCAAAATATATTAAATGTACAGAAATCTTCCAGTTACAGTTTTATTATATGTATTGATGCAAGTTGCAACGAATAATGGTCAAATTCTGAACCTTATCTCAACTACGTAATGTTTTTGCATATTAACTAGCTGATGTCCACGACTTCGTCCGCGTGGATTTAGTTTTTAAATTCCCTCGGAAACTCTTTAATTTTCCGGGATAAAAAGTAGCCTATGTCACTCTCTAGGTCCTCAACTATACCCATGCAAAAATTAAGTCAATCCGTTGCTCTGTTGCGGCATGATTGAAGGACAAACCAATAAACAAGCACACTTTCGCATTTATAATATTAGTAAGGATTAGTAAAATAAGTAGTCTATTTGGGTTAAGACTATCTCGCAATCTAACATCGTTCGAGATTTAGGTTGCTAGGTTGCCTAGCAACCTAAATCTCGAACTGTATGTACAGTCATATACTGTCGTGTAATTAACATATTTTAATTTACAATAACTAATATTGATGTCAATAATTAAGATAAAAACTATCCTATCTTTTAAGTTAGACCAAATTACAGATAGATACGAAGTTTGATCAAAATCGGTTCAGTAGTTTTCGAGTTTATCCCGAACATACATCGTGACACGAGATTTTTAACCGACTTCAAAAAAAAAACAAAAAGAGGAGGTTCTCAATTCGACGAATTTAATCGACGCGTATTTTTTTTTTCATTTTTTTTATTTATAGATATAAGTTATATGCATTACGAATTTATTTTGCAGAAATATTATTTCTATGAAATAATTTCCAGGAGGTGAGATGAGGATTGGATGATTTCTCGGGGGCTCAAAAAAAAAAGCAAAATGTTTTTCAGTACCACGTTCCAACTGGAAAAATCAGAATACATAAAAGTAGGTATCTAGATAGGTATCACATGTGTTCGTACATTATTGATAAAATTACTATAGATAATATCGGAACGGATGTTTACATTACATTGACCCATTTATTATTAAATTTATCAATTATAATAAAGTACAAATTTATTTATAATTGTATGTATGTATATAATTTATTGCACCACAAAACACAAATGAAAAATACAGGATCTAAGAACACAGGTTACAAAAAAGAAAACTTAAAATGTACCTAACAAAAAGGCGGTCTTATCGCTAAATAATTATCGTATGTAATCTTATCTTATCTTATATCTTATATATATATAAAAGAAAGTGGTGTTAGTTACACTATTTATAACTCAAGAACGGATGAACCGATTTGGCTGAAAATTGGTGGAGAGGTAGCTTAGAACCAGGAAACGGACATAGGATACTTTTTATCCCGTTCGAACGCGTTTCCGTCAAGTCACTATAAAACGTGGTATAACAAAAACGCATCTGACATGGAATAACAAAACGCAAAGGACAGTGGACTAACAAAACGTAAATGACAGCTAAACGTAATTTTGTCTTTGGTTAAGTATGGTAAAAAATTTGACAATTATAAAAAGTGAATAAAGCATTACTGATATTATAAATGCGAAAGTGTGTTTGTTGGTTGGTTTGTCCTTCAATCACGTCGCAACAGAACAGCGGATTGATGCGATTTTTTGCATGGGTATAGTAATGGATGTAGTAGTGGTTCCTCAGACCGGGAGAGCTACTTTTTATCTCGGATAATGAAAGAGTTCCCGCGGGATTTTTAAAAACTAAATCCATGCGGACGAAGTCGCGGGCATCAGCTAGTTATTAATGTATTATTGTCCCATATTGTCTGCTTTCCAAACCAGTCGTAGTCTTGACTTGTCGTAAGAGCCACAGGATATTCGGCTAAAAACCGGCCAAGTGCGAGTCGGACCTGCACACAAAGGGTTCCGTACCATCAAACGAGATTTAACACCAGCTATTAATAAGAGCAAGCAAAAAGAAAAATTGTAATGTAGCCCCTTTTTAATTTTTAACTTTATTTGTTTATTATTTGTTGCCAGAGCCCATAACGGCGATAAACATACACATTCTGTGCAAGTATCTATAGTCGGAATTTTAATTCGATTCCAGATTTGACAATTTCAGTGTTACAACGTTATGACAAGTACTAAATAGTGACGTTACGAAATTAATATTTCCGAATCGATTCCTCTCGTTTATAGTAGTATATCTAAACAACTACTACTTTAATAGAAACTAAGTATATCAGGAAATTAAATATTTCTGAACGGATAATTTAGTTATGACGATTAATTATATTAAGGATCTGAGAGTTTTCTTTAATAATTGTGTGTGAAATAAATAAAAAAATGTGATCATGAAGGAACATGAGAAATAAAACAAATAGATGTATTATGGTAATATTTTATTTTATAAATCGTCGCCGTCTTCGCTATCGCTATCGCTGTCACTTTCTGTAACATGTATTATAAATGTGTCTGTGATATTGTCAATTAAAATATCTAGCCTACTCATTTTTTCCTCTTCTTTGACAACATGGGATACGCATTTAGACCATTCGGTAGCCGTAATTTTTTGAATGCCTTCCTCAAATAAATTTCTCACGTCTGTCAATTTGAAGGTTTTATTATTTTGAGCTACATGCCCCTTTACCTGCGCCCATATCAATTCGATAGGGTTCAGCTCGCAATGGTAAGGGGGCAGTCTTAAAACCGTGATCCCATGTTGTGCTGCCATTTCGTCTACAGCGTACTTATTAAAAGACTCGTTATGTGGAATCAGTTCTAAAAGCGTAGCTTTAACCATATCTGGTTCGTAATGAATATTTTTATTTAAAAGCCAGTCTTGAATGGCAGCTTTTTTCCAGCTCATTTTTGGTGCCGTTTCCAATTTTTGGGAGTGGTAAGGTGCATTATCCATCACCACAATTGAGTTTGGTCTTAATTTTGGTAAGACTCCAGCGAACCACTCCTCAAAACAAACTGCGTTCATCTCATCATGGTAATCTTCACAATTTTTTTTTGCTTCAAAAATCATGAGCCCCTTTTCCAGGAAGCCTTCTTCACTACCTATATGGCTAATTATGAGACGTTTGCCTTTTCCAGATGGATTTTTTAATCCACTGGTCAGTCCCCCCAAAAACGCTTGCCGAGATGATGTGACTTTCTTGTCCACCCAAGTTTTTTTTACAGTATGACCTAAAAATAAATATAGTACATTAACATTCAATATTACTATTAAATTTAATGTAAAATGTTATATAAATTCAAAATGTTAGCCTTACCTGCGTTAACCCAAGTTTCATCTTGATAATAATCTTTCTGTCTGCCCGTCTTTGACATGAATTGAATTGTAGTACGTTTTGTGGAAATGTCATATTCTATTCTAACAAAGATGCACGGGTTAAATCAGCTTGCCATCCAGCTGCCCACAAGATAGTATAAAAACTTATTACAATGTAATAGCTACTTATTAATATTGTAAAATGATTATTTTGAAAAGAGCAACTGCTGAGTTTCTTGCCGGCTCTTCTCAGCAGAATCCGCTTTCCGAACCGGTGGTAGAATCTTGACATCATCATCTTCATCATGATCATTCATTGACATCATGATCATCTTGGACGTGTCATAAGAGCCACAGGTTGGCCTACATGAAATAAATAATTTTGAATTTTGAATTTTGAATATATATGTCTCCCTTCTCGTCGAAACTGACATATAGATCGCAAGTAACGCTGGCGCCATGTTATTATATCATTTCGATCAATAAGTGTGCTCTTGCGTGACCGTGCAACAAATTTAAAATTAAGATGCTTCAAAATTTTTCTGAGGGTGTCTTTGGAAACCTTGGGCATTTCTGGATCATCGTTCATCACTTGTAAAATCTAAAATAGTAAATTTTATAATAGTTTGGAATCATTACTTATATATATATATAAAAGATGTAGGTATAAAATAATACTGTCTGACTGATTGACTAACCTTTGCAATCGTTGGAAGTTCATTTCGGTAAAAGAACTGATGAACAAGTCTTCGTATTGCGGAGAATGTAAATTCATCAATTTTGTCTTTGAAACTTCGCTTTGGTCCAGTTTTTTTAGGAGGAGTTGGCGCCGCACCTTTATTTACTTCCTTCAAAACGTTACAAACAGAGCGTGAGGTTATTCCCAATATGTCAGCAACTTTGCTCATACATTCATTTTCTTCCACTACTTCAAAGGCCTCCAATTGCGCAGAAGTTCCATTTTTCACGTACTTGTAGGCATTGCGGATCATTACTTTTTCAGTAACAGTGAAAGCTTTTCGTGGACGTTTTTTTCTTGGGGACAAGAAAACATCCACGTCTTTTTGTGATGTACTTGGCTGAGGATCCATTTTGATGGAAAACCAAAACAAATAGATTCACTCAAAGTTCACAAAAAAACTATAAACGTAACAACAAACACAACGTAACAAAACTTTAACAAAAACCCAACAAAATAACAAAATATCGATTCGCAATGAAACAAGATATTCGTGCAGTCAGACTGGGAGAATGAAGCCGAATGACAAGATAAATAAAATGGCGATAGCTGCACGAGCGCGCACGGGTTGCCAATACAGAAAACTATCTAGGTTCTTTTATTATAAGTTTTGTTTTTAATATAAAAAACAAAAATATTAACTTTATATAAAATAAAGCAGCGGTTACTAATTAATAAATAATTATTATGAGTAATTATGTATTTATTTAAATAAAAATCAATAATTTAGTCTTTAATTGGCACACCAATATTATGATTACATAAACATAAATCGCGATTGTTTATCGATTTTTGTGTTCATCACTACACTATTATATGTGGTATCATTATTTTACAAAATGACAGTAGCTAATGTCAAACGTGGAATCGAATTATAATTCCGACTATACCTATTAAAGTTCATGAGATACAGCCCGCTGACAGACCCGGGACGGACGGACAGCGGATGTTTAGTTATAGGGTCCCGTTGGCAACCTTTGGGTAAGGAACCCTAAAAATTAGCAATCTACTTTTTAGTTCTCATTAATAGAGATTAAGCTAGGTCATTCCGCTGCAGTGCGCGTGTCGTTAAATTATCTAGTTACAAGTTGCTGGCGGGGCGGCTTTGCTACTCGTAACTCGTAAGTTCATTGCCTCCTCGGTCAAGGTGAGCATTTGCTGCGTTTGAAACGTCAACAGTGAAACGTCCTTCATCTCTTTGAATCGATTTCTATTAACGACTTATGATAAACTTACTAGCTTTCGTCTGCGATTTCGTTCAGAATTAGGTTTTTAAATGTCTATGAAACTTTCTAGGGTGCCTAACGCTTAAAGTCTTAAAGTAGCAGGTATTATAAATAATAAGTAAACAAACAAATCATTTTTAACCCCCGACAAAAAAGAGGGCTGTCATAAGTTTGACGTGTGTATGAGTGTATTTGTGTGTTCCCTCGTAGGTAGTAGCAGCTTACCCAATGGACTGATTTTGATGAGGTTTTTTTCTGTTTGAAAGCCAACGTAATCGAGGTGGCCGTGGATCTTAGCTATAATTTATGAAGATATGCTCAGGCGTTTGAAGATTTTTTCAGCTCATTTCCTAGTCTTACAAACTTTCACTGGTTCGATTGATATGAAAGGTGTACTGTTACTTCACGCGGACAAAGTCGCGGGAGTCATATCTAGTAACAAATAAACCCGTGAATCTATAGTGTTAGTTTTTGCAATATCGGCTCATAATCTGTATTTATTACAGACATAATATGAATATTATACATACCTTCATAGTTTTTAATGTAGAGATTAGGTAGGTGGGTAGTGGTATATTATATTCCATGATCGTGCTTTTTTGTTCTGAATCACAACAAATATTTTGAATTTTATTGGCGTCATAAATATTTAATTCGGCAAGTTTTGGAGCCATTTAATCCTACCTATAAGCACCTTTTCGTTATCGACTGTCAACATTTTCGATTACATAATATATGGTTGCTATATAAGATGATAAATTGAATGAATAAGTATAGGCTTGTGAAAATTAGTTAAAATGTTATAAGAAATATATAAGTAAGAATTGATGAGAAGATAATATAGTGTAGGTAGGTACTTACCCATATTTTATAGATTTATCAAAATTAGATTATTATTACTAAAATTTTTAATTTATTTTTCCTCCAATATTTTATTGTTTGTAAATTGATGACACAAATACTAAAATTAAATGTCTATTGCAGTCTTTGAGTATTAAACCAGTTAATCAAAATTGGATAATTTGCCTTACACAAGATAGGTACATTTTTTTTGAGGTATTATTGACATGAAAGAATATTTATTATTATTCACAATAAAAATAAAAATTATGGAAAAATTAGTTAAATAATTACTACTCATTATATTGACAAAAAATACACGCCGTCCAAGTGATCGCTAATGGGCATAGTGCCCAAAACACTGGCGCTGTTACTACCTCTTCTCTTTGAATAGCGAGGCCTTTGGGCTAAATAAGCGCCAGCTCTTTGGTCGCCAGAGGCGTGGATCAGTTTTTGGGACACGACATTTATAAAATTCTTCGTGTCCGATGACTATGGACCCAGAGTCTCAAAAGCAAGCGCCGCAAAAACGTAATCCTTAGAAATGGCTGAGTATTTGCGGCGCTTAAGCAATAATGAGTGGATTCGGCAGCTGCACCCGCCGTAGCACGAGCCCGGTAGGTGGGACGTATCAACGCAGGTCACGTCCCACGACCCATCGTCCACGGTATATAGTCATCCCGTCCGGCCTCTTGCCGTCATCCCTGAACAAACCGGAGGGTTCCAGTTGTGCAGGGATGGAGGCAGTGACCAGAGCGCGACGGACTGTGGCATTTATTATATTATTATATTATTATCTGAAGCAATAAGCAAGAGAAATAATACAAAAGTTATTTTGAGAAGTGTTCATTTTGGAATAAATATATTATGTACGAGTAGGTGGGTCCCAAATAATCCCACACTTGCATCAGAAATCCAACCCTGAACTTTTTAAAAGAAAAAAATCGGCCAATTGCGAGTCGGGCCTCGCTCTTTTAGGGTTCGGTACATATGACCAACCTCGCTCTTTTAGGGTTCGGTACATACATATGACCAAATCACTTTTTTAAAACTAGATACATATTTAGATATCTTATAGTTCTTAGATAGCTAAATTAGCGGGAAAAAAATGCTCGTTTGTTTTGGTCACAACTTTGAAGGCCCCCCATTTCTTCATTTTTAAAGCTAAAAAATAATAAAAAATATATTTGGACTCCACTTAATGAGCTCTAGACAGGGTAAAAAAATAAAATTTTATTTTGACTCCTTTTTCATGTACTTACTTAGTTACAACGTGGAATCGTGTATGTAACCTACCTCAACTTTAATTTAATTGAAAAAAAAAAACATCAAATGACAACTTATATTTAATTAACACTAAACAGCAATGTACGATACGCGTGCGATCAGGTGTTGCCTGTTTATCAAAAGTTCAATAGGTACCGGCATTCCTTGTCCGTCCTTCTCCTTACGCACGCAAGCGGCAAGCGTGCTCAATTTGGACGATGGGCAAAAATGTATGGAACTTGGTCCAAGCCTCCACTGCTGATACTTGCGGGAAATGAAAGGTCAAAGTTGTCGTATGATTCTGGCAAAACTCTATTAAATTCTGTCCCGGGGTTATTTTGCTATGGTCATGTTTGTTGGTATGTATGTAGTATGTATTGTATGTAATTTATACATGTATGTATGTATGTTTAGATCAAATCTTGCAAGATGAACATTAGAACCACTTCCCGATTTCCGATTAATCTGGCATGTATATTTAAATCAGATAACAATGCAGTATTATTGGGACATGGAGCTGATTGGATGATGGAGCTGGAAGATGGCTATCGGAACGCTGTAATGAAACGACGTAACCCCATCGAGTTTTAGCTCATTTGATTTGACTTGACAAGTACTCTGATCCTAGGTGATATGCAGGGTCTGATGATGAAACCGGGAAGTGACTATGGAAACTGTAATAAAACGACATAAATCCATCGAGTTTGGGCTCGTTTGATTCATCTTACCAAGTTACCAAGTACTCTGGTCTTAACTCTTAGATGATATCCAGGGTCTGATGATGTAGCCAGCTGCTAAAAGCTTGTTTTTAAAAATATTTATTTTAAATTACACTTGTATAAGCAACAAATACAGCCCGTATTTTATCTACAATCGTTTTTGTCTGCCACTGGCCAGATTAGTTTTTCTGTACTGTCTATTAGAGTACTGTCGATGTAGGTAACAGAATTAGTTTACAGTAAGAATACTATAAATTCATCATCATCATCATCATTAGCAACCCATTAACGTCTCACTGCGGAGCGCAGGTCTCCTCTCAGAGAAGGGTTATTATAGGCCATAATCCACCACGCTGCGCTGGCCCAATTCGAATTGGCGGACTTCACTGTAAATTGGTGCCTATTTATTAATTTGCGCTATGGTTTTCTCTAGAAGCAGTCAAGGTGTTATTACAACAGCTAATAAATTAAATATTCTTTTCAACATCACGTTGACCCTCTTACTCTCAGATTCTCAACCATGAGCCCTCCGAAAATGCAGGTGTTTGACTTGGTATTGAGTAAAGTCAAACATTACTCAAACTCACGTTTTGTAACTCATAATCGACTGAATAGATATTGCAAGGTGCTCTTGGGCATACTGACGTGCTATCTAATATTATAAATTATAATGTAATATGACTAGTAGCTCTTGCCCGTGACTGGGAATTAATTTTCTGGGATGAAAAGTACTGTTAGGTATTCTGGGTCTTTAACTGTAGGTAGAGGTACCTACTCATGCAAAAAATATTTGCTTCTTTGTTGCGTTGCTGCTAAGGTTGATGCCAAATGGTTTCACTTTTGAATTATAAATGAAAAAATCGGCTAAGTGCGAGTCGGGCCTCGCTCTTTTAGGGTTCCGACTTCCGTACATATGACCAAATCACTTTCTTAAAACTCGATACATACCTATTTAGATATCTTAGTTCTTAGATAGTACTAAACTAGCATAATAAGGGGAAAAAATGCTCGTTTGTTTTGGTCACAATTTTGATGGCCCCTCATTTCTTCATTTTTGAAGCTAAAAAATAGTAAAAAATATATTTTAACTCCACTTAATGAGCTCTAGAAGTCTAGACAATGACACCCCACATGCCAGGGTAAAAATAAAATTTTATTTCGACTCCTTTTTCATGTATGTCCCCCCCACCCCCTATTTTTTAATTTAATTTAATTTTATTATTTGTTGTTATAGCGGCAATAGAAATACACACTCTGAAAATTTCAACTGTCTGCCTATTACGGTTTACGAGATACAGCCTGCTGACAGACGGACGGACGGACGGACGGACAGACGGACAGCGGAGGCTTAGTAATAGGGTCCCGTTGCCGTTGGCACCCTTTGGGTACGAAACCCTAAAAAAGCATGGATTGACAAAATATGTATTTCTACCGATTCATTTTTAGGGTTCCGTACCCAAAGGGTGCCAATGGGACCCTATTACTAAGCCTCCGCTGTCCGTCTGTCCGTCCGTCTCTCAGCGGGCTGTATCTCGTAAACCGTAACAGGTAGACAGTTGAAATTTTTACAGAGTGTGTATTTCTATTGCCGCTATAACAACAAATAATAAAAATAAAATTAAATTAGAAAAAATAAAAGGGGTTCAACAAATAATAATAATTAACAAGTAATTGAAAAACTAAAAAAATTGTGAAAATCACAATTATTGGACGGTAGGATGCTATCAGGTATCTAACTAGCTACGGGCAAAGCGTCCCACCAGACTAGACCAGAGCCATATCAGAAATTTTAAATAAATATTTTTCCTTTCTTTCTTAAATTATAAATGTCAAAATTTTCCACCACAGCACTCACCACTACTGGTCACGGTCCATCACTCACGGACCCAGAAAATATCAATAATAATAATTATTAAATGTACCTATACTTAGTACTGCTAAGCAGTGATAGCCCAGTGGTTAGGACTGCGGTCTCCTATTCCTATTCGGGGGGTCGCAGGTTTGATACCGGGTGCGTTTAAGCAATTAAATATCACTTGCTTCAACGGTGAAGGAAAACATCGTGAGGAAACCTGCACACCTGAGAGTTCACCATACTGTTCTCAAAGATGTGTGAAGTCTACTAATTCGCATTGGGCTAGCGTGGTAAATTATGGCCTATAACCCTTCTCTGAGAGGAGACCTGCGCTCAGTAGTGAGACGTTAATGGGTTGCTCACAAACACAAAAAACTTAGACCTCACAAAAAATTGTTGAACCTAGTATTAGGTACGTGAGCTGGTAGATATTGGCAATCACTTGTGTGTACAGATTATACCACTGATTAGATAATTCCGTGGATTATACCATTACGAACTCAGAGACAAGTAAACTGTTACGTACTTACGAGATAGTGAAAGCAACAAAGCCACTCTGGTGAAATCAAGATAAGGTATAGAATATTACTACATATCGTAATAATTTAGTAACATGTGAGTGCAGGTTACGTTTTTTTTTTCTTCATTTTTATCCCAGCTGAGGTAGCGAAAACATGTATATGTGTGTATAGTGTGATGGGGACAGTCGGGTACGCATCTAAAAGAGAGTTCTCCATATTATTGTTTTCAAAGCTTTGTGAAGTCTATCAATCTGTACTTGGCCAGCGTGGTGGACAGCTATAGCCTAAATCACAGAATATAATATAATAGTACTACGTACCTAAATCAAGAAACTTATATCCCTACAACACACCCTTCTCCTTCTGAGAGAAGACTCGTGCCCAGAAGGAGTAGACTCGTGCCCAGAACTAGACTCGTGCCCAGAACTAGACTCGTGCCCAGAAGTGGACTCGTGCCCAGAAGTGGGCCGGCGATGAGTACAGATGAATGAACGTGCTATAAAGAACGTTTTTATACTTAAATACCTAGTTTTTAGGGTTCCGTACCCAAAGGGTACCAACGGGACCCTATTACTAAGCCTACGCTGTCCGTCCGTCCGTCCGTCCGTCCGTCCGTCCGTCCGTCCGTCCGTCTGTCAGCGGGCTGTATCTCGTAAACCGTAATAGATAGACAGATGAAATTTTCACATATTATGTATTTCTATTGCCGCTATAACTACAAATAATAAAAATTAAATTAAATTAAAAAAATTAAATTAAAATATTTCCATGGGTAGGTACATGGAAATATTTTTATTTAATTTATTTTTAACTGAACCCTAAAAGAGCGAGGCCCGACTCGCACTTGGCCGTTTTTTAAGTTTAAATGCTGCGCTGCGCGCTGTTCATTAATTCAAGTTCATTTCAGCGGCAAACAGTCTTTGAAAACAAAACCTGGTGGTTTAATAATAATAATACCTAGGTAATTAATTAATCTTAATCGGAATCTTCGTTTCTGTCGTTCTGCCATTTAAAGAGCATCAAGCCGGATTTTGATTGTTAAAAAATTCCATGTTTTTGTTAATCCTGCAATTTATTGGCAATTCTTCGTACAAAATGTATTCATGCAAAATTATAATTTAATACATACCTACCTACTCGAATATTTCTTCCTATTACTTAGAATATACATACACATAAAGAACAGATCACTGTCCGTCATTGAACTCTCTTAAAGTTGACGATAGTGAGCTTGTGTGACACTTCCATTGACCCTGTCACCCTATCTTGTAAATAGTGGTATTATACTCGTATTTGGTCCAGATTCGTAGCTTTGCGATGGCAATATAAAAACATTTCAGTACATTCTGTTCTAAAAAACTGTTCTGCACGTTTTCACCAACGTTCTTTTACGGGCTACCTAGCTAAGTTAGGTGACGCTTTCTGACAATTTCGTTTCGATGAATCTTTAGGGAACACCTTAAGGTGGAAATAACATTGGACAAGGCATTTATTTAGGGGATACCTACGTAAAGAGACTCCTACTAAGAGGATGATTTAGGTATGATTGGTGAAAACGGGCTTTAGTTCTGTTATAGGAGAGAGAGGAATATTTCCACACCACACAGGTATTTTGACTAAGGCGGTAGAGTTTGTGAAGATAAGGCTTGTAGAGTTAGGGCGTGTAGAGTTACAAGCTTGGCTATACATGAGATCTGATAACTTTTTGAGTATTAATCGAACCTTTTTGACAGTGCGAGCCGTATTATGGTCTCGTCTTGGCAACATTTTACATGAAAATGTTTTTAGTGGTAGGTATTTCATGTTCTGAACGGCCAATATTCTTTGAAATCTCACTAATAAGTATTATAAATGTTTCAATTGTTCAATGCGCACTGTTCCGTGCCTTGTGAGGTTTTTAATTACTAGATGACCAGCATTATATAACTGGAATCACGTCACGAAAATGGAATTTTTTAAGAAAATACTCCTTGAAAAGTGTAATTTTTTCACCGAGTTAAACTAGAAACTTGTAACTTAGAAATTTTCAGAGCAATAAGAGACCATTGTTCAGTATTTTCAACTATACCTCAAGCTGTTTCTGAGAAAAAGGGTCACGCACACAGACAGACGGACGGACGACGGAGCGAGCCGTTCCGTTTTTTATTTTCGGAAATCTAAAAGTGCCGAAGTTTCGATAGATATACGAAACTTCGGCACTTTTAGAATAAATATGACGGGTGTTACATCCAACTCTTCGTAGTTAAATTAAAGTTATTTTTTTGTTATGGGACTAGGTACGTTTAATGTTCCGTGAAGACTATCATCATGTAAGGATCACCGATCTCCTGAACCTGTTCTGATAAGCAATAAAAACAAATTGTCCGTGTTTCTTTGCAAGCAAAACAAGATTCGTGCACGAGATCAAGAGGTGATAATATATTTTATGTCCTGCGCAGACGAGATTTTTCTACTCAACTACGGCAAAGCCAAAAGGAAGGGCTATGAATTATGATTTCAGCAGTCTATGTATGTATGTTTTTATTTGCGTATCTTCCACCGTAGCGCCTAAACTACTGAGCCATTTTTGATGATTGAGGTGTCAATCGATTATTATGCCCCGGGTGACATAGGCCACATTTGATAAGTACGAAGAAAATTAATTTGACGGATGTTACAATTATTTGCAGTAGTCGGGTTACAGTTCCATGCGCAAAAGTTATGCTTTTAACCCCCGATAAAAAAGAGGGGCAATAAGTTTAACGTGTGTATCTGTGTCAGTCTGTTCCTTCGTAGTTCCCTAACAAATGGACCGATTTTGATGCGCCTTTTTTTGTTTGAAAGTCAACATAATCGAGGTGCATCTTAGCTATATTTTATGAGGATTTGCTAAGGCGTTTGAAGATCATCAGCTCATTTCCTACTTGATTAAAGCGTACGTGATTGTAACTTTCACTGGTGCGATTGATTTGTTTGGTGTATTGTTATTTCGGATTATTTAAAAGGCATGGTAAATTTGAGCTGATGCTGCAGCATCAACTAGTCCGTGGGATACTCAACTCCTCAGCAACTTACAGCAGATAAGTAAAGTGTGTTTGGGCTCATTAGAATGGTCTCAATTAGTAGGTGTTAGATATACTTATGATGATCGAGGATCGAGGAGGAGGATCTGATGATGGAGCAGAAAACTGGGTAACATCATGTCAGGTATATTGTACATAGTCCGACCATAGATCCCCATGTGGGGGGTATTATATAATATGGCCTCAATATCCCAACGGTTAAAGGTGCGGACTGAAAACTGAAAGGTCGCAGGTTCGAATCCCACCCGTTGCGCTATTGTCGTACCGTTCCTAGCAAAAGCTTTCCACTTATTTGGAAGGGATATGAGAATATTAGTCAACTTCAACTTGGCTGATATTCTTTAAAGAAAAAAAAATAATTTTTCTATTTACACTTGCTACGGAACTGCGCCCCCGACTGTCTGGTCGTAGGTTCTAAATACCTATACCTAACGTCTAATATTTAGATGAAGGTCATTGTTTCTTCCGGTCTTTTGCTAATACATATAAGAATTGGTTACGGTTAGAAAATCAACATTTTATTGATATTGCTAAAGCAAGCTACTATTTCTTTATTGAGACACTGGAATTACACGTTACTAAAAAATAGTGTTAAGTAAATAAAATTGACCTGAACTTCTAAAATCTGTCCAGGTAGGATAGGTATAAAAATCTTTAATATATATAAATTGTTCGTCCGCGATGGACTCCTAAACTACTTAACCGATTTTAATCAAACTTCGTAACTATCTGTAATTTGGTCCAACTTAAAAGATAGGATAGTTTTTTTTGGATAGGGATAGTTTATTTGTTTTATTTATATAGATAAGTTGGCGGTACGAAGTTCGCCGGGTCAGCTAGTATTACTATAATTATAATTTTTTTTAATTACCAACCGCCGAGTTTCTTGATGGTTGTCAGATGGATTTTCTGGTGGGGCTTTCCTTTGTCAGGGAGTAGACAAAATGTCTTCGCCTTGCGTACTTAGTAGACATACGTCTTAACCCGCTAAACTTACACAGACAATGATCAATCTAACATTGTGTTTTGTATTGTTTCAGCCACATCAAAATGGATTTGGAGTTTCGGAACTTGACATATACAGTGCAAAGTCGACTAGCTAAAGGTAATTATTTAATTCTCTTTCTTAATTAAAGTGATTGGCACTAACCTAAGTTAACTTTAGAATTATTATTACTACTACAATGATGGTAGGTACCATAGATATTTATCAGTTTTAAAAACAAGACATGTTCATCGTCCATCATTATCATGATGAATACTGAGCGCTAGGTCTCCTCTGAGAGTAAGATCTATAGATGGCACTCTCACTCAGCTCAGACTCAAAACTGGTTAAAACGAGACAGATTTATGTCGGAACATAATATTTGAGTCTCATTTTAACTCTGTCTTGAGTCTTGAGCAGAGCCAGAGTACGATCTATAGATCTTAGCCTTAGAGAAGAGTTATCGGACGTAGCCAAACACGCTGCGCTGGCCTAATGCGAATTGGTACACTTCACACACCTTTGACAACATTATAAAGAACTGTCCCTTCAGGTTTTCTCACGATGTTTTTCTTCAGCGTTGAAGTATGTGATATTTAATTGCTTAAACGCACATAGCTCCGCAACGTCGGAAGTGCGTGCCCGGGATCGAACCTGCGACCCCCAGGAGACCGCAGTCCTAACCACTAGGCTATCTTACTGCTTGGGTTTTTAGTTTTTACGAAGGTAATTCCTATAATAAGAACACCGATATAAATGTAGTAATAAGAGTGACTTCACGTAGCGTGTCGCAAAAGGGACAGCACTGTCACGGTGCCATATTCTGGTTATGGTAAAAGGCTGGCTTACACGCTTACCGAACTTTTTTACCCAACTGCGCGCCTGGAATGACAGGGTTTTGGATTTTCACGCTTAATTGGTATGTGGGGAATCTTTGTACAAAGCACCCCAACAGCTGGATGTATTATAAGGAAGGGTCCTATTCATTCGTCTATACCGTGCAATGGCTATTGGATATTGGACCGATTCGTATGCCGTGACGAGTAATGGAATGACGCTGTATATTATGGCGTCTCGTAACGGCCACATATTTTTTTAAATATCATGGGAACTCCTATTTTTTTAATACCATGGAATTTCCGCAATATTTCGGGATTAAAAATATCCTATGTCATTTCTCAAGATGCAAATTGCGAGATCCAAATTTAAAGTTATCATAAATGATAAAAACAACAAATTAAAGTATGTATGAACCATTAGTCGTAGTTCCTAGTTCCATAGTATGAACATGTACGAAGAACAAAGACAATTTCCCGCTCTTCTTCTAAATATAAATATACCATTACAGAAGAACGGTCCTTTTTCCTCTTTTCCTGTATTAAAATTATTTACCTACTTAGGTATGCCTCTTGAAATCTACGTGTGACGAATGCATAATAAAAAATTAACCTTTCATTTACCACGAAACTCGATATATTCAATTTTATTTTTTTCTTACCATATTTTTTTTCCAACATTTTATTAATTGAATTCTTACAATTTCTCATGAAGTCATGAGACTCATGCTCACATTTTAGCCTATACGTGGCCTATACTAAATTGTAATAACTATTTACATTTTAGTTAAGGTGGAATGCCATTAACCTAGTTTGTCGTATTAGTTTACAAATTGCGAAAAACCAAATTAAATTTGAATTTCGCGGGCAGACTCGTCTATTCATCCTTAATTTTACTCATTTGTCAGCATGGAACTAGGAATTACGATTCTATGTTTGTCAGTGACTTACATGGAAGTTAAATGTTTGTGCATGGAAGTCATGGAACTAGGACATGGAAGTTACGATAACCAAAAACCAAGAAGTAGGTAGTAGATACTTAACTAATTCTATGTTAAGGACAATTATTAATAGAATAGAAAAGATTTTTATTCAAATAAACTTTTACAATGTGCTTTTGAATTTACAAAGCTAAAAACGCGAGCGCCCTAATTCCCAGAGAAAGACAAATTATAGAATAGAATAGATTTTTATCTTTTACAAAGAGCTTTTAAATTGAAGCAAACGACACAGACACACTATTCCGAGGGTTATAATTAAAATCAAACACTGGAAGCCCAAGGTATAAAAGCCCCAAAATAAATAAAGCAAAAAATGTTTATAGGATAACTAGCAGATGCCCACGACTTCGTCCGCGATTTAGTCGTGCGTCGTGGATTTAGTTTTTAAATTCCCCCGGGAACTCTTTGATTTTCCGGGATAAAATACTTTTAGGCTACTGCCTAGGTATGTCACTCTCCAGGTCCTCAACTATACCCATGCAAAAAATCAAGTCAATCTGTTGCTCTATTGCGGCGTGATTGAAGGACAAACCAACAAATAAACACACTTTCGCATTTATAATATTAGTAAGCATTAGTAAGATAAGTTAGTCTATTTGGGTTGACTATCTCGTAATCTAACATCGTTCAAGATTTAGGTCGCTAGGTTGCCTAGCAACCTAAAACTCGAACTGTATGTATGACTCGTGTAATTAACATATTTTTCTCAAACATGCATGGAAATATTGTCATTATTTTCGAAAAAAGAACACGCGAAGTATCGAATTTTCGGACAAAGAAAATCAAATCCATTGCAGGAGTGTTTTTTGAATTTGGAACATTACAACGCTCCTGCAATGTTGTAGCACGCCGTTTCATACAACATTGCAGGAGCGTTGTAATGTTCCAGCCCCAATATGTCTAATGTACTAGCGGTGACCGTTATTGCGCAGAAGTCGAAAATAAGGTATCATGGCGCTGATTGGCTCTCCAGTCGCATTCCGGCCGTCGTCATTGGTTGCGCGACAGTACCTCATGCGCAGCTATTTTGTTCAGCGCTACTTTCGTGCCGCGACCTGTATTAACTGAATTTAATGTATAATATAAAAAGTGTGTTTTATTTCCCTGCATTCTTTAGAGAAAAGCACTATATATGCCTCGGCCAGAAATGGCAATTGCCTGTCTCGTATTTAGTGAAGTCCTCGCCTACGGCTCGGCCTTCAAACTCATACTCGACCTGCAATTGCCTATTTCCCGGCCTTTGCAATAATGTACTATTAATTTGCAATACCAAATATTTATGTCAATAATTAAGATAAAAACTATGATATCTTTTAAGTTGACCAAATTACAGATAGTTACGAAGTTTGATCAAAATCGGTTCTGTAGTTTTCGAGTTTATCCCGAACATACATCATGACTCGAGATTTTTATGTAGGTATATCTTGCGCGGTGTATGTCGGGGTGGTTGGAAGAAATCTCTGCCTAGACATAATGTATATGTATACACCACGTGTCTTTTTGCACGTTGTTTATTTATATGTACAATAATTATTATGTTTATAGTTTAAGTTTTTTTGGGACGGAATAAATAAATAAATAAATAAATGAGTAAATAAATATGGGTGTTCAATCGGAAGGGAAACGACGGAAATACAAAGAGTTCCAAAATAAATTCACTTCCCTCAATTTTATAATCGATGACAATCAGGTCTAGCGAAGGCTGTTATAATTGCTATGATTTCAATGAGAGCGGAAGTTCTAAAGTCCAACTCGCGAATATTTTGCACCTCAAAGAATAAATACTTGTTTCATATTTAAATGAAACTGTTTCCTACTTCGTTATTATCATTGTAGGTATTCACTCACCTTATTCACCTTATGCGAGCGAAAGCTTTTGTTCATCAACGAAAAAATAACGGTATTTAAATAACTGTTACTTGTCATCGTTTACATTTTGTGTCAATTTTAAAAGGTTAGTGTTATAAGGATTTTTCGTTCATCAGTAATGCAGTTTCCGTTATAAGACGCATGAACTGAGAACTACTTATGGTTTCAAATGGTTTCCAGCATAAATAAATAATGTGAAAATTACTATTTATGGTTATTGTCCGTCAATCGGATTGGGCCAGCGCAGCGTGGTGGACTATGGGCTATGGCCTATAACCCTTCTTTGAGAGGAGCCTTCGCTCAGTAGTGAGCCGATGATGGGTTGATAATGGTGATGATGAATGATGTTATTGTATTGCTCTTGCTATAAGTATTAATATTATATGTACCATAATAAACGTTTTTACACGATAAGAAAAATGAGCATAGCTTATTGATTATTATTATACGTTAGTGAGCTCCAGGCTCCATCACTAATCCACCAGATCTGATCAGACTGGCGGCGGTAGATCCAATCAGTGGATCGTAGTGGATTGAGCGTATAATATATCATATTTCATTCTAATTATACTAATAATATAAATGCGAAAGTGTTTTTGTTGGTTTGTCCTTCAATCACGCCGCAACAGAGCTACGGATCGTCGTGGTTTTCTGCATGGGTATAGTTGAGGACCTGGAGAGTGACATAGGCTACTTTTTATCCCGGAAAATCAAAGATTTCCCGAGGGATTTTCAAAACTAAATCCACGTGGTCGAAGTCGCGGGCATCTGGCTAAAACTCATGAACGACTAATATTTTTTTTGTTTCGTTCGCCTTTATTATACAGGAGTGGTTTATTAAAAAAAGTAAATAGGAAAAACCCAAAAGAACATCTGAAAAATCGAAAACCTAAAATGGTAATTTTGGCTGAGAATCACCATTTCGGATTACTTTTAATAGATGGCGGGAGCCAAGCCGCGGGTAAAAGCTAGTCATAGCATATAATGAAAACATCCTACTAATATTATAAATGCGAAAGTTTGTGAGGATGGATGTATGGATGGATGGATGTATGGATGGATGTTTGTTACTCTTTCACGCCACAACGAGTGAACCGATTTGGCTGAAATTTGGAATGGAGATAGCTCATACCCAGGATTAACACATAAGCTTTTATCCCGGAAACGTACAGAGTTCCCGCAGGGATTAAAAAACCTTAAGCCACGCGGACAAAGTCGCGGGCATCATCAGTAGTAAATAAATATGAAGTCGGATACACGGCGCTCGATCGACGCGCGGAGTCTTTAATTTTATTATTATTAGTCTATTATTATTATTGGCGTGCACGCAGCTCAGGTATGATGATTGAAATGCTACTAAAAAAACCCTCAATTGGGGCTCCGGTTGCACCTCCACTATAATTTAAATTTTGCTCACTTAAAACATAATTTAATTTAAAAAAATATTTTTGAAACACCGACTTTAAACTACTAACAAAGTATATAATTTATTATTGATATTTTAAAAACCGCTCGACCGATTTCGAAAATTTAAATGTGGCCACCTGGGAAGTAAACCCTTTCAAAGAAAAAAAGAATTTTCCAAATCGGTTCAGGTGTCTTCGAGTAATCTGTGAACATACGGTCAACATAAAAAAAAAAAGATTCCGACGAATTGATAACCTCCTCCTTTTTTGAAGTCGGTTAATAAATTGGTAAATCTATACTAATAATAATATAAATAATATAATCGTGAATTATAACTAATATAGTAAATAGGTAGACCGCTAAACCTAGCTTTTGTCCCCGCGACTTTCTCCGCGTGGTAGACATAAATCATAATATGTCATTTAATATCGTTATAGACACTTGAAATACCCTGATTCCTACGTAAATGTAACGAAACACTCTTGATACGCTATAAAAAATCTTACGACATGGCCTTGAGAAAGAGTGATAGACAACAGTATGTTTCGCAAAAAAGTCACCCCAGCTACGACTTTTTATCACAAATTCTCGACGAAAACAAGCTTATTCTGGCCTTTCCGTTTTTTTTTTTTTAATTTAGGTCATAATGGATTTTCCGTGTATAAATTATTATTACCGAATTATAATTACTTAGGTTACTGTGCGGACTAATACCGTTTAGTTCTATACATTGTAATCTGAAGATTACTTGTTACTATTTGTCAAGAAATTCATACAATTTTTGCCTATTAACAATGTTGCTATAACTAAACGAGAGATAAGTATAGAGATTCACAACTTTTTTTATGTGTTCATACAAAAAGAAAAGCTAATATGGTGCAAACATCAAACAGCTTTTGAATGTTCGATCCGCTATCCGAAAATTCTAAGAAAAATCTATTTTTATCCAAAAAGGAAAATGTATATACTTACATACATTTATGTAAATACATATTATTATTCAATATTTTGTTCCATGGCTCCTAAACTATTGAGCCGATATTGAGGAATGAGATGTTAATCGACTCCTTATTGTAGTTTGGGTGACTTATAAATATTATGCTAGGTACAATTTAAACGAAGAACATAAATATGACGGATGTACCAGTACATTCAATTGGATGTACTCGTACATCCGTCTTGTATGTACAAGAAAACTCCCACGGAAAATTTTCCGTGGGAGTTTTCTTGTTAAAGTTCAAATCTAAAAATATCATTCGGGTATTCTTGTTAGTCGCTCCCAATACCAAAAGTTATTTTAAGCAGCGTTCAACTATAATAAGGGCATCTTAAAATAACAGACACATGTTATAGGTATGAGTATGTACCTAACTACCTACCTAACACAATAATGATAGATACGTATATAAAAGGGACATTGCACCAAACGGCGATAATAAAATATCAAGCGTAATGTCCTTGACTTCAAATAAAATTGAACCCTCGTTACTATACATATACATACCTAATTTACTTGTTAGTGTAAATTAAAAATTTTATTTTTAAATGCAAGCTTTTAGTAGCTACATCATTAGACTCTGGCTATCATCTAGGATCAGAGTACTTGTTATGACGAATCAAACGAGCCCAAACTCGATGGGGTTACTTCGTTTTATTACAGAGTTCCGATAGCCATCTTCCGTCTCCATCATCAGATCAGCTCCATGTCACAATAATATTGCATTGTCATCCGATTTACACATAAATGCAAAATTTCAGCTCGATCAGAAACCGGGAAATGGGTCTAATTCATCTTGCAAGATTTGACCCAAACAAACAAATAAATAAATAAATAAACTGGTCAAGCTAAATAAAAGCTTGTAATATAGGTTGCACCTATTATTATTTTTTCTGTTCTATTGTCAGTTATCTATCACAGAGCTGAATTTTTTTTACTGTGACGCATTGTTCTTCTTTTCGTTTCGGCGATATTCATCATCATCATCATCTTCTTCATTGCATCATCATCTAATCTCCAGTCTACTACTATTACCGAGTTACCTCTCAGAATGAGAAGGGTTTCGACTATGGTCCACTACGCTGGCCAAGTTCACACACCTTTGAAGTTTGAGAACATTATGCAAACCCTCAGTCATGCACTTTTCCTCACGATTTTTTTCCTAAATCGTTATAGCAAGCTATATTTAATTGCTTAAACACTCTTGTAAGATAGAACTAATTGTAAATTCTCTTTTTCTCCCATTAAAAGAATGGGTTGCCCTACTAAGAGCTTTTTCAGAAAACCTATTCTAAAATATGTATATTTTTTAAAGAAGTAAGTAAATAACAAGACTTGTAAATTGAAAATTCAAAACACTCCCGACATGTGATTGCCTGACTTTGTATGATATACCTGATATCCTGTTACCTACCCGTCATCACCATCAGACACTCCTCTCGAGCCTCGATCATAATCTATCTAACACCTATACTCAATGAGACCATTCTAATGAGCCCAAACACACTATATCTGCTGTAAGTTGCTGAGGAGTTAGGTGTCCCGCAGACTACTTGATGCTGCAGCATCGGCTCAAGGTTACCATGCTTTGGAAATAATCCAAAGTAACAGTACACCTTTCAAATCAATCGCACCAGTGAAAACTAGTAAATGAGCTAGATGATTAATCAAGTAGTAAATGAGCTGATGATCGTCAAACGCCTGAGCAGATCTTCATAAATTATAGCTAAGATCCACTTCGATTACGTTAGCTTTCAAACAGAAAAACTGCATCAAAATCAGTCCATTGGGTAGGCTGCTTCGGGGGAACAGACAGGCACACAGATAGACACATACACAGATACACACGTCAAACTTATAGCAACCCTATTTTTTAGTCGGGGGTAAAAAAAAGTAGAATACCCTGGATCTTCGATTAATATTATAAATGCGAAAGTGTTTGTTTGTTGGTTTGTCCTTCAAACACGCCGCAACAGAGCTACGGATCGATGTGATTTTTGCATGGGTTGTTGAGGACCTGGAGCACTCTCCAAGTATGTCACTACTCACTACATAGGCTACTTTTTATCCCGGAAAATCAAAGTTCCCGAGGGAAACTAAATCGACGCGGACGAAGTCGGGGGCATCAGCTAGTGACGTATCTATAAATATTCTAAGCCCTGTATAAAATATGTCTCAAAATAATATGTTATACCTAGAGCTACAACTACATCATTGTAACTAAGTAAATACCTTTGTGGCACGTAGGGGTCAGTTGCGATTTATCCACGTGAATCGTTCATCTTTGTCCAATTGCAGAGCTGAGAGCACTAAAATTTTTTATTACAGCGATAATGCCGACTTAATTATTTAACACTTTGTAACTTATACTATTTCATGACTACATTGTTGTCCGCGTTATACCTACCTGTGCCAGACAAGAGATTCACGTAGTAAAGATATTACGGGGCAGTAAAAAATTCAATACCGTAAGGCAAGGGGTACTAGAGTCTAGACCTAATGAAACAAGTGTAGATTGAAAATTTAAAACATGCCCGTGACATGAATCTATGCCGGACTTTGTACGATATTATGTATACCTGACATCCTGTTACCCAGTTTTCTGCTCCATCATCAGATCCTCCTCCTCGATACACAGATACACATGTCAAACTAATAACACCCCTCTTTTTTTGTAAAAACATCGCCAGTAATATTTCGCATGCGCAAATCTTCATGCAGATAATAATTAGTCTTAAGCTCGTTCATACTAGCTACCGTGACGAGATATCGTGCGAACTGTTTGATAATCCGGGATAAAAGGTATCCCTGTGGCAAAAATAAAAGACCAGTTCAACGTTTATGGTCGGAAAACGTATATGAATCGCTACTTATTTAAAGTATAAATGTGTCGGTTTTGCCTTTAATTATGCAGCAACTGAGCAACGGATCGACAAGATTTTTTGCATATGTGTAGGTAGGTACTCGATGACCTGGAGAGTGACCTAAGTTATCACCACGTAAATAAATGCGCGGGCAAAAACTAGTTTTCATTAATTAAATATAAAGGTAAAAAAAAAACAATTCAAAGGCCTACGATAATTGCGGATATAAATCAACGGCTTTCAAAACTGAGTAATCCATCACATCTTCGGTAAAAACACGATATTATTATGATTAGATTAAAATGAGTTATACCTACTATATATTTTTTGCTTTTTTTCAAGCAAAACTAATAATAGTGACGCAATTTACACGATCAAGTTTTACAGCGTTTCCTACAAGGAATAAAAATTGGGGGACCTTCATGGTCAACAGCTGCATGATGAAAAAACCGACTAAGTGACACTCGCGTACTGAGGGTTTCATACCTTGGAAGGCCACCATACTTACCTTAATTTTATTTTTTCACCATTTTTATTTTTTGCTATCATCCTATCCTACTCATCCTACTTGTGTGACACCGTGCGTGTTTTCTATATAAATATAAGGTACTTAGACATATGAACACGCAGGCCCGCGTCCCAGAGCGTGGTGTGTGATGCGATTTAGTTGTCCCGTAGAGCTTCGTAATAACAAAGTAGACAGAAAGCGTCACCTAACTTAACATAGGTAGCCCGTAAAGGTTAGGGAACTGTAGTGAAATCAGGCATCAATAGGTACCTAGGTATAGTTTTTGGAACATACAAATTAAATTATTTGTTTACAGCGTCGTCTATCGACACGATCAGTTCACGTCGCGACGTGAAGTTTTATTGATGTTTGATATTTAAATATTATATAATAATTTTAATTGAATAATATGTTATTATATGTATTAGTACTTCTGCTGCGTTTGCAATATGAGATGAGAGCGCCATCTATTGACACCATTGTGGAGTTCTGTTAAAAATACTGCAGCTCATTAAAAATTAAATAATTTAGTTTCCTTATTATATTTATCTACTTTTAGTATTTGTTGTTCAAGTACATGATATAACGCTAATAATTATAAAAGTTTCAAGCCCGGTCTTTCAAGCGTCATGACTTCTAAGGTCAAATATAATCTCGACTTTGAGAGCCCCCAATTACTTCAATTTTAGGAAAAAAAATAAAATACTTTTGTCATCATCATCATCATTATCAACCTTTAGATGTCCACTGCTGGACATAGGTCTCCTGCATGGACCTCCACAGGCTTCGGTCTTGCGCCGCCTGAATCCAGCGGCTCCCTGCGACTCGTTTGATGTCGTCGGTCCACCTAGTGGGGGGTCTGCCAACACTGCGTTTACCGGTGCGGGGTCGCCACTCCAACACCTTGGGACCCCAACGACCATCAGCTCTTCGAACTATGTGGCCCGCCCATTTCCACTTCAGTTTCGCGACTCGCTGAGCTATGTCGGTGACTTTAGTTCTCCTGCGGATCTCTTCATTTCTGATTTGATCTCGCAGGGATACCCCAAGCATAGCTCTCTCCATCGCTCGCTGAGTGACTCTGAGCCTTCTTATGAGGCCCACAGTTAGCGACCATGTCTCGGATCCATAAGTCATCATTGGCAACACGCACTGTTCGAAGGCTTTAGTCTTCAGGCACTGAGGTATTTTGGACGAGAAGACATCTCGAAGCTTCCCGAACGCTGCCCAGCCGAGTTGGATTCGGCGGTTGATCTCTTTCTCGAAATTGGACCTAGCTGGACTGTGTGTCCCAGGTAAATATACTCGTCGACAATTTCGAGTGCAGAGTTCTCAACAATTACTGGGTGGAGCGGAACATGAGCATTGGACATGATTTTCGTCTTGCTCATGTTCATTTTCAGGCCCACCTGTTGAGAAACCCTGCTGAGATCATTGAGCATTGTATTGAGGTCTCTCAGAGTCTCTGCCATGACTACTATGTCATCGGAAAATCGCAGGTGAGTGATGTACTCGCCGTTTATGTTGATGCCAAGTCCGTTCCAATCCAGAAGCTTAAAGACGTCCTCCAACGCAGCGGTAAATAGCTTCGGGGAGATTACACCTCCCTGTCGCACTCCACGCTGCAAGTGGATTGGTCTCGTAGTCTGGTCCTGTATACGTACTGACATAGTGGCGTTTTCGTACAAGCACTTCAACACTTGGATATACCGGTAGTCAATCCGGCATCTCTACAGCGACCTCAATACAGCCCAAGTTTCCACCGAATCAAAGGCTTTCTCATAGTCCACAAACGCTAAGCAAAGTGGCTGGTTATACTCTTCCGTCTTTTGTATAACCTGCCGCAGCGTATAAATGTGATCTATGGTACCAAAGCCTTTTCGGAATCCGGCTTGTTCGGGAGGCTGGAAGTCGTCAAACCTACGAGCGAGACGATTCGTAATGACTCTCGAGAACAACTTGTAAACATGACTCAGCAGCGAGATGGGTCTATAATTCTTCAGCACGGTATTATCACCCTTTTTGAAGAACAGGACCACCGCGCTCCTGTGCCATGCTTCCGGCGTTATACCCTCGTGAATGACGGAATTGAACAATCGCTGAAAGATCTTAAGTACCGGTTTTCCACCCGCTTTCAGGAGTTCCGCAGTGATTCCGTCATCACCTGGCGCCTTGTTGTTCTTGAGCTGTTTGAGAGCCATTCTAATCTCGTATAGGCTGACGTCCGGGATATCTTCGGTATAGTGTCGGGTCAGTTTGGCTCTGGGATCTTTGGCCAAATCTTCAACAGGTTTTTGTGTCGTGGTATATAACTGTCCATAGAACTTCTCGACCTCTCCCAAGATCTCAGGTCGAGAAGAGACGAGACGACCGTCATCAGTTTTCAGCCGCGTCAGCTGGCTCTGTCCGATAGACAGATCTCTCGCTAACACTTTTGAGCCTTTGTTCCGCTCGATAGTATCTTTAATACACTTGGTATTAAAGATCCTTTTGATACTTTTGTACTCTGTTCTAAATTATCTTTAAAATGATAAATAGGTATATTATATAATAGGTACATTAATTTATTTGTACTATTGAACTCAATCTTTTTTGTATCGAAACTTTTTAAGAACAAAGCATGAGTTGCTTTGACCTTAAAAAGTAACCAATAAAATAAAATAAAAAACTCTATTACTCACTTGTGAATAATAGCAATGAAAAAGTCATAGTTTGATTATAGGTCTCATTATGTGCCTAATTGCTGTGAAATTAGAGCCACTTTAAGAGCAAGTGTGTTGAAAAAATCATTACACATCTGCGTACTTTGGTAAAAGCATTAAGACTGTAGCGCCCACAATGAAGGTAACTTATGTACTTTAGAGATAAAGCTACGTAATATGTATACATACGTAAGACTCTCTACCTCTGGTGTAAACATTTTATTACGGAATTTCTTCGCCTAAAATTTCAAAATTCCGGGAAAACATGAAACGATTTTTGTGAACAAGTCTGCTGTGTCACCTCCGTAAGTCTTTACAATGTTATGGTAATCAATCATAATATATACAAAACTTTTCTCACTGCTGTGTAATATGGAAAACTGCCAATTTTCTAAAGTGCTCGTTTTGTTAATGAAGAAATTTACAGTCTGGTAGACTTTAATTAATACTGTGAAATATCAAAATCTTGATTTGGTTCATTTCAGTCCGTGTGAACATGTGAAATCTAACAAAATAAAGGACAAAACGCACCAATACACAGATAATAATATGTAGGTATTAGTTTCTATACAAAACATTAATTGTGTTCAGATAAGAATTAAACTCTGTTTGTATGGAAAGCTCTCGAGCTCTGGAGTAGGTCATCCAAGGTGGCAGGCTTTGCAAAAGATTTATTGATTAATTCTTCTTTTTTTTTTTAATAAAAAATATCAACCAAGTTGAACTTGACTAATATTCTCCTCTCCCCTGCAAATAAGCGGAAAGCTTGTGTCAGGAGTGGGTACGACAATAGTGCAACGGGTGAGATTCGAACCTGTGACCTTTCAGTTTTCAGTCCGCACCTTTAACCGTTGGGCTAGTTATAAGGCTCTGACAGACGGACGGACGGACGGACGGACGGACAAGTGCAGATTCACTCAAGTAGACTCGTAGACCTTCGCTTCGCTCGGTCAAATACACCCTCTATATTATTAGGTCTTTACCTATGAAATTGCCTTTCTTCAGTACTAGTCATTTCAAATAAAAAAAACTTTGTAATGGCTCTGTATTCTAAATTCAAATTAATTTTGTTTTAAAACCATGACATTCTATTTACAAACTCAGTCTTTTGTTTTTTGATTAGCGTTGTATTTTCATTACATTTGAACATTTTTCGTCATAATGGATACTTTAAAAATTCGTGTAATTATGGAATAAGAGTTCCGTCGTGGCACCAACGCGACACAAACGGCCCGTAACATCAAAAACGTTTACGGAGAGAACTGTACAAACGATCGCACAACCCGTTATTTTTTTCCCGGTTCCGTTCTGGAAATTTTGACTTGAAAAATGAAGCTCGTGGTCGTCCGGAGACTTTGGTTAACAATAATGAATTAAAGGCGATTGTGGAAGCTGACGAAACTCAATCTACAGCTGAGCTAGCAGCAGCTTTTGATCTAAGCATCAAAACAGTATTGATCCATTTGCGACAAATTGGCAAGGTAAAAAAGCTTGATAGATGGGTGCCCCACGACCTTAACGATCGCCAGCGCAACGTACGCGTCGAGACCTGCCTTGCGCTGCTCAACAGGCAAAGAAATGAAGGAATTTTGAAACGAATTGTTACGTGCGACGAAAAATGGATTCTGTTCGACAATCGAAAGCGCTCAGCAAGTTGGTTAGACCCTGGTTCAGCACCAAAGCAATGCCCTAAACCAAAAATGACCCCTTAAAAGGTAATGGTCACTGTTTGGTGGTCTAGTGCGGGTGTGATTCACCACAGCTTTTTACAAAACAGCATGAGCATTAATGCAGATGTGTACTGTGAAGAACTGGAGAGAATGATGGAGAAGCTTGCACATCTGCAACCAGCTTTGGTCAATCGGTCGTCCCCACTGCTCCTTCACGACAACGCGCGACCCCATACTGCGCAACAGACAGTCTCCAAGCTGCAAGAGCTGGGGTTGGAAGCTCTCCCTCATCCGTCATACTCACCAGACCTTGCACCTACCGACTATTACTTTTTCCAAAATTTAGAGAACTTTTTAGTGGGTAAAAAATTCAATCCCCGAGAGGCAGTACAAAATGCCTTTGAAGAGTTTGTTGCCTCCCGTCCAGCTGATTTTTACAAGAAGGGCATCAATGAACTGCCAATGCGTTGGCAAAGATGCGTCGATTGCATGGGTGATTACTTCGAATAACAGAAATAAAAAAGTTTGCAAAAATAAGTACTTTCACTTATTGCATACAAAACTGCAATTTCATAGGTAAAGACCTATTATTAATATTATGGAGGGTCTCCATACAATAAACTTTTGTTTTTGTGCGATCTCTTTAGATGGCGTAAATATTTTACGATGGTGCGGAACCCTTTGTATGCGGATCCGACTCGCACTTGATCGATTTTATTTCTCTTTGCAAACTTCGCAAATAATGAGAGGAGAAACAAATAAAGTTAACTTAGTGATAATAAGTGAATATTGACCACTTCAGCAGTCATTTAGCAATTGAATTTGCTATTAATTAGTTAATAATAGTTTTGCCTAAACTAAACTAGACTAAAAACTTTTTAGTCTGCCTAGAGTCTAGACGATAAACAAGTCGGTCAAACTGCTGCGACCTAATAAATATGAGTTTAATGATATCAAAGTCGCAAGTTAGTAATGGTAATGTACAATAATTAATAAATAATTGTTTACGTATTTTAATGAGGTCATTGGTAAAAAGTTAAAGGTTATCAGAAGACTGAAGTCTTAAATAAGTATTAAGACAAGGCCACTTATGTGTAATGAACTAATGATATATGTACTTGTACTATACATATGGATCATCATTTCAATCACAAGCCATCGCTCGCTGCAAGGGTCTCCTCGGTTTTAGGTCTTAGTCCAACGTGCTGAACAAAATATGAGAATTAGCAGATTTCTCACATCTATTTGGGCCATTATTAAGAACTGTCAGGCATGCATGTTTCCTCATGAGGTTTTCCTGCACCTTCAATTTGCAAATGATTTTAAAAACGTCATACTACGCGCTAAATATAGGCCTCAATAGCCCAACGGTTAAGGGTGCGGACTGAAAACTGAAAGGTCGCAAGTTCGATCCACACCCGTTGCACTATTCTCGTACACACTCCTAGCACGTTTATTTGGAGGGTAGAGGAGAATATTAGTCAGGTTCAGGTTCACCCTGGATATAATCTAGAATAAGAGTACTTGCCAAGAGAAATCAAACGAGCCGAAACTTCATGGGATTACGTCATTTTATTACAGAGTTGTCACCTTCCAGCTTCATCATAAGACCCTGCATATCATCTAAGACCAGAGCACTTGCAATCAAACGAGCCCAAATTCGATGGAGTTACGTCGTTTTTTTACAAAGTTCCCATAGCCATCTTTTAGCTCCATCGTCAGATCAGCTCCATGTCACAATAATATTGCATTTGCATCTGATTTAGAAATACATGCAAAATTTCAGCTCAATAGGAAACCGGAAAGTGGCTCTCATTCATCTTGCAAGTTTTGACCTAAACGAACATACATACATACATACATTGCAAGTTAAATAAAAGCTTGTAAAAAATCATGATTTCACTATATTATTATGTAAATGATTGACCAGATTATAGATAGTCGTAGGTACAGGGACGGAACGACTATTTAAAAAGGCGTCAAGGTCTTGCAGTTCACTTTCTTTACAAGTTGTAGCAGCTTTAGTGATAAAGTTACGCCAGTAACCACTTATTTCACAAGCTCTTTCCATTTTTAATGAAAATGAATGTTCGAAATGTTGGCCATTCCTTCGAATTCTTTTGCACAATTTTAAGCAACGTAGAATCTGTCACGATGCCCTAGTAGAACTCAAGAGTCTAGCACTTTATGCTACATGAAATTTACATAGCCAATTGGGTCTTACGGTAGTAAATGTTTTATTTCACCACGTTTTAAGCCTGAACTGCATTAGGTTTAACCCATATCCTAGTAAGCTATTACCAAAAGCTGCTCATAAACTAAAGTTCTGGTCAGTGGTGGAATAAGCTTAGGCCCGGGGCGGCGTTACTGCAAGCTTGTTTTTATGGTTTTCCTCTTTTGGATTTACCGGTGCGGTGGTAGACAGTTGGGTCTTGGGGCATAGGCAGAGCAGAGCAACTTAAGAAAAAGCTAGCTCAATTGTGTATTTGTTAAAATTTGACGAGCGAAGTGAGCGCGTAATGTAGTCTGTTACTACTTTACATACCTGTATTTTATGAGCTTGCTTTGAAAATAATAATGTGATCATATAATACAATATTATGAGTGTGAGTGACCGTACGTTATGTCTCTTTGTAAATTTTTTATTCAACTTGGCAGATAAGCTGCTTACGTCCTTTTTAAATAACTTTTTAAATGTAGGAAAATAATCAAACGATACTTCTTACTTACTTTTCGCTCTTAAAATTTTTGCGAGGGCCTCCAACTTCAAACTGGTTCTTTAGTAGGTAACTACTAAACATAATATTTGCCCTAATTAAGTATTAAACAAAAAAGGCCAAGGTTTGGAGGCCCTCCTCGCGTCATCAGTATTGTATTCGGTGACCTAAATGACTATCCAAACAAGTAAGCAACCAGACGAGACCTATTTTAGTGAACTTGCCCGATGATGTATCAAGGCCTACTTTAAATTCCTATTTTGCTCAACACATTGCATCCGTTTGTTTTATCAATGTGCGATAAAGATATTGCAATATTGTGATATAAACTATGTATAACTAACTACTCTAATGTAGCCGTATTTTATTCATTAGTTATTAGCGTTAGGAGAGTAAAACTCTATTTCATATTCCACTTTAACGTAGTATTTTAATAATATGGCTTTAGGTTATTGTTCTCTGACTTAGAAAAAAACTGCAAAAAATCGCATTTTAAAAGGTTAATACGTAAAATTAACTTTTAGAATATGATTATTACCCTTGAACATGCATAATTATTCAGTAACTGTGCATTTAAAAATCTTCTTTGTTTCCAGTGAGCGAACTCACGTTTTTTCGTGACGGAAGCGGGTTTAATAAAAAGAAATAAGTACAATAATAACTATTATGTTTTCGTCAGCTGGTATACTTAAGTACCTACTTACCTGGATGAATAAAATTAACGAACCAAAACGAGTTTGAGTTATCTACAGACCAAAATCACAGGGCCCGTTTCGCGAAATACATTATATACCTACTTACCTATCTAGTTTTGTAAAAAAATAAGAATTAAATTAGTTACCGTTAGGTAGGTTTTTATTATGTTATTTTTGTTTTTAATATGGAACTATTTGACTCTACCAATACCCAGAAAACATGAATCTGCTTGGCTTGAGATCAAGCAGGTAGGTAAATACTAAATACTCGGAAGATACAAGATGAATTAGCATTCTGGTATCTCGCTGCTCGCTTCCGCCGCCGCGCTGCGCTGGTAAGAATCATCACGATTCACGACATTCGTTAAGTTACTTCACTATTACTATCTTATCTTAATATATATAAATTACGTGTCACGTTGTTTGTCCGCGATGGACTCCTAAACTTCTTAACCGATTTTGATAAAACTTCGTAACTATCTGTAATTTGGTCCAACTTGAAAGATAGATAGTTTTAATCTTAATATTTATTTAATACCTACTGGGTCACAGCAACGCGTGGCTGGGTCAGCTAGTATATTATAAAACAAAGTCCCCCACCGCGTCTGTCTGTCTGTCTGTTCGTGATAAACTCAAAAACTACCGAACGGATTTTCATGCGGTTTTCACCAATATATAGGATGATTCATGAGTAAGGTTTAAGAGTATAATTTGTTTGTGATTTTGTGTAAATTGGTTGAAATATGACGATAACTGTTGACAAAGTCGGATAAATTCAAGCCGCCTGCTGCCTAATTTTATATCGCTGCCTGCGATATAACAAAACAATGTATGTTGGTGGTATGTTGGGATAAGCCTCTACAGAAAAGTCCGCGATGGCATATTATATCTATCTTTAAAGGATAGCTTACTAAAAAATGGCCACGCACCATGCGGTAATTGGAAATCTGTTTAGACGAATACAGTATTAATCCTTATCAACTTAAATACATTAGTTACCATAACCATTTCATGCACATTATGTTAATCATTTACACCATGAATATCATAGGAGTTGTCGCAAAATAAAAACGAACGCACGCCAAAAAACATACGTGGGTGTCTACCCAATGGCGATGACGGGACTCGCTCGCGAGTGATACTTCTTTTATAAGCCTACGTACTGTTCAATATGCTTTTCAAGGTGTTACTTATGAAACATTCCAAGGAGTTTGCAAAGCATAGACGTTTAATATGCTCTGCTACCCGCGCGAAGCCGGGGCGGGTCGCTAGTAAATATATATTAATATTTTATAATTTAAATAACAGGTAGGTAGGTTACTTTGACGTCACAATAACGGAAACTAAACTGGATATAATTTAATTATTATGACTTACCAGTTACCTATCTCTGGTTTGAGATTAATTTTTTTTATTTTTCATAAGGAAGTATTTTCAGCCCAGTTTTAAATCTAAAATCGGTCTACCGGATAATGTTTTGGTGCTTACTGTCTGATGGTCGTTTCACATAATATAAAGATAATAGGTATAGAATATAATAGAAATATTTTTTATTTAAATAAACTTTTTTACAAGTGCTTTTGAATCATCGATGAGTCTACCACTGGTTTGGAATGCCCTTCCTACCGAGAAGAACCAGCAAGAAACTCGGTGGTTGCTCTTTTTAAAACAAGTTTACATACAAAAGATACCTACTATGCTATGCTTTACCTACACCGCAAGGCAGACGGAACAGGAGCTTCAGCCGCCATGAACAGACGGCTGGAAAATGATCACCGGGGAAGCGCACTTCCCCGCGCCCCGCCCGGGTAATGAGGCCCCGCCTCGAAGCCCGAACCCTCTGCCGGCCTCGGCCGAAGAGACGACCCACGCAAGCAAGCTGCCCATTAAAAATTAAATGATTTCGTTTCTTTATGATATTCATATAATTTTAGTATTTGTTGTTCAAGTACAGGACATAAGTGAAATAAAAAAATAATTTCAGTTTCAAAATATATAGCTGATTTTGCCAGAGAGCGTCTTCAAACGAGCGTATTAAATCTCCACTTTGAAAGCCCCCCATTTCGTCAATTTTAAGGAAAAAATTAAAAAAATATATTTTTGTACTCGGTTACAAATTATCTTTAAAATGATATACCGCCACCTTATGTAACGCTATAAAAAATATTTTACTTCGCATTCGCTTCTATCAGGGCCCCCCTCCAATAAAGATTTTTATAATTTTTCAAGCAATATTCGGCTGAAGGCCGTCGGTTTACATATTATGTTTAAAGAAATAATTACGTTCAGTAATTCAGAAGTTATAAGGCTTTGACAGACGGACGGACGGACGGACGGACAAGTGCAAATTCACTCAACTCGGTCAATTAAATCGACGGATAATAAAATTAATAATCCATATGTAATCTCAACAAATGTCACAAATCCTAAAACTATAGAAATCTCTCGTTATAAAACTCAGTGTCACGACAACAATGGTATTGTTGCAAACTTGCAACACAGCTATAACGGTAACCACAAGGTGGGTTAGCAACGTGTTTTTGCGGTTTCACAGAGTTTAGCTAAATCGTAATAATATGGCACGTGATGGCACCTTAGCACGACAGTATTTTTTTCATCAATTATTATTATTAGTTTCATGGTAAGAACATAAACAAATATATATATATATATATATATATATATATATATATATATATATATATATATATATATATAATATATAAAAGAAAGTGGTGTTAGTTACACTATTTATAACTCAAGAACGGATGAACCGATTTGGCTGAAAATTGGTGGAGAGGTAGCTTAGAACCAGGAGACGGACATAGGATACTTTTTATCCCGTTCGACCGCGTTTCCGTCAAGTCACTATAAAACGTGGTATAACAAAAACGCATCTGACATGGAATAACAAAACGCAAATGACAGTGGAATAACAAAACGTAAATGACAGCTAAACGTAATTTTGTCTTTGGTTAAGTTTGGTAAAAAATTTGACAATTATAAAAAGTGTTATAAATAATAAAGCATTACTGATATTATATATGCGTAAGTGTGTTTGTTTGTTGGTTAGTCCTTCAATCACTTCGCAACAGATCAGCGGATTGATGCGATTTTTTGCATGGGTATAGTAATGGATGTAGTAGTGGTTCCTCAGACCGGGAGAGCTACTTTTTATCTCGGATAATGAAAGAGTTCCCGCGGGATTTTTAAAAACTAAATCCATGCGGACGAAGTCGCGGGCATCAGCTAGTTCACAAATAAATAATAGGATCGAGGATTAGACTTTATTACCTGTACTTATTAAGTTTCATTTATCAAAATTACTTTTATCTCTTAAATATTGAAAACTATCCGCTATCCGCAATCAGACGCTATATCATATTAATCAAACATAGTACAGTCATAACTCATAATTACCTACTTATAGGATAAAATTATCCTTTATCTATGGTAGGTACAGTGTTTGAGAGATGCTAACATTGTGTGTTTTGTCACACAAAACTTTTGTGTCTTTTAGTTATAAGTTATAACATTTAAAAACGTTCTTTTAAATTAATAAAAAAATATCAGTCAAATACGCAATTAGGTAGGTACCTAGAAAGTTTAATCGCATAAATTACAATAATTATTGACTTACTATATTTACTACCGTAAGAATAAATAGAGCCCGCGTCCGTAAGTCGCGAGGGCCACGGCCACAATAACTGTATTGCTCGGCATTCAGTACAACTCAGTTGAACATGGTAAGTGTTCGTAACCGCGTACTACATTTACTAGTACTACTACTACATTTATATCGGTGACTGAAACTAAAATAAAGTGTTCAGGGTTAAAGCTGATAAAGCGATGCGTAATTTGTTTTGTAGTTTGCTTTGTTTGTTATTTTCCATGGTTCGGGTGATAAAATCATGTTACTTTTTATCGATTGATAAATAGAATACCTGTCTATAGTAAAATTTTAATAGAAATGTTTCAATTCAAATAAGTATTTACCATATCCTGCGTGATACTAATGGTACGGGATACAATACCTACTCAGGAAAATCATACCAACCATGCTGCATATTAATATACCTTTGCTACCTGCTACAAGACCTACCTGCTACAATATTTGACCGAGCGAAGCGAGGTCTCTGAGTCTACTAGAGCGAATTTGCACTTGTCCGTCCGTCCGTCCGTCCGTCCGTCTGTCCGTCCGTCCGTCCGTCCGTCAGAGCCTTATAACTTTTACATATACATATCATATCTAAATTTGAATTACTTCAGATATGATATGTAAACCGATGGCCTTCAGCCGAATATTGCATAAAAAAATTATAAAAATCTTTATTTCAGGGAAATTTTTCAGGGAATTTCGCTCTCATAGAAGCGAATGCGAAGGAAAATATTTTTTGTTGCCTTTCATAGATTTGCAATATATATCTTTTTAAAGATAATTTGAAACCGAGTACAAAAGTATTTATTTAATTTTTTTCCTAAAATTGACGAAATGGGGGGCTTTCAAAGTGGAGATTATATTTGACCTCAGAACAGATTAACCATTGAAAGTTTCGGCTTGAAAGTTTTATAATTATTAGCGTAATATCATGTACTTGAACAATAAATACTAAAATTAGATAAATGTAATAAGGAAACTAAATTAATTAACTTTTAATGAGCAGCAGTATTTTTAACAGAACTTCACAATGATGACAATAGATGGCGCTCTCATCTCATATAGCAAATGCAGCTATATGTAAATGATTATTATTTTGTATGACAAGTACTAATACATATAATAATTAATAACATATTATTCAATTAAAATAATTATTTAGTCATATATCAAACATCAATAAAACTTCACGTTGCAGTTTGTTTTTACATGTTTTCTGATCGTGTCGATAGATGACGCTGTGTGCAAATAATTTAATTTGAGTGTTCCAAAAAACTATAGGTACCTAAGTTTTATTGAGGCCTTGAGGATTTTACTACAGTTCCCTAACCTTTACGGGGTACCTATGTTAAGTTAGTTGACACTTTCAGTCAACTTTGTTATTACGAACCCCTACGGGACAACTACAGGTGAAAATGACATTGGGATGTTAGGGTTGTACTTAGGGGCTACCTACGTAAAGAGACTTCTACTTAGGGGATGATTAAGGTATGGTTGGTGAAAACGGGCATAATAATAATGTCAATTTTGATCGTCATGTATCTATTGAATGAATAAGTAATTATGGGAAACCGTTACCGCGAGGTCTCAGTTCGGGGCGAACAACTAGTATATAATATTTTTTCACTGTAGTATTTGTCATTAAAAGCAAAAAATATTTAAAAATATCTTCATGAGTACCTAAGTACTTACTTAATATATAAAAAAAATTGGCAGCCATAGGGACTGCCGATAGAAATGAAAACTAGATTTGCTAAAACGCACTGAAGAGATTTGAAAAAGCGCACGGTCACGTTTCGTGAGTGAGATTCGAGCCTGCGACATCATACATTAAAGGCGGCTGCTTGCCGACTGCGCTGTACAAGGTTGCTTGAGAACTTCTAAATTGTTGAACGCTTACTAAATCTCCAGGTGACGATAGTGAAGGTGACTATGACGCGAAATCCATGTATTTTGCTGACCCAAAAAAAGTGCTCAACGTGCTTAAAGAAGTTTTCCCTTCAAAATTTTTGAAGGCAATGAAAGAAAAATGTTCACTTTTTGTTGCGATTAAATATCAAAAAAATTAAACTATTTCTTATTTACTTCGCACTTTCTTAGCACTTATAGTCGATTATTATTTCTTTATACCTGTCTAGACAAACCTATACTTTACAAATTCACGTAGCTTGCAGTCAATGCAGCGTGTTCTATTCTAGTGCATAGGCATACCTAGGCGTTGCAAGCCAACGACCGATGCACCTAGGACATTAAACCCTGGTAGACGAGTCGGACTTGTACAGAAAGCAAGGACAGAGTGTTTGTATGTTTGTAAGGTCAGATGTAACATTATTTTTTGTTACACTATAATATGTCTAGGTTACTTTACTACTACCTACTAACATTAGGTTGGTGAACATAATTTTGATCCAAATGCGGCAACAGCAATTTATGTAGTAGGTAAGTTGTAACTTGTAACCGAATTCGTTAACAGAATCGGCCGGATTTACCTACATCATAATGAACAGGTCAATTCGGTAAGGTTGGTGAATTCGTACCTACTAACACTTTACTAGTAGGTACCTACTGACTAGTGACTAATGACTATAAGTGTAAAAAAAACAAAATTCGGTGACCGAATGTGTCGACCCAAATTAGCCGGTTTACATTATACCGGTGACCGAATGCGTCTACCGAATTTGGTACATAATTATAACCGATTTGTTAACTGAAAGCAGGCACAAGTCACAACCCCTTTTCTTGTCCGTTTACGGAAATTATTATAACAGCGGGCGCAGTGCAGTGTAATTTTCTTAAACAACAACAATGTTGTTTTCAACAACAAGCGGGAAAAACCTTTAGGATCGCTCTTTAAAAAGCAGGTAAATTATTGTACCTCTACTCATCTACAAGAAACAAGAAATCCTACCTTTCATTAAAACACTGTCTGACTTGCTTGGAAATGGTAATAAAATTATAGCTTTCTTGGAATAGCGACGTTAGGTGGGATATCCACAGCACAGAAAGCACAGTCATAGTTTTACATACAATAGTAAGTATAATACCACAGTATAAGTTAGGAAACTATCCTTACTCTGTGATAATACGTTACATTTAGGCCAAAGAGCGCCCGCTACAGTAGGTAGGTACCTATTTCAACTTGTAATTTAAAATAAAATCGGCCAAGTGCGTGTCGGGCCACGCGCAGTGAAGGGTTCCGTAGTTGAAAGTCTCAAATATTATTGCTGACCTAGGATAGTGATTGTATTTATGAATATTGAATACATTTTGAGTTCCATGGTTTAAATACTAATATACTACAAAATATGCAACTTACACTACGTGTAATACCTAACTTAGAAAAAACAGATATAACTCCTTGACTAATGAACCCTATTTAGCTGTGATAGTTTTCCTTTAAAATTCTTTATATATACTACTGCTGTGAATTTTTTCTTGTATCCTATATACAAGCATTTAGCTGGCAGGGGGGGGACACTTGACTCTAATAAAATTTAGCACTTTAAAATATCATATTTCACAAACGGATCCCTGAATTGAAAAATGGTGTTCCCACACCCACAATATTTTTGAGACCTATTCAACGACACCCCACACTATGGGATAGTCGAGAAAAAAAAATTCATCCCCACTTTACATGTAGGGGAGGTACCCTAAAAAAATTATTTTTCAAAACTTTATTTCACCACTTTGTCGGCGTTATTGATATTTATACCCTTGTCAAATTACAGATTTCTAGTACCAATACTCTCTGAGCTAAACCGCGGACAGACAGACTGACAGACGGACGGACATGGCGAAACTATAAGGGTTCCTTGTTTACTACGGAACCCTAAAAAAGAGGTTCTCAATTCGACGCGTTTAATTATTTGATGTTCATAACTCCGTCAAATCTGAACCGATTTTAATAATTTTTTTACCGACTTCAAAAAAAGGAGGAGATTTTTTTTTTGCGATGTTACTTCATAACTTCGTCAAATCTGAATCGATTTCAATTTTTTTTTTAATTTGAAAGCGCGTTTAATTATTTGATGTTCATAACTCCGTCAAATCTGAACCGATTTTAATAATTTTTTACCGACTTCAAAAAAAGGAGGAGATTTTTTTTTTGCGATGTTACTTCATAGGTAACTTCGTCAAATCTGAATCGATTTCAATTTTTTTTTTAATTTGAAAGAAAAGATTGTCAGGTTCGTCCTATTTTAATTTGGTGAAGATCTGATGAATATCTTCGGTGATAGAGGACGGAACTTCTCAATGAATTCCGAGGCTCTTTTCAGTTCAAAAGTATAAAATAATTTCAGTTTGTAAACGTATGTAGAAGTCGGGCGGGCCTCAAAGAACTATGAAACTGCAACGCTAGCCCGACTTCAACATACCTGTACTAAGTACATACTTTCGCATTTATTTGATTTGATTTATTTATTACTAGCTGATGCCCGCGACTTCGTTCGCGTCGATTTAGTTTTTAAAATCCCGCGGGAACTCTTTCATTTTCCGGGATGCCTGTCACCCTCCAGGTTCTCAACTATACCTATCCAAAAAATCACGTCAATCCGTAGCCTTGTTGCAGCGTGATTGACGGACAAACCAACAAACAAACACACTTTCGCATTTATAATAATATTACTCGCGGCATTGTTAAAGATGATTCAAAGAGAAAACATAATAACTATTACTGATGATATTATCAATTACGTTTAGCTATCATTTTTATAATTGTCAAATTTTTTACCATACTTAACCAAAGACAAAATAACGTTTAGCTGTCATTTACGTTTTGTTATTCCACTGTCATTCGCGTATTGTTATTCCATGTCAGATGCATTTTTGTTATAGGTTTTATGGTGACTTGACGGAAACGCGGTCGAACGGGATAAAAAGTATCCTATGTCCGTCTCCTGGTTCTAATCTACCTCTCCACCAATTTTCAGCCAAATCGGTTCATCCGTTCTTGAGTTATAAATAGTGTAACTAACACCACTTTCTTTTATATATATAGATATTAGTAGGATTAATTAGAACTTATTAGAAAGATGTATAATAAAGTTAAAAGTTAATGAGGGTCGCCATCACCGATGTAGGTAAATAATATGTACTCAGTACAATAAATAAACTTTTGTTAAATTACTCGTACTTGGCCGGTTTTTTAATCCCATTTGAATCTTTTTCGCACTATAATATGGATGTAGAATTGCGTTCGAATAAAGGTACGAACCCACACACTGCAGTTCACAGCCTAGAGGGGACCAGGTTTGACCGTTATTGAACTTGCCCCTGCTCGGAACAAAATAATATGTATAGTTGTTGTCAATACCAGTTAGGGAGAGGGAGTGGGCAGACTGCCTACATTTAGAGGCAGCGATCGCGCGTTTTTATGGCATTATGACTTATGACTATGAGTCTTTTGCGTGCTTCGCGTTTCGTGCGATTTTTTTTTTTATAATAGTGTAATGTAGCCAGTCTGCCCTCTCCCTAAAAGGCTGAAACAAACTGGTCGCACGACGTCAGAGAGCCACTTTCTGAACCGGTTGTTCATGTTCAGTTGTTGTGAAAAAAATATCTGTTGGCAGACCCAAAAATCACATGAATAAAAAACCTTTTTGTAGATACTTATCTAGGTAATTACAAGACAAAAATGTAACAAGGCCGTACAAATAAAATACTTAAGAACCTCAAAATATTATGTCTCATTAAAACTTAAATTAAGTCGGAAGTCTCTCAATACACTTTTTTTTATAACTCGCATTTTAAAAGGAATCAAAGTAGGTAGGTACTACATATATATCACTGGAATCAAAGCTTCCGCGTTCGCACGAAACAATAATTGCAATTATTATATTATTATTTTCTTGCTCACTTTGCTTGCGAATTAACAAACTGTGTGTTTTTTGTTTTTTCCAGGGCCCGGTAAACAAGTTATCAAAGGCGTCAGTGGCAAGTTTATGTCTGGGCAGCTCGTAGCTATCATGGGACCTTCGGGTGCCGGCAAAAGCTCTCTACTTAATATTATATCAGGATACAAGTAAGTGAAACCGCATAATCATCATCGGCAATCCATCAATGGCTCACTACTGAGCCTAGGTCTCTTCTCAGAGAAGGGGTTAGGCCTTAGTCCACCTCGAAGGCCAAAAGGGAATTGACGAACTTCACACTATACGGGTCTGCCCGCGAAACTCTAATTTGGTTTTTCGCAATTTGTAAAATACGACAGACTAGGCTAATGGCATTCTAATTGCGCCATTAGAATTATCATCTTCACAGATTTACATAAAAATCTTTACTTGAAAGTGACCAGTTTAAGAAATTAATCAAAATACTGACTAATTTGTGAGTTACTCACGTCCAACTTGGTATTTTGATTAATTTCTTAAACTGGTCACTTTCAAGTAAAGATTTTTATGTAAACCTGTGAAGATGATACTGCCATTGCAACGTTGCAATTAGAATTCCATAAGCCTACTTTGTCGTAGGTATAATATTTGAATTACTTGTGCCGCCTTTCGAAGAAATCGTAGTGTCCATCAAATGGCGGGATCTTCTAACTGCACTTTTCGGTGCAAGGTTGCCATTCGAACACCTTGTTTATGTCTGTATAATCGAGATAAAAGGTAGCTTATGTCACTCTCCAAGTTTTCAACTATACGCATGCAAAAAATCAAGTTGATCAGTTGCTCCGTGATTGAAGGACTAAAAAACAAACACACTTTAGCATTTATAATATTTGTAAGGATAATAAGCGGGGCCGACGAAGGCTTAACATGCTCCCCAAAACGTGGGGGAAAGTCAGGCCAAATTCCTCACCCACCAACAAAACAGCTACTTAGGTACCTACCTCATTTTGGTCAATTTCTTTTTGTTTCAATTTGTCTGGTGGTAGGCTTTGGCCGGGGCTAGTTCCATCCGTTAGCGTTCCGGCACGATGACGTATAGAAACCGAGTAGGGATATCCCTTCGAAGTTACTTCGCTACCATATTAGACGGTATCGTCACTATTACCATCGGGTGAGATCGCAGTCAAGGACTATCTTTTCACTGAATAAAAAAAAATTGAAACCACCCTATTCTGTTCAGTGTAACTAGTTAGGTAACTACCCTGTTCATTGTTCAATAAACTTTCAGTCTAACAATATAATAATATGTCGACAGATCTGGAGGAGTTACAGGCGAGCTCCTCGTGAACGGGCAGATTCGTGACGCGCAGCAGTTCCAAAGGTCATCATGTTACATCACACAAGAGGATCTCCACCAGCCACTTCTCTCGGTGCGCGAAGCCATGGACGTAGCCGCCAAATTCAAACTGCCAAAGGGCGTGGAACCTCCCTCAGAGGATATACTACAGCAACTTGGCCTCTTAGAACACCAAAACACTAAGACCGATCTACTTTCTGGAGGACAGAAGAAAAGGTACCTAAAGCTAATAACTTACGTCAATTTTACGTTAAGAGAGCTTTTTGTGATGTAGCTACCTCTCAATACATATATATCCTAGTAGATTAAAAAAAATCATTAAGTATCAGCCTATTCGTTAAGAAAAATGAAGTCTTCGATACCTATAATAATAATGTCCTCCTGACCGAATCCACTCACGGCGGCCAATTACGGCGGCGGAAATTAGCCATCTGTGCGGGAGATGCGTGCACAAGTGTGTGCGCAAACACAGGTGCACTCTCTATTCCCTCACTCTCATAGTACGATGGGATGGAAATCCGATACGACCGGAGAGAGTCAGGTACAGGAACGACGGCTTTACGTGCTCTCAGATGCACTGGGGTGACTCACCGCCACTTCTTAAATTCGTGCTAGTATACTGAGTTTCTTGACAGAAAAACCAAATATTATTTAGGTACATTTGGCCCGACCCGGAAATCGAGCCCGGTACCTCGCCACAGTCGAACATGCTGACTACTAGAACAATTAAGATATATAGGGAAAAAAACAACAAAGAAATTAGTTTTTTCAACAAACAATAGACGTAGGTAGGTACACAGCTTGACTTGAAAATTTTCTGATTGCTTCAGTATAACCACAAAAGGTTAAATTAGTAAACGGCTGTCGACGCAATGGCTTATCAATAAACAATCGGTTAAATTAACTATTGTTTTGTTATTCAATTAAGTAGTCGGAAAATATGACAAAGCACTAGTCGGTACCTAATGATGCAAGCTCCATTACAAATACAATTACATAATTATTTACATGAATAAGGTACATGTAAATTGACCGTAAAGTCTGCAAGATATGTAGGCATATTTTATCTAAGCTGCCTAATGCCTAGTAAGATCACTGCGACAGTATTAATTGCTTCTATTTATTATAAACTAGCTGATGCCCATGACTTGAACTCCTTGATTTTTTTTTGATAAAAGGAGCCTATGTCACTCTCCAGGTCCTCAACTATACCAATGCAAAAAATCACGTCAATCCGTAGCTCTGTTGCAGCGTGATTGAAAGACAGACTCACACACATTCGCATTTATAATATTAATAAGACTCCCACGTGAAACATAAACCCTGGCTAGGAGACCGAATTAATCAAGGTATTATAGCTCCATAGCAATTTCATATTATTATCATAGACCAATGGAGGGCAAAAGCACATCTCGAGCATATCCGCTTAGTGGATATTAAAATTGATACAATACATGCATTAAGTAACAAAGCAACACAGCCGAGTTTCTTGCCAGCTCTTTTCAGTAGAATCTGATTTCCGAAGAGTCTTGACTTGCCATAAGTGCCACACAAGTTTATTTACATCTTAATATATATAAATTACGTGTCACGTTGTTTATCCGCGATGGACTCCTAAACTACTTAACCGATTTTGATCAAACTTCATAACTATCTGTAATTTGGTCCAACTTGAAAGATAGGATAGTTTTTTTGGATTGGGATAGTTTATTTGTTTTATTTATATAGATAAGTTGGCGGTACGAAGTTCGCCGGGCCCGCTAGTAAAATATATTTTAATGTTTTTGATACGCTTTCTTTATTTTCAAGGTTGGCGATAGCTCTGGAACTCGTGAACAATCCACCAGTATTCTTCCTCGACGAGCCGACGAGTGGACTGGACAACGTCACGACAGTGCAGTGCGTCAAATTACTGAAGCAGTTGGCGCGACAGGGGAGGACAGTGGTGTGCACCATACACCAGCCCGCAGCATCGCTGTTTGAACTGTTTGACCAGGTGACAATCTTAGATAGTATTCTTATCACGCGGACGCGATAGAAGAGTTGCTTTGAAAAAAACTTGAGAGGTGTCAAGGGACACCCGGATGGAACGAAGTTCCTTTCGATTAATAAGTGAAGGAATTGTAATAAACTAGTGGTGTCATCTAGTATTAAATTGATTAACTACGATGAATTATATTTAGTTTATTTCTATTGCAGTAATGTTACAAAACCAAAGAGTTACTCTGGTTTTTTAACAGATGGCGTTAGTAGTACAATAACATTTTATCCAATTTATACAATAAAAAATTAGGGAAAAAGTCCACATGTAGAAATTATTTAAAATAAAATTGAAAATAGAAAATTCAGTCTGTCGAGCTGAGATTGAACCATCGACTTGTAACTGTTAAGCGACTGCCGAAGCCACTAGGCTACGGAGACCCAATATTGTACCGCGAAAATACCGAACACAATGCAAAATTCACATTCAACAAAAATGTGTCGGTTTCAAAAATGTGTCAAATGTCGGTTCCTTAATTTTTTTCGTCTAGCCCCCTTCCGCACTTATAAGTTATAAAAAATTAGGGAAAGGTTCCACATGTAGGAATTGTTTAAAATAAAATTGAAAATGGAAAATTCGGTCTGTCGAGCTGGGATTCGAACCATCGACTTTGAACTGTTAAGCGACTGCCGGAGCCACTAGGCTACGGAGACCCAATGTTGTACCGCGAAAATACCGAACACAATGTAATCGAAAGGAACTACGTTCCATCCGGGTGTCCCTTGACACCTCTCAAGTTTTTTTAATCTTATTTATTTTATGGAGCTTTTATTGGTGACGTCTACATGTCAGCCACAAACACAGTAACAAATTACAAATAACAATAAATGAAATCAATTATAATTAAATCTAAAACCATACCAATAAAGTAGAGTTAGTACGAGTTCATACATCTCGACAACGTTCACGACGTTGAGGAAACATCGAAAACGTAACGATAGACGAGAAAAAAAATCATCCCCACTTTACATGTAGGGTAGGTACCCTAAAAAAAATATTTTTCACAATTTTATTTCATCACTTTATCGGCGTGATTATATCAATCAGATGAAATAAAATAATTATACCCTTGTCAAATTTCAGATTTCTAGTAGCAATAGTCTCTGAGCTAAACCGCGGACAGACAGACAGACAGACAGACAGACAGACAGACGGACAGACATGGCGAAACTATAAGGGTTCCTTGTTTACTACGGAACCCTAAAAAATATACGAGTAAATCTGACTTAATCTCATCTTATATTATGTATCTTAGAGCAGAGTATCTAGTTTGTCAATATAGCATGTTTGCATGTTTGTTGCTATTTAAAAATAAGTCAATTTCGTTATAATTTCTTAGTAAATATGAACCGCATGAATTGGTTACAATAGCTTGTTTGTTTGTTTTTCCAATAAGTTCGATGAATTTTAGCAATGTGTTGCTGTTTAGTTTATAATAATTATAATAAGTTTTTCTTAAAAATAAAATTAATAATAGATTTTAATCAATCCAAAAAGGCTACCTACTTCGCTAAGTATTTTTTTTTTCGGTGTAGGTAGTTGATACCTATATAGGTACCTATATCTACAGCCAGCGCTACAAGTAGGTATTTAAGTATACAGGTCGGCCATCTGTAATAATATTACAAAGGTTCTTAAAGAATTATAATAGGTAGGTATAAAGTTTGGAAAAGCTCTAAGCATTAAATACCGAGTTGGACGTGAGTTACTCACAAATTAGTCAGTACTTTGATTAATTTCTTAAACTGGTCACTTTCAAGTAAAGATTTTTATGTAAACCTGTGAAGATGATAATTCTACTGACGCAATTAGAATGGCATTAGCCTACTTTGTCGTATTAGTTTACAAATTGCGAAAAATTAAATTTGAATTTCGCGGGCAGACCCGTATAATCCACCTTAATAAAAAACCTCTGGATAGGTTTAAAAATACTACCCGAAAGGAATTTTCTCGATTATTTATTATTCTTACGCGTCGGTCCATGATACCTACTTAGTGCCTATTTCATTAACTTCGAGAGACGTTTAATCGAGGAATGAATAATTGGGCATTCCGACAGTTTTTGTATCCAAAATCTGCTAAAATATCACGCTCGGATAAGACTTACGTTGGTGAAATCGGCCCTTAGTGGTAGCTAAATAATAATATACCTACAACTCTATCAATCAAAAACAGAGATTATTTATCTCATAATGAAACTTCTAACACCTATCGGATTATTGCAAAATATTATGAGGTTAATATCAACACATATTGCGCTATGACATTAATGTAACTTTAAATTACTATCGGTCTGTGTTAACACATTTTTTGTCTATCTATATAATGTAAAATAATGACGACTTTCTTAGGTAGATACTTACATACTTAAGTACAATTTCTTTCATTATATGTCTACCTATATAATGTAAAATGACGACTTCCTTCTTAGGTAGGTACTTAAGTAGGTACAGTTTCTTTCAATAGATCAGAACTTCAGAAGTACTTACCTGACTTTGCCTTTACCTTTGACCGCGCCCACGCCTGTCTGCGTGGATGGATAGATATACTTAGGTTTTTGGTTTTGATTTCGTTTCAAAATTAAATTCAATCCACATAGTTGCAGTTAGTTCTATTTATTAAAATAAATGTGAATTTCAAACGAAATCCATTAATTGTATATTACTTATATAGAAAGAAAACTTAATATGCATCAACGTTATAACGATTTCCAACAGAATTTTCTTTATTATTGTTACAGTTATTTTGTAAAGTAATAGGTATAGGCATAGTGTTTTATTGACAGAAAAAAAACTTGTGAATAATAAATATGTATTGTGAATAGTAACAGGTAACATATTGAGTGATTGTACATTATTATTATTTTTTTTACCATACTATGTAGGTTTTAAGCAATTAAATATCACTTGCTTCAACGGTGAAGGAAAACATCGTGAGGAAACCTGCACATCTGAGAGTTCTTCATAATGTTCTCGAAGGTGTGTGAAGTCCGCCAATTCGCATTGGGCCAGCGTGGTGGACTATGGCCTATAACCCTTCTCTGAAAGGAGACCTGCGCTCAGTAGTGAGCCGTTGATATGGGTTGTTAATGATGATGTAGGTACCATATTATGTACCTACCATAGTTTAGTCACTCTATTCAAGACTGTTTTATTTAACAGTGATTGCACTCCTCACTTATTCCTCATCCTTAGTCATTGCAGGCCATTTATGTCAGTACAGTAATGTACATTTCGATTAATCATAATGTAACGCAATGTTTATCTTTAGTAGGTATGTATTTTGCTTTAATTCGTGGCGAGTGCGATATGTTTTGTTATTTTTATGAAATAACAAAATGAGTAAGTTCAACATTTAAAACACCCCCACCTATGAATCGAAGGGAAAAATCAAGGGGACAGATAGGAATATTCCGATCAAGGGTCGGTCTATTTACGTTAAACCCGAAATCGTATATCCATCATCTTGTATTACATTATCAAGACAATAATGCAATTTTTCAACCAAATACTAGCCAAGACCAATCAAAGAGTACGAACTCGGTGGGCCTACGTTTAACAGAGCTAAGCACCTGTGATCATATACCTGCTCCATCATCAGACCCTGGTCACCATCATTGCATCTTAGGATGCTCTTTACATAAACCATCATGTGTGATCAAGTCGAGCGATCTAGTCTGTATATTAAAAAAGAATCTTCTTCTTCTTCATCAACCGATAGACTTCCACTGCTGGACAAAGGTCTCTTGCATGGACTTCCACAGGTCTCGGTCTTGCGCCGCCTGGATCCAGCGGCTCCCTGCGACTCGTTTGATGTCGTCGGTCCACCTGGTGGGGGGTCTGCTAACACTGCGCTTCCCGGTGCGGGGTCGCCGGGGTCGGGCCGCAACGACCATCAGTTCTTCGAACTATGTGCCCCGCCCATTTCCACTTCGGTTTCGCGACTCGCTGAGCTATTTCGGTGACTTTGGTTCTCCTACGGATCTCCTCATTTCAGATTCGTTCCCGCAGGGACACTCCGAGCATAGCTCTCTCCTAGCCTAGGAGAAAAAAGAAAACAGACAGACAAAGCGGTTAAGCTTATAACACGTAGCACTTTCTAGTCTGGGGTTAAAAAAATATTATCAAGTGAACCTTGCTTATGGAAACTTTTTTTATTTACATACTAAGGTAGGTACCTAGTCATGTAAAAATTGAGTTGAAAACAAGAACATAATGTGTGTGTTTTACCTAAAGTCTACACATCGCTCTGTTGCACCGACAGAGAGTGATTTACATACAATAGGTTGAGGAATTTCCTCATCATACATCTCGGAATTTTGTTTTGATAACATCTTGTGTTTTGTTGCTGATATGGACAAAATTATAAAGCGAGCGATTATTGCCCAAATGAAGGATTCGCTCATGCATTTGAGTATGCCAAATGACATAAGTAATATTATGTCAGTTTCACCACCGGTTCGGAAAGCGGATTCTACTGAGAAGAGCCGGCAAGAAGCTCAGCAGTTGCTCTTTTCAAAATAATCATTTTACAATATTATTATGAAGCTATTACATTGTACTTAATAAGTTTTTCCACAATGAGCGGAAGTTCCAAAAAAAAAAACGTACTACAATTCAATTCATGTTAAGACGGGCAGACAGAAAGTAGCCCCATTCCCGCCGGAGGAACCCGTTCACGAGCATGAATCCAGCCGTTGCCTCGCTCGTTTATAATTCTTGTTAAAAAAACAGTAAGTATTTAAGCATATTATTAAACTAGCTTTTGCCCGCGACTTTATCCGGGTGTAGTTAGGATTTTAAAAATCCCGAGGGAACCCTCCGTTTTTTCAGGATAAAACGTAGCCTGTGTCATTGTCCAAGTCCTCAATTATACTCATGCAAAAAAATTATGTCGATCCCTTGATCTGTTGGGAGAAACCAATACACAAATGTACCTAAATATATAAAATTCATCGGATCAGTTTAGATTTCAAGCAAACATGAAGATAGGCAAATAAGTACCTACCAAACCGGTTGAAATCTCACTAACCTAATAAATCAGTGTGTGATTTTAAGATTTAAAATGAACTAAGGAGATAAGGCAAAGAAACATTAATTAAAGAATATCTGAAATAAGTAATTAGCAAAATGATAAGTACCCCTACCTAAGCTAGTGCTAAAATATTTCGTGAGTACTGCTGAGTACTCACTGATAGTTTGACCTCTCTGATCTCTACTCTGATGAGTGTGCTGGTTACCTTAACTTCAAGTTCAAAATAGAAGTGATTTTTTAAATGCTAATGCTAATGACATAAAACAAAAACATAGAAAAAAGAGACGTAAAAATTACCAACGCAACTTAGACGTGCTAATTGCATGATGTAGGTAAGATTTAAGACAACCATATTATGTACCTATTAAGTTTGTTATTTTACAACACTTTGAAATTGTATTAGGTAATAGCTATATAGGCAACTGCATCGTAATGAGGGTAATTTTAATTCGAGTGCTGTGTTTTGATACGAGGCTTGCCGAGTATCAAAATAGGATAGTATGAGAATTAAAATGACTACCTACTGTACGTACAGTTGCATACAAGATTTTATCTACAAGGAAAATAAAATCATTAACAAAATTACGTCGTCTTTATAATTTTTCACTTTCCAATTAATAAAAAAGTCAAATCAATACGAATTGCACAAGTTGCAAAAGTAATCCGTTTTCCGCGTAAAGTTTTTTAAATTTTAAGTTTGATATTAATATTGAGTGGCGGTACCAAGTACCAACCATAGAGTGGCTTGGTTACCAACTTTAATACATTTATATGAACGATACAAAAGTACCAGAACTCAAACCCTCTTAGCTTTAGGTATCCTAATTTATGAAGATAACGTTTCCCATACAACGAGCTGCATCGAAATGAGAAGCAAAACCGAAAGAGGGTTCATTTCGATTCAACTGTCAAATTAGATGCTTGAGTAGATAAAGCTTTTTATCTACTCCAGCATCGAAAAGTTCCAATTTCGAATTTGACAGCTGAATCGAAATGAACCCTCTTTCGGTTTTGCTTCTCATTTCGATGCAGCTCGTTGTATGGGAGCTGAATCGAAATGGTTATCTTCTTAAAATAGGATACCTAAAGCTAAGGCTCTGAGTTCTTGCACTTTTGTAACGTTCATACGACAGAGGTGCCACAGGCGGCTGGTGGCGGCTTACGGAGTTACTTTTTGTTCTTTATTGAGCCTACGGCGTATTTTTTTAATGATTTTATTTTCCTTGTCGTAGATAAAATCTTGTATGCAACTGAACGTAACTAATTAGTCATTTTAATTCTCGTACTATCCTATTTTGATACTCGGCAAGCCTCGTATCAAAAAACAGCACTCAAATTAAAATGACCCTCATTACGATGCAGTTGCATAAATAGCTATTACAGTACTGATATTAATCTATGTAGGTCATTATTTATGATTTCTTAGGGTAAATTAGATATTGGTAGGTATGGGGCAATTTATAAGACGGTTGTACCTACCTGTCGCGTTGTAATGGTACAGAATGTTGGGCGGTAAAAGGGACGGATATCAGAAGAATACCGACTGAAATGCGTATGTTGAGATGGATGTGCGGCGTGACAAGATTGGATAAGGAATGAATATTTAGGAGGTAGCAAAAGGTAGGTCTGAAAGTAGCAAGTAGGAGCAGAAAAGACGTGTTGTGATGACCCCACATAGCGTGGGAAAAGGACAAGATGATGATGATGATGATGATGGTAGGTAGTATTTAACTTTTTCAAGAATATTGATTTTTCTAATATCTTATTAGTATTCAAAATTTAAATTCTGCAAAATTTCTGCTTTAGCATTTATCGACCAATTGTCAATATGCGCTCAATATAAGGATAATATTATAAACACCATCACTGATCACATAGTAGGTATTTATCTATTGTTTATTTACCCATAAATATAAAATTATACTTCCTATCAAATCATGTAGTTCATAAATAAGTCAGAGTAATGATCAGTAGGTATCGGCGTCAGTACAATAGTTGCAAAGGAAATCTATTGTTATTATGGTTTATTATGATTCAGATAATAATTGAAATATAACAGTATTTTCGATTGACGTGATAGATAGCGTGCGGTGCTCAGGCTCCCAGTAGAATCATTTACATAATTTTAATTACGATAAATCAAGTGTTTGTGATTTACTGACTACGGCTTACCTAGTTTCATCTATTGTTTGACCTATTCTTAGAGTAATTATTTGGAATCTATGTTCGTAACATTAAAAAAAAAATCAAACTGCATAGTAGGTACAACATAAATACTGTAGCCCTAGTGTAACTTTTGAAGTTTACACTAACTAAATATTTATTTAGTATATAAATACATAAATATAGTACATAAATTTTGAGAATGAAAAATATTTATTTAGTTATTATAATTGACCGAGCGAAGCGAGGTCTCTGAGTTAACTAGAGCGATTTGCACTTGTCCGTCCGTCTGTCAGAGCCTTATAACTTTTGAATTACTGAACGTAATTACTTCAAATTTAGATATAATATGTAAACCGATGGCCTCCAGCCGAAAATGGCTTAAAAAATTATAAAAATCTTTATTTCAGGGGGGCTCTCATAGAAGCGAATGCGAAGTAAAAAAAAAAAATATCGCGTTACATAAAATTGTTACGTATCATTTTAAAGATAATTTTGAACTGAGTACAAAAATATTTTTTTTTAAATTTTTCCCTTAAAATTGACGAAATGGGGGGCTTTCAAAGTGGCGATTTTATACGCTCGCTTGAAGACGCTCTCTAGGAAAATCCGCTATGGATTTTCAAACTGATTTTATGTTTTTAGGTCACTTATATCCTGTACTTGAACAACAAATACTAAAATTATAGGAATATTATAAAGAAACGAGATTATTTAATTTTTAATGTACATCAGTAATTCATATCGCATCAACATAGCTTCACAATAATGCTAATAGATGGCGCAGTCAGTAACTATTCCCATGGAACTACGAGTTACGACTAACGACCTATCCCAAAAACAGTTTTGCGTCGACCATTATTATTTAGTTACTTAACTATTATAATACAATAATTGTATTGTAATTTTTTTTGTACCATATTATTCAATTAAAATTATTTTTTAGTTAAATTTTAGTTAAATATTGTATATTTTCTATTCGCGTCGATAGATGACGATTTGTACAGATGCCCGTAACCCGGTTTCACTCGTTAGTACCTACACTAGTGGTTCGCCCCGAACTGAGACCTCGCGGTAACGGTATCCCATGATTATTCATTCAATCGATACATGATAACCAAAACTGACATTATTATTATGCCCGTTTTCACCAAACATACCTAAATCATCCCCTAAGTAGGAGTCTCTTAACGTAGGTAGCTCCTAAATACAATCCTAAGTCCTAACATCCGTCCCAATATCCTTTTAGGTGTCCCGTACAGGATCGTGATAAATAAGTTGACAGAAAACATCAATCACCTAACTTATAGGTAGCCCGTAAAGGTTAGGGAACGTTAGTGAAAACATTGAATTATTTATCAAACATTGAATTTAACTCGTAGTTCCATGGGAATAGTTACTGACTGCGCCATCTATTAGCATTATTGTGAAGCTATGTTGATGCTATATGAATTACTGACGCCCATTAAAAATTAAATAATCTCGTTTCTTTATAATATTCATATAATTTTAGTATTTGTTGTTCAAGTACAGGATATAAGTGACCTAAAAACATAAAATCAGTTTGAAAATCCATAGCGGATTTTTCTAGAGAGCGTCTTCAAGCGAGCGTATAAAATCGCCACTTTGAAAGCCCCCCATTTCGTCAATTTTAAGGGAAAAATTAAAAAAAAATTATTTTTGTACTCAGTTCAAAATTATCTTTAAAATGATACGTAACAATTTTATGTAACGCGATATTTTTTTTTTTTTACTTCGCATTCGCTTCTATGAGAGCCCCCCTGAAATAAAGATTTTTATAACTTTTTAAGCCATTTTCGGCTGGAGGCCATCGGTTTACATATTATATCTAAATTTGAAGTAATTACGTTCAGTAATTCAAAAGTTATAAGGCTCTGACAGACGGACGGACGGACGGACGGACAAGTGCAAATCGCCCTAGTTAACTCAAAGACCTTCGCTTCGCTCGGTCGATAATAATTCAATGTTTTCACTAACGTTCCCTAACCTTTACGGGCTACCTATAAGTTAGGTGATTGATGTTTTCTGTCAACTTATTTATCACGATCCTGTACGGGACACCTAAAAGGATATTGGGACGGATGTTAGGACTTAGGATTGTATTTAGGAGCTACCTACGTTAAGAGACTCCTACTTAGGGGATGATTTAGGTATGTTTGGTGAAAACGGGCATAATAATAATGTCAGTTTTGGTTATCATGTATCGATTGAATGAATAATCATGGGATACCGTTACCGCGAGGTCTCAGTTCGGGGCGAACCACTAGTAAAATTTAAATAAATCAATAAATATCTTTTATAACGAACACATAAATAATAAATAATATTTCTATTAATCAGAAGTCCAAGGATTTTGTAAATGGGCCAAAATATCTATATTCGGTATTGCAGCATCTTCTTCTTCATCTTCAAAACTAGCTAGCGCTCATGTCGAATAGAAATTCTTTTCAAAAAACCGACTTCTAACGCCACTACAAAGTATAAAAATAATTTTAGTTTGTCCACGTTTGTTGAAGTCGGGCGGGCCTAAAATACAAACTATGAAACCGATGCGCGACGCTACACAATATGAGAGATTCGTTTGTAGAAGTCGAGCGAGCATCGCGGGTTTCATAGTTTGTATTTTAGGCCCGCCCGACTTCAACAAACGTGGACAAACTAAAATTATTTTTATACTTTGTAGTGGCGTTAGAAGTCGGTGTTTTGAAAAGAATTTTTATTTTAAGCTTTTAAGTGTAGTATCCTATGATTGAGGAGCTAGGACCTGGAGCTCCATGATGTAGTCCATACTTGTTACCTACAATATCAATTCGTAATCGAAATTTCCTAAATCACCATAGTTTTAGGTGAGTAATATCTCTGCAGCATCAGGCTTGAGGAGTTGAAGGTGAATATTTTTATGGGACCATTTCGCAAACATCCTCTGTCGATTAAAAAAAATCACGCGAATCGGTCCAGTAATCCCGGAGAAATCGGTGGACATACATAGGAAAAAAAGAAAAAAAAAAAAGATACCGGCCGAATTGAGAACCTCCTCCTTTTTGGAAGTCGGTTAAAAATAATGAACGGCGAACGTCACGTTGCCGTAGACCCCCCGTCCCCCCTTGTCACATCTTGTCACACTCAGCAAGAGCCCTCCCTCCCCCTTGTATGCGAACGTATTTTATGAACGGCCCCTAACTAGCCACGGCCAAAGCCTCCCACCAGACCAGACCAGACAATTCAGAAATTATAAATTCCCAAATTGACCCCGCCGGGAATCGAACCCGGGACCTCCCAGTTATAAGACAACAGCGCTCACCACTGAGCCAGGGAGGTCGTCAAAACTCTTCAAAGATAATATAAACTATAATTTGGTACTTATAACAATTTATTTTGTTTGATCTCAAAAAAATAATGTGTTGTTTCATCATTAGGCATAGTTCTGATTAACAAATTATTTTGACATTCAAGAAGTAGTGGGCGTCTAATCGACTGAACGGAACGGATCTTAAAATGGCTTAATACCTATTAAGGTTATGTGAAACTTTAAAATCATAAGAAGTAATTTACTTCTTCTATTTTCGGGTTCGTCCCCGTGAACTCATCTGTTCATCAGAATACCCTTTAAATAAAAGTGAGTATAAAAAGTTGCTATCACACTGAGTCCAATTTATACTCATTGCTCAACTGCATCAAGTTGAGCAGTGGGTAATACCAACGATTCAACTGGTAGTTGCTCAACAGCTATGAATAGTTGAGCAGTGGGTAATACTCTTTGATCTACCCCACTGCTCTACTAGTTGAGGAGCAGACACAGTTTGTGTTAAGTTAGTTTAGGGTTGAACATAAATAATCAGGTGCCCGGCACTTAGGTTCTGTTGGATTAATATATTATATAACTTAACTTGAAAACAAAATAAAAAAAAGATGACTATCTATCTATACTTATAATAAAACTGTAACTGGAAGATTTCTGTACATTTAATATATTTTGAAAATTTTAACTGGGGGATGCTTTATTATCGATATTGAACCCAAAACAGATTTTTATTTAATTTTTGTCTGTCTGTCTGTCTGTCTGTCTGTCTGTCTGTCTGTCTGTCTGTCTGTTCGCGCATCACGCGAAAACTACTGAACGGATTTAAATGAAATTTGGTATAGCTTTAGCTGATACTTCGGGTCAACATATAGGATAGTTTTTATCCCGATAAAACATAAGGTTACTCCAGGATAGGGGATGAAATTTATTGTTGATTTTACTCCATAACTCAGTCAATTATGAACTGATTTTAATAATTCTTTCTTTATTTAAAAGTGTATAATATCAGGCATAGTTTGTCTAATTTTGATGAAGATCTGATAAATATTATAGGAGATAGAGGACATAATGCTTCACGGGTAGCAGCAAAAGTCACTCACGTAAAGGACAACGATCGAATACAGGCATTCCATATTTATATGAGGGTTTTAGCCATAGACATAGACTTTATCATTAACCTCCAGGCCCTAGATGATTATACCATTGTGTTTGTTTTGTAGCCTACCCGTGCGAAGCCGGGGCGGGTCCACTAGTGACTGATAAAATACAGGATGACCTACTGATTAACTAATAATATTGCGGTTCGTAATTATGTTCGGTAGTACAAACTATGTCCTACTGCTCAACTAGTTGAGCAATCTAGTTGAGCAGTGGGTAAGAAGTGGAACAAAAGCGAAGGCAACCGAAAAAAGCTCGCAAGACGCTTCAAGAAGCTCGTGATAATGTCTTTACTTACTTTTATTTCTGATGAACAGCCATCTGTTTATCAGAATCACGGGGATCCCCTGGTGAATCGGGCTAGGGGATCCTGGTGGACGAACACTTATTTTCTAATGTTCCAACTTCCAGGCATACATATTAGCAGACGGTTGCTGCATCTACCAGGGCGACACGGACGCGATGGTGCCACATCTGCAGAGCATCGGCCTGGCGTGTCCCAGGCACCACAACCCTGCAGATTTCAGTAAGGCTTACAGTTGACTAGCTGATGATTGAGATTTTATGAGAGTGAGGAAATAGAGTGCCCGAGTTGCGCATATACTTGTGCACTATAATATATCTAGCGCAAATGGTTCATCTCTGGGAAGATGGACTGCCATGGCCCGATTTGGTCGGGAGGACATCACCTATTATAATATAACTAGTGCTTCGTGGTGATCATACCTGTATGGCTATTCTCAGTCCAAAGAACTGTCGATCCCGCATTTTGTATTACGAAATGCGGTTGAAAAATATGTTATAGAATAGCCCCTCTAAATTCCTTCATATTTCATATTGCACTTCTATTTATTGCTCCATAAATGTTTCTTGCGTGAACATTCTCTTGTAGGAACTTTACGCTACCGAAGTAAGGAATATTGTACTTCCTATGCTTATGCTTCACACACATATTTTATTTTCTTGTATTTTATTTTTACAGTAATGGAAGCAACGGAAAGCCCAGAGAACATAAAAATGCTGTGCGACGAAATAATGAACGGAAAAATTTACAAATCGGCTAAATTCGACACCGCCCCGAGCGAACCCGCAAACAACATGCACCTCAAAGTTTGCTACCAAATAGAGGACGAATCTGGAGAGACAGAAATAGTATTATCCAATGAGAAATGCACGTATAAAATTAAACAGTACAATGAAGTCAGCGATTCAACTACGTCTTTGAATCAGATGTCGAGAGATGATTCCTCGCTGGGATGGATGAAGATTCAGAACTCTACATGCAGATATCCGAGATCATTCTTTCAACAGTTCTCGATATTGCTTCTAAGAATGTTGTTGCAAATATCGAGGAATCGCCAATGTAAGTCATATTAATGCTTTGTTTTAGTATGTTTATTGGACATATTTTAAATTAGATGATGTCCGCGACTTCCCCCGTCTGGATTGTTTCTTAATTCCAACGCAAACTCTTAATGTTAAACTCTTTAATATGAGCTATCTTCAATCCAAATTTCAGCCTAATTGATTCATTCGTTGTTGCGTGAAGGAGTAACAAACATCCATACATTCATGCATCCAACTTCCTTACAAACTTTAGCATTTCTAATATTAGTAGGATTAGCTTTTATGTCCGCGATATCGTCCGCTTGGAGTAAGATGCTATAGCTAACTCCAATTAAATGCAATTCAAGGCAAGTTAAGAATTTATACTCACCAATGATTCACAAAGGTAAATCGCACGGATGTACCGTTATAGACTATATTTGCATACAAACTACATGATCAGTCATTGATAGTCATACTTTACACTAATCTACATAATATAGTTTTGTAAATTTTATACCTATCGCCTATAAGCCGGCATATTTCTGTCGGCTTAAGTAGGTAGGTACAATAACACCTAACTCGCTAACAACTTGGAGTATCCCTGCGAGTTCAAACTAGACATGAGAAGACCCAGAGTAGGAGAACCAGAGTTACTGGCTTAGCTAGCTCATCGAATCGCGCTACTGTGGCAATTGACGGGGCATATTGCTCTAAGAACCGATGTTCATTGAGGTCCCTGCTTGTAGATCCCCACTAGATAGATCAAATACATCAGACGAGGCCACACAAGACCGAGGCATGTGGAAGTCCATACAAAATTACCTCTATCGGTTGATAAAGAAGAAGAGTACTTGATTTTAATTCAACGTATTCATGTTAGTTTGGGACGTTTAGTTTGGGACATAACTCATTACCGTTAAGCTATTGGACAATATTAAAGGAGTAGGTAGGACTATAATGCAACATGTGTGGTTGTAGACGTTTACATTTCAGCTCGTAGCTACACTGACCATTAAGCTATTGGACAATATTAAAGGAGTAGGTAGGACTATAATGCAACATATGTGGTTGTAAACGTTTACATTTCAGCTCGTAGGTACACTGATCGTTAAACTATTGGACAATATTAAAGGAGTAGGTAGGACTATAATGCAACATATGTGGTTGTAAACGTTTACATTTCAGCTCGTAGCTACACTGACCGTTAAGCCATTGAAAATTCAAATCCGGGAATTAACTATTCTGTTCCAGCCCTATGGATTCAGACGGTACATCACGTGATGTGCGGCGTCGCTATTGGGTTGTGCTTCTTCGGCACAGCTAACGATGGCGCGCAGATGTTCAACCACCTCAAGCTGTGCGTGGGACTCGTCATATTCTTCGCGTACACGCAGATCATGGTGCCTGTTCTAGTTTGTAAGTTATATAATTAAACAGGCACTAGAGGTTTTGAAGTAAAACTACTTTACGCACGCTTGACTTGGGGAGTAAGCTGGTGAATGCTTTACGAAAAGTGTGATCGGGCGAGGCGAACGGGAGTTGAGAGGGAGATATAAGTTAGTGAAGATAGAGAGTTACGTTTCGTATATTACTGTAGGGGCAAGAGAGAGGTGTGAGCACAAATTTTCTTTCTCTCTTTCTCTCATAGCCAGTTGCGTTTCGTATATCTAAGACACAGTACAAGCCTAAAATTTCTTTACGCACGCTTGACTTGGGGAGTAAGCTGGTGAATGCGTTACGAAGTTTTAAATATTTGTAGAAAATTAATATATTATGTATATGTATATATTATACTTATATACATAGCCAGTCGTAAGTTTTACTTCAGTCGTGTGGTCTAAAGCACACTCGTTTTTTCTTTTAATTGAATTGTTAAACTGCTCCCTGTGTCTAAAAGTTGCCCATCAAAATCGTATTCATTTGATGGCATTAGCGTCAAAATAATAAGAGCATTCAATTAGAGCTCAATTTCGTGTATGCATTCTTATACGTTTAGGTATGCATGATACGCTCCATAACGCTCCATGTGAAAATAAAGGAATATTTTACTTTGACGCTAATGCCATCAAATGAATACGATTTTGATCGGCAACTTTTAAACAATCGTACCTCTGGTTTACAATTAATATTTACGTGCCTTTGGATGAATTGTTTTGGATGACGATGCTAGCACGATAAATAATAATAATTTTTATCTTAATTTTCAGATCCCCAAGAAGTAAAACTGGTGAAAAAGGAACATTTCAACGGCTGGTACAGCTTGACACCGTACTATGCGGCGTTGACTGTGTCCAAGCTCCCAGTGCAGCTGACTCTGAACATGGTATTCAGCACCATCGTGTTCTTCATGGTCGGAGTGCCATTCACTGTGACCAGGTTCATCGTGTTCTGTTTGATTGGTAACATCGTCTCCTTGGTGTCTGAAGGCATCGGAATGGCGATTGGATCAGTTTTCAGTATCACAGTAAGTAATTTTTAACTTCCTTGTCCAAGCTCTCGGTGCAGGCGACTCTGAACATACTACTCTGTACCATCGTCTTCTTCATGGTCGGAGTACCATTCACCGTGACCAGATTCGTCGTGTTCTGTATGATTGGCAACATCGTCTTCTTGGTGTCTGAAGGCATCGGAATCAGTTTTCAGTGTCAGGGTAAGTAATTTATAACTTCCTTGTCCAAGTTCACAGTAGGTACAGTGATGTGTCTTTTCATGGGCGCAATGTATTTCGGCCGTCAATTCATCGTGTAATGCTCTCTTAGATGTCTGAAGGCATCAGAATGACGATTGGATCAGTTTTCAGTGTCAGGGTAAGTCATTTTTAACTTCCTTGTCCAAGCTCTCGGTGCAGGCGACTCTGAACATACTATTCTGTAACATCGTCTTCTTCATGGTCGGAGTACCGTTCACCGTGACCAGATTCATCGTGTTCTGTATGATTGACAACATCATCTAATTGGTGTCTGAAGGCATCGGAATCAGTTTTCAGTGTCAGGGTAAGTAATTTATAACTTCCTTGTCCAAGTTCACAGTAGGTACAGTGATGTGTCTTTTCACGGGCGCAATGTATTTCGGCCGTCAATTCATCGTGTAATGCTCTCTTAGATGTCTGAAGGCATCAGAATGACGATTGGATCAGTTTTCAGTGTCAGGGTAAGTAATGTTTAACTTCCTCGTCGAAGGTTCCTCGTTCCTCAGTGCAGCCAACTCTGAAAACCGTATTCTGTATGATCGTGTTCCTCATGGTCGGAACGGAAGCACAGTCTCTCTGGTGATAGATGGCGATCGGGTAAGTTAACACTGTTAAGTTCTGTCATAATATTTCAGTCGGAAAAGATTTCTTCTTGTGTTTTCGGGTATGAAAATAAAGCTGTTGTTATGCCATAACGTCCGACATGAGTTCCCCTGGGAAAGGGTTTAACTAAGTACTCATTTATATTTTGTCTACCCGTATAAAGCATAATTATATCTATCACATTGTTAATTAGCAAGAAAAGGTTAGAATTATTTGGCTATAATCCGCCAACAGAAAAAATCTGTATGGTCAAACATGCAGTAACAAGCTAAGCACCATTCACCTTCCCAAGCAAGCAAGAAAGCAAAGTTCCCAAGCAAGCAATGCAACCACCACTCACATGTACCAACACAAGACTTTTACACTAATTTCGACGCACGTTTCGCCCTGACACCGGAGCATCCTCAGGATATGTCGACTTTATTTATAATGCAGTAGGTGTCTAGTCGACATTATTTCTGTTGGCGGATTATAGCAAAATAATTCTAACCTTTTCTTGCTAATCATGAACTTCAACAAAGTAACGCCTGCTTCTATCCAATAGATTTTTATTTGTCCCTTTTTATAACCAGTGCACATTGACCATGACATTGACCTTGTATGATATTTCATTTGTCACTGTTTCAGAATGGATGCGCCATCGGGCCAGCAGCGATTGCCCCATTCCTTGGTCTGGCCATTTACGGCTTCGACTTCGCGCACAGAATTCCACTCATGATGAACATCCTCATGAAGACTTCCTTCATCAGGTGTGGCGTTGTGGGAATGATACTCACGGTCTTCGGCTTCGGTAGGAAAGAGCTCGACTGCAAAGACGTGTACTGCCACTTCGCAAAACCAGAGGTTCTACTCCGATATCTAGACATCGAACACAGTTCTGTGTGGTATGAAATCCTCATCATGGTCAGTATATTGGTATTCGTCAGATTTCTTTGTTACATGGGCCTGAGATGGCGTTTTGCGACATGATTATCAAAAATAATATTACTTACATGTGTAAGTATTGTGATAATGCCGGAAACACACTTGTAACATGCCACCAGCGTGATAGCATGCCGTGTGCCGTAAGTTTGAAGTACTTAGTCCACGAACAAAAATTACTGTAACGAGTATAATATGCATGAAAGTATGAAGTGCAGACACATGATCCGATCTTTTTTGGACATGGAAGATACTACGTTTTGATTTAACACGTTATAATGTCGCGTCACGCGTGGCGTATTAAAAGTGTGCTTGGGCCATAACTACTTGCCTATTATTTTATTTCACTCAGGTGCCAGTACAAATAAATGGTTACGTGATAAATTAATTAAAATTAAGATCTTGTTTTGTTTCTAATATGTTGGAGTTTAGATATTTGGTAGTTAAGCGGCATAATGGTTTAACACGAGATATTTATTTATAGCCAAAGACACCTCTAATATTTTATAAGCTAATGCTTGGATTATTCATAGTGACATCTTTTCCCTAGCTAAACGAGTGTTTACGTGTTTCTCCCTATTTCGGGAGAAACACGTAATCGTTCTTGGCCGTGGCCGCGCTGGTAAGGCGACTGGCGACGCGATAAACCGTGTGTCCGCATTGCAGCGGTGATAAATTAGCGAATTGCGCTTACATCGCGTAATGACTGGCCGTACTCAGTGCGGACACATTCATTGGTTTTAGTACTATTAAATTACGCGCGACATAAACAATTTTTCGCGCTTCACAATTATCTGATGCAGCCACCCTCAACTGTTTATAGGAGTTTGTTTCAACGAAATCGCCGTCGCGTCGCAGTCGCCTTACCAATGTGGCCGCGGTCTTAGTTTGGTTTTCATCTGTTCCTTGGTTTCATTGCCAGTGCGGCATACGTATAAGTCCTAAGTAGGTAAGTATACACAAAAATAATTGATTTCTTAATATGAGATATATTTAGTTAAATCAAAGCGATTATCTTTAATCCAAGAAACATTTTCTCCCTATAGAGGTGAGACAATATTTTCTTGCCAATAGAAAAATAAATGCTCTTAAGTATATTTTCTCAAAGTAAGATATTAGCTACCAAACCAAGAAAAAACAAATAAGCATTCACACATTAATTGGAGTAAAAATATTCTCAAATCAAATATCTTTCTCCTGAAGCTAAACTAAACTTAGAAGTTTTCAACCCAGATTTGGTCTATTTAAATTTGAATTTCATTTTCTCACGCTAAATACATATTTAGCACGCGCTTACGCTTTTATGCGAGAAACCACTAGTTTACGTTTTACGACAGATAAGGAAAAATAGGTTATACATTTTAATACTCAGGAAATTTGGAACTGCCTGTATTTAGAGAGAAAGTTATTAGCAAGTTAAGTGTGAGAGTAATTCTCAGCAATATTGTAGCATTCCCGAAATGCATTTTTAATTTATTTTTGTTTAATTACATATTATAATAAGTAACTTTGGAAAGGTAAAATTATTTGATACTTAAAATAATACATAAAACCACAGAGTTCATCTGTGGTGCTTCTAATTTAAGAGTGAAAAAAAACTTCTAATACTTTGCATAGGTATACAGTTAGACACATTAAAAAGCCTCAAAAGCTCAATGGACAAAAGGCTGGACTGAAATCCACAGTCATCGGTTCAAATGTTGCACTATTGTCATTCACTCTCCTAACACAAGCTCTATGCTTGATTTGGAGGGAAAAGGGGAAAATTAGTCTGTTTAACATGAGCAATATTCTTAGAATAATATGGAACCTTGCAATATTTGGCCTGTCAATTATTGTTTGATGTGATATTAGTTCAGTGATATACAAATTTATTATTTAGGTATTTATTTATTGGTTTGGCCGATTCCATGATATTAACATATCAGGACATACGAGTAATAACCAGTGATATAATATTATGTTATCATTTAATTGGTTTTGTTGGAGAAAATGTATAAAGTAGGTATTAGGTTAGGTTAGTATTTAAATAAGTTTAAGTATTTAAATTATTGTAATGCGTTCGTTTAAGCGAACTCACTTTTAGTTTTAGTCTTACTGGAGATTTCCGTCTAATTTTATTATCGTAACGTCTTTTTCAAACCTATTTTATCCGAACTCAATAGCAGAAGCTTCTCGATGGAATATGTTATTAGGCAGCGATTACATGAGCAACTTTCGTCTGCGCAACAATTTTATCTCCCATATAAAGTTTTTGGATTTATATGAAAGTGCCTGCATATGTGACGCCTATCGGGAGACTTTTCATAGGCTGGATGCGGGGGACGACACTGTTGCGGAGAAAAAAGTTGCTCGTACTTACGGCCTTGAGCCTTGGTCAAGCACAACGCGCTTTAGCATAGTATTAAACTTGGCTCTTAAAAGCCTTTAAAAGTGTACTTAATTGAAAAAACTCCATGAAAAATAAGTTATCATAGTACGAGAACTAAATAAAAAACCTTTAAAGTTTGTATCTCACACGCTTCTATTCGTGAGACATGTTCACATCGACTTGAAAAGGTTCTTTTGAGTGAGAACTAATTTCTCACGGACATTTTGTCGATCAGCATATCCAGTGTTACTGAATCATTGATCAAGGTTCAGGGCTGTACAATTGTATAAATTTTGCGTTTGTGTGAATGTTTCAAAACACACAATAAAGAGATAGGAAATGTGGTACGCGCCACGACAAAATCCGTTTGGTTGAAAGCTGTGAAAACTGGTTTAATAAACGGATGGCTCGCACTAAATGCCGTGTAGTCTTTAATAATGCCGTGATAATAAATGTTCATACAAACGCAAAATTTATTTCAACCTATTGAGATAATATTATTAAAAGCAATGGTATCTTTAAAATTTTATTTAAAAGAAAAAAAAGAAAAGTGTGAATTTTCTATGTTTATAAATAAATAATATTTTCCATGAAATATCTTTCATTTTCTCAAAACCAAAACATGACGCTTCATTACATACACTTTAATAAGTTTTCATTTTCATCTAGTGTAGAAAATGTAAGTTATATAACTTACGTTACTTTCTTAATTGTTTTTGTAAATCGTTACATTTGATGGTAAGTGAAGATGCAGTTTAAGATCGAGCGCGCTTGCCTAGAAAATGCCTATTCACTCATAAACCTTGATTTGAAGATAGGCAAGTTTTGTCAAGGAATTACAGAAGCTAGAAAAGGGCATTCCAAATTTTAGCGGTACGTAATACGTATCAGGAATGAGGAAGCAAAACACTATTGCGCGACCGTGGGGTATCAACCACGTAGCGGTGCAGATCTATTCGATGCCTCGTGGTTCGATGGTAGAATGGTGATGGTGGAACGAGGTAAATAAGTTCCTGAGCACACTCTCCGAAATATTATAATTACTTATTTATCAACCAATAGAATAGAAATATTTTATTCAAATAAACTTTACAAGTGCTTTCTTTGAATCGTCAAATGAATCTACCACTGGTTTGGATTGCCCTTCCTACCGAGAAGAAACAGCAAGAAACTCGGCGGTTGCTCTTTTTCAATACAGTTTACAATAGGTGCTATGCTAAGTATGCAGTGTTTCCACAATAAGGGGAAGTTCCAAAAATGCATACTTACAATTCAATACATGTTAAGATGAGCAGACAGAAATTAGCCCGATTCCCGCCGGTGGAACCTGTTCACGAGCAGACGCATGACCCAGCCGCTGCTTCGCTCGACCATATTTGAGGGAACGTAACAACTCGCACCACACGACACCACCACAGAAATGTTTAAAGAGACCATGACATACTTTAGACGTCCAATGCTGAACAAGTCTCTTGCACAAACTTCTACACGTCTCGGTCTTGCGCCGCCTATATCCAGCGGCTCATTGCGACTTTGAATAATTAATATTATTAGGATAGTATAAAATAGAAGTTTTATGCCATCTATAACTAGGGTAAAATGTCTAGAAATGATACAATCGCAAAATCTGTATACACTTTGTATAATATAATAATTATATAATATGGTATTTTATCTGCAATTACAGAATATTAGTCCAGGGTAGATAATTTTTGAAAACAAAAAAAATTATAGTAGGATGAAACCCATTGGAAAAGGAAGAGAATGCAACAAAAATGAAAGAAAAAATAAATTACGGGCGATCTGAGGTCGGAAAGTGGGGGGGAGGGGGGGTTTAAGGGTAAAAAAACGGTTTATCTCAATTTCTGGAAAAACTACAAGTCCTATGGAAAAAAGTTAAATGGCAAAGTTGTAGGTAATAAAAAGATCTACAACTTTTTTATTTAGACTTTTTTCACATAACCTCAAAATGTATGAAAAATTCATATAACCAAGTTTTTGGTTTTTTATTTTTATCTTTTACAAAAAAAATATTTTTTCACGAAATTTGGTGAAAACTTACCTTTTTATGTCCCAAACACACTGTAATTTTTCTGATTTAAAATATTTATTGTTTCACCTTTTTTTTGACTTAATATTGAAAAAGCACCTAATTTTCAATCGAAAATTCTCCCGTCAAAATATCTGCTTTTTTAAAAAAGTCGGTGAGCTTTTTGTTCGTTGAAATCTCTACTTTGTGACGGTGTAAAAAAAAATATACATTACTATGGTAAATGCTCTCAGAAAATGCAGAAACGAAATACGAAATAACAGGTAGTAAGGCCCAGACCCTCCTAGCCCCTATGAAATACCTTTTAAATTACATGCGTAGATGGCTATTTATTGCTATTTTAAGATAACTTATATACCTGAGTGACCTACGGAAAATTTTAGCCCATCAAAAGGTATTTCATAGAGAAGTGGGGAAGGGGCTAGGAGGGTCTGGGCCTTACTACCCATTATTTCGTATTACGTTTCTGCATTTTCTGAGAGCATTTACCATAGTAATGTATATTTTTTTTTTACACCATCAGAAAGTAGAGATTTCAACGAACAAAAAGCTCACCGACTTTTTAAAAAAGCAGATATTTTGACGGGAGAATTTTCGATTGAAAATTAGGTGCTTTTTCAATATTAAGTCAAAAAAAAGGTGAAACAATAAATATTTTAAATCAGAAAAATTACAGTGTGTTTGGGACATAAAAAGGTAAGTTTTCACCAAATTTCGTGAAAAAATATTTTTTTTTTGTAAAAGATAAAAATAAAAAACCAAAAACTTGGTTATATGAATTTTTCACATACATTTTGAGGTTATGTGAAAAAAGTCTAAATAAAAAAGTTGTAGATCTTTTTATTACCTACAACTTTGCCATTTAACTTTTTTCCATAGGACTTGTAGTTTTTCCAGAAATTGAGATAAACCGTTTTTTTACCCTTAAACCCCCCCTCCCCCCCCCCACTTCCCGACCTCAGATCGCCCGTAATTTATTTTTCCTTTCATTTTTGTTACATTCTGTTCCTTTTCCAATGGGTTTCATCCTACTATTATTTTTTTTTTCACTTTTTATTATTTTTTAAGGCTTCTACCCTGGTCTAATAATATTGTGTGCATAATCCATCATACAATACTGCATAACTTGTTGGGGAGGCACCGCTAAAACCACACTAAAGCCCCTTGAAATTGCCCAACGGGCCATACTAAAAGTGTCAACTTTTAGACCGATACTCTTCCCTACCACTTTGTTGTACAAAGACTGTGGCGTCCTTAGTGTTAGAAAGCTGTTTGTTCTTAATGTGATTCTGTATCAGCACAAGGTGACTCCGTTTCGACCTATTGAGGGGCGTCGCAAACACAAGATTTGTACCTTGCATGCGCCTAAATTAGCATTCACAAAACGCTTTTTTTACTATCTTGGCCCATTCTTGTACAACAAGCTTAATGCAAAATTACCCATTTATAATCTCCCACTTACTCAGTGCAAAAAACTAGTAACATCTTTCTTGCTGGGTAAATCTTATGAAGAAATAGAAGACTTCCTTACAATCTGATACGTATATAATTATATATTTTCTTATAATAAAAACTATATTGTTACGTAAAATAATTCACTTTTACACAGTTATTCGTTCATATTATAATTTTTTATAAAACACACGCATCCATACTGAACACAAGCATACACCCACACACTCAAACACCCACACTCACACTCACACTCACACACACACACACACACACACACACACACACACACACACACACACACACACACATACACACACACACACACACACACACACAAACACACACATATTACACACCAGTTATTAGATAAATGTAAAGTGTGTAAACTATCTATTAATGTTGTAATTGTATTGTATAATGCCTAAGGCTATTTATTTTTGAAAAACGTGCTTGTGCACAGTTTTGGCTATTCGAGGGAGAGGGCTGGCTATCCTTAACACAGATCTAAAAATCTAGCTAGGATAGCCAGTTCTTGATCTTGTACTTTTTGTAAACTTCTCAATTAGTAGTAGGCATAAATTTTGTAGATATCAAGTTTTGTTCAAGATCAAATTGATGTTTCTGTATCATGATGGAAATAAACGATTTATTTATTTATTTATTTATTTATAATCGTTATTCCTACTACTACCTACTTCTTACCGCAACCTTTGTCCCGTCTCTTTTTTACATGTTTCTTGGTTTTAGTTTTCCTTCTCTCAGCTTTTTCGTCTTTGACTGCTTTTTTTCTTGCTTTTTTACTCTCGGGTGATTCGTCACGAGGCCTTGCACTGTGTTTGAATTTTGTTCCTGAAATGATTTTTGGACAATTTAGTATAAATAAATGACAGGCTAAGGTGTTGCTGTTTTAACATCATCATTATCATCATTAGCAACCCATCAACGGCTCACTACTGAGTGCAGGTCTCCTCTCAGAGAAGGGTTATAGGCCATTGTCCACCACTCTGGCCCAATGCGAATTGGTGGACTTCACACACCTTCGAGAGCATTATGAAGAACTCTCAGATGTGCAGGTTTCCTCACGATGTTTTCCTTCACCGTTAAAGCAAGTGATAGTTAATTGCTTAAACGCAATTGACTCCGAAAAGTCAGAGGTGCATACCCGGGATCGAACCTGCAACCCTCCGAATAGGAGACCACAGTCCTAGCCACTAGGCTATCACTGCACTGCTGTTTTAACATAGTGGTTACAAATTCAATCTGTATCAAGAAAAAATGAATGATTAGATTTTTAGCACCAGAATTCAGAAGTTGGGAGTGAAACCTGCAGTTCAATGTTGCAATCTATACCGATTTAGTACCTATAAAATCAATACACAATTGACAATTCCTAAATCCTTACAGCTTAGGAGTTTAGTACCTTGCAGCATCAAGGTTGAGCAGTTGGAGCTGGTAAATGATGAAGTCTTTCCTTGTTAAGTACCCACATTATCAATTCATAATTAAGAGTTGGTTCCTATATCTCCACAGTTTAGGGCAGTACTTCTGCAGTATTAAGATCTAGGATTTGGAACTAAGAATTTCTATGGGATGGTAGTTGGTACCATAAGCTAGCAAACATACATAGAAAAATACACACATTCCTTGTTTAATACTATAAGGCCCGCTTGCAGAGAATTTTGACAGCAGCTTTATACAAAATCTGTCAAAGCAGCAGCTAACTCTGGGTTAAAAGGTTAACCCGGCGTTTCTGCAAGCATGCCTTAGTTTTCTAATAATTCTAATACTCTAGTTTTCTAATCATTCGGACAAAGTTGTAGATAAAAGTAAAAATTCTTTTTAAAAAACTGACTTAAAACGCCTGCGCGTTAAACAAAACAAAGTATATAATTAATTGTTGATATTATAAAAACTGCTTGACCAATTTCGATATTTAAATGGGGTCCCATTACCTGGGAAACAAAATAAGAATTTTCCAAATCGATTCAGGCATCTTCGAGTAATCGGTGAACGTACATAAAAAAAAAAGATTCCAATGAATTGAGAACCTCTTCCTTTTTTGAAGTTGGTTAAGAATACAATATACACACTGTTCTCATCGTCCTCTTCATCAGAGCTGCTTTCTGAGCCACTGCCCGATATTTCTTCATCCTGCAGTATGTCCGGTCGATCCACCGTGCCTGTCAGGTCCTCATTGAAACCAGCTATCTTCTTGTAAGCCAAGTCTGCCGTCTCGCCTTGCTTCGCTTTGTTTATGTCCCGTTCATAGTTGATAACCTGAAAAGTTATAAAATAACATCTTAATACATTTTCAATACTTAATATTTTCCTATTCTTAGGCTGATTTGTAGATCATACTCTGGCTCTGGCCAAAACTCAAGATAACTCAGTCTTGAGTCTGAGCCGAGTGAGAGCCATCTTTAGATCTTACCCCTAAAGTTACAAGAAAATTTTATATTTGATTTTTTAACTGTCTCATTGGTCTAGTGATTAGCACATTAGATTGTGGATGTCGAGGTTCTGGGTTCATCAATTCCTGGGTTCAAAAAAGAAATGAATTGGAGTTTTCTGTCCAGAAATCCTCAGTACTATCTCAGAGTTAATGTAAGTACAATGGAGAGAATGTAAAGCAGTTAGTCCTGTGCCTGATCTCTCTGGTCGTGTCGGATTTCCGTCCCATCGAACTTCGAGACTGAGATAATATGAGGGAACTCATGTGTTTGCGCACACAATTGTGCACTAAAATATCTCCCACACAGATTACTATAGGGTAATCTATATGGAGTATACCGCCATGGCCCGATTCTGTTGTGAAAACCGAATTTAACATTAGGTGGCTCAAAATCACCAAGGTGCAGAATTCGCTTTGCGAGCAATTTAATGTCTTAAATCTTGACTTTATTGAGAAAATAAAATTAATAAAATACTAAAACTAACCTGTTTTGTGTGTACATCAAACAATATAATTTACTAATGAAGTAATTTTTAAATTATATCAATATACATGCATAGAAAGTCATTTCGGGAACGCGTCCTAATGTACGATCTTCAACAACAAGTCCAAAATATTAATGAAAAAATTAAGATATTTAACACCTGTCAATACTTAATATACCGTAAATTTTATACAAAATCTAGTTTTGAAAAGGATACTAAAAGCTTGTTTATTTTTAATTATAAAAATGCAAAAATAGTTTGTCCGATAGCGCACGCGTCATGTCAGTGAACGAATCGATAATCGAACAAAAATAATTTTAAGTGAACGCAGCCATTCGGTGTCAAACGTCAGTAGAGGAAGAAAACAATAACAAAGCCGGCTGTCAGTGTATTTATCGTCAAATAAATTATATCTAAGTGGTAAGGACCTTTCAATTCATTATTCGTAGAGCGTACATCAATAGTCCGTCAATTCGTGAACGTGTTTATTACATTTAAATATTGATGAAATTCTTTTTTACGACACGAATTATCAAAGTAACGTCAAATATTTTAGTATTGTCAAAGTCAGATCGAATTTAAGATGGCCGCCGTATAATCAAAGCGCGTGCTTATTTGAAATCGTCATTTCGTGAACGGTCATTTCGGGAACGTTCCCGGACATGATACTCAAATTGTAAGAACTGATTACAACTTTAAGGAGACATAACTATGACTAGAAGTTCCTCTAGGCTGATTTATGAAAGTGTTATAACTTATTTATAATAAGAATGTATTAATAGTAAGTGATTTTTCTTAAGTGCAAACAATATGGCAATATAAATAAATAACTTTGTTATTTAAAACGTTGTTTATAATTATAATATTTCCTAACTTATGCCTTATGATATCAATACCATCACTTCCGTAACATTTTTGTCATTCCGGGAACGGTTGATCGTTTCCGGGAACTAAATTTCAATAAAATACGCATAATTTGATCTATTTTTTTAGAAAAAACATATTTTATTACATTAAAAAACTTTCATTCTGTTCATGTAACGTTAATTCGATTATTAGAGTTTTGAATATTTTGAAATTTCTTAAATTTTATCCACGATAATAGCAACTTCTTTAATTTTTTGACGTATTTTACTTGTAGAAGATTTTGTATGTTTTGTTTTCATTATTGTTTATATAGTATAAATATATAATATACCCATGTTATTCAACAAAGCTTAAATTATGTACTTTGTTTTGTTTTTGTTAATTTTATCAAATTTAGAAAAACGTTCCCGAAATGACGATTTTCTGTAAGATATTCGCCAAAACGCAATATTACAAAAAAAGTATAGAATTTTGTGCGCTGCCCTGTTAAAATTTATTAATATACAAATTTTGCAACAGTATAAACCAAGAGTCATCATTATAGTTTGCATTTTTTTTTGTCATAAAACCAATCTTGAAATTCGCAACCTTGGTGATTTTGAGCCAGGTATGTTTGAATGAAATGAGGTCTCTGAGTCTCTTGAGGGAATTCTGTGCCTTCTGTGCTGAGTGATACAAGTAAAAATTCAAAAATTTACAGGAGAGCAAAAACAAGATTAAAAATCCTATTTTCGAAGATAAAAACATTCACTTTCACTAAGCATTTTTGTGGTAAATATTTAGTTTTCAAGTAATTCTGGAAAAACCTGTGAATTATACCTTCTTTTATTTCTAATACATTCTAAAATTACGTGAAAATGATACAAGTACAGTTTAAATTAATATTATAAATAAAGTAAAAATATCTAAAAACTCATTAGTAACTATTAATGTGGTTGAAGCATGAAAAATAATGTGTGCAGGAATTACTTATAGAGGTTACAACTTGAAATATATCTATATATTCACGATATTTTTTCATAAATCCCGCCAGTTATATAGTAGATAAAAGAACATGACAGACCAAAAAAATCCAAATTTTTTTCTGATAATTCTATGTAAAAATCACAAAAAAGGGTATAACTCAACTTAGATCACTCGTCACAGGAGACACAGAATTAATTAATTGCACTTGTCTGTCAGTGTCTCTATTTTATATCTATTTTGTCCCAGGTTCTATCTATAAAACAGCAGTTAAATGTTCTAACTTACATAATTCTAGTCAAATCCTGTTGTTAGAAACATAGGACTTATTAACACGACATAGTAAATTATGTACCTCAGTTAATCGTTTCGGAATATAAATATTCTTGAAGGCCTCTTCTTCAATTTGTTCTTGAGCTGTCAACTCTTCAAAATTCCTCGATGCTGCCTTCTCTGAAAGCTTCTCTAAACACTCTTCAAGATTACTTTCATTTATTGATGAATCAGTTATAAAATCAAACAACTCTTTAACAGTTAAAGTTGCTACACCTTTCTTTCTGAAGAAATCGCTGATGTTTGTGCAATCTTTTCTTAAAAACTCAAAAGCATGTGGATGATCATGCTCAACAGACTGTGACACGTCTATCACAACAATGTTTCCTTCGTGATATAGAAGGTTGAATTCAGACAGATCTGCATGCACTAGCTTGCATATATTGAACATTTTCCACATCATAATAATGCAGTCTCTGTACAACGACCTAGCGGTCGATTGTGATATTTCTACATCCTTCAACTTGGGAGACGGCCAGCCATTTTCTCCCATAAAAGTCATTACCAAAACATGACTTCGTAAAATAATTGGCTCTGGCACATTCAACTTTGCATTGTATAGCCTCACAAGGTTCCTCATTTCCTTTTCAGCCCATGTCCTTACCATTTTGCGAGGGTTTGACCGACAGTAGCCATTCCTGAACCTGTATTCACCTGAAACATATTTATCTCTGTCCTTAAAGACTAAGATTGATGTCTTGAATATTTTGATGGCATAATCTCTTCCATCTTTGGAAGTGGCGTGGTATACGTTGGCTTCTTTGCCCGTCGAAATGCATCCATTAATTTCATTTATAATGCCTCTGTTTAGAAGTTTGAATAGAATCATTTTGGTGCGAGGGTCCATAACCTGTTCTGCAGTAGCCCTGTCATGTTTATCCTTTATTCTTATCCTCTCGTTATCAAACTTTCGATCATTTAAGTCCATGAATTTCTGTGCCCTATCACTTATAGCCGGTTCATATTGGTCCACGTTTATTTTATTTATGTACTTTTTGAACAGCTTTTCGGTAGGTTGGTATGAAGTGACTTTTGTTGTTGGATTTTGAGCATTAACATTTTCTTTTCTGGAGTTTCCTGTGTGTTCATCGGAATGATAGAAATAGTCGTCTGAGTCAAGTTCATCTTCCTCAATGCTAAGTTTTTTAATCTCCAGGGTCTCTGCAAACTACAAACAAAAATTAATTAGAAAAATTATACTACACATTCCATTAATTAATTCATTCATCTCAACCTATCGCTGGCCCACACACACAGGTCTCCTCTTGAATGAGAAGGGGTTTCACACATTCTACAGGTTAATAACTAGTGGTTCGCCCCGAACTGAGACCTCGCGGTAACGGTATCCCATGATTATTCATTCAATCGATACATGACGACCAAAACTGACATTATTATTATTATGCCCGTTTTCACAAAACATACCTAAATCATCCCCTATTTATTTATTTATTTATACAACTTTATTGCATACAAGATCAAAAAATATACAATAAGTAAAGAAACAATTTAATACAAAAGGCGGCCTTATCACTAAGAGTGATCTCTTCCAGGCAACCTGTACTAGAGAACATTATGCACTGAGAGACGGGGTATCGCAATAAGTGCATAGGACTACAAAACAATAATAATTATTAAACATACTTACATACACTCTAATAGATACAAACTATACCAAAATACATTAAAATAAGAATATAATCATATATACAACACATACATAATAATATATAAAGATATATATATATATATATATATATATATATATATATATATATATATATACATATATATAAAATATACATACACTATGAATATACTTATCATAAGTATGACACACAAACATGTTATTAGTACCTACTCAATTTTAAAGCTTGGAAAGATAGTGTTGCTTGAGACGGCTTTTAAAAACGGTCAAAGATTGAGCTCATCTAATTTCAGCTGGGAGTTCATTCCACATCACAGCTGCTTTTTTGGTGAAAGACTCCGAAAAACAACACGTGTTACCTTTGAATATTTTCAGACGGTTATCGGAAAGGGAACGCAGGGTGTAGTTATAAAGAAAAGAGTTAAGGAATTTAAAGCGCTCTTTGAGATAGGGTGGTGACCAGGGATGATAGAGAGTAGCATAAAGGAGAGAGAGGACATGAAGATTTCGCCGGTACCTTATAGGAAGCCAATTCAACTTTTTACGATACTCGGAGACGTGATCGTACTTTCTGAGGCCAAATATAAATCGGATGCACAAGTTTTGCAATCGCTCCAATTTATTTAGCAGTTCTTCGGTCAGGTCTAGATAACAGGTATCAGCGTAATCTATGATGGGAAGAAGGAGGGAATTAGCTAGCATAGTCTTTGTTTTGACCGGTAAGAGATTTTTCCACCTTTTTAGACATCCATAAGATGTCTAAAAAGGATAAGCTCCAAAGACTTTTTTGCTAATAGCTGCTACCTGCGGTTTCCAAGATAGATTGCTGTCAATAATGACCCCAAGATTTTTCACAGTTTGACTGTATGGCAGTGCAGAACCATCAAAGATCACTGGTGGCAAAGAGGCATAATCAAGTTTTGAAATTTGCCTGGAGTTACCTATAATTATAACCTGAGATTTGCTTGCGTTGACCAGTAGCCCATGAGATTTACTCCAGTCGCGGACTACATTTAGTTCGCAGTTTATGGTTTTAATAGCGTCACTGATATGTTCAACCGAAGTAGACACGTACAGTTGGAAATCATCGGCATAAAGGTGAAAAGGCAAGGAAAGAAGATCAGTGACAGTGTTTATGAAAATGGAAAAAAGTAAAGGAGATAGAACGCCACCCTGCGGAACACCAGCACTGAGACGACAGTACGATGACAGTTTTTCTTTGACTCGAATGCATTGCGAGCGATCATACAAGTAGGACTGGAACCAACTAACAGCATCCGAGGAAATATTAATGGATTTGAGGATTGCTAAGAGGATTTCGAAGTCAACAGTGTTAAACGCATTTGAAAAATCCAGCAGTGACAGAATTGTCACCTGCTTACTATCAATCGCGATCCTAAAGTCATCACAAACCTTCGTCAAAGCCGTAACAGTGCTGTGCCCTCTACGAAAACCAGACTGAAAAGAGCTCAGTATATTGTTTTTAGAGAGAAACAATGAGAGTTGGGAATGAACAATGCGCTCAAGTACTTTAGATAAGAAGGGAAGAATGGAAATAGGACGATAGTGAGAGAATAGAGTTGGATTGGAGATTTTGGGAAAGCTGTGTGACGAGAGGGAGAAGTTCAAAAGGTGGGAGAGTATGTGCAAAATGTTGTCTAGACTTAAAAGTATCATCATGCGGCTAATACCATCACTACCCATGGTATCTGATTTGACTGCAAAGATGTGTTTTTTTATTTCATCTGGGCTTACCTCACTAAAATGAAACTCAGAAAAGCTTGGTCTAGGTCGTGAATTAATGGAGGAGAGGGTCTGGGACTTATTATGAATATTAGTTGCAACATTAGTGAAGTGACAGTTAAGAGCGTTGACATCAACATTATGTCCAATACCCCTATGTTGTTTACCAATGCCCAACGTTTCTAAGAATCTCCACACCTTTAATGTACTTTTACCATCCACTGAGGCATGTATGAAATTGCGCTGAGCATCTCTGCACATCTTATTGCAGCGGTTGCGCAGACGTTTATACTCAAGCAAATTTGCGTCTGTTGGTTTAATTTTATATTTTGATTTTGCATTGTTGCGCTTTGTCATGACCTGCTTAATGTCCTGGGTGAGCCATGGTGCGGGCAGATGTTTTAGTTTTATAGGCCGGAAAGGAGCATGAATGTCGAACAGTTCAGTTAGAAGGGAATTAAAAACGGAAATTTTGTCATCTAACGTGGCTGCGTTAAAAACCGAATCCCAGGCTATACTATTTAGATCCCGCAAAAAATTCTCATTATTGAATTTTTTAAAGGTGCGTCTCAGAACTATTGTTGGCTTTATCTTAGGTGGGCGCACTTTGTAAGATAAATATACTAGGTCATGGTACGAGAAAGCCTCAGCAGGCGACTGACCATGCGTACTAACATTCGATGGGTCGGAGACAATCATGAGATCCAGCAGTGAAGGAGTACAATTAGGAAAGTAATGAGTGGGGTTTGTTTGGAGCAAGGACAAGTTTGAACTATCGATAATATTTTTTAGTTTTACAGCACGAGAATCATCTTTAACTAGACACGTATTGAAATCACCCATGATAATGGTGTGATCTGCATTGGGCACATAATTTTCAAGTAGGGTTTCAAAATCTCGGAAATAGTCAATACGAAGAGACGGACTGTAAAACACCCCTAGCAATGTTTTGCGATTTCCAAACAGTAACTCCAATAAAAGGTGCTATGAGGATTCCGAGTAGGCCGATGCAGATTTATCTAAGATGGAGAAGGGAATGTGGCTACGAAGGTAGATCGCCACACCACCACCGCCCTTCCCGACCCGGTCATTACGGATTAAGTGAAAGCCTGATAGAGAGTAGGATGAGGACGGAAGGCAAGGTTTCAGGAATGTCTCCGATACCAGGATGGCATGAATGTTCGTGACATCAAAAGATGCTAAGAAGTCAGGGAAGTGTGCAGGAATACTTTGCGCATTTAAATGGACTACATTGAAATTTTTTTGGTACGCTGCAAACTTGGTTTCAAGGAAGGAGTTTAAGGGTATAGAAGTGCTGTGGAAACTCTCATCAGAAGAACAAGCAGGAGAATAAAATAAGTCATCGTCAGAGTTGCTGTTGTCAATACTATCTGTGGTACTATCAGTAAATAGATTGATATTCATAATGTTATAAAAATATATTTATATATAAATAATAAGTATAGTATAAAATAATATAATATAAATATAGTCAATAAAAAAATAATAATTAAATTCTCTTCAAGTGTTAACAATTACCTGCCAGCGGCATAATATGTAAGAGATCACTTTACAACCCATTGAGGTGGCAAACAAAACAAAGCAACTAAAAGAAAGACAATTAAATTAGATTTACCCCTATGTAGGAGTCTCTTTACGTAGGTAGCTCCAAAACACAATCCTAAGTCCTAACATCCGTCCCAATGTCCTTTTAGGTGTCCCGTACAGGATCGTGATAAAGAAGTTGACAGTAATCATCACATAACTTATCATAGGTAGCCCGTAAAGGTTAGGGAACGTCAGTGAAAACATTGAATTATTATGTAGGTACTAACGAGTGAAAACGGGTTAGGGGCATCTGTACAAATCGTCATCTATCGACGCGAATAGAAAATATACAAAATGATATTTAACTAAAGAATAATTTTAATTGAATAATATGTTATTATATTATGTACCTAAATAATAATGGTCGACGCAAAACTGTTTTTGGGATAAATCGTAGTCGTAACTCCTAGTTCAATGGAATAGTTAATGACTGCGCCATCTATTAGCATTATTGTGAAGCTATGTGAAATTTACTGATGCTCATTAAAAATTAAATAATCTCGTTTCTTTATAATATTCATATAATTTTAGTATTTGTTGTTCAAGTACAGGATACAAGTGAAGTAAGAAAATAAGTACAACTTGAAAATATATAGAAAATTTTCCCAGAGAGCGTCTTCAAGCGAGCGTATTAAATCGCCACTTTGGAAGCCCCCCATTTCGTCAATTTTAGGAAAAAAATTTAAAAAAAAATACGGTTGTACTCTGTTCCAAATTGTCTTTAAAATGATACACAGAAAATCTATGAATCGCAAATAAAAAAAAATTTCTTCGCATTCGCTTCTATGAGAGCCCCCCTGAAATAAAGATTTTTATAACTTTTTAAGCCATTTTCAGCTTGAGACCATCGGTTTACATATTATATCTAAATTTGAAGTAATTACGTTCAGTAATTCAAAAGTTATAAGGCTCTGACAGACGGACGGACGGACGGACGGACGGACGGACGGACGGACGGACGGACGGACGGACGGACGGACAAGTGCAAATCGCTCTAGTAAACTCAGAGACCTCGCTTCGCTCGGTCAAAAATACATGACTGAGAGATTTATTAACATTGATTTGAAATAAGATAGGAATATAGGGGGTCGCAGGTTCGATTCCAGGTACGAGTTACCTCTGACTTTTCGAAGTTAAACTAGCGGCACGCTATGATGGCCGGTTTGACGTTTGTCCGCTCATGAAGTTCCGTATTAATTGATAACGACTTTGAAGGAAATAATTGTATTACTTTATTGACGATAGTGATGTGCAGAGATTCATAAATTTTATCGAATGTAGTTTTAGGTTTAGGACTCAAAATTTATTTATTAAATTGATTTCTAAAATGTATACAAGTGTAGAAAAATCAGTTTGCACCATTTAAGGGGTGAATGTACTTGTGAATATGAACAATTTTCACTATGTGGACAAACCTCTGAAATCGCAAAAAAATATCAGCTGTTTCATACAAAAGGTAAAATTTTTATTTTTATATGATATATACCACAACTCGGCATTTGGTTTTCTAAATTGAAAATTTTTAAAAATGGAATCTAATACGATCGTCACATAGGATCGCTGGCTAGCACAACTACTACCTCCGGCAAACTCGCGTCAATGCTCAATGCAAAACAAAGCAGTTTCGAATTGACGTTGCTTCGAAAAGTATAAACTGTCAGTGCAATGCGATTGTGATATAGTTTTGACCTGGCTTTGGATTTCAAATATTGATACTGCATTACTGTTGACAACGAACTGTTAGACGGATAACTAAAAAAAAATATGGCGAGACTGGCACAGAAGAAAATAAACTTCACACACCAAAAAAGAGAAAACGAGCAAAACCAGTCGTAGGCATCGATAGCTTTGATGCCGATGCTATCCGAAGACATGTTTACGGCTACTATTTACAGAAGGAGTATCCAACAAGAAAAAAGTTGGTGCATTCACTGAAGGAAGCTGGATTATTCTTCGGTGGGGAAAGTTCTTTAACGAAGATTTTGAAGACCATTGGATTTCGATACAAAAAATGTAACAAACGCAAAATATTGATGGAAAGATTTGATATAGCGATGGCAAGGTATACTTTTTTACGGCAAGTGAAAGAAATCAAAAATTGGCAAAATGTTGTGTTCTTGGATGAAACATGGCTTAATGCTAACCATACTGTAGGCCGTTCTTGGAACGATGACACAGCAGCATCTACTTCCAAAGTTCCTGTAGGAAAAGGATCGCGACTTATAATTTGTCCCGCCGGAACCATCAACGGGTTTGTCGAAGGTTCTCTCATGGCTTTTGCGTCAAAAACCACTGGAGACTATCATGAAGACATGAATGGAGAAAAGTTTACTGAATGGTTTACCTCAATGTTGTGTAGCCTCCCTGAACCATCTATTATAATTATGGACAACGCCCCATACCACTCGATGCAAATTGACAAGCCACCTGCCCAATCCCAAAAGAAAGCTGATATCGTCGCATGGCTTCGTAAAAATGGCGTAGATGCAAACATGAATATGTTAAAAGCGGAATTAGTACGTCTTTTAAAAGAAAACAAACCAACCAAGATCCGATACGTCATTGACGAAATAGCATTAGAACATGGGCACAGAGTTATACGGTTACCGCCTTACCATTGTGAGTATAATGCGATTGAGTTGGTGTGGGCTCAAATTAAGGGATATGCTGCAAGACACAATACAGAACCCCCATTTACCACAAAAAAAATGCTAAAATTATTAGAAGAAGCTTGTGAACATGTGACTAAAGGAGACTGGGAAAAGGTTGTGAATAGAACTGTTAAATTAATAAGGGAAGATTATGAAAGAGATGTGAAAATAGATAATATTATAGAAAACGAACATATAATTATTAATGTAGGTGATGATAGCAGTGACGACAGTGAAAATAGTAGTATGGACGAATCTGATTAATTATGGCCTTTTGTGGCACCTTTTTTGGTATCTTTTGTATTCATATGTTTCTTGTGTGCATATAAAGTATGTATATTCATTTTCATTCAAATATTCAGTTCGTTCAAATAAATTAAATAAACATATACATTTTTGTTTTATTAAACCTATTTAATCAGGTACAAAAACAAAACTTAATTGTTTTTTGTTCGAGAATAAATTGACATTCCACATCACTATTGTAATGTGTCAAACCGGCCATCATAGCGTGCCGCTAGTTTAAGTGCGTTTAAGAAATTAAATATCACATGCTTTAACGGTGAAGGAAAACATCGTGAGGAAACCTGCACGCCTGAGAGTTCTCCATAATGTTCTCGAAGGTGTGTGGAGTCCGCCAAATCGCATTGGGCCAGCGTGGTGGACTATGGCCTATAACCCTTCTCTAAGAAGAGACCGCGCTCAGTAGTGAGCTGATGAATGGGTTGATAATGATGATGATGATGATGACATTAAATAAATTTCATTTACATTTCCATGTAAATTTGAAGATTACATTTTGACGATTCGCTTGACAGAAAGTCTTCACAGCATGTTTTAGAAGTTTATTTGAATGACAGCTTTCCTTTTCTCATAAAAATACTTATGATCACTGGTAGACATCTCTTAAAGCCATAAGTGTTTTCCATGTCCACCATTTTTTATTCACACTTTTTTTCATTTTTAATTGTTAGTAAAAAATTAATAAAATGAAAAATGTAAGGCTAAAAAAATTCTATTAAACTGAACCCAGATTAACAAGATACAAAGTGTATATATATTTTATTATTATTACCTATTCATTAATTATTGGCAACCGGACCCATAAAAAAACACAAATACAATAAATAAACAATTAATATTACATTACTTACATCTAAAATTATAATAAATAAAACAGTATAATATTATTGGATAGAAGAAGGCGTTACTTTGTGGAAGTTCATGATTAGCAAGAAAAGGTAAGAATTATTTTGCTATAATCCGCCAACAGAAAAAAATCTGTATGGTCAAACATGCAGTTGCAAGCTAAGCACCATTTACCTTCCCAACCAAGCAAGAAAGCCGGTTGGTTGGGAAGGTAAACGGTGCTTAGCTTATAACTGCATGTTTGATCATACATATTTTTTCCTGTTGGCAGATTATAGCTTTAAATTTTAACCTTTTCTTGCTAATATAATATTATGTGTATAAATATCTATGCTATCTTCTGTATCTTTAGAAATTTGATAAGTATAAACACATAAAAATGGGCAGTTTTTGAGAACAGGTACAAATTACAATACAGGTAAAATAGTGTGGTTTCACACTTCACTATGGCGTCCTACATAGATTATTCTATTGCCTAGTAAATATGTCCAACATGTAGATTAAGTTTATCCCTCTTTCATATTAAATAATCTTATACAAGCGCTTTTCAAATAAAATTATTCGATTTACTGTGGTAAGTATAACATTCAACACATACCCGGACACTTTTAACCTTTTTCGATAGATCTTCTTCATAATCACCAAATTGACAGTCGATCATTTTTACAATTAAACTAACACTGGTAACTGATTCTACTTATTTTTTCTATTTAACCTAGAATAAAATAACTGTAGAAATTCATGCGTTTAGCTAAAAAACTTACAAAATACATAACCAAAACACGATAAAAACATAGGTTAGAATTAAAAAAGTATACGTGAAACGTCACACTCACATGGCTTATTTGACATTGACTGTTGACATTGTAAGTTGACAACAGGGATACCAGCTCATTAAAAACATTACCCTCGACTTCGCTCGTTGGCTTTGGTCGACACACGTGCGGTGTTTTTTGGAAATTGTTTTTTTGTGGAAAAGTAGCTGATTTTTGTGTGTTTTATTGTGAATAACTACTGTTTTTTGGTGGTGGTGTAAAGCGAATGTGGCAGGATGGAGGTGGACTCCCCCCCGAAGCCCCCTGACCCTGATGGGTTACAAAGTCAAGACGCGTCTTACTCGTCAAGACAGTCGGCTTCCTCTCGGAAGCGTCATGTGGAAGTAGACGATGTTGCTGCAGATAACAGCAAAAAATTAGCAAATTCATCAAAATCGGTTCCGTCTGTGCAATCTGTTTACATCCATCCTTCTTTTACGGAGGGCTCTAAAAGTTACACTGGGGATGACAAGGGTCCCTTCATAGTCCATGTGTCGAGGGAAGTATCTGACCCATCCGCGGGAGTTTCGATCCGTGCGCTCAAGTTTGGTCAGTTTCTTCATAACAACAAATTTTCGAGCATAATTAAGGACGGAGTTAAAAGCATCGGAAGAAACAAAATAAGTGTTGAGTTTTCGACTGCCCAAGCGGCTAATGATTTTCTTATTAGCCCAATTTTATCTGTGGCAAAATACTGAAATGTCTGGATAAATAATACCACGTACTTAATGCTCTAATGCCTGTATTAACGAACAACTGCCATTACACACAACAACTTGACAATCAACAGATACAATTAAATTATCTACCCACATATGAGTGGGTACCTATATTACACCTCCCAACTTATTCTAGATAGGTTTAAACACTAAATAATCTAATTAATAACATGCACAATAATTACAAATTAAACTACTGAAATTTAATGACCGGTTTCCTAATACGCTTGGAACGGGACACTGGCGGCGTTGTGGAAACCTCTGGTGGAGAAGCAACCCTTCCAACATTTTGGCCATCATTGCTATTTTCCTCCCCTACCATATCCGACCCCGCATTCGTAGGACTTGTCTCCACCGAGATCTCACTTCCTGCGGTTGCCACCGGGGGTATGACGACATCCTCATTCCTAGATGAGTCTTGGTTATTACTCGGTATTGTTGGACAAGGAACATCGGACATGCGTGATCTGCGCCTAATTTGATCTACGTGCCTTTGCAAAATGCGATCGTTTCCCGTATCGATTAAGTTCGACGCGACCCTTCATTCGCGGTGACCGTGCCTTTTGACCATTTATCATTATGTGCACCATACTCGCGGGCCCAAACTAAGTCCCCGGGTGTCAATACTTGCTCGACACCGCCCGCCAGCGCTGTCTGTCGGTTCTGAGCCTCACGTACTCGGTCCTCTCGCGCGCGTTCGCTACGCAACAAGTCTAAACGCGAACGTAAACCGTCCTTTTTGGCGTGGCCCAGTCGGAGCGCTCCACGGGAGTGAGGATGCCGTCGCGCGTCAGCTGCTCCAGCGCGCGCTCCACCGGCTCCCGCAGCGCGTACGCCAGCGGCCGCGCGCGCATGAACACCGGCGCCGCGTCCGGCCGCAGGTGTATGCTCACCGCGCCGCCAGTGAACCGGCCCAGCCCGTCCGCGAACACTTCAGAGTATCTGGAACTGAATTCCGAAAAATTGAATTCACATTTGTCAATATTATCGACCGAGCGAAGCGAAGGTCTTTGAGTTAACTAGGGCGATTTGCACTTGTCCGTCCGTCCGTCCGTCCGTCCGTCCGTCTGTCAGAGCCTTATAACTTTTGAATTACTGAACGTAATTACTTCAAATTTAGATATAATATGTAAACCGATGGCCTCCAGCCGAAAATGGCTTAAAAAGTTATAAAAATCTTTATTTCAGGGGGGCTCTCATAGAAGCGAATGCGAAGTAAAAAAAAAATATCGCGTTACATAAAATTGTTACGTATCATTTTAAAGATAATTTTGAACTGAGTACAAAAATAATTTTTTTTTAATTTTTCCCTTAAAATTGACGAAATGGGGGGCTTTCAAAGTGGCGATTTTATACGCTCGCTTGAAGACGCTCTCTAGAAAAATCCGCTATGGATTTTCAAACTGATTTTATGTTTTTAGGTCACTTATATCCTGTACTTGAACAACAAATACTAAAATTATATGAATATTATAAAGAAACGAGATTATTTAATTTTTAATGGGCGTCAGTAATTCATATAGCATCAACATAGCTTCACAATAATGCTAATAGATGGCGCAGTCAGTAACTATTCCCATGGAACTACGAGTTAAATTCAATGTTTGATAAATAATTCAATGTTTTCACTAACGTTCCCTAACCTTTACGGGCTACCTATAAGTTAGGTGATTGATGTTTTCTGTCAACTTATTTATCACGATCCTGTACGGGACACCTAAAAGGATATTGGGACGGATGTTAGGACTTAGGATTGTATTTAGGAGCTACCTACGTTAAGAGACTCCTACTTAGGGGATGATTTAGGTATGTTTGGTGAAAACGGGCATAATAATAATGTCAGTTTTGGTTATCATGTATCGATTGAATGAATAATCATGGGATACCGTTACCGCGAGGTCTCAGTTCGGGGCGAACCACTAGTTACAATTAAATACAGGTAATTGAATCGCTAGCTCCATAATCCACTGCCTACCTAACAACATAGTTTTTCCATTTTTTATGACATACAGATCTAGATATTTTCTTTTGTCTCAATACTTAACAAGCGGCCGTATTACCCCTATGGGGTAAATCACTTCACCCGTATAACATCTTAAAGTTAAATTACACTTGTTAATTTCCAAATTTTTAAATTTTTGCAAATATAACTCATAGCTAACACATGATACTGCACTACCCGTATCGCATTCCATTTTCAGCATATGGTCGTTGATACTGAGCGATATTAGAATAGGTTTACAACGTTCTATCGATATCTGATTCAAATTGACAATTACCTCTTCACTCTCGTCGCTGCATGGCTCCCTATCGTCCATTACCTCTGTCGTAGCTGCGTTGTAGTGGGCCATGTACGAGCAGACCCGGGCGATGTGGCCCTGCCGGTTACAGACCCTGCAGACGAACCGGTTATAGCGACACCCGGTTGTCCAGTGTGATTCACTCCCACACGCTCCGCAAGCGCTGCTCTGGCGCCGCCTTCCTCCACGATCGATCTCCGTTGATGCCGCCGTATCACTGCCGCCGCGCAACCCCTGATTCCGATCCCGATTCTTCGACGATCGCGCTCGATCGGCGGTGCCCTTGCCCTGCCATGCTCCCGCCATGGCCTGGCAATCCGCCGTGACACCACTGCTGCCACCTGCTGTGGCTACTGGTGAACTCTCCACCAGTGCGGCATCTTTCTCAGCCGCCTCCATACTGCTCGCCAGCTGGTACGCTTTGGTAAAATTTATCTCCACTTCCGCGAACAATCGTTGCCGTATAGTTTCACTCGCCAGTCCACAAACTAACTGGTCGCGAAGGCTTTCTTCCAGCCAGGTCCCAAACTCACACGTTTTTGACATCTTCTTTAAGTCTGCGACGTACTGCGATATGGACTCGCCCGTCTTCTGCGCACGACGCCGAAACTTAAATCTTTCGGCCAACACACTTGGTTTCGGTTGCAAATGGCTACCGAGTATATCCGTCAACTCTTTAAATGTTTTAGTAATTGGTTTGTCCGGCGTACACAAATTCACTAACAGCTCGTAGCAATTCGCCCCTATCACAGTAATTAACGTCGGCACTTGCAATTCACTTGGAATCTTATTAACTACGAAGTACTGTTCTAGACGTTCCACGTACAACCGCCAGTTATCACTTTCAACTCTAAACTCCGCGATTTTACCAATTGACATTGTTATAAGTTTAAGTATATTGTACACACGTGTGAAATTCTTTCCAAAACAAATACTCGTCGCCACTGAAATGTCTGGATAAATAATACCACGTACTTAATGCTCTAATGCCTGTATTAACGAACAACTGCCATTACACACAACAACTTGACAATCAAAAGATACAATTAAATTATCTACCCACATATGAGTGGGTACCTACATTACAAATACCAAGCAATAATCCCAACTTTTAATATTACGAGGATGGGTTTGATACGTGGGGTCCCCGTAGATTGGTCTATGGAGGAGCTCGTGGAGTCTATTGTGTTGCCGACCGGCTGTGGTGCGGTTTTAAAAGCCCGCCGACTCAATCGTAAATCTCCAAACGAAGGCACTATTGAGTGGGTCCCCACCCAGTCGGTAGTTGTAACTTTTAGAGGACAGATTCTTCCAAAGAGAGTATTTTCATTTTATACATCCCTACCTGTGGAATCTTATAGATATCCCACCATTCAGTGCCTCAATTGCTGCCGTTTCGGTCACGTTAAATCACAGTGTAGGTCAAAACCTAGGTGTTTCAGGTGTGCTCAGGCCCATACCGGTGAATCTTGTGCTGTTACCGTAGAAAATGCTTCATGCGTGCACTGCTTAGGCAGTCACTTTGCGTCGAACAAGGACTGCCCAGAGTTTAGCCGACAACAAAATATTAAACTGGTTATGTCGCAAGAAAATATTTCTTATGTAGAAGCATCCGAACGTTTCCCCCCTGTGAGAAGGTCATATGCTGAGATGACCAAGGAAGTGTTTGCACCGCCTTCATATACTCCTCGTCCTGCTAACTCTCCTCGACCAAACTTAACCCGCCCCCCAACCACCTCAAAATCACATAAGGAAACGGTTCTCCGTTCCCCCCGTCCTCGAGCTCCCTTGTCAAAGGGGTTCGACAGGCTGGCTCACCAATCACTTACTAACACTCCATCCTCTTCACTCCCAAATGGCTGCGCACTGAACAACAGCCAGTCTGTCTCAGCCTCATCCCAAGAAAATATGCTGGAGCATCTGTCAGCATTGCTCCTTAGCCTCGTTGCTCCATGCAGCGAAATACCACTACCGCCCAACGTTGCCCAAAACTTATCCCACATCTTTAAAATCTTAAACAACGGCCACAACAGTAATACTGCAATGGAATTGTAAAAGTATTCGCCCTAAAAAGCAAGACTTTATAGTAGTCCTTAGTCAACCTTAGTCAACAACCTCCTTAGTCAACCTGCATAACCCTGTCGTGGCTGCCATCTCGGAAACATGGCTGAAGCCTGGATCTCGTTTTCGGGTTCCTGGTTTCTTCTGTTTGCGGGATGACAGGGATGACGGTTATGCTGGTAGTGCCATCTTTATTCGGCACAACCTCCCCTTCTCCTCAATCCCTATCCCCTCTCACAGTGATCAGTTTAATGCTGTTGCCGTGAGAGCTGTAAATATTACCTTCCTTTCTTTATATATCCCTCACCCAAATCTATCCTTTGTTCCAGAGCTTAAAAATATAATTTCTTCTCTTCCCAGTCCTGTGGTGATTATGGGTGACTTTAATGCCCACCATATTATGTGGGGGTGTTATAACTGTGATGGATTTGCTCTGTCGTTGGTTGACATCTTTGAGGATCTGAACCTTTGCATCCTGAATGATGGCTCTCCGACTCGCAGAGTTTATCCCAATCAGAACCCTAAATCTGCAGTAGACCTATCTCTATCTTCTTCTTCCCTGGCATCTCAGCTATCTTGGAAAGTCCTTCCCAGTACCTTTGGTAGTGATCATTTCCCTATCATCCTATCTTTAAATAATAGACCCGTTGTTAACCCTGCTCCTAATCCCTTGTTAAAATATAAATTGCAGAAAGCAGACTGGTTTCGTTATGCTCAGTCTGTTGATGACTTGATGGACTCCCTGCCTGATCTCGGTAATGATGACATTCTCTTGATTTATGATCAATTTGTGAAATCTCTTATTTCTTCGGCCGATTCCCATATTCCCCGTAAAAATCGCTACAACAAAGATCATTTGCCTTCCCCTCCTTGGTGGGATGACGAATGCAAGGAATTGTTTGAACAAAGAGTGTCTGCAGAAGAACAATACACAGCCTGCATGTCTGAACAGAATTTTATTAATTATAAGCATATAGATGCAAAGACTAAAAGGTTAGTTTCCAAGAAGAAAAAGTTTGGTTGGACCAAGTTCTGTGAATCGTTAAGTCCTAGATCCCCTTCCACGGTTGTTTGGACAAATATCAGAAGATTCCGTAGAGCTCTTAACTACTCTGATCCTTGTTCTAACAATCCTTCTGAGTGGCTTGGTACCTTTGCTGACAAAGTTGCTCCTCCATATGTCCCCCAGGTGGATGAATTCTCTGTCTCTGCACCAGCACCCATTATGGGCGAAATAGATGCCCCCTTTTCCTTTTCAGAGCTTCAGGTAGCTCTCAGTGGCCTTAAAGATTCTACTCCAGGGGAAGATGGTGTGCCTTACTCCTTTTTGGTAAATTTAAATAATAAGGCTAAACATTGTTTTCTAAATTTAATTAACAGTTTTTTTGAAAATGGAATAATCCCAGATTCTTGTCCCAAGTCCCAAATAGTAATTCCTCTTCTAAAACCTCACAAAAATTCATCAGATCCAAATTCTTACAGACCTATTGCTCTTTCCTCCACCCTAGCTAAAGTTTCTGAGATCCTCATCAAAAACCGATTAGAATGGTTAATGGAAAGCAGAGGAGTACTGGCCCCTTCCCAATTTGGATTTCGAAAGGGTGTCAGTACTGCAGACAGTCTCAGCATACTCACCACAGACATTCGAACCGCCTTTGGTAAGGGAGAATACCTAGTGGGTGCCTTTCTTGATATTGCTTACTTCTTACGTAAACGTACGTTAAAGTATAACGTACTTCTTCCGTTGCTCAGGCAAAAGCTGCAACAGCTGAGTATACCACCGAGGATAACACGTTTCATATGTAACCTGCTGTCAGGCAGGTCCGTTGTGATAAAACATCAATCATGCACTCTCCCACCCAGACTTGTCTGGAAAGGTCTTCCCCAAGGCTCTATCCTCAGTCCTTTGCTTTATAGCATATACACTCACGACCTTGAATTGTCTGTAAATAACTTTTGTAACATCTTGCAGTATGCTGATGATATTGTCCTCTACCACAGTTCAGGCTCAGTAGAGGAAATATCTCAACGTCTGAACTCTGCTTTGCATTATCTAGGTCAATGGCTCTCTGATCATGGTTTATCCTTGTCTGTCACCAAATGTCAAGCAGTTGTGTTCTCGAGGAAAAGATCTATCCCTAACTTTAGCTTTCATTATGGGGATCAACTTATCAACCTAGTAGATAAGGCAAAGTTTCTTGGAATTATTCTCGATAACAGACTGAACGGATTGGCTCATATTGAATATATAACTAATAAATGTGAAATGGGCATCAATGTTCTAAGTGCAGTTGCAGGAGTTTGGTGGGGAGCTCATGCCTATTCTCTCAAACTCCTATATAATGCATTAGTCAGTAGTCACATTGATTATTGCTCATTTGTTTTGGACCCCCTAAATAAAACTGTGTCTGAAAAGTTAAATAAGATTCAATACAGATGCCTCAGAATTATTCTGGGTGCAATGAAGTCCTCCCCCACTAATGCTCTACAGGTTGAATGTGTTGATCCACCATTACACCTTCGTCGCCAATACTTGTGTGACCGCTATGTCAGCAAAATGTTACAGCTCTCCTCCCACCCTTTATGGTCCAAGCTAACCAATTTATCCCAAGTTCTCAGTTCAAGCATCCCTTCATCTTACCTCTTGGATAGCTTCCGTAAATTTTCCGATCTCCCTCATCCATCACTATCTTTTCCAATCAATTCTCTTTACTCAACTTCTTACAAAGCCCTGGTATTCAATCCTCCTGTGGTTACTGATCTTGGTCTGATTAAAGGAGCCCCAGATACTAATTCCAAATTTCAAAGCTTAGTTCATCAAAATTGGTCAAATCACTTACTTATTTTCACCGACGCTTCGAAGTTGTCTCCGGAAAGTTGCGTCGGTGCAGCCTGCTGGGTTCCCAGGTATAAAATTATTTTGCAGTTCAAATGTCCTCCCGAGTCCTCTGTGTTCACAGGAGAGGCCATTGCCTTATTAGAAGCAATCCTGTTTACACTATCCCATAACATAAAACATACTGTAATTTTTACTGACTCCCTTAGCTGCTTATTATCTATAAAAGAAAATCCATTCCGTAGTAAATCAAGATTTTCTGTTATCCTAGAGATTAGAGAGGCTTTGTTCTCCTGTCATAAAAATGGATTAGCTATATCTCTTGTGTGGATCCCAGGTCACTCTGGTATTTCAGGAAACGAAACAGCTGACTCTTGTGCTAAAGCTGCTGTACAGTTAGGCTCACTTGAGCATTTTAAAAACAATTCCCAAGATCTTACTAGCCTCGCCAAATCTTTTCTGGGTAAGTCCTGGAATTCGTATTGGATGGAATCAAAATCGGTTAAAGGTAAATTCTATGCCTCAATTCAACCAGATATACCAAGACGGCCCTGGTTTTTCTCCCATAGATATGCAGGTAGGTGGGTAACCTCCACAATATGCCGCTTACGTCTTGGTCATTCCTGCACACCTGTTCACCTACACAAGATCAGAGTTAAAGACCACTCCCTGTGTGAATGTAGGCCACATTAGTAGTATTAGTTGGACGAAGGTACTGTTTCCCATATTCTCTTCTCTTGTCCTAAGCTTCTTCATCCTCTGTATGATGTTCTCCCGCCCCAAATCCCCCGTCCTTTAAATGTTGAATGTTTGTTAATGTCTGTGTATAGTCCTCAGTGTAAATTTCTTTGTAAATATATTAAATATAATAATATTAAGCTGTAATTATTTATGTAGTATATAATTGAATTTTTGTGTTTTTCTAGGTATGTGACTAATCCTATATTTATTTTTTAAATAATTTGCTTTTAAAAATCCTGCTACTTATAGATGCATCAAAATTGCAAGTTGGAATAATAACAGATACCAGCAATTCTCAAACGTGTCTCCTCCATCCCACACGTCATTGGCGAAGTAAATCGCGCCCTCTGGGTGCACCTGTGCGCCATAACCAAAAATTGAATTGAATTGAAACATTACCCTCAAGAAAAAACAAAAGCTTTTTTGGTTGTGGCTCTAAATAATATTTTCTAGCTTGTTTAACGCAAATTATTGTATATTTGTCTTTCATTACTCATCAGTCGTTTGGTTTGGTTAGCTTTAAACAATATTTATTGTTTACAAAGGTGTATGAAGTCTAGCAATCCGCACATAGAGCCAGCCAAGTTGACTATGTCTTAAATTCTTCTCTTTTCAGAAGAGCCCTTGCACATAGGTACTAGACCGAATAATAAAGGGAATAATGCATAATAAAGGGAAAATATAAGTACTTAAACCATACGTTTTGAACGTTATTATTATCAACAGGATCATATTAATTTCAATCTATGTTGGTTGGTCTATAGTAATACATTACAGGTTGGATAGGTAATTTGTCAGTGGTCTAATAAATAAAAACGAATCCAAATTCATTACATAGTCAAACTAAAAAATGGTCACGTTTGAAAAGTCCTTGGCAATGAATTTGTTAAATGAAAAGAGAGTCGTAGGTACCTAGCTAATGACATAAATGCTGTGATTCGTTGGTACGATGGACGCTTGATTGAGGAATCAGCCAATTCAATGCCAATTGAAAAAGTGACCGCGGCTCTGCAAAAGAGAGATAATCTGGATGCTAATTCATTAAAATTTTTATTAGGCAGAAGGTATACTTTAGAATTGTACAATGTACAATTAAACAAAAAAACTAACAAAAAAAAGCCTATATCAAACACCTGAACCAATTTCAACATTTTTTTAATTGAAAGGACATCATCTCGTAAGGTTGGTCCCATTAAAATTAGGTGAAGATCTAATGACTATCTTCGGTGATGGAGGACGGAACTCCTCAATGAATAAGAGCAAATCGCTCGCGATTAGAGAATGTGAAGATTGATCATTATGAAGCTACCACTAAAGCTTAAAATAATAATAAATAAAAACTCTTTTTAAGACAAACGACTTCAAACACCACCACAAAGCATAAAATAAATTTAGTTTGTACAGGTATGTTGAAGTCGGGTTAGCGTTGCGCATCGATTTCTTTATGGTTTCTATATAGGCTCGTCCGACTTCGACATACCTGTACAAACGAAAATCATTTTATACATTTTAGTGGCATTTGAAGTTTTTTTGAAGTAATTATAAATATAAATAATCGACCGAGCGAAGCGAAGGTCTTTGAGTTAACTAGGGCGATTTGCACTTGTCCGTCCGTCCGTCCGTCCGTCCGTCCGTCTGTCAGAGCCTTATAACTTTTGAATTACTGAACGTAATTACTTCAAATTTAGATATAATATGTAAACCGATGGCCTCCAGCCGAAAATGGCTTAAAAAGTTATAAAAATCTTTATTTCAGGGGGGCTCTCATAGAAGCGAATGCGAAGTAAAAAAAAAAAATCGCGTTACATAAAATTGTTACGTATCATTTTAAAGATAATTTTGAACTGAGTACAAAAATATTTTTTTTTTAATTTTTCCCTTAAAATTGACGAAATGGGGGGCTTTCAAAGTGGCGATTTTATACGCTCGCTTGAAGACGCTCTCTAGAAAAATCCGCTATGGATTTTCAAACTGATTTTATGTTTTTAGGTCACTTATATCCTGTACTTGAACAACAAATACTAAAATTATATGAATATTATAAAGAAACGAGATTATTTAATTTTTAATGGGCGTCAGTAATTCATATAGCATCAACATAGCTTCACAATAATGCTAATAGATGGCGCAGTCAGTAACTATTCCCATGGAACTACGAGTTAAATTCAATGTTTGATAAATAATTCAATGTTTTCACTAACGTTCCCTAACCTTTACGGGCTACCTATAAGTTAGGTGATTGATGTTTTCTGTCAACTTATTTATCACGATCCTGTACGGGACACCTAAAAGGATATTGGGACGGATGTTAGGACTTAGGATTGTATTTAGGAGCTACCTACGTTAAGAGACTCCTACTTAGGGGATGATTTAGGTATGTTTGGTGAAAACGGGCATAATAATAATGTCAGTTTTGGTTATCATGTATCGATTGAATGAATAATCATGGGATACCGTTACCGCGAGGTCTCAGTTCGGGGCGAACCACTAGTAATAGTATTGTATATATGTATTTAGTCACCTGCAAATGAACATTATAGGTAATTCATTTGAAGTAGATTTAAAAAAAAGAATTTTTATATAATATTTTATTTCATTATTTTTATTGTAATCCTTTTAAGCCAAATAAATCTTCACTGGAATGAGAATCTGTATTTAGTCCACAGTGTTGCTAACTTAAGGCTTTTGGCCCTTTTAGGCGGAAATAATGGGTTTTTTAGGTAACCGAGCAATTTGCCGCTCTTATCGAAATCTTATCGCTCGTCGAAATTTATGACGCCATCCAAATTCGTCTGGAATTGGGTAGGTTACTAGGTAGGTACTTTTCAAATTTACTAAACTGTAATAAAAATATATAAATATTTTAATCAAATTATTTACATATGTAATACCAAACACACACACACATTTTTTTCCCGTTTTAAGAGCAATTAGTTCAAACACCATAGTTAGTTGAAACCTCTCATGTAAAAATCTTATGCTTGGGAATCGACGACGTCTAAAATGAAAACCTTCTGGGGTTTGGACACAGAGCACCCGATTCAAGCGAAGTCCCGTCGGCACTCAGGATGAGAAGATCGTACTCTGGCTCTGCTCAAGACTCAAGATAGAGTTAAAATGAGACACAAATATGTCCTGACATAAGTCTGTCTCATTTTAACTCAGTCTTGAGTCTGAGCTGAGTGAGAGTGCCATCTATAGATTTCACCCTCAGTGTAACGTGCTAGGTACATACCTACATTGCAAAACGTAAGTACACTTTTTCAGCGTGACGGCCAGCCATGCTGCTATCGACGTGCGTCTAGCGTCTCTACCGTCACTTAAAGGCTTGCTCAGCCTAAAATTTTCAATAGTGACTCTTCTGGAATTCTCTGTGAAGGAGACGAAAGGTAACGGCAAAAGACAAGTTTTTATAAATAGATTACGTAGGTACTTAACCATTTACCATTTTTATAACAATTAATTATCATGACTTAACTGGTTAAACGGAAATGTTACAGGAAAAGGTGGTCTTGTTGAATTTCTATAAAATAGTCCTTTATACATAAGTTAAATGGAAGCCCCGTCTGCATTGACTGACTATAATATTTACTAGGTATTTTCTGTAATACTTGATCGGTTGTAGTAAATGTCTACGGTAGGTATATAACAATAAATACGGGCTGATACGGGTGACGCAGCAGACGCGACAGGGTACGGCGTCGCGTAGAGGGGAACACGCTGACACTTCCCTGCATGCAATACTGGTGATTATTCCCAGTGAGGGGAACCCCCGTTGTATCTAATAATTTTCATGTGTCGTCAGTGTTTTTAGGGTTCCATACCAAAATGGTAAAAATGGAACCCTTATGGTGAGACTTTCTCCGTCCGTCCGTCTGTCACAGTCGATTATTTCAGTAACTATTAAAGCTATCGACATGAAATTTGGCAGAGTTGTGTATAATAGTGGCCCAAAATCATTGGAATAAAGAAAAATCGAAAATTATTTTTAGTTTTAATAAAAAAGGGGGAAAATCGGGGGTTTGAATTTTCAAAGTAAAATAACTATATCGAGTGGGGTATCATATGAAAGGCCTTTACTTGTGCATTCTAAAACAGTTTTTTATTTATTTCTATATATAATAGTTTTTGAGTAATCGGCCAAAATGTCGAAAAAAATACCGTCCCCCCCCCCCCCCCCTTATCTCCGAAGTTATTACCAATCGAAAAATCTGAAATAATTATGGTCAATAGAGGTTTATGTATATTTTACAGGAAAAATAAAACCAACGCTCTAACTAGCATAGTTTTTTTTATATTAACAATAAACCTCTACAAACAAAGTTAACGATAAATAAGCAAATTAATATAATATTATCGTTTTACTTTTACTTTTGGAGTATGGAACCCTCGGTGCGCGAGTCCGACTCGCACTTGGCCGGCTTTTTTTTTGACACTAAGGCTGTTCTCACTGGGGTTTTCTTGACTCTTTTCATTTCTTATGGTAAGATTTTAGGGAAGTTGGCATTGTAAGTACTGTTAGCTAAAACTAAAAAAGCAAAATAAGAGAGCAACCTCCGCTGGCTCTCTCGGTTGGACCGGCATTCCAAACCAGTTGTAGACTGTCGTTTTACTTGACGATCAGGGTGTTTGATTGATATTTGATTGATTTAGAATCGGGATTTTCTATTTCGTATGAAGATGCATATGTAATTTACGTATAAGTCATACTCATAAAAAATCGAAAAAAGAGAATCATTGACACCTCGTAACGTTTTTAAACATACCAAGGAGCCATTTACAATATTATTTAAGTACCCAAATGCGAATCTAAGCTGACAGAAATGATTTCACCCATGACCCAATGGGTTAATAATGCGCTAACACCTCAGCATATTATATTTTTAAAAAATAATATTGGCCAAGCTGAACGTGATAATATTCTCCTTTCCCCTCTACCTAAGTATCTAAGCGGAAAGTTTTTGTTAGGAGTTGGTACGATACAACGGGAAAGGTTCTACCTTTCAGTTTTCAGTCCGCATCTTTAAACGTTGGGCTGTTGAGGCTTATAAATGTACCCATTATGAGGCTTATAAATGTTGAGGCTTATAAATGTACCCATTATGTACACTAATTTCTGTACACTCAGCATGAGTGCAACAATTAGGGAGTTGGTGACAATGTTGATACCTATAGGTATGAGTAAGGTCAACAAGGTAGCGAGGTCAGGTGTCGGTGTGTCACTGGTTTTTCAGAAAAAATAAGTTTAAAAACTTACTACGGTTGCGGACGTAGGGGTCAGGTCACAGTCGGTCAGGGGTGCTAGGAATCACCAGGACTACGGATAACTAACTTAACAAAAGGATGACCTGGGCCATTCTGTAACTCAGTGCCTATCAAAAATAAAAAACTCACTAAATTGAAGGCTAAGTTATCAGGAAGTAACATAGGCTATAATTTATTTCCAAAAAATTAGAGAAATCGCAATAATGCAAAATGCAAGTAGCAAAATTTTGCCTATAAAATTATTTAGCGTGTGCTGAGAAAACTATTGATGATACATGAAAATTATGCACTACATGATTAAAGTACTCATTATTCTCTACAAAAAAGTCCCCGAGGGAATATATCTAACTATCATATTTAAGTCACAATAGTAGCTTTTCATTTCTAAAATTTATTAAATCGCCTTTATTATCGTAGTATTATTTCTTACTAACACATATTATATTATATGCGAAAATGTGTTTGTTTGTTGGTTTGTCCGTCAATCACGCTGCAACAAAGCTACGGATTGACGTGATTGGATAGGTATAGTTGAGAACCCGGAGGGTGACATAGGCATCCCGGAAAATCAAAGAATTCCCGCGGGATTTTAAAAACTAAATCCACGCGGATGAAGTCGCAGGCATCAGCTAGTGTTTTATATACATACATTAACTTAAGTAAACTATAACATAATATTATATCGTAACTTCCTTATAAACCCCTTGTCAGTCTTGGTAACTGTGTTTATTTCTGATACCTTTATTCCAAATAGGTACGAAAGAGTTATGTCCAAAAATATACTTAATAATATTAATACTTTGTTTTCTTTAATAATCTGAATCTAATTTAATAGATGGCCGTTCTCAGTTGACTAACCATGTATCAAAGGTCAATTTGGGCCCATAGTGAGACTAATTTACCGTTACACCATTTAAGTACTTTTAAGACAAAAAATATGTTTCGTTTCTTAGTAAACCTAACTATACCTATCTACTAGATATCTGAAGATTTCCTGATTTGGCAGCAAGCAAAAAATTAGTGGCTTGGTAATTCTTGTTAAAATTATTAACAAAATGACAGTTACCTACGCACGATTTGTTTAAAACTTGTTATACTTACTATATTTTTCCGATACTTTCCAAACCTTTTTCTCAGAACCCTTTGTTAGTTGTTTAAACTAATAGGAGTACTTACTTTTAGTTTTATTGTTAATTATTATTAAAACGGCTTTATTATGAAATATTTACAGTTATCAAGAGTAGTAGAAAGCCTAGTGGTTAGGATTGCGGTTTCCCATTCGGGGGTTCGCAGGTTCGATCCCGGGCCTGCCTCTGACTTTCGGTGTTATGTCCGTTTAAGAAATTAAATAAGTATTACACGCTTCAACGGTGAAGGAAAATATCGTGAGGGAATCCAGGCACGCCATGATGTTCTCAAAGGTGTGTGAAGTCTGCCAAACTACATTGGGCCAGGATGGTGAAGAATGATGGCATAAAACCCTACTCTGAGAGGAGATCTGCGCTCACTTATCACAAGAAATATTTACAAAATCCAACTGTTCAGTAAGAATTTTTTATTAAAAAAAAACCATGATTTCCAGCTTAATTATATTAGTTGGAACCTATTTGAAAATGTAACGTTTTTACCAATTGAATAGTATGCATTAAAAATATTAAAACCAATTAAATAAAGAATCTGAAAAAAAATTTGCAGTCTCAGATTTTGACTCTGACCAAATACATACTTAATTTATGATTTAATTTTATCAAAGTTATTGTTTTTGGAATTGCAGCGTTCTGACCATTTTATTCATACCCTATTCCAATGTGCCTACAATTGATTATTTGATTTGCTAGCTGCAGCATTCGCACAAACCAAAGCATAAAGCTTCGTCTACACTTGGCGAGCCCAGCGGATCGAGCGGATCCTCCGTTGGTGACGTCTATTTTGTTGTTGTGGACCTACGAGTCTACAAAAAATACTGCCCTCGAACCACCCTCGAATGTGGTTTTCCACAGTACTCTCACGACTTACAACGAACATGGCTGAATTCTTTGCCCTAATACTCGCTTATATACGGGGCAATTCATACGTCTATCTTCATATTCTTTTTAGCTTAACAATCCATAATTTTTTAGGACATTTAACATCTGATGATTTTGATGAAACAAACTTCCTCAAATCACACTTCCACAATGCTCGCGATGGGCACTCAATACAATAATAATAATCGGTAACCAAAATGTCGACGGTTAAATCCCCACCCGTTGCACTTTTGTCGTACCTACTTCTGACATCAGTTTTACCTGTATTTGCAGGAAAGGAAGAAAGAAAGGAAGGAAAGAGGGGAATATTATTCAATTTCAGCATGGCTAATATTAAAAAAATTATTAATTTGCTTATTAATCGTTAACTTTGTTTGTAGAGGTTTATTGTTAATATAAAAAAAAACTATGCTAGTTAGAGCGTTGGTTTTATTTTTCCTGTAAAATATACATAAACCTCTATTGACCATAATTATTTCTGATTTTTCGATTGGTAAACTTCGGAGATAAGGGGGGGGGGGGGGGGGGGGGTATATTAAAAAATAAATAAAAATCTGTTTTAGAATGTACAGGTAAAGCCGTTTCATATGATACCCCACTCGGTTAGTTATCTTACTTTGCAATTTCAAACTCCCGATTTTTCCCCTTTGTTGGAATTGAAAAATTGAATTTCATGTCGATAGCTTTAATAGTTACTAAAATAATCGACTGTGACAGACAGACGGACGAACGGACGGACGGAGAAAGTCTCAACATAAGGGTTCCATTTTTACCATTTTGGTACGGAACCCTAAAAATGGAAATTACTTATTAAAAAAAAATATTTTTGGCAGAATGTGTCCAGCGCTAGCTGAATGCTTGAGGAGGTCTCGGACTTCAAAGTCTACGCTAGGTGCATTTTGTTCGATACATGGTCTGTTCGCCATGTGTAGAATCGGCTTTACTTAATAACCTTATAAAGTGAATTGATGCCGACGCTATTTAAGAAGGCTACGCATAAGGTTGCGTACCAAAACCGTACAACTACCTAATGGCAGCGGCCGCCTGCAACCGTCATACTATAGTAATAAATAAGTAGTTTGTAATAAACATGCCAGCCGATTCAAATATTATTGTAGCGGGGGAAAAAAGAAAAGAAGAAATCTTGTTTGAAAGTCTCACCGAGAGATCAAAACATGAAGATTTTATTCGGCGGGCGGTTGATCTACTAGTAGAAAGGGTTGTTTTTGGTAGGGCTTCGAGGAGTTCGAAAGTTGTTGAGTGGTCACCTCCTGAGGATATCAAGAAAGCAATAGATCTGAAGCTTCGGAATGGACCCGCATCTCATGAAGAGCTGCTGGCGTTTATGGCTGATGTGAGTAAGCGTTTCCAATAAATCCTCACCAAAAAGCAGGCAATCGCGCTCCAACCTAAAACCTTAAATCACATCATTGCTTTCCACGAAGCATTATTGTCGTCAAGTGTAAGCCTATCATACCATGAAAAAGTATACAAAGTAAGGATAATCATCATCATCATCATCATCAACCCATCATCGGCTCACTACTGAGCGAGGTCTCCTCTCAGAGAAGGGTTATAGGCCATAGTCCACCACACTGGCCCAATGCGAATTGGCGGACTTCACGCACCTTCGAGAACATTATGGAGAACTCTCAGGTGTGCAGGTTTCCTCACGATGTTTTCCTTCACCGTTAAAGCATGTGTAAACGCACTTAACTTCGAAAAGTCAGAGGTGCGTATCCGGGATCGAACCTGCGACCCCCCCGAGTAGGAGACCACAGTCGTAACCACTAGGCTATCACTGCTTATCACTGCGTACGGATAATACCTACTAATAATACTATACTACTACTATAATATACTATAGATGTAAACTTATTAGAGTTCAGTGATGAAGTCTATACCGAATTAGCATACTAAGTTCTTAAATCCCCACGGTTAAGGAGTGCAGTGTGCGTGCAACGTCAGGTATTGATGCTATTGCATCAATTGTCAATAGGTACCTATAAATTCATAATCAACATTATCCTTCCTTATTTCCTTATTCCCCATAGTTCCTTATTTCCCACAGTTTAGGAGGGCAGTATAAAATACAGCCTCAGGACTGAGAAGTCAGAACCATCTGGACCATCTGGATAACTTATCTATAAAAAATACACAATTCGGTCTAGAAATCTCTGAGAAATCGGTGTAGAAACGTAGGTAAATAAAAAAAAAAAATTTGTATGTAATAGCTATATTTATAGGCGTATGGTGTTACACATAAGGTCCTGTGTTATTATGTCTCTCATAAGGACTCCACATGTCGCGGTCTTACGCCGTTTGTATTCATCGGCTCCCTGCTGTAACGCCAAGCAGCAGATTGCATTAAACTTACACTAGCGGCACGCTATGAAGGCCGGTTTGACACATTACAATAGTGATGTGGAATGTCAATTTATTCTCGAACAAAAAACAATTAAGTTTTGTTTTTGTACCTGATTAAATAGGTTTAATAAAACAAAAATGTATATGTTTATTTAATTTATTTGAACGAACTGAATATTTGAATGAAAATGAATATACATACTTTATATGCACACAAGAAACATATGAATACAAAAGATACCAAAAGAGGTCCCACAAAAGGCCATAATTAATCAGATTCGTCCATACTACTATTTTCACTGTCGTCACTGCTATCATCACCTACATTAATAATTATATGTTCGTTTTCTATAATATTATCTATTTTCACATCTCTTTCATAATCTTCCCTTATTAATTTAACAGTTCTATTCACAACCTTTTCCCAGTCTCCTTTAGTCACATGTTCACAAGCTTCTTCTAATAATTTTAGCATTTTTTTTGTGGTAAATGGGGGTTCTGTATTGTGTCTTGCAGCATATCCCTTAATTTGAGACCACACCAACTCAATCGCATTATACTCACAATGGTAAGGCGGTAACCGTATAACTCTGTGCCCATGTTCTAATGCTATTTCGTCAATGACGTATCGGATCTTGGTTGGTTTGTTTTCTTTTAAAAGACGTACTAATTCCGCTTTTAACATATTCATGTTTGCATCTACGCCATTTTTACGAAGCCATGCGACGATATCAGCTTTCTTTTGGGATTGGGCAGGTGGCTTGTCAATTTGCATCGAGTGGTATGGGGCGTTGTCCATAATTATAATAGATGGTTCAGGGAGGCTACACAACATTGAGGTAAACCATTCAGTAAACTTTTCTCCATTCATGTCTTCATGATAGTCTCCAGTGGTTTTTGACGCAAAAGCCATGAGAGAACCTTCGACAAACCCGTTGATGGTTCCGGCGTGACAAATTATAAGTCGCGATCCTTTTCCTACAGGAACTTTGGAAGTAGATGCTGCTGTGTCATCGTTCCAAGAACGGCCTACAGTATGGTTAGCATTAAGCCATGTTTCATCCAAGAACACAACATTTTGCCAATTTTTGATTTCTTTCACTTGCCGTAAAAAAGTATACCTTGCCATCGCTATATCAAATCTTTCCATCAATATTTTGCGTTTGTTACATTTTTTGTATCGAAATCCAATGGTCTTCAAAATCTTCGTTAAAGAACTTTCCCCACCGAAGAATAATCCAGCTTCCTTCAGTGAATGCACCAACTTTTTTCTTGTTGGATACTCCTTCTGTAAATAGTAGCCGTAAACATGTCTTCGGATAGCATCGGCATCAAAGCTATCGATGCCTACGACTGGTTTTGCTCGTTTTCTCTTTTTTGGTGTGTGAAGTTTATTTTCTTCTGTGCCAGTCTCGCCATATTTTTTTTTAGTTATCCGTCTAACAGTTCGTTGTCCAATATTAAGCGCATCAGCTACGCGTTCAACCACTGACGTTATAGGTAAAATTGGCCCTCCATTTTGAGCTTCACGATCGAAATAGTTACGAAGGCGTATTACGAACTCACGTGTCTGACTATTTAGAACAGTTCTCTGCGTACGTTCGGTCATATCGACGAAATCCACAACAAAGGGCTTGAACAGAGTCCAAATTAACGAGCAAGGGTCAACAGTAATGCAGTATCAATATTTGAAATCCAAAGCCAGGTCAAAACTATATCACAATCGCATTGCACTGACAGTTTATACTTTTCGAAGCAACGTCAATTCGAAACTGCTTTGTTTTGCATTGAGCATTGACGCGAGTTTGCCGGAGGTAGTAGTTGTGCTAGCCAGCGATCCTATGTGACGATCGTATTAGATTCCATTTTTAAAAATTTTCAATTTAGAAAACCAAATGCCGAGTTGTGGTATATATCATATAAAAATAAAAATTTTACCTTTTGTATGAAACAGCTGATATTTTTTTGCGATTTCAGAGGTTTGTCCACATAGTGAAAATTGTTCATATTCACAAGTACATTCACCCCTTAAATGGTGCAAACTGATTTTTCTACACTTGTATACATTTTAGAAATCAATTTAATAAATAAATTTTGAGTCCTAAACCTAAAACTACATTCGATAAAATTTATGAATCTCTGCACATCACTATCGTCAATAAAGTAATACAATTATTTCCTTCAAAGTCGTTATCAATTAATACGGAACTTCATGAGCGGACAAACGTCAAACCGGCCATCATAGCGTGCCGCTAGTTTAATTGCATGACCTAGAGGATTTAATTACTGTGCTGTTTTGAATAATAAAATATATGAGAGTTAAATAATCCATACTATTCCAAATTACTGATTTTATAAATGCAAATTCTGTCTGCCTTATCACGAATCTGAGCTGTACCAATCTGAATCAAGAAATCGGAGTAATCCCACGGGATTTTAAATACATACTTAGGTACCTAAATCAACACGAACAAAGTCGCGGTCACAGTTAGTAGGTATAATAAGAGTATAATGTATTACAGCCACATACAGATTTAATTAAAATCTAGATTAAAAATATTGATTTAGTATTATAAATATTATTCAAGAGTATAATAAGTTTTGAAGTTTAATTTGTGGGTATCTCTATCATTCGGTATGATCGTTTAACGTCTTCTACACAATAACAGATTAATACTAGAAATGCGAAAGTTTGTGAAGATGCATGGATAGTTAGAAATGGATGGATGGATAGATGTTTGATACTCCTCACGTCACAACGCATGAACAGATTGAGCTGAAATTTGGACTGGAGATATCTCATACCCAGGAATTGACACATAGGCTAGGAAAATTATAAAAGTTTCCGCGGGAATTAAAAAACAATCCACACGGACGAAGTCGCGGGCATCATCTAGATTCTAGGAAATAAATTCAAAAGGTAAGGTAGGTAAGAGTAAAGGTGAAATCGGCACTTACTAGGTTCATAGTTTGGTAGATGTGTAGTTTCTGTAAGTTTCAATAGGCCTGAGTACTGAGTGTAACTTTTCATATTCAACTTTCCGATCCATTAATAGTAGGTTAGTACTATTGGAATTTTATTATTCGTCGCAACTTTTTGACATATTTTGATTAACGTCTAGAATTTGTGAAGTTAGGGCTTGAAGATTTAGGGCGTGTAGAGTAGAAGCTTGGTTCTACATGAGATCTGATATCTTTTTGACAGTGCAAACCATTGATCTCGCGCGTCGTGGCAACATTTTACATGAAAATGTTTTTGGTGGGATTTATTTTATGTAGGCCAAATTGTGGCTCTTAAGACAAGTCAAGACTACCACCGGTATAGAAAGCAGATTCTCTCGAACGAACCCTTTCTTTCGTTAAATCGAAATCTCTTTTTTTATCTCAATTTTTATTGGACTTTCATCCGACACGGACATGCCAGCCCCATCGTCGCGTCGTATTGAAATCGGATGAAAAGGCGTAAAGAACTGACAAACATAACACACTTTCGGACTTATAAATACTTATATACTATTTTTATAAGAATACAAGTCTTTTTACAAGCTTTTATTAACTTGCAATGTATGTATGTAGGTAGGTAGGTATGTATGTACTATGTAGGTAAGTATGTGTGTTTAGGTCAAATCTTGCAAGATTAATTAGAACCACTTCCCGGTTTCCGATTGAGCTGAAATTTTGCATGTATGTGTAAATCGGATGACAATGCAATATTATTGTAACATGGAGCTGATTTGATAATGTAGTTGGAAGATGGCTACAGTAACTCTATTATTAATTATATTTAAACAACGCAACCCCATCGAGTTAGGACTCGTTTGATTTGTCTTGACAAGTACTCTGATCCTAGATGATGTCCAGGGTCTGACGATGAAGCCGGAAGGTGGTTTTGGCAATTTTGTACCTAATAAAACGACGTAACCCCATTAAGTTTGGGCTCATTTGATTTGTTTTGATAAGTACTCGGGACCTAGATGATATACAGGGTCTGATGATGGTGCTGAAAGGTTCTTAAGGAAACTCTGTAATAAAACGACGTAACCTCATCGAGTTTGGGCTCGTTTGATTCATCTTAATAAGTACTCTGGTCCTTTATTATGATATCCAGGGTCTGATGATGTACTACTACTAAAAGCTTGTATTTTAAGAATATTTTATTTTAATTTACACTTGTTATAAGTATACCTAAAAGATATTACTTATATAGAATAGGGGTATGGATGGAAGGACATGGTGCTTATAATGTAAATTTTTATTTATCTTCTTTCCAGGTTGCGCGGTACTCCGTCAACACGGCGCATCCTTACTTTGTGAACCAGCTCTTTTCGTCGGTCGATCCGTACGGCCTCATGGGGCAATGGCTCACCGACGCCTTGAACCCAAGCGTTTACACCTTTGAGGTGGCTCCTGTATTCACTCTGATGGAAGAAGAGGTTCTTCGCGAGATGAGGTCGATAGTTGGATGGTCCGAAGGCGACGGCGATGGCATATTCTGCCCTGGAGGATCCATAGCTAATGGCTATGCTATTAGTTGCGCTCGATTCTACTTTTATCCGGAGATAAAGGTTTGTAAGGTTTTTTGAATTCTGACAAGTTTTATCGTAGTAATTTTTTATCAAAAATTGAACCGACGATAACAGCAACTAAAAAGGGAAAAATAACTAACTAACTAACTACTTAAGCTCCAAAAATAATGTAAGTAACGAATTTTGAGTAGGTGACAAACTTTTTTAAAAGAATCTCGCGCCAAGCTGCCATTTAATTTGCTTTTAAAAAAGTTAGTGACCGAATAGAGCCTAAAAGAATCTCCTTTTTTCGTTCGCTGAAAATATACGATAACGAGACATAGAATTGAAATAAAACGAAGTTTCGTAGTTAAAGCACTGGAAAGGTTTGCTAACGCTAATAAGGTGTTTGATTGATTTCTTATTTAATCATCCGTCTAGCTTGGTGGACTAATATGATCTAAAGTCTAAACCATTCAAGAGACAGTTGTGCCCAATTGTAGGCCAGCGATGGTTTTAGATGAATCATATGAATGAACTGCTTAAAGTATCATTAGCTAGTATAAGGGTTGGTCATTATCAATGTTTTAGTCAATAGAGTTTCTCATAAGAATCGAACTGGAAATCCATAAGAAGTACAGGAGTAGGTAATATTCCTACTTATAAAAACTTGGAAGTAACAACTATCGAGGAACATTCACAACAAAAATGTGCAATAAGCAATTACGATTGTCCTTCGCAACGTTACATTATGGTCTGTTGGGTTTTTATGCATGTAATAAACTTCTAATTTTATTGTAAAGTTATTATTATTAAATCTCTTATTTTTTATTGTTTTAAAGGAAGCGTTTGGTGATCACCTTAACCCCGTTTTCTGGCTATTATTTTATCGCGTGCCTACATAGACCTTGGTTCAGTAAAATGTCATTAAACTTAAATTTGAACTTAAATAAAATTGTTGACTTAGTCATAGCTCTATTAAAAATACTCACAGCATTGACAAGATCGATAAGATCTCAATCATTTTGTTTTTTATTTTATTTTCACAATATTATTATCTCTGTTATATTATCATCCTCATAACTGAGGTTCGCAATTTTTCGCACAGGTTATCTTCTCACGCACGATGTTTTTCTAATGGTCAACATACGAGACTAATGGTCAACAGCCTGGTGGTTATTCCCTTCTAGGATAGATTTGCTTTGGTCCTAAAAGGATTTCAGCACCACATCTCGAACATGTCAATGCGTTTGCGATGTCAAGCCCAAAAAGTCCATGTTTCAGAACGGTATGTTTTCACAATGTTTCAGAATAAAGGTGTTTACGCAGTACCGAAGCTAGTGCTCTTCACATCAGAATTAGCTCACTATTCCACTAAAAAGATGACAGTGTTCATGGGTATTGGAAGTGATAATTGTATTTTGGTAAAAGCTGATGAAAACGGTAGAATGGATGTTAAAGACTTAGAGAGAAAGATTAATAAAGCTATAGAGGATGGAGCCACACCGTTCCTAGTGACTTCTACTTCTGGCACAACTGTCTTCGGGGCATTTGATCCTATAGTACCTATAGCCAATTTGTGCAAGAAATATAATCTTTGGCTACACGTAGACGCAGCGTGGGGAGGTGGTGCATTAATGTCGAGGAAATACAGAAAATTATTAAATGGAATTGAGTTGTAAGTATGATAAATAATAATTCGATAGACGCTTTTAATTATTAACAAGTCTGATAAGATTTTGATAAACAGAAATTGGAGTTGCATTACTTACAAACATTACACACCAAATAATAAATTGGTTTTAATCTATCTTGATACATTAAATTCAGGATGGATAGGTCCTTTAGATAAGTGCGCCCAGATGATTATATTAAAAACCGGAGATATCCAAAGAACTTAATATCTGTGTTAAAAATATATCACCCGATGGCAAAATTAATTAAGTAAATAAATAAATTTTAAAACTTTTATTTTTCCAGAGCGGATTCTGTCACATGGAATCCACACAAGCTGTTGGCTGCACCTCAACAATGCTCTACCTTTTTACTCAAACATAAAAATATTCTCAAAGAAGCCCATTCATCAGACGCACAGTATCTGTTCCAAAAAGATAAATTTTACGATACATCATACGACACGGGTGATAAACACATCCAATGCGGACGGAGGGCTGATGTCCTGAAATTTTGGTTCATGTGGAAGGCGAAAGGGAATGAAGGTTTCGAGAAACATATTGACAAACTTTTCGATAACGCCCAATACTTCCTCGATCATATCAAACAGAGAGAAGGCTTTCGTTTAGTAATTCAGAAACCAGAATGCACTAATATCATGTTCTGGTACGTTCCAAAATGTCTCCGAGGTTGCGAGAATGAGCCGGGCTACAATGAAAGGTTACATAAAGTTGCACCTAAAATAAAGGAACGTATGATAAAGGAAGGTAGTATGATGGTCACGTATCAGCCGCAAGGTAATCTCGTAAACTTTTTCCGCATTGTTTTTCAAAATTCCGCTCTCGACCACAAAGATATGATCTACTTTGCAAACGAGTTCGAAAGGCTTGGATCGGATATAATTATTTAGATGAATGAATACTTTATTTGGAAATGTGCATAACCTTGTAGAAATGTTTATTGTAATTTCATCTTATTATACCTAGCCTGTGATTTTATTTATAAATAAATTAGATTTGTACTCGTTAGATTTATTATATGTTATGATGAGTTGATCTAGATAATGTTATTTGAATAAAATGATTTATTATAAACTGTTAGTCTGTAGTATTATTTTTTCCCCAAAGATTGTCTATTTTATTTCGAGGGATTATTTTTTCGCATATTATATCATAAATAACGAATAAAATCAGCCCCTGTAGCCAAGTTACACTTCGTTGTATCGTTTCTCTTTCTACGATCGTCACCGCTTGAAGTTTTGGCTAGGGCTAGAGTAGATGGCGCTACAGCAGATCAAAGACAGAAGTGTCTTGATAATATTTCGCGGCATTTTGTATTATAAATGTTTTTTTTAGCATTTAAAATGCATACATTATTCACTGTAGTGTCCATTAAAATGCACACTATAGTAAATTAGATAATTTAAGCGCCATCTAGTTTCATCTTCATCATCATCTCCTTGTCCTTGTCCCACGCTATGTCATTGTCCTTCCTAAACCTGGCAAGGATCGCCGCCTACCTGCGAGTTATCGGCCCATCACGCTGCTCTCGCACACCGCCAAGCTGTTCCAGCGCTTGCTGCTACGTAGACTGGAGCCTCATCTGCCCCTGCGCGAGGAGCAGTACGGGTTCAGCAGCAGCCACTCAATAACGCTCCAGCTGGCAAGAGTGACCAACCACTTGGCCAGCCAACTCAATATCCAGCACTGCACCATCGGGGTCTTCCTTGATATCGAGAAGGCTTTCGACCGAGTGTGACACACTGGGTTGTTGGCCAAGTTGATCAACACCACTACGCCGCCAGAAATTGTGCGAGTGCTGGCGGCATTCCTCAAAGTCTCGGTAGAGGGCATGGACTCCCAACCACGTCCCATCAGAACTGGTGTTCCCCAAGGTAGCTGTTTGTCACCACGTTTCTACGCGGCGTACACGGATGACATTCCCACCCTCCGGGACCATTTGCGGGAGGGTGAAGAGAACGTCATGTTAGCCCTATATGCGGATGACAGTACGTACTTCACTTCATCCCACCATCAAATCATCGCCACTAACATCGCCGCTTCCAGAGTGGCTGGGTAAGTGGTGGAAGGCTATCAACGTCGGGAAGACGTCCGCTCTACTAACCGGCGGCTCCAGGCCGCTGCGCCAGCTCAAATTGCGAGGTCAGGATATAGAGTGGAAGACTTCAGTGCGGTATCTGGGATTTCACATTGACTGGAAGCTGCGCATGGCCTCCATGGTTGATCACGTGGTCTGCCAAGCAGTGACGGTACGGTCAATTCTCCACTCACACTTCGCCTCCAAACGTACCGCCAGAACCAAACTAAAGGTCTACGGAGCCTACGTCCGTTCGCGCCTGACGTATGCGGCACCAGCCTGGTATGCTTTCTGTCCCGAGTACCAGAAGAAGCGACTCTAGGTCCAGCAGAACAGATGCCTTCGTCTCATTGTAGGAGCTCAGAGATACGTACGCAATGACGTCATCCATAGGGATACCAGAACACCAACCATGGAGGAGTATGTCCGTCATCTTGCACGCAATATGTTTGCTCGGGCGGACACAAGTGCGTGCGTACACCTCCACGGAATAGCCCCGCTTCAAGAGAGAAAAGCGGACGGACGCCCTCTGCCCCGCGAACTCCTACGTACCCAATTGATGGCGCCACCCGACATAAGCATCAGTGGCGACGAAGGAGAAGACGCATTATACATGACACACATCACACCAGATATGACGATGTCTCCAAAGCTGACGCCAGACCGACGCAGCCTCAGCTCCATTTAAAAGGGCTGAAACAAATAGTCCAGGTAGATGCAGCTATCTGTGAGGAAGCGCCCGGGTAAGGAGGCTCAGCCTCGAGACCCGTACTCCCTGACTAACCTGTCAGCCAGAGAAGAACCAACAACAACCACGCTATCTGGGGTCGGCACAACATGTCTTGTAAGCCATGTTGTAAGTGATTCGGCATGAAATTTTACGACCGGCCGCCTGCCTGACGTCAACCCTCTTTGGGAATGCTTTTGTTGGTGGAAAGGATAGAACCACCACCTTTCGGTTCATTACGGTAGTGCTGGAATCCCCTTTTTTTAAATTTCCAGACTCTAGCGCCAGGCCACGAACTGTGACACGACTGTACGCGGGCACTATGTATGTGGCGTCCACGCATTGGAAAGCTTCCAGTTATTTTCTATATGTGGATAGCAATGTGGTGTCCCCTGAAGACATAATAACTTCAGTATCATCTTCATCATCAGTTTCTGGGTTCAAAACTGCACAGACCTATAAAGGTGCTGAAATTTTTCTTCATAACATTAGCAGTGGATTCCGAACAGTTTAACTTCAGCGTTTTCCAATGACAATAGAAGTAGAGCTGAAAACCTGACTGGCCTTACTCTTTACAGCGGCGACACCTATTTCATCAAGATCCTTCTTCACCATTGTACACACTTCCATCCATCCATTACTGGTATTTGATTCGCACTTCTCTGCCATCGTGGTATATTTTTATTACATATGCGTCTAGATAAAAACAACGCATAAATTTATGCACAAAGATGCTGTTTAAATGCTTTGTTGATTACAAGAAATTTAGAATTGAAAATAAATAAATAAAATTTATATATTTTTCATTTTGCGCCATCTAGTTTGCAATTTTGAAACTCGAGCAAGGTACGCACCTTGTTCGAGTTTTAAACTAGATGGCGCTTCAATTATCTTACTTACTATACTTATATAAACTACTAGCGGCCCGTCCCGGCTTCGCACGGGTAGACATAAATAGGTACAGATATTTAAGTTATAAGCATGCTAATTAAAACGACCATGAATCACTATATTAGAAAAAAATTGTATGCTTATTTTAAAGCCTCCCTGTACACTACGTTGGCTGTGGTATTTGTAGGTGGCAACAAAACGTATTGATTTTCAGGAGATCCTACTCGAGAACAAAATGCAAGATCGTCGCAGCTATACGAACGACAGTCAAGTGCTGAGCGCTCTCAGCGACTTGCTGAAAATAGGGCTAGGAACTCGCAAACACGGGCAAGAGAATGTAGCACTGATCGTTCACTTCGTCTTGCAGAGCAAAATGCGAGATCATCGCAGTTATACGAACGACAGTCAAGCACCGAGCGCTCGCAGCGACTTGAAGGAAATAGAGCTAGGAACTCGCGAACGCGTGCACGGGAATCTAGCACTGAACGCTCGCAGCGGCTCCTGACACAGCGAGATAGACAACGGTCGTTAACAGCTAGGACGCGCAATAGAATTTTAGCTCATAGTAATAGCACAGAGTAGGTAATAATAAAGTAAATTAAATAGTTCGGAATATTTACTCGTGTGGCAATAGGTCGGCATTTAGTTACGATCCTCAAATTGATAATAATAATAAAAAAGAAATTATTCAAGTTCAAAGAGATAGTTCTGAAAAGAACTTTGACAAATATTATGAAAAAGTGTGATTCCTAATACTAAAACTAAGTAGCTCTGAAAAGAACTTTTTAAGTGAAGCATAAAAATGTGTTAAAAAAACTCGAAATATTCAATGTCGCTTGCGTCCACTGCGTAAGGAGCCGACCGCGCGGCTACCTATTTAGTTCATAATGGTGCACCCCCTTCTCCCGCACTGCCCCTCTCACGAAGAGTTAGTTACTCGATGCGCTGCGTGGCGGCCGCCGCCGGCATGTATTTTATTTTAATTTCATGATATCTTTTGATTGGAATGTCCGATTTCAATAATTCAAAAAGTAATCAACAGGTATTGAGACAGTCTTGAATATTAAATTATTTATTTGGATAAAAATTTATAAATGGTATGGATAACACGGTCTGATTTTGATCGGCATTTCTATCAATTTGTTAAATGTAAAAAAGTAGTTATAGTGACGTAACTACAATAGTTAGACACATGGTCTCGCGAAGTTTTTTGTAGATATTGATATATTCTATAATATTGTCGAACATTTTTTTGTCCTATCATTAATACTCTTCGCAGCGTATGCGATGAAAGACATTTTATGGCTAATTTTTTTACACCTTCGGTTGGTTTTAATAGGAATTTCTAAAGATTTCTATAGTAATCTAGTACTAAATATAGCCTATATTACTCAGTGATAATGTAGCTTTCTAATGAAAAAAAAATTATTAAAATCGGTCCAGTACTTTTTGAGTTTATTCGTTACATACAAAAATACAAAAATACAAATCTTTCCTCTTTATAATATTAGTGTAGATATATAAATGCTAAAAAAAACATTTATAACACAAAATGCCGTGAAATCAAGACACTTCTAGCTTTGATCAGCTGTAGCGCCATCTATTCTAGCCCTAGCCAAAACTTCATGCGATGACGATCGTAGAAAGAGAAACGATACAACGAAGTGTAACTTGGTTACAGGAAGTAGGTATAAATTCGAATTTCGAACGAAATGGTGATAGTACCTAATTGAGTATTCAATTAATTAATAAATAAATAATCTCCTAATTATGTGGATCAACAGGTGAAGCCTGAACATTAAGATGATCCGCGAAGTGAACTCTGACTGCAAACTGTTAACTGACCATTTGCAATGCAAATTAAACGCAGTGACACTGCTGACTACTACCGCTATCGACCGTTCTCCTGCGTTCAGAACGTATCAACATATAAACAAATCTATCATCATCATTAGCAACCCATCAACGGACCACTTCTGAGCGCAGGTCTCCTCTCAGAGAAGGGTTATAGGCCCTAGTCCACCACACTGGCCCAATGCGAATTGGCGGACTTCACACACCTTCAAGAACATAATGAAGAACTCTCAAGTGTGCAGATTTCCTCACGATGTTTTCCTTCACCGTTGAAGCAAGTGATATGTAATTGCTTAAATGCACTTGACTCCGAAAAGTCAGAGGTACGAAGGCGTACACGGGATCGAACCTGCGACCCCCTCGAATAGGAGACCACAGTCCTAACCACTAGGCTATCACTGCTAAACAAATCTATAGAGTTGTGGGATTGTCTAAAAACTTTAAAAATGATTGCTACAGTGTGAGGATTCACCTCCGATTGGCAGAATTAATGACGCTCTTGGCGCGACAATGCATTTTAGCGAGAGTACCAGCCAATCAGAGGTGATGGAGATCGTCAGACTGTAGTAATCATTTTTAGGGTTCCGTAGTAAACAAAGAACCCTTATAGTTTCGCCATGTCCATCCGTCCGCGGTTTAGCTCAGAGTCTATTGGTACTAGAAATCTGTTATTTGACAAGGGTATAAATATTAATCACGCCAACAAAGTGAAAAAGTGAGAAAGTGGTACTTTCCCTACATGTAAAGTGGGGATGATTTGTTTTTTCTCGTCTATCCCATAGTGTGGGGTGTCGTTGAATAGGTCTTTTAAAACTATTGTGGGCATGAGAACAGCATTTTTCGATTCAGGGATCCGTTGTGAAATATGATATTTTAAAGTGCTAATTTTTATTTGAGTCAAATGTCCCCCCTCTCTTTCAGCCAAATGGTTGTTTATAGGATACGTGAAATAATTCACAGCAGTAGTATTATGAAGAATTTTATAGGAAAACTATCACGGCTAAGTAACCCTTCACAAGTTAAGGAGTTATATATCTGTTTTTTAGAAGTGAAGAACTCAAAATATATTTAATATTCATAAATAAAATAAAAGCACTATCCTAGGTCAGCAATAATATTTGTGACTTGCAACTACGGAACCCTACACTGCGCGTGGCCCGACACGCACTTGGCCGGTTTTTTTTGACAATCCTAAAGCCTGTCACTGCGGTTTGCAGTCTACGGTTGCCTTCGGAATCATACCATTATTTTTCTTGATCTATGAATTTGAAAAAGCTAGTGTATTCTAGTAGGTTTACTTTATTTAAAGATTGAATCGATCAAATTTTTATTTTTAGTAAAAATATAAATTATTTAGTTGGTAAGTGACAAAGGAAAACGTACACTAACATTAAACTTGTTAATACACTACAAATTAATATTTTTATAAGATTCTTTTCAATTCAGATCTTTTTACTATCAATTATCGTCGTCATCTGTTATATGAGCGAGAGGTAATTCTTCACATTCAATCTGAAAAAAGAAACTTGAGATAAATATTTATTATCACCTTTTCTTTATACTTTATACTAGCTGATACCCGCGACTTCGTAGCGTGGATTTAGTTTTTAAAATCCCCCGGGAACTCTTTTATTTTCCGGGATAAAAAGTAGCCTATGTCACTCTCCAGGTCAAAATTACGTCGATCCGTAGGTTGTTGTGGCGTGATTGAAGGACAAACCAACAAATAGACATACTTTTGCATTTATAATATTATAGTCTATAGTATAATAATATAATATAGTATGAAGTATGATTTTAGTGTGCATTTTAAAAGAAACTGTTTAAATTGGAAGAATTGATTTTTGAATTGTTCATTATAGAATCATCATTTTTATATCACTGAATCAAAATACTATCTATGTAACACCCATTAGGTTAAGATTTTAATATTTTTAAAGCCCTCGGTTGGCCCTCGGTAGATCTGTGGCGGCTGATCTCCGTGTGTTGAGCTGACTGCTAGCCTTGCAAATTGAAGTTTAGAATCATAATAATTATTACAAGCGATGTGAAACAATCCGGGTTTAAAGGCAGTAAAGGCAGTAAGTTTATAAAGGCAGTAAGTATCCAAGGAAGGAATTATAAAGCAACGGGACCCATAAGGTCCTCAGATCACTGTTGTAGTAACCCTTTTGATACTTCGAGGGGTTATTATATAATTAGGTTATAAGGTTACTGACACAGAACACTATTACTCCTAGTACTGAGGTTACTTACTAATAATATTTTTCTATTACGTTAGTACGAAGTTTAGAATTAAGTAAGTAAGTACATACCAAAGTCTCATCATCAGGGACTCTAGAGAGCAAATCCATTATTTCATTGTTACGTACTCTGATTGGACGGAATATTTTTTTTACAAATTTATTAACCGCTGTAAAAATATTTAAAGACTTATTTTATTTTTTAATTGTATTTAAATTTTAAATTCAAACATTATTATTTCAATAGAATACGTACCCCAGATCATACAAATGTAGTTTAAAGGTATCAAATACATGACGAATGCGATTATAAAGATGCAAAATATGGCCAGAAAACTAACAAAGGGCACTGTGAAGTTGAACAAGCTGAAAGAGAATATTCGGGTTTAGTATCTTTGTCACGTATCATTTTAAAACTGAATAACTTCAATAAGTATTTACTTTTTAATACTTTCTCCCGTACTTGCCAATTTTCCTATTATGTTTTGTATTGATTGTATTATTTCTTGAAGACTATTAAATTTTTGCCTTAAAGATGAGTTTTTGTCCTCCTTAAAATGAATAAATATCAAAATAATTAACATAAATGAAATCGTAATTGATAAATTTGTAAATTTAAACCACTTAAATTATTACCTTTTCATTTTTGGCATCAGCTGATATACTTTCTGGGGCTATTTCATGCATAATTTTTGTTTTCCCTACGAAACAATCTTTTAATTAAATATCGTGAAACAAGAAAAAAAAAACAAAATGATGGCAACGAAAACTTACAATCCAGTAGAGTATATTCTTTCGGCTTATACCAAAAAAATGGTATCAGCAACAAAAGAGGCATCATCCACATTTGTGCATAAAAACAGAATGTAAGCCAGATGATTAAGGACACTACATTTAATTTCATCGATTCCCATTCAAAGCAGGTTCTGTAAATGAGTACGTTATTAAGGGGATATTAATTATTAAATTGTTTCTAATTACAATTTCTGAATCTAGTCAGCATTATAAGAGCAATGACCGTTAGATGAGAGTAAGCACTAAAATGTCATGGTTAGCTAAAAGTTTACTGTGAAACTCGTTAGCAAACTATGAATTTAAAATTATAAATAATGATGTGATACTGAGACTGCAAGTAGCCCTGCTCCCAACCCCAACCAAAAAACGAAGAAAAATAGAAATGATTATTCGACTAATTATAAAAATTGAATACTTAGTAAAGTAATTTATCTTTTACTTATAAATTTTGAATGTGTTTGTAATCCATTTCGTAACAGCTTTAGCTCTTGACAGATTCCTTGCAAAGACGTGTCTGTTTAATTTTTCATCAGTCTCTAGATAATTTGGTTCTTTTGGATTTAGTACTCGAACTGCACCTTTTATCTGAAATACCATAATATTTGCATATAAATAATTAAATGACAGTATTAAAATATTATGTTAAAGATCTTTTAATAAAATACTCACAAGATTCCAAGCAACGTTCAATTCTAGTAGAATCCTTGGATTGTTACCTTTAGCCGAGTCTTTAAGTGTGCTATCTTTAAGGGCATACCACTTTTTACCATGTTGTATTTGCAGTAGTGGTTTACAAATCTTGCCAACTTCTTCACATTTCTTTTCGTCAACTACTATAACTTCTAAAATAGATGTTATATCTGTTACTGTACTGAAATAAAAATATTGTATACATTTAATACACTAAACTGTTAATAGAAAATTCTTGTAATGTATTTTGATCTGACGTAATATGTTAAGGTTGATAATGATTTCCATTAACATGATAATATAGCTTGCTACGAACGTCCTTGAAAATACTGAAGGGGTATAATATCTATGTGCCTCTGATATAGAATCACCTGTAAAATTATTGAAGAGAAAGAACCATACTATTTTCATACAAACTTATACAGTTGATATGCACTTAATTGTGACCACCCTATGATTAACCTAAGATGCAGCAATGATCTCCATAGATAAGGTACATGATAGGTATAAGGGACCCTTCATTATTTTGAAGGATTGTCTTTACGCGCTGTATATGTATGTATATTCTTTTTATAATTATGTATGTATTTCATGACATGTTTTCCTGCCAAAATTTGGTTGTGGAAGTAGCCAAACTGTATGAATATATTTCTAAATATCACCAAACATCGATTTTACAATGCAAATATCTTCATCCAACTGGGGTCATTCGTTTTATAATCTGTTTGTGTTTGTACTCTTTGGTAGTCCAGCTTAACAATGCAAAAACAATCATTTCCTGACAGACCTTTGGCTCCATAAACTATAACTTGAAGGAAACCTACATTTGCAAACTCATCGCAAAGGCGGTACCAAGCCTGAAAAGAATTAGGCCCTTTAGAATATTTTATAACAGCAATTTCCTGTACAAAACTGTGATGCCGAAATAGTAGATTATTAACCAAGGGGATAAAGCAGTGTCTTCTGTCGCGGGTGACGATTTAAATCGCGAGCGTAACGAAGGACTCGAGGTTTACTCCCGAGCGTAGCGAGGGTGTTAAAAACTTAAATCACGAGCGAAGCGAGGGATTTAAGACGAGTCCTGAGTGTAGCGAGGGATTTAAGTTCACCCAAGACTAAGACAGCTTTATCACCGAGGAAAATACTCTACTTTTCGTACCATTTGCGAAAAAATTAACACAATAATAATATGAAATAAGCATTTATTAAAAATAATGACAGTTAAAAGTAAAAGTTAACATTCGAAACATTGGTCTAATTATTGTTAGAGAGAGTTACATTTTTGTTTGGTACATTTATTGTTGATGAGTTGATTTATTTCTCTGTTCTTGCGTCTGAGCATTTGCACTGATGGAATTCGACAATTCACTGTCACTGTCGCTTTGATTTAACATCGTAATGTACTTTTAGAACATTAACTTATTTATAAAAATAAATTAAAATAAACTTAACGTTTATGTATTTGAAGAAAACAAAAACGCGGCAAATTCCTAGACTAATATTTTTTTGTCGGAAAAGCAAAGGCATCAAGCTCATACGGCCTCGTCGGTTTTCGTAATTTTATTTAATAATCATAACTGCATAATAAATGCGTATTCCTTTTTCAAAAATATGTATAATGCTTTATATACAAACTCAATGATGTAAACACAGATGTAGTTCAGTATAAACGGTAAGTATTCCAAATTTAAATCACATTCTCCCCCTAGAGGATGAATAAAATTCAGTACAATTTTCTTTCCCTGTTTTTAACAGATTAAAAATGACTATTGTTATGTTCGCTTTTTGTGGCACAGAATGTCACTTTTTTGAGCAAGTGGTACGAAAAAACTATTATGTGACTTTACTTACATATTCCTTTTGTAACAAAGATTCTCTCCTCTTTTTGTCTGACTCGTTATCATTGTAGAGAGTGTTTAACAAGGTTGTTCCACTTACAGTTAGAAGAATTAAAACACGAGAGTTTTTTACTTCTCCTTCTAAGTTTATGTGCATCTTATGTGTTTTTTCCTTTTCTATCTCCGACAAATCTAGCTCGCTTCTGAAAAATATAAGCTTTTTGCGAATATTGCATTTTCGCGATGTACCTTATACAAATAAATTTGGAAAATCATTTATTACCTGCCAATAAGAACTTCTCTATCCCATAGAGTAATTTCTAATAAGTGTTCATCTTCAAATAAATGAAAATTAAATAGTTCTTGAAATTTAACTAGTGCGGTGTCAGATTTAACTATCTTCGACTTGCGCTTATCGGTTCCTAACCTTAAAATGATACAAAGTATAATATAATTAGTGTTATCACTTTCTTTTTGTTATTCACTAGATGATGCCCGCGACTTCGTCTGCGTGGATTAAGGTTTTTAATTCCCGCGGGATCTTTGTAATTTTCCGAGATCAAAAGTAACCTTTGTGTTAATCCTTGGTATGAGTTATCTCCATTCCAAATTTCAGTCAAATTGCTTCTTACGTTGTAGCGTGAAAGAGTAACAAACATCCATCCATCCATACATCCATCCATCCCTCCATACATCCATCCATCCTCATAAACTTTCACATTTATAATATTAGTAGGATAGTAGGATAGGATAATATCACTTAAATTAATTTGATTTATAATTAATTTATAAATTAAATTTATTTATAATTACCTAAAGCGAAATAATAAGACACGCGATTTTTCAACCGTCTCTTCTAATCCTGTGACCTCAATCAATGCAAGAGTAACTGTAGCTATTTTCCTTCTTTTGTTTGTTTTGATTATATTGTATCTGGCGGTGTTAGATAAAATGTACTGTGAAATAAAATAATTGAATTGTTATTGAATTGTATATTAAAAATTGCTAGTATTTAAGGTGCATATTTCGAAGAGCTGATGGTCGTTGGGGTCTCAAGGTGCTGGAGGGGCGACCCCACACCGGTAAGCGCAGTGTCAGCAGACCCCCCACTAGGTGGACCGATGATATCAAACGAGTCGCAGGGAGCCGCTGGTTTCAGGCGGCGCAAGACCGAAGTCTTTGGAGGTCCATGCAGGAGACCTATGTCCAGCAGTGGACATCTAAAGGTTGGTTAATGATGATGATGATGATGAGTATTTAAGATGAAATTGATAGATATGATTTCTAACTTTACTTACTTTTTCCACTTTTTCTCGGGATTCTTTTTGTTTAAGCTTTCCTTTTAGAACTTTTTTTTCTTTAAGCTCCTTTTCTTTGAGTTTCTTTTTTAATTTTGAATTTATTTTACTTCGAAATGATTTCGTTGTTGGAGTATGCGCCTCAGATGATCCATCACTCTCTTTGGTCTCATCTAACCTAAAACCATTTTATTTATATCGATATGTTATCTCAGTAAAAAATAGTAGTTCTATCACATTCACAATAAAAAATTAGTTGTGCATTACTTACGATTCAAGACTCGTTTTGAAATCATTTTTACCAAAGAAATAATTGTTTAAGGTACTATCGACTGGACTGTCACCTTCGTTATCACTATCAAATTTGTCATGAATACTAAGTATTGAGTCATTTTCAGTAACAAATGCTTCATTAGTAATTATTTCTTGAAAAGTAACATTTTTGGGTTTATCTTCGGATACGATATTTTGAAGATTACCTTTTGTACGTGTGTCAGTAGTATACAAGTCTTCAACCACATTACTTAAATCGCACACACTGAGATATTTTTTTTCTTTATAATCATAATCACCGTTTAAGGTTGTCAACGCATCAATCGATCTAGATTTCTCAAGTTTCTTTAGCATTTCATCATACTTGTTTTGAACTTTTTCATGAAATTTAATGAACTGTTTTTGATAAATCGGGTGTAATGCTGCTTTCGTATCCATTTAACACTTGTATCTGAATTATCTAAGAACGTCAATACATCGCGATAATATTGAAGGAAATGTGGGCACTGTTGGACATTGATTATTGATTTGTTTTATCGCAGCCATTGTTGTCTTATCTTGTGTTTGGTTATTGATTATTCATTTAAAATTAAATTGTTATCTTGTAATATAATATTATCATGAGGAAAGGAAATTTTTCGCAAGGTATGCTAAAAAAACTTTAAAATCAATAAAACTTTTAGCACGTAAGATTATATACTTGATACTAAAAACCCAGAGAGTTAAGTGAGCTTCTTGGAGCAAATACCTTACATAAAGCGTCGAAAAACTACAACTAATATCCTACATTATAAACTGGATCGCTAAGAAAAAGGGTCGGTTAGAAAACCTTCAAAATGAAAAACTACGCATTTTCATTTATTTTACATTTATCTATACTAATATTATAAAGACGAAAGATTTTTTTGTTTGTTTGTTTACAAACAAACAAACAAATAAACAAATCAACAAACAAACAAACGTTTGTTTGTTTGTACCGAATAGGCTCTGTAACTACTGGACCGAGTAACCATTTTTTCACCAATAGAAAGCTATCAGGAAGTAACGTAGGCTATTATTTATTTTCAAAAAAATTAGAGATCCTTAAGAAAATTGCAATAATGAACGCCAAAGTAGTAAAATTTTGCCGATAAAATGCATTATTTGGCGTGTGCTGAGAAACTATTGATGATACATTTAAAAATCAGCCAAGTGCGAGCCGGGCCTCGCTCTTTTAGGGTTCCGTACATATTAACCGAATCATTTTTCTTAACTAGATACATATTTAAATATCTTAGTTCTTAGAAAGTACTAAATTAGCATATGGGGAAAAAATGCTCGATTGTTTTGGTCACAACTTACAAACCGCATTATAAATCGGTGTTTCCAGTATTTGTTGTTTAAATACACTATAATAGTACATAATATACCAAAAGTTCGAATTCCTAACTAGTTTATTTTTTGAAATAGACCCCCTAACAAAATTGGTCTAAAACCGAAAACTTTGACGGCCTCCCATTTCTTCATTTTTGTTCAAAAAATATATATTTGAACTCCACTTAATGAGTTCTAGACAATGACACCCCACATGCCAGGGTAAAAAAATAAAATTTTATTTCTACTCCTTTTCCATGTATGGGAGCCCCCTTTATTTTTGAATTTAATTTAATTTTTATTATTTGTTGTTATAGCGGCAATAGAATTACACAACATGTGAAAATTTCAACTATCTAGCTATTACGGTTTACGAGATACAGCCCGCTGACAGACGGACAGACGGACGGACGGACAGCGGGAGGCTTAGTAATAGGGTCCCAATGGCACCCTTTGGGTACGGAAACCTAAAAATTATGTACTACATGATTAAAGTACTCATTATTCTCTACAAAAAAGTGCCCAAGGTAATAAATCTTACTATCATATTTAAGTCACAATAGTAGCTTTTATGTTCTAAAATTTAATTAGATCGCCTTTATTATCGAAAATTAGTATTAATGCTTAGTTAATTGTTTGTTGGTTTGTCCGTCAATCACGCTGCAACAAAGCTACGGATTGACGTGATTTTTTGGATAGGTATAGTTCAGTACCTGGAGGGTGACATTAGACATAGGCATCCGGTAAAATCAAAGAGTTCCCATCGGATTTTAAAAACTAAATCCACGCGGATGAAGTCGCGGGCATCAGCTAGTTAAAAATAAAAAGCTTGAATTCATGTTTTCTTTATTATCATTTAAGCACATTAAAATATTCATTGACATTTAATAAATGTAAAATAAATGAAAATGCGTAGTTTTTCATTTTGAAGATTTTCTAACTGACCCTTCTTTGCGGTCCAGTTTATTATCTCTTTTGCTCACGATTTTACTTAAGAGTTGTTTATAATAATAATAAAGAAAACGATAATATTGACAGACAGAGTAAAAGTAGGTCAAAATCCGCTCCAGCTTACCGAAGAGTATTGCTCTACTGGTATTCTTGTACACCGATTATTATCGAGACTTTGTAATTATGCTAGGCTATATTGAGGGTGTGTTGCATAATAAATAATAATGCACGCACTAATAGTATGATATTATCTTAAGCCAAAATAATTAGGCTAGGTAAAATAGAATGCGGCAGCAGCTTCCGGTTCCTTCCTCAAAGACATATTTATTAAAATATTATATTTTGATTCTCGCGGGTAGTTTTTAATAGGAGATTTAGGTACATGGGTCGATTTCCTCCGCAAAACTAGACCTCAATATAAGAATTAGAATAAGAATATTTTTATTTTGAGCAAAGAAACAAGGTGTTACGACTAGTGATATACTAACAAATAATGTGATACCTACTTAAATAGTTTTATGATCTCCCGGTTTCAGAACTAGTATTTAAACTGTATCTTGGAAAGTAGGAACTTCCCTCTATGATACAAACATAGTTGCTAGCAGATAAGGAACATTATACATAAGTAGTAGTAGATAAGTTAATTCAAGTGCACGAGTGCATGTGTGTGTGTGTGTGTGTGTGTGTGTTTTTGTGTGCGTGCGTGCGTGTGTGTGTGTGTGTGTGTGCGTGTGTGTGTGTGTGTGTGTGTGTGTGCGTGTGTGCGTGTGCGTGTGCGTGTGTGCGTGTGCTTGTTCGTGAATGTGTGTGAATATGAAAATCGATCTATATAACTTAACTAGCTGATGCCCGCGACTTCGTCTGCGTGGATTTAGTTCATAAAATCCCGCGGGAAATCTTTGTCACCCTCAAGGTTCTCAACTATACCTATCCAATAAATCACGTCAATCCGTAGCTTTGTAGCAGGAAACATTTGATCTTCTTGCTCGCGGCATTGTCATCAAGAGAAAACATATTTACTGATGATATTATCAATTACGTTTAGCTATCATTTTTCTTTTGTCAAATTTTTTACCATACTTAACCAAAGACAAAATTACGTTTAGCTGTCATTTACATTTTATTCCACTGTCATTTGCGTTTTGTTATTCCATGTCAGATGAGTTTTTGTTATACCACGTTTTATAGTGACTTGACGGAAACACGGTCGAACGGGATAAAAAGTATCCTATGTCCGTCTCCTGTTTCTAAGCTACCTCTCCACCAATTTTCAGCCAAATCGGTTCATCCGTTCTTGAGTTATAAATAGTGTAACTAACACCACTTTCTTTTATATATATAGATATAAAAAAATCTTTTTAAAAAACCGACTTCAAACGCCCATGCCACTACAAAGTATATAAGTAAGTAAGTATAATTATAATATGGGATCACTTGGGAAGTTACCCTTTGACACAAAAAAGAATTTTTCAAATCGGTTCAGGAGACTTCGAGTAATCGGTGAACGTACATAAAAAAAAGATACCGACGAATTGATAAACTCCTCCTTTTTTGAAGTCGGTTAAAAAGGAAATGGACTTGTTCCTCCTTAACCAAATTGCCTTACAGAGCCGCACATCCACAGTTACACAGTTGACTAAGGTCAGGTAAGTGACAATCGCATTTTATTTAAATATGTTACGCAGAGCAAAAAAAACCAAAAAGGGTCTTCCAAAAAGCAGTTTCTGCGTAATTGTCCAACCATGATTCAAACAAGCAAGGTAAAAAACAGCTTTAAGTATTTGTTTCAAAACACATTTTCACCGTCGATTTTGATCACCCGTTTCATGTGATCTGATCTGATCATCAACTTGGAGTTTGCGATGTTAGCCACGTTAGTCTGGTCGATTTTGTATTTACATGGCCGATTTAAATGAGCGGTGGAAATCGACCCGAGTAAATCCCCTATATTACGTGGCCGGTGATGTGGATTAATTTATTATATTATCTGGCTATGAGTAGGTACGAGTAAGTATGTAACCGGCTTATCAGCTTTAAATGCACTTATGCGAATCGAGTATTATATCGGTAACTTTGTATAAACAGGGTGGAAGGGATACTCTAACGAAATCTTTGTGAATTTGGGTTAATGGTCTCAATGCTAGATAGATGATAGAGGATCGAGGATCGAGGAGAAGTATCTGATGATGGAGCAGAAAAGTGGGTAACAGTTTAGTACGTTAGTCCGGCCGTAGATTTACATGACAGGGGTGATTTAAATTTTCAATTTACACTTGTTAAAAGTAAAATATATCAAAGAGCATTTTCATAGAGTTTTCATAGTAACATTGAAAGTCCCGTCATGTGCATACCTACTTGAATTATGTGATAGGGTGGGAGACTCTTCTGGCCAAAAAAAGTGGTTTGCGTAATTTTTTCCTGAAAGAGTAAGAAATTTTCTATCGAATGCACTGCAAATAATCAACATCCGCGAAATCCGGTAAAACAATCTTGAATTTTTGAAAAAAATAATTGTTTTAATATTGTTTCGGCTTTTCAAATTAACGTATGCCGAACTTATTATAAACTTATAATGTTTAACTATCAATTCCAATACAAAATTTTCGAATCCGCTAAGAGGGGATTTTCCGGAACAGAAGAGCATTTTCTAAGAAATGAATATTGCTTATTAAAATTAGAGCAGGCGTAAAAGCGCCTGTCGATGACTGCAGGCTGTCGTAGAATTAAAGATCGTTAGACGGTTAGCTGATAGTCTGATAACAAGTGATGGAAGAGGAAGTGGCGGGATGAGAAAGAAAAGAGAAGGAGGAAGATCTTATGGACCGGGAGCCAGCACGTTTCAGACCTTCGTTATTTTATAAAAGCTAAAAATTCCTCTGTGTATGTCCCCAATAGAGATCAGAACGATCCCCGACTATGAAGTTTGGATCTTGGTGGCTTTGGGAGATATCAGGTAGTAAAGGTGCATAAATTCTGAGTATACTTTCGTCATAGTATAAAAGCTGAGTTTTACATAACTATGTTACTTGGGGACCTATCAGAAGATGTTTCCTCAGCAGTCAGACACTTCCGATAGTTCCTCCCCGTGTCAGACACCCTTAAACTATAGTAAATTATGAGTATACCTTCTACATAGTATAAAAGCTGAGTTTCTACGGTTCTCGATCTTGCATGTATCCAGTGAATCCCTGCAACTCGTCTGATGTCGTCGGTCCACATAGTGGGGGTCTGCCAACACTACGCTTTCCAGTGCGGAGTCGCCACTCTAGCACTTTGGGACCCCAACGACCATCAACTCTTCGAACTATGTGCTCCGCCAATTTCCATTTCAGTTTTGCGACTCGCTGCGCTACGTTGGTGACTTTGGTTCTCCTACGGATCTCCTCATTTCTGATTAGATCTCGCAGGGATACTCCGAGCGTAGCTCTCTCCCTAGCCCCCTGAGTGAGTCTTCTTATGGGGTCCACAGTTAGCGACTATGTCTCGGATCCTAGCCGAGCTCTTCAAACTATGTGCAAATGTGCTATGTGCATCAACCTCCAAAATCGTATAAATCAACCAGATACACGATACGCTCACGAGGTACGTTTACAAGGACGCGATCTCGAAAACGCTTATAGCAGCGGAAAAACTTCCAAAATGCAGTAGACCATCAACGTTCAGGTGAATTTATTGCCGTCGCGTGCAAGCGAGGCGGGCGTTTGTCACAGCGCCTGCAAAAATAATGAGGTGCACTTTACGCCAGAAACGAGTTGCTACAACCTTAGGTATTGTGTCGGTCTCTCACCTAGGTCTCTCACATTTGCACGAATATAGTAACCGTCAAGTATAGGACGAAATTCGCATTTGATTATGCAGACTTTGATTTTTTTTTGAGAGCATTCGCCAAAATATTATGAGTTGTGTCGATTTTTTAAGAATAAAACAAAGCGACCGAACCTTGAACCTTAGTGTAGTCTCCCATCGCCTAATTTGGAAGGGATATGGCTTCTTCTTCTTATTTGTCAACCGATAGACGTCCACTGCTGGACAAAGGTCTCTTGCATGGACTTCCACGGGCTTGGGTCTTGCGCCGCATGAATCCAGCGGCTCCTTGCGACTTGTTTGATGTCGTCGGTTCACCTAGTGGAGGGTCTACCAACACTGCGCTTCCCGGTGCGGGGTCGCCACTCCAGCACCTTGGGACCGCAACGACCATCAACTCTTCAAACTATGTACTCCCCCATTTCCGTTTCAGTTTCGCGACTCGCTGCGCTATGTCGGTGACTTTGGCTCTCCTACGGATCTCCTCATTTCTGATTTGATCTCGCAGGGGCCCATATTTCTTATGGGACCCATAGTTAGCGACCATGTCTCGGATCCGTAAGTAAGGGATATGGCTTATGGCAGTGTAAATTAAACCTACAATATGATTAATACTTATTTACACGAAATCGTATTGGAAAGCTAAATCGTTTGGCGGCAGGATTTTGTCAGTAGGATGGTAATACGCCACGGCCAAAACTTCCCAACAGATGAGACCAGATGGAATTCGGAAATCATAAATTCCAAAATTGCCCCTGCCTGGAAGCGAACCATAGACCTTCCACTTATAAGACCACAGCGCTAGCACTCGACTGTGAGGTCTTGAACATAAATGTTTCCTTTAGTACTTACTTATCCACAAAACATCATATTGTTTTCCTTAAGACGGAAAATTGCGCATTTAACGCCACGTGACAGTCAGTTTTAAATTTGATAACATTTTATCTTTCAGATAAGGCAGGTCCCCCACTGAGCCACTACCACGTACTCACCAGTCACAACCACATCAGTAGGTAACCACCTTTTTTAAAAGCTTTTATTTAACTTGCAATGTATGATTGTTTAGGGTAAAATGTTGCAAGATGAAGTAGAACCTTTCGTTTGTATAATGTTTATTATTGCGCAAGTATGCAATATTATTGTGACATGGAGCTGGTCTGCGTGGATTTAGTTTTCAAAATCCCGCGGGAACTCTTTGACTTTCCGGGATAAAAAGTATGTCATAAAGCCTATGTCACTCTTCAGGTCCTCAACTACACTCACGCAAAAAAATCACGTCGATCCGTAGCTCTGTTGATTCAGAGCGATTGAAGGACAAACCGACAAACCAACAAACAAACACACTTTCGCATTTATAATATTAGTAGGATATTAGTAGGATAGGATAGTAGGATATCTAGCACCTGCACCCAGTAAACTATCAGCGTATAGTTCGATGCTAGCACCAGTTTTTAGAAATCTGCCAGAAACATAGTAATTCACTTCCAAAAGGGGTTTGTTTTAACTCTACATCAACTGGCAAGTTAACCGCTTACCGGACCCCAGGGTCTCCACAGGTGCTCAGGATGGCATACTTAAATTGTACGATCACCGTGACGATGCTGGTCGTTTAAAGTCTGAACCAATGTGGTATTTAAACTAAATGATTTTGCAATAAGAGGAACTCAAACCTTCATTTTAAAATAACACACTTTCAAGTCAATGCTATTCTAAAAGAATCTAGATACATATTTACATTGTTACAAGTATATTATAGGTACCTACAGCAAATTGTAATGTTACAAACACATTTGCAGCCCCCAAGCTAGATGTGTTAAAATTTCACTAGTCTGAAGATTCAAACACTGTACTTTCACACTAATAACTCATATTACTCAGTGAACTAATCAAGCCTTAAGAGAATATTATATTCTCATAAAACGTTGAAACCTTTGTTGAAACCCTATCTAAACCGTCTCCACCATCCCCAATAACGGTTCCCTTTCCACTTAGCTAAATATAACCACAGCACGACAGACAAAAATACTATCTGAACGTGAGGGTAGTTATCAAAAATATCAAAATATTAATTAATCATTTACACTAATTTAAGCGTACAGGCAATATTTATTTGATTAGGGAGCGATTGCTATCGCAATCCCTCAATCAAATAGAACGACATAGACGCGAAAGCAACTACTAGTCGAACGAGTTTTTGGGCAGAGACTGCGTGTGTTTCGTCAAAACAGCCGTTTATGCTAATATTTCCAGATGGCGCGCAAGATGACATGCTCACCTGTCAACAATTTTTTTTATACCGACTACCGGTTCATAACTTAGTTTTTTAGAAAAGCAAACAGATGTTAGTAGTGTTTTTCTACTTTCTGGATATAAAACATACTTAAAATCAAAGTTTACTTAGTTTTAAACGCTAAACAAGTGGTTTCAGTCAGAAAAGTGTAAGCGACGCGCTAGCACAGAGTTTAGAACTTTCTGACCGCTCGACTCTGATGAAACCGTCCTGCAATGCAAGTGCAAAACCAAACTTTACAATGTCGTAAACGCCCGGCTCGGGCTACGTTCGTTACACATTAAACCGAAATAAAAAAATTATTTATATTATGCGCTTATTTTGATATTTTATGGACATGCGAAGCAGGGTGGGGTCTAACAAACATTTTTAAATATACCTACCTACAGTATGTGTGGTTACATTGTCCACCACTCAACCATGGACCTAAGTGAACGTAAAATATTATATTCTGTGGTCCGCGTTTAGCGAGTAATAATTCGTTATCGTTACAGACTGTACAGCAGGTACATTGTAACTTTATCGTTGCAAGTGTGTCTCCAGTCTAAACATGCGTGTTTTTGCTGGTTATGGTCTATTTCCCTCCCGTCAGCAACATTACCGTTTAGGGTTCAGTATAAATTATCTAATGTACATAAATATATTATGAAAGGAAAAGGTGACTGACTTTGGACTGACTGACTGATCTATCAAGGCACAGATCAGATGGCAGACCACTGGACGGATCGAGTTGAAAGGCATGCAGTATTCCATTATAATACCTACTCAATACACACACAACACGTAGGCATAAGGAACTTAACGTGAGCGAAGCCGCGCGAAAATGTTAGTTATTCGTATATTTATTTCTTTAAGATACATAATTATCAAAAATTCCGAGGCCAGCGAGGACAAGAAACACCTCTCATGAATTACGCCCTGAGTGTGTTGACCTTATACTAAGGCCACGGTCCGACTAACCGCTGTGCCGAAATTAAGGCTAACATATTGTGTACTTTAAATGAGTTGAAGCAACTGTTAGCGACATCTTATAGCGACACATTGCAGTTATCGATCGACTTTAAAAACAAAAGCAATGTAACATCGCTCGTTTTAATAGAGCTCCATTGTTATATACATTTTCACCACCTGAGATATCAGTCAAAGGTTAACCAGGCGTCGAATAAAAAATAAGTAAGAAAAATGCGTGAGGGTTGTGGAATAGTCGGTTGGAAGAAAATTCCATTTAATAATAAATTAATAATAAAAATAGCTATAAAATAAAAAATAATAATCTGAAGTCATGATTCGAACCCTCGAACCGATAGTTTCACTCCTTCGTTTAGCCGCTACCAAAACTATGAAGGAACGTGTTTAATAAACCAAGGCTACACACAAATCAAAAAGCCGAGACATACATTAGGTGGTGACTCGTGACGGAAAAATACTTACACCTTTTTTTCGCCGCACTTCCGTCCGTACCGTCCGTTAAGGAACTTTGTTCCAAAATTCTCCATAGGATATTAAGTGCCCAAGTATGTGAGCTTGGATTGCAAAAGTAATTACGAACAATACGAGTATCACTAAACCGCTGGCGTTTTCAATTTAATTGAAACTTCAAATCCTTTGCAATTAGGAGTTGAGAGCCCGGTTGGAAACTATTGTTTTGAGAAGTGAAAACTAAATTGCAAAGGTTTTACGTGTAACTATCAAGTTGGAAGCACAGACATAAGTTCTGACAAGGTTGATTACGAGCACAGGAGTGTGGTTACTTTTAAGCTATTGCATAGCTTTTATCGCGGGCTTTGAACGCGGGGACCGAATCAAATAAATTACGGAACGAAAATAAAAACCTAACACCCTAACGTCGTTTTTCTTTTGATTATTTCACACAAATCGTCATTGCTTTATTGGAATGGTCGCGAAGGGACTGAGTGAAACTGCTGGTTCAGAGTTCGAATCCTAACTTCAGCTTACGTTTTTTTTTTTTGGAGTTTAATCCTTAAGAATCGATTTTAGGTGCCCGGTATGAGAAAAATTCGAGCAGTAAAATCTACTTATCAATGACCTCGTTACGTTTTTCACAACGATGCAAATTTCTACCCTAACGTTGAGTAAATAAGGTTGGTTTTCGTGCGAAAGAGCTTTCGCTTCGGGAAGCCGAGCGCGTACCGATCGGGTCCGACCGGCGCCGCCTAGACGCAGCGAGCGCCGCGAATGCATTACGACGTTGTAAGGAGTAAACTCCAGTCGTGCGTCGGAGCTGACACACACACTTTTTTTTTGTAAGAATAAAAGTGTAACTTGAATTAATATCAAAGAAAATACTTGAATTAATATCAAAGAAAAAAATATTTGTTTAAATATTATAATTGCATGCAATTATAATATTTAATCAAATATTTTTTTTCAAGACGACGATAGTTTGGATATTCCGTTTTAAAATTGGCTTGATGATGAGTTTTCATATTTCAATGATGATAACAATGAACAACATACTCTTATAAATACCTATGTTGTGATTCATACTAATCCATAATAGTAATTACTATTGATTATAAAAATTTCAAAAGAATTTAAAAGTACTAATTGTTTATTATAAATAATAAGATAAATTACCCACCCGGCTTCGCACGGGTAGGCTAAAAAACACACAAAGGTACAAATATGGGCCTGGAGGTTAATGGTCTATTTGTAATTAATGCATATGTCTAAGACCCTCATATAATATAAGGAATGCATATTATGTAATATTCGATCGGTATCTCTTATGCGAGTGCCTATGCTATCCGTGAAGAGCTATGTCCTCTATGTCCGATATAATATTTATCAAATCTTCATCAAAATTAGACAAAATAAAGACATATGTTCAGATGAACACTTTCAAATAAAAAAATAGTTATTAAAATCGTTTTAAATTGGACGGAGTTATGAAATAAAATCGATAAAAACTTTAACATATCCCGGAAGAAACTTATTGTTTATCAGTATAAAAACTATCCTACACGTATATGTTGATCCCGAGTATTAGCTACCACTATACCGAATTTCATTCAAATCCGTTTAGTAGTTTTTGCGTGATACACGTAGCCATGACAGACAAAAAATTAAAAAAAATGTTTTGGGCTCAGTATCGACGATTAAGTACCCTCCAATTTTATTTGTATTATGATTAATCGACCGAGCGAAGCGAAGGTCTTTGAGTCTACTTGAGTGAATTTGCACTTGTCCGTCCGTCCGTCCGTCCGTCCGTCCGTCCGTCCGTCTGTCAGAGCCTTATAACTTCTGAATTACTGAACGTAATTACTTCAATTTTAGATATAATATGTAAACCAATGGCCTCCAGCCGAAAATGGCTTAAAAAGTTATAAAAATCTTTATTTCAGGGGGGCTCTCATAGAAGCGAAAGCGACGAAAAAAAAATTTTTTTGCTTTTCATAGGGTTACAGTACGTCATTTTAAAGATAATTTGGAACAGAGTACAAAAGTATTTTTTTTTAATTTTTTTCCTAAAATTGACGAAATGGGGGGCTTTCAAAGTGGAGATTATATTTGACCTCACAACGGAATAACCATTGAGAGCTGGGGCTTGAAAGTTTTATAATTTTAGCGTAATATCATGTACTTGAACAACAAATACTAAAATTAGATAAATGTAATAAGGAAACTAAATTATTTAACTTTTAATGAGCAGCAACAACAGAACTTCACAATGATGTCAATAGATGGCGCTCTCATCTCATATAGCAAATGCAGCTTATATGTAATATAATATATTCAATTAAAATTATTATTTAGTCATTTAGCAAACATCAATAAAACTTCACGTTGCAGTTTGTTTTTACATGTTTTCTGATCGTGTCGATAGTTGACGCTGTGTACAAGTAATTTAATTTGAATGTTCCAAAAAACTATACCTAAGTTCGATTGAGGCCTTGAGGATTTCACTATAACAGTTCCCTAACCTTTACGGGCTACATATGTTAAGTTAGTTGACACTTTCTGTCAACTTTGTTATTACAAACCTCTACGGGACAACTAAAGGTGAAAATGACATAAGGGATGTTAGGATTGTATTTAGGGGCTACCTACGTAAAGAGACTTCTACAAAGGGGATGATTTAGGTATGGTTGGTGAAAACGGGCATAATAATAATGTCAATTTTGATCGTCATGTATCTATTGAATGAATAAGTAATTATGGGAAACCGTTACCGCGAGGTCTCAGTTCGGGGCGAACCACTAGTTATTTAAGTACCTACTTTAATGAAAATAAAGTATTATGAGCCTAAAAAAAATGCCCTCCAATTAAAATTTTCAAAATATATTTAAATGTATAAAATTCGTCCAGTTACAGTTTTATTGTATTATAGATAAGACAATAAACAAAGATTTCAGCAAGTTGTTGTTAAAAAAAAAAACTGTAAATTATCTGTAAGTCAACAACTTTAAGTACAAAATTCTCATTTAGTTTAAATATTTTTAATTTCTATAATTATTATGTTAATAAATAATCAAAAGTTCAGACTATTATTTAATTACTATTTAAGACGTCTATAATACAGTTTTTGCAATTCACGAAGGCGAGTGAGCTTTACTTGTGGTTACTTCGTGTACATGCACATTGCATAAGTGTGCGTGCCTGTCAAAGCCTAGGTGGGAGCGGGTAGGCGCGAGCATTGCGCTCGCTCACACTTATACAGATACGACACACACACAACCATAAGTCAGTCGCCCTCGTGAATTGCAAGAACTTTATAGCTGATACCCGCGACTTCGTCCGCATGGATTTAGTTTTTAAAAATCCCGCGGGAACTTTCATTATCCGAGATAAAAAGTAGCTCTCCCGGTCTGAGGAACCACTACTACATCCATTACTATGCCCATGCAAAAAATCGAATCAATTCGCTGTTCTGTTGCGACGTGATTGAAGGACAAACCAACAAACAAACACATTTTCGCATTTATAATATCAGTAATGCTTTATTATAACACTTTTTATAATTGTCAAATTTTTTACCATACTTATTCAAAGACAAAATTACGTTTAGCTGTAATTTACGTTTTGTTATTCCACTGTCATTTGCGTTTTGTTATTCCATGTCAGATGCGTTTTTGTTATACCACGTTTTATAGTGACTTGACGGAAACGCGGTCGAACGGGATAAAAAGTATCCTATGTCCGTCTCCTGGTTCTAAGCTACCTCTCCACCAATTTTCAGCCAAATCGGTTCATCCGTTCTTGAGTTATAAATAGTGTAACTAACACCACTTTCTTTTATATATATAGATTACAAAACCATCAAATCACTCTCGCACTCATACTCGTAGGGACACTTAATGTGTGTCTGGGGTGATGTTTGACCCCTCCAATTGATCTGGCAGCTTACAGAAGATATTGCAATAGTTCTCTGAGTATCATCAGAACTGAGAATATAAGTTAACTTAAATTATTTTTTTGGGAGCTTCAAAGCGTCTGGCAAAAGTTACCGCCGGCGGTAAGCGTCTGGCAGTATTAATTTATTTATTTTTACAATATTCTTTAAAACTGAAAATCAGCCCTGAGAATTTAAGATATGTGAGTCTAGTTTATACCTACCTTTAACACCTGGTATCTGGAAATTGGCCGCCGGCACAAGCTAGCAGGTACGCATACGGGGATAGACTTTCCAAAAACTGTGAAACACGTAATTTTTTATTTTAAATTGGAAGCCCAAATACCAAGTTTCATGGATATAACTTGAAAAACCGGCCAAGTGCATGTCGGGCCACGCGCAGTGTAGGGTTCCGTAGTTGAAAGTCTCAAATTATAAAATCTCAAATTGCTGACCTAGGATAGTGCTTTTATTTTATTTATGAATATTGAATACATTTTGAGTTCCATGGTTTAAATTAGTATTTAAAGTTGCATATTTTGTAGTATATTATAGTTAATATACTACAAAATATGCAACTTACACTACGTGTAATACCTAACCTAGGAAAAACAGATATAACTCCTTAACTAATGAACCCTACTTAGCCGTGATAATTTTCCTTTAAAATTCATGATATATACTACTGCTGTGATTTTTTTTTTTGTATCCTATATACAACCAAGCAGAGGGGGGGGACACTTGACTCTAATAAAATTTAGCAATTTAAAATATCATATTTCACAAACGGATCCCTGAATTGAAAAATGGTGTTCCCACACTCACAATATTTTTAAAAGACCTATTCAACGATACCCCACACTATGGGATAGTCGAGAAAAAAAAATTCATCCCCACTTAACATTTACGGGAGGTACCCTAAAAAAAATTATTTTTCAAAATTTTATTTCACCACTTTGTCGGCGTGATTGATATTTATACCCTTGTTAAATAACAGATTTCTAGTTCCAATAGTCTCTGAGCTAAACCGCGGACGGACGAACGGACAGACAGACGGACGGACATGGCGAAACTATAAGGGTTCCTTGTTTACTACGGAACCCTAAAAATGATGGACTTTCATATTATAATCTTTAATACCCTATTTAACCCCCCTGGTATTTTAAAATACTTTCTTAGTTCCTACATCATACTTAGACTCTTCTTAGTTCATACTTAGACTTTTTTCACATAACCTCAAAATGTATGTGAAAAATTCAAATAACCAAGTTTTTGGTTTTTTATTTTTATCTTTTACAAAAAAGAATATTTTTTCACGAAATTTGGTGAAAACTTACCTTTTTATGTCGCAAACACACTGTAATTTTTCTGATTTAATATATTAATTTTTTCACCTTTTTTTTTTACATAATATTGAAAAAGCACCTAATTTTCAATCGAAAATTCTCCCGTCAAAATAAGTTTTTTTTTTTAAATCGTTGAGCTTTTTGTTCTTTGAAATCTCTACTTTCTGATGGTGTAAAAAATATATATATATATACATTACTATGGTAAATGCTCTCAGAAAATGAGGAAACGAAATACGAAATAACAGGTAGTAAGGCCCAGACCCTCCAAGCCCCTATGAAATACCTTTTAAATTACATGCGTAGATGGCTATTTATTGCTATTTTAAATTTTAGCCCATCAAAAGGTATTTCATAGAGAAGTGGGGAAGGAGCTAGGAGGATCTGGAACTTACTACCTGTTATTTCATATTTAGTTTCCTCATTTTCTGAGAGCATTTACCATAGTAATGTATATATTTTTTTACACCATCAGAAAGTAGAGATTTCAAAGAACAAAAAGCTCACCGATTTAAAAAAAAAAACAGATATTTTGACGGGAGAATTTTCGAAAAAAAAAAAGGTGAAAAAATTAATATTTTAAATCAGAAAAATTACAGTGTGTTTGGGACATAAAAAGGTAAGTTTTCACCAAATTTCGTGAAAAAATATTCTTTTTTGTAAAAGATGAAAATAAAAACCAAAAACTTGGTTATTTGAATTTTTCACATACATTTTGAGGTTATGTGAAAAAAGTCTAAATACAAAAGTTGTAGATCTTTTTATTACCTACAACTTTGCCATTTAACTTTTTTCCATAGGACTTGTAGTTTTTCCGGAAATCGAGATAAACCGTTTTTTACCCTTAAAACCCCCCCTCCCCCCACTTCCCGACCTCAGATCGCCCGTAATTTATTTTTCCTTTCATTTTTGTTGCATTCTCTTCCTTTTCCAATGGGTTTCATCCTACTATAATTTTTTTTGTTTTCAAAAATTATCTACCCTGGACTATGAAGTGATATGGCTAGATCCAAGGCGGGTGATGCCGAGTAGTCCAAAACATCCTTCCTTAAGCGCTGGCTGTTTGCCAAGCGTATCCTTATTCCCGGTCTTACAGGTTATATGCCAGATATGTGATGCCATGAATGTGACAGGGTGATACCATTCAGATACTAATCTATTGCGCAGAGAGCGCGCTGTATCAGAATGGCCGTGTGGGCGCAATTGATTTCTGTTTAATTTATATTAATTGTTTAAAAGTATTTTTTTGATTTCCGTATCCTTTTATTTTATATTAATTATTTAAAAGTATCGTTTTGACTTCCGTTTCCTTTTATTTATTAAAATTAGTTCAATCAAGTTGACATTTGACTTTGACAGCGCGGGTACGCCATCTTGTGAAATATTAGTATAAAAAGGCTGTTTTGACGATACGAATTCGGTCTCTGCCCAGAGACTCATTCGACTAGTAGATGCCTTCGCGTCTAAAGTCTAGATTTCCTTACTTGAGTATTCGAGTAAACAATAATGGCCGAATGTTAACCAAAGACAATTTATAGGGTTGGGAAGTTATCGCATGAGCGATTGAACGAATGTGAAAGCATTATACAACTGAATGATTTGTATCCCAACTGATCATTACTACAAATACATATATTATGAGTACTATTACTACAAATTTGACGTAAAAAGTAACTAAACAATATCTTTTTCGTAATCATATACAAGAAAAAAATAACGTAGATTTACTACAAATCAGATTTTTGTCCTATTCGAAAGTATCCCGCATTAGTGGGTAACATTGTGATACAATTTTCTTGAAAAAAATAAAACAGTAGTGTATTTTTATTTACCTTTTCTCTTTAGTAAATAATAATGGCGGAATGATAGCGAGACAATGAATAGGTTTGGCAATTTATTACATCAATGACTTCATCAACAGACAACAACAACTCAACATCAACAGTATATAACCCAATAATTATAGTACTACTACTGGGGAGGTGGGTAACATTGGTATCACAGAGGTCGTTTTTAGGATGCCAAAAGTTTGCGTAAGTATGGTGTGCAATTGTATGTTTTGTGCAATTGGGTATTCCAAGATGTTATTAGGCAATTTAAAGGATTAAAATTACCTAGACAATTTTTAAGCAAATTTATATTAAATAGGAATCTTCATTTGTTAAAGTTTACCCTACTGTGGGTAACATTGTGTTGTGATATAAATAATTATTTTTAAAAATCAGTAGTAATAATAATTTGGATAAAATTAGTGTCTAAAAGATGTTGTTTAGATATCCAAACTATGAAGAAAACAAAATATCAATCAATCAATTTCTTTATATATGGGTAATTCCTAGTTCCATGGATTCAATCCATTCATATAAGGTCACTCATTCTCCTGTCCCCACCTCAACGATTCATAGAGAATCTAGGGTTACGAAATGTCACTTTCTCCTAATCTGTGCAAATGAGTTCTGCTAATATTTCGTATTTGAGAAAATAAATATCTTATAATGGTAAATTCGAAGCAATTTTTGGTGTAAATCGTAACGAAAGTGTTTAATGAACAGATCTAGACAGTTATACGTAGTTCAAAATGTGTGGATGGTGTGCAAATAAGTGATATTCATATCAAGAGCTGTTTGTTTACTCGAATACCCAAGTAAGGAAATCTAGACTTTAGGTCGTTCTATTCGATTGAGGGATTGCGATAGCAATTGCTCCCTAATCGAATAAATATTGTCTGTACGCTTAGATTACTGTAAATGATAAATTAATACTTTGATATTTTTGATAACTACCCTCACGTTTAGATGTTTGTTTGATTAATTAATATTTTGATATTTTTGATAACTACCCTCACGTTTAGATGTTGTTTTGATCAATTAATCTATATATATAAAAGAAAGTGGTGTTAGTTACACTATTTATAACTCAAGAACGGATGAGCCGATTTGGCTCAAAATTGGTGGAGAGGTAGCTTAGAACCAGGAAACGCACATAGGATACTTTTTATCCCGTTCGACCACGTTTCCGTCAAGTCAATATAAAACCTGGTATAACAAAAATGCATCTGACATGGAATAAAAAAACGAAAATGACAGTGGAAGAACAAAACGTAAATGACAGCTAAACGTAATTTTCTATTTGGTTAATTATGGTAAAAACAATTATAAAAATTATAGTTTAACGTAATTGATAATATCATCAGTAATATGTTTTCTCTTTGAATCATCATTAACAATGCCGCGAGCAAGACGATCGAATATTTCCTGCTACAAAGCTACGGATTGACGTGATTTATTGGATAGGTATAGTTGAGAACCTGGAGGGTGACAAAGATTTCCCGCGGGATGTTATGATCTAAATCCACGCAGACGAAGTCGCCGGCATCAGCTAGTACTTAGATATTTTTGATAGTTACCCTCACGTTCAGATGGTGGTTTGTCTGTCGTGCTGTGGTTATTAGTTGAGTGGAAAGGGGCCGTTATTGGGGATGGTGGAGACGGCTTCAGGTAGGGTTTCAGCGTTTTAAGAGACGCGTTCTCTTAAAGCCTGATTAGTTTTGAGTAATAATTCCCGCTTTTGGTCCATGGCTAATAAATGTAAAAGAAGGGCTTTTGAGGGTACTTTGTCCGAACAATAAACATCCTAAGTAATTAAATTATCTTTCCACGCTACCTACCCTCGTTGCGCAGCAAATGTGTCTGACTTTGCATGTTGCCGACGAGGATACCCGCTCCGACATACACATGCCGAACTCTGGGCAAACACTACAGACTGCAGACAAACAAAAGAGGCTTTCCCCTGCCTCAATCAACGCCTTACAGCGAAACTACTACAACTGAACCGAATCAAGCTAAAGGTTGTAGGTACGATCACAGGAAACTGATCGCTCAACAAACACCTTTTCATTCTAGGTATCACCGACAGCCCTCTATGCAGACTATGCAGGGACACTGGAACACGTACTGCTCAAATGCAGAAGTGTATCCGACCAACGACAAAAATACATTGGCTCTCCAGCAATACCTCCGGAAGTCCTTGCTGACCTGGGTGGCCTGCTCGGATTCTGGAGTGAGCTCGGTGGCTGGAGTGATCTGGCGGGGAGCCGTACCAGTGGAATTACGCAAAACGGGCGAATATCGCCTACTTGCGGAGACAATTCCCAGGAAGAAGAAGATATGTCAGTCAGTCAGTCAGTCAGTCTGTCAGTCAGAACTATTCATATATACAGAATACAGATATGTATAAAAAATCATTGGGTGACACAAGATCATGTTGAGTGGTAATCGTTTCAAGTGACCAAGGTAGAGGACGTTGTTATCGTTCGAAAATCATAATCCGATAAATTATAGTATAAAAAAATATTTTCAAGATAATAATGTCCATTATTGAGGTAGGTAATCTATACAGAGAGGGACCGACCCAGTGACCTACCTAGGTTTTAGTTTTTAGATTGAAAGAGTAATAATTATGCAAATTTCTGATAGTAACGTTTGATCAATTAAGTCTTAAGTCAAGTTGAAGTACATATGTGAATAAACAGGGAATAAACATTGTTATTTTAAATTAAAAGAGTGCAGTTCTCTATTAAACAAAAATGTTTTACATTATACTTTTATTAATTATTATTTTTTATTTGTATGGTGTTAGAACTTTCAGTTATTGGAAGAAACGTGGAATAAAAAATGATTATCCTTTACCATATTTTGGGAATAATTTAAAACAATTTTTCCAAAAAAGTAGCTTTGCTATGACTGCAACAGAAATATACAGAAAATATCCAGAGGAAAAAGTTGTCGGTTTCTTCAGAAGTACCACACCTGAGCTCGTAATAAGAGATTTAGATTTAGTAAAAAGAATATTGGTTACTGATTTCCAGCATTTTTATGCCAGAGGATTCAATACTCATAAAACAGTGATTGAGCCCTTGTTGAAAAATTTATTTTTCGCTGATGGTGATTTGTGGCGACTAATAAGACAGCGGTTTGGTTCAGCTTTCAGTACAGGTAACATTAAGGCTATGTTTCCTTTCATAACTGAGAGGGCAGAAAAGCTTCAATTATTAGCAGAAGAAGTTGAACAATTAGAATATTACGACGTTAGGGAGCTAATGGCAAGATATACCACAGATTTTATTGGAGCTTGTGGTTTTGGTATAAATATGGACACCTTGAATAACGAAAATTCGGAATTCAGAAGACTTGGAAAAAGAATATTCCATAGAACTCCAAGAGACGCTATTGCAGGTGCTTTGAAATTCATATTTCCCGAACTATGCAAAAATATACATTTTTTGGCGCCAGATTTAGAGGAATCGGTCTATGCATTAGTGCAACAGGTTTTACAAGCACGAAACTACCATCCATTGGGCACTAATGACTTTATAGATTTATTATTGAAGTTAAGGGAAGAAGGTAATGTAGTAGAATCTTTGGAGCATAGAGATGAAAATGGAACAGCAAAATTAGTTGAGCTGAAACTTGATGATTTATTACTGACTGCACAAGTTTTTGTATTTTTTGGGGCCGGCTATGAAACATCTTCAACAACTTCTGGTTTTACATTACATCAGCTTGCATTCAACTCAGACCATCAAAAGAAAGTACAACAAGAAATTGATAGAGTTCTGTATAAGCATAATAATAAAATTACATACGATGCTATAAACGAAATGCATTATTTAGAAAAAGCGTTTTATGAAGCGATGAGGCTGTATCCGGCAGTTGGATTTTTAATGCGTAAATGTACTACGCCAAAATATACGTTTCCTGAAATAGATCTGACTATAGATGAAGGCGTTAATGTCATAATTCCAATTCAAGCCTTTAACAGAGATGAAAAGTATTTTCATGAACCAAATGTCTTTAACCCCGACAGATTCACTAGCGCTCAAGACATGAAGACTAAATATTTCTTGCCGTTTGGAGAAGGTCCACGAGCATGCATTGGTAAGTTACATTTTAACGTTAGTTTTAAACTAGTGGTTCGCCCCGAACTGAGACCTCGCGGTATCCCATAATTCCCATAAGGTAGTTTTAACTATATTATATTGTAATTAAAACGCGCCGAATCTGATGACGTCAATCGTCATCTGCTTTCGTGGATGGGATGTGTATTTACAATATTAAAGACAGCGCCATCTAGTAACAGTATAGTGAAGTTTTGTTAAAAACATTGATGCCCATTAAAACTTAAATAATTTCGTTTCTTTATAATATTTATCTAATCTTAGTATTTGTTGTTCAAGTACAGAATATAACTCAAATTATGTGTAAGTTTCAATTTTTAAAATAAAGTGGTTTTAGAGATCTAGCCTCGAATAAAATCTCCACTTTGAAAGCCCCCCATTTCGTCAATTTTAGGAAAAAAAATAAAAAAAAAATACTTTTGTACTCTGTTCCAAATTATCTTTAAAATGAGGTACTACAACCCTATGAAATGCAAAAAATTTTATTTTACTTCGCATTCGCTTCTATGAGAGCCCCCCTGAAATAAAGATTTTTATAACTTTTTAAGCCATTTTCGGCTGGAGGCCATCGGTTTACATATCATATCTAAAATTGAAGTAATTACGTTCAGTAGTTCAGAAGTTATAAGGCTCTGACAGACGGACGGACGGACAAGTGCAAATCGCTCTAGTAAACTCAGAGACCTTCGCTTCGCTCGGTCGATTAAAATTGTTTAAAAAGTATAAATAAAACGTAAATAATACAAAATAATGAACGTACATAATTAAATTACCTACCTAAGTAAACCTCGAGCAAGCCCCATACACCCGAGTAAGATTTTATTAAATTACTTGTTAATATCTATAATTCTTTCACAAAACAACTACTCACATCATTGTTAATCTGCTACCTAATAGTAATAGATAGATAGATAGATAATTAAAACTTTCTTTTGTACACAGGAGCTAGACTAGGAAAATTCTTAGCCATGGCAGGCATAGCTGCTGTTCTCCAAAAGTTCACTGTTGAGCCCTGTGAAAAAAGCAAATTAGAACCTGTACCGGATCCTAGTGCTGTTGTTTCTGAAGGTTTTATTGGTGGATTGCCGCTTAAACTACGAAAAAGGGAACCAGTACCATGAGGAATTGATGTGCAGTGTGAAGAGTTACATTTGAGACTTTTACGCGCATATTATTTTTTGTTATATAATTTGAATAATATTAAAAATTGTCGAAGATTGTCTAACCTAACCTAACTGTTTCATTGGCATAATTATTATTCGTAAGATGTGTGTTTTGTGATATTGAACACTAAATAGATTTTAGTTAGAGAAGGAGTACTTAATAAAAGAAAATTGGATGGAAAAGTGATTGTTACTTCTCCTACTCCGAAAAAAAATATTTTATCAAACTTTTATTTATAAAATTAATTATTATCTTTCGAAAATAGGACACTTATTTTATTTTTACAGTAATATTACTGTAACTATTCTGACTTACTTATTAGGATACTCTCAAAAAGTGAAAGTAAAAAAATTATATTATTGAATTAACATAATATGAAACTCTCTAAGAAATATTATTACTAAATATGTAATAACATTCGAATGTATTATTACTATCGAAATTTTGCACGCTATTATATTATTAGGCTGATTGTAAATTGCTCTACCCATAATTACATCGTATCATATACCTACTTACAATCGAGTAATAAATCCATTGTCGCGTGACGTCCGCGTGGATTAAGTTTAAAAGATCCCATGGGCACTTTGATTTTTCGGGATGAAAAGTATCCTATGTCACTCTCCAAGTCCTTAACTATACCCATGGAAAAAAATCACGATATACGGAATTCTGACCATTAAAGTTAGCTCGGGCTTATTTATTTTTTTGTGTTCTGCTCATTGTAAGTCAACTTGTGCTTGTGAGTAAACTGGGAATGCACAGTGTAATTTAAAATTCAGAGAGAACAGTCTGGTGCAGTTCTTTAATAAACAAAAATGCTTTACATTATACTTTTATTAATAACTATATTTTATTTTTATGGTGTTAGAACATTTGGTTATTGGAAGAAACGTGGAATAAAAAATGATTATCCTTTACCATATTTTGGGAATAATATAAAACAATTCTTTCAAAAAAGCAGTTATGCTATGACGGCAACGGATATATACAGAAGATATCCAGAGGAAAAAGTTGTCGGTTTCTTCAGAAGTACCGCACCTGAGCTCGTAATAAGGGATCCCGAATTAATAAAAAGAATATTGGTTACTGATTTCCAGCATTTTTATGCCAGAGGATTTAATACTCATAAAAAAGTGATCGAACCATTACTGAAAAATTTATTTTTCGCTGATGGGGATTTGTGGCGATTGATAAGACAGCGGTTCGGTTCAGCTTTTAGTACAGGTAAAATTAAGGCAATGTTTCCTATAATAGCTGAAAGGTCAGAAAAGCTACAATTATTAGCAGAAGAAGTTGTTAATTTAGAGTATTATGACGTCAGGGAGTTAATGGCAAGGTATACTACAGATTTTATTGGAGTTTGTGGTTTCGGTATAAATATGGATACCTTGAATAATGACAACTCGGAATTCAGAAGACTTGGAAAAAGAATATTCCATAGAACTCCAAGAGACGCTATTGCAGGTGCTTTGAAATACATGTTTCCCGAACTCTGCAAAAATATACATTTTTTGGCGCCAGATTTAGAGCAATCCATCTGTGCATTAGTGCAACAGGTTTTACGAGCAAGAAACTACAGTCCGTGTGGTAATAATGATTTCATAGATTTAATGTTGGAATTACAGAAGAAAGGAAATATTGCAGTGGAATCTTTAGAACATAAAGACGAGAATGGTGTACCGAAATTAGTTGAGCTACAACTTGATGATTTATTGCTAACTGCACAAATTTTTTTGTTCTTTGGCGCTGGTTTTGAAACATCTTCAACAGCTTCTAGTTTCACATTACATCAGCTTGCATTTAACTCGGACCATCAAAAGGGGGTACAGGACGAAATTGATAGGGTCCTTCTCAAATATGATAACAAAATTACATATGAAGCCATTAACGAAATGCATTATCTAGAAAGAGCGTTTTACGAAGCAATGAGGCTGTATCCAGCAGTTGGATTTCTGATGCGTGAGTGTACTACGCCAAAGTACACGTTTCCTGAAATTGGATTGACTATAGACGAAGGGGTGAAGGTTATTATACCAATTCAAGCACTCTTTAGAGATGAAAAATATTTTACTGACCCAAATTTGTATAATCCTTACAGATTCACTGGTGTTAAAGACATGAAAAGTTATTGTTTTTTGCCATTCGGGGAAGGTCCTAGAGCTTGCATTGGTAAGTTTAAATTGTAATTATTTAATTTCTGGTTGATTCCTGCCCCCCGATTGTCTAAAAGATGTTCCATTGATCGTATTCGTATTCGATGACATTAGCGTCAAAGTAAAAGTCACAAATTCAGTACAACTGATTTGAATATAGAACGTTATGGAGCGTATCGTAATAAGAAAACGTATAAGAATGCATACACGAAATTGAGCTCTAATTAACTGCTATTATGGTTTATTTTACTTTGACGCTAATGTCATCGAATACGATTACGATGAATGGAATAACTTTAGACAATCTCACCTGGGGTGACTTTATCCATGATGATACAGGTTTTTTATAATTCCAGTAGGAACCTTTTGATTTTCTGGTACAAAAAGAAGTCTAGGTTATTCCTTGTATAATTAATTACCTGTCTTTTAAACTCCCTTTAAAATAGCTCGAGCCATCCCTAAGATTAGTGTCCAGAAGTCAGTTGACTGTGTAAGCTGCATACCTAGGTAGGTCGGTGGGAAAATAGTTCAAAGAAACAATGTTCTTGCAATTTTTAACAATATATTATACTAGCTGATGCCCGCGACTTCGGCAGCGTGGATTTAGTTTTTAAAATCCCTCCGGGACTCTTTGATTTTCCGGGATAAAATGTAGCCTATGTCACTCTGCAGTTCCTCAACTATACCCATGCAAAAAATCACGTCGATCCGTACCTCTGTTGCGACGTGATTGAAGGACAGACCAACAAACAAACACACTTTCGTCTTTATAATTATTTTAAGTATGAAGTATGATAATGTTTCTTCAATGTCACGGCACTCAAACACATTTTCTGTGCCTATGTCCCTAATTAACTTAATTTCTTTACATACAACACAAATATCACCATCGTCGTCATCATGTTAAAGTTATCTTTCTATGTTTACAGCTGCCAGACTAGCAAAACTTTTAGCAATGGCCGGTATAGCCGCTATTCTTCAAAAGTTCAGCGTAGAACCCTGTGAAAAAAGTAAACTGGAACCAGTACCAGATCCCATGGGAATAGTTTCTGAAGGTTTTATCGGAGGACTGCCACTTAAATTAAGAAAAAGAGAATAGAGCAGAGTAATATTCGGAATCCTATGGGGTAGAGATATTTTTAGGAAATAAAACTCCTGAGTTCTCCTTTTCGTCGAAGGCCTGAAGTCTGTACTAAACAAGCGAACCGCTCGTTTCGCTAGAGATTAATTTACTAATGAAGAAATTGAGATTTTCTAAAAATATTGTTTTTAAGTTATAAAAAATTAGGGAAAAATTCCACATGTAGAAATTATTTAAAACGAGCTGACACGGCGAACTTCGTACCGCCAACTTATCTATTATAATTTTTTTTAAAACCTTCCGTGGACCTTAAGGAACATAAAAAAAAAATTTGTATGTGTCAGCTACGACTCACGACTGGAGTTTAGTTTATACTCAACGTTGAAATTTCTACCCTAACGTTGAGTAAATAAGGTTGGTCTTCGCTTGAGTTGTCGAATGCCCGCGCAACGCCTTTCACAACGATGCAAATTTCTGCCCCAACGTTGAGTAAACAAGGTTGGCTTTCGTTCACATGTAGATCAGCGCCATCTTTCGGCTCATGTGTAAACCATTTCGAACCAACCCTAATTACTCAACATTAGGGCAGAAATTTGCATCGTTGCGAAAAACGTGAAGCCGGCATTCGACAACTCAAGCGAAAACCAACCTTATTTACTCAACGTTAGGGTAGAAATTTCAACGTTGTGAAAAACGTGACAGAAAAAACGTAACGAGGTCATTGATAAATTGATTTTACTGCCTGAATTTTTCTCATACCGGGCTGCTAAAATCGATTCTTAAGGAGTAAACTCCAATAAACTCCAAAAAAAATTAACCGAATTGGTCCATCCATTCTTGAGTTATGCGCTTACCAACATTCATTTTTAGGGTTCCGTAGTAAACAAGGAACCCTTATAGTTTCGCCATGTCCGTCCGTCCGTCTGTCCGCGGTTTAGCTCAGAGACTATTGGTACTAGAAATCTGTAATTTGACAAGAGTATAAATATCAATCACGCCGAAAAAGTGGTGAAATAAAATTGTGAAAAATAATTTTTTTTAGGGTACCTCCCCTACATGTAAAGTGGGGATGAATTTTTTTTTCTCGTCTATCCCATAGTGTGGGGTGTCATTGAATAGGTCTTTCAAAAATATTGTGGGTGTGAGAACACCATTTTTCAATTCGGGGATCCGTTTGTGAAATATGACATTTTAAAGTGCTAAATTTTATTAGAGTCAAGTGTCGCCCCCCTCTGCCAGCTAAATGGTTGTCTAAAGGATACAAGACAAAATTCACAGCAGTAGTATATATAATGAATTTTAAAGGAAAACTATCACGGCTAAGTAGGGTTCATTAGTTAAGGAGTTATATCTGTTTTTTCAAGTTAGGCATTACACGTAGTGTAAATTGCATATTTTGTAGTATATTATAGTATTTAAACCATGGAACTCAAAATGTATTCAATATTCACAAATAAAATAAAAGCACTATCCTAGGTCAGCAATAATATTTGAGACTTTCAACTACGGAACCCTACACTGCGCGTGGCCCGACACGCACTTGGCCGGTTTTATTTATATAGAAGATAAAATTGAAAATAGAAAATTCAGTCTGTCGAGCTGAGATTCGAACCATCGACTTTTAACTGTTCAGCGACTGTCGAAACCACAAGGCTACCGAGATCTTATATTGTACTGTGAAAATAATGAACACAATGCCAAATTAATTAATCGAAAGGAACTTCGTTCCATCCGGGTGTCCCTTGACACCTTTCAAGTTTTTTGTTTTTTATTTATATAGATTCTATATAGGTTGAATTTTTCAGCAGACACCCTGGCAGCATCAGCACTATGGAGTTGGGTCCTGGAATTTAACTACTACATCAACTATTCATAATCGACAGTTAATAAATCATCATGGTTTAGGTGGGCAGTAACCCTGCAGCATCAGAATTGAGGAGTAAGAATCCGAAGTTTTTATGGGACCATCTTGCAGTTTCTGTATCGATTAAAAAATATTCACGCAAATCGGTTAAGGAATCACGCAGATATCGATATACATAGGAAGAAAAACCTAACTCTATTTTTGAGTCAGTTAAAAAAGTTGCCTAAGTTATCTACTCCTTATAACATCAGTGATCTGTCAGTAAAAGTCCCGTCAAAGTTCCCGAGATTAGCCGGAACAAACAGACAGACAAAAATTTAAAAAATTATATTTTGTTATACCTAAGTAATACCGAATTTCAAAGCAGTGATAGCCTAGTAAGCAGTGATAGCCTAGTGGTCAGGACTGTAGTCTCCCATTCGGGGGGTCGCAGGTTCGATCCCGGGTACACCCCTGTGACTTTTCGGAGTCATTACATATTACTTGCTTCAACGGTGAAGGAAAACATCGCGAGGAAACCTGCACACCTGAGACTTCTTCATAATGTTCTTGAAGGTGTGTGAAGTCCACCAATTCGCATTGGGCCTGCGTGGTGGCCTATAACCTTTCTCGGAGAGGAGACCTGCCTGCGCTCAGTAGTGAGTCGTTGATGGGTTGCTAATGATGATGATGAATACGGAATTTGAAAGTAGGTATCATACGCATTTAGTAAAAATCTGTTATTTTGACATTACCTACAAACATTAATTTCAATTTTTTCATTTGTATAATTAAGTAGCTTGATAACACTTAGATAAAACTTTGCAAGTATAGCGAGACCCATCGAGTTTTGAAACTGGGTTTTGGTGAAAAACCCGTACGTAGGTACTACATTTATATCAGTGCCCGTCAACGGCTCACTACTGAGCACAGATCTCCTTTCAGAGAAGGGTTATTAGGCCATAGTCCACCAAGCTGGCTCAATGCGAATTGGTAGACTTCACACACCTTTGAGAATATTATGGGGAACTCTCAGGTGTGCAGGTTTCCTCACGATGTTTTCCTTCATTGTTGAAGTATGTGATAGTTAATTACTAAATCGCACCTCCGAAAAGTCAGAGGTCGAAGGAGCCCGGGATCGAACCTGCTGCGACTCTCCGAATAGGAGACCACAGTCTTAACCACTAGGCTATCACTGCTAAAAAATTAAACCCATGGAATTTGCCTTACAAGATTATCTTTTTTAACGAGAGAACGTTAAAAAATTAAAATCGATGTATATAATTTTTTACAATGAAAACAACAATCATGTGTCCATTTGATGATCACGTTTGTATAGTAGCTCGCGTTACGGTAGTTTCGCTAAAGTTTAACATGAGTGTTAACTCTAGGTAAGGTAGGTAAGGTCAGGCAGGTATTTCCAATTTTTATTTGAGAAAATATCTAGGTTGGATGTTATCTTAGTACATGTAATATCTATCAGGAATAAATTGGTCTTTTCCATAACTGAATAAATTTTTATTTTACAGTTGAAAAAAGGTACAATCGTTGTAAAAATAAAACACAAATTTTCGTGAAAACTTTTACTCTTATTGTATAAATACAGTCAGTTTTATATTACACTGCTTAGTCAATGTCGAAAAGCATTAAACTAAAATTCGTACATAAATGCTTGTTGGTATGTCATGTCTTATTTATTATTATATATTTAATATAATATTATTATAATGGCGGTATTACTATTTTTATACGATAGAGTAAATATTTTTTCTTTGGTTTCAATCGCGATATTAGTTCAATATCAGTTTAAAGAGAATAAACCTTTTGCCTTCGATTTCATTCGAATGGATAAAAGTTTGCTGCTAGAATCATGTATTCCAATACATATAAATTTATATTGGAATTAAATTCTGTTTACGTTACGGTAAGAGTAATGCGGTTATTTATTACTGGTATTTACTGGTATTAACCGGTTAGAATCAATAAAAATCACGACACAGTAACTTGGATCGGTCAGTGATAAAATTCTTTGAATGTTAATATTATTTCATTATTAATTTCATATTTCGGTACAAGTAATAAAATATCGTATTTCGTATGACAAGACGAATTTCAGACGGCCAAATTCGAATAATTTACTAGCAAACATCAAAATGCTATCAAGTTCAGTTTATTGTACGTCCGAAGAATCTGCTTTACGGATTTACGAGAAGACACTCCACAATAAATATAACGTGGAGAAAGAGAGTGAACAATGTATTTCCATTTTGAAGATTGTCCCCTGTACGCTTAGTATAGGACTTTATAGTTTACTATAAATAGTAAACGATGACCTTACAATCAAAGTAAAATAAACCATAGCAATATTGAGTTAGAGCTCAATTTCGTGTATGTATTCATATACATTTACGTAACGAAAACGCTCCAAACTAAAATCATCTGTATTGAATTTGTGACTTTAAATCGATACTATTATGGTTCATTTTACTTTAATACCATCAATGTCATCGTATACTATAACGATCAAATGCATTAAAACTCGGCCTTACCGCACTGATCTAATTTTTAAAAACAGTAAATGTATTGCCATTTTGGAAATTGTTCACTAAACTAATTTATAAACCAGTAGGTAAATGTATTTCCAATTTGAAGATCGTCCCCTGAACTAATTTTAGTATAAAAACAGTAACACAGCTGAAATCGACTAGTACCTAGCATATTATACGTGTAGGTAATACTACTAAATGTTAAAAACTGGTACTGATTATTTTACACACAGTCTCTAAGATGAACCAAAATGACACTTCTGCAGAAAAGGGTGATAGCATAAAGATTAAATAATTATTTTTGTTTAGAGTTGTGTACAAACGAATTAGCTCCAATATTGTAAACTGTATTAAAAAAGCGTGGCCGTAGTCCGGTAGATGTGAAACAACACGCCACGCAGACACAAGGGCGTAGAGAGTGGCGGTGTCGGTCTTACTCTTAGGCTGAAATTAGACGTTGCCTCGTTCAAAATGAACCCCAAGGCCCTTTGTTTTAAGGGCGAATTTAGACGGTCAACTTTCGAAGACTCATCGATGAAGCCTCGAAAATGAAAGAAAAATCTGGAAAAATGAACGAATGAAGCACCGTCTAAATTGGCCCTTAGGATAGGATCTATAGATGGCACTCTCACTCAGCTCCGACTCAAGACTGAGTTAAAACGAGACAGTCTTGAGCAGAGCCAGAGATCGATCTATAATATAGATCTTAGCCTTACCAATTACCTTAAATCTTAGTATTAATAGATGATTCACATCTAAATGTAATAATAAACTCATCTTAATACAGAATATTAAAAAAATTCTACTTAAAGCATACTAAAATCCATATTAAAAGTAAATAAAATAATAGAAGCTAAGTAATTTTAGTAAAATCATAAATCATAGCATTGTAATTTGTAACGTGACTTCACGTGATAATATATTCGTGATAATAGAAGTTTTTTCATTAAGAGTTCAGTAAGCATAGTCCGAGTTTTAATTCGTTTGATCGTAATAGTAAACGATGACATTAGCATCAAAGTAAAATGAACCCTAACAGTATTGAATTAGAGCTTATTATACATATAAGAATTAAAATCGTCTGTATTGAATTTGTGACTTTAAATCAATACCATTATGGTTCATTTTACTTTGATGCTAATGTCATCGTTTACTATTACGATCAAACGAATTAAAACTCGGACTAAGCGTACTGAGTACGTCTACTGTACGTAACTCACATTCAATTTATTTTTCAGCAAAGTAGGTAGAATTTTTACATCAATACTTTTTCCTTCGATATAATATATTTGTATATTGAATAATGATCATTTAAGTATGTATTACTATATTAAATAAATATACCAATGGTAATACCAGTAGTTAATTTTAGCACATTAAAAATTAATATTTACAGTCTCGAATAAACCTTGGATAAGCTACCTAATAGTATCACAAAAATTGAATACAATTTTTAAATATTACATTTAAATCGAATAATGTTTAATTATTTTTTATAATGCCGAATTTAGACAATCAAAATAACGAATAGGATAGGATGATAAAAACATTTTATATTTTGGTGGTCTATTTGGTGCATTATTCGTACTAGATAACAATCTATATTCGGCACATTGCATATTTACAACTTTATATTTAGTAATAAAAAGAAATATCAAAATGATCGTTTGTAAAGTAAGAGCCACGAATTCGGCTAATTATAATCTTTATGAATAGTTATAGGTTAAGGAAGCCTGTGTATGTTCGTGAACTATTTAAAGCGGTAATTTTAGTAAATCCGGGAGGTTTAATAAGGGACAGTCCTATTGAACTTACAGATACAAATAAAGAATTCACTTCAGAAGAAATATTTTTTTGGAATTCACTGTTGTTTTTACAAGCTTTTATTTAGCTTGACCAGTTTATTTACTTATTTGTTTGTTTGGGTGAAATCTTGCAAGATGAATTAGACCCACTTCCCGGTTTCTGATCGAGCTGAAATTTTGCATTTATGTGTAAATGACAATGCAATATTATTGTGACATGGAGCTGATCTGATGTGGATCTGATGATGGAGACGGAAGATGGCTATCGGAACTCTGTAATAAAACGACGTAACCCCATCGAGTTCGAGAGCTCGTTTGATTCGTCATAACAAGTACTCTGATCCTAGATGATATCCAGAGTCTAATAATGTAGCTACTAAAAGCTTGCATTTAAAAATAAAATTTTTAATTTACACTTGTGAATAATAATGCCCTCCCGACCGAATTCGGCCGACGGCGACCAGTCTCCATAGTGATTAGTAATCTGTGCGGAAGATGTACCTACTATAGTGCCGAGTGCGGTGACACAGGTGTACTCTCTATTCCCTCACTCTCATAATACAATGAGACGATACATTTTTTGCCTACCCTGTAAAGGAAACCCGGACCTCGTCTTCCGCAGTTGAACAGTTCCACTAAACCAACGAGGCAATGTTTTATTATCAGATTATTATAATTATAAACTTATCATACGAATGGAAAGTATAATTTAAATACAAGTAGCAAGTGCCCGTTCATGGCCCCATTTATCTTACTCAAACTTGAAAAGTGAGTAGTAGGTAATAGGGTATTTGACTGATATTTTTTATATATTTAAAATAAAGTTTTAAATATTACTACTTAAAGCAAAATGCTCGGAATTAATAATGGCCACAACTAATGGTCTGATTTAGCTGAAATTTGGAACGAAGATAGACTCTACTTTGTAACAACTTATAGGTTACTTTTTATACCATAAAAATTCATGGTTCCAGAAATATCTTAAAAACCTGAAATTCACGCATTAGTTCTTCACGCTACAACTAATGGTCTGATTTAGCTGAAATTTGGAACAAAGATAGACTTTACCTTGCATCAACATAGAGGTTACTTTTTATATCGTAAACATTCATGGTTACAGAAGTATTTTAAAAATCTGAAATTCACGCATTACTTCTTCACGCCACAACTAATGGTCTGATTTAGCTGAAATTTGGAACGAAGATAGTTTGCATCTACATAGAGGTTACTTTTTATATACCGTAAAAATTCATGTTTCCAGAAATATTTTGAAAACCTGAAATTCAGCTATTATTTCTTCACGCCATAACTAATGAACCGATTTGGCTGAAATTTGGAAAATTGGAAAAATAAAACTCAGCTTTTATACTATGACGAAAGTATACTCATAATTTACTATAGTTTAAGTGTGTCTGACACGAGGAGGAACTATCGGAAGTGTCTGACTGCTGAGGAAACATCTTCTGATAGGTCCCCAAGTAACATATTATGTTAAACTCAGCTTTTATTCTATGACGAAAGTATACTCAGAATTTATGCATCTTTACTACCTGATATCTCCCAAAGCCACCAAGATCCAAACTTCATAGTCGGGGATCGTTCTGATCTCTATTGGGAACATACACAGAGGAACTTTCAGCTTTTATAAAATAACGAAGGTCTGAAACGTGCTGGCTCCCGGTCCATAAGGTCAATCCGTCGATTAAGGATTAAGGTAACTCAATAAGGCTTATATTTGTTTTTTGACCGATATACTTTCTGTTTTTAAAAAAATCTTCTATTTTTACTTACATGTTACTTTCAATTATAATTAATGAATATCAACATTTTGACAACAGTCAAATAACCTATTACATAAAATCCAAATGAATCCAAAATATTGCCCAAGTCGCATACCAAGGGCAATCCGTATTGGACAGCCACTGCAATTATTTAAATATTACCCAAGTCGCATATCTAGGGCAATTCGTATCGAAAAGTCACTAAAATACTGCCCAAGTCGTTCACCAAGGGCAATCGGTGTCGGACAGTCACTGCAAATATTAAATAACATTACAATACTAATTGGTTAGCCCAACTTCATCCGCTGAGATATTATGTACATTTTTATAAATACCGGGGGACTTCTTCGATTTTCCGGGAAAAGAAGTTCTCAATAAGCTAAATTAAGCTATCATCTGGCTAAATTTCGAAATCAATTTAGGCATGAAAAGGTAACAGACACACAGAGTAACTTTCGCATTATTAATAATATTTATTGTGATAAATTTTGTTCAATAATAATTTTAATCTAATGATAATAACTAATTCCTACTATATATATAAGAATATTATTATAAGTAATTTTAAATGCGAAAGTTTGTGAGGATGGATGGACGGATGGATGTTTGTTACTCTTCAACGCGTAAACGATTTCTACGAACGAACCGATTGGCTACATTTTATCCCGGTTAAAGAGATCTCGTGGGAATTAAAAAACCTTAATCCACGCGGACGAAGTCGCGGGCATCCTCTAGTATTATATATAATAATTACATTGGTCTTATGGTGAATTATTTACATATTGATTTACAGCTGGTAAACAATACACATGATATAATGATTTTGAATTATGTCATATTACCATTCTACGTTTCCGCACATGTTTTGTTAATATCGTATTTCTAATCGGACGAAGTAAACTGATATGAGCTAATGTCACCTTGTGGAAAAATGATACAATTAATCAATAATCATACGATATCTAAGTAATAATGATGTGATGCAATTAATTTCTGTCATTTTGCAAGAGTTCTTGCATCAAAGTTCAAACAAAGGTTTATTCGAAAAAAAAGGTTTAATCGTTCTTACGGTCTATTGTCTTTAATCATTAGACCAACTAGCTAATTCACACGATTTTTTATTAGATACATGGTATCCTAAAGCCCAGTGGTTAGGACTGCGGTCACCTATTCGGTGGGTCGCCGATTCGATTAAGTGCACGCAGTTCTGACTTTTCCGTTTGAGTAGTTAAATAACGTGCTTCAACGGTGATGGAAAAACCGTGAGGGAAAACTGCACGTCTGAGAGTCCTGCATAATCTTCTCAAAGATGTGTGAAGTGTAGTCTGTAAATTTGCATTAGGTCAGCGTATTTGGACTATGGCCTATAAGCCTTCTCTGAGAGGAGACCTGCGCTCAGTAGTGAGCCGTTGATGATGTTATATCCTATCCATAGATCCTCATCATACTGAGTGCGTTATTTATGTTAATCCATTTGCTCCAACACTATTTACTTTTCCCAAAGAACTGGCAATTCAAGAAAAGTCAGTTAACCTTAATAATAATATTCATAATGAATATTTATCTATACAAAATATAAAAAAAGAATTATTTATTAATAAAGTATTTAGGAATTCGAATTCATGGCTCCGAGCAGGTTGAAATAAGCACAAAAATACAATACACATACGGAATATTACATATTGTGGGTAAGGCAAGGTTAACTTTTACAGGCCTTAACACCAATGTATACTTAAAATTAATTTACCTTAACATTAATTGTACGGTGCTAAGTTCATTAGCCTCGCAATATTATAAATAAGTTGTACTAATGCAAATCGTAATAACTTTTGCTACACGAGCTACTTTAATAGGAATCTCATATTATGAACATCAAGCTTTATGTTAAAAATCTCATACAAAAATTGAGTAAGCTAATTAGGTATATATTAGGTAATAGTTGCCCCCACAAGTTTTGCCTTTTCTGTTTTATATAATTGAAATTTGAATAAGTAACACTTAACAGTTAGTTAAATTGTTTAGGGCATGGATATCATTGTTTAGGGCAGTAGTGAACAAGATTCAGCTAACCTTAATGATTGCCAACCTCCGGTAGGAGATGGCACTAGAAGAAGAAGAAGAAACAGTTCAATAGCGGTGACATCACTGTACCTACATGTATCTCCTTTCTGTCATTTGTTGCAAGTATACGTACTTGCGTCTTGCACTTGTTGTAGTGTACTACCACCAGGGTACCAATCGACTAAAAGTTATTCCATTGATCGTATTCGTATTCGATGATATTAGCGTCAAAGTAAAATAATCCTTGATTGTATTGATTTAAAGTCACAAATTAAGTACAACCGATTTTAACATGGAGCGTTATGGAGCGTACCGTATGTACTTAAACGTATAAGAATGCATACATGAAATTGAGCTCTAATTCCTGTCATGGTTTATTTTACTTTGACGCTAATGTCATTGAATACGATTAAGATCATTGGAATAACTTTAGACAATCGCACTTCGGATATAAAAGATAGATCATATTTATTTGTGAGCGAAAAAAATCCCGTTATCGATATTATGTGTGGGTGGAATGATAAGAGATGGGTTAGGTTAAAATTTTACTATCAAAAATGCTATTTTGGGTTGAGTCAAGTCAGTGCTATAAGTTCGTAGATAAAATTGTTTTTATTTATTAGAGCGAGTGTGTAAGAACTATATTTCCTAGTTACAAATAATATCTAAAAGTGTGGAGGCATTTTTATGATACTGATTATAAATTAATTTATCATAGAAAAAATTTGGTTAAGTCTTAATTTTCCCTAAAAGGTTGAGCAAATATATCGTTAAGTAATTGTTGGTATTCTTCTGCATTGTATAGATAGTCTTCATCGTCTAGAGTTGAAGTTGAATTATACCTGCAAATACAAATAATATAATTATTAGGTAAAGCTTCAATCGAAACAATTTGTAAAAGTTGCGGGTTGTTACGTTCTCTCAAATATGGTTGAGCGAAGCAACGGCTGGATCATGCTTCATGCCCGTGAACAGGTGCCACTGGCAGGAATGGGGCTACTTTCTGTCTGCCAATCTTAAGGATGATTATACGAGTCTGCCCGCGAAATTTAAATTTAATTTGGTTTTTCGCAATTTGTAAACTAATACGACAAACTAGGCTAATGGCATTCTAATTGCGCCAGTAGAATTATCATCTTCACAGGTTTACATAAAAATCTTTACTTGAAAGTGACCAGTTTAAGAAATTAATCAAAATACTGAGTTGGACGTGAGTTACTCACAAATTAGACGATATTTTGATTAATTTCTTAAACTGGACACTTTCAAGTAAAGATTTTTATATAAACCTGTGAAGATGATACTGCCATTGTCGCAATTAGAATGCCATAAGCCTACTTTGTCGTATTAGTTTAGTGTCTTCCACCTTAACATGTATTGAATTGTAAGTACCATTACAAACCAATGTTAGATTCATTTATATTATTCATAGACGCGAAAGCACTAATTGTAAAAGTTTAAATGGAAAATATTTTGTTGTTGAAAATGTTTACTTGTAATAATAGCCACAAGTTGGCCTACATGAAATAAATGATTTTGCTTTTTGATTATTTCAAATAGAGGATCTAACTCTTCACGGATGGCAGCAAGTCACTCGCATATGAGACAACGATCGAATGGATGAATACCATTATATGAGGGTCTTAGCCACAGGCATTTATTCCAAACTAGCTGATGCCCGCGACTTCGTCCGCATGGATTTAGTTTTTAAAATCCCTCGGGAACTCTTTGATTTTCCGGGAGAAAAAGTAGCCTTTGTCACTCTCCAGGTCCTCAACTATACCCATGCAAAAAATCACGTCGATCCGTAGCCCTGTTGCGGCGTTCGCATTTATAATATTAGTAAGGATAGACTAAATCATTAACCTCCAGGCCCCAGATGTTTGTACCATTGTGTTTGTTTTGTATCCTACCCGTGCGAAGCGGGGGCGAGTCAACTAGTTATAAAATAAACTTTATATTTTATCAAGTTATTTTATCTTTAAGTTTTCACTTTTTAGGGTTCCATACCAAAATGGTAAAAATGGAACCCTTATGGTGAGACTTTCTCCGTCCGTCTGTCCGTCCGTCTGTCACAGTCGATTATTTCAGTAACTATAAAAGCTATCGACATGAAATTTGGCATAGTTGTGTATAATAGTGGCCCAAAATCATTGGAATAAAGAAAAATCGAAAATTATTTTTAGTTTTAATAAAAAAAGGGGGAAAATCGGGGGTTTGAAATTTCAAAGTAAAATGACTATATTGAGTGGGGTATTATATGAAAGGCCTTTACTTGTGCATTCTAAAACAGTTTTTTATTTATTTCTATATATAATAGTTTTTGAATAATCGGCCAAAATGTCGAAAAAAATACCGTTCCCCCCCCCCTTATCTCCGAAGGTTACCAATCGAAAAATCTGAAATAATTATGGTCAATAGAGGTTTATGTATATTTTACAGGAAAAATAAAAGCAACGCGAAAATTATTTTAGTTTGATTAAAAAAGGGGGAAAATCGGGGGTTTGAAATTTCAAAGTAAGATAACTATACCGAGTGGGGTATCATATGAAAGGCCTTTGTTTGTGCATTCTAAAACAGTTTTTTATTTATTTCTATATATAATAGTTCTTGAGTAATCGGCCAAAATATCGAAAAAAATACCGTTCCCCCCCCCTTATCTCCGAAGTTTACCAATCGAAAAATCTGAAATAATTATGGTCAATAGAAGTTTATGTATATTTTACAGGAAAAATAAAATCAACGCTCTAACTAGCATAGTTTTTTTTATATTAACAATAAACCTCTACAAACAAAGTTAACGATAAATAAGCAAATCAATATAATATTATCGTTTTACTTTTACTTTTGGAGTATGGAACCCTCGGTGCGCGAGTCCGACTCGCACTTGGCCGGCTTTTTTATCTATGCTACAGATATGCGAAACTCTCGAACGGTACCCGCCATGAAACTACGTCATCATGGCAGTAGTTTAAAGTTCATCCGCTCAAATATTTTATAGTACAGTTTGCAGTACAGGTACAAGGTCTGTTAGACCAATTGAGCGAACGAATTTACTATCCAGATTGCGTCAATACATAATTATTTACGTGCGATTTAAAATGCAAAATTAAAAGCATTTTGTTGGTACTTATCGATTTATTGTAAAAAAATCGGTTTTAAAATCACTTTTAGACATCGAATTGAGCGTTTATTCTTTTTTAGAAAATATACTATTTATACACTTAATTTTATGATAAATAAATATTACTTTAGCGCTGGGTCTGGGTATTTTTTGTATGGGATTTGATACAGCGCCTTTAGACACTTTTCAAAAAAGAGTAAAATACCCTACTAGAATGTTAAAATGATTACAGTGTTATATACAAAAGACAAGTAATTTGTATTACGAATGTTTCTTGTACCTTATCGTATTTCTTTTTCTTCTTACATTCATGTGTGATGTTGCTTCTATGCATAGCACAGCGAAATGGTTGTTGCACGCGTATCTGTACAAAAATGAAACATAGTTATTAATAATTTAATAAAATTATCTGTCCCTGCATCGTCATCCTCATTACTGAGGGTTGCGATCATTGGCACAAATCACATTCTACGCACGATCCTGAAACAATCTTCCTTCATTTTGTTCTATTCTCGGTATTGTGCAAAGCAGCATGGAAAGATGTACCGAGTGCAGTGATGATCAGATTGGACCAACGCATAAAGCTACGTCTTCTTATGTTCGTTTTGACCCACTATACCTAAATAATCCCCAAGTGGGAGGATCTCTTTACGAAGGTAGCCCCTAAAAAAATCCCTTACCCAATATCATCTCCACCTTCAAGTGTTCCTTAAAGATTCGTGACAACGAAATTGACAAAAAGCGTTACCTAGCTTAGCTCTGGTTTAACATGAGCTCAAAGTCATTGTTTAGGGCAGTGGTAAACAAGATACAATTAGCCTTAATGATTGCCAACCTTCGGTAGAAGATGGTACTGCAAGAAGAAGAAGAAACTTAGCTTAAGTAGCCCGTAAAAGTTAGGGAACGTTGGTGAAAACCCTTTTCTCTCTCAAACTCTCTCTCCAAAGCTCTCGTTAGACTGTGGAGACCTATCCGTGAGCAAAACCCGAAGACCTCAGATGCAGTGGCAGCGCTGGATCGCCTCCTCCGATCCGAGGATCCGAGGATCCGAGGATCGCTCATTCATCTGCCAGCTTCTCCCAATTCAACTTCAATATAAACCACAAGAGTTGGGAAAAGTTAGCGGATTAATAAACTAATGTTTGAGTTATTATGTACCTTTCCTGTGAGAGCAGCTTGTGGGAGTAAAGTGAGGCTGCCATGCCCCTACTCGTTGGATCCCCATTCTGCCACTCCTCACAGAAGGTATCGAGTGCTCGCTCGCCGCTTGCATGTGAGCCGTGCCAAATTAACTTTTGAGGCCTAAAACAATTTTATCTTACAAAATCTGTAATATTATATATAATGTAATATAGAATTAAAACATTAACATAATTATTATAAATGACGTGCACGACAGTGTGCACGAGGACAGCTTATCTCTAAGGAAGAGATTTCTTCCAGAAGAAACGAGTGAACCAGGTTAACGTATTTAAGAACAGATCAAATCAGAAATACTCGAGCCTAGTAAATAATGTACATTTTGCAAGCTGCTTACCAATTTGAGTCCACCATGATATTTTTTCCGCTAAAACTGTAAATTTTTAAAGGCCCCACCATAGTACCGCCATTACCGTCGAAAATGTCTGCGAATGATTTGAAGAGAGTATCACCCTGTATATTAATAACAGGCAAGTGTCTATCTGCATATCTTACAGTTGCATCAAGGTTTTGAATTCTGAAAGAGAATCTAAAATTAATCTTCTTAAAACCGATTAATTGTGTTATATTTATAATATTATAATAAGCTTAACATTTGGAAGTACAATTTTTTTTTCTTTGGATACATGACGCTCACTAGATTAGCTTAATGATTGCAATGAATTCTGACGAACTATGTATCCTATCCTTTATAAGAAACATATAATTGTGATGTTGTAACTGTGAAGTTATAATTCTACGCATTTATTGCGATCCGCCGTCACTGAGGTTAATAAGTTATTTAGTAAATTGGCCTGGCAGATGACCTTTTCTGTATAATTGTTTATTTTATCTCTAATTCTGTAATTTCTAAAGCTAGCTTAGAACAGAAAAGTTAAAAGTACCTGCTAGTAAGGAAAGCTCTGAAGGTGCCTTTCAATCCAGCGCGTCTCGCTTGTCGGTAGCAGGCATAGTCTGCTCGGCGGACACCATGCATGTTGCCAGAGAGCGGCTCATTGAGAGCTATCAGACGAAGCTGTGGCAATTCAAAAATACATATTATATCAAAAAAAAAAAAGAATATTAATGAAGTCTTCAGGAAAAAGGAAGACGGGTAACACCGAGGCCTGTGAAAGTCCAGGCAAGAGACCTTTGTTCAACAGTGGACGTCAATCGGTTGATAAAGAAGAAGAACAAGGAAAAAGGAAAAGAAAGAAAAGGAAATATTACATGTAAACAATATTTTTTTGCTAACAAAAGATGGTGCAAGAATTTGTAACATTATTTAACTAGGTACATATTGCAATATTTTGCTCTTTAAAAATTGGAACAGCTTAGTTTTTTACCGGCTTTGCTAAATATCATCTGATCAGATCAGTGTAAAGTGCGCCAACATGAAAAACATTAATCATTTTGAACTTGAAACTTTGAAGAATGCGGCGCATAAAAGATAAGAAAAAGTAGTCCGTATTCAACTTAACCTGAAGACGAACGAGTACTTAAAATTTTTAAACAAAAATGACAATGGTAATAGCAACAATTGTCTATTTTGACGAGTACAGCATTTTCTAATTGGATTTCCCGATTGAAACACCATTTTTAATCAGCTGAGTTTCTCACAATTTTTCAAGTTGACCAGACTTCCGTTGCAGCAGCAACTGTCTGAGCTTAGTTATAAGTTCCATTGTGATATCTCCAATCCATAACTTTGAAGCCAACCGTCATTATCAACTGGGCAATCGCCATAGGTATACATACACTTGGTCCCATTGGTATGGAGTTGTCGATCAGGTTCGATATTGGTGGCATGTGGACCAGACTGGCTGCGGGTATCGGTGGAGTGGCTGGAGTGGGGGCAGCAGTTACCGGTATGTTTTGAGTGACTAGTGATCCCAACTAAAACAAATATTTTTTAATATCATAGCCTAGTGTGGACATCTCTGACTTTTCGAATTACAATTAAATCACATGCTTCAACGCTGAAGGAAAACATCGTGAGGAAACCTGCACGCCTGAGAGTACTCCATAATGTTCTCAAAGGTATGTGAAGTCTTCCAATTCGCATTGGGCCCGCGTGGTGGACTACGGCCTATAACCCTTCTCTGAGAGGAGACCTGTGCTCAGTAGTGAGCCGTAGATGGGTTGCTGATGATGATGATGGTGATGAAGAAGTAAGTATAATGGATTATGGTCTGGTATGAATAATAGTTATAATGGATTGTAGAATCCTTACTAATATTATAAATGTGAAAGTGTGTTTGTTTGTTGGTTTCCCCTTCAATCACGCTGCAACAAGCTATGGATCGACGTGATTTCTGCATGGGAATAATTGAGGGCCTGAAGAGTGACATAGGCTACTTTTAATCCCGGAAAATCAAAGAGCTCCCGCGGGATTTTAGAAACTAAATCCAAGTGGAATGGGAATCCAAAGTTATGGGCATCAGCTAGTATTTTATAAAGGTTACCTTAAGGTATACCTAACGAATAGAAGTTATTTTTCCTAATAACTTACCAGAACATACTGCCAGCCTGAGTTGACTTTAACGAATAAAGCCTGTTCTTCAACGACATACGCAAGGGCGCCTACAGGATTTGTTGAAGCCAGCTGAGTAAACAACAATAGGTAAAGTGAATACTTAACTACTCTCTATTTTATGACGATGATGATGACGATGATGATTATGTTTTATCTTTTCAATAAATAATATAATATCTCTGTACATTAGATTCAATATCAATGTTCAAGTATCCTTTGTTTGTTGATAAATAATCCTTATTTATTTTTCATCGTAAACCCAATATTTACGTCATAAACAAAGGAACATTAATATTTATCTTTTTACCTTGTAGCTTGGATGTTACTCTTTCCCAACTGCTTTCAATGTATCACACATTGGACAGGTCATGATGACACTCGTAAGATTGAGGCAAATCTATAGGTTCAAGAATCATCAAAATCGGTTTGGTCCAAACGTTTAGTCTCTTGAAGCCTCAAAGATACGAGTAGGTACTAACTGGTTTTAGGATCTTAAAGCCTAATGATGACAATGTTAAACACGACTAATATTCCCCTTTTAAACTAAGAGTAGGTAATAATTATGAAAATATTGCAACGGGTATGGTTTTAACCATCCACCTTTCGGATTTTAATCTGCTCCAGTTAAATGAAAATAGTACGTAAAATGTTTTCTTTAGAATAAAACTAAGAAAATAATATTGTTAATTTTAATATTACATTACCTAACTTAAAAATCATGTAAACATAAAATCTACAATAAATAATAAGCTACTAAAATAATATTGTACAATTTAAATTTATATTGTACCAATTTTTTTGTAGTACCAATTTTTAAATTACGTTTTGGTTTTTGCTGTTTAAATTACATTGCGCTGTTATCTATGACTCGGGTTTTGCCAGTATTATTATTTTTGTCACGAAATACAAATAAAAATAGGTATACCTTCATCAAGTCCGAGGTCGTTGGGAACACTGCAGCACCAAGTGTATGTTTATTAGATTCATCATGGTGTGCCCTGGATTCTGATCCGAAAGACGCTGCAAGCAAATAATTCATCAACAGGTAACCAAATCCTCACTATTCTTAATAATATTATGTATTAGGCATAATTATTGCGAAAGTAAATACTTGTCAGTTAGGCCTAGCGAAAACCCTGACCTGAGAGGAGACCTGTGCTCAGCAGTAAGACGTTAATGGGTTGCTCATGATGATGATGATAATAATTGCGAAAGTATGTTTGTTTGTAAGTTTATTGGTTTAATGATAAAGGTTTGTCCTACAAATATGCAGCAATGGAGCAAATGATCGACGTGATTTTTTTGCATGGATATATCATTGTGAATTGGAGAGTGGCATTACCTGCCTTTTATGCCGGAAAAACATAGGGCAAAACCTAGTTCTATTAATTACATTTAAACTTTGATATGCCTACTGTAGCACACCTAGTGCTACATATTTTGTCGAGTCGGCACATTCGATTATACAGGGTGGGCCAAACCAGGTGGATATAAAATTTTTTTTAGATTGTTCACTTAGGGGCCTACCAGGACCCGGAAGGAAAAAAATCGGCTCCCACCCGATTACGAGAAAAAAATTTTTATTTAAATTTTTGGAATATCATTGCTTTGACGAACTTTTAATTTTTTTTAAATTTTTCCAGTGACAATTTCCGCAATTTTTTTATGGAATATCTTTACCTAATAACTGTACTCTCTTAGAAAAAAATTCCAGTCTGGTTAGCTGATTTTAAGAGCATTAAATTTTAAATTATTTCAAGAAAATTAAGTTCATCCAAAATCTACAGAAAACTTTAAAATTCCATTAAAAATAAAAAAAGAGGTTCATAGCACTGGTGATTTTTTAAAAACTGTAGCAACTTATGTTCTTTTGATTGCCACAAGAAAAATTGTGTGTCAATGTGCCGGATAAAAAGTTATGATTTTTCAAAAGTCTTCGTTCCTCATTCGTGTAAATAACGACCTTATTGAAAAAAATGTTAATTGTTTGTGGAGACTGCAATATGTCCTTTAATTTTAACTGCCTCGTTGGTCTCGTGTTTGACTGCGGCCGACGAGGTCCCGGGTTCGAGTCCCGGGTCGGACCATATCAAGTAATGGGGTTTTCCGTAAGAAATTCTCAGTACTAGCCCGGAGTTAGGAAGTTGGCGTTGTTTCACCCCCGTACCTTGGAGAGCACGTAAAGCCGTTGGTCCTGCGCCTAATCTCTCTCCGGTCATGTCGAATTTTCCGTCCTATAGGGCTATGAGAGTAAAGAAACAGAGAGTGCACCTGTGCTCGCGCACACACCTGTGCACTTTAATATCTCCCGCACAGATCGTTAATCTCTCTGAAGATAGGCCGCCGCCGTGGCCGAAATTCGGAAAAATAAAACATTGTTTTATTTTTCTTTCTCTTAAAAATGTAGATACCGTCAGTCATCATTAAAGGATTAATGTCCTCCCGACCAAATTTCGATCACGGTGACCTATCTACAGAGAGATTAACCATCTGTGCGGGAGATATTAAAGTGCACAAGTGTGTGCGCGAACATAGGTGCACTCTCTGTTTCTTTACTCTCATAGCCCGATGGGACGGAAAATTCGACACGACCGCGACCGGAGAGAGATTAGGCGCAGGCGGAGAGAGATTAGGCGCAGAACCAACGGCTTTACGGGCTCTCCAAGGTACGGGGGTGAAACAACGCCAACTTCCTAACTCCGGGCTAGTACTGAGAATTTCTTACGGAAAACCCCAATACTTGATATGGTCCGACCCGGGACTCGAACCCGGGACCTCGTCAGCCGCAGTCAAACACGAGACCAACGAGGCAGTTAAAATTAAAGCACATACTGCAGTCTCCACAAACAATTAACATTTTTTTCAATAAGGTCGTTATTTACACGAATGAGGAACGAAGACTTTTAAAAATCATAACTTTTTATCCGGCACATTGACATACAATTTTTCTTGTGGCAATCAAAAGAACATAAGTTGCTACAGTTTTTAAAAAATCACCAGTGCTATGAACCTCTTTTTTTATTTTTTAATGGAATTTTAAAGTTTTCTGTAGATTTTGGATGAACTTAATTTTCTTGAAATAATTTAAAATTTAATGCTCTTAAAACCAGCTAACCAGACTGAAATTTTTTTCTAAGAGAGTACAGTTATTAGGTAAAGATTTTCCATAAAAAAATTGCGGAAATTGTCACTGGAAAAATTAAAAAAAAATTAAAAGTTCGTCAAAGCAATGATATTCCAAAATTTTAAATAAAAATTTTTTTCTCGTAATCGGGTGGGAACCGATTTTTTTCCTTCCGGGTCCTGGTAGGCCCCTAAGTGAACAATCTAAAAAAAATTTTATATCCACCTGGTTTGGCCCACCCTGTATATTATTAGTATTTGTGAACAACAAAGCCGACTCGAATCAAATTTATAAATCGTTTAACTACATAATTATTAGGTTTAATCGATTTTACCGCCCGGCTTTGCATACTAGATAACAAGTAAGCTATAATTTTACTTTCTTTAAATTTAATTTCTTAAATGTAACTCAGTTCTATAATAAAAATTTAGTAACCTACTAATAACTAAATAAATCTATCTAAACTAAACTAAATAAATAAATAAATCAGAACACGTATAAAGTGTTCACCATAGTCCTCCGGTATTGTAACCTCTATCTCTATAGCGTTTGATAATAATAATAATAATATTATATCTCATATAATATTAGGTAGGGCCTTAATTTGGACAAATACTTACATGGATTTTCCTTATTTCTATCCTTTAGATCATGTAATTCTTTCAGAGCCTTTAATTGGTCTAAAGGACTTTTTGGAACTGATATCCAGCGGCGTGCATTAAATTATAGAATGTTAGACAAAATAATGCGTGAGTGTTGTGGAGCACTCGGTTGGAACGAAGTTCCTTTTAATAATAAATCTATATATATAAAATAAAGTGGTGTTAGTTACACTATTTATAACTCAAGAACGGATGAACCGATTTGGCTGAAAATTGGTGGAGAGGTAGCTTAGAACCAGGAGACGGACATAGGATACTTTTTATCCCGTTCGACCGCGTTTCCGTCAAGTCACTATAAAACGTGGTATAAGAAAAACGCATCGTACATGGAATAACAAAACGCAAATGACAGTGGAATAACAAAACGTAAATGACAGCTAAACGTAATTTTGTCTTTGGTTAAGTATGGTAAAAAATTTGACAATTATAAAAAGTGTTATAATAAAGCATTACTGATATTATAAATGCGAAAGTGTGTTTGTTTGTTGGTTTGTCCTTCAATCACGTCGCAACAGAACAGCGGATTGATGCGATTTTTTGCATGGGTATAGTAATGGATGTAGTAGAGGTTCCACAGACCGGGAGAGCTACTTTTTATCTCGGATAATGAAAGAGTTCCCGCGGGATTTTTAAAAACTAAATCCATGCGGACGAAGTCGCGGGCATCAGCTAGTTAATAATAAAAAAAAGTAAAAAAAAATCTTAAGTCAAGATTCGGATCTCTGAACCGATAGTTTCACTCCTTCATTTAGCTGCTACGCCAACAAAGCTGTAATGGAACGTGTTTAATAAACGAACGCAGCAAGTGTCGTGACGGAAAATTCTTACACTTTTTTATCGCCTTTCCCCAAACCGTCCAAAATGGAACTTCGTTCCAATAATGCTATGGTACCTATATATTAACCATCTGGTGTTTGTTTAGAGATGGTAGTAATGGTGATGGTTAAGAATTCAGCCTCCCTTTCGGGGATCCAGGATTATATCCCAGGCATCTAATCTTTGACTTTGCGTTTTAAGCAATTTAAGTATTTTTTTCTTTTCTTATACTGATTACTGAGTGTAAGATCTATAGATGGCACTCTCACTCAGCTCAGACTCAAGAGTGAGTTAAAACGAGACAGATTTATGTCATTACATATTTGTGTCTCATTTTAACTCTATCTTGAGTCTTGAGCCGAGCCAGAGTACGATCTATAGATCTCAGCCTGAGTACCAAAGTGAAGAAATCTATATGCCTGAGAGTTCTGCATTAATTAGCCAATCTGCACTTAGCTAGCACAATGTGTGGACTACGGCATACATACGCTCTTCTCATTCTAGAGGAAACCTGTGACCAGTGGTGGACCAGTGATGGGTTAGATTAAAGAAAAAAAAAATTGTAAAGTCTTAGTAACAACAATAAATGAAGAAATTCGTCACACTTTACGTGTATAAAACAGAAAGGGATGGGGATGATTAAAAAAAATAATTTTACCTGGTTTACCATAGAACTTTGTACTGCCATGTACCGGATACTCTTCAACGAAGCTGACACCGGGTTCGCCTTTAGGTCCAACGATTGATATTCCAGGGGTCCCTGGTGATCCTGGAGGACCGGGTGGTCCAGGTGGCCCGGGCACATACTGAACTGGATCAGATCTAGGGCCAGGCGGGCCAGCGGGTCCCGGTGGACCCTGGGCTCCTTTAGGCCCAGGCATGCCGTCGTAGCCTCGATCCCCTTTTTCACCTTTGAACTGCATTGTTAAGGGTTATTTAAAAACTTTAAAAAAAAAATAAGTAAATCAGTTCAATAAAATCGCTCAAGTACATCATCATCATCAGCAGTAACAACATCAGCAACCCATCAATGGCTTACTACTGAGCACAGGTCTTCTCTCAGAGAAGATTAGTAGGCCATAGTCCATCTTGTTCGCCTAATACAGAATGGCAGACTTCACACACCTTTGAGAACATTACTATGGAGAACTCTCAGGTGGCGTACACGTTTCCTTACGATGTTACCCTTTACAATCAAATCTATATATATAAAAGAAAGTGGTGTTAGTTACACTATTTATAACTCAAGAACGGATGAACCGATTTGGCTGAAAATTGGTGGAGAGGTAGCTTAGAACCAGGAGACGGACATAGGATACTTTTTATCCCGTTCAACCGCGTTTCCGTCAAGTCACTATAAAACGTGGTATAACAAAAACGCATCTGACATGGAATAACAAAACACAAATGACAGTGGAATAACAAAACGTAAATGACAGCTAAACGTAATTTTGTCTTTGGTTAAGTATGGTAAAAAATTTGACAATTATAAAAAGTGTTATAATAAAGCATTACTGTTATTATAAATGCGAGTGTGTTTGTTTGTTGGTTTGTCCTTCAATCACGTCGCAACAGAACAGCGGATTGATGCGATTTTTTGCATGGGTATAGTAATGGATGTAGTAGTGGTTCCTCAGACCGGTAGAGCTACTTTTTATCTCGGATAATGAAAGAGTTCCCGCGTGATTTTTAAAAACTAAATCCATGCGGACGAAGTCGCGGGCATCAGCTAGTATATAATAATTTATGCATATCATACTTATGATAGTGTGTTTGAGTTGATTTTTCCTTCAATTACGAAGAAACGCAGAAACTGATCTCTGTGATTTCTTGCTCTGATATGAACATAGAGATTTGTATAAGATTATTTTGACCCGGGAATATAAAACTAAAGGGTTAATCTGTGATTTTCGTATACTCCTTCGTCGTTACATAAATCTTCATGAAAATGTTGAAAAAAGACATGGCCCTTTGAACAGTTAAGTTGTGGCGTTGTTATTATTATTATTCTTCTTCTTCTTCTTCTTTATCAACCTATAGACGTCCACTGCTGGACAAAGGTCTTCCACAGGCTTCGGTCTTGCGCCGCTTGAATCCAGCGGCTCCCTGCGACTCGTTATTATTATTACTACTATGGATTTGAAAAAGAAACTTACCATAGAAACATCTAAAATGTTTATTCCTGGATCGCCCTTTTCTCCTTTTGGTCCAATCAGCCCTGGAATTCCAGGAGGTCCTAATGTTCCCGGTCTACCCTATAAATTAATTGAATTTTATTTTTCATTATGCACAAAATATTTAAGGTTAAGATATACTTTAGGCAACTATTTTCTTAGGTATCACGCAGGCATATCCATAAGTCGATTCCATAAGCAATCATTTAGGCTGATAATATTATTTTATAAGTACCTTCATATTCTGATCGGCATGTAACAAATAATAAATTAAACTTAAGTGAAATAATAAACTTCAGAAAATATTCAAATTAATTTGTGAATATTTAACTCAAAACAAATACCTACTAAACTTATTATTTTAATCAAGATTAAGATTATTGTCAACACTATTTGCCGTCAAAAATAAAAAAATTATCCGTAAATTGCGAAAAAACATGAAAACATTGACATCTGATTTTCGTTAGTAATAATCCGGAACTACCCAGTGGGTGTCAGAGAGGATTTCCTCTACTGTACTTAAATTAAAGAATATTGGCTCGGCAATACAAAGTAGTTTTTGCAGCCACGCCAGGTCCACAATTTAGGTGCGATGTGTTTCTTGACAGCAAATAAAGTTGTAAATCACAACTTTGAATAGAAACAAGGTATAGAGATCAACTTACCATCCATCCAGGTAAACCAACGTCACCTTTCTCCCCGGGTTTACCAGGCATTCCTGGTATACCTTGCAGACCCTGTGGTCCACGTGGTCCTGGAGGACCTGGCCTTCCTCTTCGACCCCTTAAGCCAGCTTCACCCTTTTCACCCTGAAAATTGATTTCTATTTATTTTCTTAGCTTATTTTTTTATCGTGGCTTCTAGCTTATTTTATTTTCTTAGCTTATTTCCAAACTTCTCTATTTTTGGTAAGTACCTACATTGTTTGGCAAATAGTGATATCGGTTTTACCTAAACGTATCTAGGATTTAATTAGACCAATTTTGATCAAAATTTGAGTAGTATGCAATATTACTAGAGAGTGCGAGTGATTTTTAATTTGATACAAAAAGTAACAATATCAGTCCTTATTTTATTTACTTACTAGCTGATGCCCGAACTTCATCCCCTTGGATTTAGTTTTTAAAATTCCTCGGGAACTCTTTGATTTTCTGGGATAAAAAGTAGCCTATGTCACTCTCCAGCTCCTTAACTATACCCAAGCACAAAATCAACGTCGATCTGTAGCTCTGTTGTGGCGTGATTGAAGGACAAACCAACAAACACACTTTTGCATTTATAATATTGGTATGAGGTATGATCTTCCACGAATTAATTAACGGTTAGTTAACCATATTAACTCACCGTTTGTAATACCTATGAAAATAGGTATTACAAACGGTGAGTTATTATGGTTTGTTGCATTTCCTTCTAAATTGGTAGAAAAGAAGATATAATTACCTTGATGGTCATGATATCAGAGCCAGTAGCTGAAGTAATACTGACAGGGCCAGGTGGACCACGTTCCCCTCTTTCTCCTTTCAGGCCTGGTGGCCCAGATGGCCCTGCGATACCGGGCATTCCCGATGGCCCAATATCGCCACGTTCACCAGGTTTTCCATCTTTACCAGGAAACCCTGGAGTCCCATCGTTACCGTGGCTTCCTTTTTCTCCCTGAACAAAATGAAAGTTTTTCAAGCTTTTTATTGAAGACCTCTCTGGCTCAATAATACCAATAAGTGTTTGTGTGCATTGACTGTAAAAATTATGTCGAACTGAAGCAAAATATTCGTATTTTGCTTCAGTTCGACATAATTTTTAAATTAATTTAATAAAAGCTATATATAAGCTAACTGAAGCAAAATATTCGTATTTTGCTTCAGTTAGCTTATATATAGCTTTTATTAGCAAAATATTAGCTTCACTAACCTTTTCACCTTTGTCTCCTTTTGTTACTTGTAGTCGACCTGAAACAATTTCATGGTTTGACTAGCTTATACATTCAGCTTGTCCATTTCAAGAGTTGTAAAGTTCGTATTCGTACCTACCGGTTGTTAGGAATTCTGATTCATCTGATCCGAGAACGCCTACTGGCAAAGCTGGAGGACCTGGTGGACCGGGTATCCCTTGTTCTCCTGAACAGTAATTTTTATAATTATTACAAACTAGCTGATGCCCGCGACTTCGTCCGCATGGATTTAGTTTTTAAAAATCCCGCGAAAACTCTCATTATCCGAGATAAAAAGTAGCTCTCCCGGTCTGAGGAACCACTACTACATCCATTACTATACCCATGCAAAAAATCGCATCAATCCGCTGTTCTGTTGCGACGTGATTGAAGGACAAACCAACAAACAAACACACTTTCGCATTTATAATATCAGTAATGCTTTATTATAACACTTTTTATAATTGTCAAATTTTTTACAACCAAAGACAAAATTACGTTTAGCTGTCATTTACGTTTTGTTATTCCACTGTCATTTGCGTTTTGTTATTCCATGTCAGATGCGTTTTTGTTATACCACGTTTTATAGTGACTTGACGGAAACGCGGTCAAACGGGATAAAAGTATCCTATGTCCGTCTCCTGGTTCTAAGCTACCTCTCCACCAATTTTCAGCCAAATCGGTTCATCCGTTCTTGAGTTATAAATAGTGTAACTAACACCACTTTCTTTTATATATATAGATGTTATAATAAAACTTTCATCTAGCTTAATTATTATAATATAACTGCTATGTGAATGAAGCCTACTGAAGAAAAATGGTTGCAACTATGCACTGAACACCCAGGCCGTTGATCAGAAAAAAAAGAAAGAAAAAGAGGAAAAGAAAGAAAGATAAAAAAGAAAGAGTATAATTGTGTGAAATGTTGAATCACGTTTTGCCTTTCCTCAATAAATTACACTAATGACAGATACATAGTTAAATTATTAAACTTGAAAGTTTCGCAAACTGAAAAACCTCTTCTTCATTTGATTCTAAATTAATGAAATCTCGTCTTGTTTTTATGTGCATGTGTGTGTAATAAAGTTTAATCAATAAAATTATTTATTTTGATCTGGTGTGAAGATTTTTTTTTTTCTATTGGCATATATTTTTTATTTTCTGTGTTGATATTCTTACCCTTTTCCCCCTTTTCGCCGAATCGTCCATTGGCTCCTGGTAGTCCAGGTCTCCCATCTAGTCCCGGAGTGCCATGCTCGCCTTTTATTCCTCGATCACCCTTGGGTCCCGTGTAACCCTAACATTAAACACATGATTAACTTATACGCGATCAAGATGAGAATAGGAATGTTTCGCCACTTATTTATATTTCTCTCTTACTTATGTGTATATAATAAACTAAGAGAGAGAGAAATAGAAAATGGCAGTTTAACCTTCTACCTTTTTAGGGTTCCGTAGTAAACAAGGAACCCTTATAGTTTCGCCATGTCCGTCCGTCCGTCTGTCTGTCTGTCCGCGGTTTAGCTCAGAGACTATTGATACTAGAAATCTGTAATTTGACAAGAGTATAAATATCAATCACGCCGACAAAGTGGTGATTAAAATTGTGAAAAATATTTTTTTTAGGGTACCTCCCCTACATGTAAAGTGGGGATTAATTTTTTTTCTCGTCTATCCCATAGTGTGGGGTGTCGTTGAACAGATCTTTCAAAAATTTTGTGGGTGTGAGAACACCATTTTTCAATTCGGGGATCCGTTTGTGAAATATGACATTTTAAAGTGCTAAATTTTATTAGAGTCAAGTGTCCCCCCCCTCTGCCAGCTAAATGGTTGTATATAGGATACAAGAAAAAATTCACAGCAGTAGTATATGTAATGAATTTTAAAGGAAAACTATCATGGCTAAGTAGGGTTCATTAGTGAAGGAGTTATATCGGTTTTTCTAAGTTAGATATTACACGTAGTGTAAGTTGCATATTTTGTAGTATATTATAGTATTTAAACCATGGAACTCAAAATGTATGTTGAGACTTTCAACTACGGAACCCTACACTGCGCGTGACCCGACACGCACTTGGCCGGTTTTATTTCTATCTAAGTATGTGTAGCCAAGCTGAACGAACTAATATTTTCCTCTCCCCTCCAACGGTGTGGAAAGCTTATATTAGGAGTGGGCACTACAATAGTGCAGTGGGTGGGAATCGAACCGTTGACCTTACAGTTTTTAGTCCTTCGAATATTGAGGTTACCTATTACCTACTTTACTATACCCTATATTATGTGTTTGCTAAGTTTTATCGAAAAAAGCTTTGTTACAACATGCGTTGTTTATAAATTCTTTGTATCTTTAATTTGGGGTCCATTAAATTTCTTTGGCAGTTAAATTTTGAAGGGCTTTTAAGTGATCATTCGTTTAAATAATTTTTAAAATCGCAGTTTATGATCACTTAAAATAAACTTTATGCATTTTAAAAGCACTGATACGTTTGTGATGCCCATTAGAGCGTCCAAAAGCGTTTTTCAATAATTACCTACCCCAATTTGAAATCGAGCAAGGTGTTCGTTGCCATCAAAAATACATTAAGTAAAAATGTTTTCTTATGTTTTTGTCTTACACGGTCGCCTTTTGGTCCGGTTTGTCCAAGGTAACCTCTCTCGCCCTTTTGTCCCGGGAATCCTCTTTCTCCTTGAAGTCCGATAGGGCCAGGCTGCCCGGCATCACCTTTGGGTCCTGGAGCACCTGGTCTGCCAATAGCACCGCCGTAAGAACCCAACAGTGATTCCTATAAAATAATCATAAATTATATTATTGTTTTTACTACCTCGTCGGTCTGGTCACTAGACTAGTAAATACAAAAATAATAATAACTAGACTTTAGTGGTTCAAATGTTCGACTACGGGTGATGAGCCAGGATGGGTTCGATTTCCAGTTTGGGCCATAAAATGTTTTGGAATTCTCTGTCAATAAATTTATTGACAGAGAATTCCAAGCGCTTAGAATTTGAATTAGAATTTTGTGCTTAGAATTCTAAGCACTAGCCTAGAGTAAGAAAGTAGACGGTGTGTCATCCATCGTAGAGCATGCCTGATCTCTCTCCGGTGGGGAGTTTGGGAAGCCCAATACGCCTCATACTACTTCTGAGACTAATCGAGATATCCGAGAAATTTTAGAGGCTCCTCGCACTTCATACTTCGCCAGCATTCCTTATTGAGGCATTCGGGGACCGGGGCAAACCAGTCGCACCTCATGCGTCGCTGGCACTCCTACCATTCGTTAGGTAGGTACTTATTTAATAAACTTAGTCAATATGGTTCATAATTTACAAGTTAATAATGACAGAAACAATGAAACTTTAAGACAAGTAATATAACAAATTTTCCATCTAAAATTCATAATTTACTCGACAAAACAGAAATTGTTTTCAGATACGCGCCAACTTTGGCGACGAAGGATCTAATAAATTTCCGTATCTCCTCGTCCCTCGATGTGTATCTATCAAGAACGAAAGTCGTTCTAAAGTTTGTTGAAGTGGCTCGTTTGCGTTATACAATCGTTTCTCTTAAAATGTATACAACTTTTACTAAACAAGTAGCGTTTGATATAATATTATTATTAAAATTTAAATCAAACTTCTACGTCCTTCTTATTTTTTAACCCACAGACGTCCACAGCTTGACTTAGGTCTCTCGCAGCGAGATACAGTGTAGATACATGCTGAAAAATTCTGATCAAGAATCTTACCTTGTATATTTGTCTAGGCTTCCAATTTGACTGCATAAAGACAAAAAGTAATAAAATAATAAATAATGAAAGTACTTAGACTATATTACATATATTACAGTACTTCTACTAGTAAAGGTTTATTACCTTTTTAGGGTTCCGTACCAAAATGGTAAAAATGGAACCCTTATGGTGAGACTTTCTCCGTCCGTCCGTCCGTCTTTTTTTTTATTTATTTGGAGATAGGCTTTCGCTTGATACGACAATCAATACTGGAAAGCACTGATGAGGTCTAGGTTGGAGCGCGCTTGCCGTCTGTCACAGTCGATTATTTCAGTAACTATTAAAGCTATCGACATGAAATTTGGAATAGTTGTGTATAATAGTAGCCCAACAACATCATCAAAAAAATATATTAAAAGGGGGAAAGTCGGGGGTTTGAAATTTCAAAGTAAAATAACTATACCTAGTGGGGTATCATATGATTCGGGCTTTACCTGTACATTCTAAAACAGATTTTTGGAGTTTACTCCTTAAGAATCGATTTTAGGCGCCCGGTATGAGAAAAATCCGAGCAGTAAAATCAACCTATCAATGACCTCGTTACGTTTTTCACAACGATGCAAATTTCTACCCTAACGTTGAGTAAATAAGGTTGGTTTTCGCTTGAGTTGTCGAATGCCCGCGTTATGTTTTTTACAAAGATTATTTTGCGAATTATTAACGATTATTGCGAAAATTATTTTAGTGTGATTAAAAAAGGGGGGGAAATCGGGGGTTTGTCAAACTAAGGTAACTATACCGAGTTGGGAATCATAATTATGAAAGGGCTTTACCTGTACATTCTAAAACTTTTTATTTATATATATATAATAGTTTTTGTTTAATCGCCCCCCCCCCCCCCCCCCCGCAATGGCAGCATTGCCCCTTTTGGTTGGCTTTGAACTAATTTTGGGCAAGGCCAGCTCTTGAATCCCTTTGGATAGACTCCATGACCTTTTTACCCGAGTACGGAGGAAGAGTTGTGATTTTAGCAGCCTATTTATGTGAGTATTTACGAATTTTACACTGTAACGCCGAAACTACTGGGAAGATTTTGATGAATGAGAATTTATTTTGATAAAGGCTACATTTTATACGCACAAAATCAAGATGAAGGATGTTATATACATCCAATTTTCCATACAGTCGTTGTTACAGCTTTTAAACTTTCTCATTTGTCGATCGATGTACAACTTATACAAGTAGAATCACAACTTCTACTGGTATAAGTTACGATCGACGTAATATTGTTAAGCGCAGGAAGATTTAATCTAACGACGACAAAAAAAAAGTTTACCAAATATATAACTAAAAGGCCTTATAGGTAACCATTGAGGGTCAGGCTACTATGATTAGCAATAAACAATCAACAGCGGATGCATCTGTTTCACACGTTATGATTGGCTAAAATAATTTTGCATCTATCAAAAAAATTACAAGACATTCGCAGGCAAATCGTTGTAGCATTTAAAAACAATAGTGCTGCATGTATTAGCATTGAGTACAAAGTAAGATAGTATTAGGTCCTATTCAGTACCTATTTACTTCCGCGCTCTTGGTGGTAGTAAAACTACTGATAACAGTAATCTGAGGTACCTACCATTATTATCATAGACATCATTAACTTTGATTACTTTAATATACATAATACTATATTTCGGCCATGAATTCATGATGAATCTCATAATTTCCACAACAGGAAATTAACTGGTCAGGAAAACTGATTTGATTACATTTTCATGATTTAAACACAGGTATGATATAACTCCACGAGTTTGAATAGTTGTTGGCATGTTTTTATAACAGCATAGTATATTTTTGTATACGTAGGCACTAAGCTCCATAATAATATTAAAACCAATTCACATTTCCCTTTTATATTTTTATACTAACAAAATGGTACCAATGATTACAATTTCTCCTTCCATTCAACCAATCAGCTTACATTTCCGTTTCAATACGTTTTCAAGTCAAATTAAATTCTATTCCTAATTAATTTCCTTTTCCGGTATCATGCCACATAATTACTATAAAATCTATTACCTTATTTCCGGTCAAATAATATTATTTTAAAAGTCAAATAATTTATAATTGAAAATAGTCTAACAGTATAAATAAATATCGAAACAATACCTTGAGATATTGTATGTACCTAGTCCCTCTTTCAAAGAGAGAGAATAACATAATTACACTATCGCAGTTTTAAATTTATCATGTTTAGCCTCTCCGAATCTCTTTGAAATACAGCAAGTAGGTGCGAGTCAAATTCTATGGTCTTAATAACATCGCTGTCTGAGGTGAATCTCGCAGCCGTTCAAGAAAGTGCTGGCTAGATCTTGTAAGCGCAGACATTATGAGATTCAATAAACTGAAGAAATTGGATGCACAATGTCGGGCAAAGTGTACAAGCATGCTGGAGAGTGGCTATTAACATTAATAAAAATATTCGCCGTTCTGAGAGGAACTAATATTTGCCTCTCCCCTCCAAATAAGCGTAAAGCTTATCTTAGGAATTTGGATTGGGAACGACAATAGCGCAATGGATGGATTGAACTGTCGACCTTTCAGTTTTCAGACCGCACCTGTATCCGTTAGGCTATTGAAGCTTCGACCAATGGTAGATCTATTGTATGGTTTATAGTTACCTCAAAATTACTATAGTCTGATGATCCTGGAGGTCCAGGTGGTCCAGGAGGGCCCGTGCTGCCTGGTCGTCCGTCGACACCTGGCTCACCCTTTGAACCAGGTTGACCTTCCGGTCCACGGGGTCCATCATCTCCCCTGTCACCTTTTTCACCCCTCAGCCCCATCGGTCCACGATCACCAGGCATTCCTGGCTGACCCTGTCACAGGTTATCATAATTGACAAGAGTATCATATTATCATACCTACATACTATGTTATGTGTTTTGAAAGGTTTTGTCAACATTTATCCAACGACACTCCACCCAACAGATGTGATTCCAACAATGGAATAGATGAGTAAAAAATATCGTCCCCGCTTTACACTAAAAATTCTATCCTAGATTTTATTTTACAATTTTATAGGCATAATTAATATATATTATAACAGCTTTCTTGTACCAATCCAATAGTCTTGTATTTTATAAAATACGCCGCCTGAATCCAGCACCTCCCTGTTACTCGTTTGGTGTCGTCAGTCCACCTAGTGGGGGGTCTGCCAACAGTGCGCTTACCGGTGCGGGGTCACCACTCAAGCACTTTGGGTCCCCAATGACCATCAGCCCTTCGAACTATATACACCGCCTATTTCCACTTTAGTTAGGAATATCTAGGAATACTTACAGCTATTCCTGGTGCCCCAGTTCGACCATCAGCTCCCACCATGCCCGGAGGTCCTGGTGGTCCCTGTAGCTCTGGATGTGTTTGGAGGAGTGATAGTATGACGCTAGAGTTGCAGCCGCAGTGACCAACCGATGAGTAATTCTCACCGAAGATTTGCTGCAAGGAAAGGTGGTGAGTTTTAATGAAAGCGGTGACACAAACCACCGCGGTGGAAGTCTCCCACAACGCTAACAAACACACACAAGCTGAAAAAAATAACGTGGGATGAAAAAAAACTGGCTAAGCGCGAGTCGGACCCGCACACGAATGGCTATTAAGAGCAATCCAAAGATCGAGCAAAACCAAGACTTTAACCATAAAGTATGGAGGTCCGCTTTAATGATTTTTTTTTAATTATACGAACGACAATAGGGCAACGCGTGGGATCGAACCTGCGATCTTTCAGTTTTCAGCGCGCAAGTTTAACCGTTGGGCTAAATCATAAGTCAAATTTTGACCTCACGGTAAAGTATTGAGTATACACTCTGTCTGTCTGTCTGTCTACCTGCGACGCAATCAGAGAGTAGATTTCTGAGTTATTTATACGAACCTTCACAACATTCCTCTGGATCAGTTTGCATGTAAAAAAATAACGATAACATTAGTACAGGGCACAGGGATTATTTTAGCCGTAACCTTCCCATAACCGTCTGATAGGCAACTCACGTTTATTTTGACGTGAGTTAAGAAGTAAAAGTAAGCTACAATTTTCAAACTGGATAGAAACGCTAGTGATATAATCTAAATCTTTTAATCGCGCTTATAATTTATCCTTGCTAATATTGCTAAAATGTGTTTGTATGGGTATTGCTGAGGACAAAAATACAATTGGTTCTGCAGGGACTTAAAAAAACTCCACGTGGGTAATATCGCTGGCAAAAGTTAGTACCTACCTAAAATAAATATCGTAATTTAAGCAGATTGCCTATCAGCCCCTATTACAAAATGGAAAACAATAAAAAGGGAGGCATCAGTATGGAGACAGTGTGAATTCCAATAAGGGTTGATTTATGTTCCTCAATAAGAGTTTTGGGATTGTTCAAATAGAATTGCTGACGGCAGGGGTAGTAGCTTTTTATGTTTACAAATTAGAATATCTGTGTTCCCCATAAGAATAGAAAAGTTTTCGAATAAATTTTTACAAAGTGCTCAGGAATCGTCAAGTGAATCTATCATTGCTTCAGAATACCATTCAAGCCGAGAAAATGTCTTCAAGTAACTCGTATAATACCTATTATTATCATCAAAGAGGCATATTATATGAATTTTCAAATAAGGCCCACTGTGCTTCTCTATAATTTTAATTTAACTTTCAAAATCTTGGCATTTTATAGAAGTGGTCTTAATAAATGAACTCCTATATTTGGAATCATAATTATTATTATAAATAAAATAAAGATAGTAAGGCTAGTCCTAGAGGCTAGTGATATCCGGAATGTTGCTGGTATCAATTGGATGCCAAAGCGCGAGAATAAGCAACGTTGGCGCCTGCCTAAAAGAGGTTTGTTCAACAGTGAACGCAATGTAGCGGTTAAATAATAATTATGATGAAATAAACAATAGTTTTTTTGACCTATTGAGAAGTTGAAACGATTATTTCCCAAATGCCTACACTACAGTACAGATTTTATGATGCTGTTCCTGGCCAGCGGTGGTCCCGAGGCCAACCGAATAAAAGGTTGGTTAACATTGGCCGAGAAAACGCACGTGCCAAGTGCCAACGATCTTCAAAGGGAGGAAGGATGCTTTAGACTATGCAAACTGGAAGAAACTTAGCAGGAAAGTGGACCCTGGCGTAGGGACAAACGCTGAAAGCGAGAAGAAGAATTCTAACGACCACTACTCTACTACTACTCTACAGTATAAAATTGGATTGCAAATTTCTAACTTGCAATCCAATTTTATACTGTATTTAAATGAGCTCTATCTCCATGAATGGAAAACGGAGTCGTAAAGTGTAGAACATGCTAAATACCATTATGACAAAAACCATCGAAGAGCAAATGAATCGATTGCCTCAGTTGGAGCACTGGAGTGGTGCCAAACGCATAATGAACTAAGTTATGATCGCACCAATTCACTGAACCGCAGTTTCCTTGCTTCGTTTGGAAGTAACACTCAGGAAAATTGGTACGAATATTCGGGAAAGGGTCAAATATCGTAACTGAATTGTGAGAAAAATTCGCTCCGGCAACCTTCAATTACGTTTGGTCAATAAAGTTTTGGAATGATCAGTTAAATAATATTAGGAAGTGGTTAGTACTTTTACTTTTGTTTACAGTTTTACAAAACTTTACTAGTCTTAGAAGAGCAGTGACAATGTTTGGATTGCGAGTATAAATTGTCTTATGATTTTCATCAGAAATCTGTGCTTTTAACAAGTTTGTTTTTAATTAAGATATTTTAAATTTTTGCAAAGTAACATAGACACAAAATTAAAGTTAGCTAAGTAGTAATTAAGTTAATGATACTGATTATTTATTTATTAAAATAATTTATAATCAAATTAAATGAAAAGTAACAGCAGTTCAAGATGTTGAAGAGTTTTGAGTAACGTGCTTGACATCAAATTTTAGTAGAAACTTAAAATATTAAAATAGCTTACACCATCGCCTGAGCCGGAAATTTCTGTAAGAGCCGTGGTGCCTGGTTGACCTGGTGCTCCGGGGGGCCCTGGTGGCCCTGGGGGCCCCCGAATCGACTCTCCTGGTGGACCCTATAAGGATAACATATATTAGAACCTAAATAAAATAAGAGGAATAAAAATAAATAAAATATGGGCGGGGCATATAGTTCAAAGAACTGATAGTCGTTGAGGTCCCAAGGTATTGGAGTGGAGGTCTCGCAGTGTTGGCAGTCCCCCTTTAAGTGCACTAACGATATAGAAGAGGCGCAGGGCAAGCCGTTGGATATAAACGGCGCAAGACCGATACATATGAAAGTCTGGATGCAAGAAACATGCTTTGGTGTTGCCGCTTGAATCCACTGGCTAACTGCGACTCGATTGATGTCATTTATCTACCTAATGCCTAGTTTGGTCTGGAAGTGGTCTGCCAAAATGCTATTGAGATGCGCTTTGAGACTACACTTTGGTGTATCGGCCCTTTGAACTACTCGTATGAGAATGTGCTCTATTAACACTTCATCTTCACAATTAGTTGAAATATGCTGGTTATACTGATTCTTGAAAGCTCGATTACGTAGAGAAACAAACAGCATAGCTTTCGCCATCATCCTATATGAGTGACTTTGAGCTTTCTTCTGTGGCCCAACATGGTGTCACCATCTTGCTTTTGATAATATAATATGATCATCATTTTGCAATACTGTGCGTTGTAGAGTCAACATCTCCTGAGGAAACTTCAGTGTTGGAGTGAGGCGTGCGCAGAGCTGTATGACTTAGAGATTTGTAGTGTTGCTATTGCTAGTAATAGTGCATATTGCTTGCTTATTTCCGTATTCTGTATATGAAGTATTGAGGGAGCAAGTAGCTATGCGCTAAGTTCATAAACTCGCTCGTTTAGCGAATTATAGCAAAATAAGTTAGTTGTTTCTTGACCCTCATAATCTGTCTTAATGAAGTAAGAAGCAGTAAGTTGTATAGCTGGAGTGTATCTAATTTACCCTATTCTCTATAATTCTCTTAAATAGGCAATTACATAGTACTTTTCTATATAGAATGATGAGTACTATCTGTTTACGAAGAATAATGTAAATATAAAATTTGAAGCTGGTAAAATAATAAACTTTATCAAATATTAAATCAAACAAGAACCACCTGGTAATCACACTTTATTCTACAAAGCGCCTGTAAGATAATATCGGCAATGTTAAACTCAATCATGCTACAAACCATTTCGAGTAGGCTTCGCACGAGTACCATCAAGCACGGATGATCAAAACAGTGTTAAGTGCTGTATAATGACTCTATATCATGGTACGGGCGCTGAGAGTGTGCTCTTAGCCATACGACACGGATTCATCACGATTTTTATCATATACTTATTTTATACATTTGCGATCTTCTTTTTCTTTATCAACCGGTAGACCTCCCAATATTGAACAAAGGTCTCTCGCATGGACTTCCACAGGACTCGTTCTTACACCGTCTTTATCCAGCGGTTTCTCGCGACACATTTACTGTCTTTGGTCCACCTAGTGGGTTTGCCAACACTGCGCGTTCATTGGTCGCTTCTCCAGCGCCTTGGGACCCCAAAGACCATCAGCTCTTCGAAATATGCAATCTTATCGCATGTCCAAGAAGCGTAGAACACTATAACCCAACTAATCGACGATTCCATTGCTAAAGGTTAACATTAACACTGATCTGAGGCCCAGCTTAACTTGTCAGGGTATTATTTCAGGGAAAATTTAAATAGGAGCTTCAGAGCCTGACCTGTTACTTTGTGAATTAACGAACACATTTGCAGCTCCACACTATATCATTTATTTTTTTTAATATTACAGACCACAGTTATAGTTAGTCCACGCAGATGATGTCCATAAGAATATCAGCCATGCTGATTATGACCAACATTTCCCTCTACCCTCCAAATAAGCGTACCTGAAGCTTGTGTTAGGAGTCGGTACGACACTAGAGCAACGGGTAGGGATTTAACGGTCAACATTTAAGTTTTCAGTCCGCAACTTTAACCGTTATGCTATTGGAGTCTCACAATCAATATTATACTACTATACAATCTATTTTTCCTTACATTTACAAAAGGTAAACAGGTATTTTCCCGCAGAAATTCGTAAGCGACGCACTAAGCAAAGGACGTTCTTACAGCGCACCAACAATAAAATCGTCCTACAAGTGAAAACCAAACTCTAAAACGTCTTAAGCGCCCGGCAAAGGTAGTCAGTTACGCGTTTCGCCGAAACGTTTTTGCGATTTGTTTACCTTTTATGGGTCGATTTCATCAATGTAAAATAAGTTTTATCCGAGCGTAAAGACATTTTGGCAGATTTTCAATACCTACATAAGCTGTTAAAATATCGCTCGGAGAAGACTTATTTCACGTTGTTGAAATTGGCCCTAGGGGAGAGGGCACACTGGCTAATTTTAGCTGCAGCGATCGCGTGTTTTTATGGCTTTTAGCGATTTTATGGCCTCTTGCTTCTGCTGCGCGATTCCGCGATCGAATGCAAAAGGCCATAAAAACGCTAAAAACCATAAAAACGCGAACGCATTTGAGTCGCGAAAACGCGATGCAGTCGCATAGCGCCATAAAAACGCCGCGATCGCTGCCGCTGAAGGTAGCCAGTCAACCTTCTCCCTTAAGAGTGTCAGTACGCGTCAGTCGTGCTAGGGTTGAACGTCTTCTAATACAATATTTCCATAGTGCACAGAGTACAGAGGCTGAGACGCGGCGTTAATGACGCTCACGCACAGACGCGTGCGTCTGACGCTTGACGCGAGGATCAGAAGTCTACCTTGAGACAGGCAAATAAATAGTAACATGTGTTATCCTATTTGGTTGTAGTATCCGATCCGTGATGGCTAAAGAAGCTCACGTAGGCGGCGCTACAGACAATAAATCGAGTGGCAAAACAATGGAGGACGCCCTTTGTGTGGAAACTGCGAATTTTGCGTTCCAATCCCACATGTTTGTTAACCGGCGTGCGAGCACGTCTCTTTTTTCATTCGTAAGCTTTTTATTTGCTCCCGGATTAATTCACATTCACGCCAGATTTTATAAAGCGATTTTTTATATCCTAAAATCTTTTCGCGTTCGAAATAACAAATGAATATTTTTTCGGCACGCTTTTGAATATTTTTATATTCTTTGTAAATAAATTATTATTTTTTTATAAATAATTTACTCGTTTAATGGAAATATTTTAAGTAGCTGTTGATATTTAAGCTAGTGGTTCCAATTTTCTGCATTGATTCACCAATAATAATATTATGTAATTAGGAAAAAATAATTATGTAAATGGATGGTATCTTGCCCTTGGTCCTCTTTCCCCCTTTTCGCCTCTAAGCCGCAGCGGGTATCCTGAAATAAAAAATTAATAGTTAAAAATTAATAATGTACATTACTCCCCTAACGCCCTTTTATTTGTAGATTTCAATAAAAAACTATCCTGTTAAAATACATTTTAACAGAATTACAAACAGCATTACAATGCTTGCTTGTGTAGTATTAATTTAATTTTGTGTTATAATTTTTTGTTTAAAAAAATTACAGATGTGTCACATCGACCGAATTAATCCATTTATGAATGCCTAGTTTGCCATACGACTCGTAACTCTTGTGACTTATAAAATTGTGAAAGACTGTCATTCTAAACAAGCAAACAATAAGTGTGAGGGAACCCTAATATAAAATTATAGTTTAGCAATATTTAAGAATAAAATTATGCTTTACCAAAGATATAAGTTATAACTTACAAATCCCCATTAACCTAAGGGTACTTGTCTACTAAAGCGGAGGAGAGCGGAGATGTTTGGCAGACCAACTATATTATTATTGAGAGAGACTCTGATTAAATTAATTTTATTATCAACGTCAGTTAGCATTTGAATTTACGAATAGCGGTTGATACAAGTATAGGCTGTACGGTGTACACTGCACTGCTACCTACCAGTTAATGATGAAATTATGTGGTTTTTATTAAATTATAATAAACAAGGGGTAATTTTATCGGTGGTATGTCATAATTTTTATTTAAGATGCCTTGTTCCCCCGCGCGGCTCCTCCTAATAAATATAATATCTCCGATTCAGTGGAGATGGACACTCCGTTACGCTCCTTATCGCTAATTGATTTCACTTCAGTGAATAGGCGGCTTCTTTTAAGACTCGCCTGTCCTGTTCACTGAAGAGGAGAGGAGCAGAGACGTGCTCAAGAGACCAATCAGCCGATTCTTTAAAGAAGATTGCTACAGTGGGATGATTGTTATCGTCTCTGATTGGCTGAAACTCACTTGCTATTGGCTAAAATGCACTGTTGCAGAAAGAACGAGATGAATTCAGCCCATCATCGCAACTGAGACTGTGCACGATTGATGCAGCTTAATTATGATATTCATCATCATCATCATCAGCAACCCATCAACAGCTCACTACTGAGCGCAGGTCTCCTCTCAGAGAAGGGTTACAGGCCATAGTCCAGCACGCTGGCCCAATGCGAATTGGCGGACGTCACACACCTTTGAGAATATTATGGAGAGCTCTCAGATGCGCAGGTTTCCTTACGATGTGTTCCTTCACCGATGAAGCAAGTGATATTCAATTACTTCAACGCACATGACTTTGAAAAGTCAGAGGTGTGTACGCGGGATCGAACCTGCAACCCCCAATTAGGAGACTGCAGTCCTTACCACTAGACTATCACTGCTTCATTATCATTATATTATTGCTTCATTATGAATTAATATAATATTATTATAAGTACGTACCAAGATAATTGTTTTAGTTTGAAATATCGCGTCGTGCTCGTGTCGTGGTACGTATACTCGTATAATCTTAATTATGTCAGTAAACCACGAAAAAAGTCTAAAATATTTAACTGAATTTTATAGAATCGACCTGCTGGTTATTGACAGATGACGTAATAATTCTGTCATCTCGAAATCGTATGATTAGTTCACTGTACAGATCTCCGCTCCGCTTCAGTGGACAGGTATTTTGCAGTATCTAAAACCCCCTCAAGATGTAAACAGAAAGTTGTTAATAGCGTAGTTGGGTTCATAAGTCACGCCGTAATTACGTATCGTAAAGCAAACAGTCGTTAATCCGGGTAAACACTGTAACCGCACGACCTCTTCTCCGAAACCGTCCCTCCTAATAGGTTTTTGATATAACTTATAGTGCTGTGTAATGCTTACAGTAGTTTATTGTATCTATAACAGGCCGAAAATAAACATTTACGCGAATATATTTTAACTAAGAGTATCAATAAATAAATAACTATATATTTTGGGGATTACTTTTGGTTGAATAAAATAGAATATTTTTTTAATTCAAATAAACTTTTACAAAGTGCTTTCGAAGACATGGATCTCTCAACTTTTTCACTGTTTGAATAATTTAATTGGGTAGTACTTTTTAGATAAATGTATATTGTATCTTTTGCATAATATTTTGTTTGAGATTTGCGCAACGGGATAAAAATTAATGTCGGCGTCGTTTTTTTAAACGAAGTTCCTTTTCGGACGGTTTGGCGGATGGAAGCTAGGCGAACAAAAGTGTAAGAATTTTCCGTCACGATCCTTGTTGCCTTAGTGTACTACACACGTTCCATCATAGCTTTGGTGGCGTAGCGACTAAACAAAGGAGTGAAACTGTCGGTTCGGGCCTTCGGAGGTTCGAATCCTGACTTCAAATCATGTCTTTGTTCTTTATTTAAAATTTTTGGAACGAATTTTCATAGAAGAGAAAGTCCGAACAAAATATTTGCGGCAAAATTTATTAACGCCATCTATTGTGGGCAGCTCGAACTTGCTTTAATGTCTGCTTATCTTTTACGAGATGGTATGGCCTTGATTCTAAAAGGTAATGTTAATGTTTTTTGTTAGGCATTTCGTTCCAACCGAGTGTTCCACGACACCCACGCATTTTTTTATAATCACGAAAATAAGCGATACTTATTAAATAACTATCTAAAAGGTGTAAAAAGTACCAAATACCCTGAGTGCACTTGCTATTACCGCGTTATTTGATGAGGTAATAGATTTTCGATATTGATTGATCTACATTTTAAACTGTCTTCCAAAGAAGAAGGAGGTTCTCAATTTGATCTTTCTGTCCTCCTACATGGTTTATTCAATTTTGAAGTGTTTCCGAGATATGAGTGTTATGTTCTGGAAAATAAAAGAAGCTATTTTACCATCGAGACCGGGTGGTGGGGGCGGGAAGGGGGGTATGGTTCCGTACCTCCCTGACCCTTCTGCGTCACCTTCCTCTTGGTCCACCTGTATCCAACAATTCATTATACAGTAATGTTGAGCATGTGTTTTTTGTAATTAAGCGGTGTTATCCCGGTTTTGTGTTAATGCGGGTTAGGTAGATTAGCCTTTTTTTGCGGTTAGGTATATTTGTGGGTTGCACACACAAACATTTATTAGTAAGGAATAATTAAATTGATTTAGTGGCTTTTAAGCGTAACGCACATCGCCATCAATATATCGGCGTTAGAAATGGTAGCTGTGGGAATATCTAAAAATAAAATCACCTCTGATTGGTTGAATTTATGGCGTTCTTGTTGCATCAATGCATTTTAACCAACAGCGAAAGAGTAATCAGCTAATGGCGATTGCAATTGCCACCGCGCTGTAGCAATGAATTTTAGACAATCCCACAACTGTGCTGCTATGGTTTGTGTTTGACAGAAACTGTCTGTTCTAACCTCATTATAACGCAGGCATTTGATTATGTATAGTGCCACAAGTATAAGTTGGCGGTGGCGTTTTGAGGAACTAATTCGGTCATCCAATTTTTATACTCTTTGTCCATTGGCCATTTTGAAAATTCACTATTGGATCTCGTTGAGTGCTGTTGCGTTTATTGTGTAAAATTATTAAAAATGTTTTTGTTTCTCAAATTTAGTCTCATGTTCTATACAATGGCAATACTAATGTTGAGCACAGTGGCGCACAGCCGCGCCAAGTTATACTTGTTGCACTGTAGGTATCAGTGGCGTAACTATACCGTTTGAGGTCCATGGCAAATGAATCGGATGGGGCCCTCTCCCACCCATATAAAGAAGCTCAACAAAACTTGATTTTTTTATTTTACAATGTGCTCACACCCCTTTCGGGCCAGGGCCCCTTCCGGCTGGGGCCCGTGGCATTTTGCCTAAATACCACCCTGTAGTTACGCCACTGTTATGTATATTATTAAAAATAAAAAATGCACAACAATAGTTTATACCAGTTGTCCAACCAATTCATCTATCGGTCGTATTAATAAAATTGATGTTTTGAAAATGGATATCACTAACGGTAGCGGTGACTGGCTTCTGGTATTGGATACCAAGATGTTCTTTGTTTCATTGAGCTAATGAGTTAAGAAGTTTTTAATGAAAATAATACAGAAAGAGATGTTTGATATTGTAGCGACTTGAGACATTTGATTTCAAAATCGGAAGCCTCGTACTGCCGGAATATTTGTAATTCTGCCCCAGGATTATTTGGATTATGTAGGAATATGAATAACTTGAAACACCCAATTTTGTCTTCACGCCTACCTAATGAAGTGTTTGTAGGTAAACTGCTTTCACGTACGTAGTATGAAGTTCTTAAATAAAATGTCGTAGAACTCGTTTTTAGGGTTCCGTAGTAAACAAGGAAGCCTTATAGTTTCACCATGTCCGTCCGTCCGCCCGTCCGCGATTTAGCTCAGAGACTATTGGTACTAGAAAACTGTAATTTGACAAGTATGTAAATCACGCCAACGAAGGAGTGAAATAAAATTGGGAAAAATAATTATTTTAGGATACCTCCCCTGCATGTAAAGTGGGGAATAATTTTTTTCTCGTCTATCCCATAGTGTGAGGTGTCGTTGAATAGGTCGTTCAAAAATATTGTGGGTGTGGGAACACCATTTGTGAAATATGATATTTTAAAGTGCTAAATTTTATTAGAGTCAAGTGTGGCCCCCTCTGCCAGCTAAATGGTTCTTTATAGGATACATGAAAAAATTCACAGCAGTAGTTTATAACAAAACTATCACGGCTAAGTAGGGTTCATAAGTTAAGGAGTTATATCTGTTTTTTCTAAGTTAGGTATTACACGTAGTGTAAGTTGCATATTTTGCAGTATATTATAGTATTTAAACCATGGAACTGAAAATATATTCAATATTCATAAATAAAATAAAAACACTATCCTAGGTCAGCAATAATATTTGTGACTTGCAACTACGGAACCCTACACTGCGCTTGGCCCGACACGCACTTGGCCGGTTGAGCTAGAGCATAATATTTGGTTGTGGATGTGGTTAACTAATAGTTCAAAAATTGTAAATAGACTTTTAATTAATTATGTACAATGGGAATTAACCAAATTTTACTTTTTTATATTATTAAAATTATTTATCTGCAAGTTTCTACAATATTCCTTTTTTGTTGATACATCAATTTTCCACTTAAAAAGCGATTCATCTGATAAAAAATTTGTACGAGTCAAATATTATCAGTTCAAGTTAATTCGCGAATTTTGTCGGTCAATACTCTAGAAATATAAGGGGGTCTCTAAGTAGATAAGGTTCGCTATCTAGTACAAGAGTAAATAAAGATAGAGGACAGGATGTAGATATATCACACGCCCGAGGTACCTACCGGCTACATTAAGGCTTTAATTTTATGAAACAGTTTTGAAGGTTGTAATAATTAGTAAGCCTGTAAACTTCTTAACTCAACCTTAGCCTCTAGCACCGGAAGCTGTCATTTATATTTGTCTTGTGTGATGTGTCATCGTGCATCAATCGATTCTTCGGAGAGATTACAATATGTCGTTACATGTATCTAGGAAATCCTTGAAGGGCTTCAATACATATTATATTCCTATAAAAACAAGAGTATGATAGGTATATTAGCGAACTTAGTTTTAATTTTTGTAAAAATATTGACGATATTAATTATGACGTTATTAGAATATACAATTTTTTATTAATATGACCGTTTCATAAACTGATTTATGAAAAAAATAACATTTTTTAAATTATTAATTAATAATAGCAAATAGAGCAAGCGGGTCTTCTGGTATTAGGTGATTACCGTCCATGAATATAATATCAGCATCCTGCATCATTGAATTATTGGCTGTTAAGGAATTTTTTATCCGCTCTTTCAATAGCTATACGTATTTTATTTAAACACAGTGATTAGAAATTGGTTCCACAATTTCTCACAATTATGGTAAGTATAGTGTTGTTCACATCACTTATGTCAAATAAAGCGTTCGTTGACTTTGCAATACGCTTATCTCTGACTAAAGAAAGCATCTATTCTTGATAAGGAATGTTTATGACTGTTTAATTGTTAGAAATGTCGCACTCTCTTTCAACTTGATGAGTTATTTTATATACTAAGTATTAACTCTCAATTGAACTTTAAGACATAACCTAGGTATTAGCATCTTGATTATTTGTATTGGTAAGAATTTTAGTGGATTTTAATAAATGGCTTTTATTATTTTTGTACTTAATGGACATTTACAATTATTATTGTAAAAGCCTTAATTACAATTAATATTAGAATAAATTTATAAACACATGTCAAAAATTCCGAGGCCAGCGGGATTCGAACTCACATCTCGTGGGAATCGCGCCCGAGTGTGTTAGCCACTTACACTATAGCCGCGATCGAACTACACGTCAGCATCGAAATTACTTACATGTATCTACTTTTTCAGTTTAAGCAACTGTTTACAAATAAAACAATTTTATTCTGATATTTCCTTAAGTGTAGGTTAACACTTTAATAAAAATAACAATACAATTAATATTGTAAAAGCCATTTATAATGTTGGTGTTTAAATTTCAGGGCTTTGGTCCACGATCTACTTAAATCTAATGGTTGGTGTAACAATATTATGTACCTTACAGGAGGGCTAAATCAATGGATCAATACAAATTTTTATCAATAAAGAAGTAAATTAATATATTCCTACCTAGTTATTACCTAATTTAATACTAATAAAATTTGTATTTTGATCGACATAACAATTTTGGTACCACCATTTCATAGGTTAATAAACAAACCCATAGTAAACACATTACGGAAATGAAAACAAAACATAACCACACAAACTGTTAAGCCCCAAGTTAATTTTAGACATCCACATATGCATTGTGTTAGTAGCGACGCCACAATTTAGTGTAACTGGCGTTATTCGAAAACACATTTGACGTATCAAAATTTTGCAAAAAATGAAAAACAGTAATTAAAGGTATTTTTGACCCAGCTCATTATCATCGTCACAAATATCGTTCTGCAGAAGGGTTAAGTGTACCTAAATATTTAAAAAATAAAAATTAGGAAAACATTTTTTATTCGATTATTCGATTTTACTTTTCTTTTGCAAGGTTCTGTGGTGTTTGAATTAAACTGCTATTATAAATGACAAAATGTGTTAGAGAATAACGCAGTAGATTTATATTAGTGAAATAAAACAAATTAAAATAATTATTTCAAATAATCACCAAAAAATTGTCAATATCAATCTCTTCGTTATCGCCGCCTTGGATTACTTCCTGTCAAAATGTCGTAAATTATTTAAATAAATAATTATTGTCAAAAAACTTAAAATTTTAACGATAGCTGGTACCCTTTAAGTCCTACTTAAGAGATATAATTTTGAATAAGTATAAGTACCAGATTAATTTCAAAATAATATGTATTTACAGCCTCCTAGAAGTAACTTTTAAACATAAATATTACTATCCACTTTTGTTCAACGACATTTTAAGTTTTCGTTTGTTGACTGCATAGAGTTTATATGCCATCTTAGAAAAGTCATTTGAAACAATTTTATTTTTGTATGAAAGAATTTTTAAAAGCCATTGAACAACAGTTGTTGTTGAGATTTATATGTAGAACTCACCTTTAAGAGGTTATATCAGTATTTTTAAATTAAACCTGTTTTTATAATGCAAATATATTTTATAATTAGATAGAGTATAAGAGTATACGTAGATTTTAATATCTTCATATCTCGAAAGCTGGGTGCGAATTGTTACCTGAGTCTTAAACATCGACTTTATAGCCCGGGGCCATAGGGTCGATGGCTTTAAGGCTTTTCTCTTTTATACTCTGTCTTGTCTGAACAGATGAAATTTGAAGAAAAGCTTGAGCTTCTCTACGGCGATTATGAAATGATGCTTCTGTTCAGACGCCCGAGCTACTAAACCGCTAAAAATTAGACCCACTGCTGAAAAAAATGATCACTTATGGCATAAGTAATAATTTTTTTCAGCATAATAATATTATGTCTTATGCGATAGTATCCAATGGGTATCCAGCTGACGTCCTGATTGTAAAGAATTTAATAATTATTAAGGTATCACTAAATATAAAGTATAATGAACAGAGACTTACCTCATAGGTATTCACGCATTGCACCTCGGCTTGAGAAGGCGACCCGTACAGTTTCAACTCTTGAAAAGCACCCTGTACCACAAGGAGGGTTAAGACGCGAACCCAAACCCACTCCATACCGTCTGACAATTCATCGATCGTAATATTTCGTACACTTTAGAAAACTGACAAAGACTTCTCTAAAAGCTTTTGGATTGTACTTAGTGTTTTAGAAAATGTCTCAATATGACTAACCGTTTTCAAGTTTTAGATTTAGCGTGATGATATTTAAGATAGACCTATGTTTAATTTTTCTAAGTTAAGGAGTAAGGAACAAAAAATAACTCTCTTCAACATAAAAAAAAATACTCCTATGTTCTTTGCCTAAGAAGTTGGGCAAAGAACCACTAAAAGCTTAGAAATATAAAAATTATTAAAGCAACCCGTAGATACGCGACGGTTAAACTACGATTAAATATCACTTAATTATTCAGTTTAAATTAGTGAAACAATAATATTGCAGTAAAAAATATTTAATTTCTTTTCCGCTCAGTCAAGCAGATTACGGATTTAACGTACGCGAGCGAGTGCGTGTCAATCAACGCATACGCGGCGATGCACTAACTTTAAAAGCGATCTTAGTTAAGGGAACGCCTTAACGACCAGTGTAATTTGCTACCTGGGCACCGTTTAAGGTGCTGATAAACACTCCAAGCTTAAGGGCTTTTAAAAATTGGTCGCAAATCCCATTCCTGTACGGTATTACTTACTGTCAAATCTGAGGATTGATAGCATCCCAAGGTTTGGAAAATAAGATTATGGATTCACATTTCATACTTTATCTAATGCATCTTTGGAGCTAAAACAAAAAACAACAATAATTAATGTAACTAGTTTTTACCTGCGCCCTCATGGAGTAAGGTTTTTAAAAATCCAGCGGGTATTATATTATTTTGTTTTTTCGGGATAAAAAGTATCGACCTTTTGTGAAGTGTCTTTTTAAACAACGCATAAATATTTTATGTATAATCATGCCGATATTTACGTTTTACAAAGGCCAGGTAGACTAGCCTTTTGAACCCCTGTAATTTAACTAAGAATTCCGAAATTAATGTTCAAACTACAAAGTGAACATTTCATTTCCGAATTTTTGGTTAGAATATTTAATCAGAAGAACTAAATCTTTTTTTAATCAGAAGAAATATCTAAACTTTTCGCATACCTAGATAGTCATCATCATCATCATCATTAGCAACCCATCAACGACTCACTACTGAGCGCAGGTCTCCTCTCAGAGAAGGGTTATAGGCCCTAGTCTACCACGCTGGCCCAAATCCCAATGCGAATTGGCGGACTTCACACACCTTCGAGAACATTGCTTAAATTTGCAGAATTGCTTAAACGCACATGACTCCGAAAAGTCAGATGTGACCTGCGACCCCCCGAATAGGAGACCACTGAGGAGACCACAGTCCTAACCACTAACTAGGCTATCACTGCTTCACATAGATAGTAAGAACATACAATAAAGAATTATGTATTTATATTTTAATATACCTATTGAATATTTATACATTTTACAAATAAATGAATATTCTTTACTAAAGCTTCATTCTGCAATTTCCGCAATCTCTAATGAAAAATCTACCTACTCGTAACTTATCAAAATATCAGCTTTCGTTTTAAGTTTAAACTTGTAATTTATCGACTAAATCCACGTCAATAAATTCCATATCGCCAAAAAACTTCCAATAACTCTTCAATTTTAGAATAATCTACAAAAACCGGCAGGCCATCAATTTTATTTACATGTCAAACCCACTGTGAAAGGCATGAATACCTATCTCACCGTTCGGACCTTAATAAATCATGTACGTGGTAAAATTAGTACTATTTTTGCACAATCATTTTACGGGCTTTTTATTTTATCACGGGTCGAAGGGACCCCACTAGAAATATTTCATAACGGAACGAACGTGTCGATAAAAGGGTTAAACCTTCTTCGGTACCAAAATATTTTGATAGGTATTGAAAATACATTTTGAATTCTGGTCATTTAAAGAAACCTTTTAGCTAATTTACAATGGGTCGTCCTTTGCACCTGCAATAAGGACTTTATTGAGCTATTAAAGCTGTTCGATTTTTAACCTTTCTAGTGCAAGTTTAAACTCAGCAAAACTTCACATTAAATTTCGTCTGTGTGAATTTAGGTTATAACAGACGGCCAAGGGCCAAAGCACTGTATGCAGAAGCTGTTAAAGCTTTTAAGTTGAAATTCAGCACAGTTAAATAAACCACCTTTTTAGCTATACTACATAAACAGATAAAACGTTAACAATAAGCGTAAATTAATTTAAAACACCCCCGACATGTGAATCTATGGCCGGTCTATGTATGAACACCCTGTTATCCAGTTTGCTGATCATCATTAGATCCTCTTCCTCGAATCTCAATCATCATCTAACATCTACTCATTGAGACCTTTCTAATGAGCCCACACACTATAGTTATAACTGCTGTAAGTTGCTGAGGAGTTGGGGCTCAAAATTCAAAGTCAAGGCATGTCGAAGATTAAATAATTTTTATTATTTTGTGTTGCTCTTAATCTGAGCAGGTAATTTTCACGCATGAAATGTGAAAAAAATAATCCAAGACAATATTATATAATAAAATATCTTTAATAACTCATGTAGGGTCGGTTGTTGAACAGTGAACCAACCAGATACACTGAACCACCGCCATATTGGCAAAACTGCGACGTTGCCACTGTGACCGAGCTTGTTAATACATGCCTCGTGGGCACCCTTCCCCTCTCCCGTAGTGAGAGTAATAGTGTTCTGTGGTAGTGAGCCGGCGACCGCGGCTTGAGAGTGACGTGTGACAGCGGCTTGTTTGTTTCTCGCCAAAAAAACGTACTATTTTTACGTAAGTATCTCGATTTTTGTATATTTTGTTATTAATGATAGGAGCAAAAGCTGTATGGTGTCAAAATGGTTGTAGTTTTAGTTGTTTTATGAGCATATTTCGTTGTGACAATTCAGTGTATAAGCTATTTTTTGATTTTTTTATTTGTTGAATAGTGTGTGTATTGAACAGTGAACCACGTCTGCAAAGTTCTCAGTGAACCGGTTCACTGTGTACCTTATGAGTTCTCTGGTTATGGTTCATATGGTTCACTGTTCCTTAATAGTGCCATGTTGAAAATCAATCATATATTTGTTTATTCTAGGATGCCAAGACCAAATAATAAGGAACGGAAAATAGGAAATCACACAAAAGAGGACATGATGTCAGCTTTACAAATGGTACAAAATGGTAACTCCATTAGGACGGCGGCAAAAACCTATAAAATTCCGTACCCTACATTGCGCCGTTACGTGAAAAAGAAAAGTGAACATGGTGATAATATATCACTTGTACCTAGGTACGATATTAATAAAGTATTTAATGAAGAACATGAACAAATATTATTAAAATACTTCAAGGACTGTGCACTAATGTTCTACGGTTTAACCGTCAAAGAATGTAGGAAGGTGACTTATGAAATGGCAATGCGTAATGGCATCAAAATGCCAAACTCATGGAAAAGAGATCAATTGGCAGGTTTGGAATGGTTTCGTTTCTTCAAAAAAAGACATCCTGATATTTCGGTGAAGAAACCAGAAGCTGTAAGTCTTGCACGAGCTACCTCATTTAACCGTGAAACTGTGGCAATATTTTTTAATAATTTCGAAGAGTTGCTGAAACGAGAGCCTAGATTCGCGGATGGAACTCGCATATTCAACCTTGACGAAACCGGCACAACCACCGTCCAGAAACCTCAGAAAGTTGTGGCTCCAGCAGGAGCTAAAGTAGGTAAAGTCACAAGTGGAGAAAAGGGCACTCTTGTCACTACATGCTGTATGGTTAGTGCTACAGGCCACGCCCTGCCCCCGGCTATAATATTTCCTCGGAAAAACTTTAAAAACTTGATGATACACGGTGCACCTCCAGGTAGTTTAGGGCTCGCGAATCTGTCAGGTTGGATGACTAGTGACTTATTCGTGGAGGTGATGAAACATTTCATTAAGTATTCAAGCACGACACCAGAAAATCCATGTCTGCTAATAATGGATAATCATGAGTCACATTTGTCCATTGAGACTTTAGATTTGGCGAAACAATCTGGTGTTGTGGTTCTTACGTTTCATCCTCACACTACTCACAAACTGCAACCCTTAGATGTGGGTTTGATGGGCCCTTTAAAGACCTATTATTATTCCGCACTTGAGTCATGGATGCTACAGAACCCAGGGAAACCAGTTACAATCTACGAGATAGCAAGATTCATTGGTCATGCTTATCCCAGATCTATGACACCATTAAACATATCGGCAGCTTTCGCAAAATGTGGAATTTTTCCCTTTAATAAGGATATATTCTCCGATGAAGACTTCATGTCAAGTAGCGTGACAGACCGCCCCGTTCCTGTGGTGTCACAAACATTGCCTTTGCCATACCAAAACGTGACACCACCAAAGAAACCAGATGAAACATGCAATAGTGAAAATCATCCACCAAAGTCTGAGCATATCCACCAAAGTCTGAGCATATCATCACTCCAGTAATGTTCCGTCCACCGCTAAAGGCCGGCCCACGTACCGACAAACGGAAAGGTAGAAAACTAGGCAAAAGCATGATAGCAACGGATACACCAGAAAAGGAAAGAATAGCTGAGGAACGTACTGCTGCAATAAATAGAAAAGGTCTGCATAAAAGGAAAGTTCTACAAGATTGTGGAAATGAAATGCTTCCATCGACAAGTAAAATTACAAAAATACCAAATAAGAGGAACAATAAAAGAAGAGTTGTACTAGACGAAGACAGTGAAACGAGTGAAGCAGAAGATATAATTCTTGAAAGTGAAACAGACTTAGAATCGGATGAAGAAGATGAGCAAATTATAAATGAAGATTTTCCTGATTTACAGCGTAAGCCAATGATTGGCGAATATGTCATTGTATTGCTGCAATCTAAAAACCGGGTTGTTCATTATATTGCGAAGATTGTGGAAGACTGTGGTGATGATGAATATGGCGTTTCGTACCTGAAATTAAAAGATCGTCTTAATAAAACGTTTATGTTTCCATTAGAACCTGATATGGCAAATGTGACACTGAGTGACATTAAAATGATTCTCCCTCCTCCTTGTGTGTCTGGTACAAAACGTCTGATTAAATATTCCTTTAACGTGAACTTATCTTTACTAAATATGGCGTGAATATTTAATTTAACGCATTTTGATGGTTTTTTTTCGCGGTTCTTTGTTGTTGGATTGTTGATTATAGTAGGTACCATCGAAAAGTCTGATTTTGAATTATCCAAAGAGAAAACGTTAATTATATAGTAAGTACCTAGGTAACTACTGAGAATCAAACTATAAAAATATCTTAATTTTTAGTTCAAGTTACTATTATTGATAATTATGTTGTGTTATTTTTTTTGTATTCCGTGGTTCTTTAAATGAAGGCTGTTCATAATACCATCGAAAACGCTGGTTGTTAATAATAATCTAACTTTATTTTTTTTTGTAAAAGAAACATTTCATTATTTGTATTTTTTTAATAAAAGTTTATTATCAAAATTTACGTGATTTCTTTTCACAAATAAGCATTTTTTACTGGAAATGAAATAATGGTTCACTGTTGAAATGTAGGTGGTTCAGTGTAAACTACCCATAGTACACAGTGAGCCAAATTTAATTTTTTTTAAACCTTCTATAAGGGTCTTAGTTTGTTTCTCTGGCTTTCTGTAACTCAAAACTGAGAAACCTTATGAAATTACCTAAACGATGTCACCAAAACCAAAATCATAGCTTTGTTTTCTAGCAAGTTATACGACTTAGAAAAAAGGGTGGTTCACTGTTCAACAACGCACCCTACTCGTATCTTCTTCTTCTTCTTTATCAACCAATAGACGTCCACTGCTGGACAAAGGTCTCTTGCATGGACTTCCACAGGACTTGATCTTGCGCCGCCTGGATCCAGCTCGTACTCGTATGTGTCACCGTAATTATTTGTTCGTTTAATTAACTAGAAAGGAGTCAAGAAGCATCAGTTTCTTTAAGTTTAAAGTTAATAAGTTGCTTTATCTAACTGAAGTTGACGCTGCGAAGTATGAACTCCTTTAATTTTCAACTTTGTGTAAGAAGAGCAGGGCTCTGACTACGTCTATTAATACATAATTAAGTCTTAGAAGTTTTTGCTATCTTCCTAGTTCCTATCGGATACCCTTGACAGTTCCCTTTCAGTCTATGTACAAAAGATGAGTTTCTCTGAAGCGAGCTGGAGCGAAGTTTGATTCTTAATAACCAGACAAACTTAATAGAATTTTCAACGCTCCAGAATTTAACTTCTGTGTCTATATTTTATGGATTGTTATATTTCCATAATAATTATGTAGATTCTCGACACTGCACTGGCCCGAAGACTTTTGCAGAGACGCCTAGTTAGTTACCACAGAAATAAATTTGTAATTTTGACAGAAGCTTTATACGGAATCTGTAAAATCTGTCCTTTTGACCCAGAGTTAGCTGCTAACTCTGGGTTAAAAGGATAACCCGGCGTTTCTGCAAGCGTGCCTAAGATGTATAGATTGCACTCTCACTTTACTCAGAATCAAAAAGCCGGCCAAGTGCGAGTCGGACTCGCGCACCGAGGGTTCCGTACTCCAAAAGTAAAAGTAAAACGATAATATTATATTAATTTGCTTATTTATCGTTAACTTTGTTTGTAGAGGTTTATTGTTAATATAAAAAAAACTATGCTAGTTAGAGCGTTGGTTTTATTTTTCCTGTAAAATATACATAAACTTCTATTGACCATAATTATTTCAGATTTTTAGATTGGTAAACTTCGGAGATAAGGGGGGGGGAACGGTATTTTTTTCGACATTTTGGCCGATTACTCAAAAACTATTATATACAGAAATAAATAAGAAACTGTTTTAGAATGCACAAGTAAAGGCCTTTCATATGATACCCCACTCGATATAGTTATCTTACTTTGAAATTTCAAACCCCCGATTTTCCCCCTTTTTTAATCAAACTAAAATAATTTTCGCTTTGCTTTTATTTTTCCTGTAAAATATACATAAACCTCTATTGACCATAATTATTTCAGATTTTTCGATAGGTAAACTTCGGAGATAGGGGGGGGGGGGGGGGGGGACGGTATTTTTTTCGACATTTTGGCCGATTACTCAAAAACTGTTTTAGAATGCACAAGTAAAGGCCTTTCATATGATACCCCACTCGGTATAGCTATTTTACTTTGAAATTTCAAACCCCCGATTTTCCCCCTTTTTTAATAAAACTAAAAATAATTTTCGATTTTTTAATCGACTGTGACAGACGGACGGACGGACGGACGAACGGACGGAGAAAGTCTCACCATAAGGGTTCCATTTTTAGGGTTCCGTACCCAAAGGGTACCAACGGGACCCTATTACTAAGCCTACGCTGTCCGTCCGTCCGTCCGTCCGTCCGTCCGTCCGTCCGTCCGTCCGTCCGTCCGTCTGTCAGCGGGCTGTATCTCGTAAACCGTAATAGATAGACAGATGAAATTTTCACATATTATGTATTTCTATTGCCGCTATAACAACAAATAATAAAAATTAAATTAAATTAAAAAAAATAAATTAAAATGGGTAGGTGGGTAGATGGAAATCTTTTAATTTAATTTTTTTTAACGGAACCCTAAAAGAGCGAGGCCCGACTCGCACTTGGCCGATTTTTACCATTTTGGTACGGAACCCTAAAAAGAGTTAAAACAGTTTGTTGGCCGTTTCCTCCAACCATACCCAAATCATCCCTTATCTAGGAGTCTCATTACATAGATAAGTAGCCCGTATATACAATCCCTTACCCAATGTTATTTGCACCTTTACCTTTAGGTGTTCCATAAAGGTTCGTCAAAAGCTCGTTCAAAAGATTCGTGAAGGACGCTTTCTGTCAATTTCGTTTTCACAATAAGGAATGCATAAAGGACTAAAGGTGGAAATGACATTGGTAAGGGACTGTATTTCGAGGTTGCCTGCGTAAAGAGACTCCTACTTAGGAGATGATTAATTAGGTATGGTTTTCACCAGAAAACGGGCATCAATTCAACTGTTGAATTGGATTGAAAACCGAAAGATTCAATCCTCAGCCGTTGCTACTTCTTACATAAGCTGGGAGAGGGGGAATATTTAGACATGTTCAGCAAAAAGGAGTTATTAAGACCTCAAATGCATCTGTAAATCTTAAATAGGTATATAGACTAGTGCTTGATTGCGATCACACCCGGTAGTAAGTGACGATGCAGTCTAAAATGATAGGAGGCTATATCGGAAGGGGTTAATTAGTTAACTACACGCCATGCATCGGGTCGGATAGATATATCTATTGGTACTTCTTTAACAATAGTGTGGTCAGCCAGGACCAAAGTCCCCCACCAGACCAAATCAGAGATTTCAAAAAAAAAATATCCTCACCGTAAATCGAACCCGATACCTGCCACTTTAAGACCACTGTCCTCACCACTGCGCCAGGAAGCTCGTAAAAAAGGATTTCCGAACCAAACATAAAGTTAACCTTCATTCAATTCAAACAAATAACGCTCGTACTTCAACGTGCTAAAATTCTGTACATTCGATCTGCAGTAATTAAGCAGGCACGTCCGCCCCAGCCCTCTTTGACACAGCATAGTTCAATTGCGGAGGAGCTCCAACTAATTACCGACCAACTAGACCAACTTTCGAGTATCTGGTTGTTTAGTTTCGTATTTTACTATTTAGCTAAATACGTGTACCTACCTATTGATTTCTGATGTGTAATGAAAAGGTAGGTATTATCTATGATTTCGAAATATCTCTACTCTCTACTGACTCTAAATTCATATTATGACTTTATTTTTACCGACTCCTTAGTCTACCTACTCTAGTGGTTGGTAAGGCCACACAATTAAATAAAGTAAATATTTACTCGTGTGGTAAGGCGTACCTAAAGCCCAATTTAGACAATGCCTCGGTCATCGTTCATTTTTGCGAAAATGAACCGTCTTGAATGAAGGTTTATCTTTCGAGATTTTTGCTTTCATTTTCGACGCTTTATCGATGAGACATCGCAAATGAACCATCTAAATTCGCCCTAAGGCAAAGGGCCTCAAGGTGCATTTTCGCAAAAATGAACGATGAACGAGGCACCGTCTAAATTGGGCTTACAACAAACTTTTTTGGAATTTCGAGTCACAGTATGAAAAAGAAAATGTCTACTGTCGGCAAGAACCATTTCAAATTTGAATTCAAACCTTAAGAAAACAATTTTTGATTTTGAAAATATTCTAAATGTTCGAACGACGATGACGAGGTCCCGGGTTCGATTTCTCGGGATTTTCCAGGTCGACCCAAAAATGTATTGGGTGTTTCTGTCAAGAAATTCTCATTACTAGCTTGGAGTTAGGAAGCGGTAGTTATGTCATGTTAGCTGCGAAGAGCACAAAACGTCCATCTAAGAATTATTATTTAGTAATACTAGTGGTTCGCCCCGAACTGAGACCTCGCGGTAACGGTATCCCATGATTATTCATTCAATCGATACATGATAACCAAAACTGACATTATTATTATGCCCGTTTTCACCAAACATACCTAAATCATCCCCTAAGTAGGAGTCTCTTAACGTAGGTAGCTCCTAAATACAATCCTAAGTCCTAACATCCGTCCCAATATCCTTTTAGGTGTCCCGTACAGGATCGTGATAAATAAGTTGACAGAAAACATCAATCACCTAACTTATAGGTAGCCCGTAAAGGTTAGGGAACGTTAGTGAAAACATTGAATTATTTATCAAACATTGAATTTAACTCGTAGTTCCATGGGAATAGTTACTGACTGCGCCATCTATTAGCATTATTGTGAAGCTATGTTGATGCTATATGAATTACTGACGCCCATTAAAAATTAAATAATCTCGTTTCTTTATAATATTCATATAATTTTAGTATTTGTTGTTCAAGTACAGGATATAAGTGACCTAAAAACATAAAATCAGTTTGAAAATCCATAGCGGATTTTTCTAGAGAGCGTCTTCAAGCGAGCGTATAAAATCGCCACTTTGAAAGCCCCCCATTTCGTCAATTTTAAGGGAAAAATTAAAAAAAAATATTTTTGTACTCAGTTCAAAATTATCTTTAAAATGATACGTAACAATTTTATGTAACGCGATTTTTATTTTTTTACTTCGCATTCGCTTCTATGAGAGCCCCCCTGAAATAAAGATTTTTATAACTTTTTAAGCCATTTTCGGCTGGAGGCCATCGGTTTACATATTATATCTAAATTTGAAGTAATTACGTTCAGTAATTCAAAAGTTATAAGGCTCTGACAGACGGACGGACGGACGGACGGACGGACGGACAAGTGCAAATCGCCCTAGTTAACTCAAAGACCTTCGCTTCGCTCGGTCGATTATGAATTATTAGCTGTGTTAATAGAAATTAGAAAGCATATCATAGATTTAGTTTTCCTTTTTTTAGTTTTTCAATATTAATGACAGTACTTAAACAATTGCTTATTCCTTATTACAAAGATTTTATTATTTAAGCTCTATGAGAATGAAGGAACATTGGTTGATATGCAGTTAACAACACTAATCACAATTTGCTTAGTGAACTAGGACGAAACATTATGAAAAACTTGAACTTATAACTATTAGTATTAGTATTATAGAGCCAATACAAATCAATTGAACCAGACATATTTCCTACGTATTTCCCTAGTGTATGAATTTATCCCAAACACGCATGTATAAAGCCGTCTTACACAAGTAATTACTCAACTTGTCATCAACCTAGGCTGCTGAAGACTGTAGCCGAATCGACGTGAGCAATACAAATGAACTCTAAGTCAGGGCGGGGCGTGATAGATTACTGAGGATTGGACTTCACATCAGAAGTCTGCGTGAAAGATTCTATAAAGAAGTAGGTACAACTCTATCTCTGGATTAAAATCTAAATGACGAGATAAGGGATTACGATTGGTAGTCACTACAAACACTACTAGATACCGCCGGCGTACTAGTAAATTGCGGCAATTCATGTTTGACGTTTTCTAACAAACTATAGTTAGTTGCTGCATTTATCTTTAAATATATAAAAGGAAAAGGTGACTGATTGACTGATTGACTGACAGACTGACTGATCTATCAACGCACAGCTCAAACCACTGAACGGATCGGGTTGAAATTAGACATTCGCTAAGAAAGGATTTTTGAAAATTCAACCCTAAGGGTACGTTTTTGCACACGCGGGGCGTTGCGCGGCTCGTGGTGCATCTTGTCGCGCGGTAAACTCAAACATATAGCCAAGTTTGAGAGCGTTCATACAGAAGCGTTTGCGTTAACGCGGCGGAGCATGCGGCGGGCACCGCGGCGGGCGCCGCACAACGCGCCGCGTGTGCAAAAACGGGGTTAGTAGGGGTTTGAAAAATCAAACTCAACGTGAGCGAAGCCGCGGGCAAAAGCTAGTGTAGCTATAATGTTTGTAGGAAGGGTGGTATCTAGTAGCGACTAAGCTACCAATCCTAAATCTATGGATATCCCCTTATGAATATGGATACTCAGGATAGTCCCTTATATTCTCTGGCTTAGGCTAGGTACATAAACTTTTAGATACAGAAAAAACGCTTTTTGCCATTTCGCAATGGAATGCACATACATAATCGTAGGTTTCGTATTTACCTTTGCATACAAATGAAAGAAATCCTATAAAGAGATATGTAAGATGCCACAAAAAATCTCTCAGCTATAAAGAACCTTCAGATTACCAAGTTATTACACAAAGAGTGAGTCGGAGTTACACTAACAAGATAACAATAAAAGGTTATTGGGCAGCCCTGCGAACTTAATAAATTGGCCCTCAAATAATATGGGTTTTATAATAATGGCTGGTACACATTAGTCGAGCTCTGCATAAACGACAAACGTCTTTAGGTCCGTCTAATACAGAGCGCGAGTGGAATTGTCTATTGTCGCCCAAACCAAGTGGAACGACATTTTATTCCAGTAAGAGATATCATTGACTTCCCTTAGAGGCAGAGCATGCTTAAATTCTCTAATTGACCACCATAAACTCTACAAGATAAAGGCATATAACACTTACCCTACCGGCAAAACCGTGTCACCCAGTGTCTTTAAAAACCGATTAACAGTTGAAAAAATGACAATGTCGTAATTTGTGTGAATAAGCTTAAAATATACCGACACTTGCTATTGACATGAATCAGCAATAATTAAGAATTGTACACGACGCTAAGTAATATCACACGAGTAATAAAGTAATGTTTACTCGTGTGGTAATATAGTCTAAATGCAATGCTGGAACTAAATCACTTTATCCAGTTAGTGGGATAGTGTGTATCGGTCATGTAGAGTGGTCATTCCGCTAACAAAGTTATCGTTTTGCCTCAAAGACTTCTGGTTTTATTCGCTTTCGATTGTACCAATATATTAGGATCCTCGGTCATTTGTTCCGCATAATAGTGATTTGGGGAAGGTTTGGAACGCGTTTCGAACCGAGATTATTGCATTGTAGATTGCTACCCCAAGTCTCATACAATTTATGTTTTAGTACAATAAAAAGGTCGTATACATGGGATGTAATTTATTTTCTTAAATGGCCTTATTGAGATTACTCATTTTATTATACCTTAGGTATAGGCAATAGGCATAATAAAATGAGCAATACTATTTGATGGGACTATCGTATGACGTGTATGTTAGCTTGTACTCGTGTGTCCTATTTACGTTATTCGCTGGGTACAACGTATTGTGAAGATTGTGCTATTGAAATTATGAACACAATTTTTTTTTGATAGAGTTGTGTTTTGTAATTTTTTGCATTAAAAATTAGAAATCCATTATTAACAATAATTATCATTGTAACAGCTATTTATGCAACTGCATCGTAATGAGGGTCATTTTAATTCGAGTGCTGTTTTTTGATACGAGGCTTGCCGAGTATCAAAATAGGATAGTACGAGAATTAAAATGACTAATTACGTTCAGTTGCATACAAGATTTTATCTACGACAAGGAAGTAAAATCATTAACAAAATACGCCGTAGGCTCAATAAAGTAACAAAAAGTAACTCCGTAAGCCGCCACCAGCCGCCTCTGGCGCCTCTGTCAACAAAAAGTAACTCCGTAAGCCGCCACCAGCCGCCTGTGGCGCCTCTGTCGTATGAACGGTACAAAAGTGCCAGAACTCAGAGCCTTAGCTTTAGGTATCCTATTTTAAGAAGATAACCATTTCGATTCAGCTCCCATACAACGAGCTGCATCGAAATGAGAAGCAAAACCGATAGAGGGTTCATTTCGATTCAGCTGTCAAACTCGAAATTGGAACTTTTCGATGCTGGAGTAGATAATAGCTATTTATGCAACTGCATCGTAATGAGGGTCATTTTAATTCGAGTGCTGTTTTTTGATACGAGGCTTGCCGAGTATCAAAATAGGATAGTACGAGAATTAAAATGACTAATTACGTTCAGTTGCATACAAGATTTTATCTACGACAAGGAAGTAAAATCATACGCCGTAGGCTCAATAAAGTAACAAAAAGTAACTCCGTAAGCCGCCACCAGCCGCCTGTGGCGCCTCTGTCAACAAAAAGTAACTCCGTAAGCCGCCACCAGCCGCCTGTGGCGCCTCTGTCATATGAACGGTACAAAAGTGCCAGAACTCAGAGCCTTAGCTTTAGGTATCCTATTTTAAGAAGATAACCATTTCGATTCAGCTCCCATACAACGAGCTGCATCGAAATGAGAAGCAAAACCGAAAGAGGGTTCATTTAGATTCAGCTGTCAAACTCGAAATTGGAACTTTTCGATGCTGGAGTAGATAAATATTATTATTTTATATTTTTTTTCTAGTAGCTTCTTCTTATATTCCATAGGAATGTGGTGGTGTGCTCATGTTATAGTGACACATTGATAAAATCTAAATATTGATCTATAATATAATAAAACTGTAACAGATCCAATTCTGTACATTGAAGATATTTTGAAAATTTTTGTTTGCGGGCACTCTATAATCGATACTGAAGCCAAAACAATTTTTTTTTTTTTTTTTGTCTGTCTGTCTGTCTGTCTGTCTGTCTGTCTGTCTGTCTGTCTGTCTGTCTGTCTGTCTGTCTGTATATTGGCCGCGCATCACGCCGAAACTACTGGACGAATTTAAATGAAACTTGGCACGATTTAAGTTAATACTACGAGGTATAATATAGAATACTTTTTATCCCGAAATTCAGCACGGTTCCCTTGGTAGAGGGGATGAAAGTCAAAAGGCGTATTCCGATTTAATCCATTCTTTTTTTGTTAGAAAGCAGGTTCTTTAGAGATTGTCCTGTAATTATTTCAAGGTCGTCAATTTCGTAGTTCAGAAATTATAGACATCACGATCTTCAGTATAAGGTCCAAATAACTTGAACCCCGGAATCTACAAGATACTTTCAATGAACGGCTCATCTTAAGCTGGCAAGCGTACTTTATCGAATATAGCCATCGTGGATAGCCCTATTTTGTCAGTCAAACTACTCCAAATTGCCAAACGATCATTATACCTACATACTACATAGTAGGTATGGATGTAATACATCGTATGGACTTAATGCTACAGTATTTTCCAATGCAATTTAATATTCTAATCATATTAATATTATAAATGCGAAAGTGTGTTTGTTTGTTGGTTTGTCCTTCAATCACGCCACAACAGAGCCACGGATTGACGTGAATTTTTGCATGGGTACTACAGTTGAGGACATACGCTACTTGTTATCCCGGAAAATCAAAGTGTTCACGAGGGATTTTAAAAACTAAATCCACGCGGACGAAGTCGCGGGCATCAGCTAGTCTATAATATAATTTCTACTTTACGTGGCATTGCAACGCATGCCGGGTACAGCTAGTATAAAATAAAATTTGGATCGAAGGCATGATCCTTCTCGAATACACTTCGACACGAATAATACTGAATCCCATACGCAAACATCATCAAACCTGCCCCCCCCCCCGATTGTCTAAAAGTTGCCGATTAAAATCTTATTCATTTCATGGCATTAGCGTCAAAGTAAAATAAACCATTACAGCATTAAATTAGAGCTCAATTTCGTGAATCCATTCTCATACGTTTAGGTATGTACGTTGTACTGAATTTGTGACTTTAAAATGTGTTAAATCAATATAGTCAAGGAATATTTTACTTTGACGCTAATACCATGAAATGAATAAGATTTGATCGGCAATTTTTAGACATTCGCACCTCTGATCCGAAAGCAACCGTAGAGACGCTATATTTTGTTAAAGAAATATTTATGCATATTCTCACTGTTCTCATATTCTTTAGGGCTGTGCAAAGAATCTTTTCCTAAGAGTAAGATGTCCTTGTGCACGTCCTTTATATTTATGTTTCTGGTAAGTAAATAAAAATAAACCCTACATGATACAAAAATACGTACTCGTAGAAACGAATACGTATTTTTAACCGACTTCAAAAAAGGATTCGGCGGTTCTCAATTCGTTGTAATCTTTTTTTTATCTATGTTCACCGTTTACTCGAAGACGCCTGAACCGATTTGTAAAATTCTTTTTTTGTTTGAAAGGGAATACTTTCCAGGTGGTCCCATTTAAATTTTATTGAAATTGGTCGAGCTGTTTTTAAAATATGAACAATAAATTATATACTTTGTTGCGCTGGCGTTTGAAGTCGGTTTTTTAAAAAGCGTATTGTAAAAGTCAGTACTACTACATTGTTACTCACACTGTCGACAATTTGCGGAGCGGGCTGACTGTACTTCTCAGCGGCACCAAGGATGTGGATCTCGCTATTCTCCTGGTGTAACAGTCCCAGTGTAGATACAACAGCAAGTCCAACGCCAAGAAACACCAACATAAACAACATCAACAGGCACAGTTTCGTTTTGCTTGACACCACCATTGCCATTTCGGAGGCAGTTCACTGTTTTTCACGTCAGTTCTTAATGGTTTTATTTATTACGTTGGCAAAGTGTTTTACAGCTATTTGAACGTATCTACAAATACTTCGTTAATAAAGAAATTAAAAAAATGATTTATCTTAAGAGAAGTGAACCTGTACCCATACATGATCAAAATACGTCAAAACTATGAGAACAATTCAACAATGAAAATTAGCATATTCGCGGTTCGCAACCGCTGCGGGCGCGGTTGCGAATCGCGCCGTGGAAACCCAGTTTAAAGCTACACAATGTCAAAAGACCATGTCAAGGTAATTGTGACCGCATGCAGTTAAATAGTATTCGCCAATAATCTATAATAAAAAATATTAAAAAAAAAGACTTCAAACCACCCGTGCCACTACAAAGTACAACTACAAAGTATTTCTTGTTTATTTTTTTAAAAACCGCTCAGCTGATATAGCTAAAATTTAAATGAGACCTGGGAAGTATACCCATTGAAACAAAAAATAATTTTCCAAATCGGTTCAGGCGTCTTCGAGTAATCGGTGAACATACACAAAAAAGATTCAGACGAATTGAGAACCTGCTTCTTTTTTTAAGTCGGTTAAAAAAACACTATCCATAATTATTTTGAATGGTTTATTGGAACTTGGAAGGTACATCAAGGAAAGATTTTATTGACAATACGGTTCGGTATTTTATGAGCACGGTTTTTCGTGGTAAGATAATAATAATTAGCCGTTGAGTTTTTGAGCACTATACCATAATTATTCAATCTCTAAATTTTTTTCATACTAATACCTACCTACTTTACATTATTAATAATAATTAACAACGTTTCAAAAAGATGATCAAAGAAATATTATCTGAAATCAGCTTAAAAGTTATTCAAAATTTCAAAATTCAAAATTATTTATTTAATGTAGGCCAACCTGTGGCTCTTATGACACGTCATGACTACCACTGGTTCGGAAAGTGGATTCTGCTGAGAAGAGCCGGCAAGAAACTCAGAAGTTGCTCTTTTCAAAATAATCATTTTATAATATTGATATGTAGCTATTAAATTGTAAGTTTTTATACTATCTTGTGGGCAGCTGGATATAAATTTAACCCATGCATCTTTGTTCGAATAGAATATAATATTTCCACAATGAGGGGAAGTTCTAAGAAAAACAACGTACTACAATTATTACAATTATTAGAAAAAAAAACGTATTACCTACTTACTCATATTAGAGGAAAGATTTTTTTGTTTGTTTGTTTGTATCGAATAGGCTCTGTAACTACTGGACCGATTTTAATCATTTTTTCACCAATAGAAAGCTAAGTTATCGGGAAGTAACATAGGCTATAATTTATTCTCAAAAAAATTAGAGATCCTTAAGAAAATTGCAATAATGTAACCCAAAGTAGGAAAATTTTGCCTATAAAATGCATTATTTGGGGTGTGCTGAGAAAACTATTGATGATACATAAAAATGATGCACTACATGTATAAAGTACTCATTATTCAAAATCAAAAAGTTCCCGAGGGAATAATAAATCTAACTATCATATTTAAGTCACAATAGTAGCTTTTGTGTTCTAAAATTTAATTAGATTTATTATCGTCATACTAATATTTATAAATGCGAAAGTGTGTTTGTTTGTTGGTTTGTCCTTCAATCACGCCGCAACAGAGCTACGGATCGACGTGATTTTTTGCATGGACGGTATAGTTGGGGACCTGGAGAGTGACATAGGCTCCTTTTTATCCCGGAAAATCAGAGTTCCCGAGGGATTTTAAAAACTACATCCACGCGGACGAAGTCGCGGGCATCAGCTAGTCGCAAATAAACCCTTTACAATGTGGCGCTGAACTGAAAGATTTCATTTAATTAACGCCTGCATAAATATAACAGCAAAATCTCATTTTGATGTATTTTAAATCCAAAAGCTAGTCCATAAAGATAATCTGATTTAAATCTCTTTCGTGTAAAAATTAAAAAAAAAAAAGCATAGAGTCCATAAAGATAATCTGATTTAAATCTCTTTCGCGTAAAACGGAAGTAATATTACTGGGATTTGTTTAAGGATTAATAAGGAAGAACAAAGATACAATATCAGGCATCGTATATCAAGGTAAATACGGGCGATACCTTGTTTGAGTAGGTACTTATTCATCTAAGCTAAGGCATTAATAAACTTTAATACGAGTGTTTCACATTATACCTCTTTTTAATAATAATTACAAAGTATCTGATGAAGATAATTTGGGCGAAGAAAAAGTTTGAAGTCACATCACACGTTTTGAATTTCAGAAATTCACAGGATAAGTACCTACCTAAGTACCTAAAAGCTTTTGTGTAGAAAATTAATTTATTTTTACCTAACTCGCTCGAAAGCATCGTCTTTGCTGCCTGGAACTAGTGAGCAAAAGTCTATTTTTTTTCTCAATCACTCAGGTAAGAAAAGGGTTTTGAATTTAGAACGCTGCGAATTGTCATTTCTCATTGAATTGGCTGACAACGTTCAGAAACTCCGTATGTATTTCATTTCTGCAATAATAATTTATAACAACATTATGTTGTATTATTTTTCATTAATTTGTGTTATTGAATTGCTTTTTATGTTTCGAATATATACTTATCCTTAAACAACATCAAATCCTCCACATAATATTCCTTAGGTACTACCGTAAGATCACATAAGTTTAGAATAAAAAAAAATAAGTGGTACTCGGGGACTGCCGCGTTAAAGCTATTGCATAGCATTTTTTATCAACTTATGCAGTTATAATATTTATGCAATATTTTTTTTTTGCATTATAAAAATTATACAAAAAAAAAAAACAACAAACAAGAAAAGCGAACTATCACTACTTCGCGAGTGAGATTTCAACCTGCGACATCGGCCGCTCGAAAGCGGTCGCTCGCCCACTGCGCCAAATAGAGCTACTTGAGAACCTCAAAAATGTTGAAAGCTTACTGAACGACGGTGTTAGGTTTTTTTTCGTTACGGAATTTCTTGATTAGGTCACCGCGCTCAAACTGTTTGTCCTAGTTCAAAGCCCGCGATAAAAGCTATGCAGTAGCTTAAAATTGAATACATTCAAATTCAAAATCATTTATTTCATTTAGGCCAAATTTTAGCATTTATGACAAGTCATGAACCTATCACCGGTTCGGAAAAACGAACTGGCAGGAAAGCCTGATGTACATAACAAACAAAACGATCTAAAATAATATGATATTAGTATCGTGATACTTCGTTTGTTATAAATAAAGTTTGACAGAGATAGAGATATTAAAACAATGTAGGTATTCAAATCACAACACCTCGACACGGATAAGGCAATTAAGCCGGTCACAATGCTCCGGACTCCTGAAATTGGTTGCCGTGGAACTAATTTCGTTTACGGCCGCCCTTATCCGACTTTGATAATTCTAATGGGTTCATTTAACGGCGAATTGAGTTGCTTTAGCTAAAAAGGTTGTGGTTAATTTGAGTTAAGGTGAACTTTAGTGAGGAATAATAATATTTTTATCAGCCACTAGCTGAGGCCCACGACTTCGCCCGCGTGGATTTAGTTTTTAAAATCCCTCGGGAACTCTTTGATTTTCCGGGATAAAAAGCCTATGTCACTCTCCAGGTCCTCAACTATACCCATGCAAAAAATCACGTCGATCCGTAGCTCTGTTGCGGCGTGATTGAAGGACAAACCAACAAACAAACACACTTTCGCATTTATAATATTGGTATTATAAGGATTTTCAAAATATATTATTTTTTAACTAGCTTTTGCCCGCGACTTCGTCCGCGTAGAGTTAGGTTTAAAAAATGAACCGTATGTTTTTCCGGGATAAAATAGAATAGAATAGAATAGAATAGAAATGTTTTTTATTCAAATAAACTTTTACAAGTACTTTTGAATCGTCAATGAGTCTACCACTTGTTCGGAATGCCGTTCCTGCCGAGAAGAACCAGCAAGAAACTCGGCAGTTGCTCTTTTCAAAATACTTTTACAATATACTTAACAGATATTCTATGTATGCAGAGTTTCCACAATGAGGGAAAGGTCCACAAAAGCATACGTAATTATTTCTAATTATAATTCAACACATGTCAAGACGGGCAGACAGAAAGTAGCCCCATTGCCGCTGGTGGCACCCGTTCACGAGCATGACGCATGACCCAGCCATTGCTTCGCTCAACCATATTTTAGGGAACGCAACAACCCGCATCACACGACACCACCGCAGAAATGTTAAAGAGAGTGTGACATACTTAGGCTACCCATCATAAGGCATCGAATTGAAACTAATATTCAAATCAAATACTCATTTTAAAATATGACTTGTACACAAATAAAGTGGAAACTCTGAATAGAATAGAATTATTTTGATATACAATTATACAGGTTAATCATTACCTACTGTCTCATGAATCGCTGGAACGAATTACATCCACGCTTTTTTGTCATTTATATAGTCTTCAATCGTATAATATGCTTTTTTCATGAGCGTAGTTTTAATCGATTTCTTAAACTTGTGTAAAGGCAAGTCCAAGATCGACTGTGGAATTTTATTATAGAACGTCACGCCCATTCCCACAAATGTCTTTCGGACCCTCTTGAGGCGCAGTCGAGGAATCACGAGCCTATTTGGATCTCTAACCTGCCTATCTCGTAATTCACCCTTTTTTTTGTAATTCACAATGTTTTGTCTGACAAATATTATATTGTTATAAATATATTGTGAAGCTACTGTAAGAATGCCTATTTCTTTAAATTTTTCTCGAAGCGAATCCCGCGGCTTTAAATTATAGATTGCGCGAATCGCCCTCTTCTGCAATACAAAAATTTTTCCAATATCGGCCGCTTTACCCCATACTAAGATTCCGTATGACATAATACTATGGAAATATGCAAAATAAACAATTTTTGCAGTTTCTATGTCAGTTATCTGTCGAATCTTCCTAACAGCGTAAGCAGCAGAGCTGAGCTTGCCAGCAAGTACTGCTATATGGGTGCCCCATTGCAGCTTTGAGTCCAGGGTTAATCCCAAGAACACTGTGGAGTCCTCTGTTTTCAAGGATTCATTACTTATCTTTAAATTTTTACTGACAGTACTGGTGTTAGGCAATAAAAACTCAACACACTTTGTTTTTTTAGCATTTAAAAGTAGATTATTTGCCGTAAACCATTCAGAAACTTGAGATAATGCATTATTTACATCGTCAAAATTGTCTTTTTTTCTATCGACTTTGAACATCAAAGACGTATCATCAGCAAATAGTACAATATCGCAAGTATTTTGGACAAAATATGGTAAATCGTTTAAGTAAATCAAAAACATGAATGGACCTAGAATAGAACCCTGGGGTACACCCATTACTGAGGCTGATCCGGATGATTTTACATCATTGACACACACTCTTTGAACACGATCCCTTAGATAAGACGCAATGAGGCTAAGTGCAATATCTTTAATACCATAGTGGCTCAGTTTAAGTAAGAGGGTCTTGTGATCAACGCAGTCGAAGGCTTTTGATAAATCACAAAAAATACCAATTGCATTCTGTGAGTTATTCCATGCATCGAAAATGTGTTGTAACAGCGTTGCGGCTGCATCGGTTGTTGATCGACCCTTAGTAAAACCGTACTGCTCAGGGTGAAGAAGTTTATTTAAGTTAAAGTGTAGAAGCAGTTGGTTGAACATTAATTTTTGGAAAATCTTGCTGAGAGTTGGCAAAATTGAAATTGGTCTGTAGTTATTCGGGTCAAATTTGCTTCCCGATTTATAAAGAGGTATTAATTTGCTACATTTCATTAGGTCTGGAAAAGATCTAGTATCTACAGATTTATTAAAAATTAAAGCAAGATAAGGCGCAATAATATCAATGATATTGTGAATTAATTTAACTGATATTCCCCATAGATCTCCTGTTTTTTTTATTTTGCAATGATTTAAATGTTTTGATAATATCATATGGGGTAACGTGTTCAAACCTAAATAGTTTATTGCACTCAGAGACATTGCCTCTTAGAAGATTACAGGCTTCTGTTGGCGAGGAATTTAGAGAACTGGTCGTGGTTACTGGTATATTTTTGAAAAAGTTCTCAAATGTATTTGCAATTTCTATATCGGAGTCAATTACAAGGTTATTAAGTTTAAGCTCCAGTTTATTATAATGCATCTTGTTCTTACCCATTTCATCACCAATAATGTCCCATACTGCTTTTATTTTATTATCTGAATTGACAATTTTTTGTTTTATGTGAAGTGACTTTGCTTGTATGCACACGTTTCTAAACAATTTGGAGTAATTTCTTACATATTCTATAAACGCGGGGGTATAATTATATCGTTTTTCTGCATACAAGTCAAACAGCTTATTTCTACTTTTATAGATGCCAACAGTTGCCCAATCACTAAATTTTAAATTTTTAAATAATCTTTTGTCTATTACCTTAAAGATAGAGTTAAATTGAGAGTTTAAAAGATCAAAGATAAAAGGTAGCCTATGCTACTCCCTCACTCCTTAACTAGGTACCCGTGCAAAAAATCACGTCGATCTGTTGCTCCATTGCTGTGTGATTGAAGGACAAACCAACAAACCAACATACTTTCGCATTGATAGTATAAGTAAGGATGTACAGAACGGCTAGTTACAGTTTTATTACAAGTTCTACCTTGTTCTACTACTACTTTACTAGTTCTATAGTATCTATCGTCGTTGTGCTTATTTGTTTTATGATAGCCCGGTCAATTTATAGGTTACAATAATTCGCACATGGCTGAAAATTGGTAGGATTGTTCAAAACACTATTATAAATGAAATGTGAAAGTCCTCATCGATCCGACTCCGAAAAAAAAATACTCGGGGTTAAAGGTCACAAAAACGGGTTTTTCGCAATTTTCAGCAAAACGGTAAGTTTTATCATAAAATAAGTCAATAGTCCGCATTGCTGGAGCGAGTCAAATCCACGCTTTTTTAGCGTTTGATAAACAAGTCACCGACATAGCAGAGCGAGTCGCGAAACTGAAGTGGAAATGGGCCGCGCACATAGGTAGTTCAAAGAGCTGATGGTCGTTGTTGGGGTCCCAAAATGCTGGAGTGGCGACCTCGCACCGGGAAGCGCAGTGTTGGCAGACCCCTCACTAGAGACAGGCATGAAACGAGTCGCCTGAAGTCCATGCAAGAGACCCTTGTTAAACAGTGGACGACGGACGTCTATCGCTTGATAAAGAAGAAGAAGAAGTAATTAAGTGGCATTCGGGGACTGCCGCGGTAAAGCTATTGCATAGCATTTTTTTTTCAACTTATGCAATTATAATATTTATGCAATATTTTTTTTTTGTATAATAGAAATTATGCAAAAAAAATAAATTAAAAAACAAACAAACAAGAAAAGCGCACTGTCACTTTTTCGCGAGTGAGATTCGAACCTGCGACATCATACATAAAGCGGCCGCTCGCCCACTGCGCCAAACAGAGCTACTTGTGACCCTCTAAAATGTTGAACGCTTACTGAACGACGGTGTTAGGTTTATTTTCGTTACGAAATTTCTTGATTCGGTCGCCGCGCTCAAACTGTTTGTCCTAGTTCAAAGCCCGCGATAAAAGCTATGCAATAGCTTAATAATTGCTGTTTTTGTTAATTGGCAAAATCTCTGTAACAATGTAGGGACGTTGCCAACTAGGTGAAGATCTAAGTCCGAAATAGGAACAGAATGGGAATGAAGTATTTTATTAAAGCGTGTCAATTGGCTTCGTACAACTTTGCAAAGTTGGAGTTGTAGATTTGGCGTAGGTCCATTGTGTTAAGTGGAACTTTACTCTTGTTGAGAGACCCACAAATACTTGCACGATCTTGAACTTTGGATTCAACGATTTCGTTATGGCGTGGTCTCAATTTTGAGTGGCCGAGAGGTTCCGACTTCCGAATGATTCTGGGACCAGCGCAACATGAGGCATTACTTGATTGACTTACATGATTTATTACGAGATAGATTTCCGCTTATAGACAATCAACAATGGAAAGCGCTGATGAGGTTTAGGTTGGAGCGCGCTTGCCTAGAAAATGCCTATTCAGTATTCACTCTGGCCTTGAAACTTAAATGAAACGTGGCTGGACACACAGACGCCGGAAGTGCGTTCTTAGCGGTTCGTTTCAGAAACGTTGAATAAATAAAGCGTTTCGTACAAGTAGGTTGGATTTCTTCTCGAACTCGACTTCTCGAAGTTCTGTGGTAGATCGGCTAGGAGATTACTGTCAAGAAAATCCAGAAGATTGAAGTTCAGTTGGTCGAATGTAGTGATATAATATAAAAATGGAATACAGTAAAATAGGAATATTGCCAACTAATCGAACCAGCAAGCAACTCTTAATTAAAGTACGTCAGAACGGGCGCATAATATAGGAGCTTGTATGAAATAGCGAACTGTGACGTCATAAATATTTGAAGAACTTTTAATAGTTCATCGCTGGAGTGAGAAAGCCTGTATTCTGGAAACGGACATAGAATAATTTCTATGAAAATTAAGTTAATTTAAATTTTTCATATTTTAAAAACCTAAATCGACACGAAGTCTCGTCTCGGGCGAATGTAATCAGTCAAACATTGAAATATTAGAAGTAGAACAAAACAACATAATGTTATGATTATAAATTAATTAAATACAGAAACGATGACTTGATTATTGCTACTAACAAGCATTAAACTCGAATACAACAAATATTAGATCAGCAAAATTGAACTATCGCCTAATGCTATTTAATTTTAATACTAAACTAATACGTGATTCAACCAATTTCTAAGTGAAGTTAGATCGATTTTAAGTAAAAAAGAGTCGTTTTATTCGAAGATAACTTTATTCTTTGTTCTTTGGAAATCACTAGGGGGCCTATTTTGTTTAATTACATAATTATAAGTTTTTGATTTATATTGTGTAACTTTGCTGGCTGAATAAATGTTTTATTATTATATTATTATAAAAAAGAAAGTTATATTATTGAATTGACATAATAATAATTAAGAGCGACTTTATTCATAAGTATTGTTAAAACATTTATAATAATACGTAATACGTAAATGTATACGTAACGTATACATAGAAATGAAATGTGATTTCTTTACTACAGTTAAAGCGCGAAGTTGTAACTACCGACATAATATCTAGATCGTGTCTAAACTTACTAAGACCCAATAACTACTTAGGTTGGTAATAGTACTGTCGGTAATATGTAGTACTAATTCTGTTGTACAATATCTCTAAACTAAATTGAGAGGTCTCAAGGAAATGCTTTTCTTTTTGTAGAGAACATTTTGAAAAAGATCGCACTATTTCTAGACCTGTCAAAAACGTTAGGTTAAGTGCGTTTAAACCTTTAACCGTAACCCCATCAATGGGTCCACGTGTAATAATATAAATAAAATTATCCATGGACTCATGACGATAGATATTACAATTCGATAACCTACTGTAAAATCGTCCTATTTTAGATATTTTGTAGATTAAAATCGACGTCAAATTCTTCTTAATTTATAAGTAACCTGAATCACTACATAAATACTTTATTAACTGAATTTATAATTCTTCACTTATTACCTAAACAAAACGTAACAATAGAAAAAGTTAAATCACATAGCTATTGGCGCGCGAAAACCCTATAGGGCGAGATAAACGGCACTACACATTTCTCACTTATTATTTTAGTTATGTATCTAAAGCATTTGGAGTTTTAATTTTCTATCACTATCATATAAAACTCTATACTTTATTACATTTAAATAACACAACTCAAACCCGTAATTTGAACGCGCCTAAAACAGCGCGAGCGATCTCGGCGCAAACACTTTGACCGCCCACAGAACATCTACTGGTTACAAGTTACTGGAATCTGGCAGCATCAGCTGTTGGGGAGTCGATAACTCCGGCGACGTCTAGTCTGACCTCGTTATCCGAATGCCTGCGGACTCCGAGGAACTGCGACGGGTTATATTTTCCTTAGGGGGAGCTTAATCCGTGGCAATCGACTTTTGTTATACACATTTAATTATACGATACATCACTTTTGTATCGACTTGGGTAAAATGTTCGATTAATTCTAGCCAGATTCTGTACTGAATTTTTATAATATTGGTGAGAGTAATTTAGACTACTTTTTATCCTGGATAATCAAAGTAATTTCAAAAACTAAATCCACACTGACCTAGCTAGTCGCGGGCATCTGCTAGTAATATCAATCAATCAATCATATCAAGCCTATAACAGTCAACTGCTGGACTAAAGACACCTAAAGGACTCTCCCAACGGGAGGGTAATATATTAATAATAATATGAAAAATATACATTAATATTAGGGAATGTGAACCAATTATTGTCTTTAATTTAGGAGTTCATATCTAACTGGCTTATAGATAAACAGAGGAAATCCAAGTAGACTGAGCCATCTCTGAGCTCGCTTCGCTCGTTCAATTACATTACCTATGGAATAGCCTAACGGTTAAAAGGTGCTAACTGAAAACTAAAAAGTCGCAGGTTCAAACCTCGTCCATTGCACTATTGTCGTACCCACTCCTAGTACAAGCTTTCCGCTTATTTGCGGGGGATAGAAGGATAATATTATTCAACTTAAGCTTGCCTTGAATATTCTTTATTAAAAAAAAAAAGTTATTGAGTTTCTATCAATTACCAACTAGGTAGTAGCTGTTCTACGTTCACTGTCTTATGTCAATACCCCGGCGCGGCGTCGCTCAGTCTGTGGACCCGACCTCGTTATCTCAAGCGCCGGCACTGAGCCAGTTACTTGTAGGGTATCCAATTCGATTGAAAAATTTAATACTGAAAACTCGTATTGTACTCTCATAGGACACTCGTATCCTTGCTTAATAATATAATATAATATAAAATAAGTGCGAAAGTGTGTTTGTTTGTGGCTGACTTGGTTTATCCTTCAATTACCTATGTGGCAGATTCACTTGATGATTCGAAAGCAATTTTCCGAAGTCCGTGCTACAAGGGAAACCGGTCGTGGTGATGTGCCGGTCCGTCACCGATCCATATATGCAGTCGCTGCAAAGCGGCTTGTATGGGTATTATTCAGTAATGGTAAAAATGGAAAAATGAACATAAAGAAAAAAAAAGATACCGGCCGAATTGAGAACCTCCTCCTTTTTGGAAGTCGGTTAAAAATACATAATTCTTTAAAATGAATTTTAATAAAAAAATATTCTATTCTATTCTAATCTAATCACGCAGCAGCTGAACAACGGATTGACCTGATTTTTTTGCAAGGATGAGGACTTGGAGAGAGAGACATAATTTTAATAGGCTACCGTTTATCCCGGAAAAATAGAAGGAAAAACCTATCTCCACGCGGGCAAAGTCGCGGGCAAAAGCTAGTCTATAGAAATAAATAAAATTGAAGTATATCTGTCTGTAATTTTGAAATAACCGCCACTAATAATAATTATTAAACTTATAATTATGTTCAGTTTTATCTTTGAACAATATTACATCCCGTGAATGGACGATGGATTCATTCACAGATTATTTCCTGATTAAATAGGTATTTGATGACGTTTTTATGGCATAATAAATGGACTGCGTAATATTTATCGGAAGTCAGTGACTAGTTAAGGATTTTTTTTTGGGATATGGAAATTGTGACTCAGAGTAATAAATAAATAAATTGCTATATTATGACGTTTTCCAAGAAGGCACACCTTATTAGGTACCCGTACATCTGAAATGAGTATTTAAATTTTTTGTCCTATACTTCCTTACTAAAAATATCCTTACTAATATTATAAATGCGAAAGTGTGTTTGTTTGTTGGTTTGTCCTTCAATCTGTCTGCAGCAGAGCTAGGGATCAACGTGATTTTTTTTCACGGTTATAGTTGAGGACTTCGAGAATAACATAGGCTTAGAATAAATACTCGTAGAAACGCAATAGTCGACGCCATAATAAGCCATTTTTAGGTAAGCCTTTAAAGGCCCACTACGCAGAATCGTCGCGTCGTCGACGTCGACGTCGTCGCGCAGAAAATTATTAAAAAATAACCTACTGTGCCGTGAAAAGGTGTCATAATTCATCACAATAACCATCAAAAACGTAATTAAATTAACAGTAACAGTACAGGAAATAATTACATGGCACTCACACATTCATTGCTTGTTTTGAGCCTACGTTTAGAGCGTAACTTTGTTAGAAACTTCCGATCTATGATTATTCAAAATAAGAACATAGGCGACTTTTTATCCCGGCAAATCAAATAGTTCCCGCGGGATTTAAAACTAAATCCACGCGCACGAAGTCGCGGGCATCAACTAGTAGGTAGTAATTTATTTTTGCATAATCGTCATAAGAAAATGGAGTGGAGCTGCATAATAAAGTAACCCTTTCAAAATTTCTGGTTTAGACTGTTTCGCTAAACTTTAAGCTTTATTTCGCAAAATACATCATACATGTGGTCAACTTACTGTCAGATAAACCTTTTGATCCAGCCCTATTGAATTTATTACTTTAAAATACGTTAATTACAGCAAAAGTGTTGCTGTAAGCGACTTTTAAAATGGGATAGTAATTGGAATAATTCGCGATATTCAGCTCAATTGGCGTTTGTTGACACTTCTTGCCTTAGGGTGCGTTCAGACTGGGGCGAATTGCAGATTTGTGAGTTTCGACGATTTATTGACTGATGAGCAGATGTTTAAAATACGTGCCCAACAGGTTGATCACCATCATCATCATCACACAAACCCCTCGCTGGTCCATAGCGTAGCAAGGGTCTCCTCGCAAAATTAAAAAGACTTAGGCCAGGCCATAGTCCACCACCCCAAGCGCGCGAATTGGCAGACTTCACACACCTTCTGAAACATTATGGCTAACTCTCAGGCGTTCATTTTCCTTCACAGTTAATGCAATTAGTGATATTTTATTGCTTAAAACGCATAAAACGGGTGCCGAAGGTGACCACCTAGGAAGTACACCCTTTAAAACAAAAAAGATTTTTCCAAATATGTTCAGTCGTCTTCGAGTAATCGGTGATCATAAAAAAAAAGCTAAGAGAAACAGTTTTTTAAACGACTTCAAAAAAGGAGGAGGTTCTCATTTCATCGGAATCTTTTTTTTTATGATGCTCACGGATTACTCGAAGACGCCTGAACAGATTTGGAAAATTTTGTTTCAAAGGGTGTACTTCCCAGGTGGTCACATTAAAATTTTATCGAAATCGGTCGAGCGGTTTTTAAAATATCAACAATAAATTACATACTTTGTAGTGGCGCGGGCGTTTGAAGTCGGTTTTTTAAAAATATTTTTTTATGTTAAATTATAAAATTTCAATAAACGCGGACGATATCCGTAGGCACCAGCAAGTGGAAATATAATTTTTGAGAAAGCAATCATAGTTGACCTACTTTAGAGAAAAATCGCTCAAACATTACGCGGTTATGAGCGGGAACTTGGTAGTTTTGACCTTTTTTCTCCTCTTTCAGCCGAATAATAAATTCATAAGAGAGGTCGCAATTGCCGGCGCTTGCCAAGCACAATTCAGTTCGTTCCAGTGCAAATGTCAGAAGAGCCCAGCATCTGTCAGTTATGTAACAATGCTTTGGTCGGCCGCAAAAAAGGAACGGACACGGATCAGAAAAGCTTTAGATCAAAACGTTATTTTAATTAATTTTTTAAGGTTCCGTACCCAAAGGGTGCCAACGGGACCCTATTACTAAGCCTCCGCTGTCCGTCCGTCTGTCTGTCCGTCCGTCTGTCAGCGGGCTGTATCTCGTAAATCGTAATAGGTAGACAGTTGAAATTTTGACAGAGTGTGTATTTCTGTTGCCGCTATAACAACAAATAATAGAAATAAAATAAAATTAAAAATAAAGGGGGTCCCATGTATGAAAAAGGAGTCGAAATAAAATTTTATTTTTTACCCTGGCATGTAGGGTTGTCATTGTCTGTAGAGTTCAAATATATTTTTATTATTTTTTAGCTAAAAAAATGAAGAAATTGGGGGCCGTCAAATTTGTCGGTTTTAGACCATTTTTGTTACGCGAGTCTATCTCAAAAGCTAAACTAGTTAGGAATTTGGAATTTCTGCACATTATGTACTATATAGTGTATTTAAACAAAAAACACTGATAACAATATAATGCGGTTTTTGAGTTGTGACCAAAAGAAACGACCATTTTTTTCCCCATATGCTAATTTAGTACTATCTAAGAATATCTAGTTTTAAACAATTGATTTGGTCATATGTACGGAACGCTAAAAGAGCGAGGCCTGACTCGCACTTGGCGATTTTTTAATAACATTTTCAGTTTATTGTGAAAGAGTTGCTTTTCTATCTAAATACTTAAAAGGAAAAGGTAACTTGACTGACTGACAGATCCACCAACGCACAGACCAAACCAGTGGACGGATCGAGCTGGGCATACAGATTACATAGCTATTATAACGTAGGCATCCGCTAAGAAATGATATTTTTAAATTCGACCCCAAGAGGGTAGTAACAAATAGGGGCTTGAAAAATCGAAATTAATGTGAGCGAAGCCTCGGGCAAAAGGTAATCCTTATTAATGTTATAAATGCGAGTGTATTTGTTTGTTGATTTGTCCTTCAATCACGCAACAATGGAGCAACTCATCGACGTGATTTTTGCAAAGGTAGGTATAGCTGAGGACTTGGAGAACGACCTTTTATTCCGGAAGAACAGAGGGTTCCCGCGGGATTTTTAAAAACTTGCAGATGCTAGTTATATTATGTAATGAGTAAAAACGTAATAACTACTAATAATAAGGAAAAAGCGTTACTCATATTATAATAAAATTAATACTATTAAACGTACTAATCAACAGCATCATAGTTAATAAAGAAAAAAAAGCCGGCCAAGTGCGAGTCGGACTCGCGCACCGAGGGTTGCGTACTCCAAAAGTAAAATTAAAACGATAATATTATATTAATTTGCTTATTTATCGTTAACTTTGTTTGTAGAGGTTTAGGTATTGTTAATATAAAAACTATGCTATTATACTATGCTAGTTAAAGCGTTGGTTTTATTTTTCCTGTAAAATATACATAAACCTCTATTGACCATTATTTCAGATTTTTCGATTGGTAATCTTCGGAGATAAGGGGGGGGGGGAACGGTATTTTTTTCGACATTTTGGCCGATTACTCAAAAACTATTATATTATATAGAAATAAATAAAAAGCTGTTATATAATGCACAAGTTAAGACCTTTCATATTATGATACCAAACTCGGTATAGTTATCTTACTTTAAAATTTCAAACCCCCGATTTTCCCCCTTTTTAATCAAACTAAAATAATTTTCGCGTTGCTTTTATTTTTCCTGTAAAATATACATAAACCTCTATTGACCATAATTATTTCAGATTTTTCGATTGGTAGACTTCGGAGATAAGGGGGGGGACGGTATTTTTTTCGACATTTTGGCCGATTACTCAAAAACTATTATATATAGAAATAAATAAAAAAACTGTTTTAGAATGCACAAGTAAAGGCCTTTCATATGATACCCCACTCGGTATAGTTATCTTAATTTGAGATTTTTCGATTGGTAAACTTCGGAGATAAGGGGGGGGGGAACGGTATTTTTTTCGACATTTTGGCCGATTAATCAAAAACTATTATATATAGAAATAAATAAAAAACTGTTTTAGAATGCACAAGTAAAGGCCTTTCATATGATACCCCACTTGGTATAGTTATTTTACTTTGAAATTTTAAACCCCTGATTTTCCCCCTTTTTTAATAAAACTAAAAATAATTTTCGATATTTCTTTATTCCAATGATGTTGGGCCACTATTATACACAACTATGCCAAATTTCATGTCGATAGCTTTAATATTTACTGAAATAATCGACTGTGACAGACGGACGGACGTACGGACGGACGGAGAAAGTCTCACCATAAGGGTTCCATTTTTACCATTTTGGTACGGAACCCTAAAAAGTCATGTTGAAAATGGAAAACTTACAGAAGCGTACACCAAAACCTAATAATAAAAATCTGCGATTCAAATACTTTGAATCGTCGAATTGCGTTTAATCCACGGAAAAGTTAAGGTTTCAAATGTTTTTGTGTTTTTTTTTATTCTTCGGATAAAGTTTACTTTGCGATGTTAACTTCCGTCTTCCATCTTATAGTTAAAAGTTAGGGAAACAATTTTTTTTCTATGTGAGATCCTCTACCTCTAAAAAAGTCTACCTAAAGATCTACCTATAAAAAAGTAATAAAATTCCTTCAAATCAGTGAAAATTCCAATATCTCATTCAATAAACTCAATGCTATTTACCCTAAGTATTTACCTAAATAGTCCACCGTCTAATAACCGTTATGTATAATTATGTATAAAGGTTAAGGTCGCGTGCGTTTGTTTACATTGGCATGACGTCACACGTTACGTCACCTAACGTGGTGACACTCACAAAATTAAGTGACGTTTAATTATAACGTAAGCACGTGTTCGCGGAACAACCGGCCGATCTAGACTGAGATGATATCCAAGCCACACATTTTGGCAAATATACAAGGATAAAAATTCAGCCACCAAGAACATAAAGCATCTATCCAGTTACCGGAAAGTTTAAACGAAAGCAAGAGGGTTCCCGCCTTGTTCCCGCACGTAATTTTTGTCCTTAATTATCCACGTCACAATAAAAGTGAAACGTGACTGGACGTTATTATTACTTTACAAAATTTATACTTAATTAAGATGTAGAGAATATACATAAAAGAGATAAAAACAAAAATTTGTTTGGCATACGATTAAATACAGTAATTAAGAGTATAGGTACTACTTGGTATAATTGACTGAGCAGTGATAGTCTAGTGGTTGGGACTGTGGTCTCATGGTTGGATCCCGGGCACGCACCTCTAAATTTTCAGAGTTACGTGCGTTTAAACAATTAAATATCACATGCTTCAACGGTGAAGGAAAGCATTGTGAGGAAACCTGCACACTCGCGAGTTCTCCATAATGTTCTCGAAGGTATATGAAGTCCGCCAATTCGCATTGGGCTAGCGTGGTGGACTATGACCTATAAGTATAACCCTTCTCTGAGAGAAGATCTGCGCTCAGTAGTCAGCCGTTGATGGGTCGCTGATGATGATACATCATCATCATTATTATCAACCCATTCATCGGCTCACTACTGAGCGAGGTCTCCTCTTAGAGAAGGGTTATAGGCCATAGTCCACCACGCTGGCCCAATGCGAATTGGCGGAGTTCGCACACCTTCGAGAACATTATGGAGAACTCTCAGGCGTGCAGGTTTCATCACCATGTTTTCCTTTTATTTCTTAAACGCACTTAACTTCGAAAAAGTCAGAGGTGCGTACCCGGGATCGAACCTGCGACCCCCCGAATGGGAGACCACAGTCGTAACCACTAGGCTATCACTGCTATTTACTGATGATACATAATTAACTTTAATTAATATTTAGCAGAATTGTGATCTCCCTTTACGGGGACATTCTGTGAAGTTGAAGTTAGTAACTTCTATATATTGGCACATCTTCTTTGTTTATTCATCACAAGTCACAACTGATTAAAATTGTTACGCCTTGATCAAGATAGCGATGTTGATCAAAACTTTGCCAATTTCAAACTTGGAGTAACCTTAATAACATATTTATGTGAACTAAGTTCAAAATGATTGGTAATTCTTTTCGATTGTTTCGAATATAGCTCAAAATATAAAAATCTTTTTCTCTACATCGTATTCCTCACTGATCAAATAATAGTAAAGACGGTTATGGTTAAGTTTTTTTTATTAATTTTTTATTTCAAAAATTAAAAGCCGGATTTTCCAGCGATTATAACTTCGGCCTCTGTTTAATCCGTCCTTCTGTCCGTGATACGTAAACCAAAGTTAGGTGGATTTGCTTTCGAAGTGATTTTGTATTTCACTGATTAGCGCTGCAGATAAACCTACTGAATAGGTAAATAGTTCAATCCATCCCTAAACACGTTAATACTTATTTTTAACCCCCGACGCAAAAAGAGAGGGGTGTTATAAGTTTAACGTGTCTGTCTGTGTATCTGTGTATCTGTCTGTGCAGGTAGCGTAGCCGCCAAACGGATGAACCGATTTTCGTTTAGTTTTTTTTGTGTCATAGATAATTTTATCCCGAGTGTTCTTAGCCATGTTTCATGAAAATCTGTTCAGCCGTTTGAAGATTATCAGCTCTTTTCTAGTTGATTAGGGGATCTGACTAACTTCCTTATGTCCGATCGATTCGAAATTTGGTACCGTGTTACTTCAATGATATTGAAAGTATTTGGTAGGGTAACCATGACCTGATCAGCCGTTTGAAGATCATCAACTCTTTAATAGTTGATGAGGGTATCTGACTACCTTCCATATGTCCTGTCGATTCGAAATTTGGTACCTTGTTACTTCAATGATATTGAAAGTATATGGTAAGGTAACCATGACCTGATCAGCCGTTTGAAGATCATCAGCTCTTTAATAGTTGATGAGGGGATCTGACTACCTTCCATATGTCCTATAGATTCGAAAGGTACCGTATTACTTCAATGATATTGAAAGAACATGGTAAGGTAACCATGACTTTAAATATGAAATGTTAGAGTAAGGTTTAGATTTCGAAAGTGGGTAATTAAATGGGATCAATTAGGCTCAATTACCACTGCGCTAACAAATCACTATAAATACCTTCCTAATATTGATACCTACTTTAAAAAGGACTAAATAAAAGTAAAATTAAAAATTTTAAAAACCCCCGACACAAAAAATAATCTCGAAAAACTAACAAATAATATTTTATACCTATATATAATTATTATCGTCACATATATTATGTAAGTTCAAATATTTTTATTTTATAAGTGTCGTCGTCACGTCGTGGGACCGCTAAGTGAGAAAAACAGGTGTAGTCGCTGATTGCAACAAAAGAATTTACTCCGAAAAATTCGCAAAATCGACACAACCGTCAACGTCGTCTGCCCTCACGTGTCGCGCGCGTAGACTATATTATATGCATGAAACCTAAGATCGCTCGTACCTAAATTTAATTCGTAATAATTAATTAGCTGTTGGAAAAATACTTTATAAACTTTAGCGGTCCCGCGACGCGACGACGACACTTGGAAAATAAAAATATTTGAACTTACATAATATATGTGACGATAATAATTATATATAGGTATAAAATATTATTTGTTAGTTTTTAGAGATTATTTTTTGTGTCGGGGGTTTTTAAAATTTTTAATTTTACTTTTTCGCAAGAACATAATAATTATTATATCTGAACAATATGCTGAAGAAGCCGCCTAAACAGTTGCTAGGATGCTATAGAGGTGGAACTATTTTTGTTGTCATTCTTTAAGTAAATGAAACTCTAAGTTCTGATTTCACCACCATCGAGTGACGTGTAAGCTAGAATAAATTGGGCGTTCTGACAGTTTTTGTATTGAAAAATCGGTCAAAATATCTTTACGCTCGGATAAGACTTATTTTACTTTGGTAAATTCGGCCCTTAAACGTACATTTCTGCTTGTATTTTTAACTTCTCGGAGTTATGTGCGTTATTTTGCAATTAATTAAAATGATAAAGTGAAGGAAAACATCGTGAGGAAACCTGCACTCTTGAGTTCTCCACAGCGTTCTCAAAGGTTTGTGGACTTTGTCAACCACACGCTCACTCAGCACGCACTCAGCTACACGCTAGCTGAGTTCTATAATATTTTTTTAGGGTTCCGTACCCAAAGGGTGCCAACGGGACCCTATTACTAAGCCTCCGCTGTCCGTCCGTCCGTCTGTCAGCGGCCTGTATCTCGTAAACCGTAATAGATAGACAGTTGAAATTTTCACATATTTTGTATTTCTATTGCCGCTATAACAAAAAATAATAAAAATTAAATTAATTAAAAAAAAAAATATTTAATTTTTTTTTAACGGAACCCTAAAAGAGCGAGGCCCGACTCGCACTTGGCCGATTTTTATGTCTCATTCTCAACGGAGACACGTGCCCAGTTACCTACTTGTGGGCTGCCGATGAGTTAATGTAATCTAGACTTTAATGTCGATAAAAGAATGCCACTGTTTCGTTTTTGTATTCATATTCAAACGTGTGCATACAAGCAAAGTCACTTCACATAAAACAAAAAATTGTCAATTCAGATAATAAAATAAAAGCAGTATGGGACATTATTGGTGATGAAATGGGTAAGAACAAGATGCATTATAATAAACTGGAGCTTAAACTTAATAACCTTGTAATTGACTCCGATATAGAAATTGCAAATACATTTGAGAACTTTTTCAAAAATATACCAGTAACCACGACCAGTTCTCTAAATTCCTCGCCAACAGAAGCCTGTAATCTTCTAAGAAGCAATGTCTCTGAGTGCAATAAACTATTTAGGTTTGAACACGTTACCCCATATGATATTATCAAAACATTTAAATCATTGCAAAATAAAAAAAACAGGAGATCTATGGGGAATATCAGTTAAATTAATTCACAATATCATTGATATTATTGCGCCTTATCTTGCTTTAATTTTTAATAAATCTGTAGATACTGGATTTTTTCCAGACCTAATGAAATGTAGCAAATTAATACCGCTTTATAAATCGGGAAGCCAATTTGACCCGAATAACTACAGACCAATTTCAATTTTGCCAACTCTTAGCAAGATTTTCGAAAAAATAATGTTCAACCAACTGCTTCTACACTTTAACTTAAATAAACTTCTTCACCCTGAGCAGTACGGTTTTACTAAGGGTCGATCAACAACCGATGCAGCCGCAACGCTGTTACAACACATTTTCGATGCATGGAATGACTCACAGAATGCCATTGGTATTTTTTGTGATTTATCAAAAGCCTTCGACTGCGTTGATCACAAGACCCTCTTACTTAAACTGAGCCACTATGGTATTAAAGATATTGCACTTAGCCTCATTGCGTCTTATCTAAGGGATCGTGTTCAAAGAGTGTGTGTCAATGATGTAAAATCATCCGGATCAGCCTCAGTAATGGGTGTACCCCAGGGTTCTATTCTAGGTCCATTCATGTTTTTGATTTACATAAACGATTTACCATATTTTGTCCATAATACTTGCGATATTGTACTATTTGCTGATGATACGTCTTTGATTTTCAAAGTCGATAGGAAAAAAGACAATTTACAATTTAAAATTTAATAGACAAAAGACGATGTAAATAATGCATTATCTCAAGTTTCTGAATGGTTTACGGCAAATAATCTACTTTTAAATGCTAAAAAAACAAAGTGTGTTGAGTTTTTATTGCCTAACACCAGAACTGTCAGTATAAATTTAAAGATAAGTAATGAATCCTTGAAAACAGAGGACTCCACAGTGTTCTTGGTATTAACCCTGGACTCAAAGCTGCAATGGGGCACCCATATAGCAGTACTTGCTGGCAAGCTCAGCTCTGCTGCTTACGCTGTTAGGAAGATTCGACAGATAACTGACATAGAAACTGCAAAAATTGTTTATTTTGCATATTTCCATAGTATTATGTCATACGGAATCTTAGTATGGGGCAAAGCGGCCGATATTGGAAAAATTTTTGTATTGCAGAAGAGGGCGATTCGCGCAATCTATAATTTAAAGCCGCGGGATTCGCTTCGAGAAAAATTTAAAGAAATAGGCATTCTTACAGTAGCTTCACAATATATTTATAACAATATAATATTTGTCAGACTAAACATTGTGAATTACAAAAAAAAGGGTGAATTACGAGATAGGCAGGTTAGAGATCCAAATAGGCTCGTGATTCCTCAACTGCGCCTCAAGAGGGTCCGAAAGACATTTGTGGGAATGGGCGTGACGTTCTATAATAAAATTCCACAGTCGATCTTGGACTTGCCTTTACACAAGTTTAAGAAATCGATTAAAACTACGCTCATGAAAAAAGCATATTATACGATTGAAGACTATATAAATGACAAAAAAGCGTGGATGTAATTCGTTCCGGCGATTCATGAGACAGTAGGTAATGATTAACCTGTATAATTGTATATCAAAATAATTCTATTCTATTCAGAGTTTCCACTTTATTTGTGTACAAGTCATATTTTAAAATGAGTATTTGATTTGAATATTAGTTTCAATTCGATGCCTTAAGATGGGTAGCCTACATAAGTATGTCACACTCTCTTTAACATTTCTGCGGTGGTGTCGTGTGATGCGGGTTGTTGCGTTCCCTAAAATATGGTTGAGCGAAGCAATGGCTGGGTCATGCGTCATGCTCGTGAACGGGTGCCACCAGCGGCAATGGGGCTACTTTCTGTCTGCCCGTCTTGACATGTGTTGAATTATAATTAGAAATAATTACGTATGCTTTTGTGGACCTTTCCCTCATTGTGGAAACTCTGCATACATAGAATATCTGTTAAGTATATTGTAAAAGTATTTTGAAAAGAGCAACTGCCGAGTTTCTTGCTGGTTCTTCTCGGCAGGAACGGCATTCCGAACCAGTGGTAGACTCATTGACGATTCAAAAGTACTTGTAAAAGTTTATTTGAATAAAAAACATTTCTATTCTATTCTATTCTATTCTATTCTATATATATATATATAAAAGATATGTATATATATATATATAAAAGAAAGTGGTGTTAGTTACACTATTTATAACTCAAGAACGGATGAACCGATTTGGCTGAAAATTGGTGGAGAGGTAGCTTAGAACCAGGAGACGGACATAGGATTATATACTTTTTATCCCGTTCGACCGCGTTTCCGTCAAGTCACTATAAAACGTGGTATAACAAAAACGCATCTGAATTCTGACATGGAATAACAAAACGCAAATGACAGTGGAATAACAAAACGTAAATGACAGCTAAACGTAATTTTGTATTTGGTTAACTATGGTAAAAAATTTGACAATTATAAAAAGTGTTATAATAAAGCATTACTGATATTATAAATGCGAAAGTGTGTTTTTTTGTTGGTTTGTCCTTCAATCACGTCGCAACAGAACACCGGATTGATGCGATTTTTTGCATGGGTATAGTAATGGATGTAGTAGTGGTTCCTCAGACCGGGAGAGCTACTTTTTATCTCGGATAATGAAAGAGTTCCCGCGGGATTTTTAAAAACTAAATCCATGCGGACGAAGTCGCGGGCATCAGCTAGTAATTTAATATAAAAAAATCTTTTTAAAAAACCGACTTCAAACTCAAGCGACCCTACAAAATATATAATAGTTGATATTTTAAAGACCGATTTCGATAAAATGTCAATGGGACCACCTGAGAAGTATACCCTTTGAAATAAAAAGAATTTTCCAAATCGGTTCTGGCGCCTTCGAGTAATCGGTGAATATACGTAAAAAAAACTGACGAAATGAGAACCTCCTCCTTTTTTGAAGTCGGTTAAAAAGAGTGTAAATAAAGCATATCAAAAATCCAGAGTAGGTATCCATTTGAGCAGAGGCTGAATGTGGTTACCTATTCATATAAATGCCATGCCATATTTTGCCATATTAAATAGGTACAAGACTCACTAAAAATATGGCATAAGAAGATTGATGATTGTATCTCATCAATCGTAACAATAACTTTCATCATCACTTTGGTTTTAATATTTTATTTAAGTTAGTTTTAATTGTAAATGTTTTAAATTATAATATTTTATTCTACATACTGTTTTCCGAACCGGTGGTAGAGGCTTTACTTGTCATATTAAGAATACCAAGTAGGTCTACATAAAATACATACATAATAATATTACATAATGTTATGTTATCCGAAGATAACTTATCCGTTGCATTTGGGGTGGAACAGTAGGGTTGCCAACGTTTTAAAAGAAATCGCAAATACAATAATTATCGTCCATTAATTGTATTTAATTTGTTCAATAATTATTTTCAATTTCAAACTTTTTCACGTAATACCAATATTTTTCTTGTATCAATTTTTGATTATTATTAATTAGGTATATTATGTCTTCTTTATTACATATCAGTCAAATAAATAGTGCTGATTATCTGACAGCTCTGAACCTAGTAAGCAGTAGTTAGGTCTGGTTACCAATGTACTACCCGTCCGATTCAAGTTGGCCGCTACCTCCCGTCGCGTTTCCCCACACCACACCTCTAGTCAGACCCACTTAGAACAGTTAGCAACGAATCGCTCGCGATTGTCAGTACCCTGTGTTTTTCAAACTTTTGTTTTGTTACGTTTTTTTTTTAAAGTTTTAAGTAGTGCCTTTGTTTTGCATAGCGCAGACTATTTATTACATTAATTAAAGACTTTCTTCGAAAAGGAGAAAATAGGGAATAAAAAAATCACGCCCTTCGACATTTAAGACGTCATTGTCATGAAAAGCATTGCCAGGAAAGAAAACCTCCGTCACAGTCGTGGTAACGGTAAAAAATTCATCATTTGTTTATGTCAACGGTACAGTATGACGTCATTTTGTAACGGTCGTCGTCGGCCATCTTGTATCGGACGTGTAGTTCTAAAGTTGCTTTACTCCGTAATTCGGAGTTTGTTTAGCTCTCGAACCCGGATACTAATTATTTATTACTCACATGATAATAATTTATACTCATATCATGGGTTACTAACATAATATAAATAATATACTAATACTAATACTAATATATAAATAAATATTCTCAACCTGAGATACTGCTCTTGCCTTTAACAAGAACATGTTACAATGAAGGGGTTTGTTGGCATCCCTAGTGTAACAAACTGAAAGATGTGTTATGCAAAAGGCGACCTGGTTGCTGAAGTGTGCTAAAGTTTACCTGCACTACTATGATAGCCAGTTACTAGCGGAAGTAGGAAAAACAAACTAAGTTGGAGCTTTCTCTAAGTTGGAGTGATATTTATGTGACGTTGTTTATTCCTTGCCTGACGAGACTATATAAGATCTACTGTATGCATAATAATAAATGTGACCCGCCAATCTCAACGTAGGTGGAAATTCGTCAAATACGAAGGAGATATTATAGTGCACAAGAATGTGCAAACACAAGTGATTTCTCTTTTTCTGAATTCAAAATTAAAAATGATTTATTTAGTGTAAGACAACTTGTGGCTTTTGAGATATAAGTCAAAACTCTACCACCGGTTCGGAAAGCAGATTCAGCGGAGTAGAGGCAGTAAGAAACTCAACAGTTGCTTTTTCCAAAACAAAAATATCACAATAATATGAAGCTTATCTATTTACCCTGTAGACAGCTGAAGCAAAGCCGATTGCTTGCATTCAGGTGAAACTGCCCTGCTTGCCCGATGGGACGGCAATCCGGCATGATCGGAAAGATATAAGTGTGAGAATTATATAACTACTGAAAATGAAGGATAACACCAACCCACTATTTATTCAGAAGAGTTTACACCACGCCTCTCATCACTCTCAAACAACTCAGTCAATTTGTACATTGATTAAATTAAACTAGAACCTTACAACTCTTGCAATAGAGATTGTTTTACAATAAAATCTAATTTCGTAACAGAACCAAAATACGTGCAGACATTGAGTATGTCTGCAGTCTGAGTGATGCATTTTTTACATGCTTTGAAACCATTGAAATTGTGCAAAATAGTTTTTATAGTTTACCATTCTAAAAATACGTGGGCGTTATCTCGATAGTATGAACAACTTTAAAGTATCATCTACCAGCAATCTACCAACATATTATTAAAACCAGCTTTTACTCGTGGCTTCGCTGACGTTAAGTTCGATTTTTCAAACCCCTGTTGTAACCCCTTTAAGTCCAGTAAATAAAGCATTTAACCTCGCACTAAATTTCCGATCCAATTTTAATTTTTTTTTAGGTTAAAGGTCACTTACTGACCACAAAAACACAAAATTCTGACAGATCCAGGTGGAGCTTCGATCGCAATCTTAAAGAAAAGTTTTTGACCGATATCTCGGAAACTATCCACATTAGGGCAAAAGTTATTCAGACCTTTTTTGTAGAGAATAAAATTTTGCATCTTTTATTTCCTGTAAACTTTTTGTAAAACTTACCGTTTACGATTAATGGCTCATTTAATGAACCGGTTTTTCGTGTGTGTGTGTGTGTGTGTTCCGAAATGAAACGACTACCGCTTGAACGGGTACCCATAACTGATTACCGCTGCTCATAAACAGATGTAGAACCAGAGGCATCGCCAATGCATTGCTGGCTTTTAAAGATTTTGTTGGTTCGCCCCTTGTATAAACCTATGTTGTAATTAAGCGGGAACACTGTCGAAAGGAGTTGGTTCCACAGTTTGATAGTGACGCAAATAAAGTCGCACCAAGGCAAGGGTTCCTTTTATCATTTTGATACAGAACCCTAAAACTTAACTCAGGCGTTGCTATTTGCTAACCGCGCTGTAGCCTCGGGCACAAATTGCAGAGGAAGTCAGCTGCAGTGAAAATACAGACATTACCGCTGGTCGTTATAATACTAACTAGTTAAAGGTTGTTTCTGCAAAACAGGGGAACTGGTCAATTTGCTAGTAGAACCTACCATTTTTTTTATTGCCAACTAGCTGATTTAGTTTTAAAAATCACGCGGGAACTTTATGATTTTCCGAGATAAAAATGTCTTTGTCACTCTACAGGTCCTCAACTATACCCATACAAAAAATCACATCGATCCGTAGCTCCCTTGCGTGATTGACGGACAAACCAACAAACAAACATTCTTTCGCATCAATTGTTACCAATTACCAATAGTTACCAATATAGTGCCGCGACTGTTTATAATATACGACCGTAATTTTTTGTAAGTCAGTTCTTTTTTAATAGGGTACCTAGGTACTACATTTTTACGTGCTTTACTACGCGTAGCCTCTTACTAATAGAACGCGCGCAGTTCGTTCAGTTAGTATAAATTTTGCTTGTACAATGAGCTATCAAATACTTATAACTTTGTCAGTTTCTTTATTTTATTTTTGAAAAAATTTACACAGATTCGCAGCTTTTCTGTTCACATAAAAAGTAAAAAATTGGAAACTGACTATACGGAAAATTGGATTTATCGTCTATATTATCACCTGACTATGATACGAATCGATGTTCTCCTCGTTCATCTGAATTGGCTCAGTAGTTTAGGCGCTACGGTGGCATATACGTAAATCCATACATACATACGTAATCATAACCTTTCCTTTCAGTTTTGCCGTAAAAATAACCTAAACTAGCGGCACGCTATGATGGCCGGTTTGACGTTTGTCCGCTCATGAAGTTCCGTATTAATTGATAACGACTTTGAAGGAAATAATTGTATTACTTTATTGACGATAGTGATGTGCAGAGATTCATAAATTTTATCGAATGTAGTTTTAGGTTTAGGACTCAAAATTTATTTATTAAATTGATTTCTAAAATGTATACAAGTGTAGCAAAATCAGTTTGCACCATTTAAGGGGTGAATGTACTTGTGAATATGAACAATTTTCACTATGTGGACAAACCTCTGAAATCGCAAAAAAATATCAGCTGTTTCATACAAAAGGTAAAATTTTTATTTTTATATGATATATACCACAACTCGGCATTTGGTTTTCTAAATTGAAAATTTTTAAAAATGGAATCTAATACGATCGTCACATAGGATCGCTGGCTAGCACAACTACTACCTCCGGCAAACTCGCGTCAATGCTCAATGCAAAACAAAGCAGTTTCGAATTGACGTTGCTTCGAAAAGTATAAACTGTCAGTGCAATGCGATTGTGATATAGTTTTGACCTGGCTTTGGATTTCAAATATTGATACTGCATTACTGTTGACCCTTGCTCGTTAATTTGGACTCTGTTCAAGCCCTTTGTTGTGGATTTCGTCGATATGACCGAACGTACGCAGAGAACTGTTCTAAATAGTCAGACACGTGAGTTCGTAATACGCCTTCGTAACTATTTCGATCGTGAAGCTCAAAATGGAGGGCCAATTTTACCTATAACGTCAGTGGTTGAACGCGTAGCTGATGCGCTTAATATTGGACAACGAACTGTTAGACGGATAACTAAAAAAAAATATGGCGAGACTGGCACAGAAGAAAATAAACTTCACACACCAAAAAAGAGAAAACGAGCAAAACCAGTCGTAGGCATCGATAGCTTTGATGCCGATGCTATCCGAAGACATGTTTACGGCTACTATTTACAGAAGGAGTATCCAACAAGAAAAAAGTTGGTGCATTCACTGAAGGAAGCTGGATTATTCTTCGGTGGGGAAAGTTCTTTAACGAAGATTTTGAAGACCATTGGATTTCGATACAAAAAATGTAACAAACGCAAAATATTGATGGAAAGATTTGATATAGCGATGGCAAGGTATACTTTTTTACGGCAAGTGAAAGAAATCAAAAATTGGCAAAATGTTGTGTTCTTGGATGAAACATGGCTTAATGCTAACCATACTGTAGGCCGTTCTTGGAACGATGACACAGCAGCATCTACTTCCAAAGTTCCTGTAGGAAAAGGATCGCGACTTATAATTTGTCACGCCGAAACCATCAACGGGTTTGTCGAAGGTTCTCTCATGGCTTTTGCGTCAAAAACCACTGGAGACTATCATGAAGACATGAATGGAGAAAAGTTTACTGAATGGTTTACCTCAATGTTGTGTAGCCTCCCTGAACCATCTATTATAATTATGGACAACGCCCCATACCACTCGATGCAAATTGACAAGCCACCTGCCCAATCCCAAAAGAAAGCTGATATCGTCGCATGGCTTCGTAAAAATGGCGTAGATGCAAACATGAATATGTTAAAAGCGGAATTAGTACGTCTTTTAAAAGAAAACAAACCAACCAAGATCCGATACGTCATTGACGAAATAGCATTAGAACATGGGCACAGAGTTATACGGTTACCGCCTTACCATTGTGAGTATAATGCGATTGAGTTGGTGTGGGCTCAAATTAAGGGATATGCTGCAAGACACAATACAGAACCCCCATTTACCACAAAAAAAATGCTAAAATTATTAGAAGAAGCTTGTGAACATGTGACTAAAGGAGACTGGGAAAAGGTTGTGAATAGAACTGTTAAATTAATAAGGGAAGATTATGAAAGAGATGTGAAAATAGATAATATTATAGAAAACGAACATATAATTATTAATGTAGGTGATGATAGCAGTGACGACAGTGAAAATAGTAGTATGGACGAATCTGATTAATTATGGCCTTTTGTGGCACCTTTTTTGGTATCTTTTGTATTCATATGTTTCTTGTGTGCATATAAAGTATGTATATTCATTTTCATTCAAATATTCAGTTCGTTCAAATAAATTAAATAAACATATACATTTTTGTTTTATTAAACCTATTTAATCAGGTACAAAAACAAAACTTAATTGTTTTTTGTTCGAGAATAAATTGACATTCCACATCACTATTGTAATGTGTCAAACCGGCCATCATAGCGTGCCGCTAGTGTAAAGTATTACTAAATGTTTATGACTGTTATGAACACAGACTTCATTGTCGAAACTTGCCAACAAAAGCCGCCAGTGAGCCTGTTTTTCTTAGTTCTCATTTACTGTCAAAAGTTCAGCAAACGTCTTGCGTCTTGCCAACGAGGCCACATTTGCATATCACATCTTAAAGTTCTTCGTAGCTACTAAGTTCAGTAAATTGCAGCAGGGCTTCCTAGTGCATGTAAATAAGTAGGTATGTCATAAACAATATTATTTATCATTTCTAGTAACATAAATGCGAAAGCTTGTTTGTTCGTTGGTTATTCCTTCAATCACGCAGCGACGGAGCAAAGGTTCGATGAGATTTTTAGTTGAGGGCTTGGAGCATGACATAGGCTACCTATAAAAACTAAGATTCCTGCGGAATTTCGAAAAACCCTATTGCACGAGGACGAAGAGAAAAATCATAATTTAGTATGGAGTGAACTGAGAGGTTTCGAAATTGTGTCAAGCAAAGATGCTATTTTTAGGGTTCCGTACCCAAAGGGTGCCAACGGGACCCTATTAGTAAGCCTCCGCTGTCCGTCCGTCCGTCTGTCAGCGGTCTGTATCTCGTAAACCGTAATAGATAGACAGTTGAAATTTTCACATATTTTGTATTTCTATTGCCGCTATAACAACAAATATTAAAAATTAAATTAAATGAAAAAAATTAAATTAAAATATTTCCATGGGTACATGGAAATATTTTAATTTAATTTTTTTTTAACAGAACCCTAAAAGAGCGAGGCCCGACTCGCGCTTGGCCGATTTTTTTATTCAGTGACAAATTAGTTAGATGCAGTCTAAGATGGTAGCGGGCTAACATGGAAGGGGTATGGCAGTGTAAATATAAGACCCATACCCTCAATCGGTTTCAACACGCCATTCGTTCCGAAACATTAAACCGCTTGGCGGCACGTCTTTGATGGTAGGGTGGTTTGAAGCCTCAATAGTCTTAAAAGTAAAAGCTGCGAACTGAAAACTGAAAGGGCCAACATCTTTTACATTACTATCGTTCATTCCAACACTAGCTTTCCGTTTATTTGGAAGGTAGAGGAGACGTTCGTTCAGCTGGATTATAAAAATCCGATACTTTTTGATTTTATAATACTAGCTGATGCCCGCGACTTCATCCGCGTGGATTTGGTTTTTTAAAATCCCGCGGGATTTTCCGGGTTGCCTATGTCACCCTCCAGGTTCTTACCTATACCTATCCAAAAAATCACGTCAATCCGTAGCTTTGTTGCAGCGTGATTAAGGGGCAAACCAACAAACAAACACATTTTCGCATTTATAATATGTATTAATAAGGAAGAATTAATACTACGTTAATAAAGGCGAACTAATTAAATTTTAGAACACAAAAGCTACTATATGATAGTTAGCTACTATATGATAGTCATGTAGTACATAATTTTTATGTATCATCAATAGTTTTCTCAGCACACGCCAAATAACGCATTTTATAGGGAAAATTTTGCTACCTTGGGTAGCATTATTGCCATTTTCTTAAGGATCTCTAATTTTTTTGAAAATAAATTATAGCCTATGTTACTACCTAAAAACTTAGCTTTCTATTGGTAAAAAATGATTAAAATCGGTCCAGTATTTACAAAGCCTATTCGGTACAAACAAACAAAAAAACAAACAAAAAAAAAAATTTTTTCCTCTTCATAATATTATTAGTATTAGTATAGAGGAGCATATCGATAGGAAAATTTAATGTTTCTCGGACAGCTCGTAACGGTAACCGTATCTCTAATCAAGTCTTAACTTTGTAACGAAGCCAGCGCTGAGTTTGTTTTTCTCTAGTTCTCACTAGCTGTCCAAGTTGAGGTAAAGCTGGCGAACTTCAACTAGATCGCGTTTGCATATCACATCCTCAAGTTTACGAGGTTATTTCCAAATTGCATCGGTTAAGCTCGCTGCCACTCAATTTCGTGTAACTTAGCTTTAAAAGGATGAAACTGAAATCAGATTCGTGCTTAAAAGTCTAGCTAGTCTAGATTTGGTAAAATAAATGTTAAATAGGTACTAGCTGATGCCCGCGACTTCATCCGCGTGGATTTAGTTTTAAAATCCCTCGGGAACTCTTTAATTTTCCGGAATAAAAAGTAGCTGATGTCACTCTTCAGGTCCTAAACTATGCCCATGCAAAAAATCACGTCGATCCGTAGCTCTATTGCAGCGTGATTGAAGGACAAAACAACATACAAACACACTCTCCCGTTTATAATATTAGTATTTATAATATTAAATCAAAGTGTTAATTGTAAAAAGTTAAAGCATAATCTTTTCCCAGCTAGAGAAACAGAAAAAAATTCCATTCAGAGTCTTACTTAGTAAAACTTTTCTCTTTCTGTCCTAGATTTTACACAGTGGGAAGGTTTCGAAAAGCGACGCTTTTAAATTAATATGCTTCGCTTGATGCTGATTCATATGGATTGTTACTTCGTTCTTGTTACTTTCTAAGAGCTAGTGAGTATTGATGTTTCAAAAATATAAATCGTACTTTTGATCCTATACATTTTTGTTCTAAATAAATAACCAAAAAGTTTATGAAAATATATCTATACTTATAAAAAGACTTGTTTGACTATAAAAAATAAATAATTTGATTTGAGTCTTTGAGCTACTTATTGATATTGCACTAGTATGTGCATCTAGCAGAGTCAAGCCTTCTATATTTTCTGAATCATACTAAACCTACTAATATTATAAATATGTGTGTGAAAGTGTGTTTAGTTAGTCGGTTTGTCCTTCAATCACGCTGCAATAGAGCTACGGATCGACGTGATTTTTTGCATGGGTATAGTTGAGGACCTGGAGTGTGACATAGGCTACTTTTTATCCCGGAAAATCTAAGAGATCCCGAGGGATTTTAAAAACTAAATCCACGCGGACGAAGTCGCGGGCATCAGCTAGTTAATGCATATAAAATAAAATTCGAATAGTGTGCTAGGAGAAAACAGGTGAAAAATTTCTTTTGATAGGATAGGGTTAGGGTATCGTTGAAAAGATTTTTTTTAAAAACGCACAATTTTTTTTGTTTGTTTTTACTTTAAAAATAGACGATTGTGCGGGTTCAAAATCACAGTTTTGCTTTCCGAAAAAAGAATTTAATGATTAAAAACATTAGGCCTCCTGTGATTAATAAAAGATACCTACCAGAATATTATAATATTAATGGAAAACAAAGCAGCTCCAGGCTTACCATTAAAATGAGCACATTATTAATTTCCTTGTTGAAAAATATTGTCATACTCCATGAGTTATTTGTGTTAGTCCTCCTCTTATCCATTATATATCCTCTTAATCCTTAGTATTCTTATTACCCCTGATAAAAAACCCATAATGTTTCTATTTTGTAATTGTTTTCCTATAAAATTATTACTACACATAATTTTTTTAATTAAATACTTATATGCTCTATTAAATATTAACGCCAGACGGAAGTGTCCCAAGAAGTCTTGCCAACCATCTATATTGAATTATAGCACGTATACGTAGTAAGGTGCATCGGGGGAATTCCGATAGAAATTTTGATGAGATGACAGGCGGCTTAACGTTGTCGAATTAATTTAAAATATTTATAATTTTATTTACTAACAAATTTTACTACCGTTTTTTTAAATAAATGACCTATTGATCCTTATGAAGAGATTCAATAAAAATGCTTATTTAAATTAAATACAAATATTCAAAAATGTAGTTCGTATTTTTTGTTAACAAGAGTAATTCCGATATATGTTGGGGTTATTCCGAATATTTTAAAAAATGAGTTTTATTAAGTTTAAGTTTAGAGTTCATATTTTATTTTTACCCAAGATAGTCCTTATGTCAATTTGGTTCTTATTACTGTTGTCGATGACCGAGAACATCGATTTAGCCATCTAATGGTTCGGAATAACCCCGCCAAGAACCTCAAAGAAATAATGGTTCCCAAATTTCAAGCAACCTTTTCAACCACAATATGTTACTAATTAAAACAAAACAATAATTACACGCAATTCTTTATTGAGATCAATTTGAGCAATTATAATTAATTTTTAAGCTTAAGAGAACTATTAAATAGTTAATTCACTTTATTATTTATGTGCTCTGGAATCGTTTCTCGAGCAATAAATAGCTTTCCATTTCAGTATTTTCTTCATTGTGTCTTCCATCTTTAATATCTGCCATGGCTTGAACCGAATCTTTTGGTTCGTTCTTTTTCTTTTTGCGAACATAAGTAGGTACGAGGCATAATTCTGAAAAAAAAAGTACAATAAATACTATAATAATAATGTTAAAAAACCGAAGCGGCTAACCCATACGAGGGTCCAAATTCCATTTTAGGGCGAACCTATGCTTTGCTTAGTAAACTAATTATTAATAATAATGTTCTAAATAAAAATAAAAATCAAAATTGACTTAATTACATTTAATACAATAATTAAAAAAAATACTACAATATGTTCCATTAATCAATTTAGTTAGCTGACGCACCTAATATTAATATGAGTCAACTACAATATTTATTTTGCCAATAAAATATATTCACAGTTTGACAACCACTGACAATAACTGTAAACGAGGTAGCTCTATCGGAATTGCCCCGCAGGGGTTATTTCGAAAAAAAATCAAATATAGAGCTACGATATTCTGAATCATTTCATAATTTAGTAAAAACGTCAATATATTTGAAAAACTAATTAATATTTCAATAACTTACCAGATCACTGAGAAAAATTGCACGGGGTAAATCCGAATGTCGAAAATGGCGCGAAAAATGAGTAGGCTCAGAGAATTTGAATTTGCACGCGTCTATTCGATGGTAGCGGCTAGACTCAACTGAAGCGGCGGAGGGCATTAAATATGCCATCTATTGCAGTGCTACCTTAAAAGGAATGATAAGGCGTTTCGTAGAAATTTTAGACTTTCGGAATATCCCCTTTTTCGTAATTACCCCAATGCACCTTACTAATATAATATTCTGTGATTAAGGCTAACGTATCATGACCCCCATGATATTAACGTCGACAGACGATGCGGCCCTCTCACCTAGGGATGCGTATACTTCCACTGTTTATTTTGCTTCAACGTTGGCACCGCCGCACCTGCAGATGCAGCAATCGCAATGATGCGTGAAGGTGGCAGCATATCAACGAAATTATTCGTGTTTGAAGCTTTTAAGGGGCTATAACGATCCTAAATTGTTTGGGTCGTACGAGTGGGATAGAGCTATATATTTTGCAGTGCTAGGAAAGAGATGGAAATTACGGATTCAGGGGTCGGGAATTGAAAAAAATCTTTAAAATTGATTTAAAAAATTATGGATGCCAATAATCAAAGAATTTTTCTCACCGCTTTTAGTAATAGGGAATATGCATGATTTTTTTTTATTTCTTAAATTAATCATTTACATCTTTATAACATAAATATAAATAGGTTTGAAAATAGTCAAATAATTTTTAAAAGTGAAATTTAAAACATTGAATAAATTTGAGCCGTTCAAACGCCACCATTAGCGCGCGCTTTTGATGACGTCATTCGACATGTCCCGTGTTTGTTTACTATAGCGTTTCAGTTACTTCATACTTATTTTCAGTTTTAATTGCTACACAAACCATGGAAGAAGTTAAAAAACCTTCTTACAAGTATTGTATGGTACCTAAGTAAAAAACACTATTATTAGTACACCCGATAAAAGTGTTTTTTCGTATTCCACGAGATGCGAAAGTACGAAAAAAAAGTGTAAGAAAATTGTTCATGTAAATCGGAATATCGTATTTATCCAATACTTATTTACAAAAAGTATATCTTCTTCTTCTTCTTTATCAAGCGATAGACGTCCACTGCTGGACAAAGGTCTCTTGCATGGACTTCCACAGGCCTCGGTCTTGCGCCGCCTGACTCCAGCGGCTCCCTGCGACTCGCTTGATGTCGTCGGTCCACCTGGTGGGGGGTCTGCCAACACTGCGCTTCCCGGTGCGGGGTCGCCACTCTAACACCTTGGGACCCCAACGACCATCAGCTCTTCGAACTATGTGCCCCGCCCATTTCCACTTCAGTATCGCGACTCGCTGAACTATGTCGGTGACTCTGGTTCTCCTACGGATCTCCTCATTTCTGATTCGATCCCGCAGGGATACTCCGAGCATAGCTCTCTCCATCGCCCGCTGAACGGTCCTGAGCCTACTTATGAGGCCCTTAGTTAGCGAAAACAAATTAATTTGATATTATTCTTTCACTTTTACTTCTAGAGAACGGAACCCAACTAGAGTACGGAACCAAAAAGTATATAAACATATCAAACTTGAGTGAGCTTCAATAACATAATATTACGTATAAATTATCATTATATAGACGTAAATTAGGAGTTTAGGAACACAGATGGTTATTTAAAGGTCATGTTTTGTTTTAAGTATTATTTAAACATATAAGAATAAAAATCTATGTTAAGGACTAAAATATACCATGTAGCATAATAATTACATGCAGCTTTCACTCCTTTGATCTCTGCGCTCTTAAAATCGAGATTTGATACAAAATATGCTGACATCATAAATGCATCTATTTTCGGTAGATTATCCGATTGTGCTTTGACAAAACCAGTTTCAGTCATCGACCTAGATTGACTACAAATATAAATTCACAAGTAATCACACAGGCATACAGTTTTAAACAATTTTTCTCACAAACACTGTATGAATATCGACGATGTAAATCAACCGTAAGTCAAATGACGTCACATTTCGTTTCGACCAATGGCGACGCGTTTTGTAAGTTTGAATTTCCCTCCTTTATTTTTCACTTTCTATATAATATTTTCTGGGTTTAAATAATAACTAAATAAAAAAAATACCTTTTAAGTATAATGTTAAGGCACTAAAGAATCTAGAAAAAAATATTTGAGACAAATTTAAATTTTATGCATATTGCCTATTATTTATATCAATACAAATAAAAAAAAATTGCAGGATAAAAACCTACCGTTTCTGTTTAAACAAGGTTTAAACCTAAAAAAGGACATTATTGGATCAAAGTTTGGGAAAACTTTCTATCGAGAATTTTTTTCCAATCGTGTTTCTATCTCTAAGCGAATTTAGTTAAGATACCCAAATTACATATTGCATTGAAATTATTCAAATTGGAATTATCGACCGAGCGAAGCGAAGGTCTTTGAGTCTACTTGAGTGAATTTGCACTTGTCCGTCCGTCCGTCCGTCCGTCCGTCTGTCAGAGCCTTATAACTTCTGAATTACTGAACGTAATTACTTCAATTTTAGATATAATATGTAAACCGATGGCCTCCAGCCGAAAATGGCTTAAAAAGTTATAAAAATCTTTATTTCAGGGGGGCTCTCATAGAAGCGAAAGCGACGAAAAAAAAAATTTTTTGCTTTTCATAGCGTTACAATACGTCATTTTAAAGATAATTTGGAACAGAGTACAAAAGTATTTTTTTTTTAATTTTTTTCCTAAAATTGACGAAATGGGGGGCTTTCAAAGTGGAGATTATATTTGACCTCACAACGGAATAACCATTGAGAGCTGGGGCTTGAAAGTTTTATAATTTTAGCGTAATATCATGTACTTGAACAACAAATACTAAAATTAGATAAATGTAATAAGGAAACTAAATTATTTAACTTTTAATGAGCAGCAACAACAGAACTTCACAATGATGTCAATAGATGGCGCTCTCATCTCATATAGAAATTGCAGCTTATATGTAACATAATATATTCAATTAAAATTATTATTTAGTCATTTAGCAAACATCAATAAAACTTCACGTTGCAGTTTGTTTTTACATGTTTTCTGATCGTGTCGATAGTTGACGCTGTGTACAAGTAATTTAATTTGAATGTTCCAAAAAACTATACCTAAGTTTGATTGAGGCCTTGAGGATTTCACTATAACAGTTCCCTAACCTTTACGGGCTACATATGTTAAGTTAGTTGACACTTTCTGTCAACTTTGCTATTACAAACCTCTACGGGACAACTAAAGGTGAAAATGACATATGGGATGTTAGGATTGTATTTAGGGGCTACCTACGTAAAGAGACTTCTACAAAGGGGATGATTTAGGTATGGTTGGTGAAAACGGGCATAATAATAATGTCAATTTTGATCGTCATGTATCTATTGAATGAATAAGTAATTATGGGAAACTGTTACCGCGAGGTCTCAGTTCGGGGCGAACCACTAGTAGTTTTCAATTCGTAAACCTCACAGAGCTCACCGAAAATCGCCTGTCGCATGCTTTTACCACCTCCGGCGGGAATGGGGCTGCTTTCTGTCTGCCCGGCTTAACATGAATTGAATAGTAGTTTTTTTTAACTTCTCCTCATTGTAGAAATATTATATTTTATTCTAACAAAGTTGCATAGGTTAAATCGGCTTGGCATTCAGCTGCCCACTAGATAGTATAAAAAAGTTATTACAATGTAATTAATAGCTACTTCAATATTTGACCGAGCGAAGCGAGGTCTCTGAGTCTACTAGAGTGAATTTGCACTTGTTCGTCCGTCCGTCTGTCCGTCCGTCCGTCCGTCCGTCTGTCAGAGCCTTATAACTTTTGAATTACTGAACGTAATTACTTCCAATTTAGACATAATACGTAAACTGATGGCCCAAAGCCTTCAGCCGAATATTGCATAAAAAATTATAAAAATCTTTATTTCAAATAAGTAAAAAAAAATTTATCGCGTTACATAAAATTGTTACTACATTTTAAAGATAATTTCGAACCGAGTACAAAAATATTTTTTTTTTAATTTTTCCCTAAAATTGACGAAATGGGGGCTTTCAAAGTGGAGATTTAATACGCTCGCTTGAAGACGCTCTCCAGCAAAATCGGGTATGTATTTTCAAGCTGAACTTATTTTTTTATTTCACTTGTATCCTGTACTTGAACAAAAAATACTAAAATTATATGAATATTATAAAGAAACGAGATTATTTAATTTTTAATGGGCACCAGTAATTTTCACATAGCTTCACAATAATGCTTAAAATCGGCTAAGTGCGAGTCGGGCCTCGCTCTTTTAGGGTTCCGTTAAAAAAAAATAAATTAAAAGATTTCCATCTACCCACCTACCCATTTTAATTTTTTTTTTAATTTAATTTAATTTTTATTATTTGTTGTTATAGCGGCAATAGAAATACATAATATGTGAAAATTTCATCTGTCTATCTATTACGGTTTACGAGATACAGCCCGCTGACAGACGGACGGACGGACGGACGGACGGACAGCGTAGTTTTAGTAATAGGGTCCCGTTGGTACCCTTTGGGTACGGAACCCTAATAGATGGCGCAGTCATTAACTATTCCATGGAACTAGGAGTCACGACTACGATCTATCCCAAAAACAGTTTTGCGTCGACCATTATTATTTAGGTACATAATATAATAACATATTATTCAATTAAAATTATTCTTTAGTTATATATCGAACTTCAATGAACTATTAATTACTACATTCTGTGTATTTTCTATTTGCGTCGATAGATGATGATTTGTACAGACCCGTAACCCGTTTTCACTCGTTAGTACCTACATAATAATTCAATGTTTTCACTAACGTTACCTAACCTTTACGGGCTACCTATGATAAGTTAGGTGATGATTTCTGTCAACTTCTTTATCACGATCCTGTACGGGACACCTAAAAGGACATTGGGACGGATGTTAGGACTTAGGATTGTATTTAGGAGCTACCTACGTAAAGAGACTCCTACTTAGGGGATGATTTAGGTATGTTTTTTGAAAACGGGCAATAATAATAATGTCAGTTTTGGTCGTCATATATCGATTGAATGAATAATCATGGGATACCGTAACCGCGAGGTCTCAGTTCGGGGCGAACCACTAGTGTAAAATGATTATTTTGAAAAGAGCAACTGCTGAGTTTCTTGCCTGCTCTTCTCAGCAGAATCCGCTTGTCCGAACCGGTGGTAGAGTTACGACGTGTCATAAGAGCCACAGGTTGGCCTACGTGAAATAAGTAAATTTGAATTTTGAATTTTGAATTTTTTATAAAATTATACTACCGGCTCTGAGACTATAAGGTACCTTAACCAAACTTTGAGACCAACTTTGGTCCAACACAATTCGCAACGGTCGCATACAAGGAATGAAGCAAAGGAATTATTTGTGTTCTAACCACCATGATTGATGGTGTCGTTATCTCCTAGTTTATTACACAACACAGTTGGGAGGCTGTGGTGCTTGGTTGTCGGGCAAACACGTAATTAGGGACCCCAGGGGATGGTTTGCTTTGAAGTACTGCTTGATGTTTATTTTAGTAGCGCCATATTTTACATGCGTTTAACCTCATACGGTCCAACAAGGTAAATAATAAAATATTGTTACTGATCCACCCATATAAAAAATTGAAGTGTGATTTCGAGATAATTTCCTAGTATTACTGTGATCGAAGGAAGTATTAAGCTCATAACCAGGGGTAAAATTAATTGCCTGCGAAATGTGATACTTCTGACGTGTTTGGTACTAGTACTACGGAAAAAAAATCTCCCGTAGTACCTACTATCCGTAAGACCATCGGTAGTACCACGGGTAAGACCTGTTAATATTATGATTGTTTGAGAGCAAAACTCAAACACATAATACCTAAAATTTTTTGGAACGAAGTTCCTTTTCAGACGGTTTTACGGATGGAGGCTAGGCGAAAAAAGTGTAAGCATTTTCCGACACGACACCTGTTGCTTTGTGTAATAACAAACGTTCCATTATAGCTTTGGTGGCGTAGCGGATAAACGAAGGATTGCAACTGTCGGTTCAGGGGTTCGAACTCTAACTTCAGATTATTATTTTTTATTTTATTTATTTTTATTATTAATTTATTATTAAGAGGCATTTCATTCCAACCGAGTATTCCACGACACTCACGCATTTTTTGTTTGTCTGTGTAATTTGGAATCGATTTTGAAGAGCGAGAGAGGATTGTACAAGGAACTAAAACATAGCCTATTTTTTAACTGAAGAATAAAATCCGTAAGTAACGATTCCAAGCAACGTTAATAATACGATTACAAATTTTTTTGCTGCCTTAAACTAAAACACATGCCTTGTAGAGTGGCAGCAAAAACAAAGTATTACCAAGACATTTAATGCTATCGCGTTAAAATATTTGGCAGAAATAAAGTTGGCACTCATTTTTACGTTTATTTGATACTACAGTATTTTTTGCTAGCAACACTTTCTATATAAGTACTTAAGTGGTACGGTGATCGATGATAGTTTGGAAACAACTAAGCAACTCTTGTCACAAACACCTAGATGTCGGGTAATTACATAAAGTAGTTCGCGGAAACTAAAAAGATACTTTCCTACTTCCAACTCGGTCTTAATAGAAAAGTTTCCAACTTGTAATGGATATTCGATCGATAAGTGAAAATGTAAGAACCTGGAAGAGATTGATGGTAAAATTAATACCGCTTTCATCAACATTTTTTAAAATCCTTGAATAATGGAACTTAAAACTTCGGTCAAATCGGATTATAGAAGACAATGGATAGCATAAGATGGCTGCAATGAATCGCTACAAGATGTCGCTAACAGTAAATAAATCCAAAACACTGTATCTCAAATACAATGTTTTGAGTTACTAACGTTCAATCGATGTCACTTAGCCTGTTTCTGCGCTTCTGGTTCTGGTCTGTTAATAACAAATAGGTACTAAATAGTTACTAATTTTAAGAAAAGGTAATGTTCGAACAATTGATAAAAATAATCGATCATTTTTTCGTTGCTACAGTGTATTGGATTTACAGGGTATCGTTGTATAAACTGAATGAAAGTAAAAATACATAATATTGTCACTAATTTCGTTGATAGCTGTGTTGATAGTTCGATCGTGGTGGTTATCAAACTCGGGCGTGATTTCCGTGAGATGTGGGTGCGACCCCCCCTCCCTTCCCCCGATCCTTCAGCTTTTGTTATTATATTTAAAAATAACAAATAAAAACACTAACGCAAAAAAATCCGTCATCTCTAAGTCCATTAGGTACGTGGGTAGGTAACATAACCAAAGATTTTATTTCTTCCGTGACAAAGTTCTTTATAGCCTTCATAAAAGCGTAAGATTTTTTAATAATTAAGTAAATCGTCAATCTATGTAATTGACGACATTTATTTACGATCAATAAATCGTTACAATTGATTTGTGGGAGTGAATTTCAATATTGAAATTAAGCAGCGTCGCGGTTGCTTTGATCAATCGTAAAAATAAATCATTATTACCGTCGTTGTCTTTCGACACTTGCATAATTACTGGATGGTATTATGCGGAAGATCTTTTATCATTCTTGTACAAAAAAACCAGTATTAAGCATAATATTTAATGTAGTGGACAAAGGTGTAACTTACCTCTAAAATATAAATTTCTTATAGCTTCCTTTGAAAATTAGTAGGGTGAAATTATAAAGCTGACTAAGGAGTTCAGATACACAAAATATAGCAGCACTAAAAATAAAAATCAGGACACGATTCCCCTACAATTTTTATTACGTAATTAAAAAAATTAAATGAATTAATTTCTTACGTAATAAAACTCACAACATTATAAAATAATGGAAAGGGTCACAATCTTCAGCAATGAGGAATAAAAGAGGGAATTAAAAAATTACACTGAATTTTCCTTCATCCGCCTTGCTTGCTGGTTCTTCTCGGTGGTAACAGCATTTCGAACGAGTGTTAGATACACTCCACAGTTCAAAAGAACTTTGGAAAAGTGTGTTAGAATAAAAAAACCACTTCTTCTCTATTCTATTTATTCTATTACATTCAAGACCAATTACTTTAAGACAGTTGAAAAATTAATTGTATTTTTGCTTCTTCATAAATTCTGAATCTTTTCTTCTTCGAAATGAAAAGACTAGCAAAGAAGTGGCTATATTTTGAATAATGTAGTCGCATTGTACCTTATATTTTATGAATAAATTGGCATTCTAGAAAAAGTTCATCTGCATACACGTGCGTGGTTTCAATTCCCTCTATGCAATCTGGGTGCGGTTAGATTAGATTGCGGTACCCACATGTGTTTTCTATTAACTGTGTTTTAGTGCAGTCGCAGAGCGATTTAAACACTGCCTTATTAATTTGTTGAGTATATTAATTTGTTGGTTTGGTCTTCAACCACGTAACAATGGAGTAACGGATTGTCTTAGTTATAATGAGACCAACCTGACGGTATGACCTTTCAAATAAAAGACAATATTGAAATCGGTTCAGATTTGACGGAGTTATGGAGTAACATAAAAAAAATAATAAAAGAAAATACGCGTCGAATTGAGAACCTCCTTCTTTTTTTTGAAATATAGTGAAATAATTAAAATTTTTGAAAATCAAAAGCTTCGCCATTCAAAAACTGGATGGAGGTGAAGATGCGAGCATAACCTACTTACTTACTTACTTGTCATTTCAAAATGATTAGACGTAGTCGTAATTCCTAGTTCCAAGTTAATAGCAGCTGTTGAAAAATGTCTACTAATAGACAATTATAGCATGCAGTCATAGACGAATGATATTTACTACCGTAATCATGCAGTATTCTATTTAGAATCGTCCATCTATTTTCATTTTTATGATCCATAAATGCCCAGAAGATTTGTTTTACCAAATCTTAATAACTATGTAAATTACCATTTGTGTTAAATAGCCCGGTAAATTAAGTCGTGTTGACAAAATGTCTTTTTATAACGATGCTAAGTGCCTACTTACCTAAGTTTAATCGACTGGGTTGATATTAAAGGACAGGAAGTAAAATTGGGGAGAGCGATTTTACAAATTCTAAAAAGACAAGTGGTTTAGACTAGGTTTAGACTTCGGCTCCTTTTCGTCAAGCATCTCTGACTTCTCTGAGTTATGTGCTTTTTAACATACTTCAAAAAAAGAGGTTTTCAATTCGACGCGCATTTTTTGTCGATATTACTTCATAATTCCGTCCGTAAATAATTTTGGTTTGTACAGGTATGTTGAAGTCCTAGCGCGACTAGACTAGAGAAAGAAGAGACAGAAGAGTGATATAAATGACACTTTTTAGCTAGCTAGCGTTGCGGTTTCATCGTTTCTATTGAGGCCCGCCCGACTACAACATACTATTTTATACTTTATAGTGGCGTTTGAACTCGGTTTTCTAAAAAGAATTTTACATTTCATTATTAAGTAATTACTTGCTTTACCGGTGAAGGAAAATATCGTGAGGAAACTTGCATGGGTGAGAGTTCTACAAAATTTCCAATGGTATGTTAAATCTGCCAATCCACACTTTTGGCCAGTGTGGTGGACTACGACCATTCATTCTGATAGGAGACCCGTGCCTAGTTATGGGCCAACAACGAGTTGAGAAGATGATGTTAATGTCAGATGTCTAATATGTAAAACAGTATTTTATGATTATCGTTTACGTACAACTAGGTACATCAATAAAACATTTAAGTTTGAGTTTTGATTTACGAAATATTAATTGATAACGTAATATTATTATGATCGATCAATTGTCAGCGATATGTAGGAGTTAAAAATATAATATTATAGATTTTTAAGTCGCATTGCCACGAATATAGGTATCATTCTCTATGAAATTAAACTAACATTCGGAGTGGTTTAGTACTTTGATAGCGTATTTACTAGGTAATATATTATTTTTCCTAAGATTAATGTAAAATTTCAGCTGAAACTGTTTCCACAAGTAAAGTTTAAATTCTTCGTCTGCAATTCGAGTGCAGTTGGTTTAGATAAAGTGCGAGCATTTGCAATTCTATTAACTGTTTTCTAGTGAAGTGGTAATGCGGCTTAATTATCATACCAATTAAACGTTTTATAACAAAATAAACTTTGTAATCAGTTTATCTAGCTGATAAAAAACGAATAATTATAATTTATTGAATGAATTATAATGCGATTTCGAAAAGGGCACACGCATCTCTTTTACTTTTAAGCCACCGTTTTTTCTCATAAATGCCATTGAAATAATATATCTTGGCACCTATTTATTTGGACAAAAATAATAATATACAAGTAACTCTATTAAATAATATAATAAATACAAAACGAAGCATCTTGAAGTTACATGATGTGTAGCGTAATTTTTAGTAATAGTTTATGAAAAAGAACAGTGTTAATGATAACTTTCGAAATTGCATATGAAATTAGAAGTAGGTTAGAAAAGTTACGGTATAAATGCAATGTAAGTACTTACATGAAAAGCTCCTCTTATCAGTGGTCCAGCTTGCCCCACGTACAACGTCGATGCAGAGTCGAAAACCAATTCCTGCGGGTTCCTCTTCACTACCAAAGTATCAAACTCGTGACAATTCAGAAATAAGGTCACATTATCAGTCGTAACCTTCAACGCAAATCGACTCCACTTCTTAGAAAATGACGGGACCACGAACGAAGCAATGGTTTGGCTCAGAGCGTATATATTTGCATCGGTGTACAGAAGAGAGATATTGGTCAGTCCTGGACCTGAAGGGATCAGTTGTACACCCAGTTGGACGACTGTTTCTAAAGGATTCACTACAGAGAAGAGAAATCCGCCATCTTTATTCGCCGGCCTCACAGTGGCGGTTATTGAGAATTCCGAATACAGTTTCTCCGGCATGAAGAGTCGGTACGGCGATTTTATGTCGGAGCCGGGCTTCAACCCGTATGCGGGGAAACCATCCAGGCCTTCGTCAAAGTACTGTGTCTTTGGATTGCTGAAGGGAACTCCGATCGCGTGCAGCAAGTCGTATTCCGGGATATCTGGAAAGCGATAAACGTATCTTTATTTTACGGGCACTTTACAGCGCTTCTTTTAGGCCTTTAGCACATCTTGTAATTATAGAAGCGGAACGAAAGAGATAGGTGCATTGTTTAATGTTTGAATTAAAACAGACAATTTCGTTCTAAAGCAGAAAATTGATTATAAATGTATCTGGAATGGATTATCCTACTTAAATCCTAGGTGTTAATCTTTGATCTAGGAGGCCAAGGTCTTTGGTTTTGTAGTTCTGTTTATATAATATTTTAAGTACATTCTATTTCTTTCTTTTAACCGACAGACGTCAAATGCTGGAGATAAGTCTCTTGCTTAGACTTTCACATGCCTCGGTCTTGCAAGAAAAACGAGTTTTTATAAATATAATTGTAAGAGCAAGTGAAAATCTTTACCCTTTTCCTATCCCTTTCTTTTCGCCTGCGATGGTTTCGACTTTCGCGGGAAGATGTGCTACAGGCCTCAGTTTCAGTTCAATGTTTGTAGTGTGTTAATTTCTTAACTAGTTCAGGGGAAATTTATCGTTACAACTAGGTTACGCTGCAAGTTTGTTTTATTGCGGTTTGTTGTACTTCAAAAGATTTATTGTACGAGTAGGTTCGTTGTTAGAAACAAAGTTTTTATGCATCGCTAAGAACTGAAGAAACCAAACAGGTTTAATTAAATCCAGCTGGCCAGAGAGGAAACATAGTAACTGCGGAACTGTGACTTTGATCCGCATGGTTCGAATTTCAACTTCATTACAAAATATACCACACACACATTAGCTCTTAAACCGATAGATGTTGGGGCCTAAGACCCGTAGACCTAGCGAGACGTAGCCGACGACTTAGACGTTTGTAGATAGTCTAGACAAGTAAAAAAAATAACGTATGGCTACTGGCAGTTGTGGAGCACAAGCGGCGCAAGATCGTGCCCTGTGGCGATTTTTGCAAAGAACTATGTTCAGCGGTGGACGTCCACGGCTAAGACGATGCAAGCGGTAACAATTATTGTACCTATCGTGATGCTTATCTTATTATGGAAAATGAACTGGTATACATTAAAGGTAGGTATTTGCAATGTTCATCAACGGCTCACTACTGAGCTCAGGTCTCCTCTCAGAGAAAGGTTATAGGCCATAGTCCACCACGCTCCTCCAATGCGAATTGGCGGACTTTACACCTTATGTTATGGAGAACTCTCAGGTGTGCAGGTTTGATCACGATGTTTTCCTTCGCCGTTAAAGCATGTGATATTTAATTTCTTAAACGCACATACCTTTGAAAAGTCGGAGGTGCCGGGATAGAACCTGCGACCCCTCAATAGGAGACAGCATTCCTAACCACTAGGCTATCACTGCTTCTATGTGCATATGTTATATAGGTTTATGTTAATATGGGTTTATTTTTATTGTCATAGTCAGTGGTCTAATAGTGCTATGTACTCGTATATGTCGTAAAGCCTTTAAAAAACGGTATGCGGGTCAATTCTAAGCCCAGATCGTTCCGGTACTATTGTGTACTCATAGGCAGATGGTACTGTCTGGAAACATTGTTGAGTTCTGTTCTGTTTAATTAATATTATAAACCTAGGGTGCCGCCATTGCATTCAATTTTTTTTTACAGAAGCATGATAATGTTAAAATTTGCTTACATACGACTAAGCTTCTGTTTAATAAAAACTATAAACCTAGGGTTTCGCCATTGCATACTTTTTTTTTACAGAAGTATGATAATATTAAAATTTGCTTATATAAAGTTTATTACGAGCATGACGATAATATATTTACTATTACCGTTTAATATAATATTTTTCCATGCAACCTTTCGCAATTTTCAGCGAAAAATTTTCACCGTTCATTTTTACAGACTTAAAATTTGTCGCGACACTTTCGTTTTACGAGGTACATTTTTATTGCCAGCGAGTGCGGCAATAACCCGTTACGGGACAAATTCCGAAGACCGAATGCCTGTGGATAAGTTTTTTTAATTTAATTCTCCTAATAAGAGCATGTTTTAAAAAATACTGAAGTTCTTAAAAAAGACTTAGTACAGCCAAACTCGATGACCAAAGCCATAGTTCTTTATTCAAAGTATGTACTTTTCTGAGTATCAACAATTTTACTTTACAGTATAAGGAAGTGAAAATGGGCGTGAAAATGAAAGTGAAAACTGATAGTCGTTGGGACCCCTAGTGCAGATTTCCTTACTTGAGTATTCGAGTAAACAAACACCTCTTGATATGAATATCACTTATTTACACACTAATCACACATTTTGAACTACGTATAACTGTCTAGATCTGTTCATCAAGCACATTCGTTACGATTTACACCAAACATTGCTTCGAATTTACCATTATAAGATATTTATTTTCTCAAAAACGAAATATTAGTAGAACTCATTTGCACAGATTAGGAGAAAGTGACATTTCGTAGCCCTAGATTGTCTATGAATCGTTGAGGTGGGGACAGGCGAATGAGTGACCTTAATGAATGGATTGAATCCATGGAACTAGGAATTACGACTAGTCTTCCTATTTCAATGATTGAATCATCGTTACAGTAGAGGTGAGTAACTTTAGAATCGTGAAATATAATGGATATTGATAAAAAATACAATAAATGTGCCAATAACGTTGAGGATAATGTTAAAATTATTTTTAACGTTATCATCAATGTTATTTTTAACATTATAAATACTATAATTATTGAGTTACATACGTTGACGATGTTGAGTTGTTGTCTGTTGATGAAGTCGTTGATGTAATAAATTGCCAAACCTATTCATTGGTCTCGTTATCATTCCGCCATTATTATTTACTGAAGAAAACAGGTAAATAAAAATACAATACTGTTTTTTTAAGAAAATTGTTCATATCACAATGTTACCCACAAATGGGGGATACTTTAGAATAGGACAAAATCTGATTAGTAATAAATCTTCGTTAATTTTTTCTTGTAAATTACTCTTTTTAATATAATTACGAAAAAGATATTGTTTAGTTACTTTTTACGTCTTTATAGTAATGGTACACATCTATGACCATCGCAGTTGGGATGAAAATCATTCAATTGTATAATGCTTTCACATTCGTTTAATCGCTCATGCGATAACTTCCCAACCCTATAAATTGTCTTTGGTTAACATTCGGCCATTATTGTTTACTCGAATACTCAAGTAAGGAAATCTGGACTATAGGTGCTGGAGTGGTCTGTGTAAGTCTAAATTGGTCCTAAATACCTGTGGTCTAAATTCGCCTTTAGGGCGTTCGTTAGTTCATTTATCGAGATTTTCGCTTTTGATTTTTGATTTTGGAGGCTTCATCGATGAGTCATCGTAAATGAACCGTCTATATTCGCCCTTAGGGCAAAGGGCCTTAGGGTTCATTTTCGCAAAAAATGTTCGCAAAAATGAACGATGAACGAGCCACCGTCTAAATTGGCTTACGACAACAGTGCAACGGGTGGGGATCGAACCATCGACCTTCCGATTTCAGTCTGCACCTATAACCGTTAGGCTACTGATGATCATTGCCGCTTTAGTTTTGCGATCCGTTGAGCTGTGTCGGTAACTCAAGAAAACTTACCGTTCGGATATTTCGATCCAAAAAGACCGTCGCTGGCTGAACACGTGTTCGAACAAAACACGATTGTGAGCCATATGTACCTGAAACAACACAACCGATTTAATAAATAATTATGCAATGTCTCGTTAATTGAAGGAAGGTTATAGTCCGCCACGCTGCACAAATAGGATATAAATAGGTATTATTTTTAACTGACTACGGCAATGCCAAAAGGAAGTAAAATCATAACCCTTCTTTTCACATAAATAATACGTATTATGAATAGAATAGAAATATTTTTTATTCAAATAAACTTTTATAAGTGCTTTCGAATAGTCAAATGAATCTACCACTGGTTCGGAATGCCCTTCCTACCGAGAAGAACCAGCAAGAAACTCGGCGGTTGCTCTTTTTCAATACAGTTTACAATATTATGTACTATGCTATGTATGCAGTGTATGCAGTGTTTCCACAATCAGGGGAAGTTCCAAAAATGCTTGCAACTTACAATTCAATACATGTTAAGACGGGCAGACAAAGTAGCCCCGCCCGATTCCCGCCTGTGGAACCCGTTCACGAGCATGACGCATAATCCAGCCGTTGCTTCGCTCAACCATATTTGAGGAACGTAACAACCTGCATCACACGACACCACCACAGAAATGTTTAAAGAGAGCAAAACCGCGGGATTCCCTTCGAGAAAAATTTAAAGAAATAGGCATTCTGACAGTAGCTTCACAATATATTTATAACAACATAATATATGTCAGACAAAATATTTTGAGTTACAAAAAAAGGGTGATTTACACGATAGGCAGGTTAGAGATCCAAATAGGCTCTTGATTCCTCGACTGCGCCTCAAGAGGGTCCGAAAGACATTTGTGGGAATGGGCGTGACGTTCTATAATAAATTTCCACAGTCGATCTTAGGCTTGCCTTTACACAAGTTTAAGAAAGCAATCAAAACTTCTCTCATGGAAAAAGCATATTATACAATTGAAGACTATATAAATGATAAAAAAGCGTGGATATAATTCGCTCCAGCGAGTCATGAGACAGAATCATTAGATTAACCTGTACTGTATTGTAATTTTTTTTTTAAAGAGCAACCGCCGAGTTTCTTGCTGGTTCTTCTCGGCAGGAAGGGCATTCGAACGAGTGGTAGAGCCAGACGATTCAAAAGCACTTGTAAAAAGTTTATTTGAATAAAAAATATTTCTATTCTATTCTATTCTATTCATGACATAGGTACTTAGACTTTATGTAGTATACGACAGTTTTATGTATGTTCAACCGTGGCGCCTACTGAAGTACTGAGCTGTTCGATTCGATGATGGTCCGGGTGACAGGCTAAATTTTATACGAACAATATCAATATAACGGATGTTAAGTATAATTTTCCGTAGTGGGGTAACAGTTTTAAATTTTTATCCTTGTGATGTGAAGTCGTAAGTAAGTAAGTAGTCGAAGCTTTTAAACTGTTATTAAATAATATTTCATTTCACGCCTATTTTAGTTAAAATTAAGGCTTCATTCATGGCTATTACGTTGCTATTGCTTAATTTCCTTTCATATAATCGCAGTTCAGCGCCCCCGACCTTTGCTTTCATGACTAGGCGTATTGTTTGTATAAACCAATTTGCTGCAAAATCACTTGGCGTTTAGCGATTATGGTGTTTAACTGTTTACGTAAAGGGTTATCAGAAAACCAGTGTCAAGTTTTCAGATTAGAATAGAATAGTGTTTTACTCAAATATACTTTTACAAAGTGCTTTTGAATCGTCAAGTGAATCTACCACTGCAATTGAATTTGGAATACATGCCGTTCTAACTGAGAAGAAGCAAGAAACTAGGGCGTTTAATATCATTATTAAGATTTTATAATAAAAAATCTTTTTAAAAAACCGACTTCAAACGCCTGCGTCACTACAAAATATATATTTACTTAATTATTGATTTTTTTAAAAACCGCTCGATCGATTTCCATGGAAAGGGGACAACCTGGAAAGTTTAACACTTGAAACAACAAAAAAAAATCCAAATCGGTTCAGGCGTCTTCGAGTACCTAATCCTCCTTTTTTGAAGTCGGTTAAAAATGCAAAGGTATTAAGCAAATTATTTTTTATTTATTGGACAGTGTAGACTGCAGTCTAAAGTGTCATGTTCCACTACTACAAGTAGTCAAGGTCTAGACCTTGTCAACGGATAAAAAATAGTGCTTATCATTAATTGAAAGCATTTTGGACGTTTCTGCTCTTTTATTTACATTCGAAATCGGGATTCAAGGCAGCGGAAGTGACATCATTCAGTCTTAAAATTAATTATAGGGAGCATCCCAAGTCACGGGCGGAATTAATCGCAGGGAGAGAACAAAAGTCGTAAGTAGCTATCTATCACAGCATGACGCTGAAGTAGGTCTGACAGCGACCTGTGTACAGCTGTAACATAACTTTATATTCACTATGTGTATGGAGGAATGAGTTGCGTAATCTGTCTGCGTTAAAGTTTTTAAAAAGGGTTTGTGTTAAACGACCCATTAAATAAATAGCCTTTAGCAAAAGCCTTTAATATTCCTTTCAGTAATTTGTTTAGCTTCATTAATTGAGACAATAGGAAAATTGCATCTGTTCTTGTTTCAGTTTAAAAGAACTGTTTTGTTTTAGAACAGATTTGTTTTAGAGACATTTCATACAATCTTGAATCAAGCTGTATTGTCTCGGTTGGAATAGCATTTCGAACCAGGTGGTAGATTCACTTGAAGATTCGAAAGCACTTTGTAAAAGTTTATTTGAATAAAAACTGTTCTATTCTATTCTAAAAATTATTGTCTAAAAATTATTGCTTCATTGAGGTTCATCATCTCTGAGGTCCGATTGTCTAAAAATTGCCGATCAAAATCTTATTCATTTCATGGCATTAGCGTCAAAGTAAAATATTCCTTGACTGTATTGTTTTAAAGTCACAAATTCAGTACAACCAATTCTAACATGGAGCGTTGTGGAGCGTATCGTACATACCTAAACGTATGAGAATGCATACACGAAATTGAGCTCTAATTTATTGCTGCTATGGTTTATTTTACTTTGACATGAAGTGAATAAGATTTTGATCGGCAACATTTAGATAATCGGGGGGCTGATTTGCTGAATTTATTGCGTTCTTGTTACATCAATGCATTATAACCAAAAGCGAGAGAGTAGCAGCCAATCAGAGAGAATTTTGATCGTCACACTGTACTCTGTAGCAATTATTTTAGACAATCAATCAGACAGCCGCCTTCGAATCCCTGTAGATTTACTTTTCTAAATTACTCCGTTCTTGGTTAGTTTAGTAACACCTGACAAGTTACACTGGAATTGTATGGAAGTTTTAATTAAACCTCAGAACCATTTGGAAGTTATCGTGGAAACGGAATGAAAGTTATAAGAACTGATAGAGCCGAGTAAGCATTAAAGTAGGTCTGACAGCGGTCTGTATCGTTTTGAGCATCTCCTGATACGTGTAATTTGTTTGGCTTGTTGTTGAATATGGCTTCCTGAAGTTTACTGTATGTAATTAATTAGAATCATCAATCATAACGAATTTTTACTTTGTAAAAAAGGATTATGTCATGTCTGATCCCTCAACCTCAGCTGCGACTGTAATATCTATGTATGTACTTATATATTATATATGCAACTGATTTGTTTTTGGGTAGGTATACCTCAGAAAAAATCTGGTGGCGGCCCAAAGAATTTTTATAGGATAGACTCCTGCACTAGTTACGTACATGTAGGATTGATATCTTTTTTCTTATTTTATTTTTATTTATTTATTTCATTTATTAAAAACATGACCTTAACATATACGAGTAATAATCTGAAGCGGAGTACTTACATAAGTTATATTTTGGCCATATGCATGGGTGATCGGGTCTGTCACCTAACTAGGGAACCTGTATTTAGGTTGACATTCCTAATTCCCGCGGGTATTGTGGCTTATAAATGTGTATCCCAGTCTTCCACAGAAGAACAATAACAATGACACTACATAAATAACAAAAAGAAAATGTTTTACACTGTTTAAAACTCACTATAACTCCGTTAGATACAAATCACCGCATAATATTTTGTATACCTACCCGCCTAGAGTGACCGGTGAACGCAGATGTAGATCATAATATTATGAGCGCATTTTGCAAGAAGTGACATGTTTTTTAAAACTTTATGGATAGTTATAAGATGAAATGAAATTTTTTACTCCAGAATAGTCAGTAAGTTTTCTGTTTCGTCATAACTTAGGGTTGTTAAGTAATTTAAAATAGTTTTCTTAGCCATTAGCTTGGTTTGGTCTTAAACGAAGACGAAGACTTCTGGACTTGCACAGGCATCGATCTGGCGCAACCTGTATTCAGCGGCTCCCTGCAACTTGTCCCAAGTCCCAATTCGGTAGGCATCCCTCCCCTACACTAGCGGCACGCTATGATGGCCGGTTTGACGTTTGTCCGCTCATGAAGTTCCGTATTAATTGATAACGACTTTGAAGGAAATAATTGTATTACTTTATTGACGATAGTGATGTGCAGAGATTCATAAATTTTATCGAATGTAGTTTTAGGTTTAGGACTCAAAATTTATTTATTAAATTGATTTCTAAAATGTATACAAGTGTAGAAAAATCAGTTTGCACCATTTAAGGGGTGAATGTACTTGTGAATATGAACAATTTTCACTATGTGGACAAACCTCTGAAATCGCAAAAAAATATCAGCTGTTTCATACAAAAGGTAAAATTTTTATTTTTATATGATATATACCACAACTCGGCATTTGGTTTTCTAAATTGAAAATTTTTAAAAATGGAATCTAATACGATCGTCACATAGGATCGCTGGCTAGCACAACTACTACCTCCGGCAAACTCGCGTCAATGCTCAATGCAAAACAAAGCAGTTTCGAATTGACGTTGCTTCGAAAAGTATAAACTGTCAGTGCAATGCGATTGTGATATAGTTTTGACCTGGCTTTGGATTTCAAATATTGATACTGCATTACTGTTGACCCTTGCTCGTTAATTTGGACTCTGTTCAAGCCCTTTGTTGTGGATTTCGTCGATATGACCGAACGTACGCAGAGAACTGTTCTAAATAGTCAGACACGTGAGTTCGTAATACGCCTTCGTAACTATTTCGATCGTGAAGCTCAAAATGGAGGGCCAATTTTACCTATAACGTCAGTGGTTGAACGCGTAGCTGATGCGCTTAATATTGGACAACGAACTGTTAGACGGATAACTAAAAAAAAATATGGCGAGACTGGCACAGAAGAAAATAAACTTCACACACCAAAAAAGAGAAAACGAGCAAAACCAGTCGTAGGCATCGATAGCTTTGATGCCGATGCTATCCGAAGACATGTTTACGGCTACTATTTACAGAAGGAGTATCCAACAAGAAAAAAGTTGGTGCATTCACTGAAGGAAGCTGGATTATTCTTCGGTGGGGAAAGTTCTTTAACGAAGATTTTGAAGACCATTGGATTTCGATACAAAAAATGTAACAAACGCAAAATATTGATGGAAAGATTTGATATAGCGATGGCAAGGTATACTTTTTTACGGCAAGTGAAAGAAATCAAAAATTGGCAAAATGTTGTGTTCTTGGATGAAACATGGCTTAATGCTAACCATACTGTAGGCCGTTCTTGGAACGATGACACAGCAGCATCTACTTCCAAAGTTCCTGTAGGAAAAGGATCGCGACTTATAATTTGTCACGTCGGAACCATCAACGGGTTTGTCGAAGGTTCTCTCATGGCTTTTGCGTCAAAAACCACTGGAGACTATCATGAAGACATGAATGGAGAAAAGTTTACTGAATGGTTTACCTCAATGTTGTGTAGCCTCCCTGAACCATCTATTATAATTATGGACAACGCCCCATACCACTCGATACAAATTGACAAGCCACCTGCCCAATCCCAAAAGAAAGCTGATATCGTCGCATGGCTTCGTAAAAATGGCGTAGATGCAAACATGAATATGTTAAAAGCGGAATTAGTACGTCTTTTAAAAGAAAACAAACCAACCAAGATCCGATACGTCATTGACGAAATAGCATTAGAACATGGGCACAGAGTTATACGGTTACCGCCTTACCATTGTGAGTATAATGCGATTGAGTTGGTGTGGGCTCAAATTAAGGGATATGCTGCAAGACACAATACAGAACCCCCATTTACCACAAAAAAAATGCTAAAATTATTAGAAGAAGCTTGTGAACATGTGACTAAAGGAGACTGGGAAAAGGTTGTGAATAGAACTGTTAAATTAATAAGGGAAGATTATGAAAGAGATGTGAAAATAGATAATATTATAGAAAACGAACATATAATTATTAATGTAGGTGATGATAGCAGTGACGACAGTGAAAATAGTAGTATGGACGAATCTGATTAATTATGGCCTTTTGTGGCACCTTTTTTGGTATCTTTTGTATTCATATGTTTCTTGTGTGCATATAAAGTATGTATATTCATTTTCATTCAAATATTCAGTTCGTTCAAATAAATTAAATAAACATATACATTTTTGTTTTATTAAACCTATTTAATCAGGTACAAAAACAAAACTTAATTGTTTTTTGTTCGAGAATAAATTGACATTCCACATCACTATTGTAATGTGTCAAACCGGCCATCATAGCGTGCCGCTAGTTTAGTAACCTCAGTGCCAGTCTTCGAAAACTGAGAGCGTGTTACCAGTAATGACTTATGGATCCGAAAATTGGTGGTAAACTGTGGGCTTCATGTCATGGGTAACAGTCATAGCAATCTTTGAATATTGTTTTGGTTGTAAAAAAAGAAACAACAAATTAATCTTCTAACTATAAGAGCCGATTTCACCGACGTCGAGTGACAAGAATAAATTGGGCGTTCTGACAGCTTTGCATTGAAATATCTGTCAAAATAGCTTTACGCTAGGATAAGACCTATTTTTAACCGACTTCAAAAAAGAAGGAGGATATGTTCACCGATTACCCGAAGAAGCCTGAACCGATTTGGAAAATTCTTTTTTTGTTTGAAAGGGTATACTTTTCAGGTGGTCTCATTTAAATTTTATATTAAATCGGTCAAGTGGTTTTTAAAAATCCACAATAAATTATATACTTTGTAGTGAAGCGGGCGATTGAAGTCGGTTTTTTATAAAAATATTTTTTTATATTAAACTAGCTGATGCCCGCGACTTCGTCCGCATGGATTTAGTTTTTAAAAATCCCGCGGGAACTCTTTCATTATCCGAGATAAAAAGTAGCTCTCCCGGTCTGAGGAACCACTTCTACATCCATTACTATACCCATGCAAAAAATCGCATCAATCCGCTGTTCTGTTGCGACGTGATTGAAGGACAAACCAACAAACAAACACACTTTTCGCATTTATAATATCATTAGTGCTTTACTATAACACTTTTTATAATTGTCAAATTTTTTACCATACTTAACCAAAGACAAAATTACGTTTAGCTGTCATTTACGTTTTGTTATTCCACTGTCATTTGCGTTTTGATATTCCATGTCAGAAGCGTTTTTGATATACCACGTTTTATAGTGACTTGACGGAAACGCGGTCGAACGGGATAAAAAGTATCCTATGTCCGTCTCCTGGTTCTAAGCTACCTCTCCACCAATTTTCAGCCAAATCGGTTCATCCGTTCTTGAGTTATAAATAGTGTAACTAACACCACTTTCTTTTATATAATTATATAGATTTTACGTTGCTGAAATTAAATTAAATTGAAATTAAAGAATACATACTTATTAGTCAACAGAACTTAACTTAATATACTCTCCTCTCCCCTCCAAATGAGCGGAAAGCTTGTGATAGGAGTGGGTACGACAATAGTGAAATGGCTTCACCGTTGGGCTATCGAGACTATAACTTTAACTTTCCCACTATAGAACCATACGTTTCACTGAAGTATTGGGCAAACACGGGGCAATATAAATAAATATTACTTATCGGGCTCTAGAAAAGACAGTGGACAATCTTCGACTTAGTATAGCGTCACTTCTGTTACTCAAACCTATGAGGAGAGACCGAAGTCAGCAGAAAGCTTCCCAAAGCTCGATGTGTCAGTGTACCTTATGAGGTATCTATTGATACTGTCAGCTACTGTATGCAACGCTCAAGATAGATTTGTTTGTTCACTCAAGTGTTACTAATTATATTGCCCTACACAAATTCCCTATTTAGCATACAGTTTCCTCAATCCAGTGTTAATGACCTTTTCAGATGCAATTTCCAATTACCCGGCCAGTTAACTAAGATCAGACACAGACAATAAACCTAGACAGTATCAATTATCCAGATCAGAAACGATGCGAATTAATTTATTGACCAAACGGTTGTTGAACTGCAACAAGTTTTTAAAAAAATTAGATCATTTTTAGGATTCCGTAGTAAACAAGGAACCCTTATAGTTTCGCCATGTCCGTCCGTCCGCGGTTTAGCTCAGAGACTATTGGTACTAGAAAACTGTAATTTGACAAGGGTATAAATGTTAATGACGCCAACAAATTGGTGAAATAAAATTGTGAAAAAAAATTTTTTTTTTGGTACCTCCCTATAATTGTAAAATGATTTTTTTTTCTCATCTATCCCATAGTGTGGGGTTTCGTTGAATAGGTCTTTCAAATATTGTGGGTGTGGGAACACCATTTTTCGATTCAGGGATCCGTTTGTGAAATATGATTTTAAAGTGCTAAATTTTAGTAGAGTCAAGTGTCCCCCCTCTGCCAGCTAAATGGTTGTTTATAGGATACGTGAAAAATTCACAGCATTAGTATATCGTTTATAGAATTTTTTTAGGAAAACGGCTAAGTAGGGTTCATAAGTTAAGGAGTTTTATCTGTTTTTTCTAGGTTAGGTATTACACGTGGTGTAAGTTGCATATTTTGTAGTACATATTATAGTATTTAAACCATGGAACTCAAAATATATTCAATATTCATAAATACAATAAAAGCACTATCTTAGGTCAGCAATAATATTTGTGACTTGCAACTACGGAACCCTACACTGCGCGTGGCCCGACACGCACTTGGCCGGTTTTTATTCTTACAGACAGGCGCTGTGGGATTGGCTTGAAATGAGTGCATCTCTGTGACCATAGCAATCAACTCTATTCTATGCTACTGTAGGGTTAGTACAAGATTGGATAGTAAACTATGAATAGTTAGCTATGACATTACCATCAAAGTAAAATTAACCATAACAGTATTAAGTTAGAACTCAATGTCTTGTATGTATTTTTATACGTTAACGTAACGAAAACGCTCCAAATTAAAATCGTCTGTATTGAATTTGTGACTTTAAATCGATACTAATATGGTTCCGTACCTCAAAAGGCAAAAAAAGGAACTCTTATAAGGTCACTTTCTTGTCCGTCTGTCCGTTTATCTGTCTGTCCGTCTGTCTGTCCGTGTGTCACCACCGATTTTCTCAGGAACGGGTGGACCTAGCAAGTTGAAAATACCAGATACTGAGGTCTATAGTCCCTATTAGGTGTATAAAATCAAGGTCCTGAGTCAACACGATAAAAAAATATGGATGGGCAAATTTAGATTTTCGCGGAAACTTGTAAGTACCAAAATTTACCTTAATTTTCAACTTTTTTATTTTTCGGAATTTCCCCTTTACTTGTGCTCTAAGACCTTGCTTTTAACCAAGACTGACAATTCTAGGTCAACCGGAAGTACCCTATAGGTACCTTATATATAGGTTTTGGGTCGAAAACCTATATGGTAGTTCCCGTTGACTTAGAATCACGAAATTTGGCAAAAAGCAAGGTCTTACAGCACAAATACATAAAGGAAAAATTACAAAAAATAAAAAAAGTTGAAAATTAAAGGGTTTCCCCATATATACATAGTTGACGCCAATTAAGATAGTCCTCTGAGTTGTATGGGCTCCTCTGAGTTAATTGACACCAACCTCAAATAAGGTAAATAAATAAAATTGTACTATTGTGCGAAAGAAAATAAAAGAAAATATTTATTTTGATATTAAGAATAAACCTCTAAAACAAGAAAATATAATAAGCTAATTAATATAATAATATAATATAATCGTTTTACGCGAGTCCGACTCGCACTTGGCCGGTTTTTTTACTTTGATGCTTATGTCATAGTTAACTATTACGATCAAAATTAAAACTCGGACTAACCACACTGGTTATGAAAGCATTGAACCAGCAAGAACGACATAAATCCAGCCAATCAGAGGTGATTGCGATCATCCATCCTTCAAATAACCCATACCAATATAATATGAATAATGGAAAGGTATCAACTATCACGACCTTCGGCAATTAGCAATACGATGCAAAGAAAGAGAGCTGAGAGAGAGAGCATCCTTACTAATATTATAAATGCGAAAGTGTGTTTGTTTGTTGGTTTGTTGGTTTGTTGGTTTGTTGGTTTATCCTTCAATCACGCCGCAACAGGGCTACGGATCGACGAGATTTTTTGCGTGGGTATAGTTGAGGACCTGGACAGTGACATAGGCTATTTTATCCCGGAAAATCAAAGAGTTCCCGAGGGATTTTACAAACTAAATCCACGCGGACGAACTCGCGGGCATCAGCTAGTTAGTTGTATATTTCTTCAATTTCAATTTGTTCGAGTTATTTTTGCTGTCTCTTACACGAGGTAATAATTATAACCATTCATGAAGGTTCGGTATTTGCTGAAATATAGGCCTAATAAAATATAGCTAAGTAAGTGTTAAGTTAGGTAACTTTCTGCACCTCCCACGAAACATAATAATATATCATACGTTAACACAAATTAATGCGAGAAGGTGAAAGTTAACTTTTTCAACATCGCACTTTTGTATCTAGCGGCACGCTATGATGGCCGGTTTGACGTTTGTCCGCTCATGAAGTTCCGTATTAATTGATAACGACTTTGAAGGAAATAATTGTATTACTTTATTGACGATAGTGATGTGCAGAGATTCATAAATTTTATCGAATGTAGTTTTAGGTTTAGGACTCAAAATTTATTTATTAAATTGATTTCTAAAATGTATACAAGTGTAGAAAAATCAGTTTGCACCATTTAAGGGGTGAATGTACTTGTGAATATGAACAATTTTCACTATGTGGACAAACCTCTGAAATCGCAAAAAAATATCAGCTGTTTCATACAAAAGGTAAAATTTTTATTTTTATATGATATATACCACAACTCGGCATTTGGTTTTCTAAATTGAAAATTTTTAAAAATGGAATCTAATACGATCGTCACATAGGATCGCTGGCTAGCACAACTACTACCTCCGGCAAACTCGCGTCAATGCTCAATGCAAAATTAAGCAGTTTCGAATTGACGTTGCTTCGAAAAGTATAAACTGTCAGTGCAATGCGATTGTGATATAGTTTTGACCTGGCTTTGGATTTCAAATATTGATACTGCATTACTGTTGACCCTTGCTCGTTAATTTGGACTCTGTTCAAGCCCTTTGTTGTGGATTTCGTCGATATGACCGAACGTACGCAGAGAACTGTTCTAAATAGTCAGACACGTGAGTTCGTAATACGCCTTCGTAACTATTTCGATCGTGAAGCTCAAAATGGAGGGCCAATTTTACCTATAACGTCAGTGGTTGAACGCGTAGCTGATGCGCTTAATATTGGACAACGAACTGTTAGACGGATAACTAAAAAAAAATATGGCGAGACTGGCACAGAAGAAAATAAACTTCACACACCAAAAAAGAGAAAACGAGCAAAACCAGTCGTAGGCATCGATAGCTTTGATGCCGATGCTATCCGAAGACATGTTTACGGCTACTATTTACAGAAGGAGTATCCAACAAGAAAAAAGTTGGTGCATTCACTGAAGGAAGCTGGATTATTCTTCGGTGGGGAAAGTTCTTTAACGAAGATTTTGAAGACCATTGGATTTCGATACAAAAAATGTAACAAACGCAAAATATTGATGGAAAGATTTGATATAGCGATGGCAAGGTATACTTTTTTACGGCAAGTGAAAGAAATCAAAAATTGGCAAAATGTTGTGTTCTTGGATGAAACATGGCTTAATGCTAACCATACTGTAGGCCGTTCTTGGAACGATGACACAGCAGCATCTACTTCCAAAGTTCCTGTAGGAAAAGGATCGCGACTTATAATTTGTCACGCCGGAACCATCAACGGGTTTGTCGAAGGTTCTCTCATGGCTTTTGCGTCAAAAACCACTGGAGACTATCATGAAGACATGAATGGAGAAAAGTTTACTGAATGGTTTACCTCAATGTTGTGTAGCCTCCCTGAACCATCTATTATAATTATGGACAACGACCCATACCACTCGATGCAAATTGACAAGCCACCTGCCCAATCCCAAAAGAAAGCTGATATCGTCGCATGGCTTCGTACAAATGGCGTAGATGCAAACATGAATATGTTAAAAGCGGAATTAGTACGTCTTTTAAAAGAAAACAAACCAACCAAGATCCGATACGTCATTGACGAAATAGCATTAGAACATGGGCACAGAGTTATACGGTTACCGCCTTACCATTGTGAGTATAATGCGATTGAGTTGGTGTGGGCTCAAATTAAGGGATATGCTGCAAGACACAATACAGAACCCCCATTTACCACAAAAAAAATGCTAAAATTATTAGAAGAAGCTTGTGAACATGTGACTAAAGGAGACTGGGAAAAGGTTGTGAATAGAACTGTTAAATTAATAAGGGAAGATTATGAAAGAGATGTGAAAATAGATAATATTATAGAAAACGAACATATAATTATTAATGTAGGTGATGATAGCAGTGACGACAGTGAAAATAGTAGTATGGACGAATCTGATTAATTATGGCCTTTTGTGGCACCTTTTTTGGTATCTTTTGTATTCATATGTTTCTTGTGTGCATATAAAGTATGTATATTCATTTTCATTCAAATATTCAGTTCGTTCAAATAAATTAAATAAACATATACATTTTTGTTTTATTAAACCTATTTAATCAGGTACAAAAACAAAACTTAATTGTTTTTTGTTCGAGATTAAATTGACATTCCACATCACTATTGTAATGTGTCAAACCGGCCATCATAGCGTGCCGCTAGTGTAAAGGTAGTTACATACAATACAAACCTTTTGTAGACTTCGTATGTCTTTACAATGTACCTATCCTTATTCTTTCTCTCTCTGTGTATCTCTCTATAACTGTCTCTGTCCTTCTTATAATTACTATTATATCAGATGTTAGTGATATTGAATAATCAGTTCTTTTAGGTATGGAAAAGGCGGAATGTAGACTACATTTGAAACTCCAAAGTAAATTTATACCATCCACTGTCTTACTGACTTGGGTTAATGTTAACAAACTAAATCAAAGGACATACATTGTCAGACTCTAACACACATCCAGTCCATAAATGAAGACTTAAAATATTTTGCGTTTTGGTCCGCTTTAGTGGTATTTTTAATCCTCCGTTTAGCATTGAAGAATAGAATCATTATCACAATTATCCACATTTTTTTTAATGGTCACGAATTTACTACCCTTATTTATTAAGGTAAATAAAGCAAGAATTAAAAAACCAAAGATGCTTTATGAAGGCTCGAATTTTATGTCTAGCTGATGCTCCCAACTTTGTTTCTGGATTTAGTTTTTAAAATCCCGCGTGGACTCTTTAATTTTCTGGGATAAAAAGTAGCTTATGTCACTATCTTGGCCCTCGATGATTGATGATTCCCATACCAAAATTACCAATTTTGATTTATACGATTTTTCAGCTGATCTTTTGGGATTTAAATATTTTTTTATTTTTAAATTTTAAACCACCCCTGTACTGTAACCCGGACAAAACAAAACAATTTGAAAAGTATTCAAATTTTTAAAGCCGTTTATGAGTTTTGCGAACAGCAATTGATTTTTAGATATGAAATGTATGTAGATAATAATTTTATGCCTATTATATAACCAAATCGGATAACCACCTTGAATGCAACAGAAGTGTCATAAACATTGTTAGGTTTCTTCTTGGCAGTGCACTATAATATTACTCACAAGTTGTTATTGATGAATAGTTATAAAGGATTGTTTATATAGTTCTTGACCTAATCTTGTCTTTGAATAGGGACTTGACCCAGCTTTGGTATCTCTCAAGATTATACACCTACTTTACTAAATTACTTCGCATATTCAGTAGTTTGATTTGCAGAACTTGACAAATTGTTTGAAGCTGTTTATAGAATTTTACTCCTAAATTCGTTATTCTAAGGTCAGAGGTTGGATTTATCTAAATTCTAAAATATCTGAATTAAGTAAGTAGGGCATCATTTTATTTTATTAGCTAATCAAATCTTAGTACATTTAATTAGCTTTTAGGAAGATATATCTGGTTCAAGTCATTATATTTCTTCTTCTTCATCAACCGATAGACGTCCACTGTTTGACAGAGGTCTTTTGCATAGACTTCCACACGTCTCGGTCTTGCGCTACCTGTAGCAAGTGGCTCCGTGCGACTCGTCTGATATCATCAGTCTACCAGCCATTACTGGGCTTTCCGTTAGAGGATTCCACCAACTTTGGACTCCAACGATCATCGTTCGACCATCAGTTCTTTGAACTATATGCCCCTGCCCATTACTCTGGCTGGCTTACAGATCTTTAATCTTGCAATGTGCCCGCTGAGTGACCATGCATGCCTTAAACGAATAGCATCACAAAAAGAAATTCACTAGCAATGGTAGGGCCACTTTGGTGGTCTGACGCGTCAGTGTTTTTATAATTTACGCTATTTTCATGCAAATTCAATGAAATGCACGACCAACGTCCAGCTTAATCATTACAGAATACATCCGGATTGAAATATTAAAAACATTAAGCCACTCAATTGCATTTCACATGCGGTCTCGATATTCATGTTTAATTTATGCTTAATCCAGATCAATGAAGGCTCTACGTTTTAATTGCGCTTTGTGTGTAAAAAATTCCCCATTGAAATTCAATTCGAAATGTTTTTCAATTGAAAATAAACTTCGCGAACTCTTTTCGATATGCATTTTAAAAAGAGAGCAAGGTTTGGAATCGTATTTTCGCAGAGCGCATACCTACTAGCAGAGCTAGTGAGAAAAAAATTAAGTCAAAACTTTTTAGAATGATGAATTAGAATGGAAACAACAATTCCTTAAGCCGTAGAGAACAACAAAATATTTAAACGCAACATTGTTTCAGAATAACACGTTATGCATATTATCGCAGTTGCATACAAATTGAAAATAATGACTTCGGACCACACAACGTAATCGTATTCTAAAAACTTATTTCTATGGCGCAGTGATGCCCTGTCATAGTGTTACCTTACGACTTACGAGCTTGCCTTGGTCGCTCAATGTTTTGATTTCTCAGACTTGAAGTCTTGCTTTGCAAAAAGCTTTGTCTCTCCTAATATATTTTGGTGAGAGAGGATGAAAAGACTCCCAAAATCTGTCTTTTATTCAGAGTTGGCTGTCAGGCGTCACAAGCTTGTTGGTTTAGATGTAGTCGCAATTCCTAGTTCCATGGTTAGTATCTGCACTATAGAGATGTACTTAAGCGAAATCTTCAAGCCTGTAACAGCTGTGTTCACATACGAGTAGGTACACGGGAAAAATTTGCTAGTTCACGGAACGACTGGCATCATAATAATTTAATTAGCAAGAAAAGGTTAGAATTATTTTGCTATAATCCGCCAACAGAAAAAATATGTATGGTCAAACAATCAAATTTCCCAAGCAAGCAATGCCACCACCACTCACATGCACCACCACACAAGACTTTTACACTAATCTCGACGTACGTTTCGCCCCGACACCGGAGCATCCTCAGGAGATGTCGACTTTACAATGCAGTATTGTCTAGTTGACTGTTGACTTACTACTACTAAAGATTTTTCTCTTGGCGGATTATAGCAAAATAATTCTAACCTTTTCTTGCTAATCATGAACTTCCGCAAAGTAACGCCTGCTTCTATCCAATATCATAATAATTATCATCTATGATCAAAACATTTTTCTTTTGTAAAAAGAGAGAGATGAGAATAATTAATTATGATGACTTAAGTTAGCTTATGAAATGCGGACTGCATAGTTCATGATTGTATAGTTTTGAAAATAACCCATATCTTTGAGCTATAATAATTATTGTCGAATTGAACCAATATAAAGCTTCGGACATTATAAGCTTATTTATTGGTTTCACGTATAAGGCATTATGAAATGATTGTTGCACGACAATAATAAATTAGATCGTGAAATAAATCGTAAGATAAATCATGATATTATTATGTATGTTATTAAAACATCACGAGCTTTACTGAATGTACCAAATAAGGTATCTGGTACAAATCTCGAGCATAATTACTGCAAAACAAACTTGGAAACTTGTTAAACCGTCTTGCCACGGTATTTATATCATTAATATCATACTGAAATAAAATGTTCAAGCATAATTCATTTACTTAAATACGATGAGCCATTTTAGTAGTATAATCTATATAAATAAAAATGAATGTTGGTAAGCGCATAACTCAAGAATAGATGGACCAATTCAGTTAATTTATTTTTTTGTATGTTCCTACACGTCCACGGAAGGTTTTAATAAAAAAAAATAAAAAAAAAAACAAAAAAAAAATAAAAAAAAATTTACTTTTAACTTTTGACAGAACGAAGTCTGTCGGGGCAGCTAGTTTAATATAAAAAATTCTTTTTGAAAAACCGACTTCAAACTCCCGCGCCACTATACAAATACATGCTCGACCGATTTCAATGAAATTTATATGTGACCTTACTTGAAAAGTAAACCCTTTCAAACAAAAAAATTTTCCAAATCGGTTCAGGTGTCTTCGAGTAATCGGTGGACATACATAAAAAAAAAGATTCCGACGAATTGATAACCTCTTCCTTTTTTGAAGTCGGTTAAATACTCGGGTGAAGTAGGAAGTCTTCATATTTTTTCTTTAATCTAGAGCCTTTGGCCTAATTTCTACATATTATCCAACTGTTATATTATTATTTGAACATTAGCTGAGACAACATAGTTTTGTAAGCGAGAAGAGAACTCACTGAGAGGACAATATTTGATGTCCGCGACTTTGTCCGCATGGATACAGTTTTTATAATCCCGCGGGAACTCTTTGTTTTTCCGGGATAAAATGTAGCCTATGTCAGCCTCAGGTTCTCAACTATACCCATGTAAAAAATCATGCCGATCCGTAGCTTTGTTGCAGCGTGATTGAAGGACAAACCAACAAACAAACACACTTTCGCATACGGATGTCCAGTCTATTTTCGTTGAATTTTGTTTAGTCAGTCAATTCTTGAAATATGTTTCTCTTTGGAGAGCGCAGTTAACTTATAGATATTTATTATTATTTTACTGGTTGCTTATCGAATAGTTATGATCTTGTAGAGTAACTTGTAGAGTAGGTTTGTGGTACTACTACAATACAGTAGGGAAATCATAACATAGCATTTCAATGGGATAACAAGCTGTTTATCTCAATCTTCCTATTAACATAATAATCCAGTGTGAGCCTACTATGTAGCAAAATACACAGCTGTTTACCTTAAATACTAGTAAACTAGAGCATGTAACTAGCTAGGTTGCGAAGGGATAAAGATTTCAGATTATTTTATTTATTTTTCAATGTTAATAAGAACTATCAAAGGGGTCTTTCAAACCACCCGTACTATACCGCTGCACATTTAAGTGCCGATTTCACCAACACCGAGTGGCGTTTAACCGTAGAATAAATTGGGCGTTCTGACTATTTTTGTATAGAAAATATGCCAAAATATCACGCTCGGATCAAACTTATTTTTCGTTGGTGAAAACGGTCCTAAAAGTTAAAAATTACAATTCGGTTTTTTACAACGGTACAATTTTCAAATCGGTTCAGGCTTCTTCGAGTAATCGGTGAACATAAGTACATAAAAAATAAAATAAAAAAAAGATTCCGAAGAATTGAAAACTTCCTCCTTTTTTGAAGTCAGTTAAAAACCGACTTCACACGGCCTGCGCCACTACAAAGTATATGTATGCTTTATTGTTGATATTTTACTAACCGCTTGACCGATTATGATATTTCAATGTGACCACCCTTTAAAACAAAAAAGATTTTTCAAATCAGTTCAGGCTTCTTCGAGCAATCGGTGTACATACTTAAAAACAAAAAAGATTCCGACGAATTGAGAATCTCCTCCTTTTTTGAAGTCGGTTAAAAATTGAAGCCTATGTCACACGGAGCATAATAACAAATCGATGGACACCTCATTCATCAAAATCAGTTGCTTAGTTTAGGCGCTACGGTGGAGCATACGTATATTTAAACATACATAGACTACTTAAATGATAACCCTTCCTTTTGGCTTGGCCGTAATTGGGTAAAAATAAAGCCCCGACTGAATTTGTTTTTGAAAGAATCACCTGTATAATTGCTGTAAACATTTTCCATGTCACCCTGCCCCTGTAGCCAAGTTACACTTACGATTGTCTATTTCTCTTTCTACGATTGCAAACGCTTGAAGGTTTGGCTAGATGATAGACTAGATCAAAGACAGAAGTGTATTGATAATATTTCGCGGCATTTTGTATTTTAAAGTTTTTTTAACATTTAAAGTGCATAAATTATTCACTGTAGTGTCCATTTAAAATACACATTAAAATAATTAGGTAATTTAAGCGCCATCTAGTTAGCAATGTTGAAAGGTTTGAGTTTCAAAATGGAAAACTAGATGGCACTTAATTTACCTAATTATTTTAATGTGCATTCTAAATGGACACTACAGTAAATAATTTATGCATTTTAAATGCTAAAAAAACATTTGAAATGCAAAATGCCGCGAAATATTATTTATACACTTCTGTCTTTGATCAGCTGCTGCGCCATCTAGTCTATCCCTAGCCAAACCTTCAAGCGTTTGCAATCGTAGAAAGAGAAATAGACAATCGTAAGTGTAACTTGGCTACAGGGGCTGGCATGTGATTCTTTATCGATATAGAACATCTCAAATACGTACTTTTACGAAAGTTACAGTATGGCCACTGTCAATCAATATGTAAATCGCGGCAATCCATTATGGTCATCGAGTTTAACGATTAGCTGATAAAACTAATTTCTGAGATTAACAATTCGATTTAACTGAATCAAATAGACTTGGAAAATATTTTAGTACAGATTAACCTAAATTCTTTTGAGATTTATAAACAGGTTTGTTATTGTTTCAAACTTAAAACTTATACCTACGTTTAGAAGAATTATTATCATCTACCTTTTATGCGATTTTAGGTCAGCCATCTACTTGAAAGCTATAAAGGCAATCATATTATTAGTATTTAAGTAATTATGTATAATAATTATATGCCTTTAGGATCTAGCATCTGAATTCGCTATGAGATAGGAAAAATATAAAATAGTAACTACTTACTTAGAAAAATACTGAAATGGAAATTCTGGTTTGCGTGAATTTTTTATGTATTCCGTTAGTATTGCCGTAAGGTTTTATAATTTTTGTGTCAAAGACCAGAGTTTAAATTGTAAAGTTATAGTATAGTATAAAGGCGGTGGTTAAGTGGCTCACAATTCGTCAGAAAATATTTCTCGCACGTCTATACTACAAACTTATTGATCAAGTAGTTACTCTTCTAAGATTCTATAGAGCGTGTTCTTATCATAAAAATAGTAGGTATTACCATAAAAATAGTATTATCATTATGAGTATGACCCTACTAAGGTTCTGACTTGTGACAGAGGTAAAACGAGACTAAAATGTATGCTGACATAAATGAAAGAAAGAAAGAAAGAAAGAAAAATCATTTATTTGGAACTCACATATTATGTTATAGTGACACATACTGATGCACGACAGAAGTCAGAACAAAACATTTGTGGTCCCAAAATGGTCTCCACTCAGCATAAATGCTATGCCTGTGGAGGAAGCACAGGCACAGCGCTGGTCTTCCGTGGGACCAGTAAGTCCGGATGACTGAACAAGATATTATGTTAAAATAGAAGTGTGTAGAAAATAGTGAATATTATGATAGATAAATAATAATAAATTAATAACAGATAATAATAGTAGCATAGTATAATATAGTATAACATAGTATAATATAATATAAACATGAAATAGCTATGATAAAAATATGAAAATTGTTAGTCCTAATATGAAAATATGAGCTCAGGAGCGCCTAACCAACCTCACCTTTTTGCTGACAAAGCAATATCTTTCTTAAATTTGCTTTAAACCAATTTTTTGATTTGCTTACATCGCGCATGGGAGGAGGCAAATCGTTCCAGCATTTCGTAGCAGCAAATTTAAAGCTACCACGAAATGCCTTAGTTGCATGGTGAGGAGTTCTCAAAGTCCAGACCCTATTTGATCGTGTATCAGTCTTTTTTGCCCATACAAGTTTATTGAAGAGATATGGGGGCTTTTGAGACTGAATCACGCCAAACAATAATGAAGCCAAATGCAGTTTCCTTCTGTTTTCCATATTTAGCAGGTTTCCTTTGTTAATGTATGGTGAGATATGGGATCTTGGGGGAACATCATAACAGTAGCGTATACAGGCATTTTGTATTCTCTGCACAAGTCGTTGAGTGCGACCCAACAACCTTGGTCCGTACAGTGCATCAGCATAATTCAACTTGGAGAGAATTAACGCTTCACAGACCCCAAGACGAGTCTTAGTGGTGAGGAAACTACGTACACGGTAGAGGATTTTGAGTTTATAAAAACATGTTCGGGCTACTTGAAGTATGTGGTTTTCAAAACGAAGATTGCTGTCCGTAATAACTCCCAAATTTCTAGCTTCTGATGTGCGTTCTAACACTTCACCTCTAACGCATACCGGAGGCATACTGAAAGCAATTTTCTCTAAACTTTGACGAGTCCCAAGATACATATATTTTGTCTTATTTGCATTTAATACGAGCTGGTTTGCATCGGACCAGTCTGCAATGCTTTCCAAGTCTTCATTAATTAAAGATACTGCGTGTGAGATATTATTTGACTTGAAGGATGTATAAATTTGAGTATCATCTGCGTATATATGGTATTTACAGTTTCTTATGCTTTTAACGATGTCCGCTGTATATATTATAAAGAGAAGTGGTCCCAAAATAGAACCTTGCGGAACACCGTTAGTCACTGGTTTTGGCGTCGAATCAACAGTGCTGCCATTAGAATTTCGTAACTGCACAAACTGAGAGCGGTTGTTGAGATAACTTGCAAACCATTGCAATGAATTAGAGTCCAAGCCGTAGTATGATAGCTTAGCGAGTAATAATGCTATATTGATAGTGTCAAAGGCACGCGAGAAATCTAACAGCACGAGTAAACTCACTTCACCAGCATCCTGGAATTCGAGTATATTATCAACTACATCAATTAGTGCAGTGATTAGTGAGCTTAAACATTGTATTCCTTGCAGAGAAAGTTAAAATGTGTCTCATTTTAACTTTCTCTGCAAGGAATACAATGTTTAAGCTCAGTCTTGTGTAAAAATATAAATAATCATTTATTTTCAAGACTTTTATACATAAACGTTTGTTATAAACGATATTGTCAAAACAGAGAGTGACCAGTGTTATTTAAAGATTTTATGTGGACAAAAAATATACGCACAAGTAAAATAAACTCCGGTGACTCAACAGAGGAACTATTTAGAAACAAGATAAGGGGAACTTTGAGATTGATTGCTGTTTGACACGAAAACTTCGCAGTAGGCACGTTTCAGGCCTAGAGAGTAGCACTAATTGGCGTTTAGTTAGGGTAGACGAACTAATAAATAATTTGTATCGCTCGTGGATACGTTAGCGGACGGTTGTGTTTTTGCAATGCAGTAGAGCCAGCATAAACAACACGACAATATTGGATAGAAGCAGGCGTTACTTTGCAGAAATTCATGATTAGCAAGAAAGGGTTAGAACTTTTTGCAGTTGCAAGTACCGCTCACCATCGCAACTAAGCAAGAAAGCCAAGTTCCCAAGCAAGCTATGCCCTCACCACTCACATGCACCACCACATAAGACTTTTAAACTACGTTCGACGTACGTTTCGCCCCGACACCGGAGCATCATCAGGAGATGTCGACTTTACAATGCATAATTGTCGGACAATACTATAAGCATCATCAGGAGATGTCGACTTACCAATGCAGTATTGACGTGTCTAAACTATCCGTAACTCCTCAATGCTCTAAAGATTAAACGTGCAGACTGAAATCTAAAAAGTTTTGGTTCAATCCCACCCTAATATTGTCGTAGCCACTCCTAACACTCGCTTATTTGAAGGGAAGAATATATAAGTGAAATTTAGCTTGCGACTTCATCGGAGTGAAGTTAGGTTTTAAAAATCCCGCAGGAACCCTTTATTTTTCGGATGAAAGGTCACGTCACGTCAATCCGTTGCTCCGTTGCTGAAGTGACTAACAGCTATTGGTTTGCAGTGTTACTTTCGCATTTATAATATTAGTAAGCTTTAAATTTAGGTACAGGTAGGAGATCGCAGGCCGCCTTTGCGTACTAAATATTTTTTTCCTAGTTTTCATTTAATCTATCTATCTATTCTATATAAATAAAAATGAATGTTGGTAAGCGCATAACTCAAGAATGGATGGACCAATTCGGTTAATTTATTTTTTTGTATGTTCCTTAAGGTCCACGGAAGGTTTTAATAAAAAAAAAAAAAAATTTTACTTTTAACTTTTGACAGAACGAAGTCTGTCCGGGCAGCTAGTTGTAAATATTATTTAAGTGTGTTGCAATAGAGAATTTATCTATCTACCTATCCATCTAAGCTTTAGTTTCTAGACCGTGTCTTCAAAATTGTATTAAATTTTGATTGTTTATGTTGTAATAAGTATCTATTTGCGTTTATATACACACATCAAAAGTGTCTAGGGATCAACATATATTTTTGCAATAACTTTTCTCCTGATTGATATTAATTAAAATTTTCTTTAAGGATTCATCAAATAAAGTGTTTTCGTTTGTCACAGTAACGATAAACCAAGTCACCTTTGCATTAATAAAGAAATTTGCCATTTTCCTAATAAAGGGATTTTTGACATTTGAACCACTAACATTAAAGTTCGAAAAAAAGACTGAAATAACAGTTTTCTTTAAAATTTTATTGGGTAACTTAATCAATTAATAATCCGTGTTTCTACCGCGAACACTAACAACACAAGAACATCGGTTTAGCATACTCAAAATGAGTTCATCCAAATCACGCTGTGGAATGGCCGCCCATGTTCGTTGCAACAACAAAAAAAGGTCTTCTTGCCACTGGATACCCTCCATATTCGGCAGAGCTCTTCTCTGTAGCATATCCCATGCATGCTCAATCGGGTTCAAGTCTGGCGACTGAGCAGGCCAGGGCAGGACATTGATGTTAGCTGCGGCGAGAGTCTGTCTTACAACTCTTGCGGTGTGCGGTCGTGCATTATCATGCATTAACTGAAATAAGGGACCGATTTGCACTTGTAGAGGAACGATGACGTCTGATACAATCGTCTCAGCATAAATTTGAGCGTTGAGGTTGCCTCTGATCCAAATCAACTCAGTTCTTCCGCCGATCCAAATACCCGCCCATACCATGATGGTTCCACCACTATAAGGATGGACTTCCTGGCAGGATTGTAATCGCTGATTATGAAATTATGAAATGCACCAAAAAGGATCCATATAAATTTATAAAATCATAAATTTATTACAAAGCCACATCTCAATCTCAAGAAATCCGCATAAAAATGCTTGATCCCTAGACACTTTTGATGTGTGTATATTATGGGGTGGAAAGAAGATATCGTACCACTGAAACCCGAGATGTTAGTTAGGTATACTGCTTTACCCAATTAAAACTAAGGAGAAGTAAAGGGCAAAGGCCTAGTAATTTTTAAATTACGTATGCTAACAGTTTATATTTAGTTAAAAACTAATATTAACACCGATATAAATGTAGTAAACCTAAATCTGTTTTAGAAATATGAAGAACTAGCTGATGCCCGTGACTTCGTCCGCGTGGATTTATTTTTTAAAATCCCTCGGGAACTCTTTGACTTTCTGGGATAAAAAGTAGCCTATGTCACTTTCCAGGTTCTCAACTATACCTATGCAAAAAATCACGTCGATCCGTAGCTCTGTTGCGGCGTGATTGAAGGACAAACCAACAAACCAATAAACCAACAAACACACTTTCGCATTTATAATATTAGTAAGGATAACTAAGAACAATAAGTTTTAACTTTAAAATTTTTTACCAATGAAAATAAAAATAAAATAAACATTTACAAAACTATATAAAATTTAAATAAAATACTTCAAATACCATTCTCAGACCTTTAAGTAGAAGGTAACATTAATAAAGTCTAAAATTAGGCTTGAGCACGTGTAACGACGTCGTTATGCGACTTTGATGGGGATATCAAACGCTTGGAATTTGAGAGGAATTCCAATCATAGATGTATTGTTTTCGTAAGATTCTTCAGTAATCTTATAAGCATTTCTCAACATTTCAATGGCTATAAATATTATGTTGAATTAAGTACCTACATCTGACTATAACGTATATAGAAGTGCGATAGTCGACGCGGTGGTAGGCCATTTTTAGTAAGCCTGTAAAGGCCGACTACCCAGTATCGTCAAGTTAGTACGACGAGCTCACAAGTTCTCAAAACTTTAGCGAATCCAAAATCATATTCATCTTCTTCTTTATCAATCTTCTGCTATATCAACTGCTGGACAAAGGTCTCTTATATGGACTTTCACAGGCCTCAATCTTACGCCGCCTGAATCAAGCGGCCTCCTGCGACTCGTTTGATTTCATTGGTCCACCTAGTGGGGGTCTGCCAACACTGCGTGTCCCAGTGCAGGCTCGCCACTACTCAAAGCATGTTACATTTTATTAAATCCTTTCTCTCCACATATAAGAAGTATTACTCGCTCCATTACAACTTTACAAGCAATCTACGAAGTAACAACAAGTGATAACAATATAATTTTATCATCATGTAGTATGCAAGCGATCCCGGTTATCGCTGGAACCTATTAGTCGTGACACGAATACCGATTACGGAATAGGGAATCCAGTCTATTGGGGCGGACGAGATTACGACTTGATTTGTCGATCTGCAGTTTAAGTCTGATTTATGGACTATCGATGTCTTTAGTATCTATTAGGGATAGTCTGGTCTGGCTACAGCATTGCTTTACAATGATGACCCAAATCTAGCAACCGAATTGTGATTGCGATCTAATTTTGGAAGTACTTGGATAGCTCAATTTCGCTTGGTCATCAATTTCATACATTATTCTTTAGAGAGCTCGCTCCACAACGCTCCAAACTACGATCCTTTGTCTTCCTCTTCCCAACATCTTTTTGTTGACAGGCCAGAGGTCTGTAGGTCATCGTTTACTACACTTATCAGTATACGCGATACAGACGTGAACTCCAGAACATCAATGCAATATTACATGATATACATGAGTAATATTTTGCCACTTGTGCTTTGCAAGTTAACGCAATTAACATCGTCTTAAGCAAATATTTACTATTATGTAAGTAATAATAGTAGTGTAAGTAGTAGAAGCAGTGATAGCCTAGTGGTTAGGACTGTGGTCTCATATTCGGGGGGTCGCAGGTTCGATCCCGGGTACGCACCTCTGACTTTTCGGAGTCAAGTGCGTTTAAGCAATTAAATATCACTTGCTTCAACGGTGAAGGAAAACATCGTGAGGAAACCTGCACATCTGAGAGTTCTTCATAATGTTCTGAATGTGTGAAGTCCACCAATTCGCATCGGGCCAGCGTGGTGGACTATGGCCTATAACCCAAGACCTGCGCTCAGTAGTGAGCCGTTGATGGGTTGCTAATGATGAATGATGAAGTAATAATGTGCCTAACACTTAGTTATCATCAAATCATCAGCTTACTGATGAAATAATAGCATTAATGAATTGTAAGGTTGCTATATAAGCTTTGACATTGTACAGCCAAATCTAATAAGCCACTGTTTAGACGGTAAGACTTGAAAATATGTGGGAATTCTCATTTTTAATACGTACCATCAAGATAACTCTACTTAACGTCATAACATCAAGTTAGCTCGGTAACTTGCATCTTAATAGGTCAACGAAGAGTTAAGGCAAGCTAAAGTCTTATATAATGCTAATCTCAATATTTTGTTCGTAATTAATTGCCACAACTTTCGCACAGCATAGGTTAAAGGCCAATCTTTGGCCCAACCTGACCCTTACCAGTTACGAAATAGGAACACTGTCATTGTAAATGTTAGAAATGTTAGAATGTGCACTGAGTTCAACAATTTAGAAACAAACAAATATTTTATACGATGAATTTTGATGACGACTTTGATCCTTTATATGTTTGTGCTATGACCTTATTAATTTTTTTGACATTTTATGATTACAATATCTGTGACCAGTATTATTAATTTATATGACCTTTTATTATTTACCAATTGTATATTATTATTTCATTTTCGACTTAACTCTGTATTTGCTGTTCATTTTAATTGGTTTTCATCTTTATTGCTGATAACAATTAGTAATAAAGATGACAACATAGCAATTGCACACCTTGTAATGGCAATAACTGCACTGAAAAAGCCAAATGTAATTGAACATCATATACTTCGTGTACTTATCTGAAAAATAAAGTATCAATTCTATTAGCAGTTAGCAATAGAATTAACATAGCTTTTGATTAACTATTCCATTTTCATGATAATAAAATGACAGTTTTTAAGGCAGCGCAGCGCAGAAGTGTCGCTTCATTTCATGTTAAATCCTTTAATAACTTTAAGTTCCGAGCAAAAGATATTACTTTTCTCTCATAAGCTCTAAGTCTCAGCTAAATGACTCATTGAAAAATCTCCGGACGAGAACAATCTTCTGTTATTAATAATTGACAAAAGGGGCAAAGAGCAAAGATAGCTAAATGTTTCTAATGTAGTCAAAGAAAAATATAAAGTAAAAATGTAATCTCTCTCTTTGTCTGGCGTGCAGTTTCCCTCACGATGTTTTCCTTCACCATAAAAGTATATCGAATAAGACGCCGCAATCCTAACCAACTTTGCAATAATAATTAAGCTACATAAATAAGTTATTTATTTTAACCATTACTGACACATAACTATTAAAAAATGTAGGGTATCCTGGTCTAACGCCACATGCTTACCTCGACTCATAAAATGCGGTTGTACTTCCTACCGGGAATCATATCCAGTTTAAAGGAATCTTGTGGCCCGGCAACCACTTCCGGTCTGGCACCTACTACTGTCTTCGAGAACGCATTCCGGACGTAATTCACTGACTTCTATATTGCCTCGGGTGTTTGAGTAGAGATAACCTTTTGAGACCTCTTTGAGTGAAACTAACTTTTTAATACCACTTTGTATTTTGGGCACTAACTTGCCAATTCCCAAAAGAGTAAACTTGAAACTAAACATACATAACAGAAGTGACTATCTGGTTACTTACTTTTTGGAAATCGTTCCATATACATACTAAGGTACTGATAGAGCATGTGGGTAGACTGTATTTTTGATATCTAAAAGTAGCTAGTGTTGCTCATTAATATTTCCTAAAATGTCCTTAATTAGAATACTTATCCTTCTTGTTACCGATTAATTTAGGCATTAAAGTATTTTTTAGATATTGCATGTGGTGTTTAGCTCTGTTAGGTTTGTTATATTACCTAAGTGTTGTTAATTGTTACCTATATTGATTTATATAATAGGCTATGCAGTTGGAAAAAAACTGCTTGGAACACTGACATGACACCATTCAAACACTTATCATTGTCTCTTCTCTTCTTGTTAAAAAAAAGTCGCCTTCCTTGAATTAAACAGCTATTAAGTTTTTAATATATCAATTATTATGCTTGATTTCCTCCGTCTATATAATTGGATTGATGTAGACGGCAGATATCGGTCAAATCCTTTGATCTCAGTAATTGCTTAAGCATGAATGAGCAGGTAAACGGTATAATTGAACAGATTAACTCCCAGCGTTAAAGCTTCTGTTAAATTGTTGAACATTGATAGTGGTAGTTTGTTCGTCTCATAGTTTCGTCTTCAATGTCAATGTGAGATCAATAAGGTTGTAAAACACGCAAATGCTGAGAATCATCTCAAAAGTTAAGAGGTTCTTACGGTTGATGACGTGATTCTGGCATTTTTCTATACAGGAAACGTTAAAGGAAAAATTTTATCTTTTCCTTGTGGACTTCAGAAAAGTTAAGTTAAATCTTGAAGATGATGTTATAGTTTGGTTTTCGCAAAGTGTATGCCAATTGCCAGCGTACCTACATATCAGATTCATCTGGGTCACACGAAAGCAAAGTAGGTTGTTCCTTGCGGAGCATGGACTCCTTATTATGGCCAACATGATGCACATCTAGGTAACGTATAGGTAAGGTAAGTTCATCATCATCATCATCATCATTATCAACCCATCATTGGCTCACTACTGAGCGAGGTCTCCTCTCAGAGAAGGGTTTTAGGCCATAGTACACCACGCTGGCCCAATGCAAATTAGCGGACTTCACACACCTTCGAGAACACTATGGAGAACTCTGAGTTGTGCAGGTTTCCTCACGATATTTTCCTTCACCGTTAAAGCATGTGATATTTAATTTCTTAAACGCACTTAACTTCGAAAAGTCAGAGGTGCGTACCCGGGATCGAACCTGCGACTCCCCGAATAGGAGACCACAGTCGTAACCACTAGGCTATCACTGCTTAGTAAGGAAGGTGCAAGGTAAGTTGGCGATAGAATTTTCCGCAAAGTTGACTATTCTTAAATGGTGCTTTCATGCTTTTAAGCAATGTATTGTTTATTTTTTTGGTGCGTGTTTAAGATAGGCTTGCGCTTAATCATCATCATCAATCCATCCACGGCTCGCTACTGAGTGCAGGTCTCCTCTCAGAGAAGGGTTATAAGCCATAGTCCACCACGCTGGCCCAGTGCGAATTGGCGGCTTGCGCTTAGCAACAATTAATGATGGATGATGAAGTCTAGGTTAGAGTGCAATTATCTAGAAGATTGGCATTCACTCTTGGTTTGAAGGTACTCAAGTTACACGAGGCAGGAACCACTGAAGTCGGAAGAACGTACCTTAGCGGTTCGTTTGAGAAACGAACTGAATCGTTTCGTGTGAGTAGAGATTTGAACCACATAAGGATGCTAACACTCACGACTTCTCGTAGTTCTGTGGTAAAACGGAAAAAGGTTGTGAAGTTCATGAGCGCACTCTCCTAATTATATCAGATGGAAGACCGAAAGCCAGGCGATATTGCGTCGGTTCTGTAGATTGACTGGTGAAGTAATACAATTTACACAAAGAAGCGTTAAACATTTAGGTCAATATTTCCAGCGTGAACAAACTAAACTTCATTAACGCCTCATTGTAAACTTTATCCAGGAGTTGACGAACCGTGAATTGTTCTGATAACGGTAATTAAATAGGAGGGCTCACAAGATAAACAACTGTACACCTGTCTTTATTGTGCCTCGTTTTGATGTTATTGTCCTACTTATATATGTCGTAGTTATACCCGTATTGAAGAACAAAATAAACGATTATTTATTTATTATTGAAAGAAGTTCTATTATCATATAGTTTTGGGTTGCTGGTTATCATCATCTCAATTTCAATTTTATTATTACTTCATGAATTGGAATGACATAATGTTTTGATGACCTCCCTGGCACAGTGGTGAGGAGGTCTCGGGTTCGATTCCTTCATTGTGGGTAATTTAGTTATAATTTCTTAATTATCTCCGGTCTGGTCGGAGGCTTAACTTAAATAAAATACTTAAATATGTTAAGAAGGTAAGAAGTTGGATAGCAACACATATAATAGCATACTCCTACACCTTATATTACCTATTACCTGTACCTACAAGAATAAGAAGTCCTTTAATTACAATGAGTTTAATTCAGAATAACGAAAAAAATATCACTAAGTTTCAAAGCTCTTCAGTAATTCAATACAATACATGACGCTTGCACAACCCCCTATCAGTTCTCATTACATCTCAAATCAACGCTCACGAAGCAAAAGGGGCATGAAACTAAGACTTTTACTCGTAAAATTAAAAAGAAAAAGTCCAGTCAAGAGGCTCCTTTATGCGAGTGCAGCGCGCAGTGTGAAATGTTCAGACAAATTAATACCAGCTGCGTAGTACGAGAATGATTAGCGCGAGCACATTTAGATTTATGATTAAGCGGCATTAGCGTTTATACTCTGTGAGGATTTTTATTTATTTTTCGAAGATCAAAGTGCTATGGATGGTTCTTAATTTAGATTGATGTGAACAATTTCTTAGCTGTTAGGCTAGTTCACATTATTACATTATTATCATTCCAGTCTAGTGGTCCAATCAGCACTGGATTCTCACTATAATAGAATAATATTAAGCCCATTTTGATTCTAGGCGTATTGTACCCAAACCAGTGAGCCAATCAGTAACTCAATAATTTAGTATAAAAAATTCTTTAAAAAAACGACTTCAAACACCCGTGCCACTACAAGGTAAATAACTTAATGTTATTTAAATGGGACCACCTGAGAAGTATACTCTTTCAAACAAAAAAGAATTTTCCAAATCGGTGCAGGCGTCTTCAAGTAATCCTCCTTTTTTGAAGTTGGTTAAAATTAAAATTTATATCCGTATTAACTAAAATTTTATGGAAAGTTAAAATTATATTAAACATGGAAAAAGAAAAAACTATATCTTAACTGTCACTATTTGAATAATGAATATAAATTTTTATGAAGCGATGTGCGAAGTATTTCCAGGAAATAGGTGTCACCGTTTGTGGCTGCAGTATCTAAGAAATGCTATTTACGCGTCATTAATTTTAGAATATTCTTACTTTTTTTTGGTAAAAACTTACTAAGTTTATAGATACCTAGTAGGTTATGTGGACTCGACATTCTCACACAGGTAAAATTTCTAGAGAATTTGGCTTTATTATTTTTCGTATATTTATTTGAACAATAAGCAAAGCAGCCTATAAATAAATGAAACCGTCCAGATGATGTTGTCCTTTAATTGCAGTCCAGTTTACGAATAAACTTACTCCATACGAGTTTGGCTCATTGATATGAGTGATTGGTGTAATATGAACCGGGCATACAAGTATGATTGTTATCAGATGGCAACATTTTTGATGGAATCTTTATTTCTATGGATGGATAGCTTTATCTCAGATAAGTAAGATTTATATTATTGTTTTCCGTAGTCGTTAAATAGGTTAATGATTCACAGATTTTGTGATTATTCTATGAACTCACAGACACGTGTTTTGTTTAATTTGTGTTTTGTAATCTCTACTTAACTTGAAACTCTCTTTGAAAGAGCAAGATGCTTTTGATAATTTAAATATCAAACAAGGAGGCCAACATAACAACCGATTAGGGACAAACCAACTCAGCTTTAGAAATTACCCTTAACGCTATTTTAAAAGCTAAAGCTAAATAAAACTATAATAATTATGCATAATTTCAAAGAAATAATTACACACACGATTTCACTCATGTAAACTTCGTGGAAGAAAGAACTAAGATTGGAGACAACTTGAGAAAAATAATTGTAGAAGAGGTCAAGACCAACCAAGTATTGTAGTTCCATAGGAAGTAAGTTGATAAGTAGCTCTTGCGAAATTTTAACAAATGAATATGACTGAATCTTATACGCTGACTGTTGGTATCGCCACAAAACTGCAATGAGACCTAACTTAGCTGCATAGTCTATCTGTTATTTTGAATCAGTTAAGTATTACGCCTTGCAAGAAATAAAATATAAAGTGACAAATGCCAGTTTCAACACTTAAGTCAGTTGTCAGGGATATCATATATCATACAGACAACTTAAGTTATTATTATCATTGCTTGTTAGGATTGTTAAGTGTAAAGACATTCTTAATAGCTTAGAGATTTATTGTTCTTTACTTTCTTGTTTTCTATAGCTTTATTAAGGTTTATGACTATTCCAATCCGCCACTTACTTATTTAAAAAAAAATTGAGTCGCTCACTTAGACGGAGTAAGTTTAGCGACAAGTTGCTTGGGCATAAAGCAAAAAATAATAATTTTATGATTTGTATCGTATCTTCGAGATCTCTCTTCATTTTAATAATTATTCACAGAATATATCAAAATAAATCACTGGTACAAGTCAAATAATTCCAGCTCAATGGACATTAGCCATTGAGGAGTCCATAATCTGGCCAAAATCTGGAATGATCTTCCTCCCCCCCTTCGAGACAGGCAGATAGTTCTAAGCGATATTAGTTTTAAGCTAAAACTCAAGAAGTATTTTCTTACTAAACTAGAGGCAGCAAGATGATTAGGATAATAATATACTTATAATTTTTTCTTGTGTTTGTGTTATGTTATGTTGAAGTTGTGTTATGTTGTTTTTTGTCTTCCATTTTTCATTTCTTTTTGTTATTATTTGTACTATAAATATAATATTAATTGTTGGTACTACCCTACCAGAAGAGGAACGGTCATTGCTTTTTTTTACTTTTGGATGGTATATAATAATTTTTTTTTTTTAATTTTTTTTTATTTGGATGCGTGAGGGGCGACGCACCATAATGTATGTAATATTATCAGTAAAGGAGCAAACTGAAAATCAGCGCTGGGTACAATGCCCAGCATAAGTTTGCGGCCTTTTGCTCAGTTGTTAGGCTTAAGTTAGTTAGACATAAGTTTCTTTTGCTAACCTTTTTTCATTGTATGTAAGCCTAACAATAATGTAGAAAGCAATAAAAATTATTTATTATTATTATTATTATAATAAGGCCTCCTTCTACCTAAATAAATCTTTGTTTTCTATATGATGTTTTATTTCGTTCGCGGCGTAAGTGATTTGTTCCCAACGTAATATCGTACGTATAACTTGTGTCTGACATAGAGGCTTCTCTCGAGAAAGTGTCAGTATGGGGTTCAGAAAAACCTTGTGCAATTTAAGCCTTCAAAAACACAAGTTTGTGCGTTTACCGCCAAAAAGACCTCCTTTACCACACTTCTTCTCTTTCAGAACACATCTCTCACCCCTTCCAATAGCATTGGGATTCTTGGTGTTGGAATGGAAGGAAAAGCTAAATTAGCCTCTAAAAAACTTGGGGTGCTCAACAGAGCTAAGAGGTACTTTGCGCCAGAGCACAGACTCCTTTATAAAGCGCAAGTCCACCCACACATGGAGTATGGCTCTCACTTTTGGGCTGGAGCACATCAGTATCAACTCCTTCCATTTGAACGGATTCAAAAGAGGGCAGTACGGCTTGTGGACAATCCCAAATTAAGTAGCTCACTGTAAAGCCTGGAGCACCGCAGACGTAAGCTCTCTTTGCGTATTCTATGATTCGCTTTATAACGGGGAGTGTTCTAAAGAGCTATTTGACCTTATCCCACCCTCTCTCTTCTAAAACCGCACCGCACGCCTCCGAAAGAATTTCACCCTCACCACCTGGGTGCCTGGAGCACTTCGACCGTCCGTTGTGCCAGATCTTTTTTTCCACGCACTACCAAACTGAGGAACCAACTCCCATCAACTGTGTTCCCGCTTAATTACAACATGGGCTTATTCATGGGGCAGAACAACAAATTCCTGAAAAGCCGGTAACATATTGGTGGTGTTTATGGTGCTACAAATGTTCATGGGCGGTGGTAATCTCTTAACATCAGGTGACCTGCCTGATCGTTTGCTCGCTATTCTTATAATATAAAAAAATATATAATCTATAATATCCTAATAATATCCTCAAATGCAGAATATTTCATAAACAATAGTGTGGTGTGTATGACAGTCGATTAAACAGGTGCTATCAGATGCGGACCGATAGATGTCGGTTTATTAATGATCCATATTCCATTACGCGTTAATTTATATTAAGTGTATATATATATATATATATATATATATATATATATATATATATATATATATATATATATATATATATAAAGTTAAGGGCCGTTAAGTGATGTATGTCCATTAGGTATTTTTTTTTGAGTCGCTCCTATTTTATTTGGTGAACAATAAAAGTAATATATACATATATTCATTCATTCATTCAATGTATAAGTCGATTCCGCTGAAGTGTATGCGGTATCCAACAACGCATTACTATTTCAATCCAGCGATTTGGAATTCGCTACAATACAAGAGCATAATAAAAATTTTCTTTCCACCCCAGAGAGATTCGCTGTGGATTTCGTTGAAGAAAAATCCTCAATTCAAACGGTATTGAAATCGTATTTTATACTGAAATGTGCTCGGGATATATTGCAAATAGAATATTGTAACCGGTTGAATGGGTAACCCAAGTATTGACTGTTTTACTTTGCCCATAGCTTATATCTAAAATATAGATACATATCTATATTTGTATTCATAAATACAATTATGCATCTAGTTTTATCTGTGCTGAATAATTATGGAGCTCTGTTATAATATATCCGAGTTTCGAGTGGAAAAGATGTACTATGATGAAATATTTTAGCCTTATTGAAATTGAAAGAATAGATTCGAATAGATAAGTAAGTAAGTTTTTATTCCTATATTCTTAAACTTACAAAGTGCTTTTGAATCGCCCAGTGAATCTATCGCGAGTTCAAAATATCAGGAACTCGAACTGTGAAAAACCAGGAAAAAAACTCGGCGGCTAGGTACTCTTTTAAAAATTGCTAACAAATATTATGTTGAGTACCAACTTCATGATTGATTATTACTGTTTCACTCATTTCTGGAGCGAGTGAAGTCCACGCTAGTTTATCAACATTTTTAACCGACTTCAAAAAAAGAGGAGGTTCTCAATTCGTCGGAACCTTTTTTTCTGCTTTTTTTATGTATGTTCACCGATTACTCGAAAACGCCTGAATCTATTGGGAAAATTGTTTTTTTATTTGAAAGAGTATACTTTCCAGGTGATAATATTTAAATTTTATCGAAATCGGTCGAGCGGTTTTAAAAAATCAACAAAAAACTATATGCTTTGTATTGGTGGGGGCGTTTGAAGTCGGTTTCTTAAAAAAAATAAATTATTATAGTCCTTAAATAGTCTTGAAGTACTTTCTCAATTTCCAATAGTCTGGTCTCCTGGGAGGTTTTGGTGGTGACTAGTCACCATACTTCCGGCCGACGAACCACCAATTGATTTATCCTTCTAGTAAGATTCCACATAAAAATCTATTAGGTGTATGGGTTTTATTAAACTGTCACACCTCTTCCAATTTAGTCCACCACCATTTTAGCCTGGACCACTATTGGTATATCAGTAAAAAAAAAAGGTTTCGAACATTTGGATAAACGTCGATTTTTTTAATTAACGTTATATAAATAAAACTTTAACTTAACTTAACTTAAACGACTATGATGATGTAACCATCATCATAGTCGTCTTCTTCTTTCTTCGGATTGTTGAATTCATCCATTGTTGAATTCTTCCAATTTTATATCGGACTCCGACCATGACCGCTACCTACTAACTCTTGGGTATATCAGCTTTCAAACAAATAGAACCTCATCAAAATCTTAACTTAACTTAAACTTGAAGTAACTAGTGGTTCGCCCCGAACTGAGACCTCGCGGTAGCGGTATCCCATGATTATTCATTCAATCGATACATGACGACCAAAACTGACATTATTATTATTATGCCCGTTTTCACCAAACATACCTAAATCATCCCCTATGTAGGAGTCTCTTTACTTAGGTAGCTCCAAAACACAATCCTAAGTCCTAACATCCGTCCCAATGTCCTTTTAGGTGTCCCGTACAGGATCGTGATAAAGAAGTTGACAGTAATCATCACATAACTTATAGGTAGCCCGTAAAGGTTAGGGAACGTCAGTGAAAACATTGAATTATAAGTAGGTACTAACGAGTGAAAACGGGTTAGGGGCATCTGTACAAATCGTCATCTATCGACGCGAATAGAAAATATACAAAATGATATTTAACTAAAGAATAATTTTAATTGAATAATATGTTATTATATTATGTACCTAAATAATAATGGTCGACGCAAAACTGTTTTTGGGATAAATCGTAGTCGTAACTCCTAGTTCAATGGAATAGTTAATGACTGCGCCATCTATTAGCATTATTGTGAAGCTATGTGAAATTTACTGATGCTCATTAAAAATTAAATAATCTCGTTTCTTTATAATATTCATATAATTTTAGTATTTGTTGTTCAAGTACAGGATACAAGTGTAGTAAGAAAATAAGTACAACTTGAAAATATATAGAAAATTTTCCCAGAGAGCGTCTTCAAGCGAGCGTATTAAATCGCCACTTTGGAAGCCCCCCATTTCGTTAATTTTAGGAAAAAAATAAAAAAAAAATACGGTTGTACTCTGTTCCAAATTGTCTTTAAAATGATACACAGAAAACCTATGAATCGCAAATAAAAAAGAATTTCTTCGCATTCGCTTCTATGAGAGCCCCCCTGAAATAAAGATTTTTATAACTTTTTAAGCCATTTTCGGCTGGAGGCCATCGGTTTACATATTATATCTAAATTTGAAGTAATTACGTTCAGTAATTCAAAAGTTATAAGGCTCTGACAGACGGACGGACGGACGGACGGACGGACGGACGGACGGACGGACGAACAAGTGCAAATCGCTCTAGTAAACTAAGAGACCTCGCTTCGCTCGGTCAATTAATTAGGAGAATGCGAAGCTGCAGGAAACGCTGCTTATTTCTGCTGCTACTGTCAGTTTTATTATGCATCCCTAATGATTATTGACATAGGTAATTAATTGTTTAATGAGTCGTTATGAGAACAGAGGTGCAAAATAATGCACTATAATATATTTTCGGCCGTGGGTCATTAATAAACCGGTATCGGGCCTCGTTTGATAGCACCTGCTTAATGGACTGTCAGACACATGCCTCTATTGTTTTTGGAATAACGCGAAAACGTGAGAATAATTATGTTAATAATTACCTGTTACCTACGCTCAGAATAAAAACTGTTACATAATAACCACTCGTTATTATGTAACATACATAATAATACTCGTATAGTATCTGGTGCGTTTGCTTTATAATTTTATGTGTGCTGGTCATTTGTGGAAAAGCTGCATAAATTATTATCGCTACAATCTCTGTTGTGCCCTCATACAGCTTAACGGACCCTACTCGGTTCATCAGTACCAAACGCATCAACGACTCACTACAGCCGAGTGCAGGTCTCCTCTCAGAAAAGGGTTAGAGGCCTAAGACCATAGTCCACCACATCCAACACCTTTGAGCACATCATGGAGAACTCTCAAGCTTGTAGGTTTCCTCTCCATGATGTTTCGTTTCACCGTTAAAACACGTGATATTATAATTTGCTAAATAGTGTTTAAACGCACTTAACTCAGAAAGGATCGAATCCGCCTAACCATAAGTGGCTAGGCGTATTCTATCACTGCACTGAAACCCAATTATAACTTTTATCCATAATAGTAGTACCTACTCATCACGATTTGAAAAAGGTCCCAAATTGGGTGGGTTTGGGTTGGGTTCAAAACGATGGGTATAATTATAATATTTATTTGTTATGGATTTCTAAAGAAAATTACACGCAAAGACGTAATACGCATCGCTATTCAAGACATAAGCTTTCATCTCGCGTGCTAAAGCCTTTGAACTCATCTAATTAGCATGCCCCAGTCATAAGCTCCTCTCTTTGATTTAATTCTATAGTCCCACGCTCGACATGATGTATGCCCCAGCTCATTTAGATAAATGCTTCGGAGACTAAAGCTGCCTTGGAGAAATTCAGACATGATTAGTTCTTCAGTGCAAGCAGCGAGTGCGAGTTAAAGGACCCGAACTACTTTGAATAGAGTAAAGGGTTAGTACAAGTTCATACATCTCGAAAGCGATAAAGATTTCGAGTATTAAAATACTTTGAAGCAGTGATAGCCTAGTGGTTAGGACTGTGGTCTCCTATTTGGGGGGGTCGCAGGTTCGATCCCGGGTACGCACCTCTGACTTTTTGCAGTCAAGTGCGTTTAAGCAATTAACTATCACTCTTGCTTCAACGGTGAAGGAAAACATCGTGAGGAAACCTGCACATCTGAGAGTTCTCCATAATGTTCTCGAAGGTGTGTGAAGTCCACCAATTCGCATTGGGCCAGCGTGGTGGACTATGGCCTATAACCCTTCTCTGAGAGGAGACCTGCGCTCAGTAGTGAGCCGTTGATGGGTTGCTAATGATGATGATGATGATGAAATACTTTAACTACAAAGTACTATTATGTACCATAATTGACTTAATTTAAGGCCCTTCATCTCAAGCCAGAGTGGACAACTACTTAAGTGGACACTATGTGAAACAAAACTTTGTATATCCACATAAAGAAAGGTGTTAAAATACAAGAACTTTGAGGTTCATTTCAGTCTGATGCATTTTGTCCATTCTCGAAATTCTATCGTCGTTGTTGAGACGTGAAAACTCGTACTAAGTAGAGTTATAAATAATAATAAATAATAATAATAATAATGTCCTCCCGACCGAATCCGATCATGGCAGCCAACCTCCTTAGAGATCAGCCATCTGCGCGGGAGATATTATAGTGCACAAGTGTGTGCGCAAACACAGGTGCACTCTCTATTCCCTCACTCTCATAGTCGAATGGGACGGAAATCCGACACGACCGGAGAGAGATCAGGTGCAGGACCGATGGCTTTATGTGCTCACCGAGGCACGGGGGTGACACACCGCTAACTTCCAAACTCCGGGCAAGTACTGAGAATTTCTTTGGTAAAAAAACCCAATACATTTCAGGACCTCGTCATTCGCAGTCGAACAAGCTAAACACTATACTAACGAGGCAGTTATATATAAATTGTGAGTAAGTAGAGTAATTAATACACCACCACCAACCGATTCACGTCCACGGTTGGCATAAAACATCTCTTATAGTGACTTCCACACGCCTCGATCTTACGTCGCTCGACCAGTTTCTGCTGACAACACTACGTTTTCTAGTAAGAGGTTCCATCACTATCCTATAAAGAAAAGGCAGGCCAAAATACTCGCAACAAAAAATAATAATTTCTCGTTATATTTTTATGGTTAAAGGTACGACTGCTATTATTTGTTACTTCTACCTATCTAAGCGGCTTAATACCGAGTCTCGTGCAATTTGTAGTAGAGCCTTTTATTCGACATTAAATGTAGAGGAATTGCTCTTATTTATAGGCCATTCGTTTCTTATATTATCCTGACGGGAATAATATCTTTTCACGAGTCATTTATGAAAACCGAATTCTTGGACTCGATGTGGACACCGTATTAGATTTATTGCTTTAATAATAGATAGTTATTTTAGTAGTTTTCATTAACTAAACTCAAAGCCTTCCTTGTGTGTAGTATCAAGTTAGAAAACCTAGCTTCAATATGTGCCAAGTTGTTAAGGAGTAGTCTAGACGTCTTGAAAATTGCTCGTCCATGTTCAATGAAAAAATAAAAACTCGTCACGCAAGGCCCAAAGAGCCTACTTCGAATCGCTGCTGTAATGCCTAAGTAAAAAATTGAGTTTTATCAAAAAAGACGTTACGCCTCCTATCCGTTCTACTATTGGGCATTGCACCTCTCGGCTTCATCAACGGGACATTTTGTTACGTAACGTGTTGTTATACCTTCACTAGTCAAATTAAAGATGACATCTACAAACGAATCGTAGAAAGCATCTGGATACAAGAGACCCAGACCGCGCGGTGAGCAGGTTTCTACAAGAGATCGGATCAACTATACTCGTCTAGCAGTGGACGTTTATAAAATAATTAGTGATTTGTAATTATCTTGTGTTCTGTTATGAAGTAGTTTAGATCAAAGTTGGGGCTGCTGAATTACATCGAACAATGTTTTTCTGCTGACAAAGATAGTCCTTGACTGTGAACTTACGTCAAGGTAAGTGACGATGCAGTCTCAGATGATGGCGGGCTGACTTGGAAGAGTATGGTAGTGAACCCCTAATCGGTTTCTACACGACATCGTACCGAAATACTAAATTACTTGGCGATTAATATTAATTCGAACTACATCTCTTTGAGTTTACTTCTAATTTTTTTTATCAATTTCACGATCGCATGACTTATCTTCATCGCGAATAGTCGTGTTAACTTGTACGTTAAGGTTTTTCGTTTACTTTTTCTACAGGATGTGCTCCATGTATCTTTGCACATTCGTGCAATGTATTCCCATCTGACGGGGATTTATTCTTGAAAGTGCAACGAAAAGAGCTCTATTTAAAGTAGCTATATCTCATGTCAAATCATCTTTGTCCACGATGACGGTTAGATTAATGTACGCTTTGACCTAATGTTAACTTCAGAATAAATTTCACTTGGAAGGTTGCAATGTTAGTAAAACTGTTTATATATTGTATGAATAATAACAGAAAATAAATTTTATTCTACATCCATACATAGGGTGTAAAATTATCATGGGTTTACTAAAAGTTTTATTTGGAGTATGACTCTTGCTTCAAATTTTTTTTTTAAATATCAGCCAAGCTCTTCTTCTTCTTCCTAGAGTTTGTCCCGGCATACGCCATACGTTTTCCTGCTAAGATTCCCCCACTTTGCACGATCTAAACTTTAAAGTATTCTCTTTACGAAGACCGTTCTGGTCTTCTGATTCTTGAGACTTTTGAGGATGGCGCAGTAAAAACTATGTGGTTCACAGGTACCTATAATATCAGCCAAGCGGAAGTTGGTTAATATCCTCTTATCCCCTCCAAATAAGCTTATTTTATTCTTATTGTCTAGACTTCAGATTTTCTATTCCGTAGATTGGTTTTATTGCACTCAAATTAAAATCGAATGTAGGACATATTTTTTTAATAAAATGGTGGGTTTTATTACGGCGGTTTCTCAATCATTTCATTTCATTATCCGCAAGTTCATTGCAAAATTTGAACTTAAAAAAACGGATTACTTTTCAATGTTTTCGATGTGATCAGGTTTAATGTATTTCCTTAAAAAGCATACGCTTTTATAGAAAAACATAATACGATAAGATAGGAATCTATCTTGCACAATAATAATAGCGTACCTAGTACCTATACTTGGTACAACTTTCAGGTCACCAGTGCATCGTAGTGAACGGCTATAATTTTATCAATAGTAATAAATTAGAGAGCGCGTCCTGCAGTTCAAGATGAGATCTTATGCTAATGGAGCGATTTCATTAGCGTTTATACTACTGCGTTCGGAGAATACTCTATTTCTGTCCTACTGCTCTGTGTCTTCCATTTTATTATAATTTTCCTTTTTCTTTATCAACTGATTACGTCCACAGCTAGACATAGGTCTCCTCCATAAACGTCGTCATGCCTCAGTTTTGCGCCGTCTGTATTCTGCAGCTCCCTGCTACTAGTCTAATGTCGTCTGTCCACGGGGAGTCTGCATTTTGGGATCCCAACGACCATCAGTTCTCCGAACTGTGCCCCACTTATTGCCACTTTAGCTTCGTGACTCGATGTATTGTATTTTATCATTAGGTTAATTAAATTAATTAACTAAGCTAAAGACTTCTCGAATTATCAATTCTTATCAATTAAAAGAAGCGAGTACTGCCTTTCTATCTTAGGTATACCTAAAGTCTAGAAATTTCTGAAAGGATTTCTCGGTGATTTCCTGCGATCAAGCTCGACGAATCTTCGAACTTTGACGTCGCGGTAATGCAGTTTAAGATGGTGGAGGGCTAACTTGAAAGGCATACTACCTTTCAAGTTAGCGCACTATCATCTTAGACCATTAGGTGAGATAGCTAGCAAGGGTTTTCCTACTAATATTATATTTTATAAATTAGTTTAAAGTAAAAAGTAGTAGCGAAAGTTTGTAAGGATTTATGGATGGAAGGATGTTTGGCTGGATGTTTGTTACTCTATAACTCCACAACGAATAAACCGATTTGGCTCCAATTTGGCATGGAGATAGCTCATACCCAGGATGAATATACATAGGCTACTTTTTATCCCGGAAAATTAGAGTTACCGCGGGAATTAAAAAACCTTAATCCACGCGGATGAAGTCGCAGGCATCATCTAGTCTTATCATAAATAACAAAAACATAACAGACGCACTTGATATTATTTACGACTTGAGCACTTAAATGGCTTAAGGCCTAGTTAGACTATTGAAATCACATGGAAATTGTCAGTTTTGCTCAAATGCGGACAAATTTTCACTTAAGAAACAATGGATCTTTTGTCTTACAGATAGGATGTCGTCGTGGGCGTTAAATCCATTACCTAAGGATCAGATCATACTAGCGACGTGTATCTATTTTTTTTTGACGTGATAACGTCTTATAAATAGATGAATGGACTGCAAGCAAGAAAAAGTATCACGTTCCACCTGAGCCTGCGCGTGCAAGCGAGAGCGCGGAACAAGCGATAGAGAGGCCCGATCGGCCCAAGCGTTGGTTTGTGACAAATGTTTCTTTATGACGTTATCACGCAAACTATCGTCCGTAAACCGACTTTACAGACAACCAATTTTTTTATAAAAACTATAGGTTAAAAGAAGCTACATACAATAGTTTTTTATACCCCATGATAACAAAGCCCTTGACTACGATCTCACCTGACGGTAAGTGACGACACCTGCCCATACCATTGTGCCACTACTGGGCACAGGTATCCTCTCGAATGATAAATGTTTAGGCCATAGTCCACTACGCTGGCCCAGTGTAGATTGGCAGATTTCAGACACATTTGAGAACATAATTCTAGGTTTCCAAATCGAGCTCTGTACGAGAGGCACATAAAGCATTTATACTGACAAAGTGACCAGCGCAAAGCACTGAGCGAGCGAAAAGAGTCATTTGATGAGTAGTAGAAATGGTGCTAAGGCATAAAAAGTTTTTGATATTAGAAATGTAAGTCTATTTTGTATAGGTACACAAAGTCCGTCCCGCTTCGACATTTCCCGCTCATTGCCTTTTTGGCGTGGAAACCCCGCTTAAGGTATACAGGATTCCTAAAGATATTTTCCTTCACCGTTAAGGCAAGTAAAATGTAACTGCTTAAAATGCAAGTAATTCGCATGGTAGTGGATGGACTCGTAATCACGTCCTATCAGGACGAAGCCTAAGACGTTGCCGAACTCAACAACTTTCTGAATGGAGTTTCCCGTTAATTTCACCGCAAATTGAGTCCGATGAACAATCTTGGAGCAAAATTTGTCACCAACGATGTCGCGTGAACGAATTACAGAAGATGGAAAAGTAGTTACTTTATTTCTAAGCGAATTTACTTACATTCAACATCTTATTTTGAAAGAAACCCTAAAGGTTATAGGTTCAATGAAGTTTTCGTAAGTTAGAGGGAGATTTTCAGAAAGGTGTTTTTATTATATTATAGACTAGATGATGCTCGCGACTTCGTCCACGCCTGGATTTAGTTTTACAAAATCCCGTGGGAACTCTTTGATTTTCCGGGATAAAAGTAGCCTGTGTCACTCTCCAGGTCCTCACTTGCAAATAACTTCAATCGCGTCAATCGGCTGTTGCGGGGTGCATGTTTGTTGGTTTATCCTTCAGGACAAACTAACAAACAAACACACTTTCGCATTTATAATATTATTTACAGATTTTTTAACTTTGAATAAAATTTTCAAACTAAGTCTTACAAAACCTAGCAGGTACCGAGTTGCTACAGAAATTCAAAAGTTTCATGAACTTCAAAAATTGTAAGGTGTTTTTTACTTCAACAATAAAGCTATATTGAATAAGTTTAATGAAAGAACATACATATTTAAGGATATAATAATTTAAAATAAATATTAAAATTAAAACTACTAACATAAATGATACTTAGTAAGTAAACTATGATAATATTTTAATGATAAATTTTACGTAATACTTACTCAAAAGTCAACCGACGTAGGAAGAAGGAATGCAATCTGAAAGAAAAGAAAACGTTTATAAATATAATGTTTCAAAAAATATCCAAAACTAAGAAACCATGAAGAACTTTAGGACAAAGTTAAAATAAAAAGCCGGCCAAGTGCGAGTCGGACTCGCGCACCGAGGGTTCCGTACTCCAAAAGTAAAAGTAAAACGATAATATTATATTAATTTGCTTATTTATCGTTAACTTTGTTTGTAGAGGTTTATTGTTAATATAAAAAAACTATGCTAGTTAGAGCGTTGGTTTTATCTTTCCTGTAAAATATACATAAACCTCTATTGACCATAATTATTTCAGATTTTTCGATTGGTTAACTTCGGAGATAAGGGGGGGGGGAACGGTATTTTTTTCGACATTTTGGCCGATTACTCAAAAACTATTATATATAGAAATAAATAAAAAACTGTTTTAGAATGCACAAGTAAAGGCCTTTCATATGATACCCCACTCGGTATAATTATCTTACTTTGAAATTTCAAACCCCTGATTTTCCCCCCTTTTTAATGAAACTAAAATAATTTTCGCGTTGATTTTATTTTTCCTGTAAAAAATACATAAACTTCTATTGACCATAATTATTTCAGATTTTTCGATTGGTAAACTTCGGAGATAAGGGGGGGGGGGGACGGTATTTTTTTCGACATTTTGGCCGATTACTCAAAAACTATTATATATAGAAATAAATAAAAAACTGTTTTAGAATGCACAAATAAAGGCCTTTCATATGATACCCCATTCGGTATAGTTATCTTACTTTGAAATTTCAAACCCCCGATTTTCCCCCTTTTTTAATCAAACTTAAAATAATTTTCGATTTTTCTTTATTCCAATTATGTTGGGCCACTATTATACACAACTATGCCAAATTTCATGTCGATAGCTTTAATAGTTACTGAAATAATCGACTGTGACAGACGGACGGACGGACGGACGGACGGACGCACGGACGGACGGACGGACGGAGAAAGTCTCACCATAAGGGTTCCATTTTTACCATTTTGGTACGGAACCCTAAAAATAGGCATATTTATTCATTAGTTAATTAATACTCTACAACAATAATATAATACTCGTATGTTTGCCAGTAGGTAAGTTTATTACGATATTCCTAGATTACATAATATTTTCATTTTGATAATGTTAGTGAAAATTGATGATATCTTATTAAATCAACCATTAGGCCAGGGACAACTCAATCCCGAAATTAGTTGCAATGTAACAAGTCGAACGCGCTATAATATCTACTCGTACCTACGAAACGCCAGAGAGAATCCGCGCATAGAATTTCTTTGACCTTTGTAGGTTAGGAACAAAACCGCACGGATTTGCGGACCGGCTTACTTATAAATCACTGCTCTATTACTCCATTGTAAAGAACAAGCTCATATTTATTTTATCACATGTCCATAACACCTTTATGAGAAAAAGATTTATCTTTGTGTCCATACAACGAATTTACCAACACGGTTACTGTATACCACTTGAGATATCCCAAGATTTATGCTCCACAACAACTTTTGCGGTTGGTATTTTGTGGGGTAAACTTTATTGTACTTGTAATAAAGGTTATATTCATCTGAGAATTTATATTTCAAGTGAAAGGTATTGTAACGTTCTCTCAGTTGGTGACACTGGTCGTTGTCACCGTAAGATAAATGGCTGATGGTTCGCACTAAGTGACAAGTTTATCCTTGTTTCAGGTTATTGGTGTTACCCACAATAGAAACATTGTTATGGCTAACATTTGCAAAGGACTCATCGAACACCTAGATCAAAAATCAGACAACTCAAAAATATCCCTCTCTATTCCCTAGGCGTAAATAAAGCCTTTCTGAATCTTTTGTTGGTAAAGATAAGAAATTCATGTTTATTTTATGTCATAAATATGTTGAGAAATGTGACCTAAAATTATGAGACATTTACAAAAGAAAGACTTTTTTCGTTTATGGAATAGAGAATATTGTTTATGGAATATTTGAGGTTTTTGACTTGATCAAGTTATGATCTAGGTGTGTGACATATTATTTGCCGGCGAATCTAAATATATCCTAGTGAATTTAGAAAGAATTATCTATCCTTCTAAATATTCATATCATTCAATAGCACTTCTAGCATTTAAAGCCACTTTAGAAGAATCGTTTCGTCGTCCCTCTATTTAGCTCCATGTACACCTATCGTAGTTTTGTTACAGGTATTGGCGGCTCGCTTCGCTTGTCATATCTCACGTCTTTCTACTTAGCCTCGTTGGCTCGCATCAATCTGGACCTTTATGATTAATAAAACTATTTGTACTTTGTAACTTACGAAAAATACTCTAGGAGTAGAGTAGAGGTATATAAAGACCTAATTAAAATCCACTTCTAGGAAAACGAGTAATTTGACCTGGACATAATTAGGGTTCCGTACCAAAATGGTAAAAATGGAACCCTTAGGCGACGATTTCGCATAGGCGTGGCGTCGCGCGGCGCGTGCGGCGTCGAGTCGCGCGTGAAGCTCAAACATATGGCGAAGTATGGGAGCGTTTACAGAGAGGCGTCGGCGTTGAACGCGGCGGAGCACGCGGCGTCGCACGCGGCGGGCGCCGACGCGGGCAGCGCGGCGGGCACCGCGGCGACGCACAGTGGGTCGAAACAGCTATATGAGGGACATAGGATTTTTTGTTACAAATTCCATTTAAAAAAATACTTATCGAAAGACCTTGTCATTCTAATGAATAATTGTATTAAACGTTTTTCTCTAAAACTGATAGTTTGCCCGGAAAAAAATAAATTTCAGTTTTTGTTGTATGGAATGAAACAGAAACTGCTAAAATTTGGCCAAGTCTTGAAAGGTCTTGCTTTAAAACTACTTTATTCTTATTTTTTGGCTTATTGGCTATAACTCTATGTTATCAGCTTGCACCCAAACTTGCCCGTTTAAAAGTTATTAGAAACCGAAATTTAAAAAAAAAAAGATTTTTATTGATTTTATAATGTCGTGGATTATCAAATATTTGACCAAAATAATGTGCTGCATGAAAATTCTATGAATAAATATTGAAATTAACTTTAAATCACTAGTTCATCGAAGAGAAACTTATAAGTTAAGCACTTAAAAAAAGGATATTTCATAGATTAAAACTGTAAATTATATTAAAATAACGTGAATTCAAACAAAGGATCTACAAAAATAAAACATTCAAAATATATCTTTATTTATTTCTTTTTAACAATTCATTTTATTATGTATCTAATGTATCTCCTTAGCTAAACTGTCTTTGTTGTTGGAAACTAATAATTACAAACAGTGAAAAATTAGCTAATCTTACTTAATATTATAAATGCGAAAGTGTGTTTGTTGGTTTGTCCTTCAATCACGCCGCAACAGAGCTACGGATCGACGTGAATTTTTACATGGGTATAGTTGAGGACCCAAGAGTGACTTTTTATCCCGGAAAATCAAAGAGTTCCCGAGTTACTTTAAAAACTAAACCCACGCGGATGAAGTCGCGGGCATCAGCTTATTATTAGCTTTTAGCAGTTTCTGTTTCATTCCATATACAACAAAAACTGAAAATATTTTTTTTCCGGGCAAACTATCAGTTTTAGAGAAAAACGTTTAATAACAATTATTCATCAGAATGACAAGGTCTTTCGTTAAGTATTTTTTTTAAATGGAATTTGTAACAAAAAACCCTATGTACCTCATATAGCTGTTTCGACCCACTGTGCGTCGCCTCGGTGCCCGCCGCGCTGCCCGCCGCGGTGCCCGCGTCGGCGAACGCCGCGGTGCCCGCGTCGGCGAACGCCGCGGTGCCCGCCGCTCTCTCTCAAACAAAGTTAACGATAAATAAGCAATACCTCTACAAACAAAGTTAACGATAAATAAGCAAATTAATATAATATTTTCGCTTTAATTTTACTTTTGAAGTACGGAACCCTCGGTGCGCGAGTCCGACTCGCACTTGGCCGGTTTTTTTTTAAAATCTGGATTTGTGTCGTAACATGTGAAAGATCATTTAAAAAAAGCTTTAGCATTATAACTTCACGACTTAGAAAGTACCCACGTCATACAACTATATAAAAGGCGTACATATTATGCCACTCCATATAATACAGCCATATTCCACTTTAAGGTATCGATTTAACAGTGGATCAATCATGACGATGGAAACTAATGGTGAAATTAAGAAAAGTATTGACCACCCACGATGTCGAGTACCTTAGCGATGATAGGAGACTTTTGTCTGTGAACTAACCGAGACGCAAATGATTTCGTGCTTGTCGAAGAAAATTTTTCTCGCTATACGATCTTGAATTATTGACAACCTTTCTAATGTACTGCATGCTTCTAAAAACGTATTTTCTGGCTACAGTTATTGCATTATCATTCCATTTACATAGACATGCAAAATTTCAGCTCAATCGGAAACGGGGAAGTGGTTTAAATTCATCTTGCAAGATTTGACCTAAACATACATACATACCTACATACATTGCAAATTAAATAAAAGCTTGTAAAAACATATGGTTTCAGTTCAAATTTGTGGTGGAAAATTGTTATTATTAATCAAAAAACTAAACGAAGACAAAATATTAATTGCGGAACTTTATTCTTGCTACATCAGCATATATTGGATTCGAGAGAGTCTTAATCTTTTTATCTTTATTAATTGCATTTCCATAGGCAAATTTATTCCTTAAAATATATTATCATATTATGTCAATAGAAGGTAAGGCAGGCTATGGATACCCAGTTTGGGTGTAGCAACAACAGTGTATTATAGTAGGCAGATCGATTTTACTTGTGGTTGTCCGTAACATTCAAAAAATCATTAACAGTGTAATAACACTTTTCAATTAGATAATTTTTTAATGTGTTTTCAAACAATTTTTCTTATTATTCAATCTTTTTTATGCAGTCAGGTAGATTATTATAAAGGACATCATCCACGATTCATACATTTTTTTTCATTACATCGTTATGACAGTATTTTTTTTGGGTCGACCACTATTACCCTATTCAAATGGTACTTAAGATAGGCACATTATGATAGCTTCTATTAATTAATTTGTATCAAAACACTATGAAATAGTAGTAAAGTAAAGTAAAGTTAGCAGGAGATGTCAAACTATGCAAAGCAATGTACGTGTAAAGCGTTTGAATAGAGTAACATGTGGTACAATCTGTCCGGACTGCGATTGTTGTAGTGATTGCAACAGAGTTTCGTAACACAGCTGCAGATTCCTGGAGTGAAATAATGACTTGTTGTTCAATAATACAATTATTACGCGGAAGGAGCCGCTTAGCGATGCAATAAATTTTACGCGGAACCCTCTCTCTATAATGTACGTATAATTTCATTCAGCTCCTGAGAACGTTTTAAATCAATGCTTCATCGTGACCCTTTGATTGGACCCACCCGTTGATAATGGCTGATGGATGAGTTTGCTGTTAACCTTCGGCTACCGGTATAATTGTATATATAAGGTCGTAACTGTACAAGTAGATGTTGAAAGAAATTAGAACATCCTTTCTAAATATCCTTACTGATTTGCAATAATGTGTTATTTTGTGCGTTTGTCTTTCAATCACGCAGCAATTACGGAGCAACATCGACTGAACACTTGACAGAGAACTTGAAGAGTGACATAAGCTACCTTTTATGCCGGAAAAAGAGCGTTTCCATGAGATTTTCAAAACTTAAATCTACGCGGACGAAGTCGCGGGCAGAAGCAAGCTACGAGTATGTATAATAAATTTAAAAAAAAAGTTTTGAGTCAGGCAGCATTGTTATAAAAACTGCGACTGTCTTGAACTTTAGTAGAGTAGACAGTGTGCTAGATCCCTAACAGCTTCCCCAAGTGAGTGCAGTTTAATAGCGTTAGGGCCGGGGCACATCAACCGTGTCATTGTAATGTGCCGCAGGAGATCCCGTTGCGATGTCACGCGCTTGGTGACGTCATCAGAATGGATGTTTAGGTGTTGACTAGCAATTGTTGGCGATTGCAAGTAGACCTATAAATAATAAAATCCTCCTTTACAATATTGTTAGCTTTTGTTCACGACTTCGTCTATTGAAGTTAGGTTTTTAAGTATCCACGGAAACCAGGTTAAAAGTAGACTATGTTTCGTTTGTGGCGTGATGGAGGAATAGACTACGGCACGGCACCGTGGTGGTATATCCCGGCCCTTATATCCATAGTAATGAAGAAGTCATTATTTAACGTTCCTCGCCCATCTTTTACCATTCATGTCTTATGAACTTTCAATCTTCATTAAATGCGGGATCTATTAAAGGGATGCATGTGAGTATGGGCGCATTGAATAAATGTTAAATAAGTTTTCTTATACTGTATTAAAAAGCTGTTACGGTTATCTATGGGTGCATTAATAGCCTAAGTATTATCCCATAAAGCGGGAACGTAAATGTAGTAATTTGGTGATGTGATTATTTTTATGTTCTTTTAATGGATTTGTTATTTTTATCTTCATAGTAATCACAGAGCAGGTAATTTTATTGCACCAGTAGTTATAAATATTATACTTTTAAAATTTCTATTGAAGACTGAGTTTTCACGGCGTGGTTCTCACGCGGTTGCAGTACCGCTGTTTTATTTCAATACTCACGACACCGCAGGTTTATGCGGTCCTGCAGCCGCCGCGGTTGCGGGAAAGGTTTGCTAAATTAGCATCTGAAGGAGAGAACACCTCCCGCCTACGTCTCGTCGCCCTGCGTCTGCGCGACCGATCGCAGAGTCCGCGGGCAACGGTTACCAAGCCCGCCGGCGACCGCGACCCGCGCGGTTCTACTGCGGGCGCCGCGAGCAACCGCGCTCGCCGCGGGCGTAAACCGCGCCGTGAAAATTGCTTCTTCATTTTCCATACAAATCTGCATTCTACGGAGGCCGTGGGCCTGCTATCGATGCGGAAGCGGGTGAAAACCGCTCCATGGGTACGGGGGCTTAAATTCTCCATGTCATGCTCCAAGTCCTCAACTAGACAAACCGAAAAAACAATACAATCAGACACACTTTCGCATTTAAAATTTATAACATCAACACCATTTTACTCCATTGCTGATCGACTGTGCAGTCTGTGTAGAGCAGTAATAAGTATACTGTAATATACTATATGTAATTTAGAACTGCATGCTAAATGTACGGTCGGCAGTTACGACTGTTATACAGAACGTCTGTATAAACACTTAATATGGATAACCATTGTAGAGCCATTTTTAAAGGCTACTTGACAGGTATTAATAGCTTGTTAATGATAGACTAATGATATTGTCATAGCTTTAGGATTCTTAAACCTATGGATATATTGTAGGAAAAATGCTTGAAAAGATCAAGTTACTATTTAAAATCCCATGTTTCGCTATAGGTTCCGCCTTACGTGCTTCGTATACTAAATCAAACGTCACTTTCACGCTAGATGTTATTTTCATGGAGGAAATGAAAGTATGAAAATAGGGTCGGAATCGCATCCCAGATAAGATTACACCGCTCATCGGGCTGTTTATTTGTATAAAACATGGCTCCACTTCTGTAGTGGAAAATATTTCTAATATTCTTCTAGGATTTTCGTTTACAACATTTTTCCAACGAGTCCCTGTCTCTCGCTCTGCATCGTATTCCTCTTGCAATTAAGATTGGAGGATTGAGGGTCGTGACCCCTTCCATTATTCATGTAATTGTAGGAGTTTTCTTGGGATAATAATGCGGTGGATTCCTAAATTCTTCCGCATAGTCAACTGAGTCTAGTGTTAGTGAAACTTTTCAAGTTCTGCACTATAACTGTGCGTAATTCCGTTATTTAGTATGAACGAGAAAGTGACGGAGGATTTTTCTATCTCTTTTCCTTCCATACTAATTGACAGATTTAAGCACAAAGAACACGAACACTAGGGCTATGGTAGAGGTAGGTCCTCAGTGTACGTTTTCTTTATCTTTTAGTAGCCGCATGCAAGGTATAATAAGATAAAAATCCATATTATATATTTTTTAAATTAATTCATTTAGCTTTCTTGAATTTCTCAATTGATTTCATAATGTTTGTCTTAATTGGAAAAATAGAAAAGTTTAAGGGCTAGCCGCACATCAAGCGATAAGTCTAAATTGATGATTAAAATGTGCTTACCAAAAATAGGTTTTGTGTTTAAATAATATTTTTTGATAGGTAAGTGCCAATAGGACAAGTACTCGAAGTTATAGCTTTCTACTTTCATAAAGTCATGGCACATTATTGCTGAGAGCTTTGTAAATGATATCGATCGATGTCTTGATTCTAGAAATAACTGCCCATTTGGGATCAATTTTATTACCAAAACCATCGGAGTCATTCAAATAAAATTCCCTTTATCGACTTCAAATATTTAATTTATTAACACCGTATAGATATTGCTATAAAAATATTAAATGGAACAAACTATAAAATCGAAGCTAACAATAATGTTATGTAAACAGGTCTAAAAGAGAAAACCGATACACGTATTTAACAATGTCTACGTATATCCAACGTATACGTTGCTTTTAAAATATTATAATCGAATTGACAGTGGAATTGTTAAGTGTAATAAATATGGTGATAAAAAATCGATTATCGTGCATCGATCTGCTATATTTTCTCCCATTAATATACTATGTAGGCAGCACGTGGGATGTAGTATCTTGGGGTCCTTTCAAACGTGCCACAACCACACTACAGCGCGAAAAATACATTGTGCACTAAACAACAATACTGTTTTCGTTTGCGTTTTAAATTGCCTTCGGATAACGTGTGACTTTATGTATTAACAAATACTAAGCATCACAATTCGCAATGTGTAACGCCTGTTACAATATTAATCATTTATGTTCAAAATCTCATTGTGTCTTTATTGCGATCCCACGTCTCTCAGTTCATTAAGTCCAGTATTTTTGTATTAATTGCCTGGCAGAGATCACTCTTAGTGATAAGGTTATCTTTTATGCAAAACATTTTATGTACCACCTTACCTCTGAAATTATATAAGCAATGAAGTTGTTTAAATAAATAAAATATATAAATCGCGACATCGCAGCCAAAACCACAACCCTTCGGTTATTCCCACTTGAGCAGCTGATCAGATCGAAAAATTTTATCGTCTTCGGTATTTGTATCTAGAATAAAGTAGCTAACAGTGAGCTGAAGCGAGACCAATTGCACATAACCAGTAACCACTACCTGGGGCAGTTTGTCGCTGTAGTGGGATTGTGATGTGGTCCGTCTGAATATCCATTTAGTATCTTTTCGTACGTGCCCCATATTTAACCAGGGACTACTTTTTACTGTAATTGTCAGTTTGCCAGTCTTTATCGAGGGATTGCCATCTGCTTATCGAAAAGTGATAAAACGGTAACGATAATTGAATCACTTGATCACCGAAACACGAAACGTTAGAAAGTCTATAGTTCAGTAAGATATAATTAGGTAGGCGTGGGGAAAATTATTGGAACGAAGTGCCTTTTCGTTACGTTTCGGCGGATGGAGGCTAGCCGAAAAAAAGTGTAAGAATTTTCCGTCACGACACTTGTTGCCTTCGTTTATCCACATATCTTTGGTGGCATTACGGTTTAACGAAGGAGTGAAACAATTGGTTTGTTTGCGGGTTCGAATCCTGATTTCAGATTATTATTTTTTATTTCATTTATTTTTATTATTAATTTATTATAAGAAGGAACTTCATTCCAACCGAGTGTTCCACAATACTTAAAATTTGTCTTCACACTTCTTTTTCTTCTTTTTTATCAACCGATAGACGTCCACTGTTGAAAGAAAGTCTCTTCCATAGACTTCCACAGGCCTCGGCCTCCCTGCGACTCGTTACAAACTCGTTACTCGTTACAAACTCGTTACTCGTTACAAACTCGTTACTCGTTAAACTCCACACAAGGTTCAAGTTCATACTCCACGTTCCCCGTCTATGAATCAACCGACACGCGTCAATTACATTCCATATACACGATTGCGTTGGAATGAACATGAGGGCGTTTTGATTGAAATCCATTTGTTACTTACGTTGTTTTGTTACCTAGCCGTGATGGCGTCATTTGTTACAAACACTTTACTTAATTAATGATAATTTTCTTTCAATTTCACTTTATTTAGTACACAACTGTTTCTATTGACATCACAATGATTTTTGTGTTAGTAGGTATACAAATTACAAACCTGTTCTACTTAATAATAGATGTTTTATTACTCTTTCACGCCACAAGGAATGAACTGATTTGGTTGAAATTTAGAATAGAGATAGCTCCTCGTATCCAGGATTAACACATAGGCGCAAATTAACAGAAAATAAAAGAGAGTTCCCGCTGTAATTAAAAAAACCTAAATCCACGCGGACGAAGTCGCGGGCATAATTTTGTATTAAATGAAATGGACAAAGTATATTATGAATTGTGAGGTGAATTTAGTTCAAGTATTATAGGGGAGGGGTCTCCACACACTGCAGTTTCCTTGTCGTTATTCGAACATTTTGGGATTCCAATTTGTATCGTTTCCTCGAACTATGCGCCTGGCCCATCGTAGAACTCCTACCTGTTTCATCTTTTAGTACTTAGTGCCGATTTCACCAACGTCGAGTGATGTTTAACCGAGAAATAAGTTGGGCGTTCTAACAGTTTTTGTATTGAAAATCTGCCAAAATTTCAAAACGCTCGGATAAGACTTATTTTACGTAAGTGAAATCAGCCCTTGTTAATCATCGGTCAATATAGAAGACAGTATTTAACTTTTGGTAATTAAACTCGGGAGATTAGGTACAACCCTGGGGCTTACTGTTGTGTCAAGAAAGATAAGTATACCATTAATATCTACTTGCTCGCTTTGTAAGATATTTAACTGAGTAACTTTGCTCATTATTAGTTTATTCAGTGTACATAATTCACTTTAAAGGCCACTAATTTGAATTTATTGAACAGAAATACCGTTCGATATGCTATGAATGTGCAAGAAGATAGCCTTTTCAAACATTTCATGTGCAGCGGCGAGCAAACGATGGGCAAAAATTATGGCACCCATTTCTTGAAGCCGAATGTGCATGTAGTTTTTCGTAGAATATCTTTTCTTTTTCTATTCCTTTTGAACTTCAAATCAAACATTTTTAATATTATAGTGAATCTGCAACTAATTTTTGACTTAACAAAAGGAGGATAGACTTTGAGTAGATACACTATAATCTACTTTAATACTCAAAGAATCTACTCCATCGGATGCGTATTTTGATCAATCAATAAAAAAGACAAGACATAGGTAATTCATTTCTTTTTTATTGGATAGAAGCAGGCGTTACTTTGCGGAAGTTCATGATTAGCAAGAAAAGGTTAGAATTATTTTGCTCCGGTGTCGGGGCGAAACGTGCGTCGAGAGTAGTGTAAAAGTCTTGTGTGGTGGTGCATGTGAGTGGTGGTGGCATTGCTTGCTTGGGAACTTGGCTTTTTTGCTTGGCTGGGTAGGTGAGTGGTGCTTAGCTTTTAATTGCATGTTTGACCATACAGATTTTTTCTGTTGGCGGATTATAGCATTAATTCTAACCTTTTCTTGCATTCCTTTTTTATCTGAACCCATCGCGTCGCTAGTCCACAATTGGGTATTTGACTGATATTTTTTTATTTATTAAATAACGTTTTTAAATATTATAACACAATGTCATTTCTCTTTTTTAAATATCTTTACTACATAGTCTCGGAATTATAAGTTGTTTTACTGTGACTGTATCTGTCTCTTTCTAAAACGAAATTTTCTATGGAGCGTGTATGGAGCTGTTGAATTGTGACATCACACTTCAGTAGCGCTCTCTCGGTCTAACAGGAAACTTTGAAGCTCTATAACTTATTTTGTTTTTGGACCGCTTTATTTTCTGATTTTACAAATTTATGTTATTCTTACACGTTACATTTTCGATTATAAATAATGTATATCAACATTTTGACTAGAGTCAAATACTCAATTGGGCATAAATTTCCTCTCTAATGTGAAGAGGCCTTGGTCCACCACACTGCTAAGTGTTCGCAAACTTCACACACCGAATAACATCAGTATTATCATTTTAACATAAATTCGCGATTTATAATTACGCAAAGATATAATATTATGGAAATTAATTCCATATTATATTATAAAAATACGTATATTTTTTGAATTCACTAACTGCTTCTGAATTTCTGATCTCATGTGTACAACTTTTGATAAATTATAACAGATCGAAGAGGACTAAATTAATTAATTAGGATTACTAAAGACGTATTTTGTTGTACCCAATTGGCCTAAAAAAATAATCATTCTTTCATGCACCTGCTCAGTGTTCATTCATTGGAGATTTTATCACTAAAATCTATCATGCTTATGTGACCGTTAGAAACCAAACCATAACTTGAATCATTCCAAAGAGATAATGTGTTACAAGTCTTATGCAATAAAAACAGTTGATGATTCGAAACGTGCTTAATCCAAACAACAGTCGATAATGCCTCTAAAATGTAGGTAAAACGCGTAGGCGGGAATGTTTGCTTTGTAAATATGGTGTTATTATAATTTATTCGGCCGTTAGATGACGCTTGAACAACTTTTGTGGTTTTGAACCGTTTATATTTGATATGAAAACATTATCAATTGCCAAAAGTTTTGTTGTGTTAACTCCGATTTCTCTAAATTTTCCAATTCCTACTGTCTTGCTCTAATAATAAAGCTTTGATGACAAAGTGGCGTTTTCCTACTCGATAAACAGGTTTGGTTAAAACGGTGACCCAGAAAACTATAGCGGAGTGTTTTTTCACGCTGCCAATCGTCACTAGTGAAGAAGAACAAGGAGTAGGAGTGGGTAATATAGCTTTTGCTGAGTATCGAATCGAAGTTAAATATAGTATATCGATATTTGATATCGGATTTCGAAACGCTATATTTTCTGAAACTATAATATATTGAAGGATATAAGAGTACCTTATTAGTAATATCTTGCGACGGAAAATCGTTACCAAACATCACCCAACCAAACATCGTAATATTCGTAACACGATTTTTGACATTGTGAATGCTGAGTGCCTAGTCTACGTACATACACAATAAATCGTCATCATTATGAACTATTTTTTTTTTGTTGACGGGGGGGAAATCTCCTTGAGATACCCGATTTTGGGGGGAAAATCGGGTTATGTAGGATTTTTACCTACTAAACCCTCCCGGTGCGGTGGCCGACCTAGCACATGTTGGAAGGTTTCGAGATCTCTTACGAACGCATCGGTGCCCCCCTTGTGCGACGCCAATTGGGCTCATCCCGGACAACTGGAGAAGTACCTACTATTACAAAAATACTAACCAGCTTATTTAAAAGTCATACACGTATGCTTAATTAAAATGAAGGAGCACCTACGGATTGCAATTTACCAAAGTCAGTTTCCTATAATGCATTATTAATTCTCCACAACTCCCTTTGTGAGATAGAGGTGCGGTAGGAATGGTAACTCACAAAGGAATTGCGCGACCCCTGTACTGCTTATTAATTCAGTTAGCAGTGCATCGCTTCAGGTTCCGATTACACGTCGAATACAGGTTGTACGGGTTAAGTACAGGGAAGTAGTGGTTAGCTTTAGATCATAGAACGGCAAAGACAACAGATTGATAAGGACTAAGGATGGCAAGCAAAGGGCCTGTTTCACCACTATCCGTTAAAGTGTCTGATATATATTATCTAACAGATAAAATAGCTGTCAGATAAATCTGTTTGTTAATTTTTAGAGTTTATTTGCTAGATTGTCTTAACGGACTTATTTCGTGAAACAGGAACGCTATCTGTCAGACAAATTGTGGATAGGCTATCAGGCACTTTATCAGCAAGTTGTGAAACAGGCCCTTAAGATTTTTAACTTATTTTGAGGTTGACTATAGTAATTATGAAATTTATACGCGAGTATGTACCACGATGAATGATGTAGTTGGTGGTTGGAAATGTCGATATTTAGATCAAGTAGGTACTCGAATATACTTCTTCTTCTTCTCTTTATATTATAATATACTTAAAAATCAACTACTGTTTGTTAGTCTGGGTAAAACTCATAAACGGATTGGCCCATTTTAATATTTTTTTTTGTTTTGTTCCACATGCTTGCAGAAACGCCGGGTTATCCTTTTAACCCAGAGTTAGCAATTAGCTCTGAGTTTAAAGGAAAGATTTGACAGATTTCGTATAAAGCTTCTGTCAAAATTACAAATTTATTCCTGGGTTAAATAACCCGGCGTCTCTGCAAGCGGACCTAATACAGGGATGGTTTAAAAATATTAAAAAATAGGGAAAATCCAAAAGAACAGATGAAAAATCGTAAAGTCAAAATTGGTAATTTTGTATAGGGTTCACAACTTCGGATTACTTTTATTTAATAGATGGCGGGAGAGAAGCCGCGGGTAAAAGCTAGTGCATAATAGTTATGGATGGCAAAGACAACATAATTGATTCAAGAATTTATCGAGATCACATCATCGCACTAATTTTATGAATGTGTGTTAGTTTGTTGGTTTGTCCTTCAATCACACAGCAAGTGAGCATCGAATCGACTTGATTTTTTGCATGGACACAGTTAATTTACTTCACTACAGGATTACTATGGGATACTTTTTATTTCCATTACTATAAAAGCCAATGCATACGTAGGTTCGTGTGGCGCCGAGCCATAGCGATTGTCGATGTTAACAAATTAAACTTAATTCAACTTGACATTTGACATATTACGTTTAATTTGTACTCATACAATGAAAGTACGAGAGCACGGAAGCACGAAGCTTCGTCACGTGGGTGTGCCTGAGTTGCCTCGGGCCGCAAAAAATATCGGATCTATCACACTTCACACTATCACACTAATGTTATATATCACATCATATCACATCACATCACGCTAATATTATAAAGGCGAAAGTGTGTATGTGTGTGTGTGTGTGTGTGTGTGTTTGTTATACTCTTTCAAGCAAAAACTACTGGACGGATTTGACTGTTTGGGATGGAGGTACCCTGGATTAACATACAGGCTACATTTTATCCCGGGAAATTAAAGAGTTCACGCGGGTATAAAACTCTAGTCTATCTAGTTAAGTGTAATTTTCAATTGATATTCTATTCAATTGATATTGATATTCACTAACGCAGTTGGGCTTTTATTTTCTTTTTAATAATTTTTTTTGTTTAACTTTAGCTACTGTTTTATATAAACAAGCATAAAATTATGCTAATTGATATTCAGTAACAAGTAATAGCTACACCAATGCGGATCGAATCGTGAAACCATTAGTTATTGTATGTTAATACCCCGCTGAAATTTAATACAAACGTACTAATGCAAAATACAAAGTGCAAATATTATTGCGAAATACGCGATTTCTAAATTTCGAAATAGTGCGTTAACTTCTAAAATTATACTTACTTGAAACTTAGAACTAAATAGATACTGTTCTATGAATCAGAGAATTAGTTATAATGTACATACATCTATGTATCTAATTTTGAGTCGCCGACCAACTTTTTTTAAAAGTACCTAATCTCACTGATATGCTTAAAAAACTTGAGAGGTGTCAAGGGACACCCGGGTGGAACGTAGTTCCTTTCGATTAATTTTAGTGAAGGAATTGTAATAAACTAGTGGTGTCATCTAGTATTAAATTGATTAAACTAGCGGCACGCTATGATGGCCGGTTTGACACATTACAATAGTGATGTGGAATGTCAATTTATTCTCGAACAAAAAACAATTAAGTTTTGTTTTTGTACCTGATTAAATAGGTTTAATAAAACAAAAATGTATATGTTTATTTAATTTATTTGAACGAACTGAATATTTGAATGAAAATGAATATACATACTTTATATGCACACAAGAAACATATGAATACAAAAGATACCAAAAAAGGTGCCACAAAAGGCCATAATTAATCAGATTCGTCCATACTACTATTTTCACTGTCGTCACTGCTATCATCACCTACATTAATAATTATATGTTCGTTTTCTATAATATTATCTATTTTCACATCTCTTTCATAATCTTCCCTTATTAATTTAACAGTTCTATTCACAACCTTTTCCCAGTCTCCTTTAGTCACATGTTCACAAGCTTCTTCTAATAATTTTAGCATTTTTTTTGTGGTAAATGGGGGTTCTGTATTGTGTCTTGCAGCATATCCCTTAATTTGAGCCCACACCAACTCAATCGCATTATACTCACAATGGTAAGGCGGTAACCGTATAACTCTGTGCCCATGTTCTAATGCTATTTCGTCAATGACGTATCGGATCTTGGTTGGTTTGTTTTCTTTTAAAAGACGTACTAATTCCGCTTTTAACATATTCATGTTTGCATCTACGCCATTTTTACGAAGCCATGCGACGATATCAGCTTTCTTTTGGGATTGGGCAGGTGGCTTGTCAATTTGCATCGAGTGGTATGGGGCGTTGTCCATAATTATAATAGATGGTTCAGGGAGGCTACACAACATTGAGGTAAACCATTCAGTAAACTTTTCTCCATTCATGTCTTCATGATAGTCTCCAGTGGTTTTTGACGCAAAAGCCATGAGAGAACCTTCGACAAACCCGTTGATGGTTCCGGCGTGACAAATTATAAGTCGCGATCCTTTTCCTACAGGAACTTTGGAAGTAGATGCTGCTGTGTCATCGTTCCAAGAACGGCCTACAGTATGGTTAGCATTAAGCCATGTTTCATCCAAGAACACAACATTTTGCCAATTTTTGATTTCTTTCACTTGCCGTAAAAAAGTATACCTTGCCATCGCTATATCAAATCTTTCCATCAATATTTTGCGTTTGTTACATTTTTTGTATCGAAATCCAATGGTCTTCAAAATCTTCGTTAAAGAACTTTCCCCACCGAAGAATAATCCAGCTTCCTTCAGTGAATGCACCAACTTTTTTCTTGTTGGATACTCCTTCTGTAAATAGTAGCCGTAAACATGTCTTCGGATAGCATCGGCATCAAATCTATCGAAGCCTACGACTGGTTTTGCTCGTTTTCTCTTTTTTGGTGTGTGAAGTTTATTTTCTTCTGTGCCAGTCTCGCCATATTTTTTTTTAGTTATCCGTCTAACAGTTCGTTGTCCAATATTAAGCGCATCAGCTACGCGTTCAACCACTGACGTTATAGGTAAAATTGGCCCTCCATTTTGAGCTTCACGATCGAAATAGTTACGAAGGCGTATTACGAACTCACGTGTCTGACTATTTAGAACAGTTCTCTGCGTACGTTCGGTCATATCGAAATCCACAACAAAGGGCTTGAACAGAGTCCAAATTAACGAGCAAGGGTCAACAGTAATGCAGTATCAATATTTGAAATCCAAAGCCAGGTCAAAACTATATCACAATCGCATTGCACTGACAGTTTATACTTTTCGAAGCAACGTCAATTCGAAACTGCTTTGTTTTGCATTGAGCATTGACGCGAGTTTGCCGGAGGTAGTAGTTGTGCTAGCCAGCGATCCTATGTGACGATCGTATTAGATTCCATTTTTAAAAATTTTCAATTTAGAAAACCAAATGCCGAGTTGTGGTATATATCATATAAAAATAAAAATTTTACCTTTTGTATGAAACAGCTGATATTTTTTTGCGATTTCAGAGGTTTGTCCACATAGTGAAAATTGTTCATATTCACAAGTACATTCACCCCTTAAATGGTGCAAACTGATTTTTCTACACTTGTATACATTTTAGAAATCAATTTAATAAATAAATTTTGAGTCCTAAACCTAAAACTACATTCGATAAAATTTATGAATCTCTGCACATCACTATCGTCAATAAAGTAATACAATTATTTCCTTCAAAGTCGTTATCAATTAATACGGAACTTCATGAGCGGACAAACGTCAAACCGGCCATCATAACGTGCCGCTAGTGTAACTACGATGAATTATATTTAGTTTATTTCTATTGCACTGTTACAAAACCAAAGAGTTACGTAAGGCGTTAGTAGTACAATAACATTTTATCCAATTTATACAATAAAAAATTAGGGGAAAATTCCACATGTAGAAATTATTTAAAATAAAATAGAAAATAGAAAATTCAGTCTGTCGAGCTGGGATTCGAACCATCGACGTTGAACTTTTAGGCGACTGCCGGAACCACTAGGCCATGCAGACGCCGTGTTATATGGCGAAAATACCGAACACAATGCAAAATTTACATTCAACAAAAAAGTGTCTGTTTCAAAAAATGTGTCGAGTGTCGGTTCTTTAATTTTTTCCGTCTAGCCCCCTTCCGTACCGCGCGATAAGGAACTACGTTCCAAAAATAAGCTTTTTAAAACGTTTGTTGTCAACTCAAAATTAGTTACTGACATTAGTCTAGGAGCTTTATTATTAAGACTAATAAAATGTTAAAATTGTAACCCGACTACGGAAAGTGGAATAATTTAACATCAGTCATAATGATCCTCTAATATATAAAATTCTAATGTCGCGGTGTTTGTTACCAAACTCCTCCGAAACGGTTAGACCGATTTTTATGAAATTTTGTGTGCATATCGAGCAGGTCTGAGAATCGGCCAACATCTAATTTTCATACCCCTAAATGGTAAGGGTGACCCACCCCTAAATATTTTTGTTGGTACGAAGTTCGCTGGGTCAGCTAGTAATCATATAAGATGTAGCCTATGTCACCCGGACCATCTTAACACGGTAGTAAATATAATTCACTCAGGCAGCAGCGACATCGGCGCGATCAGTCTAGCCCTGCTATGACTAACACGCCTACCCAGCATAGTCCAAAACCTTCGCAATGGACATTCACAAGAAGGCCAAGAGAATAATATTGTCGGGTAAATAGCTTTTGTTTAACAACATTCGAGGTAGGTACCTACCACTAGGTGGCCGGGTGTATCGTGTACATGTGACCAAGTTAAAGCGGTACCGGTAGCTGTGGTTACATTCAATACGCACTTAATTTCCTGTTCAGACGGCTGGGGTAAACAGCGACACCTCGTTTATATGGTTTCTGGAACGACTTGTATTTGAGTTATCCTTTTCGAGTGAGCTCATGTATTTATGGATGACTAGTTAGTAGTTGCCCGGGACTTCGTCTGCGCAGATTGAGGGTTTTTGATTCCCGCGGTAGTTTTTTAATTTTCCGGAATAAATTATCTATACATAATGAAAATTATTACCTATTTATTAAAGCCTTAAAGAATGTCAGTAATCAATTCACGCACATAGTTATACCGACTGCAATTAGAAATGCAATCTGTTTTTAACCGACTTTAAAAAAGGAGGACGTTCTCAATTTTTTTTAATGTATGTTCACCGATTACTCGAAAACGCCGGAACCGATTTGGAAAATTCTTTTTTTGTTTGAAAGGTTATACTTCACAAGTAGTCCCATTTAAATTTTTTTTGCAATCGGTCGTGCGGTTTTTAAATAATCAACAATAAATTAAATACTTTGTAGTGGCGCTGGCGTTTGAAGTCGGTATTTTAAAAATAATTTTTATATTAAATTATACCAATAAAAACTCTGCATAAATCTTAGTTGAATTTTTAAATAGGTCAAAGCAAGTAACTTTTGTAAGTGCATTACTGTTTGTTGTCCCTTAAATAAAATAAATAAACAAATAAAACAGACTTTTAAGAATCACGGCCTTAGATTTTTTGTAACGGGTAATACTTAGGTAATGGCATTCTGAACCAGTGATAGATTCACTCGAAGATTCGAAAGCACTTTTAAAAAGTTTATTTGAATAAAAAATTATTCTATTCTATTCTATTCTATAGAACCTTTTGCCATCAAGCGAATATTTTTGTCACAGTCATCAAATAATTTTCGTACATTTAAATACTTTATGTAAAACTAAGTTAAATATTTACATATGAAATGAATCTACGATAGCAAACTTAGTTTGTATCGGTTTCGATGATCAAGAACAACAGGAAATTGACATTCTTATCTTACAAACAGAAAATTCGTTCTAAAAGACTTTCGTAACTAACAAAATCGTAAAGAGGATCTCGATTTTCGTATTTTCCCCCTTACAGAAAACATTACGTAACAACCGTAAAAATATTTCGCAGTCGCTGCGGATGTTACGGGCTCGAATGCGGAAAATCAGTTTAGGCTGCATTCGTATACAGCGTTCGCGTACCAACAAGCGTATTCGACTAAAATTTTTAAAAGAATTGTTAAGATTTTAGAAGCACGCATGAAACACGTCATACGCGTGTTGCATTATTTGTTGTGACTAAACTAGCGGCACGCTATGATGGCCGGTTTGACACATTACAATAGTGATGTGGAATGTCAATTTATTCTCGAACAAAAAACAATTAAGTTTTGTTTTTGTACCTGATTAAATAGGTTTAATAAAACAAAAATGTATATGTTTATTTAATTTATTTGAACGAACTGAATATTTGAATGAAAATGAATATACATACTTTATATGCACACAAGAAACATATGAATACAAAAGATACCAAAAAAGGCGCCACAAAAGGCCATAATTAATCAGATTCGTCCATACTACTATTTTCACTGTCGTCACTGCTATCATCACCTACATTAATAATTATATGTTCGTTTTCTATAATATTATCTATTTTCACATCTCTTTCATAATCTTCCCTTATTAATTTAACAGTTCTATTCACAACCTTTTCCCAGTCTCCTTTAGTCACATGTTCACAAGCTTCTTCTAATAATTTTAGCATTTTTTTTGTGGTAAATGGGGGTTCTGTATTGGGTCTTGCAGCATATCCCTTAATTTGAGCCCACACCAACTCAATCGCATTATACTCACAATGGTAAGGCGGTAACCGTATAACTCTGTGCCCATGTTCTAATGCTATTTCGTCAATGACGTATCGGATCTTGGTTGGTTTGTTTTCTTTTAAAAGACGTACTAATTCCGCTTTTAACATATTCATGTTTGCATCTATGCCATTTTTACGAAGCCATGCGACGATATCAGCTTTCTTTTGGGATTGGGCAGGTGGCTTGTCAATTTGCATCGAGTGGTATGGGGCGTTGTCCATAATTATAATAGATGGTTCAGGGAGGCTACACAACATTGAGGTAAACCATTCAGTAAACTTTTCTCCATTCATGTCTTCATGATAGTCTCCAGTGGTTTTTGACGCAAAAGCCATGAGAGAACCTTCGACAAACCCGTTGATGGTTCCGGCGTGACAAATTATAAGTCACGATCCTTTTCCTACAGGAACTTTGGAAGTAGATGCTGCTGTGTCATCGTTCCAAGAACGGCCTACAGTATGGTTAGCATTAAGCCATGTTTCATCCAAGAACACAACATTTTGCCAATTTTTGATTTCTTTCACTTGCCGTAAAAAAGTATACCTTGCCATCGCTATATCAAATCTTTCCATCAATATTTTGCGTTTGTTACATTTTTTGTATCGAAATCCAATGGTCTTCAAAATCTTCGTTAAAGAACTTTCCCCACCGAAGAATAATCCAGCTTCCTTCAGTGAATGCACCAACTTTTTTCTTGTTGGATACTCCTTCTGTAAATAGTAGCCGTAAACATGTCTTCGGATAGCATCGGCATCAAAGCTATCGATGCCTACGACTGGTTTTGCTCGTTTTCTCTTTTTTGGTGTGTGAAGTTTATTTTCTTCTGTGCCAGTCTCGCCATATTTTTTTTTAGTTATCCGTCTAACAGTTCGTTGTCCAATATTAAGCGCATCAGCTACGCGTTCAACCACTGACGTTATAGGTAAAATTGGCCCTCCATTTTGAGCTTCACGATCGAAATAGTTACGAAGGCGTATTACGAACTCACGTGTCTGACTATTTAGAACAGTTCTCTGCGTACGTTCGGTCATATCGACGAAATCCACAACAAAGGGCTTGAACAGAGTCCAAATTAACGAGCAAGGGTCAACAGTAATGCAGTATCAATATTTGAAATCCAAAGCCAGGTCAAAACTATATCACAATCGCATTGCACTGACAGTTTATACTTTTCGAAGCAACGTCAATTCGAAACTGCTTTGTTTTGCATTGAGCATTGACGCGAGTTTGCCGGAGGTAGTAGTTGTGCTAGCCAGCGATCCTATGTGACGATCGTATTAGATTCCATTTTTAAAAATTTTCAATTTAGAAAACCAAATGCCGAGTTGTGGTATATATCATATAAAAATAAAAATTTTACCTTTTGTATGAAACAGCTGATATTTTTTTGCGATTTCAGAGGTTTGTCCACATAGTGAAAATTGTTCATATTCACAAGTACATTCACCCCTTAAATGGTGCAAACTGATTTTTCTACACTTGTATACATTTTAGAAATCAATTTAATAAATAAATTTTGAGTCCTAAACCTAAAACTACATTCGATAAAATTTATGAATCTCTGCACATCACTATCGTCAATAAAGTAATACAATTATTTCCTTCAAAGTCGTTATCAATTAATACGGAACTTCATGAGCGGACAAACGTCAAACCGGCCATCATAGCGTGCCGCTAGTGTAGTAAGGAATCTCAGACAAAAAAAAGGCACATCTTAGATTGAATATAGATTGAATAATAACATCATAGATCGGAAGTTACTAACTTTCCGCTCCAAACGTACTTAAGCTCAAAACTAGCAATGAATGTGTGAATGCTATTTATTTATTTTCTGTACTGGTACTGTTAATTCCGTTTATACTACACCTGCTCGGAAAGTACCTTCTGATTTGTGTCAAATCGAGAAAGAGCGAGAAATAAAATAAGTCTTTACATGGAGACAAATGTGCGGGCTGAAAAAATTTATGAATTTTCATTACTTACGTGCTTTAGCGGGCTGAAAAGTTGTATGAAAATCCATTACATACGTGGTTGTTTTTTTTTTTAATTTTTGACAAAATTTGTTCAGTAACACAAATACTTAAAAAAATCGGCCAAGTGCGAGTCGGGCGTCGCTCTTTTAGGGTTCCGTTAAAAAAAATTAAATAAAAATATTTCCATGTACCCATGGTAATATTTTAATTTAATTTTTTTCATTAAATTAAATTTTTATTATTTGTTGTTATAGCGGCAATAGAAATACATAATATGTGAAAATTTCATCTGTCTATGTATTACGGTTTACGAGATACAGCCCGCTGACAGACGGGCGGACGGACGGACGGACGGACGGACGGACGGACGGACGGACGGACGGACGGACAGCGTAGGCTTAGTAATAGGGTCCCGTTGGTACCCTTTGGGTACGGAACCCTAAAAAATGGTGGTAAGCAAGCTACTTTTAAGGTACGCCAGCTACTTTAGAGGTACTCCGTCTACTTTAGAGGTACGCAGGCTACTTTGGTGGTACGCAGGCTACTTTGGAGATATGCAGGCTACATTTAAGGTACGCAGGCTACTTTGGAGGTACGCAGGCTACTTTGGTGGTACGCAGGCTACCTGCGTACCTCTAAAGTAGTCGGCGTACCTCTAAAGTAGCCGGCGTACCTGGAAAGTAGCCTGCGTACCTTAAAAGTAGCCTGCGTACCTCTAAAGTAGTCACCGTAGAGATACGCCGACTACTTTAGAGGTACGCAGGCTACTTTTAAGGTACGACAGCTACTTTAGAGGTACGACACCTACTTTAGAGGTACGCCGTCTACTTTAGAGGTACGCAGGCTACTTTGGTGGTACGCAGGCTACCTGCGTACCTCTAAAGTAGTCGGCGTATCTCTAAAGTAGCCGGCGTACCTCTAAAGTAGGTGTCGTACCTTAAAAGTAGCCTGCGTACCTCTAAAGTAGTAAGCGTACCTCTATGGTGACTACTTTGGAGGTACGCAGGCTACTTCAGAGGTACGCAGGCTACTTTAGAGGTACGCCGTCTACTTTAAAGGTACGCAGGCTACTTTGGAGGTACGCAGGCTACTTTAGAGGTACGCCGTCTACTTTAAAGGTACGCAGGCTACTTTGGAGGTACGCAGGCTACTTTGGTGGTACGCAGGCTACCTGCGTACCTCTAAAGTCGTCGGCGTACCTCTAAAGTAGCCGGCGCACCTCTAAAGTAGCTGTCGTACCTTAAAAGTAGCCTGCGTACCTCTAAAGTAGTGGGCGTACCTCTATGGTGACTACTTTGGAGGTACGCAGGCTACTTTAGAGGTACGCCGTCTACTTTAAAGGTACGCAGGCTCATTTGGAGGTACGCAGGCTACTTTGGTGGTACGCAGGCTACCTGCGTACTTCTAAAGTAGTCGGCGTACCTCTAAAGTAGCCGGCGTACCTCTAAAGTAGCTGTCGTACCTTAAAAGTAGCCTGCGTACCTCTAAAGTAGTGGGCGTACCTCTATGGTGACTACTTTGGAGGTACGCAGGCTACTTTAGAGAAACACAGGCTACTTTAGAGGTACGCCATCTACTTTAAAGGTACGCAGGCTACTTTGGTGGTACGCAGGCTACCTGCGTACCTCTAAAGTAGTCGGCGTACCTCTAAAGTAGCTGGCGTACCTTAAAAGTAGCCTGCGTACCTCCAATGCAGTCAGCGTACTTCTAAAGTAGCCGGCGTACCTCTAAAGTAGCTGTCGTACCTTAAAAGTAGCCTGCGTACCTCTAAATTAGGAGACGTACCTCTAAAGTAAACTTCAATAATTAAAAAATGTGTCTGTTATTTTCCTCGTAGGTGTAGTATAAAGCACTATGTATCACTCGGGAGAAAGTGCGATTCCTAACTCGGGCGTATTGATACACTCGGCTTCGCCTCGTGTCTCAAATGACGCCCTCGTAAGTAATGGGTCACTTTCACCCCTCGTAGAAAAATGTACTATTTTGATAGTTATTGTGATGAATTATGACACCTTTTCAAAGCACAGCACGTTATCGGAACGAAGTTCCTTTTCGGACGGTTTTGCGGATGGAGGCTAGCCGTAAAAAAGTGTAAGAATTTTTCGTCCCGACACTTGTGGCCTTCATTAACATCAACACATTACATCATAACTTTGTTTTTTTATTTTTTATTTTATTTATTTTTTATTAATAACTTATTATTTATAATTTATATAATTTAATTTAATAATAATATTTGGTAAGAAATTAAAAATAATTTAAGTACACTTGTTCACGCACACTTTAGACAGACTTATGTCTTTAAGAGTTAAAGTCTCTATCTGTTAGGGGGTTCAAATTCTGACTTCAGATTATTATTATTTTTATTTATTTTTATTATTAACTAGCTTTTGCCCGCGGCTTCGCTCACGTTAAGTTCGATTTTTCAAACCCCTATTTTACCCCCTTAGAGGTTGAATTTTCTAAACGGTTTCTTAGTGGTTGGTTAGCTCACGTTAAGTTTGAGTTAAGATTTTTATTGGTAATTAAAATCCAACTTAACGCGATTCGTATCTCCGTAAAAAGCCAACATACCAAGTTTCATGGTTATACCTAAGTTGAAAAACGACAGACTTAATAACAATTATTCACCCTCTATTTAACTCCATGTCGAACATTTAAAAACTGTCAAACGCGTACTTCTTTATTTTAAATTGAAAGCCAAAATACCAAGTTTGATGGATATTACTTGAAAATCAGCTTAAAAATCTGGACTTTTATACAAATTTTCATCCCCTATTTGAAGTCTGGGGGTGGAATTTTCAAAATTTGCGAAACACGTGTTTCTTATTTTTTATCGAAAGCCCAAAAATTAAAGTTTCATGGATATTACATGAAAAATAATTTGATAAATGACGGACTTTTATACAAACTTTCAACCCCCATTTAACCCTCTTGGGCATTCGTGCGAACGCGCTGATTTGGAGCGGACGCTTACTCAATAATTGGTACTTTTTTTTGTCTACCTTCAAAAATTTATAAAATGTAATGATGAGTGAAATAAGTAAGGAAATCCAATGCGATCGTAATATTTCGTGTGAAAATGTATTTGACGAAAGTGTACAATACGAGAACAGGCAGCCAGAGAAAAGATTACAGTGCGTTAGCAGTGGCGGAAGTATCGAAGAAGATGGGTTTATAACGGTGACGCGGCGGCGACCCAAACGCTTGGCTTTACGCAGGGCAAGCAGTAGTGATCTCAACGATGATATTGAAATGTTGAAACAAACACAAGAAACCGAAAAAATAGAGGTGAGTGTTACATCTAAGGAGATTTTGCCCAAACAAATGACACTAGCAAAACTATTACGAGCAGAAAATATACAAAGCATTTTGAATGTTAAATATAAGAGTCCGTACAAAGTTTTGATAGAGTTTAGTGACAAAGAAAATGCTAGTAAGCTTCTTACAAATAAAAAGTTTGCTGATTCGGATTATAGGTGTCAATTAACACAGGAGTTGCAAATGATATTTGGTATTGTAAGAAATATTGATTTGGATGTTAAAGAGGAAGAAATGGTAGAGAGTTTTGAAAGCGAATATGAAATATTGTCTATTAAAAGAGATTTAAGGAAAATGGTGATTGGGTTGATAGTGAATCAGTTAGGGTGTGTTTTAAGAGTTCTATCTTACCCTCGTATATACTAATATACGGGTGCAGATTTAAGGTAGAACCGTTCACATTCCCTGTCACACAGTGCTCCTCGTGCTGGCGCTATGGTCATTCTAAAAAAATTTGTCCAGGAAAGAAGGTATTATGCCCAAAATGTGCAAAACAGCACTCTAATTGTGAGACAAAGTTATTTACATGCGTTAACTGTAATGGGAATCATATGGCCCTTGATAGGATGGCCTGTCCAGTATTTCACAAAGAGAAGGAAATTAGAAAGATTATGTGTCAGGAAAACTGTACATATAGAAAGGCCCTACTTATTTACTACAATAAAAGGAATCCAAGTGATAGACTACAGCGTGATAAGAGTGATGAGGTCAATGATGCAACTAAAAATCAGAACGTTAATTATAATGAAAGAAATTCTTATAGGACATATAGAGATGTTTTAGTTACTGAAGCTGAAATTCATGATGAAAATAAAGAGATAACAACAAATAGTGAAAAGGAAGAGGAGAACATTGAAACGGCATCAACCGGGACACATAAAGTTAAAAGAAAGAAGAAGAAAAGTCTTAAAATAGATGGAACAACATTTTATGATGATGTATTTATTACTGAGAATATTGAAAGAGGTAGACAACAAGTAGAGCATAAAGATCAGGAGAAAAAACGTAAAAGATTTGATTTTACAAGATTGTTATTCAAAATTAAAGAAGTATGTTTCTCACAAACAAGTTTTGAGAATAAAATTAAATTGATTTTTAAAGTCATTATGGAGGAAATTAAAATGCTAGTATTTGATTTAATTAAGGGAAATGACATTTTGAATAACATATTTAATATATTTTATAATGTATAGTAAAGACAACAAGCGCAAGTTAAATATAATTCAATGGAACTGTCAGAGTTTGAATCCAAAATTAACGGTGTTTAAAGCATTTTTGGATCAAGAAAACATACATATTGCAATTTTGAGTGAAACTTGGTTGAATGAAGAGTGTGATATTAGCATAAGTGGATATAATATATTTAGGAAAGACCGATTTGATGGGTACGGTGGTGTAGCGATAATAGTGCATAAAAGTATAAAAGCTAGAATTTGTAACATAGACGTTAGTAACAAAGGAATAGAAACAGTGTATGTTAAGGTTCTTAATTGTAATAATTTAGAGAATATTGTTTCTATTTATTGTCCATCATCTGTTCGCACTACTCAGGCTGATTGGGATGGAATCTTCTCAAAATTCGGGAAAAATAGTCTAGTTGCCGGTGATTTTAACGGTCATAACACTAATTGGACCAATAAATGTGATGTTAGAGGTAGCCACTTACAGGATGCTTGTCTTGATTCTGGTTTGGTTTCAATTAATAATGGTGATGCTACTAGGATTAAATTAAATCAGAATAATTTGCAAGAATCATCACCAGACATAACATTTGTATCTACGGATATATCAATCAACTTTAACTGGCAGGTTACTAAAGAAAATCTAAGTAGTGATCATTTAGTAATTAAATTCACAGTTAATTATACAGAAAAGTTGCAATTAGTCAAAAAGCGTAACTTTAAAGAGGCTGACTGGGATTCTTATCGTGAAACTCTCCAAGTATCATTTAATTCTTCTACAAACAGTATTCAGAATGTTCAAGAAAGTTATAATACATTTATCGACAAAATAAATGATGCTGCTAATAAACATATTCCGATGGTTAAAATTTGTAACAGTCCAAAGTCTAAGTTCAAGCCAAAATATTATTGGTGTACTCCCATATCGGAGGCTGTTGCCCAGCGTAGGTTAGCGTTAAGTCGTTTCCGTCGCAAACCAACTCCCGATAATCTTAATAAATTAGAAAACAAAATTCAAGAAAGCAAAAAACTAAAATCTCATTATAAATCACTTGATTGGCAAAATATGTGTAATAGTATATGTGAGGAGACGTCAGCACCTATTATGTGGGATAAAATGCGATGGGTAAAAGGGTACAAAAAACGGCAATTTTATGCGTCGAATTTACAAAAATTAGAATTACTTCATAACACCTGATTACGCATCATCATCGATGCCCGAATTAAAGTCTAGAAATAATATGTTGGAATCAGCTTTTTCTTTACAAGAGTTTAATGTTTGTTTAAAAAAGAAAGACACAGCACCTGGGAAAGACGCAGTGACATACTCGATGATTTTTAATTTACCTTTATGTGCTAAATTAGAGTTACTCAACATTTATAACTACATTTTTATTTCTGGTCGAATACCAGATCAATGGCGAGATATAAAAATTATTCCAATCCCAAAACCAGGTATCAATGGTTCTATATCTAATAGTTTAAGACCCATTGCACTTATTTCTTGCATTTGTAAAATATTTCATACAATGATAACTAAACGCATCGAGTGGTTTGTTGAGAAAAATCAACTTCTATCTCAATACACTTCTGGTTTTAGAAGAAGTCAATCATGCTTAGACTGTCTGGCACGTATAACTTCACATATCCAAGAAGGATTTTCTATCAATCAGTCTACTTTGGCATGCTTTTTAGACATTGAAGGAGCGTATAATAATGTTGCTGTTAACGAAGCTATTAGAACTCTCCATAAAATTGGTGTTGGATTTAAAGTTTGTAGATATTTATGGTACTACTTAAGTGAAAGGCACTTAAGGATTGCAGGTGATAATGAGGGAGATTCAGATATTGTGAGGTGGACTAACATGGGCTTAGCCCAAGGAGACCCAATTTCACCACTGATATTTAATATTGTGACGCGAGAAATTACTCAAACTATTGTTCCAAATGTAATAATATGTCAATATGCGGATGATTTTGCGTTATACATACGATTTAATAATTGGCAGGAACAAATTTTTAAAATGCAATGTGCTATTAATATAGTAGTGGAAAAATTGAGACTCATTGGCTTAGAACCGTCTGCTAGCAAAACTAAAATTTGTTTGTTTACAAAACAGCGGAAAACTCAACAATTTAATGTTAAAATTCATGGTCAAATTGTGCCAGCTGTTAATAACATAAGATATCTGGGTGTCTGGTTAGATAAATCTTTAAGGTGGGCAAAACACTTAAATGAGATAAGTGAGAGAGCGACAAAATATCTAAATATTCTTAAAATTTTAGCTGGACCAGGCTGGGGTGTTCATCCCAAGCATTTACGTAGAATATATATTGCGTTAATACGTAGCAGAATTGATTTCGGCTGTTATTTGTATGATAATTCTGCTAAAACATATCTCTTTAAGCTAGATAGAATACAAAATCAAGCTCTTAGAATAATTGGTGGATTTATACGTAGTACACCCATACAAGTTATGGAAAGTGAAATAGGTATTCCTCCATTGTTCATTAGAAGAAAATATCTCGCATATAAGTATTGTTTAAAGGCACAGTCGTGGAGCAATAATGCCACTGTCAAAAGTATTGATAATCTAAGTAAGGTTAGTGAATCAAGATATTGGCTTACTAAAAAGAAGCCTTTACTTGCTATCACATATGGTGAGACTAAAGCAGAGTCTATTAATTCTTCTGAAGTGATGGAGATGTTTAATTTAGAAACATGGATCAGCAATATATAATGTGATGATATCATTATGTCTAACTTAAATTGTGTTATCAAATCAAAGAGATTGTATGAGTTAAATAGTTTAACAAATGAAGTAATTTGTGAAATTAAAAATAAATATAGTGAGTTTTACAAGATCTATACTGATGGATCAAAGAGTGAATCTGGTGTAGGAGCTGCTATATTTGATCCAAATCGTAATAAATATAAAATGTTTAAAGTCAATAATGCATATATATCTATATTGACAGCCGAATTAATAGCAATTTTTGAAGCTATAAAGTATGTCATAAATATTAATATCAGAAAAGCAGTTATATTAACTGATAGCAAAAGTGCTCTGCAACATATTATAAGATGCACTACTGGTTGCAATGGAATATCAATAGCATATTCAATTCTAAAAACAATCCATGAAAATAGGGACAAAGGGTTGTCTTTAAAATTGCAGTGGATTCCATCTCATATTGGACTGAGAGGTAATGAGGAGGCGGATCGATTAGCAAATTTGGGTCATTTTTAGTATAAATCCTCACTATACTGACGTATTTTCAAAATTCAAAAATATCTCATATGTAAGTTGGAATGAGTATTTTAATGAGAGATCGCTCGTTAAAGGTATATGGTATAGAACAATTCAGTCCGAACCTCCTCGTGTACCTTGGTTTGTAAATAACAAAATAAATAGAAATAAGTTAGTTGTAGCTTTTAGACTTAGATCTGGACACATGCCATTAGGAAAATTTAAACACCTTATGAAGAAAACTGACTCCCCAAATTGTGAGGTATGTGGCGAAATAGAGGATGTTTCACACTTGCTATTGGCATGTGTTCGAAACCACAATTTGAGAGAAACACTAATGTCTGAACTAAATTTAAATTTTATGAATACGGGTATTTTTAACTCTATTTTCAGTACACCTTTGAGCATTCCGGCCATTAAAGTTTACAAATTTGTTAGTGATTCTCTCAAATTGGTAATATAGTTTTAGTTTTAGATTTAATTATAAATGATTTCATTGATTATTTGTAATTTGTGTGTACCGATGGGGCTGACATGTAGGTCACCTATAAAAGCTCCGTAAAATAAATGAGATAAAAAAAACCCTCTTGGGGTTGGAATTTTCAAAAATCCTTTCTTACCGAACGTCTACGTCATAATAACTATCTGTGTGCAAAATTTCAGCCCGATCCGTCTAGTGGTAAGAGCTGTGCGTTGATAGACCAGTCAGTCAGTCAGTCAGTCAGTCAATCAGTCAGTCAGTCACTCAGTCACCTTTGCCTTTTACATATTTAGAAGATTTATTATTAGAAGGAACTTCGTTCGTTCCACGATACTCAGCTTTTTTTTAAATAATTTTCTGCAAGCTTGTCGTACTAACGCGATGATACTGGGACCTTTTTCGGCTTACTAAAAATGGTTTATCACCGCGTCGACTATTATTGCGTTTCTAGGAGTATTTATTCTAAGATGCACATGTTTTTTTAAGTGGCATGAGTGGCATTGTACTGGATCATACATCGCTTGGCAATATGTACCTATTTGCGGTGGTTATTAGCCACAAAGACTCCTACCAGACCGTAGAAAATGCAATTTGGAAATTAAAACTTCCTCAATTGCCCCCGCCGGGTTACAAACCCGATACCTACCTTCCATAAGACTATATCATATTGAAGATGTTCATCACCTTTTGATGGAATGTGTCCGATTTCAGTCGGGGCGAGAACGATTTGTAGGCCTTATGGATTTGAACAGATTAGACACGGGTATGTTTTTAAACATACTTGCTCGTCCAGCATCCAAAGATGCTATATCTCTGTTCAAATCCATAGGTCTAATTTGATTGTTATTACAATTTTGTTTATTTTTTTTTCTCTGTAAGTGTATTTGTTTTAGTTTTCGTAATTGTTATTTTAGTTTTTTTTTTTTTGTTATTTTTTTAGTGATTAATTCTGTGAGTGTATGAATTGGTTTTAGATTATAATGGGACTGACGTGTACCAAGGTACAAAAGTCCCTAAACAAATAAAGAAAAAAAAGACTATATCACTCACCACTGCGCCATAAAGGCCATCTAAATGAGGTGTTTAAAACCTTTTTAACAAGTCGAATGATAAAAACGCGTACATAGTAAAACTTGAAGGTGCTTGAAGTTAGCAAGGTAGCGTTTTCCTGCCATTTGTGAACACGAACTAAAACACTAAACCCCGTAAAGGCCATTTCGTGTAGCAATAAATAGCTCATTTCAATCTCAATGAGCATTGTAATATACAGTGCAAATGTTTGCAATGTTTTGTTTGCCACCATAGTTTAGTGTAATCCTGTTAAATGTGTGTCGAAATAACGCTAACATTAATACCTTTAATAATATGAACCGGAAATTATTACTGTTATTGCTGACACAATAATAATCAGAGTTTTGGATATGATGTTTACATTTATGAGCATTAAAATATACATTTGATATAACTAATCACAACGCAATGATCATAATATTCGATGTAGGATCAGCTGAGGTTAATTGCGGTAAAGCTACATCAATCATTGCTACACTCTTAATTGAGGCGAGTGGCTGAGTTTAAGGCGATCTTGCTGGAAACAGCGCAGCGTAGCAAAAAGTAAGTCCTTCTTAGGATTAGAAAATCCTACTAATATTATAAATGCAAAAGTTTGTGAGGATGGATGGATGTTTGTTACTCCTTTACGCCACAACGAATGCAGCGATTTGGCTGAAATTTGAAGTGGAGATAGCTCATACACAGGATTAACACATTTTATCCTGTCGAAGTCGTGGGCATTATCTAGTCCTTGCTAATATTATATAATGCGAAAGTGTGTTTGTTTGTTGGTTTGTCCTTCAATCACGCCGCAACAGGGCTACGGATCGACGTGATTTTTTGCATGGGTATAGTTGAGGACCTGGAGAGGGACATAGGCTACTTTTTATCCCGGATTTTAAAAACTAAATCTCTTCAATTTTCCGGGATAAAATGTAGCCTATGGGTATCCTAGGTATGAGCTATCTCCATTCCAAATTTGAGCCAAATCGGTTCATTCGTTGTGGCGTTAAAGAGTAACAAACATCCATCCATTTATACATCCGTCCTCACAAATTTCTTATTATTTTTATTTAAGTATATAATTTTATTTATAATATTTAGTAGGATAAAACCGCCAGGGTCCGACCCAATACGGGCTGAGTATGTCAGTTAATTGTACTCTGTTTCGAGATGAGCTCTTCTTGTCAGAAACACACAGCAAACATATAGATTACAAACTCAAAGCATATAACTGTACGGTAACAGATGCGGGCATCAGCTAGTCAATAAAAAAAATTAAAAAAATTGTCAAATATATCCTGTCATAAATTTGTCTCATTTTAACTCTGTCTTGAGCTTGAGCAGATCAGAGTCAGAGCATACTCTTTAATCACGTTCAATTCTCACGTTTAATTAGATGTTTAAGACCGGGCGAAATGGGCATTTCAAATTTTCAAACTCTTGACCTGCTTTTTGCTTATAAAACTGACAAAATATTCACTTTTTTATTACTGGAAAAGGTATAACTTTCATTTGCGTCAACGTATAAAATTCAACGTCCAAACCCCATTTCACGTTTTCAGACCACAATTATAATAGCCATTCAATTTTGATGAGTGACATTTCATCTGATGCAGCACGTTATACTTTCGGATCGTAACGAATTTTCGATACCTAGGTACGGTAACTTTTGAAATACGATTATATACCTACCTACTCGTATATTTTTGGTGAATAATTTTTTATTCGACTTATATTAAAACCAGGTATTAATATTTGAGAAACCAATTAACTTTGTTCATTTTGCAACTTACATTTTACAAATAAACATTAATTTAATTCCAATAAAGTCTAAAACAAAACTAGAACGTAACAAAACTAGTGTTTCAGTTTTCTCACTAGAAGATTCCCTCTAGTGAGAAAACTGAAACACTTCGCACAAAGTTGTCGTCAAACATAAAAATCTCCATGACTGGAAGCGACAAACTTACACACACAACCATTTTCTTCCAGACTCTATCGTATGCATAAATATTCTTATTCTTAGATTTAAACAAGACATTATAGTATCTATTGCAAATGCAATACAGTCTATTGTAGTGTGTAAAATGCGGTTCATTCCGACCGAGCTTGCGGCTGGGTGTTCGATCGAGAACGGGCGTCTATACAAATATTTGTTCCGTTTACTCTGCGCTTGTTAAAGCTGTTTATACACGAGCCACGTTTAAAGTGCAATACGCATATTTTAATTTAACTGCAAATATAAACTACTATCTAATGCCCGCGACTTCGTCTGCGTGGATTTAGTTTTTTAAAAACCCCTCGGGAACTCTTTAATTTTCCAGGATAAAAAGTTACTCTCCAAGTCCTCAACTATACCCATGCGAAAAATCACGTCGATCCGTTGCCCTGGAAGGACAAACCAACAAACCAACAAATCAAAAGACCAATAAACAAACACACTTTCGCATTTATAATATTAGTAAGGATTTTCATAATAATATATTTCTCATGATTTCACCAACCTATCACTGCAGGAGTATGTTTATTTATTATGTTGGTTCTTCTTCTTGTTTTCGTCTAGTTTCAAAGTCGATTAGTATGCGTTGCTATCTATTATCTCGGTAATTTTAGCACCGTTCGCCTCATCAAGACTATAACTGGTACCGTAGTCGGCAATTACAGAACTTGCGCGAACTGCAGGCCATCGTCTATTGGCGTGATTCATTCAAATGATTGGCCAGAGATCAGTAAGAAGAAAAAGATTGGTAAGCGATAGCCTAGTGGTTATGAAGATGTGATAACGTAGTGGTTAGTACTGCAATCTCCTATTCGGGGTCTCGCAGGTTCGGTCCCCGGCACGCCCCTCTGGCTTTTCTAAGTTATATGCGTTTAAGAAATTATCACAAGCTATTACGGTGAAGGATAACATCGTGAGGAAACCTGCACACCTGAGATTTCTTCATAATGTTCTTAAAGGTGTGTGAAGTCTGCCAATTTGTATTAGGCCAGCATAGTGGAGTGGACTATGGCCTGTAACACTTGTCTGAGAAAACTGCGCTCAGTAGTGAGCCGTTGATGGGTTACTAATGAGGAACTCTTTGTATAAATGAAATTACGATAGAAATGACCCTAGATGGCGATACTAGGATAATAATGGAGAACTCTCCATAAAGTTTATAAAGATAACCTAAGAAGTCTACTAATTCGCACTTGGCCAGCGTGGTGGACTGGACCTTAACATTTTCTGTGAGAAATCCCGCGTCTAGCAGTGGGCTGGCAATGGATTGAGATATTTTTTTTTCCTACCATAAGGCACCATTACGTAATGGTAGCCTTATTTTTTACTGTAATCTAGGCTAAGGGCTAATTAGCAATATTATTTTAACTTAAACTTCTACTTATAATTAAATTCTATATCTAATTACCAGTCCAATAACTGTCCTTAGTTAATTCTAATATTATATAAGTTCACTTTGTTTTTGTGACCTAGTCAAATAACACAAGCACTGCACTGACACTGCACTTATGCACTTTTAAACACTAGCTCGAACGGTTTTGTTCTTTTAAGTCTCCTTTTAATGTCCGTTTTATCGAGAAGCTTAACATCTTCGAGATTCACATGAGATTTGACAGGATTGAGATAATTATGTCAAGCGAGATAATAAGGTCAAGCGCTACTTCACGCCGGAACAGCTTGTTACCTTCTATCAAGCACAAGTTCGATCGTGCATGGAGTATTACAGCCATTTATGGGACGGCTCTGCCAAGTACCAGCTTGCTGCATTGGATTCGGTGGATAGACGCGCCAGAAGACTCATTGGCGACGAATCGCTAATTAACTCCAAACTTCAAAGTCTGGAACATCGGCGCAAGGTTGCCTGTCTGTCGGTACTCTACAGGATATATTTCGGCGAGTGTGCTCAAGAACTATTAGAATTAGTTCCTCCATCACCCTTCTACCATCGAACCGCAAGGTATCGCTCGAATCTGCTCCGCTACATGGTCGAAATTCCACGATCCCGCACTAAGCGCTTCGCTTCCTCGTTCCTAATACGCACCGCTAAAATTTGGAATGCCCTTCCGGCTTCCGTTTTTCCGAACGACTATAACTTGGGTACCTTTAAATCAAGAGTGAATAGGCATCTACTAGGCAAGCGCGCTCCATCTTAGGCTGAATCTTCACTTACCATCAGGTGAGATTGCAGTCAAGCGCTAGTCTATATATTTAAAAAAAAAAATATGTGGTCCGTATGTAGGTGCTCTAAAACTACTTGAGGTAGTGCAAGTTCAAATTGCGTTAGACATTTAACGCCATCCGCGTTTGTGTTTACAGATAACAAAAATTTTATTCACGTTGTCACGCAAATTGTTGATATTTCCGTTCCGGTGGAATTCGGTGGCTTTCGAACTTTTACTGTTATGGGGTTCTCCTAACCTCGTCTACACCTATTTGGTAAATTGGAGCTGATAATCGTTTCACTTTTTTCACTTTTACTGTTAAGAACTTGTTCTCGGTAAAACTATAAAGCTCTGAACTCAGTACGAGTTTGTGCGTCTCGACAGCGCAAGTATATCACAACTTAATAGTATATCATAATCGAATAGGAAGTGGAACACATCCTGAACTTTATCGAACTGAAGCCTTGTTTTAAAGTGTATTTAACTAGCACAAGCTTTTACCCTCGGCTTAGCTCCCGCCATCTATTAAAAGTAATCCGAAGTGAGTTCTATTATCAATTTTGATTCTTTCGGTTTTTCAGCTGTACTTTAGGGGGTTTCCTACATTTTTGTTTTCAAACCACCCCTCTATATAAAAAGTATTCGGTTTGACCGATTTGAGTTTAAGTCCAACTAACAATCAGCAATTGATTTTAATATAGAAGACCGTTTTTGTTTCTCTAACTTAACGATAAGAGATTATTAGATGGACGATCACAATCTTTATGATTTAGAAAGTGCATCTATCTCTGAAAATATTAAGGCATTTAACCATTTTACTTGCTTTCAATAGGTTCTCAAAGTATATTATCAAATTTGCCGAATTGCCGCAAACTCGAAAGAGGTCTACCTCTAGGTACCTACTCTAGTAGGTACCTACTAGAAAACCATGACGCCATGACGGCATCCCTAAGGGGATTTTTTTGACACCAACTTTACGCTATCTGTAGATAACGTTTCAGTTACTTCATTAGATGCCCACAGCTTTATCACTGTCCTAGGTAACTGGAGCTTAATTTTTATTGTACTCCTACTTAGTAAAATGTAGCAAAATTATAAAATTTTCTATAATTAAGTATATTAATTACTTTGACTAATATACTTTTTTAATATTAGTAGGAAGTAGGTTTCAATAGAATAATTCTGGATAATATTATTTAATACACACTTGACAAAATATTTCAGTGAATTTTCGCTGTTTAACAAATTAGTGATAATGAGTAACATTATATGTTACTCATTATGACTAATTGGGGATTTACGAGTAACACAGCCTTTTCAAATATAAGTTTCAATAAATAAATAGGTACCAACGCGTAAAAGGCCTTCAGTGATGCGAAAATGAATTCAATATAGCGTTAATCGTCATCTATAAAATTAGTAGCTAATTGAATGACAACGTAAAGTGCGTAAAAGTCCACGGTAAAATCAAATTAAATTATCGAAAATTACTTTAAGCTCTTAATACCGTTTCATCGCTGTTAAACTGTTAAACGAAATCACTTTAAGTAATTTTCTGCTATTTTCATTACAATGATATTAGTTACGTAAGTGTAGCATAGTATTTTCATTAAGTTACTTTTAATAATTCTTACCCCGCGTTAACACCACTGTCACCTTTTTAGTAGTTTACGTGATAAACTTACGACATTATTAATTTAAGTGCTTTTGTAACTTACGTAAGTTGAAAAATTATTACATGTCCAAATGTGATCTACTGTTAGTTTGAATTTATAGTTTACAGTTAGTACCTACCTACAGTTTTTACAATTTACATCTTCAGGAAGACGTACAGAGGTGCGATTGTATAAAGTTATTCCATTGATCATTAATCGTAAACGCAGACATTAGTGCCAAAGAAAATAAAACATAACAGCATTGAATTAGAGCTTAATTTCGTGTATGCCGTCTTATACGTTTATGTATGTATGATACGCTTCATAACGCTCCATATTAAAATCGGTTTTACTGAATTTGTGACTTTAAATCAAAACGATCACGGATTAATTTACTTTAACGCTAATGTCATCGAATACGAATACGATCAATGAAATAACTTTTAGACAATTATTGGTACCCACTTTTATCAAAGCTTAATCGACATGAATTGGAACCCTTATATTTGGCATTAAATCAATTTTACATTTCAACGGCGGATTCAACGACGATCACAATGGCTTAGAGAATAATATATTATTTAACACGGGTGTTATAGCCGAAGGCACAATCGAGGTTCTTCAATAGATATAGAACAAAGAAAATAATTTGATCAACTTAATCCAACCAAGTAGGAATAAAGGTAAACGAGGCGAATAAAAGGTTTTATAATAAAATTCCGAGGGAAAGGTAATTTGATTTTATGGATCCATAGACTTTCGATTTTACTCAATCTTTAATATTAGGTATTTCAGTTTATACCATCCTCTATTTCTTATCTTTAAGTAAGAAACATTGACTGAAATAAAAGATTTTTGAAGCGAAAACTCTTTGGAATGAGAACTAAAATGGTAAAAGTGACGTCATGAAAGCGTAGCTGACGTCATGAAAGCGAAGCTAAATAAACTCATTGACTGGGTAGTATAGTATATAATATTGTTGCCCATATGAGTTAGTGAGATAAGGCATAATATATCTCTAGCGTACTGGTGAGCGCTGTGGTCTTATTACAGGACCTTGGTTCGATTTTCGGAAGAGACGATTTAAGAATTGGAAGCATGAGTATCGTTAAACTCCTAACGTTAACTCTTACTCCCTCCAAGTTAGCTTGCTTCCATCTTAAAAATCATCATCACTTACCACCAGGTGAAATTGAAGGGCTGAAATAATTCATAATTGTCATAAAATAAAAAACCGGCCCAGTGTGTGTCGGGCCACGCGCAGTGTAGGATTCCGTAGTTGCAAGTCACAATTATTATTGCTGACCTAGGATAGTGCTTTTATTTTATTTATGAATATTGAATATATTTGAGTTGCATGGTGTAAATCTATATTTCATTCTGTCAACGGTCGTCTCACGCTACGCTCGTGAGTCACACAAATACTGCGTACAAAAATGGCAAAATGTGTTACGTGTAAAAAGAATATAACGAAAAAAATACAGGGGATAATATGTAGTAGATGTGAAAAAAACGTACATGCTACTCATGAATGTGCTAAACTATCGAACAAACAGCTGGCGACCCTCCGAAATACCCCAGGACTTGAGTGGAGCTGCGACGAATGCATACGTAACGCGTCCCGCAGATCATCTACGTTTGTTTCCATTGAGGAATCGGAAAATGAGGAGGAAGAGGAAGAATTACCTAACTTAAGCAAAAACGTCAGATCAAAACTACTTCATGAGATAACCTCGGAAATGAAAAAAGTTTTCAAGAAGGAATTCGAGGAGTTTAAGAAGGAGTTCGAAGTGTCCCTAAACTTTCTAGGTGAGCAAATTTCTAGTTTGGAAGAAAGTGTAAAAAACCAGGACTGCAGAATTAAGGCACTGGAAAATAAAAACACCGACCTTCAAAACAAAAACAAGAACCTAGAACTTCGAGTGGCTTGTGTTGAGACACAGATGCAAGAAATGGAACAAAAGGCACTTTTGCATTTTATAGAAATATCTGGACTACCAGATATTTCTTTACAAAAACCCCAAGATACAGTAAAATCAATTGCCGCTAAGTTAAAGGTCAACAATGATACAGTAGCTTCAACCCGCTGCATGCCTATCCGGAAGGATCACGCGAATTCTCTGCTAGTGGAATTGAAATCTTCTGAATCCCGTGAACAGTGGATTTCCGCAGCTAAGCAGTTGACGCCCACGGTTAGTGACATTGTGCCTAACGCGTTACGCGAAGTGGCAAGGAATCCTGTGTACATTCGAGAAGCACTTACGCCTCACAATAAAATGCTATTATATAACGCAAAGAAAAACCTTCGCCAAACCTATGAATTTATATGGTGTAAAAATGGTAAAATTTTTGCAAGGAAAACTAAGGCAAGTAAAGTGCATCTCATCCGATCCATGAATGATATTGTATCCCTAACTAAATAGAAAAACTATTAAACCAATTCAGTCTGATTGGTATTATACATACTTATAGGTCTATATTGTCTAGGTATATATTGTCTATTTGATAAAACCTTAATTACTTATAGCTTTTTCCCTTAAGAATATTTGTACAGTAATTTATAAGTCTTGTAATGGATGTAAACTCGCCTGAAATAATTGAATACTTCGATTGTTTGAATTGCAACAACTTTATTAAAAAACTTCCTAATTGTCATATTAACCTACTTTGCATACATATTAATATACGTTCCATGATAAAAAATTACTCTAAATTGCTGCATCTTGTTGAAATAAGTTCACATCCGATTGATATAATTATATTGACCGAAGTAGGTATATCACAAAATACCTGTCATTTGTTTAATATTCCCGGCTATAGATTGCACTCTCAACTTCGTGTTAACAAAAAAGGTGGAGGTATTATTGTTTATATAAAGAATTATTTAAAGTTTACGACGATTACTTATAAATCACTAACTTTCGAGTCCATTATTGGTTCTATCAAAACAACTTGTAATAAAGTAATCGCTGTGGGTGCTATCTATAGACCTCCCTCCTATAATAAACAGCTGTTTATAAATGATATGTCATCACTTTTAAATAACTTTCATCACTTTGATAACGTTATAATAGCAGGGGATGTGAACATAGACCTAAAAGTATCATCAATTTTGAGAGATAAGTACCTAAACCTGATGGCGGAGCAGGGCCCGAAGTGTGGTATCTGATTATACACGCATTGAAAAGAGATTAAATATAACACAATCTTGCATTGATCACATATTCGTTCGCTCCCACACAACAGACCCTTGCACGGCCGCGGTCGATACTGTACTAGCGGATCATCGCCTTATAGCGATTGCACTGTGCAGCATGCATGAATCAAAAATGTTGAACTATAATGCAAGTAAACTAATACCTACCTATGACCCTGTAATATTACGCGAGGAATTATGTACTGCGAACTGGTCGCATTGGATGGTATGCAATCACCACAGCAAATGTATACTTTCGTTAAAGATATATTTAACAATGCCTATTCAAAAGCAACAAAAATCATCACAACAATCTCGGAATATTATCGCCAAGCACCATGGATTAACAAAAAACTAATTAATTTGAGTAATAAACGAGATGAACTGTTTCATAAATGGAAGAAGGACCAGAATAATGTTCTTTTAAGATTACAGTACAATAGAAGAAGAAATTTGGTAAATAAAGTAACTGAATATTATAGAAATTCATATTATAAAAATAAAATAATCAAAAATTTTGCTAACTCAAGAAAATTATGGCAAATTTTAAATGACATTGCTGGTAGAATTGTAAAATCAATTGATGAGGTAGTTTTAAATGCTTTTAAATCACAAAATCTTCTACCAAAGCAAATTGCCGATAATTTTGCGACCAACTTTGACACTGCTGTAAAAAACATATTGCCGAATTGCAATCAAAATCTTTTTAACTATTATTCAAACAATTTACCTATTAGTGAACCTAGCTGTAGCATGTATTTTAACAAAGCAACTCCAGATGGCATCTTTAAATTAATAAATAAGTTGAATATAGATAAAGCCCCTGGGTTTGATTGTATTAGAATGCGGGACATTAAGGCCATTGCTAACAGAGTTTCGGAACCATTAGCTAAATTTATTAACACCTAGGATTTACACCAGGTAAAAACACAACAATGCTACTGTCAGATTTCACGGACACAGTTAATTCTTGGATGAACGAAAAACAACATATTCTGGCTCTTTTTATTGATTTTTCTCGTGCTTTCGATACATTGGATCATTATAAGCTAATTAAAAGGTTAGATGATTCAGGAATTCGTGGACCGCTCTTAAATTGGTGTAAAGATTATCTGACGAACAGAAGTTATTGCGTAAGAATCTGCAACAGCTACAGTTCACCAGTTACAGTAACTGAAGGCACAGCTCAAGGTTCCGTACTTGGGCCATTGCATTTTATAGCTTACGTCAATGACATGCATAAAGTTTTTAGACATTGTGCCTCCTATCAGTATGCGGATGATACTTGCATGCTGGTTGCACATAAAGATGTCAATACTGCTTTGTTACTGCTACAGGAGGATTTCGATAATTTAAATAAATGGTGTCACGATAGTGGTTTGATCTTAAATTCCCAAAAGACTAAATTAGTCCACATTCATTCACCAAATTTAAAGTCAAACAGTATATTAAAACATAAAATAATTGCACATGATCATAATTGCTTGCATCAGCCGCAATTCAATTGCTTATGTTCAACTATTGAAGTCGTTAAATCGCATAAATATCTTGGGTTAACAATAGATCATAGGTTCAACTGGCACGAGCACATTAAAAATGTTTGTGACAAGCTTAGAGCTTTTTTGGCAAATATGTCTATTATTAGGAAGCGTTTAAATTATAAAGTCAAACTTATGCTTTACAATGCACTTGCAGACTAGATAATAACTTATGGTCTTAGCAGCTATGGTCGAACAGACAAATCATATCTTCAGCATATTTATCGATTACAATGTAGAATTTTAAAATCCATTGTACCTTTAAATATTAAAATTATAGCTAAAACGGATGAAAAATATCTATTTAAGCATTGCAAAGTAATACCCATTCATGACAAGGTCCAATATCAGCTGCTAAAGGAGCAATTTTTTAATTTAAATATACAACATATTATTCCAATTAAATGTGATACACGTAGAGTAAATAATAAAACTTTACTTACTATTAGATCTAAAAATAAATATGGTAAACGCACCACTGCATACATAGTCCCTCGTCTAATAAACAATTTAGATAGTAAAGTAAGATTACAATTCACTGAAAATAATTTAAAACGTAAACTAAAATCATATTTTTTGGATAAGTTGGTTTGTTAATGTTAGTATAGGTATTTGTGTTTAACAGAATCGGTTTATAGCTCACAATTTAAACCTCAGTGGTTTTTCGTGTGCTAATAAGAACATTTTGTATATTCCTCTTATTTGATAATAATAAAAAAAAATATATATATATAAAAGAAAGTGGTGTTAGTTACACTATTTATAACTCAAGAACGGATGAACCGATTTGGCTGAAAATTGGTGGGGAGGTAGCTTAGAACCAGGAGACGGACATAGGATACTTTTTATCCCATTCGACCGCGTTTCCGTCAAGTCACTATAAAACGTGGTATAACAAAAACGCATCTGACATGGAATAACAAAACGCAAATGACAGTGGAATAACAAAACGTAAATGACAGCTAAACGTAATTTTGTCTTTGGTTAAGTATGGTAAAAAATTTGACAATTATAAAAATGATAGCTAAACGTAATTGATAATATCATCAGTAATATGTTTTCTCTTTGAATCATCATTAACAATGCCGCGAGCAAGACGATCAAATGTTTCCTGCTACAAAGCTACGGATTGACGTGATTTATTGGATAGGTATAGTTGAGAACCTGGAGGGTGACAAAGATTTCCCGCGGGATGTTATGAACTAAATCCACGCAGACGAAGTCGCGGGCATCAGCTAGTACTATAATATACTACAAAATATGCAACTTTCACTACGTGTAATACCTAACCTAGAAAAACAGATATATTAACTCCTTAACTTATGAACCCTACTTAGCCGTGATAGTTTTCTATAAAATTGTTTATAAAACAACCATTTAGCTAGCAAGGGGGTCAAGTTAGAGTCAACTCTAATAAAATTTATCACTTTAAAATATCATATTTCAGAAACGGATCTCTGATTTTGCTTCTAGGAAATGTCGATGTGCCCAAGTCCTATATAGTTTAAAATAATATCATTTGCAATAAAAACGCAATTTAGACAAAAATGTCGCTTACGATAATTCGGTCGTCATGGTTTTTAATAATCGTCACGTTTTTATCATCTTTACATTGACAAAATATTTCTCCATAATATTATACGTACTTACATCAAACGTGCCGTCTTTAAAATAGACAAAATAATTATCCTTATTAAACGTACATCAAAAGTTTAACCTGATTATTACATGTACGCTTCGCTATAGCGAAGTGTGTGTGGGCTTTCATGTCCCGATATAATATGGCCTAGAGAGTCGGCATTGAAACAGCTTCAGGCGCGGCTTACGAATTCATTTTCCCAAACAAGGTCCTAACAGGCTTTCCCATTCATTAAGGTATCGCCACACACGCATCTCAGCTCTCAAGTGTACTTAAGGAACTTGAATATGGTCATGGATTGGCTAGATATCAACGATGTAATGTTTTATTTACGGTACGAGTAACATCGTATTTACGTGCTCCGTGAAATAAAAATCCAAAACATAGAAAACCAAACTATAAAGTGTTTATCTCAAAAGTAACATTCTGAAAACTGTGTTTTTGACTGTTTGTGGCGAATATAGTAATATTTTAAGTGCATATTTCAACAAAAAACAATCGGAACGCAGTTTAAAACTTGCATCGTTTTGTGATTACCCTACTTACGTTAATGCAACGAGTGTTATACCTACTAGCTAAAGCATCGCTGTCGAATAAAATCCGTCTAACGCTTTACGTTTGGCGTCAGCGACATCAGCGCTTGAAAACTGGACCCAACCTGTACAACAAAATGTCATTCACGGACAATACTAGTTCATCGGATACAAACCGACGCAAACCGAAGTCTGCCACTCCAACAGTTGAGAAGCCCGAAAAACCCATGTTTACAGGGAGTGGATCACAACCAGATTTATCTAAATTAAAAGATGTGGCCGACTTGAAAGTTGTGATGCGTAAGCGTAAACAACCAGGGCCGGACTGCGATTGCCGGAATGAATTATTTCAACTTCATCAAGAAATGAAAGACATGTTCGAAGCCTTTACTTTATCGCAAAAAGAGTATCTGCTTTCATTACATCAAGACATATCGCACATCAAATCGAAAGTCGACAATATTCAAACCACGACTGAACATCTAGCTTCAGAGCACAATAAAATTATTAACGAAGTTTCAGAGTTAAAGATTAAAAGCCTTACTGCAGAAGAGAGTATCACTCGCCTAGAAAATGACATCAAGAAATTACAATCTACTACGCTACCAGACTCACCTACCATATCAGCAATTTCTCAAGAAAATATTTTAATAGAGATTCGTGAACGTGCTGAACGAGAGAAAAATGTATGTATGAAAACTAGTTTGTCTTCATCACTTTCAAATTGTATTAACCATTATTTAGAAAAAGGTCAGTTCCCGAATGAGCTCAAAATAGCAAAAGTTACTCCTATATATAAATCTGGGAAGAAATCAGATCCTAACAACTATAGACCAGTTTCCGTGTTGCCAGTAATATCAAAAGTTTTTGAAAAGATTATATATAATAGATTAGATAATTACCTTAAGCAACAAAATTTTATTTTTGAACGACAGTATGGGTTTCGTCCAAAATCAAATACACTATCAGCTACAATAGATCTTGTTACTAAAATCAAAACGAATATTGATTCAAAAAATATTGCTCTTGGTATATTTATCGATTTAAAGAAAGCGTTCGACACCGTGAGCCATTCAATTTTATTAAAAAAACTCAATCAAATCATAGGAATCATACTTAGAAAGTAGGTCCCAAATTGTGAAAATTGGTAAATATCAAAGCACTGCTCAGCCAATCACTTGCGGTGTCCCTCAGGGCTCCATACTTGGACCACTTTTATTTTTAATATATGTAAATGACATCAGTAATATATCTTTGAACGGGGAAGTTAGTCTATATGCTGATGATACGTGTATATTTTACTATGGAAGCTCAATAAATAACATTTTAAAACTAGCACAAGAAGATCTTAACACTTTGCATGACTGGTTCCAACATAATTTACTTACCGTCAATACATCAAAAACGAGCTATGTTATTTTTAAAGCAAAAAACAAAAATATTCCCGATCATACTCCACTCTCAATAAATAATATTCAAATCAATCAATCTACCGAAGAAAAATACCTCGGACTAATTATTGACAATATTTTAACGTGGAAACCACACATAAGAAAAGTAAAATCTACATTGTCATCTCTTTTGGGATCGCTTTATGGTATAGTTAAATGTCTTCCACAAAAGGTTCGAAAAAACATTTATAATACACTCGTGAAACCTCACCTTGATTATTTAATAGAAATATGGGGCAGTGCTGCCAAAACTAATTTAAATTGTTTACAAATAATGCAAAATAAAATAATAAAAATTCTTTTCAATTATGACTTCCTAATCCCCACGAAAATTTTATATTCGGAAACCAAATTAATGAACATTAAACAAATATATTACTACAATACATGTATTTTGATTAAGAAAATAAAATCGAATAAAATTCATTCCCAATTAACATTTAAAACTAAAAGAGAACTGGGTTACAGGCTCCTGCGTAACATTGATAATATCTCTTTAAAAAAAATACGTACTAATTACGGTAAGAGAAGCATAACTTTTGAAGGAGCACAAATGTTTAATGAATTACCAGCAGAAATAAAAAATATTGGGAAGATCAACATTTTTAAAAAAAGACTCGATTTCATTATACATAATATTATCTGACTTCTGAGTCCGGCCCAGGAAATTTATTCACATTGCACGGTACTTTTTTATTTTTTTATTTCCACCCACTTTTACGTATATTTTACGATTGTGTTGTTGCTCGCCGCTGTCACGGTAATATTATCTGTATACAGTATTGTAACTCGGCCGTATCTTTGACATAAATGCCTACAGCCGCGCGGTACGTAAACATGCGATAGGGCTGCCCGCCTCCATCATTTTAATTACATTTGCCTACTTTGTGTTTCCATTTAGTTTTGTGATTGTAAATATACTTTCTTTTATATAAACAAATAAAATACTTTGTGAATTAAATAGGAAGTGTTCAATAAAAATGCGTGTTGTTTTTTGATTGGTAGATTTAATTAAAAAAAACCGGCCAAGTGCGAGTCGGACTCGCACACCGAGGGTTCCGTACTCTAGAAGTAAAAGTAAAACGATAATATTATATAAATTTGCTTATTAATCGTTAACTTTGTTTGTGGAGGTCTATTGTTAATATAAAAAAAACTATGCTAGTTAGAGCGTTGGTTTTATTTTTCCTTTAAAATATACATAAACCTCTATTGACCATAATTATTTCTGATTTTTCGATTGGTAAACTTCGGAGATAAGGGGGGGGGGGGGGACGGTATATTTTTCGACATTTTGCCCGATTATTCAAAAACTATTATATTTAAAAATAAATAAAAATTTGTTTTAGAATGTACAGGTAAAGCCCTTTCATATGATACCCCACTCGGTATAGTTATCTTACTTTGAAATTTCAAACTCCCGATTTTTCCTCTTTTTTAATTAAACTAAAAAGAATTTTTGATTTTTTCTTATTCCAATGTTGTTGGGCCACTATTATACACAACTATTCCAAATTTCATGTCGATAGCTTTAATAGTTACTTAAATAATCGACTGTGACAGACGGACGGACGGACGGAGAAAGTCTCACCATAAGGGTTCCATTTTTACCATTTTGGTACGGAACCCTAAAACCATGTTTATGAATGAATAACAAATCGGTCTTATAAATTTGCGACCGAAAAATATTTGCGCCTCGACTGAGACGTACGAAATGCTTTATTATTAAATTTTAAAGTATAAAAAATCCGCATTCTAATATATCCTCCTCGTCATATTAAATATGTACTTGAACTTATTTTTAGTAAAAAAATTGCGCAGTTATTGTTAAAAAACATAACACCGTCCGTTCGTCACTGCGGCACAGTCGCGACTGTCTGCGTACCGAGCGCTTACCGAGATCGAGGCGCGTAGGCATAGCTCGCGCTTCGTCCGTTTGTATGAAGTTACAATACTGTATACAGATAATATTACCGTGCCGCTGTGCCTAATAATATTATTAAGTTTAGTTGATAATTTCTCATTAAGTGAAATCTGTAAATTTCTTTTGAGAAATAAATTCTTTAACCACATTTATAACGTCTCCGTTTCACCAGAACCATATTTGCCTTGAGCCCCACTAGTTTTTGTCCGCGTTCGTCCGTGGAGTTAGGATCAAAAAAATCCACGGAAAACCATTAATTACTATTATGGGATAAAAAGTATTCTCTAGGTTTTAAATTGAGTATTATGTGTATCGATAATTCATGCAAAAAATGCAGTCGAAAGAAAAAAACAAAAAAATTTTTTTTTGCATTTTTAGCATTAGTATGGCTTATAGCCAGCCTGAAGTGAGCTGGGAAGTGGAATGGAATGGAATGGAATATGAAATTATGCAATGTATCTTATCTATGCAATGTAAACTTGACAAGCTTTATAGAAACACAAATTGCAATTATTGCAATTCTACTACACCTGCTCGGGAAGTACCTTCTGATTTGTGTCATATCGAAAAAGAGCGAGAAACAAAATACGTCACTACGTGGAAACAAATCTGCGGGTTGAAAAAATGTATGGAATTTCTTTACTAACGTGCTTCAGCGGGCTGAGAAGTTGTATGAAAATCCATTACTAACGTGGTATTTTTTTTCAATTTTTGACAAAATCAGTTCGGTGAAAATGAACCAGATAATTATAAAAGGTTGATTGGTCTGGCGAGACCTTTATATGTTTGAAACCAGAGCACTAAGCTAGATTTTAATTTGATACTCGCATCGCTACCAGTAGTACCAGCTTTCGGTAAAGCTCTAAAGAAATGGTGTACCTTGTTACATCCAGCGACAGTTTATTAGCCTTACGTTTCCTTAGCAAGTTTAAAATTATTATTAAATGAGTTTTAGCTAAAGGCTAAAATTAATTTAATATATTTATAATTTATAATTGGTGACAAGATATCCCTTTTCTGAGATCTCATCTGATGGTAAGTGATGATCCAGTCTAAAATGGCAGCGGGCTCAAACTCGATGAGGTTACGTGGTTTTACTACAGAGTTCCCATAGCCACTTTCCGGCTTCCATCAGGCCCTGAAAAACATCTGGGACTACAGTACTTATCAAGACAAACCATAAGAGCGTAACTCAATGGGATTACGTTGTTTTTCTCCAAAGTCGCCATAGCCACCTTCCGGCTCCATCATCAGATCAGCTGCATGTCACAATAATATTATTACACTGGTATTGTATTTCCATAATATATTAACATGCTATATTTCAGCCCAATTGGATACCGGGAATTTTTTTAATTCATCTTCGTATAACATACACATTCATACATTGCAAGTATGAAATAAAAGCTTCTAAAAATCTAGACGTCACGTCTCTATGAAACACAAAATCACGTCCAAACCCTATTATGAATTCCATAAAGAATGTACGAGTACTGTACGAAAATTTGGTCCGAAAACTTCCATACAAGGTGAGTACATAAACTGGGCTGTAAAGGCATAGTCATAAATATCCATATAAAGTTGCACGCCGGTCCGGAATCCGGGTTATCTCGCTCAGCGTAATGGCGTGCTAGGTAACCGATGTTTGTTGTGCTATCAACGGTGATGTAAGGGAATCGCTGAGATGATATTGAAAGTATGGTAACTGGCTTTTGCTTTTTTTTTTAAAGAATATTAAAAAGCCTCCTCTATCTTACTCCGACAGAAGGCTTTAGATTTGTTGCCATTGTTGAAAGTGAATTTGGCTTCAGTTGTTTCTGTTACATTCCACCAGAATTATTAATTGTAAGTTAGGTTACGATGAGGCTGGCGTGGCCGTGTCTGACGAAAGTACCTTAAAAATTAAGATAGTAAAAAAAAAAGAATATATGCCAAGCTGAACTTCAATACTATTCTCCTCTACGGTCTACCCACCAAATAAACAAATTTTATGTTAGAAGTGGGTCGGACAATAGTGCAATGGGTGGGATAGAACCTTTTAGTTTTCAGTCCGCGCTTGTATCCGTCAATCTATAACATATCAATCAAATCCGACAGTCTTACTAGACAAGGGCGTATCACATGAGAATCTACCATAGTCAGAATCTACCATAGTAGATTCACTTGACGATTCAAAAGCACTTAGAAAAAGCTTATTTCAGTAAAAAATTAGGTATAATCAAAAAATCATAATTGGTAATTTTGCACAAGGATCACCACTTCAGATTACTTTTAGCAGGTGCGAACGAAGCCGCGGTAAAAGCTAGTCATGGATAAATACAAAAATACCGTACACATTCAGCAACTACAGTATACTTCAGTTTAAACCATAGAGGAAATTGGTAGGACGTGAAAAGAGAGCGTGAATTTTAAAAAGGCCAATCGGGAATGAGGGTACGATGTTGTAAAATTTTATCTATTGCGAGGTGCGGTATATTGGCGTATTTGGGCCTGACGTTTTCGCTTTTAAGAGTGGGTGTGCGCTCGTTAACAGTAAACAGATTTGATTTTTACAGTAGTAGATCAAGTTTCAATTATCCGAAAAAAAACACGCAAGAATTACATCATACTGCCAAGGGACGTGTTTGGGCAAAAACATAAAATGATGAAATTTGTTCGATAATAAAAAATCGCGAAGTTAGGTCTAATTTTTAACCATTATTCATTTATTTTAAATGTGTTGCATATTACAGAGCCAAATTTTTTACATTAAATTCCGATTAATATTATCAAGAGAGTAGCCTAGCGAATTGAAAAGAAAATGAATATTTTACGAGTTACAAAGTATTTTGGCGCTTACTACACGAGCTCCTATTCCGCACAAAACGCTTTCTTTTGTCGTGCCTCACATGAGGTTGTGGCTATGTTTTATCTCATCGCGAAATCTGATTTTTTTTTTGGGGTTACACGCGCCATTTACGCTTTGAAGAGCCCGCGCGATATAAATGTAACTATCAGTTGGTTTTACGTCTTGTTTATATTTTTCCTTGGGCAATAAGGTCTTTTGTAAACAGGGTTCCTTGGACGCTTACAGAGTGCTTACCTACTATTAATAAGGTAGTTTACGGTTAACTTTTAAAGCTGATAGGAAATCTTTTTTAACAGACTAAAAAATTCAGGTTATCTTTTTTACTCAATTTTACATTATATTATATATTATATATTTATTTTACGAGCAAACCACATCATCATCATCATCATCATCATCATCATCATCATCTGTTATTGCAGATGCGTCACATACGTAAGTTGGAATTGTTGTTTAGATAATGCTTTCGATTTACAAAATCTCAAACGTATACGTAACGTTTTTATGTACCAAAAAGACGAAAGATAAAAATTTGATTAGAGCATTTTAAATAACAATAGTGCCTATGTACTGATAAACCTAAGTGTTAAAATGATATTATAGCTATCGATAAAATGGCTTGGCGATTGCAATAAATAATTCAAACAACGCCTCTGGTCGATAGCCCGCACAACGAGAAAGCACTAAAAGCTTCAGTACTGGAATGTAGATCTAAATAATAAATATGCATAGAAAACGTGATAGGTATTTGAGATTTGCTAAAATGCTTCAGCTGCCAAGCCAAAAATGGAATGGACGAATATACCGAGACACTTTTATAGTGCATCACATTCACATACCATGGAGAACAACAAAATTATTTGTTTTTTCTTGATACTATAGCTTTTTGATATCGATTGTGATATTAGTTATTAGGTTAGTATTATTTTCCAAAGTTTAAAATATGTGTACTTAAAGAACATTTTCAGGTGTTCATATAACACTATACCTGAAATCTATTTGAAGCGTCTATACATGAAAAATTGTTAAAACCGTAGAGGTTCCATTAGTAAAACATAATCACTGAGATTTTTTGTTTGAGGAACTCACAAAAAAAGATATTAACAACTTTATTTGTATTTTGAGGTTATAAAAATATGTAGATAGGTATAAAGACGTAGTCGTAATTCCTACTTCCATGTTATTTTAAGTTCTAATTTGACATTGGGATGCGTTACTTAGTAGTCTATAGAACTCTCTACATAGACAAACTCTTGAATTTCCGGGCGAGCAATGTCATCGAGAATCGATCAAAACCAATCCAAACTCAAAGCGCGATATGAATTAGTCAGATAATGGTTCATTATTTAATAATTATTTAACCAAGGCAAAAGATGTAAAACTGATTTCATATAAAAAACGAACTAATTTAAATACTTTGTTTTGTAATCATATTCGTAGACGCCTCCTAAAACATTCTGGTACAAGTCTGCCATTATTCTTTTTGTTACTTTTACTAAGGAAGAGCAGAGTCTTCCAACACAGGTCCAACCACTATTATTCTAACTCATTTGGTTTTTTGAAATAAATTATTATAATTATCTTTTAATACGTATAGAATAGAATAGAATAGAATGGAATGGAATGGAATGGAATAGAATAGAAATATTTTTTATTCAAATAAACTTTTTCAAGTGCTTTTGAATCGTCTGGCTCTACCACTGGTTCGGAATGCCCTTCCTGCCGAGAAGAACCAGCAAGAAACTCGGCGGTTGCTCTTTTCAAAAAAAAATTACAATACAGCTTACAGGTTAATCATTACTGTCTCATGACTCGCTGGAGCGAATTATATCCACGCTTTTTGTCATTTATATAGTCTTCAATTGTATAATATGCTATAGAGTGTGTTTTTGCTTCTTTATCAATGCAATGTAGAACCACATAAATACTAAAGCGGAAATATATGAAATTCTAATAGCTCTCGCTGATTCCTGAGAACGGTCTAATTTTAAATTTAAAGTAGAGTAGACACGACCCGTTCCCGAGAATTGGGTTATAAAACCGTTTTTAAATGTTTGCGTTCTGTAGAAGAAGAAAGTCTTCTGAAGAAGACTAAAATAAGGCTGTAATCACAAAGTTTCTAAATTAAGTACCGATCTAGCTATCTATAGTTTACTTTCGATTCAAACCGAGACAGAATTTTGTCAGGATATTTGTGCAAAAATAAAGTGATTTCAGATCTCAGCTAAAAGCATAATACACGCCTGTATTGAATCTACATCTCCCGAAAAGCTTCCTAGCTTCGTTGTTATATTTCAAAAACGTCCATACACTTTTCGACATAAGTCAAGGTGAATCGAGACAGATTTTTTTTTATTCGATGACAAGCTAGTCCTTGACTGCGCTCTCACCTGATGGTTAGTGACGATGCAGTCTAAGATGGTAGCGGGCTAACTTGGAAGGGGTATGGCAGAGAACATTCAGCCCATACTCCTAATCGGTTTCTACACGCCATCGTGCCGGAACGCTAAATCGCTTGGCGGCACGTCTTTCACGGTAGGGTGGTAACTAGCCACGACCAAAGCCTCCCACCAGACCAGACCAGAGACAATTCAGAAATTATAAATTCCCAAATTGACCCCGCCGGGAATCGAACCCGAGACCTCCCAGTTATAAGGCATCAGCGCTCACCACTGCGCCAGGGAGGAGGAGATTTTGGTTAGATTGAGTATAGAGACCGGCCGCTAGCTGGAACACAATGGATTTTTAGGGCTCCGTAGTAAACAAGGAACCCATATAGTTTTGCCATGTCCGTCCGTCCGTCTGTCCGTCCGTCCGTCCGTCCGCGGTTTAGCTCAGAGGCTATTGGTACTGGAAAACTATAATTTGACAAGGGTATAAATATTAATCACGCCAACAAAGTGGTGAAATAAAATTGTGAAAATTAATTTTTTTTAGAGTGCCTCCCCTACATGTAAAGTGGAGATGAACTTTTTTCTCGTCTATCTCATAGTGTGGAGTGTCGATGAATAGGTCTTTCAAAATTGTGGGTGTGGGAACACCATTTTTCGAGGATACGTTTGTGAAATATAATGATATTTTAAAGTGCTAAATTTTATTAGAGTCACGTGTCCGCCCCCGAAAATGTGTCGAAAATGTCGCTCGCATTCGAGAACTCTCCTGGTGTACTGAGCCTCAACATCATTATCATCCTCGTATAAAATTACAATTTTGCGAAAAGAAAAGTATACTCGAAGTGTACCTTTTCTATCATTAAGACGTTTTATCTACTCAATTTTAATCGAGTCCACTTTTACTTTATAAAAACTTAAATAAATATTAGAGCGGAAATGGATGAACTAATTACCTACTCTTGCTGATTCAACGAGTCCGGTCTCATTTTTAATTAAAATTGGAATAGATACATCCGCGTTTGTACGAGTGAATTATGCAATGGTCTCGAATTCATTAAAACGTTATGACGTCTATAGAATTGTTGTCAACCGTTAAAATACGCGTGGTTTCGTTGTATACATATTTTCTTCCTTCTTTATCAATCCATTGATCACAGCTGGACAAAGGTCTCTTGCAGGCATTTCCACACGCTTCGGTCTTATACCGCCTGTATCCAGTTTCCCCATGCAAATTTTTTTCGTGTCGTCGGTACATTTAGTTTGGGGTCATTCAAGGCTACTTAGGACCCCAAGCAAATAAGTCTAAATAATAACATTATTATTCTAATAAGTCTAATTAATAAGTTACAAAAAATTAAATTATAATTACACTATTCTGCAAAAAATTAGTGCTAAATGTTCCAACGCCATCAAAAGAAAACTTGATAAGTCCCTCAAATATGAACAATATTATCATTATACTCCTAAAAATGTACCTTACTACCAGTACCTAGCTACCTGTAAATTTAAATCACGAAATAAATAATGACCTGATAACCTTATTTAACTCCATTTAAAACATAATGTTGCATCTGATTCATTGGCGTATTAAATTAAAGTACTAAAACTTCTAATTAATGTCTGAAATATAAAACACAGAGGGACAATCGTAAACTTCATTGTAAATAAACCTCCTTTTTATACTTCTTTAAGGACGAAATAGAGGCTCGTTGTGAATTCTTAACGGGCAGTTAAAACACCAGTAAACTGTTTAATGAGATTATCAAACCGCGGGAATGTTTATAAATTCTGACCACCGTCTGCAGAGCTGCGCCATCGTTGTGATGTTTATTTTTTAGGGCCTAAATTATACTGGTGGTAAGGGTTTGAATAAATAAGCCTCAACATGTTATGACGTCATAGAGACATGGTTGGCCTAATAACGTCCAAATAAAAGTACATAAAAGAATAATTTAAGAATTTCTGATGATGTCGAACATGGTGCCAACAAACCAAAGTCGAGTAACGAAGAGTCTGGTTCGGTAGTGAGTGCTGTGGTTTTATTAGAGGCAGCTTCAGAGTTTTGGTTGAACTTATAAATTGATACTGGTCTGGTCAATAATTAAAATAATTAAATAGTTTGTCCCATTGGACAAACTATTTAAATTATTGCATTGTCATCGGTCCTCGATAAGATTCATAGTCCGGTTACATAGATTCATAGATACATACCAAGCTACTAAAAATGTATTAAAAAAAGGAAGAGATTCTCAATTCGACGCGTATTTTTTTTTGTCGATGTTCCTCCATAGAAGATTTGATGAATTCGGAGATGGAGGACGGAACTCCTCAAAAAATGAGAGGAAATCACTCGCGACTGATCGCTACACATACTCTGAAGTATGTGTATTGTGTAGTCTTTTAACCATGCGTAGTACATACGAGCATGCATTCATAAGCTAAATTTCTACTTATCATCTTATTTTTACAAGCTTTATTTGTCGTGCTCTGTATGTTTTTCGGAATCCTAAAATAACGAAATGCGCATAACACAATATTCGTATTTATTTATCTGTCAATCGACATATAATATTAATTATTCCAGACATTTAATGTAATTGACATTTTTTTGCTAAAAATAGCGTACCTACTTAACCAAACCAAACCCTCAACCCAAATAGATCTTGCACTAGAATAAGTATTATTTATATAGCATGATCCCATGTTGATTGAAATAGAATTCCCTCATGTACGATCAGTCGATCACTGATGATACTGGACAGTTTACTCAGCTCTGATTCATCTGCATTTTTAATCAAACTTTCCCCTAAAAGTAAAACAATTTATGTAGATATGTTTAGTTCTAGACCAATTTCCAGACCACTGAATAAGCTATAAGTGCTGAGTCACGCTAGTGGTTTATCGAACGTGGTTTGCCGAGTGAATTATTTATTGGAAAGCACTTTCACTGGTAGCTACGCCCAAGTAGTTCAGGTTGCTGAAATGACAATAGTGTTGACTTGAAATACTGTATTCCTTGAAGAATTCTAAGTGTATTTCCCACGAGTTTCCAGTGAATACCTCCATAATATTATGATATGTTCTCCATAGTGGCGTATGTGTTTCTAGAACCTCCTTCCAATTAATATTCTCTATAATTATTTATTCCAACCGAGTAATTATCCTCGACTTGGCCTGTGAGACGTGAAAATTATAAATAGGCGATAATTTGTTTTAACACGTTGGATTTGTAAGCGTCGTCACCTAATAATAAGTGATGATGCAGTCTAAGATTTAGCGGGATAACCTGGCACTTTTTATTACAACCTGATCGGTTTTTAATCGGTATCATACCGGAAAGGGCAAAACATACTAATTTTTAGAGTTCCGTAGTAAACAAAGAACCCTTACAATTTCGCCATGTCCGTCCGTCCGTCCGTCCGCGGTTTAGCCTGAGACTAGTACTAGAAAACTGTAATTTGACAAGGGTGTAAATATTAATCACGGCAACAAATTGGTGAAATAAAATTGTGAAAAATATTTTTTTTGGGGTACCTCCCCTACATGTAAAGTGGGGTTTACCATTTGTGGTACCTGTGGTACCCACCCCATTATGTGGACATTTAGTCTTTCAAAAATATTGTGGCTGGGAACACTATTTTTCGATTCAGGGATCCGTTTGTGAACGCCAAAAATACAGCCGGATTGTGTATTCATCGGATGACTGATAGTTCAGGTTAGTTTCTATTCAAATTATTAAAAACAGTGTTAATTAACGAGTTCTCGACCATTATGCGTATGACATTTTTTTCGTAGAGGTTAACCGTGTGTTAACACGTGGTAATTATTTTAAGTGTGGACACGGACGCGGATCCAGGTAGAGCTGGTCTGGTCATCATCTGATGTAGCTACGAGTACTAAAAGCTTGTATTTTAAAAATATTTTTTTTAATTTACACTTGTTTACACGTTACAAGTTACAACCCGGCTAGTCATAGAACCGACCAGTTGATAAGGCAGACATTTGAAATATCTGCCGTGGGCACTACGATTAAACGATTAGCAAAAAGTAAGTACGGTTTACCATACAACTGTACTGAGACATACGCGACCTAATCATCAAGACAAGCAAACAACTACTCGCAGAATAAACTGGGGAGTTTCGTGTATTTTGCAACTTAAAAATAAAATAAAATTGGTTGTCTGTAAAGTCGGTTTACGGACGATAGGTTTACGTGATAACGTCATAAAGAAACATTGATGAAAAATTGCATACTTTTATGAATTGATTTGAATTATTATCACTGAATTTTCATTATTTTGTATAATACAAAGAATTAGTTAATTAAAAATTACAATTTTCCCTAGTCACAGGCCAACGCTTGGGCCGATCGTGCCTCTCTATCACTTGTTCCGCGCTCTCGCTTGCATGCGCAGGCTCAGGCGGAACGTGACACTTTTTCGTGCGTGCATCGATGTTCATCGATTTATAAGACGTTATCACGTCAATAATATTATAATTTTATTACAAGTATTGCTTAGGTAAAGAAATGCATTCTACATGCACCACCCAGTTACTAAGCAGATACTACTTATACCCACTAATTTACTAGATCTGTCAGATCAATGTTATCGTTGAACTACAAACATTTTCGTTTGTGGTCTTAACCACGTCTTGCAAATGGATTCAAAAGAAGATATAATAATAGTTTAATCGAATATCTTTGACCACATGTCAATAAAGAGGTATTTTATATTTTTAATTATAAACTTTTAATCACCTACTCTTACACACTATTTAATCTGGCGCATAAATTATAACGTGGCAATGGATATAATGATATTTGACATATAGATACTGATATCTGATAGTTTCCTCGCCCAAGGCGCCTTTCGGTCCAACATAATCCAATTCTCTCCGACATGGATGTTGACGGCAGTTGATTACAGATTGAACCTTTGTTATCTTTATATACCTACCTGAGTAAAGTGGGTATGCTCTTAGAAATATACGCGAATGCTTAATATAATGATAAAAAATAAATTAAGACATTAAGATTACACTGCCTCTTATGCAAATTCCTTTTATTCGAAACAAAGTCATAGAAAGTTTGTAATTATGTTGATGTTTAGGGTTCCGTACCCAAAGGGTGCCAGCGGGACCCTAATACTAAGCCTCCGCTGTCCGTGTGTCCGTCCGTCCGTCCATCCGTCTGTCAGCGGGCTTTATCTCGTAAACCGTAATAGCTAGACGGTTTGAAATTTTTACAGAGACACATTTCTATTGCCGCTATAACAAAAAATAATAAAAATAAAATAAAATTAAAAATAAAGGGCCTAATGCCATGGGGCCCATGGAAAAGGAGTCGAAATAAAATTTTATTTCTTACCCTGACATGTGAGGTGTCATTGTCTAGAACTCATTAAGTAGAGGTCAAATATATTTTTTATTATTTTTTAGCTACAAAAATGAAGAAATGGGGGGCCGTCAAAGTTTTCGGTTTTAGACCACTTTTGTTACGGGGTCTATCTCAAAATCTTAACTACTTAGGAATTTGAAATTTCTGTGTATTATGTACTATAGTACACTATATATAGTGTATTTAAACAAAAATACTGAATACACCGATTTATGATGCGGTTTATAAGTAAAATTGTGGCCAAAATAAACGAGCATTTTTCCCCATATGCTGATTTAGTACTATCTAGGAACTAAGATATTTAAATATATAGTTAGGCTAGAAAAGTGATTTGGTCGTAATATGTACGGAACCCTAAAATAGCTAGGCCCAACTCGCACTTGGCCGATTTTTAAAAACTTTTATTTCTCTTTTTACGTGTAGTACGTAGCACTAAAAAGAAAATAAAACAGAAATAAAAATCTCATAAAAGAAAATAATTCATGTAAATTGATCTAATCTAATATTATTAAAGAGAGATTTGCTGGTATAATGAAAATGTCGTTCGAATAACATTTACTGAATGATGGAAAAGTTCGAAAACATTAAGTATTTAATATTAAAAACTTAATTAAAACTTAAGGCCTTCTCTCACGGGAGTTTTCATAATTATTATTGTCATTAAATTATGTTTAGTTTACAGAATAGTACATTCAAATCGGTACCAACAAGTAAAATAGATTGTCAAATTGCTGGAAACAACAATTAATCTAGAACATCAGTTTAGAATTTTAGAATAGAATAGAATAGAATAGAATATTATTTATTCATTGACATGAAAACAAAATATAAGAAACAAAATGGAAATACACATGAAAATGGAAAAACAGAAAGTAATTACAATCTAACATAACTAGTGTCTACTATGTGTCATGCCAATGAAAGGGTTCTAGCTCAGCTAAATGCTGTGGATACATATGTAACCACAGCGCTGATATTCTGCTAGGGCCCGAATAAGAGGGTAGTCATTTAAAATAAATAAATATTATACATATGAAAATAACTTATTAGGTAAAATATAAATTTTCTGCTAGTCTCAATTAGTTTAGAACATAAATGCAGATAAAATTTAAGCTAAGCAAAAGATACGTATTACTTTACCGCATTTATAACGAGTATTATCTTAAAACTCCGTGCTTAAGTGAAGTGGAATATGAAAACCTCGTTGAAGGAAGCCGTTTTGCTAACACTTCATGTAAATTAGGTATAAGGAGTGAATTCATTATACTGGGATTTTACGATATGATAACGTCGTTAGAGACACTAGTGAAGAATGATGAAGCCTCGGTTATACTAGAGCAAGTACCCATACTTTTATAGTGAAGTTTAAATCCTACTTAAAAGAGGTAGAGCATTCTGTCCTTGATTTCTGCACAACGCAGGAACTAAAATATGAAAGGAAAAAGGTGACTGATTGACTGATCTATATGAAAGGAAAAAAGATGACTGATTGACTGATCTAAGGAAAAAAGGTGACTGATTGACTGATCTATCATCGCACAGCTCAAATCACATGACGGATCAAGCTGAAAATTGACATACGGATAGCAATTATTAGACGTAGGCATCCGTTAGGAAAGAGTTTTTGAAAATTCAACCCCTCAGGGGTTTGAAAAGCTAGTCAAAATAAATACTAATAGTTTTTGAAAGTGAACATAAAAGGAGTGTATCGGTAGGTATGATATTTTTATATTTATAGAAGAATTTTCACAGGTTTTTTAGCCAAAAGTTGTTCGTTATTGTATTGCCCTTGGTAGGTAGGTATAGCGCAAAAGTGTACGAGGTTGTTCATTATAAACCTTAATATCTTAGATAATAATATTCAAAGACCTATTAATAGCATTTAGCTAAAAGTTAAAATATGAACTATTAAGGGTAATGAATTAAGTATTTTAATTTATTTATTGTCATTCAACCATCTCAACTTCGGCCCACTTGCAGTTGAGTTAGCTGCTGCTTTGACAGATTTCGTATAAAGCGTCTGTCAAAATTACTAATTAGACTAGGCAATGGGGCGGTCTGTTGTATGGAGACCCCCGCATCAAATCCTCAGTCGATGAAACTTGGCAGGGTTGTAGTATGGGATGACCCAAAATTTACACAAAAATATCCAAAAAAAAATCCATGCGGAAGTTAGGTATTTATACCTAAAAGTACAAATAGCTCAATATTTTGAACAGAATAATTTCTCCGTCCAATTTTTTTTTACCAAACTAATTATTAGCCTTAATAAGAGGTACTTGATAAAAATCCAAAACTTTTTTCAAACCGAACTGTCACTTTTTAAAGAGGTTTCCTTTTTTGTCCGTAATTTCGACAAAAAAATTGCTCAGTCAATTTTTTATTTCTAAATGTCCTTAAAATGTAATTTAGCATGACGTGTAAGAAAATCCAAAAAAAAATCCATACCTAAATCTATTTATCTTACTTCAACTGAAAATTGTTTATAACTCGGTATGAAAAATTTCTCAATCCAATTTCTTTTTTTTTTCATAGTATAGTCACATTTACACTCTTATCCTAAATATCCAAAAAAATTATCACGAAGAACATCGATATTGAAACAGAGTTTTATAAATCTAAACTGCGTTTTCGCGATAATGTACCTTAACTCTTGAATCATTGGGTATAGTTTAGCGTGCGCGAGAGAAGCGACTTCACAAGATAATATATTACTACATGCCTTCTACAATGCTAAATATTGAACATAAACGTGTAACTGAACATTAATTTATTTGTACAAGCTTAAGCTTATAAGTAAGTAGTCTAGGTAAGTAAATAAAAATTCAAATTCAAATTTTTATCATTACTTGGATTTGAGGAAATAAAGGAGGAAATTTATTAAATATGTTTTGTTTAAGTACGTATTTGGCACGCCCGAAATTTGCAAACTGTTTAAAGCATAATGCTAGACAGTTTATGCAACTAATGTCGACGCTGGAAATTTCAAATGTCGTAAGGGACATTCTGTCGTAAGTACACTTGATTCACCATCGAACTTGGAATTTTTCTCTCTATCGATCTGTATAATTATTTAAAATTTTGATATATCTTAAAAATAAGGACTGGAGATACGAAATGTAATACTTTGTAGTAAGTAACAAAAAAGTAAAATTTTAGTTAGTATAGATCAAATTTTAGATTCTAACTTTCTTGTAGCTTTTTGTAATGTCGTAATTCATTTCAAGCTGTCTGGTTTCGATGCTGTAACGCGTCTACAAAAATTAAAAATTTTTTACGATCTTAAATCTATTTTGGTATTTAAAAATTTTGAATTAACATTGACGTAAGTAGCAATGAATTGATATCAACGCTGGAGATTTCAAATGTAGTAAGGGACATTTTGTCGTAAGTACACTTGATACACCAATGAACTTGAAATTTTTATCTCTATCGATCTGTATATTTTAAATTTTGATATCACTTATAAATAAGGACTGGAGATACGAGATGTAATATTTGTAGTAAGTAATAAAAAAAATTTTTAGGTCGTATAGATCAAATTTTAGATTCTGACTTAGTAAATATTTTCGCGATTGCTTCGCTCGCGAAAATTTCAATTACAGATTGATATTTTAGGTATCAAGTATGGAATACATAGCTGCGTAGTAGGGCCGTTAATCACTGGCCTATATCATTGAGCTCAAGGTACCAACTCCTCAATCCTGATGCTGCTGGGCTTCGGCCCACCAGACTCAGCCAGCCTTAATTAAATCATTGGGTTGTTAAAATAATCTAGGAACTGACACAATATTGTAGAGATTTGTAGGGCTGGCAAAATTTGAATAGTCTACTGGTGGCAAATGTGTAAATCCGCCACTGGTGTGCGTTGCGCCTCCGTTTGTTTCGACGTTTCTTATATGCCCGTCCCACTTCAACATACGTGTAGAAATAAAGATTATATAATATGTAATTTATAGAGGCGTTTGAAGTTAGTTTTTTGAAAATGAATGAAATGAATAAAAAATATTTCTATTCCATTCTAAAATCATTATTATTTTAAGTTTTTAGTGGCGTAGGAGTGCAATATCCTGCAGCATCACGTCTGATTTTCAGGTCAGGTGATCTGAAGTTCACGGTGTAGTCTAACTAAAGGTCTTTACAATATGAATGCACAATCGAAAATTCCTTAAGAGTGCAGCACCCTGCAGCATCAGAATTGAGGAGTTGGGGCCTCGAGCTTAACGATGTAGTCTATGCTTGATACCTATATTACTTACATTATTAATACACAATCGATATTACCGATATAAACTTCCTTTTTTTGAAGTCAATTATAAAGTATCTAACTTTATTTTAGAGTAAATGAAATACAAAAATGGAAAATTAAAACATCCAAAGACATTACAAAGTATATTGTTTTTAACATACTTGGTAATTTCTTGAAATAATAAGTTTTAAATATTTAAGAATCAACCTTAGCCTAAACGACACAAACAGCAAAAGGCGTTAGCTTAGTTTATTTGCAAATAGCAAAAGCTCTTTGTTATTAAACTAAGTCAATTTAAAAAAATGAATTAAAGAAGTGTCTCGATGAAATGATTGTTAAAAATCAATGGAAGAAGAGTCCAAGGGAGTCTACATTTCAAATGCACCAAAAATCTTCTAAAGATGTAAGAATTGAATTGGAACCTGAAATATCTGTAGCAAAATGCAATGATCTGAAAAGTTTATGCAAATATAGAACAATATCAATACGGTTTTATACTTCAATGTTCTAAAAAAAACTCTAAAATTATCAAGCAATGAGTTGTCTTCTATTTAAGAGTACTACTATTTTCTATTTATTTAAGCTTTATATCACGAAATAGCTGAGTGAGCAAGACTTTTCAGGCAATTACGACAAAATGATTTCTATTATATTATTAGGCTTAGGGTGTAAGTTTCTTTTGACGTGATAACGTCTTATAAATCGATGAACACTGGCTGCACGCACGAAAAAGTGTCACGTTCCGCCTGAGCCTGAGGGTGAAAGCGAGAGCACGGAACAAGCGATAGAGAGGCATGATCGGCCCAAGCTTTGGCTTGTGACACATTTATTCATCAATGTTTCTTTATGACGTTATCACGTAAAACTATGGTCCGTAAACCGACTTTGCAGACAACCAATTTTTTTAAAATTTTATTCCAAAATTTTACGATATTATTATATTAAATTGACTATTCATATTTTTTTGGTATACTATACAAGATGATGCCCGCGACTTCGTCCGCGTGATTTAAGGTTTTTTGATTCCCACGGGAAAAAAGTAGCCTATGTCTTAATCCTGTTTATAAGCTATCTCCATTCCAAATTTCCGCCAAATCGGTTCATTCGTGAAAAAGTAATAAACATCCATCCATACATCCTCACAAACTTTCGCATTTATATTAGTAGGAACTAGGATAGTAGGATATACTGCATCACAAAAAAAAAAATATTTTTTTGTGATGCAACTACAAATTTACGATTTTCGGATTTTTCCCTATACTTGTGCTACATGACATTGCTTCATGCCAAATTTCATCATTCTAGGTCAACAGGAAGTACCCTCTAGGTCTTGCAAGTGTTAAAATATGCGGCATAGACGGACCATAAAAGGCCGTATCTTTTGATTGCGTTGACTTAGATTTTGTCACAGCTACAAGGGATTGCAGACCTGAGTATTTGATATTATTTTCAACTTGATACCTCCACGTGTTCCTGAGAAAATGGGTATTGACAGACGGACAACAGACGGACGGACAGATAGACGGACAAAGAAGTGATTCTATAAGGGTTCCGTTTTTAGTACGGAGTACGGAACCCTAAAAATGAGAGTTATGACAGTTTAAAAGGTAAAATTTTGTTTGGTCCTCCTGAAAAGTAGGGGTTTGTCGCTTACAACATTTGAAAATTCCATCGTCGATGTATCGGATTACACACGGACCTCAGATTACAAAGGGCGTAAAGGACATTTTGGCCAAAACTTGAACTTTTTAATGGTATCATACTCAGTTTTTTACGCACTTTCGATCTGTCTTATTTACGTCTCAATATTCACTAAAAATGTCGTTTACGACCTAAATTTTTGGTGTTCTTAAACATGAATTGTCGAATAAATAGGTCACTACTAATGGTACTACACTATGTAATGGTCTTAAGGCACCTTGAGCTAAAACGTAATATCATCAATTTTTTTTTAATTTTAAAAAGAAAAAAAATATTGATATCTATTTCTTCTTTATCAACCTATAAACGTCCACCCGCTTTCAGGAGTTCCGCAATGATTCCGTCATCACCAGGCACCTTGTTGTTCTTGAGCTGTTTGAGAGCCATACTAATCTCGTATAGGCTGACTGACATCCGGGACATCTTCGGTATAGTTCATAAATCACAACGAATAATTGATCGTCATAGTCACCGTCGTTGGCAACAGTTTTTGATTGAAAATTGCACTGTCGATTCAACGAAATACAGTTAGTTGATTATCGAGTGCAGGCTCGCGTCACTGTAGAAAAAATATAATGTCGATATAATAGGCAAATATGTCGGGTCTCGTGACGTCACCACGCTCCTGCTTCCCTTGATGGATTAAATATAAAATATTTCTTTCTAAAATGTTTATAGTTTTTAATGCGCTTGATTATTTTTTTGGATATTTTGAAACTTGATACAAAAAAAATAATTGTAATCATATCAATAAAAAAAATGGATGGAGAAATTTTCCACTGTGAGTAAAAGGGTAGTTTTTGAAAAAAATATAATCTCTTGGTAGATTGTTTGGATTTTCAAGTTGTAGGTACAAAACGGCTATAAAAGGATATTCCAGTGAAGAAAATTCACAGAGCAATTTTCCGCTGCAAGTTACATAAAAAAACGTATTTTTCAAAATTTGGTGGTTTCAACTAGGAGTATATTTTGGATATTTTATATTTTGTTTCAAGACTTTACATGAATGCTTCAGGTGAAGAAAGTTTTGACCGTGCATTTTGCCGAACTGAGATATTAAGCATAAAAGAGTTTAGGTAAAAATACCTAACTTCCGTTCTAATTTTTTTTGGATATTTATAAAATACGTTTAACTATCTATTTAATGATACTTTATCATTCTGTAAAGTTTCGTCGCCTGAGGAATTGATGTTGGGGTCCACTAGCTTCATTGCCTAGACTAAATTTATTCCTTGTTTAAATGTTACCCGGCGTCTCTGCAAGCGGGCCTAATAGGGCACAGGTCTCCTCTAAAATAAGAATAGTTTTTTTAAGGTTTTAGTCTACCACGCTAGCCAAGTGTGAGTTGACAGTCTTCACTCACCTTTTAAGTATTCGATGTAACTTAAATGACGACGTGTACCTAATATACGAGTATAAATATTTAAACTTCTGTAGTCTACGCAATAAAGGTAAGTAGGTATATAAACAAGGTAAGTAGGTATATAAGTAGGTATGCAACGACTTTAAATGCCTTCATAATTATTATAAGTGCCCAACGTTCTAGTAAATTAAGCTAAAGGAACTTAAATTACACTTTATGGTCTATTTCTGGTTTAGCGACAGTTTACCTTTTCGCCTAATAAATCTAATCAACCGGATTCACTTAAAATAACCGCGCATACATGTGCATTCAAACAAAACACTAATTGTAGTTGTGCCACCCTAGATCATGTCCAAAATATAAAATACTTAGGAGTTATTATAGATAACACACTTTCCTGGAATCAACAAATAGACTCACTTGTGAATAAGACTAGAAAACTAATATTTGTTTTTAAAAATTTAAGATCAGTCCTAGATTTTAAAAATTTAAAAATAGTTTATTTCGCGTTAGCTCAAACTATCTTATCTTATTGCATTACGTCTTGGGGTCACTGTAACAAAACTCTTATGCTAAGACTTGAAAGAGCGCAGAGAGCAGTGCTGAAAGTAATGCTTAGTAAACCGGTTAGATTTCCAACTATTGAATTATATAGTATCGCCGAAGTACTTTCAGTTAGGAAAATTTATATCTTTCAAGTTATTCTAAGAAAACATAAAGAATTGTATTACGACCCTAGTATTTTAAATAAAAATAAAAGAAGGCCTGATCGAGTATGTCTGTTAAAACCTTCTCGCATATTACTCGCTAAGCGGCAATACTACTATGCTAGTCCGAAATTATACAATAAAATTAATAATCTACTTAATATCTATCCGTTAAATAATAATAAATGTAAAAGCGTTATTACAAGATGGCTAAAGTCCCTGACTTATAGTGATTTAGAAGATCTTATGAAATGAAATACATGCACATACATAAAACACGCACACACACACACACACGCACACACACACACACACACACATGCACACACATGCACACATGCACAGACACATAGGTACACACACGCAATACTTTTTCCCTTTTTTTTATTCATAATATTTATTTAATTGTTAATTATATTTATGGATATGTAAGCGTTAATGGTTGCGCGACAGTTTTTATACTATTGTAACCATTAACGTTCTATATTAAGTACATGTTTTATTTCCTTTGTATATTAAGACTTATATATTATATTAAATTAAATTAAATTAATTTAAATTAAATTAAATAGTAGGGATACTGTCAGGTTTGTCTGAATGCGCTTTTATCTCAAAAAGACATAATTATTAATTGCCCGGTCAAATAAGACCAAAAAATAGGAGTGAGGTTTTTGTTAGGGCTAATTTTATGATAAAACTTACAGTTTTGCTGAAAATCACGAAAAAATACCCGTTTTTGTGACCTTTGACCCGAGTAAATTTTTTTCCAGGTATCGGATCGATGAGGATTTTTCACACTTAATTTATAATAAGTGTTTTGAACAATCATACCAATTTTCAGCCAAGTGTGAATTATTGTACTGAGCCCATAGTTCACAAATCACAATACATATTATGACGATTACAACTCTTCCAAATTTTTGAATCGTTTTATCTCAAAAACGGTGGCTCTTAGTAAAAAAAAGTATTTAGATATTTTTTATAGATAATCATCTGATCTACAATTTTTAAGCTGATTTTATGATAAAACTTACCGTTTTGGTGAAAATCGTGAAAAAACCCGTTGTTGTGACCTTTGACCCCGAGTAAATTTTTCTCCAGGTATCGGATCGATGAGGACTTTTCACACTTAATTTATAATAGTGTTTTGAACAATCTTACCAATTTTCAGCCAAGTGTGAATTATTGTACTGAGCCCATAGTTCACAAATCACAATACATATTATGACGATTACAACTCTTTCAAATTTTTGAATCGTTATATCTCAAAAACGGTGGCTCTTAGTAAAAAAAGTATTAAGACATTTTTTATAGATAATCATCTGATCTAAAATTATTGTAAAAGCTAATTTTATGATAAAACTTACCGTTTTGGTGAAAATCGCGAAAAAAACCCGTTGTTGTGACCTTTGACCCCGAGTAAATTTTTTTTGTCTAATTTGTTTTGTTTGACGTGTCGGATCGATGAGGACTTTTCACATTTCATTTATAATAGTGTTTTGAACAATCCTACCAATTTTCAGCCAAGTGGGAATTATATTGTAACCTTGGATGTCTAAATTGACCGGGCTATAATGTCCTCCCAACCGAATCCGATCACGGTGGCCCATTTTCACAGATATTAGTCGTCTGCGCCGGAAATATTATAGTGCACAAGGGTGTGTGCAAACACAGGTCTGTGCACTCTCTATTACCTCACTCTCATAGTCCGATGGGATGGAAATCCGACACGAACGAAAAGAGATCCGACGATGGCTTTACGTGCTCTCCGAGGCATAGGGGTGACACACCTCTTTCTAACTCGGGGCTAGTACTGAGAATTTAACAGAAGAATTTAATATAAAAAATATTTTAAAAAAAACGACCGCACCACTACAAAGTATATAATATTATGTATAATTTATTGTAGATTTTTTCAAAACCTCAAACGATTTCGATAGAATTTAAATGTGACCACCTGGGAAGTATGCCTTTTCAAACAAAAAAAGAATTTTCCAAATCGGTTCAGGCGTCTTCGAGTATCAGTGAACATACATAAAAAAAAGATTCCGACGAATTGATAGCCTCCTCCTTTTTTGAAGTCGGTTAGAAACACAATTCATTTCTTTGTCCTACCCAGGAATCCGCAATCGAAAATGCTAACCACTAGACCAACGAGATATAACAATAATCATTTATCATCTCTCAAATTGCTAAAAGTGGAAATTAAGTTAGCGTATTCGAAGTCAAAGAAATTGTTTGCTGTCAAAACAAGTATGAACAGGTGGTCTGATCATCAATATTAGTTGACCTCAAATAAATCTAAGCAATAATATCTCAACGGATACCGCAATATATGAGGGCTTGGACAGACAAAAAACGTGGCGATAGCGACACGGCCGCGACATTGTCAACCGGTCGCTATGTTTATCCAATATCTATATACCTATCCAATCCAACACCTACAGATTTAATATCGCCTAAAGTAGTCTACAGTTAAGCACTTGATAAAACAAGTACCAGCGAACTCAATACGTAAATATAAAACAAAACTTGAGAGGTGTCAAGGGACACCCGGATGGAACGAAGTTCCTTTCGATTAATTAGTGAAGGAATTGTAATAAACTAGTGGTGTTATGTATTAAATCGATTAACTACGATGAATTATATTTAGTTTATTTCTATTGCAGCAATGTTACAAAACCAAAGAGTTACTCTGGTTTTTTAACAGATGGCGTTAGTAGTACAATAACATTTTATCCAATTTATACAATAAAATATTGGGGAAAAATTCCACATGTAGAAATTATTTAAAATAAAATTGAAAATAGAAAATTCAGTCTGTCGAGCTGGGATTCGAACCATCAACTTTTAACCTGTTAAGCGACTGCCGAAGCCACTAGGCTACGGAGACCCAATATCGTACCGCGAAAATACGGAACACAATGCAAAATTCACATTCAACAAAAAAGTGTCGGTTTCAAAAATGTGTCGAGTGTCGGTTCCTTAATTTTTTCCGTCTAGCCCCCTTCCGCACCGCGCGATAAGGAACTTACGTTCCAATAAATGAGTAGACGAATGGATCAATTTTATTATCGACACGTTTTTCTACAGACTCTAGGTCTGTAGAAAAACGTGTCGATATTTATATTTTTATATTTATATTTTCGACCGTCAATCTGCAGATTTGGGATTAGATCCATTAATAACGGTCTTTACAAGTAGTTTCAAGAAGTTGTGATAGCTAATAAGCAACTGCGTGAAGTTGTTCTTAATAGTACGTGGAGCATGCTTCATATACTTCAGTAACTATTATAAATCATTCATGTTTTCTGTGTGACTTTAAATAATATTAATACCGTTTCGCTTTATGTTTATCAAAGGCTTTAAACTAAAATTACACAACATAATAATAATCTCATATTATTATACTATTCGCATTCGCATTGGGCCTGCGTGGTGGACTATGGCCTATAACCCTTCATGAGAGGAGACCTGCGCTCAGTACTGAGCTGTTGATGGGTTGCTAATGATGATGATGATGATGATGTTGATTATTATACTAAATAACAGTTATGTACGTATTTTTAATTAGTGATTATTTTACATTTTAATGTCCATAATAAGTTTTATTATGTTAGTTAAGTATACAAAGTAGGTTGATGTTTTTAAATTGAAAATCGGTTAGGTAAGTTTGAGGTAATATCGGACTATTTTATACCTCAACCCAACCTCTCTGTAACTGTAAACGACTGTACTTTGTGCGTGCGGTCGGGTTGTGCATGAAAAAAATTAATAAAAATGAATTATCACAACTCGACCATTTGGAAGAGTTTATTGCGGTCGAGATGTGCAACGACCCAAAATATGGGACACTAAAAGCAATTGTTTAATACATCAGGTCGTACCTATTAACTTGCAAACTGTTAGTAATAGTAGGTAGTCATTTTATTGATTTAATATTATTATTCGACCTCAGATAAACCTGTGTAATAATGTACGACTACGGAAACCTTAATAGCGCATGAGCTATATAAAACAATTATAGTGTCATTACATTTTATTGATAATGATAAGACACACTTATTACTTTACAAGTAATATATGCAACATCTTTGGGGTTCCTATTTTCCAGTATGAGACCGTATCTCATCCTTTATAATCATTACTATACTAGTACTTAAGTCATTAGTATATTTTATACACAAATATACATATTTTATAATATTTTTAGGAAGTAGGATGACAAATAAATTCCTTTCATTTGATTTTAAACGTGAGCAATTGCCAATTTACGAAATATGGAATTTTCAGATGGACATGGAAAAGTTCGATTCCTGTTTTCTTTTCATCAACCGTACTAGCCGAAGTCGATTCCGATTTAAAACTAGGAAATCAGTACTGCCCTCGATAAATAAATTCGAGCGAGCCATTTGTCTTGCGTCTGAGGAAACCTGTTGGCTGCCATCCAACTTTTTGCGGTGCTCCTTTACGGCACAATTGCTTGGAAAAGAATTTTAATCTCCCGTCTCACCTTTTGCCCGATTGTTTTACCATTTATATCGACGTAAGCGCTATGACCGCTTTTTCTTGTATAATTATGGTCCGTGCTGCATTTAATTTTAGATAGAGTACATCCGTTGATTACAAACTGCACCGAAGATACACAGTATCTTGAGAGTACTCTTCAATGTTCATTAAAAAAATTTAACCTAGATAATATTCTCTATATTGACCCCTTATTTTTAATGGTATGGTATGTGGTATAATTATTATAGGTAGCGGCACGAAAGTCTAGCGCTGAACAAAATAGCTGCGCATGGGGTACTGTCGCGCAACCAATGACGACGGCTGGAATGCGACTGGAGCGCCAATCAGCGCCATGATACCCTATTTTCGACTTCTGCGCAATATCGGTCACCGCTAGACTTTCGTGCCGCTACCTTTACTAATACTAGTATGGTCCCTTATTTTCTTAAGGTAGTAAGTATTACGTTTACCAGTATGGTACCAGTGCCCATAGAAGTCTGCTAATCCATACTTGTCCACGTGGACTATAAACTCTTCTCGTTCGAGAGGAGTGTGACAAGTAAATATATGGGCTGGCGACTGGTTGAGATGAATTAATTAACCTTCTTTCCAATTCTATTTTATATATAGGTAAATAAAAATCAATGTTTGTATGTTTGTCCTCTATGCGTTCCGAAACCATTGATCAGATTGTGATGACCCTTTGGTAGGGTGTCCAGACCGCCTAGCATGCACGTCGAAGTGATATCTCGCGCGAAGAGAGAGAGAGAGATATTGTCGATGTAGACTAATTTGTCATCCGACGAATTCATGTGCAACCATGTTAGTTTCCATAGAGATATAGAGATAATACGAGAAAAGGCGTAGACAAAATTTTCTCGCGCGTGCATGCCTAGGCCTGCTGGAGACGTCCGCGAGGATTCATGGCCCAAAAAATCTAAAATATAATTTCATTCTAGTTTACGTGGTATTGCAACGCATGCGGGGTACAGTTATTTTTATTATAATATAAAAAATGCTTTCGGACACCTTTTATAATATGAGTTTTTTTATCTATCTGGTTATTTGTATATCAATGGCATACATACTTGTAATTATCTTCCTTATACTGTGCTTGTATTGAGATTCCTCGCGACTCTCGAGATTCAATAAAAAGATTAAAATCATGTGTATTTTCTTGTCGCAAAAGGAATGTTTTGAATACTTGTAAAGTATTCGTAATTTTCAAATATTTTCCCTTAGCTTTTTCCTGGATTTGTATAATATTTATTATACAGAATAAATAATAACATACAGAACCAACTTAACACTTGTTTTTTTACTGTCAAATAATAATTAACTTAGCTTTTATATCCGATTTTGTATGCATTTCCGAGTCAATTTTTAGTTTCAGTAGACCGATTTTGATGATAGTTTTACCGGGAGCAGTATGTATTTTTTCGAATTGTAAATGTTTCCTGTTTTCTACGTAATAACGATCGTATTTTATAATAGTGCCTAAAGACCGACTCTACCTAACATACAAATCTTATTTGGATTCACTTTACCATTCATAGACGAGGTCGAACTTGTGAGGAGACTAGTTTCAGTACTCTGTCAATACACTCACTAAAGAACAAAGGCAAGGGTCCATACTTCATTTTACCTGAAATCGATTCGAAGCATCTATGCATGAAAAATTGTTAAAACCGTAGAGGTTCCATTACTAAAACATAATTACTGAGATTTTTCGTTTGAGGAACTCACAAAAAAATATATTAACAACTTTATATGTATTTTGAGGTTATAAAAATATGTAGATAGGTATAAAGACGTAGTCGTAATTCCTACTTCCATGTTATTTTAAGTTCTAATTTGTCATTGATGATGGATGTGTTTCTTAGTAGTCTATAGAACACTCTACATATACAAAACTCTTGAATTTCCGGGCGAGCAATGTCATCGAGCAACGATCCAAACTCAAAGAGCGATATGAATTAATCAGATGATGGTTCATTATTTAACAATTATTTAACCAAGGCAAAAGATGTAAAACTAATTTCATATAAAAACGAACTAATTTAGATACTTTGTTTTGTATAAATCATATTCGTAGACGCCTCCTAAAACATTCAATTATAATTCTGCCATTGTTCTTTGAGTGGATCAAAATACCACTGCGTCAAAGACACAACTTAACTCCGTTGCTACGTGGGTTTGCGCCTAATTTGCCCAGCAGTTATGAACAAAATGAAGTCATTAATGTTGATTTTAGTATTGAGATTGTGTGAGAAAATCTAAAATAGGAATCGATTACAAAATAAAAAATTAATTACATCCGGGCGAATGGTTTGTGTCTCCATCCCACACATTCCAACTTACAATAACACGTATTTTCCAAAGGTTAAACTAATTGCATCTCTGAATGATATACGCTTTGATACATTGTATTAAATGTTTTAGAGATAAATATCTTTGAAACAAAGCTCTAAATAACAGTGGTTAGGACTGCGGTTTCCTATTCGGGGGGTCGCAGGTTTGATCCCGGGTACCACAGATTTTTAGGAGTTATGTGTATTTTAAGAATATAATTACTTGCTTTAAAGGTGATGGAAAACGTCGCGAGGAGACTTGCATGCCTAACAGTTCTCCACAATGCATGTTTTCAAATTGTGAAGTGTGCCAAACCTCACTTGGTATGGTGTACCTCATCATCATCATTCATTAGCAACCCATCAACGGCTCACTACTGAGCGCAGGTCTCCTCTCAGAGAAGGGTTATAGGCCATAGTCCACCACGCTGGCCCAATGTGAATTGGCGGACTTCACACACCTTCAAGAACATTATGAAGAACTCTCAGGTGTGCAGGTTTCCTCACGATGTTTTCCTTCACCGTTGAAGCAAGTGATATTTAATTGCTTAAACGCACTTGACTCCGAAAAATCAGAGGTGCGTACCCGGGATCGAACCTGCGACCCCCCGAATAGGAGACCACAGTCCTAACCACGAGGCTATCACTTCTTCTGGTGTACCTACAATGGCCTAAACCCTTCTCAAGGAGACCTGTGACATATATAGTGGGCCAGCAATAAGTTGAGATAAATGAGGCAATAAAATATCTCCATAGCGAAACCACTGACGCGCCTGTATTACAAAGGTGTTATCGTAGCATCGCCAAAATCAAAGAGATAGCATTCATCGTCATACCTCCGCAGAATGGTAAATACTAATTCAATACACGAACTGACCTACATTTTTATAAATCAAACATCTTCAAACCCGACCATCGAGTTGCTTTAGGGCCTCCCTAGGATTAGATCAACGGCAACGGGCATATAATTGCGCTTGATTCGGTATTTATTATAAACGCGTAAGTGTGTTTCTCACTCGACTGCGCGACGCAAAGGAGTATTAATGTGTTTATCGGTCTATGTATGTACGTTTGTTTGTTCCTTTGTGGCACTCTAGAGACCAAATGCGTGGGCTGATTTTGATAAGTGGAACGTCGTTAGAATCGCCATGCCAGCGCGAGTGTCAACGAGAACATTAAAAATTTGAAAAATTCAAAATGGCGGATTTTGGACGCCATAATTTGGGGTTTAAAAATTTTTTTCTTCAAATCCTATTGACTTTTTCTTCAAATCCTATTTGCTGAGTTTCTTGCCGGCTCTTCTCAGCAGAATCCGCTTTCCGAACCGGTGGTAGAGTCAGTTTCATAAGAGCCACAGGTTGGCCTACGTGAAACTGAGTGGGGTATCAAATTAAAGGGTTCGAAAAAGTTCTTATTTTTCTCATAAATTTGACAAGCAGCAAAGCAAAGCAGTCGGTTTTTTTATATTTTGTTTGTATGTTAGCTTGTTGGTTCGTCCTTCAATCACAATCTGCAGCAATGAAACAACGGATTTTTTTATTGCTATAATTGAGAACTTGTAGAGGGACTTAGGCTACCCGCTAAGTATCTTGAAAAAAACAGAAGGTTCCCGTGCAATTTTAAAAAATACCTCCACGCAGCCGAAATCGCGGTCAAAAGCTTATTTAAAAAAATTAACTATTTTCAATACTTATCTAAATATTGCCCAATACAAATGCGTTACTATCAAACTTCCGGGATATAAGCTGTCTACTAAAGCTCGATCATCCCAAAATAGCTTTGAGCTATTGCTCTGAAATAGATCAGGATTCAGTAACGGCGTAAGATAGACACACACTCAATATGTATTGTTTACACTCAGTTTTCAATCATTGAATTTTTAAACACAAACATTATACGAGATCAAAAGGATTTTAATAGCAGTTTAAAGATTAACAAGAAGAAGATACATCAGTGAAATAAACACCTTGTTCCGCCTTTTCCTTCTACAGAACAGCATGAAGACACAAGATCGCGTTTGTATCTTAAACCTAGCTTGTACATGTGACTTTTTTCACGTTAAGTTCGATCTTTAAAACCCTTATTTTACCCGCTCAGAGGTTGAATTTTCAAAAATCCTTTCTAAGCGGATGCCATCGTCATAATTGCTATCTGTATGCCAAATTTCAGCACGATCCGTTCAGTGGTTTGAAATTCGTTGATAGATCAGTCAGTCAGTCAATCAGTCACCTTTTCCTTTTATTTATTTAGAAGTAGATTAGCTTTAGACAACATGCAAACTTCAACAACTTCAGCCCTAGCGAAGCACTGACGATTTCGTATCAGCAACTTGTCCAGGAAATGTTTGGAGATTGTCGAATGATACAATAGACATTACAACGGGTCTGAACCAATTTTTGATTCGATGTGTCACGTGATGTCAATCACATAGAAAATACCGTGATTTATATAATTAGACTATGGTTGGACTATGATATTTCGTGCTGGTACACGTTGGTACCAACTCCTTAATTGAAGGAAAATCCATCAAAATATTATACTATAATTTTTTGTTAAATAAGTAAGTAGGGCTTAGTAGTCTTAACAGTCTCAAATAAGAATCTAACTTCGTTTGTATGGCATGCGCTAGGAAAGTCTCCTCTTGAACCTGACATACCTATGTGAGCGAAAAATGTGTATAAAACCCTATGAATGAAACTCTTGCTGCAACTGTGCTTTCTAGGCTGTATTATTGCAAGAGTGTCACTAATAATTGATTGCGATCGTCACTACTATATTGCTAGACTTACACAAATAGTATCGCTTCATTTTCAAAGCTTAGCTCATGTGTTAACTCATCAACTCAACTCATCTTGATTGTAAGAAACTAGGATAGCATCTCTGATGGATAGTAGGAAACAACATACCACAATACAATGTATTGTATTTTAATTCCATTAAACAAAGATGTAATATATCTTTCAAAGGGTAACACAAATAGCTCAGAGCAATTGACTCTCCGATCGAGCGGATAGAATGTGGACACACCCTTAATAATTTATACGATTTGGATTGTTTCTCATTTTGTTTTATTTACTTTCGTCAAGTTTCTACCGACGGGCTGTAAAAATTGCTGCACGTATTTCGCGTACAAAACCTCCCAGTCAAATTAAAAATTAAAAACAAAAAATGATCGTTTAAGTAAAAAACAAATACTTATTTCAGTATTACAATCATTAAACCTGATATTTCTGATGGTTCGAATTATTTGTCTTTTAATGCTGAATTTTTTAAATTGAATAAAAAATAATTATTGTGATAAACTCACTCTAGTCAAAGTGTTATTAAATAGTACACATTATTTACCTTTAAAATTGTATGTATTGATTCTATAATTTCTTAAACAGGCAGGCGAAGCTCGACATCTTGCCAGCTACATAATTGCATCTAGAAATAGACGAAAAACTTTTACGTTTATTACAGACTTCGGAAAGTGCTTTTCTTTGAAATTGCTTTGTCAAAATGGGTGGTCCGTTTAATGATATAGACTTTACAGAGACTTAAAGTAGGTTTATGGGCGATTGAACGCGTCAAAACTGTTCATTAGACATTCTATTCAGTCCTTCGTCGGTAACCTTTTCGGTCACATTATTATGACGAAGAGGTATTTTAAATAGTTTTTAAGTTATTAGTTACTAGATGATGTCCGCGACTTCGTCCACGTGGTTTTAGTTTTAAAATCCCGCGGGAACTATTTGATTTTCCGGGATAAAAATCAGTCTATGCCACTCTCCAGGTTCTCAACTATACTCATGTAAAATTATGTCGATCTGGAGCTCTGTTACAGCGTGATTGAAGGATAAACCAACAATCAAACATAGTTTCGCATTTTTAATATTAGTAAGCAATATTATCTAAGTTCACCGAACATTTTCGGGAAAATAATACGACATAACAAATCTGCAGTTCATTTACCTGCATGTCTAATAAAATAATGATAATACCTACCCCTATCACTATGATACTAAACTGTAGTTGAAAATGTTACATCACGGGCCGATTTCCAAACGTAAAATAAGTCGAGCGTTTTGATGTTTTCATAGATTTTCAATACAAAAACTGTCAGAACGCGTCACTCGACGTTGTTGAAATCGGCACTTAATATTAATGAACATCGAACTTCAATATACAATAGTAATAAATGTAGTTAAGTAATTTTAAGAGTGTAATTAATTATTCCGAAATTAAACTCTGTACGATGTTACACCATGATTAGTGTAGAGTTAATGATTATAATGTCGCGTAACGTAAGCCAATGCTTCTGCAAGTTCTGCAATATAAGAAAGATTACATCAATGATTAATGAATGCTTCTAATTATTATTTTAATGATTTTAGAGTAAGTTATTGTGACACTGAATTGGAAACTTTATTTTTAATTTTATTTTTATTATTTATGTACATAAAAACAATCCTTAAAAATAATAATAGATGACGTGGACAAAGGTGAAGCTTATCTCTAAGAAGAGATTTCTTCCAGCTTCCCTTGACAGTGAGTAAAGCAAAATTAGAAAGTGGTATAGATTTAAAAAATGTACATATCTACATACCTATATATACTAGAATAAAATATAATATAAATATAATATAATCAACTAAAAATACACAAAAATATATTATACATAAAAACATACATACCTACATATATTATATACATAAACTTTTAGTCCATAGAATAGAATAGAAATGTTTTTATTCAAATAAACTTTTTTACAAGTGCTTTTGAATCGTCGATGAGTTCACTACTGGTTCGGAATGCCCTTCCTGCCGAGAAGAACCAGCAAGAAACTCGGCGGTTGCTCTTTTCAAAACAAGTTTACAGTTCAATAGATACTATGCTATATAAGCAGTGTTTCCACAATGAGTTCCACAAAAGCATACCTAATTATAATTCAACACATCTTAAGACGGGCAGACAGATAGTAGCCCCATTCCCGCCGGTGGAACCCGTTCATGAGCATGACGCATGACCCAGCCATTGCTTCGCTCAACCATATTTGAGGGAACGTAACAACCCGCACCACACGACACCACCACAGAAATGTTTAAAGAGTGGTGGGTACCAGCATCTAGGGTACTGCGGTGACATTGATGTGGTTTTAGATTTATGTATACTTACTTTTTAATTTTAGGAGTAAATATTGTAAGTAATAATAATTGTTCAATAAATTATTTTCAAAATTAGATTCGATAAGGTTACGTACACGTTACTTTACACATAGGTATGTCTAAAGGTGAATACAAATTACAAATATTAAAATTCTTTCGGAATCATATACTCAATTAAGGTGGATTAAACGACAAAGTAGGCTTATGGCATTCTAATTATAGAATATTGAGTTGGACGTGAGTTACTCACAAATTAGTCGATATTCTGGCTAATTTTTTAAACTGGACTTTCAAATAAAGATTTTTATATAAACCTGTGAAGATGATACTGCCAATCGCGCAATTAGAATGCCATAAGCTTACTTTATCGTATTAGTTTACAAATTGCGAAAAGCCAAATTAAATTTGAATGTCGCGGGCAGAATCCTTACGTCCCTAGGGAGTCTACGTAAGGACTTTTGCACTTAACGTATTAAAAATGACGCTGTTAATAAAAAAGGATTAAACAATGTGAGTCAATCTAAATTATTATAAGTAAGATACTGCGGTGGCATTTAATGGAAAAGCAACAAGATTTCTGTTTAAAAATAGCTACTCTAGACCTAATTTACATGAATAGCGGTGCCTTCGTCCTTTTGTCTTTAGATTAGCAATTAATTATTCTACTTCGAGCCGCTTCACACATTATGCTTTTAATATCGGCGATTGGCGATCTTGTCGCAATTCGGCTACCCTAAGTGTTTATGGTTAAACCTTCAATCACGCAGCAACAAAGCAAGCAATGAATCAATGAATCGTGATTTTTAGCAAGGGTACAGATAAGACCTGTTACAAAAGCTACATATTATTATTTACATTTATTTCATTTATATCATATAATTTACATTTTTAAATATTTGATTATAAAAAAAAACATTTAAAAATATGAAAAATAGCGGTCCACCGGCCTCGGGAACAGGGTCCAAGCAACCGACGGTCAGGGCCCCAGAGAGAGGAACCTCCTGACTATGCGAGCCGTGTCCAGGAGAACAGCCTTCTGAATTTGGCCCTTGACCCAGCTACCCAACGAGAGCCTCGAAAGATGTTGGTCGAGGCTCTTGGCTATAAGACCATTAGCGGTGACGACTATCGGTACAATGATTGCTGAGTCTACATTCCACATGGCGACAACCTCGTGCGCCAAATCGAGATACTTGGTGAGTTTCTCTTTCTCGGCTTTCACGAGGTTCTCGTCATGCGGGACAGCAACATCAACAATCATTGCACGGCGCTCTGATCGATCTATCACCACTATGTCAGGCTTATTGGCTACAATAGTCCTGTCTGTAATGATAGATCGATCCCAGTACAGTGTGATATGACCATTTTCAAGAACTGGGTCGGGCACATACTTGTAGTACGGTACCTCCGATTCCACAAGATTGTATTTCAAGGCAAGTTGCTGGTGGATAATCCTGGCCACTTGGTTATGTCTGTGTAAGTATTCGCCGTTAGCCAGATGAGAACAACCAGAGACAATGTGACGGATAGTTTCTTCAGGACGGCGACATGCCCGACATACGTCTACCGTTCCATCCTTCACAATGTATTTTCTGTAATTGTTTGTCATCATGACCTCGTCCATAATTGCACATACAAACCCTTCCGTTTCCCCAAAGAGGTCACCAAAGCGCAGCCAGGCCACGGACGCTTCAAAGTCAACATCAGGCCCGTGGAGGGCCCGATAAAAGCGTCCGTGAAGCTCCTTACCTTGCCATACAACCCTGCGGTCATTGGTACTGAGCACCACAGGTATGCGCCAGTTCTCGTTAGCCAAGGAGAGCGGCGTCAGACCCCTGTCCACTGCGACCACATCGCGGTGCATCTCCGTCTTGGCGTGGAGAAAATACTCCCTGAGACTGCACACCTCGCGGTTGTGGAGGGTTTTGGCATTCAAAAGGCCTCTTCCCCCACACTTCCGCGGAATGTACAGCCTCATCACCGAGGAGCGCGGGTGATGCATCCGATATGCGGTCAGCAGCGCACGTACTTGTCTGTCCAGGGCGTCAAGCTCAGTCTGAGTCCACCTGATTATGCCGAAGGAATACATCAAGACCGGCATGACCCAACCGTTGAAGGCGCGCACCTTATTGCCGCCCGACAAAAGGCTTTTCAGCACTTTCTTCAGACGGCCAAGGAAACGCTCCCTCACCGACTGCCTCATGTCGGCCTCTCTGATACCTAACGCCTCCGCCATGCCCAAGTATTTGTAGGCTTCAGTTGGGGAGAGCGATCTGAGGTATATGGAATCCGAGAGCTCAACCCCCTCAGATTCCACAATCCTCCCTCGCTTTACATGCATGACCGCACATTTGTCCACACCAAATTCCATCCTAATGGAATCACTAAAGGCTTTAGTTACCTTTAGTAACTCTAGTAGATGTGATTTGTTGGGGGCAATGAGTTTTAGGTCATCCATGTAAAGGAGGTGTGATATAACCTGACCACCTCTCCTCAACCGGTAACCTAGCCCTGAATTCTCCAAGAGAGTACTCAGAGGATCCAGAGCCAGGCAAAACCACAAAGGACTCAAACTATCGCCCTGGAATATGCCTCGCTCAATCCTTATAGGTTCCGCGCTCCCCAGGGTCCGGCAACACCCTGGATAGTGAAGGACTGTCCTCCACTGCCCCATACACGTCTGTAGGAAGGCGCGTAGTACTGAGTTTACTTTGTACAGTTCCAGCACCTTCATGAGCCATGTATGGGGCACAGAGTCGTAGGCCTTCTTATAGTCTATCCAACATGTCGACAGATCCCTTCGGGAGCGCCGAACCTGTTGACAAATGGCCATATCAATGAGGAGAAGCTCCTTAGTACCACGGGAGCCATTCCTACATCCGTTCTGAGAAATAGACATGATGGATTTTGTATCGATATGATCGTTAATTTTTGTTCTCAGAATGGATGTAAGAAGTTTATACAATGTTGGTAGGTACGTAATCGGCCTATAATTTTTGGGCTCCGTGGTACTACCTGACTTATGGAGCAGGAGGGTAATACCTGTTGTCAGAAACTGGGGTAGCGACTCTGACTCTAGAGATGATTGGAATTGGGATGCCAGACGAGCGTGCGAGCTGCGTAGCCACTTTATCCAAAAGTTGTGCAGCCCGTCCGGCCCAGGGGATTTCCAATTGGGTAGGGGACGGGCTGCAGTGGTCATATATTTATTATATTATTATTATTTTGCTATAAATTTTGACTCTCACACCCGCGTACAAAATAAATACATATAAAACCAAAGAGAGATATAATAAACATAAATATATATACATATAATAAACTTACATATAGATTACATAAATAAATACTTGTAGCGGGCGGAGGATTACGCCCCGGCAGGGGAGACCAGACGGCCGGGGGTCAGGGCGACAGGCTGAGAAACCGACGGACTATCCTAGCCGAGTCTAGCAACACCACTTTCTGCATCTTGGCCGCGAGCGAACTGCCACGGAACCCCAGTCGCCTCAGATGGTGAGCGAGGCTGACTGGGATCAACTCATTCGCAGAAATGACGATTGGGATGGTTTCAGTGGACTCCACATGCCACATGCCAGTAACCTCGTGAGCCAGATCTAGATACTTTCGTTTTTTCTCTGTCTCCGCTCTCACGAGGTTCTCGTCATGTGGGATGGTGATGTCCACTAAAAACACCCTCGACTGTGCCCGGTCCATCAGCACTATGTCAGGCTTATTCGCCAGAATCGTCCTGTCCGTGATGATAGACCGGTCCCAATAGAGCCGGACTCCGTCACGCTCAAGTACCGGCACCGGTGTGTACCTATAGTACGGCACTCTCTCATCCAGGAGACCGTACTTTAAAGCAAGCTCTTGGTGAAGGATTTTGGCCGCTTGGTTGTGTCTGTGCAGATACTCAGTGTTAGCAAGAGCCGAACATCCCGAGAGCACATGCCTGAGTGACTCACCGGGATGGCGACACGCTCGACAGATGTCGTGAGTGCCATCCTTCAGGATGTACTTTCGGTAGTTCCGCGTCTTAACCACCTGATCTTGTATTGCACACACAAAACCTTCGGTTTCCCCAAAGAGCTCACCAAAGCGCAGCCATTGCACGGACGCTTTTTTATCTACGTGAGGCTCATTAAGAGCTTTAAAAAAGCGTCCATGCAACTCCTTCTCCTTCCATACGGTCTCCCGGTCAGAGGTGCTTAGTACCACCGGTTTCTGCCACCCGAGTTTGGCCAAAGATAGGGGAGTGAGTCCTTTATCACATTCTATGGCGTCTCTATGCATTGGACACTCCCTTTTCGTCTCAAAGTAGGTTCTGAGGCTGGATATCTCCCGATTATGCATGGTCTTGACGCTTAATACGCCTCGACCACCACATTTTCGGGGTACATACAACCTCATAACAGACGATTTGGGGTGGTGCATGCGGTAGAGAGTCATAGTCGTGCGGACTTTTCTATCCAGTGCGTCTAGTTCGGTCTGAGTCCATCTGAGTACGCCAAAGGTGTACATGAGAACGGGCATGACCCAGCCGTTATATGCTCGGACCTTATTGGCGCCCGACAAATAGCTTTTACAAACTTTTGTCAGGCGACCAAAAAAGACCTCGCAAGCTGACTGTTTCACGTCCGCCTCCTTTACCCCCACGGATTGTGACATACCCAGATACCGGTATGACTCAGCTTCAGAGAGGGTCCTGATGTTGGATGGCTCGAGATTGATCTCGGCCGAATGAGTAACCTGTCCCCTCTCCACATGTAAGACCGCACACTTGTCTAGTCCAAGCTCCATCCTGATGGAGTTACTGAACTCAGTGGTGATATTCAGCAGCTCCCTCAGGCGGGTGGCATTGGGTGCTAGCAGCTTGAGGTCATCCATGTAGAGAAGGTGAGGCACTTTTGTCCCTCCTCTCCGAAACTGGAAGCCTGTCCCTGATCTCTCCAGCAAAGAGCTGAGAGGGTTCAGCGACAGACAAAACCATAATGGACTCAGACAATCGCCCTGGAAGATACCCCGCCGTATCTTGATCCGGTCACCCGCAGCCGCCAACCGCTCGCCATGGAGACAAAGAATCGTACTCCATTGCCCCATACACTCTCCGAGGAAGTCTCGAACTGTACTATCGACTTTGTACAGCTCAAGGACCCTCAAGAGCCATGAATGGGGCACCGAGTCGAATGCCTTCTTATAGTCAATCCAAGCGGCAGAGAAATTCCGGCGATTGCGTTTGACCAGTTGGCCCGCGACGGAGTCGATGAGAAGGAGCTCCTTAGTACCACGACCACCGCCCCGACATCCGTTCTGAGCCCGAGACATGATGTTGTTCTCGTCTACGTGACGGGAAATCTTAAGGCTCAGAACGGATGTCAATGTCTTATAGCTGATGGTAGTAAGACATGTGATGGGGCGGTTCTTAGCTGGGTCAGCGGTATCGGTTGACTTAGGAGCTAAATGAGTGATCCCGGTGGTGAAAAGGCTCGGGAGTGCCCTTTGCTCGAGAGCATCTTGGAATTGTCGAGCCAAAGTAGCATGGCAGAGCGAAAAACCCTTCAACCAGTAGTGATGCAGCCCATCGGGTCCCGGACTTTTCCAGTTCGGGGCCCGGCGCACCGCACCAGCTACATCCTCCGAAGAGATGGCGACGGGGTTCATCGGCTCTATTGAGGCACATGCTTCCTCAACCGCCGCAATCCAAGGGTCCTCCTCATGCTCCACCTCTCTTGACCATACATTTCGCCAATAGGCGACGAGGTCAGCCGGGCTCGGCCGCTGAGAGGTAGAACAGACTGCTGGGCACTCCAGTTTTTTATAGAACCTTTTCTGATCACTCGAGAAGAGGCGATTTTGCTGAAAGCGCTCAACTCTTTCCGAGTATCGTCGAATGCGGTTCCCCCATGCTGCGATTTTCTGCTTCAGGTCGTCGATGCGCTCCGTTAGTTTTTGGGCTATATCGGGCTGATCTAGCCGCACCCCAAGCCCATTAAAGGCTATTCTAACGGAGCGCAAAATCCTTGGCCTAGTGTTGCCCGACCTGAAACTCTGCAGTCTGCCAATGAGAGCTCTGGCCAGGGTGATACGGTGTTCTATTCTCCTTTTCCAGGCTGGCTCCGTGCTGCGCCTTAGAGTAGTGCGTCCACGTTCTTGGGTCTTGACACCCATGAAACGATGAACAGCTAAGGCCGCACCAAAGAGAACAGAAGCCGTATCATCCAGGCCAGTGCTGCGCTCAAGGTATTGAGGCAGCATTTGGTTTATGGCCTCAATGACATCCCGCGTCGCTACATTTAATGTGAGTCGGGAGAGCCGCGGACGATTCTCTAGAGGAGCACTCCGGATCTCCGAAATCGCCTCTTCTAAAATCCTTCCCATCCGCTCTATATTAAGGGAAACTGTTTCCTCCGTGTCTTCCTCCACAGGCAAATCTTGCGCGTTAGCGTCGGTCTCTTCGCGGACGGGTTCCGCCAGAGAGACAATTTGCTCTGTGGTTGGGGTTGTCACCTCGGGAACAGCCTCACGTCGCAACTGTTCGAGCGCTGAATATACCGAGCCCGGTCTGCCAGGTTTTGCTCCGTGACAGTTAAATTCGGCTCAAGCAGCAAGAACTCGCGGTACATTGCCGCTCGGTAGCCAGTCCGTCCGGTTTCCCCTCCCGTCGCCCTGTAGTACGCACGCATGACATTCTCGTTCATTTGAGATGTCCATCTCATGCGGCGTACTCCACCAGCGGCGGGCTCCGAAGATTGGGTCCTTGAGAACCCTGTCGGTGCCAAGCCCTCTGGTGGGGATGATGGATTGGCCAGCCGCCGGGATGGTAGTGGCGGCCGGCTGGTGTGACTGGCGGTCCGCATGCTGTCACGTCCAGCGCCAGTCCCAGACGCGCCCTGGCGCCCCCCAGGCAGCGGCCCTGTTCGCGCATTCTCTTTAACTTTGTCCATCATCATAAAGGGGGGTGGGGGGTGAGTGGCAGTTACGTCACTCGGGGTCCACTCAGGTCCCCAAGGAGGCTGTTTTAGAGCCAGCTCGCTCGGTTTAGGGGAACCTAGATGTTATTTGGTTCCCCAATTCCCTTAGTCGCCTCTTACGACACCCACGGGATAGGAAGGGGTGGCAACATTCTGTTCTGCCGGTGCCACACGGCGATTATTATTATTATTATCTTCCCGAAAAAGGGGTTTAAATACACGGTACTTTTAAAAACCTAACTACACATAGATAAAGTCGCAAGCATAAAAATTAGTCTTAAAAAAAAAAGATTCCGACGAATTGAAAATCTCCTCCTTTTTTGTAGTCGGTTAATAAGAATTAAAATGTTTGCATAAAGGCATTTTGATACTACGCCCAGACGCATGAAGTCGCCAAAAACCAAACATTGAATAGGTAATAAGGACAATCTCTGCAGTCGCAAGATAGCTGATCTCCAATACCCACTAAAAGTCTATGCAAATAAAGCCATGGACGCATCAGCGACGGACCCGTGTCTCATTTTTTTGTGAAAAGTATAATATTCTAACTAAATAAGTTGTGTTGTGTTCTGGCCAAAACGGAACCTTAATATTATAATACCTAATAATATTAAATAAGTGCAGTGTTTTTAATTAAGTAAAAGATTATGCTTTAAAGTTTGAACTTTCTACCTTTACGTTCTACGTTCACGTCTTTATCAATTTCTTGATTTTATTTATAAGATGTTTATACAAGCGTGTCACTGGTAGTATGGTTACATGCGGCGCAAGATCGTGTTCTGTGGCGATCCTTTCTAGAGACCCATGACCAGCAGTGGAATTCTATTTGTTGAAAAGCAATGAAAAGTGTTTGAGCGCACTATTATACTTAATATACTTAATATTTGTGAATACGAGTGTTGATCGCGTGCAAAAGCTGGGAGTGAATCGGGTGACTTTAAAGGAGCAACTGTTTACATGCGGCGCAAGATCGTATTCTGTGGCGATTTTCTCTAAAGACCTGCACGATACACGATAGTAATGTTAGTTAATACGGGTTATAATCTTGTGCATTAGCTATTAAGAGAGAGAATCGAGAGTGAAAGTGGATCATGAGGTATCCACGCAATGAGTTACTCTTTGTTAGCGACCGAGCGATGCCCAGTGACTCTTCGATAACGGATGACATAGAGCGGCTGATTTATGTTCGCTGCTAATTATTTAGCGGCGATAATCGTGACATACTGCAGGAAACTTTGGGTTCAATTGACCGAAATTATCTGTCGGTTCATAAACTATCGTTAGTTATTTAGTTATAATGTGGGACGCTTTGTGGAATTAATTGGGTTTTGAAAACATTATCAATTAAAATTTGCTTTAGGCTATAGAGAGCTCTAGCTATATCATTTTTTGTACAGCATTATTGAGATTTGTTTATCTATAGGTAAGTAGCTACTTGTTGGGCTATTTTTGTAAATATTTATTTATATAAAATATGTTTTAGTACCTACCTAGCTTTGAGAAATTTTATATTTATGTAAAACAATAGTAAACAATGTGGCTATTTTTTTAAAATATAATATACTTGCACTAAGGCTTGACTGCGATCTCACCTGATGGTAAGTGAAGATGCAGCCTAAGATGGATAAAAATTATGGACCTGGGAAGATAGATTTGGGAAATTATGGCATATTTTAAGACTAATGTCACAACCGTGATGGACAGCGAATGGACTGTACCTATCTAACGGAATAACGAAATATGAAATTTATAGATCACCAGCTGTTGTATTAGTAATATGTTGATACTCATAAGTACAGAATGAACTCTAATTTATTAGACCTTTATAAGATCATAATCATAATAATAAAAAGGCTTAAGTACTTGGTTTGTTCTTGAAACGGTTTGACTAGGTTTTAACATGGATAGTAAAATTAAGATCTTAGAGAGTTTTGATGCACAATAGGTTGTTGTACCGGGAAAATAAAAGGTTCTCTTGAGATTCTGAAAAACCTTTAACTCTACTTTGAGAAGTCTCGAGAAAGCTACTAAGTACATACTTATTAAGGGGATAGATATGAAATAAAATAAACAGCTACCTGCAATATAAATATTTTCCGATTTCAAAGGTTAATTATGTATTCCAAGCAACGAAATGCTAAGCAGTATTTAAGACAGCACTCGAAATTAATTATTTTTATGTAAATATTAAATAACAAACAGCTATATCAATTTAGCAATGGAAACGTGATCTGCGTTCGGGATTCCCAAGATTTTTCGCTACGAGCGTGACGCGACAAGCGCGGGCGTCAATGATGTAGAGGTATCCGCATTTCATTTTAGTTTTTTTTAATCCGAGTATATAAAAAGGATCACTCATATTGTGTCACGATTTATTAATTAATTTATTTTCACCTATACTTATCTTGTATAACTGTCTCGTGGTTGGCTCGCGACTTCATTAAAGGCTATGCCTGAAAATCAGCGCTCAGCATTCTAATGTTGCAGCATTATGCTGAGGCAGTAGCCTTTTCAGCTTTAACATTCATTAACAATAATATTGTTTAATGTTTAAGTTTTTGTCTTTTTATATTTTGTTTGTTCTATTGTTAAAGCTGAATAAATGTTTATTTATTTATTTATTTATTTATTTATTTATTCATGTCATAACTTTTATGTAGCACTTCTACGAGTTAGTCGCCAGGCACCTCCTGGCGGCTTGGAGCGATTTAAATTATCTAAGAAAAATATATCATGTGCATTATGATTATCTACGCAAGAGACCATAGATTTAGGCAAAGGACTTAGGATTCTTAGACTACGGGTACGTTTATGCACACGCGGGGCGTTGCGCGGCGCGTGGTGCGTCGTGTCGCGCGATAAACTCAAACATATGGGCAAGTATGAGAGCGTTTATATAGAAGCGTTTGCGTTGAACGCGGCGGAGCACGCGGCCATGCGGTTCTCGGCGGCTAATGGAGTGGCCGAGCATTCTCAGTTGACTTCACGAGTTGCTTTTAAGGTGGATTATACGAGTCTGCCCGCGAAATTCAAACTTAATTTGGTATTTCCCATTTTGTAAACTAATACGACAAAGTAGGCTTATGGCATTCTAATTGCGCCAGTAGAATTATCATCTTCACAGGTTTACATTAAAATCTTTACTTGAAAGTGACCAGTTTAAGAAATTAATCAAAATACTGAGTTGGACGTGAGTTACTCACAAATTAGTCGATATTTTGATTAATTTCTTAAACTGGACACTTTCAAGTAAATATTTTTATATAAACCTGTGAAGATGTTACTGCCATTGTCGCAATTAGAATGCCATAAGCCTACTTTGTCGTATTAGTTTACAAATTGCGAAAAACCAAATTAAATTTGAATTTCGCGGGTAGAACCGTGTCTTCCACCTTAATGTGCTCGCACTGCGTAATTTTTAAATAAAATAAACTGATTGATCTCGATGCCAATGGTCAGCCAATGTGAATGACCAGCGGCCAGGCCGTGGTCGCGTGTGTGTTAAGACGCCACGCACTACTAGATACCGTCGGCGTATTAGTAAATTGCGGCAATTCATAGTACGCCTGAACCGTCATACCCACATAGTATCGTAGCAAGCAATGCTTGAAGTTTTCGAACAAACTATGATATTACGTTGCCGCATTTAAGGATCTAACCAATTATATGCTACAAATCGAACTACCTTTAAATTGGTTTCGTCGTGTTTATGATATTGTTATCGTTGGTTTTTTAATCAGAAAGCTAAGTTGGTAGGTATGTAGCGTGGATTATATCAACTTTGAGCTGTCAAAACAAATCTTAACAACTCTAACGATTAACGTAACGCGTTACGAAACAAGCGTCAATATAGGTTGTTGACATCTCCGATAAGAGAACATTATGACATTGACATTTAATAGTATCACAGTCGCACGTCTTTTTCTTTATCAACTGATAGAATTTATATCACTGCTGGATGTAGGTTTCTTGCATAGATAGGATTGGTACCTTAGTCGCCATTAGATACCGCCCATCCAACAATAGTAACCATGTTAATAACATGGTTTTTTTTATTCAATAACAACTTAGCCCTTGATTTCACCTGATGGTACTTATGTGACGACGCCATCTAAGTTCAAGTGAACTTACTTAGAATTAGAACACTCCTAATCCGTTTCTACACGCTATCGTACTTGAACGCTAAATCGCTTGGTCTTTACTAAATGAGGAAAAATGTAACCCAACTACGGAAAAATAGATGTAAAATCCTTCTTATTAATTTTGTTCGTATAATACCTATGTCTATGTCACCCGGTCCGTCATACTCATAACGAATCGATTGACACCTCATTCATCAAAAACAAAATCGACTCGTTTATTCGTTACATGGTGGAATATTCGTAAATGCTAAAATAACCACATAAGTCCATACAATATAACATACACAGACTGTTAAACTCATAACCCTACCCTTTGGTTTTGCCTTAGTCAGGTTGGAATAGCATGTTTTGTCTTAATAATTTAATATAAAAAAATCTTTTTAAACAACCGACTTTGACTCCGATAAAATTTATATGGGGCTACCAGGGGAGTATACCCTTTCAAACAAAAAAGAATTTCCCAAATCGGTTCAAGCGGCTTCAAGTAATCAGTGGACATACTTAAAAAAAAAGATTCAGACGAATTGATAACCTCCTCCTTTTTTAAAGTCGGTTAAAAATAATCCTTACTAATATTATAAATGCGAAAGTGTGTTTGTTTGTTGGTTTATTGGTTTGTTGGTTTGTTGGTTTGTCCTTCAATCACGCCGCAACAGGGCTACCGATCGACGTGATTTTTTGCATGGGTATAGTTGAGGACCTGGAGAGTGACATAGGCTACTTTTTATCCTGGAAAATTAAAGAGTTCCCGAGGGATTTTAAAAAGTAAATCCACGCGGACGAAGTCGCGGGCATCAGCTAGTTATAAATAAGGATAAAGGCAGTAAGTTTGTGCCCCGCTCGCCGCCCCTCACGCCGCTATAAGGCGCAATTTAGACGGTGCCTCGTTCATCGTTCATAGTTGCGAAAATTTTTGCAAAAATGAACCCTCTTAATTCGTCCTAAAGGCGAATTTAGCTTTCGAGATTTTTGCTTTCATTTTCGAGGCTTCATCGAGTCATCGAAAATGAACCGTCTGAATTTGTCCTAAGGGCCTCAGGGTGCATTTTCGCATAAAATGTTCGCAAAAATGAACGATGAACGGGGCACCGTATAATTTCGGCCTAATATTCTCTCGCGCCGCTCTTCGTGATGCGTAGATGGTTTCGACTTCGAGGGAATTTAATTTCGCCGATGCGATGACAGACGAACAGACAATTTGTCATTGTCTTTAAAAGTAATTTCGAGCTGAGGTGCTGATCTGAATTGCTAATATTCATACTACCAGCCCTAACAAATCTACCATTATAAATTGTCTGGATATTAGTTACTTAGGATGTGCCTAATGAGCTAACTGAATTTTTAATGAGGGATCTAACATAGGAAAAACTTGGAAAAGGTAAAGCCATTAAAGAGATTGATTTTACCATTTATAAGGAAGTAAAGCGTCGAAAAAGTTTGACTCTCTATCTGAACTTTCAACTCGCGCAGAACAAGCAAGAGTAGGTATACCTACAAAGCTGTCTGCCAACCTTCACTAGTCGGAGAGGCACTCGAAGAAGAAGATGTAAATTATGTTATTATGTCGATTTACAAAGCTACACTTTATGTATTAGTCCTGGTTATGAGCTATCTCCAGCAGTGATAGCCTAGTGGTTACGACTGTGGTCTCCTATTCGGGGGTTCGCAGGTTCGATCCCGGGTACGCACCTCTGACTTTTCGATTTTAAGTGCGTTTAAGAAATTAAATATCACATGCTTTAACGGTGAAGGAAAACATCGTGAGGAAACCTGTACACCTGAGAGTTCTCCATAACGTTCTCGAAGGTGTGTGAAGTCCACCAATACGCATTGGACCAGCGAGGTGGACTATGGCCTATAGCCCTTCGCTGAGAGGAGACCTCGCTCAGTAGTGAGCCGATGATGCGTTGATAATGATGATGATGATGATGAGCTCCATTCCAAACAGCAAAATTGGTTCATTCGTTGTAGCGTAAAAGAGTAACAAACATCCATCCATCCATCCATCCTCACAAAGTTTCATCATCATCATCTCCTTTCAGAGAAGAGTTATAGGCCATAGGCCACCACGCTGATGCCAATACGAATTGACAGGCTTCACACACCTTTGAGAACAATAAGGAGAACTCTCAGGTGTGCAGGTTTTCTCTCAATGTTTTCCTTCACCGTTGAAGCATTTGATATTTAATTGCTTAGTGAATGGCCAAACTTATATTGGTCAAGATAACTACCAGCCCTAAGGTCACCAGACTCTATGTCGAGCCGGGATGACATATCCTTAAAAAGGATTTATCATCTTCATTTTAAAATACAAATATTTCTCCAAATTCGCAAATAGAGTCAAATGTTTCCATTAGAAAAAAAAATGTGTCTTGGAACACTCGGTTGGAACGAAGTTCCTTCTAATGATAAATTAATAATAAAAATAAAAAATTATAATCTGAAGTCAGGATTCGAACCCCCAAACCGATAGTTTCACTCCTAAAGACATTAGTCAGCCTAAAGTGTGCGTGAATAAGTGTAATTTTTTTTTAATTTTTTACCAAATATTATTATTAATTTATAAATAATAAAAAAATAATAATAAAAATAAATAATAATAATAAAAATATGTAATCTATTATGTAAGTTTATTATATGTATATATTATATTTATGTTTATTATATTTTTACTTTGGCTTAATATATATTTATTTTGTACGCGGGTGTGAGAGTCGAAATATATAGCGAAAAAATAAATAAAATATAAAATAATAATCTGAAGTCAGAATTCGAACCGCCGAATTCATTCTATCGTTTTACCGCTAGTCCACCAAAGTTATGATAAAACGTGTGTAATAAACGAAGGCTACAAGTGTCGTGACGTGACGGAAAATTCTTACACTTTTTTTGCCTAGCCTCCATCCGCCAAACCCCAATCCGTCCGAATAGAAACATCGTTCCAAAAAAGATTTTTCATATCACTCTCATCTAGAATAAGCTAAGATTCTAACCGCTTAATTCAACCGCTCACAAAAGTTCATCCATCAATTTAAATTAATTTATGGGGCTAGTAAACGTTCTTAATTAGCTAGATGTAAACAAGCAATTGCAGCGACGTCGAGAAATTCAATTAGCGATCATGTTTAGATAAGCTGAACAGCTTTCAGTTTAAGTCAGTGTTGTTTCTTTAAATATTCCTAACATCTCTGAAGTGATATTTAGATAATGTAACTTGAAACTTAGAATAATAAGACAATAATAATGATCGGTCACGGCGGCCAATCTCCATAGAGAAAGTTATCTGCGCGGGAGATACATATAGTGCACAATTAATGTATGCTAAAACATAGGTCCCTATTTCCTCACTCATAGAAATCCAACACGACCGGAGAGAGATCAGTGTTCAGTACATCTTCTTCTTCTTCTTCTTTATCAGCCGACTACCTGATGACCGCGACTTCGTCCGCGTGGCTGTAGTTTTTAAAATCCCTCGGAGACTCTTTGATTTTCCGGGATAAAATCAAAGAGTTCCCGGCCTATGTTACCCTTTAGGTTCTCAACTATAACTATCCAAAAAATCACGTCAATCCTTAGCTTTGTTACAGCGTGATTGACGGACATACCAACAAACATACACACTTTCGCAACTATAATAATTTATGTATTAGTATGGAAGTATTAATATTAAGACGATAAAGGCGATCTAATTAAATTTTAGAACACAAAAGCCACTATTGTGACGTAAATATGACAGATAATTTCCCTCGGGAACTTCTTTGTAGAGAATAATGAGTACTTTAATCATGTAGTACATAATTTTTTATGTATCATCATTAGTTTTCTCAGCACACGCCAAATAATGCGTTTTATAGGCTAATTATTGCAATTTTCTTAAGGATCTCTAATTTTTCAAATAAATTACAGCCTATGTTACTTCCTGATAACTTAGCTTTCTATTGGGGAAAAAATTGTTAAAATCGGTCCAGTAGTTACAGAGCCTATTCGGTACAAACAAACAAACAAACAAACAAAAAAATCTTTCCTCTTTATAATATTAGTAACTAAAGATATAGATAGACGTCCACTGCAGCTGGACAAAGGTCTCTTGCATGGACTTCCACAGGCCTCGGTCTTGCGCCGCCTGGATCTAGCGGCTCCCTGGGACTCGTTTGATGTCGTCGGTCCATCTGGTGGGGGGTCTGCCAACACTGCGCTACCCGGTGCTGGGTCGCCACTCCAGCACCTTGGGACCCCATATGGATAAAACATAGGTGCACTCCCTTTTTCCTCACTCATAGAAATCCGACACGACCGGAGAGAGATCAGTGTTCAGTAAACCGCTAGATACGCATGCAAAAAATTTTAAGATAGGTAGTTTTTCTGTTTAGTAAATATCTGCATTTTCATGTAACGCTCAAATAATCCTAACATTCATAAGATTCAAACAATTCTAAAAATTATAAGGGTTCAAGTACAAATTTTAGCAAGTCGAGTCGATGTCTGTTATTATATTATTTTTTTATGTTGTTGTCTTGATTATACCTATACTTACCTAATTCTTGACAGTAACCACTAGTTATTAACTAGGCTTATAGATACTAATAACAAAAGTTACAGTGATATAGGTATGCCACAATATTATTTAGGCCGGAAATTTTAATAGGTATAATATTATGAGCTCCTGCAAAACGCGATGTTCTGTGCTGTGGTTACGAAAGCTTCACCTTGTTTATATTTAATTAACAAGTTTATTACAAATTTAGCGCTGCGGTAAATGTTAGGATAAGTTTGAAGGTACAATTTAACATTATAACTGAACACATAATAATCAACATGTACCTACTCTATCTAGGTACATAAAATATACCTATACTATAAATGCGAAAGTGTGTTTTGTATGTTCTTCAATCGCACAGCAACTAATCGACGTACCATTCATACATAATATTGAGGTCCTGATAATATGTATGAAACGCTGATATAATTTTTGTTAGTAATTTCATTTATGAGTTAAAGTATTAGATACGTGAAACACTTTTTGTATTTGACTGTACATAAACAACTCAGTATTTTGCTGTTGGTCGAGTTTATTGCGGTCGAGATGTACAATTACCCGATTTTTTTGTATGGATGTAGTTGAGTTCCTGGAGAGTTGCATAGTTTTTTTCCTGAAAATAGGGTTCTCGCGTAGTCGCTAACTATGGGTCTCATAAGAAAGCTCAGGGTCACTCAGCGAGCGATGGAGAGAGCTATGCTCGATATATCCATGCGAGATCAAATCAGAAATGAGGAGATTCGTACGAGAACCAAAGTCACCGACATAGCTCAGCGTGTCGCGAAACTGAAGTGGAAATGGGCGGGGCACATAGTTCGAAGAGCTGATGGTCGCTGGGGTCCCAAGGTATTGGAGCGGCGACCCTGCACCGGCAAACGCAGTGTTGGCAGACCCCCCACCAGGTGGACCGACGAAATCAAACGAGTCGCAGGGAGCCGCTGGATTCAAGGGGCGCAAGACCGAAGCCTGTGGAAGTCCATGCAGCAGACCTTTGTCCAGCAGTGGATGTCTATAGGTTGATAAAGAAGAAGAAGAATAGGGTTCTCGCAGGATTTTTATGTTAACTAATAAACGCGGATGAAGCCGCGTACCAAAAGTACTGATAAATAAAAATATAAAATTAATAATTTTTTCTCAAAACTTATAACAAGCATCAATAAGATCAAGCCCAATGGCGAGAGGAAAATTTGGAGGGGAAACTTGAAAGAAGCTGTCTTATCCCAGTATGGCAATCAATAATATATCGGATATGCTACGTTTATAGCATATCAGGTGACATGCTATAACAGGTCTTCGTCGTCAACCACTAGAAATACAAGGTGAACTTATGGAATTCTACACGCCATAGTCTTCCCTACGGTCCGCCATAGCTTCTATCAGGGTACCAATTGTCTAAAAGTTATTCTATTGATCGTATTCTTATTCGATGACATTAGCGTCAAAGTAAAATAATCCTTGATTGTATTGATTTAAAGTCTTGTACAAATTCAGTATAACTGATTTTAACATGGAGCGTTATGGAGCGTATAGTACATACTTAAACGTATAAGAATGCATACACGAAATTGAGCTCTTATTCAATGCTGTGATGGTTTTTTTGCTTTGAGGCTTTTGTCATCGAATAGGATTACGATCAATGGAATAACTTTAGACTATCGCACTTCAAATTACGCCCTCCACCCATTGCCATGTTAGCTTTGCAACTCGTCTCAATCTCTAACTCTAGATCATAATCTTGATCATCTCCAATGCTACGGAATCTACGGATGTCCATTTTTAATTAGTCCAATTCTCGTCCATCTCATTTATGAACCTAGCTGTCTCTATCGCTCACTGATTATCTCATAGTTACCAACCATTACATTCCCGCGGGAATCTAAAAACCTTAATCCACGTGGACGTAGTATATTATGTACCCCAATCAATTTTTCCCACCAGCTGCCATAATCAACGTAGGTACAAACCTAACAACATGTCGTTCACACTTCACAGCAAATAAATTCGAGGTTACTTGTTACAATGCGTTTCTCACTGGCACCAATTACCGTCCTCGTGTAAACAGGCCATAACATTTTTCCTCAGTTGAGGTTTCATGTAATTTCTAATTAGCAATGGATTTACCAACTCTGTATACTCACTAGAGAAGCCCTTTGTTGTTCCTTTACAAGTTTTACTTTGCGTATTGAACAAGTTTATTAAGTACAAGGTTCCCATAGTACCTATTCTGTTGTTTCTTTAAGTCGATATTTGAAATTAACTTTGTATTCAGTAGTAAGTAGTATTGTGAACTAAATTATAATACACTAGCTTCTACCCGCGACTTCGTCCGAGTGCGTTTAGATTTTAAAAATTCCGTGGGAGCTATTTAATTTTCCGGGATAAACGTGGCCTATCATCTACTAGGTCCTCAACCATAACCATTACCCATGCAAAAAATCACGTCGATCAGAAGTTTTGTATCGGCGTGATTGAAGGATAAACCGATAAAGAAACAAACTTTCGCATCTAAAATATTATAGTAAGGATTTTAATTTCGTGGTTGAATAGTGCTCAACACACCACATTAGCGGTCCAAGTACTACTATCATCATCATCATTAGCAACCCATCAACGGCTCACTACTGAGCGCAGGTCTCCTCTCAGAGAAGGGTTATATGCCATAGTCCACCACGCTGGCCCAATGCGAATTGGCGGACTTCACACACCTTCAAGAACATTATGAAGAACTCTCAGGTGTGCAGGTTTCCTCACGATGTTTTCCCTCACCGTTGAAGCAAGTGATATTTAATTGCTTAAACGCACTTGACTCCGAAAAGTCAGAGGTGCGTACCCGGGATCGAACCTGCGACCACCCGAATAGGAGACCACAGTCCTAACCACTAGGCTATCACTGCTACTACTATATATTATAAGTACTATTATAATATTGTTGATAATGTACTGTTAACTCTATGAAAACCAATATGAAGCCCGCAACCGGCAACCTAAATGTTAACTGGCGCGACGCATATTAAGCTCTACTCGATATCCGATATAAGACCAATAAGGCCATAATCACCTCAGATTATCGCTTTACCCACGTTTTACCTCAAAGCGTTAATGGTCACGAGTAAACATTACCTGGATAATGAACTGCCTACACCAGCACACCCTCTTATCTGGGCATCTTTGGGATGACATGACACACTGATGACATGACAACTACCTTAGGTGTATGGATTTTGATAGGTTACACTTTAAAGAACAAGATAAATGTGTTATAGGTTTACTAAGTATTGTTTTATTTTTACCTGACCACGATGAGTTACTAAGTCCATTTTGATGAATGAGATATCAATCGTTTAGTAATTAGGGTCCAGGTAACAATATAATTATTTATAAATGAAGCAGTGGATAGCCTAGTGGTTACGACTGTGGTCTCCTATACGGGGGGTCGCAGGTTCGATCCCGAGTACGCATCTCTGACTTTTCGAAGTTAAGCGCGTTTAAGAATTAAATATCACATGCTTTAACGGTGAAGGAAAACATCGTGAGGACACCTGCACACCTGAGAATTCTCCATAATGTTCTCGAAGATGTGTGAAGTCCGCCAATTAGCATTGGGCCAACGTGGTGGACTATGGCCTATAACCCTTCTCTGAGAGGAGACCTCGCTCAATAGTGAGCCGATGATGGGTTGATAATGATGATGATGATGATGATGATAACAATGTAATTATGCTACACTTTATACGGACAAAATCAAGATCCAATTTTCTGCAGTCGGGTTTGCAGTTTTTAAAGTTTAAGTTTTGCAGTTTTTGAGACTGTAATTAATAAAAACAGGGTATCAAGCCTACATTTTGTAACTTTAACGCGATATAGGATCTTTTCTGACCCCATATTATGACATAAGACCCCATAGAAATCCATAAAATTATATGAAGACCCCATATACTTATATTCATATTTTAAGGATTTCGTCCAGTAAAATCATGCCGCCAATTTTAAATTTAATTTGCTACCGATTACCTCGATGGGGGTAAGACGTAAATAGTTACCTATTGGAGATCATAACAATTGTCATAGCCCTTTTCAGATTTATACCTACCGACCGTAACTAATTGGGTAATTTCATAGTAGCAATAGCTCGGCAACCCATCATCGGCTCACTACTGAGCGAGGTCTCCTCTCAGAGAAGGGTTATAGGCCATAGTCCACCACGCTGGCCCAATGCGAATTGGCGGACTTCACACACCTTCAAGAACTATGAAGAACTCTCAGGTGTGCAGGTTTCCTCACGATGTTTTCCTTCACCGTTGAAGCAAATGATATTTAATTGCTTAAACGCACTTGACTCCGAAAAGTCAGAGGTGCGTACCCGGGATCGAACCTGCGACCCCCCGAATAGGAGACCACTAGGCTATCACTGCTTCGTGATATGCTTCGGCTAGTAGTATATGTAACATAATATAACGTCTTGTTGGTATCTAATAGTGACGTAGGACGTATAAGTATCTCGTTTGTAGCATTCCCTGTCACACTCTATTAGCTTTTGACAAGTCTTTACGACTCCTCTAATAATAATAATATGCCTCGAGTAATATAGAGTTCGTTATTGAAACCGACAACGTATTGATGCAAATGGAATTATAATGAAAGTGATTTCAAAGTTCTAACGTGAGTGATTTTTGTTTAAAGTCTTATGAGATGTCACCCTCGAGAGCGTATATAAACGAATTTTGACACTAACTTGAATATTAATCGAACTTTAATTAAATTGTGTAGATACGCCATAATATCAATAAAGTTTTTTTAATATACAAACTAAAAACATTTTTAAATCATACTAATATTAGGTATAAATGCGAAAGTGTGTTTGTTTATTGGTTTGTCCTTCAATCACGCTGCAACAGAGCGAGCGTACGGATCGACGTTATTTTTTTTGCATGGTATAGTTGAGGACCTGGAGAGTGACATAGGCTACTTTATATCCCGGAAAATCAAAGAGTTCATGAGGGATTTTAAAAACTAAATCCACGCGGAAGAAGTCGCGGGCATCAGCTAGTATTTTCATATAAATAATATCAGTATTTTTCTCAAGTTTACAAAAGCTCATTTTTTTTTATTTATTTGTTTTATATCTAATTAGAACGGCGTACAAATGCCACTTACACTAACTAGATAATAGAAACTGCTTAATACATCCTAATAATATACTTAACTCATAGTTTGGTTTGTTTAGAAATATAATTCGTTCATATGGGGCGTCCTCGGGAGTTCAATTAACTTTATCTTCAAATTGTCCAGTTAAATTATGAAAATTCTTTCGATCGAAACATTTCTAAGGAATGTACATATTTGTTGGGAATAAATCACAAATATCAAACATGTGTAAACAATTTTCAAAATACATTTTTCTTCACAATATCGTCGTTTCATTTTTACGTCCACGCGTACTGAACCATTCATTGCACGATAAAATCTTAGTCAATTTATCAATGAAATGTTTAAACAGCCCACATAGTACAAACAAGAAATTCGTTTAGGAAGATTGATAGAGTAATAATTCAATAATTGAATACCTTTAATGAATGAACAAAACGCGTGGGTGCGTAAATTCCCATTTGTATAGGTACCTACATAATATAATTATCGACAATCGTTAGATTCATTGGGAACTGTTATCGTGGGACTGTGAATTCCGGTGATTTTCATTTATAAGACTGGTTTGTTGTCTAACACAGAAATATAATTGGACCTGGAGAGTGACATAGGCTACCTTTTATCCCGGAAAACAAAGGGTTCCCACGGGATTAAAAACTAACTCCACGCGGAGTTGCGAATAAAAGCCAGAATATATCCAGGGACCACATGGTCCCTAGTTCCCATGTGTTTTTAACAGAGATTAGAGAGAGAGAGAGTTTCATCATCATCATCATCATCATCATCACCATCACCATCATCATCATCATCATTATCAACTACGGTTCGAGCGCAGCAGGGGGATCGCCTAAAAATCACATGTCATGTCTCCGCTCAGAGAAGTGTTATAGACTATAGTACACCACGCTGTCCTATTGTAATTAGGATAGGATCATTATGGAGAGCTCTCAGGTGTGCAGGTTTCCTCACGAGTCACGATGTTTTAAACAAAGTCACTTTGGGTGTATTGAGTTGACATCACGAAAATTCCTTCTTCCAACAACGTAACTTCCTAAGTTTTTTGATCAGATCAAACGAAATTTTATTACCTAGGCCTTCAGCAATTTATACAAAATTTAATAAATCTTCGCAAAAGTTTCCGTTACGGACGCGGTTTTCCATCAAACGAGCAACTTTCCGTCCACCGCTAAAATAGCAAACTTCTAAATTAGATCCCATAAAAAATCCATCTGCAAAACGACCAGCAATAAACTCGAAAGTCGATCAACTTTACGGTCATTAAAATTGTACGAAGTTTACATCATACTCTCGCAACGCGTTACGCGACGTTTCATTTAAGCTCTTTATACACGCTTCTTTGAGGATGTTTACAATATCGAAGCCCTAGCGAAATAGCGCACACGGTCGACTCGCAGTAGGTTAAGTACTAACCTGCTCCTAAGTCCTATATGCTGTTATCAAAGAGTGTCAGTGGAAAATAAGTTTTCACCTATGACTGGGGTCTTATTTTGTTATTACTCGAGAAAGCCAATGTAAACGTGTCACGATTTCATTTTATGCTTAAAAAAGTTGTATTTTGAGAGGATTCGATTTTCACGATCGATGACGATCGCTGTTGAATTTTAACGAAATGTGAACACTAAGAATACATAGTTTGAAATTGATAGCGATCTTTTCTTCATTACTTTGAAGTAACAGTCAAAGAAATGTATAGATAATTCCGCAAACCAATACCGGTGCTCGGCATCCTTCAATAGGCCGTATCTAATAAATAAGCATCGATTATATAGACTTTAATCCGGGATCAATCCAGGAGATAGATTGCCTTACACTCGTTACATAAATAAAAGTTACAGCTTAGACATACTGTGAAATAATCTTAATATTGTGATAATCAACTTTCATCAACAAACTATACCGACAAAATGCTCATATTTTATCGATATGTTATAAGTATGTAGTTTGTATGTTATAAGTGTAATTATAAGTAGGTAGTTTGTTTTGAGATTGTTAAAAAGTGTGTGTCAGCTCCGGCCTCCGACGCACGACTGGAGTTTACGCGCGACGCTATATCCTTCGCTATGCGCGCGACTCGGGTCCGAGCGCGCCCCGACCGACTTTCGCTTCGGGGACCCGATCGCTACGCGCTCGGCTACCCGAAGCGAAAGCTCGTTCGCACGAAAACCAACCTTATTTACTCAACGTTAGGGTAGAAATTTCAACGTTGTGAAAAACGTAACGAGGTCATTGATAAATTGATTTTACTGCCCGGATTTTTCTCATAGCGGGCTGCTAAAATCGATTCTTAAGAGTGGGTGTGCGCTCGTTTACAGTAAACAGATTTGATTTTTACAGTAGTAGATCAAGTTTCAATCATCCGAAAAAAAACACGCAAGAATTACATCATACTGCCAAGGGACGTGTTTGGGCAAAAACATAAAATGATGAAATTTGTTCGATAATAAAAAATCGCGAAGTTAGGTCTAATTTTTAACCAATATTCATTTATTTTCAATGTGTTGCATATTACAGAGCCAAAATTTTTACATTAAATTCCGATTGATATTATCAAGAGAGTAGCCTAGTGTATTGAAAAGAAAATGAATATCTTACGAGTTACAAAGTATTTGGCGCTTACTACACTCCTATTCCCCGCAAAACGCTTTCTTTTGTCGCGCCTCACATGAGGTTGTGGCTATGTTTTATCTCATCGCGAAATCTGATTTTTTTTGGGGTTACACGCTCTTAAGGAGTAAACTCCAAAAGAATAAATAATGTATCTCTACAAACTATTTGAAGTATGCTATTAACTCGCTATTTGCGAGGCTGTGACATCAAAGCATCGTCCATATTTTACATAAAAGACGATACTAAATAGCAATGATTTTATTTTTTAAGCTTGTAGCAAATAAAGCGTCATTTAGGATCTATTTTTCTCGTCATTTAGGAACTCATAACCGCTGAATAGTATTTAACCGGCCGAATGAAAGTTACAGTACAGTTTTCATATTGGTGAATAATAATAAAATTAATCTGTCCAAAAAGTTTATGCGTCGGTTAATGTTTACTTGGCGATGGTTAAATAGGGTCAAAATGCTATTCTAAATCATTATTAGCTTATTTTTAATATCGTGATAGTTTTAAGCATAATTAGTTGCTTTTAATAAATTTAAATAAAAACAAAAGAAAAGAAAATATAAAACTTTTGGTAAGTTTAAAAAAGCATATTCATTGACGTGTAAAACTTTCTTAACATATCGCGTGTGTTCTCAGCAAACGATAAGGGAGACAGTAAGGACACAGGTAAGGACCAGATAAGATTACATTATAGCAAACGAGACTGATTTTATTATTCTAATTGCTATAAATGATATTTATCTGAAAGAATTATGAGTGACAGCGAGGACGCGTTACGAAGTCTGGCTAGATGATTGTGTCTTTCTGAGGCTCGATGTGTAATGATTACTCCGCATACTTACTGTATCTTATCAAAACTTTAAACCAATAAAGTTAGTAGTACAAGTTTGCAAATTTCGATGAAGTTGATAGATAAGTGTTAACATTCGAGATCTATCGAGTCATCGTTATCGAGAGCTACTTACCTCCTACTAGCTCGTACCTACCTAGGCCACAGTTCACACGATGAATTCGATAATTTATTATTCAAAGTGCATTCATTATTCACACTATTAACAAATTCCTTTATAGCGCAATTATTTCACTATACTCGTATCAACATTCCCACACGTTAAAGGTAAACTCCTACGCGCGTTGTGTATATTAAGATAATAATATGATAAATTAACCCACTGCTTTCAAGCTTTGGCCAACGTTCATTATTGTCTCTAAAGAGAATTTGATTATTCATTACACTGTTACACTAACGAGACATGCAACGCACATTTAAGGCCAATTAGTTAGATTATTTCAGTAGGTACAGCCTAACAAGTTCAGTAATATGATTACTCGCTTTGTAATCTATTGAGTAGGTACGGTGTTCGCTTAGTTTTAGGTATAGAAAATGTCTTACAAAGTACTAGCTGATGCCCGCGACTTCGTCCGCGTGGATTTATTTTAAAATCCCTCGGGAACTCCCATAGCCTATAGCCTATGTCACTCTCCAGGTCCTCAACTATACCCATGCAAAAAATCACGTCGATCCGTAGCTGTGTTGTAGCGTGATTGAAGGACAAACCAACAAACAAGCTCACTTTCGCATTTATAATATTAGTATTAGTATGATCTAATCCAAAATTTATAAAAATTGAAGATCGGAAATTCAATTTAAAAAAGTTTATGTGTAGGTAAGTGTGTGTCAATATTCGATTAATTCGATATAGTACAGTTTTTGCAATTCACGAAGGCGAGTGAGCTTTACTCGTGGTTACTTCGTGTACATGCACATTGCATATGTGTGCGTGCCTGTCAAAGCCTAGGTGGGAGCGGGCAGGCGCGAGCATTGCGCTCGCTCACACTTATACAGATACGACACACACACAACCATAAGTCAGTCGCCCTCGTGAATTGCAAGAACTATATGCGATTCATGTATTGAGATTGCAATCTGTTTAACCAATTGGTAAACATCTTACTTCAACCTAGAATTCGTAGAATTTGCACTAGACAAAGTAAGTACAACGAACCTTAATAATTATTATTATAACTGTTTCCCATCATAAAAAACTCTATTTTAATTTGTAATTCTTATATGTGATTTAAGAAGTCTTAACCAAGTAGTCATAACCAAAACCCTTCTCATTTTAGAAGAGAAATGCGCTCAGTAGTGAGCCGTTGATGAGTTGCTGATGTTGATGATGATGATAACGATAGGTACCTAGCTAATAGAAGAGGTCATTAATGACTAATTATTTATTTATAACACTGTATAATTAGGGCACGCTGAGCTCAAAATGTTCTTGTAATGCCCTATTAACACATAATATGAGAAAATGTGGCCATAAATAACGTCACGCACTTTCCCCGTTTGTCTACGCGGACGGGGGCGCGTGTACGCCCTGTTTCATACTTTACGCACCAATTAGACGCCTACAATAGTTACGAGACTGAAATCTATTAGGAGAGTGCACACTGGCTACTTTTAGCGGCAGCGATCGCGCGCTTTTATTGCCATTAGCGTTTGTATGGCTTTTTGCGAGCATCGCGTATCGAGCTCGCGAAAATCGCGACTTAAACGCGTTCGCGTTTGTATGTATGGCTTTCGATCGCAGAATCGCGAGATCGCACGAAACGCGATGCACGCAAAAGTTCATAAAACGCTAAAAGCAGTAAAAGTGCGCGATCGCTGCCGCTAAAAGTTGCCAGTCTGCCCTCTCCCTTAGCCAGCCAAAAGGAAGGGTATATGATTGTAGCTGTCTATGGTTATATGGTATAATATGTATATAATTATGTACAATATGTTATGTATAGTATCTAAATAAATTTATAAACACAAATCAAAAATTCCGAAGCCAGCGGGATACGAACCCACATCTCTAGAATCGCGCTCGAGTGTGAAGTAAATACAGATCACTAATTTCGACGCTGACGTGTAGTTCGACCGTAGCCATGGTGTAGGTGGCTAACACACTCGGGCGCGATTCCCAAGAGATGTGGGTTCGAATCCCGCTGGCTTCGGAATTTTTGATTTGGGTTTTTATGTTTATTATGATATTTCCTTAAGTGTAGGTCACTTTAATAAAAAAAAAATAGTATAGTATCTCGTTTCTATTTACATAATGTTTCACCGTAAGCCTGGCAATACACGTCAGGTTTTGTTTCCGATTGTCTGATCAGACTACCGGATCGTATTTACTCCATACACGTCCGATTCTTGCGTCAGGCTTTTTTTGAGCTCAGTCGTTCCCGAGCTATCATCCCGAGTGCTTGCGTACGGAGCAAAACGGACGGAGCGACGTTATTGGATTCACCCAATTAATTTGACAAGACTTACCGGGAGTCATTTCTAATTAAAACATCCAAAATTACTAAGACACCTCGAAAAGTTTTTAATTTTGGAAATGGGCGGGGCACATATTTCAAAGAGCTGATGGTCGTTGGGGTCCCAAGGTGTTAGAGTGGCGACCCCGCACCGGGAAACGCAGTGTTGGCAGACCCCCCCCCCCCCCCCCCCCACCAGGTGGACCGACGACATCAAACGAGTCGCAGGGAGTCGCTTCCGACTCGGACGTCCGATCCGACTACCGGATCGGACGTGTATTGACCGTTCATACAAAGTAATGGCTCCAATGCCTTCCGGTAGCCGGATCAGATCGGACAATCGGATGAAAAAACCTGACGTGTATTGCCAGGCTAACACCTAAACAACTGAACCGATTTTGACTGAGGTGTCAATAGTATCGCTATGACTATGTAAGTAAGAATTACGACAACTACCTAATTCCATGGTTATGACGCTCCGGGCGATTACATCCGGGCGAGCTACATTTTATACGTAGTCGTAATTCCTAGTTCCATGTTGTATAATAACAAATGACGGATGTTACATACAATTTGCCGAAGTCGGGCAAGTGGTTACAGTTTTTAAACATTTTCTTGTGAGTCTCGAAGTAATGGCTATAAATATGAGATCCACAGAGTAGTCTCTTGCGTACCTTATCGTAGTTGCAAGGGTTTTACGTTACAATAAATAATGATAGGAAGTAAGTGCACCATATTTTACATTGTTTCCCATGAGTAAATAGCAAGATATTTCATAAGTAAGTAATTAGGTTTCTGACACGCCACATCTACTAGGTAAGCCAGTAAAGCCAAGGTAATAACTAGGATTATACATTCTCGGCCTAGATACATCCTTGTCTAAGTAATAATTTAATAGACCTGCACATACTTGTCAATTCAAACATTGGTGGGAAACTTGCAGTTTACGTTTTAACATGGTATTAATTTCAAAATGTAAATGGCTGTTTGGTAATAGCTACATGACTCAAACCCATAAATAAATCACTTGGCTGTATATCTTGCTATAAGCTTAAAGTTTTTGATCATGTTTACTCTCATGTAAATTAGCGTTTGCCGACAATTAATTTAACAGCGTTTATTTTGGAAATGGAAATTTTATGTTTAATGCCGTTGGATCACTGTAACTATTTTTAGGGTTCCGTACCAAAATGGTAAAAATGGAATCCTTATGGTGCCGCTTTCTCTGTCCGTCCGTCCGTCTGTCACAGTTGATTATTTTAGAAACTATTAAAACTATCGACATGAAATTCGGAATAGTTGTATATACCTAATAGTGGTCCAACATCATTGGAATAAAAAAAATCTAAAATTATTTTCAATTTAATTTAAAAAGGGGGAAAATCGGGGGTTTGAAATTTCAAAGTAAGATAACTATACCGAATGGGGTATCTTTATGAAAAGACTTTACCTCTACATTCTAAAACAGATTTTATCTTTATTTATTTTTATACATTATAGTTTTCGATTAATTATGAAAATGTCGAAAAAAACACCGTTCCCCCTTATCTCAAAGTTTGCTAATCGAAAAATCAGAAATAATTATGGTCAATAGAGGACAGAGGTTTATGTATACATAAACCTTAAATATATTTTACAGGAAAAATAAAACCAACGTTCTAACTAGCATAGTTTTTTTAATAATAATAATAAACCTCTACAAACAAAAAGTTAACGATTAATAAAAACAAAAAAATATGAATACCCAAATTGATATAATAATAATATTATTATCGTTTTACTTGAATACTTTTACTTCTGGAGTACGGGACCCTCGGTGCGCGAGTCTGTCTCGCACTTGGCCGGTTTTATAAGGTATACACGATGTCTTAATCTTGTCACAGCGGTTGAGTCACGAAAAGAACCAAACATAGAAACAGAAAAACTTTCTCATTATTATCGCAATCAGCGTGTTTATATCAGGTGACCTTAGTGTGGCTGTTTATGTTCGCATATTTTATGTCATATATTTTTTTGGAACGAAGTTCCTCTTCGGACGGCTTGGCGGATTTAGACAAAAAAATGTGTAAGAATTTTCCGTCACTACCCTTGTTGCCTTCGTTTATTATCACGTTGTATCAAAGCTTTGGATGCGCTTATAGAAGAGAAATTAAATATCACTTGCTTTAATAGTGAAAGGAAGACATTGTGAGGAAACCTGCATGCCTGAGGAGCTCTATTCATAAATGTTGTCAAAGTGTTTGTGGTCTTCCGATCTACACTTGATCTGCGTAGAGGACTATGACCCTAAAACCTTCTCATTTGAGAGGAAACCTGTGCCCAGAAATTGGTGGCGATGGGTTGAGAAAACGTTAAGAATTGAGATAAATGAATGCAGATAGTAGTTTCTGCTTCCAAGAGATCTTTCGTGCCGTCTCTACTGCCTGTAATACCTTCATGACAGTATACCTGTAATACCTTCTTACCTACTACGAGTATATGCGTTTTACGATATTTTATTAACATAATATTGAATAAATTAGAAGTTACTAAAAAGTCGAAATTTACCTATTAATTGGATACAAACCCTTGAAATATAATAGGGGTATAAATATACAGATCTTTAAAGTTAAACGTTACTAGGCTTACATAAACAGCAGGCTGAGGCTTTACAAAAATTTTTACCTCGACTCTCCTTGACCAAACAATTTTCCGTGGGAACTAATGAGCTTGCTCCAACTATGAACACAGGTCACGTAGGAGCGAATTGCCTGCAATATAGCATTTCGTATGTGTTTTGTATGTGTGTGTTGTGCGCCGAGGTTTTTTTTTATCCTGGGACAATGGATAGATTGTGGAATCTTTTGTTACTCTCTTAATATAACATGTAATTTATAATGCGTTATGTTTTGCTTTTATTGCGAAGAGGGCCTGTAGTGAGCAGTATGATTTCAATAAATGTAACACTTTCAAACAAAGTTGAAGTAATACTGCTGCATTAGCATAGTACGCTTTCGTTTCACAATAATAAGCTCAGTAATATTATAAAGCTATTAGCCAGCCGACCAGCCGACCGACCGACATGAGTCGGTAACCGATACGACATAAATAAAAATAGGTATAAAACTGATCTATATATAAATAAACTAGTGGTTCGCCCCGAACTGAGACCTCGCGGTATCCTATAATTCCCATAAGGTAGTTTTAACTATATTATATTGTAATTAAAACGCGCCGAATCTGATGACGTCAATCGTCATCTGCTTTCGTGGATGGGATGCATATTTACAATATTAAAGACAGCGCCATCTAGTAACAGTATAGTGAAGTTTTGTTCAAAATTCAAAATTCAAAATTATTTATTTCATGTAGGCCAACCTGTGGCTCTTATGACACGTCAAGATTTTACCACCGGTTCGGAAAGCGGATTCTGCTGAGAAGAGCCGGCAAGAAACTCAGCAGTTGCTCTTTTCAAAATAATCATTTTACAATATTAATAAGTAGCTATTACATTGTAATAAGTTTTTATACTATCTTGTGGGCAGCTGGATGACAAGCTGATTTAACCCGTGCATCTTTGTTAGAATAGAATATGACATTTCCACAAAACGTACTACAATTCAATTCATGTCAAAGACGGGCAGACAGAAAGTAGCCCCATTCCCGCCGGCGGCACCCGTTCACGAGCATGACGCATGATCCAGCCATTGCTTCGCTCGACCATATTTGAAATCTCGACCATTTTGTTAAAACATTTTTTATTTTTTTTTAATCTTATTTATTTTAAGGGGCTTTTATAGGTGACCTATATGTCAGCCCCATCGGTACACACAATTTACAAATGATTATAATTAAATCAACTATAATTAAATCTAAAACTAGACCAATTTGAGAGAATCACTAACAAATCTTATACAAATCAATACTTTAATAGCCGAAATGCTCAACGGTTTACTAAAAATAGAGTTAAAAATACCAGTATTCATAAAATTTAAATTAAGTACATACATTAGTGTTTCTCTCAAATTTTGGTTCCGAACACATGCCAATAGCAAGTGTGAAACATAACTTGCGCTTCTTGTTCTTACTATACATTACAAAATACATATATTAAAGATGTTATTCAAAATTTCACTACCCTTTATTAAATCAAAAACTAGCATTTTAATTTCGTCCGTAATGACTTTAAAAATCAATTTAATTTTATCCTCAAAGCTTGTTTGTGAGAAGCATACCTCTTTAATTTTCAATAACAATCTTGCAAAATCAAGTCTTTTACGTTTTTTCTCCTGATCGTTATGCTCTCCCTGTTGTCTCTCTCTTTCAATATTTTCAGTCATAAATTCATCATCAAAAAATGTTGTGCCTTCTATTTTAGGACTTTTTTTCTTCCTTCTTTTAACTTTATGTGACTCGGTTAATGCCTTTTCAATGTTCTCCTCTTCCTTTTCACTATTTGTTGACACCTCTTTATTTTCATTATGAATTTCAGCTTCAGTAACTAAAACATCTCTGTACGTCTTATTAGAATTTCTTTCATTATAATTAGCGTTATTATTTTTAATTGCATCATTTACCTCATTACTCTTGTCACGCTGTAGTCTATCATTTGGATTCCTTTTATTGTAGTAAATAAGTAGAGCCTTTCTATATGTACAGTTTTCCTGACACATAATCTTTCTGATTTCCTTCTCTTTATGAAATACAGGACAGGCCATCCTATCAAGGGCCATATGATTCCCATTACAGTTAATGCAAGTATATACTTTGGTCTCACAATTAGAGTGTTGTTTTCCACATTTTGGGCATAATACCTTCTTTCCTGGACAAAACTTCTTAGAATGACCATAGCGCCAACAAGAGGAGCACTGTGTGACAGGAAATGTGAATGGTTCTACCTTAAATCTGCACCCGTATATAAGTATATACGAGGGTAAGATAGAACTCTTAAAACACACCCTAACTGACTCACTCTCAACCCAATCACCACTTTCCTTAAATCTCTTTAACCTTTTAATAGATAATATTTCATATTCGCTTTCAAAACTTTCCACCATTTCTTCCTCTTTAACATCCAAATCTATATTTCTTACTATACCAAATATCATTTGCAACTCCTGTGTTAATTGACATCTATAATCGGAATCAGCAAACTTTTTATTTGTAAGAAGCTTATTAGCATTTTCTTTGTCACCAAACTCTATCAATACTTTATACGGACTTTTATATTTAACATTCAAAATGCTTTGTATATTTTCTGCTCGTAATAGTTTTGCTAATGACATTTGTTTGGGCAAAATTTCCTTAGACGTAACACTCACTTCTATTTTCTCGTTTTCTTGTGTTTGTTTCAACATTTCGATATCATCGTTGAGATCGCTACTACTAGCCCTGCGTAAAGCCAAGCGTTTGGGTCGCCGCCGCGTCACCGTCATAAACCCATCTTCTTCGATACTTCCGCTACTGCTAACGTGTAGTCTTTTCTCTGGCTGTCTGTTCTCGTATTGTACACTTTCGTCAAATACATTTACACACGTAATATTACGATCACATTCGATTTCCTTACTTATTTCAAACATGAGTATGTTTACATAATATTTAATAAATATAATTTTTTGAAGGTAGGCAAAAAAAATGTACCAACTATTGAGTACGCGTCCGCTCCAAAACAACGCGTTCGCACGAATGGTTAAAACATTGATGCCCATTAAAACTCAAATAATTTCGTTTCTTTATAATATTTATCTAATCTTAGTATTTGTTGTTCAAGTACAGAATATAACTCAAATTATGTGTAAGTTTCAAGTTTTAAAACAAAGTGGTTTTAGAAATCTAGCCTCGAATACAATCTCCACTTTGAAAGCCCCCCATTTCGTATGGGAGCCCCCCTGAAATAAAGATTTTTATAACTTTTTAAGCCATTTTCGGCTGGAGGCCATCGGTTTACATATCATATCTAAAATTGAAGTAATTACGTTCAGTAATTCAGAAGTTATAAGGCTGTGACAGACGGACGGACGGACAAGTGCAAATCGCTCTAGTAAACTCAGAGACCTTCGCTTCGCTCGGTCGATAAACTCCCTATAATAGCAAGCGCCCACCTTCACTCTTAATGAATGTCACAGATCATCCTACTTTAAAACAAGCGATGCGTATCACAAATTCCGGGACGCTTTCGAGACGCGTGCTGCTATTTGTCACCCGAGTCGTTCTAAATCGTCAAGTTTGCTCGTTATAACTTTGTAATATTTATTACACGCCTAAGAGATACTCAGAATATTGATTACCTCACGGTAAATCTTACAAGTGTAGCTAGCAGTGATAGCCTAGTGGTTAGGACTGCGGTCTCCTATTCGGGGGGTCGCAGGTTCGATCCCGGGTACGCAACTCTGCCTTTCGGAGTCAAGTGCGTTTAAGCAATTAACTATCAGTTGCTTCAACGGTGAAGGAAAACATCGTGAGGAAACCTGCACATCTGAGAGTTCTTCATAATGTTCTCGAAGGTGTGTGAAGTCCACCAATTCGCATTGGGCCAGCGTGGTGGACTATGGCCTATAACCCTTCTCTGAGAGGAGACCTGCGCTCAGTAGTGAGCCGTTGATGGGTATGATAATGATGAAATCTTACAATATTCCATAAAGCATTATAATAATAATATGGCATAATATCACAGTATAAGGTGGAGATAAACTATCCTAACTCTGTGATAATATTATGTATTTTTTTTAATTAAAAATTCTAACCCAACTTATAAATTTAAAGTAACAAATTAATTAAATTGTCTTTGTAACTATGTTTTCTGCACACAATCTCAGAACTAAAACAGGTCTAAATCCCTTGCTATTCCGTTCATAGTGAGATTAAAGATCCATTAAGATTGTAAAAAGTATAAATTTTGGAGATGACATGGTATTTTGAAATATACCTACATGGTATTTACTAAAAGCATAACATTAATAATATTTAGTTAGATAAATAACATAATTAGCCACAATAATATTAAACTTTCTATAATATGATCTTTTTGAAATAACGAAGTTCAATGAAATAAACGAATTTTATAATTAAGAAATGATTAATTAATTAATCTCTGCGGCACTTAATTTATAGTCAAACAAATCATTCCCACTTCTAGTTAATCGATATTGCCGCTTAAAATACATTAAAAATTCCATTAAAATTTGTACAGAAAAAGTAATTATTTACCATAAGCAACACTGAACAACGATTAAGAGTAGAAATAAAGATATGAAATTAACAAGTAACGGTGAACTAACTATTGAAATGTAATAAGAGTCCTGCTACATGAATCCGCCTGAGTTTTGACAGTGTGCGTGATTGTTTCCGTTATAGCATCTAATTTTTCGGAGAGGAGTGCTTTTTAAGTAATTACTTAAAAAGCACTCCTCTCCGAAAAATTAGAGATGTGTGCCTAGTATCAAACCCCAAACCCGCCGAGAAGGAGACCGAAGTCTTGACTACTAGGCTATCATTGCTGTTAGTAGCTATCTTCTTCTTCCCTTTTATATAAAAAAACCAATTGCTTTTAGTCTGGCTAAAAGTATGAAACAACTGGACCGATTTGAATATTTTTTTGTTTTGTTCGCTCAAATGCAAATTTCGCTCAGCGAGTCATGAAACTAAAGTGGAAATGGGTGGGCACATAGTTCGAAGAGCTGATGGTCGTTGGGGTCCCAAGTCGCTGGAGTGGCGACCCAGCACCGGGAAGCGCAGTGTTGGCAGACCCCCCCACTAGGTGGACCAACGATATCAAACGAGTCGCAGGGAGCCGCTGGATTCAGGCGGCGCAAGACCGAAGCCTGTGGAGGTCCATGCAAGAGACCTATGTCCAGCAGTGGACATACAAAGGTTGATAAAGAAGAAGAATAACAATGCAGAGGTGGTTTAAAAAAAATAGGGAAACCCAAAAGCACAGCTGAAAATCGAAAAATCAAAATTGGTAATTTTCTATAGAAATCATGACTTCCTATTATTATTAATTGATGGCGGGAGCAAAGCCGTGGGTAAAAACTAGTATTATATCATTTTTTTTGGCCTGAGGCATTTCCCTAGTGTGATCGCACTCTTACGGTTTATCTAAATCGTAGTCTTTTACTTCTGTTTTAATCGAAAGCAATACATCAACGATGGTATTTTGTCGAAATGCTTCGTCTTATCTAAATGGTATACTAGAAGCCATTATAATATTGCATTTTATCATTAATATTTTGTTGAGATAATGTGAGTGTGAAACATTTTGACTTCAAATCTCAAACACTTAAAATTTTAAATATTGATCTTCTATAATTATACAGTATACTGCTATGTACAAAATGATTTAGATAAAAATTATGACGTCAGAATTTGCGGACTGCTCGGAGATGCTAAAATCATGTATCATGAAGCAAAAACATTTGTTCAAATAAAACAAACGAAAAAATAAACTTTACTTCATAAAACGAAGTATCCATTTCGAAGGACCAATACCGTATTTCACCCTTAAACAAACCATAAAATAACTTAAACGGGACTAGATGTATTCAAAGTGGGTCATACAAAAGTAAAACTCATTACGGTCCTCCACTAAAAACAGGTTTTTATAGGTTGTTCCTTGAATGCTAAAGGCATTGCATTCTCGTCACGTCCGTGGCAAACCACCTGACTCATCTCTGTGCGACGCCAGTAGGGTAAGTACAACTTTATACGTCTCGAAAACATTGACAGATTTCGAGTAAAGAGTAACTAAATGTTAAAATAAAAGGGATCTTGAACTTTTGTTCTATAAAACTGAAATGAACTTGACTAATGTTCTCCTCTCCTCTCCAAATAAGAGAAAAGTGAGTGAGTGAGTACAATAGGTTAACGGTGGGGATCGAATCGTAGACCATTGTAAGTTCGGACCTTAAACCGTTTGAGTATTGAGACCTAATTGCCTTATAATTATAATATATTTGTATATGGGTGATTTCAAGCCTTGAAGGCTCACTAAAAGGCTAACAGTGCAGTGCTATAAAGTATAACTGCGAAATAACAAGAAATTGAATCCACCACCCTAAAAAAAGAGTCTCTAGTTCAATTTTACTTTGACGTCATTACGCTTCGCTCGAAATCTATCAACGTTCGAACTCATACTAAGAGTATAGGATATTTAAATTCTTAACGTTATCTGTCTTCGTAATATGTAACAATGAGTTAGGTTGATGACTTTTTAAGGTCATTGAGTATAATTAAATCTTTTTTACAATGCAGCCTTATTAGGTACTCAAATCGATATTTTATTAAACATAATAAGAAGTCAACCTCTAGCGCTGCCGTGTCTCTGTATCGATACTCGTATTTGAGCCCGTAGTTTTTTTTAGTAGGAGAGAATAAGACTTCACTTCTTGCGCTTCTTCTTGGCTGATCACTGGTCAAATAGGTACGTGTTGTCGGTCTTTAGAAGAACTTTAAAGTATGCGTACAATTTTTAAATGTTTCGTCGTCGTGACACATAATTTTTCTATCAGTATACATTTAATAATTGTGCATGTGAACGGCTGGAGGAATCAAAGTTTTGCAGAAATTATTTATCGTCCATCCATACAACTGACGACTAAAGGCTACTTACTCTTTTACGATTTGTTGCTCTATATCTGAGTAATGTAATGTTTACATAACATTTTTACGGATTTTGGATAAAACGAGTTTGATTGGTTAATATTCAAATAAGAAACCTCGTTAGTGGCGAGGTTTAAATAAACTCCTTTAAACTTAAAGCCTGTGCTTGAATTAAGACAGTCACGCGCAGTTACTTGCAAGTTTGTTTGTTTTGCACCATTAAAATGTTAATGCAATACAACTTACTTATTTCTTCATGCAAAAGTGTTAAACATTCTTAGTTTACGTATCCACACTTAAAATTAACACCAGAATATAATTATTATTACTCGTAAATCTCTATACTTTTAAATGAATCCGGTCCCTTTCCTTCCAATATCATTGGGTCCCTTTATTTGTTTTTAGAATAGAATAGAAATATTTTTTATTCAAATAAACTTTTACAAGTGCTTTCGAATCGTCATAATATGAATCTACCACTGCTGGTTCGGAATGCCCTTCCTACCGAGAAGAACCAGCAAGAAACTCGGCGGTTGCTTTTTTCAATAAAGTTTACAATAGATACTATTCTATGTCAGTTTTATTGCTATTTATTCACGTCTGAAGTAGGTACTCAACTGACATCATAAAAATTTCGCCACGAGCTTGCTCATATCTTGAAAACTGACATAAAATACTATTATTCCGTGAAAACAATACTTTTTCACAGATTAGAAAAAGATAATTGTTAAAAGGAAACCATAAAACGAGGTGGTAGTTAGGTACACTTATTCAGATATTAATTAACTGAGTAATGGCAATAAACCAGTTTTTACTATGTTATAATGGCTAGATTATCTAGCTAAATAAACATTAAACACTAATATTTGTTAGACAACATTAACCCATATTGCTATTTCTATTTTCTAAAGCGTTTAGTAACTGTAAAATGAAACGTCCCCAGTAGTCAACTTTATACTCATAGAGTCATAAACATTGTCTATGACTAATCTCCTAATAGCGTGAAATGTATCATCTTCTCCGTTAGTGACGCAAGATTATATTTAGTGTGATGCTGTGAGCTAATGAGGACTGCAGCGTGAGTAAGATAGTAATATTAGTAATATGTTAAGAGTTAGCGTGTATTCTGTCTGCTTTTTTCGCTGTGCATAATAACTACCAATTAGAAAATATTTTTGCGCCACAAAATCCTTATATCTATCTGTCCCATGTCCCTAGGTTTTGCTTTTTTAATAATTATATTTTTCTCAAATTTGCTCGGAAATCGCTTCTTTATTTAAAAAAAACGAAACGTCAATTGGCTCATTGCTGGCGTGGCGCCAGCAATTACGTAACAGGACAATAATGTAAATTGCTGGACAGGTACGAGGTTTTTAAAATGTACACTTTCCTCTATTAGGTGTTTCTCCTCTGTGATTAGGTGTTTTAAATGTGCATTTCTTTCGCTGAGTTATACAATTTAAAAAATAAGAATGATTTTTTTTTAATGGAACAAAAAGAGCGTGGTTTAATTGGAGGTAAAGAATTATTGGTGACTGGTGTTTGCTTTTACAATATATTTCTTGATCTGAAATAAAAATGGATTCGGAATCGGATGAAGAATTAATGGACTTTACACCACCAGATATGGCGGAAGAAGCTAAAATTCCATCAGAAAATCTTTTACCACCAAAATCTAAAGAAAAATATGAAAAGGCTTATGAAGACTTCATTCAATGGAAAACCGGAAAAAAGACAAATTCGTTTTCAGAAAATGTCCTTATGGCCTATTTTAACGAATTGAGTAAAAACAAAAGGCCATCTACATTGTGGTGTGAATACTCAAAGCTAAAAACTACATTACGTTTAAAAGAAAATGTAAATATTGGCGATTACTCAAATCTAACAACATTTTTAAAGAGTACAAATAATTGTACTATAACATTTAACATGAAATAAAACAGTGTTTCTTTAATTATTTTTTTGTTGTTTCCTCGCAAATTAGAGAAAAGTACTATATAAGCCTCGGCCGAAATAGCAATTCATGGCCTCGTTTACTTAAAAAGGCCTCGGCTAGCGCCTCGTCCTTTTAAAATCACTTGGAAGTCCTCGGCTTCGCCTCTGCCTTCCAATGTTACTCGTCCATAAATTGCTTTATTCCGAGAGCTTCACTACTCACCCGTGGTACTGCCGGAGATGCTACTGGTACTAAGTACTACGGAAGATTTTTGCCTAGGACCGGATTAAACTAACGCTAATTCTATTAAAATACGCTCAATCACATTATTATTGTGATACAGTTACAGTTTTTACAGTTAATTATGGCATTTGAATGAGACAATTCTAATTATTGATTGACATTAATTTGTTTTGTGAATTCAATGTTACTGTAAGCTTTAGCAACGATTTTATTTGTCGAAAAATTGTCGACAGTAACAACTTTTGCTGTCAAGGTATATTAAGATTACAGATGGATTGAATATTATGAAAAATTTTCCTAAATAATTTAATCCTACTAATATTAAAAATGTGAAAGCTTGAGGATGGATGTATGTAAGTATGGGTGGATGGAAGGATGGATGTTTTCACTCTTCCACGCCACAACGAATGAACCGATTTGGCTGAAATTTGGAAGGGAGATAGCTCATATCCAAGATTAACTAGGTACTATAGGATACTTTTTATCCCAGAAAATTACAGAGTTCCCGCGGAACTTAAAATCTTAATCCGGACGAATTCGCGAGCATCATCGAGTATTTCACTACAGTAATATTATTATGATATTTTCACATCCTTTGTTCCAGTTTTAATATATTAATATTAATATTAAAAGTTACGAATATAAAATTAATTAAAAAACTACCATTGTGAGTTGGTTTTATATTTTCACCTAGAATAATCCCTTTACAACTCAGCTCCTTTTCAAAAATTACTATGAAGGATTCATTTTACCCATACATGTTGATTGTGAATAAGTAATAAAATGTAAGCCTATTTTATCGCTCCCTTTAAGTAAAATTTCATTTGAACTGTTGCCTATTATTTATTTTTCACTGCATCATAAATACCCACGAATGCTCATAAAATATAATCTACGTAACTAATTTCATCAAATTTAATCCCCATCGATTTCAGGGGTTCCGTGGTAAAACAAGTAGGTACTTACCCTTGGAGTCTCGTTATGTCCACCTATCTGAATTTGAGTTTAAAAAAATGTTTGTTTTTGATTTTAGTCCTTACTATCCTTACTAATATTATAAATGCGAAATTGTATTTGTTTGTTTATTGGTTTGTCCTTCAATCACGCAGCAATGAAGCAACGGATCGACGTGATTTTTGCATGCGTATAGTTTAGGACCTGGAAAGTGACATAGGCTACATTTTATCCCGGAAAAACAATGGATTCCCGAAGGATTCAAACCCCTAACTGTACGCGAACGAAGTCGCGGGCAAAAGCTAGTTCATAATAAATTCATTATCCCATGTTATTTTGTCGAAATGTGTATTTTGTACGCCGCCTACGGCTAATGTGCTGGAATATAAAATTATATTTACCAGCTTGTACATACATTATGGAAATAAAGTATTGGTAATCAAACCAAAAAATAAAATTGAACGGACTACGGACTACGGAACCCTACCTTAAGCGTGTTCTCACACGCACTTGACCAGACTTTGTATGCTTACGATGATGAAAAGTACGAGGGTATAACAATGTTTTTATTTGAATATCGAAAGCACAGTGTAATATATCATCGTCTAGGCCGAGTTCCGACATTTTAACAGGGACTTAAAAAGAAGCACCCGCCTTTGATATTATTCGTTCCCCGGAATTTTCTTGAAGGGAAATTACTGTTACGTAAAGTAGCGGGATCGACAAACGATTTTTCTCTTCAGCTTCTTAAAATTGATCACGTGCTAGTCGGTGGAAGGAATTTCACTGACAGGCAGTTAATGATCTAGAAGGTGTCTAGATATTTGAAGCCGTCAATTTGCGAAGGGTGCTTTTCTTTACATAGCTTTTTGACGGCCTTTATTTAGCGACAAGTGTAAATTGAAAATTCAAATCAACTCCGACGTGTGAATCTACAGCCGGACTACTGTAGGTACTAAACTGTTACCCACTTTTCTGCTCCATCATCAGATACTTCTCCTCGATCCTCGATCCTCTATCATCTATCTAGTACCTACTCATTGAGACCATTCTTCACCTTCAAACACACTATATCTGCTGTAAGTTGATGAAGAATTGGGTATCCTGCAAACTAGATACCAGCACCAAGTCAACGTGACCGTATGGCAAGATCAACCTGCAAGGTACCTACTCATTGAAACTAATCTATTGAACCCAAATACGATATGTCTGCTGTGAGTTTTCGAAGAATTGGGTTCTTTGGAGACCATTCTGGCAGCAGCATCAGGTCGAAGTTATCAATTAATTGTCATTTAACGATTATACTGGCACGCGTGAAGCACTTAATCGAGTAATCATACGCCAAAAATGCCTTACATTAACATTTTGGAAAAGAGCTGATACCTCTTACACTGCTGGACCGATATGAACCACCGCAAGGAAACTGGCTTTAAAATGAAAAAAAAAACCGCATCGAAGTCGGTCCATCCGTTTGAGAGCTACGATGCCACAGACAGACACACACACACATACAGACAGACAGACGGACAGACATCGACGTCAAACTTATAACACCCCTCTTTTTGCGTCGGGCGTGAAAAATGTGATACAACTTTTTGATGTGTTAAGTACCTTTGAGAAGCGGCGATAATCTAGTGGTTAAAACCTCGGCCCCCTCCATTCGGGGGTCCGAGGTTCGATCCCAGGTACGCAACTCTTAACTTTTCAGTTATAAATATGTGCGTTCTAGACTATTAAATAAAGATATAACTCTTTCAAAAGTCAAGCAAAACATTTAAAGGAAACCTGCACGACAGCTAGGAGAAGTTCTTTTCAGTCTGCCAATTCGCACTTGGCCAGCGTGGTGGACTATTGCCTAAGCTCTTCTGATTGTTGAAATATCTTTGGTCTGGTCTGGTGGGAGGCTTTGGCCATGGCTTGTAATTATCCGCCCTACCGTCAAAGACTTACCGCCAAACGATTAGCGTTCCAGCACTATGGCGTGTAGAAACCGATTAGGGGCCTTCTTCATCTACTTCTCAATCTTTATCATCCTGGGAATTTTCTCCGCAAGTAGGCGATTCCGCCGGTACTGCTCCCCGCTGGATTACTCCAGCCAGCCGAGCTCACTCCAGAATCCGAGCAGGCCACCCAGGTCGGCGAGGACTTCCGGAAGTATTCCGATTAGGCGCATATTAGACTGCATTGTTACTTACCATCAGGTGAAATCGTAGTCAATGGCTATGACAAACATGAATAAAAAAAGACGGCATGTTTTATCTTTGAAACCCGGTGACCTCTGATAGTTTAGTATGCCGGTCTGGCTGTGACATAAATTGTTGATAGCTGATTGTTTCGATTCATAGCGCCACATCGGAGGTACTCGATTGTTTTGACATTTCCTTATACAATTTATAGCAATCCAGCTTTTCAATCTTTATTTATGACAATAATTAAGTTATCTATATATATAAAAGAAAGTGGTGTTAGTTACACTATTTATAACTCAAGAACGGATGAACCGATTTGGCTGAAAATTGGAGGAGAGGTAGCTTAGTACCAGGAGACGGACATAGGATACTTTTTATCCCGTTCGACCGCGTTTCCGTCAAGTCACTATAGAACGTGGTATAACAAAAACGCATCTGACATGGAATAACAAAACGCAAATGACAGTGGAATAACAAAACGTAAATGACAGCTAAACGTAATTTTGTATTTGCACGGAAAAAAATGGGGTCTGGCAAAGTTTTCATTCAAGAATAAAATTATTCTCAAGTATATTGTTTAATCTCAAGCATATGTTTACTCAAGGTAACAATAATATCTTGAATAAAATAAAATGGAATTCTTCTAGATATATAATATTATTCTTCATTTATTTATTTACATCAAGAATATTTTTTTGGATCAAGACGATATTTACCCTTAACTATAGAAAACATTTGCATTTTGAAACAAGTAATTAAGAATTCTTACTTTGAATATAAAAGGATTTAGCATAAGAATCTCAGAGATTAGGGCCAAGAATAAAAATAAATTATTGGTTTAAGAAAATGTGTAAATTCGTTCAACAATAATATTATTGTGACAAAAGTTTAATACTTTTGATTCAAAATACGTAAAATACTCATTTTAAATAAAGCCTACTATTTAAAAACAAGAAAATTATTGTTTCATTAATGCTCTCAAGAGATACTTCAATTTCTTAACCTCAGAATATGGATTTAAAAATATCAGCCAAGAACAAACATTTTATGTCAAGAAATATTTTTTTCATTGAAGACGGAATGATTTTAAAATTAAAAATCTGTCTACATTGATTTGAATACTAACTGTTCTTCAATAACGAATTATAACTGTCTGCCATTGAGATCTCTTTTTCTTTGCTAGACAAATTCAACAGCTTTGCTGTGAGTACAATGTCTCTTAACCTAAGAATATCGTTTCTAAAATTGAGGAAGAACAAACATTTTAAGTCAAGGAAATATCTGCTTCAGTGAATATGGTTATCTTTTACAATCAATTATAATGTCTGTCTTAACTGGAATACTTCGTTATTCTTTCATAAAGAATTACAGCTTTCTTTATTTAAGAATAACTTATTTATTGACTGTACAAAAAATCCTTTTTTGCTTACAAGTCCAGACAAGAATGATAAAAAATTGCATTAAGAATTTATGTATATTCCTTCAACAATAATATTGTTTAGACAAGAGTTTTTTTTACTTTTGATTCAAAATACATTATAGATACATTTTTAGAATCTAATATTTTATAGCAAGAAAAAAATTGTTTTATAAAAGCTCTCAAATGACAATTATTGCCTCTTAACCTAAGAATATGGATTCAAACATCAGCTAGGAATAAACATTTTAGGTAAAGAAATATTTACTTCCTTGAAGATTGATTTCTTTGAAAATTAAAAATTGGTCTCTATTGATTTGAATACTTACTGTTCTTCAATAAAGAATTACAACTGTCTGCCATTTAGACCTCTTTTTCTTGGTAAGACAAATTCAACAGGTTTGCTGTGAGTGACATGTCTTTTAACTGAAGAATATTGTTTATAAAATTGATGAAGAACCAACATTTTAAGTCAAGAAAATATCTTCTTCGGTAAATATGGTTATCTTTTACAATCAATTATATGTCTGTGTTAACTGGAATACTTCCTTATTCTTTCATAAAGAATTACAGCTTTCTTTATCTAAGAATAACTTATTTATTGACTGTATAAAAAATACATTTTAACCGACTTCCAAAAAGGAGGAGACCGGTATTTTTTTTTGTCTATGTATGTCCACCGATTTCTCCGGGATTACTGGACCGATTCACGTGATTTTTTTTAATCGACAGAGGATGTTTGCGAAATGGTCCCATAAAAATGTTCACCTTCAACTCTTCAAGCCTGATGCTGCAGGGATATTGCTCACCTAAAATAAAGAGATTTAGGAAATGTCGATTACGAATTATTATTGTAGATAACAAGTATGTACTACATCATGGAGCTCCAGGTCCTAGCTCCTCAATCCTGATGCTGCAGGGTACTGCCTACCTAAAACTATGGCGATTTAGGAAATTTCGATTACGAATTGATATTGTAGGTAACAAGTATGGACTACATCATGGAGCTCTAGGTCCAGTAGGGCGGGGGCGGAGGGGGCTGCCCGCCCCGGGCCTCTGGTCCAGGGGGCCCCCAAATGCTTCCATGTTCCCTTGATCAAATCCTATACAAGGCTTTAAAATTTATTCTTTGTAGGTACCTATCTAAGAGGTGATTTGGATCTTATGAATATACTACACTTAAAAGCTTAAAGTAAAATTTTTTTTCAAAAAACCGACTTCTAACGCCACTACAAAGTTTAAAAAATAATTTTAGTTTGTCCACGTTTGTTGATGTCGGGCGGGCCTAAAATACAAACTATGAAACCGACTCGCGATGCTCGCTCGACTTCTACAAACGAGTATCTCATATTATTGTGTAGCGTTGCGCATCGGTTTCATAGTTTGTATTTAGGCCCGCCCGACTTCAACAAACGTGGACAAACTAAAATTATTTTTATACTTTGTAGTGGCGTTAGAAGTCGGTTTTTTGAAAAGAATTTTTTTTGCTTACAAGTCCAGACAAGAATGATAAAAATTGCATTATGAATTTATGTATATTCCTTCAACAATATTATTGTTTAGACAAGAGTTTTTTTTTTACTTATGATTGAAAATAAATTATAGATACATTTTTAGAATCTAATACTTTATAGCAAGAAATATTTAGATTGTTTTATGAAAGCTCTCAAGTGACAATTATTGCCTCAACCTAAGAATATGGATTCAAATAAGTACCAGCTAAGAACAAAAATTTTATGTTAAGAAATATTTACTTCATTGAATATTGATTTCTTTTACAATTAAAAATCGGTCTCTATTGATTTGAATACTTACTGTATTACAACTGCCTGCCATTGAGAACTCTTTTTCTTGGTAAGACAAATTCAACAGCTTTGCTGTGAGTGCAATGGCACTAAACTGAAGAATTTCGTTTCTAGAATTGATGAAGAACCAACATTTAAAGTATATTTGATTGGTTGTTTAAGAATCCGTGAAACTGGGCCTTCGACTAAGTTGAGGTTTCTTGGTTTTGAATGGAAATCTTGAAAAATATATTTAAGAACAACATTTTTGAATGTAAAAAATAATTTTCTTGTATGAAATCTATGATACAAATGAGTGTTTTAAACCAAATTCACGTTTCTTGGTTTTACCATGGAAATCTTGAAAAAATATTTAAGAAAAGATGTCTTGAGTCTAAAACAATAATATTCTTGAATTCAAACTATGATTCAAATATGTGTTTTGAACCAAATTCACGTTTCTTGGAATTAGTATGGAAACAAAACAAACTATAGGTTAAGCTTGTATCCGGTGTTGCAGTATATTTCTCCCAAGGTGTAAGGAAAATAATAGGGTATTTTAGTCCTAGTGAGAAATAATCTAAAAATATAAAAATAAGATAGTTTATGCAATAAGGAATCGGGAAGAGGTAGTTTTAGTTCACAAAATCATAAAATAAATTTTATATTTCATTTCAAAGTTTTCACTTTTTTTGTCTATGCTACAAATATGCAAAACGTCAAACAGTTCCCGCCATTACACTACATCATTATGTCAGTAGTCTATATAGTTCACCCGCTCAAATAGTTTGCAGTACACATACACGGTATTTTAGAAACTATGTGAAAATAAATAAATACATTATTTAATCATTTAGTACCATCATTTATTTAAATTTTTTAGATTAATGAAAAATACAAAATCAAAATACTGGTAGTATTAGATCTGAATCATCACTTTATAATTTATATACATATACTATCATTATAATACAGCACACAAACATTTAGCGTGACACTCTAAAGTATACAGTGGGTCACATAAGTCGCGCCGCCTTCGGCATTACCGGCGGTTGTTATGTGTCGGCTTTACAAGGGGCGCCAACCATTTGAGCGAACGAATTTACTGACCTTACGACGTCATCACATAGTCTGACGTGGGCGTCTAGCGTTTACGCGGGGTAATTTAAAAGGCAAACTTTAAATGCATTTTTGGTACTTATCGATTATTATCACCTTAGAATCAAATTTAGACACTTTTCAAAAAAGAGTAAGTAAAATACCCTATTGAACATTCCTCCCTTCACTCCGTTAGGCTCTAACCGAGTGAAGTCAGGTTTGCAGCTAGTAGTGATTGTAAAAAACATATATTATACACACAGGAGGCCCTATGTTTCACATAATCAGTCTATTATCACGGAATTAATGTCCATACAAAGAAAACCGTATTTTAACAAGCAAATATACAAACCGTTGGTGGGGAAAGCACTGAAAATCAATCTCGGTTTTTCTTGTCAGTATGAGTAGCGTAGCACAGACCAGGTTCATGAGCAATGGGGCAATTTATCTCATTTTGTGTGACCGTAAGGTCAAAAATGGCCTCAAGAAGTTGAAAAAGACGATGTAGTTGCATTCTGCTATATTTGCGGCCAATTTATTAAAACAAGATCTAAAAATTTATTTGCCTATAAATTCGAAACTTTTCGAAGCCCATAAAACTAATTTTAAACTTCAAATACAAAGTCAAAACAAAAAAAAGGCTACAAAAGCAAACTGTTCCAGCCTAAACAATTTTTAGTAAAGGAATAAAAATCGGATATGTAAAACCCAGAACCAAAATTTGTGTTGACTTGTGTAGTAATTAATTCGTAGTAAGTCTATGTCAGGAAAAATAGTGGAGACGTGAAAGATACGGCCTTATTTTTGGTAATTAACATTTCGTAGCAGGCAACATCCTTTTTGTCTTGGATGGATGTGCCGGCGCAGTGCACCGCATGGCCGCATTACGTCTTGATTACGTCCACTGTTCAGTTCATGGTGATACTTTAGAGTGATTCTTTTGCGTTGTTGATCAAAATATAGAGATTGTGCTGTGTGTGTGCTAAGGTAAGTGAACCTATAGATCTAATTACATATGCTATTGTATTTTAAGTAAAGAATTAAAGATTGACTGACACAAGATGAATTACATGGCAACGGGGCCAGCTAGGCGCTGGCCTTTTTTTGGTTTTGGCTTACTGGTTTTCACTTCTGTCGGCACTCCCGGAGTGCCACTGTTTTTTTAGTCTGACCCTGAGTTTTAGAGGGATCGACTAAGTATTCTTATTTATATTATTTACGTTACTAGCATCCGCCCTTGGCTCCACTCGCATATACTATAATAAAATAAATCACTGTTTTATACATTTCAGATCTAAAAGTGCCAGATCAAATAAAACTGTTGTCCTACCTGATTCCCCCGAGAGGAAGACTGAACAAGCGTAGAAAATTTTCCACATTAGAATACGTCGAAAGCTTCATATTTGACGTCCAGGTAAATATACTATTATTATATTTGATTTATATGATATTATTTATATTTGATATCTATACCTCGCAGGTTCACTCGCGGTTACGCAATTTTATGGTATGTTTTGGTTTTTCCTGGATAAAGAGTAACATCTGTTATCCTGGCTATAATTGACATTCATACCAAATTTCATCCAAATCTGTTTAGCCTTTTCAGAGATAAGTGGGAACAAACATATTCTTTCAATCACAAGCTTTCCCATTTATAATATTAGTAGTAAACACGCGTGCTTTTTAGGTATGTCTATCAATTTAGCAATTTTTATATGTTTGCTATTGTTTTCAGAATCCTGGAGATATACCTACAAACGAAAATTGATGAAGTAAAAAAAAAGGCTCTACACAGCAAGCAAAGTGTTCTTCATAGCTATCTTACTAGGAATATAGCTAAAATACGAACGCGATCTAGAAGTATAGCTATCTGACTAGACTAATCTAGTAAAATGGTTATAGAAGTACTATGTTTGCCAAAATCTATAGTTAGGTTAGGTTGGGGTTCAACTTGAACAGTCAGGCACTTAGGTTCCATTTGTTATAATCAGATATGCGTCTGAAATGGCAGCGTTTAATCATTGCGTCTCACTTATACACTATTGCTGACACTAACTTTTGAGAAGTATATAGATTAATTAACGCCGCCATTTAAGATTCGTTTCTTTATTGGGGCGGGTTATAATAAACTAAAACACATATGAGTGATCTATGTCTATTGGCGGTCATAATATAATTATAAATAATACCATTGATGACCTCGTTTGCACATTTTGAAAGATATAAAATCTAAGTATATGTTATCTAAGTATATGTTTTTTTTGATAAACTGTTATAATAATAATATTAGGGAATATTATGATTAATAACTAGAATATACTTAAATAAAATGATCAATACTGTTGTTTTAGGAAGTTTATTTTTTAATAAAGGATTTGATAGAATTGAATCCATTGTATTATTTTATCTATAATATTAATTTGAGTACCTCCCACTTATTTACCTATCTCTATTTTCAGGCATGAAATGTCACGCGGAGATCTGATTGAAAAATGTGATGGTGCCTCAGGCTCGAAATTATGTGAGTTTTAGTGCTTTTTCTTGTTCATTTCATGTTTCAAATAGTACTCAATAATCATGGTATTTTAGTAAAGCTGTTTCAGTTCTATGTACAGATTCAACAGCTTTGTTATATATTACAGAGTTAAGATTTTCTTATTTGAATTACAATAGTCTTGGTTCAATGGTTAACATGCGTTTCAGTAAATATTTTTCAGTTCATCGTTCGATTTATTCAAGATAAAGTTTAGTCAGAATGTCACTTAACAAATATTTTTTGACTATAGCTGGAAAAAAAATTTGTTCATTTTTATTTACCAACTTTTTGTACCATTTATTTATGTTAACGTTTTGTTTAATTACATTCTGACTAAACTTTAGCTTGAATAAATCGAACGATGAACTGAAATATATTTACTGAAACGCATATTAACCATTGAACCAAGACTATTGTAATTCTTTAAATAAGACAATCTGACCTTCGTATATAACATGCCATGATTTGAATCAAGAACTGAAAATTCTTACAGTAAAATACTTTATTGTTGAGCCAAGAGATTTATGATCTCCGTATGAAACATGCAATGAATTAGATCAAGAACTAAAACTTCTTTACTGAAGTACAGGGTTTTTAGATCAATAATAATGACATTATGCGTTGGAAACAATCTGATCTTCGTATGAAACATGACATGCATTGAACCAAGAACCGAGATTTCTTGCAGTAAAATACACTATTATTGAGCTAAGAGATTTCTGATCTCCGAATGAAACATGCAATGAATTCGATCAAAAACTAAAAATTATTCAGTTAAGTACTTGCACGTTCTTAAATCAACAAAATTAACATTATTGGTTGGAGACAATCTGATCTCCGTATCAATTGCTTATTGTTTTTGAATTAAGAATTGGGCTTCTTCACTGAAATACGCATAAATATTGAACTAAGAACATTGGTATTATTCTTTCTAGACAATGTGATCTCCGTTTAAATTCGATAATATTATTAAACTAAGAAATAAAACTTCTTCACTAAAAACGCATGATTATTGAACTAAGAATATTGAGACTATCTTTTTAAAACAACGTGATCTCCAGAGAATAACTTATTGTTATTGAACTAGTAGCTAAAACTTCTTCACTGAAGAGCAACAACTAGTAACTAAGATTGTTGGTTTTCTTCACTATAGATAAATTGTTCTTATTGTGAAAATAGAATTAATTGATGCAAGAGTTAAAGCTGCTTTACTAAAAAATGCCGTAGTATACAGATAAATAAATACCATTCTTCTTACAATTGATTTATTTTTCATACTGAGAATTTATTTTCTTGTAAGAAAACTCCGGGATCCGTTTGACAAAGTGTTCAACTGAGAAAAGCATTATTCTTAAATATATTGTTAAATCACAAGTATATAAATTCTAGAAGGAAGACAAATATCTTGACTTAACTATTTATTTATTAGCATTGAGAATAATTGTGTTTTGATACAACCATTTATTGTTTTCCCCATATATGAATCACGGAAATTCTTGACCAATAGATATATTCTTGATCAGAATCAATGACATTTCTTGTCCAATAAATATATTCTTGATAAGAGATATTGCTTTTCATACTCGGAGGAGTACATTCTAGATTTAAGACATATTTGTCTTAAATTTGAGAATTTAAGATTCTAGACTTAAATAAAAAGACTTACTTAAGCAAAGAAAACGTTGCTTTTTCATTGCAAGAATAGATATTGCCTTGGTTAGTGAGTATATTTACTTGGAAGAAAAATGAATAACAAGACAAATATTTACTAATTTTAAGAATATAATGTTTTCCCCATATATGAATCACGCAATGTCTTGACCAAGTGAAATATTCTTAGTTTAAAGCAAATTTTTTTTTCCGTGTGGTTAAGTATGGTAAAAAATTTGACAATTATAAAAAGTGTTATAATAAAGCATTACTGATATTATAAATGCGAAAGTGTGTTTGTTTGTTGGTTTGTCCTTCAATCACGTCGCAACAGAACACCAGATTGATGCGATTTTTTGCATGGGTATAGTAATGGATATAGTAGTGGTTCCTCAGACCGGGAGAGCTACTTTTTATCTCGGATAATGAAAGAGTTCCCGCGGGATTTTTAAAAAATAAATCCATGCGGACGAAGTCGCGGGCATCAGCTAGTTAATAATAAGTTCTACTTGGCAACATTTTAATTCTTGCTTGTCACTATTTTCAGGAAATGAATAAGATTTATGTCGAATGTAGTTCACGTATATGGTAATAGCTTAACGGTCATCCTGTGTGTTGCATTTAAAATGTATCGTTAGTGTACGCGTGGCACGTTTCGCCGGGAATCGAACCCGGAACGCCTAATGTAATGTGTAACTGTTGTATCAATTACTTTATGTAGACTCTACATAATGTAACTATCCATACTCTACATTGTAGAGCATGGATCAACGTCATCATTAGCAACCCATCAAAGGCGCACTACTGAGCGGAGGTCTCCTCTCAGAGAAAGGTTATAGGCCAGGTCCACCACGCTGGACCAATGCGAAATGGCGGACTTCACACACCTTCGAGAATATTATGAAGAACTCTCAGATGTGTAGGTTTCCTCACGATGTCTTCCTTCACCGTTGAAGAAAGTGATATTTGATTGCTTAAATGCACTTGACACCGAAAAGTCAGAGGTGCGTACCCGGGATCGAACCTGCGACCCCCCGAATAGGAGACCACAGTCCTAACCACTAGGCTATCACTGCTTACTATACTTAGAGCATGGATAGTTATACGTATATATAGTACCAACCGTTTTAGAATGGAAAAGTAGATATGCTGTATCATGCAAGCAACAAAAGCTTATAAGTTGCATTAGGTATAGGTTTTTATTAGGGAAGATTTTATCATTGTAATTTTTACCCATACATTTAGGATTGGTAATCGCTTCACATCTACATAACAATTCTAAATCTATGTTTTTACCCATAACAACTCGGCCAAATTAGAATACTAAGGGACTGTTTCACCACTTGCTAATAAAGTGCCTGATAGCCTAACCAAAACATGTCTGACAGATAGCGTTCAAATTTCTGTTTCACAAGTCTCCGTTAAGGAAATCTAGCAGATATTTTGTCTGGTGGGAGGCCTTCGTTGGCCGTGGCTATAGTTACCACTCTACCGACAAAGACGTGCCGCCAAGCGATTTAGCGTTCCGGCACGATGGCGTGTAGAAACCAATTAGGGGTATGGGTTGAACGTTCACTGCCATACCCCTTCCAAGTTAGTCCACTACCTACCATCTTAGACTGCATCGTCACTTACCATCAGGTGAGATCGCAGTCAAGGACTATCTTGTCATCGAATAAAAAAAAAAGAATATAAACTCAGATAATTTAAAAAATATCAGACAAATTTATCTCACAGCTATTTTATCTGCTAGATATACATATATCAGACACTGATAGTCTAGTCTAGTTTAGTGGTGAAACTGACCCTAAGTATAAATAAGGAACTACGTTCCAAAAATTATATTATTCAGTAAGTAAAGTGAAAATAATATTATATTGCTGACCTCTACTTCAGTTTATTTAAATACCTAACACAGATTTTTTTATTATACAAGCTTTTATAATAATTATTTTTTAATCAACACTGACATTTCAAGCTTATTGGTAAAACTAAAACCAAGTGCATCTCGCCTTAGAGTTTTTAAAGATCATCGCCATGTGAGTTATCTCAGAAAACTGGCTTTATGTAAAGATTCACCTTAACCTATTAGAGCGAGGGGCTATTTTGCGGTGAGCCATCGTTTTTTATCACCTTAATCAGTTTAGGGTTCTTAACGAAAACCTTCAATCTCAGCGTTAGATAAAAATTGGAGATACATTGACCAAAGACTGGCCTTGATCGCCTGCCTCAAAACGTGTCGATAGATTATGTCATGATAAAGATTAAGCTGGCTTCGCGTAATTTTTAACGTGAACATTCCGAAATGTAAGCAAAAAATGCTAGTGAAGTCTTTTTGCTTCTAATGACTTAATTTTTTTGGAATGATATGGCAACTTAATACATTTGACTTCAAAAAATGTCCCCACATAAGATAGGTTGAAACACGTAATGGAAAATGGAGTTCGGCGCGTAATGGAGAGATCTCATGCTCGCCGGTGTTTATCTAATACTAGCTGATGCCCGCGACTTCGTCCGCAAGGATTTAGTTTTTAAAATCCCTCGGTAACTTTGATTTTCCGGGATAAAAAGTAGCCTATGTCACTTTCCAGGTTCTCAATTACTATACCCATGCAGATAATCACATTGATCCTTAGCTCTGTTGCGGCGTGATTGACGGACAAACCAACATACCAACAAACAAACACACTTTCGCATTTATAATATTAGTATGATATCAAATCAGTAATGGAAAGGCCCGTAGCAGAACTTCAGTTACCAATATAACTCATCGAGTCGTCAATCTAAATTGGAAATGGGCGGGGCACGTTCGAAGAATCGATACATTTTGGGGTACCAATTACTGAAATGACAACCTCGCATCGCAAAGATTTGATGAACCTCCCTCTGACTCAGGTGGACAGTCAATATCAAATGATTTGCAGTAAGCGGTTGGATTCAAATATTGCAATACTGAGACGTACGAAAGTCCCACACGAAACTTATGCTGTGGACTACTATCGCTTGACGGTGCGGCTACATTATCGTGCGAATATTCGTGTTGACTTGTCGCGATAAATAGCTGTGTCTTCTTCTATCACAGCGGCTACATAATCGTGCTAGTTCACCCGACACAACGAACTACCCGGCCACACTATTTACGGCTATTTATCGTGACAACTCGACACGAATGTTCGCACGATAATGGAGCCACACCATAACGATGAAAAGAAGAGACAAATAGACGGTTGGCCAACAATAATGACGAGTATCTCAATTTTTTCATTGCAAGCTCAATCTTAATTTGAAAACAAATTTCGAAGCCCTATAATTTTGTAGGTTACGTCTTCCTTAACAGTTTTTGTACTCTCTAAAACTTACTGCATCAGTGTAAGGGCTCTTGTGAAATTCCTCGTATTCAATTCGTTTTCGTTATTCGTGAAAATACGATTCTATGGAGTCATACAAAATGTACGTGCACTTGTACACTCATTCGATTCGTATTCGTATTAAGCTATTGCATAGCTTTTATCGCGGGCTTGACCGAATCAAGAAATTCCGTAACGAAAATAAACCTAACACCGTCGTTCAGTAAGCGTTCAACATTTTAGAGGTTCACAAGAAGCTCTCTTTGGCGCATTGGGCGAGCGGCCGCTTTCTTTACCGATGTCGCAGGTTCAAATCTCACTCGCGAAGTAGTGACAGTGCGCTTTTCTTGTTTGTTTGTTTTTTAATTATTTTTTTGCATAATTTTTATTATGCAAAAAAAAATTGCATAAATATTATAATTACATAAGTTGATAAAAAATGCTATCCAATAGCTTTACCGCGGCAGTCCCCGAGTGCCACTTAATTTTTTTACTATTTAGTTTTGTATGACGGCCACCTCGAATCGCACCTCCACGAACACGATCACGAATCGAACATGAGGAAGTGCACAAGAGCCCTAACGATCGCAATGACCTCTGATTGACTGGTACTCTTCCGCTATTGGTTAAAATTCATTGTTGCAGAGAGAGCGGGATAAATTCAGCCAATCACCACAATTGAGACTGATTGATGCAGATTTTACGGAATCGACATAAAAGTTTTCGTACCCACGACATTGTAATGTGACTTAAGGTTGAAGACAAGGGTCTGCCCTTGAAATTCAAATTTAATTTGGTTTTTCGCAATTTGTAAGCTAATACGACAAAGTAGGCTTGTGGCCTTCTAATTGCGCCAGTGGATTTATCATCTTCACAGGTTTACATAAAAATCTTTACTTGAAAGTGACCAGTTTAAGAAATTAATCAAAATACTGAGTTGGACATGAGTTACTCACAAATTAGTCGATAAGTTCAAGTAAAGATTTTTATGTAAACCGGTGAAGATGGTAATTCCACTGGCGCAATTAGAAGGCCATAAGCCTACTTTGTCGTATTAGTTTACAAATTGCGAAAAACCAAATTAAATTTGAATTTCGCGGGCAGACCCTTGTCTTCCACCTTTACTCAGAGCTGAGATAAAGGGGCAAAGAACAATACGGTGCAGCTCTGACCTTTCGTAAATATTTAAAGATCACTCAACTTGTGGGTAAAATTAATAGCAGGTGTCCAAACAGACATGAATCATGTTGGGTTGTATGATGGTAAAAATAGGCACACTTTTGTTTTATACTATTTCCGATCACGAACACGACTTCTCAATCATTCGCTTGGGGATTAAAAGAATCATAATATTGCTCTGCTCTTCAACTAAGTGGTTCGAGAAATATTTTTCTACTAGCTGATGCCCGCGACTTCATCCATCTGGATTTAATTTTTAAAATCCCTCGGGAACTCTTTGATTGTCTTGGATAAAAAGTAGCCTTTTTCACTCTCCAGGTCCTTATCTATACACATGCAAAAATCACGTCAATCCGTGGCTCTGTTGCGGCGTGGTTGAAGGACAAACCAACAAAAAACACACTTTCGCATTTATAATATTAGTTTGAAGTATGATTAGGGCTACCACCTCTCCGGGTTTGACCTAGGAGTCTACGAGTTTGCATGGTGCATGTCCGGGCTACGTGTTTAACGATATCTCCGGGTCAGACCGAGCATTGACAGCGAAGCGACATCCGACCATCACGGCCTGCCAAAAATAATTGGAATTTTTTTTCAATTCCTTTAAGCAATGCTTTTGTAGAACGCGTCTTTTCTTTAATGGGAAACTTGTGGACAGACGAGCGAAATTGCTTGTCAGTGGACATGGTAAAGGGAGAGTTAATTGTAAAGATTAATTACAATATGAACTGCCAAGAATTTTTGAAGTTTTTGAAGAAACCTGAGCAAGAAAAGATGCTTAAACAATCCCTTCAGAATAAAAAATATAGTTTTAAGTGTCAAGCTGGTCCAAGTCAGCCTAGCACTAGCTAGGTCATTTATGTTTTAAAAAATTCATTGCCAATGTTAATTTTTATCTTAATTACTTAAATAATTAAATAATTCATACTTATTTTTTTTTTACCTTACTAAAAAAAATTATATTTCTAAAATCTCCTACTGTTTTTGAAAGGTGGCAGCCCTAAGTATGATGCCAGTTAAAGAAAAATTCTGTATTACTTTATTCAGTTTACCAATACACCCAAATGAATAAAATATACCTGTACCTAACTTTCGAAAACTATTCACTGGAATGATATGATAACATGACTGCGTCTTATTTTTGTTTGAACCATTTTCCATCGGAGTAACCCATTAACGTCTCACTACTGAGCGCAGGTCTCCTCTCAGAGAAGGGTTGAAGGCCATAGTTTACCACGCTGGCCTTATACGAACTTGTAGACTTCACACACCTTTGAGAAAATTGTGGAGAACACTCAGGTGTGCAGGTTTCCTCACGTTGTTTTCCTTCACGTTAAAGCATGTTATATTTAATTGCTAAAACACACATAAATCCGAAAAGTCAGAGGTGCCTGCTCGGGCTCGAAACTGCGACCCCCTGAATAGGAGACCACAGTCCTAACCACTAGGCTATCACTGCTTATTTTTTATGGGATTTTAATTCTTGGGTTTTAATGATTATTATCAGACGTTACTGATAAATAATAACAGGCTTCCGAGTCACGGAGGGTGCGAAAGGACTAGTATTGACCTGCAATTTCGGCCACCCATCCAAGTGCCGACTTGTGTTAACGTTGCTTTACCAGCACAATCGATAGTTACATACGTCCAAAATTAAATTGGCATTATTGTCACTTCCACTCTTACCAACTGTTTATTGACATTTCCATTAAAATTTATGACATTTTGTTGTTAAAAAATTAATATTAATGGTGAATAAACTTTTAAGTGTCGATTAATAGAATGATAATAAATTAATTTTACTGTAGTGACACGCATTCTCGTATATTTACAGCTTAAAAAATACGAGGTTTGGTAGTGATGGATTTAAGAATATGACCCTGAATCTTAATTCTTCCGAGTTCAATAACCCACCTTGACTTCATAACATAAACAGGCAAACGAAACTGAATTAATGATGCATTTGCATCGATAATTATTGAAGTGTAATTAATTAAAGTTAAAGGCTGTTTTATATTATTTCATTTAAAGGTCATATTACTAGCTTTTGCCCGCGACTTCATCCACGTGTTGTTAGATTTTCTTAAATCCCGCGGGAACTCTTTCTTTTTAAAAAGTAGCTAGATATCACTAGGTCTTCAACTAGGAATGTAAAATATTACAAAAAAATAAAAATGTGTCTGTATGTGATTTATTTCCTCCTAATAAGATTATTGAGATAAAGCTAGTCGTGCGCTTCTTCGTATACGTATTTCGTTGAAAAGTTTTTTTGTTCTAGATCTAAAACCAGACATAGATCTAAAGATATGGCTTTATAACGGTAGTAAATATAATAAGTCTATGGGCTTACCGCAAACAAAATTTATTAAAATTAGTTTATGCATATTGAAAAAAAATAATAATTTTTTTCTACGCTTTCAAAACTCCCCAGTAAAATGCACATTTTGACGATTCGCGAGTTAGCCGTAGATATGACGTGTTACCTACAGGCTAAATGGCACTACAGAAATCCTATATCCTACTTTTCTTTTGCCATCATATTGTGGTTTATCTATAAACATTTTTATGCACAAATGCATGAAAAGCACTTTTAGTTAGCTTACGATGCATATAATGCTCTAAGGTTGATACCTAGAATAAAAGAATTTGAAATATGAAAAATGAATAGGTATACGTATTGTCTTTTAAATAATTGTCGAAATATTCCCGGTTTGCGTGTTTAGGAATAATCAGTCGTTGGATAAATATTTCACGTAATCGCCCGCCCACCATTACTCGTAGCTCGTAGATATACGTATGTTATTCAAATTCTCGCTTTGCTTAAAAATACACCCTTCCGTGTTTCAGCAACATAAAAAAGAAATAAGACATTATCATATTGGGCGTAATGCCTTTTCAAGGATTATTACCTTATTATTTAATAATGTTTACATTCGAGGACCTAACGATGGCCGCTGGAGTTGCTATGGTCCTCGTGTACAGACCGCGTCTTGGCTAACGGAATGTACGGCACCCCCCGGATAGATGGAGCGGTGATATTCTTAAAGCGACAGGCATCGATTGGATGCGAACTTGATGCGAAAGGCTAAAAGTAAACGTTGGCGCCAATTAAAAGGGGCCCATGTCCAACAGTTGATGCATTGTGCTGATGATGACGACGATGATGATGATGATAATGGTGATGATTATGATGATGATCATGAAAATGATGATGGTGGTGGTAATGATGATGATGATATTTAAGTCGTACCAGCGTTACACATAACAGAAGTGCTTTTAGGGAGAGATACTGCTTGTATACACTATAGCAACAAGCACTGCCCGCCTCTATATAGAGTCTCTATGATGATAATGCTGATGATGGTAATGATGATGGTGGTGATGATGATGATATTTAAGTCGTGCCAGCGTTACAGATAACAGAAGTACTTATAGGGACAGATACTGCATGTACTAGTGGTTCGCCCCGAACTGAGACCTCGCGGTAACGGTATCCCATGATTATTCATTCAATCGATACATGATAACCAAAACTGACATTATTATTATGCCCGTTTTCACCAAACATACCTAAATCATCCCCTAAGTAGGAGTCTCTTAACGTAGGTAGCTCCTAAATACAATCCTAAGTCCTAACATCCGTCCCAATATCCTTTTAGGTGTCCCGTACAGGATCGTGATAAATAAGTTGACAGAAAACATCAATCACCTAACTTATAGGTAGCCCGTAAAGGTTAGGGAACGTTAGTGAAAACATTGAATTATTTATCAAACATTGAATTTAACTCGTAGTTCCATGGGAATAGTTACTGACTGCGCCATCTATTAGCATTATTGTGAAGCTATGTTGATGCTATATGAATTACTGACGCCCATTAAAAATTAAATAATCTCGTTTCTTTATAATATTCATATAATTTTAGTATTTGTTGTTCAAGTACAGGATATAAGTGACCTAAAAACATAAAATCAGTTTGAAAATCCATAGCGGATTTTTCTAGAGAGCGTCTTCAAGCGAGCGTATAAAATCGCCACTTTGAAAGCCCCCCATTTCGTCAATTTTAAGGGAAAAATTAAAAAAAAAATATTTTTGTACTCAGTTCAAAATTATCTTTAAAATGATACGTAACAATTTTATGTAACGCGATTATTTTTTTTTTACTTTGCATTCGCTTCTATGAGAGCCCCCCTGAAATAAAGATTTTTATAACTTTTTAAGCCATTTTCGGCTGGAGGCCATCGGTTTACATATTATATCTAAATTTGAAGTAATTACGTTCAGTAATTCAAAAGTTATAAGGCTCTGACAGACGGACGGACGGACGGACGGACGGACGGACAAGTGCAAATCGCCCTAGTTAACTCAAAGACCTTCGCTTCGCTCGGTCGATTACTTAAAACACTATAGCATCAAGCACTGCCCACCTCTAGGTAGAGTCTCTATGATGATAATGCTGATGATGGTGATGATGATGGTGGTGATGATGATGGTATTTAAGTCGTACCAGCGTTACACATGACAGAAGTGCTTTTAGGGAGAGATACTGCATGTATTACTTAAAACACTATAGCAACAAGCACTGCCCGCCTCTAGGTAGAGTCTCTATGATGATAGTGCTGATGATGGTGATGATGATATTTGAGTCGTACCAGCGTTAAACATAACAGAAGTGTTTTTAGAGAGAGATACTGCATGTATTACTTAAAACACTATAGCATCAAGCACTGCCCGCCTCTAGGTCGAGTCTCTATGATGATGATGATGGTGGTGGTAGTGATGATGATGATATTTAGGTCGTACCAGCGTTACACGTAACAGAACTGCTTTTAGGGAGAGATACTGCCTCTATTACTTAAAACACTATAGCAATAAGCACTGCCCGCCTCTAGATAGAGTCTCTATGATGATGATGATGGTGGTGGTAGTGAGGATGATGATATTAAGTCGTACCAGCGTTACACGTAACAGAACTGCTTTTAGGGAGAGATACTGCCTGTACTTTAAACACTATGGCAACAAGCACTGCCCGCCTCTAGGTAGTCTCTAAGTGATCATCATCTCAATCAATTAGCGCCCACTGCTGAACATGGGTCTCTTGTCATCGTCTCCAGCAGTTCCAAGTTCGCAGTTAAGCAGTTCGCTTCCGGATGCAGGGTCACCAACGACTGTCGGTTATCTATCTATATAAATAAAAATGAATGTTGGTAAGCGCATAACTTAAGAATGGATGGACCAATTCGGTTTATTTAATTTTTTGTATGTTCCTTAAGGTCCACGGAAGGTTTTAATAAAAAAAAAACAACAAAATAAATTTAATTTTTACTTTTAACTTTTGACAGAACGAAGTCTGTCCGGGCAGCTAGTTCTGAATAATTTATATTTTATTTGCTTTGTTTTGTATGAACTTTGATGTTTTTATCATCAAATTAAAAAAAATCATTTAGCCATCTTTCACTTTTATGTAATACATTGTTTCTGGAACGAAAGCCGGTTTCCAACAGCATCGTGTTCTTGTTACTTTTTAATTGGCAAGAATCCTAGCTTTCAGTTATGGCAATTATTCATTCGAACTACGGGAGCTTTATTGGAGACAGCTAGAATTTTATTACTGCACTATTTCAGTTATTAGAGTTTAGAGAGATAGAGCAAGCATTTCGTCGTAACTTTATATATTAGATTTTACTGCACCTCGTAATCCAGGTATTAAGTTCTTTATAGTTATAGTTCTAAATTCCGTGAATAATTATAATCCTACTGTGGATAAGTACAATATTTTTATGTAGTCTCATAAAAAATACATAAATATAACTGGGCCGCATCAAGTATCAGTCCTAAGGTGTTGTTAGTCGCACCCCCCATAAAATTAATGGCATAATTCTAATTATTAATTAATATTAATATTTATTAATATTACTAGTTGATGCCCGCGTCTTCGTCCTCGCGGATTTAATTTTTAAAATCCCTCTTGAACTCTTTGATTTTCCGGAATAAAAAGTAGCATAATATGTGACATAGGCTACTTTTTATGACTGAAGAGTGACTCTCCAGGTCCTCACTATACCTATGCAAAAAATCACGTCGATCCGTAGCTCTTTTGTGGCGTGATTGAAGGACAAACCAACAAACCAACAAACAAACACACATTAATGTTATTATGTATTAATGATAATATTATATTGTGTCAATTTTACCAATTAAGAATTTGGTTTTGGACTAGGCATTTCGCAAAATATAATATTTAGACGGAACCGCCCGCGCCATTAGAACATAATTGAAATGACGTAAAATAAGTTTTATCCGACCGTTTTGATATTTTGGCAGATTTTCAACACAAAAACTGTCTGAACGCTCAATTTATTCCTCGGTTAAACGTTATTCGACGTTGGTGAAATCGGCACTTTATATATTTGTATTTTTAGTGAAATAATCCAATTTATTCACGTGTATCGACCAAAATCTCGCTAGGAACTCCTAATGGTTGCCTAGCTCAATCACGATGCACTGATATCACCCGATATTTTAATTTGTTTGCCTATAACCATCCTATAACATAGAAATAAAGTTTTCAGTTAAACACCGTATGGTCGTAGATTATAAAATCGACAACACTTTTCTTGTTATCTTTTTATAGCGTCATTCTTTTTTACCCACTACTATCGATATCATTAAATAAATTAAAATGGCTTTGTCGTGTTTATGATATCATTCTACACTCGCGAAGTAGTGACAGTGCGCTTTTCTTGTTTGTTTGTTTTTTAATTATTTTTTTGCATAATTTTTATCATGCAAAAAAAATATTGCACAAATCTTATAATTGCATAAGTTGATAAAAAATGCTATGCAATAATGCAATAGCTTTACCGCAGCAGTCCCCGAGTGCCACTTAATTTTTTCTTTATCAACTGATAGAATTCCACTGCCGAACGTAGGTCTCTTGCATATATGTCCACCTGCCTCTTCTTGCGCCGCCTTTATCTAGCAACTTCTGTGACTTGTCTGATGTCATCTGTCTACGTGATTGGGGTCTGCCAACACTGCATTTTCCGGTGCGGGGTCGCCACTCCAGCACCTTGGGACCCCAGCGACCATCAGTTCCTCGAACAATATGCTCCGCCCATTTCCACTACATCAGTTCGCGACTTCAGTATCTTTATTTATAAAACTCAGTACAGCACAATACTATGATATCCTGACCCCTAAACTAGGAAAACCCGTATCTTAGGGGCCAGTGCCTTCCTAAACATTGAATAATATAATAATAAGAATTACATATCTAGTGCACTTTAACAAATAAAAACATTTCTGTATGTGTTGAGTTTACTAAATATTACGTTAGAGCTTTTTTCTTGCTTTAAAATTAAAGTTAAGTTTAATAATGAATTAAAAATAAAATAAAAAGTTTGAACAGAAACAATTTTGAAAATATTACATGCTAAACATACCTAGTATCTAAGTTACATGTATGTGTGTGTGTGTGTGTGTGTGTGTGTGTGTGTGTGTGTGTGTGTGTGTGTGTGTGTGTGTGTGTGTGTGTGTGTGTGTGTGTGTGTGTGTGTGTGTGTGTGTGTGTGTGTGTGTGTGTGTGTGTGTGTCTGTTTTCAAATTGTTGTTTTGTCAATTGTTTTTCAAAACTGATGATGCAATATTGAACCAGTGAAATATTGCGGAAAAGCTGCATCAATCATTACTATAATCTCAATCAATATGATTGGCTGAATTTTTGGTTTTCTCAATGCAACAATGCATTTCACCCAATAGCGAGTGATTTTTCGCCATTTAAAGATGATTGTAATAGCTACACTGTAGCAATCGCTTTAAAATAGATGGATAGAAAATTCTTTGTGGCTACACGCTGAAGTTACTCATGTTTAGGCTTGAAACCGCGTATCAGTTTAATAGAAAGTACGCAAAGGCGGCCTTATCGTTTTAAGCGATTTCCTCCAGGCAAACTTAATTTTAAAGTTATCTAATGCTCAAATTAGACTTCATTTTTCGAGATTATTCATCGTTAATTTTTGCGAAAATGAACCCTAAGGCCCTTAGCCCTAAGGGCGAATTGAGATGGATGGCTCACCGATGACCTTCGAAAATGAAAGCAAAAATCTCGAAAAATTAACCGTAGAAAATTCCCCCTTAGTGCGAATTAAGACGGTTCATTTTCGCAACGATGAACGATGAACGATGCACTGTGTAATTTGGGCCTTATAGAGGGATACGGGAAAGTGCAATAATTTTATATAACACGCTTTAGTAGCCGTTGGATACCCTGGAAACCACGGCGCAAGACCCTTGTGCTGTGGCGATGCCTTAAGACCAGCTTTGGACATCATAGTTTGAGAGACTACGTGCTGAGAATTCGCAGTACAAATACTTGACAAATCTAAACAATAACTTAACGCGAATTTGCATGATATATACTGACTCATCACTCAATCATTATTACATAATATAGACACCGCATTCTCAGTAGCTATAAAATCAATAGGCGAATCCAGTAACAGCACTTACAAATTACAATAAAGCTATTTGTATTCATTGCTATCTCTTTATTATGAAAAGTAACTTGCCTTTATGATGTGAGAGTTGAGACATAGATTTATGATTGTTGTATTTTACTTTACGAGAACGGGATGTGTAGGCAGTCGGAACTGGGAAGGGTGTCGAAAGTTACAGCACATAATTAGTATCGTAGAACTAATTTGGTGAAAATATACAGAGTTACATTTTCATGAATAGAGGTAGATGACCATTGTTTAAAAAGGTCAATCACCCGCTGAATTTTATTAAGTAGGAACTAGATGGTGCTGTGACTTCGTCCGCTTGGATTCTTCTTCTTCTTCTTTGTCAACCGATAGACATTCAAGGCTGGACAAAGATCTCTTGCATGGGCTTCCACAGGCCTCGGTCTTGCGCTGCCTGAATCCAGCAGCTCCCTGCGACTCGTTTGATATCGTTAGTCCACCTAGTGGGCGGTCTGCCAACACTGCGCTTCCCGTTTTTTTTTTTAATTTTCGCACTCAGTTATCCTCTGACATAGTGTCAGAGACCTTTTTAATCAACAACCCAGCCAACTCACGATGATCGTGAAGTGGTGACATTTGAAAATTGTGTGGGTAAGGGGTTTTTTTTGTTTAGTGTGAGTGGCACTGTCTTCAGTGGTCATGAGAGATTCCCGGTGCGGGGTCACCACTCCAGCACCTTGGGACCCCAACAACCATCAGCTCTTCGAACTATGTGCGCCGCCCATTTTCGCATGGATTAAGATTTTTTAAATTCCCGCGGGAAATTTAATTTTCTGGGACAAAATGTGTTTGGTTTTATACTCAAAGCAAAATGTAGCCTATGTGTTAATGCTGCACAGCACTGCACGCCTAGCATGCACGCGCGAAATATTTTGTCGACGCCTTTTCTCGTATTATCTCTATATCTCTATCGACAGTCGACACTAACTTGCACTTATGGATTTGTCGAACGAGAAATTAGTCTACATCGATAATATCTCTCTTCGCGCGAAATATCACTTCGACGTGCATGCTAGGCGGGCTGGATAAAAGCTAAGAGATGGGTATAGGCTATAGTCAATCACGCTGGCCTAGGTTGCATTTGGCAGACGTCACACACCTTTGAGAACATTATGGAGAATTCTCAGGCCTGTAGGTTTCCTTTACCGTACTCGGGTAAAAATAAAATCGAATAGCCGCCCAGCAACGCCTTGGTAATGACTGTTGTAATAATTAATATCAATGCATAGCAACGATAGAAACCGTAGCAACCTGTCTTGAGTTTGTTGACATGGTTCACCCGAGCATGCGCACTGCACAGTCACACTATCTATACATAAACAATGCGGAATGGCTCATTACACTCTTTGTATCACAAATAGATACCTTATCAATATGACAGTTGGGTAATATCGACTATCGAATGTTCGAAAAAGCTCGCCGATATCGATTTTATTTCGTTGAGAAATAATAATGTCAATTAAAAATTCATAGGTATCTAGTATCATATTTAAAAATATATAAACAAATTTATGAACTAAAACTTATAATGATATAATTAAGTGAAATATGTATCTACTTAAATGAATAATACTGTAAATATTAGAAGCGCAAACCAACTTTTAAACTTACCTTATTGTTTAGGTTAATAACTGATAATGACATGTATTAATAATATAATATTATAAGGAAAACAAAATATATTTGTGACCTTGTGAACTTGAAAAATCCGAACGCGATTATATAAAACAATGTAGGTAGGTAGAGTTAGAAGAATATAATAATTAATCTCGTTGATGTAAATGTAAAGGTGTAACTCTGAAGATAACCTTCGTAATATCGTTTCAAAAATTCATGACATACAAACAGTACCAATAATATAATAACGAGCACAATACTTCAACGGACTATAAATCGAATACCTAATTAAACGCTATAAACAGCCAATAAAATCTAAAAGCTTTTGCCCATTATTTAATAAACATTTCGTACTCACCGAGAGCACTCCATCTCGAACGTAGATCGCTCTAGTAATATTTAATTGACACCCTTGATGTAGCTCCTTTGATGTTACGATGTTACCCGGACATCGCTCAAAACATCGTCGTTTATAGCAGTATAGGGGAAAATCACTCACACAGCGCTTCACAACAAATGAAAAGGACCGGCTTTTCGACTGTCAAAATCACGTGGTCGGGCACACACCCGCGGGTGTCAGCGAAAACGCTTTTTCGCGAGCGCTAAAGCGCATGACATTGACGGGACATATTATTCATGTAGCGTACTAACCTCCCACACTGTTCGTGAAGAACTAAGCGCAAGTTGTGGAGGTGCACGTGGCCCGTAGCTTACGCCGCGACGCCCTTCCAACGCCCTGTGAACAAGTCGGAAAAGCGACTTTCACCCGCCACGATTAGACGCAATTTCCCCTGATGGTGGCATAGTGAACCCAGCGAGATGAGCTAGAATATGGGACGATACACACAGAGTATTTTCGTACTGTCGCTTGGTGTGCGTAAATGCGTGCGTGTATGGACCGAGGAAATGAAAAGTGCATTGTGGTTTTATTTTCGCCCAATTCCATTTTTGAATGCGGCCCATATATTACGGGTATATTTTTGATCAGCCTGTATAATATATCTTTGTTACACCGGGTGCGACTAAGGATTGGATGGGAATAAAAAGTAAAGCTATTGTTATGAGAGGATATTGAAAAAGTTTCTCTCCTCTTTCGGCTGCCTTTTGTTTCATTTGAGGGGATTTTGAAATGTGCTCCATTGAACGCGCTTTTGTGGCGAAGTGACTTGTGCTTTGGATTGTTGTATTGAAAACATTGATATAAAAACCCAAAGATAGGATACACAGTGATTGATGAGAGGGATTATAAAAACTACTCAAACTGTCCAAACATTCATGTCACATATTATACTCATATTATATTTACGTTAGTACATGTTGCTCGCGGCATGAGCAAAAATCAAAATATGATATCGTTTTAAGAATAATTGTCAAAAATAAACAATGAAATTTCATTTTTAGAAATTTACATAAATAAATAAAAATAAATTTAACTAACTATCGTTTCCATTTCCATTCATCTAAAAATAAAACACAGTATATTGAAGTATATATTCATAATATGAAAGTCAGTTTGTTATAGTTTACAAGTTACAGCTTACCAAAGGCATAAATTCTGAATAAATAGGTATAGGAATAGAAATAGGTATGCCCATTTACCTATTTATCTACTATTCTCTAGTAACAATACCATAAGATTTAAGTTCATCATTATAAAATAGACATCAATAAGATATCATTCTGAAGATATTACGCGTATATTTATAGACAATACAAACATAAATAAATAAAATAAATAATATTTTATATGGTTTAGGTATACATTATAATATATCAGTGGTATATTACAATTATGTTTCTCTTACATCAAAGAGCTAGTTTATTGAAAGAGCAGAGTAAACATCGCCACACTGTGTCATGTTTATACAACATAGAGTGTATGCAATACGTGAATGCGGCGTAGGGCTTAGAGCGACCTGCGGGTTACTAAACCAGGCGCTAAGTCCACCGATTCATAAGGATGCATCATTTTTGAAGTAAGGCTTCTTTATGTACGGCAAAGGAATTTTTTATGAATGGGGGGTTTGCCAACAGTGCACTTCCCGGTGCGGAGTCGCCACTCAGGCACCTTGGGAACCCAACGACTATCAATCAGTCCTTCGAAACGAATTTACCTTGTCGAGTTCCACTTCAGGTTCGCGACTCGCGGAGGTGTATTACAAGTGTAAATAGAAATTTTAAAACACCCCCGACATGTGCATGTCAGATCATAACCTGCACGGTACCTCATTGAAACTAATCTATTGAACTCAAATACGATGTGTCTGCTGTGAGTTTTCGAAGAGTCGGGTTTCGTGGACACCATTCTGGTTGCAGCATCAGGTCGAAGTTATCAATTAATTTTCATTTAACGATTATACTGGCACGCGTGAAGCACTTAATCGAGTAATCATACGCCAAAAATGCCTTACATCATTTTGGAAAAGAGCTGATACTCTTAAACTGCTGGACCGATATTAATCAAATATAACTAAGAACCACCGCAAGGAAACTGGCTTTCAAATGAAAAAACCTGCATCGAAATCGGTCCATCCGTTTGAGAAATACGACGCCACAGACAGACACACACACAGACAGACATCGACGTCAAACTTATAACACCCCTCTTTTTGCGTCGGGGGTTAAAAATTTTAACCGCATCAATTTTATTTCTTTCGCGCGCCAAAGAATTAATGCAATACGTAAGCAGTACTCGGAGTGACCTGTGGTTCAGTAAGCCAGTCGTTGTAAAGAGCCGTCGATGCATAATGATGTATGATTTTTTTCTATAAATAACTTACTATGTACGCGCCCATAATTTAATCGTTTTCACTTAACCGTTTATTTTGTAATAGGTATACTAGTTAACTCCCGTGACTTTGCGAATATCTTGATGCACCTGCTGTTTTATCCAAGGAGTTGTATATTATTTAGCATGATCATCATCAGCCAATATACATTCACTGTTTGATATAGGCCTCTTTAAATAAACGTCGACGCTTGTTTCCTGCGGACTTTTATTTTTGAACTTTCTTTCTATGGAGGAGGAGGATAGTAATACTGAAATATACTTTACATTGAAAAGAAAAATTCGTATACTAACCAAATAGATCTAACTGAGAGGCTGGGAATCAAACCTCTGCCCTTTTCTTCGTCTTTTATCGAACGAAAAAAATGTAGGCCATAGACAATAATAATTATAGTCTACTACACTCATGTGACATGTCTAATCCTAGTTCCATGACTACGCTGGCCAAGTGCGGAGTGACAGACTTCATTCATACACCTTTGAGACTATTTTTTTTATATGGAACTAGGAATTACGACTACGTCTAAATTCTTTAAAATAATATATATCTATCAATCATGAAGGTTTCCGTTTCCCTTTGATGTTTTCCTTCGCCGTCAAAGCAAGCAATATTTTATTACTTAAAACGTGCAATATAACTTAAAAATCGGCCAAGTGCGAGTCGGGCCTCGCTCTTTTAGGGTTCCGTTAAAAAAATTAAATAAAAATATTTCCATGTACCCATGGAAATATTTTAATTAATTTTTTTAATTTAATTTAATTTTTATTAATTGTTATAGCGGCAATAGAAATACATAATATATTATGTGAAAATTTCATCTGTCTATCTATTACGGTTTACGAGATACAGCCCGCTGACAGACGGACAGACGGACAGCGTATACGCTGTCCGAGCCTATATAGGCTTAGTAATAGGGTCCCGTTGGTACGCTTTGGGTACGGAACCCTAAAAAAGACAGAGTTGCGTACCTAGGATGTAACCTCAGACCCTTCAAAAAGAAGACTGAAGTCTAAATTCTTAGCCATTCGACTATCACGTAGGCATCACCACTTTTATCTTTTTTTTTTTAATCTTAATTATTTATATGGAGCTTTAATAGGTGACCTTTATGTCAGCCCCATCGGTACACACAATTTACAAAACCCAATAAATGAAATCAAATATATTAAAAAAAAATCGTGTAGGGTGGTGGGACACCAGATAGGAACGAAGTTCCTTAAAAAATATATAAAGTTACGAAGTTAGAAAGTTACGAAATTACGAAGTATACGAAGTTCCTTAAGAAATAATTATACATTTTTTATCATGATTTTTTATCGTTATTATCAAAAAAACTACTTTACAAAATTATCTTAACACCTTTATTTTGTTTACAATGGTTTATAAAAATATATAATAACAAGTATAATTTGTTTTAATTTTTTACCAAATATTTTATATAATAAAATTACAAATAATAATAAATTAATAATAAAAATAAAATAAATAATAATTATCTGAAGTCAGGATTCGAAACTCTGAACCGATAGTATCACTCCTTCTTTTTACCGCTGCGCTATCGAAGCATTGATGGAATGTGTAAAATAAACGAAGACAATAAGGACTGTGACGAAAAATCTTACGCTTTTATTTTTTAACGTTACGAACGTTTTTTGCCGGCTAGGGTACCCCTCCGCAACGCCCCATAAGGAACTTCATTCCAATAAATCTTAAACTAAAACTATACTAATTTGAGAGGATCACTAACAAATCTGTATACTTTAATAGCCGGAATGCTCAAAGGTGTACCTACTAAAAATAGAGTTAAAAACACCAGTATTCATTTTAAATTGCTTGCAAAATAAATATTTGCAACGTCGCGGCAATCAGTTGCAAAGAAAGCTCAGTTCAATAAATCTAATAAGTTGTATTGAAACACTTTCTGTATCTTATCTAGAAAATTATTCCGATCCAAAAAGAAATGTCTCTTTTGATCTACTTTGTAATATAATACCTACCGAGAGCACAAATGAAAAAAATTCGAGATATAACTTTTTTGTTGATAAATAATTGGACCGGTATATACAAGAACTTGTTTCCAGGGGCAAATTCATTCGATAGGGATTTTCGATTAATACCTAATGTACTTACTAGATAAAATGCTAATTAATATTGGTTGTTTAAAAATTGTACAGTATAATAAATTTCCACCCACGATAGTGATCTTATTTTCAGTGACAAAGACAATGTTAAAACGGTTACCGATGCTGCCTTTTACTTCTAAATATTATAAAAAGAAATATGTTTAAAAAACTTGAGAGGTGTCAAAGGACACCCGGATGGAACGAAGTTCCTATCGATTAATTAATTTGGCATTGTGTTCAACATTTTCACACTACAATATTAGATCTCCGTAGCCTTGTGGTTTCCACAGTCGCCAAACAGCCAAAGGTCGATGGTTCGAATCCCAGCTCAACAGACCGAATTTTCTATTTTCAATTTTATTTTAAATTAATTTCTACATGTGGAATTTTTCACACACCACATGTAGAAATTGTTTAAAATAAAATTAGACCATAGGACCACCGGAGACCCAATATTGTACCGCGAAAATACCGAACACAATGCCAAATTCACATACAAAAAAGTGTCGGTTTCAAAAAAGTGTCGATCCGTCTAGTTCCCTTCCGCACCGCGCGATAAGGAACTAGGCACGTTCCAAAACACTTACTGAAGATATTGTATATACTATATAGGATCCGTCATATTTTTATTGTTCGTATAAAATGTAGCCTATGTCACCCGGTCCATATAATAACGAATCGATTGACGCGTCATTCATCAAAATCGGCTCATTATAGTGTGTTAGTAAATGGAAATTCTTAGTGCCAAGCCAGCACAATGCACTTCGACAATGCCAAGTAACTTGGCATGGCATTAGATACATTACAAACTTTGGCTTTTGACCAAAGCTATTGCGCAAAATATTGCAAACTCTGTATAATCTCTGTGGTAATCAGTCAGTTAGTTAGTTAGCTTTCAACGCTTGTGTAGTACTTTCGACGAGGATCCTACTACTCAATGACAATAGCATCTTTATTATAAATCAACCCTAATTTATAAATAGTTATTTAAATAGTGCAAAGTTGCTTTTTAATCGCGTGCTCAATTTTAATGACCGAGCAAGCGAAGGATTCTAAAATTGAATCATGGGCGCGACGAGTGATTCAAAAATTAGAATCCTGAGCGTTAGCGAGGGAATCAAAAGAGCACGAGGTCAAAAATCTTTGCACTCGAGTGCAACACGTAACTTTTCATCTCTCCATTTTAACAATATGACGTGAAAAGAAAATGGCGCGCGCAAAGCAAATTAAAAAAAAGTACACCAAGAAGGTTCCGAGTCTGAGTTTTTAACAAATTAAAAAAGGTTGCATGATAAATTCGGCACCATGGAGGTAGAAGTAAATAGGTTTAATGATGTTTTGAATTCACAAACTTAGTGCACACGATGTTCTAAATTCAATTTACTTTATCCTCTAGCGGATAAAAACGGTTTTTACACTCAGATATCGAAGAGCAAAAATACTCTTTCCGAGATGGGGAGATGAAAAAGTAATTTGTTCCTTGTATTCCAAATATATCCCATCGATCCACCAAATCGTATTACCTGTTTGTCACAACGTACCACAGAACAACCGCCCCTCGTTCCACAAATAATTGCTTAATTATCTGTTTAATTACAGTCCGCAAAACACAAAACCGATACTCGCGATCACGTGAAACAAAGCGTTGAACGAATTTGGTTTCTAATTTCCGAATTTTGGTGCCTCGGAAACTAAATTGGAAATTGCCACATGACCGCGTTTGTTCGCGCATAATATTATTATTCTAAATATATTCGATATTTTGTTTTTAGTAGCTGTATAATATGACGTAAACATGGAGCAAAATCATCAATTACCCGCAGACTTACAATTTCAAGTTGGAAAACTAAATCGCAGAGTGTACTAAAAGCACAGAGTAACGAAGGTAAGGTCTGTGCTAATAGGCATAGTGACTTATGGTAGCCCGCACTTCTTAACCAACTAAATCATCCAACTCTAAACTTCCAACTTTGAAGACTCAATAGCCCAACGGTTAAAGGACTGAAAATAAAAGGTCGCAGGTTCAAACCTCTATTTTCTATAGGCGAAAAAAAGTGTAATAAGAATTTTCCGTCACGATACTTACTGCCTTCGCTTATTACACATGTTCCATTATAGCTTTGGTGGCGTAGCGGTTAAATGAAGGAGTGAAACTATCGGTTCGGGATTTAAATCCTAACTTCTAATATTATTTTTTATTTTATTTTCTTTTATTATTAATTTATTATTAAAAAATTTGAAGAAATAATCTGGTAAGGAGACCGCAAAAAAATTCACGTAAAAAAATATTAGAAATCACGTGTGTTTGTTGCGTGCGTCAACTTACTGCTAGTGGCGCCTAACAACTGAGCGGAATCATGTCCCATTTTGTAATTCCCATGTTGTCGCCTTTAAAATTCCACTCATTCCACTCGTTAAAATTCTAGATCAGTTAGAAGGTAATTAGTTTCGTCGCCCAATTGGGTCCAGTTACCAAATAACACCCCCGCCTCGAAACGAGTCTCACGTAAATTTGTCACATGAAAGGACGTTTAATTTGCTGTTTCACTAGCTGCTAATTACAACTTTGATTGCTGCGGCCACGTTGAAACGTGTCACCGGCGAGTGCGCCAAATGGGCTTCGTTTATGCGAATTTGCGTCCGTAACATCTTTTGTGAATGTATTCGTGATTATGCTCCGCACGGCTGTTCTGATGTCGGGTTTAATTAGATGTGACCGTGTATTCGTGTGTCCTAGGCTGAGATTTGTAGATCGTACTCTGGCTCTGCTCAAGACTCAAGTTTTTTTTTTATTCGATGACGAGGTAGTCCTTGACTGCGATCTCACCTGATGGTAAGTGACGATGCAGTCTAAGATGGTAGCGGGCTAACTTGGAACGCTAAATCGCTTGGCGGCACGTCTTTGACAGTAGGGTAGTAACTAGCCACGGCCAAAGCCTCCCACCAGACCAGACCAGAGACAATTCAGAAATTATAATTTCCCAAATTGACCCCGCCGGGAATCGAACCCTAGACCTCCCAGTTATAAGACAACAGCGCTCACCACTGAGCCAGGGAGGTCGTCGTATAATAAGATAGAGTTAAAATGAGACACAAATATGTCCTGACATAAATCTGTCTCGTTTTAACTCTATCTTGAGTCTGAGCTGAGTGAGAGTGCCATCTGTAGATCTCACCCCTAGATTCATTCATTTATTATTTATGAGTATGTAGCGATGAAATTAGATCTTGCACCGATGACAGATTTTTTTGCTTAATCTAGGCCGTGGCACACCACGGCAAGTACGAAATACTTGGGTGCACCAAAGTCTGCTTGTGTTTTACTAGGAAAAGAGTCAGTAGTAGTACAAACACACGAAGTCATTCGTGTGTTTGTACTACAAACACACTTAACTCTACACACTACTAAACACACTACATCGTTTGAGTAAATAAGATCTTATGTATCATAGTAAATAATATATAAATCTGTCGGAAGCGAACCTCTATCTCTTATTTCCCAAGCTCAGCCCCTCTGTTTTCATCTAGAATCTAGATTCAAACTCGAACAAGGTAGGTATGTACCTTGTTCGAGTTTCAAAATCGCAAACTGGATGGCGCTTAAATTATCTACTGTGCTATTATACTATAGTAAGCATTTACACTACAGTGAATAATTTATGCATTTTAGATGCTAAAAAACATTTATAATACAAAATGCCATGAAATTATATTATCAAGACACTTCTGTCTTTGATCAGCTGTAGCGCCATCTAGTCTAGCTCTAGCCTAAACTTCAAGCGTTAACGATCGTAGAAAGGCAATAGATACAACGAAGTGTAACTTGGCTAGAGGGGCAAAATAGGTCTCATAATATTTTAAAAAACAGTTGCCGTTCACGTTTTAGCACCTAGCCTCAGCAAAGGCTCACTTATATTTTGCCACCTGAACGGACGTTTCCACGTTTCATTTGCTGTGTCACTAGCTGCCAATTACAAGTTTGATTGCTGTGGCCAGGGAAAACTGGCTCTGGATATCGTACGGGGTTCAGCCATGCGAATTTTCCTTTGCAAAGTCTTTTGTGATCGTAATATGATTTCCTCGGATTTCTGTCATCTATCGTTTGTTACAGAATCGACGATATTTGTTTATAAAGTGGCATGAAGTTGGCATCGTTTCTATTAAGGCCCGCCCGACTTCAATATAATACGTGTACAAACTAAAATTATTTTAAACTTTGTAGTGCCATTTGAAGTAGTTTTTTTAAAAAGATTTTCAAGCTATTGCATAGCTTTTATCGCGGGCGTTGAACTAGGACAAACAGTTTGAGCGCGGCGACCGAATCAAGAAATTCCGTAACGAAAATAAACCTAACACCGTCGTTCAGTAAGCGTTCAACATTTTAGAGGTTCACAATTAGCTCTGTTTGGCGCAGTGGGCGGCCGCTTTCTTTACCGTATGGTGTATGATGTCGCAGGTTCGAATCTCACTCGCGAAGTAGTGGCAGTGCGCTTTTCTTGTTTGTTTGTTTTTTAATTATTTTTTTTGCATAATTTTTATTATGCAAATTTATATTATTACAACCACCTATTACCACTTCAGTTAAAGGTTGTGCGAAAATTAGTCAAAGGAAAATACGTCACACAAAAGGACGTGTAAATTGCCTTTTCACCTTTTCACTTGCAGCAACTTAATTACAATTTAGATTGCTGCAACTGCGTTGACGACGCGTCACAGGCGAGCGCGCCGTATGTGGTTCGTTAATACGAATTCGCGTTGGGAACGTCTTTTGTCACTGCACTTCTAATTGCATTTCTACTATGGTTGTTGTTTGCAACTAGTAGAAACTTGTAGGGTATTCACCCTATTAAAGAATTAATTAAAAGCTTCCCATGAGAAAAGATAAATAAAATAAAATAAATAAATAGACTTTTATTTAGGAATAAAACAGCCACATAACTATTTAACACAAAACAATAGCGCATTTGTAACTTAAAAACTAAGGGTGGGTGAGTCCCCACGGCTCAAGTTGTTCAAAAAGTTATATTTATAAGGTTCTTTGATTTTCAACCGCCGCCGAGACCCGACCGCTTTTATTTCTACGCGTTACAGCCAAGAAGAGCATATAAATAATACTTATAACTTATTTAATTATTTAAATTAAACCAAATGTCAACTAAATCATTTTACTTAAATAAAATTATTATCAAATAATTTATTAGTATTCGTCAAAACTTAAAAGTCTCTTAAGTACACAGGGTGCAGTCCAGTATGTTACCATAAAAATACTATCCTGTCTCCGTGATATGACTTCGTTTTAGCCACTTGTACACTTTCATCGTACTTACACGAAATCTCAACGTAACAAGTTTTTCGCATATAAAACTGCAATGCACGCTGTGCGGGAAAGAATTAGCAAAATTTGTATGCATATGAGACTACGGAGCGCACGAGGTTTTTACGCAAAAATAACATTTTACTATGTTAAGAACGCGTATAACGCCAAAATAAATCAGATTTCGCGATGAGATAAAACATAGCCGCAACCTCATGTGAGGCGCGACAAAAGAAAGCGTTTTGCGCAGAATAGGAGTGTAGTAAGCGCCAAATACTTTGTAACTCGTAAAATATTCATTTTCTTTTCAATTCACTAGGCTACTCTCTTGATAATATCAATCGGAATTTAATTTAAAAATTTTGGCTTTGTAATATGCAACACATTGAAAATAAATGAATATTGGTTAAAAATTAGACCTAACTTCGCGATTTTTTATTATCGAACCATCATTTTATGTTTTTGCCCAAGCACGTCCCTTGGCAGTATGATGTAATTTTTGCGAGTTTTTTTTTCGGATAATTGAAACTTGATCTACTACTGTAAAAATCAAATCTGTTTACTGTTAACGAGCGCACACACACTCTTAAATACAAAATTTCAGATGTATAATAACTATAGATGTGCTTTTAAATAGTACAGAATTTTATGTTTAAAATTATGCAAAATGTTTAAAGATGCGTTTTTCCTAGCCAGAGTTAACGAGCAGAAATATGAAAACCGTGTATTTACAAATTATTTTAATATGATATCTAATAGAAGAGATATAAATTATTTTAATATGATATCTAATAGAAGAGATATTTACTTAAGATTTGGGCACATTACTAATTCTTATTTATGTTTTCAATATTAAATGAATATGAAAGATACTTTGAGTTTTAAAACAAGTTACATTACTAGAGCATTTAAGTTGTTTAAATGATCACAATTTCACAATGTTGGTTATATTCTCTGGTATATATTATACAACCTTATAGCATTTAAAGTTAAAGTTTTAAACAACTTAAATTTAAAAAAAAAACAAAATTTTCTATGCTTTCAAAACGCTCCTCTGTAAAACTCATCTTTGCATATTCGTGCTGTAGAGTGATGGTTTGATTTTTTTTTTATTACGAGATAGGCTTGAGATTGATGAAATCAACAATGATGGAAAGCACTGATGAGTTTTAGGTTGGAGTGCGCTTACCTAGAAAATGCGTATTCCATCTTGAAGGTACTCAAATGATAAGGCAGGAAACACGGACGCCGGAAGGGCGTTCTACACCTTATCGATTCGTTTCAGAAACGTTGAAGTACATCGTTTCGTGCGAGAACTATCCGAACGAGAGTTTGCTGTTATCGCTGTTGCGTCACAATCGCCTTATCAGTATGTCCCCAGCCTTATTGTATCAAGAGTGTGTGCTCAAATTTCTCTGTCCTAATTTGTTGTAACTTTATTGTAATCCTTCCTTACCATAATTCCACAAGCAAAGCGTTCCCAGAGGATAGCTCTCGGCAGTCAACGTTACGGGAGCGTGTTCGTAAAGTTTTCTTGTAAACATAAATGTAGGGAGGAAATTATTCTGGGGGGTTATAAATAAGTTATAAAATTCTAGGGCCGCATAAAATAACTTGGTCTTTTTACGAGGTGGTTTATTGTTTCAAATTAACTTCGGAATTCAGTTGCGTAAAATTATAATAAGACATCGTTGAACGCTCGGAGCGTTCACAAGCGAAGCTTCGTTCTTATTTTTAAAATTTATTTCAATCATAGTCAATGAAATTTTTAGACACACTCTATAATTAAATATCAGTAATTGTGTCTGTCGTTTGTCGAATCGTAAAAATATGTTCTTTCAAAGATAGGCTGTTCAAGTCTTTAAACTGTACCAATTTAGCTGGTATAAAATTTATGAGTGCTTTTTGTTATGACAACCCCGGACTACTAATACAATTTTTTTTTGTGTTTTATGTACATAATTTTTTTTGTTTTATATTTAACGCCTTGAGGTTTGACCCACCTACCAGGTAACTAATAGTCATTCACTATGATTTATGTTGCTTAAGCAAAACAATGCATTAATTTACACTATCGCAACAATATTAGTACAATTTGCAACAAACATCGTAGATTGCTTTTGAAGAATGTGTTGCGTAATGTATGTACGCGGAATACATAATTTGGCTCTATGGACTCAAAGCCAACGACATGACATTTTGACAATCTTGATGCTAGTTAAATTTTAACAAAGAGTTTATACGAGCCGACACACAATATTGCAACATATTTGTTGTATCGTACACATTATGCGTTAACTTTAGCTTTAAAAAACAAATAAATATAAATACCTATTTATTTTATATTACATGAATAGTTAACAATCTTCTCTTAGATTTCATCCTTCATAAAAAAATTTGAATTATTGATACCCATCAGAAATAATTATATCAAGATAGAAAGAGGGGTGTGCACTGGGCACGCGTGCCAATATAGAGCAACAGTTTTCAAATTAAATAAGAATACTATAAACCCATTTAATGATATTAAACTATTCCTTGATTCAGAAGTTAATCTCAACAAAGGAGGCATGTCTTTTCACAAGCGAGTGTTAATAACCGTTCTATCTCGATTCATATTGATGTGAGTTAGTCTTTGAGTGTAATCTCACGGTGGTACGAGTAAGCATAAGATGGACGCAGGCTTACGTGAAATAGGTACGGCAGTTCTACAAAACCCATACATACTCCTAGACCGGGTCGCATCGGTTTCAACATGTGGATAACGTATTGGAACGCTAAATCGCTAGCCGTTAAGTAAAGCCTTACTGGTAGGGTTTTAACAAGCTATGGCCGAAGCCTCTAACGAAACAAATTCGTGAATACTACGGGGATTTGACCCCGAACTCTGAAACAAGATAAGTATCTGGGTTACATTCTCTAGAATTAAATTTATGCCAGTTTTCACCAACGAAAGCGAAATCATACCCTTAATAAGAGTCTCTTTACGTAGGTAGCCCCGAAATACAATCCCCTTACCCAATATCATTTCTACCTTTACGTGTTCCCTAAAGGCCCGTGAAAACAAAATTGACAGAGAGTGTCACCTTTAAACCTTGGAGCCTGAAAAAGTTACGAACCTTGATGAAAATGGTCACCACCTTAGATTATTCTAAGGTCACCACCTAGTATTTTTGCTTTTTATTTCGCCTAAGTTCACTTATCTCAGTGTAAAATAAGGTTGATGATATTGTTAGAAACCTTAAGTCAAGTTATAAATTAAATTATTAACCAAACTATATTGTATGGGAGCATGTAAAATCGAGCATCAAATATGTTTACGGACGCTGCGGTCGCCTCAAGGATCGTAAAGATGTACTTCCTTACCCTACTAGCCAAGTAGTGCCTAGCATAACTTGGCACCCTGCTCACCCTATTACGCTTCCTTTTGTATGCTCAGAATGGAAATAAGGAGGTCAAAGGATGTTGGCCAGAGCTTGCACAGTTTGGAAACCGTGCGAAATAAACTATGATAACACGGAGGTATGCGGCCGTTGGCTTTAAATAATTCCTTTGTAACCGCTTGAGACTACACAGGCATCGTTTACAGGGGTTATAAAAAGAAGTGCGAAGTAGATGGAGTATCAGTTTCGAGAATGAATATAGGAAAAGACATTTATTTTTTTACTACATTATGCCCGCGGCTTCGACCGCGTGGATTAAGGGTTTTTAATTCTCGCGGCAAATCTTTAATTTTCCGGGGTAAAATGTAGCCCATGTGTTAATCCTGGGTATAAGCTATCTCCATTCCAAATTTCAGCCAAATTGGTTCATTGGTAGTGCCGTGAAGGAGTAACAAACATCAATCCATCCATTCATTCATCCATCCATCCTCACAAACGTTCACATTTATAATAGTAGTAGGATAATAGGAAGTAGGATTTTATAAGATTGTGCATCGGCCAAAATTTAATAAAGAAACTGTAAAACTAACTTCAGACTGTATACTTCAAACTTGCCATACTAGTTACTACGTGTTTGTAAATTTGAATAAAAAATTAATAAAAAAAAAACTGTTTTATGTAACAACCTGATTGGCGATTTTTGGAGATTTTTTGGAATACGAGTACTTAAGTACCTATGCTATGCCGGAATTAAGTAGGTAATGTAGGTTTCTATGCATTTTGTGCAAACTTCCATTCTTTTTCTTCTATATCAATCGATAGACGTCCATACACACATCACAGTCTCTTGCGTAGATTTCCACCTGCGTCGGTCTTGCGCCGCCTATATCCAGCGGCTCCCTGCGACTCATCTGAAGTCGTCGGTCAGCCTTGTGGGGGTTTTCCAGTGTGAATTCGCCACTCCAGCACCTTGGGACCCCAACGAACAATTATTAGTGATTACTTTTTGAAGTGAAAACTTCTTTAGGCACGTTGGGCACTTTTTTGTGTGAGCAAAAAACATGGATTTCGCGAAATCTTCACCGTCACCATCGTCACCTGGTGATTTCAGTAAGCGTTCAACATTTTAGAGATTCTCAAGCAACCTTGTACAGCACAGTCGGCAAGCAGCCGCCTTCCTTACCGTTTAATGTATGATGTCGCAGGTTCGAATCTCACTCACGAAACGTGATAGTGCGCTTTTTTAAATTATTTTTATTTATTTTTATATTTATTTTATTTTAATGTATTTTATTTCTTTTTATTTCATACATTATAGGTACACACATGACCATCATTACACATGATGGAAAGTGATGATGTGATTGTGACCTAAGGTAGGAACGGGCTTGTCAAACTACTTCAAACTAATAATGTTTGTGCAAAACCAACTTTTAATATTACAGTGTCTTCCTCTCTCGATTAGCTGTATCGATAAAAGGGAATATCGAGAACCTCATGAATTTTTCATACATTTCGAAATACTTGTGGTATTAAGTAATACCAGTGTATCAAAAGATTGTTGGCGTGAGTCCATTATTTATGGACACGATTCTTGTTAATATCACGAGGTGTTAATACTAATCGATTTAGGGTCACCGCCCACTCAGTCGTACCATACAGTGATTTATAACTAATACGATACAGAACTTATGTATCTACCTATCTCTTGAGAAATGATAATGAAAGAATAATGAGCTCTTGACTCAATTTCGGCGATGGTGAATCCTAATGGAGACTAAACAACTTTCCTCTAACTTTTAATGATTGACTGATGAAATCAACTAACTTGCCCACTCAAGGCTGTAACTGAGAAAATCTAAACCAAAAACTGAATAACTTTCTTCGATGACTAGTTCGACAACTAATTAACATAGTTAAAAGGTTCCAGATCATTTTAATTCATAAAATGGGAATGCTTAAGTCATGATATTTTGATTATTTAGGTGCTCTACACAAAAATTGACTGTAATGGGGCATTTCACGTCAAGCGGACAACGAAAAAAAAGTGAGGTTTTGAAATTCGTTCATATTCGGTCTATTTGCACATCTCGTAGGTGTGAAAGAGATTACACAATTTTTTTTTCGTGCGATGTTTATTTTTCAAGTTATGGGCTTCCAAAAAATAGTCGTTCTTGAAATTCGGATTTTTCCGAAGTATTTTTTCGAAAGGAAAGATAATACATTAAGATAATATAGTTAGCGTTTTTTGTAGCCAATTTCCCGTACTTTTAGAAAATGAAATGAAACTTGAAAAAAAAATTTTTTTTCATGTTAAAAACCGGAAGTAAAAATTTCAAACCAAAATTTTGGTAACTTCGACCATTTTTATTTTTTATTTTTTTATTCGAAAACATAGCTTAAAGTGTACTTATAACACACTATAAATCTTAAAATGGGATCTCCATAAGTTATGGAGATAGGTAAATTAATATACATACATGACGCACTGAGTATGACGTTAGGCGCTTGTTTATGTCGGCTGGTTAGCGAGGTATTACACTAATAAACTCTTACAATGATTTGGATTATAAAATATTATTGATATTTGGATAGATACACATTTCATTATGTATTTAAATATATCAATAAATTAGATAAAAACGAAACGCAACTGGCAGCGCCATCTCTTAGCTGCAAGAAAACTTATTATTAGAACGAGATAGAAGTATGACGCCAAGCCATTTGGATTTCAAATTTCCGTTATAGTTTTAGTTGGTGCTTTAACTTCTCAGCGACTTGTGTTCATTTTTCGTCAGTTAGATATTGATTTATAATAATGGCTTCGTATGGAGATCGTTGTTTTAATTCCAAACCCACGTGGTGGTCGTATACAACCAGTCGAAACCAAAAATTCATTAAATCATCATTAAATTTGGAGATGACAAGATACCAAACTGATAAAAGTTGCTTTTCTTGCTTGTCGCCTGGATGTCCCAAACTCTTCTGCAAGTTTATTTTCACTCCATGACTTAGGAGCTATGGTCAGTAATTATTGGAAGTAGAAGTAGACGGATCATTAAATCTGTCCTTTAGCTGTTTCAAAATTTCTTGGTTGTCGGCGTCAGTTTGGGTTGAATTATGTTTGAATTTGTCTTCGGGAACGAAAGGTTCGTCTTGGGTATTTTGTGAAATCTCACTTGTTGTTTGACTGCACTGCACAATGTCTTCATTAGGCACTGGAGGTAATTCAAGTAAAAGTCGTTTTCTACAGGATGGCATATACATAAACATTTGTTAGACAGCCCAACTTATCAACTAAACATTTAGAAATTTTCCTTAAATCCTTAAACTTGCGATGATTAACCAAACGAAATGGATTAAAACAACGATCTCCATACGAAGCCATTATTATAAATCAATATCTAACTGACGAAAAATGAACACAAGTCGCTGAGAGGTTAAAGCACCAACTAAAACTATAACGGAAATTTGAAATCCAAATGGCTTGGCGTCATACTTCTATCTCGTTCTAATAATAAGTTTTCTTGCAGCTAAGAGAGCGCTGCCAGTTGCGTTTCGTTTTTATCAAATTTATTGATTAATATATTTAAATATTTTTAAAATAACAAATATGATAATAATTGATATATTTAAATACATAATGAAATGTGTTTCTATCCAAATATCAATAATATTTTATAATCCAAATCATTGTAAGAGTTTATTAGTGTAATATCTCGCTAACCAGCCGACATAAACAAGCGCCTAACGTCATACTCAGTGCGTCATGTATGTATATTAATTTACCTATCTCCATAACTTATGGAGATCCCATTTTAAGATTTATAGTGTGTTATAAGTACACTTTAAGCTATGTTTTCGAATAAAAAAATAAAAAATAAAAATGGTCGAAGTTACCAAAATTTTGGTTTGAAATTTTTACTTCCGGTTTTTAACATGAAAAAAAAATTATTTTTCAAGTTTCATTTCATTTTCTAAAAGTACGGGAAATTGGTTATAAAAAACGCTAACTATATTATCTTAATGTATTATCTTTCCTTTCGAAAAAATACTTCGGAAAAATCCGAATTTCAAGAACGACTATTTTTTGGAAGCCCATAACTTGAAAAATAAACATCGCACGAAAAAAAAATTGTGTAATCTCTTTCACACCTACGAGATGTGCAAATAGACCGAATATGAACGAATTTCAAAACCTCACTTTTTTTTCGTTGTCCGCTTGACGTGAAATGCCCCTAATGTAAACTAGTATTGTGTCTACTAATAGGGCACCCACGAGGGGAATTTTGTTGAATGTCACCGTCTCTATCTCCTGTATTATAGGAAATATTGACGGCGAATGGATAGCCATAGCCGTCTTTATCTCCTGTAATACAGGAGATTCAACAAAACTCGCCGCGTGGGAACGCCGTATAACGTGATGTTGAATTTAATGTAAAATGTATTAAATGTAAAGTTTTTTTCAATCAATTATTACTTTAATGAAAAGTATAAGCTGTTAGTCTTAAAAATAATTCTCTAGCGTCTAAATGAAGAAAGTAAAAAAAGAAAAAAAAAATGAAAATTTTTATTTGAGTACTTGGACTCATCTAATGTGATTCTGGCAAATTCTCATAAAGTGAGCATAATCCTTTATGGTTCTATAGAACAACGTATAATTATTATGAAAGGCGCAGTGTTGACACAATTACTGCCCACATCGTGTCGGAACATTTCTAATCGTTTATTTTGTGTCTATGAGCATTAGGAGTGCAAATAGTGTTTGATACGGATTAAAATAAACTTGCTACGTTCGTGATTTTGGTCTTATTGTCTAGTCTAGAAACATGCATGTCTAGCTCGCTAGGTGCTTTGAATGAATTGGCTTTGGAGATTAATTATATCTAGTTGATGCCCGCGACTTCATCCGAGTGGATAAGGTTTTTAATTCTTTGTAACTTTGTAATTTTTTGGGATAATAAGCCTATGATTTAATCCTGGGTATGAGCTATCTCCATTCCAACTTTCAGCCAAATCGGTTCATTCGTTGTGGCGTTAAAGAGTAACAAATATCCATCCATCCATACATCCATCGGCACAAACTTTCGCATTTATAATAGTATTAGGAATATTAGGAATTAGGATTAGGACTATCGAGTCCCTGATCGGAAAAGTAATTGAGTTTTTCTGTCGAGAAAATTATGCCAAAATAAATGGGTTCGTATTTTTTTTACGAGCTACCTGTCGCAGTGAGCTTTGATGTGGTCTTATCAATGGGAGGTCTCTGGTTCGGTTCCTAGTCTATTTCTTAATCATATCTACTTATCTAGTCTGGTGGGAGGCTTTGGATGTGGCTAGTTAACGTCCTACCGCCAAAGTTAAAAGCCAAGCTATTTAGCATTCCTGCACAATGGTATGAAGAAACCGATTAGGAGTATGGTTTTAATTTTAGACTGTCAATACACCTTCTAAGTTAGGCCGCTATCATCTTAGACTGCATCGTCGCTAAAGAATAACATCAAACCGGTTCTCCTTTCTTTTTTAGCTGATTTTCCATTTCTAATTGATTGATATTCATATCTCACTGCAAGTTGCGCGACCATTCTATAATACGACGATTCATATTCCGATAAAACTAATAAGATAAAATATCGCTTCCACATACAAATCGACCCACAGCTGTAACCATTAATACTACAGTAGCTATTGATACAATGCTACCGTTTTACGATTTCCGTTTATGCGTGTCATTATTTTTATAGGTGACAGTGACCTGTGAATTAAGGGCTATCGTATAGATATATTATACGATACTTATAACATCGACGCTCGGTGATTTGATCAGTTTTGTGAAACCTTTGCTTTCACATATTTCATCGTTGGCTATCTTAAAATCGGTTTAACATATTATAATTTAATAAAAAAATCCGTTTTTAAAAAACCGACTTCAAACTCCCGCGCTACTACAAAGTGTTTGTCAAAATTAATTGTTGATATTTTAAAAACTGCTCGACCGATTTTGATAAAATTTATATGGGACCTGGAAAGTATAATATTTAAAACTAAAAAGAATTTTTCAAATCGGTTTAGGTGTCTTTGACTAATCGGTGAACATACCTAATAATTTATGTATATTTTTTGTCATATTCTGATGGTTTAAAATATTCATCGGTTAAACGTTACTCGGCAGTATTGAAATTGGCACTTATACTACCAACAATGCCAAAACTTAACGTAGGTATATAATTCGAATTAGGTAAACCTACAAACTTTAGGAAGAAATCTTCTTCTTAAATATATAAAAGGAAAAGGTGACTGACTGATTGACTGACTGACTGATTTATCAACGCACAGCTCAATCCACTAGACGGATCGGGCTGAAATTTGCAATACAGATAGCTATTATGACGCAGGCATCTGCTGAGAAAGGATTTTTGAAAATTCAACCCCTAAGGGCATAAGGACAAATAAAGGTTTGAAAAATCGTTCTTAACTTGAGCAAAGCCGCGGGCAATACATTTATTCGAGAAGAAAAATATGTTTGACTGTTTTCTACAGTAACATAACTAGAAATAGTTCTTCAAATGGAGGGACGAACAAGTTAATGAGTAATAAAAGCGACGCGTTATCAAACGGGACATCTTGGAACCTAGATACATTTAATTGCAAAGCTACGCACATTGATAACTATGTAGGTTTTATAGGATCCAATGAGTAAATCTGAGGTCATAATTATTATTATTTGCTATTCGTATAGTTTAATTGTTTTATTCTGATGAGACATTCTTTTTCTTCTTCTTTGTCAACCAACAGACGTCCACTGCCGGACAAAGGTCTCTTGCACTGACTTCCACAGGCCTTGATGTCGTCGGTCCACCTAGTGGGGGTCTGCCAACACTGCGCTTCCCGGTGCAGGGTCGCCACTCCAGCACATTGGGACCCCAACGACCATCAGCTCTTCGAACTATGTGCCCCGTCCATTTCCACTTCAGTTTCGCGACTCGCTGAGCTATTTCGGTGACTTTAGTTCTTCTACGGATCTCCTCATTTCTGATTAGATAGAGTAACCCTGAGCCTTCTTATGAGGCCCACAGTTAGCGACCATGTCTCGGATCCGTAAGTCATCACTGGCAACACGCACTGTTTGAGGACCTTAGTCTTCAAGCACTGGAAGGTTTTGGAAGAGATGACAACTCGAAGCGCCCAAACGCTGCCCAGCCGAGTTGGATTCGGCGGTTGATCTCTTTCTCGAAATTGGATCAACCTAGCTGGACTGTGTGTCCCAAGATGAGACATTGCTATGTATTTATTTTAAATTCATTGTAGTTTTGTTAAATATCTTGGAATATGAGTAGAATCAAGTAAAAGATTTACTACATTAATATGGCTCGCCCCCAAAGCTCGACATTTCAAATTACTGTTTCATTGTGTATAGTCACATCCTTACGAAAGAGTTTGCATGTAGTTGTAAGTATTCGTCTTCAGTAGCAGGCCGGCACACACACATGCGTTGTGAGTCTTGGTAGCGCTTTGTAAATACTTTCACAAATACTTACAAAACGTTTTGAATTTTGGAGAGGCGAGCCATTTTATCGTAGTTAAGGGCCTATGTTAATATTGTGTTGAAGGAATATGAATTCTGCTAATAACCTACCACTTTTGATCAAGTTATAATTATTAATGGTTCAAAATAGTATGCTTACTAAAATTAACTAAGATCTTGGTCTTCTCAGAATTGAAAGATAAGTAAATCAAACAATGCACTTCACGTTTCAAACCATATCCGTTATCGTTCGTTCTTTACTGACGTGATTGACGATTAAATGCAGAGAAAACACTTAGCTCGTGAGCAATCGATTTTAATGCATTTATTTATATCTTAGCTTTTGCCCACCATTTCATCTGAGTCGAGTTAAGTGGAGGATTTCTTAAAAATACCTCGTCTCAGGAATAAAAAGTAGTCTGTTATTCTTCAAGTTCTCAACTCTACCCATAAATCCGATCCATTGCTCCGTTTCTGACAAAATAATTTAATGTAAAAAATTATTTTTAAAAAACCGACTTCAAACGCCCGCGTCAGTATAAAGTACATAATATTTTATTGTTGATATTTTAAAAATCTCTCGATCGATTTCGATATAACAACCCTTAAAAAAAAACAACAAACAAAAACAAACTTTGAAACAAAAAACGAATTTTCCAAATCATTTCAGGCGTCTTCGAGTAATCGGTGAACATATATAAAAAAAGATTCCAACGAATTGAGAACCTCCTCCTTTTTATCAAGTCGGTTAAAAATAATATTAGTAGTGATTGGCTTGCATCAAAACTTATTCATAAAGTCAGATTTATATTGAATCTTTAGAATGGATCACTTTATTTTTTCTTCAACCTACTTTCATTATCATCATCATCATCATGAGAGAAGGGTTATAGGCCATCGTCCACCCTGGCCCAATGCAAATTGGTAGATTTCACACACCTTTGAGAATAATAAGGAGAACTCTCAGGCGTGCAGATTTCCTCACAATGTTTTTCTTCACCGTTGAAGCATGTGATATTTAATTGCTAATTTAATGCACATCACTTTGAAAAGTCAGATGCCCGGGATCGATCTACCTACAACCTACTTTAGTAGGTACCAAAACTTCCTGACACTAACAATCTGGGTACCCGTTAAACAAGAGTGAATCTTCTTAGGACATGCGTTCCATCTTAGGCCACATATTCACACTTGCCAGCAGGTGTGATCGTTGTCAAGCATGGAACAGTACAATAATAACCATTTTAATTGTTTGATCAACCAACATTAAAAGAATACTTGACGACCATTTAATCAAACAATATTCAGATTTAGAAACATTAACATGAACATTACTTGACATCGCTTTCAATTATGAATTTTATGCTCCTATAACTATAATTATATCTTTTACAACGTTTCCGAACGAATGGACATTAAATGGAATTAATTAAAGTTATCGTTCACATAAAATTGGTTTAGTCAAATGAAGGGGGCGACTGAATCTATTAAAGTTAATTTATCATTCGAACAGTCACAGCGTTGATATCGTTTAAATTTGATTGATTGCCTACATGAAAGAAACTATACACTTAATTATGTGAATCAGGCCATAAGGGCTAACGTACAATACGGCCGATTCACATTTATCTAGTTATTATCATGTAATAGAGCAAGTAAAGTCATCGGTCTTGCGCCTAAGCTCTCTCTCGTTATTTTAAAATAATAATATATAATTAATTATAATGTAGTCTAGTGCTTCGCTGCGATCAAAACTGGTAATGGTTATAGTTTATTTGTAGGTGAAGAATGAAGTCACAGCCCTAGAAGGAGCGCGCCTGCCTAGGATATGCATAATCACTCACGATTCTACGTATCTGTAACACAGGTCAAGTTACTCATTAAATTACATTTACTATCTATCATTAAATCACATCACACTTCACAATATTTATATAACATTATAAAAGCGAAAGTTCGCGTGTGTAATGTGTATGTTTGTTACTTTTCACGGCAAAACTACTGAACAGATTTGGCTGTTTGGATTGGAGATAGATAATACTCTGGATTAATACATAGGCTACTTTTTATCCCTGAAAATTACAGAGTTCACAGAGGGAATGAAAAAACCTTAGTCCACGTGGACGAAGTCGCGGGCATCATTTAATTTTTAAATATTACTTTGGAAGTGAACTTTTTAAAATGTATTAATTCGGCAGTAAATCGAATAAGTTAATTAAGCGTATTTTTATCAATCCAGCATTAACTTTTCCAATAATTTGAATCTGAATTTTCATCATTACTCTAGTCATTTTATACTGATATTTAGCGATAGAGCGTTGTATTGGGTAGTTACACTAGAATGCTATTAAAAAATAGACTGGATCGTACTGGAATACTTATGGAATAATGTGAACCCGCTATAACGTGAATCTGCTATTAGTCATGTTTTTTGGATGCCTTCACCATCCAAGCCAGTTGTTCAGTTTTTACATTAGGTCTTTGTCTTTATTAAATCTTCCTTTCTATTGTATTGCCGGTGTCGTATTATTTCGCATTCAAAACCAGCGATACAAGGTCACTCGCAGTAAGACAATTCTAGAGATCTTGAAAAGATATACTTGATCAAAATAACTCCTTCAAAGTCTGAGTGACAAACTTCTAAACAAGCTTTCTATTTCTGATTCATTTGTGATTTTTTATGTTTAATGTGATGTCGAAAGATAAGTAATTATTAACTGGATTATGCTAAGAAAATCTTTATCATGAAATTAAAGCAAGAATGATAAGAAAAAGATGAAGCCTAGATTAGCCACATCCCTAGTGCTCTCTGACTATTAGTAAATATAGTAAGTCTATGCTAGTGCTTAACATGTTGGATGGTGGACAATATTATGTCTGATGTCTGAGATATGAGAGTGCCATCTATAGATCGTACCCTCAGTTCTAGCTCGGAGTTACGAAGTTGACGGTGTGGAAACGTCCGCACCGTTCTTCGGAGCACGAAAGGCCGTCGGTCCTGCGGAGAGATCCCTTTCCGGAATGTCGGATTTTTATCATATCGGTCTGTGAGAATGAGGGAATAGATGCTTCTGTGATTGCGCACATATTTGTGTATAGTTCTTGCAATTCACGAGGGCGACTGACTTATGGTTGTGTGTGTGTCGTATCTGTATAAGTGTGAGCGAGCGCAATGCTCGCGCCTGCCCGCTCCCACCTAGGCTTTGACAGGCACACTTATGCAATGTGCATGTACACGAAGTAACCACAAGTAAAGCTCACTCGCCTTCGTGAATTGCAAAAACTGTACTATAATATCTACCGCGCAATTGGCTTAACTTTCTGGTGATAGGCCACCGTGGCCGAAGTCAGTCGGGAGGACTTTATTATGAGTATGATTCGACTTGGTTCACCGCTCGTACTATATTCACGGAGTCACTGGTATATAATAATTAATAACACACGTTTAGTCCCAGTTACTGTCGCACAACGACTGTACGATGACTATGCACTATACAGTGCAGCTCTTCCCCACCAATACATTGACTACCGTCATTTTTAGACCGTCATTATACCTCAGAAAAGTATAATGACGCAACCACACAGTAAATAATATTATATTCCCCAATGATCATTTTTAATTAGTCGTATGACAACAGGCTTTTAAATATACAGACGAATTGATTTCAATTATACTCTGTCACCAGAATACCGAATGTTCCGTTTAAAATAATAAAGCTCGTAATAAAATCGATTTTCCGATTATTTAAGAGCCGTTCATGAAAATGTAATGCGTTCCGATAAAATTCACGTAATACCATTCAACATTGATTGCTCACAGCTGTTTATCATCAATAAAACATGAAAATCGTCTAATTTACAATTCTATTGGGTTTGCTGAGCCCTTTTGTTCTCAAGGACATGCCTCGTCGTACTTTCCTATTCTTCGAAGGGAATTTTTTATGGTATAAAGATATTACTGCCGCTCTCAGATATGTTCATTAATTACTCATCAACGAATTATATTTTATCACTAGTTACTACCCGTTCATTTCAAGTAGGCCGTCGTTGACCGTTATAAAATGACGTCATACTATTATCGTTGACATAAAAACTATTATTGTATCTTTTACTGTTACCACGACAGTGACGGAAGTTTTCTTTTTTAACCGACTTCCAAAAAGGAGGAGGTTCTCAATTCGGCCGGTATCTTTTTTTTTTTTTTTTTTTTTTTTTCTATGTATGTCCACCGATTTCTCCGGGATTACTGGACCGATTCGCGTGATTTTTTTTTTAATCGACAGAGGATGTTTGCGAAATGGTCCCATAAAAATGTTCACCTTCAACTCCTCAAGCCTGATGCTGCAGGGATATTGCTCACCTAAAATAAAGAGATTTAGGAAATGTCGATTACGAATTATTACTGTAGGTAACAAGTTTGGACTACATCATGGAGCTCCAGGTCCTAGCTCCTCAATCATAGGATACTACACTTAAAAGCTTAAAATAAAAATTCTTTTCAAAAAACCGACTTCTAACGCCACTACAAAGTATAAAAATAATTTTAGTTTGTCCACGTTTGTTGAAGTCGGGCGGGCCTAAAATACAAACTATGAAACCGACTCGCGATGCTCGCTCGACTTCTACAAACGAGTCTCTCATATTGTGTAGCGTCGCGCATCGGTTTCATAGTTTGTATTTAGGCCCGCCCGACTTCAACAAACGTGGACAAACTAAAATTATTTTTATACTTTGTAGTGGCGTTAGAAGTCGGTTTTTTGAAAAGAATTTTTTTGGCAATACTTTTCATGGCAGAGACGTCTTGAAAGTCGAAGGGCGTGATTTTTAATTTGTTATTTTTCTCCTCTTCAAAGAAAGTCATTAATTAAAGTAATAAATAATTCATACTATGCAAAACTTTTCCTTTTTTACTCATCGTAGAAAACGTGAACAATAGTAACCAAACAATAATAAATAACTAATTAAAACTTTTAACATTAAAACAAAATTAGGAAAAAATAGGGAAAAGTGGAAGAGGTTGGGGTAGGCCTTTACCCGAGAAGAATACTGATATGGGAATAAATGGCTTTTTTATTTTATTTATTTATTAATTAAAACTTAACAAAAAATTGAAAACAACATTAACAAAAAGAAATTCCGTAGTGACAATCGCAAGCTGTACGTTGTTATCTGTATTAAGCGGGTGTGACTTGAGGTGCGGTGCGGGAAAGCTCGACGCGAGGTATCGGCCAACTTGAAGTGAACGTGTAGTACGTAATTCTCCATTGAAAAACTGCCAGAAAACTGTACTCGAAAATCATTCTGTAGAAGCTCTAATGGGTTGTAAACTTGTATCCTACCTACTGTGTTTACACGAATGTACGAAATCGCCACTCGGCCGAATTACAAAACGGGGATTTTGCTCTAAAACACTAAACTTTAATTATTATTATAATATATATAGCTCGATTACCACTGACTCACTGACTGATTGACAGGGTTGTTCTCCTAGAAGGAGACGGAAATTGATATAATTATGTTCGGGAGATATGTTGGGGTGGGGGATTCGAGTTGGGGAAAATTATGACATTTCGGAAAAACAAGATGGCGGCCGACGTGAATCTTGCAACTCTTTTGTTTTCCAACCGATTTCTTTGAAATTTTGGATTATTGTAGAAATTAGTAAACGATTAACAGAAAAAGTGAAAAAAATTAAAAAAACAAGATGGCGGCCGAGCTGTGACGTCTCAAATTTCCGACCCCTCTCCTGTAAAATTTTGTATGAAAAAAATTTTTTTCACCCATGGTGTCGTATAGAGCTCAAAGAATGTGACTCGGAGAAAGGTGGAGAGAGCTGATGAGTGAGGAGTTCGGAGACGGGCGAGGGGCACGGCCAGGGTATAGTAGATAGGTGGAGGGTGCTCGACCAAATGTCATTCGAAACCTCGAGCAGTTGCCAGTGAGTTGAAAAAAAATTCCAAAATGGCGGAAAAAAAATGGCGGCAAATTTTGTCCGTCTCTCTCTCGGAGACTATAAAAGATGGAGGAGCGGTTTCTCGACAAAAGATGATCAAAACCCGGAGGTCTACCTGGTGAGTAGGAAAAAAATTCAAGATGGCGGATTTTTTTTTCCATACTAAATGTATGGGGAATATTGAAGGGACTAGAAGTTGGGAACTATGCAAGACAAAGAGTTTGATAGGTTCATAGGGCTTTTTTCTTTTTCTTTTTTTTCTTTTTACATTTGCTTTTTTTCTTTTTTTCCTTTTTTTTTTTTTTCTTTTTTTTCTTTTTCATTTGTGAATGAGGAGCACGGCCAGGTTATTGCAGATAGGTGGGGTGTGCTCGAACAAATTTTTTGGCAAAAGATGACCAGAATCCGAAGGTCTACTTGATGAGTAAAAAAATCGCGGTCCGCTTTAGCGGGCCGCGCACCCACGCGCCCTACTTGTAGTAATAACACTTCCCGCGAGCTGCTTTAGCAGCTCGCGCACCGAGCGAAATAAATAAAGCCGAACAATCGCGGTCCGCTTTAGCGGGCCGCGCACCCACGCGCCCTACTTGTAGTAACAACACTTCCCGCGAGCTGCTTTAGCAGCTCGCGCACCGAGCAAACGCTAGTTATAATATATATAGCTCGATTACCACTCACTCACTCACTCACTGATTGACATAATTGTTCTCCTAGAAAGAGACAAAAAACGATAGAATGATGTACGGGAGATATGTTCGGGTGGGGGATTCGAGTTGGGAAAAATTATGACATTTCGGAAAAACAAGATGGCGGCCGACGTGAATCTTGCAACTCTTTTGTTTTTCAACCGATTTCTTTGAAATTTTGGATTATTGTAGAAATTAGTAAACGATTAACAGAAAAAGTGAAAAAAATTAAAAAAACAAAATGGCGGCCGAGCTGTGACGTCTCAAATTTCCACCCCTCTCCTGTAAAATTTTGTATGAAAAAAATTTTTTTCGCCCATGGCGTCGTATAGACCTCAAAGAATGTGACTCGGAGAAAGGTGGAGAGAGCTGATGAGTGAGGAGTTCGGAGACGGGCGAGGGGCACGGCCAGGGTATAGAAGATAAGTGGAGGGTGCTCGACCAAATGTCATTCGAAACCTCGAGCAGTTGCCAGTGAGTTGAAAAAAAATTCCAAAATGGCGGAAAAAAAATGGCGGCAAATTTTGTCCGTCTCTCTCTCGGATACTATAAAAGATGGAGGAGCGGTTTCTCGACAAAAGATGATCAAAACCCGGAGGTCTACCTGGTGAGTAGGAAAAAAATTCAAGATGGCGGATTTTTTTTTTCTCCATACAAAATGTATGGGGAATATTGAAGGGACTAGAAGTTGGGAACTATGCAAGACATTGATTTTGATAGGTTCATAGGGCTTTTTTCTTTTTCTTTTTTTTTCATTTTACATTTGCTTTTTTTCTTTTTTTTTCTTTTTCATTTGTGAATGAGGAGCACGGCCAGGTTATTGCAGATAGGTGGGGTGTGCTCGAACAAATTTTTTGGCAAAAGATGACCAGAATCCGAAGGTCTACTTGATGAGTAAAAAAATCGCGGTCCGCTTTAGCGGGCCGCGCACCCACGCGCCCTACTTGTAGTAATAACACTTCCCGCGAGCTGCTTTAGCAGCTCGCGCACCGAGCGAAATAAATAAAGCCGAACAATCGCGGTCCGCTTTAGCGGGCCGCGCACCCACGCGCCTTACTTTTAGTAAAACACTTCCCGCGAGCTGCTTTAGCAGCTCGCGCACCGAGCAAACGCTAGTTATAATATATATAGCTCGATTACCACTGACTGATTCACTCACTGACTGATTGACACGATTGTTCTCCTAGAAAGAGACGGAAAACGATACAATGATGTATGGGAGATATGTCCGGGTGGGGGATTCGAGTTGGGGAAAATTATGACATTTCGGAAAAACAAGATGGCGGCCGACGTGAATCTTGCAACTCTTTTGTTTTCCAACCGATTTCTTTGAAATTTTGGATTATTGTAGAAATTAGTAAACGATTAACAGAAAAAGTGAAAAAAATTAAAAAAACAAGATGGCGGCCGAGCTGTGACGTCTCAAATTTCCACCCCTCTCCTGTAAAATTTTGTATGAAAAAAATTTTTTTCACCCATGGTGTCGTATAGAGCTCAAAGAATGTGACTCGGAGAAAGGTGGCGAGAGCTGATGAGTGAGGAGTTCGGAGACGGGCGAAGGGCACGGCCAGGGTATAGTAGATAGGTGGAGGGTGCTCGACCAAATGTCATTCGAAACCTCGAGCAGTTGCCAGTGAGTTGAAAAAAAATTCCAAAATGGCGGAAAAAAAATGACGGCAAATTTTGTCCGTCTCTCTCTCGGAGACTATAAAAGATGGAGGAGCGGTTTCTCGACAAAAGATGATCACAACCCGGAGGTCTACCTGGTGAGTAGGAAAAAAATTCAAGATGGCGGATTTTTTTTCCCCCCATACAAAATGTATGGGGAATATTGAAGGGACTAGAAGTTGGGAACTATGCAAGACATTGATTTTGATAGGTTCATAGGGATTTTTTCTTTTTCTTTTTTCATTTTACATTTGTTTTTTTTCTTTTTTTTCATTTTTTTTCTTTTTTTTCTTTTGTGAATGAGGAGCACGGCCAGGTTATAGCAGATAGGTGGGGTGTGCTCGAACAAATTTTTTGGCAAAAGATGACCAGAATCCGAAGGTCTACTTGATGAGTAAAAAAATCGCGGTCCGCTTTAGCGGGCCGCGCACCCACGCGCCCTACTTGTAGCAATAACACTTCCCGCGAGCTGCTTTAGCAGCTCGCGCACCGAGCAAACGCTAGTTATAATATATATAGCTCGATTACCACTCACTCACTGATTCACTGACTCATTGACACAATTGTTCTCCTAGAAAGAGACAAAAAACGATAAAATGATGTACGGGAGATATGTTCGGGTGGGGGATTCGAGTGGGGAAAAATTATGACATTTCGGAAAAACAAGATGGCGGTCGACGTGAATCTTGCAACTCTTTTGTTTTCCAACCGATTTCTTTGAAATTTTGTATTATCGTAGAAATTAGTAAACGATTAACAGAAAAAGTGAAAAAAATTAAAAAAACAAGATGGCGGCCGAGCTGTGACGTCTCAAATTTCCGACCCCTCTCCTGTAAAATTTTGTATGAAAAAAAATTTTTTCACCCATGGTGTCGTATAGAGCTCAAAGAAAGAGACTCGGAGAAAGGTGGCGAGAGCTGATGAGTGAGGAGTTCGGAGACGGGCGAAGGGCACGGCCAGGGTATACAAGATAGGTGGAGGGTGCTCGACCAAATGTCATTCGAAACCTCGAGCAGTTGCCAGTGAGTTGAAAAAAAATTCCAAAATGGCGGAAAAAAAATGGCGGCAAATTTTGTCCGTCTCTCTCTCGGAGACTATAAAAGATGGAGGAGCGGTTTCTCGACAAAAGATGATCAAAACCCGGAGGTCTACTTGGTGAGTAGGAAAAAAATTCAAGATGGCGGATTTTTTTTTTTTTCATACAAAATGTATGGGGAATATTGAAGGGACTAGAAGTTGAGAACTATGCAAGACAATGAGTTTGATAGGTTCATAGGGCTTTTTTCTTTTTCTTTTTTTTCATTTTACATTTGCTTTTTTTTTTTTCTTTTTTTTTTTTCTTTTTCATTTGTGAATGAGGAGCACGGCCAGGTTATTGCAGATAGGTGGGGTGTACTCGAACAAATTTTTTGGCAAAAGATGACCAGAATCCGAAGGTCTACTTGATGAGTAAAAAAATCGCGGTCCGCTTTAGCGGGCCGCGCACCCACGCGCCCTACTTGTAGTAATAACACTTCCCGCGAGCTGCTTTAGCAGCTCGCGCACCGAGCGAAATAAATAAAGCCGAACAATCGCGGTCCGCTTTAGCGGGCAGCGCACCCACGCGCCCTACTTGTAGCAATAACACTTCTCGCGAGCTGCTTTAGCAGCTCGCGCACCGAGCGAAATAAATAAAGCCGAACAATCGCGGTCCGCTTTAGCGGGCCGCGCACCCACGCGCCCTACTTGTAGTAATAACACTTCCCGCGAGCTGCTTTAGCAGCTCTCTCTCTCGGAGACTATAAAAGATGGAGGAGCGGTTTCTCGACAAAAGATGATCAAAACCCGGAGGTCTACCTGGTGAGTAGGAAAAAAATTCAAGATGGCGGTTTTTTTTTTTCATATAAAATGTATGGGGAATATTGAAGGTGAAAGAGTGGTTTTTTTGCCAACTATCCACGCGACCAACTAGGTGGGGTGTGCTCCAACAAAAATTACTCGAAACCACATCCAATTAGCAGGGAGTTGAAAAAAAAACTCCAAAATGGCGGATTCAATATGGCGGCCATAGAAACTTTCTCTGGTGTCTATCTCGGAGAGTATAAAAGATGGAAGAGAAGTTTCTTGGCAACAGATGATCAAGACCCAAAGGTCTACTTGATGATCAGGAAAAAAACAAGATGGCGGATTTTTTTTCCATGCGAAATATATGGCGAATATTGATTTTTCTTTTTTTCTTCTTTTTTTTTCTTTTTCTTCATTTTTCTTTTTTTTTCTCTTTTCTTTTTCTTTTTCTTTTGCTTTTACTTTTTTCTTTTACTTTTCCTTTTTTTTCCATTTTACATTTTCTTTTTTCTTTTCTTTTTTTTCTCTTTTTCTTTTTTTTCTTTTTCTTTTGTGAATGAGGAGCACGGCCAGGTTATTGCAGATAGGTGGGCTGTGCTCGAACAATTTTTTTGACAAAAGATGGCCAAAATCCGAAGGTCTACTTGATGAGTAAAAAAATCGCGGTCCGCTTTAGCGGGCCGCGCACCCACGCGCCCTACTTTTAGTAATAACACTTCCCGCGAGCTGCTTTAGCAGCTCGCGCACCGAGCAAACTCTAGTTATAATATATATAGCTCGATTACCACTGACTGATTCACTCACTGACTCACTGATTGACAGGGTTGTTCTCCTAGAAGGAGACGGAAATCAATATAATGATGTTCGGGAGATGTGTTTGGGGGGGGGATTCGAGTTGGGGAAAATTATGACATTTCGGAAAAACAAGATGGCGGCCGACGTGAATCTTGCAACTCTTTTGTTTTCCAACCGATTTCTTTGAAATTTTGGATTATTGTAGAAATTAGTAAACGATTAACAGAAAAAGTGAAAAAAATTAAAAAAACAAGATGGCGGCCGAGCTGTGACGTCTCAAATTTCCACCCCTCTCCTGTAAAATTTTGTATGAAAAAAATTTTTTTCACCCATGGTGCCGTATAGAGCTCAAAGAATGTGACTCGGAGAAAGGTGGTGAGAGCTGATGAGTGAGGAGTTCGGAGACGGGCGAGGGGCACGGCCAGGGTATAGTAGATAGGTGGAGGGTGCTCGACCAAATGTCATTCGAAACCTCGAGCAGTTGCCAGTGAGTTGAAAAAAAAATCCAAAATGGCGGAAAAAAAATGGCGGCAAATTTTGTCCGTCTCTCTCTCGGAGACTATAAAAGATGGAGGAGCGGTTTCTCGACAAAAGATGATCACAACCCGGAGGTCTACCTGGTGAGTAGGAAAAAAATTCAAGATGGCGGATTTTTTTTTCCCCCCATACAAAATGTATGGGGAATATTGAAGGGACTAGAAGTTGGGAACTATGCAAGACATTGATTTTGATAGGTTCATAGGGATTTTTTTCTTTTTCTTTTTTTCATTTTACATTTGTTTTTTTTCTTTTTTTTCATTTTTTTTTCTTTTTTTTTCTTTTTCTTTTGTGAATGAGGAGCACGGCCAGGTTATTGCAGATAGGTGGGGTGTGCTCGAACAAATTTTTTGGCAAAAGATGACCAGAATCCGAAGGTCTACTTGATGAGTAAAAAAATCGCGGTCCGCTTTAGCGGGCCGCGCACCCACGCGCCCTACTTGTAGTAATAACACTTCCCGCGAGCTGCTTTAGCAGCTCGCGCACCGAGCGAAATAAATAAAGTCGAACAATCGCGGTCCGCTTTAGCGGGCCGCGCACCCACGCGCCCTACTTGTAGTAACAACACTTCCCGCGAGCTGCTTTAGCAGCTCGCGCACCGAGCGAAATACTAGTTATAATATATATAGCTCGATTACCACTCACTCACTGACACACTCACTCACTCATTGACAGGGTTGTTCTCCTAGAAGGAGACGGAAAACGATACAATTATGTAGGGGAGATATGTCCGGGTGGGGGATTCGAGTGGGGAAAAATTATGACATTTCGGAAAAACAAGATGGCGGCCGACGTGAATCTTGCAACTCTTTTGTTTTCCGACCGATTTCTTTGAAATTTTGGACTATTGTAGAAATTAGTAAACGATTAACAGAAAAAGTGAAAAAAATTAAAAAAACAAGATGGCGGCCGAGCTGTGACGTTTCAAATTTCCGTCCCCTCTCCTGTAAAATTTTGTATGAAAAAAATTTTTTTCACCCATGGTGTCGTATAGAGCTCAAAGAATGTGACTCGGAGAAAGGTGGAGAGAGCTGATGAGTGAGGAGTTCGGAGACGGGCGAGGGGCACGGCCAGGGTGTAGAAGATAGGTGGAGGGTGCTCGACCAAATGTCATTCGAAACCTCAAGCAGTTGCCAGTGAGTTGAAAAAAAATTCCAAAATGGCGGAAAAAAAATGGCGGCAAACTTTGTCCGTCTCTCTCTCGGAGACTATAAAAGATGGAGGAGCGGTTTCTCGACAAAAGATGATCACAACCCGGAGGTCTACCTGGTGAGTAGGAAAAAAATTCAAGATGGCGGATTTTTTTTTCCCCCCATACAAAATGTATGGGGAATATTGAAGGGACTAGAAGTTGGGAACTATGCAAGACATTGATTTTGATAGGTTCATAGGGCTTTTTTTCTTTTTCTTTTTTTTCATTTTACATTTGCTTTTTTTCTTTTTTTTCTTTTTTTTTTTGTTCTTTTTTTTTTCTTTTTTTTTCTTTTTCTTTTGTGAATGAGGAGCACGGCCAGGTTATTGCAGATAGGTGGGGTGTGCTCGAACAAATTTTTTGGCAAAAGATGACCAGAATCCGAAGGTCTACTTGATGAGTAAAAAAATCGCGGTCCGCTTTAGCGGGCCGCGCACCCACGCGCCCTACTTGTAGTAATAACACTTCCCGCGAGCTGCTTTAGCAGCTCGCGCACCGAGCGAAATAAATAAAGCCGAACAATCGCGGTCCGCTTTAGCGGGCCGCGCACCCACGCGCCCTACTTGTAGCAATAACACTTCCCGCGAGCTGCTTTAGCAGCTCGCGCACCGAGCGAAATACTAGTTATTATAATATATATAGCTCGATTACCACTGACTGATTCACTGACTGACTGACTGATTGACACGATTGTTCTCCTAGAAAGAGACAGAAAACGATACAATGATGTAGGGGAGATATGTCCGGGTGGGGGATTCGAGTGGGGAAAAATTATGACATTTCGGAAAAACAAGATGGCGGCCGACGTGAATCTTGCAACTCTTTTGTTTTCCAACCGATTTCTTTGAAATTTTGGATTATTGTAGAAATTAGTAAACGATTAACAGAAAAAGTGAAAAAAATTAAAAAAACAAGATGGCGGCCGAGCTGTGACGTCTCAAATTTCCACCCCTCTCCTGTAAAATTTTGTATGAAAAAAATTTTTTTCACCCATGGTGTCGTATAGAGCTCAAAGAATGTGACTCGGAGAAAGGTGGAGAGAGCTGATGAGTGAGGAGTTCGGAGACGGGCGAGGGGCACGGCCAGGGTATAGAAGATAGGTGGAGGGTGCTCGACCAAATGTCATTCGAAACCTCGAGCAGTTGCCAGTGAGTTGAAAAAAAATTCCAAAATGGCGGAAAAAAAATGGCGGCAAATTTTGTCCGTCTCTCTCTCGGAGACTATAAAAGATGGAGGAGCGGTTTCTCGACAAAAGATGATCACAGCCCGGAGGTTTACCTGGTGAGTAGGAAAAAAATTCAAGATGGCGGATTTTTTTTTCCCCCCATACAAAATGTATGGGGAATATTGAAGGGACTAGAAGTTGGGACTATGCAAGACATTGATTTTGATAGGTTCATAGGGCTTTTTTTCTTTTTCTTTTTTTTCATTTTACATTTGTTTTTTTTCTTTTTTTTTCTTTTTCTTTTGTGAATGAGGAGCACGGCCAGGTTATTGCAGATAGGTGGGGTGTGCTCGAACAAATTTTTTGGCAAAAGATGACCAGAATCCGAAGGTCTACTTGATGAGTAAAAAAATCGCGGTCCGCTTTAGCGGGCCGCGCACCCACGCGCCCTACTTGTAGTAATAACACTTCCCGCGAGCTGCTTTAGCAGCTCGCGCACCGAGCAAAATAAATAAAGCCGATCAATCGCGGTCCGCTTTAGCGGGCCGCGCACCCACGCGCCTTACTTTTAGTAATAACACTTCCCGCGAGCTGCTTTAGCAGCTCGCGCACCGAGCAAACGCTAGTTATTATAATATATATAGCTCGATTACCACTCACTCACTGATTCACTGACTCATTGACACAATTGTTCTCCTAGAAAGAGACAAAAAACGATAAAATGATGTACGGGAGATATGTTCGGGTGGGGGATTCGAGTGGGGAAAAATTATGACATTTCGGAAAAACAAGATGGCGGTCGACGTGAATCTTGCAACTCTTTTGTTTTCCAACCGATTTCTTTGAAATTTTGTATTATCGTAGAAATTAGTAAACGATTAACAGAAAAAGTGAAAAAAATTAAAAAAACAAGATGGCGGCCGAGCTGTGACGTCTCAAATTTCCGACCCCTCTCCTGTAAAATTTTGTATGAAAAAAAATTTTTTCACCCATGGTGTCGTATAGAGCTCAAAGAAAGAGACTCGGAGAAAGGTGGCGAGAGCTGATGAGTGAGGAGTTCGGAGACGGGCGAAGGGCACGGCCAGGGTATACAAGATAGGTGGAGGGTGCTCGACCAAATGTCATTCGAAACCTCGAGCAGTTGCCAGTGAGTTGAAAAAAAATTCCAAAATGGCGGAAAAAAAATGGCGGCAAATTTTGTCCGTCTCTCTCTCGGAGACTATAAAAGATGGAGGAGCAGTTTCTCGACAAAAGATGATCAAAACCCGGAGGTCTACCTGGTGAGTAGGAAAAAAATTCAAGATGGCGGATTTTTTTTTTTTTCATACAAAATGTATGGGGAATATTGAAGGGACTAGAAGTTGAGAACTATGCAAGACAATGAGTTTGATAGGTTCATAGGGCTTTTTTCTTTTTCTTTTTTTTCATTTTACATTTGCTTTTTTTTTTTTCTTTTTTTTTTTTCTTTTTCATTTGTGAATGAGGAGCACGGCCAGGTTATTGCAGATAGGTGGGGTGTACTCGAACAAATTTTTTGGCAAAAGATGACCAGAATCCGAAGGTCTACTTGATGAGTAAAAAAATCGCGGTCCGCTTTAGCGGGCCGCGCACCCACGCGCCCTACTTGTAGTAATAACACTTCCCGCGAGCTGCTTTAGCAGCTCGCGCACCGAGCGAAATAAATAAAGCCGAACAATCGCGGTCCGCTTTAGCGGGCAGCGCACCCACGCGCCCTACTTGTAGCAATAACACTTCTCGCGAGCTGCTTTAGCAGCTCGCGCACCGAGCGAAATAAATAAAGCCGAACAATCGCGGTCCGCTTTAGCGGGCCGCGCACCCACGCGCCCTACTTGTAGTAATAACACTTCCCGCGAGCTGCTTTAGCAGCTCTCTCTCTCGGAGACTATAAAAGATGGAGGAGCGGTTTCTCGACAAAAGATGATCAAAACCCGGAGGTCTACCTGGTGAGTAGGAAAAAAATTCAAGATGGCGGTTTTTTTTTTTCATATAAAATGTATGGGGAATATTGAAGGTGAAAGAGTGGTTTTTTTGCCAACTATCCACGCGACCAACTAGGTGGGGTGTGCTCCAACAAAAATTACTCGAAACCACATCCAATTAGCAGGGAGTTGAAAAAAAAACTCCAAAATGGCGGATTCAATATGGCGGCCATAGAAACTTTCTCTGGTGTCTATCTCGGAGAGTATAAAAGATGGAAGAGAAGTTTCTTGGCAACAGATGATCAAGACCCAAAGGTCTACTTGATGATCAGGAAAAAAACAAGATGGCGGATTTTTTTTCCATGCGAAATATATGGCGAATATTGATTTTTCTTTTTTTCTTCTTTTTTTTTCTTTTTCTTCATTTTTCTTTTTTTTTCTCTTTTCTTTTTCTTTTTCTTTTGCTTTTACTTTTTTCTTTTACTTTTCCTTTTTTTTCCATTTTACATTTTCTTTTTTCTTTTCTTTTTTTTCTCTTTTTCTTTTTTTTCTTTTTCTTTTGTGAATGAGGAGCACGGCCAGGTTATTGCAGATAGGTGGGCTGTGCTCGAACAATTTTTTTGACAAAAGATGGCCAAAATCCGAAGGTCTACTTGATGAGTAAAAAAATCGCGGTCCGCTTTAGCGGGCCGCGCACCCACGCGCCCTACTTTTAGTAATAACACTTCCCGCGAGCTGCTTTAGCAGCTCGCGCACCGAGCAAACTCTAGTTATAATATATATAGCTCGATTACCACTGACTGATTCACTCACTGACTCACTGATTGACAGGGTTGTTCTCCTAGAAGGAGACGGAAATCAATATAATGATGTTCGGGAGATGTGTTTGGGGGGGGGATTCGAGTTGGGGAAAATTATGACATTTCGGAAAAACAAGATGGCGGCCGACGTGAATCTTGCAACTCTTTTGTTTTCCAACCGATTTCTTTGAAATTTTGGATTATTGTAGAAATTAGTAAACGATTAACAGAAAAAGTGAAAAAAATTAAAAAAACAAGATGGCGGCCGAGCTGTGACGTCTCAAATTTCCACCCCTCTCCTGTAAAATTTTGTATGAAAAAAATTTTTTTCACCCATGGTGCCGTATAGAGCTCAAAGAATGTGACTCGGAGAAAGGTGGTGAGAGCTGATGAGTGAGGAGTTCGGAGACGGGCGAGGGGCACGGCCAGGGTATAGTAGATAGGTGGAGGGTGCTCGACCAAATGTCATTCGAAACCTCGAGCAGTTGCCAGTGAGTTGAAAAAAAAATCCAAAATGGCGGAAAAAAAATGGCGGCAAATTTTGTCCGTCTCTCTCTCGGAGACTATAAAAGATGGAGGAGCGGTTTCTCGACAAAAGATGATCACAACCCGGAGGTCTACCTGGTGAGTAGGAAAAAAATTCAAGATGGCGGATTTTTTTTTCCCCCCATACAAAATGTATGGGGAATATTGAAGGGACTAGAAGTTGGGAACTATGCAAGACATTGATTTTGATAGGTTCATAGGGATTTTTTTCTTTTTCTTTTTTTCATTTTACATTTGTTTTTTTTCTTTTTTTTCATTTTTTTTTCTTTTTTTTTCTTTTTCTTTTGTGAATGAGGAGCACGGCCAGGTTATTGCAGATAGGTGGGGTGTGCTCGAACAAATTTTTTGGCAAAAGATGACCAGAATCCGAAGGTCTACTTGATGAGTAAAAAAATCGCGGTCCGCTTTAGCGGGCCGCGCACCCACGCGCCCTACTTGTAGTAATAACACTTCCCGCGAGCTGCTTTAGCAGCTCGCGCACCGAGCGAAATAAATAAAGTCGAACAATCGCGGTCCGCTTTAGCGGGCCGCGCACCCACGCGCCCTACTTGTAGTAACAACACTTCCCGCGAGCTGCTTTAGCAGCTCGCGCACCGAGCGAAATACTAGTTATATTATAATATATATAGCTCGATTACCACTGACTGACTGACACACTCACTGATTGACACGATTGTTCTCCTAGAAAGAGACAGAAAACGATACAATGATGTAGGGGAGATATGTCCGGGTGGGGGATTCGAGTTGGGGAAAATTATGACATTTCGGAAAAACAAGATGGCGGCCGACGTGAATCTTGCAACTCTTTTGTTTTCCAACCGATTTCTTTGAAATTTTGGATTATTGTAGAAATTAGGAAACGATTAACAGAAAAAGTGAAAAAAATTAAAAATACAAGATGGCGGCCGAGCTGTGACGTCTCAAATTTCCGACCCCTCTCCTGTAAAATTTTGTATGAAAAAAATTTTTTTCACCCATGGTGTCTTATAGAGCTCAAAGAATGTAACTCGGAAAAAGGTGGAGAGAGCTGATGAGTGAGGAGTTCGGAGACGGGCGAGGGGCACGGCCAGGGTATAGAAGATAGGTGGAGGGTGCTCGACCAAATGTCATTCGAAACCTCGAGCAGTTGCCAGTGAGTCGAAAAAAAATTCCAAAATGGCGGAAAAAAAATGGCGGCAAATTTTGTCCGTCTCTCTCTCGGAGACTATAAGAGATGGAGGAGCGGTTTCTCGACAAAAGATGATCACAACCCGGAGGTCTACCTGGTGAGTAGGAAAAAAATTCAAGATGGCGGATTTTTTTTTTCATACATTATGTATGGGGAATATTGAAGGGACTAGAAGTTGGGAACTATGCAAGACATTGATTTTGATAGGTTCATAGAGCTTTTTTTTCATTTTACATTTGCTTTTTTTTTCCTTTTTTTTTTTTCTTTTTCTTTTGTGAATGAGGAGCACGGCCAGGTTATTGCAGATAGGTGGGGTGTGCTCGAACAAATTTTTTGGCAAAAGATGACCAGAATCCGAAGGTCTACTTGATGAGTAAAAAAATCGCGGTCCGCTTTAGCGGGCCGCGCACCCACGCGCCCTACTTGTAGTAATAACACTTCCCGCGAGCTGCTTTAGCAGCTCGCGCACCGAGCGAAATAAATAAAGCCGAACAATCGCGGTCCGCTTTAGCGGGCCGCGCACCCACGCGCCCTACTTGTAGCAATAACACTTCCCGCGAGCTGCTTTAGCAGCTCGCGCACCGAGCAAACGCTAGTTATTATAATATATATAGCTCGATTACCACTCACTGATTCACTCACTCACTGATTGACAGGGTTGTTCTCCTAGAAGGAGACGGAAATCGATATAATGATGTTTGGGAGATGTGCTTGGGGGGGGGATTCGAGTTGGGGAAAATTATGACATTTCGGAAAAACAAGATGGCGGCCGACGTGAATCTTGCAACTCTTTTGTTTTCCGACCGATTTCTTTGAAATTTTGGACTATTGTAGAAATTAGTAAACGATTAACAGAAAAAGTGAAAAAAATTAAAAAAACAAAATGGCGGCCGAGCTGTGACGTCTCAAATTTCCGACCCCTCTCCTGTAAAATTTTGTATGAAAAAAAATTTTTTCACCCATGGTGTCGTATAGAGCTCAAAGAATGTGACTCGGAGAAAGGTGGAGAGAGCTGATGAGTGAGGAGTTCGGAGACGGGCGAGGGGCACGGCCAGGGTGTAGAAGATAGGTGGAGGGTGCTCGACCAAATGTCATTCGAAACCTCGAGCAGTTGCCAGTGAGTTGAAAAAAAATTCCAAAATGGCGGAAAAAAAATGGCGGCAAATTTTGTCCGTCTCTCTCTCGGAGACTATAAAAGATGGATGAGCGGTTTCTCGACAAAAGATGATCACAACCCGGAGGTCTACCTGGTGAGTAGGAAAAAAATTCAAGATGGCGGATTTTTTTTTCCCCCCATACAAAATGTATGGGGAATATTGAAGGGACTAGAAGTTGGGAACTATGCAAGACATTGATTTTGATAGGTTCATAGGGCTTTTTTTCTTTTTCTTTTTTTTCATTTTACATTTGCTTCTTTTCTTTTTTTTCTTTTTTTTTTCATTTTTTTTTCTTTTTCTTTTGTGAATGAGGAGCACGGCCAGGTTATTGCAGATAGGTGGGGTGTGCTCGAACAAATTTTTTGGCAAAAGATGACCAGAATCCGAAGGTCTACTTGATGAGTAAAAAAATCGCGGTCCGCTTTAGCGGGCCGCGCACCCACGCGCCCTACTTGTAGTAATAACACTTCCCGCGAGCTGCTTTAGCAGCTCGCGCACCGAGCAAACGCTAGTTATAATATATATAGCTCGATTACCACTGACTCACTCACTGATTGACATAATTGTTCTCCTAGAAAGAGACAAAAAACGATAAAATGATGTACGGGAGATATGTTCGGGTGGGGGATTCGAGTGGGGAAAAATTATGACATTTCGGAAAAACAAGATGGCGGCCGACGTGAATCTTGCAACTCTTTTGTTTTCCAACGGATTTCTTTGAAATTTTGGATTATTGTAAAAATTAGTAAACGATTAACAGAAAAAGTGAAAAAAATTAAAAAAACAAGATGGCGGCCGAGCTGTGACGTCTCAAATTTCCACCCCTCTCCTGTATAATTTTGTATGAAAAAAATTTTTTTCACCCATGGTGTCGTATAGAGCTCAAAGAATGTGACTCGGAGAAAGGTGGAGAGAGCTGATGAGTGAGGAGTTCGGAGACGGGCGAGGGGCACGGCCAGGGTATAGAAGATAGGTGGAGGGTGCTCGACCAAATGTCATTCGGAACCTCGAGCAGTTGCCAGTGAGTTGAAAAAAAATTCCAAAATGGCGGAAAAAAAATGGCGGCAAATTTTGTCCGTCTCTCTCTCGGAGACTATAAGAGATGGAGGAGCGGTTTCTCGACAAAAGATGATCACAACCCGGAGGTCTACCTGGTAAGTAGGAAAAAAATTCAAGATGGCGGATTTTTTTTTCCCCCCATACAAAATGTATGGGGAATATTGAAGGGACTAGAAGTTGGGAACTATGCAAGACATTGATTTTGATAGGTTCATAGGGCTTTTTTTCTTTTTCTTTTTTTCATTTTACATTTGTTTTTTTTTCTTTTTTTTTCATTTTTTTTCTTTTTTTTTCTTTTTCTTTTGTGAATGAGGAGCACGGCCAGGTTATTGCAGATAGGTGGGGTGTGCTCGAACAAATTTTTTGGCAAAAGATGACCAGAATCCGAAGGGCTACTTGATGATTAAAAAATCGCGGTCCGCTTTAGCGGGCCGCGCACCCACGCGCCCTACTTGTAGCAATAATACTTCCCGCGAGCTGCTTTAGCAGCTCGCGCACCGAGCGAAATAAATAAAGCCGAACAATCGCGGTCCGCATTAGCGGGCCGCGCACCCACGCGCCCTACTTGTAGCAATAACACTTCCCGCGAGCTGCTTTAGCAGCTCGCGCACCGAGCGAAATAAATAAAGCCGAACAATCGCGGTCCGCTTTAGCGGGCCGCGCACCCACGCGCCTTACTTTTAGTAAAACACTTCCCGCGAGCTGCTTTAGCAGCTCGCGCACCGAGCGAAATACTAGTTATAATATATATAGCTCGATTACCACTGATTCACTCACTGACTGATTCACTCATTGACAGGGTTGTTCTCCTAGAAGGAGACGGATATCGATATAATGATGTAGGGGAGATATGTCCAGGTGGGGGATTCGAGTTGGGGAAAATTATGACATTTCGGAAAAACAAGATGGCGGCCGACGTGAATCTTGCAACTCTTTTGTTTTCCGACCGATTTCTTTGAAATTTTGGATTATTGTAGAAATTAGTAAACGATTAACAGAAAAAGTGAAAAAAATTAAAAAAACAAGATGGCGGCCGAGCTGTGACGTCTCAAATTTCCGACCCCTCTCCTGTAAAATTTTGTATGAAAAAAATTTTTTTCACCCACGGTGTCGTATAGAGCTCAAAGAATGTGACTCGGAGAAAGGTGGAGAGAGCTGACGAGTGAGGAGTTCGGAGACGGGCGAGGGGCACGGCCAGGGTATAGAAGATAGGTGGAGGGTGCTCGACCAAATGTCATTCGAAACCTCGAGCAGTTGCCAGTGCGTTGAAAAAAAATTCCAAAATGGCGGAAAAAAAATGGCGGCAAATTTTGTCCGTCTCTCTCTCGGAGACTATAAGAGATGGAGGAGCGGTTTCTCGACAAAAGATGATCACAACCCGGAGGTCTACCTGGTGAGTAGGAAAAAAATTCAAGATGGCGGATTTTTTTTTCCCCCCATACAAAATGTATGGGGAATATTGAAGGGACTAGAAGTTGGGAACTATGCAAGACATTGATTTTGATAGGTTCATAGGGCTTTTTTTCTTTTTCTTTTTTTCATTTTACATTTGTTTTTTTTTCTTTTTTTTTCATTTTTTTTCTTTTTTTTTCTTTTTCTTTTGTGAATGAGGAGCACGGCCAGGTTATTGCAGATAGGTGGGGTGTGCTCGAACAAATTTTTTGGCAAAAGATGACCAGAATCCGAAGGGCTACTTGATGATTAAAAAATCGCGGTCCGCTTTAGCGGGCCGCGCACCCACGCGCCCTACTTGTAGCAATAATACTTCCCGCGAGCTGCTTTAGCAGCTCGCGCACCGAGCGAAATAAATAAAGCCGAACAATCGCGGTCCGCATTAGCGGGCCGCGCACCCACGCGCCCTACTTGTAGCAATAACACTTCCCGCGAGCTGCTTTAGCAGCTCGCGCACCGAGCGAAATAAATAAAGCCGAACAATCGCGGTCCGCTTTAGCGGGCCGCGCACCCACGCGCCCTACTTGTAGCAATAACACTTCCCGCGAGCTGCTTTAGCAGCTCGCGCACCGAGCGAAATAAATAAAGCCGAACAATCGCGGTCCGCTTTAGCGGGCCGCGCACCCACGCGCCTTACTTTTAGTAAAACACTTCCCGCGAGCTGCTTTAGCAGCTCGCGCACCGAGCGAAATACTAGTTATAATATATATAGCTCGATTACCACTGACTGATTCACTGACTGATTCACTCATTGACATAATTGTTCTCCTAGAAAGAGACAAAAAACGATATAGTGATGTACGGGAGATATGTCCGGGTGGGGGATTCGAGTGGGGAAAAATTATGACATTTCGGAAAAACAAGATGGCGGCCGACGTGATTCTTGCAACTCTTTTGTTTTCCAACCGATTTCTTTAAAATTTTGGATTATTGTAGAAATTAGTAAACGATTAACAGAAAAAGTGAAAAAAATTAAAAAAACAAGATGGCGGCCGAGCTGTGACGTCTCAAATTTCCACCCCTCTCCTGTAAAATTTTGTATGACAAAATTTTTTTTCACCCATGGTGTCGTATAGAGCTCAAAGAATGTGACTCGGAGAAAGTTGGAGAGAGCTGATGAGTGAGGAGTTCGGAGACGGGCGAGGGGCACGGCCAGGGTATAGAAGATAGGTGGAGGGTGCTCGACCAAATGTCATTCGAAACCTCGAGCAATTGCCAGTGAGTTGAAAAAAAATTCCAAAATGGCGGAAAAAAAATGGCGGCAAATTTTGTCCGTCTCTCTCTCGGAAACTATAAAAGATGGAGGAGCGGTTTCTCGACAAAAGATGATCAAAACCCGGAGGTCTACCTGGTGAGTAGGAAAAAAATTCAAGATGGCGGATTTTTTTTTTCCCATACAAAATGTATGGGGAATATTGAAGGGACTAGAAGTTGAGAACTATGCAAGACAATGAGTTTGATAGGTTCATAGGGCTTTTTTTCTTTTTCTTTTTTTCATTTTACATTAGTTATGAAGTTACTGAATTGAGCAAACTCTCCAAAGTATATTCAATAGAAAACCGATGGTAAATTGACTTTACTAGGAAGCGATTTTCCGTCATATCGATTATTATTATTATTATTATTACTTTCCTGTCGCACGTTTGAGATAATACTAATATCGCAGTCGCTATAATTTAGTTACGTACAATAATAGCATTGTACAATTGGACAAATTAGTGCAATGCTCCGTTGAATAAATATTTTTGAATAGCGATGGTTAACAATTAACATCGTCAAATAGGTTACGACTTTTCGCTGCATATTGAAATAATTTTAACATTTACAAGTTGTTGGTCAATTATTTTAATACTACGGTCAGTACGGCTTGAATAGCGTTATTTTGTTTAAATATTTCGCTCTCTGTAAAATGATATAAAGTTTTGCTATATTAAACTACGGCCGTTCAGAGAATGCGTTCCTGACACGTCGCGATTGAACTGACGACGTAACTTTGTAATGGCGTTGCAGTTACGATAAAAATATTATTGCTGGTTGTTTACCGTTTTAACAATTGATGAGCATTAAAACAACATTATTATATCAATAATCAATTAATGTTATAATTTTGTGCCAAACTGAGTGTCTAATAACTTGGTAAACAATATTTTTCTAAATCTAAACTGCGCTATTACAAGGTTATGTCAACCGGATATTTTTGTTTTGTATGGCAAACTGACAGGTGTCAGGAACGCATTCTCTGAACGGCCGAACTTTAGCTGCAATATTAGTTTGTTTAGCAAACACAATATGCTTATTCGTTAACTTACGTTTCTATTTTAGATTTTATATACTAAGGGTCGATTTTACCAATGTAAAATAAGTCTAATTTGAGCGTATACTTGTTTGATATTTTGGCAGATTTTCAATACAAAAACTGTCAAAATATCAAATTCACGCTCGAATAGGACTTATTTCATAATAATCGTCCTGACGTTGCTCGTTACTCACATAAAAAGCTGATAATTTTATATTATACTTATTACTAACAAGTATGACTAACTTATTACTAACCGTGTTTTTATATTTACATGAGTAGGTACTTAGGTACCTACTCATGTAAATATAAAAACACGGTTATCAATGTCTTTTTAACCTCAGCGTTTACATAGTCACGTACACACAGTAGAATTTACAAAGCTGTACCGAGAAAAAATTACCCGTCTACATCTAATAAAAATTGCTATGCGGCTGTATATACACTATTCATGATTCATAAGAAAGTCGCAGAGATATGCGCCTTGCATCAACGGTTTTATTTTTAAACGTAAACAGGTTTGTATTGACTTTTATTTCCTTTTATACGGTGCATTTGCAATTGCGATTTCGAAAACAAAAAAATTTATTCTTAACCTCTCAAAATTTTAAAATAGTTGATTATACTCGTATATGCCTCTTGACTACATAAAAGAATAGCTTGGTGGGTTTTATTCCACCCGCATGATTTTATATGGAATGGGCGTAGGGTTGTAAGTCCTACGCGGTCACTGGTGTTTGAATAGTAATTAATTGTGCACTGTATTTGGGTTTTAATTCGATAGTTCCTATTTCTGGGCGAACCTCCAACGTCAATAAGCAAGCACGAAATTAAGGAATCTACTCACCTTCCGAAGTCTTCAATTCGCCGGGCCGATGCAGGTGGTAGGGTTGGCCTTTGTTCTGCTAGATTTCTCACCAGAGTTCGAATTTTATAACACACGACACTAGGCAGCTGCTGTTTCTGCGAGTTCAAGTTCGAGGAGCACGACACTGGGTTGACACGGTGAAAAGACGAATTTTCTTGATAGTCTCCGAGCGGCACTTAAGGCGAACGAGCGTTGTCACGTACGCTGGTTGCAAAGCTTGTCTGCATAGATAATACATATTGAATACTTTATATTGAACACTTTATTGAATACTTTTTATAGACTAGGAACTTGGCTGAATTGCGAATGACAGACGAAAAAAGATCGAATAGGTAGGGTGGTTCGATAAAATCTTACCCAGAAAATTGAAATTGCTAGTGACGGTTGCCCAGATTATGTATCTAGATCTATCAAATTAGAACCTCATATTTCTAAACAAGCTATTTGAATTTATTTTATATAATATGTATTTGACCTTTTACTCGTATTTAATTGACTTTGTCAACACATTTCTAGAAAAGGTAGCTAGTCTTAAATGAATTTCTTTAGGTTTTAGTCCCATTTAAATTTTATTGAAATCAGTCGAGCGGTTATTAAAAAAAATCAACAATAAATTATATACTTTGTAGTGGCGCGGGCGTTTGAAGTCGGTTTTTTAAAAATAATTTTTTATATTTTATATTTATAAAGTAACGAAAAACACACAAATAACAATATGAAAATGATAGGCCATTCATCGAGGAGAATTAACCCATTTTCAATGACGTTATAAAAACGCTGCACAGCGAAAAAACTCACATTACGAAAGGATTTAAAGCATTAACCCGCTAAGCTTCATAACAGATTGACATGTTAATGCTGATTTATACCGATGCTCGTAATGTTTCTTTTACCATGGGAATGTTATTGTAAAGATTGTGTTTCCGCAGTTTTGTGTTAGGCGTCTTAACATTTTTAATTTAGATTTACGGTCGATAAGGCGTCCAGTAGAAGTATCTATTCGTTCATTCACTCTTTCATCTCAACCCATCTCCAACCTACTACAGGCTGGGCACAGGGAGACAAGGGTAGGTAAACGCCCACAATGCTGGCCAAGTGCGGCCTGGCAGACATCATGCACCTTTTGGAACATTAGGGAGAACTCATAGGCACGCAGGGTTCCTCACGATGGTTTCCTTCACCGTTTCAAGGTTGATTAAATAATTGAAACATCTTTATGGGTCGATTAAACGTTATTCGGCTTTGGTGAAATAGGTTCTAACAAAAATAAAAACGTGTCATCACAATGTGCATGGGAGATGACATGTTTTTAACTGACCGACTTCAAAACAGGAGGAGGTTATCAATTTGTCAGAATCTTTTATCTTTTTTTATAGGTATAATATGTTCACCGATTACTCGAAGACGTCCGAACCATTTGGAAAATTCTGTTTTTGTTTAAAAGGGTATACTTTCGGTAGTCCCATTAAAATTTTATCGAAATCAGTCGAGAGGTTATAATTATTATAGGCATCCCTTACACGAGGCTTTTCTACTTTTTTTAAATATAAAGTACAGTACCCGGCGATATATATTGCACATCGGCCTTTGGAATAAAACGCTATTCTATTCTATTCACAGTTCGACTGCATTTTTTTTATACATATATGTTACGTGATGTGCTCGCCGATTGTGAAGAGATTTCAGTAATTACTACGTGAATTTCTGGCGAGCTTTCCTTGCAATAGAATAGAAATAGCGTTTTATTCCAAAGGCCGATGTGCAATATATATAGCCGGGTACTGTATGATAAATGATAATACCATAACTGCGTGTACACGAAATTAACAAGCACCGTCACAATAACGCAATATAGGTGTTACCAATGACCTAGCCAAGTAATCATCACAATGCCTTGTCTCATCGCCCACGCGCTTAAGTAACGCTAAGTTGTCCTAAATGCATCATTAATATTGCAAGCATTTCCTTTACCACGCCCTCTATTATTCAGATTCTAATTATAAACATTATCGACCGCGCGTATCCGAGGTTTGAATAATTAACTATTATCATATCACTATCGGATTAAAGCAGGGTTACTTTGCGGAAGTAGCAGTGATAGCCTAGTGGTTAGGACTGTGGTCTCCTATTTCGGAGTCAAGTGCGTTTAAGCAATTAACTATCACTTGCTTCAACGGGTAAGGAAAATATCTTGAGGAAACCTGCACATCTGAGAGTTCTTCATAATGTTCTCAAAGGTGTGTGAAGTCCACCAATTCGCATTGGGCCAGCGTGGTGGACTATGGCCTATAAACCTTCTCTGAGAGGAGACCTGCGCTCAGTAGTGAGCCATTGATGGGTTGTTGATGATGACTTTGCGGAAGTCCATGATACTCAAGGAACAACAAAATTATTTTGGTGTAGTAATGTTCAGCAGTGTCTAAGAATGAATGCTACAGTGTGGTGTGAAGTAAAAGGTGACTGATTGTGGTGATGCCACCTTTTTGGTTCTTTGTTTGGATTGACTTTGATGTCAAATCTTATTTCCATCTACCTCCTTCCCTTCCGTGCACTCAATATGACGTCAATCAATATGGCGTCATGACAGACAATCAGTACGATCTTTGGTGCTCCGCGGGACGCATGTGCATAATTATTGTATCGCCGTCTTCGTGATTAATCCAACAAATAAGTGTGGTGAATAAGGACTTTTCGCTGCTGTACAGCCGAACTTAAAACTACTCAAGTGCTCCGGAGACAGAAGTCTAGTGTTTGGTGCGCGCTGCCTCGCGACGAGACCACAGCCGGGACGTTTCAAGGTTAGTGCACGGAAATCCTAGTTTCCTACCTAGGTCCCAGTTCTCCGAGCAATATATAAATTCTAAATTCCATACCTACAGTCCGCTAGCTCTGGCTGTGCAGTGGCATCAACCTTACAAACCATACTTTTGTGGTTCCGTTCGAGCCGGATTCTCGAACTTTGTTCTGCCAACCACGTGGCGACTGCGATCTAATGCTGATCCATCCCGCTGGTCTGGCTTAACAAACACACTCGCTCTTATTAGGATTGGCTAATAAGTTTATTTAAAAAATATATCTATATATATTTTACACCCAGTGTCATAATATTTGCCACGCCCTTATTACGATCACATAATATCGTACCTACGCCACAATAATTGAGTTGTGGGCGTTTACCCCTGCATATATAATCGACCGAGCGAAGCGAAGGTCTTTGAGTTAACTAGGGCGATTTGCACTTGTCCGTCCGTCCGTCCGTCCGTCCGTCCGTCTGTCAGAGCCTTATAACTTTTGAATTACTGAACGTAATTACTTCAAATTTAGATATAATATGTAAACCGATGGCCTCCAGCCGAAAATGGCTTAAAAAGTTATAAAAATCTTTATTTCAGGGGGGCTCTCATAGAAGCGAATGCGAAGTAAAAATATAAAGAATGCGCGTTACATAAAATTGTTACGTATCATTTTAAAGATAATTTTGAACTGAGTACAAAAATATATTTTTTTTAATTTTTCCCTTAAAATTGACGAAATGGGGGGCTTTCAAAGTGGCGATTTTATACGCTCGCTTGAAGACGCTCTCTAGAAAAATCCGCTATGGATTTTCAAACTGATTTTATGTTTTTAGGTCACTTATATCCTGTACTTGAACAACAAATACTAAAATTATATGAATATTATAAAGAAACGAGATTATTTAATTTTTAATGGGCGTCAGTAATTCATATAGCATCAACATAGCTTCACAATAATGCTAATAGATGGCGCAGTCAGTAACTATTCCCATGGAACTACGAGTTAAATTCAATGTTTGATAAATAATTCAATGTTTTCACTAACGTTCCCTAACCTTTACGGGCTACCTATAAGTTAGGTGATTGATGTTTTCTGTCAACTTATTTATCACGATCCTGTACGGGACACCTAAAAGGATATTGGGACGGATGTTAGGACTTAGGATTGTATTTAGGAGCTACCTACGTTAAGAGACTCCTACTTAGGGGATGATTTAGGTATGTTTGGTGAAAACGGGCATAATAATAATGTCAGTTTTGGTTATCATGTATCGATTGAATGAATAATCATGGGATACCGTTACCGCGAGGTCTCAGTTCGGGGCGAACCACTAGTTATATATATTTAATATTTTAATTATATACATCATATTTCTGAACAATTAACTTAAATATCACAATATTTCGTCGCACGACCTAAGTAGATACTCAACTACCTACCTACCTTTCGGCCGGCCGCGCGACGTAACTCGCTCGTTCCTTAACAAGCGTTATCTCCCCGGTTTACGCATCCATTTAATTTATTCGTGTAAACATGGCTGAGAAAAATAAAGGCTTCTCAGCTTCCGTCTCAAATGACAGGGAGCTCAGGCTGTTAGAAGCAAAACGAAATGTAATTTTTCAAAGAATCCAACAATTATATGATTCTTCAAAGGACGCACGAACAGCTGATGAGCATGTGAGGGAAAGTTTCCTTAGTTCTGTCGTGACTTTAGATATGCTTCGTACTGAATTTCAAAACCTTTTAGATAAGTATAATGACCGGTTGTTAACCGTCGATCCCGATGCGACACCGCAATATTACAGTCTCATTTCTTTTGATGAGTTGTATGGCCGTATTCAATTAATTAAGTCGCAAATTAGCCCTCAAACTCAAAGCATAGAAGCGTCCGCGTCACTTCGCAAAAATAGGCCGACCCTACCGCCCATCGAGCTAAGGTCGTTCGACGGCGATATTTTGTCGTGGCCATTATTTTATGCAAATTTTAAGTCCACTATACACGATAACACAACTCTGACGGATTCAGAGAAAATGTATTACCTTCTCGGTAAATTAACCGGCAAGGCGCTTACCGCCTGCTCGGGTATAACACCTTGCGCCGAGAATTATTCGTTGTTGTTACAAACCCTCATAGACAAGTACGACGACAAACGAATGTTAGCTGCAACTTATTTAGATCAATTATTAGAATTTAAATCTATAAGTGCCTCTGCTGATAACTTCGATTTATTTATAGAAAAGTTTGTGGCAGCCTTCAGGGGACTTCAAAATCTTAAGCTTGCAGATTTAGCAGATTTCATGGTTCTGCATATCGCTCTTAAGAAATTAGATTCGGATTCTGTACATACTTTCGAACGGTTAGGTGATTCGTCCTCGATACCTACCTTTGACGATTTAGTTAATTTCATTAAACATCAATCTAAGATAATGCAGCGCTCGTCCCAAGCGTCTCCGAGTGGCAACACAACAACGAATGTCGATCGTGGTCGTACCGAAAATAAGAAAAATACTTCTTCGCGAAAACTCGCTTTCGTCACCACGATTAATAATAAACCCGCGGTCAAATGTTTGTGTGATAACATTACGCATAGACAGTTATTTAAATGTCCGCGTTTTATGCAAGCATCTCCAGAAGAACGCTTCAAATTAGTTAAACAATGTAACGCCTGTGTAAATTGCCTCAGCAATACGCACAGTCAAGTATCGGTATGTACCTCGAATCGAACCTGTAAAAAGTGTAACCTGCTACATTCGACCTGGCTTCATTTTTCCGCTACGGATTCGAACCCAGCTACCTATAGTCACATGCCCGACTCCGTAACCACTGCGCCGCTAGGTACTGCGACCGCTATGACGCGACCTAGGCATCGCGATGCTCATGCACCGCGTTCAGTGGATCAGCCCTCGCTTCATGCGCCTGCGATAACAAAAACCGGTTCTACAGCGACGGTTAAGCCATCCGAGAACGTTGTATTATGCGCGACATCCATTGCCGCGCCGCGTATATTAAGCAATACGAGTTCGACTCAATCTCGCGAGCAATGTAACATGCAGACTTCTGTTTTACTCGCAACGGCTCAGGTAATAGTGTACGATGGTAAGGGAAACGCTAATGTATTACGTTGTCTATTGGACACCGCGGCCGAAGCTAACTTCATTTCTTCAGACTGCTGTAAGCGATTGAACATAGGTCAAGATGATACCCCACACATGTTTGTTAAGGGTTTCGGTGGTTCTGAAAAACATATTAACAAGTCGGTGTCATTGCAGTTACATTCCAAATATAATACGAATATTAAATTCGATATTTCGGCACTGGTGGTAGATCGAATTACCGATGACTTGCCTTCGTCGCTTATCGATAAAAATGCACTTTCGCATTTAAGCAATTTACACCTCGCAGACAATTCGTTCGCGAGTGCGAGCCCTATTGATATTTTGATTGAGGCTTCGCTATTTCCGCACCTTTTGCTCCCTGGCGTTGTGCTCGGAAAATCTTCTGAGCCCTCCGCTATACATACCGTGTTCGGCTATGTTCTTATGGGCTCGGCGCCTACGCTGAAGCCCACTTGTGGTCAGGCAACTACGACTGCTTGCCTAGCCTTAGTGCGTATTCCGTCGACTACCACTAACAATAATAATTGTTCAAGCGATCTTCAGGAGCTTACCTGCATGTCCGTTCAGGGTTCCGAAGGCCATGAACGCGAAAGATCCACTATCACTGCGCGAGTTCCCGCCACAGGTGATAGTCATACAGACACCATACCTTTCAATAAAAATATATATTTTGCGATAGGTAGTTCGAGTAAAGTCGCATATAAACACCCGTTGTGTTTACCGCGTGAATTCAAAGCTCCCTCCCAGCTGAGGCCAGCTAATAATGAAGCTTATCACGACTACTTGCGGAATAATTACATTCCGCTTCTGCCTCGCGATGTGCATGATCGTTCGCTGATACCTATTTCTTTATTCCCGCATCATGACGTCATCCGCAAAGACAAATCTAACGTGACTGAGCTACATGTCTCACAAAACCTTTCGCATGCTTACTCGAAACTTATCCCGTCTGTGATCAGAATTAGGTTTCAAACTTCACCCGACCAACGTATAGTAGTAACTCACGTCTATAGCTACTTCAACTCGCGCGTTAAATTAAGGCCGCGTTCGGTTTCAGTAGCAGCTGATCTAGTGAGTAGCACAGGTTATTACACCGTTATTACAGATATTATGCGTACAGACTGCAAAATTCACGCAGACCCTGTGAGCTACGCGCCGATAAAGGGATGCGACGCTCGTAGGTATGTAGCTTACACGTATCGCCTGTTCTACCAGCCTACTCGCGCAGCTCACATACTATGCTTCACCGATTTGATTTCGAACGGTTTCCGAGATATTAAAGGAGCTCTGTCGTTTATTATTATTCATTATCACTTGCAATTTAAAGATAAATTGAGCGAAATTCCTATTTCACACAATTACAAATCTCCTGATTTGCTACTTTACGGCGATGGTTGGGAAAGCATATTCAAAATTATAACGCTTCAACTGTTCGAAGCTATTGACCAGCAACCCCTTTCTTCCGAGGTACTAACTGAGGTCCTCGAACAGAAGGCTTACTTGCTGATATCACAGCTTATTTCTTCTATGCGTGGTTCAATCACTACTGAACCGATAGCATCGGTGTCTAGCCATCGTTTATTTTTACGCTGTTCACGTTCACATAAACGTCCTCAAGGCACCAAGAATCGATGGAGCGGTGTTGTACTCGGGATCCATCGTTCCAATGACGGCGTACCAAGCGTGGCTCTTGTCGCGCCGGCTAGGAAAGCTTTCTTGGCCCGGCGGTTTCTGCCTAATCTTTAAGCCTCACTTAACTTGTAGCATTCGGCAAATTTAGATTAGGTAGGTATTAATAATTATTTTATAATAATTAATTAAATAATAATTTATAATTATGATGTACTTATTTTATGTACTACTTGATTAAATGTTATCTCTATAATGTCCGTCCAACATATATATGTAACTATATATCGCTATGGATATACATTTATTTAATGCGTGTTATTAGCAGCACGCTCTATTTTATACAAAATAATTTGTTTTTCTTAAAGCCAAGCCTTTAAGGGCGGGGGTAAATGGTGATGCCACCTTTTTGGTTCTTTGTTTGGATTGACTTTGATGTCAAATCTTATTTCCATCTACCTCCTTCCCTTCCGTGCACTCAATATGACGTCAATCAATATGGCGTCATGACAGACAATCAGTACGATCTTTGGTGCTCCGCGGGACGCATGTGCATAATTATTGTATCGCCGTCTTCGTGATTAATCCAACAAATAAGTGTGGTGAATAAGGACTTTTCGCTGCTGTACAGCCGAACTTAAAACTACTCAAGTGCTCCGGAGACAGAAGTCTAGTGTTTGGTGCGCGCTGCCTCGCGACGAGACCACAGCCGGGACGTTTCAAGGTTAGTGCACGGAAATCCTAGTTTCCTACCTAGGTCCCAGTTCTCCGAGCAATATATAAATTCTAAATTCCATACCTACAGTCCGCTAGCTCTGGCTGTGCAGTGGCATCAACCTTACAAACCATACTTTTGTGGTTCCGTTCGAGCCGGATTCTCGAACTTTGTTCTGCCAACCACGTGGCGACTGCGATCTAATGCTGATCCATCCCGCTGGTCTGGCTTAACAAACACACTCGCTCTTATTAGGATTGGCTAATAAGTTTATTTAAAAAATATATCTATATATATTTTACACCCCGTGTCATAATATTTGCCACGCCCTTATTACGATCACATAATATCGTACCTACGCCACAATAATTGAGTTGTGGGCGTTTACCCCTGCATATATAATTATATATATTTAATATTTTAATTATATACATCATATTTCTGAACAATTAACTTAAATATCACAATATTTCGTCGCACGACCTAAGTAGATACTCAACTACCTACCTATCTTTCGGCCGGCCGCGCGACGTAACTCGCTCGTTCCTTAACAAGCGTTATCTCCCCGGTTTACGCGTCCATTTAATTTATTCGTGTAAACATGGCTGAGAAAAATAAAGGCTTCTCAGCTTCCGTCTCAAATGACAGGGAGCTCAGGCTGTTAGAAGCAAAACGAAATGTAATTTTTCAAAGAATCCAACAATTATATGATTCTTCAAAGGACGCACGAACAGCTGATGAGCATGTGAGGGAAAGTTTCCTTAGTTCTGTCGTGACTTTAGATATGCTTCGTACTGAATTTCAAAACCTTTTAGATAAGTATAATGACCGGTTGTTAACCGTCGATCCCGATGCGACACCGCAATATTACAGTCTCATTTCTTTTGATGAGTTGTATGGCCGTATTCAATTAATTAAGTCGCAAAGTAGCCCTCAAACTCAAAGCATAGAAGCGTCCGCGTCACTTCGCAAAAATAGGCCGACCCTACCGCCCATCGAGCTAAGGTCGTTCGACGGCGATATTTTGTCGTGGCCATTATTTTATGCAAATTTTAAGTCCACTATACACGATAACACAACTCTGACGGATTCAGAGAAAATGTATTACCTTCTCGGTAAATTAACCGGCAAGGCGCTTACCGCCTGCTCGGGTATAACACCTTGCGCCGAGAATTATTCGTTGTTGTTACAAACCCTCATAGACAAGTACGACGACAAACGAATGTTAGCTGCAACTTATTTAGATCAATTATTAGAATTTAAATCTATAAGTGCCTCTGCTGATAACTTCGATTTATTTATAGAAAAGTTTGTGGCAGCCTTCAGGGGACTTCAAAATCTTAAGCTTGCAGATTTAGCAGATTTCATGGTTCTGCATATCGCTCTTAAGAAATTAGATTCGGATTCTGTACATACTTTCGAACGGTTAGGTGATTCGTCCTCGATACCTACCTTTGACGATTTAGTTAATTTCATTAAACATCAATCTAAGATAATGCAGCGCTCGTCCCAAGCGTCTCCGAGTGGCAACACAACAACGAATGTCGATCGTGGTCGTACCGAAAATAAGAAAAATACTTCTTCGCGAAAACTCGCTTTCGTCACCACGATTAATAATAAACCCGCGGTCAAATGTTTGTGTGATAACATTACGCATAGACAGTTATTTAAATGTCCGCGTTTTATGCAAGCATCTCCAGAAGAACGCTTCAAATTAGTTAAACAATGTAACGCCTGTGTAAATTGCCTCAGCAATACGCACAGTCAAGTATCGGTATGTACCTCGAATCGAACCTGTAAAAAGTGTAACCTGCTACATTCGACCTGGCTTCATTTTTCCGCTACGGATTCGAACCCAGCTACCTATAGTCACATGCCCGACTCCGTAACCACTGCGCCGCTAGGTACTGCGACCGCTATGACGCGACCTAGGCATCGCGATGCTCATGCACCGCGTTCAGTGGATCAGCCCTCGCTTCATGCGCCTGCGATAACAAAAACCGGTTCTACAGCGACGGTTAAGCCATCCGAGAACGTTGTATTATGCGCGACATCCATTGCCGCGCCGCGTATATTAAGCAATACGAGTTCGACTCAATCTCGCGAGCAATGTAACATGCAGACTTCTGTTTTACTCGCAACGGCTCAGGTAATAGTGTACGATGGTAAGGGAAACGCTAATGTATTACGTTGTCTATTGGACACCGCGGCCGAAGCTAACTTCATTTCTTCAGACTGCTGTAAGCGATTGAACATAGGTCAAGATGATACCCCACACATGTTTGTTAAGGGTTTCGGTGGTTCTGAAAAACATATTAACAAGTCGGTGTCATTGCAGTTACATTCCAAATATAATACGAATATTAAATTCGATATTTCGGCACTGGTGGTAGATCGAATTACCGATGACTTGCCTTCGTCGCTTATCGATAAAAATGCACTTTCGCATTTAAGCAATTTACACCTCGCAGACAATTCGTTCGCGAGTGCGAGCCCTATTGATATTTTGATTGAGGCTTCGCTATTTCCGCACCTTTTGCTCCCTGGCGTTGTGCTCGGAAAATCTTCTGAGCCCTCCGCTATACATACCGTGTTCGGCTATGTTCTTATGGGCTCGGCGCCTACGCTGAAGCCCACTTGTGGTCAGGCAACTACGACTGCTTGCCTAGCCTTAGTGCGTATTCCGTCGACTACCACTAACAATAATAATTGTTCAAGCGATCTTCAGGAGCTTACCTGCATGTCCGTTCAGGGTTCCGAAGGCCATGAACGCGAAAGATCCACTATCACTGCGCGAGTTCCCGCCACAGGTGATAGTCATACAGACACCATACCTTTCAATAAAAATATATATTTTGCGATAGGTAGTTCGAGTAAAGTCGCATATAAACACCCGTTGTGTTTACCGCGTGAATTCAAAGCTCCCTCCCAGCTGAGGCCAGCTAATAATGAAGCTTATCACGACTACTTGCGGAATAATTACATTCCGCTTCTGCCTCGCGATGTGCATGATCGTTCGCTGATACCTATTTCTTTATTCCCGCATCATGACGTCATCCGCAAAGACAAATCTAACGTGACTGAGCTACATGTCTCACAAAACCTTTCGCATGCTTACTCGAAACTTATCCCGTCTGTGATCAGAATTAGGTTTCAAACTTCACCCGACCAACGTATAGTAGTAACTCACGTCTATAGCTACTTCAACTCGCGCGTTAAATTAAGGCCGCGTTCGGTTTCAGTAGCAGCTGATCTAGTGAGTAGCACAGGTTATTACACCGTTATTACAGATATTATGCGTACAGACTGCAAAATTCACGCAGACCCTGTGAGCTACGCGCCGATAAAGGGATGCGACGCTCGTAGGTATGTAGCTTACACGTATCGCCTGTTCTACCAGCCTACTCGCGCAGCTCACATACTATGCTTCACCGATTTGATTTCGAACGGTTTCCGAGATATTAAAGGAGCTCTGTCGTTTATTATTATTCATTATCACTTGCAATTTAAAGATAAATTGAGCGAAATTCCTATTTCACACAATTACAAATCTCCTGATTTGCTACTTTACGGCGATGGTTGGGAAAGCATATTCAAAATTATAACGCTTCAACTGTTCGAAGCTATTGACCAGCAACCCCTTTCTTCCGAGGTACTAACTGAGGTCCTCGAACAGAAGGCTTACTTGCTGATATCACAGCTTATTTCTTCTATGCGTGGTTCAATCACTACTGAACCGATAGCATCGGTGTCTAGCCATCGTTTATTTTTACGCTGTTCACGTTCACATAAACGTCCTCAAGGCACCAAGAATCGATGGAGCGGTGTTGTACTCGGGATCCATCGTTCCAATGACGGCGTACCAAGCGTGGCTCTTGTCGCGCCGGCTAGGAAAGCTTTCTTGGCCCGGCGGTTTCTGCCTAATCTTTAAGCCTCACTTAACTTGTAGCATTCGGCAAATTTAGATTAGGTAGGTATTAATAATTATTTTATAATAATTAATTAAATAATAATTTATAATTATGATGTACTTATTTTATGTACTACTTGATTAAATGTTATCTCTATAATGTCCGTCCAACATATATATGTAACTATATATCGCTATGGATATACATTTATTTAATGCGTGTTATTAGCAGCACGCTCTATTTTATACAAAATAATTTGTTTTTCTTAAAGCCAAGCCTTTAAGGGCGGGGGTAAATGGTGATGCCACCTTTTTGGTTCTTTGTTTGGATTGACTTTGATGTCAAATCTTATTTCCATCTACCTCCTTCCCTTCCGTGCACTCAATATGACGTCAATCAATATGGCGTCATGACAGACAATCAGTACGATCTTTGGTGCTCCGCGGGACGCATGTGCATAATTATTGTATCGCCGTCTTCGTGATTAATCCAACAAATAAGTGTGGTGAATAAGGACTTTTCGCTGCTGTACAGCCGAACTTAAAACTACTCAAGTGCTCCGGAGACAGAAGTCTAGTGTTTGGTGCGCGCTGCCTCGCGACGAGACCACAGCCGGGACGTTTCAAGGTTAGTGCACGGAAATCCTAGTTTCCTACCTAGGTCCCAGTTCTCCGAGCAATATATAAATTCTAAATTCCATACCTACAGTCCGCTAGCTCAGGCTGTGCAGTGGCATCAACCTTACAAACCAGATTGACTGAATGACTGACTGACTAATCTATCAACGCACAGTCTCCTAGAAGCATTTTATAAAGCTCCTATTTTTTTGAAAATGGCAATTAGCGTACCTACGTAGTTCAGAGTATCTCTTGTAAAAGCTTACTGAAGACAACTTAATGGCTATTTTATAACCAAGGGATTTTTCCACCATTTCGATGTCCACACGGCAATGGAAGTTGACAGGTCCGTCAGGCAAGTTCAATGATATTTATTTTACGAGTAAATGAACTCTGGCAAGTACAATAAAAATACCTAAACATAATTTAACAACAGCTCGATCAAAATAAATGTTTGAGTTTGCATATTTTTATAACAAAAAACCTCAATTTGAACACAGAATTACTTTATTACGCCAACAGTACAGTCTTACCTACCTATTTTAATTTGCATAACAAAATACATATTAGCACAGACCAAACGCATACTGGGCAAATACGTCTCGTCGTCGTCTTAAACGATCGTTTCAATAATAACGCAAACCTATTTAAAAACCAAATACATAAACTTTTTCTGACCTCATAATCAAGCAACTTACAACTTTAGTTTTAGACAGGCATGTTTATATTTATATTCAAAAATACACTTTAAGTTTTATTAAGTTTTAAATATTTATGTTATATTTACAAACTATGTAATTCTCTCTATAATCTCTATAGATTCTGTGCATACATTTTATAACCACTGTGTACACATATTAAGGGTTGTTTGTTACCTGGAACCCAAATCTGATTTTATTGTATTACGTTTATATTTGATTGCAACCTGTTTTGTGTACCTTTTCAATAAATAAATAAATAAATAGATAGATGTCCACAGCTGGACCAAGGTCTTATGCAAAGATTGTCAGAAAACACGACCTTGTGCTGCTTTTGCACAAGCGCGACTGCTAGCTAGTAAGTAGTAACGTCCATACATAGTATTACGACCGTAAGCTAATTGAGATCATTCGTCAAACTAGTTGAAGGTCATCCAATGCTGAGTTTTCCGATAAAAGATCTCCATTCGAGCACCTCGAACTCCAATTTTGTCTTTTTTTTATTCGATAACAAGCTAGTCCTTGACTGCGATCTCACCTGATGGTAAGTGACGATGCAGTCTAAGATGGTAGCGGGCTAACTTGGAAGGGGTATGGCAGTGAACATTCAACCCATACCCCTAATTGGTTTCTACAAGCCATCGTGCCGGAACGTTAAATCGCTTGGCGGCACGTCTTTGACGGTAGGGTGGTAACTAGCCACGGCCATAACCTCCCACCAGACCAGACCAGAGACAATTTAGAAATTATAAATTCCCGGGAATGGGACCCGCGACCTCCCAGTTATAATACAACATCGCTCACCACTGAGCCAGGAGGGTCGTCAAAAAGCTACAAGTTTATTACCCGGCGGGCTCGATCTAATGGTAGTCGCTTCGCACCTCTACCATTCCTTAATCTATGGGGTTAACGTAGTCCGAAGGGCTAAGAGTTACGCGATAGAAAGAGAGAGAACTTCTAAATGAATATAACTGTAGGTAATTTAGCGCTGTGCTACATGAAGACACCAAATAAAAGTAGCTATTTAAATGATTTTGCGGAAGGAATGATGAATCTCCCGTACCTGTAACTATTATTATGTATTCTGTGATATTATGAAGACAGATAGGACCTACAACCTACGCGAAATTAATTATTTATTATTTATAAAATTAATTATTGTTATTCTATGTGAAAATGGTGAAAAGTAACCCCATTTTACCGACATTTCGATCTAACGATAAAAACAATTCTCAGATTACATCCATCGAATTAGGGGCTGAAATTCCTTCTATATAGTAAAATAGAACTAATAACGCGTAAAATATTATTAGGTTTACCTGCTTATGTACAATGATTGTACAGGTACACACGTTGTCAATCGTTGCACAGGTAATTGCAGGAATACCAACCTGTCAACTTTCTCGACAGACCATTGACATTTATGGATTGCATTCAGAAGTCAATAAAACTTTTAAGCTAAGAACTTTATTTTAAATTTCATTTTGAAAGTTGTTCGGATTTGGTGCAAATTAACCACCGCATGTGCAAAGTTACCCCAAGTTACCGGTAGTTAACAGTTTAATGCATTTATAGGTAAGATAAAATAAAATAAAATAGGTAAATGAGGTGGCGTGTTGCAAGTGTGTTCCAACTTCAAGTATGTATTATCATACATCAAATGGGTTATCATTAAACATTAATGGATTTTGAAGCCGTAACTAAAAGCAATATTCGCAAAATTGGTGCTCTATCAGCCAGTCGTGGAGTTTTAATTTCTATGCAAAATAGTCTTGCGCCGTCGTGTTGCAACTCACTAACTTTAGTGAAAAGAGTTCAAAGGACGAAACCTATTGGGTTCGTGCATGGTGAAGACTGTAATATATTGATAGTGTAGTATAAGTAAACAATATCATCATCATCATCATCAGCAACTCACCAACGGCTCACTACTGAGCGCAGGTCTCCTCTCAGAGAAGGGTTATAGGCCATATAGCCCACGTAGCTGGCCCAATGCAAATTGGCGGACTTCACACACATTTGAGAACATTACGAAGAACTCTCAGTTTTGCCGGTTTCCTCAGGATGTTTTCATTTACTGTTGAAGCTTGTGATATTTAATTTCTCAAACGCACTGAACTTTAGAAAAGCCAGAGGTCCGTGCCCTGGATCGAACCTGCGATCTCCCGAATAGAAGACCGCAGTAACCACTAGGCTATCACTGCTGCACTATAAAAACTAGTTAACTGCTAGTACACAACATTAGCAAATATAATGTGTAGTATAAAATACTATAAATTACCAAAACAATGTCTACTATCAAGAAAGACCACGGTCAAATTCCACCAACGGAATGAAGCGACGTCTAGATGCAGAGTGTTTGAATGAAAACAACTTACAAACAATTATTTATACTTTGACATACGATTGAAAACAAAACACGATCAGGCGCGTCTGAGTGCGGTTTATAGTTTGTCACAAAATAAATTTTAACTGTAGATCAAAGTAATGGATCCATTCAAAAAAAAAAACGCACCTCGAAGCCATTTGAAAGGGTAGCAGTAAGATTCGTAATAAGACAATTTCTTGGTAAGTTTACTATATGTTTATTAAGTATTTTAGTTAAGGTTGAGGTCAAATAAATAATAGCCACTAAATAAATAAAAATGTGGAGAACATAATAGAAATTCAGTAACAGAATAAAAATTCTTTTCAAAAAACCGACTTCAAACGCCACTACAAAGTATAAAAATTATTTTAGTTTGTACACGTTTGTTAAAGTCGGGCGAGCCTAAATAGAAACGATAAAACGGATGCGCGACGCTTGCCTTGTGAGGACACAATATGAGAGACTCGTTTGTTGAAGTCAAGCCAGCATTTATAAGTTAATAACAAATAATATGCAGCTATTCGTTCTTAGCAGTAAATACAGCACCAGATAGCTTTATTTAAAAGCAAAATTTTATGATTATATTTCAAAACAAGATTTATTTACTTATAAGTGAATAGCAATAAGCAGTGATAGCCTAGTGGTTACGACTGTGGTCTCCTATGCGGGGGGTCGCAGGTTCGATCCCGGGTACTCATCTCTGACTTTTTGAAGTTAAGTGCGTTTAAGAAATTAAATATCACATGCTTTAACGGTGTAGGAAAACATCGTGAGGAAACCTGCACACCTGAGAGTTCTCCATAATGTTCACGAAGGTGTGTGAAGTCCGCCAATTCGCATTGGACTAGCGTGGTGGACTATGGCCTATAACCCTTCTTTGAGAGGAGACCTCGCTCAGTAGTGAGCCGATGATGGGTTGATAATGATGAAAATGATGAATAGCAATATTATGATACGCCCAAGTAAGGTGCAAGTACGTGGTATAAAATATAAAGCGTAGTCTAGATGACATAAAATAAGGTACGTATGCAATAATCCGTGTGTCTATGTCTTTGAGTATGGTCTATGTAGTAACAACAAATGTTAGCCAAGTTTATGGCCAGAGACAATAATACAGACAGGACGAATCACCACATTACTCATGCGTTACACAAGCTTAATACGATTACTTGTCTGTGACACGTCTGGATTATGGTAAATAAAAAATAGAGCTTAGGGAATTATAAGTACTTTTAAGTCAATAAAATAATTGTATGAAATGGAACGCAGAGGTCAAGCCGTTAATATTCTTGCTGCGGTTTTTAACCCCCGACGCAAAAAGAGGGGTGTCTGTCTGTGTGTGTGTGTGTGGGTCTGTCTGTGGCATCGTAGCTCTTAAACGGATTGACCGATTTCGATGCGGCTGTTTCATTTTAAAGCCAGTTTCTTTGCGGTGGTTCTAAGCTTAGCTTACGTTTGGTTAATATCGGTCCAGCAGTGTAAGAGTATCAGCTCTTTTCCAAAATGATGTAAGGCATTTTTGGCATAATATGATTACTCGATTAAGTGTTTCACGCGTGCCAGTATAATCGTTAAATGACAATTAATTGATACCTTCAACAGCCATAGCTTCTCATGTCGGGGGTGTTTTAAATTTTCAATTTAGACTTGTTGGCGTAGAGTTGTTCAAGTCCAGTGTTACAAAAAGTTTTGAATACTGAATAAAAGATAAAAAATATACCGGCCGAATTGAGAACCTCCTCCTTTTTGGAAGTCGGTTAACAAAGTAATAGCACTTGTTTATTTAACTTTACATTACCTACTTGTAATTTTTGAATTTTTTGGTGCTGAATTGGCGACTCTGCACTGGAAAGCGCAGTGTTGGCAGACCCCCTCTAGGTAGACCGTGAACCGACGACATCAATAAATTCAGATGAGTCGCAGGGAGCCCCTGGATGCAGGTGGTGCAAGACCGAGGCCTGTGGAAGTCCATACAAGAGTTCTTTGCTCAACAGTGTACGTCTAGCGGTTGATAGAGAAGAAGGAGAATTTTGAAAGTCTCAAAAGCGAAAATGAAGGTGCGGACTGAATATCGGAAATTCCACCCATTGCACTATAACTTGTCACTCACAACTTAATTCCAAGCTTTGCGCCTAGTTGTACGCATTGATTATATCCAATCTATCTGTAATCTTAGATTAATTTTATTCTGTAGAATTTGTGATACTTTGGTAAGTACAGTCAAATTCACTGGCCGGATAAGGTGAGGAGGATGATTAACATTTAATACCGGAAGCTATGTAGGATAGTAATAAACTATCCTATTGTTGCAATTTAGGATCGATCCCGATTGGAAAACGCCTATTACACCGTTCGTTGTAAAGATCTGATTTCTAGAACCATAATCCTCAAATAGACTTATACCGAGCGTATTTCTCGCTAATACATTATGGCTTCTGTGCAACGCAATCGCAGCTTACGAGAAAAGAGCTCCTATATCTCAGAGATATTGGATCATAAACCTATCATAAAACCATGTGCTATATATTTTACAAGTAAATTTTGTAATGATTATTTATTTGTTACTTCCCGTTGTAATAATTTTATGCCATATTAACATAAAACTAACTATTAAGACTCGTGATGGAAAATTTTAATTGAAAGTAAGGATTTTACTTTTATGCTGATTTGCTGACTTTTATGAATGACTTAAGACCATTCACTTTAAGGTAACTGTATGGTATATGGTAAGGTATGTTTGCATCAACGTTAATCCCACTTCCTACTAATCCTACTTCTACTTATAAATGCGAAATTTTGTTAGGATGGATGTGTGGATGGAGGGATGGATGTTTGTTACTCTTTAACGCCACAACAAATAAACCGATTTGGATGTTTGGAATGGAGATAGCTCATGCCCAGGATTAAAACATAGACTACTTTGTATGCCGGAAAATTACAGCAATTTTAGAGGGTCTAGTTTTTTTATAAATGAAATGATGGTGCCATTGGCTTGGATATAGTATTACCCGTCGCCGATCGTGTTTTTAATCAATCTAACTGTAATCTGTCGATAAGTGATTAAAAAGTAATATCACTGTTAAAGAGTTATATTTGAAGTGTGGTTACTTTAAATTTATTTTTGACTAAATACTGATAAAAGTTACTTTGGGGTACTCTAAGTCAACTTTTCTAGTCAGCTTTAAAATCAGTTCTTTCTCTTACTTTTTATCATAGGAGCGCTAACCTTATTCATGAAAGTACGATTGTCGATTTCTAACTTGCTCAAATTTTTAGAATGAATAACTTTTACGGAAGTAACTGCATATTTTACTTTAACCGCTTGATGAGCAACTGGCCCTTAACGTAGTAATTTATCGAAAAAAAAAGAATCGTGGACTTGTACCACATAATGTGATGGTACTATAAAACGTTGCCAAACATTAAATATATACTTATATATATATATACTTACATAATTTATTAAAGACTGCTGATAGACTAAATACGGAAAATTACAAAAATACATAATTATGTTGAATTCAAGCACCGAAAATTGGTTACACATTTCAATTCAAATACAGTATCCAGGCCTTCGTCGTAAGCAACTGACGATATTCTGGCAAAGTGCCACTTCAATCAAACTAGAACCTATCTTGTGTGCCTTTGAAGACACACGAAGATATGAAGATATTAGCTTGGAGTGTTACAGTCTTGAGAGTTTGACTGCTGTACGTAAGTCCTAGGCAAACTAAACATATGTATCTTTAACGATATAATTAATAATTATAGTACAACTAGCTGACCCGGCGAACTTCGTACCGCTAACTTATCTATATAAATAAAACAAATAAACTATCCCAATCCAAAAAAACTATCCTATCTTTTAAGTTGGACCAAATTACAGATAGTTACGAAGTTTGATAAAAATAGGTTCAGTAGTTTAGGAGTCCATCGCGGACAAACAACGTGACACGTAATTTATATATATTAAGATAATCTTGTTGCGTTAGGCGACGTTTTAGCATAGGCGATTCGCCGCGCGTCGCTCGCTCGCTCTCTCTCGCCCTCATGGCCAAGGTATGAGGGCGAGAGAGAGCGAGCGAGCGACGCGCGGCGAATCGCCTATGCTAAAACGTCGCCTAAGTTGTATACTACGGAACGGAGTACGGTATTTGCACGAATGTAGTACCTATAATAGTGAATATTTACCTACTTATATGCTAGCTTTGTAGATAGAACGGTTTAGATTTTCTTTACAATAAACGCTTTTTTCAACCAATTGTTTATTTTGTGATGTAAGAAGAAATAAACTATTGTCTTGCGCTTCCGAATACAATAGTTATAATCAAATTCGCAAGCAATATTTACTAGCTCATCTTACCTCCCGTCACAGACTATATAATAATACTACGTACTCCGGTGGAAAACAAATCATCAAAAGCCAGTAAGTACTTAATAAAAGTGAGTTTAACTCACCGCTCGCCACTACAGCAGCATACATACCTACCTAAAATGGCTTCAAATCAGTGCTATATACTAATTGTACCAAGACTGCACACATACAAGTACATACTACATAGTGGTCCTTACATGAGCTATTGTATAAAAACGAAACTTCCCTATTGGCGGGTTTCCGCATCTCTTCACAAATTCTCGGGAGAAATAGCCTAAAATGGCTTATAAATTAATTACTGCTTTCATAACTCATCATAAATAACTCATAGATTACTCATCGCCAGATTACTGATAGATAAAGGAAACCGGGTGAAATTACCAGAACTGTATAAAACAAATATATTCTTAGTTATTCAATAATGATAATTTTTACTTAGTAGATCTAAATTGTAGTAGTATAGTCTTCAGTATCTTAGTAGTATCTAAAATAACTATATTTTGCATGTCAATTGAAGAAACATACTGGACATTGAATAGTATGTTAACATCTATTTATGTACAGTGTTTCTTGCAAATAAATACATTTCATTTCATTTCAATGCAGCATCTCAATCAGTGAAAAAAATTGAAACATTCGCCCAGTAAACAGTCTAAATAAGTCAAGTGTAGGCTTATTATAACTACATTCAGGTACCAGGAGAGCATCTACATAGCTTTGCTTACGCAGCATACATAGCACTGGGTGCTTAGTACACGAGACACGAATAAGGCGAGGTTAATCATAGCATTATCGAGGTATCAGGCTTACATGAGCTTAATGTGGGTAAGCGAATTACGGGATCGCGTTGTGATTTAGCTTTTACTACGCCGTAATAGCGACTTATTTAGTTCTGTGATTAATTTAAAATTGTGCTATAATGAATCGATAAAAGGTTTCCAATATAAAATTATTATTGACAAAAATCAAATATAAAAATAATTGAAAAAAGTACTTAATCAACCGACTTCAAAAAAAAGGTTCTCAATTCGACTGTGTGTTTTTTTTGTATGTTTGTTATGCGATTACTGTGTCATTCATGAATGAATTTTGATTCTTCTTTTTTGTTTGGTATCTTCAGAGGTGGTCTCATATAAATTTTATCGAAATTGATTCAGCCTTTTTTTATTTTTTGGTGAAATTTCTCAATAACTCCGTCAAATATGAACCGATTTCAAATTTTTTTTTTAATGAATGTCCCACTTACCTTTATTAGTTTGGGCCTATTTAAAGATGAAGATCTGATGAATATAATATCTTTGGTGATGAAGGACGGAACTCCTCAACGAATCGCTTGCGATCAGAGAATGTGATACACTAAAAAGCTTAAAATAATAAATAATTTAAAATCTTTTGTTTTTAAGCCGTATTCAAATGCCACCACAAAGTATAAAACAATTTTAGTTTTACACGTATGTTGAAATCGGGCTAGCGTAGCGCATTGGTTTCATCGTTTCTATTTAGGGCCGCCGAACTGAGGTACGTGCCCGGAATCAACGTCTCGAATAAAAGACCACAGTCCTCACACAGACCACAAGCGAGATCGTTATTTGGAATAAAACCTTTTCGGAATTATGTGGGTTTTAAGGTTTTAAGCAAATAAATATATCTAATAATAATTAATTAAACCATATTCATTGTCTCTCTCAGGGATAAAATCCGGAACGAGGAGATTCGTAGAAGAACAAACGTGACCGACATAGCTCTGAGGCTTAGCAAGCTGAAGTGGCAGTGGGCAGGTCATATCTGTCGCAGAACCGATGGCCGATGGGGCAGACGTGTTCTGGAGTGGAGACCGCGTACCGGCAAGCGCAGTGTAGGACGCCCTCCAGCTCGCTGGACCGATGACCTTAAGAAGGTGGCGGGAAGCGGTTGGATGAGGAAAGCGGAGGATGTTTGGTGCCGCGCTCTCGGAAAGGCCTATGGCCAGCAGTGGATGGATACAGGCTGATGGATTGGATTGGATTGGATATTCATTGTGCCCAATATTGGGTCAACGATGGGTTTGATATCGAATCCTTATAATAATAATACCTCAATGCACTATTCACATCAGATAATTAAGTACTCAATATCACATGGCTTCAATATTCCGATGGCATGGTAAATAAACGGGGCGCTCCACCTATTAAAGGACTAATGCATTTCCTTTGGCGCACCTCCTATTATTCTGGTCGTGGCACTTCTAATTATATTATCTGTCATTCAGATCGGGCTTTCGGAATATCGAGCCCATTGTTCTAACTGAAGTATTTATAGTTTGGGTGTTAGGGTCTGCATGAGGCGTGTTGTTTTAGGAATTCATGAATACTAATATTCTGTTAATACCATTCAGAATTTAACGGTGACCTAATTTCACGAACTTCGATCTTAGATACTAAATTATAAACGTTAGCATATCCACAAAAATATGGATTTTTATGGAAATCTTTTTTTGTTTTTAGAACTTGCTCGGACTAAATGTATCCAATTGGTCTCCATTAACTAAGCTGCCCTATTTTTTTTTATTTCTTTACGTTAGGTACACACATTGCATATTTTGATCCTATTGTTTTCAGATATGAGAACTTCTGGAAGAAATCTCTTCCTTTGAGATAAGCTGCCCTCGTGCACGTTCTATAAAGGTTTATATTTCACTTTATGTACAAAATAATTCCATACATTACAAACAAACATTTTATCCTGCAGCAAAATAATTATGAGTGTAGATGATTTATGTTTTGAACGTTTTGGCGTATTAACAACAAGCGTGTAAACGGAATCAACATTCCAATGTTTGTTTATTTCATGTTAGACAGGTCAAAGTCAAGTTTTCAAAAAGATAAATGGATCGATCTTTCGCACATCTCCGCCGTAGAACCGCAGAAGCGAATCCGCTAAAGCATTACTGCACATATGAAGGATTTGAAGAATATGACATGCTACAGCGCAAATATTTGACAATGGATTTATCTATTTTCTACGTGATTTATGAGCTGTTTCTACTCAAACGCCAGCAGACTTCTACGTCCGATTTCGCAAATATAGCGGGTCACATAATATAAGCGCTTAGGTTTGTCTGCGCATTTGCATAGGATAGAATAGAATAGAATAGAAATATTTTTTATTCAAATAAACTTACAAGTGCTTTTGAATCGTCTGGCTCTACCACTGGTTCGGAATACCCTTCCTGCTGAGAAGAACCAGCAAGAAACTCGGCGGTTGCTCTTTTCAAAACAAATTTACCATACAGTAAATACTATACTATATAATATGCAGTGTTTCCACAATGAGGGAAGTTCCAAAAATGCATACCGACTAACTTCTATCTTAAGATGGGCAGACATAAAGTACCCCCATTCCCACCGGTGGAACCCGTTCACGAGCATGACGCATGACTCCAGCCATTGCATAATGTAGGGCTCGTGCTGAGATTCATTCTGAGTGATGTCATTTGATAAGTTTATAGCGATGTATGTTACTTCCGATACGAAAGTAACATTAATCATTTTGTTTGCCTGTTATTGTAACTAATACGATGATTGTTTGCTTATGACACCATTATGACAGAAGAAAGAAAGATTACAGAGAACTTTCTTCTCATGTTTTTTTTAAGGTGGATATATGCTAGGGCATCGTTGAAATTGTGAAGCGATTTCTAGTTAAAATATTGTGTTAGTACTTGCTGGCAGTTTAGTTCTGTGATACAAAGGATGACTCATGCTTCAGCGGTTTCGCTCTAATTTATTTTGTGGCGGAGGTCTGCTACCGACCTCACAATCACGGTGCAGCTGCGGTTTTTCTTGTTTGCTTATTATTATTTTTTGCAAAATGCGCCTGAGTGCTTACACATCGTTTGTAATCATTTATATTTTGACGTCTTAATTTAAACATTTTCGAAATGATTTGTTTCTTTAACAGCGTTTTACTGCTTTCGTTTTGATTTTTATTTTTATGACTAAGTCAGTAATGGATTTTTTTTAATAATATAAATCAGTAATAATTCTAGTGTAACTTTTCAAGATAATGTTACCTGTGCGGAATTCTTCCTTTAATTTAGTTTGAATATTATGTTTATTTCTGAAGGGAATAATTAACATTACTATAACTTGAAAAGAAACGCGCAAAGCAACATTTTCAATAGGTACAAAGCGTGACTGCCTTACTAAGTCTGAGTTTTCACGGCGTGGTTCTCACCCGCGCCCGCAGCGGTTGCGGTACCGCTGTTTTATTTCTCACGACGCCGCAGGTTTTTGCGGTCCCGCAACCGCAACCGCAACGGAAAGGACCGCTAAAATGGCATCGGAAGGAGGGAATACCTCCCGCCTACGTCATCCTGCGTCCGCGAGACCGATCACAGAGTCCGCGGGCAACCGCGAGCCGCGCGGTTCTACTCGAGGCACCGCGCGGGCGCAAACCACTCCGTGAAAATTTCTACTTCATTTTCCATACAAATCTGCATTCTACGGAGGCCGCGGGCCCGCAACCGCTGCGAGCGCGGGTGAAAACCACTTCGTGGGTACGGGAGTTTATTTATGTTTATTTATGGAGTTTATAGAGCCTCCAGGCTAAGACCTCAGTATACAGTACAAAACATTTTAATACTCGACGATACTTTATGAGTAGAATACCAAATACTACTTTATTCTAAAACAATTAAGTAGTAATTCTTTTAATTACTTTCTTCCGGTATATGCTTATTTGTTTAATGAAAAACAAAAGGATCTCAATTAACCATGCGTTGTTTTATGCAACAAGAGACTGCCTTAAACGTTTAACTAGTTAAGAACGATTCTTAGAAATTTAAATATATTCCGCAGTTGTTCCGGGCTAGTACGCATGCGTATTACTAAAACTTGGAATAATTAATTTATTTCTAAAGAATATACGGGAAATAGCATATTGTGTTAAAAGTCGTCGACTTCTCTCAAAAAAAAAAAGTCCAATGTTGGTTATAGATATCTTGCAAGGATTGCAACAGTATCGATCTTATGCGGCTTGTAGCCAGCTCAGGGACCAGCCTCTAGTGGGAGTTTTCCGCTGCTGAATTTCACGGGATTTTCATTCGATTTTTACACGCTTGCTCGATTTAGGTATAATTTGTTTAGCTTTTGAAATCGGTATTTTGAAAAGCATTCTTATATCTCGGAACATCACACTTCCACGAGATTTTTAAAAATCTTAAATCTAAGCAGCCGCGACTTTTTTCCGCTAGTCCACTGCATCTTCTAGTTAACAATAATTTTCTAAATAGCTGATAATATAATCTATACTACCTATACCTGGAACAAAATAGATATGAGAATAGACACACATTTATATACCTGTTCTTGATCTGAATTTTATCGTAAATTACTTACAGAGTAGACATACCAATAATGGGAGAACTATACGCGTACTTAGATAATGTAGCTGCATAAATTCTTCCGAAGTTGGATAATATAGTAATACAATTCTCAGGAGACATGTCTCTTCACCACTCCATTTGCATATTGGCAGAAGGAAACCATTGAAATTAATATTCAATCTAACACTGTAATAGCATGAGACGAAACATTCTACAGCTGGGCTATTCGCTAAAACAATGCGTTCGTCGTTGAATATAGCGCTGAATCAGAAAACTAAGCTTGGTCAACTCAAGCGGGATGGGTAAATGCATTTCCCAGCGTTAAAAAAAGGCTTGAACAACTACTATTTAGGTCTCGTTTTATAAATTACACCAACAAATGTCTCTAAGGTCTAAGATTTGGTCGTCGCGCGATTATAAAATGTTCCACCTGTAATACAGTAGCAGGGCTGGTGTAGAGCCACTTCAGTCGCTATCATCTCTGTCTTCTGTCGCGATAAATCTTTACAATCACTTTTAGGTACCTATCTATGATCAAGATTTCATTAGATTAGAATATAATGGTTCGGAATGCCCTTCCTGCCGATAAGAACCAGCAAGAAACTCAGCGGTTGCTCTTTTCAAAACAAGTTTACAATACATTAGATACTATGCTATGTATGCAGTGTTTCCACAATGAGGGGAAGTTCCAAAAATGCATACCTACTTTCAATTCAATACAACTTAAGATGTGCAGACAGAAAGTAGCCAAATTCCCGCCTGTGGCACCCATTCACGAGCTTGACACATGCCCCAGCCGCTGCTTCGCTCAACCATATTTGAGGGAACGTAACAACCCGCATCACACGACTCAACCATAGAAATGTTTAAAGAGTGCGTGACATACCTACTTACCAATCCTAAGAAAAGAGATATCTACTGTAGAAGCACACCTAATTGAGTGAAGTAGCAGAGTCTTCTAATGATAATTCAAACGTAGCTATAATGAGTTTTTATACTTCAATATTTTCATAGAACCATTACGACACCCCATACAGTGGAATGAAATAGTAATTTTTTTTTTAAATTACAACATTATAAAATACTAGCTGATGCCCGCGACTTCGTCTGCGTGAACTTAGCCTTTAAAATGCCTTGGGAACTCTGACTTTGCGGGATAAAAAGTAGCCTGACACTCTCCGTCCTCAACTATAGGTACGCTGCAAAAAATCACGTCGATCCGTAGCTCTGTTGAGGCGTGATTGAAGGACAAACCAACGCACTTTCGCAGTTTTAATATTTCACCATATAAAGTGTAAGTGCATATAGTCAACGTGGTTTTTAAGGTTCCAACGGGACTCTATTACTAAGCCTCCGCTGTCCGTCCGTCCGTCTGTCAGCGGCCTGTATCTCGTAAACCGTAATAGACAGTTGAAATTTTCACATATTTTGTATTTCTATTGCCGCTTTAACAACAAATAATAAAAACTAAATTAAATTAAAAAAATAAAATTAATTTAAAATATTTCCATGTACCCATGGAAATATTTTAATTTTTTTTAACGGAACCCTAAAAGAGCGAGGACCGACTCGCAATTGGCTGATTTTTTTTACACAGGTAAAGTTGACGACCTGGAAAATAATGGAAACACAGGCTACTTTTTGTCCCGGGAGCATACATTTAAACGCCCGCGCCACTACAAAGTATATAATTTATTGTAGATTTTTTTAAAAACACTCGACTGATTTCTATAAAATTTAAATGGGACCGCCTGGGAAGTGAAACCACCCTTTGAAACAAAAAAAGAATTTTCCAAATCGGTTCATTCGTCTTCGAGTAATCGGTAAACATACATAAAAAAGTTTCCGTTGAATTGAGATCCTCCTCCCTTTTTTGAAGTCGGTTAAAGAAATAATAAAAATTAGTTCAAATTTAACGAAGTTATGGAGTATAACAGTCTAAATAGTTCAACCCCTATCTCAGAGAACATACATCCATCCATCCGTATACGACATCTATACAAACATACATCCGTATACATCCATCACAAACTTTCACATTAATAATATTAGTGGGATAATATGAGTAACAATAAGTAGGATATGATATAATTAAAGTATTTATTGTTAGTAGGAGGAGGATACAAACATACATAAATACATGCATACACACATACAGTAGTAGTAGATATGTGTGTATGTATGTTCGCATACATGCATGCCTACATACATACATACATACATGCATACATGCATACAAGCATTCCATACATACATACACACATACGTACATACATACATTCATACATACATACATACATACATACATACATTCATACATACCTACTACTACAGTATGTGTGTATGTATGTCACTTTTCAGGCCCTTAACTTTACCTGCGCTAAAAAATAATCTAAAACTTCAATCTAAAACTCCGTTGGCGCATAATTGAAGGATAAGTATGTGAAAGTAACATACGAATATCCCACGGGAACTGTTTGTTTTCCCGGGATAAAAAGTAGCCTTTTCACTTTTCAAGTCCTCAACTATGCCTATCCAATAAACCACGTCAATCTGTAACTTCGTTGGCGCCTAATTTAAGGATAAATTAAAGTGGGTCAAAATCGCGCCCAAAGAAGTCGGTTACAACTTACATTGTTACAAACATACAAGTGAAGCTAATAAAAAGCGTATAATATGTGAAAAGTAGAACACTAATATCCCGCGGGAACTGTTTGCTTTCCCAGGATAAAAAGTAGCCTTTGTCACTTTTCAAGTCATCAACTATGCCAATCCAAAAAACCACGTCAATCTGTTAATCCACTGTCGCATAATTAAAAGATAAATGTGTGAAAAGTAGTATACTAATATGCCGCAGGAACCGTTTGTTTTCCCGAGATAAAAAGTAGCCTTTGTCATTTTTCAGGCTCTTAACTTTACCTGTGCAAAAAAATCACGTTAATCTAAAACTCCATTGCGCGTATTTTGAAGGACAAATGCGTAAAAAATAGCGATGCTATCCCGCAGGAACTGTTTGCTTTTCCGAGATAAAAATTTCAGCAAAATCGGTTCATTCCTTGTCGCGTTAAAGAGTAACAAACATCCATCCATCCATCCATCCATCGATCCAAACATCCATCCTCACAAACTTTCGCATTTATAATATTATAATAGGAATAATAAGATAGGATAGGATCTACACATGATCAGTCATTATAATATCTAGCAATGTACTCACTATGACTGGACAAATCGATACCTTGTACTATTTGTATAATTTATTTCGTAATCCATCCCTAATCCCTAAGAAATTTTCTATTGATAATGAAAAACTTCAATAACTGTGTTTATCCTACTTGATTGTTGAATTGGAATTTTTTACTTATTCTCGATGCTGCGGATAATGTAAGCGTGATTTAAGTACAATCAGCGCCATCTATCAGTGGTTTTTCAAAATTCCGCGGGAACCATGGATTTTTCCGGGATAATTTGTAGCCTATGTGTTATTCCAGAGTATAATCTATCTCCATTCCAAATTTCAGCCAAATCCATCCAGTAGTTTTTGCGTGAAGGAGGAACAAACATACACACAAACTTTCGCCTTTATAATATTAGTAGGATCCATGCCAATTACAGTTCTTTAATACCGATATTATAGTCTCCGAGTTAAATTGCAGACAGACGCATAAACTTTACCGCGGTTTCTTGTTGTTTTAGAACGAAACTCTAAAAAGGGAAGAATTTTTATGAAGGGACATTTTTGTACAACCTTAAATCCATGCGAGCAAAGGGGTGGGCGTGAGATATTCTAAATATACATATAAAAGGAAAAGGTAACTGATCTGTAAACGCACAAGCACAGCTCAAACCACTGGACAGATCTTGATTTTCTGAATTGAAAAATGGAACTTAACGTGAGCGAAGCCGCGGGCACAAGCTAGTAATGCATAAAAGTGCTATTAAGTAAGCTCAAACCTTCACCGGAAACGATAATTTTAAATTTATATCAATTTTGCTGGCAGTTCTTCAAATGTATGCCTTGGGCCCTACGGATACAATTAATTTATTAAGGGCACTGTTAATAACGACGTACTGTAATATTTCATCGTTACAGCAATAAAAAACTTGTTTTAATAAACATACGGAAAAAAGAATGTTTGATCCAAAATAATTTATATATCTTCAACCAATAAATATTATGTAATTTAATTGTTGCCCATTTATATTTTTATTGAGGAAATTATACCTTCAAGTTACAAATCATTTTTTCTTTATTATTTAGTAATGCTATGTATCCCTATATCGTTGATATACCATCCACGCGCACGAAGCGGTTCAAGTCTTCATTTCTGATTCGCACGGTCAGGGTCTGGAAAGCTCTTCCGAGATCTGTGTTTCCTAACACGTACATTTTGGGTATCTTCAAAGCATTAGTGAATAGGCATCTTCTAGGCAAACGCGTTCCATCTTTGGCCACATCATCGCTTTCCATCAGGTGTGATAGTGGTCAAGCGTGTGCCTATAAAGTGTAAAAAAAAACAACCATCAGTAATGTTGGCAGACCCCCACTAGGTGAACCGACGACATGAAAAAGTCGCATGGAGCCGCCGGATACAAGCGGCGGAAGATCGAAACCAAAAAACCATCAAACAAGTGTACTTTCGCATTTATTATATAAGTAAGGATATGTTATAGTAGCTTCGGCCCGCGGCTTCGCTCACGTTAAGTTCAATTTTTCAAACCCCTTTTCAAAAATCCTTTCTTAGCGGATGCCTACGTTATAATAGCTATCTGTATGCCAAATTTCAGCCCGATCTGACCAGGGGTTTGAGCTGTGCGTTGATAGATCAGTCAGAATATTTTTTGCTAGTGGTCTCATGCTCAGAGCGTACTAGAAACCGTACACTATAAAACTAGACATTTCTTAAAAATCTAGGATAAGTAACTCTTTTGACGAAACAGAAGAGCTCTTGACATACGACTTGCATGCCAGGTTAGAGAATTGTAAAGGTAAGGCAGAAAATAAACTACAAAAATTTTTTTAGTTTCGGCACAAATAAGAAGCGTTAGTATTTGAGTATTCAACTATACTATATTATACTATACTATATTATACTATAGTGATTTACTATGTATAATTTTAGAAATTAATTTAGACATTATTAGTATATCAAATTAACACTAATCATACACACATCCATACAAACGTATGTAACATGTACGCCAACATAATTTGGGACAGCTTTTTTAAAAAAAGAATTTTGATGTCTTCCGAATAGCGGAAACCTGGCGGTGGTGGGTAGGGTAGGAATCGAACCTGCGACCTCTCAGTTGTCAGTCCGTAGTGAGCTTTAAACGTTGGGCTATTGAAGCCTCTAAAGTAATTGAACATCGTGATCACAGACGCCCTCCGAAGGTTTATCTCAATGCATTGAGTATTGACAGCTTAATTCCACGTGATTTATACTCTATGTTACCGATTAAGTATTGATATTGCAGTATAGGTAGTAACCTGTACCACAGAATGTATAATAGTACTACGTCCTGTACCTATTTATCATCTTAACTAGCTGACTCACCCAGGCTTTGCACGGGTGGGATTATTTATTCATTTTATTTACGTCTGCCATCGCATTCCAATATATAGAAAGCAATGACAAGCTAATGATTAAAGCGCGCTTGCCTAAAATATGCCTATTCTTTCTCCTTTCGAAGGTCCAGGTTATAACTTATTAAATAAAACTCCATTACTGTGTGATTATTTAAAAAAAATTATCAGATTTTGCAAGAGGTTTCGATAAATAATTATAATTACCTATAAAAGAAATAAAAGAACCAATGCTTCTATATTGTATTTTAATTTTAGATGTTATATTGTTTTATAAACTACTATCGCGCTGTATTTATTTAATTTTTTTTAAGTTACTTTTGTATGTTATTTTCTTTTTTTTTGTGTGCATTCATTTATCGTATATTTTTCATTTGATTCGTTATCAAAAGCTTATAGTTAACGTAAGCTATAAGTTAACTGATTAAAAAATAAGCGTATTAGAGCGATTTATATAAATTGTAGGTAAGAAAAAACCTATAATTTATATAAATCGCTCTAATACGCTTATTTCTCAATCAGTACACTAATTTACATAAATAACGGCGGTTATAGACATAATACTTCTAACAAGTATTCATTGGTATAGTTCATTTTGTCCCAATTTCGTGTAAATTACATAATAAATACCTATTACTAGCATTGGTTAATGTTCTCGTCGCAATTATTGCTTCAATCACGGCGCAAATTACAATTTCGTACCAATTATACAAAATACTCACCCACTTAATTATTAACCCTTCCTTCACTCGTGTGAATTACATAATTACAAAATACAAATTCCATTAATTTGGTCGTTTGAAATTATCGGCCTAATAGGTACAAGACCGTTAAAAGTTACGTGTTTCCATTAACGTTTAAAGCTTTCGTTAAAGTAAATTGGCGTTTAATTACTAATTAAGTTATTCCTAGAGAGCGTAAGCTTTTTATGATACCACTTTTGCTTTTGAATTCAGCTATTATAGAAAATAAATAACCGGCCAAGTGCGTGTCGGGCCACGCGCAGTGTAGTGTTCCGTTGTTGAAAGTCTCAAATATTATTGCTGACCTAGGATAGTGCTTTTGTAAAATATGCAAGTTACACTACGTGTAATACCTAACTTAGAAAAAACAGATATAACTCCTTAACTAATGAACCCTACTTAGCCGTGATAGTTTTCCTTTAAAATTCATTATATATATACTACTGCTGTGAATTTTTTCTTGTATCCTATATACAACTATTTAGCTGGCAGAGGGGGGGGGGGACACGTGACTCTAATAAAATTTAGCACTTTAAAATATCATATTTCACAAACGGATCCCTGAATTGAAAAATGATGTTCCCACACCCACAATATTTTTGAAAGACCTATTCAACGACACCCCACACTATGGGATAGACGAGAAAAAAAAATTCATCCCCACTTTGCATGTAGGGCAGGTACCTACCCTAAAAAAAATTATTTTTCACAATTTTATTTCACGACTTTGTCGGCGTGATTGATATTTATACCCTTGTCCAATCACAGATTTCTAGTACCAATAGTCTCTAGAGCTAAACCGCGGACAGACAGACAGACAGACAGACAGACAGACGGATGGACATGGCGAAACTATAAGGGTTCCTTGTTTACTACGGAACCCTAAAAAGGGAAAGTTGCCATCTAAGAACTGTCAAAATCCCATTATTTTATACAAAATGCGGGTTTGAAAGTTCTAGTTAGCAACTGAACGAAAACCTGAGCAGCGCCTGACTCTATCAGGCTCAAGTGCGCTCAGCTATGGAATACTGCTGCCACCTCTGGGATGGCTTTGCCAAGTGCCAATTCGATGCAGATTCGATAGATCGCCGCGCCCGCCGTATCAGGTGATCAATCACTAACGCAAGCGAAAATGCTCAGTCTACAGCACCGACGCAATGTCGCCTTTCTATCTAGGTCTCCTATACTAATATTATAAAGAGGAAAGATTTTTTGTTTGTTTGTTTGTTTGTTTGTCTGTCTGTTTGTTTGTTTGTTTGTTTGTACCGAATAGGCTCTGTAACTACTGGACCAATTTGAACCATTTTTTCGCCAATAGAAAGCTATCAGGAAGTAACATAGGCTATAATTTATTTACAAAAAATTAGAGATCCTTAAGAAAATTGTAATAATCTAACCCAAAGTAGCAAAATTTTGCCTATAAAATGCATTATTTGGCGTGTGCTAAGAAAACTATTGATGACTAGCTGATGCCCGCGACTTCGTCCGCGTGGAAAAAGTTTTTAAAAATTGCTTTTTCGTTGCACTACGCCAGTATCTAGTCCGTACTACGTGGTATAGAGCTACAATAGCAACCCACAATCGACATTTTCTTCAGCCGGTACCCAGCAGCATAAAGAATGAGGAATTGGTACTTGGAGTTCAATGATGTAGCCCAGTGGTGTAACAATGGGGGGAGGGTGATTCCTAAACCAAACCGAACGATTGTGAAATTAGGTGAATAGATTGATGTCATCTAAGAATACAAAGCTACTGTACGAAGTTTTTGTAAAAGCAAAACGGAAGCTCGAATTTTTTTTACGGCAGCTTGCCACTGCGTAGTTCATACTTGGTACCCATTACCCATTTAGGTGAGCAGGACCCAGCACCAGCAGAATTCGTCCAGTTACAGTTTTATTATAAGTATAGATAGATGGATGAGTTAGGATTTTGTTTGTTTGTTGTTTTTACATTGTTTTTTTTTTAAATAGATTATTAAACGTTTTTTTTTTACTTTATTTTTTATTTAAAATATGTAGTTAATAATTAATTAATTAAGACTAATTAAGATTAATTAATTAAGACTAATGTATACTATTTTATTCTTATTTGTTAATCATAATTATTTTTTATTGTTAGTTAATTTATTGTTATTTATATATTATCTTTTTTAATATCGTTTTAAACGTTTTATATTTAAATTTATTTTTTTATACAATATTCTTTAAAGCATATTATATAGCGGATATTTTATATTGTCTTTAAATATATTTTTTGAACGTTTTATTTTTACTATATTTTTTGTGTATAATATGTAGTTAATAATTATTTTTATTTATGTACTTATTAGTTTTAATTAATTTAATTTATAATTAATTAAGGCTTATTAATGTTTATTATTTTATTCTTTTTCGTTCGGATGGATGGATGGATGAATGTATGGTTGTTACTACGACTTGTACTTGGTTGTGACTCCCAACTTGGTTGTGTTCCCAATTCGTAGGAATCTTTTTTTATGTATGTTCACCGATTACTCCTCCTCCGAAGACGCCTGAACCGATTTGGAAAATTCTTTTTGTTTCAAAGGGAATACTGCCCGGGTCTCATTTAAATTTTATCGAAATCAGTCGAGCGGTTTTTTAAAAAATAACAATAAATTAGATACTTTGCATTAGCGTGGGCGTATGAAGTCGGTTTTAAAAATAGAATTTATTATTATAGATTTCTTTTCAAATGTTTGTTCCCGAGACAAAAGTAGCCTCTGTCACTTTCCAGGTCCTCAACATTACCTGTGTAAAAAACCACGTCAATCTAAACTGAACAAATGCGTAAAAAATAGCGACGCATACATACATACATACATACAAACATACATACATACAAACATATATACATACATACATACATACATAAATGTTTGTTTGTTTTCCCGGGATTAAAGGTAGCTTTTTCACTTTTCAAGTCCTCATCTTTACCTATGCAAAAAACCACGTCAATCTGTAACTGTATATATGTGAAAAGTAGAGTACCAATATCCCACAGGAACTGTTTGTTTTCCCGGGATAAAAAGTAGCCTTTGTCACTTTCCAGGTCCTCAACTTTAGCTGTGTAAAAAACCACGTCAATCTAAACTCAACAAATGCGTACATATTAGCGACATACATACATACATACATACATACATACATGCATACATACATACATACATACATACATGTATACATACATATATAATAGCCGCGTAATTAAAAGATAAATACGTGTAAAGTAGCATGCGGAAATCCCGCAGGAACTGTTTGGTTTACCGGGATATAAAACAGCCTTTGTCACTTTTCAGGTCCTCAACTATGACTATCAAAAAAACCATGTTAATCTGTAACTTCGTTGGTGCATAATTGAAGGATTAATATGTGAAAAGTAGCATACGAATATCCCGCGGGAACTGTTTGTTTTTCCGGGATGATAAGTAGACTTTGTCACCTTTCAGATCCTCAACTATGCCTATCCAATAAACCACGTAAATCTGTAACTCCGTTTTGAAGGATGAATATGTGAAAAGTAAGAACCGTTTGTTTTCCCGGGATAAAAAGTAGCCTTTGTCATTTTTCAGGCCCTTTACTTCACCTGTGCAAAATAATCACGTCAATCTAAAACTCCATTGCGCGTATTTTTAAGGACAAATGCGTAAAAAGTAGCGATGCTATCCCGCAGGAAGTGTTTGCTTTTCCGGGATAAAAAGTAGAAAAAGTAGCCTATGTGCTATTCCAGACTATAATCTATATATCTGTGCCAAATTTCAGCAAAATCGGTTCATTCTTTGTCGCGTTAAAGAGTAACAAACATCCATCCATCCATACATCCATCCTCACAAACTTTCGCATTTATTAAGTATATTTCCGGGATAAAAAGTAGCCTATGTGCTATTCCAGACTATAATCTATGTCTGTGCCAAATTTCAGCAAAATCGGTTCATTCGTTGTCGCGTTAAAGAGTAACAAACATCCATCTATCCATCCATCCATATATCCATCCTCACAAACTTTCGCATTTATAATATAAGTAGGAGGAAGTAGGAGGAAGTAGGATAGTAGGATAGGTAGTAGGAACATACATACATACATACATACATACATACATACATACATACATACATACATACATACATACATACATACATACATACATACATACATACATACATACATACATACATACATACATACATACATACATACATACATACATACATACATACATACATACATACATAAATGCCGCGTAATTAAAAGATAAATATGTGAAAAGTAGCATACTAATACCCCGCAGGAACCGTTTGTTTTCCCGGGATAAAAAGTAGCCTATGTGCTATTCCAGACTATAATCTATGTCTGTGCCAAATTTCAGCAAAATCGGTTCATTCGTTGTCGCGTTAAAGAGTAACAAACATCCATCCATCCATCCATCCATCCAAACATCCATACATCCATCCTCTCAAACTTTCGCGTTTATAATATTAGTAGGAAGTAAGAGGAAGTAGAAGGAAGTAGGATAGTAGGATAGGTAGTAGGAACATACATACATACATACATACATACATACATACATACATACATACAAACATACATACATACATACATACATAAATGCCGCGTAATTAAAAGATAAATATGTGAAAAGTAGCATACTAATATCCCGCAGGAACCGTTTGTTTTCCCGGGATAAAAAGTAGCCTTTGTCATTTTTCAGGCCCTTAACTTCACCTGTGCAAAAAAATCACGTCAATCTAAAACTCCATTGCGCGTATTTTGAAGGACAAAACGTAAAAAGTAGCGATGCTATCCCGCAGGAAGTGTTTGCTTTTCCGGGATAAAAAGTAGCCTATGTGCTATTCCAGACTATAATCTATGTCTGTGCCAAATTTCAGCAAAATCGGTTCATTCGTTGTCGCGTTAAAGAGTAACAAACATCCATCCATCCAAACATCCATACATCCATCCTCACAAACTTTCGCATTTATAATATTAGTAGGATACATAAAAATTATGTACTACATGATTAAATCACTCATTACTCTCTACAAAAAATCCCTGAGGGAATATATTTAACTATCTGATTTAAGTCACAATAATAGCTTTTGTGTTTTAAAATTTAATTAGATCGCCTTTATCATCGTATAGTATTAATTCTTTCTAACTAATACATATATAAATGCGAAAGCGGGTTTGTTTGTTGGTTTGTCCATCAATCACGCTGCAACAAAGCTACGGATTGACGTGATTTTTTGGATAAGTTAGAACCTGGAGGGTAACATAGGCATTCCGGAAAATCAAAGAGTTCCCGCGGGATTTTAAAAATGAAATCCACGCGGACGAAGTCGCGGGCATCAGCTAGTCGGATATAATTCGGAGAGAGCGTTTAGGAACTTCACAACCCTATGTCTCCTTCACCGTTCTACCACAGAACTGCGAGAAGTCGTGAGCGTTGGCATCCGTACGTGGTGGAAATCCAGCCTAGTCGCACGAAATGCTTTAATTCAACGTTTCTAAAACGAACAGCCAGCATCCGTGTTTCCTGTCACCTATAATTTGAGTACCTTCAAGGAAAGAGTGAATAGGCATCTTCTGGGCAAGCGCGCTCCAACCTAGACCTCATCATTGCATCCCAGCGTTGATTTTCGTCAAGCGCAACTTGCGCTGCGCAAGCCTATCTATTAATAAAAAAAAGCCATTCAGATAGAGAATAGCCCCCTGATGATCAAAGTTCTTCTAAGACGAAAGGCTATGACAACCAAACTATTGAGTTTGACACTATTCAACAATAGTGAACTACGGAGAGTTTTTAGTCGATGACAAGAAAGCCCTTTCCTGCTATCTCACGTGATGGTAAGTGACGATACAGTTTACAATGGTAGCGCATAGATGAGTCATCAACGACCATAGGGGTGGTAGCCAGCCCGGTGAGGTGGTAATAAGGTAAAAGGGAAAAAAAGGTTGAGGCATCGAACTTAACTCTTAGAACAGAAGATTGTTATGTAGGCTCCGAACGTAGGCTCAAAACAAACAATGAATGTGTGAGTGCCATGTATTTATTGTCTGGTGTTGGTACTGATAATCGCGTTTTTGATGGTTATTTTATGCCGCTGTATAAGAAAAGTTATCAATTTTAATTTAACTCTTCTTAATTCAGATGTTTTTATTACCTTTGCTTTTGATTCCATCATTATTTGTTTTCACTCAAGCCTTACGTTCATTACAAAAGCGATATTAAACCCGCGGTTCATTACACCCGTGTTGATTGATGCGTACTGCCCATTGATATACAAAACTTACTCCGATACTCAAATCTCTCGAATTCCCGAAATTAAAATATAGGGATTATTGAAATAAGAATATTATGACCTAGATGATATGATACTAGAATTTGTCCGCGTGGATTAAGGTTTTTTAATTCCCGTGGGAACTCATCAATTTTCCGTGATAGTAAAATGTAGCCTATGAGTTAATTCTGTATAGTGAGCTATCTCCATTCCAAATTTCAGGCAAATCGGTTCATTCATTGTGGCCTGAAGGAGTAACAAACATCCATTCATCCATCAGGGTGTACAGCCCCTGTATCCAAATTACACTTCTTTGTATCGCTTCTCTTTCTACGATAGTTGTCACTTGAAGTTTTGGCTAGGGCTAGACTAGATGGCGTTGCAACTGATCAAAGACAGAAGTGTATTGATAATATTTCGCGACATTTTGTATTATAAATGTTTTAAATGCTAAAAAAAACAATACAAAATGTCGCGAAATATTATCAATACACCTTTTTTTTGATCAGCTGCAGCGCCATCTAGTCGAGCCCTAGCCAAAACTTCAAGTGACAACTATCCTAGAAAGAGAAACGATAGGTACAACGAAGTGTAACTTGGCTAGAGGGGCAGGTCTTCTCTCGAATGAGAAGGTTTTATCAAAGAATTATCTTTGGTTATTGAATATCAATGGGTAGCGTTTATTTTGGGATTATGCGAGCTCATTCGACGTAATAACGATCGTTGCAGTTACCGAATGATTAAACGCTCTCCTCGAAATCGGATAATGTAAACGTTTACAGTTTACTTTTGTATCTGTTTGTTATACTTTTACACAACTTTACTATTCATGCACTTCAGGTTGTTCACCATCGAAAGTTACAAAATAACGTCATACTGGTGCCGTTGACAAAAATAATAATTGTATTATACACTGTAACTACGACTGTTATGGAAATTTTCTTTTTTGTCAATGCTTTTCATGTCATGACGTCTTCAATGTCGTGTCTTCAATTTCTGATTTCGTATTTTTCTCCTCTTCAAAGAAAGCTAATTAAATTTGCGTTAAGTCTGCGATATGCAAAACTTTTCTTTTTTTACTCATCATAAAAAAACGACACTCGAACTATAATAACCAAACAACAATAAATAACTAATTTAAATTTCACAAAATTGTTAATAAAAAGCTGAAACACTTATACTATCATCAACATCATCAACATCATTAGCAACCCATCAACGGCTCACTACTGAGCGCAGGTCTCCTCTCAGAGAAGGGTTATAGGCAGGGCGAATTGGCGGACTTCACACACCTTCAAGAACATTATGAAGAACTCTCAGTTGTGCAGGTTTCATCACGATGTTTTCCTTCAACAAAATTGTTAATAAAAAGCTGAAACACTTATACTATCATCAACATCATCAACATCATTAGCAACCCATCAACGGCTCACTACTGAGCGCAGGTCTCCTCTCAGAGAAGGGTTATAGGCAGGGCGAATTGGCGGACTTCACACACCTTCAAGAACATTATGAAGAACTCTCAGTTGTGCAGGTTTCATCACGATGTTTTCCTTCACCGTTGAAGCAAGTGATATTTAATTGCTTAAACGCACTTGACTCTGATGTCAGAGGTGCGTACCCAGGATCGAACCTGCAGCCCCCCGAATAGGAGACCACAGTCCTAACCACTAGGCTATCACTGCTTGATATGATCAGTATGCTTATACTATACTAGCTATAAAATACTAGCTTTGCCGACTTGCTTTTATTGCTTGGAGTTAGGTTTTAGGTTACAACTCGTGAGAACGGTGGAATTTTTTTTGGGGTAAATGGTAGCCTTGATCACTTTCCAAGTCCTCAAAAATACCCCATGCATATATAATTTCGATGCGTTGCTCCGTTGCTGCGTTTTGCATTTGAACAAACCAACTAACATGTACCTACAATCTTTGGCATTTATAATTTTAGTAAAGATTTTCAGTCGAATTAAACGCACGTCGGTGATGATGAAATTGACATTAAAAACTATCTCCGTAACGCGGTGCATACAAACGAAGTTTGATTCTATTTGGTAGATCATACTTCAATTTCCAAGGTGCTCCCAAGGTGCTGGAGTATCGACCCCGCACCGGGAAACGCAGTGTTGGCAGACCCACCACTAGGTGGACCGACGACATCAAACGAGTCGCAGCGTGCCGCTGGATTCAGGCGGCGCAAGCCCCAGTCTTGTGAAAGTTCATGCAAGAGACCTTTGTCCATTAGTGGACGTCTATCGGCTGACAAAGAAGAAGAAGACTTCAATTTCATCGAAGAAATAAAATTAAAGTTAAAATCAAAATCATATTATAATTTGTATAAAATATTAGAAGTTCAGTAAATACCGCTCTTGTTCTAAATCAGTTAACCCTAAAGTTTACAAGCAAAACGTGGTCCGAACAGTTATAGCGTGACTGCTTGGAGTTTTCTATATCACGAGAACAGTAACAACGTCTGGTAGCTTGTGATATCTATGATCTGTACTTAATCTTGATTTGACGTAATTTAAATACGACCAGTTACTGTTAACAGTAGTTCGTGTTTTAGAATAACAGCCATGCGATTTTGGAAGAAAATCTTATTTATTTGAACGCTGGCCTACTACTGGTCACAGGGTACCTGGGTACAGGTCTTCTCTCGTGTGTGGTGTACCTATGTGTATCTATATAACATAATGTATAAAATTCAAAGTCCTGACTGATATATCAACCTTCAGTCCAAAGTACTGGAGTTAAAAGCTTGAACCTTCGACACTAGGTTTCTTTTAAGACGTACGCTGGGTGCCTAAGGATTTTTTGAGATTTCACCTCCAAGGGGGTAAAATAGTAAAGTCAAAGTTTGTATGAAAGTATGTCATTTTTCAAGTTATATCCATAAAACTTGTCATTTTGGCGTCCGATTGAAAATAAAGAAGTACTTAGATGTTTCACAGTTTTTGGAAGTAATTCCACCTCAAAACCTAATTCCACGCGGAATCACGTCGCGAAGTCGCGGGGGCTAAAGCTGGTAAGTACTGTATAAACCTTCAAATGAACCGCACGCCATCGAATACAATTTTACCCTCACCACCTGGAGTATTTCCACCATTTGCTGTGCCAGATCTTTTTTCCGCGCCACACTGTGAAACCAACTCCTTTCGACGGTGTTCCCACTTAATTAAACATGGGTCATTCAAGGGGCGCACCAAGAAATTCCTGAAAAGCCGTATACGTAACGCATTTTTGGTGCCTCTGGTGCTACAAACATTCATGCAGCGGCGATAATCACTTAACATCGTGTGACCCGCCTGCTCGTTTGCTCGCTATTCATATAAATAAATTCGAACTAAAAATCACAAACTTATATAGTTTCTAGAGCATATTGAGTCAAAAGACTATTTAAGTTTGATTTTGGATAATTTATATTAAAAACTTAAAGTTAAACGTTAAGACATGTAAGAAGTTTTCAATATTTTCTTTAAAATGATTTCTCACTGACATTAAAAGGTAGGTATTAATTATTTCTCTTAAAAAATTGCATATAGTAAAATCTTCCTTGAGAAAAGGGAAAGAGTTTAACGGTTTTTAGTACTTGTTTATTCTGCCCACGAAGTTCTGAACAACATGAAAAAGTTACTTACCAAAGATTATGGCAACAAAACTTTGAAAGTATCGGATGAATATTTAAGAGAGGACCTTATTTGGAATATCCGCAAAATTATATTGTTGGGAAATTTATCCTCGTTTAAGCAGTTTTTATACAGTTCAAAAGTTAACAAAAATAAGGTTTGTCTGCTTATCTCTACTTTATGTTAAGGTCGGAAAAACGTTGGAAAATTTCTAAGGTCGGAATTGATTTAACCAAATTTCAGAGAATTTTCAATTTTGGAAAATTATAAATAATTATGAATGCAAAGTTAAGTAGATATATATATATATCTACGTTACTATGAATTCAAAGTTATTATTACACATAAACCATCATATCGTGAGGAGACCTGATAGTTTCCCATGCCGTATGCATGCATGACCGTAAGCGTCGACGTGGTCACCGCAGTGGCAACGGTGAGGCTGGGTTATTTTGGCGCCGAGCCTAAGGCCAACTACCACTGCAAGAGTGGCGTGGTTTAAAAGAGTGCCTAGATTAGCAGAAGGGAGAGCATGGAGCCAGTGGCCGGATTCTTTCGCAGAGACAGCGAGAAGACGAGCACGGTCTTTAGAATTTGCTTCCATTAACATTGCGTCAAAAGTTTTTTTACAAATAATGTCATCCCACTGTCTCTGGGAAGGAAGAGAAACCGGCAATTGATTTGGGCTAATCGCTGACCATTCATTTCTTGCATCTGCCAAGTACGACACCTCAATTGATCCCAAAGACTGGGATATAATTTTTTCAAAGAGAGTGTGTGTACTATAAACGGAGGAAAGAAATGCTGGCAGTGAGACACCAAAAATTTTGCGGATTCCCAGACCTCCATACCTGATCGGAACAGAAGCCTGGGCCCATACTTGATCATCTATCGGACAATTTAAGATGTCAGATAGAATATTTTGTATAAAATTATCCAAATTTTCCAATAAATTATTAAATTTCCGAAGGGGTGAACATCTTAGGAAATAAGTAAATTTTGGAACAAATAAGCAGAATCATGATGGTCATTGCCATATGAGGATTAATATCGAAAAGGTGATGGGAAGTGTTTTTGAATTTAGAAATTAAGTCAGTAAAAAATTGAGGAACTGAGGCCTCTAGAACAGGTGCTCCTAGGAGGCGAAGTGACTCATCATTTAAAATTTTAATACCCGGAGCTAAAGTATTGAATTTATTTATTATGTGCAGTTTAGATTCCGCCGAAAAAGAATTAGGAATATAAATTTCACATTTATCAAAGTTAAGTTCCAAGCCAATAGTTTTAAATTTTGATATAATAATTTCTAAATCCTCCAAAACCGAATTCACTTCGCCGCCCAAGGTTCCATCATCCAAATACCAAACATTGAATTTGGAATTTAGAGCCGAAATTATAGGGTGGATGGCCAAACTAAAAATAACTGGTCCAAGCGGATCCCCCTGCTGACAGCCGACAGCGGAGCTCAGAACATTCTTTTTGTGTACGAGCTTTGAAGGTTCCCGGTAGCACTGCGCCAAGTACGGGAAAAACTGTGGAAATTTATTTTTTACTTCTGAGAGGAGGACCCCCCGATCCACTGAATTGAAGGCATTCTTCACATCAATTTTAAGGAGTACCTCCTCCCGGGAGCTAAGGAGGAATGTGTGAGCAGCATGAACAGCTGCTTCACATCCCCCCTTTACCCCAAAGCCTAACTGAATTGGGACAAAATTAGAAGATATCAAAGGAAGAATTTTTTTACAGCAAATTTTGGAAACGACGCGCCGAATCGTTGAACCCACTGCTATGGGGCGAATACCACCATCCTTTTTTTTTAGGGCACATAAATTTGCTCCATATAAGGTTTTAGTTATTTCATGGGGTACTCGTCCAGATAGCATCAGGTTCACCAGATCAGTGATGGATTTCAGAAGAGTACCACCTACGTCAACGTTTGCACCACAAACTAAGTCTCTAAAGTGTTGTGGTGACAAACCATCGAGCCCTGCAGCGGAACCACTTCTGAAAGACATCAGAGCTCCCAGCACGTCATTTGTAGTGGCCTGAAAAAGAAAATCGTTATTTGTCGGTGGGTCTGGAAAAGAGGAATCAGGAGAAGGAGATGGGTGTTTAGAACGCAGTGCTTCCAGAGTCTCCGCTGTATCAGGGGCAATTGTGTCACTGGAGAATAAAAGTCGAGCCGCTCCCTTAAGGTCGCCGTCGCTTATTTTATTTTCAATAATTTTTTTTTTTATCATAATTATGTTTCAGATATTGATGAGATTGTGTATGTGTTACGTGTAGTGGATTTAACTATATGGTAGTATTGTAAATATTGCTGTCATTTATAGTGCAGTTATTTTTTATTTTCTGTGTAAGGGAGAGGTTTTGACTCTTATCCGCGTGTAGCGTGCGGTACGCGAAAGTGAGCAGGAGCTCCCAGCTACGACAGGTGTTATGAGAGATGACATTATCTATAGTTTTTTTTAAAGAACATGAAACTGAATGGCGTGATCCTCGAGGAATGCGTCTGATTAATTGAATGGAATTCTTTAAAGTACTTAATGATTCCCAAAGGTTACCATCAAGTCCTTTAATTGGAAGGGAAGTACATGAAATGGGAGGTATCGTTGATGCAAATGATGATTTGTGAACTCTACCTACATGAATTTTCAAACCTTTACTATTTTTAAAATACCGAGGCTGGGAACACTGCTCACAACGCACGCTATCCTGCGACATAAAAAAAAACCCCGGCTGTCTCAACCTAGAACAAGTGGCTCGGCGCCACAACAACACATATGACTTATATTATACCTATACAAAAAAAACCTAAAAATAAGAAAAAATACAAAATAGCAGCTTAAAATTCACACTACACACTTCACAATTTAACTTGGTTAAGGCATTTGTCTTCGAGCTTCTTTACCGAGGATTCCCTTACAGAAGATGCTGCCTCATTATCCTGCGTGGATCTTCAAATAAAACTTCTGTAGTAAAGTTCGTTATCTGCCCTTTCAAGCTACTTATCCTCTGGTTCAGATTGAGCCACGACATATTATTTAATATTACACGAAATTAAGTCCACAAATCACAGGCAAACGTATGGCATCAAAATATTATGGAAATATAGATGTAAACAGTAAATAAATCGCAATTTTTGTAGCTGACAGCTGTTGACAGATTTCCTCTTGGTTGCAATTTTTCATGTGAAACTTATTAATATTTACTCGTAATATTATTATGTTTTATTTATTTATATAGATGTAAGATTTAATGTAGAATTACATTAAATAGAAATGAGCCATATTACATAATTATTTACTTTATTTTTCTTTTTTTAATTTAATTTAATTTTTATTATTTGTTGTTATAGCGGCAATAGAAATACATAATATGTGAAAATTTCATCTGTCTATCTATTACGGTTTACGAGATACAGCCCGCTGACAGACAGACGGACGGACGGACGGGCGGACGGACAGCGTAGGCTTAGTAATAGGGTCCCGTTGGTACCCTTTGGGTACGGAACCCTAAAAATTGCCTCCCAGGTGCCTGCTTTCGACCTTTTTGCCTTCGAGACTTACCCGTCAGTATACAAATAATAATAAATAATGTGCCGTGTGGTGACGGCAAATCAGAATACAGTTGTCACCACCCCTCTTCCCGCGGGTGTCCTACGAGGCGACTAAGGGAATATAACGGAGAACGGGCAGCAGCGTCCTCTGTGCTACTACTACCATCTACTGCGATCACCAACCCGTCTGCCCCGCGTGGTGATTATGGGCAAACCCTCCCCTTGGGAGAGGCCTTTAGTCCAGCTGTGGACTGTTATAGGATGATGATGATACAAATAATAATTATTTACATGTACCCGTGATAATTTTAACAGCTTAATAATTAAGCTGTTAAAATTCTCATGGGGACTCCTTGATTTTTGTGATAAATAAGTAGGTATCATATCACCGCCAACATAAATATATACACAAATGAAATGCGAGATTTCTAACATTACTATGGATTCAATTTCGTTATGAAGATATGAAGAAGATATTCCTGTAGCAATTATATCATTCGAAACCGCTGGAACGAAACACAGGAGCCCAGAATTCCGTATTACAAAGACTTTGAACCGAATATTCTGAGCGTAACGCGATTCTCAAGTGTATAATAATGAACAGTGCTACGAAATTACGTAGCGCCTCCGTAGGTTTATTTCCGACGATTAAATATGATTTATAAGCCGTGACGTCATAAGGCTTGAGAGTCAATTTGAATCATCGCTCCGGGAGACACAAGGAGCATGAAATTACGTTTATTCTATTATTATAGTTACTTCAGTGGAATTGTGAAGGAAGCGACACGTGTAAGAATACTACATGGATGGTAGGTATGTCTAAATTTTTTAATTTGATGATAAGATAGTTCTAGACTACGATCTCGCCTGATGGCAAGTGACGATGCAGTTTAAGATTGTAGCGGGCTAACTTGGACTGGGGAATGGCAGTTTTAGTTAAGCCCTAATAGGTTAACAATAGGTAAGGTAATCGGTAAGTCACTCAGAGAGCTATGGAGAGGCCTATGTTAGGAGTTTCTCTTAAGGACAGGATTCGGAATGAAGAGATCCGTAAGAGAACCAAGGTCGCCGACATAGCCCAAACCATTAGCAAGCTGAAATGGCAGTGGGTAGGCCATGCTTGTCGCAGAAACGATGGCCGTTGGAGCCGAAAAGTTCTAGAGTGGAGACCGCGAACTAGTAAGCGTAGTGTGGGGCGCCCACCAGCACGTTGGACCGATGATATAAAGCGGGTGGCGGGAAGTGGCTGGATGAGGAAGGCTGAGGACCGGGTGTGGTGGCGTTCTCTGGGAAAGGCCTATGTTCAGCAGTGGACGTCCGCAGGCTGAGATGATGATGATGATGAATAGGTTAACGCCCTCAGCCGGAGCGCTAAATTAAAAAAAATTGTGAGCCGTCGTGGGACGCCTGGCAGATGTGAAACATCGAAATTATTTTGTAAAAGTAATATGCAGAAAAGAACAGATTGTGATAGGAACTAAATATGTCACTAAGTATACATATAACATCGCATGGCGACGCGTCGCCACGGCATGCGTCGCCACGCCAGAAATCTGAACATTTCAGAAAATATACATTTCGAATTTGTCCCATTAAAAATTATAGACACTTTATAACGGTAAGTTGCGTTTTAATAACATCATCATTATTAGCAACTCATCAACCACTCACTACTGAGCGCACTGATGCGCAGATCTCTTGTCACAAAAGGGTTCAGAGCCCACCACGCTGGTCCAATGCAAATTGGCAGACTTCGTTCAGAACATCCTATTATAGACCTCTGAGTAGTGCAGGTTCCCTCACGAAGTTTTCCTTCACCAGAAGAATGTGATATGTATTCAATTGTTTAAACTCACACAATCCGAATTGTTCAGTTTTATACTTAAGTACCTACTCAAAGTACTCATTTTGGAGTATCAGTGCGTAACATGAATCTCAAGCGTGTAATAACTAACAGTACCACCGAATTACCCAGCCACGATGCAGCTTTATCCTCGACAATAAATATGATTTATACGCCGTGACGTCACCACTTCTAACTCCAGAGCATTTTGAATCGTCGCCCAGGGAAAAAGCGGAAAATGAGGAATAAAGTTACTACTTAAAAACTTATTCGAAAAACCTGTTTATTGTTACTTAAAAACTCAGACAATATTTTTGGAGAAAAATGTATGAAAGTTTGAAACAATTTATTAGATTTAAGGCCTATTTCGCAATCGCAAATCACAAATCGCAAATTGCACAAAATATTCAAACTCATTTAGCCTACTTAACCTAGTAGCCTCACATTAAAATTTCGTCCTTTCTTTTTGAGCCCATTTGAAATTAAACAAAAAAAATTAAGTGGCACTCGGGAGACTGCCGCGGTAAAGCTATTGCATAGCATTTTATATCAACTTATGCAATTATAATATTTTAATTTATAATATAAAAAACAAACGAACAAGAAAAGCGCACTGTCACTACTTCGCGAGTGAGATTCGAACCTGCGACATCATACACCATACGGTAAAGAAAGCGGCCGCTCGCCCACTGCGCCAAACAGAGCTACTTGTGAACCTCTAAAATGTTGAACGCTTGCTGAACGACGGTGTTAGGTTTATTTTCGTTACGGAATTTCTTGATTCGGTCGCCGCGCTCAAACTGTTTGTCCTAGTTCAAAGCCCGCGATAAAAGCTATGCAATAGCTTAAAAATTTTTCTTTTGCGATAAAGTTGGGCAATCATTATTACATAATTAAAAGCATCTATGTTTGTTTGTGTTTACGTTGCGAATAACCTACTAAGCCGATTTGATATTGCGTCAATTAATAATATAATTATCTGACATACTTAAGGCTACCCATGTTAAGGCATCGAATTGAATACTGACAAGAAACTACAGAACCCTACCATGTGTGTGGCTTGACTCGCATTAGACCGTTTATTTCTTGTTATTAACAGTTTTACAGCGCTAATGGGCAAGGTTCCATCGCCCACTTGTTCAAAGTGCAATGTAGTGAAGGATGTGCTACACATAATGGCTGAATGACTCCGGAACGAGGCTGAGGGGTTGGAATTCTATGAAACATGAAACCTATATAATGACAATAGAGTGGAACAGCATTCTTACCATGCCGGCATCCGAGAAGGCTAGATATAATGTTAAATATAAACTTAAACGAGTTTATATATAGTATAGTAGGCTTGAATTTAAATGATTTTTAACCGACTTCAAAAAAGGAGGAGGTTCTCAATTCATCGGAATCTTTTTTTTTAATCATGTATGTTCATCAATTACTCGAAGACGCCTGAACCGATTTGTAAAATTCTGCTTTCTTTTTAGTATTTGTCAGACAAAACATTGTGAATTACAAAAAAAGGGTGATTTACACGATAGGCAGGTTAGAGATCAAAACAGGCTCGTGATTCCTCGATTGCGCCTCAAGAGGGTCCGAAAGACATTTGTGGGAATGGGCGTGACGTTTTATAATAAAATTCCACAGTCGATCTTAGACTTGCCTTTACACAAGTTTAAGAAATCAGTTAAAACTAATCTCATGAAAAAAGCATAATATTATACAATTGAAGACTATATAAATGACAAAAAAGCGTGGATATAAATCGTTCCAGCGATTTATGAGACAGTAGGTAATGATTAACCTGTAAATTTTCTTTTTCCTCATTGTGGAAACACTGCATACATAGCAAAATATCTACTATATTGTAAACTTGTTTTGAAAAGAGCAACTGCCGAGTTTTTTGCTGGTTCTTCTCGGCAGGAACGGCATTCCGAACCAGTGGTAGACTCATCGACGATTCAAAAGCACTTGTAAAAAAGTTTATTTGAATAAAAAAATTTCTATCCTATTCTATTCTTTCGTTTGAAAGCGTACACTTCCCAGGTGGTCCCATTTAAATTTTATCGAAATCGCTTGAGCGGTTCTTAAAAATAAACATTAAATTACATACATACTTTGTTGTGGTGCGGATGTTTAAAGTCGGTTTTTTAAAAATATTTTTTTATATTAAATTATATATTTTATTGTACACTAATTAAAAATTCAAAAAATTCAAAATTCAAAATCATTTATTTCATGTAGGCCAACTTGTGGCGCTTATGACAAGTCGTGACTCTACCACCGGTTCAGAAAGCGGATTCTGCTGAGAAGAACCGGCAAGAAACTCAGCAGTTGCTCTTTTCAAAATTACACATTTTACAATATTTTTTGTAGGTAATATGTATTTACATTTAAATAACTTTTTATAATATATTGTGGGCAGCTGGATGCCATGCCGATTTACCCCATGCAACTTGTTAGAATAGAATATTTCCAACAATACGATGATATAATATTTATAGAACAACTCCAAAAATACATAAGTACAATATTCAATACATGTCAAGACTGGCAGACCAGCAGCCCCGCTTCCGACGGTGGCACCCGTTCACGAGCATGACGCATGATCCAGCCATTGCTTCGCTCAACCATATTTGAGGGAACGTAACAACCCGCACCACACGACACCACCTACAGAAACGTTAAAGAGAGTGTGACATACTCTACTACCCATGTCAAGACATCGAATTTATCTAATCTAATACAGTACTATTACTATTCAAATACTCTTTTCAAGATCCCATGCAACTTTATCATTAAGAAAGTCATTAACTTTGTAATAACCGCGACTCAGTAAGTGAGTTTTTACGCATTCTTTAAATTTGTGCAGTGGCAAATCTAGCAATTCCTTCGGAATCAGATTATATAAGAATATAAAAACTACCTAAGAAATTAAATGTGGCTGTGAGAAATAGATGTACACAATATTATTTGCGAATTTCAAATAGTTATTTTATTAGGTAAATCATTAAGTTTTTATTGATTTTTCGATCAATATGATTAAAAAATTTCAAAACACGAGTCTCGTATTCGTTGAACTGAAATTTAACAACATTTTTTGGAAGTAGTTAAAGGCTTATGCGCTCTATTAGGTGGTAAAACCTCCGCACAAAAATTCCTATACCGCAGCTGATTGTAACGATGCCACCAAAACCAATCAGAAAGATGGATTACACTTACTGGATACATATTCGTGCTCCAATTTGTTAGCCGTTATATTTTAATCTCTATTCACGTATACCTATGAATGATCGGCTTGATACTTGAATTCAATTCCGATTAAGCAAATTAATTTGAATGCGTGGCTCGTGATTGCTAAAAAAATTCCTGAAATATATATTTTTATAATTCTTCAGCACGTCCCCGCTGTAAAACGGTTGGAGAAGATTTAATGGCTCTTATTAGCCAGAATGATAAGTCAGAATTCATATTTTTAGATTTCAGAGGGTCGAAATTTTAACCTGGCAACTTATGAAAAGTTTGAAAAATCGCTATCAAAATCGAAAAATAAAACTGTCGAGTATCTTTTTTCTGTCGTCCTATATCTACTTGTCGTCCGATAAGTTCTACTATAAATATATAATATGTAAACCTATTTCATAGCTTTTATAGTTAAACTGAAATACAAATCTATTTATCAACAATATATGTCTACAAATATATTTTGAGTAAGAGATTTTGTTAAGAATTCAAATCTCATCTTAGATACTAATATTATAAAGAGGAAAGATTTTTTGTTTGTTTGTACCGAATAGGCTCTGTAACTACTGGACCGATTTTAACCATTTTTTTACCAAAAGAAAGCTAAGTTACCAGGAAGTAACATAGGCTATAATTTATTAAAAAAAATTAGAGATCCTTAAGGAAATTGCAATAATGTTACATGTTTGTAGGAAAATATTGCCTATAAAATGAATTATTTGGCGCGTGCTGAGAAAACTATTGATGATACATAAAAATAATGTACTACATGATTTCATTATTCTCTACAAAAAAGTCGCCGAAGGAATACATCTATCATATTTAAGTCACAATAGTAGCTTTTGTGTTCTAAAATTTAATTAGATCGCCTTTATTATCGTGGTATTAGTTCTTCCTTACTAATATGTCATACTAATATTATAAATACGAAAGTGTATTTGTTTGTTGGTTTGTTGGTTTGTCCTTCAATCGCGCTGCAACAGAGCTATGAATCGACGTGATTTTTTGCGTGGGTATAGTTGAGGACCTGGAGAGTGAAATAGGCTCCTTTTAATCCCGGAAAATTAAAGAGTTCCCGAGGGATTTTAAAAACTACATCCACGTGGATGAATTCGCGGGCATCAGCTAGTACTTATATAAATTTAATAAAAAAATTGGTTGTCTGCAAAGTCGGTTTACGGACGATAGTTTTACGTGATAACGTCATAAAGAAACATTGACGATGACTGGCTGACGGCGGCGACGCTTAGGCCGATCGTGCCTCTCTATCGCTTGTTGAAAATACATAAAAAAACCGGCCAAGTGCGAGTCGGGCCTCGCTCTTTTAGGGTTCCGTACATATGACCAAATCACTTTTTTTTAAATTAGATACATACCTATTTAGATATCTTAGTTCTTATATAGTACTAAATTAGCATATGATGGGGAAAAAATGACGATTATTTTGGTCACAACTTACAAACCGCATTATAAATCGGTATTTTCAGTATTTTTTGTTTAAAAACACTATATAATACATAATATACCTAAATTTCAAACTCCTAACTATTTAGTTTAGTTTTTGAGATAGACCCCCTAACAAAATTGGTCTAAAACCGAAAATTTGACAAACCCCCATTTCTTCATTTTTGTTTCTAAAAAATAAAAAAATATATATTTGAACTCTACATAATTAGCTCTAGATAATGACACCCCACATGCCGGGGTAAAAAAATAAAATTTTATTTCGACTCCTTTTCCATGTATGGGAGCCCCTTTTATTTTTCAATTTAATTTTATTTTTATTATTTGTTGTTATAGCGGCAATGGAAATACACAATATGTGAAAATTTCAACTGTCTATCTATTACGGTTTACGAGATACAGCCCGCTGACAGACGGACGGACGGACGGACGGACGGACGGACGGACAGCGGAGGCTTAGTAATAGGGTCCCGTTGGCACCCTTTGGGTACGGTACCCTAAAAACCGACAAATTGAGAACCTCCTCCTTTTTTAAATCGGTTAAAAAGGCTTGTTAGTTATAATATTATAATATTTTAATTAATATCAATCGTACGTATAATACGGGATGTCTTATAATACTTATAGGTATTTCAATCAAGGTTTTTTTTGAGTTTTTTATACAGTTTTTCTTTTTTGTTTACAAAAAATCCTATTCAGCGAGAACAAAACAGTTTAATATAAACTTGTTTATTCAAACGTAAAAAAGATGAATGTGAATGGACAATGGACACGAATATAGGGCATTCCAATAAATAAGAGTACACAGATCTGGTTTTTCAGAATGGTTGATCTACAAACTTAGAACCCAAATAGCTCTGAAAAGAATGTTCTGATGACATGCACAGGCGTTTCCACATTTTAAAAACTGCCCTTACTTCAATCTATTTCTCTAGTCAATACAGTTGAAAAGAAACGCGAGAGGATTTCGTTGCTATGTTATTCTTCTTAAATGAAATACGTGCACTGATGTTCAAAGGTCTAAATGGACTTTCGGATTTCGGTCGCACCTTTAACCGTTGCTTGCGCTATTAGTCGTATTGACTACCTTAGCCTTTACCTTACCTAATGTGTTTTCATTTGCTTGTTTGTTTATCTGTTTGTTGTTCTTTTGTTCGACCTTGTTATTTTTATTCTGTGTAATAATAATGAAAAGCAATAAAATTATTTACCTTTGGTATTGTTGGGGCAATGAGGAGGGATAGACTTACGCCTTTATCTTCACTGGTTCGAGTCTTCTCTAGTCGAATTCGTGCCCAACAGTGGAATTTGGAGATATTTCTTGATGAACACTTCACAAAAAGTCTTGATTATTTATTATCACGTACCGGCCGGCGTTAGTTTTAAGTTTTATGAGCATTTAAGTCTTTTTAAATAGTTATTTTGCGAAAAACCCAAATTGCACTTTTCTTCACGTCGCGCAAGAGTTGACAAGTAGATTTTGACAAGACGGGGAGCGGGAAGGAATAGAATAGAAAAGAATTATTTTTTATTCAAATAAACTTTTACAAGTGCTTTTGAATCGTCGGTGAGTCTACCACTGGTTCGGAATGCCCTTCTTTCCGAGAAGAACCAGCAAGAAACTCGGCGGTTGCTCTTTTAAAAACAAGTTTACAATAGGTACTATACTATGTATGCACATGCAGTGTTTCCACAATGAGGTGAAGTTCCAAAAAATGCAAATTTACAATTCAATAGTTCTAGAGTACAGAGTGAGTCTATTACATAGATTATGGTGTATATGTCACCATGGAATATGTAATTGCATGAATAAAATGTAAAATATAATAATAATAAATGAGAGTTTATGTATGGCGCTACAGGTATTATCATTAGCTAGGTAGTGTAGTGCGCGGAAATTAAGAATAGTGATAAATTTTATTTTAAACCATGTTCTAGATAGTGCTAAACATTTCCTTGTACCTTTAGAATTTTCTCTACAAAAGAAATCCTATTAAACAAAAAACATGATAAATATTTCACTATCATTTCCGCCCAAGGAATCATCTTACTCCACATCAGAAATAGAGCCGGTGTTGGTACTGATTTACGACGCCATTAAGAGCCCTTGAAATTTAATCAGCCCGCATAACTCAGGGGAAGGCATAAAACTTGATATGATTTCAAAAATATAAAAGCATTTTCCTAAAGCATTCAGCGGCATGATGAATGCTTTTCTGTGCTAATGAACTCCAAGAGTTTACAATCGGTTAGTTTAAATGAAAAGTCATAAGAGTTTACAATCGGTTAATTTAAATGAAAAGTCATAAGAATTTTTTTCATTCATTCATTCATCTCAATCCATCGCCGTCCCACAGCTGGACACAGTTGTCCTTTAGATTCAGAATTGTTTAGGCCATAGTCCAATATGTATTGAGAACATTATGAAAAAAGAGTAATAAAATTCCTGTAGAGTAATTTAATAAACCGAAATTACTTTTCGCTCAATTTCTCAGCTTTTACTCTCATTGTTATTGTTATGAATAAATCAATCTGCCGATATTTGGACACCAGTGGTTTGGTAAACTTTAGATGGTAAACTTTAATAATATTTGGGTAACTCGTTATAATTGTTCATTTTAATGGCACCACAAATTTTGCCAAATTCCTAATTTAGCTTCACATTTTAGTTAATGTTGTAATTATTTGGAACTTAAAGATACAACCAACGTTCACAAAATTATGAATAATATTTATAATGTTTGTTTCAAAAGTTGTCCAGGCAGATTTACTCTAAGTGAATAGAAAATCAACTGAAACTTTTGTATGAATTGTTATAATAAATTCTAATAAATAATTATACGTGGAACGTTATTTTAAATGACATATTTTGAATAATTAAATCTGTTGTTATTACCGTAGATTAATTTATCAATTAAGAGGAAACCGATAAGTTGACATGAAAAATATATAATAATTATAATGCTAAACATTGCATTGCAGCCATCCGTGGTTGAATTGATGAGAAAAAGTCGTAATTCAGATTTAACTTGTCTTGGTTTTAAAGATGTTAAATTCGTAATCACTCAGAGCTTCTAATATTTTAAATATGTTCTACAAGATGATCTGCCCTGTCTTCACCTGAGTGGAATTTTTGATAAACGATAAGGGGGTAAAAATCCTGAAACACGTATTTCTTCATTTTTAACCAAAAGCACATTCATTTTTATGAATGTAACTTGAAAAATGACGCACTTTTGCACCCCAAATGGCTGATGACTTGAACATAATTAAATACTTATTAACGGTTCAGAGCGTCCCAAACTCTGTGTGTTTTGTGACAATTTGTTATAAGGACTAAAACATAAAAAATCAGAATGCACGACACTAATAATGGTCAAATTGAACTTTAAAAGTAACCTTTAAACGCCTTACGTCATAGCCGTCTCTATCTCCTTTAGAGAGCCATGAAGTAGAAGTCTGGCAACGTCGCAGGTAGGCCGTAGGTCTATCTATGGCTCTGTCAGTCGACATTGACAAGTTTGTGTTTGGTGTTTGGTTTTGCTTCGCGTCGTGTTATTTTGTATTTAAATCATAATTAATTAACAAAAGATACAATAATTTTGGTGTTTAATGTACGGTTTCACTCAAGGTGGATAGAAACCTTTTAGAAATACATCAGTTATGACGAGATAAATCCGTTTTCGTGATTAACTTTATATCGACTGCAAAGTATAACCAAAGCTGCTAAGGTAAGAAAGTTAAGTTTATTACTGACTGACTACTGTCAATATGTTTTAATGTAACTAATGAAGATATTTTCGATTAAAGATGTGTAGTAACTTACAATTAAGTGCCAGACTCATAATTTAAATAAGTATCTAGGTTTGAAAACATAACCTACAAAAGAAATACTCATATTATTTCATTTTGTTTGTTTATAAAAGTTATTTTAACCGTTTTAGATGCCAAGGAAATGCTGTGTGCCAGAATGCAAATCAAATTACGCCAGTGTTATCCGCATTGAAGGAGCTAAAAGTACATTTTCTTTCCCGAAAGATGCTCATCTCTCTCAAGCGTGGTTACGTGCGATTCCTCGAAAAGACTGGGTACCTACAAAACACTCAGTTGTATGCAGCAACCATTTTACAACCCATGAAATCCAGACTGAGGAAATTGTCATTGGAAGTGACGGACAAGTGTTTAAACAGCAATTGAAATACCCACGTTTAGTTGAGGGTGCAATACCCCATATATTCAATAATCTCCCATCATACATGTCGAAGAGCACTCCACCTCCAAGAAGCAACCCTGAAAAAAGGAGACAACGAGCTGAACTATTTCATGAGGAGCAGGTGTCTAAATTTTTAGAGAGTGACATAATTACATCATTCGAAGACTTAGTGCATAATTCCAAGAAAAGTTAGGAGACTTTAAATGGTTATATCGAGTGATACCTAATAAGAGGATTTATTTCTATTTGTTAAATCTTGATATTGAAAGTAATAATGGTGACAGTGACAGCAGTGTGAAAGTAGTTAATAGTGTGTTGGTGGATGAAAATCTAAGCATTCAGGTATATGTAAAAGGACATTTAATGCGTCATGAAGATTTAAGCTGGATATTACCTAGTGAACTTAAGCTAAGCAGATGGTCACAGCTTGAAAATATACTATCTCGTTATTATAACAATAGTTGTGAACCAACAAAGTCATTTGACTATTGTCTTGATAGGTCTATTAATTATTTGAATGAAGCAGTTAATATTGAAAATGATAATTTTGCTGCAGAGCTTGTTCTAGACCAAATGAAATTGTTAAAAAATAAGCAACGTAGATATAGTGTTGCTACACTTATATTTTCATTTGTGATATTTAGTATTTCCTCCTGTGCCTATAATACTTTGAGGCAATACCTAATCTTGCCAACTGCAAGACATTTGCAGCAAATAACTTCGATGACTGGCCTGTGTCCGAATTCACCAGAAAATAATTATTGTTATTTAAAATCAATATGCTCTACGTGGGTAGAAAGGGAGAAAGTTGTAAATTTATTGATTGATGAAATTTATATAAAATGTGGCCTAGAGTATAAGTCCAAAACTATTCTAGGTTACGCAGAAAATAATCCAAAAAATCTTGCCAAAACCGTCCAAACTTTTATGATTAGCTCTGCATTTGGTAACAAAAAAGAGGTTGTTAAGTTGTTACCAGTACATAATATATCTGGGAAATTCTTGTATGAAAATTTATTGCTCATTGTAAATTACATACAATCATTTGGATTGAAAGTACTTTCAATAATTTCTGATAACAATCGTGTAAGCCAAAATTGTTTTAAGTTATTAACAGATGAATCAAATTGTAGCTTCAGTAATCCTAAATATACAGATGAAAAAATATTTGTCTTGTATGATCCAGTTCATATCTTTAAAAACATTCGTAATAATTGGATAAATTTAAATAATTGTACTTTTACATATCCTGACTTACATGAAGATAATATTATAAAAAAAGCATCCTTTCATCATTTGCGAGAATTATATAGGACTGAAAAAAATAAGTTGTGTAAAAAAGCTTTTAAATTAAACAATAAATCTATCAATCCTAATACATTTGAACGGCAAAATGTCATGTTAGTAAACAATATTTTTCATGATACCACTATCGCTGCTGTAAAATCTGAGGGTTATGTGGAAACATCAGATTTTCTACAAATTATTAGGGACTGGTGGGATATATTGAATGTGAAAAACACAGTCAAAGGTCAAGTATTAAGAAAACATAACTCTACGCCAATATTTCATGGGGATGATGATAAATTGAAGTTTTTGAAGTCAGTCTGTATTTGGCTAAGAAAATGGAAATCTTTAGAAACTTGTGTAGGTTTGACAAGAGATACTTATGAAGCTATGTTGCATACCACATCTGTCATAATTGATATTTCAAGGTATTGTTTTGAAAATTTTAATTTTGTGGTGTACATACTTCTTGGGAAGTTTCAAACTGACAATATAGAAAAAAGATTTAGTAGGTACAGGTCACTTTCTGGATGTAATTATAATGTAGCTTACAGACAAATTGTTGAGTCTGAAAAAAAAATAAGACTTCAACACTTACTAAAGCAGCGAGATCTGGTCTTTCTCAAATCTTGTCCATCAGCTGAATGTTTTCAAGATGAAGTTAATATTGAGAAATTTATGTTTATAATAAACTGCAGTAATTATTTGGAAGCATGTGAAATCGATATTTCGTCTCAAATTTATGTATGTGGTTATGTTTCACATAGTTTACTAAATCGGTTTTCCTGTGAACATTGTAGAAATGTTTATATTGATGAAAATACGGCGGTAAATGATGAATATTTTAATTTGTTGCAAAGAGGGGGTTTATGTGCACCGACTGACCAAATCATGTTTATTTATTATCACATGACAGCAATTTTGGAATATATTATTAATGATGTTGATTTAGAAGTATCCTTCCTGGAATTTGTGCAACACAAAAGTTTACTTCATAATTTAACACTGTACAGGCTTCAAGCTGATACTTTTTATGTAGACTTTACAGCAGTGTGTAGTGTATGTGGAAAACAGAATAAAGAATATTATAGCATTGCTGCAAATATCTTGGCAAACATTATGCTAAATAATTATACTAAGCATAAGAATGATGTTGACAAGACAATTAATTATAAACGACGTAAATTAAACACTTTGGTTTAGTATTAAGATAGAATAGTTACTGCACATACCTATTATTATTTTTATTTAACCAATTTAAAAAAAGGAGGTTATCAATTCGACCTGTATGTATATAATATTGTTTGAAATGTACAATATTCATATAATTTTATCTCTGTAGGTTTCAAAACAGATGTCAAATTTCATAAGTGTTTTATGTATGTCTACGTATTTCTCAGAAATTTGAATTCAAATTGCAACAAGTAATTCTCTTTTAATTGGGTTAAGAATCTTTTAACTTAGCGATCAGTGCAAGTTTCATCAAAATCAGTTCAGTAGTTTAGTAAGATATGGACTATAACTTTTGTACTTGCTTGTAAATGTGCTTGCTTTGATTATTTTTATAAGAAACTAGCTTATGATTAATTTAGTTTTAAAGTCCCTCGGGAACTCTTTGATTTTCCGGGATAAAAAGTAGCCTGTGTCACTCTCCAGGTCCTCAACTATGCCCATGCAAAAAATCACGTCGATCCGTAGCTCTGTTGTGGCGTGATTGAAGGACAAACAAACATACGAACAAACCAACAAACACACTTTCGCATTTATAATATTAGTATGAAGTATAATGTATGTGTTTTACCTACAAGTTATTGCGTTGACTATAGGTTGACTACTTTTGTACTTGCTTGTAAATGTAATTTCTTTGACTATTTTTATAAAAAAAATTATATTGTGTATTACCTAAAAGAGGAATTAGATAGAGATTTTATTAAGTCATTTGTTGACTAAATAGGTTGACTATTTTTATACTTGCTTTTAAAGTTGTCTACTTTTTTATAAACATATGTTTTACTCTATAAAGACTCTATGACATTGTTTTAACTAAATTTTTGCTATTATCGGCTATTTCATAGTGATTCGTATAATGTAGTCTAAATTATGTTGAAGTTGATAATACTCTTAAATATTGTTTTTTCTTTTAAGTAATAATGCATAGACGCTGCCGAGTTTCTTGCTGGTTCTTCTCGCTAGGGTTAGAGCAGCATTCCGAACCAGTGGTAGATTCTTCTTAAAAAGGCAATGAAATAAAAACAAGCTAAATAATAAGAAACCATTAAATAAAGAGAATATTCGCTTTGTGAAGAAGTTTTATTTTATTTTTTGATATACCTACCTACCTACTTTATCATTACCTATCTAAAAATCTTCCTTAATTGTTTTAAGAATCTTTTAACTTAGGGAACAGTGCAAATTTTATCAAGATCGGGTCAGTAGTTTCAAAGATATGTACCATAATGTCGTTTACATTGTAACTTTGTTACATCATTACCTTTTCAATTCACTTTTCGATGTTTCTAAAAATACAAAATTATGTAATTATTTAATATGTTAGTTCTCATTCATGTGGACGCCTTAAAAATAAAGCAGCTAATTAGTATAAGTAAATAATTATCAACACCGAAGACCGAAGTCTATACTGATCTATACATTCGTACTGATTTTTCATTTTACCCATGGGCCTACCAGTGGCAGTAAATTGCGACGTTGCCACATTCACTTCATGGCTCCCTACAGGAGATAGAGACGGCTATGCTTACGTACAACTAACCCTAAAAGGCTAAGATTATAAACAGTGCTTGGGTGATGAAAAGCAAACAATTTTGACCTAACAGTAACTTAAATATATTGCCAAAGTTCAGCGATTACCACTTCATTGCAAACACTTGCTACAGCTTCCTAGTTTACAAGTTGTATTTCAATAGCTATGCTAAAACTATTAATTAATATTATGTATCTAGTAATATGTTTACATCCTAAATAAATGCAAAAAATTGTTTATTTGTCCTTCAATCACACTGCAGCGGAGCAAAGGATCGACATGATTTGCATAATTATTATGTAATTTTAATATTATTATTCCGAAAAAAAATTTGCGCATTATGTACTATTATTCCGGAAAAACAATTTCCGATGGATTTTCATCAAATAGAATAGAATAATTTTTTTCCAACCAAATTATTACAAAGTGCTTTCGAATCGTCAAACGAATCTACCACTAGTTTGGCGTGCCATTCCAACCGAGGAGAACCAGCCAGAAATGCGGCGATTGCTCTTTGAAAAATAATAATAATATTATCTTGTGTTGTGTTTGTATTTTTAAAAATCTCACTTCATGCGGGCAGAAACTGGTATACGAATAGAATACACAGAAAATTATAATTCATTAAATCATAGACTGTACCCTCTGTTCACGTAAATTACTATTAAGATACGTAAAATGACAAAACAACACCATGTTCCCGCAATAGATAGGTATAATATACATAAATCACAGTACATTTAGGTAACCTTTAAATATTCCACCATCTCTGAAATGTCATGCATGACATTATATATTGCATGTGACATTTTACGCCCTTTTCCCTGACGTATCTTTTAAAATGGGTCTTGTACCAACCTGTTTTTTGCTAGATCTAGTTGACAGAGAAAAACGGAGATTGTCATTGAATGAATCTCAACACGATATTGAAATAATACCAGGTTAATAATAATAATAATAAGTATTGAATGTAGGACCCAGGTTTGGTTTCAAAAACAGGGTTGGACTACATTTGAAAAAAAATTCATAAAAGTACTTAAAGGTAAGGTAAGGTATATATATTAAGACGCTAAACGGAAAATAAATTGTTTCGAATTTGGAGAGTACTTGATAAAAATAGGCGGGGCCAAAACCCATCCGCGGGGCGCACCCCCTTCACGTACTAAGAGGTCACGTAGATAAAATATATGGCGCTGGTAAAAATAAATAATTTTCATTTTTATGTTTAATAATATTTGATATAGAAAAGCACTACTTTGTTTAAAAATATTTTTAATACATACCTACAAAATATATAAATACTAGCTGATGCCCGCGACTTATGCCCGCATGGAATAAGTTTTTAAAAATCCCGCGGGAACTCTTTCATTATCCGAGATAAAAAGTAGCTCTCCCGGTCTGAGGAACCACTACTACATCCATTACTATACCCATGCAAAAAATCACATCAATCCGCTGTTCTGTTTTTTTTTTAAAAGTATCCTATGTCCGTCTCCTGGTTCTAAGCTACCTCTCCACCAATTTTCAGCCAAATCGGTTCATCCGTTCTTGAGTTATAAATAGTGTAACTAACACCACTTTCTTTTATATATATAGATTATAACTATTTAAAAATACTCAATTTTTATCGTATACAGGAGACGGTTTATTAAAGGTAGGTATAATATTATTCTATTTGAAAATAGAAGGTATCAGCTTAATACACAATCTGGAAGATGAGAAATCTAAAGAATAACATAAGGTCACAAGTAAATTGGTTAACAATTACTATACCTACTTAATAAAATGAAGAGATCCGTAGGAGAACCAAAGTCACAGACATAGCTCAGCGAGTCACGAAACCATGCGAAACTGAAGTGGAAATGGGCAGGGCACATAGTTCGAAGAGCTGTTAGTCGTTGGGGTCCCAAGGTGCTGGAGTGGGGTGGAAACTCAGTGTTGGTCTGCCAACAACAACAAACAACAACCCCACTAGGTGGACCGACGCGTCAAGCGAGTCGCAGGGAGCCGCTGGATTCAAGCGGCGCAAGACCGAAGACTTATTTGGGTATCATTAAAGCAAGAGTGAATAGGCATCTTCTAGGCAAACGCGTTCCACCTTAGGCCACATCATCACTTTCCATCAGGTATGATAGTGGTCAAGCGTGTGCCTATAATAATGTATAAAAAATAAATAAAAAAAAAGCCATACTGAAATTCTTTTTTATTGCATCGATGTAATTCAAAATCGATATTTAGGGTCCCCTAGCGTCAAAAAAGACGAAGTGGTTGCCAAAATTTTATTCGTTCGTTTTTTACGATATCGACGGCAGAAAGCGGAACTGGCGTATCTCAAAAAATCCAGTTTTACACCAGAGCCAAAAAACTATTTGAAAAAATCATAACTCGTAAATTAATAAAGATAGAATGTTGAAATTTGCAAGAAATTTCTATGAATCTAAACGTTATTTGATACAGTTATTAGGAATGTCCTAAAGTTACTGCTTCATTGATTTTTTACGAGTTACAGCAGTTGATATTTAAATATCGAGCAGCGGAAAAGCTGTAACTGTAAGGTGAAATGTATGACCAATTAAAATAAGTAGATACAAGTTTTCGTGCTACGATCTGCTGTATCTCAAATATTCTGCTATTCGAAACATGGCCATTTTGATGTATGTGATTTTAATTAAATAAATTTATAAAAATAAAATGTTTGATTTACATTCTGAATTATAAATTATCTATAAGTACATGATATATTATAATAAAACTGTAACTGATCGTTGTCTGTACAGTGAAGATATATGAGAAAAACTTATTAGGGGCCTTTATCAACAGAACAGAACCCAAAACAATGATTGTTAGAATTTTTGTCTGTATGTCTTTGCGTTAGTGCGCACTAATCTCAGAAACGGCTACGGTGTTGTGGTAAGCTTCACTTCAAACTCAGTGTTTGTTTTACTTCAATATAGTTCATAAATAAAAAAGTTATGTCAATTTAAAGAATCACGTCGAACATTTAACTGTTCAGTTAAAGAATCACGTTGAACATTTGTCATCATTTGTTGAACGTTGACGCTTTTTTGGCTCTTAACATTAATAAAATTAATATTTACGTGTTTCAGTGTTTAAGATAATTCTATCCTTATGGGGGTGAAAAGAGTAATGAAAGTTTGTAAGTGAGTTCGGTAATTTTTGGAGTATGATGCGTGAATCTTTATTAACGGGTGTCTATTTGGTAATAATAAAGCACTTGGACTAGCCTTTTTAAATACTTTACCCATATGGGAGTGAAAAGGGTATGAAAGTTTGTACAGAAGTGCGTCATTTTTGAAGTGAAATGCATGAAACTTTATTTATATGCGTTTAATTCATCTCGTCTATAATAATAAATAAGTAATAATTTTGCTTTTAAGGGGATGAAAAGGGGGATGAAACATTTATGTGAGTTTGGTCATTTTTTAAACGAAATGCATAAACTTAAAAAGCCATCAAGCGATTTCAAATATTCTACCTTTACGGGTGAAAAAGGGGATTAATTTGGTATGTAATGATGATGAAGTTTCGAAGTGAAATGCATGATACTATATTTTTAGGCGTCTTAAGAAAATGATGGAAAAGGGGATGAAAGTTTGCATTGAAATCCATAATTTTTGAAGTGAAAAAATATTTATATAAAACATCACTCACTTTCTTTGCTGTGTACCTACCTAATGTTTCTTAACAATCAAGATAGGTATGTAAAATATAAGCAGGTAAGGTGGTAAACTTTACTTGCTTATTAGATATAGTAGGTATGGTAAATATACAGACTTCCAATTAACTAAAAAATAACATTTAACTAAAAATAGGTTAAATTTTAATATTCTTTTACTTACCCGAACTCCTGAAGTATAATAATTAATTTTAAACACGTAAATAAAACGTAAACGATAAGTTAACAATCTTTTAAAATAATATTTTTGTTAACAACAAATACGCTTTCTCACTATCGGCGCTTACGCATCAGATGCCGCGCGATCAGAATGGCGAATATAGCAAACACCTCGGGATTGGAGGGGTGCGGGTCTATCTAGAGTGGCGTATTGATTACTCATCACAAAACAATACTCTAATATTATGGTGTAAGTAAGATATTTGCTCTTAAATTAAATGTTTGAAATGTAGTAACTGTTTGATAAACACTCACCACTTCAAAGCATATTGCTGTATCCTTGTCAACGTAAAATTTTGGGGCGGCTGAAATGCTGTATCTCTTTTGAAATCAATGTCCGTCAGGGTAAAATAATGGTGTAACTGTTATTTATGTTGGACGTGTTGTCGTATCTATTTTATTTTCAAAAATAGCGATTTTTCCTCTATTTACAACAATTTGTCATGTAAGCAGTACCAAAACTAGAAAAAATTCAATGGCGTATCATTAAATTTTTTCATCGTAGAAAGACGAGACATATACCATTCGACGCGGCTTTTTTCGCTTATCAATAATATAGTAAAAAAGTCATTTAGCCCAAATTTTGAGATACGACATTTCCGCTTTCTGCCGTCGATATATAAAAGAAAGTGGTGTTAGTTACACTATTTATAACTCAAGAACGGATGAACCGATTTGGCTGAAAATTGGTGGAGACGTAGCTTAGAACCAGGAGACGGACATAGGATACTTTTTATCCCGTTCGACCGCGTTTCCGTCATGTCACTATAAAACGTGGTATAACAAAAACGCATCTGACAAAACGCAAATGACAGTGGAATAACAAAACGTAAATTGCAGCTAAACGTAATTTTGTCTTTGGTTAGGTATGGTAAAAATGACAATTATAAAAATGATAGCTAAACGTAATTGATAATATCATCAGTAATATGTTTTCTCTTTTAATCATCATTAACAATGCTGCGAGTGATATTATAAATGCGAAAGTGTGTTTGTTTGTTGGTTTGTCCGTCAATCACGCTGCAACAAAGCTACGGATTGATGTGATTTTTTGGATAGGTATAGTTGAGAATGGAGGGTGACAGGCATCCCGGAAAATCAAAGAGTTCCTGCCTGATTTTAAAAACTAAATCCACGCGAACGAAGTCGCGGGCATCAGCTAGTAACAAATAAATTCAATATGGTGCTTATTTTTTAATATTTTGGAAACCTAATACAAAACCCTAATTACCTTATACAAAATATTATATACTATGAGTCATTAGAGTTAATATTATTAATAAAATTATTGTTTTATGATAATAAATAAAAAAGTATTAATTTTATTTTTATATAATATTCAAAAAAAAGTTAATGACATAATTGTCCCCATTTTATTGGAACTACTTGTACCTGGTATTATTACGCACGCTCAGTAATCCACGCCGCGCATGCGCGGCACTCATGTCACGCACACTGGCATATTTTCATTGGCCTGTTTTTAGGGTTCCGTACCCAAAGGGTGCCAACGGGACCCTATTACTAAGCCTCTGCTGTCCGTCCGTCTGTCAGCGGAATGTATTTCGTAAACCGTAATAGATAGACAGTTGAAATTTTCACATATTTTGTATTTCTATTGCCGCTATAACAACAAATAATAAAAATTAAATTAAATTAAAAAAACTAAATTAAAATATTTCCATGATGGAAGAGAGCGAGGCCCGACTCGCACTTGGCCGATTCTTTTCGTTCTTTAGTAGCGCGACACACCTTCTAGACTAAGTATTCACATAGAGTACCATATTTACTTTCATAATATGCATTTAGTTATATAAACCTGTTATCTTGACATTACAAGCAGAAACTTCAATTTTATTTTATTATGGTAAATAAAAAAAAACAAACAAAGACATAATCTGAAGTCAGAATTCGAACCCTGAACAATTGGATTCACTCCGTCACCCTCGCCACCACACTAGACACTCTACGGAGAAGTCTGTGAAATAATCGAAGGCATCACGCAAATCATATTTCCGTCGAACTTTTTAACAAACCAATTTTATATCATGTTGCTTAGTCGTTTAGTCAATGACCAATAGATGGCGTTGCTCTTCAACGTAAAGTTTTACGATAAAAGCTTCGTATTTTATTTTTTGGTCGCCGAGTAGTTACAACCTGCTATTTTCAAGCGCCATCAAGGCATTTTTAATTTTTTCCTAACCGAAAAAAAATACATATTATCCTGGCGGATCCGGACACACGTCCAACGCTGGCAATAGCCTTCAGTTAACTGGTTAAAAATGGGCGGGTTGTACGATAGTGATGGGACTATATACTTTGCAGTGCTAGGAAAGAGATGGAAGTTATAGATTCAGGGGGCGGGAATTGAAAAAATCTTTAATAAGTGTTAAATTGATTAAAAAAAATTATGAATGCTAATTATCAAAGAATAGTTCAAACCGCTTTTAGTAAATATTTATATCAACACAAATAAAAAAAATAGCAGGAAAAAAACCTACCGTTTCCGATTAAAACGAAAAAAAAGGAGATTATTGGAGCAAAGTTTGGGAAAACTTTCTATCGAGAATTTTTTTTCCAATCGTGTTTCTACCTCAAAGTAAATTTAGATAAGAGACCCAGATTACATATTACTTTGAAATTATTCAAATTGAACTTATAGTTTTCCTCACAAAGCTCACCAAAAATCGCCTGTCGCATGCTTTTACCACCTTTATTGTTGGATGAGAACACGACAATAATATTATAAATGATTTAAAACTATTTCTGCAAAGGCAGCTTTTTTGCTATAACATAATAAAGATTAGAGTTAAACTAACTCTAATCTTTATTATGTTATAGCAAAAAAGCTGCCTTTCCTGTGAAAAGCTCATTGGATTTTATTTAATTTATCTTGGTAAATATTTAAAAACCTTTCTATTGAAACAGCAGCATCGAAATAAAATAATAATGAACGCAAGCAAACAAAAACCGCTGCATAAGCTGTCTAAATCCGGATTTTTCGAAAGCATTGTACAATGTATTTGCAATGAAACTTTTTGTGCGGTTTTAAAGCCCTTTTTATGAAGTTGATTTTTGTTCGAACTAAAAGAGGCACTGAAAAAAAATATTCGATCTACAGACCGTTCACTATAAATTTTCCCTTGCCGTCATAATGGCACCATTTCATCACACAATGAAAACTCTGACGACGGCTTCAGATAAGCAATGCAAGCGGCAAGGGACAAGTTATTACGGTCAAAATCGTAGGTATTGGTAGATTTCCATCCATCCATCAATCAGCCTGTATTCGTCCACTGCTGGACATAGGCCTTTCCGAGAGCGCGCCACCAAACACGGTCCTCTGCCTTCCTCATCCAACCGCTTCCCGCCACCTTCCTAAGGTCATCGGTCCAACCAGCTGGAGGTCGTCCTACACTGCGCTTGCCGATACGCGGTCTCCACTCCAGAACACGTCTGACCCATCGGCCATCGGTTCTGCGACAGATATGACCTGCCCACTGCCACTTCAGCTTGCTAAGCCTCAGAGCTATGTCGGTCACTTTTGTTCTAATACGAATTTCCTCGTTCCGGATTTTATCCCTGAGAGAGATTCCCAACATAGCTCGCTCTATAGCGCGCTGAGCGACTTTTAATTTGTGAAAGAGGGCCACTGTCAGTGTCCACGTTTCCGCTCCATACGTCATTACCGGTAGGACACACTCATTGAAAACCTTTGTCTTCAGGCTTGGTAGATTTACTATCACGTAAAAACAGTGTGTAAAGACGCATTTAATACAGGTAGTGAATTTCTTAGTGACAAAGTTGCATGGAAGCAATCCGCTTTGCTTCAGTTGTTCACAAGATAGATTAGCTACATTTTGTAACATTTTCGTTTTGAAAAGAGCAACTTCTGAGTTTCTTGCCGGCTCTTCTCAGCAGAATCAGCACTCCTAACCGGTGGTAGATTCTCGACTTGTCATAAGAGCCATAAGTTGGCCTACATGAAATAAATAATTTTGAATTTATTCGTAAAGGTGTAGCTAGTCCTTACCAGAGATGCTAATATAGCTCATTGAGTTGCTAATAATAATATAGTTATTGACGACCTCGAATCTAAAAGTGCAGTTTTAGTAGACCCAGTAATTGGAACGAGGGTATCAGAACCCGCTTGATATAGGCAGCGCAAGACTGAAGCATGTGGACATCTATACAATAGACTTATGTCCAGCAGTGGACGTCTATCGGTTGATATTGAAGAATCAGCTAATAAATAAATTGATACCGAAATACTCAACGTAGCCTGCTAGATGTACGGTATAATTCAACAGTTGATAGAAATTAACACAATCAAGGGTTTAGAAATCTTTTGCATCGAATAAAAATATTATGTGTTCTCTAGATGCAAATCCAAAAACCCAGTTCTTAGTTCGTCGTCAATGAAAGTCCAAAGGCCTTAGGTGTGAGATGGGTTTTTGAAATCTAGATACTGCACTTAGAAAATAATATTAAAAATTCGTAGCTCATTTGCAAGGATATCCTGAAAGTATCATCAATATAGATTTCATGTAATTTACACTGCCGCATTTAAATTAATTTTCATTAATCGGGATCGAGTTCAAATTTCGAGCCAATCATTCACGTTGCATACGTGGATGGGGATTAAAATATATCGGCCCACAAATTGAAGCCCGAATCTGTAGGCAGTTAGCGTAATCCATCTTTGTAATTGGTTTTGCGGTGGTGTTACAATCGAATGTGGCGGGCGAACGTTTCTACTGTACATTTCAATGAGAATATTTATCCGAGTTTGCTCTTTCAATCCTTACTATTAACCCCTCGCGCGTCGAACGCGCCACGTTGGCGCGCCAAATTTTTTGTTCTTGAGTGTCGGACGCGCCTATGTGGCGCGGATTCTGTCATGTTGTCTTTGGCAAATGGATGCGTTTAACATAAGCTGTATTTTAAAATGTGTGTAGTCGGAACGTATTAGTTGGTTGTCAAAGAATGACATTACATCAAGAATGTTGGGTACACGTTTCCGAACAATTTGTATTTGCCCCATAATTTGCCCGCTCAGGTAATGGCCGCCTCGGTTTCGTTGTTTGTTTTGAATTGCAAAAAGTTATTTTGGTGTGAAATAAACCAGTTTCTAATCAAATAAAAGGTACATATTCATAGGTGTTAGTTTATATTATGTAATTTAAGTGCCAGTGTTCGAAAATATTATCACAAAATTAGTGAAAAGTGAGGAAACATGGCGAAGTTTATGGTGTGTTTTGCCAATTACGATTTTATTATCGTAAATATATTTTACTGAGCTTTTACGGAGATTAACAAATTTATATTCGAGTAGGTAATTTCATAACGAACAAAACGGTATAACATACATGTAAAAACCTTGCAGCATAATCGAGAAATATGAATTTTACAAAATGTATGCAAAAAAAATCGAGTCATGGTCAATACCCCGCGACGCGTCGAGCGCGCGGCAGTTATCCGGGCCCGAAGCTCGATGGGTTAATATTATCAATATTTTGAATACGAAAGTATGTTAATTTTACATTGGTGTGTTGGCTTGTTCTTCAATCATGCTGCAATGGAGCCAGGGTTCATCAACGTTGATGCCATGGAAGATACAGGCTTCTTTTTATCTCAGAAAAAAGCATTCCTAGTAACTTAACTCTACGTTAACGATGTTGGGCAAAAGTTAGTGATGTATGTCGTTGAAATCAAACTTACTCGCATGAAACGCTAGTTCAAAGTTTCTGAAACGAAACGTTAGAGGTGAAACGCCCTTCCGACGGACGTCCGTGTTTCCTACCAGGTATAATAAATTAGAGTACCTTCAAGGAAAGATTGAATATCCACCTTCTAGGCAAGCGCTCTCCAACTTAGACCAAATCAAAGCTTTCGATTATTGATTGTAGTCAAACGCAAGTCTATTTTGCAATAAAAAAAGGAAAAGTGAATGAACATCTTACAAGACACATTGCTTCTGATTGTTATCCATTAAGACCGACTTGCACCAAACTGCCTAATCATGTTTAGTAAAATTTTGTAATGCTGTCCTTCTTATGTCAATTCCCAATAGTATTGTCAAAAAGTGACAGCATTACAAAATTTAACTAAACATGATCAAGCAGTTTGGGGCAAGTCGGCCTAAAACTCTATTTAGCGTGAAAAATGTTATAGATTTGAGCAATCAGCGCAACTCTATGAGAAAATAATGTTATATGCTACGAGCTTAGGCTACGAGTAAATAATATAAAGTTGAAGTCTTAATAGCCCAATGGAAGGGTGCGAATTGACAACTGAAAAGTCAACCGGTCGATCCCAAACCGTTACCCTATTGTCGTACGTACCCACATACCAAGTCTATGCCCACTCCTAACATAAGCTTTAAGTTTATTTGTTTAGGAGATTAGAATATTATACGTATAAGTATTATGTAAGAGTCCTAATATACTCATAATATTACCCGAAAAGTACTAAAAAAGTAGGTCATTCCTCTATTCATGCAACTAATTTTATTATGAATCCGCATAGCCGGACTGTCACTCTTTCTGACAGCATATAAATGGCGTGGCGGTGACTTGCCACTTAGTATGATGGACTTTTAAATGCTAGCGACACATTTACGTAGAAAGGGAATAATTTATGAACGTTAAAACAAAACTCTGAATAATGGGGAAAAATAATAAAAAGGGTACTAAAATTATCCACACTATACCACATACCATAGTCTTTGGACTGTTTTACCGACTCCTCACAGGCTTTACGCTTATTTGGAGGGAAGAGGGGAATATTAGTCAATTTAAGAGATAGGCTTGCGCTTGATGACCTTCAATGATGGAAAGCACTGATGTGATCTACAATTTGAGCGCGCTTGCCTAGAATACCTATTCACTTTTGCTTGAAGGTACTCAAAATCAATACGTGGCAGGAAACATGGACCTTGGAAAAGCGTCCCACACCTTAAGTAGCGGGTCGTTTCAAAAACGTTGAATAAAAGTATTTAGTAAGATTTAAGCCACACATGATGCCAATCCTAACGAGTTTACGACAAGATGATGTTTGAGGGATCATTATATGATATGGAAATGTATGGAAAATCCTGGAGATTTAGAATGTATGGGAAAAAGTTATGCCGTTGAAAGTACAGACTTCAATATAATTATTAATGACGCTTGTTCAACAATTTCCTATGTAAATAGAGCTAACAAATCACGATGATTATGGAAGGTCAACATTGACCGAACTGTATTATGGTCCTCATTAGATTATTTGCCAAATGTTGTATTTTGCGCACCAACAATTGGACGACGAGCCAAATACGGTAATATTTTAATGAAATTTTGTGTTAACGCTACCACACTATCTATACCTAAATAGCAAAGTTGGTTATTTGTGACTTGGAATTTGCAAATTTTCGTATTGATAGCACGTTTTGCCTAGAGTAGATATGGAAAGAGTGAAAATATTAGTGAAAAATTTTGAGAGAGAGCATCACGGAAATAAGATAGTGAACCATATTATTACGAGTGTAATAATGTTTATTTTACTGAACTCCGAGTCCCAGCAAAGCGAATGGTACCCTGTATAAATAAATAAAGGCTTGGTAGTCCTCGAATCCATTTCAACAGTCTCTTACTTATTCCTTAATGACTGCCTTGTTGGTTTTGAGTTCGGAATACTAAAAATGTTTGAATATTCATATTGTACTCGTAATATCGGTTCCATTGCTTAGCTGTGCTACTTTGTTTGCGAACGTTACTTAAAACTAGATCAGAACTTCGCGGAGTTATAACCGCAAGTTTGTTGCACAATAATCCTGTAGAGACGTCTCCTAGCCAAAATCCATTTACGCCTCATAAAACAAGTTTAGCGTTTAGTAGTAATTTAATTATTGGACTTTGGACCCCATGGTATTGAAATAGGAAGTACCTTTCTCCGTAAATAATACCAAGATGCTTTTTTTTTAACCGACTTCAAAAAAGGAGAAGGTTCTCAACATTGAATTATTATAATAATTCCTCAAAGGTTCTCAATTGGAATCTTTTTTTATTATTCATATTTATACGTAATATGTTCACCGATTACTCGAAGACGCCGGAACCGATTTTGAAAATTCTTTTTTATGTTTTAAAGGATATACTTTCCAGGTGTTCCGTGGTCCCATTTAAAGTTTATCAATATCAGTCGATCGGTTTTTAAAATATTAACAATAAATTATATACTTTGTAGTGGCGCGGGCGTTTGAAGTCGGTTTATAATAGCTATTTATCCAACTGCATCGTAATGAGGGTCATTTTAATTCGAGTGCTGTTTTTTGATACGAGGCTTGCCGAGTATCAAAATAGGATAGTACGAGAATTAAAATGACTAATTACGATCAGTTGCATACAAGATTTTGTCTACGACAAGGAAAATAAAATCATTAACAAAACAATATACGCCGTAGTAGGCTCAATAAAGTAACAAAAAGTAATTCCGTAAGCCGCCACCAGCCGCCTGTGGCGCCTCTGTCATATGAACGGTACAAAAGTTCCAGAACTCAGAGCCTTAGCTTTAGGTATCCTATTTTAAGAAGATAACCATTTCGATTCAGCTCCCATACAACGAGCTGCATCGAAATGAGAAGCAAAACCGAAAGAGGGTTCATTTCGATTCAGCTGTCAAACTCGAAATTGGAACTTTTCGATGCTGGAGTAGATAAAAGAATGTTTTATATTAAATGATTTATTTTAGAATCTTTACTAAACTATAATTGCGGAATAATATGTAACAAATATTATTTAGCACCTTTGCTCTACATGTATGTTGTTATGTAACTATACTTAATAATAAGTATTATTTGTTTGTAACATTCATGGCACAGTGCTATATATACGATGGGAGTTATGTTTTAAAAAATAAAAAATTGTTTCTTCAGTACAAACTCGTACATTGTATATACCTAGATTTTATACTTTACAGTATAAAATAAATTATATTGTTTTGTAAAGGTTCTATTGATAGAAAGGCTTACAGGTATTTAATTTATTGCAGATGCTTACATTGGGTTTAAGCTATTCAAGCCGCTAATTGGTTTGATTTTATGGAAGCCTGGGCTAATTAATCTTTGTAATGGCGTAGCTCCTAATGGGTCATACATTCAACGTTTGGTTGCTAAAGTAGGTATTTACTGTAGTACATTTTAATTTTAATAAATTTGGATCTGAAAGCTACCCAATAAATCAATTGATCTATCTAAGTAGAGTGGAATTTTAGTGATACAGAATTAATAACATTAATATAGCTGTTATTATATTACTGTTTTAACCCATAAATCACAAAGCATTAAATTAAGAGAACGTCTGAACAAACATCAAGGTGCTGCCCCCCTAGCCAAATTACATAAGTTATCGTATCTATTCTCTTTCTCATAGAAACTTCTTTCTTAATTCTCGTTAACGCTTTAGAGCAGGGTTCGCAAAAGTTTTCTTTATCAATCAAGCCTCCCTTATAAAATGATACGAGGCGTGATAAAAAAAACTTTGGGAACCCCTGCTTTAGAAGGAATAGAATAGAATAGAATAGATTTCTATTCTATTCTATTCTATTCTTTAGAAGGAGCGTGTATTCATGTGCGTCGGCGTTTAAGTGTAGAGTGAATTTTATACCGCGGAACGAATGGGCGATTGAGAACGTTTTGTCGACTTGGCTACCATTTAGTCGTTACTAAGATCGCTTTCTCTAAAGTAGGGGTTCCCAAAGTTTTTGCTTTAAACGCTGCTCTAAAGTGTTAACGATAATAGAAAGAGAATAGATACGACAACAGATATGTAATTTGGCTAGGGACTCAAACCGGAAAGCACAGTGTTGGCTGACTAGGTGGGCAGTTTATAACATAGGTACACGTAGTAGGGAGCCGCTGGATACAGGCGACGCAAAACCGAGACCTTTGGAAATCCATGCCACAGACCTTTCAGGAGAAAAAGAAATTAAGAAGATGGCATCATACCGGCCAATCTCCTTAGTCCTCTATCAAGTTACTTGATTCTGGCGAAGCGCATTGTGCCGGTTTGGTACTACGAAAGCTATTAACCAAGAGCCAATAAAAAATACGTGTGGCACTCGGGGACTGTCGCGGTAAAGCTATTGCATAGTATTTTCTAGTCGCACGCACACAAACACTGTGCCGAAGTCTGCCGAACTGAAACGACGGTGTTAGGTTTTTTATTTTCGTTACGGAATTTCTTGATTCGGTCGCCGCCCTCAAAGCCCGCGATAAAAGCTATGCAATAGCTTAAAAAGATTTAACCAAGAAACGGTTCAGGTTCAAGGAAGCAAGTCGCGGTTAACAGCTGGTCTACAATATCACCGTAACTTTGCAACTTTAGAGCACTTTTCAGTTTTCAAACAAGAACAACACTCCAATAATTTTAAGCCCTTCTCGAATCTTTGCGAACTATTGAAAATGTTTGTCACGTCGCAAAAATAACTAATTGCAAAGATCCAACACGTGTCGTGTAACAATCTTTATAATAGCGGCTTCCCACATTGCTTGTTGCTACGAGTAACGGTATTATCTACCAATGATATTATTATGTAAAGAGGTATTTTAATATCATTGCCACCCACTAAATAATAGACCAATAATTCCTTAACTTTAAAATGGCGCGCTTTGGGTTGGGAACATTTTGTACACTTTTTGTAGTTTTATCAATGAATTGTAATGGTTATCCTTACTAATATTATAAATGCTAAAGTCTGTTTGTTTATTGGTATGTTTGTTGGTTTGTTGGTTTGTCCTTCAATCACGCCGCAACAGGGCTACGGATCGACGTGATTTTTACATGGGTATAGTTGAGGACCTGGAGAGTGACATAGGCTACTTTTTATCCCGGAAAGAGTTCCCGAGGAAAAACTAAATCCACGCGGATGAAGTCGCCGGCATCAGCTAGTCAAACCTAAAATTGACAACGTTTGAGAGAGTTTTCCAAAATAAGTAAAATCCTGTTGTATTTTACTTATTGTGGAAAATTCTTTATAATATAATAATTATAATCAGCAGAAAATTAATTATTGTTAGCTTATATATAATTATATTTAAATATTAATTATATTTTGGTAAGAAGCTACTACCATTCAAGACAATTAGCTTACAAATGGACTAGTCATTAATTCCAGTGTATTATGAATAGATAGATCCTTTCCTTTTATGTAAGACATAAAGATATGGATTATCACGGTTTCATGGGGTTCATGGCAAACCCACACCGTGAAAGGGCAACTTAACCCGCACATGTAGCGGCAGCCCTCAACTTGGGACAACTAACGAGAAAACTTTCCTTATAAAACCCCCGTATTGAATATTAACATGCTCTTTATTGGTCATAAAAAGGCGAAGGTTACGTGCATGTAATCGACTTGGGAACTTGCCTAAAATTAACTCGTGAACTCTCTAATAATAATATAATATATTATATACTGGCTATTTTGAATTTATGCCAAAGTAAGTCGCATTTCATACGGTCAATATATAAAATACATCGATCATTATGTGATCGAAGATAACATACCTCTATGATTTTGTAATCGCATACAAAAAGATTTACGGCCGTTGGATTGTCTAAATCTAAAATAATTGCTATAATGTAACTGTGACGATTACATTCACTTCTGATGGCCGATCTCTATATCTCATAGAGAGCCATTAAAATTGTTCACCCTAGCTCGAATTATATATATAAAAAAAATGCGTGAGTGTCGTGGAACACTCGGTTGGAACGAAGTTTCTTTTAATAATAAATTAATAATAAAAATAAATAAATAGGGAAAAATTCCACATGTAGAAATTATTTAAAATAAAATTGAAAATAGAAAATTCAGTCTGTCGAGCTTCGACCATCGACCTTTATGCGACTGTAGAAACCACAAGGCAACGGAGATCTAATATTGTAGTGTGAAAATATTGAACACAATGCCAAATTCACATTCAATAAAGTGTCGGTTCAATTTAGTCTTAATTTTTTCCGTCTAGCCCCCTTTCGCATCGCGCGATAAGGAACTACGTTCCAATACTTAAAATATCTCGTTGAGTTCAATTGAGCGTTTGGATCATAATATTTTTAAATTCAAGCTTTTGAGATTTATTTCAATTTTGATATTGAATGGTATCGGAATTGAAAACGAAGTGGCTTTTATTTAAATGAATCAAAGCCTATTCAAATCTTATCTAGCTAGGTACAATGTACATGCGTTTGATAGTTTGTTAGTTTTGAAACCTGATAACATTCTGTTGAACTGAAAATTCATTATATCTTGTAAAGAAATTAATGTTTTACGGTATTTTATTTATACTTTTTGTTCTTTAAAAAAAAATTGGGTACATTTGGACGATATTTTTAATAGGTATTAGGTATAATTTAAAATTAAAAACTATTTTTGAATATTTTTTTCCTTGTAATGAAAATAGTCTATACTTTATACTTTTAATTTAGTATATTTAGAAAAAAATTATTGGAGAACGCTTATTATCGATACTGAGTTCAAAAATATTATTTTATCTATTTTTGTCTCTCTGTCTGTCTGTCTGTGCACGCAGCACCCAAAAACTACTGAACGGTTCTTCCGGGATAGGGAATGAAAGTTTTTATCGATTTTACTACATAACTCCGTCAAATTTGAACCGATTTTAATAATTCTCTTTTTATTTGAGTGTATACTGGGAGGCAGGTTTTGTCTAATTTTGATGAAGATCTTATAAATATTATGAGATAAAGATCGAATACCTACATGCATATCTATTATCTACCCTATATTATACAAGGGTCTTCAGGCGGGCCAATAGTAGACCCGCCCCGGGTCTACTAGTTTAAAATAAAATTAATAAATACGTTGGTTCACGTGATATTACCATACGTTAAATTTTACGTTAAATATCCTGTGAATATTCTTTGAGTAGGAACTAATTTTGTTTCATTAAATTACATGTCTTTTTCAAAAGCGTGTGACGGGCGTCTAAAAATCCATTATGCACGTAATAAGAGGCAAGTCACCACCATTTCATTTAAATACCTTCAAAATACCTTATTTTATTCAGGTTATAAAAGCGATTTACCATGACCAGGTTGCCGGTTGTCTATATATAAGGCTATAATTTTAAAATTTAATTAGCCCGAACTACTACAAAGTATATAATTTATTGTTGATCTTTTAAAAACCGCTAGACCGATTTGGATAAAATTTAAATGGGACCACCTAGGAAAAAAAGAATTTTCCATTCGGTTCTGGCGTCTTCGAAGTGAACATACATTAAATTTTTTTTTTTTAATTTTTGTTCACTGAGATCAGATTCCGACGAATTGAGAACTTCGTCCTTTGAATTCGGTTAACAACAACGACAACAATGCACATTTGTAAAGAATTGGATTATTTCCAGTGTTCTTTAAATTAAATAATAAAATTAATCCATAACATGTCATACTTTACTGTAGAGGAAAACATAAAATTCAAAAAGGTAACAGATAAAGATAAGGGGATATCGCTTGACAAATGAGTTAGAGGTCATACGGCCATTTATCTTTCTATTTTTTTGCACCGAGCCTCGCAACAAAGAGCAATGATAAATTGCTGAAAGACTACAACTTGGTAAATTTCAGAGGCTCAATATTTCGGGACACTTCATAAATGTGGCGTTTATTGCAATCGTATTCGTTAAAAAAACAGTTACGAACTTTGGGGCGGTTTATTTATCGTTTACCATTGATTGGTAACAAGGTTTATCCATGTTATGATTAAATTCAAATCCAAATTTTTGAAATTCAAAATTATTTATTTCACGTAGGCCAACCTGTGGCTCTTATGACAAGTCATGACTCTACCACCGGTTCGGAAAGTGGATTCTGCTGAGAAGAGCCGGCAAGAAACTCAGCAGTTGCTCTTTTCAAAATAATCATTTTACAATATTATTATGAAGCTATTACATTGTAATAAGTTTTTTATACTATCTTGTGGGCCGCTGGATGCCAAGCCGATTTAACCTATGCAACTTTGTTAGAATAAAATATAACATTTCCAGAATGAGGGGAAGTTCCAAAAAAAACTACAATTCAATTCATGTTAAGACGGGCAGACACAAAGTATTCATCTTTATTAAATATTCACGCCGGCGGCACCCGTTCACGAGAATGACGCATGATCCAGCCGTTGCTTCGCTCGACTATTTGAGGGAACGTAACAACCCACACCACACGACACCAACACACAGAAACTAAAACCGGACTGCGGAAAATTGGATGTAACAGCTGTATATATTGATTTTGTTCGTACAAAATGTAGCGTTTGTTACCCGGAACGGATAACGGATCGAGTGACACCTGTCTTTGAGTAGCTAAAGTGGAAAGAATTAAAAAAGCGACCAAGTGCGAGTCGGACTCGCGCACCGAGGGTTCCGTACTCCAGAAGTAAATGTATTCAAGTAAAACGATAATATTATATTAATTTGCTTATTTATAATATTTAAATATTGTTTTAGAGGTTTATTGTTAATATCAAAAAAACTATTCTAGTTAGAGCGTTGGTTTTATTTTTCCTGTAAAAAAAAAACTTCTATTTACGATAATAATTTCTGAGTTTTCAAATGGTAAACTTCGGAAATAACCCCCTTGTTTTCCTTATTTCGACATTTTGCCCGATTTATCAAAAACTATTATGTATAAAAATAAAAAAAATCTAGATAATCTTACCGAATATAAAATATAGTTATTTTACTTTGCAATTTCAAACCCCCGATTTTCCCCCTTTTTTAATTAAATTAAAAATAAATTTCGATTTTTTTTATTCTAATGATATTGGGCCACTATTTTATACAACTCTTTGTTAGTTGTATTGAATTCTGGTAGATGGCGTAACATCTGAAACACATAATAACTATAATTTAATAACTAGATTTACGCGAGCTTTATTCTAACGTCTGGTCAAGGAGAAAATTCAATATTTTGATCGATCGATCTGACAAAACATATTGAATCGACGGTTTAACGTTACTCGGGATTTGGCACTTTAGTGCACAACACTTTGAACAACTCTATCGTCGTATATAATTTTAATGAAGAAAAAATTTACTAAAGAAATAATAATATTATAGTTACTTTGTCGACTGAATACAAACAAACCGTGTGCGTTTTCCAGTGTAATCTCTCTTACTACCGCACTCAGAGTAGCTAATCGTTACTTAACGACTTAATCTTGGATTTTAAAAAGTTTCATTCTCAGAAGTTAACGCTTCGTTTGTACATTAATGACAATTCAGTAATAGATTTCATGATAATTAATTAATTAATCATTAAATAATATGATAGAATACATGCGGCTGATTGCGGCAGTTAATCACAAGTCAATGATTAATTAATCATAATTTAATGAATGACTGAGTGCGGCAGTTACTGACTAAATTCGTCTTTTGTGGCATAAATATCATCTTACGTCGTACTCGCTTTTAACGTTAAATATTGAATCTCTGATAAATAAGCAATATCCGACCAAAATCGAAAATTTTCGAGCCTGTAGCCCTTTTGCAATTTATCATTTATGCTCTTTTTTGTGAGGCTAGGTGTAAAAATCCAAGATAAATGGACGACTCAACTTAACCCATTTATCAAGCAATATTCGGCGATATTTATCAATAGTCGTTTCAACTTTTTTACTTTGTGCAATAGATTAAACTCTTTGTAAAAATGGTTATTATTTAGGGTTAAATCGTATCTTATTAAATAAATAAGGATACATTTTTTAATTAGTTTTATGTTTTTCCATCTTAATTTATGCTCTCGATGTTAATTATTTTATAGTCTTTGTGGCAATTTCACCATACCCCAGTAACTTTAGCATGACTTTAACCGAGAAATTTTGACGTTCTGACAGTTTTTGAATTGCAAATCCGTCACGGCATAACATCAAAATGTGTCGGTTAAAATTCGGGCAAATCTTGTTTTATATTATGTATTTTATCAAAGGATTTTTACGGTCTTTTATGACAGTCAAAATATCATGCACTTTTTAGTAAAATTAAATTTTTGGAATGTAATAATGAAATACTTGTCTGTTTGATGTAGATGGAAAAGATGAAAATATTTAAGCCATTTATCAATTTCGTTTTAAATAAAATGCTAAAATAAATACACAAAATTAAGCTCGATTAAAAATGTTTGTTTTACAAAATTGCTGATTTCCATTTCTTTATAATTATTAGTTAGTATTCTACCATAATCTTTGATACCCATAATCATCAATCAGGTATTCATAATCGATTAGTAAGTCAAAACCGCAAATAATTTATAATATAAATTAATATTCACAACCCTTAGATTCCATTCCTTGCAAGCATGGAACATCGGGATTTATGACTTGAACACAGAGTTCACTTAATATTAGACCCTCTAATTTCTGGAAGAAATATCTTCCAGAGGTCGTATCCTTGTATTTGTATAAGTTTATGTTTTAATTTTGGTACATTCTTAATGAAAATAATGGTGTAGGTAGGAATCAGGAACATTGAAGCCTTAACCAATTTCTTGTGCACGTACGAAACAAACGGGCTAACTTAGATTGGATAATAAATATGGCATTACCACACAAACCGTGATGGCAGTGAGCTAGCAATTGAATTTCCCGAACTCATTTTCAAATTTCACTTTAAACTTAGAAAGTGAGTTTTCCCGGAAATGTTGTACTGCCTTCAAAACAGATTCGCAACGTGCGCGGTCTTATGAGCGGGTCACACTATCGGTGACATCTATGAAATAAATGTCACCGATCTTACGTCACAACCTTCTATGGATTTGCTACATATCTATCTTAGAGCTATTGCTGATGACTGCTTTTTGACTGAGACTGTTTTTTGTTTGACACCAACTGGCTAGATAGTGAAAAGAGGTGTCCGAATTTATTAATCAATCGACTTATACGCAGACTCATTTATTTCGCAAGTTAATAGTTTGTGCTATTTGAATTTGATTGGGTACTTAAATCCGTGTTAAAATTAAATGCTGCCGTATTTAACTTTTTAAACGGATATATAATTAAATATAATTATAAAATAAAAATCAAAATAATTAAATACAATGCCGCCCATGATACGTAATCACGCATACACGCCCATGTTACGTAATCAATGAAAAACACATTGTTACGGTAAAGAAGAAAGTTTGGGGAACATTCCAACTAGTTCTGGGATTAACCTCAGATTTGGCTCGGAAAAAAATAATTAGGTATTAACGCTAACAAATACTTTATTAATTTAGTGTTTGAAGCCCTTTGCTTAGCGAATGGCGATAGTTCGGTCACACCATCCAGGGTGAAGATAAATGGGGCAACGCGATCAGTGAGTGGACATGACCCCGATGTCTTCGAGTTCTATGGCTCACCCCCCCCAGCGCTTCGCGCTCGCCCAAACACCCGGTGATGCTATAGCGGCGATTAGTGCCGGCGGCATGCTCCATCCGAAAAAAAATTGAGTGGACAAGACGAGCGGCAAATAGAAAAGATTGGAGGAATCTTTTACCAATAGGCACATGGATAAGTCGAATCAAAAATAAAAAATTATATTAAACATGTGTTAGACTTGTTTTAACAAATGAATGAATTAATTGAATGCATTAATAGTCACTTACCTGCAACATAATCCTAATAATCATATCGAAAAGCTTGATATGGAATGCTGGCTTGCTTAACCCGTCAGTGTGGTCCGAACATAAGGAATATTGGGAGCACGTACACGTATTCCCTTAGGGGAAATTGCAGTTCACGTTATGTTCTCAAGTAAAATCTTAGGAAAAGCCCTCAATAGTGTCCCAGAGCCCATTAAGTGAACGAACAGTGAGTATTGCAGTAACAGGGAAAAATAAAAGTGTTGATGGCAACATTGCTTTCAAATAGAATTAATAGAATGTAGTTTCAAAATGAAAAGCTAGCAAAATAGCACTTGCCCGCGTTTATGTCCGCGTAAACAAATTTTTTAATATATCGTGGGACCTCTTTGATTTCCCGGTATACAAATTGGCCTTTGTTGATTGACGGCCGGGATAGAAACCAATATCTGTGCTGAATTTCGTCGATATCCGCACTGCGCTTTACCTAATGGTGATTTCTAGTATAGAGTCACCACTTCAGCACCTTAGGACTCAAACATCAATCGGTTCTTCGAATGGCCACACTAGTATTGCACTTATTGTTTGATCAGTAATGAAAGAAAAAAAACAGTCTGCTTTTCTACAAATTCTGTTTAAAAAATATCAAAGAAATGCAAGTTCATCTACGAGAAATAAGCAAAAAAATAATATTCCATCAAACTTTTTTAAACCTTCTAGACTTCGGCTTATATTTTTACAATTTAAAAAGCATTAAGTATGCATTATTTATCGTGAAGCTCTTTCTCATTGAATAAGTCTTCAACTCGATTTCCAAATAGTGACTATTAGCTTTTAGGCGTAACAACTAGATTGTTTTGCCAGTGTCGTGTTGATGGGGAAGGCATCTCAATTTATAATCCTACTCAAAATGAAACAGGCAAAATTTAACAGCTTTCCTATTAATTTAATTTTTACAACTTTAAAAAGCACAGTGGCTAATCGGGAAGCGTGCTCACATCGGCTTTCTCACCAACTCACTCTTTCATAATTCACAATCGTTGGCGAGAACCACATAAATATTAATAGTGCCTACTATGATTGTATATATTATTATGATTTCTGTGGTGAGAACCCGTTTTAAAATTTACTGACACATTTTGCAGACCTACAGAATTATTATCTACTAGAGGATGCCCGCGACTTGGTCCGCGTGGATTAAGGTTTTTAGGGTTCCGTACCCAAAGGGTACCAAACGGGACCCTATTACTAAGCCTACGCAACGTACGTAATTACTTATATAAAATTGACATTGTATATCTAATTGTAATATTGTAATAATCTCTAATTGACGTGTAATACAAATACTTATGAATAAATGACTATGACTATGACTACGCTGTCCGTCCGTCCGTCCGTCTGTCAGCGGGCTGTATCTCGTAAACCGTAATAGATAGACAGATGAAATTTTCACATATTATGTATTTCTATTGCCGCTATAACAACAAATAATAAAAATTAAATTAAATGTAAAAAATTCAATTAAAATATTTCTATGGGTACATGGAAATATTTTAATTGAATTTTTTTAACGGAAGTCTAAAAGAGCGAGGCCCGACTCGCACTTGGCCGATTTTTAAATTCACGCGGGAACTCCTAATTTTCCCGGATAGAATGTAGCCTATGTGCTAATCCTGGGTATAAGCTATCTCTATACCAAATTTCAGCCAAATTATAATATTATTTTCGCATTTATAATATTAGTAGGATTACCTACATTATTATTGATCGCAAATATTACTTAACTATTATGAATTACCAGCACAAGCTTCGAAAGGAATTAATTTACGTTCAGAAGCAGTTTACCATATTGTATCGGCGTATCAAAGGGCTCTGAGAATGTCTAAAATTAACAAGACTGTGCGTCATATTATAATCCGCTAAGGGTTAACGAACACATCACATCGTATAATAGCCTTCCCTTTATATTAACTCCGGCCCTCAGTATATATTATAGTCTTTATATTATACCATTTATGAAGGCCATATACTGCCATTAACAATATAGACCATGTTATTTTAATACGGCAGTATTTTATAATATACATTAGACATAGGTACCTAATATCATTAATTAAATCCTCCTTATTTTTATAAATGCAAATTTGTGTTTATTTGTTGGTTTTTTAGGGTTCCGTACCCAAAGGGTACCAACGGGACCCTATTACTAAGCCTACGCTGTCCGTCCGTCCGTCCGTCCGTCCGTCCGTCTGTCAGCGGGCTGTATCTCGTAAACCGTAATAGATAGACAGATGAAATTTTCACATATTATGTATATCTATTGCCGCTATAAGAACAAATAATAAAAATTAAATTAAATTAAAAAAATTAAATAAAAATATTTCCATGGGTACATGGACATATTTTTATTTAATTTTTTTTTTAACGGAACCCTAAAAGAGCGAGGCCCGACTCGCACTTGGCCGATTTTTCTTGAATCGTATCGCAAAATAACCCTTTTCCAAAGTAAAGCTTGTAGCATTTATTTAATTTGCAATGTATGTATGTTTAGGTCAAATCTTGCAAGATGAATTAGAACCTATATTATTATGTGTAGATTCTCTATCAAGAGCAATTTATTTCGTAGTTTATGGAAACAGCAAACGACAAAACGCATTTTTTAATATTGGATAGAAGCAGGCATTACTTTGCGGAAAGGTTAGAATTATTTTACTATAATCCGCCAACGGAAAAAATTTGTATGGTCAAACATGCAGTAACAAGCTAAGCACCGCCGCTCACCTTCCCAAGCAAACAAGAAAGCAAAGTTCCCAAGCAAGCAGTGCCACCACCACTCATATGCACCACCAGACAAGACTTTTACACTACTCTCAACGCACGTTTTATGCGGTATAACGCCGCATTTCTTCATTGGAATTCAGACTTTATTTTATTAGCGTTATTGTAAAACTTATTGTAGTTTCTTTGTCTGAAGGTAGCCTGTACGTCAGTTTCAATTTACCTTGTGGACCATTATTTCGATAAACTGATATTCTTGGTACATTCGTAATACAATATTGTTGTTATTACAAATCTATCGGGTTTCCCTTCACTGGAATACACATGAAAGCCTCTTTGTAACTTATGTTACGTGTTATTGATTCTGGCAAACACTTTAAAGCCCTTGTAAAGTCATGTTTACTTGACGATAGTTTCTTCATTTCGAGACCAGATGGTCCAGTGTAACTTTTCAAGTTAACGTAAACTGCGTAGTACAAGATCCCGAGGAGATATCGTCCTTCACCCATCTGTAAATACCAGATGAAAAGCATTTTTTATCGAATATTATCTATAAAAAAACAAATCGCAATTGGATTGCCTATTAAAATATGTTCAAAGCTATTTTTATACGCTTTTTATTAGCTTCACTTGTATGTTTGTAACAATGTTTGTAACAATGTTTGTAACCGACTTCTTTGGGCGCGATTTTGACCCACTTTAAACGGCCAGATTTCGTTCAAACTTTGTAGATTTATCGAGGACCGATGACAATACACTAATTTGATAAAAAAACAAAAAAAAACTTGTATGTTTGTAACCGACTTCTTTGGGCGCGATTTTGACCCACTTTAAACGGCCAGATTTCGTTCAAACTTTGTAGATTTATCGACGACCGATGACAATACACTAATTTGATAAAAAAACAAAAAAATAAATAATAGTTTAAAAAAACTAAAAACACGCTTTTTATAGAAAACCAAACTAAAAAATAGAAAATAAATTTTAATAAATTTAAATTAAGAATAGGGTCCAAAAATTTCAATAAATATAAATTAATAATAGTGTAAATTAAAAAAATGTATTTTATTTAAAAAAAAGCGTGGGGTGCTTTTTAAGATATTATCAAAATGATAATCACTCTACTCATATCTGTCAATAAAATATTTATAACTATTGACACCATGCACCCCACGCTTTTTTAAAATAAAATACATTTTTTTAATTTACACTATTATTAATTTATATTTATTGAAATTTTTGGACCCTATTCTTAATTTAAATTTATTAAAATTTATTTTCTATTTTATAGTTTGGTTTTCTATAAAAAGCGTGTTTTTAGTTTTTTTAAACTATTATTTTTAATTAAAATTTTGAAGTTTTAAAGCCTAGCATGCATGCGCGAGAAAATTTTGTCTACGCCTTTTCTCGTATTATCGCTATATCTCTATCGAAACTAACATGGTTATGGTAAGTTATGGAACATTTCAAGGAGTTTTCAAAGCATAGACGTAATATGCTCTACTACCCGTGCGAAGCCGGGGCGGGTCACTAGTAGATAATGTTCGATAAAAAATAATTTTCATCTGGTAAACACATTAGTGAAGGACGACCTCTCTTCGAATCTTAGACCAGCGGTAGTATTCTTTAAAATTGGTTACGTCAGAGTAGCGATTTAAATTACCTCTGATTGGCTAATACTCTCCCGCTATTGGTTATAATGCATTGATGCATCAAGAACGCCATAAATTCAGTCAATTTCATTGCAATTGTTACACTGATTTAATAATTTTTTCACTAACTGTGTATCACTGACCGAGGGAAGTGCGATGTCTCAGAGTCTAATTTCTTGCAAGCAAAGCTGCATGGGGCTTCTAGTAATTTATCTATTGTCTATTATAAATTATAATATGTTTTAGATAATATAATAGCTTTTAGTTCCTAAAAGTAATTAGTACGTACTAAGTACAAGTCAATCGCTTGTTGGTACTCAATGCTGTGCTGGTTAGGCGAAAGCAAATATTATACCAGATTTCAAGTCTTCAAATTTTAGTCAGAAATATTTTCTGTGTACACGAATAGAACCAAGAAGAATACGAATAACTTAAAAGCAAAAGTTTGTGCTGGAATAAAAGCATCTTTGTAACGATCGCAATCACCTGTGATTGGTTGGATTCTTGTTGCATGAATGCATTTCAGTCATCAGCGAGAGAGTACCAGGCTGGTACTCTAAAAATAAAGTAATTAGAATTATTTTTATTTTTGTATGAAAAAAAATTTTTTTTAGGACTTTTAAAAAGTTGTGGAATAAAAGTTATTTACTTTGATGCATAGAAGTTTGTTGGCATTTTACAATTAACCCTGTATAAAAGAGATCTGAGAGTAACTACACTAAATTTTGCTTTACCAAAATATCGAACTAAGTATATTTATTAGTTATAGTCAGCAACTGGATAAAAGCGGCCTATATGCATTTAGATTCAAAACTTACTGGACGCCTGAATACGTTTGTCACAAAGAAAGTGTCGTATCACCACTTTTCTTATTCAAATAAAGTCCCTCACAAACGGACTAATATTTAGGAAAAATGAATGCGAACATTGGAATATGTTTTCAGAATTGTGTGTAGCGAACCTTCCGAAAACATAAAATTTGTCACCTCATGCCTTTTGAGCGATATCGGGCGCCACTTTGTTGTGTAACAGATTTAGAATATTTTTCTTTCGATTCAGTGTAGGCGTAGCATTTTTTATCGTTAGACAGGTTTTCGTTTGACAAAAGGGTAAAGCCTGGTCCCTAAAGGACCCTGAAAAATCTAGATTCAATTTTTTTTCACGAAAATAAAAGATTCTTCGTGACATTGAAATGGTGGGTTTGTATGATTTTTTTTGTCGACCTAGCTAACACATACCTATTAGGTTTTTGTTACATTTATTAACCCATAAATATAACCCGCAAAATCCCGAATAGGGAATCGCAGTCCTAACCTAGTGGCTATAACTATTTAGAAAAATAATTTAAAAAATAATTATTAACTTAAATGCTCATCTTATTGTATACTGTATACATTTTACTCGTATATTATTGTAATCTCAAAATTATGCATGCCTATACTTTGAGATTACAATATATGAGTAGAATAATCTCACAATAGACAAAGTCACTAGCATCGTCAAGTATTTCCAAACAAAGGCTCTTCAAAATACTCTTTCGTCAAAATTTAATCCCCATTTTGATAGACTGGTACGCGTCTTTGAAGTAAATTAATCGTCATCAAATGGGGGTCTTAAGACAAAATTTCCAAAATTAACAGACTCATGCATCACATAATCCTCCGAGGGTAAACGTACTATGTACATACCGCCTTATACAATGGCCTGTCCCTCCATATTAACCCGGGCCCTTAGACCGGGATTATATAGGACCCTGGTAACGAAGGATGTGTATGTAGTATTAAGCACATAAAAGACGAATGTATACATAATAATATTATATTTACATAATCTTGCATTTAAGTGTTAACTAAGCAACTCGCCCCGACTTCGCAAGGGTGCAATTAATGAATTGAGATTTTTATTGGAAACCACCATCAAAATTTTCAATTTTTTCCGGTGGATTTTTCACAAAGCTCAAACAATCCTTGAGCTGATTCGGCAGCATCAAAGAGTCTGCGCGATTCCTAGAGCAGATATAGAGTGTTTAGGCTCATTAGTATGGTCTCAATGAGTAGGTGTTAGATGATGATCGTAAATCGATGAGGAGGATCTAATGATGGAGTAGCAGACTGGGTAACAAGATGTTGGGTATAATGTATTATCATTTATCATACATAGTCCGGACATAGATTGACATGTCAGGGGTATTTTATATCTTTAATTTAAGCTAACAAGCTCTAAATTCATCATTTACATCATTATAATCGTAGCGTTATGTATAAATGTGTGACACATGAAAATACACTTACATACATTATCAGAAATGTACCTACTTGTGCCGTCATTATTTGGAATTCCTATAAAATCTTATCTTATCTTATCTTAATATATTATATAAATTACGTGTCACGTTGTTTGTCCGCGATGGACTCCTAAACGACTGAACCAATTTTGATCAAACTTCGTCGTTTCGTTTTATCTGTAATTTGGTCCAACTTGAAAGATAGGATAGTTTTTTTTGTTAAGATAATTTATTCGTTTTATTTATATAGGTAAGTTGGCGGTACGAAGTTCGCCGGGTCAGCTAGTATATTATATTTTACTATACCTGTGTACACATTTTTTAAGATTTCTAATTATTGATACCCCTACGCCTGACATGGAACAACTGGCAAATATCAAATTGTGGCAAAAATCATTCTGTATGAAAAAAACTATTCTGAGCTCAGTACCTAAAACTTGCTTTTCTTGGGAACTCCAGGATGAAAAGTAATAAATTTTTAGTTAATACCACACACCTTACCGGAAGTAAGGACATGTTATTTGGCTTAAGTACCTAGTTTTCTTTATAGTTTTGACATAGAACTTTTATTTCTCACTTTCCGTATTCCTTCCTACATTTTGACAACTTCCACATTGGAACTGTGAATCAGGCGGGTTTTCGTAGGTTTTCAAAAATAAAATCGTAGTCAGAAACTGTCATATCCCCCGATGAGTTCCCTATACGAAGCAGTTACCTTACCAAATTGGTGTTCTCTATGAAATACCCTCAAGAATACTACACGTAACGAAGTTTCTGGATAGTGTACGGTATACCTATTGGATACTTCAACAAAAATCTATTTCAGCTTGAAAGATTCTATATTGCTTTTAGGGAAATAAAATACACATAATATTGTCATGATTTTATAAAAATGACGGTGTTAAATGAATTTTTCAAGTGGCAATTCTTTCAGTGTGGCAACACTTGTTTTATGTCGGTAATTTGTTAGTTGTTGGCAAACATGGTTGCGTTGGCCAATCAGGAATAAGCACGCGTAGCCGCGACAAAATTACGTAAAGAGTGGGAAAAATGGGGGGAGAAAGCGAGGGCCGGATGGTCGACAGCGGAGGACAGGCAGTTAGTGATTTATCTTTGAATAGCTCGGTTAAAAATGGGCAAAGTATCGATATTTGTGACAACTTCAGAAGTGACAAGAACCCAATGGTATGTAAGAAATGATTACTTTGTATGAAATGTTATACCTTCAAAATAGTTGTGAATAATTATTTTTCGAATAGCTAAGATTATAGTATTTTATATGGAATTAATGGTGTTAATTTAGTAATAAGTTGTTGAAAGGCTTTGTCCTTTACAATAATTTTAAGACTACAGTGATTCTATCATATCACTTGGAACATTAATTGGCCAAGGCTACTCTTTGGTACTGTTTTCCTGTGATATTGTTAGCATTGCGACACCCATCATTAATTTCGGGTAGGTCAATCTTCATATAGGATTATATCCCGTATGATCATGACGAAAAGCTATGTTGACATATCAGTTTGGATCATTTGGTCAAAGCGACTCCGATAATGTATCCTTGCTATATTCAACATTTGGAGAAATAGTCTTTCTTATGTTATGAGAACTCGATACATTTAGAAGATGTTAAAAAGTTGAAGGTATGACATCAATTATGAATCATTTATATAGTACCCACATTATATAATTTTATTAATACAGTTGCGAACTCGATGAACAGTTTATGTACAGTGTGGGGTTGATAAGGATGGCGGGTGAATGTAAATCTGTGAGATTTAACAAAGTTTATTCTATATTGGACTAAGTGTGAATGAATGAATGAACGAAATTTTATTCACAAAAATGCAGGTACAACATGATTGTGTGTTCATATGTATCCAGGTTGCTATAATAGTGGGGTTATGTGGGTCCTTAATTTATTTATTTTAAGTTTTAACCATGTGTGTTAATGCCATTAGTTTCAACTGACTAAAAATTTAATGTGCAATCAAATTCAAGATTTGTAGTTTTCGTCATGTTTTATTTGGAGGGTAAAATGAAATAATGAGTTGAGTGAAAATGATGGCAGCCAAAGTTTGATAGACATGTTTGATTCTAAGCCTTCTTACTTGAAAGGCATAGCTGTTAGACTATGAGTTGAGTCAAAATGATAGTTTTAGTTTTAGACGGTAACTATGATGTTACCTACTGTATTAGACCATGTGTGTCTGTAGATGGTAACTATGTATGTTACCTACTGTATTGGACCAGTGCGTCTATAGGCGGTAAATAAGTATTTTACCTACTGTATTGGACCATGTGTGTCTGTTAATGGTAACTATGTATGTTACCTACTGTATTGGACCAGTGCGTCTATAGGCGGTAAATAAGTATTTTACCTACTGTATTGGACCATGTGTGTCTGTTGATGGTAACTGTGTATGTTACCTACTGTATTGGACAAGTTCGTCCATAGACATTCGAACAGTGGCCAAGTGTGCCGTGGATTTCAAAGAAGTGATAAATTTTATTTGGCGGACTACGGGTGTCCTAAAGATAAGTGAGAGTGTCAAGTTATACATGAAATGAAATGAAATCGTTTATTTGCTAAATATGAATAATAAAGCGATAGTAATATATTGTAATAATATTTTCGTTCATATTTTGCCATATTATGCATGGCGTGCAAATTCTCAGTTAAGTATCTGCATTCAATTGAAAAACAATAAAATATATGTCATACATAATATTTTGATAGTTAAACTTTATGATTCATGAGTTTTATATCCACTTTTTCTCGGTTCACGATTTTAGTGTGCATCCCAGAAAGATAAGTTCTATAATTTCAAACAGTACTGAAATATGTTCTCTATTTGAGAAATTTAATTCTAAAAAGTTATTTGGTCCACTTTATTGACAGAATAAATTTATCTTGGCACATTGTAGGTATTAACAATATTTCTGTAAAAAAAAAGGAGACCTACTACTACTATAATAGTTTTTATATTATAGACCTTTATTTCAATATTTTTATATTTTTATAATATTTAAGGAAATATTGGTAAATTTAAGTATCGTGTACGTGATGCAAACTATGCCACACGTTTTCCGCCATGATTTCATTATCTTCCTAAGATTCAATTCTTAATTTGGATCTACCCGCCTAGTAGAATAAAATCAGAACCAAGCCGAAATCGAGAATGATTATCATTATTGGGCATGAGTGAATCTCTTTTGAAGGGTTCTGCTGCTTTTTAACCAACTTCTTTTAGTATATATTTTTTCCACACTTTAAAATTACCTTAATTTTCCTAAATACCATAATTAGCCTGAAAAAAAATTGAATAAACCTAATTGGGATAAATAATAGTGGTTTAGAGGTGGGCCAAGTGTAACAGTGAATTTTATTAGCAACCATTTAAATGATACGAAGGTAAGAAAGCCTGTGACACGATTTAGGGCAAAATACCCAATGATACGAATTAGAGTAGACTACTCAGATTAGCAAGATTGTCCTTTGATGATAAACAGCTTAAGATCACATGTATGATTGTAAATATTTGTCAATATAATAATTGTTCTTAATTGGCCGCGAGGGCAAGAAGGGCTTAAACTTTAATCATAATATGAAAAGGCAAGACTGTCAAAAATCAGATGAAATTAAGAATACTTTCATTATTAGGTGGTCGTGTAGCTTTTTGGTCAGCATTTACGGGTAGGATACGCGATTGGTAGACCGCGTGCATTTTATGTTGCGTTGTTTTGTAGGACTTACCAATATTTTTAAAATAAATATATTAATATGAAGTTATTATTGAACGAAATAAATATACCTTCGGGTCGTTTAAGTTGGTAAATATATATAAAAAAAAAGTTTGAAGAATCACGTCTATGTCATATACTTTGCTTTATAATAATGCGTTTGTATGGATAGTCGCGTAAGTAGGGTTCAAAAAAAAGAAAACAGACCAAAAGAGGTTTATTATTAAATTCTTTGCAATCGGGAATTTGACAGTTTATAATAGGTATGTACAAGAGAAAACGGTTTATATTGTGTGTATGATATAGATATATAGATATATCTATATAGATATATAGATATATAGATATATCTATATCTATGTATGTAAGGTATGCGGTTACCAGATTTTTAGTAGGGTACGTGCGCCGGAGGCTGCACGATATCGGATGGCCGAATGTCATGATTTTATAAAAATGACGGTGTTAAATGAATTTTTCAAGTGGCAATTCTTTCAGTGTGGCAACACTTGTTTTATGTCGGTAATTTGTTAGTTGTTGGCAAACATGGTTGCGTTGGCCAATCAGGAATAAGCACGCGTAGCCGCGACAAAATTACGTAAAGAGTGGGAAAAATGGGGGGAGAAAGCGAGGGCCGGATGGTCGACAGCGGAGGACAGGCAGTTAGTGATTTATCTTTGAATAGCTCGGTTAAAAATGGGCAAAGTATCGATATTTGTGACAATATTATTTGCAAATATAGTAGTATATTATTATATCTACATTCTACACTAATATTCTATTTAGGTACCTATATGTATATAATTATCATATTCAATATACTTATATATATATATATATATATCTCTCTTTTTACCCTACTCTTTTGCACACTAGAAAATGCTTTGTCATTAATTCCACCTTTTGTACTATTTTTGTGCAATAAAGTGAATTAAAAAAAAGTATTATGAAGCGGAAAGATTTGCTTGTTTGTTTGTTTGAATTGAATAGGCTCTGAAACTACTGGACCGATTTCAAAAATTCTTTCAACATTACAATCCTACATTATCCCTGATGAACATAGGCTATAGAATATTTTCAAAAAAGCTAGGGATCCGTATGAAAACTTCGATAATGTAACCCAAAAAAACATGTAAATGTAACAAGGTGTGAAAAACACACCAAAATAAATTTTTAGAATGCGGTTGAAAATCGCCCGCACCTCAAATGCGGTGCCTATATACACCATTGTAAATGAAAATATACAATATTTTGATAAAATATTGTTGAAAATACTGCTTCGTGTGAAGGCCGTGCAGTGAATTATTAATTCGATGCCGTGAACATTTTTTACGTAGGTTTATATTTGCTGTAACCCTTCCGAAAGAATAAAGTTTGTCACCACAAGCTACATTTCTATTTTTACACGCGTTTTATTTATGTGAGCTATACGCCAAGAGCAAGAACTTACATAATTAGCAAGTAAATCCCTGTACAGATGTACCTAATACTATTTATACTTGGCCACATTCCATAGATAATAATAATTACATTTAATGATAATAAATTTTATTAACACATCCACTAATATATTTTATTATGGATGCGAGTGCGACGGTCATAGATTTAGTATTGGTAGTCGCTTTTCAGCTACCAATCCTAAAATGGCGACGGTCTGTCTTTCTTTTGTCTGTTATCGATGGAAAAAATAATATATCCGTGCAAAAATTGATAATAATATATCCTGTTCGCGCCATGTACCTGTCCAGAATTCCTAGTTCCATGGTCGTGACGCTAGCAATCTCTTTGGCTCGCAATGAAGTTGACAGATGCTTAGTTTTAAACTTCCCGCCGTTTTGGGGCGTGGTTTTTGCAAGTTCCTTTTGGTTTTTGACAGCTAACACACATTCACGAAAAAATCTAAGTCGTGCGCACCGTTTGCTTTTTAAGTGTCTAGATTTGGTTTATTTTACGGTTTTGTTGCGCCGTTGAGCGGTCTATGTGTCGACCTAGCTATAAGCAGAATTACAGACTGTTATTTGTAACAAAAGAACTTTTGGCTTTGCTCGCCACTCGCTCGGCGGAAGTGTGTGTGAAAAGGTGACTCTGACCACCTCTAGGGGGTCTTACTAGTGACAAGCCAAGTGTACAGTGCTCCGTCAGCCCAACGTCCACAGCTGCAGGCCATAACTGGCTGCCTGCCTGCTGCTGCTAGTGGCCTGAGAGGTTCACCTTTACACTTAACCTCACAACACACCCCACATAATCACCACTACAATACCATCTCAGGCCGTACAAGGATTGACTGCTACAAGGAAGGTCAGTGCAACACTACCATCATTAAGTCACCACTACGTTGAGAACAAATCTGACCGCGGTGAAAGGCCGCTTTGGGCAGCGACCCTGGACTCAGGTTATAGCTGATGGGCCCCTATACCTCGTGTTCCAGGCCTTGACTCGTTGGCCAAGCCGTTGGCCTCCTTGAATCTCCGGCAGTCCGTCTGTCAGACCATTCTTTTGCCGACTGTCTCAGTGAAGGTATTCAACCCGAAGGGTGAATTTTTAATCGTTCGCGCCCTTTTGGATTCGGGTTCACAGCGCTGTATTGCTTCTTCTCGTTTGGTGGGTGAGCTAGGGCTCCCTTGGAGTCCTCGAACAGGACGGGTGATAGGTATCGGGGGTATAGAGCCCTCGACTCCTAACGGGGAAGCGGAATTAATGTTTGGCCCCGTTACGGGCAATCTTAGGGTCTTGGTCAAGGTGTCAGTCCTTGACAATATCTTAGGTCCCCTACCGCAGGTCCGAATAACTGACGCTGCGGTGTCCTGTGCATCAGGCCTAAACCCAGCTGACCCCCACTGGACTGAACCCGGTCCTACGGACCTTTTGTTGGGTTCCGACGTGTTGGGCCTGGTCTTGTCAGGGGAAATTAGGGTTTTGCAGAAGGACGGCCTATGTGCCATGTCCACTATATTCGGTTCTAGCTTTTTTGGACCCGTGCTATGGTCTTCGGACCTACCGGTGCTGGACCAATTGCAAGCAGCCGGCTTGACGCTGTCGGACGTGGTCCAGCGCTTTTGGGAAGTTGAGGAGCCGCCGCATGCCGCACGAGTTGACCCTCTTGACCTTGAATGTGAGTTGTTTTATCAAAACAACACAGGCCGCCGTGTTGATGGGCGATTTGTAACTCGCTTGCCCTTTCTCGCTTCTCGCCCCCCGCTTGGTCAATCGCGGGCCTTGGCGGAAAAGAGGCTCTTGTCTATGGAACGGCGCATGCGGCGCGACTCCACCTTCCGCTCCAAGTACGTTGAATTTATGCGCGAGTACGAGGGCCTGGGGCATATGTCACCATCCAATTTTGATTGGCGCGCACACGAGCACTACTTCTTACCCCACCATGCCGTCTTGAAGACCCCTGGGGGGAAGATTCGAGTGGTTTTTGACGGCTCCGCGGCCACATCCAACGGGGTGACATTGAACCAATGCTTGCACTCCGGTCCTAAGCTGATCAAGGATATCTCCGATATCCTCACGCATTTCCGCCGGCATCAAATTGTTCTCGTAGCTGACATCAAGATGATGTTTAGACAGTCGATGGTACATCGCGATGATCGGAGATACCAAATGATTCTGTGGCGCGAAAATCCTAATGAGCCAATGCGTGTCTTTGAATTGAACACCACGACCTATGGACTCAAGTCAAGCCCCTATATTGCTATCAGGACCTTGTTAGAACTAGCTAACCGGGAGCGACTGATTTACCCTCGCGCATCAGCCACCTTGGAATCGTCAGTCTATATGGACGATATTTGCACGGGAGCCTCGAGCGTTGAGGAAGCTCTGACTCTTCGCGATGAATTGATTGCAATACTGAAGTCCGGAGGTTATGAGTTGGGCAAGTGGCTGTCCAACTCCCCTCACGTCTTGAAGGATCTTCCGGGAAAGGATCAGCAGGATCCTCATATTTTTGAAAATCCCGAAAATCCCAATTTGCTGACGGTCCTTGGAATACAGTACCAGCCCGTCCAAGACGTTTTCACCTACCGGGTCAAATTAGACCCACCTCCTAAGGTCTGGACTAAGCGTTCCGTATTGTCTACGGTTGCTCGCACCTTCGATCCCAATGGATGGATCACTCCCGTAATATTTTTGGCTAAATGTTTCCTCCAGAAGCTTTGGATTGCTGAACTCGGTTGGGACGAACCACTCCCTGGGTAGTTATTGAAGGAGTGGAACTCCCTTGTGTCTTCACTTCCTGAAGTTAACCGAATTTCCATGCCTCGACGCTTCCTACCAACAGGAAGGTGTCATGCCAGTCTCCACGGGTTTTGCGACGCCTCCGAACGAGGATACGCCGCCGTGGTATATTTGAGGACTGTCAATGTCGCCGGTGAGGTCACGACGCATCTCGTCTTGGCAAAAAGCAAGGTGGCCCCTATTCGGTCACGGTTAACTATCCCGAAATTAGAATTGTCTGGCGCCGCCCTTCTGGTACGCCTCTTGAACCACGTCCGCTCCTCTTTGGCATCTGCGGTCGATCTGACCGACGTTTATGCTTGGACGGACAGTGAGATTGTCCTTTGCTGGCTACGAGCCGCGCCTCACAACTTAGAGGTCTTTGTTGCGAATCGGGTCTCCCAAATTCAGAGCTCTGCAGTACCGGTGATTTGGAGACACGTACCCGGAGAACTGAACCCGGCCGATTGCGCCTCCCGCGGCTGTGAGGCCTCTTCACTGGTCCACCATCACCTTTGGTGGGATCCAAGTTGGCTATCCCAATCCGAGACGACTTGGCCTCAAAATAGGTTTTCCGCTCCCGAAGTATTGCCGGGCTTAAGAGTCGGAGTGGTTGAGGATAAACAGATCCCCGACTTGAACTTTCTTTTGAACCGTTACAGTTCCCTTGATAAACTAATTGGTGTTACCGGTTGGATTCGACGTTTTATCCATAATGGGCGGAATTCAGAAAATAAAAATTTGAGTCCTGTGCTTTCCCCTCTTGAACGCCAAGACGCCCGGAACTACTGGGTGCGTGTGGTTCAGGTGGAGCATTTTTCATCCGTGATTGACACCCTAAAGAGAGGTTTAGTTTTGAAGGGCCCCCTTGCTCGCCTAAGCCCTTTTTTGGACAATAACGGAATGCTACGCGTTGGAGGACGCCTCAAGAATTCCAATCTGCCCTATGGTGCTCGCCACCCCCTTTTGTTACCTAAGGACGGCACCTTTGTCAAATTGCTAGTGACACACTACCATCTTGAAAATGCCCACGCTGGTTGTAATGCACTCTCGGCTATTTTACAGCGCGAGTTTTGGATTCTGGCAGGGAGACGCACCATCCGGAACGTCACTTTCAGATGCATTCCGTGTTACCGCTTGAAGGCTAATACTTCACAGCCGATGATGGGTGATCTGCCCTCCGACCGCGTTCTAGCCACTCGACCCTTTGCTGGGGTTGGCACTGATTTTGCTGGCCCGTTTGCCATCAAGAGCTCTAACCTTCGCAACGCCAAATCGCTCAAGGCCTACCTCTGCGTTTTTGTATGTCTCGCTACCAAGGCGGTACATTTAGAACTTGTGAGTGCCTTAAGCACTGAAGCTTTTGTAGCCACGCTAGGTAGATTTGTCTCTCGTCGAGGATTGCCTGACCTGATTCGCACTGATTGCGGCACCAATTATAAGGGCACTGATAGATATTTAAAAGAGATTGTCGAATTCCTGTCTAGCAATAAGATTAGATTAAGTACAGCATTGTCCAAGATGGGGGTAACCTGGAAGTTTGACCCCCCAGCTTGCCCTCATTGGGGTGGAATATTCGAAGCTGTGGTTAAGGTGGCCAAGACTCAGCTCCGGCGCGTTATAGGCGAAACTGTTTTAACCTTTGAAGAACTCGCCACCGTGTTTTGCAAAATTGAGGCTGTACTCAATTCTCGGCCACTCTGTCCCCTCTCATCTGACCCAAATGACCTGGAGGTCTTAACTCCCGGTCATTTTCTGATTGGTCAGCCCCTTAACGCTCTACCCGAATACCCCTTCAGGGACGTGAAGGTCTCACGTTTGTCCCGGTTTGAGCTGCTGCAACAGATGACTCAGAATTTTTGGCACCGTTGGTCACTAGAGTATTTGCATCTTTTGCAGCAGCGGGTTAAGTGGGCTGACAAATCTGATCCACCCAAAGTTGGTGACCTAGTGCTGATTAAGGAACCTAATTTGTTGCCTTTATACTGGCGCCGTGGGCGCATTCTTAAGCTGATCTACGGGTCTGATGGGGTTCCCAGGGTTGCCGAGGTAATGGTCGGAGACTCTGTCTTGAAGCGAGCCGTTTGCTCCTTATCACGTTTACCTATTTACTAGTAAGTGGACGTAAATCCTTACGACCACGGGCGGGGGGGTTGTTCGCGCCATGTACCTGTCCAGAATTCCTAGTTCCATGGTCGTGACGCTAGCAATCTCTTTGGCTCGCAATGAAGTTGACAGATGCTTAGTTTTAAACTTCCCGCCGTTTTGGGGCGTGGTTTTTGCAAGTTCCTTTTGGTTTTTGACAGCTAACACACATTCACGAAAAAATCTAAGTCGTGCGCACCGTTTGCTTTTTAAGTGTCTAGATTGGTTTATTTTACGGTTTTATTGCGCCGTTGAGCGGTCTATGTGTCGACCTAGCTATAAGCAGAATTACAGACTGTTATTTGTAACAAAAGAACTTTTGGAACCCGCCGGCTTTGTTCGCCACTCGCTCGGCGGAAGTGTGTGTGAAAAGGTGACTCTGACCACCTCTAGGGGGTCTTACTAGTGACAAGCCAAGTGTACAGTGCTCCGTCAGCCCAACGTCCACAGCTGCAGGCCATAACTGGCTGCCTGCCTGCTGCTGCTAGTGGCCTGAGAGGTTCACCTTTACACTTAACCTCACAACACACCCCACATAATCACCACTACAATACCATCTCAGGCCGTACAAGGATTGACTGCTACAAGGAAGGTCAGTGCAACACTACCATCATTAAGTCACCACTACGTTGAGAACAAATCTGACCGCGGTGAAAGGCCGCTTTGGGCAGCGACCCTGGACTCAGGTTATAGCTGATGGGCCCCTATACCTCGTGTTCCAGGCCTTGACTCGTTGGCCAAGCCGTTGGCCTCAACATATCCAGTATTATTTTTCATGGATATTTTTGTAAATTTTTTCGTTCCAAAAGAATATTCGTAACGTTAATAATAATTTAATATTTTTTTTTAAAAAACCTACTTCAAAAGCCCGCGCCACACAAACTATATAATTTATTGTTAATAATATTTTAATAACGACGATAAAAATAACGATTTCGATAAAATTTCAATGCCACCACCTGGGATATATTCTCTTTCAAACAAAATAAAGAATTTTTCAAATTGGTTCAGGCGTCTTCGAGTAATCGGTGAACATACATACAAAAAATCCGAGGAATTGAGAACCTCCTCCTGTTTTGAAGTCGGTTAAAAAGCCTTATATTTCCGTTCTTCCTTCTGAAAAAATCATTAAGCTTGTGTAAGGAGTGGCCACGACTACTTAATGTCATGCCGAGGGTTAGGTGTGGGCAGGCAATAGTGAAACGGGTTGGGTTGGAACAGTCGACCTTTCCAGTTTCAGCCCAGGCGCATTGTAGGTACGTTAAGCTGTTGAGAGGACGATGCAACCTCTTGGCATAATTTTTTTGTTTCTGAAAATAACGAAACTCAGGTCCTAAATAGTTTATTATTTAAGAAGTCCTTAGAGATAATGTCTCTATGCCATAACTGACCAGAGATATGACGATTGCTCTTTTGTTTTTTTAGGCGCAGCATAATACCGCACCTTGAGGGGGAAGGGGAAAGGGAAGAGAAACAACTAATTTAACAAACGCGCTTTCGCGCATACCGCTTTCAATTGTGTGTGCTTGTATTTTCTGTTATTTTTTGCATTTTTAGGGTTCCGTACCAAAATGGTAAAAATGGAACCCTTATGGTGAGACTTTCTCCGTCCGTCCGTCCGTCCGTCCGTCTGTCACAGTCGATTATTTCAGTAACTACTAAAGCTATCGACATGAAATTTGGCATAGTTGTGTATAATAGTGGCCCAACATCATTGGAATAAAGAAAAATCGAAAGTTATTTTTAGTTTTATTAAAAAAGGGGGAAAATCGGGGGTTTGAAATTTCAAAGTGAAATAACTATACCGAGTGCGGTATCATATGAAAGGCCTTTACTTGTGCATTCTAAAACAGTTTTTTATTTATTTCTATATATAATAGTTTTTGAGTAATAGGCCAAAATGTCGAAAAAAATACCGTTCCCCCCCCTTATCTCCGAAGTTTACCAATCGAAAAATCTGAAATAATTATGGTCAATAGAGGTTTATGTATATTTTACAGGAAAAATAAAATCAACGCGAAAATTATTTTAGTTTGATTAAAAAAGGGGGAAAATCGGGGGTTTGAAATTTCAAAGTAAGATAATTATACCGAGTGGGGTATCATATGAAAGGCCTTTACTTGTGCATTCTAAAACAGTTTTTTATTTATTTCTATATATAATAGTTTTTGAGTAATCGGCCAAAATGTCGAAAAAAATACCGCCCCCCCCCCTTATCTCCGAAGTTTACCAATCGAAAATTCTGAAATAATTATGGTCAATAGAGGTTTATGTATGTTTTACAGGAAAAATAAAACCAACGCTCTAATTAGCATAGTTTTTTTTATATTAACAATAAACATCTACAAACAAAGTTAACGATAAATAAGCAAATTAATATAATATTATCGTTTTACTTTTACTTTTGGAGTACGGAACCCTCGGTGCGCGAGTCCGACTCGCACTTGACCGGTTATTTTTTCAATATTTTTCAATATTGTGTTGACATTTCATGCGATGACGATCTTAAAGTAAGTAATATAAGGTCGAAATTCATATAAAAGAGCATGCCTCATATCCCTCGTTGGTTACGACTCAGAGACTTAATTTTTACTGTTATAGGCTTCTTAGATATTTATATAATTACAACCGAAGAATCAATTCTGGCGAAGGAAAAAAAAGATGCCACGCGGGTTCATATTGTCCTTTATGTTCTCAAACTATGTATGATGAAGTTGCAGGCAAAAAAAAGCTTATAAAAACGCTAGCTTAGCAACAATTAAAAAAATTACTCCACTGTGTCATTAGCAGGATTCGATATAAAATATTAAATAAAAACAACCATAAATGACAATTTGACTTTATACAGTATACTACATTATACCTAAATTTACTCTAAAATTAAAACTACCTACTACATTAAAATTAAATTTATTCTAAAATTAAAACTAAAATAAAAATTAAATAAAATCTAAAACCCCATCGAAGCCACTGCAGTGTGGCATGGTACCCAAGATGCTGGCAGCATTACCCCTTTGGATGGCCAAGCTAATCCTTTGGGCAAGGTAGCTGCCAGCTCTTGGATCCCCGGTAGACTCGATCACCTTTTTAGTTAGCTCTACAAAAAGCGCTCGAGCCTCCGGGCCCCACGGCCCCAGGGTCTCTACACCAAAAGGCACAAATATGAAACCACTGTCAAGTTTTTACCATAAATAGTTTTTCATTTCAAAACGGATATTTCCCTGTCGCTGAGTTGGCCCGCGTAGCTTGCTAACCAATTTGCTTATGTAAATTCGAAGGTTTCCATCTTGAATTATTCATTCATCGACTGCAAACATTTCACTGTCTTTATTTTTTAAACAGTACGGGTAGCTTTCCCTTCTATGGTGTTTGTTAGTCGAGGTAAATACAGTCGATTTTTAACCCCTTTTAAACCCCTTAACCTGACTCAAAAAGGATTAATATTAAGTTTTTGTCTTTTTGTGTGTCAGCCTGTGACATCTGTACCTAAGAATTAGGTACTTCCTACTTCCATGCAAGGTGGCATCGTAGCACTCGGATCGGTTTGAATCATTAGTCGTAATTCCTAGTCCTAATACTGTTTTTATATTCGAAAGTACCGAATATAATCGGACCTAATTTTAGGTATATTTTAAAGGACAGAGAATACCAACATACCTTACCAAAGAAGTAATACATTGGATTATATTTTATCCGCCAGATTACTTCAGTAATACAATTACAAATAAAACAAATACAATTACTCATTAAAAAAATTATTAAACAATTATTATGATTACAAACAAATTCGACTTATGGAATTGAACAGAGATAAAGCATCTTTGGATGCTGAACGAGAAAGTAGATTTAAAAACATACCCGTGTCCAATATATTCAAATCCTATCAAAGGCCTACTATTCTATTGTGTTTTATTGTATTTCTCAAATTATTGTACCAGTTTATACCTTCATCACACTAGCCACTGAAGGTAATTTGTCATCCAAACCCATACAGTTTAACTTTGCGAATTATTTAGTCACTCAAAACAAATAAACTTAGATTGGATTTAATACACATAATACCTATCTGATTTCTGAACTGTTTCTACTATATTATATTAGTACTATACAGTACATATATTAGTATATATATTAGTACTATTAGTACTATGTAGTAAGTTAACAAACTCAATTCTAAACAATTTTAAACTCAATTAAGTTTGTCCTTAGAAACGCCCGGTTTCAATAATAAAATCAATCTATCTGATGCAATCCGTCGATAAGTTATTTAGCAACATTGTTATATTTTGTCGAAAAAGTGATCGAAGGAAAAGTCTGGATACAATTTTCAATTTAAAGTTTGCTAGGTATCTCATCAACAGATTACAGATAGAAATAAATAGAGGTTTTGGAATAGATTCATAGTTCGTTTTATAGTGTTATCCATTTTACGGTCTCGGATCTGGTTAAAAATTATGTCCAATACTAAATAATGTAGAATCTTTACACAAGACGATATTTTCGCACAAAGTCCATCCGCATTTCAATATGCTGTAAACTTGACTGAACGTGTGAAAAAAGGCTGCCTAGAATCGACTTTAAGGTTCTTAGCATTGATAGTTAAGGTTGATTATACGGGTCTGCCCGCGAAAGTCAAATTTAATTTGGTTTTTCGCAATTTGTAAACTAATAAGACAAAGTAGGCAAATGGCATTCTAATTGCGCCAGCGGTATTATCATCTTAACAGGTTTATATAAAAATCTTTACTTGAAAGTGACCCGTTTAAGAAATTAATCAAAATATCGAGTTGGACGTGAGCTACTCACAAATTAGCCGATATTCTGACTAATTTCTTAAACTGGACACTTTCAAGTGAAGATTTTTATATAAACCTGTGAAGATGATACTGCCATCATCGCAATTAGAATGCCGCCTACTTTGTCGTATTAGTTTACAAATTGCGAAAAAATTTCGCGGGCAGACCCGTATAATCCACCTTAAGTAGCTTTGTACCTAATATTGTGTACGATGTTTAAAAAAACTCACATAACTCCGAAAAGTCAGAATTGCGTGCCTGAGATTCAAACCCTGGATCCGCCGAAAAGGAGGCCGAAGTGTTAACCACTAAGCTATTAATCATAATCATCATCATCATCATCAGCAGCAGCAACCCATCAACGGCTCACCTACCTTCGATGAAATCAATGCTATATTAAAAAAGTATTCTGATCCAAATCTGTTATGTTAAGGAAAAGGAATTGTGTCATAAAGGTCTTAGGGCCCAGTGTAAAATTAATGGTCGTCGGGTTTCACAGAAAAACGCTTCCAAGGGTAAGCGTAGGTACGTAGCATCTCATACAAAGGATAATCCTTTATACATAAGGACTTAACATGTTATGTACATAACGGTTTTTTAGTTCAACGTGATTTAGATTTATGGGTTGTCTTGTTAGAGTATTGATTTAGTGGTTAATTTATGTGTGTGTCTATAAACTTGTTCCGTGTGAACAGAAGCTTCAAGGAAGTCATTAATTCATTAACCTCAACCCATGGCCGGCTTACTACTGGACCCATGCCAGAGTAGTAGATTAGTTGAGATCCATAAATATCTCATCTCAGAATTAGAAGGGTTTGGATATCGATGTATATGTATAGGTAGATATGGCGGACCGAACACTTGCTTTGTTCAACAGAACTGTACTGCACTCCGTACACCTTGTTTAGTGTGGCAGGCATTCGCGACGTGCAAACGGGCGCTAATTAAGCGATAAAACTTTTTAAACACCTGATTATAAATTGAAAATCCAACAATACCTGTAATAAAGTAAGAAACAAAAAAGTATAGACGATTTAGTGAGTAATTAGATTGTAAGTGTACGGGCTGCAGTACAGTTTAATTGAAAAAAGTGAGTATTCGGACCCCCATATCTATACATAGGTAATACATCGATGGATTTAGATCTTAGTCCAACACGTTGCTCCACGTTGCTGCCTAATTGAAGGTCAAACCAACAAACAAAAAATATTAGTAGGCATATTAAGTATAATATTAGTAGGGATTGATCTAGTACTGTGGCAAAAGTAAAGTTAACGAAAAAAATAATTGTCATTATGTAGGTATTGGTAGTAATGGTAGTGGTAGGTACATTAGATTATAATATCATCAGATAAATGGGGGCCCACTATTTGTGAGCAGGTGTCTCTAAATAAGTACTTTATATTAAAACATCCATTTGAACGCCCGCGCGAAAAGAGGTTCCCTTATAAATTGAGTTGGGACCGCGGAGTTATCTAACAAGAAAAATCTAGTTTTTATTCCATTTTTATTCGCCTCAGAGGAATTATATGATTTGAATCCTTAAACAGATACGTTGAGGAAAAACTTTGGCAGCTCGTTACTAATAAGATTGAAATGATTACCTAAATCATTCATTCATTTACAAGCATCTGCCGACATTCTGAAACAAGTCGGATTTTAGTATCTACCTACCTTTTGAACTAATTTTGATGAACTTATTATACGGTCTACTTAATTAAAGTGCGAAAACTATGGTGTTTTCGCACGTTAATTAATTTTTGCTTAATGGTTCATTTTGTAGGTTTTTTTTTAGGGTTTTTAGGGTAGGGCAATAGAATGGAATAGAATGGAATGGAATGGAATAGACATATATTTTATTCAAATTAACTTTTTACAACTGCTTTTGAATCGTCTGACTCTACCACTGGTTCGGAATGCCCTTCCTGCCGAGAAGAACCAGAAAAAAACTCGGTGGTTGCTCTTTTCAAAACAAGTTTACAATACAATAAATACTATGCTATTTATGTGTTTCCACAATGAGGGAAGTTCCAAAAATGCATACCTACTAACAATACAATATATCTTAAGATGGGCAGACCCTTTCTCTCAGGAAGTTGTGGAGGTATCAACTGGAAATTAATATCAAATACTCAAGTCTACAGTGAACTAATCAAACTTCTAAGTCGACGCAATTAAAAGAAACAGCCTTTTATGCTCCTATCCTTTTATGGCACATTTTTTGAAACTGGCAAAATCAAAACTATCTATAGGGTATCTACTTCCCGTTGACCTAGAATCATGAAAGGCATGAAGCAATGTCATGTAGCACAAGTAAAGGAACATCACAATTTTTTATTGCGATTATTAACTTATTTGCAGTTGGTAAACTAACCGCGACCTAAAAGTTTGTGTGGAACCCTCGGTGCGTGAGTCCGACTCGCACTTGACTACGTAAAAACTGCAACTTCACACTTTAGAGTCTAAGGCTTAGACCATTCAACCCAACACACCCATTTAGGGAGATCGCAATTTACATGTGTTTTTATTTATATGTTTGAAAATTTCCTTAAATAACTTATAGAGTATTTTATTAATCAAATCTATTAAACAAATGCCGGTTTTCATGTCTCTGACATCAAAAACACATGACTTTCATACATTCTCAAACATAAATAAAATCCCATACAAACTTCCATCTCCTATTTTATCACCCTCAAGGGGTAGATCAGTCGAGACGCGTGCCCAGTAGTGGACCGATGATTGATGGGTGGATTGATACGATTGTTTATGAATTAATGAATATTTATACAAGTAAGCTCTTATTATGACGAAGTTGAGCATCAAAATAGGTTAGTACCGAAATTCGTTCAGTATAATAATATTGTTTTATCATTGTTTGAACAGAGCCTATAAAGGTCCTTTAAGCAGGCCTTTGTGAGATTTAGATGGGTTAGAAGGATTTTACTGTAACTGTTCCAAGAAGAACCTCCATATTTCTCGCGTAGGGTGGGTGATATTTATGTAATAGATAAAATGATTGTAAGTGAAAATTTATAGGTTCAGTTTTCTACAAAGTACCTTCTGTGACACGTGTCAGCAATTACAATTTCAACTTGCTGCAGCTGTGCGATTCTTTAAAAAGGATTGTTATCCTACAGTGTGACGATTGCAACCGCTTCTGATTGGCCGATACTCACTACACAATTAGATGTGTGAAGTCCGCCAATTCGCATTGGGCCAGCGTGGTGGACTATGGCCTATAGCCCTTCTCTAAAAGGAGACCTAAGCTCAGTAGTGAGCCGTTGATGGGTTGTTAATGATGATGATGATTAAATAATATAATTTAATACATGCGGCTGAGTGCGGCAGTTAGTATATTAAAATACTATTAATACATAAATAGATAGCAAATGTTATTCACTTTCAATAGAATGTAAATATTATTTCTTACCTTATTATAGTTTTTTGCATGATTCCACAACTTCCACTTACATAATATACTTAGTTAGATTCAATAAATTTGAATTTACAATGGAACTTGTACTAATAAGTCTGCTTAAATAGATAAAAGAACAATGGAAAAATTTGTATGGACCCCGTCCCCAGTGGTGTAGCATCATGGGCCAAGTGTGAAAAAATAGAAATTATCCTGAATAACAAATAATTGAATGAAAGAATGAGAAAAATTAATGTATAGAATAGAATAGAATAGAAATGTTTTTTATTCAAATAAACTTTTACAAGTATTTTTGAATCGTCAATGAGTCTACCACTGGTTCGGAATGCCGTTCCTGCCGAGAAGAACCAGCAAGAAACTCGGCAGTTGCTCTTTTCAAAATACTTTTACAATATCTCTACTATATAAAAATAAGTCGGGTTTTCCTTCCTGACGCTATAACTCCAGAACGCACGAACCGATTTCCACGGTTTTGCATTCGTTGGAAAGGTCTCGGGCTCCGTGAGGTTTATAGCAAAGAAAATTCTATCCACGCGGACGAAGTCGCGGGCATCAGCTAGTCCTTACTAATATTTAAAAAAATACCAAAGTTTGTTTATTGTTTTATTAGTTTGACTCGGAGCAGCAACGGAGCAACGGATTGAAGTGATTTTTTGCTTGGGTAAAAAGATTGGGAGAGTAATGAAGTTGCTAACAAAGGCTAGTATATGTATAATATAGTATATGAATAATATAATAGTCTATGTATAATAATAATAAAGTATAATTAACATAGATTTAGTATTAGCTTAGTGCGGAGCGACTACCAATCATTAAATCTATGTTAATAAACTAGATAACTACTAGCTTTCGCTGGCAAATCCATCGAGTTAATTTGAAAATCCTGCAGGAACCCTCTGTTTTACCGGGATAAAAGGTAGTCTATATCATTCTCCAAGCTCTTAACTATACCCAAGCAAAAAACCACGTTGATCGTGAGTGCATGATTCAAAGATAAACCAAGCTAACCGTTTTATCTCGAAAAAGAAAGGGATTTTAAAAACTTAACTTCAAGCGGACTGTGTCGTGCTAGGAACAAACTAAATCCACGCGGACGAAGTCGCGGGCATCAGCTAGTACTTAATAGATATTATGCTATGTATGCAGAGTTTCCACAATGAGGGGAAGTTCCACAAAAGCATACGTAATTATAATTCAACACATGTTAAGACGGGCAGACAGAAAGTAGCCCCATTGCCGCTGGTGGCACCCGTTCACGAGCATGACGCATGAACGCAGCCATTGCTTCGTTCAACCATATTTGAGGAGACTAAGAGAGAAGACTAAGAAGAGTATGACTGTAGAAAAAATTTGGATAGCTCATACCCAGGATTAACACATAGGCTATACATATATTTTTTATCCCGAAAAATTACAGATTTCACATGGAACCTAAAAAACCTTAATCCACGCGGACGAAGTCGCGGTTATCATCTAGTTAGATATAAGACTCAGAATGGGATTGTAATGATGACATCGTTACCTACTTCAAACAATTTATTTAACTGCAACTTCGATAGTATTGCACTCGTAAAACGCAACGCTCTGCTGACTTCTTGGCCGGTATTGGAAGCTCGGTACGCTTGAGTGGATCAGGACGATTGTACAAAACCATAAATCAACAGAGGCAGACATTATTGTCTTCGCTTCCTATTTGTCGAAGAGACTATTTTTTATTTGAACTATAGCGATACTTCCTGCTTTCAACTTTTCATTAAGTGAGACAGGGGTATTTCATATAAAGCATAGCTCGAATACATTATGTGCTTTATATAAAATTAGGTTAAAAAAGCGAAAATTTTAAAAGTTTAGGATGAACACAATAAAATATTACAGTATGTAATATTCTTCTTTCAAATATTTATAGATTTCAGCCTTTTTTTCTAGTAGTTTGGGGTTTGAAAACCTGGCCCAGGAAAACTCCAACTATACGGAGTCATGTGCGTTTAAATTGAAAGACTAAAACTATTCAATATTTCTTGGTTTAACCTTCAAGGAAAACGTCGTTAGAAACCTACATGCCTGAGAATTCTGCATGATGTTCTAAAAGACGTGTGTAGCCTATTAAACTGCACATGACCGCGAGGTGGATTCACCCTCATCCTGAGAAACCCGTTGGTTGGGATGGTGATGGCCTTGTGAACCCACCCATGTAACCTGGGCGTGGGCTCTAGGTCTATCCTTCAAATAAGAAGGGTCTTGAAGGTGAGTGCCCTGTGTTGTTACGTTCCCTCAAATATGGTCGAGCGAAGCAACGGATGGATCATGCGTCATGCTCGTGAACGGGTGCCACGGGCGGGAATGGGGCTACTTTCTGTCTGCCCGTCTTGACATGAATTGAATTGTAGTACCTACGCTTATTTTGGAACTTCATCTCATTGTGGAAATATTCTATTCTATTCTATTCTAATAAAGTTGCATGGGTTAAATCGGCATGGCATCCGGCTGCCCACAAGATAGTATAAAAAACTTATTACAGTGTAATAGCTGTATAATAATATTGTAAAATGATTATTTTGAAAAGAGCAACTGCTGAGTTTCTTGCCGGCTCTTCTCAGCAGAATCCGCTTTCCGAACCGGTGGTAGATTCATGACGTGTCATAAAATAAGCCTAAGCAGGTTGGCCTACGTGAAATAAATGATTTTGAATTTGAATCTGAATTTGAAAACCTGAGTGAAATTCGATGGCTTATAGGCAACTAATATAAAAACAAATAATATTTTCCACATCTGCTAGTACAATATCTACGATGTAGCGAGTTACTCGTACCTATCCCAATTACTCACGGAGATTTATTCAATCACACGCACTGAGACATTACAGTTTAATATCCACACAAATTGTGTTCAATGGTTGAAATTGTTTCTATTTTTTGCTGTAAAATGAAACTTTTATTATTTTTATTGTACTTAAATACTCAAAGTTTTTTGTTTTTAAAAATAAGCGTCGAGCATTAGACTTTGTTCAAGCAAGTTTTGCAAATATTTTACATTGTTGTGTATATTATTTTCATTCTATTTTAACAGTTGCCTAGTTATAAACTGAAGCCTCAACTAAGCGGATTCGCCGTGCCTCTTATTTAAAACAAATGAAGCTAAAAACCACTAGAACAGAAATTTCCACCCCAGTTAATTGGTAACATTAAGTGGATATTATTATATTGTACTTTCTACGAGGTAAGTGAACCTGCAAACTGTGTGTCTTGTGTCCCCGACAGCTCGGCAAAATTTTTATGAAATTTACACTAAGATAACTAGCAAATAGCTGAGCTTTGTGAGGGCTCGCGTAGTTTTTCTAACGGGTAATAATTTTTAAGTTAATGGTATTTAGTTAATGGTTATAAAATTATATATTTTTTAACAAATAACACATCTGGATATGAAGTTAAATTACTATGTCAAAGCACAAATCTATAAGCGTGATAGTTTTTCAGTAAAGTGTACCACAAAATGCTCAGGATGTGGGATAACGCTCGCCCTAATAATTAATATTAACTAATGAATAAACTAGTGGTTCGCCCCGAACTGAGACCTCGCGGTATCCCATAATTCCCATAAGGTAGTTTTAACTATATTATATTGTAATTAAAACGCGCCGAATCTGATGACGTCAATCGTCATCTGCTTTCGTGGATGGGATTCGTATTTACAATATTAAAGACAGCGCCATCTATTAACAGTATAGTGAAGTTTTGTTAAAAACATTGATGCCCATTAAAACTTAAATAATTTCGTTTCTTTATAATATTTATCTAATTTTAGTATTTGTTGTTCAAGTACAGGATACAAGTGAAGTAAGAAAATAAGTAGACCTTGAAAATATATAGCCAATTTTCTCAGAGAGCGTCTTCAAGCGAGCGTATTAAATCGCCAATTTGAAAGCCCCCCATTTCGTCAATTTTAGGAAAAAAAAATAAAAAAAAAAAACGTTTGTACTCTGTTACAAATTGTCTTTAAAATGATACACAGAAAATCTATGAATAGCAAAAAAAAAATTTTTACTTCGCATTCGCTTCTATGAGAGCCCCCCTGAAATAAAGATTTTTATAACTTTTTAAGCCATTTTCGGCTGGAGGCCATCGGTTTACATATTATATCTAAATTTGAAGTAATTACATTCAGTAATTCAAAAGTTATAAGGCTCTGACAGACGGACGGACGGACGGACGGACGGACGGACGGACGGACGGACGGACGGACAAGTGCAAATCGCTCTAGTAAACTCAGAGACCTCGCTTCGCTCGGTCAATAAAATAACAGGACAACATTTGAGTTGAGTTTGACTATCGTACTAACAAATTATAGAACAATGTTGAACTATGAAATAGTTACATCTTATGACAAAATTATTCAAGTAACTTACACGAAAGGTCCTCTAAGAACGTCGTCTACCTCAAGATTTTGAAGTAAGGAATTTCAGAGAGTTAATAAGTCAAAGCAAGGATTTTGGGATATGTGCTGCAATTAGGTTGTAGATTACATAATAATTGACCATAGCAGACGCGTAGGTACTAGAGTACTAATACAGGGAGTAATCTAGGGCATTTTTTCCCAGCAAATACTTAGGCCAGCTTAAAAAAATAAGTAAAAAGTTTAAACCCACCCAGTAACTGTAACCCGACACAGAAAATTGGCTGTAACGTCCGTCATACTGTTTTTATTCGTATATAATTTAATATAAAAAATTCTTTTTAACCGAGTTCAAACAAGGAGGAGGTTCTCAATTCGTCGGAATCTTTTTTTTATGTATGTTCACCGATTACTCGAAAACGTGTGTACCGATTTTAAAAATTCTTTTTTTGTTTCAAAGGGGATAGTTCCCAGGTGGTCCTATATAAATTTTCTCGAAAACGATCGAGCGGTTTTTAAAATATCAACAATAAATTAAATGCTTTTGTATAGTGTGTGTGTAATGTAGTAAAGCGGGAGTTTGTAGTCGGTTCTTTAAAAAGAATTTTAATGTCATAGATTTTAAAAAAACCGACTTCAACCACCCGCGCCACTACAAAGTATTTAATTTATTGTTGATATTTTAAAAACCGCTCAACCGATTTCGATAAAAATTTCAATGGATCCGCCTGGGAAGTATACCCTTTGAAACAAAAAAATAGTTTTTCAAATCGGTTCAGGCGTCTTCGACTAATCGGTGAACATACATAAAAAAAAAGACTCCGACGAATTGAGAACCTCCTCCTTTTTGAAGTCGGTTAAAAATATAGCTGTCACCCGAACCATAATAACAAATCGATTGGTACCTCATTCATCAAAATCGGCGCAGTAGTTTAGGCGCCAATATTTACTCTTGCATTGAAGGTACTATCAAACAGTACTTGAACGTAAAATAAACAAACTTTAAGATACTTGTACAAATTGTGCCTTTTTAGCAAAAATAAGTCAGGACTTAGCAGTACTAACTTATATGCTCAAAGAGTACTAATTAAAATTAATATTGAAATTTCGTTACTACTACCTAGTTGAACTTTAATAATTTCAACGGAAGGCGTCTTTTTAGCGAAAAAACTTCATTGGATACGAACTAGTTATCTAAAAGAAAAGTTTCAAGCGAATGTATAATTTTGAAATTCATTACATTTTTTAGGGTTCCGTAGTAAACAAGGAACCCTTATAGTTTCGCCATGTCCGTCCGTCTGTCCGTCCGTCCGCGATTTATCTCAGAGACTATTGGTACTAGAAAACTGTCATTTGACAAGGGTATAAATATTAATCACGCCAACAAAGTGGTGAAATAAAATTGTGAAAAAAAATTTTTTTTAGGGTACTTCCCCTATATGTAAAGTGGGGATGAATTTTTTTTGTCGTCTATCCCATAGTGTGGGGTGTCGTTGAATAGGTCTTTCAAAAATATTGTGGGTGTGGGAACATCATTTTTCGATTCAGGTATCCGTTTGTGAAATATGATATTTTAAAGTGCTAAATTTTATTAGAGTCAAGTGTCCCCCTCCCCCCTCTGCCAGCTAAATATTTGTTTATAGGATACATAAAAAAATTAACAGCAGTAGTATATTATAAAGAATTTTATAGGAAAGCTATCACGGCTAAGTAGGGTTCATAAGTTAAGGAGTTATATCTGTTTTTTCTAGGTAAGGTATTACACGTTGTGTAAGTTGCAAATTTTGTAGTATAATATAGTATTTAAACCATGGAACTCAAAATATATTCAGTATTCATAAATAAAATAAAAGTACTATCCTAGTATACAGCAATAATATTTGTGACTTGCAACTACGGAACCCTATCCTGGGCGTGGCCCGACACGCACTTGGCCGGTTTTTTATTATTTTTAAACTTTTAGGACCTGGTTCGCGACTTGCTGATAAAGTGCCTGATAGCCTATCCACAACTTGTCTTTCAGATAGCGTTCAAATTTCTTTTTCACAAGAGTCCGTTAAGACAATCGTGCACCTGAACTCTAAATTTGTCACTCAGATTTATTTGACAGCTATTTTATCTGTTAGATATATATCAGACACATTAACGGATAGTGGTTAAACAGGCCCGAATAGGTGTAGGTGTTTTTGGTATAATTTAACAGTATTATTCAGACTGTTACTTAAGATATTTCTTCAAAAGGCTTTTCATTAGTATCACCACTAGATTTTGTCAACGACTTAGTCAGCATGGAGTTAGGTTTTAAAGTCTAAGTCGCGGGAACTTTGTTTTTCCGGGATAAATGTTATCCCAATATCTCCACTCTCCAAGTCCTCAAAAACTACTTCAATCTATTACTCCGTTGCTGCACGATTGAAGAACAAACTGACAAACCAATAAACAAACACATTTTCGTATTTATAATAAGCATAATCAATACGGTTTTGTCAGAAATGGAGCTAGTTAAATTGACTATAAGAACGGTCCCGATTTATAGACGAATCGATTAAAAGAGAGTGGTTTACTGAAGCTTTAGGTATATGTATGGTAGTTAATTCAGCGTAATAGCTCTGCATGTTTATGCAAGGGCCTTGCGTGAAACGAGTTTTTTATATTACAGCAAACGAAAGTTAATTTAGTACGCGGTGAGAACGATCAATCACTGGCACGTGTAAGATGATTTATTGTAACAACAGCGGCGTCTACTTTAACAACTCTTTAATTTTCCCCGCTCAGTAACTTTTGTACATGTGCATAACTTTGTTACCCCAGAAAAGATGAAATCGATGCGCAACGGTAGCCCGACTTCAACATACCTAACTGTACAAACTAAAATTATTTTATACTTTGTAGCGGTGTTTGAGGTCGTTTTTTTAAAAAGAATTTTCATATAATTTATTGAGTTATTATTTTAAGCTTTTTAGTAGTAGCTTCTTATGATCAATCTTCAAATTCGCGATTCGAAATTGATCGCGAGCGATTTGCTCTCATTCATTGACGAGTTCCGTCCTCGATCACCGAAGAAATGCCTCAGATATTCACCAAATTTAAATGGTGGTCCCATTACCTTACGGTATGACCTTTCAAATAAAAAAAAAAATATTGTAATCAGTTCAGATTTATGTTATGGAGTAACATCGACAAAAAAATACGAGTTGAATTGATAACCTCCTTCTTTTTTTGAAGTCGGTTAAAAATTGGGGTGCAATAAGGACAGTATAGTGTGCCTACAGCAAAATATTCAGTAAAAATTATCATTATCATCATCATCATTAACTCATCGCAGGCCCATTACTGCGCTGAGTCTCTTCTCATTATGGCCAAGTGAAAATTGAGAGACTTCACCGCACCTTTCAGAAAATTATGGAGAACTCTGATACATACCTACATCTGAAAGGCATGCAGAATTCACGATGTTTTCCATCACCGATAAGGTAAACGATATTTAATTGCTTAAAAAGCATATAAAGCGTAGGTAAGCGTAAGCGTAAAGAGTAACTCCAACATGGGATTTCACCCGAAACAAAAGTAATGATCTCGTAAAAGATAAAGAAAGAAAAAACGTTTAGGTATTAAAAAAGTTCTGCCACCCTATCTGTCCCTATACCCTAAGGTAGATTACCTCGACGAAAAAAATTTCAGATACCCCCACCATTTTGGATGTAACATAATTAAATACTATATTTACTTTGTTCGTACAAAATATAGCTTATGTCACCTGCAAGCCTGCACTATAATAACGAATCGATTGACACCTCAATTCATCAAAAGCGTTTCAGTATTTTAGGTGCCACGGTGGAACATTTGTAAACAGTCACATACATACATACATGCATACATACATACATACATACATAGATAAATATATACATACAGTCATACAAAGACTGCTAATAAAAACTCTTTGGCGTTAAATGTATTCATTTTATACGCATGAGAGTCAAAATACATATAACAAGGAAAATAATAATTATGTTAATACCATACGAAAAAACGCATTGATTTTTTATTTTATGGTCTTTACATTTTATCAGTACCTATTACTAATCTCCTTAATAGTTTAAAGGTCATTAAATCATGCAGGTAGGTAAACACTCATAAATATTGTGCTCACATAACCGCAGCGGCATTTTGGAGAGCTATTTGTGCTGTATACACATATAATATAATATTCTAGTTTCGTTTTACCTAGATGGAATTCAGAGAATCCTGTATCAAATAACTGGGGAATTTAAAGCAAATTCAATGTTAACAAATTTAATCCAAGTTTAATGACAATAATTTGTCAGTTTTTGGCTTTAATTTTGAATGTATTTATTCAATTTACTTTAGGTCACTTCTTTAGTTTCCAGGCTCCACTATGCACCTGGTCCTGCTGCCATAAGAGATGTACGTAGAAAGAACAAGCAACTAGGCAACGAATACGTACAACCAACACGCAATGCACACTCACTAAAATACAGAGTGGTATTTCACTGACAGTGAGGCTAGTCCAAAAACTTGAAGTCACTCTATGGAGACAGCGCTCGATTTTAATATGCTCGGAATTTCTTCGAGGGATAAAATCCAAAACGAACTAATTCGCCAAAGAACTAAAGTAACCGATGTAGCTCTAGGGCTAGCACGATAAAATAGCAGTAGGCTGGTCACAAGTCGGAGGACCGATGGACGCTGGAGCCGTAAGGACGGCAAACGGAGTGTACGGCGCCCCCCGGCTAGATGGAGCGATGACATCCGGAAAGTCGCAGGCATTGATTGAATGCGAAAGGCCAAGGATAGGCAACGTTGGCGCTGCTTTGGAAAGGCCTATATCCAACGGTGGATGCTCTCTGGCTAATGACGAAGATTTTATTGAGTCCGTGTGGTGTTACAGCATCGGGACAGACATTGTAACACCAGGAAAGAAAAGAAAGATATAAGTGGCCAAATGTAATTTGGAAAGCTTTGATCTAGGTGTGGTTCGGAGAAAGATCCAGCAATTTGACATCATAAAAAAGTAAAAAAAATATTGTTTTATTCCTAAACATCTCCTAACATCCTCATGCTGAACTAGAAACTGATCAAAATATAAAAGTAGTAAGATAAAGTAAAATGTATTATTTTTATTTCAATGAAAGTAAAAATATGGCTGGACAGACCCATATTTTTGTATAGTTCAATACCTACCTGCTCTTGAATTATTTTAAAAAATTTCCTAGCTAATCTAATCCCGAGACGAACTGAACAATGAAAGACAACATTATCATTCAAACTACGATTACGCTTACTTGATTAAAAAATGTTTTTTTCCCAAATTAAGTCTTATGTTCTATACAATGGCAACACTAATGTTGAGCACAGTGGCGCACAGCCGCGCCAAGTTATACTTGTCGCACTCTAATTAATTAATGTCAGCATTTTTGGTGTCAGAAAAAATATTTTCTTCATAGAACATAGAAAGAATATAACTAAATTTTAATTAAGGATGTCAAGACAATACCTTCTCCCAATTCCCAACGTAATATGGGTATGAAATATTTCAGCTATAAAATTTGTTAGTATATTTCTGGAATTCGACACAGGGTTTCAGGGTTAAGGCAATAATGCTACCCTCATTTCTCATAGATAAGATAATGTAATATGAAACAAAATACGGCATAATATTATTAGTAAAGCAGATAGCTCATCGAGTCGCGAGGCTTAAAATGAGCGGGCAAATAGTTTTAGAACCGATGATCGTTGGGGTCCCAAGGTAGAAAACAAAGGTTTCGATAAATTTTATTAGACAAATAGTGCAAATGCCTGCCTTGAACCATAGAATAACTTCAGAATTAGACAAAATCAAAATAAAAATTAAACAGCTCGAAATGTCATTATTTATTGATAGCACAATTTGTAACAAAAATCGGCCAAGTGCGAGTCGGGCCTCGCCGTTTTAGGGTTCCGTACATATGACCAAATCACTTTTTTAAAACTAGATACATAGATATCTTAGTTCTTAGATAGTACTAAATTAGCATAAGGGGGAAAAATGCTCGTTTGTGTTGGTCACAAATCTAAAGGCATATCTTCATTTTTGAGGCTAAAAAATAATAAAATATATATTTGAGCTCTAGACAAAGGCACCCCATATGACAGGATAAAAAATAAAATTTTATTTCGACGCCTTTTTCATGTATGGGAGCCACCTTTATTTTTAAGTTAATTATATTTTTATTGTTAGCGGCAATAGAAATACACACTCTGTGAAAATTTCAACTGTCTACCTGTTACGGTTTACGAGATACAGCCAGCTGACAGACGGACAACGGAGGCTTAGTGATAGGGTCCCGTTGGCACCCTTTGGGTACGGAGCCCTAAAAATTAAGCTGTATTATTGAAGTGACTGTGATCAATCAAAATAAAAGACAGTGATGAAATGGTTTACCGCAAATAATAGAGGTATTTGCTGATACAAACGGGAATGCCCGAATTTTCCATCGAAATTATCACTTAGGTATTGACCTTTTAGTGCTTCGTTTACAGGTTTAACGGGTCAGTGAAAACTATTGGTATCGCATTATTATTGTAGTCAAGGGCTATCTAGTCAGAAGTAAAAATAAGGCCAAGTAAAAGTTATTTTTTATCCACTTCAACATGCACCATGAGTGGAAAGATCTGGCAGTTGACAGAAGCGGATGGAGGAAACGCATGGACGAAGGGTGCAAAGTGTATGACGACGCATGTTTCGATGTGCTGGCGCGGAGAGCCAAGAGACAAACCAGCACCGCGACCGCCTCTGTGGTCGTCAGCTTTTGCTGCAACAAGTATGGACGTACTCGTAGTTGCTACTTACCAATTGGTATCTATAGTCATAGATGAAAATGCCTTCTAGAAAATGTTTGAATCGACTTTATGCGGCTAATATACTCCTATAAGTTTTGTTGATCAATATGGATCAAATCTAGGAAGTTATATAAAATAATAATATAATGAAAAAAATCTTAAAAAAACCGACTTCAAACGCCACTACAAAGTATAAAATATTTTTAGTTTGTACAAGTATGTTGAAGTCGGGCTGGCCTCAATAGAAACAATGAAACCGCAAGCTTTTTAGTGTAGCTTCGTACTAGGATCAAATCTTCATTATTCTCTGATCGCGAGCGGTAAGCTCTTATTCATTGAGGAGTTCCGTCCTCCATCACCGAAGATATTTATCAGATCTTCAACAAATTTAAATAAAGCCAACCTTACGGTATGACCTTTCAAATAAAAAATATTGAAATCGGTTCAGATTTGACGGAGTTATGGAGTAGCAACGACAAAAACAAAATACGCGTCGAATTGAAAACCTCCCCTTTTTTGAAGTCGATTAAAAATTATCTCCTTAGTGTTGTTCGTATTATGAGTTCACATAATTAAAATAGTTGGAAGGCCAATTTTGTTCCACAAAATACTAGAATTTTACGGAGGCAAACCGGATAGGCTTAAGTTTTAATCCCGTGTTGATGGAACTTTAATGGACGCATTATAACATTCTTTAGAAAATCCCTTCCTTTGTGTTAATTCTCCGAATATTTTCGGCCTTTCTGAGCTGCTTTATGTGTGTATTGGTTTTTAGCGAATAGGTATTTGTTTAACATGCTTTAATTTTGTTTTTGTTTTTGCAGTTTTTTTTTCCGGCAACTTACAATACCAGACGTGAAAACGGTTAAAATATTGTTACTACATTTTTCCTTTATCTCAAAGCGGCTTTCACTATTTCTGTAAATAAAAATCTTTTATATTTTAAGCTTTTACAATACCAGACTTGTAAGTAGTATATTTTTATTGTGTGTTTTTAGGGTTCCATACCAAAATGGTAAAAATGGAACCCTTATGGTGAGACTTTCTCCGTCCGTCTGTCCGTCCGTCTGTCACAGTCGATTATTTCAGTAACTATTGAAGCTATCGACATGAAATTTGGCATAGTTGTGTATAATAGTGGCCCAAAATCATTGGAATAAAGAAAAATCAAAAATTATTTTTAGTTTTAATAAAAAAAAGGGGAAAATCGGGGGTTTGAAATTTCAAAGTGAAATAACTATATCAAGTGGGGTATCATATGAAAGGCCTTTACTTGTGCATTCTAAAACAGTTTTTTATTTATTTCTATATATAATAGTTTTTGATTAATCGGCCAAAATGTCAAAAAATATACCGTTCCCCCCCCCTTATCTCCGAAGTTTACCAATTGAAAAATCTGAAATAATTATGGTCAATAGAAGTTTATGTATATTTTACAGGAAAAATAAAATCAACGCGAAAATTATTTTAGTTTAATTAAAAAAGGGGGAAAATCAGGGGTTTGAAATTTCAAAGTAAGATAATTATACCGAGTGGGGTATCATATGAAAGGCCTTTACTTGTGCATTCTAAAACAGTTTTTTATTTATTTCTATATATAATAGTTTTTGATTAATCGGCCAAAATGTCAAAAAATATACCGTTCCCCCCCCCTTATCTCCGAAGTTTACCAATTGAAAAATCTGAAATAATTATGGTCGATAGAGGTTTATGTATATTTTACAGGAAAAATAAAATCAACGCGAAAATTATTTTAGTTTAATTAAAAAAGGGGGAAAATCAGGGGTTTGAAATTTCAAAGTAAGATAATTATACCGAGTGGGGTATCATATGAAAGGCCTTTACTTGTGCATTCTAAAACAGTTTTTTGTTTATTTCTAGATATAATAGTTTCTGATTAATCGGCCAAAATGTCGAAAAAAATACCGTTCCCCCCCCCCTTATCTCCGAAGTTTACCAATCGAAAAATCTGAAATAATTATGGTAAATAGAGGTTTATGTATATTTTACAGGAAAAATAAAACCAACGCTCTAACTAGCATAGTTTTTTTTATATTAACAATAAACCTCTACAAACAAAGTTAACGATAAATAAGCAAATTAATATAATATTATCGTTTTACTTTTACTTTTGGAGTATGGAACCCTCGGTGCGCGAGTCCGACTCGCACTTGGCCGGCTTTTTATTTTAAAAAAAGTTACTGTAAATCATAACACTGGCCAGCATGCTGACCAGTTTAGACATCCCTTATTAATCCCGTGTTTGTTTGTTGGTTTGCTGTTTGTAGGTTCGTCCTTCAATCACGCAGCAATGGAGCAAAGCAACCAATCAACGTGAGTGTAGCAGAGGTGACATAATCTACATTTTATCCCGGAAAAACATATGGTTCCCGTGGAATTTTTATAAAACTAACTCCAAGCGGCCGAAGTTTTACATTTGAAAAAGACATATTGAATTCCAGAAACGGCTAGACTACTTTTTATCTCGGGAAATTAAAAAGCAGACGAAGTCGCAGGCACTGACAATGTATTTTAGAAAGTCCTCCTTTGACCCTTTATAGATCTCGTTCAAACAATGATACTTAAACCAATATTATATTTAACGATGTAGACCTTTGAATGAAATAAAATATTGTTACTACATTTTTCCTTTATCTCAAAGCGGCTTTCACTATTTCTGTAAATAAAAATTTAAGCTTTTCAAGATAGACAGTAAATGCCGCAGTTCATTCATACCGTTATATTTAATGAGACATTAACTCATTACGTTAAAATCTCCTAATGAGCTATTATTTATAATTGTGTACTAGCTAACGATGCGCAACTTAGAAGATCCTTAAGTAACGATAAGCGTCTCAGAGTCTGAGGAAGCTTTCAATTATATTAAGTACTGACGAAGCAAGTGATTCAAAGAGAGTGAACTTTTTAATAAGAAGATTCTTGGTTAGTGACTTTTGAGTGCAGCAGTCATATCTCTAATATTAATACCTATTATAAATGCAAAAATTTGTGTGTCTGTCTGTCACCTTTTTACGGCTTAGCAACTGAACCGATCGTAACGAAATTTGGATCCAAGGCAGCTTTTATTATAGAGAAGGACTAGGATAATCCAGGAGTTTTTAAAACTTAACTAAACGTTTAAAGTCATAAATATTTAGTCATAAAAATATGTACTCAATTTAAATTAATAGATAAACAAACAAAATCAAAACAAACGTTTATAATTAGACAAAGTGATGTGGTAATTAGATCGTTGTCTTCTGTGAATATTGGAACAGCAATTAATGAAACCGACATGAACACTGAACAAGGCTTTGTTGTAAGTAATTAGGACTACAGGTAAACATCTCTTAGAACTAGAATATTTTGGATCGAGCATTAGATATTTCCAGGAGTTAATTAATATTTTAATAGGTTTTCTGTTAAAGAATATTTGCCATGTTCAACATGGCATTAATCAATATTTTCACCATATAAACATATAATTTGTATTTGCAGTGGATACGATACTAGTGCAACTTGAATACTTGAGTCAGTTGATGCAAATAAATGAATATACTTATTATAATTTATGTCAAATAAGTAAGTATTATTTAAACGAGTAATTGATTTACATATATATTTTTAAATATTGTATATATTAATTATGTAAAATATCTGTGTGACAGAGCTTTGCTCGGTTATTTTTTTTTTGGTAAATCGTGTTTTTTGGAAATTATATATTAAAAAAATATTATAAAATTCATAGGGGAAATTATAATCGTCTGGATTCGAACCGGAGTCTTCTAGTTTCGGGACCGCCCAATTTCCCGAGCTACTGGAACTTTATAGATGATGGCGAAATTTACCTTCGTATTCTAATGATATTATAGGGGTTTTTCATTGCCCAAAAACACGGATAAAAGGTACCTTTTCTAAAAATTAAACCTAGCTAGATAGACTGCTTAGTTATACGTAAAATATTCTTTTCTCACCTCCGGGCGGAAAGCGTCAATTTTCCTCCCGCTGCGCTAAACGAAAATGTCGCTTTCCGCCTCCGTCGAGGAGAAAAATAGTATACACACCACGGGCAGTAAATAAGAAAGCCTCAGATCACATGTTTATTGACCTCGGCTTCGCCTCGGACAACAATTACATGTGATCTGAGACATTTCTTATTTTACTGCCCTAGATGTGTAATATACTATTCTTTTGTTAATCACTGTTTTATGTGCAATAAAGAATATATAAATAAATTATATATAAAGAATATATAAAAAAAACAAACGGTTAATCATAATCATACAAAAAATTACTTGGAACAAAATTTGTAGAAAATACAATGTTCTAGAATTTGTGTAATAAATGTAATTATGGTTTAAAGCATAGGGAGCGATATATTTACGAAAAACTAATTTTTACGACACTCATACTCGTAGGGACACTTAATGTGTGTCTGGCAGTATTAATTTATTAATTTTTACAATATTCTTTAGAAAAGTATATGAAAATCAGCCCTGAGAATTTAAGATAAATGAGTCTAGGTTTTACCTACCTTTAGCACCTGGTATTTGGAAATTGGCCGCCGGCACCAGCTAGCAGGAACGCATACACTGAAAGGACATACGAACACTACTCTATCGCGGACAAATCATTGCTGAGAAAATAACTTAGGTCTGGCGGCACTGGGATCCTACTCTTAAAGGTTCGTTCAAATTTTCAGCTCTATCTTTCAAGCCTAAGATAACTAAAAGGTGACTGTATAGTTGTTACCTTAGGAACTAATATTGAACCAATCTAGGATTGAATTCGAGATAATAATATTCTGGCCTTTTTCTTTTAGATTTTCATTTTCTTTCTTTCATTCCATAATAATATTATCGTTTTCTAAACATGCAAATCATAATAAATTTACCGAAGGTGAATGCAAAATGTAATAGAAACTGGATATTTCTTCAAGCGCAATTCAACACTGGCAACTCAATTTATAGGGTAACTTCGTTTCGTACCGCATTCTAAATAGTATTTTATTTAGAACTTCAATTTAGGGCGATACCTGTTCGTGTATCGGGCCCGTCTGGGGATATTATGTAAGGCGCTGGCTACGATTTTATTTTCCTGTAGATCCTTACTCGTATTGCAATTTCCCCCAAGGGCTCTCTCGACGTGCGGCCAATTTTCAGAACGAGTTATGTTGTGAATCTGTTTCAGAGGCAGCTTAACATTTGCCCAGTTAGAAGAGTTTGAAATAGATTTCACGACAATTAGTGAAGTAGTATATTACATACTTTAAATGTGCGTTTTGAGCATTACTTTAATATAGATATTGTTGCATATTTATAATGCAACTACTACATTGTTCTTTGAAGTGTTAATTCAGTCCAAAATACTATGATCACTAAGATAATTATATTATTTTCGTCTAGATTTTTGCATTAAGGTACAAGTTCGTAGCTGACAACAGACAGCAGCACTACGTCACAGAATATAAACCTAACTAGCTTTTGCCCGCGACTTCGCTCACGTTAAGTTTGATTTTTCAAACCCCTACTTTAACCCCTTAGGCCCGCTTGCAAAAACGCTGGGTTAGGTTTAACCCAGCAATAAATTTGTAATTTTGACAAAAGGTTTATACGAAATCTGTCAAAGCAGCAGCTAACTCTGGGTTAAAAAGATAACCCGGTGTTTCTGCAAGCGGGCCTTAGAAGTTTAATTTTTAAAAATCCTTTCTTAGCGGATGCTTTCGTCATAATAGCTATCTGTATGCCAAATTTCAGCCCGATCCATCCAGTGGTTTGAGCTGTGCGTTGATAGATTAGTAAGTCATTCAGTCACCTTTTCATTTTTATTCCTTTTCATTTTATATATTTAGACAGTAATACTACATGTCGTCGCGATACTACCTACTGGTTTGTATAATATTCTCTTTAAACGTCACTCGACATTGGTGAAATTGGCACTAAGAGAAACTCTGAATAGCTATAATGAAATTAAATTCTTTAAATCTACAAATTAAATATTTTATTTTAGAATGTATATACCTATACATTAAAAATATTTTAGGCTAAACATTTCTACGACCTAGTTTACCACATACAAAAGGCACCTTCTAACGTATCACGTCCTTTTTTATTCCTTTTTAGACTTCCGCAGTAGCGTTAGCCCATACATTAAGCCATTTCCGTAAAAGAGGTTTTTGTAGAGAAATGCGCCACTTTTCTACGGCCATCGGTCTTAGAGGCCAGCCCGTTGCGCGTGCTCCCATGCAATAGGGGATAATAATTATGCGTGGGTTTTTAACCCCCGACGGAAAAAGAGGGGTGTTAAAAGTTTGACCTATGTATGTATCTGTTTATCTGTGTTTCTGTATATAAATAAATAAATAAACATTTATTTAGCATTTGACAAGAAGTTCTTTAAGAATAATGATATACAGACAAAAACTTAATCACTAAATAATTTAATAATAAATTGTTCCTAAATGTTAAAGCTGAAAAGGCTACTGCCTCAGCATAATGCTGCAACATTAAAATGCTGAGTGCTGATTTTCAGGCATAGCCTTAAATGAAATCGCGAGCCAACCACGAGACAGCTGTTATACAAGATAAGTAATAAGAATATCTATGTATCTGTCTGTTCCGTCGCGTTTGGGCTGATAAGAATGATCTCAATAAGCATCTAGGTGTTAGATGATCGAGGATTGACGAGGATGATCCGATGATAGAGCAGAAAACTGGGTAAAAGGATATCAGGTATATCGTACATAGTCTGGAAATAAATTCACATGTCGGGGATGTTTTAAATTTTTAATATACATTAATTGTATGTTTTATAGGGTTCAAATATATTGTATGAGATGAAATAGTGATATATATTATCTTAGCATCTATTTTTACTAAGATACTATAAAATTATATAATTTAAAGAACCAAATCATGCACGGGTTAATTAAAAATTACAAAATAATATTTGTTCCTACTAATGGTGTATAGTGTACACCATTGGTAGGAACAAATATTATGACGTCAAAAAACATGCAAACAACAAATATCAGTCGTCATGTATTTAACGTCAGTTAATTTATATTGAAAGTGCAGAAAAATGGCGTCGTATAAATCGTCCTAATCGAGTGATTTTTTTTTCTATGCTATGAAAATGTGAAGAGTCAATTAATATATATAATCACTAGCTGATGCCCGCGACTTCGTCCGCGTGGATGAAGTTTTTAAAATCCCTCGGGAACTCTTTGATTTGCCGGGATAAAAAGAATCCTATGTCACTCTCAGGTCCTCAACTATACCCATGTAAAAAATCACGTCGATCCGTAGCTCTGTTGCGGTGTGATTGAAGGACAAACCAATAAACAAACACACTTTCGTATTTATAATATTAGTATGACGTATTAGTAAGGAAGAATTAATACCACGATAATAAAGGCGATCTAATTAAATTTTAGAACACAAAAGCTACTATTGTGACTTAAATATGATAGTTAGATGTATTTCCTTGGGAACTGTTTTGTAGAAAATAATGAGTACTTTAATCATGTAGTACATCATTTTAATGTATCGTCAATAGTTTTCTCAGCACACGCCAAAAAATGCATAGGCAAAATTTTCCTACTTTGGGTTACAATATTGCAATTTTCTTAAGGATCTCTAATTTTTTGACAATAAATTATAGCCTATGTTACTTCTTGATAACTTAGCTTTCTTGTGGTGAAAAAATGATTAAAAGCGGTTAGTTAGTTAAAAGTTACAGAGCCTATTCGGTACAAACAAACAAAAAAACAAACAAACAAAAAAATCTTTCCTCTATAATATTAATATAGATAAATAAATGTAAACATAAAAATGCATGCATAATACCCAATTTCGCAACAGCGAATAATTATTTATCTTTGAGTTAGGATACAAACGCCAAGGGCCTATTATAGTATTTTTACGATTACTAAGTTAAAAAAAAATTCAATACATAATTTTTCAAAACTTACGACTGTTAACTACCTCTTATACATTTCTGAAGAATTTGATGTAGATCTGCAATAGAAACCCATGGCATTAATAACCCTATAAAAACCAACCGTGAATAATAGAAAGTGCTAGTGCGAAGTTCATTTTAAAAATAGTTGATTAAAAGTGACGTGAAACAGAACAATGTAGCACACGATATTTTCCATTACTCGACGTTAACGTGAAAAATGCATGAGCTTAATGCATTCGGAGAATCCTCGTGGGGAAACCTGAAAAACGATGGAAAGTCAAAGGATTGAAAACTTACATTATTTCTTACTATACTGTGAACACGTGAAAATTTTCAAGTTATTCTTCTTGAGTCCACTTGACGTGACAATAAGGCCCGCTTTCAGAAACGCCAGGTTATCCTTTTAACCCAGAGTTAGCTGCTGCTTTGACAGATTTCGTATAAAGCTTCTGTCAAAATTACAAATTTATTCCTGGGTTAAATATAACCCGGCGTCTCTGCAAGCCTAAGTCTGTTGTAATAGAATTCAAACTCAACACAGATTGTATTCAGCTTTTAATCCAGTATTTGTTTAAATACAATACAAAGAACATCAGAATAGCTTCCAAATCTCTATTATTTTATTCTAGCTGATGCCCGCGATTTCGTCCGCGTGGATTTTTATTCTAAGAAGATACTTATAAAGTATTTAAAGCCTTTTAGCATCACGGTTTAAGATTTGAGAGGGGCTTAGACTAATAATGCCTAGACCGATAGTCCATACAACGAGACCAGCTTAACATGTAACCATAAAACGAACTAGGTATGTGTGCTAAGAGGCATCGTTTAGGTATTTACGCTCGCTGACACGTACACTAGTGTGGGTGCAGATAGGCGTAAATAGCCTTTAAAGGCTACCATGAAAGGATTTATTATCGCTCGCCGACACGTGCGTGTCGATAGGCGTAACTAGCCTTTAAAGGCTACCATGAAATTGTTACACTCCGCGCACGGCTACTGCCTTTCTATGCGTTATAATTCTATGGAGCTAGTATCTGGATTTCAATGGTGAAGTCTGTATCAACTTAATCTAATATCTTTAAACGAGCAATTCTTTTATACATATATATTATATAATCTGAATCTCGGAAACGGCTCCAACAATTTTCATGAAATTTGGTATGCAGGTGGTTTCGGGTGCGATAAATCGATCTAGCTAGGTTTCATTTTTAGAAAAAGTCGTTTTATCCGTGTTTTCAGGCAATGAAAAACCCCTTACAATATCATTAGAATACGAAGGTAAATTTCAGATATTAGGTAGGTAACTTAGGTACCAAAATTCCCAATTCATCAAACGCGCGAACTGCTTAACTCGCGAAGTTAAAATAGTCGTTAAGTTTTCTGAAATAATCCAATTTTCTGCGTAATTTTCTTAACTTTTCTTTCCATAAAAATCTTTTACAAAGTATTAACTTTAAAAAAATATGAATGAAATCGGTGAAGTCGTTCGAAAGCTATGGCGTGACCAAGGGAAATAGGGATTCATTTTTATACATATAGATTACTCCCCGCACTCCCCATCTTTTCTCCCTTCAATACCATCAGCAACATTTTTAATTTTAATAAAAAAAGATTCTATTTTCAAAAACTACTTATTAGGCAACACTCGTACCACATGTCTGATTTCTAGCCTTTTGACTTCTCCTTACAACCTCTTTTAACACATAATTATCTACCTACATATTTATTGATTCTTAAACTAGCTTTTGTCCGCGACTTCGCTCACGTTAAGTTCGATTTTTCAAACCCCTATTTTACCCCCTTAGAGGGTGAATTTACAAAAACCCTTTCTTAGCGGGTACCTACGTTATAGCTATCTGAATTCCAAATTTCAGGTCGATCAGTCCAATGGTTTGAGCTGTGCGTTGATAGATCAGTCAGTCAGTCAGTCAGTCAGTCAGTCAGTCAATCACCTTTTTCTTTTATATATTTAGATTATACTTTAAGTAAAAGCAATGTCGCTAACACTTGTAGGGACCTCCAAGACAGAGGTAAGAAACACTTTTGAACAATATCACTTGTTTTAACGGAGAAAAAAATGGAGAGGTAACCTGCATGCCTAAGAAATCCTCATGATGTTGATGCCAATCCGCACGTGGCTAGCATGGTGGGCTAGCCTACACCCTTCTCATTAGAGAAGAGACCGGTGCCCAGTAGTGTGGCCAGCTATGGGTAGAGGTGAATATATAAATGAAAGAAAGTTTTCTCTTTAAAACCAAAAAAATTGGATTTCACTTCGTATCGTATTTTCACGAATAACGAAAACGAATCGAATACGATCGGAAGTGCACAAGCGCCCTTACAAGCTTCTGACAGTTTGCTTTAGAACCAAAGATATTGAACTTCCCAAGAGTCTCCCGTATGCTCGAATAAACTCGAGTTGCCATAATATATTAGGTACTCGTAAATAATACCATCCCGACCAAATTCGGCCACGACGGCCAATTTCCTCAGAGATTTGCCATAGGCACGGGAGATATTATAGTGCTATTCCCTTACTATCATAGTCCGGTGGGACGAAAATCCGACACGACAGAAGAGAGATCAAGAAAACGTAGCCTGCATGTCAATACTGGCGATCGAGTAAATATTTTTAACCGACTTCAGAAAAAGGAAAAGGTTCTCAATTCGTCGGAATATTTCTTTTTATGTATGTTCACCGATTACTCGAAGACGTGTGGACCGATTTGAAAAATTCTTTTTTATTTCAAAGGGCATACTTCTCGGTGGTCCCATATACATTTTATCGAAATCGGTGGAGCGGTTTTTAAAATATTAAATACTTTGTATAGTATGTTTGTAATGTAGTAAAGCGGGAGTTTGAAGTCGGTTGTTTAAAAATAATTTTTATTTTAAATTACCTATTGCTTTATTGTTTTTTCTGTTTTTTTTTCCAACAAACACCAATTTAAAACCTCGATATATCTCACCCTATTATACATTATTATGCAAAGTTTGATTTCACTCCAACATGCCAGTTTCTAAATATAAAAAGACGTTATTAAGGACATAATAATAAACTGAAGCTTAATCATACCCAAAGAATATTAATACCATTGATCATAACAAAAATTAGAAAAACGTTTTACTTTTAGATATACTTATAAAAATTTTGCAAGCCACCCTCTTTCCGCTTTAATGATTTCCTTAATTAATAAAATCACTCGACTTCCAGAACTTTTAATTCAGATAACGATAAATCGCGTCCTCAAAAATTCAAGACATAAAAGACGGCTCCGTTTGGAATTAAAGTTTTGCACTAATTGGAAGATTTCAGTATCGATCAAACAGTTGGCAACTTCAAAGGCCTTATTTAACTTTCGCTCAACTTTGCCGTAAATATCGTGGGCGCCAATTGTAAAATCAAACACTCGATTTCGAAGTATCTTCCTAGGGCTGACTGGAAAAAACAAGTATTAATTACCTATTTGATAAAAGTCTTTTAGCTATTATTATATCTATCTATATCTTTTATATGTTTATTGGAACGTAGTTCCTTATCGCGCGGTGAGGAACTCGGAAGGAGGCTAGACGGATCGACACTTTTTTGAAACCGACACTTTTTTGAAGGCATTGTGTTCGGTATTTTCGCGGTACAATATTGGGTCTCCGTAGCCTTGTGGCTTCTGCAGTCGCCTAACACTTAAAAGTCGATGGTTCGAATCCCAGCTCGACAGACTGAATTTTCTATTTTCAATTTTATTTTAAATAATTTCTAGATGTGGAATTTTTCCTAATTTTTTTATAAATTATAAGTTATAAAAAATTAGGGAAAGGTTCCACATGTAGAAATTGTTTAAAATAAAATTGAAAATGGAAAATTCGGTCTGTCGAGCTGGGATTCGAACCATCGACCTTTGGCTGTTAGGCGACTGCAGAAGCCACAAGGCTCCGGAGACCCATTATTGTACCGCGAAAATACCGAACACAATGCCAAATTAATTAATCGAAAGGAACTACGTTCCATCCGGGTGTCCCTTGACACCTCTCAAGTTTTTTATTTATTTATATATTTGATAAAAGACAGGTAGATGCACAACCTATCTTTTATCAGTATTAGAGACTAGCTTCTGCCCGCAACTGCGTCCAATGGAGCTAGGTTTTTCAAAGATGCCTGATTCCTTTATTTTTCCGGGTTAAATGGTAGCCTATGTTACTGTTCAGATTCTCAACTGTACCTACCCATGCAATATATAAATATTATCACGTTCCGTTCTTCATTGCTGCTTTATTTAAGGACAATCTAACAAACACACAGTAAGGTATAAAAATTACATGCGTTAAAAAAATAACGCTAATTTTGTTATCCTAATATTCACCGCCGCATATTTTAAATGCGAAAGTTTGTGAGGATGGATGGACGGATGGATATTTCTTAGGTACTCCTTCATGGAACAACTAATAAATCAATTTGACTGTTTGGAATGGAGATAGTTCATACCCAGGATTTTTATCCCCTTTTAAAGAGTTCCCGCTGGAATTAAATAAACCTTTATCCACACGGACGAAGTCGCGGGCGTCATCTATTTTATCAATAGATGAGGCTATGTTCTGTTTTGTTCCTCCACTTAATAACTTAAATATTATTAAATGACAAAAAAGCGTGGATATAATTCGCTCCAGCGAGTCATGAGACGGTAATGATTAACCTGTACTGTATTGTAATTTTTTTTTGAAAAGAGCAACCGCCGAGTTTTTTGCTGGTTCTTCTCGGCAGGAAGGGAACCATTCATACATTCCGAACCAGTGGTAGAGCCAGACGATTCAAAAGCACTTATAAAAAGTTTATTTGAATAAAAAATATTTCTATTCTATTAAATTGATATTCAAATATTAGGTATTGGTACCAACTACGAGTATAACCACAAATCTGAACAAACTTACACCACCGCATATTAATTTAGCTATTTTGCCGTCGAGATCAAGTTCCTCTCGTACCTACCGACTATTCTTGTGGTAAATTTCCTGAGAGCCAACCCCGAGTAAAGGGCTTATTAATCCTAAGAAATTCCAATGTCCCGCACTTTGAAGAGACTTGAGGTAACAGTGGGTAACACAAAGGGCCATTTATAATTTTAGGAGATCTCTCGTCTAGGCAGCATGAATAATTTCATCAAAAGATGTAATTTTGTTTTGTTGCCCCGAATTTAGTGAGAAAACCGTAAATTATGCCAAGACCGTGAATCCATTAATTTATATTTTATACGTACTTAGTCTTCTTGCGTAAACTATAACATTTTTTTTGCAATTATAAGGTCAGGAGAGCTTCCATTAAATATGTATGGGCAAGTGTTGTACCTATGGACGCTTGTACCTGTGGACACAATCGATTTCGTTGAAACTAGCTACCTTAAAATTCTAATTTAAACGCGACCGCATGCAACTAGGAATAACGACTAATGCGCGACCGTAAAGCTTTGACTATGGTTGACGGTTCGCTTTCAAATTAGAAATTTTAAGGTTGCTACTTTGAGTATTAAACCAGAACAGAAAATACTCAAAGGGTTGCTAATTTCGACGGAATCGACTGTGTCCACAGGTACAAGCGTCCATAGGTACAGCACTTGCCCCTACCTAATTTAAGAATCTCTTTTTGACTCAATATTGAAAGTGACATTTTTTTTTAAAGAGAACATTTTAATTGTGGTGCATAAATGCTTTTCACAATATTTTATATCAACGCAAGCGTCATCCGCACAAATATTTTTTTTTTAGAATTTTGACAAAAATGAAACCTGAAGAAAAAAATCTACTTAATTAATCTAGCTACTTAGTTATAATTAAAGACTAACTTTGATGTGCCTACAAAATTATATTGAATAACTACATTTTTTAAAAAAATGTATAATGTTTATTCCATTTCAATAATAGAAATAAATATTATACGAAAGTAACTTATTCAAATTATCATACTTATATTATATAAATGCGAAAGTGTGTTTGTTTGTTGGTTTGTCTTGCAATCACGACGCAACAGAGCTACGGATCGACGTGATTTTTTACATGAGTATAGTTGAGGAACTGGAGAGTGACATAGGCTAATTTTTATCCCGGAAAATAAAAGAATTCCCGAGGGATTTTAAAACCAGAATCCACGCGGTCGAAGTCGCGGGCATCAGCTAGTCAATGAATAATCTTAAAAATGGGAAAGAAATTCGAGCCATTAATTTTTCCGATATCGCTGCAAGGTGTTTTACTGATTGATTTAAGATACCCAATATTCGACATCGGATTAATAGACTTTATATTGATTTTTCCTACTTTCGATATTTTCGGGACCAACTTCTAAATAATTTATTTTATCTACCTTCATATATAAAACTCCCGATTAAGATACCAAAAAGAATAACATAGGTTACTCACCTACAATAATGTGATCGATATTAGCAATAGGTAATATGATATAGACTTTATTTCTTTACAAAATAATCCTTACTAATATTATAAATGCAAAAGTATGTTTGTTTGTTGGTTTGTTGGTTTGTTAGTTTGTTGGTTTGTCCTTCAATCACGCCGCAACAGGGCTACGGATCGACGTGATTTTTTGCATGGTTATATTTGAGGACCTGGAAAGTGACATAGGCTTTTTATCCCGGAAAATCAAAGAGTTCCCGAGGCATTTTAAAAACTAAATCTACGCGGACGAAGTCCCGGGCATCAGCTAGTACTTGAATAAATAAAAATACATCAATTCTCAACAATTACTGGGTGGAGCTGAGCATGAGCATTGGACATGATTTTCGTCTTGCTCATGTTCATTTTCAGGCCCACCTGTTGAGAAACCCTGCTGAGATCATTGAGCATTGTATTGAGATCTCTCAGAGTATCTGCCATGACTACTATATCATCGGCAAATCGCAGGTGAGGACCGGACATAGTGGCAAGGCTATAGTTACCAAATCCACGAAGGTACTTTCATGATATGGACTACACCTTCAGTGTACACCTTCGTAATGACGTGTGCGACCAAGAAGAAGATTGGTTGGAACGGCGACAAGATGTGTCTGCAAATCTACGCTTACACCACATTCCTAGGTACGAGTAAACACAACAAAGATATATTTACATATCTTGCATACCTACATTGTCGTCAAACACCTTTGCAAGGTTTATGCATCGTAAAACGGGAAGAAACGAATAGCTTTTACGAATCAACTTAGTTGCCATTTTAATTTAAAAAAAATTGTTGAAATTGTTTCAATGAACTATAATTTTCGCAATCATCCTGTAAAAGACCAAAATGTATAACAACAGTGAAGTGGTATTAGAGTTTTAAAAATTCAAGACATAACATATTGTAGATGTTTTGTTTGTACAAGAAGATGGTGTAGGTACAATACTAGGTAAATCTTGTGAAAAATTAAGGAGCCAAGTGGATGTACAGTAGAACAATTCGGAAACATTTTTCTAATCCACAACAACAACAAATAGTTTTTAATACATTCGAAACAAAGGCTATTATTGAATTCAAATATTGGTTTTCGGTGGGAACGTGTACACAATCTAACTTTTACTGTTTGTTGGAAGCGCATTCCATAAACACACCTGTCAGAGTGGTCACGAATTGAAAATCAACTGCGGTTAGTCATGCGAGAATTAAAAAAAATTGGTAAAGTTCGATTCCACATAAGAGTAGGTGGTCCTATAGAGAATATAATCAGTTCGTTCAATCGCTTCTTGGACATTGCGTTATCTTCAACCTAAAAAAAACAGCCAAGTGCGTGTCGGGCTACGCGCACTGTAGGGTTCCGTAGTTGCAAGTCACAAATTATATTATTGCTGACCTAGGATAGTGCTTTATTTTAGTTATGAATATTGAATATATTTTGAGTTCCATGGTTTAAATACTATAATATTATACTACAAAATATACAACGAACTCTACGTGTAATACGTGACCTAGAACAAACAGATATAACTCCTTAACTTATGAACCCTACTTAGCAGTGATAGTTTTCCTATAAAATTCTTTATATATACTGCTGAGCACTTTAAGATATCATATTTCACAAACGGATCCCTGAATCGAAAAATGGTGTTCCCACACCCACAATATTTTTAAAAACCTATTCAACGATACCCCACAAATAAAAATTCATCCCCACTTTACATGTAGGGGAGGTACCCTAAAAAATTCTTTTTAAAAATTTTATTTAAAAAAAATGTTACCTACTCAGACTTCTAAGGCATATAATATAGCCTTTGAAGTCTTTAACAGTTATAGTTTCGGATATAATGCAACTTTAAAGCAAAAATATAAATCTTCTTTTTCCTGCACTTGTGAAAAGTTTGGTGAATCTGGCCTTATAGCCTTGGTACCTCAGTGCATTTTAGCTTTCCAAGTGTAATAGTGAAAATCTATAGATAGCACTCTCACTCAGCTCAGACTTAAGACTGAGTTAAAACGAGACAGATTTATGTCATGACATATTTGTGTCTCATTTTAACTCTATCTTGAGTCTTGAGCAGAGCCAGAGTACGACCTCAGGCTAAAGTTTTGGGGCTAGACGTTGATGAGTCAGTTAGTGACTGAATCGGTATTGTTCGGATGGCTTCATATACGGAACTTTGTAATCGCAAAGCATCGAATAGGTCTTCACCGTTAGGTAGTTGACATCCCACAATCACGCACGCGCTTTACTTTCTCATTCCCATGCACTACAAAAATTTGGAATGCCCTTACGGCGTCCGTTTTTTCAAGTAACTACAACTTAGGTAGGTACCTTTAAATCAAAAGGAAAGAAAAGAATAGGCATCTCCTAGTCAAACGCGCTCCATCATAGGCTGCATCTTCACTTACCATCCCTTTACAAAACAAAATTAATCCCTTTAATTAATACGAATAGTTATCAAAACCACAATAAAGGATACATAAATTTCTTTACCTTTCTAAACGCTAAATAGCTTCTAATGTTTCCATTACTCCTAACTAAGATCTAGTTTACACAGCGCTAGTTGCAAGTCATTAAAATGGCTCAAATTCTGCACACGCTTGAGAAAATGTTCAGTTATTCCGAGCTACCTACTCAACTCTACGAACTCGTAGTTTACACAGAGCAAGTAGGTAAAGTCACTATGTTTCTACCAAGCTCAGCCTTCAATCCGAATGAAGCTCTTGGATAAAGTATCCCCAAACATACAACTAGAGTGATAACAGTCTAATGCTCAACCTATTTTTCGGGGGTTCGGAGTTCGATTTTCAGGCCTCTAACTTTTCGAAGCTATGTGCGCTGAAGAAAAATGTGCGTGAGGAAATCTGCGTGCGTAAGGGTTCCATAATGTTCTTAAAGGTTTGTGGTCTGCCAATCCGTACTTGGCCAGCGCGATGGACTATGGTCTACACCTTGCTGATTCGGGATGCGAATCCTTCAGAGAAACAAATATCAACTATCCATCAACTAAAATGCTACGCCATCAACATCAACTATAACAGATTTTTAATAAAGGATCTCTAAAAACTCGATGCAAATTAGAAACAAGGTTGAACAAACAGTAAATATCGGCCCATTCTCAATTTAAAATAATTACATTTTTCTGAATTCGTACGTTCCTATACGTAGATAGGTCAAAGTAACACGGAATAATCCGTGAAATTTAATATACAATAAGCGACATTAAGAATATACGAACGTCGTACAATCGATCGTCAACGTCGAGTGATGTTTAACCAAGGAATAAATTGTGCGGTCTGTCAGATTTTGTATTGAAAAGTCCCTGGAAAAATAAAATAATTATCGTTCTGTCAGCAATATTTTAAGGTCTTTCATACGGTAGCTTTTGTATCATTTACAAAAAGAATAGAATACGATTTTTCCCTCACTTATCCTTTACACCTGCGATAGCAAAACCTTGAGCTAGTAGGTACAAGGAAAAGCCCCAACCGAAAAAGTAATCAATCTTTCGAACTACGATTACATTAATGGACTCGCGCTCGCGTAAAACAAATTTAAAAAATATCCCGCATGCCGCAAAAGTATTTTAGCTGAAGTTACACGCTTTCAGAATTTCGTAATTACTCATTGTGATTAAAAAAATTCCCGTCCCGTCGAGCCATCAAACTCGACACAAAAATTCCATTACGTAATCATTGGCATCCATTGTATTGAAAGTCATTAATGTTTTGCCACTTTGATTTTTCAGAGGGGTCTTTATTGGAGGATAGATTACACCTGTCGAAAATGGAGCTGTATATACAATATAAACTGCAAAATCATCACAATAGAACAATTATGTTGTGGAATACCTAGTCGTAAGTTTAATAAAACAATACCATTTTTTTTGAATTAGTCCACAAAACTGACTACAATTGTTTGAAACAAGCTTAATACAGTAGGTAAATGAAATTATTTGTTGTACAATTAAGACTAGATGTGGACGTGGCTCGTGAGAACGGTAACAACTACAGCGCAACATTAGTCTAGTTACAAAACAGCTAAACAAAAAAGGTACACAGATTACTTACTAACTTAAGTGTACTTAATTTACTTACACTATTTATATAATCTCTATTTAATTTATTTTACACTATTTATATTATCACAGAAGATATCTATAGCATCTCTGTAACAATTTGCAATTAATTATAGGACGAGAGACGAGGATCGACAAAAACTTAATTAAAGTAACGGAGCTTTGTCGAACATATTTTATTTGGAACTGAATGTGGTCCGAGCTATAAAAATAAACATAGAAAGGCACCAAGTTATTACGCTAGTCGCCACGTGCTAGTGTTTTTATACTTGGAAGTAGAACAAAAAATACTAGCAAACTAATCGAATTTCACTAGTGGAAGTGAGCGATGCTTCAGTAAAATTTACTGAGACTATTTCATAAATATAGCTTGTTTGGCATGTACGGAATAATGTAGAGGCTGCACCTTTTCCATACATGTACTGATTTCATGTTCAGATTCTTGAGATGTTTCTTTGAAATAACAACAATGCTAATTCGCTGGAACAGTTTGTTAAAGAATTGCTGTTTACAAGGGTTCAACTAACCCAACTAAGAGGAAAGTTGGATGTAGCATCCGTCATTTGATTTTGTTTGTATAAAAAACCTATATCGCCCGAACTATCAAAACGAATCGATTGAAACCTCATTCATGAAAATCGGCTCAGTAGTTAATTCGCTACCGTGGGACATTCGTAAATAGTCACATACGAGTACATACATCTTCTTCTTCTTCTTAATCAACCTACAGACGTCCACTGCTGGATTAAGGTCTTCTTCATGGACTTCCACAGGCTTCGGTCTTCTTGGTCGTCATCGGAGAGTCGTCACTCCGGCACCTTGGGACCCCAACGACCATCAGCTCTTCGAACTATGTGGCCCGCCCATTTCCAGTTTCGCGACTCGCTGAGCTATGTCGGTGATTTTGGTTCTCCTACGGATCTCCTCATTTCTGATTTGTTCGCTGAGTGACTCTGAGCCTTTTTATGAGGCCCATAGTTAGCGACTATATTAATGTCTCGGATCCGTAAGTCAGCACTGGCAACACGCACACATACGTACATAGACTGCTAAAATCTTTACCTTTATTTTTGGCTGTGCCGTAGTCAGGTAAAAATAGTAAGTAGCAATGTATGATGAATATACAAATGATGATTATATCCCATTCGAGTTTAATCATGTCATATTTCACTTACAGATGGATAACTACCACAAAGTGGCGGTTCAATTAAACTCTGCGTGAAGGCCGTTTGGGGTGAACCTCTGAAATACTTGTATTCTACTTTTATCATCCCGATTACTGTATTATTCTGACTACTATATCATTATTTATTTATTTATTTACATGGAACAGCCTACGAAAACAGAAACTAGAATGAACGCGCGCCTTACGCTTAAAGGATCGCCACTGTGGAGTTTCAGTAGAGCACAGTTTCACTAAAGTACCCTAAACTTTAAACCCCTATAAAAACCTGATACGCATTGAGAGTAAATTCGCAATAAAAAGCTAATTAAGAAAAAATTTTATTTCGAATTATAATTAAATTATATATTTCTGAGCCAGATACTTCAATTTATTGATTATTTATTATGGATAACTTATAATTTTATATGCAGAAGTTTTCTAATGTTCTTTTGATACGAGTACATACTTGGGTATTTTTCGTTTGAGAACTCTTATGGAGCAAAATTTTAAAGTGACTTAGGAATATTTTAAGACATAAATTCATGAGATGCTCCTTCTTAGACGTCAATACGAAAAATTCCGTCGTCTACAAGGCATACCGATTTTGAATCACTTCGCTTAGCATGACAAGGTAGCGAGTGAGGTATTCCCCAGAAATTCGTAATACATATATTCATGACCTTATTTTGAGTTTGTATTTTCGTTACAAATACCTGTTATAATCTAGGCCAAAATATATAAAGCTAATAATATAAAAGTCAATCAGAGTGAGTTAAAGACCTGACTTTTTTATCACAGGAAATTAAAAGGATTGTTTGTTGGTGATTTAAAAAGCCTATTCTATGAAGAAGCGATAAAATATCAGGGAAAACCTAGTAATAATTGTGCTGCATTTGAAATGAAGCTTTTTACCATAAGATTAAGACATCAAAAACGTACGTGGCAGAGCGTTTGAAATTATTTTTATGAGGTAGACTGACTGAGAGTGTGGTATAGATGACGATCAAAATTAACTCGCACTTACCCAGTGGCAATTTTTCCAATTCCGAGTAATGTTATGCCAGGAATAAATTTTTAAGGACGTTTTGACAGATTTTCAATTCAAAAACTGTCAGAACGTCGAATCATAGACGAATTATATTTACTACCGTAAGCATCGAATTTATTCCTCAAACATAACAATATTGCAAGGTTGACATTTTCGTAAGAATACAGAATAGCCGAAAATGGTGACGAGAACAATGTAAAAGATTGTGGCGTTTTCATCACACCTCCGTCTGGTCGCTCCTTCGCTGGCCAAAGATTTCATCTGAAATCTTCGTTGTGAAGACGAATAATTTTCATGTCATAAGAAAAAGTTAATTTTAAGTTTAGATACAGGCGCGACAGTGCGCAATTTTTATGCGCGGCTTGCCATTCCATCTTCACGGCTCGCAGTAATAGGACCTCCGCGTTTTTTTCACTTTTATATAAGAAAACCCGGCAGTATTTTTCCGACCGTCTAACAGTTCACATCTCCGTTATTATTGTCACTCTGTACTTAAGTTTTTCTAAGAGTTCTATTCCCATGTAAATTGAAATGGTTAATAGATAAATTATATTGAGTGAAACTGAGTTTTATTCTAATTCAGCAAGTTCTTATGGCGTAAGACCTTTGTCCAGCAGTGGAAATCTACCGTTCGATAAAGAAGAAGACGGTTTTTGATTCTAAACAAATTATTTTTAGCTCTCTCATTAACAAAAAATAACATTGAACAACTTTCTGAGTGCACTACGCTTCAGTAAAATTTCAATCCGCCATTACCTACATGCGGTTAAAGCGCACTTTCGCAAACTTCTAACGTATTTAGAAAATTTCTCTCGGAATAAAATCGTATGTCCAGTTTATATACAGACACGTTCAAAGCCAAGCTTCATTCTACCGTTTGGTACGTAGCTTTTCAAAGAGCTCGCATCCCTGAACGTTGAAATCAAATCAAATAGCTCGTTCGACCGTCGACGTTCAAATCGGTAACAGAATCGTAGGCACCGTTGCTGCCGGTCCTCTCAATAAATCTAGCCCTTCACCTGTCGTCGGCCATTTTTTTCCATTAGCTTTGCTGCGGGGCCCTTCATGGTGGTCCATTTTGGCCTTTGAGTATTAAACCAGACTCAAAGATTTTGGCACTAGAATTCGCCACATATCCACCAAAAAGTATTTTTAGTAAAAAAAGCACAAACTCAAGTGCCAGGTCGTAAATTTTATCATAGAGTTTATATATTTTAGGAAGATACAGACACTATTAAATAATACAAATAAGGTATTGAACAGACTAAAATTCCTCCATTAAAAGTACCCCTTTCAATGGGTATCATGACCAATAAGAACCGTCATCCACAAGAACATCAAGTAAATACTTTGGTAGGTATTATTACAACAAAACTACAAAAAAACTACAAAAGCTTTTCTCTGTTGAAAATTTTATGATAAGTACTTAGTTAAATAACTGTCATTTCAGTTTGGTAGGTATTATTACAACAAAACTACAAAAAAACTACAAAAGCTTTTCTCTGTTGAAAATTTTATGATAAGTACTTAGTTAAATAACTGTCATTTCAGTTGTATTTTAATAAAAGTGAAAATACAAGTTTCTGGAAGTACTTACTGAATATTAAATAGTAGATTATTCACCAAGGGGATAAAGCAGTGTCTTCTGTCGCGGGTGACGATTTAAATCGCGAGCGTAACGAAGGACTCGAGGTTTACTCCCGAGCGTAGCGAGGGTGTTAAAAATTTAAATCACGAGCGAAGCGAGGGATTTAAGACGAGTCCTGAGTGTAGCGAGGGATTTAAGTTCACCCAAGACTAAGACAGCTTTATCACCGAGGAAAATACTCTACTTTTCGTACCATTTGCGAAAAAATTAACACAATAATAATATGAGATAACCATTTATTAAAAAAATCTTTTCAAAAAACCGACTTCTAACGCCACTACAAAGTATAAAAATAATTTTAGTTTGTCCACGTTTGTTGAAGTCGGGCGGGCCTAAATACAAACTACGAAACCGATGCGCGACGCTACACAATATGAGAGACTCGTTTGTAGAATTCGAGCAAGCATCGCGAGTCGGTTTCATAGTTTGTATTTTAGGCCCGCCCGACTTCAACAAACGTGGACAAACTAAAATTATTTTTATACTTTGTAGTGGCGTTAGAAGACGGTTTTTTGAAAAGAATTTTTATTTTAAGCTTTTAAGTGTAGTATCCTATGATTGAGGAGCTAGGACCTTGAGCTCCATGATGTAGTCCATACTTGTTACCTACAATAATAATTTGTAATCGACATTTCCTAAATCTCTTTATTTTAGGTGAGCAATATCCCTGCAGCATCAGGCTTGAGGAGTTGAAGGTGAACATTTTTATGGGACCATTTCGCAAACATCCTCTGTCGATTAAAAAAATAATCACGCGAATCGGTCCAGTAATCCCGGAGAAATCGGTGGACATACATAGAAAAAAAAAAAGATACCGGCCGAATTGAGAACCTCCTCCTTTTTGGAAGTCGGTTAAAAATAATGACAATTAAAAGTAAAAGTTAACATTCGAAACATTGGTCCAATTATTATTGATAGAGAGAGTTACATTTTTGTTTGGTACATTTATTGTTGATGAGTTGATTTGAGTATTTCTCTGTTCTTGCGTCTGAGCATTTGCACTGATGGAATCCGACAATTCACTGTCACTGTCGCTTTGATTTAACATCGTAACGTATTTTTAGAACATTTACTTATTTATAAAAATAAATTAAAATAAACTTAACGTTTATGTATTTGAAGAAAACAAAAACGCGGCAAATTCCTAGACTAATATTTTTTTGTCGGAAAAGCAAAGGCAACAAGCTCATACGACCTCGTCGGTTTTCGTAATTTTATTTAAAAACTGCATAATAAATGCGTATTCCTTTTTCAAAAAGATGTATAATGCTTTATATACAAACTCAATGGTGTAAACACAGATGTAGTTCAGTATAAATTTCGGTAAGTATTCCAAATTTAAATCACATTCTCCCCCTAGAGGATGAATGAAATTCAGTACAATTTTCTTTCCCTGTTTTTAACAGATTAAAAATGACTATTGTTATGTTCGCTTTTTGTGGCACAGAATGTCACTTTTTTGAGCAAGTGGTACGAAAATAATATTCTCTTTGAAGTTTGAAAATCCGTTTTAAAATGGAGAGTAACTAAAGCAAACAGTAATGAGCGGTTTGTGAAATTAAGAGGATTTTGGGGTAAATAAAAGGTGTTACATTTTCGTCCGCAGAAAACACTACACGCTTCTACACGTTTTTATAAAATTTGTGTAATTAACTAATTATTGTTATTTATTATTTTGTATACAATAAATTAAATGTCCAGCGGGCCATTAGCTGGACTCAACCAAGTCAAGAATATGGAAGTTCTGCGACGCGTCAATCAAAAACGCAATATTTTATAGACAGTTAAGATAAAAAGTTGAATATCTAAGGCACGCGGTAAGGCACGAGAGATACGAACTAAAACTCCTCACGATGGGAAAAGTTGCCGCAAGAAGAGGTAGAGTTTCATCAAAGCTCTTCTTCATCCTGGGAATTTTCTCCGCAATTCGGCGAAGTCCGACCGTCTTTCGTTTTCATCAAAGCTATGAACCATTCCATTTAAATCCGTTTTCGAATACAGAAAATTAAACAAATCGGTCCATTTAATATGATGTCATAACCAGACAGACACACAGACAGACAAAGCGGTCAAACTGATAACACCTCTTTTTGCTTCGGGGGTTAAAATACTAGTGGTTCGCCCCGAACTGAGACCTCGCGGTATCCCATAATTCCCATAAGGTAGTTTTAACTATATTGTAATTAAAACGCGCCGAATCTGATGACGTCAATCGTCATCTGCTTTCGTGGATGGGATGCATATTTACAATATTAAAGACAGCGCCATCTAGTAACAGTATAGTGAAGTTTTGTTAAAAACATTGATGCCCATTAAAACTCAAATAATTTCGTTTCTTTATAATATTTATCTAATCTTAGTATTTGTTGTTCAAGTACAGAATATAACTCAAATTATGTGTAAGTTTCAAGTTTTAAAACAAAGTGGTTTTAGAAATCTAGCCTCGAATACAATCTCCACTTTGAAAGCCCCCCATTTCGTATGGGAGCCCCCCTGAAATAAAGATTTTTATAACTTTTTAAGCCATTTTCGGCTGGAGGCCATCGGTTTACATATCATATCTAAAATTGAAGTAATTACGATCAGTAATTCAGAAGTTATAAGGCTGTGACAGACGGACGGACGGACAAGTGCAAATCGCTCTAGTAAACTCAGAGACCTTCGCTTCGCTCGGTCGATAATTTATTTAGTAGGTATACACTGAAACGTGTTTTATGTGTATCTCAAAGTCAATGTACTAAAAACAGCTTTGATATTATTCATGGGCCTGTAATACGTAATAATAACTTAATTCTAAAATGAAATCATAAATTGCCACGTGTACACGAAATTGAAGTCGTGAAAATAGCCACTGTGATTGCTATCGCGTACAGAGGAGTTATTCTCTAAACACAAAAATAAAATGATGTATTTTATTTGGAGTCTTCGCACATCATGTTGCCAGTGATGACTTATAGATCTAAGTCTTGGTAGCTAGCTATTTTGACCTCATAAGTGTAATGAATTAAACAAGCTGCCAAACAATTGTCGAAAAAATAAGTTCTGGGATCAAAACGTCATCGGAATTTTACTTATACATATATTACAAGTGGCGCAGTCGGTAGGATCAAGAATGATTTATTCGACAATTTTATTTGTTTGATAGCTTGCTTAATTATATCCTCATACAAGAAGATGGCTCGGGGCCACCCAATTGGCGATGGAGAGAGCTATGCGTGGAGAATAAGAAGTACCAAAGTTAGGTACTGACATTGCTCATCGAGTTGCAAAGTCACGGGCATCAGATAGGTTTTTATAAAAAAATACCCAAATACTGTCACACCGAGCTTATTATGTTTGTATGTTTATGACTATATTTTGAAAATCCGTGTACACTGTGTAAGTAGACTGTGTGACACCGGCTCCCCGACTATAAGTAAACATTTTCTTGGATCCGTAATCTATGGATAAAAATATCCGTGAATTCAACGACGAACAAAGCATTGTATAGAATAACATGGCAGCCGGCAGGTTGTTTTCATAGTACACTCATTAGCTTTCATGCTTCGAGCTAAATCGTTTGCAGACGGTGTCTTAGGATTTACCAAGAATACTTACTAGGCAATGTTTTACGTAACTAATAGTTACTGTAATTAGTTGCTTGAGTATTACATGTTCCGCTTGACTAAGAATAAGAATAAAAATTTACTAAAAACGTGTAAAAAAAGATCAGAATACAGTTGTCACAACCCCTCCTCTTTCTGCGTGGTGCTGCGGTCGTCCTACGAGGAAACTAAGGGAATATAACGGAGAACGGTCATGAGCCATCAGCGTTCTCTGTGCTACTACTGCCATCTACTGCGATCACCAACCCGTCTGCCCCGCGTGGTGATTACGGGCAAACCTTCCCGTTGGGAGAGGCCTTTAGTTCAGCAGTGGACTGTTATATTTCTATTGATGATAATCACCCAGATATTCACGCTTAAGAGAATAAAGACACCAATACTAACAACCAGTACAGTAACTAACAAACAAACAAAAACACTTGCATAATATAATGTATACTAGCTGATGCCCACGACTTCGTCCGCGTGGATTTAGTTTTGAAATCCCTCTGGATCTCTGATTTTCCGGGATAAAAAGTAGCCTCAGTCACTCCAAGTCCTATAGCCGTGCAAAAAATCAAGTCAATCCATGGCTCTGTTGCGGCGTGAATGAAGGACAAACCAACAAACACACTTTCGCATTTTTATAATATTAGTATATAATTGGTAAGGATTACCTGTAAATATCTCTTTTCACGTATCTGCTTTAGGTGTCACATTAATTTTTACTCAGTTTAAGCATAATGCAACCTGTTTTGTTAAAATAAAACTTTTACTAAATCTTTTGAGAAGGCTTCGGAAGGATCGGTGCTTTTTAAGCCGGGTGGTAGTCTTGAATCATAATAACAGCCTCCAAGTTTGTGTAACTACATGAAATAAATCATTATTATGTTCTTCCAAAAGTGTGTTTATTTGTTTAATTGCTATGAAATGAATCAAGTCTATTATTAGCGATTCCTATTTCACGTTCTTTTGTTACAGGAAATAAATATTGTTGCGTGCCGCTAATTCAACACGCCATCCGATAGGATGCCCTTTTGTTAATTTTATTTTATAGGCATAACGTTATTTTACGTAAGCAGGGTTGAGTGAGTTTAAAAGCAATATGTGTGTTAAGCTTAATAACTCTTATGTGCGAATAATCTATACTTAATATTATAAAGAGGAAAGATTTTTTTGTTTGTTTGTTTGTTTGTTTTCCAAAGTAGCAAAATTTTGCCTATAAAATGCATTATTTGGCGTGTGCTGAGAAAACCATTGATACATAAAAATTATGTACTACATGATTTAAGTACTCATTATACTCTACAAAAAAGTCCCCGAGGGAATATACAGTGTGTCCGGACACGAACTAGCGATATTTTAAACACTTATATAACAACTAATTTTAAGTACAAATACCCTCTAAACTTGGGCCCAATCCACTTCCCCTCTATGTGGCAGCCATTTTGTTTTTTTGCTGAAATATTCTCTAAGCATGTACAAAAAAAATCATATCTCTCAAAGTTTTGGTCTTACTGAGATAAAAATGGGCTTATTCGAAGCGCAACAATACTGTCCTACCGTCTACATTACAAAACAAAGTGTTCACATTTCCATAACCTTTGAAAAAAATATGAAACCCGAAAAAAATTATCGTAAAATCATGCAAATCAACAAATTATTGTAAATAACTGCAAAAACACCCCCGACAACCATTTTTATTTTTTTACTAGATCAAGAGATTTTGAGCTAAGCTATAATACAAAATTTAATTTATAACTGTATGTCTAATACTTTCAGAGTTATTGTTGTTGGAACATAGCGCATACGCATGAATGTTACCTATGTGTTTTTAATGATTTCCTGTTTAGGGTTCCGACAAAGGCCTTTTGTGCTTGCGTATGCGCTATGTTCAAACAACAATAACTCTGAAAGTATTAGACATACAGCTATAAATTAAATGTTGTATTACAGCTTAGCTCAAAATCTCTTGATCTAGTAAAAAAATAAAAAGGGTTGTCGGGGGTGTTTTTGCAGTTATTTACAATAATTTGTTGATTTGCATGATTTTACGATAATTTTTTTCGGGTTTCATATTTTTTTCAAAGGTTATGGAAATGTGAACACTTTGTTTTGTAATGTAGACGGTAGGACAGTATTGTTGCGCTTCGAATAAGCCCATTTTTATCTCAGTAAGACCAAAACTTTGAGAGATATGATTTTTTTTGTACATGCTTAGAGAATATTTCAGCAAAAAAACAAAATGGCTGCCACATAGAGGGGAAGTGGATTGGGCCCAAGTTTAGAGTGTATTTGTACTTAAAATTAGTTGTTATATAAGTGTTTAAAATATCGCTAGTTCGTGTCCGGACACACTGTATAATACACACATAAGTCAACTTCTACATAGGGTTGAAATTTAATTTAATAAATTAAATATCACAAGCTTCAACGATGAAGGAAAACATCACGAGGAAACCTGCACACCTGATAGTTCTTCATAATGTTCTCAAAGATATGTGGAGTCTGCCAATTTGCATTGGACCAGCATGATGGCCTTTAATGCTTGAGACCTGCGCTCAGTAGCGAGCCGTTAATGGGTTGCCGATGAGGGTTGAAAATGGTAGGTACGTATATCGAAAACAGACCTGAGTTAGCTTTGTGTTTTGTTTCGTTAAGTTTTCTGCAGCAAGAAGGTTGACCGAAAGAAAACGAAGCATGAAAAATGCTATTGTTACACACAAACAGATTAGGGGTATGGATGGAATGTTCAGTGTCATACCCCTTCCAAGTTAGCTCGCTACCATCCTAGACTGCATCGTCGCTTGCCATCAGGTAAGATCGCTGTCAACTACCTTGTCATCGAATAAAAAAAACCAGAATGACAACCGTTAATTAATAAGTAAAACTATGTTTATGATAATAACAGCGTGTCGTCCAATTCTAAGCATAAATATCTTTATTTTTCATACTAAGGCCTGATTTCACCAACGTTTTGATAATAATATATTGACAGATATTTTCAACACAAAAACCATGCAAGAACTGTCAGAACGCTCAATTTATTCCCCGTTTAAACGTCCCTCGACGTTGTTGAATCAAAACTCGAGAAAAAAAAGGCACCGGCAAGGAGTTTAAAAACTGCAAGTAGACACAGAAAACCCATGTCAGTTTAAGGAAAAAGGAAGGTATAACAATTAAAACCCTTAAAAAATTAAACAGAGATTTTTTTTGCTGAGAAAGGGTTTTATCCGTACCCTTGTCCAACCCTAATGTTAGATCATGTGTCTTTGGGGTATTCTGTATGTACATAACAGCTTACAATTTATAAAATGTTTATTTAAAAAAACGAAATGTAATAAATTTTCGGAAGGATTTAAGAGGTAATCAATAGATTACCATCCATCCAAATATCACGGTTATAGAATTTATTCCATTTTAAACATTTAGCAAACCATTATTTGCTATATTTACATATTTGTAAATATTATAGCAATTAATAGTTTGCCGTTACGATGTTTTTCCTTCAAGATTGCCAATTGTTTTTCGGTCACTTCCAAAGAGATTCGTGATTATACGACTCATACCTACTTACCTGGTTTCGATAGTGTTGGGTAAAAAAATTATTGAACTTGAGGTTTGTTTTAATTTGTGAGTTGTATGGAGCTCCAAAGTTCATATAGGTAGGTATTACTTCATCAATAAATTCCTTATTTCAAATGGAGGAAAAGTGATTTCGGACCTGTACAATTTTTGTTATCTCGAGCACATAGCTAAATATATAAAAGGAAATGGTGGACTGATCTATCAACTTGATCAACACACAGCTCAAACCAATGAACGGATCAGGCTGTTTGGCATACAGATATTTGTTATGACGTAGGCATCCGCTAAGTAAGGATTTTTGAAAATTCAACACCTACGGGGTTAAATAGGAGTTTGGTAAATCGAAATTACCGTGAGCGAAGACGCGGGCAAAAGCTAGTTATTCATATAATCGAGGTACTTTATTCATAATATTATTAAATTATGACTTTAGATTGGCTGTCGTAATCTATAATTATAAAAAGTCTTTTCCTGACTTACTGCCTGACTGTCTGATCTATCAACGCACAGCCTAAACCACTGAAGTTCCTTTTATGACGTAGGCGCGCACTAAGAAAAGATTTTTTGAAATTCCACTCCCAAGGGGGTTAAATGGGAGGTTACAGTTTGTATGAAAGTTCGTCATTTTACAAGTTATGCCCATGAAACTCGGTATTTGAGCTTTAAATCTATATATATAAAAGAAAGTGGTGTTAGTTACACTATTTATAACTCAAGAACGGATGAACCGATTTGGCTCAAAATTGGTGGAGAGGTAGCTTAGAACCAGGAGACGGACATAGGATACTTTTTATCCCGTTCGACCGCGTTTCCGTCAAGTCACTATAAAACCTGGTATAACAAAAATGCATCTGACATGGAATAAAAAAACGAAAATGACAGTGGAAGAACAAAACGTAAATGACAGCTAAACGTAATTTTGTATTTGGTTAATTATGGTAAAAAATTATGGTAAAAACAATTATAAAAATTATAGTTTAACGTAATTGATAATATTATCAGTAATATGTTTTCTCTTTGAATCATCATTAACAATGCCGCGAGCAAGACGATCAAATGTTTCCTGCTACAAAGCTACGGATTGACGTGATTTATTGGATAGGTATAGTTGAGAACCTGGAGGGTGACAAAGATTTCCCGCGGGATGTTATGAACTAAATCCACGCAGACGAAGTCGCGGGCATCAGCTAGTTAAAAATAAAGAAGGATGTGTTACACAGTTTTTGAAAATTCTAGCCGCAAAGGCATAAAACAGGAGATGAAAATTTTTATGAAAGTCTTTATTTTTCGAGTTATTTTTCAAGGGTAGGTATACACCGTGTCGATTATAACATCTATATCTATACATATAATAAAACTGTAACTGGAAGATTTCTGTACATTTAATATATTTTGAAAATTTTAATTGGGGAATGCTTTACTATCGATACTGAGCCCAAAACAGATTTTTATTTAATTTTTGTCTGTTTGTCTGTTTGTTTGTCCTTCTTTCACGTAAAAACTACCGCACAGATTTCTACAAAATTTTATATCGTGGTAGCTTATTACTCGGGTCAACATCTAGGCTACTTTTTATCCCGGAAAATCAAGGAGTTCCCGAGGGACTTTAAAAACTAAATCCACGCGGACAAAGTCGCGGGCATCAGCTAGTGTTTAATAACTCGATGTATATTAGACCTTATTCAAACAACACAAAAATGAAAATCCTTTGCATTACTTAAAATCGCTTAACTAAAATTGTACCGATAACAAGGTCTGTCCGATTGCGAAAATCTAAAACCTTTTATTTACCTTGATTCTCTTTTAATTTCACAAACGGCACGTTTAGTGCGGCTTTTCATTTAGTACTTTACAATGGTTATAATTTTGTAGCTAGGTATCTGAAGAAAGAAAATTGTGAATTGCCCCAATAGTAGTTTTTCCTTAGTTATTACCTTAAATGCAGTTTAACTTCATTATGTTTTTCAATAATTTGAAGGAATAATTTAATATAAAAAAATTATTTTTAAACAAACCGACTTCAAACTCCCGCTTTACTACATTCATCATCATCAACCCATCAACAGTTCACTACTGAGTGCAGGTCTCCTCTCAGAGAAGGGTTATAGGCCATAGTCCACCATGCTGGCCCAATGCGAATTGTTTGACCAATTGGTGGAATCCGATGAATTGATAATCTCCTTTTTTGAAGTCGGTTAAAATAGTTAAAATAATAATTATTTTTTAATAATACCTGCAGCCTGTTTCTGGAATAGTCATTGATCATGATCATGTCACGCAATAAAATTTTCTGTGAGGTTTTATACCAGCATGAAAGGAAAATATAAATAAATCAATAAAATAAATATGACACAAGCAATTTGCCTCACGGGAAAGTTTTGCTCTTTTTAGTATGACGTAATCCAATTTTCGTTTAGCCTGGACGCGCGAGTACCGCAGTAGGTGGAGTTGGTAGGTATTGGGTAGTAGGTGTATGCAGCCAGAGAGGTTTCACATATTAGAGGCTGAGTTGTCCAGCAAAACAGCCTCGATTGGTGAGATCGAAGACCAAGGTTGTTTTCTGTCACTCAGTGGTTCTGGTTGAATAACGCAACTCTAAATGACTACCTACTTCTTGTCAGAAGCTGAATGTCTTTGTTTACTTAGTAGTTAGTAATATAGTAGTAAAAAATAATAATTGTCTCCCATATAGATGCTTTCAATTGAACTGGAAGCTAGGTGCCAATGAACTTGAGCTTTCATTCTCACTTGATTTTGTTTCTTACACAGTAAGGGTATTAGAGAGGCGCTAGAGGCTTCAGTGAAAGTAGTCAATGTGCGCTTAGCTTTATGGTAGAAGTGGTGGTGTTAAACACGAGTAAATGAAATCGTACTTATATCTATATATATATATAAAAGAAAGTGGTGTTAGGTACACTATTTATAACTCAAGAACGGATGAACCGATTTGGCTGAAAATTGGTGGAGAGGTAACTTAGAACCAGGAGACGGACATAGGATACTTTTTATCCCGTTCGACCGGTTTTCCGTCAAGTCGCTATAAAACGTGGTATAACAAAAACGCATCTGACATGGAATAACAAAACGCAAATGACAGTGGAATAACAAAACGTAAATGACAGCTAAACGTAATTTTGTCTTTGGTTAAGTATGGTAAAAAATTTGACAATTATAAAAATGATAGCTAAACGTAATTGATAATATCATCAGTAATATGTTTTCTCTTTGAATCATCATTAACAATGCCGCGAGCAAGACGATCAAAATGTTTCCTGCTACAAAGCGGATTGACGTGATTTATTGGATAGGTACAGTTGAGAACCTGGAGGGTGACAAAGATTTCTCGCGGGATGTTATGAACTAAATCCACGCAGACGAAGTCGCGGGCATCAGCTAGTTATAAATAATAAAGTGCATTTGTTGCTTAGTTTGCCCCTAAATAATGCAGAAACAGACTGACTAGATTTTTTGTATGAGCATTTAAAGTCAAAGATATAGATTTAACATAATATATTTTTCTCGGAATAACAAAAGGTTCTCCCATGATTTTTATAAAACCTAACACGAACGATGTCGCAAGCAAAAGTTTGTTTATACACAAAATAATAATGTCTGTGATTACTTAGGTAGGGGCGATTTTTTTGACACCTGGTGTTATGAGGTCTGCACCTTTAAGTTATGAACCTCAACGGTTACCATACAGCGAGTCTGTTTGCGATTTACACTGCGTCGGTTGAACGGGCTAAGTATTTGATTTCATTTCAGTGTTCGGGGCAGCGAACGGAATAGTTTTCAAAAGCTACGTGCCACTCCCTAGAACGAACATCGGCTTCAAATGTGCTAGTATTTATTTTGGACTTTTTAAGCTTTAAAACGGTTTCAATTATTATAGCTAAGTTGTTTTTCTACCATTACTAGTACGTTTTTGATTACCTACTTTAGGGGCGATTTTTTAGACGCCTGATGTAATGAGGTCTGCCTTTCTAAGATTTACACTGACTTCAGTGTTCGGGGTACCGGACGGAATAGTTTTGAAAAGCTACGTGCCACTCGCTAGGATGAACATCGGCTTCAAATGTGCTAGTATTTATTTTGGGCTTTTTCTAAAAAAGCTTACAAAGAGTTTCAATTATTATTATACCGAAGTTGTTTTTCTACCATTACTAGTACGTCTTTGATTACCTACTTAAGTAGGGGCGATTTTTTAGACGCCTGATGTAATGAGGTCTGCATCTCTAAGGTATGAACCTCCTAGTGGTTAACATACAGCGAGTCTGTTTGCGATTTACACTGCGTCGGTTGAACGGGCTATTTGATTTCATTTCAGTGTTCGGGGTAGCGGACGGAATAGTTTTGAAAAGCTACGTGCCACTCGCTAGAACGAACATCGGCTTCAAATGTGCTAGTATTTATTTTTGGGCGTGTTTTTTTAAGCTTAAAAAAGGGTTTCAATTATTATAGCTAACACGAGTTCTGAGAGAGTTGAGTTTTCGATTACTCGGTTCGGTTTTTCGGTTTCATTAACCTGCCACACCCTTTTCCAAGTTACCTCGCTACCAACTTAGACTTAATATCACCTTACACTATACTTACTAGTACTAAACCAACCCATATCATCAGTTGAAAGCGCAGTTAAATAATAATAGGTATTAGATATGAATTAGGTACTTCAAATACTAACAGTCCTTTCCTATATTAGATTTGATAAAATATTATTTATTGTAAGTATTTATCAATGAGCAGAAACCTAGTTATAAATCATTAAATTTAATATAGTAAGAAATGTGAAAACAAGGTTGAAAAGTTAAGATACAGATACAGATAAGGTAAATACTAGCCCGGAGTTAGGACTTTGGCGGTGTGTCATCCCCTTGCCTAAGAGAGCTCGTAAAACCCTCGTACCTGCGCCTAATATCTGTATGCTCCCATTGAATTTGGATCCTATCGTTCTATGAGAGTGAGGGAATAGAGAGTGCACATGTGCTTGCGCAATACACTTCCACACAGATGGCTTATTTCTGTTACCGCCGTTGCCGATTCTGTTGGGAGGACATTTTTCTTCTACTTCTTTATCAACAGCTGATAGACGTCCAATGCTGGACATAGGTCCACCTGCCGCAGTCTTGTGCCGCCTGTATCCAGGGGGTCCCTGCGTCTCGTCCCGCCTGGTGGGGGTCTGCCATCACTGTGCCTTCCGATGCGAGGTCGGAATTCCAGCAACCTTGGGACCCCAACGACCCAAACCCCACCCATATCCTCTCATATTTAACACAGAAAGTTTTCGAAACAACATTTAAAGTAGGTATTTGTATTCGAATCCCTTGAGTTTGTTGTTGGTACAGCTGCCCAAAGCTTGTATTCGTTAAGCTACACAAACCTTGACCTTTGCAAAAAGTGGCTCTTAATTACTCAGACTGAATTTGAATAGGCTTTTTGAATATTCAAAGGAAAACGCTACCAAAAAAGGTATTATGTTTTTGTTTATTGTGGCTTGTGGCTTTTTACAAGCTTTTTACCAAGGACATTTCTAATATTTTTTGTTTGATTTATTTTAGACTAACAATGCGCGAAGGAAACGTGTCCAATGCGGCTCTTAGAAGTTGTGATACAAGGAATTATGTAAAACTTTGTTCACAGTGAGCGCGCGCATAATATTATCTGATGTGCTTCATTAATTAATTCTTCGTATAATCGTACACTTGTACACGCGCAGTCCATGTGACTTGTGAATGAGAAATTGAGTTTTAAAGATCTCCCATTCACTCTTTTTAACCGACTTCAAAAAACGAGGAGGTTCTCAATTCGTAGGAATCTTTTTTTAATTTTTTATGTATGTTCACCGATTACTCGAAGACACTTAAACTGATTTGGAAAATTCTTTTTTTGTTTAAAAGGATATACTTTCCAGGTGGTCCCATTTAAATTTTATCCAAATCGGTCGAGCGGTTTTAATGGCGCGTGTGTGAAGTCAGTTTTTTAAAAATATTTTTTATATTAAATTACATTATACCTCTAAGTTTTATGAGCTTAATAAATAGGTAGACGTTTTAAGATTATACACAGACACTTTTTTTATGGATGCTATGTTTTTTAAAATTATTATGGAATTGCTATTTGACTTAAAAATAATTGTAATAATAAATAACACGTTTGCGATTCGCAAATGCATTTAAGTTGTTAATGATAGCTAGAGCATAATAACAGCAACATAAATCATTACTTCTGGTCAACAATCAAATTGGTGATACGGTAGCCTGTGTTTAGAAATTAACGCTAATAGGACTCTGTGTAAACAAGATAATAATTTATGAATGCAACCTGAAATTAATTTTCAACGCGTGTAATTTAAAAGTCTTTGTTTCGAACAGTTTTTTATATTTCTATACATTATTTTTATTAATAATCCTCATGATAATAATAGTAAAACGGATATTGTTCTAACGCCCGTTCTTTCTAATTACAGATTTACTGACTCACTGAAGATGATATTGAGGGTTTAATTTCAAAAAAAACTTTTCTTGTAACCAAATAGTCCCCGGGGAACGTCTTGGGGTGTTCTGACAAAATAAAATTATTTTCCTCTGATAAATTTTGGATTAGGACGCCCTTGTATCTATAATTATGTTAATCTTAATATATATAAATTACGTGTCACGTTGTTTGTCCGCAATGGACTCCTAAACTACTTAACCGATTTTGATCAAACTTCGTAACTATCTGTAATTTGGTCCAACTTGAAAGATAGGATAGTTTTAGTAGTTATTTGTTTTATTAAAAAAGTAAGTTGGCGGTACGAAGTTCGCCGATTCAGCTAGTATACACATAAATACATACCCATGTATGGCAAATCCCAGGATTTGAATCGAGAACTTTCAAAATATGACATTGAAGTTTTAACCACTAAGTATAATGTTACACATTGGGTTGGAAAAGTTAGGCGAGTTGGAAAAATCTTACCGACAATCATACCTCATCAGTACCTACATGACCTACATATATATCAATTTAATTACGACTTTATTATGCTGTATAAGTTCACAATGGTACAAATTCAGTGTTATTGAACTAAATTGATAATAATATTTTGAAACGATATTAAGTTTTAAAATTTTTGTAAGCGGATATCACTATTTTAAAAGTGTGCTCAATCGAACAATCGCCAATAAGAAATCCAGTCAAAATCCTACAGTTAATAAGTAGGTGAGAAGAAAATAAAGTACGTAACGCAATAGCTGGCTGGTTTGACCCTCGTTACGTTATGTTATTGGTTGGACCCCGAGGTATAACTGTGTTAGGGTACGCGAATGTGAGCAACACATGGTGTAGGGTACACCTGAACTAACCTGCCCGTAAAAGGGTAACAAACTAAAACCATCAAATTTTATGGTTTTACACCCTTTATTTATACTTGGTAATGTGTAAAAATATTTTCTTTAGGACAACATTTCGCCCGAGTACTATTTCATGTTAAGGTAAATGACTCACTGTAAAAATAAACTAATTTGAAGGGGTAACACGTAATCAAAATAATTTGGACCACCTAATAATGAGTGCTGTATTTCTATAAGTGGGAAGCCCCAGGTTCATTTTAATGATAATGTGTAATATTTATTAAATTAATTATTAATGATATTTGCTATTAATTATTATTTTATTGAAAGTATTTTGCATGAGTATTTACTAGTTCATGTTCTTGTAATGACGCACTTTAAAAATACGCTAATCGGGGTAACAAGATAATCATAATTTGGATGACCTCCCAGATGTAGTAGTGAGCGCTGTTTTATAAGTAGGACGTCCCAGGTTCAATTTGGAATTTATAATTTTTAAAGTGTCTTTGTGGAGGCTTTAGCCGTGGCTAGTTACCACTCTACCGTCAAAAACGTGTCGCCAAGCAATTCTGGCACTATTGCGTGTAGATTCACGGGCATGGTTTTAATTCAAAACTGCCATACCTCTTTTCAAGTTAACCCACTATCATCTTAGCATGCATCGTTACTTACCATCTGGTGAGATCGCTGACAAGAGCTGCAGTTGAAGTATCGCAAGAAGCAAAGTGTATTCAATAAGTTAAATAATTGACTTCTCTTTAGCCAAATCGTCAGTGACATATCTTATTAATTACTAGCTGATGCCCGTGACTTCGTCCGCGTGGATTTAGTTTTTAAAATCCCTCGGGAACTCTTTGATTTTCCGGGATAATGGCCTATATCACTCTCCAGGCCCTCAACTATACCCATGCAAATACCCGTCGATCCGTAGTACCATCCGTACTCTGTTGGGCCGTGATTGAAGGACAAACCAACAAACAAACACAGTTTCGCATTTATAATATTATTAAGGATAATGACTTCGTTACCGTATAATATTATTAATTTGATCGGTTTTCATGACTCCTGGAACATCCTTGTTATTTCCAATATTCATCTTTTATTTTAATTCCGACTTTCTGTATTTTTCTCTCCAAGGAAATTGAATTGGCTGCTACAAAATTCTGAGACGGTAAAATATTACTTTTCCATTGACATTGGAGGATTTCCATGTCAACCCCGAGGTTTCTTTAAACGTCTGCTACAAAAGATCTGCGTTATTAAGTGGAATCCATATCTAGATTTATAAAAAGAAAAGGTGACTGGCTGACTGAATGACCAAATGACCGACTGACTGACTGATTTATCAACGCACAGCTCAAATTACTGAACGGATCAGGCTGAAATTTGCCATACAGATAGCAATTAGACATCCGCTAAGAGAGCATTTTTGAAAATTCAGCCCCTAAGGGGGTAATTTTTTTATATACAATTATAGGCACACGCTTGACCACTATCACTGGAAAGTGATGATGTGGCCTAAGGTGAAACGCGTTTGCCTAGAAGATGCCTATTCACTCTTGCTTTAAAGATACCCAAATTGTACGTGTTAGGAAACACAGATCTCGGAAGAGCGTTCTAGACCCTAGCCGTGCGAATCAGAAATGAAGACTTGAACCGCTTCGTGCGCGTGGATGGTACATCAACGATATAGGGATGGAAGCCCTTCCGATGTCTTGCAGTGTTTGAAATAGGGATTTGAAATATCAAAGAACGTGAGCAAAGCCGCTGTCAAAGTTAGTTTTTATATAAAGTGGCTATAGTTACCACTCTACCATCGCTTGGGGTACGCCCAAGCGATTCAGAGTTCTTTTACGATGGCGTATAGACACCGCTTAGGCCCAAATTAGACAGTGCAACGTTCATCGTTCATCGCAGCGAAAATTTTTGCGATAATGAACCGTCTTAATTCGCCCTAAGGGTGAATTTTCTACAGTTAATTTTTCGAGATTTTTGCTTTCATTTTCGAAGGTTTCGGTGAGCTATCCGTCTAAATTCGCCCTTAGGACAAAGGGCCTTAGCAAAAAATATTCGCAAAAATGAACGATGAATTAGGCACTGTCTAATTTGGACCTTAGGAGTATGGGTTTCATTTAAGTACACTGTTTTAAATGCTCCTCATCCCAGTTAATCTGCTACCATATTATTATACTGCATCGTCACATATCAACTTGGCCGAGCGGGTTGTCGAGTCTACTACTCTCTACTCATATAGGTACTCTATTCGATGGCAATAATGACTCCTAGGCTCCATCGACCCCGTACCGGGAAGCTCATATTATATCCCTCACTAGGGAGACAGACGATCTCAAGAGAGTTCCTGGGTTATAGCCCATAAGATCGTGTTCTGTGGCGATCATTTCAAGTATCTTAGCCAATTTAATTGGGCAGTTATTCTGTATCATATATCGTTTTCATCAAAATCGTGAGCTAAATACAGCTTCGTTCTACCTCAGAATACATTAGGCAACTTGGAATGTTGCTATACCTAATAGTGGAAGAGAACAAAACAAAGCGTTTAACTAATGCTTTAATAATTCATGAGTCTTGACCCCGATACTGGGTGAGTTCTACGAAATTTCAAGGATGAAGTAAAGCAGTCAGTTCAGTTTGAGAATTTCTATTGGATGTAAGGCCGGCCTCTCACGTGTAATTTAACTCAAGTATTACGATAAAGCAAATGTAAAGCTTCTAACTAAGGGTATTTACGTTATGTAGGCTTTACGCGACTAGAATTAGATAATAGGGCATCCTAAGGAAAATGGAGAAGTTTCCAAATTCCTCTAACTATTCAGAAGGAAAAAGCGTGTATATTAAGTATATGTATTTTTTCTTATTCGATAATATGTGATTGGAAAGCGCAGTATAGGCAGACGCCCCGCTAGGTGGACTGACGACATCAGACAAGTCGCAGGGAGTCGCTGGGTACAGGCGGAGCAAATCCGAAGCCTGTGAATGTCCATGCAGAGGCCTTTGTCTATTGGTTGAAAAGAAGATGACATAAAGCTCGTGATTAAGATCTGACCTAGTGAGAACAGGGTTACTAAGAAATGGTATGGTTGTTAAAATAAATATGGATTGATACCGCTAATCGATTTGTACGAGGTATCGTAACAAAATGTTATCCTCTATAATGCTGTATTTATTCTGTTTAATGAATCAGTTTATTTTTGAGCCCGTTGAAATCAGATAAGTAGTTGAGGTATCAAAAATTAGCAAACGATCAAAACAAACACACGTTCAGATATGGTAGGCCTTTGTCCATTTGTGGACGTCCACAGGCTGATGAGCTAGGTTTGAATAGAAACTGACTAAGTCTGTTGCTGGAAATTGAACCTTCATAATCTCTAGATAAGGATTTTCTTATTAACACGTCGTATTATAAATACACATAATAGCATGGCCTAATTGAAACATCCTACTTTCTATTTTACTAATGAGAAAGTTTGTGAGGATGGATGAATGCATGGATGTTTGTTACTCTTTCACGCCATAACGAATAAACCGATTTGGCTGAAATTTGGAATCGAGATATAGCTCATACCCAGGATTTAGACATAATTACATACTTAAATTTTTATTCCGGAAAATTACAGAGCTCCCGCGGGAATTAGAAAACCTTAATCTACGCGGACGAAGTCGCGGCCTTCATATACCTAGTTAACAATAAAACAACGTCACATTAAAAACCATTTTATTAAAAAAACAAACATAGAAGTACTCAGTTCTAAGTAAAACTTAATTTCTTAACGTATCCAATTAAAAGTAACGTAATAATTGAACATTAGGCATTCGTTTACCGATAATAACGTTGGAACAAATCTAAAAAATACTAGAAGAGACATTATTACTGTATGTTTGCCACATCACACTAAAATGACAAATTTATTTTTAGGATCCCGAAACTGTTTTAAATGTTATGTACCTACTACGAAAGTTGAAGTACAAAAACGTATCTATATTTTAAACGTTAGGCTATTCTTGAATTTTCAAGATAAAGTATATTGTGTAATTTTTATTACAATTCAAGATTCAATGAAAGTAACTATGTCGCAGTAAGATAGATGAAGCCGCAATATTGCTATAAACTGGAATATAGCTGTTATAAGGAAGCGGTTTATAGCTATCTTACAAGGAATATAGCTTTATTACGAGCACGATCTAGTAGTACGTATAACTATCTGACTAGACTAATCTATTGAAATGATTAAAGTATAAATCTTTGATTTCCACAAGTAAGATAGCTATGAACCGCTTCCGTTTATCTATATTCCGGTTTATAGCTATAAACCGGCTTGAACTATCTTACTGCTGAGCGTGTAAAATTGCTGCTGCAGTCGCGCTCCATCTATAACGTTCGTTAAACATTTTCTTGTAATACCAATCACCCCGACCCCACACGCATTCAGTGTGATGCCCTGCCATCCTATTAACGTCATAATTTGTGTATGCTTATGTCTTATATAGTTCTTGCAATTCACGAGGGCGACTGACTTATGGTTGTGTGTGTGTCGTATCTATATAAGTGTGAGCGAGCGCAATGCTCGCGCCTGCCGCTCCCACCTAGGCTTTGACAGGCACGCACACTTATGCAATGTGCATGTACACGAAGTGACCACGAGTAAAGCTCACTCGCCCTCGTGAATTGCAAAAACTGTAACAACTTAGGTCTCTTCTAGTACATACAACTCAATGTATATTATATCATGTTTCGCGTTCACAATACACTCATAATATATTAAAATTGAACATTTAAATCTCTTATTAACATTCAATCACTGAATTTTGTATGCTTTCAACCTTATCACAGTAATTAATATTTGTAACACATTTTATAGAATAGGAAATTATAAGCAGGTAAAAGTTATTATATAATATACCTAATTTTCGATTTAGATAACGTTGGCAGATAATTTAATTGTTTGAAACCTAGGAGTATTATAAGGTTCGAAACATAATGCGGCAGAATCGAAGCGTTTTTTTTAAAGACGTGCCGCTTCGTTTAGCCTTTCCCGCAATGTGCATCGAGTCTTACAAAAAGGGATAGGTAGGAAGGTAAAATCTATTTGAATTTTAAAACTTTTCAAACGGAGGCTTTATTACCCACCTATCAACAATTAGGCCTAAATACTTACTGATATTATTTAAGAAAAGAAAAATGGCTCCAATAAATACTGTACGATAAAAAAATACCTACCCACATAATTTAGGAAAAATACCAGTTCAATCAATTATTGTAGGCAGTATAGCAAATAATAGATCCATCTGCATTTCAGTAAGTATAATATTATTAAATTATGAAGATTTTATGTGAATCACTCATTAGAAAATATTACTGAGTTTATTGCTAATATTATAAGGTATTTATGAGTTATAAATTAGAAGTATATTAACTCAATTATTTTTTACGTAAATTCTAGTAAAAGTACTCGTATGACGCAGACGGATTTACAAGAAATATACCAGCAGTGCGGCTCTTCTATGTCTTCTTCTACGGCTCCTTTATTGCCTTTGCATAACAAAATATTACTATCTATATATTATATATATATATATATTATTATCTGTATGTAAGAGACGAGATGCAGTGACATTTTGATTAAAAAAAACTCCTTAAAAGTTAAGTCACTGCGCGTTAGCTCAACTCCACTTCGTACATTAACAAATTAAATAAAAATTGCAATGATTTTTTGCAAACACTTGATAAAATCAATAAAAATTGAAGTAAAAATCCTTCACAAATAATAATATTACATATTATACACATCATTTTAAAGTTAAAGTGACAGTTGTTCAATTCAATTTAGTTGTTCATTGGGAAATTGAAGTAATAGTGAAAATTATTGACGAACTTTAGCCTGAGCTTGTAAGTATAAATGTCCGGATACATAATAATATTGATATATTGATACAAGTATAATTAAATGCTAAACAAAATAACTACTGAAAATGGCAGTAGTTTTTAATACTATTTTAATTTAACAGGAGTATTTATGTATTATTTACATCCACTTATGAGTTACATTTCACTATCTATACAGGGCTGTTGCTTGTTAAATAATTATGGCCAGTTTTTAGTGATTCAATGACTGACAATCACTGGCATGGCAGTAGGTGCCATGTAAACTAACAACATGTAACTTTTTCCTGTCATAGAAGTGGTTTCTGCCACCGCTAAATAATATAGTCTCACTTGTAAGCGACACCATTCAGTAGAAGATTTACTTGCGACTGCAGTAATTGTCGATCACTGGACCAGTAAACACCTAGCTTAACATTAATTTTTTTTTAAAGCCAACTATTTACAAAACGACTATTAAATTTGAAAATGGCTGACACGATTAATAAAATACGGTTCCCAACCACCGATATACGGCAAATGTATTTTGGCAGTTTCAATGGCCCTAACCCATAAAATAGCTCGAAATTATTATGCATGGGCTTTGGTCAACGATCAAACCGGAAACACTGGCAACCGGAAACCATGGCAAAAAATATAGTGTTACAGTTTGGTATTAGTAATTCACTATATTATGAGTTAGTATTAGTATAAAAATGAAATGTCGTGTTTATTCATACTAGTTACAATTATTTGACCGCAGGCTTTCCTAATGGAAGCCTTTGTTGAGATGCCACCTTGACTCTTGGTTCAGTAAACGATACATAGATTCAAGAGTTAAGGTCAAAACAGTACACAATTTCCTAAATTAGCAATTCTGTATCATGCTATCCCTTTCATGATGCTCCTTGCAGAAAAGGATAGTAGGTAGATTTAAGACCTGTCAATTTAGTTTAGAGATATCATAACATTATTTAAATGTGTTTTGCTACTTCTATAAAGTTACACAATTTATAATAATTGTAAAGTTGATAAAAACCTTGTAAAGTACATAAAACTTGTAAATTCTCTGTAAGGGTAATTTACATAATTTTACTTCCCAGGACTTCTGAGAGATAAAATGTGCGAGTAAGTTCTATCCCTTGTTCTAAGCCGTAAGTTTAAACAAAGTTTTAGGGTCTAAGTTAATACGGGTTACTTGGAATTAAACCACTTTCCTGATTCTGATTTACGGCATAAGTAGATTGCAAACTTTTGATTATGTTTTATCAACATTGTAACTATATTTTCTTATCAACAATATCGGAAGTGCATAGGGTCGTAGGCGTAGCATAAAATCAACATTATTTTTTCGATCGAGATTCATCTACCATGCGAAAACAACGGTAGGGCATAATGTGAATCATTCTTTATTCACACAGTAAGTCGGGTTATTTGAACTACTATGGATCCTACTCAAATCAATTTTATACAGGGTGGGCCAAACCAGGTGGATATAAAATTTTTTTTAGATTGTTCACTTAGGGGCCTACCAGGACCCGGAAGGAAAAAAATCGGTTCCCACCCGATTACGAGAAAAAAAAATTTATTTAAAATTTTGGAATATCATTGCTTTGACGAACTTTTAATTTTTTTTTAATTTTTCCAGTGACAATTTCCGCAATTTTTTTATGAAATATCTTTACCTAATAACTGTACTCTCTTAGAAAAAAATTCCAGTCTGGTTAGCTGGTTTTAAGAGCATTAAATTTTAAATTATTTCAAGAAAATTAAGTTCATCCAAAATCTACAGAAAACTTTAAAATTCCATTAAAAATAAAAAAAAGAGGTTTATAGCACTGGTGTTTTTTTAAAAACTGTAGCAACTTATGTTCTTTTGATTGCCATAAGAAAAATTGTATGTCAATGTGCCGGAATAAAAAGTTATGATTTTTCAAAAGTCTTCGTTCCTCATTCGTGTAAATAACGACCTTATTGAAAAAAATGTTAATTGTTTGTGCAGACTGCAGTATGTCCTTTAATTTTAACTGCATCATTGGTCTCGTGTTTGACTGCGGCCGACGAGGTCCCGGGTTCGAGTCCCGGGTCGGACCATATCAAGTATTGGGGTTTTCCGTAAGAAATTCTCAGTACTAGCCCGGAGTTAGGAAGTTGGCGTTGTTTCACCCCCGTACCTTGGAGAGCACGTACATGCGCGAACATAGGTGCACTCTCTGTTTCTTTACTCTCATGGCCCGATGGGACGGAAAATTCGACACGACCGCGAGAATAGGCGCAGGCAGAGAGAGATTAGGCACAGGACCAACGTGGCTTTTTATCCGGCACATTGACATATAATTTTTCTTGTGGCAATCAAAAGAACATAAGTTGTTACAGTTTTTAAAAAATCACCAGTGCTATGAACCTCTTTTTTATTTTTAATGGAATTTTAAAGTTTTCTGTAGATTTTGGATGAACTTAATTTTCTTGAAATAATTTAAAATTTAATGCTCTTAAAACCAGCTAACCAGACTGGAATTTTTTTCTAAGAGAGTACAGTTATTAGGTAAAGATATTCCATAAAAAAATTGCGGAAATTGTCACTGGAAAAATTAAAAAAAAATTAAAAGTTCGTCAAAGCAATGATATTCCAAAATTTTAAATAATTTTTTTTTTCTCGTAATCGGGTGGGAACCGATTTTTTTCCTTCCGGTTCCTGGTAGGCCCCAAAGTGAACAATCTAAAAAAAATTTTATATCCACCTGGTTTGGCCCACCCTGTATAACTTCCAACATTAAACAAAAAGGAAATAGTTGGCATCTTAGACCATTCTGGGTAAGTAGTAATCATTCATCAAACAATACACACTTTTAAATTTGCTTTCATAGTTGGCAATTTCCAAGAATCAGGCTTTATTTCCATCAACGCTTACTTGGCTTAGGATAATGTCTTTAACACACTTAACTCAAAATAATAAGACGTTAATATTATTTTATTTATAATAAGTAGTTACATATTGTTAGCTATTTAATAACCTGAAAACATCAGCAATTATTGAGTGGTTGGAAACCGTTCTTACAAACAAGGGTTTTATATTGTCGTTATGCTCCACCAGGATTTGTTTTAGAAACTGTATTACTTACATTTATAAATTATTTACAGTCTTCACAATTTGCTTAAGTATAACCTTTATATACTGTCGTGAATATTAGTATATCAATCACATTGTTTTTTATCGACAGAATATTATATCTTGAAGATCATGTCGGTTTAAAATTGGCTGAAACGATTGCAAAAGTTAGCGGGCTATAGGTGTAAGTATCATTTAGGCTTTTAAGAGTCCACTGAGGTTAAGGGAATATAAAGAAACTAGATTATACGTGCCCTAGTTTTGAGACAGTCTTGATATCGAGAATTGGAAGCATAAAGTATAGTTACTGGTATTAAGCTAACAATAAACTACGTACTTTGGGCCAAGAAGGTAGATAGCACCACGCCGAAGATACCATAATTATTATCAGTATAGACTACTTTAGGATGCGTCTCGTATGAAGATCGCAATAACTTGTGATTGACTGACGCTTTCTCTATTGGATTGTTGCAGCAAGAATGACTGAAGCGATGATTGAAACCGCAATTGCCAGCAGTTTGCAAATGCGTCAAACTGATGCGAGTATCTTGGCGTTATAATCGAAAACACAAAGTAAGCTGAAAGTGCACAAAAAGAAGTCGAGGGTAGGTGGAAAATAAACGTCAACCACGTATACCAATTCTATTATTATTTTTATTACTACAAATAGTAATCAAAAAGTGGCGCCAAAACAGACTTGTTAAATTGATACCAAAGTTGGGAACTTTTATAAGCAAAAAGTTTTATTTTATACTAGCTGCCCCGACAGACTTCGTTCTGTCAAAAGTTAAAAGTAAAAAATTAAATTTTTTTTGTTTGTTTTATTTTATTTTATTAAAACCTTCCGTGGACCTTAAGGAACATACAAAAAAATAAATTAACTGAATTGGTCCATCCATTCTTGAGTTATACGCTTACCAACATTCATTTTTATTTATATAGATACAGTCTGATAGATATTCGAATGTACATTTTCTCTTAATAAATTATTGAGGTTAAACCGCTTTTTCGCTGCCGGCAAAATCCCAATTTATAAAATTGTAATTCATTTTAATGTGCATTGATGCTAAACATGACCACTGAAAAGGAATTTATTATATTCAAAATGAACGTTATTCATTTACTATAAAATAAATGTGACATTATTAATTAAATTGTAATAATAATTTAATAAATCGTATGAATAAGCAGTGTAGTGTGTAAAAAAATATAAAATACTGAAAATACTGAAGGGTAGGTATATAATGTTATGTGCATCTGAGAATGTAAAACTATAAAGTTATTTAATAGAAAGAAATGTAATGCGCTTACTTGAGACAACCCTATGATCAACAGATGCGAAAGTTACGTCGTTCCTATATAGAATAGAATAAAATGGAATGGAATGTAATAGAATGGAATAGAATTGGATTAGAATAGAATACAATAGAATAGATTTTTAGGATTGATTTGATGATGATGATGAAGCTGATTTGATTTTTTTTTATTGGTTTTGTTGAAAACTATGAGTTTAGTTTAGTCAAAAAGTATAAAGGCTCCATTTCCATCTCCAATACTAAAGAATCACAATATTATATCACATGTACAATGCACATACAGGTACACCCAGTATGTCAAGGACTCTCTTTACCCGCTGTATTTTGTGTTGTTATTACCTTCAATTTAAAAACCTTATTTAAGAAAAGCCGACAATCATTATAGTTTAACTTCATTCACAATGTGTGTGATACACGTAACCATGTCAGCACATAAAGGTTAAGTAAAATATGAATTCAATGTCTATAAATTATGCCTTGTTTCGTTTTGTTCTTCGATGTCTTTCAGGAAATGTATTTTGTCGGAAACACGATATCTGTCGAAGAAAACATGAATATTACCTTTATATGGAATGAATGTGTTATGTAAATGTCTAAACTTGAATATTCTCCTTTGAGAATCGGAGCTCTGTGCTACTTCACATTTGTTTTCTTTTCATGGGTGATTTTCTATACGACGCTGATACGCTTCTAAGTACGTTTTATTTATAAATTAATTAATTTTATTCTCTTTGATGAACGTCTCATTTCAAATGAACGATGAAAAATCACCAACTTTTATTTGCGATCCAAAACACATCGTGCCTAAATTATCTGGTGCGGCAGTAAAAATAACTTTGTATTACCAAGCTATTTCTGCTTTCGTTCTGCCTTCAGAATCAATAATGGCGTTTCTAACTCATAAAGATATAATTGCTTAATTTTGAAACAAGGTATCAGATAGATTACACAGCTATATAATTTTCATGATTATAGACAGCTACGTATGCCTATTGTTGTTTTCTAATAGAACTTTTAATTGTTTAGTATGTCTACTAAACTTTCGGCTCTCACCGTGCTTTGCGCTAATTAACCACTCAAACTAATACGGCCTTGAGACTTGAAAATAGATTGAATTAGGATCCGTGTATTCCTAGTTTGTGACTTAATAGTTGCTTACTTGACTTACTTTGAACGTTTTTTTCTTCTCATTGTGGTCACTGGCGTTGATTCGATACACAGCAAGATCAATCGCGTGCTGCATGGATACCTGTTGAGTTATCAAACAGTTGAAATTAGACTTAGCTACCTAATTCATAATTTATTATCATTTTTAAGAACTGTGGATTGCTATAGCTGAATGATAATTAGAAGTTAGGTAACATGAAATAAAGTCATTTTGTTTTCTTCCTTCTTCTTTATCAAACTATATAATGCATCGTTATATCATCCTTATAATAATATCTTTCAAATGAAAGTTTTAATAAAGTGGATGTAAAATATTTAATACTAGATGATGCCCGCGACTTCGTCCACTTGGATTTAGTTTTAAAATCCCATGGGAATTCTTTGATTTTCCAGGATAAAAAATAGCCTATGACACTCTCCATCTCCCAGGACATTGTAATAATGAGTACTTTAATCATGTAGTACATCATTTTATCTGTCATCAAAAGTTTTCTCAGCGCACGCCTAATAATGAATTTTATAGGCAAAATTTGCTACTTCTTTTGAAAATAAATTATAGCTTATATTCACACATCAAAAGTGTCTAGGGATCAAGCATTTTTATGCGGATTTCTTGAGATTGAGATGTGGCTTTGTAATAAATTTATGATTTTATAAATTTATATGGATCCTTTTTGGTGCATTTCATAATTTGAATCAGGAACTGTCAATCAAATTCGAGTAAAAGATGAAAATCAGCTGTCAATATTTTCCCTATAAAAACATACAACGCATTGAAGACATTATTAGTGCTACTGTTTCCCTACTACTGATTAAAACCAACGTTATTATGGAGCGGCGACGTCATTTAAGCAGGGAAGAAATGCTCAGAGCCGTGGGAATGATAGAAGCTGGTTCCCGGCAACGTACTGTGGCTTTAGCTCTGAATACAAGTCAGAGTGTTATCAGTCGACTTTGGACACGTTACCGAAGCACTGGTACCGTGGCTGAGCGCCATGGAGGACGGTATCGCTGCACCACACGGAGACAAGACCGATACATTCAAATCTTAACTCGAAGAGCTCCAACAATAACCGCCATGATGTTAGCCGTGAGGCTTCATCACTCTTCAGGGAACTTAATTAGCGACCAAACAGTCAGAAACCGCTTGCATGAAGTGAACCTTCATTCCCGAAGACCGCTACGGGTACCACCTATAGCAATGCACAATCGTAGGATTCGATATCAATGGGCTCTTGAACACAGAAATTGGGCAGAAGAACAATGGCGTTTCGTGTGCTTTTCTGATGAGTCTCGTTTTGGTATGAGACCGGATACAAGACGTATACGACACTGGAGAACCCCTGGACGCCAACAGCGATTAAAATCCTGCCAGGAAGTCCATCCTTATAGTGGTGGAACCATCATGGTATGGGCGGGTATTTGGATCGGCGGAAGAACTGAGTTGATTTGGATCAGAGGCAACCTCAACGCTCAAATTTATGCTGAGACGATTGTATCAGACGTCATCGTTCCTCTACAAGTGCAAATCGGACCCTTATTTCAGTTAATGCATGATAATGCACGACCGCACACCGCAAGAGTTGTAAGACAGACTCTCGCCGCAGCTAACATCAATGTCCTGCCCTGGCCTGCTCAGTCGCCAGACTTGAACCCGATTGAGCATGCATGGGATATGCTACAGAGAAGAGCTCTGCCGAATATGGAGGGTATCCAGTGGCAAGAAGACCTTTTTTTGTTGTTGCAACGAACATGGGCAGCCATTCCACAGCGTGATTTGGATGAACTCATTTTGAGTATGCCAAACCGATGTTCTTGTGTTGTTAGTGCTCGCGGTAGAAACACGGATTATTAATTGTTTAAGTTAACCAATAAAATTTTAAAGAAAACTGTTATTTCAGTCTTTTTTTCGAACTTTAATGTTAGTGGTTCAAATGTCAAAAATCCCTTTATTAGGAAAATGGCAAATTTCTTTATTAATGCAAAGGTGACTTGGTTTATCGTTACTGTGACAAACGAAAACACTTTATTTGATGAATCCTTAAAGAAAATTTTAATTAATATCAATCAGGAGAAAAGTTATTGCAAAAATATATGTTGATCCCTAGACACTTTTGATGTGTGTACTTCCTGATAATTTAGCTTTCTAATTGGTGAAATAATGGTTAAAATCGGTTCAGTAGTTTCAAAGCTTATTCGGTACAAAGAAACAAAAAATCTTTCCTCTTTATAATATTTTTTAATAAAATAGCGATTACAATGAGTGTGTAAAATAAGTATTCGGTGGCAAAAAGGAATTAATATGTACTTCCATTTAATGAAAATAAAGTAACGTCAACTAATTAATTATTTCATATTACAAAGTAAGTTTATTTTCTTTTGAAGGTAAAGTAATAAGAGAAGTAACTTTTTGAGATAAAATATAGGTTTATTCAGAAAACTTGTACCAAAAATATCAGATGACCCAGATACTTGGGTTGCCAAGGCGTCGGTGGATATTTTTCTTATAAGTCTAGGTAATAAAGCTGGTTTGTCTGAAGTACATTTCGAAGATGAATACCGCACTGCTACAATTGCTGTGGGAGTATTAGCACAGTATAACGAAGAGAATCAGTAGTTCGACGCCTTTGATCTCGTCGTAAATGCCGCCAGCGTCTAGACATGCGTCGCGACAGTGTATTTATGGTAGGGTTGTCACAAAGAAACAATTTCTATTAATATTTATAATTTGTACTATATTTCAGATCAACATTACAATAAACAATAATAATAATTAATCAATAACCAAAAATTAAAAATAAATTAAAATTAAAATATTATTAGTTGAATCAACAACAAATCAGTTTCTTGGCTGGCCACTTCAGCGGTCGTATGCAAATCAATTCCGCCGCATGCAAACATATTTATAAAAATCGGCCAAGTGCGAGTCGGGCCTCGCTCTTTTAGGGTTCCGTTAAAAAAAATTAAATAAAAATATTTCCATGTACCCATGGAAATATTTTTATTTAATTTTTTTAATTTAATTTAATTTTTATTATTTGTTGTTATAGCGGCAATAGAAATACATAATATGTGAAAATATCATTTGTCTATCTATTAAGGTTTACGAGATACAGCCCGCTGACAGACGGACGGACGGACGGACAGCGTAGGCTTAGTAATAGGGTCCCGTTGGTACCCTTTGGGTACGGAACCCTAAAAACATATTTTAGACTTAAAAGCTATACTTTAAATGATAGTTGTATAGTTAGTTGTACACTTTAGCTGTTGTTAACAGAATGAATATATTGTATCAGCCGTTAATTTATGAAACATTATAAATGAGAGATAAATGTCACATAGACAACATGGGGCTGCGACCCATAGTATCGGAGATATTATAAGCTTTCAAAAATCTGATCACGTGGTCACATAGACAAAACGAAAACAAGAAGTTTGAGTACCATCTACATGAGGCCGCACCCCATAGTGTCGGAGATTTAAACTTTCAAAAATCTGATGACGTGGTCACATAGACAACACGAAAACAAGAAGTTTGAGTACCATCAACATGTGGCTACACCCCATAGTGTCGGAGATATAAGATTTGAAAAATCTGATCACATGGTCACATAGACAACACGAAAACAAGAAGTTTGAGTACCATCAACATGGGGCCGCGCCCCATAGTGTCGGAGATATAAGCTGTCAAAAATCTGATCACATGGTTACATAAACAACACGAAAACAAGATGTTTGAGTACCATCAGCATGGGGCTGCACCCCATAGTTTCGGAGATATAAGCTTTCGAAAATCTGATCACATGGTCACATAGACAACACGAAAACAAGAAGTTGGAGTACCATCAACATGGGGCCGCCGAACCCGAAGTTTTTAGGGTACCATCTCACAAAATTTCACGCAAATCGGTTTAGAAATCACGGAGATATGCATATCACATGCAGAAAGACACAACTTCGTTTTTGAAAGTCGGTTAAAAAATTAAGTTAGTAAGCCTAAGGTACTTCTTATAACATCAGCTATCTGTCAGTTAAAGTCCGGACAACACCAGTCCAGCCGTTCCCGAGAAAAGTAGGAACAAACAAACAAACAAACAGACAGACAGATAGATAGATAGACAGACAGATAGGCAAAAAGTACCGAACCGAATATAAATTTAGTAAAAAATCTTTTATTTTGACATTACAAACAGATAGCTACTTCAATTTTATTTTTTTATATGTATGTCTGTATAGAGTATAGATATACTCGTAGATTTATAGATAATAGGTAATGAAAAAATTAATTTCAATAAATTAACCGTACAACAAGATTAAATATTTTACGCAAGCGTAATACGACAACCTTTAAATGTAGCTCCCATCTAAGCCGCGCTTACACGGGAGCTTACCTCGCTCCGCACTTACCGCACCCACCGCACGATTGCCCTGTCAAACCGGTTTCGTCGACACTCTGTATGAAACTATACTATCCTTACTCTGTGGTATTTGTTCAGAACTAACATAATATCGTAACTTGTAGGAAACCTAACCTAATACGTAAATATCGTGGATGATCGTGGAGATCGGTGAATAATATAAAAGCCACAATAAATAGCCCAACTGTTTAAAATGCGGACTGAAAAGTGGAAAGTCACAGGTTTGATTCCCACCCGTTGAACTATTGTCGTGCCCACTCCTAACACCAGTTTTTCGCTTATTGGGAGAGGAAAGGGGAACATAGTCGACTTCAGCTTGGCTAATATTAAAAAAAAAATTAAGTGGCACTCGGGGACTGCCGCGGTAAAGCTATTGCATAGCATTTTTTATCAACTTATGCAATTATAATATTTATGCAATATTTTTTTTTTTTGCATAATAAAAATTATGCAAAAAAATAATTATTAAAAAACAAACAAACAAGAAAAGCGCACTGTCACTACTTCGCGAGTGAGATTCGAACCTGCGACATCTAAAGAAAGCGGCCGCTCGCCCACTCCGCCAAACAGAGCTAAATGTGAACCTCTAAAATGTTGAACGCTTACTGAACGACGGTGTTAGGTTTTTTTTCGTTACGGAATTTCTCGATTCGATCGCCGCGCTCAAACTGTTTGTTCTAGTTCAAAGCCCGCTTAATTTAATAATTTTTAATAGCTTAAAAATTGTCGACTTCTACACGGTGAAAATTTAGTGGTTTTAGGGCTGCAGGGAAGTGATTCGAAATTAACAGTATAATCTATTTCGACAATTTATACTGACCCTTGTATTAAAATAAAAAATAAAAAAACGAGAAATTAATATTTCGAAAACTTCGCGAACAGTTGTAAGGAGCCCGTGCCGTCCTTACCACTGTCTGCGCGGGCGGTCACGTGAAGCTTGAAGCAAGCGGCGCGCGAGTCGCGACAGGTCGCGGCTATCAGCTGATGTAGTTACATTAGGTAGAAAAGTTTCGAGGAAAGTTTTAAAAGCGGCAGTACTGCGTGTGGCGCCGCGTAGTTAACAAACCGCTACCTGTTTCTCACAGTTTCGAGTTTATTTCGAATTTATTTTCAAATTAAAAAAATACCTACTTCAAAAAAACAAAAAAACAAGTGGATTAGATAGTAATGCGATTGATGTGATTCAGTTCAACTCGCGATGGCTTTAAAACCATTAATTTTTCACCGTATATAAATATACGTCATTGCGAATTTTCAGACATGCAAGTTTTCTCGCGATGTTTTCGATCACCATTATAGCATGCTCGCGACTTCGTCCGCGTGGATTAAGGTTTTTTAATTCCCTCGGGAACTCTATAATTTTCCGGGACAAAAAGTCTATCTGCCTAATGCTGGATAATATGAGCTATCTCCTTTCCAAATTTCAGCCAAATCGGTTCATTCGTTGTGGAGTTATAGAGTAACAAACATCCATCCATCCAACATCCCTCCATACATCCTCACAAACTTTCGCATTTATAATATTAGTAGGAATTTGTTAACGTTACCATTGCTAGTATTGAAAAGTCAGTTATGCGTGCCTGAGATCGAAACACTTCTTCTTCTTTGTCCACTGCTGGACTCTTGCTCTTCAAAGGTCTCTTGCATGGACTTCCATAGGCCTCGGTCTCGTGCCGCACGAATCCAGCGGCTACCTGCGACTCGTTTGATGTCGTCGGTCCACCTAGTGGGAGGTCTGCCAACACTGCGCTTCCCGGTGCGGAGTCGCCACTCCAGCACCTTGGGTCCCCAACGACCATCAGCTCTTTGAACTATTTGCCCCACCTATTTCCACTTCAGTTTCGCGACTCGCTGAACTAAACTCCAAGATTGAATTTTAGAACTCCCAAAAAGGAGGCAGAAGTCATACCCACTAGTCTTATCTAGTCTATCGTCGCTGAGTGCATTTGGCTGTGTACTAGGTGTTTTCATATTGAATAAGGCATACTCACGTTTCTTGATCGAGCAGTTTATTGGAGCGGAGTGAGGAAGCGAGTCCGAACATTGTATAGCTGCTGCTGTGCCATGCTTCACAGTACGAATCCATCGCTGGGTCGCCGTTTGGTCTCGCGCCGTGCCATACAGCTTTTGTGGGCCTTGAAGAGAAAAGTTTTGATAATCTTTTCCTATTTTAAGAAGCACGACGCCATGATGCTTTTTGGAACGAAGTTCCTTTTCGGACGGTTTGGCGGATAGGGGTTAGGCAAAAAAATGTGTAATAATTTTCCGCCACTGCCCTTGTTGCGTTCGTTTATTATACACTTTCCATCAATGCTCTGAAGGCGCAGCGGTAAAAAGGAGTGAAGCTATCGGTTCGGGGGTTCGAGTTCTGACCTCAGATTAATATTTTATTTATTTTTAATATTAATAATTTATTATTATTCATATTTTATAAGTTAATAATAATGTTTGGTAAAAAAAAATTTTAAAAATTTACACGTCTTGTTCACTCACACTTTAGGCCGACTATAAAGGGTTTTAGGGATGACTCGATCAGTTCAGGGGTTCGAATCCTAACTTCAGATAATTATTTTATATTTTATTTATTTTTGTTATTAATTTATTATTAGATGGAACTTCGTTCCAACCAAGTGCAACGACACTCAACTTTTTTATTTTTATAAAAAATTAATAATAAAAAAATAAACAAAAACAACGTCATGGTGTCGTGCTTCTTTTTTATAAGAAAAATATTCATAGGCGTTTGTTAATTATTTTGTTAGTTAAAAGCTGAATTATTTAATAATGTACATTTATTTTGCTAAAGAAACACTATAGAATTATAGATGACTAAGAAAGAACATGTACCTAAGTAAGTTGACAGACATATACAGATATATGCGAAAGTGATGTTAAAAATATTTTTTATAAAATTAATAAGTAATCCAAATAGTTATACCATTGAGTATCCATCATCACATTTTTCCCATTGAAGCTGTATATATTAGGAGCTTGCGCAAATAAAGCTCCCGATCCATCAAACATTTCGCCCCAAGAGTTGAAGAGGACATCACCTCGTATGTTCACCACTGGTATCTCTCGGTCCACCCAACTCACGATGGTTTCAATTTTTTGCCTGTGTTAAAACAAATAAACATTACGATAAGTTCTACTTCTTCTTTATCAAACTATAAACGTCCACTGAATGAACATGCACCCTTGCATGGACTTCCCCCAGGCCTCGGTCTTGCGCCGCCTGTATGCAGCGGCTCTTTGCGACTCGTCTGATGATAGCATCAGACGAGTCGCAAAGAGCCGCTCGACCTTACGAACCTTCGATCGACCTGATCTTCGATTCTGATCGACCTTACGATCTACCTATTGGGGGGTCTGCCAACATTGCGCTTCTCAGTTGTCTCGCTACTCTAACACCTTGGCACCCCAACAACCCAAAGACAAATCGCAGAAAGCCATTGGATACAAGCGCGCAGGATATCTTGAATATGTGGAAGTTCATAAAAGAGACCTATAACCAGCAATGGACGTATGCCGGTTTATAAAAAAGACGCCACAAAAACGCTAGCAAAAGCTAGTAAAATATAAATTAAATAGGTGAGTACATAATACTGATTGAAATTCTTAATTACGGCTACTGCGTATATTGTTTTTATTTTCTTGAACCCCAAATTAACATTATGATAATGTTTTATGTATTTATTTAAGTTATTAATTTTTTAATAATATATTTCATAAGACAAAGCTTTAATTTATAAGTAAAGTTATCCTAATACCTTAAAATACCTTGAAACACCTTGAAACTTAATAATGATTCGCAGTAAGTTTACACTTTAATGTTAAGGCGCGTCTGAAGAATTCAATATAATTAATTTTTTAAGTGTGTCTGAGAATTTTAATAAAATTTTCTGGCTCAAATTTGGAATTGATACTTATTAAAAATTTTGTTGAGATTATTTTCTTTGAAGTCAAAGACTAACTGTGTTTAATCAGTAAATTCTATATAATTCCAGAATGTCTTTATTAAAAGGAGATTGGTGAATTCCATAGAGTTTCTGACCCAGACGAACTGAACCATGGGTCTCACTCTCAAGCCCACGTTCACGAATCAAACTTCTCATGCTTGTTCTAGTAAACCAGTCTAACAAAAAAGTTCATCAAAGTCTATCAAATAAAGTTGGGAGAAAAAAGATAGTCACTTGTATTGCCATGTAACGGTTATTTATAATGTGTACTTGTGAATAATTATATTTATGATCCCCATCTTCTAAAAATATCGGGTTTACATAGAAAAATACCCTGAAAAATATTAATTGAAATTAAATGATTTCTGAACCTGAACGGTTTTTAAAAATTCTGGGTCAAAATTCACCAATGTCCTTTCAATTATTGATTGTTTATGTGTGCGTGCGTTACCTAGGCCAAAACCTAGTTTGACTGTGATTTTATCATAGTTTAAAAGTATAAGATAGACTTACACTACTCCAAATTAATCGAAAGCGGAGAACTTGACGAGTCAAAATTAAAAATGTAATTCCTATCCACGTTTAGGACCGATCCTGGATTATTAAATTTCATACATTTTCTGCAATCCATTTTTTTGACACCGTATTGCTACCGATCTTTTCGCTCTTGACTGTTCTGTACATAAGACAATGTTTGATATATAATATGTTAGACTCATCTTTTTTTTTATTATAATATAAAACTCAATTGCTGTTCGTTTGTCTCGCTAAAACTTGAGAACGGCTGGGCCGATTTAGCTGATTTTGGTTTTGCAATGTTTGTACTAGTCCAGGGAAGGTTTAAATGGTGACAAAATGTGGAAAAATTGCGAGGAAGATAGTAAAAACAAGAATTTCATTTTCCCATAAAAATTGTTCTACCTACTTTCCTGTCAAACATTTGACGTTCGTCCCTTCGGTACGGGAGCGTAGCGAAAAAATTCTAAGTCTATGGGTACGGTAGACTCGGGTCCACTTGAATTGAAGCACGTATTAAATTAAATGAAAATGGCAATGCCTGACATTACTGATCAAAATTTTCAGCCATTTTAGCGAAGGGAGAGTTTTAATGTCGTTAGGTTAGGTGATACGTAGTCATAGACGAATGATATTTAAGTAAGAAGTACACCAGGTCATCTACATACTAATATTATAAATGCGAAAGTGTGTTTGTTTGTCGGTTTGTCCTTCAATCACGCCGCAACAGGGCTACGGATCGACATGATTTTTTGCATGGGTAGAGTTGAGGACGTGGAGAGTGACATAGGCTAATTATCCCGGAAAATCAAAGAATTCCCGAAGGATTTTAAAAACTAAATCCACGCGAACGAAGTCATCGGGCACCAGCTAGTGTTTTATAAAAACAAACCAGTCTTAAAATTAGCAAGAAAAGGTTAGAATTATTTTGCTATAATCCGCCAACAGAAAAATCTGTATAACTTTTACACTACTCTCGACGCACGTTTCGCCCCGACACCGGAGCATCCTCAGGAGATGTTGGCTTTACAATGATGTATTGTCTAGTCAATACATCATTGTAAAGTCAACATCTCCTGAGGATGCTCCGGTGTCGGGGCGAAACGTGCGTCGAGAGTAGTGTAAAAGTTATACAGATTTTTTCTGTTGGCGGATTATAGCAAAATAATTCTAACCTTTTCTTGTTAATCATGGACTTCCGCAAAGTAACGCCTGCTTCTATCCAGTCTTAAAATTTTATAAAGCATAGGCGGTAGGGTAGTCGATGTGACTCGTCAGGTTCTCCGCTCAATTAATTAATTAAAGTTATTTAATTCGTGGACGAATTCATGGGTAAAAGCTAGTGATGATGATTTTAAATCCTCTCACAGGTAGAATGATGGTTGAGTGTGCGAAATACCATGCAGCTGTATAATATTTTTTCATGAATTCGTACTGCGATATCAATAGATTGGATAAAAATATAGGTACTAGGTGAAGCGTGATTCTTGATGGCCGATATCAATGAACGTTGTTAATGCTCGTACCAATAAAAAAGCGACAACGGAAACTGAATGACATGACATGATATGTGTACCCGTTATCGCTACTGCCGACAAACACAAGGGAAACGGCTCTGTACCTGTATAAATACCTGTACGTGTAGTACAAGATTTGATAGTAAACTATAAAAAGTAAACGATGACATTACCATCAAAGTAAAATAAATCATAACAGTATAGCTCAATTTAGTTTATGTATTCTTATACTTTTATCTAACGAAAACGCTCCAAATTAAAATAGTCTGTATTGAATTTGTGACTTTAAATCGATACTTTTATGGTTCATTTTACTTTGATGCTAATGTCATCGTTTACTATTACGATCAAACGAATTAAAACTTGGACTAACCGCACTGGTTTATTCTATTTGTCTCCTATTATTTTTCGTGAAAAAGAAGCAACAAACAAAGATAAAAAAAAGTTTGAAAACTGTAACCTGACTTCGAAAAATTGGATGTAACATCCATCACAATGATTTTGTTCATATAACTCACTAGCTGATGCCCGCGACTTTGTCCGCGTGGATTTAGTTTTTAATATCCCTCGAGAACTCTTTGATTTTCCGGGATAAAAATGCTAATGTCACTCTCCAGGTCCTCAACTATACCCATGCAAAAAATCAAGTCGATCCGTAGCCCTGTTGCGGCGTGATTGAAGGACAAACCAACAAACAAACACACTTTCGCATTTATAATATTAGTAAGGATAAGAATTTATCAAAATCGGGTTAGTAGTTTACATACATACAAACATACATACGTAATACATGCATAGACTGCTAAAATCATAACCCTTCCTTTTAGCTTTGCTATAATCGGGTAAAAAAGGTCCGCTAAAAATTTTAATTTGGGCTGCGTTTATAAATGTTGGTATCTTCTTCTTTATCTACCAATAGGCATCCACAGCTGGATGAACTTCCACATGCTTTGGTCTTGCGCCGAACTGACGGTCGTCTAAACCCCAAGGGTATGGGATGCGACCTCGCACCAGTTAAAACAGAATACGTGTTGTGACCATTAAAAAATTAAGAAGTGCGAGTCGGGCCTCGCTCTTCTAGGGTTCCGTACATAAATGACCAAATCATTTTTTAAAACTAGATACATACCTATTTAGATATCTTAGTTCTTAGAAAATACTAAATTAGCATATGGGGAAAAAATGCTCGTTTGTTTTGGTCACAACTTACAAACCGCATTATAAATCGGTGTTTTCAGTATTTTTTGTTTAAATACACTATATAGTACATAATATACCAAAATTTCAAATTCCTAACTAGTTTAATTTCTGAGATAGACCCCCTAAAAAACTGGTCTGAAACCGACAACTTTGACTGCCCCCCATTTCTTCATTTTTGTAGCTAAAAAATAAAAAAATATATATTTGAAGTCCACTTAATGAGCTCTAGACAATGACATCTAACATGCCAGGGTAAAAAAAATTAAATTTTATTTCGACTCCTTTTCTATGTATGGGAGAAGCCCCTTTATTTTTTATTTTAATTTAATTTTTATTATTTGTGGTTATAGCGGCAATAGACATACACAGTATGTGAAAATTTCAACTGTCTATCTATTACGGTTTACGAGATACAGCCCGTTGACAGACGGACAGACGAACGGACGGACGGACGGACGGACAGCGGAGGCTTAGTAATAGGGTCCCGTTGGCACCCTTTGGGTACAAAACCCTAAAAAGACAGCCGACGAACCCCCATACAGAAAACCTCGAAAACAGCGTTTTATTAGAATTTTCGAATTTTTCATTCAGAACTCAACACCAGCATAAAGAAAAATATGAAAAGACGGAACAATGTTCAAAACAACGCACCTTGAAGAGATAAACGCTCGGAAATTTCCTTTGAAGCCAGATTTCTCCGCCTGCCTGTGACATTCGTAGTTGGCACTGCTCACTCCATGTAAATCCCCGCTGTGTGGCTCATTAAGAGCTGCAAGGCGAAGCTATTCGAAATCAAAAAACATTGTTTTATTTTAAAAAAGGCAAAACACAGCTAAGGCATCATTCAACGGCTCCCTGCGACTCGTTTGATGTCGTCGGTCCACCTAGTGGGAGGTCTGCCAACACAGCGCTTCTCGGTGCGGAGTCACCACTCCATCACCTTGGCACCCAAACGACCATTAGCTCTTCAAAATATGTGCCCCGCCCATTTCCATGTGGAACTGGAAACTGATGTCAGTTTCGCGACTCGCTGAGCAATGTCGGTGACTTTGGTTCTCCTATGGATCTCCTCATTTCTGATTTGATCTCGCAGGGATACTCCGAGCGTAGTAGCTAATGCATACTTGATACAATAATTTACCAATAATTGGTTATTTGATGAACACTTGAGTTAGACTCAATAAAACCATATTTATATAGACGAAGCTTTAAAAATGGTAATAGCCTATTCACCTCGTGGTTAAGACTCGGCTTTTTTTAGGGGTGTCTGACTTTCGATCTTGGCCACGCATCTTTGACTTTTTCAGAGTTACCTGCGTCTTAAGCAATTAAATATCACTAGCTTTAACAGTGAAGGAAAACATCGTGTGGATACCTGCATGCCTGAGAGCTCTCCATAAAGTTCTCAAAGGTGTGTGAAGTCTGCCAACCCGTGAAGGAATACATCGTGTGGTTACCAGGTCAGCATGATAAGATCATAGGAGACCTAGATGCTCAGAAAAGGGACGACGATGGTTGGTGATGGAGATGTTTGAATACTTACAACGGGCCTGCTATTAGGCGAGTTTTGATGGTGAACCAAACTTGACGTTTCCAGCATGTTCTGCAAAGGCGTCAAAGTTGGTCCACCTGCTGGAGGGTTCTGTATCTTCAAGAATGAGCCCATCTGTTTAGAAAGGAAATAAAATATCCGATTGAAAAATCGATAAGTACGAAGACAAGGTTCCATCTATTAAGAACCGTACTTGGTGGTAAATATTACACATCAACTGGTTTCGAATTTGTAGAGAGTCGTCGCTGTCGCGCAAATTGACAGAACGTTAAATAGGAATGAGTGACAGAGGCAACGCTCTATGAATGCGGGGCTAGATGATTAGTTTTTCTTTTTTCGTTTGAACAACTCAAATGATCCCAAAGATGGACTTAGCCATTTAGGAATTCCTTAGAAGGAAAGTACTTATGGATTCCTGAATAGCTAACTAAGTCCATCGAATTCCAACAAAACCATTTGTCAAATTGATTCAACTAGTATCTAAACCTAATCTAGCACGTTGGCTAAATTGGAACAAAGCTGCGTTTTTAAATTTTGTTGAATTTTGAAGTGTTTATGATAATTATGTTGACAGACTTGCAGAGACGCCGAGTTAGTTAACCCAGAGTTAGCTGCTAACTCTGGGTTAAGACGTTTCTGCAAGCGCGCCTAACTGAAACCAAAGTTTTAGTAACTGTAGTTTCAATTCAAGTTATTCGTCCAAAGTAAAATGTAATAGGTATATAAAATATTTGAAAAATAGTCCAAGTTAACCTACTCTACCTGTTAAAGTGAAAATGAGACAAAGAAAGTGCTGAGCATTTCATCCGGATTAAAAATTAATGTATGAAAAATCAGTGTCCTTATAAATACTCAGCTGCCTCAGCGTTAAAGGAAAAGTCGTCGGGAAGATAAGCAATATTTTCCTGACAACCTAAAGTCGCGTCATTGCTATCACATTTTCGTTGATACGTATCCGCGGAGGCGAAAGCGGAATTTTAAATTTAAGGTTTTCTTTTCACGACATCCTCGAGATGAATTTTGTGAAAGCGAAAGACTTGTAATAAAGAAAAAAATCTTGCAGGAAATATGACAAAGTGAACGGGGGTTTAATTATCTAATTGTATACGCCATAGGGTAGAACTTAATTTACTGGGTGCTGTTTTGAATTGATAATATTTTTAAGCTATTTCATAGCTTTTATCGCGGGCTACAAACAGTTTGAGCGCGGCGACCGAATCAAGAAATTCCGTAACGAAAAGAAACCTAACACCGTCGTTCAGTAAGCGTTCAACATTTTAGAGGTTCACATTTAGCTCTGGCGCAGTGGGCGAGCGGCCGCTTTCTTTAGATGTCGCAGGTTCGAATCTCACTCGCGAAGTAGTGACAGTGCGCTTTTCTTGTTTGTTTGTTTTTTAATTATTTTTTTGCATAATTTTTATTATGCAAAAAAAATATTGCATAAATATTATAATTGCATAAGTTGATAAAAAAAAGCTATGCAATAGCTTTACCGCGGCAGTCCCCGAGTGCCACTTAATTTTTATTATTAAAGTGTTTAGCTACACTTAAAGGATATTAGCTCCGGCTAATATCCTTCAAGTGTACCTCAAGTCAAGTACGTAGTACCTCAGTTTCTGAAAGAAAGGGCCTTGACACATAGACAGACGGACACCCTAAAACATATAAATGTTTCTAAAAATATGATAAAGTAAACGGTGGCTTTATTATGAAAATCAAATAATTTTCGCCGTAGTACATATTTAATTTAATGCTAGTGGTATTATGAACTGCTATTCCAATTATACGACCACAACTCCGTATTAATTACATATTAAAACCACAGTGTAGCTTTCGTGGAGGATATTATGTAAATATTAAAATATATTACGCTCATAGTACGAGCTAAACTATCGACTCAGACGATAAGTAAGGACGAGGCCACAACATTGCGGTGCGACGACGCATTGCAAAAATCGGCCAAGTGCGAGTCGGGCCTCGTTCTTTTAGGGTTCCGTTAAAAAAAATTAAACAAAAATATTTCCATGTACCCATGGAAATATTTTAATTATTTTTTTTTAATTTAATTTAATTTTTATTATTTGTTGTTATAGCGGCAATAGAAATACATAATATGTGAAAATTTCATCTGTCTATCTATTACGGTTTACGAGATACAGCCCGCTGACAGACGGACGGACGGACGGACGGATGGACGGACGGACGGACGGACGGACAGCGTAGGCTTAGTAATAGGGTCCCGTTGGTACCCTTTGGGTACGGAACGCTAAAAACGGCGCCGCATTGCACTGTTAAAAATTCCCAGGATGCGTTGTGCGACGTCGCAGACTTTTGCGATGCGTGGTCGCACTGCAGTGTTGTGGTCTCGCCCTAAGGCGCGCTTGCAGAAACGTCGAGTTATCCTTTTAACCCAGAGTTAGCTGCTGTTTTGATAGAATTCCTATATAGCTTCTGTCAAAATTACAAATTTAATCCTGCATTAAGCCTAACCCGGCGTCTCTGCAAGCAGGCCTAAGACACCGTACGGTGGCGGCGGCGGGTGTAATTAAGTTTCGAATCAAATGTCAAAGTGCTAAGCCCAGTCAAGTTTTTTTGCTCGTGAATACTTACGGAGACATACTGCCAGCCCATGTTGATTCTGACTAACAAGGCCTGTTCTTGCAAGACGTATGCTAATGTCCCGCGTGGGCTGTTCGTTCCCAGCTGAACAGATACATATATATTATGATGAATAAACTTATAATTTTATCATACATATTATAGTACAATTGCGATGAAGGTTAGATTACACACGTGAGTGCGTGTGCGCACACACACATACACACACACACACACATACACACACTCACACAAACACGCACACGAACACGCATACAGTGTTGTAGCATGATGCGAGTGTTAAGTCAATAACGTGTTAATAATAATAATAGAACGTAACTTATTTTTCACTATATTGCAATCATAAAGTTCAAAATTCGAAAACACACAGAAACAACAACACAAAAAATGAATAAAAGAAAAGATATTTTCTGAAAAAGAATAGTTTCAATAGATTTTATTGGTGTGAATTTGATCCTTATGATTGCAAAACTATGTAACAATAGTACAGTGAAGATACATACTATTCATAGACTTATGATATTCTATTTACTTGTCACTCGCACCATGGTACAACGAAATGCTAAAATTTTAGTTACGTAAATGAAGTTTTGGTAAGATTATTATATATTCATTTTTTGTCGTCCAATGGACAATGTAAATGCATTGACATGTCATGAATTGATTCTTCTTCTAATGTTACAGACTGGTACAGACTTACCCTTACTAATGATTCCGTTGATTTGAACAAAATCGTTCCTAACATAGTTCTCCCGTCTTCTTCATCATCAATTTCCGCGTTTTCATTGAGTGGATCGTGCGGATCTTGAAAAACTGTTATCGTAAACAAGCAAAATGTTTAAAACCAAGACTACCGAAAATTGGATATGACAGTTTCATTCGTATATAATTTACTTAATATAATTAAAAAAAAAAACCGACTTCAAACGGCCCGCGCTACTACAAAGTGTATACTTTATTGTAGATATTTTAAAAACCGCTCAGTCGATTTCTATAAAATTTCAATGGAACCATCTGGGAAATCCCATCCCTTTGAAACAAAAAAGATTTTCCAAATCGTTTCAGGCGTCTTCGAGTAATCGGTGAACATACACAAAAAAAACGATCAAGTGCGAGTCGGACTCGTGCACCGAGGGTTCCATACTCCAAAAGTAAAAGTAAAACGATAATATTATATTAATTTGCATAATAAGTGATCAAACGAACTTACCTGAAGTGAAGTTCGATCATTATTATATGAGTTGCTTCATCCGAAGATATAGATTTTACAAAGGTAGTCACTCCAGTCGCCAGAGATAAGTCCGCGTATTTTACAGTTATACCCTACCCTAAAAATAAATCACCTTGGCAGCACCGTCTTAAGTTTGCTCATTATTTTTAGAGATGTATACGGTTCAAAACTTTTTTATTTGGGCAGTCAGGGAGGGTGGGTAATTATATCTTCGGATGAAGCAACTCATATAATAATGATCGAACTTCACTTCAGGTAAGTTCGTTTGATCACTTATTATATTTCTTTGCTTCATCCTTCGATATAGATTTTACAAAGGTAGTTGTTTAGAGTAAAAAGTTTTGATAAACATGTACGCAATACAGATTTTGTAAATCGTGTATTTTTAATCACTTTCTTATGGAAATACTAATTAATTTGCTTGCATACACTTTAACAATATTAAAATTTATTTATGATATTATTATTATAATATTATTTAATACTATAAATTAGAATATATTTATTTTTATGATTAGGTATAATTCATAAATTGATTCACTATTAGATATGTTAACGCAATTATTATTAAGACCTGTCTTGGCAGGGTCTGGCATAATCTCCCTCATCCGCCATGGATCTAACATCTAAGCAGCGAAAGAATGAGTTCGATGTGTTAGTCCAGCCTGCCGTTTTTCTAATTTCCTCAACGCTCGCCTGAGCGTGAGGCGCTGTGCGCTTGTGTCAACGCTGCTCCCTGATACCGTTTACTTGATCCACCTGCTGATCGATTGAAGTTCGGCCTTTTTGTAAGGCTTCTTGTAGGTAAATAGCAGGTTATTTGTCCCCTCAGATCTTATATTTTTAGTTCTGGAAATATATTGTGTGGAGGGGTGTAGCAGGGCAGATGCTCAGATTTTCTTGAAAGTAAGGTAGGAAGAGAGAGAGAGAATAGGCTTGGTATCTGCCGCAGCGTATGTTTTTTTTTTTTTTACCGTTATTCTAATTTAAACCCCGATTTCGAAAGTAATATTGCTTTCCAATTTAATTGATGGAAGAGTTTGTAGTCTATGAGCAGTGCAAATTGCTAGTATACTGAAAAGTTTCTTAGTGATTTTTTCTAATGACTATAAGGGAACCAATTTTTAATATAGTTTAAAACAAGTTGAGGGACCCAAACAATTACGGGAGTAATAGGGTTTGTTTGATCTTAACTTATAGACACCTTTGAGGAGACGTTTTACGCTCGCTCCAGAAACAATGCTGTTTCTTAGCATAAATTATATTGCAATTCGATAAGGGTAACTCCGTAACAAACGCTGTAAGAGAAGATACCTAATGCTGGTCTTTGACGGTTTAAATACATTTTTATTATTTAATTTACACAACTGCCACCGAAACTTGAGTGTGGTATTATATTGTTTTAAAATACTGTCAGAGAATGATGTTAACATTAGTGACGCTGAGTCTGGGTCGGCGCCTTGTTTTAAAGGAGAGAGAGAGTCCGGAGAGTCTCGCGACACCCAGGGTAAGTTACTTGTGCAAGGAATGGTGAAATGAGATTGAAATAAGTATTAATGAGGATTAACATTAAGTAGTATCCGAAACTACCAAGTTTTGTAGGAGAGAGTACCACGCTTGTGGTAACCAATTTGAAAAAACTAGGATTCCGTTTGCCTCGTTATCAATGATTTTCCTCAGACACTTTAAAATTAAACAAAAATCATAGAAAAATATAAAAGCCCCACATAGCGTAAATGCATCGACAGATAAAGCGTCCGGATCTTGTTGTCAAGGCACGGATTTTTTAAATTTAGTATTGTTATTCAAGCAAAAACGGACTTAAAGCGTAGGTATCTCAAATAGGTTATAACTTCTTTTATGACCTTGATTAAAACACCTGGAGTCACTGATAAGACGAACAGCCTAACATTAGGTTTAGGCATCAAGAAGATAAAACTCGGAACTAATAGCTCCTATTTGTAGTAAATTATTATTAATAACAACCCACATATTAAGTTGGTAAGCTGTTATCCTGCGCCATAGTGTTACCCCCCCCCCCCCCCCCCCAGTTCATGACGAGTACCGACGAGGCGCTCGCCAGTTTTCCTGGTTGCGGGCTGGTCGAGTACCCGTATATAGTTAGGTAAGAACATAACGTATATTGTCTCGCAGACAATAATTTGTAGCTAATGTACATATATATTCACGATTTCACATTTTCTACACAATTGTCATAAGGATATGGCTCATAACTAGCTCGCAGCTAGTAAGGTTATCACAATTACCGATTTCCTTTTGTGGAGTCACAGCTTTAGCAGCTTTAGGATATGGCTCATGATTAGCTCGCAGGTAGTTATGTAATCGCAATCGACTCGCAGTCAATACCGATTTGTTTAAGGAATCACAGCTTTAGTATGTGATTTATGAATAGCTCGCAGCAAGTTATGTTATCGCAATTGATTCGCAGTTAATCCCTTTTTATTGTGGTGTTACAGCTTTAGGATTTGACTCATGAGTAGCTCGCAGCTAAGAAGTCACATCTTTGGGATATGAACCATAAGTAGCTCGCAGCTATTTATGTTATCGCAATTGACTCGCAGTCAATCCCGACTTGTTTGAGGAGTCACAGCTGTAGGATTTGACTCATGAGTAGCTCGCAGCTAGGAAGTCACATCTTTAGGATATGAACCATAAGTAGCTCGCAGCTAGTTATGTTATCGCAATTGACTCGCAGTCAACCCCGATTTGTTTGTGGAGTCATAGCTGTAGGATTTGACTCATGAGTAGCTCGCAGTTAGGAAGTCACATCTTTAGGATATGAACCATAAGTAGCTCGCAGCTAGTTATGTTATCGCAATTGACTCGCAGTCAATCCCGATTTTTTTTTTGTGGAGTCACAGCTTTAGGACATGACTCATGAGTAGCTCGCTCGCAGCTAGTTATGTTATCGTAATTGTCTCGCAGTCAATCCTGATTTGTTTGTGGAGTCACAGCTTTAGAATATGACTCATGAGTGGCTCACAGCTAGTTATATTATCGCAAATTGACTCGCAGCCAATTCCAATTTGTTTGTGGAGTCATGGCTTTAGTATATGACTGATGATTAGCTCACAGTTAATCATGTTATTGCAATTGGTTCGCAGTCAATCCCTGTTTGTTGTTTTTTAGTTTCTCGGATAAAGCCAATCCAAATAAAGTTTTGTCTCCTTCCGAATCTTATAGCACTTCTTGTTGAGTTGAGGCATTAAGAGTTTAATGCTGCTTTGAGTGATTCCGAAGTTTGAATCACATAGGATCCTGCAGCCATCTTCCTGCTTAGGTGTTTCATGGCCTGCACCCTGTTTTCACTCTCTTTTAATAGTAGGCCCATTCCTTTACTAACGGCCGTGATACTAAGGACGAGTAGTCTTTGTCGCATCCCCTTTTTTAATATAAAGAGCCATATGGTTGGCATGAATATTTTCACCATACTTCGGGGAAACATGCGTCGATTTCCCAAGCGCCGAGTGTAATTTTGAGTCAATTTCGAGTTGACCGACCTTTTATAAAGTAACTTTGAACCCTTTGTCAAAATGACCATTCAGTATCTGGATTAACTGTACTAGACTCGGCGTCGGCTTGATTTTTATTCGGTGTTTACGTATGACGCAAAAAAAAAACAAAGCTCACATTGTTCACACCAATGCCAACTGGTTCTAGTTAACTTATTTAAGTGAGGGTATTGAATGCCTCTCTTTCAATTAATATAACTCATTACCGTCGTAGTGTCGACACGAACATTGCACAGTTGTTAAAGTTACGAGCAAGACTTTCAAACCGAGGAAAATTTCCATTATTTCTTCCAAATATTTAATATCTTCTATAATATCTAATAATATGCTACTTGCTCTGCTTGTTCATCTACTTGCTCTGCTTGTTCATCTACCATTGCTTTTAATTTTACGTGTTTCGTAACAATTAGTGTTTTCAGATAAATCGAAGAAAAGGTGGGTAGTTAGTTCCCTTACGCTTCGCTTGGCTCGTCTTGGCAGGGACACTACCGTCTCTCCAGATAAATAATATTATATTTTTGTTTACAAGTAGGTACTCGAATATAGTTAACGGCTGGGCAAGCTACTAAAGCCCCGTTGAGCGAATTTTACGAGCATAGTTGAGTGAATTCGTGAATTTTATTACATTTTTCGAATGTATAATATGATATGTAGAAATAATAATGATAAATTACCTAAATAAATCCGAGACACTTGGGGGTAGGTACTAAGTTAATTCAATCGTGATTGATGACAAGTTGTAACAATAGTGTTACCATAATAATCGTTATAGTTGTGTTTTAATTTTTATTGATTTTCATAATAAAACACTTCCGCAAGTATTTGCAGAGTAGGTAACGTAATGTTTAATTTAGAATATTTACGTTTTCTCTGATACCTCATAATCGATGAAGACTCACAGTAAACCTCGATACGAAAAGTGTACCGTTTTTATGTTAATGCAAAAACAATAATATAGTAGGCTATATATTATGTGGCGGTACGTAAGCGCAAACAAGAGATCGTTTGAAAACAGAAAAGAGCTCGTACCTTTTTCCTTTGATGATGATGATGATGATGATTTCAGCCGATGAACAATACTGCAATCACACTATCCTACAATATCACTCGATCTTCTGCACTTCTGGTTAAATTATTAAGTGCGGCGCGTTGAGCGCGTGCGGTCCTTATCTCGCGCGAAAAAGTAATGAGCAAACTTAAGACGGTGCTGCCAAGGTGATTTATTTTTAGGGTAGGGTATAACTGTAAAATACGCGGACTTATCTCTGGCGACTGGAGTGACTACCTTTGTAAAATCTATATCGAAGGATGAAGCAAAGAAATATAATTATCGTTAACTTTGTTTGTAGAGGTTTATTGTTAATATAAAAAAAACTATGCTAGTTAGAGCGTTGGTTTTATTTTTCCTGTAAAATATACATAAACCTCTATTGAACATAATTATTTCAGATTTTTCGATTGGTAAACTTCGGAGATAAGGGGGGGGGGGAACGGTATTTTTTTCGACATTTTGGCCGATCACTCAAAAGCTATTATATATAGAAATAAATAAAAAACTGTTTTAGAATGCGCAAGTAAAGGCCTTTCATATGATACCCCACTCGATATAGTTATTTTACTTTTAAATTTCAAACCCCCGATTTTGCCCCTTTTTTTAATAAAACTAAAAATAATTTTCGACTTTTCTTTATTTCAATGCTTTTGGGCCATTATTATACACAACTATGCCAAATTTCATGTCGATAGCTTTAATAGTTACTGAAATAATCGACTGTGACAGACGGACGGACAGACGGACGGAGAATCGTCTCACCATAAGGGTTCCATTTTTACCATTTTGGTATGGAACCCTAAAAAAAGATTCCGACGAATTGAGTACCTCCTCCTTAAGATTTTAGACTTATTTTGACATATCGTGGTACGTACTCGTATAATACATTATAATTATACCTCCTCCTTTATTGAAGTCGGTTAAAAATGTAGCCCATGTCACCCGGACGATAATAACGAACCAGTTGACACCAAATCATAACCCTTCTTATCTTTGGCGTAGTCGGATAAAAAAAATATAATTCAAGCTCCGGAAGTTCTATTGGTATTGATTGGTAGCGACTTGCGATTGAATTGCGGTTATGACTTATTTAGAGTGATGCGTTAACTAAAAATTTCTTGAGATTATTCGCGAGGACTTCCGAGCGCGCCCCATACAAAAGCTGTTTGATTTTTTAATTAATTATAGTAAATGAAATTCTGTAGACTTGCTATAGAAACAATGCCTGTGTATGAGTTTGGTTGTTTAATATTCAATCAAGAATAAAACTTCGCTTGTATGGATCCTCCTAGGCAGAAACTCATCTTAAGAGTAAGTCTATTTATTATGTTTCATTAAAAAGTTGTAAGTTGTCAAAAACAAATAAATTAATTTTAAGCTACGCCAGTTTTCTTAAGACTTTGCTAAACCAATTTGTGTAACTATTACGAAACAAAATAAATTATGGTAATTACTTTGTTTAAACTTATTAAACTAACAAACTTGCAAAACTCTCGTAAGTTATAGTTTTGTCTGGGGAACTTTGTTTTTACTTACCAAATTGTTCTTGCTTGTACTGCATTAAATTATTCAAGTTTCTTAGGATTTGTAGTGGATCCCGAGGTTTGCCTGTTGGAAGCAAGAATAGATACAAATTAGTTTGAATATTAAAATGTTGGTATATTAAAATACATAATACAGTACATCTTCTTACAGTACAACTTCTTAATAAAATTATACTTTTTAGGGTTCTAAAGCGTGTATATACATTCCAACAATACGCATTATCGCGCTGAACAGCCAGGCTGATTCTTTGCACTAAAATGTGCCAACCCTGCAATTCAATGTCTCGTAAAGCCATAATTCTTTGAAGAACTCCAATGAGTGTAAAAAGAATATTTTTTTTTAAAGTTACCTGTAATGCGAGTTTGTGTAAGTTTAATACGATAGGTAACATAATAAAGAAATCATTAGAATTTAAGTACCCACCTGTGCCGGGTTCGAGACGATTAATCCCAGGGCTATCTGTTAATGTGTCAATAGTAACGTCGTTAGCAGCTCCGGGGGGACCAGGCGGTCCCGGGGGGCCAGGTGGACCCGGGACAGGTATGTATTGCATGCTAGCGGAGGGTGGACCGGCCGGACCCGGCGGTCCCTTGGGTCCGTCCTTCCCCGGCGGGCCCGGTGCCCCATCGTACCCTCGATCACCTTTCTCACCTTTTACCTTTTGCAAAATTAATAAATAATTTTTATTTGAATTCAGTCTTTATGATCATTCTACGAGTAGGTACATAAATTATTATCAAACGTATTTTGAAGAGTTTTGTCCCTTAACCTTTTCATGTTACAAAAGGTGAGATACGTCAATTTATCTTAGTTAAAGTTACAATAGCAAAATCAACATTAGATGATACATAAAAGTGACGTCTATTTCATAGGAAAAGCTGAAGATTATTTACGGCAACAGTGAATGTATCTGGATAGAAATCTAAGCTAGGCTTAGCTGTTATAAAATAGATCTTAGTTGCTGAAAACCAGCGATCAGCTCAGAAGTTTGGAGCATCTTTTTGTTGACTAGCAACAGTTGATTTACAAAAGTATTATCTTAGTTACCTTTTCAAGAGCCATTGATGAGATGCCAGAGTCTCCCTTTTCACCTTTGGGCCCCGGAGGACCGGGTTGGCCTGCTACGCCCGGTGGACCCTATTAAAAGGCGAATAGCTATTATACGCTTTATGTATTTACGGATAATATATTTTTCGTTTTCCAGGTCATAAACTAATTTTTAATATGTATTTGTAGTTTTACACAATAATCTACGAGTTTTTATGACACTTTATTCTTTATCATAATGATAAATAGGTTAAGTATAATTCTACAAAATAATGATAATTGTAGCGGAATTATGAGTAGCTGAAATCGTGGTAGTTTCGGCTTTACAGTTGCTACAAATTTCCGACCGTGCAAAGTTGAGCAAATTTAGAAAATAAATGTTCCTAAAATTGAATCATCCAGCAAACAACCCTGAAGTTCATTTAATCTTCAGTTCTTCAATTAAGTTTGCTTCAGGTTACAATGTAGAAAAATCGTTTGAATGTAGTACCTATAATGTTATAGTTGTAAAACGTAACGTGGATAATGTAATAACATGAAATGTAAAACCATAATATTTATTACCGCTAAGGATATATTACTAATAATAATTAAACTTACGGTCCAACCAGGTAAACCAATGTCCCCAGAAGGTCCATTTGTGCCAGGCAATCCTGGTGGGCCTGGTACACCCGGGGGCCCGCGTGGACCCGGCGCTCCAGGATGTCCGCGTTTCCCTCTTGGACCAATTTCACCTTTTTCCCCCTTTGGAGACAAATTTTTTATCACCAATTGCAAATAAAGTATTTTTAGTATTCATCTAGAGTGTGGAACTTATGCTTCACGTGGAAGACAATCATGTATGATACCTATACTTATGTTTCAAAAACTCAGATCCTACGTTACACATCAATATTATCACCATCATCATCAGAAACCCATCAACGACCCACTACCTGAGCGCAGGTATCTTCTCAGAGTAGGTATTTAACCCTTAGTCACGACGCTGTTTTGTGAAGCTGTAGTGGCCATAGTCCACCACGCTGGCCAGTGCAAATTTGCAAAGTTCAAACACATTTGAGAAAATTATGGAGAAATCTTAGTCGTGCATGTTTGTTACCGTTGTTTCCTTCACCGTTAAAGCAAGTGATTATTAATTGCTTAAACGCACATAACTCCGAAAAGTCTGAGGTCCGAGACCATGAATAAAAATTCAAAAAAAAAAAAATCAAAATTATTTATTTCACGTAGGCCAACCTGTGGCTCTTATGACAAGTAATGACTCTACCACCGGTTCGGAAAGCGGATTCTGCTGAGAAGAGCCGGCAATAAACTCAGCAGTTGCTCTTTTCTAAATAATCATTTTACAATATGCATGCATGGCAGCTGGATGCCAAGCCGATTTAACCTATGCAACTTTGTTAGAATAAAATATAATATTTCCACAATGAGGGGAAGTTCAAAAAAAAAAGTATTACAATTCAATTCATGTTAAGACGGGCAGACAGAAAGTAGCCCCATTCCCGCCGGCGGCACCCGTTCACGAGCATGACGCATGATCCAGCCGTTGCTTCGCTCGACCATATTTGAATAAAAGGAGACTACAGTCCTAACCACTAGGCTATCACTTCTCTCGGAGATATTATCGTGTTCAATTGAAAAGAAATTGAGCCAAGGTCGAATAATAGATAGAGATTTCGTGTTCTATTGAAAAGAAAATACTTGAAGGAATAAATTTATGGTAGTAGTTGCCATACTTTAGATTTCTCCTGGGATCCGAAAACACATAGAGAAAAACGTGGGGTGAATTCATGATATAAAAAATTGGTTGGGGCGTACCAATATACACGTCCCAACATTATGATGAAATCAGTTTTTTTTAACAAGCTTTTATTTAACTTGCGATGTATGTATGTATGTATGTTTAGATCAAATCTCTCAAAATGAATTAGAATAACTTCCCGGTTTTCGATTGAGCTGAACACGTATATATAAATCGGATGACAATGCAATATTATTGTAGCTATGGGAACTCTGTAATAAAACGACGTAACCCCAACGAATATGGGCTCGTTTGATTCGTCTTGCCAAGTACTCTGGTGCTATAATATTATAGATGATATCCCCTGGATATGATGATGTAGACAGCTACTAAAAGCTCGTTTATTAAAAAAATAATAATTTACACTTGTTTATATACAAAAAACTTTGAGGAATAATCATCATCATCATCATTATCAACCCGTCATCGGCTCACTACTGAGCGAGGTCTCCTCTCAGAGAAGGGTTATCGTCACCACGCTGGCCCAATGCGAATTTGGCGGACTTCACACACCTTCGAGAACATTATGGAGAACTCTCAGGTGTGCAGGTTTCCTCACAATGTTTTCCTTCACCGTTAAAGCATGTGATATTTAATTTCTTAAACGCACTTAACTTCGAAAAGTCAGAGGTGCGTACCCGGGATCGAACCTCCGACCCCCCGAATAGGAGACCACAGTCGTAACCACTAGGCTATCACCGCTCCACTGAATAATACTTAACTTAGGTAAGTAATTCAAAAGCACGTTGTCTAGGTAACATCCACCAGTGCAGCAATAGGCACGATGGCAGTAACCAAGAATCAATGAAAATATGAATGTATCTTATGAAATAAGATTCATGGATTATAAAAACGTATTTGTTTTTCTATTTGGAGCGGGATTGATATTGATTTTTAACCGACTTCCAAAAAGGAGGAGGTTCTCAATTCAGCCGGTATCTTTTTTTTTTTTTTCTATGTATGTCTACCGATTTATCCGGGATTACTGGACCGATTCGCGTGATTTTTTTTTAATCGACTGAGGATGTTTGCGAAATGGTCCCATAAAAATTTTAACCTTCAACTCCTCAAGCCTGATGCTGCAGGGATATTGCTCACCTAACATAAAGAGATTTAGGAAATGTCGATTACGAATTATTATCGTAGGTAACAAGTATGGACTACATCATGGAGCTCCAGGTCCTAGCTCCTCAATCCTGATGCTGCAGGGTACTGCCTACCTAAAACTATGGGGATTTAGGAAATTTCGATTACGAATTGATATTGTAGGTAACAAGTATGGACTACATCATGGCGCTCCAGGTCCTAGCTCCTCAATTATAGGATACTACACTTAAAAGCTTAAAATAAAAATTCTTTTCAAAAAACCTACTTCTAGCGCGACTACAAAGTATAAAAATAATTTTAGTTTGTCCACGTTTGTTGAAGTCGGGCGGGCCTAAAATACAAACTATGAAACCGACTCGCGATGCTCGCTCGACTTCTACAAACGAGTCTCTCATATTGTGTAGCGTCGCGCATCGGTTTCATAGTTTGTATTTAGGCCCGCCCGATTTCAAGAAACGTGGACAAACTAAAATTATTTTTGTACTTTGTAGTGGCGCTAGAAGTCGGTTTTTTGAAAAGAATTTTTTGATAAAATAAAATACAGAAATCCGCCATACTGGATCGAATACCAATCAGATCGATACGTCACATCTATCTTCAAACTTTGGAATATTATTATGACAAAACATAAAGGTGACGTCACGAATGACACCGTGACACCGTCGAGCGTTTTGGAGTGCATTTTAAAATTTAAAATTGAAATGAAATTCTAATCTACCAAATTTTTTTTTAGGATTCCGTACCCAAAGGGTGCCAACGGGACCCTATTACTTACTAAGCCTCCGCCGTCCGTCCGTCTGTCAGCGGGCTGTATCTCGTAAATTGTAATAGATAGACAGTTGAAATTTTCACATATTGTGTATTTCTGTTGCCGCTATAACAACAAATAGGTAATAAAAATAAAATATAATTAAAAATAAAAACCGGCCAAGTGCGTGTCGGGCCACGCGTAGTGTAGGGTTCCGTAGTTGCAAGTCACAAATATTATTGCTTAGACCTAGGATAGTGTTTTTATTTTATTTATGAATATTCAATATATTTTGAGTTCCATGGCTTAAATACTATAATATACTACAAAATATGCAACTTACACTACGTGTAAAACCTAACCTAGGAAAAATAGATATAACTCCTTAACTAATGAACCCTACTTAGCCGTGATAGTTTTCCTTTAAAATTCATTATATATACTACTGCTGTGAATTTTTTTTGTATCCTTTAAACAAATATTTAGCTGGCAGAGGGGGGGACACTTGACTCTAATAAAATTTAGCACTTTAAAATATCATATTTCACAAACGGATCCCTGAATTGAAAAATGGTGTTCCCACACCCACAATATTTTTGAAAGACCTATTCAACGACACCCCACACTATGGGGTAGACGAGAAAAAAAAAATCATGCCCACTTTAGGTACATGTAGGGGAGGTACCATAAAAAAAATATTTTTCACAATTTTATTTCACCAATTTGTCGGCGTGATTAATATTTATACCCTTGTCAAATTACAGATTTCTAGTACCAATAGTCTCTGAGCTAAACCGCGGACAGATAGACATACAGACGGACGGACATGGCGAAACTATAAGAGTTCCTTGTTTACTACGGAACCCTAAAAAAGAGGGCTCCCATACATGGAAAAGGAGTCGAAATAAAATTTAATTTTTTTAACCTAGCATGTGGGATGTCATTGTTTAGAACTCATTAAGTGGAGTTCTAATATATATTTTTTATTTTTTAGCTATAAAAATGAAGAAATGGGGGCCATCAAAGGCCATCATTTTTTAGGGTTCCGTACCAAAATGGTAAAAATGGAACCCTTATGGTGAGACTTTCTCCGTCCGTCCGTCCGTCTGTCACAGTCGATTATTTCAGTAATTCAAAGTAAGATAATTATACCGAGTGGGGTATCATATGAAAGGCCTTTACTTGTGCATTCTAAAACAGTTTTTTATTTATTTCTACATAATATAAAAGTTTTTGAGTAATCGGCCAAAATGTCAAAAAAATACCGTTCCCCCCCCTTATCTCCGAAGTTTACCAATCGAAAAATCTGAAATAATTATGGGCAATAGAGGTTTATGTATATTTTACAGGAAAAATAAAACCAACGCTCTAACTAGCATAGTTTTTTTTATATTAACAATAAACCTCTACAAACAAAGTTAACGATAAATAAGCAAATTAATATAATATTATCGTTTTACTTTTACTTTTGGAGTACGGAACCCTCGGTGCGCGAATCCGACTCGCACTTGGCCAGTTTTTTTTTTAAACTAGATACATATTTAGAAATCTTAGTTCTTAGAAGGTACTAAATTAGCATATGGGGAAAAAATGCTCGTTTGTTTTAGTCACAACTTACAAACCGCATTATAAATCGGTGTTTTCAGTATTTTTTGTTTAAATACACTGTATAGTACATAATATAGCAAAATTTCAAATTCTTTACTAGTTTAGTTTTTGAGATAGACCCCCTAACAAAATTGGTCTAAAACCGTCAAAGTAGACGGCCCCCCATTTCTTCATTTTTGTAGCTAAAAACAATAAAAAAATATATTTGAACTCTTACTTAATGAGTTCTAGACAATGACACCCCACATGCTAGGGTAAAAAAATAAAATTATATATTTCGACTGCTGTTCAATGTATACCTCTTTATTTTTTAATTAATTTTATTTTTATTATTTGTTATAGCGGCAATAGAAATACACACTCTGTGAATATTTCAACTGTCTACCTATTACGGTTTACGAAATACAGCCCGCTGACAGACGGACGGACGGACGGACGGACAGCGGAGGCTTAGTAATAGGGTCCCGTTGGCACCCTTCGGGTACGGAACCCTTATAAATAAAATCTAAAGCCCCATCGAAGTTACTAACTTTTTTTAATTAATACTTTACTTCAAAGCAGAATTAGTAGAAATTAGGTTAGGTTATTGTATCGGGGATATCAGACTTTGGTTAATTATTGTTTAACTTTGCTTGTAAAAACGTACTTTATATAATATAACCTTGCATTTTCAAAAATGCCAGGTTTAAAAATAAAAAGTACGTTTTTACAAGCCAAGTTAAACAATAAAATGTCGATAGAGCTTAGGACCGAAAGCAATAAACCATACCGGTGCGGTACCATTAAACTATGTATACTCAGTAATACGTAATTACTGTTCGATTGTTTTGTTTGGAAATAAAAGTAGACTGTATTATCCTATCATGTTATCTTTACTGGGGGGATTCCAAAAATAATTTAAAACAATAGGCGGATATGCTTATCGTTTTCAAATTGGCATCTTTGTCGACTATCGATCGGCATTCACCCAATCTAGGGTTGTGCTTTTTTTAAACTCGATCCGATTTTGTGGGTCGTAATAGACCGTAACTCTTCGATTCTAGCTGCTGATCGAATGTAACCACACGTTTACACCTACCTATACTTAAATTATAAAATATAATAAATTAAAGTCGGTCCTTTAAACAAATTAAAACAAAAATAGTTTTTTATAACAGCTTTGTTCGAAGTTACCTAGAGTACTGTAGTGTAGTTTGGCGACCGCATTATGCTACCCATTATTTAAGACTGGAACGTGTACAAAAAATATTTATGTGGCATTTGTCATTTTAGCAAAAATACACAAAACAGTTGTTTCTTATAAAGATAGAGTAAAATATTTTAAAATGATGACCCTTGAAAAAAGAAGAGATTTATTGGATCTTATGTTTCTATACAATTTATTAAGGAATAAAGTAGACTGTCAGTAAATTTTTGTGCATTTAAAAGTGAACATAACGTTCACTTTTAAATGATTTTACATACTCCGAATGTTTTATATACTTGCAATCGCTAGTGAACCTGAATAAATAAATAAATAAATAAATTATGTTTCTCCCGTGGCAGAAAGCAAATGAAAGTATTCGTGATTACGGTCGGAAATAAAAAATTTCAGTTTAAACAAATAGTAAAAACTATTGACTCTGAAGTTTCGACTTAAAAATCATAGACTATTTATTTTTGTAAAATATTTTTGTCGTCAATTGTGTAACCTTATACTTATACAGTTATTACATATTACTATAGTCGCTATTAATTAATTAGGAAGACTTTAATTTACAATTGTATTGATAGAAAATTTCATATATACAATACTATAAACCTAAATTTAATTCTAAAATTAAAACTAAAATAAAAACTAATCAAAATCTAAAACCCCATCCAAGCCACCGCAGTGTGGCATAGTACCCAAGATGCTGGCAGCATTACCTCTTTGGATGGCCAGGCTAATCCTTTGGCCAAGGTAGCTGCCAGCTCTTGGATCCCCGGTAGACTCGATCACCTTTTTTGATATCTCTAAAAAAAGTGCGCGAGCCTCCGGGCCCCACGGCCCCAGGGTCTCTACACCAAAAGGCGCAAATATGAAACCACTGTCAAGTTTCTCATATTTGCGCCTCTTAGCCTGTTCGGCGCTAGTAGCCGCTGCACCCGCCACAAAAAGCTAGTAGTCGCTATTTAAAATATACATTAGTAGACAACCCTAGCATGGGTACAGATTTCAATATTTGCGGGAAATATAACGAATTTGTAGCTTTAAAACTAGGTAGCTTTTAGGCTAAATTTTACTTACACGCATTAGGACTTATTACCGTTCAAAATACTATTGTTAAAATCACTATTGTTAAAAAGTTTTATTGCTATTGCCCCTTTATTGCTAGGCCGCCGTTTTGACTGTGCTTTTTTTTACATTAGTCAGTTCTGGTGGACGCCGGACGGTGGTCACTGGTCAGTTGTTACATAATTCTGATGTGAGTGTTGTGCTAGTAGTTAGCACCATGTCTACCGACGATGTTTCTGCTCAACTCGCTGAGATGTTTGTGGATACTGAGTGAGTTTTTACATTTAACTACACCCTAATATTATTTTGTCTATTTACATGTGGAATCTAAATATTCTTATATTTTTTGATCGGTGAATGTCAATTGGTGGGTAATCAATTTAGATACAAAATAATATAAAGCTGCTTTAAAAAAAAAAAATATCTACTTTACGCATTTAATTAGTTCTGGAATTATTTGGTACACTCTCGCTATTTTTGTTATTATTTATTGCCTGGAAAAATAAATAAATGAAATCAAAAACCACCATGATCCGTCGCGTTTTTTTATTCTAGAAAACCGAGCGAAGCGATTAGCATGATAATTATTATCATCAAGTATTTTTAATCAAAATTAATTATAATTAGTTTTGATATAATATATAGATTAAACTTTACCTTTCCGTCTAGCTTGGTATAAGTACACATTAAATAATTATTTATTTTGGCTCTGAAACTACTGGACCGATTTTAACCATTTTGTCACCAATAGAAAGCTAAGTTATCGGGAAGTAACATAGGTTATAATGTTTTTTCAAAAAATTAGAGATCCTTAAGAACATTGCAATAATGTAACCCAAAGTAGCAAAATTTCGTCTATAAAATGCATTATTTGGCGTTTGCTGAGAAAACTATTAAAGTACTACAAAAAAGTGCCCGAGGAAATAAATCTAACTATCATAGTTTAGTCACAATAGAAGCTTTTGTATTCTAATATTTAATTAGATCGCCGATAAAAAAGGTTTGGTTATATTCGTATCGTAGTAATTCTTCCTTACTAATACATATTACATGTATATGCGAAAGTGTGTTTGTTTGTTGGTTTGTCCGTCAATCACGTTGCAAAAAAGCTACGAATTGACATGATTTATTTTGGTAGGTATAGTTATAGGTATAGAACCTGGAGAGTGTCATCTAGGCATCCCGTAAAGTCAAAAAGTTCCCGGAAAATCATAGAGTAAGAGAGAGAGAGTATAATATAAATATACTAGTTTAGTCAGTAATTTATGTGCATCTGCAGGAAAGAAGAGGTCAGTTCTGCATCTTCTTCCGAAGAGGATTTGCTTCCTGACCAGAGCAGCCAAGCAGAGCCTGAAGGATGGACTGCAGCAGGTTCTCTGCAGACGTTTCCATTTTGCAACATTGCTCATTTCAACATTGGTCCAGCTGAGACCCCTATAGATTTTTTCAATTTATTATTTAACTCTACTTTTATGTCATTGTTGATAGCAAGTATTAATACTTATGCCTCACGCTTGTTATTAGAAGACAAGTACCCCAATAGTATAGCTTTAGATTGGCAAGATACGAATGTTGATGAAATTCGGGTCTTTTTGGCATTACTTTTTCATATGGGCCACATACAATTGGATAGGCTAAATGATTACTGGAGTACGGATGACTTATGTAACTTGCCTTTTAAAAATTTCATGTCCCGGGACCGTTTTCTAATATTACTTCACAACCTAACTTTTTCTGACCCTAATTATTCATACAGTAATACTGATCCTAATGGATACGTCAAATCAATAATAAAATTTTTTAACGCCCTTATGAAAAGTTTAGTTAGTCCTCATAAAACCTCAACTATTGATGAAAGAGTTATTCTCTGGCGAGGTCGCTTAAAGATGAACCAATATATTAAAGGCAAGAGGCATAAGTCCGGAGTTAAAATGTTCGTACTTACGGATGCAAATGGCATAACGCAGGAAATGCATATGTATTGTGGATCACATGATATTGAACTTGAGGGCAAAGGCCACGTAGAAAAAGTGGTTATTATGCTTATGGATGATTACCTAAGCGCAGGGTACTCAGAAAAGTTATTGGTTAAACGCACATATCTTACAGGTAAACTTAGAGCCAATAGATTTAGGAATTCGATGATTTCTAGGTCCATGATCGCTAGAGGTACATTGCTTACAAGGTACAATGGCCGTGGCGTATGCGTCAAGAAACCTAAAGTTACAGTAGAATATAACAAACGTATGAAACGCGTATATAAGAAAAAACATCAAATGCTGGCATATTATCAATTTTATAAGTCAACCAGGTTGTATACAAAAATTATATTACACGTAATGCAAATTATGTTGCTGAACTCTTTCATGATGTTCAATGAAAAAATGAAACTTTCCGGTAACAATGGCAAAGTCAAGTCATATTTAGATTTCCGTTTAGATGTGGTAAAAAATTTATTAAAGCTTGACACACCGACTGATAGACAGACTGGCACTATGCCTACATCATCGACTCGCAATAAAATATATACAACCACAAGAGATGATATTATACATCTGCCGGACGAGTTGCCTAAAAACGATAATGGGAAAACCAAAAGAAAATATTGTAGGCACTGTTTGAATAAGCGAAATATTCGCAAAGCCACCACAATTTATTGTCCCCTTTGCTTTAAAAACCCTGGGCTATGTATAGAATGCTTTCGTGAATATCATAACTACTAATCTTGTCAACTTTATAGGAACAGTTTCGGTATATTAATTCACAATAAATTATGTCGTTATTTTACGTTTTATTTTGTTTAAGGTTTCCTGTCAACGCTTTTCATTCGTTCTAGAATCTCTTTATTGTTTACTTATAAGATTGCACAGGTAATCTTCTATAATAATTAACGGTAACTTGACGATTTACATATTTTGAAAATTACCCTTTCAGTTCCCCTAGTAGTGGGTATTTATGTTTTGTATTAGGATGCTCCCAGAAAAAAAAATTAATTACTTATAAACTTTTTTTAAATTTTTTTATACAATAAACGATTTCTTGCAACCTTTTCAGTAATTGAAATTAATAATATTCACTTAGTTTTAAGGACAATAATTAACTAGTTATTTACATGCTACTCTGTGAAGCGCGTGTATTATAATTGTTTAAGATCTTAGATGTACCTATGTATTTAATCTGGAAAATAAATAATTTGAATTTGTATTGGCTGATTTTATTTGTTTGATTTCATTATTTGATTTTTAATTATTGCATGCTAAACCAATCTGATTATTAAATGTGCTTGTTATTTTGTGTTTTGTTTATTTAATTGTTGATTTGTGTAAGGTAAAATTAAGTAAACAGTATAGGATATAGTTATAAGTGCGTTAGCGTTAAGTATTTTAAATTACAAGGTTAAGTTACTATTATTATTAGTATTGCGCGCCACCTCGCCAACAAACTGGCCCACCTGCACCAGTTTGGCGAGGTAGTATCATAAGATCCCTTTTGTCATTATTAGCATGATTAAATAAATTAAAAAAAAAGTATTTATGACTTTATGCTCAAATATTACTTGGAGATATTTTTATTTTTATTAAAGTGTTAACCTACACATAAGGATATATCAGAATAAATTTATAAACACATCAAAAATTCCGAAGCCAGCGGGATTCGAAGCGGGATTTTAACAGTTGCTTAAACTGAAAAGTAAATACATATCACTAATTTCGACGCTGACGTGTAGTTCGGCCGTAGCCATGGTGTAGATGGCTAACACACTCGGGCGCGATTCCCAAGAGATGTGGGTTCGAATCCCGCTGGCTTCGGAATTTTTGATATGTGTTTATAAATTTAACTTGGAGATACATTTTTAATTATTGCATGCTAAATCAATCTGATTATTTGTAGGTATATGACTTTATGCCCAAGTGCCCTATTTGGAGATAAACTGATTTTTTTAAATTTATCAATTACATATCTTCATAATTAATTTGATTTTATTGTGTTGGAGATGTGCAAAGTTAGGAAGTCGGTACGCAAAAGTACTTACCAACACACTACTGTATGATACTTAGGTATACCAATTAACCTGGTTTTATAATATTTACATTTATTTTGTAAAATATTATAAAACCAGGTTAATTGGTATACCTAAGTATCATATAGTAGTGTGTTGGTAAGTTTTTTTTAAATAAAGTGAAAATTTCTAAGTATTAAGTATAATATTATGTATGTAACTACACAATTTATTCAATTTTTATTTATAATGAAAATAACATTTTTTCAAAAAATATTATGAATCTGTAGGTAATTTATACACAATAATAAATGTTTACGATACGGTACGATACGTATCGGACATAATATACATATATCTTCCATACTACATAATCTATATATACTAGTGGTTCGCCCCGAACTGAGACCTCGCGGTAACGGCTTCCCATAACTACTTATTCATTCAATAGATACATGACGATCAAAATTGACATTATTATAATGCCCGTTTTCACCAACCATACCTGAATCATCCCCTTTGTAGAAGTCTCTTTACGTAGGTAGCCCCTAAATACAATCCTAACATCCCAATGTCATTTTCACCTTTAGTTGTCCCGTAGAGGTTCGTAATAACAAAGTTGACAGAAAGTGTCAACTAACTTAACATAGGTAGCCCGTAAAGGTTAGGGAACTGTTATAGTGAAATCCTCAAGGCATCAATCAAACTTAGGTATAGTTTTTTGGAACATTCAAATTAAATTACCTATTTGTACACAGCGTCATATATCGACACGATCAGAAAACATGTAAAAACATACTGCAACGTGAAGTTTTATTGATGTTTGCTAAATGACTAAATAATAATTTTAATTGAATAATATGTTACATATAGCTGCATTTGCTATATGAGATGAGAGCGCCATCTATTGACATCATTGTGAGGTTCTGTTGTTGCTGCTCATTAAAAGTTAAATAATTTAGTTTCCTTATTACATTTATCTAATTTTAGTATTTGTTGTTCAAGTACATGATATTACGCTAAAATTATAAAACTTGCAAGCCCCAGCTTTCAATGGTTATTCCGTTATGAGGTCAAATATAATCTCCACTTTGAAAGCCCCCCATTTCGTCAATTTTAGGAAAAAAATTAAAAAAAAAATACTTTTGTACTCTGTTCCAAATTATCTTTAAAATGAGGTACTGTAACCCTTTGAAACGCAAAATTTTATTTTTTTCTTCGCATTCTCTTCTATGAGAGCCCCCCTGAAATAAAGATTTTTATAACTTTTTAAGCTATTTTCGGCTGGAGGCCATCGGTTTACATATTATATCTAAAATTGAAGTAATTACGTTCAGTAATTCAGAAGTTATAAGGCTCTGACAGACGGACGGACAGACGGACGGACGGACGGACGGACGGACGGACAAGTGCAAATTCACTCAAGTAGACTCAAAGACCTTCGCTTCGCTCGGTCGATAAAAGAAAGTGGTGTTAGTTACACTATTTATAACTCAAGAACGGATGAACCGATTTGGCTGAAAATTGGTGGAGAGGTAGCTTAGAACCAGGAGACGGACATAGGATACTTTTTATCCCGTTCGACCGCGTTTCCGTCAAGTCACTATAAAACGTGGTATAACAAAAACGCATCTGATATGGAATAACAAAACGCAAATGACAGTGGAATAACAAAACGTAAATGACAGCTAAACGTAATTTTGTCTTTGGTTAGGTATGGTAAAAAATTTGACAATTCTAAAAAGTGTTATAATTAAGCATTACTGATATTATAAATGCGAAAGTGTGTTTGTTTGTTGGTTTGTCCTTCAATCACGTCGCAACAGAACAGCGGATTGATGCAATTTTTTGCATGGGTATAGTAATGGATGTAGTTGTGGTTCCTCAGACCGGGAGAGCTACTTTTTATCTCGGATAATGAAAGTTCTCGCGGGATTTTTAAAAACTAAATCCATGCGGACGAAGTCGCGGGCATCAGCTAGTAAATTAATAATATTATGCGTGTCATTTTCAAAAATTCCCGAGCGCAATCATAATTATTAATTAGTATTATTAATAAGTAGGTATAATATCCTAGTTTCTAGTTTTCTAATTATCTAGTATCCAATTTATCTTAAATTACCAGTATTTATATTTGAAGTAAGTTAAGGAATTTCTTGTAAAATTTTACATCTACAGGGTGGAAAAAAATTTTGGGCCCTGGAGGGGAACTACCTTAAATCCTTAAGTTAGATCATTTTACAAGGAAACATTCCCTTATTTTTAAAAAGAAACAAAACTACATTCAAAGTTTTTCAAAAATTCGCTTGTCTCACCCGGGAATCGAACCTGCTAAAAATTCAAAAAATAAACACCCGCTATTTTATTGCACTAGTCAATACAGTCGATGTTAAAGATAAAATTTCTCCAAGAAACATTATGTCTTACACTCGTCTGTCGACAAGATATCCATTAAATCGAATATTTAGTATACAAGTTCTGTAGTCAACATTACCTAGAACTGTTCACTTTCAACAAGTAAAAGACACGTTAGGTATAATTTTCTAATAACTTTAACATCCAAAGACATTGTATGAAGTACAAATCTTGCTAATTTTACTATCTCTAAGTACCCTTTTGAAGACTTAAATACGAAAATCGTTTAATGGTAATGCACATTTTTCTATGCACATTTTCTTCTTACGAAAAGTTTAAAAATTCAAACAAAAAAAATTCAGCAATTTTGAAATTCATTTTGAGCATTTTTATCGATTTTGTTTTGTTTTGCTTCCATTTAGTAATTTTGTAATAATGGCGTATCAAGAACAATTCGATTTATTAGAAGCTTAAGTACTTTTCAAACAACAAGAATTGTAATTTATCTGACAGTGTTGAAGCTAAATTGCAATTCTTTTTTTTTTTCAATTCACAAAAAAACGATTTTATCTGAATCTTCAACAAGGTACTTAGACATAATAAGCAAGCTTATACTTCATACAATGTCTTTGGATGTTAGACTTATAAGAAAATTATAACGTGTCTTTTACTTATTGAAGGTGAATATTTCTGGGAATGTTGATTAGAGAAATTCGATTTTATGGATATCTTGTCGACAGACGAGTGTAAGACATAATGTTTCTTGGAGAAATTTTATCTTTAACATCGACTGTATCGACTAGTGCAATAAAATAGCGGGTGTTTATTTTTTGAATTTTTAGCTGGTTCGATTCCCGGGTGAGACAAGCGAATTTTTGAAAAACTTTGAATGCCGTTTTGTTTCATTTTAAAAATAAGGGAATGTTTCCTTTAAGTAAAATGATCTAAATTAAGGATTTAAGGTAGTTCCCCTCCAGGGCCCATAATTTTTTTCCACCCTGTATACTAATATTATAAAAAGGAAAGATTTTTTTGTTTGTTTTTTTTGTTTGTTTGTTTGTTTGTACCGAATAGGCTCTGAATCTACTGGAACGATTTTAACCATTTTTTCAACAATGGAAAGCTAAATTATCAGCAAGTAACATAAGCTATAATTTATTTAAAAAAAATTAGAGATCCTTAAGAAAATTGCAATCATGTAACCCAAAGTAGCAAAATTTTGCCTATAAAATTCATTATTTGGCGTGCGTTGAGAAAACTATTGATGATACACAAAAATGATGTACTACATGATTAAAGTACTCATTATTACCTACAAAAAAGTCCGCGAGGGAATATATCTACTTAAGTCACTAGCTTAGCTTTTATGTTCTAAATAATTAGATCGTCGGTGGAAACAAAAGTTGGTTACATTCGTATCGTAGTATTAATTCTTATTCAAAAAATAGTTTTATCATCAAGGGTTAATTATCTAGCAGGGTAATTTATCTAGCAGTAAAATACTTTTGAATTCATTCGAATCGGACATTTAATTTCGAAGTTATCACGAGTATAAAAAATTGTGAAGTTTGTTTTAAGTAAGTATGGAGGTACATAATTACGTTTTGTATTCACGCAAAAACTAATGAATCGATTGCGATGAAGCTTGATCGGTACACAGCTTTTACAGCAGCGTTACTTATAGCTCTATAAAATTTCATCTCGTTCCCGTCATTTAGCGGCATTTGGTAAACTCCGAGAGAAGGTGTACCGTCTGCATGGAATTAAGCTAAACACAAAAATCAAGTTAACACATTAGATGCGTGACTGATAAATGTAAAAACGAATCTCGCCTTGCTTGTACTCGCAAACGCGTGATGCGTGACTGATAAATGTAAAAACGAATCTCGCCTTGCTTGTACTCGCAAACGCGTGTGATTTTCCCAGGTATCCCACGCGCGATGAGTGAAAGCCGCATTTACGCGGCTTACAAATAAACCCGCTAACGCATGCGGTTTTCGCAGGTAATGTGTTACATGGCTATTGTATTGCCAAATCTACTTTATTCCGCTGAGACTTGGACACTTTATCGCAAGCATATTCGTGCTTTGGATAGATTCCACCTCCACCAAGTGTCTCCGTGAAATACAGAACATCAGGTTGTTCGACCCCATTAGAAGCACAGAAGTGTTGCGGCGGGCGAAAGTCAGTGGCATTGAGGCATACCTTATGCCAGATGTTACCATCAACTTCTTTCGTTGGGAAAGTCTTGCTGAAAACCGAGGGGAGTGGAGGCAGGCTGTCACGGATTTTGAAGATAAAAGGAGGGTGGATCTGGATGTTTACCGAGATCAACTTAAAAGTAGACAACCATCCAATATTATGTAATAGCTGTTACCCGCGACTTCGTCCGCGTTTATTTCGGTTTTTTTTAATCCTGCAAACAAGCATGCAAAATAATGTATCACCTATGTTACTCTCCAGCCCATAAACTATCTATATGCAAAAAATTATGTCAATCCGTTGCTCTATTGCTGCGTGATTGAAGGACAAACGTAAACGTATCTTCTGATTGGAACTGTGCATTTTTTCGGGATAAAAAGTAGCCATTTTCACCCTCCGTTCCATAAACTATCTCCATGCAAAAAATCATTTAAATCTATTGCTCTGTTGCTGTGTGATTGAAGGACAAGCTTCCTAGAGGAAGTCTGAGTTTTTTCAAGATAAAAAGTAACCTATGTTACTCTCAGGCCCATAAACTATCTATGTGCAAAAAATCATGTCAATCCATTGCTCTATTGCTGCGTGATTGAAGGACAAACCAACAACCAAACAATCAAACACACTTTCGCATTTATAATACTAGTGGTTCGCCCCGAACTGAGACCTCGCGGTAACGGTATCCCATGATTATTCATTCAATCGATACATGACGACCAAACCTGACATTAATATTATGCCCGTTTTTACCAAACATGCCTAAATCATCCCCTAAGTAGGAGTCTCTTTACGTAGGTAGCTCCTAAATTTAATCCTAGGTCCTAACATCCATCCCAATGTCCTTTTAGGTGTCCCGTACAGGATCGTGATAAAGAAGTTGACAGAAATCATCACCTAACTTATCATAGGTAGCCCGTAAAGGTTAGGCAACGTTAGTGAAAACATTGAATTAATAAACGTACTAACGATTTCACTCGTTACGGGCATCTGTACAAATCGTCATCTATCGAGGCGAATAGAAAATATACAAAATACAGTAATTAAATAGTTTATTGAAGTTTGATATTTAACTAAAGAATAATTTTAATTGAATAATAAGTTATTATTTTATGTAACTAAATAATAATGGTCGACGCAAAACTGTTTTTGGGATAGTCGTAACTCCTAGTTCCATGGAATAGTTAAGACTGCGCCATCTATTAGCATTATTGTGAAGCTATGTTGATGGTATATGAATTACTGATGCCCATTAAAAATTAAATAATCTCGTTTCTTTATAATATTCATATAATTTTAGTATTTGTTGTTCAAGTACAGGATACAAGTGAAATAAAGAAATAAAATCAGCTTGAAAATACATAGCCGATTCTGCTAGAGAGCGCCTTCAAGCGAGCGTATTAAATCTCCACTTTGAAAGCCCCCCATTTCGTCAATTTAAGGGAAAAATAAAAAAAAATATTTTTGTACTCGGTTCGAAATTATCTTTAAAATGATAATATGTAACAATTTTATGTAACGCGATAAAAATTTTTTTACTTCGCATTCACTTCTATGAGAGCCCCCCTGAAATAATTTTTTATGGAGGTTTTTATAATTTTTTATGCAATATTCGGCTGAAGGCCATCAGTTTACATATATCTAAATTTGAAGTAATTACGATCAGTAATTCAAAAGTTATAAGGCTCTGACAGACGGACGGACGGACGGACGGACTAGTGCAAATTCACTCTAGTAGACTCAGAGACCTCGCTTCGCTCGGTCAATTAGTAGGGATAATTACGTCGATGGTGCGCTATCAAGTCCTCACTGCGCACGGTTATTTCGTGCAATAATAGGGTACATCAGCCACATCAGGGCACACGAGCGAAGCCCTCAAAGTTTACAGAAGAAGTCTTCAAAGTTTACAGAGATCCAGTCACTGTAGCTGAAATCGGCAATGAAGTAATGAAATGGAATGAATGACTTTTCATCCCGATATTCCAACGGAATCGAAACTTACGCGGGTGAAACCGCGGGGCGCAGCTAGTAATTTTATAATATACCTGCCTGGCGATCGCGTAACTTTTATCGCTGTCCTTAAAGGACTATTTCAATGTCAAAACATGATTTTGGCCAATAGGAGAAGCCCAAAATCATATTTTGACATTGATGCAGTCCTTTAAGGACAGATAAAAAGTTACGCGATAGACCCCCTGGCCCTCACTGCTGTCGCTATAGTACGTTTCATACGTCAGGCGTGTTTGTCCGCATGCTCGTAACTCCCATCGTAAGGGAGAGGGTAAACTGGCTACTTTTAGTAGTTAGTTTAGTTTTATCGGCGATTCTATGGTTTTTAGTCGCTGTTCGGAACTCGATTTAAGCATCCGAACGCTAACGTGGGCGGACAACAAACGCCAGTCGCAGCGATCGAGTTACGTTTTTTAGCATCGGCGTTTTGCGATTTTTAAGCAATCGCAAAAACGCCGATCGCTGCCGCTAAAAGTAGCCAGTGTACCCGCTTCCTAACACCCCCAGCGTGTACCGCCAAGCCGAAAGGCTGAATTATTTTTGCTGTAATAACAGCGCCGCAGGTAGTAATAACTTAAAATTGTTTGTATGGGGTCGGCTCGGGATTTCTTGAGGGTGTTATATATAAAGTCTTTTCAGTATGCAGACTTGATTTCTTAAGCTTCTACAAAAAAAAATCATTGAGTTTCAGTTCGTTAGGTACTCGCAAAAGAAAAAAATATTTTATAACATTAAAAAGAAAACGTTTCACTTTAGCTCGGAAGAAATTACTTCTTATTTGAAATAAAAAATACCTACAGACGTTTTTGTTTAAGACTGAAATATCCCAGCCTAATAACGTTACCAGACGTATTATTTCCTACGTTTTCCTTCTTATGATCATACGACTACGTTTCATTGCCATCTACCCACAGGCCACGACGTGGTTTCGCAAACGGAGCGAGGTGCGGGGGAAGCGGAAAACAAATGAAGGATAGGGGGAAGATAGACCAAACATTATTACATAGTTTGGAAAAATTACGCGCTTTTTTATATTACTTGTTAAATTCTTTGTTAGGTAAAGTTGACTTTATGAACTTTATCTTTATTTCAAAGTTCCGTGATTTTTTACAAAAGATTTTCCATAGACACTGATATTTAACCGCCTTCAAAAAAGGCGCAGGTTCTAAATTTATAGGAATCTTCTTAAGCTATTGCATAGCTTTTATCGCGGGCTTTGAACTAGGACAAACAGTTTGAGCGCGGCGACCGAATCAAGAAATCCCGTAACGAAAATAAACCTAACACCGTCGTTCAGTAAGCGTTCAACATTTTAGAGGTTTACAAGTAGCTCTATTTGGCGCAGTGGGCGAGCGGCCGCTTTCTTTACCTGTGACAGTGCGCTTTTCTTGTTTGTTTTTTAATTATTTTTTTGCACAATTTTTATTATGCAAAAAAAATATTGCATAAATATTATAATTGCATAAGTTGATAAAAAATGCTATGCAATAGCTTTACCGCGGCAGTCCCCGAGTGCCACTTAATTTTTTTTAATGTATGTTCAACGATTACTCGAAGACGCCAGAACCGATTTAGAAAATTCTTTTTTTGTTTGATAGAGTATATTTCCCAGTTGGTTCCTATGACATTTTATCGAAATCAGTCAAGCGGTTTTTAAAATATCAACAAAAAATTACATACTTTGTAGTGGCGCGGGCGTTTGAAGTCGGTTTTTTAAAAAGCATTTTTTTATAATTTTTATTATTTGTTGTTAGTACACCAAATTTTTCCTAAAAAATAACATGACACGTTGGCCTTGGCGTACTAACTATCATTGACCTTTCTTCCCCTTACCCTTTCAATGTACGGAGACATTTGCAAACTATTAGAGTGCCGAAAACTTTCTGGCTTCGAGAAAAGCGAGTCCCTAGTGGGCCGACGATGGGTTGAAATGGTTGATTGGCTTTATTAATGGAATCATTTACCTTAGTCATTATCAGGGCTTCTTCACGGGATATCGCGACTGGTCCAGGCGGGCCAGCATCCCCTTTATCTCCCTTAGGCCCAATAGCCCCCGGTAGTCCTTGTGCGCCAGGTAAGCCTGATGGTCCTATGTCACCACGGTCACCAGGCTTGCCGTCAGTTCCGGGGAAACCTTGTGGACCTTCCAAACCTCTACTCCCTTTCTCGCCCTGTAAGATATGACTTCTTTAGCACTAAAGACTTTACTTACTAGAAACCGTTATATTAAACTAGTAAGTAATATTGTCATCTATTCTATATCTATAAAAAGTAATACTAATGTTAAGTTTCTAGTTCTATTTTTCGAAACTCTGGTAGTCATGATTTATCATAAGAGCCACATGATGGCCTACATGAAATAAATGGCCTACATGTAGTATAATTGTAAAATGATTATTTTGAAAAGAGCAACTGCTGAGTTTCTTGCCGGCTCTTCTCAGCAGAATCCGCTTTCCGAACCGGTGGTAGAGTCATGACGTGTCATAAGAGCCACAGATTGGCCTACGTGAAATAAATAATTTTGAATTTTTATATAACTTAGAATTTTTCTTAAGCTATCTACCCACTACATCATTCCATACCGCCTACAGAACATCACGACAATAATGCTCTAAACTCCTCCTGAGGTGTCAGTCTGATACGAAAACGCTGGCAAAATGAACTACAAACGATATAACCTGCACCGTACACCTTTTATTATGGCGATGATAAAATAGCTAATCATTTTGTGTACTGGCAACATAGTATCATGTTGGCATTTTAGTATCTACTCGCTAGAACAAGTACTTTTTCTACCTGGTACGTTTGGGTCAGTGTAGTGGGCTAAGATCTTTAGACAGAAAAAATATACAACGGTACCCATACGTGAAGATTATGTTATCACAATTTTTATCAAGGAAGTGGGAAATAAGATACTAATTCAAGTCGTCCGCCTAACTGTCGGTAAACTCATTATTATGTATGAAAATTACAGTTTTGTTTCCATCCTCATCTTATAAAACCGCCCGGGAATCGAGCCACTCCGCAAATTGTTGACAGAAAGAAACTCCTTGGGGAAAAAAAGTTGCCTTACTGACCATTGATATACAAAATCACAAAGATATACAGTACAGTACACACTTCCGTGCAGAGTTCCGTCCATTTTTTACTTAAAATTATCTTGGAAGTAAAGGTCTCATGAAAGGACTAAGATCTAAATATTAAATAAATAACGACTATAATATATAAGTGAACCCAATACTTTAATTAAGATAATAAATAGCTCAGGACCGGAACAATTTTCTCCGACCTTCAGTTTGAAGATTGCACATGATTTCTTACCCTATAATAAGTTTTGAGAATATAAATATAATATGCCACACTGAAATGAAATGACTATGAATGCTGATAGTCACCATTAAAATAAGTAATACTTAAAAAGAAAATTTATACCATGATTTATAGGTATACCATGAGTGATAGGCATGATTTTCAGTTTAAATATATTCTAATTTTAACCTAAGCTATATGCACTAATTTATGCGTCATTTATTATGCAACGGTAAAACGGTTTTAAACGGTAGCCAGGTTTAGGTAGATAAACTGTATATCTTGCGTTTTTATATCAATAGACGTTGGCTTTCTTATTTACGTCTCGGGTAGGTAATTACCTTTTCACCCTTCTCTCCTCTATCGCCTTTCAGTTTTGTGACTTCATGAAGCCCTGAAAACATGCGTCATTTAACATTCACGATCAAAACTGAGTATAGAAATTTACAGGGTGTAAAGGACCTAACGAAAACTTCCATGCAAAAAAAACGCGCGGTGTATTGCCGTGTAAATCTAGCCCAAGTGTAAGTTGGGGTGAAATAGCAATATGTATGTGTCTTTTGCAAGTTATGAGTTCTTGCGGTGCGTAAATAGCTAAGGTTGAAGTTGGATGGTAATGAATATTTATTGAATGAATAATTGCTCGAGAAAGTTGACGGTTGTGATGAATAGGCGAGGATCAGTCAGTGTACTGAATAATATATCGATGGTTTTAAGTTCTATTGATGATCATGAACGTTTTCATGTAGATTTATCCTTTGTATTAGAATATTAAATTTATACGTAACTAAAGTGCCTTCTACATAATGGCTGGAATTTCATAATATATGTACTCGTATATGAGTAAAAATAAAATTACTACTAATGATTTTTATATCGTGTAAACTGCAAATAAAGGTCTTCAAAACATCAAACTATACGCTCAGAAGCGCAATATAACGCGGTGATAAGCCATTTTTAGTAAGCCTATAGAGGCCGTCTACGCAGTATCGTCGTCTCAGTACGAAGAGCTCGCAGAAAATAATTATTAAAAAATGTTCACTGTGCTGTGAAAGAGTATTATAATTCATCACAATAACCCAGAATCCCTTACAGTTTTTGAGTAAACCACAACCATAGTTTTGAGCAACAACAATCAAAAACAAAAACCTTAACAATCTAATAGGTAACAAACAAAAAATCGGCCAAGTGCGAGTCGGGCCTCGCTCTTTTAGGGTTCCGTTAAAAAAAAAAATTAAAATATTTCCATGTACCCATGGAAACATTTTAATTTTTTTTTAAATTTAATTTAATTTTTATTATTTGTTGTTATAGCGGCAATAGAAATACATAATATGTGAAAATTTCATCTGTCTATCTATTACGGTTTACGAGATACAGCCCGCTGACAGACGGACGGACGGACGGACGGACGGACGGACGGACGGACGGACGGACGGACGGACGTACGGACGGACAGCGTAGGCTTAGTAATAGGGTCCCGTTGGTACCCTTTGGGTACGGAACCCTAAAAACGAGTACGGTGCACCGTATCACTGCGTCACTTAATTAAAATTTTAGTATCTTTACCTGGTTTTGTGATATCTCTTATTAATGAAACGTCTGTGATTGTAGCCACTGATGGTGCTGGGAGACCAGGCAGTCCTCGAGATCCTGTGAAAAAATTGTATGTTTGTAACCCACGCGTTTGTTTAATTATATTACCTCATAGATATCGAACTTTTTTTATTCAAATAAACTTTTTACAAGTGCTTTTGAATCGTCAGACTCTACACTGGTTCGGAATGCCCTTCCTGCTGAGAAGAACCAGCAAGAAACTCGGCGGTTGCTCTTTTCAAAACAAGTTTACCTACAAAATAATAAATACTATGCTATGTATGCAGTGTTTCCACAATGAGTGAATTTCCAAAAATGGATACCTACTAATAATGCAATATATCTTAAGATGGGCAGACCTAAAGTGCCCCATTCCCGCCAGTGGAACCCGTTCACGAGCATGACGCATGACCCAGCCGTTGCTTCGCTGATCAGAGAATTTAAAACCCGCCACTGTTTATTTTCAACTACGCACGCGCTCACGCGGCTTTTCTTTTGGCTACTGGCCACAATGGGGTGATTTCGATAGACCATTCCTATTTCCATGTTAAATACCCTAATTGGTCAATCTGTATTCAAATTAAATGTATATATAATTAGTAAATTATCTTTTATTTTTGTGACAAGTTTGTGAAAGTGTCTGACAGCAGACAATGAAGTGAGAAAAAAGTTAAAAATTCAATAAAATCATTGTCCTGGAAATAATTCGTTCTGAATTCCTTTAAAAGGAACCGGGTGAAGGAATAAAGATTTTTTCCGAAACATTGCTATAAAGACCCAAGTTCCTGTTCTTTGTAAATAAATAAAGGGTACAGCGAAACATAAAATTTCATGGTCGAGTTAAATCTGTACCTTTTTCGAAGCGAATGATAAATAAATGTGAGAGGAATATTACAAGATACCTAATATTGTATTCTTGGCCATCTTTACTTCAACTTTGAAACATCTTCTTCTTCTTCTTCATCGACCGATAGACGTCCACTGCTGGACAAAGGTCTCTTGCATGGACTTCCACAGGCCTCGGTCTTGCGCCGCCTGGATCCAGCTCCTCCCTGCGACTCGTTTGATGTCGTCGGTCCACCTGGTGGGGGGGTCTGCCAACAATGCGCTTCCCGGTGCAGGGTCGCCACTCCAGCACCTTGGGACCCCAACGACCATCAGCTCTTCGAACTATGTGCCCCGCCCATTTCCACTTCAGTTTCGCGACTCGGTGAGCTATGTTTTTAGACTTTGGTTCTCCTACGGATCTCCTCATTTCTGATTCGATCCCGCAGGGACACTCCGAGCATAGCTCTCTCCATCGCCCGCTGAGCGGTCCTGAGCCTACTTATGAGGCCCATAGTTAGACTTTGAAACATATTAGGTAAAATATTTTGTTAAAAATGGCTCAATACTAATTGCAAGTCCCGACTCAGAAAAAGCTTATAGGCCACCACGCTGAAACAAAAGATATCGGCTTCACACATTTCGAGAACATTAGAGAGAAATTGGAAATTATGGAGAATTGGCTTTTCGAACTTAAGCTTTGAGTAAGTTATGGAGAACTCTCAGACATGCCGGTTGCCACATGATCTTCTTTTACCATCAGGATTCTGTGATCGTGATCAAGCCCTAATCTATTTTATATATAAAAAAATGTTTGAATAAAGAATTTTATCTTCTCCTTCTCTTTATCAATAAATCATTGACCCAAAAATTAAAGAGAAAGTGCGTAAAATATTATTCCGGTTTTCACTTGATACCTTTTTCCCCTTTTTCCGCAGGTCTCCCATGCGCGCCGGGCAGGCCAGGTGTGCCATCTTTCCCGGGCTGCCCACGTTCCCCTTTCGCACCGTGTGGCCCATGCGCCCCGGCGTACCCCTGTAACACAGTTATAGCTAACGAACGAAAAATTATATTTCGGGAGCTCAAATAGTTTTATTAAGTTATATTATCGATTGCTCTCGCTGATTTAACGGATATTGAATGAGATTTTCTTGTAGTTATTTTAGGTTTGGTGATGTTTTGTTTAAAATGAACGATGATGATGATGAATGATGATGGATGTCACATAATTATACAAAGCCCCACTCTATAGAGGTAAAACCACTAGGGTTTGGCTCTTGAACAAAAAAAAGAAGCTTTTTTCAAGATTTTACTGTACCTACCTACTTACAACTTTGTTGGCGTAATTAATAATAATTATGTATAACCTTGCCATATTCTTTAGTACCAATAGTCATTGCGCTAGAGCGCGAACAGACGGACAGATGGACAGACTTGGCGAAACTATAAGGGTTCCTTTTTGTTTTACTACGGAACCCTAATAAGCGCTACAATTAAAGTGAAATAAAATTTGACAATGATGCTAATTCCCTACACAAATATCCAAACCGAAACAGATTGACAGCTCCATATAAATTATACCTACCTATCAGGATCATATTTAACTAGTGGTTCGCCCCGAACTGAGACCTCACGGTAACGGTTTCCCGTAATTACTTATTCATTCAATATACATGACGATCAAAATTGACATTATTATTATGCCCGTTTTCACCAACCATACCTAAATCATCATCATCGGTTTACATATTATATCTAAAATTGAAGTAATTACGTTCAGTAATTCAGAAGTTATAAGGCTCTGACAGACGGACGGACGGACGGACGGACAAGTGCAAAATGCAAATTCACTCAAGTAGACTCAGAGACCTTCGCTTCGCTCGGTCGATAAGAAACTATTTTAGTTTTTCAAAAGATACGCCATAAAGGAATCATTGTAACAAAACCTATAACAGAAGTGGGACGGCGTAGTATGGAGTTTGGAGGCACGGCGCCCTTTTCCTAATGAGACAGGCCTTTACAAGTGGCTCAGTAAAAGCTGTTACTGTATTTTTAATGACCTAGCATTGAGACAGGAATATGATGCTTCTTTGTTACTTTCGGTGCTTTAAAAGTTGCCTCTTTATCTCTAAAAAACCCAACTTTTCCAATGATTCTAAAGTACCTTATTACCGTTACTTTTACCTATCAAGTTATTAGCTCAACTCCGTAAATGTATACCTGGGGCCGCCTTAAACTTGCTTATCTTTATTTCATTTTAAATTTATTTGTGCGACCAATACTACCTGCTGCTATACAATTTCAATACAATTTATTTCATATCGGCTATTGGCTTAAAGCTTAACAATAGGTATGATCATTAGTCTAATTGTCTAATGATCTTGAAAGTAGTTTTCCGTGCCTCCGTTATTACCTTGGGCTAGATTCCTGACATGGATTTATGCGCTTGCTATTGAAGTTCCTGTCATTTTTCTAACACAATCATATAAGTAAACTATGGGAAAATTTTACGAAATAGTTCTTAAGGCGACGGTGATGGGCTAGATATTATTTTAGTAGGAAATACCGAAATGTTGCACAAGATTCGATAGAAGCCTGTTGAAGCAAAAACCTTTGCAGAATTCTGTAGTAGTAAAGAAGGAATAAAAATCCGATGGGAGTTGGGACGGCAAACCAACACGATCGAAAAGATAGAAGAAGAACACGTCTATGGGCACGTTAAGGTTCCTCCTGAAAACCAGCGTTGCAGCTTGCTGCAGCTTTGTGCTGAGTAAGGAGCCTTATTTGTTCACGAACGACTTAATAGCTTTACTTACTTCTGCAGGCGTACATTGTAAAATTTTTTAAGCCTCAATAGCCCAACGGTTAAAGGTGTGGACTGAAAACTGAAAGGTCGCAGGTTCGAATCCCACCCGTTGCACTATTGTCGCGTCCACTTCTGGCACAAGCTTTCCGCTTATTTGGAGGGGAGAGGAGAATATTATTCAAGTTCAACTTGGTTGATATTCTTTAAAAAAAATTGAATTATTTTTGTGAACAAATAAAACTTGTCTCTATCTATCTATTTATAACAGCTGTGGGATTGTCTAAAAAGGATTGCTACAGTGTGACGTGACGATCGCAAACGCCTCTGATTGGCTGACTCTCTCACGCTATTGGCTAAAATGCATTGTCTCAGTAAGAATACTATAAATTCAGCCAATAATAATCACAAACTGTAACAATGATTGATCCACTGGATGACCATACTAACACCCAGAAGAGATCAATCGACGCCAATCATACAAGGTATATTTAATTTAGATAATGATAGGCCTTTTGATCTCCAGAAAAAGTTTACGTTTCAAAGTGATTGTTAGATATTCCAAAAAAAGGAAGTTTCATACAGCACATACTTATTAACCAATATTTATCGTCTGAATAATTAATTATTAGTTAGTATTCTAGAAACCTTTGAAGATTTAATTACAAAGAAGTTTCCTCCTATAATATTAACCTAATTTGTTAAAATTATATGTTGCAGGAATATACTTTATAATTGTAGGAGTGAAGTCTTGTAGAAAAATATAATAGAAAATTTAACTAATTTAGTTAGATGATGCGCAAAGATGCGCAGGAAAAATAACAATGTTTTTCAAACTCACCCGTTCACCTTTATCGCCTTTAGCTCCGTGTAATCCTTTTTCGCCTTTATTTCCCTGGTAACCTCTCTCCCCCTGAGGCCCTGGGAGGCCCATTGGGCCCCTTTCTCCTAAGGGCCCCTGAATCCCACGATCGGTCCCGTATAATCCCGTCGATTCCTGCGACAGAATTCATGATTAGATAGATCCCCTGCTTTCGAAAATAGATACATGGACAGAATTAAATAAATAATAAATATTGAGTGACATAGATTTGGGATTGGCAGTCCTACGCACTATCGCCAGCGAACTACTAAATTGCGGCAATTTATGGTACGTCTGAACTGGCGTACCCACTTTGTCACGTAGCTCGTAGCAATCAATGTTTGACGTTTTCAAATAGACTAGGTATAGTATTTTTATCTCACGAAGCGACGCGCGCTTTACTTGTGGTAACCAAGTGTACAAACACGCTGTGAATGTGTGCGTAAGCGCGATAGTACATACTGATTTTACCGTCTACTCGTCTTCACGCACACATTCGTACCGTATTGTATACTTGGTTACACAAGTAAAGCTCGCGTCGCTTCTTGAAGTAAAAGTACTATAATATGATATTAAGTTGCCACATTCAACGAGCTTTTGTTTTTTGAGAAAGGCGGTATCTAGCAGCGACTACCAATCCTAAATCTATGGACATGAATGTTCAATGTTAAAATTTCACATGACGTCATTAAATATTTGACGTAATGCGTTTCATTCAATAAGGCATGTTTTCTTAATCTAGGCTCATATTCTTTTCTTTCTTGTTTGAGTATTTTTTTTAACGGAATGTCAAAATAAAGGTTTAAAATTAAAAAAAATACGTGTGGCACTCAGGGACTGCCGCGGTAAAGCTGTTGCTTATCATTTTCTAGTCGCACGCACACAAACACCGTGCCGAAGTCTGCCGAACTTAAACGACGTTAGACGATGCGTTAGGTTTATTTTCGTTACGGAATTTCTTGATTCGGTCGCCGCGCTCAAAGCCCGCGATAAAAGCTATGCAATAGCTTAAAAACGGCGGAAACTTTGTTTCTAACCAACAGGTCCAGCGTGGGTTTACAATTGGTTAAATTCAGAACAAAGCCAGTACCTTAATATGAAAAATTAAAATTTTCCCTTGTTGCAAATTGACCAGTTGAAGTAACGAGGACCAAAAATTACCCGTGCTACGACTGGTTAAGAAATGATCAAAAGTACCATTGATCCCTTTGTACACCAATCATTATTTCGCAGGATATCATTACTATTCCCTACCTCTGTATGAGAACTCTTCGTAAAAGTATGCTTTATGAATAAGTAGAGCCACAAGCTTAAGGGATAACAAGCAAAAAAGAGGGCGATTTTACTTGATATTTTTATATATTTTTTTTCTGTTCAATTGTTAACATGGAAATGTGGGAAGCGACCCGTTTAGCGAAGTGACAAGTCCTTTCGCAATAAAGCAAGCTGGCCGTGATTATTTAAAAAAAACTGTGCAGCAGTCCTAAGCCCGAGAACGTATTTCGATAATAAAAATTAGTGAGAGCAGCTTCCTTATTCCAATACTGATGATTTCAATTGAGCGAATGGAATAAATTCAATTTAATCTCGTAAAATCTAAAAGAATCGTTAATATGGAGTGGAAATTCGTTTTTTATTATACTTAGCTTCTAAGTAGAATTTGAAAGACTTTCTAAGAAAGAAGCATTTCAATGAATTTGATTGAATGTTTTATACGGGATCTACACGAGTCAATTTCTCTTCGGCGCAGGTTTTGTATAAATTATAGTAGTGAACTCTAACTAAATAATACCTACTTAGTGCCGATTTCATCAACGTAAAATATAAATCTTATCCGAGCGAGCGTAAAGATATTTTGGCATATTTTCAATATTATAAAAACTGTCAGAATTCATTAATTATTTTTTATTAAAATGTTAACCTACACTAAAGGAAATATCCGAACTCGGGCGCGATTCCCAAGAGATGTTCGGATGGGGTTCGAATCCCGCCAGCCTCGGGATTTTTGATATGTATTTAAAAAAATCGTATAATAATTTATTCCTCGGTTAATTCAACACCAGTGGCAGTAGAAAAATAACTGTTTTTTAAATCTATCAGGTTCTGCATTTTTATATAAAAATAGCTTTTTCCCGCAGCTTTGCTTACGTTATGTTAGATTTTTCTATTTTTATTATTTATATAAAAAACCCCATTAGCGGTAGAATTTGCAAAAATCCTTACTTACCTACATCTTAATAGCTACCTGTATGTCAAATTTTCATAAATAAGTCAGTCAGTCACTTTTTTTCCTTTTATATAATATTGACTAAAATGTTAGTCTTATTATTGAGTGAAAAGATCTTCTAATACAGCAACTTGTTTTCATTATTATTGAACAATATTTCCAAAAATTCTTTTTAAAAAACCGACTTCAAACACCCGCGCCATGATAAAGCATATAATTAATTATTGTTGATTTTTTTAAAACTGTTCGACCGATTTCGATAAAAGTTTAATGGGACCACTGGGAAGTATAACCCTTTCAAACAAAAAAAAGAATTTTACAAATCGGTTCAGGTGTCTTCGAGTAATCGGTGAACATAGTACATAAAAAATATTCCGACGAATTGAGAACCTCCTCCTTTTTTGAAGTCGGATACAAAGGCGATTGTTATTGAAAGAGAGTTACGCATTTAGCCCCCAGCAAATAGGTATTACACATACCTAATATTCTTAAAGTGCCTACTTCTCATCAATATTCAGTCCCCGAAAATTCTAACGTATTTGAGAAATTACCCTTGGGACATGTAATATCCGTCCCTTGACATATCTAAAACTTTGGATACTGATAATTTATTAAACATGATTTTCTTTAATGATATTATAATGATTTGCTTTTGCATGTGAACGATTGCTTTTTTATTGCTTTCTAGAATAACTTGATTTTTTTGGAACGAAGTTCCTTATCGGACGGTACGGACTTAGCGGAAAAAGTGTAAGAATATTTCCGTCATGACCTTTGAGTGCTGCCTTTGTTTATTACACACGTTCCGTCATATCTTAGGTGGCGTAGCGTCTAAACGACGGAGTGAAGCTATCGGTACGGGGGTTCGAATCCCGACTTCAGATAATAATTTTTTAATTTTATTATTATTTTATTATTAAAAAGAACTTCGTTCCAACCCAGTCTTCCACAACACACACGCATTTTTTTATATTTCTTTGCTTTATAAGGCTCAATAGCTCTAGAAGGAAGGGGCCGGATTTAATCCTGAAAGGAAAGGTATTTAGAGGAGAATGAAGCCTCTAGTTACAGAAGCGCCGTCATGTATATTGTAAGCTGTTCGTTAGCCTGGCTAAAACTCAAGAACGGCTTGGCCGATTTGAATAATTATTTTTTCATTTTGTTCGCCTTTATAAAGGGGTGGTTTAAAACAAAAAATATACAGGGGAGAAAAACCCAAACGAACAAGCTGAAAAATCGAAAATACAAAATTGGTAATTTTGTATGGGAATCACCACTTTGGATTACTTATAACAATAGATAACGGGAGTGAAGCCGTGGGTAAAAGCTTGTCACTAATAAAAAAGAGAATAAATTACTTTTAATGCACTTAAATTCGCAAAGCGAGCAAAGGCTCTTTCGTTTATTGCTTTTTTATATCTACCCACATTCGGCTGTAAAAGACGGGGTTGCTAGGAGGTCAGGTAATATCTATGTGTATTTGTATAAATGAGGTATTTATACTACTTAATGGCTTTTAAAGTTAGGGTTTTTTTGTTATTAAAAAAGCAGGTATATATTATTTTGTGCACCAAATAAATATCTATTAACTAAATTAAACAAGAAAAAAAAACTGTAGCCCGACTATGGCAAATTGGGTCATATTGACTTTTTTCGTATAAAATTGTCGGCGCTCTGGCTGGGTTATACGTGTAGGGTTTGTGTGGAGAGTAATGATAAATCCGTAGACTGATTGATATGGCGTATATTACGCAAAATAATACAAGGAGTGGTATAAGCGAACCGACTCGGCTCGGACCGTAGTTGCGTGTGTATTGCCCGAGAGTTCGAAGCTTTTAAAAATCAAAAATAATATAGCGGTCGGTGTCGGCTTACTTAAAAAGACAAAAGCAACTACCCAAACAGAAAGTAATAAAACAATTACAGTAATGGTACAGGGGAACAGAGTTATAACTGTTATAAGAAATAAACTTTAAAATATTAATTTAGTCGAATAGTCGGCGTTACAAAGAACTGAATACAAAGCTAAAATAATTGCTGAATAAGGCAAAACGGAAATGGTAAAAACCCGAAGTAAAAATATTTTCTAACTTAATGGCTACGGCCTTATAATAAAACATAGGCATGAGAAATTAGTTACAAAACACAGCTGAATTACGAGCTTAAAATTTGAACAAATTATTTACACTTAGGTACTTGGAAGGCGTATGTGGGACGTAGTCACCACAAAATGTAGTGTAATATGTCACCCGGACCATACTTAATATCGAATCGATTGAGAACTTATTCATCAAAATCGGCTCAGTAGTTAGGCGCTACGGTGCGTGGAAAATACCAGTCTTCTAAAATCCTAACCCTTCCTGTTTGCTTTGCCGTGTTCGGGTAGAAATAGGAAAATAAGATTTAGCGGCCTTATCGCTTAGAAGCGATATTTACCAGGCCACGATCGTGCTTTTTTGTGGATGATAAAACTCTTTTAAGAGTCTGGTCTGTACATGACTGTATTTTTTTGAGATTATACTTGTGCTAAGACCTTGAAGGTAAGACCAAAGTGCAACGGAAAGTATCGAGCCATAAGGATTAAATTATTATCGTTGGTAACAAGCCATGGCCAAAGCCTCCCACCATAAAAAAGCAGAGACATTTGGCGTTTTTCCACTAGCCGGCACGGCAACGTTACGGCACAAAATACTACTGTGGTTACGGTGACGGCGCTGGCAGCGGGGAAGGCATAAATGTATCAAATCGTATGGCAGATTTTGCCACTTATCGGCGACGGCGACGTGCTTCCCCGACTGCCGTGCCGGCTAGTGGAAAAACGCCCATTGAGCGGTGCGTATGTTTGTTGTTAAACTCTTTTTTTATCAACCGCTAGACCTTACACCGAAATAAACGTTCAGAAATGAGGAGATCCGTAGGAGAACCAAAGTCACCGACGTAGCTCAGCGTGTCGCGAAACTGAAGTGGAAATGGGCGGAGCACATAGTTCGAAGAGCTGATGGTCGCTGGGGTCCCAAGGTGCTGGAGTGGCGACCCCGCACCGGGAAACGCAGTGTTGGCAGACCCCCCACTAGGTGCACCGACGACATCAAACGAGTCGCAGGGAGCCGCTGGATTCAAGCGGCGCAAGACCGAAGCCTGTGGAAGTCCGTGCAGGAGACCTTTGTCCAGTAGTGGACGTCTATAGGTTGATAAAGAAGAAGAAGAAGAAGAAGAAGACGTACACCGGTGCACAAAGGTCCAGCGCCTAGGGCCCCAACGAACATCAGCTCTTTGAACTATGTGCCTCGCCCATTTCCACTTCAGCTTCGTGACTCGCTGAGCTTTAATCCATATTTTAAAAAATCCAATCTCTTACAATTAAAGCTGATGCGGCTGGTCCGGGTGGCCCCGCAGGTCCAGGGGGTCCCTGCAGGCCAGGGGTACCGTCAGCCCCCGGCTCTCCTTTAGGGCCCGGTTGACCCTCAATACCTGGTGTGCCGGTTTCGCCCCTCTCGCCATGATCTCCCTTCAGACCTTGAGGGCCTGGTGGACCGGGTTCACCCATTTGTCCCTGTTACAAAAAGTATCAGTTATATATATTTTTTTTATTCGATGACAAGCTAGTCTTTCACTGCGATCTCACCTGATGGTAAGTGAAGATGCAGTCTAAGATGGTAGCGGGCTAACTTGGAAGGGGTGTGGTGGTGGTGGGTGTGGCAGTGAAAATACAACCCATACCCCTAATTGGTTTCTACACGCCATCGTGTCGGAACGCTAAATCGCTTGGCGGCACATCTTTGACAGTAGGGTGGTAACTAGCCACGGCCAAAGCCGACAATATAGCTATAAATCGAATATTTAATAGACAACTAAGGTTGGGAGAAGAGTTCCTTCGCAAAATGTGCATACAGTTGCATAAACTGTGATAGAACTGGATTCAAACTGCCCAGCTACGCAGGTATCTATTTCTTTCATTTTCATTTATTTATTAATTGAATTGAATTTTCATAGGTACACTTATTCCTAAAATATATCATTTGGATTTTAGTCAATAAAAGTTAAGGCAGGCTATTTAAACGCAGTTTGTGTGTAGCAACAACAGTGTATTGTAGTAGGGAGACCGACCTACTCAAACTTCTGACAAAAATCACATTAAAAGTGTAACTTTGTTGGAATCTACTAGAAAAACAGGTCGTAAAGAAGACAAAAATTTATAAAATGTCCTCTTAAAATAATCAAAAGGTTAAGAATCCCTGACCTAGACAGCTTGAGTTGTTTGTTAAAAGAAGCAAGACTAACCGTTTTACCCGGCGCACCAGTGGTTCCGTCAGCCCCTGTGGGCCCCTGGGGTCCGGGAGGCCCCGCCAGTTCCGGCATGGCTTCCAACATCAGCGAGATGTCGTTCACACTGCAATGACACTGACTGGGCAGCGGTGCCTATCCAAAACAAATTATAATCTAAGAACATTAAGGCCACCTTGTATAAATATATATACCTACTAGCTAACCCGGCGAACTTCGTACCGCCAACTTATCTTTAGGTATAAATAAAACAAATAAACTATCCTAATCCAAAAAAACTATCCTATCTTTCAAGTTGGACCAAATTACAGATAGTTACGAAGTTTGATCAAAATCGGTTAAGTAGTTTAGGAGTCCATCGCGGACAAACAACGTGACACGTAATTTATATATATTAAGATATAAATCTCGTGTCACGATGTATGACGGGATAAACTCGAAAACTACTGAACCGATTTTGATCAAACTTCGTAACTATCTGTAATTTGGTCCAACTTAAAATATGAAATATTTTTTATCTTAATTATTGACATCAATATTTGTTATTGCAAATTAAAATAATATGTTAATTACACGACAGTCATGCTCACTAATCCTTACTAATATTATAAATGCGAAAGTGTGTTACTTTGTTGGTTTGTTCTTCAATCACGCCGCAACAGAGCAACGCATTGATTTGATTTTTTGCATGGGTATAGTTGAGGACCTGGAGAGTGACATAGGCTACTTTTACCCGGAAAATCAAACAGTTCCCGAGGGAACCTAAATCCACGCGGACGAAGTCGTGGGCATTAGCTAGTAATATTGTAATAATTTGATATGTATGACGATGCAATAATTTTATCTACGTAATATTTCTCTGTATTAGAAAATAATTACTGCGATTGTAAATCTATTGTTTTTATTTCAATTTATAGCCTTTTTAATGTAATATTTAGGGTCGATTCCATCAACGTAAAATAAGTCATATCCGAGCGTGATATTTTGGCAGATTTTCAATACAAAAACTGTCAGAACGCCCAATTTATTCCGCAGTTAAACGTCACTCGACATTGGTGTAATCGGCACTTAGATACGTAAAAATAGCATTCTTATAAAGCTTTTTAAAGTAGGTACAAAACTAAAAAAATAAAAACAAAAGATATTAAATTATAACTTTTGAGATATTTTAATAAGATAATTGCTTGAAACCGCTCATTTAATTAGTCCGTTAAAAAGTTCCGCAACTGTAAATGACTGTAAAACTCAATTTTCCGACAAGTTACAACAAAGTTCTCAGCATTTTTATTATCTTATTTTCGTTTTACAGGAAACTTTCTTGAATAATTACAGTTTAGCTGTTTTATCCTAAGTAGGCTAAGTCATGAGAAACCCGGTGGTAAAACTTGACAGAGTTCTTTGAAAACAACCTTTATCAATTTATTTCCTGCTAAAACAACCAATGTTGTACAGTACCCGGCGAAATATATTGCACATCGGCCTTTGGAATAAAACGTTATTTCTATTCTATTGCAAGGAAAGCTAGCCAGAAATTCACGTAGTAATTACTGAAATCTTTTCACAATCGGCGAGCACATCACGTAACATATATAAAAAAAATGCAGTCGAACTGTGAATAGAATAGAATAGCGTTTTATTCCAAAGGCCGATGTGCAATATATATCGTCGGGTACTGTATATTAAATCCTCCAGTTATAATTTTTATTAGAATTTTTGAAAAGAATATTTTTTTGAAATATTTCAATTTTCAATTATATTGTTATAATGCTTTTGCGCTTCACTAGCGCCAGCGTAAGTCTAGTAGCATTTTGTGTGTCCAACCCTTTTCGGATAGGCTCATTTTATCTCTGCCTAGACAAAGCCGTTTAAAGGGGATGATAGGATTTTCTCTATTAAGTAGAATCGGATAAGTTGCGAGATTATAATATGTTCTGTATCTTTACTTATTTAGCTCTACATACTTTGGGGAATTAATATGAGATTTTCGTATAGATTAAATGTTTTGCTTTAGTGAAATGCAATAATTTTGAAGTACAAAGAAATAATGAAAATCTATTTATTCATCAATGGTGACACAGACAAAACTAGAAACAAAGTAACACTTTCGTCTGTGACACCACCCAGAATACACCCTCTGTACAGGTCAGCACTGTGCCCTGCGTCATATTATGCAAAAAAATACATACAATGCCAGGCGCTGATTTTCAGCTGTGACCCAGGTGTAGTCACAGTTACAACAGTAAATTCAATCAATGTAAGCAGTAACTTACTGCCAGTAAGTAAGCAGTAGTATCGAATATAATCACATTATTAAATAATATTATGTAGGTATTATCACCGGTGTTAAGGAGGAAGCTTTATAAACATAATATAATTTCTTATTTGACTACCTATGTACCTATTTCACCAACGTGGAAAGACGTTTAACCAAGGAATAAATTGGGCATTCTGACAGTTTACTATGTGAAAATCTGCCAAATTATCACGCTCGGATAAGACTTATTTTACGTTGGTGAAATCGGCCCTAAATTCATCACATGAAGAATAAAAATAAATACATATTAGCATAATTATTATTATATTCCAATAAATAAATGAATAACTGTTATTAATTGCATTACAGTATAGTTAAACAAAAAGGTAAACATACCTACTTTAAATCAGATCATAACAATATGCAAATGGCCGCAAATTCAGCATTAGGTAACGTAATGGCAATCTTCTTCTATTTTATCAACCGATAGACGTCCATTGCTGGACAAAGGTCTCCTGCATGGACTTCCACAGGCATCGGTCTTGCGCCGCTGGTATCCAGCGGCTTTCTGCGACTCGTTTGATATTACACATAGTAATAGCAATACTCAGCGCTAATTTATTTCAGTTTGCTCCCTAACACCAAATAAAATTAAATAATATTGCGTGCCCGTCACGCTTTCAAAATATATTTAAAAATACAAATGTAGAATAAAAGTAATAAAATTAAAAAAAAGCCGGCCAAGTGCGAGTCGGACTCGCGCACCGAGGGTTCCGTACTCCAAAAGTAAAAGTAAAACGATAATATTATATTAATTTGCTTAATTATCGTTAACTTTGTTTGTAGAGGTTTATTGTTAATATGTATAAAAAAAACTATGCTAGTTAGAGCGTTGGTTTTATTTTTCCTGTAAAATATACATAAACTTCTATTGACCATAATTATTTCAGATTTTTCGATTGGTAAACTTCGGAGATAAGGGGCGGGAACGGTATTTTTTTCGACATTTTGGCCGATTAATCAAAAACTATTATATATAGAAATAAATAAAAACCTTTTTTAGAATGTACAAGTAAAGGCTTTTTAAATGATACCCCACCCGGTATAGTTATCTTACTTTAAAATTTCAAACCCCCGATTTTCCCCCTTTTTTAATAAAACTAAAAATAATTTTTGATTTTTCGTTATTCCAATGATGTTGGGCCACTATTATACACAACCATGCCAAATTTCATGTCGATAGCTTTAATAGTAATTACTGAAATAATCGACTGTGACAGACGGACGGACGGACGGACGGACGGAGAAAGTCTCACTGTGGTGGTACGGCTGTGATCGTCTAAGCTTGATGATTTGTGATTAAGTATACTTGAAGAAAAGTTCATAAAAAAACAATATTTCAGGAATAAGAGACACGTTGGTAGTTGGCATGTTATCTGTAACTTCGCGGATTTCCCAAAGTGAACGGAGACGCATCGCTCACCTGGGCAATACATTTGCGGGTGGACAATTCAGGCTATCATTCCATTCTATCTGGATACGCGAGGCCCATTTGTATTGTATGAGCCTACCTTAGTAGAGCAGTGGAATAGCGTCACTTCGACACTCGGAAGTCCAGAAGGACTTAATTAAGAATATAGCTAGCGATCAGTATAGAATGCATGATTAGCTGGTGAATGTATGAGTGCCTTCTTTGGGCCATCGCAATCCGACCGATTCTCTCGAACACCGGGGAAATCCGCGAAGTTACAGATAACATGCCAACTACCAACGTGTCTCTTATTCCTGAAATATTGTTTTTTTATGAACTTTTCTTCAAGTATACTTAATCACAAATCATCAAGCTTAGACGATCACAGCCGTACCACCACAGAATTTGGTGCCGTGACCAGGATGCGTGTATCATCCTGTGTCACATCTGTGACCCTGTTAGGTCACAGAATTTGTTGCCGATTGACCAGAGGTCTATGTACGTATTCGAAATAACGGTATGACTAGATCTATAATGGTATAAAAATAGAACACAACGTAGGAATCGTGACTAGGTATATGAGGAGAGTAGTCATTAAAGAAAAAACGGAGTTAAGACACACACCGTGCATGTTATTATTATGTTATAAAATTATTCTATATATAGGTGGAGCAGAAATAGCACTGTGCATGTTATTATTATGTTGTACATTTATTCCGTGTATAGAGGGAGCAGAAATAAGCAGTATGTCTTATAAATGTACAATTTACAGGTTCTAAGGAGGAGATTGCAGTAACGGAGATATTACTTTTGCTTATTTCTTAGATTTATTTCTCTGCCCTTGTTTTATTTCCTAGAATTTATTTTGAACCCAGAGACTTCACATAAAACAAGACACATCCCGAGCGTTTCCAAACATCTGGTATCGGAATTGTTCTATTGTCTAAAGATTTTGTTCAAGTTTCGTGAAAGCGGCACGGTAATAAACAGCTTATTTTAGCACTTGGCGAAGTTAGGCGGTAAAGTAAAAGGGGGTTTAAGACGAAATAAAATATGTCGACAGGTAGAAAGGGACGTAAGGCGAAGCAGGTAGCGATAGACTTATCAGGCGGCAGTACAGAAAGGGATAGTGAGCAAACAGGAACCGTAGGTAGCTCGACTTTAGAGTTGATTTTGGAGAAAATCAGCGAGTTCGAAGGAAAGCTACAACAAATTAGTTCGAAAGTGAATCCGGTACCAAACGAAAACGTGAGTGTTACGTCACACGCATCGGCTGGGTTGACGAATAGTGAGGGTGATCGAGATGTTAGACAGGGGTCTAGTTATGAGTCCGCGAGTCACAGCATAGCGTCTTCTGAAACTCGAAACTTATATGTGGTACAGCCGTCGGTTGGCAAACCGAATTTCGATGGAAAACCATTCACGAACCCTATTTCATTTTAAAACGGTTAAAGAAGTATATTAGGGCGGTAAATGGATTTGATCGCGAGATCGACATAGCGCTTGGGTGCATTACAGGTCACGCGCGACAGGTTATGGAATTATATTCAAAAGATTGGACTACCTTCGTTGATTTTGAAGTTGATTTTAGACGCACGTATTGGACCGAACAGATCCAGGAGTCTGTGAGGTATCGATTGATTAATGCCGTATATACGAGTAGTTCAGGAGTGACGATGTCTGAACATTTTGCCGAGCAGGTTGAGTCGATGCAATCGTTAACTATTGCGTTTAGCGAACGTGATTTAGTAAACGCTATTATGCGGCACTATGCTATAGATATACAACGGTTATGGTTTACTAGGACTGAGGAAGTTAGCATTATGAACGGGGCAAAGTTTCTAAGAAGTATAGAGCAAAATATTGTTGAGAAGCCTAGAGGAATTGCGAGAGAGGTAGCAGGTAGTAGCTTTAGAGGAAAAAGGTATAACGGACCACCGCTGGCGCGTCCCATTGTTGCTACTATGAATGCTAGGAAGTGGAGTACTAGAGACTCGCACAGAGGTCGGGGTTATCGATGGGGTCGGTCAAGCTATAGGGGAAATTCTAACAGGCCAGCCTTGCCTGAAACCGAACGAACCAGACAGGCTATCACTTTTGTGAAAGAGGGCTGTAACGACCCTAGTCCTTCGTACTAAGGAATTTTTCATGTTTGATAGTACTAAAAATTGTTGATTAAATTTTATCAAAATCGGTACAGTAGTTAAGTTACGAGATGCGCTTTCACATGAGATCATAAAAATAATAACTTTAGGAACTTCAATTTTCATGTCATATAATTTCAATTTGACGTTGACGCTATTCTGTAGAACGATATACTATAGGGGAAGGCAGCGACGACCGCAGCGTCATCGACGCGCGGATCGTAAATAAGAAAGAACATTGTTCGTGTTTGGGGCAAATGTTCAGAGACTTAAACATGCACATACTGTATTATGAGAAATGTGAAGTGGTATGTAGTGACATACTTTATATCAATTATTATTGATAAAATACAAGGGGCGATACACGAAATCTATTATGAGTGATACCTAATCTGACGTTGGAAGCTGCTTAATAGATGGGGAGCTCTAGCGCCTTGGTGCTTTATGAACCTGTCTTTGGGCTTGCGACCGACGATCTCAGATGAAGATTGATCTATATCGCGATGCTCTATGCTGAGTGTTGTGTCAACCTGTAGGTTGGATGCCGGGATAGGATAAGCTTAGGATGGGCTACTAAACTTGCCAGTCCGGGCTGTCTGGTCCAGGTGTCTGATTCTACTTTCGAACTTGCTCTGACGTTAAGTTGGAGCCTATCACCACTTCGTGGTGACAACCAACTGTTGGATGCTGAGATAGGATGAAGCTAATGATGGCAATTGCTATTATGGTTTTGTCTGGTCCAGGCGTCCGACACCAACCTCGAACTAGACTCTAACGTTGTTAGAGTCCTTCACCACTCCGTGGTGACTTCACGCAGTATAACTATTAACATACAACAAACTAAACATATGAGAGGAACTCACCTCTATAAAAAGTCTCAGTGGATCACACCACTATAAAAAAGTCTTGTGGAAACACACCACGGTTAAAAAAGTGTCTTCAGTGGATCACACCACTTTAAAAAAGTCTTGTGGAGCAAACCACGGTTAAAAAAGCCTCGCACATTCGTGTGTGAGTGAATGATGACAGTGTGGGGGGGGGGGGGCTCATGGTTTGATGGTATTTCAGGGACTTGTTCACATTCCTGATTATTGACAAATAATTACCCAAAGTAATATATTATGTATGTTTATGAAATTTAAGCTGCGATCTCATTGCGTCAATTATTATAATAATACATTATTGTTTTAATGGACGCAACTGAGTGGTCCTTGATGTACCACAAAAGGTAGGAGCTCACCATCGTTTGGCGTGTAGGGAGCCAACGATCATCATTTCATTTTCATAATGAAATGATGCCATCTTAATTTCGAACGTTGCCTATGGACTAAAAGGAACTTGAAACAACGATGTGTAGTGTAGACGTTCAATGTGATGTTGAATGTCGAGGTACATAAGTTGCGATGTAGGTTCTTTTGATGTTTACCCATAGAAATAATTGTGTCTCTCGACATCAGTGTTGAGACTCGTGATAATGCAGCAAACCGGTATCATTCATACTGGATTTTAAACATTCTTTAATATAAACCAATACGGGAACCCACTAAAATCTAATACACGAACTCTTGCATATATCGCCTAGGTCTTATGAACTCATTACTTCTGACGCTCTAAAAGTTCTTGGGTTAATACGATCACAACATTATAAAGGGTTCTACCACTAGCGAATCACGTGCCATTCTAAAGACATAATTGGAAATTAGAAAGATCAATAGGAATAATAGGGTAGAGATTTTCGTAGGATACTTAGTTCAGTTACAATATGGTGCCGTGACCAGGATGGTCAAACGGCTGATTAGGGAAGTACAAAGTAGGCGAAAGCCTACAATATGTTGCTCGTGAAATGGAAGAGTCTGAGGAAGTTTTGGGTTCGTTATGGTCATGGCGTTTTGTGCGAGAGTTCGATTATAACTAGGTTATTGATAGGAGGATTATTTGGACAAGTGATGTAAATAAGGTTCTATTATTATTTAAACGGGTGAAAGCATAGTCGCAAATCCTAGTTCTATGGGTGGAAGGAACCTAATTGTCTGGTTGACAGGGGGTTGCGGAAAATAATGCCAAGTGTAAAAGAATCTAAGTGGAGCATGATTATCCATGAAAATTATTTTTAATATGACATCAAATTGACTTCAGGTCTGGGGGTTGTGTAGAGTATTGGAAGTACAAAACATTAGACTAAGTAAAAGAAAAATCTGAAGATAAGTGATGTATTATGGAGATTGACTTAGTATAACATCAAATTGACTTCAGGTCTGGGGGTTGCGTAGAGTATTGGACATACAAAAGGGAATTAAATTAAGGGAAAGGAAAATGTGAAGATGAATGATGTATTGTGGAGTAATCCTTGTATACAGGTTCAGATATGTGTGTATAATGTAATATTAGAAACAAATGATAGAAGTCTGGGGTTGTGATGATATTAAGTTGGACAATAAGGAAAATTGCGAATAAAATATTTCTTAGTGTAAATTCTATTCAGCATACTTCATAGAAATCGTTCTATTTTGCATGCCTCATAGAATTTAGGGGGTTGAATGTAACGACCCTAGTCCTTCGTACTAAGGAATTTTTCATGTTTGATAGTACTAAAAATTGTTGATTAAATTTTATCAAAATCGGTACAGTAGTTAAGTTACGAGATGCGCTTTCACATGAGATCATAAAAATAATAACTTTAGGAACTTCAATTTTCATGTCATATAATTTCAATTTGACGTTGACGCTATTCTGTAGAACGATATACTATAGGGGAAGGCAGCGACGACCGCAGCGTCATCGACGCGCGGATCGTAAATAAGAAAGAACATTGTTCGTGTTTGGGGCAAATGTTCAGAGACTTAAACATGCACATACTGTATTATGAGAAATGTGAAGTGGTATGTAGTGACATACTTTATATCAATTATTATTGATAAAATACAAGGGGCGATACACGAAATCTATTATGAGTGATACCTAATCTGACGTTGGAAGCTGCTTAATAGATGGGGAGCTCTAGCGCCTTGGTGCTTTATGAACCTGTCTTTGGGCTTGCGACCGACGATCTCAGATGAAGATTGATCTATATCGCGATGCTCTATGCTGAGTGTTGTGTCAACCTGTAGGTTGGATGCCGGGATAGGATAAGCTTAGGATGGGCTACTAAACTTGCCAGTCCGGGCTGTCTGGTCCAGGTGTCTGATTCTACTTTCGAACTTGCTCTGACGTTAAGTTGGAGCCTATCACCACTTCGTGGTGACAACCAACTGTTGGATGCTGAGATAGGATGAAGCTAATGATGGCAATTGCTATTATGGTTTTGTCTGGTCCAGGCGTCCGACACCAACCTCGAACTAGACTCTAACGTTGTTAGAGTCCTTCACCACTCCGTGGTGACTTCACGCAGTATAACTATTAACATACAACAAACTAAACATATGAGAGGAACTCACCTCTATAAAAAGTCTCAGTGGATCACACCACTATAAAAAAGTCTTGTGGAAACACACCACGGTTAAAAAAGTGTCTTCAGTGGATCACACCACTTTAAAAAAGTCTTGTGGAGCAAACCACGGTTAAAAAAGCCTCGCACATTCGTGTGTGAGTGAATGATGACAGTGTGGGGGGGGGGGGCTCATGGTTTGATGGTATTTCAGGGACTTGTTCACATTCCTGATTATTGACAAATAATTACCCAAAGTAATATATTATGTATGTTTATGAAATTTAAGCTGCGATCTCATTGCGTCAATTATTATAATAATACATTATTGTTTTAATGGACGCAACTGAGTGGTCCTTGATGTACCACAAAAGGTAGGAGCTCACCATCGTTTGGCGTGTAGGGAGCCAACGATCATCATTTCATTTTCATAATGAAATGATGCCATCTTAATTTCGAACGTTGCCTATGGACTAAAAGGAACTTGAAACAACGATGTGTAGTGTAGACGTTCAATGTGATGTTGAATGTCGAGGTACATAAGTTGCGATGTAGGTTCTTTTGATGTTTACCCATAGAAATAATTGTGTCTCTCGACATCAGTGTTGAGACTCGTGATAATGCAGCAAACCGGTATCATTCATACTGGATTTTAAACATTCTTTAATATAAACCAATACGGGAACCCACTAAAATCTAATACACGAACTCTTGCATATATCGCCTAGGTCTTATGAACTCATTACTTCTGACGCTCTAAAAGTTCTTGGGTTAATACGATCACAACATTATAAAGGGTTCTACCACTAGCGAATCACGTGCCATTCTAAAGACATAATTGGAAATTAGAAAGATCAATAGGAATAATAGGGTAGAGATTTTCGTAGGATACTTAGTTCAGTTACAGGGCGAAAGCCTTACTTCATCGGAAAATGCGGGGGAGGGAACGTCAAAAAACTAGGTTCCCCTACACAAGCGAGGTCGGGTAAATTAAATTTGTGTAAATCAGGGAATATAGAGATCTCGGAGAGCGAACGGGCAGGTGTAGCTTATAATATTTTAACTAGGAGCGGATGGAAACCAGGACAGAGTTTAGGAGTCGGTGGAAAGGGCCTGAAACGAGCACTAAAAGGCGGCGTAAATGACGTCAATTACAGTTGTCAGTCGGAAATTAGAGGCATAGGAATCTTATTGGAAAACCAATTTAGCAACGTAATAGAGTGTAACGAACGGGGCGTTACGTGCGAGTATTGTGTTAAGCGAGGAGTGAGTTCAAATACGATGTTCCACGAACTCGATGAATCGATTGACGAAGAGGTTGGTTATTCTTTACCTAAGTTACCTGAAGTATGCGTGTCATTGTACGGGAGAAGCATGAATGTACTTATCGATACGGGAAGTCAAATTAGCGGAATGACTAGAGAATTGTACGACTCTATTCTCAGTGAAAGCGGGTCTCTACCTGAGATCACTATTCCGGCAATTCGGATACAGGGAGCATTTGGATCGCGAAGCGAGAGCGCGAATCGATTGGTGTTAATAGAGTTCCAATTAGGTAGCACATTAGTTGAAGCACCTGTGTTAGTCATGCGACGCCTACCTAGATCATTAATATTAGGGTATGATTGGTTGGAAAGGGTGAAAGGAGTAGTGAACTGCGGTAGTGAGCGATGCGTCTCCGTTCACTTTGGGAAATCCGCGAAGTTACAGATAACATGCCAACTACCAACGTGTCTCTTATTCCTGAAATATTGTTTTTTTATGAACTTTTCTTCAAGTATACTTAATCACAAATCATCAAGCTTAGACGATCACAGCCGTACCACCACATCACCATAAGGGTTCCATTTTTACCATTTTGGTACGGAACCCTAAAAACAGTGGCATTATATTACTCTGTTTTTGATATCAATAACTATTCTCCTATTTATTTATTTACTATTTATTTAAAAATTATTACTTGTTAGCCAGCTTACTTACTGTTTCGTCCTTTTCTCCTTTGAGTGTATCTGTAAAAGAATTTAACTTTAATAATAAGTAGGCACGAGGTAGGTACATTAACATCCTTGTACTATACACATACATGGCAGATTCTTAAGTTAATTAATTTATTAAGTTAATTGATTAAGTTAATTCTCATATGCGTTGCAGAATCATTAAGTATGGACAGGCCAACGGGCCAAATAATAGTGTCCTTTGAACGGGCAAACTTTTCGACTGAACAACTTCATACGACCAACATATAATTTACGTTACTCGGGACCCTGTTTGATGGTACTCTCTTTACTACTTTTCAAGTTGCAATTTCATACATTGCACACATAATTATCAACTGGTGAAAGCCCAGTGCTTAAAACTTTGACCTACTTTTCTGAAGGTCCAAGGCTCGAATTTCAGGCACTTCTAACTTTTTGGAGCTATGTGCATTATAAGCAAGGTCTGAGAGTTTCCCATATTCTCAAAGGTGTGTGAAGTTTTTTTTTCTTATGTATGTTCACTGATTACTCGAAGACGCCTGAACCGATTTGAAAATTTTTTTTTTCAAAGGGTGTGTTTTTCATAGGTTTTTAAAATATCAATAGTAAAATATGAGTTTAAATTCGGTTTTTTAAATAGAATTTTTTATATTAAATTATTTAATTTAAGTTCCTTCTTTTCTATTGAACAATACAAGTTTTCTATTGCATAACAATAAAGATTAAAGAGCGAATTATCAGGTCACCAACCTGATAAACATTTGATAGACCTCCTGAAATCTGTGGTACACCCGTTTATTAATAGAATTCAAGGGAAAGTGTGATCAGAGAAAAATAGTGAGACTGTACATGATGCAATATGCTTACATGGTGACGAATGTGAAACAACTGGGAGCCTGTTTTCATCCGGATTTACCTGCAAAAGAATAAAATGTATACGTTTTAATTTTTTTTCACGTAGGGCATCCTGTGGCTCCTATGACAAGTCCAGACTCTACCATAATATAATAATTAAGTAGCTACTAGATGATACCCGCGACTTCGTCCGCGTGGATAAAGGTTTTTAATTCTCTATTATTTTCCGGGATAAAAAGTAGCCTATGTGTTAATCCTGGGTATATCTCCATTCCAAATTTAAGCCAAATCAGTTCATTCGTTGTAGCGTGAAAGAGTAATAAACATCCATCCATCCATCCATCCATACATCCTTACAAACTTTCATATTTATAATATTAGTAGGAAGTAGGATATTAGTAGGATTAGTAGGATTAAAATGTATTTCATAAGTTATTATGAAGTTGTATTTATGGCTTGTGGCCAACCAAATGCATAGCCGATTTTTCTCATGCAACTTTGTCAGTAGGAAATTCATTCACTTTGAAATAACATCGAATTGATAAATGTGATTTTACAAATTGTTTGTGTAATGGCAAATCGAATAATTCCATCGGAATCATATTATGTAAGTACCTATACACTTATTAACGCCACAAACGATTTCTGGGAATGTACTATCAACTAAGCATACTATTACTAGTTAAACTTCCTAAGCATAATTTAACTTCGAAGGCACGGAGTTATAATAACGCGTATCTTAGCACGTCTCCCGTTTTTGTACTTCATAAACTGAACCGAATATTGGTCTTTACCTATGAAATTGCCTTTCTTCAGTACTGGTCATTTCAAATAAAAGAAAGTTTGTAATGGCTCTGTATTCTAAATTCAGATTAATTTTGTTTTAAAACCATGACATTCTATTTACAAACTCAGTCTTTTGTTTTTTGATTAGCGTTGTATTTTCATTACATTTGAACATTTTTCGTCATAATGGATACTTTAAAAATTCGTGTAATTATGGAATATGAGTTCTGTCGTGGCACCAACGCGACACAAACGGCCCGTAACATCAAAAACGTTTACGGAGAGAACTGTACAAACGATCGCACAATCCGTTATTGGTTTTCCCGGTTCCGTTCTGGAAATTTTGACTTGAAAAATGAAGCTCGTGGTCGTCTGGAGACTTTGGTTAATAACAATAATGAATTAAAGGCGATTGTGGAAGCTGACGAAACTCAATCTACAGCTGAGCTAGCAGCAGCTTTTGATGTAAGCATCAAAACAATATTGATCCATTTGCGACAAATTGGCAAGGTAAAAAAGCTTGATAGATGAGTGCCCCATGACCTTAACGATCGCCAGCGCAACGTACGCGTCGAGACCTGCCTTGCGCTGCTCAACAGGCAAAGAAATGAAGGAATTTTGAAACGAATTGTTACGAGCGACGAAAAATGGATTCTGTTCGACAATCGAAAGCACTCAGCAAGTTGGTTAGACTCTGGTTCAGCACCAAAGCAATGCCCTAAACCAAAAATGACCCCTAAAAAGGTGATGGTCACTGTTTGGTGGTCTAGTACGGGTGTGATTCACCACAGCTTTTTACAAAACGGCATGAGCATTAATGCAGATGTGTACTGTGAAGAACTGGAGAGAATGATGGAGAAGCTTGCACATCTGCAACCAGCTTTGGTCAATCGGTCGTCCCCACTGCTCCTTCACGACAACGCGCGACCCCATACTGCGCAACAGACAGTCTCCAAGCTGCAAGAGCTGGGGTTGGAAGCTCTCCCTCATCCGCCATACTCACCAGACCTTGCACCTACCGACTATTACTTTTTCCAAAATTTAGACAACTTTTTAGTGGGTAAAAAATTCAATTCCCGAGAGGCAGTACAAAATGCCTTTGAAGAGTTTGTTGCCTCCCGTCCAGCTGATTTTTACAAGAAGGGCATCAATAAACTGCCAATGCGTTGGCAAAGATGCGTCGATTGCATGGGTGATTACTTCGAATAACAGAAATAAAAAAGTTTGAAAAGATAAGTACTTTCACTTATTGCATACAAAACGGCAATTTCATAGGTAAAGACCTATTATTTGTAGGATATTTGTGAGGCGCCATCTGTTATCGATTGGTCTGTGGACGGTTGTTTCAGCATACCAGAGGCGCCGCCTACAGGTCCAACAGAACAAGTGCCTCCGCCTGATCGTTGGAGCTCCGAGGTACGTGAGGAACGATGTGATCCATCGCGACCTCAAGACGCCCACCGTGGAGGAGTACGTCAGTACACTGGCGCGGCGCATGTTCGCCAGCGCCGACAACGGACCGTACGAGCACCTCCACGGTATCGCACCGCTAGCCAGCCGACCACCGACCGGGCGTCCTCTACCTCGTGAGCTCCTGCGATCGCCACCACCGAGGAGGCACGCAGGCGGCCACAGCGACGACGACGCGAGACCCACCGGACTTGACATCAGCTCCGCGCACGGCGGCGACACCATCGCCCGTAGCGCGGAGCACCCCACCGGACTTGACACCGCCCCGCTCGCGGCGGCTATCTGCCCGCCAGCGATGCGGGGCCCCTGGTGATACACTGGCCCCGCGCTCGATGACGACCCCTTTCGTCAGTAGCGCGGGGCCCCACACCGAACACGACACCGCTCCGCTCGCGGCGGCGATTTGCCCGCCTGCGACGCGGGGCCCCCGGACCGACACCGGTCCCGCGCACGGCAGCGACCCTATCGCCCGTAGCGCGGGTCCACCCTCTGGACCCGACACCGCTCCGCTCGCGGCGGCAACCCTGCCCGCCAGCGAGCGGAGCCCCCCCTCTATGACGTCCATCCGCAAGGCCCCTGCTCCACATGGACCAGAAGCCCCAGCCGCCATGCCAAGACGGCTGAAAGAACAACACCGGGGAAGAGCTCTTCCTCGCGCCCCGCCCGGGTAATGAGGCTAAGCCTCGAAGCCCGCACCCTTCGCTGGCCTCGGCCAGTGAAGACGACCCGTGCTCTCTCTCATGTCGCATTCCCTAATGTTTGTAGTCTATGGTGGCATTTATCGTGGTTACTAATTTCGGTCTCTGTGTATCTATGTGGATCTGTGGTAGCACTCAGATTATTCTACTGTTCATGGTCTGTAATTCGAGTGAGGTAGTTGAATAATAATAATATGGTGGTGGTATTAATTATTGGTAGACGTGGACGGTGAAGGAAAACATCGTGAAGAAACCTGCACACATGAGAGTTCTCCATAAAGTTCTCGAAGGTGTGTGAAGTCCGCCAATTCGCATTGGGCCAGCGTGGTGGTGGACTATGGCCTATAACCTTCTCTGAAAGGAGACCTCGCTCAGTAGTGAGCCGATGATGGGTTGATATTAATGATTAATTGGTAGGTTCGTTCAGGTCGCAGGCGGCGTGCAATAGTTTTGACATTATTTTGTTGGATTTAGAATTTGAGGAGTAGGATAAGTGATTTATGATAATGTAGAGTGATTATGCAATTGTCGTTGGAGTATTTCTGGTTAATATGGAGATTAAATAAAAAAACTTGAAAGGTGTCAAGGGACACCCGGATGGAACAAAGCTCCTTTCGATTAATTAATTTGGCATTGTGTTCAATATTTTCACACTACAATATTAGATCTCCGTAGCCTTGTGGTCTCTACAGTCGCTAAACAGTTAAAAGTCGATGGTTCGAATCCCAGCTCGACAGACTGAATTTTCTATTTTCAATTTTATTTTAAATAATTTCTACATGCGGAATTTTTCCCTAATTTTTTATAACTTATTTTTAAGTTATAAAAAGTGAAAATATTGAACACAATGCCAAATTCACATTCAAAAAAGTGTCGGTTTCAAAAAAGTGTCGGTTCAATTTTGCCTTAATTTTTTCCGTCTAGCCCCCTTCCGCACCGCGCGATAAGGAACTACGTTCCAATAATTGCTAGGTTCACTGTAATGGTCGTAGGTTTTTGGTGCAGTGTGCTTTTGGTTGCGATGGTTTTGATTTGGTTGTGGTTTGCGTTTGTTTGGGATCTGGAGCGATTGATTCCGTAATTTTGGTGATGCTGCGGAAGGATTGGTGATCGTTTTGAAGGGTTATTTGGTGAGTTCGTTCCAATTTTATTGATGTTACCGTGATAGTCATTGTTTGCATTGTGATAGGCCATAAGCGAGTTAGAAGATTTGCTAGGGTCTTCTTGGTGGAGCAGCGTGGCTGTAGGGATGGTTTGGAGGCCGCACCTAGGCTTGTATACTTAACCTGTTTGGTTAAGCTCGGGTTTGTCTAAGACATGGAACTACTGCGTTTCACACTTCGTTTACAATGTACCTTCCTTTGTGGATAGTTATTTTTATTGAAATAAGGCGATTACTGAGAATGATGTTCTGTTCTGAGATAGTTTGTGATTGCTTTCATTAGACGCTCGGCGAGAGGTTGCCTTCATATTCAACATGTATGTTGAATGTTGTGAAACAGAAACCGTACACAAACCGTAGCGCCGTACCGTACCTTCAATCCTCTTGATATCTTTATGGAATTGCTGGGTTATATTTAATGTTAATGATAGTCTAGACAATCAATAGATAATTACCAACATTACCAAATAATAATTCAAAATCGTGTCTCGGCCATCATCGAATTATCGAGGACAGTGAGCTAATGATGTTTTTCCGTGATATGGAACAGTAAATTTAACGTGAACAATTTGTTTTATGGACAAAGATAAGTTGGACTAAATTTGTTTTACATTATTTATTTATTCGCTTCAGATAAACTATCTCTACTGTTTACAAAACAAACTTGAGTAGGTACATATTGGTGTTAAATATTTATTGAGTGATGTTTATCCTCTCTGCTACGTTTATTTATTCGTCATTTGTAATTTACCTCTGTTAATATATATATAGCTGCTGGGGCTGATTCACTGATTCACTCACTGACTCACTCATTGATCACCTCTCCTGTAAAATTTTGTATGAAAAATTTTTTTTTCACCGATGGTTTCGTATATAAGACAAAAATTCATCCGGAGGAAAAATATGGAGAGAGCTGCTGATTGAGGATTTCGGAGACGGGTGAGAAGCACGGCCAGGGTATTGAAGATAGGTGGGGAGCGCTCGAACAAATGTCACTCGAAACCTCATCCAATTGCCAGCGAGTTGAAAAAAAATTCCAAAATGGTGGATTCAAGATGGCGGCCATACAAACCTCGCCGGTGTCTATCTCGGAGAGTATGAAAGATGGAAGAGTGGGTTCTTGGCAAAAGATGATCAAGACCCGAAGGTCTACTTGATGAACAGAAAAAAAATCAAGATGGCGGTTTTTTTTTCTCCATACAAAATATATGGCGAATATTGAAGAGACTAGAAGTTGGGAACTATGCAAGACTTTGATACGGTTCCTTTTGAAAATTGGTTTTTATAGAAGAATTCTTATTCTGACAAATGATGAGATATGATGATCGAGGGTTTGGAAGGTGGGTGAGGAGCACGGCCAGGGTATTAAGATAGGTAGGAGGTGCTCAAACAAAAAATACTCGAAACCTCATCCAATTGGCAGTGAGCTGAAAAAAATGAAAAATGGCGGATTCAAGATGGCGGCCATACAAACTTCAACGGTGTCTATCTCGGAGAGTATAAAAGATGGAAGAGTGGTTTTTTGATAGAAAATGATCAAGACCTAAAAGTCTACTTGCCGAGTAGAAAACCGCGGTCCGCTTGCGGGCCGCGCACCCACGCGCCCTACTAGTTACAATTATAAGTTGTGTGACTTTATAGAAGTAGCACACATTTAAATAATGTTATGATATCTCTGAACTAAATTGACAGGTCTTAAATCTAGTACTACGCGCCCTACTAGATAAATTATATTGCATATCTGTTTCATTAATATCTATTTTTTAGTTATCAAATACATAATCTGCTATTTTGTTACGTAATAATTCTTTAATCGTTATTTTATCTGCTTTTGCTAGTCTTTTAAAAAGTATTCTACCTGAGTGACTAATAAGGGGGATCCCGTTTTTTTAATATCACGTTTTTGAAGATTGCTATGAAAAACTATTTTGAAATTGTATGATATCGAATGTTGTTAATTCAACTTAATGCTAATTCCATTAACATGCTAATCTGGTGAACTTTATAGGCTTTTATATTTTCAATGAGGTTACCCAGACTAACAAAACCGATTAACCAGTAGAAGGATTGTTAATCTATGGATTAACTTAATGGGTACATGATTAACATGGGTAGCCTAAGTATGTCACGCTCTCTTTAAAAATTTCTGTGGTGGTGTTGTGTGATGCGGGTTGTTACGTTCCCCCAAATATGGTTGAGCGAAGCAATGGCTGGGTCATGCGTCATGCTCGTGAACGGGTTCCACCGGCGGGAATTGGGCTACTTTCTGTCTGCCCGTCTTAACTTAACATGTGTTGAATTATAATTAGGTATGCTTTTGTGGAACTTTCCCTCATTGTGGATACACTGCATACATAGCATAGTATCTATTATATTGTAAACTTGTTTTGAAAACAGCAACTGTCAAGTTTCTTGCTGGTTCTTCTCGGCAGGAAGGGCATTTAGAACCAGTGGTAGACTCATCAACGATTCAAAAGCACTTGTAAAAAGTTGATTTGAATAAAAAACATCTCTATTCTACTTTATTCTAATAAATTAGTCAGATAGTCCTATTCACAGGATTTTGAAGCATAAAATTTTACTAAGTAGCTTCTTCCTATTGGTCAAAATAATCACAAAAATAAAAACTGCACTAAATATATAAGTTAAGTGTTAACCAGTTTTTGATATATTATTAGACGGACGGACGGACAGCGGAGGCTTAGGAATAGGTTCCCATTGGCACCCTTAGGATACGGAACCCTAAAAAACCCTCATCCATATCAACGCAATGTGACATAGTACTACCATAGTATAAGGTAGGTTTTTAGTTTTTTACATTTAGAGTTATTAACTGTGTTCATTTTTAATACCGCTGCGCTGTGAAATATTGATGTTGGTTTTGTGATTATTATGAACTAAAACAACCCGTATCCCTGCGAGATCAAATCAGAAATGAGGAGATTCGTAGGAGAACCAAAGTCACCGACATAGCTCAGCGTGTCGCGAAACTGAAGTGGAAATGGGCGGGGCAAAGTTCGAAGAGCTGATGGTCGTTAGGGTCCCAAGGTGCTGGAGTGGCGACCCCGCACCGGGAAGCGCAGTGTTGGCAGACCCCCCACTAGGTGGACCGACTACATCAAGTCGCAGGGAGCCGCTGGATTCAGGCGGCGCAAGACAAAAGCCTGTGGAAGTGCATGGAGGAGACCTTCGTCCAGCAGTGGACGTCTATAGGTTGATTAAGAAAAAAAAACCCTTTATCTCTGCATCACTTTTTGGCAAACGCACGTCCGTTTTAGGTAAGTGTTTGTTTATGAAATATTAATGCTCATTTACATGTTATTCATCAAAGACGTTTGGAATATTTTTCATCCCTTTTAATCATGTTTATCAGTATTTTTATAAAGACAGACTATAATATCAATAACATTAAGTAAATGTTTGTTTTGAAAGTATATTGATTACTAGCGGTCGCCTGCGACATCGTCCGCGTAGAATTTCTGATTTTCTATGAGATTATAAAAAGATAAATTTTCCCACTGCAAGAAGCCTATCGCTTCGTTAGTAAAAACCGCGACTTCGCACCCACGGAGATCGCCATTTCAATGTAGGTATTTCTTATTTTTGAAAATTTCGTCCTCTATTTTACCACACTCAAGAGGTGAATTATTATTTAAATCTACTAACCAAAAGTTTCGAAAAGTTCATGAAAACCGTTTTTCATGTCTTTGACTTCAAAAAAATAGGATTGTCATATCCCCCATTTCAATTAGAAGGTGGATTTACTCAAAACCTTTTCTTTGCTGATGTCTAGACCCTATTTTTCAAAAAAACTTATACAGGTTTTTATTATATTTTAAAGTTAGTTCTTCAATCTAAATCCCCATTTTCAAACCTCAAACTTTAAAAACATAGGACTTTCATATAACCTTTCAACTCCCATTTCACCCCCTTAGGAAGGGATTTTCGTAAAAAAAATCATAGCTGACACCTACCCTCTAGAAAGAACGTACGTTCCAAATTTCAAGTTAACAATAACAACTTTTAAACAAATATTAAAACATTCCTATAAAAACTGTCATCCCCTATCTTTCCACCCTTAAGGGGTGATATTCCAAAATAACTTATACAGATTTTTATAATTTAAGTTAATAATATAATTGCCTATTTTCGTATGTCTTACTTCAAAAATCTTTACTAACAGTCATAGGACTTTCATATAACCTTCGAAACCCCATTTCACCCCCTTAGGGGGGATTTTCTCAAATCCGTTTCTTAGGTGACACCTGCGTCCTAGAAGGAACCTACCTTCCAATTTTCAAGTTTGTAGGTTTTATAGTTCCTAAGATCTCGTGATGAATCATTGAGTGAATGAGTGAATGAGTGAGTGAGTGAGTGAGTGAGTGAGTGAGTGTGTGACCTTTCGCTTGTATATGTATGGATTTTATGGAATTTGTATTTGGTTTCGATTTTACCGTTATAATTATTGGAACGAAGTTCCTTATCGCACGATACGGATTTGGCGGATGGGGGCTAGGCGAAGAAAAGTATAAGAATTTTCCGTCACGAGTAGTGTAGACGGTTATCCATAGCATAGCGTTGCTATATTACGAGATGTTTCTAATATCTGGCGAGTGATGGCGTTGATTCTAATAAAAAAAAAATCTGTCACGAGTAGTGTAGATGGTCCATAGCGCGCATGCTATTGGCTGTGCCCAGTAATAGGTATGCGCTTATTTATCTTTCAACTACGGAACTACACTGCGCGTGGCCCGACATGCACTTGGCCGGTTTTATGATAGATCTTTATTGTTTTATTTTATTTTGAAATTGTCCACAGAATCATATAATTTTATATAATATAATAAGTAATATTATATTCGTTAATTTTTTAAGAATATTACTGATCGTGATTGAATATTCGAAATAATAATGAAATTTTACTTTGTGATTTTAATAACAAAAAATAAATCAAGCAATATAAGAAATATACCTTTTCAAATGTGGTAAGTACATTTGGTAAGTATTTCAAATAATTATTTGAATTTTTCCATGGAAATTCTTGAAAAAAAATAATAATAAATACTACTACCTAGTACCTACCATAATAATTCAATGAACAGAACATTCACATCGACCCTAAAAGATTAAATACATGTAGCCAATTTGGTGAAATGAAAAGAAACTGCCTTTATAATCGTCTATAGTTACTACCTATTTCCACATTGGTGACAGCAGATTAATGAAGAGAGGGATAAAGGAAATTGGAAAGTAAAAAACGCACTTTTGGAGCAAGTCACGACTAACTAATAAAGCAATAAAAAATAACACATTTTTGATATCCATTATGGTTTGTAGGTGGTACAGATTTTTGTCATAATAATATACTTGTTAAGTACGGGATGGTACGGCACAAAATGATAATCGTATATTATGTAGTTTTCTTTATACTTTTAATGTTGCTTGTATAAAATGGACATTGAGTCTAAAGCATAAAGTGTATGCCATGACTGCTGTCGTCTCGCCGACCGCTGCCCCCGCTCGCCCCGCGTCCCGCGCCCAGGCCGCGATGCTGAGCCGGTTTTAATAGAAGCCGGAACAATACTCACTACATATTTGGATAGAAGCAGGCATTGCTTCGCGGAATTCCATAACTACCTAAGGAACAGTAAACAATTTTTGCTATAATCCGCTAAACCAGAAAAAAATTTATGGTAGGTACAACGTGCCGTGGTTGGTGCAATATTATTTTTAAATTATGACTGTGTATCTTTGGTTTTTGTGGGAATATTCATATCCTTACTAATATTATAAATGCGAAAGTGTGTTTGTTTGTTGGTTTGTCCTTCAATCACGCCGCAACAGGGATACGGATCGACGTGATTTTTGGCATGGGTATAGTTGAGGACCTGGAGAGTGACAAGGCTACTTGCTATCCCGGAAAGCGTTCCCGAGGGACTTTAAAAACTAAATCCACGTGGACGAAGTCGCGGGCATCATCTAGTCTTTCATAAATAAAACTAGCTGAAGGCATGCAGCTATGTTTTTGTTGTGTTAAAAATAACAAATAATTATTATTAATTATAAAATACTTAACTACATAATATTTTGTAAAAAAAATATTTACTTTGTAAGAATTCTTAAAAAAATTTACATTAATGTTTTAATTTGCTACTCTCCAGGTCCTCAAGTATACCGTATCTATTTTGCTCTGTTGCGGCGTGATAGAAGGACTAACCACCAAACAAACACACTTTCGCATTTATTAACATTAGTAGGGATATGAAAGAAAGTCACGTGCTCTGTGTCTTTGATTTATTTATTGACTAGCTGATGCCCGCGACTTCATAAGCGTGGATTTAGTTTTTAAAATCCCTCGGGAACTCTTTGATTTTCCGGGATAAAAAGGAGCCTATGTCACTCTAAGGTCCTCAACTATACCCATGCAAAAAATCACGTCGATCCGTTGCCCTGTTGCGGGGTGATTGAAGGACAAACCAACAAACCAACAAACTTTCGCACACACTTTCGCACACTTTCGCATTTATAATATTAGTAAGGATTAGGTAATCAAAACATGGACAAAATACAAAAACATCAGAATTAGGTTCCAAGTTACAACCCTTATTATTATATGTTTACCTTTACCTATTAATATTTATTTAAACCATTTTACGAGGAATAAAAATGTGCTCTAGCTATATTAGGTATATGTCGCTATAACATATTCACATTATAGAATAGTTAAGCCGTTCGAAGCTGGGGCGAGTCAGCTAGCTATAAATAATTCAAGGAAGTGGATCTGTGTGGTCGATACCTACGGAAACAATTGAAATTTTTATGCTTTTCTCTTCGCTCCGACAGAATGTATGAAACATTGTGAGAGGCTCTAAAATATACATTTTCTTTTTTACAGTACACGTCGTTACATTTTGTGTTTACGTGTGTGGAATCTTTGATTATATAGGAATTTTGCGACTAAAATAATAATTTATATTAAGGCTTGGAGACACAAAATGTGCGATGATTGCGATGTGCAACGCGTATATCCAATTGGTTTCTAGAAATAGTAGGTGCTTAAATAATTCTATCATCATCATCATCATCATCATTAGCAACCCATCAACGGCTCACTATTGAGCGCAGGTCTCTTCTCAGAGAAGGGTAACAGGCCATAGTCCACCACGCTGGCCCAATGCGAATTGGCGGACTTCACACACCTTCAAGAACATTATGAAGTACTCTCAGATGTGCAGGTTTCCTCACGATGTTTTCTTTCACCGTTGAAGCAAGTGATATTTAATTGCTTAAACGCACTTGACTCCCGAAAAGTCAGAGGTGCCCGGGATCGAACCTGCGACCCCCAGACTAGTCCTTACCACTATATAATTAATAATCTATATATATAAAAGAAAGTGGTGTTAGTAACACTATTTATAACTCAAGAACGGCTGAACCGATTTGGCTGAAAATTGGTGGAGAGGTAGATTAGAACCAGGAGACGGACATAGGACACTTTTTATCCCGTTTCCGTCAAGTCACTATAAAACGTGGTATAACAAAAACGCATCTGACACGGAATAACAAAACGCAAATGACAGTGGAATGACAGTGGAATAACAAAACGTAAATGACAGTTAAACGTAATTTTGTCTTTGTTGGTTTGTCCGTCAATCACGCTGCAAAAAACCTACGGATTACGTGATTTTTTGGATAGGTATAGTTGAGAACCTGTAGAGTGTAAAGCATCCCGGAAAATCAAAGAGTACCCTCGGGATTTTAAAAACTGAATCCACGCGGACGAAGTCGCGGGCATCAGCTAGTAATATAATAAATCATTCTAGAATTAAACTTATAAAAAACTGGCTTTTGCCCGCGGCTTCGCTCACGTTACGTCATCATAGCTATGTATGCCCAGCCCGATCCGTCCAGGGTCCCAGTCAGATGGTTTGAGCTGTGCGTTGGTAGATGATAGTCAGTCCGCCAGTCACTTTTTCCTTTTATATATTTAGAAGATATTTGGTCAAAATGTCTTACTGAAGTTATATGTTAGGAAGAAGAAAGAATGGGTAGTAATCGAAAATATTTGAAAATGTATTAAAACTTAGATAATTATGATGAAAATATAATGGAACAAAACCTAAAACTATTGTATATTTTTATACCTTTTACTAATTATCATCATTTCGTTAAGCTTTAGAATTTTAATGGCCGCATTAATATTCTACAAATCGCCAACTGAAACTTATTTACTATTTACACGATTATCAAAATGAGCTTAACGATTTCGATCACGAACGTTTATTCGAATCCATTCATCAAACCGACACTTTCTGATAAAATATTCATACCCTGTGATTTGTAGACATACAAAAAAGTCGGCAATAGGTCGCTGAGTTTATGTTTTCATCACTTCGGATAGTAAAAGTTAGTTTTCAGAATGGAACTTTTCTCGTTTTCTCTGTAATACATAATATTATTTTGGTAATATTTAATGCAAGCCTACATTAAAACTTAAAACTCCAAAAAGGAACGAAATATTAGAAACTGCAACCGATTTCTATCGTGAGCTTTATAATGATCACCAAATTACAACGACTTCAAATAATAAGACAGTTATTCAAGAACCAATTCCAAACATACTAAGAGACGAAGTTGTTAAAGCCATAAAATCACAAAAGAGAGGAAAAACACCAGGTGAAGACAACATTTCTAATGAACTTTTAATCGGAGCATCTGAAATTATTTTAAACACATTGACAACCCTTTTTAATGAAATTATAACGTCTGAAACGAGGTATATATACCTCATCAGTGGAACACTTCAACAATAATTTTACTCTACAAGAAAGGGAAAACAGATGATATTTCAAACTACAGACCTATCTCGATAATGTCTAACGTTTATAAAATATTCTCCAAAATAATACTAGAACGAATAACGAAGACGTTAGATGAAAATCAGTCAAAAGAACAGGCAGGGTTCCGAAGTGGTTCCTCAACCATTGATCACATTCATACCATCAAACAAATTATTCCAAAATGCAACGAGTATGGAATAAACTATTACATAGCATTTATAGACTATAATAAAGCTTTCGATTCGCTTAGGCATGAGAAAATATGGGAAGCCCTTACCTTACAAGGGGTCCCCAATAAATACATTCGTATAATTAAGAACATATACAGAAATATGAAAGCTAAAATACGCACAGAAAAGGTAGGCGAATATTTTCCTATTAGACGAGGAGTTAGACAGGGAGATCCTCATCACCCAAACTTTTCTCAGCGACCCTGGAGCATGTATTTCGACAGCTAGAATGGGATGAATTTGGTTTAAATATAAATGGAGTATTATTAAACCACCTAAGATTTGCCGACGACCTCATATTGATTTGTGAAAATCCAAAGACCCTTTAGATTATGATTGAACAACTGGTAGGTACATGAAACCGATAAGGTAGGACTATCAATGAACACCAGTAAAACAAAACTGATGACAAACAACCTGAAAATTCCTATTAAACCCAACAACGTTACTGAATTGGAGTATGTGAACGAGTATACATCTTCTTCTTCTTCTTCTTTATCAACCTATAGACGTCCACTGCTGGACAAAGGTCTCCTGCATGGACTTCCACAGGCTTCGGTCTTGCGCCGCTTGAATCCAGCGGCTCCCTGCGACTCGTTTGATGTCGTCGGTCCACCTGGTGGGGGGCCTGCCAACACTGCGTTTTCCGGTGCGGGGTCGCCAGTCCAACACCTTGGGACCCCAACGACCATCAGCTCTTCGAACTATGTGCCCCGCCCATTTCCACTTCAGTTTCGCGACACGCTGAGCTATGTCGGTGACTTTGGTTCTCCTACGAATCTCCTCATTTCTGATTTGATCTCGCAGGGATACTCCAAGCATAGCTCTCTCCATCGCTCGCTGGGTGACCCTGAGCCTTCTTATGAGGCCCATAGTTAGCGACCATGTCTCGGATCCGTAAGTCATCACTGGCAACACGCACTGTTCGAAGACTTTAGTCTTCAGGCACTGAGGTATTTTGGACGAGAAGACATCTCGGAGCTTCCCGAACGCTGCCCAGCCGAGTTGGATTCGGCGGTTAATCTCTTTCTCGAAATTGGACCTACCTAGCTGGACTGTATGTCCCAGGTATATATACTCGTCTACAATTTCGAGCGCAGAGTTCTCAACGATTACTGGGTGGAGCGGAGCATGAGCATTAGACATGATTTTCGTCTTGCTCATGTTCATTTTCAGGCCCACCTGTTGAGAAACCCTGCTGAGATCATTGAGCATTGTATTGAGATCTCTCAGAGTCTCTACATACATACCTTGGCCAAATAATATCTCCTACAGACCTCACAACTAAAGAAATCGAAAATAGAATAAACATAGGCTGGAAGAGATACTGGAGTCTAAAAGAGGTCATGAAAAACTCGGACATACCAATAGAAGGAAAAAGAAAATATTTAACACATGTATTCTACCAAGCATGACCTACGGATGTCAAACATGGAGTTTCACAAAGAAAAATATGCAATCACTAGAAGTTTGTCAACATAGAATGGAAAGAAGCATACTCAATATTAAATTAAAAGACAAAGTTCGGTTAAAAACAATTAGAAAACAAACGAAGATCATAGATATAAAATACCGAATTAAACAACTAAAATGGAAATGGTTAGGACATCTAATAAGAAGTAAAATAGAAAAATGGGCCAAAGACGTGACCGAATGGTGCCCTAGATATAGAAAGAGAAGTAAAGGTAGACAATATTGTAGATGGGAAGATGATATAAAAAAGGGAGCGGGAACGTGTTGGATGAGAAAAGCTAAGGATAGATCGTTGTGGAGAACACTTGGAGAGGCCTATGCTGGAAAGCAAGACAATCAAGAAACCGGTGTCTAATATTAACCTTAGTAATTAAGTAATATTTACATTTTCAACAAAATTTTCTATGTAGAATTAAGTAGCAATAAGATGAAATGTAACTTAAAGGATTGTTAATAAAGGCTGTTATTATTATTATTATTACATTAAAACTCATGGTTTCCGTAAAAATATTTAGTTACACAGTGACAAGCGCTCAAAAATTTAGGTACTTACATAATTTTAAGCCCCTGTAACAAACCCAAAACTTTACAAATTTACGAACCACAAACACTTTTCAAGAGTTACTTTCTAGAGAGTGTACAATTTTTTTTTGAGTTGGATTGATTTACAATAAACAAAAGAAATTAAACTCCGTTTACTTATATGAGCCGCAATTGGGAGCGCTTAAAAAATGTACCTAAAAGTTTTTACTTCAGTAACACATTTAGGAAAATCGAGTTCACTAAAACCCGAATAGAGCATGTCTGTAAGGAAAATACCTATAAAAAGTTAACAAAGAATTTAAGTGTTTTTAAACAGTTTTATTAATTGAGTTCCACTCAACCTGCGCTGAATCTAGCCTTCATAATTTGCATTTCAAGTAATATTTTTCCTGAACAATAAAAAGTTTCAATAAAATTAATGCACGCTTCAAAGTCTGCGGGAAATAAAGTTGAAACTGGCACAAATTTTATACAGGACGCACACACCGCAGGTTTGGAACCAAAGTGAGCCAAGACAAAAAAATCATAAATTGTTGATGCATAGAACAAAGGTTATAACATATCCCATTAATTAGTATTTATTATCGTAACTTAAAGAATGGTAATATTCTGCCGTCCAATTGTTCTAAGACTGTAAAATGACAATTGGTCTTTGAGTTATTTACTTCTACTACACAAAGGGTGATCTTGTCTATATCGATCTGTCCAGGTCAAGTAATTATCATTAATAGTAACTGATCATTTTCCTAATTTTACAATACTACGGCCAACTTAATTAAAAACACTAAACACTTAAATGCTCAAAACAAACAATTATGTAATAATAATATGCTCCTAACTACAAAGTTGCATTCACATATTGTTATAAAAGCCTTAAAACTTAGCGTAAATCTATAATACATAATAAACATTCTTGAGATATAAATTACCACGTTTTTGGTCATAGCTCAAAAAATAGGTTTTTTCACTTTATGTACTTAAGCCTTTTAGTAATCAGACGAGAGCATTTTTAAACAACTAAACAAGTTTCAATTTTGTTTTTGGCTTTCTTAGTTTCATTCCTTTTTCCGTTGAGTTCAAAAACTCAAAATTTTTGTCTTAGGTCAGTTTTTACTGAATAAACATTATGAAACGTGTACTGTGTTTATTTTTAAATTTTACGACATTATTTTAATTAACATAAAAACGCCGTAAAAAGCGCTATTATTAAAAACTGTAATAAAACAAAGAACTAAAAGTAAAGGCCGAACAATTAAGCATAAACTAGCGGCACGCTATGATGGCCGGTTTGACGTTTGTCCGCTCATGAAGTTCCGTATTAATTGATAACGACTTTGAAGGAAATAATTGTATTACTTTATTGACGATAGTGATGTGCAGAGATTCATAAATTTTATCGAATGTAGTTTTAGGTTTAGGACTCAAAATTTATTTATTAAATTGATTTCTAAAATGTATACAAGTGTAGAAAAATCAGTTTGCACCATTTAAGGGGTGAATGTACTTGTGAAGAACAATTTTCACTATGTGGACAAACCTCTGAAATCGCAAAAAAATATCAGCTGTTTCATACAAAAGGTAAAATTTTTATTTTTATATGATATATACCACAACTCGGCATTTGGTTTTCTAAATTGAAAATTTTTAAAAATGGAATCTAATACGATCGTCACATAGGATCGCTGGCTAGCACAACTACTACCTCCGGCAAACTCGCGTCAATGCTCAATGCAAAACAAAGCAGTTTCGAATTGACGTTGCTTCGAAAAGTATAAACTGTCAGTGCAATGCGATTGTGATATAGTTTTGACCTGGCTTTGGATTTCAAATATTGATACTGCATTACTGTTGACCCTTGCTCGTTAATTTGGACTCTGTTCAAGCCCTTTGTTGTGGATTTCGTCGATATGACCGAACGTACGCAGAGAACTGTTCTAAATAGTCAGACACGTGAGTTCGTAATACGCCTTCGTAACTATTTCGATCGTGAAGCTCAAAATGGAGGGCCAATTTTACCTATAACGTCAGTGGTTGAACGCGTAGCTGATGCGCTTAATATTGGACAACGAACTGTTAGACGGATAACTAAAAAAAAGCATTAGAACATGGGCACAGAGTTATACGGTTACCGCCTTACCATTGTGAGTATAATGCGATTGAGTTGGTGTGGGCTCAAATTAAGGGATATGCTGCAAGACACAATACAGAACCCCCATTTACCACAAAAAAAATGCTAAAATTATTAGAAGAAGCTTGTGAACATGTGACTAAAGGAGACTGGGAAAAGGTTGTGAATAGAACTGTTAAATTAATAAGGGAAGATTATGAAAGAGATGTGAAAATAGATAATATTATAGAAAACGAACATATAATTATTAATGTAGGTGATGATAGCAGTGACGACAGTGAAAATAGTAGTATGGACGAATCTGATTAATTATGGCCTTTTGTGGCACCTTTTTTGGTATCTTTTGTATTCATATGTTTCTTGTGTGCATATAAAGTATGTATATTCATTTTCATTCAAATATTCAGTTCGTTCAAATAAATTAAATAAACATATACATTTTTGTTTTATTAAACCTATTTAATCAGGTACAAAAACAAAACTTAATTGTTTTTTGTTCGAGAATAAATTGACATTCCACATCACTATTGTAATGTGTCAAACCGGCCATCATAGCGTGCCGCTAGTGTAGTACCTTTTTAGTTTGTTTCAAGCTTCACAACACTTGCAGTTTGTGTTAATTTTCTACGAGATGCAGCAAATTTCTTCCGTAAAAGGCGAAAAAATAGACTTTACTAACTTATTTCTGTTTTTTATGGCTCTTCTCAGCAGAATCAGCTTTCCGAACTGGTGGTAGATTCATGACTTGTCATAATGTGTTAAAATTTGGCCTACATGAAATAAATGATTTGGATACAGAAACCTATTTTAAAAAATGTCCAAGTTACGAATTTGTAAATTATATTTTCTAAGATGTAATTTTGTCTCCTTGCGGGATTTCTTATACATACAGTAGCTGAACTTTGTTCTTCAGCTGAACTTTATGGCCAAGCAAAAAATAATATTGGTTATATTCGTGCATAATTATTTTGAAACCGATTTTAGGCGGTGCGAGGCGGTTTTTGAGTTAACATAAAACAGAATGTAAATAAGACAGTTCTGCCACGCCTTAATACTGGCTTTTGACCGTGAGTGAGGTTGAAAAAAACCCTTGGAAATTCATTATTTGAAAAACAAACACACTATTTAATTTATAATAGTAAGTAGGGATCGCAAATATTCCATGCTTGTCAATTATATTATCACGCAGTTTGATAATACATTAGTATAGCGTAGTATGAACTGCACTAAATTCGTGTAAAGAAGTGTAAATTAAAAAATTTAATTTTAAAATACAAGCTTTTAGTAGCTGGATATATCGTCAGACCTGGATATTGTCTAGGACCAAAGTACGTCGTTTCTTTACTGAGTTCCTATGACCACCTTCCAGCTCCATCATCAGATCAGACCCTGGTAACCATCTAAAAACGAAGTACTCGTCAAGACGAATCAAACGAGCCGAAACTCGATCGGGGTGCGTCGTTTCATTACAGAGTTCCTATGACTACCTTCCAGCTCCATCATCAGACCCTGGTTACCGTTGAAAGAAATTCAAATTCAAATTCAAATGTTTTATTTGCAAGATTGAATACATGAGTACACAAGATTGATACTTATACAAGTATCTAAGCGCTTCAATCTGCCACATAGTAGCATGCAAAAGAATAGTCATACTAAATTTAATACTTAAATCTATCATTTTTAAATTCAAACAATGTCATACTCATTCTAACTGTTATATAATGTCAGTTCTATTAATTAAAAAAAAAATTAAACAATGTCATTAATATTTTCGTCCTGAATAAATTCATCAACAGTAGGTATAGTAGCATTTGTTTCAAAGTATTTCATATATAAATTAGTTTTGATTTAAATCGATTAGCATTTAGGTGTTTCATGCTGTCCGGTAACTTATTATAGAGGCGTACGGCCATGCAGTAAATATTTTATAATAAATTTATTCTTTGTCTTGGAATTATAAGTTTATTTTCATATCTGTTGGATCTTATATTTGTGACAGCTATGCGTGGAAAATAGTCCCTATGCTTATGAACAAAAACTGAGACTTCATATATGTAGAGACTTGGAAGAGGCAGTGTCTTGGCACTTTTAAAGAGTGGCCTACAAGATTCCAAAGGTGCGGCTCCGCAAACGGCTCAAATACATTTTTTTTGAATACGAAACACTTTTATCACATCAACATCAGAGTTGCCCCATAGGAAGACTAACTATTCGTCAAGACGATTCAAACGAGCCCAAACTCGATGAGGTTGTGTCGTTTCATTTCGAAGTTCCTATGGCCATCTTCCAGCTCCATCATCAGATCAGCACCATGTCATCATAATATTGCATTGTCACGCGATTCACACGTGTATACAAAAATTTCAGCTCAATCGGTAACCGGGAAGTGGATCAAATTTAATTTGCAAGATTTGATTACAAACATCATTGATGTCGAGTCGCAGGGAGCCGCTGGATTCAGGCAGCGCAAGACCGAAGCCTGTGGAGGTCCATGCAGGATACCTTTGTCCAGCAGTGGACATCTAAAGGTTGATAATGATGATGATGATGATGATCGTTGATGACAAAAATCGGGACAGGTGAAACTAAATAAAAGCTTGTAAAATACTTACGGCTCTATGAGTGACGAACGATGTCCTCCCTTGAAGCCTCGCGCTGATTTTAGCGGGCGTGTCCTCGTCCTCCCTCTTAGGGTCGAACCACCCAAACGCCGCTCCGACCACCAACACTGCGCCAAGAATCATCAGCGCCATAAACCCGCCTATCGCCGCTTTAGTCGTCTGAGATATCACCATAGCCATTTTGTTAAGCACTTATCACCTTTTGCACATCATCACTGACACCCGTCTATCCTTAGGGTACAAGAACACAGATTTTTTTATAATCTAAGACGCAAAGAGGCAAGGACACGATGATCAGTTTCGTTCACGAGAACACAGCATAAGGAGTCTGTAACACACAACAGTCAATTGAGATTAATTCTCTTATGTTAATCTTGCTTTTATTTTAAATTTTGTCACGTAAAACGTCACTTTTTAATTAGGTAAGTATTTTTAATTTTTATGCTCTGAAAATTCGCATATTACCTGCCTTCCCTTTTATTTTAACACATTATAATTTTTTTCTGTTTCATCGCCGATCTACAGTCCTTCACAGTCCAGATGAGAAAAGTTATTGGGTCGTAAAGTTCATGGCGTCAGCCGCGCTGCGATTAATATTTATATTTTTTTTAACTTTTACGCTATGAAGTTGGATGAGTCTGTGTGGATGAGTATGATGTTGGTATATTGAGCTAGGTTTCATATTAAACATAAATGGATGCTATCAAGCTAACTAAGTTTTGATCCAGGAAATACCTACATAAACACTGTACAAAATTATATATAATAGAAAGTAAACACAGTACAGTACAATAACTAATTTAGTATACGTAATTATTTGTTCCGTCTGTATTGTAATTTGTACTATATAAACAGCAGTATTGGCTTGTAAATACATAGACCAATTATTATATTTATTATTATAATAACAAGAAATCATATTTTCTTAAGACATACGCCGTAACGTACTTCTGAAATATACAATGGTTTATACGGACGGACGGAAAAGAATTTATAATTCCTAAATTTTCTCTGGTCTGGTCTAGTGGGGGAGGCTTCGGCCGAGGCTAGTTTCCACCCGCCGTCAAAGACGTGAGATCTACGAGTACCAACGTGGCGCCTTCGGTGCGAAGTCACTATTCCAGCACCATCCTATCCTACTAGTAAGTATTTAAATGCGAAAGTATTTGCAGATTGTAGTATTGTAGTAGTAAGTATTGTATGATTTTTTGTATGAGTAACCTGGAAAATGACAAACGAGTGAATGGCATAGGCTTACTTTTTATATACTTTTTATCCCGGACAAAACATAGGCTCCACCCGTCTTTTAAAAACCCGAAGTTGCGGGCTAAAACTAGTTAAAAGTTTTTATGTAATTAGTAACATGAACACAACGCCGAATAAAGCTTTGATATGTTTATGAACTACGTATAGGTAGGCATAATGGTTGCTAACAGTGGTAATATTTCGATATCTCATTATTATCCCCAAACGTATGATAACAAGAGTATCGTGTGAACAGCTTTAATGTTACCAGACCCTAATGATAGGGGCGATGGAAATTAGGCCTTATATATCTTGCAATATTATATTATAGGTTCATAATATAGTAATAACATTTAACTTAACGATTTACCTAAGAGGAATAGTTTAATATTCATGTATTTATGGACTAAAAGTAAAGATATTTATTTTTAATTTCTTTCAGTCTGGGAATAAAACTTGTGAATGATGAAATCATAGTCAAGGGCTTACTTCTTATCATTTAAAACAAATTAAGCCATTTGTATAATCGACGCTACACCGCGACCGACTTCAATTTTCGGTACACGCGCTAATTATTTAATCTTTCTTCTTTATCAGCTACCTGTCTAGTTAGAACATTTTTAGAATCCACTTTTATTTTAACGGTTCAGTATTTTCGCAAACTATTTTCACATATTCGAGAGGCAGGCTAAGCCATCGTCAAACATTCAATAGAATATCGGGTTTAAAAGCACATGTGGCGTGAAAACCTGAAAAAACTGAAATGTTAAAAGTCTGCCCTGAGGGAAAATGCTATATCGGAGTAATTGCGATTTAACTTTTGTATTAACACAATATTTTTTTTTTTTAAGAAGAAGCTTATGCTAGAACTAGAAGTAAGTACGACCATAGTGCAACGGGTGGGGTTCGAACCTTTCACTTTTCAGTCCGCAACTTTAACCGTTGGGCTATTGAGGTTTAAAAACAGATATAATTATGTAAATAAAACTTTATTTGACAAATCAAAAATTATTCAGACTTATTTTGAGTGAAGTGATAGCCTAGTGATTAGGTCTGTGGTAGGTGTTAGCGGTCTCCTATTCAGAGGGTCGCCGGTTCGATCCCAACTCATGGCATGCAACTCTGGCTTTTCGGAGTCATACGTGCGTTTGATTAAATATTACTTATGCTACTATGGTGATGAAAACCATCGTGAGGAAACCTGCTGCACGGTTTAGCTGAAAATATTCTCAAAGATACGTGAAGTCTGCCAATTTAAGCCAGCGTGGTGGACTATATAGCCTATAACCCAGAAGGTTAACCTCAGAGAACTGAGAGGAGATCTGCGCTCAGATGTAGTAAACCGTTGATTGGTTGAAGATGATGATGATGAGACTTCTTTTTGTAAAGCTTTTAGCCAGGGTCAGGTTGGGGTCCCAAAGTGCTGGAGTGGTGTTCTCGCACAGGTAAGTGTAATGTTAGCAGCCCCCTTCCACGTAGACCGATGATATCAAACAAGTCGCACGAAACTGTTTGATATAGGTGGCTCAAAAGCAAGACATGTGGAAGTCCATGCGAGAGATGTATGTCCAGCAGTTGACATCTATCGGTTCATCAGAGTTGATTGCGGTCGTGACATTTATGCATTTTTTTAAAGAACCACAGCAGTTTATACAAGTGATACAATAATTTAATATAAAAAACTATTTAAACAACCGCCTTCAAACTCCCGCTTTACTACATTACATACACACTATACACAGTATTTAATTTATTGTTGATATTTTAAAAACCGCTAGACTGATTTCGATAAAATTTATATGGGACCACCTGATGAGTATACCCTTTCAAACAAAAAAGAATTTTTCAAATCGGTTCAGGTGTCTACGAGTAATCGGTGAAAATACATAAAAAAAAAAAAAAAAGATTCCGACGAATTGATAACCTCCTCGTTTTTTGAAGTCGGTTATAAAAGCTGATGTACCTATTTGAAAGTCGTATCACCACGGCCGGCTCCGGCCATACGGGTGAGTATATATTACAAGGAGCTCGGGAAAAGGTCTCTCCGGTCAACACTGTGCCAATAATTTAGTTTCCTATCGCGCCGACCGATCGGCGGAGTTAGATTCGATCCTGAAAACTGTCTATCAAGTGCTAGGTACGTTGCTATTTCTTCGGTATATAAAGCTGGGTATAAAAAAATAGTAATGGCAGTACTTAATAATAAGAGTTTAGGGAGGTATATTAATTGAAATACTTCAAAGTATTCTTCTATTATTCCAAGAAGGCTCAGGGTCACTCAGAGGGCAATGGAGAGAGCTCGGAGTATCCTGCGAGATCAAATCAGAAATGAGGAGATCCGTGGGAGAACCAAAGTCACCGACATAGCTCAGCGAGTCGCGAAACTGAAGTGGAAATGGGCGGGTACATAGTTCGAAGAGCTGACGGTCGTTGAGGTCTGAAGGTGCTGGAGTGGCGACCGCGCACCGGGAAGTCCAGTGTTGGCAGATCCCCCACTAGGTGGACCGACGACATCAAACTAGTCGCAGGGAGCCGCTGGATTCAGGCGGCGCAAGACCAAGGCTTGTGGAAGTGGAACTTTGTCCAGCAGTGGACGTCTATCGGTTGACGAAGAAGAAGAAAAAGAAGATTCTTCTATCCTATTAATCCTACTATTATCTAATTATTTATCCATTTTTTTATCAATGTGAAAGTAGGTATGTGTTTATTCTTCAATCACACAGCAACGTAACAAAAAATTTTTTTTACTTGATTTATTGAATGGAGAATAAGGATATTTTTTTTATTTCGTGATAGGCTTGCGCGATGTGGCCTAGGTTGGAGCGCGCTTGCCTAGAAAATGCCTATTCACTCTTGCCTTGAAGGTACTGAGGTTATACGTGGCCGGAAACACAGATGCTGGAAGTGCGTTCCACACCTTAACGGTTCGTTTAAATTAAAAAGCCGGCCAAGTCCGAGTCGGACTTGCGCACCGAGGGTTCCATACTCCAAAAGTAAAAGTAAAACGATAGTATTATATTAATTTGCTTATTTATCGTTAACTTTGTTTATAGAGGTTTATTGTTAATATAAAAAAAAAAACTATGCTAGTTAGAGCGTTGCTTTTATTTTTCCTGTAAAATATACATAAACCTCTATTGGCCATAATTATTTCAGATTTTTCGATTGGTAAACTTCGGAGATAAGGGGGGGGGAACGGTATTTTTTTCGACATTTTGGCCGATTAATCAAAAACTATTATACTACTATTATGTATGTATATTGTATGTATGTATGTATGTATGTATGTATGTATGTATGTATGTATGTATGTATGTATGTATGTATGTATGTATGTATGTATGTATGTATGTATGTATGTATGTATGTATGTACGCATGCATGTATGTACATATCTCTGGTGTATGCATTTATGTATGTATGTTTGTATCCTCCCCCTCCAATAACTACATTAACTATATTCGATCCTACTTATCCCACTAATATTATTAATGTTGTTAAGTTAGTGTTAAGTTTGTGAGGATGGATGTATATTGTATACGGATGTATGTTTGTGTAGATGTAGTATAGGGATGTATGGATGGATGGATGTATGTTCTCTGAGATAGGGGTTGAACTATTTTGACTGTTTTACTCCATAACTTCGTTGAATTTAAACTAATTTTTATTATTATTTTAACCGACTTCAAAAAAGGAGGAGGATCTCAATTTAAGGGAATATTTTTTATGTATGTTCACCGATTACTCGACGACACCTGAACCGATTTGGAAAATTCTTTTTTGTTTCAAAGGGTCCCAGGTGGTCCCATTTAAATTTTATCGAAAAATCAACAATAAATTATATACTTTGTAGTGGTGCGGTCGTTTAAATGTATGTTCCCGGGACAAAAAGTAGCCTGTGTTATTTTCCAGGTCCTCAACATTACCTGTGTAAAAAACCACGTCAACTATATTATGCACTTGCACCTTATATGTGAAATATTATAAATGCGAAAATGTGATGGTTTCTCCTTCAATCATGCCCGAACAGAGCTACGGATCGACGTAATTTTTTGCAAGGATACCTATAGTTGACCTGGAGAGTGACAGGCTACTTTTTATCCCGCAAAATCGAAGAGATCCCGAGGCATTTTAAAAACTCAATTCACGCAGACGTAGTCGCGGGCATCAGCTAGTCTAGAAATAAATAAAAAACTGTTTTAGAATGCACAAGTAAAGGCCTTTCATATGATACCCCACTCGGTATAATTATCTTACTTTGAAATTTCAAACCCCTGATTTTCCCCCTTTTTTAATTAAACTAAAATAATTTTCGATTTTTCTTTATTCCAATGATTTTGGGCTACTATTATACACAACTATGCCAAATTTCATGTGGATAGCTTTAATAGTTACTTAAATAATCGACTGTGACAGACGGACGGACAGACGGACCGGACGGACAGACGGACGGACAGACGGACGGAGAAAGTCTCACCATAAGGGTTCCATTTTTACCATTTTGGTATGGAACCCTAAAAACAGCGGTTTTTAAAAAATCAACAATAAATTATATACTTTGTAGTGGCGCGGGCGTTTGAAGTCGCTTTTTGAAAAAATATTTTTTATATTAAATTATATTACAATTAATTTGGATACTTTCATACCAGAAAAAAAAAGCACTCCCTGCAAAACTACGAATATTAGTATTTGTTGGGGCAAAAGCTAGAAACACATAAATCCAAAAAGCGAGTAAAAGCTAGTACTTAATCATATAATATAATTATTATAAAGGTGAAAGTGAGTCTTTCTATTAGTTCATTACCTATTCAAGGTTAACGTACCTAACTACATAAAATAATAATAACAAACCACAGTAATATTATGTATAAGCTGTGAATACTAATAACGGCGAATTTCAAACAGTCTGAACGTATAAGTGCTTGAAAGTGGTGAATAGACCACTTTTAGTTTTCGACTCGGCGGTTAAGTGGAAAACTAGATCACGCTGTGTTGTAATAAGTTTTCTGTGGTAGAGAAAATACAATCTGTTTCTATTCTTAGGAATGACCGTTCTACGAATTATTTAGTGTGTAATATTCAAAACTAGCGGATGCCCGTGACTTCGTACGCGTGGATTTAGTTTTTGAAATCCCGCGGGAACTCTTTGATTTTCCAGGATGAAAGTAGTCTTTGTCACTCTCCAAGTCCTCAAGTATACCCATGCAAGAAAATCACTTCGATACGTTGCTTTGTTGCTGCGTGATTGAAGTACAAACCAACAAATAAACACACTTTTGCAGTTATAATTAGGACTTTATTATAATTAATTTAGTAAGGATTTTCTTCTGCCTTCAATACTCGGTCTCAAAATAGTTTAAAAATGTCACAGATTACGTCTTAGCATTCACAGAATTTGGCTGAATTAGGACCCTTCAATGGGGTACCTATCACATAATTCAAAGTAGACATTAGTTGTTTGAATAAACGACCACCTTTTTTGTAACCAACGACAAAAACTAATTCTATTCTACTAGTTTACGAGTAAGCCGTCCCGTGCGAAACCCTTGTAACGTCTACCACTAGAAAATATATATCACAATAAACAAGTTAATCAACACAATTTGTACATAGATAAAACAAAGTCCTCTCCGGTAACACTTGGCAATAACTTATTGTCTTATCAGATCACCCTCTCGGCTGAGTAAGATTGGATCTTACAAACTATCTTTAAAGATAAATTAGATACCTACATAATTAATTTAATTTAATTATATGAATTACTATTTATTTTTGTAATAACAAAAAAATAAAAAGTAGAGACAAAAATAACAGTTGAAATATCGAAAAAATTTAAAATAATTTTGTAAAGGAATCCCTACTTCGGATTACCTTTAACAGAAGGTTAGATTAGGTTTAAGGTAGATGCCACGGGTTTAAGCTAGTAGTTCTTTTACACGAGTGCCTTTGATACGTGTTTGTACGTCACAAATAGGTTCGGATCGGAAGGGAGGGACGGGGAGGGGACAGTAGACAGCAGTCGACGGCTATTCAATGCGGGTACTTGATAACCCAGATAATATTATGGAAAGCTAAACGAATGAGAATAACTAATAACTACGACGTCCAGTATAATAAAATAAATTAATATATATACCTGTGTGAATTGGTATAAAACAAGACTACTATCATCCCAGTCGGTATATTTTTTGTGAGCTTAGGCATTTCAACTACCTACGCAAAGGATTTTGATACATTTTTTCAGGAATGTTTAAATAATAATTATAATCCTTACTAATATTTATAAATGCGAAACTGTATTTGTTTGTTGGTTTGTCCTTCAATCACGCAACAACGGAGCAATGGATCAACGTGATTTTTTGCATGGGTATAGTTGAAGACCTGCAGAGTGGCATGGCTTACCTTTTATCCCGGAAAATTAACAATTTCCCATTGGATTCAAAATTTTATACTAGACATCAGATGTTTTTAAATCATAAATAGCTTATTGATTTAAATTTCTGATAAGAATACGAGGCCGGCCTGAACAGTGCATGACTGATTGACGTAATATTCTAGCGTATGTGTTCAATAAAATGTTTATCTAACCTGCCTTTACGTAAAAGACGTGCTCTGCCATTGAATAAACATGAAAATAGTCATTATTTTGTACTTTATATTTTCTAGGTTCGTAAAAGAAAATTGATATATGGAAATTAAAATAACATCATGGAGCGTATCTAGACATGTCTGACAGCCTTTGCAGGACAAAAGAGTTGCCTACCTTTTTCTTTTAAGTGGTATGCTTCCAAAGGATAATTGATCTATTCACAGTAACAAGGTCTAGATTTTTTTTATTCGGTGACAAGATAGCCTGTGAAAGCGATCTCACCTGATAGTAAGTGACGATGCATTCTAAGATGGTAGCGAGCTAAATTTGACTCATACCCGTAATCGATTTCCATACGTCACCGAAATGCTAATTCGCTTGGCGGCTAATCTTTGACAGTAGGGTGGTAACTAGCCACGACCAAAGTCTCGCACCAAACCAGACCAGATGTATTTCAGAAATTACCTAGCCAAAGACCCAACACTTTTTTTAAGACAACAGCCTTCACCAGTGCGCCAGGTCGTCAAAAATTCAGTAGCTCAGTGAACTAAGGAGCTAACCTGGAAACGGCGACTCATATTTGTGACTTGCGCCGCTTTATGCCTGTATTCTTTAAAAGCTTCATCGATCCAACAATAGCTAGGTTGTCCAAATGAGCCCTTTCGTACTGGGGTATTTTTCGCCAACAAAATTTAAATTCAAAACAAAAAACAACCGGCCAAGTGCGAGTCGGACTCGCGCACCGAGGGTTCCGTACTCTAGAAGTAAAAGTAAAACAATAACATTATATTAATTTGCTTATTAATCGTTAACGAGGTTTATCTAATATATAAAATTCTCGTGTCACAATGTTCGTTCCCGTACTCCTCCGAAACGGCTTGACCGATTCTCATGAAATTTTGTGAGCATATCGAGTAGGTCTGAGAATCGGCCAACATCTATTTTTCATACCCCTAAATGATAAGGGTGACCAACCACTAAATATTTTTGCTGGCGGTACGAAGTTCGCGGGGTCAGCTAGTTGTTAATATAAAAAAAGATATGCTAGTTAGAGCAATGGTTTTAATTTTCCTGTTTTACTAAACTACAACATAGTATTATTTTTAAGCGATTTCAAAATAAGAAGAGTCTTTATATACTATAATCCCATTGTATTTTTTTATTTTATTACGCGATATCTATAGGTACACTGACTAGCTATGGATCGATTTTTAACCAACTTCAAAAAAGGAGGAGGTTCTCAATTCGTCGAAATCTTTTTTTTTATGTATGTTCACCGATTACTCGAAGACGCCTAAACCGATTTGGTTTTTTTTTTTTTCAAAGGATCTTCCGAGATGGTCCCATTGAAATTTTATCGAAATCGGTCAAGCGGTTTTTTAATTGTCAACAATAAATTATATATGTACTTTGTTGTTGTTTAAGTGAAATGTTTAAGTGAAATTTAAATGAAATGAAGTCAGTATTTTAAAAATATTTTTTTTATACTTATTAAAATATTAATTAAGACTAATAGGTCTTCAATCAGAAAAACCGTTCCCTTTTTAGTAATATAACGCTAGCTCAGTAACTGTTGTATTTCTAATTTAGCTGGGTCGAGGTCAGTCGCAAAGGTTTATTGTGATTACCACTATTCGCAACTTGTAACAGGCGGACGTATGTTATCGAAAACATACTTGTTCTTTTAGATATATTGGACCATAGGTTACAATATTATTGAATATCCCTTGCTATTCGGCAATGACGAGAGGTGTTTGAGAAATGTAATATCAAAGCTGTCAAGTAAACCATAGCCTCAAAAAAATAAGATTAGTTTTAAATCTTCTCATAGTAATGTATTTTTACTGAGATAACAAGTTTAATAATAAACTTTTTTTAGGTTATAAATATTTTTCATTCCAGCTTCATTTTTGTTAAGGTATTTTTTCAAACTATGCAATGAATTTAAAACTTAATATTCTTCCTATTTAGCTGATGCTCGTAACTTCATGCCCGTAGATTTAGTTCTTAAAACCCGCGGGAATTTTTTGCTGTTTGTATAGAAAATAGTATAGATAACTGAGTAATCAAAATCTTGATAGGTATAGATACTAGTACCTATTTAGTCCATTGAAAAGTTACATTTGGGGTTGCGTTTTTTAGAGGACGCAATTTTATTTTTTTGATGTGTAGGGAGGGTCAGTGTAAAGCTAAAACCAAGTTTGTGGGGTCGCCACCCTTGTACCACGGCTGTCATCTTGAAAATAGGGGTTGAAATGGTTTTTACGATATATCTCTTAAACTATTAATCTGATAAAAAAATTATGTGTACTGTTTCGAAATACCTTAAGGCTAAGCACCAATTCGTGCCGAATTCCGCGCATGGAACTTCAAATTAATGTGGAATATTCAGATGTTAGGGAAACGCAATATCTTGGTGGACAAAGTTAAAAAAACAATATTCAGTCCGCATTTTCTGCTACACTTTCGCTTATAACTTTTTTTATTTATAGTTCTACGACAAAAAATTACAGGACCAAAGTTGTAGAGAATTTAATTTGCAACAAAAAATATTAACAATTTTTTTTAACAGATAAATAGTTAAGAGATATATCGTAAAACCATATCGTAAAAACCATTTCAACCCCTATTTTCAATATGGCGGCCGTGGGACAAGGGTGGCGACCCCACAAACTTGGTTTTAACTTTACACTGACCCCCCCTACACATCAAAAAAATAAAATTGCGTCCTCTAAAAAACGCAAGGTAAGGCCTAAAAAATGTAACATTTCAATGGACTAATTAGGTCAGGATCATATCTAATGGAGTACCGTTAGCAGAAAATGCGGACTGAATATTGTTTTTTTAACTTTGTCCACCAAGATATTGCGTTTCCCTAACATTTGAATATTCCACATTAATTTGAAGTTCCATGCGCGGAATTCGGCACGAATTGGTGCTTAGCCTTAAGGTATTTCGAAACAGTACACATAATTTTCCGATAATTTTAATAGGTATCTAGGATATGAACCATGGATCGTATTATACACATGAATGAGGTCGCCGGCAAAACTAACTAACTACTAAAGATGAACAAACATTTTTGAACTAAACAACACTATTAGCGAAATAGTGACGCAGCTTTTTCGGAATGAGAAACAAACATAACCTGTTAGGAATACAAATATTCAACAAATGGGTTGATGTAGCCTCAATATTATAATCTGGGGACACGGGAGTGTCACCGCTGCGACGAGCCAAGCGAAGCGCAAGGGCGCCTAGCCTACCCTAGCCTACTAGACCTACCTTTTCTCGAAGCGCTTCGTCGTTTTTTTGAGCCCTTATATCTTGGGTTTGTATTATACCAGATACACAAAGTTCCCTTTGGCTTTGCCATTTCGTTACTACAAGAACTTCACTTTTCTGTTATACAATACTTATATTGTACTAGCTGATGCCCGCGACTTTGTCCGCGTGGATTTAGTTTATAAATCCCCTCGGGAACTCCTTGATTTTCCGGGATAAAAAGTAGCCTAGATGTTGACCCGAGTAATAAGCTACCACGTTATAAAATTTTGTAGAAATCTGTGCGGTAGTTTTTACGTGAAAGAAGGACAAACAAACAGACAAAAATTAAATAAAAATCTGTTTTGGGCTCAGTATCGATAGTAAAGCATCCCCCAATTAAAATTTTCAAAATATATTAAATGTACAGAAATCTTCCAGTTACAGTTTTTAACCCCCGACGCAAAAAGAGAGGGGTGTTATAAGTTTAACGTGTCTGTCTGTGTATCTGTGTATCTGTGTATCTGTCTGTGGTAGCGTAGCTGCCAAACGGATGAACCGATTTTCGTTTAGTTTTTTTGTGTCATAGATAATTTTATCCCGAGTGTTCTTAGTCATGTTTCATAAAAATCTGTTCAGCCGTTTGAAGATTATCAGCTCTTTTCTAGTTGATGAGGGGATGTGACTAACTTCCTTATGCCCGATCGATTCGAAATTTGGTACCGTGTTACTTCAATGATATTGAAAGTATATGGTATGGTAACCATGACCTGATCAGCCGTTTGAAGATCATCAACTCTTTAATAGTTGATGAGGGGATCTCATTACCTTCCATATGTCCTATCGATTCGAAATTTGGTACCGTGTTACTTCAATGATATTGTAAGTATATGGTAAGGTAACCATGACTTTAAATATGACATGTTAGAGTAAGGTTTAGATTTCGAAGGAAATACCTTCCTAATATTTATACCTACTTTAGAAAGGACTAAATAAAAGTAAAATTAAAAATTTTAAAAACCCCCCGACACAAAAAATAAACTCTAAAACTAACAAATAATATTTTAAACCTTTAAAATAATTTTATACCTATATATAATTATTATCGTCACATATAATATTAAGTAAGTTCAAATCTTTTTATTTTCCAAGCGTCGTCGTCGTCGCGTCGGGGGACCGCTAAGTGAGAAAATCAGGTGTAGTCGCATTTGCAACAAAAGAATTTACTCCGAAAAATTCGCAAAATCGACACAACCTCCAACATCGTCTGCCCTCACGTGTCGCGCGCGGCATTACGTAGAGCGCGGAAACTTAAGATCGCTCGTACCTAAATGTAATTCGTAATAATTAATTAGCTGTTGGAAAAATACTTTATAAACTTTAGCGGTCCCCCGACGCGACGACGACGCTTGGAAAATAAAAATATTTGAACTTACTTAATATTATATGTGACGATAATAATTATTATAGGTATAAAATTATTTTAAAGGTTTAAAATATTATTTGTTAGTTTTTAGAGTTTATTTTTTGTGTCGGGGGGTTTTTAAAATTTTTAATTTTACTTTTTATTATATGTATAGATAACAGAAAAGTAATGAACAGTGAATAAATTTTTCACCTTACGCCCATGTGAATGTAGCGAAACAGCCAAGCCACATATTTTGCCAATAAGGTGTAGAGTTTGTGAAGTCAGGGCATGTAGAGTTAGAAGTTTGGCTCTACATGATATCTGATAACTTTTTGACAGTGCGAGCCTTATGGTCTCGGCAACATTTTACATGAAAATGTTTTTGGTAGGATTATGTATATATCTATTATTATGGGATTCGACTACCTACGAAAGCATTAGACTCCTTTACTTAAATGTTGGCCAGCTTGGGTCAGCCTTAATTAATAAAGTTTGTTACTATAACTGAAACAAGGTTTGCAGATATTCTCAAATATTAACAAGTAAATTAACAAATTAACTTTTACAGTTAATTAGTTTTATTTTATATCTAAATTTAAAATTATTTAATTCATGTTGGCCAACTTGATATTATGACAAGTCAAGACTTTAACACTGGTTCGTAAAGCACAATATTCTCCTAAGAACCGGCAAGAAACTCGGCAGTTGCTCTTTGTAAAACAATGCAATGGGCGAGGCGTACAGTTCGAAGTACTGATAGGTAGTTGGGGTCCTAAAGTGCTGAACTGGCGTTACGCACGTAACCGAAAAGCGCAGTGATGGCAGACCTCCCACTAGGCGAACCGAGGACATCAAATGAGTCACCGGGAACGTCTGGATCTAGAGCTCCACAAAACTGAGGCTTTTGGATGAAGAATATTTTAATATCTGCGGGATGTAGCCAGCAATATCATTGAATCCAAGATAGGTACTTTCGCTTAACTCAGTATGAGTATCTTAACAATATTAATTGCGCACACAGTGATTAGGCGGTTTTTAAGCAGGCAACTTTATAAGTGTAGGTAGTGATGAAGCACTTTCGTATTTATCACGACTTTAACAAATAAATGAAAGGAGGCTCTTGAGGGCCATTAACTAGGTTCCAGTGGGTAAATCCTATTATCTTGTATTGTAGTATTAAAGGCTCACTAAGGCCCACTTGCAGAAACGCCGGGTTATCCTTTTAACCCAGAGTTAGCAGCTAACTCTGAGTTAAAAGACAGATTTGACAGATTTCGTATAAAGCTTCTGTCAAAATTACAAGGAATAAAATATATTCCTGGGTTAACTAACCCGGCGTCTCTGCAAGCGGGCCTTAATGTGCTTAGATTTAGGGCAGTATTTTATTCACGTATATGTGAGCGTTAAAACAAAATGTTTAAGTTTTAAAACAAGCGTCCATTAACGTTTATAAATATAAACAAATATCGTTTCGACTATTTAGTTCAACGAAACTTGCTTTAATAGTACAATTGAAATGTAACATTATGAATTTTATTATAAGATTCAATTTCAAGTGTTAACTGGTTGTTTTAAGTGTAAGTTTTTTGAGTTTTGCTTTCAACCTTGATCGCGTTGAAAAACTATAAGCGTAAGCGTAAAAGTAGTTTTCGGTTTCCCGACTCTACCCACGTATCTCGGAGACTACGGTTTGCCGTCCCATTGGACTCTGATGGTGATCAGTGATGGGAAGTTAAAATTTCCCACTGTACTCGAATAATTAAAAAAAAATAATTCAAAATTATAAATGATTTAATTCATAAAGACCAACTTGTGGTTTATTTGATAAGAGACGACTACTGGTTTTTAAAATAGGAGGGTTAACAGAATATAAGATCTATGCCTAGAATCTGTATATTTATTCAAAAATATGTATATTGTGGTGAGAAAAATATATAAACACTAGCTTTTGTCCCCGTGAAGAAAACTGTGAAAACATAGGCTTATTATATTTACTAAGTATTTACTACGTGTAAAACATGTACCCACTTTATGGCACGTACGAGACGTGACCATAGGGCACCTCATAGCATATTTTAATTCCGCGATAAAAACCTTGTAATTTATTTCAACAAACTTATAATAATATTAGTTCAGCAAATTTTGCACGTACGTAATATCCAAGCACATCTCTCCCCACCTTTATTTATAAAATTAATTAGTATATAAGATCTTTTGTAAATACGTAATATATGCCACTACCATTAGACACTGCAGTCTGTGTTTCTTTATTCCTTACCTCATCTCTCTGCAAGAACACGCTGTTGCACTGCAGCCGCGGTGTAACGCAACAGTGGTGACCCCGACCGTGAAAAAACCTCAACGTGATTCTGCTCTCCGACGTACGAAGCAGTGATCCTCAACCGAGTCCCCAACGTGTCCAACCAACCAACGAGATCGGCCAACACATCAAGACATCCTCATCATTGTGAGTCACATTTTTTCGTCAACATGGCTCGTCAAACACCTGTCAAAGGTTTCGGCGCTGGCAACTCTACAGACGAACAACTCAACGGCAGCACAGACTTGGTGGCATCAGTCTCAATAGCAGAGAGGATTCCGCAGTTCTGGACGGATTCACCGCGACTTTGGTTCTCTCAATTTGACGCGATTGTGGCTCCGCAGAAACAAGGCGATGAATACAAGTTCAACGCGGTCGTATCAAAATTACCAAAAGACGTCATCCATCAAGTCAGCGACATTTTAACGAGTTCGCCTTCAGAGAACAAATACCACTGCATCCGGGAACGACTCATCAGCTGTTATGAAGAAAGCGAACATCGGCGATTCCATAAGCTTTTGTCTGAGATGGACCTCGGAGATCAAAAGCCATCTCAACTATTAAGAAAAATGAAAGAAGCTGGCTGCGGCAAGATTAATGACGACACACTACGTTTATTATGGATGAGACAACTTCCTCCATCCGTAACCTCCGTGTTAGCGATTTCCGAAAATTTTGCACTGGACAAGCTAAGCGAAATGGCTGATCGCATCTACGAGAACAGCCGCTGCAATACGAACATATCGTCTTCGGGATCAGCTGACATAAATTTAATCACCCAGCTGACGTCACAAATTGCAACGATGCAATTAGAAATTGCAGCGCTACGCAATGACCGCTCGCGAACAATGCATCGACGCAGCAGTTTTAGTCAACCTCGGTACAATAGACCTAGGTCAAGTTCAGGCCTGCATTCACGATCGAAACAACGAAGCAATTTTTGTTACTATCATAAAAACTTTAAAGAAAAAGCTCGAAAGTGTGAAAAACCCTGTTCTTGGGTAAACAAACATTCGGAAAACTAGATTCAGCACAGCGTGCGGCGAGACTCTGTGCTATTCTTCCCTCAAATCGCCTAACGATTACCGACTCTAACAGTGGTTATCGATTCCTCGTGGACACTGGGGCGAACATTTCAGTCATTTCAAAGCCATCACAGAGCTCAAAAATGGCAAGCGAGTTAAAATTATTTGCCGCCAACGGAACCATTATCAATACATATGGAGAAAAAACCCTAACCCTAAATTTGGGGTTACGCCGCCCATTCATCTGGACCTTTGTTATTGCCGACGTCAAGATGCCTATATTAGGAGCTGATTTCCTAGACCACTACCAACTTTTGGTAGACATACACGGAAAAACTTTAATCGACAAAACGACTGAAATCAAGAAACCAATGAATTCTATACGAGTAAATATTCCGTCCGTCCGCTCCATCGACTACAACTTATCCGCTCCTCTCAAACAATTACTGGAAAAGTACGAAAGTATTACAAGGCCAACATCGATGAGAGGACCTACGCAACACAATGTTCAACATCACATCATCACGGAAGGATTTCCAGTATGCGCCAAAGCTCGCCCACTGCCTCCTGACAAGTACAAAATCGCCAAAAAAGAATTTCAAGAGATGATGGAGATGGGAATTTGCAGACCATCCAGTAGCCCATGGGCCAGTCCATTGCACATGGTAAAAAAGAAGAATGGTGAATGGAGACCTTGCGGTGACTACCGCGCCCTTAACAAGATTACTGTTCCAGACAGATACCCGTTGCCAAGGTTACTGGATTTTACATATATCGCAAACGGAAAAAACATATTCAGCAAAATCGACATTAGGAAGGCTTATCATTCTATACCAGTAGCGGAACCCGAGAAAAACGCGATCGTTTCACCGATCGGGTTATACGAATTTTTAAAAATGCCTTTCGGGTTACGTAATTCAGGACAGACCTTCCAGAGATTCATGGATTCAATATTCCGAGATTTAGACTACGTTTTCATTTTTGTCGACGACATTTTAATCGCAAGCAAGTCCGAAGAGCAACACTACAAACATTTGGAAACAGTTTTCAAGAGATTGCAACAAAATGGTATTACAATCAACATGAACAAATGCGAGTTCGCCAAACAAGAACTACATTTTCTTGGTTATCATATAACGAGCCAAGGAATGAAACCAACACAAGAAAAAATTAAAGCAATCATCGATTATCCCAAACCCAAAACTGTGAAGGAACTTCGTCGTTTCCTGGGCATGGTCAACTTTTACAGACATGCAATCAAGCAATCCGCCAATCATCAAGCTCCACTCAACATATTTTTAATTAATTCAAGATAGAACGACAATACGCTGATTAAGTGGAACACAGAGGCCGAGCGTGCTTTTCAACAATGCAAGCAAGATTTACGTGACATTGCAACGTTAGCATTTCCTGATGAAAACGCACCGATCGCAATAATGACCGACGCTAGTTTAAAATGCGTCGGCGCAGTTTTACAACAAAAAGTCAAGCAAAAATGGATACCTATTGCATATTTTTCAAAATCCTTATCGGATACGCAAGTCAAGTATTCAACTTATGATCGAGAGCTACTCGGAATTTATATGGCGGTAAAACATTTCCGACGACTGATAGAAGGTCGCATTTTTACGATTTACACCGACCACAAACCATTGGTGCACGCCTTCGACAAGAAGCCGTCACTAGATGACACTCCGAGGAGAATAAGATATTTGGATTATATATCACAATTTAGCACCGATATACAGCACGTAAGCGGGAATCACAACGTAGTGGCTGACGCCTTATCTCGACTTGTGGAAACTATTACGTTACCCACCGTTATCGATTATTCTGAGCTAGAAAAATACCAAGAAGGTGACATCGAGCTACAGCAACTCAAACAAAATAGGTCAGCAATAGCAATAGCAGTACCCAATACAAATAGCAAGATTTATTGCGACATTTCTACTAGAATTACGCGACCACACATTCCGAAGCAACTTAGAAGAACTATTTTTGACAGCTATCATAACTTCAGCCATCCTGGCAAAAATACGACAAGGAAATTAATCGGAAGAAATTACATTTGGCCTAGCATGAACACAGAAATAAATCAGTGGTGCGATTCGTGCTTACCATGCCAACTATCAAAAGTGCATAGGCACACAGTATCGCCACTAGGGAAATTTACGCCTGCACAGCATTTTTCGCATGAGCAAAGTGATATCGCAGGACCATTCCCTACCTCAACTAACCACAGCAAGATTAAGAAGTCAGTTCGTTTTCAACAATGTTAATTAGTAATAGTTTTTCTTTACGATATATACGTCATTTTTCCCTAAAGGGGGGAATATCTATGGCACGTACGAGACGTGACCATAGGGCACCTCATAGCATATTTTAATTCCGCGATAAAAACCTTGTAATTTATTTCAACAAACTTATAATAATATTAGTTCAGCAACTTTTGCACGTACGTAATATCCAAGCACATCTCTCCCCACCTTTATTTATAAAATTAATTAGTATATAAGATCTTTTGTAAATACGTAATATATGCCACTACCATTAGACACTGCAGTCTGTGTTTCTTTATTCCTTACCTCATCTCTCTGCAAGAACACGCTGTTGTACTGCAGCCGCGGTGTAACGCAACACAATTCTTTATTTTTATTCGAAAGCCAAATACCTAGTTTCATGAATACAAATTGAATCTTCCACCCCTTTTTAATGCCATTGGAGGCGAAATTTCCAATAATTATTTATTTAGTGGGTGGTTTAAGCTGTGTGTGTATCAGTCAGTCAGGTAGGACATCTTTTTATAATTATGTATAAATAATGTGTATAAAGATTATTATTATTTATACATCCTATTATCCTATTAATATTATAAATGCGAAAGTTTGTGAGGATGTTTGGATGGATGGATGGATGTTTGTTACTCTTTAACGCGACAACGAATGAACCGATTTTGCTGAAATTTGGCACAGACATAGATTATAGTCTGGAATAGCACATAGGCTACTTTTCATCCCGGAAAAGCAAACAGTTCCTGCGGGATAGCATCGCTATTTTTTACGCATTTGTCCTTCAAAATACGCGCAATGGAGTCTTAGATTAACGTGATTTTTTTGCACAGGTAAAGTTAAGAGCCTGAAAAATGACAAAGGCTACTTTTTATCTCGGGAAAACAAACGGTTCCTGCGGGATATTAGTATACTACTTTTCACACATTTATCTTTCAAATATGCGCCAACGGAGTTACAGATTGACGTCGTTTTTTGGAGAGGCATAGTTTACGACTTGAAAAGTGACAAAGGCTACTTTTTATCCTGGGTAAGCAAACAGTTCCCACGGGATATTAGTGTTCTACTTTTCACATATTTATCCTTAAATAAGGCGCCAACGGAGTTACAGATTGACGTGGTTTATTGGATAGGCATAGTTGAGGACTTGAAAAGCCCAGGAAAACAAACAGTTCCCGCGGGATATTCATATGCTACTTTTCACATATTAATCCTTCAATTATGCGCCAACGAAGTTACAGATTGAAGTGGTTTTTTTGATAGGCATAGTTGAGGACCTGAAAAGTGAAAAGGCTACTTTTTATCCCGGGAAAACAAACAGTTCCCGCGGGATATTCGTATGTTACTTTTCACATACTTATCCTTCAATTATGCGCCAACGGAGTTTTAGATTGAAGTTTTAGATTATTTTTTAGCACAGGTAAAGTTAAGGGCCTGAAGAGTGACAAAGGCTACTTTTATCCCTGGAAAACAAACGGTTCCTGCGGGATATTAGTATGCTTCTTTTCACATATTTATCCTTCAATCATGCGCCAATATGCATGCATGCATGTATGTATGTATGTATGTATGTATGTATGTATGTATGTATGTATGTATGTATGTATGTATGTATGTATGCTTGCATGCATGCATGTATGTGTATATGTATGTATCTCCTCCTACTAACAATAAATACATTAACTATATCCTATCCTACTTATTATTACTCATATTATCCCACTAATATTATTAATGTGAAAGTTTGTGAGGATGGATGTATACGGATGTATGTTTGTATGGATGTCGTATACGGATGGATGGATGTATGTTCTCTGAGATAGGGGTTGAACTATTTTGACTGTTATACTACATAACTTCGTTAAATTTGAATTAATTTTTATTATTACTTTAACCGACTTCTAAAGAGGAGGAGGATCTCAATTCAACGGAATCTTTTTTTATGTATGTGCACCGATTACTCGAAGACGCCTGAACCGATTTGGATTTTTTTTTTTTGTTTCAAAGGGTGGCTTCCCAGGTGGTCCCATTTAAATTTTAAAGAAATCAGTCGAGCGTTTTTTAAAAAATCTACAATAAATTATATACTTTGTAGTGGCGCGGGCGTTTAAATGTATGCTCCCGGGACAAAAAGTAGCCTGTGTTATTTTGCAGGTCCTTAACTTTACCTGTGTAAAAAAAATCGGCCAAGTGCGAGTCGGTCCTCACTCTTTTAGGGTTTCGTTACAAAAAATTAAATTAATTTTTATTATTTGTTGTTATAGCAGCAATAGAAATACAAAATATGTGAAAATTTCAACTGTCAATCTATTACGGTTTACGAGATACAGGCCGCTGACAGACGGACGGACGGACAGCGGAGGCTTAGTAATAGGGTCCCGTTGGCACCCTTTGGGTACGGAACCCTAAAAACCACGTTGACTATATGCACTTACACTTTATATGGTGAAATATTATAACTGCGAAAGTGCGTTGGTTTGTCCTTCAATCACGCCCAAACAGAGCTACGGATCGACGTGATTTTTTGCAGGGGTACCTATAGTTGAGTACCTGGAGAGTGACAGGCTACATTTTCAGAGTTCCCAAGGCATTTTAAAGGCTAAGTTCACGCAGACGAAGTCGCGGGCATCAGCTAGTTAATAATAACTTACTCGAATCCATTTTTATACGCTAAAGTTAATGTAAATAATCTAAAGTTGTAACAATGCTTAAAGAAAACAGTGATAAAATTGGAAAATTGTATTTTAGTAATAAGTTTTTGGATTAATAAATAAATATTATTATTATTTATTTTAGATTAACTTACATGACATAATATTTAAAGAGCTAAAATTAAATAGTACTATGCCCATATAAATCTTAATAACAAGGCTATAGAAATGCTGTGTGCCACGTCGAATTATGTACAGAACGCATTTCGATTTTCGCCATCTCGCAGCTACAAGTTACAACTACATACACAACTACATACATTACTACGCAATCATGCATATGCATTAAAACAAAACAAACAAAATTAGTGTAGTGGAAAATACTATATTGACAAAGCGTTTTGGTAGTCAGGATCAGATGAGTCTATTGGGAGCTGATAGCTGGACGCTGCCAGACAAATCCCATTAACTTGTGTATTGTTCGTGCTAGGACTTTGTGTACTGTACAAATAGTATAGACACACTTAATTGAGGCAAAATTGGATTGGTGAGTCAGTAATTGATGTGGGTCTGTTTAGTACTGTTTATAGTGAATTATAGTTATAGATTGATTTTCAGATATAAAAAGTAGCCTATGTCACTCTCCAACTATACCCATGCAAAAAATCATGTCGATCCGTAGCTCTATTGAGGCATGATTGAAGGACAAACGTACAAACGAACTCACTTTTGTATTTATAATATTATTAAGTAACTTGAATTTTTAAAAATCCTTTCTTAGCGGGTGTCTGCGTCATAATAGCTAGCCAAATTGAAGCAATGATAGCCTAGTGTTAGTACTGCGATCTCCTATTGGGGGGGGGGGTTTGATCCCGGACACGCCTAAGCTATCTGCGTTTAAGAAAAATATCACTGGCTTCAACGGTGAGAGGAAAAAGTGAGGAAACTTGCACACCTGGAGACTCGCGCTTGCCCTGGAGACTCTGGGAGTCTCCAGCGCGATATATGCACATTCACTACTACAGATACAGCGATGTGTGAGGTAAGCGAACGATGCGATGCATTTGCATCTTTAACTCGCAACTCTTACGGCTTAATTCTCTCTGCACAGCATTCAATGTACATGTGTATGCGTGATGCGTAGTAATGTTATTGTGTATGTAGTTGTATATACATAGTTCGACGTGACACACAGCATTTCGATTGCCTTGTTATTAAGATTTCTATGGGCATAACAATATATTTAAATTTAGCAACTTATTGTGTTTAAGAAAACACAGGTGTAGCGGACATTTGTTTGATGTGCTGACCGAGCATTTTGTCGATCGAGTTTTATTAAACGTTTTGAACTGGCTGCGAGTCAGTTGCTCCTTACCGGCCGCACACATCACACTGTTCCACTGTAGGGTTTAGTAATTTTGTAATTTAATATTAATGTGCAATTAATTAAATATTTAAAGTCACGGAGTAACTTCTTTTAACAAGCCCTATAACCTTGATAGAGAACACGGCGCTGCATACGGAGTAGTAAGGAGATTCTCTAAACCGGTGACGCAATCATCTCCCACAACAGGATTGCATAGTCGGTAATAAAAAAAAAACATTTCGATTTATTTGCTACCTAGTTTATGCCCGCGACTTTGCCCGCGTCGATTTAGTTTTTGAAATCCCGCGCAAATTTTGATTGAAGGACAAACAAACATAATTTTGCATTTATAATATTAGGGAGGAAGTAAGGATATTAGTAAGGATGTAGATAGGATTGTTGAAGTTGTACTTCTTTCCTTCTAAGGCAATAAAACACCGCTGAAAAAAGTTGGTTCCGCATACATGGAAGGAATAATAGTCAAAGTAAACCTATATCTACGACGCACTTAGGAGATGAGGTTGAAATTGATTTCAGTGTTTCTTACAACAGCAGTGTTTTTGTTTCTGTTATAACAAATAGATCTTAATAGATCTTATGAGAAGTAGGTATGTAAGGTCGATAAATCTCAGTATCCAGTACAATGTCCGAGCTCGAGGCTCTGTTCGGCAATTGAGCCCAAATAATGTGGAAGAGACAAAGTCTTTGTTTAACTGAGCCTACAATTGTAATTGTAGTATACATTTTTCTTAGTGACATAAATTTCATAGACAAGTGGGCACGTCCTGAATCTTTTTATTTTTTTCTTTCGGCATCGTTATTCTTACAGTCGCGATCAGTCTCACGTACGATGTTGGATACAATATAGAAAATATAAAACAAGAATAAATACCTACATGATATTACGCGTGCAAAAGCGGCCTTATTATTGCTAACAAAACAATTTGCTAAACAATGCTCTACCAGGCAACCGGTATCGGCTGATGGTCATTGGAGTCCCAAGGTGTTGGAGTGGCGACCCCGCACCGGGAAGCGCAGTATTGGCAGACCCCCCCAACAGGTGGACCAACGACATCAAACGAGTCGCAGGGAGGCGCTGGATTTAGGCGGCGCAAAACCGAGGCCTGTGAAAGTCCATGCAAGAGACCTTTGTCAAGCCGTGGACGTCTATCGGTTGATAAAGAAGAAGAAGAAGAACCGGTATCGATTTTGTTCTTCCGTTTTGATCTTTATGAGTAGATTGGCTTTTGCCCGCGGCTTCGCTCACGTTAAGTTCTAGACGTTAAATTTTCAAAAATCCTTAGCGCATGCTCACGTCATAATAGCTATCTGTATGCCTTTCAGCCGGATCTGTCCAGCAGTGGTTTGAGCAAAAATCAGCCAGTCAAATAAATAAAATAAATACCGTATGGTTGTTGTTTTAATTCAGACTAAAAGAAGAACTACGAAATAATATCATAAGAACTCATTTTTTTTTAAAGAATATCAGCTAAGTTGAAGTTGACTCATATCCTCTCCCCTCCAAATAAGCGGAAAGCTTGTGTTAGGAGTGGGTACGATAATAGTGCAACGGGTGGGGTTCGAACCTGCGACCTTACAGTTTTCAGTTCCCACCTTTAACCGTTGGGCTATTGAGGCTTTAAACTTACAACTACTTAAAACTACAATAATTACAACCCAGCAAAGTTAAATTTGTTTCAAAGAATGAATAGTGGGAAATTAAAAGGTATAATAATATATATTGTCTTTGGTGTCTGAATTAACATTTAATTTCAGCGTTGCCAGCAACTTGAAAAACAATGCAAGTGCTTAACTCGTTGTTTTAAGAAAACAGATCGACTTGAACAATCAGAGCGAAAGTTGCTTAAAACGTTTTGAAGAGTTCTTGAAAACGCTTTTAATTCGTAATTGGAAACTTTGTTGTGAGCTTTTCATTTTCAGTCTTTAAGCTTTTAAAAGCTTGGGCTAGATAGAAAAAATTTAGAGACGTTATATCTGAGTTGTTAAGACTTCTACTCGTTTTATGGGGAGCAAGGCTTCTAATCCCAGGAGGTGCGTATACCTCTAACTTTTCCGAGTTAAGTGTCTTTATGTACATCACTTGCTTTAACGTTTATGGAAGAAATCGTAAGGAAACCCACTCTGAGAGTTCTGTATAGTAATGTTGGTGGTGTGCGAATGTAAATCCGCTCTTGGTAAGCGTGGTGGACTATGACATCAAGCATACTCATTCTGCGTGGAGACCTTTGCCCAATGGTGGGCCGGTGATGGGTGAGACACTTAGTTCCAAGAACTGATAATTGGAGTCCTAAGGCGCTGGAATGGTAACCTCTCATCGAAAAGTGCAGGGTTGGAATCTAAAAGATGGACTAAATACAAACACAAATAAGTTGCAAGGAGCCGTTGAAGGCAATTAGTAAATACGAGTAAGTCCTTGTAAGGCTTGTGGATAGTTTTACAAGGAACTTTTGTTCGACGATGGACGTCTTTCGGTTGAAAAATAATGATAAGAATTCATAGTTATAGTACTACTATTATATATTCTGTGGTTATACTGAGAAGACGTACCCTGCATTATTATTATTTTTTTATCTACACGCTTCTCACCACTAGATCAATGAAAGAAAAATGTTATTTTTAAAGCTTCAACCAGGTCATACGAATTACGAACAGTGTACATTATTCAAATTATATTTGCAGACAGTAAACAGTGGCATCTTTGACAATCTGCTTTTTAGTCAAATTCGTGTCATAGGTATCTTTCGTTTTAAGTCCTGAGCTCAGAATCCAAAACATTTGATCAAATCTGGTTTAGTAAACGTGCAATACCCTATCACTCAATGAGACATAGATTTTTTACAGCTTTTAAAAACTCTCATCTCATTTACTAAACACAGTAAATATTAATATATAAATGGATTTTTTCTTTTTGGAGTTTACTCCTTTAGAATCGATTTTAGGCGCCCGGTATGAGAAAAATTTGAGCAGTGAAATCTGTTTTGAATGACCTCGTTACGTTTTTCACAACGATGCAAATTTCTACCCTAACGTTGAGTAAATAAGGTTGGTTTTCGCTTGAGTTGTCGAATGCGAAAGCGCTTTCGCTTCGGGAAGCCGAGCGCGTACCGATCGGGTCGGAGCGGCGCCGCGAATGCATTACGACGTTTTAAGTAGTAAACTCCAGTCGTGCGTCGGAGCTGACACACACACTTTTATTTTCTATCTTACTTTATTTATCTGCCCTCGGAGAAAATACATAATAGACGTCGCTAGAGATAGTAATCCTGGCCGACGAACGCGTGACACGTTAACCCCTCTCCGACAAGGGTTGTACGAAAATATTCTAAAGCGCCTTCTGAATATACGAGAAAACTAAGTAAAACGGACAGAGTTGAGGGTTATATGGCTGGTTGAGTTCTATTGTGCTGCAGCTGTAGTATGAAATAGAGGGATGTGCGAAGTTTGATGCATGATCGACTTTAGAGGTCCGTATTTGGTATAGGTATAGTAGGGACATAGAAAAATAAAATAAAGCGTCTCAACGTTGCACATAATTATTATCGAAGACTTTAGCTTTGGCCTGATGATTGTTGGGGTCCCAAAGTTCTGGAGTTGCAATCCCGCACCAGGAAGCGATGCGTTAGTAGACGCCCCCCTTTAGGTAGACCTACGTCATCAAATGTGTCGTAGGGAACTGCTGGACGCAGGCGGCGCAAGACGGAGGCCTGTGGAAGTCCATGCAAGAGACCTTTGTTCAACAGTGGAACTCTATCGCTTGTTAAACAACAAGAAGTAGAAGCCTTCGCCTCGGCTCTGAGAAGAACTAATTGGACCTCATAGACTAAGACAAAAGAGTAACTTAATAGAAAATATAGTTTTTTTCTTTCGCTTTGCCAATTTGAACTTAGCGCTAGGTAGTCCAGTTGACTTTTTAAGATTCCGTACACAAAGGGTACCTACGGGACCCTATTATTAAGCTTCCGCTCCTGTCCGTCCGTCCATCCGTTTGTCAGCGGGTTGTATCTCATTAACCGTAATAGATAGATAGATAAACCATCTTGAAATTTTCAAAGAATGTGTATTTCTATTACCGCTATAACATATTGTAATAAAAAAATAGATAGTTAAAAATTAAAGAGTCGTCATCGCCATATAATGATTTTTCAGTTTTTCTCGATGTTAATAATAGCTGGTGTTAAAATTTATAAGATAGCGTTTTTTCGCTTTTAAGCTATTGCATAGCTTTTATCGCGGGCTTTGAACTAGGACAAACAGTTTGAGCGCGGCGACCGAATCAAGAAATTCCGTAACGAAAAAAAACCTAACACCGTCGTTCAGTAAGCGTTCAACATTTTAGAGGTTCACATTTAGCTCTGTTTGGCGCACTGGGCGAGCGGCCGCTTTTTTTAGATGTCGCAGGTTCGAATCTCACTCGCGAAGTAGTGACGGTGCGTTTTTTTTGTTTCTTTTTTATTTATTTTTTTGCATAATTTTTATTATGCAAAAAAAATATTGCATAAATATTATAATTGCATAAGTTGATAAAAATGCTATGCAATAGCTTTACCGCGGCAGTCCCCGAGTGCCACTTAATTTTTTTTAATATGTAATAAAAACGTAATAGTCCCGCGACGGTTGTAAGCCACAAATTAATTTTGAATTAAAGCCTCTTTCGCTATTTTCATCCCAATTTATATCCGGGCCAGGATTAGGTAACAGACATCGTAACAGGTATTAATTCCTAACCGACGAGCGCGTGACACGCTAACCCCGCGGCGAGGGTAGCTAAAAAATATCTAAATCACGAAATATTTCCTTGAAAATTGAGTTATGGTTCATTCGCACTGACGAAATAGCGTTGTCATCGTTGTCAGTTGTCCAATCCGTCATCCAATCCTGCCGAAAATATGGAACCGAACGGATTTAAAAAAGGTGGTGAATCATGCTCCTGATTAACAATTTGTTTTCATACAAACAATAAATGTATAGCAACCAGCATAATGTGGTATAGGTATTGGTTGATTACGATAGTTAAACAACAATGAAGACGGTGACAGGATGGGTGACTATCTGGCTATTTTGGTGGTCGAAAATTAGAATCTTCTTGTTATTAACTGATAGACGCCCACTCTCAAAAGTCTTTTGTATGGACTTCACCATGCCTCGATCTATGGCTGTCTCTATCCATCATCGTTCGGCTCCATACGACTCCTTTGATGTCGTCAGTTCAAATAGTGGGAGGTCTGTCAACACTTCGCTTACTGGTGAGAGGTTGCCAGTCTAGTGAAATATGTAGATAGGTACCCCACCTATTAATTACCACTTCAGCTTCGCGACTCAATGAGGTCAGTTGTTAATTCTGCCCCCCGATTGTCTAAAAGTTGCCGATCAAAATCTTATTCATGAAGTAAAACAAACCATAACAGCATTAAACTAGAGCTCAATAGAATAGAATAGAATAGAATAGAAATGTTTTTTATTCAAATAAACTTTTTTACAAGTGCTTATGAATCGTTGATGAGTCTACCACCGGTTCGGAATGCCGTTCCTGCCGAGAAGAACCAGCAAGAAACTCGGCAGTTGCAATTTCGTGTATGCATTCTCGTACGTTTAGGTATGTAGGATACGCTCCATAACGCTCCATGTTAGAATTGGTTGTACTGAATTTGTGACTTTAAACCAAAGTTTAAAGAAAGTTATGAAGTGACAAACCCGTTTCGAAAATTCAAAAGTCCTGGACAAAATAACAGGAATATGGGTAAAAAGTAAACCATAGTATGAAGTTTCCAAGAAAGTCGAATTATGTTACAATTTATTCAAAACAAAATCCCAATTGCAAAGTAAACAAAGAGCAATGATAAGCTCACCAACAAAAAATGCGTGCGGAATAAATCTGAATAATGCCGCGCTTGCAAAGTGGATCCTTACTTGCAAAAGTTTTCCGGCCGCAAACTAAATTTAATAAAAAGATTAAAGAAGACGACAGCTTTAGATGTTTTCGGAAAAGAAATCAAATTGACCTTGGCTAAGACCCGTAACAACGTCGACCCTAATTGAATATCGTTTGAATAAAAATTTTGAGCGCTTCTGGATTAATATAGCTTTATATTGTAAGTAGTTTTTGCACGAATTCGACTGCGAGGAAAAAGGTTTTAATAACTACAAATTAACTAGTGGTTCACCCCGAACTGAGACCTCGCGGTAACGGTATCCCATGATTATTCATTCAATCGATACATGACGACCAAAACTAACATTTTTACTATGCCCGTTTTCACCAAACATACCTATATCATCCCCTATGTAGGAGTTTTTACGTAGGTAGCTCCAAAACACAATCCTAAGTCCTGACATCGGTCCCAAAGTCCTTTTAGGTGTCCCGTACAGGATCGTGATAAAGAAGTTGACAGTAATCATCACCTAACTTATCATAGGTAGCCCGTAAAGGTTAGGGAACGTCAGTGAAAACATTGAATTATTATGTAGGTACTAACGAGTGAAAACGGGTTAGGGGCATCTGTACAAATCGTCATCTATCGATGCGAATAGAAAATATACAAAATGCAGCAATTAATAGTTTATTGAAGTTTGATATTTAACTAAAGAATAATTTTAATTGAATAATGTGTTATTATATTTTGTACCTAAATAATAGTAGTCGACGCAAAACTGTTTTTGGGATAGATCGTAGTCGTAACTCCTAGTAGTCCTAGTTCCATGGAATAGTAAATGAGTGCGCCATTTATTAGCATTATTGTGAAGCTATGTGAAATTTACTGATGCTCATTAAAAATTAAATAATCTCGTTTCTTTATAATATTCATATCATTTTAGTATTTGTTGTTCAAGTACAGGATACAAGTGAAGTAAAAAAATAAGTACAGGTTGAAAATATATTATAGCCAATTTTCCCAGAGAGCGTCTTCAAGCGAGCGTATTAAATCGCCACTTTGAAAGCCCCCCATTTCGTCAATTTTAGGAAAAAAATTAAAAAAAAAATACGTTTGTACTCTGTTCCAAATTGTCTTTAAAATAATACAGAGAAACCAGGAAGCGATGCGTTAGTAGACGCCCCCCTTTAGGTAGACCTACGTCATCAAATGTGTCGTAGGGAACTGCTGGACGCAGGCGGCGCAAGACGGAGGCCTGTGGAAGTCCATGCAAGAGACCTTTGTTCAACAGTGGAACTCTATCGCTTGTTAAACAACAAGAAGTAGAAGCCTTCGCCTCGGCTCTGAGAAGAACTAATTGGACCTCATAGACTAAGACAAAAGAGTAACTTAATAGAAAATATAGTTTTTTTCTTTCGCTTTGCCAATTTGAACTTAGCGCTAGGTAGTCCAGTTGACTTTTTAAGATTCCGTACACAAAGGGTACCTACGGGACCCTATTATTAAGCTTCCGCTCCTGTCCGTCCGTCCATCCGTTTGTCAGCGGGTTGTATCTCATTAACCGTAATAGATAGATAGATAAACCATCTTGAAATTTTCAAAGAATGTGTATTTCTATTACCGCTATAACATATTGTAATAAAAAAATAGATAGTTAAAAATTAAAGAGTCGTCATCGCCATATAATGATTTTTCAGTTTTTCTCGATGTTAATAATAGCTGGTGTTAAAATTTATAAGATAGCGTTTTTTCGCTTTTAAGCTATTGCATAGCTTTTATCGCGGGCTTTGAACTAGGACAAACAGTTTGAGCGCGGCGACCGAATCAAGAAATTCCGTAACGAAAAAAAACCTAACACCGTCGTTCAGTAAGCGTTCAACATTTTAGAGGTTCACATTTAGCTCTGTTTGGCGCACTGGGCGAGCGGCCGCTTTTTTTAGATGTCGCAGGTTCGAATCTCACTCGCGAAGTAGTGACGGTGCGTTTTTTTTGTTTCTTTTTTATTTATTTTTTTGCATAATTTTTATTATGCAAAAAAAATATTGCATAAATATTATAATTGCATAAGTTGATAAAAATGCTATGCAATAGCTTTACCGCGGCAGTCCCCGAGTGCCACTTAATTTTTTTTAATATGTAATAAAAACGTAATAGTCCCGCGACGGTTGTAAGCCACAAATTAATTTTGAATTAAAGCCTCTTTCGCTATTTTCATCCCAATTTATATCCGGGCCAGGATTAGGTAACAGACATCGTAACAGGTATTAATTCCTAACCGACGAGCGCGTGACACGCTAACCCCGCGGCGAGGGTAGCTAAAAAATATCTAAATCACGAAATATTTCCTTGAAAATTGAGTTATGGTTCATTCGCACTGACGAAATAGCGTTGTCATCGTTGTCAGTTGTCCAATCCGTCATCCAATCCTGCCGAAAATATGGAACCGAACGGATTTAAAAAAGGTGGTGAATCATGCTCCTGATTAACAATTTGTTTTCATACAAACAATAAATGTATAGCAACCAGCATAATGTGGTATAGGTATTGGTTGATTACGATAGTTAAACAACAATGAAGACGGTGACAGGATGGGTGACTATCTGGCTATTTTGGTGGTCGAAAATTAGAATCTTCTTGTTATTAACTGATAGACGCCCACTCTCAAAAGTCTTTTGTATGGACTTCACCATGCCTCGATCTATGGCTGTCTCTATCCATCATCGTTCGGCTCCATACGACTCCTTTGATGTCGTCAGTTCAAATAGTGGGAGGTCTGTCAACACTTCGCTTACTGGTGAGAGGTTGCCAGTCTAGTGAAATATGTAGATAGGTACCCCACCTATTAATTACCACTTCAGCTTCGCGACTCAATGAGGTCAGTTGTTAATTCTGCCCCCCGATTGTCTAAAAGTTGCCGATCAAAATCTTATTCATGAAGTAAAACAAACCATAACAGCATTAAACTAGAGCTCAATAGAATAGAATAGAATAGAATAGAAATGTTTTTTATTCAAATAAACTTTTTTACAAGTGCTTATGAATCGTTGATGAGTCTACCACCGGTTCGGAATGCCGTTCCTGCCGAGAAGAACCAGCAAGAAACTCGGCAGTTGCAATTTCGTGTATGCATTCTCGTACGTTTAGGTATGTAGGATACGCTCCATAACGCTCCATGTTAGAATTGGTTGTACTGAATTTGTGACTTTAAACCAAAGTTTAAAGAAAGTTATGAAGTGACAAACCCGTTTCGAAAATTCAAAAGTCCTGGACAAAATAACAGGAATATGGGTAAAAAGTAAACCATAGTATGAAGTTTCCAAGAAAGTCGAATTATGTTACAATTTATTCAAAACAAAATCCCAATTGCAAAGTAAACAAAGAGCAATGATAAGCTCACCAACAAAAAATGCGTGCGGAATAAATCTGAATAATGCCGCGCTTGCAAAGTGGATCCTTACTTGCAAAAGTTTTCCGGCCGCAAACTAAATTTAATAAAAAGATTAAAGAAGACGACAGCTTTAGATGTTTTCGGAAAAGAAATCAAATTGACCTTGGCTAAGACCCGTAACAACGTCGACCCTAATTGAATATCGTTTGAATAAAAATTTTGAGCGCTTCTGGATTAATATAGCTTTATATTGTAAGTAGTTTTTGCACGAATTCGACTGCGAGGAAAAAGGTTTTAATAACTACAAATTAACTAGTGGTTCACCCCGAACTGAGACCTCGCGGTAACGGTATCCCATGATTATTCATTCAATCGATACATGACGACCAAAACTAACATTTTTACTATGCCCGTTTTCACCAAACATACCTATATCATCCCCTATGTAGGAGTTTTTACGTAGGTAGCTCCAAAACACAATCCTAAGTCCTGACATCGGTCCCAAAGTCCTTTTAGGTGTCCCGTACAGGATCGTGATAAAGAAGTTGACAGTAATCATCACCTAACTTATCATAGGTAGCCCGTAAAGGTTAGGGAACGTCAGTGAAAACATTGAATTATTATGTAGGTACTAACGAGTGAAAACGGGTTAGGGGCATCTGTACAAATCGTCATCTATCGATGCGAATAGAAAATATACAAAATGCAGCAATTAATAGTTTATTGAAGTTTGATATTTAACTAAAGAATAATTTTAATTGAATAATGTGTTATTATATTTTGTACCTAAATAATAGTAGTCGACGCAAAACTGTTTTTGGGATAGATCGTAGTCGTAACTCCTAGTAGTCCTAGTTCCATGGAATAGTAAATGAGTGCGCCATTTATTAGCATTATTGTGAAGCTATGTGAAATTTACTGATGCTCATTAAAAATTAAATAATCTCGTTTCTTTATAATATTCATATCATTTTAGTATTTGTTGTTCAAGTACAGGATACAAGTGAAGTAAAAAAATAAGTACAGGTTGAAAATATATTATAGCCAATTTTCCCAGAGAGCGTCTTCAAGCGAGCGTATTAAATCGCCACTTTGAAAGCCCCCCATTTCGTCAATTTTAGGAAAAAAATTAAAAAAAAAATACGTTTGTACTCTGTTCCAAATTGTCTTTAAAATAATACAGAGAAACCCTATGAATCGCAAAAAAAAATTTTACTTCGCATTCGCTTCTATGAGAGCCCCCCTGAAATAAAGATTTTTATAACTTTTTAAGCCATTTTCGGCTGGAGGCCATCGGTTTACATATTATATCTAAATTTGAAGTAATTACGTTCAGTAATTCAAAAGCTATAAGGTTCTGACAGACGGAAGGACGGACAGACGGACGGACGGACAAGTGCAAATCGCTCTAGTAAACTCAGAGACCTCGCTTCGCTCGGTCAAATATTAATAACAAGCTTTAACTTGCTGGGTATATCATCAGATCCTGGATATCATATAGGACCAGAGAAAACAAGCCCAAGCTCGATGGGGTTACATCGTTTTATTATAGAGTTCCGATAGCCTTCTTCTAGCTAAATCATAAGATCAGCTCGATAATAATAATAATACATTATTTATTTGCAGAAAATATTGTACAAAACATGTTCTGTCAATAGCGACATGCAAATATTATATTATAATATTGTGTATGTCAGTTTATAAATTATAAATTACTAATTTATTACTAATTTATGTCAAAGAACTCATTTGTCGAGTAAAAACACTTACTGACGAGCCACTCACGCAGTTTTCTTTTAAATGCACGCAATGGTAACTCCTTTATATTTTATTATAAATCACAATAAAATTGCAATGTCATCCGATTTACATAAATACATGCCAAACAGCCCAATCGAAAACCGGGAAGTGGTTCTAATTCATCTTGCAAGATTTGACCTAAACATACATACATACATTACAAGATAAATAAAAGCTTGTAAAAATCCCGCGAGTAAATTTTTACTTGGCTTGTCACTGTTTTTTCCAGATAAAGCCTTTGTCACTCTCCAGGTCCTCCACAGTTATACCCATGCAAAAAATTACGTCGATATCGCGGTATCTCAGCTTTGCTACAATACGAGTAGTCAAGATAGACTATGCGCTGGTTTTCGGGGGTGACGTAACGGGCTAAAAATAAGATAAAGAAGAAGAAACATGTTCCAATAATCATCATCAACCCATCAACGGCTCACGCGTTCGCAGCGAGCGAGCTGCTTTCCGAACCGGTGCTAGAGTCATAAGAGCCACAGGTTGGCCTACGTGAAATAAATAATTTTGAATTTTGAATTTTTTTTTAATTTTGAGAGCAGGTCTCCTCTCAAGAAGAAGGGTTATAGGCCATAGTCCACCAAGCTAGCCCAATGCGAATTGGCGGACTTCATACACCTTCGAGAACATTATGGAGAACTCACAGGTGTGACAAGCATGTGACAATTAAATTCTTAAACGCACATTACATCGAAAAGTCATAGGTGCGTCCCGGGATTGAAACTGCGACCCCGCGAATAGGAGACCACAGTCCTAACCACTAGGCTATCACTGCTTCTCTAATAATCCAATAATAATTCATAAATATAATTAAATGCAAACATACACATAAGCAGATACATTGCATTACACATAATATGGTGAAAAGTACGTATATTTGTAGTAGTTTTACTTTCTGATTATTACTTGACAAAAAATAACTAAAAAGTCGTACTTTTCTCCGCACTCGATGTACATAACCAAGCCATAAGAATAATGATAACAAAAAATTTATTCCCCTTCCGTAACGAAAAAGAATAAAATAACAATAATCGCAAACATTATCGTACAAGTCATATCAAATTGAAATACAAACAAAGTGATGAGGAAAATCAGGACATAATAACGAATTCATATGCTGTCTCTAGCATGTTGATTCGTGCAGAATATATTGGTGTATTTATTTTACAAGAATTTCTTAATAATAACATGTATTTTTGTGAAAGCGGTATGAAATAAGTTAAAATGAAATGCTTTTCCTTCTTTTGTCAAAAGAATATTTTTATGGAAAATAATAATTTATGATTAGAATAGAAAGTTTTATTCAAATACTTTTTACAAAGTGCTTTTGGATTGCAAAGTCAATCTGCTAGGTTTAGAATGCCAAACCGACTAAAAAGGAAAAGCAAAAAAAACTAGGCGGTTGCTCTTTTAAATAACAAAATTATGCTTTTAATTTAATAGATAGCTGCAGGTCGAGCAGCTTCTATTTGAGGCAAACTGTAACAAGTTTCATCCATCACCACATAACGTATGGTTCTGTGAGGTTTTTGGGCGTTAATGTGCTTAAATATGACTCGGATATTGAGGCAGATTGAGACAAGAAACACGCCTATAACAGATTTTCATAAATAAAACAATTGTTTTTATTAATCGTTAAATTAATGAACCGCAAACTAACTTTGTTTGTAAAGGTTTATTGTTAATATCAAAAAAACTATGCTAGGCTAAAAACTAGGCTATATAGGTTGGGCCCCTATTATACAAAACTATTCCAAATTTCATGTCGATAGCTTTAATAGTTACTAAAATAATCGACTGTGACAGACGGAGGGACGGAGAAAGTCTCACCATAAGGGTTCTATACTTACTTATACCATTTTAGTACGGAACCCTAAAAAGAAAACTTATAGAAAATGTGCCAACCATCATTGTTTTCACTCGTGCTTTCCAGGCAAGAGTGACATTGTGAATGAGCCTTTATACAACTACTCATGTTTGTTGTGTCGTAACTTTACTTGAGAACTGCGGCGGACATTTTAGTTCTGAAACTTTTGGCTAAATAACATTCCGTGGGAAAATATGTTATGTGAAAAACTTTGCGCTTTAAGGCTTATTTATAAACAACGCTACGAGCAGAATTAATGAATTTGATAATATTTTTTTTATCAAATTCAGTCATTTTATAAATTGTTTTATCAAATTCAGTTAATGGGTGAATGCTAATAGCTACAGGCATCAAAATGGCATAAGAAATATTAATTAACCAGAATAAAACAGTTTTTTTTAATATATAAATGAGAGTGCCAATAATATTCTTAATGAAGATTTGAAGAACAAAGAAAGAATTCAAAGTGTGCTTTCACTACCGCCGTTTTTCGACGAATTCCTGATGTTCTATGACGTAACAACGACTGAAACACAATATTTATGCTCTTAGGCCCGCTTGCAGAAACGCCGGGTTATCCTTTTAACCCAGAGTTAGCTTCTGCTTTGACAGACTTCGTATAAAGATTCTGTCAAAATTACAAATTTACTCCTGGGTTAAACCTAACTTATAGGCTTTATAAGAATTCAAAGGAATCAATGATACCAATTATTAATGGTTTAATTATTTAATTATAGATTTCAAACGTCTTGCTATTTGAAAAGATAAATTGCTGAGTTACCGTTTTCCGTAGTACGGTTCTCAGTAAAAGCCGCTTTTGATAGCAAATTAAATCATTAGAACCGCAAGAGCTCTTAGATTCCAGACAATAAAGGTCACTGCACTAGAAGCAATTGGCTTTGCTTCAGCCGTCCATAAGATAGTTAAGCTACATGTGGTAAATTTTGTTTTGAAAAGAGCAACTGCTGAATTTCTTGCCGGCTCTTTCAGAAGAATCTGCTTTTCGAACCTTTTTTTGGTGGTAGAGTCCTGACTTGTGATAAAAGTCACGTATTAACCTCATTAGGTACTTCTTACAAAATTATTTCATATTTTACTAGTTATAGGTACATTTTTAAAAACCTAACTTCCTTTTTTTCTATGTCGCTAACAAAAACTAGTAATAATATAGTTACAACAAGACATTAGCTGTTCTATTTCGTTTCCCCGTTCAATGATCATTTATGACCTATCGAAAATCCGTGTAGTTTGTGTGTTAGCCATGTAGGTAGGTATAAAACAGATCGGGTGATCCGATAAGGGAGTAAATTATTGCCTGCTGGTTGCCTGCTGGTGACTGCAAACAAGCCTTACTGAAATTTATTTGGGCTATGTGTACATTATCAGACGTCATCAATCCCGATGACATCGGGAGACGCAGGGAGCCGCTGGATACAGGTGCACAAAACTGAGACATGTGGGGTTCTACAAGAGGACTACGTCCAGCTATGAACGTGTATTGCTGCGTGAAAATTATACGTGGACAAACGCTGTAAACTTCAGTAAATTATTATGTTTTAATTTACCTATCAAGATATTATAAAGTAATCTTAAGTAAATTAATAAATAAGCCTTTTATTACTGAAAAAAAAGAAGAACAGTACAAATTCTTATTCTATTCACAGAGTTCCCTAAAACATACTTAAAATAAGTTTTAAAATACAATGAGATTATGATGAAATATATTAGAGCTTAAATAGTATTACTTAGTAATCAGTTCACTTATCTTTAACCGCTTGTCCTGATCTTTCACAGAGACTCTAAAACACACAATGTACTTCTTACAACAAAATAGGGTAAAAAGAAAAACGTGTAAGTGCCAGTTAACTGGCACACGTTTTTCACGTTTTGTGACTTAAGTCACAAACGTGATAATTTCAGTAACTATTTTTCTTTCACTATATTTTACTATTATTTTTAAATCTTTTTAATCGACCGAGCGAAGCGAAGGTCTTTGAGTCTACTTGAGTGAATTTGCACCTGTCCGTCCGTCCGTCCGTCCGTCTGTCAGAGCCTTATAACTTCTGAATTACTAAACGTAATTACTTCAATTTTAGATATAATATGTAAACCGATGGCCTCCAGCCGAAAATGGCTTAAAAAGTTATAAAAATCTTTATTTCAGGGGGGGCTCTCATAGAAGCGAATGCGAAGAAAAAAAAATTTTTTTGCGTTTCATAGGGTTACAGGACCTCATTTTAAAGATAATTTGGAACAGAGTACAAAAGTATTTTTTTTTAAATTTTTTCCTAAAATTTACGAAATGGGGGGCTTTCAAAGTGGAGATTATATTTGACCTCACAACGGAATAACCATTGAAAGCTGGGGCTTGAAAGTTTTATAATTTTAGCGTAATATCATGTACTTGAACAACAAATACTAAAATTAGATAAATGTAATAAGGAAACTAAATTATTTAACTTTTAATGAGCAGCAACAACAGAACTTCACAATGATGTCAATAGATGGCGCTCTCATCTCATATAGCAAATGCAGCTATATGTAACATATTATTCAAATAAAATTATTATTTAGTCATTTAGCAAACATCAATAAAACTTCACGTTTCAGTTTGTGTTTACATGTTTTCTGATCGTGTCGATAGTTGACGCTGTGTACAAGTAATTAATTTGAATGTTCCAAAAAACTATACCTAAGTTTGATTGAGGCCTTGAGGATTTCACTATAACAGTTCCCTAACCTTTACGGGCTACCTATGTTAAGTTAGTTGACACTTTCTGTCAACTTTGTTATTACGAACCTCTACGGGAGAACTAAAGGTGAAAATGACATTGGGATGTTAGGATTGTATTTAGAGGCTACCTACGTAAAGAGACTTCTACAAAGAGGATGATTTAGGTATGGTTGGTGAAAACGAGCATAATAATAATGTCAATTTTGATCGTCATGTATCTATTGAATGAATAAGTAATTATGGGAAACCGTTACCGCGAGGTCTCAGTTCGGGGCGAACCACTAGTGTATAATTCGTTTTTAGTTTCTAAAGAAAGTAATGAGTTCTATGTAATGTGCTAAAACAATGATCCTTTTGGTCCCCCCCCCCTCTGCCACCTAAATGGTTGTTTATAGAATACGTATTACACCTATTGTAAGTTGCATATTTTGTAGTGTATTATAGTATTTAAACCATGGAACTCAAGATAGATATATTCAATATTCATAAATAAAATAAAAGCACTATCCTAGGTCAGCAATAATATTTGTGACTTGCAACTGCGGAACCTACACTGCGCGTGGTCCGTCACGCACTTGGGCGTTTTTTTTACCGGTAATAATATAATCAGCAAGCGGAAATTGTGGACATGTTTTAAATATAGACTCAATTTACGCGTGGTGTTTTTTAAACTTGAATAAAGAATGTTGTCAGGAAAACGTTATCAGCGACCGTAATAAATAAAAATGTTAAATACTGAGCCCAATCACAGCATAATTTTCTAATTTTCAACGGCTTAGGGAAGTCACTAAATAAGCGTTTATCACGCACAAAACACTGTCTGAAAGAGTGGTTACGTATAACTTATGGATATTTAACACGAATTGAGTGGTTATAATAATAAATTTAAGAAAAATACCGACTTTATTTTTAGCCAAAACTTCATCGGTAAATTCTTGTATTTTATTGATGTTGAAAGAGATTTATGTATGTTTGAAAGGGTTTTTTAATAGAAGCAGGTGTTATTATAGAAAACATGCTCGTACAATCATGACTATACCCTGTCCAACGTTTATTTTCTTTTTGACAGCTCAGTCTCACTCTCTCACTATACCCTGTCCAACCGTTTATTTTCTTGAACTGTCAAAAAGAAAATAAACGTTTGGACTGGGTATAGTACGTATTCGCTACACAAAACTAATCAATTGACATGCGTGTATAAAAATATATTGCCACCGTTTTCATAAAGTTCCCTGAGGAAACAAATAGTACTAGATAATTTTATATTATTCAAGTCGATGGAGGAATTTCATGGTGTTGAGGGTTTAAAAACATGCAACCATCTATGTTATTTTCTGTTTATTTGAACTTTTTTACAAAATTTTGCAACGAATTTATGTAGGGTCCTTAGTATTCTCTGTAGACAACCAAGGAAACTCTTCCATTTCTGGACAAATATCTTACAAAAGAAAAAGAAAGAGATAAATTCAGGAAGGTGGTAGAACTTATCCTTACTATTATATTATAAATGCGAAAGTGTGTTTGTTTGTTGGTTTGTTGGTTTGTCGTTCAATCACGCCGCAACAGGGCTACGGATCGACGTGATTTTTTGCATGGGTATAGTTGAGGACCTGGAGAGTGACATAGGCTACTTTTTATCCCGGAAAATCAAAGACTTCCCGAGGGATTTTAAAAACTAAATCCTCGCGGACGAAGTCGCGGCCATCAGCTAGTACACTAAGAAAGAAGAAAGAAAATGTGTGGAATAAGTAACGAATCCTTAGTACGTGACGTATGTATACACACTTATTGTCGAGAAAATAATGTAAAACTAGGGTGACCATAACTTTAATATTATCTGTGTGTATTTACTTATATAAAAATCAATTGCTGTTCTTTAGTCCGGCTAAAATTCAATAAACTAGCCAAGTGTGAGTCGGACTCTCGCACCGAGGGTTCCGTACTCCAGAAGTATTCAAGTAAAACGATAATATTATATTAATTTGCTTAATTACATATTTTTTTGTTTTTATTGATCGTTAACTTTATTTGTAGAGGTTTATTGTTAATGTCATTAAAATAAATAAAAATTTGTTTTAGAATGTACAGGTCCAAAGCCCATTCATATGATACCCCAGTGGGTATAGAACCTTGCTTTTAAATTTCAAACCTCTGATTTTACCCCTCTTTTAATTTTAAATAATTAAAAATAATTTTCTATTTTTTTTTACTTACATGATGTTGGGCCACTATTATATACAACGATTCCAAATTTCATGTTGATAACTTTAATAGTTACTAAAATAATCGACTGTAACAGACGTACGGACGAAGAAAGTCGCACCATAAGGGTTCCATTTTTACCATTTTGGTACGGAACCCTAAAAACGGCATTGACTGTTTTAAATTGTTTTGTTCGGTTCATCTTAAAATATGGGTGGTTTAAAAACAAAATAATAATAATATTACAGAAAACCCCAAAAGAACAGCTGAAAAATCGAATAAATCAAAATTGGTAATTTTGTATTTTATGAATATTCACTTCGGATTACTTTCAATATTGTTATAGCGCCAATAGTAATACACACTCTGTGAAAATTTCAACTGTCATACTATTACGGTTTATGAGATACATCCCGCTGACAGACGGACGGACGGACGGACAGCGAAGGCTTAGCAATAGGGGTCCCGTTGGCACCCTTTGGGTACGGAACCCTAAAAAGAATGAATGAAACCGGACTACGCGTTAATGAAATAGCGAGAGCGAAGCCGCGAGTAAAAGCTTGTATTTAAATAATTAAATTAAATTCTACACACACACTCAACAAAGCGGTAAAAATAGTTTTATATCGTGAATGGTGATTCAGTTCTATAGAGGGAATAAGTTTTTATTTCCTGAATACCGCCTATTATGCTTTGAGGGTTATCCTCAATTTCGCATGTGAATTTGGGCATTCGTTAAAACCGATTCTGCCTATTCAGTTTATATTAGGCTTACACATCCGAGCTCTAGATTACCCCTTTTATTTGTTCTGAGCAAATGTGTGGAGCCTTTTTCATAAAATGCTGATAAGAATTACCGAGCGGTGGAAACAAGGGTCGGATTTGGTATAATTAATTTCGTATCGTATAATCTTTGAAATTGTATCATAGAGATATTTTATTCGCGGACAAGATAGATAGTCCTTGTCTGCTATATCTCATCTGATGGTAAGTGAAGATCCAGTCTAAGATGACAGTAGGTTAACTTGGAAGGTGTCATGGTGTCGTAGTTTTAAGTGTTTTCAAACCTATTTATTCGTGTTGATTTCTAGCTTCGTAGCTATTCATATGTGATTGAAATCCATCCTATTAGCACGAAACGCTTTATTTCGTTTCTAAAACGAACCGTTGAGACATGGGACGCTTTTCCGGCGTCCGTGTTTGCTGACCCGGATAAGTTGAGTACATTTCAAGACAAGGAATAGGGTGAATAGGTATCTTCTAGGCAAGCGCGCTGCAACCTAGACCTTAAACTGATGAGGCCTAATTTGGAGGTACGACGGAAAGAACTAACTTTCCATCATTAATTGTCGTCAAGTGCAAGTATATCTCGGAATTTAAAAAAAAAGAAGCGTTTTCGGCTAAACTACCACTTGCCTAGTAAATAATTTAATATAAAAAAATCTTTTTGAAAAACCGACTTCAAACACCCGCGGCATTACAAAGTATATAATTTATTGTAGATTTTTAGGGTTCCGTACCCAAAGGGTACCAACGGGACCCTATTACTAAGCCTACGCCGTCCGTCCGTCTGTCAGCGGGCTGTATCTCGTAAACCGTAATAGGTAGACAGATGAAATTTTCACATATTATGTATTTCTATTGCCGCTATAACAACAAATAATAAAAATTAAATTAAATCAAAAAAATTAAATTAAAATATTTCCATGGGTACATGAAAATATTTTAATTTAATTTTTTTTTTAACGGAACCCTAAAAGAGCGAGGCCCGACTCGCACTTGGCCGATTTTTTAAAAACCACCCAACCTATTTTGATAAAATTTAAATGCGATCACTTGGGAAGTATACACTTTCAAACAAAAAAAGAATTTTCCAAATGGGTTAAGGCGGCTTTGAGTAATCGGTGAACATACATAATATAAAAAAAAGATTCCGACGAATTGACGAATTGATAACCTCCTCCTTTTTTTAAGTCGGTTAATAAAAATAGCACGCCCGCAGGAACGGCTAAGGTAGGTGAATGAAGTGAAGTACGTCGAATGGAAAAGTTGACAATGCAACTTTGACATGGTAGGGAAAGGCTTTTTGTTAAACACGACTTAGTCTCAATAAAGTAGACTTTCAACATGTTACGGTGTTTAAAGTTACCTTGGATCACAGAGATTTTTATTTTATTTTAGAAAGAGAGGATGCATGCCAGAACCAAAGTAGGCCTTTTGACTAAGTATGGTCAGTCTTGATCATTGATCAAATACAATAATGAAATTAAACAAATTGAAATATGGGTAAAATTGTATGTACTTCGTCATTGTACATTATCAAAAACTGTCAGGCATACTGATATCCACATTATATTTAACTAATTGACGCCCGCGACTTCGTCCGCGTGGATATAGTTTTTAAAATCCCTCGGAACCTCTTTGATTTTCTGGAATAAAAAGTAGTCTATGTCACTCTCCAAGTCCTCATATATACCCATGCAAAAAATCACATCGATCCGTGGCTCTGTTGCGGCGTGATTGAAGAACAAACCAACAAACTAATAAAATTGTATCACGCATAGTCTCTTATGTTGTAAACTTGATTAAGCAAGATGTGGGCTGAAACACTTTATAATTAAACCACTAAGCATTGCGTGGCAGCCACACACGCAAGTTTAATCCGATGGGTCTGTAAATGTAATTAACGATCTAGAAAATCTAAGTATTTCATTCCGTACCTAGTTAGAACACGATAGGTTGCGTCATCTGCAGTATATTTTCAACTTAGGTGCCATTCCTGGTGAAGTTTAGTTACTAATATTTTACACAGATTCTAGAATGTAGGCAACACACATCATCGTAGTCGTCTTCTCAACTTTGTTTACGTATATTTTTTAAAAATAGTATATATAATATGTAGTAGTTTTTAAATATCCCGTGGCAACTCTTTGATAAAGATTAACCTATTCCTATGAAACTACAGAGAAAACTATCCTTACTAATATTATAAATGTAAAAATTTGTTTGTTTGCTGGTTTGTCTGTTAATCCTGCAGCAACAGAGCAACAGTACGATAATGTGATGATTTGCAAAGATGTAGTTGAGGACTTGGAAACTCCACACGTGCGAAGTTGCAAATACTAGCAGAAGCTAGTATTTTTCATGATTGATTAAGGGTAGGTGTGCGAAATCAAATTGCGCATGAAACAGGCGTTGCCGATAGGGTAGCAGCTAATATATAATTTAATATCACAGATTTATGGGTATCCCTATATCCTCGATTCTAGTTCGAACCGCGCACAAGTCAGACTAATTTGTCAAAGGAAATTGAACGCGAGAATCAGTACCCTCTCACCCTGCCGATGAAAATCATATATCACATCGTGAAATGAATATTCCAAGTTGTGTTATATTTCTGTTTTTCTAGCTATTACCTCCGATTTCATCCATGTGGAGTTAGGTTTTTGAAAATACCGCGAGAACAACTGCTTTTCCGGAATAAAAGATAGCCCATGGTATTTCTCAAGTCCCCTACTATATCCATGCAAAAAATCATGTCAATTCGTTGCTACATGATTAAAGGATAAACCAAAAATAAACAAACTAGCATATTTTATTATAGGTGTGAGTTTGGCCATTGCGCATTGGGCCAGCGTGGTGGTGGTAGTGAGCTGTTGATGGTTTGATGATGATGATGATGATGAAAAAATGCCTATCCTTAATCTGAAATGGACACAGAGTAAGGATTGGCTTATACTGTGGTAATGATGTAAGTTAGTATAACACACTGACTGGAGCGACCGCGACGCAACGATTTAGGTGTGGTGGCGTTTATTATTAACTCAGTGAGCCTGCTCACAATCGGCGGCGGATTATCCGTTTGGTGTGAACAAAGCCTTAACGACTTGTTTTACTTGAGCCATATGTTTACCTAGATATATTAAAGATTAAACGAACTTACCTGTACAAGAAGTTCTATCATAATAATTATGCGAAGTTTGAGTTTTGAGAATTACAACAACTGCGGTATACTATCTATTGTAGCTAATATTTTTCGGTCGATTGCTTTCATCATTCTGTATCGCTACCGTCCGACACGTAAAAAAATTAAGCGATAATAAATTACATGATTAACAAGCTTTCACAATTTCAATACCATGGGATTTATGGCATTACAAGGTAAACCTATTTCAGCGCTTAAGGCAAGTTATAAATGGTTTGCATGTCTAAAGTGATAGGTCACGATAAGTTGAGCAGCTTTTATGTTATTATGCCATTTCATTTTGTAATTAAAATTCAATTAACTGATAACAATTAACCCGAGAGACTGTGGGAAATTTCGAGAATGTACTTGATTGTGCTGACGACTAGCCAGCCGTCATCTTCGCCATAACAGATAAGCAAGCAAGCATCTTACAAGCTTTTAGCTTTCAAGCACCTAAATACAACTGATCACCACTTCTACATAAAAAAATATCTCATGGGCAGCAGCACGAAGCAGTCTATGATGCAAGCAATCAAACTTGAAGAACTGTAGCATTTTAATAAAACCTATACATACACCAATATCTATTCGATTTATACAAGCCATTATATTAGAAAATTGTTTGGCGGCTATCTTTGCCGGCAGTTATTCTAAACTAAACTATCCTTGATCAAAGCTACCCCTAAAACCAGACTAGAAGCATAAAATTCCAAATTGCCCACAGGGGGAATTAAACTTGTGGCCTTCAACTTACTTATATGGCTGCAGTCTCACAACTGCACAAGAGCGATTGACAAAGCTCTTTTTTACTGGAAATTTTTACTCATTACCTTCTAGACGTGGGAAAAAAGCGTGGGTCTAATGCGCATACAAATTAATATCAAGTGGGCGATGACACGCGCAGAATTTTAATATTGTCAAACCTGAAAAATTATATCTATATATATATATATATATAAAAGAAAGTGGTGTTAGTTACACAATTTATAACTCAAGAACGGATGAACCGATTTGACTGAAAATTGGTGGAGAGGTAGCTTAGAACCAGGAGACGGACATAGGATACTTTTTATCCCGTTCGACCGCGTTTCCGTCATGTCACTATAAAACGTGGTATAACAAAAACGCATCTGACATGGAATAACAAAACGCAAATGACAGTGGAATAACAAAACGTAAATGACAGTTAAACGTAATTTTGTCTTTGGCTAATTATGGTAAAAAATTTGACAATTATAAAAAGTGTTATAAATTACAATAAAGCATTACTGATATTATAAATGCGAAAGTGTGTTTGTTTGTTGGTTTGTCTTTCAATCACGTCGCAACAGAACAGCGGATTGATGCGATTTTTACATGGGTATATAGTAATGGATGTAGTAGTGGTTCCTCAGGCCGGGAGAGCTACTTTTTATCTCGGAAAATCAAAGAGTTCCCGCGGGATTTTTAAAAACTAAATCCACGCGGACGAAATCGCGGGCATCAGCTAGTTGCAAATAAATTAGAGATATCGATTTACAGAGCTCAATTTGAATTAGAGGTTAGCTCCGAAATAAGACCTCGCGTCCTTTGGCTTAGGGAAATTATTCATCATCATCATCATCTCAATCGATAGACGTCCACTGCTGGACATAGGTCACTTGAAATGATCGCCACAGATCACCATCCCGTGCCGCTTGCATCCAACGCCTGAGATCATCCACCCACGCAGTAGAGGCGTCTACCAACACCCTTGTGACTCGACATCTCGTCAATCAGAAATTCTTTGATGTGAAGGGTAAAGTCGAATCTTGATGCTAAGGTCACAGGCATTCTTAGTATTGCGCGGCTTATGACTCTTGCAACTTTAGTGCCTCCTTTTTAGGGTTCCGTAGTAAACAAGGAACCCTTATAGTTTCGCCATGTCCGTCCGTCTGTCTGTCTGTCTGTCTGTCCGCGGTTTAGCTCAGAGACTATTGGTACTAGAAATCTTTAATTTGACAGGAATATAAATATCAATCACGCCGACAAAGTGGTGAAATAAAATTTTGAAAAATAATTTTTTTAGGGTACCTCCCCTACATGTAAAGTGGGGATGAATTTTTTTTCTTGACTATCCCATAGTGTGGGGTGTCGTTGAATAGGTCCTTCAAAAATATTATGGGTGTGGGAACACCATTTTTCAATTCAGGGATCCGTTTGTGAAATATGATATTTTAAAGTGCTAAATTTTATTAGAGTCAAGTGTCCCCCCCCCCCCCTCTGCCAGCTAAATGATTGTATATAGGATACAAGAAAAAATTCACAGCAGTAGTATATATAATGAATTTTAAAGGAAAACTATCACGGCTAAGTAGGGTTCATTAGTTAAGGAGTTATATCTGTTTTTTCTAAGTTAGGTATTACACGTCGTGTAAGTTGCATATTTTGTAGTATATTATAGTATTTAAACCGTGGAACTCAAAATGTATTCAATATTCATAAATAAAATAAAAGCACTATCCTAGGTCAGCAATAATATTTGAGACTTTCAACTACGGAACCCTACACTGCGCGTGGCCCGACACGCACTTGGCCGGTTTTCTTTTATTATCATATCGTCCACGACACAATGTCGCACTACAACTTTCACGGCCATAATATAACTTAGTCATCAACGCTTGAAGTGTGATAATTTATTGAGGGTTCTTTGTGCGTAGTGGTGTTAGGTCGAGCTCATATAATATGACTACGGAACTTAGCAGGAATTAAGTTCAAAATGGGTCGTTATGATGTAAAAACACGCGATGTTTATAAACGTTTTTGTCTAAGGGTGTAAATAACTGCTACTACACTATAGAGCACATACACCTCAAGGAGTGGCCTTTCGCGAGCTTTTATTCGTCAAATGATTCGATGCTCTACCCATACAAAAAATCACGTCGATCCGTTGTTTTGTTGCTGTGTGATTGAATGATAGATCAAAAAACTAACTCACTTCAGCATTTATAATATTAGTAAGGCAAAGATGAACTAAATTAATGCAGTAAGTCTTAAAATCAGTGAAAAGCAACTCTCATAAATTTTATTCGCCATTTATACCGAAGAAACAGAAAGTTCCCACAGGATTTTTAAAACTAACTCACAAAATATATTGTGCTAGTGCCTACGATAAAAATAAGATTGATATTTATTTTAATAAAATAAAACTATTATTAAATGCAACAATCCGCCATATCGGATTGAACACCAGTCAGAGCAATACGTCACATCTATCTCCAAACTTTGACAAACTACTATGACATAACATAGAGGTGACGTCGCGAAAGACCTTGGCGTGAATTTTAAAACATGAAATTAAAATGGCAATTTTATCTAAAAAAAACATTTTTTTTTGCTCAAATAACATATAATAATATAATATATAGAGAAATAAGATATTGTTTCGAAATAGTAGATACTTCCGAATATTATTCAACAGTTTTTAAAATCAGCCATCACGCTTATTACAGTATTTTAGACAGTTGCAACTGTAGTGCCGTTAGTTATTTGTATCTTTCGGGTAAAGTCGCTGGATGAATACTTAAGGGTGCCTGACTTCTATTGTATTGTTAGAACTTGCGTGGCATCCCTTAAGAAAGCCTTCGGACACGGCTTCGGAGCTCTAATAATAAAACACTCAAGGGTCTGTGAGACGCGATGCCTACAGCGACATTCCGAGACAAAAATAGGAAATAAGATAAGTACCCGTTACCGGTGATAACTGGAATTATATAATAGTTAAAATAGTTGGTTGCGCTATGGTTTAATGCTGTCAAGTCTTTAATCATTTCAGTTAGTTGTATATGACCTATTTTATCATCGCTAAGTAAACTTTAACCAACGAATAAATTCTCCGAACTGAGACCTCGCGGTAACGCGAACGGTATCCCTTAATTATTCATTCAATCGATACATGACGCCCAAAATTGACATTATTATTATGCCCGTTTTCACGAGCCATACCTAAATCATCCCCTAAGTAGGAGTCTCTTTACGTAGGTAACTCCTAAATCAATCCTAACATCCCAATGTCATTTTCACCTTTAGTTGTCCCATAGAGGTTCGTGATGACGAAGTTGACAGAAAGCGTCACCTAACTTAACAAAAGTAGCCCGTATTAAGGTTTCGAAACTTATACTTTTTTAGAACAACACTATCACCACAAAATATATAATAGTACTACGTACTATCACTATCACTACATATTATAAAATATGAAAGCCCCACGCCGGGTCTGTCTGTCTGTTCAGGATAAATTCAAAACTACTTATCGGATTTTCATGCGGTTTTTAACCAATAGATAGGGTGATTAATGGGGAAGGTTTAAGTGCATAATTTGTTAAGATTTTGTGTGAATTGGTTGAAATATAACGATAATTGTTGATAAAGTTGGAAAAATTCAAGCCGCCTGGGAGCTTTCATCGAAAACGCTGCCTAATCCCTTTGAGATATAACAAAACAATGTATGTTGGTGGTATGGTGGGATAAGTCTTTACAGAAAAGTCCGCGATGGCATATATCTATCTTTTAAGGATAGCTTACTATACCCATTTTAACTTCCAAAAAATAGTCACGTACTATGCGGTAATTGGAAATCTGTTTCGACGAATACAGTATTTATCCCCAACTTAAATACGTTAGTTATCATAAGCATTTCATGCACATTATGATAATCGTTCACATCATATAATTTAAATGAATATCTTAGGAGTTATCATAAAATAAACACGAACGCGCGCCAAAAAAAAAATACGCGTGTTTCTATCCGATGGCGAACGATTTCTTCTTTTATAAGTAACTTATGGAACATTCCAAAGAGTTTGCAAAGCATAGACGTAATATGCTCTAATACCCGTGCGAAGCCAGGGCGGGTCGCTAGTTTAAATTAAATTATAATTATGTTCACAGCGTCATCTATCGACACGAACAGAAATCATGCAAAAAAAACCGCGACGTGAAGTTTTTAATAGTTTTATTGATATTTAATTTAACTAAACTAGTGGTTCGCCCCGAACTGAGACCTCGCGGTAACGATATCCCATGATTATTCATTCAATCGATACATGACGACCAAACCTGACATTATTATTATGCCCGTTTTCACCAAACATACTTAAATCATCAAATTATTGTTTAGTTAAATATCAAACTTCAATAAGTTTGATATTTAACTAAAAAATAATTTTAATTGAATAATATGGTATTATATTATTATGTAACTAAATAATAATGGTCGACGCAAAACTGTTTTTGGGATAGGTCGTAGTCGTAATCTCCTAGTTCCATGGAATAGTGCCTAATGTAATGACTGCGCCATCTATTAGCATTATTGTGAAGCTATGTTGATGCTATATGAATTACTGATGCCCATTAAAAATTAAATAATCTCGTTTCTTTATAATATTCATAAAATTTTAGTATTTGTTGTTCAAGTACAGGATATAAGTGAAATAATAAAAATAAAACAGGTTGAAAATACGTAGCGGATTTTGCTAGAGAGCGTCTTCAAGCGAGCGTATAAAATCGCCACTTTGAAAGCCCCCCATTTCGTCAATTTTAAAGGAAAAAAAAAAAAATATTTTTGTACTCGGTTCGAAATTATCTTTAATATGATATGTTACAATTTTATATAACGCGATAATTTTTTTTTTACTTCGCATTCACTTCTATGAGAGCCCCCCTGAAATAAAGGTTTTTATAATTTTTTATGCAATATTCGGCTGAAGGCCATCAGTTCACATATTATATCTAAATTTGAAGTAATTACGTTCAGTAATTCAAAAGTTATAAGGCTCTGACAGACGGACGGACGGACGGACGGACGGACGGACGGACGGACGGACGGACGGACAAGAGCAAATTCACCTAGTAGACTCGGAGACCTCGCTTCGCTCGGTCAATAATAATTTTAATTGAATAATATATTATTATGTGTATTAGTACTTGTTATATAAAATAACTAGTGGTTCGCCCCGAACTGAGACCTCGCGGTATCCCATAATTCCCATAAGGTAGTTTTAACTATATTATATTGTAATTAAAACGCGCCGAATCTGATGACGTCAATCGTCATCTGCTTTCGTGGATGGGATGCGTATTTACAATATTAAAGACAGCGCCATCTAGTAACAGTATAGTGAAGTTTTGTTAAAACATTGATGCCCATTAAAACTTAAATAATTTCGTTTCTTTATAATATTTATCTAATCTTAGTATTTGTTGTTCAAGTACAGAATATAACTGAAATTATGTGTAAGTTTCAAGTTTAAAAAAAAAGTGGTTTTAGAGATCTAGCCTTGAATAAAATCTCCACTTTGAAAGCCCCCCATTTCGTCATTTTTAGGAAAAAAAATAAAAAAAAAAATACTTTTGTACTCTGTTCCAAATTATCTTTAAAATGAGGTACTGCAACCTTATGAAATGCAAAAAAATTTATTTTACTTCACATTCGCTTCTATGAGAGCCCCCCTGAAATAAAGATTTTTATAACTTTTTAAGCCATTTTCGGCTGGAGGCCATTGGTTTACATATCATATCTAAAATTGAAGTAATTACGTTCAGTAATTCAGAAGTTATAAGGCTCTGACAGACGGATGGACGGACGGACGGACGGACGGACAAGTGCAAATTCACTCAAGTAAACTCAGAGACCTTCGCTTCGCTCGGTCGATAATAGTATAATAGTAACGTAAAACTGTTTTTGCAATAGTAAATGAGAGCGCCATCTATTAACAACATTTTGAAGTTCTGTTAAATGTACTGAAGCTCATTAAAAATGAAATAATTTATTTTCTTTATAATATTTATCTAATTTAAGTATTTTTTGTTCAAGGAAAGGATATAGCGCAAATTATACATAAGTTTCAACCTCTGTTTTTCAGCCGATTTTGACTTCTAGCGTCGAATTCATTCTCCACTTTGAAAGCCCCCAATTTCGTAAATTTTAAGGGGAAAATTTTCAAAAAACATTGTTGTACTCTGTTTCAAATTATCTTTAAAATGATATACCGCAACCCTATGTTACGCTATAAAAATATTTGACTTCGCATTCGCTTCTATAAGAGCCCCCCTGAAATAAAGATTTTTATAACTTTTTGAGCAATATTCGGTTGAGGGCCATCGGTTTACATATTATGTTCAAATTTGAGAAAATTACGTTCAGCAATTCAGAAGCTCAAAGCTCTGACAGACGGACGGATGGACGGACGGACAAGTGCAAATTCACTCAAGTAGACTCAGGGACCTTCGCTTCGCTCGGTCAATTATATATTATTATTATCATAAGGATTTGTGTTGAGAGTCTACGTGTTAATATATTATTGAAATCAGTTAAGATTTGATGGAGATATGGAGTAACATCAACAAAAAAATAAATAAAAACATGCGTCGAATTGAGAACCTCCTTCTTTTTTTTAAGTCGGTTAAAAATGTATCAATTTGACTACCATTTATCACAAGATAACAATACTATGATAAGACGGTAGGTATTGTAATTATACAGTTAGGTAAGCGGATTGTAGTAGCGGATTTTAAGATAATCGCCGTATTACCATTTCAACCCCTGTCACGAAAGGCAAGCCTCCATTGTAAGGCCGACGCAACCGTTAACCTGAAATAATATTCTATAAATAATTGGTAATATTGTTAGTTAGTGTTACGACCTATTAAATTACAAACTCGCTATCGTCGTCGAGAGAACTAATTGGTCCAGGTTCCATTCCCGAAATGGTGAGTTTATGAATTTAAAATTTGTGAACGGGTTTATAATATAAAAAAGTAAAATAAAAAGTCATAAAATTGCAATCTTCGGTACACTAAATTCACGCAAAAGTTTTTCTCTTCTTCTTCTTCTTCTTTATTGTGATATTTATAAAAATTAAAATTAAATCCATTTAACTTTACTATGCTGAAAAATACTACGGGCAAACCTTTAACGAATGAATTATTAAATTTAACTAAGCTGCTATAAATAGTAACTATTCATTAATATAAATTTTTATTACAAATTACTCTTTTTAAAAACCATCTTCGACGCATTATTAAAATTCCTTAAAATCCCTGTAAAATGCCTGAGATGAGTGTTCTGTGTTTTTACTGAAAGATGCTCAAATTGAAATAATATTATTTCAATTTTCAAATTCTAAATGAGTGGTTTTAGGTGAAACCGTGACCCAGAATATTATAGTTAGTCTAAATCAGTTGTAATATAAACTAGTTTTGAACACATTGCTTAAAAAGTAACATAATAAGTATTTATAATTTTTAAATTTATTCCTACATGATAATTAATAAATAACTGACGATTAAATGTGTAATGTATGGTGTTCACAAATTATACTCCCAATAAAAATAAAAATTATGTATAACTGCCGCACTCAGAGTCATTCATTAAATTATGATTAGTTAATCATTGACTTGTGATTAACTGCCGCACTCAGCCGCATGTATTAAATTATATTATTTAATGATTAATTAATTAATTAATTATCATTAAATCTATTACTGAATTGTCATTAATGTACAAACGAAGCGTTAACTTCTGAGAATGAGACTTTTTAAAATCCAAGATTAAGTCGTTCAGTAACGATTAGCGACTTTGAGTGCGGCAGTAAGTCATTATTTATTAATTGTGACGTAAATGATATGAAGATATGAATGACACATGACTACATGACTATTTTGAGATACCTAATTATTAACAATAATTACTACAATCGACACAGGTTTATTCTTCACTGAATCCCGTATACACGTAAGCGATTACGAGCAGCTTTTCATCGCTAACAGCTAGTTAGAAACGCTCGAGGTAAAATCGCCTGACGTTATCTTAACAGACCATTAGACTCAAACGCTTACCGTCTACCGCTTGTCGAATAAAACGAAATAAAACTGTGAGTACTGTTTCCTTACTATTTGCGGCGCACTTTTTACGTTCACATTATTTACCTGAGCGTTTACCGAAATAATTTAAATTACTTAGCGTAATTAATTTTTTAACACTTGATTCTATTTACACAGCACGTCACTGTACTATTTTTTTTTAATCACTACCCGGTCGCGAGTCCTCACGAATTGTATGATTCGTAGCACGTAGCATACGTCCGACTTGCTACGGAGTCGCGCCGGCACTGCCTACGCCAAGGTACTTGTACCAGCGCTACATTTCACTTGATATCACTCGTAGCACCTATTGTACAATAATTTTTGTAATTTACACTATTTTAAAGACATTGACAGTTAAATAAATAAATGTTTTATAAATAATATTGATTAATAAATGTTTCATTTCCGCACGCGTACATGCTCAATTTTCTTATTTTAATAGTTTCATGTTTTTTAATAGGTATTACAAAACATTTTGCTATTAACTCTGCTTCATAGGATTTGAATAGTCAACTATTTGAATAGGTATTGGATAAATCTCCGGTAATTATTTTATATTTATTTGATATCGTTCGACGAACAAGTTTAATTGTTACTGACATCAATTAATGAAGCTCTGTATACAAATATCGGACATGGTGTCGTCTAATTAAGTATTGTCGATCTTGAAGTATAATTTTGAGTAATAAATACTAGCTCGCTCACTCCGTTTTAAGTCATTAAATATGAATATAATATTTGAACTATCCTCGTAATTTTCAATGTGGCTGAAAAGGATGACGATGATGTATTTCATGGACGAGAATATTAATTTCTCTTAGATATATGGATATTCTATTTGAATAATAAGTCACCTGCAACAAATATACGCACATATTTGTGCCGGACCTTTATTAGGCATTGTTTATTTACTAACTTCATAATTTAAAATTTAAGGGCACTTTCAAGTTTTTATTATGTAAATATTCTGATTCTGAAAATCTTATCGAAATACAAATGTAAGCCCTAAAACAAAAAAACAAATCCTTTTTTCTGAGCCTCTCATCAAAATTAATTTAAGGTTCGCTGGTTCAATATTCATTATTACGATATGGACAACAAAATTTGATTTCTGAGGAAGAAAAATATTTTTTAATTATTTTTGTACCCGAGGTTTTAATATCAACTAAAAGCAGTTTCTCGTCCTCTCTCATCATATTTCAAATTCAATTTGTCAAAACCTTTCTCTTAATTCTAGTAGAGTTTTGTACAATTATTTACTTACTGGGTATATTGAAATCTCGATATAGTTGTCTTCCTATTAAATTATAACCTCTTGTAAATAATATTTTTGATTAAAAATAAAATTACATACTTTTTATTCGGTTAGGTACGTCTCTGTAGTAATAAAAAATATAATGTACCTACTATCTTTCCAAGAGCCACAATGTAACCACAATGTAACCACATTTGGGGCTGAGATAATCTTCCCGGATGTTGTGCAATATATAAGGTTATTTACATTATATTATATATTCAATTAGATTCTTACGAACATAATTCTGGGAGTTTAGAATAATACTAAAAAGGTTTCAAAAGCGCCCTGATCTGCAAAGAAGCCCACATAAACTGCGCCTAATAACCTTTTTATTATGAAATGATTACAACATAATTATTCTATTAAAGCGATTTTTTCCTAAGAAATTTCAATCTTTAAAGAAGAATGACTTAAAACCACACAAAATACTGTGAAAGAAACTGAATTACACCATACTTGCAGTTAAATACTGTAGCGAAATTTTCTAATACTTAGCTACCTTTATATCTGCCTACATTAAAAATATTTTCAATCAAAAAGTAATTTAGACATACATTTCACCACAAAATTGCTTTTCTTACAAAAAATATATACCTGCTTACCTGTTAAAATATGGGCCAAATTGGCTTATATAATTGAAGTCTACTTAACTACTTTATTCAAACGTACCTTTTATTATATGATTCGTATCTCTATGATTTTACGAGAAAAAAGAATCAAAAGAGAAAAATATAGTAAGGTTGCTTTGATAAGCATCTTTACCATTTGATGCTTTATAAAACATAAAACTCTTTCATTTTTAGAGCCAATTGGCGTCCTACATTTTTGGTTATGAATAGAACATGATTGAATTTAAATAGAATAAAATAAAATTATCTCTATTTCATATTCGTCATGATAAATAATTTCACTAATTATTTCCGTAGATTTGAATATTGAAAAACATTAGCACTTTTAAAACATGCACAACACAGATTTAAAAATAAAATTTTAAATGAAGTGGTTTACGCTGAACTAAATCAAGTAGCTTAACAAAAGCTTAGATACCAACAGTGAACAGTACACATGGTAAAGTAAAAATAATTTGCTTTAAAAAGCAAAAGGACCTACAAAGCCGGTCCCTCATCAGGTCAATGTTGGTTGACCAGCGCAATCGACAAAATAATTTTTGAATAATCATTTAGACTAGCACTTTACTGCGATCACATCTGATGGTAACCCAAGTAAAGATGCAACTAAAGATGAAGCGCGCTTGATTAAAAAATGCTTATTCACTCTAGATTTTGTAGTTATAGTAAGTTGGGAAATTGGAAGCCGGACTAATAACTGTGTTCGCCACTGCTTCCTTGTCTCTTTATTGTAATAAAAATCATCATTCATTCATACATTCATCTCAACCCATTGCCGGCCCACTACTACCTACTACCTACTACTACTACTACTACTACTACTACTACTACTGGGCACTCCGCCTTCTTTATTGTGATAAATATATAAATAAAAATATTGTGATAAATATATTCATTCATTAATTTTATAACTCATTGCTAGCCCACTACTATTACCACTACTGGGCACAGGTCTCCTTTAGAAAGAGTTGGGCGGCAAAATATTGTTCTTTAACAAAATTTTCAAGACCTTTTTCTTTATCAACCGATAGATGGCCACTGCTTGACAAAGGTCTCCTGCATGGACTTCCACAGGGGTTGGTCTTGCGCCACCTGAATCCAGCGGCTTCATGCGACTCGTTTGATGTCATCGGTCCACCTAGTGGGGACTGCGCTTTAAAGACCTATCTAGGTTTATTCCACGAGTATCTATAACAAAGTTAACATTCTACGCCAGTAAAGTTATCAAGTTATCCAATAAATGGCGTTTTTCGAATGGAAACACGATCCATTGTAAAACGAAATTTCGCCATAAATTAAATTTGTTTCCCATTCATCATTTACTAATGGTTTTGCTACACAATACTCAAATAGCTGCCTATTTCGAAAACAATTAGCTGACTGATAAATGTGAATTTCGAGTGTATCGAACGTGAATAAACGCAGTTTCGAATATCCTCTAACACAAACCGATATTTTTAGCTGTTCGTGTATACTTTTAGTGATTTAGCGCTAATATTTCCGAATTTTAATATAAATCATAAATCATTCATTTATAAATCTTACCCATCGCCGATCACTCACTGGACTCAGGTCTCCTCTCGAATGCGAAGGATTTAAAGGCCATAGTCCACGCTGGCCATGTGCGGATTGGCATACTTCACACACCTTTGAGAACAGCTAATAAATACGTATTGGGGTGTTATTTATCAAAATATTTTCAGTACCAGACTGGAGCGAAAGTGAAGTGAGTGAAGTTGGCTATGTATCACCCCCGTAAATCCATCGCTCTACCTGAGCTCTCCCCGGTCGTGTCGGATTTCTGTCCCATGGGAACCATCACATGAGAGTGAGGGAATAGAGATTGCATCTTTTTTGTGCTCTATAATGTCTCCCACAAAGATGTTTAATCTGTTTAAATTGAGCCTCAATAGCCCAACGGTTAAAGGTGCGGACTGAAAACTGAAAGGTCGCAGGTTCGAATCCCACCCGTTGCACTATTGTCGTACCCATTCCTAGCACAAGCTTGCCGCTTAGTTGGAGGGGATAGGAAGGATATTAGTCAACTTCAATTTGACTAATATTCTTAAAAAAAAAAAAAAAACTGTAGAGATTCTTCACCGTGCCCGGTTTCGCCGGGAGGATATTAGGTATATAAAACCAACCATCCGCAGATTTTATATGAAGTATAAACTCATAAATAATATCAACGCCCCGTTTCCCGTTTATGTTTTATTTGAGTTTTATTATCCGTTGCACTGGTACGATGGTTTGAAACAAACATTTTAATATACGAATAAAATGTTTTCCAATTCCTTAGTTTATTGTATTCATCTATTTCCACATTCATTAAATACTAGCGCCCCGCCCCAGCTTCGCACGGTTGCAATTTACTAATGAAGAAATTAAGAATTTATTTAAAACTACTATCCAAACTTTTCCGGTCTAAAATTTTTATTCCATAAAAACCTTGTCCTGACAATTACGAACACAGCAAAAATCAGCCAAATCGGTCGGGCTGTTCTCAAGTGATGATTTTTTTTTTTTTTTTAATTATACAGGGTGTCCTCTTTCATAAAAAGGGTCCTTGTTTGCTATTCCTATATTATCGTTCCTATTTTTATCATTTTAAATTGTGTGTACAATTCGTCAATTTACAGTTTATAATTATTTTAAATTCTGGTTTATAATTCTTATATCCATCCGTACTACTTATTCTAAGAAAGTGATGATATTTGTGGCAATCGCGTGCGAGAATTGGGTATTTGACTGATATTTTTTTATTTATTTAAAACTAGCAGTTCCCGCGACTTCGTCCGCGTGGATTTAGTTTTTAAAATCCCTCGGGAACTCTTTGATTTTCCGGGAAAAAAGTAGCCCATGTAACTCTCCAGGTCCTCAACTATACCCATGCAAAAAATCACTTCGATCCGTAGCCCTGTTGCGGCGTGATTGAAGAACAAATCAACAAACAAACACACTTTCGCATTTATAATATTAGTAAGGATAACGTTTTTAAATATAACACAATGCCATTTCTATTTTTTAAATATCTTTACTAGTCTCGGAATTATAAGCTGTTTTACTGTGACTGTATCTATCTATTTTTAAAACGAAATTTTCTAGAGAGCTTGTATGGAGCTGCTGAATTGTGGCATCACAGTTCAGTAGCGCTCTCTCTGTCTAACAGGAAACTTTAAAGCGCTATAACTTATTTGTTTTTGGACCGATTTATTTTCTGTTTTTATAATTAATGTTGTTCTTACATGTTATATTTTCGATAATAAATAATGAATATCAAAATTTTGACTACAGTCAAATACCCAATTGTATGGAAAGTTTTCCCATGGGATATTTGCAAACGATATCTTTGCCGCTCGCATTCGAGAACCTCTTGTGTAATTAACGCCTGTCGGTTTAGATTAATCTATCATCATTAAAATATCATAATTGTACTAAAATTATTAATTTACGTATTAAAATATAGGTACAATTATAGTTGTACACAATGAATACTTAGAACTAACTGCCTCGTTCCAGTCATGTCGGATTCCCGTCCCATCGGAAAATGAGACTGAGGGAATATAGAGTGCACCTGTTTTCGCGCACACACTTGTACACTATAATATCTTCCGCGCAGATGGCTCATCTTTGAGGAGGTTGGATTCGGTCGGGAGGCCTACGACCCGTGCACCCACCGGCTTCTCCCATCAGTGGGTGCAAGGGGAATTCGTATTTACCCGTACACCCACTGCGTTACGGTAAGAATTAAATGTAAAAATATGTCAATATATGGGGGCATTATTTAAAGTTGGCTAAAAAGTTCGGACTATTTTCAGAACGTAACCAAAATTTAAAAAAAAGTCGGTATTAGGAATTTTAGTAGAGAGTAGAGTTTTAAAAAGGTAATAGATAAACGACAACGACTGTTTAATGCTAAAGCTAATTTAACATTTAAAGTGAGTTCAGTCTACATTTTACAATTCTTACATGTATTTTAAAGTTTAGGTAACAAATGTTGCTGATTTATTCTTTGCGTGCTCTCTTTATACAAGGAGAACATCAATTTTATTCAAGCAAGTTTGTTTTGTTTTTTTTTTATTTCTTTCGTTTATGTGGTATATTGAATTATACAATGACCTACATTATACACTCAAGTAGATAAAGTAAACTTATAATATAAAATGAAATATCAATTTTAGCATCTCATTTGTGCATAGAGTAAATGGAGTCGCCATTGGGTGCCGTATGGATGCACAATATTTTCTGCCTTTTGAGTTATTTCTGCTGCTCACATGCACAATTAATTTATATACACCATGAAAACAATTAAGTGTCACTACGAACGTTAAAAAATGCCTGTCAGCAGTTCCTGAGTCTGCGAATCTATTTGTACATCTTGTATTTGAATGAAATTGTCTTTTAAGTTAAAATACTAACAACAGAACTTTTATCAATTATTACAAAAATAAAAGTTCAAAATTGACGGTCCCTATTTAACAATAATAATTTGAGCATTTCCAAAGCAACTGAGAGAAATTCATTAAAGCTTGACAGTATACTGAGTTTGAAGCAAAAAAAAATGCTTTAAGGCTAGCGCACATTCAGGTAACGAATGCCACTTTACCTAAATACATATCTAAATAACATTAAAAAATAATTTTAATAAATTCGTACATACTTCTAAAAAGCTATTTACTCGAATATGAGTTTTGTACCTCTGAGTCAGAATAAAAATGCTAATTTTGAATACCTACCTAACTTAGGTATGAAAAATGTTAATCATTATAAAATATGTTTCTTGCACCACACAACCGCTTACTTTGGAAAGAGTATTTTTAATATGGCCCCACAAATATACAATAAATTACCAGCGTCATTGGCTGACAAGAATCTAAATATTAGACTATTTAAGCAAAAAATTAAAGATATTTTACTGAAAAAGTGCTACTATTCAATTAAAGAATTTTTAGATGATAGTTGGGTGGTAAATTGACATTGGTGCATTGACATTTGTAATTTTAATCGTGGTGTATTTGTTTCTTTTGACATTTAATAACATTATTAATAAGTAAGAAAATTTGCATGCCCTTTGTTCGGTGGATTGCGGAATGTTTTGTATCTACCTTACTGTAACACCTTTTATGTACCTGCGATCATGCAAATAAATGATTTGAATTTGAATTTGAAATTATTATTATTACTACAATCTGTTTTTATTTTTATTAATAATAATTAATAATTAATTATAATTGGAGAAACATATGAATATATGATGTATGTGGCTCTTATGACAAGACGTCAAGAGTCAAGACTCTACGGGTGAGATCATGGAAATAGGAATTACGACTGTGAGATATATAGATGGCACTCTCACTCAGCTCAGCTTCAAGACTGAGTTAAAATGAGACAGATTTATATCAGGACGTAATATTTGTGTCTCATTTTAACTCTATCTTGAGTCCTGAGCAGAGCCAGAGTATGATTTAAAGACCAGCCTCAGCCTTAGTCTACGTCATAACAGCTACAAGTTGGTCTACATGTTATAAAATAATTTTGAATATATAAATTTTAAAAGTCTCACCATAATGTGTACTTGCTTTAATGGTCCCATTATAAAAAGATTCAATAAGACAGTTTCATAAGAGTTCTTTATGTATTTCAGCCAAATATGCAAATGCCGGAGAAGTTTAATCTTTTCTTGAATAATAAAATTCTAATTAATACCTACCTCTCGATAAAGAAGGAAAAAAGTTCATCAATTTACAGTGCTCTGTTCTGAAAGTATCTTTTCTTACTCTTTTTCATTATTATAATATTAACTACGAAATAATTTCAAAGTACTGATCAATTTTGTCTTGAGAGCAGTGATAGCCTAGTGGTTAGGACTGTGGTCTCCTATTCGGGGGGTCGCAGTTTCGATCCCGGGTACGCACCTCTGACTTTTCGGAGTCAAGTGCGTTTAAGCAATTAAATATCACTTGCTTCAACGGTGAAAGAAAACATCGTGAGGGAACCTGCACACCTGAGAGTTCTTCATAGTTCTTGAAGATGTGTGAAGTCCGCCAATTCGCATTGGGCCAGCGTGGTGGACTATGGCCTATAACCCTTCTCTGAGAGGAGACCTCGCTCAGTAGTAGCCGTTAATGGGTTGCTAATGATGATGATGATGATGATGAATCAATTTTGTCTTACCATTTTGATGTTTTGAATGAAATTATTCAAAAGTAAGGTTAAACTGATGATAATAATTTGTGACGATCGCTTAAATTATTACCTGCAAGTTAAGCGCTCCTGCAAGTGACCTACCACAAACGCCTGAAGTAATATTATTTCAATATTGTTTTTGGTTTAAGATCCGGTATAAGAAATTTATACCCTCATCTGTTATTTATTAGTGATAAGAAATAAATGATGGATAATATAATATTATACTCATCGACATATCGCGAATAAGTTGCCTAGTTAAATTGCGTTCGGAAAATATTTACATCTAAAATGTAGGCAACCATGGATTGGATCAACTTTTAAGCTATTGCATAGCTTTTATCGCGGACTTTGAACTAGGACAAACAGTTTGAGCGCGGCGAACGAATCAAGAAATTCCGTAACGAAAAAAAAACCTAACACCGTCGTTCAGTAAGCGTTCAACATTTTAGAGGTTCTCAAGTAGCTCTATTTGGCGCAGTGGGCGAGCGGCCGCTTTCTTTACCGTATGGTGTATGATGTCGCAGGTTCGAATCTCAGTCACGAAGTAGTGACAGTTCGCTTTTCTTGTTTGTTTGTTTGATCACCACCACTCGGAGTCCATCCATCTGCTTTTGTTTTCTATGTTTGTAATGACGTTACGTCATGTTAATGCCATTTTAATTGTCAAACGTCAATTGCTGGTATGTCAAATCTCAATTACTGTCACTTGTGGTTATTTTTATGTCAAATGTCATCATGACTCGTGTAAGTACGTGTCGTTGTCAAGAAGATCGCCATGTTGTTGCGCTTCTATTAATTTTGAATTGTAACTCATAAAAAGGGCATTTTACTGAGAAATAAAAAAATAAATCTTTATTTCATGACCCCAAACATTTTGAAAGACTGTACTAAGACCTGGCCCAGGCTCCATATACATTTGAAACAACTCCTTACTAAGTATACAAGCTTCCTTAAGGCAACTCTTTGTATTGTTAAGGTCTAGTCTCAAAGTATAAAAATGTCTTTATACTTTGTATCTAAATAAAGGATAACTCCGCTTTTGTAGTTCTATGACATTTTAATTGGATCCAATTTCCTGCTCAAATATCTGGTGCGGATTTGCAAACGTTATCAAAGTATCGGATGCAGTTCAGATTAACTTAGTTACCGTTGAATTTTAAATGGAACCTAGCGTCAGTTACAGTTAACTTAGTCGCGATCAAACTAGTCTTTAAATAACTCTATTGAAGTTTTGTAAAGCGTTTTAGACTATAAAAACAGTATTACTTGCCGTGCTTAGGTGCCAAAAGTTTGATGAGATAAGGTTCACGAGCAAAACACTGCAGCGTCTTTGATTCAAAATGAAACCGATATTATTTTCACATGTACGGATTACGGAAGCCTGTGGAAGTCCATGCAGGAGACATTTGTCCAGCAGTGGACGTCTATAGGTTGATAAAGTAGAGTACGGATTATATTAGGCTTGAAACTAATCTTAGTAGTATGTACATGTAGTATCAGTTTCAGCGTTTTCAAGCATATAAATTTTCTAAACATTCAGATACTAGCTGATGCCCGCAAATTTGTCCGCGTGAATCTAATTTTTAAAATCCCTCGGGAACTCTTTGATTTTCCGGGATAAAAAGCCTATGTCACTCTCCAGGTCCTCAACTATACCCATGCAAAAAATCACGTCGATCCGTGGCTCTGTTGCGGCGTGATTGTAGGACAAATCAACAAATCAACAAACACACTTTCGCATTTATAATACTAGCTGATGCCCGCGAATTCGTCCGCGTGGAATAATTTTTTAAAATCCCTCGGGAACTCTTTGATTTTCCGGGATAATAAGTAGCCTATGTCACTCCCCAGATCCTCAACTATACCCATGCAAAAAATCACGTCGATCCGTAGCTTTGTTGGGGCGTGATTGAAGGACAAACCAACAAACACACTTTCGCACTTATAATATTAGTAAGTATGATTAAGTATGATTTTTAATTTGTTTTGTGAATTTTGTGTTTTTGTGGTCAATACAATCGTTATTACGTACTTAATTAATTTAGAAATAGTTGGTGTAATCAAGATTATTTTGTTTTAACCGTATATTCTAACCAATAGAGTTAAGTTGGTGTTTACTTTACACCTAGGCGCCAATCTGTATTATACACTAAGCTTATAATATATAAATACTTGGCCAATATAGCGTAACAAGTTGAAATCTAGGCTATATCCAATGTGAACTCGTTAGATTAAAAAAAACTACGCGACCTCTGTGCAACTTTAGCAGACGCTTGAAAAAAATGAAGTTCTTCCTTTAAAATTTTCCATTCGCTTTGTCCGGCGCGACCCAGATAAGTTGGCTAATTAGACCTGTATCCGGCAGAGTTCCCTTATTAAAAGCTTGTATTAACTTGCTTTCGCCCGTATGTTGCTTCCGTCGCCATCAGTAGCAAATTTTAATACTATTATCATATTTATTCTCTGTCATAGCCTTAATTAATAGTCGTCTGCTGGATAAATTATGTCTCCTGCTGCCAAAATGTGCCGTTTGTGACCTGAGCCCCCATAGAGAGCCCCCATTAAGGAGTCTTACAAAGCTGTATTTCCCGATGCGGGGTGGCCTTTTGAGCACCTTATGCATAGCTAACTTTTCGACGGGAGCGAAGCCGGGGGTACAAGCTAGTATAGCTCGATTCAAACTTTATTTCTGTCTTTATGTATGTTTATGTGCCGAATAATGAATTCTGCGTATCGAAACGCACGAAGTCCGAGAAGTCATAAAGTTTGAATTGGACTGTAGGTACCTAATAAATATTACGTATGAATTTCTGCGGGCTTAAGAGACCAAAACACAAGGGAATACACGGGTTTTTCCAGTAATTGCACACCTAAGCACATATAGGCATGTTGTGTAACGATATTGGACGTGTAATGTGATAGAAAGGAATAAGGTTTGTAGTAACATGATTAACACGTGGAGAATGAAAAGGGTCAAACACCCTACGACGCGACGTAAGAGAAATTAAAACGAAAATCTGATTTCTGTTCCGTACAATCATATTATAAAGGTATACCTATATGCAAACTTACTACTTAAAGAAGGTACCTACGACCAGCTTAATATACCTTTTTTTTAAAATTTATTTATTTACTTAATGCAAAATATTACACAAATAATATTCATCCCGCCAAACTGCTCATGCTGTTAGTTGGCGAATTAAAGCTTAATTAAAATTTAAACCAAAATGTGCACACTAAAATATTATTTTTTTATTGTTTTAAATTAAAACGCTTAAATTATCTTAGCTAAAAGCCTAATTTATAACATAATATTATTTACGTATGGTTAGTAGTAGGTCCTTATTAATTGTAATACATGCGTATAATTCCCGTAAGCGGGTACTCCACTCGTCAAATTATTCATACATTTTTCGTTCATATTAGTCACGCTGAACTTGACTAACATTCTCTTCTCCACTCCAGATAAGCGCAAAGCTTGTGAAAGAAGTAGGTACGACACCACAACCGAGCGCGATTCTCCTCTCAGAGAAAGGCTTGTTGGCCATAGTCCACCATGCCACATAGACCCAACTTAAATTGGCAGACTTAACTTACCTTTGAGAACATTATGGAGAACTCTCAGGCGTACAGGTTTCCACACGATGGTTTCTTTCACCGTTAAAGCACGCGATATTTAATTGCTTAAACGCTGCGCATAACTCCTAGAGTCAGAGGTGCGTGCCTGAGATCGAAACTGCGACCCCCGCCGAATAGGAGGCTGCGGTCCTAGCCACTAAGCTATCACTACTCTCTTTAATACTGTTGGACTATTGTTTATGGTCGTGCCGTGTTTTTAAGCTTTATAATGCAACTTTGCAACTATCATACTCGTCAACACAAATGAAATCATATAAAGTTTGAAAAGCATTGTATTTCGCATCGTATCTACGCGAACTTGATTAAAAAGATAAACTTCGTGGAACGAAAAACTAGATCCCATTGTTGTATACAGAGTAATGTTGAAAGTTTTCTCCCTCTCATATTTTCTTTGTTGCTCCAATACTTTCAATTCTAACACTGTTGATGTTCCGAACTTATAACTCAGTTTTTCTGTATGTTGGATAAAAAAAACATGGAATATGTGAAGTTTTGCGATGCTGCTCTATTGTTATTTCTTTTGCATCACTATTCTTAAGGGCACGTGTTATTTTACTTGAAAAAATAAAAATATCTGCATCTCTAATTCATTTCATACTCGGGCCAAGAACTGCTCTAATCAACATCTTAGGTTCTACTTTTTTTTTTTTAACTAAAATGTTACAAAAAACTTATAGCTAATATAGGTTCTACTTAAGTTATTTTGATTTTCCATTTTGTATAACGTATTATAAACGTCTTCGTCTTCTTCTTTTTATTCAATCTATAGACGTCCAGTGCTGGACGAAGATCTCCTCCATTGACTTCGGCACAGGCTTCGGTCTTGCACCGGCTGAAAAAAGCGGCTGCCAACACTGCGCTTCCGGGTGCGACGTTGCCACTCCAACACCTTAGATCCCAGAGACCATCAACTCTTCGAAGCAAGTGCCCCGTCCAATTCCACTTCAGTTTCGCGGCTCGCTGAGCTTTGTCGGTGACTTTGGTTCTCCAAAGGATCTCCTCATTTCTGATTTGATCTCGCAGGGATACTCCGAGCATAGCTCTCTCCACCGCTCGCTGAGTGACTCTGAGCCTTCTTATGAGGCCCACAGTTAGCGATCGTGTCTCGGATCCGTAAGTCATCACTGATAACACGTACTGTTCAAAGACTTTAGTCTTCAGGCACTGAGGGATTTTTATGTATGTATTTATTTACATCCTTACTTAAAAATGTGAATGTGTAAGTTTTGTTGGTTTGCCCTTCAATCAGGCAGCGACTAAGCAAGTGCAACGGATCGACATGACTCTATAAATGAAGTTCAGTTTTTTACCACAATATGCTTGACAATGTGCAGATCTGAGGGCAGTGGTCCTTTCATCTGAAAAAGCCATTACAAATCCCAACAAATCTGATTAAAGTCTATCGACTGATTGCAGATGTCACCAGGAAAAAAAAAGTTTTTTACCACAGTTAAATCAAATGCTTGTAATACGAATTCTGTAAGAAATGTTGCTGTACAAAATATAGCCACTTGAGGTAGGTAGTTGCTTGGTATGAACCCTGTTAAGGCCGCCTAGCATGAAATACTTAGTCTAAAATTGTATATATTTTTGTCCCTGTTTCTTGTGTGCAATAAAATTTTTATCTATCTGTCCACGAGTTGGTAATAAACTATACCGTTTACAAAGAAATGTGCTATTTTAAATCTTTCTTATTTATGTTCTACTGGGCTCGCATAGCGTGACTGAGGCGCGTTATTAATTAAAATACCGTACTTCTGCGCTTACAGCTATTCACCACCAATTATATTATCAAGAATACAAACAAGTTATTTTAAAACTCTCAACGTAATTGCCCCTTTTCAGGGCCCGACCGCCATGTTTTATTTATATTTTTTAACGGTTAAAATAGTGCCTACCTATATTTAGCATAAGTATTGAATTGTATTTTAAATGCCACATCAGGTTATTGACGTCTCTTCTAACTTTTGAACCGCTTATTAAAGCAAAATTTGCTGAAAACGAGTAACAAAAATACTAAGCTTGAAAACTCTCTCTCCTTCTAAGTCGAGATATTATGTCGACGTATTAAATTATAATATAATATAAAATGAATTTGTAGCCTAATCTAAAGGCTTTTAATAACTAAGGCTTCAATTATTTTACAGGGCAAAATTTTAAAACAAATAGGTACAATTTCTTCGTTCAAAATCTTACCAGCTTAATCCGAGAAAAATTGAACCAGTTGAACTTCCAATTCTGCGTTGAAAATTATGAGTTATATAAGAGTATATGAGTTTCTCATCACTGGCCGTTTGCGATGTTTGTTCGATATGTCTGTATGTCTTGTATAAGTTTGCCAATTATCCTACTCCTACTAATATTATAAATATGCGAAAGTTTGTGAGGATGGATGTTTGGATCCATTTATCTATAATCCTGGGGATTAGCGCATAGGCTAAATTTTATTCCGGAAAAGTAAAGAATTCCCGCGGGAATCAAAACCTTAATCCATGCGGATGAAGTCGAGGGCATCATCTAGTATATGTATACATCCTACGAATATAATTAAATGCGAAATGTTGTGATGGTGGATGTATGGATGGATGCATGAATGGATGTATGGATGGATGGAGGTTTGTAACACTTAAAGGAGGATAATATACTATTGTTAGTGCATATTAAGAGTTGTGAAGAGCAGAAGTGTTCGGCAAACTGAACTCGTCTGGTATAAATGTTCAAAATCATACTAATATTATAAATTCGAAAGTGTGTTTGTTGGTTTGTGGGTTTGTCTTTCAATCATGCCGCAACAAAGCCACGGATAGACGTGATTTTTTGCATGGGTATATTTGAGGACCAGGAGAGTTACATAGGCTAATTTTTATCCCGAATAATCAAAGAGTTCCCGAAACTAAATCCACGCGGACGAAGTCGAGGGCATCATCTAGTATAAAATCAACAAAAGGTCAATAAGAGCTTATTGTTGTCGACAAGACCAAAAGATGCCCACAGCTGGACATCAGTCCCCATTTGAGAGTTCCACCCGTTGCGGTCTTGACGTTGAGAGGTCTCCTGCGGTTATCGTTGGTCAACATAGCGGGGGGTCTGTATACACTGCGCTTTCTCGTACAAGGTCGACATTCAACCCCTTTGGGTCCCCATTATGTTAATGATAGATAATATCTAACTTTGTAAAATAACAAACATCAAACAAAAATGATAAAAAGGTCTCATCTGGTCCTTATAACTAAGTTTTTCTTGTCTGTAAGATGCATCAGAAACTTTGAAAGCAGCTGGGGGTTTCTTGGCAAGTAATTATACTATTTCGACACTGACCTACTCCTTAAAAACACGCTTCTACAAAGTTTGTTTCTGACAAACTGCAGATTAAATTAGCATAGAAATTTTAGTTTTTATAATATTTTGAACAAAATTTTTAGCAAAAATTCTGGCACAAGACTTATAGAAAACATAATTATAATATTTCTAGATGCCCTTAGAGGCATTTTTTCAATTCAAAGATAAGATAGTCCTAGACTATAATTTAATTTGAAGCGATGATGGAGTCTAAGATATGGCAGTATTTTCCATACCGTCGTGCCGGAACGCTATCGCTTGGCGGCACGCCTTTGACTTTATGGTAGTAACTAGCCACGGCCAAAGCCGCCTACCAAAGAAGTTCTTATTGCTTACTTATAGAATTACATTATTAGAATATGGGTAACTTTGAGATACTTAATTAAACATGTTAATTTATTTTTTTATTGTTTTAACTTTAACAATTGAAGTTACTTGCTTTTATTGTGTTCCAAATAAAAGCAGATACTTAACTAACTGAGAGACCATATTATTACAATATACTATCGCTTTATTACTCACATTTAGCTTATAAACGATTTCATTTAATTTCATGCAAAGTACCTACGTTAAATAGAATTCGTCATCGCCTTCCACCAACAGTCTTCCACAGGTAGACCCTAATTGCATATTATATTGCAATATTTGCAACACAATTGATGACGTACCAAGTGCCATAGCCCATGATAGCCCACCAAGTGGGGGTGTGACACTGGTCAAGGAACACTGCAATCATTGTTACAGAAAACAATTGTATAAATTAAACGTTTTCTGCGATTTGTTTACCTTTTAAGACAGTTTAGAAAAATTAGATTGCATTTTGTATCAACTCGTGTAAATTGGGTATTTGACTGTTGTCAAAATGTTGATATTCATTATTTATAATCGAAAAGTTAACATGTAAGAAAAACATTTGTAAAAACAGAAAATAAGTCGGTCAAAAACAAATAAGTTATAGTCTGTTTTACCATGGTTTTACTCACGTTTTACTCACTGATTTGAATAATACTAATGGATTGGCCCTAGTACCTATTTTGGTTTTACTACGACTGTATCTGTCTCTTTCTTTAACGAAATTTTCAATGAAGAGTGTATGTGGCTTTTTAGTTTTGACGTAACACTTCAATAGCATTCTCTTTGTCTAACAGGTAACGGTCTATATATATCTGTGTTATAATATTTAAAAACGTTATTTTAAATAAATAAATAAAACTTGAGAGGTGTCAAGGGACACCCGGATGGAACGAAGTTCCTTTCGATTAATTAATTTGGCATTGTGTTCAATATTTTCATACTAGAATATTAGATCTCCGTAGCCTTGTGGTTTCTACAGTCGCTAAACAGTTAAAGGTCGATGGTTCGAATCCCAGCTCGACAGACTGAATTTTCCATTTTCAATTTTATTTTAAATAATTTTTACATTTGGAATTTTTCCCTAATTTTTTATTTTTATTATTAATTTATTATTTAATAAATTAATAATAAAAATTAAAAAATATTTTTTAATTTTTTAACCATCGACCCTTATCGACCTTTATGCGACTGTAGAAACCACAAGGCTACGGAGATCTAATATTGTACTGTGAATATATTGAACACAATGCCAAATTCACATTCAAAAAAGTGTCGGTTTCAAAAAGTGTCGGTTCAATTTTGTCTTATTTTTTTCCGTCTAGCCCCCTTCCGCACCGCGCGATAAGGAACTACGTCCAAAAATATCTGTCAAATACCCAACTATATCGCTGAAATCGTGTTTTATCAAACTCAGTTTTTCCCTCAATCTGCGGGCTGCAGCACAAAGTTTTGGAACAGCTGGCGCATTGGACACGGAATTATTTGTATTTTGGACGTTGGTCGTCTACTCATTACAAATACGTCTTTACAAAGATTGGATTGTTACCAGTCTGTGGTTAGAATTAGCTGAGCGAAAGAGAGATTGTAGTTCGTTAAGCGTTTTATATTTGTTTGTTTTAATTGTTTATAGCACAATACAATATTAGTGTACAAAGACGAAGTTAGATATTCTCCTACAGTTCACTTTTGTCATTGTAGACAAAGTTAAATAAATAAATAAATAAAAAAAGGTTAATGGTTAAGATCCGAAGAGAGGTCGTCCTTCATAGATCTGTTGAAAAGTAAAAGACTAGATGAAAAGTATTTTTTATGAAATATTATCTTTAAAAAAATAACTAGTGGTTCGCCCCGAACTGAGACCTCGCGGTAACGGTATCCCATGATTATTCATTCAATCGATACATGATAACCAAAACTGACATTATTATTATGCCCGTTTTCACCAAACATACCTAAATCATCCCCTAAGTAGGAGTCTCTTAACGTAGGTAGTTCCTAAATACAATCCTAAGTCCTAACATCCGTCCCAATATCCTTTTAGGTGTCCCGTACAGGATCGTGATAAATAAGTTGACAGAAAACATCAATCACCTAACTTATAGGTAGCCCGTAAAGGTTAGGGAACGTTAGTGAAAACATTGAATTATTTATCAAACATTGAATTTAACTCGTAGTTCCATGGGAATAGTTACTGACTGCGCCATCTATTAGCATTATTGTGAAGCTATGTTGATGCTATATGAATTACTGACGCCCATTAAAAATTAAATAATCTCGTTTCTTTATAATATTCATATAATTTTAGTATTTGTTGTTCAAGTACAGGATATAAGTGACCTAAAAACATAAAATCAGTTTGAAAATCCATAGCGGATTTTTCTAGAGAGCGTCTTCAAGCGAGCGTATAAAATCGCCACTTTGAAAGCCCCCCATTTCGTCAATTTTAAGGGAAAAATTTAAAAAAAAATATTTTTGTACTCAGTTCAAAATTATCTTTAAAATGATACGTAACAATTTTATGTAACGCGATTTTTTTTTTTTTACTTCGCATTCGCTTCTATGAGAGCCCCCCTGAAATAAAGATTTTTATAACTTTTTAAGCCATTTTCGGCTGGAGGCCATCGGTTTACATATTATATCTAAATTTGAAGTAATTACGTTCAGTAATTCAAAAGTTATAAGGCTCTGACAGACGGACGGACGGACGGACGGACGGACGGACAAGTGCAAATCGCCCTAGTTAACTCAAAGACCTTCGCTTCGCTCGGTCGAATATCAATTGTATTGAAACAAAATAAAATAAGTCTTATCCAAGCGTAAATTATTGTGGCAGATTTTCAATACAAAAACTATCAGAACGCCCAAATTGGCACTTAATATTAAATTTAATTTTAAAAGGAGATTGGCGAATTCCATAGAGTTTCTGACCGAGACGAACTGAGCCGTTGGCCTCAAGCCCACGTTCACGAATCAAACTTCTCATGCTTGTTCTAGTAAACTAGTATAACAAAAAAGTTCATCAAAGTCTATCAAATATAGTTGGGAGAAAAAAGATATTCACTTGTATTGCCATGTAACGGTAATTTATAATATTGTGTACTTGTGAACAATTATATTTTTGATCCCCATCTTTTAAAAGTATCGGGTTTACACAGAAAAATACTCCAACAAAATTCGCCAACCTCCTTTAGCCCTTAAAGTGTGTAATTACCTACTTGCCAAAAAACTGGCTGTATCTCTTTAATATTCTGATAAAGCTGTATTAATGAAAATCTTTGGCAGAGAACATTTGTTAAGGTTTTTTATGTCATTTAAAAAAAATGTAAATAATAACAATGTTCGTAATCAGTGATATTGAGAATAATAATTATTCTTGTTGCTATCGTTTCTTTTCAGTCCAATGCTGGAATAAAATTTTTGATTTCTGGATTGAAAAAAATTAATCTCTCATAATCTTCTCCTATATTTTTACAAATTCACAATCCGCATTTTTCTGCGTACCTATTCACTTTTGTCATATCAGTAGAGTTTATTGCGATTTCAAAAGCGTACTTTAGAATATTAAAATCGAAATTAGAAGGAAAATCAGCAAGTTGGTTTTCCATCTCTAGGATGCAACCTATCTCGGTGCCAAAGTTCTTAAGGAACGGTGTGTCTGTTTTTTGTTTTTTGGACAGGTTATTGGTTTGTTCTTCAATCACGCTGCAACAGAGCTACGGATCGACGTGTTTTTTGCAGGCGTATACTTACCTGTTGAGTTTCTGGAGATTGACATAGGCTACTTTTATCCCGGAAAATCAAAGAGAGAGCGGACGAAGTCACGGGCATCAGCTAGTATTAGTTTAATAGTACTCCAGGTATATCAGTACATCTTGAGCTCTTCGGAATCCCAAAAATGTCTGCTATTCGAAAAGTTCATGTAAGCTAATTTTATTCGCGTTATTTGCGCAATGCGAACAGAATTTGATGTTAAATAGTACTTAGTATTCATTAGGTAAATAAACCACAGACATTTTCGGAAAACCATGAAATTACCTGCCCCGTGGAAAACCGCAATTGAAAATATAGCCTAATGATGAACAGTGTTTTAGTTAAAATAAATATATTACTATTGGCGCATACTTATTATTTTTACTAAAAAAAACCGGCCAAGTGCGTGTTGGGCCACGCGCAGGGTAGGGTTCCATAGTTGCTAGTCACAAATATTATTGCTGACCTAGGATAGTGCTTTTATTTTATTGAATATTGAATATATTTTGAGTTATGTGGTTAAAATACTATAATATACTACAAAATATGCAACTTACAATACGTGTAATACCTAACTTAGAAAAACCAGATATAACTCTTTAACTAATTAACCCTACTTAGCCGTGATAGTTTTCCTTTAAAATTCATCATAATATATACTACTGCTGTGAATTTTTTCATGAATCCTTTATACAACCATTTAGCTGGCAGAGGGGGGGACACTTGACAGATATTATAGAATTTTTGGGCTCATTAACGGCGGGATCTTCGACATCGACCTATTTTTGATTGAATCGTAAACAATGAAATATTCTTTGTTTTGATCGGTTAAAAATATATGTTGTAGTTTAATGTATGTTCTTAATTCTTTTGTGATGCAAAACTCTATATTTACAACTTCACCCGATCAAAAATAATTTCGAAAACAGTGTAATTTTTATCGTTTTTCAGGTCGTGTTCATAGAATATTAAAGTTAGACTAAAAAAACAAATTTCATAAAATAGGCAAACACTTTTAGAAGATTCTTTTGTGATTACTTTTTCTCTAAAAAATTTGTATTTTTTTAATCACGACGTTTTTACTTTTTATATAACAAAGTGGCTCGTGCGCTTCACTTCAGTAGCCCGCAAAGTATCATCGAGGTAGGACGTATCGCTTTCGCTGGCTCGCTGCGATCCCCCGCTGATCAAGCGATCTATTGCATAGATACCTATTATTTTCATTCCGTATTCATTTATCATAGATTAAATCAAATCAGAGGGCTAATATTGTTGTAATTTTTAGTATTTATTAATAAATCTGTAAATATTAGTATTATAGGTTTTAGGGTTAGAGTCTTATTGTATAGATAGTGTTAAACTATAATATAAGAATAATATAATAAAGTAAATATGGGGAATAAAAATGGAAGAAAGAACAAAATATCTTGATTTAAATTACGAAAACTTTCGAAATTGATATCTGGGGTTCCAGTGCTAATAAAAGAGGTAACCATCGTCTAAATAAGAAAAAAATGCGGCCATTTTCTTTTTTTTTTTGTTATTGGACCGATTTCTTTCAAAATTGATATCTGGGGTTCCCAGTGCTAATAAAAGAGGAAACCATCATCAAAATAAGAAAAAAAGGCGGCCATTTTCTTTTTCTTTGTTATTGGATCGATTTCTTTCAAAATTGATATCTGGGATTCCCAGCGCTAATAAAAGAGGTATCCATCGTCAAATTAAGAAAAAGTGGCGGCCATTTTTATTTTTGTTATTGGACCAATTTCATTCAGAATTGATATCTGGGGTTCCCAGTGCTAATAAAAGAGGTATCCATCGTCAAAATAAGAAAAAGTGGCGGCTATTTTTATTTTTGTTATTGGACCGATTTCTTTCAAAATTGATATCTGGGGGTTCCCAGTGCTAATAAAAGAGGAAACCATCATCAAAATAAGAAAAAAAGGCGGCCATTTTCTTTTTCTTTGTTATTGGATCGATTTCTTTCAAAATTGATATCTGGGATTCCCAGCGCTAATAAAAGAGGTATCCATCGTCAAATTAAGAAAAAGTGGCGGCCATTTTTATTTTTGTTATTGGACCGATTTCTTTCAAAATTGATATCTGGGGTTCCCAGTGCTAATAAAAGAGGTATCCATCGTCAAAATAAGAAAAAGTGGCGGCCATTTTTATTTTTGTTATTGGACCAATTTCTTTCAGAATTGATATCTGGGGTTCCCAGTACTAATAAAAGAGGTAACCATCATCAAAATAAGAAAAAAAAGCGGCCATTTTCTTTTTCTTTGTTATTAGACCGATTTCTTTCAAAATTGATATCTGGGGTTCCCAGTGCTAATAAAAGAGGTATCCATCGTCAAAATAAGAAAAAGTGGCGGTTAATTTTTTTTTGTTATTGGAACAATTTCTTTCAAAATTGATATCTGGGGTTCCCAGTGCTAATAAAAGAGATATCCATCGTCAAAATAAGAAAAAGTGGCGGTCATTTTTATGTTTGTTATTGGACCAATTTCTTTCAGAATTGATATCTGGGGTTCCCAGTACTAATAAAAGAGGTAACCATCATCAAAATAAGAAAAAAAAGGCGGACATTTTCTTTTTCTTTGTTATTGGACCAATTTCTTTAAAAATTGATATCTGGGGTTCCCAGTGCTATTAAAAGAGGTAACAATCGTCAAAATAAGAAAAAAGGCGGCCATTTTCTTCTTCTTTGTTATAGTACCGATTTCTTTCAAAATTGATATTCGGGTTTCGTTTCCAGTGCTAATAAAATAGGTATCCATCGTCAAAATAAGAAAAAGTGGCGGCCATTTTATTTATTTTTGTTATTGGACCGATTTCTTTCAAAATCAATATCAGAGATTCATCATACTCATGAAAGAGGTCGCCGTCGTCAAAATTAGAAAAAGTGTCGGCAATTTTTTTTATACTATAAACATTTGTCAAATATTAAATAGGTGTTTTTATTATTCTTTGCTATTCCGATAAGGAATTTCATCCCAAATAGGTTGGGGGAAAAACTTTTCCATTTTTTTGTTCGGGCAACGGTTACCACTGTGTCATAACAGGTAAATGTTGCCAAAACTTGCCCAGGGATCTTCAGATATTGATTTTGAAAGAAATCAGTCCTATAACAAGAAAAAATAAAATGGCCGCCACTTTTTCTAGTTTTCACAATGGTTACCACTGTTATGAGCACAGAGATCCTCAGATATCGATTTAGAAAGAAATCGGCCCCATATTAAGAACAAAAATGGCCGCCACTTTTTCTTGGACAATTGTTACCGCTTTTATGAGAACAAGGATCCCCAGATACGGATTTTGAAAGAAATCGGTCCAATAACAAAAAAAAAGAAAATGGCTGACATTTTGGCAACGGTTACTATTTTATAAGCACAGGGAACCCCAGATATCGAGTTTGAAAAAAATCGGTCCAATAACAAAAAAAATGGCCAAGGAACTTCGTCCCAAACAGATTAAGGAAAAACTATTCTATTTTTCTAATTTTGACATCGGTTACCACTGCTATGAGCACGGGGATCCTCAGATATCAATTTTGAAAGAAATCGGTCCCATAACAAGAAAAAAAATGGCAACCACTTTTTATTATTTTGACGATGGTTAACTATTTAATAAGCACAGGGAACCCCAGATATAGAGGTAGAAATAAATCGGTCCAATAACAAAAAAATGGCTAAGGAACTTCGTTCCAAATAGGTTGGGGAAAAACTTTTCCATTTTTCCAATTTTGACATCGGTTACCACTGCTATGAGCACAGGGATCCTCAGATATCGATTTTGAATGAAATCGGTCCCATAACAAGAAAAAGAATATGGCCACCACTTTTTCAAATTTTGACGATGGTTACCGCTTTTATGAGTACAAGGATCCCCAGATATGGATTTTGAAAGAAATCGGTCCGATAACAAAAAAAGAGAAAATGGCCGACATTTTGGCAACGGTTAACTATTTTATGAGTACAGGGAACCCCAGATATCGAGTTTGAAAGAAATCGGTCCAATAACAAAAAAAATTTCTAAGGAACTTTGTCCAAAATAGGCTGGGGAAAAAATTTCCATTTTTCTTATTTTGACATCGGTTACCATTACTATGAGCACGGAGATCCTCAGATATCAATTTTGAAAGAAATCGGTCCCATAACAAGAAAAAAAATGGCCACCACTTTTTCTTATTTTGACGATGGTCACCTTTTTTATTAGCACTGGGAATCCCAGATATCAATTTTGAAAGAAATCGGTCCAATGACAAAAAAAGAAAATGGCCGACATTTTGGCAACGGTTATCTTTTTTATAAGTACAGGGAACCCCAGATATCGAGTTTGAAAGAAATCGGTCCAATAACAAAAAAATGTCTAAGGAACTTCGTCCCAAATAGGTTAGGGAAAAACTTTTCCATTTTTCTAATTTTGACATTGGTTACCACTGCTATGAGCACGGGGATCCTCAGATATCGATTTTGAAAGAAATCGGTCCTATAACAAGAAAAAAGAATATGGCCACCACTTTTTCTAATTTTGACGATGGTTACCGCTTTTATTAGTACAAGGATCCCCAGATATGGATTTTGAAAGAAATCGGCCCAATAACAAAAAAAGAGAAATGGCCGACATTTTGGCAACGGTTACGTATTTTATAAGTACAGGGAACCCCAGATATCGAGTTCGAAAGAAATAACAAAAAAAAAACAAAAAAAAATAAGTAGGTAGGTAAATGTACCTATGCACGTAATATGCAAAATAACAATCACACTTATATAATATAAATGTATGAATAAAAAATAAAATAAATGTTTCTAAAACTTACAAGTGTCCCTGTACTGTTAGGTACAATAAAGTTATTTAATCTATGATGTAAAATTTGGGGTGAGTGAGTTCATTTGAAAAGCGCCTACGCGCACCTCACCGCGCGGGGACTGAGGTTGCTCTAAATGCCTACTGCGCCCGGAGATCCTGCCCTTAAAATGGTCTCAATGGTGGTGGTGGTTAGAATATGATGATCGAACAGGATCTTATGGTGGAGCAGCAAACTGGGTAATAGGATGTTGGGTATAGTCCGGCCAAAGATTCACATGTTAAACTTTTAATTTACACTTGTTCGTTGTACTTGTTCTCTATGTTATGTGGTGTACAAAAAAGTATATTCATTCCTTCATTATTTTATTTACTGAAAAAATAACTCATTTGGTTCTTCTTCAATAAATCAATGTTCTAAATCTAATGAAATGTAGCCGACGTTGAAATCCCTCGCTTTAATATACGAAACGACGTTGAGACGCAATTAAAGGATCAGCGTGCTGTGAAATTAGATTTTTATTGCTTTTTGATCATTTTGCTGTCAATATTATGCACATTAAATCGTTTCTACTATAACTTTTTAAATAAAGACGCTACATTTATCCTTAGGTCTATCAAATCGTATTTTTTATGTTTAGGTATTTGGCGCAGCTGTGCTTTTAATCATGTTCTGTTTGGACTGCAGTATAGTTGAACAAAGTGAGGGTTAGGACCGCTATAACTATATATACACATACATCGATGCCATCACTTATAATTTAATATAAAAAAATATTTTTAGAAAACCGACTTCAAGCGACCGAACCTCTACAAAGTATATAATTTATTGTTGATTTTTTTATAACCGCTGTCGGATTTCGAAAATATTTAAACGAATTAAGAATTTTCCAAATCGATTCAGGTGTCTTTGAGTAATCGGTGAACATACATTAAAAAATGATTCCGACGCATTGGGAACCTCCTCCTTTATTGAAGTCGATTAAAAATCAGAGTCAAGTGCATATACCATGGACGAATTATATTTACTAGGTTGAATTGTCAAAATTTTCAAGATTCCGACGCATTGGGAACCCCCTCCTTTTTTGAAGGTTAAAAATCAGAGTCAAGCGCATATACCATAGACGAATTATATTTACTAGGTTGAATTGTCAAAATTTCTTATCTTTGGTCTATGACCAAAGAAATATCACTTGACACTTTTATCGCATACAAAAACTGAACTCAAATGTTCGCAAAACTAGCATAATGTATAAAAGAGGCAAAGTTCTTTACTTGGAAAATGACGTCGCACAAGACGTGCCTGATAAAGGTCAGAATTTATGGGGACTATTATTATTGGAGCGAGACTTGCATCGTTGCGATTTTGTTGGAGCCATGTTGGAACGCTGAAAATGAAGGTGACAGTAATGTACGTCTTGACATTTTTACTTTTATGTGTGATATTTTGTTTGGGAGCCAAAAGGGTTGTTGGTATGATATGGCGAGATGTACATACTTTATTGAACATTAGGTACATCTGCCAATTACTGTCCAAGAAATAAAGCAAGAATACATATTATACACTAAGGCCGAATTGCACCCTTTTATACTTTTGTTTTTAAGCTATTGCATAGCTTTTATCGCGGGCTTTGAGCGCGGCGACCGAATCAAGAAATTCCGTAATGAAAAATAATAAACCTAACACCCATCGTCTAACGTCGTTTCAGTTCGGCAGACTTCGGCACGGTGTTTGTGTGCGTGCGACTAGACGTATGCGTGTAGACTGTAAAAAATATTTCATAAATATTATAATTGCATAAGTTGATAAAAAATGTTATGCAATAGCTTTACCGTGGCAGTCCCCGAGTGCCACACGAATTTTTTGTATAATTTATTTTAATTTCTTGTTTATTTTTTACTTGACGATTTGATGACGATCATTGTATGACGATATGACGTCAAATCAATATTGAAATAAATTATACTACTTTGAGCGTTGTTGGTGGTAGGGCCCGGTAAAAGCTAACAATTCTTCCGATGAACTATTCTATAGGAAGTTACGCATCGCTATAGACTTATCTGATGACAAACCGTATAACTAGTGGTTCGCCCCGAACTGAGACCTCGCGGTATCCCATAATTCCCATAAGGTAGTTTTAACTATATTATATTGTAATTAAAACGCGCCGAATCTGATGACGTCAATCGTCATCTGCTTTCGTGGATGGGATGCGTATTTACAATATTAAAGACAGCGCCATCTAGTAACAGTATAGTGAAGTTTTGTTAAAAACATTGATGCCCATTAAAACTCAAATAATTTCGTTTCTTTATAATATTTATCTAATCTTAGTATTTGTGATTCAGGTACAGAATATAACTCAAATTATGTGTAAGTTTCAAGTTTTAAAACAAAGTGGTTTTAGAGATCTAGCCTCGAATACAATCTCCACTTTGAAAGACCCCCATTTCGTATGGGAGCCCCCCTGAAATAAAGATTTTTATAACTTTTTAAGCCATTTTCGGCTGGAGGCCTTCGGTTTACATATCATATCTAAAATTGAAGTAATTACGTTCAGTAATTCAGAAGTTATAAGGCTCTGACAGACGGACGGACGGACGGACAAGTGCAAATCGCTCTAGTAAACTCAGAGACCTTCGCTTCGCTCGGTCGATGATCGCTTGAAGATTGTTAGAACGATGGAGTTGCAATTAGCATGACTCATGTTTATCATGACGTAAAAGTCATGATGATGATGATGATATAAAGTTCGGCCGTTCAGAGAATGCGTTCCTGACACCTATCAATAAGATTTAGAAAAATATTGTTTACCAAGTTATTTGACACTCAGTTTGGCACAAAATTATAACATTATTTGATTATTGACATAATAATGTTGTTTTATGCTCATCAATTGTTAAAACGGTAAACAACCAGCAATAATATTTTTATCGTAACTGCAACGCCATTACAAAGTTACGTCGTCAGTTCAATCGCGACGTGTCAGGAACGCATTCTCTGAACGGCCGTAGTTTAGTGATGATAAAAAGCTTATTTACTTTGATATGGATTAAGCCCATGTGGCCTTAAGAGTAAACAGTCTTTACGAAATTTATTTTACGCAAAAGTCATTTAAAAAGTAACCAAATAAAAAAGTTCGTAACTCCTAAGTCGTTAAACAAAGGAGTTTTTCTTAGCATTGTTAACAAAATCAAGTTGTTAATATTCCATAATGAATGGAGTTTTATTTTCTCCAAAAAAGTTAACAGCCATGAGAATCCCTATTACTTATTTTTGTTGATAAGAAATACTGAACCTTGTTTACATTTCATGCTTTCCCTTTCCCTACAAGTTTTCAATACTTATACAGAAAAGTTGTAACAACCTTTCTTTGCAACTCGTGTAAAATGAAGTTTATGAAAAATTGTTTGTCTTATAGTAATATTTGGATATATATTTGGATAGTAACCTCAACTCACGAACAGACCTACCGGAAATTGATCCTAATTATGGGTTCCGTTTTTACAAGCTTTAATTTAACTTGTTGACCAGTTTGTTTGGGTCAAATCTTGCAAGATGAATTAGACCCACTTCCCGGTTTCTGATCGAGCTGAAATTTTGCATTTATGTGTAAATCGGATGACAATCCATTATTATTGTGACATGGAGCTGATCTGATGATGGAGACGGAAGATGGCTATCGGAACTCTGTAATAAAACGACATAACCCCATCGAGTTTGGGCTCGTTTGATTCGTCATAACAAGTACTCTGATCCTAGATGATATCCAGATTCTAATGATGTAGCTACTAAAGGCTTGCATTTAAAAAGATTTTTTTTAATTAACACTTGTTCCAGTATGAACCTTAAAAAAAAGGCTTTTAAAAACTTACTCCACGTAGATATAGGTAAAAGCTAGTAGAATAACAAATAAATAATAACCGTAATATAACAAAGGCCACTAAGACCCGGCTAGTTAGAGCGCTTGTGTTCCCCATATTCCTCTATGCTTCGGAAACGTGGACCCTGCGAGAAAGTGAAAAGAAGAGAATAGACGCTCTCGAGATGTGGTGCTGGAGAAGAATGTTGAGAGTGTCCTGGACCGAATTCCGGACCAATAAGTCCATTCTCGAAGAACTCCGTATCAAGCAGCGTCTGTCCTCTATTGTGCAAGCTCGCATACTCACTTTCTTTGGTCACGTGTCAAGACGTAATGATATCTCGATTGAACGTCTAGTGGTCCAGGGAAGAGTGGAGGGCACTAGAGCACGTGGCAGATCGCCTATGAGATGGACAGACCAGGTGAGGGCTGCGGTGGATGTCCCGTTGCATGAATGCACAAGAAAGGCAGCTGTTAGAGAGGAGTGGAGGCGTATTGTGAAGCGTGCCACAACACCCAAGTGACGACCACGACCGCTCTGTCAAGAGCGTATCGACTAAGAAGAAGTAGAATAATAAACTTGATTACCCACAGTAAAATCTGTGAACTGTAAAAATAACTTTTCGAAAATGTTGTTTTATAACGAAAATAGCCACTTGATAGTTTCCTTGGGTTGGCAACACCTAGCTCGATAGAGAAAATCACTTTGCGACGAAGTTAGCGGCGCGAATAGCACCGGTGGACCGCGAAATTAGTTCCAAGTTTTCCTATACCAGTAAATGTGTCAATTGTTGACTTGGTTAGCCTTTTGAGTGGAAAATAGAGAATCGATGTATGTTATGGTAGTTGAGTAAGATATTCCAACGCGAAGTGGCGAACGTAGAGTAAATAAATAATATCTATACTAATATTATAAAGAGGAAAGATTTTTTGGAACGTAGTTCCTTATCGCGCGGTACGTAAGGGGGCTAGACGGAAAAAAATAAGGAACCGACTCTCGACATGTTTTTGAAACCGACACTTTTTTTTGAATGTGAATTTTGCATTGTGTTCGGTATTTTCGCGATACAAAATTAGGTCTCCGTAGCCTAGTGGCTCCGGCAGTCGCCTAAAAGTTCGGAGACCTAATTTTGTATCGCGAAAATACCGAACACAATGTAATCGAAAGAACTACGTTCCATCCGGGTGTCCCTTGACACCTCTCAAGTTTTTTTTTTAAATTAAGTGGCACTCGGGGACTGCCGCGGTAAAGCTATTGCATAGCATTTTTTATCAACTTATGCAATTATAATATTTATGCAATAAATTTTTATTTTGCATAATAAAAATTATGGAAAAAAAATAATTAAAAAATAAACACACAAGAAAAGCGCACTGTCACTACTTCGCGAGTGAGATTCAAACCTGCGACATCATACACCATACGGTAAAGAAAGCGGCCGCTCGCCCACTGCGCCAAAGAGATATACTTGTGAACCTCTAAAATGTTGAACGCTTACTGAACGACGGTGTTAGGTTTATTTTCGTTACGGAATTTCTTGATTCGGTCGCTGCGCTCAAACGGTTTGTCCTAGTTCAAACCCCGCGATAAAAGCTATGCAATAGCTTAAAAACGCCACTACAAAGTATAAAATAATTTTAGTTTGTACACATATTATTATATTAAAGTTGCGTGGGCCTTTCCGAACGACGAAACCGATACGCAACGTTAGCTTATTTTATTAATTAACATACGTGTACAAACTAAAATTATTTTATCAATATCAATAATTTTAGTATCAAGTTAGTAACATATGCCGTTTCTGAGAAAAAGGGCTTGACACATAGACGGACAACAAAGTGAATGTGGTAGTTAATAATAGCAGTGAGAGCCTAGTGGTTAGGGTTGCTTTCTCCTATTTGGGGAGTCACGGGTTCGATCACGAGCAAGCCTTTTCGGAGCTATGTGCTTTAAGCAATTAAATATATTTTATACGATATTAAAGCTTTAAAGGTGTAGGAAAATATCGTGAGGAAACCAGCTCGGCTGAGAGTTTCCATAATATTCTCAAAGGTTTGTGAAGCCTGCCAATTTGCATTGGACCAGCGTGGTGGGCCAGCGTTCTTCCTTGAGAGGATACCTGCGCTCAGGAGTAAGCTGTAGTTAGGAGTAAGTTGTTGTTGCTGATGATGATGATGACTAAAACAGACAGAGGCCTACATTAGGATCCAGTCCAGGAATCATTTTCAGATCCCGGAACGAAACACTGGTTTAACTCCACAGCCCCTGTGTGCTTGCCACAGAGCGTCACTACATTGAATATATTATATTATTTTCTACCTAGTACCTACCTATTTATGAACAATAAGAAGCAGCCTGTGCATATATTTTTTTAATAAAAAATGCTGGAGTGTCGTGGAACACTCGGCTGGAACGAAGTTCAGAATCAACGCCATCTCTCGCCATATGTTAGAACCATCTCGTAAAAAAACAGACATTAAAGCAAGTTTAAGCAAGTTCATGCTGCTCACAATAATAGATGGCGTTAGTAAATTTTGACGCAAATATTTTGTTCGGAATCTCTCTTCTATAAAACTTCGTTCCAAAAATTAAAAAAAGAACAAAGATGATGATCTGAAGTCAGGATTCGAAAACCCGAACCGATAGTTTCACTCCTTCATTTTACCGCTGCGCCATTAAAGCTTTGATAGAACTTGTATAATAAACGAAGGCAACAAGGGCCATGACGGAAAATTCTTACGCCTAGCAACAAGGGTCGTAACGGAAAATTATTACGCATTTTTGGTCTAAAATCCGCCAAACGGTCCAAAAAGGAACTTCGTTCCAATATTCTTCTTCTTCTTTCTTCCTTTATCAACCGATAGACGTCCAGTGCTGGACAAAGGTCTCTTGCATGGACTTCCACAGGCCTCGGTCTTGCGCCGCCTGGATCCAGCGGCTCCCTGAAACTCGTTTGATGTCGTCGGTTCACCTGGTGGGGGGTCTGCCAACACTGCGTTTCCCGGTGCGGGGCCGCCACTCCAGCTCCTTGGGACCCCAACGACCATCAGTTCTTCGAACTATGTGCCCCGCCCATTTCCACATCAGTTTCGCTGAGCTATGTCGGTGACTTTGGTTCTCCTACGGATCTCCTCATTTCCGATTCGATGCCGCAGGGACACTCCGAGCATAGCTCTCTCCATCGCCTGCTGAGCAGTCCTGAGCCTACTTATGAGGCCCTTAGTTAGCGACCACGTTCCAATATTAGCCAAGCCCAAATTGATTAAGATTCCTCTCCCCTCCAAATAAACGGAAAGCTTAGGAGTGGGCACGAAAATAATGCAACGGGTGGAGATCAAACCGTCGACCTTTCAGTTTTCAGTCTTCGATATAGCTTGGTAGTCTCATTTATTTTATACGAGAAGTGTGGCGTTTAGGTAATATTGGCAAAAAATATGTATTGGTTCAGGAAAAGTTTCATTCATAGAGAACAACTTTTTTCAACTTTGTAACGAGTTTGAGCGCTTTATCTGCTGTGTGACGTGACAACATTTTTTTTAAAGGAATATGAGCCAAATTGAAGTTGACTAACATTCTCCTCTCCCCTCCAAATAAGCGGAAAGCTTGTGTTAGGAGTGGGTACGACAATAGTGCAACGGGTGGGATTCAAACCTGCGACTTTACAGTTTTCAGTCCGTATCTTAAACCGTTGGGCTATTGAGGCTATGATACTATGATACATAATTTTACTATGGAAAGTGTATATTTTTAAATTTGTAAATGTTAAAGTTAATAATATAACGCTTATGAAAAATTAATCATGAAAGAAAAATTAGTCATGTGTCAACATTAAATAAAATCAAAATAAAATCTTTTAATTTAATCTTTCAAACGTATTAAACAACTCCTTGCGTGAGGCACTACACGATATATTTTAAGAAGAAAAATTGCATTTGGCTGAAACCTGACGTGAATGCCAGGACTATTACTCAAGATGTCATCTTGTTTCGGAAAGGAGCTGGGTGAGATCTGCGTTGAGGGCTCAAGTCATGGGGGGTCAGAGGCTTAATGGGGTGTTAATACACTGGTGTGCTTTCAACTTGCGTACGTAAATCGTGTACTTTACTCGTGTGGCGCTACCCAGACGTAATGCCCGTGCGCTTGCGTGAGCTAGCGATGGGTTTAAACAATGAACTAACCCTGTCCGGGATCTTGGGTACCATCTGTCTAAAAGTTATTCCATTGATCGTATTCGTATTCGATAACATTAGCATCAAAGTAAAATAATAATTAATTGCATTGATTTAAATTCACAAATTCAGTAAAACCGATTTTAACATGGAGCGTTTTGGAGTGTATCGTACATACTTAAACGTATAAGAATGCATACATGAAATTGAGTTCTTAATGTTGTTATTTTACGCTTATGACAACGAATACGATTACGATCAATGGAATAAATTTAGACAATCGCACCTCTGGTCCGGTTTAAAATATCATCATCACTTTAGATCTTTTTGCTCTGTGGAGCCAAAAATTTTCCTTTGTTTAGTATATTTCGATTAAAATTGCGCCACACGGAATACAATATTTACAAAACAAAGATAACTAGTGTTGTCGCCAGCGCGTTGTGAGCTAACAGCTGACGGCCGGGTTATTATGAAAACACCTGTTATGTGTACTACTATTATTAATACAATATTACCTATAAAATATGTCGACACCTACTCCTCTCCTCTGGCCGAGCGTCTAATAAAGGTGACGGCACTCCTCTCGCCGAGCGTCTAATAAAGGCAATCACACAATATCTCAGAACAGAACATCAGTCTCAGCAATCATTCTCTCTCAATGATAATAACTATCCACAAATGAGGTACATTGTAATCTTTACATGACAAGCATGGAACCCAATATTTCAATGCCAAACTAGACAAACCCGGCTAACTACTCTAGCCTAGGCGCAGCCTCCACCATCCCCAAATAGCTGCCCATCTCCACCATTGAAGACCCTAAGCAAATCTCATGTCTAACTCGCTCATGGCCCAACACTAGGCAAAGAATAGTAACTCGTTAACATCGCATATACATTGCAACAAACTCACCAAATAACCAAATCAGCACTCACTCACTCACTCCACAACGACTGATCAATCTTTCGGTAGCATCACCAGTTACACCATAAATCACTCCAGATCCCAAATTCATCGCACCATGACAAAAGCACACTTCATCGAAAACCAAGGGCTATTGTCCATGACAGCTAACCTAGCAATTATTACGTAGTCTCCTAACCAGCACTCTCCGACCATTGCATAATCACTCTACAACAACATTTTATCACAATTAAATCACTAATCCTATAATAATCCTCAATCCAACCAAATAATGCAACCTAAAACGAACCGAACAATATCTACGTCGCAGAATTCCAAAAACCATAGACCATGAACACACTAGAATAATCTCAATTCTACCACAGACTACAAACATTAGGGAATGCGACTTAATACAAACCATCCACAGACCAATCGATAACACATGGAACTAGGAATTACGACTACGTCAACAGATGGCACTACACCTCCTACAAATATTATAAAGAGGAAAGATTTTTTGTTTGTTTGTACCGAATAGGCTCTGTAAATACTGGACTGATTTAAACCATGTTTTCACCAATAGAAAGCTAAGTTATCAGGAAATAACATACGCTATAATTTATTTGCAAAAAATTAGAGATCCTTAAGAAAATTGCAATAATGTAACCCAAAGTAGCAAAATTTTGCCTATTAAATGCATTATTTGGCGTGTGCTGAGAAAACTATTGATGATACATAAAAATTATGTACTACATGATTAAAGTATTCATTATTCTCTACAAAAAAGTTCACGAGGAAATATACATAATTAAGTCACAATAGTAGCCTTTGTGTTCTTAAATTTAATTAGATCGTCTTTACTATCGTAGTAATAATTCTTCCTTACTAATACATATTATAAATAAAAAAGTGTGTTTGTTAGTTGGTTTATTGGTTTGCCCATCAATCACGCTGCAACAAAGCTACGGATTGACGTGATTTTATGGATAGGTATAGTTGAGAACCTGGAGGGTGATTTTAAAAACTAAATCCACGCGGACGTAGTCGCGGGCATCAGTTCAGTATAAGTTACCTATATAAAACTAAGATTGCACAAAAAAATTAAAATGAGGAAATCCGTAGGAAAGTCAAAGTTACAGACCTAGCTCATACACCTTATATTAGAGTTATAATATTAGACAACACCAGAATTCTAACTAAAATAGCGCCAAACAGATCTTTCCGTTTACCCAATTATCCAACTATTCAAAACTTGAGGGTAAGAATGTTTGATGTTAGAGGTGCGATGGGTATCTCTATATAAGATAAATAATTATATATTTTCTGTACTCTTGCAAAGCGGGTAATAAATAAAAATATACTAACGTTCTAAAAATTACACTTCAGTATTGCAACATAGTTCAAGTCTTTTCATTCGCCATTATAAATAGTAGCGCGGTCGTTGGCTCATCTTACCTCCTTTCAACTCGGAGAACCTAAAACACCATCAAGTGTGTACCGACCCTACTTATTTAGGGCTACGTAAGATTCACGTATGAATAAAGGCTCGGGCAAGAGCTCTTTTAAATCTTGATGGAGACCTAGAAAGCGTTCGGTCTAAAAAAACGCCGAAACATTTTCAAAAATACCTGTAAAAGTTTTACACATTTAAATCTTATTTCTGTAATGGATTTCTAAATAAAAGGTGCTATTGTATTGTATTGTATTTGTGGAGAGGACGCCTGGTAACGCCAGGCGAGTGATCAGTCCTGTGTCGGAACTATTCCACCCAATTCCCCGTGTTTGGACACAGGTTACTGGTGCCCAGGCAGCCCACCCCCCTCAAACCTACCTGTAGCTTTCGTAAACCTAACGATGTCTCCTATTGAAAGGTTTGTCAGGTCTTCTTCACTTAATCTATCCCTATATCTTGCAGTTCCCATCTTACCAGTGAGTACATAAGGCACTCAGCTATGAAACTAAAAGGTGCTAACTAGTAAAGAAGAAAGTGGTCATCCTCTTTGAAAAATATCTGCATTTCTCTAAAGAAGTAAGCAAATAGTGATTTCTTTAAGTATTCAAAGAGTGCTTATAGATACCGAGTCAATCACAGTGTCCCTGGTGTGTATTTTTTTGTCAAAAGTTTGCGATCCCCTCTAAGTATGTAAAATAATAAGAATTTTGGAAAAGTTTCTTAGAAACCTATAAAAATTAAAATTTGGCAGTAAGCATTTTTAAAACCTTAAGTTAAGATAAATATAATAAAACGATATTAATTAATGTCAGTTTTTCATCGCCAAGTCGCTATTTTTAACTGCCGAATGACGTTTTAACATGTTTTCAGTACAAAAACTGTCAGATCGTCTATCACATGACACATCGACTGTTGGTTAAACTTCACTCAGTGATGATTAAATTATCATAAACCATGCTTATCCTTATGTTCATCAACTGCTGACGATATAAAAATTGATGCTTTCGTATTTGAAATATTAAGTGGTAATAAATACCATCGTTTAAATGGTATTAGAAGTCATAACTTAGACGTAAAGTCATAACACCGGGAAGTGGAATGAATTTTTGAATCGAGTCGCACTGATATATTCCGACTGACTGCCCTAATGGGCATTTTTACGTTTTTCTCTCATTTATTTCCCTGATTTATGTGAGACATCTCTCAATTTTATTATTTTCAGTCTTCTTTCTTTAAAAACTCTTGGATGACATGAAGTTTAATATTCAATATTGATATTTTATATTGATACACGAGGAAATCTGTTAAGTAACTTTTATTACTGTATTTTCCTCTCAAAGGTTTCCGCTTTTCGAATAGACAAGAAAAATTGTGCAGTCTGACTTATTGTTTTTATATTTTATTAAGAAAAAGGATAGGATCTCCATAGGACCACCAGGACAGTTGTAGGTAGGGAAGCATTTTGTTAAAGTTTATTTGAATAAAAAACTTTTTTCTTCTTAATGAGCTCTCGCTGGGGGGGCGACGGTGACGGTGACAGCTCTCGCCATTCCATATAAGAGAAGGAGTGTGAGATTGAGGGACTAGAAAGTTGCGTTTGCACAAAATTCAAAATTATTTCACGTAGGCCAACCTGTGGCTCTTATGACACGTCATGACTCTACCACCGGTTCGGAAAGCGGATTCTGCTGAGAAGAGCCGGCAAGAAACTCAGCAGTTGCTCTTTTCAAAATAATCATTTTACAATATTATTATGAAGCTATTACATTGTAATAAGTTTTATATACTATCTTGTGGGCAGCTGGATGCCAAGCCGATTTAACCCATGCAACTTTGTTAGAATAAATTATAATATTTCCACAACGAGGAAAAGTTCCAAAACACACTATAATGTCTTCCTCACAAATTCAGTTAATAGCTTTTGCCTGGGACTTATTACTCGTAGAGTGAGGTTTTAAAATCCCGCGGGAACCCTCAGTTTTTAAAATCTTGTCTCTGTTTTAAATTCTAATAAAAGGTTGCCTATGTCACTCTCCAAGTCCACAAATGTACCCGTTCAAAGAGTCACGTCGATCCGTTGCTCAGTTACTGCGTGATTGAAGGACAAACTGACAAACAAAAACACTATCGCATTTATAATATTTGTAAGGAAGTAAGAATACCAGGATTAGTCAGATAATAATAGACCTGCGAAACATAGATTTGGGTATTTCACTCAAAGGAGTAAGGACGTAATACAGTGGGACTTGACAACGTATCTACTCGCGCGGACTGCTATGCCAACACTAAGTTCCTGGTTTCTGCTGATACGTCCACTTGTCATCGTCGCGACGTGTGACAGGCCGCTTTGTCGGAGAGCAATTTGATCAGTGTCCGGTGTATGCAGAGTTTGTTATGTGGGAACACGTTCCGCGTATATGAGGGCCCACCACCTACGTTTAAAGCAGTATTATTTCAATATGGTGTTAACATTCGGTATATAATGACGTCCGTAAAGTAAGTAATGTTTTATGACATGACGTCAAATTCAAATTCAAAATTATTTATTTCACGTAGACCTACCTGTGGCTCTTATGACAGGTCATGACTCTACCACCAGTTCGGAAAAGCGGATTCTGCTGAGAAGAGCCGGCAAGAAACTCAGCAGTTGTTCTTTTCAAAATAATCATTTTACAATATTAATAAGTACTACTACTACTATTTACATTGTAATAAGTTTTTTTATCGTCAACACAATAATTATTGAAATGATACTGTGTTGGTATGGCCCTAGAACATATTCTAGCATAAAGGCATTTGTAAAAATATATTAGTGTTTCAACGTGAACTTATAAGGCTGGAATCAAATCTGAGCGCGTCGATTTGCATTTTGCCCATGAAAAACTGTAATTTTTCATAGAGTCGTGTAAGCAACAATTCGGCTTTTCGATGCGTGAACGACTATAAAAAATGACAGATGTAATTTCAGCCTAAATAGGACCTTATGTCCTACAACTGGGATATTATGCTTATGTTAAAAATGAATTTTTAAGTACTTCTTATTTTTGATAGAGGGTCTTCCAAAATAAGTTAAATACACGTTCACCGTTAGCTTTTAGCTTGACTACCATTTTAATAAATTATCGATTAAACTATCGAGTTAATAATATGTCGGTCTCGGCGATATCAAAACATTAAGCTCATTCAAAATAATTTTTGTAGGTGTTTGCAGAAAACATACCTATTCATCAGCATTCGGATTCTGTAATAATCACATGTCCTGTACACGAAGGATTTATCCTTTAGGATCAGATGATAAAACTGGCAGCATCGATGTCTCAGCATCTCACTTCAAAAACTTTACACAATTGCATTTCACTTGAAATAATTTTATCGTTATGGATGGGAAGGATCGATTTGATTACAAAAATATTTTTGACAGCTCAAGTCAAAAATATTTTGTCTCAAATCGATCCTATATAAACTGTATCAATGATAGGTACGTCCTATGAAAACCATATTTTGACATTGATGTAGTTATTTAACGATCGATGCAGCCAATACACAATCTGCCTTCTGTAGCGGTTGCAACCAACATTTCTAACATAGTAGGTGTGACGTCCACATGTCACAGGGGTAAGTAAAAGGTATAATAAAAACACTGTCTTGTTGTACATTATGTATTAGGAGCGCGTGGCGCACGTCCGCTCTGCGTGGTAGGTTGTACACTTGTGTCTTCCGCCGCCTCGCGCTACGATAATATCCTATTTATTAAGATATCATTTTACCTTCATTTTACATTAATCGTCACAGTAGGTACAGTGCGCACAATCTCAGGTAATTTGAAATGTAATCGTCGCAAAGGTAACCTTACACCTCTTTGGCGCATGATTGTCAGAAGCCTCTGTTATCTAGACATTTAGCCCCTACTCATCAAATGTACTAGCGCTGTTTCACCAGTGTTTGCAGAAACAGATACATATCCACCTGTCACGATTACGACATGTGACATACAGGCCGCGCTGTGGCAGGGAATTTGATTAGTTACCGGTGTCGCAGCATGCAAACTTGTTATGTATACACATGCTTTAAATACAAGTTGCTTGTTTTGTTGTATTTTTTCAAATCCCTGTTTTACCCCCTATTTTATTTCAAAAATCCTTTATTAGAGGATGCTTAAGTCATAAATCATAATAGCTATATGTATGCATTTCAGCTCGATTCATCCAGTGATTCGAGCTGGGCCTTTTTCTTTCATATATTTAGATTTAAGTTATAGTTGTGTAAAAAAGTTTTAATCACAATCATGCACCATGCAGGTTTAATTCAGTTAAATGTGGTAATTATAAGTTAAAACGATACCTTAAGGCTTTATAATCTTAACTCTGATTAGAAAACGCGTGTAAGTTACGGTTATTTTGCAAAGAAGTTTCTAATTTTTACAATGTTTATTAACAGCCTTAACAAGGACGACGAGCAGTCACCTCGACCTAAAATGTTCCAACCCCTCTACGGCATACCCTGGTTGTGTAAAAAAAGCAGCTATTTGGCAAAAAGGTTGAGGTCATTATAGATTACATTTAGTCCTTTAAATACAACTTTCCGGAGAAGACATGGTGCGCAGGTATCTCCAATATCAAATTTCAATAAACTATTAATTACTACATTTTGTATATTTTCTATTCGCGTCGATAGATGACGATTTGTACAGATGCTCGTAACCCGTTTTCACTCGTTAGTACATAATAATTCAATGTTTTCACTAACGTTCCCTAACCTTTACGGGCTACCTATGATAAGTTAGGTGATGATTTCTTTTCTGTCAACTTCTTTATCACGATCCTGTACTGGACACCTAAAGGGACATTGGGACGGATGTTAGGACTTAGGATTGTATTTAGGAGCTACCTACGTAAAGAGACTCCTACTTAGGGGATGATTTGGGTATGTTTGGTGAAAACGAGCATAATAATAATGTCAGTTTCGGTCGTCATGAATCGATTGAATGAATAATCATGGGATACCGTTACCGCGAGGTCTCAGTTCGGGTATTATAATATATTCTGTGGTTCGGGGCGAACCACTAGTAATATTAGTATCGATGGCATGTATTTCTCCTGTAAGAACACCTAATATCAAATTGCGCGGGTAAAAGCTAGTTCAAGATATTTTTAGAAGTTCACAGGATATCAAGAAAACTCCTACCATGTTGGTATGGCTCTTAGTAATAGAAGTACAAAGTAGGTAAAATTAAAATTATTAGCATACATACGAGTATGCAATAATTATAGTGTCTCAGTTAACTTCACCTGTTTCTTACAAATATATTATCGTATAGTATCGTAAATAAATAAAATACAACATAAACGGCTCTTTCGGAAATCTTTCCAGTAAAAACTACTTTTTGGGTAACTATTGAAAGTCTTTTATGAGCGATACATCAAAGGTGGCTAACGTAATTTTCTGCGTCTAATTGAGAAAGTTGCTAAGTGCCCTTTTTATTGCCGCTGCTATTGTTCATTATGAAGTTTACCATTCCCCCATCTCGACAATTATAAAAGTTTTAATTGTTCTTACTTTTCCTAATTAGAAAAATGGGCAGTCTCATGAGCAGAGGTATTTTTATAGGGTGTCAAAAAATCCCTAATATTAACTTGCCCTTGGAAAAGGATATAATTAATTGTTTACCTATTTTCCCAACAAACGAAAAAACACAAGCCATATTTTCTGTACCTGAACAGTATTTACTGCTCCTTATAATACATAGATTTATTAAAACCATGATAGTGTGTCTTACCCAGATTATTTATCTTCAATCATCATGAGCATCCCATCCACCAGCTCACCATAACTGAGCGCAGATCTCCTCTCAGAGATGGGTTATATAGGCCAGTTAGTATAGTAGACTAGGGTGCATTTCACACACCTTTGAGTATTATAGAGAGATTTCAGGCGTGCAGGTTTCCTAACGATGTTTTCCTTGACCGTTGACGGTTGAAGCATGTGATATTTAATTTTTTAAACGCATATTACTCCGAAAAGTCAGAGGTGCATGCCCGAGAACGAACCCGCTACCCCCCGAAGAGGAGACCGCAGTGCTAAGCACTGGGCTATCGCTACTATATATATTATTATAAGAACTATATTAAAGCATAAAGTCATTGTAACTATTTTTTCTGCACTCTTAGGTCAGAGATCTGTAATTAGTTACCTAGGTTTGTTTTTACCTGTTTAATGGAGTAAAATGGCGGATGGAAGGTTTAAAAAAAGTAAGTCAGTATTTTGGCATCCCTACTCATTCCACAATATGGCGCCGATCAACGACCAATCAAAATACGTTCTACAGTGCGTTGTTGACAGATGTAAAAAAACGTTGCCAGTGAAAACTGTTTAAATCAACGCCACATTTCCATTCCCAGACTTGGCAATTCCAGACTTATCGACGTGGAACTTTTTAATATCTAATTTGAATGTGCTAGCAACAAGTTGAGAACCAACAAAAGTTCGGAAGGTTATTCAAACAGTTCTATCAGTAGTTTCAATCTCGGCCCGTCTTCAAAGTAAGCATACACTTTGAAAGTTTCTCGGCGAGGACGATTTTCTATTCTTGAACTTTCGTTAAGTAAATATTCAGATTTATGCCGACCTTTTAAATAATTTATTGCGACTTGCGAATTTGGTTTCAACGTCGGCTGAAAAGTTAGTGGCTTAGTGAGTGTTAGTGTTCGTCCAGTTTAAGAGTGGGTGTTGAAGATTTTTGCCTACTTTCGGATCTCACTAGATCGAGTCCTGAAAGCTTCAACCCACAGATTCATTCATACATGTAAATAATTTAATTACATACAGTTTTATATAGAATATTACCTTCAATCAACACAATATTATTTGGTTATGGACATTATTTTGATTGATATACTTATAGCTAAGAATCCTTTGTTTGAAATACTTAAGTACTGTTTTATATTATAATAATGATTCGTATTAAATTGATTAAGTTGCCTAAATAAGTCGTGTTAAACTGTGTTCATATAATTAAGTCGTTTAGATTAAGAAATTTTATCTAATAAAGGAATTAATACGGTTTAGTTTTATTCACCCTTAGTTATTAAGTTCACCTTTGTATTTAGTATTTCAATAATAAATGTATAATATTTAGACGCGTTCTATTGGCCGTCACTGATTTTGGTTCTCGAAATAAACCAGCAGTATGCGCGCGTCTCGAAAAGCAATAAATAGCGGCCTCCCCTGGCCTACTTACGCACTTCACAACGAGGCTTCGAGGCGAGCGCATCTCCTGCGCTCTGCAACTACAACAAGTGTTTTATTTCACTAATCCCTGCTGTGGTCCGGATTACAAGAATCCTCCACAGTGTTTGGTCCTTCGAATCGCCGGATATCAACCTACATATCAAGAATAAATATCAAGACTCAAGCCTCAAGATCGTCGCAACACGCAAGCTTGAAGAATATTCAACCTATCGCCTCAGAACGAATTCTGCGGGCAGGGAAGATCGTTCAAGTACGCTGCGAACTGAAGTCAACGTCAAGAGGTCTGCATAGCAACATCAAGAGGAATCCACCGTCGCTACGCGGGTGCATTGAGGTGAGCTCGAGTAGTAGCCGAAGACCGCAAGAGCGTCGGGAGGGATCGCTTCATCGAGCTACAGACACAAAACGTCACATCTGCCACGCAAGGCGAAAAGGACATCGACTACGGCTGCGGGGCTTACCTAACATTTTGAAGCCCGCAACTCCAAAGAAGATCGTTTCGCCGCGCAAGTAGAAGACTCAAGAAGCTTCGTCATCGCGAAGAAGAGGAATCGACCCTTCGCTGCGGGTGCATTGAGGCGGGCCACGAGTGGACGCTGAAGACCGCGAGGCTGCTGGGGACATCGTTTCTTCGCGTGACGAAGACACCATCAACGCGGTTTACCGCGGCTCTCTCGCTCACCACCTAACGGTGCCAAACGGTGAACGGAGAGTTAACGCCTCACGGCGGGAGCAGTATAACAGACGATACTGCCAGACTCACCTTAATCGGTGAGCTGTACCAGTCTGATCGCGCCAGTACGGTGCACGTAAGCTGGCGGCCTCCTGGAAGGTCTGCTGAGGGGGTTGGGCGTTCCTCCCAATTCCTGAGCAGCTAGTTATTACGTGTCACTCTCTGCTGGGCGATTCCCACCTCACCTTACCCGTTTTTCCATCCCTGGGAGAGTGTGTTCTTCGGGACCCTCAAACAGGACTGCTAGGGCCGTTAGGGAGGTAGGGCTGTTAGGGAAGTAGGAAAGTAGGGCTGTTAGGGACAAGAAGACAAAGGACCCGATCGAGATGAGCAACATAGAAACCCGAAGCAAGAAGGCAAATCCCAAGGACAGGGACCCGGGCGAAGTGGAATCTAGAAGCTCATCCAACACTGGGCATTCAAGCAGCTCCGAACAGACTACAAGTACAAAGAGAATTATGAGTACCGAGCAATCTAAGAAAAGGACAACGGGCTCACGCGCATCTCAAAGCAAGCGCGCAGAACTTGAAGCTCAATTAATTCTTCAAAAGAAAGAAATCGAGAAGAAAACAGCCGAAGCCGCAGCAGCTCGAACTCAATTAGAGCTGGCACAACTCGCGGAGGACTCCGACTTAGACGAAGAAGTCGAGCAAATAGGAAGTACCGTGAATGAATGGATAAACACAGTACAAACTCAACCTAAGCCGACGGGTGATATAGAAAACCGAACGGACGCTCTAACAAAGCTATTAATGAACTTATTAAAACTTCAAGACAAACAAGAAGCTCCGAAGGAACCTCCGGCTTATATGAGTGACCTACCACCATTCGATGGAGACCCAATCAACTGGATTCCATTCATTAAGTACTACACAAGCACCGCGTCATATTTCATCGACATAGAAAATATCGCAAGGATAAGAAAATCACTCAAAGGTCGCGGAAAGGAAGCAGTAAAATCACTCCTTTATACTAGCTCTACACCAGAGAGCATATTAAACGAGTTGGAAAGAAGATTCGGCCAACCAACTTATATAATAAAAGGATTAATCGCCGAGTTACATAAACTACCTAAAATGACGGAAGACTTGAAAGGTATAGGTACCTTCGCCAGCGCTGTATTCAATACCGTGGATACAATAAAACAACTCGACCAACTGGAATACCTATACTCAATTGAAATTGCCGACAAGATAATAGACAAGATGAGCACATTAGTAAGATTTAGATGGCAAGAATTCAAATCGAATAGAAGAAAAGAACCAATGCTCAATTTACTATCGGAATTTTTAACGAAGATATCGAATGATTTCGACGAACCCGGTTTCAGCGAAAAACCTAAAGTCAAAGCCGAACTTAACGAGTCTCACACACTAAGAGCGCGAGTAAACGTAGCCCAACATGACGAGAGCGACGCCGACTGTTCATACGATAGTGAATTCGAGGAAGAGATGCGAATCGTGTTGGCTGCCTCCACGTTGGAAAATCCGAAGTGCCCACTGTGCGAACAAGCGCACGACATATCGAAATGCAGTCGTTTCAGGAACGAGTCGGTCAAAGACAGATGGGAGACCGTTAAGCAACTCAAGATGTGTTTTAAATGCCTAAAAGCAAACCACAGGCATCTAACATGCGAATCTAAACCATGCAGTAAGGACGGATGTATTAGAGAACACCATGAACTTTTACACCAAGAAAAATCGAATCCCGTACTATTCATAAACCACGTTTACGACAAAGAAACCGAAAATGTCGACGAGTGTATAAAGACCCACTTTAGTTTGGACTCATCGGGTATAAGTCCAAATAAAACGAAGAAAGACCCCAAACAACGGGCCTCAGATATTGTACAAAAAACAACTTATCGATTCCCAGTAGGCAGATTCGAATGCGGACTACTCTGGAAAAGCGATAATGAAAGAATATCTTTGAATCGCAACAACGCTTTACGCCACCTGAAGAGCATAAAAGCTAAATTCAAGAAAAACGAAGAGTTTAAAATCAATTATAGCCAACAAATATTAAACCTCCTATCAAGCGGCTATGCTGAGCCAGCCTTCAGCGAACCAAAGTTACCAAGGACTTGGTACTTACCACACTTTGATGTCATACATCCGCAAAAAGGAAAATTAAGAATCGTCATTGATGCGGCCGAGCGAACAAGCGGAAAAAGTCTCAACGACGCGCTACTGTCTGGACCCGACCTACTACAATCATTGTTCGGAGTACTGATAACATTCAGACAGGGCTCTGTTGCCATAGCGGCTGACATTAAAAAAATGTTCTTGGAAACAATAATGCGAAACACACCAGATGGTGTGATTCACGGAACACGACTACCTGCCAAACGAAAAGTCGCAAGCGCCGCGATGTCGGTATTCGACCCTATGGGTCTAGTTATTCCAATATTGATTCAAGAAAAAGTCATAATTCAACAACTGTGGCGTACAGGCATAAGCTGTGACGAACTCATACCAGAAGACATAAATCAACCTTGGACAGACTGGCTACAAAGTTTAGAGTCGTTAAAAGAGCTGAACATATCACGATGTACGAACTCTTTACACGAGGGGGAGCTACACACCTTCGTGGACGCCAGCGAAACTACCTACGCAGCTGCTGCGTATTCGCTCGCCACCAACGATAACGAAGTACAAATAAAGTTGCTAGCAGCGAAAGCTAAAGTAGCCCCGTTGAAACAAACTTCAATACCGCGGCTGGAACTTCAAGCTGCCCTATTAGGCTACCGCCTAGCTTCAAATATTCAAAAAGAGATGGATGCCACCATAACCAGAAAATATTACTGGTCAGATTCGCGAACGGTGCTAGCGTGGATAAAATCCGACCCACGCACCTACAAGACTTTCGTCGCACATAGACTAGCTGGAATAGAAGACCTGTCGAAAACACGCGAATGGCGATACGTACCCACGAAACTCAACGTCGCCGACGATGCTACTAGAAAACCACCCAAAGACTTCAACATTAATCACCGCTGGTTTAATGGCCCCGAATTCTTACTACGCAACGCCGATAAATGGCCCGAAGATAAAAGTGAGCAACCACCGCCACCCACAGGAGAGGAGAAAGCACAAACGGTCGCTAGCACTCTTCAAATCGACGAATCGTTACCTGACGTAAAAAGATTCTCGTCATGGACTAGATTTCTACGAGCTACGGCCCGCTTTCTACAAAGTGTGGAGTGTTTTAAATCCCTAATTAAGACTGATAAAGTAGCCGCTACAAAGCAAATCACAAAAGACAAAGCTTGGAAACCATATGGTTCAAAGAAAAGCAAGCCATTTAAAACACCGACAAAATCAAACAAAGCAGCACCAGATGTCCCGACGAGAATAAAATTAACACATGCGTTAAAACAAATCACTCAAATAATACAAAACGATAGCTTTAAAGCCGAGATAAGAAGTTTAAAAGACAATAAACGAGTGAACAAAGACTCGCGGCCAAAAAGACTAACAATGGTCTTAGAAGATAACGTTATCTTCCTAGAGACCCAGCTATCTGCTGCAAGCAAATTGGTCAGTGCATACAAAAGACCTATTGTACTAGACGGGAAACATCCTATAATCCGGCTGATAATAATTAGTCTTTATCACAAAGGATACAATCAATGGAAATTCATACCACCTGAAGCCCCACACATGGGAAGAGCCTGGGAAGGGCTCCTATGACCGGTAAAGACTGCATTGATAGCAACTCTTAATACACAACATCCTCGTGGAGAAATCCTTCACACCTCTCATTAATTCAAAATCATTAACAGAGATATCATTGGATCCCGACGGTCAAGAAAGCCTAAACCCCAATCATTTTCTTATTGGGAGGTCAAATGGTACATATCAAGTCCGAAACTTCACCGATAGTAAACTTGTCGGACCCAACATGTGGAAAACGGTGCAAGTACTTACTGACCACTTATGGAAAAGTTGGCTCACCAAATATCCAGGCCCAGACGGAAAGACACGCATATACCACCGCTGGAGTCATGAAGAGACTTGTTTCACGCCTCGTAAAGATCACAAAATCTTCTCCCATCAAGGATAGTGCTCCAGATTCCATCTTCGCACGAGAGGGAGACTGTTGAAGATTTTTGCCTACTTTCGGATCTCACTAGATCGAGTCCTGAAAGCTTCAACCCACAGATTCATTCATACATGTAAATAATTTAATTACATACAGTTTTATATAGAATATTACCTTCAATCAACACAATATTATTTGGTTATGGACATTATTTTGATTGATATACTTATAGCTAAGAATCCTTTGTTTGAAATACTTAAGTACTGTTTTATATTATAATAATGATTCGTATTAAATTGATTAAGTTGCCTAAATAAGTCGTGTTAAACTGTGTTCATATAATTAAGTCGTTTAGATTAAGAAATTTTATCTAATAAAGGAATTAATACGGTTTAGTTTTATTCACCCTTAGTTATTAAGTTCACCTTTGTATTTAGTATTTCAATAATAAATGTATAATATTTAGACGCGTTCTATTGGCCGTCACTGATTTTGGTTCTCGAAATAAACCAGCAGTATGCGCGCGTCTCGAAAAGCAATAAATAGCGGCCTCCCCTGGCCTACTTACGCACTTCACAACGAGGCTTCGAGGCGAGCGCATCTCCTGCGCTCTGCAACTACAACAAGTGTTTTATTTCACTAATCCCTGCTGTGGTCCGGATTACAAGAATCCTCCACAGTGGGTGTACGTTCCTTAACAGTAAACAGATTTGATTTTTACAGTAGTAGATCAAGTTTCAACCATCCGAAAAAAACACGCAAAAATTACATCACACTTCCAAGGGACTTGCTTGGCAAAAAAATAAAATGATGAAATTTGTTCGATAATAAAAAATCGCGAAGTTAGGTCTAATTTTTAACCAATATTCATTTATTTTCAATGTGTTGCATATTACAGAGCCAAAATTTTTTCATAAAATTCCGATTTATATTATCAAGAGATTAGCTTAGTGAATTGAAAAGAAAATGAATATTTTACGAGTTACAAAGTATTTGGCGCTTACTACACTCCTATTCCGCGCAAAACGTTTTCGTTTGTCGCGCCTCACATGAGGTTGGTTGCGGCTATGTTTTATTTCATCGCACCGCGCGGGTGAAATCTGATGTTTTTAGTGTTCTACGCGTTCTTAATGAATGTTTTTACGTACGTGCGTTTGATGTACGTATAATTACCCCTTCCCCTCCAAGTAACAGTAAAGGTTGTGTTAAAAGTTGGCACGATAATAGTGCACCGTATTGGGTTTGAACCGTTGCCCTTCTAGTTTACGATCTGCGCCTTTACCGTTGCGCTATAAAGGCTTTTTTTTAATTTTAACTCCAAAGCTTCTTTAAGCATGGAAAAAACTTCCATCCACTTGGTTCACCGTTGAAGCATGTGTTTTTTAGGTAAAGTATAATTGCTTAAAATGCTTCAGTAACCCTTGATTGCGATCTCCTCACCTGATGGTAAGTGACGATGTAGTGACAAGTGTAAACTGAAAATTTAAAACACCCCCGGCATGAGAATCTATGGCTGTCGAAGTTATCAATTAATTGTCATTTAACGATTATACTGGCACGCGTGAAGCACTTAATCGAGTAATCATATGCCAAAAATGTTCTACATAATTTTGGAAAAGAGCTGATACTCTTACACTGCTGGACTAATATTAACCAAACATAGTTAAGAACCACCGCAAGGAAACTGCCTTTCAAATGAAAAAAATCCGCATCGAAATCGGTCCATCCGGTTGAGAGCTAAGATGCCACAGACAGACACACACACAAACACACAGACAGACAGACAGACAGACATCGACGTCAAACTTATAACACCCCTCTTTTTGCGTCGGGGGTTAAAAAGGCAGTGATTGAGCCCCCAAAAATCCACAAGCTACACAGCCTTAACAACTAAGCTATCACCGCAGTATAATTAAAGAGGTCCTTGCAATCTATCTATATATATAAAAGAAAGTGGTGTTAGTTACACTATTTATAACTCAAGAACGGATGAACCGATTTGGCTGAAAATTGGTGGAGAGGTAGCTTAGAACCAGGAGACGGACATAGGATACTTTTTATCCCGTTCGACCGCGTTTCCGTCAAGTCACTATGAAACGTGGTTTCTAAAACGACCTCTGACATGGAATAACAAAACGCAAATGACAGTGGAATAACAAAACGTAAATGACAGCTAAACGTAATTTTGTCTTAGGTTTAGTATGGTAAAAAATTTGACAATTATAAAAAGTGTTATAATAAAGCATTACTGATATTATAAATGCGAAAGTGTATTTGTTTGTTGGTTTGTCCTTCAATCACGTCGCAACAGAACAGCGGATTTTGCATGGGTATAGTAATGGATGTAGTAGTGGTTCCTCAGACCGGGAGAGCTACTTTTTATCTCGGATAATGAAAGAGTTCCCGCGGGATTTTTAAAAACTAAATCCATGCGGACGAAGTCGCGGGTATCAGCTAGTTAAAAATAAAACATAGGTTTCAAAAACAATTGAAACACAGGGGGCAATAATTAATTAATCATAATGCACTTAATTTCCTTACAAATGGAATTCGCACGTGTAGGTGAGTGTCTATCCAATTACTTACTTTCGAAAATGAGCTCGCTCCAGTTTTCTTTCACAGGAAAAACACACGGAAATAATAAAATTGAGAGATATTTCACATAAATCAGACGAGCAAATGAGAATAAAACGAAAAAAATACCATTAGAGCAGTCACTTGGAAGTTCGGAGCGACTTGATTAGTAGAAATCATTTCGCTTTCTGATGTTATAACTTTAACGTGTCATAGCTTATTTAATTTATTAAGAAATTCGCTTTTGCGAGTGACTTCTACGGCAGGGATTTTTTTTTTAAGTTCCAAAAATCCCGCGGGAACTCTGTTTTTCCGCGATAAAAGGTAGGAATGTCACTTTCCAAGTTCTTAACTATACCCATGCAAAAAATCACATCAATCATCGCAATCTATCTAAAAAAATTGGTGTTTCTTCAAATTTAGCAACAATTTTAAACAAAACATTAAATATTTGGATTCCTCCTAAATCCAGATAACATAATTAAACACGATGTTCGAACAATTATGCAAATGAGGGAAAGGCGAAACTTTAGAGAGGTCTCATTATCAAATGCGGTACGCGTATGAATACTGAATAACTTCACATTAATTCTACCTCACTCCTACTTTTTGTCCCTCTCAGGTTTCTTTATTACAAAGCTTCTTGCTTAATGAAGCGAAAAATTTAAGAACGTTAAGTGTTTTAAGTAAACAAACATGAATTTGGAACGGAATCACGAATAAATATCTGTTTTTGTTAAACATTTGTCAACAACTCATTAAACTGTAACCTCATATATCAGTGCCTGTGTAAGTTTTCAAAAATATGACACTGGTGTTTTTAGTTAATCAAAATAAGTAACTTATTAACAAGTCACGTAACAAGTAATGTGAAATCATGACATTAGTCCATTAACGTCATCGATGTATAAACGTCCATTAAAAATGACAGATTTACGTAGGTACATACCCCCATACTATTAACTTAATAATATATAAAAAATCTTTTTAAAAAAACCGACTTCAAACGCCACTGAAAAGTATAAAATAATTTCAGTTTGTACACGTATGTTGAAGTCGGTCGGGCCTAAACAGAAACGATGAAACGAATGCGCCACGCTAGCCAGAATATTGATTTGTAGGTCCAGTCACAGAATATGTAAGTACCTACTTGGTACAGGTACATTGAAGTCGGGCGAGCGTTGCAGTTTCATAGTTCTATTGAGGCGCGCCCGACTTCAACATAAGTGTACAAACTGAAATTATTTTATACTTTTCAGTGGCGTTTGAAGTCGGTTTTTTTAAAAAGATTTTTTATATATTATTTTAAGCTTTTTAGTGTAGCTTCATAGGATAAATCTACACATTCTCTGATCGCGAGCGATTTGTTTCTATTTATTGATCAAAACTAATCCAAACACTTCATAGCTGCTATTATTATTTTAAGAGTGAACTAGTGTGCTAGATATCCTGGCTGCAGCATCAGCTTATCGTGTTGCCACCATTAAAACTGATTAAAACGAATCCAAACACGACATATGTGCTATTTTTTTTAAGACTGTACTAGTGTGTTGCATATCCTGTCTGCAGTTTCAGCTCCATCATCAGAGCCATTCCATTTATATCATTTAAGACTACTTATCAATACAATTGAAACGAGCCCAAACTAAATATGGTTACGTAGTTTCATTACAGAGTGCTCATTACCATCGTTCAGCTTCATCATCAGACCCTGGATATTATCTGGGACCAGAGTACTTTTTAACAGGAATTAAACGAGTCTGAACTCCATGGTGTCACATCGTTTTACTACAGAATTTCCATAGCCATCTTCCACCTCCATCATCAGATCAGCTCCATGTTAAAATAATATTGCATTGTAATCCGATTTACATGTACATGCACATTTTCAGCTCAATCGGAAACCGGGAATGGTTCTAATACACCTTGCAAGACTTGACCTAAATATACATTGCAAGACAAATAAAAGCTTGTAAAAATAAGATGATAAATAGAAATTTAGCTAATGTATGTAATTATGTATGTTATGTAGTAGGCATGGTCCTCTAATTCATTGAGGAGTTCCGTCCTCCATCTCCGAAGATATTCATTAAATCTTCACCAAACTTAAATGGGACCTACCTGCAAATACGCTCTTTCAAATAAAAAAAAATATCGAAATCGGTTAAGATTTGAGGGAGATATGGAGTGACATCGCCAAAAAAAAATTAATAATAATAAAAAAAAAATACGCGTCGAATTGAGAACCTCCTCTTTTTGTGTTTTTTGGAAGTCGGTTAAAAAGTTACACTATTTTGGCGTCACAAACACGCTCCCATAATGATATTAATAGTAGATTAGTAGCCAAGGGCTGTAAGGCATCAATTGCAGCCCGAGATATTTAGGCGCACGAGCGCAACGAGGGCGCCTATAGTTCGAGGGTGCAATTGATGTTTACACCCGAGCTAACTACTCTGCTTTACATCTCGATTGTGAGGTAAGTAGAAAAAACCGGCATTACAAGAATAAAACATTTTAAATTTTGAAAAGTTCTTGATATGGATGTCGTGTTTAGTACTCATAGTTGCTTTTAACATTGAAAAAATGCACCACAAACTAGATGGCTGCAGCTTTTTTGATAGCTCACTAAAGTATGTTAAGAATACAGTCTCAGATAAAGACTTTACTCGTTTTTCTTTTCGCCACTTCATGAACTCGTCGTAAGTTTTCAAATATCCCTCCTTAGAACTTTCAGGCAAAATATTGTTAATTGCTGCTTCAGCTTCCATTTTCATTGAATCGGGAGTGCAGCTTATATCTTCATCACTTGCAGAACTCATGTTTTTTCCTAATTAGCATGTAATTATAAAAAAATCCCAAAAGCAAACAATATTTAAAGTAAAAGTTTTCTATTACTGCCTTTTTTCATCTTTTTTTTTTAATTTTTTTTTTCCAAGAACGAAATTGAGGTTTGCCGTTCGATATTTAAAATTGATGACTATTATACTCATACAAAGACAAGGCTGAATAGCGAAGCGACCTCTTTTGTCATAGATGTACGCGAACTTTTTGAAAGAGTGAAGAGTTTTTTTTTAATTACTTACCGCCCTAGGGCTTTTCTAGCTACATTATTACCCTAGAGCGCTAATTGGTCACTTACAAACCCCATTTGGGGGTAATAAGGACCTACTTACCGAATATGAGAGATGTAAAATATAAATTATGTCACAAATCACAATGATACAAGGAGATCGCGATATTTTGATAGACAGAGTGCAGACCCGGTGAAAGTTTACTGAATGATAAAAAGGGCGTCTGGTGAATTTATACACAAGTCTAGTTGGTTTGTTTTTCTGAATATTTCAGCCTATGATTTCAGTTAAATTAATGAAACAGTTCAATGTTGTTAGAGCTCGGAATACAAAACTTATAAAAATATAATTACTACGTTAGACTTCAAAAGCAGTCTATAGCTTTACAAACAGTCTTGCAATAACATTAAAATTAATATGTTGATCAAGAATAGCACGCAAACATTTTCTTCACGATTATTTTCAAGTCAGCCCGGAATTTTACCTACACGAAGTGTTTGGACAACCTTGTGAACTTTTGTTCAGTCTTGTAGCGACATGTTTGATGGCGCTTTGACATCCAAAAAGAGATGTCAATGTCAAGTGGTTTGACATTAAAGAACTTTATTTTGCCGCCAAGGTGAAAGAAGTAATTAGGGTTGTCTGGCATTGACTTTTTTTTCTCATAAGTTGTCTGCGGGGTATTTTTTTAACTTTGACTTACGATTAAAGAATAAATTATGTTATTATTTTTTTGGGGACGTTATAAAGTTTGATAATTATTTATTTGCAAAATTAAATTAAATCTTATATCAAATATCGAGTCCTCGATTTAGGTGTCCATTTCACATTATGATCGTCACTTTAGCTTCGCAACTTTTAGATCGATAGATGAGAAGAACCGATATTAAATGTTTGGGTCCGAAAGTTTCAATGGCGACGCCGCAACGAGAAACGCGACATTGGAACTTGGAAGACCCCTTATTAGGTAAATGGATGATGTCAAGCGGATTATAATCATGTCAGGAGGTGATTTTTTCAGAGTTCAACTTCAAATCGTTGAGACATCGAAAAATAATCACTTCAGTTTAAGCGTTATCTCTATAGCACGAGTCACACGAGTCAGGTACAGCGATCTTTAACGCGTGTCACGGGACGCATGACGCCTCAATCCGGTCATCACTCTACACTCTTAGATGGACGGATTAGTCTAATATTATTAGTGTACTGATATTATGAACTCAACACTATCAGTCACCACAGACCTGCCCTTCTAGCCAAGCTACACTTCGTTGTATCTATTCTCTTTCTACGATCGTTGTCACTTGAAGTTTTGGCTAGGGCTAGACTAGATGGCGCTGCAGCTGATCAAACACCGAAGTTTATTGATAATATTTCGAGGCATTTTGTATTATAAATGTTTTAAATGCTAAAAAAAACAATACAAAATGCCGCGAAATATTATCAATACATTTCTGTCTTTGATCAGTTGCAGCGCCATCTTGTCTAGCCCTAGCCAAAACTTCAAGTGACAACGATCGTAGAAAGAGAATAGATACAACGAAGTGTAACTTGGCTAGAGGGGCTAGTTCGTGACACTTTCACAGCTGATATAAACGACAATAATTATATTTTATGGGGTGAGATTGTGAATTAATGATGAATTTTGAGTCCTTCAGCTTACAGTATAAGATTATTATTGTAACAGTACTATTATGTTATAATTTATGTTGTGCAGAATGTACAAGATGTAATGTTCTCTATGTTTAATTAGTATCCACTTATTTTCTTCCGGTCCATATTTGAAGTCTCATATTTTATTGGTATCAAGAAAAAATAAGAAAAAGAATACGAAAACATCTGACGCTCTCACCACCACGCCACCGCCTGTGTACCCACGTTCATTCTACGAAACTTATTGACCCTTCAAGGGCCAAAATGAAATAATCTTGTATTAGAAATGAATACCTAATATACATAGAACTGAAACAAACTAAAAGATCTTAATTTTTTTTACGGTTTTCGTAATCTAGCTTTCGAATTTTTAACCTGTTTCCAATTTAATCTTTTATACCTTATAACATTCTTCTTTCAGTTGCATTTTATAATACGCCGAAAGTAATATCACCGGATTTACAAAAAGGCAGTTTTTCTCTTTATTTTATTAGGTCAAACATTTCAACAATTGGACTTTTTACTCGACCGTTTATTTCATTAATTTTCTAACTTCTATCGTTTCCGAAGGTAACGGTCGCGAGTTTCGAGTTCCCTTTTATAATTCCTCTGCTTATTAGACTTTTTTCTAATTAGAAAAGTGCTCACAATTAAAACTTTTATAATTATCGAGATAGGGGAATACTAAATTTGACAAAGAACAATGAAAATGGACAGTAAGAAAGGAAACTCCTGAACTTTTTCTTCAGATACAGGTACAACAATGAAGCAATTCAAAAAATTTACTTAGGTACTTATTTACTTCAATATGACATTCGTGCTTCTTAATTAATATTATGGCCGACGACCCGTGCGCCCACCGGCTTCTCCCACCAGTGGGTGCAAGGGGAATTCGTATTTACCCGTACACCCACTGCGTTAGGGTAGGAATTAAATGTGAAAATATGTCGATATATCTTATCGATAGATAAATACAAATTAGACATAGTGTTTTATTAAAAAACAATTATTATAAAATAGAGAATAATATATCCTTCCTTGCTTGCTTCATTTTTATCCGAAGATCAACATTCATGGACATAAATTGAACAAGACAAAAGTTCAAAACTGAAACCCAACTACGGAGAAATTAATTTTTTATAGAAATCTAAAACTGGGCTATTACTATTATTAATCAACGTAAAAGTTAAAAGCACATATCTATATAAATAAAAATGAATGTTGGTAAGCGCATAACTCAAGAATGGATGGACCAATTCGGTTAATTTATTTTTTTGTATGTTCCTTAAGGTCCACGGAAGGTTTTAATACGTAATAAAAAAAAACAAAAAAAAAATTATAATAGATAAGTTGGCGGTACGAAGTTCGCCGTGTCAGCTAGTTTTAAATAAAATCTTAAACTTTCCTTCTTGCTATGCCGTAGTCGTGTAAAAATCATAAACAGAAACACAGGTAATTCGTTAATTCAAATCAAACAAAAAAGTATTATTTCAAAAAATGATACAATTTTGTACAAATCTTCATCCCCTATTTAACTCCTCTGGTGTGGATTTTCTAAAAATTTTGAATCATCTAATTTTTTTTTATGTTTAAACCTAAATACCAATTATTATTTTCTTGAATATCACTTGATATTCATGCCAGTTTGAAGTACAGTTAGGTAGATACTATTACCGTAACTTTTCCAAAATTGACCTACGTTTATTTCAGTGTTTATTAGTTGCATTTGTGCATTTAGCATCTGATTATCTTTCAATATAATTTTTTCCCGTGCATCATTTAATTTAGAATTTGCTGTTAAAAAAAATCTTAATAATTTGGCTACCGTCACATAGTTTTTATTAACATTTTTATTAATGCCGGAATTTCAGCTTTCGGAAATATTGTTAGTTCTACATGGCATTTACTATATGTATAAGCACCATTCATTGATGAATTTATCTCGTAAATAAAATTTTTCAAAGTAAAAAATAAAAGATTTTAACTTTTTATCATAAACTTCTTGACATTCGTCTGTAATATAATATTTTTTTACCAACCCGCAATTATAAGGTTATTTGGTAAAAAAAGAGGCAAGATACAACATAAACCTACGATGCGTCGTAATATTTTGCTTTTCAGACCTATGGTATGGCTCTTTAATATTTATTTTGACATGATAACGTCTTATAAATCGGTAACACCGGCTGCACGCACGAAAAAATGTCACGTTCCGCCTAGCCTGAGCGAGAGCGCGGAACAAGCAATAGAGAGGCACGATCGGCCCAAGCGTTGGCTTAGAGAGCGCCCGCCGCTGGGCCCGTCAGTCATCGTGTGCGCGCTGTGGTTAGCGATCATCAATGTTTCTTTATGACGTTATCACGTAAAACTATCGTCCGTAAACCGACTTTACAGAAAGACAGTTTTTTCCCAAAATAGCGGCAACGCTTAAAACCTGTATTAGTCAAAATAATAAATAAATAATAATAATTTAACGTATGATGAACGAAATCAATACTTTACTATTTCCTTCACTTACACTAATAACTCTTATAATTTAATATAAAAAATTCTTTTTAAACAACTGATTTCAAACTCCCGCTTTATTACATTACACACACACACTATATTACAAAATATATAATTTATAATTGATATTTTATAAACCGCTCGACCACCTGAAAAGTATAACCTTTCACAAAAAAAAAAAGAATTTTCCAAATCGGTTCAGTTCAGTCGAGTAATCGGTGGACATACATTAAAAAAAAAGATACCGTGGGTGCACGGGTCGTTGGCCATAATATGGCCAACGACCCGTGCACCCACCGGCTTCTCCCACCAGTGGGTGCAAGGGGAATTCGTATTTACCCGTACACCCACTGCGTTAGGGTAGGAATTAAATGTGAAAATATGTCGATATATCTTATCGATAGATAAATACAAATTAGACATAGTGTTTTATTAAAAAACAATTATTATAAAATAGAGAATAATATATCCTTCCTTGCTTGCTTCATTTTTATCCGAAGATCAACATTCATGGACATAAATTGAACAAGACAAAAGTTCAAAACTGAAACCCAACTACGGAGAAATTAATTTTTTATAGAAATCTAAAACTGGGCTATTACTATTATTAATCAACGTAAAAGTTAAAAGCACATATCTATATAAATAAAAATGAATGTTGGTAAGCGCATAACTCAAGAATGGATGGACCAATTCGGTTAATTTATTTTTTTGTATGTTCCTTAAGGTCCACGGAAGGTTTTAATACGTAATAAAAAAAAAACAAAAAAAAAATTATAATAGATAAGTTGGCGGTACGAAGTTCGCCGTGTCAGCTAGTTTTAAATAAAATCTTAAACTTTCCTTCTTGCTATGCCGTAGTCGTGTAAAAATCATAAACAGAAACACAGGTAATTCGTTAATTCAAATCAAACAAAAAAGTATTATTTCAAAAAATGATACAATTTTGTACAAATCTTCATCCCCTATTTAACTCCTCTGGTGTGGATTTTCTAAAAATTTTGAATCATCTAATTTTTTTTTATGTTTAAACCTAAATACCAATTATTATTTTCTTGAATATCACTTGATATTCATGCCAGTTTGAAGTACAGTTAGGTAGATACTATTACCGTAACTTTTCCAAAATTGACCTACGTTTATTTCAGTGTTTATTAGTTGCATTTGTGCATTTAGCATCTGATTATCTTTCAATATAATTTTTTCCCGTGCATCATTTAATTTAGAATTTGCTGTTAAAAAAAATCTTAATAATTTGGCTACCGTCACATAGTTTTTATTAACATTTTTATTAATGCCGGAATTTCAGCTTTCGGAAATATTGTTAGTTCTACATGGCATTTACTATATGTATAAGCACCATTCATTGATGAATTTATCTCGTAAATAAAATTTTTCAAAGTAAAAAATAAAAGATTTTAACTTTTTATCATAAACTTCTTGACATTCGTCTGTAATATAATATTTTTTTACCAACCCGCAATTATAAGGTTATTTGGTAAAAAAAGAGGCAAGATACAACATAAACCTACGATGCGTCGTAATATTTTGCTTTTCAGACCTATGGTATGGCTCTTTTATATTTATTTTGACGTGATAACGTCTTATAAATCGGTAACACCGGCTGCACGCACGAAAAAATGTCACGTTCCGCCTAGCCTGAGCGAGAGCGCGGAACAAGCAATAGAGAGGCACGATCGGCCCAAGCGTTGGCTTAGAGAGCGCCCGCCGCTGGGCCCGTCAGTCATCGTGTGCGCGCTGTGGTTAGCGATCATCAATGTTTCTTTATGACGTTATCACGTAAAACTATCGTCCGTAAACCGACTTTACAGAAAGACAGTTTTTTCCCCAAAATAGCGGCAACGCTTAAAACCTGTATTAGTCAAAATAATAAATAAATAATAATAATTTAACGTATGATGAACGAAATCAATACTTTACTATTTCCTTCACTTACACTAATAACTCTTATAATTTAATATAAAAAATTCTTTTTAAACAACTGATTTCAAACTCCCGCTTTATTACATTACACACACACACTATATTACAAAATATATAATTTATAATTGATATTTTATAAACCGCTCGACCACCTGAAAAGTATAACCTTTCACAAAAAAAAAAAGAATTTTCCAAATCGGTTCAGTTCAGTCGAGTAATCGGTGGACATACATTAAAAAAAAAGATACCGTGGGTGCACGGGTCGTTGGCCATAACATGGCCAACGACCCGTGCACCCACCGGCTTCTCCCACCAGTGGGTGCAAGGGGAATTCGTATTTACCCGTACACCCACTGCGTTAGGGTAGGAATTAAATGTGAAAATATGTCGATATATCTTATCGATAGATAAATACAAATTAGACATAGTGTTTTATTAAAAAACAATTATTATAAAATAGAGAATAATATATCCTTCCTTGCTTGCTTCATTTTTATCCGAAGATCAACATTCATGGACATAAATTGAACAAGACAAAAGTTCAAAACTGAAACCCAACTACGGAGAAATTAATTTTTTATAGAAATCTAAAACTGGGCTATTACTATTATTAATCAACGTAAAAGTTAAAAGCACATATCTATATAAATAAAAATGAATGTTGGTAAGCGCATAACTCAAGAATGGATGGACCAATTCGGTTAATTTATTTTTTTGTATGTTCCTTAAGGTCCACGGAAGGTTTTAATACGTAATAAAAAAAAAACAAAAAAAAAAATTATAATAGATAAGTTGGCGGTACGAAGTTCGCCGTGTCAGCTAGTTTTAAATAAAATCTTAAACTTTCCTTCTTGCTATGCCGTAGTCGTGTAAAAATCATAAACAGAAACACAGGTAATTCGTTAATTCAAATCAAACAAAAAAGTATTATTTCAAAAAATGATACAATTTTGTACAAATCTTCATCCCCTATTTAACTCCTCTGGTGTGGATTTTCTAAAAATTTTGAATCATCTAATTTTTTTTTATGTTTAAACCTAAATACCAATTATTATTTTCTTGAATATCACTTGATATTCATGCCAGTTTGAAGTACAGTTAGGTAGATACTATTACCGTAACTTTTCCAAAATTGACCTACGTTTATTTCAGTGTTTATTAGTTGCATTTGTGCATTTAGCATCTGATTATCTTTCAATATAATTTTTTCCCGTGCATCATTTAATTTAGAATTTGCTGTTAAAAAAAATTTTAATAATTTGGCTACCGTCACATAGTTTTTATTAACATTTTTATTAATGCCGGAATGTCAGCTTTCGGAAATATTGTTAGTTCTACATGGCATTTACTATATGTATAAGCACCATTCATTGATGAATTTATCTCGTAAATAAAATTTTTCAAAGTAAAAAATAAAAGATTTTAACTTTTTATCATAAACTTCTTGACATTCGTCTGTAATATAATATTTTTTTACCAACCCGCAATTATAAGGTTATTTGGTAAAAAAAGAGGCAAGATACAACATAAACCTACGATGCGTCGTAATATTTTGCTTTTCAGACCTATGGTATGGCTCTTTTATATTTATTTTGACGTGATAACGTCTTATAAATCGGTAACACCGGCTGCACGCACGAAAAAATGTCACGTTCCGCCTAGCCTGAGCGAGAGCGCGGAACAAGCAATAGAGAGGCACGATCGGCCCAAGCGTTGGCTTAGAGAGCGCCCGCCGCTGGGCCCGTCAGTCATCGTGTGCGCGCTGTGGTTAGCGATCATCAATGTTTCTTTATGACGTTATCACGTAAAACTATCGTCCGTAAACCGACTTTACAGAAAGACAGTTTTTTCCCAAAATAGCGGCAACGCTTAAAACCTGTATTAGTCAAAATAATAAATAAATAATAATAATTTAACGTATGATGAACGAAATCAATACTTTACTATTTCCTTCACTTACACTAATAACTCTTATAATTTAATATAAAAAATTCTTTTTAAACAACTGATTTCAAACTCCCGCTTTATTACATTACACACACACACTATATTACAAAATATATAATTTATAATTGATATTTTATAAACCGCTCGACCACCTGAAAAGTATAACCTTTCACAAAAAAAAAAAGAATTTTCCAAATCGGTTCAGTTCAGTCGAGTAATCGGTGGACATACATTAAAAAAAAAAGATACGATATATCGACATATTTTCACATTTAATTCCTACCCTAACGCAGTGGGTGTACGGGTAAATACGAATTCCCCTTGCACCCACTGGTGGGAGAAGCCGGTGGGTGCACGGGTCGTTGGCCAATATTAGGCTATTGGTCTTAGTAACCAAATTCATATTAATAAAAGAAAAATTGGGTTCTACTGACCCCAAAAAACCTTCTGATAGGAACAAGCATAAGCTTAGGATTGGTAGTCGCTGCGCACCTACTAGATACCGTCTGCGTACGTGTACTAGTAAATTGCGGCAATTCATAGTACGCCTGAACTGAGGTACCCATGTCAGTCTCGTAGCTACCAATGCTTGACGTTTACAAATAGTCAATACAAACTATGATACTACCTTGATATTACGCCGCTGCTGCATTTATGGAGCTATTTTTTTTTAGGAAGAGCGGTATCTAGTAGCTGCGTAGCGACAATCAATCCTAAATCTATGGCTATAAGTTTGCCTTTGCATGCGTTGTGTATATTTTATTTTCAGTTTCTTGTGTGCTATAAAGTCTTCATCTATCTATTCTATCTTCTCATACTTTGATAAGTTATTTTATAAGAAATCGTTATTATAAATAATAATAAAAGGTATGAGATTTCTTTGGTACCCATTGTTAATTAACACTTAATAAAATTTAAAAACCGACAAAATGTTGTATCTAGACTTCTTAAGACCAGGTGAATTTACAGCTCTGTTCCTAAGTAGAGAAGTGAAAATTCCATGTACAAAGGAGAAATGCAGAAACTAACGATCGAAAATTCCCCAATTGAATTGCAAATGAGGTCTGCCAACTAACAAAAGAGTGCTCTTAGTAGCCGATCAGCCGCTTTAAGACATGCCAGTGAAACGAGAATTTGGTGCCTTTAATCCCCCGCTTCTATCCATCCAATCATCCATTTCATGAATCATTCCAATCATCCGTTGCAGTGAATCTCCAATAAATTTTACGGCACTTTCTTCGTAGTACTCCTAACTTCGTTATCGATTGCTATGGCTTTCGTTTCACTCAAGTGAAATTTCAGTATAAATGCAGTAGGTACTTCCATTTCCATTGCTTGTCGTCCGTTTGATGCCTATCTTTCAACAGAGAGAGTAACACTATATATAGCACTTGCTCGCGATAAATATGAACAAAAAATAAACCTCTCACTCTTCAGGTCCGTCGATCCATTGCTTTGTTCCTACGTAACTGAAGGTCAAACGTAGAAACCTGCAGAAAAAGACACTTTTGCGTTTATTTATACAAGTGTAAGACAGATAGGGATACCACGCCATTTCGTGGATTCGTTGATCAATTCCCACCCAAAGTTTCATCCAAGTTTATTACAAGGTTCATCTATACTAATAACAAGACTTGTATAAAATAAAATTTTTACACAAATATTACCTCTCAATTCAGCCTCTAGAAACAAACTTTAAGGAATCTCTAAACTAATGATTACCTTCCTCATGCAAGGTCAGTGGGTTAGCTTTTGTAACAGTTAAAACTAAGAATACTGCACTTAACACCCTTTTTTACTGAAGGTACTTTTTGCACAGATTCCCATTCCCCGCTTTCGGTGCCCCCAAAACAAAGCTTACTTCATTCCCAGTCCACTTCTTTCACGGTTGAGACAATGCCCCTTTGTTCCCTTGATTATTAACAAGGAAAATAATAACAGTCTTGCGAATTACACGTGAGATTGTTCCATTGTTGCGACTGTGCACTTTTAAATACCTCCTTTTGTACAACTTTTTTTTCTTTTAATTTTGTCTCAGCTGTTCAAAAAAGTTTTATGTAACGATGAAAGTTTCAGAACACGCCGAGAAGAGAAAGAAACGAAAGTTGGTGATACAAATTGTTGGATTTAAAAGAATTTCCATACTTTCGTGTCAGTGTGCAGTACCTCTTTTTTATTTTACTTTGTAAAAATACATATAAAACAAGGCATGTATTGAGATAGTTTGAGAAAATGTTTTTTAAAACCTTTTGACAGTGTTTCTGTGGAAAAAGACAGCATTAATGCCTGGATGACACGAAGTTAGATTTTCAAGCTGGTATTGCAAGTTAACCATTATTTATTTTCCATAAATACTTATTTCAGATTTTACCAAAAAGTCAGACAATTTTATTATAGCAATGCAAATGAAGACGATCCTGAAGTCAATCTTCTTTATCTTCTTTATCAACCTATAGACGTCCACTGCTGGACAAAGGTCTCCTGCATGGACTTCCACAGGCTTTGGTCTTGCGCCGCTGGAATCCAGCGGCTCCCTGCGACTCGTTTGATGTCGTCGGTCCACCTGGTGGGGGGTCTGCCAACACTGCGTTTCCCGGTGCGGGGTCGCCACTCAAACACCTTGGGACCCCAACGACCATCAGCTCTTCGAACTATGTGCCCCGAAGTCTATAGCTTAGTGTAATTAAATACACAATACACTATATTTTTTGTAGCGCTAAATCATTTAAAGAACGGAATTCATTAAAGGACTCTTTATAGTCTACCTCAGAATAGTTTTTGACTGTAGTGAAAAAATTTGTTGAAAATTTTCCTTTACAATTGAATCGAGCGCGAATAACGAAACAATTGTGACGCACAGCCGTACAAATTGAATGAAATAGTTACATTGGGAATGTTAATGGGATAAAGGAAAAACTATTAAGGCTCTATCACACAGGTGCCCAAAATCCATCAGAAATACCAATCCAAGAAAAATTCTTAGGTAGAGGTATTTAAACTCTAATTTTATAAGACAGTTGGTTTATATGAAAATCTTGATAAAGTCAAGATTTTAAATTCCATGTACGATTAGGTAAGCAATTAAAAATCACTCGCTTTAACGGTGAAGGAAAACATGGTGAAGCAACCTATTTGCCTGAGTGTTGGGCCGATCCACTGAACCCAAGATAAAGACACATTTTAGGTACACATTGTTGTATTATGTTAGACGGGAATGGGGCTACTTTGTGTCTGCCCGTCTTAAAATGAATTGAATTGTAGTTTTTTTTTTTTTGTAACTTCCCCTCATTGTGGAAATGTTATATTTTATTCTAACAAAGTTGCATAGGTTAAATCGGCTTGGCATCCAGCTGCCCACAAGATAGTATGAAAAAGTTATTACAATGTAATAAATAGCTTCATAATAATATTGTAAAATGATTATTTTGAAAAGAGCAACTGCCGAGTTTCTTGCCGGCTCTTCTCAACAGAATCCGCTTTCCGAACCGGTGGTAGAGTCATGACTTGTCATAAGAGCCACAGGTTGGCCTACGTGAAATAAATAATTTTGAATTTGAATTTGAATTTAGATATTTAATAATGATTTAAGTTAATTAGTAGGGTCCACACTAAGCGCGACAGCATTTTAACGGCTTTCTTTGTGTGGTAGCGGTGGTGTTACTGAGGCAAGCGATAGTACAAGTGTTGTGTCGTGATGTCTTGAAGACACGGGTATGGGTATACCTATGCCTCGCGAGGCTTTCGCGCCCATTTATGATCCTGTTTGTGTGGACATTGATAGTAACTTAACACAAATAAACATACACAATAGAGCTAAATTAATAGATACTAAGTGTATTAGTCTAAAGTCTTCGAACAGTGCGTGTTGCCAGTGATGACTTACGGATCCGAGACATATTCGTTAACTATGGGTCTCATAAGAAGGATCAGGGTCACTCAGAGGCGATGGAGAGAGCTATGCTCGAAGTATCCCTGAAAGATCAAATCAGAAATGAGGAGATCCGTAGGAGAACCAAAGTCACCGACATAGGTCAGCGAGTCGCGAAACTGAAGTGGAAATGGTCGGAGCACATATTTCGAAGAGCTGATGGTCGTTGGGGTCCCAAGGTGCTGGAGTGGCGACCCCGTACCGGGAAGCGCAGTGTTGGCTGACCCCCCACTAGGTGGACCGACGACATCAAACGAGTCGCAGGGAGCCGCTGGATTCAGGCGGCGCAAGACCGAGATGTGTGGAAGTCCATTCAAGAGACCTTTATCCAGCGGTAGACGTCTATTGGTTGACAATAAAGACGAATAAGCATATTAGTGAAATATACATCGATGTAAAAATTAAATAAAGTATATTTCAGTTGGTATTTCTATATCTTTAATATGAAAGAGCCTTAATGCTTCGGACTCCTGAAATAATGGCACCTATAGGAATGTAACACAGTAATGGCCGTAACATCTGAAATGAAAGCATTTATTTGTACAGGATTTTCAGTATTTCTTTTCGATAAGGTATTGCCAAGCGTTTGAACCAAGCTCCAGGCCTTAACCAGGCTCTGTTGTGGCGTGATTGAAAAAAAAAACAAATTACAAAACCAAAAAAAAATTAACAAACTTGCGCATAACTTATAATATACGTATTAGTAAGGATTTCTGGAACATCAACAGCATGATTATTACTGATATTTCAAAGACTTGCATGAGATTGCTAAGTTATTGATATTCTGTTGATATTCCCTGAGCGACTGCAGCAAAATGCGTTCGGTTTCAAAATGTCGTCCACGTACACACAGCGAAGCTCTTCCGAGTCCATTTCCACTAATATTGGATGCTCCCGCTTGAGATTGCAATATCGAATCAATATACTTATAGTGCACTAGTGTAGCCTACGGGCTCCACCTATGTGGATTAACTGGACCACTATTGGAAAGTTGGACACATTTAAACATAACGAATAGACCGATAGTTCAAACTCATATATATCCGTGTATATCATTATTTTAGGCTCGTTTGTCAGTAACAATGATAATTATCAACAGGCAATTTCTGTAATAGAGTGCGATTAATCAAATTTGAGTGGAAGTAAACTCAATTGGGCTGAAGATTGATGCGCCGTCCGCGATTTGCGAAGGACTCAAAATAAAAAGGAGCAATAATAATTTTAATCAGAAACAATGAGATTGCGCGCGACACAATTTGCCGTCTTCGCCATTACCCTGATGCTTCGAAGGGCATTTTAGAGCTCTCTCTCTATGTACTCTAGTGACAAAGTATGGCTACACGTATTTTTTAAATGAAAACACATTATATAGACCAGCCTCAATTTCACAATAAGTATCGATTGTTTCGATACTTATTGTGAAATTTCGAAGCAGTGATAGCCTAGTGGTTAGGACTGTGGTCTCCTATTCGGGGGGTCGCAGGTTCAATCACGCACCTCTGACTTTTCGGAGTCAAGTGCGTTTAAGCAATGCTTCAACGGTGAAGGAAAACATCGTGAGGAAACCTGCACACCGGAGAGTTCTTCATAATGTTCTTGAAGGTGTGTGAAGTCCGCCGATTCGCATTGGGCCAGCGTGGTGGACTATGGCCTATAACCCTTCTCTGAGAGGAGACCTGCGCTCAGTAGTGAGCCGCTGATGGGTTGCTGATGATGAGATGATCAATTGTTTCAATTGCTTAAACGGTCAAGGAGCACGTCGTTTACAAGAAAAGCCTCAATAGCCTAATGGTCAAAGGTAAACTGAAACTGAAAGGTCAACGGTTCAATCCCCTCCCGATGCACTATTGTGGTACCCACTTCCAATACAAGATTTCCACTTATTTAGAGGGGAGAGAAGAATGATTAGTCACGTTCAGCTTGACTAAATGTTCTTAAATAAATAATTTGTATAAAAAATATTTTTAAAACGTCGACTTCAAACGCCCGCGCCACTACAAAGTATGTAATTTATTGTTGAATAGCTGATGCCCGCGACTTCATCCGCGTGGAATTAGTTTTTAAAATCCCTCGGGAGTCGGGAACTCTTTGATTTTCCGGGATAAAAAGTAGCTTATGTCACTCTCCAGGTCCTCAACTATACCCATGCAAAAACTAACGTCGATCCGTAGCTCTGTTGCGGCGTGATTGACGGACAAACCAACAAACAAACATATTTTTGCATTTATAATATTAGTATGATATTTTAAAAACCGCTCGACTGATTTCGATAAAGTTTTAATGGGACCACCTGGGAAGTATACCCTTTAAAACAAAAAAGAATTTTCCAAATCCGTTCAAGAGTCTTCGAGTAATCGGTGAACATACATATTATAAAAAAAATTGGTTGGCTGTAAAGTCAGTTTACGGACAATAGTTTTACGTGATAAGTGATAACGTCATAAAGAAACATTGATAACTGGCTGGGGGCGGCGGGCGGCAACGGCTGCCTCGGTTGGCGGGGGTGCCTCTCTATCTCTTGTTCCGCGCTCTCGCTTGCACCCTCAGGCTCAGGCGGAACGTGACAGTTTTTCGTGCGTGCAGCCGGTGTTCAATATCGTTATCGACGTAATCACGTCAAAAAGATTCCGACGAATTGAGAACCTCCTCTTTTTTTGAAGTAGGTTAAGAAAAGGTGTGTGAAACCTGCCAATGTACACTTGTCTAATGAAGTGAATTATGATGTAAGCCCACTCAATCTAAGAGGCCCATGCTCAGTATTTGGGCAACGATGGATTGAGATTGATACGATGATGCTGATGATGTTCTATTGACCAAAGTGATTGCGAATTGCGATCGATCGTCTTGAGGCCACATTGAAACCGGTGAAGTCATATACCTACCAAAATCTACACTAATATTATTAATAATAAAGAGGAAAGATTTGTTTATTTGTTTGTTTGAATTGAATAGGCTCCGAAACTACTGGACCGATTTGAAAAATTCTTTCACCACTAGAATTCCACATTATCCTTGACGAACATAGGCGATAGAATATTTTCAAAAAGTTGAAAGGTGTGAAAAAAACACCAAAAGAAATCCTTATAGGGATTTTTCTGTAGATATTGGTGTCTTCTTTATAACTGTTGCAGTAAGCAGTGATAGCCTAGTGGTTAGGACTTTGGTCTCCTAATCGGGGGGTCGCAGGTTCGATCCCGGGACCTCTGACTTTTCGAAGTTAAGTGCGTAAGTAATTAAATATCAATTGCTTCAACGGTGAAGGACAACATCGTGAGGAAACCTGCACACCTGAGAGTTCTTCATAATGTTCTTGAAGGTGTGCAAAGTCCGCCAATTCACTTTGGGCCAGCGTAGTAGACTATGGCCTAAGCCCTTCTCTGAGAGGAGACCTGCGCTCAGTAGTGAGCCATTAATGGGTTGCTAATGATGATGATGATAAAATTGTTGTACATTCTTCTTCTTCTTTATCAACCTATAGACGTCCACTGCTGGACAAAGGTCTCCTGCAGGGCCTTCCACTGGCTTCGGTCTTTCGCCGCTTGAATCCAGCGGCTCCCTGCGACTCGTTTGATGTCGTCGGTCCACCAAGTGGAGGGCCTGCCAACACTGCGTTTCCCGGTGCGGGGTCGCCACTCCAACACCTTGGGACCCCAGCGACCATCAGCTCTTCGAACTATGTGCCCCGCCCATTTCCACTTCAGTTTCAGTTTCAGTTTTGTTGTACATTACTTTGTTCTATTGTCAATAGTTTCCGCAGTGTAAGTGATATCGCGTACGGTGCGAAAACTATATTACTAATATTATAAATGACAGTGTGTTTGTTTGTTGGTTAACGTGATTTTTTGCATGGGTATAGTTTAGGACCTGAAGAGTGATTTTATATTAAAAAAAAAGAGTTTCCGCGGGATTTGTAAAACTAAAACCACGCCTACAAAGTCGCGTGAATCAGCTAGTCATAAATAAAAAGGGATCACAATACCAGCGCTATAAGTCTGTATAGGATATCTGCAAATGTCAGTGTTAAGTTCTCACGACCCACTCGAGTGACATCTCATCCACCCCTGACACTTTCCTTTGTATCGCTCAATGTTCTGGAAACACTGTTGTCGTAAACGAATGATACAGTCATGTGAAGAAAAAGGTTTTCGCCCGATCCATTATTAATAGAGCCTTTTGGACGTCACACGCACGCGGCGCGTGTAGTTTTTTTCAGTTTATCTTAAGAAAGGCACTTTCTGAAGCCTTTTTAGGGTTCCTTACCCAGAGGGTGTAACGGGACCCTATATTACTAAGCCTCCGCCTCTATCCATCTGTCCTTCATTAGATTTTCCTCCTCGACCCTCGACTATCATATACATAACAACAGAGCTACTCATTGAGATCATTATAATGAGCCCAAACATCTGCTGTAAATTGCTGAGGAGTTGGGTAACCCACGGACTAATTGATGTTAAGCTATTGCATAGCTTTTATCGCGGTCTTTGAGCGCGGCGACCGAATCAAGAAATTCCGTTACGAAAATAAACCTAACACCCCGTCGTTTCAGTTCGGTAGACTTCGGCACGGTGTTTGTGTGCGGGCGACTAGAAAATGCTATGCAATAGCTTTACCGCGGCAGTCCCCGAGTTCCACACGTATTTTTTTTTAATTTATTAATAATGCAGATATCAAAAGAAGTTCTTAACATAGTATCTCGCCAAACTGGTGGGCCAGTTTGCTGGCGAGGATGCCTTAGCATCAAGGTTACCATGTCTTGGAAATAATCTGAAGTACCTAACAGTGCAACTTTCAAATCAATCTCATCTGTGAAAAATTGCAAGACCCTTTAACCAAATAGGAAATGAGCTGATTATCTTAACACGCCTGAACAAATCTTCAAAAATTATAGCTAAGAACCATCTCGATCACGTTAGCCTTTAAACAGAAAAATCGGCCAAGTGCGAGTCGGACCTCGCTCTTTTAGGGTTCCGTTAAAAAAAAATTAAATTAAAATAATTTCATGTACCCATGGAAATATTTTAATTTAATTTTTTTAATTTAATTTAATTTTTATTATTTGTTGTTATAGCGGCAATAGAAATACATAATATGTGAAAATTTCATCTGTCTATCTATTACGGTTTACGAGATACAGCCCGCTGACAGACGGACGGACGGACGGACGGACAGCGTAGGCTTAGTAATAGGGTCCCGTTGGTACCCTTTGAGTACGGAACCCTAAAAACCATATCGGTACATTCGTGGAGGGGCTACAAGCGAACAGACAGACACAGTTACACACGTGAAACTTATAAAATCCCTCATTTTTGTCGAGGGTTAAAAAGCCCACCCGTCCGAAGCCGAGTCGGCTAGTCTGCTAATAAATTCAAAGAAAACTCATAATCCTCTTATACTAGTGGTTCGCCCCGAACTGAGACCTCGCGGTAACGGTATCCCATGATTATTCATTCAATCGATACATGATAACCAAAACTGACATTATTATTTTGCCCGTTTTCACCAAACATACCTAAATCATCCCCTAAGTAGGAGTCTCTTAACGTAGGTAGCTCCTAAATACAATCCTAAGTCCTAACATCCGTCCCAATATCCTTTTAGGTGTCCCGTACAGGATCGTGATAAATAAGTTGACAGAAAACATCAATCACCTAACTTATAGGTAGCCCGTAAAGGTTAGGGAACGTTAGTGAAAACATTGAATTATTTATCAAACATTGAATTTAACTCGTAGTTCCATGGGAATAGTTACTGACTGCGCCATCTATTAGCATTATTGTGAAGCTATGTTGATGCTATATGAATTACTGACGCCCATTAAAAATTAAATAATCTCGTTTCTTTATAATATTCATATAATTTTAGTATTTGTTGTTCAAGTACAGGATATAAGTGACCTAAAAACATAAAATCAGTTTGAAAATCCATAGCGGATTTTTCTAGAGAGCGTCTTCAAGCGAGCGTATAAAATCGCCACTTTGAAAGCCCCCCATTTCGTCAATTTTAAGGGAAAAATTAAAAAAAAATTATTTTTGTACTCAGTTCAAAATTATCTTTAAAATGATACGTAACAATTTTATGTAACGCGATATTTTTTTTTTTACTTCGCATTCGCTTCTATGAGAGCCCCCCTGAAATAAAGATTTTTATAACTTTTTAAGCCATTTTCGGCTGGAGGCCATCGGTTTACATATTATATCTAAATTTGAAGTAATTACGTTCAGTAATTCAAAAGTTATAAGGCTCTGACAGACGGACGGACGGACGGACGGACGGACGGACAAGTGCAAATCGCCCTAGTTAACTCAAAGACCTTCGCTTCGCTCGGTCGATTAAAGCAAAACCAATCTTGTAGACGCGACTCAACAAGAGAATAGTATAAAATAAATAAAAATGCTACGAACGTAAGTAATAGAATTCTCTTATTATAGAGAGTTCTCTAGTAATCAAATCTTTTTATTTATTTATCAAACCAAGATGGTTTTTAGACTAAAATATCATGAATATCATATGAATTGTTACAGGCTCAATTACGGATAAAATACAAAAAAAAATTTGTGTGTGTCAGCAGGACGCACAATTGGAGTTTACTTCATACTCAACGTTGAAATTTCTACCCTAACGTTGAGTAAATAAGGTTGGTCTTCGCTTGAGTTGTCGAATGCCCGCGCTACGCCTTTCACAACGATGCAAATCTCCACCCCTAACGTTGAGTAAACAAGGTTGGCTATCGTTCACATGTAGATCAGCGCCATCTTTCGGCTTAGATGATGAAGATGGCGCTGATATACATGTGAACGAAAACCAACCTTATTTACTCAACGTTAGGGTCGAAATTTGCATCGTTGTGAAAAACGTGACACGGGCATTCGACAACTCAAGCGAAAACCAACCTTATTTACTCAACGTTAGGGTAGAAATTTAAACGTGAAAAACGTAACAAGGTCATTGATAAATTGATTTTACTGTCCGGATTTTTCTCATACCGGGCTGCTAAAATCGATTCTTAAGGAGTAAACTCCAATAAACTCCAAAAAAAACAATACAAGAGATATTATTTTTGGCTAGCATAATATAAATAATAAGTAGTAGTTATAGGTGGGTTTTTTCTTGTCAGAGCTACAGGTTGGCCTTTGAAATAAATCATTTTGAATGTATTCGACTAATTGGTACTGCTTAGATATTTCTAACTAAGTAATACAATTTTGTTAAAATGAGGTTTTGAGTGAAGTTAGCCGGAGGCGCAAAGCTGTAACTATTATAAACATACTGTATTTGAATAAGTACTATTATAAATATACTGTATTTGAATAAAGTAATAAATAACATGTAATAAGTGCACCTGTGGCTGAAACTATAGGTTGCACGCTCATACAGCTTAGATTCAACACAGAGTTAAAAAGAAACAGATGTATGTCAGTGCGGTTAGTCTTGAGCTCTAACTTAATACTGTTTTAGTTTATTTTACTTTGATGGTAATGTCATCGTTTATTATTTATAGTTAACTATCAAATATTATACTAAGCGTACAGGACATTTCTAATATTTGTGTCTCGTTTTAACTTTGACTCACGTCCGAACGAAGTCACACGCGTAGCACCATCAAATCTATGCGTAGCACGCCTATAGATCGTAGCTTAAAGAGTAGGCGTAGGCCTACATAGCGAAAGCAATTTATTTTCTTCAATAACAGCTTATTTGCTAAGGTTCATTGACATAGGGCCTTTAATTTACGTGCAGGGGTCAATATTTATGTAGGGCCTGAGAATGTAATAGCGAAAGTAAACAATTTAAGTTAAAAAGATAATTTTTTTTTTGTAAATTATACTTTTGCCATGCACAAACATCCTTGCCACTGGGTGAGCTTGTATGTGGCTTTTTATACGTAACGCCAGCAGTAGCAAGTCTATTTCTATGGCACTCTGCTATAAAATTTACTTATGGTATTTGTTAGATATAGTACTGCATGCCAGATGTGCACGTCCTATGAAGTATTTATGAAGAACTGAAAGTGCGTACGGATACGGGCAGATTTTTTTCTTTTTAAGATTACATTTTACTATAGTTTTCTCGATATTTCGTTCCAGATGGATCGTTCAATACGGAGGAAAAGTCGCACAAGGATCGGGCTGAGTTCGGTCCAAGTTTTTTTCCGTTTACTCTTTTTATGAGAAACTTATTGACCCTTTTAGATTCGAAAGGCGTTGGAAGTAATTTTGTATCGGTATCGCTGAAGTACGGGTTAAGTGAAACTGGAGTAATATTGCTTGGTGCTGAAATTAAAGATTTTCCCGGGATTTCCCAGCTAAGGAGAGTTCTTTTTAATTTTATACAAATCTCGGAAATAGTCGTCTTGACCTGGGAACTATTATGCAATGCACTAGAAATCTACATTGAAAATAAGCTGATAAACTTCATAGCTTGCTTAAGTTACAACTTCTTAGCTTCAATACCCCAACAGAACTAAAAACTAAAGGGTTAACACGTTCGATATACCCTTTGCACTTTTGTCGTACGCCCTCCTAAACACAGGTTTTACGCCTATTTTTAGAGGAGAGCAGAGTACAAATAAATAATATTCTTAAAAAAATCTAGTTACTAATCTACCACCGTATCAAACTAGCAAATCGTTTGTGGTCAAACGGATTTATTCCGTTCTAATACCAACAACTAATACCACTGGTATTTGTTTGACCTCATATTTATTTTCTATTCCAAACAGGTACCTGTGTTATGGTAATTTTCAATAACCTATCTAAGGTTACGGGTATCGCTATCTCCGTTATTAGTAAGAGTATATCGGTATTATCCTACCTTTATCCAAGAGTAAATAGCAACCTTCCCGCGCATCTATCCAAGCCTTACATAATCCAATATAAAAAATTATTTTGAAAAAACCGACTTCAAACACCCACGCCACTACAAAGTAAATAATTTAATCTTGAATTTTTAAAAACCGCTCGACCGATTTCGATAAAATTTAAATGGGACCACCTGGGAAGTATATCCAATAAAATAATTTTCAAAATCGGTTCAGGCGTTTTCGAGTAATCGGTGAACTCTGTTGGTGGGTGGGGACAATTTTTTGCATAGTCATTTCCAACAAATAACTACGTTAGTTAGTACAGTATCCATACTATCACTGTCAGTGTCTATTTATTGAGAGTAGACCGAGAGTCAGTGCTTATAAGTTATAACGTCATTTTGTTCATTAATTAATTTGGAGTTGTTTCTTGTCAGTTTTCATGGCATTCAACTTAAGTACGAGATACGGAGTATACAGAACCGAATAATTTATAGGTTCTCTTTTCTAGCGAAATCAAATTAAATACCAAACCAGTAAATCGAACACTCCGACGGACACTAGAATTTATATTATCTAAGTAGAGATTAAGATTCTTTGTTGTTCGACACAGCCATTTCAATAAGTTCAGGAATGCTGAAAATCCGAATGTAACAGTTTTTCGCCCGTTCTATTAACATTCCGAGTGTAACGGTCCATTCAATTTGTCCGCTTGTGCGTCACAATTGTTTCGTTATAGTGTAAGAGCTTAGTGGTGCTTTATGCTGTACATAATTTACATATCCGGGCAAAAAAATGTTGGACGCCCCTCCAGCTAAAAGGTAAATAATATCTTTAAGGTGTCTGGCATCGATATGAAAAGAAATAAATTAACGGATATAAAATATTATACTGAAGATGGCGATAAAATGTCTATTATGAGAGTAGTGGTAAAAAAAATTAAAACTTTAATATAGAGGCTGCCAACATCATGATACCGCATCGGTAAAATCAGAGTTGTATTACAATGAAAAAAACTCGTACAATATTTTTAAGTTCAAACTCCTTGACCTTGGGCCATATTGATAGTTTCGCAAAAGACACAGTGCCAGTACTTCTGACTTGTTATCCGACTTCCAAGAAAAAGGCGATTCTCAATTTGGTAGGTATCTTTTTTTCTAATCGCAACTTATGAAAATCTTCCTCATAATTATATTTTTGTCGACTATGTTCAAAGCTACTCAATTTTTCGTGCATTCGTCAATATCATAGTATGTATTATATACATACCCATATTTCTTTTGAGTGGGGTGATCTGATTTTAATCTATTTAAATCATCATTAATAAAATAATTCCATCAGCTTGTGGTCTACTATTCGTACTCAATTCAATTGTTTAGAAAGGAAAATTTATTTTGGTCGTGAATTATGTCGTAGGTTTATATTCAAATTAGAATGTAGAAAGGCATAATGTAACTTTATTTAGTGCATGATATGAAAGTGTTGTTACGTGCTCGTACATGCTTGAAAAATTGATTATTCAGTCTTCTTCAAGTCAGTTCTTATAATATTCTCATTAAAAATAAATCATTTGAAATGAACTTATTTCTAGCTGTATTTAATTTATGGCATTGTCTGACTCTCTATAAACATGCGACACAGTACAAAATATCAATCATAATATAAATCATATTATGAAAGACCACAACGAAAAAATTTAATGTAAAAAACCGATTTGAAACGCGTTCAAGAAATGGCATTCATCCCCTAATTTTCCACTCTTAGAATTTTCTTTAGATTTAAATGAGGGCACTCTTTAAAATACAGTCCATGCAATAAAAAAAATAATAAAATTCGATTCACAATTATTGGTGAATCAGCTTAGCATGCACAGAAGAAAAATACAGATGAATTGAGAACCTGCTATTTTTTAAACTGCTTAAAAATCCTAATATTATTATACATGCGAAAGTGTGTTTGTTCGTTGGTTTGTTAGTTTGTCCTTCAATCACGCCGCAACAGACCTACGGATCGACGTGATTTTTTGCCTGGGTATATTTGAGGACATGGAGATTGACATAGGCTTCTTTTTATCTAGGAAAATCAAAGAGTTCCCGTGGGAATTTAAAACATAATCCCCTAATCATCAGCTATTAAAAAAGATAAAATAAATTTTGTATTAATCGATAAAAAAATTTTTTTTAATATCAGTCGAATTTTTTCAAACTTTTACCAGTTTTTAAATAATATTTTCTACTAGTACCTTTGAGTAATAAACCAGCAATGGAGAGGACTTGACCCCTAATTTATTCGCAAAAAAGTCTGTCAATTACGGTGGGGGGCGAGGTAGCACACATGAAAACTTGCTTACTACAGTTGCATTTTTCCATCACGTCGCTATGCACGCACACAATATAATTAGCAAACACTACCTTAAAGTATATGCACACTATCACATTCACACACAGGGACGCTCTATAATTACATGAAACATTCGCATCATTTGTGTAAACATTTTAGGGATTTGACACTATCGATTATCGACTTTCGATAAGTTTTTCTAATAATTATTTACAACAGAGTTACTTTATTCGAGAGTAAATTTTTTTGTTCGAGATCTTTAACATGGTAGGTATATAGAAGCGCTAGGAAACGAGACTCTTGCCGTTATTTTAGTCATAATATGCCTTTGCTATTAGATTGACTCTTTGTAGGCTTTTAGTACTTGCGTAAAGATACAGCTAGAAACTTTGGACTATATTGACGCTGGAAAGCGATCTAGCTTATTTCGAAAAATAACAAAATGACTTTTTTATATATTTGGAAGAAAAAGATACTGCGTCGGATTGTCGGATTTTCGTTTTCCTATGACATTATTTTTCTAAGATACTATGTTGACCTTCTCTGCATGTTTATATTATATATTTTTTGTTATTCCACACCACACCACACCATCTATTTTTCAATATTATACAGATACTTCAAAAAAGTTATCAATACTTTTTAGCAGTGCAGTACACTTAGGCGAACCTACTGTAAGGACTTAGGATTATCTGATTATTAAAAGATTTTGTAAATTGTTTTGTACAAACTGTTAGAACTACATCATGTTTCCTTAAAAATAAATACAGCATAATTAGCATTTCAGAGTTTAGAGTTATTTCGTGGTTTCATATGTTTCAAATACCAAGTTACAGCAACATTGCTTCTTAAAATTGAAAAACTATTAGTCGAAATTGATATAAAACTAATGTATAAAACTAAAGTAATTCTACTTTAGAATTATATAATTAGTATCATCTGATGTGTTACTTTAAAAAATATGCTTTTTGAAAAAAATCTGCTCCTGATAGCTTATTATGAGCTGTTATGATTTTTTAAAACGTTATTGGCTCTGGTTTAAAGTTCACTTTTTCGATTTACAAGATCGTTTTCCAGCGTTGAATAATATTCTCTCAGTCCAGTATGGAGGAAACATAAAAAGTAAAAACTAAACCCTAAAAAAAAAATGTATTTAAAGTTATGATTGGTAAGTTAAAACTTGTACCTACATACTTTACTTGGAAGGCTTATTTTTTTCATCTACTTCATCTGAACGAAGTGTATATTTGTTTGTAATGCTAGGCTGCCGCCATGGCTATAGTGGCCACCCCATCTGTAATAAAACACCGCCAAGCTATTTAGCTTTCCGGTAAACCTAGCGGGATGAATAAGAAGTATGGGTACTTTAATTCAATTGCCAAGTTTTAATGAACCAAATATGTATAGAATTTAAATATTTTTTTTCGTCAATGAACCATTAGTAAGACGATAAAAATATCTCGGTATAAATAATTTATACAATCCCCCCACCAATATCGACATATGAAATCTTGCTGTCCAGCCCTAATTTTATTGCGGTGTGGCCGACTTCATAAAATTAAAGTCCTGATTTTCGAGTAAGAAAGACTTACGTAGAACTTATCATTATTATTAAACAATTTTTTAGTCTCGTTTTCATTATTTTTTGTATCATATTTGTAAAAATCCTTTCTTAGCGGATGCCTACGTCATAGTAGATGTGCGTTGATAGATCAGTGAGTCAGTCACCTTTTCATTTTATATATTTAGAAAATCATATCACACTGGTTATATGGAAATATATACCTATAACTTTTGAAATAATTGAGTAAAAAAACTAATTTTATGAATTCGCTGAGTTTATGGAGCTCTAGCTGCATCAATGCATTTTAAACAATAGTGGGAGAGTACCAGCCAATCAGACACCATTGCGATCGTTATAATAATGCAATCATTTTAACCGACTTTAAAAAAAGAGGAGGTTCTCAATTTGAATTTTTTGTATATTTGTTATCCAATTATTCCGCCAAATAATGAATGGAATTTGATAATTTTTTTTTGTTTAGTAGGGCATACTTCAGAGGTGCTTCCCATATAAATTTTTGTTGATATAATGTTAGATGTTACTCCATAACTACGTCAAATCTGAACCGATTTCAATTTTTTTTGAAAGAACGCATAATAAGGTTGGGCCTATTTAAAAGGTGAAGAGAAGATGATTCATATCTTCGGTGATGGAGGGAGGAACTCAATGATTAAGAGCAAATTGCTCGCAATCAGAGATATACACAAAAAAGCTTAAAATAATAATGTAAAAAAAATATCTTTAAAAAACCGACTTCATACGCCGATCGGGCAAAGTTGGGCTAGCGTCGCGCATTAGTTTCATCATTTATATTTAGGCCCGCCCGACTTCAACATACATGTACAAATTAAAATTGTTTTATACTTTGTAGTGGCGTTTATTTGATAATCCCACAGACGATCAAAGTTCGTATTTATATATCTAGTCATATTTTACTTAAAGCTTATAAATTAGTCGTTCACCCCTTCCTATTCTATCGTGATTTTAATTCTATGGGATCAATTTATAATGCAGTTCATGAAAAAGGTCTCTAAACGAATATAAAGTAGGAAGATTAATTTTCAATATTTTCCCCAAATTATTTCATGTACGTTTAAGTAGCAACATTTTCAGATCGACAGTTTTCTTAAGTTTTCTGCATAAGTATTGCATTATTTGGATAAAATAATACATCAGAAGTAAATAAATGTTATCCTTTAGTAAACTGGATGTTTTAAATATTTTTTTTAGAAGAAAATACTCTCATATTCGGCATTTATAGCGGAGCTCATTCCCCGCTAACCATACGTAGTTGACAGGCGCGTGACTGGAGTCAAACAGTTTTATATAACGAGTATGAGCACTGCTCATACCCAACTTACAGAGGGGTACGCGCGTCAATTCTTCTCCTGTGTTGGTTTATTACTCAAAGACTAGTACAAAAACGCTCTGAGCCAAGTCTTACGATAAAAATTAGAGAATGCAAACTTTAAAATTTAAATGGAGCGTTATTTCGATTGTGTTTCAACAAGAATTCCGCTAATGTTGGATGGAATTCTCACAATCTGATTGCTTCAATAAGTTTCAGGCAGTTTTATGCTTTAATACTTTGAAATTCTTAAGCCCCCGCCTTGAAAAAGTTTTTTGGTCGGTGCCTTTCCATCTTTCTTGGTACAGTGAGTACACTCTATTTCATCGTGAAAATCTTGAGAATCCTAAACGAATTTTAATCGTGACAAAAAAATTTATTTGCATTTCACAGTTTCTTCTTATTTCTTATCATACAGGCTGTTTTCTTTTTTTCAAAATTCCTCAAAATTCTTCTATCCCTAATACATACTATAAATTTTCACCTCATTGATCAAGTGGCGTGCGTGTTATTTAAGTTAGTCAGTTAGTAAGTAAAGTTGTTAGATGTACTTTCTGACTAACTTTCTAAAAGACAACAAAAACAAAACAACAAACAAAACGCAAAATCTAAACTCGTGGAGCAAATTTTCTACATTCCATCCCTAAAGAGATGGATACAGTTAGTGGATCCAGTCCACATCCATTGTATAACCCTCAATAAAGGAGTCATTTTGCATTAAGATCTTTTATTAAATCACATAAGCACACCTGCTCAACCAGTGGTAAAATTTGTAATTTACGCATAGGATTTTTCCCGCCCATTATATTTTCAGACTACCCTGAAATATTAAAGGATAATCAAAATTAAATGGCATTGGGAAGTAATCGGAACCAAATCCACTAACATCTTCCCTGTTTCTTATTTCAATCGTTCTAACCTTTTACTGATAATAACATATTTTAATGTGCTGTCCAAGGCCTATACAAAGACCATAATTTGGACATTCACAGTTACGTCAATCACTTACTGACTTAGGTTAATCTTAAAAGGCAACAGAATAATAAATAAAACCAGAATAATCAGTAAGGCACGTTACGGATTCAAATTGATTGAAAAAAGATTCCAAAACTACATCACAATGCTCGATTACACCATTCAAATTCCTCAAGTGTAACAATGAAATAAATTAAACAATCAAAAGGCTCGCTACATTGCTGTCATAATTTATGAGTATTACCGGTCACCCGAGAACATTTCCCGGACAAATAGCGGTCATATGTCCGAGCAATTCTCTCGGGACATTTGTTAAGCTGACTCAGCTCGTCTTCCATTGTTTGTAATCAGTCATGTTACAAGAGTTTTGGACTTTTTTAGCTTTCGGCCATTAACAGTCCTATTTCATTGAGTCAGCATTTTTGTAAATGTTCAATGATACCGCTCTCATTCCTGAATTTTTTTCTAAAGTGTTGAGTATTATCACTAATGAACTATCTAACAAGGAAAAAGGATAATAATATGTTTCAGCTATTAAAATATAAATTCAGCCCCAACGCTGGATTTGTTCACCTAAGATATAAATTGTCTAACTGCCGCACTCAGAGTCGCTAATCGTTACTTAACGACTTAATCTTGGAATTTAAAAAGTTTCATTCTCAGAAGTTAACGCTTCGTTTGTACATTAATGACAATTCAGTAATAGATTTAATGATAATGAATAATTAATTAATTTTTAAAAATAAATTATATAATTTAATATATGCGGCTGAGTGCGGCAGTTAATCACAAGTCAATGATTAATTAATCATAATGTAATGAATGACTCTGAGTGCGGCAGTAAGTAAGATTGGTCCCAATACTCGAACTCGTGTCGGAGTTTGCCAATCCATGCCAATTTCCTATGGAGAATGGGCACCTTTGTATGAGTTGCGTCCCCAGACTGTATCAAGTTGTGATATATGTCATTTTAAAGGTCATGATAATAGCTTCATTTTAATATATGACACCAAGTATGAGACACGTGCAGGAAAAGAACTAGAAATCATTTAATTTTTTTAAGCCCGTGAAAGTGTTTTTTAGATTATACGGTTTTTTCATTCCTTATCTCGACCAAGCGGCATAAATTCAGCTAGCTGATGCCCGTGACTTCGTCCGCGTGGATTTAGTTTTTAAAATCTCGCGGGAACTCTGATTTTCCGGGATAAAAAGTAGCCTATGTCACTCTCCAGGTCCTCAACTATACCCATGCAAAAAATCACGTCGATACGTAGCTCTGTTGCGGCGTGATTGAAGAACAAACACACTTTCGTATTTAGAATGTTAGTATGATGATGTCCCTGTGATCAATAGGGTGAAAACCGGGAGCGATCACCGGATGGTAAGAGTCACGTTGAATTTTAATATAAAGCTGGAAAGGGAAGTCAGCTCTCTGACCTTCTCATGCTCATATCCAAAACCCCGAAACCTTCCAACTCGAACTGCAGAACCAATTCGATTGCCTAGCAGACTGCGTTTCTGGGGCCGATCTAAACAACAGGGTTATGGAATCTGTCCATAATCTGGGTCTTAATTCTTTAAGACCCATCGAACCGAAAAGTTCTCTGAGCATATATTCTCAAGCTCATGGAGGAGAGACAAGAGATAAGACTGCAGTCATCGGCAGACGCGGCTGCTTACCAGAGGATTAAAAGGCAGATCTCTACGGTACAAAGTCGTGACCTTCGTGTCTTTAATACCAAGTGTATTAAAGATACCATCGAGCGAAACAGACGCTAAGTGTTCGCGAGAGATCAGTTTATCGGACAGTCGTCTCGTCTCTTCTCGACCTGAGATCTTGGGAGAGGTTGAGAGGTTCTATGAACAGTTATATACTATGACACAAAAACCTGTCGAAGATTTGGCCAAAGATCCCAGAGCTAAACTGACCCGACACAATACCGAAGATATCCCGGACGTAGTAATCTCGTACTAATCTCGTATATCCTATACGAGATTAGTATGGTTCTCAAGCAGCTCAAGGAATCACTGCGGAACTCCTGAAAGCGGGTAGAAAACCAGTACAAGATTTTAAGCGATTGTTCAATTCCGTCATTCACGAGGGCATAACGGTTCTTCAAAAAAGTGATAATACCTTGTTGAAGAATTATAGACCCATCTCGTTGCTGAGTCAGGTATATAAGTTGTTCTTGAGAGTCATTACGAATCGCCTTGCTCGTAGGTTTGAAGACTTCCAGTCTCCCGAACAAGCCAGATTCCGAAAAGGCTTTGGCATAATAGATCACATTCATACGCTGCGGTAGATTTTATATAAAAGACGGAAGAGCATAACCGGCCACTTTGCTTAGCGTTTGTGGACTATGAGAAAGCCTTCGCTTTGGTGGAAACTTGGGCTGTATTGAGGTCGCTGCAGAGATGCCGGATTGACTGCCGGTATATCCAAGTGTTGAAGTGCTTGTATGAAAACGCAACTATGTCAGTACGTATACAGGACCAGACTACGAGGCCAATCCACTTACAGCGTGAAGTGCGACAGAGAGGTGATCTCCCCGAAGCTCTTTACCGCTGCGTTGGAGGACGTCTTTAAGATTCTGGATTGAAACGGACTTGACATCAACATAAACGGCGAGTACATCACTCACCTGCGATTTGCCGATGACATAGTAGTCATAGCAGAGACTCAGAGAAACCTCAATACAATGCTCAACGATCTAGGCAGGGTTTTTCAACAGGTGGGCCTGAAAATGAACATGAGCAAGACGAAAATCATGTCCAATGCTCATGCTCCACTCCACCCAGTATTCGTTGAGAATTCTGCAATCGAAATTGTGGACGAGTGTATATATACCTGGGACACACAGTCCAGCTAGGTAGGTGCAATTTCGAAAAAAAGACCGAGGCCTGTGAAAGTCCATGCAAGAGACCTTTGTCCAGCAGTGGACGTCTATCGGTTGATAAAGAAGAAGATAATAAAAAATTAAAAAATAACATAGTTCTTTCCCTGCACGAGTCTCATAGTTGCTGTCATACAATAAAATGAAGCTATTATCATGACCTTTCAAATGACATATATCACAACTTGATACACCACTGGGGACGAAACCGCCCATTCTCCTTTACGCAGTGCATCTACGCGTTGGGAGTTATTTTGGCCAACGAGTGTTGCCGGTCTTAGTAAGTAGTGTTCCAACAGGATATTAACTCTACTATACATAGATAAATTCGCGCGTAAAATAAATCTGAGTGGGAACATCTTACAAGCTGCTCTCTAGAGATGCTGTTCGAAGGCCGCGCGCGTTTCACTAAATGCTTGCAGTACTTTATTGAGGGACGTGCCCTGAATGTAAGGTTTTGCAAGAAAAATTGCGCGCAATTAACGGCTAAGTCTGGGTTCACATAAATGTCTCCTTTTATTTGCAACCTTAGTTGTTTTTGAAATGAAAACTTCTTTAGGCGCGTTGAGCACTTTTTTGGCTGAGCAAAAACATGGATTTCGCGTCATCGTGACCGTCACCGTCACTCGTCACGCTTTCCATGAGCTATATATACAGTGTATATAGATGTATAGGGCACGCAAGATACACCTCCGTGCGTTATTAGTATATAAACTTGTCTTGTATGAGGGACTCAAGTGCTGGTTATAATAGGGTTATGTTTTGTTGTACAGGCACAGGCACAGGCACATTTTTTAAAAATTCTTTACACATGTAAGGAAGAATTAAGTAACTAATTAAGAAGTAATTAAGGTAGTATTATCAGGTAAGGAAGAAATAAGAGATCACCCCGAACTTATTATGACAGAGCGAAATCTCCAAGTCAGCACGTAAGCATAACTCTATGCTGACTCTGCGATTCTGTCATCATTCTGTGCGTTTGGACATAGTTCTCTTGCATATAACTCCACATTCCTCCGTCATAATAAGGAATAGGTAAAGAATACAGCTGTATTTGCACTCACACTTATACACTGTAGTATCTCCCGCGCATATTGCAAATGTTTGTAGAATCTGGATACTGAGGCCGGAATAAGTCGGAAGGACATTAGTTAGTATAACCTCAACTTCAGGTAGCGGATAAGTAAAATAGGAGTTATAACCTTTTTAAAGATAACGGCAATAAAATACGAATTTTTTTGTCTATGGGGCTAAGCTATTTGTCTCTTCCCGTTAATTAGATACTTCGGAAACATTCTGCAGAGTTTGAATTCGGCTCACGTTCTATTGTAAACTATAGGAGCGTAAGGCTAAAAATCCCTGGATTGAAATCGAGTCTAGCAAAAGGCGAGATTTGGTATTGAAGTATTGTAAGAAAAGTCTCAAATTGCAGTAAAACATTGATAACGAATGTATTGTGTTTGGATCATCATCATAATTATTATTTAATCTGTTTTGTCCACAGCTGGGCATAGTTACTCCTTTTTTTTAATGTAGGAATGCTAATAATGTAGCAAGTGAATTAAGGTTTTTGATTCCCGCGAGAACTTTGTAATTTTCCGCGATAAAAATTAAAATAAAATAAAAAGTAAGAGCCTATGTGTTAATCCAGGGTATAATTAATCTATCTCCATTCCAAATTTCAGTCAAGTAGTTTTTGCGTGAAAGAGTAACAAACATACACACACACACACACACACACACATTCTTTCGCCTTTATAATATTAGTGTGGTGTGATAGTGTGAAGTGTGATGTGATGTGATATTCATTAATGAAAAATAATTAATTTAACTAACGTGATAGGTACACGTGACACGCTTGACCATTATCACGCCTGATGGAGAATAATTATGTGGCCTAAGGTGGAACGCGTTTGCCTAGAAGATGCCTATTCACGCTTTACAAATACCCAGGTTGTGTGCGTTAGGAAATACAGATCTCCAGTTTCAGACCCTGACCGTGCGAATCATAAACCTTTCTGAGAAAGCCATCCCTTTCTTTCAAATGAAAAGTCCTAGGGGTTTTTGCTTTTATATCGCATTTTTTCGACCGAGCGAAGCGAAGGTCTTTGAGTTAACTAGGGCGATTTGCACTTGTCCGTCCGTCCGTCCGTCCGTCCGTCCGTCTGTCAGAGCCTTATAACTTTTGAATTACTGAACGTAATTACTTCAAATTTAGATATAATATGTAAACCGATGGCCTCCAGCCGAAAATGGCTTAAAAAGTTATAAAAATCTTTATTTCAGGGGGGCTCTCATAGAAGCGAATGCGAAGTAAAAAAAAAAAAATCGCGTTACATAAAATTGTTACGTATCATTTTAAAGATAATTTTGAACTGAGTACAAAAATATTTTTTTTTTAATTTTTCCCTTAAAATTGACGAAATGGGGGGCTTTCAAAGTGGCGATTTTATACGCTCGCTTGAAGACGCTCTCTAGAAAAATCCGCTATGGATTTTCAAACTGATTTTATGTTTTTAGGTCACTTATATCCTGTACTTGAACAACAAATACTAAAATTATATGAATATTATAAAGAAACGAGATTATTTAATTTTTAATGGGCGTCAGTAATTCATATAGCATCAACATAGCTTCACAATAATGCTAATAGATGGCGCAGTCAGTAACTATTCCCATGGAACTACGAGTTAAATTCAATGTTTGATAAATAATTCAATGTTTTCACTAACGTTCCCTAACCTTTACGGGCTACCTATAAGTTAGGTGATTGATGTTTTCTGTCAACTTATTTATCACGATCCTGTACGGGACACCTAAAAGGATATTGGGACGGATGTTAGGACTTAGGATTGTATTTAGGAGCTACCTACGTTAAGAGACTCCTACTTAGGGGATGATTTAGGTATGTTTGGTGAAAACGGGCATAATAATAATGTCAGTTTTGGTTATCATGTATCGATTGAATGAATAATCATGGGATACCGTTACCGCGAGGTCTCAGTTCGGGGCGAACCACTAGTTTAATACTAGCTGATGCCCGCGACTTCGTCCGCGTGAATTTAGTTTTTGTTTTTTTTTTGTATTAAAACCTTCCGTGGAACTTAAGGAACATACAAAAAAATAAATTAACCGAATTGGTCCATCCATTCTTGAGTTATGCGCTTACCAACATTCATTTTTATTTATATAGATATACATACATACATACATACATAGATTAGAACAGGATTGCATTAGATATCCGTATGTATCCTGGTTTGAAGCAGTGATGGCCTAGTGGTTAGGACTGTGGTCTTCTATTCGGGGGGTCACAGGTTCGATCCTGGGTACCTCTGACTTTTCAGAGTCAAGTGCGTGTAAGCAATTAAATATCACTTGCTTCAACGGTGAAGGAAAACATCGTGAGGAAACCTGCACACCTGAGAGTTCTTCATATTGTTCTTGAAGGTGTGTGAATTCCGCCAATTCGCATTGGGCCAGCGTGGTGGACTATGGTCTATAACCCTTCTCTGAGAGGAGACCTGCCCTCAGTAGTGAGCCGTTGATGGGTTGGTAATGATGATGATGATGATCCTGGTTTGTGCAAAAATGTGTCTCTATTTTATAAGAACTTTCGTAAGAAATACTCCTTCACTCGTTGAGTCCGATTTCGCTGAAGCCGTTGCCAGTCGGGCCACATTAAGCCTAATGCTTCAGTAGTTTACAACTGTACGTGAGCGGAATGCTAAGCTAGCAGAGAATTCTTGCTGCAATTAATGCTATTCCGCCATCGATTTCGGCGATTAAACTGATAGACATCCAATATTATATTCATCAAGGATCACCACCACTTTATGATCGTAGTGAAATCGTCATTGAGCAGCATGGTCCCTTGGATTCTAGGCGCCTATTACTACTTTACCTTCGTGAAATATTGAGGAAATACGTCGTTTACTCTGATTCTCTTACGGACCCCCTAACCATCACCCGCTGAGTGAGCATGAGCCTTCATTATGAAGCCCAGTTAGCTTCCATGTTTAGGATCAATCATCACACGCGGTGATCGAAGATTTTTCATCTTCAGACACTGAGGCATTTTGGAGCATTTGGGAGTTCAACAGAGAGATGCAATTTCTCCGAAGCTATTTACCACTACGGTCGTTAGAGGATATCTATAAAGCTTCTGGACAATTCTCTTACTCTCATAGTCTGACGGTAAGACAATCTGACTCGAGAGGAGAAAAATAGGTACAGGATTATTGGCTTTACATGTTCTCCAAGGCTATGACTTCTACTGAGAATTTCTTGATAGTACAATCCTTTTGGTCCAGGCCAAGGGTCCAGGATCAGCCCTGAAACCACATGACCAAGAAATCAGTACACCTTCACCTAAAGTAACATACATATTAGTAGATTAGAGAAGTAGATTCCAAAAAAACATTTATGACAAAGATGTTTACGTTTACGTAAAAAGATTTTCATATAATTCTTTTAATATAGATACACTCTGGTAAATTACCAATTACTTAATATTGAAGCTAAGAATATTAGATCTCAAGAGAGTTGTGGATCTCAGAAAACATTTTAATTTTTCTGCAGGGAGGCGAGTTTGCTCTCATACTTTATTCTAATCACGTCAAATTTTTATAATTCAAAAAAAGGCACAGTGTTCATCTTTTTGAAAATACATTATTTGGATGCACTAGCAATAGTATTAATTTTGTTAACCGACTTCTTTAACCACAAGGCATTCATGAGGTAGACTCTAAAAGTAGAATATAAAAGCCTGATAAGAAATCTCTGAATCCTTTTGAAGCTATCAAAGTTTTACGACTCTATTCAAAATTGGTTGAATTCCCGTAGAATCACATCCCCAGACTTATTTAAATTTGTGCTATGGCAGAATTTACAAATTTCTCTTGTTCAAAAATTAAAGCACATTGATAAAGGGTAAAAGGTTTTAAGCACCTCTTCCAGATTTATTTGAATCTTTTTATTGGTTCTTTTTAATAAACGTGATCTTTTAATAATTTAATATTTTTATAGGGATGAAGGCCTAAATAAATCACAATAACTAAACTGTAGCTTGTTTAGCAACGTTATTACGATTACAACTTTATTTGCTGCCATAAAACACCTCTGGCCTACATTGTGAACGTGTCCTGGCTGCGTAAACAGCTTTATACCACCAAGCCAAATCTGCTGTCACCGTTGCCATTTCCTTGCAATGCCATGAAATTTTTTTTGATAGCAAATCAAATTGATAATCTTTTATCAGTCCATTTGAAATAAATAATTAAACATCTCGAATCTAAATCATAACGTACTCGTACATATCATAATTTCTGTAGGTTACAGACTGAGCATTTAGGCTATCTTGCAGAAAAGTCGTAACCCAGAGTTAGTCGCTAACTCTAGGTAGTAGGTACGTGTTTATTTATAGGATAGTCCTTTAATCACGCCGTTACGGATAGCTGCGGATCGATTTAATTTTATGAACATGTGTATAATAGTTAGTAGTGAAAGCCTGGAGTACATAGTACAATACAAGTACTTTTATTTCGGTAAAAAATAAGGATATCGACTGAATAGATCAGCTAGTCTCGAAACTGAAGTGAAAATGGGCGGGCGCACATAATTCGGAGAGCTGATGGTCGTTGTTGGCGACTCCACAACAGGAAGCGCAGTGTTGGCAGACCCCCCACTAGGTGGACCGACCACATCAAACGAGTCGCAGGGGCCGCTGCATGCAGGCGGAGCAAGACCGAGTCCCGTAGAAGTCCATGCAATGAGAACTTTGTTCAACAGTGAACGTCTGTCGGCTGATAAAGAAGAAGAACGAAGAGAAGCTTTCCATAAAATAAAAATGCTTTTTCAAAACTTATTGACTCCACACAAACAAAATTAGGACAAAAGCTAAAAATTTAAAATTGCGCACGGCAGAAGTGAAAATTTCATTGGCAATCGCAATCAATTTATATACTGTAATTAATCTAATCAATATACTTACTCTAATCAATATATATATGACAGCTCAGTCACACTCACTCTCAGTATGAGAGTGAGTGAGAGACCAGAAGAGCAGCTGACTGTATCTTTCTCGCTCGGGTACACTCGGCGAGCCCGAGTTCACCCGATCGAGCCTTTCACCTCAGAGCGTGACGGATCAGCCTAACTTACTACCTACGTAAAAATCTGTGTGCGGTGCGTCAAAAGAAGTTTTCACTTCAAAAATTGGTTGTCTGTAAAGTCGGTTTACGGACGATAGTTTTACGTGATAGAAACATTGATAACATGCGGGCGGCGGCGGGTGCTCTCTATAAACGCTTGGGCCGATCGTGCCTCTCTATCGCTTCGTCTGCACTCTCGCTTGCACGCTCAGGCTCAGGCGGAACGTGACATTTTTTCGTGCGTACAGCCAGTGTTGATCAATTTATAAGACCTTATCACGTCAAAACTATAAACCAAGAAAAGAAAAAGAAAATAACTTTTCATTACAGGTACTTGTGATTATTATAAGTAATAATGGTTCTTCAACGCAGATGAGTCCACAGACGACAGAGTTAATATATTCATGTGTTCATATTCATACCGCATTCTAATAACGTTAAATTTTCAGAAAATATTGTTCTCATATAAATTAATGCGATGCGTCAACGCGAAAAATGAATACGACGAGGGATGTTTGTCGAAATTGAGGCGTAGTAACATTATTTTGTGGCGGGTGGTTAATGCTCTAAAAACAAGAGAAGATACGTGAAATACCATATTTTTTTGAACATTTTTATGTTTATTACTTTCTCTTTAATTACACGACTGCCAAAAAAGGAGTATAATGTTTTCAGAGTCCATTCATGTACGTGAGTTTCTTTATTTTGATGTATGAGGCATCGTTAGAATCTTTACATCGTCTGGAGTGTCAGTAACCATAAATAATTTTCAGTTGATGTTCTTTAAATCAGACGCGTTGTTATTCTATTTAAATAAGTTGCTTCTTAAAAAGTTTGTGTTGATTTTAGGATTATTTTTAGTAGCTGTTTTTAGGGTTCCGTACCAAAATGGTAAAAATGGAACCCTTATGGTGAGACTTTCTCCGTCCGTCCGTCCGTCCGTCCGTCCGTCTGTCACAGTCGATTATTTCAGTAACTATTAAAGCTATAGACATGAAATTTGGCATAGTTGTGTATAATAGTGGCCCAACATCATTGGAATAAAGAAAAATCGAAAATTATTTTTAGTTTTATTAAAAAAGGGGGAAAATCGGGGGTTTGAAATTTCAAAGTAAAATAACTATACCGAGTGGCGTATCATATGAAAGGCCTTTACTTGTGCATTCTAAATCAGTTTTTTATTTATTTCTGTATATAACAGTTTTTGAGTAATCGGCAAAAATGTCGAAAAAAATACCGTTCCCCCCCCCCCCCCCCCTTATCTCCGAAGTTTACCAATCGAAAAATCTGAAATAATTATGGTCAATAGAGGTTTATGTATATTTTACAGGAAAAATAAAATCAACGCGAAAATTATTTTAGTTTAATTAAAAGAGGGGGAAAATCAGGGGTTTGAAATTTCAAAGTAAGATAATTATACCGAGTGGGGTATCATATGAAAGGCCTTTACTTGTGCATTCTAAAACGGTTTTTTATTTATTTCTATATATAATAGTTTATGAGTAATCGGCCAAAATGTCGAAAAAAATACCGTTCCCCCCTCCCCCCCCCCTTATCTCCGAAGTTTACCAATCGAAAAATCTGAAATAATTATGGTCAATAGAAATTTATGTATATTTTACAGGAAAAATAAAATCAACGCGAAAATTATTTTAGTTTAATTAAAAGAGGGGGAAAATCAGGGGTTTGAAATTTCAAAGGAAGATAATTATACCGAGTGGGGTATCATATGAAAGGCTTTTACTTGTGCATTCTAAAACGGTTTTTTATTTATTTCTATATATAATAGTTTTTGAGTAATCGGCCAAAATGTCGAAAAAAATACCGTCCCCCCCCCCCCCCCTTATCTCCGAAGTTTACCAATCGAAAAATCTGAAATAATTATGGTCAATAGAAGTTTATGTATATTTTACAGGAAAAATAAAATCAACGCGAAAATTATTTTAGTTTAATTAAAAGAGGGGGAAAATCAGGGGTTTGAAATTTCAAAGGAAGATAATTATACCGAGTGGGGTATCATATGAAAGGCTTTTACTTGTGCATTCTAAAACAGTTTTTTATTTATTTCTATATATAATAGTTTTTGAGTAATCAGCCAAAATGTCGAAAAAAATACCGTTACCCCCCCCCTTATCTCCGAAGTTTACCAATCTAAAAATCTGAAATAATTATGTTCAATAGAGGTTTATGTATATTTTACAGGAAAAATAAAACCAACGCTCTAACTATCATAGTTTTTTTATATTAACAATAAACCTCTACAAACAAAGTTAACGATAAATAAGCAAATTAATATAATATTATCGTTTTACTTTTACTTTTGGAGTACGGAACCCTCGGTGCGCGAGTCCGACTCGCACTTGGCCGGTTTTTTCGTTTGAACTCTCTGATTTTCCGGAATAAAAAGTAGCCTATGTCACTTTCCAGGTCCTCAATTACGATAATCATGCAAATAATCACGTCGATCCGTTGCTCCGTTGCAGCGTGAAGGACAAACCGACAAACAAACACACTTTCGCATTTATTTTTTATTTATTTATTTAGATATTAAACTATTTCGATCTTATTTAGATATTAAACTATTTCGATCTTATTTCGATATTAATTATTTTACTATATTACATATATTTTTTTCTTTGCTGATAATGCTAATCTTTCAATAGACGACCTCGTCTGTAGTACCAGGGAACAACTTTTCTTACCAACACCGATATCATACTACGAGAAAACTCGTAACCGGCACTTAGAGTTATTATGAGCATTATTAGTGGTTAGTACTTTGGTTTCCTATTCAAGGTGTCGCAGGTTCGATCCCGAGCAAGCACCTCCGGTTTTTCTAAGTTACATGCATTAAAGAAATTAAATATCACAAGCTTCAATGGTGAGGGACTTTTCAAGTTCTTCGTAATACCTATTCTCAAAGGTGTGTGAAGTCTGCCTATTTGCACCAGTTATTTGGGCCAGAATGGTGGACTATGACCAATAAACCTTTTCTGAGAGGAGGTCTGCGCTCAGTAGTGAGCCGTTGATGGGTTGCTGATGATGATGATGAATCGTAGTAATTTATTTTCATCTACAAAACATATAAAGCTACACTGATTATGGATTAGCTATACCGAAATAAGTTTGTTTTCTTAGCTTAGCTTACAAATTAAACGATATTTTAGAGCAATACAAACTAGTTTCGATACCGTTTACGTGATAATGTTAATAAATCCACGTTCCTAATTACATTAACATTCACCTTTACAGCAAATCGGTATACCGTTAATTGTTAACGTGAATTACGTGCAGACTTGGATTCGGATCACGTAGGTACGTATTCCGGTATCAACTATGATAGAATTAAGGCAACTGTACTGGATACGTAAGAAACTGGTAAATGTTACACGTAGTTTTCTCTAAATCATTGATTGATGAGCTTTAGAACTCGCTGGCCTGATACTGGGCACAGGTCTCCTCTCAGAATGAGAAGGTTTAGACAACTTGTTAGTAGCCAAGTGCAGATTGGCAGACTTCAGGCACCCTTGAAATAATGTAATAATGTAATATGCTGCATCACTTTGGGAATGCAGGTTTCCTCACGAAATTTTCCTTGACCGTTAAGATGATTTAATATTTAATTTAACGCCAATATTTCATTGTTTACAACACACTAAACTCATTTTTCATCAACAAAAATTTTACAAAAATCAGCCAAATCGGTCGATGATTTTTCAAACATGCGCGTTAATTTTAAGCTGTTGCATAGCTATTATCGCTGGCTATGAGCGCGGCGACAGAATCAAGAAATTCCGTAACGAAAATAAACCTAACACCGTCGTTTCAGTTCGGCAGACTTCGGCACGGTGTTTGTGTGCGGGCGACTAGAAAATGCTATGCAATATAATAATAATAATTTATTTATTTCAGACATAATATCCATATTAAATAAAATAAACTATAGAATTAAATTAAATTAAATCAAATCAAATTAAATTCACATTAAATTAAATTAAATAATTAAATTAGATTGAAATTAATACAAAAACACAATTAAATTAGATTAAAATTAATATAAAAACACAAGCACAATTGATTATATTCGAACTCTAATATAATCAACTAGCTGATGCCCGCGACTTCGTCCGCGTGGATTCAGTTTTTGAAATCCCGAGGGTACTCTTTGATTTTCCGGGATGCTTTACACTCTACAGGTTCTCAACTATACCTACCCAAAAAAATCACGTCAATCCGTAGGTTTTTTGCAGCGTGATTGACGGACAAATCAACAAAGACAAAATTACGTTTAGCTGTCATTTACGTTTTGTTATTCCACTGTCATTTGCGTTTTGTTATTCCATGTCAGATGCGTTTTTGTTATACCACGTTTTATAGTGACTTGACGGAAACGCGGTCGAACGGGATAAAAAGTATCCTATGTCCGTCTCCTGGTTCTAAGCTACCTCTCCACCAGTTTTCAGCCAAATCGGTTCATCCGTTCTTGAGTTATAAATAGTGTAACTAACACCACTGTCTTTTATATATATAGATTGTGTATTAAGTAGTCAAGTATCGTCTGGGGTACTCGGTGTTCATGTGTAGAGACACCCAGCGCTTCATAAAAGGGTTTTCCCATTTTCCTGATAATGTTCTCAGAATACCGTTGCAGCTCCCACGTACTCTGCTCATCACAGATGCTGCTCTTTTCCTCATAATACCGTAAAAATCATCGGTACGAGCCTCTGCAAACATCTGTGACGCACTGCAGAAACGCGGCAGCCCCATCAGCATTCTGAAACCATTATTGAACTGAACTCGTAGGTCGTTGTAGGCCCTCTGCGTATACTTCACCCACAGGCTGCACGTATAAAAAGTACGTTGCCGCGGTAAAGCAATAGCTTTACCGCGGCAGTCCCCGAGTGCCACACGTATTTTTTTTTATTTAAAATAATATTAAAAAACTAAGTAAAAACTTTTAAAATTGGTTCAGAATCCCTTAATATTCCCATTTTACCATCAAGCTATTTCTATTTAAACGCTAACTTGGTACTTAATTGAACGGCCAACGAAATTAAAATGGTATTTTTGTCGTTTTTATTTTCACGATGTGATGAACTGGGTTTTAACTGGATAGGTAAATTTTGGGAAATATGCAGAAATATCGTTCGGGATCTGCCATTTTGTGCTTCCCAATTTAGTAGTTAAGTACCTACATTTCGTTTAGTAAAAAAGTGTAAATTGAAAATTTAAAACACTCCCGACATGTGAAACATGTGAAATGGCCGGCCTATGTACGATAAACCTACCTGACATCCTGTTACCCAGTTTTCTGCGTCATCATCAGATACTCCTCATCTATCTAACACTTACTCATTGAGACCATTCTAATGAGCCTAAATACACATCACAAATATCTACTATAATTTGCTGAGGAGTCGGGTATCCCGCAGACTACTTGAAGCTGCAGCCATAAGGTTACCATGTCTTGGAAATAAACCGAAGAAACAGTACACCAAATTTCAAATCAATCGCACCAGTGAAAGTTTGTCAGACCTCACATCCACCTCGATTAGGTACGCGTTAGCTATCAAACAGAAAAACCACATCAAAATCGGGCCATTCGTAAGGACGCTACTAGGGAACAGACAGACACACAGATACACACGTCAAAATTATACCCCACTTTTTGTTGTGGGTTAAAAAAAGAGAATACGAAAAGGTACTCATTAAAAAAGAGCAAAATACCTGAATTGCGTGGAGTAGCCTTCCTTTCGGGTAAAACTTGATTTTTCGTTATTCTTGCATAGCTAAGTATTTTTCGAGTAAGTCGTAAAAAGGCACCTTTCCACAAAGTTTTCCAACTATTCCGAAGAATTAAATCATGAAAGGATCTCGCCCGAAACTTATTTAGACGATTTTGTAGAGAGCGTTCAACGATAGCAACTTTTTAAAATCTTTCACCTGTGAAGTAAATCCCCAAGTGCAGTGGAATTCCAAAGTTAGAGATATAAAATTATATAGATTTACGAAGGCCGGACATCCTGAGGATGATTTAAGTCGTCAGTGCGCAGTAGGTAAAGATTTTTAAGATTTTATCGCAGGCTTTAAACTAGGACAAACAGTTTGAGCGCGGCGACCGAAGCAAGTCATTCCATAACGAAAAAAAACCTAACACCGTCGTTCAGTAAGCGTTCAACATTTTAGAGGTTCTCAAGTATAGCTCTGGCACAGTGGGCGAGCGGCCGCTTTCTTTACCGTATGGTGTATGATGTCGCAGGTTCGAATCTCACTCGCGAAGTAGTGACAGTTCGCTTTTCTTGTTTGTTTGTTTTTTAATTTTTTTTTTGCACAATTTTTATTATGCAAAAAAAAATATTGCATAAATATTATAATTGCATAAGTTGATAAAAAATGCTATGCAATAGCTTTACCGCGGCAGTCCCCGAGTGGCACTTAATTTTTTTTTATTTCATTTCTTAAATTTGTTGCTGACAAATTCAACGTAACCAGGCGCGATTCCCGAGAAATGTGCGTGCGAACCACACCGGCCCGGGAATTTTTTATATGTATTCAAAATTTATTCCGTTTATTATTTGGTCAAACACGTAATATTCATAGTTACCATTAGTCGATGATGATAAAATTGACCCCTAATATAAAATAGGAGATTATTAAACACTAGCTGATGCCCGCGACTTCGTCCGCGTGGATTTAGTTATTAACATCCCGCGGGAACTCTTTAATTTTCTGTGATGCCTATGTCACCCTCCAGGTTTTCAACTATACCTATCCAAAAAATCACGCCCATCCGTAGATTTTTTGCAGCGTGATTGACGGACAAACCAGCAAACAAACACACTTTCGCATTTTTAATATTATGTATTATTATTAGTAAGGAAGAATTAATACTACGATAATAAAAGCAATCTATTAAATTTTAGAACACAAAAGCTACTATTGTGACTTAAATATGATAGTTAGATATTATATTCCCTGGGGTACTTTTTTGTAGAAAATAATAAGTACTTTAATCATGTGGTACATAATTTTTATGTGTCATCAATAGTTTTCTCAGCACACGCCAAATAATGCATTTTATAGGCAAAATTTTGCTACTTTGGGTTACATTATTGCAATTTTCTTAAGGATCTCTATTTTTTTTGAAAATAAGTTATAGCCTATGTTACTTCCTGATAACTTAGCTATTGGTGAAACAATGGTTAAAGTCGGTCCCGTAGTTACAGAGCCTATTCGGTACAAACAAACAAACAACCAAAAAACCTTTTCTCTTTATAATATTAAGTATAGATTATTAAAAAAAGTTGTTACCTGACTTTTGGCGTTAACTTCATACTGAACTTTAAATTCCAAAATTCTCTTTGAACCTTCGAAGCTTAAACATTTCCCGACAATGCTCAAACCGTATTTCCCGGACGTATTCCTCTGAAGTATAAAGTGGGGGTTGAACTATAATTACGTAATGTCACCGCATGGGCCTGTAAGCCTACACACAATTAACTTCACGTTAGAGGCCCCGACTACTCAAAGTGGTCTAGACTTTGATGAAACTATAAATAGGTATACGGTGTATACTGAAAATAAAACTCTATACCTCAGCTGGTTGGTCAACGTTGGTTGCATCTATGATCTTATGCAGATATAATCCTAGTGGGATACTATTTAATTTACCTATCCCACATGAAAAAATATTCTATTCTATTCTATTTTTTGCGGATAACGCTCCTTTAATGAGATCGATAAGCTTCGATTTCTAGTTAGGTCAGTTAATTAATTAGATGATAATATGAGCTGAAGTCTCCTAAAGAAAGAATGAATTTTTAAAAGTCGAGTGAACCATAAAAATCTGCTAGAAAATTAAAGGCTGTGGTTTTTTGCATGTTTATAGTTGCTAACGAGAGTGATGTCTTAGACTAGGCCTGCGGGATTTTTAAAACATAACTCCACGGGGGAAGCTAGTAATATTGTAATAAATAATGTTACGAGCTTTTGTTCGCGGCTTCGCTCACGTTAAGTTCGATTTTTCAGACCCTTATTTCACCCCCTTAGACGTTGAATTTTCAAAAATCCTTTCTTAGCAGTTGCCTACGTCATAATCCAAATTTCAGCCAGATGCGTCCATTGGTTTGAGCTGTGCGTTGATAGATCAGTCAGTCAGTCAATCACCTTTCCTTTAAAATAATAATTTAGATTACATAATAATCATGTTGATAGTTGAATGCCAAGCCTAAAGCGTTATATTCAGCTGATAAAATAATTAAAAAATAACTTTCATCGTCGTGTTTCATTTAGGTCCCCATAGCGCCAAGTGGGTACCTACGTGAAGTTAATTGTGTGTACATTTATAGCCCTATGCGGTTACATTCCAGTGATTACGTCACGGGCTGCTACTTTATCCTGCGGGGAACACTCCAGGGACGACAGTTTAAACGTTGTTCCATCTTAAAATTTAAAAGGCAACCAATTATGCCGCTTCAAAAAATATCAAGAAAAATTAACAAACAATTAAGAGCACTGCGATTGCAATAATAATTTAATATTTTTCATGGTTTTTTTTTCATTATTTTTCATTATTCTTCATTCTTTCTTCTATTCTTCTTCTTCTTTTTTTTTTTCATTATTCTTCATGGAATATTTTTCATTTTTCATGAACGGCATTCCGAAGCAGTGGTAGACTCATCGACGATTCAAAAGCACTTGTGAAAAAGTTTATTTGAATAAAAAAATCATTTCTATTCTATTCTATTCTATTCATATTACCACTACAATATAATTTAAATCATACCTACAGTTAAATGTATTGTACTTATTAAAATTATTTTTGCAATGTATTTTAGTGTTGTTTTCTCATTCCGTGTATTTTTATTTACTTGTGTGCTCAAACCAATAAGATCACTTTCATAGTAGAACTTAGTTATTGTGGTTATTTTAATTAAGAACAAAACGTAGGTTACGTTACGTGTTCGTGTTACCTACGTCACATGTTGTCGTACGTCTAAAAGTAGACTGGTGGAAAATGCTTCAGCATTTAAGTCCGCCTATTGTACTATTTTTGTGCAATAAAGTGAAATAAAAAAAGCAAGAGAGGAACTGTCTAGAGTGTCTACTGTCTAGTTAGGTTTATTTTTAATTTTAAAGTGGAAAAACTAGTAAAAATACCAAGGACTGCCAGAAACTAGTTGCTAAGCAATCTTGCTGAAATAGTACATTTTATGCTTGTAGCTAGCTGCCAACTAAGGTACTTTTGAGGATAATTTAGATTTAATTATAAGAAACAGAAGCCTGCATTTTTAATTACCAAAATAAATCCTTCGAGTCATTAATAAATAGATTGGGATAAGCGGGATAAAATAAATGTTATTTTACCCTTATTCCTGTCCACAAATAAATTAATTTTGCTTACTTTGGCCAGTCCTTGTTTATTTAGTCGATTGTTAATCAGCATTTCCAGATTTTCATACTCGCGCGGTGGTTCAAATGGGTCACATTTATTTAAAACAGCCATTGATTTTTTATTTTTAACATTTATCTAAAATACATATAAAAGGAAAAGATGACTGACTGACTGACTGAATGATCTATTAACGCACAGCTCAAACTACTGGACGGATCGGGCTGATAACGTAGGCATCCGCTAAGAAAGGATTTTTGAAAATTCAACCCCTAAGGGGGTAAAATCGGTGTTTGAAAAATCGAAATTAACGAGAGCAAAACGCGGGCACAAGCTAGTTTAATAATAATTATGTATTTTTGTTTGAAAAGAGCAACTTCTGAGTTTCTTGCCAGCTCTTCTCAGCAGAATCTGCTTTCCGATCGGTTGTAGAGTCTTGACTTATAAGAGCCACAGGTTGCCCCATATTAAATAAATATTTTGAAATTCAAATTTTGAACACACTGCAATTTTTTTGGCAATAGAACTCCCTGATTCGGTCAAGTATCAAAATCAGTTATACTTAGTGATTTTTTTTCTCATTTAAAAGGTCTAATGAACCGTCGGGATAGTTCCATATTTGGGTGAACATTTTGGCAAGTGCTGGATGGAACACCTCAATGAACACACACACACGCACGCACACTCATACGCACGCACAACCTATTATATAAATCAAAACACATTTTTCCAAAAAATACATCAAAACACAGCGTCATTCAAATGAACACTAATGCTCCTACATTATATGGCTTACCAAAAATCCACAAAGATAATATTCCAATCCGTCCCGTGGTCTCATATATTGGCGCACCAGCATATGAATTAGCAAAAGAGCTAAACAAAATTATTAAATCAAAAACATCCTTCAATCCTTCTTATTCATTAAAAAATAGTATCCAACTAGTCAATAAAATTAAAGATTTGACATTACCGGACCATTGTAAATTAATATCATTAGATGTGGACAGCCTGTTCACTAATGTACCAGTTAACGAAACCCTAAACATCTTAACTAAATTGTTGGAAAATAATCATAAAAATGTCAACGAAATAACAGAATTAATAGAATTAACCAAAATATGCATGAAACAGAACTACTTCAAATTCAATGACCAATTTTATCAACAAAAAGAGGGATTAGCTATGGGCTCACCACTAAGTCCCCTAATGGCTGATATCTTCATGGATGATTTTGAAAATAAACATATTGTCAAACATAAAAATATTCTGTATTACTATAGATATGTAGATGATATAATTATATGTTGGACTGGGACAGACCGACAACTTGACATATTTGTAAAAAATCTAAACAATATACACCCGAAAATTAAATTCAAATCAGAATTAGAACAAGATAACTCTATAAACTTCCTCGATCTAACTATAACTCGTACTAATAATAAACATCAGTTTGGAATTTTCCGGAAACCCACATACACAGACACAACCATACCCGCTTCATCCTGTCATCCTTGGCAGCATAAACTCGCAGCGTTCCACAGTTATGTACATAGGTTGCTCACTATTCCACTCACGAAAGAAAACTATTTAAAAGAATTAAAAGTAATTTACCATACGGCACAGGCAAATGGATACAACAATAATATTGTTAATAATATAATAAAAAAGCAACAATTGATGCGGATCAAAAAGGATTTATATTCATCATCACCTGATAAAATAAATAAATACAAATCCAGTTTAACTTATTTTGGAACAGTGTCGGAGAGTATTGCGAAGACACTTAAAGCACATGATATACATGTTGCATTTAGGACAAATAATACACTTAAAAATATTTGCAACGGCAAAGATAAATTAAACAACAAACAAAAATCGGGCATTTATAAACTCGAATGTTCAGACTGTAAGGCCACTTATATTGGTCAAACGGGTCGTAAATTTGAAACACGCTACAAAGAACATATGGCCGCGGTTAGGAACAACCAACCCCAAAAGTCTCATTTTGCTAAACATCTCCTTGATAGTGGACACAAATTATCATCCGATCATTCATATAAAATCTTACATACCTGCGATAAAGGACTTCGACTGAGCATGTTGGAACAATTAGAAATAATAAAACACAATAATAATAAGCAGTTTAAATTACTTAATGAACAAGTGAACGTCTCAAGTTCACCACTGCTTCGTTTGTTTGAAAAAAGAGAGGGGGAATCCGGGGGGTAGTGGGGGGATCCGGGGGTAGTGGGGGGTCCGGGGGGTAGTGGGCGGGGCAACAGTAGTGGGGGTAGGAAAAAGGTATATAATACCGCGCATTTGACACAAGCTTCACTAGACAATACAGCATTGTAAAGTCGACATCTCCTGAGGATGCTCCGGTGTCGGGGCGAAACGTGCGTCGAGAGTAGTGTAAAAATCTTGTGTGGTGGTGCATGGGAGTGGTGGTGGCATTGCTTGCTTGGGAACTTGGCTTTTTTGCTTGGCTGGGTAGGTGAGTGGTGCTTAGCTTTTAATTGCATGTTTGACCATACAGATTTTTTCTGTTGGCGGATTATAGCAAAATAATTCTAACCTTTTCTTGCTAATCATGAACTTCCGCAAAGTAACGTCTGCTTCTATCCAATATTTAAAATCGGTGAGCTTGACCGTACAGGCTAGACTTTACATCAAATCAACTAAATTACATCGTGTCGCGGTTCAAAACATTTGGTTTAACCAACAATGCAAACATTTAAACGTCATTCCAAACTACATTAATCTAAAGACCAACACGCACAGTCGAGCTTCTGATATTGCAATAAAAAAAGCTCAACAAGTATGGTTAAATGAAGAATCACGTCATTGGTTCACTGTTAGGGACAATTTAAAACTACATCTAAAAATACTCTATTCTGAACTTTCCTTCAAATTACATAATATTGAATTCGATCTTCTAGACCAAAAAGCGAGAGATTTAGCATCAATTGAAGTCCACAGTAAATTCCTTTCCCAGCAAAAGAAATTAAAATCACTTGTTAATAAATCCTCCCAATCTGCGGTATTGAACAACAATAAGACGGACAATATGACAGACGCACCGAATCACCAATTTCATCCCCGAGTTAAAAATCTAACTGATATCATAATACCTAAAAACGAAATACGTCTTTTAGACAACGGTTTAAAATACAATATCCCTAATAATAAATCACAAAAATCATTAGAAACACTGGCAGTGGAATCTGAATTAGCTGTGGTCCTTAACAAAAAAGATAATATTATCAAAAATATTATCGCTCATGAAATCAAAACTAATGCTACACTTCTAAATTCCAATTCAAAAAGTAATAATAATAATAAAAACACAAATAATAACAACAACACAAACAATAACAACAACAATAAAAACCACATAGTTAAGTATACCGATTCTCATGTCGACAAGCAACATTGCGTAACCTTTGTTAAATGATTGGGAAACTCTTTCTACTGAAAAAGACCACCGGCGATGCAGCGCGCCATGGGAAACGAGAACAATAGAAGAGCAGTCCCTAACTTGGCTCGTTAGCGTTAAGACATTTAGTTTTTATAATTATTATAATTAATTTTAAATAAAGTTTTCAATTTCTTTTTTACTTTTTAAAAAGTAATAACTACGCACCCGAAATTTGACTGGCGCAGCCGATGTAGATATTTCGTGAAGCTGTATATCCAGAGGTCCCAAAATCGACTTCGCTTACGGCTAGCGAAATTACGAACCATAAATCAAATAAATAAGTCATAAGTGGCGGTGTTCCTGGAAGAAATAACTTACCTTGAACGGGAGGATGCAGATGCACAGAGGGTGAGTAGAACTTTTCGCTTTCCTGTGTTCCCATCCTATACCTGTTGGTGTAGCTATTTTTGTCCGTAATAAAAAGGGAAATTGAAACGTACTCGATAGTTCGGTCCAAAATCACCGATTATCTGATTTTTATTAGTCCTGTAATGCACTACATAGGCATTATTTAGGAATTAGTATTAGGATAACCGTGAAATTGTAAAATTGAATTAATTAAAAAGAAAAGTTGAAAAGAAAAGTTTTATTAATATTTTAATGATTATATTATAATTAAATTAATTTAAAAAGAAAATCTTAAAAGAAAAGTTTGCATTAATATTTTATATTTTAATTGCTAATATTATAACATCTTACTATTTTGTGTTATTATCTAATCAAAATGGAAAAAGTAACTATTGTCCCCCGCGAAATTGCGGAACTGATTCCGAAATTCGATGGAGAGGCAAATTTATTGAACATATACCTAAGAAAATGTGAATACATCATTCACAACTTCAGACAGTCAGATAGTCCAGCCCAGGAGCTCTATTTATTCCATGTAATAACGAGTAGGCTAACAGGAAAGGCGGCTTTCCTAATTAGCGAAAGGGAGGATATTCATTGTTGGCAAGAACTGAAAGACGTTTTAATACAGCATTTCGGTGACCCTCGTTCAGAAGAATGTGTTGCCATCGAAATGGAGTCATTAAAAATAAAATCCGGTGAACCTTATTCCGATTTCTGTAAACGTATCCAGCACATCAGAAGCATTTTAATTTCGAAAGTAAATAGGCTGGACGATGTTTCGCTCAAGGAGTCCAAAATGATCATCTATAATAACTTGTCGCTGAACGTATTCTTATACAACTTACCAGAGCATTTAATACGCATTGTTAGATTAAAAAATCCCAAAACACTAGAAACAGCTTTGGAATACGTCACCGAGGAAGTTAATTTTCAATTCCAGTATGACTCCAAAAATAACAAAAAATCTCATCAAAATCAGTTGAGCCCTCTCAATAATAAGCTGAGCACCCCACAAACAGCCTTTAGAACGGCAGTGAATCCATTTCAAAATCGGTTCACTATGCCTAGCCAATTTAATCAAGGGTTCAGACCCCAAACTAATTTTCAAAGCCAACTGAGGTCCAATAATAATAATTTTAAATTTGGATCCCCGACGCAATCTAATAATTTTAAATTTGGAATTCCGAACCAACAACAGAATTTTAAATTTGGCATACCTCAACAAGGTCATGGTCAAATCAGAAATTTACAACACAATAATAATTACCAGAATTTCAATAGACAAGTGAATAACCCAGTTCACCCTGGAAATTCAAATCAATTTAAGTTCGGCATACCAAGATCACAGAACAACACCATGCCGACCGACGTATCCATGCGTACCGCTCCACAAATAAGGCAAAATATGATGGAAATTCCGGAAAATGTATTTTATAACAATGACCTAGACATAAGCGAAAATTATTATTACGATAGTTGTTGTGAGACCTACCCAAATTCTAATTACGACGAAGGAATCCCGGAACCTTATTTCACAGAAAATCCAAGTTTAGAAACCGAGACTTTTTGCGAAAACCCAGAATCAAATGTTGACGAAAATTTTTGCGCAACAGCCTCGAAAAACCCAGGTCCGAGATAATACGTCTTAATTGTGATAGCATATTAAAATTGCCGCATATAGAACTCCCTGAAATTCAGGCTAAGTTCATGATCGATACCGGGAGTTCTCGATCTTTTATAAGCCCTAAAAAGGCAGACCAATATTTCTCAAGATTTAAACATGCAGAGCCTTTTGAAGTCATAAGTACTCACGCCCGCAGTAGACATAGTGAGGTGATACTCATACCTCTTTTGAAAACTTTTAAAAGCAACTCTATTCATAAATTTTACGTCTACGACGTAGACAACCGCTACGACGGTCTCATAGGATCAGATTTATTAAAACAACTCGATGCTACAGTGGACATGAAAAATCAAATTTTACACACGCGTGACACTGACATACCTATTGTATACAAAGCTCCATACGAGTTGACCTTACAACCTCGAACCGAAACTCGTGTAAAGCTACCAACTACTTTGGAGAACGGGGAAGCTATACTAAACTTCATAGATTTCGGACAGGGCGCACGCATGCCCAGTGCCTTAGTGAACTGCGTAAACTCATTCGCTACAACGGTAATTCAAAATACTTCTGAAAATACTATTACTTTAACCATTAACAAACCTTTTAGTGTTACTAAATTTGAAAATAATGCATGTAGAGTGAATTCAATCCGCGAAAATTATGAAATCGATGCTTTACTGAAACAAAACTTATCAAAGCTTCGCTTAGACCACATGAACTCGGAGGAAAGTCAATTAATCGCTGATCTTTGTTATGAATACCGCGATATCTTTTACTGTGAAGACATACCACTATCTTTCACGAATCAAGTGAAACATTCCATCCGTACGAAACATGAAGATCCGATCTACATAAAACCCTATCGGCACCCCCCTGCTCAAAATATTGAAATACAACATCAGATAGATAAATTGTTACGGGATAATGTGATTCGCGAATCGTATTCTCCTTGGAGTGCCCCGGTTCACTTAGTTCCAAAAAAAATGGATGCATCAGGCCAACCTAAGTACAGAATGGTAATAGATTACAGACGATTAAACGAAATAACCACAGATGATAAATACCCACTGCCGAATATCACAGACCTCTTTGACAAATTAGGTAAATCTGTTTACTTTAGTACACTTGATCTTGCTAGTGGCTATCACCAAATTGAAGTAAAAGAGGAAGATAGGCATAAAACGGCATTTACCACCCAAGCAGGCCATTATGAGTTTACCCGTATGCCTTTTGGATTGAAAACGGCACCAGCCACCTTCCAGAGGGCTATGGACAATGTTTTGCGCGGTTTACAGGGTATCCATTGCCTAGTCTACTTGGATGATATCATAATCTACTCATCCAGCCTGCAAGAGCATATAGTAAAATTACGGAAGGTATTCGATCGGTTAAGGGAGACTAACTTAAAAGCTACCTTGGATAAATGTGAATTTTTAAAGAAGGAAGTTCTTTATCTAGGCCATACAATCACAAAAGACGGCCTTAAGCCAAATGACGATAAAATAAAAGCAGTGTTAGATATACCAATCCCCAAAACACCAACGGAAATTAAAAGCTTTTTAGGTCTTATTGGATATTACCGTAAATTCATAAAAGATTTTTCAAGAGTAACTTACCCCCTCACATCTTGTCTTAAGAAGGGAAGAAAGGTTGTACTCACTGAAGAATATATTGCAGCTTTTAATAAGTGTAAAGAACTCTTAGTTAATGCCCCGTTATTACAATTCCCTGATTTCAACAAACCATTTATTTTAACGACAGACTCATCCAACTTTGCCCTTGGTGCTGTCCTTTCTCAAGGAAATATTGGTAGCGATTTGCCTATTGCCTATGCAAGTCGCACCCTCAATGATGCCGAAAGTAGGTATAGTACAATTGAACGCGAGTTACTTGCTATTGTATGGGCCGTAAAAGTTTTTCGCCCGTACCTTTATGGTCGAAAGTTCCGTATTTACACAGATCATAGACCTTTAGCCTGGCTAAACTCTATAAAAGAGCCTAATAGCAAGCTTACACGATGGAAACTGCGATTATCAGAGTTCGATTACGATATAGTATACAAAAAGGGATCACAAAATACTAACGCAGACGCACTTTCAAGGATAAAACTGAACGCATTAGAAGACGATAGTTCCCTACAAGTAAACGTTGACACCATATCCCTCAGTAGTGATGACGAGAGAGAAGATAACGACAGTATTATACGCATTCCAGACTCTGACGGTTCGAATATGTCTTTTCCCATTCGTACCCCATCTGAAAGTACGATAACTTGTAGCTCTAGAACCGATACTGCCCTCTCTGCCCTAGACATGGACGGTGAAGTCATCCCCGTACTTAACGAAGCTATTGACACAAAACCATACCAATTTCTCATATTCACTTGGAATAGAAATCATACCGTAGTTCAAGATTTCTCTCGGGATAAACAAAAGGTTTTTGAAGCACACATGCCTGAAGGAAATCCGGAGTTAATTAAGGATTTCCTGAAACAATACATAAACCCAAAAATTAGGCACTTTATCTATTTTGAAAGCGATACTCATCGTAAGGATTTCCAAAAATGCGTTATGGATTTGTTTAAAAAGGACTCAGTCAAAATATACGAATGCACCAAAAGAGTAGTTTACGTTTCAGACGAAAATGAACAGAGGTATATTGTCATAAAATATCACCAGGGTCCATCTTGTCATAGGGGAATAAAAGAAACCCTCATGAAAATAAAACGCACTTATTACTGGAATAATATGGACCAAACTGTTTCATCAGTAATAAATGCCTGTGAAGTGTGTAAGAAAATGAAATACGATCGTAAACCTCTAAAGCCTAAACTCCAGCTTACCCAAACTCAAACCAAGCCCTTCGAAGAAGTTTTTATGGATATTTTCTCAATAGAAGGAAAATATTTCTTAACCCTTATCGATGCTTTTAGTAAAATAGGGCAAGCAATAGAAATTAGTAACAGATCTACCCCTGAAGTTGTCCGTGCCCTAATTAAGTACTTTTCATTTTATGGTATACCTAATAAAATTAATTGTGACCCCGCAACCGAATTCAATAATATATTATTAAAAGAAACTTTAAATTTCTATAAAATCGAGCTTCACATAGGCACACCACATAACCCTAACTCAATGGGCTTAATAGAACGATTCCACTCAACCATACTAGAAATATATCGTTTAGCTAAATACGAGCACAAATTAACAGATGCTTCTTCTATTATGACTTACGCGATAATGTCATATAATCAAACGATACACTCGACTACAGGTCTTACACCCCTAGAAGTAGTTTTTGGCCATACCGATTCCTCAAATCCATTCAACGTAGATTTCAATCAACAGTACACGCAGAAATTGGTAAGAGACCATGCTAAGCGAACAGCCTTCCTTTATAAACATCTTTCAGACAAAATGATAGGACAAAAGGAAAGAATTAGAGAAAAACGTGGTGGTGAAACATCATTCGACGTGAATGATGGCGATGAAATATTTATAAAGGGTGTTAATACTCGACGTAGCAAGGATAAATCCCGTTATCAGAAGGCAAAGGTGACTGGAGATATCTTCAGGAATACTGTACCTGTAAGAACCCAAAATCGCGATACTAAAGTTCCACTTAAAGATATTAAACGTCCTCCACAGGTTCGTCCTTCTGCTCATTCCAGCCATCATGATCCAGGCCCTAGTACAGAAAATGGAACATAACCCAGGTATCTTACCTGTAAAAGAAGGCCAAGCATTTATAGTAGACGATAATTGGTCTTATATTAAGGTTTTAGATTTAACTTCATTAAAGGAAGACTTAGATTATAATGTTAGAATGTATGAGCACTTAAATAAAAATTTATTAAAATACTTTGGTAATAGTACGCACTATAGCGATATAACTAATATTAAGACTCAAACAGATCATTTCCTAAATATTACATTGGACAAATGTAGGCAGCTTATTCCGACTAGTAGGGTTAAACGCGGCTTATTAAATCCCTTAGGTTCATTCATTAAAATTATTACCGGAAATTTAGACAATAGCGACGCTTTAAGGTATGATGAGTTAATCACGAACCTACAGACGCGACAGGAAAGGATATCAAGAAAAATAACCATAGTTTCTGAAATGGTGCAATCTTTCGTTAATATTACTGGTTTCTCAAAAAATAATTTAATTCAACTAGACCAGGAAATTTCCGATATTAAGACATGGATAAATAACACAAAACAAGTAATAAGCGATACTAGTTTAATTAGTACTTTTCAATTATTCTTGAATAACTTCCAAATGATTTATGTTAAAATAGATGAAATTGAAACAGCTATAGCTTTTAGTAAGTTAAGAACTTTACACCAGTCTGTAATTGATACAACCGAATTGTATAGTTTGTTAATCAATATTGAAGTAACTGATAAGCTTGTATATCCTGTTAATCTGGATAATCTTTTGTTAATAGAGCAATCTATCGAACTTAAAGCTTATTCCAAGAAAAATCAGATAATTTTTATTTTGGACATTCCCCTTGTAAAAAAGGATCTTTATAGCTACTTCCGAATGATACCTCTTCCCGTCACAAATTCATTTAACCAAACATCCCTTATAATCCCTAAAACTCCTTACCTATTGGTGAAAGGTTCGAAAACCACATCGCTCGCTCAACCCTGCAAAGAAATGGACAAATTCATGTTTTTATGCCACGAAATAGAAGTCGAACCTCTGATGAAAGATGACTGTTTAGAGGCACTTATGCTACTATCCCAAAATACTAGCGCTTGTAGCCCAATTCTAGTTGAAACATCTGGAATAAAAATAGAACCCATCAAATATAACCAATGGATTTTATACAGCAAATTTGAAACACTCCTCTTGAAAGTATGTAACACAGAAGAAACTCGTGAACATATAAAAGGAACCTACATACTTACCATAGATGACACCTGCAGCTTTAAAGTAAAGGGATTAACACTGAGAAGACATCAAACTGTTGGTAGAACTATAAACTACCCCAGAATATCAACTATTCACTTCCCCGAGATACTTACTTCAAGCCCGCTACCTGAAAAGAAGCTTTTAAACCTAGATGGCGTTAACCTTCAGCATCTTCAACAGTTAGCATACAGTTTAAAGGAAAGTGATAGTGAGAATGTGTTCGATCAAAGTGAAAGCTCTATAAATGTGAAAAGTGTTAGCGTCGGAACACTAATTTTATATGTAATATTAGCACTAAGCATTTGTATTCTTTTAATGTATAAATTCATCCCTTTACAATTTTTCCGTCAAATTCAGCAGACGGAAAATCATCCCTCTGCTGACTTTGAACTTAAGGAGGGAGGAGTTAAGTATACCGATTCTCATGTCGACAAGCAACATTGCGTAACCTTTGTTAAATGATTGGGAAACTCTTTCTACTGAAAAAGACCACCGGCGATGCAGCGCGCCATGGGAAACGAGAACAATAGAAGAGCAGTCCCTAACTTGGCTCGTTAGCGTTAAGACATTTAGTTTTTATAATTATTATAATTAATTTTAAATAAAGTTTTCAATTTCTTTTTTACTTTTTAAAAAGTAATAACTACGCACCCGAAATTTGACTACATAAACAATAACAACAACATAACATATAAATCTTTACAAAAAACGTTAAAAGATAATGATCTTATTATTTCAAAAGCCGATAAAGGTAATGCGATTGTTATCCTAAAGAGGACCGACTACCAAAATAAGGTCAACGAGGTTATCTCTGGAGAAGAATTCTCTAAGTTATCCTCTGACCCAACTAATAAATACGCAGCAGAAGTTAGGCTAGCCGTTAATAAATCAAAACACATTTTTCCAAAAAATACATCAAAACACAGCGTCATTCAAATGAACACTAATGCTCCTACATTATATGGCTTACCAAAAATCCACAAAGATAATATTCCAATCCGTCCCGTGGTCTCATATATTGGCGCACCAGCATATGAATTAGCAAAAGAGCTAAACAAAATTATTAAATCAAAAACATCCTTCAATCCTTCTTATTCATTAAAAAATAGTATCCAACTAGTCAATAAAATTAAAGATTTGACATTACCGGACCATTGTAAATTAATATCATTAGATGTGGACAGCCTGTTCACTAATGTACCAGTTAACGAAACCCTAAACATCTTAACTAAATTGTTGGAAAATAATCATAAAAATGTCAACGAAATAACAGAATTAATAGAATTAACCAAAATATGCATGAAACAGAACTACTTCAAATTCAATGACCAATTTTATCAACAAAAAGAGGGATTAGCTATGGGCTCACCACTAAGTCCCCTAATGGCTGATATCTTCATGGATGATTTTGAAAATAAACATATTGTCAAACATAAAAATATTCTGTATTACTATAGATATGTAGATGATATAATTATATGTTGGACTGGGACAGACCGACAACTTAACATATTTGTAAAAAATCTAAACAATATACACCCGAAAATTAAATTCAAATCAGAATTAGAACAAGATAACTCTATAAACTTCCTCGATCTAACTATAACTCGTACTAATAATAAACATCAGTTTGGAATTTTCCGGAAACCCACATACACAGACACAACCATACCCGCTTCATCCTGTCATCCTTGGCAGCATAAACTCGCAGCGTTCCACAGTTATGTACATAGGTTGCTCACTATTCCACTCACGAAAGAAAACTATTTAAAAGAATTAAAAGTAATTTACCATATGGCACAGGCAAATGGATACAACAATAATATTGTTAATAATATAATAAAAAAGCAACAATTGATGCGGATCAAAAAGGATTTATATTCATCATCACCTGATAAAATAAATAAATACAAATCCAGTTTAACTTATTTTGGAACAGTGTCGGAGAGTATTGCGAAGACACTTAAAGCACATGATATACATGTTGCATTTAGGACAAATAATACACTTAAAAATATTTGCAACGGCAAAGATAAATTAAACAACAAACAAAAATCGGGCATTTATAAACTCGAATGTTCAGACTGTAAGGCCACTTATATTGGTCAAACGGGTCGTAAATTTGAAACACGCTACAAAGAACATATGGCCGCGGTTAGGAACAACCAACCCCAAAAGTCTCATTTTGCTAAACATCTCCTTGATAGTGGACACAAATTATCATCCGATCATTCATATAAAATCTTACATACCTGCGATAAAGGACTTCGACTGAGCATGTTGGAACAATTAGAAATAATAAAACACAATAATAATAAGCAGTTTAAATTACTTAATGAACAAGTGAACGTCTCAAGTTCACCACTGCTTCGTTTGTTTGAAAAAAGAGAGGGGGAATCCGGGGGGTAGTGGGGGGATCCGGGGGTAGTGGGGGGTCCGGGGGGTAGTGGGCGGGGCAACAGTAGTGGGGGTAGGAAAAAGGTATATAATACCGCGCATTTGACACAAGCTTCACTAGACAATACAGCATTGTAAAGTCGACATCTCCTGAGGATGCTCCGGTGTCGGGGCGAAACGTGCGTCGAGAGTAGTGTAAAAATCTTGTGTGGTGGTGCATGGGAGTGGTGGTGGCATTGCTTGCTTGGGAACTTGGCTTTTTTGCTTGGCTGGGTAGGTGAGTGGTGCTTAGCTTTTAATTGCATGTTTGACCATACAGATTTTTTCTGTTGGCGGATTATAGCAAAATAATTCTAACCTTTTCTTGCTAATCATGAACTTCCGCAAAGTAACGTCTGCTTCTATCCAATATTTAAAATCGGTGAGCTTGACCGTACAGGCTAGACTTTACATCAAATTAACTAAATTACATCGTGTCGCGGTTCAAAACATTTGGTTTAACCAACAATGCAAACATTTAAACGTCATTCCAAACTACATTAATCTAAAGACCAACACGCACAGTCGAGCTTCTGATATTGCAATAAAAAAAGCTCAACAAGTATGGTTAAATGAAGAATCACGTCATTGGTTCACTGTTAGGGACAATTTAAAACTACATCTAAAAATACTCTATTCTGAACTTTCCTTCAAATTACATAATATTGAATTCGATCTTCTAGACCAAAAAGCGAGAGATTTAGCATCAATTGAAGTCCACAGTAAATTCCTTTCCCAGCAAAAGAAATTAAAATCACTTGTTAATAAATCCTCCCAATCTGCGGTATTGAACAACAATAAGACGGACAATATGACAGACGCACCGAATCACCAATTTCATCCCCGAGTTAAAAATCTAACTGATATCATAATACCTAAAAACGAAATACGTCTTTTAGACAACGGTTTAAAATACAATATCCCTAATAATAAATCACAAAAATCATTAGAAACACTGGCAGTGGAATCTGAATTAGCTGTGGTCCTTAACAAAAAAGATAATATTATCAAAAATATTATCGCTCATGAAATCAAAACTAATGCTACACTTCTAAATTCCAATTCAAAAAGTAATAATAATAATAAAAACACAAATAATAACAACAACACAAACAATAACAACAACAATAAAAACCACATAAACAATAACAACAACATAACATATAAATCTTTACAAAAAACGTTAAAAGATAATGATCTTATTATTTCAAAAGCCGATAAAGGTAATGCGATTGTTATCCTAAAGAGGACCGACTACCAAAATAAGGTCAACGAGGTTATCTCTGGAGAAGAATTCTCTAAGTTATCCTCTGACCCAACTAATAAATACGCAGCAGAAGTTAGGCTAGCCGTTAATAAATCAAAACACATTTTTCCAAAAAATACATCAAAACACAGCGTCATTCAAATGAACACTAATGCTCCTACATTATATGGCTTACCAAAAATCCACAAAGATAATATTCCAATCCGTCCCGTGGTCTCATATATTGGCGCACCAGCATATGAATTAGCAAAAGAGCTAAACAAAATTATTAAATCAAAAACATCCTTCAATCCTTCTTATTCATTAAAAAATAGTATCCAACTAGTCAATAAAATTAAAGATTTGACATTACCGGACCATTGTAAATTAATATCATTAGATGTGGACAGCCTGTTCACTAATGTACCAGTTAACGAAACCCTAAACATCTTAACTAAATTGTTGGAAAATAATCATAAAAATGTCAACGAAATAACAGAATTAATAGAATTAACCAAAATATGCATGAAACAGAACTACTTCAAATTCAATGACCAATTTTATCAACAAAAAGAGGGATTAGCTATGGGCTCACCACTAAGTCCCCTAATGGCTGATATCTTCATGGATGATTTTGAAAATAAACATATTGTCAAACATAAAAATATTCTGTATTACTATAGATATGTAGATGATATAATTATATGTTGGACTGGGACAGACCGACAACTTGACATATTTGTAAAAAATCTAAACAATATACACCCGAAAATTAAATTCAAATCAGAATTAGAACAAGATAACTCTATAAACTTCCTCGATCTAACTATAACTCGTACTAATAATAAACATCAGTTTGGAATTTTCCGGAAACCCACATACACAGACACAACCATACCCGCTTCATCCTGTCATCCTTGGCAGCATAAACTCGCAGCGTTCCACAGTTATGTACATAGGTTGCTCACTATTCCACTCACGAAAGAAAACTATTTAAAAGAATTAAAAGTAATTTACCATATGGCACAGGCAAATGGATACAACAATAATATTGTTAATAATATAATAAAAAAGCAACAATTGATGCGGATCAAAAAGGATTTATATTCATCATCACCTGATAAAATAAATAAATACAAATCCAGTTTAACTTATTTTGGAACAGTGTCGGAGAGTATTGCGAAGACACTTAAAGCACATGATATACATGTTGCATTTAGGACAAATAATACACTTAAAAATATTTGCAACGGCAAAGATAAATTAAACAACAAACAAAAATCGGGCATTTATAAACTCGAATGTTCAGACTGTAAGGCCACTTATATTGGTCAAACGGGTCGTAAATTTGAAACACGCTACAAAGAACATATGGCCGCGGTTAGGAACAACCAACCCCAAAAGTCTCATTTTGCTAAACATCTCCTTGATAGTGGACACAAATTATCATCCGATCATTCATATAAAATCTTACATACCTGCGATAAAGGACTTCGACTGAGCATGTTGGAACAATTAGAAATAATAAAACACAATAATAATAAGCAGTTTAAATTACTTAATGAACAAGTGAACGTCTCAAGTTCACCACTGCTTCGTTTGTTTGAAAAAAGAGAGGGGGAATCCGGGGGGTAGTGGGGGGATCCGGGGGTAGTGGGGGGTCCGGGGGGTAGTGGGCGGGGCAACAGTAGTGGGGGTAGGAAAAAGGTATATAATACCGCGCATTTGACACAAGCTTCACTAGACAATACAGCATTGTAAAGTCGACATCTCCTGAGGATGCTCCGGTGTCGGGGCGAAACGTGCGTCGAGAGTAGTGTAAAAATCTTGTGTGGTGGTGCATGGGAGTGGTGGTGGCATTGCTTGCTTGGGAACTTGGCTTTTTTGCTTGGCTGGGTAGGTGAGTGGTGCTTAGCTTTTAATTGCATGTTTGACCATACAGATTTTTTCTGTTGGCGGATTATAGCAAAATAATTCTAACCTTTTCTTGCTAATCATGAACTTCCGCAAAGTAACGTCTGCTTCTATCCAATATTTAAAATCGGTGAGCTTGACCGTACAGGCTAGACTTTACATCAAATTAACTAAATTACATCGTGTCGCGGTTCAAAACATTTGGTTTAACCAACAATGCAAACATTTAAACGTCATTCCAAACTACATTAATCTAAAGACCAACACGCACAGTCGAGCTTCTGATATTGCAATAAAAAAAGCTCAACAAGTATGGTTAAATGAAGAATCACGTCATTGGTTCACTGTTAGGGACAATTTAAAACTACATCTAAAAATACTCTATTCTGAACTTTCCTTCAAATTACATAATATTGAATTCGATCTTCTAGACCAAAAAGCGAGAGATTTAGCATCAATTGAAGTCCACAGTAAATTCCTTTCCCAGCAAAAGAAATTAAAATCACTTGTTAATAAATCCTCCCAATCTGCGGTATTGAACAACAATAAGACGGACAATATGACAGACGCACCGAATCACCAATTTCATCCCCGAGTTAAAAATCTAACTGATATCATAATACCTAAAAACGAAATACGTCTTTTAGACAACGGTTTAAAATACAATATCCCTAATAATAAATCACAAAAATCATTAGAAACACTGGCAGTGGAATCTGAATTAGCTGTGGTCCTTAACAAAAAAGATAATATTATCAAAAATATTATCGCTCATGAAATCAAAACTAATGCTACACTTCTAAATTCCAATTCAAAAAGTAATAATAATAATAAAAACACAAATAATAACAACAACACAAACAATAACAACAACAATAAAAACCACATAAACAATAACAACAACATAACATATAAATCTTTACAAAAAACGTTAAAAGATAATGATCTTATTATTTCAAAAGCCGATAAAGGTAATGCGATTGTTATCCTAAAGAGGACCGACTACCAAAATAAGGTCAACGAGGTTATCTCTGGAGAAGAATTCTCTAAGTTATCCTCTGACCCAACTAATAAATACGCAGCAGAAGTTAGGCTAGCCGTTAATAAATCAAAACACATTTTTCCAAAAAATACATCAAAACACAGCGTCATTCAAATGAACACTAATGCTCCTACATTATATGGCTTACCAAAAATCCACAAAGATAATATTCCAATCCGTCCCGTGGTCTCATATATTGGCGCACCAGCATATGAATTAGCAAAAGAGCTAAACAAAATTATTAAATCAAAAACATCCTTCAATCCTTCTTATTCATTAAAAAATAGTATCCAACTAGTCAATAAAATTAAAGATTTGACATGACCGGACCATTGTAAATTAATATCATTAGATGTGGACAGCCTGTTCACTAATGTACCAGTTAACGAAACCCTAAACATCTTAACTAAATTGTTGGAAAATAATCATAAAAATGTCAACGAAATAACAGAATTAATAGAATTAACCAAAATATGCATGAAACAGAACTACTTCAAATTCAATGACCAATTTTATCAACAAAAAGAGGGATTAGCTATGGGCTCACCACTAAGTCCCCTAATGGCTGATATCTTCATGGATGATTTTGAAAATAAACATATTGTCGAACATAAAAATATTCTGTATTACTATAGATATGTAGATGATATAATTATATGTTGGACTGGGACAGACCGACAACTTGACATATTTGTAAAAAATCTAAACAATAAACACCCGAAAATTAAATTCAAATCAGAATTAGAACAAGATAACTCTATAAACTTCCTCGATCTAACTATAACTCGTACTAATAATAAACATCAGTTTGGAATTTTCCGGAAACCCACATACACAGACACAACCATACCCGCTTCATCCTGTCATCCTTGGCAGCATAAACTCGCAGCGTTCCACAGTTATGTACATAGGTTGCTCACTATTCCACTCACGAAAGAAAACTATTTAAAAGAATTAAAAGTAATTTACCATATGGCACAGGCAAATGGATACAACAATAATATTGTTAATAATATAATAAAAAAGCAACAATTGATGCGGATCAAAAAGGATTTATATTCATCATCACCTGATAAAATAAATAAATACAAATCCAGTTTAACTTATTTTGGAACAGTGTCGGAGAGTATTGCGAAGACACTTAAAGCACATGATATACATGTTGCATTTAGGACAAATAATACACTTAAAAATATTTGCAACGGCAAAGATAAATTAAACAACAAACAAAAATCGGGCATTTATAAACTCGAATGTTCAGACTGTAAGGCCACTTATATTGGTCAAACGGGTCGTAAATTTGAAACACGCTACAAAGAACATATGGCCGCGGTTAGGAACAACCAACCCCAAAAGTCTCATTTTGCTAAACATCTCCTTGATAGTGGACACAAATTATCATCCGATCATTCATATAAAATCTTACATACCTGCGATAAAGGACTTCGACTGAGCATGTTGGAACAATTAGAAATAATAAAACACAATAATAATAAGCAGTTTAAATTACTTAATGAACAAGTGAACGTCTCAAGTTCACCACTGCTTCGTTTGTTTGAAAAAAGAGAGGGGGAATCCGGGGGGTAGTGGGGGGATCCGGGGGTAGTGGGGGGTCCGGGGGGTAGTGGGCGGGGCAACAGTAGTGGGGGTAGGAAAAAGGTATATAATACCGCGCATTTGACACAAGCTTCACTAGACAATACAGCATTGTAAAGTCGACATCTCCTGAGGATGCTCCGGTGTCGGGGCGAAACGTGCGTCGAGAGTAGTGTAAAAATCTTGTGTGGTGGTGCATGGGAGTGGTGGTGGCATTGCTTGCTTGGGAACTTGGCTTTTTTGCTTGGCTGGGTAGGTGAGTGGTGCTTAGCTTTTAATTGCATGTTTGACCATACAGATTTTTTCTGTTGGCGGATTATAGCAAAATAATTCTAACCTTTTCTTGCTAATCATGAACTTCCGCAAAGTAACGTCTGCTTCTATCCAATATTTAAAATCGGTGAGCTTGACCGTACAGGCTAGACTTTACATCAAATTAACTAAATTACATCGTGTCGCGGTTCAAAACATTTGGTTTAACCAACAATGCAAACATTTAAACGTCATTCCAAACTACATTAATCTAAAGACCAACACGCACAGTCGAGCTTCTGATATTGCAATAAAAAAAGCTCAACAAGTATGGTTAAATGAAGAATCACGTCATTGGTTCACTGTTAGGGACAATTTAAAACTACATCTAAAAATACTCTATTCTGAACTTTCCTTCAAATTACATAATATTGAATTCGATCTTCTAGACCAAAAAGCGAGAGATTTAGCATCAATTGAAGTCCACAGTAAATTCCTTTCCCAGCAAAAGAAATTAAAATCACTTGTTAATAAATCCTCCCAATCTGCGGTATTGAACAACAATAAGACGGACAATATGACAGACGCACCGAATCACCAATTTCATCCCCGAGTTAAAAATCTAACTGATATCATAATACCTAAAAACGAAATACGTCTTTTAGACAACGGTTTAAAATACAATATCCCTAATAATAAATCACAAAAATCATTAGAAACACTGGCAGTGGAATCTGAATTAGCTGTGGTCCTTAACAAAAAAGATAATATTATCAAAAATATTATCGCTCATGAAATCAAAACTAATGCTACACTTCTAAATTCCAATTCAAAAAGTAATAATAATAATAAAAACACAAATAATAACAACAACACAAACAATAACAACAACAATAAAAACCACATAAACAATAACAACAACATAACATATAAATCTTTACAAAAAACGTTAAAAGATAATGATCTTATTATTTCAAAAGCCGATAAAGGTAATGCGATTGTTATCCTAAAGAGGACCGACTACCAAAATAAGGTCAACGAGGTTATCTCTGGAGAAGAATTCTCTAAGTTATCCTCTGACCCAACTAATAAATACGCAGCAGAAGTTAGGCTAGCCGTTAATAAATCAAAACACATTTTTCCAAAAAATACATCAAAACACAGCGTCATTCAAATGAACACTAATGCTCCTACATTATATGGCTTACCAAAAATCCACAAAGATAATATTCCAATCCGTCCCGTGGTCTCATATATTGGCGCACCAGCATATGAATTAGCAAAAGAGCTAAACAAAATTATTAAATCAAAAACATCCTTCAATCCTTCTTATTCATTAAAAAATAGTATCCAACTAGTCAATAAAATTAAAGATTTGACATGACCGGACCATTGTAAATTAATATCATTAGATGTGGACAGCCTGTTCACTAATGTACCAGTTAACGAAACCCTAAACATCTTAACTAAATTGTTGGAAAATAATCATAAAAATGTCAACGAAATAACAGAATTAATAGAATTAACCAAAATATGCATGAAACAGAACTACTTCAAATTCAATGACCAATTTTATCAACAAAAAGAGGGATTAGCTATGGGCTCACCACTAAGTCCCCTAATGGCTGATATCTTCATGGATGATTTTGAAAATAAACATATTGTCGAACATAAAAATATTCTGTATTACTATAGATATGTAGATGATATAATTATATGTTGGACTGGGACAGACCGACAACTTGACATATTTGTAAAAAATCTAAACAATATACACCCGAAAATTAAATTCAAATCAGAATTAGAACAAGATAACTCTATAAACTTCCTCGATCTAACTATAACTCGTACTAATAATAAACATCAGTTTGGAATTTTCCGGAAACCCACATACACAGACACAACCATACCCGCTTCATCCTGTCATCCTTGGCAGCATAAACTCGCAGCGTTCCACAGTTATGTACATAGGTTGCTCACTATTCCACTCACGAAAGAAAACTATTTAAAAGAATTAAAAGTAATTTACCATATGGCACAGGCAAATGGATACAACAATAATATTGTTAATAATATAATAAAAAAGCAACAATTGATGCGGATCAAAAAGGATTTATATTCATCATCACCTGATAAAATAAATAAATACAAATCCAGTTTAACTTATTTTGGAACAGTGTCGGAGAGTATTGCGAAGACACTTAAAGCACATGATATACATGTTGCATTTAGGACAAATAATACACTTAAAAATATTTGCAACGGCAAAGATAAATTAAACAACAAACAAAAATCGGGCATTTATAAACTCGAATGTTCAGACTGTAAGGCCACTTATATCGGTCAAACGGGTCGTAAATTTGAAACACGCTACAAAGAACATATGGCCGCGGTTAGGAACAACCAACCCCAAAAGTCTCATTTTGCTAAACATCTCCTTGATAGTGGACACAAATTATCATCCGATCATTCATATAAAATCTTACATACCTGCGATAAAGGACTTCGACTGAGCATGTTGGAACAATTAGAAATAATAAAACACAATAATAATAAGCAGTTTAAATTACTTAATGAACAAGTGAACGTCTCAAGTTCACCACTGCTTCGGTCTGTCCCAGTCCAACATATAATTATATCATCTACATATCTATAGTAATACAGAATATTTTTATGTTTGACAATATGTTTATTTTCAAAATCATCCATGAAGATATCAGCCATTAGGGGACTTAGTGGTGAGCCCATAGCTAATCCCTCTTTTTGTTGATAAAATTGGTCATTGAATTTGAAGTAGTTCTGTTTCATGCATATTTTGGTTAATTCTATTAATTCTGTTATTTCGTTGACATTTTTATGATTATTTTCCAACAATTTAGTTAAGATGTTTAGGGTTTCGTTAACTGGTACATTAGTGAACAGGCTGTCCACATCTAATGATATTAATTTACAATGGTCCGGTAATGTCAAATCTTTAATTTTATTGACTAGTTGGATACTATTTTTTAATGAATAAGAAGGATTGAAGGATGTTTTTGATTTAATAATTTTGTTTAGCTCTTTTGCTAATTCATATGCTGGTGCGCCAATATATGAGACCACGGGACGGATTGGAATATTATCTTTGTGGATTTTTGGTAAGCCATATAATGTAGGAGCATTAGTGTTCATTTGAATGACGCTGTGTTTTGATGTATTTTTTGGAAAAATGTGTTTTGATTTATTAACGGCTAGCCTAACTTCTGCTGCGTATTTATTAGTTGGGTCAGAGGATAACTTAGAGAATTCTTCTCCAGAGATAACCTCGTTGACCTTATTTTGGTAGTCGGTCCTCTTTAGGATAACAATCGCATTACCTTTATCGGCTTTTGAAATAATAAGATCATTATCTTTTAACGTTTTTTGTAAAGATTTATATGTTATGTTGTTGTTATTGTTTATGTGGTTTTTATTGTTGTTGTTATTGTTTGTGTTGTTGTTATTATTTGTGTTTTTATTATTATTATTACTTTTTGAATTGGAATTTAGAAGTGTAGCATTAGTTTTGATTTCATGAGCGATAATATTTTTGATAATATTATCTTTTTTGTTAAGGACCACAGCTAATTCAGATTCCACTGCCAGTGTTTCTAATGATTTTTGTGATTTATTATTAGGGATATTGTATTTTAAACCGTTGTCTAAAAGACGTATTTCGTTTTTAGGTATTATGATATCAGTTAGATTTTTAACTCGGGGATGAAATTGGTGATTCGGTGCGTCTGTCATATTGTCCGACTTATTGTTGTTCAATACCGCAGATTGGGAGGATTTATTAACAAGTGATTTTAATTTCTTTTGCTGGGAAAGGAATTTACTGTGGACTTCAATTGATGCTAAATCTCTCGCTTTTTGGTCTAGAAGATCGAATTCAATATTATGTAATTTGAAGGAAAGTTCAGAATAGAGTATTTTTAGATGTAGTTTTAAATTGTCCCTAACAGTGAACCAATGACGTGATTCTTCATTTAACCATACTTGTTGAGCTTTTTTTTTTATTGCAATATCAGAAGCTCGACTGTGCGTGTTGGTCTTTAGATTAATGTAGTTTGGAATGACGTTTAAATGTTTGCATTGTTGGTTAAACCAAATGTTTTGAACCGCGACACGATGTAATTTAGTTAATTTGATGTAAAGTCTAGCCTGTACGGTCAAGCTCACCGATTTTAAATATTGGATAGAAGCAGACGTTACTTTGCGGAAGTTCATGATTAGCAAGAAAAGGTTAGAATTATTTTGCTATAATCCGTATAATCCGTATTGTATAGTGCTGTGTAAGTCAATTTACACAGCACTATACAATAATTAACAACATAGCTGATGGGCTTGCAAACTCTCGGCCACTTCCCAACCGTTTATAGTACGAGATCCGAACATAACATCGACCTTCACCCATCTGTTTACCGAATGAAACATTTTTTTTATAAAATTCCATACATAGACAAATACGTCTTGTATGTATTGCCTATCAAAATATGTTCATGACTATCATTAATAAAAAAAAATATTAATTAAATTTTTTTAGCGAGTCTCACAAACTTGTTTACCAATCAAAATATATATCAAAAAAAAGATTATTTAATAACAAACGCGATGGTATAGTATTGCCTGCAATAAACCGTTCATGAAACACTATTGCCAGGATTTAAAGTTTAAAAATCAAAGCAAGTAAAGTTGCGCAAGAGAGAAATCCGAGCTTATTTAGTGTAATAAAGAAGGATAGAGCATAGTGGCTGCGAGCGACGCCTTCGTTGAAACTCACTAAAAAAATATTTAATTAATATTTTTTTTAATAAATGATAGTCATGAACATATTTTGATAGGCAATACATACAAGACGTATTTGTCTATGTATGGAATTTTATAAAAAAAATGTTTCATTCGGTAAACAGATGGGTGAAGGTCGATGTTATGTTTAGATCTTAGACTATTATCTAATTATGCAAAATAAGCGAGAGTTTGTAGGCAGTTCAAACTGAACCTTAACTGGGCGCTTTGAAATAATAAATGAAAACTCGCAAAACTGTGGAAATTTTGAAGATCAATCACGGGCAATGAATATTAATTTCTGGGGATTGTGACCTTTGTCAATTTTGTTTACAATATTCATAATATTAGGAATATTGGTTGACAATAATTATTATTAGGATCTCCACATATTTATGGAGGCTGAATAGTCTAAGGCCCTTCATAAAAGCTTATTTACGGTATTACTTTTACTTATTTATTGCAGTGATTGCCTAGTGGTTAGGACTGTGATTTCCTATTCGGGGGTTGCAGGTTCGATCCCGGGTATGCACCTCTGACTTTTCGAAGTTACGTGCGTTTAAGTAATTAAATATCACATTCTATAACGGTGAACAAAAACATCGTGAAACCTGCACACCTGAGAGTTCTCCATAATGTTTTCGAAGGTGTGTGAAGTCCGCCAATTCGCATTGGGCCACCGTGGTGGACTATGGCCTACAACCCTTCTCTGAGAGGAGACCTGCGCTCACTAGTGAGCCGTTCATGGGTTGATGAGGATTTATTTATTGTTCGAAAGTACAATGAGTTAAAACCAAAAAAATCCAGGTGCAACCTGTAACCTCCACACAAGGATTCCCTGTGTCGTAGGAATGACTTCATTCTATGTCCTCCCCAGCAAATTTCGAAGAAGAAGTTGACGACTTTTCAGTAAATGCTACAGGTTTGCTATGAGTTTTATTTAAAAAATATATAGAGACTTTTATAATAACAAAGCGAACCGAACAATAGAAGCATGAAATAACATTTCCAGAAAAGCGTCTATGACTATAAACTCTAGAAAATAACTAGTGCAGTGTAATAGTAACAGAAACACAATTGGACATGAAAACTTGAGCGAGCTGTAATTGGACAAATCCCTGACTAGTAACATATAATTTGTTTTACAATTGTCAACCGAGACTTGAGGCACAAAACATGGGAATATTATTGCAAAATAGGCTCTATTGCACTGAAAGAGGAATCAAAATCGTGCCTATTGTGCGATACATTATAAGAGTTGTACAAACTATAAGATGCTTAAAACTTCTTTGCTCTCGGAAACACCGTCAAATAATATTGTTTGTAGGCCAAATTAAATTATGTTCGTTAAATAAAGTAACTTAACTTTTAAAGCCTAGTTCCAATGGTTGTCATTTACAAAGCACCTATCTTATTTACCTCCTTTTAGTACCTCCTTTTTTTCATTGTTTGAACGATTTTATATCCTTGATGTTAAAGATTATCACACTCATGCATGGAAGTTTTGACTTAATGCTAAACTCTACTGAATTAACTCTACTGAATTAGAAATCTGAATATTATCTGAAGAATTATAATCATACTAATATTGCGTTTATTTGTTGGTTTGTCTTTCAATCACGCCGCAACAGATCTACGAATTAGTTGAGGACCCGGAGAGTGGCATAGGCTACTTTTTATCCTGGAAAATTAAAAAGATTCTGAGAGATTTTAAAAACTAAATCCACGCGGACGAAGTCACGGGCATCAGCTAGTAATAATATAGTCACCGGATAAATCTCCATCGTAAAATAACAAAATCCCATAAGATGAAAAGTATTTTAGCCCCGATTTACGACAAAAATCCGTCATATCTAACAAAATTTCAACTCAATGGCTTTATGGTCTTCCCGATAGAATAAAACAACTTCAAGTTAACTTCTTCTGGTCGGAGGGTTCTACTTAACTTGCCTTTATTTCTTCCAGTACATACATTATAAATATACATTCAAGAAAATATATTGAAAAGGAAAAGGTTGTGTGATATATTGAGAAGAATATTTTAGAGCAACGAACTTATTATTGAAAATTTAAAAAGATAACAAATTACTGTATTTTCAATAGAAATGTTAGCAAGCAAGTATATCTAGATGCATATTAGTTAACACAGAAGATAATTTCGCTATTTCGCTTACATTTTCATCTGTTTTAATGATGTTTCTCTTCTATAAAATTATTATCTTATTAATAAACAAATAACAGAAAGGTACTTGTAAAAGTCAAGGGAATAAGAATAACAAGCGGGACACGACAAAAAATATCTAAGTTCTAGTAAAATCTAGAATTGGAAAAGATAACAAAACAAGTGCAAATTAAAAAAAATATTTTTAAAAACAAGCTTTTAGTAGCTGGCTACATCGTCACACCCTGAAGATCATCTAGATTCTAGACCATCTGAACCTTGCCATATGAAACTAGCCCAAATTCCATAGAGTTACGTCGTTTTATTACAGAGTTCCCATATCCATCTTTCAGCTCTATGTCACATGAATTGCCATCTGTCATCTAATCTTTTTATTTTACAAATCAGGCCCACGTGGACTGGTGATAATAATACTGGCTGCATTTTCAAGATGAACTGCCAGGGCTGATCCTTTACGCAAAAATGAACCATTCCTATACTATTACTTTCTCGACTGACTGACAGACGATGCACAGCTTACCGAAGGGCCGAGAGATTTGTGGGGAAATATTTTTGAGTACACTATTAGAACTAGAGGCGCAATACAGAGGAATTTTTGAAATTCGCAGTTTAGATGGTAAAGTTTGTATGAATCAATTTTTTCAAAGTCGTAGGTATCAGCTAGTGGATAAGATCTTTTGAGAAGCAATAAATGTATAGAATAAGGTTCTATCGTTGGTGCAGATGTCAGGATTATTATGAAAGTTTCATAATACGGGACCCCAAATGACCTTAAGGATCTCTTGTCGTAAAATGATTGTATCTGTTACCTACGTTCTATAAAAATTGACCCAACCCGGATCATGCTTGATACCCATCTATTACATAACGATTTTACGACAAATAAGCATGTACCGATACAATAAAGATAAAAAAAGGAACGCATGACTTGAGGAAATTTCACTGCGCAAGACCGAATTACAGCCTACTGAGGTACTGAGTTACATAAAGTAATGATAATGTATTTATGTAATACGGATTTTTAGCCGACTTCAAAAACAGGAGGAACTTATCAATTTGACGCGTACTTTTTTTTTCAATCAAGCAATCAATCTATTTATTTTGCACGGTACACGAAATATACTTACAATAATATAGTGTCAACATATCCTGCCAAGCTTGGCGTGCAAAAATAATCCTTACTTATTCTATCTAATCTAAATATTTAAAACTCTTGATTATAATTAAAAATATAGAAACAGTAGTGGGTATATGTTTATGTTATGGTTATGGTTTTGTCGGTGATATTCCATAACTACTCTGCCTCGATTGTGCAAACCTGTACCTTTTAAATATTTACCAATGTGAAATCGCTAGTGAACCTGAATAAATAAATAAAATAAAACTCCGTCAAATATGAACCGATTTCAATAATTGTTTTTTTATTCGAAAGTTCATAATATGAACTTTCGAATAAAAAAACAATTATTGAATTACTCACGGTAAAACTAAGAGTTCCTGCGGATTTTTAAACGACTTTAAAAAGGGAGGTGGTTATCAATTAGTCGGAATCTTTTTTTTATGTATGTCCACCGATTACTCGAAGACGACTGAACCGATTTGGAAAAATCTTTTTTTGTTCGAAAGGGTACATGGGGAGTATCCATGTGGTCCCATATAAATTTTTAACGAAATCGGTCGAGCGGTTTTTAAAATATCAACAATAAATTAAATAAATACTTTGTATAGTGTGTGTGTAAAGTAGTAAAGCGGGAGTTTGAAGTCGGTTGCTTATATAATTTAATATAAAAAATTATTTTTAAACAACCGACTTCAAACTCCCGCTTTGCTACATTACACACACACTATACAAAATATATAATTTTATGTTGATATTTTAAAAACCGCTCGACCGATTTCGATGAAATTTATATGGGATCACCTAGGAAGTATACCGTTTCAAACAAAAAAGAATTTTCCAAATCGGTACAGGTGTCTACGAGTAATTGGTGTACATACTCGTACATAAAAAAAAAGATTCCGACGAATTGAAAACCTCCTCCTTTTTTTGAAGTCGGTTAAAAAGAATTTTTTATATTAAATTATTGAAAAACCTAACTCCACCCGGACACACTATAAGATATTTGCTAAATAACAGTGGCCTACTGACTATTTTAGATTGAAATATAGCACCGCCGCGCTGGTACTGCGTTGGGTAGGGTTGAAGTCTCCGATATGTTTTTACTTGGCAACGCGCCTACAGCTCCGGCAGACTGGGATCGCTTAAAGGCTTAGAAAATGCCAGGCGGGCGACATTGGCTCAGTTGCAGAGTAAATAATACACGGGTGAAGTGAAATTTTAGGAAGGCAACAAAAGTAAAAAGTATTAAAGGAATCTCCTTCTAGCTTTGCACGTTGCTTTGCACGTAGGTACATAACTGGGGTTAGGGTGTTAATTACTGGCTTTTTTAGTTTTACGCAATTCTAGTGACAACCGCCAGATGGTTGTCTCAAGATCTAGTAAGAAGGTCATCATGTAGAAAATCAATTTCACTTGACTCTAATTTGTATCATACTAATATTATAAATGCGAGTGTGTTTCTTTGTTTGTTGGTTTGTTGTTTGTCCTTCAATCACGCCGCAACTGAGCTACGGATCGACATGATTTTTTGCATGGGTATAATTGAGGACCTGGAGAGTGAAATAGGCTACTTTTTATCCCGGAAAATCAAAGAGTTCCTGTGGGATGATAAAAACTAAATCCACGAGGACGAAGTCGCGGGCATCAGCTAGTATTATATAAATTAATTTAAAAAAAATCGTGAATGTCGTGGACCACTCGGTTGAAAGGAAGTTAAATAATAAATTAATTATAAAATTTCTAGTGTCTCACTGCCAGCATTTCTTTCCTCTGTTTATAGTACACACACGTTCTCTTTGAAAAAATTATATCCCAGTCTTTGGGATCAATTGAGGTGTCGTACTTGGCAGAGTCCAGCTAGGTAGGTCCAATTTCGAGAAAGAGATCAACCGCCGAATCCAACTCGGCTGGGCAGCGTTCGGGAAGCTCCGAGATGTCTTCTCGTCCAAAATACCTCAGTGCCTGAAGACTAAAGTCTTCGAACAGTGCGTGTTGCCAGTGATGACTTATGGATCCGAGACATGGTCGCTAACTGTGGGCCTCATAAGAAGGCTCAGAGTCACTCAGCGAGCGATGGAGAGAGCTATGCTTGGGGTATCCCTGCGAGATCAAATCAGAAATGAAGAGATCCGCAGGAGAACTAAAGTCACCGACATAGCTCAGCGAGTCGCGAAACTGAAGTGGAAATGGGCGGGGCACATAGTTCGAAGAGCTGATGGTCGTTGGGGTCCCAAGGTGTTGGAGTGGCGACCCCGCACCGGTAAACGCAGTGTTGGCAGACCCCCCACTAGGTGGACCGACGACATCAAACGAGTCGCAGGGAGCCGCTGGATTCAGGCGGCGCAAGACCGAGGCCTGTGGAGGTCCATGCAGGAGACCTATGTCCAGCAGTGGACATCTAAAGGTTGATAATGATGATGATGAATGACTTGGCAGAGGCAAGAAATGAATGGTCAGCGATTAGCCCAAATCAATTGCCGGTTTCTCTTCCTTCCCAGAGACAGTGGGATGACATTATTTGTAATAAAACTTTTGACGCAATGTTAATGGAAGCAAATTCTAAAGACCGTGCTCGTCTTCTCGCTGTCTCTGCGAAAGAATCCGGCCACTGGCTCCATGCTCTCCCTTCTGCTAATCTAGGCACTCTTTTAAACCACGCCACTCTTGCAGTGGTAGTTGGCCTTAGGCTCGGCGCCAAAATAACCCAGCCTCACCGTTGCCACTGCGGTGACCACGTCGACGCTTACGGTCATCACGGACTCTCCTGTTCGAAGAGCGCTGGTCGTTTCTCCCGCCACAATGCCCTCAACGACATCATCCGCAGGTCTCTTGCTACTGCTCACGTGCCAGCTGTATTAGAACCTATTGGTTTGGCACGTAGTGATGGCAGGAGACCTGATGGTATGACGCTTGTTCCTTGGAGGACAGGGAGGTCGCTTGTGTGGGATGCCACCTGTGTAGATACTCTAGCTGCATCCCACATCCATGCGACCTCCTCTGTGGCGGGTGCAGCGGCTACTAGCGCCGAACAGGCTAAGAGGCGCAAATATGAAAAACTTGACAGTGGTTTCATATTTGTGCCTTTTGGTGTAGAGACCCTGGGGCCGTGGGGCCCGGAGGCTCGAGCGCTTTTTGTAGAGCTAACTAAAAAGGTGATCGAGTCTACCGGGGATCTACCTTGCCCAAAGGATTAGCTTGGCCATCCAAAGGGGTAATGCTGCCAGCATCTTGGGTACCATGCCACACTGCAGTGGCTTCGATGGGGGCTTTAGATTTTATTTAATTTTTATTTTAGTTTTAATTTTAGAATAAATTTAATTTTAATGTAGTAGGTAGTTTTAATTTTAGAGTAAATTTAGGTTTAATATAGTATACTGTATAAAGTCAAATTGTCATAATAAACTAAAATTATAAAATTAAACAAAATAAAAAATAATATTATCAAGTCAGGATTCGCACCCCCGAACCGACAGTTTCGCTCCTACGCTCGCTCGCTCCACTATTCCAATAATACACGAAGGCAACAAGTGTCCCGCCAAACCATCTGAAAAGGAACTTCGTTAAAAAAAAACAATTTTCCATGGTGACCCAATGATTTTTCAAAGTAGTGACACCGCAAAATATTGCTACGGTGTCGTATGTCACCGTGAGACCCATAGACATCACACTTCACACTAATATTATAAAGGCGAAAGTTTGTATGTATGTGTGTGTGTGTTTGTTACTCTTTCACACAAAAACTACTGGACGGATTTGGCTGAAGTTTGGAATGGAGATAGACGAACGAACCCTGGGTTAACACATAGGCACATTTTGTCCCGGAAAATTAAAAGGTTCCCGCGGGAATCAAAAAACCGTAATCTACGCGGACAAAGTCGCGGGCATCATCTAGTTCTTGATATATTTCCATGGTGTGACTCTTTAACATAGCGACACCGCTTATCGTCACGGCGCTACCGTAGCGTACCGTACCGGTACGGCATACCACGTACTAATCTATTAGCCATGTTACACTTACGATTGTCTATTTCTCTTTCTACGATTGCAAACGCTTGAAGGTTTGGCTATGGCTAGATTAGATGGCGCATTGTATTTTAAATTTTTTTTAGCATTTAAAATGCATAAATTATTCACTGTAGTGTCCATTTAAAATGCACATTAAAATAATTAGGTAATTTAAGCGCCATCTACTCGCCGTAGCAATGTTGAAAGGTTTGAGTTTCAAAATCGTAGAAAGAGAAATAGACAATCGTAAGTGTAACATGGCTAGGGGGGCAGTATTTACTTTTCTATTTATTCTAGTACGTTACATCGCGCGGGGCGGTGCAGAAGCAAGGCAGCAACGCCACATACCATGAGGCATTGCTCTAACTAGTTTGTTATTTTTTGCTCTCAAACAAGCGTTTGTTTCGTAGTTTTCCATATATTTCGTAAGTTGGCAGCACGCCTACAAAGCTCAAGTGAAGGGTGCTTAAGAGGCTTTACACGAAAGCCAGACGCTCTGCGTGGGTTTCAGTTCAGTTTCACTATAAACTTCTATACTATGAATATGAATCTTGAAATAGAAATAAGCTGGTATAGGTTATTGGGTTTATTTTATCAAATAATGCCCGAATACTGAATAAAAAAGCTAAGTAGTATTGTGGGAAGAGCTCAAAGTAAAATAAAGTTTTAAAGAGAAATTATTATCCTCATAGTCCCGCCATATTTTTTCCATATCTCCCATCTCTCTCTCTCCTATACATTTAACCCTTTTACTCACTCTTACATTCCATTTCTCACAAAAATAAATAAAATGGAAATGTTTATTTATGATTCCAAAAGAATTCCTGATGCCTGATGCTTGCTCGTTATGTTTATGCTATCATTAAAAATAAATATTTTTAATGATAGCATAAAAATAAAACAGCATACTTTTTAAAATGTTTGTTTGTCTATCAACCGGTCTGCCCTTCAATTTGTCCTTAAGAACCTTTGGAATGGCTAAACCTCTCATATTTTGTAGAGGATTATACAATAAGTATTCTAGTCTACACTTAAACTGTAGCTGGCACTTGCAAGGAGCTGGTATGCTAGTGTGCAAGCTACGGGCATGTGTATCCCCAGCTTTATCCCGGTGTAACTGCTTCGTTACATAGCAAGTTCGATTGCGGATGATGAGGTCCCGGGTTCGATTCTCTAAAAAAAGGGCTAAAAAATAGTAATGGAATTTTCTATCAAGAAATTCTCAGAACTAACCCGGAGTTGGAAGTTGGTGAAGTGTTACCCCCGTATATTTGCGAAGCTATTTCATTGTATAGGTACCTACTAGAATTTTTTGTTTTCCATTTCATAGAGTCAAAGTGAAGATAAAAATTAGGTAAAAAAATTAAGTAGCACTCAGGGACTGCCGCGGTAAAGCTATTGCATAGCATTTTTTATCAACTTATGCAATTATAATATTTATGCAATATTTTCTTTTTGCATAATAAAAATTATACAAAAAAATAATTAAAAAACAAACAAAAAAGAAAAGCATACTGTCACTACTTCGCGAGTGAGATTCGAACCTGCGACATCATACACCATACGGTAAAGAAAGCGGCCGCTCGCCCACTGCGCCAAACAGAGCTACTTGTGAACCTCTAAAATGTTGAACGCTTACTATACGACGGTGTTAGGTTTATTTTCGTTACGGAATTTCTTGATTCGGTCGACGCGCTCAAACTGTTTGTCCTAGTTCAAAGCCCGTGATAAAAGCTATGCAATAGCTTAATATGGCCCTTTATATAATATTCACATTTCACACACTCAACTTTTGGCCTCCACAAATTTTCTCATCAAATTTCGTATAAATTGTATTCCCTCGAAGACGATGCCTGTGTATTGCGTGTGAAATTACAATGTAGATGACAGCCGCCATGACAGTTATTACATTATTTTTCTGGAAACAAGATGGCTTTTTGTTGATATTGATTGATCCAGACAGCTGGGGGTAAGTGATGGCTAAAACATGATACAGAAGGCACGGGGATGACACGCGCCTACTTTTTAACTCCGGGCTAGTTAAGAAAATTTTTTAACAGAGAAATCTATGTAATTTATTTCAGCTCGTGATCTCCAGTCAAACATACTTGCCGCTAACCTAACGAGACAATCATTATTACCTACAAGACAAGCGTATTTGCTGCATTGTGTTTTTAATAATAGCATTTTAATAATAACAGCAGTTTCATAATTTCCCCATAATCAGATAGAATTTTGGACTTTTGCCTTTAAACTATATAAATGTTTTATAGACAAAAGATTTTTTTTGCTTGTTTGTTTGTTTGTACTGAATAGGCTCTGTAACTACTGGACCGATTTTAACCATTTTTTCACCAATAGGAAGCTAAGTTATCAGAAAATAACATAAGCTATAATTTATCTTCAAAAAATTAGAGATCCTTAAGAAAATTGCAATAATGTAACCCAAAGTAGCAAATTTTTGCCTATAAAATGCATTTTTTGGCGTGTGCTGAGAAAACTATTGATGATACATAAAAATTATGTACTACATGATTAAAGTACTCATTATTTTCTACAAAAAAGTCCACGAGGGAATATATCTAACTATCATATTTTAGTCACAGTAGTAGCTTTTGTGTTCTAAAATTTAATTAGATCGCCTTTATTATAGTAGTATTAATTCTTCCTTACTATTACATAATAATAAATGCGAAAGTGTGTTTGTTTGTTGGTTTGTCCATCAATCATGCTGCAACAAAGCTACGAATTGACGTGATTTTTTGGATAGATATAGTTCAGAACCTAGGGTTCCCGCGGGATTTTAAAAACTAAATCCACGCGGACGAAGTCGCGGGCATCAGCTAGACTTTAATAATAACAACAGTTTCTTTCCCCATAACCAGATAGAATTTTGGACTTTGAATCTCGAATTTTGCCTTTATACTATAAAACATAGGAAGCATCATCAGTTATTATACAAAATTACATAACGACCATCAATCAAACTCCGATTGAGATAATTCCCTAATCAGATATATGAAAACACGTTCCTAATCCATTAGGTGTGGACGTGAAACTAAACGCATTAGTGGGATTACAAGTAATACCATTAAAATCTCATCCATCTAGGCGATCGTGTCGCGGAGTTTCAGTCTGAATGTAACTATTCTCAAAGGTTTACTACGAACAAGAGTTGTCATTGGTGGAGTAGAAACGTCTGCTGCGGGTAGTCTGAAAATGATTGCTATGCGACGCTCTGTTAGTCTCTAGTGAGGAGGTTCGTGGTTGGTATACGAATTCCTACGTATAGACTCGATCAATAAAAGGCACCGATAAGTATTCCATGTATTGGGCACAACACACAAGTTATAGGAAGCACAGAAAATACAGAAAAGTTAATAGTTAGTTAGAACAATTGAAAAATAAACATTACGCGACTCGATTTACAAAGAGGTCAATGGAATGTCATTGCATAGCCGATCGAATGCACTCGGTGAAGGTGCGCCTGGGACTGCAGCGCCACACGCCTAGTAAACCGGCGTGCGGCCGCTTCGCGAAACTCGCATCGGCACTCGAACTTGCCCGAGCGGCGTAAATACTTCGCGATCGATCGTCGCTTGCGCATACTACGGGTTTCGCCCGAGTCTGCGTGTGAATTAATTTGTTTTTGTGTTAATGTGTTTTTATGTGTATGTATTAATGTTTATGTGATATAAATAGATGAATGTGTAATTACAAGTATGTATGTATGCTTATATATATATATGTACACGTATATATTATATTATAAATATTTTTATTTTGTGATATGTAATAAATAAATAGATAATAAAGCTTGTGTGTTGCCCACATCACTCCCCTCCAGAGGCCGTGTCTACGGACGATAATAATCTGGAAACCGTACTCGTCTTCCCGAACGTGTGGTCCGAAATCTGGTATTATCTCCAGCTTGTTGCTGGGGAGGATCTGGAGGTTTGGGTTGGGGAGGATCAGGTGGTTTTGGCCGGTTAGGTTGGTGGAGAGTGTCTTCAGACAATATGTAGGCTGGCTTTAGTCGGTCAATGGATATTGTGACGTTTTTGCCCTTAACATTTATCTTAAAGGTTTTTGCGCCTCTCTTCAAAACCTCATATGGCCCGTTATACGCTGGCTGTAGGGAACCACGTAGCGTTTCTTCCCGAATGAAGACGTGGCTACATGTGTTTAAATCCTTAAATATGAAGGTTTTGGGTTTGGAATGGTGCTGTGTTGGCACAGGTCGTAGCTTCTCGGCAAAGGACTTCAAGCGAGCTGAAAAGTCGGTGATATCGGTGGTGTAACTTGCGACACTGTGACCGAAGAACTCACCGGGTAGTCGCAGAGGTTCACCGTACACCAGATCAGCTGATGAAGCTTTCAGGTCGTCTTTTATGGCACTCCTTATGCCAAGAAGTACAAGGGGTAGAGACTCGGTCCAATTCTCGTCAGCGTGGCACGTTATAGCTGCCTTTAGTTGACGATGAAAACGCTCGACTAGGCCGTTGCACTGCGGATGGTAAGCAGTTGTGCTGCGGTGTGTGAATCCGATAGATTTCGCCAACTGCTGGAAAAGCGCACATTGGAATTGCATCCCGCGATCGGTCACGACATCTATCGGAATTCCAAAGCGTGACACATAGCAGGAAATAAACGTTTTGGCCACCGTCTCAGCAGTTATGTCGGCAATAGGGACAGCTTCCGGCCATCGCGTGAAGCGATCGACGGCTGTCATGCAATACCGATAACCGTTTGAAGGCGGTAATGGGCCGATCAGGTCTAAATGGACATGTTTGAATCGCGCTGAAGGTAATGCAAGCGTACCCAAAGGTGACGACACGTGTCGGCTTACCTTCGTTCGCTGGCAGGACAAACATGCCTTAGCCCATTCGCGGCAATTTTTGCGCATAAGTGGCCAGACAAAACGTTGTGCAACGAGCTTAGCCGTAGCGTTGGGACCAGGATGGCTAAGAGAGTGGAGGCAGTTGAAGACTTGCCTACGACAGCTCTCCGGGACAAAGGGTCTGGGAGTCGGGGTACTGACGTCGCAGTACAATTCAGTACGACTGCCAGGAATTGTCATTTTGGTGAGGCGAAGGGAAGTTTCGCCATTGAGGTAATTCGCAAGCTCGGGATCTGTTGTTTGGGCCTTAGAGAGGACTTCTAAATCGACAGGCATCTGTAGTTCATATATGCGGGAGAGAGTGTCAGCGACGACATTATCTTTACCCGCGATATGTCGGATGTCTGTCGTGAACTGCGAGATGAAATCCAAGTGTCTATACTGCCGTGGCGAGCAGTTACTTTTTCGCTCATGAAAAGCGTAACATAGTGGTTTGTGGTCAGTATAGACAGTGAAGTGATTGGCCTCTAACATGTGGCGAAAGTATTTAATTCCCTCATATATTGCAAGGAGTTCTCGGTCATATGGTGAATATTTGACCTGAGATGGGCTCAACTTGCGTGAGAAAAATGCTAAGGGCTGCCAAGCTCCGTCCACATATTGTTGAAGAGCTGCTGCGATGACTTTGTCTGACGCGTCTGTGACAAGTCCCAACTTAGCATTGGAATTAGGATGCGCTAGTAGGGCTGCATTGCACAAACTCTTTTTGCAGTATTCGAAAGCTTGCAATGATTCTCCTGTTATGACGACTGGATGGGAAGCTTTGACTGATCCGGTTAGCAGGGCGTTCAGAGGAGCCTGGATTTGGGCGGCGTTGGGCAAAAATCGCCTGTAAAAATTAATCATGCCCAAGAATCGTCTTAGCTCTCTGACGGTCTTGGGGACGGGAATGTCAGCGATGGCCTTGACTTTGCTTTCTAAAGGTTTCGTACCTTCCTCTGAAATTTGGTAGCCCAGGAATGTTACTTTAGGTGCACCGAAGACGCATTTGGCCGTGTTTACAAGCACGCCGTATTCTTGCATACGTGTGAAGAGTTGGCGCAAATGTTCTTCGTGCTCTTCCTGAGTCCTGGAAAATACCAAGAAATCATCGAGGTATGGATAGCAAAAGTCAAGTCCGCGCGTGAGTTCATCCACGAACCTCTGAAAAGTCTGCCCAGCGTTCCTCAATCCGAACGCCATAAAAGGAAATTCGTATAATCCGAAGGGGGTTGATATGACTGTCTTCGGAATGTCCTCCTCAGCTACAGGGATCTGGTTGTAAGCCTTGACTAAATCTATAACTGAAAAGTACTTACATCCAGATAAGCTGTGGGAAAAGTCATGGATATGACGGATTGGGTATTTGTCTGGTATCGTCCTTGCGTTGAGTAACCTGTAATCACCGCAAGGACGCCAGCCATTGTCTTTTTTGGTCGCGAGATGGAGTGGGGATGACCATGGACTGTCGGATGGACGAGCGGTACCGTTAGCCAGCATGGTGTCAAACTCCTGTCTGGCAATCTTCAATTTATCTGGAGCCAGCCTTCGGGGTGAACACGACACTGGGGGGCCTGGTGTGGTGCGGATGTGGTGTAGTGTTGTGTGTTTCACTGTACCTGGTGTACCGGCGGGGCGAGTGATATCCGGAAATTCGGACAAAATATCGTGGTACCTGCTGCTGCCGCCAGTCGACACCTTCACACTCGTTACAAGGCTGTCGGGAGTAGAAATATTTACTGCCGCGCTGATACTGGTCAGACTATCGATGAGCTTGTGATTGCTGATGTCAACGATGAGACGGTAGTATGAGAGAAAATCTACACCGATTATAGCTTTAGTGACGTCAGCAATCACGAAACGCCATGGAAAATTTCGGCGTAAACCTATATTCAACGTGAGCTGAATGTAACCATAGGTATCAATAATCGAACCATTAGCAGCGCGGAGGGTAAAAGAGGTTTTACAACGACGCTCATGAAGTGCGCTTATAGGGTAAACACAAACATCACTGCCCGTATCCACAAGGAACTGCACTTTTGTAACGCGGTCCGTGATGAAGAGGCGACCTGGGTTCTTGCAATCGTTGGCCGCCATCACTGATTGCTTCGCCCGTTTCCCGTCGATTTGTTGAAATCGCAGGGCTGGATGCAAGTCTTAGCCGCCGATCCGAACTTATGGTGGTACCAACACGTGGGGAACCGTCGGTGATTCGAATCTGATCGGCGAGAGCGGCTGCGGCTACGTGCACGGGCTCGTCCACGTTCGTTAGGTTGCGACCATTGCGACCGCCGGTTGTCACGGGTGAGGAGGGTGCTGACCTGCTTAGTCAACTCTGCCACCTGTCGCGTGAGCAGGTCTATCGACGTAGATGATGTCGCGACGGCTACTTGTTTGGCTGGTGTCGCGATGTCGTGTATGCGGTCGGCGAGATCTGCCAGCGCGTCGAGTGTCAGGGTTGGTTGTGACGCGACTATCGGTTGCATCTCCGTAGGTAAACGACTGGACCATATAGTCTTTAAAAAGTCTTCAGGGATGTCAGGTCCCGCCAAGTGTTGCAGGTGACGCAAGAACTGTGAGGGCTTGCGGTCACCCATCTGCTCATGAGTCAAAAGCTGTTTAATCTTGTTCTCGCGCGACGCGGATAGCCTTTTGATGAGTTCCGTTTTAAGGCGATTGTAGTCTGGGGGGCCCGTTATAATATCCTCAACTTCTGACGCGTATTGTCTATCAAGGGCCGCAAGAACTTGATAAAATTTTACTTCGTCATCCGTAATTCCGTATGTTTTGAATTGTCCTTCCACTTGCCGGAACCAAATGTTCGGTTTTTCAGCCCAAAATGGTGGTGGCTTGATTTGTTTTGGGTGTGGCACACTCGTAAGGTTATCAATGCTACTTACTTTTTCTGCCTTTCTTACTCGTCGGCGCGTGTTAACGTGCTGTGTACCGGCTGTGTCACTACCACTGCTCATCTTATCGGTTGGCGTGTAATTTGGGTCACTATATTAATAAAGGACCAGGGGTCACCAGTGAGGAGGTTCGTGGTTGGTATACGAATTCCTACGTATAGACTCGATTAATAAAAGGCACCGATAAGTATTCCATGTATTGGGCACAACACACAAGTTATAGGAAGCACAGAAAATACAGAAAAGTTAATAGTTAGTTAGAACAATTGAAAAATAAACATTACGCGACTCGATTTACAAAGAGGTCAATGGAATGTCATTGCATAGCCGATCGAATGCACTCGGTGAAGGTGCGCCTGGGACTGCAGCGCCACACGCCTAGTAAACCGGCGTGCGGCCGCTTCGCGAAACTCGCATCGGCACTCGAACTTGCCCGAGCGGCGTAAATACTTCGCGATCGATCGTCGCTTGCGCATACTACGGGTTTCGCCCGAGTCTGCGTGTGAATTAATTTGTTTTTGTGTTAATGTGTTTTTATGTGTATGTATTAATGTTTATGTGATATAAATAGATGAATGTGTAATTACAAGTATGTATGTATGCTTATATATATATGTACACGTATATATTATATTATAAATATTTTTATTTTGTGATATGTAATAAATAAATAGATAATAAAGCTTGTGTGTTGCCCACATCTAGCACTCGATGGTAAAAATAACACAACGAAATACTGGAACTAACTATAGTTTATTGTTTTTTATAGGACTCTCACAATTCACTGACTTTGGTTAATTACTCAAATTACTTTAAAATTACGCGACTCGCGAGGACCGCCAAAAGGTCTTTCGGCAACTAGGTTCAAGACCTTAGCTTCCTTGCTGTACCAGACCGGCGGGCAGAATACCAGGTCCGTAGCTGATGGCAGCGATTGGGCTAATTCCAGAACGACTGCCAAGAGTTTGAATTAATTAGCCGTTTTATAGGCATATATTGCTGACTAACATTTTATTATTTACGTAAATCGATAATAATCATGGCTCAGCAATACATGGCTTCGAACTAGGGATGTAACAGCTCGCAATCGCCTCTGATTGGCCGACGCTCTTTCGTCATTGACTAACAATAGTCATCAAAATCGGACGACTCTGTGAAAAGTTATGTTGAAAAGTTATGGTCATAAATAATAATTTAATATAAAAAATTCTTTTTAAACAACCGACTTCAAAATCATTACACACACACTATACAAAGTATATAATTTATTGTTGATATTTTAAAACTGGTGGTATTCGATGCTTAGATAGATAAAAGTCCTCTATGGTTACCCTAATTCAATGTTTCGCCAACTCGCATTCCATTGTGGACAAACTATTATCTACTGAACTGATTTTAGTTTGAGTACCTTTAACTTTATTAGAATGTTTGTTTTGATTGTTAAAAATTACAGAATTTTAACTAAAATAATTATTTAAATTTTCGGATAAGACACGATAAAATATTTATAACTTATTTTTTACACATTTAAGCGAGGATCAGTATTTTGATGACTTTCACTAACGTTTCTTCCTTTCTATACTATTCTTCTAGAGAGGAGACCCGTGCCCAAAAGTTGGCCGGTGTAGGTTCATCATCATCATCAATAGCCTATAACCGCCGCTGGGCAGACGGTTTGGTGATCACAGTAGATGGTAGTAGTAGCACAGAGGACGCTGCTGCCCGTTTTCCGTTATATTCCCTTAGTCGCCTCGTACGACACCCGTGGGAAGAGGAGTATGACAACTGTATTCTGATCGGCGTAGGTCGTAGGTTAATGAATGAATCAATGAACTAACACTTCGAAGAAAAACTTCCTTACGATTACTTACTTGCTAATCCCGCAACTTCGTTTGTTGTCGAAAACCTTTATTTTCTAGGTTATAAAGTATTCTACGAGTATGTTCTTCTCCAAGAATCAAAAGCAATCAAATAAAGCAATCTTTGTGCCAAATTTCGTCAAGATCGTTTAGCAGATGAGCATAATATCAGACAAAGTTACATTCACATATTATATTATAGGTATTAGTAGGGATAGATAACGAAATACTAAACGTAATATTGCATCTTAAAATTACTCGTGGAACGCCAACTTTTATATCCACAATTCGATCTCTTATACAGTGTCAAAAGATATAAATAAAAAAAATTAAAACAAAAATCATAATAAAAAAACCGTTTCTAATTTCCTTTTATACCCTACTCAGTTGAAATTTTCTCCCCATCATATAAATTGGATTTCCTCCCAAGACTAAACCAAAATGCAGATGACAGAAAACATGAGCTACTGCGACAGTTATTATATTAACATTACGTTTCCTCAACAAACCGTTATCGTAGCTTGTTGAAAAGAGGAAACAAGATACCTATAATTATTAATATCTAATATCTCTCGAGAAATGTTTTATTTTAAAATGGTATTTAATGTTGATCTTCACAAAAAAGTTATATCCAATAGTAGCTTTTACCAACAAAACAAACCTTAGATTTTTAAAAATCCCGCGAGATTCCTCTGCTTTGCCTGGATAAATGGACTATGTCACTCTCCAGGTCCTCAACAATACCCATGCAAAATCAGGTCGATAAGTTTTCCGTTGCTGCGTGACAAACCATCAAACAAACAAGTATACTTAAACCGACGCATAAATTAATAATAATTAATAACAGATTTTGTATGCAAAAACTGACAATCTATAAACTTTCAAATTATGTCAACTTTATTCTTCGGATATCCTTACAATTGTGAAATAAGTCTAGTCTACTATCGATAAGTTTAAATAATTGGAATTGACTGAATAACCTTTTTGCAATTGAGCTCATATCAAATCAACGAATCAATGATTCATTAAATAAAGGCGTCAATGATGTTAAAAGCAAATTAATTTGTTTCACTGGCTCTAACTAAAAGAATAAACAAATCAAGTGCTACGAACCGTTCTGAAACTAAAGAGTTTTACAGGTTGATTGCCTTCACCGCTAATTAGCTAACTAAAACAAAGTTCCCGCATTCGTTACTATTCTATCTTAATTTATCTTAACAAAGCAAATAGATAGGTACCTACAATAGTCAAAACAACACAGAGAAATTTTCCTTTGCCATAAACGCGTCATTTATTCCTGCAAGAATAGAAGAAGCTGTATTAATTATACGTGCTGGCACGTCAATGCTGTATAAACATCGACTTCATGATGATTTACGAGTAAAACATCAAAACAGTTGAATAATAAAAACTTGAAGACCCTACAAATGTATGCAGTTTACCTCACGGCTTTTTCCTTCAAAATTGTTTAATTGCTCAAAATGTAACTCTGAAAAGGCGCAGTTCCCCGAGTTTCAACCCCGGAACGCCCGTGAAGATTTTACCAATAGGCTATAATCGCTACACCTACACAATCTATACTTTAAAAAAAGACTTGTCCTGACTGACTGACTGACTGATCTATCAACGCACAGCCTAAACCACTGACACTGACAGTAGGTTCCTTTTATGACGTAGTGAGCACTAAGAAAGCGGTTTTTGAAATTCCACCCCCAAGGGGGTTAAACAGGGGATGAAAGTTTGTATGAAAGTTCGTCATTTTTCAAGTTCAATCTATGAAACTTGTTATTTTTGCTTTCGATTAAAAATAAAGAACTACGTGTTTCACAGTTTTTGAAAATGCCACCCGAAAATCTAATTCTACGCAATCGCTAGTCTATACTTCTATACAAATATTATAAAGAGGAAAGATTTTTTTGTTTGTTTATTTGTTTGTTTGTTTGTTTGTACCGAATAGGCTCTGAATCTACTGGACCGATTTTAACCATTTTTACCAATGGAAAGCTAAATTATGAGGAAGTAACATAGGATATAATTTATTTTAAAAAATTAGAGATATTTAAGAAAATTGCAATAATGTAACCCAAAGTAGCAAAACTTTGCCTATAAAATTCATGATTTGGCGTGCGCTGAGAAAACTATTGATCATACACAAAAATGATGTAATACATGATTAAAGTACTCATTATTACCTACAAAAAAGTCCGCCAGGGAATATATCTAACTATGATACTTAAGGCACTATAGTAGCTTTTGTGTTCTAAATTTTAATTAGATCGTCGGTAGAAACAAAAGTTGGTTACATTCGTATCGTAGTATTGATTCTTATTCAAATGAATAGTTTTATCATCAAGGGTATTTATCTAGCAGTAAAATCTCTTTAATTCATTCGAATCGGATATTTAATTTTGAAGTTATCACGAGTATAAAAAATTGTGAAAGTTCGTTTTAAGTAAGTATGGAGGTACATAATTACGTTTGGTATTCACGCAAAAACTAATGAACCGTTTGCAATGAAACTTGATCGGTAGACAGCTTTTACAGCAGCGTTACCTATAGCTCTGTTACATTTCAACCCGTTTCCGTAATTTAGCGGCATTTGGTAAACTCCGAGAGAAGGTGTTCCGTCTGCATGGAATTAAGCTAAACACAAAAATCAAGGTACATGGCTAATGTATTGCCAAATCTACTTTATTCCGCTGAGACTTGGACACTTTATCGCAAGCATATTCGTGCTTTGGATAGATTCCACCTCCACCAAGTGTCTCCGTGAAATACAGAACATCAGGTTGTTCGACCCCATTAGAAGCAGACGTGTTGCGGCGGGCGAAAGTCAGTGGCATTGAGGCATACCTTATGCGGCGTCAATTGCGTTGGTTGTTGTGAGAATGTCCAACGAAAGGATCCAAGCGCATCTTTTATTCTGAGCTTAAGGATGGAAAGCGGAAATAAGGCGGTCAGTTCCTTAGGTATAAAGATGTGCTAAAGAGCCATATGATCAGATGTTACATCAACTCCTTTCGTTGGGAAAGTCTCGCTGAAAACCGAGAGGAGTGGAGGCAGGCTGTCACGGATTTTGAAGATAAAAGGTAAAAGAAAAGTAAAAAGTAGACAACCATCCAATATTATCTACTAGCTGTTACCCGCGATTTCGTCCGCGTTTGTTTCGGTTTTTTTTTAATCCTGCAAGCAAGCATACAATAGTATGTATATTACACATCTAGGGCAGTAAAATAAGAAATGTCTCAGATCACATGTAATTGTTGTCCGAGGCGAAGCCGAGGTCAATAAACATGTGATCTGAGGCTTTCTTATTTACTGCCCGTGGTGTGTATACTATTTTTCTCCTCGACGGAGGCGGAATGCGACATTTTCGTTTAGCGCAGCGGGAGGAAAATTGACGCTTTCCGCCCGGAGGTGAGAAAAATAATGTATCACCTATGTTACTTACTCTCCGGCCCATAAACTATCTATATGCAAAAAATTATGTCAATCCGTTGCTCTGTTGCTGCGTGATTGAAGGACAAACGTAAACGTAAGCATATCTTTTCATAGGAACTGTGCACTTTGTCGGGATGAAAAGTAGCCTATTTCACTCTCCGTTCCATAAACTATCTCCATGGGAAAAATCATGTAAATCCATTGCTTTGTTGTTGTGTGATTGAAGGACAAGCTTTCTAGAGGAAGTCTGAATTTTTTTCAGGATAAAAAGTTACCTATGTTACTTTCCGGCCCATAAACTATCTATATGCAAAAAATCATGTCAATCCGTTGCTCTGATGCTGCGTGATTGAAGGACAAACCAACAAACAAACAATCAAACACACTTTCGCATTTATAATATTAGTAGGGATAATTACGGTTATTTCGTGCAATAGGGTACATCAGCCACATCAGGGTACACGAGCGAAGCCCAGAATTCTTCAAAGTTTACAGAGATCCAGTCGCTGTTGCTGAAATCGGCAATGAAGTAATGAAATGGAATGAATGACTTGTCATCCCGATATTCCATCGGAATCGAAACTTACGCGGGTGAAACCGCGGGGCGCAGCTAGTATAATAATATAATGGGTGGATTGGGAAAATATTATGTAAAATACTCAAATCACGCGGACAATGATATCGTGTCTATGAGCCTTGCTCATAGAAGTGAGACAATATGATAACGATATTTTTCAAATGGTAAACACAAAATATTCTTTAAAGTAAATAATGTGCAGCACACCCTAGCAATACAAGAGCACCAATGCGGTCAACACAAAGGAGTAACAATTTACACCCCAATTTATGTTGTCAGCCGTAAATAAGCAGCAAAAAGAAAATGGCGTAGTGCAGTTAGATTTATTTAGCGGTTTGCTCGTCTTGTATGTAACAACCGCCGGTATATTATTTCTCGTGAACGGGCAAGTCGCCAGTATTTTAATTACTTACAGCGGACGAGCTTAACATTAAAGACACAGTCCGCTAGTTACGACGGGAAATATAAATTGCTCCACATTGGCCCTACAGTTGTGGGATTGTCTAAAAATGCTTGCTACGGCGCAGCGTGACCATCGCAATCATATCTGATTTGGTGACACACTCACTATTAGCTATAATTTAATAAAAAAAATAATATTATGTATTAGTTTTTAATATTGACATTTTGTTTATACTTAAATTGACATTATAAATATTCACACACCAGTACTGGTTAAATGTATTAGGCTCGATTTCCTGTTTACAATCATGTTGTACCTGCATTTTTGTGAATAAAATTTCATTCATTCATTCATTCATTCGGTTCCCGGTTTTTGAGTAATCAGTGGACATACATAAAAAAAGGTTCCGACGAATTGACAACCTCCTCCGTTTTTGAAGTCGGTTAAATAGGTATTGTTGTAGCAAGAATGCAAGGAGGACGGAACTCCTCAATAAATAAGAGCAAATCGCTCGCGATCAGTGAATGTGTAGATTGATTGATATTATGAAACTACACTTAACAGCTTACAATAAAAAATATATAAAAATTTCTTTTTAAAAAACCGACTTCAAACGCCACTACAAATTATAAAATAATTTAAATTTGTACACTGTACAAATTTTAAAATATTTTTTATAATATACATCTTCTTAATATAAATAAATTACGTGTCACGTTGTTTGTCCGCGATGGACTCCTAAACTAATTAACCGATTTTGATCAAACTTCGTAACTATCTGTAATTTGGTCCAACTTGAAAGATAGGATAGTTTTAGTAGTTATTTGTTTTATTTATATAGGTAAGTGCCAAGCCAGCACAATGCACTTCGTCAATATCAAGTAGCATTCTTACATATTACATTTTCAATTTTAAGAGCCACAGGTTGGCCTACGTGAAATAAACTAGTGGTTCGCCCCGAACTGAGACCTCGCGGTATCCCATAATTCCCATAAGGTAGTTTTAACTATATTATATTGTAATTAAAACGCACCGAATCTGATGACGTCAATCGTCATCTGCTTTCGTGGATGGGATGCGTATGCCTACAGTATTTTACTAAAATTCAGCTGGTTCAGTGAACGGGTGTTGCGTAGTATACGATTTCATAACAAAAAAAAATTATAAAATGCGATAACTACGCGCTTGCGGCTTCTGCGGCGAGCATGTCTAGATGCGCGCTCATCTTTACATTCATAAACACAGTACCATCATACGGTACTAAAATATATAACATGTCTCTGCCATCAGTAGAATATTTTTTATTCCACGTAAGATGGTGCTAACTTCTAATTATTGTAAATAGAAACGGATTTACTTTTGCAAAAACAACGTGATAGTTTTATTGATAATTATTTGCTAATTGAATAACATAATTAGTAATAGACAAAATAAGAATAGCTGACGCAAAACTGTATTTACAATAATAAAGACAGCGCCATCTATTAACAGTATAGTGAAGTTTTGTTAAAAACATTGATGCCCATTAAAAATTAAATAATTTCGTTTCTTTATAATATTTATCTAATCTTAGTATTTGTTGTTCAAGTACAGAATATAACTCAAATTATGTGTAAGTTTCAAGTTTTAAAATAAAGTGGTTTAAGAGATCTAGCCTCGAATTTAATCTCCACTTTGAAAGCCCCCCATTTCGTCAATTTGAGGAAAAAATTAAAAAAAAAAATACTTTTGTACTCTGTTCCAAATTATCTTTAAAATGAGGTACTGCAACCCTATGAAAAGCAAAAAAATATATTTTACTTCACATTCGCTTCTATGAGAGCCCCCTGAAATAAAGATTTTTATAACTTTTTAAGCCATTTTCGGCTGGAGGCCATCGGTTTACATATCATATCTAAAAATTGAAGAACATACTTTCAGTTATTCAGAAGTTATAAGGCTCTGACAGACGGACGGACGGACAGACGGACGGACGGACAAGTGCAAATTCACTCAAGTAAACTCAGAGACCTTCGCTTCGCTCGGTCGATAACTTTGAATTTGAATATAATTAATGAATATTATAAGATTTTGACAATAGTCAAATACCTTATTATGTGGCCTCTTTATACGTGCCTGTGTTTTTCAGGTATTTTTTAATTTTAAGTGTTTTGTAAAATAAATAAATATATAGTGTTAAACAAATCAAACACAGATTAAGAGAAAGGCAAATAGATTTAATTATTATTATGTATTCATACGATGCGCTGATTGTCTTTTAATTCTAATTAGTCAACGAAAAACAAACAACTAGACACAATTTCCGCATCCATGAGTTCTCTCTTGATTATTTATCTCGACAAAGCTAATAAGAGATACACGACCCGGAAATAGCAGAATGGATTCACATTGTTATAAACGGAACTATGCCTGTCTGTCTTGAAATAAAGCTAAGTTTATCCATAATGTTCTGCGAAAGTTGAATTATTTTTAACAGTATTGTGATAAACTAGGGCTCTTTGTTAATTGTTTTTATCTTTGTAGTTTGTTTGAGTGTTCTACAAACAATATAGTGACTTCATCATTCATCATTATCAGATTTATCTAATCAGTGATCATCAGCAACCCATACGACTCGCTAGTCGTATGCTTAAACTCACATTACTCTGAAAAGTCAGAGGTGTGTACCCGGGCACGCACCTCTGACTTTTCTGACTTTGTTCGAACCCGGGTTCGAACCCGCGACTCCCCAATTTACTAGACCACAGTCCGAACCACAAGGCTATCACTGCTTTTTTCGTGTAACCTTTTTACATACTGAATTTCTATTTAGAGTTATAATATTTTCGTCTAGACTAGAAATGTACCTATTCGGTTTAATCTAAAATCCAATACCAACTGTTTGAATAATTCCAGAGCACGAAGTGCCCAAAACAGATGTAAGCTAACAAATCTCGCCTTAGTTTTCGTGAAAGTTATAACAATGTGAATCATTTCAATTTACGACTATTAATTTTATTACTCATCTGAAAAAAATTATCATTTTGTTGAAATAAAGAGTTAAGAAATAAAATAAGTTTTGAAGGCTACACAGAAAGTAAAATCTTTTTTACTACCTACTTAAATAAACTTATCTAAACACTAGATTTTACTAATTAAAAATATAAGAAGAAGAATTAGTAAGTAAGCCCAGCCTATTAATTTTTATTATCTAAAACAAAAACCTTACTACTACTTACTATTATGAGGTAAAAAATTAATTTGAGATAATGACACAATACGCAAAGAGTAAGAGAAAAGATTTTAAGATCATTGGTCAGAGAGAAAATAATAGATAGAAAACTCCTTAATAGGCATTAGAATTTAGAAACCACACTTTTCAACTATTTTTAGCTAGCTATAGTAAAGAATGGCGCATCCATTAACGTTCGAATTGCGTGAAGAGATAATCTCTTCACGCAATTCGACTCACACTCGGATAAGAGGATAGCATCAATAGAGGTCCACTGCTGGACAAAGGTCTCCTCCATGGACTTCCACAGGCTTCGGTATAGCGCCGCCTGAATCCAGCGGCTCGCTGCAACTCGTTTGATGTCTTCGGTCCACTTAGTGGGGACGGGGAGTCTACCAGCACTGCGCTTCAGTTTCGTGACTTGCTGAGCTATGTCGGTGACTTTGGTTCTCCTACTCCGAGCATAGCTCGATCCATCGCTCTTACGCGCTCCTTCTTATGAGGCGCATAGTTAGCAACCATGTCTCGGATCCGGAATTCATCACTGGTAACACGCACTGTTCAAAAACTTTAGTCTTTAGGCATTGAGGGATTTTGGCTGAGAAGACATCTCGGAGTTTCGATGAAAGACATCTCGGGGCTTCCCGAACGCTGCCCAGCCGAGTTGGATTCGGCGGATGGATAGATGGATGGTTGTTTGTAACTACTTCACGCTACAACAAATTAACAGATTTGGCTGAAATTTGGAATCGAGATAGCTCATACCCAGGATGAACACATAGGCTACATGTTCATTCAATCAAAAAAACCTTAATGCATGCGGATGACGCGGATGAAATTAGGGGCATCGTCTAGAGTCTAGACTCTAGATTCTAGTATATTATAATCAGATTGAAATTATTACATGAAGTGGTTACCTAGGTGTTATGTGAACTTCAAGTTCTCACCGCGAACCTACTATGATAGGTACTAGGTAGGTCTGAGGCTTGTTGACAAAGTTCATAAAACAGTGCGACTTATAGACCAGAAACTTGGTCGCTTACTACTATAGGCCTCATAAGGAGGCTCATTTCGGTGAAGGAAAACATTGCGTGCCGCGAGGAAACCTGCATGCTAGAGTTCTCCATTATGTTCTAAAAAGTTTGTGAAATCTGGCAATGCGCACTAGGTCAGCATGGTGAATTACTATTATGGCTTAGACCTCCTCATTCGAGACCCTGTAGCAGGTTGGCGCAATGGGTTGAGATTAATGAAAATTAATGAAATACTTGTTTGTGCTACAAGGGGCCAAAGTGATATTTTGTTAATCGAGGTTCCTTTATTTTGAATTCAGAGCGTATCGAAGAATACACGCCACCCGAGAAGAAAATATTTTGGTCACTCACTCTATTTTTCATCATTACCTATAAGAAAAACTACTCGAACTCAATTTTAATTATTATTTGCAACAACTTACTAACTAGAAGACTAGCGTGAAAATTACTGAGAAACAAGAAATGAAAACATGAAGATGAATGCATACTGCACATATCTAACTTTTTTCAGAGCTTATGGCCGCCAAAAAGTAACCGGCCAGTAGCTTCTTCATACATATGTGATCGACCTCTTTGGTTTACTATAACTAGTAATAAACACATACGAAAGCACGAACGTAGATCAATCAGAAGAGAGAAAGCTCAAATTCCCATAAGAAAAAAATTGAATTTGGCTCTCGCTATCCTCTATGCCAATTTTCGTTTTTCGAATAGGTATGATGAAAATATTTTTTTTTTTACCCGTTCCGAGAAAATGTTTCCTCATTTCTGATGAATCCTAGCCAGCATATTTCACTTGGCGCCCCGCTCGGCACGAACAATACAACTCAACTAAATAGATAGAGTGGCCGGTGCAGAGATCTGGTGAAATTTAATAACTTACAGTGCTCAAAGTGAATTCCAACAACTCATTCGGTAAAATAACTACAGTAAATTCAATTTTCTTAGTATAAATACTAAGAAAATTTAATTATAAACACTGATAAATTGCTCAAGGAAAATATAACAAACACATCTTGGCAAATACACACATCAAAAGTGTCTAGGGATCAAGCATTTTTATGCGGATTTCTTGAGATTGAGATGTGGCTTTGTAATAAATTTATGATTTTATAAATTTATATGGATCCTTTTTGGTGCATTTCATAATTTCATAATCAGCGATTAAAATCCTGCCAGGAAGTCCATCCTTATAGTGGTGGAACCATCATGGTATGGGCGGGTATTTGGATCGGCGGAAGAACTGAGTTGACTTGGATCAGAGGCAACCTCAACGCTCAAATTTATGCTGAGACGATTGTATCAGACGTCATCGTTCCTCTACAAGTGCAAATCGGTCCCTTATTTCAGTTAATGCATGATAAGGCACGACCGCACACCGCAAGAGTTGTAAGACAGACTCTCGCCGCAGCTAACATCAATGTCCTGCCCTGGCCTGCTCAGTCGCCAGACTTGAACCCGATTGAGCATGCATGGGATATGCTACAGAGACGAGCTCTGCCGAATATGGAGGGTATCCAGTGGCAAGAAGACCTTTTTTTGTTGTTGCAACGAACATGGGCGGCCATTCCACAGCGTGATTTGGATGAACTCATTTTGAGTATGCCAAACCGATGTTCTTGTGTTGTTAGTGTTCGCGTTAGAAACACGGATTATTAATTGTTTAAGTTAACCAATAAAATTTTAAAGAAAACTGTTATTTCAGTCTTTTTTTCGAACTTTAATGTTAGTGGTTCAAATGTCAAAAATCCCTTTATTAGGAAAATGGCAAATTTCTTTATTAATGCAAAGGTGACTTGGTTTATCGTTACTGTGACAAACGAAAACACTTTATTTGATGAATCCTTAAAGAAAATTTTAATTAATATCAATCAGAAGAAAAGTTATTGCAAAAATATATGTTGATCCCTAGACACTTTTGATGTGTGTATTTACATTAATCATTTTGTTTAACTTTGCTGTCAGCAGATAAACAAAAGGATTGCTTGCATAAATTGTTGAGTTTTAAAGTGGTTTAAAGTGGTGGTAGGTACATTTTAAAAGAGAAGAAAAATAAAACGAGAATTTAAAACGAGAACGAGAAACTAAAAAAAGTGATAAAAGCTCTTTGATTACTCTTCAGCTCTAAAGACTGACTGATTGATCTATCAACGCACAGCCTAAACCATGACAGTAGGTTTCATTTTATGACGTAAACTTAGTGGATATTAAGAAATGTTTTTTAAAATTCCACCCCCAAGGGGGTTAAATACGAGATAAAAGTTTATATGAAAGTCATCTTTCAATTTACATACATAATAATTTATCTACATGAAACTTGGTATTTGGGCTTTCAATGAAAAACAAAGAAGACCATGTTTCACAGTTTTTTAAAATTCCAATCCAAAACCAAATTCTCCGTGGACGAAGCCGTGGGGCAAAGGCTGGTAAATAAATAAACAAACACTTTTCCTCCCACGTACACAAATGAATAAGGAAAACTTTAAATCTTCAAAAAAAGTTTTGCTGCCAGCTAAAAGGGTCAATTTCATCATCATCATGAGCAACCAATTAACGTCTCACTACTGAGCGCAGGTTACCTCTCAGAGAAGGGTTCTAGGCCATAGTCCACTACGCTTGCCCAATGCGAATTGATAGACTTCATTCACCTTTGAGAACATTGTGGGGAATTCAGGAGTGCAGGCTTCCTCACGATTTTTTGCTTCACTGTTGAAGCATGTGCTATTTAATTGCTACAATAAACAGCATGTTGAAACTCTCCGCAGGTGGGGTTGTTAACACAATCTCCCGCACTACGAATGCATTCTGTGTCGATAGTCAGCCATCAGTTCCCCATATAAAGGCTTTTGCTTAGAAATCACCTTCAGAAATGAATGGAACTACAGGTTTCCGTGACTAGAAATGTGTACCACAACATTATGTATGTAATACATAATCTCTAAACTAACCTAAATTTATGGCCCTAAAGCTAGTTTTATCCTTTTCTGCAGGAAACATCATTTTAAGGTATAGAACTGTCACTTTGTTTATGAGATTAGCCATTAATAAGCCACATTAACTTAACTTTAACTGTACGAAATTATGTCACAGCTTAAATTTAACATTGTTGAATTCCTCCAAATTGGCACAATAAACTAACACAGCAGTCTTAACACAAACTTGAGATTATCTCATGTATATGTCTTAGACGTATCCTGTTACAAATCTGATAAAGCACATTTTAGTTCCCGTTATATCATAGTGAGTAATACTGTTCTACAACACCGAGCGGACTTTGTTCTGTCGGAATTTAATAGTTAACAACGTTAAACATTGAATCGAGCGTTTAGGTTAGTAAATATTTCATTTTATGTCTTGTATAATACTGCTACTTTATATATTGCAGTGATAGCCTAATGGTTAGTACTGCAGTCTCCAATTCGGGGAATCGCAGGTTCGATCTCGAGCACGCACCTCTGACTTTTCTAAGTAAAGTGCGTTTAAGAAATTGAATATAACAAGCTTCAACGGTGAAGGAAAACATCGTGAGGAAATCTGCACACCCGAGAGTTCTTTATAATGTTCTCAAAAGTGTGCCAATTTCTTGCCAATTTGCATTGGGCCAGCATGGTGGACTATGGCCTATAACCCTTCTCTGAGAAGAGACCTGCGCTCAGTAGTGAGCCGTTGATTGGTAGAATAGAATATACAATAGAAATGTTTTTTGTTCAAATAAACTTTTTTACAAGTGCTTTTGAATCGTCGATGAGTCTACCACTGGTTCGGAATGCCCTTCCTGCCGAGAAGAACCAGCAAGAAACTCTGTAGTCGCTCTTTTCAAAACAAGTTTACAATATAATAGATACTATGCCATGTATGCAGTGTTTCCACAATGAGGGGAAGTTCCACAAAAGCGTACCGAATTATAATTCAACACAGGTTAAGATGGGCAGACAGAAAGTAGCCCCATTCCCGCCGGTGGAACTCGTTCACGAGCATGACGCATGACCCAGCCATTGCTTCGCTTGCTAATGATGAATACTAACTACTATATAAAATCTCAGCAGCTGAGGAATAGTTCGCAAGAATTTATCTCTGAGATTAGTTAAATATATTAATAAGAGCCAACCTAACCTAGCCCTAAAACAAAGGCTAAATTGAATTAGATTTTTTTTTTACAGGTGAATATTTAATATCCCTGTTACATTTTCTTAATTTTAATATTAATTAGGGGGTATTTGGGTATTTTTTTTATATTATTTAAAATGAAGTTTTAAATATTATAACACAATAATTGACTATAAATCTATTGATTTTTCACGAGGTTTTGGCGATAATAGCATACAACAGACAAATATTCCAAAACCGTCTAGCCTAAAGCCTATCAATAAAAAATCGAAAAAAGTAAAATCTAACGAATTTTATTCATTTATTTTTATTATTTTGTATAATAAATTAAATGTATTAACAATAATAATAGAATTAGTGGACAAAGGAAAAATTTATATCTCAAAGTAGAGATTTCTTCCAGCTTCCCTCGAAAGTGAGTAAGGTGAAATTATATAGTGGTATAGGTCTGAAATGTACATCACTACAATATTTTTAATACGTGATACTAATCAGTATCACGTATTAATTTCTAAACTCAAAAAAACTTTGATGCTAATTTTATTTAGCATAAATTTAATTTAGCTAGAAAAAAGATTGTAATGTTATAGTAATGGTATCAAAAAGTATAATGAATCAAATCGCTTTAATTATATTATTAATCTTACATTCATTCAAACGCAGCACCGAAATCGCAGGAAAAGAGATTCATAGTCACAGGCATTATCGTTTCTATTTCATACGTAATTAATCGGAAAAGTCGTTCAGCGATATCACTGCTACGCTGTTGACGTAAATTTACCTTTATTACTTTAAACTTAGGTCAGCCGGTAAAAAAGTCTAGTCATTACTACTTCAGTAAAATTCTACTTTAGATAAGTTGAATCCTTGTACTCTCCTGCATATACGTGTAAATTGCTACCAGTATGCGGTCGGCGTCTCAGTACGACTTTGTTGAAAACTTTCTAAAAGTGGTTAGTTGGAATCATGTTGGAATAAAAGTTAAAAGGGTTGTCAGACTTTCTTTTACCTGAAATTAAAGTAGGGATTACATATTTGCTTAACGTTTCCTTTATTATTAGGGCTCTAGAGTAAAATAAGGAGCCCCTAAATAATAATTTAAATTGTCATACTGTTCGCCTGACTGCAATCTCACCTGGTGGTAAGTGAAGATGCAGCCTGGTGCGCGCTTGTCTAGTAGATGCCTTTTCACTCTTGATTTAAATATACCCAAGTTTCATGTAGGTATACCTTTGAGGTATACCTATCATGAAATTTTAAAAAAATCGACGAATTCACGCAGACGAACTCACAGGCAAAAGCATAGAATACTTTATACTTCTAGTGAATTAAAAAAGCCATTATATAATCGCGATAAAACATAATCGCAATTTTCAATACTGCCGAAGATTTTATTAATTATATTTTTAATGCAAGAATTGGCACGTATTACCAGCAAAGGCTCCTGTGAACTTCAAAAGTATAGAATTTCACTTTGACTTTCATATCGGGCAAAATTTCACTTAGGTATTAATACGTAACTAACAGCTGCCAAGAGTCCCTGATTAATTTATGGGCGTTAATTACACTTAGGTCTCCGAGTACACGCCAATTTATTTTCGTTGTTTGACCAAAAACATCAAACGTTAGTAACGATCCTCAAAATTTTAATTGAAAGCCGTTTATATTGAAATTTGATGCAATTTTTAAATTGAATTAGATAGTGTTGTGACGTGGTTGCTTTAATCACTAAAAAATCTCTATGATTTCAATTTTTTGTTTAGCAATCATAAAAAATAGAATATAATATAGAATAGATGTACTATTAGGGATCCATGCAAGACAGAAGTTAGGTCTGTCTTTTTGCCCGACTGCTGAAAGAGGCTAAAGTGTTTCGAGAGGTTGTATTATAAGTACCTATATAGAATAGAATAGAATAGAATAGAAATGTTTTTTATTCAAATAAACTTTTTTACAAGTGCTTTCGAATCGTCGATGAGTCTACCACTGGTTCGGAATGCCGTTCCTGCCGAGAAGAACCAGCAAGAAACTCGGCAGTTGCTCTTTTCAAAATAAGTTTACATTCAATAGAATAGTTAAACAGTTCAATTACCACCTGCTGTCTCATGAATCGCTGGAAAGAATTATGTCCACGCTTTTTTATCATCTAAATAGTCTTCAATTGCATAATATGCTTTTTTCATGAGATTAGTTTTTACTGATTTCTTAAACTTGTGTAAAGGCAAGTCTAAGATCGACTGTGGAATTTTATTATAAAACGTTACGCCCATTCCCACAAATGTCTTTCGGACCCTCTTGAGGCGACATCGAGGAATCACGAGCCTGTTTGGATTTCTAACTTGCCTATCGTGTAAATCACCCTTTTTTTGTAATTCACGATGTTTTGTCTGACAAATATTATATTGTTGTAAATATATTGTGAAGCTACTGTAAGAATGCCTATTTCTTTAAATTTTTCTCGAAGGGAATCCCGCGGTTTTAAATTATATATTGCGCGAATTGCCCTCTTCTGCAATACAAATTTTTTTCCAATATCGGCTGCTTTACCCCATAATAAGATTCCGTATGACATAATACTATGGAAATATGCAAAATAAGCAATTTTTGCAGTTTCGATTCTTTAAACAACCAGTCAGGAACACATTTTAACTAAATAAGGTATCATAATAATTGTTGACGCGCAAAAAAATAAATTATCCATTTAAATCAGTTAAAATTATTTAACTTGCTCGTTCTCTATCTAATTTGCTCGTTGCTGTCTATATTCGAGGAATAATCTACAAAACCGTTAAATCGATTTTAATAATAATCCTTTAACAGATGCAAGGCTATAAAAATATGACAAGATCCGTTCCCTAGCTAAAACCTAGTGTTACCGACAGTCTCGTAGCTCATGGAGTCGAACAACTGAAGTGACAATGATGTGGGATTGGCGAGTGATAATGTTAAGAGATCTATGCCCAGCAGCGGACATCTGTCGGTTGGAACGACGGCGATGAAAACCACGTTAACAAAGTTGTGGGCCAATAAATACAAACAGTGGTCAATGTGTGGGCGAAATTTAATAGGTCTTAATTAAGATTTATGGCAATCGAAACTTTGTTTCCTCATTGATAAATTAAAACTCACACATTTATGTCCGCGGCTTAGTTCAACTGGCTCGCTTTTACACGAGCTATAAATCACCATTCACAGTTCATCCCACGTTGATTGAACCGTTTCTTCGTTTAGATGCAATTTGGCCGCTTTTTCGTTCATTCAACGATTTGCCCAATCGTTTCGCTCGATTTTACTTGGCTTGTGCTCAAACTAATGATTCTTACTTCTTTACTTTTTTCTCTATTTGGTTTCGTTACTTTATTGATCTTTTCGTTTAGCGCGATGAAAACAATTTTTTTTGCAATACATATTATTATTTCCTGTATTTCTATAACTTCCCAGTGATCTTTTTCTGTAATCTCTTTTTCACTAAGAATTCTTTTTTAGAAATAGAAGTAGAATTATTGTTAACCCTTTTTGGAAATACAGGTAGGTACTACTATCCAGCATCTGTGCTAACAATTTCTTATAATCTGGCATTTTATTAAGTACTAGATGATGCCCGTGAATTAAGGTTTTTTTAATTCCCGCGGGAACTCTTTAATTTTTCGGGATGAAAGCCAATAATTTCAGCCAAATCGGTTCATTTGTTGTGGCGTTAAGTAGTAACAAACATCCATCCATCCATCCATCCATCCTTGCAAACTTTCGCATTTATAATATTAGTGGGATTATAAAACTCAACATTACTTTCCATAAAGCATTTCAGTTCAGTTTCCCCCAAAAGTAAAAAAAAACTCTTGACAATGGTTAGGTAACTACATCATAAATTCATAAACATAGTATTACGAGTACTTTCGTAATGGGATACATATTTTATGCCAACTTGTTTGTAACAACAATTTCACAACCCCTGTATCACAATACTTTTTGTATCTGTTGTTCTGTGGACACAAAATGAACCTACTTAGATATACCTATGTTACCTATGTATATCTAGCTGCAATTGGAAACTACCGGCCGTATAAACTTTGTTTGTTTGTTTTTCGTTAGCTAATTAGCGGCAAAGACAATCAACATCCCGTACAGAGTTTAGTTTTGTTGCTTAATTTATTTACCCAGTGGCTTGTTTGAATTCTTTTATTTTTGTTTTAAACCATTGAGAGTTTAACAAAATTGCTAAAACTCTTTTGAAACACGCTTTATTGTTGTAATATTATTATTATTTTTATAACTAAATTACCGGGCAAGTAGATATAAACAGGTAACTCGGCACAAGTAATTGCACCTTTGAGTATTAAACCAACTTAGTACTCAAAGAATTGCACCGATCTGTTTTCTAATTGATATAAATTATTATAATATAATATATATTAAAATAAAGATAATTTTATTGCAAATGCGATGGTATACTATATTGCCTTTGAGAAGTCGTTCATGAATTACTATTGCCAGGCTTTAAAATTTCAACATTTTAATAAAAAAATAGGATTGAACATATTATTTTAATTGACAATACAATTACGATTTGTTTTTTATAGATAACTAGCTGATGCCCGCGACTTCGTCTGCGTGGATTTAGTTCATAACATCCCGCGGGTAATCTTTGTCACCCTCCAGGTTCTCAACTATACCTATCCAATAAATCACGGCAATCCGTAGCTTTGTAGCAGGAAACATTTGATCGTCTTGCTCGCGGCATTGTTAATGATGATTCAAAGAGAAAACATATTACTGATGATATTATCAATTACGTTTAGCTTTCATTTTTACCAAGTTTTTACCATACTTAACCAAAGACAAAATTACGTTTAGCTGTCATTTACGTTTTGTTATTCCACTGTCATTTGCGTTTGGTTATTCCATGTTAGATGCGTTTTTGTTATACCACGTTTTATAGTGACTTGACGGAAACGCGGTCGAACGGGATAAAAAGTATCCTATGTCCGTCTCCTGGTTCTAAGCTACCTCTCCACCAATTTTCAGCCAAATCGGTTCATCCGTTCTTGAGTTATAAATAGTGTAACTAACACCACTTTCTTTTATATATATAGATATCCGATAGAAATGCTTTTCATCTGGTAAACAGATGGGTTAAGGACGACCTCATTTCGGGATCTTGTAATAATATTACGATAATAATGACCTTTTGTAATAAAAAAAAAACATACTGAAATCGGTTCAGATCTGACGGAGTTATGAAGTAACATCGACAAAAAAAAAATACGCGTTGAATTGATAACTTCCCTCTTTTTATGAAGTCTGCTGAAAATAATATAATTATGTCGATAAAGAGATGTTTTTAGAACTTTTTAGAAAGACAACTAGGTTACAAGTTTTAGGTATGATGATAATTACAGTGCAACCTCGATATAACAAATCAGGGAACAAGTAAATATTCGTTATATCAAGTAATTCGTTAAACTGAGGTTTGTTATTTTGAGGTTAGGTTGGTCTAAATTTTTTTATAAAGAGGTAAAAAAATAGTTTTATTCTCCTCAACATGCAGCAGGGCTTACATTACTTTTCATCAAACAACAATGATTGTTTTAGGGAAAAAAACGTGTCGAAACCTGTCGCGACATGAATCACATACTATGGGATTAAAGGTCATTGGTGGGAACCTTATAATATAGGTTTTGGGTTGAGAAAATTCGTTAATTAGAGGTATTTACACTTTTCTTGATTGTTGAAAATTCGTTATAAAGAGGTTTTCCGAAAAAAATGTTCGCAATGTAAAGGTATATTTTACATTGTCTCATATGGACAAATCAAGAGGATTACGAAGAATTTGTTAAATCGGGGAAGTCGTTACATTGAGGTTCGTTATATTAAGGTTGCACTGTATTAGCTACAGCCTTAGCTAAATGCTTTTAATTAAATTGAGGCAATCAATTCCTACTCCAATAAACTTTAGCTTTAACACACGCACACAAAGAAATCTAGGAGTTGCCGTGACCTAACAATTCGCTTTTACAAGAGTTATAAATCGCCATTCACGATCAATTCCACGTTAATTGTGTGGAGACTGTGTCCCACATTACGCCTTACGCTAATTATACCTAAATGAAAATAATCTGTTAATTTTAAGCTCGCAGTTTAGCTGTGCTTTATGACTTGTTTCTCACGCCTATGTTTTATTGTAAGGCTGTAGCTATTAAGTTAGAAAATATTTTTACTTTTGGTTTTTCTTTGTATTTCTTTGTAACACCGACTATTGTCTTTGTCTAAATTAATATTTTAAACTATTCCCTGTACTGTACTGCAAATGTAATTGTTTATTTCTTTCTGTTTTGGTAATCTGCTTTGCCTTTGTGAAGTTAGCCGACACCGACCGCTGTATTATTTTTGATTTTAAAAAGTTCCGATTTCAAGAACAGTTCACATTCAACACTCGAGGAGTTCACACTGAACACTCGTGAAGTACACACGCAACCACGGTCCGAGTCGGTTCTCTTATACCACTCTGTGTATATTTATTGCTCAATATAAAGCATATCACTAAAAAAAAAAAGGTACCTGTGGCGACTGTGTCCCACATTACGCCTTACGCTAATTATACCTAAATGAAAATAATCTGTTAATTTTAAGCTCGTAGTTTAGCTGTGCTTTATGACTTGTTTCTCACGCCTATGTTATATTGTAAGGCTGTAGCTATTAAGTTAGAAAATATTTTTACTTTGGGTTTTTCTTTGTATTTCTTTGTAACACCGACTATTGTCTTTGTCTAAATTAATATTTTAAAGTTTATTTTTTTACAACTCTATTCCCTGTACTGTACTGCAAATGTAATTGTTTATTTCTTTCTGTTTTGGTAATCTGCTTTGCCTTTGTGAAGTTAGCCGACACCGACCGCTGTATTATTTTTGATTTTAAAAAGTTCCGATTTCAAGAACAGTTCACATTCAACACTCGAGGAGTTCACACTGAACACTCGTGAAGTACACACGCAACCACGGTCCGAGTCGGTTCTCTTATACCACTCTGTGTATATTTATTGCTCAATATAAAGCATATCACTAAGTGTTAAAATCTATCATTACTCTCCGCACAAACCCTAACCGTATGACCAAGTCAGAGCGCCGACAATTGAAATGTTTCTTCGTATCAGACCACCTAACGTTCAGTAATCAAGAGGTTCCGAATTTGATTCCTGGTTAGGTATTTTTGGATGCTAGGTAATCTGAAGTTTTCTAATTGTGACGACGTAGAAAAAGACATTACAGCGAGATCTGGCACCTTTTCTTACACATTTTAATGTAAAAGTGTGTTGGTTTGTCATTCAAACACGTAGCAACTGAGTAACGAATGGACATGACTTTTTGCATAGTTATATTTGAGGACATGGAGAGAGTGGCATAGACTAATTTTTATAGTGGAATAAAAGAGTACTTGGGTACCTTTAAATCAAGAGTGAATAGGCATCTTCTAGGCAAGCGCGCTCCATCTTAGGCTGCATCTTCACTTACCATCAGGTGAGATTGCAGTCAAGCGCTAGTCTATATATTAAAAAAAAAAGAGTATCCCCTTGATTTTAAAGGACCTATGTTGACAAAGTCGCGCGCAAAAGCTAGTCACTTTCATAATCGTCATGTCGTAGGTCATTATCGTATCTTCGTAAGTATCTTCTCTTCTTCTTCATCTTGCTGGTTCTTCTCGGTTGGAACGGCATTCTGAACCAGGGCGTGGTAGATTCACTTGACGACTCAGAAGTACTTTGTAAAAGTTTATTTGAATAAAACAACTTCCGTTTTTCCGACTAATTATAACATGGGTATTGGGTATCCTTAAATCAAGAGTAAATAGGCATCTCATAGGCAAGCTTGCACCATCATTTTCACTTACCATCAGGGTGAGGTCGCAATCAAGGACTAGTCTATAATATTAAATACCAACTATTCTTTATTCTATTATATTCTATTTTATTATCGTTAATATATTAGTAGTCGAAGTCGTATAACGGAAAAAAAGGATTAATTGAATTAAGAAAATAAAATTTCTGGTGATTTTTCGTTCATTCAAGTAAATAATATGTATTTAGCGTGAGAAAATGAAACTCAAATTTGAATAGACCAAATCTTGGTTCAAAACTTCTAAGTTTAGTTTAGCGTCAAGAGAAAAATATTTGATTTGAGAATATTTTTACTCCGATTAATGTGTGAATGCTTAAAGCAATTTGTTTTTTTTGGTTTGATAACCTATATCTTATGAGCATTTATTTTTCTATTGGCAAGAAAATATTGTCTCACGTCTATAGGGAGAAAATGTTTCTTGGATTAAAGATAATCGCTTTGATTTAACTTAGCATATCTCATATTAAGAAATCTGTTTTTTCTCTGTGTACCCTTTATGGTGTCTTTATGGAAGGATCTGGAAGCCCCCTATATATTATGCCAAGAAAATCCATAATTCCTTACCAACTATTATAAAATCATCTTCCATTAAAACAGTTTTTTTGTTCTTGGTCCAAGAGCTGTACAATACTACTAACTTTTCTGTGTAAGTTTGGAAATTATTAAAGTGTCTGAGCTTTTAACACCCTAGCGCCTTTTGTAAATTAATTAACGACGTTATAAGTAATCTCTTTGGCTTTGCCCTGTAATATTAATTGTATTATTTTACATTATCACGTTGGGAATCTTGTGTTGATTTATCACTAAGCTTTTATAAACAAACTTAGTAACACTGTGTTTTATTAAATAGGTACTCCTATAATCTATATTATTGTTTAAAATAAAAATTCTTTTCAAAAAACCGACTTCTAACGCCACTACAAAGTATAAAAATAATTTTAGTTTGTCCACGTTTGTTGAAGTCGGGCGGGCCTATATACAAACTATGAAACCGATGCGCGACGCTACAGAATATGATAGACTCGTTTGTAGAAGTCGAGCGAGCATCGCGAGTCGGTTTCATAGTTTGTATTTTAGGCCCGCCCGACTTCAACAAACGTGGACAAACTAAAATTATTTTTATACTTTGTAGTGGCGTTAGAAGTCGGTTTTTTGAAAAGAATTTTTATTTTAAGCTTTTAAGTGTAGTATCCTATGATTGAGGAGCTAGGACCTGGAGCTCCATGATGTAGTCCATACTTGTTACCTACAATATCAATTCGTAATCGAAATTTCCTAAATCGCCATAGTTTTAGCCTGCAGCATCAGGCTTGAGGAGTTGAAGGTTAAAATTTTTATGGGACCATTTCGCAAACATCCTCTGTCGATTAAAAAAAAATCACGCGAATCGGTCCAGTAATCCCGGAGAAATCGGTGGACATACATAGAAAAAAAAAAAAAAAAAGAAAAAAAAAAAAAGATACCGGCCGAATTGAGAACCTCCTCCTTTTTGGAAGTCGGTTAAAAATAATCTATATTATTGTTTAACGCACCACATCATTTATTGAGTCACTGTTAGATTATAAAATAAATGAAAAGTCTCACCCATTTCCGCATGAATAATTTTGTTTACTTTTCACATTTCAATTGTATTGCTATTTAAATTTTCCAGGCGTTTTTATTTTATCAGTTTAAATTTTTTTATCTCCTTGGTTGATCTTAGAGAATTTATTATATCCTAAAAAATGTGGATAGATGATCACAAGTGAGTCGCTCTCAGAAACTGGATACAAGATCGAGTTCTGTAGCTATACTTTCAACAGAGTTGCGATTGTCTAAAGTTATTCCATTGATCGTAATCGTATTCGATGCCATTAGCGTCAAAATATAATAAACCATAACAGCATTGAATTAGAGCTCAAATTCGTGTATGTATTCTTATACGTTTAGATATGAATGATACGCTTCATAACGCTCCATGTTAAAATCGGTTGTACTGAATTTGTGACTTTAAATCAATACAATCAAGGATTATTTTACTTTGACGCTAATGTCGTCGAATACGAATACGATTTATGGAATAACTTTTAAACAATTGATACCCTAATCTGTAGCAGTGGTCGCCTATCATTTTGACAAGCTTTTATTTAACTTGCAATGTATGTATGTAGTTATGTATGTATGTATGCTTAGGTCAAATCTCGCAATATGAATTAGAACCACTTCCCGGTTTCCGATTGAGCTCAAATTTTGCATGTATATGTAAATCGGATGACAATGCAATATATTATTGTGACATGGAGCTGATCTGATGATGGAGCTGAAAGATAACTATGAGAACTCTGTAATAAAATGACGTAACCCCATCGAATTTGGGCTCGTTTGATTTGTCTTGGCAAGTACTCTGGTCCTAGATAATATTCAGGGTCTCATGATGAAGCTAAAAAATGGTTAAGGGAACTCTGTAATGAAACCCTACGTTACCCTATTGAGTTTGGGCACGTTTGATTTGTCTTGACAACTACTATGGTATAAGATGATATTCAGAGTCCGATGATGGAGCTGAAAGGTGCTTAAGAGAACTCTGTAATGAAACTACATAACCCTATCGCATCGTCTTGATAAGAACTCTGGTCCCAGGTGATATTCAGGGTTTGATGATGGAGCTGAAATGTTGTTATGGGTATCTATAGTGAAACTACGTTATCCTATGGAGTCTGGGGTCGTTTGGTTCGTCTTGACAATTACTCTGGTCCTAGATGTAATTCAGGGTCTGATGATGGAGCTGAAAGGTAGTTAAGGGAACTCTGTAATAAAACAACGTAACCCCATCGAGTTTGGGCTCGTTTGATTTATCTTGACAAGTACTTTGGTCCTAGATGATATCCAGGGTCTTATGATGTGGGTAGCTACTGAAAGCTTGTATTTTAAAAATATTTTTTTAATGATTTTTTTTTAATGTAAATGATAACGATGATGATGAAAAGATTCATATAATAGAGTGCCTTAAACTTAGCCTTTAAAATGCCAACGCATTTTACATGCTGAGAAGCTTAGCATATCATGATTCACATTATGTAACACTCGACGTCGGGCTAATTTGCGCTATAAATTCAGTGTACATGTCTTTAGGGACACATAATTAATATAGCTTAGAAAAGATAATATATTGTTAGCTGAGGGTAGATTTTTATAATAACTACCGAGTGCGCCGTTCGTCAATTCCATAAAAGCCAACGAGTATCGACGCCAGGCGCCATTCTGCTTCAAGTTATCACGCCGGTCACGTCTCCTTATACCTACTTGTGTTGTATTAATTATTCAATTATTGAGTAACGGATATTTGCTAAATGAAGAATTCCTTACTTTGTTTTTTTGTAAAATAATAAGGGTCCGCCAATAATATTATTATTTCTAGCTTTTCCCCGTGCCTTCCTACTTGAGTAAATATCTGATATACTAGGGCAAAAAGTAGCTTATGTCCGTCTTCTGAAGCAAAGTCGGAAACTCCCTAACGCTGTGAGCGAAGTGAGCCTCAGATTTACTATAGAAATTAATGGCCAGAACATAAAGTTGATCCGGCAGGGAGCCGTACCAGTGCAATACTTGCGGACACAATTCCCAGGTAGAAGAGAAGAAGAAGATAAAGCTGAACAAGGGATAACGAAGCGAGTCTTTCTTCATCGCCCTTTTAGATGTTACCTAGTGTATGTCTCGGCTGAGAGTGTATTACGGGTACGGGTGTACGAAATATTATATAGCCGAATATAATAATAATATAATGTCTTAGAGCATAATATAATATAAGGTAAATACGCAGTCCTAATTTTGTGAAGATATTGATTTTAATCCATGACTGAATTATTTTTGATTTTAGTACCTAATCACCCAATTTTATTTTTACCCATATAAACCTTGGTTTATCCGTTCTCCTAAGGCTACCTATAACTTAGTAATATTCTAATACAAGTTGTTCAAAGATCAACTTGTATAACATAATAAATGTACCTCAATTATGATGATTGGCATAAATGCCAAAGCATCTTGTATTTCATACACCAAGATGTACAGAAATATTTAAGCCATAATGTACCTAATGAACAATATGGCCAAAAAATACAATGGACGAAACGCAATTACAATAATAACAGGCCTATCGACTAGCAAAATAGGTCACTGTCAAAAATCGAAATGATCGACGTCTCTGAGGTTGATTGCAAAACAAATAGATAGTCAGAGTCAATTAGGTATGTACTTACCAGCTCAGTCAGCTGGATGAAGCATTGAATTTCGACATAATATTAGGATATTAGGCTTTAAACACATCACGGGAGAGAAGAAGCGACGCGACGCCTGTTTTTCTGAAATGTTGTAAGAGTATGTAGTATTTATTTTACTTAGCTGTCTTTAAAGGTAAGTAAGTGGTTTTTCGCAGACATTTTAAACGACGCGCTAATCACAGTGCAAAGGATGTTCTTACCGCACTGACAATGAAACCGTGCTTTATGTGAAACTAGCGACCCGTCCCGGCTTCGCACGGGTAGTAGAGCATATTACACCTATGCTTTGCAAACTCCTTGGAATGTTCCATAATGTATACCCAGAACAGCCGGTATATTTAAGTTTTAATTATACTTAGTTTGAAGTCGATTTTTTAAAAATATTTTTTTATATTAAACTAGCTGATGCCCGCGACTTCGTCCGCATGGATTTAGTTTTTAAAAATCCCGCGGGAACTCTTTCATTATCCGAGATAAAAAGTAGCTCTCCCGGTCTGAGGAACCACTACTACATCCTAATGAATGCGAAAAATCGCATCAACCCGCTGTTCTGTTGCGGCGTGATTGAAGGTCAAACCAACAAATAAACACACTTTCGCATTTATAATATCAGTAATGCTTCTTCTTCTTCTTTTATTTAGTGGCTCTTATTAAAACACTTTTTATGATTGTCAAATTTTTTACCATACTTAACCAAAGACAAATTACGTTTATGGTTTAGCTGTCATTTAAGTTTTGTTATTCCACTGTCATTTGCGTTTTGTTATTCCATGTCAGATGAGTTTTTGTTATACCACGTTTTATAGTGACTTGACGGAAACGCGGTCGAACGGGATAAAAAGTATCCTATGTCCGTCTCCTGGTTCTAAGCTACCTCTCCACCAATTTTCAGCCAAATCGGTTCATCCGTTCTTGAGTTATAAATAGTGTAACTAACACCACTTTCTTTTATATATATAGATTATTTTATTATTATTAGATATCAACTTACAAAAATTATAAACAATTTTTCTTATCAGCACACGAGAAACCACTTAGGTTATTAGAGTGTGTGCTATAAGCCGATTCCGTTATATACAAATACCCATTAAAAAATTAACAATGCAACTCATCTAAAAAAAAATTATTATGATTTTTATTGAGATTTATGTTTCAAATTATTTTCAGTAAATTGTGATCTAATTTTAGTATCTAAAATGTTTATTAGGTGAGGGATGATGTTATGTGAAATATGCTATTATATATAAATTATATAATATGGTTCAATATAATAACATAAGTACATAACTAATCAATCATTAGTAATAAGTATTAGTTTTTTTCCTCATGATCCAACAAAACAAAACCAACGACGACGTGCCTAATAATTGCGCCACGTCTTCTACATTATTCTTTAGACTAAATGTAGTAAAATTCCGTGGTGAAGGAAAAGTTTAGTTAGTTAATCTAACATCTGACGCTTCTCTTAAAAATACGCGACGCTTCTCTTAAAATCTGCCGCAATGTTTCTTGAGCCTAAGCAATTTCATTTGACCTGATTGCTGATACCATCTAACGAGCTATCTGGTAGGTAGTTCAACTATTAGACGTAGATGTGACCATGTATACAATATTATAATAATTTAATGAATCGAATGCTCAGATCATACCTACATGACTACATGCCATAATATGTTTGAATTCGAGCGTAAACGGAATATAAAAAAGTTTATTAATGATTACAGTTTTATTACAAGTATAGATTTGTTTTATCATCATGATCATCATCAGCCAGTTAACCTTTGTAAAAGTTTATTATAATAACTATTCTAATCGTATTCTAACATACGTTTTTTTGCCTTACCGAAATCTTCCATCAAACAAGGTTTACCGGTTTACATATTATTATCTTTATAAATAATACTTAGGTATCCCACTACCTTCTAAAAGTCTTTGTTAAGTGGGCTGGAGGTCGTCGTCGTATAGTCTACACTAATATTGTAAAGAAGAAAGATTTTGTTTGTTTGTTTGTTTGTTCGCATTGAATAGGCTCCGAGACTACTGGACTGATTTGAAAAATTGTTTCACCATTCAACATAGGCAATTGAATATTTTCAAAAAGCTAGGGATCCGTATGAAAACTTCGATAATGTAACAAAAGATGTGAAAAAAAATACCAAAAAAAATCATTCCTGTACGCTGCGGAAACTATTGACAATAGACCAAAGTGATGTAGTACATTTTTATAGGGGACTAGCTGATGCCCGCGACTTCGTCCGCATGGATTTAGTTTTTAAAAATCCCGCGGGAACTCTTTCATTATCCGATATAAAAAGTAGCTCTCCCGGTCTGAGGGACCACTATACTACATCCATTACTATACCCATGCAAAAAATCGCATCAATCCGCTGTTCTGTTGCGAGGTGATTGAAGGACAAAGCAACAAACAAACACACTTTCGCATTTATAATATCAGGTAATGCTTTATTATAACACTTTTTATAATTGTCAAATTTTTTACCATACTTAACCAAAGACAAAATTACGTTTAGCTGTCATTTACGTTTTGTTATTCCACTCTCATTTGCGTTTTGTTATTCCATGTCAGATGCGTTTTTTTTATACCACGTTTTATAATGACTTGACGGAAACGCGATCGAACGGGATAAAAAGTATCCTATGTCCGTCTCCTGGTTCTAAGCTACCTCTCCACCAATTTTCAGCCAAATCGGTCCATCCGTTCTTGAGTTATAAATAGTGTAACTAACACCACTTTCTTTTATATATATAGATTATCAATATCTACAAAAAATGCCGCAGTACCACATGTCTGACTAAACTACGGCCGTTCAGAGAATGCGTTCCTGACACGTCGCGATTGAACTGACGACGTAACTTTGTAATGGCGTTGCAGTTACGATAAAAATATTATTGTTGGTTGTTTACCGTTTTAACAATTTATGAGCATTAAAACAACATGATTATATCAATAATAATCAATTAATGTTATAATTTTGTGCCAAACTGAGTGTCAAATAACTTGGTAAACAATATTTTTCTAAATCTACACTGCGCTATTACAAGGTTATGTCAACCGGATATTTTTGTTTTGTATGGCAAACTGACAGGTGTCAAAAACGTATTCTCTCGGTGGCCGTACTTTATTACAGTTATGTCACAATAACTACTTTTCCTATATATAGGTATAGTTTAGGACCTGGAGACCAAAGGCTTCTATTTATATTAAATCAAAGAGTTCGCGAGGGATTTTAAAAACTAAATCCACGCGGACTCTCGCGGCTTGCAATTAGAGAATGTGAAGATTGTTCCTATGAAGCTACTACAAGTAGTAATCTATATAAATAAAAATGAATGTTGGTAAGCTCATAACTCAAGAATGGATGGACCAATTCGGTTAATTTATTTTTTTGGATGTTGCTTAAGGTCCACGGAAGGTTTTAATAAAAAAAAAAACAAAAAAAAATATTTTTTACTTTTAACTTTTGACAGAACGAAGTCTGTCCGGGCAGCTAGTAATATATATCTAAAAATAGTTTTAAAAAAAACCATCTTCAAACGCCACTACAAAATATAAAATTGAATCGTGATGTTTTGCATGCGTATGTGTAGCTTAGGACCTGGAGAGTAACATAGGCTACTTTTGTCTTCAAATCAAAGAGATCCCGAGGGATTTCAAAAACTAAATCCACGCGGACGAAGTCGCGGGCTTCTGATCGTATTAAAATAAGTTAAAGAATATTTCAATTTTATTCTTCGATCAAGGGCAATGTTCAATAAATAACAATAAGCCTACTCGTTCTGAGCCTTTGCCTGAGTATAATATAAAGATCAATTCGAAATTTTCATAATAATCATATTCAATATTTGCTTCGCCTTTGTGAATTTACAATAATATATTCCTAAGAAATTGGTTACACAAATAGCCTTATTATTATGTTCTTTCGCGGGATAATTTTCTTTGATATCATTTAGATTATTTCATTATATTTTATATATTTTTAGCAATATTTTTAGCAGTATCCACCTAAGTAGTTTTATAGAGGACATCAATATTGTAATTTGTAAGGTTACATAATACATTGCTATTTGTGAGGGTAGAATGTGATTTTAAGTGAATTTTATAAAAACAATACTGCATTTTTGTCATTAATTTCCGTCAACATTCGATAAATAATTGCTAATATGAGTATGTCAATATACTACTGTCATGATAGTCAATATACAGTGTCAATATACCTTAAAATTAATGACTTGACAAACCACGTGACATATAAATACCAGTGTACCTTGTCGAAACGGGGAGTCTTTTCTGTGAGTTGAGTGGACGCTAAGCGCAGTGAAAGTTCCTAAGCCAGATGGGCAATATTGCAATGAAATAAAGTACGAGATTATGAAGTTGGTGTTTCTCTCATGTCCAGAGGAGTGATCCTACAATATCTACAAAAAAGTCCGTAATACCACATGTCTGACTATTACAGTTTTGTCACAATAACTACTTTTCCATGTTAAAATATGCAATAGTAACGCCGAAAAATCCTTATGTGTACGCTACGGAAACGATCTTACTAATATTATAAATGTTAAAGTGTGTTTGTTTGTTGGTTTGTCCTTCAATCACGCTGCAATGGAACTTGGAACACTTGGTATGGGTATAGTTTACGACCTGGAGAGTGATATAGGCTACTTTTTATATTAAATCAAAAAGTTCCCGATGGATTTTAAAAACTAAATACACGCGGACGAAGTCGCGAGCATCAGCTATTACTGTTATATAGTAAGAATATCAACACAAATGGTTCTTTCTCTCATCAGTGGATGCAAGACTTTTGAAAAGAAGGGAAGTACCTAATCAACGAATGGGTAAGATGCTCTCGACAGTATATAACTGGATTGCGAGTCTGCTGCCGGCATTAGACATCTCTTATTACGCCTTATTATTATATAATATTATTATAACATCTGGTTGGTGTTTCAATGTTGCAACTTGCAATGTTGTTTTAAAATCTCACAATGTAATGTAACCAACGTAATCCATTTATAATAATTATTATGTCCTTCGACCGAACCCAGCCACGGCGACCAATCTTCACAGAGATAAGCCATCTGCGCGTGAGATATTATTGTGCACAAGTGTGTGCGCAAACACAGGTGCACCCTCTATTCCCTCACTCTCATAGTTTGATAGGACGGCAATTCGACCGGAGAGAGATCACTGTAGGACTGACGGCTTTACATGCTCTCCGAGGCACGGTGGTGACACGCCGCCAACTTCCTAACTCCGGGATAACTTAGTCACAATTTTTTTAAAGAAAAATACCCAATACAGTTTTTTATCCCGACACGGGATCGAATCTGCGACCTGGTCGTCCGCAGTTGAACAGACTAATGTGGCATTTACAATCCCATACATTGTAACCAACCCAACGTAATCCATTTACTATACACAAAGCTTCACTGCTAATTTATTAGAGTGTCAAATATCAAATAGAGTTGAGCTCCAAACGTGGCTTGAAGCTTTGACATGGAGCATGTGGAGCACATTGTTTCATGTGGTTGGTTGTGGCGTAGGCGTAGGCAGTCAGAATTCACTACTTTTGATATTAAATATGACTCGAATAGCTGAATGGTAACTTAATAACAACTTTGTAAGTTTGCTTATTTTGAATTAACTTGACCTATTTATGTAAGTTATTTATTCTGGGTAAGGTACTATTATGCCCTACCTTCTTAATGTTATAATTAATGTGAAAGAGAGTTTGTTTGTTGGCTTGTTCTTTAAACACGTGTGTCCATAGTGTTTTTTATTCTTTCGATAATCTTTTATTTTTTCCATTGTTCTAATTCTCCTAAGAAGTGCTATGTGTAATTATTAGACTGGGTTCGCACCCGCGCCCGCAGCGGTTGCGGTACCGCTAGTACCGCGCCCGCCGCGGGCGCAAACCGCGCCGTGGAAATTGAAACTTCATTTCCATACAAATCTGCATTCTACGGAGGCCGCGGGCCCGCAACCGCTGCGGGCGCGGGCGCCGAAACGTGCCGTGGAAACCCAGTCTTAATATCCCTAATCTAAAATAGGCATGAAACAAAATAAATGTGCACTATAGTATCTGAATGGTCTACAATCAATTTTTAAATTAAGACAATATGAATCTTTCATTGTATACTCACATAATAATATTATGATGATGATCGATCTTCGATTTTTAGACCTCAAGGCTATTTATTATAATTGTTATTTGTTACAATAGTAGGTCAATGCTAAGTGATTTTTGCACATTGCATTGCATTGTACCATTCGTATGATAAACACATTGGTTGCTAGTTCCTACTATAAAACATTACCTTATCTGTCTGACAATGTATAGACTGAACCAGTGAACATTGGCTTTAATTTTTTTAAACGTACTCTATACACATTAGAGTAACATCGATCACACCTGGTTACCAATTGTCTAATAGTTATTCCATTGATCGTATTAGTATTTGAGGACATTAGCGTCAAAGTAATCCTTGATTGTAGTGATTTAAATTCACAAATTCAGTACAACCGATTTTTATATGGAGCGTATCGTACATACGATGACGCTAATGTCATCGAATACGATTAGGATCAATGGAATAACTTTGGACAATCGCAACTCAGAGGGTAAAAAAAAGTGTGTGTCAGCTCCGGCCTCCGACGCACGACTGGAGTTTACGCGCGACGCTATAATATCCTTCTCTATGCGCGCGACTCGGGTCCGAGCGCACCCCGACCGACTTTCGCACGAAAACCAACCTTATTTACTCAACGTTAGGGTAGAAATTTCAACGTTGTGAAAAACGTAACAGAAAAACGTAACGAGGTCATTGATAAATTGATTTCACTGCCCGGATTTTTCTCATACCGGGCTGCTAAAATCGATTCTTAAGGAGTAAACTCCAATAAACCACAACACGATTGAATTAGAGCTCGATTTCGTGTATGCATTCTTAAACGTTTACGTATGTACGATACGCTCCGTAACGCTCCATATTAAAATCGGTTGTACTGATTTTTTTACTTTAAATCAAGTCAAGGATTACTTTGACGCTAATGTCATCGAATACGATTACGATCAATGGAATAAATTTAGACAATCGCACCTCTGATGGGATATCATGAAATGGCCTAAGGCAGAACGCGTTTGTTTAAAATCTGACACCTACCTCTTCACTCTTGATTGGAGAAAATATTATCCGAATAACCTAAGGAGGGACTTTTTGAAAATCCATCCCTAATGGGGTGAATTTGTAGACCCAAATCCATGCAACAATGTGTTCATCATCACATCTTCAACCTGAAGCCGAGTGATCAATCGGGGTCAGAACTTTTGGAGTCATGTGCTTGCATATCTTTATTTCCTGTCCTTATGTCGAGTCTACTACCTCATTTATCGTGGAACCACTTCCTTCTCGGTCGTCCTGGTGCCCTTCTTCCGATTATCTTGCCTTCTAGGATCAACCGTAGAAACTCATAGAGGGATCCTCGTTACAGGTGGCGGATGCAAGCAACCTCCCTTACGATGGTTGACCTCAGCATCGGTTTGCAGTTTGCTCTTTCTAGTACAAGCGTTTGAGATGAAATGAAAGCTTGAAAGCTATAAAGCTGATAGACGTGAGTATTGTGATTGTGAACAACTGTATGAGACGATATTGTATTGTACGTGACATATTCAGCAACAACCTCTGGAATTCAAAATGCAAAATATATTTAGATCTTTTTTGAATACAAAATTGTTAGTCGAGGAGTTCGCTATCTGCATTGTAGTAGATAATTTTACAGTAACAGAATGCCATACTGGTAGGCAAAAGCTTCTTCTAACATTCGTGAAAGGGATTTAAAGAGACCCAGACCTAATTGGTAAAGAGGTCACGACCAAAATTTTAGTTTCATATCGATACGGTCAAAACCGTAGCATCAAATAGAAAGATTTGATTATTATTATCAATCCTGCTGAAAAGCTATAACGTATAATAGGTATAAATTTATAATATACACCTAACTTACCACCCTGTAACACTCGATATCTTGCCTCGACACAGCGAACTTAACTTGAAAAACAAAAAATTATGCCAAAATATCAGAAAGTTGGCATTTCTCCTTGTTAGGGTTCCGTAGTAAACAAGGAACCCTTATAGTTTCGCCATGTCCGTCCGTCTGTCTGTCTGTCTGTCTGTCTGTCTGTCTGTCTGTCCGCGGTTTAGCTCAGAGACTATTGGTACTAGAAATCTGTAATTTGACAAGGGTATATATATCAATCACGCCGACAAAGTCGTGAAATAAAATTGTGAAAAATAATTTTTTTTAGGGTACCTCCCCTACATGTAAAGTGGGGATGATTTTTTTTTCTCGTCTATCCCATAGTGTGGGGTGTCGTTGTATAGGTCTTTCAAAAATATTGTGGGTGTGGGAACATCATTTTTCAATTAAGGGATCCGTTTGTGAAATATGATGTTTTAAAGTGCTAAATTTTATTAGAGTCAAGTGTCCCCCCCCTCTGCCAGCTAAATGGTTGTATATAGGATACAAGAAAAAATTCACAGCAGTAGTATATATAATGAATATAAAAGGAAAACTATCACGGCTAAGCAGGGTTCATTAGTTAAGGAGTTATATCTGTTTTTTCTAAGTTAGGTATTACACGTAGTGTAAGTTGCATATTTTGTAGAATATTATAGTATTTAAACCATGGAACTCAAAATTTATTCAATAATCATAAAAAAAAGCACTAGGTATCCTAGGTCAGCAATAATATTTGAGACTTTCAACTACGGAACCCTACACTGCGCGTGGCTCGACACGCACTTGGCCGGTTTTTTTTAAATTAATATCTTCTGTACTAAGACCTCTTTCTATTCACTCGACTATTATATCTTTAGATTTTTTTAAAGTACCTATCTATTGTTACTATCTAGGTCCTCAACTACATAAAATATGTACTCGTATATCTACGCAAAAATCCGTTGCTGTGCGATTGAAGGACAAACCAACAAAGAAACACACTTTGGAATTTGTATGAGTAAGATTTTGCTAGTAAACTATACAAGACATGCAAATTTAAACTAAAATTATGCAAATTAGACCTCATTATCAATTCTATCAGGTATTTTATGAAAGCAATAACATTATTGATTTCAATTTATGTGTCTGTACATATATAAATTGTGTTTAATGACACATTTTACTATAAACTTCCTGTGCATGTTTGTTTTATTGTTTTATATTATTTTGCAAGAATATTAGGTATTTATAATAGGTATGTACAGTTACTAGATTTTTAGGTGGTAATAATAGCCTAGTGTGTTTTAAAAAATTGTAGATATAATATTACTTGTATAACGCTGAAGGAAAACGTCCCAAAAGAAAAACAGCATGCCTGTGAGTTCACCATAACCGCATTTGGCTAGTGCGGTGGACTGTATGGCCTAAACCCTGCTTACTGGGTAGGAGATCTGTACCAAGCAGTGAGCCAGCGATAGGCTCTGAATGATTACTAAACCAGCTTTATCCCGCGACTGAACGTAGTTTGCATGGAGTTTGATTTGTAAAAATCCTGCGGGAACCCCTTGCATTTCTTTGAGAAAAGTAGCTTATGTCTCTATCTAGATCTACAACTATACTCAATACTCATATAATAATTTAAAATAAAAAAGTATTTTAAAAAACCGACTTCAAATACCCGCGCCACTAAAATGTATATAATTTATTGCTGAATGTTTAAAAACCGCTTGATCGATTTCGATTAAATTTAAATGAGACCACCTCGAAAGTATATTTATTTATTTATTATTTGCATTCATGTATATCCACTTAAACAGAATTATAAGTTAGATTACATGAGGCCCCTTCAGGGCGTTGCAAAGTATACCCTTTCAAACAAGAAAAGAATTTTCCAAATAGGTTCAGGCGTCTTCGAGTAATCGGTGAACATAGATAAAAAAATAAGATTCCGACGAATTGTAAACCTCCTCCTTTTTTGAAGTCAATTAAAAAATCACGTTGATCTGCTGCTTGATAAAAGGACAACTAAAGCAAAGAAACATACTTTCGTATTTTATGATATTACTAGCTGATGCCCGTCACTTCGTCTGCGTGGATTTAGTTCATAACATCCCGCGGGAAATCTTTGTCACCCTCCAGGCTCTCTACTATACCTATCCAATAAATCACGTCAATCCGTAGCTTTGTAGCAGGAAACATTTGATCGTCTTGCTCGCGGCATTGTTAATGATGATTCAAAGAGAAAACATAATATACTGATGATATTATCAATTACGTTAAACTATAATTTTTATAATTGTTTTTACCATAATTTTTTACCATAATTAACCAAATACAAAATTACGTTTAGCTGTCATTTACGTTTTGTTCTTCCACTGTCATTTTCGTTTTTTTATTCCATGTCAGATGCATTTTTTGTTATAACAGGTTTTATATTGACTTGACGGAAACGCGGTCGAACGGGATAAAAATATCCTATGTCCGTCTCCTGGTTCTAAGCTACCTCTCCACCAATTTTGAGCCAAATCGGTTCATCCGTTCTTGAATTATAAATAGTGTAACTAACACCACTTTCTTTTATATATATAGATTATGTAGAGATAAATAAAATATTACAATTATTGATTACAAAAAACATTTGCTATCGGCAGACTTGCTTAGAAAGAAGTGTATAAGTTTAAAAGTATTTACATAAAAATAATAACGATAATTTCATTCGTAATAGAATAGAATATAGTTTTCTATTCAAATAAACTTTTAAAAAGTTCTTTTGAATAATACATTTTTGAATAATAAAAGTTTGCCCTCCCCTGGACCGTAATGAGTTGTAATGTTGGGTTCGTTTTACTTTATATCAATCTTAAGTTTCCCGATTTTGCAGAGCTGCAAATAATTTCAGCGAATCCAGTCTGGAATTTCAATTTTGAAACGAAACTTGCCCGTCTGGCTTAAATTGGCGAAGCATAATTGAGTTATTTGCCTAAATCTGTATTTTGCAAATGTTTTAACATCGGTAACAATGAACTAAAAATAGTGCTCCATTTTTGTAAATTATTTTATTATACACTTTATCGCACCATAAAAAACAGGGATATTACAAAAACACTTAACAAATATAATACATAGTATAAAAAGCGGTCCAATCGCTAGAAAGCAATCTCTTCCAGAAAACTTTAAGAGCTAAGGCAAAGAAAAAACTACCTGTTGCCCGCAGCTTCGCTTACGTTAAGTTTGATTTTTCAGACCCCTATTTTACCCCCTTAGGATTTGAATTTCCAAAAAACCTTACTTAGCGGATGTCAACATCATAATAGCTACCTGTATGCCAGTCAGCCAACTATATCCATGCAAAAAGTCACGTTGAACCGTCGCTGATTCGCTGTATTGTTGCGTGCTTGAAAAACAAACCAAAGAACAAACACACTTTCACATTCATAATATTAGTAGGGAAGTAGGGATTAAACTTTCTATAAAATATAAAGGTTCGTTTGTTGAAGACATGAAATCAACCCTCAAAGCGAGTTAGAAACGGCAAAAAAAAAAATTGTTCCTACTGTATCCACAAACAAGTGTTAGTTAAAAATTTTATTTTTAAAAAACAAGCTTTTAGTAGCTACATCGTCAGACCCTGGATATCATCTAGGACCAGAGTACTTGTCAAGATGAATCAAACGAGCCCAAATTCAAAGGAGCTACTACGTTTTAGCACAGAGTTCCCATAGCCATCTTCCGCCTCCATCATCAGATCAGCTCTATTCAGCTCAATCGGAAACAAGGAAGTGGTTCAATTCATCTTGCAAGATTTGGCCTAAACATACATATTATAAAAACATACATATAAATATATAAGCTTGTAAAAATCTATGCGAATAATAGCACTGTTTCGTGACCTTAAAGTATGAATGGTATGCGTGTCAGGTCAATGTCAGAAGTCATAAAAAACCTTTGAAAAATTAATTGGCCGCCCACACATATGAATTATTCGGCACAGAGTATAGTTAGATGGCTAAAGTGACTATAATATGAATATACATATTATATTATATTATATATGTATATGACTCTACTACAGTTAGACAGTTCAAATATTGAGAAAATCTTTAGTTAGTCATACCGCTGTCACTAGCTTTTAAGTAAAACTAGCTGATGCCCGCGGCTTCGTCCGCGTGGATTTCATTTTTAAAATCCCGCGGGAACTCTTTGATTTTCCCGGATAAAATTTAGCCTTTGTCACCCTCCAGTTTCTCAACTATATCCATGCAAAAAATCACGTCGATCCGTAGCCTTTTTGCTACTTGATTGAAGGACAAAACACAAACAAACACACTTTCGCATTTATAATATTAAAAAGTATCCTATGTCCGTCTCCTGGTTCTAAGCTACCTCCCCACCAATTTTCAGCCATATCGGTTCATCCGTTCTTGAGTTATAAATAGTGTAACTAACACGACTTTCTTTTATATATATAGATATAACTCACTGACTGTTTTCTATCTTAATATATATATTTCTTGTGTGCGTGTGTATGTCACTGAACTCCTCCTAGACGGCTGGACCGATTTTGATGAAATTTTTTGTGTGAGTTCAAGGGGATTCGAGGATGGTTTAGATTCACAATTTGGGAAAAAAAATAACTAATTTTTCATTTATAAGTAGTGGCGGTACGAAGTTCGCTGGGTCAGCTAGTAATATTATAATAAACAAAATAAAACACAAAGTTTTACAAAATATGGTAGCACATAATAAAGTTAATGATAGTATAACACAATGAGACAAACTTGAAACCTAAATGTTAATTCTATTTTATACCTACCTAATACATGAAGGATGATAATAATATAAACGGAATAAACAATCTGACTCTGTGAGTCACTGGCGCCTCGCATTGTAATGAATGGCCGCACATGTGCTTCACCTAGTACTAAAGACGTGTGTACACTGTACACACTATAACCCTTCTTCTTCTTCTTCATCAACCGATAGACGTCCACTGCTGGACAAAGGTCTCTTGCATGGACTTCCACAGGTCTCGGTCTTGCGCCGCCTGGATCCAGCGGATCCCTGCGACTCGTTTGATGTCGTCGGTCCACCTGGTGGGGTCTGCCAACACTGCGCTTCCCGGTGCGGGGTCGCCACTCCAGCACCTTGGGACCCCAACGACCATCAGCTCTTCGAACTATGTGCCCCGCGCATTTCCTCTTCAGTTTCGCGACTCGCTGAGCTATGTCGGTGTCTTTGGTTCTTCTACGGATATCCTCATTTCTGATTCGATCCCGCAGGGACACTCCGAGCATAGCTCTCTCCATCGCCCGCTGACCCTACCACCCACAATAACCCTACTTCCTACTAATTCCTACTAATAATATAAATGCGAAAGTTTGTGAGGATACGTGAACAAACTAACATAGGGTTCCGTATTAAAATGGTAAAAAGTGAACCCTTATGGTGAGACTTTCTCCGTCCGTCAATCTGTCTGTCACAGGCGATTATTTTATTAACTATTAAAGCTGTGGCTATGGCCCAACATCATCGGAATAAAAAAAAGTGAAAATTATTTTTAGTTTTATTAAAAAAGGGGGAAAATCAGGGGTTTGAAATTTCAAAGTAAGATAACTTTAGCGATTTATTTTTATATATAATAGTTTTTGATAAATTGGGCAAAATGTCAAAATAAAGTGGGCAAAAATAATACCCCCCCCCCTTATCTCCAAAGTTTACCAATCGAAAAATCAGAAATAATTATGGTCAATAGAAGTTTATGTATATTTTACAGGAAAAATAAAACCAACGCTCTAACTAGCATAGTTTTTTTGATATTAACAATAAACCTCTAAGAACAAATAAGCAAATTAATATAATAAATATTATCGTTTTACTTTTACTTTTGGAGTACGGAACTCGGTGCGCGAGTCCGACTCGCACTTGGCCATTTTTTTTATTGAATATAATTTCATATATGAAAATAATTTTGTCATGTAACCCTAATAGCACAACGGTTAAAGGTGAAGACTGAACACTGAACGGTCGATCTTCCGATCCCCACTGGTTGCACTATTCTCGTTCCCAATCCTAACACAAGCTTTCCGCTTATTTGAAGTTTTGAAGTGGAGAGGAGAATATTTGTCTGTCTAAAAGCCTATGTGTTAATCCTGGGTATGAGCTTTCTCCATTGCAAATTTCAGCCTAATCGCTTCATCCGTTGTGGAGTTATAGAGTAACAAACATCCATACATCCTCACAAACTTTCGCATTTATAATATTAGTAGGATTTATTATTTTAAGCTTTTTATTGTAGTTTCATAAAGTCAATCAACACATTCTCTGATCGCGAGCAATTTACTCTAATTCATTGAGGAGTTCCGTCCTCCATCACCGAAGATATTCATCAGATCTTCACCAAATTTAAATGAGATCAAACTGACGGTATATCCTTTCAATTAAAAAAAATTGAAATCGGTTCAGATTTGAGTTATGGAGTAACATCGAAAAAAAATACGCGTCGAATTGAGAACCTCCTCCTTCTTTTTGAAGTTGATTAAAAAGGATTCGGAGTCTTCACACACCATTCAGTACTCACCGTTTCTTGTATCCATAAAGTTAGCAAACGCGACTATAAATTAATCCCATTTAAGAGCAGCTTCCCACAGTTTTAGACACATCAGTAAGTTCAAGAGAATTAAAAATCCAAACTAATTTGAAATTTTGTCTAACGGTCCGTTTGTTTTTGTTTTCATTTTACCTACATTCAAACTGATATTGATTGAATTGGGCAGATATTTATCCCAGAAAAACCGAGGGTTCCCGCGGGATTTTAAAACGAACACGGACTAAAGACCTTTCAGGTTGCTGCAAGTCGTAATACATTTTCAAGCAAAGTGATCTGGATTAAATTTTCGTTCACGCGTACGATTTTTTCAATCGATTGATTTAGTTTAAAAATATAGCCTGACTTCTGCCATTAGAGTCTAGAGATTTGTATACTTGCATGGCCATTAGACCGTACACAAAGCGCTAATGTTTAAAGTTTCTTTGCACTGATCCAGTGACTGTCGTCAGTCAGGGTCCCCACTAAATGATGTCACTGGATCGTTTAAACAGGCGTTCTATAAGGTTCTATACAATCCAGCGTAGGTTGACAAGGACTGGCAAGAAAAAGTCCAGCAAAAATAGGAAAATAAAGTCAGTTCATCAAACTTCAAATTACCTACCAGATGTCAGTCTACGTACCTACTATCCAATATTTGCCGAATCTACAGAGCGTTACATACATGTAAATATTTAAATTTTTCAACTATTCTATCCAGTATTTACAAACGAATAAAATTCAAATATTTATTTTTATTGTAACAGCATATATACACAGACATTGAGATCATCAGTACGGGTTACCCTTAGTACGAGTTTGAATATCTCGATCAAGATGATTGAAAACATTATAATAATACCTATGAATAAGTCTACTTATTATAATTCTACATTAAATAAATAAATGTCTGGTGGGAGGCTTTGGCCGTGGCTAGTTACCACCCTACCGCCAAAGACGTGCCGCCAAGCGATTTAACGTTCCGGCACGATGGCGTGAAGAAACCAATTAGGGGTATGGGTTGAATATTCACTGCCATATCCCTTCCAAGTTAGCCCGCTACCATCTTAGACTGCATCGTCACTTACCATCAGGTGAGATCGCAGTCAAGGACTAGCTTGTCATCGAATAAAAAAAAAATTATATCGTTAAAGTAAAATTACGAAAGTAATAAGCATATAAACAAGTAAATAGGTTGTAATTATTGTGTTAGACGATTTCATAATTATACTTATCGAGTAGCCTACGTAATAGCAATGTTTATTTCGAAACTTCCAGGTAAGAATGGAAGAAATAAAGCCTCAAAATAATGCATTAATGACTATTTTTCTCTTACCTTACAGTGTTACACTCAAAATCTACCGAGCGACGTCGTCAAGATGTTTAAAAAACTTATACTAAACCTAGGACACATGTAATTTTTTCTATAGTATGTTAGCAAACATTCGCACTGAACACCTGTGATAAAATCCATATGTCGTCTTTTAGCTCCGATGGCGATTCAAGGACGCGAGCGGTCCTCACTAAAGCATAGTTCAGACGACGCAAGTAATATTATAGTCGAGTGGAGTGTTAGTGAAAAAACAACTTTCAAATTATTAAAGTCAAATTTTTTCATCCTAAATCTTTAGAACATGGATGCTAGTCTTGACGCTAGTGGAATCTATTTTTTTATCATATTTTGCATTTTCTATTTTCCACGTTATCTTCTATTTCTTAAATAAAACAGCCATTCATGCTGCTGAATTATATCTTTTCTTATAGTTTGTAGTCTAAAATATTAACCACCAATCCAGATAATATATCATATGAAATTCATTTACGTTATCAATTTGCAAAGAAAACCTATAATAAGATTTCAGACTACTTCAGCTAGAGTTGGCATATTTCTAGAGCGTGTAATATGTCGCGAATAGCCAGAAGCTCACCGGTGAATGATGATGAAAAAAGTTGTGTTTTAAATATATATCTCACAATTAAATGATACTATTAATTATATAGTAATGTAATGTAACTTATACGGCAGTACATAAATTCAACGATTTTGATAGAATAATATCGAATTATTTACAAAAATAAATAATAATAATAATCTGGTCAGGATTCTAACCACCGAACCGATAGTTTTACTCCTTCGTTTATCCGCTACACCACCAAAGCTATCACGGAACGTATGTAATAAACGAAGGTAACACACAAAGGTCGTCACGATGTCCAATAAGGAACTTTGAAAATATTAATCAAAATTACTACATCAGTGAAAATACTGTTATCGAGAGGAGGAGATAATTATTATTTGTATTCAAAGTTCAAAATGCCGATTAGTTTTTCACCTTAGGAGATGACTTAGGACCTTAGGAATACTAGGGTATTATCTACATCTCGGCCTATTTCATTTAACATTTCGTTCTACGGTCACGCAAGTCTGTCTGCGGGCAAGATTGTCGGATGGACGTAAATAGCACCACGTTCAGGTGTGAATGGTTCTAGAAAATCACTTTTTCAGCTATAAAATACGATTGGATTCCAAATATATGTGCATAGCTACATGGATGCAATTAGCAATAGTTGTAAAGTTTTATATACCTTTATCTATCTTTGTGTGATAAGTATTATTATTATTCATGGTCATTTATAACTATATATATATCATCATCATCCATTTTAATCAACCCATTGCCAGCCCACTTCTATGCAGCATAGGTCACCTCTCAGAATGAAAAGGGCTTAGGCCGTAGTCCACGACTTCACAACCTTTGGGCATATTTTGGAAAACTCTCAGATACGCAGGTTTGTTGAGGATGTTTTCCTTCACCATTGAACCAATTTAAGAGAGATATTTTTAAACCCCGACAAAAACAGAGGGATGTTAAGTTTGGCGTGTGTATCTGTGTCTGACTGTTCCTTTGTAGCTCCCTTACGAATAGACCGATTTTGATGAGGTTTTTTCTGCTTGAAAGCTGACGTGATCTAGATGGATTTTAGCTAGATGGATTTATGAAGATCTGTTCAGGTGAAGTTTATCAGCTCATTTCTTACTTGATTAAAAGGTCTTACCAACTTTCACAGGTGCTTCGATTTGTTTGGAGTACTGTTACTTCATAATAATATTTCCAAGACATGGTAACCTTGAGCTGAGGCTGCAGTATCAAGTAATCTGCGGGATCCCAACTCCTCAGCAACTTACAGCAGATATAGTGTAGAGATTTTTAATTTACACTTGTTTTGGAATTTAATGGCAGTTTAGGTGTTAAAAATCGTAACTTATAAAGATTAGTTGCAACGATGTATCTGTATCGATATGGGAAATTCCACAAGATCCATTAGCGTAGATAACTTGAATGTGTTCATTAGTGGTACACTATTAAATCAGATGCTTTATTGTACCTTCTGTGAGTAGATAAAACTATGATTAGGCCTTAACTATAAAAGCCTTTACGCCTTAACTATAAAAGGCATTTTAATTTTATAGGTACCTACAAGTAGATTCCCTTTTTAATTATCTTTTGCATTGCCGCTAAGACCTTTAGCTGACAAGATTGTAAGATAAATATAAATCACTCGCAGGTCAGGTGCGGTTAATTCTGTGAAATCACGTTTGCAGCCGTTAAGTCTGATTGGATTCAAAATATATGTGCATGGCCACTGCTAGCGATAGTAATAAAACTGTAAGCCTTGATGAAACCTCGGCTGCTTATCTATACGAAAGAAACGATATTAACACCTATATCTTCTTCTTTATCAACCTATAGACGTCCACTGCTGGACAAAGGTCTCTTGCATGGACTTCCACAGGCTTCCGTCTTGCGCCCAGCGCATCCGCTTGCATGCGCTTGCATCCAGCGGCTCCCTGCGACTCGTTTGATGTCGTCGGTCCACCTGGTGGGGGGTGCCAACACTGCGCTTCCCGGTGTGGGGTCGCCACTCAAGCACCTTGGGACACCAACGACCATCAGCTCTTAGAATTATGTGCTCCGCCCATTTCCACTTCAGTTTCGCGACTCGCTGAGCTATGTCGGTGACTTTGGTTCTCCTACGGATCGCCTCATTTCTGATTTGATCTTGCAGGGATATATCGAGCATAGCTAAGTGACCCTGAGCCTTCTTATGAGGCCCTTAGTTAGCGACCATGTCTCGGATCCGTGTCATCACTGGCAACACGCACTGTTCGAAGACTTTAGTCTTCAGGCACTGAGGGATTTTGGACGAGAAGACATCTCGGAGCTTCCCGAACGCTGCCCAGCCGTCATCTAACCAGCTAACATCTATATAACTGTAATATTTGACACGACTAAACAAACAATGATAATTACCTGGCAGTAAAATATTACACAGTCGGTTGACTTTGGCCGAATTCTAACCAAGAAGAACCTATTTTAAAAATACAATAACAATATTTTGTCAAATCGAGTCAAATCCACACTTTTTTATCACTAACCAATATAATCTTCAACTGTATTTGCTTTTTTTCATGAGCATGATAATAGATTTCTTAAACTTTGTGTATAGGCAAGTCTAAATTGATTGTGAATTTTTATTAGGGATGGGTTCAACTGGGGTTTGATATTTAATTCTACTTACTGCCTTACATTTATTTGAATCAGCAGCATTGGCGGCTTTATTGCTAAAAACGATCTCTTCCCGACATCCTTTGCCCATTGAAGAATAAAACTGAAAACCACGTTCTAATATCCTCATTTTATACTAAGTATGAATATTAGAAACCCATAACTTCACTTTGTATCAAATAAAATATCTAATCGATGACGTGCACTCAATATGATAAGACTTTCATCGCCAACATCCTTTAAATTGGTACCAATTTCAGATTGCATTTTATTATGTCAGTGTTTTATCACCACGCTATCTTGCTGCCAATGACTCCCATAAAGCGGTTCTTAGAAGCCCTCACTTTGATCAAGTAAACAATTTAACGGTTTACTAAATGCGTAACTTACATCACTCTACAACTGACAATGTAATTAAAGACTACGCACACATAAGATCTTTGGACGACTGTAAAAAATGAAAAAAAATAAAACATTGCACTTTATACCTTATATCTTTAATGCCAAGGTTTTAATTTTGATTTCGTTTCGAAGTACTTTAAAAGTTAACGTTAACTATTTTAATCATGACGTTTTGCAAAAATGCCATTCGTGGAGGAGTGGTGCAAAGCGGTATACGAAGTTTCGTTATGCACTATAATAGTGATGGGTCAAATGTCATGACTTCCAAAAAATACAATTATTTTTAATAGATATTGTTTTCAGTAAGGCAATAAGTAATCAAAATGTCAATCCATAATAGATCCAGACCAAGTAGGTAAGTGTGATAAAGGATAGAAATTTATAATTTAAATCCTTAATAAATCTAAATCTAGTATGAAGAATCACCTGAGTAGTGTAAAAACTTATAATACAAACGCTCAAAAATGCTTGCATAAATATAATCGTTCTTGTAGGCTTGTTTCTTGTGATGACTGTTTTAATGTGCAATGATTTCACAGTCCTCAAGGATAATAATAATCATTATGTCACTATCATTCAATTACAAAACGTTTAATGGTTTTTACACTGTAGGAAAACACTACTGAACATAATATTTTATTTATTATTATAAATAGTCTCTAAATTTATTTTATCTAAACGTAGTTTGCATGCAAAATCTCTATAATTCCAATGCTACCCGTGATGTTTTATCACATAAACAATTTAAAGGCCATATTGACCATAAATCAGTTAGCCTGTTAGGCTAAACTTCTGCCCGTGATGTCATTATACCTTTACATTTAATTTCGTCAGTTGAAAGAATTATACGCGACAGCTTAGTAATATCCATTCTTCTACACATAAATAATGATATTATTATACCTGTCGTCTGAGAGTTCTTCATAGGTAATATTCTCCAAGGTGTATGAAGTCTGACAATTTTCATTGGGCCAGCGTGTGTGACTAGAACCTAGAACCCTTCTCTGAGAAGAGACCTGCGCTCAGTAGTGACTAGTGAGCCGTTGATGAGTTACTGTTGATAATTTTATCTACATATACTGATGAATTGTTGACAACAAGATGACTAAAACGATAAAATGAATCGTCGTGTTGACCCTTTAGTGTCCGCACATTAATTTATTTTTATAAAGGCACTAAAGTGGTCAATGTAAGACCGAGACTTGTGGAAGTCCATGCAAGAGACCTGTGATGAAGAAGAAGAAGAAGAAGAAGAACTTTTAAATGTCCAGTATAGTTACGTATAAACTGTGTTCGCGCGTGTGTGTTCTAAAAAGATTCACTCATATCATAGTACAAACAGAATAGTAGGCTAACTTCATACAAAGTGGCCGCTGCCGGTTTGAATGTATGCGTGAGCAGCGGGCGCCGTGTACGCACGGAAGTTTCACGCACACATTCGCAAAATCTCAACCGGCTCAATCGGCCGGCCGGTTGAAATTTTGCGAATGTGTGCGTGAAACTTCCGTGCGTACACGGCGCCCGCTGCTCACGCATACATTCAAACCGGCAGCGGCCACTTTGTATGAAGTTAGCCTACTATTCTGTTTGTACTATGCTCATATGTAGTAACCTACGCATTCACAACTTTAGATCTTCTAATAAAAATGTGTCAATTTAACCACTGGCCCATTTTTCGCTGATTGCATCTCCTAATTAATTTGGCACTTGGCTATTTTCTGCTATAAAAATAAGGTCAAGGCCCATTCAATATGTTGACAATTAAAATGACCGACGTTTTTTTCTTGATTGCAAGTAAATTTAAAGTAATTTCATTCAATTTAGGCGATATTGGTGCTAATTGGTTTGTGCAGTTTTTATAGCAAGCAAAATGTATACGTCATCTTCATCATCATTTTTGTCTTTTTATAATATTCCCTGCAGAAAAGGATTTTTCTTTTAGACTTTTAATAACAAAATAACTACGAGCTGCTGCCAGTGCCTGGCTTGAGATCGTCCGATCACCGTTATCATAAAGTACCTATCAAAAATAAAGTGGGTCTTCTTAAAAGCCAAGACTACCACAATTTCAGAAAGCAAATTATTTTGAGAAAAGCATGCATGAAACTCAACAGTTACTCATTTCAAAACAAAATGTTTAAATCCTACTAATATTATAAATCCTACTAATACCTACTATAAATGTGAAAGTTTGTAAGGATGTATGCGGATGGATATTTGTTCACGCCACAACGAATAAACCGATTTGACTGAAATTTGGAATGGAGTTAGCTTATAGCCAGGATTAACACATAGGCTACTTTTATCCCGGAAAATCTCAGAGTTCCCGCAGGAATTAAAAAACTTAATCCACGCGGACGAAGTCGCGGGCATCATCTAGTAGGTATGATAAGGTAACTTTTCATGTCTTTCATTTGATTGACAAGCTGTCAGTCTAGTAGTTGTTACACTATCTTGTAACCTAAGTTATTACACTATCTTGTAGGCGACTGAATACAAAGCTGATTACTCCCATGCAACGTTTTCTTCAGCAATCCTATAAAGAAAAATTTCGCTGCCTTGGAAGAATACTGTTGCAACTCAAAATGCTATTTTTTTAACCGACTTCAAAAAAGGTGGAGTTTATCAATTCGTCGGAATCTTTTTTTATGTATGTCCACCGATTACTCGAAGATGCCTGAACCGTTTTGAAAAGTTCTTTTTTTGTTTGAAAGGTTATACTCCCCAGGTGGTCCCATATAAAATTTATCGAAATCGGCCAAGCCGTGTTTAAAATACCAACAATAAATTGTATACTTTGTATAGAGGCGCGTGAGTTTGAAGTCGGTTTTTTAAAAAGTTTTTTTTTATATTAAATTATTATTAGGGAGCTGATTGAAGTTTATTTACATTTCAATCTGTTATAAATTTTAACCTATTGTACTTTAATTGATGAAGAATAAAGTCTCTTCATCAATAAAAGTGCAATAGGTCAAAAGTTATAACAGTTTGAAATACAAATAAACTTCAATCAGCTCCCTTGAAAATAATAGCATTTAGAGTTGCAACAGTATTCTTCCAAGGCAGCGATTAATGTTTAGCAGAGGACGTAAATCGGCTGAGAGGAGGACGAATTTACGTTACTATTGAATATTTATTATAGAATCTATCAAGAAACATAGCTGGTACAGTTTTTGCAATTCACGAAGGCGAGTGAGCTTTACTTGTGGTTATTTCATGTACATGCACATTGCATAAGTGTGCGTGCCTGTCAAAGCCTAGGTGGGGCGGGCAATCGCGAGCATTGCGCTCGCTCACACTAATACAGATACGACACACATACAACCATAAGTCAGTCGCCCTCGTGAATTGCAAGAACTATAGCTCTCATTGAAAACTCGATGCTCGATTGCTAATGCAGTTAACTACCTCTCGTTACCGTACTATTAAGTTCTAAACATTAATTCCAATCAACGGAGCGTTATCGCTTTCAGCTCACTACCAGTTCCACTATGTTGTAAGCTCGATAATGACGTTCCAGAGGATGTTCGCGTCATTACACCGCTATATACACGATAATAAGCGGTACATTGGTGCCTATTTTGTTGTGCATGAATCAAATTTGTGTCTAAATTTAGTGTAAGTAATTTGTTTACAACACAAAATATTTCAGAGCTCTTTATTTACCTAGTTTAGATTTGGGTACAATTGAACAGACACCAATCAAGTTCTACAGGATGTTCGCGTCATTAAACCACTATAATAAATGATAGTGCGGCTTATTGTTAACTTAATTCCGCATTTAAACTATTTGACCTCATTACTTTGTAATTTTCTGTCTGGCAATTTAAATTAAAGGCAGGTTTTTATTGGACCAGTGACTGTCTACAGCACCACTGGCATGCATGATGCAACGCTGCTGGCAACACTTTTCCTGCCAGTCGCTGGCTGCCAGCACAAAATTGAGATAGAAAGCACCTATAATATAAACAAAACGACAGCTACTTGGTATTTGGTAATTAAGTAAGTAAGTAAATATAATAATGATTAACTCTAAAACTGTTACTCAATACATATCGAACTTAACAATATAACAAAAAACATCTATTGCATGTGAAACCTGAAAAGGCTACTGCCTCAGCATATTGCTGCAGTAAAGGTTGCAGCGCTGATTTTCAGGCATAGCCTTTGGTGACGTCATGACCCGACCAAGAGACAGTAATATATAACAGACGTGTATGTAGAGATATTAACATTTACATAATATAGCTGAATATGGAGTAATACAGTCATAATCCAATGGTTATGATATATACAAATTTGCATTTCAATAGTGGTTCTTAAATGACACAACTTTTCGTAAACTATTTTTAAAATAACTACGATACCAAAATCATTGTTACTTCGCCGTTGAAAACTGATTACCATAATATGACAAAAGTCTTACCTCCGTAATTATGTATTGTGTCTATGATAATCCAGCGTTTCCAAACCAGTTTAAGCAATAAATTAATAGAGGTCTTAAGGTAGAATTCTTGATTTTAAAATGACGTTTTCTGCAATTTATTTAGGTACCTTTTTAAAGTTTAGGTGCACTAGTCAAGCGCTGATTTTCAGGTGATAATTCTTAAGCCATTCAAAGTTCCACGAAATCAATAATAATTAAATTAATCAGTTTAAAGTTTTTAAATCGTTACAAAATTATTATTTTCCTGTAAAAACCCGATAGGTACTCGTGGACGCGGTTAAGTTAGGTATTTACTATTTATTATTCAACAGTTATATGGCCACAATGACACTAATGACATCATGCATAGTGATTGAATGAATAATTGTATTGAATTAAAACAAAATGTGTCCAATCCTCACTTGAATTAAAGGCAACCAGAACCTATACATTATACAACCAACCAAATAATAGGTCTTTGAAATTGCCGTTTTGTATGCAATAAGTGAAAGTACTTATTTTTTCAAACTTTTTTATTTCTGTTATTCGAAGTAATCACCCATGCAATCGACGCATCTTTGCCAACGCATTGGCAGTTTATTGATGCCCTTCTTGTAAAAATCAGCTGGACGGGAGGCAACAAACTCTTCAAAGGCATTTTGTACTGCCTCTCGGGAATTGAATTTTTTACCCACTAAAAAGTTGTCTAAATTTTGGAAAAAGTAATAGTCGGTAGGTGCAAGGTCTGGTGAGTATGGCGGATGAGGGAGAGCTTCCAACCCCAGCTCTTGCAGCTTGGAGACTGTCTGTTGCGCAGTATGGGGTCGCGCGTTGTCGTGAAGGAGCAGTGGGGACGACCGATTGACCAAATCTGGTTGCAGATGTGCAAGCTTCTTCATCATTCTCTCCAGTTCTTCACAGTACACATCTGCATTAATGCTCATTCCGTTTTGTAAAAAGCTGTGGTGAATCACACCCGCACTAGACCACCAAACAGTGACCATCACCTTTTTAGGGGTCATTTTTGGTTTAGGGCATTGCTTTGGTGCTGAACCAGGGTCTAACCAACTTGCTGAGCGCTTTCGATTGTCGAGCAGAATCCATTTTTCGTCGCACGTAACAATTCGTTTCAAAATTCCTTCATTTCTTTGCCTGTTGAGCAGCGCAAGGCAGGTCTCGACGCGTACGTTGCGCTGGCGATCGTTAAGGTCGTGGGGAACCCATCTATCAACCTTTTTTACCTTACCAATTTGTCGCAAATGGATCAATATTGTTTTAATGCTTACATCAAAAGCTGCTGCTAGCTCAGCTGTAGATTGAGTTTCGTCAGCTTCCACAATCGCCTTTAATTCATTATTGTTAACCAAAGTCTCCGGACGACCACGAGCTTCATTTTTCAAGCCAAAATTTCCAGAACGGAACCGGGAAAACCAATAACGGGTTGTGCGATCGTTTGTACAGTTCTCTCCGTAAACGTTTTTGATGTTACGGGCCGTTTGTGTCGCGTTGTTGCCACGACGGAACTCATATTCCATAATTACACGAATTTTTAAAGTATCCATTATGACGAAAAATGTTCAAATGTAATGAAAATACAACGCTAATCAAAAAACAAAAGACTGAGTTTGTAAATAGAATGTCATGGTTTTAAAATAAAATTAATTTGAATTTAGAATACAGAGCCATTACAAACTTTTTTTTATTTGAAATGACCAGTACTGAAGAAAGGCAATTTCATAGGTAAAGACCTAATATTTTGATCATATTATTATGACAACTTTAAAGTACTTAATTACTTTAGGAATGACATTATATGACATGTCAGATGAATTTTGAAAAAATATTGCTTTAAGTGTTGATAGACCCTGAAGTGGACCGGCAACGGATTGAGATGACGAGAGTTAAACACTTCAGTAGCATCTAACTTAATCAAGACGTAAACTTTCTAGCTAATTGCCCCAAACAACTTCAAATCGTTAAACGAACTTGCAAACTTCTAGTTTGAATCTTGGAGTCAAATCAGCATAAGCTGATTTACAACAACTGTATCAACTGAATCAGACTTCATGAATGATTATGTTAACTATTTTGAACTCCTACAAAGTATTAATATTTAAACAGCCGTTAATGTGCCTCATTTCTGCGAATAATTCAACCGAGAAGCCATATTAAGATCTGTCAATTATATTTACCAAATTGACATTTATGCCTATAGATTTGATAGGAACAGACATTAATGGGCTTATTTAGGCAATAATAGTTGTAACTTCTATATATCTATATATATAAAAGAAAGTGGTGTTAGTTACACTATTTATAACTCAAGAACGGATGAACCGATTTGGCTGAAAATTGGTGGAGAGGTAGCTTAGAACCTGGAGACGGACATAGGATACTTTTTATCCCGTTCGACCGCCTTTCCGTCATGTCACTATAAACGTGGTATAACAAAAACGCATCTGACATGGAATAAAAAAACGCAAATGACAGTGGAATAACATAACGTAAATGACAGCTAAACGTAATTTTGTCTTTGGTTAAGTATGGTAAATAATTTGACAATTATAAAAAGTGTTATAATAAAGCATTACTGATATTATAAATACGAAAGTGAGTTTGTTTGTTGGTTTGTCCTTCAATCACGTCGCAACAGAACAGCGGATTGATGCGATTTTTTGCATGGGTATAGTAATGGATGTAGTAGTGGTTCCTCAGACCGGGAGAGCTACTTTTTATCTCGGATAATAAAAGTTCCCGCGGGATTTTTAAAAACTAAATCCATGCGGACGAAGTCGCGGGCATCAGCTAGTACCTTATAGATTAACGTTACATACGATTAGGTACCTATTTTACAAACTTACGCTTAGTTCAGTCAATCTGGTTTTGCTCCAAAATTATGTATGACATAATTGGTATTTTAGTAACTATAAATTATTATGCTCCAAACTATGACACTTCATTAATTACGGAATACCGAGCTTGTCACTATTGAGTAACTATAACTAAAAAAACTCATTAATCATACTTAATTACTTAATATTATAAATGCGAAAGTGTGTTTGTTGGTTTGTCCTTCAATCACGCCACAACAGAGCTACGTATCGACTTGGTTTTTTGCATGGGTATAGTTGAGGACCTGGAGAGTGACATAGGCTACTTTTTATCCCGGAAAATCAAAGAGTTCCCGAGGGACCCACCATTGGTAAAAAATGGATTCTCTCTACAGTAAATTGAAACTATCACGATAAGACAGAAAATTACCTCGAAACGACTTTGTTTATAATATTAGGTACTAGCAGATGCCCGCGACTTAGTCCGCGTGGATTTAGTTTTTAAAATCCCTCGGGAACTCTTTGATTTTCTGGGATAAAAAGTAGCCTATGTTACTCTCCAAGTCCTCAACTATATCCATGCAAAAAAATCAGGTCGATCCGTAGCCCTGTTGCGGCGTGATTGAAGGACAAATCAACAAACATACTTTCGCATTATAATATTAGTATGATGTAAGTGATAATAATGATTATTCCGTATTAAAACTATGTGATGATACTTACTTGTTGAGCAATAAAACGTAAGAAAAGAGCGAGCTCAATTACGTCTTGTAGCTTCAGAATTTGTAATTGATTAAATGCTTTTGGCAGCATAAACACTTGGCAACTCCTTCGATGTCAAATAATACTACTGGCCCGCTTTCGTTCCGAATTAATATTTGTTATTGTTACTAAAATATTGAGGAATTCAAAATATTCAACCGAATACTTGTTAGTTTACATAACTATTACTTAATTAATAAATTTACTAGCCTATTCCCCGGCCTTACTCCAGTTAAAGATTTAGATTGGGGTCAAGCTGTCTAGACTGTAGAGGATTGGTTTTGATCAAAATTGAATCAATATTTAAAGACTACCTAAAAATATATAAAAATAAAGATCTCTAATGTGGCAAAAAACACAAGTTAAACTTAAATAAATAAATAAAGCATAATTTTATAAAGCATTTATAACGCCTTAAATAGGTACTCAATTTGTTTAGAGATTCGAAGTCCACGTGAATTCCTTTACAAAGTTGCTCTAACCATCTAGCTATTGATACTAATAATCGCTTCTGAGATAACTCCGTGCTAAAACAGGTCTAAAAACGGCGACTTTGATAACACTCTTTTTAAACTAAACAATAGGCAAATATTTTGTGCCAATTAATGTAATATTTGGAGAATGGATTTACTCGTATAATAATTTCTTGTAAAGGGGTTGTTTCATCTTGGGCCAGGTACTTGTACGCTACACCAAAAAATAGTATTAAATCATTGAAATTGAAATAAAATATGCTTTTTTGCAGTTTTACAATGCATAAGAGGTAAAGATATACAATTGATAATTGGGTAGGTACAATTCTAGAATAGCAACTCTCGGAGTGCATCCATTTTCTTTTGTTGTCTATATTTTTGTAATGACATTACGTCATCTTAATGTCATTTCAACTGTCACATGTAAATTTCTGGTGTGTCAAATGTCATCATGACTCGTGTAGAAACGTGTTATTGTCAAAAAGGATGCCATGATGTTGCGCTTTTATTTTACAAAATAATTTCGCATTGCACTTTGTAAAAAGGACCTTGTCCTGAGAAATAAAGAAAAATAATCACTATTTCATGACCCCGAACATTTTGAAAGACCGCACAACTCAGAGTAAGTATAAGTGTACAAATATACCTGGCCCAGGTTCCATAATATATATTTGAAACAACCCCTTTGAAGAAATTATGTTCATAAATACAGAATGTTATACATAAATTAGGCTTTGACAGACAGACAAGTGAGTAATCACCCAAGCACACTCAGAGACCTTATTTCTTTATAATTGCCCATCACTACATATTATAAAACAAAGTCCCCCACCGCGTCTGTCTGTCTGTCTTTCTGTCTGTTCGCGATAAACTCAAAAACTACCAAACGGATTTTCATGTAGTTTTCACCAATAGATAGGGTGATTTACGAGGAAGGTGTAAGTGTATTATTTGTTAAGATTTTGTGTAAATTGGTTGAAATATGACGATAATTGTTGACGATGTCGGAAAAATTCAAGCCGCCTTGGAGCTTTCATCGAAAACGCTACTAATCCCTTTGAGATATAACAAAACAATGTATGGTGCTAGTATGGTGGGTAAGTCTTTACAGAAAAATCCACGATGGCATATATTATCTATCTTTTAAGGATAGCTTACTATAACTATTTTAACTTCTAAATAAATGGTCACGTACTCTGCGGTAATTGGAGATCTATTTAGACAGATACAGTATTAATCCTTACCAACTTAAATACGTTATTTACCATAAGCATTTCATGCACATTATGATAATCCTTTATGCCATACAATTTAAGTGAATATCTTAGGAGTTATCCCAAAATAAAAACGAACGCGCGCCAAAATAAATACGCGGGTTTCAACCCGACGCGGACGCCCCGCGCTGATTGCTTTAATACTTCTTTTATACCTACGTCCTCAATATGCTGTTCAAAATATAACATATTATGGAATATTCCAAGTAGTTTGAAAAAAGCATAGGCGTAATATACTTTACTACCCGTGCGAAGCCGGGTTGGGTCGCTAGTTTAAACATAAATTAAAAAAAGATAGAGAAAAGAAGCAGCGATGAGCAGGTAACACATGCTTGCGGCCCTTTCGGGAGCGTAGACGACGGTAACCATGGCAACAGCTCAAGGATACTGTCCGCGGACTGCAAATTTGAATAAGCACCTACCTACCTGCTTAAAATAATGTTTGATGTTATTTAATAATAACAGAGAGAGATAGAGTCCAAAAATTCACCAGAATCATGTGCAGCACATTTGTTGACAAACATTTTGCGACGAACTCCAACAGTGGGCGTGCATTAGCTGCATATCAGAAGTCTCTGTTTCCACCGGCAAAGCTGTACGCAACTTTTGTAAGCGTACAGTGTAGCACATTTGTAAACGAACATGCTCACCTCAAGAGCACTCTGCGTTCAGTCGATAATAACATCAAAGACATCGATGCATCAAAGTAATAGCAATGGGAGTTGGGCAGGGCTGTATGCTATCACCTACGCTATTTAATTTGTATTCTGAAACAGTAAAAGCAGAAACAGTTGAGGATCTAGACTATGGAATCAAAGTGAATGGCGGAAACATTCATAACATAGATATGCCGATGAAAGAGTCATTAAGTAGCGTCCTGTAAAAAAATTCCTGGCTTGAATGGATGGGATTCGCGAGTGTAGCTGAACTCTTTAAAGAGTTACAAAGCTGACTGGCAACCTTCGCTAGTTGAACAGGCAGTAGGCACTAGAAGACAAAGAAGAACAATAACATCAGATAAAGGTGCAATGGATATTACATAAACCTGCTGTATAATTTATTAAACCAAATGTTTACGTCAAGCGAAGTCACGTTTTATTTTAGACACTAAACGTAGGTAGGAAGATGAAATTTATTACGACAATCGAAGAAGCTAAAAACAATTTTTTATATTAATAACATTACGTAAACTTCCGATGCTGTGCGGTCAATGATCTCCTGTATGAAATCGCGATATTCACAGGAATCAACATCACCGTCTTCATCAGTCTGCTGGCCTACTGTTCTCTTGCAAGGATTGCCATAGAACACGGCCTAACAGCGACTGGCTTAAGATCGTCTTTGCGTCTACTGGAGGGTCTTCCAACGCTATGTTTCCCGATGCGGGGTTTCCATTCAAGCACCGTGGGACCCCAACTTCTATCGATTCTTCAAACTGTGTGACCAGCCTATTGCTACCTCACTCGCGATTATATACAAATTGCCGATCAAAATCTTATTTCTTTCATGGCATTAGCCCCAAAGTAAAATATTCCTTGATTGCATTGATAGTCACAAATTCTGTACAACCGATTTTAACATGGAGCGTTATGGAGCGTATCGTACATACCTAAACGTATGAGAATGCATTTATGAAATTGAGCTCTAATTTAATTCTGTTATGGTTTATTTTACTTTGACGCTAATGCCATGAAATGAATAAGATTTTGATCGGCAACTTTTAGACACTTGGGGGGGCAGGTTCTCCTATGGATCTCCTCAGTTCTGATTCAATTCAACAGATAATACCACCAACCATACCTAAATCAACCCCCAAGTAGGAGTCTCTTTACGTAGGTATCCCCTAAATAAAGGTTCGTGAAAACGAAACTGACAGAGTCACCTAACTTAGCTTAGGCAGCCCGTAAAAGTTAGGGAACGTTGCTGAAAATGGGCATGAACCTTGCATATCAGCTTAAATTCATGTCATTATCTATCTACCTATCAAAAAGCCTTTGAAAACTTTTAATTTAAACTATGTACTTTCTTAGCTCGGTTAAAAATATTCGACCTATCACCAAAACTACGTTAACGGTAAACTACAAATAGTTCAATCGGTCAATCACCTGGGCCTACTTTTTCAGTGATATCAAGACAAGATAACAAATTCTTTAATCGCATAATTAATCACTATATAGTATAAGTACTATAACTGTGTCATGCATTATGACTCATGAAAGGGTCTGGCACGCAGCAAAAAATAAGAAGATACAGCCAACATCACAGGAGCAGCGGTGTTAGCTTTAAGTCCCGGGTTCGATTCCATGTTGGGTCAGTTTATAAAATTCCTGTCCAGAAGAATAGTTAACTTCATGTGAAGTACCTACCTATCATGCTAATCCCTGCTGATACCTACTCGTACTATAAATGCAAACTTGTATTTCGACACTGTCGTAGAACACTGTCGGATATGAATATACAGCGAAATCTTGATTTTTACATTATTGGCTTTTTAAACAATTCTTAACACTACAGGAAAAGAAAAAAAAATTTATTCAGTAGTTTTGCAGATATTCAATCGGACAAAGTCCTATTTAATAAATCATTCCGAAGAAAAACGTCGCTTGTAAAGAAGCGCTGCTGTCGCTAACTTGGTAAATGCCGGCGGCCGCCAGTTGATTGTCACTTGCGATGTTGTTAGTTGGAAAGCCGTCGCGTTTCGTATATTTTAATTTTAATTAAAAAAGCACTTAATTAAGAAATACTCAAAAATCATGTCGTATAATATGAAGCAACATTTGTCTACGGAATGCCGAAAAAAACAAATCTTTAAACTGTTCTCCTGTAAAGTAGCAATTTTGTAAAAGCAACTTTGTTCTACGACAGTGTCGATTTGTTCGGCAGTTACACAGTCCTTCACTTTCATCAAAACAGATGCACCTACCTACTGTACTTCGGTTTCACCTAACCTAAATTCATCAATAATTTTCATAACTAATTTTAATTATATTAATATTAATTTTCAACTAAAATCTTACCGGGCAAGTCTGAAACATGTTTCTCACAGCAGTGCCGGATGTACGGACAAACTGTGTATCTAGCCGCTATCAAATCCAATATGGTGTTGGGGCTGCCCCTCATAATTATGTACCTATCTCCGTAAGTATTGGATGACCGAAGTTCCAAAAATGTCGTTCCTATCGGAAAGAACCAGAACGAAACTCGATAGCTTCAAGTCCATGGATCGATCAATCACGATCAATAGAGTGACCCACATTTTATTTTTATTATACTCTTAATGACGTCATGTAAAAGCTCGGCGATTTTCATCGCGCGGCATGCATTGCAACCATGAACCAAACCAAGGCGCGAATCAGTTAATGAACCGTCGCTAAAGAATACGCTCGTGTGCGCAGACGCCGCCGGTGCGTCAAAAATATCGCGAGTTACGACTTACGAAAATGTTCGAAATTTTGGATCGCGAAAATTATTTGTTTAATTAAGTTCAATTTATTTAATGTGTATTGCTGTTGGTTCAATGTGCTTTTGACGACAAAATGGAATTTTTCAATTGGATCGCGAAACTTAAATTAATTATTCTGTAAGTAGAATTTTTATTTATTCGTCATGAATATACTATGGATTATTTTTAATGATTTTTTGAGTTAATTATTTAAAGTATTGTGAATGTAGCTAGGATAATGTTAATATTAGTCATAAAAGCTCTTACAAACTTCTGTTAAGCAAACTTTAAGTTATAAGTTCAAGCTTTTAAGGTTTAATATTATATTAAATATTAATCATTATTGATACTTTTTGCTAAACTTTGCAGATTAATAATAGCAATTAGAAATATAATTTACAAGCTGATGCCCGCGACTTCATCCGCGTGGATTTAGTTTTTAAAATACCGCGGGAACTCTTTGATTTTCCGAGATAAAAAGTAGCTTATGCCACTTTCCAGGTCCTCAACTATCTTGTCGATTCGTTGCTCCGTTGCTGCATGATTGAGGGACAAACCAACCCACAAACACACTTTCGCGTTCATAATATCAGTAAGATGTTGTATTGCTAAAGTTGCTTAGTTTATCATAAATAATACGTAGGTACTATTATCGTACTTTCAGATAGTTAATTATCAATTTATTATTCAGTTATTGATGTAAAATTGTAAATACACTTTAAATACCTAGTAATTTAGCATAAAATATATGTATAGGAAATACCTTAGTAATATGAATGATTAGGTATTTAGCTGCCGGTAAACTATTCCATAGTTATAAAAACATTTATTATGTTTGATAAAATATGGTCATTTTATAGTACCTATACCTACTACAATACATATATAAGTATATAAATTTCGTGTCACGAATCACGATGTATGTTCGGGATAAACTCGAAAACTACTGAACCGATTTTGATCAAACTTCGTAACTATCTGTAATCTGGCTCAATTTAAAAGATGAGATAGTTTTTAGTTAGGCAACCTAGCAACCTAAATCTCATGGAACTAGGAATTACGTCTTCCTACTTCCATGCTAAATCTCGAACGATGTTATCACAAGTATTATTATGTTGCTAGGCAACCTAAATCTCGGACGATGTTAGATTGCGATATACTACTTATCTTACTAATCCTTACTAATATTATAAATGCGAAAGTGTGTTTGTTTGTTGGTTTGTCCTTCAATCACGCCGCAACAAAGCAACGGATTTACTTGGTTTTTTGCATGGGTATAGTTGAGAGAGTGACAAAGGCTACTTTTATCCTGGAAAATCAAAGAGTTCCCGAGGGAATTTAAAAACTAAATCCACGCGGACGAAGTCGTGGGCATCAGCTAGTATTATTATAAATGTGAAAGTGTGTTGGTTTGTCCTTTATTCACGCCGCAACAGAGCTACAGATCAACGTGATTTTTTGCATGGGTATAGTTGAAGCTCAGGAACTTCTTATACAGGATACTTTTTATCCGGGAAAATTATAGAGTTCCCGAGGGATTTTAAAAAATATCCACGCGAACGAAGTCGCGGGCATCAGCTAGAGAGCCATAAACTTACTTGGCTTACCAGAATATTCCTACCTACCTATTCTAGTCTTGACTAGGTACCTCTGTTAACAATGTTGTGGACATAAAATTCAAGAGTGCTATAAACATTGTTGCTGTAGTCATACGTGACTCTGCTTGCTGTCGTAAGCCAAAGTAAACGCTCAGACTGCTTAAATGTTTCCAGGTAAGTGTTTACATAAACACAGCTAGACGGTAACTTGACTATCAAATTTCTTGTATATCCTGTTAATATTTTTGTATCTTTAAGGCCCGCTTGCAAAAACGCCGAGTTATCTATTTAACCCAGAGTTAACAGCTGCTTTGGCAGATTTCGTATAAAGATTCTGTCAAAATTACAAATTTATGCCTGGGTTAAACCAAATGCAATTACGTAAAATTGAGCTTCAATAGCCTAATGGAAAAAGTGTGGACTGAAAACTGAAGAGGTCGACGGTACAATTCTCGCCTCACTATTGTCGTAACCACTCCTAACACAAGCTTAGCTCATGAAATTTGGTGGGTAGGTCAAATTCAGCATCAGCTATGCTTCTTAAAAACAAATCATTCTAGGTTCTTCTTGGACGTAAGCTCATAGCATGGCAAAAAGAATATGTATCTGAGTGGTTGGGTTGTTTGGAATCGTACGAGGGTTCCAAAATCCGAACTGCAAACACAGCGTTGGTTTTATATTAGTCGTAAGGATGTTTATGTTTAATTTTAATCATTATTTTGTACGCAATATAGCAAACACAATTTAATATGAATCGAAGGCTTTTGGTAGAGTAGGGGACGAGTAGGAACATCTGGTCTGTCTTTCTCGCACTTCCGTCACCTAAATGATGGTGACGTCATTGTGTCAACTTTTATGTCATTGTAAAGGTAGTAAGTAGATTTACTGTCATAATTTGAATACTAGGTATATCACCTCTGACAGGCCGATCCGCTCTCATAATTTTCTAAAAGCACAAAATGCCATAAATGCTGCCAGTCAGTGGTGATTATGCTAGGGGTAGCTTTTAAATGACAAAACAGGGGCAGCCCTACAGTTTTAAAGTTCATCTAACATTTATTCATAAAATTAAATGTACTTAAATAACTCTTAACTACTGTTGAACTAATCTAGATATTGAGTGAAATAACCATTTGATAGAAAAATAAAATCACTTCCCTATTATTGAAAATATGAATTGGGATACTTTAATTAATTAATAATATTTAACTTACTTAAGTTAATTTGATGGGGAACCACTTTTATCCCGAGAAATCATAGAGTTCCCAGTTCCCACGGTATTAAAAAAAAGCTAAAACCATCTAGCAGCGGCATGAGTAGTTGTTGAATAATTTGAAGCTTTTTGCACGTGTATCCTGTGTTCCATCCGCATATAGATTGTATTTTGAATATTATATTATTGAATTTTGATGAATCAGTCGGCTCCCGCGCTCTCCTAACAAGCGCTCTCCCGGGTATCGCCTTCTTGGAATTTAAAAGGTTACATCACGCATTCTCGCCTAATATTTAAATACCCATAGGTAGCAACTAGCAACATAGCTGCGTTACATAATACCTATACCTAATTATAATATGTTATGTATCATAAAAAAACTCAGCCTCCTTATGTTTGTGTTCGCAAAACTCGAAAAGTAGGTCGCAGGATTAACTTAAACAACGTTGAATTTCTATACTATACAGAAATGCAACACAGTTTAATTTTTTTTTATACTTTATAATATGACAGAAGTAACAAAGAAGGCACGGGATTTCTCGGTGTATCTATGTTGACTGGACTAGAAGACTTTTATTTACCTATTTCCCTACAAAATAATTTATATTAGACTTGGCCATAACTACGTATGACCGCGTTATCTGGATACAAGAGGCACAAGAGCGTGCTCTCCGGCGATCCTTGTAAGAAACTTATGGCTTATGGCCATCTGCGAACATTACGTATCAGATGAGACGACAAAGTTAAAATCAAAATTAATATTAACAATATAAAATAACTAGTAGGGCGCGTGGGTGCGCGGCCCGCAAGCGGACCGCGGTTTTTCTACTCGGACTTTTAGGTCTTGATCATTTTCTATCAAAAAACCACTCTTCCATCTTTTATACTCTCCGAGATAGACACCGTTGATGTTTGTATGGCCGCCATCTTGAATCCGCCATTTTGGAGGTTTTTTTCAGCTCACTTCCAATTGGATGAGGTTTCGAGTGACTTTTGTTTGAGCACACCCAACCTATCTTCAATACCCTAGCCGTACTCCTCACCCACCTTCCAAACCCTCATCATCATCTCCTCTCATCATTTGTCACAATGAAAATTATTCTATAAAAACAAATTTCGAAATGAAAACGTATCAAAGTTTTGCATAGTTCCCAACTTCTAGTCTCTTCAATATTCGCCATATATTTTGTATGGGGAAAAATAAATTCCGCCATCTTGAATTTTTTTCTGTTCATCGAGTAGACCTTTAGGTCTTGATCATCTTTTGCTAAGAAACCACTCTTCCATCTTTTATCATCTCCGAGATAGACAACGACGAAGTTTGTATGGCCGCCATCTTTTTTCCGCCATTTTGGATTTTTTTTCAGCTCACTGCCAATTGGATGAGGTTTTGAATGACATTTGGTCGAGCACCCCCTACCTATCTTTAATAACCTGGCCGTGCTCCTCACCCGTCTCCGAAATCCTCAATCATCAGCTCTCTCCATAATTTTCCTCCAAATGAATTTTTGTCGTCTATACGAAATCATTGGTGAAAAAAAAATTTTTCATACAAAATTTTACAGGAGAGGTGATCAATCAGTCAGTGAATCAGCCCCAGCAGCTATATATATATTAACTAGCGTTTGCTCGGTGCGCGAGCTGCTAAAGCAGCTCGCGGGAAGTGTTATTACCAAAAGTAAGGCGCGTGGGTGCGCGGCCCGCTAAAGCGGACCGCGATGTTTTTACTTATCAAGTAGACCTTCGGATTCTGGTCATCTTTTGCCAAAAAATTTGTTCGAGCACACCCCACCTATCTGCAATAACCTGGCCGTGCTCCTCATTCACAAAAGAAAAAGAAAAAAAAAGAAATAAAGAAAAGAAAAAAGAAATAAAGAAAAGAAATAAAGAAGAAAAAAAAAGAAAATGAAAAATGAAAAAGAAGAAAAATAATAAAAAAAAGGAAAAAAGAAAGAAAACAAGAAAAAAAGAAAAAAGAAAAAAGAAAATAAGCAAATAAATGAAAAATGAAAAAAAAGAACAAAGAAAAAAAAAAGAAAATGAAAAAAAATAAAAAATAAAAAAAAAGGAAAAAAGAAAAAAAAAGAAAATGAAAAATGAAAAAAAAGGGAAAGAAAAAGAAACAAGGAAAAACGAAAAAGAAAAGAAAAAAGTAAAAGCAAAAGAAAAAGAAAAAAAGAAAAGAGAAAAAAAAGAAAAAAAAAGAAAATTGAAGAAAAAGAAAAAAAGAAACAAAAAGAAGAAAAAAAAGAAAAATCAATATTCGCCATATATTTCGCATGGAAAAAAAAACCGCCATCTTGTTTTTTTCCTGATCATCAAGTAGACCTTTGGGTCTTGATCATCTGTTGCCAAGAAACTACTCTTCCATCTTTTATACTCTCCGAGATAGACACCAGAGAAAGTTTCTATGGCCGCCATCTTGAATCCGCCATTTTGGAGTTTTTTTTTCAACTCCCTGCTAATTGGATGTGGTTTCGAGTAATTTTTGTTGGAGCACACCCCACCTAGTTGGTCGCGTGGATAGTTGGCAAAAAAACCACTCTTTCACCTTTTTTAACCCATTTCCAAAAAGGAGGAGGTTCTCCATTCGGCCAGTATATTTATCTTTTTTAATTCTCCGAGATCTAAGACACCTATGAACCTATCAAAATCAATGTCTTGCATAGTTCCCAACTTCTAGTCCCTTCAATATTCCCCATACATTTTGTATGGAAAAAAAAATCGTCCATCTTGAATTTTTTTCCTACTCACCAGGTAGACCTCCGGGTTTAGATCATCTTTTGTCGAGAAACCGCTCCTCCATCTTTTATAGTCTCCGAGAGAGAGAAGGACAAAATTTGCCGCCATTTTTTTTCCGCCATTTTGGAATTTTTTTTCAACTCACTGGCAACTGCTCAAGGTTTCGAATGACATTTGGTCGAGCACCCTCCACCTATCTTGTATACCCTGGCCGTGCCCCTCGCCCGTCTCCGAACTCCTCACTCATCAGCTCTCTCCACCTTTTTCCGAGTCTCATTCTTTGAGCTCTATACGACACCATAGGTGAAAAAAAATTTTTTCATACAAAATTTTACAGGAGAGGGTCGGAAATTTGAGACGTCACAGCTCAGCCGCCATCTTGTTTTTTAAATTTTTTTCACTTTTTCTGTTAATAGTTTACTAATCTCTACAATAATCCAAAATTTCAAAGAAATCGGTTTGAAAACAAAAGAGTTGCAAGAATCACGTCGGCCGCCATCTTGATTTTCCGAAATGTCATAATTTTTCCCCACTCGAATCCCCCACCTGAACATATCTCCAGTACATCATTCTATCGTTTTCTGTCTCTTTCTAGGAGAACAATTATGTCAATCAGTGAGTCAGTCAGTCAGTGGTAATCGAGCTATATATATTATAATAACTAGCGTTTGCTCGGTGCGCGAGCTGCTAAAGCAGCTCGCGGGAAGTGTTATTGCTACAAGTAGGGCGCGTGGGTGCGCGGCCCGCTAAAGCGGACCGCGATTGTTCGGCTTTATTTATTTCGCTCGGTGCGCGAGCTGCTAAAGCAGCTCGCGGGAAGTGTTATTACTACAAGTAGGGCGCGTGGGTGCGCGGCCCGCTAAAGCGGACCGCGATTTTTTTACTCATCAAGTAGACCTTCGGATTCTGGTCATCTTTTGCCAAAAATTTGTTCGAGCACACCCCACCTATCTGCAATAACCTGGCCGTGCTCCTCATTCACAAAAGAAAAAGAAAAAAAAAAAGAAAAAGAGAAAAAAAAGAAAAGAAAAAAAGAAGAAAGAATAAAAGAAAATTAAAAAAAAGAAAAAGAATAAAAAAAAGGAAAAAAGAAAAAAAAAAGAAAAAAAGCAAATGTAAAATGAAAAAAAAAAAAGAAAAAAAGCCCTATGAACCTATCAAAATCAATGTCTTGCATAGTTCCCAACTTCTAGTCCCTTCAATATTCCCCATACATTTTGTATGGGGGGGAAAAAAAATCCGCCATCTTGAATTTTTTTCCTACTCACCAGGTAGACCTCCGGGTTGTGATCATCTTTTGTCGAGAAACCGCTCCTCCATCTTTTATAGTCTCCGAGAGAGAGACGGACAAAATTTGCCGCCATTTTTTTTCCGCCATTTTGGATTTTTTTTTCAACTCACTGGCAACTGCTCGAGGTTTCGAATGACATTTGGTCGAGCACCCTCCACCTATCTTCTATACCCTGGCCGTGCCCCTCGCCCGTCTCCGAACTCCTCACTCATCAGCTCTCTCCACCTTTCTCCGAGTCACATTCTTTGAGCTCTATACGACACCATGGGTGAAAAAAAATTTTTTCATACAAAATTTTACAGGAGAGGGTCGGAAATTTGAGACGTCACAGCTCGGCCGCCATCTTGATTTTTAAATTTTTTTCACTTTTTCTGTTAATCGTTTACTAATTTCTACAATAATCCGAAAATTTCAAAGAAATCGGTTGGAAAACAAAAGAGTTGCAAGAATCACGTCGGCCGCCATCTTGTTTTTCCGAAATGTCATAATTTTTCCCCACTCGAATCCCCCACCCGGACATATCTCCCGTACATCATTATATCGTTTTTTGTCTCTTTCTAGGAGAACAATTATGTCAATCAGTGAGTGTGTCAGTCAGTCAGTGGTAATCGAGCTATATATATTATAACTAGTATTTCGCTCGGTGCGCGAGCTGCTAAAGCAGCTCGCGGGAAGTGTTATTACTACAAGTAGGGCGCGTGGGTGCGCGGCCCGCTAAAGCGGACCGCGATTTTTTTACTCATCAAGTAGACCTTCGGATTCTGGTCATCTTTTGCCAAAAAATTTGTTCGAGCACACCCCACCTATCTGCAATAACCTGGCCGTGCTCCTCATTCACAAAAGAAAAAGAAAAAAAAAGAAAAAGAGAAAAAAAAGAAAAAAAAAGAAGAAAGAATAAAAGAAAATGAAAAATGAAAAAAAAGAAAAAGAATAAAAAAAGGAAAAAAGAAAAAAAAAGAAAAAAAAATGAAAAAAAAGAAAAAAAAGCAAATGTAAAATGAAAAAAAGAAAAAGAAAAAGAAAAAAGCCCTATGAACCTATCAAAATCAATGTCTTGCATAGTTCCCAACTTCTAGTCCCTTCAATATTCCCCATACATTTTGTATGGAAAAAAAAATCCGCCATCTTGAATTTTTTTCCTACTCACCAGGTAGACCTCTGGGTTTTGATCATCTTTTGTCGAGAAACCGCTCCTCCATCTTTTATAGTCTCCGAGAGAGAGACGGACAAAATTTGCCGCCATTTTTTTTCCGCCATTTTGGAATTTTTTTTCAACTCACTGGCAACTGCTCGAGGTTTCGAATGACATTTGGTCGAGCACCCTCCACTTATCTTCTATGCCCTGGCCGTGCCCCTCGCCCGTCTCCGAACTCCTCACTCATCAGCTCTCTCCACCTTTCTCCGAGTCACATTCTTTGAGGTCTATACGACACCATGGGTGAAAAAAATTTTTTCATACAAAATTTTACAGGAGAGGGGTCGGAAATTTGAGACGTCACAGCTCGGCCGCCATCTTGTTTTTTTAATTTTTTTCACTTTTTCTGTTAATCGTTTACAAATTTCTACAATAATCCAAAATTTCAAAGAAATCGGTTGGAAAACAAAAGAGTTGCAAGATTCACGTCGGCCGCCATCTTGTTTCTCCGAAATGTCATAATTTTCCCCAACTCGAATCCCCCCCCCCAAACACATCTCCCCTACATCATTATATCGATTTAAGTCTCCTTCTAGGAGAACAATCGTGTCAATCAGTGAGTGAGTCAGTGAATCAGTGAGTGGTAATCGAGCTATATATATTATAACTAGTAGGGCGCGTGGGTGCGCGGCCCGCAAGCGGACCGCGGTTTTTCTACTCGGCAAGTAGATTTTTAGGTCTTGATCATTTTCTATCAAAAAACCACTCTTCCATCTTTTATACTCTCCGAGATAGACACCGTTGAAGCTTTTATGGCCGCCATCTTGAATCCGCCATTTTGGATTTTTTTTCAGCTCACTGCCAATTGGATGAGGTTTCAAGTGACTTTTGTTCGAGCACCCCCACCTATTTTCATTACCATGGCCGTGCTCTTCACCCACCTTCCAAACCCTCGATCATCATATGTCATCATTTGTCATAATGAAAATTCTTCAATAAAAACAAATCTTGAAAAGGAACCGTATCAAAGTCTTGCATGATTCCCGGCTTCTAGTCTCTTCAATATTCGCCATATATTTTGTATGAAGAAAAAAAAATCCGCCATCTTGGATTTTTTTTCTATTCATCAAATAGACCTTTGAGTCCTGATCATCTTTTTCCAAAAAACCAATCTTCCATCTTTTATACTCCCCGAGATAGACACCGACGAAATTTGTATGGCGGCCATCTTTTTTCCGCCATTTTGAATTTATATTCAGCTCACTGTCAATTGGATGAGGTTTTGAGTGACATTTGTTCGAGCACACCCCACCTATCTTCAATACCCTGGCCGTGCTCTTCACCCGTCTCCGAAATCTTCAATCATCAGCTCTCTCCATAATTTTCCTCTGAATGAATTTTTGTCTTCTATACGAAACCATTGGTGTAAAAAAAATTTTTCATACAAAATTTTACAGGAGAGGTGATCAATCAGTGAGTGAGTCAATCAATCAGTCAATCAGTGAATCAGCACGAGCAGCTATATATATATTACTAGCGTTTGCTCGGTGCGCGAGCTGCTAAAGCAGCTCGCGGGATGTGTTATTACTAAAAGTAAGGCGCGTGGGTGCGCGGCCCGCTAAAGTGGACCGCGATTTTTTTACTCATCAAGTAGACCTTCGGATTCTGGTAATCTTTTGCCAAAAAATTTGTTCGAGCACACTCCACCTATCTCCAATAACCTGGCCGTGCTCCTCATTCACAAAAGAAAAAGAAAAAAAAAGTAAAAAAGAAAAGGAAAAAAGAAAGAAAAAAAGAAAACGAAAAATGAAAAAAAAGAAAAATAATAAAAAAAAGGAAAAAGAAAGAAAAAAGAAAAAAAAAAGAAAAAAGAAAAAAAAAGAAAAAAGAAAAAAGCAAATAAATGAAAGAAAAGAAAAAAAAAGAAAATGAAAAATGAAAAAAAATAAAAAAAGGAAAAAAGAAACGAAAAAAGAAAATGAAAAATGAAAAAAAAGGAAAGAAAAAGTAAAAAGGAAAAACGAAAAAGAAAAGAAAAAGTAAAAGCAAAAGAAAAAGAAAAAAAGAAAAGAGAAAAAAAAAGAAAAAAAAAGAAAAATAAAGAAAAAGAAAAAAGAAACAAAAAGAAGATAAAAAAGAAAAATCAATATTCGCCATATATTTTGCATGGAAAAAAATCCGCCATCTTGTTTTTTTTCCTGATCATCAAGTAGACCTTTGGGTCTTGATCATCTTTCGCCAAGAAACCACTCTTCCATCTTTTATACTCTCCGAGATAGACACCAGAGAAAGTTTCTATGGCCGCCATCTTGAATCCGCCATTTTGGAGTTTTTTTTCAACTCCCTGCTAATTGGATGTGGTTTCGAGTAATTTTTGTAGGAGCACACCCCACCTAGTTGGTCGCGTGGATAGTTGGCAAAAAAACCACTCTTTCACCTTTTTTAACCCATTTCCAAAAAGGAGGAGGTTCTCAATTCGGCCAGTATATTTTTCTTTTTTAATTCTCCGAGATCTAAGACACCTATGAACCTATCAAATTCAATGTCTTGCATAGTTCCCAACTTCTAGTCCCTTCAATATTCCCCATACATTTTGTATGGAAAAAAAAAAATCCGCCATCTTGAATTTTTTTCCAACTCACCAGGTAGACCTCCGGGTTTTGATCATCTTTTGTCGAGAAACCGCTCCTCCATCTTTTATAGTCTCCGAGAGAGAGACGGACAAAATTTGCCGCCATATTTTTTCCGCCATTTTGGAATTTTTTTTCAACTCACTGGCAACTGCTCGAGGTTTCGAATGACATTTGGTCGAGCACCCTCCACCTATCTTCTATACCCTGGCCGTGCCCCTCGCCCGTCTCCGAACTCCTCACTCATCAGCTCTCTCCACCTTTCTCAGAGTCACATTCTTTGAGCTCTATACGACACCATGGGTGAAAAAAATTTTTTTCATACAAAATTTTACAGGAGAGGGGTCGGAAATTTGAGACGTCACAGCTCGGCCGCCATCTTGTTTTTTTAATTTTTTTCACTTTTTCTGTTAATCGTTTACTAATTTCTACAAAAATCCAAAATTTCAAAGAAATCGGTCGGAAAACAAAAGAGTTGCAAGATTCACGTCGGCCGCCATCTTGTTTTTCCGAAATGTCATAATTTTTCCCCACTCGAATCCCCCACCCGGACATATCTCCCGTACATCATTTTATCGTTTTTTGTCTCTTTCTAGGAGAACAATTATGTCAATCAGTGAGTGAATCAGTCAGTGAGTGGTAATCGAGCTATATATATTACTAGCGTTTGCTCGGTGCGCGAGCTGCTAAAGCAGCTCGCGGGAAGTGTTTTACTAAAAGTAAGGCGCGTGGGTGCGCGGCCCGCTAAAGCGGACCGCGATTGTTCGGCTTAATTTATTTCGCTCGGTGCGCGAGCTGCTAAAGCAGCTCGCGGGAAGTGTTATTGCTACAAGTAGGGCGCGTGGGTGCGCGGCCCGCTAAAGCGGACCGCGATTGTTCGGCTTTATTTATTTCGCTCGGTGCGCGAGCTGCTAAAGCAGCTCGCGGGAAGTGTTATTACTACAAGTAGGGCGCGTGGGTGCGCGGCCCGCTAAAGCGGACCGCGATTTTTTTACTCATCAAGTAGACCTTCGGATTCTGGTCATCTTTTGCCAAAAAATTTGTTCGAGCACACCCCACCTATCTGCAATAACCTGGCCGTGCTCCTCATTCACAAAAGAAAAAGAAAAAAAAAGAAAAAAAATGAAAAAAAAAACAAATGTAAAATGAAAAAAAAGAAAAAGAAAAAAAGCCCTATGAACCTATCAAAATCAATGTCTTGCATAGTTCCCAACTTCTAGTCCCTTCAATATTCCCCATACATTTAGTATGGAAAAAAAAATCCGCCATCTTGAATTTTTTTCCTACTCACCAGGTAGACCTCCGTGTTTTGATCATCTTTTGTCGAGAAACCGCTCCTCCATCTTTTATAGTCTCCGAGAGAGAGACGGACAAAATTTGCCGCCATTTTTTTTCCGCCATTTTGGAATTTTTTTTCAACTTACTGGCAACTGCTCGAGGTTTCGAATGACATTTGGTCGAGCACCCTCCACCTATCTTCTATACCCTGGCCGTGCCCCTCGCCCGTCTCCGAACTCCTCACTCATCAGCTCTCTCCACCTTTCTCCGAGTCACATTCTTTGAGCTCTATACGACACCATGGGTGAAAAAAATTTTTTTCATACAAAATTTTACAGGAGAGGGGTCGGAAATTTGAGACGTCACAGCTCGGCCGCCATCTTGTTTTTGTAATTTTTTTCACTTTTTCTGTTAATCGTTTACTAATTTCTACAATAATCCAAAATTTCAAAGAAATCGGTCGGAAAACAAAAGAGTTGCAAGATTCACGTCGGCCGCCATCTTGTTTTTCCGAAATGTCATAATTTTCCCCAACTCGAATCCCCCCCCCAAACACATCTCCCGAACATCATTATATCGATTTCCGTCTCCTTCTAGGAGAACAACCCTGTCAATCAGTGAGTGAGTGAGTGAGTGAGTGAGTATGTCAGTCAGTGGTAATCGAGCTATATATATTATAATAACTAGCGTTTGCTCGGTGCGCGAGCTGCTAAAGCAGCTCGCGGGAAGTGTTGTTACTACAAGTAGGGCGCGTGGGTGCGCGGCCCGCTAAAGCGGACCGCGATTGTTCGGCTTTATTTATTTCGCTCGGTGCGCGAGCTGCTAAAGCAGCTCGCGGGAAGTGTTATTACTACAAGTAGGGCGCGTGGGTGCGCGGCCCGCTAAAGCGGACCGCGATTTTTTTACTCTTCAAGTAGCCTTTCGGATTCTGGTCATCTTTTGCCAAAAAATTTGTTCGAGCACACCCCACCTATCTGCAATAACCTGGTCGTGCTCCTCATTCACAAAAGAAAAAGAAAAAAAAATGAAAAAAAACAAAAAAAAAACAAATGTAAAATGAAAAAAAAGAAAAAGAAAAAAAGCCCTATGAACCTATCAAAATCAATGTCTTGCACCATGGGTGAAAAAAATTTTTTTCATACAAAATTTTACAGGAGAGGGGTCGGAAATTTGAGACGTCACAGCTCGGCCGCCATCTTGTTTTTGTAATTTTTTTCACTTTTTCTGTTAATCGTTTACTAATTTCTACAATAATCCAAAATTTCAAAGAAATCGGTCGGAAAACAAAAGAGTTGCAAGATTCACGTCAGCCGCCATCTTGTTTTTCCGAAATGTCATAATTTTCCCCAACTCGAATCCCCCCCCCAAACACATCTCCCGAACATCATTATATCGATTTCCGTCTCCTTCTAGGAGAACAACCCTGTCAATCAGTGAGTGAGTGAATCAGTGAGTGAATCAGTGGTAATCGAGCTATATATATTATAATAACTAGTATTTCGCTCGGTGCGCGAGCTGCTAAAGCAGCTCGCGGGAAGTGTTTTACTAAAAGTAAGGCGCGTGGGTGCGCGGCCCGCTAAAGCGGACCGCGATTTTTTTACTCTTCAAGTAGCCTTTCGGATTCTGGTCATCTTTTGCCAAAAAATTTGTTCGAGCACACCCCACCTATCTGCAATAACCTGGTCGTGCTCCTCATTCACAAAAGAAAAAGAAAAAAAAATGAAAAAAAACAAAAAAAAAACAAATGTAAAATGAAAAAAAAGAAAAAGAAAAAAAGCCCTATGAACCTATCAAAATCAATGTCTTGCATAGTTCCCAACTTCTAGTCCCTTCAATATTCCCCATACATTTTGTATGGAAAAAAAAAATCCGCCATCTTGAATTTTTTTCCTACTCACCAGGTAGACCTCCGGGTTTTGATCATCTTTTGTCGAGAAACCGCTCCTCCGTCTTTTATAGTCTCCGAGAGCGAGACGGACAAAATTTGCCGCCATTTTTTTTCCGCCATTTTGGAATTTTTTTTCAACTCACTGGCAACTGCTCGAGGTTTTGAATGACATTTGGTCGAGCACCCTCCACCTATCTTCTATACCCTGGCCGTGCCCCTCGCCCGTCTCCGAACTCCTCACTCATCAGCTCTCTCCACCTTTCTCCGAGTCACATTCTTTGAGCTCTATACGACACCATGGGTGAAAAAAATTTTTTTCATACAAAATTTTACAGGAGAGGGGTGGAAATTTGAGACGTCACAGCTCGGCCGCCATCTTGTTTTTTTAATTTTTTTCACTTTTTCTGTTAATCGTTTACAAATTTCTACAATAATCCAAAATTTCAAAGAAATCGGTTGGAAAACAAAAGAGTTGCAAGATTCACGTCGGCCGCCATCTTGTTTTTCCGAAATGTCATAATTTTTCCCCACTCGAATCCCCCACCCGAACATATCTCCCGAACATCATTATATCGATTTCCGTCTCCATCTAGGAGAACAATTATGTCAATGAGTGAGTCAGTGAGTCAGTGGTAATCGAGCTATATATATTATAACTAGCATTTGCTCGGTGCGCGAGCTGCTAAAGCAGCTCGCGGGAAGTGTTATTGCTACAAGTAGGGCGCGTGGGTGCGCGGCCCGCTAAAGCGGACCGCGATTGTTCGGCTTTATTTATTTCGCTCGGTGCGCGAGCTGCTAAAGCAGCTCGCGGGAAGTGTTGTTACTACAAGTAGGGCGCGTGGGTGCGCGGCCCGCTAAAGCGGACCGCGATTTTTTTACTCATCAAGTAGACCTTCGGATTCTGGCCATCTTTTGCCAAAAAATTTGTTCGAGCACACCCCACCTATCTGCAATAACCTGGCCGTGCTCCTCATTCACAAAAGAAAAAGAAAAAAAAGGAAAAAAAAAGAAAAAAGGCAAATGTAAAATGAAAAAAAAGAAAAAGAAAAAAAGCCCTATGAACCTATCAAAATCAATGTCTTGCATAGTTCCCAACTTCTAGTCCCTTCAATATTCCCCATACATTTTGTATGGGGGGAAAAAAAAATCCGCCATCTTGAATTTTTTTCCTACTCACCAGGTAGACCTCCGGGTTGTGATCATCTTTTGTCGAGAAACCGCTCCTCCATCTTTTATAGTCTCCGAGAGAGAGATGGACAAAATTTGCCGCCATTTTTTTTCCGCCATTTTGGAATTTTTTTTCAACTCACTGGCAACTGCTCGAGGTTTCGAATGACATTTGGTCGAGCACCCTCCACCTATCTTGTATACCCTGGCCGTGCCCCTCGCCCGTCTCCGAACTCCTCACTCATCAGCTCTCGCCACCTTTCTCCGAGTCACATTCTTTGAGCTCTACACGACACCATGGGTGGAAAAAAATTTTTTCATACAAAATTTTACAGGAGAGGGGTCGGAAATTTGGGACGTCACAGCTCGGCCGCCATCTTGTTTTTTTAATTTTTTTCTCTTTTTCTGTTAATCGTTTACTAATTCCTACAATAATCCAAAATTTCAAAGAAATCGGTTGGAAAACAAAAGAGTTGCAAGAATCACGTCGGCCGCCATCTTGTTTTTCCGAAATGTCATAATTTTTCCCCACTCGAATCCCCCACCCGGACATATCTCCCCTACATCATTATATCGATTTCCGTCTCCTTCTAGGAGAACAACCCTGTCAATCAGTGAGTGAGTGAATCAGTGAGTGGTAATCGAGCTATATATATTATAACTAGCGTTTGCTCGGTGCGCGAGCTGCTAAAGCAGCTCGCGGGAAGTGTTTTACTAAAAGTAAGGCGCGTGGGTGCGCGGCCCGCTAAAGCGGACCGCGATTGTTCGGCTTTATTTATTTCGCTCGGTGCGCGAGCTGCTAAAGCAGCTCGCGGGAAGTGTTATTGCTACAAGTAGGGCGCGTGGGTGCGCGGCCCGCTAAAGCGGACCGCGATTGTTCGGCTTTATTTATTTCGCTCGGTGCGCGAGCTGCTAAAGCAGCTCGCGGGAAGTGTTATTACTAAAAGTAAGGCGCGTGGGTGCGCGGCCCGCTAAAGCGGACCGCGATTTTTTTACTCATCAAGCGGATTCTGGACATTTTGCGAAAAAATTTGTTCTAGCACATCCCACCTATCTGCAATAACCTGGCCGTGCTCCTCACTCACAAAAGAAAAAGAAAAAAAAAAGAAAAAAAGAAGAATGAAAAAAAGATAATGAAAAATGAAAAAAAGAAAAATTAAAAAAAAAATTAAAAAAGAAAGAAAAAAAGAAAAAAGCAAATAAATGAAAAATGAAAAAAAAAAGAAAAAAAGAAAAAATAAAAAAAAATAAAAAAAAAAAGAAAATGAAAAATGAAAAAAAATAAAAATAAATAAAAAAAAGGAAAAAAGAAAAGATAAAAGAAAAAAAAGAAAAAAGTAAAAGAAAAAAAGCAAATAAATGAAAAATGAAAAAAAAGAAAAAAAAGAAAAAAGAAAAAAAAGAAAAAAGAAAATCAAAAATGAAAAGAAAAAAAAAAGTAAAAAAGAAAAGGAAAAAGAAAAAAAAAAGAAAATGAAAAATGAAAAAAGGAAAAGAAAAGGAAAAACGAAAAAGAAAAGAAAAAAGTAAAAGCAAAAGAAAAAGAAGAGGAAAAAAAAAGAAAAAAAAAAGAAAAATAAAGAAAAAAAAGAAAGAAGAAAAAAGAAACAAAAAGAAGAAAAAAAAAAGAAAAATCAATATTTGCCATATATTTCGCATGGAAAAAAAATCCGCCATCTTGAATTTTTATCTGTTCATCAGGTAGACCTTCGGTTCTTTATCATCTTTCGCCAAGAAACCACTCTTCCATCTTTTATACTCTCCGAGATAGACACCAGAGAAAGTTTTTATGGCCGCCATCTTGAATCCGCCATTTTGGAGTTTTTTTTTTCAACTCCCTGCAAAGTAATTCGATGTGGTTTCGAGTAATTTTTGTTGGAGCACACCCCACCTAGTTGGTCGCGTGGATAGTTGGCAAAAAAACCACTCTTTCACCTTTTTTAACCCATTTCCAAAAAGGAGGAGGTTCTCAATTCGGCCAGTATATTTTTCTTTTTTAATTCTCCGAGATCTAAGACACCTATGAACCTATCAAAATCAATGTCTTGCATAGTTCCCAACTTCTAGTCCCTTCAAAATTCCCCATACATTTAGTATGGAAAAAAAAAAATCCGCCATCTTGAATTTTTTTCCTACTCACCAGGTAGACCTCCGGGTTGTGATCATCTTTTGTCGAGAAACCGCTCCTCCATCTTTTATAGTCTCCGAGAGAGAGACGGACAAAATTTGCCGCCATTTTTTTTCCGCCATTTTGGAATTTTTTTTCAACTCACTGGCAACTGCTCGAGGTTTCGAATGACATTTGGTCGAGCACCCTCCACCTATGTACTATACCCTGGCCGTGCCCCTCGCCCGTCTCCGAACTCCTCACTCATCAGCTCTCGCCACCTTTCTCCGAGTCACATTCTTTGAGCTCTATACGACACCATGGGTGAAAAAAATTTTTTTCATACAAAATTTTACAGGAGAGGGGTGGAAATTTGAGACGTCACAGCTCGGCCGCCATCTTGTTTTTTTAATTTTTTTCACTTTTTCTGTTAATCGTTTACTAATTTTTACAATAATCCAAAATTTCAAAGAAATCGGTTGGAAAACAAAAGAGTTGCAAGATTCACGTCGGCCGCCATCTTGTTTTTCCGAAATGTCATAATTTTTCCCCACTCGAATCCCCCACCCGAACATATCTCCCGTACATCATTTTATCGTTTTTTGTCTCTTTCTAGGAGAACAATTATGTCAATCAGTGAGTCAGTCAGTCAGTGGTAATCGAGCTATATATATTATAAATAAACTAGCATTTGCTCGGTGCGCGAGCTGCTAAAGCAGCTCGCGGGAAGTGTTATTGCTACAAGTAGGGCGCGTGGGTGCGCGGCCCGCTAAAGCGGACCGCGATTGTTCGGCTTTATTTATTTCGCTCGGTGCGCGAGCTGCTAAAGCAGCTCGCGGGAAGTGTTATTACTACAAGTAGGGCGCGTGGGTGCGCGGCCCGCTAAAGCGGACCGCGATTTTTTTTACTCATCAAGTAGACCTTCGGATTCTGGTCATCTTTTGCCAAAAAATTTGTTCGAGCACACCCCACCTATCTGCAATAACCTGGCCGTGCTCCTCATTCACAAAAGAAAAAAAAGAAAAAAAAATGAAAAAAAAGAAAAAAAACAAATGTAAAATGAAAAAAATAAAAAGAAAAAAATCCCTATGAACCTATCAAAATCAATGTCTTGCATAGTTCCCAACTTCTAGTCCCTTCAATATTCCCCATACATTTTGTATGGGGGGAAAAAAAAATCCGCCATCTTGAATTTTTTTCCTACCCACCAGGTAGACCTCCGGGTTGTGATCATCTTTTGTCGAGAAACCGCTCCTCCATCTTTTATAGTCTCCGAGAGAGAGACGGACAAAATTTGCCGCCATTTTTTTTCCGCCATTTTGGAATTTTTTTTCAACTCACTGGCAACTGCTCGAAGTTTCGAATGACATTTGGTCGAGCACCCTCCACCTATGTACTATACCCTGGCCGTGCCCCTCGCCCGTCTCCGAACTCCTCACTCATCAGCTCTCTCCACCTTTCTCCGAGTCACATTCTTTGAGCTCTATACGACACCATGGGTGAAAAAAATTTTTTTCATACAAAATTTTACAGGAGAGGGGTCGGAAATTTGAGACGTCACAGCTCGGCCGCCATCTTGTTTTTTTAATTTTTTTCACTTTTTCTGTTAATCCTTTACTAATTTCTACAATAATCCAAAATTTCAAAGAAATCGGTTGGAAAACAAAAGAGTTGCAAGAATCACGTCGGCCGCCATCTTGTTTTTCCGAAATGTCATAATTTTTCCCAACTCGAATCCCCCCCCCAAACACATCTCCCGAACATCATTATATCGATTTCCGTCTCCTTCTAGGAGAACAATCGTGTCAATCAGTGAGTGAGTCAGTCAGTCAGTCAGTGAGTGGTAATCGAGCTATATATATTATAATATAATATAATATTATCATCACAATTCACATAATAATAATATTATTATAAATGCGAAAGTGTGTGTGTTGGTTTGTCCTTCAATCACACTGCAACAGAGCTACGGATCGACGGGATTTTTTGCATGGGTATAGTTGAGGTCCTGGAGAGTGACATGAATGCTTTTTATCCCGGAAAATCAAAGAGTTCCCGAGAGACTTTAAAAACTAAATCCACACGAACGAAGTCGCGGGCATCAGCTAGTATATAACTAGTGGTTCGCCCCGAACTGAGACCTCGCGGTAACGGTATCCCATGATTATTCATTCAATCGATACATGATAACCAAAACTGACATTATTATTATGCCCGTTTTCACCAAACATACCTAAATCATCCCCTAAGTAGGAGTCTCTTAACGTAGGTAGCTCCTAAATACAATCCTAAGTCCTAACATCCGTCCCAATATCCTTTTAGGTGTCCCGTACAGGATCGTGATAAATAAGTTGACAGAAAACATCAATCACCTAACTTATAGGTAGCCCGTAAAGGTTAGGGAACGTTAGTGAAAACATTGAATTATTATGTAGGTACTAACGAGTGAAACCGGGTTACGGGCATCTGTACAAATCGTCATCTATCGACGCGAATAGAAAATATACAATATTTAACTAAAATTTAACTAAAAAATAATTTTAATTGAATAATATGGTACAAAAAAAATTACAATACAATTATTGTATTATAATAAGTAACTAAATAATAATGGTCGACGCAAAACTGTTTTTGGGATAGGTCGTAGTCGTAACTCGTAGTTCCATGGGAATAGTTACTGACTGCGCCATCTATTAGCATTATTGTGAAGCTATGTTGATGCTATATGAATTACTGATGCCCATTAAAAATTAAATAATCTCGTTTCTTTATAATATTCATATAATTTTAGTATTTGTTGTTCAAGTACAGGATATAAGTGACCTAAAAAAATAAAATCAGTTTGAAAATCCATAGCGGATTTTCCTAGAGAGCGTCTTCAAGCGAGCGTATAAAATCGCCACTTTGAAAGCCCCCCATTTCGTCAATTTTAAGGGAAAAATTAAAAAAAAAATATTTTTGTACTCAGTTCAAAATTATCTTTAAAATGATACGTAACAATTTTATGTAACGCGATATTTTTTTTTTTACTTCGCATTCGCTTCTATGAGAGCCCCCCTGAAATAAAGATTTTTATAACTTTTTAAGCCATTTTCGGCTGGAGGCCATCGGTTTACATATTATATCTAAATTTGAAGTAATTACGTTCAGTAATTCAAAAGTTATAAGGCTCTGACAGACGGACGGACGGACGGACGGACAAGTGCAAATCGCTCTAGTTAACTCAGAGACCTCGCTTCGCTCGGTCAAATATCTATATTGAATACAGACTTACACAATACACTTTGAATAATCATCAATAATCCAGCTAGGAAAAATAGCACGCAATCGTGAATACGAATACATCTTCATGTTTTTTGTATTGTTTCTATGTGGTGACCATAAAAGTATATTCATTCAGTCGATAGATAAAATAAGAATATTAGTCACGCAGCACGCTTGTCGTTTATTCAGTGCTTGTCATAAACATGACTACCTAATTTGAAGAAAATCTGCCAAGTGCGAGTCGGGCCTCGTTCTTGTAGGGTTCCGTACATATGACCAAATCACTTTTTTTTAACTAGATACATATTAGATATCTTAGTAGTTAGATAGTACTAAATTAGCATATGGGGAAAAAATGTTCGTTTGTTTTGGTCACAACTTTGAAGGCCCCCCATTTCTTCATTTTTGAAGCTAAAAAATATTAAAAAAAGAAATATGTTTGAACTCCACATAATGAGCTCTAGACGATGACACCCCACATGCCATTGCCAGGGTAAAAAAATAAAATTTTATTTAGACTTCTTTTTCATGTATGGGAGCCCCCTTTATTTTTAATTTCATTTAATTTTTATAATTTGTTGTTTTAGCGGCAATAGAAATACACACTCTGTGAAAATTTCAACCGTCTATCTGTTACGGTTTACGAGATACAGCCCGTCTGCACAGAATATATAATAGTGCCGTCTGTCTGTTACGGACGGACATACGGACAGCGGAGGCTTAGTAATAGGGTCCCGTTGGCACCCTTTGGGTTTTGAACCCTAAAGGATCATTTAGATTCAAAGATCGTCACTAGTCTAGGAGCAAGCTATAGTGGATTCCTGCAACATTTTATGTGTATTTGTCTATGAACTTTGCATACATTATCGTACACGGCTGGCTGCATTCAGTTTCCTACATTGCAAATGGTAACTAAGTTATCGAAGTCAATGAACACAATATCCAGGTATAGGACTACTTGAAAATAGGGTAACCACGTCTAACTACTATAACCTATACCAGGGATTCCCAGACTATTTTGGGCAAGTGACCCCTTTTCCAAAATGAACTGATACCATAGCCAAATAACTTTAAAAATCCTATCTCTAGTTTTTCCTATTGATACAAAATACCAATTTAAAAACTTCGCAGTTGGTTAAGTGAGTAAACTAGACATCATTTTCTCTTCAAAATTTTATAATATAAAGAGACATACTTCCTACTAAAATATTAATTATTTATTATAACAAGTCGGTACACGTAACACAACTTATACAGTACCTTGAAAGTTTCACATAATAACTTGTGTTAATTAATAGGTGTCGATTTTTAGACCGTGTCAACCCCCAAAATCAGTTCTCGTTTATGTCGACCCCTGGGAAACAGATTTCGACCTCAAGGGGTCGATATCGACCTCTTTGAGAATCCCTGACCTATACTATGTCGATCCTAACAGGTTCCAACAAAAGCAGACTTCTTTTCCAGCATATACATAATTATTTAGTTCTCTAATGTAAAGTTGAAAATCTACAAAAAAAGAAAATCAAAGCTTAAAACGAAAAGGGTTACATTCAACTAAAGTGGAATACAAAAGGTATTAGGTTAAAGGTATATTTGCATTCCACTTTAGTTCATTTAAGTGTTTAAGTGGTGATAGAGAGAGCTACGCTTGGAACATTCGAGCTCTCGACTCTAACTTTCCAACTTCTAACTCATGCCCGTAATCAAAATATTAGGAATGAGGAGATCCGTAGGAAACCAGAGTTACTGTCATAGTTCACTGAATTGCGAAGCTGACGGGCAATCGGCCTCCATAAATTATAATACATAGTTCGAGGAACCGATAATGATAATAATCATTGCCTTCTCAAGGTTTTGGATTTAGTAACCTTGCACCGGAAATCCCAGTGCGTGTTGGCAGACCCTTATTAAGTAGACTGATGAAAAAAAATTATAAGTCGCAGGTAGTGGAATAAGATCACGCCGTGTGAAAATCTCTACAAGAGACTATCTCCAGCAGAAGATGTTTTTTGGTTAACAATGAGTGCGTAAAAATTAGCAGCATCGTAGCTGCAGGGAGTTTTGAAGAAAAATGACAACTTTTCAAAAAGTTTTTATCGAAGGACATTAAAAAAAGTAGGGTTCTTGTCTTGGCGTGTATTCATGAGGTCAGTCTTAGCAAAAATGTTTTAAATTGAATGCAGTATAATACTTATTTAGTCATCACATTTACTTTAGTGTTTCACAACATGACATTAGAAATCAAACATTGCACTGTAGGTCAAACTAATTCAACCTTAGGCCTAGCGCAAACATACAACTTTTAGTTGAACAACCATTTAGTAATGTTTCATAAATTTATAGGAATGTACTGCGATCATAGAATGTGCGCAAACTATCAATACGATAGTTGCTCGACAAAAAAATCAAAAAGCCGTAAGGTAAGGCGCATACATACAACTTTTACATCGACTAAACTGTTTAGTCGAGTTGTGTACTTTTCGTGAATTCCACACAAATAAACTATAATCAAAAGCAAATCGTACGGCTTTTTGATTTTTTTGTCGAGCAACTATCGTGTTGATTGTTTGCGCAATGCGCACATTCTATGATCACAGTACATTCCTATAAACTTATGAAACACAACTAAATAGTTTTTCAACTAAAAGTTGTATGTTTGCGCTAGGCCTATCGATTTGCTTTTGATTATAGTTTAGTTGTGTGGAATTCATGAAAATTACACAACTCGACTAAACAGTTTAGTCGATGTAAAAGTTGTATGTATGCGACTTACCTTAGTCTTTTCTGAGCGCCCTTTAACAAAAGATGCGTCCGAGAAAAACATGACTAATGTTTACCCTACCTGCATATTAAATAGTCTGAACTAAGTCAGCATGGGTAGTAGAACTATTTATATACTAGAAGTAACTGTTGTAGTAGGTATGTAGATGTAGAACGGAGGTCCTATTTGACTGCGAGTTTCAATGACCATTTAAGTTACGAAATTTATGTTGAATTTTGTCGTAAATGTTAGAACGCTTGACAACAGGTTATATCTATTACCATTTTGTTGTCAGGCACTTTGCACCTTTTGTTCTCGGGACATTCTTGAATATTTTGTTTATATGTACTTTATTGGTGATTTTACCCTCCTTTCAGCGGGGTACGAGGTTCAATCATAAGTACGCGTTTCTGACTTTTCAGAGTTGTGTGCGTTTATCTAACTAAAATATTACCTGTGTGCCTGACAGTTCTCCATAATGTTTTCAAAAGCGGGTGAAGTCTGCCAATCCGCATTCGGTCAGCGTGGTGGATTATGGGCTATGGCCTACACTTTTTCCATTCGAGAGGAGTTCTCTGCCCACGTTCGGGCCGGCGATTTCATGAGAAGATTGATAATAAAAACTCTAAGTGGAAATGAGTCTATAGATAAGAGCACCAGTTTACGAAATAGCTCATCGAGTCGAAAGTTAAGTAGCCTGTAGCAGATAGCAGTGGGCGGGAAACATAGATCAGAGTAGATAGACATTGGTGTTCCAAAGTTATCAAAGAGCGACATTGGAAGAACATTGGAAGATCCTATCCTCCTGCATCTCACTAGCTGGACACCAGTGGTGCAAGATCGGATTCTTTGGCGATCCTTGCAATAGATTAAGTTTTATTTGTCACTAGATGATGCAAGCTTCTTCGTCCACGTAGATTTAGTTTTAAAAAATCCCGTGGGAACCATCTCTTACATTTTCTGGGAGAAGAAGTAGCCTATGTCACTCTCCAGGTTCTCAACCCTTGCAAAAATTACGTCAATCCGTTGCTTTGTTGCGGCGTGATTGAAGGACAAACCAACAAACCAACAAACAAATAAACTTTCGCATTTATAATATTAGTAAGGATTAGTAAGGAAGTAGGGATTATAATTTTTGTAGAGACAAGATCAAAACTATCTGCATCAAGGGCTTCAAGCTAAGGTATGTGACCAATCTAATTATCACGAGTATAACCGTAAAATTCCAAACACTTACGAAGGTGTTTCTAAACGACTCTTTTGATCATCCGCAATTGACACATAGTATTTAAAATATGTTAATTTTGTAATAAACCACATAGAAGATAACTTTATAGCTGAAGTGAAGGTTGATCTCACGATTGAACACGCTTATTGCGTTACTTTAACATAGCATAGCAAGTTATTGAAAAAAAAATTAGTATTGCTGTACAAACAATCGAAACGAAAAAGTACCTAAGACAAATTAAGTTCTTCACTTTAGTCCTACACCTATACCTTAGAAAGCACCACTCCTCCTCTAAAATGTTCCATAGAATGCGGAAAACCGCTACGTAAATGTCATGTTTTTTTATTTATTAAATGACAAGATAGCCCTTGACTGCGGTCTCACGTGATGGTAAGTGACGATGCATTCCAGAAAGTTAGTGGGCTTACTTGGCAGTTTTAATTAAACCCATACCCCTTTAATGTATGAGCGAAGTAAAACTCCAATAGCGCAAAGGTTAAGGCGCGGACTGAAAACCGAAAGGTTCAATCTCTAGCTTAGCCCACTAGCTAGTTCTACGCTTATTCCAACATCTGTTTCAAATATAGACAAAATTAAAAATATGCGTAGTGGCGCCGCGACGCAGCGTGTGGTATGTCTCTAAAATTTTTCTTCCAAAAATATGATTAGGCAACGTTGAAAGATTACAGCATTCATTCATTAGAGATGGCATCATCTAATACATACAGTACGACTAACAAAAGAAACTCAAAAATATATACGAATTTGAACCTTAGTTGTTTAGCAGTATTGTTTATAATTGCATGGATTAGCATGTTACCAGTGAATCGTGACAGCAAACGCGAAGGTTTTGAGATTTTGAATATGACTCAAGTTGAAATGTGTCTGACTATTGAGTAAGAGTGATTTTTGTTATTAAGTAATTTCATTTCATACTTCATAGATTTAGGATTGGGAGCTTAACCTAAGCTCCCTATCCTAAATCTATGACTTCATCTCTATTGTTATGAAGTTGTAATTTTTACAATAGTAAAATTATATTAGGTACAAAATCTGATTTGAAGTTCGAATCTCGTTCGCATCTCTAACTTTTCAGAGTTAAATGTGGGTTTTAATAAAAAAATAAACCTTGTTTTATCAGACATGATCGCGAAGAAACCTGATTTTCTGGGAATTCCATAATATTATCAAAGGTGTGTGATGTCTGCCAATCCTTAGTAAGCCGGTGTAGTGGACTATGGCCTGAGACTATGGCCTAAACCCTTCTCATTCTGAGAAGAGACCCGAGCAGTGTTTTGGCGATGAGTTGAGACGATGCTGATGACTTTATCTCATTTATTTGAAAAAGATGGTTTTTGATCATAATTTAATTTACAAAGAAAGCCGGGGTAAGATAGCTATTAATAATATCTGTACATGCATTATAAATATGTCCGTAGCTTCTGGATACGCAAATCGAATCACGGGTGGTCCCTCTAAAAATGGAATGGCAATCGCAAATCAATAAATAATAATATTCGACATACCATGCATACCTCTGGAAATTTTATTGAAACAGTTCGTTGAACTGGTTTCTTGCATCTTCCTTATCTTATCTTAAAATATTTTAATTTACCCTTTATGCTTTATAAGTGATATTGAATTAGTAGCCATCCATCATCGGAGTTTATCTTCATTTAATTTAACTGGTGTTCGATCGTTATTTCGTGTAACTGTGTGTACTTCATTTTGATAAGCGATGGACGTCCACTTCTGGGCAATGAACATGCCTGTGTTGCGGTTCTATGCCACGTAGTAACCGATTAGGGCTCTGTGTGCATTGAATTATTATGTTCTAAAGTCTGTCTGAAGTGTGTGAGTAGAAGCAGTGATAGCCTAGTGGTTACGACTGTGGTCTCCTATTCTGGAGGTCGCAGGTTCGATCCCGGGTACGCACCTCTGATTTTTTCGGAGTTAAGTGCGTTTAAGAAATTAAATATCACATGCTTCAACGGTGAAGGAAAACATCGTGAGGAAACCTGCACACCTGAGAGTTCTCCATAATGTTCTCATAAGGTGTGTGAAGTCCGCCAATTCGCATTGGGCCAACGCGGTGGACTATGGCCTATAACCCTTCTCTGAGAGGAGACCTCGCTCAGTAGTGAGCCGATGATGGGTTGATAATGATGATGATGATGATGAAAGTCTGTGTGTGGTTGTTTAAACTGCCATAATCTCTTACAACTTACAAGTCGTCACGCACGCGTCATTTTGCCGTTGCTCGCGCCGTAATATATTCATAACAAAATAAGTGAACACCTGCCTATAACTCTTGTGTTTTAGAATTGATTTTTTCTTTTTCAGAAATACTAGAGAGCAAAATAAAATAGCTGTAAAAGTTGTTTTATTTTGCTTGTACAAAAATAAATAGATAATTTTTCCAATACTGTTTACGAAAATCTGAGGAAGTGTTTGTTTACTTTTGCAAATATTTGTATTGGTATTTTCTAATTTAAATTTAAAAGCTTGTAAAACTGTTCTTTATCGCTTAATATAAAATTAACTTTGATCAGTCGTGAAAAAAAATCAACCCGCTCCTATCTTAGGTTGCTTGTGTTCTTAGGCAATTCGGTTAAGGTAGTATAGGCACAGAATATATAATAGTACTGCATAGGTACCATTGAAACATTCACTTCATGCTGTTTGTTTTCAATCAAGGAAATTAAAGATTAACGTAGTATTAGAAAAATATTCTCGAAGTAAAATAGACTATAGAATGAAGAAAAATATTATTCTGTTTAAAAATTTTCAACGGACACACAATATGCTGTTTTACAAAAGGTATTTTAATGGTGGAGATTGATTTTGACTGAGTGCCAGAAGTCAAGTAGACGTTTTTATGATGAAAGATAAGTGTTCACGAACCTCGCAGATGAATGGATTGAATGAATGATTTTTATATTTTCCTGAAATCTTATGTGTCAATAACACTAACGACCAAGAAGCCTTAAAATACCTGGTCAAGTTAAGCAATTATCTTTAAAAAAAACATTAGATAGTAATAAAAATCTAAAATGAAGAAGCTTTAATTTTTTTTAGGTGTCATTGATTGATTAGTCTGTTACTAAATGTCGTTAGCATGAAGCTTAAAAATCCTACATTTATATTTCAAAATAAAAAAGAAATAAATCGTCTTCATTTTAGATTTTTAATACTCTTGAAGGTTTTTAAAGATTATTGCTTAACTTGATTAATATTTTCCTCTCCCATCCAAATAAGCGTAAAACTATGGATACGGTTTTCAGTCTGCACCTTTAACCGTTGGGCTATTGTAACCCATAATTGGATCTTAGATAGTAAACGGTTCTAGCTTTAATATTCAATACCCTAAAGTAGGTGTTTATTCAATAATGCCCTTTTCAATATCGCAACGGTTAAGGGTTCAGACTGGCCCATTGGACGAGGATTTTTACCCGAAAGGTGTACTAATGTCGTACCCATCCTAACACAAGTTTTACATTTATTTGGAAGGGAGAGAGAAACATAATACACGTTCATACATCATGATGATCTTTAAAAAATTTACAGCTAGAGTACAGCCCTATGGTTTTCGTGAACGATAATTGTATCTAAAAATTATTTAAGTGTTAATGAGCAATTTATTTAATTTAATACCTTAAAGAAAATCTAAAACTCATGCCACAATTAAAATTGTGAGAGATCAACATATTAAAATAAAATTATAGCTTTAGGCCCGCTTGCAGAAACGCCGGGTTATCCTTTAAACCCAGAGATAGCTGCTGCTTTGACAGATTTCGTATAAAGCTTCTGTCAAAATTACAAATTTATTCCTGGGTTAAACCTAACCCGGCGTCTCTGCAAGCGGACCTAAAGAGCTTAACGGGAACTCTCAAAAATAATTTGCATTTAAACCGTAGTCATTAAAGCCTGCGGCCGATGTTTAATTGAAACGCGAAAGAGGAATTCTCTCGAAAATGATTTGTACGTGATTCTTTTTGTTATTTCAAAATGGGATTTCTCTGGTAAAATGTAATTTAATAATGAGTTCACGTTGAGTTATGAACAATAGAGACGCAGAACTTATATATTAAAACGCAGCTTTAGATGGACCTATGAATAAAACCCTATCATTATATCTGGATGAGAAAACCGCATCTACAGCGTAAGAGTCAAAAGAAGCCCAAATTTTTCAAAACAAAAAAAAGTAGTTAATTACTAAGCATTTGACGCAATTAAAGAGAAAAAACTCACAAAGTCAACACTGTTTATACAAAACTTAAAAAATAAGTGCAATATGTTATATAAATATAGTATACCATAAAACTAAAGTATCTACACCATCCAAATTAATTTTTAGATTTCGATATTTATTTTGGATGGAATGTCACTGAGCTGGTTTTGGGACTTGGAGACTATACCGACCTACTTTTCGTAGCCGCCTTTGTTGTTACATTGGTACGTAATTGGCCGTAACGTAGGGAGTTACCGGCACAAAAGGTTTTATGGGATTACGGGATTGCAACATAGGTACTTCACGTAGTACCTATGTTACAATCCTGTGATAGAGTCTGGGTAGGACAGCTCTCGAGGTGGAACCTGTAACTATTTATAATATATTTTAAAGGAACATAATAATTTATCTCTATGATTTCTGATATATTTTTTTTTATTCGATGACAAGCTAGTCCTTAACTGCGATCTGACCTGATGGTAAGTGACGATGCAGTCTAAGATGGTAGCGGGCTAACTTGGAAGGGGTATGGAAGTGAACATTCAACCCATACCCCTAATTGGTGTCTACACGACATCATGCCGGAACGCTAAATCGCTTGGCGGCACGTCTTTGACAGTAGGGTGGTAACTAGCCACGGCCAAAGTCTCCCACCAGAGCAGACCAGAAACAATTCAGCAATTATAAATTCCCAAATTGACCCCGCCGGGAATCGAACCCGGGACCTCCCAGTTATAAGACAACAGCGCTCACCACTGAGCCAAGGAGGTCATCAAAATTCTTGTACATACATCTTAAGTTACGACGTGATAATATGATAAAGATAGCGATGTTATTCATCATCAGCAACCCATCAACGGCTCACTACTGAGCGCAGGTCTCCTCTCAGAGAAGGGTTACAGGCCATAGTCCACCACGCTGGCCCAATGCGAATTGGTGGACTTCACACACCTTCGAGAACATTATGAAGAACTCTCAGATGTGCAGGTTTCCTCACGATGTTTTCCTTCACCGTTGAAGCAAGTGATAGTTAATTGCTTAAACGCACTTGACTCCGAAAAGTCAGAGGTGAGTACCCGGGATCGAACCTGCGACCCCCCGAATAGGAGACCACAGTCCTAACCACTAGGCTATCACTGCTTCGCGATTTTATTACTAGAGCTAAAAAAAGTCCAGTGGCAACAATGTATGGGAGATGGTCGGTCTCCTTTATTAACGAGAAAATTCGCCACTAGAGTTCTCATTTATTGCCAGTCAGGTTTTGCCGGTTTTGATGGACAAAACCGCCTCTAATGTATAACACAACTCTCTGAGTTTACCTATATTTCTACCGCACCGGCTGCCAATATAAGTCTGAAAGCCTTAATTGTAAATCGGATCACAATTTGTAAATGAAAATAAATCGAATATTTTAATTTTAAATATTTTCGTCACACAAAAATTTTATTCATGAACACACACAGAAGCGCAGTGTTGGCAGACTCCCCACTCATTGGACCGACGATATCAAACGAGTTGCAGGGAGCCGCTGGATTCAGGCGGCGCAAGACCGAAGCCTGTGGAGGTCCATGCAGGAGACCTTTGTCCAGCAGTGGACGTCTAAAGGTCAACCTTTATCAATAAAGAAGAAGAATATTATAAATGCGAAAGTGTGTTTGTTTGTTGGTTTGTCCTTCAATCACGCCGCAACAGAGCAACGGATCGGCGTGATTTTTGGCATGGGTATAGTTGAGGACCGTGGTCCGTGAGAGACTGAGAGTGACATATGCTATTTTCATCCCGGAAAATCAAAGAGTTCCCGTGGGACTTTGTAAAACTAAATCCACGCGGACAAAATCGAAGGCTTCAGCTAGTTAGATAATATTTTGGCAGATTTTCAATACAAAAACTGACAGAACGCCTTATTTATTCCTCTGTTAAACGTCACTTGACGTAGGTAAACTCCAAGAGAATATTCCGTTTGGTGAACTCTGCACTAGAAGTAGAGAGTTGGAGAGTATTACCAACTATCGACTCTTATTAACATTTTAACATTGTGTTGTACGGACAGAATGTCAAAAGTCAGACATCTTGAAATCAGAAGCTTAGAGAAGGTGACCGGACTCTCATTCTGCGCAGACTCAAGACAAAATTAAAACGAGAAAGATGTCAGGACATATTTATGTCTCGTTTCAACTATATCCCAATGTGATTCCGAAAGAACTATTGGATTTGCCAAAGGAAATACCTAGACTGTTTTTATTTCAATTTAAGGATGATTATACGGGTCTGCCCGCGAAATTCAAATTTAATTTGGTTTTTCGCAATTTGTAAACTGACTAATTTGTGAGTAACTCACGTCCAACTCGGTATTTTGATTAATTTATTCTTAAACTGGTCACTTTCAAGTAAAGATTTTTATGTAAACCTGTGAAGATGATAATTCTACTGGCGCAATTAGAATGCCATTAGCCTAGTTTGTCGTATTAGTTTACAAAATGGGAAAAACCAAATTAAATTTTAATTACGCGGGCAGACTCGTATAATCCACCTCAAAAGGCGGACTTAGGGCGACTTAACGTGTATGCGTGCAAGAAGAGATGTGTGTGAGAGCTGCAAGAAGAGGAGTAGGTAAGAGAAAGTTTATGACTTCATGTACACGTGTACTCATTTTCAGTAATGTTGTTTTCACATCATTTAACATTCCGCCGGATAACTATTTACAATCTATGTCATTAATTATTATCATTCATGCCCAAAGCTCACAGTCACATCGTCACGCTTTATTGACAACCTCACCATGATTTGCTTAAGAAAATTCAAACAAAAATGTACTTATTTAAAGAAAGTAGTCAGGTGTACAGGTACAGGTGTCATAGGTAGGTGATCTAGCCTAGTGGTTAGGATTGTGGTCTCCTATTCGGGAGGTCGCAGGTTCGACCTCTGACTTTAGAAGTTTATGCAATTAAATATCACATGTTTCACTGTGAAGGTAAACATCGTGAGGAAACCTGCACACCTGAGAGTTCCCCACAATGTTCTCAAGGGTATGTGAAGTCCGCTAATTTGCATTGGGCTAGCGTAGTGGAGCTATGGCCTACCTGAGACCTCTGAGAGGAGACCTAGTAGTGAGCCGTTGATGGGTTGCTGATGATGATGAAGAGTCAGGTGTACATTGTGATTTGTGAAATGAGTATATTATGTGCACCTATTTTTTATTTAATAATAATAGGTATTATTCACAGTATGTGTAGTATATAGGCAGTAGACATCATAATGTCTACATTGCTCATACAGCAAATAGTGGGTAGAAGCAAAACATAGAGGCGCATAAATACGGGCACCACTAGGTGGGGGGACTCAGTCGTGTGTAAGCCACGGACAGAGTAGTACGCAAGTGAAGTGTGTGTGTGCTATTACGTACTATAGAATACATGTGTACATGAGTACATGTGAATTCTATATTATGAATGTAGGTATAGGTACTGAGAAAGTATAAGCTCCAAAATTTTTTTCGGGTAGTTATTGACATTACCAGACTGCTGAAATATAATCATAAATCCATAGATTATCCATAAAGATAGATTTAGGATTGGTAGCTTAGTCGAAGCTACCAATCCATCATTTAAAAATAATAATGAATAATTTAATGATTTAATAATAGACTATATAAATTAAAACAACGTAACATAAAAAAAATATTAAATAAGTGTCATAAACCCTTTTGAGGCTCAAAAATGTACTGTGTATTTATAATCTCTTTGTTGAATTTTTGAGGTAACCCACTTTCACGCCAGCGGTTCCTTATTAGCATATTATGTAGTTAACATGCAGACATACTTACAGCGGACACGATACGTTCGATTGTATAATGTATGTTCTATTTATAGAATAGATATGCGCTTACTGTGAATATTATTTTTATGTCAAACTAAATACACAAAATAGAAAGGTACTAAATGTTTGTTCAAGTAAACATGCTTATATGGCAAGCGTAGTCGAGAATATTTTAAACGTATGAAGCTTTTAATTTGTATTAAAAAAATACGCTGGAATAAACTAGCGGCACGCTATGATGGCCGGTTTGACGTTTGTCCGCTCATGAAGTTCCGTATTAATTGATAACGACTTTGAAGGAAATAATTGTATTACTTTATTGACGATAGTGATGTGCAGAGATTCATAAATTTTATCGAATGTAGTTTTAGGTTTAGGACTCAAAATTTATTTATTAAATTGATTTCTAAAATGTATACAAGTGTAGAAAAATCAGTTTGCACCATTTAAGGGGTGAATGTACTTGTGAATATGAACAATTTTCACTATGTGGACAAACCTCTGAAATCGCAAAAAAATATCAGCTGTTTCATACAAAAGGTAAAATTTTTATTTTTATATGATATATACCACAACTCGGCATTTAGTTTTCTAAATTGAAAATTTTTAAAAATGGAATCTAATACGATCGTCACATAGGATCGCTGGCTAGCACAACTACTACCTCCGGCAAACTCGCGTCAATGCTCAATGCAAAACAAAGCAGTTTCGAATTGACGTTGCTTCGAAAAGTATAAACTGTCAGTGCAATGCGATTGTGATATAGTTTTGACCTGGCTTTGGATTTCAAATATTGATACTGCATTACTGTTGACCCTTGCTCGTGATAGCAGTGACGACAGTGAAAATAGTAGTATGGACGAATCTGATTAATTATGGCCTTTTGTGGCACCTTTTTTGGTATCTTTTGTATTCATATGTTTCTTGTGTGCATATAAAGTATGTATATTCATTTTCATTCAAATATTCAGTTCGTTCAAATAAATTAAATAAACATATACATTTTTGTTTTATTAAACCTATTTAATCAGGTACAAAAACAAAACTTAATTGTTTTTGTTCGAGAATAAATTGACATTCCACATCACTATTGTAATGTGTCAAACCGGCCATCATAGCGTGCCGCTAGTGTAGTTATAGAGGTTGTAGGCGACGACAAAGAGAAACAATTTGAATGTCTCTATTTTGGCGGTGATTGTTAAACATGAAAATGGAGATCCACGAAACTAATGTGAATTATGGTAAATTGTACTAGAAAATGTCAAAAATATTCTAAATATTAACTATAAAAATATTCTAAATATTCTAATATAGTTTTTGCCCACGACTACGTGTACGTGGAATAAGGTTTCTTTTAAATTCTGCGATTTTTATTTTTTTGGATTAACCTAATTATGTAAACTACTCAAAGTTGTGGATTACACGCGGGCGAGACCGTGGGCATTATTTATTTCTTATCGTAAAATGTTGCATTAATATAAATTATGTATTAATTACGCAATTTTATTTCAACTGCAATCTTCCCAAACGCCTACTACCACATCCTACAGATTTGCCTATAAAATGCATTATTTGGCGTGTGCTGAGAAAACTATTGACGATATATAAAAATTATGTACTACATGATTAAAGTGCTCATGATTCTCTACAAAAAATTCCCCGAGGGAAATTAACTATCATATTTAAGTCACAATAGTAGCTTTTGTATTCTAAAATTTAATTAGATCGCCTTTATTATCGCAGTATTAATTCTTCAATACTAATACACATTATAAAAGTCGAAAGTGTATTTGTTTGTTGGTTTGTCCGTCAATCTCGCTGCAACAAAGCTACGGATTGACGTGATTTTTTAGATAGTTATATTTGAGAACCTGGAGGGTGACATAGGCATCGCCGAAAATCAAAGAGTTCCGCGGGATTTTAAAAACGAAATCCACGCGGACGAAGTCGCGGGCATCAGCTAGTGTTAATATTTTATCATTAACGGTAATTCACCCTGCGTGATGACTGATGAGCAACTGGTACTTAGTAACTAATTAAAACGATAAGATATAACAGTATACCTAATTCTCGCCGAGAAATTCGATAGCAACAGTTTCTTGGTACATATACTAGTTTCACAGGTTTCCTGATAATATGAGCAAAACAGAGGACGTTTTTATTGTTCTTTGGATTGACACTGGTTTATTTATAATGCTAACCACATTCCTAAAAACAAGTCGAACCCATCTGCCTGTCTATTTCAGTGTACATCCTACTTGTATTAGGTTCATCTTCATACTACGTCCTAAATGCAATATTATTATCACAACTTCAAGTAGCTTATCAGAATGTATCCTGCATGTACTAATAAGTCCAAGCACACAATATATGAATGTCCTTTTTATTTTTATTCCCAGGAAAGTATTAGAAACAATATGTAAACAACACATTTTTATTACAAACTAGCTGATGCCCGCGACTTCGTGCGAATGGATTTAGTTTTTAAAAATCCCGCGGGAACTCTTTCATTATCCGAGATAAAAGTAGCTCTCCCGGTCTGAGGAACCACTACTACATCCATTACTATACCCATGCAAAAAATCGCATCAATCCGCTGTTCTGTTGCGACTTGCGACGTGATTGAAGGACAAACCAACAAACAAATACACTTTCGCATTTATAATATCAGTAATGCTTTATTATAACACTTTTTATAATTTTTATAATTGTCAAATTTTTTTTGTTACTCCATGTCAGATGCGTTTTTGTTATACCACGTTTTATAGTGACTTGGCGGAAACGCGGTCGAACGGGATAAAAAGTATCCTATGTCCGTCTCCTGGTTCTAACCTACCTCTCCACCAATTTTCAGTCAAATCGGTTCATCCGTTCTAGAGTTATAAATAGTGTAACTAACACCAGTTTCTTTTATATATATAGATTTAATGAATTTCTTAATGTTAAATCATGTAATGTTGCATGAAAAAAATCGGCTGGGCATCCAGCTGACTATGAGATCGTGTAACTTAATTATTACAATGGATTTTTTAGCTATACTTACATTGATATTGTAATAATTTATTTTGAAACGAGCAGCTGTTGAGTTTCTTGCCGGCTCTTCGCGCAGAATCTGCATTCCGTACCGGTGGTAGAGACTCGACGTGTCATAAGACCCACAGGTTGGCCTAAATAAAATAAATAATTTTGATTTGTTTTTGAATATTTTGGCCTGCCTTCAGTCCGCCATTTCGATTTTTTTCCACAATAGCGGTCACTTATTAAACCTGCATAAATCAATAAGTGGCATCAATATAAAAACTAGCTGATGCCCGCGGTAACTCTTTAAATTTTGATATTCCTGGATAAAAGTAGCCCATGTCACTCTCCAGGTCCACAACTATACCCATGCAAAAAATTACGTCGATCCGTAGCTCTGTTGCAGCGTAACTGAAGGATAAACCAACAAATAAACATACTTTCGCATTAATAATAATATTGGTAAGATTCATAGGTATGAGATAAAAACTTCTAAAGCGTCACGTTTCCGAAATATTACGAGCTATCAAAAATACCTAGGTAATGGTGGCGCCTATCATCTATATCAATTAAAAATATCAATTATCAAAATGAGAAAAAAAATGAAAAATACAATATATTCGCAATCACCTTTTCAAACCCTATTTAATTTTAATTTGATACCCCACTCGATAGGGTTTGAAGAAAAAAAATTTTTGAACCCATTTTGAATTTTTCAAATTTTTATGTTCTCGTTGACACTCGCGCTGGTATGGCGAATCTAACGACGTGTTATTTTTATCAAAATTGGCCTACGCCTTGGTCTCTAGAGTGCCACAAAGGAACAAACATACATAGACTGATGAACACATAACCCTGTCCGTTCCGAAGTCGGCTGAAAACACGGACACGAGAGTGATTGCATTTTTTGTTAAATTTTTATTATTTTAAGTCGTTCGTTTTAATGCAGCTATTTCTATCCTTTAGATGTGGTTTATATTTTCACAATCTGTAAAATGTACATCAACGTGTACCTAATTCTTTAAGTTATGACGATTTAGATAAACGAAAATTTATTACGGTTTTCTACTGATTTTATCGATCTTTTTATTATGTAGGTAGTTGATTTATTACTATTTTATTATATCTGTAATGTTATCGAAACCTATGAAAATAGTACATTTTAAAAAAGTATTGGCGTGTGAAAATAACCGGATAAACGTAAAAAGTTAAAAATATAGGTAACTAGCGGATGCCCACGACTTCGTCCGCGTGGATTTAGTTTTTAAATTCCCTCGAGAACTCTTTGATTCTCCGGGATAAAAAGTAGCCTATGTCACTCTCCAGGTCCTCAATAGCTATACCCATGCAAAAAATCAAGTCAATCGTTGCTCTGTTGCAGCGTGATTGACGCACAAACCAACAAACAAACGTACTTTCGCATTTATAATCTTAGTAAGGATTAGTAAGATAAGTTGTCCATTTGGGTTAAGACTATTTCGCAATCTAACATCGTTTGCTACCAACACATAGTAATACTCGTAATAACAACGTTCGAGATTTAGGTTGCTAGGTTGCCTAGCAACCTAAACCTCGAACTGTATATATGACTGTCGTATAATTAACATATTTTAATTTGCAATAACAAATATTGATGTCAATAATTAAGATAAAAATTATCCTATCTTTTAAGTTGGACCAAATTACAGATAGTTTCGAAGTTTGATCAAAAACAGTTCTGTAGTTTTCAGTTTATCCCGAACATACATCGTGACACGAGATCTATTTAAATAAAAATCTCGTGTCACGATGTATTTTCGGGATAATCTCGTGACACGAGATCTATAATTATAAATAAAAATCTCGTGTCACGATATATGTTCGGGATAAACTCGAAAACTATTAGACAATTCCACGGCTGATTTTGAATCCGACTCATCTGTAACAACTCATCTCTTTTGGAATTATGTACGTTTAAAACAATTAAATATCATTTGTAAGTAATACATCGTCAGGAAACAGAGCTATGAATGAGAGTAAGCCATAATCGACCGAGCGAAGCGAAGGTCTTTGAGTCTACTTGAGTGAATTTGCACTTATCCGTCCGTCCGTCCGTCCGTCCGTCCGTCCGTCTGTCAGAGCCTTATAACTTCTGAATTACTGAACGTAATTACTTCAATTTTAGATATAATATGTAGACCGATGGCCTCCAGCCGAAAATGGCTTAAAAAATTATAAAAATCTTTATTTCAGGGGGGCTCTCATAGAAGCGAATGCGAAGAAAAAAAAATTTTTTGCGTTTCATAGGGTTACAGTACCTCATTTTAAAGATAATTTGGAACAGATTACAAAAGTATTTTTTTTTAATTTTTTTCCTAAAATTGACGAAATGGGGGGCTTTCAAAGTGGAGATTATATTTGACCTCACAACGGAATAACCATTGAAAGCTGGGGCTTGAAAGTTTTATAATTTTAGCGTAATATCATGTACTTGAACAACAAATACTAAAATTAGATAAATGTAATAAGGAAACTAAATTATTTAACTTTTAATGAGCAGCAACAACAGAACTTCACAATGATGTCAATAGATGGCGCTCTCATCTCATATAGCAAATGCAGCTATATGTAACATATAATTCAATTAAAATTACTAGTGGTTCGCCCCGAACTGAGACCTCGCGGTAACGGTATCCCATGATTATTCATTCAATCGATACATGATAACCAAAACTGACATTATTATTATGCCCGTTTTCACCAAAAATACCTAAATCATCCCCTAAGTAGGAGTCTCTTAACGTAGGTAGCTCCTAAATACAATCCTAAGTCCTAACATCCGTCCCAATATCCTTTTAGGTGTCCCGTACAGGATCGTGATAAATAAGTTGACAGAAAACATCAATCACCTAACTTATAGGTAGCCCGTAAAGGTTAGGGAACGTTAGTGAAAACATTGAATTATTATGTAGGTACTAACGAGTGAAACCGGGTTACGGGCATCTGTACAAATCGTCATCTATCGACGCGAATAGAAAATATACAATATTTAACTAAAATTTAACTAAAAAATAATTTTAATTGAATAATATGGTACAAAAAAAATTACAATACAATTATTGTATTATAATAAGTAACTAAATAATAATGGTCGACGCAAAACTGTTTTTGGGATAGGTCGTTAGTCGTAACTCGTAGTTCCATGGGAATAGTTACTGACTGCGCCATCTATTAGCATTATTGTGAAGCTATGTTGATGCTATATGAATTACTGATGTACATTAAAAATTAAATAATCTCGTTTCTTTATAATATTCATATAATTTTAGTATTTGTTGTTCAAGTACAGGATATAAGTGACCTAAAAACATAAAATCAGTTTGAAAATCCATAGCGGATTTTCCTAGAGAGCGTCTTCAAGCGAGGGTATAAAATCGCCACTTTGAAAGCCCCCCATTTCGTCAATTTTAAGGGAAAAATTTAAAAAAAAATATTTTTGTACTCAGTTCAAAATTATCTTTAAAATGATACGTAACAATGTTATGTAACGCGATATTTTTTTTTTTTACTTCGCATTCGCTTCTATGAGAGCCCCCCTGAAATAAAGATTTTTATAACTTTTTAAGCCATTTTCGGCTGGAGGCCATCGGTTTACATATTATATCTAAATTTGAAGTAATTACGTTCAGTAATTCAAAAGTTATAAGGCTCTGACAGACGGACGGACGGACGGACGGACGGACGGACGGACGGACAAGTGCAAATCTCTCTAGTTAACTCAGAGACCTTCGCTTCGCTCGGTCGATTATTTAGTCATTTAGCAAACATCAATAAAACTTCACGTTGCAGTTTGGTTTTACATGTTTTCTGATCGTGTCGATAGTTGACGCTGTGTACAAGTAATTTAATTTGAATGTTCCAAAAAACTATACCTAAGTTTGATTGAGGCCTTGAGGATTTCACTATAACAGTTCCCTAACCTTTACGGGCTACCTATGTTAAGTTAGTTGACACTTTCTGTCAACTTTGTTATTACGATCCTCTACGGGACAACTAAAGGTGAAAATGACATTGGGATGTTAGGATTGTATTTAGGGGCTACCTACGTAAAGAGACTTCTACAAAGGGGATGATTTAGGTATGGTTGGTGAAAACGGGCATAATAATAATGTCAATTTTGATCGTCATGTATCTATTGAATGAATAAGTAATTATGGGAAACCGTTACCGCGAGGTCTCAGTTCGGGGCGAACCACTAGTTTTATCAAAAGTGTGTGAAGATTCTCTCAATTGATTTGAATCTGCCGATCCGCGGGGGCGTGGCGGACTATGGCCTAAGCCCTTCTGAGAATAGATCCTTTCCCAGAAGTGGGCAAGCGATGGGTTGACACGATGATGATGGTTTATGATGGTGGTATTGGTATTAATTACTTATTTTTGCACTATTTCGTTTATATTCATTAAATTGTTAAAGGTAATTAGGTTTATTTCGATAACTGACGCTCACTGTGTTAGGAGAGGCCGAACGAAGCCTCATTTGCCAGAGAAATTAACGTTCTAGCAATCTGGTCCTAGCAGTCACGAAATCGGGATTTGTGGAGAGCAAAAGAGACAATTATTATTCAGGTCCGATTAGATTAGGATTAGATAGGGGTGGTCGTAGATATACATACCAAGAGATATCCCGCATAAGCCGCAAAATATAGTTGCAAAAGGCGCACGTTTGTGAGAACAGCAGCAAAACTCAGTTGCATCAGATGCAACGGAGCAATGCTCAAGAAGTCAACGGAGCAGGCAAATCTTGTTATGAACTTAATACAAATAAATAAAATTGAATTGCCTGCCTGTTATCTGTTCGTTGTTTTATCGGGCAAATCTTTAGAACGTCAGAACCGATTTTGACGGGATTTTAACAAATAGGTAGAGGATTTTACAAGGAGTAACTTAGGTGGCATTTTATCCCGGAAATAATTTCATATTATTTAATAAAAATAAATAGGGCATATGCCGAGGGCTTCTCGAAGAAATCTCTCTATCTATATCTAATCTATATTATGTTTATGTTTAATTTTTGTTCACTGGTATTAAATAAATAAATAAAATAAAATATGGTCTCACAGCTGAACCGATCTTGGTGGAAATTTACTCAGAGCCTAGCTTTCATTCCGAAAATGGACAGCAGAAACTTATGTATTTAATCCCGGGAAATCACAAATATCCCACTGGGTTTGTTTGAAACTTACTAATAGAATACGCGCGGACCGGACGACATGCATCGCAGGCATCATATTTTTAAGCTATTGCATAGCTTTTATCGCGGGCTTTGAACTAGGACAAACAGTTTGAGCGCGGCGACCGAATCAAGAAATTCCGTAACTAAAAAAAACCTAACACCGTCGTTCAGTAAGCGTTCAACATTTTAGTGGTTCTCAAGTAGCTCTATTTAGCGCAGTGGGCGAGCGGCCGCTTTCTTTACCGTATGGTGTATGATGTCGCAGGTTCGAATCTCACTCGCGAAGTAGTGTTCGCTTTTCTTGTTTGTTTGTTTTTTAATTTTTTTTTGCATAATTTTTATTAAAGCAAAAAAAATATTGCATAAATATTATACTTGCATAAGTTGATAAAAAATGCTATGCAATAGCTTTACCGCGGCAGTCCCAGAGTGCCACTTAATTTTTAATTATTTTTTTGTTCAGTGTGTTCTTGCGGCTTTTGCGCCTGTGAATTTTGGGCCGTCAGTGCTCTCCTTTATATTCGTATCAGATACAAGTATGTGACAGGGAAAGAAATTACGTTTTCGAGACCGCACTTTTCTTGGCAGATTTATCTAAGCTTACGCATGTCTATTCTCTGTTTACGCTAAGTAATGTCGGTATCAACCCCAGACACAATGTTAGCAGTGTTGCAAACAAGAACAACACCGAGATATTATATCACTGCGAGATATAAATAGATTATGATATAAATATCAACAAAGGACTCTGTAGCTCTCCATACTAATTTTATAAATGCTAGATAATAGCATAGATACGGAGATATCTCCGCAGTAGTACAGTAATGCTCTCCGTCTCGCACCTTTTCACGCCTAAAACAAAATTTTGTTATGTAAATAAGATATTTTGAAGTGGCTTGCTGTAATAGGTATTTTAAAATTAACCCTTATATTAAAAAAAACTCACAACTACTTAGATTAATTATTATCGTTGTCCTCCTGTGACATACCAAACATTAATACATTTTGCAAGGTTTTTAAAAGATCTGTTATTTACTCAAGTTTGGAAGTGAGCATTGCGCCTAAGAGAAAACATTTAATTTCAGTAATGCAATAAGCAATGATATCCCTGCGGTTATCATAATATGTGTCTCCGTTAATAATTTTTCCTTCAAGAAAAGGTCACCGCTTCACGCTTGACACGTGATGAGTAAATCCCGGCGGGACATTTCTGATTTCTGCGTAGCTACAATCATTTTTAGACTGGGTGGTCATTGTTTATTTCATCATCATCATTATCAACATAAGCAACCCATGAATGAACCTGTGTGTGTATTCGTGTATGGGTGTGTGTGTGTGTGTGCGACGCAAAGGAGTGGTATAATGTGTTTATCAGTCTATATTGTATGTTTGTTCCTTTGGAGACCAAACGCTTGGGCCGATTTTGATAAGTGGCACATCGTTAGATTTGCCATGCCAGCGCGAGTGTTAACATGGCGGATTTTGGACGCCATTATATGGGGGTTCAAAAATTTTTTGTTCTTCAAATCCTATTCAGTGGGGTATCAAATTAAAGGGTTTGAAAAGGTGATTACGAAACTATATTTTTCATTTTTGTTCTCATAAATTTGATAATTGATATTTTCATTGATAATATTCTTTAAAGCAGTCGGGTTTTTTATTCTTTTTTAATATTTTGCTTGTTTAGTGGTGTTATTTGTCATAGATACCACCGCGCCCAGGCAATGCGGCACGGAAGTTGTTGGATTCTTCTCTACTGACTTAAACCCTACAAATATTTGTATGAACCCTACCATACATCACCTGGTGAAAGAGTAACGGGACCGTATCTCATTCAAACAACCCAGCCAGAGCTCGGTGGTTAGCTGGCGTATGTCGCCTTTGCTGCTTGAGAAATTAGACCCTCAGGTGATAGTGCTAAGTGTATGCCCAGCCTTGGAATTTAATTTAGAAAATGCGATACCTTTTATTTGAGTTACAGGAGAGTAAAGAAAAAACATCGTTCATAAAGGTCTCTCTTAAAAGTTCATTTACAGGTCAGGCCCCTTCACTATGTCATTCAAATCATGTTTAATGCTTGAACAGAAACAATTCCACGTATAATTTGAGTAGCAAGCGTGAATCAACATAGTATAAGCAAACTTACTATTGCTTTCCATCAGGAATGTTCTCAAGCACAATCCTATCTTGCAATTAAAAAATGTAAGTGTCACTCAACTTTAAGACGTCTGCACGATCTGTTAGACGAGGAGTAATATTTATTTTATTATGACACATTTATGTAAGTTAATATAAATGTGATATTATATGTGGTTAGGAACATAAAATAGAAAATTAAAATAACCTGAATAATTGTATTTAAGGGGCTATAACGATCCTAAATTGTTTGGGTCGTACGAGTGGGATAGAGCTATATATTTTGCAGTGCTAGGAAAGAGATGGAAATTATGGATTCAGGGGTCGGGAATTGAAAAAAATCTTTAAAATTGATTTAAAAAATTATGGATGCCAATAATCAAAGAATTTTTCTCACCGCTTTTAGTAATTATTTATATCAACACAAATAAAAAAAATAGCAAGAAAATAACCTACCGTTTCTATTTAAACAAGGTTTAAACCTAAAAAAGGAGATTATTGGATCAAAGTTTGGGAAAACTTTTTATCGAGATTTTTTTTTCCAATCTCTTCTATCTCTTTCTTAAGATACCCAAATTACATATTGCATTGAAATTATTGTAAACCTCATAGAGCTCACCGAAAATCGCCTGTCGCATGCTTTTACCACCTTAAGAGTGGGTGTGCGCTCGTTAACAGTAAACAGATTTGATTTTTACAATAGTAGATCAAGTTTCAATTATCCGAAAAAAAAACACGCAAGAATTACATCATACTGCCAAGGGACGTGTTTGGGCAAACACATAAAATGATTAAATTTGTTCGATAATAAAAAATCGCGGAGTTAGGTCTAATTTTTAACCAATATTCATTTTTTTTCAATGTGTTGCATATTACAGAGCCAAAATTTTTACATTAAATTCCGATTGATATTATCAAGAGAGTAGCCTAGCGAATTGAAAAGAAAATGGATATTTTACGAGTTACAAAGTATTTTGGCGCTTACTACACTCCTATTCCGCGCAAAACGCTTTCTTTTGTCGCGCCTCACATGAGGTTGTGGCTACGTTTTATCTCATCGCGAAATCTGATTTTTTTTTGGGGTTACACGCGCTCTTAATGATTTAGACCCTTCGTGGTTGAAATCGAACCTACTCGCTACACTACTATTTCGAGGTTTCTGAAATGAACCTGTAAAGTGTAGAACGCACGTCTGTGTTTCCAGCCACGAATAATTTGAGTACCTTCATGGCAAGAGTGAATAGGCATGTACTAGGCAAGCGCGCTCCTATCGAAACCTCATTAGTACTTTCCATCATTGATTGTCATCAGGCGCAAGCCTATCTCGTAATAAAAAAGACTGATATTGTGGCAGATTGGAGCACTACAAAATTTTATCATCAGCAACCCATCAACGGCTCACTACTGAGCGCAGGTCTCCTCTCAGAGAAGGGTTATAGGCCATAGTCCACCATGCTGGCCCAATGCGGATTGGCAGACTTCACACACCTTTGAGAACATTATGGAGAACTCTTAAGCGTGCAGGTTTCTCACGATGTTATCCTTCACCGTTGAAGCTTGTGATATTTAATTTCTTAAACGCACATAGCTCCTCCCCTGGGTCGGTCTCCTATTCTGGGGGTTGCAGGTTCGATCCCGGGCACACACCTCTGGCTTTTCTAAGTTATGTGCGTTTAAGAAGTTAAATATCTCAAAATTGTATAATTGACATTAATTCATCTGCGATATTACTGGTTATTCATAATAATAAATCGCAGGGCGGCCAAAGCTTCCATGTCTACAACTTTTTTAGCTAATAGGTATTCGGTGTTTGGTACCAATGCCGCGTCAGTGTAACTCGAGACCTGTCAAGATAAAGGAAGTTTACTACGAATTATGAAACAGGCTGTACTCACGAAATGCGATGTGTAGATACCAAATTGAGATAGGGTCACTGCACGATTACGTCACTGTTAAAACTACACTTACGTACACCGTTACAATGCCGTGACTGCTACTTATTAGTATCCAGGGGTCAACCCAATTACAGATTCACGTAGACAAAATCTTTGTATAAAAACAATGGAAATTAAACTTTACCGGAATTATTTTATGATCTGATTTCTAATGCAATATAATAAGTATCCCACTAGGTGAGCCAGGTCAAAAAACATGTTAAGGCTTATCTTATTACATAATAAATCTATTGCCTTTAAAGTTTTTAAGGTATATTTTTGTAATAGATACATCAAAACGAGTTGTTTAAGGAACACGCTTTTTATCGTGCTGAAAAATAACATCTACGTTTGAAAGAAATGGCTGCAATTTATATTTTTTTGAGTGAACAGGAACTTCATGTTTTTTTTAGAAATTGTCAGTAGATTATTTTAATTTTAAAAACATTTTTTTGTAAATAATTTATTTTTTAATTAATGAAGTTATTTAAAATTATATAAACTAGTGGTTCGCCCCGAACTGAGACCTCGCGGTAACGGTATCCTATGATTATAATCATGAATATTTATGAATAATTATTCATTCAATCGATACATGACGACCAAACCTGACATTATTATTATGCCCGTTTTCACCAAACATACCTAAATCATCCCCTATGTAGGAGTCTCTTTACGTAGGTAGCTCCTAAATACAATAATAAGTCCTAACATCCGTCCCAATGTCCTTTTAGTTGTCCCGTACAGGATCGTGATAAAGAAGTTGACAGATATCATCACCTAACTTATCATAGGTAGCCCGTAGAGGTTAGTGAAAACATTGAATTAATAAGTACTAACGAGTGAAAACGGGTTACGGGCATCTGTACAAATCGTCATCTATCGACGCGAATAGAAAATATACAAAATTAATAGTTTATTGAAATTTGATATTTAACTAAACAATAATTTTTATTGAATAACTAGCTGATGCCCGCGACTTCGTCCGCGTGGAAAAAGTTTTTAAAAATTGCTTTTTCGTTGCACTACGCCAGTATCTAGTCCGTACTACGTGGTATAGAGCTACGCTTCTTTTTTGTTTCAAAGGGAATACTTCCCGGGTGGTCTCATTTAAATTTTATCGAAATCAGTCGAGCGGTTTTTTAAGAAATAACAATAAATTAGATACTTTGCATTAGCGCGGGCGATTGAAGTCGGTTTTAAAAATAGAATTTTTTATTATAGATTTCTTTTCAAATGTTTGTTCCCGAGACAAAAGTAGCCTTTGTCACTTTCCAGGTCCTCAACATTACCTTTGTAAAAAACCACGTCAATCTAAACTCAACAAATGCGTAAAAATAGCGATGCATACAAACATACATACATACATACATAATTGCCGCGTAATTGAAAGGAATACGTGAAAGTAACATGCGGAAATCCCGCGGGAACTGTTTGTTTTCCCGGGATATAATGTAGCTTTAGTCACTTTTCAGGTCCTCAACTATGCCTATAAAAATACCACGTCAATCTGTAACTCCGTTGGCGCATAATTGAATCCCATTATCCCGCAGAAACTGTTTGTTTTCCCGGGATTAAAGGTAGCTTTTTCACTTTTCAAGTCCTCATCTTTGCCTATCCAAAAAACCACGTCAATCTGTAACTCCGTTGGCGCATAATTGGATCCCATTATCCCGCAGGAACTGTTTGTTTTCCCGGGATTGAAGGTAGCCTTTTCACTTTTCAAGTCCTCATCTTTGCCTATCCAAAAAATCACGTCAATAGGTAACTGTATATGTGAAAAGTAGAATACCAATATCCCACAGGAACTGTTTGTTTTCCCGGGATTGAAGGTAGCCTTTTCACTTTTCAAGTCCTCATCTTTGCCTATCCAAAAAATCACGTCAATAGGTAACTGTATATGTGAAAAGTAGAATACCAATATCCCACAGGAACTGTTTGTTTTCCCGGGATAAAAAGTAGCCTTTGTCATTTTTTAGGCCCTTTGCTTCACCCCTTGCAAAATAATCACGTCAATCTAAAACTCCATTGCGCGTATTTTGAAGGACAAATGCGTAAAAAATAGCGATGCTATCCCGCAGGAACTGTTTGCTTTTCCGGGATAAAAAGTAGCCTATGTGCTATTGCAGACTATAATCTATGTCTGTGCCAAATTTCAGCAAAATCGGTTCATTCGTTGTCGCGTTAAAGAGTAACAAACATCCATCCATCCATCCATCCATATATCCATCCTCACAAACTTTCGCATTTATAATATAAGTAGGAGGAAGTAGGATAGTAGGATAGGTAGTAGGAATATACAAACATACATACATACATACATACATACATACATACATACATACATACATACATACATACATACATACATACATACATACATACATACATACATACATACATACATACATACATACATACATACATACATACATACATACATACATACATACATACATACATACATACATACATACATACATACATACATACATACATACATACATACATACATACATAAATGCCGCGTAATTAAAATATGTGAAAAGTAGCATACTAATATCCCGCAGGAACTGTTTGTTTTCCCGGGATAAAAAGTAGCCTTTGTCATTTTTCAGCCCTTTACTTCACCTGTGCAAAATAATCACGTCAATCTAAAACTCCATTGCGCGTATTTTGAAGGACAAATGCGTAAAAAATAGCGTTGCTATCCCGCAGGAACTATTTGCTTTTCCGGGATAAAAAGTAGCCTATGTGCTATTCCATACTATAATCTATCTCTGTGCCAAATTTCAGCAAAATCGGTTCATTCGTTGTCGCGTTAAAGAGTAACAAACATCCATCCATCCAAACATCCATACATCCATCCTCACAAACTTTCGCATTTATAATATTAGTAGGATAATAATATGTTATTATTTTATGTAACTAAATAAACGACGTCGACGCAAAAATGTTTTTGGGATAGTCGTAACTCCTAGTTCCATGGAATAGTTAATGACTGCGCCATCTATTAGCATTATTGTGAAGCTATGTTGATTCTATATGAATTACTGATGCCCATTAAAAATTAAATAATCTCGTTTCTTTATAATATTCATATAATTTTAGTATTTGTTGTTCAAGTACAGGATACAAGTGAAATAAAAAAATACAATCAGCTTGAAAATACATAGTCAATTCTGCCAGAGAGCGTCTTCAAGCGAGCGTATTAAATCTCCACTTTGAAAGCCCCCATTTCGTCAATTTTAAGGGAAAAATTAAAAAAAAATATTTTTGTACTTGGTTCGAAATTATCTTTAAAATAATATGTAACAATTTTATGTAACGCGATAAAAATTTTTTTACTTTGCATTCACTTCTATGAGAGCCCCCCTGAAATAGAGGTTTTTATAATTTTTTATGCAATATTTGGCTGAAAGCCACCAGTTTACATAATATTATATCTAAATTTGAAGTAATTACGTTCAGTAATTCAAAAGTTATAAGGCTCTGACAGACGGACGGACGGACAAGTGCAAATTCACTCTAGTAGACTCAGAGACCTCGCTTCGCTCGGTCCAATATTTTTAGGTTTTAACTGTGTGTCAGTTTTAATCGGGTTTTGATTTCAAATCTTTTAAAATTGGGCTTAAAATTTAAATCTTTTAAAATTAAAAAACTTGGGCTTTCGTCTCAGTGGATCGATTAGTATTTTCGTTGTGTGCGCAAAACTCAGAAATTATAATTTTTCTACCCAGACATATTATGCATACATGCAATAGCTCCTTGGTAACTTTATGATATCCCATTGAAATGTCTCTATCTGTAAACCTCTGCAAATTTAGGTTCAATTTTTAATTTCTCGTAGCTACAAATAATTTAACATGATGTAATTGATAGAAATACTAGACGGCATACAAAATTTATGGAAAAGATATGCATCAAGCATCCGTTTTGCGGTAATCTCTACACGACACGCATACGTCTATGTTACAAAGTCACTTGTTATTCTTGCCATAGTAGATGTGAAGACTTAAAGCGGTGCACGCTATCACTCCTAAAAAATAAAACTTTACTTGATTATACCTCTCCTTGTGGATGTTATAGGTAAATTAATCCTCTTTCTTAATGGAAGCGTGCATGCATTCTTTATGTTATGCATTCTTTGACATTCATTGTTTACCCTCATATTAACCTTTTTGCATTTTCAAAAACATTTTTTTTTTGTAGACTTAACTACTTCGGTAAGGTTTTGTCTTTGACATCGTTTTCTGCGCCTGTTTTAATGTCTTGTGTTCATATTATTATGAAGTGATTTCCACACTTTTTTCCAGCCGTTTAAAAATTTAACATGAGTAAATAATTATAATCGCCACAATATTTGTTTATTTTTTCCATTAAGTCCGTGAAAAAGAAAAATCTAATTTTCTAAAATCATTTTCTAATATATATACAATATTTACAAAGTTCATTCACCTTTCAGTCAATCAATCTTGCAGCGTCAAGTTTTGCAGAGTTATTCAAAACTCTAATCAGTTCAATATCGCTCTTAAGATTACGGCACTAGAGTTTAATGTAAACGTAAAATGATATTGGGCATGGAAACTGAATCTTGCCAATATTGACACGAGGTCTTAGGAGATTTCCCGGCGACCCAATGACACTTTCTAAGCTGTTGACCTGGATTTGGATGGGTTTGAAAAGTGGTAATTGACTCTGTCGGAAAAGTAAATAAGAACTATTATACTACCTACTATACTATCTACAGCCAAATCCAAACCAACTAGCCTGGGCATTCGGGACGCTTCTTGTTGTCTGCCATAATCCCTCAGTGCTTGAAGACTTTTCGAAGACATTTTGAAGAAAAGTTTTCGAACAGTTTTTTTATTCGATGACAAGATAGTCCTTGACTGCGATCTCACCTGATGGTAAGTGACGATGCAGTCTAAGATGGTAGCGGACTAACTTAGAAGGGGTATGGCAGTGAAAATTCAACCCATACCCCTATTCGGTTTCTGCACGCCATCGTGCCGGAACGCTAAATCGCTTGGCGGCACGTCGTTGACGGTAGGGTGGTAACTAGCCACGGCCAACGAAAGCCTTCCACCAGACCAGACCAGAGACAATTCAGAAATTATAAATTCCCAAATTGACCCCGCCGGGAATCAAACCCGAGACATCTCAGTTATAAGACCACAGCGCTCACCACTGCGCCAGGGAGGTCGTCAAAGATCGTGAACAGTGCGTGTTGTATATCAATACAACATATTGTACAACATATTGTATATACAATTGTATATGACTTGGATCTGAAACATATTGTTTCCTTATTATTGGCCTCTGCAGAAGGCTCGGAGAGAGCTATGTTGGGAGTATCCCTGTAGGATTTTTGACTTCACGGGGATACTCCGAAGGGATAAACATACATGAGAACATCCGTCACATCGTATGTAGTTACCGACATAACTCATTGAGTCGAAAATCTCGAAAGTGCCCAAGGTGCTTTAATGGTGACCTGGTGATGTCGTAGTGACAAGCGTGGCGTTGGTTGATCCCCCACTAACGAAATACCTCAAACAAGAAGCTGGTCGGAGAGGGCACAAGAGCGTGTTCTGTGACGATCCTTGCAAGCGACCTATATCCAGCAGTTGATATCTTTAAGTTGAAGAGATTACGATGATAATATATTTACAGTTCAAGGTATTCAATGCCGTTATTAACTCTTCCGTCTTACAATGTAGAGAAGAATACTTAATAATTCAAGTGTGCATTAGGCTTATTTAGTTAGTAGTGCTTCGGATGCTTTAATTGCACAAGTATATAAATTATTCCGTTTAAGAAACTAAGTTTCCATAAATAGCTTATGCAGTTGCTTGCAAACTTGAAATACATTGAAGTTAGAGAAGTTGGGTTCCTTTAATAAACCAGTACACCAGAAAGCAGTGATAGCCTAGTAGTTAGGACTGTGGTCTCCTATTCGGGGGGTCGCAGTTTTGATCCTGGATACGCACCTCTGACTTTCCGGAGTCATGTGCGTTTAAGCAATTAAATATCACTTGCTTCAACGGTGAAGGAAAACATCGTGAGGAAACCTGCACGCCTGAGAGTTCTCTATAATGTTCTCGAAGGTGTGTGAAGTCCGCCAATTCGCATTGGCCCAGCGTGGTGGACTAAGGTTTAAAACCCTTCTCTGAGAGGAGACCTGCGCTCAGTAGTGAGCCGTTGATTGGTTGCTAATGATGATGACACCAGAAAGGAGTTCTTAATTTACCACCAGCTTCAAGACAGCCCCCACAAATGTAACTAACCAACAAACGTTTCGATTTCGCATTCATATTAGTAGAAATAATTATTTTTATGCCTGCTCTCTATTACGAAGCTTCATAATAATTATATGAAGTTTCCGGATTGCGTCCAATGCGGTGAATTGCAAAGTAATCGTCTACCTTTATTATGCATAGAACGTAAATTGCGTGGCTTTAATAACGAGAAGATTCTAGCACTTTGTCGGTAAGGATTACTAATATGAGATTTGCCTTTCGTCTCGTTAGAAACCCTATCTATACTAATATTATAAAGAGGAAAGATTTTTTTGTTTGTTTGTTTGTTTGTTTGTTTGTTTGTACCGAATAAGCTCTATAACTACTGGACCGATTTTAACCATTTTTTCACCAATAGAAAGCTAAGTTAACAGGAAGTAACATAGGCTATAATTTATTGTCAAAAAATTAGAGATCCTTAAGATAATTGCAATAATGTAACCCAATGCCTATAAAATGCATTATCTGGCGTGTGCTGAGAAAACTATTGATGATACATAAAAATGATGTACTACATGAGTAAATTACTCATTATTCTCTAGACAAAAGTCCCGGAGGCAATATATCTAACTATCATATTTAAGTCACTGTTAGTAGCTTTTGTGTTCTAAAATTTAATTAGATCGCCTTTATTATCGTGGTATTAATTATTCCTTACTAATACGTCATACTAATACTATAGATGCGAAAGTGTGTTTGTTTGTTGGTTTGTCCTTCAATCACGCCGCAACAGAGCTACGGATCGACGTGATTTTTTGCATGGGTATAATTGAGGACCTGGAGAGTGACATAGGCTAACTAAACTAAAAAAAACTACATCCACGCGGACGAAGTCGCGGGCATCAGCTAGTCTACAAATAACTACGCATGAAGTCACTGGAGCAAAACATTCAGATAAACGGTGTTTGAAATAAAATAAAATACTGTGAACTGCATCAAGGTTTAACGCTTAGAAGGGCAATAGACAACGCGGTGATAAGCCATTTTTAGTAAGCCTATAAAGGCCGACTTCGCTGTTTCTTCGCATTAATACGACGAGCTCGCAGAAAATTATTTAAATGATGTACTCGTGAAAGAGTATCATAATTCAATACAATAACCTTCAAAAACGTACCTAATTATCAGTACCAGCACCAGAAATGACACCATGGCATTCACACATTCATTACTTGTTTTGAGCCTACTTTGAAACGTTTGAACTTTGTTAGAAACTTCTAAGCATTATATTCAAATTCAAAATCATTTATTTCATGTAGGCCAACCTGTGGCGCTTATGACAAGTCATGACTCTACCACCGGTTCGGAAAGCGGATTCTGCTGAGAAGAACCGGCAAGAAACTCAGCAGTTGCTCTTTTCAAAATTACACATTTTACAATATTTTTTGTAGGTAATATGTATTTACATTTTAATAACTTTTTATAATATCTTGTGGGCAGCTGGATGCCATGCCGATTTACCCCATGCAACTTGTTAGAATAGAATATTATATATATATAGGCCGATAGTGAACTACTAAATATACTTGTTCTATGTTAAATGTAGAGTGTATTAATTTATTGTGACCCAAAATTCCTAATAGTACTTTGCATGCTCAGCACGTTACCACTTCAGCGTCGATGAGCTAATAATGTCGGATTGTGATTTGATTCCGCAGGAATACTCTGAGCATAGCACTCTCCATCCGGACCTGAGGTGCGATTTTCTAAAGTTATTCCATTGATCGTAATCGTATTCGTTAACATTAACGTCAAATTAAAATAAACCATAATAGCATTGAATTAGAGCTCAATTCCGTGTATGCGTTCTTATACGTTTAGGTATATACGATACGCTCTATAACGCTCCATTTTAAAATCGATTGTACTGAATTTGTGACTTTAACTCAATACAATCAAGGATTATTTTACTTTGACGCTAATGTCATCGAATACGAATACGATCAATTAAATAACTTTTAGACAATTGATACCCTGGGCCTATGCCATGTTATACTACCAATGCTTAGAGCATTATTTCAATTTTGTTTTGAGTCTCATATAATGACAATCTTACAATAATTATTTCTACGTTTACATTGTACGACAACTCAAATTGAAATACCTAATACTGCTTTAAGCGTTCGCGTTGGTAGTATAGGTCTCTTCTACAGCATCCGCGCCCGGGCCGAAACGTAGCAGCCCCTCTAGCCAAGTTACACTTCGTTGTATCTATTCTCTTTCTACGATCGTCAACGCATGAAGTTTTGGCTAGGGCTAGACTAGATGGCGCTGCAGCTGATCAAAGACAGAAGTGTCTTGATAATATTTCGCGGCATTTTGTATTATAAATGTATTCTTAGCATTTAAAATGCATAAATTATTCACTGTAGTGTCCAATAAAATGCACACTATAGTAAATTAGATAATTTAAGCGCCATCTAGTTTCAAAATCGCAAACTGTCTTTGATCAGCTGTAGCGCCATCTAGTCTAGCCCTAGCCAAAACTTCAAGCGTTGACGTCTAACTTGGCTAGAGGGGCAGGGCTCCTAATGTTCTAATTCACACCCAGCTACAATTAGTTCTTATACATGAGAAATAAAAGAAATATGCTTAGCGATAACTCGACTTCTGGCAAAACTCCAAAGATTCATTCGATATGTCCCCGACTCGGCATCGATATTTTCGTCACCGTTCTGATTCATTGCTTTTCTGAAAACACTATTAAATAGATGTTCGTAATAAGGATCAAAGGAAATCACGAGTAGCTTTATGTTTTACATGCTACATAAAAACAATCGTAGTAATAAACCTCTTGTAAAACATGACAAAGAAAATCACTTAGTTAAATTCGTAACAAGTAACCGTCACGACTCAAATATACCTAACTAATATATAATAAAATATATATAAATATATAATATATAATAAATATAAATATATAAATATATAATAAAATATACCTAACGTCATAAAGAAACATTGACGATGACTGGCGGGTGGCGGCGCGGTCATAAGCCAACGCTTGGGCCGATCCTGCCTCTCTATCGTTTGTTCCGCGCTCTCGCTTGCACGCGCAGGCTCAGGCAGAACGTGACACTTTTTCGTGCGTGCAGCCGGTGTTCATCGATCTAAAGGACGTTATCACGTCAAAACTCCGAATATAATTAATGTCACGTTAATGTTAAGTCAAGGTACCTATGATGTTTCGTCGTCTCATACAGCAACAGGCGTATCGAAGTCGATTTTGAAGCATCCTCATCAATGCTACATTCCGGGAAGCGTAAGCTCACCTTTGCTTTTGTATGAGTCGTGTACACTATCTGCTATCGGTGTGTACTATTGCATGATAGAGTAGCTATTGGTTTGAGACGCCACGCGTCCCTCGCACGGCTAAAACCGGTTCATACAGCCATGAGATTTGATTTGATGATTTCTGATGATTCATTGAGATCCGGCTTACACTAATGCAAAGCTGAGATTACGCCTCGCTGACTGTATCTACCTAATTTTTGGAAATCATATGTTTTGCTCGCAGTTGTCTGCTGTTAGTTTTCTTTTTCTTGAGCTGTTGTCGGTTTCTTAAAATATTTCTATCTCTTCTCAAATCTTCAAACTTTTATAACTGTTTAATGTTATCGCACGCATCACGCATAAACCACTGGACCGATTTAGAAAAAACTTTCGCACTCCACAATACTGTAAACTTAAAAATATTTTGAATAGAATCCCAAGAACAAAATCTATATTACATAATATTATGTACATATAGGTAAAAGCGGAAACTGAAAGGTCGAGGTTCAAACCAAGCCGATCGCATTACTATCGTACCACTTCATAGCGTATTTTCTTTAAAAAATATACGATTACGCGAGTAACCAATAATATACCGTATTTTCTGTGGAGATAAGAAAACAAAGCATATTCCGTAATAAACATATCAATATAAACTTCACCTTAGATAACCTATGTTCCTTTTATTACATTATAATTTATGCATCCGTTATTACTAATTATTTATGGGTTTCAGATAAGCCTTTAGTCTTAATGGGTTATCACACCTATCATTTCTTATTTAGTGTTGATACTCGTACAGTCTCTTTGATTCTTCTTCTTCTTCTTTACCAATCGATAGACGTTCACTGCTGGACAACGGCCTCTTGCATGGACATGATACTGAATATAACTCTTGACGTCCACCAGTCCTTCGAACTATGTGCTTCGCCCATTTCACTTTAGTACGCGTCTAGCTGAGCTAAATTAGAACTGTGACATTATTAGAAATAGTACTAAAACTCTACTTTATCCCATGCACTTGATTATATATATTTAAATGCTCGGTTATAGTCGAGGATTTGAAGAGTGAATTTAGGTTACTTTTTATCCCACTAAAAGCTAGTTCAGACCAGACGTTGTTAAAAAAGTTATCGATTCGGCGAAAGACGACTTAAAACAGATTATAAGACTGAAAATGCTATTGTGTTCTGTTTTATTACCTCAGCGACGTTCATTAAATTCAGCGACCGATCGCGCGATCTCATTAACCTGACAAAAAGCAGAGTTTATTTATGTTACAAACATATCGACCAAGACGAAATCAACTTTTTATCATAATCTTAAAGCTATTTTTCTAAAGCTATACAATTTTTCTTTGACCTTAATCCTGTACTTTAACCAGACATGACGTATAATAATCTATAGTAAAAAAAATATTTAAAAAAAAACCGACTTCAAACGCCCGCGCCATCTACAAAGAATAATATACCCTACTTATATCCTATTAATCCTATTAATATTATAAATGCGAAAGTTTGTGAGGATGTTTGGATGGATGGATGGATGGATGGGTGGATGTTTGTTACTCTTTAATGCGACAACGAATGAACCGATTTTGCTGAAATTTGGCACAGACATAGATTATAGTCTGGAATAGCACATAGGCTATTTTTTATTATTATTATATTTTATTTTATTACATCCCGGAAAAGCAAACAGTTCCTGCGGGATAGCATCGCTATTTTTTACGCATTTGTCCTTCAAAATACGCGCAATGGAGATTTAGATTAACGTGATTTTTTTGCACAGGTAAAGTTAAGAGCCTGAAAAATGACAAAGGCTACTTTTTATCTCAGGAAAACAAACGGTTCCTGCGGGATATTAGTATACTACTTTTCACACATTTATCCTTAAATAAGGCGCCAACGGAGTTACAGATTGACGTGGTTTATTGCATAGGCATAGTTGAGGACTTAAAAAAACAGATCCCGCGGGATATTCATATGCTACTTTTCACATATTAATCCTTCAATTATGCGCCAACGAAGTTACAGATTGAAGTGGTTTTTTTAATAGGCATAGTTGAGGACCTGAAAAGTGAAAAGGCTACTTTTTATCCCTGGAAAACAAACGGTTCCTGCGGGATATTAGTATGCTTCTTTTCACATATTTATACTTCAATCATGCGCCAATATGCATGCATGTATGTATGTATATATGTATGTATGTATGTATGTATGTATGTATGTGTGTATGTATGTATGCATGTATGTATACGTGTATGTATGTATGTATGTATGTATGTATATATGTATGTATGTACGTATTTATGTATGTATGTATGTATGTATATATGTATGTATGTAAGTATGCTTGCATGCATGCATGCGTGCATATATATATATATATATATATATATATATATATATATATATATATATATATATATATATATATATATATATATATATATATATATATATATATATATATATATATATATATATATATATATATATATATATATATATATATATATATATATATATATATATATATATATGTATCTCCTCCTACTAACAACAAATACATTAACTATATCCTATCCTACTTATTATTACTCATATTATCCCACTAGTATTATTCATGTGAAAGTTTGTGAGGATGGATGTATACGGATGTATGTTTGTATAGATGTCGTATACGGATGGATGGATGTATGTTCTCTGAGATAGTGGTTGAACTATTTTGACTTATACTCCATAACTTCGTTAAATTTGAACTACTTTATATTATTACTTTAACCGACTTCAAAAAAGGAGGAGGATCTAAATTCAACGAATCTTTTTTATGAATGTTCACCGATTACTCGAAGACGCCTGAACCGATTTGGAAAATTCTTTTTTTGTTTCAAAGGGTATACTTCCCAGGTGGCCCCATTTAAATATTAAAGAAATCAGTCGAGCGTTTTCAAAAAAATCTACAATAAATTATATACTTTGTAGTGGTGCGGGCGTTTAAATGTATGCTCCCGGGACAAAAAGTAGCCTGTGTTATTTTCCAGGTCCTTAACTTTACCTGTGTAAAAAAATCGGCCAAGTGCGAGTCGGTCCTCACTCTTTTAGGGTTTCGTTACAAAAAAATTAAATTCATTTTTATTATTTGTTGTTATAGCAGCAATAGAAATACAAAATATGTGAAAACTTCAACTGTCAATCTATTACGGTTTACGAGATACAGGCCGCTGACAGACGGACGGACGGACAGCGGAGGCTTAGTAATAGGGTCCCGTTGGCACCCTTTGGGTACGGAACCCTAAAAACCACGTTGACTATATGCACTTACACTTTATATGGTGAAATAAAATATACTAATAAATATAATATTTATATAATAATAAATATAATATTTATATGGTGAAAGTGCGTTGGTTTGTCCTTCAATCACGCCCTAACAGAGCTACAGATCGACGAGATTTTTTGCAGGGGTACCTATACTTGAGGACCTGGAGAGTGACAGGCTACATTTTCAGAGTTCCCAAGGCATTTTAAAGGCTAAGTTCACGCAGACGAAGTCGCGGGCATCAGCTAGTTATATTATAATTTATTGTTGATTGCTTTTAAACCGCTCGAACGATTTCGATAAAATTTAAATGAGACCACCTGGGAAGTATATACCCTTTGAAACAAAAAATAATTTTCCAATAAGGAGGTTGCGGAGTACATTTTCGATTATAATTCGTAAAACTGTCACATCGGCTGGTAAATGGTTTATTTATAAAGAAAAGTGTTTAATATTCAACGTACCTTTAATCCTTTAAATTATACGGTGTGGCAACATGACTATAAAATTTATAATGTGACCACACCTAACGTATAATGTAGGTGGTATTCGGTTCGGTTTCACAGAGATAAAATAATATATCCTTTATCCTGCCTTGACTTCGTTTTAATTAAAGGCGGTAGGTATCGTACGCTAAGCTTTATTTTCATGTAGATACATAACGTTGAATTTCTTACCTACTCAAAATTAATTTATTCTTTTGAACTCTATTTTATAGATCAAACTATCCGTTTATATTAGAGTTATGTTGCTTTAAACTCAGGCATAAAATAATTATGACTGAGTAAAATATTTGGGCTCTAATTATGTAATATTCTATTTAAAATAATCTATACTTTATTCAAAATAATCTATACTTCTTTTATTGTCAAGTTAATTTTTGTACGCAACGTCGCTCGTCTGCGTGGATTTAGATTATTTAAATATCACGTGAGAATATTTGGTTTTTCCGATACAAAGTGTATCCTTTGTCGCTTTTTAGGTCTTTGAATATCTTCTATCTATCTATCTATATAAATAAAAATGAATGTTGGTAAGCGCATAACTCAAGAATGGATGGACCAATTCGGTTAATTTCTTTTTTTGTATGTTCCTTAAGGTCCACGGAAGGTTTTAATACTTAATAAAATAAAAAAAAAAAACTTAAAAAATAATTTATAATAGATAAGTTGGCGGTACGAAGTTCGCCGTGTCAGCTAGTATTTAATAAATATTATTTATGCCCGAAATGAAGTTGGTAAGTCGCTCTTTATTGCAAACGCAAATTAAGTATCTATAAGACACTTCCACATTTTAAATATAAGTAAGATTTCAGGAAAATCGTTGATAAAAATTTATTAATTACAGAATTTGGTAGATGCAACAGAAAAATTTGGCTATAGGAATAACTTCAACTCACATGAAGAATATTAGCGTCCAAATCTTATAAATCGATGAACACCGGCTCCACGCATGAAAAAGTGTCACGTTCCGCCTAGCCTGAGCGTGCAAGCGAGAGCGCGCAACAAGCGATTGAGAGGCACGATCGGCCCAAGCGTTGGCTAGCGCCCGCCCGCACCGCCGGGCCCGCCAGTCATCGCGTGCGCGCTGTGGTTAGCGGTTATCAATGTTTCTTTATGACTTTATCACGTAAAACTGTCGTCCGTAAACCGACTTTACAGACAACCATTTTTTTTCTAAAAATAAGGTTCAATGGACATTTTATAAATTTGACAGCAAATAAATCTACCTCGATATTGAATAGACCTTGATAAGTAATTATGGAACCTGAGAAGTTAGCCTAATTTGCCAGCCAACTGACAAGTAGTAATTAGAGGCTTTCGATTATTTCTAACTAAATATCTAACGAGTTTAGGACCATAAATCTTAGGGCACTCGCCCAAAGTAAAGAAAAAACTTAATCTTAGACAATTAAGGTTCAGACAAGGGCACCAAAGGAATAAATAACACCCAAGGTCAAAGGTTTGATGTGATTCATTCTGATTGTATTTTAAACATAGTTTATTGGCCATACATCATAATCATCAACCGTAATTGCGTAAACCGTAAACGCACATAACTTCAAAAAGTCAGAGGTCGAACCTGCGACCCCCCGAATAGGAAACTACATTCCTAACTACTAGGCTAGCACTGGTGCCTTATCGGCCATACACTTATAATTTGTAAACATGATCACTGCTCAATTTGCCGATGTAAGTATGTGTTCTCCGAACCAAGCAGCACTAGGTGATGATCTAAAAGCTAATAACTCAACTGCGTTAAAAATACCAACTGAAAATTCAAATACATTCGATGGTTTTGGAACGTAGTTTCTTATCGCGCGGTGCGGAAAGGGGCTAGCTAGACGGAAAAAATTAAGACTAAATTGAACCGACACTTTTTTGAATGTGAATTTGAACTGACACGTTTTTGAATGTGAATTTGGCACTGTGTTCAATATTTTCACACTACAATATTAGATCTCCGTAGCCTTGTGGTTTCTACAGTCGCTAAACAGTTAAAGGTCGATGGTTCGAACCCCAGCTCGACAGACTGAATTTCCTATTTTCAATTTTATTTTAAAACTTCGTTCCATCCGGGTGTCCCTTGACACCTCTCAAGTAATTTTTTTTCGCCGACGCCATTATATTTAAATTTTACTATACGATGCCCGCGACTTCGTCCGCGTGGATTAAGGGTTTTTGATTCCCGCGGAAGTTCGTTAATTTTCCGGGATAAAATGTAGCCTAGATATATTTATCCAGAGTATAATCTATCTCTATTCCAACCAGTAGTTTTTGCGTGAAAGAGTAACAAACATACACACACACAAACTTTCGCCTTTATAATATTAGTGTGACTAGATGATGCCCGCCACATCGTCCGCGTGAATTAAGGTTTATAATTCCCGCGGGAACTCTGTACTTTTCCGGGATAAAAAGTAGCCTGTATGTATCCTGGGTATGAAGTATCCATTCTTTTCAGCCAAATCGGTTCATTCGTTGTGACGAGAAAAGTCCTAACAACAACTTCCACATTTATAATATTAATACAATTTATATGCTGGAAAAAGGTTATCCTCCTTTGGAAAGTTGGGTAAAAATCGATGTGCTCGGGTTCCAAGATGAACAATGATGATAAACCTTATAAGCGTATTGTAGTTCAGAGTCCTTACTAGATGCAGAGACGACATCAAACTAGTCGCGAGGAGTCACTGCATACAAGCGGACTAAGAACGTGGCATGTGGATGTCTCAAAAACAAAGGAGAGCGAGAAAGCCTACAATACATTTTAGATTAATGCGGTCGATATTCAAACTGTAGTCTAAGGGCACAAATTGATGATTAATGATTTTGATAACATTATGATGTGAATTATTATGATGTATATTGGGTGTCTGGAAGAGATCATTAGCTTGCGGTAAAGCCGCCAAATTCCATGCATTGTTTATTTGTGTTATGTGTTAAAGTGCCTATACATTATATTAGAATATTCAATCGTTCATTCATAAATGCTTATAGCTTTTCAACATAAATAGCTGTTGACATAATATAATATTTTGTTAAGCAAAACAAAAAGGACCAATATAAAGGATTTCGAATATTCATCATAAAAATCGGCCAAGTGCGAGTCGCACCTCACTCTTTTAGGGTTCCGTTAAAAAAAATTAAATTAAAATATTTCCATGTACCCACGGAAATATTTTAATTTAATTTTTTTTAATTTAATTTAATTTTTTATTATTTGTTGTTATAGCGGCAATAGAATGAACAACAAATTGTCAACCCTAGGAGCCTTCATAGATATTGAGGGAGCCTTTGACAAAACAACGTTCAATAGCATCGATGATGCTCTTGGAAGATACGAAGTACCAATAACATTACGCAAATGGATAAGAGCCCTACTCGAAAAGAGGGCCATCCAACTAGACATAAACGGCACGACTAGAGGCATAGTAGCCAGGGGCTGTCCACAAGGTGGAGTATTATCCCCAATCTTGTGGAACCTCGTAGTGGATGACCTGATAACTAAACTAAACAACAGTGGCTTTTTCACGATAGGATACGCGGATGATCTAACGATCCTCATAAGCGGAAAACATGAAAACACGCTAAGTGCGATAATGCAAAACGCGCTAAGACTCGTAGAGAAATGGTGCAAAGAAAACGATCTTACGGTTAACCCTAAAAAGAAGGAGTTAATTCTGTTTACAAACAAAAGAAAACCTGACATCCCCAAGATGCCTGTACTGTTTAGTACAAGTCTGGCACTATCAAAGGAAGTAAAATATCTGGGAGTAATGCTAGACAGCAAACTAAACTGGAAGACACACATAGACACAAAAGTACAAAAAGCAACAATCATCCTAAATCAATGCAAACGCATGATTGGGAAAACCTGGGGTCTCAAGCCACGAATAATGAAGTGGCTTTACGAATCAGTCGTAAGAAGCTCATTGACATACGCGTCACTAGTATGGTGGCCAAGAACGCTTCTTACGACAACCCAACAGGAACTACAAAAATTTCAAAGACAAGCGTGCCTGGCAATCACAAGCTGTATGAACACCACACCATCAAACGCACTAGAGATAATACTGGGCATACCGCCTCTTCACCTACACATAAGGGAAGAAGCCACCCTTGCAGCTCTCAGGATAAAAACCTACGGGCTGTGGAGAGAAACAATCACACCGCATACCCGGATACTATCACGCGAACAAATGAAGTGTCCACAACTGGGATGGATTTGTGATAAAACACAAAAAGTACATGTAATAGAAAAAGATTACAAGATCAACACGGAAGACATTTCAACTACCACGTCTATCATAGATACCATCGAGGTATACACAGATGGGTCCAAAACAAACACGGGAACAGGAGCTGGAGTCTACTGCCCCGAATTAAATATACACATTGCCTATACACTTGGTAAGAACAATTCAGTCTTCCAAGCAGAGTGTGTCGGCATCACAGCAGCGGCCATCGCCATGGCCAGCAGACAGGTAACAAATTTTAACATCAACATTAACACAGACAGCCAAGCAGTACTGAGGGCCCTAGTTAAAAATACGACCTCCTCAAAACTTGTATTTGACTGTCACAATGCATTACAAACCATAACAAAATCAAACAACGTCACACTGCGCTGGGTAAAAGGTCACAGTGACATTATTGGTAACGATGCAGCCGATGAGTTAGCTCGGCGCGCTTCAGCCCTGAAGGTTATGGGACCGGAACCGATCGCTCCTATACCCTTCTGTGAGTATAAAACATGGTTGCATAACCAAACAGTAAGTACACATGCCGAACTCTGGGCAAACAACACAGACTGTAGACAAACAAAAGAGGCTTTTCCATGCCTCAATCGCCGCCTTACAACAAAACTACTACAACTAGACCGAATAAAATTAAGGATAGTCGTAGGCACGATCACAGGACACTGCTCGCTCAACAAACACCTTTACATTCTAGGTATCACCGACAGCCCTCTGTGCAGAGCATGCATGGAGGGTGACGAGACACCGGAACACGTACTGCTTAAGTGCAGAAGTGTATCCGACCAACGTCACAAATACATTGGCTCTCCAGCTACACTTCCGGAAGTCCTCGCCGACCTGGGTGGCCTGCTCGGATTCTGGAGGGAGCTCGGCTGGCTGGAGTAATCCGGCGGGGAGCTGCACCAGAGGAATCACGCAAAACGGGCGAACATCGCCTACTTGCGGAGACTATTCCCAGGAAGAAGAAGAAGAAGAAGAAGAAGAAGCGGCAATAGAAATACATAATATGTGAAAATTTCATCTGTCTATCTATTACGGTTTACGAGATACAGCCGGCTGACAGACGGACGGACGGACGGACGGACAGCGTAGGCTTAGTAATAGGGTCCCGTTGGTACCCTTTGGGTACGGAACCCTAAAAAAGCTATCTACAATCGTAGTTTGACTTTGAGCCTTTATTCAATGATCTTCCTGAAAATACCTAGAGAAGTGTGATTTTTATTTTATTATTTGACAAAAAGAATATTAACCATTTAAATAACAAAAAGTTGTGTTAGGAGTGAGTACGACGATAGTGCACCCGGTTTAGTTAAAACCGTTTGATTTGATGTTCCTTGTAGAATGTATTTTGTGGATTCAACAGGATCCAGATTTTCGGGAGGAAAATGGAAAATGAGAGTCTGCCATGTTGTTGGTGTAGACAAGAATCAAACTGAAAGAAAGAAAGAAATCAAACTGGCCAAGTGCGTGTCGGGCCATGCGCAGTGTAGGGTTCCGTAGTTGCAAGTCACAAATATTATTGCTGACCTAGGATTGTGCTTTTATTTTATTTATGAATATTGAATATATTTTGAGTTCCATGGTTTAAATACTATAATATGCTACAGAATATGCAACTTACACTACGCGTAATACCTAACCTAGAAAAAACAGATATAACTCCTTAACTTATGAACCCTACTTAGCCGTGATAGGTTTCCTATAAAATTCTTTATATATACTACTGCTGTGAATTTTTTCTCATATCCTATAAACAACCATTTAGCTGGCAGAGGGGTGAAATTTAGCACTTTAAAATATCATACTTCACAAACGGATCCCTGAATCGAAAATGGTGTTCCCACACCCACAATATTTTTGAAAGACCTATTCAACGACACTCCTTACTATGGGATAGATGAGGAAAAAAAATTCATCTCCACTTTACATGCAGGGGAGGTACCCTAAAAATAAATATTTTTGACAATTTTATTTCACCACTTAGTTGGCTTGATTAATATTTATACCCTAGTCAAATTACAAATTTCTAGTACCAACAGTCTCTGAGCTAAACCGCGGACGGACAGACGGACGGACATGACGAAACTATAAGGGTTCCTTGTTTACTACGGAACCCTAAAAATAGCTTTATTTGGAGTATGAACAATGTAGAGGTATAAAGCCTTTTATACACATTGCGACTTGTATTTAAACATTGACATAATTATATTACAACACCTTTGATCTTCAAGGAGATTCAGTTCGCGGCCAAATCGTTGCGAGCTGCTCAGATAATATTATAACAGTACAGAGAATATAAAATCAGAATACCTACTGCAGGATAAACGTTGTCAAAGTATTAATAATGCAATCTGCGCGAATGCGAAATCAAGAGACACACCTAATCACTAAATCGAGCTGAATGTGATAATTAATCCGTATCAATATTATAATATTATTAATGTAGGGTAACAATCAAATTATGCATTTAAAGGAAAATAAGTTTTATAATTTGCCAACTTTGGTAAGTGCTTACTACCGATTGACGTGTTATTTGGTAGGTATACTCATAATATGTACACCTGAGGACCCCAAGAGTGACATAAACTTTTCGGATAAACAAAAGGGCTCCCACGGAATTTTCAAAACCGAACACTACGTGGAAATCGCAGGTAAAAGTGAAAGTATAAAACTTTTCTTTAATTAGAAAAATTATAGCTGGCCTCCTAATGTGGTGATATTGGGCCTAAATGGAAGGAGCTAATAATATTAAAGCTGGAATAAGCGTGCTGTTACATCCCTAGTTCTAAGCCATGTATTGCTGAGGCATGGTTATTGTCGATTTACGTAAATAATAAAATGTTAATCAGCAATATATGCCTATAAAACGGCTAATTATTTCCAACTCTTCGCAGTCGTTCTGGTACTAGCCTAATTGCTGCCAGCTACGGACCCGGTTCCTGCCCGCCGCCGGTCTGGTACAGCAACGAAGCTAAGGTCCTGAACCTAGTCGCCGAAAAATCCTTTGGAGGTCCTCGCGAGTCGCGTAATTTTAAAGAAGTAATTTGAGTGATTAACTAATGTCAGTCAAGTTGTGAGAATCATATAAAAATAATAAACTACATTTAGTTCCAGTACTCGTTTGTGTTATTTTTTTTACCATCAAGTGCTAGAGACTAGACAGCGCGAATTCACATTTGAGCTACTGAAAGTAAGACATGTCCTTTATTGAGAGAGATTATGGTTGCCCCTACTGCAGCGCTATCTGGCGCTATGGGGTTGTAATGGAAGAAGCTCGTATATCTCAGCCGGGCTATATAGCCAAGCTTACCACTTCACGAGTAAGCCTGCTGAAGTTAATTCCGCTGCATAATGCTGTTAACATTTGCGATTTCCCAATTGCTATATTGGGTTCTCAATGGTGTTTGATCGAGCGGTACTCTATTTGATCGGTAGAGAGGAGAGAGACGGTATATTCCACTAAACACATAGCTAGAATATTAGATACATATAATATAATATTATACGATATTCACATTAGGTAATTAATATCAATTCTCTGAAGTATTGAGTGATTTAGAGTGTTCCATCGGAAGCACATCACGTTAAATTAACAGGTGAGGTCACATTTTGAGGTTCGCGGATAGGTTAAAATTAATTGGATTGACCTAATTAAATTAGTTTTTAGGGTTCCGTACCGAAAGGGTGCCAGCAGGATCCTATTATTATCCATCCGTCTGTCAGCGGGCTGTATCTCGTTAACCGTAATACGTACACAGGTGAAATTTTCACAGAGTGTGTATTTCTATTGCCACTATAACAACAAATAATAAAAAGTAAATTAAATTAACTAGTGGTTCGCCCCGAACTGAGACCTCGCGGTAACGGTTTCCCATAATTACTTATTCATTCAATAGATACATGACGATCAAAATTGACATTATTATTATGCCCGTTTTCACCAACCATACCTAAATCATCCCCTTTGTAGAAGTCTCTTTACGTAGGTAGCTCCTAAATACAATCCTAACATCCCATATGTCATTTTCACCTTTAGTTGTCCCGTAGAGGTTTGTAATAACAAAGTTGACAGAAAGTGTCAACTAACTTAACATAATATGTAGCCCGTAAAGGTTAGGGAACTGTTAAAGTGAAATCCTCAAGGCCTCAATCAAACTTAGGTATAGTTTTTTGGAACATTCAAATTAAATTACTTGTACACAGCGTCAACTATCGACACGATCAGAAAACATGTAAAAACAAACTGCAACGTGAAGTTTTATTGATGTTTGCTAAATGACTAAATAATAATTTTAATTGAATATATTATGTTACATATAAGCTGCATTTGCTATATGAGATGAGAGCGCCATCTATTGACATCATTGTGAAGTTCTGTTGTTGCTGCTCATTAAAAGTTAAATAATTTAGTTTCCTTATTACATTTATCTAATTTTAGTATTTGTTGTTCAAGTACATGATATTACGCTAAAATTATAAAACTTTCAAGCCCCAGCTCTCAATGGTTATTCCGTTGTGAGGTCAAATATAATCTCCACTTTGAAAGCCCCCCATTTCGTCAATTTTGGGAAAAAAATTAAAAAAAAAATACTTTTGTACTCTGTTCCAAATTATCTTTAAAATGACGTACTGTAACCCTATGAAAAGCAAAAATTTTTTTTTTCTTCGCTTTCGCTTCAATGAGAGCCCCCCTGAAATAAAGATTTTTATAACTTTTTAAGCCATTTTCGGCTGGAGGCCATCGGTTTACATATTATATCTAAAATTGAAGTAATTACGTTCAGTAATTCAGAAGTTATAAGGCTCTGACAGACGGACGGACGGACGGACGGACGGACGGACGGACGGACGGACAAGTGCAAATTCACTCAAGTAGACTCAAAGACCTTCGCTTCGCTCGGTCGAAAATACCCATACATGAAAAAGGAGTCGAAATAAAATTTTATTCTTGACCCTGGCAAGTGGGAAGTCATTGTCTGAAGATCATTAAGTGGAGTTCAAATATATTTTTTATTATTTTTTAGCTTCAAAAATGAAGAAATAGGCCATCATTTTTTCTCCATATGCTAATTTAGTACTATTTTAAGGACTAAGATAAGTATCTAAATATGTATCTAGTTTTAAAAAAGTTATTTGGTCAAATGTACGGAACCCTAAAAGAGCGAGGCCCGACTCGCACTTGGCAGATTTTTTAATTAATTTCAACATGGAATCCAGTATGTAACCGATCTCAATTGAAAAAGCAAGAAATGAAAATATTTAAAACGAAACAGCACATCACTGTATTAGTGTTTAATACATGCGCGATCAGCTGTTTATCAAAAGTTCAAAGCACTCGGCCTGAATAACATTTTCACTACATGTTACAATTCCATTTTCATTTTCATGTTCAACGCTGTAGAATCAAGATTTCTCGGAGTATTTCAAGCGTATAGGCAGAATCAATAGTGCACCGAAGAACGTCCCATCGTCATATCCCCGTTTCTTCCATTCAAGACTAATGTTTTTCCAATATCCGTACACTCTAAAGTGCATTTCAATTTCACCATAAAGGATACGAATTTTCATACTCCTTTTTTAGGGTTCCGTACCCAAAGGGTACCAACGGGACCCTATTACTAAGCCTACGCTGTCCGTCCGTCCGTCCGTCCGTCCGTCCGTCCGTCCGTCCGTCCGTCTGTCAGCGGGCTGTATCTCGTAAACCGTAACAGATAGACAGTTGAAATTTTCACATATTATGTATTTCTATTGCCGCTATAACAACAAATAATAAAAATTAAATTAAATTAAAAAAATTAAATTAAAATGGGTAGGTGGGTAGATGGAAATCTTTTAATTTAATTTTTTTAACGGAACCCTAAAAGAGCGAGGCCCGACTCGCACTTGGCCGATTTTTTGTTGTCACACATCTACAATTGGTATATTTCCGTTTAGTTTTTTTTTTGAATCACAATACATTGGATTGGAATATTCTTTTCTCACCTCCGGGCGGAAAGCGTCAATTTTCCTCCCGCTGCGCTAAACGAAAATGTCGCTTTCCGCCTCCGTCGAGGAGAAAAATAGTATACACACCACGGGCAGTAAATAAGAAAGCCTCAGATCACATGTTTATTGACCTCGGCTTCGCCTCGGACAACAATTACATGTGATCTGAGACATTTCTTATTGTACTGCCCTAGATGTGTAATATACTATTGTTTAAAGTGAATAACTTCCTCCTGTTCTGTTATGAAATATAATTAATTTAGCAGTTAAGTTTATTGGCAGTTTATTGCACCTTACGTTAGACATGACAGACCAAGTGAGATCCCTTATATGAATACACAAGGAAGGCAAGGAGTTAGGGAGGAGTGAATAGGTATTCGTATAGTCAAGGGTGCTACAACATCCAAGTAACGACCACGACCGCTCTGTAAAAAGCGAAACGACTGAGAAGAAGACACTAGCCCCCATTGCAATGGGGGCTAGTGTCTTCTTCTCATTCACCAATGCAATCCAATGCATTGGTGCTGTTAAGAAAAATTATTACTTTGCTCTTGGGTTGACCTTTCTAGACTTACTAGCGTTTGTTTGCAACTTTGTCCGCATGTAGGTTTTTATAATCTCCACGGGAACCCTCTGTTTTTCCGGGATAAAAGGTTAGCTTATGTAACTTTCGAAGTCCTCTCTGCTATAGCCATGCACAAAATCACGTCGATCTGATGCTCCGTGGCTGCTAGATTGAAGGACAAAATCAACAACACGCTTTCATATTTAGGACTGAATATCTGAAAACACAAAACAGATGGCAAAAAGACCGACGTGTTTCACACATTACACGTTCAGAGCTAAAGAAAATACATGTTCTATTTACAACAGCTTAGTTTAATTAACATCTTGATAAACTCCACAGGACCGTACCAGCACATTCACATAATGTCACCGGTTTTAGTACTAAGGAAGCTATAAACTTAAGTGCCAACTACTGATTCGCCCACGCGGGTATTTATTGTGGCCTGTATTAAATGTCTTTCTGTTGTTCACATTCTTTGGTAATAAACATGTTTTGCATTTTGTAAAGCTTAAGTCGGGTCTGCTGCAACCATATTATTTTTGTTATTGGAACGTATTTCCTTATCGCGCGGTACGGAAGGGGGCTAGACGGAAAAAATTAAGGAACCGACACTCGACACATTTTTGAAACCGACAATTTTTTGTTGAATGTGAATTTTGCATTGTGTTCGGTATTTTCGCCATATAACACGGCGTCTGCATGGCCTAGTGGTTCCGGCAGTCGCCTAAAAGTTCAACGTCGATGGTTCGAAACCCAGCTCGACAGACTGAATTTTCTATTTTCATTTTTATTTTAAATAATTTCTACATGTGGAATTTTTCCCTAATTTTTTATTGTATAAATTGGATAAAATGTTATTGTACTACTAACGCCATCTGTTAAAAAACCAGAGTAACTCTTTGGTTTTGTAACAGTGCAATAGAAATAAACTAAATAGAAATTCATCGTAGTTAATCAATTTAATACTAGATGACACCACTAGTTTATTACAATTCCTTCACTAAAATTAACCGAAAGGAACTACGTTCCACCCTCTCAAGTTTTTTGTTAGCAATTAGTTCTAAACATGTTTTTCCCAGAACTGAAGTGGCAATGCGAGCGGCACATGACTCAAAGAACCGATGGACGTTGAATTCCCAAGGTTCTTGAATAGTTGACCTATGTCCAGCTGTGGACGTCTATTGGTTGACATAATGATGATGACGTAAGTAAGAAAAAAAGAAACAAAAAGCCGTACACTAACAAATTATTCATAAATCGTTTGTCACCAAGAGTAAAGACAAAAAAGTGTCAAAATTATGTGCTGGTAAAGTTGTTTGCTGGCCTTAAGTCCGGATTTTATTAGCGTCATATTTATGAAAACTGCCAACGAGATTCTGCTTATTCCACTTAATTACACATCTGACTGACAGCGTCGTTATTGGATCCTGTTTCTGACTCGCAATTTGCTGAAGGTGTAGTGTACAGCAATTTTCTGTAAGGCTGTAAGTACAGCAATTTTGTGCGTAATGAACAGTTAAATTTACATAATAAACGTGCTCCGACGGTAAATAGTTGAAAGGTAGGAAACAAAGTGTCGACAAACTAATAGCTAGCCATAAGTTTAATTCTTGGAGTGTTACAGAATTTTTTTATATGCAGAAACTAGTTATTTTGTATTCGGTGGCAGTTTGTAAGTCTCAAAACTACTCTTGATTTAAAGGTACAAAGTGTGCCCAGCTAAGGTGCCTAGCGTAATAAAGTTTCTAGTAACTTTGAACATTTTATCTACACCTATTAAAAGATACCAAAAGTAGACATAAATATACATACATACGTCTTGGCCTTTAATTCTAAATTAAAAAGAAATTAAATGACATAAAACGCAGTGCCGATAAACTTAAATCGAGAAAATTTACGAGGCGGATAAAGATCAGCACTAAATTTTTGTGACCTGTGCCTTAAGTGATGTTTGTGTGTGTCAAATGGTGTCAATGGCCCGTTGTAATTTGTTGTCACTTGTCTAATTATGACAGCTGCTAACAGATTACGTCGACTTATTTAATTACAAAAAGAACACTATGATTTTTTTTTCTTCATGAGGAAACCGAACTTGTTGCCAGGAATGTGCCCTGACCTAAGCCTATGTGCTTAACACTACATATTTTCTTTTCATCCTAGTATAAGTGCTGCAAGGTATATATGAGGAGGCTCACACTGCAGCGTTCTGTAACGTACCATATCCCTTTTTCTAAAACTCTATGATTCTATGATTCAATGATTCAGTATGTTTTTTACGTGTAAACTAGATTGTGCTTGAGGATTATGCGCGTTTATATAGGTATTTATGTATCTTGTGTGAAGTGTGTGGTGGTGGTTGGTGACCCAGGCAACTGTGGTGTAGTGATTCCGCAACGCACTAACCGTCACAAGTGGGACGAGCTATAAAAAACAACTGACGGCGACTCTCACATCTCACATCATCCCAGGCTAAGATCACTATGTCAAGAGTGACTGATTTCGAAGAAAATAGTATAAATATAGTAGAATAATAATTGTGCGACGCGTAAGATTATTTCTTTTGCAGACGCTTTCATCATCATCATTATCAACCTTTAGATGTCCACTGCTGGACATAGGTCTCCTGCATGGACCTCCACAGGCTTCGGTCTTGCGCCGCCTGAATCCAGCGGCTCCCTGCGACTCGTTTGATAGAACATAGTTCGAAGAGCTGATGGTCGTTTGGGTCCCAAGGTGCTGGAGTGGTGACCCCGCACCGGTAAGCGCAGTGTTGGCAGACCCCCACTAGGTGGACCGACGACATCAAACGAGTCACAGACGCTTTAAGCAACAAAAAATATTAACAACGAGGCGTTCAAACTAGAGTATTTTTACAAAACAACTAAAAAACAAAGGATTCGAAGTCATTTTATTCATACAATAGAGGTTTTGTTTCATTCAACAAATAAACGAAATCCAAACTTGACAGCTTGAAGCCCCTCTTCTACCCATTCGTCAGAGTTCATCCAGGCAGCTTATGCGGTCGAAACAGCAAAAAATAATATGGTTTACTGTCACTCATATGGCCGTTTGCTCGTCCTCTCTCATTCCGTTTGGCGGGCATAAGTGTGCGTGTACGCTATCGATTAGTCGCTCGACAAAATGTTGGTCCCTACAGTAATTACGAAAAAAACTGTCCTCGTAATGGCAACAAAATTAAACCAACACATTAGGACTTGATGACAAAACTTATGCTGTGGACAGCTAAAACAACAAACTATTCTGAAGATCCGTCATTGTTTTCGGATTAGGGTATTTATTTTTACCTTTATACTATCGATGAGTAGGTATACTATAAAAACGTTTTAAGGTATTATCAGTACATAAACTGTCAAACGTCAATCTTATTCGTCGGTTAAATATTATTAGACGATTATGAAATACTGCACACTAAGTGCGTAGTGCGTAGCTCTTAATAATCCTTACTAATATTATCAATGCGAAAGTGTGTTTGTTTCTTGGTTTGTCCTTCAATCACGCCGTAACAGGGCTACGGATCGACGTGATTTTTTGCATGGGTATAATTGAAGACCTGGAGAGTGACATAGGCTACATTTTATCCCGGAAAATCAAAGAGTTCCCGAGGGATTTTTAAAAACTAAATCCACGCAGACGAAGTCGCGTGCATCAGCTAGTAAGAAAATAAAAGAATTCGTGCTTTATACAGGAATTGCAATTTGAGGATATGTAATGCGGTCACTTCATTTTCATGGTAGTTGCAATAAAAAAAACTTGAGAGGTGGCAAGGGAAACCCGGATGGAACGTAGTTCCTTTCGAATACATTGTGTTCGGTATTTTCGCGGTACAACATTGAGTCTCCGTAGCCTAGTGGCTCCGGCAGTCGCTTAACAGTTCAAAGTCGATGGTTCGAATCCCAGCTCGACTGACTATATACATGTGGAACCTTTCCCTAATTTTTTATAACTTATAAGTTATAAAAAATTAGGGGAAAAATCTACATGTAGAAATTATTTAAAATAAAATTGAAAATAGAAAATTCAGTCTGTCGAGCTGGGATTCGAACCATCGACTTTGAACTGTTAAGCGACTGCCGGAGCCACTAGGCTACGGAGACCCAATGTTGTATCGCGAAAATACCGAACACAAAGCAAAATTCACATTCAACAAAAAAGTGTCGGTTTCAAAAATGTGTCGAGTGTCGGTTCCTTAATTTTTTCCGTCTAGCCCCCTTCCGCACCGCGCGATTAGGAACTTACGTTCCAATAATAACAGACGGTCTATTGAGGGAGAAGTGTCAGAACGAGTCCAAGTTACGCTTACGCCACGTCTCTGCCATATTTATCTCTAGCTGATGCCCGCGACTTCGTCCGCGTGGATTTAGTTTTTAAAATCCCTCGGGAACTTTTGGATTTTCCAGGATAAAAAGTAGCCTATGTCGCTCTCTAGCTCCTCAACTATACCCATGCAAAAAATCACGTCGATCCGTAGCCCTGTTGCGGCGTGATTGAAGGACAAACCAACAAACTAACAAACCAACAACCAATAAACAAACACACTTTCGCATTTATAATATTAGTAAGGATTATTACCGTTTCGAATACAAAGACAAATAATCGTGCATTGTAGTCGCGTTCCTGCCACGTTGCGGCAAGTGTGTAGAAAAGCAATAGAACAATAATACTCCTAGTATGATTTAACACTAAATCTGACCTCAATTCTCTGACACTGGGTGGAAGAAAATTGCAGCGTATTGGATGTATCTAAAGAATGACCTATTTGCCCAAGAAAATGCTATAACAAGAAAAGCGCAAAAATTCGCCAATAGTTTTCAATGGAATATATTTTTAACAAAAGAAATTCAGCGACAAAATCTTGTATTTCTACACTGACAAGTCTTACTGGATTGTAAATTACACTGGCACGAATACAAATAATTTAGCACCAGTGTACGCTCAGCGCTAAAGAATGTGGTATATGATTATACGTGGTGCGTAAGAAACAAAAACAGTGAGATTTTTGGCAAAGAACTCATATTGATATATATTATTACTAGATGATGCCTGCGACCTCGTCCGCGTGGATTAAGGTTTTTTAATTCCCGCGGGAACTTTGTAATTTTCCGGGATGGAAAGTAAGTGTTAATCCTGGGTATGAGCTATCTCCATCCCAAATTTCAGCCAAATCGGTTCATTCTTTGTGGCGTGAAAGAGTAACAAGCACTGGTAACAAACATCCATCCAAACATCCATCCATACATCCTCACAAACTTTCACATTTATAATCTTAGAGGAAGTAGGGTGAAAGAGGAATCATGTTTGTTTTACATGACCTTGAACTAGCTGATACCAGCGAGTTCACCCGCACGTTTTTAGAAATACCGTGAGATTGATTTTCCCATAGTAAATTATCTTATTCCGTTGCTATAACTTCGCCTGTATTCAGGTTTAATAGCATATACAAACTTACCCACCCTTTTCACCTCCTTTAGGGATGGAATTTCAAAGAAGTCTCTCCTCACTGCACCTCTAGCTAAGGTACCTACTCAAGGAATAGGTAATTCCTCCAAGATTAAAATGTCTAGGTCCACCGATTTGACCTGTGCATATTTTCCCTAAGGGTAAGAACATGCCAAAGATCTCGCGATTTCTACATGGATGACGGTGCGATCACATGTTCGCAACGTCATCCATGTAGAAACTGAATCGACATCGATTCAGTCGCACCTAGATGCTTAGTTCAGTTGCTCAGTGGCAGCGACAGTGTAATCACAAGTTCCACGTAGAAAAAGCAACTAAAGTTGCAACTTTCAGCAACTTTCTTCCATTCCTTGGCTAAAAATTTGTTGTGGTGGTTTTTGTGTTGCTTATCTGACAGAGGAACATTAAAAACTAGTAGGGCGCGTGGGTGCGCGGCCCGCAAGCGGACCGCGGTTTTTCTGTTGAGTTACGGGTCCTATCATCTTTTGCCATAAAACCACTCTTCAATCTTTAATACTCTCCGAGATAGACACCGGCGTAATTTGCATGGCCGCCATCTTGAATCCGCCATTTTAGTTTTTTTCAGCAGCAATTAGATGAGGTTTCGAGTAATTTTTGTTCGGGCACCCTTTCTTCAATACCCTGGCCGTGCTCCTCACCCGTCTCCGAAATCCTCTATCATCAGCTCTGTCCATAATTTTTGTCTTCTATACGAAACCATGCATCGGCGAAAAAACATTTTTTTCATACAAAATTTTACAGGAAAGGTAGTCAGTGAATCAGCACGAGCAGCTATGTATATGTATAGTAATTAAATCTGTTAGCGCCTGCGCCCCCTTTTCCATTATTTAATTAAAATTAAAAATGAACCAGGCACGATAAGCCAAAAAGGATAGATACAGTGCGATGCATTTGGGGTGCAAGTTAGCGACGGGAGTATCAACTGTTCCTTGAGAAGGCGAAGCGATTTGACCAATCACAAGCCAGATCACATCGATGCTTGCAATCGTCCGCGATTTAAAAAACAAAATAGGTATTTTGTTTTCATGTAAGCATTGAGGTAAACATCGATGTGACCCGCGATGTATCGCAGTGAGGTATCTTTCGACATACGCGTGCTGGTCTGTTTGCATCTTTGGTTTGCATACATTTGTTTTAAATGGAGGTGAAATCGATATAGCGAGCTAAACCGCGACCGCGAGATATCGCAGTGAAGCATCTTTGGCATGTTCTTACAGTAATAGTATAATGTCACATTATTGTTTCAAAATACAAGAAATAATTCTGTTTTGAATCTTTCTACACTAGTGGTTCGCTCCGAACTGAGACCTCGCGGTAACGGTATCCCATATATAATTATTCATTCAATCGATACATGACGACCAAAACTGACATTATTATTATGCCCGTTTTTACCAAACATTCCTAAATCATCTCCTATAAGTAGGAGTCTCTTTACGTAGGTAGCTCCTAAATACAATCCTAAGTCCTTACATCCGTTCCAATGTCCTTTTAGGTGCCCCATACAGGTTCGTGATAACGAAGTTAACAGAAAGCATCACCTAACTTATCATAGGTAGTCCGGAAAGGTTAGGAACGTTAGTGAAAACATTGAATTATTATAATATGAACTAACGAGTGAAAACGGGCATCTGTATAAGTCGTCATCTATCAACAAGAATAGAAAATATACAAAATGTAGTAAGTAATTAATAGTTTATTGAAGTTTGATATTTAACTAAAGAATAATTGTAATTGAATAATATGTTATTATATGTACCTACCTATTAGTATTTGTTATACAAAATAATGATCGTCGACGCAAAACTGTTTTTTGGGATAGATAGACGTAGTCGTAATTCCTAGTTCCATGGGATAATAGTGACAGCGCAATCTATTAACACTATTGTGAAGCTATGTTCATCCAGGCAGCTTATGCGGTCGAAACAGCAAAAAATAATATGGTTAACTGTCACTCATATGGCCGTTTGCTCGTCCTCTCTCATTCCGTTTGGCGGGCATAAGTGTGCGTGTACGCTATCGATTAGTCGCTCGACAAAATGTTGGTCCCTACGATAATAATTACGAAAAAAACTGTCCTCGTAATGGCAACAAAATTAAACCAACACATTAGGACTTGATGACAAAACTTATGCTGTGGACAGCTAAAACAACAAACTATTCTGAAGATCCGTCATTGTTTTCGGATTAGGGTATTTATTTTTACCTTTATACTATCGATGAGTAGGTATACTATAAAAACGTTTTAAGGTATTATCAGTACATAAACTGTCAAACGTCAATCTTATTCGTCGGTTAAATATTATTAGACGATTATGAAATACTGCACACTAAGTGCGTAGTGCGTAGTTCTTAATAATCCTTACTAATATTATCAATGCGAAAGTGTGTTTGTTTCTTGGTTTGTCCTTCAATCACGCCGTAACAGGGCTACGGATCGACGTGATTTTTTGCATGGGTATAATTGAAGACCTGGAGAGTGACATAGGCTACATTTTATCCCGGAAAATCAAAGAGTTCCCGAGGGATTTTAAAAACTAAATCTACGCAGATCAAGTCGCGTGCATCAGCTAGTAAGAAAATAAAAGAATTCGTGCTTTATACAGGAATTGCAATTTGAGGATATGTAATGCGGTCACTTCATTTTCATGGTAGTTGCAATAAAAAAAACTTGAGAGGTGGCAAGGGACACCCGGATGGAACGTAGTTCCTTTCGAATACATTGTGTTCGGTATTTTCGCGGTACAACATTGAGTCTCCGTAGCCTAGTGGCTCCGGCAGTCGCTTAACAGTTCAAAGTCGATGGTTCGAATCCCAGCTCGACTGACTATATACATGTGGAACCTTTCCCTAATTTTTTATAACTTATAAGTTATAAAAAATTAGGGGAAAAATCTACATGTAGAAATTATTTAAAATAAAATTGAAAATAGAAAATTCAGTCTGTCGAGCTGGGATTCGAACCATCGACTTTGAACTGTTAAGCGACTGCCGGAGCCACTAGGCTACGGAGACCCAATGTTGTATCGCGAAAATACCGAACACAAAGCAAAATTCACATTCAACAAAAAAGTGTCGGTTTCAAAAATGTGTCGAGTGTCGGTTCCTTAATTTTTTCCGTCTAGCCCCCTTCCGCACCGCGCGATTAGGAACTTACGTTCCAATAATAACAGACGGTCTATTGAGGGAGAAGTGTCAGAACGAGTCCAAGTTACGCTTACGCCACGTCTCTGCCATATTTATCTCTAGCTGATGCCCGCGACTTCGTCCGCGTGGATTTAGTTTTTAAAATCCCTCGGGAACTTTTGGATTTTCCAGGATAAAAAGTAGCCTATGTCGCTCTCTAGCTCCTCAACTATACCCATGCAAAAAATCACGTCGATCCGTAGCCCTGTTGCGGCGTGATTGAAGGACAAACCAACAAACTAACAAACCAACAACCAATAAACAAACACACTTTCGCATTTATAATATTAGTAAGGATTATTACCGTTTCGAATACAAAGACAAATAATCGTGCATTGTAGTCGCGTTCCTGCCACGTTGCGGCAAGTGTGTAGAAAAGCAATAGAACAATAATACTCCTAGTATGATTTAACACTAAATCTGACCTCAATTCTCTGACACTGGGTGGAAGAAAATTGCAGCGTATTGGATGTATCTAAAGAATGACCTATTTGCCCAAGAAAATGCTATAACAAGAAAAGCGCAAAAATTCGCCAATAGTTTTCAATGGAATATATTTTTAACAAAAGAAATTCAGCGACAAAATCTTGTATTTCTACACTGACAAGTCTTACTGGATTGTAAATTACACTGGCACGAATACAAATAATTTAGCACCAGTGTACGCTCAGCGCTAAAGAATGTGGTATATGATTATACGTGGTGCGTAAGAAACAAAAACAGTGAGATTTTTGGCAAAGAACTCATATTGATATATATTATTACTAGATGATGCCTGCGACCTCGTCCGCGTGGATTAAGGTTTTTTAATTCCCGCGGGAACTTTGTAATTTTCCGGGATGGAAAGTAAGTGTTAATCCTGGGTATGAGCTATCTCCATCCCAAATTTCAGCCAAATCGGTTCATTCTTTGTGGCGTGAAAGAGTAACAAGCACTGGTAACAAACATCCATCCAAACATCCATCCATACATCCTCACAAACTTTCACATTTATAATCTTAGAGGAAGTAGGGTGAAAGAGGAATCATGTTTGTTTTACATGACCTTGAACTAGCTGATACCAGCGAGTTCACCCGCACGTTTTTAGAAATACCGTGAGATTGATTTTCCCATAGTAAATTATCTTATTCCGTTGCTATAACTTCGCCTGTATTCAGGTTTAATAGCATATACAAACTTACCCACCCTTTTCACCTCCTTTAGGGATGGAATTTCAAAGAAGTCTCTCCTCACTGCACCTCTAGCTAAGGTACCTACTCAAGGAATAGGTAATTCCTCCAAGATTAAAATGTCTAGGTCCACCGATTTGACCTGTGCATATTTTCCCTAAGGGTAAGAACATGCCAAAGATCTCGCGATTTCTACATGGATGACGGTGCGATCACATGTTCGCAACGTCATCCATGTAGAAACTGAATCGACATCGATTCAGTCGCACCTAGATGCTTAGTTCAGTTGCTCAGTGGCAGCGACAGTGTAATCACAAGTTCCACGTAGAAAAAGCAACTAAAGTTGCAACTTTCAGCAACTTTCTTCCATTCCTTGGCTAAAAATTTGTTGTGGTGGTTTTTGTGTTGCTTATCTGACAGAGGAACATTAAAAACTAGTAGGGCGCGTGGGTGCGCGGCCCGCAAGCGGACCGCGGTTTTTCTGTTGAGTTACGGGTCCTATCATCTTTTGCCATAAAACCACTCTTCAATCTTTAATACTCTCCGAGATAGACACCGGCGTAATTTGCATGGCCGCCATCTTGAATCCGCCATTTTAGTTTTTTTCAGCAGCAATTAGATGAGGTTTCGAGTAATTTTTGTTCGGGCACCCTTTCTTCAATACCCTGGCCGTGCTCCTCACCCGTCTCCGAAATCCTCTATCATCAGCTCTGTCCATAATTTTTGTCTTCTATACGAAACCATGCATCGGCGAAAAAACATTTTTTTCATACAAAATTTTACAGGAAAGGTAGTCAGTGAATCAGCACGAGCAGCTATGTATATGTATAGTAATTAAATCTGTTAGCGCCTGCGCCCCCTTTTCCATTATTTAATTAAAATTAAAAATGAACCAGGCACGATAAGCCAAAAAGGATAGATACAGTGCGATGCATTTGGGGTGCAAGTTAGCGACGGGAGTATCAACTGTTCCTTGAGAAGGCGAAGCGATTTGACCAATCACAAGCCAGATCACATCGATGCTTGCAATCGTCCGCGATTTAAAAAACAAAATAGGTATTTTGTTTTCATGTAAGCATTGAGGTAAACATCGATGTGACCCGCGATGTATCGCAGTGAGGTATCTTTCGACATACGCGTGCTGGTCTGTTTGCATCTTTGGTTTGCATACATTTGTTTTAAATGGAGGTGAAATCGATATAGCGAGCTAAACCGCGACCGCGAGATATCGCAGTGAAGCATCTTTGGCATGTTCTTACAGTAATAGTATAATGTCACATTATTGTTTCAAAATACAAGAAATAATTCTGTTTTGAATCTTTCTACACTAGTGGTTCGCTCCGAACTGAGACCTCGCGGTAACGGTATCCCATATATAATTATTCATTCAATCGATACATGACGACCAAAACTGACATTATTATTATGCCCGTTTTTACCAAACATTCCTAAATCATCTCCTATAAGTAGGAGTCTCTTTACGTAGGTAGCTCCTAAATACAATCCTAAGTCCTTACATCCGTTCCAATGTCCTTTTAGGTGCCCCATACAGGTTCGTGATAACGAAGTTAACAGAAAGCATCACCTAACTTATCATAGGTAGTCCGGAAAGGTTAGGAACGTTAGTGAAAACATTGAATTATTATAATATGAACTAACGAGTGAAAACGGGCATCTGTATAAGTCGTCATCTATCAACAAGAATAGAAAATATACAAAATGTAGTAAGTAATTAATAGTTTATTGAAGTTTGATATTTAACTAAAGAATAATTGTAATTGAATAATATGTTATTATATGTACCTACCTATTAGTATTTGTTATACAAAATAATGATCGTCGACGCAAAACTGTTTTTTGGGATAGATAGACGTAGTCGTAATTCCTAGTTCCATGGGATAATAGTGACAGCGCAATCTATTAACACTATTGTGAAGCTATGTTCATCCAGGCAGCTTATGCGGTCGAAACAGCAAAAAATAATATGGTTAACTGTCACTCATATGGCCGTTTGCTCGTCCTCTCTCATTCCGTTTGGCGGGCATAAGTGTGCGTGTACGCTATCGATTAGTCGCTCGACAAAATGTTGGTCCCTACGATAATAATTACGAAAAAAACTGTCCTCGTAATGGCAACAAAATTAAACCAACACATTAGGACTTGATGACAAAACTTATGCTGTGGACAGCTAAAACAACAAACTATTCTGAAGATCCGTCATTGTTTTCGGATTAGGGTATTTATTTTTACCTTTATACTATCGATGAGTAGGTATACTATAAAAACGTTTTAAGGTATTATCAGTACATAAACTGTCAAACGTCAATCTTATTCGTCGGTTAAATATTATTAGACGATTATGAAATACTGCACACTAAGTGCGTAGTGCGTAGTTCTTAATAATCCTTACTAATATTATCAATGCGAAAGTGTGTTTGTTTCTTGGTTTGTCCTTCAATCACGCCGTAACAGGGCTACGGATCGACGTGATTTTTTGCATGGGTATAATTGAAGACCTGGAGAGTGACATAGGCTACATTTTATCCCGGAAAATCAAAGAGTTCCCGAGGGATTTTAAAAACTAAATCTACGCAGATCAAGTCGCGTGCATCAGCTAGTAAGAAAATAAAAGAATTCGTGCTTTATACAGGAATTGCAATTTGAGGATATGTAATGCGGTCACTTCATTTTCATGGTAGTTGCAATAAAAAAAACTTGAGAGGTGGCAAGGGACACCCGGATGGAACGTAGTTCCTTTCGAATACATTGTGTTCGGTATTTTCGCGGTACAACATTGAGTCTCCGTAGCCTAGTGGCTCCGGCAGTCGCTTAACAGTTCAAAGTCGATGGTTCGAATCCCAGCTCGACTGACTATATACATGTGGAACCTTTCCCTAATTTTTTATAACTTATAAGTTATAAAAAATTAGGGGAAAAATCTACATGTAGAAATTATTTAAAATAAAATTGAAAATAGAAAATTCAGTCTGTCGAGCTGGGATTCGAACCATCGACTTTGAACTGTTAAGCGACTGCCGGAGCCACTAGGCTACGGAGACCCAATGTTGTATCGCGAAAATACCGAACACAAAGCAAAATTCACATTCAACAAAAAAGTGTCGGTTTCAAAAATGTGTCGAGTGTCGGTTCCTTAATTTTTTCCGTCTAGCCCCCTTCCGCACCGCGCGATTAGGAACTTACGTTCCAATAATAACAGACGGTCTATTGAGGGAGAAGTGTCAGAACGAGTCCAAGTTACGCTTACGCCACGTCTCTGCCATATTTATCTCTAGCTGATGCCCGCGACTTCGTCCGCGTGGATTTAGTTTTTAAAATCCCTCGGGAACTTTTGGATTTTCCAGGATAAAAAGTAGCCTATGTCGCTCTCTAGCTCCTCAACTATACCCATGCAAAAAATCACGTCGATCCGTAGCCCTGTTGCGGCGTGATTGAAGGACAAACCAACAAACTAACAAACCAACAACCAATAAACAAACACACTTTCGCATTTATAATATTAGTAAGGATTATTACCGTTTCGAATACAAAGACAAATAATCGTGCATTGTAGTCGCGTTCCTGCCACGTTGCGGCAAGTGTGTAGAAAAGCAATAGAACAATAATACTCCTAGTATGATTTAACACTAAATCTGACCTCAATTCTCTGACACTGGGTGGAAGAAAATTGCAGCGTATTGGATGTATCTAAAGAATGACCTATTTGCCCAAGAAAATGCTATAACAAGAAAAGCGCAAAAATTCGCCAATAGTTTTCAATGGAATATATTTTTAACAAAAGAAATTCAGCGACAAAATCTTGTATTTCTACACTGACAAGTCTTACTGGATTGTAAATTACACTGGCACGAATACAAATAATTTAGCACCAGTGTACGCTCAGCGCTAAAGAATGTGGTATATGATTATACGTGGTGCGTAAGAAACAAAAACAGTGAGATTTTTGGCAAAGAACTCATATTGATATATATTATTACTAGATGATGCCTGCGACCTCGTCCGCGTGGATTAAGGTTTTTTAATTCCCGCGGGAACTTTGTAATTTTCCGGGATGGAAAGTAAGTGTTAATCCTGGGTATGAGCTATCTCCATCCCAAATTTCAGCCAAATCGGTTCATTCTTTGTGGCGTGAAAGAGTAACAAGCACTGGTAACAAACATCCATCCAAACATCCATCCATACATCCTCACAAACTTTCACATTTATAATCTTAGAGGAAGTAGGGTGAAAGAGGAATCATGTTTGTTTTACATGACCTTGAACTAGCTGATACCAGCGAGTTCACCCGCACGTTTTTAGAAATACCGTGAGATTGATTTTCCCATAGTAAATTATCTTATTCCGTTGCTATAACTTCGCCTGTATTCAGGTTTAATAGCATATACAAACTTACCCACCCTTTTCACCTCCTTTAGGGATGGAATTTCAAAGAAGTCTCTCCTCACTGCACCTCTAGCTAAGGTACCTACTCAAGGAATAGGTAATTCCTCCAAGATTAAAATGTCTAGGTCCACCGATTTGACCTGTGCATATTTTCCCTAAGGGTAAGAACATGCCAAAGATCTCGCGATTTCTACATGGATGACGGTGCGATCACATGTTCGCAACGTCATCCATGTAGAAACTGAATCGACATCGATTCAGTCGCACCTAGATGCTTAGTTCAGTTGCTCAGTGGCAGCGACAGTGTAATCACAAGTTCCACGTAGAAAAAGCAACTAAAGTTGCAACTTTCAGCAACTTTCTTCCATTCCTTGGCTAAAAATTTGTTGTGGTGGTTTTTGTGTTGCTTATCTGACAGAGGAACATTAAAAACTAGTAGGGCGCGTGGGTGCGCGGCCCGCAAGCGGACCGCGGTTTTTCTGTTGAGTTACGGGTCCTATCATCTTTTGCCATAAAACCACTCTTCAATCTTTAATACTCTCCGAGATAGACACCGGCGTAATTTGCATGGCCGCCATCTTGAATCCGCCATTTTAGTTTTTTTCAGCAGCAATTAGATGAGGTTTCGAGTAATTTTTGTTCGGGCACCCTTTCTTCAATACCCTGGCCGTGCTCCTCACCCGTCTCCGAAATCCTCTATCATCAGCTCTGTCCATAATTTTTGTCTTCTATACGAAACCATGCATCGGCGAAAAAACATTTTTTTCATACAAAATTTTACAGGAAAGGTAGTCAGTGAATCAGCACGAGCAGCTATGTATATGTATAGTAATTAAATCTGTTAGCGCCTGCGCCCCCTTTTCCATTATTTAATTAAAATTAAAAATGAACCAGGCACGATAAGCCAAAAAGGATAGATACAGTGCGATGCATTTGGGGTGCAAGTTAGCGACGGGAGTATCAACTGTTCCTTGAGAAGGCGAAGCGATTTGACCAATCACAAGCCAGATCACATCGATGCTTGCAATCGTCCGCGATTTAAAAAACAAAATAGGTATTTTGTTTTCATGTAAGCATTGAGGTAAACATCGATGTGACCCGCGATGTATCGCAGTGAGGTATCTTTCGACATACGCGTGCTGGTCTGTTTGCATCTTTGGTTTGCATACATTTGTTTTAAATGGAGGTGAAATCGATATAGCGAGCTAAACCGCGACCGCGAGATATCGCAGTGAAGCATCTTTGGCATGTTCTTACAGTAATAGTATAATGTCACATTATTGTTTCAAAATACAAGAAATAATTCTGTTTTGAATCTTTCTACACTAGTGGTTCGCTCCGAACTGAGACCTCGCGGTAACGGTATCCCATATATAATTATTCATTCAATCGATACATGACGACCAAAACTGACATTATTATTATGCCCGTTTTTACCAAACATTCCTAAATCATCTCCTATAAGTAGGAGTCTCTTTACGTAGGTAGCTCCTAAATACAATCCTAAGTCCTTACATCCGTTCCAATGTCCTTTTAGGTGCCCCATACAGGTTCGTGATAACGAAGTTAACAGAAAGCATCACCTAACTTATCATAGGTAGTCCGGAAAGGTTAGGAACGTTAGTGAAAACATTGAATTATTATAATATGAACTAACGAGTGAAAACGGGCATCTGTATAAGTCGTCATCTATCAACAAGAATAGAAAATATACAAAATGTAGTAAGTAATTAATAGTTTATTGAAGTTTGATATTTAACTAAAGAATAATTGTAATTGAATAATATGTTATTATATGTACCTACCTATTAGTATTTGTTATACAAAATAATGATCGTCGACGCAAAACTGTTTTTTGGGATAGATAGACGTAGTCGTAATTCCTAGTTCCATGGGATAATAGTGACAGCGCAATCTATTAACACTATTGTGAAGCTATGTTCATCCAGGCAGCTTATGCGGTCGAAACAGCAAAAAATAATATGGTTAACTGTCACTCATATGGCCGTTTGCTCGTCCTCTCTCATTCCGTTTGGCGGGCATAAGTGTGCGTGTACGCTATCGATTAGTCGCTCGACAAAATGTTGGTCCCTACGATAATAATTACGAAAAAAACTGTCCTCGTAATGGCAACAAAATTAAACCAACACATTAGGACTTGATGACAAAACTTATGCTGTGGACAGCTAAAACAACAAACTATTCTGAAGATCCGTCATTGTTTTCGGATTAGGGTATTTATTTTTACCTTTATACTATCGATGAGTAGGTATACTATAAAAACGTTTTAAGGTATTATCAGTACATAAACTGTCAAACGTCAATCTTATTCGTCGGTTAAATATTATTAGACGATTATGAAATACTGCACACTAAGTGCGTAGTGCGTAGTTCTTAATAATCCTTACTAATATTATCAATGCGAAAGTGTGTTTGTTTCTTGGTTTGTCCTTCAATCACGCCGTAACAGGGCTACGGATCGACGTGATTTTTTGCATGGGTATAATTGAAGACCTGGAGAGTGACATAGGCTACATTTTATCCCGGAAAATCAAAGAGTTCCCGAGGGATTTTAAAAACTAAATCTACGCAGATCAAGTCGCGTGCATCAGCTAGTAAGAAAATAAAAGAATTCGTGCTTTATACAGGAATTGCAATTTGAGGATATGTAATGCGGTCACTTCATTTTCATGGTAGTTGCAATAAAAAAAACTTGAGAGGTGGCAAGGGACACCCGGATGGAACGTAGTTCCTTTCGAATACATTGTGTTCGGTATTTTCGCGGTACAACATTGAGTCTCCGTAGCCTAGTGGCTCCGGCAGTCGCTTAACAGTTCAAAGTCGATGGTTCGAATCCCAGCTCGACTGACTATATACATGTGGAACCTTTCCCTAATTTTTTATAACTTATAAGTTATAAAAAATTAGGGGAAAAATCTACATGTAGAAATTATTTAAAATAAAATTGAAAATAGAAAATTCAGTCTGTCGAGCTGGGATTCGAACCATCGACTTTGAACTGTTAAGCGACTGCCGGAGCCACTAGGCTACGGAGACCCAATGTTGTATCGCGAAAATACCGAACACAAAGCAAAATTCACATTCAACAAAAAAGTGTCGGTTTCAAAAATGTGTCGAGTGTCGGTTCCTTAATTTTTTCCGTCTAGCCCCCTTCCGCACCGCGCGATTAGGAACTTACGTTCCAATAATAACAGACGGTCTATTGAGGGAGAAGTGTCAGAACGAGTCCAAGTTACGCTTACGCCACGTCTCTGCCATATTTATCTCTAGCTGATGCCCGCGACTTCGTCCGCGTGGATTTAGTTTTTAAAATCCCTCGGGAACTTTTGGATTTTCCAGGATAAAAAGTAGCCTATGTCGCTCTCTAGCTCCTCAACTATACCCATGCAAAAAATCACGTCGATCCGTAGCCCTGTTGCGGCGTGATTGAAGGACAAACCAACAAACTAACAAACCAACAACCAATAAACAAACACACTTTCGCATTTATAATATTAGTAAGGATTATTACCGTTTCGAATACAAAGACAAATAATCGTGCATTGTAGTCGCGTTCCTGCCACGTTGCGGCAAGTGTGTAGAAAAGCAATAGAACAATAATACTCCTAGTATGATTTAACACTAAATCTGACCTCAATTCTCTGACACTGGGTGGAAGAAAATTGCAGCGTATTGGATGTATCTAAAGAATGACCTATTTGCCCAAGAAAATGCTATAACAAGAAAAGCGCAAAAATTCGCCAATAGTTTTCAATGGAATATATTTTTAACAAAAGAAATTCAGCGACAAAATCTTGTATTTCTACACTGACAAGTCTTACTGGATTGTAAATTACACTGGCACGAATACAAATAATTTAGCACCAGTGTACGCTCAGCGCTAAAGAATGTGGTATATGATTATACGTGGTGCGTAAGAAACAAAAACAGTGAGATTTTTGGCAAAGAACTCATATTGATATATATTATTACTAGATGATGCCTGCGACCTCGTCCGCGTGGATTAAGGTTTTTTAATTCCCGCGGGAACTTTGTAATTTTCCGGGATGGAAAGTAAGTGTTAATCCTGGGTATGAGCTATCTCCATCCCAAATTTCAGCCAAATCGGTTCATTCTTTGTGGCGTGAAAGAGTAACAAGCACTGGTAACAAACATCCATCCAAACATCCATCCATACATCCTCACAAACTTTCACATTTATAATCTTAGAGGAAGTAGGGTGAAAGAGGAATCATGTTTGTTTTACATGACCTTGAACTAGCTGATACCAGCGAGTTCACCCGCACGTTTTTAGAAATACCGTGAGATTGATTTTCCCATAGTAAATTATCTTATTCCGTTGCTATAACTTCGCCTGTATTCAGGTTTAATAGCATATACAAACTTACCCACCCTTTTCACCTCCTTTAGGGATGGAATTTCAAAGAAGTCTCTCCTCACTGCACCTCTAGCTAAGGTACCTACTCAAGGAATAGGTAATTCCTCCAAGATTAAAATGTCTAGGTCCACCGATTTGACCTGTGCATATTTTCCCTAAGGGTAAGAACATGCCAAAGATCTCGCGATTTCTACATGGATGACGGTGCGATCACATGTTCGCAACGTCATCCATGTAGAAACTGAATCGACATCGATTCAGTCGCACCTAGATGCTTAGTTCAGTTGCTCAGTGGCAGCGACAGTGTAATCACAAGTTCCACGTAGAAAAAGCAACTAAAGTTGCAACTTTCAGCAACTTTCTTCCATTCCTTGGCTAAAAATTTGTTGTGGTGGTTTTTGTGTTGCTTATCTGACAGAGGAACATTAAAAACTAGTAGGGCGCGTGGGTGCGCGGCCCGCAAGCGGACCGCGGTTTTTCTGTTGAGTTACGGGTCCTATCATCTTTTGCCATAAAACCACTCTTCAATCTTTAATACTCTCCGAGATAGACACCGGCGTAATTTGCATGGCCGCCATCTTGAATCCGCCATTTTAGTTTTTTTCAGCAGCAATTAGATGAGGTTTCGAGTAATTTTTGTTCGGGCACCCTTTCTTCAATACCCTGGCCGTGCTCCTCACCCGTCTCCGAAATCCTCTATCATCAGCTCTGTCCATAATTTTTGTCTTCTATACGAAACCATGCATCGGCGAAAAAACATTTTTTTCATACAAAATTTTACAGGAAAGGTAGTCAGTGAATCAGCACGAGCAGCTATGTATATGTATAGTAATTAAATCTGTTAGCGCCTGCGCCCCCTTTTCCATTATTTAATTAAAATTAAAAATGAACCAGGCACGATAAGCCAAAAAGGATAGATACAGTGCGATGCATTTGGGGTGCAAGTTAGCGACGGGAGTATCAACTGTTCCTTGAGAAGGCGAAGCGATTTGACCAATCACAAGCCAGATCACATCGATGCTTGCAATCGTCCGCGATTTAAAAAACAAAATAGGTATTTTGTTTTCATGTAAGCATTGAGGTAAACATCGATGTGACCCGCGATGTATCGCAGTGAGGTATCTTTCGACATACGCGTGCTGGTCTGTTTGCATCTTTGGTTTGCATACATTTGTTTTAAATGGAGGTGAAATCGATATAGCGAGCTAAACCGCGACCGCGAGATATCGCAGTGAAGCATCTTTGGCATGTTCTTACAGTAATAGTATAATGTCACATTATTGTTTCAAAATACAAGAAATAATTCTGTTTTGAATCTTTCTACACTAGTGGTTCGCTCCGAACTGAGACCTCGCGGTAACGGTATCCCATATATAATTATTCATTCAATCGATACATGACGACCAAAACTGACATTATTATTATGCCCGTTTTTACCAAACATTCCTAAATCATCTCCTATAAGTAGGAGTCTCTTTACGTAGGTAGCTCCTAAATACAATCCTAAGTCCTTACATCCGTTCCAATGTCCTTTTAGGTGCCCCATACAGGTTCGTGATAACGAAGTTAACAGAAAGCATCACCTAACTTATCATAGGTAGTCCGGAAAGGTTAGGAACGTTAGTGAAAACATTGAATTATTATAATATGAACTAACGAGTGAAAACGGGCATCTGTATAAGTCGTCATCTATCAACAAGAATAGAAAATATACAAAATGTAGTAAGTAATTAATAGTTTATTGAAGTTTGATATTTAACTAAAGAATAATTGTAATTGAATAATATGTTATTATATGTACCTACCTATTAGTATTTGTTATACAAAATAATGATCGTCGACGCAAAACTGTTTTTTGGGATAGATAGACGTAGTCGTAATTCCTAGTTCCATGGGATAATAGTGACAGCGCAATCTATTAACACTATTGTGAAGCTATGTTCAAAATTACTGATGCCCATTAAAAATTAAATAATTTCGTTTCTTTATAATATTCATATAATTTTAGTATTTGTTGTTCAAGTACTGGATATAAGTGAAATAAAAAAAATTGGTTCATCTAAAAATACATAGCCAGTTTTCCCAGAGAGCGTCTTCAAGCGAGCGTATTAAATCACCACTTTGAAAGCCCCCCATTTCGTCAATTTTAAGGGAAAAATTAAAAAAAATATATTTTTATACTCGGTTTCAAATTATCTTTAAAATCATATACAACAATTTTATGTAATTAAATAAAAAAAAATTTACTTCGCATTTGCATCTATGAGAGCCCCCCTCAAATAAAGATTTTTATAAGTTTTTAAGCAATATTCGGCTGAAGGCCGTCGGTTTACATATTATGTTTAAATTTGAAGTAATTACGTTCAGTAATTCAGAAGTTATAATGCTCTGACAGACGGACGGACGGACGGACAGACGGACGGACGGACAAGTGCAAATTCACTCAAGTAGACTCAAAGACCTTCGCTTCGCTCGGTCAAAAATATTTTGACATCTCATGTTATTTCATTTATTTATTAGTTGCATAAACTGTGCTACGATAAAGGTTGTAGTTTCCATCTTGCAACAGGAAACTATCACTTGGTATAAAACATAATGCGGAGTCCATTTTATTTCACTTTTGTTACATTTCAGCTCTTCAGATGTTTCAACTGCACAACGTGCATCAAAGTGATGGCCACAAAGTAAAATGTGTAATCAAAGTCTAGCAAAGGAATGGACATTGTATGACATAAAAGTCACAATTTCAGTGAGAATTGCTAATGTGAATCTATTACTTTGAGACTCTACATTTCTGGGGAGAATTTCAATGACCTCATGACCTACATGTTCAATTGTATCATTAAAATTTTAATTTGTTTGCTAAAAGCTAATTTAATTTGAGCATTTCACAAATAAACGTTTACGTAATTTTTGTTAAAGGTTTGTAGATATTTGAAGAACTAGAATCATAGAGAGGTTTAACCCGTGTTACTTCTTAATTACTTAACAACGTTACGGCCCGGAAGGTCCAATTCCCCGAACATCCAACGTGTCCGTTACGTCCTATTCCCCGAAAGTCCAGTTCCCGAAGGTCCAATTATTACGGAAATCTGACATCTGCCGGATGAGGTCCGGTTTTAATACGCCGATCTAATAGTGTAAGCATACTCGTATGGAAAAAATGTACCTAATTAGGCAAACAAAATCCTTAAAGAGATTTAGGTACTCCTATGTATGTTCTCTCACACATCTCACATCGATGGCAGAACCTTGATGATAATGGGATGAAACCCGCGATCCCCAAATAGGAGACTACTTTTTCACAAAGACGAAAATGTGACTTTGAATCACTATGGTTCTGTATAATATGTTAATTAAAACCACCCACATCAAACCTCATATGAATAACTAATTTAATTTTACACGAAAGCAATTTCATATGCGAGCAAAATATCAACTGAAGCAAATGACTCTGTATATTAGGTGCCATAGACTATGCGTGTATCGTGATTACGCATAATAACGTCTCTTTATGTTCATTAATAACGTTTGCAAGTGAAGTTAGAAATACACTTTAATTTAAACGCGGGGAATACGTGGGAAATAACGGAGACAGTTTCATGTTACGGTCACATAAATGTAAATTAAAATTTTTAAAAAAGATACCAGCCGGATTCCTTTTTGGAAGTCGGTTAAAAACACCCGCGCAATGAGAATCTATGGCGTGCGGACTATGTATCATGTATGGTATACCCACCAACATCCAGTTGCCCAATTTTCTGCTCCATCATTAAATCCTTCTTCTGGATCCTCGATCATCATCTATTTAACAACTATACTCATCAACCATACTAACCTTGACCTTTTCGTCGGGCGTTAAACAATGCTCTTCTAACAGTGTGTCTTCTAATAAGAAGTAGCGTTGTTGGATGATGATGTGGAAAAATATCGTGAGGAAACCTGCACACCTGAGAGTTCTCCGTAATGTCCTAAAGGTGTGTGAAGTCTACCAATTTGCATTTAGCCAGCGTGGTGGACAATGGCTTATAACCCTTCTCTTTGCGAGGAGACCCGAGCTCAGTAGTTAGACGTTAATGGGTTGCTCATGGTGATGATGATGACTATGCTTAATGGTTCTTCTAATAAGTAGTAGCGTTGTATGTTGGATGATGATGAGGAAAAACATCGTGAGTAAACCTGCACGCCTTAGAGTTCTCCGTAATGTTCTAAAGGTGTGTGAAGTGTACCAATTTGCATTTAGCCAGCATGGTGGACTATGGCTTATAACCCTTCTCTTTGCGACGAGACCTGAGCTCAGTAGTTAGACGTTAATGGGTTGCTCATGGTGATGATGATGACTATGCTTAATGGTTCTTCTAATAAGAAGTAGCGTTGTATGTTGGATGATGATGAGGAAAAACATCGTGAGTAAACCTGCACGCCTGAGAGTTCTCCGTAATGTTCTAAAGGTGTGTGAAGTGTACCAATTTGCATTTAGCCAGCGTGGATGACTATGGCTTTTAACCCTTCTCTTTGCGAGAAGACCTGAGCTCAGTAGTGAGACGTTAATGGGTTGCTCATGGTGATGATGATGACTATGCTTAATGGTTCTTCTAATAAGAAGTAGCGTTGTATGTTGGATGATGATGAGGAAAAACATCGTGAGTAAACCTGCACGCCTTAGAGTTCTCCGTAATTTTCTAAAGGTGTGTGAAGTGTACCAATTTGCATTTAGCCAGCGTGGTGGACTATGGCTTATAACCCTTCTCTTTGCGAGGAGACCTGAGCTCAGTAGTGAGACGTTAATGGGTTGCTCATGGTGATGATGATGACTATGCTTAATGGTTTATCGCCAGTTTTGCCTTTTATAATATACCTTCTAACTTTTTTGCCCACGGCTTCGTCTGCATGAAATTAGGTTTTGCGAAGTTAGGTTGGGATGTGACCTTCGTTTTATCGTGAAAAAAAGTAGGCCATGATGCTCTCCAGATTTTTAACTTTATTCAATTAATAACCTCAATCCTTTGCTCCGTCGTCACGAGATTGAAGGATAATAAACCAACAAACAAATATACTTTCGCATATTTTATAATATTTAATATGAAAAGTATAATTACGTGAAATATTACCAGATCCGTTATCTCTGGATATTACGGACAACTAAGTGATGTATGTATTTATAAACTGATAACCAAGTAAATAAGTTACGCTTATCTATGGATTATAAGATATTGTGAACGTTAAAAATGTGGTCTTTACCAGTTAATTAATATGCAAAATGGTTTTAACCATTTGAACCTTTTAGTATAATCAATTACAACTTGTTGAGATAATGTTTGTGACGCCCTGATTTTATATGTGAACCTAGATAGCGTAGATTTATGCAATGTTTAATTTTTATTTGATAGTTTTCCGTAAATATATTTTTCTGCCGCGCTTAGTCACGACTCACGACTCACGACTTGCTAATTCCTATTATAATGCCCGTTTTCACCAACGTTCCTTAACTTTTACGGACTACTTAAGTTAAGTTAGGTGACGCTTTCTGACATTTCCGTTTTCACGAACCTGTGGGGAGCACGTCAAGGTAGTAATAACATTGGGTAAGATATTGTATTTAGGGGCTACCTACGTAAAGAGACTCCTACGTAGGGGACGATTTAGGTATGGTTAGTTAAAACGGGCCTTAGATGCATTAGATTTTGTTACCTTTTTGTGGTGAGTTCTAATTAATGTGAATTTCTTTTATTTTCAGATTTATCGCATGCAGTTCAATATCACGCTCCATGAGTTTAACAGGTATGTATTTTTTTATAATTTTATAAAAATATAATATTTTTACGTTAACATAACTATCTACATATTTGATATTGGTTCTACAACCAATATCAAATAGATAGTTTGATAGAACTATGATTTCAAATTAATATATATTTTATATAGTCATTATAAATCGTCGTATACAATAGTTTATTAGACTTGAGATTAGAATGATATCGTAGTCAAATTAGCACAATTGCAAAACGAACACTGCAATTCCTAATAATTGTACTCCTACACCAAAAAGGTGGGTACCCTAACTTAATTATTGTACTGATGATTGACGATGATTTAATTCGAAAAAGTAGTTATTTTATAGGATGTGGAAATAATTATATTAATTATATTAATTAAATAACATAACCATTATTTTAAAACTAAAATTTTCATAAACTAATATTGGCCTGGCCCCATTTGAAACATTCAGGTAATTTTTTGAAAAATCAGAATTTTTAGTTAAATTAAAGTTAACATAAGTAAGTAGTTCACACTTCTTAGCGCCTTAAGTTGTGTTAAAACAGTGTAACAGCCAATGAGCGAATTGTCAGTGTTTGTTTTTGTTACAGATACTTACGACATATTAGAAGTTTTAAGGGAAAATATTCCATCAGATTCTTTTGAAATGGCGAATGGCACTGACGCTTTCAGCGCTATAAAACTATTGGAAGATGTGCCAGTAAATATAGCTCTAGACAAATTTCGTGAACCCCTACACAGTCTTAAGCCTCCATTTGAAATATACGCGTTAATAACTCTGGACATTAACAATTCGCCTTGCTTATTCTCAATATCTGTGGACAGTACTAAAAAAGTTGCTTTATGTTTCGAGCAATTCCACAGAAATAAGGCAAGAATAAAGTTGCTGGATGAAGATTTTTTCTCAGGCATATCATTCATTTATAGTGATTTTAAATATGGCGAATGGACCAAAATAATAATAAGCGTAGAGGCTACTAAGGCTGAATTATATATAGATTGTAAGTTGAAAGATACTTTCAATGTTACGGACCCTATTAAAGAGATAAACTTCCCGGAGAAAAGCCCACTGTTCCTTGGAAAATACAACGACTATGATGAAGAAATGTTTGAGGTGAGGACAAGTTTGATTAATTTTTATCTTCTATTCTTACTAATATTATATAGGTACGCAAACATTTCTTGTATTGTCCTGTGAATCACGCAGCTACGGAACAACTGATAGACGTAAATTGCATGGGTGTAGTTGAGGATTTGGAATGTTGTATAGCCTACATATACCTGGTGATAACAAAAATGGAAAACGATTGAAATAAGCGTACGAGTCACGGTCAAAAGCTATTATTTCTATTAACATATTTTACATTAGTAGGTTAGATTAGATCTTAACATTTATAGCTTAACTTGATTACAGTTATCTGAAAGTTCAAAAACTTCTGTCCTTGTTAGTCTTTATCGATTTGTGTTAAGGACAAACAGCCTTCTCCAACAAATGGGCGAGCGCTTATTGCATTCATTTTATTTTTATGGAAATTGGAATAAATAAGCTAAAAAGGAGATTGGCGAATTCCATAGAGTTTCTGACCCAGACGAACTGAACTGAACACTAAACGCCCACGTTCACGAATCAAACTTCTAATACTTGTTCTAGTAAACCAGACTAACAAAAAAGTAAATCAAAGTCTATCAAATAAAGTTGGGAAAAATAACATATTCACTTGTATTGCCCTGTAACGGTTATTTATAATGTGTAGGTGAGTAATTATATTTTTGATCCACATCTTCTAAAAATATGGGGCTTACACAAAAAAATACTCTGAAAAATATCAATTAAAATTAAATGTTTTCTGAATCTGAACGGTTTTTAAAAATAGTGGGTCAAAATTCGCCAACCTCCTTTTAAGTATATGCTTTTTTCAATACAACTCATGGCTAAAAGTGGGAGTTGTATTAACTGTACAAAAGCGGCGAACCTATATACCGATCTTTTAATAGGTGTAATAGGTTCACAACCAGTGGGTAGAGATCATAATTTTATTGATACTTATAAGTATATTTTTTTTATCTTTTCTCACATATTTTATTAGAAAAAAAAAAAACAAAAACTATGTATAGATATTATAACCATGTATAAGCTTCTCGATTCGATTATTTATTATCAGTTCACTAAGGAAACATCTTAATAGTCGTAAATTGAATTGTATGTGACAAAATTTGTTTAAACAATATTTCACGGACACGTGTTACTAAGAGGAAAGTTATAATTTTAGCATAATGGGGTCGTAATAACAGAAGTAATGCTGGAATTACATTAAAGGTGGAACTTACATAATTGTAAGTTGAATAAAGACATAAAATATCAGAACTTTTCTGAACCTCACGAATTCACGATATAATCGTAATTTATTGTACTTACTGCACTATTGAAAGTTGTGATATTTATTATTTTTAGTAGTGAACAATTTTATTAGGCTGGAATCACATCTGTGCGCATCGATTCGCATTTTGTCCATAAAAAAGTGTCATTTTGTATGAAGTGTACGCATGAATTCGGCTTTGCGATGCGTACACGACCCATACAAAATGACAGTTAGGTATATGGACAAAATGCGAATCGAATGTGATTCCAGCCTTAGCATATTTGTCAGTATATTCACCGAATATCGCTAAGTTATTGTTTATAACCAATATAATATACAAGTTGTGTGTATTGTCGGGGTAAACCTAAATCTAAGCCTTATTAAGTGACACTTACTTGACAACGAATTATTGGTTTAAAATTACAAAAGGCTTTATTAACGTCTAGACATCATCCGTTATCTATAATCCGATTTCCGTTATTAAGGTGACATCTTACGCTAAGGTTTTCTTATTTATCGAATACATGAAAAAGGTTGAAAAACTGTACTTAGTCCGATTCTGGAAAATTGGATATAATATACCTACATTATACTGATTTTCTTCGTATAAAATGTAACATAGGTCACCAGGACCATAAAAATTAATAAAGAATCGATAGACATCTCATTCATAAATATCGGCTCAGTAGTTTAGGCGTTATAGTGGAACATAGGTACGTAAAAAGAAATATGCTACATACATACATACAAAAAATACATACATAGGCTGCGAAGATCAGAACTCTTCCTTTTGGCTTTGCCATAATTGTAATTTTTTTTAACTAAAACCGATTTAACATCGGGAGTTCTTAGAAGGCTCTTCATATTATTTTGAGTCTTCACCATTAAATGGCAATTTTGCCGTGTCTACCAGTTAAACACACCTCTCTTTTTCACCCGACTCGGCTGACTTAGGCCCAAATTAGACAGTGCCTCGTTCATCGTTCATCGTTGTCATCCGTCTGAATTCGCTTTTAGGGCAAAGGGCCTTAAGGTTCATTTTCGCAAAAAATATTCTCAAAAATGAACGATGTACGAGGCATCGTCTAATTTCAGCCTCAGGCGACGTTTTAGCATAGGCGTGGCTTCGCGCGGCGCGTGCGGCGTCGTGTAGCGGCGGGCACCGCGGCGGGCAGCGCGGCGGGCACCGAGGCGACGCACAGTGGGTCGAAACAGCTATATGAGGTACATAGGATTTTTTGTTACAAATTCCATTTAAAAAAAATACTTGTCGAAAGACCTTGTCATTCTGATGAATAATTGTTATTAAACGTTTTTCTCTAAAACTGATAGTTTGCCCGGAAAAAAATATTTTCAGTTTTTGTTGTATATGGAATGAAACAGAAACTGCTAAAAGCTAATAATAAGCTGATGCCCGCGACTTCGTCCGCGTGGGTTTAGTTTTTAAAGTACCTCGGGAACTCTTTGATTTTCCGGGATAAAAAGTCACTCTCGGGTCCTCAACTATACCCATGTAAAAAATCACGTCGATCCTTAGCTCTGTTGCGGCGTGATTGAAGGACAAACCAACAAACACTCTTTCGCATTTATTATATTAATTATGATTAGCTAATTTTTCACTGTTTGTAATTATTAGTTTCCAACAACAAAGACAGTTTAGCTAAGGAGATACATTAGATACATACCTAATAAAATGAATTGTTAAAAAGAAATAAATAAAGCTATATTTTGAATGTTTTATTTTTGTAGATCCTTTGTTTGAATTCACGTTATTTTAATATAATTTACAGTTTTAATCTATGAAATATCCTTTTTTAAGTGCTTAACTTATAAGTTTCTCTTCGATGAACTAGTGATTTAAAGTTAATTTCAATATTTATTCATAGAATTTTCATGCAGCACATTATTTTGGTCAAATATTTGATAATCCATGACATTATAAAATCAATAAAAATCTTTTTTTTTTTAAAATTTCAGTTTCTAATAACTTTTAAACGGGCAAGTTTGGGTGCAAGCTGATAACATAGAGTTATAGCCAATAAGCCAAAGAATAAGAATAAAGTAGTTTTAAAGCAAGACCTTTCAAGACTTGGCCAAATTTTAGCAGTTTCTGTTTCATTCCATACAACAAAAACTGAAATTTATTTTTTTCCGGGCAAACTATCAGTTTTAGAGAAAAACGTTTAATAACAATTATTCATTAGAATGACAAGGTCTTTCGATAAGTATTTTTTTAAATGGAATGTGTAACAAAAAATCCTATGTCCCTCATATAGCTGTTTCGACCCACTGTGCGTCGCCGCGGTGCCCGCCGCGCTGCCCGCGTCGGAGCCCGCCGCGTGCTCCGCCGCGTTCAACGCCGACGCCTCTCTGTAAACGCTCTCATACTTCGCCATATGTTTGAGCTTCACGCGCGACTCGACGCCGCACGCGCCGCGCGACGCCACGCCTATGCGAAATCGTCGCCTCAGGGTTATGATTTTAGCAGTTTGTGTGTGTATATACCTAATGTGTAGGTTTGTATTTACGTATGTTCCACCGTAGCGCCCAAATTATTGAGCCGATTTTGATGAATGATGTGTCAATCAATTCGTTATATTCCGGTCTCCGGACGTCATAGGCTACCTGTACTTACATAGATGCTTATTTGAAATGAACAAATTCAATATGACGGTTGATGCATTCAATTTCCCGTAGACCGGTTACAATTTTAAAGGGCCTGGGTACCAATTGTCTAAAAGTTATTCCATTGATCGTATTCGTATTCGATGACATTAGCGTCAAAGTAAAATAATCTTTCATTGTATTGATTTAAAGTTACAAATTCAGTACAACCGATTTTAATATTGAGCGTTATGTGGCGTATCGTATACACGTAAACGTATAAGAATGATGTACGGTCTATGACAAAACCGTACAATTCGCCCAGTCATCATTCACGCATTTGTTATAAATACACTTTTTTACACTTCATTCATCGGTGCAAAATTCCATCGTATCGCGCTCACTACTGCTAGGTATGAGGGGGCAATAAATTTGTACCTATATCAAGCAGTTTTATTACTGTGCGGTCCTGAACCGTACAAATGCATTCACGAAATTGAGCTCTAAATCAATGCTGTTACGGTTTATTTTACTTTGACGCTAATGTAATCGAATACGATTACGAACAATGGAATAACTTTAGAAAATCGCACCTCTGTTTAACCTTCGAGTAAATTTTAACTGACGAATTAAGTTGGCAATCTGTCAAAACGTCTTTATTTGTCGGTTAAAGTTTACTCGAAGGTGGTGTGAAACAGGCCGTAGAACTTTTTTCCTGAAAGCTAAATTAGAATAATTACACTGTCCCGAGCCTAGCTGGTAATAAAGCCGTCTTCTTGGGCAAATATTGCGGGCTGCCATAAATTAAATACAATGTGACCGAATTTGTTTAAACAATATTTCACTGGCACGTGTTACATAGCGGAACGGCGTGACGTTAGCATAATGAACTCATAATACAAGATTTAACGTCCGGAACAGCATTTAGTATCTTAATATAGAAATTGTGCTGTTTATTGCTTCCTGAAATTGTTTTAGAATTTTAAAGAGTTAATTCTTCTCATTATTTTTGAGGCACATAGTTCCAAACTGTACTACAACTCACTAACTATACCTAAAATACTATATTATTATATATTATTTAACTACCTAATTTTGCCCGCTGCTTTGCTTAAGCTAAGTTCGATTTCCAAACCCCAATTTTACCCCCTTTGAGGTTAAATTTTAAAAATTATTTCTTAGCGAATGCCTACGCTAGGTATAGTAGCTATCTGTTTGCCTTTCAGTTCTTAGCCTATGCCTATTTCATAGTACTGTTTCCCAAATTTCAACAAGATCCGTCCAGTGAATTGAGCTGTTCGTTGAAAGATTAGCTTAGAATTATATATTTAGAAGAAGATTCAGTTTAGGATCTCAAGGTGAATGGTGACTTCGCACAAGAAAACACAGTATTAGAACTCCACTAGGTAGACTGACGACATAAGGCGAGTCGCAGAGAGCAGCTAGATACATGTGGCAAAAGACCGCAGCATGTGGAAGTCCATGCGAGAGACCTGCGAGTATGAGGACTTCTATCTATTGTTGAAAACCAACGTTCGGGATACCGTTTCAATAGAGATAAACCAGAAAGAAACTCGGTTGCTTTTTTTTTAATAAATTGCCATTTTACGCAATGCTTATGAGAGTTAGGTTTCTTATCTGAAGGTAAGGTTATAAAATAAGCGTTTTATCATAAACAAGGTTTAAATTATTATGAAACTAGCTGATGCCCGCGACTTCGTCTGCGTGAATTTAGTTTTTAAAATGCCTCGGGATCTCTTTGATTTTGCGGGATAAAAAGTAGCCTGTCACTCTCCAGGTCAACTATAGGTATCCTTGCAAAAAATCACGTCGATGCGTAGCTCTGTTCGGGCGTGATTGAAGGAGAAACCATCACACTTCCGCATTTATAATATTTCACATATAAGGTGCAAGTGCATATAGTTGACGTGGTTTTTTACACAGGTAATGTTTAGGACCTGGAAAATAACACAGGCTACTTTTTGTCCCGGGAACATACATTTAAACGACCGCGCCACTACAAAGTATATAATTTATTGTTGATTTTTCGATAAAATTTAAATGGGACCACCTGGGACCCTTTGAAACAAAAAAGAATTTTCCAAATCGGTTCAGGTGTGGTCGAGTAATCGGTGAACATACATAAAAAAGATTCCGTTAAATTGAGATCCTCCTCCTTTTTTGAAGTCGGTTAAAATAATAATAAAAATTAGTTTAAATTCAACGAAGTTATGGAGTAAAACAGTCAAAATAGTTCAACCCCTATCTCAGGGAACATACATCCATCCATCCATACATCCCTATACTACATCTACACAAACATACATCCGTATACAATATACATCCATCCTCACAAACTTAACACTAACTTAACAACATTAATAATATTAGTGGGATAAGTAGGATCGAATATAGTTAATGTAGTTATTGGAGGGGGAGGATACAAACATACATACATACATGCATACACACATAGATACGTACATACATGCATGCGTACATACATACATACATACATACATACATACATACATACATACATACATACATACATACAATATACATACATACACACACACATACATACATACATGCATGCATACATATATACATACACGCATACATACATGTATGCATGCATATTACCGCATAATTTAAGGATAAATATGTGAAAAGTAGGGAGCGGGTATCCCGCGGGAACTGTTTGTTTTCCCGGGATAAAAGTAGCCGTTGTTACTTTTCAGTTCCTCAACTATGCCTATCCCAAAAATCACGTCAATATGTAACTCCCTTGGCACATAATTGAAGGATAAAAATGTGAAAGTACCATACGAATATCCCGCGGGAACTGTTTCTTTTCCCGGGATAAAAAGTAGCCTTTTCACTTTTCAGGTCCTCAACTATGCCTATCAAAAAAACCATGTCAATCTGTAACTCCGTTGGCGCATAATTGAAGGATAAATAAGTGAAAAGTAACAAACGAATAAGCTGCGGGAACTGTTTGCTTTCCCGGAATAAAAAGTAGCCTTTTCACTTTTCAGGTCCTCAACTATGCCTATTCAAAAAACCACGTCAATCTGTAACTCCGTTGGCGTATATTGAAGGATTAATATGTGAAAAGTAGCATACGAATATTCCGCGGGAATGGTTTGTTTTCCCGGGATAAAAGTAGCCTTTTCTCTTTTCAGGTCCTCAAATATACCCATACAAAAAACCACGTCAATCTCTAACTCCGTTGGCGCAAAATTGAAGGATAATTATATGTGAAAAGTAGCATACTAATATCCCGCGGGAACTGTTTGTTTTCCCGGGTTTAAAAGTAGCCTTTGTCGCTATTCAAGTCCTCAACTATGCCTATCCAATAAAACACATCAATCTGTAACTCCGTTGGCGTATAATTGAAGGATAAATATGTGAAAGTAGAATACTTATATCCTGCAGGAACTGTTTGTTTTCCCGGGATAAAAAGTAGCTTTTGTCACTTTTCAGGCCCTTAACTTTACCTATACAAAAAAACACGTTAATATAAAACCCCATTGCGCGAATTTTGAAGGACAAATGCGTAAAAAATAGCGATGCTATCCCGCAGGAACTGTTTGCTTTTCCGGGATAAAAAGTAGCCTATGTGCTATTACAGACTGTAATCTATGTCTGTGCCAAATTTCAGCAAAATCGGTTCATTAGTTGTCGCGTTAAAGAGTAACAAACATCCATCCATCCATCCATCCATCCATCCATCCATCCATCCAAACATCCATACATCCATCCTCACAAACTTTCGCATTTATAATATTAATAGGATACCTAATGAAAGTTTAGAATTAGAGAACGAACTAAATGAACGCTTACTGTTGTGTACAGAAATTCAATATGAATATGGAAATGAGACAAAGTTTGTGTTTGAAATTACTGAGTAGTTGCAAAGCGAGTGTACGGAATTTTCTCCATTAGCTGACCGCATTAGATATTATGTCAAAGACACGTGTTAACAAAATACTATATATAAGCGGTGACAGCCTTGTGGTTAGGAGTGCGGTCTCCTATTTGGGGGGGTCAATTTGATAGACATCTCATTTGTCAAAATCGGCTGAGTATTTTAGGCTCCATAGTAGAACATTCGTAAATAGTCACATACATACACACATACATACATACTATCATTTCATCATTAGCAACCCATCAACGGCTCACTACTGAGCGCAGGTCTTCCTCTCAGAGAAGAGTTATAGGCCATAGTCCACCACACTGGCCCAATGCGAATTGGCGGACTTCACACACCTTCAAGAACATAATGAAGAACTCTCAGGTGTGCAGGTTTCCTCACGATGTTTTCCTTCACCGTTGAAGCAAGTGATATTTAATTGCTTAAACGCACTTGACTCCGAAAAGTCAGAGGTGCGTACCCGGGATCGAACCTGCGACCCCCCGAATAGGAGACCACAGTCCTAACCATTAGGCTATCACTGCTCACATACATACTATACCTACATATTATATACATACATAGACTGCTAAAATGATAACCTTTCCTTTGGCTTTGCTGAAGTTGGGTAATTAAAGGCGACTGGGGCCAATAATTAGCAAAAGTTTTTTCAGCCTTTCAGGAATTCTCAGGTTTTTTACGGATACCGCTTTTTCGTCAGTTTGGATAAACAAACAGACGTCCGTTATTTATATTTACGTTTACTTAGCACACATTCTGTGACGTGTTTATTTTCATATTATCTCAGCTCAGACTTCAAACGCGTTCAATTTTTCTTGGCCCATAAATCTATATTTTATAACTTGTGACATAAAATGAGGTCACGCCCGCACAGATGCGACCGGAATCATAATATGGGTCTAGATAGCTTGAAAGTAGCATCTATTTTTGTTTCAATTTACGGTACATTATGTAATGCATCCTCTATGCGTCGCTAACTATGGGCCTCATAAGATAGAAGGCTCAGCGTCACTCAGCAAGCGATGGAGAGAGCTATATGCTCGGTATATCCCTGCGAGATCAAATTCGTAGGAGAACCAAAGTCACCGACATAGCTCAGCGTGTCGCGAAACTGAAGTGGAAATGGGCGGGGCATAGTTCGAAGAGCTGATGGTCGTTGGGGTCCCAAGGTGTTGGAGTGGCGACCCGCACCGGAAAACGCAGTGTTGGCAGACCCCCAGGTGGACCGACGACATCAAACGAGTCGCAGGGAGCCGCTGGATTCAAGCGGCGCAAGACCGAAGCCTGTGGAAGTCCATGCAGGAGACCTTTGTCCAGCAGTAGACGTCTATAGGTCGATAAAGAAGAAGAAGAAGAATGTAATGCATGTACCGGGAAACGAACTCAGGACTTTGTCGCTGCATTAATCCATGGATTAAAGTAGTGATAAGGTAATTTCAAAAATGTCTAATGGCATAAATACTTAACAAAATTTTGCTCAAAGATAGTTTGCATATACACTTGAAAATATATCGGATACATTTTTACCCGGAAAATTAAATAATTCCCATAGCATCAACTAATTATCTTCTCCTTCATATATAAAAGTAGAAGGTGACTGACTGACTGACTGAGTGATCTATCAACGCACAGCTCAAACTACTGGACGGATCGGGCTGACATTTGGCATGCAGATACCTATTAAGACTTAGGCGTCCGCTAAGAAAGGATTTTCGAAAATTCAATTCCTAAAGGGATAAAATAGGGGTTTAAAATTTTCCTACAATGATATGAATAATGGAAAGGGTCACGGTCCTCAGCAATGACGAATACGTTGATTACGAAGATACGAACGTGGGACGAGTGTCCCACGTTTTTCAAATAAAAGACGTCATTATGTATTGTATAGTACGTGGGCCAATTTTCAGAAAGTACCCCAAACATCAATCCGTTTTATATTTCATGCTACCTCTTATAAGTTGTAGAATTCTCATCAGAAATCAGAATACGGGGTCGAGATGTTTCCTGCAACAATCACAGTACGCGAGACGTGCATCTTGAACTGAAAGCGGCACAGATTGTATGTAATATTGTTCCGTTCAAAGCACACAACCGCAGATAAGAAAAGTATCTCGAAAGATATTCTATTTGATTTCCTTTGCGAAGCGTTCGAGTTAGATGAAATTGGACTCTGTATTATTAATACTATTTTTGACATAAACAGTAATGGATGTTTTTAAGCTATTGCATAGCTTTTATCGCGGGCTTTGAACTAGGACAAACAGTTTGAGCGCGGCGACCGAATCAAGAAATTCCGTAAAGAAAATTAACCTAACACCGTCGTTCAGTAAGCGTTCAACATTTTAGAGGTTCTCAAGTAGCTCTATCTGGCGCAGTGGGCGAGCGCCCGCTTTCTTTGTATGATGTTGCAGGTTCGAATCTCACTCGCGAAGTAGTGACAGTTCGCTTTTCTTGTTTGTTTGTTTTTAGGGTTCCATGCCAAAATGGTAAAAATGGAACCCTTATGGTGAGACTTTCTCCCTCCGTCTGTCCGTCCGTCTGTCACAGTCGATTATTTCAGTAACTATTAAAGCTATCGACATGAAATTTGGCATAGTTGTGTATAATAGTGGCCCAAAATCATTGGAATAAAGAAAAATCGAAAATTATTTTTAGTTTTAATAAAAAAAGGGGGAAAATCGGGGGTTTGAAATTTCAAAGTAAAATAACTATATCGAGTGGGGTATCATATGAAAGGCCTTTACTTGTGCATTCTTAAACAGTTTTTTATTTATTTCTATATAAAATAGTTTTTGATTAATCATCCAAAATGTCGAAAAAAATACCATTCCCCCCCCCCCCCCCCTTATCTCTTAAGTTTACCAATCGAAAAATCTGAAATAATTATGGTCAATAGATGTTTATGTATATTTTACAGGAAAAATAAAAGCAATGCGAAAATTATTTTAGTTTGATTAAAAAAGGGGGAAAATCGGGGGTTTGAAATTTCAAAGTAAGATAACTATACCGAGTGGGGTATCATATGAAAGGCCTTTACTTTTGCATTCTAAAACAGTTTTTTATTTATTTCTATATATAATAGTTTTATTTATTTTATTTATTTATTCGATGACAAGCTAGTCCTTGACTGCCATCTCACCTGATGGTAAGTGACGATGCAGTCTAAGATGGTAGCGGGCTAACTTGTAAGGGGTATTGCAGTGAACATTCAACCCATACCCCTAATTGGTTTCTACACGCCATCGTGCCGGAACACTAAATCGCTTGGCGGCACGTCTTTGACGGTAGGGTGGTAACTAGCCGCGGCCAAAGCCTCCCACCAGACAAATCCCAGTTTTTGAGTAATCGGCCAAAATGTCGAAAAAAATACCGTTCCCCCCCCTTATCTCCGAAGTTTACCAATCGAAAAATCTGAAATAATTATGGTCAATACAGGTTTATGTATATTTTACAGGAAAAATAAAATCAACGCGAAAATTATTTTAGTTTAATTAAAAAAGGGGGAAAATCAGGGGTTTGAAATTTCAAAAATTATACCGAGTGGGGTATCATATGAAAGGCCTTTACTTGTGCATTCTAAAACAGTTTTTTATTTATTTCTAGATATAATAGTTTCTGATTAATCGGCCAAAATGTCGAAAAAAATACCGTCCCCCCCCCCCTTATCTCCGAAGTTTACCAATCGAAAAATCTGAAATAATTATAGTCAATAGAAGTTTATGTATATTTTACAGGAAAAATAAAACCAACGCTCTAACTAGCATAGTTTTTTTATATTAACAATAAATCTCTACAAACAAAGTTAACGATAAATAATCAAAATAATATAATATTATCGTTTTACTTTTACTTTTGGAGTATGGAACCCTCGGTGCGCGAGTCCGACTCGCACTTGGCCGGCTTTTTTTTAATTTTTTTGCATAATTTTTATCATGCAAAAAAAATATTGCATAAATATTATAATTGCATAAGTTGATAAAAAATGCTATGCAATAGCTTTACCGCGGCAGTCCCCGAGTGCCACTTAATTTTTTTTAATTTTTGGAGTTTACTCCTTAAGAATCGATTTTAGGCGCCCGGTATGAGAAAAATCCGAGCAGTAAAATCAACTTATCAATGACCTCGTTACTTTTTCACAACGATGCAAATGTCTACCCTAACGTTGAGAAAATAAGGTTGGTTTTCGCTTGAGTTGTCGAATGCCCGCGTTACGTTTTTCACAACGATGCAAATTTTCACCCTAACGTTGAGTAAATAAGGTTGGTTTTCGTGCGAAAGAGCTTTCGCTTCGGGAAGCCGAGCGCGTACTGATCGCGCGCGTCGCGAGTCGCGTCGCGCGTAAACTCCAGTCGTGCGTCGGAGCTGACACACTCACGTCTTTTTTTTTAATAGGTACTATCTGATGCCCGCGACTTCGTCCGCGTGGATTTAGTTTTTAAATCCCTTGGGAAATCTTTGATTTTCTGGGATAAAAGTAGCTTTTGTTACTCTCGAGGTCCTCAACTATACCCATGCAAATACCACGTGGATCCGTAGCTCTGTTGTGCTGTGATTTAATGACAAACCAACAAATAACACACTTTCGCATTTATAATAATATATTATTGCCCGCCCACTGATTCGTGCTCGTTTTTAAGAATCCCGCGGAAACTCTTTGATATTGCGGAATAAAAAGTATCCTATGTATCCTCAGTTCAGTTTTGGCATGAAATGATTTTGTTATTAGACTTATGCTGGCTCCGTGATATCGTCGACTAATATTGTGATGAGTGATGACCAAAGCTGATGACATCTGCAACAAATGTATTAAACTCTGAATTAATGTTTAATAATGTCATCATTTTGATTTACAATGTAATTTAAAATAACGTAGATAATTTAGCGCTGTGCGATCTGAATTGCACTTTATTGTGTGGTAGGTCGATATTTATTTAAATGATTTTGCGGAGTGAATCTTATGTACCTGAATCTACTATTATGTATTTTGTGTCCAGAGGAAGATCTTCTTATTGTTTCGGTTGAGCCCATATACCTTACGGTAGTAAATATAATAAGTCTATACCATATACTAGTCCATAACATACAACGTGTACTGAAAGTCCGAAAAATTAATGCAGGGCACGTGTGTGTAGCTAATAAATAATCATCTATAAAAATATTAAATAGATATAAGCACATGTTTTTTAACCATACAAACTTATTCAATTGATATTAATGCGCTTACTTGTGACAACCCTATGATTAACCGTGAATAGGACAACGCACGCGGCACGCGGTAGTAGGTCATACCGACGTGTTATGTTTTCTAATAGGGTTGTGCTACGATTGTTATTGGTGAAAACTTTCAGTGTGGTTTACTTAAAAAGTATGGGCTTCGAGTCCAATGTCCAATATCACCATTGATACAAAAGTACCCTGCGGTAATTTTTCGGACTCAGTACACGTTGTATATATGATATTGATGGTATATTGTCTCTCACATGCTTCCGTACAAACCATAAATGCTCTAAGATTTCAAATCAAAGCATTTAAATTTTATTATTAAGAAGCTAACGCATAATATGATTTATGTATAGCTCCGCTTGCGCAAATTAGTTGAACTATCTGTACTGTATTTTAAATGTTCCAAAGTGACATATTTTACTATCCGCTTCCTAGGAACACTTTGCTAAAATGATTTGCTCGTAAAACTATATGGCTATACTTGGAATAAATACTAATTTGAGTCCACGCTTCTACTTCGCTTCTACGCTTTGATCGCGTTGAAATAAAATGTAGTAACAAAATGAAAATAAATAAATGTTTTGTATTACTTTGTATTTCATAATTCTTTAAAATGATGTATTTATATCAAAGGTATGCAAGACCTGCAAGAGGTCCCAAAACCGCCAAAGCCATAAGAGGTGTAACGCATGAAACAATTTTTGAATACATAGTATTGAATAATATGACGTTAACAGGAAGATTAAGTTACGTCTATACCCCTTTTTCGACGCTCCGGATAATTCTGATGTTACTCGCACACTACAGTTACACTTTACTGTATTTTTATATATATTTATTAAAACCGGCCCGTACGCATTAATCTGTATATAGCTTCTGTTTATACTCAAAACCTGATATACCTACCTACTTCTTTCTGTTAAGTGCTTTTTTATCTTTCAGAACTGCTTCAAAAATAAATTCAATAAATAAATTAGTATAAGAGACAGGGTTTTTCTCTGTCCTAATGTTTCACTTTAGTATTATCTACTATATGGCTATTTACCATTGCAAAGCCGGTATTGTTCAAAAAAAAAATTCAAAATTCAAAATTATTTATTTCACTTAGGCCAACCTGTGGCTCTTATGATACGTCATGACTCTAACACCGGTTCGGAAAGCGGATTCTGTTGAGAAGAGCCGGCAAGAAACTCAGCAGTTGCTCTTTTCAAAATAATCATTTTACAATATTATCGACCGAGCGAAGCGAAGGTCTTTGAGTTAACTAGGGCGATTTGCACTTGTCCGTCCGTCCGTCCGTCCGTCCGTCCGTCTGTCAGAGCCTTATAACTTTTGAATTACTGAACGTAATTACTTCAAATTTAGATATAATATGTAAACCGATGGCCTCCAGCCGAAAATGGCTTAAAAAGTTATAAAAATCTTTATTTCAGGGGGGCTCTCATAGAAGCGAATGCGAAGTAAAAAAAAAAAAATCGCGTTACATAAAATTGTTACGTATCATTTTAAAGATAATTTTGAACTGAGTACAAAAATATTTTTTTTTTAATTTTTCCCTTAAAATTGACGAAATGGGGGGCTTTCAAAGTGGCGATTTTATACGCTCGCTTGAAGACGCTCTCTAGAAAAATCCGCTATGGATTTTCAAACTGATTTTATGTTTTTAGGTCACTTATATCCTGTACTTGAACAACAAATACTAAAATTATATGAATATTATAAAGAAACGAGATTATTTAATTTTTAATGGGCGTCAGTAATTCATATAGCATCAACATAGCTTCACAATAATGCTAATAGATGGCGCAGTCAGTAACTATTCCCATGGAACTACGAGTTAAATTCAATGTTTGATAAATAATTCAATGTTTTCACTAACGTTCCCTAACCTTTACGGGCTACCTATAAGTTAGGTGATTGATGTTTTCTGTCAACTTATTTATCACGATCCTGTACGGGACACCTAAAAGGATATTGGGATGGATGTTAGGACTTAGGATTGTATTTAGGAGCTACCTACGTTAAGAGACTCCTACTTAGGGGATGATTTAGGTATGTTTGGTGAAAACGGGCATAATAATAATGTCAGTTTTGGTTATCATGTATCGATTGAATGAATAATCATGGGATACCGTTACCGCGAGGTCTCAGTTCGGGGCGAACCACTAGTTATGTAGCTATTACATTGTAATAACTTAAAGTTTTTTATACTATCTTGTGGGCAGCTGGATGCCAAGCCGATTTAACCCATGCAACTTTGTTAGAATAGAACAGAATATTTCCACAATGAGGGAAAGTTCCAAAAATGCGTACTACAATTCAATACATGAAAAGACGGGCAGACAGAAAGCAGCCCCCATTCCCGCCGGTGGAACCTGTTCACATGGCACATAAAGCTTATGTTAGGATTGGGCAAGACAATAGTGCAACAGTTGGGGTTTGAACGGGTCAACCTTTGGCTTTGTAGTCCTCACTGTTGTGCTATTGAGGCTTCATACATTCATAATTCCTTGAAATCTCTCACTATTATGTAACGAATGGAAACGGTCACAACCCTCATCAAGACAATGACGCAAAGAGGGCTTAATTAACTCAATACATCTGTTACATCTCAATACGTCTCGTATATCAAATTCTTACAATATTGTTTAGTTCTGTACGTAGAGCAGAGAGATTTCTCTCCCACAGAATAATCGGCCTACGTTCTGTTCACGTCAATGTTTGTGCCGGAACTGCCCTTTGAGTTCTCTGAATGCATATGCTTGAATACGAATATATATTTCAACATTTCATCTATATGAAAGCCTGCAATAATTTTGTTGCATAATAACATAATAACTGGAGATCAAATTGAAATATTATTTTGATAATTCTATATAAAATAGTATTCCAGTTGTAAATATGTCACAACTACCGTCTGCTGACCAAGGTGAAAAAGTCAAAGCCAAAAAATTCTTTAAAAACAAAAAAAACCGATCGCTTGGGAATTGAATTGAATTTGACAAAAACAATTTAAAAACTGTAACCCAAACTGTATTCATTCGTACAAAATGTTTTCGGTCGTTTGTAGACATTTTAAAATTTTTTGGCTTAAAAAAAATTATACAATAATTTCTTTACTTTATCTTCATACATACAACGAAATACCTACTTACTGTAGTAATGTTTAAGACTTGATTTGATCTATCTATATCGTCTTTTATATTGAAATAAGTAATATAATGATATTATCTATGATAATGTTTTGAAAAATCCGTTGACAAGCTCTGAGACTATACTAATGATTCTTTTTTATATCCATTTGTCAAACTTAAACGGCGATTAGTGGCATAATAAATAAATTGTAGCAAGTGCTGCCGAATTAGTTAAAACAAATACTTTAGAGAAACGTGTTGCACAACGGAAACTGTATAACTACCTCGTAGTGATTTAGTGTGAACATTAGCGAGTTATGAATTAGGTTTCGCGGTCAGTTACCTACTTTTGAATTTAAGGCATGTTTAGACGATATCATCATATTACTAATAGTCATTTGTGTTATATGGGGCCAAAGAAATTTTTTGTCTCCCGAGGGCGTTATTTTGAATTCAGAGCGAAGTGAAGGATTCTATTATAGAATCCCGATGGCAGCGAGGGATTCTAAAGTAGAATCCTGAGCGTCGCGAGGAATTCGAGATAAGCCGCCCGAGAATAAAATATTTTGGCCGCGAATGACACACACTATTTTTCATCATAACAAATTTTTTTAAACAGATAAATAGTTTAAGAGATATATCGTAAAACCATATCGTAAAAACCATTTCAACCCCTATTTTCAAAATGGCGGCCGTGGGACAAGGGTGGCGACCCCACAAACTTGGTTTTAGCTTTACACTGACCCCCCCTACACATCAAAAAATAAAATTGCGTCCTCTAAAAAACGCAAGGTAAGGCCTAAAAAATGTAACATTTCAATGGATTAGGTACACGTGACTTATGGAAGACAGCAGCTGCTCAAACATTTTTGAATTTCGGACGGAATGAGCGATTGACAGATTTCTGCAACAAACGCAGTAGTAATAAACACATACTAGGTGGTTATATACTCAAAGATACTAGGGCACGAACGCGGACCAATCAGAAGGGAGAAATGAAAAGCCAATATTCGTTTTTCGAATAGGTATGATGAAAATATTTTTTAATTTGTTACATTTTGCCCGCTTACATTCTTTTAGTTATGCCGCTACACTTACGCTACGCAGGAACACTTTGCTTTTCCGGGATAAAAAGTATTCCTATGTTATTTATTCAATCATATCGATCCTTTTCTCCGTTACACAATATGCATTTATAATACACAGGAATTACTTAGGTTCCTTTATCATCATTCCAAAACATCTACTAAAGCACTATAATGAGTAATGACAAACTAACAATATCCAGTATAAGTAACCTATCTATTCAAATGTAAAAATCTATAGATTGCACTTTAACAAATTAATCCAGATATTATTATTATGTAGTTTAGAATGTCAATAAAACACTCCATTTAATTTGCATACATACCTATCTGGATTAAAATATTGACGTTCAATCCGTAGATTTTGGATCAGATAGGTTGTTAATACGGGCCGTAAATCTGTCTCTAGCCCTAAAGAGCCTTTTAGCTCAAAACACTGAAGGCTTCTGTCTGCCCGTGTCTAGAGTTCCACCTTGAATTTGCTTCAGTCCTCGGGCGGGAAATCCTATGATTTACGGAGTTAAATGCCTTATCATAATCTTGCACGTCTCTCATAATTCACGCCGAGTTAGTAGCGGTGTGAATAATTCACTATTTTTTATGGACTTTTTAAACAAAGAGATTCTTTATACCATCGCTATGCATAGCATGTACGTATGTAGCACCACCAACAGTGAAATGAAAGAGTGAAGTAAACACCAAATGGCAGTGGCAAAGGCAGGCTTGCAAGCCGAGCGAAAAACCCGGTCCACATGTTGGTTTTTGCTGTTGGTTACAAGTACAAGTATGTGATAGTGGCATTAAGGCTTACAGCCCGTACTCACGGCGCGGTTCTCACTCGCGCCCGCAGCGGTTGCGGTACAACTGTAGGTATAGTACAAGATTCGATAGTTAACTATGAATAGTAAACTATGACATTACCATCAAAGTAAAATTAACATAACAGTATTGAGTTAGAGCTCAATTTCGTGTATGTATTCTTATATATTTAGGTAACGAAAACGCTCCAAATTAAAATCGTCTGTATTGAATTTGTGACTTTAAATCGTTACTATTATGGTTCATTTTACTTTGATGCTAATGTTGTAGTTAACTAGGTCAAACGAATTAAAACTCGGCATAACCACACTGAATTATTTCTATATTCACGACACCGCAGGTTTATTCGGTCCCGCAGCCACCGCGGTTGCGGGAAAGGACCACAAAAATAGCGTCGTAAGGAGAGAACCTCAAAAGAGAGAACCTCCCCACCTACGTCACATCGCCCCGTCCGCGCGGCCCGGTAAAATTGCTACACCATTTTCCATAGAAATCTGCATTCTACGATGGCCGCGATCCCGCAACCACTGCGCTCCGCCGTACCAAACCGCTCCGTGAGTACGGGGGCTTATATCGCTCATAATTTCCGAACAAGTGGTAGACTCACCACCGTCCAGTGCTATGCAAAAGTCTAGACGGACTTCCACAAGCTTTGGTCTTGTGCCGCCTGTAACCAGCTATTCTCTGCGACTCGTTTGAAGTCGTCGGTTCACCTAGTGAGGAGTTCGCCAACACTGCGCTTTCCAGTGCTGGATCACCACTCCAGCGCCTTGGGACCCCACAGCCATCAGTTCTTAGAAATATGTGCACCGCCCACTTCAGCTTCGCGAGCAAGTTTCAACATTCACATCCAACTATTACCTACACTATTACTAATCCATCTAATTCAATATTATCATCATTATTTCGAAGAGCTGGTCGTTGGGGTCCTAAGGAGCTGGAGTGACGATCCCCCAACAGATTGACCGAGAACATCAAACGATTCGCAAGGAGACGCTAGATAAAGGCGGCGAAAGACCGAGCCTGGAAATCCATGCAAGAGACTTTTGTCCAGTAGTGGACGTCTATCAGTTGATAAAGAGAGAGAAGTGATATTACCATAACTCTTACTTCTTCTATTTTAACCAACTGCCAAATCATAGACTGCATAATGAATCACCACCAAGTGGAATCGTAGTCAAGGGCTAATTTGTCAGTTTCATCATAAAAGTAAGATAACATTACTGTAATATTTTTTTAAGACTTATAATTAAACGTACGAGGAGTAGAAAGTGGTGGTAAAAACATTGTACGCACTAAACGGGTTAACGTTTTCCAAAGTCAGTGTTCTTATATCTGCAGTGAAAAACCTTAATTAAACCCCGTTAGTAGGTACACCTAAAGAAAATTTTCTCTTCATAAAGTTAATAATCTCCCCTAAGCTTAAAAGCACTTTTTAATTACAGAGAGAACACTTTTCTGTAGGGAGGTATTCCTTTTAAGACTTGAACTAAACAACTTCAATCTAATTTACACTTTTAAATCTGTTTGAAACATTAAAATAATAGTTTAAAAAAACTAAAAACACGCTTTTTATAGAAAACCAAACTAAAAAATGGAAAATAAATTTTAATAAATTTAAATTAAGAATAGGGTCCAAAAATTTCAATAAATATAAATTAATAATAGTGTAAATAAAAAAAATGTATTTTATTGTAAAAAAGCGTGGGGTGCATGGTGTCAATAGTTATAAATATTTTATTGACAGATATGAGTAGAGTGATTATCATTTTGATAATATCTTAAAAAGCACCCCACGCTTTTTTTAAAATAAAATACATTTTTTTTATTTACACTATTATTAATTTATATTTATTGAAATTTTTGGACCCTATTCTTAATCTAAATTTATTAAAATTTATTTTCTATTTTTTAGTTTGGTTTTCTATAAAAAGCGTGTTTTTAGTTTTTTTAAACTATTATTTATTTTCTACTTTTTAGTTTGGTTTTTTTTTTTTCAAATTAGTGTATTGTCATCGGTCCTCGATAAATCTACAAAGTTTGAACGAAATCTGGCCGTTTAAAGTGGGTCAAAATCGCGCCCAAAGAAGTCGGTTACAAACATTGTTACAAACATTGTTACAAACATACAAGTGAAGCTAATAAAAAGCGTATAAAAATACATGAAGTGATTGCACGATGCGAACGGAAGCGGTGAACCCTCATCACTTTTGGAGAACAGGTTTTCCTCATAAGAAGCCAGTTCAGCTGCTCTTTCTTCCGAGAATGTAATTAAGTTGTACAGCATCATCAGCAAAACTGTGATGTGGCGACAGAAGGCTGCAGCAGGTGAGTGATATTGATGGAGCCAGGAGCAAACGCTCCTGGCTCTATCAATATCACACATAATTCGAAGAGCTGATGGTCATTGGGGTCCCAAGGTGTTGGAGTGGCGACCACGCACCGGGAAACGCAGTGTTGGCAGGCCCCCCACCAGGTGGACCGACGACATCAAACGAGTCGCAGGGAGCCACTGGATCCAAGCGGCGCAAGACAAAAGCCTGTGGAAGTCCATGCAGGAGACCTTTGTCCAGCAGTGGACGTCTATAGGTTGATAAAGAAGAAGAAGAAGAAGGAGCAAACGACTTCCGGTAGAAAAAGTTAATAATTCTTGTTGTGTTGATGAATGGCATTCATGAAGCGGGCATTCTCTGTATCTGGTGGAGGAATAGCACATGGGTCGATACCTAGCCGTTTTAATGCTTTTAACACTGCCTTAAGCAATTAACTATCACTTGCTTCAACGGTGAAGGAAAACATCGTGAGGAAACCTGCACATCTGAGAGTTCTTCACAATGTTCTCGAAGGTGTGTGAAGTCCGCCAATTCGCATTGGGCCAGCGTGGTGGACTATGGCCTATAACCCTTCTCTGAGAGGAGACCTGCGCTCAGTAGTGAGCCGTTGATGGGTTGCTCATGATGATGATGATGATGATGAACACTGCCTTTATCAGACTTCGTGGATTCTCAAGATCTTCAGCAGATATTTTGTTGTCTGGGAAACTATCATTCCAGGTTGTTATGACGTGTTCCACTGAATATTGTTGATCACTCATGTCACTCATGTTCAATGTCTTCAAGTTGTTTTCAAGAGAATGCCACGCCAGTGCGACGTTGCTTCGAGTTGAAGTTGAGTAAAACAAGCAAACGTCAGCACACAGAAAGTTTGATTTAATAGTTTCATCTAACTCAAGGTCATGGGTTAAGAGGCCCGCCACATAATTGCCTCACAAAGTTTGCGATGGGATACTGCGCTGGTTAGCCAGATATTGTCCAGCGGGGTAATGGACGGCCGGCGAGATCCTCTGCCAGGGTCCACGGTGGTGCAGTGAATGTGCCTAAAGGGGTACGGCGACACAGAACTCGTGGCACGCAGAAGGGGCGTGTCACGACACACTCGTAACTATAGTCGAAGTGATTGCACGATGCAAGCGGAAGCGGTGCACCCTGGAACGCATATTCCAGCTTGTGAGCAAGCATTCCATTGCCCAATCTGAGTGTAACAACTTGGCTAAGCCTAATCGAGCACGCGGCATTGTACCATATGGTGATGTGGTTGTCACAATCAGACGGAGTTTAATAGAAATACACATTTTGTGAAAATACAGGTACCTATTTCGGTTCATTTTACCCTCTGACAGACGGACGGATGGACGGACAGCGGAGACTAAAAGGTCCCGTTGGCGTCCTTTGGGTACGGAACCCTTAGAAGTAGGAAACCGTCTGTGAATATAATATGTTTATGGCATACGTTTTATAAACTTCTAAAACCCCCAACGCGCTTTCCATCGACCAATGAAAATGAGCCATTATTTAGAACAGGAAATAATTCTCCAAATGATCGAAATCAACGCTAAGCGACAATAACTCGTCAGTTCATTTAGTGTGATTGCCACAGCAACTTGCTCGCTACACTAAATACATTAGCGACAACTCGCTTAATAGTTGGGCTGAAATTTGAATCATAACAAGGCCCCTTATTCGCTATGAAATTTGAAATGTTACCACGCGAACAAGCTTTGAATTTAACTTTTTGAAACTAATGTGTCTCTATGAGCTTAGATGTTACACGTGGTACCTTATACTTAATTGTTAACTAAGTATCTATCAAGCAATGATAGCCTAGTGGTTAGGAATGTGTTCTTCTATTCGGGGGGTCGCAGGGTCGATCTCGGGCACGGATCTCTGATTTCTCGGAGTTATATGTGCTTAAGCAATTTAGTATCACATTCTTCAACGGTAAAGGAAAACATCGTGAGGTAACCTGCACGCTGAGAGTTCTCCATAATGTTCTCGAAGATATGTGAAGTCCGCCAATTCGAATTGGGCCAGCGCAGCGTGGTGGGCTAGGTATGACCTATAACCCTTCTCTGAGAGGAGACCAGTGCTCAATAGTGAGCCATTGATGAGTTGCTGATGATGATGATGATGAAGTACCAATCTAGTATATACGGAATAATAAGCGCAAAAAAGAGAAATTTTGATATGGCATATTATAACGTTATTTCAATCGACAGATGTCCACATCTGGACATATAATGTCTTGCGAAGATCGCCACAGATCAAGAGCTTGTGCCGCTTGTTTCCATTGACTGCCAGCGACTCGCTTAAGATCGTCCGTCCATTAAGTAGAAAATAATACCAACAAACAAAAATAAAATTATAAACTAAAATTAAGTTTCCATTTTTCAAAAGTTTTTTAAAGTAAAAAGAAAAATAGGAAAAGTTGTGTAGGTATTAAAACTGTGACAAAGAGGAAAATAGGCTTTAGATTACGAAATAAATGTTCGCGAAAACCGGAGCAGCCTCTCTCCGCCAAAGAGATTCCAAGGAGAGATCTAGATTCTTTTAAAAAGGTTCGCTAAAGCACGTTGTCATGTTATTTCGTGCGTAACGACTTAGGCTTAAGAGCTGAAAAAGGATTTATAAACTGAGCACCAGCTTAAAATGAGTCACATGAAAAATTTTTGCGCAACAACACATTCTACGATATACAAATGTACAAGATACTTCTAATGAGCTCGACTATATAATGCCCAAAAAAATTGCAAAGACTAGGACATTTACGAGTACCAGTAAATGAAAATCTTTATAAATCGGTTTGATATAATCTCAATATGATGGTTGTCTATCGTCCAGAATCAATAAAATGATGATGAATGGCTTAAGACTTGTTTTTTTTTTTGTTAAAACCGTCACGGTCACGTTTAAAAGATAATTTTGGTTCCTAAAACTAACCGTTTACTTTTTATTTATTCTGTACAACACAATTTGTTTTTTATTAATTCTTACATTAATGATTTATCAATTAAAACCATAAATATACGAGTAACTTTAAATATATAATTTTCTAACCTACTCAGTTGCATCACACATTTGGAAAAATGCAACGAACTACTTTCTTAGGAAAATGGTAAATTAATACAATACCTAGATTTTAAATGTAATAGACGCACAAAAACTCCCATAGTACAGAATATATTATAAACCACTAGATGATGCCAGCGACTTCGTCCGATTAGATTAAGGATTTTTAATTCCCGCGGGAACACTTTTTGATTTTCCGGGATAAAATGTAGTCTATAATATGGCAATCCTAGGTATTTACATAGGGATGTAATTTATGAATGCGTGACTATACCTACTATTGTTTGCCTATCTTCATTCTAAATTTCAGCGAAATCAGTAACGAACATCCATCCATCTCCATCCAACCATTCATCCTCACAGACTCTCACATTTATGATATTAGTAGGATAGCAAAACGTAGGTTTAAAATACCTAAACCCAGATAAAAATATTCATAGAGTAACTGTTGCACTGAATAGATCACCCGCAATTGAGTACAAAGAGGGTGTGAGAAAAGATCCACTACAAATTTTGAAGGTTCTCTTATCGAGCGAGAATATGAGGGGTGAAATGAAAGATGTAGGTACACTGAAGGCTCTAATGTTTTATGCTATACTATGAATTATAGAAAAATAATTATATGTACCTATTTTAATAGTCTTCATCTCAATTGGTCACTCTTGTAAGAATGGTCGTGGCCGCTGGGATGATGTCACATCTAGTCGTTAATCGTCGTCAGTTTACTTGGCTTAATTTTAATAGTAATAAAAGAAAACCCTTAGTAAATGTAAAAAAAAATACGTTACGTACGTGCTAGAATGGCGACCCCGCTCCGGGAGGCATAACTATTCCCATGCAAAAAATCACGTCGATTTGTAGCTCCGTTGATGAGCGATTGAAGGACAAACAGACAAACAATCGCACTGTCACAGTTATAATATTAGTAGGGAGTTATTAAGATCGGAGTTGTGTGACAAAGGTTTTACTCCATTTTATCGCAATTGAAAAAACAAAATGTCGAGGAAAAAGACCAGCATAAAATACGCTTGTTAAGGTAATGTACAAGTAGATCTTGAAAATAGGGTTCAATTTACGAGTGGATCCGTAAATCAGTAAAAAAAAAAGTAGTAAGTAACACTTCCGGAGATACATCACGGAGTCTGACAGCTGAATGCCTTCAAGTGTTGCAATTTTTATTTTGCCTTGCAAGTTGCAACGGTGTGTCTTAACGACTTCTTTTAATCATCTAAAAAGGGATGTGATTTATGAATGCTGCGACTTTACTGTTATTTGACTCTGGACTTTGTTATCGGTCTTGGAATGCTTCCGTTGAATTTGTTCTGAGAAACCTATACTATAAATATGCGATTGTAACTTGCGAATGCCAATAAGGTCTCCTATCGCAATAAACAGTTATCATAATATTTGATTGTAGGTCTGTACGAGGATGCAAACTAATAAAATTAAGATCCAGTTTCGCGCCGGACGGCAAGTCACGCGCACGCTTCGCGTATCTACGGTCTGTGCTGTCGCACCGCGCGATATTTTTCCACGCTTACCCGCTTTTAAAATTATGTGAAGTGAAATGAGTGAAAATAAAGATAATTGTAATGCCTTTTTTGATTCAAGTGGGAGCGATATAGTTGAGGAAGATTGCAGGATGGAAGAACAGTTACCAATTGTGTTAAATAGAGAGGTCGTTGTAGGCGAAAAACGATCGCTGTCAAGTTCGGACGATATTTTAGATGAGGGTAGTTTTACTACGGTACGCAGCAAACGGATGGTGAAGATTTCTAAGAAATCCATGAATGCTTCGAGATCTGCTAGGAATGAAGACGAAAACTCACCTACCTGCGAAAAAATAATTGTTACCGTCACCAGTAAAGAGGTTTTGCCTAAGCAATTTAAAATGGCTAAATTATTGAGATTAGAAAGTATCCTGAATATAGCTAATATTCAATATAAAAGTCCGTTTAAAATAATAATTGAATTTGACAGTAAGGAAAGCGCACAAAAATTAATAGAATGCAAAAAATTTATAGATATGGGATTTCGATGTCAGTTGATGAATGAGATGAATTTATCGTATGGTATTATAAGAAATGTGGATTTAGATATAGAGGATGAAGAGATTAAAGGTAATTTAGAGAGTGATCTTGAAATAGTTTCTTTACGGAGATTAAAGCGTACAACAAGCACTGGAAAATGGGTAGAAAGTGAGACAGTTAGAATAGGCTTTAAAGGGTCGGTTTTGCCGTCGTACGTACGTGGATATGGATGTAGGTTCAAAGTGGAACCTTATATGTATCCTGTTACTCAGTGCTCCGGATGTTGGAAGTTCGGACATAGTGTCCGATTTTGTCCAAATAGGAAAATAGTTTGCCCTAAATGTGCAGAATACCACTCAAATTGCGAAGTTTCAAGATATACGTGTGTCAATTGCAAAGGAAATCATATGGCTCTAGATAAATCTTGTCCAGTTTTTTTGAAAGAAAAAAACATAAGAATCATAATGCGCGACCTAAATTATACTTACAAAAAAGCTCTGTCAATTTATCTTAGCGAGAATGAGTCAAAGAAGACTGATAGTGAACAAACAAAGGAAAATTTTACTGGGACTAGATACAGAGATGAAAATCAAAAAACCGGAAGATCATACAGAGATGTGTTACAAAGTCATCCCAATATCCATACAGATAAGCAAGAATCCATGGAAGAGGAGTGTCAGCAAGAAATTGAAGTCATAGACAAGACGCAGTGTGTTAAGCGCAATAAAAAGAAAACTAAGCGAAATAAAAATAATCGAGGAATAGAAAATGAAGATATTGTTACAGAAGGTAGTGATGTAAGTTCATGTATGGGTGATAGTGATAGTGAAAATAAAGGTAACGAGAAGAAGAAATCTGAGAAAAAGAAAGGTAGTAATATAACTTTTATGAAATTTATTCAAAAGTTGAAAGAAATATACTTGTCGGATTCTACTCTTGATGATAAGATTAAATTATTTGTTAGCTTTATTATTAAGGAGACCATGAAGTTTATACCGATTTTGTTTAAAGATAATGACATTTGTTCTTGGCTCCTTTCGAAATTTAGTAATGGATAGACAGCAAAGTGATGTCCATTCTTTGAACTTATTACAGTGGAATGCACAAAGTTTGAGACCTAAATTAAAAGAGTTTGAATTATTAATGATACAAGAAAAAATTCACATAGCATTCATATCGGAAACTTGGCTTGAAGCTGAATCTTCATTACATTTAAATAGTTACAATATATTTCGAAATGATAGAATTGATTCTTATGGAGGTGTAGCTATAATAGTTCATAAGTCGATAATGGTCCAAGAATGTCATGTTAACACACACAATAATGGTATAGAAATAGTAAGTGTAAAACTTTTAAATTGTAGTGATATCAAAAATGTGGTGTCTGTTTATTGTCCTTCATCGGTTCGCACAGTAATAAGTGACTGGGAAAACATTTTTTCAGAATTCACGAGCAGTTCTATAATAGCCGGTGACTTTAACGCACATCATTCGTGTTGGTCCAATAAGACTGATAGTCGTGGTACACAAATTTATGATGTCACTGTAGATACTGGTTTTACACCACTTAACAACGGTGAACATACTAGAATAAAATTGGTCAATAATTATTTACAGAAAGGCTCACCTGACATAACATTTGTCTCTTCCAATATTGCAATAAAATTCGATTGGAATGTAATGAATGAAAATTTGGGAAGTGATCATTTGTGTATCAAGATGAGGTTTAACTATCGCGATGAACTAAAATTTTCTAAAAGGCGTAATATTAAATATGCAAACTGGCAAATTTATAGGGAGTACATCGAAAATCACTTTCAGGATTTAGAGAACGAAGAGGATTCCCAGATCTTATATGATAGGTTAATAAGCTTAATTTACAGGGCAGCTGATGCGAGTATTCCAATGATAAAAATACCACAGAATCCAACAAAAAAGTTCATTCCTAAATCTTATTGGAGTCCTTCACTGTCTCATAAGATAGCTCAGCGTAGATTAGCACTTCGTGAATTTAGGAAAAACCCTATACCCAATAATCTAAGCATTTTGGAGGAAAAACATTCAAATGCCAAGTCAGCAATATCAAAAGCATGTACACAAGACTGGCACGGATATTGTGATAGTATTGATGAAGAAACTAGTTCTTCAAACATGTGGGGTCGAATGAGATGGATGAAAGGGTTTAAAACAGTGAGATTATCTGTATCTGAAGAACGAAAGCGTGATTTGTTGTGTGAACTTGCTCCTGATTATGTGGTTCCATCTATACCGGTTTGTGAATTTTCAAACACCAAATTAGATAGTTTGTTTGGTTTAGCCGAGATGAACAATAGCTTAAAGGAAAAAGATACGGCTCCAGGTAGTGATGGAATCACTTATTCAATGTTATGGAATTTGCCAAATTGTGCGAAAATATTTCTTTTAAAAATTTATAACGTTATTTATACAACTGGGAATATACCAAATCAATGGCGTGACATAAAAGTTGTAGTTATTCCAAAACCCACTCAGCCAGGTTTACCATCTAAGTTACGTCCGATTTCATTAATGTCTTGCCTCTGTAAAATCTTTCATGTTATGATAGCAAAACGGTTAGAATGGTTTGTTGAAAAAGATAACATTCTATCTACAGTTACTTCAGGCTTTAGACGAGGACAGTCGACTATTGATTGCTTAGCACGTTTAGTTACAAATATACAAATTGGCTTTTCTAAGAACACACCTACTTTGGCATGTTACTTAGATATTGAAAGTGCATATAATAATATATTAGTAGATAAACTAGTTGTAATTCTAAATAATTTGAAGGTAGGTAAAAGTATTTGCTTATATTTATGGAATTTTTTGACAGAAAGGCATTTACAGATCAAAAGTGATTTTGATAATAGTCCTATTCTGATCAGATATGCACGTAAAGGCTTAGCACAGGGTGATCCTCTATCACCTTTGCTATTTAATATTGCAACTTATGAATTATGTAAAAGGGTCAGTATTATTTCAATTTGTCAGTATGCTGATGATTTCGTTTTATATTCCTCTCATAAAAATATATTGGAAAGTGCAGAAAAAATTCAACAAGCTTTGAATGCTTTTATTATTCTCCTCGATGATCTTGGCCTTAAGCTTTCAGAAACCAAATCTAAGTATTGTATTTATAGTAGGGGCAATCGTAATCAAGGTGTTAACTTAAAGATCAATGAAAATCAGATTGGTTATGTAGATTCTTACAAATATCTTGGTATATGGCTAGACAAATCTCTTCGTTGGCATAAACATATTAAAGAGACTATTGAAAAAGTTCAAAGATTACAAAATCTGTTAAGAAATTTGGCTGGTTCATCTTGGGGTCTACACCCAACGCATCTACGTAGGATATATATAGCGATGATTAGAAGTAGGTTAGATTATGGAAGTCTTTTCTTTGATAGTAGCGCTAAATCGCATATTTATAAATTAGACAAAATTCAAAATCAATCGATGCGGATTATTGGAGGCTTTATTAAAAGCACTCCAATACATGTTATGGAAAGTGAGCTTAGCTTACCGCCCTTACATTTGAGAAGGAAATATTTGGCTTATAAGTATAATTTGAAATCAGCATCAATTGCGAATAACGACAGGAATCATTTAGTGGATGAATTAAAAGAGTTGTGTGTAGACCGATATTGGAACAATAAAAAAATACCACTGCTGGTTACAACCAGGACTGAGATAAGTATGGACGATATTGCTTCGTCATTTCCGTTAGAGATGTTTAAAATGGATACTTGGGTCACTAGTATAGATCTGTGTAATATTATATGTGTTAATTTAAGTAGTCTAAAAGAGTCTAAGAAATCATATGATCCTACATACATGAAAGTCAATGTAATCAAAGAAATTTCGGATAAATATCATGGATGGTACACTTTATTTACCGATGGATCCAAAAATGTTAAAAATGGAAATGGTGCAGCATTTTATGATCCTAATGTAGAAAATTACTATAACAATAATTGTTTTAAGATTAATAGTAATGTTTCAATCATGTCATTGGAACTCATTGCAATCTCTGAAGCATTAAATTACGCACAAAATTTGCCATGTGAAAAACTCTTAATTTGCACTGATAGTAAGAGTGCATTACAACATATAGCTCGATGCGCTTCTGGCCGCAGAGGCATCTCGATAGCTTATGTTATACTCTCAAAGATTTTGCATTTCAAACGAATTAAAAAAGAGTTAAAATTGCAATGGGTTCCATCGCATATTGGTTTAAGAGGCAATGAAGAGGCTGATCGGCTGGCTAAGGAAGCAACAATAGTGGGAGAACAAATTAATATTAAACCGGATTACACTGAAGTCTTATCAAAGTATAAATCAAAATGCCAGGAATTATGGGTAGAGTACTTTCAGTGTAAATCTGTGGAAAAAGGGATTTGGTACAGAACCATACAGTCTCAGCCTCTTCATATACCTTGGTTCTTAAATGTTAAGGTTGGTAGGAGGTTAATTGTTATTGCTCACCGACTGAGATCGGGACACATGCCTTTGAACAAGTTTAAATTTTTGATGAAAATTTCGGAATCACCTTTCTGTGACTCATGTAAGCCACAGAGAGGTGATTTTATTGAAGATGTTCATCACCTTTTGATGGAGTGTGTCCGATTTCAGTCGGGGCGAGAAGAAATTGTAGGCCTTATGGATTTGAACAGATTGGACACAGGTATGTTTTTAAACATACTTGCTCGTCCAGCATCCAAAGATGCTATATCTCTGTTCAAATCCATAAGTCTAATTTGATTGTAATCACAATTTTGTTTATTGTTTTTTTTTTCTCTGTAAGTGTATTTGTTTTAGTTTTCGTAATTGTTATTTTAGTTTTTTTTTTTTTTTTTGTTAATTTTTCAGTGATTAACTCTGTAAGTGTATGAATTGTTTTTAGATTATAATGGGGCTGACGTGTACCAAGGTACAAAAGCCCCTAAACAAATAAAGAAAAAAAAAAAAAAAAAAAAAAAAAATTAAGATCGAGAAATCGCTTTTTATGGTCGGCTTTATAGTAAATATCATTCGTCTATGGATTTATAATTATAACACACTCCCACACTCCTTGATTGTTTCCAAATGACTTGAGATCCATGCTAAAACAATGCAAAAAATGTTTACACTATCCTCTTCTTTTTTATCAACCAATAGACGTCCACTGCTGGACATTGGGCTCTTGCAAGACTTCAAAAAGCCTCATTTAGGTAACAAAATATCTCGCTGATTTATGCTACTCTAATTATATTAATGAGCATTCACTGGGCAACAAGCCTCAGCAAGCGGGTGGTTTGCTTCGAAATATGAATCTCGAATGTAAGGTCTAATTTGCGAGTGCCCGTAAGCCCGTAAATATTCCGGAAAAGTTCCGCAAAAAGTGAGGTCATATTTTCCGGAGATATTGCACACAGCGTGACGGCTGAATGACTTTAGGTGTACCGATTTTAATCACACTTTTACAGTGTTCGCTTTTAATGGCTCAGTTTAGTAAGCTACAATTATGACTGAAGTGTGAAATAAATGTTTTTTTATAGGTACGTTTTATTACGTGTTAGGGTTATTTTTTAAGCTCTCAAAGTACTAGATGATTAATAAAGCTATCACGTTATATTATGACCAAAGTAACATTAAAAAATAAAGAATAAACGTTCCAACATTATTGTCTCTATGGTAAGCTCCCTGTATTGTTAAGCTCTTTGGCATCTGCTAAGTTTCTCACGATTAGCCACGTATATACTTAACGTAAGGCTAAGACATTTACTACGCGGGATGGGAGAGACGCGCGATATTATTGATGTTATTATTATTAAGAGCGCCACCTCACCAACAAACCGTCCCACCAGCTTGGTGAGATAGTATGTTAAGATCTTTTCTTTAATAAAATGATTAAATAAAATAAAAAAATAAAAAATAAATGGAAATGCCGGAATGTGTCTTCTGTCCAATGCGGCTCCTACATAATATTATTGTAATATCAAGAACTGACAGAGGATCTGGTGTATCTTTTCAAGTTTACGTTAAGGGTGTGTTAATCTGTCATTTAGTATGGACGAAAAAGGGACCGAGATTTTTCCGTTCCTTTTCAATCCATAAAATGCTTTGAGTAATAAACCAACACAGGAGAAGAATTGACGCGCGTACCCCTCTGTAAGTTGGGTATGAGCACTGGTCCTACTCGTTATATAAAACTGTTTGACTCGAGTCACGCGCCTGTCAACTACGTATGGTTAGCGGGGAATGAGCTCCGCTATAAATGCCGAATATGAGAGTATTTTCTTCTAAAAAAATATTTAAAACATCCAGTTTACTAAAGGATAACATTTATTTACTTCTGATGTATTATTTTATCCAAATAATGCAATACTTATGCAGAAAACTTAAGAAAACTGTCGATCTGAAAATGTTGCTACTTAATCGTACATGAAATAATTTGGGGAAAATATTGAAAATTAATCTTCCTACTTACTATTCGTTTAGAGACCTTTATCTTGAACTGCATTATAAATTGATCCCATAGAATTAAAATCACGATAGAGAAGGAAGGGGTGAACGACTAATTTATAAGCTTTAAGTAAAATATGACTAGATATATAAATACGAACTTTGATCGTCTGTGGGATTATCAAATAATGATAAAAAATTCTTTCTATAAAACCGACTTTAAACGCCACTACAAAGTATAAAACAATTTTAATTTGTACATGTATGTTGAAGTCGGGCGGGCCTAAATATAAATGATGAAACTAATGCGCGACGCTAGCCCAACTTTGCCCGATCGGCGTATGAAGTCGGTTTTTTAAAGATATTTTTTTTACATTATTATTTTAAGCTTTTTTGTGTATATCTCTGATCGCGAGCAATTTGCTCTTAATCATTGAGTTCCTTCCTCCATCACCGAAGATATGAATCATCTTCTCTTCACCTTTTAAATAGGCCCAACCTTATTATGCTTTCTTTCAAAAAAAATTGAAATCGGTTCAGATTTGACGTAGTTATGGAGTAACATCTAACATTATATCAACAAAAATTTATATGGGAACCACCTCTGAAGTATGCCCTACTAAACAAAAAAAAATTATCAAATTCCATTCATTATTTGGCGGAATAATTGGGTAACAAATATACAAAAAATTCAAATTGAGAACCTCCTCCTTTTTTGAAGTCGGTTAAAATGATTGCATTATTATAACGATCGCAATGGTGTCTGATTGGCTGGTACTCTCCAACTATTGTTTAAAATGCATTGATGCAGCTAGAGCTCCATAAACTCAGCGAATTCATAAAATTAGTTTTTTTACTCAATTATTTCAAAATTTATAGGTATATATTTCCATATAGCCAGTGTGATATGATTTTCTAAATATATAAAATGAAAAGGTGACTGACACTGATTTATCAACGCATATCTACTATGACGTAGGCATCCGCTAAGAAAGGATTTTTACAAATATAATACAAAAAATAATGAAAACGAGACTAAAAAATTGTTTAATAATAATGATAAGTTCTACGTAAGTCTTTCTTACTCGAAAATTAGGACTTTAATTTTATGAAGTCGGCCACACCGCAATAAAATTAGGGCTGGACAGCAAGATTTCATATGTCGATATTGGTGGGGGGATTGTATAAATTATTTATACCGAGATATTTTTATCGTCTTCCTAATGGTTCATTGACGAAAAAAAATATTTAAATTCTATACATATTTGGTTCATTAAAACTTGGCAATTGAATTAAAGTACCCATACTTCTTATTCATCCCGCTAGGTTTACCGGAAAGCTAAATAGCTTGGCGGTGTTTTATTACAGATGGGGTGGCCACTATAGCCATGGCGGCAGCCTAGCATTACAAACAAATATACACTTCGTTCAGATGAAGTAGATGAAAAAAATAAGCCTTCCAAGTAAAGTATGTAGGTACAAGTTTTAACTTACCAATCATAACTTTAAATAAATTTTTTTTAGGGTTCAGTTTTTCCTTTTTATGTTTCCTCCATACTGGACTGAGAGAATATTATTCAACGCTGGAAAACGATCTTGTAAATCGAAAAAGTGAACTTTAAACCAGAGCCAATAACGTTTTAAAAAATCATAACAGTTCATAATAAGCTATCAGGAGCAGATTTTTTTCAAAAAGCATATTTTTTAATGTAACACATCAGATGATACTAATTATATAATTCTAAAGTAGAATTACTTTAGTTTTATACATTAGTTTTATATCAATTTCGACTAATAGTTTTTCAATTTCAAGAAGCAATGTTGCTGTAACTTGGTATTTGATACATATGAAACCACGAAATAACTCTAAACTCTGAAATGCTAATTATGCTGTATTTATTTTTAAGGAAACATGATGTAGTCCTAACAGTTTGTACTTAATATACTTTTTAGAAATAGATACATCGTAAATTTCGCTTTAAACATAAATAAAACAAATGATGTTTCATTAAAAATGCTGTATGTTTATTTAAACAAGATTACTTAAAAAATCAATGTGTTCAATATTAATACCCACTACGTATTCAAATAAAAATTAAATGTCTCTCAACTTAATAAACAATATTATTAAAAATCTATGACAAAGTACAGCACTCCCTGGTGGCTTATAACCTTAAATCATAACTAAACAGCTGCTCTAAGGTGATATACTGTGGTACCTACAGCATGCTTTCAGCATGAGATTGAGAGTATAGTGACGGAGTAAATACCTTGGTATCTACAAAATCTGTTAATAATCAGATAATCCTAAGTCCTTACAGTAGGTACACCTAAGTGCACTGCACTGCTAAAAAGTATTGATAACTTTTTTGAAGTATCTGTATAATATTGAAAAATAGATAGTGTCTTAGTATTTACAGCATTTTTGAGTACGTTGAAAAATATGAATAACAAAAAATATAATATAAACATGTAGAGAAGGTCAACATAGTATCTTAGAAAAATAATGTCATAGGAAAACGAAAATCCGACAATCCGACGCAGTATCTTTTTCTTCCAAATATATAAAAAAGTCATTTTGTTATTTTTCGAAATAAGCTAGATCGCTTTCCAGCGTCAATATAGTCCAAAGTTTCTAGCTGTATCTTTACGCAAGTACTAAAAGCCTACAAAGAGTCAATCTAATAGCAAAGGCATATTATGACTAAAATAACGGCAAGAACCTCGTTTCCTAGCGCTTCTATATACCTACCATGTTAAAGATCTCGAACAAAAAAATTTACTCTCGAATAAAGTAACTCTGTTGTAAATAATTATTAGAAAAACTTATCGAAAGTCGATAATCGATAGTGTCAAATCCCTAAAATGCTTACACAAATGATGCGATTGTTTCATGTAATGATAGAGCGTCCCTGTGTGTGAATGTGATAGTGTGCATATACTTTAAGGTAGTGTTTGCTAATTATATTGTGTGCGTGCATAGCGACGTGATGGAAAAATGCAACTGTAGTAAGCAAGTTTTCATGTGTGCTACCTCGCCCCCCACCGTAATTGACAGACTTTTTTGCGAATAAATTAGGGGTCAAGTCCTCTCCTGTGTTGGTTTATTACTCAAAGATAAAATGATTGACATATTTATGAACAATCATCAACGTGAATTTTGACAAGATACACTAAGGCCGCTGTAGTGACACTCGCTATTTGCAACAACTATTAGAAGTGCTTCAAACAGTTCTTTATGTTATACTAGCTGATGCCCGCGACTTCGTCCGCGTGGATTTAGTTTTTAAAATCCCTCGTGAACACTTTGATTTTCCGAGATAAAAAGTAGCCTATGTCCTCAACTATAGCACCCATGCAAAAAATCACGTCGATCCGTGGCTCTGTTGTGGCGTGATTGAAGGACAAACCAACAAACAAACACACTTTCGCATTTATAATATTAGTTATATGATTAGAATATTAAATTGCATAGGAAAACACTGTAGCATTAAGTCCATACGATGTATTACATCCATACCTACTATGTAGTATGTAGGTATAATGATCGTTGGGCAAAATCTGACGCCTTTGGACTTGGAGTAGTTTGACTTTGACAAAATAGGGCTATCCACGAGGGCTATATACGATAAAGTACCCATGCCAGCTTAAGATGAGCCGTTCATTCAAAGTATCCTGTAGATTCCGGGGTTCAAGTTATTTGGACCTGTACTGAAGATTATGATGTCTATAATTTCTGAACTACGAAATTGACGACCTTGAAATAATTACAGGACAATCTCTAAAGAACCTGCTTTCTAACAAAAAAAGAATGGATTAAATCGGAATACGCCTTAATGAATTACAGCGAAATACACATTTTGACTTTCATCCCCTCTCCCAAGGGAACGGTGCTGAATTTCGGGATAAAAAGTATCCTATATTATACCTCGTAGTATTAACTTAAATCGTGCCAAGTTCCATTTAAATCCGTCCAGTAGTTTCGGCGTGATGCGCGGCCAAGATACAGACAGACAGACAGACAGACAGACAGACAGACAGACAAAAAATTAAAAAAAAATTGTTTTGGCTTCAGTATCGATTATAGAGTGCCCTCAAACAAAAATTTTCAAAATATCTTCAATGTACAGAATTGGACCTGTTACAGTTTTATTATATTATAGATAGATAGATATAGAAATGGTCAAGTTTCAGTGTAGGATTTTTTTAATAAAGATATTATTGCCTTATTACTTACCTCCTGCAGCTTAAAGCATGAAAGATAATGTTGCAGAATCTGATCAGAATCCTAATGAATACTTAAAACTTCAAAATTTTGGTGACATATTTGCCTAATAGTTTTACTCAATTTTATACAGAAATACAGGATTACAGACAAACAGACAAGAATTCTTTTTTGAACATCATCGTCCCTTGGTCATTGACAACTGTTTTCAAAATTATTTCTGTGAAAGTTTTCGTTTCATCATAAATTATATCTAAATTATTATACATTGTGTACAGTGTCCCATATCACCGTCGGATGTCGCTTCTTTAAAGCTTCGTGTATGTCCAGGCTTTATTTTCCTCAGTTCAGTAACACGGGTATCTACAATGTATTCGAATTTCGTAGACACGCTAACTTTCTGCAAATGTATTGTGTAATATTAGTTTACATTGAATATTTTTTGTGAAACATTAGTAGACTGTAATTCTTATTAAAGTGTTTACTTTAAATGATACCGTTGAAGGAAATTTTGGAACTTTTGAAGTCATAGTATTTCTAGTAACAGAACTATATTATCATTAGAGTAGGCAGTAATATTAGATGGTGATGTTGATTATCATCAAGCTGAAGAGAGCCGCTGGATACAAGCTTTGATAATTATTATTATAAGCTGGCAAGTTAAATGAGGAATAAAGATATTCTGACATGTGTGTACTTAATACTTATACTTATTACTTGGTGCTGTTGAAATTAGCACTTATTAAAAAGGTGGTTACGAAGGGTAACACTTTTCATTTTACCAACAAAGTGAGTCGTTAAGGCGCTGTCAACTCGGAAAAGAGGTAAAAACAGGGATTTTAAAGCAGTGAATCTATCAAGCGGTGGCATATTATACGTTAAAAAACTATATGACATTCTCAAGACCTTTAAGCAGCTATTTTTAATCTCAAACTATGATTTAAATAAATAAAACGCATAAAAATCATAAAAGCAGCTTTATTCCTTATTGAAAATACTTAGGTATAATTCACACTAAAATTTTACCACATCTCGAAATCAAAACCACAGGGATTGTCAGGTGTATTTTTATTGAATATTTATATATATTTTTTTGTATTTTTTTTAACTCATTTATTAATCATACAAAATTTACATCACATTACTTTTGTTAGAACTTCAGTGCCACATAAACCACAGTTATTTTTACAGCGCACTGTTTACATTTTACAAGATACGTTTCTTTGATTTCACTACCGCACCGTCCGGCCCGCACCGCGCCAGCCGCCAGTGTCACGTAGTGTTTAGATACTCTTTGGTGTCGATCAGTCATGACAGAAAGGGGCCTGTGACTCTTTTGTGTGGCGCATTCGGTCTCGATGCACAATAAATTGTTGTATGAAGATTATTTTTAACCTAACCGGAGGTGTGCGGGTGTGAGGGGTGAGAAGAGCGAAACTCTCGATTTCTATCTTGATTTCGTGCTATGACATCACCTTAAAATACGCAGCGCTGTAAGGCGGTATTAAAATCGCAACCGCTGTCACGCCGCGTGATGTATTCCCGGAATATATGGGCTTACTTTTTCAAAAACTTTCGAGGAGGAAAATTTACGGCCTCACTCACAAATTAGGCCGAGATTTCGAGATGACTACATAATATTTTGGAGGAAGCGAACGGCACAGATGGGATCGTTATGCAACGCCTCGTCGGTTTATAAAATATTTTACAGGAACAAAAGGTGTATGCTGTACGCGCTATATTTTTTGTTTAACCTTGTTTCGCTATTGCGTATGAATATTTATGTAGTGAGTTGTATTTTTTGGTGTTTCCCTTTATAATTCGACTGCAAGAAAATTGGGAGAAGTTTTTAATTTATCATTAGTATGTAGTTCTGTATGGTAAGGATCACAAGCATCAAAAAACGTGGATTTGACTCGCTTAAGTAATGCTTGTGACAGCAATTAATCATGTTTACACACTAAGTGGCGTAAAAAAGAAGTAATAAACGAAAAAGTGTTAATATTAGTTTGTCCCTTAAGGCGAGGAGGCAGACAAAGTTTAGGTATTTGAGGGGGTGAAAAGCAGGGGAAGGAGCGGAGTCGTAGTCCCGCCCAACGCGGGGCGCCCCGTGCGAAGCGCAGAAATGGCGCGAAGCAACTCTGGCGGGAAACAACTCCCGACTGACAAAACTGGTTATTTATGTAAACTTAATAGGTACTGTAACTTATTTTCGTCAATTCTACTATACTTTATTTGGCTCAGTTAGCATGGTTCCAGTTCATGTTCATAGCTAATCAAAAAAAATTTATACAGGTTCAATTCCTAACCAAATACAATAACATGCTTTTTTTAATTATTTTTTTAATTTTTTTTTTTTTTGGTTAGTCTACCGAGATCGTTCAAAATCAATATTTGGGCTTCCCTGGGGTCGAGAAAGAGAAAATGAATGCCTGCCATAATTTTAAAAAGTCCCCGCCATATTGAAATTCGCTGTTATTGGACCGATTACGTTCCAAATCGATATTTAGGCTTCCCTGGGGTCAAGAAAGAGGAAATGGGTGCCAAAATTTAAAAAAGTTACCGCCATATTGAAATTCTTTGTTACTGGACCGATTTCGTTCAAAATATATATTTAGGCTTCCCTGGAGTCAAGAAAGAGGGAATGGGTGCCAGAATTTTAAAGAGGGAATGGGTGCCAAAATTTTAAAAAGTCACCGCCATATTGAAATTCTTTGTTATTCGACCGATTTCATTATAAATCGATATTTGAGCTTGCCTGGGGTCAAGAAAGAGGAAATGGGTGCCAAAATTTTAAAGTCACCGCCATATTGAAATTCTTTGTTATTGGACCGATTTCGATCAAATTCGATATTTAGGCTTCTCTCGGGTCAAGAAAGAGGGAATGGATGCCAAAATTTTAAAAAGTGGACCGATTACGTTCCAAATCGATATTTAGGCTTCCCTGGGAAGAAAGAGGAAATGGGTGCCAAAATTTAAAAAAGTTACCGCCATATTGAAATTCTTTGTTACTGGACAGATTTCGTTCAAAATCGATATTTAGGATTCCCTAGGGTCAAGAAAGAGGAAATGGGTGCCAAAATTTTAAAAAGTCACCGCCATATTGAAATTCGCTGTTATTGGACCGATTTCGTTCAAATTCGATATTTAGGCTTCCCTGGGGTCAAGAAAGAGGAAATGGGTGCCAAAATTTAAAAAAGTTACCGCCATATTGAAATTCTTTGTTACTGGACAGATTTCGTTCAAAATCGATATTTAGGATTCCCTAGGGTCAAGAAAGAGGAAATGGGTGCCAAAATTTTAAAAAGTCACCGCCATATTGAAATTCGCTGTTATTGGACCGATTACGTTCCAAATCGATATTTAGGCTTCCCTGGGGTCAAGAAAGAGGAAATGGGTGCCAAAATTTAAAAAAGTTACCGCCATATTGAAATTCTTTGTTACTGGACCGATTTCGTTCAAAATATATATTTAGGCTTCCCTGGAGTCAAGAAAGAGGGAATGGGTGCCAGAATTTTAAAGAGGGAATGGGTGCCAGAATTTTAAAAAGTCCCCGCCATATTGAAATTCTTTGTTATTCGACCGATTTCGTTCGAAATCGAAATTTGGGCTTCCCTGGGGTCAAGAGAGAGGAAATAGATTCAAAATCGATATTAAGGCTTCCCTGGGGTCAAGAAAGAGTAAATGGGTGCCAAAATTTTAAAAAGTCACCGCCATAATGAAATTCTTGTTTACTGGACCGATTTCGTTCAAAATCGATATTTAGGCTTCCCTGGGGTCAAGAAAGAGTAAATGGGTGCCAAAATTTTAAAAAGTCACCGCCATATTGAAATTCTTGTTTACTGGACCGATTTCATTCAAAATATATATTTAGGCTTCCCTAGGGTCCAGAAAGAGGAAATGGGTGCCAAAATTTTCAAAAGTCACCGCCATATTGAAATTCTTTGTTACTAGACCGATTTCGTTCCAAATCGATATTTGTTCTTCCCTGGGGTCAAGAAAGAGGAAATCGGTGGCAAAATTTAAAAAAACACCGCCATTTTGAAATTCTTTGTTATTGGACCGATTTCGTTCAAATTCGATATTTAGGCTTCTCTCGGGTCAAGAAAGAGGGAATGGATGCCAAAATTTTAAAAAGTCACCGCCATATTGAAATTCTTTGTTATTCGACCGATTTCGTTCGAAATCGAAATTTGGGCTTCCCTGGGGTCAAGAGAGAGGAAATAGATGCGAAAATTTTAAAAAGTCACCGCCATATTAAAATTCTTTGTTACTGGACCGATTTCGTTCAAAATCGATATTTAGGCTTCCCTGGGGTCAAGAAAGAGTAAATGGGTGCCAAAATTTTAAAAAGTCACCGCCATATTGAAATTCTTGTTTACTGGACCGATTTCGTTCAAAATCGATATTTAGGCTTCCCTGGGGTCAAGAAAAGTAAATGGGTGCCAAAATTTTAAAAAGTCACCGCCATATTGAAATTCTTGTTTACTGGACCGATTTCGTTCAAAATATATATTTAGGCTTCCCTGGGGTCCAGAAAGAGAAAATGGGTGCCAAAATTTTCAAAAGTCACCGCCATATTGAAATTCTTTGTTACTAGACCGATTTCGTTCCAAATCGATATTTGTTCTTCCCTGGGGTCAAGAAAGAGGAAATCGGTGGCAAAATTTAAAAAAACACCGCCATTTTGAAATTCTTTGTTATTGGACCGATTTCGTTCAAATTCGATATTTAGGCTTCTCTCGGGTCAAGAAAGAGGGAATGGATGCCAAAATTTTAAAAAGTCACCGCCATATTGAAATTCTTTGTTATTCGACCGATTTCGTTCGAAATCGAAATTTGGGCTTCCCTGGGGTCAAGAGAGAGGAAATAGATGCGAAAATTTTAAAAAGTCACCGCCATATTAAAATTCTTTGTTACTGGACCGATTTCGTTCAAAATCGATATTTAGGCTTCCCTGGGGTCAAGAAAGAGTAAATGGGTGCCAAAATTTTAAAAAGTCACCGCCATATTGAAATTCTTGTTTACTGGACCGATTTCGTTCAAAATCGATATTTAGGCTTCCCTGGGGTCAAGAAAAGTAAATGGGTGCCAAAATTTTAAAAAGTCACCGCCATATTGAAATTCTTGTTTACTGGACCGATTTCGTTCAAAATATATATTTAGGCTTCCCTGGGGTCCAGAAAGAGAAAATGGGTGCCAAAATTTTCAAAAGTCACCGCCATATTGAAATTCTTTGTTACTAGACCGATTTCGTTCCAAATCGATATTTCTTCTTCCCTGGGGTCAAGAAAGAGGAAATCGGTGGCAAAATTTAAAAAAACACCGCCATATTGAAATTCTTTGTTACTGGACCGATTTCGTTCAAAATATATATTTAGGCTTGCCTGAGGTCAAGAAAGAGGGAATGGGTGATAAAATTTTAAAAAGTCCCCGCCATAACAAAGAATTTCAATATGGCGGGGACTTTTTAAAAGTCTGGCACCCATTCCCTCTTTAAAATTCTGGCACCCATTTCCTCTTTCTTGACCCCAGGGAAGCCTAAACATCGATTTTGAACAAAATTGTTCGAATGACAAAGAATTTCAATATGGCGGTGACTTTTTAAAATTTTCGCATTCAATTCCTCTTTCTTGACCCCAGGGAAGCCTAAATATCGATTTGGAACGAAATCGGTTCAGTAACAAAGAATTTCAATATGGCGGTGACTTTTTAAAATTTTGGCATTCATTTCCTCTTTCTCGACGCCAGGAAAGCCCAAATTTCGATTTTGAACGAAATCGGTCGAATAACAAAGAATTTCAATATGGCGGTGACTTTGTAAAATTTTCGCATCCTTTTTCTCTTTCTTGACCCCAGAGAAGCCTTAATATCAATTTTGAACGTAATCGGTCCAATAACATATAATTCCAATATGGCGGGGACTTTTTTATATTTTAGCATCCATTTCCTCTTTCTTGACCCCAGAGAAGCCTAAATATCGATTTAGAACGAAATCGGTCGAATAACAAAGAATTTCAATATGGCGGGGACATTTTTAAATTTTGGCACCCATTTCCTCTTTCTTGACCCCAGGGAAGCCTAAATATCGATTTGAAACGTAATCGGTCCAATAAAAAACGAATTTCAATATGGCGGTGACTTTTTTATATTTGCGCATCCATTTCCTCTTTCGTGACCCCAGAGAAGCCTGAATATCGATTTTGAATGAAATCGGTCGAATAACAAAGAATTTCAATATGGCGGTGACTTTTTTAATTTTGGCATCCATTTCTTCTTTTTGACCCTAGGGAAGCCTAAATATCGATTTTGAACGTAATCCGTCCATTATCAAAGAATTCCAACATGGCGGAAAAGTGCACCTGTGTTTGCACACATACTTGAGATAGAAACTAATTTCATCGATTCGATATATCGATACTTTTTGGCACTTCATGCATTGCCCTAGTTGCCAAAGACGCTTTCGCACGCGTAAGGATCTGGAAGGATCCGTGCGCATCCTTACGGAACCAAGGATGCGAAAGGATCCTTTCGCATGCGAATCGTGATCTACACTTGTAATTTTAGGCACTTTTAGGTACAAAAAAATTGTGAGCCGTCGTGGGACGCCTGGCAGATGTGAAACATCGACATTATTTTGTAAAAGTAATATGCAGAAAAGGACAGATTGTGATAGGAACTAAATATGTCACTAAGTATACATATAATAATACTACTACTACTACTACCACTACCCCGACCCCTACCCCGACCCCTACCCCTACCCCTACCCCAACCCCTACCCCTACCTCTACCCCTACCTCTACCCCGACCCCTACCCCTACCCCTACCCCTACCCCGACCCCTACCTCTACCCCTACCTCTACCTCGACCCCTACTCCTACCCATACCCCTACCCCTACTTCTACCCCGACCCCTACCCCTACCCCTACCCCTACCTCTACCCCTACCCTACCCCTACCCCTACCCCGACCCCGACCCCGACCCCTACCTCTACCCCGACCCCTACCTCTACCCCTACCTCTACCCCTACCTCTACCCCGACCCCTACCCCTACCCCTACCCCTACCCCTACCTCTACCCCTACTTCTACCCCGACCCCTACCCCTACCCCTACCCCGACCCCTACCCCGACCCCTACCCCTACCTCTACCCCTACCCCTACCTCGACCCCTACTCCTACCCATACCCATACCCCTACCCCTACTTCTACCCCGACCTCTACCCCTACTCCTACCCCTACCCTACCCCAACCCTACCCCTACCCCTACCCCAACCCCTACCCCTACCCCAACCCCTACCCCTACCTCTACCCCGACCCCTACCCCTACCTCTACCCCGACCCCTACCCCTACCCCAACCCCTACCCCTACCGCTACCCCGACCCCTACCCTGACCCCTACCCCTACCCCGACCCCTACCCCTACCCCTACCCCTACCCCGACCCCGACCTCTACCCCTACCCCTACCCCTACCCCTACCCCTACCCCTACCCCGACCCCTACCCCTACCCCGACCCCTACCCCTACTCCTACCCCTACCCTACCCCGACCCTACCCCTACCCCTACCCCTACCCCGACCCCGACCCCGACCCCTACCTCTACCCCGACCCCTACCCCTACCTCTACCCCGACCCCTACCCCTACCCCAACCCCTACCCCTACCGCTACCCCGACCCCTACCCTGACCCCTACCCCTACCCCGACCCCTACCCCTACCCCTACCCCGACCCCGACCTCTACCCCTACCCCTACCCCTACCCCTACCCCTACCCCTACCCCTACCCCTACCCCTACCCCTACCCCTACCCCGACCCCTACCCCTATCCCGACCCCTACCCCTACCCCTACCCCTACCCCTACCTCTACCCCTACCTCTACCCCTACCTCTACCCCGACCCCTACTCCTAACTAAGTAAAGTACCTAACTACCGCACCTACCTACCTTTTTTTTTTTTTATTCGAAGACAAGCTAGTCCTTGACTGCGATCTCACCTGATGGTAAGTGACGATGCAGTCTAAGATGGTAGCGGGCTAACTTGGAAGGGATATGGCAGTGAACATTCAACCCATACCCCTAATTGGTTTCTACACGCCATCGTGCCGGAACGCTAAATCGCTTGGCGGCACGTCTTTGACGGTAGGGTGATAACTAGCCACGGCCAAAGCCTCCCACCAGACCAGACCAGAGACAATTCAGAAATTATAAATTCCCAAATTGACCCCGCCGGGAATCGAACCCGAGACCTCCCAGTTATAAGACAACAGCGCTCACCACTGAGCCAGGGAGGTCGTCAATTTGACCTCAATTTGATTAGCCAAACTGTACGATGTACCTATATGATGTACTTACTTTGCATGATGCATCCCACCATTATTAGTTAACTTACTTGATGATGAAATTGATATTTCATGATTCACTACATTACATGTTACACAAATCATCCTTTACAAAATATTGAAATAGGTACCTACTTACTGTACAACTTCCATCATCTGCTTTTATTATTTTTAGGGTTCCGTACCCAAAGGTTACCAACGGGACCCTATTACTAAGCGCACGCTGTCCGTCCGTCCGTCCGTCTGTCAGCGGGCTGTATCTCGTAAACCGTAACAGATAGACAAATGAAATTTTCACATAATTATTATGTATTTCTATTGCCGCTATAACAACAAATAATAAAAATTAAATTAAATTAAAAAAATTAAATTAAAATGTTTCCATGGGTACATGGAAATATTTTAATTAAATTTTTTTAACGGAACCCTAAAAGAGCGAAGCCTGACTCGCACTTGGCCGATTTTTTTATACTGTACATTCTTAGATTTTGCTTTTTTTCGGACCCATTTTCAAAATTAGTCTACTCAGTCCCTACTTATTTACAACTTTTTTGATGGATAAATTATTTACAATATTAATTTATACAAACTTATAATTAGGTACACTCTATTTGACTTCTCTAAAGTCTAAAATATACAAAATAATAGTTTTCAGTATAAACATAAACAATTTTCAATTATTACAATTTACGATAATATTTGATAGCCGAGCGAGCGCAGCGCGACGCAGGTCCACCTAGCAGCACGCCTCGGCGATCACTGTCTAATTGAGTAGGAGAGACAAAGAAGTCACTTCTGCGAATAGAAGGGCCAAGTGACAAATTGTAATGGATAATATTAAAATTATAACAGTTGCAATAAATAAAATCTAAAACAGCCATTTGTTGTATTAAAATATGAAAAACAATTGTAAATAATTTTACCAAAATAAATGTATGCATAACAGAGAACGATGGGAGTTTATGTATTTGCAGAGTCAACTTTGCAATTTTTTTCTATCGAGAAAAGTTTGCGTCATCGTGTTTAGGAAACAGCCATCAGGCCAGAAATACGATCAATTATAACTACTTTTTTTTTCATAATATTATGACCCATAGATTTTAAATTGGACGATCTTCATTCGGCTTGTGATATGAAGATCGTGACTGACTACAGCGCCTTAACCACGCAGCAAATTAGCTGCGGATTTGCGTTATTTTTGCATGGGTATATCTTAAGACCTGAAGAGCATAATAGAATAGAATAGAATAGAATAGAAATGTTTTTTATTCAAATAAACTTTTTTACAAGTGCTTATGAATCGTCGATGAGTCTACCACTGGTTCGGAATGCCGTTCCTGCCGAGAAGAACCAGCAAGAAACTCGGCAGTTGCTCTTTTCAAAATAAGTATACATTCAATAGAATAGTTATACAGTTAAATTACCACCTACTGTCTCATGAATCGCTGGAACGAATTATGTCCACGCTTTTTATCATCTAAATAATCTTCAATTGCATAATATGCTTTTTTCATGAGATTAGTTTTAACTGATTTCTTAAACTTGTGTAAAGGCAAGTCTAAGATCGACTGTGGAATTTTATTATAAAACGTTACGCCCATTCCCACAAATGTCTTTCGGACCCTCTTGAGGCGCAGTCGAGGAATCACGAGCCTATTTGGATCTCTAAGCTGCCTATCGCGTAATTCACCCTTTTTTTTGTAATTCACAATGTTTTGTCTGACAAATATTATATTGTTATAAATATATTGTGAAGCTACTGTAAGAATGCCTATTTCTTTAAATTTTTCTCGAAGGGAATCCCGCGGTTTTAAATTATATATTGCGCGAATTGCCCTCTTCTGCAATACAAAAATTTTTCCAATATCGGCTGCTTTACCCCATAATAAGATTCCGTATAATAATAATAATAATAATAATAATAATCTTTATTTGTGTATGACATAATACTATGGAAATATTATGCAAAATAAACAATTTTTGCAGTTTCTATGTCAGTTAACTGTCGAATCCTCCTAACGGCGTAAGCAGCAGAGCTAAGCTTGCCAGCAAGTGTTGCTATATGGGGCCCCATTGCAGCTTTGAGTCCAGGGTTAATCCCAAGAACACTGTGGAGTCCTCACATTTCAAGGGTTCATTACTTATCTTTAAATTTTTACTGTCAGTTCTGGTGTTGGGCAATAAAAACTCAACACACTTGGTTTTTTTAGCATTTAAAAGTAGATTATTTGCCGTAAGCCATTCAGAAACTTGAGATAATGCAATATTTACATCGTCAAAATTGTCTATCGTCCTATCGACTTTAAAAATCAAAGACGTATCATCAGCAAATAGTACAATATCGCAAGTATTTTGGACAAAATGTGGTAAATCATTTATGTAAATCAAAAACATGAATGGACCTAGAATAGAACCCTGGGGTACACCCATTACCGAGGCTGATCCGGATGATTTTACATCATTGACACATACTCTTTGAACACGATCACTAAGATAAGACGCAATGAGGCTAAGCGCAAAATCTCTAATACCATAGTGGCTCAGTTTAGCAAAAGGGTCTCGTGATCAACGCAGTCGAATGCTTTTGATAAATCACAGAAAATACCAATGGCATTCTGTGAGTTATTCCATGCATCGAATATGTGTTGCAACAGCGTTGCGGCTGCATCGGTTGTTGATCGACCCTTAGTAAAACCGTACTGCTCAGGGTGAAGAAGTTTATTTAAATTAAAGTGTAGAAGCAGTTGGTTGAGCATTATTTTTTCAAATATCTTGCTGAGAGTTGGCAAAATTGAAATTGGTCTGTAGTTATTCGGGTCACATTTGCTTCCCGATTTAAAAAGAGGTATTAATTTACTACATTTCATCAGGTCTGGAAAAGATCCAGAATCTACAGACTTATTAAAAATTAAAGCAAGATAGGGCGCAATAATATCAATGATATTGTGAATTATTTTAACTGATATTCCCCATAGATCTCCTGTTTTTTTATTTTGCAATGATTTAAATGTTTTGATAATATCACATGGGGTAACGTGTTTAAACCTAAATAATTTATTGCACTAAGAGACATTGCTTCTTAGAAGATTATAGGCTTCTGTTGGCGAGGAATTTAGAGAACTGGTCGTGGTTACTGGTATATTTTTGAAAAAGTTCTCAAATGTATTTGCAATTTCTATATCGGAGTCAATTACATGGTTGTTAATTTTAAGCTCCAGTTTATTATAATGTACCTTATTCTTACCCATTTCATCACCAATGATGTCCCATACTGCTTTTATTTTATTATCCGAATTGACAATTTTTTGTTTTATGTGAAGTGACTTTGCTTGTATGCACACGTTTCTAAACAATTTGGAATAATTTCTTACATATTCTATAAACGTGGGGGCATAATTATATTGTTTTTCTGCATACAAGTCAAACAGCCTATTTCTACTTTTATAGATGCCAACAGTTGCCCAATCACTAAATTTAAGATTTTTAAATAATCTTTTTTCTATTACCTTAAAGACAGAGTTAAATTGAGAGTTTAATAGATCAAAAAACTCTCTATAAATTTCATTCGGACCACCCTGTGCAACATCAAGCGTCGGCATTGCAGCTGCGATATTTTGTTTGAATTGCCTTACTTTTTTGGTGGTAACTGGCCTATATTTTACTACTTTTGTTACATTCTGCTCACTGCTCGGAATAGATATCATTTGCCCGCAATGGTCATATCTTAAATAAGTGTTAATCAATTTTTTGATAATTTTACAATCAGAGAAAATGTTATCAATACAAGTTGCCGAATGCGCTGTTATTCTTGTAGCTTCAACAAAAATATTTTCCAGGTTAAACTTTTAAATAAGTTTAGTAATCTTCCTGTGATAGGCGTGTGATGCAAAATATCTATATTAAAATCTCCACAAATTACGATTTTCTTTGATGACCTACATAGCCGCCCTAAGGCGTCCTCCATGACCTCCTCAAAATGAACAAAATCGCCCGAGGGGGGTCGGTACACGCAGACTATAATATATCGGTCGCTCGACACTAGACAGCTCAATAATGCGTTCCATAGAAAGACTATGTCTTTTCGCTCTTTGCAATTAATGTTATTGCGCGTTATTATTAAAGAACCCCCGCGTATAGCAGTCCTTCTGGAGAACGCACTTGACAGTAATTAATTATCAAAATGACTATTTATATAGATATAATAGATTATTAACTGACGAGAATTGAGCCAATGCTCGGTGAGGCATAAGATGTCAATATCGAATTCTTTAATAAATAGCTCAATCTCGTGTTCTTTGCCAGATAAGCCCTGTATATTTTGGTGCACAAGATTAATCTTATATTGCTCATCTGTTGTCTTATTGGTTAGTTTAAAACAATATTAGAATTATTCCTATTGGAGTCTAATGTCGAAAAACTTGGATTAGTACTACTACTAATTATGTCTATATTGTTAGTACAACATGTACTTTTGTCAACTAAAATTGAAACACTAGATTTTATTGTCAAAATACTTGAATTAGTAATATTACTAACTACGTCAATATTATTTGTACAACATGTACCATCGCCATTCAAGCTAAAAATAGCTGAATCTTGTATGTTGTAAGCTACTAATGTAGCTATTTGTTTCCTATATCTAAAGGGTAGATGCATAGTATCCCTTGTCAATTGAAATTTTTTAATAAACTTATTGGTATTAAAGAAATGAAAATATTCTCTATGACCATAAGTTAGGTTATGTAAAAGCAAGTTAAGCTTATAGATAATTATGGTTATTCTGTGCTGGGGTCAATGTGACAGAGTAGGGAAAAGCACAAAGTATAAACTTGCAACCTGACTTTTTTTGTATATGTAATAAATATTCAAAGCTTCTTAATACATCTTTTTTAAGTATTTTCAGGCTGTCACCAATTAACAAAACAACTGTACTGTACTTATCTAAGCAATTTGCCTTAATATTTTTAATTATATGTTCATAGGGGGCCCCGGGTTTACATATGTTGAGGACCTGTTGTTGCAAGTTATTACCGAGTAAATGGCCAAAGTCTTTTCCCATCTCATCAGAAACTACAAATGTTCTTTGCCGCAAAGAATTTACTGATATACTATTATTATGTTCACTATTTTGTAGTTTCCGGCATTGACCATCTATAGGTACTGCTGTGTTCTGCTCCGTATGAGAAGCCAATTTTTCAGGGAGTATTGTACTATTATTGCAGTCATTGCTAGCCATAGGTATGTGATTACATTGACACTTGTTTGTCAATGACTCAAAGCGGGCCATATTATAATTACCTAGGGCTAACAACTCATCGGCTGCCAGTATTTGCTCATGGATCTGACTTTGTGACCGCTCATACTCAATGGTTACTTTCTTTAGGGAATCATTCAATCTTAAAATTTGATCATTCAAACGTTGAACATCCACCTCATATTTTGCTCTGATTTCAGTCAAAGATGAGCAATAAGTCTCAAGTTTAGTCAATAAATGTGAACGTTCCTTTCTCAATACTATATTTTTTAGTATGGGCCCTTTGTTTCTTAATTAATTTTTTGGTTTTTTAAATTATTTTGCCAATTTTGATGTATTTTTTAATTTTTTATGACTAATGAATTGTTACCTGTCATTGTCATAATTGGCGTCATAGTCTCCTTTTTATCCCGGAGAAAATAATGCGTTCCCGCGGGATTTTAAAAGCCTTACTCACAAAGAGTGATTTAGCGAATAAAACTAGTATTTAGCAAAAAAACTTATTTTCATAACATTAAATCCATCTTGGTTCTCCAAAAATCTAATAAAATAAAGTGCTTTGAAACGTTTTAAAACCAACCCTGCACATTCCCTCTGTGCTCAAATGCGGTGATGTATTTATTACAACGCGTGTTATGTACCCAATTTTTCTTAGAATACATCTCAACCTGCTTACCTCGGCTGTCTCTAATAAAACTCAATTTCAAGCTACTTCGCGTAATAAAAGTTGCCGTACGCGGAGAATTCTTTTATGATACGACTGTCTTGGTAAGTATATATTATAACGTGTTTATGGCACTATTAAAGGTATTTTTTTCGATGACAAGATATTCCTTGAGTGTGATATCATCTGATGGTAAGTGGCTGGTGCAGTCTAAGGATGGTAGCTGGTTAATTTGGATAATAGTTTAAAGTAAACACATAATATCCCTAATCGATTTTTACACAACATCATGCTACAACGCAAAACAAATAAATGACCGCGCGATTTTTAAAAACTTATCACTATCTACATATTACAAACAAAGTCCCCCGCTACGTCTGTCTGTGTGTCTGTCTGTTCGCAATAAACTCAAAAATTACTGAACGAATTTTCATGCGGTGTTCACCAATAGACAGGGTGATTCATGAAGAATGTTTTAGTGTATAATCTGTTAAGTTTTTGTGTAAATTGGTTTTGTCTGTGTAAACTGTATATTTCTCCGGGATAAAAAGTAGCCTATGTCACTCTCCGGCTCATAAATCATCTATATGCAAAAAAATCACGTTAATCCGTTACTCTATTGCTGCGTGATTGAAGGACAAACGTAAGCATATGCGTATCTTCCCATAGGAATTGTGCATTTTTTAGAGATAAAAAACTCCGTTCCATACGCTGTCTCTATACAAAAAATCATGTCAATCCGTTGCTCTATTGCTAGGTGATTGAAGGACAAACGTAAGCATAAGCGTATCTTCCCATAGGAACCATGGATTTTTTCGGAATAAAAAGTAGCCTATGACACTTTCCAGCCCATAAACTATCTCTATACAAAAAATCACGGCAATACGTTGCTCTGTTGTTGCGTAATTGAAGGACAAACCAACAAACACACTTTCGCATTTATAATATTAAAGTAGGGAAGTAGACCTAAGTAGGGATAGACCGTTTACTATGGAATCAAGTTTTATTAAAAAAATCCTGAGTAACATTCAGGTATATTATACGACAAACTAAGACATATTATTGCGTTTAATACAGTAAATGGTGCTACTTTCAGATTCCATAAATAATATAGCACTAAAGTTCATTCAAGACCCCCATTACCCTCTGTCTTCCTTGTTTATATTTTCGTTGTGTTGTATGCCGAAGTTACAGTTTCATCCGGAATTATTTTTGTATTTTTATTTATCAGAAATTCAAGAATGGAAATGACCAAGAATCATTCTTAATAAAAATTATTGCCTGCCCTAACTGATTCAGTAACCCTAGTCTAACTTTCCTAAAATAAAAAATACTTGTAATTTATTTACCTAATAACGTAAACTAACCTTATGAATAAAATAAAATCCTATACTAGCTGATACCCGCGACTTCGTCCGCGTGGACTTAGTTGGTTTGTTGGTTTGTCCTTCAATCACGCCGCAACAGGGCTACGGATCAATGAGATTTTGGGATCGATGGGTATAGTTGAGGACCTGGAGAGTGAAATAGGTGAAATTTCCGGGATAAAAAGTAATCCCGGAAAATCAAAGAGTTCCCGAGGTATTTTAAAAACTAAATCCACGCGGACGAAGTCTCGGGCATCAGCTAGTAATAAATAAATAAAAAGCCTTTTGGAACGAAATTCCTTTTCGGATAATATTATTATTATTATCTTAAATTGCATCTTAGATTATTGTATTTCTTGTAGGTAACCTCTTGACCAGACCTTTAGTTAATAATGGGGAAAATAGCCAGTCGCCTCTGCAATACATATCAAAATTGAATCTCTTCTTGTAGATATTTTTACCATGCCCGGATATTAAATCTCGGTAATATTTTATGTCCCCCTCGGTAGCTCATAAAAGTTGTCATATACCAAGTTGGTTACACATGACATTCATATATATATATATATATATATATATATATATATATATAATTGTTTCGTCTGTACAGCATAAATAATATATGAATCTTCTCTGTCTTATGAAAGGTCAACATAGTAGACTTTTTTGCTAGCCTTAAGCTATATATTTTCGTAGACAACCTATAAAAGTCCACTTCTTGAGGTCCAGAGAAACGGACGTTTTGGTCCGGGAGCCGGTAACATTGAAAGTCTCCTCATGGCGGAATCGAAAATTTCGTATTAAAATTGATAGTTAAACATTATAGGTACGTTTATAATACGCTCGGTATGCGTTAATTTGATAAGCCGAAACAATGTTGAATTTTTTTTTTCAAAAATTCAAAAATGTTTTCCGTCATCGAGGATGTTAATTTTTTGTTGTGTATTCTATAGAAAATTTCTTACTCTTTCAGGAAAAAATTATGCAAACAACTTTTTTTGGTCGGACGAGTCTCGCATACCTACCTACTTGAAGTATGTGTTAATGGGATAAAACATGTTTGAATTTTTGAAAAAATAATTATTTTTTTCAACATTGACGGCTTTTCAAAATAATGCATACTGAGCTTATTATAAACGGTGAAAACGGTTTATGTTTAGCTATCAATTCGAATACAAAATTATTTTCGAATCCGCATAACGGGACCTTCTAAAATCCCAGGGAGTGTTACGGGCTCCCTGTATATTTGTTTATAGGTTTCTTGCAAGGATTTCTACAGAATACAGATTCCGAATCAAGATGTACCTATATCTGAGATACGTTTGAAATCTGTTAGTGGGATTTTTTGTAGGCCTGTAGGCCGTCTATGACTGACGCAAGACTATTTTAATCAGATTTTTTTTAACAACTTGTAAACTTTATGCTATATGAGACGTGTAAAGGGGTTGTTTCAAATTTATTTGGAGCCTGGGCCAGGTATTTGTACGGTCTTTTAAACTATTCGGGGTCATGAAATAGTAATTTGTCTTAATTTCTCATGAAAATGTGCTACTTACGAGGTACAATGCGAAATTATTTTGCAAAATAAAAGCGCAACAGCATGGCGTCTTTTTTGACAATGACATAACTACTAAACACGTACACGAGTCATGATGACTACTTGACATAAAAATAACCACAAAATAACTAACACCAAGTCGAACAGATTTTATGTTTTCAACTTGACGGAGTTATGAGGTATGAGTATTCACAAAAACTTGATATTGAAAAAAATACTCTTAAAGGAAAAGGTGTTACAATTAACAGTTTACCATTTAAATAACATTAAGATGAGGTAATGTTATTACAAACATAAACAACAAAAGCAGATGGATGCACTTCGAGAGTTGCTATTCTACAATTAATATACCCATTACCAATTTTATCACTTTACCTCTTATTCGCTGCAAAACTGCAGTGAAGCATATTTTATTCTAATTTCTATGATTTTATACTATTTTTTGGAATACCTTACAAATACCGTGCCCAAAATGGAACAACCCCTTTGTAATTATCGTAAGTAGTAAGTAGATAGGCTACTGACCACAACTCTTTCAGTGGCCACCCACAACGTATATTAATTTAAGAGTGTTTACATGTTCTTCTGCAAACGAATCGTGGCAACCCGTATCTTTATTATGAAATAATATCGACTCACTGAGACTCGATTTGATAATACCATTTAATCTGGAGCCAGCAAAATCATTTCAAGCAATCCACTTATCACAGATCTCGAGTTAAAATCGCATATACATCAAAAAATCCAATCTCATAAGTCGACCCGTGTCGATAGCACGCGAATCTATTTCAGACTCAGTTTCATTAAAACTCTGCTACGACTCACAAAAGAGTTCACTCGTCATAATATTTTTAATCTTCTAACAGTACAATGAGATAGTGTCAATGCAAACAAAATTCTCTTACAGTTTTCCCGTGCATTTGATTGCCATAGTGCAGTAAATTCTACTTGATAAAATAGACATTGGTACTTTTCTACTTTCCGCATTACAACTTAGATTAATTTGTTATATTTTATACGAGATACTATAGATCTGATATCATATTTTGAACCAATTACTTTTGAAATAGGTATTTACAGTTTTATGATTATATTTTTGTTACAGGGATCAATACAAAATCTCGAAATATTTCCAAATCCGGACCTTTATGGAAGAAAAGTCATTTGTAATGATGTAAGTTTTCATTATTTATAATGATTGTGTAATATTATATTTTGCTAAAATAGACATAAATTCTTTGACTTCATAAGTTATCTAAATTATTTTTTATCTTACAGGACCAAAATCTTCCCGAAAGTGTAAGTTTTTATTTAAATTCGGTAGATAATTTCTGCTGTACTTCTTTCAATGTTGGCTTGAAAATCCTGGTCTATGTCTTGTCCTTATCTGTAGCAGGTTAATTGGTATCTTTTCCACACTTTATATTTCATTAGAATATCATAACTTAAGTATAACGTATTTTATCTTACCATCAAAAATAAACTGTTATAATGATTACATAATTACCAATAAAATTTATTTATATAATATTATTATATTGATTGCTAGAATTATTGTAACATATACTTTGAGTTAATGTTTTAATTATTTTAATGTGCTAAACGGGTATACATGAATAGCTAAAAACACAACAATGCTATAACTGTCAGATTTCAAGGACACAGATACTCCTGGATGAGCGAAAAACAACAAGTTCTTGCTTAATTTGTTTATTTTTCCCGCGCCTTTGATACATTGGATCATTTAGAATTAATGATGGAAAGATGTAATAGATCCATAAAATGGTGTAAAGATAATTTGACAAACAGAAGTTCTCGCGTTAGAATCTGCAACAGGTACAGTTCATCAGTTACGGTAACTGAAGGCACAGCTCAAGGTTCCGTTCTTGGACCATTGCATTTTAAAGCTTACGTCAACGACATGCATAAAGTTGCATTGTTAATGTTTTAAAAGTTATTTGTGTTTAACCGAATCGGCTTGTAGCACACAATTTAAACCAAGTTAAAAAAGTGGTTTCTCGTGTGCTAATAAGAACATTTTTTTTATATATTCTTGTATATTGATAATAAAAAAAGCTATAATAAGTAATGTTTTAATTATTATAATAAACGGTTACGCACCACAATATATATTTCACTTAGAGCTGTCGATATTTCACTATAATTAATTTCGTTAAACTACGAAAAACGACGTTTTACCAAAGAGTAAATTGGACGTTCTGACAGTTTTTGTATTGAAAATATTTTCAAAATATCAAAACGCCTGGATAAGACTTATTTTACGTTGGTAAAATCGGCGCTAAGTCAGAGTAAATTATTATTACTTTTAGGGCCGATTTCACCAGCGTAAAATAAGTCTCTGCGAGCGTAAAGATATTTTGACAGTATTTTCAGTACAAAAACTATCACCACGGCCAATTTAATCCTAGGATAAACGTCACTCGACCACAGCTCAACGTTGGTGAAATCGGCACTTAATATACTTCGTGCTTTGCATTAGAGGACCATTTATATCAGGTCAATAAATTGCTATTACATTTATTTTTGATTGATAATGATTATTTTTATAATGGGGCACTCTTTAATTTTTAACACCAGTATTTTTTTCGTAGATTGAACCTAACTCCAGTACCGTCAAAGTTGTAAGTTTCAGTTAGTAGTATTCTGACTTCCACAACACTAGATCGATGGGTCCTATGTATAAGGGCCAAAGTAACAATTTGGCCATTTTCACTTTTTGGTGTTAAATGCTTCCTTTTACTATAATTAATAACATGCACTAAAAAAACTCATATTTATTGGTAGAAGTACTATTTTTTATTGCAGTATTGCAGGCTCAAGTAGCACATTTTTAAACGTACAAGGGCCAAATGGTTGTTTGAGACTTATTCGTGGTGATATCCCGCCTGTTTGCCATTTTACCAACCTAAAAAAGGCCAATGTTATGTTTGTCATTCATATAAATACGGTCTTATAACGCTGAAAGTTAAAGAAAACTTTGATAATCATGTCTGATTGATGTTATATATTAAAATTTGGTACCATGTAATGATAATATTTCCAACTATCATATTTAATGCTTATTATTATTTAAGTCAATAGTAGCTTTTGTGTTCTAAATTTAATTAGATCGCCTTTACTATCGTAGTATTAATTCGTCCTTACAAATACATAATATTATAAATGCGAAATTGTGTTTGTTTGTTGGTTTGCCGTCAATCACGCTGCAACAAGGCTACGGATTAACGTAATTTTTTTGATAGGTATAGTTGAGAACCTGGAGGATGATATAGGCATCCCGGAAAATCAAAGAGTTCCCGCGGAATTTTAAAAACCAAATCCACGTGGACGAAGTCGCGGTAATCAGCTAGTCTTCAATAATATAAGTTTTGATAATTTTTCAGATAATAAAATCTAAAAAAATAGTCAAATAATTTTAATAGTTTTATTATTTTTAGGGTCTAACTGAGAGTTCAGAACATTATCTTACCAAGTAAGATAACGTATAAGTAACAATGTGACTTATTACCAAAACAGTCACATAATTTGTGTTCTTTTTGATGATTTATTATATTTTAATCCATCAATATAAAATTGGGGCTATAAAAATCTAGAAAATAGAAAATAAAAAAATCGTCCAAAATGGCACTTTGGCCTTTTTACTAGTTTTTTTGGCAGAGTAAAAATACTTAAAATATTATAGCTCAAATAACGGCCATAGGTGTAATAGCAAATATGCAGTTTCATAAAATTTAGTTGTAGCATGTAAGAAATATATCAAATTGAATCTTTGAGAGCCTCTACTGAAAAGTTACGATTTTGCACTTTGGCCCATATACATAGGACCCATCGAGATATCACAATAAAAAAGTATTATAAACTTAATAATAAAGTTCTTTATAAAGTAACAAAAACATTTCAAATCAGTATGATTCATGGATTTGGATATACATGTTTATTATTTTATTAATTTAATCTTCGTATGTGTGTGAATTTGTACTTTTAGTTTAGAGTGTGGGAGTTCTGGTTTACTTATTGGCTCGAAAACAGGCCTTAAGCATAGTGTTGTTGTTGAACCAATTATTCTTTCAAATAAGCACCTAAAGGACAGGTGATTTGGGCTGCAAACTGTCTTTGATTACTAAGTTCAGTTAATTTAGGTTAGCTTATTCAGTGTCAAATCAGAATTACAACATAATTCTCTCGCGAAAAAATGGTCTTTTAAGTACTAAATGGCCAATCCTTAAGCTATAATTGTGTTTTGTGCCGCTTATGCTTTTTGTTACTTCCTAAAGTTCCAAGCGTTGCAACAATTTTACTAATTACACTGTTTGAAGTATTATCATTAAATTATAACTATCAAGAACAATGGAAAGGGTTCATATGAGTTTACCTGAAATCGATTTGAAGCGTCTATACCTACATGAAAAATTGTTAAAACCGTAGGTAGAGGTTCCATTACTAAAACATAATCACTGAGATTTTTCGTTTAAGGAACTCACAAAAAAAGATATTTACAACCTTATATGTATTTTGAGGTTATAACAATATGTAGGTAGGTATAAAGACGTAGTCATAATTCCTACTTCCATTTTATTTTAAGTTCTAATTAATTGACGATGGGACGTGTTACTTAGTAGTCTTTTAGACCTCTCTACATAGACAAACTCTTGAATTTCTAGGCGAGCAATGACATCGAGCAACGATCCAATACTTTGTGGATCCAAACTCAACGCGCGGTATTGACTTGTCAAGATGTCATTATCACGTGTTGCCCTGGTGATACAAAATATTATGTTCTATACGCCGGATATGAATTAATCAAATCCAAACTCAAAGCGCGATATGAATTAGTCAGATTATGGTTCAATTTTTAGGGTTCCGTACCCAAAGGGTACCAACGGGACCCTATTACTAAGCCTACGCTGTCCGTCCGTCCGTCCGTCCGTCCGTCCGTCCGTCCGTCCGTCTGTCAGCGGGCTGTATCTCGTAAACCGTAATAGATAGACAGATGAAATTTTCACATATTATGTATTTCTATTGCCGCTATAACAACAAATAATAAAAATTAAATTAAATTAAAAAAATTAAATTAAAATGGGTAGGTGGGTAGATGGAAATCTTTTAATTTTTTTTTTTAACGGAACCCTAAAAGAGCGAGGCCCGACTCGCACTTGGCCGATTTTTAATAGTTATTCAGCCAAGGAAAATGATGCAAAACTAATCTATATATATAAAAGAAAGTTGTGTTAGTTACACTATTTATAACTCAAGAACGGATGAACCGATTTAGCTGAAAATTGGTGGAGAGGTAGCTTAGAACCAGGAGACGGACATAGAATACTTTTTATCCCGTTCGACCGCGTTTCCGTCAAGTCACTATAATGGAATGACATGGAATAACAAAACGCAAATGACAGTGGATTATCAAAACGTAAATGACAGCTAAACGTAATTTTGTCATTGGTTAAGTATGGTCATAGATAAAATATAATTTATCTATGGTATGGTAAAAAATTTGACAATTATAAAAATGATAGCTAAACGTAATTGATAATATCATCAGTAATATGTTTTCTCTTTGAATCATCATATTCATCATTAACAATGCCGCGAGTAATATTATAAATGCGAAAGTGTGTTTGTTTGTTGGTTTGTACGCTGCAACAAAGCTACGGATTGACGTGATTTTTTGGATAGGTATAGTTGAGAAACCTGGAGGGTGACAGGCATCCCGGAAAATCAAAGAGTTCCCGCGGGATTTTAAAAACTAAATCCACGCGAACGAAGTCGCGGGCATCAGCTAGTTTCATATAAAAAACGAACAAATTATATTACTTTGTTTTGTATAAACCATATTCGTAGACGCCTCCCTAAAACATTCAGGTATACACCTGCCATTGTTCTTTAAACACGGTATTTACACGATTAACAAATTAATTAGCCTTAACCTAATTTTAGGATGCTTCAAGTCCACAGAATCTGGAGGTACGTATATATTTTTTTTTAATGGAAAACAGTTTGTGTTTATGCTATTAACTAGACGATAAAACGTTATGCATTTATTAGCTGTACTAGCTTATTGCGCTTATTAAGGTAATGGTATTAAGCTAATAGGTGTGAACCACAGAACTTGTTTGTTTTTTATGCCTGCCTGGTTTGCAATTGGACTACGACTTTTCCTCAAAGCGTTAACATAGTTGAATTTTTTCGACTATTGGGTGATACCCTTCTAGAAAATCCTTTAATGAAAAATGAGCTACTTAAATATGGAGTCTCCAAATGTAATTTATGTATGCTTATGCATGTATGTATGTGTATTATAATTACATATTTTTTACATATTACAGTTACCTACAAAAAAGTTTTTAATATTAAATTATTTCTAAATTACAGTTCTTGAACCGAGGTGACGTCCCAGAATTTAGCAACGGTAAGTTAATTAAAAGTTTATAATTTCATTAAAGTTAGAATTTTTTTTTCTGACATTAATGAAATGAAGATGAATAATGCTCAATCAGGTAACATTGAGCAAAAATGTCTGGAGAAGAAAAGTAACGGAAAATAATGTATTGTGCCTTACATCTACAGCAATTGCATATAGGGTAATGATGATGATATTCATTACAGATTCGAGTTCAGAAATAAATTATTCAAGCGTAGAAAAGGGTGAAAAAGGAGAAAAGGGTGATAAAGGAGATATGGGAGATCGAGGTGATAATGTAAGAAAAGTATTAGTCGATGCAATAAAGAATGGCTGTGAAAATCTATTTATAAAAGGATAAATGATCAAAAAATTCTTACAATTTAGGGCGAGGATGGTGAATCCATTACGGGACCAGAAGGACCACAAGGGCCTCCAGGCCTTCAAGGAGCACCAGGAATACCTGGTAAAAAGGGCGACAGAGGTGTAAGAAAATTATATAAACGATTATAATTGCTTTAATTCAAGAATTTTCTTCCTCATCAGCAAGCCATCAACAGCTCACTACTGAGCACAGATTTCTCAGAAAAGGGTTATTAGGTCATAGTCCACCACGCCATCTCAATGCAAATAGGCAGATATCACATAGAGAAAATTATGGAGAACTTTCAGGCGTGCAGAGTGCTTCAACAGTAAAGGAAAAGATCGTGAGGAAACCTCACGATGTTATTGTTCACTGTTGAAGCATTTTAATAACAGTGATAACTAATTACTTTAACAAACATAATAATATTGATTAGAGGTACCTACATAGGTATTTTCATTACAGATCTTAAAATAATGCCGATGCCCTTGAAAGGAATATATTTTTTTAAACTTTGCGCATGACTATATTTCTACGTGTAGTTGAAGCGTTTTGGATACCTATTAAGTACTATCATGAATCTACTGAATAAGTTTGGAGAATAATAGCCGCTTTATCAGCTGATGAAACAAATAAACTGCAAACATGGTTTAAAAATGAGGAATTAATTTTTCATAGGTGTGTGAAACCTTAACTGGTCCACGTGGTGATCCTGGTCCACCGGGACCACGGGGTGACGTTGGTGAACCAGGAGCAACTGGTTTAACTGTAAGTATTATTTTAGGAACACAACTTTCAAAATTAAGCTACATTTTGGATTACGAGAACATACACGTACATACCTACGTACGAATATGTGTACACATCACTACTATGTAATTACAGAATTGGCTATTTGATAGTTTTCAGAAAAGTATTTTAATATTTACGTAGGTTTATTTTATACCTCTTACAATTATCTTTTTCTCAAAAAAGCAAAATTTATTAGAAAAAGCAATATTTTTTATTGAAAAAATTGTCTCCCATTTTCTTGTTAAGATTTGGCCGCCCATCTTGAAAAAAAAATAAATTTTTCAGTTCCACATTTTATTTGTATAAATATTGAATTGCACAGATTTACATGAAAAAATTTTATGCAAATAATAATAGCATTAAATGATAGGGTCTGCCAGGAATCCAAGGGGAAAGAGGTCCGCCTGGTCTGGATGGTAAAAAAGGTGAACCAGGGGCTATGGGTCCCCCAGGATGGGACGGAGCAGTTGGACTAAAAGGGGAACCAGGGAAAGATGGAGTCCCAGGAACTCCAGGATCACCTGGCTTACCCGGGCCCCCAGGAAAACCCGGAACTGTTCATAAGGTGATTATTAGAAAGTTATGATAATATAACCATCTACACTTAAACATCTACACTTAAACAGCCAAGTGCCTACTACACTTTTTTATTTTATTTTAATTATTAAAGTGCTTCTTAGAACAATATTTATTAAAAATCATCAGTGATTTAGTATACTGACGGCAAATAAATCAGGTACTGAAATATTTCAAATGGATAACGCCGTCCACTTTTATTAGTTCTAGTTCAATAAAAATATAGTAAACCTAGTGTTATCCAGTCATTAAACTGAACTTTATATTTTGTATGGAGCAAATAGTGTCAGAGCATATTTTGACAGGAAATAGTAGAGGCAAAAGAACCAATCAATGGTGAAAAAGGTGATGTTGGACCAATTGGACCCCCTGGTCGGCCCGGACGAGATGGAAAAGATGGAGTGAAAGGGGATAAAGGAAACGACGGAATCAAAGGCGAAAAAGGTGATGAAGTAATAAAACATATTCAGGTAAGTTGTAATAGGGACAAAAATTATATTCAATACCACAGAAAAGTCAAGGTATTGCAAACTACTAGTCTAAGGCCCATTTTCACCACCTTCTGATAAGTGTCGGATAGCTTATTCGCATATTTTGTCTTTGTCACTTGACATAAAGTAAGAAAGTGACAAAATTTACGGTTAGGCTATCCAACACTTATCAGAAGGTGGTAATACAGGCCCTAAATTAAATTTCAAACTGATAATAAAAAACTACCTAATGTTCAAAATTTATTCCGCTAAAAAATCTCATACTCTCTCTTTCACTTAATAAGGGCAAAGACGGAATACCAGGGCTTCGAGGTGAAAAAGGTGACACTGGAATGCCAGGGGAAAATGGAGTACCTGGAACACCAGGGAGACATGGTCGTGATGGTGAAAAAGGAGAAAAAGGTAAATTAAAATTGTTTCGAAGTTCTTACCGATAATCGAAATCTTATGTTTTAATATAGTGTTATTATTTATACACTTATTACGGAAATGCTGAAAAAAATTATGAGGATACTAAATATATTATATTCAAAATGTATATATTAAAAGTATGTATATATTAAATGTATATATCAAAATGTATATATTACAAGCAATGCCCGCGACCTCTACGAATTCGAATCGATGTATTTTTCAATTTTTTTTAACTTTTTACTTACCTTACCTATGGCCCACGGCAGTGTAATTTACTGAATTTCAACTTACTAGGACTTATGGGCCTGGATATTTTCCGATCAATTGCCAAAAACCCGAAATGGGCGTTTTATCCTCCACTACCCGTTAAATAACCGTAACCCGGAAGGTTGAACCCCTAAGGCTGGATCGGTGGACCAATGATATGAGCGATGACTTATAGCGTCATCTATCAATGACCTGATTGGTCTGCGAAACACGTCTCTGCTCCGCATCAATAGACAGGCAGCCTTAGACCTGGTATTACAGAGTTAAAGATATTTTAATTTTTTAATAGACCACAAAGACCCTTCAAATAAAAAAATAAAAAAAAAACTTAGGTGTCCAATTTCAAAGCTGTTAGACTTATCAATAAGTATATTTTTTGTATTTGTAGAAAAAATACAAAAAAATATGGGCTATGGAGCTAGCTATATACATATATAAATATAGACTATGAAATACATATTTGCAGGGGAAGCCATATTAGTAGAAGTCAAAGGAGAGAAAGGTGAAATGGGTGTACCAGGTGAAAAAGTAGGTATAAAGCTCTTTATTATATTTTTATTTATGCAATATTTTAATTCACATAGCAAAACATTTAATACATTATAATATAGTCTTAGTGATAAAGATGCATTGCAGCAATCTACTGGGTTCTGTGCAGATATTTTAAAATTATTATTTTTAATTGAATTTGCTTTTCGAACTGATGATAAAGTAGTGACAAAAATAGAAAAAAAAGTGAGTTTTCCACAAATCTATGGAAACCAATATCTTTAATATATATTTTATGTATCAAATTTAAGGGTGAAAAGGGGGACAAAGGACCTGAAGGCCCTAAAGGGAACATAGGACCTGATGGGCCACAGGGTCCTCCGGGCGAAAGAGGATTTCGAGGGGACAAAGGTGAATCTGGTAATGAGGGACCCAGGGGATACAAAGGTGAACCTGGTGAACCGGGTGCTCCAGGAAATGTGCCTACATCAGCTATTAGTTTAATGAAGGTAATGACTTTATTTATTTATTAAATAAGGTACAATCACAATATACATATTAAACATTGCCATAGATTAACAATTACATAAAACAAGTAGCTGATATGAATATCAATAATGATTGTACACAGCATTCATAACATAGAGTTGTGCAAACTAAGAAGAATAACTTATATACCTAAGAAAGTGAAAATTTAAAAATAATAATAATAATAATATTTGAATTTAAAGTTATAAAGAAAAAAGAAAATTAAGCTAGGAAAAAGAACTAAGTACATATTAGATGCAAGATATAATATACGACATGACTCATCGATAAAAATCGATGAGTTTTTTTCTAAAACTAACAGGTGAATCAGGTGACAGGTAACAGGTGACTTTAGTTAAAGCTTTTGATAACAATAATATTATATTACAAAAATACTAATACTGTTATATAGGTTTCAAAATAAAGTTAAATGTATCCAGCTACGAGTATATGAACTGATCTAAATAAACACTTCTCATTTGAAATAATTCTTTTAAAGGGACCAAAAGGACAGCAAGGGCTGCCTGGCCCTCGAGGCCCACAAGGGTACAAAGGAAAAACTGGACCACGAGGACCAACAGGCCCTAAAGGTCCTAGAGGTACACCAGGGCCACGCGGTCCATCGGTAAGTATTAAAATTAGGATTTTATAACGGAAAGTTTTACCAGTGATATCTCGGATTTATATACTGCATAGCAGCAATGATTGTGGGGTTACTTGAAGAATTTCATCAAAAATTATGCCTACGGTATTACTTTCTATTTATACAAAAAAGTGCTCCAAAATTCCTAAAAAATTATTCGCCCCGTAACAAATATAAAGTTATTTTTAAACAGCCATTGTATAAACATATGTCACTTTTTTAGGGGCCAACTGGACCAAAAGGAGATAAAGGTGCCTTGGGGGCAAAAGGTGAAAAGGGTGAGATGCCTTTCATAGAAGTTGGGAAGGTATCAAACTATTCAGTTACCTATGTAATAAATTTAAAATTTAGGTTTCAAAATACCCTTATATTAATGTTAAACATGTTCCGTCTGCAGCTAAAAGGAGAAAAAGGAGACAGAGGCGACATTGGTCCAGCGGGTCAATCTGGCAAACCTGGTATACCAGGGAAATGTGAAAACTGTAATTCTATTATGGCGTCGGGTCCACCTGGGCCACCGGGGCCACCTGGTCCGCCCGGTACATCGATAACCGGTCCTAAGGGAGAACCGGGGGAAATTATTAAAAGCTCTTTTTTTAATTTTGAGAACGGTAAGGATAATATTATGACGTAGGTACTACACTTGTATATTTTTTTAAAACACTTATTCTTCTTTATCTTTATGACTAGCCTCGGTCTTGCCTGTTTCCAACAGTTCCCTAATAACATCTGATGTCATTGGTCCACCTTATGGAGGATCTGCAGATACTACGCTATCCGGTGCGAGGTCATCACTCCAGCACCTTAGGTCACCAACGACCATCAGTCTCAAACTATATGCCCCTCCCTTTGCCACTTCAGTTGCGCGACACGTTGAGCTATGTCGGTACTCATAATATAACAAAAATGCGTGAGTGTCGTGGAACACTCGATTGGAACGAAGTTTCTTTTACCTAATAAAAATAAATAATAATAATCTGAAGTCAGGATTCGAACCCCCGAACCGATAGTTAAATCACTTCTTCGTTTAGCCGCTACGCCATCAAATCTATGACGGAACATCCTTACTAATATTATAAATGCGAAAGTGTGTTTGTTTGTTGGTTTGTTGGTTTGTCCTTCAATCACGCCACAACAAGGCTACGGATCGACGTGATTTTTTGCATGAGTATAGTTGAGGACCTGGGAGTGACATAGGCTACTTTTTATACCGGAAAATCAAAGAGTTCCCGAGGGCTTTTAAAAACTAAATCCACGCGGACGAAGTGGCGGGCATCTGCTAGTGTGTATTAAACGAACACTCAAAAGTCGTGACGGAAAAATTCTTACACTATGTTTCGCCTAGCCCGCATCGACCAAGCCCATACCGTCTGATAAGAACCTTCGTTCCAAAAACACAGGGACTGTTATTGATCATCTTTAAACACCAACCTAGAGACAAATCTCTAGACGTGTGGAATATCGTGATGTGGGTAGGTTGGCCTAATAAAAATATGTTTCTTCCATAGTAAGGTGATCCCTATAATAAGCATTAATTTTTCTATCTTCAGGTACGGATGATGAAGATGACTTCTATACAGCAGGAACTGTGATATACAAAACTAGTAGAGCTCTTTTTAAGGTAATTTAAATAAGGAAAAAAAAAAATTAAGCACTATACAATACTTTCAATACCTAAAAACGAGCAGTTAAATATAATATTTTTGTTCCAGAAAACCTCAACTATACCGCTGGGAACATTAGCTTTTATTATAGCAGAAGAGAAATTGTTATTGAGAGTCGAAAAGGGATGGAAATTTGTTATTGTAAGTAGAAAAACTGTTCAGTTTCATACTTAGGTATTCAGTAAAAACTTTTATAATTTCTAGAACATTCCTCTTTTTTCAAGATAAGATATTATGAAACGGATGCGTAGTTTTTGAAAAAAAAATCTAATAACTTTATTAGAATTTCGAAATTTTATTTTTATAATAGGTGCTCAGTTCACCGTCAGAATGTTCCCATTTAGGAAACGTAGAATGGAACGAACATAAAGGGCAACAATATAATTTTATCTTTAGCGACTATTACAATTGTAAAGTAAACTAGCTTTTGCTCGCAACATCGCCCCCGTCGAGTTAGGTTTAAAACCTAACTCCACGCGGACGATCGGATCGAATCCCTCAAGAGACCTTTGATTTTCCCGCATAAAAAGCCAGTGTCACTCTCCAGGTCTTCAACTATACCCATGCGAAAATCACGTCGATCCGTTGCTTCGGTGCTCCGTTGCAATAGAGCCCCGTGGTTCTGAGTCGGTGCTTGCAGTTTTGCGAAGGTTTCACCTCGCAAATTATGCACCTGACTTAAACAATTTTGAGCGTGATTTTGACTTTTGTTCAATTTATGCTATTAATAATTATTTCATTATGCATTATTTTTAAGCTGTGTTGTGTTTTTTTTTTCTTTTGATTTTTAATTAACTTTGTTTTAATGTCAGATCCAGTAATTATTAGGTCCTTACATATGAAATTGGCGTTTTGTCGTACTGGCCACTTTGATCTCAAATATCTCCTCTTTGGTTATATAACATAATATATTAAGTAAATTAACAATGTCACAAAAAAATTAATTAGTGTAATAATTAAAGTAATTAGAATTAATTAATTACAAAGTTTTCCGTACAAAGTAATAAATAAATAATAATAGAGCAATGATAGCCTCGTGGTTAGGACTGTAGTCTCCTATTCGGGGGGTCGCAGGTTCGATCCCGGATACGCACTCTGACTTTTCGGAGTCATGTGCATTTAATCAATTAAATATCACTTGCTTCAACGGTAAAGGAAAACATCGTGAGGAAACCTGCACATCTGAGGGTTCTCCATAATGTTCTCGAAGGTGTGTGAAGTCCGCACATTCGCATTGGGCCAGCGTGGTGGACTATGACCTATAACCCTTCTCTGAGAGGAGACCTGCGCTCAGTAGTGAGCCGTTGATGGGTTGCTACTGATGAAATAAATAATATTAGTAAGGAGAATAACTTTTTCAAGAATGCTTTCTATGTCACATAATTATTATGCTGTTATTTACAGACAGATTCCATTTTACACACAAGTACAGTTTGGAGTCCACCAAAGTATAAAACGGTACAATCCTCAAAAATTCAAGCGAAACCGAGCAACGATATTTATGTAAGTAAGTCCACAAATTAGTTTCTTATTGTAAAGCCAAAAGTTTTATTATTAGGTCTTTATCGCGTCATCTATCGATCTGTGGCTGTGAAACTTTTAGCGGATTGCTGATGTCAATTCTTTTAACACCTCTCGAGCTGTCTCAATGAAAACCTATATGACGTTAGTAACTTTTGTCGAGATTCTTAAAAGACACTTCAAAACCCTTACACAATCGCATTTTCATACAATTTTTTTTATCAATAGTGACGATGATCTGTCGAAAAAATTTTATATCTCACATCGATCTTACAAAAACTGTATCAATGATGTGTGCCGCGAAAACCATAGTACTTTGTCATTGATTTACCGATTGATGCAGCTTTTACGGAATCGAGCTGCCCGTCAGCCGTAATTATATCAATCACTATAGGATAGAATAGAATAGAAATATTTTTATTCAAATAAAGTTTTTTACAAGTGCTTTTGAATCGTCGATGAGAATACCACTCGTTTGGAATTTCGGTTCCCTTCCTGCCGAGAAGAACCACCAAGAAACTCGGCGGTTGCTCTTTTTAAAACAAGTTTACAATACAAAAAGATACTATGCTATGTATGCAGTGTTTCCACAATGAGGGGAAGTTCCAAAAATGTATACTACTTACGATTCAATACATGTTAAGATGAGCAGACAGAAAGTAGCCCCTTTCCCGCCGGTGGAACTCATTCACGAGCATGACGCATGACCCAGCTGTTGCTTAGCTCAACCATATTTGAGTACGTACGAAATAGAAGGCATACTTCAGATATTAATGCTAATGTGGTTGAACACAATTTACACAAAAGCTCCTTGTAAGAAGCAGGTGATATTTTACAGTTACCTAGTACCTATTCTTGTAAATATAATTTTCACAGATTCGGTTAGTAGCTCTAAACAAGCCATACCCTGGGAATATGCTGACTGCAAACAGGACTGGACGGAATGCCGCAAACCAGGAATGCTCAAAGCAGGGTTGGAAAACGTTCAGAACTAGCAATTTTGCTGCCTTTTTGGCTACTAGGTAAGTAACACTGAATAATTATAATTTTTTATTCATTACAAGATAGGCTTTGACTGCGATTTCATCTGATGAAGTGACGATGCAATCTAAAATAAATAGTAGCGGGCTTACTTACCTAATCGATTTCTACATCTAACAGTTTTAACATTCAATCGGTTTCTACATCTAATCGCTTTTTTTACACATAATCGGTTTCTACACCTACCTAATCGGTTTCTACACGCCATAGTGCCGAAACGCTAAATTGTTTGGCGGCACTTCATTGACAGTAGGGTGGTAACTGGCCACGGCCGAAGCCTTCTATAAATATTAGTAATATCTGGGTTATTTTTTTTTTGGTAAATCGTGTTTTTGGAAATTATATATTTAAAAAAAAAATTATAAAATTCATAGGGGAAAATATAATCTGGACTCGAACCGAGGTCTTCTGGTTTCGGGACCGCCCGATTTCCCGAGCTATTGGGACTCTTTACATGATGGCGAAATTTACCTTCGTATTCTAATAATATTGTAAGGGGTTTTTCATTGCCTGAAAACACGGATAAAACGACCTTTTCTAAAAATGGAACCTAGATAGATCGATTTATCGCCCCCGAAACCCCCTGCATACTAAATTTCATGAAAATCGTTGGAGCCGTTTCCGAGATACAAGAATTGCTCGTTTAAAGGTATTATAGATAGATAGATTGATAAGCGTGAGTGTGGGTGTGTGAACATTTTTCATTGTTTTAGTGTGGATGACCTCAAGTCAGTTGGGAAGACGGGCATGTATAGTTATGTTCCGGTCAAGAACTCCAGGGGTGAGGTGCTCTTCGAATCCTGGTCGAGTATGTTCAATGGATCCGGTGCCTTGCTTTCCAACGTCAACATCTACAGCTTCAGTGGAAAGAGCATATTGATTGATCCTACGTGGTGAGACGTTATTGCTTTTTGGGACGAAGTTCCTTTTCGGACGGTTTGGTGGATGGAGGCTAGGCGAATAAGAGTGTAAGAATTTTCCGTTACGACGCTTGTTGCCTTCGTGTATTATACACGTTCCATTATAGCTTTGGTGGCGTAGCGGATAAACGAAGGAGTGAAACTATCGGTTTGGGGGTTCACAGATTATTATTTTTTATTTTATTTATTTTAATTATTTATTTATTTTTATAAGGCACTCCGTACCAACCGAGTGTTCTACGACACTTAGGCATTTTTTTATTTATTTTTTTACTTCAACAACTACATGGCATTCTAATGAATTAATATGCAGAGTAAATGACAAAAGCTTCAATAGCCCAATGATTAAAGGCGCAGACTGAAAACTGAAAGGTCGCAGGTTCAAATCCCACCCGTTGCGCTATTGTCGTACCCACTCCTAGCACAATCTTTCCGCTTATTTGAAGGAGATAGAAGGATATTAATCAACTTCAGCTTGGTTGAGAGGAATTCTTTAAAAAAAAATGTGGTAGGTAGGTTCACGATATTATATTATTATGACACACAGGTGAACAAAAAATTATCAACAACTAACAAACGTCAAAATAAACGTATACTATGGAAGCTTCTATGAAATAGTTAACTGTGACTTAACAACACACAATGAACAAGAATAAAATGTAGTGCAACATATTTTTGAAAATGTGACTCACTTGTGACTAATATCTTAACTTAGATTGCACTTATTGTGCGAGTAAGGACAGAATTTCACCTAAGTCATCCGAGCGTAAATTTGATATTTTGACACTTTTACTCGACGTTTGGTTTAATCGACCATTTAATCTGAAATTTTGTATCATCTTTTAGGAGGACGAAAGCAGTGTGGCACGGAAGCCATTCCAACGGCACAAGGTCACCGAGAGCCTCCTGCGAGAACTGGCAAAGTGACAGCCCTAGCAGCCAGGGGGCTGCGTCGTATGTGTCCCCACTTCATAGCTATAGACTTTTAGAACAAAGAAGGTGAGTCATCGCTTATATTTTGCCAAAAAAGAATATGATTTATTATGTCAAAAAAGTAATGTAGATGAAGTTTAACTATAAAATTTATTTGAAGTCCTGACAAATAAACAGAGGTTCTTGCAATTCACGAGGGCGACTGACTTATGGTTGTGTGTGTCGTATCTGTATAAGTGTGAGCGAGCGCAATGTTCGCGCCTGCCCGCTCCCACTTAGGCTTTGACAGGCACGCACACTTATGCAATGTACATGTACACGAAGTAACCACAAGTAAAGCTCACTCGCCTTCGTGAATTTGCAAAAACTGTATAAGAATTATACTTGACGTAGGGAAATGATAGAAAGGGAGATTTGATGAAATCTCTAAGAGATTTGAACAAATCCCGGGAAATGTTAAAATAACAATTTTATTTTCGCATTTCCCTGAAAAAACAAGTGATTTGATCATACTCCCAAACTGTTGCTCGCGAAGAAAGTCCTCAATAAAGTGAGCCTACGAGGCCGAGTGGAGCGAAGGCCGAGTAGGTGAAGCTGAATGAAGGGGCGACGGAGCGAGTATTTGTAATGCAACACTGAACACAGTAGTAGTAGGGTACAATACAAATCAAATGGGCTACGCCAGAAGACTCGCTACGCCCTTTAAAAAAAGACTCCAGGGACAGAGCAGACTAGAATGCGTGGAGCGTTTGCATTTCATTTTTTGATAATATTTGAAATGATTAACTAAAAATAATACGTGTGCTCGGTTTTGTTCACAACATTCCGACAGTTTACAATTTAAAGTTGTTTGTTTTCGTTCAACGACAATAAAATAAACTAAAATTAAAATTAAATACTTGAGTACTAATTACAAAAAAAACCTAGTCAAAAGACCATCGGGTACTTCCTGGGGTGTAGAAGTAAAAATATAATATATATATATATATATATATATATATTCTTTAACAATATAGACTCAAATCTGTATTAGAATCCTAATTTTGCGTGCCATAATTGGCTGATTGTAAAGTGTTCGCACTATGTACAATTATGCAAATAAATCCTTTCTTTCTTTCTTATAATTTCCCTGCGATATACTCATATGATATTTTATCAGTCCTCTCCCCGATGTATTATATAGACATACATTCTTAGATCTGATAATAATATTGTTAGTTTAATATAACTTCCTAAATAACATGAGTCCTTAAATAGCATGCTGTGTCTATGGGTGTGTGCGTGCGTGCGTACGTGCGTTCGTGCATGCGTGCGTGCGTGCATGCGTGCATGCATACGTGCGTGTGACTTCCTCCGTTACCGAATGAAGAACAAACCAGCAAACAAATAAACTTTCGCATTAATAATAATAGTATAGTATATTGTTACGAAGAGATGTAGGTTTGTGAATGAAAGAACAGTCAAATACCCTTACATAACTGCTTATTTATATACAAAATATTCTAAAGCGTAACGTGGGTGTATCATTAATCTAAACGACTATTGTTCCAGCGTATCGTTTGAAGACATAGATGGACATGGGTAAACCGTTAAAACTTGGTTATTATACCCTCCTGAAACATGTTTGGAACTCGTCTAGGGTTGTCGAATCGAAAACAAAAGTAGGAAAACATAAATTTGCAACTAGCTTAAGCGCCTTAGCGTCTTCGCGTAGATAATCTTGTGTGAATCCTTTGTTATCTTGGGATAAAAATTATCCTACCTCTGTAGTATCGTGATCTTTTTGTTCTCACATTCGAGGGCTTGTGGAAGAAATTTCTTCCTCAGAGATAAGCTGTCCTTGTGCACGTCTTTTATATTTTGTTTATGTTGTGGTACAGAATACATAATATAAATTATCTTGTGTTCATCTGTAGGATAGAAGATAATATTATTATGCTTTTCGTTGAATTACTCGTTGTTTCACTGGTACAAACAAGTAACAAACAAAAATAATAAATGGGGTAATTGTACATCTCGACCGCAATAAACTCGACCGAATGGTCCAGTTGTCTTAATTCAATTTTATTAATTTTTTTCATGGACAACTCGACCAACAGCAAAATACTGAGTTGTTTATGTACAGTCAAATACTACTAGTTGTTTAACTCATAAATGAAATTGTAAGTACTAACAAAAAATTTATCAGCGTTTCATACATAATATTGAAGTCCTGATAATTCAGGCCTAATATTATGCCTGTGCTTTTCGTGTGAACATTGTAATGTTTAACTAAACAAAGCTAAAAAGTTTTTTGTCGGTCTGCTTAAATAATTATCAAAATGTGATCCAAAATGCGAATAGGAGCACTAAACTAAATAGGAGTGTAGTATACTGCTGTATACTCGTATATATCGATATCTACTATATGTAGATATCACACACCCACACACACACACACACACACACGTGCTACTAATGTGACCGGTCCGGTAGCCTGTACGCAACTGCTTCAGGCGTGCAGTGGTTTCTAGTATTTATGCGCTATCTCTGATTTGTATTACCCGCCATTTGGTGTATAAACTTTATACCGCCAAATGCCAATACAGTACAAGGAGGATTATTTTGTAAATCAAACTTCAGAAATAAACACACTTTCGGATTCATAATATCAGTATGATGTGGCTATTAATTTCTAAGCAGTGATAGCCTGTCTCCTATTCGGGGGGTCGTAGGTTCGATCCCGGGTACCCACCTCTGACTTTTCGAAGTTAAGTGCGTTTAAAAATTAAATATCACATGCTTTAACGGCGAAGGAAAACATCGTGAGGAAACCTGCACACCTGAGAGTTCTCCATAATGTTCTCGAAGGTGAGTGAAGCCAGCGTGGTGGACTATGACCTATAACCCTTCTCTGAGAGGAGACCTCGCTCAATAGTGAGCTGATGATGGGTTGATAATGATGATGATGATGATTAATTTCTTACCTAACGGTTTTTTAATATTAATAATAGTATTCTTCAAAACATTAAAATTAAATCTAACTAGCAACTAAATAATAATAATAACCTAACGTTTATTAAGCTCTTGTAGACACAATAAAAGTTTAACTTGACAACCCTAAACATTTCCATTATTAGACACCATTAATTACATTCGAACTTTGTTATTCCCGTCCATGTACCCATGTTCTCTTTTTAAAGTTACCTGTTCGGCGCTGGTATTCCTGGAATTCCCAGGAATACCAGATGTTTAAAGTAGTAAAGTAATACCAGTAACTTTTTTTACTCGTAAATTCGTAATTAGTACCTACTTTGTACATGCCCGTCCCAGCTATTAACTCGAGAGCTTTAGGTTTTGTTAATCCTTGTTTTAATTACGTGTACGAAACAGCACTGTGCTACAAAGAATGGGGAAGGTCACAGAGATATAACAACCATAAAAAGGAGGAAATTAGAATATTTTGGGCACGTGATGCGTAACACCAAGAAATATGAACTCCTTCAACTTATCATGCAGGGGAAAGTGGCAGGCAGAAGGAGGCCTGGCCGCAGAAGGATATCTTGGCTTAAAAACTTGCGCCAGTGGTTCGGAAAGAGCACAAAATCACTATTTAGAGCAGCGGTCTCAAAAGTTGAAATCGCCCTAATGATTGCCTACCTTCGCAAGGAGACGGCACGTTAAGAAGAAGAAGAATCCTTATTTATATCACCTATACACTTAAATATATATTAGTATAATGCGAAGATGACTTTTGTTTGTTGGGTTGTGCTTCAGTCACATCGAAGCAGAGCTACGGATCGAAGTGATTTTTTGCATGGGTCTAGTTTCGGACCTATAAAGTGACACAGGCTTTTTTTATCACGGAAAATAAGAGTTATTGGTTGTCCCAAGGGATTTTTAAAATCTAAATTCACGTGGATTAAGTCGCGGGTATCAGATATTGATATTAAAATGCCATAGTATGTTTGTTTGTTAGTTTGTCCTTCAATCACACCGAAATAGAGCTACGGATCGATACGATTTTTGCACGGGTATAGTAGAATGACATAGGTTATTTTTATCCCGGAAAATAAAAGCTCCTATGCGATTTTTAAGATCTAAACTCACGCGAATGAGTCACCTCTGGATGCATCTCAGCTAAGTTCGACTTACTAGATTATATGGACTTTAATATTTCTTTTATTGTTGCAGATACTCCTGTGATAAAGAGCTAATCGTCCTTTGTGTAGAAGTAACATCTCACACGCATGTTATGAAACAAGGCTTAAGAAGGCGACACCATAGGTAACTTCATCAATCTACTTCCTACGAGTTGTTATATTAATAATATTTACTAGCCAAAAATTTTAATTCATAATTTAGTAAGAAAATAACAAACTTGATTCTGTAAAATTATTCTTTTTGTTTTTCAGGTCAAGAAAGGGTATGTCAGAAAATACCAATTATAATCAAATACCGGGCACGTAGGAGTTGTAACTTAATAGAAATAGGCTATTTACTTTTAAGTTAGTATCTTGTTATTCATAGTCATTAGTAGAGTATTATAGATTAAAGTTAATAAAGTCGTAGTAATAAGTAATTAAGTATTTATAAATCCATTAATATTATTATGTCTAAGCTTAGATTATAAACATTACCTACCTGTTATAAACTTATAGCTCATAAGTATACCGTTTATGACTAGATGTTTGCAGTACTACCATCTTTATAAGCTACAATCCATATCATCTTTGGTAGCTTAGAAAGGATTACAAAAGCTGACTAAAAAAGATTGTAAACACCAATGAATATCAGGCCCTAACCAATAGCGGCTGAAAAATTTTTCGCGCGTTAAATATAATATATGGTGCGTTTTTATTGGCTATAATATAACATCTAGGTAATAATTACTACTTACGTACTATATAGATGCTATGTTGTTTTGGTAGTACTCTACTTAATTCAGTATATTTTAAGGAAGACGATTACACAACGCTTACTTAGTTTACTTATTTTCAAATTAATACTGTTACTCATGCCACGTTAACTACTTATTTGACAATTTAACTATTTTTTCCTAATATTATTAATACGTTATTAGGTAGGTACCTACTATTTAAAAGTAGACTAATGCGAGTTTGATTTAGAGATATTGAAAATATTTTTGGATTTACAGTAAGAACAATGCTAAACTACATAGTTTTAATAGGTATATTTGATAAAATGTTTAATTTAAAAAAATAGTAGTTCAATATGCTGCTCTAATACATGATAGTCAGAATTAAAATTATACACTACTGACGAGTCAAAAATTAAAGGAAAGCAGATTTTGCGTTAAAAAGCCGGTAATGAAACTGCACAGTTGCTCTTCTCAAAGCGCAAAGTGTCCATCATATACCTATCTGTATCAACAAGAAAAATATATTATGTAATTACAATCTCGTTGGCAGTTTAGAATACAATACAAAAAAACAGTACTTTTGTGCTCTTTTGTAATTAAGAAATTCAAATATTACATGTATTTTTTTTATATTATTGTTTTTGTAAGTTATGAATAATGTGTGATATTAAAATTGTAATGAATAAACTCATTTTTTCATAAAGAAAGCATGCAAACTATTTAATTTTAAAATAAATGATCCATGACAGGTACAATACTGTTCCTTATTTGTAAGGCTATAATTTTTACAAATTATCAATTTTTTCCACTAGTAAAATATTATAACTTTAAAAAATAATTTTAAAACAATTACACTATAATACGTATAATTAAGTTCTTTGTGGTATCTATGAAAGGATTATGTTTTGTCTTAGAACATTGTTTTGTAAATACTCCATTATGTTATGCATTAGTTATGTTGGGTACTGATACTACATATTAATTATAAGATATATGCTTTAAAATTTTAACCTTAAAATCAACAAAGAGGCAAGTGTATTGAATGTGTGTATGTACCCAACCTCTCCGCATTAGTGGATACAAGGACAACGCCACACTTAGGGGCACTTGCAGAAACGTCTTAACTCAGAGTTAGCTTCTAACTCTGGGTTAAAAGGACAGATTTAACAGATTGCATATACAGCTTCTGTCAAAATTACAAATTTATTCCTGGGTTAACTAACAAGCGGGCCTTAGCGTTGCATCGCTGCAACGTAGTAATTTTGACGTTGGAGTGACAAATATATGGCGCCAAGGACCTTTACCAGCACACTGTGTCGAATACCACGGATGTTTCTATATATATGACGTCGCAGTGGCGCTGCAAAAGCTAACCACTGTAAAATATACAATACAATACAAAACCTTTAATTATATACATCTATGGCAAAATCCACAGGCAGAATCCCATTTACAATTAATCACATATTTACGGTGCACATCTGCGCGAAAACCCCTAAAAACATTTGCGTTTGGAATTAATTCTACGCACGGTTTTCCGCTAGATTTGTTATTGCCCTTATACAAACGTTATATACAATCCCAAACATACCTAGGTACTTGCTCGCCTAGAAATCTCACTCGCTCACTCACTTTGGTTCTCGGAAAATTGCAACTGTATCTAAAGCTAGGAAGGTTTCACTCCTCTAATGAAACCTATAAAGTATCAAAGTAACTCCATATATTATGTTCTTCATATGAAAGCTTTACAGCTGCAACTTTTCATATTCACAGTAAAATAAAATAAACAACTACTCAACTTGTACTCGTATGTATCATACTAATTTTGCTTTGAGTATGTATTTATAACTTTTGATAATAATATAGTAAATTCAAGAAGCATTTTTAATTTAGTTAGTAAATTTTTTTTAACGATAAGTAGGTGCCATAACTTGTATTTGTACGATTCCAAATAATTATGTAATAAATAAGAATCAGAAAATAAAATTTGTTTTTATTAACGAGTGTGTTTTCTTTTGTGGATTTTACCTGTAATGTATGGGGGCTAAAATTGTGGTGGTGATAGCCTATCCTTTCCAGAGGCGTGGACGTTTGAATCCAAGCACGCACCTACGTACCTACCACTAACTTATCGCAGTTTTGTACGAATATCACCATACCCATCTGCACTTTGTTTGCGTGGTTGACTATTTGGCCTAAACTACATGGCATTCTGAACGAAGACCCTTGCCCGATTGCGAGTAAGGGGCCGGTGATAGGTAGGAATGATGATAATGGTTATTGGTAAGTCGACACCTAAATTATCGTCCTTAGCTTTTAGCCGTATCCCTTAAAAGTTCTTCTTTTTCTTCTTTACGAGCCTTTTCATTTCACCTATCGTTAGACATACGCCTCCTAATGTGCACGCCCATAGATTTATAACGCAGAAAGGCAGTGGCCGCGCGCGGAGTGTAACGCTTTCATGAAGGCCTGCAAAGGCTCCCTATACGCTTATTGACACGCACGTGTCGGCGAGCGAAAATAAACCCTTTCAAGGTAGCCTTTAAAAGTTAGTTTCGCCTATCGGCATGCATACTAAGTGTACGTGTCGGCGAGCGTAAATAAACGTTTGTGGTTACACGTTAAACTGGTCTCGTATGTAACTATCAGTCTATGCGTTATTAGTCTAAGTGCACGCCATTCCTTTCAGTTTTGTCTTCCTTTCAGTGTTCTTTCAGTCTCATACAAAGTGGAGGTGGGCGGGGCATGTTACTAGGACGACAGACGATGATGAAAAGACCATGGATTCGCTTGATGCTTGAGTGGAGACCATGTATCAGCAATGAGAAATGTGAGGCAACCATCACGATGGCCCTTATTTTGTGACAACAAATTCAGTATGAAGCAATCACCTAATCGAACTTAGGTTATTCCATCCAACTTCAACGTTTAGAAGTATATAGGTGGTGATAAAATATTAATTTTAGTAAGTCTTTAAAAGTAAACTACGCAGTCTCGTTGCATTGATACGACGAGCTCGAAGAAAATTATTAAAAAATTGCGTACTGTGCTGTGAAAGGGTGATCATGATTCATATTAAGCATCAAAAACGTAAATATCAGAACCAGTACCAGCAAATAATTACATGGCACTCATATTAAATTCATTGGTTATTTTGAGCCTACGTTTAGAGCAGAAATTTGTTAGAAACTTCTGATCTAAGCATCATAGTTCGATGGGTGATTCCTTAGAGATTTTCGGTGAAAACGGGCACTTCACTTGGACAAAGTTACATCCAAAAGCTAGGCTTCAATCAATAATTCCTCGAACAGAGGCTTTGTTTGCCTTTCCTCTCCCACTAAGTTAACTAAGCTTGTACATGTTCAATGCGTGACAATAGTGCAAAGCGTAGGGTTTCTCCGTCATTGGTCGACCTCTCAAAGTTTAGACCGAGCTTTTGAGCGCAAATCAAGAAACTGGAAAAGGACTGTAAGGTCGCAGGTTCGAACCCACCCGTTGCACTATTGTCGTACCCACTCCTAGCACAAGCTTTCCGCTTATTTGGAGGGGAGAGATGAGTGTTACTCAAGTTCAGCCTAGTTAATATTCTTTGCACTACCTATGCTACTTTGCCCCTCTTGGGCACAGTGGTGTGGAAACGTGGGTCAAAAGCATCTAATGCTATGGCCCTTTTTCACCAATGATCTGTAATTTTTACGGCCTACCTAACATAAGTTACGCTTTGTGTCAATTTCGTTTTTACAAACCTTCAGGGAACACCTAAAGGTGGACATGACATTGGGTAAGAGATTGTATTTAGGGTCTACCTACGTAAAGACTACTTAGGGAATGATTTAGGTATTCTTCTTTGTAAACCGATAGACGTCCACTGCTGGATAAAGGTCTCTTGCATGGACTTCCACAGGGCTCGGTCTTGCGCCGCCTGAATCCAGCTGCTCCCTGCGACTCGTTTGATGTCATCTGTCCGCCTAGTGGGGGTCTGCCAACACTGCGCTTCCCGGTGCGGGGTCGCCACTCCAGCACCTTGGGACAGTAAGTAATCCAATAATACATAATTTTGTCAGTTTGTCTAAAGCTCGTTCGTCACTAAGTTCTAAATTCACGGTTCACACTTACTTTTGACTACAAAAACAATCTCAGTGTGATGTAGTGTGAAGGTATAATGAAGCAATTAATGGATCCTTTGCACATTTAAGGCCAATGCAATTCAGCAAAGAGCTAAAAACCACCGTCAACGTTGAACGTAAATAAAACTCCACTTAACAGCTCGTTGCCACAAATTCACACGCTGTTGCAGTTTGCAAAACTTTCAATAATTGAGTTGACAAGTAACGGTACAGGTTGAGGTAAAATTTTATTATTAGTTAAAAGCACTCGTCAAGTTTACTCCAGCTTCACTTTATTTTGTTACGTTCTATGTCCTCCCGACCAAATCCGGTCACGGTAGCCAACCTTCTCAGAGATTAGCCATCTGCGCGGGGGATATTATAATGCACAAGTGTGGGCGCTAACACAGGTGCACCCTCTATTCCCTCACTCTCATAGCCCGATGGGGGCGAAAATCCAAATGGGGGGAGAGAGATCAGGCGCAGGATCAACTTCTTTACGTGCTCTCCGAGGCACTGGGGTGACACACCGCCAACTTCCTCAATCCGGGCTAAAACTGAGAATTTCTTGATAGAAAAAACCCAATACATTTTTGGCCCAACTCGGAAATCAAACCCGGGACCTCGTCACCCGCGGTCGTAAATGCTAACCACTAGACCAATAAGGTAGTTACGTAAGAGCTGCTGCGTTTTAGCCTAGCTGTTATCATATACTGTAAAAAAAATCAATATGTCTAATCATTTATAAACCTAAACCAAATACGAAGAGGTAAAGACTAAAGTCAAATATGGGTGCCTAGGATCATGCCCTGGACACCAAGAAAGCAGGCAGGTGAAAGTCTCAATCTCTAGGCTTTCACCGATTTACTGTAACTTGAGTACCTATAGGTCCCTGTTTAGAAAATTGTTTGTTTGTATTACTCTGGAATGTGGACTTTTCATTGGAATTTACTTTAATAAAATTCTTCAATGTTAGCAACAACATGTTGTAAAATATATTTCATCGACTTCGGTAGCTACTGACAAGTAATTTTTATATTTTCCGGATAACTTCCGCTTCACTGCACACACCACTTAAAATTGGCTTTAAAAGCTTTATAAAGTTGAACGATAAGTACATACAAAATTTCGATACGCAATTGTTTATTTCAGTAATTTACCCAGACGGACAGATGGACGGACTTGGCGAACCTGTAAGAGTTCCTTATTGTTTTACTACAGAACCCTAAAAATTAAACATGATAAAAACTAGTGATGGTTTTTATTACTGCAAGCGTTAACAAAACAAATAAGTCAGAATTTATTTTTTAAAGAATATTAGTCAAGTTGAAGTTGAATAATATCGTCCTCTCCCCTCCAAATAAGCGGAAAACTTAGTGCTAGGAGTGGGTACGACAATAGTGCAACGGGTGGGATTCGAACCTGCGAGCTTTCAGTTTCAGAGGCTTAAAATTGGTAGAGACTTTGGCTGTGGTTAGTTATGAAACAAGGTACGTTCTATATTTCTACTGTGCGACAAAGATGTCCCGCCGAGTGATTTAGGGGTAAAGGTTTATTGTACACTGCCGTACTTCTTCCAAGTTAGGCCGCCACCATCTTAGACAGAATCGTCACTTACCTACCGTCAGGTGCGATCGCAGTCAAGGGTTACATCGTCAGCGAATATATTATAATCATTTCATCAGTCACAAAGTATATAATTTATTGTTGTTATTTTAAAAACCGCTCGACCTATTTCGATAAAATTTAAATGTGACCACTTGGAAAGCGTCTTCGAGTAATCGGTGAACACACATAAAAAAAAGATTCCGACGAATTGAGAACCTCCTCATTTTTTGAAGTTGGTTAAAAAAGAGATTTACACACATCGAGCGATATACGCTTAGAAGCGCAATAGTCGACGCGATGATATGCAATTTTTAGTAAGCCTTTAAAGGCCGACTACACAGTATCGTCGCGTTAGTACGACGAGCTCGTAGAAAGTTATTAAAAAAGACGCACTGTGCTGTGAAAGGTGTCATAATTCATCACAATAACCATCAAAAACGTAATTATCAGTACCACTACCAGAAAATAATTACATGAGAAACTTCCGTTCTAAGCGTTATGCTTGATGCTTTCACTCGCATAAATAAACCCAACACAGAACTAAGCTTTCGCATAATAATATTTGTGATGCATAGGTTTTCTGACTGAAAGCCATCAAAGTTTCACCACGATTTATTAATGCGAAGTGCTGCAGAAGTTGCGACGAGCGAGCCCACTGCCGACCGCGGGTGAACCGAAAACTTTTTTAATATCCAACCGCGAAATAATTCCAACTTCATTCCGAAGAGTGTGTCTTACAAATTCTTATTTTAGTGAAATGAAAATTGGACTTCTTTAATCATTCTATTTTACTTGCGTATTGTCTGAGTAGGCTTTGAATTTCAAACCTCAAAAAGTAGTAATCAAGTATTTTCTTCTGTTGAAATGTCTCAATAGCCCAACGTTTAAAGATTGATAACTGAAATTCAACAGTTCAATTTCTACTTATATCTAGCAAAATAGCACGGTGGAGTCATCAATCGTACGAATAAGAAATCAATTTGCAGCTGTTACACGGAACGCTTCTTTCCGCAGCGAATCGATCGCAGTAAGTATGTGTCCACTGTAACACAGTTTAACAATCATTGAATTGGGATTTTGCTTATGTTAAAAATAAATTCCGGGCTTCCAACTGAAAAAAATATAAAGGGACCTAGACAGTATTATAAAATAAATAATAAAAACACGTCCGCTGTTAATTTTAAATTTGAAAACCATTTCTTTATCAATTAGACTATAAAAAGGGCGTCAAATGTTTATGACGTCACAGTTCACTAGATACACAGTTATTTTACTCGGTCATTGCATTTTCTACTTTTTGGCAATACTTCTTGTCAAGCACTTTGGACGTACTATGTTTTATGAAGCTTGAATAGCTGTCCACATTGACCACCCATATTCAAAATAAATAGCAGCTATAAAAATGTTGTTTTTTTTAAGCTATTGCATAGCTTTTATCGCGGACAAACAGTTAACTAGGACAAACAGTTTGAGCGCGGTGACCCTATCAAGAAATTCCGTAACGAAAAAAACCTAACACCGTCGTTCAGTAAGCGTTCAACATTTTAAAGGTTCATATTTAGCTCTGTTTGGCGCAGTGGGCGAGCAACCGCTTTCTTTAGATGTCGCAGGTTCGAATCTCACTCGCGAAGTAGTGACAGTGCGCTTTTCTTGTGTGTTTGTTTTTTAATTATTTTTTTGCATAATTTTTACTATGCAAAAAAAAAATATTGCGTAAATATTATAATTGCATTCGTTGATAAAAAATGCTATGCAATAGCTTTACCGCGGCAGTCCCCGAGTGCCACTTATTTTTATATATATTTTTTTAATTTAATCATCTCATCGTCATCGTAAATAATATTATATGCATACAGTTATTGACAGATTAATAGGTACCTTGCTTAGTATCCTATCGTCAGATTACACATACAATCAATATCAGTCAGTAATGCGTTTTCGCCGTAAGTCTAAATAAATCCATAAACTATTGGAAAGGTGCCTTTAAAGTTTGTCTTGCGCGACTTTATAGTTACCAAACAGTGGCAGAACTTGCGGCTGGCACACTTCCAAGTTTGTTAACTGTTCGCAAAACCTAATGCTTTTTGTTTGCCCCGCGGTGATTAGCGGAACACGATAAATTCAGGTAGCACGCAGGTATCTGCAGCCAGTGTAAATCTTCACCCGTGAAAAAAGGGCAACCTAACTCAATGTGGACAATTTGTTTTACGATTTTGGCTTAGTTTGCAGACGTTAAAGAATTGCTTGGACTTTAAAAGTATCTGTAGGTGATAAATCAGAAGCTTTTAAGTGCTTTTAAGTTTGTAAAGGCCTAATCTCTACGTTTATTTTAAGTAAGTAGTCTAGTATAAGATACTGTCACAGTATCTAAGGATCAAAGCGTTGAAGGAATTTTTTAAAACTAGATTTTATCATATCGAGCTTACACTAAACTCCTATTGACTTTGACATTATGATTAAGTACTGTAGGCCTGATAAGAAAGATCAGTCACTAAGTGGGCAATGGAGAGTGAGCTAAGCTTGGAGTTTATCTAGATCAGAAGTGGATTCGTAGAATCAAATTCACCGACATCGCTCAAATAATAACTATTTAGGTCCTAAGATGCTGGAATGCTTCGAAGTGTTTGCAAACCGCCCACTTATTATTTTTGTTGCATTTGTTTCTTCACATAATTATAATATTTTTATAATTAACTAGCTTTTGCCCGCGGCTTCGCTCACGTTAAGTTCGATTTTTCAGACCCCTATTTTACCCCCTTAGAGGTTGAATTTTCAAAAATGGTTTCTTAGCGGTTGGTTAGCTCACGTTAAGTTAGATTTTTATTGATAATTAAAATCCAACTTAACGCGATTAAACATACCAAGTTTGATGGATAGTACTTGAAAATTAACTTAAAAATCTGGACTTTATACAAATTTTCATCCCCTATTTGAATTGAAGCCTTTGGGGGTAGAATTTTCAAAATTTGCGAAACACGTATTTCTTATTTTTTTTATCGAAAGCCCAAAAATCAAAGTTTCAGTCAGTCAGTCAGTCATCTTTGTGTTTTATATACTTAGAAGATGAAAGCTAAAGTACCAAGATTGATGGATATTACTTGAAAATTAACTTAAAAATCTGGACTTTATACAAATTTTCATCACCTATTTGAAGTCTTTGGGGGTAGAATTTTCAAAATTTGCGAATCACGTATTTCTTATTTTTTTATCGAAAGCCCAAAAATCAAAGTTTCATGGATATTACATGAAAAATAATTTGATAAATGACGGACTTTTATACAAACTTTCAACCCCCATTTAACCCTCTTGGGGTTGGAATTTTCAAAAATCCTTTCTTAGCGGACGTCTACGTCATAATTACTATCTGTGTGCAAAATTTTAGCCCGATCCGCCCAGTGGTTAGAGCTGTGCGTTGATAGACCAGTCAGTCAGTCAGTCAGTCACCTTTGCGTTTTATATATTTAGAAGATTAAAGATTAATTGATGTACGCCCTTACCTATGTTTATTGTTTTAATTTTTATTTCCTCCAATCATGCTTTGCCTGGAAGAAATCGCTTCTTAGCGATACGGCCGCCTGTTATAATCTGTCTTTTTTTTCAGCAACGTAAAATAAGTCTTATCCGAGCGTAAATAAAATATTTTGGCAGAATTTTCAATACAATAACTGTCAAAACGCCCAATTTATCCCTCGGATAAACGTCACTCGACGTTGGTGAAATCTGTACTAAGTCATCTATATTTTTTTTTTTTGGTGTACAATCTATATATATAAAAGAAAGTGGTGTTAGTTACACTATTTATAACTCAAGAACGGATGAACCGATTTGGCTGAAAATTGGTGGAGAGGTAGCTTAGAACCAGGAGACGGACATAGGATACTTTTTATCCCGTTCGACCGCGTTTCCGTCAAGTCACTATATAAAACGTGGTATAACAAAAACGCATCTGACATGGAACAACAAAACGCAAATGACAGTGGAATAACAAAACGTAAATGACAGCTAAACGTAATTTTGTCTTTGTTGGTTTGTCCGTCAATCACGCTGCAAAAAACCTACGGATTGACGTGATTTTTTTGGATAGGTACAGTTGAGAACCTGTAGAGTGTAAAGCATCCCGGAAAATCAAAGAGTACCCTCGGGATTTTAAAAACTGAATCCACGCGGACGCAGTCGCGGGCATCAGCTAGTAAAGAATATTACATTCATTGTTTATTTCATTATAGTGGCCGACGATAACAGACAAAGACAAGTCTCAAAGAGCTGCTGGATATAAACGACGTAAGGCCGCTACGTGTGGAGACCTATGTCCAGCAGTGGCGACGATGACTGGAGATATTTATTTCGTTTAAGCCCAAACTTTCCTTTTAGTCGGATTAAAGCATGTCAAGTGAGATTTCAATATTTCGTGCAACAAGTAAGTACTTTCGCGTTATTTGCATTCTGTAGGTATAATAACCCAAATAAACATCCCTATTACTTATTTCCTCTTGGTGTAAGTGTAGTATGTAGACAGTAGATACCACTGATATTATAAATGTAGTACCTACTAGATGACGTGTTCCGAACAATTACCATGTTCAACTGAGTTATACCGTATGCCGAACAATGCAGTTATTGTGGTCGACGGCACTCGCGACGTACGGACGCGGGCGCTATTTATGCGCTTAAACTGTCTAAGTACCTAATTGTGAATTGAAAAGCCAACAATGCCTATATTCAAGTAAGTAACAAAAAGTATAGTTATTTTAGTGAATAATTAGATATCAACATCGTCATTCGTATCACTAGATACGAAATAAAAATTATTTCTTGATTTATTCAAAACGAACGACTGAGCAGTGAGTGGGACGCGGTGAGCGGGGCGCGGGGCACGGCACGCCTCTGAGACCGCCGCGGTCGTGCGAATTGCAACCTTATTTTCCATGCCGGCTCCCCTCTCTACCTCAGCCCGAAATTGAAACTGTACACAGTTCTTATTCCGAATTGCCGCTCTATACGTAGAACTCTTTGGTAGACACTATTTGTGATCATAATATGAACATCAGTTGGTGGGTAGAAGCACCAGGTAGAAGTACAGGCACCACTGTGGAGTGGAAGCAGTGGGGTATAGAATGCAGACAGAGTGACACGTGAACGAAGTGTAGTGCGAGTGATGTGTGTGTGTGTGTGTGTGTGTGTGTGTGTGTGTGTTATTTACATGTAGAATACATGAGCATTATGAGTTAGATAAGCTTATTTTTGCTCATACAGTTATTCTTTGTGAAATTGTGTTAACTATACCTGTCTATGATATCTTATAAGCAAAGAAATCCATACGATTAAGCCATAAGGACTAACATATTAGCTACTCGAACAGGCAAAGCGCAAAAGTCATTTCCTTTTATATTCCTTGAGATTTGTAACTGCATACCCATTCCTACACTCTCTACATCCCAAACATTACTCAACTAAGCCATTTCTTGGCGGATATTACAGCATCCTTCAATGCCGCGAACTGCGCTCGATATATACGAATCGGAATGTCGACAGTTTCATTCGTCTTTACATAACTCACTGTAACTTGACACTTAACCTAACCTATGACTGAAAATTTATACAGGTGCTTTTTATTAATGGTATCATCATCATCATTATTAACAGCAACCCATCTACACCTCACTGCTGAGCTCAGGTCTCCTCTCAGAACCTTGTTATTTTTTTTACCTGAACCAATTTGCATTGGCAGACTTCACGCACCTTTGAGAACTCTCGGCTATGCGTGCAGGCTTGTCATAATATTTTATGTAGGTACTATCACTTTGAAGTATTGCTATTCAAAACCGTAGTAATAATAATTGATAATAATAATAATTGTACTTATTTTTTTTTTTCACCAAAAACACAGAGTCACTACACGGAATCGTAAAAATACTTACTATAAAAATAAACGCAAGAGTAAAGAAACAGTTTTTGCTAGTTACCGACTACTACGAATAAAATAAAATCGCTATAGTGTACCCACAATACAAGTTACCGCGTTCAATGGTTGTAATAAATTTGAGCACTCTATCGAAATTCAATATGCAAACAACCGTACGTAAAATCACAAGGGTAAGATAAGGCGAGAGGAAAAAACAAAAAAGGTCTATGATATTCAAATGTACTGAAATCGAACGTTATGTCAATTCCAGAGAGATGTCGTTATTAGAGGCATTCCAGTCCCGCAAAAAGAGGACCAGCCCTGATTTAACTCTGTCAATACTATTGCCATCTTTATCTTTTGCCGCAATCCCCATGGTAATATTATAACAAGAATAAAAGAGCTGGCATTTAAACCTTAGTTAACTGGGAGTTGAGCGAGCGAGATGTTAAAGGATTTAATAATTCTTCTAAATATAAAATTTTCATGTCGCGGTGTTTGTTACCAAACTCCTCCGAAACGGCTGGACCGATTATTATGAAATTTAGTGTGCATATCGGGTAGGTCTGGGAGTCGGCCAAATCTATTTTTAACCGACTTCCAAAAAGGAGGAGGTTCTCAATTCGGCCGGTATCTTTTTTTTTTTTTTTTTTCTATGTATGTCCACCGATTTCTCCGGGATTACTGGACCGATTCGCGTGATTTTTTTTTTAATCGACAGAGAATGTTTGCGAAATGGTCCCATAAAAATTTTAACCTTCAACTCCTCAAGCCTGATGCTGCAGGCTAAAACTATGGCGATTTAGGAAATTTCGATTACGAATTGATATTGTAGGTAACAAGTATGGACTACATCATGGAGCTCCAGGTCCTAGCTCCTCAATCATAGGATACTACACTTAAAAGCTTAAAATAAAAATTCTTTCCAAAAAACCGACTTCTAACGCCACTACAAAGTATAAAAATAATTTTAGTTTGTCCACGTTTGTTGAAGTCGGGCGGGCCTAAAATACAAACTATGAAACCGACTCGCGATGCTCGCTCGACTTCTACAAACGAGTCTATCATATTCTGTAGCGTCGCCCATCGGTTTCATAGTTTGTATATAGTCCCGCCCGACTTCAACAAACGTGGACAAACTAAAATTATTTTTATACTTTGTAGTGGCGTTAGAAGTCGGTTTTTTGAAAAGAATTTTTATTTATACCAAAAATGATAAGGGTGACCCACCCCTAAATATTTTTGTTGGCGGTACGAAGTTCGCTGGGTAGTATGAATTATAGTAGAATTCTAGTCAGTCCATTCAGTGCAGTCAGTTATTTCGGCGGAGACAGATCAGCTTTATTTTATATTATGGAAAACGGGCTTGTAGGTATGTAGCCCCATATAAAAAGTATAAAAAGTAGTGCGTGCTAAGCCTTGATCCCCCACAGTTTGAAGCCTAGATGTACGATTATACTCCTCTAAGTCCTCTTCGATATCATGACATCTCTTTGGCCGAAACGTCAGAAAGTATTCGGTCAGGCGTTGAGAAGGAAAATTGAGATCTGCCTTGATTGATTTTTATGTTTTATTCTGAACGAAACATTGCTTTGACTGATCATATGTACGTCTTATCAGATCTGATACGATTATCCAGGATATAATTGAAGCAATGTCCTCTCTCGCTCTTTTTTTTGTAAACGGTAAAATGCATCTGTGGTCTGTTCGTAGTTGCAACGGATATCCGTATCCATTGCAACTACTAACTACTCTATACAACTACATCCGCATAGACATCATCATGTCGCTTCTATTAAAAAAAAATTCACCCATTGATTTTAGATAGTCACTACTAGAGATGAAACGGATAGTGGTTTGGCCGGATACCGGATAACGGATATTCGGCAAGCTACGAGGCCGGAGCGCCGGATATCTGGCTGCCGAATATTCGGCTCTCCGCTCTTTACATATCGCGATCAGTTGATTTGAATACAGGCGTCATGAACGAGATCGGTAATATTCGGGCGCTTTCGAGTTTCGGGTGTTGTAGAGACGATTATAGTACGAAGCTAAGCGGAGTCGACTCTTACCAACAAATGCGGAAAATTTGGTATTCATTCACCACAATTTGCTACTTGTTAATTTTGAGTACTAAATTTTTATAACACAATATGTTTTCTTAAGATTATAAAAATAAACAGTGTCAATAACTTATTATTTTGTATAATTTACCCAAAGTATAGTAATAATATTTTTTAAATTTTATTATTTTTTCATCCTGCCGGATACCGGATGGTAAATCATACTATCCGGTATCCGGCCGAATAGTGAAAACAAGGCCGGATAGGCCGGATACCGGATAGTTAACGAATATCCGTTTCATCTCTAGTCACTACGCACCTGCAGGGACTACCAATCCTAAATCTATGCCTGCACTCACATAGTTCTATGAGGAATCCAAAAGTGGTGCAGGCCTGATCTACGATACTGCTTAGAAGGCGAAAATGGGTGTAAAATACTTTTCATAAAATTAATTAATTATTATTAATAAAGTGGATACCACGTTTTACAATGTTCTATAAAAAAGTGTCAATGTCCTCATCTAAATCCGCAAAATTAAATTAATAAACGCGATGAAATTAATATCTACGAGCATCTACGAGTATTAGTTTGTCAATATATTATGTTTACGCGAAAGCAAATGTTACCACATCGAGTTTAACCTAACTCATTTCGAAAGCTTCAGTGTTGAACAACAAACTTCTAACTGTGCTTCTGCTAACACATTTTGAAAAGAGTTTTTATAGACCAGCCTTGGTGCAGTGGTGAGCGCTGGTCTTAGTGCCATAATATTTCATTAAATTGAAAATTTAAAAACCCCCAACGCAACTAAGTAAATACACATTACACGTCTACTCTAAGAAGCAAAACTCTACCGCAGCTAACAAAACAGTTGATAACCTTGAAACAGCTGAAATGATTTTAATAAAACACGTCTACTCTAAAAACCGCACCCAAATCGGTTCACTCGTTTAAGAGCTACGGTGCCACAGACAGACACACATAGTGGTCAAACTTATAACACCCCTCTTCTTGCGTCGGGGGCTAAAACTCACTTGCTAGGCATGTCTCGGGTCGTCGCGTTTTTATTTTTTACTAGCTGATGCCCGCGATTTCGTCCGCATGGATTTCGTTTTAAAAATCCCTCGGGAACTCTTTGATTTTCCGGGATAAAAAGTAGCCTATGTCCAGGTCCTCAACTATCCCATGCAAAAAATCATGTCAATCCGTAGCTCTGTTGCGGCGCGTAAAGGACAAACCAACAAACAAACACACTTTCGCATTTATAATATTAGTAAGGATTGCACGTATATTATTTCATTCACGTAAAAAGGAAACTGTTTTGCCCAATTCACCTATAAAGTGCTTTATAATTTTAAACAAAATTTAAAATTCCTGACGGTAAAAATGGTAAAGTTTGGAGGAATTTTGTTCTTTTTAATTAGCACTACAAGTTCCGCGAACACTTGTACTCGATGCAAGCCGGCAAAGAGCGGAGTGCACTCGCAGCCAATGCCGGAGTTAACTTCGCAAACATGTTGCCACATTTTCACAATTTATCAAAGCAATTTTCACTTATAAACTTCCCAATTTTCTGTGAACAGTTTTCAAGCAGTAGGTTATAAGTGGCCTTATATAATCGACATTGTCGTAGAACACTGCCGCATATGAATATACAGCGAAATCTTGATTTTGACATTAACAGCTTTTATTAAACAATGCTTAACACCTTAGCAAGAGAAAAAAAAATATTCAGTACTTTTGGAGATATTCAATCGGACAAAGTCGTATCTGAAACACGTTCCGAAAAAAACGTCGCTTGTAAAGAAGCACTGCTGTCGCTTACTTGTCAAATGCCGGCGGCCGGCCGCCAGTTGATTGTCACTTGCAATGTTATGGAAAGCCGTCGCGTTTCGTATTCTTTAACAAAAAAATTGGTTGTCTGTAAAGTCGGTTTACGGACGATAGTTTTACGTGATGACGTCATAAAGAAACATTGATGAAAAATTGCATACTTTTATGAATTGAATTGAATAATTATCACTGAATTATCATTATTTTGTTTATTACAAAGAGTAGTTAATTGAAAATTACAATTTTCTCTAGTCACAAGCCAACGCTTGCGCCGATCGTGCCTCTCTATCGCTTGTTCCGCGCCCTCGCTTGCACGTGCAGGCTCAGGCGGAACGTGACACTTTCGTGCGTGCAGCCGGTGTTCATCGATTTATAAGACGTTATCACGTCAAAAAATACTTAATTTTATCAAAAACCATGTCGTATAATAATTATGAAACAACATTTTTCTACAGAATGCCGAAAAAACCAAGCTCAAAACTTTAAACTGCTCTCCTGTAAAGTAACAATTTTGTAGAAGCAACTTTGTTCTACAACAGTGTCGGTATGTATAGTGCATGGGGACAACCAAGGCTATCGTCATAATAATCATCTCAACCGATGGACATATCTATGTCCAGCAGTGGACGCTTTAGGTCTCTTAAAATGATTGACAGCACCAGATCCTTTGCCTGTATTCAGAGACTGCCAGCGACACTCCTGAGATCATCTATCACCTATTGAGCGTTTCTTAGATCCCTACATCGGGAGAGGTAGCCAGCACCAGTCCAGTCCCTTGGGACACCAACGCCCGTCCGTTATTCGAGCAATGAGGGACAGTAGGGCTCATTGCTCAAATAACGGACGAGCATTGGGGTTGGGGTTGGGGGCCCATTGCCAACTCAGCTTTGCAACTCGATATGCTATGTCGGTAAGTCTCCATTCCTAGGTTTCCTACAAATATCTCCATTTAACCCTACTTGATATTAAAAATGGATTTAGACTGTCATAAGTACCTATTTCAACAGTTGTATTTCAAAAAAGCAGGTTTTGCGTCCCTAGATTGCCTTTTACCTTTGCTTGAGTTTACCCATAGTCACTTTAATAATAAAAAAATTGGTTGTCTGTAAAGTCGGTTTACGGATTATAGTTTTACGTGATAACGTCATAAAAATAAACAGCGTGCTACTATACTACGGCCGTTCAGAGAATGCGTTTCTGACACGTCGCGATTGAACTGACGACGTAACTTTGTAATGGCGTTGCAGTTACGATAAAAATATTATTGCTGGTTGTTTACCGTTTTAACAATTGATGAGCATTAAAACAACATTATTATATCAGTAATCAATTAATGTTATAATTTTGTGACAGTTGTCGTGACTAACTGACAGGTGTCAGGAACGCATTCTCTGAACGGCCGAACTTTAGAACTAGCTCGGGACACATCCGCTAACCACAGCGCGGACGCGATGACTGGCGGGCGCTGGGCGGCGCGGTCACAAGCCAACGCTTGGGCCGATCATGCCTCTCTAACGCTTGTTCCGCGCTCTCGCTTGCACGCGCAGGCTCAGGCGGAATGTGACATTTTTTCGTGCGTGCAGCCGGTGTTCATCGATTTGTAAGACGTTATCACGTCAAAAATAATTTAAGTTTAACGTTTAAAAAGTTACAAATTACAATCCCGCTCAAAGTTTTCGTAATGATTGTACGTGAAATATAATTACGCGTTTTCAATGGAGGCAAATCAACACCAATATCAACACTTAAATTTTTATTATCATTAAAGTGAATCGACACTTAAAGGAAATTTATCCAAATAATTTTTTAAAACCATAAATTCAGTTCCCAAGAGTGTGGGTTCGATCGAACTCCCCGGATGTGAATTGGAACCCTCAGATTTTTTTATATGCATTTAAAAATTTATCTACACTCAAAATTATATTTGCGAGTTACCCAGATTTACCATATAACCAGCAAGAATCATAAAACAAATTATCCACTGTACCGTACACAGTTTTTCGAGCGAGGAGTTGCAATGCCAACTGATACCGCGTGTTACCTGGATTTACCGTGTTCCGCTAATCAGCGCTGGGCAAACAAAAAACGTCTAGGTTTTGCCTGTGGGTTTCACGAACGGCTAACAATGTTGGGAATGTGCCAACTGTAAGTTAGAGCCTGTAGGTAGGTTGGGTACATACCTGCGATTTCAATTTTGTACATTGGTATATTTTATAAGTTTTCACGAGGGCGACTGACTTATGGTTGTGTGTGTGTCGTATCTGTATAAGTGTGAGCGAGCGCAATGCTCGCGCCTGCCCGCTCCCACCTAGGCTTTGACAGGCACGCACACTTATGCAATGTGCATGTACACGAAGTAACCACAAGTAAAGCTCACTCGCCTTCATGAATTGCAAAAACTTGTACTAGCTAATGACTGCGACTTCATTAGCGTGGATTTAGTTTTTAAATATCCCACGCGAATTCCTTGATCTTCCGGGATAAAAAGTATCCTATGTCACTCTCCAGCTCCTCAACTATACCCATTCAAAAAAATAATGTCGATCCGTTGTTCCGTTGCGGCGTGATTGTAGGACGAACCAACAAAAAAACACACTTTCGCATTTATAATATTATAAATTATAAATTTCGCATTTATAATATTATTCAATCTTTAATCCCTTACTTTACTAATATTTGTTAAATGTCAAATTCAAATTTGGCGCCTTTTTGTTAATATTGTAATGGCGTCTCTGTGGCTCTCTCTTGTCTTTGTAACACGTAAGCATATCAGTGTCCTGTATAAAATTAAATTAATATTTCTTTGAGTTTATTAAAACTAAGTGCACAGTAACTCTTTTTATTTCTTCAGGCTATGGGCCCAGAAAGCCATAGTAAATAAAATTGTCCAAACTTGTGAAAATTTTCAAGTTGTCGAAATTTTAACCTCAACACGAAAACGTGCGCCGCGCTTCTTATTAATTATTACTTTATTTTTGCAAGATGACATCTACTAGTCCACTCACGCTAATAGAAAAACTATCTGGACGCGAAAATTACGCGACATGGAGATTCGCAGTGAAAACCTATCTCCAACATGAAGACTTGTGGGACTGTGTTGAAAGTTCGCGTGCCGTCGATGAAAAGCGTGACATTAAAGCTAGATCAAAGATAGTCTTGCTAGTGGATCCAGTGAACTACGTGCATATTCAGGAAGCTCGCACAGCTAAAGAAGTCTGGGACAATCTATCACGAGCCTTCGACGACTCCGGGCTAACACGCCGAGAAGGGCTACTGCGTGATCTGTGCACAACGACACTTGACCGATGCCAGAACGTGGAGGAGTACGTGAGTAAGATCATAACGACAGCTCACAAGCTAAGGAACATAGGCTTCGCAGTGGACGATGAGTGGTTAGGGACATTGCTGCTCTCCGGTCTGCCTGAGTCCTACAAGCCCATGATAATAGCAATCGAGAGCTCAGGTATGCAAATATCGGCAGACTCAGTTAAGTCTAAACTTTTACAAGATGTCAGAGAAGTTGAAAATAATCAAAGCTTTTGCAACTAATCAAAAATTTCACAATAACAAAAAGAATAAAGGTCCAAGGTGTTATACATGTAACCGTTATGGTCACAAACGACCTGAGTGTAAATATAAGCCAAAACAGAAGAATGATTCACAATCAAAGCAAAACAGTTCAAGTTCTAGTTATGCTGCTGTTTTTATTGCTACCTCAAACCATGATGATGCTTGGTATATAGATTCAGGTGCTTCAGTACATATGACAAAACACAAAACCTTGCTTCAAAATGTGAAATCTCCATTTATAAAGAACATTAAAGTTGCAAATAATAAAATCTTACCTGTTATAAGTTCAGGCGAAATATGCTTAGAGGTTAGCAGCGACCAAGGTCAGGAAAGCAAAATTTTATTCAAAGATGTCTTGTACGTGCCGGAACTTGCTACAAAGGAGTTTGGCGGACCCCCATAGTGTTTCTGACCCAGACTTGCGGCCCACGTTCACGAATCAAACTTCTGATACTTGTTCAAGTAAACCAGACTAACAAAAAAGTTAATCAAAGTCAATCAAATAAAGTTGGGAGAAAAAAGATATTCAGTAGTAAATTGTTAAAAATGTGGTTATGTTTCCATTTAATATATTTAAGGCAAATTACCACTATAGCTTTGAATCAATCATTAATCTGTGCTTTGAATAATCTAACAGGCACAGAATATTATTGCCTGAATATACATATGGGAACACGCTTCCTACCAACCTTACCTAAAATGTGTAATTCGTCGCAATTCCTAGTTCCATGGTTATTCGACTAGTACAAAATGGTATTAGCATGGAACTAGGAAAACGATTAAGTGATGGTGGTTGTCATGCTGTTCTATTTTTTAGAAAAAGATTATTAGAGATCCATTACTTCCATCACTTTCGACTGATGTCATCTTATCGAGCGATATGTATGTAACTTTGCTTTGGAACCAATTTGCTTGTAATTACTTTAAGTTCAGAAAGAAATGCTGAGTCTTGTCCAAAATCACGCCAAATTGTTAGTATTAATGCACTACAATGCATAACAAACACAAAACGAACGAAAAAATAAAATAAACGCGCAAATGCCAAAATATGCATTACAAACAATTAACAAAATATGAAATGACTACGGACAATGAACATGGAGCTAGGAATTACGACCTTCCTATTTCTATGACCATGAATGACATTTGCATGGAACTAGGAATTAGAAGCAGTGATAGCCTAGTGGTTAGGACTGTGGTCTCCTATTCGGGGGGGTCGCAGGTTCGATGCCGGGTACGAACCTCTGACTTTTCGGAGTCAAGTGTGTTTAAACAATTAAATATCACTTGCTTCAACTGTGAAGGAAAACATCGTGAGGAAACCTGCACACCTGAGAGTTCTTCATAATTTTCTCGAAGGTGTGTGAAGTCCGCCAATTCGCATTGGACCAACGTGGTGGACTATGGCCTATAACCCTTCTCTGTGAGGAGACCTGCGCTCAGTAGTGAGCCGTTAATACGTTGTTAATGATGATGATGATGATGAGGAATTACAACTACACTGCATCTTCCTAGTTCCATGGACATTTGAGTGAGTTGACTATGGAACTAGGAACTGCGACTATAGTCTTCCTATTTATAGGGAGTTGACAATTGACATTGACATAAATAATTTGACAAGTTTTTACTCTTTACTCCGTAAAATGTTAAGTATTGCCATTAGAACGGTTAATTATATTGTGTAATTGTGAATAATTATATTTTTGATCCCCAACTTCTAAAAATATGGGGTTTACACAGAAAAATACTTTGAAAAATACTAATTAAAATGAAATGATTTCTGAAACTGAACGGTTTTTAAAAGTTCTGGGTCCAAATTCGCCATTCTTCTTTACTATCAGTAAGTCAAATCATCAATAATGGTGGCCAAGTAATATTTAACAATAAGGGCTGTGTTATTTTGAATAGCCAGAATAAGAGAGTGGCAACAGCCAGCTTAGTCAATAACATGTACCGGCTAAATACCCCTAAGGGCTATGCATGCATGTCTGATGTTGATGAGCGAGATACTTACCTGTGGCACCAACGGATGGGTCATTTGAACTTTAATAGTCTGGAAAAGATGTCAGAAAATACTGAAGGAGTTTGTTTATCAGATAAGAAAGTCAGTTTTGCATGTGTAACATGCAAGGAGGGAAAGCAAACCCGTTTGCCGTTTCAAAGTAAAGGCTCAAGAGCAAATCATCTACTTGAACTAGTACACTCAGATGTCTGTGGTCCTATGGAGACCAAATCATTGGGTGGTAGCAGATATTTCTTAACATTTTTAGATGATTACTCTAAGAAGATTTTTGTATATTTTCTGCATAGTAAATCACAAGTTTTAGAAAAATTTAAAGAATTTAGAAATCAAGTTGAAAATCAATTAAATTGCAGGATCAAAATATTAAGATCAGATAATGGACTTGAGTATGTAAACAATAATTTCTCAGAATATTTAAAAAGTGCAGGAATAATTCACCAGACAACCACACCTTATACACCCGAACAGAACGGTGCAGCAGAACGCATGAACAGGACCCTCGTGGAACGAGCAAAGTGTATGCTGTTGAATCCAGAGCTATCAAAGCATTATTGGGCAGAAGCAGTCCACACAGCTGTCTATATAATAAACCGTTCTCCAACACAATCATTGTCATTCAAGACACCTGAAGAGATGTGGTCTGGTCGTAAACCAAATGTAAGTCACATGAAAACTTTTGGTTGTGAAGCCATGGTGCACTTACCTAAAGAAAAACGAAAGAAATGGGACCCGAAAGCTCAAAAGATGCTCTTCATTGGGTATTGTGATAATACCAAATGTTATAGGTTTATTGTGCCCAACTCCAAGACTGTGATTAAGAGTAGAGATGTAACTTTCTTAGAGTCAACCGTCAAAAGAAATTACATTCCTGTGGAGTTGAATACAACGGAAACTTACCAGAGAAGTGACTCCAGTGAAAATGAAGATAGTCCCACGGACAGCTCATATGACACAGTTACTGAAACAAAAACAAGTTCAGACAGTGAATACTTACCCAGTGAAAGTCAGTTGTCCTTATCCCCAGAGGTTTCAAACATCACATTGAGACCTAGAAATAAAATAAATAATAATATTTTAAGAAAACAAGAAGAAAATATTTACCTGTGCTATAGTGAAGATGCTCTGTTCTATGCATCTCCTGTGACATACAATGATGCATTAAGTTCCAGTGATGCTGATAAATGGAGAAAATCTATATGTGAAGAGCTTGAGGCTCATCAGAAGAATGAAACCTGGACATTGGTACAAAAACCATCAGATGCCAAAGTAATTGGATGCAAATGGGTCTTCAGAATCAAAGACGAGCCAACTGGTCCACGGTTCAAGTCACGACTATGTGCCAAAGGCTATGCACAAACTGAAGGTATAGATTACAAGGAAACTTTTGCCCCAACGGTCAGGTATGAATCCGTTTATTATTGTCATTAGCTGTGGAATACAATTTAGAAATTATTCAGTTAGATGTTAAAACTGCTTTTCTCTATGGAGAATTAGAAGAGAATATATACATGTATCCACCTGAAGGTTTAACCTGTGAAAGAAATATGGTATGTAAACTTAACAAGTCACTTTATGGGCTCAAACAAGCACCGAGGTGCTGGAACAACAAGTTTAAATCAGTCTTGAAGAAATTTGGGCTTGTTAACAGCAAAGCTGACCAGTGTGTTTATGTTGGCAATATAAATGGGACAAAATGATCTTCTTCTTCTTCTTCCGTTGCGCGGCTATGCAGGTTCGATGCCCTGTAGCACGTCGACCGTCGCCGGTCCATTGTGCTCGCCACTATTTATAGCTCCCCTCCAATACTTGTTGCCGCCAGAAACAGCAGCATCTTCTTGGCTGGGATTAGTGTAGCCTCCTCAGGGTGTACGATGTGTTTCCCTAGAAGAATGCTTCGTTTATGCATTAAAGCGGGGCAGTAACAGATCATGTGCAGCGGCGTTTCCGCCGACTCCAGGCATAGCCTGCACATATCCGAGCCCTTGAGCTTGAGGTTGAACATGTGTCTGTTTAGTCCACAATGTCCCGTCAACGCTCGCACTAGAATGCATAGGTTCTTCCTACTGAGCGCTAGTGCCTCATTGGCAGCCTTCTTATTGAAGGATCTAACTAGCGCTTTGGAATGGTTTAGTCCTGGTAAGTTACGCCAACGAATTAGCGTATCATAGTAGCAGTATGTTAACAGGGTAAGCTGAACTAGGCTTTTAGGAATACCGCAGACAGGTTCAGGCCCTATCTGCCGCATTCCAGCACCAGTTTTTGCAAGTTTGTCAGCGTTTTCATTGCCGACTATGCCTGCGTGTCCTGGAACCCAGCGAAGAATCACCCTGTTACATTCCGCTAGAGTGTTAAGAGTATCCATGCAGCTCCCAACCAACTTCGAGTTGATTACCTCAGAGGATAAGGCTAAAAGAGCCGCCTGGCTATCCGAGTGAATATAGATGGTTTTGTTAACGTAGTTGTTTTGCAAGATGGTTTCCGCGCAAATTATTATGGCGTATACCTCTGCCTGGAAAATGGATGCATGGGTGCCCAGGTTGCGACAGAGTTTGACCCTGGGCTTCTCTCCATAGACTCCACAACCTACGTCTTGACCAGACTTGGAGCCATCGGTGTACCATTTAAGGCTCCCCGATGGCCAAGTTATTTGACTGTCGAGCCAGTCTTTTCTCTCAGGAATTTCCACAGTATAGTACCTGTGAAATTGGTATTTTGGGGTCATCATGTCAGACGGCATCCCCAAAACTGGGATTTGAAGCACTGAGTCAACTAGCTCCCTCATGGTTTGAGACAGCCAGTTCACCTTCCGTTGGCTGATTATCCTGTACATGCTCATTCTCGCCTCCCTCCTCAAATATAGGAAGAGAGGAGGAAGGTTGAGAAGAGCTTCCAGGGCAGCCCCCGGAGAGGTACTCATTGCTCCTGTGATGAGCAAGCAAGCAGTTCTTTGTAATCTGCTGAGCTTGTTCTGTGTTGTTATCTGCATCGTTTTGCCACACCAGACCACGGAGGCGTATGATATTATGGGCCTCACGATGGCTGTGTAGAGCCAGAAGGTTACCCGAGGTTTGAGTCCCCATCTAGCCCCCGCAAAACGACCACAGACGCCTAGAGCCATTTTGGCCTTTTTGATAACACCGTCTACATGCGTGTTCCAGGTTAGTTTCTGGTCCATAGTAATCCCCAGATACTTGACCTCAGCTGAAAACGGTATTATTATGTTGTTCAACTTAGGCGGCTCGAGTTTATCGAGATTGCGCCTTCTAGTGAATGTTACTATAACTGTCTTCTCCGCGTTAACAGTTAGTTCGTTCTCTTTGCACCATTTCTCAATGGTGTTGAGTGCTCTCTGCATAAGGTACGAAAGTGTACTTGGGCAGCTCCCACGCACGGTGACTACCAGGTCGTCAGCGTATCCCTGGGTGTCAATGCGAAGCGCCGCCATCTTATACAGTAGTTGATCCACGGCGAGAGTCCATAATAGGGGCGATAGAACGCCACCCTGCGGACAGCCTCGCGTTGTTAGCACCTCCGTCGAGATATTATTTAACTCGAGTTTGGCTATGCGGTTAGAGAGCATTGCCTCCACCCATCTGATGGTAGTCGTATCGGCCAGTTTATTTGCCAGCCCGCCCACCAACGTACGGTACGGATTGGAGTATTATCAAATGCTCCCTCGATGTCAAGAAACGCTGCAAGAGCAATTTCCTTGTCGTCCAGGGCCTTTTCAACCTTGTCCACAAGGCTGAGCAGGGCGGTTTCCGTAGATCGTCCTCTGCAATAGGCATGCTGGGTGATATGAATGGGCCTCTCAATGAGAAGCGCATCTCTTATGTATCTATCAAGTACCTTCTCCATAGTTTTTAGTAGAAACGAGGATAGGCTTATGGGTCGGAAGGATTTCGGAAGCCCGTAGTCCTTCCTTCCCGCTTTTGGGATGAATGTGACCTTAACTTTGGTCCACATTTCTGGGATATATCCCCAGGCGTAACTCGCCCGGAAGATCTTGACCAAATGTGGGATCAGTAGCTTTTCACCTCTTTGTAAGAGGAGAGGTGTCACACCATCAATCCCACAAGTTTTGTTTGCGTTAAAAGAATTGATGGCCCATCTCACCACACCAGGTTTGAACACTATGGCGCCCCTCCTCCAGTCATCCGGGTGGGGCCTGCGGGGAGTGTACGCCAGAGTGCTCCCAGCGTTCGAAGGAATCGCTCCTGGGAAGTGAGTTGCTGCAAGCAATTCTAAAGTCTCCTTTTCATTAGAAGTGAAAGAGCCGTCTGGTCGCTTTAAGAGCCCCAGTTGGCTTGGGTTGGCTTTGGCAAGCATCTTATGGTGTCTCGCACCTTGAGGCAGACTGTTTACTTCCTCGCAGAATCTCCTCCAAGATGCCCGCTTAGCTTTCCTGATCTCTTTGCTATATTCAGTCAGGGCTTTCCTGTACGGGTCCCATTCTTTAGTTCTTTTAGCCCGATTGAATAGCTTCCGAGTTTTGTCGCGGAGTCGTTTTAATTTCGAGCTCCACCATGGCACTTTGTGCTTCGAGGTCTTGGTTTTGAGAGGGCAGCTGTCCTCGAAGGCTCTCAATATACCATCGGTAACAACCGCCACCGCAACCTCAAGACACTCTAGCGTTTTGATACCTTTAGGTGCTACATCCAAGTTGTCCTCCAGGTTCTTGTAGTAATCAGTCCAGGAGGTACACCTTGGATCCCTATAAGTAACCGTTTCTGTATTGAAAGTGGTAGTCAGACCGAAGCGTATGTGCCTATGATCCGACATTGATACCTCCGCACTTACCTCCCAGTCTAGTATCTTCCTGGCTAAATCGGTAGTTGCGAAGGTGATGTCTAAAACTTCCTGTCTGGCCCTTGTAACAAAGGTAGGTGAAGAGCCTTTGTTCAGGATCTGAAGACAGTTTGCAATGAGGAAGTCAAAAAGATATTCACCTCTCTCGTTGGTGTCGCTGCTTCCCCATTCTTCGTGGTGGGCGTTTGCATCGCATCCCACTAGCAGTTCCGCATTGTGCTTCCGGGCGTAGTCAACTACTGGAAGCAAATCAAGTACGGGATTGTTTATCTCACCAGGTAGGTAGGCCGAGCAGACGATGATCCTTCGCCCCTCCCACCCTTTGAGATTGACGTAAGCTGCCACCAGGTCGTCCGTGCAAAGCTCTGGAATAGGCAGAAAGTTAGTATGTTTATTAAAAACTATGCAGGCCCTGGGTCTGATTCCGCCGGTGTATGATAATAACTTACCAGCAGCATTCATCCCCAGGATGGAAGATTTGGATACCCAGGGTTCTTGTATAAGGGCGAGGTCTGCTTTACCTTCAACAAGGCAACGCTCCACAACTGCAGCCGCAGCGGCTGCATGATGGAGGTTGGCTTGGAGGAACCTCGCCTGAGACGCCCGAGTAGCCATTTATTTCCCTCTTTTGGTGACAGGAGGAGGCCGAGTACGACCTCCCCCTGGTCGAGGCGACGAGCGACCTCGATCAGCGGGAGTTCCCCTCGGTGTCCTGCCTGATCTGTCCCCTCTTCCCCTGTAACCAGCCGGGCCGGCCGCTGCACCCGCACGGCCAGCAGTCCTGCCCCCCCGATCCCACCGTCTAGAAGAGGCTGATCCCGCACTAGGTACATTGCGACCAGGCGGTCTCCTCTCCAATCCACTGGGCCCGGGGGCAGCAGTCTCAGCGCCAGCGTTCGCAGACGCAGCAGCGGCCGGTTCTGGCTGAGGGGGAAGGTTTGCACCCTTGAGTCTAAAGACTAGCCGCCTACAACCGATGGTAGCTCGGCAGTTGTTTTTGAGGAGGGTTTCAGCGGACTGTTCGTCGATCAGGAATACGGCAATAGTGCCCGACTCAATCTTTGTCTCGCTGATAATCCTCCAGAATTCCGGATTGAGGTCCAGGTTCTGATAGATGAGCATACCCAGTGCATCAGAAGCGTTGGCAGCCTCAATAAACGGAATTAGGACTGATGCAGTCCATGGTGATGGCAGTTCACTCTCGTGCATCACTGAGAGCTGCGCCTCCGGCCATGGCTTGCATCTGTTAATCTCTCTCACAAGCCAGTCCTTGCTCGCCTGATTTTCACAGGTAACAAGTAACCACCCTGGCTTGTGAGAGAGTGATACGAATTTGGGTCCGCCGCCCTTATTAGTTCTGCTGCGCGCTTGCTCACAGATTGCCCTACTAATGGCGGCGTGTACCAGATTCATCTGGTCTGTAGACATGGGCTCCTTGTTTTTGATGCCCACTCTAACAGAACCAGCTATGTCCCTGTAGCTTGGGGGGGGGGGCTGGATCTCCCCTCCTCAGGCGTGGAGGATGTTTTGGGTGCCTTATTAGGGTTCCCCTTCGGAGATTCATCCTCCGACCTGCCCCGTTTCATGTTCGGGTTATTGGTCGGTGGACGAGGATGAGAAGAGGAACCCTGATAAGGTTGGCGGGCTTTTTTGAGGGCTTGTGCAATATCCATTCCACCTGCCACAAGCCTCCAAAGGCGTTTCCGCCCCGCACCACTCAGTCTTTTGACATCAGCGCTCAGACTGGGTGTTTGGTCTTCTGACACTAGGGGTGTCTCCAAGGGCGTACCGGAGTCAGAGCCTCCGTCGACCACAAGGTCACTCCCGAACGTGTCAGAGCTGGTACCAGGTTGTGCAAGGTCGATGGAATTCCCCTGCGCCTGGATATTGTCAGGTTCAGAGTCATACGAGTTCTTCTGCGCCTGTGAGTCTTCTAGTGTGGTTTTTGGGTTCTGTCTAGATGATTCCATGCAGTCCCACGAGTAGCTAGGGAATTATACGGTCACAAACGGCAGAGCCCCGCTTGCCGCCTGAAGGGCAAAATACTGCCTCGATGCGCCCTGGTTTCGAGGAGACAACCGTTAGAGACTGAGCACCCCCTCAGCCACGCATCCCTCGGCACGGTGCGTATGACACCTTGGATTGGGGATTTTTGGAGTCGAGGTTTACTCCTCCGGATTAGGTAGGTAAGTCTGGATGGGTAGGAGGTGACTTGGGATAGGGTTAGAAGCCCGGCGGTGGGTTTTAGTTACGTCTGATTCAGAGGGAATCAGACCAATAACAGGCAGCAACCACGGGAAGGATGACCCTGCGCCTTGTCTAGAGGATCAACATGCTCAAACAGCACTCTCCCTCTAAACCATTTGCCAAATCCAGCACCGGACAGGTGTTGAAAGTAGAGATGCACCCATGCTATATATAGCGTTGATTCCTTAGCATGCGCCCACCTCCGCCCAAAAATGATATTTATGTTTATATGTAGATGATGGACTCTTATTTTCTACAAATAAATCTGCTTTAAAAGAGCTCATCAGAGATTTGCAAACAATTTTTGAGATAAAAACAAGTTCAGTCAGTAATTTTGTTGGAATGCAAATAGAGAAATGTGACAAATATATCTTTATACATCAATCTAAATATGTAGAGCAATTGTTGATCAAATTTAACATGAACAATGCCAATCCCAACAGTGTCCCAGTTGATCCTCATGTAAAGCTGCAGAAAGGAGAGTCGCCAGCTGACAAGAACATCCCCTATAGAGAGGCAGTGGGTTCGTTGATGCACCTAGCAATAGTAAGCCGACCCGACATCATGTTCGCTGTTAGCCTGGTGAGTCGTTATCTCAATTGCTATAACAACTCTCATTGGAATACAGTCAAGAAGATATTTAAATATTTAAAAGAGACCATGAAGTATGGTTTGTGTTACCGGCCATCATCAGACTATAAAATAGAAGGGTACTGTGATGCAGACTATGCCAATGATATTGACACCAGACGCTCAATCACGGGCTATGTGTTCATCAAAAATGGAGCAGCAGTAATTTGGTCCAGCCAACGTCAGCAAACTGTAGCTCTATCTACTACAGAAGCAGAGTTTATGGCAGCCTGTGCCGCTACCAAGGAGGCTATTTGGCTGAAAAAACTATTATGTGATGTTGGTGAATACAAACAACAGACATTGTGCTTGAATTTAGACAGTCAGAGTGCTATAAGTGTTATAAAAAATGCTAATTTTCATAAAAGGTGTAAACATATTGACATTAAGTATCATTTTGTTAAAGAAAAGTACTATGATAAAATAATTGACTTAAACTTTGTTTGTAGTAATAATCAGTATGCAGATATCTTTACAAAAGCACTGTGTAGAGATAAGTATAGATTTTTAAGAGAGAAGATTGGCCTAGTAACACTTAAAATTTAAATCTTAAAATTATTTTGGTCTTTTTGCTGTATGTATAGTGTAACATATTAATTATTATGTATTTTGTAAAGAAAAGGCTTAAATTTAGTGGGAGTGTTAAATGTCAAATTCAAATTTGGCGCCTTTTTGTTAATATTGTAATGGCGTCTCTGTGGCTCTCTCTTGTCTTTGTAACACGTAAGCATATCAGTGTCCTGTATATAATTAAATTAGTATTTCTTTGAGTTTATTAAAACTAAGTGCACAGTAACTCTTTTTATTTCTTCAATATTAGTAAATAGTAGTATATTAAGTATATTCATGTAGTATATTCAATCTTTAATCCCTTACTTTACTAATATTAGTAAAGTAAGGGATTAAAGATTGAATGATAAAATGAAATGATGAAATTTTGGGTTTTCAAAGATTTGAAACTGCATTGCTTGCTCTAAGATTGAATTTTCATAACAACACGGAGTTTCTATATGTCCTTTTATAATATGATGGTTATACTATCAAAGCGAAAATAAACAAGTCTGTCTGTCCGTCTATTTGTTACCGTTTCACACCTATAGCGTTAGGCTTACTTCGACAAAATTCGGCAAGTACACGGGGAATACGGATAAATAAGTATCTACTTTAAATCTGGAAAATACATGGATTCTTACAGAATTTCGAAAAACCTGAATTCATGCGGAAAAAGTCACGATCAACAAATGATTTCTAATAAAAATACTAAGAAATGATGAAAAAAAATTATTTTAAGACTACTGCAACTTTTTAACTGCGAATGAGGACTAGGCTTTACACGTTTAAGCAATGAGGGCTTAAAAAGACTTTCAACTTGTATTTCGTAGTTCATTCATTATAAGAATTAAGAGCGCCTTTAAACTTTCAAGACTTTAGATAAAGCCTACATAAAGCAGTCTGGTGGAGGGTCATTATGAAGGTAATTTGTATTGGTCTTGTAAAATTTTTGTTGTAAAATATCTAAAGCCTAGCTTTTGCCCGCGACTTCGTCCTAGGTCCTTCGTCCTGCGATTAGGTTTTGGGGTGGAACTTTCAAAAACTGTGAAACACATACTTCTTTATTTTCAATCGAAAGCCAAAATACTAAGTTTAATGGATATAACTTGAAAAATAACTTTAAAAATGTAGAAATTTCCTACAAACATTTTATCCCCTAGTTAGTTAGTTTCTTTATTTTGAATCAAAAGCCCAAATACCAAGTTTCATGTACAAAACTTGAAAAATGACGTACTTTCATAATAACTTTAACCCCTATTTAACTCCCTTAGGGGGGAATTTCAATGTTTTGTTGTAGTGTTCTGGTTTTATTGGAACAATAATTCATTAATAGAAACCTCCCCTCCCCCACACCAAATAAAGAGTTTCCGTGTTGGTTGATTTTATTATTAGATTAGCCATTTTTCCCGCCGGGAACTCATTAATTTTTCAGGATAAAATGTAGCCTGTGTATTAATCCTGGGTATGAGCTATCTCCATTCCAAATCACAGCCAAATCTGTTCATTCGTTGTGGCGCGAAGGAGTAACGAACTTCCATCCATCCATCCTTGCAAACTTTCGCATTTTTAATATTAGTAGGAAGTAGGATAGATAGATAATTTACAAAAAAAAAATTAATATAACTACTTCGAAGCTTTTCAACTCATATTTTACCTACACGTAGTGATGATGGTAACATAAATAACCCCATGCATAACAGAATAACCAACACGAGCAAGGTGTTAACCGACGGGTAATAAGTCAGTTCCTATTACGTGTTTCCTGCTGCAGTTACTTAGAATGGGACTTCCATTGATTAAGGTTGGAGTAACGCCAAATTCACGTTTGTTATGTGAGACTATTTGATTTCCATATTCATATTACTCGTAACTTATGAGTTACACACATGTGAAAATCTGACTTTTGTGGTGAAAACTTTACCTTTAATAGGTACCTACAGGTTTGTAACTTTAATAGCCCCTTTATACAGGAAGTTGAGTTTGGAAACATTTCAATAGAGTTAATTAATAGTAATTCGACTAAAGAGTATAATACCTACTGCTTCATAACACAAGCACTTTTAAAAATAATTTAAGGGTTTTCTTGTTTTTTTAGGGATCTAAACAAAATTTAATAACACTCAAAGACGCTGGTCACTTTCGGAACGCTAGCTAATTCAAAACAAATTTAAACCATCACTACATAGTTTTTAGACGTTAATAGAGTTCAACTTATGGTACCTATTGAGATTTCAAATGGGGTTCGCCAGAAGACTCGCTTCATCGTCATAGTTTTATTACCTAAACCTACTGAATCTTCGATTGGAAACTCTATTGGATTCTAGCTTTACGGAGACATTCCAGAGGTTGAATAGACAAGACTGCTTGGAGTCGGGGTGATCAGATTTCGATCTGGGTACGCTTTCTTCGTATCGCGTTTACGTCAGCTAGCGTTATGAAAGCGTAATGGCTTTTCTTAATGAATCATAAATTCCACTACATAAACTTCATGTCATAGACATTTTTTAGTGCACTCCAACTCTATGTGCTCGTTTTTAATGTGCTATAAAACCCACAGCGCATCGTGGATATTTTGAAATTGCCATATTTCATTGTAAGCTGGAGGAAACTGAAGAATCAAGAAAATGTCTAACTAGCGAAATTGTCAACCTACCGAAACTGTCTAATGAGTAAACTGGCAAATCAGTGAAAATGACGAGTAAGGAAAATGACCAGTGGTACGCTAACCCGTTTGTTCACTCAATTAACTGTCCGTCCATTATTTAACACCCGACAAAAAGGGGTGGTATAAGTTTGACGTGTGTATCTTTGTGTCTGCCAGTTTCCTCGTAGCTCCCCAATGAATGGACCGATTTGATGCGGTTTTTCTTGTTTAAAAGCTAACGTGATCGAGATGAATCTCATCATGAAATGAATAATTTATAAAGATTCAGGCGTTTGAACATCATCAGCTCATTTTTTATTTGATTAAAGGATCTTAAAAACTCTCACAGGTGCTTTGAAATTTGGTGTACTATTACTTCGGATTATTTCTATGACGTGGTAACCTTGAGCTGATGTTGCAGAATCAAGTATTAAATCATATCAAGGATCCTCAATGTCTCAATGAGTAGGTGTTAGATAGTTGATGATCGAGAATCGAGGAGGAGGATCTTATGATGGATTAGCAAACTTGGTAACAGGATGTCAGGTATAACGTACATAGTCCAGCCAAAGATTCAACGTCGAGGGTGTTTTAAATTTTTAATTATTTACACTTGTGAAGAATGCATTGGCCTACACTCAAAATCTACATGATAACTCATTCAATTGAGCTTCTAAAATAAGCAGCAAAGGTACTTTAAAATTCATTGTATGCGGACGAAATCAGACAGTATAAATCTAGTCCATGAATTACTGCTAGGTCATCAGCAAATTCACCAGCCCACTTTATGCGCGGCCAACTGGAAATAGTTGGTAATGAGGTTTTTGTTCCAGTTTAAAATATTCGCCGGAAATATTCAGTTTCAAAGTCAATGCATAAGCAACTAGAGGCCAGGCGTTAACCGAAAGATAATAAGCACTATTTATGTTTCCTAGGGGAGTTAAAGCCTGAACATAACGAAGGTAGTACGGCAGAACGTTAGAACCAGGGAAACTCACATAGCTAATCGAGTCGCGAAGCTGAAGAGACTATGGGCGGGGCAATTAGTTTGAAGAACCGACGATGCTTATTAGGGTCCCAAGTTGCTAGAGTGGTGATCTGGTACCAGAAAGCGGAGAGTTTGTAGATCCCTACTAGGTAGGACGACGATATCAGACTAGTTGCCGAGAGCCTGCGGATACAGGCTGCATAAGACAGAGACAGTGGAAGTTCACTGCTCACGACACAAGACCTGTGAAAGTCCATGCAGGAGACCTTTGTCCAGCATTGGATGTCTATAGGTTGATAAAGAAGAAGAAGATCGAAAGAGCACGAGCCAATCAGACGTTGCGATCGTCACATTAATTCAATCATTTTTAGACAATACCACAGTAGGACTGTTGATGTGTGTTGTATGTGTCCAAATTTGTCTTCGTTTGCCTTTACTGTGAAACGGGACACCCCATTGATTAGCTGTTGGAACGTGGCCAGATTCCAATTTGTTGCGGATACTATTTGAACTCGAACTTGTTGAGAGATTCGATGGATTAACGAATGGTTGCAATTACATTTATTCAGAAAATATCTGATAGTATAGTCTTAGAACTTAGAACAGTTATCTACATGATAACTGTTCTCTAATATTATTCTAACGTTGTTTTAAAGTAGACATGCCTGAGCTCTTGGTTTGATGACTGTTTGATTTAATACTTAGGTAAAATCAAAGTTAAAATTTGTAGCGCAGAATGACGGTCGCGAAGCTAGGCATGTGAAGTCACATGCCCACTGTCCCATTCTTGGCGGATTGGCGTTTCAATTAGGCCAAACTATAACTTTTTGGATAGAGTGATAATTTATTATTTCTTAACTGTTGTGTTTTATTTTAATAAATTCACAAGAATGACACCACAATATAGTGTACTTCTAGAGAAGTTCACAAGATAGTGTGAGATCCTTTTGTAACACAAAAGTTACGGTACGGTCAGTCAAACCACATCTGCTTGTTTCAATAAACAAATTTTCGGTGACGTCATTCGTCGCCGTCATGTGACGCCAAGAAAAGTTTCTCAAGACAAAGGCAAACAAGAAGCCGGAAAAGCATCCACAAAGACACCCACAAACATTCATTTGTATTCACCAAAATGTTATTCTCATGAAAGTTTTAACCATTCTCTCGATCCATAAATCATTTTTATATCCAACTTTGATTCGACTTTTTTCCTCAATTGGATTTTTATTAACTTTTTTATTGTTATCACCCTGCGAATTCTAAACTGGTACAAATGAGGCACTCTAATTTCCCGCAATCCTTTATGAAAGTGAAGCGGCAGCAATGAATGTGCCGGCGCGGTGCGAACCGAAAAGTTTTTTAATAATAATATATCCGATGGCGACAATAATCTCACATTCATTTCAACTCGCTCATTTTAGAGCAACGTCCTTCTATTTATGATAACTTCACGATCAAAGCAATATTAAATTTGTATGATTTTTAGGGTTCCATACTCCGTACTAAAAACGGAACCCTTATAGGATCACTTCGTTGTCTGTCTGTCTGTCTGTCTGTCAAGATCCTTTTTCTCAGGAACGCGTGGAGGTATCAAGTTGAAATTAATATCGAATACTCAAGTATGCAATATCTTACAGCAGTAAAAAATTCAAACTTCTAAGTCAACGCAATCAAAAGATACGGCCTTTTATGCTCCGTTTATGCCGCAATTTTCGACACTCGCAAGGGAATCAAAACCTAGTCTGTAGCACAAGTAAAGGAAAAAATCCGAAAACCGTAGATTTGTAGTTGCATCACATTTTTTTTGCGATTATAAACTTATATGTAGTTCGTAAACTAACCGCGACCCGAAAGTTTGTACAGAATCCTCGGTGCGCCTTGCACTTGGCCGATATTTTTTTTTAATAATAAACTAGCTTATGTCCGCAACTTAGTCAGCGTGGAGTAGGATCTTAAAAAACCCTTGGAAACCCTTTGTTTTTCCGGATCGCATGGATCCGTTACTCCTTTGAAGGAGGACAAACCAACAAACAAACCAACTTTCGCATTTATAATATTAGTAACAATGATGAAGTGCACCACGGATTGTCTATGGTCTTTGCAAGGCATTAAATTGCTAAATAGATTTTCATCTCACAGACAATTGGGTACGTAAGGATATAAGTAACGACAACGTAGTAATTTGCTTGATATAAGTAATTCCTTTCATCTAATTCTTCAACTTGTTAATTTAATAAAATATAGAAAAATTTAATTAAAAACTTCAACTAGCTACGAAAAAAAACATTCCTAACTCACAAATTTAATTTATGACTAAATTGGTCGTCTAACAGTTTTAGTATTGAAATTCTCTGTTAAATTATAATATAGGTAGTTTGAAATGTGTTCTTAATATTTTATTTTTAGTTAGTATTAATAGTCTTTAATTAAAAATCTTTCTCGTTGCTTAAAAGCACAAGCGAATATTACCCACACGTAGCTTCTGAAAATTTCAGTGTTAAAAATTAATTTTGTATATGAAGCGCTAAAACTGAACGATTGCGAACCAAAAAGTTTCTTAATCTATTATTCAACCGTGGAAATATTCAACACTTTTGCTCTTCAGCTAATTCAGCTAATTAGTCAAAGAATACTTTATACTAGGTACCTACATGGTAAAACATAATTTTATATCTTGTTTTCCTTACTTAAAAACACACACTAATTAAAAAAGTTAGAGGTACCTCACCATCCACCATCATCATCTCATCCAATAGACGTCCACACCTGGACATAGGTCTCTTGAAAGGATTTTTTTTATTCGATGACAAGATAGTCCTTGACTGCGATCTCACCTGATGGTAAGTGACGATGCAGTCTAAGATGGTAGCGGGCTAACTTGTAAAGGGTATGGCAGGGAACATTCAACCCATAACCCTAATCGGTTTCTACACGCCATCGTGCCGGAACGCTAAATCGCTTGGCGCACGTTTTTGACGGTAGGGTGGTAACTAGCCACGGCCAAAGCCACCCACCAGACCAGACCAGAGACAATTCGGAAATTATAAATTCCCAAATTGACCCCGCCGGGAATCGAACCCGAGACCTCCCAGTTATAAGACCACAGCGCTCACTACTGCGCCAGGGAGGTCGTCACATAATACGATCCAGTGGCGGCCAGTGACTCGCCCTGAGGTCGCCCGTCCACTTAGTGGGGGTCCACCATCGCTGCGCATCATTCCAGCACCTAGGGATCCCAACTCTTATCGGTAAAAAACCGGCCAAGTGCGAGTCGGACTCGCGCACCGAGGGTTCCGTACTCCAGAAGTAAAAGTATTCAAGTAAAACTATGAAATGTGTGAAAATCGCGTGTCACGATGTATGTTCGGGATAAAGTCGAAACTACTGAACCGATTTTGATTAAACTTAGTAACTATCTGTTATTTGGTCCAACTTGAAAGATAGGATAGTTTTAGTAGTTATTTGTTTTATTTATGTAGATAAGTTGGCAGTACGAAGTTCGCCAGGTCAGCTAGTCTATATATAAAAATCGCGTGTCACGATGTATGTTCCGGATAAACTCGAAAACTACTGAACCGATTTTGATTAAACTTAGTAACTATCTGTTATTTGGTCCAACTTGAAAGATAGGATAGTTTTAGTAGTTATTTGTTTTATTTATGTAGATAAGTTGGCAGTACGAAGTTCGCCAGGTCAGCTAGTCTATATATAAAAATCGCGTGTCACGATGTATGTTCCGGATAAACTCGAAAACTACTGAACCGATTTTGATTAAACTTAGTAACTATCTGTTATTTGGTCCAACTTGAAAGATAGGATAGTTTTAGTAGTTATTTGTTTTATTTATATAGATAAGTTGGCGGTACGAAGTTCGCCAGGTCAGCTAGTCTATATATAAAAATCGCGTGTCACGATGTATGTTCCGGATAAACTCGAAAACTACTGAACCGATTTTGATCAAACTTAGTAACTATCTGTAATTTGGTCCAACTTAAAAGATAGGATAGTTTTTATCTTAATTATTGACATCAATATTTGTAAATGCAAATTAAAATATGTTAATTACACGACAGTCATTATATACAGTTCGAGATTTAGGTTACTAGGCAACCTAGCAACCTAAATCTCGAACGATGTTAGATTGCGGTTGTCTAGATTGTGCTTTTTTTTGAGGTAGGTGCCAATTAAGCTAGACCTCTAAATTGTATGAGCGCCCATACAACTCAGAGGACTATCTTAATTGGCACTAACTATGTATGTATGGGGATCCTCCTTAAATTTTCAACTTTTTTTTATTTTTTGGAATTTTTCCTTTATTTGTGCTGTAAGACTGCTTTGTGCTTTGCTTTTTGCCTCGTGATTCTAGGTAAACGGGAAATACCATATTATAGGTTTTCGAACCAAAACCGGGTACTTTCGGTTGACCTAGAATTGTCAATTTTGGTTAAAAGCAAGTCCTTACAGCACAAGTAAAGGAAAAATTCCGAAAATAAAAAAAGTTGACAATTAAGGTAAATTTTGGTACTTAAAATTTTTCGCGAATATCTAAATTTGCCCATATCTTTTTATAGTGTTGACTCAGAACCTTGATTTTTATACACCTACTAGCTGACCCGGCGAACTTCGTACCGCCAACTTATCTATAAGTATAAATAAAACAAATAAACTATCCTTATCCATAAAAACTATCCTATCTTTTAAGTTGAACCAAATTACAGATAGTTACGAAGTTTCATCGAAATCGGTTAAGTAGTTAAGAAGTCCATCGCGGACGAACAACGTGACACGTAATTTATATATATTAAGATTTGGGACTATAGACCTCAGTATCTGGTATAAACCTCAACTTGCTAGGTCCACCCGTTCCTGAAAAAATCGGTGGTGACACACGGACAGACGGACAAGAGAGTGATCTTATAAGAGTTCCTTTTTTACCTTTTGACTTACGGAACCCTAATAGAAGCGAACGCCTTTATCCATCCTCTATCATCTTATTATGGTGAGCCAAGGTGAGGAGGAGGGTGTTACCAAGTTGAAGTGAGTTTGTTGTCAAAGTGAGTTTTATTTTAGTGAATAGACCTGCAGGAACGCGAAGTATAGTCGTAATTAGCTAGCCCATTAGGTAGGTACTCCACAGGGGTCCAGCAAACACAAACATTTCAGCTGACAGTGAAAAATAAGAGGCGACGGGAGACAAATGAATCCGAGTAATATTTATTATGGTCCAGCTGTTTTCAGCTCTACTCTTACCTACTCACTACTTGCTAAATCGTTAACGTATGTGAAGGATTTATTATTATTATACGACTTTTGAATACAGTCATGAAACAATGATAACTGTGAACAATTAGTAGATTAGTATCCAAGGGCTGTAAGGCATCAATTGCAGCCCGAGATATTTAGGGGCACGAGCGCAGCGAGGGCGCCTATAGTTCGAGGGTGCAATTGATGTTTACACCCGAGCTAACTACTCTGCTTTACATCTCGATTGTGAGGTAAGTAGAAAAAACCGGCATTACAAGAATAAAACATTTTAAATTTTGAAAAGTTCTTGATATTGATGTCGTGTTTATTACTCATAGTTGCTTTTAACATTGAAAAAATGCACCACAAACTAGATGGCTGCAGCTTTTTTGATAGCTCACTAAAGTATGTTAAGAATACAGTCTCAGATAAAGACTTTACTCGTTTTTCTTTTCGCCACTTCATGAACTCGTCGTAAGTTTTCAAATATCCCTCCTTAGAACTTTCAGGCAAAATATTGTTAATTGCTGCTTCAGCTTCCATTTTCATTGAATCAGGAGTGCAGCTTATATCTTCATCACTTGCAGAACTCATGTTTTTTCCTAATTAGCATGTAATTATAAAAAAATCCCAAAAGCAAACAATATTTAAAGTAAAAGTTTTCTATTACTGCCTTTTTTCATCTTTTTTTTTAATTTTTTTTTTCCAAGAACGAAATTGAGCTTCGCCGCTCGATATTTAAAATTGATGACTAATATACTCATACAAAGACAAGGCTGAATAGCGAAGCGACCTCTTTTGTCATAGATGTAAGCGAACTTTTTGAAAGAGTGAAGAGTTTTTTTTTAATTACTTACCGCCCTAGGGCTTTTCTAGCTACATTATTACCCTAGAGCGCTAATTGGTCACTTACAAGCCCCATTTGGGGGTAATAAGGACCTACTTACCGAATATGAGAGATGTAAAATTATTTATTACTAGCTTCCCGGACATACTTCGTTCTGTCAAAAGTGAAAAGTAAAAATTAAATTTTTGTGTTTTTTTTTTTATTATTATTAAAACCTTCCGTGGACCTTAAAGAACATACAAAAAAATATATTAACCGAATTGGTCCATCCATTCTTGAGTTATGCGCTTACCAACATTCATTTTTATTTATATAGATTAAAAGTTGTTGCATCCACCGTGAAATTATTGGAAATTATAATGATTTTATTATTTCTAACTCCACTCGACGAACTCACGTGTAAAAGCTAGTGGTGGGTTTTATTCCACCCGAATGATTTTCGATGAAATGGTCGTGGGGTTGTAAGGCCCACGCGGTCACTGGTTTTAGAATAGGAATTAGCGGACTGTATTGAGTTTTAATTCGATAGTTCCTATTTCTGGACAAACCTTCAACATCAAAAAGCAAGCAGGAAATTAAGGAATCCACTGACCTTTCGATGTCTTCGATTCGCCGCGCCGATGCAGGTGGCAGGGTCGGCCTTTATTCTGCTAGACTTCTCACTGTAGTACGAATGAATTACACAACACTCTAAGCAGCTGCCGTTCTTGTCAGTTCTAGTTCGAAGGGCACAACACTTGGTTGACACGATGGAAAAGGAAATAAGTTCTGGATAGTTCTATAAGTACACTTTAGGCAAACGAGCGGTCACGAACGCCCGACGCTAAGCTTGTCTCACTTGCGAAAAGACAAGACGAAAAAGATCGAATAGGTAGGGTGGATCGATAAAATCTTACCCACAAGATTGGCGTTGCTAGTAAGGTTGTCGAGATTATGTGGGTCTATCGAATTAGAACCGCATATTTCTAAACAGCTAGTAAACCATAAATTGTAAATGTCTTTACCTAATAAATGAGAAATGCTTAAATAACAAAATCGGCGCATCATAGTTTAGTCATGCAAAATAGAAATAATAACATAATAATATTATCTATTGTTCAAAATGGAAATGGAAAAAATTACCAACTTAATTTAAGGCCCAAAACCATGACGTCCAGAGATGGCAAAAGCAACACAACAACAGAAATAACTTGGTATTACAAAGTTGTTTTCCCGCCACATTCACAATGTCTGCAGGATTGGTTTTTGTTCCGCAAATAAAGCTGGTAATTTTTCCACGTTCTTTTTGACCAAGGTATAAGTGAAAGATTATCATTTTCAAGGGTACAACACAGGAAATTCGTCATGTGAGGGCGGTGTGTCACTTATGTAATTTTTCCACGTTCTTTTTGAACAAGGTATAAGTGAAAGATTATCATTTTCAAGATTACAACATAGGAAATTCGTCATGTGAGGGCGGTGTGTCACTTATGTAATTTTTCCACGTTCTTTTTGAACAAGGTATAAGTGAAAGATTATCATTTTCAAGGTTACAACACATAGTTCCATGTACAACACAGAAAATTCTTCATGTGAGGGTGGTTTGTCACTTATATAATTTTTCCACGTTCTTGTTCCCGCCACATTCACAATGTCTGCAGGATTGGTTTTTGTTCCGCAAATAAAGCTGGTAATTTTTCCACGTTCTTTTTGAACAAGGTACTTATAAGTGAAAGATTATCATTTTCAAGGTTACAACACAGGAAATTCGTCATGTGACGGTGGTGTGTCACTTATGTAATTCCAGCGTTGGGCTCCGTATCATTTATTAGGCCAGGTGAGACGTGGGTATCGGCCGGCGCCTCGGACGTTGATTGATGTTGGCTCGTTGACGACGGCTAACGGAAAAATGTACCTATTCCAAATATAGATATAATGTTTAACAATCCTTGTGACAATAATTTTTTATAGCTTTAGCTTCTTCTTCTTCTTCTTCTTTATCAACCGATAGACGTCCACTGCTGGACAAAGGTCTCCTGCATGGACTTCCACATCTCGGTCTCGGTCTTGCGCCGCCTGGATCCAGTGGCTCCCTGCGACTCGTTTGATGTCGTCGGTCCACCTGGTGGGGGTCTGCCATCACTGCGCTTCCCGGTGCGGGGTCGCCACTCCAACACCTTGGGACCCCAACGACCATCAGCTTTAGCTTACTTTTACACAAAGGCACGAAGACTCTAAGTACTAGTCTAATAGCGTATAAAAGTAACAATGCTAATTTAATAAAATATTATAAAAAAATATGTCTCAAAGTTGGGTAATTATTATCTCTAACATCTTCTAATTAGTTTAGATTTGTCTGTGAATTGTACCATAGTAGTCTTATATTTCATAAAGGTCTCATTGATAAGGCACAGCATAGTATCCAAAATGCTGACAGCACTACCCCTTTAAATACTTCTTTGACGAAAGTACCTGCCTAATCTTGGAACTCCTGTAGAGTCGATAATAGTTATTAACAGTTAATATAATTAATAAATAAAATATTCGTTCAGCAGGAAAATTATTTCAAAGATGTAGTCTAGATAAAAATATTCCAAAAACTTTTTCAAAGTCTAGACATAGAAACTTGCAGTAAGAAAACTTGAGGCCATAAAATATTATTTATAACAATATTCCTAGATATTTCATAGGCCATAAAAGAAACAAATGCTTATAGTATTCTCACAACACAATATTCAAAGAATAAGATTTTCTCTAACGGTCTATCGAAATTCAATATGCAAATTGCGCTACACGAAATCAAGATGGAAAAATATAGATGAAATGAAGTCAGTATAAAATATCGTACATATCCATAACAAAAGAGCTACAACCCAATATTTATTAAAATTTGATTTGCATGGCTTGAGCGTTCAAATTCAAATTCAAAATTATTTATTTCACGTAGGCCAACCTGTGGCTCTTATGACAAGTCACGACTCTACCACCGGTTCGGAAAGCGGATTCTGCTGAGAAGAGCCGGCAAGAAACTCAGCAATTGCTCTTTTCAAAATAATCATTTTACAATATTATTATGAAACTATTACATTGTAATAAGTTTTTTATACTATCTTGTGGGCAGCTGGATGCCAAGCCGATTTAACCTATGCAACTTTGTTAGAATAAAATATAATATTTCCACAATGAGGGGAAGTTCCAAAAAAAAAAAAAAGATCTACAATTCAATTTATGTTAAGACGGGCAGTTCGGGCAGACGGTTCAATTTTGTCACAATAATATGTCTCTACATAGAGATCAATAAAAAAGCGAAAATTGGTGCAGTACGCTGGAAATTATAAATTAGGTAAAGCTGCGTCTACGCTTGGCGGGCGGAGCCGTCAAGTCATGTGAAAAATTTAGCAATATTCACTAAAATAAAATTCACTTCGAAAGCGAACTCACTTGCTTTTGCCCACGGCTTCGCGCACGTTCAAACCGATTTTTCAAACCGATATTTTACCCCTTAGGGGTTGAATTTTCAAAAATCCTTTTGGGGTACCTATGTCATAATAGCTAACGTTATGCCAAATTTCAGCCCGATCAGTCCAGCGGTTTGAGCTGTGCGTTGATAGATCAGTCAGTCAGTCACCCTTTCCTTTTATATATTTAAGATAAGGGATAATTTAGGATAAAAAATGGATAAGCATTAACCCCTATTTTGTTTAGAACGAGTGTCATCATTATTCTTGTCTTTTTTAACTATTCCTTGATTGGTTAAGTGAGCTTGGTTTTGAAGTGAGTTTGTATTTTACTGAATAGCGCTGCTGACCTCTCTAGCATCTTTTTTTGCATAACTTTCCAAAATATTGCTTAATCTACTAAAGTAGATAGTTTAAAAAAGGATTCAATAAAACTTTTTTTGTTTTTACTATTTTAAGGGATATAATTAAGTAACAGTACTAACTCAACTATCAATAGTATCTATTAGTGCTTTATTGAAAATTTAAAATATTGTCTTACTTCACTTTGATTGCAATCTTGCGATATTTTGATAACGGTAGAACTCCAAACTCGAATGATACAAACGCAAAAATATTTTAGGTCAGCCGGTCTGGATATAAATTGAAATATTTCTTGATTGAATTTTCAAGCGGTTCTCGTCTTGATATCTTAGTACCTAGTTCAAGAATTTAAATAAAAATATTATTATAAGTACCACGATGGTCCAATGCGATTTGGCTGACCTCATACACCTTTGAGAACACAATGCATGACTCTCAAGTGTGCAGGTTTCCTCACAATGTTTTCCTTTCCCGTTAATAACTCCGAAACGTCAGAGTTTGAACCTGTGACCCCCCCTAATAGGAAACCACAGTCCTAACCGCCAACTTTGTAACTCCAGGCATACCGAGACGAAAAAACTCAATGTGGCCAGACCCAGGAGTCGAACATTAGGGACTTCTAACACTAGGAATGTAATCAATCACAATACACACTCTATCAACATAGCTCGCATTGCTCCATGATACGAGTACCATTTCTTAGCGGATATTACAGCATCCTTCAATGCCGAGCTGCACTTGATAAATGACTCCTACTGCTCTCTGGAATAGTTTCAATCCCTCACAGAATATTTACTGTTAAAAGAAATTCCTTAGATCGTTCTTGTTGTAGCAAACAAAATTTCAATTTTCTTCAGGCCTTAGACCATAATATTATGGTCTAAGCCAACTGAATTATAAGTAAGTATATGCGTTCACGGATCAACAAAGTTGCCGTCTGAACTATTCGGCCACGTCGGCCAATATTCACAAATATGTTTGCGGGAGATACACTCTCTATTCCCTCATTCTCTAGATCTAGTTCAATGGGATAGAAATCCGGCCTAACTGGAGAGGGATCAGCCGCAGAAGCGACGGACTTACGTGCTATCCAAGACTAATCCTAAATCCGGGCTAGTGCGGAGAAATTCTTCACACAAAACCCAACTCGTTTTTAGCCCGACCCGGGAATCGAACCCGTGATCTCGTCATCTGCAGTTGAGCAAACTAACCACTATACCAATGAGTCAATTTTCACTGATTAAAAAAGTATTTACGCCACGTTTTGTCTATCGATATAAACTAACTTAATATTAACTAGCTGATGCCCGCGACTTCTTCCGCGTGAATTTAGTTTTTTGTTTTGTTTTTTTTTTGTATTAAAACCTTCCGTGGAACTTAAGGAACATAGAAAAAAATAAATTAACTGAATTGGTCCATCCATTCTTGAGTTATGCGCTTACCAACATTCATTTTTATTTATATAGATTATAGATTATTATTATATTGACTGATGTACACACAAGATAGTTTCAAAGTCCCGAAGAAATCTCCAAGCTTGTTGGAGATATTTCAATGATACTAGGACAAAAATGTCATGCGGAGTAGACCATAAGAATACGATGGGCCGATTTCACCAACGTAAAATAAGTCTCATCCGAGCGTGATATTTTGGCCGATATTTGAACACCAAAACTATCAGAACATCTAATTTTTTCCCACGGTTACACATCTCTGGATGTTTGTGAAATCGGCACAAAGTCTAATGATGGATAAACAAAGGCTAACGCAAATAAAAAAAAGTTAAAAAAAAGTTATAATAAATACAGCGACATAAAATGTTTCTCGAAGTTGATATAAAATGCAATTACACATTTCGTTTAACAAAGAACATTACTGTGGAGATAACTACCGTAAGTAGTTTCGTCCACAATAATTCCTTCTTAATTGCGTCATATATTATTAAAGTAAACTGTAACATTGTTTCGGATTCTTGCTGGACTAACAACACAGCTGCTATAGTAGTATTATGTTTTAGATACAATGAGGTATAATTTATGTTACGCCGTTAAATTTTTTAGATACCTGGAAGAATCTGGAAGAATCAGGAAAATGGAACTTATTTTTCGGTTATATTTCTCGGTATGAAACGGCATTTTTATGCAGTGGTAAATTCATTTGACGATTCTAAAGCACTTTGTTAAAGTTTATTTGAATATAAAAAATATTGTACTCTATCTATCTATAATATAATAAAACTGTAACAGGTCCAATTCTGTACATTGAAGATATTTTGAAAATTTTTGTTTGAGGGCACTCTATAATCGATACTGAAGCCAAAACAATTTTTTTTTAATTTTTTGTCTGTCTGTCTGTCTGTCTGTCTGTCTGTCTGTCTGTCTGTCTGTATCTTGGCCGCGCATCACACCGAAACTACTGGACGGATTTAAATGAAACTTGGCACGATTTAAGTTAATACTACGAGGTATAATATAGGATACTTTTTATCCCGAAATTCAGCACGGTTCCCTTGGGAGAGGGGATGAATATCAAAATGTGTATTTCGCTGTAATTCATTAAGGCGTATTCCGATTTAATCCATTCTTTTTTTGTTAGAAAGCAGGTTCTTTAGAGATTATCCTGTAATTATTTCAAGGTCGTCAATTTCATAGTTCAGAAATTATAGACATCGCAATCTTCAGTAGAGGTCCAAATAACTTGAACCCCGGAATCTACAGGATACTTTGAGTGAACGGCTCATCTTAAGCTGGCAGGCGTAATTTATTGTATAATATAGCCATCGTGGATACTATTGTGTCAAAGCCAAACTACTCCAAAGGCGTCAGATTTTGCCAAACGATCATTATATCTACATACTACATAGTAGGTATGGATGTAATACATCGTATGGACGTAATATTACAGTGTTTTCCTATGTAATTTAATATTCTAATCATACTTACTAATATTATAAATGCGAAAGTGTGTTTGTTTGTTGGTTTGTCCTTCAATCACGCCGCAACAGAGCCACGGATCTACGTGATTTTTTGCATGGGTATAATTGAGGACCTGGAGAGTGACATAGGCTACTTTTATCCCGAAAAATCAAAGTGTTCCCGAGGGATTTTAAAAACTTAATCCACGCGGACGAAGTCGCGGGCATCAGCTAGTTAAGATATAAAAATCCAACCGAGCTTTGTCAAGGTGGTCTGCTTGAAGTATTTTCAACACGAAAAGCTAATATAAGTAGTATTTAATTACCCATAACCATGACAAGAAAGAAGAAAAATAAAAAGAAATGACGATATTTTCAAGGCAAAGTATTTCAAAAATTTCAAACCAATTTCATAGTACGTGTGTGAACGCAACCATTCATCATCCTCAGCAACCCATCGATGGCTCTCTACTGAGCGCAGGTCTCCTCTCAGAGTAGGTTTATAGGATTAGTCCATCACGCTGGCCCAATGCGAATTTGAGAACATTATGGAGAAATCTCAGGTGTGCAGGTTTCCTCACGATGTTTTCCTTAACCGTTGAAGCGTGTGATATTTAATTGCACATACCTCCGAAAAGTCAGAACGAACCTGCGACGCGACCGCCCGAACAGGACACTGCAGTCCTAACAACTAGGCAATAACTGCTTTCTTTTGCTTTTATAATCGTACCGAAAGTGAACATTAATTTTAAATATTAAGCTTATTTGCTGTTTGTATATATTAAAAAAGGTTGATGCCTTTTTATTAGATGTTTTTTTTATAAAAAAGTTAGCTGGAAAGGCTAAATGTTACTTTGGGTTCTATTTCATTATTCACGGCAAAGTTTGAAACAGTATTCCCGGTTCCAACTTTGCAAATTGGTAAAGCGGATATGCGGTTACAGCTACACTTAGAGAACTTATCAACTTAAAAGATCCCTTACTAAAATTAGTACTTACATGATTTGATATTTATCCTTAGCAAAAGCAAGATACTTGGATGTTTACCAGATAGTATTATTATATTAATGTTCACAATTTAAAATAAGTTAAGTAAAACAAGATGGCTGACAATATCAATGTTGACTTGTCAATTTCATATTAGTGGAGGCACGGCAGGAGACCTATGTCCAGCAGTGGACATCTAAAGGTTGATAATGATGATGATGATGATGATGGAGGCACGTCCCGTTCTTTGGGATAAGACAATTGAGGATTTTAGGTACAAAAATTTGAAAACAGAAGTTTGCACGTTTGATGTGATGTTTGCTGCCAGTGGCGCAGCGCACCGCACACGGTACCGTTAAGGCACGACGTTAAGGTGAAAACAGATCCAAGTGGTGTGGCACCACAATGGGGTAATCGACGACGTTTTGCTCCCAAACAACTCATAACACGGGTGACAGATGCTGATTTCCGCGTTGCGTTACCGTTATTTATTTATTATGATGTCGTTTCACGATGGCGGCCGCGGCTCCTCGCCGCGGTGGTGATGGGTCCGTGCCCTAAGTAGGATCTCTACATATACCTCGTTAGTTTTTTTTCTTATATTAGGTTTTTTTGCAGTCGGGGTAAATACCCCAACAACAATAGCAACAAAATACCTAGCAATTACAAATAATTGCTAAGTATATTGTGTATGTATTCGATCATAGTGACACATAATTTTTCTGTCAATGTAGTGTGCAATCATCGCTGTGCGTGCCAAATTCCATAATTATTATATGCATTTTTTTTGTTTTTTGCAATAAACATACTATGGTACCTAGCTACATAGTATACATTTTCAAGCGCGACGATTGAAGGGGCGGACTGAAAACTGAAAAGTCGACGCTTCTAACTCCACCTGTTGTATTTTTGTCGAACCTCTAATCTTATCAAAAGCTTTAATCTTAGAGGGGAAAGGGTAATATAAGTCATAGCTAACATTTTTTTTAATTACATTTTGTGATAAGTAAGTAGCGAGTTTGACTTCTAAAGGCAGAAATAATCCTCCGTGTCATACGTCACTCTAGAAAATGGTACCTAACTGTGGATGACGCGGTTTGGCGTAGCATGAATTGCATCTCACTTGTAGTTAGCCCAGCCGCAATTTCAAGTTTAGAATCTATTTGTGAACAATGTTGTTCCCAAACTCTATTCGCCTGTAATAGAGTTCATATTAGAACGTTGTTTTCCAATTCTCATTTTCAAAAACCTATTCAGGTAGTTAAATGAACTTTATGCTATGGTTTTAAAAGACATTTTCGCAAAATAAAAAGCGATGTCCAGTTGGTAAGGTGGATTCTTGATCGTTGGTTGGTTAAGATGTCGATAGTTTTTAGCCGCTATTATAGTTTCGACTTAGAAGATTTTGCAAGACTAGACAAATTGCTAAATGGCAACATAGAGTCTTCGGTATCATTTAAGATGCAGTCTGTGTTTTACATAATGCTCCTTAATGGTACCATATTTTCAAGGAAATTATCTTCAATGTTAAAATCTGCTGGAGAGTGTGTGTGTTTGATAATAGAGTGAAAATGCTCTTATTAAAATAAAATGAAGAAATCATTTTAGTCAATATAAAAAAAAATCGGCCAAGTGCGAGTCAGGCCTCGCTCTTTTAGGGTTCCGTACATATAATCAAATCATTTTTTTAATACTATATACATATTTAGATATCTTATTTCTTAGAAAGTACTAAATTAGCATTTGGGAAAAAAATGCTCGTTTGTTTTGGTCACAACTTACAAACCGCATTATAAATCGGTGTTTTTAGTATTTATTGTTTAAATACACATTATATTACATAATATATCAAAATTTCAAATTTCTAACTAGTTTAGTTTTGAGATAGACCCCCTAACAAAATTGGTCTAAAACCGAAAACTTTGACGGCGCCCCATTTCTTCATTTTTGTAGCTAAAAAATAAAAAACATATTATATTTGAACTCCACTTAAAAAGCTCTAGACAATGACACCCCACATGCCAGGGTAAAAAAATAAAATTTTATTTCGACTCCTTTTCTATGCATGGGAGCCCCCTTTATTTTTTAATTTTATTTTTATTATTTGTTGTTATAGCGGCAATAGAAATACACAATATGTGAAAATTTCAACTGTTTATCTATTACAGTTTACGAGATACAGCCCGCTGACAGACGGACGGACGGACGGACAGCGGAGGCTTAGTAATAGGGTCCCGTTGGCACCCTTTGGGTATGGAACCCTAAAAATAGCTAAAACCTTTTAACTTAAAATCCTACTTCCTACTAATATTATAAAGGCGAAAGTTTGTGTGTATGTTTGTTCCTCCTTCACGCAAAAACTACTGGATGGATTTGGCTGAAATTTAGAATGGAGATATATTATACCCTGGAATAACACATAGGCTACAAATTATCCCGGAAAAATCCAAGGTTCCCGCGGAATTTTGAAAAACCACTGATAGATGGCGCTGATTGTACTTAAATAACGCTTACATTATCCGCAGCATCGAGAATAAGTATAAAATTCCAATTCAACAATCAAGTAGGATAAACACAGTTATTGAAGTTTTTCATTATCAATAGAAAATTTCTTAGGGATTAGGGATGGATTACGAAATAAATTATACAAATAGTACAAGGTATCGATTTGTCCAGTCATAGTGAGTACATTGCTAGATATTATAATGACTGATCATGTGTAGATCCTATCCTATCCTATTATTCCTATTAATATTATAAATGCGAAAGTTTGTGAGGATGGATGTTTGGATCGATGGATGTTTGTTACTCTTTAACGCGACAACGAATGAACCGATTTTGCTGAAATTTGGCACAGACATAGAATATAGTCTGGAATAGCACATAGGCTACTTTTTATCCCGGAAAAGCAAACAGTTCCTGCGGGATAGCATCGCTATTTTTTTACGCATTTGTCCTTCAAAATACGCGCAATGGAGTTTTAGATTAACGTGATTTTTTTGCACAGGTAAAGTTAAGAGCCTGAAAAATGACAAAGGCTACTTTTTATCTCGGGAAAACAAACGGTTCCTGCGGCATATTAGTATACTACTTTTCACACATTTATCTTTCAATTATGCGCCAATGGAGTAACAGATTGACGTGGTTTTTTGGATTGGCATAGTTGATGACTTGTAAAGTGACAAAGGCTACTTTTTATTCTGGGAAAGCATACAGTTCCCGCGGGATATTAGTGTTCTACTTTTCACATATTTATCCTTAAATTAGGCGCCAACGAAGTTACAGATTGACGTGGTTTATTGGATAGGCATAGTTGAGGACATGAAAAGTGACAAAGGCTACTTTTAATCCCGGGAAAACAAACAGTTCCCGCGGGATATTCGTATGCTACTTTTCACATATTAATCCTTCAATTATGCGCCAACGAAGTTACAGATTGACGTGGTTTTTTTGATAGGCATAGTTGAAGACCTGAAAAGTGAAAAGGCTACTTTTTATCCCGGGAAAACAAACAGTTGCCGCGGGATATTCGTATGTTACTTTCACATACTTATCCTTCAATTATGCGCCAACGGAGTTTTAGATTGAAGTTTTAGATTATTTTTTAGTGCAGGTAAAGTTAAGGGCCTGAAAAGTGACATACATACACACATACTGTAGTAGTAGGTATGTATGTATGTATGTATGAATGTATGTATGTATGTATGTATGTATGTGTGTATGTATGGAATGCATGTATGCATGTATGTATTTATGTATGCATGTATACATGCGTGCATGTTTGCATGTATGCATGTATGAATGTATGTATGTATGTATGTAGGCATGCATGTATGCGAACATACATACACACATATCTACTACTACTGTATGTGTGTATGCATGTATTTATGTATGTTTGTATCCTCCTCCTACTAACAATAAATACTTTAATTATATCCTATCCTACTTATTATTACTCATATTATCCCACTAATATTATTAATGTGAAACTTTGTGATGGATGTATACGGATGTATGTTTGTATAGATGTCGTATACGGATGGATGGATGTATGTTCTCTGAGATAGGGGTTGAACTATTTAGACTGTTATACTCCATAACTTCGTTAAATGTGAACTAATTTTTATTATTACTTTAACCGACTTCAAAAAAGGGAGGAGGATCTCAATTCAACGGAAACTTTTTTATGTATGTTCACCGATTACTCGAAGACGCCTGAACCGATTTGGAAAATTCTTTTTTTGTTTCAAAGGGTGGTTTCACTTCCCAGGTGGTCCCATTTAAATTTTATAGAAATCAGTCGAGCGTTTTTAAAAAAATCTACAATAAATTATATACTTTGTAGTGGCGCGGGCGTTTAAATGTATGCTCCCGGGACAAAAAGTAGCCAGTGTTATTTTCCAGGTCGTCAACTTTACCTGTGTAAAAAAAATCAGCCAATTGCGAGTCGGTCCTCGCTCTTTTAGGGTTCCGTTAAAAAAATATATTAAAATATTTGGGTTTAAATTAAATTTAAATTTAAATGAAATTAAAATATTTCCATTGGTACATGGAAATATTTTAATTTAATTTTATTTTTTTAATTTAATTTAATTTTTATTATTTGTTGTTATAGCGGCAATAGAAATACAAAATATGTGAAAATTTCAACTGTCTATTACGGTTTACGAGATACAGGCCGCTGACAGACGGACGGACGGACAGCGGAGGCTTAGTAGTAGAGTCCCGTTGGAACCCTAAAAACCACGTCGACTATATGCACTTACACTTTATATGGTGAAATATTAAAACTGCGAAAGTGCGTTGGTTTGTCCTTCAATCACGCCTCAACAGAGCTACGGATCGACGTGATTTTTTGCAGTGTACCTATAGTTGAGGACGGAGAGTGACAGGCTACTTTTTATCCCGCAAAGTCAGAGTTCCCAAGGCATTTTAAAGGCTAAGTTCACGCAGACGAAGTCGCGGGCATCAGCTAGTATAAAATAAATAAATTTAAATACTTATCGACCGAGCGAAGCGAAGGTCTCTGAGTTTACTAGAGCGATTTGCACTTGTCCGTCCGTCCGTCTGTCACAGCCTTATAACTTCTGAATTACTGAACGTAATTACTTCAATTTTAGATATGATATGTAAACCGATGGCCTCCAGCCGAAAATGGCTTAAAAAGTTATAAAAATCTTTATTTCAGGGGGGCTCCCATACGAAATGGGGGGCTTTCAAAGTGGAGATTGTATTCGAGGCTAGATTTCTAAAACCACTTTGTTTTAAAACTTGAAACTTACACATAATTTGAGTTATATTCTGTACTTGAACAACAAATACTAAGATTAGATAAATATTATAAAGAAACGAAATTATTTGAGTTTTAATGGGCATCAATGTTTTTGTTGTTGCGAGGGTCGTCTTCGTTGGCCGTGGCCAGCGGAGGGTACGGGCTTCGAGGCGTGGCCTCATTACCCGGGCGGGTCGCGGGGAAGAACACTTCCCCGGTGGTGAGTTTTCAGCCGTCTTGGCAATCCACGACGGCTGAGGCTCCTATTCAACTTGAGTAGGGGCCTTGTGGCTCAATGTCAGTCCAGTGGCTCCGCCTGCTGGCGGGCAGGGTAGCCGCCGCGAGCGGAGCGGTGTCGGGTCCAGAGGGTGGGCCCGCGCTACGGGCGATGAGGTCGCTGCCGTGCGCGGGACCGGTGTCGGTCCGGGGGCCCCGCGTCGCAGGCGGGCAAGTCGCCGCCGCGAGCGGAGCGGTGTCGTGTTCGGTGTGGGGCCCCGCGCTACTGACGAAAGGGTCGTCATCGAGCGCGGGGCCAGTGTATCGCCAGGGGCCCCGCGTCGCTGGCGGGCAGATAGCCGCCGCGAGCGGGGCGGTGTCAAGTCCGGTGGAGTGCTCCGCGCTACGGGCGATGGTGTCGCCACCGTGCGCGGAGCTGAGGTCAAATCCGGTGGATCTCGCGTCGTCGTCGCTGTGGCCGCCTGCGTGCCTCCTCGGTGGTGGCGATCGCAGGAGCTCACGAGGTAGAGGACGCCCGGTCGGTGGTCGGCTGGCTAGCGGTGCGATGCCGTGGAGGTGTTCGTACGGTCCGTTGTCGGCGCTGGCGAACATGCGCCGCGCCAGTGTACGGACGTACTCCTCCACGGTGGGCGTCTTGAGGTCGCGATGGATCACATCGTTCCTCACGTACCTCGGAGCTCCAACGATCAGGCGGAGGCACTTGTTCTGTTGGACCTGTAGGCGGCGTGCCTGGTACGCTGAGCAGTACGCATACCAGGCTGGGGCCGCGTACGTCAGTCTGGAGCGGACATAGGCTCCATAGATGAGGAGCTTGGTCTTCGGTGATAGACTCGAGGTGAAGACTTGGTACAGCATCGACAGTGCCGCCTTAGCCTGACTCACCACGTGGTTGACCATGGGAATCAGGTTCAGGCTGAGGTCGATGCGGCACCCCAAGTAGCACACCGAAGTTTGCCACTCTATGTCCTGCCCTCGGAAGCGGAGCTGACGTAATGGCTTCCGGATGCCGAACAGGATCGCGGCCGTCTTCCCCACGTTGACGGCCATCCTCCACTTGTCCAGCCACTCCGGAAGCAGGTCCAACATGCGCTGCATCTTGTTGCAGGCGGCGGCTTGGTGGAACGACGACGCGAGATACGCGCTGTCGTCGGCGTAGAGCGACAACAGCACGTCTTCCTCCCCCTCGCGCAGGTGTCCGGCGAGGGTAGGGATGTCGTTGGTGTACAACGCGTACAGGCACGGGGAGAGGCAGCTGCCTTGGGGCACTCCCGCACGGATGGGGCGCGGCTGGGAGTCCACGCCCTCCACGGAGACGTGGAAGGACCGCCCGTCCAGGAAAGAGGCCACCAGCCGCACAATCGCGGGTGGCAGGTCGGTGGTGAGGAGCTTTGCCAGCAGACCGGTGTGCCACACACGGTCGAAGGCCTTCTCGATGTCGAGAAAGACCCCGACGGTGCAGTAGCCCTTGTTCGTCTTGCTGGCGATGTGGTGAAGTCCTCTCGCCAGCTGGAGCGTCGTTGAGTGGTTACTGCGAAAGCCGAACTGCTCATCCCGTAAACGGACGTACGGGGTGAGCCTTCGCAGCAACAGACGCTCGAACAGCTTGGCGATGTGCGGCAGTAGGGTGATCGGGCGGTAGCTCCCTGGTAGACGGCGGTCCTTGCCCGGTTTGGGGATGGTGATCACCTTCCCCCTCTTCCAGGTCTCCGGGAAGTGTGCGGTGCGGAGAATGCCATTGAAGAGCCTCGCTAGCGCTACGAGGGCTCTTCTTGGCAGCTGCTGAAGTGCGGCGATCGGAATTCCGTCGTAGCCTGCCGCCTTCCGTTTGGGGAGACGGATGACGGCTTTCCTCAGCTCAGACGGGGAGATGAACTCGTCTCCCCGGAGCGGAGGAGTCTGGGCCGACAGGAATTCCCGCACTTGATGGTCGAGGACTGAGTGGTGCCTGTGCGCGTTGTCGTTGGCCGGTGGGTTGGGGGTGAATTGCTTCTCCATATACTCCGCCATGATCTCAGCTCGGTCATGCGCGGAGTATCTTCGCCTACCCTGGTTGTCTAGTAGCGGGTAGACGGGTGAGTCAGATCCGGTGAGTGTCTTGCACAGGTGGTACAGCGATGTTTCTGACTCGGCTGCCGCGTCGATGGTCTTCTCCCAGTCATCATCTTCGCGGGCGCCGAGTGCTAGCCTCACTTCCTGTGCAAGACGGTTGAGGTCACGCTTGACCGTCGGACAGCGAGTGCGCGCCCATAGTTTGCGCAGGGCGCGCTTCCTTCTCAGCATGTCGCGGAGCGAGCTCGAAAGCAGGTCACGTCGACCAGTGGGGGGCATGGTGGTGGTGGCCTCCTGTTTGGCCGTCTGGATGGCCGCCATGATGGTGTTGGCGGCCCGGTCAACGTCCACTGGGGTCGAGATGGGACCTGCGAGCTCAAGCTCCGACAGCGCGACGGCGAACTTCTCCCAATTGGTCTTGGCTCTGGGAGGACGCGGTATGGTGAAGTCGCGCTGGAGGTTAAGCGTGACTAGTATTGGCAGGTGTTCAGTGTCGAGGTCATAGAGTGGCTCGACACTGATGGGGTGGTCAATCCGGTGATGCAGCACGATGTCCAGGACGTCCGGGTGGTAGTGGGGGTTTGACGGTATATTGGTCGGTGCTCCAGGACCCAATATACCGTACTGGTGGTGCTCGCTGTCCTCGAGTAAGGCCCTTCCGGCCGGGGTGATTACGCGCGAGCCCCAGGCTTGGTGCTTCGCGTTAAAATCACCCACGACTAGTGTGGGGGCATGCGACTCGAGGAGTGTGTGGACGTCAGTGCTGCAGAAGGTCGTGGTAGGTGGTCGGTAGGCGGCATACAGGAGGAGCTCCTCCTCCCCGGCGTGAACACGCACTCCCTGCGTACGCAGGGATGTGTATGGTGCGTGTTCAACTTCCTCGTGTACGATGTCCCTCCGCACCAGGGCCGCCGTTCCTCTGAAGGCTAGACCCCGGGGAGAGACTTCGTCGCGCCGGTACACGAAGAAGTTCGGGATACGGAGCTCGACGTGTTCCGCGAGCTTGGTCTCGCCCAGGAGGATGACGTGGACATCCTGCGACTGGGCGAGTGTTGTGAGCTCGCGGATGTGGCCTCTGATGCCGCCCGGGTTCCAGTACAGGACCCTCAGCAGGACGGGAGTCGCGCTAAGACCGCCATCCCTGCTGCGATCGCCTGTACTGCGCCCTGTCCCTGTAGGTATGTTGTCAGCCCGGTCGTGATTGCCTCTAACACAACCCGGACTATGGCCATGATGTCCGGGCTGTGTCTCGCTTCCCCCTGTTGAGGTGCGGGGGGAGGCGGTTGGGAGGCGGTGTGTTGCTCGGCAGGTGGGGCTGCGCGCCGGGCAGTGCGCGGCGCGGCGCGCGGTGCAGCGCGTGATGGTGCAGATTGTTGCTGCTCGCGCGCTTGCTGCTGCACGCGAGCTTGCGCCTGCGCCCTCTCAGGAGCAATCCGCTGCGAGCGGCGAGTTTGCTCCCGAGAAGCGGCAGGCGTCGGCGAGTATGGTCGGGCTGTAGCGGCGGGGGCGGTCGGGGCCGATTGGGCCGACTGAGTCGGCACAGGTTGAGTCGGCGCAGGTGCCTGGGATTGCACCTGCGCGGCCTGTTGTGTGGGCGCCTGCCTCGCTTGCCTCGGCTGAGGCGTGGAGGCGGCGGCTGGCTCGTTGCGAGCGGGGCGGCGGCCGCGGTTGCGCGGTCTGCGCCTACCGCGCAGCGCCTGTCCCCACTCGGTGGGCGGGTTGGCCGCCGCTGGGAGCGTGGTAGTAGGGCCCCCAGTGGCGTTCGGTGGAGCGGTTCTCGTGGTCGATGGGGGGCGAGGGGCGCGCGGCGCGGCGGTCGCCTGCGCGCCTTCTGCGGGGGCCGACGCAGCGGTCGCTGCGGGCCTGCGTTGCGATTGCGGGCGGGGGCGGCCGGGTGCCTGAGACGGGGGCGGAGGCAAGGCGATGCCTCTCTTGCGCGCCTCTCGCTTATATTGCGAGCATCGGCGGTCATTCGCGGCATGGCTTTGCCCGCAGTTCGCGCAGGTGGGCGTAACGTCGCGCGGGTGCGGGCAGTCTGCGACCGGATGGGCTCCTGCACACCGGATACAGCGGAAGGGCCGGTGGCAGTTGACGGAGGAGTGCCCGTACGCCTGGCACCGGTGGCACTGGGGCGGCTTGGTCCCTCCGCGCCAGGCCTCCACGGTGACCGCGGGCATGCAGAGAAGCTCCGTCACTGCGTACAGCTGACGGAGCTCTTCGGCGGTCATGTGCGCCAGCTGCACAAAGTAGGTGCAGCCGTGCTTGCCGGCTTTTGGCGGGATTGACCGCGCGTTTTCCGCCGGGAAGCCGATGTCGCGCAGGGCGGCGACCACCTCCTCAGGCGGTGTGTCGAGCGGCAGTCCTCGCACCGCTATTTTGGCTGGGCGTTCGGTCGCCGGGCTGTAGCAGTACCATGAGATGGTACTGTCTTGACGCGCCGCCTGGGTCAGGTAGCGCTGTACAGCCCGGAATTCATCGGCAGATTGAGGGAGGAATCGGACTCCTCTGCCCAGTGGTCTGGCGTTTGGCGCGAATCCTAGCTCGCGCCGGATGGCCTGGAAGTGCCTCGTCCAGTTGGGGAGGCACTCGACCACTAGCGGCGGGTATTCGGACCGCGGCGGCTGGGCGGCCGCAGGCGCAGCAGGCGGGGCCGCACGGCCCGCTTGCTGGGTCGAGCGTTGTTCGGCGGGCGGTGGGCTGCGGCGTGGCGCGGACGGCGCCGCGGCTGTCGCAGCGTAGGAAGTGCTCGGCAGAGGTGAGTGCGGCCGAGTCAAGTCCATAGGGACGGGCGAAGCTAGGCCCGCATAGCTGGTCGAGTCCTTCGGCCAGCTTGCGGACCCCGCTTGAGAGGTCGATGCAGTTGGTTGACTGGATGGGACGGTGATATGTGCCGTCGCATCCATCGTCGGCGAGCGCGCGACAGGGACGGCGATATGTGCCGTCGCGTCGGTGGTAGGTGGGTGCGCGACAGGGACGGCATGACTTGCCGTCTCACCTGCGGGCGCGGGGGCGGAGGGCGGGGGGCGCACCTCCGGCTGCGGTGTGGGGGTGATCCGCGGGGGCGGGGGGAGCACCTCTCGAGCGCGGGGGCGAGCCGCTGGGCTGGGTGACCGCGGCGACTCGTCTGAGGAGTGGTACGGCAGCAGGGCGAAGCGGGAAGACAGCTTCGTCCGCTTGTCGTCTTGGCCGTCAGTGTTCCCCGAGGAGGACGAGCTCGGGCGCGCGCGCTTGGCCAACTCACCTACCGGAGCCAATGTTCCGGCTGTGGTGATCGGTTGAGTCGCAGCGTCATCTTCACTGTCCTCGCTGGAGGACGAGGACGGCGGGTCGGACAGGCGCGATGGGGGCGCCGTCATCATTGGCGTTGGGCGTCTTTCCGTGGAGAGGGGCGTGACCGATTGGTCAAAGATATTCCGGCGCACGATTGCACGCGGAATACCCTTTCTGCCGCGTCCCGCACGTTGCGGTCGAGGCGGTTCGTCGGCCATTATTGCATTGAGTCGCAATAATCGTGATGGAGCGGTGGATGCACACAACACTGCGTCCCTTGCAGGGAGACCAAGCGCAATCGCGTGCTACCCAGCCAGGCGAGACCCCTAAGGGAGACCCAGCTTAGGCGCCCGCGTACACGCTCAGTCAACCCCGCTCGGTAAGAGGTCTGACGGTCGGTGTTGGCAATCCGACGGCTTTTTGTCACAAAAAGCGCGGGATTAGGGCCGCGCAGTTTTTCGCGGGCGGGGCGCAGGGGCGCCGACGCGGGTCGGACCCGGCCGCTTCCTCAAGCCGCACGAGTGCGGCGAGTACCACTGGCACCGGGGAACGCGACGGGCGGCGGAAAACGCGAGCCGCGAGAAACTACGGGATGTATCTCAATTCACTTGCTCGACGAGGGCTCAACGATACGGTCGGAGCACACTCGGAGCACAGCACTGCACAGCTTGGCAGCGAATTGCGATGCATCAATGTTTTTTAACAAATCTTCACTATACTGTGACTAGATGGCGCTGTCTTTAATATTGTAAATATGCATCCCATCCACGAAAGCAGATGACGATTGACGTCATCAGATTCGGCGCGTTTTAATTACAATATAATATAGTTAAAACTACCTTATGGGAATTATGGGATTCCGCGAGGTCTCAGTTCGGGGCGAACCACTAGTTATACTTAAATAAAATGTATGTTTTTGGTAGACCGTAATACCTAGAAATATTTCTGCATCTCCTAATTATATTAAGTACGTTCGTGTACTCAATAGAAAACCAGTTTATACGAAAACTAGTAGGGCGCGTGGGTGCGCGGCCCGCAAGCGGACCGCGGTTTTTCTACTCGTCTAGTAGACTTTCAGCTCCTGATCATTTTCTATCACAAAACCACTCTTCCATCTTTTATACTCTCCGAGATAGACACCGTTGAAGTTTGTATGGCCGCCATCTTGAATCCGCCATTTTGGATTTTTTTCAGCTCACTGCCAATTGGATGAGATTTCGAGTGACTTTTGTTCGAGCACCCCCACCTATCTACATTACCATGGCCGTGCTCCACACCCACCTTCCAAACCCTCGATCATCATATGTCATCATTTGTCATAATGAAAATTCTTCAATAAAAAAAATCTTGAAAAGGAATCGTATCAAAGTCGTGCATGATTCCCGGCTTCTAGTCTCTTCAATATTCGCCATATATTTTTGTATGAAGAAAAAAAAAATTCCGCCATCTTGAATTTTTTTTCTGTTCGTCAAGTAGACCTTAGGGTCTTGATCAGCTTTTGCCAGGAAACCACTCTTCTATCTTTTATACTCTCCGAGATAGACACCGACGAAGTTTGTATGGCCGCCATCTTTTTTCCGCCATTTTGAATTTTTTTTCAGCTCACTGCGAATTGGATGAGGTTTCGAGTGACATTTGTTCGAGCACCCCCCACCTATCTTCAATACCCTGGCCGTGCTCCTCATCCGTCTCCGAAATCCTCAATCATCAGCTCTCTCCATAATTTTCCTCCGAATGAATTTTTGTCCTCTATACGAAACCATCGGTGGAAAAAAAATTTTTCATACAAAATTTTACAGGAGAGGTGATCAATCAGTCAGTGAATCAGTGAATCAGCACGAGCAGCTATATATATATTAATATTTGTAGGTAGCATTAAGATAATTTAACCAGTTTAAATTTTGGAAATAACATTCAAGATACGGTTGCAGCCAAAATTTACTCCATGCTGTAAGTACAATAAATAAGAACACCGTTTACACTTTATCATTCCGACTTATATTGCGTCTATAACCTCAAAATAATAACTTTAGTAAAAGTAAACGAGTCGTGTAACCTGAAAATTTGCTAAAAAATTATTGAAAAAAAATCTCAGACTCGCACTTCGTATGCACCTAATCTATCTCAATTTCTTATTTAAGGAAAGAGAACAAAATAATTTTTAAATTACCTCTACCCATAACACAAAAATAAATTACAATAATTAACGATATCGGCAAAGCAATACATAAACGAATGCTTAGTTAGTTCAGGTAAACGGTCCAAGCCAACAGCCAATTAATTATACCTAACAGCTGCAAAGGAGGTTCCTTATTTAATGCTATTTCAGCACACGGTGTTTAACAGATACGGGCAAATGTCCTGTACATTTTTGGAACGCGCGGTGCTTAAGATAAAACTGTTACCACAAAAATATAACCGATGTATTTGAAGTCCTCGTTGGTGCTTTCCGTGTCTCACTTCAAGGTGTATGTTAGAAATTTCGGATAATACACCTTTACAAGAACCTTATTATTTTCAAAGAATTGCCTTAGCACAATTGCAAAGAATTCTTTGCGATTGTGCGTTGTGGAGTCAACATCTTCTTGGTGCTCCGATATCTGAGCGAAACCTACTTGCGGAGAAAATTCCCAGGAGTGAAGAAGAAGAAGAAGATCTGAGCGAAACGTACGTCGAGTGTGTTTTATAGAATTTGTGTGGTGCTGTGACTTGGTGTTTTGTTGTGCCTACTGTGAAGAAACGACGGTGTACTCTTCTACATTGAAGGAACGACGGTGTACAGCGCGAAGGAATACCTTTAACCTTACCTTTTCTTTTCATCATCATCATGAGCAACCCTCTTGAGAGACCTTAATGTCTCACTATTGAGCGTAGCACGCCTAGCGCAAGAAAATTTTGTCGACGCCTTTTCTCGTATTATCTCTATATCTCTATCGACACTAACATGATTGCACACATGGATTCGTACAACGAGAAATTAGTCTACATCGACAATATTATCTCTCTCTCGCTCTCTTCGCGCGAGATATCACTTCGACGTGCATGCTAGGCGGGGTCTCCTCTCAAAGAAGAGTTATGGTTAGGGTTATAGGTATAGTCCACCACGGTGGCACAATTCAAATTGGTAGACATCACACACCTTTGAGAACATTATGGAGAACTCTCAGGCGCGCAGGTTTTCTCACGATGTTTTCCTTCATCGTTGAAGCATTTTTCATTAAATTTCTTAAACGTACATAACTCTGAAAAGTAAGAGATGCGCGCTTGGGATCGAACCTGCGACCCTCCGAACAGCAGACCCCATACCTAACCACTAGGACTGGGGCTTATCGCTGCTTCCTCTTCTTTTAATATCATGGAATTCTGCAAAGTAACGCCTGCTTCTATGCAATACCTACTTAAAAGGTCAAATAAAAGATATAGGTGTACCTTGTAATAACATTTTTGGCGAGCTCATTTGGCATATTGAAAAAAGTCGACTATGATAATCCGTTTGCTGCAATGCGGTGTCAGCGAAAACGTTGCTTATTCTGAATTGTATTATGCGAATAAAACGATAGTATTATATGTATTTTAATTTGCTATTTACTTGATTTTGTTGCTTACTAAGGGGCAGGGCAGACTGGCTACTTTTAGCGGCAGCAATCGCGGCGTTTTTATAGCCTTTACAGATTTTATGGCCTTTTTTGTACATCGCGTTTCGCGCGCGCGAATATCGCGATTCTACTAACTAACAACAACTAACTAATAGCTGTATAATAATACTATAAGATGATTATTTTGAAAAGAGCAACTGCTGAGTTTCTTGCCAGCTCTTCTCAGCAGAATCCGCTTTCCGAACCGGTGGCAGAGTCATGAAGTGTCATAAGAGCCACAGGTCGGCCTACATGAAATAAATAATTTTGAATTTTGAATTATTTTTGAAACGCGTTCGCGTTTTTATGGCTGTCGATAGCAGAATCGCGCGAAACGCGATGCACGCAAAGGGTTATAAAATCGCTCAAAGCCATAAAAACGCCGCGATTGCTGCCGCTAAAAGTAGCCAGTCTGCCCTCTCCCTAAATGCCATTTCATCTACGTCGAGTGGTGTTTAACCAAGGAATAAATTCGGCGTTCTGACAGCTTTTGTATTGAAAATCCGAAAAAATATCTTTACGCTTGAATAAGACTTATTTTACGTTGGTGAAATCGGCTCTAAGTCAACTCTTGACTGTATTGTGAGAATAGTATCTAGCCTTCTAATATAGGATTGCGTATCCCGACTTAACCTAGTTTTCCTTGGATACTCGCTACATTGAAGAGGGGATTCAAGTATTTCTACGTATAACAGTGAACAATATGTTTTATCTTGGACTTAGCAGTTGCCTAGAATTTAACAATGGTTCCTTTTAAAGGTTACTTTTAGACACGAGGGGCTTTTAGAATTTTCAGATATACTATAAGGAAGCTAACTACTTAATCAGTGATGCGATTGTGTAAGAAAAGCATAATGTTAATTTGACTTGTAGCCTGGAAAAAAACAGGTAAATTTTTATCCCATAACATTAATGATTTGCCTTGGGATTTTCATACAATTTGATCCTGGAGGGTAAAGTCACGGACATCAGACAGTAATATTGAAATAGTTTGTCGGTCTGTCTATTTATTAACTTTTCACGGCTCAACCACTGAACGAATTATGGCACAGAGGTAGCATGGCATAGATGAGAGCACAAGAATAACTTTTATTCCGAATTCTGGTCATAAATGCACGCGGATTGGATGAAGTTATGATTCTGTACCATGTACAGATAGAGACATACTATGAAATGAAATGAAATGTATTTATTTGCAAGAAACATTGTACATAAAATAGATGTTTACATAATATTATTCAATGTCCAGTATGTTTCGTCAATTGCAAAATATAATAAATGTTAGATATTTACAATTTGATCATTATTGAATCACTAAGAATAGATTTCTTTTTATACATTTATGATGCTCAAAGTAAATATTATAGTCATGCTAATCTTGGTACACTAACCAGAACACAAAAATTCCTTTTGAATCGAAAAAATTACAGATATTAACAAATAAATAAAAACCCTATTTAATATTTCCTTCCCTTCCTGCTCACCTCTATCGATCAGAACTTTTAGTAGGAACGAGTATGCTCATAAGTTCGTTCTCTTCATATTGCAAAGTTTCAAAACTTTGGGAAATATGATCTGCATTGGCTTACCTACTAATCTGAAATTTACCTATAACAATATACTTTCTATATAAATAAAAATGAATGTTGGTAAGCGCATAACTCAAGAATGGATGGACCAATTCGGGTAATTTATTTTTTTGTATGTTCCTTAAGGTCCACGGAAGGTTTTAATACTTAATTAAAAAAAAAACAAACAAAAAAAAAGTTGGCGGTACGAAGTTCGACGTGTCAGCTAGTACTTAAATAAATGTAATATAATTTGTGTAAAAAACACGATCAACAAAAATTTGTGATATTAGCTATACACTTTCAAATCCTTTGAAGTAATTTCAATAACTTCATTGTTTCTTTATATTTCTTTTGAGACTTCAAGAGCCCGACGAATCTTTTTATCCCTATTAGCTTTCAGAAATAAAATGTTTTGATGAAATATATTAATATTAAAGCTATTGTACTTTATTTCTTTGTTACAACTCCAAAGTTCGTAACAAATGCCGAGTCTCCTAACTTTAGAATGTTTATCGACAATAAATTTATTAGATAAGCAAAAGTAGCTAGGCCTTGTTACGATTACATTAAATTAATCGCAAAATATTTCATGTTTTATACAATAAAACGATCTTATTTAAAACAGTCTTCATTCTTTATTGTTGAGAACTTTGAGTTATAAGATGTATTGCGTTCGTAGTCGACTACAGTCAGCAGCAACAGGTTACGTGTCGTCGCGACACTACTGGTTTTTGCGTATTTCTATGAAATACCTTCCGTAGTACATTTACATACAAACCATAGTAGTTTCGCGGTTGCCTGCTGTTGCTGTCTGTAGTCGACTACGAACTCGTACCTATACTTCTTCTTCTTCTTTGTCAACCGATAGACGTCCACTGCTGGACAAAGGTCTCTTGCATGTACTTCCACAGGTCTCGGTATTGCGCCGCCTGTATCCAGCGGCTCCCAGCGACTCGTTTGATGTTGTCGGTTCACCTAGTGGGAGGTCTGCCAACACTGCGCTTTCCGATGCAGGGTCGCCACTCCAGCACCTTGGGACCCCAACAACCATCAGCTCTTCGAATTAAGTGCTCCGCCCTTTTTCACTTCAGTTTCACGATTCGCTGAGCTATGTCGGTGACTTTCGTTCGCTTACAGATCTCCTCATTTCTGATTTGATCTCGTAAAGATACTCCGAACATAGCTCTTTCTATCGCCCACTGAGTGATATCTGAGCCTTGTTATGATAGCCCATAGTAAGCGACTATGGTTTGGCTCTGTAAGTCATCACTGGCAACACGCACTATTCGAAGATAATCTTCAGGCACTGAGGGGTTTTGGACGAGAAGACATCTTTAGAGCTTCCCGAACGCTCCCGAACTACGTGACTACTTATTCTCCTGTTTATTATTCACGAGGTGAAAGAATTCAGCTACACTTGCAATTCTAGTCCACTCTCGAATGTTACGAAGCCAGGACGACCAACTTTGCGACCCACGTCTTTTCTCGGTTCGGACGGAGCCTGACTTCTTATTTTTTTTCCGGATGGTATTTTATGACCAGAATGACTGTTATAGCGTCACCGGGGTGTTGATGAGCACGAAGCGTCGCCTGGGGGTTAATAACTAGGGCTCAGCCCCTAAAGCTATTAATGCTAATATTTAACTAATATTATTGAGGGCCGATTTCACCAACGTAAAATAAGTCATCCGAGCGTGAATTTGATATTTTGGCAGATTTTCAATACAAAAACTGTCATAACACCCAATTTATTCCTGAGTTAAACGTCACTCGACGCTGGAGCGCACAAGATGACACACCCACACCACCATGCATGGAACTAGGAATAATGACTACGTTCTATTTCTATGCCACCATGTTAAAGATTCAAAAAGTGTCGATTTAATTAAACTAATTTCAACAAAAATTGGATGATATTTTTATCATTTAAAAAAAACATCAATTCATAAGGTCTCTTGCAATCATCTCAACTCATACCTGCTGAATCAATGTATTATTAATTAAAAGTTTATTATAATTATAACAGTATAACACACATGATAGATTCATCTCAATTAGAAAAGATCACCTCAGCAGCCATTTGCTTGTCACTAATTGTTTGCCCTGACTAAGCAATTGTAGAAGATATTATTAATAACATACATTCATATCCATGTCACCTATTCACCATTTGGGCTGTTTAATTGATAACATTAGTTCCCGTCTACGTCCAACATCTACCAAGGTATTAATTACTGTCAAAGTTGCTCCATCTGAATGTAGTGCGAATGTGCCATTGTTCTGAAACATTCACCGCGGGTTGATACCACCGTTATAATTACGAAATTGGGATGCATTATGGACTATTTTAGTGCTAGCTATATGCCAGCGACTGGATCTACGTGTATTTAGTTTTTAAAATCCTGTGAGGAACCTTTGAACTTCTGGGATAAATATGTCTATGTCTATTAAAGGTCCTTAGAGGTCTCCAGATGTCACGATCCGTAACTGTTGCGGCGTGATTGAAGGACAAACCAACAAACAAACACTTCCGCATTTATAATGTTAGTAGAAATGAAATATTATTACTGGTAAACAACAATTAAATATCGCTATTTTAATTTGGACTATTTTATAAGTAAGTACTTGAGTGCAAAGTCAGTCTAACAGTTTAAAGAATCAATGTGACTGACACAAGTGGGTCAAACTAAATACGAGCCCGTTAAAAAATCTTAACCCCATGTTCTGCTTCTGTTCTTTTATTTCGTGGATTCCGAGAGCATTCTGTTGACGGCGGATAATTACGCATCAATCAAGAAGATAGATAGCTTCGGGCAGAGTAAGACGTGTTGGATAGATGACCGCGTTGCGGAAATGTTCTAATTCCGTCGATTGGAAGCTAACGGACGATCATAAACTATATTATTGACTACTCCTTTGCAATTCCCTCAAATATGGTTGAGCGAAGCAAGTCGCCAGCGAAGAAGTCGACCACACTAACAGTATTGTTCGGCAACACTTACCATGTTCAACTGAGTTGTACCTACAACTCAGTTGAACATGGTAAGTGTTCGGAACACGTTATCTAGTAGGTACTACATTTATATCAGTGTTCTACATCAAAGCTGATAAAACTAAGAAGGCTTTAGTAAAATCGCGCGTCGCTTGTTTGAATCCTCTTGAATCCGAGTTTCCTAAAAAATGCAAAGTAATAGGTAAGTACAATATAATAAACAAAATTATTACACGCATTATAGAGAAGAAATATAATGTACTGTACTGTGTGTATGCGTTTGTATGTGTGTTTGACGTCGTGTGTCACATTAAATTGTTCTTATTAATCTACCAGGCCTTTAATTGTAAAGAACAACGGTCTAATTCAGCGCAAAGGAAATTCAATTTAACCGAAATCATCGTCAGTCAATCGGATCGTAATTAGTCAACATCAACGCTGCAGTCATTTGTCGAACACTAATCACCAACTCCGATCCCTAGCTATCGATCTCTTGAACTAATACATTTTGCCCCATCTATACACTTTATTTCCCAGTCGGAAACAAATTAATAAAACAACAAGGTAAATTGCTACTCCCTGAACCTCGACCTCCAGCAAGAAGACTAAAATTCCTGGGTATGATTTTCGCTTTATGTAAATAGATTTAGCTATAGGCTGAGCAAAATGCAGACTTAATTTAAAGTTGCGCAAGATCGAGACATGTGGAAGTCCATACAAGAAACTTATGTCCAGGGGTGGGCGTCTATCGGTGAATAGAGAAGAAGAAGAAGAAATAAAGTGTGCAGCTTTAATTAAGTTCATTACTACAATTCCGAAGCTACTACTAAATACGGATTGGCACGAACTACACTTCGCCCCATTATCGACGCGAGCTTCTCTAATTTGACCAAGGACCAATTAGACAAACTCGAGTGACTTCAAAATGTTACCTACATTTTGAAGTCACCATTCCGTACTGTGATGGTACGGTGTGATCGTCTAAGCTTGATGATTAGTGATTAAGTATATTTGAAGAAAAGTTCATAAAAACAATATTTCAGGAATAAGAGACACGTTGGTAGTTGGCATGTTATCTGTAACTTCGCGGTTTTCCCAAGGCAAAACGGAGGCGCATCGCTCACCTGGGCAATACATTAGCGGGTGGACAAACAGGCTATCATTCCATTCTATCTGGGTACGCGAAGCCCATTGTATTGTATGAGCCTACCTTAAGTAAAGCAGTAGCATAGCGTCACGTCGACGCTATTGGAAGTCCGGAAGGACTTAATTAAGAATATAAGCTAACGAACAGTATAGAATGCATGATTAGCTGGTGAATGTATTTGCCTCCTCTGGGCCATCGCAAGCCGACCGATTCTCTCGAGCACAGGGAACCCTACACCCAGCACGGGGTCCTTAAACATTGTTATGGGGGCACAGACCAGATCTCCCCTTTTTCGCTGCGAAGCGTATATTGCCTTGTCTTTGAGAGACAGGTTCTTTTGAGAGCCGTAGCTCGCCCCATTAACCATGGTTTTGTTTGTATATTCATTGGTTATATTTGATATTTGGTTTGGCCAAACCACAGGCGGGAGCTGATCTGTATTTTGAGAGGGCGTGTATTAGGTGCTGGAAAATCGCTGCCGGTGCGCCACGCTGGTAGCCATGTACTGATATTGCATCAACTTTGACTATCAAAGTCAACAAGTTAATATTTAAAAGCCCAAATCAACCTTGATGTCTCTCATTCCACAATATCGTGGTCACCCTAGCCGTTTCCAATAAAGTCTCTCCTTTACACAATACCCTATGGTCACCCTAGTGCCTTGCACTGCTTAACAATAGGACACAAAAAAAGGTTTAAGTCTCCTACCTGCTTTTGAGTCGCTGCCCGTAGGATGTGTACAACTACTTGACGAAACTGCGGCTTCTCTCGAGTAGTTACTAGTGTTGAAATACCTAATTAAATGCCCTAATCTGTCCATCGTATTAAGCTAGATGAAGTCTAGCTTTCATAGACTGCACAGTAATTCAGAGACTATAGGCTTAATCTTTGATTCTGAAATAGTCACGTAGCTCTTCGAACTAGACCTGTTTAGTTCACTATGAAAGGTATTTATCTGTTTAAATCAAAGTAGCTTACGGTAACTGTCCAAGTTGGAAATAATTAATTACACACAACACAGAACTCCACTCGTTTGGGAGTCGAACCCACGGAGAAATGTAGTAATATCATAGCTATATTTGACCTGACTTAATTTATAATATCGGAGTATGTAATCAGCCTGAAATAAAGTTATTGATCTTAATCAGAACCTCCATAATCTGTGGGAATCGAACCCATCTCGGAAGCTTAAATATTCGTATATCTACGCCTAATAGTTATCTAAGCTTAGCTTTCTGAAATGAAATTCATGATCATACATAGGTAACATGAGGGAATTTATAGACTATATTAATAAAAGAAGTGTTTGTGGATAAAAGAATGAGATTTATTATCAGTTTCTTAAAGATTATTAGAAAAGAAACTGTTTGATTATTTAATTCATGTTTAAGGCGCTAAACTACCTTAAGCCATTAATAGAATAGAATAGAATTATTTTGTTATTCAATTAAATTTTTACAAGTACTTTTGAATAATTAATGAATCTACCACTGGTTCGGAATGCCTTTTCCAACCGAGAAGAACCAGTAAGAAACTCGGCGGTTGCTCTTTTCAAAATAGTTATAATACAGTAATTACTATGCTAAATGTAGTGTTTCCACACATGCACACAATGGGGACAATAATACTTTGTTTATATTTCTACGCACATACCCTAAAAGGAAAGGTTAAGACACACCCCGTATAAAATTATTAGGTCTAAAATTATACATATTTATGCTATAGAAATAGACTCACAGGGTAAAAGTCAGACTCATTAACACTAAACTAGTATATTCCCATCTCTAGGTCTACGTTAGGGTTACTCCTAGGCATAGACTTGACAGACCCCGACAGCATATTTGTCTTTTCCTCCTTCCAAATTAGTATACATAATATAGTCATAAAATATGTTACTATAATTATACCAAATCTCAGATAGCATAATGATAGTGAAGTGCGTCGAATCCTTCTCGATCGATGATATTGAACACTGTGAGACTATTTTATAGTTAAAATCAAATTAAGTACATTACCGAATTCCTCGTACTGTAGTAGGCATCTCACTAATTTACTTATTTCTCGACTAAGGTTTCCCCAAAACTAAGAGAGAATATTTAAGAAGACCTTCCACACTTTTATTACTGAACACAATATCAAATTAAAAATTTGGCCTTATTCAAACTAAAGCTTAATCTCTACCCGCGCGCCACCTCGGTTCGAAGCTGGAAATGCACTCTCGCGTTCCGAGATCGGACCTCCGTTCTCGATCGATGAAACTCGAATGGCCTCGGTCATCCTTGTCTTCTCCTCTCTCCGTCCAAAATCCCCTCTTTCTGCAAAAATGTAAAAACACGCCCACAATAATTTGCTCACATATAATTGGTCGGTCTATTTAGCTGAGTCTATGATAAATGGCCAATGAGTGTAAAGTCACTATAATTTCATCTCAATTGGTTAGACTTAACGCCCTTGTCTAATAATGATGTTTAGACCTTTCTTATTTTTTTCCTCAGCCACACATCTGGTTTCAATCTTTACTCTACCTACAGCGTTTCTCACGAAGTTTGCACTAAAAGAAACAATTTATGGCTTTAGTCCATTATCTCTAAGGGGTTTTGCCTTGTCAATGCAATATTTTTAAATATTGCATTTTTATGGGTTTCCGGCACGTTAGCCTATTGAACTATTTGGAACCCTGCAAGCGTATTGTTTTTAAAGCAATAACTCTTAGAATATTCGTTTAAAGTGCCCTTTTTTCTCTAATGGTTAATTTATCCATTCCATGTATTTTTCTAGCTTTCGAATTTTTTATTATGGTTCGCTGTTTCGTATTTTTAGAGATCCGTATATAAATTAGCGAAAAAATTTTGACTCAGAAGATGACCATCTCACGCTCCCCCAAATAGATTTTGAATACAACTAGTACACCTATGTCTCACCTACATACTAGTTGTTTTGAAATCTATTTCACCCTACACATTCGCTTAATAGTTTCAACTAATCCCTGATCAAATTTTCGCGTTCTAATCGTCCTGTAATGATGTATTTAAATCGAATTTCCGTAGTGGAAACCTAACCTTTCATATATTCCTATAATAACGAATTAGATGGATAGCATTTTAATTTCCTCTAACCTTATCTGTATGGACGCCAACCAGGGTGAATACATTATTATTATATGAAACTTTCTACTCTCTGCCGCCTTGACTATGTTCCGATACGCCTGCTGTCTAATCTGATTCGCGTAACCTACTAGTCTCTGATGTCACCTCCCTATCGTAATTGATAGAAAAAAAGTCCGTTTCCCCCATACTAACATGTTTGGTGTATAGACCGTGGTAGTGTGTGCCACATGATTATAGCAATCTTCTATGTCTGGTAATAAATCCACCCAAGACCGGTGTGACTTGTCACAATACGTCCTGAATAATCTGCCTAATTCTTTATTAATTCTCTCCGTCGAGTTCGGTCGTGGATTTCTAGAAGACGTGTGCGTCCATTCAATGCCTAACTTGTGAACGCCTGACTCGAAACCTTTAAAGTAAAGTTCGCGTCTCTGCCCATGCCTTACTACTGAATCCTATTATCCCCTTCATCACCTTCATCGTTCAATTGATAAACATACCCGGAGATTCCTAGATTACAACTATCGGTCTGTAAATAATAGTTCACGAGAAGTATCGTGTCTAAGAATAATCTCTCAACCTTCTCAGAACAATCGTTTATTACCTGCGTCCATGCCCATCTGGCATTTCGTTTTAGTAATTCGTTGAGCGGTCTAGCCTCCTCGCTCTATCTCGAAATAAACCTTCTAAAATAATTTAATAATCCCAACAATCCTCGTAATTGTTTTATTATTCGAGGTATGGGAAAATCTAGTATGACTTTTACTCGCTCGGGATCCATATGCAACCCGTTTTGTGTTCACTAGATGTCCCAACAGTTTCACTTCTACATATAAGAAACGACACTTTCCTAGCCTACCAGTTAAACCCGCGGTTTCTAGCCTGTCTAGTACTTGGTCTAAGTGTTCTAAATGAAGTCCTATGACCCTGTGGTAAATATGACAATGTCATCTAGATAATTCACACAAAACTCTCGTACTTCTCTTGATATAATATTCATTGCCTTCGAGAATACTACCACAAATGTCTTTAACTCTTGCGGTAAAATACGATAAGTATAGGTTCTCCCCATAAAAGAGAACCCCGTATACTTTATAGAATCCCGATGCAAACGGTATTTGAAAATAAGCATTATTCAAATCAATTAAACTGATATGGTTTCTCCTGTGAAAGGTTTGTAAAATATCAGACGTGAGTGGTGGTAAATCTGCGTCACCTCTCATATGTTTTTTTTTTTTTTTAGTTCTCGCGCGTCTAATAAGAGTTTTATTGACCCGTCCCGCTTCTTAATAAACGTGAGTGGCTACAGTAAGGTATTACCTCCTGTCTCACCATACCTAAACCTTTTAACTCTTCCAATTCATTCTTAATTCAGTTCCCTATACGCTAAGGTACCGAATAACTGTGTTTTACAAAAGTGAGTTTCATCTACCAACTCAATAACATGTTTATGCCTGTTAGTCAGCCCTAACTTGTCCGTAAATATTTTACGATGCTCGTCTAACACCACAGGTAGTAACAGTTTCTTTTGTTTACTAGTTCAAATCGTCTAAGCGATACCTTTTTTTTTTCTTCACCGCCCGATTCCTTTTTTGATACACTACGCCCCACCGGCCTAGTATTTTTGGTTTAATATCAAACTAATCGTGGCAGAATTTGCCTCTCCCCCTAATCTTTCGACCTTACAATTTCGAATCCAGTCTTTCGCAAGACCTAACTCCTAAGTATTCGATAGTCAACATCCATTCACTACCGCAGTTTACTACCTCCTTCACCTACTCTAACCAATCATATCCTAGTATCAATGACCTAGGTAAATGTCGTATAATTAGTACAGGTTTTTTTTACTAAAGTACTACCTCATTTAAACTCTATCAGTACCAACTGATTCGTGCTCTCTCTCAGTGAACAGAATGCACCCTGTTTTTTTGAATTGCTGGGATAGAGTGCTTTCTCTTAAATTAGAGTCGTACAACTCTCTAGTTATCCCGCCAATCTGACTTCTCGTGTCAACAAGTGCATTCATACTTCTACCGTATTGACCACACACATACTTCTGGTTACCTAGATAAAGAATAGTATATTCATACGTCGATCGACTCTTCGAGTTCGTAAAACATCGTGTACGCACTCAAACCTCACTTCAAGCAATACTCACACGTAATGTCTATCTCGTTACACTCTACTATGCTATCAAACTGATTATCCAGTAAGATTTCTATACTTTCAATTTACTCCCGACTGAAAACTATATTCACCATTGTTATTGCCGCCTTTCAACACTCGTTTAAGGCCTCCTTTTACAGACTCTTAAACCCTGTCCTGGCTTCCATCCTTAACTCGTTAAGATTTTATAAACCACTCCTATCTTTTCGCGCTCCGATATATCGCCATTACTCCTTTTACACAACCTTAGACTATCGGATGTCGTTTGTGAGGGAAACCTAGTTTTTTTTTTTTTTTTTCTCTCCCCCACACCTTTCGACTAAGTAAAACCTTCGTCCTCCTTTACAAAAGTGATGGCTAACCTGATCGACCCTGACGATAACCACGCCCCATAGCTGAATTTACTCTACTTGTCTATCTATTTGCAGAGATTGTCGCATCCATAGATCTTTCCCTTGACGACTCGTTGTACCGCCGTCTACCAACCCTATTTCCTACAATACCTCTAGCGATCCCTATCAGCTTGTTAACAATATTTTACTTTAAGCTCCTCAGAAACTTCGCCCCACTCATGATATTGACTTCCTCAGTCCTAGTAAACCATAACCTCTGTATATCTAACGCATAGTGTCTCATTATGGAGTTCACTAAATCCCGTTCGCTAAAAGCAATAGTCAATGATTGCATCGATTCGACCTGTTCAGCAAATATGGTCAGACATGGTCATACCCGAATCGCTTGTATAGACTGTATTAATCAACCTATATCTCACGGATTCCCGGATCTACTCCATCCAATAATTTCGCCTAAATCTGTCTCGAAATCGGCAAACGTAACCCGATCCCTTTGAGTATAATTCCATAACTTTCCGCGCGTTTCCTGTAATACACCCTAACGCTATGTCAATCTCACGATCCACTCCGTTTATTGTCCTAATATACCTTTTTAATCGCTTTAAAAATGCAATAGGATTGGCGAATGATTTCCCATCGAAATTCGGTTTGCTAACCGAAGGTTATATCGCATATAACTTCCGAGTTTCTAAGAGTATTACACTAGAACTCGCGGTCTACTCACTTTCATCATCCGCGATACGCTCTACCCCAACCGTATCGAGTGACGTCACACTCGCCCTTTTATTCGGTATTGCACTCGGGCTCGTACCCAGTTGCTGCAATTTTTCTTCGAACTTATTGATCTTTTGTAAAATCAACTCGCAACGTCGCATTCCCTATTGTCTCTGTTTGCTCGCTCGTTCCTACCTACCGCGCTAACATCTGGTCGGTCCGTCGCTACTCGCTTTGTACTTAGGCCCCTTTTACCTGCCGGCATCGTTACTAATCCGTCTTATCGCGTCTTTTATTATTTGCCGATCAACTCCGACAAATATCAGTCTAATTGTTTCTTTCGTGCAACTTTCGTAAACGCCAAACAGTCTACTCCTTTTTTTTTTGTAATAGCACAATGCTGATACCAGATGTTGCTAAACTAGGGATGTGCTCTGATTTTATGAAATCTCAAAGTTAAAAATAAATAAATCTAAGAAATAAGCAAGATTAATATCTCGATCACTGCAATCAATCTCCTTCTAGAAATCCTGTAAATTGTACATTTATAAAACATGCTGCTTATTTCTGCTCCCCCTATACATAAGATAATAGACATACTGCTTCCTTCTGCCTTCCTATACATAAAATAAATGTACAACACATATTCATATACTAACATGCACAGTGTGTCTTAACCCTTTCAATTAAATATTTCAATTAAATAATTCCTTTCCTCATATACCCAATCATGATTTCTACGTTGTGTTTTATTTTTATTATAATATAGATCTAGTCATATCGTTATTCCGAATACGTACATAGATCCCTGGTCATTCGGCAACAAATTCTGTGACCTAACAAGGCCACAGATGTGACACAGGATGATACATAGATCCTGGTCACGGCACCAAATTCTGTGATGGTACGGTGTGATCGTCTAAGCTTGATGATTAGTGATTAAGTATATTTGAAGAAAAGTTAATAAAAACAATATTTCAGGAATAAGAGACACGTTGGTAGTTGGCATGTTATCTGTAACTTCGCGGTTTTCCCAAGGCAAAACGGAGGCGCATCGCTCACCTGGGCAATACATTAGCGGGTGGACAAACAGGCTATCATTCCATTCTATCTGGGTACGCGAAGCCCATTGTATTGTATGAGCCTACCTTAAGTAAAGCAGTAGCATAGCGTCACGTCGACGCTATTGGAAGTCCGGAAGGACTTAATTAAGAATATAAGCTAACGAACAGTATAGAATGCATGATTAGCTGGTGAATGTATTTGCCTCCTCTGGGCCATCGCAAGCCGACCGATTCTCTCGAGCACAGGGAACCCTACACCCAGCACGGGGTCCTTAAACATTGTTATGGGGGCACAGACCAGATCTCCCTTTTTTCGCTGCGAAGCGTATATTGCCTTGTCTTTGAGAGACAGGTTCTTTTGAGAGCCGTAGCTCGCCCCATTAACCATGGTTTTGTTTGTATATTCATTGGTTATATTTGATATTTGGTTTGGCCAAACCACAGGCGGGAGCTGATCTGTATTTTGAGAGGGCGTGTATTAGGTGCTGGAAAATCGCTGCCGGTGCGCCACGCTGGTAGCCATGTACTGATATTGCATCAACTTTGACTATCAAAGTCAACAAGTTAATATTTAAAAGCCCAAATCAACCTTGATGTCTCTCATTCCACAATATCGTGGTCACCCTAGCCGTTTCCAATAAAGTCTCTCCTTTACACAATACCCTATGGTCACCCTAGTGCCTTGCACTGCTTAACAATAGGACACAAAAAAAGGTTTAAGTCTCCTACCTGCTTTTGAGTCGCTGCCCGTAGGATGTGTACAACTACTTGACGAAACTGCGGCTTCTCTCGAGTAGTTACTAGTGTTGAAATACCTAATTAAATGCCCTAATCTGTCCATCGTATTAAGCTAGATGAAGTCTAGCTTTCATAGACTGCACAGTAATTCAGAGACTATAGGCTTAATCTTTGATTCTGAAATAGTCACGTAGCTCTTCGAACTAGACCTGTTTAGTTCACTATGAAAGGTATTTATCTGTTTAAATCAAAGTAGCTTACGGTAACTGTCCAAGTTGGAAATAATTAATTACACACAACACAGAACTCCACTCGTTTGGGAGTCGAACCCACGGAGAAATGTAGTAATATCATAGCTATATTTGACCTGACTTAATTTATAATATCGGAGTATGTAATCAGCCTGAAATAAAGTTATTGATCTTAATCAGAACCTCCATAATCTGTGGGAATCGAACCCATCTCGGAAGCTTAAATATTCGTATATCTACGCCTAATAGTTATCTAAGCTTAGCTTTCTGAAATGAAATTCATGATCATACATAGGTAACATGAGGGAATTTATAGACTATATTAATAAAAGAAGTGTTTGTGGATAAAAGAATGAGATTTATTATCAGTTTCTTAAAGATTATTAGAAAAGAAACTGTTTGATTATTTAATTCATGTTTAAGGCGCTAAACTACCTTAAGCCATTAATAGAATAGAATAGAATTATTTTGTTATTCAATTAAATTTTTACAAGTACTTTTGAATAATTAATGAATCTACCACTGGTTCGGAATGCCTTTTCCAACCGAGAAGAACCAGTAAGAAACTCGGCGGTTGCTCTTTTCAAAATAGTTATAATACAGTAATTACTATGCTAAATGTAGTGTTTCCACACATGCACACAATGGGGACAATAATACTTTGTTTATATTTCTACGCACATACCCTAAAAGGAAAGGTTAAGACACACCCCGTATAAAATTATTAGGTCTAAAATTATACATATTTATGCTATAGAAATAGACTCACAGGGTAAAAGTCAGACTCATTAACACTAAACTAGTATATTCCCATCTCTAGGTCTACGTTAGGGTTACTCCTAGGCATAGACTTGACAGACCCCGACAGCATATTTGTCTTTTCCTCCTTCCAAATTAGTATACATAATATAGTCATAAAATATGTTACTATAATTATACCAAATCTCAGATAGCATAATGATAGTGAAGTGCGTCGAATCCTTCTCGATCGATGATATTGAACACTGTGAGACTATTTTATAGTTAAAATCAAATTAAGTACATTACCGAATTCCTCGTACTGTAGTAGGCATCTCACTAATTTACTTATTTCTCGACTAAGGTTTCCCCAAAACTAAGAGAGAATATTTAAGAAGACCTTCCACACTTTTATTACTGAACACAATATCAAATTAAAAATTTGGCCTTATTCAAACTAAAGCTTAATCTCTACCCGCGCGCCACCTCGGTTCGAAGCTGGAAATGCACTCTCGCGTTCCGAGATCGGACCTCCGTTCTCGATCGATGAAACTCGAATGGCCTCGGTCATCCTTGTCTTCTCCTCTCTCCGTCCAAAATCCCCTCTTTCTGCAAAAATGTAAAAACACGCCCACAATAATTTGCTCACATATAATTGGTCGGTCTATTTAGCTGAGTCTATGATAAATGGCCAATGAGTGTAAAGTCACTATAATTTCATCTCAATTGGTTAGACTTAACGCCCTTGTCTAATAATGATGTTTAGACCTTTCTTATTTTTTTCCTCAGCCACACATCTGGTTTCAATCTTTACTCTACCTACAGCGTTTCTCACGAAGTTTGCACTAAAAGAAACAATTTATGGCTTTAGTCCATTATCTCTAAGGGGTTTTGCCTTGTCAATGCAATATTTTTAAATATTGCATTTTTATGGGTTTCCGGCACGTTAGCCTATTGAACTATTTGGAACCCTGCAAGCGTATTGTTTTTAAAGCAATAACTCTTAGAATATTCGTTTAAAGTGCCCTTTTTTCTCTAATGGTTAATTTATCCATTCCATGTATTTTTCTAGCTTTCGAATTTTTTATTATGGTTCGCTGTTTCGTATTTTTAGAGATCCGTATATAAATTAGCGAAAAAATTTTGACTCAGAAGATGACCATCTCAGTACCTAAGTAAATTGGTTTGTGCAAGTATGAGCAATTATCAGAATTTCGTCCAAAGTTCGAGTGGTGCTTCATTGGCAGAGACTGAAAATTGGAATATGCATAACTTTCGTTTCTATTTAATAGGTATTTAACTAAAGAGACTAGAGCTTAAAATAGCTATTTATGCAACTGCATCGTAATGAGGGTCATTTTAATTCGAGTGCTGTTTTTGATACGAGGCTTGCCGAGTATCAAAATAGGATAGTACGAGAATTAAAATGACTAATTACGTTCAGTTGCATACAAGATTTTCTACGACAAGGAAAATAAAATCACTAACAAAATACGCCGTAGGCTCATTAAAGTAACAAAAAGTAACTCCGTAAGCCGCCACCATCCGCCTGTGGCGCCTCTGTTGTATGAACGGTACAAAAGTGCCAGAACTCAGAGCCTTAGCTTTAGGTATCCTCTTTTAAGAAGATAACCATTTCGATTCAGCTCCCATACAACGAGCTGCATCGAAATGAGAAGCAAAACCGAAAGAGGGTTCATTTCGACTCAGGTGTCAAATTCGAAATTGGAACTTTTCGATGTTGGAGTAGATAAATATCATTATAATTTCATAATGAGGGGTGCAAGTCTTATTTCGTGGATAGTGTCATAAAATGATTGAGAAACAATGGAAATGGCTAAGAACGAAAGAAAAAAAGGGGAAAAACTATTAAGATAGGTTGCTTAGACAACTTAAGACTAACGAGTACCAGATTTTATTTACAATAATAATTGCCCCCAATTTTTGAATTTATAATTTCATAATCGTCGTTGATTGGTCTTGTCTTGGATATAGTTACCAGGTCGTCGTTATCCAGCACCTTGGGCACAAACTCAGTCTACTTAGCCATAATAGTCGGAAAGTGGTGGTTGACGTCATTTAGCATAATTTAACTTCGAAGGCATGGAGTTATAATAACGCGTATCTTAGCACATCTCCCGTTTTTGTACATCATAAACTGAACCGAATATGATGCAGTTTTTCAGATTAATTTTCTTAAGAGTATTTTTAAGATAAAGACTTTAATAACACGCTTCCAATATCCAACATGAAATAATCGTATAGATTACAGATATTATGTTCGATATTACACCGTTGATTATAAGGACTTTCTTTAGTTTGACTATTATAGGAACTTTATACTTCCTACTTGAATACCTAATACAGGATTTTTTTTAAATCGTTCATTTTCACTTGTTACAAAAGTCGACAACTTCAATAGAATATATTAATGTAACTTCAGAATTAAAGATTGTATTTGTTGCGAATGCATAAAATGTTTTTTCTATGCTTTAAAATCCAAATTCATCCAGCCATTCTAGATTACTTTCCTTTAATATAGTATTGAGTTTTCATATTACATTTGGTAGAGCATAATGTTCGATACACATTATAGTACAACGCAATACCGGATTAGTTCCAGACAAATGATTCCATGGTTATATTGCTCTAATCGTTGATATCGATTGGTTGGATGGCTTCATAATTAAATATCTTTCAGCGTACAGCAATTTGGCTCGTGGCTCGGTTCATTAGTTTTGGGTTAACAAGCTTAGGGTTAGGAGGGGAGAACTCTGTTTGGTGATTTAATGTAACTGTAACGTTTATCGTACAATTTTGATGAAAAATTAATGACAAAAATACATGAGACCGATTAGAGTCAATTGGCTTAGCATCCAGCTGCCCACAAGATAGTGTAAGAACTTATTACATCGTAATAAATTCTACATAAAATTATTATAATTAAATAGTTAAGTTTTTAAAATCACGCGGGAACCCTTTGCTTTTCCAGGAAAAATAAAGAAAAATGTAGTCTACGTCACTCTTCTCCTCAATAGCTATACCCATGCAAAAATCACATTGTACCTTTGCTCCGTTGCGGTGCGGTGTGATTGAAGGACATACCAACAAACAAACACACTTTTGCATTTATAATATTAGTAAAGTACTTAAACATTTATTATTGTCAAAGCTACTTTTCACGGAAAAGAGATGGAAACATACACCGTCCCTTTCCCGTCCATACTAAATGTCAGATTTGTGCACAGTTAATGTCTTCCCTAAAATGTTTGTGTAAACTTTTAAAGTGTGCACTAGACCTACTGCTTACTGAACCGGTGAAATAAATAATTTTATTTGTGATTGAAAAAAATACTTCACGAGGTTGCCACTTGCCATGCTTAGTACCCAATGAATTGAATTGAATTGATAATTAAAAACTCATATCATTCATAATTTCAATGCCTATAATTTTTTCGCGTAAAATCACCTTTTTTTTATTCAAGCAAGATTCACGATGCGTTCATCAAAAATATTTGGTACTCCAAAAACTTAAAGCGTCTTCAATATATTATGTAATGTAGTAGGGATATATCTGTTTTTATTAAAATACAACGAATCAACCTTTTCCCTTTGGGGCTATGCCAAGTAGTTATTTTTATGGTCCACCTGTCTACTGATTTGTTTGTAGATATCTGCAGCACTGAGTCAGAATAGCGACACAAAGATGTTCCTGGTAAGCTATGGACGGGGTTAAAACAAATGGGGAGGAGAAAGGGGCTCTCATCTTCACTTAAAAAATAATTATAAAATGTGTATTTAATTTTTATGAGATTATTTTTTGATAAGAAATAAGTTGCTTTTGGAACGAAGTTCCTTAAGGCGCGTTGCGGAGGGCACCTTAGCCTGCAAAAATCGTCCGTAACGTTAAATAAAAAAGCGTAAGATTTTATACATTCTTTGATGGCCTAAAAATCTTATATAATAATTTCAACAAATTGTGCATCGCTCCCGTGGCGCAATCGGCTCGCGTGCGGCTGTTAACGGAAAAGTTGGTGGTTCGAGCACACCCGGGGGCACGCAATTTTATTTTCATTTTTTGTTTTATAAAATTATTTTAATTTTAATATATTATAAAATCGCTATTTATGCTTCCCTGGGGTCATTTTGATTTTTATCGATAAAAAAATCATGACAAAAAATGTATACCCGAATTTTCTTTATACCTCGAAGAGAACCTCAAATTAATATTTTTATAATAAGGAACTTCGTTCCTGTATGGTGTCCCAGGACACCACACGACATTTTTTAATTATTTGTATAAATATTACGGTAAATACAACAAATCAGTTAAAATTATTGCAAACCAAAATGCGGGAAGGATGAATTTAGGTCACGTCTCTCTTTTATGACAGTTTCGGGCAGGCGTTGCCTCCAAATAGAAATATACAAACCGAACAAAACTCTATATTTTTCACTTATTATATTCCATTATTAACAATCACTATTTTAAGACAACTATTTTATTTCCTCGCGTGTTGTAAGTCCGAGTGGCCTTCATATGAAAATCTGCAATAATCCATTGACTTTGATAGGCATTAAAATAAATATTTAATGGAGCGTTTTGGAGCGCTCGAGGGTGACTTCAGCTTTTAAGTTATAAATGAAGAAAGACTCTTTAACGTTCGATGCCTGTTTATTATGTCAAATTATAATTTAATGATTTTTCATAACTTAACATTCAAATTAGATTTTTTCGACTTATACACTCTGATCTTAGCGTACTTATCAACATAATGTTATTATGACTTAGACGTAGTATACAAAGTGTGTTTTTACTATTTAGGTGTAATTACATAGTACAAGTTTAAAAATAGTATTTGTAACTTACGAAAGTTAAAATTCAGAATGTAAAGTGCTGCTTATACCCAACAAAGCCCCCGCGCCCCGTCGACTCTCCTCAGTCATTCACTGGCGCTCATTTTGTCCTCATCCATTGAAGGCCCCTAAAAAGGTACAGTTCATTTCGCGCCGCTTTGTGTCTGAAATAGGGCCTTTTCAGTGCAATTCACCAATCGAGGATCGTATACTTACGAAGGACTTTTTTTACTATATTTTTTTGTTTGTTAGAAAGCTGAAAATAGTTTGTTTACTTTACAAACTATTTTCAGCTAATAGCATAATTGCATGAAGCAGTGATAGCCTAGTGGTTAGGACTGTGGTCTCCTATTCGGGGGGTCGCAGGTTCGATCCCGGGTACGCACCTCTGACTTTTCGGAGTCAAGTGCGTTTAAGCAATTAAATATCACTTGCTTCAATGGCGAAGGAAAACATCGTGAGGAAACCTGCACACCTGAGAGTTGATAATACTCTTGAAGGTGTTTGAAGTCCGCCAATTCGCATTGGGCCAACGTGGTGGACTATGGCCTAAACCCTTCCTTCTCTGAAAGGAGACCTGCGCTCAGTAGTGAGCCGTTAATGGGTTGCTAATGATGATGATGATGAATAGTATAATAATACTAATCGATTGCAATAGGTACCTACACAAATTTTCTTCTTGCGCAGTTGACGCGCGGTGTCTATAATATTAATTTAGCAGCGCACGCGCTTGTCAACGCTTGTTGTTGAGAAGACGCCAAAGCTGAAAATTTAAACTAGACAAAGACAGGATTCAGTCCCGATAGAGGTTGTTGGCCCATGTAACTAACTGAGCCTCAATAGCCCAACGGTTAAAGGTGCGGACTGAAAACTGAAATGTCGCAGGTTCGAATCCCACCCGTAGCACTATTGTCGTACCCACTCCTAACACAAGCTTTCCGCTTATTTAGAGGGGATAGGAGGATATTAGTCAACTTTAACTTTATAGCTGATATTCTTTTTAAAATTAAAAAAAAGCTATCTACACTCCCCAGTCAACAGTAAAAACGTCAACGAATATGAAAGTTGAGTTGACAAAGACTAAAGTAATGCTGTAGTTACTACGTCCGTAGGTCGTCTTATGATTTTCTTTGAAACTTTATTTTAACTTGAGCACTGTAAGTAATGTATTCGGTGCTAGAAATTTAAATCCAGCCGTTGCAGCTTCTTTGCATATTCTTCAACGCTGTTATTTTAAGACTCGTATTATTGGACGGAGAAACTAATATTTTTGATTTTACTTCTTCAATTTTGGTATTTTAATTTGCTTGCATTCTCATTCACTTTTCAAAGAGTTAGAGTTTCTTTTCTCAGAAGAATAACTGTATACCAAATAATATGGACATTGGACATCCTAATAATATTATATTACGTAAAAGTATGTTGCATGAAGTTCGCAACTTGGCCAGAGCGGCGTGGTGGAGTATGGCCTAGACTAGGAATTCCCAAACTATTTTGGTCAAGAGACCCCTTTTCCATGATAAACTGAAACCTCAGACCCCCATAGCCAAATTACTTTAAAAATACTATCTCTAGTTTTTTTCCTATTGATACAAAATACTTACCAATTTATTAGACCAATCAGATTTCGTTTATTTCGACCCCTGGGAAGCCGATTTCGACCCCAAGTGTACGATATCGACCATTTTGGAAATCCCTGGCCTAGACCCTACTCTCTCGGAGACGAAACTCGTGCTCAGTATTGGGCCGGTAATGGCTTGAGATGAATTATTTTCCTCCCGACCGAAACCGGTCACGTCGGCCAACGTCCTAAGATATTACGGGATATGCCATCTGCGCGCGAGATATTATAGTGCACAAGTGTGTGCTCAAACATATTTGCACTCTCTATTCCCTCATTCTCATAGTCCGATGGGACGGGCTCCGACTAAACCAGCGATCAGGTGCAGGACCGATGGCTTTACGTGCTCTCTGAGGCACGGGGGTGACTCACCGCCAACTTCCTAACTGAGAATTTTTACAGAAAAACGCAATATAATTTTTATGCACCGAATTTTTTTGATGAATTAATGAAAAGGAATAGGTAGGGTACAATAGAGAGATGCAAGCAAAACAAAGAATACGATAGTAAATAAAAAATTCAGCCATTCTATTCCAACACGAGCAAAGGAAAAAGGAAATCTTCCATTCGACGAAGCGAGCAATGCTTCCGTCAGGTAAAGGATTACAACTGGCAAAAGCTTTAACGGCATTCGGCCTACTTGAAAAGGGAAGCTCTCTATAATGCCTTCGTATTATCCATTTGAATTTTCTGGTGCTTAGATTTCGTGTTGTCAAAATATAATATATGACCAAATGATTTTTTTCTTTATAAGTAACTAGCGACCCGCCCCGGCTTCGCACGGGTAGTGGAACATATTACGCCTATGCTTTGCAAACTCCTTAGAATGTTCCATAAGTTATACCTTGAACAGCATATTGAACAGTACGTAGGCTTATTTAAAAGAAGTATCGCTAGGAAGCGCTCGGCTATTATTACATCCCGCGGAGCGCGCTTTACATTATTTTGGCGCGCGATCGTTTTTATTTTGCGATAACTCCTAAGATATTCATTTAAATTGTATGATGTAAAGGACTGTCGTAATGTGCATGAAACGCATAAGGTAACTAAGGTGTTTAAGTTGTTAAGGATTAGTACTGTATCTGTCTGCATCAGATTACCAATTACCGCATAGTACGTGACCATTTTTTTAGAAGTTAAAATTGGTATATTGAACTATCCTTAAAAGATAGATATATGCCATCCCAGATTTTTTGTAAAAAATTATCCCATCATACCACCACCATACTTTTTTTTTTGTTATATCTCAAAGGGGTTAGCCAGCGTTTTCGATGAAAGCTACCAGGCGGCTTAAATTTTGCCGACATTGTCAACAATTATCGTCATATTTCAACCAATTTACACAAAATTTAAACATATTACACACTTAAACCTTTGTCATGAATCACCCTATCTATTGATGAAAACCGCATTAAAATCCGTTCAGTAGTTTTTGAGTTAATTGCGAACAGACAGACAGACGCGGCGGGGAACTGTGTTTTATAATTATGTAGTGAAGGTAAAGCTGCTATTTAATTGACCGAGTGAAGCGAGTTTGCTTCGGTGCAATGTCTGTCTATTTGTCTTTCTTTCTGTTTGTCTTATAACTCCTGCATTAATAAACATAATTACTTCTTGATCAAAATTAATATTACGTAAACCTGTGGCTCAAAGCCGAAGCCATCTTGGATCAAAAGATGTCTTAAACGTTTCTTTTTTTGCACTGCATCGGTATTGTGGTAGAAATTTGACAATAATTATATAAAATGTTGAATAGAACGACTTCGATAAACGTCCACAGCTGAACAAGGTTTCTTTCAAGAATATTAAAAAGATGCAATTATACTAAAGCGTCATTTTACTATAGGATAAAATCTATCTCTATCTTTAGGTTAACGTTAGCATTTATAATTCGGAAAACTTAATTTCTATGCAAGCTAGACCGCATTACTATATACTTTGACCACACTGTTTCATTAAAATATTAAATTTAACCGTCCGCTAAACGCTTATCATACTTAGTATCATGTTGCTCTCCATTTTGCTAAATTAAGCAACCCCCTTGAGGGCAGGTTGTGGCCAACAGAGTAGGTAGTTTAGTAACTCTTGTTTAATCCCCACAAACATCATTAGGAATTCCGCTTTATACCTGAGCTATATGTGTACAATTTTAATGTACCCAGTGCTGCTCTGGTACTCTGTATTAATAGAGCAACTGAGAGACCTCTACCTTAATAGAGATTGTATCAACCCTTAAATGATTCTGCAGGGGTACCTATTCACTAAAATAAAACTCACTCGTCAATTATGTCTAATATGGCATAATTTGACATAATTAGTAACACAGAATAAGATAGAGAATGGAAGGCATTCGCTCCTATTTTGTATTAGGACATGTGAAATGAGTTTTTTTTTCGAAGTAAGTTTGTATTTTACTGAATTGGGCTGCTGATCTGAAAAACAATTTGCTTGAAATGTTTTAGACTTTTACTCATTTATCTTTGTGTCTTAGTCCTCATTGTTGAGGGTCATGGTCGCATTTCAAATTAAGTATGTCAAATTGTGGTTAAAGGTTTCTGAGGGTACTAATTTCGTTTGCTCCAGCAATCCAGAGAGACCAGCCATACATAGAAAGAATAAAAGGCAAGACGTAGTCTAGGTGCGACAGTCATATCAATCGAATGCACTGATGGCTTTTTTTCGACTTTGGAGGTCTGGTCTGATCTTGGGGTCCCGAGATGCTGGAATGGCTAACCCACAGCGTTTTAAGACCCCCTGCCCCTGCTAGATGGACTGTACGATCTCAAACGAGTCGCTCGTAGACGCTAAACCGTGATAAAAATCGCATGTCATTCTCCAGTCCTCAACTACTTATACCCATGCAAAAAATCTTAAAAAACATAAAAAAAATGTTGATAATTTTTTTTTTATATACTTAAAGGAAGTCATTAGCATAAACAACAAGAGTGTCTAACAACACGTACAAAGAATTACAATAAGTACTTGTAAGCTAGCTAGTACTCTATTCATAAGAATGGAGTAGGTGCTAGCTACTAATTTTAGATACATTTACAAAGAGATTAGGTATAATTGTTATATCAGTGAAGTGGCTTAAGAGTATTAGCTCTCGAAACCGTGGATTATCGAGGGATCAGCGATGGGGAAGATAACATTGCGGTTGTAAGCCGATTTAACTTGTAACGGATTTTAGAGTAATGTTTACTCCAATTCGGTATGTTGGGACCAGAAACATTGTATGTGACTAAAACAACATGCGTTAGCTGATCTGGCTTTGTAATCCCTCTTGTTTAAAAGATAATCAGGAACCAACGTGTGTTCCCATGTTCCGAACCTATGTAACGAAGCCATGCGTGGTTCAAAGCAGATTGCAATGCATCGTGGACAAGAATAATGTGTACAGACCCCGAGCCATGAAGTTCGATCTTTGAACGTAAATAAATGTCGATTTTCATGTCTCTGACTCCAAAAACATAGAGGAGTTTATATAACCTTCCAACCTCCATTTCAGCCCCTTAGGGGTGAATTTTCTTAAAATCTATTCTTAGCTGACATCTTCGCTCTAGAGATAAGATAAGTACACACATTCATACAGTGAGTGTTGCCAGTTATTTACGGGATTCATATTATTATGAGGCTCATAGTCGCTAACTATGAGCCTCATATGAAGGCTCAGGGTCACTCAGCGGGCGATGGAGCTGAGAGCTATGCTCGGAGTATCCCTGCGAAATCTTAATTAGAAATGAGAACCAATATTTATATCTATCTGCTAGAAATTATGGATCCCTACTGAGTTCTAAAAACCCACAAAATCCTCGAAAAGAGATGATTGTGCAATAGTTTATTTTATGAAGAAATAAAATTTAAATTGCAACAAACGTCGCCCTTTATCGCTGCAATAAAGAGGATGACCCTCGTAAAAATAACTTTATGTCCGACGACTACATAACCCACAGACGTGTAGTGAAACAAAAGTTGGGAACAATGTTTAGAGGTCGCCTGCTACTTGTTTATGTCCTAAAATAATCACCCCCGAGGTCGTGTCGGCCGATAAAGGGTGGCTTACTACCAGGGCGTGATTTGATCTGGAGTCTTGTTCGCATTAAAATATCATTATTAATCCTTAATAATCCTTACTTCCTTATTAACATTATAAATTCGCAAGTGTTTTTTTGTTAGTTTGTTGGTTTGTCCTTGAATCACGCTGCAACAGAGCTACGGATCGACATAATTTTTTGAATAGTATACAATAGAATAGAAATATTTTTTATTCAAATAAACTTTTTTACAAGTGCTTTTGAATCGTCGATGAGTCTACCACTGGTTCGGAATGCCCTTCCTGCCGAGAAGAACCAGCAAGAAACTCGGCGGTTGCTATTTTTAAAACAAGTTTACAATACAATAGATATTATGCTATGTATCCAGTGTTTCCACGATGATGGGAAGTTCCAAAAATGCATACTACTTACAATTATTCGATACATATTAAGATGGGTAGACGCTACTTCCCTTATAACTCTTTCAAGGATAAATGTTCATCATCATCATCATCATCATGAGCAACCCATTAACGTCTCACTGCTGAGCGCAGGTCTCCTCTCAGAGAAGGGTTATAGAGACTATATTTATAGGGTTTGGTCCAGCACACGGGCCCAATGCGACCTGGCATACTTCACACACCTTTGAGAATATTTAGAAGAACTCTCATGCGTGCAGGTTTCCTCACGAAACGCACATAACTCCGAAAAGTCAAAGGATCGAACCTGCGACCCTCCGAATAGGAAACCGCATTCCTAACCTGTCACTGCTGGCCACTAGGTTGTCCACTGCTGCAGATGTTCAATTTATCCAAATGTAATGGTATACATATACAACACTCTGTGGTAGAAAAAAAATATGTTCTCAATAAAAGAAAAATACAAAGAGCTATAAAAGAAAGGAATTACTGTTTGCAAAAAAAGCCGAGTAAACATTTTATAGGTCGGCTAATTCCGTTGTTTGTCTCGGAAACCGTTCAATAGCTTACAAAACATTTGGGTCGCTTTGAAAAACCTGTTATATCCCGAAAATGTTGATTTTTCAACCGCATTTCAAAGATTGAAAGCAGACAATAAACACGTTTTTGGAAAACTACCCTTACTAATATTATAAATGCGAAAATGTGTTGTTTTGTTGGTTTGTCCTTCAATCACGGCGCAACAAAGCTACGAATCGATGTAATTTTTGGCATTGTTACTGTTGAGGTCGGAGAGTGACGTAGGTTACTTTTTATTCCAAAAAAACAAACAATTCCCTCGGAGTTTTTGTCGAAAGCATCTATTAGATGTGCGTACGAAAATATTGCAACGATGGGAATTAAACCATTGACCTTCAGTTTAAGTTCGCACCCTTAACCATTGGGCTATAAGAGGCTTCTTAGCTAGATACCTATACCCATTAAATACTCGTATATAGTCTTAACTCTAACTGCAAATGTTCACGTTGCTACCAAGTTACTAAGGAACTGGTAGAACTAATACGAGAAACTCACCTCGGTTCCATTAGAGAACTGCGAGTTGCGAGGAAAGATGCGGTTGACCGAGACGAACTTAGTTAGATCATTTCACGCTTAAGACGTTATACTTGGATTACTGAAGTTTTCCATAGTTCGATAGTACCATCCACGAAATATAATAACAATATATTGATCTAAGAAGTAGTGGGCTCAATAAAGCGGAAATTCATGCATTCGTAATAATTCTCCGGCTATCTACAGGAGATTTTCAAATAAATATCCTTAACTAGGCACTAATATTCTTCTTCTTTATCAACCTATAGAGTATAGACGTATACCGTATTGAATGATTTGATTTATGATAAATAATCATGGTTGAGCGAAGCAACGGCTGGATCATGCGTCATACTCGTGAACGGGTTCCACCGGCGGGAATGGGGCTGATTTCTGTCTGCCCGTCTTAATATGTGTTGAATTGTAGTACGCATTTTTGGAACTACCCCTCATTGTGGAAATATTTTATTCTGTTATATTCTAACAAGTTGCATGGGATAAATCGGCTTGGCATCCAGCTGCCCACAAGATAGTATAAAAATACGTGTGGCACTCGGGGACTGCCGCGGTAAAGCTATTGCATAGCATTTTTAACCGACTTCCAAAAAGGAGGAGGTTCTCAATTCGGCCGGTATCTTTTTTTTTTTTTTTCTATGTATGTCCACCGATTTCTCCGGGATTACTGGACCGATTCGCGTGATTTTTTTTTTAATCGACAGAGTATGTTTGCGAAATGGTCCCATAAAAATTTTAACCTTCAACTCCTCAAGCCTGATGCTGCAGGCTAAAACTATGGCGATTTAGGAAATTTCGATTACGAATTGATATTGTAGGTAACAAGTATGGACTACATCATGGAGCTCGAGGTCCTAGCTCCTCAATCATAGGATACTACACTTAAAAGCTTAAAATAAAAATTCTTTTCAAAAAACCGACTTCTAACGCCACTACAAAGTATAAAAATAATTTTAGTTTGTCCACGTTTGTTGAACCGACTCGCGATGCTCGCTCGACTTCTACAAACGAGTCTATCATATTCTGTAGCGTCGCGCATCGGTTTCATAGTTTGTATATAGGCCCGCCCAACTTCAACAAACGTGGACAAACTAAAATTATTTTTATACTTTGTAGTGGCGTTAGAAGTCGGTTTTTTGAAAAGAATTTTTTTTTATCAACTTATACAATTATAATATTTATGCAATATTTTTTTTTTAGTCTCGATCCGTGCGAGCTTCGTACAGTCTACACGCATACGTCTAGTCGCACGCACACAAACACCGTGCCGAAGTCTGCCGAACTGAAACGACGTTAGACGATGCACGGCTTTCAACGCCGCACGGCTGTGCCGGTCGGAGTGGGGGGTGTTAGGTTTTTTCGTTACGGAATTTCTTGATTCGGTCACCGCGCTCAAAGCCCGCGATAAAAGCTCTGCAATAGCTTAAAAACTTATTACAATGTATCAGCAGAATCCGCTTTCCGAACTGGCGGTAGAGTCAGGGAAAATACTATATACTGTCGTATCTCATCGGCCTGTCATGTGCCTAGGACTTAGGATGGATTAGGAGTATTTGAATGCGCACAGGCACAATTGAAAATATAAGTGTGTGTACGTTTTTAAAGGGAGTTCCCTCACGCTCACTACGGTGTACCTGTATAGTTCTTGCAATTCACGAGGGCGACTGACTTATGGTTGTGTGTGTGTAGTATCTGTATAAGTGTGAGCGAGCGCAATGCTCGCGCCTGCCCGCTCCCACCTAGGCTTTGACAGGCACGCACACTTATGCAATGTGCATGTACACGAAGTAACCACGAGTAAGGCTCACACGCCTTCGTGAATTGCAAAAACGGTACTTTACAAAATTTCAATAACAGCGCCCTTAGCTAAGTTACACTTCGTTGTATCTATTCGCTTTCACCGATCGTTAACGCTTGAAGGTTTGGCTAGGGCTATACTATACTATACTATACTATATATAGGGCTATACTATACTATATATAGGGCTATACTATATATAGGGCTAGGCTAGGGATCAAAGACAGAACTGTATTGGTAATATTTCGCGCCATTGTTTTATAAATGTTATTTTAGCATTTAAAATGCATAAATTATTCTCTGTAGTGTCCATTTTTAAATGCACACTATAGTAAATTAGATAATTTTACTATTGTACCTTGTTTGAGTTTCAAAATCGCAAACTAGATGGCGCTGTAGCCCTAACCAAACCAAGCGTTAACGATCATAGAAAGAGAATAGAAACGATCCAATGTAACTTGGCTAAGGAGACTGTACGCTTGTACTGTGTGGCTTGGCTAAGTACTGCCCGTACTGTCTTCTCCTCTCATTCTTTTAGTGTTTTTGTAGGACGTTACTTAGATATAATATATCTATTATATAGCCGTACTAGCTATTTGTATGGAAAATATTAGTGCCGTATCACTTAATTTGAAAAGGTCACCACTGTCCCGCAACGCGTTAACAAGTTAGGTAGGTTCCTAGACAGACGAAAGTTTTAGTTCGCATGGGAAACTAAACTCGGTTAAATTCAAACCGTACGAGTAAGTTCCCGAGTTAACCGAGGTAGCATTAATGGGCTTAAATCCCATTTCCTTACTATGCTTATGTCATTTAAACTTGCGATTGGAAGTTATAATAATATCGATAAATATTTCACTAAAAGATAGGTATATAACTCCCTTTGACGGTATTCCGCTCTTAATTTGGTACAACATGGGGTACTTCAAGGGGCGGACAAACAAATTCCTGGAAAGCCGGCAAACCATTGGTGGTGCCTCTGGTGCTACAAATGTTCATGGGCGGCGTATAGGTATATCTAATCCAAATATACTAGTGGTTCGCCCCGAACTGAGACCTCGCGGTATCCCATAAGGTAGTTTTAACTACTTATAATATTATATTGTAATTAAAACGCGCCGAATCTGATGACGTCAATCGTCATCTGCTTTCGTGGATGGGATGCGTATTTACAATATTAAAGACAGCGCCATCTATTAACAGTATAGTGAAGTTTTGTTAAAAACATTGATGCCCATTAAAACTTAAATAATTTCGTTTCTTTATAATATTTATCTAATCTTAGTATTTGTTGTTCAAGTACAGAATATAACTCAAATTATGTGTAAGTTTCAATTTTTAAAATAAAGTGGTTTTAGAGTTCTAGCCTCGAATAAAATCTCCACTTTGAAAGCCCCCCATTTCGTCAATTTTAGGAAAAAAAAATGAAAAAAAATACTTTTGTACTCTGTTCCAAATTATCTTTAAAATGAGGTACTGCAACCCTATGAAATGCAAAAAATTTTATTTTACTTCGCATTCGCTTCTATGAGAGCCCCCCTGAAATAAAGATTTTTATAACTTTTTAAGCCATTTTTGGCTGGAGGCCATCGGTTTACATATCATATCTAAAATTGAAGTAATTACGTTCAATAATTCAGAAGTTATAACTTATAAGGCTCTGACAGACGGACGCACGGACAGACGGACGGACGGACAAGTGCAAATCGCTCTAGTAAACTCAGAGACCTTCGCTTCGCTCGGTCGATAAAAGGAAAAGGTGACTAACTGACTGACTGATCTATTAGAACACAGCGCAAATCCCTGGACTGATCGGAATCGGGGGTAAACAGATTATTATGACGTAGGCATCCTCTAAGGTAGGATTTTTGAAATTTCAACCCCTAAGTGGGTAAAATAGGGGTTTGCATAATCGAACTTAATAAGTCATCATCATCATCATCATCATTAGCAAACCATCTACGGCTCACTACTGAGCGCAGGTCTCCTCTCAGAGAAGGGTTATAGGCCATAGTCCACCACGCTGACCCAATGCGAATTGGCGGAGTTGACACACCTTCGAGAACATTATGAAGAACTCTCAGATTTGCAGGTTTCCTCAGGATGTTTTCCTTCACCATTGAAGCAAGTGATATTTAATTTCTGAAACGCACTTGACTCCGAAAAGTCAGAGGTGCGTACCCGGGATCGAACCTGCGACCCACCGAAGAGGAGACCACAGTCCTAAGCACTAGGCTATCACTGCTTCAACTTTACTTCAACTTAATGAGTAGGCGCGGGCAATAGCTAGTAATATACAAGTGGGACATAATTATTAACGAAAATTCAGAAATATTTCGGGTTCCGAGAACTAATGGATTTTCTAAAACAAGAGCTTGAGATGTTGTAGAATAAATTAATAATCTAAATATCTTCCACCCTGCTGTAACAATAACTAGCAAGATAATATCATAAGCACAACACAATGTTAATATTAAATCGGATAATATGAAACTTGTCGGAGAGAAAATCTAATAGGGCCTTCAAGCTAATATCGGCAACATTCCTTCTTGACGGCAAAAAGCACCTAATTACGAATTCTGTGATTTCTATAAGATATGGAGAAGCAATTAATTTTTCAAGTAAGTAATTTTTCAATGCTCGTAAAATGGATCTTAAACATCGCTTTCAAAATTGTAAAGTAGACTTTTACCACACGTGTGCAATTAAAATATAAGTACAGCAGTACTAGTACTTAATACATAAAATAACACTTGTACTACTAGTGGTTCGCCCCGAACTGAGACCTCGCGGTAACGGTATTCCATCATTATTCATTCAATCGATACATGACGACCAAAACTGACATTATTATTATGCCTGTTTTCACCAAACATACCTAAATTATCCCCTAAGTAGGAGTCTCTTTACAAAGAAAATTAAAATTTGAAAATTACTGATGTCCATTAAAAATCAAATAATCTCGTTTCTGTATAATATTCATATAATTTTAGTATTTGTTGTTCAAGTACAGGATATAAGTGAAATAAAAAAATAAGTTTAGCTTGAAAATACATAGCCGATTTTACTAGAGAGCGTCTTCAAGAGAGCGTATTAAATCTCCACTTTGAAAGCCCCTATTTCGTCAATTTTAAGGGAAAAATTAAAAAAATATATTTTTGTACGCGGTTTAAAATTATCTTTAAAATGATATATGTAACAATTTTATGTAACGCGATAAAAAATTTTTTACTTCACATTCACTTCTATGAGAGCCCCCCTCTAATAAAGATTTTTATAACTTTTAAAGCAATATTCGGCTGAAGGCCATCGGTTTACATATTATGTTTAAATTTGAAGTAATTACGTTCAGTAATTCAGAAGTTATAAGGCTCTGACAGACGGACGGACGGACGGACAGACAGACGGACGGACAAATGCAAATTCATTCAAGTAGACTCAGAGACCTTCGCTTCGCTCGGTCAATTAAATAGTAATATACACACATCAAAAGTGTCTAGGGATCAAGCATTTTTATGCGGATTTCTTGAGATTGAGATGTGGCTTTGTAATAAATTTATGATTTTATAAATTTATATGGATCCTTTTTGGTGCATTTCATAATTTGAATCAGGAACTGTCAATCAAATTCGAGTAAAAGATGAAAATCAGCTGTCAATATTTTCCCTATAAAAACATACAACGCATTGAAGACATTATTAGTGCTACTGTTTCCCTACTACTGATTAAAACCAACGTTATTATGGAGCGGCGACGTCATTTAAGCAGGGAAGAAATGCTCAGAGCCGTGGGAATGATAGAAGCTGGTTCCCGGCAACGTAGGGGAGACCTGGGATGAATGTAACAATTTTCAATTTTCTCGTAATATCTGACAGAGTTTTTTGAATATGAAAATTCTTATCAATACATATGATAGATTGGTCTTTCAAGTATCTTTTAACACCAGCATAAATGCAACTGATGTTATAGAATTTGAGAAAAATGACCAAATATAACTAGTGGTTCGCCCCGAACTGAGACCTCGCGGTAACGGTATCCCATGATTATTCATTCAATCGATACATGATAACCAAAACTGACATTATTATTATGCCCATTTTCACCAAACATACCTAAATCATCCCCTAAGTAGGAGTCTCTTAACGTAGGTAGCTCCTAAATACAATCCTAAGTCCTAACATCCGTCCCAATATCCTTTTAGGTGTCCCGTACAGGATCGTGATAAATAAGTTGACAGAAAACATCAATCACCTAACTTATAGGTAGCCCGTAAAGGTTAGGGAACGTTAGTGAAAACATTGAATTATTTATCAAACATTGAATTTAACTCGTAGTTCCATGGGAATAGTTACTGACTGCGCCATCTATTAGCATTATTGTGAAGCTATGTTGATGCTATATGAATTACTGACGCCCATTAAAAATTAAATAATCTCGTTTCTTTATAATATTCATATAATTTTAGTATTTGTTGTTCAAGTACAGGATATAAGTGACCTAAAAACATAAAATCAGTTTGAAAATCCATAGCGGATTTTTCTAGAGAGCGTCTTCAAGCGAGCGTATAAAATCGCCACTTTGAAAGCCCCCCATTTCGTCAATTTTAAGGGAAAAATTAAAAAAAATATATTTTTGTACTCAGTTCAAAATTATCTTTAAAATGATACGTAACAATTTTATGTAACGCGATTTTTTTTTTTTTTACTTCGCATTCGCTTCTATGAGAGCCCCCCTGAAATAAAGATTTTTATAACTTTTTAAGCCATTTTCGGCTGGAGGCCATCGGTTTACATATTATATCTAAATTTGAAGTAATTACGTTCAGTAATTCAAAAGTTATAAGGCTCTGACAGACGGACGGACGGACGGACGGACGGACGGACAAGTGCAAATCGCCCTAGTTAACTCAAAGACCTTCGCTTCGCTCGGTCGAAAAGTGGAATTTGTTACAACCATCCCTACCCATAGGGATGATTGTAACAGTGTATGGGGAGGGTTGTAACATTACAAATGAAAACGAAATTGCTTGCATAATCACCTTATTTATAATAAATTAGCCATTTATGTTTTACATAAGGATCACGAATATGAAAAAAAAAACAATAAACATTTCTAGAAAACATAACAATCTTTTAAAATTAACATTATATGTATTTATAAATGAGATTTCGTTATTAGTGCTGTCAACATAAGCCCGTAGCTTACACTCTAGGCATTGCACCCACTTTTCATTGGACCTGCTGTTTGATAAGGGTTCCATACAAATTAAACAGAAACTATCTTCATCGTCTGAACGATCACTGTCTTTTGTCATTTTAGCATTTTTTTTCTTCTTTTGTGCTCTATTTCTTTGGTTTTTTATTGTTTTCTTTTCAACTGAAGGCCTTTATTTATCTTGTCTCTTTAGCAGTCCGCAAAATAGATCTTTACCTATTTGGTTCTAAGCTTTCTTTATTCTTGTTCTTGAATTTCAAGCTTGTTTGGAGTATCAGTCATTATTGCTGTTTCCCTTTCCATTTTCCTTTCTGGGTGCTGCCTTTGGTAGGGGTTTGACTTCATAAGGCTATACGATGTCTTAACTTCCTGAACACTAGCTGAAAAGGTAAATGGGGTGTGTAATATATATTATCAAAAGATGTCTGATCATTCTGGAATAAGAAAATAAATAATATGTGTTACTTTGAAATATAAAAAGCAATATAAAATATTCTTTAAGATGTCACCATCTTAATCGGGATGAAAGTAACAACTGGTTACTTTCATCCCTACCTAAAAAATTTACCGAATAAGGGAAACACATGCCTATAACTTTAAAATTTGTTAGAAAGATACCTTTTCGAAAGCCACAATAGAAAGACGAATAGTTATGATATTTTACTGACATTTGACACGCAAGCTTAAACCTACCATAATAAAAACAAACACAGTTGAGAAAAATGATCATAACTTACTTTGGGGGTATTTTTGCGGCACCGACTCGCTACGTCAACAACCATCGGCACAGCGCTCTGAGCACCACTGATGCTAGAGGGGGGCTTAAAATGGTGCATTTTGGAGAAACAGCCATCAGTGCAGCCAACATAATTCGTACAAAAACTCATTTGTTACGTTCATCCCACGTTACTTTCATACCTGGTCTCCCCTACTGTGGCTTTAGCTCTGAATACAAGTCAGAGTGTTATCAGTCGACTTTGGACACGTTACCGAAGCACTGGTACCGTGGCTGAGCGCCATGGAGGACGGTATCGCTGCACCACACGGAGACAAGACCGATACATTCAAATCTTAACTCGAAGAGCTCCAACAATAACCGCCATGATGTTAGCCGTGAGGCTTCATCACTCTTCAGGGAACTTAATTAGCGACCAAACAGTCAGAAACCGCTTGCATGAAGTGAACCTTCATTCCCGAAGACCGCTACGGGTACCACCTATAGCAATGCACAATCGTATAGGATTCGATATCAATGGGCTCTTGAACACAGAAATTGGGCAGAAGAACAATGGCGTTTCGTGTGCTTTTCTGATGAGTCTCGTTTTGGTATGAGACCGGATACAAGACGTATACGACACTGGAGAACCCCTGGACGCCAACAGCGATTAAAATCCTGCCAGGAAGTCCATCCTTATAGTGGTGGAACCATCATGGTATGGGCGGGTATTTGGATCGGCGGAAGAACTGAGTTGATTTGGATCAGAGGCAACCTCAACGCTCAAATTTATGCTGAGACGATTGTATCAGACGTCATCGTTCCTCTACAAGTGCAAATCGGTCCCTTATTTCAGTTAATGCATGATAATGCACGACCGCACACCGCAAGAGTTGTAAGACAGACTCTCGCCGCAGCTAACATCAATGTCCTGCCCTGGCCTGCTCAGTCGCCAGACTTGAACCCGATTGAGCATGCATGGGATATGCTACAGAGAAGAGCTCTGCCGAATATGGAGGGTATCCAGTGGCAAGAAGACCTTTTTTTGTTGTTGCAACGAACATGGGCGGCCATTCCACAGCGTGATTTGGATGAACTCATTTTGAGTATGCCAAACCGATGTTCTTGTGTTGTTAGTGTTCGCGGTAGAAACACGGATTATTAATTGTTTAAGTTACTCAATAAAATTTTAAAGAAAACTGTTATTTCAGTCTTTTTTTCGAACTTTAATGTTAGTGGTTCAAATGTCAAAAATCCCTTTATTAGGAAAATGGCAAATTTCTTTATTAATGCAAAGGTGACTTGGTTTATCGTTACTGTGACAAACGAAAACACTATTTGATGAATCCTTAAAGAAAATTTTAATTAATATCAATCAGGAGAAAAGTTATTGCAAAAATATATGTTGATCCCTAGACACTTTTGATGTGTTTATATCCGAGCCACTAACTATTGACTGTTGCTTTGTTCGTTGCAGGTTCATTTTCATTGTCCGAAAGGAATATTAGTATCTGGAACGCATGCCATTTGAGGAACCTTTTCTATTCACCGATGAAAATTCTTTAGCACTTAATTAAAAAACCTCTCAAGTGCGAGTCGCACCCGCACACGAAGGGTTCCGTACCATCATATTAGATTTAAATACCAGCTATTTTTAAGATCAAGCAAAAACAAAAGTTTTTTGTATATACACCTCTTTCATTTTTGACTGAATTTTTTATTATTTAGATATCTGCAACGAAAAACATCATACCTACTATCTCATTTTTCGTAACTTTAGAGGAGCGGGAGTCAAAAATTTTAAAAATGCTTATTCACTCAGTAAGTTTTGATAATCTTCAAGGAATGTTGACTGGTAATATTTTTCCACTGGCTAAAATCGTAACGCGATTGAATTTTAGACAGGGGTGAGCGCAAAAACGGCATCTTTTATTTGCTAAGAATGTGATTTTAACTTTTATGAGTTACGGTGTTTTTCCTTGCAGGTTTTGATTTGTTATTATTGCCGGTAATGGAAATACACATTCTGTGAAAATTTCAATCAAGTATCTACCTATTTCGGTTCATGAGATAAGTTCAGTATGGTTCATGAGCCTACAGACAGACCGACGGACGGACGGACGGGCAGCGGCTTAGTAGGGTCCCGTTGGCACCCTTTGGGTACGGAACCCTAAAAGTATTCGGTGTGCATAAATTTTCTAAAACGTTGGTGATTCATTTTAGAATTTGACGAATTTTTATTGATTATACTCTTGTCTGGACTCTCGATCAAGTAAGGTAAGTTTTCGAAAATAATACAATCATTTTTTATTATTAATTTATTTATTTTCCTTGTCATCCTTAAAAATTAACAAACAAAATAACTTTTAAAGGCGAAAGAAGTCTCTAAACTACATTTACATAGCATTTCAAAAACATGTTTAATAATAAGTACATACAATAAATACAATTCAGGTTTTACATTTACTTATAATATCGTACTATATTACCAATTAAATCCACTTTCCTTAAAGACTAGTCAGGAAGTTATAGTTACGTCGTCGTTAAATTTTTCAGTTAACTTTCCACGTAATTACAGATTTCAAAAATTTAATTGCATTTTTTCGACTCAATAGTGGGGATATCACAGCTATTAAAGTTAACTATTTACATAACAAAAAAAAAGTTTATTTGTTTTTTTTAATTGTTTGAGTAAGTACATTTTAAAAACTATATTTTAAAAGTAACGGCAGCTCAAGAATATTATTATTTTTTTAATAACGAACTATATTTTGGTATAAGCTAAAGTCTAAACTAGTGGCAAATTTTTTCCTATTTACAAAACATAAAAATATTAGCAACTACAAAACTATGAATTAAAATTTACAGTAAATATCTCGAAAGTTAGAGTAATTAATAAAGAAAGTGAAACAGTAAACTACAATGAAATTAATATAATAAAATAATATTATCTGTGGCACTTTGTATCTACCTACAGATTTCTGAAATAACCTTGCTCGTAAGGACGGTTTGAACTTTATGCATCGACCTAAAAAATAAATGTGCAATAGATAAACTTAAAAAAATACGAAATTGATAAAAGTCTCTAAGCGAATTTTTTTTTTTTTTTTCAAATAACTAAAATGCGTCCTCCACAAATTTTTTATTCGATTGCTCGTAATAAGAATAATTTTCTATTTTCATTTTGACATTAGATTCAATGAATATACCTACTTCCTTCGCATAAAAAAAATAAATAGTAAAATCAATAATGTATAGTAAAATCAATTGATAATATTAATATCGCACGTAATAAATAAAATGTTGATAATTCAAATGTATAAATATTTTTGAGGCGGTTTTAAACGATGTATATTGACTACCTCATTAGAAAATATAATCTCAGACTACACGAAAAGTGAATTTTCATATTTTACTTTCATCAACTTCCCAAGGATTTCCTCTCACTGATTTAGCGTATATAATTTAAAATTTGTAATGTTACCATCGATCGAAACTCCTCAAACGGACAATCATTTTTGTTCTAAATCCTAATTTTTTTTTCATTGATTTTATGTTCAAAAAGACAGGACATACTATTACAATTAATTAAGAAACCTTTCTGATAAAATGAATAAAAAAAAATATTGAATACTGAGATAGTAGATGCTTACGTACATACTTATTATTATTATATTATAAAGTGGATATACAAATTTATAGAAATTGAACATTGTAGCTCTTGATGAATACAATAATAAAAATCGGATCAACTTTCCCGATAAGGGTAAGATGTGCTTAATTTTTAAACATACCCTTCAATACTAGAACGAAAGAAAACATATTTATTCAGTAATAGTGTCAACATTAATTCGTAGCCTGTGAAACCACCTAGGAGCCCTTCGTACAGCTCAGCAAACACGCATGCAAAGTGAGGCGCTGAAAGGATGGGATACTAAATGTATTCATTCTTCGTGTAGTCTAATTCCGTCCTTATTTTTAGTTTCTAGTAAGCATGGGATTAATCATAATGTTGGCGAGCGCATTTCGTCGTTTTCGCCACGCGCCGGCGCCCTGGGCGTGGTACTGGATCTGACGGTACCAGATGCGCGTGCGTGCACTTTCTTCTGCCTGTAATGAGATAAAGAGGCATTTTATTATTGCGTCACTGATAATTAATTAGTTAACAATAGATGTCCACTGCTGGACATAGGTCTCTTGCATAGTCTTGCGCCGCCTTTATCCAGGCGATTCAGGCGGCTTTTCTGATGCCGTTTGTCCACCTAGTGGGGGTTTACCAACACTGCGTTTTCCGATGCAAGGTCGCCACTCCAGCACCTTGTGGTCATACATATATCATCAGTTCTTTGAGCTATAGACTCTGCCCATTGCCACTTCAGCTTCGCAACTTACTGCCTTCCGAACCGGCGGTGGTAGAGTCATGAAGTGTCGTCTATAAGAGACACAGGTTGGCCTAAGTGAAATAAATAATTTTGAATTTTATTTTTTTTTTTAATTTTGAATCTATCTTCAATAACTGGTAGTTTTTCCTAAAAATACACACAAAAGTTGAAAAGTTCAATTGACGCGATATTTTTTTATTCAAACTCTCTCAAAATCATTTTTGTGTATTTTTAAAATATCGGTTTGCATGACAAACCGATATTTTTTCCGAACCGGTAGTGGAGACTCGACTTCTCATCAAGGCCAAAAGTTGGCTTACATTATTGTAATAAATAAAATTTTTGAATTGCTTAAAACGTATTTATTGTATACAACTCCAAAAAAGGAAAAATTTAAAAGCCACATTAAACTTAATATTATTTTTTAGGTACTAGGAAAGGGCACGACAGTAAAATAGTACAACCGTCGGATGAGTATAAATTATGCTGTAAATTGGCGACATTTGGTGAAAAAAAAACATGGTAAATCTGCACATGAAATTTTCTAGAATAATAATTAAATAGAACAAGTTCTAAAGTAGCTTAAAAATAAAGGCTATTTCATAGATATACACGCCGCGTAACACTCGTAAAATAAACATGTGTATAGAAAATGTTTTAACCAATTTATGCAAACACATGTTAGCTATGGCACTCACCGCAGGCGCGTCACAAAAATCTCGTGCCAAATAAAGCGAGCACAGCACTCGTAAATAAAGTGCAATGGCTTGTGCCAAAATATATTGCAAGTGCTGACTACGCTGCAATGCATAAACGTTGGCACTGCCCGGAGTCAGCATACTGATTTTAGATAAACTTATCAAAATAATTTCTTGAGTGAAACTACTGTACCTACCTACATGGAAACAGCTATTTTTTTACTCCAAGTGAACATAAAATATGAGTTTTATTAATATAGTACAAATAAATTTTATAATCATAATTTTTTTAAACTCATATCATCAAATTCAAATTCAAATTCAAAATTTATTTCGTGTAGGCCAACCTGTGGCTCTTATGACACCTCATGATTCTACCACCGGTTCGGAAAGCGGATTCTGCTGAGAAGAGCCGGCAAGAAGCTCAGCAGTTCTTTTCAAAATAATCATTTTACAATACTATTATACAGCTATTTCATTTATAACACAAGTTTTTTATACTATCTTGTGGGCAGCCGGATGCATCATCAGCAACCCATCAATGGCTCACTACTGAGCGCAGGTCTCATCTCAGAGAAGGTTAATAAGTCATAGTAGGCTACGCTGGTCCAATGCATATTGACAGGCTTCACACACCTCTGAAAACATTATTGAACTCTTTAAGACTTATGGACTAAACTGTTATTATTAAGTTCATATATTTTTTCATTCCTTACCTTGAAAATAAAGGAATCCTTAGTCGTAATCTCGTGGACCTCAAAAAAGTGTTCGGGCTCGTGATCCGCGGCGACCACGCAGCGATCGAGGAAAAGCGGTTCTCTCTGCAACGTGTATCTCCCTGCCTTTTCTCTCACTAGCAGCAAAGCAGCCTCTCTCACTCCGCTGCGGGCGAAAAGAGCTTCCCCCTCTCTTTCTCTCGCTTCACGATCTCTTGCTTCCCGCGTTTCACGTAGTTCGTTCGTTTTGTGAGCGATCGTTGGCTGGAATCAAAAATATGATACGTTTATGTCTGAGATTATATTCAGTGTTGTGTTGTGTGTTGTGTAAAAAAAACATTAAAAAAATAAATCTGTGCAAAGTTCCTAAAATAAATAAATTATATTTTATGTGCACACAAAACAACACAGTTTTTTCTAGCGCAAAACGTTGGTATGGCGAATCCACGTCGGGAAATGCAGAGTTAAAAAGAGTCGGTCTCTTTGAAAACGGACGATCTCAATCGAGTCACTGTCATCCGCTGCATACAAGAAGATTTTTTTGGCTTCCTTGCAAGAGGTCTATTCCACCACAGCTTCTATGGTTTAAGATAAAGACGAAGAAATAAAATGATCAAGTAAAGCAAAGGGAAATAATAAATGAAAATCTTACAGCTTCTACTTTTTATACAGATAGAATAAAATTTGAATGATTGAATGAATGAATGCATGATAAAAAACTTTACCTTTCCGTTAGTTACCAAAAGGGCGTTGATCGACATCAGTTTGATCGTACGACCCTTGCGCCAGTTGTTGTCGTTGGGTTGTGTAAACAGCAGCTTGCCTTCCATTGCAAACCTTCAAAATAAAGTTAAATTGTAATAACAAGCAAACTATAAAAAAGAAAAGAAAAACGAACGGGTTTTTTCTACGGACGCCTTATTTAAATAAACTCTGATGTGTCACTCCCACATTTAAAATGAATCCAAGTGAACGAATCTCATGACACCTCATATTTTAAAATTTTGTCAAACCCTTAGAACAAAAGGTTCAAAACATTTTGAGGTCACTCTGAACTTAAAATGCTAAAGAAATTTTGATGTTATACTGAAGATAAGAATCGAAATGGCTCGAAACAGCACATTATTATAGTAATAAAAAACTCGCACAAAATTAATTTTCATAACATGTTGCTGAAAAAATTACGTTTTGTAAAAAGTTAAAGTTCATTTGGATAAATTGTATACGAAAGTATTATTTTATTCAGAAAACTATTGAACAGAGCTGTTCGACAGAACCCCCTACTAAGAAAATTCATTAATTATTATTTATTTATTGATAAAAAAATTGATTGTCTGTAAAGTCGGTTTACGGACGATAGTTATACGTGATAACGTCATAAAGAAGCATTGACGGCATGACTGGCGGGCGGCACAAGCCAACGCTTGGGCCGTTCGTGCCTCTCTATCGCTAGTTCCGCGCTCTCGCTTGCACCCTCAGGCTCAGGCGGAACGTGACACTTTTTCGTGCGTGCAGCCGGTGTTCATTGATTTATGAGACGTTATCACGTTAAAAGAGCTGTCCAAAAATACCTCACCTAGCGTCATCATGATTCCAATCCAGCACATCAACAGCCATCTTCCTCAGCCTTATGTCGGCGACGTGCAAGTCATGGGCCGTCCGCCGTGCAGCAGCCAGCCGTCGCCACAGCGGCACATCCCTCGCAGCCGCAGCGGCGGCCGCGGCCGCGGCGTTTATCTCTTCTAGTCTAGACTCAACGCAACGCTGAGCGCCCTTTACATCTTCTCTTTCTGATGCACAAGTCGGTGTTGCTCGGTATAGCCGCGAAAGAAGGAGGGGATATTTTGTCACGCGTTGAACCGGCACCTGACGACGAAAAATTATTAAACCATAGAAGGAAAAGCGTTATGTTAATCATTCTTCTCCTTTATTAATTAAATAGGTTCCTTGCATAATGAATAGACATGATCTTGCACCGCTTGTAACCAGCGGCTCCTTGCGACTCATTTTGTGTCGTCGGTGAGACTGCAAACACTGCGCTTGGGAACTCAACGACCGTTGGTTTTTTGAAATATGCGGCCCGCCCCACCCATTACCACGGGACTCCTCATCATACTGATATTATAAATGCGAAAGTGTGTTTGTTTTTTGGTTTGTCCTTCAATCACGCCCCAACAGAGCTACGGATTGACGTGCGTTTTTGCATGGGTATAGTTGAGGACCTGGAGAGTGGCATAGGCTACTTTTTGTCCCGGAAAATCAAGCTCTCTCCAACGTCCATTGAGCAACCCTTGAGCCTTCTTATGGGGCCAATAGCTTAGTTTTCGATCTTATTGTGTCGGATCTATAAATCATCACTGACAACACGCATTGTTTCTCATTATGTTTAGAAAATGAAAAAATTGGTCTTCATACTATTTTTGCAGATTTTAAAGCTTGTGGAAATAATGTAATTATAACAGCAACTTACCATGAGGAACGAGTTTAGGTTCATCCTCCTCAGAACCGCATTTTCCATTTGCGAGACGCGCAAGAATATCCTCAGAAGTTCTTTCTCCTTCTCCAAGCCAGCTAAAAGCAATGCGGCACCTGCTTGTTTTACACAATATGATTGAAAAGCTGTCAGCATGCCAGAACACTCCAAGAGAATCTTGCCAACGTTGACCGTCAGTAAGTCCTGAAACCAATAAAATAAATTAGCCCACGATTTCATCCTTGTGTATTTAGCTTTAAGTAACGAGTAATGCAATGCCATATTTTGAATTCTCTACAAACTGTATTTTACTTTTAAAAACTCTGATTGTATTCTTTTACAGTTTCTACGTCATCCACAATCAGTTTTTGAGTAATATATTCATGACGAATGCTAGCAAAATGATTTTCATTATAATCATCTGTTAAATGTTATCTGTTAAATCAGAGGATATTATAAATTTTATTATATTATCAAATACCTCATCTCCTTGTTCCACGGCAATTTCAAGAGCATCCCTTAATTTTTCGGATAAAACTTGATTGTTATCTATCAATTCTTCAACGTTTAAAAAGATAGCACTTAATTGTTCCTGTGTGAGTAGACCAGCCACTAACATGGGTTTATAAAATTCTTCAAGAATAATTTGTAGGTCGCGCCCATATTTTTCTTCTGTTTCGACAATTTCTGTTATTATTTCTTTTCGCTCCGTTCTCTTCTTTGAACATTTTCGGCACACTAAAGGAGCATAAACTGAACCTAAAAAATAAATGTTCAAAATAATAAAATAGAAAACTACAGATAGCGTTAAAATAAGGTAAAAAATAAAGGGCATAAACAATTTACGTTAATAACACTAAATTATCTTACCATGTTCTGTAATTTGAGTCTCAACTGTAGTATCACAATCTTCACATAAATGAATCGGAGAATCCTTATCATTTATAATACTACTTGGTGTGATTTTTCCTTGCAGTCTACTTCTAGATGATTTACTGGTTTCAGAACCAACTCCTGAATCATTTCTCTCAATTTCAGCTGAAGGTTTTTTACATACCGCAGCTTTTTCTATACTATCTTGATTAATTACTAATGAGTTATCTTCACTTGAATCAGATGCATTAGATAGCTGACTGGTATTACTACTGATTAGTTTGGATTTTCTCAGTTCAGATTTTTCTTTTGAATCATCTAAAATATTTGAATTATCGTTTTCATTTGCATAATTTGTAATATAGGTTTCTTCGTCGTCAATTCCTCTTTCTTTAGCATCTACTAAGTAAGACAGTATATCGTATTTGGATGCACCTTCAAAAATAGACCGTGATCCACTTCTTTTTTCATCATCTAACAGTAATAAAGAGTTAGGAGGAGGATTAGTCGGTAAAGGAGGAGGCATATCTCCAATCTCTTCATAAATTGGATCACTATTTAATCTAATTGATTCATAGAGATGATCATCGTCTGTATTATTTGCTATTTCAATATCGCATATTGCAGCATCTACTAACATTTGGTAAAACTTTGATCTCGTAGAGTTAGTGTCATCTTCAGTTGATAATTCACTTGCTGACGCATTATAACAGTCTGACATTGGTTCCAGGTCTGAAAAAACACCCATGGCTCCGCTCTCGTACTCCATACTTTCATAGGGAGCAGAGCAGCCTTTGTCATCGTGTTCTAAGCGACCACTATTTTCATGCACCATATTTTTTTCTGCTAAAGTTTGTGTAGTCATATTATTTATTTTCTTTTCCTTTTGAATGGTTTCCTTTTGATTGCTTTCCTTCTGAACTTCTTCTTTCAAATTTATAAGCGAACTTTCAATCAATTTTTCTATGGTTGCTTTGCTGCTTTCTGTCCCTTCCTGAAGCTTGGTCTCTTGGAGTTTTATCAACGAGTTTTCTATTAGCTTCTTAACTAGATCCGAATCAAGTCCCTCTGCTAAATGTGAAAAGAATGGATCATCAAAAAGTTTAGTTATATAATTACCACTTTCAGAAGGTTTACTCTCATCCACTGTATTCCTTTGGTGCCCATTTTTTTCCAAGTTTTCAATATCATCTTTTTTCCCACAAACATGGGGTATCAGGTTTCTTCTAATAGCTTCAACAGGGTCATTTAAAATAGAAGATATATCATTTTTATGGAAATATTCTCCATATTGATCTTTATAAGTATCATTACAAAAGTCTTCATATGTATTAGATTCTTCTGTTTTATCAATTTTGCCTGGAAAATCTGCTCCAATATATATTTGACTTTTTGATTTTTTATGTTCAGATTGTGGGGACCCTACACTTATAGTAACAGTAGTCCCTGTTTGATATGTATTACATGCATTACTATAGTCGTCATTTACAACTACAGATGAGAGATATATCGGTGTATCGCCCCTTACATTCATAGTAGAATAGCATTCATCGCCGTTAATTTGTATTGAGGTTTTTCTTGGTTCTATCTCCATAGTTTTATGATGCTCCTTTCGTTCTTTATGCTCTTCAAACTCATCAGAATCAAATTGTTTTACTCTAAGTACAGTTTTTTGTTCATTATCATTTGTATCCGACCATTCGTCACTGGTTGAGCTTGAGGAATTATTACGTACAAATCTAGTTTTAACGTAATTGTGTTTCTTTGATTTTGATTTTAATCTTGGTGGTGGTTCTGGTGAACCTGTTATGCCATGGCGTAGATTTTTTAGTACTTTGCTTGTTATCTCACTACTATCACTTATATTGCCGATATCAATATCATTATTACTTTGAGTGTCTTGAACTATATCAGTATTTGCTATGTTCTGGTCTTCGGGACTATCACATTTTTGTTGAGTTATTGTCTCAATTTCACTAACAAACTCCAAAAATACTTGACTTGTATGCCCATGTTTATTTTTTGATCTAAGTGCCATAGTATCTAAAAACTTAGGAGGAGTTATGGTTATTGTTGATGCTAACCTTTCTGATTCTGAGCGTCGTAGAATTGGAATTCTAGGTATGTTATTATCTGAAATAAAAATGTTTTTAAACAAAGTTAGAAAAAATAATTAAATTAAAGTAGTATTAAAAGTCTTAAAAGTCAAAAATGTTACCTTCATTTTGAATAGAAATAGCATCAGTTTCTACTTTTAACGTGCTTTTTGAATTTGATTCTATTATGTCCGTTGCAATTTTATTTAACTCTAAATTTATTTGCACATCCTCATACACCTCTGAATCATTTTGAATTTCATTATTATCATTTGGATGTAATAGATTTTTTTCGACTGCTTCTAAACTATGACTTACGACATCACCTTCAGCGATTACTTCCTCTTCGGCCTCAATAACAATACTTGGCTTTTCTTCTTTTAAAATATTATCGTGTAAATTTAAGTCTGCTGTAAATATAACTTTGGTTTCTTCATTTTCGACGAGAAATTGAACTCTTTTTCGTTGATATATATTTTGAGATGAACTCAGTATCTTATCTTTAGGTTTCGGAAGGTAAAACTGAGACGAATTAATACGCTTACTTTCAAATGAGTCTTCAGTAACTTCATCTTTGCTTTTAGTGTCATTCAGTTCGTAATTTCTTGGTTTTTTAAGAATTGATTTGATGGTATCGGAATTGTGGTTTTTGTATTTAGAATTACGTGAATAATCACTGGTGGGTTTTTTAAAGTTTTTTTCAGGTAAACGCTGATTGTCACTTTCGCTGTCATCTTCTGTTTTATTATGTCTTACTCTTCTCGGTGGTCTTTTCGGTGAAACACTCTTCTGCTTTACACGATTTGCTGTAGATATACTTACTACTTTTTTATTACTACTTTTACTTAATGAAGCTAATTTACTATTTTCATTTTTAATGTTTGGTAAAGATAATGCCGAAGACATATCAGTAGATTTAAAGTCATAGTTTTTGAGATCATAATTTACAGGGTCATACGGAGATACTTCTTCTATACTGTTAGATTTTAGTTCATTAGATACCCGAATTCTTTGTCCACTAATTGCTTTAACATTGGTATCAGGTTTAGACTTATTTATAGACCTAGGTTTAAGGGAATCTTGAAAAACATCACTGAAATCATCGTCAAACTCTACTTCCGCCATAGATTTAGAATTATTCGTTTTCACCAACTCATAGGGATTTATGTCACAAGATAATATGGATTTCTTTTTATCTGATGAAGTATCTTCATCAATCCACAATTCATTAACTCGACTCACGGATTTACTTCTACTTTTGCTAAGAGTTTCTGGACTTGGTTCTTTAGTTTTTATCCGACAGGGGCTTATACTCTTTGCTCGAGATCTCGTTGTTGAAAACTGACTTCCAATACGAGTTTCATGTGGAGGCGCTAATCTACTTCTACGCATTAAGTCGTACGGGTCATTATCGCCATTGGGCTTTAGAATGCTCGGTCTAGACTTAGTGCTTTGAACTCTTACAGTACCAGCTCTCAATAAGCCACCAGCATCACGACTTACTTGATTACCACGCACAGTTCCACCCACTAGCAATCTTGGACTTTCAGTGATAGTTAGTGGCAAACGAGATCCCTTGCATTTCTTACATATACTGACTTTGGTAGATCTGGTTTTCTTCGTACCGTTAAGGTACTCAGGACAGGAACATAGTATAACAGCATAATTATGTGGAGTTGGTTTTTGAGGAGTACTTATTAAGACAGGTCCAGGAACCTCTGGATATGCTGAGAAGACACTCGGTCTTCCAGTAGGTGTTTGGGTCCTAACGGACCCATAGAGCCAAGGTTCTGCGTACTTCATGGATTTCGATAGAGCTGAACCATTTTGTCCGCTTATGGTTCCATATATATAAGGGCTTTCGGGTGACTTCTCTGAAGATCTAGAACTTCCTGAAGTACTAAGTTTCAGTTTCGAAGACCATTTTTTTGGACGTGTATTTTCGGGTGTTTCGTAAATCTGAAAAGAAAAATCATAAGTTCAATCATGAGTTGAAGTGACTAAATATTTTAAGTGACAGATATACGATACGATTTCATAGGTGATTCAAAATCTACTAAAGTAAGGAGACAGATTAAATAAATCTTAAACAAAGCTCTTTTAATTTCATTCTCAATCAGAAACTCCCTATCAATTATTTCTATAGTATTCAGCTTGAATGCCTTATTCCATTTGTTATACCAATGAGTTTCAACCAGTTAAAAGCGTTTTTGTAATTATTTAACAATAGTTCCCTTTGTACGGGCCTCAACTGATTAGCGAGGCTGTCTGAATTTCGAAAATTCTTGTTTTGAACAAAAGGTGCTGTATTGAATTGATACAATTAGCAAGCAATGTTTACACCTTTAATTGAGGATATTATAAGAGAAACTTGATTTTATTCTTTGTTCTATCGAAATGATAGGAAGCATGCTTAATTAACTTTAATAGACCTGGAAGGAACTTTACTTATCCTATCCTACTAACTAATATTATAAAAGCGCAAGTTTGTGAGGAAGGATGGATGAAAGGATGTATGTATGAATGTTTGTTACTCTTTCACGCAAAAACTACTGGACAGATTTTGATGAAATTTCACAATATGCTTATACATCAGAATAGATGTGCTATTATATATATATATATATATATTGTCCCGACAAATAAATAATTCCCGCGGGAACCAAAACCGATACAATCCACCTGGACGAAGTCGCGGGCATGATCTGGAGCACAATATATTTAGGTTGTTTCATACACAAAAATTAATTATTTTATTAGGAAATTAATTTTATAAGGCCTGCTTGCAGGGACGCCGGGTTAGGTTTAACCCAGGAATTAAGTTTGTAATTTTGACAGAAGCTCTATACGAAATCTCTCAAAGCTTTTAACTCCGGGTTAAAAGGATAAACCGGCGTTTCTGCAAGTGGGCCTTAGGAATTAATTATTTTATTAGGAAATTTTAATGGAATTATTAAAAAAAGAACTGAACCAAATACGTAATTTTTTTACCGACCGCTTTTACAAACATTTTTATCCAAACACATAATGAACTCATACTTATATTCCGATTACGGTATACAGTAAGTTGCTATCCACTATCCAGTAACGAGGCTAAATTGGCTTTCGGTCACCGGCGGTCAGGAACGGCATTCCGAACCAGTGGTAGACTCATCGACGATTCGAAAGCACTTGTAAAAAAGTTTATTTGAATAAAAAACGTTTCTATTCTATTCTATTCTATTTCGTATCGTATCGTATCGGGTATTACGTGGTTTTCAATTAACTGCTACAATCGCCTCGTGGATAACACTGTACTCATCGATGTTACCAACTGAGCAATAGATATTGCTTTTGTAAATTACAGTGTAATACTAGAGGTAATACGGTATTATCGTTTAATCCTCCCTGATATTATAAATACGAAAGTGTGTATTCGTCGGTCTCTTGGTTTGTCCTCCAATCACGCAGCAACGGAGCGACGGATCGCTGTGATTTTTCCATGGGTAAAGTTGAGGACTTGTAGAGTGACATAGGCCTTACATTCCTTTTATCCCGGAAACACAGAGGGATCCTTCGGGGTTTTTAAAAACCCCATTCCGCGTGGGCGAACTCGTGGACAAAGCTAGTAAAAATCTGATAAATGGACTAAAATGAAACCGAGTAGGTAGTAACAGTTGGTTTTAATTGCGCTAAATACTGTAAAAGCTTTATTGTTAGAATATTGAAATAAAATATTTAATTAATCAAATTTGAACTATTTAAGTATCACCATCTACCAAGCCGAGATCATAATCTACATTAGGTAAACTCTGCTTGTTACCATCTCAACCGCTGAACAGATCTTGACAAAATTCGGGACAGAGATAGGTATCTTGTACTCTGAAGACGATGGAAAATCAAAGGACTTCCACGGGATTCTTAATAAACTTAAATCTACGCAAACGCAGTTGCGGATATCAGCTATTATGTAATGATTAACAAGTTAGGTAGCAAGACTTTAAGATAAAATTAAGGAGAAAAAGAGTTAGTTAAACTTGAAGGAAGAAGAACATCACAACTCTGAAGCAATAAAAGGTATACAAATCCGAAAATGACAACGAACAAAATAATTAGCTTCCCCTACTTAGTCCAAATGGGCCGTTCTAAAACAAATTCCAACTTCGACCTGAAGGGGAACCCTTTTCAAAGTTCAACAAACAATTTGAGATACGGAACAGATTACGCGAAATTGATTCTGCTAATGAATAAGTTATTTGGACGAAACATTTGTTTAGAACGCAATAAAATTAATTGCCCTTAAAGTTGGATTCCTCTCGCCCTTGCGCTCTCACAGTAATGGGATTCGGTATCCCGATGAAAGATGGTCTTTCCGGAATACTTACTGTTTTTTTAACAAAAAATTTCAAAAGCCTATAATGTTATTGCAGAAATTTTATTTTTGTTGTAACGATCATAGGACACTTCTGAAGATCCAATGCTTGGAAAACTTGACAAGTCTAATTGATACATTGGTATTTTACAGCGGTTTTTATTCTCATTTATTTTTTTCCCGGCTTCACAAGGGAGGCGGAACTAGGCATGGGTAACCGAGCTATTAGTGCAGTAAATGTGCGAAGCTACCAGTACGTATAATACTTCCAGAAATACATAAATGTTGGCAAAAGAACTGGGTTTGCCTATCTATTAACAGAGCACTGCACTGTGATGTTTGACTGTCCACTTTGGAGCATGCAATATTCCAAACTTTCTGTTCGCAAATACGACACTGGTATTATAAACAAAATCGGAATAAAGCTGCGAGAATTTCGCAAAGTATTCTGAACCAATCCAACAAACTATCAAACAGGCGATACAAAACCAATCCCGTGTTCGCGTAGTCCCGACTCCCGCGGCAAACTTCGCGTTTCGTTCGAATATATCGTATTTTTCTTCGAGAACTTGATAACAGGGTATTTCCAGAAGTTTCTTAAAAGGTTATCGGATACTCGTTTTGGGAACACGTAGCAACTTCGCGTGGATGCGTTATAACTGCGATGTGCGTGTAGTTATAGTTTAATCCTTTTAAAAATTGCAGTTCTCAACCTAGTGGTTAGTAATACTTCGGCTCTTTTCGTGGTTCTGCGATTCGATCCCAGGCACGCATTTCGGATTTTTCCGAGTTATATGCGTTTTAAGCAGATTAATTAATATAAATTTAACGGTAAAGCAAAATATCGCGAGGAAACCTGCATGGTTGAGGGCTCTCCATAATGCCCTCAAAGGTGTGTGAAGTTTCCAAAGACGCACTTGACCAACGCTGATTTGAAGTTTAAAAAAATATTCTAGGCTTACTCTGTCTATGCTCTAAGCACTGTTCATCGTATCATGTCGTGTCATAAGAGCCACATGTTGGCCTACGTGAAATAAATAATTTAGAAATTTAATTTTTTTTTCGAATTTTGAATCTATGTTCACTAACTGGTAGTTTTTCCTAAAAATACACACAAAAGTTTTTTGTTCAAACTTTCTCTCGAAATCATTTCTGCGTATTTTTTCATGCAAACATTTTTAATTGTACTTTTAATCCAATATCGGTGTGTTGAACATGCAATTTTATGTTCTCAAAAATATTCATATATTTTTTATTATTGACCTGTCGATCAAGGTATAACCACCGTGGATAAGTGATCGATCGTTTTATTATTCTTACTAATAAAAGTGTTTATTTGTTGGTTTGGCCTTCAATAATGTAAAAAAAGTAACAACAGAATAACTAATCAAAATGTTTTTTTCATATGTATAGTTAAGGACTTGGACATTAAATTTTTATCCTGGAAAAACAAATGAATATTTTAGTGAACCTTATTCCATGTGGATAAAGTTGCGGGAAAAAGCTAGTTATTTTATATTATGAATGAATAATGAATATATTATGAGATAAAAAGTATATTATGAATGAATAATGAATATATTATGAGATAAAAAGTGTTTTTAGTTTTTGATACTTATCTCTTTCTACGGTATCATTAATTAAACGTTTTGGCTTAAACATGTACATAGATAGTAAGCTCTGACGAATTGAGGATATAATAAATACTAGATGATGAATGCGACTTCGTCCGCGTAGATTATGGTTTTTTAATTCCCGCAGGAACTCTGTAATTTTGCGGGATAAAAGTAGCATATGTGTTAATCCTGGGTAAGACCTATCTTCATTCCAAATTTCAGCCAAATCGGTTTATTCGTTGTGGAGTTATAGAGTAACAAACATCCATCCAAACATCCATCCATCCAAACGTCCATTCATCCATCCATACATCCTCACAAACTTTCGCATATGTAGGAAGTAGGATATTAGCCTCCAAGACGAGCAGGCATATTGCATATAATCTAAATGATAATTGTGATGATCCTAAAACAGGGTAGTCACAGCTTTGGTGAACTTAAACGCGATCCTTGTCCCTCGTAGATCCTCCATCAAGTATATTTTCAAAGCTTTAGTTTCCATGGCGTAGGATGTCCAAAACATGACAACCTAGACGCTTACAAAATAAGCATTGGAATAAAACCTGGACAGTTCTATAATACCAAACCATTCAACAAAACATAGACGCTGAACTAACCTCAATTTAAACAGAAAAAAGAAGTATATATGAATGGAATACAAGTACAAGAACAAAGCTGGCACACAATAGGTATCCTAACAAGTGAGCGTAACAAAACGACTGTTTCCACTCCCGTTCCCACTTTCGAGTGATTTCCTCGCATCGCGTTACCGTAACGTTACCTCGGTAACTGAGCCCGTAACATGCGATACCTATTGCATATTATTTCTCTTTTGACATATCTTTAACAGGTTTCTGGCGTCGATTTATAATACGAAAAAACAAATACAATACAATTTTGTTACATTGAAAGAGCGAGTCGTTCGAAAATTACGCTCCGCTCGTTTGTTTAATCTTTACCTACGTATGCTACTTTTTATTTATAAAAAACTGAAAGGGTTTCTCCCTTTCAGTTTTCAATATATCAAAAATACATTTGACAATTACTTGAGTAATATGGTTATGGTGGTTATGATAGTTGTTGTTGTTACGTTCCCACAAATATGGTTGAGCGAAGCAACGGCTGGGCCATGCGTCATGCTCGTGAACGGGTGCCACCACCGGGAATTGGGCTACTTTCTGTCTGCCATCTGAACATGTATTGAATTGTAAGTATGCATTTTTTAAACTTCCCCTCATTTTGGAAATACTGCATACATAGCATTGTATCTATTGTAAACTTGTTTTAAAAAGAGCAACCGCCGAGTTTCTTGCTGGTTTTTCTCGGCAGGAAGAGTATTCCGAACCAGTGGTAGACTCAACGATGCTTTAAAAGCACTTGTAAAAAATATTTTTGGATACAAAATATTTCTGTTCTATTCTATTGATCCAAAGGATGGTTACGATTGGAGGAGCCAAAATACGGAAAGCAGACTTAATGCATAAATAATTATTTATGCATTAAGTCTGCTAAAGAAGAAATCCCGACTTGAATCGAATCTGCAATACGCTAATAAAAACCACTCTTATACTATAGGTAAACCTTCGAAATATTTCTAAGAGACTAGACATTGTTCGCCAAAACGATCATTAGGGAGTATAAATGCAAAAAAATCTGACCAACAAAACTTGTGAATAGTAAACTTCCATTCTAAAACATATAATTTGTTTGGAACTATGTCTAATAGAAAGGAAAATATTTTGGCTTATCGGTCATCTTAATAACATAATTTTGGTTAAATATGATTATTTATTACTAACTAGCTGACCCAGCGAACTTCGTACCGCCAACTTATCTATATAAATAAAACAAATAAACTATCCCAATCCAAAAAAACTGTCCTATCTTTTAAGTTGGACCAAATTACAGATAGTTACGAAGTTTGATAAAAATCGGTTGAGTAGTTTAGGAGTCCATCGCGGACAAACAACGTGACACGTAATTTATATATATTAAGATAATACACAGCAGTGATAGCCTAGTAGAAGCAGTTATAGCCTAGTAGAAGCAGTGATAGCCTAGTGGTTAGGACTGTGGTCTCCTATTCGGGGGGTCGCAGGTTCGATCCCGGGTACGCACCTCTGACTTTTCGGAGTCAAATGCGTTTAAGCAATTAACTATCACTTGCTTCAACGGTGAAGGAAACCTGCACCGCTGAGAGTTCTTCATAATTTTCTCGAAGGTGTGTGAAGTTCACCAATTCGCATTGGGCCAGCGTGGTGGACTATGGCCTATAACCCTTCTCTGAGAGGAGACCTGCGCTCAGTAGTGAGCCGTTGATGGGTTGCTAATGATGATGATGAATAATACACAGAAACGTTTTAATTTTCATTGATTACTTAATTCATAATCATTATCATTATCGCTAAAAGCAAATGATTAAAAATTTATGTGCGTTCGTTATTCCGCAACTCAAATGTCAAAGCAATCTCCCGAGACGCATTCAATAATATAATTAAAACATTTGATAGATACTCTTATGCTTCGATAGAGCTGAACTATATTATATTAGTTAGTAATTATATTACTCATGCAATATTTTGTTACAACAATGCTTAAGTATGTGACAGTTCTACTTTTTAAATGTGGTATATAATAAGTAGTAGATAGAAGCGGTAGACTCTTGACTTGTCATAAGAGCCACAGGTTGCCCTAATTTTGAAAATATTGAATTTTTTTAATATCATTATAGTTGCGAAAGTGTGTTTGTTTGTCGACTTTCGTTTCTGTCTTTAAATCACGTCGCAACAGAGCTACGGATCGACGTGTGTTTTTGTCGAGGGCCAAGTTAGTTTATAATTGAACATTTGGCTATGTTTCTTTCTAATGAATAAGGTTTAATACTTTACATTAAGATACAAAAGTTTCATATTTTTGACGTGATAACGTCTTCCGCCTGAGCCTGCGCGTGCACGCGAGAGCGCGGAACAAGCGATAGAGAGGCACAGTCGGCCCCAGCGTTGGCAGAGCGCCAGCTGCTGGGCCCGCCAGTCATCACATGCGCGCTGTGGTTAGCGGTCATCAATGTTTCTTTATAACTTTATCACGTAAAACTATCGTCCGTAAACCGACTTTACAGACAACCAATTTTTTCATTAAAATAAAAAATCGGCCAAGTGGGAGTCGGGTCTCGCTCTTTTAGGGTTCCGTACATAAGACCAAATCAATTTTTTGAAACTAGATACATATTTAGATCGAAAACTTTGACAGCCCCCCATTTCTTCATTTTTGTAGCTAAAAAATAAAAAAAATATATATTTGAACTCCACTTAATGAGCTCTAGACAATGACACCCCACATGCCGGGGTAAAAAAATAAAATTTTATTTCGACTCCTTTTCCATGTAGTGGGAGCCCCTTTTATTTTTCAATTTAATTTTATTTTTATTAGTTGTTGTTATAGCGGCAATAGAAATACACAATATGTGAAAATTTCAACTGTCTATCTATTACGGTTTACGAGATATAGCCCGCTGACAGACGGACGGACGGACGGACGGACGGACGGACGGACAGCAGAGGCTTAGTAATAGGGTCCCGTTGGCACCCTTTGGGTACGGAACCCTAAAAGTTACTTGAACTAATTAATAATACGTCCGCTTACTCTTCTAGGTCTGAAAGTATTAAGTAGGTACTAACCAATTAGGTAAAGAAGAGCTCTTTTCTATCTCCAAAGAAATATAAATATCAGCATCCATGAAAAAGAAAGAAATGAAAATGCAAGTAACAATGGAAAGCGAAGTGTCAGCTTCAACGACGTAATGTTACATGTTAACAAAGGTCTCTAGAGGCAACCATGTTCGATACCATGCCTAGGCGAGTTGGAATGTTCTAATGTAATTTTTAACCCCCGACGCAAAAAGAGAGGGGTGTTATAAGTTTAACGTGTCTGTCTGTGTATCTGTGTATCTGTCTGTGGTAGCGTAGCTACCAAACAGATGAGCCGATTTTGTTACGTATGAAGGCATCTCTACTAACTCTAGAAATGTTGTAAATGAAGAAGTGTGATGATTTGTCCTTCAATCAAGAGACTGGAGTAACGGATTGGTGCAAGATTTTGCATAGGCCTAGTTGAGGACCTGAAGAGTGACAGATTTCTATCCCAGAAAAACAGAGGGTTTTTTTTTATTCTCAATTTTGAAGGGTCTTTGAATCTCTTAGGTACATGAGATTATGCCAGACCCATAATAACCTAATTAAATTATATTATAAAATCTTAAAACTTAAAAAAAATTGAACTTAAACTACTCTTGATTTTGTTTAAAAATTCAGGGTTCTCGCGGGATTTTCAAAGTACCGAACTCTACGCACGCGGACGCAAAAAATTCATGACCTACAGCAACTACCAAAGACCACCCTATGCATTTTTAAATACTGAAAATATAAAGTGACGTCATCAACATAGGTCAGTTCCTCTGCTCATGCATTTCAACCTCAGCTCATACATTTTTATGGCACGATCGATAATAATATTCGAATTTAACGATGTATCTTTTGCGCCTCCAGCAAGCAGATCTTGTAGCCATGTGTGGACCCCTATAGGTACTATTACGTCATACGACCCTACAATCAACAGTCATATATAAACTCGACGAACAATCAGAGCAATCTACCTCCCACCTTCGCCATCAATAAAACGAACGGGAAAATGGAACGAAAAATCACATCTTCCAATCGAGAGAATCGCATTTACCGGTCGCAATAAAGACGGCAAACGAGCTAATGCTATTAATGTGTCTGATAAAATCAGTTTTACCTTTGGAACGCCATAACAATATGACATCATGTACCGTTCACAAAATACATGTACAATGCATATAAACTATTATATAAATAATATATATAATTCTAAATAAATACAATCATTTGCCGCATGTATGAAAGATCATCAATTGAGAATGGCTCGACCTTGGCTCGACCGATTTGGCTGATCTTTTTATTTATTGTTTTCGTAATTGTCATGACAAGTTTAGTATGAAAAAATAATTTTGGATAATCCACCGGGAAAACCGGGAATTCGGATGGTATTTTTGTATAAAAATCTCAATTTCTTCATTTATAGTAAATTGCACATGGGCGAAGCCGGTGCGGGTTGCTAGTTTTACCTAATATAATATAATACTTTTAACCTTTGTAACAGTAGTTATATTCATTCTAAAGAGTCTTCCAAATCCAACATTGACATTTAATTGCTCAATTAAACCAAAAGCTGTAAAAGTTTTCTCTACATTTAACTACAAATGTGCATTTATATTTTTGCTGATGCTACACAACTTTATGTCGATTTTCTGTAGCGTTTATCCCGCTTGCCAGATAAGGGGTGTTACGCAAACGTCAGCGTTTTTGCAAAATCCCCTTTATGTAGCGTATTTCGAGCATTAATGCCTCAAAAGTGATATTGGAATTGTTATGTTTGGGAAAGGAAATTGTGTTAATGTTTATATTTACGTAGGCATGTTGCCTACGATATCATAAAATTATGCTTTATACATCATTGTCTGATTTTCAATAGTAATAACTTAATGATAACCTGTCTAAAGTCTGATTAATTAGAATGTTCCTATTTCGTAGGTACTTGTACCTACTCTTCAAAATTCTTTTTGTTACCGTCTTCTTTTATTCACTTTATCTAACATTATTATTAATAGCTTGAATTAGACATTATACAATTTATAACAAAAACTTTTTTTAAACCTCTATAAACTCTCTCGGTTTGAACCGCAAAATCTAGTTATTCTGATTTCTAGTGTATTCCACAATCCCTCTCTGATCGTATATAAACATCAAAAATCATTTTCGCGTAAATAATATTCTTCCAACGCGAACGTCAAAAACTCTGATGTTTTTTCACAATATTTCACCTCTATTTTATTTGAAAATAAAAATAGAAAATCTAAAAACTGCAGTTTTTCCTGATAGGAGATGCCCGTAATTTTACTCGTCTGTTTTTAAATACAATGATATATTATTATTAATTTTGTATTGAGATACATCTACTACACACTTTTGCATACTTTCACTTGGATACGATCTGATACAATTCTTGTTTATGGATACATAATAATGAAAATAGCAGTGATGGCCTAGTGGTTAGGACTGTGGTCTCCTATTCGGGGGGTCGCAGGTTCGATCCCGGGTACGCACCTCTGACTTTTCGGAGTCAAGTGCGTTTAAGCAATTAAATATCACTTGCTTCAACGGTGAAGGAAAACATCGTGTGGAAACCTGCACAGCTCTGAGAGTTCTTCATAATGTTCTTGAAGGTGTGTGAAGTCCGCCAATTCGCATTGGGCCAGCGTGGTGGACTATGGCCTAAACCCTTCTCTGAGAGGAGACCTGCGCTCAGTAGTGAGCCGTTGATGGGTTGTTAATGATGATGATGATGATGAATAATGAAAATATTGAGAAATCAAAATATTCCAAAATAAGATAAGTAATCTCACTAATGTTATAAATACGAAAGCGTGTTTATTTATTGGTTTGTTCTTCGATCACGCTGCAACATAGCCACGGATCGAGGTGATTTTTTGCATGGGTATAGTTGAGTAGAGGACCTAGAGAGTTAGTTGCATGGGCTTCTTTTAATCCCGGAAAATCAAAGAGTTCCCGCGGTATTCAACAACTTGAACTTATTATTTGTGACACTATTGTGTTAACCTGGTTCAACCACATTGGCTCAGTTTAGGTTGTTAATACCTACACATTTAATGAATTTCTTAGTGGCAAAATTGCATGGAAGCAATTAGCTTTGCTTCAACTGCACACAAGATAATATACTAATAGTGATGTATGTACATCATATTATGTATTGTAAACTTTATTCTTGAAAAGAATAAAGTAGCACACGCGAAGAGAAACGTGGGCAGACTACGGCTGCGCTTTAAAGATTGCGCCAAGAGAGACATGACCGATTTTAACATAAAGCACAAGAATTGGGAGAAGCTGATGGATGACAGGAACGGTTGGAGGAGAAGCGTGGATGAGGGGTGTAGAGTTTACGACGATGCTTGGTTTAAAGTGTTAGCGCACAGGAGAGCAAGAAGGCGTTCCAACGCCGGGACTGCGTCTGTGGTCATCGGGTTTTGTTGCAGCAAGTGCGGACGTAACTGACGGATCGGTCTCCACAGTCACTGGAGAAAATGCCTCCGAGACAATGTTTAAATCGTCTAGAACAGACGTAAAGGCCTAAATGATGAATGATGGTGATTCTTGAAAAGAGTAACTGCTCAATTTGTTGCCTCAGCAGAATCTACTTTCAGAAGCAATGGTGGAAGAGTCTTGAGTTGTTTTGGTTTGAATTTATGTCAAAGCAGTAAAGAATTCACGGTGTGAAAAATTAATGCTGCAGTTATTCGTAATACTGGAGATATAAATGACTAAATCATCATAACAAACGATCTTACGGAAAGACTCTTCATTATACATATTAGGTTCCATATTAGAATTTAAAAAAAATCATGTATAAAAAAATATATCCTCTTTTTGTACCTCTTTTTATCAGAAAAATAATTGTAAATTCCTGTGCTTTACAGACTCCATTATTATTTTCATTTAGTGAAAAAACGTTGAATGTATTATTATGCTTAATCACAGAATACAAAAGTCATTCCAAATTCATCGAAATCCGGATTCAATTGACTTGAATTTAATTCCATACTGAGTATATTCCAATTCCTTTTCATTCTAATCAAAGACTAGTTTCTAGAATAGTTAATTAGAGAGGTGGAGTAACAAAAGTAAATCCATATAGGGTGAAATTGAAACATAATATTATGGCTTCTTTAAGCTATTGTGTGAGTATAATATGTGATTTAATAGCCAATACATTATCACAGACTCGTATTGTTTGGTAAAGAAAAAATTGGAAAATAAGCATATTTTCTTCAATTATAAAAGAGAAAAAGAGAATGAAAAAATCCAGCAAAAAGTCTACTACTTTGCAAATAATGTTCTTCTAGACTCTAGACTAGAATAACGTCCGTCCCTACAAAGTTGGAATAAATAGATAGATCTACGACAGTAAATAATAATTTATCAAATCTCAATCGACCAATCCGATTTTTGTTAGAAGAGGACAGACTAAGTAAAAAAATACCGATGAATTGAGAAAATAATCCTTTTTTTCGTCGGTTGAAATTTACTTAGCTTTTATTCATTTAAAGAAGGCCGTTTTCGTATAAAAATCTGAAGTGCGATTGTCTAAAGTTATTCCACAATCGTATTTTTGAGAAAATTTTATCCTACAATACAATAGAGAAACTATCTACTAATACGCGGTTTCTCAATCACTGTGAACCGAACTAAACGTGACTAGAAATTCACGTTTTGTATTTTAATTCAGCCAATATAATAGCAATTCGGAAGCCAATTCATATATTTGTTAGCCAAATTTCCGAGCTCAATATACACATTTCGATTGTGTAGCGAGTAGCGGCGACACCCATTTCATAATTAAACCTCAAATAACTAATGCTGTGTACAGGAAAACAACTTATTTATGTTTTCACTGTACTGCAAAATTCTCTATTCAACACGAATAAAGCATTTGTATTATTTTTAAAATTAATAATAGGCATGTTGAACTGAGCTATTGATAAACATACTGTGTTTTCCAAGGTTATGGTACGAGAGCTAGCAACGTTGGAAAAACAACTATGTCTTTCTCTAGGCTCTTCCGAACAGCGTGCGGCCCGTCTGGCTGCCGGTATACGTTGCGTTTATTACTGCGCATCACACCTTTGCAGGTAAAAATATTGTGATTTGAAACCATTTTAGGATGCCTGTAATTTTAACATTATTTACTTTATACAAAAATAAGTACAAATTTAATTTGCCAGACATTAATTCGGTTGTTTACTCAATACCTAGACCGAGTTAATGCTATAAAAACAGTATGTACGTCGCGTTGTCGCGAAAATGGACGTAGTTATGCAAAAAGCAGCCAAGTAGGGAAAAGTAGTATGCAATATGTATTTGGTGGAGTAAATTAAATCTAATATAGAATAAGAAAAGGTGACTCACTGACTGATCTATCAACGCACAGCTCAAACCACTGAACGGATCAGGCTGAAATAGACTTTGGCATACTATGCTGTTCGGAAGAGCCTAGAGAAAGACATATTAAAGAACCAGCTTTACTAAAATTCTCTCTCGAAAACGTTGCTAGCTCTTATACCATTATTTAATGGCGAACCCCGAAATAAAACATGAGTAGGTAGTCCTTTTTTTTATCAAAAAAATATTAGCCAAGCTGAACTTAACTTATATTTTCCTCCCCCTCAAAAGCTCCAAATAAGTGTAAAGCTTGCATTGCTTTAGAATTAGGTACGACAACTGTGCAACAGGCTGGGGATTGAACCTGCCACTTTCAGTTTTCAGTGCGCATCTTTAAGCTTTGGGCTATTGAGGAATCTACCTATTTAGACAAAGAACTCTTTAAAATAATAAACAACAACCGGCGCCCTGTTAAATATGGATTAGAAATAAAAGCAATCTCTAGAAATACTTGGGAAAATATAGCATAGAAACCAGACTAGAATCAATAAGTATCTACACGGAAAATAACTTATAATTTCTGACGACCTCACTGGCGCAGTAGGCTGCGCGATAGTCTTTTAAAGTTTTCGGGTTTAATTTTATCGGTGTTTCACCACAATCCGTTAGTGTCTGATATATATCTAACAGATTAAATATCTGTCAGATAAATCTATTCGATTATCAGAGAGTTTATCTGCTATATTGTCTTAACGGACACTTGTGAAACTGAAATTTAAACGATATCTGACAGATTAGTTGTGGATAGACTATCAGGCACTTTATCAGCAAGTGGCTAAACAGGCCCTTAGTGTAATTTCTTAAAATGTCTACTCTAGTCTGGTGGAAGGTTATGGCCTTTGCTACCACTCTACCGTCAAAGACGTGCCGCCAAGCGATTTAGCGTCCCGGCAAGGCGTGTAGAAACCAATTAGGGGTAAGTATCCAGTTTATTAAAATGTATACTAATATGTACTTACAATATTTATATGCCTCAAGAGCCCAAAGGTAAAAAAAAAAGGTGCAGACTGAAAACTGAAATGTCGACAGTTCGATCCTAACCCGTTGCACTACTGTCATACAGTCTCTTCCGTTTAGTTGGAGGGCAGATGAAAATATTAGTCAAGTTTAGCTTGGCTACTCTTCAGCAAGCCATCAGTCTCACTACTGAGCCCAGGTAACCCTTCTCTGAGAGGAGAGAAGGGTTATAGGCCCACCACGCTGACCCAATGCGAATTGGCAGACTATACACACCTTTGGGAACATTATGGAGAACTCTCAGGTGTGCCGGTTTCGTCACGATGTCTTCTTTCACCGTTGAAGCATGTAATATATAATTGCTTAAAAGTACTTAATTCCGAAAAGTCAGCGATGCATTCCCGGGCTCGAACCTGCGACTGCCTCAATAGCAGACCGTAGTCCTAACCACTAAGCTATCACAGCTTATAGAAAAATACACTGCTTATATTAAAAAATAATAAATATTACATTCTTTTTTAACAATTTCCTTCCAAATAAGCCTGCATTGCATTTGTCACTCACCATAAGGCGAGATCGTAGTATGAATATAAAAGTACCAACAGTATGCAATATTACTTGAGTTCGGGTACGAGGATCTTCAGGTTTTCCTTAAACCTTTCTTAGGTACACTGACGAAGTTGAAAGTGGTTCCTGCGAGATTATTTTCCGCATTTGAGTGTAACTTTTTCGATCTAAATACGTACTACTTACGTACCTGACTCGAGTATTATACTGATTTTAATTTTAAATAAATAAATAATTGAATAGTCTTTTATTCAGGAATAACAAAGCCACTTAATTAATAAATTGATTTTAAACCGCAGAGGCCAAATCCAATTTTACTTGCGACTTTGCCCGCTTGGAATAGATATTTAAAGTTTCGCGTCGTAAGTCTTAAGTCGCTGTGTAAGTCTTTTACAATATCTATGCAAAAAATCGGTCAAGTGCGACTCGGAATCAATCAAAAATCTCTCGGACTCAGACCAAAAATGTTGGTTTGTTTTGTTCAAAACTTTATAACTGTATTATAAATGGATGTTTTTAGTATTTATTGTTTAAATAAACTATATGGTACATAATATACAAAAATTGAAATTCATAGCCAGTTTAGTTTTTTGAGAAAATGATATAAAACTAACAACTTTGACGTTCCCCCATTTCATTATCTTTGAAGCTAAAAAATAAAAATATTTGAACAAATAAATTTTGAGAAATATATTTTGAGGCTCTACAATGTCTAGACAATGACACCCCACATGCCAGGGTAAAAAAAATAAAATATTTCGACTCCTTTTTCATGTATCTCAGAGCCCCGTTTATTTTTTAATTTTATTTTATTTTTATTATTTGTTGTCATAGCGGCAATAAAAATATGATGGTACACAGGTGAAATTTTCACTCTGTGAAAATTTCACCTGTGTACCATCGGTTTACGAGATACAGCTCGCTGACAGACGGACGAACGGAACGGACGGAGGGGTTTCTTGGAAAAAAATGCATGAAAAAAAATTGTGATTTCCCATCCTTTCTTTGTATAATTTAAATAACTTTACAAACGCACTAAATTTTCTCACTTACGGGTAACGCTGCCAGTTTTCTTCGACAAACCGAAAGCTAGTGCCAAGATGCGGGAAAATTGATTGTGGCAATATATTCGTTTTGGTTATGTAACAGAACGTAAATGCAATCGCAGGTTCTGAAATGGATTATCAAATACGTGCCGGGAAAGTTTCGTATTTCGTTTAACTTTTCGCACAGCACAATGCCAATGTTGAAACTACTTTGCACGCTTTCCTATACGCAATAGTATATTGTAGAGAGATACAATATTATGTTTTACTTTAATAGAATAAACTATTATGTGTGTACTAGATGACGCCTATGACTTCGTTACGATTTTATTAATAACTAGCTGATGCCCGCGACTTCGTCCGCGTCGATTTAGTTTTTAAAATCCCTCGTGAACACTGACTTTCCGGGATAAAAAGTAGGTAGCCTATGTCACTCTACAGGTCCTCAAATATAGTACCCATGCAAAAAATCACGTCGATTCGTGGCTCTGTTGTGGCGTGATTGAAGGACAAACCAACAAACAAACACACTTTCGCATTTATAATATTAGTATGATTAGAATATTAAATTGCATAGGAAATCACTGTAACATTACGTCCATGCATATGTAGTATGCATGGACGTAATGTTACAGTGATGCTCAATGATCTCAGCAGGGTTTCTCAACAGGTGGGCCTGAAAATGAACATGAGCAAGACGAAAATCATGTCCAATGCTCATGCTCCGCTCCACCCAGTAATCGTTGAGAACTCTGCGCTCGAAATTGTGGACGAGTATATATACCTGGGACACACAGTCCAGCTAGGTAGGTCCAATTTCGAGAAAGAGATCAACCGCCGAATCCAACTCGGCTGGGCAGCGTTCGGGAAGCTCCGAGATGTCTTCTCGTCCAAAATACCTCAGTGCCTGAAGACTAAAGTCTTCGAACAGTGCGTGTTGCCAGTGATGACTTATGGATCCGAGACATGGTCGCTAGCTGTGGGCCTCATAAGAAGGCTCAGAGTCACTCAGCGAGCGATGGAGAGAGCTATGCTTGGGGTATCCCTGCGAGATCAAATCAGAAATGAAGAGATCCGCAGGAGAACTAAAGTCACCGACATAGCTCAGCGAGTCGCGAAACTGAAGTGGAAATGGGCGGGGCACATAGTTCGAAGAGCTGATGGTCGTTGGGGTCCCAAGGTGTTGGAGTGGCGACCCCGCACCGGTAAACGCAGTGTTGGCAGACCCCCCACTAGGTGGACCGACGACATCAAACGAGTCGCAGGGAGCCGCTGGATTCAGGCGGCGCAAGACCGAGGCCTGTGGAGGTCCATGCAGGAGACCTATGTCCAGCAGTGGACATCTAAAGGTTGATAATGATGATGATGATGATATGTAGTATGTAGGTATAATGATCGTTTGGCAAAATCTGACGCCAGGGCTGAGGGCTATCCACGATGGCTATATATACGATAAAGTACGCTTGCCAGCTTAAGATGAGCCGTAAATTCAAAGTATCCTGTAGATTCCGGGATTCAAGTTATTTGGACCTTATACTGAAGATTGTGATGTCTATAATTTCTGAGCTACTAAATTGACGACCTTGAAATAATTACAGGACAATCTGTAAAGTACCCGCTTTCTAACAAAAAAAGAATGAATGAAATCGGAATACGCCTTAATGAATTACAGCTAAATACACATTTTCACTTTCATCCCATCTCCCAAGGGAACCGTGCTGAATTTCGGGATAAAAAGTATCCTATATTATACCTCGTAGTATGAACTTAAATCATGCCAAATTTCATTTAAATCCGTCCAGTAGTTACGACGTGATGCGCGGCCAAGATACAGACGGACAGACAGACAGACAGACAGACAAAAAATTAAAAAAAAATTGTTTTGGCTTCAGTATCGATTATAGAGTGCCCCCAAACAAAAATTTTCAAAATATCTTCAATGTACAGAATTGGACCTGTTACAGTTTTATCTTCTTCTTCTTATATATAAAATTCTCGTGTCACAATGTTCGTTCCCGTACTCCTCCGAAACGGCTTGACCGATTCTCATGAAATTTTGTGAGCATATCGGGTAGGTCTGAGAATCGGCCAACATCTATTTTTCATAGCCCTAAATGATAAGGGTGACCAACCACTAAATATTTTTGCTGGCGGTACGAAGTTCGCTGGGTCAGCTAGTTATATTATAGATAGATTTAGTTATCCCACTGCCCGTGATTTCGATCTCATGGGTCTTACATAATTTTTTTCACCATTTGGTCTTTCAAATAGTAACCTTAGAAGGGCACAGTAAAGAATTTTTAAAAATTATGCAATTAGTATTGAACAAAATACACAGAAAATCAAAGAAAACTAAAAGATCAGAAGTTGATTTATTTGAAACAGCTTATCATAGAAAAAAAGGTTCCACGAATCCGTTACGAACTGTTAAAATTTTATTGAACAAAGTTTTACGCCGCCATATAAAAACGTATAGGCTCTTGCGACGTGTGAAATCGGTCTATTTTTACGTCCGCGAAGGTCGTAACTTTTGAGTGGATTTTTTTATACGTATGACACTTTTGAAACAGTAATTCGTCTACATTCAGGCGATTTTTTTTACTTTACGGGTACTTCCGAATATAAAACCGAATGCTTATTTATGCTGTTATTCTTTTTTTTTATTAACTCCACAGAATCTACTTATTAGATATTTATAGTGTATAAAACGAAGTTATAAATGACTGGTTGTATAAATATAGAATTATTTTACCTGTTCGAAGTCCCTTTCGATATGGAAATGTGATACGTCTGCGACAGTTTCACCTGTTACCTATTTTAATTGAAATAAAATAAAATATTACAATTCCAAGTGTTCTACTGTGTTGTGAGTGCAGGATAAACTTTGGTGGAGCAGTAATAGTATTTTGGTGCTTAGATTTGAGCGAAAGTTGGCGTAAACGGCGATTAATTCAATTCACAAATGCAAATATTTAAAAAAAAGTGGGTCGTTCAAGAAATGGATCGTTGACTCGTATGTATTGAGACGTACTTAACTTAAGTACCCACACTATTAATTTGTTAATAGTTGCTTTTGCAAGTTGCTTGCAACGGCATCTGGCGGTTGGCCTGTAAACAAATACTTGGAAGCCACCTGGCGGCGTTTGCACGAACTTCGTTTTGGTAATCAATACGAAGGTCCAGTATGGCGAAGTGTCGCGGATGTGGAAAATTCCTGTCACCGGTAGGTGCCGCCCTATGCGGGTGTACCGCGATTTATCATAAGGCGTGTGTCGCACTTGCGGATGATAAAGAAATTCCATCAGGTTGGATATGCCCAGAGTGTAAATGCAAACTTCCAAAAACGGATAATACGGCAACCCCTGTGAAAGGCATGGCAACGAATATACCATTTTCCTTAGGTACAAACATTACTACGGATAATATTGCTAGTCAGACCACTGTTCCTTTGATCTCCATGAGCCCAGAGACTCAAAATCTCAAAGACACTGCACACGATACTACTCAACCGTTTAGTGTGGAACTAGGACTAGAAATACGTTTATTTCGGGATGAACTTCGCGAAGTTAGGCAGGAATTTAAAGAGCTTCGTCAAGAAATTTCTGATTTGCGCAGCTTACTGTCCACATCGAACGAAAGGCTCGATAGCCTAGAGAAAAGAATGAACGTGCTTGAAAGTCAAAAGGAAACGAACTATTCTGCATCCAAAGTTAGCGCTTTGGAACAGACTATCGTCCAACTCAAGCTGGATATCAATGATCGAGAGCAGGATATGTTACAGAATGATATTGAGATATCCAATCTGCCTGAGTCAGTAGGCGAAAATCCAACCCAAACATTTATGGTTTTGGCGACAAAGCTAGGTGTGCCACTTAAACATGAAGAAGTGGTGTTTGCTGAAAGGGTTGGCAAAATTGTCGAAGCAAACAAAGGCGAAATAAAAAGAAGTCGAAGATTAGTTGTGCGGCTGTCAAGGCGTCAGTTGCGGGACGAATTGATCCAGAGCGCTAGAGTGAGGCGTGGGGCTACATCGGCTGACCTTGGCATAGACCTGCCGCCACGACGATTTTACGTCAATGAACGACTCACTCCGGTAAACAGGAAACTCTTTTATTCCGCACGCGAAGCCGCTAGAAGTTTACAGTGGAAGTTTACGTGGACAAAGAGAGGCAGAATTTATACCCGGCAAGGAGAAGGAAAACCGGTCCATACCATCCGCTCTGATGGCGATCTGGCGCGTGTTTTTGGCTCTGGTTTCGTTGGGTATGCCAGCGAGGAAAGAGACTAATAGACGCGCGACACACGTGTGCCCTAGATACTATGGCTCGTTTTATTGGTTTTTACTGTGCTGTATAACGCTACGAGTGCTATATATTGCTAGAGCTGATTCCCGACTAAAAGTATTGTTTTTAATATTATCAAAAAAAGAATGGGTTGGCCTACTATATTATAGTAGTATTCTATTATGGCCGATATTAATGAGAATTCTTTTAAGATTAAACTTTCACGTTTATGTCATGTCATGTGCTTTCTTATGTTTATTTTTAAAAATACAAAACATGTTATCATTTTGCCGCTACATATTTATTTTTCAGAATCTTAACAGTTGTTGTTTACAGCCATTTTGTTTTGTAAGGTCATGTCGTGTTCCAGGAGATGCAGCATATGTACTTTATAAGATTAATCATATTTCGTTACACAATATGATAGAGATGACTCTATACAAGCACGGGCAAAGATAAAAAATGGTTTAAAGTTGGACTTTTCAACGCTGGATCGCTAGGAACACGACATGATGAGTTTGTGGCGGCTCTGGAAAGCTTAAATATTGACATTTTAGCCATTAATGAAACATGGATACGAAAAGGGCAAGATGACCGAGCTCCTGTCGTACCAGGTTATAGATTGAGGCATATACCCCGACCTGTGAGTATACGTGGAGGTAGAGGCGGTGGGGTGGGTTTTTATATAAGACAGGGTCTCAGCGTGCGAACGTATCAGCATCCTGTTTCAAACAATGTCGAACAGATGTGGCTAGGGACAACCATCAATAAACGCCGTTTAATTATTGGAACCGCTTATAGACCCCCCTGGCTTGATGTAAGTGATTTCTTTGACGCAATCACACAATCAGTGTCGTCGTTTGGAAATGCAGACTATGTAGTTTTGTTAGGAGATTTTAACATTAATTTATTGAAAGATGATAATAAAACAAAACTTTTTTGCGAGTTCTTACACTATACAAATTTAAAGCAACTAGTTACTGAACCAACGCATTTTACAGACCAAAGCAGTACACTCATTGATGTGATCTGTTCAGACTCACACATTCAGGAGGTTAAAGTGACTTATATACCAGAACTTGGTAATCATGCAATAGTTTCAGCAACCATGAATCTAAAAAAAAGACAATTCCTTGCCAAACTGGATCAATATTAGACCTTTAAAAAACATTAACATCGAAAGTTTTAATAATGACCTCAATAATATACCTTGGAATTCTTTGAATAGTATAAATAATGTGAATGAAATTGTGCATCAATTTAATAGATTAATTTTAGATTTATTCAATTTACATGCACCTTTACAGAAAGTTATGTTAAAAGAGCGCCATCCATGGATAACTGACGTTGTAAAACTAATGATAAAACTTAGAAATGAAAGTCATAAACGGTCAAAATTAACTGGGCTCGAATCTCATAAAAGGCAGTATAAAGATATGAAAGCTTTAGTTGCACACGCTTTGGAATCGGAAAAGAAAGCTTTTTATGAAACTTATATCAATTCATATATTAATTCTCCAAATTTATTGTGGCGTAATTTAAAGAAATCATCTCTTATAATAGATAAGAAAAAAGTTAGAGAACTTCCAGCTATGTTAAGTGATCCATATATAATTAATAAACATTTTCTTGATATACCCGGCAATAGCGTAGTATCTTTATCGGATCTTACTTATTTTGAGTTTCACCGGCATGGAAATTCCCAGTTTGTTTTGCAACCAGTTGACGAAATCAAAGTTGCTAATATTATTCAGAATTTGAAGTCTAATGCTCAAGGTGTGGATGAAATATCTCTTCAGATGTTGTTATTGACATTGCCTCAAACTTTGCATGTAATTACTTCTATAGTCAATAAGTCTTTAACTACATCTACATTTCCTGATGCATGGAAGGTGGCCAAAGTTAAGCCTCTACCTAAGTGCAATAACCCCACTAGTTTTAAAGACCTTCGACCAATCAGTCTTCTGCCCTGCATATCAAAAATTCTTGAAAAGGTTGTGGCTACTCAGACAACTAAATACGTTGAAGAAAATAAGATCTTACCAACTTTCCAATCAGGATTTAGGAAAGGACATAGCACAACAACTGCAACTTCAACCGTAGTAGATGATATCCTGACTGCACAGGATCAGGGTAAGGGTACCTTGCTGGTACTTCTGGACTTTTCAAGAGCATTTGATTGCATAAACACGACTTTTCTTCTTTCTAAAATGTCATATTACGGGTTCGATATCTCAACTGTAAAATGGTTTGACAGCTATCTGAGTAATAGAGCGCAGTTTGTTGAAGTCAGGAACAACGATGGCACACTCTCAACCTCCGATCTATCTCCGGTAACTAGGGGCGTTCCCCAGGGATCTATCCTTGGCCCCTTGTTGTTTGCGATTTATACAGCAGATATTACAAAGTGCATCAAGCATTGCTTATATCATCTTTATGCTGATGATACGCAACTTTATATTTCTTTTGATCCTGTAGACACAGTGGCTGCTGCACTTAAACTTAATTCTGACTTAGAGCAAATAAGTTTATGGGCAAAAAGGAATTGCTTAGTGTTAAATCCCATTAAGTCTCAGTGTATGGTATTGGGCTCTAAAACTGTTGTTAATAAAATAAACTTGCTTAATCCTATAGTAAAAATAGATACTAATATAATTGAACAGGTCAAGGAGGCTCGAAATTTGGGAGTAGTTTTTGACACAGCACTGCGCTTTGAAACTCACGCCCTTAATTCCGTCCGCAGCAGCTTATATCGTTTAAAGCTGCTTTATAAGTTGATATTAGTGTAAAGCTAAGAATACGTCTATGCGAATCACTTGTGTTATCAAGACTGAATTATGCTGACGCTGTATATGGGTCTCGCCTCTTGAGCAGGACCATAAGAATTATTCAGCGCGTTCAAAATGCCTGTGCTAGGTTCTGCTTCAACATCCCTCCTCGCTCACATGTCACTCCTTACATTAATGAAGCAAACCTTCTAAAGATGGAATCACGCAGAAGATTACATCTTGCCACTCTACTCTTTGGGGTGCTTAAAAGTGGAATTCCAAAATACTTACGTGAGAAACTTATGTGGTTGACTGATAAGTCAGCACGCATCAAGAGAGATTCTTATCTATTTTTATTGGCTACGCCAAGGCACAAAACAGCGGCATTTAAGGGTAGCTTTAAGTTCGCGGCGACTAAGTGCTGGAATGATTTACCACCACCAGTAAGATCGCTAAAATCATTTTCAACATTTAAAACTAAATTAAAAACTTATCTTTTAACAGAACAAAAATTATAATAAACTTAAATTTATTATTATGAATATCGAGTTCTTAAAACGAATCATTCCAGCATTTATGTGCTTACGGTATTGCTTGCCACCTGTATTGTGTTTTGTGCTTTTGTTTTTGTTTTGTGTTTTATTCTATTGTTTTTCTTTTACCTTTTAATAGTTTCTTTTAAATTTGTATTTCGTTTATTTTAATTAATTTTTCTGTTCACTTAATTTTAATTTGTTTTTATAAATAATTGAATAACGTGTCCGTGATTGCACTCAAATAAGGCTCCCACTGAAAACCAGCGCTGCAGCTTGCTGCAGCACAATGCTGAGTGGGAGACCTATTTGATCATTCTAAATTGTTATTTTTTATTTTTATTTTAGTATATTTAGTTATGCTTTTTATTTCTTTTTCTTTTCATTTGTTTAATTTTGTTGATCAAATAAAATAGTTTTCTTTCTTTCTTTCTTTCAATAAATAAAGCGTGGCCAAAAATGTTAAGGGAATTGGATCTGGTAAATTTTAAAAGCTTTCAAAACTTTAATAAAATATGACTTTTGTGTGTATTGTATGATTTATAAAATCCCTTACCTGTGTTGCTTGTACGCAGTTTATAATTTGCTTCAGTTTTTTTTTAATATAAAACTAGCTGATGCCCGCGACTTCGTCCGCATGGATTTAGTTTTTGAAATCCCGCGGGAACTCTTCCATTATCCGAGATAAAAAGTAGTTCTCCCGGTCTGAGGAACCACTACTACATCCATTACTATACCCATGCAAAAAATCGCATCAATCCGCTGTTCTGTTGCGACGAGATTGAAGGACAAACCAACAAACAAACACACTTTCGCATTTATAATATCAGTAATGCTTTATTATACTTAACACTTTTTATAATTGTCAAATTTTTTACCATACTTAACCAAAGACAAAATTACGTTTAGCTGTCATTTACGTTTTGTTATTCCACTGTCATTTGCGTTTTGTTATTCCATGTCAGATGCGTTTTTCTTATACCACGTTTTATAGTGACATGACGGAAACGCGATCGAACGGGATAAAAAGTATTCTATGGCCGTCTCCTGGTTCTAAGCTACCTCTCCACCAATTTTCAGCCAAATCGGTTCATCCGTTCTTGAGTTATAAATAGTGTAACTAACACCACTTTCTTTTATATATATAGATATTAACAATGTAAGTACAACGTTTCTGATGCCATAGTGGCTGAGTTGTAGTAAAAGAGTTTGGTGATCAAAGCAGTGCCTTAGATAGGTCACTAAAATCCCAATAGCATTCTGCTAACGTTTCTAAGCTTTGCAGATATGTTCAAGAAGTTTTGCACCTGCATCAGGTTATGCTACGACCTTTCGTGAAGTTCGGGATGTAGTTATTTACATTGAAATGATTTATTAGTTGATTAGGTATATTTTTTCCCAAATATCTAACTTAAAGTCGGTAAGATTGAAACGGGTCTTAATTATTAAGGTCGTTTCTACGATAGGTAGCCTAAGAGCGGGTTCATACCCATGCCATTAAAAATACAGCTTTCGTTAATAAAACACTCGTCTCTAATTAAGTTCGCCCTAATATTATCATGCCCTTTTGTTTAACAGCATTTAAGAGCAATAGCCGTGTCTATCGGTCACGGACGATTAATTTCCTTAAGCGTTATCAAATTCCACTCTGTTTTCCTCCTCGGAAGTTAAGGAGCACGTTTATTATATCACTTAGAGTGTAACTTTTTATTGTACCTTTCCTTTGCCTTAATGGAAGTAAATAATGTTTCATTTTTAGGTCCAGCAGTCAGTCTAATAATCGATCGATCGGATCATTGAATTCTATAATTATTTGGATCATTAAGTGGAGGTCTGATAACTGCATATTAATTTTGCACTAATGCAACTATCATGGCATACTGCTATGTTACTATGCTATGCTATGTTTACATCTGATCTGATCAAGCTCATGTATGGGTTCCACCTGCGGGAATACTACTACTACGGGCTACTTTCTGTATGCCTGTCTTAACATGTATTAAATTGTAGTACGTATTTTTGAAACTTCCCCTCATTGTGGAAATATTCTATTCTATTCTAACAAAGTTGCATGGGTTAAATCGGCTAGGCATCCAGCTGCCCACAAGATAGTATAAAAAACTTATTACAATGTAATAGCTATATAATAATATTGTAAAATGATTATTTTGAAAATAGCAGCTGCTGAGATTCTTGCCGGCTCGTCTCAGCAGAATCCGCTTTCCGGACCGGTGGTAGAGCCTCATTTCGTGTCATAAAAGCCACAGGTTGGCCTATATGAAATAAATAATTTTGAATTTTGATAAAATTAATAAAACATACGCATTGTTGAAAATCAACTGCAACCTCCGAACTGGAACTTACCTGTAAACAAAACACAAATATCAGAGTAAGTAAATAATAAACTGAGTAATTTTAGATGATATTCGTTAACATATTCCTAAATCCTAATAAATAAGCACTCTCGGTTATCTGCTTCCAGATTGAAATCAAGGATCCGACTGCAATATTTAAATAATAAAAAATACTTCAGTTTAATAATAATAATGCTTTCATAAAATACTTTGTTATTCCAAATCTGGAACTCGCTATATTTCTTCCCTTATTTTTATGATAAATTCAAACGGGAAACAAAAGCGAGGCGGAATCCATGAAATTTTTTGTCGAGTATTTTTCGATTCCAATAAAAGATATCCGGAACTTACTGCCGGGAACCGGTTTAAAAAGGAAAATAAATTTAATGTTAAACGTATTGGGCTAATATTTTTGATAAAACACGGCTTCAAAAGCAATTTTTCGGAATGAATTTTAAGAGATAAAATTGCTCTAACTGGTACTGAAATATTTGTAAAGATTTAACACTGTCTCACTGATAAAAGGATAAACTTTTTCATTTCGAGATATAATCACAAACGCTCTTATAAAATTTTCGATTGTTTGCTTGTAGTTATTGTTTTGTTGGCACTATAATATACTTAGGGCCGATTTCAACGTAAAATAAGTCTTATCCGAGAGTAAATTTTAAATTTTGACAGTATTTGCAATTCAAAAACTAACTCAATTTATCCCTCGGATAAACGTCACTCAAAGTTGGTGAAATCGGCACTAACTGTAATAAAAACGAATTAATATATTAATATGCTAGCATCGGCCCATGACTTCGTTCGCGTGAATTTAGGTTATTTGAACACATGTCTTAAGGCTTGCAATAATTTAAAAGATCATTTCTAGGGAAACTACTCTAATGAATGAGGGAGAGAACAATAAATACAACATAAAGTCAAAGAAGATTTGTAAATCATAAATTTTTATATTAGTAACTAGTAAGTTACCACATAATTATACAAACTTCTTAAGTTTCTACATACTTCTAAAGTTTCATTTGTGTTTAATAATATTATTTTGTAAACATAACTTTTTAACCGACTTCATAAAAGGAAGAGGTTCTCAATTCGTCGGAATCTTTTTTTATGTATGTTCACCGATTACTTGAAGACGCCTAAACCGATTTGGAAAATTCTATTTTTGTTTGAAAGGGTATATTTCCCAGGTGATTCCGTTTAAATTTTATCGAAATCGGTCGAGCGATTTAAAAAAAATCAACAATAAATTATATACTTTGTAGCGGCGCGGGTGTTTGAAGCCGGTTTTTTAAAAACCTAAACCTTTCAATTATTGTGCTATTAAATGAAATTAAATTAATAATGAAAATAAATAAATGAGGCATGAAAAAATTACAAAAATTTAAAAATTTTGCATTTTTTTTTTTACGTTTATTCAGCTTTTTAAATTAACGCATACCAATCTTATTTTGTTCGTCTAATTATTGTATTTTATTTTGTATTGTTTATTTCTTCGATTGAGGCTTACGAAAGCGCTTACGAATGTCAAAGATTTTACATCATTAAAGCCCGCTTGCAGAAACGCCGGGTTATCTTTTTAACCCAGAGTTAGTTGCTGCTTTGACAGATTTCTTATAAAGCTTCTGTCAAAATTACAAATTTAAAAGGTGTCTCTGCAAGCGGGCCTTAATATTTAAATTACAAAATCTACAAAAATATTAAATCTAGTTAATAATATTAAATCTATTAACTATCAATTCAAATAAAGAAAGTTCCATCACGCATGACGGGACTTTTAAAGTTACCGTCTCGCGGACCATAAGTTAGAATATTCTTTTCACTTACTAACAAGAAATGAGCTTACAAATGAACTCATGGCGTTGCACAAGAGCGGATTAATTCTTCATTAGTGCCGTGGATAAAACACTATTAGACTCGGCTACAGCTTGTCTAGGATCTAGAACACGGCTACGTGATCTTGCTACTAATCTTGTTGCATGCTATCTTAAAACTAAGAATAAAAGCACACCTATTTATTTATTTACTCAAATTCAGAGTAAGGTTTTAGCGATTTAACGTTCCAGTTCTATGGCGTGTAGAAGCCAATTAAGGGATATATGCATTGAACACTGCCTTACTATTTAAATGTTAGCACGCTGCCATCTTAGATTGCTTTGTCACTTAATACCCTCAGGTGATATTGCAGTTAAGGTTTATCTAAAAAAAAATATATGGATCCCTTTCAACCAAATAATGTAAATGTATTCTCCATGGGACAGTCACGGGCATCTGTTAGTAAACTACATAATATAATAATACCGGCGGGAAAGGGGCTACTTTCTGTCTGTCCGTCTTAACATGTATTGAATTGTAGTACGCATTTTTGGAACTTTTGGAAATTGTGGAAATATTTTATTCTATTCTATTCTAACAAAGTTGCATGGGTTAAATCGGCTTGGCATCCAGCTGCCCACAAGATAGTATAAAAAACTTATTACAATTTAATAGATATACATAATAATATTGTAAAATGATTATTTTGAAAAGAGCATCTGCTGAGTTTTTGCCGGCTCTTATCAGCAGAATCCGCTTTTTAAACCGGTGGTAGAGTCATGACGTGTCATAAGAGCCACACGCTGGCCTACGTGAAATAAAAAAAATTTGATTTTGATATTTTTTTAAATAATATAATAAAGTTAAGTTAAAAACATTTTTTATTATTAAAAAAAAAGCATCGCAATTGTCAAAATGAACTGGTTCGATGATAATGTTAAACCAAACGTAACCAATTCCCAAACTACCATCCAATAATAAATAACACGAAAGAACTTCAAAAGATTTTTGATCCAAAAGAGTTAGATAATCCTAATTATCTAACCCTAACCCACTACTACAAAATATTACATTGTCTGATCAACTTCTCAAATTTTACGCTTAGTTGAAGAAGAAAGAGGAATTTAATAAACCACGTTCAAAATTCTACAAAAAAGTTTAAATCTAGTATCTCCAAATCAGGATAAAAGAAAAGAAAATGAACTCATTACTCCCTTGAATTCAAGATTAATCCTTCATTAGTGTAGATAATGCAGTGTAAGACAACACAGCGCCGCTTATCTAGAACACGGCTACGTGATCCTGTTACTGATTTGGCTTCATACTATCACACGTAAGAACTGAGATTAGAGACTTTATCTTCGTACAGCCTTGAATAGATTTTACGCTTACAAGTCCCTTCATTTGTATCGACTTACAAGACACGTTATAGATTTCAGACTCCCTTTTGTTTATTCCCTTCAATTTGAAACTCTATTTTCTAATCAGCTCCAAGAATCCGCTAGTCTATAATTTCACAAATTGACGTAACATTTTTCAAATCCAAAAATTCTTCTACAGACATTTCTCTGTTTTTCAGTTTTATCGTCACATAAATATTAAAATATCTACCTATTTAACAACTTATCTATCTCAAACGAGTGACATCAGCTACTGGATACAGAATACTCTTGGAGGGACCACCACAGATCGATCTTGTGTAAAATCTTTATAATATCTTTACTAGCTGATAATTTAGTTTTTAACATCCCTCAGGAACTCTTTGATTTTCTGGGATAAAAGTAAAAGTAAAAGTAGCCTATGTCACTCTCCAGGTCCTCAACTATACCCATGCAAAAAATCCCGTCGATCCGTAGTTCTGTTGCGGCGTGATTTAAGGACAAACCAACAAACACACTTTCGCTTTTATAATGATTAGTATGATATTTAATATCGAGGATATTATTTGTACTGTTTCCCCAGAGGATAATATAGTATCGCAAAAATGCGTGCCCTTAAGCGTAATACGCGGCTAATGCGGCTTTGAAGTCAGTTCTTTTAATTCTCTGAGGCCGTATATAAATTTAGATAATTTAGTTTTTATGTTTTGGATATGGGTCTTGCAGTTTAAATTTGAGTCGATATCAATGCCCATCAAATCAACCGTCCATTTAGAGGGGGACCTTCCAACGCTGCGATTCCCAGGGTCGCCTCTTAAGCACCTCGGGAACCCAATGGCTATCGATTCTTCAAGCTGGGCATATAGCTCTATAATGCCACTTCAGCTTCGCGACTCAATGAGCTATGTATGTATTATCATTTCATCACCATCAATCTATCAATGGCTCACTACTGAGCGCAGGGCTCCACTTAGAGAACGGATAAAGGCCATGGTCCACCACGCTGGCAAAATGCGAGTTGGCGGACCTCACACACCTTCGAGAACATTATGGAGGACTCTCAGGTGTGCAGGTTTCCTTACGATGTTTTCCTTCACCGTTAAAGCATATGATATTTAATTTCTTAAACGCCTTAAACTTCGAAAAGTCAGAGGTGCGTACACCGTATCGAACCTGGGAACCCCCCGAATAGGCTAACCACTAGACTATCATTGTTTTTTCTATATGTAGGTATGTATATAATTAATTAACTATTACTAATTTAAGTAACAGTTTAAGTTTCTCGTAAGCGCTTACGTTATTATAATACAATTCAGAAAGATCATAAGATGTTGAAACTGCTGAAATAAGACTAGTTTTACTGATCCGTGTTAGAGGAAAATACTCAAAGAATCTTGTCTTATCCGATTGTCGGACATCACCAAATCGGACCGATAAAAAGAAGACTCCACATAAAACCCTCTGCTGACACTATCTCAAATAAAATAAAGACATGGTACCCATTCCGTAACAAATTGCATGTCACCGATCAAGCAAGACTTTGATATATTCTTAGATAGGATGAGATATAAGGGCATGGCACTCGGGTTCCTAGACATAACCTTAACTTAGACAAACTTGACTTCAAAAAAAATACACAAAATAAGCTAGCTTGCTGAGAATAAATACTCCTAGAAACGTAATAGTCAAAGCGATGATAATGATAAGCCATTTTTAGTAAGCCGTTAAAGGCCGTTAAGTGGCCGACTACGCAGTATCGTCGCGTTAGCTCGCAGAATTATTATCAAAAAATAACGTACTGTGCCAAGGGAAGAAGGTGTCTACTGTGTGAAGGGTGTCATAATTCATCACAATAACTATTAAAAACGTAATTAACAGTACCAGTACAGAAAATAATTACATAGCAAAGAAAATAATTATTTGCTTGTTTAGAGCCTACGTTTGGAGCGGAACTTTGTTAGAAACTTCCGATCTATGAGTATTTAATCTAAGCTAGCTTGCTTCAAGAAGACAACACAAAATAAACTATATTTTGCTCGCGACTTCGTCCGCGGGGACTCCGCTGCGGCACTATTGAAGGACAAACCTACAAATCAACAATTACATTTATAATATTAGTAGGGTTATAGAATTTTCAGGGAATTCTTGTACATATTCGTTTTATTGGATGGATGGCCTAAACCTTTCTCATCAGGGAATTCTTGGCCCAGTAGATAAAGAAATAAAATCCTATAGTAAATAAAATAAACAATGCATACGATCAACATCATTCTAGAGTGCCCCGTTAAACGCCACTTTAACAAACTAGCTTTAATTGCGCCTCTTAATGTGTAATTCTAGTTAAATTTAGTCAAAGTGACTAAGCGTTTCGATTAAGGTAATGTCTCCAAGCAAATGCAGTGCCCGTATCAGGTAAGCTATCAGAGAGATGCTGTGTACCAGAGGCGGTGAGATCCCACAAAACAGCCTCCACCCTACCTGGTGGATAAGAGGATTAGACGTGACTTCGGTCAGTAAAGTCATATTTCATCATCATTTATTCATCAGCCATAGAAGTCTCAATCATTATTATCGTTACTATTTAGTTGTTCATTCTAAAGAGCGTTATTCAGCGTTCAGGAGAATGAAAGAAACGCCGCCTCATCGCTGCCGTGTCGGTTGCATAGACAAGAAGATTAACTTTTAGTATGACTATAGACAATGTAGACACGTTTAAGCTTTCTACATACAGCGCGACATACATTAAAGCTTAAGCATATATTACAAGAAGACAACAGTTAGTTTTTTAGTTAATTGAAAGAACCGAAATCATCTATCATCTCGGTTACCGATTTGAACAAAGGAGCGATTATAAAAAACTGTAATTAACCGATTTATATGCCATACAGCCGCAGTGTGACGGTTGATAGATTACATACACCGCTCACAAATAGATTTCAACTTTAAAGCCTTGGAACTGTCACATAACAAATACAAGTTCCATTAGAATAGAATAGAATAGAAAATATAGAATAGAAATATTTTTATTCAAATAAACTTTTACAAGTGCTTTTGAATAATCGATGAATCTACCACTGGTTCGGAATGCCTTTCCTGCCGAGAAGAACCAGCAAGAAACTCGGCGGTTGCTCTTTTCAAAACAAAACAATACAGTAAATATCTACTATGCTATATATGCAGTGTTTCCACAATGTGGGAAGTACCAAAAATGCATACCGACTAACTTCTATCTTAAGATGGGCAGACATAAAGTAGCCCCATTCCCGCCGGTGGCACCCGTTCACGAGCATGACGCATGACTCAGCCATTGCTTCGCTCAACCATATTTGAGGGAACGTAACGCCTTAGTACGATTAACTGGCGGCGCTTTTTTGACGCCTGATGTATATAGTCAACATCTGCATCTCTATGGTCTATAACTCCACGTAAGTAATAGTCATTTACCAGTAGCGGCAGGTAAATGCACGCTATTTACCAGTTTACCAGTTCACAGTCGTACGTGTCTCAGCCCACAAATTCGCTGCAAGCTAATGCCTGAATAAAAATTTACAGAGCGAAAACATTTATTCCTGGATAGATCGTGCTCTCGCCTCCTCGTTTCGCGTCATTTAAGCGTTTGCCAGAATTAGAGCGCGCTTTGTGTGAATGTCAGACTCTTTTAAACGATCTACCGTCAGTTTTCTTTCTTTTCTTATACGTCATACCTATACATGTTTCTTAGGGTTCCGTTGAACAAGAAACACGTATAGTTTTGCCCAATCCATCTATCCGCTTTGGAGTCACAGTCATTTTATTCAGAAACTATTAACCGGCTAAGATAAACCTATTCATAAACGAACTTTCACGTTTGACGTCATAAGTTGCATTTACACGTATACTTCGAATATACAGTGAATAACGATCCTTACTTTTTAACTGAGGTACCTACTTGATGAAAAAAATTAATAAAATATAATTTCCTGACATACGCGTCGGTAGTTTGATTGTCTGGGGCAAACAGTTTTCCCCCATCATCCAGTGTCTGTCTTCAGAATCTTTCAATGAAATCGGTGCAGATTAAATCTTGAAAACGTTAGACAGACAGACAGAATTACTTTGGTATTTATAATATTAGCATGGATTCTTTCTTCTTTTTTATCAGTTTATAGACGTCATCTACAAAGCTCTCGCATGGACTTTCACAGGGCTCGGTCTTGCGCCACCTGTGTCCAGTGGCCACCTGCGACTTGTCTAATGTCGTCGGTCCAATTAGTGAGAGTTCTGCCAACACTTGACAAAGGACTAAGAGCCTTTTAATACTTTAAGCTGCCACTTGCAACGTTCGGAATTTGTATGCTTTGCTACTGTTTAAACTATCTCCAAACAGCGCAGAAATCTTCAATATTTTATCACAATGATACGAAAATGCATTCAAAATTGAGGTTGGCATTCGCTTCTCGTAGCTCCTCATATAAAGCTGCGCGGTTGCAGTTAAAACAATCGGGCCCGAGTCTGCAAACAACATAAGCTGAAATTACACCGAGCCAGTGGAACGAAACAGCTCGACGGCGTATTTGATGACGTAGCTCGGCGCGGCTCTAGGGTAGCGCCTGGTGCAGACTACCGATGTATGGGTACTAACTACCATAACATGGCTCTCCCCTCCAAATTACTGTTTCAATAATATGTAGTCACATCCTTACGAAAGTGTTTGTATGTAGTTGTATTCTTCAATATCAGGCCGGCACACACCCATGCGTTTGAGTCTTGGTGGCGCTTTGTAAATACTTTCAAACTTTTTGAGTTTTCAAGGGGCGAGCTATGTTATAGGAGTTAAACTCTAAGTAGGTAGGTACTACTTGAACCGAAAAGTTTAGTGAAGGATTCATTTTGAATTCAAGGAAGTAATAAGTTAAATTTTCTTTTCTTATAGCTTGATTTGGATAAACTTTTGATTTGGAGAATTTTGAACATACTTTAGTACTAGTATTATAAATGCGAAATCACGTTTGGTTTTGAATTTTGACCTTCAATCACGCGATATCAAAACAACAGATAAACGTGATTTCTTGCAGGATTTTCAAAAATTTTAATTCCAAGCAGACAAAGTTGTGGGGAAAAGCGAGTCGGTTATTGCTTAGTACATAATAAAAATGACATCTCATTAAGAATTTTAATAATAATTAGTTAATAACTCATTATATGTAATTTAACGAATTTCTCAGAGTGTGGCAGTAAAGCTGAGATTGTTAGAAAGGCAGGTAAAGAATTATACAAATGACCTACTTGTTATGCAGAATCATCAGCTAGAATCGAAAATAAGAATGAAACTTTGTTAGTATGTGAAGCGCTCGGGAATACCTCCTCTCTTACAGTCTTCCAAAATTAAAGACAATATTTCCAAAACTCTGCTAACTCCTATTTTAACGGAAGGAAGAATATACACATATACAGTAACAGCATTGTGAGTCGAGCGTGAAATCTGACAACTCTTTTCAAGTTTAAAACTGGAGCCGTTGCTAGATAAAAATCGGTTTCAGACAAAATATATCTGTCATCTGCGACGGACCTAATTTTGTACTTGATTTTGAATGAATCTAGTAATTTGAAATGACGTTTTAAAATCGTAGACCTATTTTTTTTAAATCTCAAAGCACTTTCTATTCCCTTGCCCTCGTTGTCTGATGGAACAAAAGTCTGTCGGAGATTACGTGCTCTCTGAGACATTGTTGGGGTGAAACACTGCCAACTTCCTCTACGTTTACTGAGAATTTCTTGTCAGAAAAACCCAATACCTATAATTATTATAGCTTTTTTAGCCCAAACCAAGATACAAACCCAGGACCTCATCATCAGTAGAACATGCACTACACTACCAGAGGCAAACTGTGGAACAAAGTGGACTTTGACCGGGAAATTCGATGACGTTCTTAGATAGCTGGATTGTTTGTTCAGCGGAATCTGTGGGATCAGTTTCGATTAATTAATTGTTTCATTGAATAATAATAATTATTATTATTGTTCAATGAATCAAGTAGGTAGCTATATAATCTGAAATTATGATAAATGCATTATATGTAGTCATCGTCGGCATCGTCAACCTAGAGTCATTCACTGCTACAAAGTGGTTCTACAAAAAGTTTTTGAAGTAATATTTTGATTCCGTAGCGTTTCTCCTTTTGAGTTAAGGAATTGGAGCTAGGTGGTGTTAGAACCTAAGCGATGGCTATGACGTCGTTACATCCTACTTCCTACTATATCCTACTAAAATTATAAATGCGAAAGTTTGTGAGGATGGATTTATGGATGGATGTATGGATGGATGTTTGTTACTCTTTTACGCCACAACGAATCAACCGATTTGGCTGAAATTTAGAACGGAGATATCTCATTCCCAGGATTAACACATAGGCTACATTTTATCCCGGAAAATTAAAGAGTTCCGGCGGAAATCAAAAAATCTTAATCTACGCGGACGAAGTCGCGGGCATCATCTAGTATCGACTAAGTACGAAAAATATGATACAAAATCCTTGAAATCAACGTATTTAAATCAACAACAAAATACAATAGAGGGTTAATGTTATTTTAAAACACATTAACGCGGTCAAAGCTTTTACAATGTCAACCACATTCACCGGTCCGCGTGAATAGTGCATCAGCGGGCGAAATTGTTTCTGCGATACAAAAATACCACTTTTTTGCGGTTGCGTGCAATTGAAGCGGTTTTATATTCATAACTCTAGCGGTTTTTATAATATACGACTTTTGGTTCTCACATTTGTTATAAAATTATTAAGTATAATCGTATATGTAGATTTACGCCATTTTGTTGAGATATATGGGCCGATTTCACCAACGAAAAATTAGTCTTATCCGAGCCTAAATTTGATATTTTGATAGTATTTTCAATATAAAAACTGTCAGAACGCTCAATTTATTCCTCGGAAAAACTTTGATGAACCCTCGACGTTGGTGAAATCGGCACTAAATAATATTAAGTTGTGTTTTTTGTAAATATCAGACGAAAAGGTTTTTTTTTTTCAAAGTAAGTATTTGTGGAAGTTAATCTAAAGACGATATTATTTATGAAAAAGTCTGCTTGAATAGGTTATCAGCGCGGAAAAACTAAACTCTTAAAAAGTAAAGAAAATCTTTAAAATAACTTGTTATTTATATTTATAACAACTAACACTATGGGTTTGCTGCCAATAAATAAATAAATTATTATTATTTTTAATAAAATTTAACAGTTTTTCTGTTAATTGTACTTAGTATAGGTATTTTATTCTAAAGAAGGTAATATAACACTCAACACAACGCGCCTTGTAATCAGCGTATCGTGGTAACAACTCCTAGAGATTTGATCGTGGATTTGTATATAGCACCGTCAAGTTGTGGAGCATAATGACAGTAGCAGCAACTAAAAAAACTTAGAAATCGTATCGCAGTCGCCGCGTTGTCGTTATGTACAAATCAACCTACAAGGTCTATAAAATATGATATGTTACCACCCATGACAATGTAAAAACTATTGTTAAAGTATCATTCGAATACTCTACAAAAGAGAGCACTTTGATATTCATATACCTACTCGTATATATCAATAGCTACGTAAAAAATGTATGCATATTGCATTTAACCTTTGAGTATTAAAAGCATTTAACCCCTATCTATATATATAAAAATCTCGTGTCACGATGTATGTTCGAGATAAACTCGAAAACTACTGAACCGATTTTGATCAAACTTCGTAACTATCTGTAATTTGGTCCAACTTAAACGATAGGATAGTTTTTATCATAATTATTGACATCAATATTTGTTATTGCAAATTAAAATAAATGTTAATTACACGGCAGTCATATAATATACTTGCCGATGTTAGATTGCGGTTGTCTAGATTGTGTTATAATTTTGCATTACTGATATTATAAATGCGAAAGTGTGTTTGTTTGTTGGTTTTTCCTTCAATCACGTCGCAACAGAGCAACGGATTGATGGGATTTTTCGCATGGGTATAGTAATGGTTATAGTAGTGGGTCCTCAGACCGGGAAAGCTACTTTTTATCTCGGATAATCAAAAAGTTCCCGCGGGATTTTTAAAAACTAAATCCATGCGGACGAAATCGCGGGCATCAGCTAGTAAATTTATGACTTTAGTCCTGAGCCTCACCTCTTTCCGGTAGAGTCATATTAGCGTCCCATCAGGCTAATGAGTGGGGGTGGGAATCCCGTGAGTGAGGGAATAGAAATTGCACCTGTGTTCTCGACTTATGCACAATAACATCTCCTACATTGATGGCTAGTTTCCTTTAAGATTGGCCGCCGTGGCCGAAATACTGTTTGAAGAAGTGCATAATAATTCAATGTTGAAGAATATTGAATATTGATTGAAATTACTACTAGGTTATAAATACGAAATGTTTTGTTTGTCCTTCAATCAAGCAACAACAGAGCAATGCGCAACAGATCAACGTGATTTTCCATCAGTATAGTTGTGGCATTAAGTTCGAACCTATCGCTTTTACGGATAAATACGGTGTGCAAAACATGGGCTTCAAAATTAAAATTAAAAAAAATCATTTACATATTGTTTCAAATCATTTATGCTATTTAATAAACACCTAAAAGCTGATTGATGCGCTTTAATATAGGATATACACTTTACTTCAGTCCGCTTTAAATTCCTGAACGAATTTGAATTTCAAATCCGTCTCTTCATTAGTTTTACGCGAGCGGTTCCATAAAATTAGAATAATGCTTTCAAGAAAAATTTCAAGAGATATTTACTATCATAGAGTTTGAGAATTAATATTAAAATCTTAGTGCCTATTTCACCCTCCGATTATAGTGTCTGTTATATATCTAACATAAAATAGCTGTCAGATAAATCTGTTTGACATTTTTTAAAGTTTATCTGCTAGATTGTCTTAACGGACACTTGTGAAACAGACATTTGAACGCCATCCGTCAGTTAAGTTGAGGATAGGCTATCAGCCACTTTATCAGCAAGTGGATTTTGATATTACTCGCGACGTCCGCGTGGTGCGGGAAAGCTTTGTGATTCAGCCGTGGTATTCTCTAAAATTTATTGCATCAGTGTACCTAACGATCGCAATGACCTCTGACTGGTTGGTAATCTTCCGCTATTCGTTAAAATGCATTGATTCAACAAGAACGCCATAAATCCGGCCAATCAGGGGTCATTGCGATTGATACACTGATGCAATCAATTTTAGAGAATACCACTACCGGACTAAAATTGGCCTATTTTACTCATCACGTAAAATAGAAACTAAATTAAACTAAAATGGAATGGAGATAGCGCATACCTAGGATTAACACATATAGAGTAAATTTTATGCCGGAAAATTAAAGAGTTCCCGCGCGAATCAAAAACGGACGAAATCACGGACATCAACTAGTTTTTAGGGTTCCGTACCCAAAGGGTACCAACGGGACCCTATTACTAAGCCTACGCTGTCCGTCCGTCCGTCCGTCCGTCCGTCCGTCCGTCCGTCCGTCTGTCAGCGGGCTGTATCTCGTAAACCGTAATAGATAAACAGATGAAATTTTCACATATTATATATTTCTATTGCCGCTATAACAACAAATAATAAAAATTAAATTAAATTAAGAAAATTAAATTAAAATGTTTCCATGGGTACATCAAAATATTTTAATTTAATTTTTTTAACGGAACCCTAACAGAGCGAGGCCCGACTCGCACTTGGCCGATTTTTTTATAATATTAATAAGAAGTAGGATTAGGATATTACTAGTATAAATATACCTAATAAAGAAATTAACAACCCTTCAGTGAAAATATGTCGCTTATAATTTTCTTAGGCGTCGAAAGCTAGCATAAGAGCCAAATGTCCGCGGCAGGGCCCTACGATTAGCGCCTGGCGGTCTTTATGGGTCATTCGCGTAATTCCTACTTCCTTTAGGTCCGTTTTACGATTATTACGAACGGGAATTGTATGTGTGGTGTCAAATTTGAGATAAGCGCCTTGAGTTTTATGTAAGTACTTTGGAAACTTGTGGTTATTATAGAAACAGGGGCGTTTGGTGGTATTCAGTAATTCCACAATAAATATTAGGTTTAGGGTCCTAATTTTATTTCTTAATAATATTTAAGTCATACTGAAGAGGCATGTGACGTTACACGCCCATTTTTCCATCCGCCGAGCGAGGCATATTTTTTTTTAAAGATTAAGATTGTTTATGTATGTTGATAATAATAAGAAAAGGTACTTAATATATCGTCACTTTTATGTATGATTATGTTTATACTGTGTGTTGTGTGTGTTTATTTTCATTCATTAAAAAAAACAGTGCTCTTTTTTGGTTTTTTATGAATAATTTATTATTTCTTAAACTTTTGTGTAAATAAACATTGGTTACAGTTAGATTTCCATATTAGTTTAAGACCGACGACATTGGACGAGTCATTGGGAGTCGCTGGATGCAGGGGGCGCAAGACCGAGGCAGGTTTATTTATTTATTTATTTGCTCTCTTATTCATTTGGTTTACAAACATGAGACCAGTCAGGGCATTGCAAATGTCATAACCGAGTCTCATGTTTGTAAACCAAATCATGAGAGCAAATAAAGTTAAAAGCAAGATCTATGTCCAGCAATGGACTATCGTTGTATAAAGAAGAAGAAGAAGGATAAGTAAATACTTTCGTGAACATTGCCAGTTAAACTCAGCATTATAATATTAATTATGTTAAACAATTTTCAAATAATCCAAATCATCGCTATATCAGCGATCAAAGCTGTACGGTTAGAGAAAAGAACTGGTTGTTAACATACCGACGCTTTAGCGCTGCAATTTAAGTGCAAAATAATGCTAATAATATCTCTAAGTATTATTTTCCAAAAATACGAAAAACCAGTGGAAACGCAGAACTGTGGATAATTTTACGAAAAACTAAATTGTAAACCCTATTTAGTACTTACTATTCCAAGGTTTACACTCACAAAATACGAGTATAATTATTTAAATTTTTTGAATTTAATGATATTATTTTCTAGTAAATTAATTAAGGCCTAATTTCACCAACATTGATTAAGTCTTGGTCGAGAGTAAATCAGCAGTTATACCAAGAATGATTACGGTTTACTAACCTAATTGGGGTTAAAATCGCTACTCCTGAGTAAATTACTATACTGTTATCCAGGGGGAGAAAATATGGGAGTAAAATAATTCCTGGCATAATTTTTTTCGAAAATAAGGAAGTTTGGAGAATCAGGTCTAAACAAAAAAACAGTATTTAATTAACCTTTTATAATTATTTAAAAAATCGGCCAAGTGCGAGTCGGGCCTCGCTCTTTTAGGGTTCCGTCAAAAACAAGTTAAATTAAAATATTTCCATGTACCCATAGAAATATTTTAATTTAATTTTTTTAATTTAATTTAATTATTATTATTTGTTGTTATAGCGGCAATAGAAATACAAAATATGTGAAAATTTCAACTGTCTATTTATTACGGTTTACGAGATACAGGCCGCTGACAGACGCACGGACAGCGGAGGCTTAGTAATAGGGTCCCGTTGGCACCCTTTGGGTACGGAACCCTAAAAATGAACACTTCACAGAAGAGTCTAGAAACAAAAAAAACAAGGAATCCAAAAACAGGCAGGTAACCAGTGAGCAAGAATTTATTAAGTCCCAAAAAGGCTTCAAAAAGGTATACGACTATGTGTAACAAATTCCAAGCAAGGAAGTCAAGGACAGCCGGCATTTAGAGCAGATAAATATGCGGCTGCCATATTTTGTACATTAAAAAAATTATAAAAGGCATGTTGTATTGTAGTGTAGGATTACTCCTGTTCTGGACATGAGAGAAACACCAACTTCATATTCTCGTACTTTATTTAATTGCAATATTACCCATCTGGCTTAAGTACTTTCACTGCGCTTAGCGTGCACTCAACACACAGAAAAGACTCCCCGTTTCGACAAGGTACACTGGTATTTATATGACACGTCACGTGGTTTGTCACAACATTAATTTTAAGGTATATTGACTCTGTATATTGACTATCATGACAGTAGTATAATGGCATACTCATATTAGCAACTATTTATCGAATGTTGACGGAAATTTATGACTAAAATGCAGTACTGTTTTTATAGATACACTTAAAATCACATTCTTCCCACACAAATAGCAACGTAACCTTACAGTAGTAATAAAACTAGCAATTAGGAATGTTAACAGGCATGTAAAATTACTTGAAACTTTGTTACAGTACCCGGCGATATATATTGCACATCGGCCTTATGGCCGGGTACTGTACAGTAAAGCTTTTATATATACGGATACACTAGTTTTTGTTTTATTTAAAACTAGCTGATGCCCGACTTCGTCCGCGTGGATTTCATTCTTAAAATTCCGCGGGAACTCTTTGATTTTCCCGGATAAAATTTAGCCTTTGTCACCCTCCAGGTTCTCAACTATACCCATGCAAAAAATCACGTTGATCCGTAGCTTTCTTACTACTTGATTGAAAAACAAACCAACATGCAAACACACTTTCGCATTTATAATATTAAAAAGTATCCTATGTCCGTCTCCTGGTTCTAAGCTACCTCCCCACCAATTTTCAGCCAAATCGGTTCAGCCGTTCTTGAGTTATAAATTATAAATAGTGTAACTAACACGACTTTCTTTTATAATAAGATATATAAGATACCGAGTAGTTATGATTTTACATGCATTCAAAGTTCGCATAAATATCGAGCCCCGTTAACAGTTACGTGGCTGCGTGTGACGTCATTTTCCAATGCTCCGCTTAGTTTCAAGTTGACAGCTGTAGTAGCAGTAGCTTACTCGCGCAGTATTTTGTTTTGTTTCATCGCTTCCAATTGAAACGCAAGCACAGAATACCTAATAGCGCCATAAGTAAGAGCGGGAACGGGCTGAGCGACTGTTGCACTATGACGTCACGCGCATTGAACGCGGGTCGTCGCGCGCTCTCTTTAAAATTCTATATCTTGGAAACTAATTAATGAAAACATACTTCTTTCACGAGTATGTTTTACTTTCAACGGAGAATACAGAAAGCTAACATTCAAAATTAGTGAACATTCTTGATTCTTTTTCAAACAAAAAACACGCGAGTATGGCAACTTGTAGGAACTGAAATCGATAATTTGAAATCTTTATCACACTTAAAATTAACGGACGTACGTACGTTAATTATTAGCGGACGTGGATTTTAGTTATTTCGGAAGGCACTCTATCTAATAATCATCATCATCATCATTATCAACCTTTAGATGTCCACTGCTGGACATAGGTCTCCTGCATGGACCTCCACAGGCCTCGGTCTTGCGCCGCCTGAATCCAGCGGCTCCCTGCGACTCGTTTGATGTCGTCGGTCCACCTAGTGGGGGGTCTGCCAACACTGCGTTTACCGGTGCGGGGTCGCCACTCCAACACCTTGGGACCCCAACGACCATCAGCTCTTCGAACTATGTGCCCCGCCCATTTCCACTTCAGTTTCGCGACTCGCTGAGCTATGTCGGTGACTTTAGTTCTCCTGCGGATCTCTTCATTTCTGATAATCAGTAAGAATTAATTTATTTTTAACACAGGCAACATTCAAATTATTAGTTTTTGGGTTTATGTAAGTAATAATTATTATTATCAAAATTTTGATTGAAATAATAAGTATATTTGTAGTACTAGCAACTCTGTAACTTGGTAAACAAGATGTCTCTTTCTAATTTAGACATTTCTGTGTTACATCATAAAAATAATATTACGACAAAGAATGACGAATCACTATTATTATCATCTCAACTCAAGTGGGTGACACAAGAACATGAAGTATACACACAACTTTCTTTATATTTATATATAAATTAAAGCGACATTTGGAAGTTTTTTCCTATCTTTTAGACTTGTAAAGCTGCACAAAAGGTAAATATTAAGCATACAATAAAAAAGTATAAAAAAAATTTCAATGATCATATTAAAAGGAATAATACTTAATAACTTTTAAAAAATACGTTTATAATTTATACCAAACAAACGATATTTATTTTAATGGGTGTTTATTCTGTAGCATAAGTACTTACTCAATTAGCAATAAAGGAATGCAATCTTCACGCGTAATGTGACTTCACGATTTTAACCGTCTGGATCGCGACCCTGTCTTTCTTAATAAATAATTTTAGACTAGCGTTTGTCTGCGATCCCACCTGATGGTACCATGTAGTCATATTGTTCGTATACAATGTAGCCTTTGTCACCCGGATCATCATAACCAATCGATTGACACGTCAGTCATCAAAATTGGCTGTTTTTTTTTAAATAGTCACTAGACTGTTAAAATCATAACCCTTCCTTTTCGCGTAGTCGGGTGAAAAATATTTAGTTGGAAAATTCGAACTGTCTAGTGGGTGGTGAACTTTGCAGCTTTGTAAAGGAGCATAGTAACAAATGCCAACTCGCAGGGTGCGGTGCTCTTAGCCGCGGAAGCATCCCGCATTTTATCGTCGCCATAAATTTTACGTCCGCTATAGGAGTCGAGATTGCCTTAGATTTTTGCGAGTCTCTTATTTGGTTTCACTCTTGTATATTAGGTGGTTTCCTTAATAGCTCTGTACGGATTTCTGTTAATTAGGATCGGGGATCTTACGTCATTATTCATTATGTCTAGTCAAAGATACAATAGTTACTTTGTACTGATATTATACGTTAATTTATTTTCACTTTTATTTTCTGTTATCAGACTACACTACTACTACTACTTTAATAGTAGGTTTCGCTAAACAATACACGAAACAAAAAAAAAATTAATGACCAGTAATTAAGAGTAGTGTCTAGTGACGAAACGCGACGCGAGTAGGTATTTTCCAAAATGCTATCTGTTTCACAACGCTTCGCTGCCCGACCCGCATCGTGCGATAGAGAGAGTTGCAAGTCCAGGACTTATTTGCCTAAATTTTATTCTTGAAATATTGTTTCGGGTCATAACGTTTTTACCCCCCTAAACGTTTACAAAATTAGTCAATTTTGGTCTCATTAGATTCAGTACACCTTAATCTAGGCTCGTACGTTTCATTTTTTTAGTATTTCAGTTTAGTTAAATTTAAAAAAATAAAATTAGTCGAGGAAGTTTTTTAGTCAAAAATATGGATATTTAGTCACTAATAACTTTTAACATAAGCAATATTTCTTTAAAATTAAAACGTACGGGCATAGTTTTTCATTGTATCTGCAACATTTCAAAAAATTATGAACATTGGACAACATTTACGGGTAGCAAAACGTTATCGCTTTTTGTCAATTTTTGTATGAAAATTTTCAACTAGACACTCCTCTTAAGTAAAATAAAAAAAAAAATGGCCCGTAGTTACTCCTTTGGATAACAACACATTTTATTATTTTTTCAATTGAATCATTACCTACCTATGCTGGACTTGACTAACATATTCCCTTTTCCACTTCAATTAATAAGCTTATAGGAGTGGATACGACAACTAGTGGGATTTGGGAAATTCTTTTTTTTTTTAAAAGGGTATTCTTTACAGGTGGTTCCATTGAAATTTTATCGAAATCGGTTGAACGGTTTTTTAAATATCAACAATAAATTATATACTTTGTAGTGGCACGGGCGTTTGAAGTCGGTTTTTTAAAAAGAATTTTTTATAGTAAACTAGCTGATGCCCGCGACTTCGTCCGCATGGATTTAGTTTTTAAAAATCCCGCGGGAACTCTTTCATTATCCGAGATAAAAAGTAGCTCTCCCGGTATGAAGAACTACTACTACATCCATTACTATACCCATGCAAAAAATCGCATCAATCCGGTGTTCTGTTGCGACGTGATTGAGGACAAACAAACACACTTTCGCATCTATAATATCAGTAATGCTTTATTATAACACTTTTTATAATTGTCAAATTTTTTACCATACTTAACCAAAGACAAAATTACGTTTAGCTGTCATTTACGTTTTGTTATTCCACTGTCATTTGCGTTTTGTTATGCCATGTCAGATGCGTTTTTGTTATACCACGTTTTATAGTATATAGTGTCTTGACGGAAACGCGGTCGAACGGGATAAAAAGTATCCTATGTCCGTCTCCTGGTTCTAAGCTACCTCTCCACCAATTTTCAGCCAAATCGGTTCATCCGTTCTTGAGTTATAAATAGTGTAACTAACACCACTTTCTTTTATATATATACTAGATTATTTATGTTTTGTGTATCTGCAACCAAATCTAAATATATAAAAGGAAAATGTGACTGACTGACTGACTGATCTATCAACGCACAGCTCAAACCACTGGACGGATCGGGCTGGAAGACATAGGTACAGATGGCTACTCGTATTATAATGTACGCATCCGCTAAGAATTTTTGAGTATAATACAAATAAATCCTTGATATCAAAGCTTTTTTTAGAATACTTTTAAGTGTTTAAGCGGAATTTGAACTCGCGACCCCTTGCATTCAAATCACTGTACACACCTAACAATTTACATAAGAAAACGATAGCTTATGTAAAAATTATCGTTGAAACAATGTAGTTTCTTAAAGAATATCACATGAATGCAAATTTAATCACGACAACAAATTTAAATATTAAAACGATAAAGTGACCTCCACTATTGACATTTTGCCCCATCGTCGCCGTTTTTGCTAAGAAATTCCTCGCCTTGGCCAACCTTGGCCAAGTTACATCATTATATCAAGTTCTACTAATGTAACGACTGGTGTTTAAACTGCACTAGCGGACTCGCCTCTGCTTTTGCACAGGGACGACCTCCCTGGCTCAGTGGTGAGCGCTGTTGCCTTATAACTGGGAGGTCTTGGGTTCAGTCAATTTGGTGCATGTATTCCTTGAAGCAAGTGATATTAATTGCATATATTATATTACGATAGTTATATAAAACCTAATAACAACCTGTAAGTGGCAGAACAATAGATTAATATTTTAGTATTGGAAAGCTTCGTCGTGGCTTCGTGGGCGTAGAATCGACGCAAGCGCACCTGTACCTTTCTATCAGTGTTTCCGACGATGTTAAGGTGTCTTCAGATTGACATCGTTTTTAAAGAGGACGACAATTTTTCGAATGCTTGCCACCACTCATTCGTTCACGAACTTTCGTGATCCGTGTTACTACCAACCAATATAACTACCAGTAGTAATACGGGTAACGAAATAATGTCATTAATGCTGTTGTACAGTTTAAATTATTTCTATTAATTAAACTTACAAGATATATACATTTTTAAAATTATTATAATAATATCCTTAAATTTTAATCAGACCCAGACAAACAGCTAAATCATTTCACTGAGATGATATCAATTCACAAATTGCATACGTGATTATTATGTAATCACGATAATAATATTTTGTTTTCAGCACGTATTTTTTAAATACCTACTTCGTAATTATTGAAGTAATGCAGTTGCTGTGTTACGTGTTATTTGCTTAACTTACTAAATCATACGAGTAAGATAAGGAGTTATAATGATGTAACACTGTTAATTTGTTTGTAACTTTATTAGTAAGATTTCTTTAGATAATAGCTTTAACGTTATATTTTAGTGATATAATATTATTAGTATAAGGAATATGAAATGAGACAGTAAAATTGGGCATTCGAGTCGACCGTTCTGAGAACAGATACTCAATCCGAACAAGGAGTACCTACCTACTTGGAAATCAAACAACGTATAATGTTATTTCATAGTATTTTACAGTAATTATGCTTATCATACTAATATTATAAATACAAAAGTGTGTTTGTTTGTTGGTTTGTCTTTCAATCACGCCTCAACAGAGCAACGGATTGACTTGATTTTTTGCATGGACATAGTTGAGGACCTGGGAAGTGACATAGGCTTTATTCCCACGGGATTTTTTACAACTAAATCCACGTGGACGAAATCGCGGGCATCATCTAGCATATAATATAAAAAACGTATTTTGATATATTATTTAGATATAATATTTCTTTCACGTGGTAATTCCAACGAACTTTGTACTTCTCTTTTTAATTAATTAATAATATCTGTCCTATTAGTAATTTACAAACACACGAGTTGGTTTTTTTTTTCAGATGGCGTAAACTGCTGGTCTGTACGCTTAGTACAACATAACTATAAATAGTAAACGATGAAAATACCATCAAAGTAAAATAAACCATGACAGTATTAGTTAGAGCTCAATTTCGTGTATGTATTCTTACACGTTTACGTAACGAAAACGATCCAAATTAAAAATCGTCCGTATTGAATTTGCGACTTTAAATCAATATAATTATGGTTCATTTTACTTTGATGCTAATGTCATCGTTTACAGTTACGATCAAACGAATTAAAACTCGGACTGACCACACTCAATGACCGTTAACAGCGTCACCGGGGAGGCTCAAACATGCGCGTGGGGTTACTCTAAGCCTCAAAAAGAATCCGGGGGTAATGTCTTCCTGATGTGGGTAGATAAAAGCTGATGTAGTGTGAATGCTACTTTACATCATGATACTTACGTAACTTTGTTTTCTTTGTGTTTGCACCTAAGCGTGGTCATTGTTACAAATTGAATAGAGTAACTGTTCAAATCCGGTTTTTCTGCTGCAAGTGAAAATACGCTCACTGTATACAATTTTGAGAAGAGCACATTGATCTACAAACCTTGAATAGTATTTTTGAATTAGCCATAATTTAATATGAAAAATTATTTTTAAAAAACCGACTTCAAACGCCCGTGCCACTACAAAGTATATAATGTATTGATGATATTTTAAAAATCGCTCATTCGATTTCGATAAAATTTCGATGGGACTACCTGGGAAGAATTTCCAGGAAGAAATTTTCAGAAAGAAGGAAAGAAGAAGGAATTTTCCAAATCGGTTCAGGCGTCTTCGAGTAATCAGTGAACATACATAAAAAAAAAAAGAAAAAGATTCCGACGAATTGATAACCACCTCCTTTTTTGATGTCGGTTAAAAATATTTCGCATCATAGCAACACTGCACCGTAATCAATCGGTATAATTTTACTAAGCAAAGCGACTGATAGGTAGCTACTTGATTGCATCCTAAGACAAAAGAAAAACACGAAACTACACAAAATCCATTTCATCAATTAAAAATTCCTGCATTCATTTCCTTATTTTCAATGAGATGTAGAATCCATCATTTTTTACGCTAGTAAAATATTCTATATTAAGTTCTATACTTGTATGTCTACTAGGTAGTATTTTAAATGCGAAAGTATGTTTGTTTGTTGATTTGTTCTTCAATCATCTAGCAACGGAGCAACGAAGTGACGTGACATTTTGCATGGATAGCTATTATAGTTGAGCGCTTGGAAAGTGACATAGGATACCTATTATAGCCGGTAAAATAAGTCTTTTTAAAACACTGAAAACAGTTCATTTTGGAAGGATGCATAATTAAATTCTGTACCTATCCTTGTTATTTTATATCAACGGACGAGCGCCTGAACTTTTTCTTTGAGAGAAAATCTTAGCTTAGCTGGAATTTAAACTGTTTAGTTAGTAAAATAACAGTAATTTACATACACTACTTAGTTCAGAATAGTTTTATTAAATACAAGATTATGCGTTTTCTCATTAAAGAGTATTAGGACTGTTTACGAGCTTTAAAAAGTTAATAATATTATGTTTGTTTGAGACTTTTAAGCTTTTTACTGCGATACAGAATTTAATACAGAATTCTTTTTATGATTTACTTGTTTCTCATACTAAAGGTATATAGAGTTTGGGCTGGCGTCATAAAAACGAATGTGTTTGTTTGATTCTTTGTTTGGGCCGGCGAATTTTCATAAATACGAAAGTTTGTTTGATTGATTCTTTGTTTGTCCTTCAATTATGCAGCAAAGTAGCAACGGATCGACGTGATTTTTAGCATGGGTGTATTTGAGGACAAAGTTAGTGACAGGCTACTTTTTATCTTGGAAAACCAAAGGGTTCCCGAGGTTTTTTAAAAGCCTAACTCCACGCGAACGAAGTCACGGGCATCAGATAATATTTTAAATGAATAAACAAGGATAAAAGTTTTAAAACTATAACCCAAATAGAACGGAAGACTGGAATTAACATCCGCCATTTTTAACCGACTTCAAAAAAGGAGGAGGTTCTCAATTCGTCAATTATTTTAAAAGAGCAACTGCTGAGTTTGCGGCTCTTCTCAGCAGAATCCGCTTTCCGAACCGGTGGTAGAGTCATGACTTGTCATAAGAGCCACAGGTTGGCCTACGTGAAATAAATAATTTTGAATTTTGAATTTTGAATACATACATACATACATACATACATACATACATACATACATACATACATACATACATACAAACATACATACATAAATAATAATAAAAATAAATAATTAGCAACCCATCAACGGCTCACTACTGACGCAGGTCTCCTCTCAGGAAAGGGTTATAGGCCATAGACCATAGTCCACCACGCTGGCCCAGTGCAAATTGGTGGACACATACATACATACGAAAAATTAATTCCTAGATGCTGTACATCAAGGACTACCTCATGAATATGGTAACGCAAACAGCATACCAGTGGAAAGTGAATACGGTGATACGTGAGGAATTTACGATGACCTTAGACTGGGGAATGTCTAGTGTACTGCTTCACTTGGCGACGTACTTGATTAATCTATGTAGTACTACGGGCTTATATTACATCGATATGGTTATGTAATCGATACTATAATATTACAAAATTGGGCATTTGACTGTTGTCAAAATGTTAATGTTCAATTTTAATCGAAAATGTAACACGTAAGAATAATACGTGTAAGTATTAATTAGTAATTACAATAACATTTGTAATAAAAAAACATAAAAAAGAGTTCTACGAATTGAGAACCTCCTTTTTTGAAGTTGGTTAAAAACAGAAAATAAATCGGTCCAAAAACAAATACTTAAATATGGTGAATACTTAAGCATTTTTTCTTTTACTCAATTCACAATTCTAAGATAAGTAGGCCTTTTAAGATACAATTGGAGGCAATAACGAAAATCAGAATAATGTATTAAATCTGTATTATGATCGACACAAAATGGACAGCCCACACAAAAAACGGGCGATCTACTTCGACCTTCCTTTCAAATCAATTGTCCATGCTGGAATGTATAGAAAAGGTAATCTTGATATCACGTGCTGTCTGGGAGCTAATAAGGTCATACGATGCACGACTTTTGTACCTGAGTAGCCTTCGGGAGATTTTTTTTTATTATATATAAATTATAATTTTAATTTTTTTTATTTTTTCAAATTTTTCCTTTGTTTGTGCTGTAAGACCTTGCTTTTTGCCAAATTTCATGATTCTAGGTCAACGGGAACTACCATATAGGTTTTCGAACCAAAACCTATGGGGTACTACCGGTTGATCTAGAATTGTCAATTTTGGTTAAAAGCAAGGTCTTATAGCGCAAGTAAAGGGAAAACTTCGAAAAATAAAAATGTTGAAAATTAAGGTACCTAAATTTTGGTACTTACAAGTTTTCGCAAAAATTTAAATTTGCCCATATCTTTTTATCGTGTTGACTCAGGACCTTGATTTTTATACAACTAATAGGGACTATAGACCTCAGTATCTGGTATAAATTTCAACTTGCTAGGTCCACCCGTTCCAGCAAAATCGGTGGTGACACACGGACAGACGGACAGACGGACAAGAGAGTGATCTTATTAGGGTTCCTTTTTTACCTTTTGAGGTACGGAACCCTAAAAACTATCACGTAACCAATATCTGGAAATTTTTCTCCTCCATCAGTCTTTCATCACTCGTGACTAACAAGCGTCTAATAAATCCCTTGACACAACCTCTGAAAGCCTCTGACCAATGACATACACCTCGCCAGGTAAATAAAATGTCGGACTATTTGATAGTGCCTGTGAACCACATGATTGAGCAAACAAAACCTAACGCAAACATGTTCTGCTGCCGCACAAACATGACAATATTAAATCGAAAAAATAATAACTATGTTCGCGACTAAAGCCGCATGGAATATATCTGTTTTTACGCTGAATTTTAAGCTATTGCATAGCTTTTATCGCGGGCTTTGAACTAGGACAAACAGTTTGAGCGCGGCGACCGAATCAAGAAATTCCGTAACGAAAAAAAACCTAACACCATCGTTCAGTAAGCGTTCAACATTTTAGAGGTTCTCAAGTAGCTCTATTTGGCGCAGTGGGCGAGCGACCGCTTTCTTTGAATGATGTCGCAGGTTCGAATCTCACTCGCGAAGTAGTGACAGTTCGCTTTTCTTGTTTGTTTTTTAATATTTTTTTTGCATATTTTTTATCATGCAAAATAAAATATTGCATAAATATTATAATTGCATAAGTTGATAAAAAATGCTATGCAATAGCTTTACCGCGGCAGTCCCCGAGTGCCACTTAATTTTTTTTTTTAGCAAATAATCGCACCTGATGGATTTTTTCGAAGACAATGATGCCTTTAATTGACTGATAATATAATTTATACTTTATATTATTATTGACTGTAAAACTTGACTAATATTTTCCAATTCTCTTCATAATAAGCGGAAATCTTTTGTTCGGAGTGGGTGAGAAAATAGTGCATCGGATGGGGATGGAAACGTAAATATTCAGATATTTTTCATAACATCACTATCAAATTTCTTTACTCACAAGAATGCTTCCTCAAGGTAACAAGTAGTTTTTTCTTCCTCTAAAATGCTAGTTAGCTAGTTATCTCTTGGCCAATAAATATCATTATGCTTAGTCCGAGTTTTAATTCATTTGATCGTAATAGTAAAAGATGACATTAGCATCAAAGTAAAATGAACCACAACAGTGTTAAATTAGAGCTTAGCTTAAAATCGTCAAAATCGCCTGTATTGACTACAATCAATATTATTATGGTTCATTTTACATTGATGCTACTATCAATGTTATCGTTTACTATTACGATCAAACGAATTAAAACTCGGACTGAGCATACAGCATCGATTCTGTATTTAGCCTGTATTTGTTGGCAACCTTACCAACACATACACTACCACCCTTCGCACGCTTATAATAACCATCGGATTTTCTGTAATCAATTAACCATATACGCCTGGTGTCAACATAGGCTCATGGTTTGCTTTATTATAATTACGAAACAATATCATAATATATGGCATAATAAAATGATATAATATTTAAAATTCCATAAATTATACGTTCCATTTGGCCTTTTCGTTGGACACAAACGTGACTTTTCGTATCGAAATTATATTAACAATTGACAGCGTCCGCATTTCGCATTCAAACCGTGCAGGCATCGGGCATTAATTATACAAAGTACATGCGGTGCGTAATAATCAATTAACTCAAATTATTAACTTTATATTCGGACATTTCCAGACCTAACTGATTATTATCTACCATCAACCAGAACATTCTGCCTTGACAAAAAGATTTTGTTTTATTATAATTTTTAAGGAGTATTTTTTAACTTGGACCAAAAATAAAAAAATATTATGTATTTCATGTAGGCCAACGCGTATTTATTTTAACTAGTTAAGACTCTACCACTGATTTGAAAAACAGGAGCTAACAAAAAAATCATAGCTTTCAAAACTCAAAGTGTTACAATATAGCAATATATTATGTAACCAATTTTTACACCCTCTTGTGGGCAGATGCAATTGTAATAAAAACCGGCCAAGTGCGTGTCGGGCCACGCGTTGTGTAGTGTAGGGTTCCGTAGTTGCAAGTCACAATTATTATTGCTGACCTAGGATAGTGCTTTTTATTTATTTATGAATATTGAATATATTTTCAGTTCCATGGTTTTTCGCGGTTTACTTCTAAAAACACAAATATAAGTAGCTCCTTAACTTGTGAACCCTACTTAGCCGTGATAGTTTTCTATACAATTCTTTATGTATACTACTGCTGTGAATTTTTTCACGTATCCTATAAACAACCATTTAGCTGGCAGAGGGGGTAGAGGGGGGGGGGGGGGGACATTTGACTCTAATAAAAATCAGCACTTTAAAATATCATAATTCATAAACGGATCCCTGAATCGAAAAATGGTATTCCCATACCTACAATATTTTTGAAAGACCTATACAAAGACACCCCACACTATTGGGTAGACGAGAAAAAAAAATTCATCCCCACTTTACATGTACACCCTAATAAAAAATATTTTTCACTATTTTATTTCACCAATTTGTTGGCGTGATTAATATTTATACCCTTGTCAAATTACAGATTTCTAGTACCAAAAGTTTCTGAGCTAAACCGCGGACGGACGGACATTACGAAACTATAAGGGTTCCTTGTTTACTACGGAACCCTAAAAACAGACAGCTTCCATGCTAATGATTATAATATCGTTTAGAAATCCTATAATTGTCTATTCCGCTGAGGGATCGGCTTTTGTCTTTTCTAAAATTATTGCTACAGGGTAACGATCAGAATCACCTGTGATTGGCTTTTATGGCATTCTTGCAATGTATTTTAACCAATATAAGTGAGAGAACATCAGAGGTGATTGCGAAAGATTGACACACTGTAACAGCCTGTAAAAATCACGTCAATCCGTAGCTTTGTTGCAGCGTGACTGACGGACAAACCAACAAACAAACACACTATTTACAATATGTAAATAGTGTGTATTTACAAGATGTAATAGTAAGGAAGAATTAATACTACGATAGTAAAGGCAATCTAATCAAATTTTAGAACACAAAAGCTACTATTGTGATGACTTAAATATGGTAGTTAGATATATTCCCTCGGGCCCTTTTTTGTAGAAAATAATGAGTACTTTAATCATGTAGTACATGATTTTTATGTATGATGATACATAAAAATCATGTACTATATAATAGTTTTCTTAGCACACGCCTAGCAGAATCTTTTCTCTTTATAATATTATTACACTAAACTAGCGGCACGTTATGATGGCCGGTTTGACGTTTGTCCGCTCATGAAGTTCCGTATTAATTGATAACGACTTTGAAGGAAATAATTGTATTACTTTATTGACGATAGTGATGTGCAGAGATTCATAAATTTTATCGAATGTAGTTTTAGGTTTAGGACTCAAAATTTATTTATTAAATTGATTTCTACAATGTATACAAGTGTAGAAAAATCAGTTTGCACCATTTAAGGGGTGAATGTACTTGTGAATATGAACAATTTTCACTATGTGGACAAACCTCTGAAATCGCAAAAAAATATCAGCTGTTTCATACAAAAGGTAAAATTTTTATTTTTATATGATATATACCACAACTCGGCATTTGGTTTTCTAAATTGAAAATTTTTAAAAATGGAATCTAGTACGATCGTCACATAGGATCGCTGGCTAGCACAACTACTACCTCCGGCAAACTCGCGTCAATGCTCAATGCAAAACAAAGCAGTTTCGAATTGACGTTGCTTCGAAAAGTATAAACTGTCAGTGCAATGCGATTGTGATATAGTTTTGACCTATGAATACTTATATGTCTAGAAGGAGCATCGCGCTACTAAAGAACGAAAAAAAACAGGCCAATGAAAATATGCTATTGTGCGTGACGTGAGTGCCGCGCATGCGCGGCGTGGATTACTGAGCGTGCGTAATGATACCAGGTACGCAGGTGATTCCAATAAAATGGGGAGAATTATGTCATTAAAATTTTTAAACTTTAAAAATAAAATTAATATCTACTTTTTTTAATTTTTATCATAAAACAATAATTTTATTAATACCTTTAACTATAGTGAGTTATTGTATTTAGTATTTTGTATTAGATAAATGGTTTCCAAAATTTTAAAAAGTCAGCTCCATACTGAAATTCTTTGTTATTGCACCGATGTCGTTCAAAATCGATATTTAGGGTCCCCTAGCGTCAAATGAGAGGAAATGGTTGCCAGTATTTTTTTAAAAGTCAGCGCCATATTGAAATTCTTTGTTATTGCACCGATGTCGTTCAAAATCGATATTTAGGGTTCCCTGGGGTCAAGAAAGACGAATTGGTGGCCAAAATTTTAAAAAGTCAGCGCCATATTAAAATTCTTTGTTATTGTACCGATGTCGTTCAGAATCGATATTTAGGGTTCCCTGGGGTCAAGAAAGACGAATTGGTCGCCAAAATTTTAAAAAGTCAGCGCCATATTGAAATTCTTTGTTATTGCACCGATGTCGTTCAAAATCGATATTTAGGGTTCCCTGGGGTCAAAAAAGACGAATTAGTTGCCAAAATTTTAAAAAGTCAGCGCAATACTGATAATCTATATTTAGGGTCCCCAAGAGTCAATAACAAAAAATTTCAACATGGCGCTGACTTTTAAACATTTTGGCAACTATTCCCTCTCTTTTGACGCTAGGGGACCCTAAATATCGATTTTGAACTACATCGGTGCAATAACAAAGAATTTCAATATGGCGCTGACTTTTTAAAATTTTGGCAACAAATTCGTCTCTCTTGACCCCAGTGAACCCTAAATATCGATTTTGAACGAAATCGGTACAATAACAAAGAATTTCAATATGGCGCTGACTTTTAAACATTTTGGCAACTATTCCCTCTCTTTTGACGCTAGTGGACCCTAAATATCGATTTTGAACTTGATCGGTGCAAAAAAAAAGAATTTCAATATGGCGCTGACTTTTTAAAATTTTGGCAACCAATTCGTCTCTCTTGACCCCAGGGAACCCTAAATATCGATTTTGAACGACATCGGTACAATAACAAAGAATTTCAATATGGCGCTGACTTTTTAAAATTTTGGCAACCAATTCGTCTCTTTAGACGCTAGTGAACCCTAAATATCGATTTTGAACGACATCGGTGCAATAACAAAGAATTTCAATATGGCGCTGACTTTTAAAAATTTTGGCAACCATTTCCTATTTTTGATCCAAGGTAACCCTAAACCCTATTTCCAACTCGATCGGTGAATCGCTAAATCGCTAAAGTCATAAAAACTCTCTCCCGGTAAGATATTCGTTTAAAAAAATAAAAAAAATTTAAGATGAATATAAATAAAAGAAAATCAGAAACGAAAAAGTTAAAAAAAAATAAGAGGGGAATTCTTGAGTTCGATTATCGATGGAGACAATTTCGAAATTTATAATTTCTGAAATATCTCAGATCTGGTCTGGTGGGAGGCTTCGGCCGTGGCTAGTTACCATTCTACCATCAAAGACGTATCGCTAAGCTATTTAGCGTTCCGGCTCGATAGCGTGTAAAAATTTAATAAATCCTAGCTTATCCCCTTCCAAGTTAGCCCGTTACCATCTAAACTGCATCGTCACTTACCATCAGGTGAGATCGTAGAACAAGGACTGTCTTGGAAAGAAAATTAAAAAATGACATTATCTGCAATCGCTTTTCGAATATTATCGGTATCTACATTCTAAGGTTTCATTATTTATTAGGGAAATTTTGGGTTCGTAAACTGGCAACACACATTAAATGGCGAACTCTAATTTAATTATTTTCTACAAATTTCAATTTCTTATTTTGCAGGAACTGATGTGCTTGAATGTTATTTACTGATGGTAGGTGATGTTATTGGTTATATTAGATCGTCCTGTTAAGTTTTTTTCACATTTTATTTACCAAAAACCGCCATTTAAAAAACAAAATATTGGCTCGCGAGCTCCATATCTGGTGATGACCTAATTCAAACTGAGCGCGGGAAAAGGGCGTGAACCACATGTGGCAGCACAAATTTTCGACGCGTTCACAGCCTTTAGACTCCATCTTGTATATCTTTGGTTTTGACCTGGCTTTGGATTTCAAATATTGATACTGCATTACTGTTGACCCTTGCTCGTTAATTTGGACTCTGTTCAAGCCCTTTGTTGTGGATTTCGTCGATATGACCGAACGTACGCAGAGAACTGTTCTAAATAGTCAGACACGTGAGTTCGTAATACGCCTTCGTAACTATTTCGATCGTGAAGCTCAAAATGGAGGGCCAATTTTACCTATAACGTCAGTGGTTGAACGCGTAGCTGATGCGCTTAATATTGGACAACGAACTGTTAGACGGATAACTAAAAAAAAATATGGCGAGACTGGCACAGAAGAAAATAAACTTCACACACCAAAAAAGAGAAAACGAGCAAAACCAGTCGTAGGCATCGATAGCTTTGATGCCGATGCTATCCGAAGACATGTTTGCGGCTACTATTTACAGAAGGAGTATCCAACAAGAAAAAAGTTGGTGCATTCACTGAAGGAAGCTGGATTATTCTTCGGTGGGGAAAGTTCTTTAACGAAGATTTTGAAGACCATTGGATTTCGATACAAAAAATGTAACAAACGCAAAATATTGATGGAAAGATTTGATATAGCGATGGCAAGGTATACTTTTTTACGGCAAGTGAAAGAAATCAAAAATTGGCAAAATGTTGTGTTCTTGGATGAAACATGGCTTAATGCTAACCATACTGTAGGCCGTTCTTGGAACGATGACACAGCAGCATCTACTTCCAAAGTTCCTGTAGGAAAAGGATCGCGACTTATAATTTGTCACGCCGGAACCATCAACGGGTTTGTCGAAGGTTCTCTCATGGCTTTTGCGTCAAAAACCACTGGAGACTATCATGAAGACATGAATGGAGAAAAGTTTACTGAATGGTTTACCTCAATGTTGTGTAGCCTCCCTGAACCATCTATTATAATTATGGACAACGCCCCATACCACTCGATGCAAATTGACAAGCCACCTGCCCAATCCCAAAAGAAAGCTGATATCGTCGCATGGCTTCGTAAAAATGGCGTAGATGCAAACATGAATATGTTAAAAGCGGAATTAGTACGTCTTTTAAAAGAAAACAAACCAACCAAGATCCGATACGTCATTGACGAAATAGCATTAGAACATGGGCACAGAGTTATACGGTTACCGCCTTACCATTGTGAGTATAATGCGATTGAGTTGGTGTGGGCTCAAATTAAGGGATATGCTGCAAGACACAATACAGAACCCCCATTTACCACAAAAAAAATGCTAAAATTATTAGAAGAAGCTTGTGAACATGTGACTAAAGGAGACTGGGAAAAGGTTGTGAATAGAACTGTTAAATTAATAAGGGAAGATTATGAAAGAGATGTGAAAATAGATAATATTATAGAAAACGAACATATAATTATTAATGTAGGTGATGATAGCAGTGACGACAGTGAAAATAGTAGTATGGACGAATCTGATTAATTATGGCCTTTTGTGGCACCTTTTTTGGTATCTTTTGTATTCATATGTTTCTTGTGTGCATATAAAGTATGTATATTCATTTTCATTCAAATATTCAGTTCGTTCAAATAAATTAAATAAACATATACATTTTTGTTTTATTAAACCTATTTAATCAGGTACAAAAACAAAACTTAATTGTTTTTTGTTCGAGAATAAATTGACATTCCACATCACTATTGTAATGTGTCAAACCGGCCATCATAGCGTGCCGCTAGTGTAGCGGCACGCTATGATGGCCGGTTTGACGTTTGTCCGCTCATGAAGTTCCGTATTAATTGATAACGACTTTGAAGGAAATAATTGTATTACTTTATTGACGATAGTGATGTGCAGAGATTCATAAATTTTATCGAATGTAGTTTTAGGTTTAGGACTCAAAATTTATTTATTAAATTGATTTCTAAAATGTATACAAGTGTAGAAAAATCAGTTTGCACCATTTACGGGGTGAATGTACTTGTGAATATGAACAATTTTCACTATGTGGACAAACCTCTGAAATCGCAAAAAAATATCAGCTGTTTCATACAAAAGGTAAAATTTTTATTTTTATATGATATATACCACAACTCGGCATTTGGTTTTCTAAATTGAAAATTTTTAAAAATGGAATCTAATACGATCGTCACATAGGATCGCTGGCTAGCACAACTACTACCTCCGGCAAACTCGCGTCAATGCTCAATGCAAAACAAAGCAGTTTCGAATTGACGTTGCTTCGAAAAGTATAAACTGTCAGTGCAATGCGATTGTGATATAGTTTTGACCTGGCTTTGGATTTCAAATATTGATACTGCATTACTGTTGACCCTTGCTCGTTAATTTGGACTCTGTTCAAGCCCTTTGTTGTGGATTTCGTCGATATGACCGAACGTACGCAGAGAACTGTTCTAAATAGTCAGACACGTGAGTTCGTAATACGCCTTCGTAACTATTTCGATCGTGAAGCTCAAAATGGAGGGCCAATTTTACCTATAACGTCAGTGGTTGAACGCGTAGCTGATGCGCTTAATATTGGACAATGAACTGTTAGACGGATAACTAAAAAAAATATGGCGAGACTGGCACAGAAGAAAATAAACTTCACACACAAAAAAAGAGAAAACGAGCAAAACCAGTCGTAGGCATCGATAGCTTTGATGCCGATGCTATCCGAAGACATGTTTACGGCTACTATTTACAGAAGGAGTATCCAACAAGAAAAAAGTTGGTGCATTCACTGAAGGAAGCTGGATTATTCTTCGGTGGGGAAAGTTCTTTAACGAAGATTTTGAAGACCATTGGATTTCGATACAAAAAATGTAACAAACGCAAAATATTGATGGAAAGATTTGATATAGCGATGGCAAGGTATACTTTTTTACGGCAAGTGAAAGAAATCAAAAATTGGCAAAATGTTGTGTTCTTGGATGAAACATGGCTTAATGCTAACCATACTGTAGGCCGTTCTTGGAACGATGACACAGCAGCATCTACTTCCAAAGTTCCTGTAGGAAAAGGATCGCGACTTATAATTTGTCACGCCGGAACCATCAACGGGTTTGTCGAAGGTTCTCTCATGGCTTTTGCGTCAAAAACCACTGGAGACTATCATGAAGACATGAATGGAGAAAAGTTTACTGAATGGTTTACCTCAATGTTGTGTAGCCTCCCTGAACCATCTATTATAATTATGGACAACGCCCCATACCACTCGATGCAAATTGACAAGCCACCTGCCCAATCCCAAAAGAAAGCTGATATCGTCGCATGGCTTCGTAAAAATGGCGTAGATGCAAACATGAATATGTTAAAAGCGGAATTAGTACGTCTTTTAAAAGAAAACAAACCAACCAAGATCCGATACGTCATTGACGAAATAGCATTAGAACATGGGCACAGAGTTATACGGTTACCGCCTTACCATTGTGAGTATAATGCGATTGAGTTGGTGTGGGCTCAAATTAAGGGATATGCTGCAAGACACAATACAGAACCCCCATTTACCACAAAAAAAATGCTAAAATTATTAGAAGAAGCTTGTGAACATGTGACTAAAGGAGACTGGGAAAAGGTTGTGAATAGAACTTTGAGTAATAAACCAGCAATGGAGAGGACTTGACCCCTAATTTATTCGCAAAAAAGTCTGTCAATTACGGTGGGGGGCGAGGTAGCACACATGAAAACTTGCTTACTACAGTTGCATTTTTCCATCACGTCGCTATGCACGCACACAATATAATTAGCAAACACTACCTTAAAGTATATGCACACTATCACATTCACACACAGGGACGCTCTATCATTACATGAAACAATCGCATCATTTGTGTAAGCATTTTAGGGATTTGACACTATCGATTATCGACTTTCGATAAGTTTTTCTAATAATTATTTACAACAGAGTTACTTTATTCGAGAGTAAATTTTTTTGTTCGAGATCTTTAACATGGTAGGTATATAGAAGCGCTAGGAAACGAGGTTCTTGCCGTTATTTTAGTCATAATATGCCTTTGCTATTAGATTGACTCTTTGTAGGCTTTTAGTACTTGCGTAAAGATACAGCTAGAAACTTTGGACTATATTGACGCTGGAAAGCGATCTAGCTTATTTCGAAAAATAACAAAATGACTTTTTTATATATTTGGAAGAAAAAGATACTGCGTCGGATTGTCGGATTTTCGTTTTCCTATGACATTATTTTTCTAAGATACTATGTTGACCTTCTCTACATGTTTATATTATATTTTTTGTTATTCATATTTTTCAACGTACTCAAAAATGCTGTAAATACTAAGACACCATCTATTTTTCAATATTATACAGATACTTCAAAAAAGTTATCAATACTTTTTAGCAGTGCAGTGCACTTAGGTGTACCTACTGTAAGGACTTAGGATTATCTGATTATTAACAGATTTTGTAGATACCAAGGTATTTACTCCGTCACTATACTCTCAATCTCATGCTGAAAGCATGCTGTAGGTACCACAGTATATCACCTTAGAGCAGCTGTTTAGTTATGATTTAAGGTTATAAGCCACCAGGGAGTGCTGTACTTTGTCATAGATTTTTAATAATATTGTTTATTAAGTTGAGAGACATTTAATTTTTATTTGAATACGTAGTGGGTATTAATATTGAACACATTGATTTTTTAAGTAATCTTGTTTAAATAAACATACAGCATTTTTAATGAAACATCATTTGTTTTATTTATGTTTAAAGCGAAATTTACGATGTATCTATTTCTAAAAAGTATATTAAGTACAAACTGTTAGAACTACATCATGTTTCCTTAAAAATAAATACAGCATAATTAGCATTTCAGAGTTTAGAGTTATTTCGTGGTTTCATATGTATCAAATACCAAGTTACAGCAACATTGCTTCTTGAAATTGAAAAACTATTAGTCGAAATTGATATAAAACTAATGTATAAAACTAAAGTAATTCTACTTTAGAATTATATAATTAGTATCATCTGATGTGTTACATTAAAAAATATGCTTTTTGAAAAAAATCTGCTCCTGATAGCTTATTATGAGCTGTTATGATTTTTTAAAACGTTATTGGCTCTGGTTTAAAGTTCACTTTTTCGATTTACAAGATCGTTTTCCAGCGTTGAATAATATTCTCTCAGTCCAGTATGGAGGAAACATAAAAAGGAAAAACTGAACCCTAAAAAAAAATTTATTTAAAGTTATGATTGGTAAGTTAAAACTTGTACCTACATACTTTACTTGGAAGGCTTATTTTTTTCATCTACTTCATCTGAACGAAGTGTATATTTGTTTGTAATGCTAGGCTGCCGCCATGGCTATAGTGGCCACCCCATCTGTAATAAAACACCGCCAAGCTATTTAGCTTTCCGGTAAACCTAGCGGGATGAATAAGAAGTATGGGTACTTTAATTCAATTGCCAAGTTTTAATGAACCAAATATGTATAGAATTTAAATATTTTTTTTCGTCAATGAACCATTAGTAAGACGATAAAAATATCTCGGTATAAATAATTTATACAATCCCCCCACCAATATCGACATATGAAATCTTGCTGTCCAGCCCTAATTTTATTGCGGTGTGGCCGACTTCATAAAATTAAAGTCCTAATTTTCGAGTAAGAAAGACTTACGTAGAACTTATCATTATTATTAAACAATTTTTTAGTCTCGTTTTCATTATTTTTTGTATTATATTTGTAAAAATCCTTTCTTAGCGGATGCCTACGTCATAGTAGATATGCGTTGATAAATCAGTGAGTCAGTCACCTTTTCATTTTGTATATTTAGAAAATCATATCACACTGGCTATATGGAAATATATACCTATAAATTTTGAAATAATTGAGTAAAAAAACTAATTTTATGAATTCGCTGAGTTTATGGAGCTCTAGCTGCATCAATGCATTTTAAACAATAGTGGGAGAGTACCAGCCAACCAGACACCATTGCGATCGTTATAATAATGCAATCATTTTAACCGACTTCAAAAAAGGAGGAGGTTCTCAATTTGAATTTTTTGTATATTTGTTACCCAATTATTCCGCCTAATAATGAATGGAATTTGATAAATTTTTTTTGTTTAGTAGGGCATACTTCAGAGGTGGTTCCCATATAAATTTTTGTTGATATAATGTTAGATGTTACTCCATAACTACGTCAAATCTGAACCGATTTCAATTTTTTTTGAAAGAAAGCATAATAAGGTTGGGCCTATTTAAAAGGTGAAGAGAAGATGATTCATAGCTTCGGTGATGGAGGAAGGAACTCAATGATTAAGAGCAAATTGCTCGCGATCAGAGATATACACAAAAAAGCTTAAAATAATAATGTAAAAAAAATATCTTTAAAAAACCGACTTCATACGCCGATCGGGCAAAGTTGGGCTAGCGTCGCGCATTAGTTTCATCATTTATATTTAGGCCCGCCCGACTTCAACATACATGTAGAAATTAAAATTGTTTTATACTTTGTAGTGGCGTTTAAAGTCGGTTTTATAGAAAGAATTTTTTATCATTATTTGATAATCCCACAGACGATCAAAGTTCGTATTTATATATCTAGTCATATTTTACTTAAAGCTTATAAATTAGTCGTTCACCCCTTCCTATTCTATCGTGATTTTAATTCTATGGGATCAATTTATAATGCAGTTCAAGATAAAGGTCTCTAAACGAATAGTAAGTAGGAAGATTAATTTTCAATATTTTCCCCAAATTATTTCATGTACGATTAAGTAGCAACATTTTCAGATCGACAGTTTTCTTAAGTTTTCTGCATAAGTATTGCATTATTTGGATAAAATAATACATCAGAAGTAAATAAATGTTATCCTTTAGTAAACTGGATGTTTTAAATATTTTTTTAGAAGAAAATACTCTCATATTCGGCATTTATAGCGGAGCTCATTCCCCGCTAACCATACGTAGTTGACAGGCGCGTGACTGGAGTCAAACAGTTTTATATAACGAGTATGAGCACTGCTCATACCCAACTTACAGAGGGGTACGCGCGTCAATTCTTCTCCTGTGTTGGTTTATTACTCAAAGGAATAGAACTGTTAAATTAATCAGGGAAGATTATGAAAGAGATGTGAAAATAGATAATATTATAGAAAACGAACATATAATTATTAATGTAGGTGATGATAGCAGTGACGACAGTGAAAATAGTAGTATGGACGAATCTGATTAATTATGGCCTTTTGTGGCACCTTTTTTGGTATCTTTTGTATTCATATGTTTCTTGTGTGCATATAAAGTATGTATATTCATTTTCATTCAAATATTCAGTTCGTTCAAATAAATTAAATAAACATATACATTTTTGTTTTATTAAACCTATTTAATCAGGTACAAAAACAAAACTTAATTGTTTTTTGTTCGAGAATAAATTGACATTCCACATCACTATTGTAATGTGTCAAACCGGCCATCATAGCGTGCCGCTAGTTTAGTATAGATGAGCTACGTAGGTATTTCGCCACAGTATGTATTTAGGCGTATTCAGGTAATCTGTTTACGGGAGCACGTGTCACTGCAAACAAATATGGCGTATGTTTGACAGGACTGATGGGCGGCAATTGATTATGCATGAACAAGACTGTAAGGCATCTATTAGATGATAGGTTTTGCAGCAATCAATTCCATCAATCAAGATTGATGAATGATTGATCGAGCGGAGTTTACCAGAAAGCGTTGCATTTGCTGGTAGGTTTTCCGTCAAGTGTCAACCCTACAATAACCATTCATATTATAAAAAATGCGTGAGTGTCGTGTAACACTCGGTTGGAACGAAGTTCCTTTTAATAATAAATTAATAATAAAAATAAAAAAATTAGGGAAATATTCCACATGTAGAAATTATTTAAAATAAAATTGAAAATAGAAAATTCAGTCTGTCGAGCTGGGATTCAAACCATCGATCTTTATGCGACTGTAGAAACCACAAGGCTACGGAGATCTAATATTGTAGTGCGAAAATATTGAACACAATGCCAAATTCACATTCAAAAAGTGTCGGTTCAATTTAGTCTTAATTTTTTCCGTCTTGCCCCCTTTCGCATCGCGCGATAAGGAGCTACGTTCCAAACATTGGCATCTATGCACTAATGCATCAAAACCTATTACGTCATAATAGTGTATCTTGTAAATTTTATTTAGTTACAAAGCTTACTAGTGATGTACAAATATGAGTCGCTTGAATGTCTATTTTGAAAACCTTCTGGAAAAATTTCATAAAATTAATAAATTATCACCTACCTACTCACCATTCACGCTTACTTTCTTTACCTGTAGGGCTGTTCTCTAACTCAGTGGCTATCGAAACTTGCTTACTAAGAACTGTCAAACCCGCATTTTGTTTGAGTTTGACAGTTCTATGGTTCTTAGCTGACATAATATTCCATTATTTTCCACAACCTTTCCATATATGGATACATATACATGGATATCTATAGATACATAGAGAATAGTCCCTCTGCGGCCACTGGCCGTATTCATATAGTGGTTTAGTGTGTGACGATAATCTATACTTATAAAAAGACTTATCCTGACTGACTGACTGACTGATCTATCAAAGCACAGCCTAAACCACTGAAGTTAAAAACTTGAAATTTTGACAGTAGCTTCCTTTTATGACGTAGGCGAGCACTAAGAAAGGTTTTTTTTAAATTCCACCCCCAAGTGGGTTAAATAGGGGATGAAAGTTTGTATGAAAGTCCGTCATCTTTCAAGTTATACCTATCCATAAAACATGGTATTTGAGCTTTCAATTAAAAATGAAGAAATACGTTTTTCACAGTTTCCACTCCCAAAGGGCATAAAATAGGGGATGAATGTTTTTACGAAAGTCCGTAATTTTTCAAGTTAAATCTATGAAACTTGGTATTTTCAATTTTGGCTTTCGATTAAAAATAAAGAAATACGTATTGCACAGTTATTGAAAATTCCACCCCAAAATCTAATTTCACGCGGACGATCTTGAGACTCTTGAGAGGGCAAACGCCTAAATAAACTGAACATTTTAAGATACAAGATACATACTAGTATCTTGTATCTTAAAATGTTCAGTTTATTAATTAATGCGCCATCTATGTAAAGACGGAGGAACTACATACCCGTTGAGCGTAACACGGGGGGTCGAGCGCGCCCCCGGGCCGAAACATCGCCGCGGCGACTGCTGCCATCTGCTGGCTACCTCACTTTGCCCTTCCACCGAGACATTGCTCTGAAAAAAGAAAACCTTCATGTAGCTACCACAATATGGGCCGATTTCACCAACTTAAAATAATTAATATAAAAAATTATTTTTAAAAAACCGACTACAAACACCCGCGCCAGTACAAAGTATATAATTTATTGTTGATATTTTAAAAACCGCTCGAACAATTTCAATGGACCACCTGGGAAGTATATCTACCCTTTGAAACAAAAAAAGGGTTTTCCAAATCGGTGCAGACGTCTTAGAGTAATCGGTGAACATACATAAAAAAAAGATTCCGACGAATTGAGAACCTCCTCCTTTTTTGAAGGCAGTTAATAAGACTTATCCGAGCGTCAGTATTTTCAACACAAAAACTGTCAGGACGTCCAATATATTTCTCGGTAAAACGTCACTCGTCGTTGGTTAAATCGGCCATTTAAGTAGAAATGTGTCTTCTTCTTGATCGCACATTTCATTATGTAGGTATTAGGTACATACCTACTTAATAATTAACCTAATTTTGTGAATGAGATTACATTTACCTACTGCCCCGAAACATAAAACCAAAACTAGCAGTTAGCACACTCCACGGGACATGATTGTAAATAACTAGTGGTTCGCCCCGAACTGAGACCTCGCGGTAACGGTATCCCATGATTATTCATTCAATCGATACATGACGAACAAAACTGACATTATTATTATTATGCCCGTTTTCACCAAACATACCTAAATCATCCCCTATGTAGGAGTCTCTTTACGTAGGTAGCTCCAAAACACAATCCTAAGTCCTAACATCCGTCCCAATGTCCTTTTAGGTGTCCCGTACAGGATCGTGATAAAGAAGTTGACAGTAATCATCACATAACTTATCATAGGTAGCCCGTAAAGGTTAGGGAACGTCAGTGAAAACATTGAATTATTATGTAGGTACTAACGAGTGAAAACGGGTTAGGGGCATCTGTACAAATCGTCATCTATCGACGCGAATAGAAAATATACAAAATGATATTTAACTAAAGAATAATTTTAATTGAATAATATGTTATTATATTATGTACCTAAATAATAATGGTCGACGCAAAACTGTTTTTTTGATAAATCGTAGTCGTAACTCCTAGTTCAATGGAATAGTTAATGACTGCGCCATCTATTAGCATTATTGTGAAGCTATGTGAAATTTACTGATGCTCATTAAAAATTAAATAATCTCGTTTCTTTATAATATTCATATAATTTTAGTATTTGTTGTTCAAGTACAGGATACAAGTGAAGTAAGAAAATAAATACAACTTGAAAATATATAGAAAATTTTCCCAGAGAGCGTCTTCAAGCGAGCGTATTAAATCGCCACTTTGGAAGCCCCCCATTTCGTCAATTTTAGGAAAAAAAAAAAAAAAAATACGGTTGTACTCTGTTCCAAATTGACTTTAAAATGATATACAGAAAACCTATGAATCGCAAATAAAGAAAAATTTCTTCGCATTCGCTTCTATGAGAGCCCCCCTGAAAAAAAGATTTTTATAACTTTTTAAGCCATTTTCGGCTGGAGGCCATTGGTTTACATATTATATCTAAATTTGAAGTAATTACGTTCAGTAATTCAAAAGTTATAAGGCTCTGACAGACGGACGGACGGACGGACGGACGGACGGACGGACAAGTGCAAATCGCTCTAGTCAACTAATAGCAATTCAAGACTGAAAACACAAACATGCAGCAAAATGCACAACGCAATAGGTGATTTACTTTCAACTATGCACGAAGTTTATAAAGTTTGCAAACCCAAGTCACACGGGACCAAGGAATTTGGTCCTAGAACTTTGAACGCAAACCAGCCAGGCATTGTTAATGTGACCTTTAGAGTAAAGGCGAACTAAAGCCATAGTCATACACAACGCAGCGACGGCAGCGATTATAAAGTGGCTAGTGAGAGTGCTAAGTTACAAGAACACGAACTTTATGTAGTTTACATGATTCATGCAAATCTTTAGGCCTATTTCACCATTGCTGAGTAACTATTAACCGAGGCATAAGTTTCACGTTCTGACATAATTTGTATTGAAAATTTGCCAAAACGTTAAATTTATTTACTTTACTAATAAAATAAATCGGTTACTTGACGATTGAGAAATGTGTTATAAATCTGTGGGAAGTGGGAACTGTCACGATTAATGTGTCTGGCATAATAATGTCTGTCATGGCGAAAATACGTACAAAGTGGTATCTGTCTTGGCTCGCACTTGAGACAGAATTAAAACGAGACATAAATATGTCTTGACATAAATCTAATAGCTTCCATCACGTTCCACAGTATGACAACTTTCACAGTTCTTCGTATATTATTAAAAACCAAATACCACAAAGATGAACTTTGTGGTATTTGGTTTTTAATACATAATTCTTTAAGAACTCTTTGATTTTCTGGAGCTTTGAGCTAGAGGACTGTTTGTTTTCCTTACCACTTAGAACATTAGGCCAGACAAAGAGAAAGAAAAAGTTAATGACCCGTATTTGGTTTACGCCGTCAGCAATCGGCATCGTTCAAACAAAATCAATAGCTTAATTAAAAAGGCATCTATTAATAAATCACAGGCGCTTCAATTTGCATAGACTTCAAGAACTTATTTCCATTTCGCATCGCTTTCATCACGTTTTCAGCGTGACTTTATTCCACGATGCTGCCGTGCTATTTCGCTGTCGCATCGCGTAATGTATGACAAGGGTTTAAGGTCGAACTAAACGGTTCCAACGGTAGTCTCTACGCTTCAGTAAACAAGGCATGGTATAACGAGTTTTCCTTTCAATCTCGTTTTTTTTGTGTATTCAAGTACTTTGCGCTAAATCGTGGCTCATGTTTTATTATGGCTAAGGCCTAGTTTGAATTTAATTTCAGTACTTTTGTTGACTATTGTATTTAGCAACAATCAAGTTTTGCTGAATAAAATAGACATTAAACAAGAAAAACGTTTGTAACGAGATTAGAATTGTTGTTCGTACTTAATCCACTTTTTCGGGCTCTAAAAAACTATTGTAGTACAAAAATACAACTGTTACTCAAGTAAGTTAGAGTCTGTGGAATGAGTCAGATTACTTAGGTGGGTTACTTTTTTTATTTATTCCACCCTTCTACATTAATAGGTATGCGCTTTGTGCATAGTTTATTTTTTTTATCAGATTTATTTTTATGTAAAGTATTAAAACTATTTTGTTCATCGACAACTCTTTCACAGTGTTGCTACAACCTATTTTTCAATATTATAATTTACCTATTTTAAACTGACTTATTGAACAGTCTCTACAGTAAGATGTTCAAAAATAAAAGTCATTTTCTACCCACAGACAGACAGAAAATTCTTTTTCTACCTAGGCTATAGCATATGACCTTTTTTAGACCTATTGTACGGTAAGACAATAGGTACTTTGGGGTCAATGCACCTGTCCCTCACCCACGTGATGTTATTCTTCCTACTATTTTAGGCTTAGTACTCTTTCCTATTCCAGACCAGAGATGAGTTAAAAGTAATAGATTGCTAACTTATTTACAAGATTTTCATAAAAGCTTATAATTTTCATACAAGCTATAATTTAGGAAAAATTAAACCGAAACAAAGAATAACTGAAAAGGAAAATATCCGTATTTTGAAAACTACTGAACAGATTTTGTCTTGATTTAATAGATTATCATATTGTATGAATATTTTTAAACAATAAAACAAGCATAATATTTTTAGAGGAATTGAAGTATTCTTCACGCAGTTATATTGAATTCCGCTAGAGGGCGTAAAATCAGAAAGACATAATCATAACTTGATTTACGCGAGAATTATTGTAATGAAGACGTATGCAATCTATACTTCTTTAATTAATAATCTCTTTACATACCTAAACCTCATAATATTTTTAGTTAACAGAAAGCTAGTTCAGCTTTCTGTTAACAGTGAGGTATTATGGTAAGTAACTCTTCTACGGGTTTCCTGTTTATGGTACTGATTTCTAATTATACGGAACTACCTTTTTTGATTTTACCTCAAATCAAGGGCAAACACGAAGCACCTTCCCATAGTGTTATTAAATGTAGCAAAATCCATACTAATATTATAAATGCGAACGGGTGTTTGTTCGTATGTCCTTTAATCACGTAACAACGGATCGAGGAATCTCACTGAAATCGAAAGATCGTCGGTTCGAGTCCCACCCGTTGAATGTTGCACCTATTATTGCACAAACTTTATGCCTAGTTGGAGGGGAAGGGGAAATATTATTAGTCAACATGGTAAATATTTTTTAAAAGTAATACCAAACGATCTACCCAAACCATTTCTATTTTTTCCCCCAGCATTCAACCTGCAGCCATTATTGCGCAATGCAAGCGCATCCGTGTCGCAGAGCCAGCGGCTGCATTGGGTCATTGACCCGGCTTCCTATTCCCACCGACCAATGCCTATTAAATACGTGCGCGTAATAAATCGAGAGCATACAAGCTTCCTACCCGTCTGGTGCAGGTGTGCTTGTTTGCTTTCTAAGCGTGATAATTTATGAATGTTTTTATCTCTCTCTCTGCATTGTCAAATTATGCTTTCTCGAAATGACTTTTACCACTACTAACACCTCACAACTTATTCACAAACATACTATACAGTCTCATTGTCCATTGCGTCAACGCATAGGATTTCCACTGAAGAAATAACTATTATTCTTCTTTTTTTCAATAGAAAGACGTCCATAGACATTGGTCTCTCGTGCTGACATGCCTTTATCCCGCGGCTCCATGTGACTGTTGTCTTCATTCCACCTAGTTGGGCATCTGCTAACACTGCACTTTCCGATGCAAGGTCACCACTCCAATACCTTGGGACGCCAACGACCATCAGTTCTTCGAAGTATGACCATTTTCTCTCCTGTTTCGCGACTTGCTGAACTGTGTCCGTAACTCTGATTCTCCTTCGGATCTCATTTCTGCGAAAGTGTGTTTGTTTGTTGGTTTCTTTCTCAATCACACAGCAGCGGATAGACATTTTTTGCATAGTTATAATTGATCTTCTGCAGATATCCTCATTTCTGATTTGATTTCGCAGTGATACTTTGAGAATATCTCTCTCCATCATCCTCCATCTCTCTCGACCCTGAACCTTTATGAGGCCCATAGTTGATGACCAAGAAGTTTTTTATTAGACAGTAACTAGTAATTATAATTTTAAGTGATTAACGTAGGCACAATAACCTTGGTGTTACCTTTTTAGGTGTTTATTACAACAGTTAACATAATTAGCTACTCACCTCGAATATCCATATAATTTTGCCTTATAATAGCGGAAGAGACGTAAACAACTCCACAGTTAATATAATAATACTAATTAAATGTCAAGCAGTTATGAATACCTAACAGCAAAGTTCTAACAGCATTTCGAAGAAATACCGCTAACTCGGTCTTATCTAAAATTACTTCGATTATTTTGAAGAATTCTAAACCTCTTTAATAATCGACCGAGCGAAGCGAAGGTCTCTGAGTTTACTAGAGCGATTTGCACTTGTCCGTCCGTCCGTCTGTCTCAGCCTTATAACTTCTGAATTACTGAACGTAATTACTTCAATTTTAGATATGATATGTAAACCGATGGCCTCCAGCCGAAAATGGCTTAAAAAGTTATAAAAATCTTTATTTCAGGGGGGCTCCCATACGAAATGGGGGGCTTTCAAAGTGGAGATTGTATTCGAGGCTAGATTTCTAAAACCACTTTGTTTTAAAACTTGAAACTTACACATAATTTGAGTTATATTCTGTACTTGAACAACAAATACTAAGATTAGATAAATATTATAAAGAAACGAAATTATTTGAGTTTTAATGGGCATCAATGTTTTTAACAAAACTTCACTATACTGTTACTAGATGGCGCTGTCTTTAATATTGTAAATATGCATCCCATCCACGAAAGCAGATGACGATTGACGTCATCAGATTCGGCGCGTTTTAATTACAATATAATATAGTTAAAACTACCTTATGGGAATTATGGGATACCGCGAGGTCTCAGTTCGGGGCGAACCACTACTAATTAATTAATACAACCATAAAGCAACCAAATAACAGTGAAATATTATAACCAGATTTGTGATTATTATTATTGTGTAACAATAAGACCGCGTGGATTTACGTTTTTTTTTTTAAATCTAGTGGAAACTGATTTTCCGGGATAAAAGTTACTCTCTTTTGTTTATCTAGGACCTAGATTCTATGTGTAAGCTATCTACCTACGTGCTACATGTCGAAATCTATTCAGCAGTATATGCGTAAAAAAGGCAATAAAGGCAAACAAAGACAAATAGGATTATTGATTAGTTTTATGATAGGGATTTTTACAAATTTTACATTTTCCCGCGACAAAAGTAGTCATGGTCATTGCTCATCTACAGAATTTAAGTCTGAGAGATTTATCTCTGTCCCAAAATTAAACTGCATGAAAGTTAATAACAAGGTAGGTAGGTACATTAAAGAATTTATAATTCGTGTGGATGATAAAATTTGGTTTTTCTTTGCTCTCTACTTAAATGACTTGAAACTTTGGATTATTCTTCTTCTTCCTAATCAACCTGTAGACGTCCACTGCTGGACAAAGGTCTCTTGCATGGACTTCCACAGGCTTCGGTCTTGCGCCGCCTGAATCAAGCGGCTCCCTGCGACTTGTTTGATGTCGTCGGTCCACCTAGTGAGGGGTCTGCCAACACTGCGCTTCCCGGTGCGGGGTCGCCACTCCAGCACCTTGGGACCCCAGCAACCATCAGCTTTTCGAAATATGTATCCCGCCCATTCCCACTTCAGTTTCGCGACTCGCTGAGCAACGTCGGTGACTTTGGGTCTCCTGAGGATCTCCTCATTTCTGATTTGATCTCGCAGGGATACTTTGTATTAATGATCTGAAAATTCATTCAGTTTCATTGAATAAAAACTTTTCAACCAGTTGAGTAGTTAAGTATCTGTAATTGTCGCTATAAAGATCTCGTTTACTTTAAACGAGATATTAACAGTAAAGAAAATCTAAACACAACGGGTGTTTGAAATAATTAGACATAATTATCTTCCATTTGCAGAAACTGTAGTGACAAATTATGACGTGGTATCTTCCAACGTGGTATATAATTTACAGTTAACATTTTACCACTGTAAACTAATTATTATTTAGAGTGAAAGATACCTTATTTGGCCGTTAAATAAGTTTATTATTGTTCTTTTATAATGCGTTTACTGATCGAAGTGACACATTTTATAATATTATAAATGCGAAAGTGTGTTTGTTGGTTTGTTGGTTTGTCCTTCAATCACGCCGCAACAGGGCTACGGATCGACGTCATTTTTTGCATAGGTATAGTTGAGGACCTGGAGAGTGACATAGGCTACTTTTTATTCCGGAAAAATCAAAGTTCCCGAGGGATTTTAAAAACTAAATCCACTCGGACGAAGTCGCGGGCATCAGCTAGTATTTTTTAAAGCTTTTTCAATGACTTTACCTACTTCTACTTAATATTATTCTGGTTGAATTAATGAATACAAAATTAGTTTTAGAGGAAAACTCTATGGACCATCCTTATGTAATATTATTAGGTCTCTCACCTTAATAGGTGATCCAATATCGCAAAAGTTGAAATTCGAACATTTAATAAAGTATCCAAACATGTAGGTAGCAAAGCATGACAATAATGTAATCAGTCCACGTATTGTCTATTTACCAATTGGTAAACACTACACTTTATTTCGATTAAATATTCGATCATCATTCATCATTTTTTACATTTTGAATTAGGTTGTTGAAACCCTTAATTATTGAAATGTATATTTTTCGTAGCAAAATAATGTTTCTTTTTAAAATTTGCAATAAGCATTTTCATTGTTTAGTTTCGAAAAAAAATTTGTAAGTATAATTTATGCATTAATTTTATATCATTTTCTAATTTTCTTTTCTGCTACATGTAAATAAGAAAGCAAATAAGCACTTCATGAAAATCACAAATACGATATACACAAAACGTTTGAAACTTAAACGTCAAGCCGTTACCCGCTTTGTAAGCGTATTTTATTTGCAGGCCCAAGCGAATTACAAAGATGGGCGAACTTCTATGATAACTGGATGCACTGTGTACATACGTATGCTAATTTAAACGAACATGTTCATTCATAAACTTTTATTATATTCATACCTACATTCATTCGTCATTCATTGATACATCTCAACCAATCGCCGGTCCACTTCTGAGCACAAGTCTCCTCTCTAAGGCTGAGATCTATAGATAGTACTCTGGCTCTGCTCAAGACTCAAGAGAGAGTCAAAATGAGACACAAATATGTCCTGACATAAATCTGTCTCGTTTTAACTCAGTCTTGAGTCTGAGCTGAGTGAGAGTGCCCTCTATTGATCTTACCCTAAGAAAAAGGGTAAATACATAAGTACATAATGTACCTATTACTTTATCTTTTAGAATAGAGCAGCAATAGGCCAACTATCGTACTAGGTATTGAATTTTCGAGACATACCTACTGCTACTCGCTTGTACAAGCGAAGATGGTGTAACTGTCCAGTAATGGACGTTCTCCTGGTTCAAATTAATGATTGATAGAGTTAGAGTTACACTAGCGGCACGCTATGATGGCCGGTTTGACACATTACAATAGTGATGTGGAATGTCAATTTATTCTCGAACAAAAAACAATTAAGTTTTGTTTTTGTACCTGATTAAATAGGTTTAATAAAACAAAAATGTATATGTTTATTTAATTTATTTGAACGAACTGAATATTTGAATGAAAATGAATATACATAAAATTGGCCCTCCATTTTGAGCTTCACGATCGAAATAGTTACGAAGGCGTATTACGAACTCACGTGTCTGACTATTTAGAACAGTTCTCTGCGTACGTTCGGTCATATCGACGAAATCCACAACAAAGGGCTTGAACAGAGTCCAAATTAACGAGCAAGGGTCAACAGTAATGCAGTATCAATATTTGAAATCCAAAGCCAGGTCAAAACTATATCACAATCGCATTGCACTGACAGTTTATACTTTTCGAAGCAACGTCAATTCGAAACTGCTTTGTTTTGCATTGAGCATTGACGCGAGTTTGCCGGAGGTAGTAGTTGTGCTAGCCAGCGATCCTATGTGACGATCGTATTAGATTCCATTTTTAAAAATTTTCAATTTAGAAAACCAAATGCCGAGTTGTGGTATATATCATATAAAAATAAAAATTTTACCTTTTGTATGAAACAGCTGATATTTTTTTGCGATTTCAGAGGTTTGTCCACATAGTGAAAATTGTTCATATTCACAAGTACATTCACCCCTTAAATGGTGCAAACTGATTTTTCTACACTTGTATACATTTTAGAAATCAATTTAATAAATAAATTTTGAGTCCTAAACCTAAAACTACATTCGATAAAATTTATGAATCTCTGCACATCACTATCGTCAATAAAGTAATACAATTATTTCCTTCAAAGTCGTTATCAATTAATACGGAACTTCATGAGCGGACAAACGTCAAACCGGCCATCATAGCGTGCCGCTAGTGTAGTTGATGATAGAATGGGTCAAAAAAGCAATGTGGTTTTCGTCGTAAGTTGCAATGCCAACAGTTTAATAATACAGAGATTGAAACAAAATACTTTACTTTGTTTCAATCTCTGTATTATCATGGAAAATAGATGGAGCAATTCCTTTATTATATGTGTATTATATATTGCAGTATTTGCCAACTGCAAATCTTGCAGCCTACAATGTAAAAGTAGCCTAGATCAAATAAATTAAGAAAAAACAAACAAGCACTATTTCACAAGATATTTTTTTACAAATGATAAAGAATTGCTCTGTATTTGTATGTAAAACTTCTATAGGAAAACAATACTGACTGATTGGTTGGAACGGTCCAAAACTTTATTTTCGGCGAATTACAGCGCGTATATTTACAGTTTAATGGTCGAAACAAAGCGTTTGTATCGATAATGCAAACGATGGGACGTAGGTTGTAAGAAAGTGCGCATCGTTAAACCTACACACGGCTCCTTTGTGGAGACCGATCATTATACGCTGTGTAATAAATGTAGGTCACAAGAAATTATCTGCCCTTTGTGACAAAACTTTGCGTTTTCTTGACTTTCGTAACAATAATGCTTACGTTCATTATGAACATAATATGAACGATGCTAGACGATCGTCTACGGAAGAGCAACTTGAAAGTTATTTGAAAAAGGGCAAGGTTTTATCACCTTATTTCTGTCAAAAATAAAGCAAAATTCAAAATTATGTATATATTTTATGTAAGCCAATTTGTAGGTCTTATGACAAGTTAAAACACTACCACCAGTTCGGAAAGCAGAAGCTAAAGTCTCCAAACTGAGCTTAGGTCTCAGAGTAGGGTTACAGGCCATAGTCCACTACGCTGAACCAATGCAAATTGGCAAACTATAGAATAGAATACAATAGAAATATTTTTTATTCAAATAAACTTTTTTACAAGTGCTTTTGAATCGTCGATGAGTCAATATTATGAAGTACTGTCAATGACTGTCAGGCATGCAGGTTGCATTACGGTGTTTTCCTTCACCGTTGAAGCATGCCATTGCTCATAACTTTGAAAAGTCAGAGATATACATGTTCGGGATCGAACCCGTGACCCCCCGAATAGAAGACCGCAGTCGTAATCACTAGGCTATCACTGCTTGTCACTGCTCACATATCTTTATAAGGTCAAACATTATAAGGAGTCTTATATTATTATCCATCTAGTAGACCTAGTAATTAATTGACAGGGCGACAGACGCATTTTATTGGCAGCTTTAATCTCGGCCATGGACGTATCTCATTGACGTAGCAACATTAGATATTTAACTCACTAACAATTTTATTAATATTAAATGACTACAACCCGTTTAAGTATAAAATATTAAAATAAACGGCCCGTTGCGTGTCAGGCCACGCGCAGAGTAGGATTCTGTAGTTGCCTGTCACAGTATTAGGCGACGGTTTCGCACAGGCGAATCGCCGCGCGACGCGCGGTGCGTCGGCGTCGCTCGCTCGCTCTCTCTCGCCCTCATACCTTGGCCATATCGCGTGACGGCTCGCGCGACACGCCGATCCGCGCGCCGCGCGGCGATTCGCCTATGCGAAAACGTCGCCTTATGCGTACATAAAGGGTTACAATACTGCACACTGTAGGTACATCATTATTATTCAATTTTTGACATTTTTTATATTTTAAAATAACATAATAATAATAATAAAAAACATAGTAATAATGCGTCTAGTTATAATTTAATAGCAAAAACTCAAGTTACAATTTGCCGCACATTGCCGCGTCTCCAGTTTGTCCTTGATTTTATTATTACAGAATTCCGCAAAGTAAGCAGCGTTACAAAAATATTAATGGCATCTAAGTCATTGACTATGAAATTTTAACTTTTAAAAGTTAGTCGACTAAAATAATTTTTTTCTTTCAAGATTTTATTATACAACTTTGTCCGCGTAATTAAGATGTATAATTATGTAAAGTTACAGATCTCAAGTACCAATAGTCGCTGCGCTGAGCCGCGGACGGACGGACGGGGTTTGCGAATATAAAGGGTTATTTGTTGTTTTACTACGGAACCCTAAAAATACTCAAGAACCAATAGTTTATTTTCTTCAATAAGTTTAATAAACTATTTTTTGGAATCTTCTATACAAAAAATAAACGTTTCATTTGTTATCAAACATTTATATTTCCGATATTTCGTTATAAATAATTATCCCTCATCATCAAAGCGCTACAGCCATGGGTGAGCCTTTGCTTGGTCAAGCAAATTCTCCATCGGAGGCCCAAAACTCTCATGTCCTTTTCCACTCCGTCAATCCACCGGCGCGGCCCTCTAGTTTACTGTCAAGCAACTTTTTCGGGGCTCTTGAATCGTCCATGCGGCACATGTCCTGCCCATCGCATTCGTGACAATTTAATAATTTTGACTACAAGTGTGTTCATTTGTTGATTTGTTTTTCGAAACTACAGAGTAAAGATTCGACGTGATTTTTGTATCGGATAATTTTTATCGCAGTTTGATTTAAATATAATGAGTTCACAATCATACATGTATGTAACACTTTATTTTTAAAGAGCAACTGAGAGTTGGCCTACATGAAATTTTGATTTGTTTTTAGGGTTCCGTACCAAAATGATAAAAATGGAACCCTTAGGGTGAGACTTTCTCCGTCCATCCGTCCGTCTGTCACAGTCGATTATTTTAGTAACTATTAAAGCTATCGACATGAAATTTGGAATGGTTATGTATAATAGTGGCCCAACATCATTGGAATAAAAAAAATAGTGAAAATTATTTTAGTTTTATTTAAAAAGGGGGAAAATCGGGGGTTTGAAATTTCAAAGTAAGAAAACTAAGTATACCGAGTGGGGTATCATATAAAAGGCCTTTATTTGTACATAACTATTAAAACAGATTTTTATTTATTTTTAAATAAAATAGTTTTTGATTAATCGAGCAAAATGACGAAAAAAAAAGTGTGTGTCAGCTCCGACGCACGACTGGAGTTTACTCCTTAAAACGTCGTAATGCATTCGCGGCGCTCGGACCCGATCGGTACGCGCTTGGCTTCCCGAAGCGAAAGCTCTTTCGCATTCGACAACTCAAGCGAAAACCAACCTTATTTACACAACGTTAGGGTAGAAATTTGCATCGTTGTGAAAAACGTAACGCGGGCATTCGACAACTCAAGCGAAAACCAACCTTATTTACTCAACGTTAGGGTAGAAATTTGCATCGTTGTGAAAAACGTAACGAGGTCATTCATAAGTAGATTTTACTCCTCGAATTTTTCTCATACCGGGCGCCTAAAATCGATTCTTAAGGAGTAAACTCCAAAAAATACCGTCCCTTATCTCCGAAGTTTACCAATAGAAAAATCAGAAATAATTATGGTCAATAGAAGTTTATGTATATTTTACAGGTAAAATAAAACCAATACAAACAAAGTTAACGATTAATAAGCAAATTAATATAATATTGTCGTTTTACTTTTACTTCTGGAGTACGGAAGCCTCGGTGCGCGAGTCCGACTCGCACTTGACCGGTTTTTTTAATTTGGAATCTAATTCTTGTTATCTCTGTCCATTTCTAATTTATAAAATTCTCGTGTCACAATGTTAGTTACCTTACTCCTCCGAAACGGGTGGACCGATTTTTATGAAATTTTGTGTGCATATCGGTTAGGTCTGAGAATCGGCCAACATCTATTTTTCATACCCTTAAATGATAAGGGTGACCAACCACTAAATATTTTTAACGATCAGCTAGTAATAGAATAAAATTTCAGTGGTCTACAGCCGTAATTAATGACTTAAGACTTTGATTGCGGGCACTGGCCTCTTAGATACGGGCTACCCTAAGGCTGTCCTTGTTAGAGGTTACAACAAAAACTTTTTACTAGATATTTACTCAAAAATGTTCGTATTCGAAACTCTTTCTTTACATAGTGCGCTTTTCAATCGCCATTAATTTAAGTCTGCTGTGTAAACGTGTTTACAAGGGTGTAGATAGCATAATTTTAATGCCTTTAGTACATTTTCTGTTGTCAAAAAAAACCACAATAATCGAATATAGTACCTACCTACACAATTTTTATTTTAAAGACTGCTATAGTTATTATATTCTTCTAAAATCATACCAATATTATAAATACGAAAGTGTGCTTGTTTGTTGGTTTGTTGGTTTGTCCTTCAATCACACCGCAACAGAGCTACGCTACGGATCGACATGATTTTGCATGGGTATAGTTGAGGACCTAGAGAGTGACATGGGCTTTTTTTTCATCCAGGAAAATAAAAGAGTTCCCAAAGGATTTTAAAAACTAAATCCACGCTAACGAAGTCGCGGGCATCAGCTAGTCAGCTAGTTCTAAATAAATTCTCTCCTCCATATTATGCGTAAAATTTCTATTAGTAGTGATTAGGGCAAGGCATTCCGAACCAGTGGCAGACTCATAGACGATTCAAAAGCACTTGTAAAAAAGTTTATTTGAATAAAAAACATTTCTATTCTATTCTATTATATTCTATTCTATTAATACAAAAGTGGAACGAGTGGGGTTTAAGCCTTAAACCCTTTGGATTTGAGTCCGCACTTTGCCGGATGAGATATTGAGAAACATTAATACCATAAGAGACACAACTCAAGACATTCACCTAGATATGCATTAAATGTGTATTGCAAGGGTCTCCATAGATCACGTAGACCGGAACCAACCATAGACGCCGCATTGACAGTCACAACAACGTACAACAAGTGCCACTTTCTAGAGAAACGTGAGACATGTTAATGCAGTATCGGCATATTAGGCAATATTGGTGTGACGGCCCGGTGCCGCGTTAAGATTAACTAGAAGGTACACTAGTTACATGTAACTTGCATTATATCATAACCATGTTGCATACATTAACAACAGATGACCATCAAACAACAAACAAAAAAACTTGAGAGGTGTCAAGGGACACCCGGATGGAACGTAGTTCCTTTCGATTAATTAATTTGGCATTGTGTTCGGTATTTTCGCGGTACAATAATGGGTCTCCGTAGCCTTGTGGCTTCTGCAGTCGCCTAACAGCCAAAGGTCGATGGTTCGAATCCCAGCTCGACAGACCGAATTTTCCATTTTCAATTTTATTTTAAATAATTTCTACATGTGGAATTTTTCCCTAATTTTTTATATCTTATAAGTTATAAAAAATTAGGGAAAGATTCCACATGTACGGAGACCCAATATTGTACCGCGAAAATACCGAACACAATGCCTTCAAAAAAGTGTCGGTTTCAAAAAAGTGTCGATCCGTCTAGCCCCTTCCGAGTTCCGCACCGCGCGATAAGGAACTACGTTCCAAAACTACGTTCCAATATGATGAACTGAAATGATTACACTTTATTGAACACTAATTAGATATTACAGACATAATATCTTTTAAATAAACTTAACAAAAATACAAACTGGACGCTCGCTTTGCAAAATCTCTATTAGGATGCTAAAATCACGCTGCAAAAGATGATGTGAGATGAAAAACAATTATTATTATGATTTAGGTTCCAGAACTTATCAAAATCTATTAAAAAAATAATAACATGAAACAAGTGCGTGTCGGGCCTAGCGCAGTGTAGGGTTCCGTAGTTGCAAGTCACAAATATTATTGCTGACCTAGGATAGTACTTTTATTTTGTTTATGAATATTGAATATATTTTGAGTTCCATGGTTTAAATACTATATACTACAAACGACGATAGAGTTACATCTATTTATGGAATATGAAACAAAAATTTGACAGGTTCAGATGCGAAACGAAAGAAATAAGTAAGTCCATTTAAAAGAAGCACTATATCTTACGAAATCGAAACAGGAGAAATATTTAACGATAAGAAAAAATCCCAGCAATTTTATAGTACGTACTTGAAGAGCAATAAAAATTATGTCTGGACAAGTTTAGAGGGATATAAATTGCAGGTCCGGTTCGGGCGGCCATAAGGTAAGGTTGTTAACAGCTATCTCTGCCAAGTACGGTAGAGGCATGGCATAACACTTTTTATAGCTAAAGCGGGGCAGAAAGCGTAAAATCCTATAGCGGTAAACAAAGGCTTCTTTTAATTTTTAGGTTTTTTTAAACCTAGTGACCTAAGACTCAATTTCATTGGTTAACTAACTAAGGCCGACGAAATTGCAAGGATTTTTTCGGAGAGAAGAGAACTCTTTGATTAAGTATCTTTGATAGGATAAATAGTAGCTAATCTTTGTCTCAGGGATTTAAACAATCTAGGTAAAAAAACTTGTCAAGGCCGCAAAAATATTACTAACCTATATATATTATTACTAACCTATATTGACCCAGATTTTTAGATCCACACGAGAACCATAAATATTTAAGGAATATAAAGTAACCTAGAAAACTTCTAGTAGGTATTTCTCTACCTAGAAAGTCTCATCAAAATCGGTTCAGTCGCAACTATCCCAGGCAAACAGACCGACAGACAGATAGCAATTTAAAAATGTGTGTTAGAGTTCTCTTTAGATCAATGAAAATTTCCCTGAATTGATGGGTAAGTTAAATAGGAAATAAGGTAACTCATTCAATGAAAATTATGGTCCCAGTCTAGAAAAAGTTCTTCTAGTTCAAGAGAAAGCTTTTTGTTTTTCATCATACTTCGCTCAGACTAAGTTGTTTTCCAATATCTTACTTCCTTCGCCTTTAGAAACTAGGCATACCAGCATTACGTATTACGTATTACCAGCGTACGTACGAATTTTGGCGTACGAATTTGTAGGTGATGCTGCTTCCATGCTATTCATATTGGCGCTAGCATCGCCAAGTAAACACGAGCTCTTTGATAGTTTTTGTTTTAAAAATAGAAATTCCCGAATAAGAAGTGTAAATAAGTGTTTAAAGGACTAATAGTAATGCAAATCAAGTGGAAAAATGAAAGCAATAAATACTGTGCAGTAATTTACGTAAAAACCGTGTTTTATATATTGACAATTCTATGTGATGTTTATGTAAATTTAAACAACGTATATAAACATTTCAACTAATTAACAATAATAAAAGTGAAAATAAGTGCTATAGTAGTTATAAAAGTTAACAAATATAAGTGCAGTAAATAAACTTTTATGATATAAACACAAAAAATTCGAGTGACAATAACAATAGACAATTCAAACTGAATAACGGAAAGTTCAATCTTCTAAATTGGAAAAGTGATGCGATTAAAGTGCTTCTTATGTGTGTAATATTGATTAATTACACGCTGGAACAAAATAAAATAAATAAATATGGTTATAAATCTAGAAGATTGATGTATAACATTATTATTAATGATGATCCAAGAATGATTTATATACCACTAACGCCATCTAGTAAAAATCACTGATCGAGAAGCTTACACCCGTACAGTAAACACCTTCATAAAATAAAAACTGTCATCTCACATCTGTATTGAAGCTACCATCAATCAAAACACTAGTACCTACGCTAACCACTAACAACCTAAACGATATTTTCGTCATAATGGTTAATGATATTCTGGTCTAGTGGCGTGGACGACAGTATCCATTTCAATAGTCGCGAGATCGAGACCGACACGAACTATCGCTTTTCAAATTTTATTTCTTATTTGACATTGAAATTAAAGTTAAAAATGTCTACGAGGCCAAAAAGAACAATTGTCTGTGCTGGATGTACTCTGACGATAAAAAATAAAGATTACTTACAATGTGTTAATTGCAGTAACCTATTGGACTTAAGATGTGCCAGCGTTACTCAAAAACGATTTAATACAATGTCAATAGATACAAAGGCAAAATGGAAATGCAATGAATGCAAGAACCTAAAGTCAAATTCACAGGAAACAACATTAAAAAAACATACCCAACCGGAAATGGATAACTTACCCAAGATATTAAAACCCATTTTACACAACCGATCTCTAGGAAATGAAACATATAGCTCTTTGGGAGACCATTCAACTTTAAAAGATATCAGCGCATGTAGTTTACCGGACCTATCCACGGCAGATAATTCGCGCATTAACGACTTAAAACAAGAAATAAAGGCATTGTCTTCTCAATTAGAAAGTGCTCATGATGAAATAGCGAGACTCAACCTAGAAAATTCAAATCTTCAAAAAATGTTAGAAGACAATGTAAAACAAATTAAAATGTTTAAGGCACTACTAACTGATGGCGTGACCTCTGTAACTTCTACGCCTTTGAGGTCAATGGAAAGACAATCTAAACAAACTACACCTGCAAGAACACCAGCAGCGAGAGTTCCTGAATCTAGCCTGAATACTTTTTCTACGCCAATCGCTGATAATGTCGATAGAGCCAATTTCTCCACACCGAAAGAGTCTATAATACTAAGAAAGGAAGTCATATCTAATAAACTAGTATCTATTAAATCACCAAAATTGGTAAAACCTGCTAATAAGAAAAATCAAGATATACAAGGAAATCAACCCACCCAAGAAACACTAATAAATCAAACATCAACTGAAAATAATCTTAAGCCTTCAAAGATAATAATACTTGGCGATCAAATAGCACGAGGATTATCAAGAGAAATCACGAGAAAGCGCCAAAGTCGATGGAATGATGTATACACTGTTTCCTCATTTGTGAAACCACAGGCAACTGCAGCACAAGTACTCAGCAGCTGCGATGGCTTACTTAAGAATCTGAATAATAATGATATTGTTATTTTGGGAATAGGATCTAACGAAAAAAATCCGTATTCTATGCTATCAGAATTAAGTAATGCCCTGTACAAACTCAAACAATGTCAAGTTTTTGTGCTAAATGTTTTAGAAAACCCCTATTTAAATGTGAAATTATTGAATAATAGCATTAAGCTAGTGACACAAAATTTTATGAATTGCAAATTTATAAATACGATAAACAACTATAAATATAATGCAAACACTCCTAAAACTCTACAACAGAATTTCCAACAGCTATCCTCTAAAATAAATATTGAGATTGATTATTTGGAATATTATAAACTCTACATAGTAAAATACAACAAAAAGACACCCCTAATAATCAATAACGTATTAAAAACTATGAATAATGCAAATTATGAGCCAAATAAATATTATACCCGAGTCAAAAAAGGCACTATACCTTATTATTTTGAAAAAAAACCTAAAATATCGAATTCCTTAAACTCTAAGGTGAAGCTTATCCAAAAGACAATACCAAATTTTTTCAATAAAATTAATAAAAATAAAGCTGGTCCAACTACTGAAAATAATAGAGAACAATTTTTTCGTGCATAATACTCTAACTTCTTCTAACATTACCTTATTACATCAAAATATAGCAGGCATTTTGAATAAGCAAGAACTGTTTCACCTTGCAATAGAAGATCTCAAACCTAAAGTAGGTAACATTGATATTATTTGCTTAACAGAGACTTTTATGAAACAAGGCACTGAATCAAACCTTCAGTTAAAGAATTATAAATTAGTGGCCTCCTACTCCAGGCTTTCGGAACGAAGAGGTGGGAGCTGTATTCTTATAAAAAATAATTTTGAATATAAACCCGTAGCTTTGACTGTTAAACCAATTCCATATGTATTTGAATACTGTGCTACCGAAATAACCTCTATCAGTGCTATCATTGTTTGTATATATAGAATACCTAACTCGAAGGTTAATGCATTTCTACAAAATCTTAGTAATTTGACAAATATTTTAATTAGAAAAAAGAAAAAACGCATTATCCTTTGTGGCGACTGGAATATTGATTTACTCACTAATAATTCAGTGTCACAGGAACTGCAATCGATACTAAATAATTGTAATTTGAATCAACATATTTTAAGACCCACTAGGAAAAAATCCTGTATAGATATAATTGCTAGTAATATCCCAGATGTAACAGCTGAGCTTCATTATATGGGATTATCTGATCATGAAACCTGTCAATCGATAGCTTTCGAAACTCCTATTAGTATTTCAAATAAAAGTAACCTCCCTTACTGGTTTGAATTTAAACGTGACTTCAGCAAAGATAACATTAGAAAATTTTGTGAGTACATTGAATCATTAACTTTTAACGATATATTTGAAGAGACGGGTACAAATAGTGCATTCGATTCTTTTCATGATACACTTACTTTGTTTTATAAACTATGTTTTCCTTTAATTAAAGTTAAAGTGTTTGAAAATAATAAAATAAACTCCTGGATCACAAGAGGTATAAAGAAGTGCAGCATTAGAAAGAGAGTTTTATACCTATCATATCGTCTAAACTCTAGTAATAAAAAAATAAACAAGGATAAATACATAAATTATAATAGATTATTTAAGAAATGCATTATCCAAGCACAAAGCTTGGCTAATGCCAAATACGTCATACGTTCAAAAAATAAGTGTAGAGCAGCCTGGACTGTAATAAAAAAGTATTCTCTACCCGCAAAAAATGATAAAATCCAGGAAATTAATAGTATTGAAATCAACAGTATTGAATATAATGACGCAAATGATATAGCAGAAAAATTTAATGAGTATTTTATAAATTTATCTAATACTACCAATAATACGAGCAATTCACCCCTCTTAAGCAGTAAAAATGATAATATTAGAGACAGCATTTACGTTTACCCTACTGACGACAGTGAAATATATAAAATTATCATGGAATTAAAAAACACTAACTCTACAGGTTATGACGAAATAAATACAAGAGCTGTAAAACTTTGCGCCAAACATATATCACGTCCTCTGAGTCACATTATAAATCTCTCCATATCACAAGGTGAATTCCCGTCCCGATTAAAATACTCTGTAGTTAAACCCGTACACAAAAAAGGATCGAAAAAAGAACTCAATAACTATAGGCCAATTACACTCATACCTATCCTATCAAAAATATTCGAAAAAGTTATGTACAAAAGAATATATCAATTTGTATCAAAATATAGCTTGTTAAAACCTCAACAATTTGGATTTTTAAAAAATAGTTCTACGTCATTAGCTTGTTTTGCGCTTACTAAGCAAATAACAGAGAGTCTAAATAGAAAAACTCCAGTAGCTTGTATTTTCCTGGACATGTCTAAAGCATTCGATCTTGTTTGTCACAGGATACTTTTAAATAAACTACAGAATTATGGAATAAGAGGGAATGCTCACCAATGGATTCATAGCTACCTAAATAATAGACAACAGAGTGTTCAAATTAATAAAAACTGCGGCAATACAAGGGGATCATTTACATCAAACTTTAGGACAAACAAGTATGGTGTGCCACAAGGAAGTATCTTGGGACCACTGTTATTTCTATTGTATGCGAATGACCTACCTGACTCAGTCGAATGTAACTGTATCCAATTTGCTGATGACTCTCATAATACAATGTAAAAACAGGGAAACTTTTGAACAGGAAGTCAATGAAAACCTAAATAAAGTTGTTCAATGGATGAGCCAAAACAATTTATGTATAAATGTTGGTAAGACTAAATATATACAGTTTCAAACATACAATAGTTTTCCAATAAATATTAAAGTTACATGCAATAATTTACCTATTGAACAGGTTGACCATACTGTGTTTCTTGGTGTAGCAATGGATAAGTTTTTAAATTGGAAAATTCATATAGATTCTCTATGTAAAAAACTAGATCGATTTGTGTACGCTCTATACAAACTTAAAAGTGTAACATCAAAAGAGACGGCTCTTTGCGCATACCACGGGTATGTTTCCTCTCTTTTACGTTACGGATTAATCCTATGGGGCAACTCTGTTGATGTGATAAAAGTGTTTCGTATTCAAAAAAAATGTATTCGAGCCGTTTGCGGAGCCGCACCTTTGGAATCTTGTAGGCCACTCTTTAAAAGTACCAAGACACTGCCTCTTCCAAGTCTCTACATATATGAAGTCTCAGTTTTTGTTCATAAGCATAGGGACTATTTTCCACGCATAGCTGACACAATTACAAGATCCAACAGATATGAAAATAAACTTATAATTCCAAGACAAAGAATAAATTTATTTAAAAAAAATATTTACTGCATGGCCGTACGCCTCTATAATAAGTTACCGGACAGTATAAAAAACCTAAATGCTAATCGATTTAAATCAAAACTATACAAAATACTTTTAAACAAATGCTACTATACTGTTGATGAATTTATTCAGGACAAAAATATTAATGACATTGTTTAATTTTTTTTGAAATTAATAGAACTGACATTATTTTTATCATTAACAGTTAGAATGAGTATGACATTGTTTGAATTTAAAAATTATAGATTTAAATATTAAATTTTGTATGACTATTCTTTTGCATGCTACTATGTGGCAGATTGAAGCGCTTAGATAATTGTATAAGATCATATTATGTACTCAATCTTGCAAATAAAACATTTGAATTTGAATTTGAATTTGAATTTGAATTTGAATTTGAATTTGAATTTGAATTACAAGCGCACAAAATAAATAATCTTACCTTTAAAATACTTCGCGACTTAACAATTTATTGCTCCCTACTTTCTACGCTTGTAGTTATTTGAGGAGATAAATGATCGCCCCAAGTTAACACCACGGTAAATTGTAGTACGAAAGCACTTTTAAAACAGAGCCTTTATGTTCTATGTCTTAAAGATATTACTTATATTTATTGAATGCTTTGCAATATATATAATTCAGTCACGAGCCAAAGAAATGTACATACGCTCGAATGGATATGTACTCTAGCGGCACGCTATGATGGCCGGTTTGACGTTTGTCCGCTCATGAAGTTCCGTATTAATTGATAACGACTTTGAAGGAAATAATTGTATTACTTTATTGACGATAGTGATGTGCAGAGATTCATAAATTTTATCGAATGTAGTTTTAGGTTTAGGACTCAAAATTTATTTATTAAATTGATTTCTAAAATGTATACAAGTGTAGAAAAATCAGTTTGCACCATTTAAGGGGTGAATGTACTTGTGAATATGAACAATTTTCACTATGTGGACAAACCTCTGAAATCGCAAAAAAATATCAGCTGTTTCATACAAAAGGTAAAATTTTTATTTTTATATGATATATACCACAACTCGGCATTTGGTTTTCTAAATTGAAAATTTTTAAAAATGGAATCTAATACGATCGTCACATAGGATCGCTGGCTAGCACAACTACTACCTCCGGCAAACTCGCGTCAATGCTCAATGCAAAACAAAGCAGTTTCGAATTGACGTTGCTTCGAAAAGTATAAACTGTCAGTGCAATGCGATTGTGATATAGTTTTGACCTGGCTTTGGATTTCAAATATTGATACTGCATTACTGTTGACCCTTGCTCGTTAATTTGGACTCTGTTCAAGCCCTTTGTTGTGGATTTCGTCGATATGACCGAACGTACGCAGAGAACTGTTCTAAATAGTCAGACACGTGAGTTCGTAATACGCCTTCGTAACTATTTCGATCGTGAAGCTCAAAATGGAGGGCCAATTTTACCTATAACGTCAGTGGTTGAACGCGTAGCTGATGCGCTTAATATTGGACAACGAACTGTTAGACGGATAACTAAAAAAAAATATGGCGAGACTGGCACAGAAGAAAATAAACTTCACACACCAAAAAAGAGAAAACGAGCAAAACCAGTCGTAGGCATCGATAGCTTTGATGCCGATGCTATCCGAAGACATGTTTACGGCTAATATTTACAGAAGGAGTATCCAACAAGAAAAAAGTTGGTGCATTCACTGAAGGAAGCTGGATTATTCTTCGGTGGGGAAAGTTCTTTAACGAAGATTTTGAAGACCATTGGATTTCGATACAAAAAATGTAACAAACGCAAAATATTGATGGAAAGATTTGATATAGCGATGGCAAGGTATACTTTTTTACGGCAAGTGAAAGAAATCAAAAATTGGCAAAATGTTGTGTTCTTGGATGAAACATGGCTTAATGCTAACCATACTGTAGGCCGTTCTTGGAACGATGACACAGCAGCATCTACTTCCAAAGTTCCTGTAGGAAAAGGATCGCGACTTATAATTTGTCACGCCGGAACCATCAACGGGTTTGTCGAAGGTTCTCTCATGGCTTTTGCGTCAAAAACCACTGGAGACTATCATGAAGACATGAATGGAGAAAAGTTTACTGAATGGTTTACCTCAATGTTGTGTAGCCTCCCTGAACCATCTATTATAATTATGGACAACGCCCCATACCACTCGATGCAAATTGACAAGCCACCTGCCCAATCCCAAAAGAAAGCTGATATCGTCGCATGGCTTCGTAAAAATGGCGTAGATGCAAACATGAATATGTTAAAAGCGGAATTAGTACGTCTTTTAAAAGAAAACAAACCAACCAAGATCCGATACGTCATTGACGAAATAGCATTAGAACATGGGCACAGAGTTATACGGTTACCGCCTTACCATTGTGAGTATAATGCGATTGAGTTGGTGTGGGCTCAAATTAAGGGATATGCTGCAAGACACAATACAGAACCCCCATTTACCACAAAAAAAATGCTAAAATTATTAGAAGAAGCTTGTGAACATGTGACTAAAGGAGACTGGGAAAAGGTTGTGAATAGAACTGTTAAATTAATAAGGGAAGATTATGAAAGAGATGTGAAAATAGATAATATTATAGAAAACGAACATATAATTATTAATGTAGGTGATGATAGCAGTGACGACAGTGAAAATAGTAGTATGGACGAATCTGATTAATTATGGCCTTTTGTGGCACCTTTTTTGGTATCTTTTGTATTCATATGTTTCTTGTGTGCATATAAAGTATGTATATTCATTTTCATTCAAATATTCAGTTCGTTCAAATAAATTAAATAAACATATACATTTTTGTTTTATTAAACCTATTTAATCAGGTACAAAAACAAAACTTAATTGTTTTTTGTTCGAGAGTAAATTGACATTCCACATCACTATTGTAATGTGTCAAACCGGCCATCATAACGTGCCGCTAGTTTAAGTAATTTAACTGATACAGATAAAAATAAATAATGTCGTGTTATCGCACATACATCATACATTCACTCTGAAATGACGGCGCGGCGCGGCGGCAAGATGAATACGAGAATTATCAGTTATCACACTAATAAATAATTTACTGAATTAAAAAAACTTTACTAATATAATTAAATGACCTAATTACTTAGTAAATGTAACTTTGCAACGCCCTGACGGAGCTTCATGTAATCTAACTCCATCATATTATCATTAGATATGAAAGCGATACATGAATGCAAATAATAAATAAATGAATGAAATGAACGAATGAATTTTCATGCTTATGAAGGTTGACTGTCATATCATCAGACAACGGCTATCCCAACCATTGGCCATTCACGGATGTTTCTAGGCCACGGATGTTTCTTAGCCACGGATGTTCCAAGCAGATTCTGCTGCATTATATTAACTTCTATAATAATTTAGCTTAACTCTTTATTTGTACATCACAACATAGATCAAGAAGAGAAATTAATGAGGTGTGAAAATTACTTTTAGAATACAAAAACAATGATCGTCACCAGGCATAATATTAATATAGTAGGTACCGAGTCCAACTTTTAGTTTCACTTGCACGTTCTCGCTTAGTTGTATTAAATATGCTCTATATGCTATCCTTTTCTTGGTAATCCGAGAAAAACCTATTTAAAGAAACAACATTATATTTAACTAAACCAAATAAAGTGCAAGTGACTTTGTAATCTCAGAATAATATACATATTAATAATCTTTTTGCACTACATGTCTTAAATTCTAAAAGCTACTTGATACATTAACTATGTGCAATTAAAGTGAGTTTTTTTTTTTCAGATTCGCATTCCAGACTGGCCTTCTTTTTGCCACAATTGATCATACGCCACATTCTGTACACGAGTGAAACTGACCGGTTTACATTTTTCCAGCAGCAAAACAGGTAGTTCCAATTTTGAGAGAGAGGTCAAGTGCCCAATCCAACCGAGCTAGGCAATGTTCGGGAAGTTTGATTTCGATTCAACCTATGTCTAGCAGTGCACGTCCAGTGACTGTCTGTAACTATGATGGTGTGACGTCATCAATCAGATAATCTAAGTCATCACTGTCTTTATCAAATAGGTAATTCACTTAGGGTTGATTTCACCAATGTAAAATAAGTCTTATATGATTGACTGTATTTTCAATACAAAAACTGACATAACGCCCAATTTATTCCTCGGTTTAATCGACGTCACCCGAAGTTTGAGAAATCGGAGCTAAGTCAGGTTGTGGAACTTAATTGCGGCCTATTTATAATCGCATATACTCGTCTAGCTGCCTGGAAGTGTTACTATAGACGTCCACAGCATATAATATGTTTCTTGCAAGAATTTTCACGGTCCTGTCCCGCTTGTATCCAGCGGTTTTCAGCTTCTACTTAACTAAGAAGTAACTAACTTTAACTACTGGCGTAAGATCGTTAATCACGTTAGAACTTCCAACGAAGCATTCTCAGGTTAATGACTGGAATAAGTCCACGATATCATACTATTCTAATATTGCTGGAATGTCTACTTGATCCATCAACAGGAATCATGTGAACCGGCCAAATACAAGTCAAACGAGTCAACATTGGTATTGCAAAAGATGTCAATTTATTTTGTATACACACCAATATACGAGTACATGCCCGTTAACGCAAGGCTGTGCCGTGAAAAAGTTAAATTACAGGTTGACCGCGACCTAAAAGCGTCCCTTATGAAGATAATAACATAATCAAGTGAGAGCTATGCGATTTTCTTTATCAATTTACACCAGAGTTACTGAAGCAAATTAAAATACCTTTATCAGTAAGGCAAGTGATATTTTAATTGTTTAAAATGCATGGAATTTGAAACCCGGGCAGACTGAAAAGTTTGAACCCCTAGAAGAAGAATTCATTGCTGTAGAATTAAAATATTGCATGAAATTATTATTTATATTTTAACATTTATTTAGCTTTTTAACAACAACAAAGCAAAAAATACAAAGTAATTCATAAACACAAAACTTAACCACTAACCTATATTATTTTTGAATGAATAACTTAAACTAAAAAAAAATAAAAAAAAAATAAGTAGTAGCTAAGTAGGTATATTATGTTGTAGCTGAAATGGCTACTGCCTCAGCATAATGCTACAGCATTAGAATGCTGCGGCGCTGATTTTCAGGCATAGCCTTTAACCACGTCGCGGCCCGACCATGCGACAGTTAAACAAGATAAGTAATAGGTAACAAGAAATATATAAATTAACAGATATTAGCATAATAATAATATATAATTTGTTTACGTTACAGTTGGTACAGAGGTAGTTATGGATATCGTATAAATAAATAGTTATACCTAAGTGCATATACCTAAGTGCCGTGTGGTGACGGCAGATCAGAATACAGTTGTCACCACCCCTGCTCTTCCCGCGGGTGTCGTACGAGGCGACTAAGGGAATATAGCGGAGAACGGGCAGCAGCGTCCTCTGTGCTACTACTACCATCTACTGCGATCACCAATCCGTCTGCCCCGCGTGGTGATTATGGGCAAACCCTCCCCTTGGGAGAGGCCTTTAGTCCAGCAGTGGACTGTTATAGGCTATTGATGATGATGATGATGATGAAGTGCATAAAATATGTATTACACTACAAATAAATAAATCATATAAAATATACAATATAACCAAAAAATCAATAAAGCATGTAAAATTTATACATACTCATACACAGTCAATGAATAATACAAAACATACTATTGTGTCTGAATAGCCACACGTACAGCAGCCCCGAGTGAAACTCGTGCCTGTAAGACTCGGAATGATCTCTAATCATATTGATTTTTGTTTGACTAAATAATATTTCTTTACCGCCTTCTTAAAAGATATTATTGATTTAAGCTTACGAGCTGGTGGTGGGAGGTCATTCCAAATCTTACAGGCCGAATGCTTAAATGTACCTCGAAATGCAGCTGTTGTATGTCTTGCCATAGCGATTCTGGGTGCAGGAATCCGTTTACTATTCTCCTGTCTCCAAACTATTTTAGCATGCAAATATGCTGGTTTACCTGTGGTGATGACGCCAAACATAATCGTCGCTAAATGCAACTTACGCCTAGATTCCATATTTAGCATATTTGCATTATTAATATGTGGGCTAACATGGGTCCGAGGCGCTATGGAGAAGCAAAATCGGGCACAGGCATTCTGAACCCTCTGCACTAGTTTGGCCGATCTGGTTAGTATACATGGTCCATATAGGTACTATATCCGCATAATTTAATTTTGAAAGAATCAAAGCTTCACATAAATGTATCCTAACATCAGAACTAAGGTAAGGGCGCATTTTGTAAATCACTTTTAGCCTATAAAAACAACCTTTAACTATGTTTCTAATGTGTGATTCGAAATGTAGGTTAGAGTCAAAGATAACGCCTAGATTCCGTGCTTCAAATATTCTATCCACAGCGTCAGGCCCTATTTTAACACAGGGCTTATAGCTTTCAATTTTTGCTATAATTCCTTTTGTCCCTAGAATCATTAACTTGGTTTTTTGGGGATTAAGATTCAGCGAGTTTAAATCAGACCAGCCTATAATGTTTTCAAGGTCCTGATTAATTTTGCTACCGCTTCCATTGTATCCGACGGCCGAAAAGAATAATATAATTGGACATCATCTGCGTATAGATGATATCTGCAATGCTTGATATAGCGGATCATGTCCGCGGTATATAATGCGAACAGCATAGGGCTCAGGATAGATCCCTGAGGAACTCCCCTACGGACTGGCAACGATGAAGAAGTTAATGAGCTACCATTAATTTTATTTATTTGTACAAACTGTTCCCTGTTTTTAAAATAACTGTCGAACCATTTAACTGTTCTATTAGTAAACCCATAATAGGTTAACTTAGATAATAGTAAAGTAGTGTTAATAGAATCGAATGCCCTTGAAAAGTCAAGTAGGACTAGAATGGTCCCCATGCCCTGATCTTGTGCAGTGAGTATATCATCAACTACGTCCATAATGGCTGTTGTCGTGCTATGGCTTTTACGAAAACCAGATTGATAATACGGCAATATCTTTTTTCTTTCTATATACTTGGTCATTTGCGCACATATCACCTTTTCCAAGATTTTTGAAATACATGGCAGAATACTTATCGGTCTGAGATCTTTTAAGGCTATTGGGTTATCAATTTTAGGGAGAGGCTTAACAATGGCAGTTTTCCATGCTTCAGGGAATGTTGAAGTTAAAATAGATCTATTTACTATCTCAGTTACTGCTGTGAGGCTCTGAGGGAGTGTTAATGCTAACATTTCTAACGATATTTTATCCACGCCTACCGCATTTGACTTTAATCCTTTAATAATTTTTAAAATGTCAACTTGATTTGTTACTTCAAATTCAAAAGTGTCAGCACCGAATCTATGGAATTCAAAATAGGTGTAGGTTGATAATTTTGTCAAAGTTTTGTGTGGAACTTCTAAAAAATGTCTATTAATAGACTCGGGATTACTTAAGGACTCAGGAAGCTCTTGATCTTTCTTTTGATTTATTACCAAGATTTTTTTAAAACCGTGAGATCCATAGAAATAACAAGGCAAGTGAGATCAGACTACATACATTTTACAAACATACATAGAGAGAGATTACTAGAGGACATTAATCATATATTTTAGTAGAGAGATTGAATGTTGGCGTTCGTAATAGCATCCTGGCCTCTCGCGAGAAAATCCTTTAAAAAAAGAGATCTGAATCAGCTAACACCCCCAAGCTATGGAAATAGAAACTAAGAATTCATTACCAAAAATACAATTTTTCTTTCTCAAAAGAATAATTATCGGTTCTCTGGAAAACCAGCCGCTTATGAAACCAACGCACTCGTCTGAAAAGGTCATCAAGCAATCATTTTTGGCAATTTCTTGTATCTAGGCCACTTACGAATAACATAGCGAAATAATTTCATGTATCCGATCCATGGGAATTATTAGGGTCGCCTTTCATACTACAACAACAAAGTAATCATGACTCAGCTTCGCCGAATGTGTGTTATTAGTTCTTACAAAAATGGAGATCTCTTATTTGGTTCAACAAATAACAATATCGCTGCCCTTACTCCATTCATTCTTATTCATTCCGAATTCAAATTAAAATGTGTATTACAGAACAAATAACAAAAATAAATATTTATACTGCACAATAAAAGCATTTTTAAACGGTTTTATTTAGCTTGACCAGTTTATTTATTTGTTATATAACTTAACTCATACGATAAATAATTAATATCGCCAAAAAATATTATAATAAACAATCAAAATATTTTAATTTTGACAATAATAACAACACAATGTTTTTAATTAAAAATATACTTAATAATTTTGTTTATACAAGATCGGAGACTTCGGGATTTATACAAAGAAAATTAAGAGGAGTTTCTCTATATTTTTCGCAGTTTATATATTTATTTGTACCTCTATCCAGAAGTGGACGTCTATCGCTTAAACTGATGATGATGATGAGCCATCCACCCAATTGACTGCGAACGAATGACCAGGCAAAATAACGCCGCGACTTCGTTCGCGTGGATTAATTTTTGAAATCCCACCGGAGCTCTTTGATTTTTCCGGGATAGAAGTAGCCTTTGTCACTCTCCAAGTCCTCAACTATACCCATGAAAAAAATCACGTCGATCCGTAGCTCTGTTGCAGCGTGATTAAAGGACAAACCAACAAACAAAATACACTTTCGCATTTATAATATCAGTAAGGTTTCTTACCACATTTGGATGTTTTGGTACGTTATCCGACACTCTGATCTGACACAACGTGACGCAACGAGTCTAATTACCGACGCAACTAGACTGTGACGTTCACACATCACGGACTCGCGCGAGGAGGTATTTTGATACGTTATTTTATTTCGTCTACTGCAAATGCAAATTAATCTGCAAGTCCGTGGGTCGGGACCTAGTTTACTTCGCCTAGAGACGGCGTAGTTATTGCTATTTCAGCTAGCTAGTTCTTATGTTTGTGAATAAAATTGCCACTATTTGCTGCAGGGCTAGCTTGTTACAACAGTAATAGACTAATAGTTTTTTATGACTTGCCGGCCCACTATTAAGCACAGGTCTCTCGAAACTCTTGTTTCGAGAGACCTGTGCTTAGTAGTGGGCCGGCTATGGGTTGAGGTAAAAGTTAAGTATATTTATTATTGCAATATTATTAGGCAGAGTAGATGCAGAGTAGAGTATTCCCCTGTGTCATTAACATTCCTTCAATAGACCGGTTTTGGATCCTTCCATATACTTAAAGAGGATATGGAACATCCCTTCCGAGACAGTATTTCCCCAAATGATAGGCATTTGCTATGCACAAGTAGCCATGGGATTTTTCTTATATTTACATAGCATAATAACACAATGTCATGGGAGTTTTGTTTTGTCGTAACAACCGTAAGATTTCTTAAATACCTAATTATAAAAATATTTAGTCAGTTTTAATATTTATTAGTCAGTAAAAAATGTGCAGGTTTTATTTTAACTCATATTATAACGCTTATTGTAATCGTAATACGAGTTTAAATTTTGCATGCAATAAATAAAGTAGCAGCCAGTCATTACCTTTCAACAAGAAAATGTACGTTTGTATCAAACTATAAAAGTTAAAAACCTTTTACCGTCGGCGTCGTATAAGGTCGAGATAGCTCTATTCCGAGCGTTCAACAAAAACTGTAATCAGGTGTAAGTTATCAGAAGCTGTTATGGGTCACTTGATTAATCCCTCACGGTAGTCCGCTATTAGCGATCACCGTTAACCTGACCGGTAGATGCGGGTAAAAAATAACGTGGGATACAAGTTATAACCGACTACGGACCAGCTATTTATATCGGTGGATGCGGGTAAAAAACATAACGTGGGATCAAAGTTATAAGCGACCAGCTAATTCATATTGGTGGATGCGGGTAAAAAATAACGCGGGGTCAAAGTTATAAGAGGCTGCCTATTTTATATTGGTGGACGCTGGTAAAAAATAACGTGAGATCAAAGTTATAAGCGACCATCTAATTTATATTGGTGGATGCGTGTAAAAAATAACGTGTAATAAAGTTATAAGAGACCGGCTATTTTATATTGGTGGATGCGGTTGAAAAGTAACTTGGGATCAAAGTTATAAGAGACCAGCTAATTTATATTGGTGGATGCGGGAAAAAATAACGTGGTGTCAAAGTTAGAAGCGACCAGCTAATTTATATTCGTGGATGCGGGTAAAAAATAACGTGGGATCAAAGTTATAAGCGACCAGCTAATTTATATTGGTGGATGCGGGTAAAAAATAACGTGGAGTCAAAGTTAAAAGCGACCAGCTAATTTATATTGGTGGATGCGGGTAAAAAATAACGTGGGATCAAAGTTATAAGCGACCAGCTAATTTATATTGGTGGATGCGGTTAAAAAATAACGTGGAGTCAAAGTTAGAAGCGACCAGCTAATTTATATTGGTGGATGCGGGTAAAAAATAACGTGGGATCAAAGTTATAAGCGACCAGCTAATTTATATTGGTGGATGCGGGTAAAAAATAACGTGGAGTCAAAGTAAGAAGCGACCAGCTAATTTATATTGGTGGATGCGGGTAAAAAATAACGTGGAGTCAAAGTTAGAAGCGACCATCTAATTAATATTGGTGGATGCGGGTAAAAAATAACGTGGAGTCAAAGTTAGAAGCGACCATCTAATTTATATTGGTGGATGCGGGTAAAAAATAACGTGGAGTCAAAGTTAGAAGCGACCATCTAATTTATATTGGTGGATGCGGGTAAAAAATAACGCGGGGTCAAAGTTATAAGAGGCCGCCTATTTTATATTGGTGGATGCGGGTAAAAAATAACGTAGGACTAAAGTTATAAGCAACTAACTGTTTTATATTAGTAGATGCGGGTAAAAAATAACGTAGGATCAAAGTTATGAGAGACCGGCTATTTATATTGGTGGATGCGGGTAAAAAATAACGTTGGACCAAAGTTATAAGCAACTAACTATTTTATAGTAGTGGTCCGGGTAAAAAATAAAATGGGATCAAATGTATTTAAAGCGACCAGCTATTTTATATCGGTGCTCCCACCAATAATAATAACTGATAATGATAAAAGATAAAGTACGATCCAAGCTATAAGAGACCAGCTATTTTATATTTGTAAACTCTTTTCAATAACTTTTGGTAGAAAGCACGACCGGCTGGACAATGCAGTCTAAAAATAAACTCTCTCTGCATCGTCATTACTGAGGGTCGTGATTTTTGGTGCAGACTCTACAGACGCACGATGTTTTCGGTTTAGATCTATCCTTACCATTGTGTACAGCATGGACACATCTTTCCATGCTCAGGAGCTATTTCCAATTGTCGTCCCGGGTAGTGGGCGCTATTTTTATTCAAAACTAGTGGACCCGCCCCGGCTTCGCACGGGTAGGCTACAAAACAAACACAATGGTATAATCTAGGGCCTGGAGGTTAATGATAAAGGTTATGTCTATGGCTAAAACCCTCATATAAATATGGAATGCCTGTATTCGATCGTTGTCCTTTACGTGAGTGACTTTTGCTGCTACCCGTGAAGCATTATGTCCTCTATCTCCTATAATATTTATCAGATCTTCATCAAAATTAGACAAACTATGCCTGATATTATACACTTTTAAATAAAGAAAGAATTATTAAAATCAGTTCATATTTGACTGAGTTATGGAGTAAAATCAAAAATAAATTTCATCCCCTATCCTGGAGTAACCTTATGTTTTATCGGGATAAAAACTATCCTATATGTTGACCCGAAGTATCAGCTAAAGCTATACCAAATTTCATTTAAATCCGTTCAGTAGTTTTCACGTGATGCGCGAACAGACAGACAGACAGACAGACAGACAGACAGACAGACAGACAAAAATTAAATAAAAATCTGTTTTGGGTTCAGTATCGATAATAAAGCATCCCCCAGTTAAAATTTTCAAAATATATTAAATGTACAGAAATCTTCCAGTTACAGTTTTATTATAAGTATAGATAAATTAAATACGCAAATACTTCGTACCATACACCAAATCTCTCTTGATCTGTCCTTAATTAATGTGAACGACTAGTAGCGAGTAGGGCGTTGACGTCGTCGCGCCTTATTCGTCTTCGACCGTTTCTATTGCATTGCATTTTTAGATAATATAACTATGTCAAGACTAAGCGACACATTTTTTGAAAATACTAATCCTTAGATACTAATATTACAAATGTGAAATGTTTTTATTTGTTGTCCTTCAATCACGCAGTAATAGAGAAACGTCGTGACTTTTTGCATCGATTTAGTTGAGCACCTGAAAAGTGACATAAGCTCTTCTCTTCTTATTGGTCTTTGTTTTGCGTAAGTAACAAGTAACCTTTGACAATTGAACCACGGGACCAGTAACGCGCCTAATGCTACGAACAAAAAAGTCTGCCACTTTTGGTGCGGGGGGGAGGAAACACTACATACACAGAACTGCACACTTTATCAATTCCATTTGTGTCATTATGGCACACAAAAGACAAAAACTCCAACACTATTACATTTACGCACACATATAGGTTAAATACAGTGTAAGACAGACAAATTAATTGCGATGCTACCATATCGATATTTTATATCGATAGTTTTCCCAAGAAAAAACAGAAAATTGCCTAAGCAGCAAAACGCACTCAATCATCTAACTCTTTACTTGGTTAGCGTAACACGTCTTTTTTTAGGGTTCCGTAGTAAAACAACTAGGAACCCTTTTTCTAGGAACCAGTTTCGCCAAGTCTATTGGTACTTACTGTGGTAAGTTAGAGACTATAATCATTATATTATAACTAGCAAAAAGCTGAGCTTTGTGAGAGCTCGCGTAGATTTTCTAACGGGTAATAATTTTTACGTTAATGGTTATAAAATTATATTTTCTTTGACAGATAACATATTTGAATATGAAATTAAATTACAATGTTAAATCACAAATCCATAGGCGTGATAGTTTTTCAGCGAAGTGTACCACAAAATGTACAGTTTGTGGGATAGTGATAGGTCTCGCTCCGCTCTTAAAACTATTAAACTTACTAAAACTTATTAACTATTAAACTTATTTATTATATTAAACTTATTAACTAACTATACTAAAAATTATCTTAAAACTTGCTCCTCCGCATCATATGCCGATGCCGTGACAACTTATTCAATAAAATCATAATAATATAACGTAAAGAGGAAAACATTAAAAAAATGCAATATTTATATTTTTTAATCATTACACTTTTTAGGGGTTCGAAGTAAAACAACGCGGAACCCTTATAGTCTAGTCAAGTCCGACCGTCTGTCCACCTAAACATTCGAACCGATTAGGGTACTCTCAATTTACACAATATAGGCTATATATTTTATCCTTAAAACTTAAAAAGTTTCCGCTAAAATCAACATTTAGTTAATAAACAATACATTAGCGTTCGGCATAAGTTAAATAAAATTGAAGGGAGCTTTAATATATACATATAAATATTCCGATATTTTTGTCGAATTTATTTAATGTAATGAATTGGTTCATTTACATTTTATTAGGGCGAGCGGAGCGAGACCTATAACTATCCCACAAGCTGTACATTTTGTGGTACACTTTACTTAAAAACTATCACGCCTATAGATTTGTGATTTAACATAGTAATTTAATTTCATATCCAAATCTTATCTGTCAAAAAAAATATAATTTTATAACCATTAACTTAAAAATTATTACCCGTTAGAAAAACTACGCGAGCCCTCACAAAGCTCAGCTTTTTGCTAGTTATAATCCTCTTTAGTTTATTGCTTGCTGATGAATGTCGATGCTTCTTCAATGAGTAATAATTTTTTTATCGTTATCGATCCGCACCGCAGTCACATCACTTTTACTAAATTTAAAAGTTTGCAACCTTGTGCACTATGTAATAAAATCTAATTTTGCAAAATAATAGGGTGTATAGTACGAGATCTGGCTGCAGAATATACATCTACGATGTTGCCTATCAAAATGTGACCGCTAGTATTTTGAATTAAATTAGGTACCACTGTACTTTAAGGTAGGTTTAGACGAAGCCAGTAACGCTGGCGCCAGTACTCAGACAAGCCAGCGCTGGCCTGGCCCGTGTTGTTTAGATGAGGCCAACTGGGTTCATTTCATTCCTGGATAATTCTTGTGGTGAGCACACGTTTTGTGTTTTAAAAAATGAATTCGGGGCTGCGACAGCGGTTGAAAAATAAATGTATAAAGAACATCACTGCACTATTAAGAGCAGAGTTGATCAATATGTTAGAAGAAGAAATCGTAAAGGATAAAAGACTTTGGATGAGAAAATGGCTAAGCGATAGATCCGTAACTGGAGCTTCCGCTTTGTTGCTACAACAACTAAGATTAGAAGATCCTTCCGAGTACAGATTGGCATTGCGAGTTACGACTGAAAACTTTGACGAGTTACTTTCATTGACGACATCGCGGAAAATCTTTCGATAAACAAACGTGTGTACAGTCTACGGATATTCGCCAGCAACTGGCCCGATGCGGCTACACGCGGCCTCAAACTGGCGCGGGGGTTGCGGGGAACGCGGGCGGGGGTCACTGGCTTGAAAAATAGGCCGGCGCTCTATTCCCGCCAGTGCTGGCAGCCAGCGCTGGTTTGTCTTGAAAAACTGTTTACACGAGGCCAATAACAAGCCAGCGCTGGCGCGCTGGCTTCGTCTAAACCTGGCATTATTTGTACTACCGTACGTACGTTTGTTGTTGTTGTTGTTTGGTGGTCATTATGTTACTACCGGTGCAAACAGTAGTAGAAACGACTTAATAAATAGGTACTCCAAAAGAAATCTTCCTTTTCAAAATGACAAATTTTAAAATTACAACAAAAATCAATATTGATGAAAAACAAAACCCCTTGGTTTTTACTTATATAACTTGGTTGGTTTATTTATATAAAAGATAATATTAGATTTTATTCAAGTATTCAACTGTCTGTTACATAATAATTAAACATTTAAGCAAATTAAAAATTTAAAAAATGTATCTTATATTTCCGTGACTCTTATTTAAAAAATCATCGGAGCCCTCATTTACACTATCATCGCAGCTATCACTTTCATCGCTACAAATATCAGATTCGTCGACATTATCGGAAGATTTGTTCATGAAATCACATAGCACACTCTTAACTTCGTTGGAGTTGAGTCTCTCAGGAACCATGTTAGTTTTAGAAAACTATCTAATAGCAGCCAGCCATTATTTTCCGCGCAAATCTGATACATTCCGACTCAGTGGCATTTAAACACATCGAATTAACAGATTGTCCACAAAAATTGTTTTTTGAAAGATTTCCAGCACGGTGGAATGTGCGTTGAGTCTAAACCTTTAATTCTTTTTATGTTGAGTTTTTTATGTTATAATAAAAATATCGCAGCTATTCAGTTGAGAACACTAGCATTCGACGCATGCGCAGTGACTTTAAATCATCGCGGTCGTACAGCTGGCAATCGCTATCCTCGTCTGACTAAGTTATGTATACGCGCTAACTCTCTTTCACTCTACATTAAATATTTACCATCTTTAACAACCAGCAACCCTTATTTGCGGCCAGATTTAAGTAAGCAATCGTATATCATAATAAACAGAAATAATTAGCTTCAATTTGAAATAATATAAATAATAAATGTACGTTATGAACGTATAAATGTATCAAAATCATACCTGTATATACTTGGCTACGAAGAGGTGCACAACGGCATCCGTGATTTTTCAGTTTTTATATATATTGCCGTGAAGAGGACGATATTTTATTTAAAAAACCAGTGAATGAATTTTTTTTCCGAAAAATCAATTAATAATAATTTAATTAAAAATAATAGCAACCACATTTTGATAGGCAACCTGGTAAATATAGTGGTATATGCGTAAAATTTGGTTTTTAGCAAACACTTGATGAGTGCACTAATTCTGCAGCCGGATCTTAGACTAGTAGTCTCGTTACACAGTTTTGCTTGTCAATTTGATTTTTGTTATTCATTTTTCGAATCTGAACCTAAGTTCTATGTAGAGATGGTTGAAATTGCTATACAAAAGTAAAATAGTAGTAAGTAGTCTAGTGTTGTACTTGCGTGTTCAAATTTAAACCTTATTTGTAGCAATCAAAGGTTGAAATTCTTTAAAAAAGAAACAAAAAGTAGTCTCGTGGGGAGTGTGGTTACGTCACAACTCAACTTACGATTATCACTCCGATTTTAACGAGATATTACGTACTACCTCACCTAAACGATGAAATTCTCGATTATTATTTATGATATTACTTTAAATATTTTTAATAGAAAGAAAGCATGTATCACAATAAAAATACTTCCAAATGGAATGTAATTCCCTATTTTTGTAAATTTGAGGTATTCATCTTATTCCTGCACATGTTAAGCGCTCAGATCAGCATTTTTCACGGAGCACCTACGAGTGCGAAAACGATTCATGTAATGATATAATCGATTCGAAAACAGTTTTTATAAGTGCACAAGATTTGAATCCATTACATTTTGGCAGAGGGGAAGGATCTTGCGAGGCGAGTCCAATTACGGTAGTAAATATCATTCGTCTATGCAAGTAACATAGCCATTGTTATTTTTTATCCCAGAAAAACAAAGAGATCAGGTTTTCCACGTTGGCGAAATCAAGAGGAAAACTACCCTACTAATATTATAAATGCGAAAATTTGTGAGGATGGATGTTTTTTACTCTTTCATGCAAAAACTACTGGACGGATTTTGATAAAATTCACAATGATTACACATCAGAATAGCACATAACCCGGAAAATTAAAGAATACCCGTGGGAATCAAAATCGCACCAGCGAAGTCGCGGGCATAAGCTAGTTATTAATATAATAAGCAGTAGTAGCGAGTTATCGACATAGATCATCGAGTCGCGAAGCTAAATAGGTAACGAGGCACATAGCTCTCAGAATCGATAGACGTTATGGTCTCTCCGAAGGTGCTCGGATGGACTCACACCGGACGACATCAAGCGAATCGCTAGCAGTGACACAGGGTCTTATTCTGTGACGATTCTTAAAAGAGAATCTCACTCTCAGGCCGCGGCCGCACTGGTAAGGCGAAGGCGACGTGACGGCGACTTCGTTGAAACAAACTCCTGTATACAAATGGATCAGCATTAGATAAGCGCATCAGATAAGCGACGCGCGAAAATTTGTTTATGTCACGAGTAATTTTCAATAGTACTAAAACCAATGAATGTGTCCGCACTGAGTACGGCCAGTCATTACGCGATGTAAGCGCAATTTGCTAGTTTATCGCCGCTGCAATGCGGACACATCATCATGCGGTCGCGTCGCCAGTCGCCTTACCATTGCGGCCGCAGCCTCATCTATTGCTTTAAAATACAGTCCAGTCTGTGCATTCATTAACTATATGTTTTAAAGGATTTGAAAAAGCTCTAAATAACGCACAATAAATAATATTGTGCGTTATTTAGAGCTTTTTAGAGTTATAAACTTTTACCTAAACCAAATTTTCAAATTGTCTCTGCCCGCGAACCCAAGACTTCCTACTTTAACTACTGCGCTGTGCCAGGGACGTCGCCAAAAGGAAAACATTCATGACGCTTGCGTAATAAATGCATAAGAAATTATACTAGTGTATGGAAAACTTATGCAAATCTCAAGCGAGAAACTGGATAAAATATCATAATCAGGCTTATAATTGATAAGTGTAATCGACTCGACACGAAAGGGTTGTGAAATGTGGGTAGCTGGCCAATCCTATGAGTAGGTATTTCTGGTTTTATTCGTATTCAAACGGCTTTGAATGTAAATCTTAAAGTCTAGTTAATACCAATTTTGCAAATTTGCAACAATTTCATTTGATTTTCCTTTACTCTTCTGATTTTATGATATCATGTCGGGAATATTATAACCCTCGGGAACTCTTTGATTTTCCGGGTTAAAAAGTAGCCTATGTCACTCTCCAGGTCCTCAACTATACCCATGCAAAAAATCAAGTCAATCCGTTGTTCTGTTGCGGCGTGATTGAAGGACAAACAAACACTCGCATTTATATTATTAGTAAGGATTAAAAGAATAATCGCAATCAGGGATATAAATTAAATAAAATAAAATTAATAAATAAAGGTTTGCCAATCCGCACTTAGTAGCGTGACGGACAATGGCATGAATTCTTCTCATTTGAAACGCGACGTGTGTATTGGGCCGGCGTTGAGTCGAGATAATTTACCGCGAACGAGTTGGCTGGCATTAGTTCATAGTTCACTTAATCTGATTGAGCAATTAAAATAATACCAGCTGCATAACTGCTTACATGTGAGAATTTCATCAATTAGGCTGTTGACACATGACGCGACAGCTTGTAACGCTCTGATGAAAATTTTCTTAATTATCTATTGGCAATAATGTAATTGCGTGATAAACGTTTAACACTGGTTTAGAAGTCTGTCCTTATAGTACGGTGATTGCCGATCATTTCAATTCAAAAGATATTAATATGCAATTGAATGATATTATATCGATGGCCATGTTCCGAGTATCGGGATAAGTGGTGAATCATGCAAACCTTTGTAGTATACATGCTAATCCTTGCTTATACCAAACCTTACTAATAATATTATAAATTGAGAAAGTATGTTTGTTGGTTTGACCTTCAATCACGCACCAACGGAGCAACAGTACTTCCGTTGCTCCGTTGCTGCGTGACTGAAGAACAAACGAACAAACAGCACACACTTTCGCATTTATAATTTTAGTAAGAATAATTGTACTCTAATGAAACCACGGACAACTATAAATTAATAAATAAGTTAACAATTCAATAAGTTCATCCAATTTAAATAAGCAATTAACATTCAGTTTGTGATAAAAGCAAATGGGATGCGTGCATACATTGAACGCCTGTACGCTCCGCTTCACAAGTAGGTTAAACAGAGAAACAATAGTCAATTATGCCGTATGTGCATGCCTGTTCCTGTTACATATTATTGTAAGTTGTAGCTAAGAGTGCTAGGCAATATTATTTAAATTTTTTATTACCTTATGGCCGCAACTGCTTTCGCGTGTTTTTCCGGGATAAAAGGTAGCCTATAATATTATGTCTCTCTCCAAATATTCAACTATACCCATGCAAAAATTCACGTCGATCCGTTGCTGCATGATTGATTGACAAACCAACACACTTTCGCATTTATAACATTTTACATTAGTAAGGATATGCAACTCTATAACATCCAGGATCTTAATAACAAAACCAAAACCATACCAAATAGGTATTTGTTATAATAAACTACTCACCTTAAATGTAGAGTTGATGGCAATTATTGTTATGTAGTAAGATGAATTACCTGTAAAGATTAAAAATAGAAATTAATATAACATCAGTTATAAGGTAACTAAGCGTACACATAGACATTTATAATTAGCGCACTTCAAACCACAAATTAAAAACCAGTGGAAGTTAAAAACTTATTATTAAAAACAAGCTTTTAGTAGCTGGGCACATCATCAGACCCTGGATATTATTTAGGATAAGAGTACTTGGCAAGGCAAATCAAACAAGCCCAAACTCAATGAGATTACGTCGTTCATTACAGAGTTCCCACAGCCCCCTTCCAACTCCATCATCAGATCAGCTTCATGTCAAAATAATATTGCATTATCATCTGATTTTAAATATTATACGTATACATGCAAAATTTCAGCTCAATCGGAAAACGGGAAGTGGTTCTAATTCACCTTGCTAGATTTGGCCTAAACATACTACATACGAAAGCTTGCAAAAAGAAGAATTTCAAGACGGGATCCCAACTCAATTTATTTACAACGTCGTTCGAAAATACTGGATCCAGTGGAAAAGAAAGGACAGAGAAGTTTAAAATACATAATAATATATTTGATGATGATCATTCCGAAAATAATTTTCCAAAAATTTCAACCAACTTAGACCTAGGTAATCATGTAACAAAAAACAAAATGCAACGTTTGCATGCTAGATATTGTAATTTCGACAAAGAAGAATGATCTATCTGAAGTAATGTGTTGATTAGGTAGATTTAAAACTATTAAGTACATGTTTCCCATAAGCCCATTCCGAATTGCCCAAATAACGATTAACATTTGGGCAAATAAAAACCACGAACACAAAGCGTTGGGTTAACAGCTTTACATAGACATAGACACGTTCGCTCCAATTTCACAATCCATTAGACCAACTGCGCAACCAGCGTCTAATATTTAGGAAGGCGGCACATTGACTGGGGCAAAAAAATCTTCTGGGAACACACTACAATATTGTGTAATCTTAATGTATGGTAAAGTTTAGTTAGGTAAATTATAATTTATTTAGCTGCTATTTAGATTTAATTTTATTATTTACGTTTATTTTTCTGTATTAGTGAAACAATATTCAATGAAAGTGTTTTCTGTGTAAATCGATCATATCAATGACTCATTGTAATGACTTTAGAAAATAATATAAATAGGTGATCAAGAGGAAGCTCTTTTAAAATTCAAACCTTGACCAATTCAGGTTCATGATGCAATCATGACAAATACCTCACCATGAAAGAGATACCCTACAATTTGTATGAGATTATGGTTGTTCAAGTTATTTGTTAGGGCTATAAAGGACCACACCATTTTAAGAAATGTCAGACGTACAATTAGTCAAAGATTAATAAAATAAAATAAGATAGCTTCAAGTAAACTTTAACCGACAAATAAATTTGACATCATGACAGATTGTCTGTCTGTCTGACAGCTGTCAAAATGTCAACTTTATTCGTCAATTCATTCATTTGAAGGTGATGAAACAAGCCCTCATTACAGTTTTTTTGACAGTTTTATAACAAACTGTTCACAAATTGTTTTATTTAGAGACAAATATTGATAACAGTCAAGATTAAGTATTTTTGATACTAATTTTAAAATTGTGATACCTATTTTGTTTATCTTAATACATAATAGTCATATTCATATACAAGTAGTTATTACGCAATTAAAATACAATCACCTCTCTGAATGGAGTGAAAATTTTGCTGGAGCAAAAATTTAATACGTAATTAGTAAAGATCATAGTAACGATAATAATTGTATTCTTATTATAACACAATGCAATGTTATAACTGAATATTCTGATAGTAATGTCATAACGTCTATTAAAGCTAAACGAACATGATGCGATACTTTGGGTAGCTAATTCATTTGCGTTGCCTGTAAAAACTCTTAGCTAGATTATTATAAATTTAAATAATTACATTAGAATTTGTATAAACAAGCAATCTATTTAATTATATATATTTAATATTTACAAGCTATTTAATCTATTCTGCGATGATTTTATTGTGTGGATAAGGTTATAATTGTAGCAAAATTAAAATGTAAAACAATGATAACAGAAGAAAAAAAAATCTCTAATTGAATGTGGGATGATTTGCAGGATTCTATAAAAAACAATAAGGCATATACCTAATAAGGGATTTTCCACTTAATTACTACGTAATAAGTCCTTGATGAAGTTGATGATCTTCTTAAATTGAAATCTCTGAGTCGTATCTTCTTCATAGCCGACTATTTGTCACATAATGAGGTATATTCGTGAAATAAAAATGCTGATGATCCTCAGATGCTACCGTATAAACTTAACGCTCAAATAAAGATTCCAAAATGACTCGAGCCACAGACAAGTACGGAAGAATCGTGTACAAGGATCATAAAAAACCGGCTCATTTGACCCTAGAATCGCTTTGCGATTCCAAATCTCGTTATGCTAATAAAAGACAGAATAATTTTTATTTAACTTAAATATACAAACGGCATTGCTCACGCGATGTCATTGTAGAAAAACATCGCTTCTAGAATAAGGAGGCACGCAATCAGAAACGATAAAAATACAATAGCACTATTGACACGATCACATAAAAGTTCTGCACAAGAGCTACAAGCTATTTGTGGCCTCGCTTTTGCAAGAGCTATAAAACCATGAAACCTTGTTTATTTTTAGAGTCCAATCAATCTATATCAATATCATCTATCTAATACCTACGAAGGTAAATTTCGCCATCATTTATTGTGTCCCACTAGCTCGGGAAATCGGGCGGTCCCGGAACCACGAGACCCCGGTTCGAGTCCAGACGATTATATTTTCCCCTATGAATTTTATTATTATTATTATTATTTTAATATATAAGTAATTCCCAAAAAAAGATTTACCAAAAAAAAATAACCCAGAGAGAAGGTCACCCAGATATTAAATGCAAAAGTGTGTAAATGTCTATATCTCTGTCAGGTGAGCTTAAAAGTTGAGTAAGCTCAACTCAACTTTCATCAAGTTATGTTCAGAGGAACATTGACGATAGGTATTGATGCTGAAAGTAGATCGCACTATCTAGATTCAAGACATTCAAAGGAGACAATTAGTCCAGATTTCCTTACTTGAGTATTCGAGTAAACAATAATGGCCGAATGTTAACCAAAGACAATTTATAGGGTTGGGAAGTTATCGCATGAGCGATTAAACGAATGTGAAAGCATTATACAATTGAATGATTTTCATCCCAACTGCGATGGTCATAGATGTGTACCATTACTACAAATTTGACGTAAAAAGTAACTAAACAATATCTTTTTCGTAATTATATTAAAGAGAGGAATTTACAAGAAAAAATTAACGAAGATTTCTATACTAATCAGATTTTTGTCCCATTCTAAAGTATCCCCCATTTGTGGGTAACATTGTGATACAAACAATTTTCTTAAAAAAACAGTATTGTATTTTTATTTACCTGTTTTCTTCAGTAAATAATAATGGCGGAATGATAACGAGACCAATGAATAGGTTTGGCAATTTATTACATCAACGAATTTATCGAATTTATCAACAGACAACAACAACTCAACATCGTCAACGTATGTAACTCAATAATTATAGTATTTATAATGTTAAAAATAACGTTGATGATAACGTTAAAAATAATTTTAACGTTATCATCAACGTTATTGGCACATTTATTGTATTATATACACACTTGGCGTCGCCTAGATATCGTTAAAGGCATAATAAAATATGATTTCCTTAAAAAGATTGATTCTTTTATCGCTTCTTTAACGCTTTTTTAAAACTATCGGTAATTCATACATAACGTATGGTAAGAGTATTGTTTTGATATCGGTATGGGTATGTGTAACACCTTGTCTGTACCCGTATATATGCAAATAAAGAAATTGATTGATTGATATTTTGTTTTCTTCATAGTTTGGAAATAATATAGATTAAGATTATCTATATTTTATTTTATAATAATATCTAATTTTATTTAAGCTAACCATTACAATCATTTTCTGCTAGTGATTTATTTTTTATCAATATCCATTATATTTCACGCTTCTAAAGTTGCTCACCTCTACTGTAACGATGATTCAATCATTGAAATAGGAAGACTAGTCGTAATTCCTAGTTCCATGGATTCAATCCATTCTTAAGGTCACTCATTCGCCCATGAAGGTATGGTACCTTCATGCATTCGCCTGTCCCCACCTCAACGATTCATAGACAATCTAGGGTTACGAAATGTCACTTTCTCCTAATCTGTGCAAATGAGTTCTACTAATATTTCGTTTTTGAGAAAATAAATATCTTATAATGGTAAATTCGACGCAATTTTTGGTGTAAATCGTAACGAATGTGCTTGATGAACAGATCTAGACAGTTATAAATAGTTCAAAATGTGTGATTAGTGTGTAAATAAGTGATATTCATATCAAGAGGTGTTTGTTTACTCGAATACTCAAGTAAGGAAATCTGCACTTTATGTTAAGACATATTTTAGTCTCAAGTCCGAGTCATATTACGGGACGCTCTTAGATTTCAGCCTTAGAAAGCGTGCATTCAGCCGGGAAATCGTCTGAAAAATTAATTGCCACAGTATGACCACACGAGTAAATATTCCGAACAGAGAGGAAGCTTCCTAACAAGGTCGAAGAAGTATACCTATTCTGCTAGGGTTGTCACCTGATGCATGTCAACAATTTAAGGAAAAAATAAAAATATTGTAAATTTTGTATAATTATGTATAATTTCAGTTATATTCTGAACTTGAACAAAAAATACTTAAATTAACAAAAATATAAAGAAACGATTTTATTTAATGAACATCAGTATTTTTGCCATAAATTCACAATTAATGTTGTTTCACAAATAATGGCTCAGGGAAGCCTTAATATCGATTTTAAACGAAATCTGACGTATAACAAAGAATTTCAATATGGCGGTGACTTTTAAAATTTTGGCATCCATTTCCTCTTTCTTGACCCCAGGGAAGCCCAAATATGGATTTTGAACGAAATCGGTCGAATAACAAAGAATTTCAATATGGCGGTGACTTTTTAAAATTTTGGAACCCATTTTCTAATTCTTGACCCCAGGCAATCCTAAATATCGATTTTGAACGAAATCGGTCGAATAACAAACAATTTCAATATGGCGGTGACTTTTTAAAATTTTGGCATCCATTTCCTCTTTCTTGACCGAAGGGAAGCCCAAATATCGATTTTAAACGAAATCGGTCGAATAACAAAGAATTTCAATATGGCGGTGACTTTTTAAAATTTTGGAACCCATTTCCTAATTCTTGACCCCAGGGAATCCCAAATATCGATTTTGAACGAAATCGGTCGAATAACAAAAAATTTCAATATGGCGGTGACTTTTTAAAATTTTGGAACCCATTTCCTAATTCTTGACCCCAGGGAATCCTAAATATCAGTTTTGAACGAAATCGGTAGAATAACAAAGAAATTCAATATGGCGGTGACTTTAAAATTTTGGCATCTATTTCCTCTTTTTTGACCCAAAGGGAAGCCCAAATATCGATTTTAAACGAAATCGGTCGAATAACAAAGAATTTTAATATTATTTATTAATTAACTAGCTGATGCCCGCGATTTTGTCCGCGTGGATTTAGTTTTTAAAGTCCCTCGGGAACTCCTTGATTTTCCGGGATAAAAAAAAGCCTAGATGTTGACCCGAGTAATAAGCTACCACGGTATAAAATTTTGTAGAAATCTGTGCGGTAGTTTTTACGTGAAAGAAGGACAAACAAACAGACAAAAATTAAATAAAAATCTGTTTTGGGCTCAGTATCGATAGTAAAGCATCCCCCAATTATAATTTTCAAAATATATTAAATGTACAGAAATCTTCCAGTTACAGTTTTATTATATGTATAGATTTAATACGTACCAATATGTACTCAGACATAAAAAAAAAATGTCCTTATTGTCTTTGGGTTATTTTAAACAAACTGTGCAAGAGTTTGGCATTTTTACACTATTTAAGTACACAAATAAATCTAAATCACTCACTCTTCGTCTATTTATTTCCACTAAACGCAAGACCGTCAGCCCTTACGTTCTGACCCTGAGTGGACCGGTTTGACCCTGAGCGGGGTGTCGGTGAATGTGTCGGTGAGAGCTCACGCACACAGCGTTGCGCTATGTATGGGTGAGCCCGCCGCGAGCCGTTTGTATGTAGCTTCCACTCTGTTACCTTACTCATGTGGTATGACGATTGACATTACCTCTGTGATTGACAGACGCTCGCTATTGGCTAAAATGAATATTCTTGCAGCAAAAATATCATAACTTGAGGTAATCATCGTAATTGAGACTGTAGTAATGATTGATGCAGCTTTTACGTAATTTAACAGCTGGTGCCGGACATAATCATATAGGATAATTATTATAAAAGGATTTAATCAAAAAGTTGAATATTCCCTTTACATGGTTTCATAGCTTCTGATATTTGAAGAAATATTTCATCTAATTTTGTTAAAAAGACACGGAATGTTTGCCAAGATTACTTTTTGGTTGACATCTGCATTTTCCAATCATTTTGATTAATAACCTACGTTAAATTTTCGTCGATACGTTTTTTACAAAAAAATGTACTTCAACATGCAAACTGTGACTTAACGTTTTAAACCATCGTGACCTTCAGTCACTGAAAAATCAGATATTTTCGTTTGCTTTCATTCCGTGCCGTTCAGAAAACTATCCAATCAATGCTTTCTACTGTCTATGATTGACTCAATTTAAAACATTTTTTTACTGATTGTATCAACAACTCCTAAAAAAGTATAATTTATCGTAAACGACAACGTTGTTCTAATTTCAATTAAATTGAGACTGTAGGCGGATTGCGTTATACAAGCTTTAGAATGTGGGTCGAATTTCTGTGCAATCTCTTATTTTAATCTTTGTCAAAATATCTGATTAACAGACGATAAATTTTCAAAACTCAATTACTGTAAAAGTAGAGTAGTAGATACGATAGTCTTTGAGTATTTTAGTTGGTTGAATGCTCTAAAGATTTAGTAGGCTCAAATCATATTATCCTACTAAGACCTATATAAAAGCGGTAGTGTTTTTATTGCCGGTTTGTCTTAAATTAAGCCGCGACAGAGCTACGGATTGACGTGATTTTTAATCCGAAAAAAAATTCGCGATTCTTTAAAACCAACACCACGTGAACGAAATCGTGAGCAAAAAGCTATTCAATGAATTGATAAAATATTAGTGTGGTTTGAATGCAGTTTGGATATGCATACTTTATTTTCATCCATTTTGAATTTTTAGGATAATCTCAGAAGCTCTACATTATTTTATTTTATATGCAAAACTAGCTGAACTTCGTTGGTACTTTGTCAAATTTGAATTTCAAAATGTTTTGAATTTTAGTTCAAATAAATATAAAACCTACACAAGCCAAAGATGTTAACAAACATGAGCATAATGTGCATATAAATACAGACGATGAAGAAAGGAAGTTTATAAGACATACACATTTCCCGTAAATGTGATTTACAGATGACAACAGCAACAATCGCATTACAGCCGCGGTATTACACAACAATTTGTACGTTTATGGCGTGACTTTAATGTGGCAAGTTTCCCAATTTTCGTAATGCTCATACCACAGGTATTTCTATCAACGTCGACTGACAATTTACGTACCTCCACTTAGACTTATGGTTTATTCACAGCGAGCTAAACTTCTGCCTGCAGAAATGAACCCCAAGTTCGAAATGCTAATTTCAGTAAACTGACAAAATTAGGTTTTGCGTTGTAGAGTTTAACAGAGAGAATTGAAGTTTCTATGATATTAAAAATATCTTGATTTTGGATAGGACGTGCACGAAACGAAAAGCTTATTCCTTTCATGAGAATCATAAAGTGAATACTAAAAAACATAACAGTTACACAATCAGTACTTCAGTCTTCAGTTGAGACACGTGTTTACCCTGTCGATGTCATAAAACTTCTTTGCATAGCACGCTATACGAGTATATCACAAAAACTTCGTTACTTTATATCATACTAGAAGTATTTCCTTATAAATATGTGCAGTATTTGTCTCTATACTATATTTAATTGCCTAATAGGAAGTAACGCGGGCAATACACGGCACAAATGCTGTTATTTAAATGAACTACTATAATGACATAATATACAAACTTTTTCAACCTTCCAAGATCTTTTGGCAATGTTATAGGTATGCCGAATTGTAGAAATGTCAGTGATCGGATGGATCGGATCGTGATAGATGTCTGTTATTAATTACCTACCTAACATTAGAAATAAATATTTTTTATGTTATAATGACAGAATTAAAGTTAATATGATAAGTTTTTAAAATTTAATTAAGATAATTTTGATATTAAAATTGGCATGCAATATGTTATCGTAGCACATCATAACCGCAGTTAGTTAATTACCGATTAGTTGGTGCCAAGTGCAGGTGGCTCCAATTGAACGTTAACCCAGCTGTTACCTCCTGCAATGCAGGGAGTTTGACTTTAACAACAAACTTTAAGTTTAACCTTTACACTGACTAGTTTTGAAACTCACCAACAAACAACCTTTAATTTAAAATCTAAACTAGCTTACGGTCTTAGGTTTGCTTACGTTAAATCGGATCAAGCTAATCTCCTTTTGTTTTAACCAATGAAAATTTTGCACATAATTAGCCTTAACTGTCATTTTAATTTCAAGTTTGTACATTATTTTAGTGATATTAACTTTACAAACAGATTTAAATTTTACTTTAATATGCGATAACAGATAATCTTTTATTAATTATAGCATAATATTACTCCTGGCCTCATAGCTAGTCGCCTAAAATTAGCTAAGACTTGAGACCTAAGATTCTAATGCTTATTATCTACAGTTTTGATATTGAGGTCCAAGAATTGTTTATGAAATACCACCAGTAAGTACCTTACTGGCAGTAGGTAATATGTAAAGTCTACAAAAACGTGTCGCTAAATACACGCAAGACATAATATAATGAACACTACCATGCTTTGAATTGTGCGCGTGTGAATTTTAGTTATTGACAAGTTTTAAAGCAGTTATGCCAGTCAAAAGTTAAACTTTATTGAAGTTAAAATTTGAGGAATTTTGGTGTCAAAACTCTATAGAAATTGCTTGCATTCCGTTATCGTGTAACGTCAAAGCTTCAAAAGCGAGCTCAGTTAATTACTTGTTACTGCCAAAAGCAGGTGCTGGCGATTGAACGTTACTGCAGATGTTTTGGTTCAAGGTGCATTCTGTATTTAAACACCCGATTTCTAAAAGGTTAATTTAAGTATAAACACGCTGAATCAGTGGACTTTTATCTTTTGCTTTGTGCATGTGATCACTTCTCAGATCAAGGGCATATTAATTTAAATTTAATGTTAAAAATTCCTTCTACCGACCCTTCGTCCTACTCTTCGTGATCTTAACATAATATTATATTATTCTAACCATTTATTTTTCCGGAATAAAACGTAGCCTATGCCAGGTTATCAACTACCCATACATGGAAAAAATCACGTGGATTTGTAGCTCTATTGCAGCGTGATTGGAGGACAAACAGCAAGCAAACACACTTCGGCATTTACAATAATTATTATTAACAACGATGGTGCCATCTCTGGTTCTGGTGGGTCTGGTGGTTCTTCTCGGCAGGAACGGCATTCCGAACCAGTGGTAGACTCATCGACGATTCAAAAGCACTTGTAAAAAAGTTTATTTGAATAAAAAACATTTCTATTCTATTCTATTCTATTCCATCACTTGGCTTAAATATTAACAGGCGTTTGTGTGCACTCAAAAATGAATTCGTGATATGGAAAACAAAAAAACACATACATGAGCTTTGACCGTAGGCGGAACTTTTGCGGTTAACACATTTGAAAAAAGTTGTGCCAAAAAAACAATATACTTTACTGGGTCGTCCCAGAAAGTCGAATATATAACATCTGCATAATGCATCTGACAAGCGCTTGCCAATTTAACTTGAGGTTAATATAAAATTGTATGGAAATCATTATCGATTATGATCAGATGTTCGCATTTGTAAAGGAAAAGCGACTGTATAATATTATGATCTTCTCTCAAACGAAGGTCTTATAAATTACGTCAATTATAAGCACGAAACGGATAATAGTTGTTAGTTATAGCTAGACTAATCTTCTAGAAATATGTCTTAAAATTTTAAAAATACATATTAATATGAACACATTAGCCTATTTATATTCAAAAAAACAAGATGTAAATGATAGTGATATGAAAAACAGAAGTTAACAATAAACATCAGAAGCAGTATCGATGTAATAATTAATTTAAAAAAAATCTTTTTAAAAAACCGACTTCAAACGGCCCTAACAACGGCCACTACAATGTATATGATTTTAAAATGTAAAATGTAAAAAAAGGATTCCGACGAATTGAGAACCTCCTCCTTTTTTGAAATCGGTTAAAATAGGACCTTACTTGTTTTATGTATTACTCTATTAATTATTTGAAGCATAGCAAGAAATCCTTAATTCAGAAACATTTTGAAGTCGTATTCAACAGAGCATTCATACATAGTAACAAAACAGTAAATACATTATTCATGTTCTGAATTTCACATTAACATATAGTCATATTGCGAAGTCGGCACATTCTTAAAATATACTTAGTACTAAAAATAATCCACCAAATAACGTTACTATCATGTACCTAGGTCACGTAGGTCAAGCTATTTTAAAGTTAAATCATCACTCTTTTTTTTTTGTAAATCTACCTCGTCCATTCGGAGAGCTGCTAAAAAACTGGTCTAGAAACTATTTTCAAAAAGTAAATATAAAATGTATTATATTATACAAAAATCTCAAAAAACAAATACTAAAAAAAAAATAAAAGAATCAGTCTAGAATCGGTTAAATCGATCCGAATTTCACGCCCCATTTAATTTAGCCACGGACGAATACCTAAATAGCATACAACAGTTATTAAATCCTATATTTTACATTGAGTCAATTTTTTTTTAAAGAATATCAATCAAGTTGAAGTTGTCTAATATCCTCCTCTGCCCTCCAAATAAGCGGAAAGCTTGTGTTATGAATGGGTACGACAATAGTGCAACGGGTGGGATTCGAACCTGCGACCTTTCAGTTTTTAGTCTGCACCTTTAACCACTGGGCTATTGAGGCTTAAACTTAAAACTAAATTAGGAATTTACTTGCAGTACGTACCCGAATAAAAATGTTGCCTAGTACAAAAATAAATTATTACATATCTAATGATTATTAAATAGGAGGCCGGTTGGCAGGTAAAATCCACATTCAACTTAAATGTAACAGGTTTTAAGTTTGATAACCATTTTATATGATCGATTAAACTACAATGACGTCACAGTTCAATATTTCATACAAAGCCCCGTAGTCCCGTACCAAGCGGATATTTTGATTATTGATAAAGAGTCAGAGATTTGGTCGGTTGGCAACTACCTATTGTGGTTTCCAAACGTCCTAATTTTGAAGGACTATATATATGACATTCTGACAGTTTTTGTGATAAAAATCTATACTAATATTATAAAGAGGAAAGATTTTTTGTTTGTTTGTTTGTACCGAATAGGCTCTGTAACTACTGGACCGATTTGAACCATTTTTTCATCAATAGAAAGCTAAGTTATCAGCAAGTAACATAGGCCGTAATTTATTTTCAAAAAAATTAGAGATCCTTAAGAAAATTGCAATACTGTAACCCAAAGTAGCAAAATTTTGCCTATAAAATGGTTTATTTGGCGTACATGCTGAGAAAACTATTGATGACACATAAAAATTATGTGCTACATGGTTAAAGTAATCATTATTCCCTATAAAAAAGTCCCTAAGGGAATATATCTAACTATCATATTTAGCTTTTGTATTCTAAAATTTAATTAGATTTATTTTTTATCGCCTTTATTATCGCAGAATTAATTCTTCCTTACTAATACACAATATTATAAATGCGAAAGTGTGTTTGTTTGTTGGTTTTTCCGTTAATCACGCTGCAACAAAGTTACGGATTGACGTGAGTTTTTGGATTACGGATTGAAGTATGTATAGTTGAGAGGAGAGTGACATAGGCATCCCGAAAAATCAAAGAGTTCCCGCGAGATTATAATCAACGCGGACGAAGTCGCGGGCATCAGCTAATAGTTTAATCGGCAATTGGGGAATGGGCTCCTAATGTTCAATGTATTTTTTGTACACAAGTCGGTTAACAAAACTGTCAGGTCTATAATTGGTGCATATCTTTTAAGCAGGGCAAATCGTGAAGATGGTAGGTTTATTTAAGTTCTGTCAATTTAGCTTAGAAAGCCTTTATCTAAACTTAGTCTGTTATAGGATATAATCAGAACTGAAATTCAGTAAGAAATCCTATGAATTTAAATTATCTAATTGTAATTAGAAAGAAAAATACAATCTTACATTACTCTGGCTTTGTTTCACTATAATATGTGAACACCTACCAATGATATTCTGGTGAGTATAAGTAAACTTCGCCGAGTCGTACATTGGGGTCATTGGGTCAAGTTTGGCCGGTCTGTTAAAAGAAACAACTTGTACACATAATATAGCCATCATTTTTTATTACCTGTGAGTATTTATTACTTCTAGATAATTATTTTATTATATAGTTCTAGAGTTTCTATTACGAGTAGATCTATATAGAATCTATATGAAATAGTAGATGTAATATACACATATATTTCAGTCCTGAGTTTTAAAACTTGAAGTTGCTCACTCTACTATAACTCAGTCTTTGTACGCTTTCATATTATGAAGATTATGAGAATACAAAGAAACAAAAAGTTATTAATAGCGTAATTCACAGCCTTTATGAGCAGTTGAAATGACAGTAAGATTGATGTTCAAGAAATTAATGCTTGCGATGATGTTACTGCTCTTGCATAATAATATTATGTACCTGCTACTAACTGAAACTTCTGGAAACCCATTTTCCATAAAAGTGTGGAATTTTATTTTCCCATAGGTCTACGACTTATGGGAAATAGAAACGCCATTTTGTTTGAGAAGAATTTAAGGAAACTACGCCACTATCATACATTTAGGATTGGTAGCTTAGTGTAAGTGCGAAGCGACTACCAATTCTAAATCTATGACTATCATTAATTAATACGGACTTTGCCTTAAGCAACGGATATTTCTGATCTATATGACTAGTTACGGTCAGCAGCTTTGTCCATGTGGAGTTAAGTTTTACAAAACCCGCGGGAACACTTATTTTTCGGAATAAAATATAGCTAATGTCACTCTCCACGTCTCAACTATACCAATGCAAAAATCACGTTGATTCGTGTCAGATTCGTGTTTAAAATTGATAACGATTTTAAGAAATGATAAAGATTTCATCATTTTATTTACGGAAATTAGTTTAATTAAATCGACATTTGACTTTGTTGACAGCTTGGGAACGCTATCTTGAAATATATTTAGTATACGGCTATTTTGACGATACGAATGCAGTCTCTGCCCAGAGACATCCGACTAGTACGAGTACATGCTTTCGTGTTTAGGTCGTTGTATTTGATAGAGGGATTGCGATAGCAATCGCGCCCTAATTGAATAAATATTGCCTGTGCGTTTAGTTTATTTGATTAAATAACATTTAGATGTTTTTGATAACTACCCTCACGTTCAGATGGTGTTTGTCTGTCGTGTTTGTGGTTAAATTGATTAGATGTGAGGAAAGGGGCCGTTATAGGGGTGGAGCAGACGGCTATAGGTAGGGTTTAAGCGTTTTAAGAGAAAAGATAAGTATTCTCTTAAGGCATGATTAGTTTGTGAGTAATATAGACTTTTGAGTGGCTCGGTTTTAAAGAGTAAAGTATCGATATTTGTGACACTCGTAGCTCCACCTTTGCCGCATGATTGAAGGAAAAATCAACAAACAAATGCACTTTCGCATTTATAAGTGACTTTCACAGCTTATGTCGAAGTAGATACAGTTTTGTCAAAACTGCGCTCATAAAAGTATAAAATATAACTTACATTCATAAAAATATTTCCTATTCGTACGTATTCATTCACTAAACAAAATTAATCACGCCCATCCTACGCTCTAGTAAGTACCGAGTAAAGAAACCAGCACAGTGAGACACAAAATACGGAAATCATCCGACACAATACGAGACCACTTTCGTCTATTTGTACTATACTATGTCATTATTTCAAAACGGTTTTAATGCTCCAACGAACGCGGAATGGTGGATTTGTATGGAACATTCGTTCCATTATTATGAGTTTAAGTATTGTTCTAGCTCTAAATGTGGGTGTTTTAAACGCATGGCATCAGCTTCGAAAGACGCTGGAGTGACGACCCCGCACCGCAAAGCGAAGTTTTCGCAGACCCCCACTAGTTAAACGACGACAATTAACGAGTCCCAGGGAGCCGCTAGATACAGGCGGCGCAAGGAAAAGACTTGTGGAAGTCCATACAAGAGACCTTTGTCCAACAGTGGCAGTCTATCTAGATTAAAAAGAACACACCTGTAGACGTCCACTTTCGGACATTAGGCATTTCCTAATGAGCGCCACAACATTCCTCAGCTTTCATCATCCAGCTGTTTCCGGTACCCTCTTCATATCGACGGTCCAACATGATAGAAGGCGCCCCACTACTCTACGCTTTATAGGTTCTAACTATATAGAAAAACCAGAAATAGACAATAGTATTCTAAACCCTTGTTTTTTACTCCGTGCATATCAGAACTCTAATGTCGTTGTTTGACGGCATTACAGGAAGCATATAAACTAACCGCGGCCGCAGCCACCTACTGAGATAACCAACCGTTACAAGCTTTCAACTTATCTGCACTTATCATGATCTGCAATCGATTCCTATAAATATCGATTTAAGTGTGATTAAATACCAAGATAACTAGTCAGTAGTCAGTTATGAAACCACAGTTCTGATGAATCGATAAGAAAACGATGAAATATTCCTTCAAACTTCACTTATGTCTACTAAAGCGGCACAATTTGCAGACGAAATGAACAGCTTGATGGAAATAAATAATTTGGCATACTAATTGAGTGAAATTTTGGACATAACTCGTAGTCATATTTAGTAAAAGTGTGTCTAAAAAGTGTAAAAAAATATCTAAATGGAAATGTTTATGTAACCTTTAACAAAAAGTGAGTGACACTTCAATCGTTTCATCTTTTTTCATACTGTAGGTACATCAATAAAACTGTTTAGTAATCAGTAAATACAATAACAGAAAACTTCAATAAGAATTAAGATGTCTTACAGAATCCTTCAAAGGAGGTGATAACTAAGTGGTTACGGCTTCGGCCTGCTTTTCGGGGTATCCAGGGCTCGAATCCCATGAACGCACCTTTAACTTTCGGGATCATGTGCGTTTAAGCAATTAATTATGAACACTTGCTTTAACGGTGAAGGAAAACATCGTGAGGAGACTTGTGAGCGTTCTCCATTATATTCTCAAAGGTAAGGTACTCGTATGTCAATCCGCATAAAGCCAATGTGGTGAACTATGGCTTAAGTCCAATTTAGACGGTGCCTCGTTCATCGTTCATTTTTGAAAACATTTTTTGCGAAAATGAACTCTAAGGCCCTGAGCCTTAAGGGCGAATTTAGACGGTTCATTTTCGATGACTCATTGATGAAGCCTCGAAAATGAAAGCAAAAATCTTGAAAAATGACCCGCCTAAATTCGCCCTTAGGCCGAATTAAGACGGTTCATTTTCGCAAAAAAAATTCGCACAATAGAACGACGAACGAGGTTCGTCGAACGAATCGTTTTAGGGCCAATCTAGACGTTGGTCATTGGCCCTAAAACGCTTCTCAGTCTGAGTGAAGACCCGTATTCAGTACCTAATAGACTGCTGATGGGTTGAGATGATGACGATGATGATGATAGAATCCTCCAAGTGGTAATATGGGTAAACCAAATAATAAGAGTAATAATATAGTTATAGAAGCTTACAATAGCAATCTTCAATTATTTCAAAGTTCTTTAAAATGATTGATTCTCAATAGAGTTTAACAAAGCCGTAAATTTTAGAGTTGCCCAATTGGCTCTCATTTTATTTTATTATCAACTAGCTGATGCCCGCGACTTCGTCTGCGTGGATTTAGTTCATAACATCCCGCGGGAAATCTTTGTCACCCTCCAGGTTCTCAACTATACCTATCCAATAAATCACGTCAATCCGTAGCTTTGTAGCAGGAAACATTTGATCGTCTTGCTCGCGGCATTGTTAATGATGATTCAAAGAGAAAACATATTACTGATGATATTATCAATTACGTTAAACTATAATTTTTATAATTGTTTTTACCATAATTAACCAAATACAAAATTACGTTTAGCTGTCATTTACGTTTTGTTCTTCCACTGTCATTTTCGTTTTTTTTTCCATGTCAGATGCATTTTTGTTATACCAGGTTTTATAGTGACTTGACGGAAACGCGGTCGAACGGGATAAAAAGTATCCTATGTCCGTCTCCTGGTTCTAAGCTACCTCTCCACCAATTTTGAGCCAAATCGGTTCATCCGTTCTTGAGTTATAAATAGTGTAACTAACACCACTTTCTTTTATATATATAGATTCAATTTAATTATCAGTTCCCAGTTCGACATAGCCTGCGCTTAGTCATGTCGACTTAGTGAGTACCTACAGAACCGTTATCTGAACTAAATGTACAAGTCGAAACGGCCCAGTTTGCGGTTTTACATATCAATGGAGATCTGCGGATAACCGAAGAAGACATCTATTATACATTCACTGTCTGGAGAAATTTCTCTTTAGTGCCTATGAATAGAGACAATTATTACGCTTGAAAATATAAGAAAGAAGACAAAACGTCCGATTTATAAGAAAGTTTAAAAATAATACAAGTAAATCTTTGAATTACGTATATTGACATCGTATACCTTTTATTTTTTTAGAATGATTAAATGCAGACATTGAATGAACTAATGAACATAGTTTATTTCTAATCGATCGATTAAGTAAAGATTTTATTTACACAACGTAATAAAAGAGATTTTAAAAATGTTAATTGGCACAACCGATGAAACATACAAAAAATAGAAATTTAGAATGAGAAAAAAAATCACAAAAATAAGAAAATTTACAAGGAAAAGATAGCGTAGCGATAAATTCGAAAGTAAAATGAAACAAGACCAAACTAGTCGTTGCAAAAAGCAGTTAAAAGTTAAAACATACACCACAGCTGTTATACTCGTTAAGTACCGTTAAAAACTACCATTCAATCAAGGTGTTAGGGTGCCGTCAAAGAATGTATTTTTCTGAAACATTTCTCAACTGACATCAGTTTTTTAGTAATTTACTTATCTTATCTAAAATTCTCAGTTATTCTCCCGAAATATTCATATTAATATTAATAGGCGCGAGATTGGCAATAAGGTTGTGGAAACTAAAAATTATTATGAAGAATTTTCAAACATACAACGTGTACGTTCGAGTACGAGTAATCATCAAGATTCACCGCTGATGTCTAAGCAATAAATAATAACAACCAAAAACAACCTCAGTTTTCAGTACTTGCAACCCTTAGCTTTTGCCCTTTGCTACTATTGGTAGTAAGACTGGTAGTAACACAGGTAACAAATGCTTTGAACTGACCAGCGCCCACTTCTGTTTTTATACACATACAACATGGTTAGTAAACAAACATGTACCGGTTATGTTTTATTGGGTGCGCCTCATCGGTGAGAGGCCGGTCAACCTTGATGAGTTGATCAAACACTTCCTTCTAATAAAGTTATTTTATATCGTTGCCAAGTCTTACACCGCTGTTGTTCTTTGCCTTTATCATCATGTTTTATCATTTACGACAGTAGGAAGTAAAAAAAAGATCTTCGTTTTGTAGATATCTTTTGACGCGATAACGTATTATAAATCGATGAACACCGGCTGCACACATGAAAAAGTGTCACGTTCCACCTGATCCTGAGCGTGCAAGCGAGAGCGCGGAACAAGCGATAGAGAGGCACGATCGGCCTAAGCGTTTAGGCCGTTTACAGAGAGCGCCCGCCGTCGCCCGCCAGTCATCAATGTTTCTTTCTATCGTCCGTAAACGGACTTTACAAACAAACTTTTTTTTCAATAGAACTAGAGTTTCTTCCTTGAAAATAGAAGACTTTGCTGAACTAAATAATAACCTCATAACCTGAAGAGCATTGAAAGTAACTTGTTATGTATTTGGCTTTTTGCGCATGCTGAAAACGTCAGTATACAGTAACTTGCTATTTTACTTGCTATTTTTGCTTTTTGTAGGCCAAAAGTAACTAGATACTATCCAAAAACTTGTGGGTACGGTCACGCTACATGAACAGTGTCATATGCGCTTAGTTATGGTTCCTGTTTATTATTAAAGTACTTTATGACTGGTATTATTTTACTAATTAACGTGCAAAATATCACCTGATAACTATCTCAAAGCCCCCATGCGTACTCGCCATATGTTAAACTTTCTGACCCATATCATCAAATAGCACAAGAATGCGATCCAATGTGGAAACTCAAGCAGACGATTTTAAAACTTATGCTTACCAGATAAAGACTAGTGTCGCTTGTGTTTTCTTTTCTCATTTGACTGTAACCGCAGATGGATTTTGAGTTCACCTGCCCGGAAGAAGGTTTCAAAAGATACATTAAAAGTGTATGAGCCAAATGTTATATTTTAATTTGCTTTAAAATTGCGTCGCAAAATGTAGGTTTTTTTTTGTGTTTTTTAATATGCAACTTTGGGCTTTACCACAACACCATTAAGCACTTAATTTTAATCCCTACAGTAGAGTTTCCTAGTACTTTTCCTCTTTCATATGTTCTTTTCTTGGTAGATTTTATAGACTATTCAAAAGCACTTGTAAAATTTTATTTGAATAAAAAATATTTGTATTCTATTCTCTTCTTTTTTTAAATATAGTAAAACTGTTGACCATTCGCATCGTGTCTATCTATACTATTTACTAATATTAAAAAGAGGAAAGATTTTTTTGTTTGTTTGTTTGTACCGAATAGGCTCTGTAACTACTGGACCGATTTTAACCATTTTTCACCAATAGAAAGCTAAGTTATCAGGAAGTAACATAGGCTATAATTTATTTTCAAAAAATTAGAGATCCTTAAGAAAATTGCAATAATTGCTTTGGCTACCTTTGGCCTATAAAATGCATTATTTGGCGATTGCTGAGAAAACTATTGATGATATATACACATTATGTACTACATGATTAAAGTACTCATTATTTTCTCCAAAAATTGCCCGAGGGAATATATCTAACTATCATATTAAAGTCACAATAGTAGCTTTTGTGTTCTAAAATTTAATTAGATTGTCTTTACATAGGTACATATTATAAATAGTGTGTTTGTTTGTTGGTTTGTCCGTCAATCAAGCTGCAACAAAGCTACGGATTGACGTGATTTTTTGGACAGATATAGTTGAGAACCTGGAGGGTGACATAGGCATCCCGGAAAATCAATGAGTTACCGCGGGATTTTAAAAACCAAATCCACACGGACGAAGTCGCGGGCATCAGCTAGTACAAAATATTTACCAAAACTGATTTCAGGTGACGTAGAGTAACAGAATATAATAGAAGTACAAATAAATTATTTATAAAAACTTTATCTGTATTTTTCAACACTGTAATCTATAAAACTATTTCACGTATTACGAGATTTTGACAGGTACTTAACTTGAACGTAGAATAGAATAGGATAGAATAGAAAAGAAATGTTTTTTATTCAAATAAACTTTTACAAGTACTTTTGAATCATCAATGAGTCTACCACTGGTTCGGAATTAATGTAGCTTGGGGCTAAGCTTGGGGCTGCATATGGCAAATCTCAATTGAAAAATAGTTTTCATAAATGAAACTTATTATTGGAACTATAAGTTTATGGAACTTAATAACTTTTCATGGTTATGTAGATCTATTGACATGAAACGCCCAATGATAGATCAGGAGAAATCGCGTTTCATTACTTTATGCTCACCGTCTATATTTTTTCTCCCGCTCATGTTGCTATTTGAAACTGGGCTTCTTTTTAGGGTTCCGTACCCAAAGGGTACCAACGGGACCCTATTACTAAGCCTACGCTCTCCGTCCGTCCGTCCGTCCGTCCGTCTGTCAGCGGGCTGTATCTCGTAAACCGTAATAGATAGACAGATGAAATTTTCACATATTATGTATTTCTATTGCCGCTATAACAACAAATAATAAAAATTAAATTAAATTAAAAAAATTAAATTAAAATGGGTAGGTGGGTAGATGGAAATTTTTTAATTTAATTTTTTCAACGGAACCCTAAAAGAGCGAGGCCCGACTCCCACTTGGCCGATTTTTTTAACATAATTTTCCTCAGCATCAATGTAATTGCAACAATTAAAAAGTTCCGGCCAAAATTGAACTTTACTCTTGAGCTTTTTATAGCCGTTTTACAGTTTTGATACAAACATTAAATGTGTACAACATTGCAACACTGGGAGAGAGTCGACTGTCGAGTCACCGCCGGGTTATTTTGCCTATTTTTTTATTGTACAGAGCAAGGTTGATTTGTTTCGCTTGCAATGTGACAAATTGCATAGCTTTTATCGCGGGCTTTGAACTAGGACAAACAGTTTGAGCGTGGCGACCGAATCAAGAAATTCCGTAACGAAAATAAACCTAACACCGTCGTTCAGTAAGCGTTCAACATTTTAGAGGTTCACAAGTAGCTCTGTTCGGCGCAGTGGGTAAGCGGCCGCTTTCTTTACCGTATGGTTTATGATGTCGTAGGTTCGAATCTCACTCGCGAAGTAGTGACAGTGCGCTTTTCTTGTTTGTTTGTTTTTTAATTATTTTTTTGCATAATTTTTACTATGCAAAAAAAATATTGCATAAATATTATAATTGCATAAGTTGATAAGAAATGCTGTGCAATAGCTTTACCGCGGCAGTCCCCGAGTGCCACTTCATTTTTTTATCAATTATACCTCTCACAAAATCCATTATCAAGCAATGTTTTAGCTAACATACACTATACGCCACATTTTAAATTTAAGAAAATAAACATAACATATGTATTAATAGACAGTATGAAAAACATTTATTTCAGATCTACAAAAAAAGATCATACCTACACTTAAAATACATTTTGTTTCTTTAAATTAAACAATACTTCCTGGCTAGCTTACACCAATATAAAAAGCGTCAAATAACAAACATGTAAATTAAAGTAACCTAACCGAAAAAGCATCTAAAAGGAAAATAATGTCAAACTGCACTATTAAGCGCCTACCAATCAATCTTCCAAGGAATTATGACGTTAAGGATTGACAATTTCTGGGTAGCGATAATTAAGATTTATTGATACTTTCGCGTGACACAGTGACCAAGTACCTACTTATACTTACAGATGCAATTACGCTTCGCAAAAGCGTTTATAGAATTCCATGCTCGTCTGTAAAAAGAGCCTCGGCATCTACTTAATTTGTTAAAGACTGGCTTTTGCTAGCAGTTTAACTTGTATGGTTTCTCACATCATAAGATATTTATTAAATTATTATTAGAAGTTGATGTTGCTATACTACATACACCTTGATAAAAACAAAATACAATCTTTTATGAGCTCTCTAAAATAATAACTGCAAATTGTATCGTTTCAATATTCTATAAAAAAGAAATACAAATAAAACTCTCAATCAGGATATTAAATTAAATTATTATACCATATTCGCTGATATATTTTATCACAAGAAGCATGATTTAAAAGAGATTTTATCAATACATAATATTTATCATGGTTCAATCATTCAATCATATTACTTTTTTGCAAAAACGTATAGTAGCTCTATAATGCTATAGCTTAGAAAGTAACTGATAGAGATTAGTTGATAGAAATAAATAACCTGTTAAAGGTTCAATAAATAATTTGTAACCTGTCGTGACTCTTGTTTGAAAGTTTAAGTTAAGTATTGCAAAGAGCGTAAAACTAGTACTAGCTACTGTGTCACTATAAATAAACGTCATAGTGACGATAATAATCATAATGATGAACACGATAGCAAAGTCTTTGTGAGAAAGCGTACTGATATAACAAAAGTGAGAAAGATGAAAGCGGGATCACATTTTTTCGCAATAGTGATCTCATGTTCCCAGACCTTCACAATGGTGTAGTTTGTAAATAAAATGAGATTATGACTCGTAATAGTCTGACAGCAGTAAGCATGGGTAACGAAAGCGTTGCGCCATCGTTGAGGCAACGTTTTGTTGAAATCATTTAAAGATATACTTACATAGATAGATACAATTAATTAAGCTTTCGCTTTCATACATCTCTGTGGGGTATATAACTGTGATGCAAAAGTCTTGACAATGCAATCACACTACATTGTAGAATTAAAAAAAAAATCAAAATTATTTATTTCATGTGAAGCACTGAAGCATAATGGTTAGGATAGCCTAATGGTTAGGATTGTGGTCTCCTATTCGGGGGGTCGCAGGTTCGATCCCGGGTACGCACCTCTGACTTTTCGGAGTCAAGTACGTTTAAGCAATTAACTATCACTTGCTTCAACGGTGAAGGAAAACGTCGTAAGGAAACCTGCACATCTGAGAGTTCTTCATAATGTTCTCGAAGGTGTGTGAAGTCCACCAATTCGCATTGGGCCAGCGTGATGGACTATTGCCTATAACCCTTCTCTGAGAGGAGACCTGCGCCGCTCAGTAGTGAACCGTTGATGGGTTGCTAATGATGAATGAATGATGAACCTGTGGCTCTTATGACACGTCATGACTCTTCCACCGGTTGGGATAGCGGATTCTGCTAAGAATAGCCGGCAAGAAACTCAGCAGTTGCTCTTTTCAAAATAATCATTTTACAATATTATGTAGTAGCTTTTACATTGTAATAAGTTTTTTATACTATCTTGTGGTGTGGTGTATCTTTAAAGGTGAAAGTTTGTGTGTGTGTGTGTGTGTGTGTGTGTGTGTATGTGTGTATGTTTGTTACTCTTTCACGCAAACTACTGGACGAATTTGGCTGAAATTGGAGATTAACACAAAGGCTACATTTTTTCCCAGAAAATTAAAGGGTTCCCGCGGGAATCAAAAACCTTAAGAGTGGGTGTGCGCTCGTTAACAGTAAACAGATTTGATTTTTACAGTAGTAGATCATGTTTCAATTACCCGAAAAAAAACACGCAAGAATTACATCATACTGCCAAGGGACGTGTTTGGGCAAAAACATAAAATGATGAAATTTGTTCGATAATAAAAAATCGCGAAGTTAGGTCTAATTTTTAACCAATATTCATTTATTTTCAATGTGTTGCATATTACAGAGCCAAAATTTTTACATTAAATTCCGATTGATATTATCAAAAAAGTAGCCTAGTGAATTGAAAAGAAAATGAATATTTTACGAGTTACAAAGTATTTGGCGCTTACTACACTCCTATTCCGCGCAAAACGCTTTCTTTTGTCGCGCCTCACATGAGGTTGTGGCTATGTTTTATCTCATCGCGAAATCTGATTTTTTTTTTGGGGTTACACGCGCTCTTAATCCACGCGGACAAGGATTGTCACAGCACTCCATCTGTACCGCTTGTGTCTAATACTTCCATTATTTGGCTTAAGATCATCTGTTGACCGAGAGAGGATCTTCTAACTATTTGTGCAAAAAATTGTGTTGTCAATAAAATGGACAAATTAAGACCGTTATACTGACAAAACAGTTCAGACCTCAAGGGTCGTTCGTAACAATGAATACAAATGTATATAAACCATGGACTAATAAATGAGTAAAACAACTCTAAACCTATTATTATATTTAACCTATTTTATTTAAGCTTATATTCTATATGCAGACAGAACAAATGAAATTAATTTAAACAAAACCAGCATGATACAAATAAAACAAGAACTAAATAAATACCATCCATAAAATTAATTAATTAACGTAAACTAGTCTACAGATAATAATATTATTGAGGATTGCAGACGGATTCAGGTTTTTAAACAGTTTTTGTGCTTCCATAAATGATTTCTATAAAATAAAAATAATATAAAGAATCAAACTAAAACTATGTATATTAATAATATAAGCAGATATAAAATCATGTTAGTCCATTATTAATTTTATTGGGTCTACTCATTTTGTGGATGTTAAATAAAGTAAAAAAATATAAATAACGGAAGTAGTAGGAAATAGAGTAGGTAATATTACGTTTATGGGAACTGGCTGTACACGACACATTAACAAGTAAATATATAAAACTACTATACAAACCCACTACAGCAATGAAGCTAATTTTTAGCTTCTGATTCGTACTGCCTGCGGTCACAGAATATATACTCGTAATAGTATGCTGCGGTTAAGTTACCGTTATTTTACAATAGTTAATTATAACCATTGCTAAATCGACACTGCTATAAAAGTTACTGAGACTACGCGCAAACGTCAATAAACTTTCACCTGACTATAATAATTATTTTAATTAATTTGTTGCGACTAATGGACCTTGAATTATTCGATTGGTTTTATACGATGTCTAATTTTAATGCTTCGCAGAAGACAAATAACTCGATGAAAGTAATATTACCATTTGAATCTAGTATTATTTAAGAACAATTGCATTTTGTTGGCCGTTATTGCAGGGATATAAACAAGTCTGTCTAATCTGTCAAGGCAACTTTTTGGAACGTAGTTCCTTATCGCGCGGTGCGGAAGGGGGCTAGACGGGAAAAAAATAAGACAAAATTGAACCGACACTTTTTTGAAACCGACACTTTTTTGAATGTGAATTTGGCATTGTGTTCAATATTTTCACAGTACAATATTAGATCTCCGTAGCCTTGTGGTTTCTACAGTCGCATAAAGGTCGATAAGGGTCGATGCTTTTCGATGGTTCGAATCCCAGCTCGACAGACTGAATTTTCTATTTTCTATTTTATTTTAAATAATTTCTACATGTGGAATTTTTCCCTAATTTTTTATTTTTATTATTAATTTATTAAATAATAAATTAATAATAAAAATAAAAAAATTAGGGAAAAATTAATTTATTAAATAATAAATTAATAAAAAAAAATAAAAAAATTAGGGAAAAATTCAGTCTGTCGAGCTGGGATTCGAACCATCGACCTTTAACTGTTTAGCGACTGTAGAAACCACAAGGCTACGGAGATCTAATATTGTAGTGTGAAAATATTGAACACGTAGCCAAATTAATTAATCGAAAGGAACTTCGTTCCATCCGGGTCCCTTGAAGTTTTTATTTCATTAAGAGCCGATTTCACCAACGTAAAAGAAGTCTTATCCGTGCGTATATTTGATATTTTGGCAAATTTTCAATACAAAAACTGGCAGGACGCCCAATGTACTCCACGTGTAAACGTCTCTCGACGTTGGTAAAATCGGCACTAAAAGATACATCTTGGGAACTTTTCTTTTTCAAATGATTCGAATCCCACATCAGAATTACTGGCTAGAATCTTACCTATCTTTTGTTCACTACTTGACAGCAGTGACTATCAGAAGTCTTGTTAGTTAAGTAAGAATTAAATTAATTATTATATAAAACGTTATATGTATTAGAAAGATCATGTATTCATGTATGGTTGCAATTTTCAACAAAATTAAAAAATATTAAATTAAAAAAACCTTTTTTTCCTTAAAATCATCAGTTTATTCTTCAATCTAGGTACTGCCTGTTCTTTTTTGCTTTCTTCTACTTTTCTTCCAATTCCATGTTTAACTTACTGTCATTGAGTAAAGATTAAAAATTATTTTTTCTACCATTCCAAAGCTACCACACCAATACTACTCCTCCCATAGATGTTTCCCTTTTATGCTGTGGCTACATTATCGTGTGAACATTCGTGTCGAGTTGTCGCGATAAATAGGCTACACTTGTAATAAGTGTAGCCGGGGTAGTTCGTGAGTTCGGGTGAACTAGCACGATTATGTAGCCGCTGTGATAGAATGAGACACAGCTATTTATCGCGACAACTCGACATGAATGTTTGCACAATAATGTAGCTGCACCATTAGAAACTCCGCAATGAGCGATCAAACATTTTCAAATAAAATATTCTTATTAATAAATTAAAAACCCTAAACCTTATTGCATATAGCAAAGTAATAATTTTATAAAAAAATTAATAGTAAAATACTCGTAGTGCTCTAACGTTAGCAATGAATTGATAAAGGTGGATAACATTGTTATTTCAACACAATAGCACCAATGGCCTCTAGGTTTCATTCTCTATTCAACATGATAAATTGGTAATTACATAGAACTAAACTGCTTTTGGGAGTGCTTAAAATGTGATTGAATGGTAATTAAATACTACTTACAATAAAAAATATATCTTAACAATTTCCTTTCAATTTATATTTAAATATTGATTTTTTTGCTGTTACCGATCAACATCATCTTAACAATTTCTAAATTACCCAAAATTTATAGCTTCCTTTTAAAACTTTTCTTGTTACGTTCAAAATATTCACACGCTGAATCATGTCACGTTAAGGTTTACAAATGCAATGCTTGAGTTGGGATTATCTCGATCTACATTTTGGCCTTTTACGTTTAAGCAAATTGCTTGTACGTGCAATTTATAGTATAAATTTTATACCATATAAAGCTATTTATTACATCTTTTGAAATCAGTCCATGTTTCTCTCAAGGTCATTGTAGGCAAAGGGTATAAAGTACGTCTCAGCATCCAACCGCAACTTTTACTTTTCATTGCACGAACACAATGCTTGCCTTTATTTCAATTCTCATAAGTCTTGTACCTAATGCACGTACTACCATTATATGTATATTCTGTGCTGATGCGTTAAAAATATACCTACCGCCGATAGCATCTATCACAGTATGCTACTCAACGTTGCATTTTCTGTATAAAATATTAAGGTATGATTTCCGTCGAGACTGTGAAAATAGTATCGGATACGGAGTTCGTACACTCGAGCTTCAATAGGTATGCGTAGTAAATGCCACATTTTACCCCGCCCGGTACGATAATCCAAATGTCAGTATCGTGATTTTTGTCGTGAAACATTTCGTAAGTCGCTATTTGCAATTTTGTACAATATGTATTAAAGGTAGGTCAATCTAATTGTAAATGATCCAAATGATCCAATAAATGATCCAATTTAATATGATCTAAAAATCTTAACCTATTTCAACTGTATTTAGAGTAACACAGGATAATTTATTCTGAAGTTGATCACAATAGTTCGATTTCAAGACGAAGGGTGTCATTAACAAAACAGTGTCAACAATCTCAATAGGCACCTAAAACATAGATAACGTTATTACTCTGTGGCATTTGCAGATTCCCAGCTATCTAGATAATGCGGTTATAATGGTTGTACGTACACCTACAATACTGGTAGAAAGTGGGTAAAGTTATTTAAATGAGGCTGCATTATTAGATTCGCTTATTTTATAACTGAAATAAATAGAGCATTTCGAATGTTGTCTTAGTATTGAAAATTAGCATGAGAGACTAGAGGTTTTAAAATCACGGTTTTACATTCTACGTTACAGATAGTAATCTTCAATTTAATGCTTATATAGCAGTTTCATGGTCTTACACTAGCGGCACGCTATGATGGCCGGTTTGACACATTACAATAGTGATGTGGAATGTCAATTTATTCTCGAACAAAAAACAATTAAGTTTTGTTTTTGTACCTGATTAAATAGGTTTAATAAAACAAAAATGTATATGTTTATTTAATTTATTTGAACGAACTGAATATTTGAATGAAAATGAATATACATACTTTATATGCACACAAGAAACATATGAATACAAAAGATACCAAAAAAGGTGCCACAAAAGGCCATAATTAATCAGATTCGTCCATACTACTATTTTCACTGTCGTCACTGCTATCATCACCTACATTAATAATTATATGTTCGTTTTCTATAATATTATCTATTTTCACATCTCTTTCATAATCTTCCCTTATTAATTTAACAGTTCTATTCACAACCTTTTCCCAGTCTCCTTTAGTCACATGTTCACAAGCTTCTTCTAATAATTTTAGCATTTTTTTTGTGGTAAATGGGGGTTCTGTATTGTGTCTTGCAGCATATCCCTTAATTTGAGCCCACACCAACTCAATCGCATTATACTCACAATGGTAAGGCGGTAACCGTATAACTCTGTGCCCATGTTCTAATGCTATTTCGTCAATGACGTATCGGATCTTGGTTGGTTTGTTTTCTTTTAAAAGACGTACTAATTCCGCTTTTAACATATTCATGTTTGCATCTACGCCATTTTTAACGTATTTCACGCCATAACCAAATGCCGAGTTGTGGTATATATCATATAAAAATAAAAATTTTACCTTTTGTATGAAACAGCTGATATTTTTTTGCGATTTCAGAGGTTTGTCCACATAGTGAAAATTGTTCATATTCACAAGTACATTCACCCCTTAAATGGTGCAAACTGATTTTTCTACACTTGTATACATTTTAGAAATCAATTTAATAAATAAATTTTGAGTCCTAAACCTAAAACTACATTCGATAAAATTTATGAATCTCTGCACATCACTATCGTCAATAAAGTAATACAATTATTTCCTTCAAAGTCGTTATCAATTAATACGGAACTTCATGAGCGGACAAACGTCAAACCGGCCTTCATAGCGTGCCGCTAGTTTAAAATGTAACGATTACCTCGAAGTAAATCAAATCAAGATAAATCAAGCGATCGACTAAACGTATGGACGATCTAATGGTATCTTACAATATTCCCTTGAACACTGTTTATTGTCCATGATATATGCGAATCTTAATATTTGATAAAATTTCATTGATATAAATGACAAGATATGGTCGTGCGAACAAAATTTTTTCACAGTATAGCCACCAAATAAATTAGCGCCATCTCTTAAATACTCATGAACTACCACGGAACCAGTGTTTCCACTTACGATTTTGGATTTACCCTAGAATACGCCTTAAATTACCGTAATAAAAATTCAAAATAGCCTTATTTATGGCACCTAATTTTCAATATTTAAAGAACATCTTCATTTCAAGTTTTGAATATTGTTTCACGATTAAAAATCAAATTTCTTTCAAGATTTCTTAGAACTCAAGAGTTCAAAGAAATCTTGAAAGAAATTTGATTAGTTTAGTGATGAAGAAGATGTTCCAATTTTCAAATTATAATAACAATGAGGCTACGAATAATGAATAACTAAGTAGTCAGCAGAAAAATAATCTATTATTCCGATATAAAGAATGACAAACTTTTTCATTCTGCTCTTTTCTATAGATCTAAAAAAATTTGATTGGGTGGGGTATAAAAACAGGGTTATCACCTGAAATTCGATTTTAACCCAAATTATCCTAAATCCCTGTCATCTTCAAGAAACGCATAAAGCCCTACCTTATTAGTTTCACCCGAAAATAGTGAAAAGTTTCTAAAGTTGGAAACACTGTATGGACGTTAGTATGTTAGTCGACAATTGAAGTAACCTTGTAAGAACGACCATTATTGGAGGTGGCCAACTTTGTGACCTGTTATTTTTGTTTAGATTTGTGTACAACCAAATTAGTACCATTATACACAAAAGCGTTAAGAAAGTTAATATTTTAGACTAGCTGATGCCCGCGACTTCGTCCGCGTGGTTTTAGTTTTTAAAATCCCTCAGGAACTCTGATTTTCCGGGATAAAAGTAGCCAATGTCACTCTCCAGGTCCTAAACTATACCCATGCAAAAAATCACGTGGATCCGTAGCCCTGTTGCGGCGTGATTGAAGGACATACCAACAAACAAACACACTTTCGCATTTATAATATTAATAAGGATTTATTTTTCTCGTTTTAAATTAATACAAATTTATTAGTTACTCCGATTTTCCTGTTTGAGCATGAGCATGAGCGTGGCGAAAACATTGACACTATGCGATGGGGTTGTTTCATTTTGGGCCGGGTTCTTGTACGCTATACCAAAAAATAGTATTAAATCATAGAAATTGAAATAAAATATGCTTTTTGTAGTATTAAAGTGAATAAGAGGTACAAATATAAAATTGATAATTGGGTACATCTGTAGAATGGCAACTCCTGGAGTGCATCCATCTAATTTGGTTTTTTATGTTTGTAATGACGTTATGTCATCTTAATGTCATTTCAATTGTCAAACGTCAATTGCTGGTATGTCAAATGTCAATTGCTGTCAATTGTGGTTATTTTTATGTCAAATATCATGACTCGTGTAAGTACGTGTCAATTGTCATTGTCAAAAAGAACGCCATGTTGTTGTGCTTTTATTTTCCAAAGTAATTTCGCATTGTACCTCGTAAAAAGGACCTTTTAATGAGAAAGAAATAAAGAAAAAATAATCACTATTTCATGACCCCAAACTGATAGAAATGGTGGCTAAAACAATAATCCCAATATTCTACAGTTTAGGGCTGCATATAAAAAAACTTTAAACGACTTTGAACTACGATCATCCCTCAGTGGCAATTGTATCCCATTAAATAATTTTAACATCTTAAACTCAGCATCTGTAAATGTCATCAATAGCACGTCCAGTTTAAGCAGGCATGATGAAGTAGCATTCGAAGTTTTGAAATCAGTCCGAGCTCTTGAATCTGATTTGGAAGCTGACAGAAATTTTCACCATATTTCTCTTCTTTTGGGCTCTACAGGCAATCTGTGAATTAAAAAAAATAAATATCATCAATACCTATAAAATTTATTCTCATGAAACCAAATCAAAATCCCGATTACCGACAGTACAAGGTTACCTCGTGCGCCCGCATGTAATACGGCCAAATTAAAACTACGCGACTTGAGTGCGTTTACAATGCAATACATATTCACTGGACATGGCCGGTTAGTCAATTGTAAACGGTAATTAAAATATTCACTAAAAATATTAAAAATATACGTAATATATAATTTTTGTAATCCTTACCGAAAAAAAGATATTCCATCCTTTTTTTAGTCACTTTTTTATCGGAATTAGTGCACTTCTTTACAACACAACTCGGCATTTTAGCAATGATAAGCAACGTCCACTCGCGTCTGAAATCCAGACGTCACTGAGTTCGCGTCGGTGCTCCTTTTCCATTTTAGCACCAATGAGTCGGTGCCATTTCGTTTGTTCAATGGCCCGGTCCATACGCTAGTAATATAATAAGTCTATGTAAAATTTATATTTTTTTTCATGTTTGAGTAACATTAGCAAACAGTTGTAGATGACCGCAAGTTTAAGGATTATAGGCTTGATTAACTAGATATTTTTAGAATGTTAATCCTACTTTGTACTAATATTATAAATGCGAAACTTTGTGAGGATGGATGGGATGGATGGATGGATGGATGTTTGTTACTCTTTAATGCCACAACGAATGAACCGGTTTGGCTGAAATTTGGAATGGAGATAGCTCATAGCATAGCCCAGGATTAAAACATAGGCTCCTTTTTATACCGGAGAATTACAGAGTTCCCGCGGGAATTAAAAACTTTAATTCACGCGTACGAAGTCGCGGGCATCATCTAGTTTTTTTTTTAATAATTAATTCACTCTCTCACCCTACGTTTTTCATATTCTGATAATATCATAAATAAATTTTTTCTACATTCACATCGTCCACTACAATACTTTTTTTCCATCTTCAGCATCAACTAACTGTAGCAATCCACTCTAGAAGTAAGGACTTCCACTTACACGCCATAAAACTCCATGAAGGTTACCAGCAAGTAGAAGGCCATGCTTACCGAGCGGGTTGTCATGTCTCTTTTCAATGTAAGTTTTGACTTTTAGCTAGCATCCAGATGAGATTATATTCAGCCAACGCCACCAGAGCGCATTTTAACTGAAGCGGAGCAAAGTTATATTATGTCCAGCAGATCAATCAGAGGTGCGATTGTGTAAGAATTACCGATCAAATCGTCAAAGTTCGGCGTCAAAGTAAAATAAACCATAAAGGCATCGAATTAGAGCTCAATTTCGTGTATCCATTCTCAACCGTTAATGATATCGTCATCGATGTGGTATCGTACATACCTAAACGTATGAGAATGGATACACGAAATTGAGTTCTAATTCAATGCTATTATGGTTTATTTTACTTTGCCGCCGAACTTTGACGATTTGATCGGCAATTCTTACACAATTGGGGGGTAGATTACTACGTGTCAACTTTTTATCATTACCCTTACTTATTAGTCTGTTGAACACATCTCCGCTCTGTTCCGCCTTAGTAGGAACTGGGAACCCTTAGTTCAGTGAGTTCACTCCTTTAACACCACCTGAAGGATACTTGTAGACTAGTGGGAGGTAACCATTGAAGACGTGAATAAAGCAACCATTTTGTTATATTTACAATGTCATCATCATCATCATCATTATCAACCTTTAGATGTCCACTGCTGGACATAGGTCTCCTGCATGGACCTCCACAGGCCTCGGTCTTGCGCCGCCTGAATCCAGCGGCTCCCTGCGACTCGTTTGATGTCGTCGGTCCACCTAGTGGGGGGTCTGCCAACACTGCGTTTACCGGTGCGGGGTCGCCACTCCAACACCTTGGGACCCCAACGACCATCAGCTCTTCGAACTATGTGCCCCGCCCATTTCCACTTCAGTTTCGCGACTCGCTGAGCTATGTCGGTGACTTTAGTTCTCCTGCGGATCTCTTCATTTCTGATTTGATCTCGCAGGGATACCCCAAGCATAGCTCTCTCCATCGCTCGCTGAGTGACTCTGAGCCTTCTTATGAGGCCCACAGTTAGCGACCATGTCTCGGATCCATAAGTCATCACTGGCAACACGCACTGTTCGAAGACTTTAGTCTTCAGGCACTGAGGTATTTTGGACGAGAAGACATCTCGGAGCTTCCCGAACGCTGCCCAGCCGAGTTGGATTCGGCGGTTGATCTCTTTCTCGAAATTGGACCTACCTAGCTGGACTGTGTGTCCCAGGTATATATACTCGTCCACAATTTCGAGCGCAGAGTTCTCAACGATTACTGGGTGGAGCGGAGCATGAGCATTGGACATGATTTTCGTCTTGCTCATGTTCATTTTCAGGCCCACCTGTTGAGAAACCCTGCTGAGATCATTGAGCATTGTATTGAGGTCTCTCAGAGTCTCTGCCATGACTACTATGTCATCGGCAAACCGCAGGTGAGTGATGTACTCGCCGTTTATGTTGATGCCAAGTCCGTTCCAATCCAGAAGCTTAAAGACGTCCTCCAACGCAGCGGTAAATAGCTTCGGGGAGATTACATCTCCCTGTCGCACTCCACGCTGCAAGTGGATTGGTCTCGTAGTCTGGTCCTGTATACGTACTGACATAGTGGCGTTTTCGTACAAGCACTTCAACACTTGGATATACCGGTAGTCAATCCGGCATCTCTGCAGCGACCTCAATACAGCCCAAGTTTCCACTGAATCAAAGGCTTTCTCATAGTCCACAAACGCTAAGCAAAGTGGCTGGTTATACTCTTCTGTCTTTTGTATAACCTGCCGCAGCGTATGAATGTGATCTATGGTACCAAAGCCTTTTCGGAATCCGGCTTGTTCGGGAGGCTGGAAGTCGTCAAACCTACGAGCGAGACGATTCGTAATGACTCTCGAGAACAACTTGTAAACATGACTCAGCAGCGAGATGGGTCTATAATTCTTCAGCAAGGTATTATCACCCTTTTTGAAGAACAGGACCACCACGCTCCTGTGCCATGCTTCCGGCGTTATACCCTCGTGAATGACGGAATTGAACAATCGCTGAAAGATCTTAAGTACCGGTTTTCCACCCGCTTTCAGGAGTTCCGCAGTGATTCCGTCATCACCTGGCGCCTTGTTGTTCTTGAGCTGTATGAGAGCCATTCTAATCTCGTATAGGCTGACGTCCGGGATATCTTCGGTATAGTGTCGGGTCAGTTTGGCTCTGGGATCTTTGGCCAAATCTTCAACAGGTTTTTGTGTCGTGGTATATAACTGTCCATAGAACTTCTCGACCTCTCTCAAGATCTCAGGTCGAGAAGAGACGAGACGACCGTCACCAGTTTTCAGCCGCGTCAGCTGGCTCTGTCCGATAGACAGATCTCTCGCGAACACTTTTGAGCCTTTGTTCCGCTCGATAGTATCCTTAATACACTTGGTATTAAAGATCCGAAGGTCGCGAGTTTGCGCCTTAGAGATCTGCCTATTAATCTGCCGGTAGGCAGCCGCGTCTGCCGATGACTGCAGCCTCATCTCTCGTCTCTCCTCCATGAGCTTGAGAGTATGGGCAGAGAACTTGTCGGTTCTTTTCCTGCGATGGGTCTTAAAGAATTTAGACCCCACAGTATGGACAGTTTCCACGAACCTGTTGTTAAGATCGTCCACAGAAACGCAGTCTGCGAGGCAATCGAATCGGTTCTGCAGTTCGAGTTGGAAGTTTTCGGGGTTTTGGATATGAGCACGAGAAGGTCGGAGAGTTGACTTCACCAGTCTGGCCCTTTCCAGCTTTACATTAATATTCAATGTGCCTCTTACCATACGGTGATCGCTCCCGGTTTTCACCCTGTTGATCACAGAGACATCATTGAATATATGCCGCCTGGTCGACAAAATGAAGTCAATCTCACTTCTCGTGGAACCATCGGGGCTCATCCATGTCCATTTTCTGTGTGGCCGCTTCCTGAAGAAAGAGTTCATCATAAAAAGGCCCTCCTTCTCCATGAAGTCGGCCAGCATTTGACCCCTCTGGTTCCTTCGCCCATACCCAAACTGCCCCACTTTCGTCTCTGCCCCGCTTCGTTCGCCCAGTCTCGCGTTGAAATCCCCCATCACAACACTGTAGTGAGTGGTAGAGGTGTGTATGGCTTTTGATATATCCTCATACAGCACCTCCACCTCCTCGTCAGAATGTGTCGATGTCGGTGCGTAAACCTGTATAACCTTCAGCGAATACCGTTTGGTGATTCTGAGTATAAGGTACGCTACCCTACTCGACACACTTTTGACTTCGACGATGTTGTTGACGAGGGACTTGTGAACGATGAACCCGACACCACCCTGGGACTGTTGGTCGCCCTCCCGGTAGTAGAACAAGTTGCCGGAATTGAGGATTATCGAGTCCTCCCCCTCTCTTCGAACTTCAGATAATCCTATAATATTCCAGCGCAACTTGCTTACTGCTTCTTCCAGCTCGATGATCTTCTCGTCGGTCCTCAAGGTGCGTGCGTTGTATGTCGCCAGGTCCAGTCGTCGGGGTTGGCAGCGGAATCTCTTCCGGAGATTCTTAGCACCCCCTGCCCCGCCATTACCACGACCGCTGCCAGGGTCAGGAATAGCGGGGCCGCCGGGAACTAGGGGCCTTGGCCTTGTTTCGGTTTCCATTCGTGTTTTGCCCATAATGACCACGCTGGGCAGGCGTGTTGGTCATCGCAGGGCTAAACTGATCGCACCGATGTCGCTGCTGCCCGACACCGGCCTGTGTCATTTGTTCAGTTTAGCTAGAATGAGATGGTTATACCGCCATCTTTCGGTCGTCATAGCCTCGTCAGTAGAAGCAGGGGGCACCGCGGGCAGGTGAGGTTGACTGTTGGAGCGCTAGATGTAGGTGCGCTCCCTTACCCCCCAATTTACAATGTCACCCTGTACCTAATAATACTTATTTATAGAATAAGTACCTACGAAGAATTTGCCTCGGATACGCTTGACCTCGTATTGCGGAAGAAAATCGTCTGGCTCCAGTTACTTATTTACTTCTTGTCTTTCAGTATTGCTATCATTTGCACGCTGTTTTGCTCTAAATACATGTCACATATTTTGTTTCTTCATGAAATACCTCAGGATATCAAAATACACGTTTAGGAAATCGTTTTCTATAATAAATCGTAGTGCTTAAGTATGTGCTACATCTAAAGGATTACAAAAAATTATCAATATAAAGGCAATATATAAACAATATTAAACACAAATCTAGTTTTCTAGAATACACGTCTCACTCGTAAAATTTTCCATCATTTGGCTATCTAGTTAGCACAATTAGTACAACGTATCCTTTAAAGACACTTTTGTGAAGGCCTTACTTGACATGCACTTGTTATGGTAAACAATCTGTTTAGCACTAAGTCAACTTAGAGACTCAATTTTTCGTTACATGTTCTAGTTCAATACAAAAAATAACGTTTAACCGTGGAATTTTTGTGTAAATGACAAAAAATTAAAAATATTTCGATGACCCAATTTCATTCCAATACTGTACCTAGTCTTAAAGTTGCAGGACTCGCGGTCGACCAGACTCCCAGCGAAAAAAATTTAGAAATTTATATTTTCCGAAGTGTCACTCTCCTAATCTAGTGGGAGGCTTTATCTGCCGTCCTACCTAGTTCTCTTACTGCCAAAGACTATTACACTACTTACTACTAAAGACAAAGCACCCTGAGAAGCCAAAAATACTTAAGAATACAAAGAATTATGAAAGTAACGACGTGACGCCAAACGATTTAGCGTTCCAGCACGATAGCGTAAAGAAACCAAATATAGTTCATATTCATTATGAATGAATATGGCTTTGCAACTAGCAATTCTAAAATTATGATTTTCCTCTCATTTATGTTTTCACAGTTCATCCTTGATACGTTTGCTAATTTAGTTTTGGCATTTAACGCGAAAAAGAAAAAATATATTGGTATTTATCTGCCGAATCAGATCTAAAATTAGCACAAAGGAAAATGGAACGATCCATTTTGAAAATTCTTCAGATTGATAAATATTCAAAACAGAAAATAATATGAGAGCTTCAAATTAGACTCAAAATAATATCCATGGCCATGAAAAACAAGTGGAACTGGGCAGGTCTTGTGATGAGAAGAAGGGATTACAGATGGACTAAAGAAATTACAGATTTTTTACAAGAAAGAGAGGAAGACCAGTGTGTAGATGGAAGGACCATATTGTAGAGTTCGCAGGCCCTCTTGGGCATAGAAACACTTATAAAAAAAATCATGTTACACCAGACATAAATTAAAAAAAAAAGCAGAATAGAACAATTATACTTACGATTGTGAATGTAATAGAGAAAGTATCTATTACACAAAAACCGATTACGAATCAAAAGACTATTTGGGTTTTAATGCGGTATTGCCGGTATTCAACCTTGGGGACTTTTATCACAGTGCTATTATTGTTGGCAAATGATAAATTCACCCATAATATAAATTACTTTTTCGTACCACTTGCTCAAAAAAGTGACATTCTGTGCCACAAAAAGCGAACATAACAATAGTCATTTTTAATCTGTTAAAAACAGGGAAAGAAAATTGTACTGAATTTCATTCATCCTCTAGGGGGAGAATGTGATTTAAATTTGGAATACTTACCGAAATTTATACTGAACTACATCTGTCTTTACACCATTGAGTTTGTATATAAAGCATTATACATCTTTTTGAAAAAGGAATACGCATTTATTATGCAGTTATGATTATTAATAAAATTAGGAAAACCGACGAGGCCGTATGAGCTTGATGCCTTTGCTTTTCCGACAAAAAAATATTAGTCTAGGAATTTGCCGCGTTTTTGTTTTCTTCAAATACATAAACGTTAAAATTATTTTAATGCTTTTTATAAATAAGTTATTGTTCTAAAAATACGTTACGATGTTAAATCAAAGCGACAGTGACAGTGAATTGTCGGATTCCATCAGTGCAAATGCTGCCGCAATTATAAATAATTTGCTTCCAACAAAATCCAAGGAAAATTATTTAAAAACTTATGAAGAATTTTCAACGTGGAGAAGTGCGAAAGGCCTATATCAATTTCAGAATCAGTACTTCTTGTCTATTTTGATTATTTATCCAAGACAAAGAATCCGAATACACTTTGGTCAGACGCAAGAACAGAGAAATACTCAAATCAACTCATCAACAATAAATGTACCAAACAAAAATGTAACTCTCTCTATCAATAATTGGACCAATGTTTCGAATGTTAACTTTTACTTTTAATTGTCATTATCTATATATACCTATATAAAAGAAAGTGGTGTTAGTTACACTATTTATAACTCAAGAACGAATGAACCGATTTGGCTGAAAATTGGTGGAGAGTTAGCTCAGAACCAGGAGACGGACATAGGATACTTTTTATCCCGTTTGACCGCGTTTCCGTCATGTCACTATAAAACGTGGTATTACAAAAACGCATCTGACATGGAATAACAAAACGCAAATGACAGTGGAATAACAAAACGTAAATGACAGCTAAACGTAATTTTGTCTTTGGTTAAGTATGGTAAAAAATTTGACAATTATAAAAAGTGTTATAATAAAGCATTACTGATATTATAAATGCGAAAGTGTGTTTGTTTGTTGGTTTGTCCTTCAATCACGTCGCAACAGAACAGCGGATTGATGCGATTTTTTGCATGGGTATAGTAATGGATGTAGTAGTGGTTCCTCAGACCGGGAGAGCTACTTTTTATCTCGGATAATGAAAGAGTTCCCGCGGGATTTTTAAAAACTAAATCCATGCGGACGAAGTCGCGGGTATCAGCTAGTTTTTAATAAATGCTTATCTCATATTATTATTGTGTTAATTTTTTCGCAAATGGTACGAAAAGTAGAGTATTTTCCTCGGTGATAAAGCTGTCTTAGTCTTGGGTGAACTTAAATCCCTCGCTACACTCAGGACTCGTCTTAAATCCCTCGCTTCGCTCGTGATTTAAGTTTTTTACCCAACTAAAAAGGAAGGGTAATAAGTTTAGTGTGTGTATATTTACGTTTGTACCACCTATAGCGCTTATTAAGCTCCTGAGCCGATTGACTATGATCGTAATTTTAAAAGAAGTATTATCTTGTTTGCAAGTGCAAACATTATTTTGTTTTAATGAAACTTTGTTATTTAAATACTCAAGCATACCTAATGATAATCTAGATTATGCATGTCTAAAATTACCTGAACGTCTTTGACCTACTACTCTTGCATCATTCTTGATTTTATGTAAAATAATTAAATGTAAGTAATCTTTGCAAGTCGATCACTGCTTTATCCTGTATTTTTAATAGAATTTGAATACAAGTAAGTAAATGTAATGTAGAAAATGATTATGACTTTACATACATTTAAGGCTTGCATATTATTCATTCATGCATAGCTCAGATTAGTTTACATTAGCGTAGGTTTTTACAAGTTTTTATTTAACTTGCAATGTTTGTTTGGGTCAAATCTTGCAAGATGAATTAGACCCACTTCCCGGTTTCTGATCGAGCTGAAATTTTGCATGTTTGTGTAAATCGGATGAAAATGCAATATTATTGTGACATGGAGCTGATCTGATGATGGAGACGGAAGATGGCTATCGAAACTCTGTAATAATACGACGTAACCCCATCGAGTTTGGGCTCGTTTGATTCGTCATAACAAGTACTCTGATCCTAGATGATATCCAGAGTCTAGTGATGTAGCTACTAAAAGCTTGCATTTAAAAATAAAATTTTTAATTTACACTTGTTTAATCTACATATAATCTATAATATGTTTTTAAACAATTTCATATATTCGTTCATAAAAACAAAAAGTCATTGACCTGTCGATGATCGTTGCATTAAACATAAGTCTAAACCGAACTGAATGCGTGCATGAAAATACGCTTGAATATTGAAGAAATAACTCTTAAAAATTAAAATAAAAAGCAAAATTACTTCTTTCATGTAGGCCAACTTGTGGCTCTTATCAAGACTCTCCCACCGCCCGGTTCAGAAAGCAAATTCTGTTGAGAAGAGCCGGCAAGTGAACTGATATTAATCACAATACAACAATTAATGTTTTCCTTTGATGTTATGTGAGTAGTCAGATTTTGATCAGGACAAAATATTTATTTTTTCAATGTTTAAAGGTATGTATACCTTGAAACATTGAAAAAACATGTATCAAACAATATTTTTGCAAAATAAACATAATAAACGATTTTAATCCTTTAAACGTCATCCAAGTTTGGAGTCAATTAAAACGAACGCGATAAACGCAACCGAGGGCGATACTGTCGCAATGGCTACATGACATGGCTTCTACCTATAGAGCAAGATCCCAGTGCCGCCAGACCTAAGTTATTTTCTCAGCAATTATTTGTGTACGATAGAGTACTGTTTGAATGTCCTTTCAGTATATGCGTACCAGCTAGATTGTGCCGACGGCCAATTTCCAGATACCAGGTGCTAAAGGTAGGTAAAAACTAGAATAACTTATCTTAAATTCTCAGGGCTGATTTTCATATATGTTTTAAAGAATATTGTAAAAATTAATAAATTAATACTGCCAGACGCTTACCGCCGGCGGTTACTTTAGCCAGACGCTTTGAAGCTCCCAAAAATATATATAATTTAAGTTAACTTATATTCTCAGTTCTGATTTTTATACATGATACTCAGGGAACTATTGCGATATTATCTGTAAGCTGCCAGACCTATTGGAAGGGTCAAACATCCCCCCAGACACACATTATGCGTCCCCATATGTATGAGCGCTAGAAAATGATTCACTTGTTTAAGTGTGTGAGAGATAATATCATCATACTATAATATTATAAATGCGAAAGTGTGTTTGTTGGTTTGTCCTTCAATCACTCTGCAACAGAGCTACGGATCGACGTGATTTTTTGCCTGGGTATAGCTTGCAGAAGATATTGCAATAGTTCTCTCTCTCTAGATCCTAAGCTATACCCAGGCAAAAAATCACGTCGATCCATAGCTCTGTTGCAGAGTGATTGAAGGACAAACCAACAAACACACTTTTGCGTTTATAATATTATAGTATGATGATATTATCTCTCACACACTTAAACAAGTGAATCATGTTCTAGCGCTCATACATATGGGGACGCATAATGTGTGTCTGGGGGGATGTTTGACCCTTCCAATAGGTCTGGCAGCTTACAGATAATATCGCAATAGTTCCCTGAGTATCATGTATAAAAATCAGAACTGAGAATATAAGTTAACTTAAATTATATATATTTTTGGGAGCTTCAAAGCGTCTGGCTAAAGTAACCGCCGGCGGTAAGCGTCTGGCAGTATTAATTTATTAATTTTTACAATATTCTTTAAAACATATATGAAAATCAGCCCTGAGAATTTAAGATAAGTTATTCTAGTTTTTACCTACCTTTAGCACCTGGTATCTGGAAATTGGCCGTCGGCACAATCTAGCTGGTACGCATATACTGAAAGGACATCGAACAGTACTCTATCGTACACAAATAATTTCTGAGAAAATAACTTAGGTCTGGCGGCACTGGGATCTTGGACCACTACGTAAAATAACAATTTTTATTGGGAGATATTAAGCAATGGTTATACAATATTACTGAAGTTCCATTGCTGAACTTTGAATATCCGTGTCCGCGACCCAGGTGGATTTAACTTCTTAAAATCCCGTGGGATCTCCTTGATATTCCAGAACAATAATTATCATATGCCGTCTAGATACAAGCTACCTCCGTGCTAATTTCTAATGTTTTTGTCTGTTTATAAATCGATTACGATTTATGAACAGACAAAAAAAATATTTTTGCACTCAAAACGTGAACAACTTGAATGACTAACAACGATGTATCCGGGGTCTCGTCCGATGCTGCGGTCTAACATTGCGCTTCTGATACGAAGTTACTATTCCAGCTCCTTGGAACCTCAACATCTATCGTTTCTCATTCAACTACGTCAGTTCTTCAACGAAATTCCTCATTTCTGATTATAGCGAGCATAACTTGTTCGTAACTACTATGTTATAATTTTAGCAGTTTGACTCGTCTACGTTTACCATTTTTCGTGTTATCGGGTTTAAGGAATTATTCATAATATTATTATGGTCAATCGCTTGCAGGTATAACCTACTATCTGACGTCTGCGACTTAGACCTTTACGGGATAAAACGTAGCTTATGTGACCCTCCATGCCCTCAACTATACTCATGCAAACCTAAAGCCAAGCACACTTTCGCATATATCATTATTAGCAAGATCATCTTAAAAACTGGGATTCCAACTATAATCTAAAACCCGCGCAGAAGACACCCAAAAACTGTGCCTCGGTGTGTTCTTCTCTCCACAAAAATAACACTCTTCTCCCTGCACTTTTCCAGTTGCTAAGAGATAAGTGTAGAACAACCCTTGGCCATGCTTAATAGCATCAGCCAGCGGTATATATCTCTATGCATCCTTTATTGTAATAAAAGTTCTATGTTCTTGTTAGAGAATTTAGAAACAAGCCAATCGAAAATTGATTATAATCATATTGGACATACACAAAGTCGCCGATGGCCGTGATATGAATATTAAATACTGTGGTACTCGTATTTCCTGTTACTGTATATACCTACTCTTTGAATTATTACGAGGAATCGAATACAAAGACACATTTAGATTTTTCAATATTTATGTCTGGCACCTATTACATAAATTATTATCTTTATTATGAATCAACATTTGACATTGTATGACTGTCTGCTTTATTAATTTAACTAAAAAATACTTAAAATTATAAGATATGCTAATAATGTATGTTCATTTTAATTTATCATGATCATTGGAATATACTATAGTCATCTAGTCTTTATAATAATACTATATTTGGAAATTTTCAAAGCCGACATATGGACATAATTTGTTATACCGGGATGAAAAATATCCGGGGTTTATTCCCAAACTCGTATCAGATCAGATCTCCGTCTTTTCAGATCACTTGTTTTAACGGTGAAGGAAAATATCGCCAAGAAAACTAAATGCCTGAGAGTTCTCCATTTTGATCTAAAATTTGTGCAAGTCTGCCAATCTGCACTTGACCAGCGTGGTGGCTAAACCCTTCTCATTCGAGAGGATAGATTTCTGCCCTAGGCCTTGTCCATAGCGACGGGTTGAGATGAATGTATTACAAATGAACACATCACATCAAAAACGTCGTGTTTGACGACCTCCCTGGCGCAGTGGTGAGCGCTGTGGTCTTATAACTGGGAGGTCTTGGGTTCGATTCCCGGTAGGGTCAATTTGGGAATTTATAATTTCTGAATTGTCTCTGGTCTGGTCTGGTGGAAGGCTTTCGTTGGCCGTGGCTAGTAACGACCCTACCGTCAAAGACGTGCCGCCAAGCGATTTAGCGTTCCGGCACGATGGCGTGTAGAAACGGATTAGGGGTATGGGTTGAATTTTTACTGCCATACCCCTCCCAAGTTTGTCCGCTACCATCTTAGACTGCATCGTCACTTACCATCAGGTGCGATCGCGGTCAAGGACTATCTTATCATCGAGTGTGAGAAAAAGTGTTCCATACACTTTCAGTGAAAGATAAAAAGACTATTGGTCAAAATTTACTTTTCCTATATTGGTTAAAAATGAGCAAAAGATTCATCGTATTTCCCCTCGAGATAAAGCGGATCTTCAAACGGATGCGAAGAGGAGCAACAAACCAATTTACCAACACACTATTAAAATAATGAGGGCATCATTCACCTCTAGACGCCTCACGTATAGCGTTTTCATCATCGGTGCTAAAGGGTGAGGCCAAAGTATTCCAACACCATTACAAACTACAAAAATACTCTTAGCTATTTGGGAATAGAGTTGGAATTTAATTAACAAAAGCTGAAGTGCATCGGCACGTTTCGGCTCTAAAAGTATCGATTATTATGATCGATAGCTAATTTGCGCCAAACTCTTGCGGGTTGCATTGTTGAAAATCATGACAGTAAAATTTGGCTTAAATCGATACTAATTTAAGTTAATTTTAAAAGGAATAACCATGATTAATTTACCATTTTCGTTATTCTTTAATTTCTTGATAACTTTATACTTACTCGGTTGGATTTAGGTGGCAAGACAATTTAATTCAATTTGATTATGACGTTTCAACGGTCTATACTTTTGGAGTTAGCATCAAAAAATAATTATAATTTGAGCTCAAAAAGTTCGAATTCAATCTAAATTCCCAGAAAATATCTTTCACCTGAACTAACAATCATGTCTATCAACACGAACGATGCTACACGTATTGTTTTTATCAGATTTTATGTGCGAAACTGCTGGTGATCATCACTCATGACATATACCACGGATTTCTTTATGTGACCATTATGTGACACGCCGCTCGACTGGCATTGCTCATAATAACATAAATCTAGTTCACTGACATTAATTTACGATATAAATAAAAGCCTCACAGCTGCTGACCTTTCCAAGTAATCGGCTAGCCTGTTAAAAACCGTGCCAATGTCGTTTTGTGGTGAAAAAAATCATTTTTGGGGTTCCGTACTGCATACTAAGAACGAAACCCTTATAGGATCACTTCGTTGTCCGTCTGTCTGTCTGTCCGTCTGTCGTCTTGACAGACGGACATTTTTCTCGGGACCTTTTTCTCGGGAACGCTTGAAGGTATCAAGTTGAAATGAATATCAAATATTCAAGTCTGCAATCCCTTTCAGCAGTGAAAAAATTAAACTTCTAGTCGACGAAATCAAAAGATACAGCCTTTTATGCTCCGTTTATGCCGCATATTTTGACACTCGCAAGAGAATCAAAACTTATAGGGTATTTCCCGTTGGCCAAGAATCATGAAATTTGACATGAAGCAATGTCATGTAGCACAAGTAATTTTTGACGTGATAACGTCTTATAAATCAATGAACACCGACTGCACGCATAAAAAAGTGTCATGTTCCGCCTGAGCCTGAGCTAGCGTGCAAGCGAGAGCACGTAACAAGCGATAGAGAGGCACGATCGGCCCAAGCGTTGGCTTGTGACCGCGCCACCGCCCGCCAGCCATCGTCAATGTTTCTTTATGACGTTATTACGTAAAACAATCGTCCGTAAACCGACTTAACAGACAACTAATTTTTTGCGATTATAAACTTATTTGCAGTTGGTAAACTTACCGCGACCTATAAGTTTGTACGGAACCCTCGGTAGGCGAGTCCAACTCGCACTCGGTTGGTATTTTTTCGTCTTTTAGCCACAACAAAGCATAATGATCCACACTGTCTTCCAGCTGCGAGGTAAAAATATGTTACAATATTCCTAAAAGAATTAAAAAATCATACCTAACTAAATAAACAACTCCAGCCATGTTATTGAGGCCAGCTTTTCATGCTTTTACGTTTGCTTTTTTTCCTGATACCTACATAAGATTTATTTTATTTTTCTTTAAATTAAAATCTTCTTTTGAATACAGTAACTTATTTCCATTGAAACCAGTCGAGCTTTTGCCGATAAAAAGAGTGAGTTACAATCGCTTACAATGGAAAAGTTAGGCATAAACTTAGAATAAATACTCCTAGAAATACAATAGTCGACGCGTTAATAAGCCATTTTTAGTCGGCCGAAAGCATATTCCTAAAAAAAATCGGCCAAGTGCGAGTCGGGCCTCGCTCTTTTAGGGTTCCGTTAAAAAAAAATTAAATTAAAAGATTTCCATCTACCCACCTACCCATTTTAATTTATTTTTTTTAATTTAATTTAATTTTTATTATTTGTTGTTATAGCGGCAATAGAAATACATAATATGTGAAAATTTCATCTGTCTATCTATTACGGTTTACGAGATACAGCCCGCTGACAGACGGACGGACGGACGGACGGACGGACGGACGGACAGCGTAGGCTTAGTAATAGGGTCCCGTTGGTACCCTTTGGGTACGGAACCCTAAAAATAACGTACTGTTCTGTGAAATCGTGTCATAAAATTCATCACAATATAACCATCAAAAACGTAATTAACAGAATCAGTACAGAAAATAATTACATGGCATTCACACATTTCATTGCTTGTTTTGGGCCTACGTTTGGAGTGGAACTTTGTCAGAAACTAACGATCTATGAGTACCTACCATAGTTATTACTGTAAATATCACTCATAAAAATGATGATGATCTGCCCAATGATATTAGTATGTGTATCATCTGCCTAACTTTTGTGTCTAGACAAATTAGTAATTACTGCCTAGGAGCGTAGAGAGACGTGTCATACTGTACTAATTGTACTACTTTGGCTGCAGCAATGTCTGATAGAGAATGATACATGAAAAACCCGGAAGTAGTGATACTGTTGCCTGAATTAATTACATTACAATTGTGTCGATTATTATTCATCATCATCATCATCATCAGCCAGAGTGCATCCACTGTTGGACATAGGCCTCTTTTAAGTAGCGCCAACGTTGCCTATCCTCGGCCTTTCGCATCCAATCGATGCCGGCCACTTTCCGGATGTCATCGCTCCATCTAGCCGGGGGGCGCCCTACACTCCGTTTGCCGAGACGTGGTCTCCACTCGAGGACCTTACGACCCCAGCGGCCATCGGTCCTCCGACAAATGTGACCAGCCCACTGCCACTTCATTGCGATTATTATTATCAATTACCATTTACAAGTCATTCATCAAGCCATAAGACAAGGGGTTGAGTCGTAATCGAAAGTAGTTATGCATAAATCTCTAAAACACCCAGACGCCTAACGGTAAGAGAAATTTAGAACAATGGAAGCGAATAATCGATTTCACGGTCTCGATTGTTATCACTAGAGGCTTTGACGGCTGTCGGTAACGTATTTATAATCCTTTTGTATTTGACACTATCTCTCAATCGATTGTTAGCGTAAAGCGACGATTAATCAGTGGCTTAAATATAAACCGATTAAGCGCAACACTCAACAAAAAAGCTATTTTTCAGAAGTGAAAATTTCTGAAACTTTCCAAATCAAATACGACTCGTCAGAGCATTCCAAAGTTATCAACTGTTTGAGACGTAAAAAAATAAACCTTACGAAACTACCGTAGTAAAGTTTTATGCAAAGAGTTATATAAAAGCTTAAAGAAAGCGGTAAATCGCTAGAATGGTAACATTAATTCAGTCAATGTATTAATTAACTTTGATAGTAATATCTTCGGGTCACTGTCTGGCCGAGACCTCTAACTAATACGTGTATTCGTAACATTATGAAATATTTTACGAGTTCTTTGTGACTTTTAAACTGTGGCGAAAGTGGCAGGTGTGACATCGCGTGTTATCTTTAACCGGTTTTGATTTTCACCGTAACATACCGGTTGCAATTTTTTTTAATTATTCTTGACAAGATAGCCCTTGACTGCCATTTCACCTGGTGGTAAGTGATGATGCAATCTAAGATGGTAGTGGACTTTCTTGGAAAGGGTGTGGCAGTTTTAATTAAACCTAATCGGTTTCTACACGCCATCGTGCCGGAACGCTTAATCGTATGGCGGCACGTCTTTGACGGTAGGTTAGTAATTCGGCACGGCCATAGTCTCCTCTACCTCTTCTGAAATTATAAACCCCAAATATTTGCCGCCGGGAGTCGAACTCAAGACCTCCAACTTACACAACGCTCACCACTACGCCAAGGAATTCATCAAAAAGACTGTAAAAATAATGTTTACTAGATGATGCCCGCGACTTCTTCCGCGTGAATAAAGGTTTTTAATTCCCACGGGAACTCCTTAATTTTCCCGGAAAAAATGTAGCCTACGTGTTAATCCTGGATATGAGCTATCACTATCCAAATTTCAACCAAATCGGTTCATTCGTTGTGGCGTAAAAGAGTAACAAATATCCATCCATCCATCCATACATCCATCCTCACAAACTTTCGCACTTATTAGTAGGAGTTTGTTTATATGATTGCGACATAGCGTTGTGAATGAAGTGCTAGTGTTTAATTTGTAAGCCGATAAAACGCAAGTTCTTGAATAAATATTGGATATTTTCCATCGAAATTTCGTATTTAAATAATTTGTTTAATGAATTTTACAGTCGTCAGCTGGTTTTTAATGCGAAACTAGAAACAATAGGTATATCTGCAGCTATTGGATATCATTAACTTATCTAAATTACCGTTTTACTTCTTTCATCATAACTAAAGAGACAGTGTTATGAATAGCGTTGATCTAATTTTTTATACAAGTTTATTCTAGATTTTTCCCGCGACTTATTTTAAGTGGAGGCTTCTTTAAGGCTTCTTTAAAATCCCCCGAGAACCCTTTATTTTTCAGGGATACAAAGTAGCCTATGTCACTCTCCATGTCACGTCAATCCATTGCTCCCTTTATGCGTGATTGAAAGACAAACCAACAAACAAAACACACTTATTAATTACGAGCTGATGCCCGCGACTTCGTCCGCGTGGATTTAGTTTTTAAAATCCCTCGTGAACACTGATTTTCCGGGATAAAAAGTAGCCTATGTCACTCTTCAGGTCCTGAACTATAGTACCCATGCAAAAAATCACGTCGATCCGTGGCTCTGTTGTGGCGTGATTGAAGGACAAACCAACCAACAAACACACTTTCGCATTTATAATATAAGTATGATTAGAATATTAAATTGCATAGGAAAACACTAACGTTACGTCCATACGATGTATTACATCCATACCTACTATGGAGTATGTAGGTATAATGATCGTTTGGCAAAATCTGACGCCTTTGGAGTAGTTTGACTTTGACAAAATAGGGCTATCCACGATGGCTATGTACGATAAAGTATGAATGCCAGCTTAAGATGAGCCGTACATTCAAAGTATCCTGTAGATTCCGGGGTTCAAGTTATTTGGAACTTATACTGAAGATTGCGATGTCTATAATTTCTGAACTACTAAATTGACGACCTTGAAATAATTACAGGACAATCTCTAAAGTACCTGCTTTCTAACAAAAAAAGAATGAATTAAATCGGAATACGCGTTAATGAATTACAGCTAAATACACATTTTGACTTTCATCCCCTCTCCCAAGGGAACCGTGCTGAATTTCGGGATAAAAAGTATCCTATATTATACCTCGTAGTATGAACTTAAATCATGCCAAGTTTCATTTAAATCCGTCCAGTAGTTTCGGCGTGATGCGCGGCCAAGATACAGACAGACAGACAGACAGACAGACAGACAGACAGACAGACAGACAGACAGACAGACAAAAAATTAAAAAAAAATTGTTTTGGCTTCAGTATCGATGATAGAGTGCCCTCAAACAAAAAATTTCAAAATATCTTCAATGTACAGAATTGGACCTGTTACAGTTTTATTATATTATTACTAGCTGATGCCCGCGACTTCGTCCGCGTGGATTTAGTTTTAAAAATCCCTCGTGAACACTTTGATTTTCCGGGATAAAAAGTTTGCCTATGTCCTCAACTATAGTACCCATGCAAAAATTCACGTCGATCTGTGGCTCTGTTGTGGCGTGATTGAAGGACAAACCAACAAACAAACACACTTTCGCATTTATATTATTAGGATGATTAGAAGATTAAATTGCATAGGAAAACACTGTAGCATTAAGTCCATACGATGTATTACATCCATACCTACTATGTAGTATGTAGGTATAATGATCGTTTGGCAAAATCTGACGCCTTTGGAGTAGTTTGACTTTGACAAAATAGACAAATCCACGATGACTATATATGATAAAGTACGCTAGCCAGCTTAAGATGAGCCGTTCATTCAAAGTATCTTGTAGATTCCGGGGTTCAAGTTATTTGGACCTTATACTGAAGATCGTGATGTCTATAATTTCTGAACTACGAAATTGACGACCTTGAAATAATTACAGGACAATCTCTAAAGAACCTGCTTTCTAACAAAAAAATGAATGGATTAAATCGGAATACGCCTTAATGAATTACAGCGAAATACACATATTGACTTTCATCCCCTCTCCCAAGGGAACCGTGCTGAATTTCGGGATAAAAAGTATCCTATATTATACCTCGTAGTATGAACTTAAATCATGCCTAGTTTCATTTAAATCCGTCCAGTAGTTTCGGCGTGATGCGCGGCCAAGATACAGACAGACAGACAGACAGACAAAAAATTAAAAAAAATTGTTTTGGCTTCAGTATCGATTATAGAGTGCCCTCAAACAAATTTTCAAAATATCTTCAATGTACAGAATTGGACCTGTTACAGTTTTATTATATTATAGATAGATAATAATTATTATTACCGTACGATGACTACAGTAAAAATTTGTGTGAGTATTTGTTTATCATTCATCTTTAAAATATTAAATATTGGCCAATTTTAATTGGATTTTAATATTTTCATTACTTTAATGACACTAGTAATGAACAAGGTTAATTGTATACAATCAGTAGCCAATTATACACATAGCTTCATTCTCATTGTTTCTTTGAATTCAATGAATTTTTATTGTTTCTAGAAATTTTTGTAATAGTGACATAAATATCAATAAACCATTGCTTCATCTACCCACATTATAATCTTCTGAAATTATAACTTAAATATTTATTTATATTGAATTCCAATTCACCAAGTTGTATAGGAATAACGTAGGAAACCCTTTTATGGCAATACATCATCTTTAAAACAGTAATTTATCAAAAGTGGCACCTAGATGCAAAAGTTCATGGTTACCTAAATACTAAATAAAATTATAAAATATTCAACTTTTTAAATTGAATAAAATAGATTCAAGACGTGAGTTTTGCTCATGATTAATTTGTTCTGAAATACCTATCCCATTTGTAACATAGAATTTACACTAATATACGTAATAAAACTGTAGGTTTGTCTATCAACTTCGAATGAACTGCCTCTTCAATCTATGCTCATATATATGATTATAGAGAACTATAGCATACATAGGTATAATTATGTTTATTCGTAAGTCTGTTTGACCGAGCTAATTTTTAGGACGTTTTAATCGTAATGGTGAGACTTTTGTCACAGAGGATACAGTGATTCTTGCTTCAGGATCTAGGTTTCATTTTGTCGCGGGAAGTCAAAGATTTAACATAAGATTTGAAAACAAGATAAAGTTGCGGGCATTAATCAGTTAAAAAAATAAAAGCTTATTAATAGGACTCCCTGCTGAGATAATTAAATAAAAATATTACTTATATGTGATACAATATTTTTTAATAAAATATATTATACATACTTAATTTCCATATTTAATAAAAAATTATGTGGTGTCAAAGAATAATAGTGTTAAATGGTAAAGAGTAAATAATAGATTTGATAGAGCAAACATTAAATAGAAATTAAATTTCGAATTATTAATTACTAATAGTTATGGAAAAATAAGGACAGACAGAAAATATGATAGAAAAAGATCATAAGATGGGTACGTAACAAATAATTACTTTAGTTACGTAACATTATCATAATAATATTATATTCTCTGTAATTTATCACATCAAAGCTTCGAAGATTAAAGATTAAGATTATTATCAGTACATACACATCTTCCTTGTTAAGTTTATACGATGAACAGTTTATTAAGCAAGCCTCAAACCCGTGTCACCGGTTTGCTCTTAGTTTAATAAAGAACGATTGCTATCTGCCTGAACCTGGTAGTAGTCAATTAAATGTTTATAAATAAATCCTTGAAAGGTACATAGACGTAGCCGATAATCTAGTTGCCGGTTTTGCGATAGCTTAATATGCTTTCTTTTAAAATCGTAGTTTAAAAGTCCTCCAATTACGAGGATCTTTCACTGAAAGATATGAAATATATTTGTCGTGAAAATTGTTAAACTCTTTATTTTGGATTTGAAATAGATTTAGATTGTGAAATAGGCCTTACTATGAAGTAGAAACTAATAGGCCTAATAAGGACTAAGTCGTTAATAATCAATTTACAATTTGCTCACATAAATTTTCTGACCTTAGCGCCAATAATTCACAAAATGACTCATACTAATCTATAAACTATAGTTGAGATGTAAAGGACGGACATTTGCTAAAGGTTATTAAGATTAGTGTTTTGACATTTAGAAACATGCCAATATGGCGCGAACCGGTACGTGGTCTCTAACTCTATTATAATATCGGGTAAATTATATTGATTGGCGTGCTCAATATTTATTAATTAAGCAATTACGTTAGGATTGCAGATGTTATCAATAAAAACATAGAATTATGTTTATATTTCAAAGTAAATCCAATTTTTACGGAATTTTTTAAATCCACTTTTAAAGGTAATGATCATGCAAATTGCAACGTACTTACTGTAGTAGGGCTGTTCTCTATATCAATACCTATCGACAGAAGCTTGCTAGTTGACAGTTCTTAGCAACTTTCCAATGTTTTTCATAGCTACTGAGATAGAAAATAGCCTCTCAGTGCGGTTACGTCCTGAACTCATACGGAAAAAGAATAATATTTGTACCCCAATAGATTTTAAGCATAAGTTGTTTTCTTACCTTATAGTATTTCAATAATCGTATACTCCAGCTGCTATAGAATCTGTAAAGAAACAAAAAAATACTTTTAGTCATTGGTAGAATAATTACAGAGTAGAATGCAAGCATGAGAGGCAGTTTCTAGTGTCGGAGGTCAAAAGAACGACGAAAGTAAGTAGTAAGTAAAAACTCACTCGATAAAGGTCATAATTAAAAACAAACCAGGATTCCAATAAAAACGGTTTCCAAATTCAACATTACGGTTGATCGATTTATTAGTAGTTTAAGAGTAGTATTTATTGTTAAATGGTCAAAGGAGTACTGCAATAAATAATACGTGAGTGCCATGGAGCACTCGATAGAATGAAGTTCCTTTTAATAAGAAATTAATAATAAAAATACATGTCATAAAAATAATAATCTGAAGTCAGGATTCGAACCCCCAAACCGAAAGTTTCACTCATTCGTTTAGCCGCTACGCCACCAAAGCTATAACGGAACGTGTGTAATAAACGAAGGCAACACACAAAGGTTGTGACAGAAAAATTCTTACACTTTTTTCGCCTAGCCCCCACCCGCCAAGTCCGTACCGTCCGATAAAGAACTTCGTTCCCAAAAATCTGCCATTGAATGCAAAGTTGACATCGAAATCGCAAAAAGCTTTCACGTTCCATAAGTAGTAGAAACCAAGAGTAAACTTGGAGCTCTTAATGACATGACGTCTAATGTCATTCAAGATGAACTCCCGAGTTCATAGCACCTTCATCAAAAAGCAGTTACCGTGAATGTAAACACAACTGAATGCCCCAGGAAATTATCGTAAAGTGTACCCAACAAAATTAACTAACGTATTACATATATTATACCTACCTACTACCTTCCATCGAAAGTGAAAATAACGAAAGTAAGAGGTGATCTGACAGGTCCATCGGCCATTTTGACCAAAAGACATTAAACGAATCTGCGTCCAATCATTTAGGAGATAGGATTGATATTTGTTTGCATTAGGCTCAGGCATGTCTGGGCGCGGATAGGATTTGAATATGATTATCAACTTCACTACTTTATTCATCATATTATGCATGCGCTGTGACAAGTTATCTAAGCGCATTAATAACAAACATTATGTGGAAATTACTGGCGGCTTTGTGTGAAACAACACAAAGATGTAAGAAAATACTGTTGGCATTGTAACTATAATTTTATACTTAATGCGTGTAACTCTATGCAAATCAAAGAATAAAACGAGATAAACAAAGTGATTAAACGTCTAAAGTCAAGGACCCTTACAGCGTAATTAGACGAATCTTAACAATCATTCTAAGTGAAAATTGATGACGAAGAAACAGCAGCTTTGGTGGGTGTTCATAAATCCGCCATCAAAAAAGAAACCGAGATGAACCGTTTTCCAATTTTAAAAGTGTAACTGAGCAATTTTATACAACCTTTACGGTCGTTTGCTGTTCACGAATCACGAGTCAGATGATAATACACACATCAAAAGTGTCTAGGGATCAACATATATTTTTGCAATAACTTTTCTCCTGATTGATATTAATTAAAATTTTCTTTAAGGATTCATCAAATAAAGTGTTTTCGTTTGTCACAGTAACGATAAACCAAGTCACCTTTGCATTAATAAAGAAATTTGCCATTTTCCTAATAAAGGGATTTTTGACATTTGAACCACTAACATTAAAGTTCGAAAAAAAGACTGAAATAACAGTTTTCTTTAAAATTTTATTGGGTAACTTAAACAATTAATAATCCGTGTTTCTACCGCGAACACTAACAACACAAGAACATCGGTTTGGCATACTCAAAATGAGTTCATCCAAATCACGCTGTGGAATGGCCGCCCATGTTCGTTGCAACAACAAAAAAAGGTCTTCTTGCCACTGGATACCCTCCATATTCGGCAGAGCTCTTCTCTGTAGCATATCCCATGCATGCTCAATCGGGTTCAAGTCTGGCGACTGAGCAGGCCAGGGCAGGACATTGATGTTAGCTGCGGCGAGAGTCTGTCTTACAACTCTTGCGGTGTGCGGTCGTGCATTATCATGCATTAACTGAAATAAGGGACCGATTTGCACTTGTAGAGGAACGATGACGTCTGATACAATCGTCTCAGCATAAATTTGAGCGTTGAGGTTGCCTCTGATCCAAATCAACTCAGTTCTTCCGCCGATCCAAATACCCATACCATGATAGTTCCACCACTATAAGGATGGACTTCCTGGCAGGATTTTAATCGCTGTTGGCGTCCAGGGGTTCTCCAGTGTCGTATACGTCTTGTATCCGGTCTCATACCAAAACGAGACTCATCAGAAAAGCACACGAAACGCCATTGTTCTTCTGCCCAATTTCTGTGTTCAAGACCCCATTCATATCGAATCCTACGATTGTGCATTGCTATAGGTGGTACCCGTAGCGGTCTTCGGGAATGAAGGTTCACTTCATGCAAGCGGTTTCTGACTGTTTGGTCGCTAATTAAGTTCCCTGAAGAGTGATGAAGCCTCACGGCTAACATCATGGCGGTTATTGTTGGAGCTCTTCGAGTTAAGATTTGAATGTATCGGTCTTGTCTCCGTGTGGTGCAGCGATACCGTCCTCCATGGCGCTCAGCCACGGTACCAGTGCTTCGGTAACGTGTCCAAAGTCGACTGATAACACTCTGACTTGTATTCAGAGCTAAAGCCACAGTACGTTGCCGGGAACCAGCTTCTATCATTCCCACGGCTCTGAGCATTTCTTCCCTGCTTAAATGACGTCGCCGCTCCATAATAACGTTGGTTTTAATCAGTAGTAGGGAAACAGTAGCACTAATAATGTCTTCAATGCGTTGTATGTTTTTATAGGGAAAATATTGACAGCTGATTTTCATCTTTTACTCGAATTTGATTGACAGTTCCTGATTCAAATTATGAAATGCACCAAAAAGGATCCATATAAATTTATAAAATCATAAATTTATTACAAAGCCACATCTCAATCTCAAGAAATCCGCATAAAAATGCTTGATCCCTAGACACTTTTGATGTGAGATTTGTTTGAAATAGGAACCAAAATATCTGTCATTTAAAAAAATACTCAAAGCTTTTAAACAATTATAGCTATTTTGGATAACAACAGCGAGGCAGCTAGTGACAACCTGTATTTGTAATTTGTAAGAAAAAGATAAATAATGTAGTTGTATCTAGACAAATCACAGTCACATCTTTAGTTATTTAACTATTTAACTGTTAAGGCCCGCTTGCAGAGACGCCGAGTTAGTTAACCCAGGAATTTTGTAATTTTGACAGAATCTTTATACGAAATCTGTCAAATCTGTCCTTTTAACCCAGAGTTAGCTGCTAACTCTGGGTTAAAAGGATAACCCGGCGTTTCTGCAAGCGTGCCTAAGGATCCAATAGATTTGTTGGTATTGTTAATCGATAGAGTAGAGCTAGACATCAGAGTGCAGAGTTTAAAAGAAGTCTCCTTAGATAGAGAAACTTGCTTGACCCCATTGAACTATTATGTACTAAATGCTTGACCCAAACATCCAGGGCTCTAAAGACGATTTGTAGACTACGTTGATCCTCATAGTTCGCCTATGCAAATGAACTATTTAGATACAAATGCTTGTGATCATCAACACTTAAAGCTATTAGGACATCTTCTTTGCAAAGCCCTACCCGTACCTGTCAAACTGTATGCTGTATGTACGTGTTTTGCCACTGCCAGGGAGTCTACTTACGGTAGTAAGTTATTATTAGGTCTTTGCCAACACTGATATTTGACTATCTATATCCCCTTCGTTCGCAACCGTAGCATTTCGAGATGTAGCCTGAAAGTAATCAAAACCTGTACACACGGATTTTATGTAAGCAAACAGGCAAAATCTCACAATAAAAATAATCTCCACGATTACGCAACCGAAATCTGACAGCTCGTTGCCGTTGGTAAGTAGGTAGCATCAAAACCGGATGCAGTGACAAGTGCATAGCGGAAGTGTGCTCAGGCGTAAAGCTATTTTTTATTGGTCCGCATTTTATGCACAACGAACTGTTAAAAGGAAGGAAATGACGTATTTCGTAATTGATTAGGTTTGAAAACAGTTTTAGAAGTATCGCTTCATCTGAAGCTATGATGCTTAGTGATGTGCGTCAGTATTGAGCTACGTAATCGATTGATTGTAATCACAGATTAGGAACAAGGATTGTAATCGACCGAGCGAAGCGAAGGTCTCTGAGTTTACTAGAGCGATTTGCACTTGTCCGTCCGTCCGTCTGTCAGAGCCTTATAACTTCTGAATTACTGAACGTAATTACTTCAATTTTAGATATGATATGTAAACCGATGGCCTCCAGCCGAAAATGGCTTAAAAAGTTATAAAAATCTTTATTTCAGGGGGGCTCCCATACGAAATGGGGGGCTTTCAAAGTGGAGATTGTATTCGAGGCTAGATCTCTAAAACCACTCTGTTTTAAAACTTGAAACTTACACATAATTTGAGTTATATTCTGTACTTGAACAACAAATACTAAGATTAGATAAATATTATAAAGAAACGAAATTATTTGAGTTTTAATGGGCATCAATGTTTTTAACAAAACTTCACTATACTATTACTAGATGGCGCTGTCTTTAATATTGTAAATACGCATCCCATCCACGAAAGCAGATGACGATTGACGTCATCAGATTCGGCGCGTTTTAATTACAATATAATATAGTTAAAACTACCTTATGGGAATTATGGGATACCGCGAGGTCTCAGTTCGGGGCGAACCACTAGTATAATACTAGTGGTTCGCCCCGAACTGAGACCTCGCGACAGGGTAACATTGAAAGTCCCCTCATGCGGATTCGAAAATTTTGTGTTCGAATTGATAGTTAAACATTATACGTTTATAATAAGCTCGGTATGCGTTAATTTTAAGAGCCGAAACAATGTTAAAAAAAATTTTATTTTTTTTCAAAATTAAAAAATGATTTACTGTCATCGCGTATGTTGATTTCTTCCAGGGCCAAAAAAAGTGGTTTGCGTAATTTTTTTTCTGAAAGAGTAAGAAATTTTCTAACGAATGCACTGTAAAAAATCAACAATCCGCGATGACGTTAAAACATACCCCTTTTATTTAGTAGATCAATTCAAAAGAGTCATGAGGCCGATGGACGCAGGCAGAGAGTTGTCCATCACAAGATGGATGTCTGCATATATTATGCGGACAGACGAATAGCTTTTAATCTTATTACCGCTGACAGACGGACCGTCCGTCCGTCTGTCAGCGGGCTGTATCTCGTAAACCGTAATAGATAGATAGATGAAATTTTCACATATTATGTATTTCTATTGCCGCTATAACAACAAATAATAAAAATTAATATATTAAAATATTTCCATGGGTACATGGAAATATTTTTATTTAATTTTTTTTAACGGAACCCTAAAAGAGCGAGGCCCGACTCGCACTTGGCCGATTTTTTGTCAATAATGTATTTATCTAATAAGATACCTACATTATTGACAAAAATAGTATAATCTATTTCACTGAAATTAAATTTTTTTAATTATTCAAGTCTGATTACGACTAAAATTCTTACTTTACAGGCGAAGCCTTAAGCAAATATTTAAAACATTGATTGTAATAAAAATATGTTCCTTAATAACATAGTACAAAAAGAATTCGAAAAAGCCCCAAGCAAAATCTTCAATATAAAACGGGTATTAAAAACATTTTTTTAGTTTTTAGTTTTAGCTGAGCCTAACCAAAAGTACAAGTTTTACAACCAGGTCAAAGCTCTTCAGGCTATGTTACTGAATTATAACCCGTATGTGTTACACGATAAGGTGCTATTAGAGTGTTATGTGATGTTATGGTAAGATAGACGTGGCGTTGAACTCTATCCTACGCTTCGTGAATCTAAATAAGTGTAGTGTTATTATAGTGTGTCACGTGGTAGGTGTAATGAGAACTATTACACCAGGTTGTAATTAAGCACTCGTTTAATGTTCCATTTCATTATAAGCGCCGTTTATTAGCACGTGCTTTAATCCCTACTCAGAAAAGGGATGTTATGAGTTGGACCGCTTTGTATGTCTATTTGTGTGTCAGTATTATCGTAGCTCCAAAAGTTCTCAAACGTTGAGCATAATATACGTATTTTAACTCTCGAACATTTTTAAGTATTTCTGGTGTTCTATGGCCGGACTACGTATGATATACCCGATATCCTATTACCCAGTTTGCTGCTCCATCATTAGATCTTCCTCCTCGATACTCGATTATCATCTAAAGTCTATCTGACAACTCCTCGTTGGGATAATTCCAATGAGCCCAAATAAATTACGTCTGTTGTAAGTTGCTGAGGAGTTGGCTATCCAGCAGACTACTTGATACTGCAGCATCAGCTCAAGATTAGCATGTCTTGGAAAAAATCCGTAACATTACACTTCTAATCAATCGCACCTGTGAAAGTTTGTAAGACCCTTTAATGAAATAGGAAATGAGCTGATGATTATCAAACGCCTGAACAGATTTTCACAAATTAAAGCTTCAGGTTCAGACACACATACATGATACACACAGATAGGTACATTGACACACTTGTACATTGATTTATATGCGATCAATGAAACTGATGTTTTGCTTAAAATATTGTTTGAACTCGCCTCTGGCCATTGAAACAGGAAAAATAAATTGCACCTACTTTCCAAAACAAATCGAAAACGTTTTAAGATTCACATAATAAAGAGGAAACCTAGATAAAAATTATTATATAATTATAGACTATCGGAGATATAATGTATTATGCAAGCCTTAAGTTGGTTATTGCTCTAACATTAATTATAATATTATTATTATCGAATAGATCTTTGAATGGTCTGCTATACTAACCTATAAGAAAAAACAACAAAAACAGTTGTACACGCAACCGATTAAAATAAGTATAATAATAATATAATAGAATTACTTAGTTCTCTTTTAGTTTTCAAGTTTAATATTTTATTAATTTCAATGACCTACGAGCGAATCGTCTCGCTCGTAGGTTTGACGACTTCCAGCCCCCCGAACAAGCCGGATTCCGAAAAGGCTTTGGTACCATAGATCACATTCATACGCTGCGGCAGGTTATACAGAAGACGGAAGAGTATAACCGGCCACTTTGCTTAGCGTTTGTGGACTATGAGAAAGCCTTTGATTCTGTGGAAACTTGGGCTGTGTTGAGGTCGCTGCAGAGATGCCGGATTGACTACCGGTATATCCAAGTGTTGAAGTGCTTGTACGAAAACGCCACTATGTCAGTACGTATACAGGACCAGACTACGAGACCGATCCACTTGCAGCATGGAGTGCGACAGGGAGATGTAATCTCCCCGAAGCTATTTACCGCTGCGTTGGAGGACGTCTTTAAGCTTCTGGATTGGAACGGACTTGGCATCAACATAAACGGCGAGTATATCACTCACCTGCGATTTGCCGATGACATAGTAGTCATGGCAGAGACTCTGAGAGATCTCAATACAATGCTCAATGATCTCAGCAGGGTTTCTCAACAGGTGGGCCTGAAAATGAACATGAGCAAGACGAAAATCATGTCCAATGCTCATGCTCCGCTCCACCCAGTAATCGTTGAGAACTCTGCGCTCGAAATTGTAGACGAGTATATATACCTGGGACATACAGTCCAGCTAGGTAGGTCCAATTTCGAGAAAGAGATTAATCGCCGAATCCAACTCGGCTGGGCAGCGTTCGGGAAGCTCCGAGATGTCTTCTCGTCCAAAATCCCTCAGTGCCTGAAGACTCAAGTCTTTGAACAGTGCGTGTTGCCAGTGATGACTTACGGATCCGAGACATGGTCGCTAACTTTGGGCCTCATAAGAAGGCTCAGGGTCACCCAGCGAGCGATGGAGAGAGCAATGCTCGGTATATCTCTGCGAGATCAAATCAGAAATGAGGAGATTCGTAGGAGAACCAAAGTCACCGACATAGCTCAGCGTGTCGCGAAACTGAAGTGGAAATGGGCGGGGCACATAGTTCGAAGAACTGATGGTCGTTGGGGTCCCAAGGTGTTGGAGTGGCGACCCCGCACCGGGAAACGCAGTGTTGGCAGACCCCCCACCAGGTGGACCGACGACATCAAACGAGTCGCAGGGAGCCGCTGGATTCAAGCGGCGCAAGACCGAAGCCTGTGGAAGTCCATGCAGGAGACCTTTGTCCAGCAGTGGACGTCTATAGGTTGATAAAGAAGAAGAAGAAGAATTTCAATGATTTTCAATTGCGCCTTTGCGTAAAATACTTAAACATAAAAAGTTCAAAAAAAAAAACTGAAAATAATATTCTTTAGATTATTCTTGTTTTGTAAAACATTCTTAATTCAGCTTTTCATCATCATCATCATTATCAACCCATCATCGGCTCACTACTGAGCTAGGTCTCCTCTCAGAGAAGGGTAGTTTAGTCCACCACGCTGGCCCAATGCGAATTGGCGGACTTCACACACCTTCGGACCATTATGGAGAACTCTCAGGTGTGCAGGTTTCCTCACGATGTTTTCCTTCACCGTTAAAGCATGTGATATTTAATTTCTTATTCAGCTTTTATTAATCATTAATTCATCTTTTTGGTCTGAAACTCCTAACATCTATTTGTTCTCTGCTTAGGTCCATAGACTGTCTTGCAAGTTGCAACAAAGTATGCGAACAATCTAAGTTATGTAATATTGTTTAACCCACAACTGTTTAACCACAACTTTAAACGAATAAGTTCTACAACAATAATTAAGTATTTAGGTAGTTAAGTTATTAACCAATAGTTGCGTAAGATGCTTTGGAAGACATTCATGTAATCCTTTTTGAAATATTGATCACGATTTTCCCGTGAGTAGGCACATAAAATCCCCTGTGAAGTGGGTTCATATTATGTTCTATACACGATTTATATGTATCTACATAATATTATTTTATGTCATATATAACCCAGATCCTACATCTTGCTTCTTGTAAACGTTTCACAGAGTTGTTTGACATCATAATATTAGGTTAAAGGTCCGATTAAGTTTTGTAAGATTTTAGAATTTTATTTAAAGTGTAAAGAAAACTCCTTCATCAATATCTATACGACTTTATAATTTGCACACTTAGAGCTCAAGCACAATTGTATAAATACTCGAAAACACTTATGGAGCCACAGTCGGCTCCAACGCTCAACGAGAACTAACTTAAAACTAGTCCGCTGCTTGGAACGTCACGTTGTTCAATAAAGACTGTGTTTTGACTCAAACGATAAATCATTCAAGTCAAAACACACACCCTTAATTTTTAAAAGTCAAATAATATCTTATTATTCTCAAAGAAATAATTAGTTTACCTGGTTATCGTAGACAGTAGGTATTTCTAAGTAAGTAGGTACCTAAGTAGTAAATATAACCTCATCTATAAATAATATAATAGTCTATGGTCATAGACAAATAATATATTTACTACCGTATCTATGGTACCTAATGTCTTAGTCATAAAAGCGTATATAATGGCAAAGAAAAGTAATGGAAGTACAAAAATGCACTAAAAAGTCGTCGACAGATGACAGTGCGTGTTTTACACGTTTTCGTCAGCGACGGTAGAGATCCCTGTACTGCAGTCACATTTAAATAAAACATACCGTATTATAAACAGCAGTTGTCTTCCTACACGAACCAGACCTACGGAACAACAATGACGCTACATACAAAGCGGACCGAAATAACGCAACAAAGGGAATTCTCATGTGTAAAGACATTCCTATGCACGCGCCTCATTAGTATTACTTGCGACAGTGCGCTGGGCTGTCTGCCTTGAGAGAGCATTTTCAGCTATTACAAACTTATGGAAAGACGCTACAAACAAAAGTAACCCCTATTATTAGTTTTCTACGTGAACTCATTGTCAATAGTGACAAGCGTTACGTTCTAGGCGAATGCTATCTTACTTTTGATTTGAAGGTACCCAAATAATCTTCTTCTTTGTCAACCGATAGACGTCTACTGTTTACACGTCTCTTGCATGGACTTTAACAGGCCTCGATATTGTGCGACTTGCATCCGGCACGCGGCGGCTCCCTGCGACACGTTTGATGTCGTCGGTCCACCTAGTGCGGGTGTGGGGTGGCCACTAAAGCACCTCAGAACCTTAAAAAGTATCAGCTCTTAAACTATGTGACCCGCACATTTCCACTTCAGTTTCGCGATTAGTTGAGCTACGAGTATGTAATACCTAGCTAGTTGGAAAATTAGAGGCTGTGAGTATTTTAGGAACGAAGAGACAAGACGCTTAGGGCGAGGATCATAGAATTTCAACCAAGCAACGGTGCAGATCCGTGCATGATCCATTATTAAAGTAAAACAGGTCTTTTAACAATTTTCAATAAAATAGGATAACATTTAGAGCTATCAATTTAGTTTGGATTAGTTTTCAACTTAAGTGAATTAGTATCTATCAGTGGGTACAGTGGATTTAGAGAAATATGCGGTGTGCAAAAAACAGGAAGTATTCGCATTACATGCGTCGTGGTGTCGGTTTTCTCAACTGCGTTGAAAATGAACACGCGGAATGTGTATGAAAACCTTACTTTTTTATCCGATTGCGCCGTAGCGAGAAAGAGTATTGTATTTGAATCATCCATCTATATTATGTGATGCAGGTTTTTCGGACAGATGTTGGACTGTATGAATTCGTAAGGTTTCGAATTTTAATAAAACTGTAAAATCATCCTATTTGGGGGTATTTTAGAGGTAGGTGCTTCGGTTTAGTTTGATGCTTGATTAAGCTTGAACAGCGGAATACTCTATAACATTCCGACGTTGCGATTCGTTATTATAGTCCATGTGACGTGGGTCACTTTATACGATCAAAATATATATTATAACAGTTGTTTATATCCATCATCATCATCATCATCAGCAACCCATCAACGGCTCACTACTGAGCGCAGGTCTCCTCTCAGAGAAGGGTCACATGCCATAGTCCACAACGCTGGCCCAATGCAACAATGCAAATTGACATATTTTTTCCAAAAATCCAAAGATAGAAGTTTCAACATTACAGCAAATATAATATGTATGTTACGGTAAATGTGATTAATTGAAAATTATTAATAATTACCGATCATTATTAATAATTATCAAGATTGATGGTAAAAGTAATAAATTATTCACTTTTTTCTGTGATTATTAATAATTACACCTTACTCTTGGTAAATTTAATAAATTTTATAAAATAACATTCGCTCAAAGATAAACCGTCGTAAACTTGGCCATCGCGATGGTCTAATAGGGCTTGGGGCGGGTGATGTGTTCGGGTATACACGATGCGACGGAAATACAGACTTAAAATCGAATACATGCATGAAATTTTTTAAACAAATGCATTATTTTATTCTATTAGAACTAAATATATGTAATAAAACTTAACCGAGTATTATATTCTAACGCAGTGATCTAATGAACAAACTAAAATAAATTTAAACAAGGGTCTTTATTATTTTTTATTTATTATTCGCATACATAACTGAAAGCAGGCAATACAAAAACACACATTAACATTAATCTGAACTTTCTGTACTATCAGAACATTCTTTATTCGACCATTCCTATGATGTATCATCTTGCGATTGTTCAATATTAAAATACCATGTTCAGGAGTAGCTAGGAAAATATCACAAGTCAGCCATTGCCAGCGGACAGCGGCAGAATACCTGATTGGTTGAGCTCGCTCTCACCCTGTGTCCCGCAGATCATCAGGAAAGCCAAGTTTACAGTGGTTTACTTATTACTTATACTTAGCATTATTTTGTTTCGATAAATAGAGGCGGGAAGGGGTGGTGACAACGCGTCATTTGTTACCATTCATTTGTTTTGAAAGCACGTGTGCAAAGTGGTGTTGTTTCCGTGAATAAAACTTGTGGATTTGTGATAACCTAGAGCTCCATGATGTAGTCTATGCTTAGTGGCAACAATATCAATTCGTAATCGACAATTCCTAAATCCCCGCAGTGTGAGTGGGCAGTAACCTGCAGCATCAGGATTGAGGAGCTATAACCTAGAGATCCATGATGTAGTCTATGCTTTGTGGCTACAATATCAATTCGTAATCGACAATTCCTAAATCCCCGCAGACTGCGTGGGCAGTAACCTGCAGCATCACCTGCATATCGCTGGTATTTTCTAATAAGTCTAGGTACGAGAAATCAAAATATTGCCTTTGGGCGGCACCATTAGGACCACCCGTATAATATACTCGCATCTGGAAATCCTTACTGTTGGCTCGGTTGGCCACTTTTATAACCACCCAGAAATGCTTTTACCCGGAAATCCTTACTGTTAGTTAGGTTCATCACAGATTTCGTTGTTAATTTTTTATGACAACGTAGGAATACTTGCACCCGAAAGTCCTTACTGGTGGTGGCTGGAAAAAGGAGTCCGGTGGGGTTTAGAGGGGTTGTCAGACTGTTTCTAGTTTGTTTTCACTTTTGCCAAAGACAACACTGAATTATTAATAATAACCGATAAAAGTGATTAAATTCATAGTATTTATCAAATTTACCAAATGGTGAGGTAATTATTAATAATTACCGAAAATTATTAATAATTATCACATTTATCACATTTACCGTAACATATACGGTAAATGTGATAAATGTGATAATTATCATACACCTATGTCCTGAAAGTTGTTTTTGTTGTCGTCTTATGTCATGGATCTCGCTCATTTCATCCTTACCTTACTTATTACCTTATTATTACCTTAACCACATCCGCTGCTCCGTTGCTGCGTGATTGAATGACAAGCCAAAAAACAAACACTCTTTCGCATTTATAACATTGGTAGGGAAAAGTACATACCTATAGTATACCTGCTTATCACATAAAATCGCTTTCATTTTCTATTTAATCAAATTTAATCCGCGCATCGTGTATGTACGTTTTCACATGCTTTCTATTCCAACGTGCACGCCGTACACTATAACGCACGACCTGCGATTTCGATGACGACGCGGTTTGTTTTACGCACCACTCCGTCGTAGAGTGACTCTTGAATGACAAACAGATGTATGGGCTACTTCAACTTACTCTCATAGATTTGTTTATTTTTGTAATCTTATTTATAGAACTGAGTTAATCTCTCGTAGGCATACAAATCAACTTTTAATAACCAGTTAATTATTTATTATATCTTATTACCTGATACAAACCTTTATAGAATATATTTTTGGAACGAGTTACTTTTCGGACGGTTTGGCGGATGGGCTAAACGAAAATGTGTAAGAATTTCCTGTCGCGGCCCTTGTTGCTAGGCGTAAGAATTTTCCGTCACGACCCTTGTTGCTTTCGTTTAATAAACACGTCCTATCAAAGCTTTCGTGGCGCATCGGTTTAAACGAAGGAGTGAAATCGGTTCATGTCTTTGTTATTTTTTTTTTAATTTTTGGAAAGAATTTTTATAGAAGAGAAATTCCGAACAAAATATTTGCAGCAAAATTTACTAATCTATTGTAGGCAGCGTGAACTTGCTTGAACTTGCTTTAACGTCTGATTTTTACGAGATGGTTCCAACATGTGGCGAGAGATGGCGTTAATTCTGAACTTCGTTCCAGCCAAGTGTTCCACGACACTCAAATTTTTTTCGCATATTATGTAAACGTTGGGTTCACCAGGATTGATTTTCATATCCTAAAGAAACCGACATTAAACAGATTTTCGTTTGGCGATATTTAAAGCTCCATTAAAATAAATAAGATAAAAAAAAAAGAGATGACGGTCAGTCTTCATGACAAAAAAAAGATCCTCAAAAAACATCAAGAAGTATTACTTAACAACAGTTGCGACTATAATAATATGACATTAAAATTGCGTTCGCAAAACAATTGGTTATGTATGACCTAAGCTTTGATAAGAAAATATAATATACTTTAAGGTGTGTCACATTTTAGCGCATTGGTGTTCTCCAGACACCATTGTCAAACAAGTACGTTTAGGCGAAAAAGTAAACATGACACCGTTAATGGTGGGTGAAAGTCAAGCCGGCTTCCTTTTTCTCACGACAAATGAGATGTTCAGATGATTGAAGACTCAAGCGTAGGGTTTTCATCTGTGCGATCTTTCCGACATAATATGAATAGAATAAGTAGAATAGAATAGAAATATTTTTTATTCAAATAAACTTTTACAAGTGCTTTTGAATAGTCGATGAATCTACCACTGGTTCGGAATGCCTTTCCTGCCGAGAAGAACCAGCAAGAAACTCGGCGGTTGCTCTTTTCAAAACAAATTTACAATACAGTAAATACTATGCTATATGTGCAGTGTTTCCACAATGAGGGAAGTTCCAAAAATGCATACCGACTTCTATCTTAAGATGGGCAGACATGTATAATGACATGTATAATGTGTAATGTGTTTATGCACAATTTGAGCACATTGATGCACAGGAAAGACGCGTTACTCGCCTTCAGTGTGCGGGATGAAATGTGTGTGACAACGCATTTGGTCGCGAAGACCAAATACTGCACAAGTTGCTATGTCTAGTCGTTGCGACCAAATTTATATGACTATGAAGGAGACCCTGCGAGATCAAATCAGAAATGAGGAGATCCGTAGGAGAAACCAAGTCACCGACATAGCTCAGCGAGTCGCGAAACTGAAGTGAAAATGAGGGCTGTGCCTAGCTGATGGTTGTTGGGGTCCCAATATGCTGGAGTGGCAACCCCGCACCAGAAAGCGCAGTGTTAGTCCCCACTCCCACACTAAGTGGACTCATGACATCAAACGAATCGCAGGGAGCCGCTGGATTCAGGTGGCGCAAGACTGAGCCCTGTGGTAGTCCATTCAAAAGACTTTTGTCCAGCAGTGAACGGTTGACAAGAAGAAGACTATGAACGTCTTCTTAAGCGTATAAGCATCTTTAACATAAGTTGCGACCACAAACAAACCTTCATGGTCAAGGGCACTAAGTGCTTGAGATCCCTGAAGAAATGCTGATGACATCGCATCAACACTGACGGCTCCTGACTTCATCAGCAATTCTTCAATGCGATCGATTCGATCAAATATGACACATGCAGTTTTCTGATATATTTTCAGTTCTATTAAAATGGAGACTTCCTATTTATTCATATCACGCTTTTGTTGGCAACCCTACTGAACACGGAAAGATGTTGCGTTTAAGTTAAGTAACTACATGTTAGAGAATACACGCTAATTATATTTTTTTCATTACAATTGTGAAGGTCTCGATTCGTAACACGTTTTTGTAGTTGAGAGGTATCTTTACGCGAGATTAACGTGCTGTCGTCACAATAATATTATCTCTAAAAACAACATGACTTCGTGCTTCGTTACGAATAAGTTGATTTTAAGCAATGATATTCTTGCTCTATCTTATTGTTCTAAGTAAGAGTAGACTACTGAATTCTCAACTTCTCACGTCTTTTTTTCGAAATAAATAATCCTTTAGGGGTTATGAATCATAACCTCTAAAAGATAGAAAGGAAAATAAAGTTATTAAAGCTTAGTAACTACTGAAACTTCATATTTTCCAAACTTTACAAAAAAGCCACAAATGACTACGAATTAGATTTAAAAAAGTTTGAATGTATTACGTGAAATTAACTTCAAGCTCATTTTATTGTGAGGTTATATTACATAATCTCAATACAATAACTATCAATGTTTTCGAAATATAAAAAGTGTATCTATTCTTGGGATGCCGAGTAGGTACAACTTTTAATATTTCAAAAACAGTAAAAGATGTTTCCTACACTAGCGGCACGCTATGATGGCCGGTTTGACGTTTGTCCGCTCATGAAGTTCCGTATTAATTGATAACGACTTTGAAGGAAATAATTGTATTACTTTATTGACGATAGTGATGTGCAGAGATTCATAAATTTTATCGAATGTAGTTTTAGGTTTAGGACTCAAAATTTATTTATTAAATTGATTTCTAAAATGTATACAAGTGTAGAAAAATCAGTTTGCACCATTTAAGGGGTGAATGTACTTGTGAATATGAACAATTTTCAAAATGCAATGCTAAAATTATTAGAAGAAGCTTGTGAACATGTGACTAAAGGAGACTGGGAAAAGGTTGTGAATAGAACTGTTAAATTAATAAGGGAAGATTATGAAAGAGATGTGAAAATAGATAATATTATAGAAAACGAACATATAATTATTAATGTAGGTGATGATAGCAGTGACGACAGTGAAAATAGTAGTATGGACGAATCTGATTAATTATGGCCTTTTGTGGCACCTTTTTTGGTATCTTTTGTATTCATATGTTTCTTGTGTGCATATAAAGTATGTATATTCATTTTCATTCAAATATTCAGTTCGTTCAAATAAATTAAATAAACATATACATTTTTGTTTTATTAAACCTATTTAATCAGGTACAAAAACAAAACTTAATTGTTTTTTGTTCGAGCATAAATTGACATTCCACATCACTATTGTAATGTGTCAAACCGGCCATCATAGCGTGCCGCTAGTTTAATAAGCGATAAATTGTGATACAACAATTAGTGGATTACCTCGTTTCAATGAAGACAAACTGATAAGACATTCCACTTAAACTCGTTTATTAAGAACAACATAAACCGATACTGAAATCATTATCAACTCCTACATAATAGTAACTTTGATATTACACAAATTTTCCACCTTTTAATTGAATACAAATATTAATCTGCGACCTAGATCCGAAAATTTCCTCACTTCGAAATTTACATTTATAAATTGTTTTTATTTTTTTTCGCGGGCCTTGTGACTATGTTCGTAAAAATACTGCAAAAATCGTTGGAGTGTAAACTTTAAACAATGCACCATGCATGTACACAAGAGCCGTAGAGCGTGGTTTATTGTGAATTTTCCCTGTGACGTTAAAAAATTTTTTGAAATATTGTAACAAAATAGATATAGAAATCGATGGACCACGTGTGATTGGAATCGATATTGATAGAAAGCGACGATGCAATTTATGGTCCAAGATCCCAGTGCCGCCAGACCTAAGTTATTTTCTCAGCCATGATTTATGTACGATAGAATAGTGTTCGTAAGTCCTTTCAGTGTATGCGTACCTGCTAGCTTGTGCCGACGGCCAATTTCCAGATACCAGGTGCTAAAGGTAGGTAAAAACTAGACTAACTTATCTTAAATTCTCAGGGCTGATTTTCATATATGTTTTAAAGAATATTGTAAAAATTAATAAATTAATACTGCCAGACGCTTACCGCCGGCGGTAACTTTTGCCAGACGCTTTGAAGCTCCCAAAAAAATATATAATTTAAGTTAAGTTATATTCTCAGTTACGATTTTTATACATGATACTCAGGGAACTATTGCAATATTTTCTGTAAGCTGCCAGACCTATTGGAGGGGTCAAACATCCCCCCAGACACACATTAAGCGTCCCCATATGTATGAGCGCTAGAACATGATTCACTCGTTTACTTCTACTACTTTTTAGGGTTCCGTAGTAAACAAGGAACCCTTATAGTTTCGCCATGTCCGTCCGTCTGTCTGTCTGTCTTCATGAAAAAATTCATCCCCACTTTACATGTAGGGGAGGTACCCTAAAAAAAATATTTTTCACAATTTTATTTCACGACTTTGTCGGCGTGATCGATATTTATACCCTTGTCAAATTACAGATTTCTAGTACCAATAGTCTCTGAGCTAAACAGCGGACAGACAGACAGACAGACAGACGGACGGACATGGCGAAACTATAAGGGTTCCTTGTTTACTACGGAACCCTAAAAAGTAGTAGAAGTAAACGAGTGAATCATGTTCTAGCGCTCACACATATGGGGACGCTTAATGTGTGTCTGGGGGGATGTTTGACCCCTCCAATAGGTCTGGCAGCTTACAGAAAATATTGCAATAGTTCCCTGAGTATCATGTATAAAAATCGTAACTGAGAATATAACTTAACTTAAATTATATATTTTTTTGTGAGCTTCAAAGCGTCTGGCAAAAGTTACCGCCGGCGGTAAGCGTCTGGCAGTATTAATTTATTAATTTTTACAATATTCTTTAAAACATATATGAAAATCAGCCCTGAGAATTTAAGATAAGTTAGTCTAGTTTTTACCTACCTTTAGCACCTGGTATCTGGAAATTGGCCGTCGGCACAAGCTAACAGGTACGCATACACTGAAAGGACTTACGAACACTATTCTATCGTACATAAATCATGGCTGAGAAAATAACTTAGGTCTGGCGGCACTGGGATCTTGCTCTATTATGGTGGCATCCCTCAGGTCTGTCTCTTCTAAGACGTTCTAAACCTGAAATCAATAGATAATAACTAGACATTGCTCACACTTTACTTTGCAGTTAAATTGTGACAGGTTTATGACTGGATATAAATCTGTCTCGTTGTAATTAGAAATGAAAGTTTGAGCATAATCAAATTAAGCTTGAGTGCTGATCATCAATAAATTTGTATCCATTCCTATACTCCAAGCAATCCCACTCTAGCATTGGTCAAGTTTTGGTCTTTGTTTGGACAACTCTATCTAAGCACATTGAAGAAGCACTTAGAAGCAAGAAATATAACATTAAACAAAATATATACAAAATTGGTCTTTTGTTTCTCCAGAAAATAAGTAGCCTGTGTCACTAAAATAAAAAATAAGTAGTAAAATTGGTCTTATTTCTCCAAAATAACTGTATAACTGTAACCTGGACCAAGGAATTTGAAGAATCTAATTGCAATATTATCTACGCATTATTTCTGTCCTCCTTTCCGTTCTTTCCATATTAACAAACGCAAAACCTTTAGATATAAGTTCATCTTTCTAGATTGTTATTGTATTGTGCAATAAAGAACTAAAACAAACAAAATGGGATCCAAGAAAGTGCCAAATAGCGGATTAGAAAAATATCAGTTTTTACAATTATTTTATTTGAAAGAAGACACTAAACAAACAAGTGTAAATTAAAAAAAATATTTTTAAATGCAAGCTTTTAGTAGCTACATCATTAGACTCTGGATAACATCTAGGATCAGAGTACTTGTTATGACGAATCAAACGAGCCCAAACTCGATGGGGTTACGTCGTTTTATTACAGAGTTCCGATAGCCATCTTCCGTCTCCATCATCAGATCAGCTCTATTTCACAATAATATTGCATTGTCATCCGATTTTCATATAAACGCAAAATTTCAGCTCGATCAGAAATCGGAAAGTGGGTCTAATTCATCTTGCAAGATTTGACCCAAACAAACAAATAAATAAATAAACTGGTCGAGCTATATCAAAGCTTGTAATATCGGTAAACTTAACCAGCTATTACTTTTACTTAAAGTCAATAATGGACACGACAAAAGCGTTCCCGTATGCAAAGATCGCACAGACGCGTTTCCGTTTTGAATATCAAGTAACCGTCAGACTCGCGAGATTTCTACCGAGTGAAGTGTGACGAGTGAAGTGTTTAGAGATCTTGTTACAGAGATTAGTGAAGCATAACACGGGTCGATAAACGATGCAACGATGGGAATGATGGATGCAGTTTTTCTAACAGCCGTTGATTTCTTATAGGAAGCATTTGTCGGAAGTGAATTTTATTAAATGCTAGTGGAATCCTCAATTGTGTCTATTAGAAAAAAAGTGAAACTCCAAGTATATTTTATTAGAAACATTTATAGAATAGATTTGTGAAGAAAAGTAGTATTTTTAGTTAGATATGTCAGTGGTACTTATCATGTGTTTGAGCTACTATGTAAGCATTTAAATATGAATGCAAATTCTCTATAACCTGAATTTGACAAAATTCAAGCCAAATCAAGACAAACTAAGTATTAAGTTAACATGGTATCCAACGTTGTTCTAAGTGACGATTTTACCAACAAATGACATTTATCCGAGGAATAAATTAGGCGTTCTGACAGTTTTTGTATTGAAAATGTGCCGAAATATATTTACGCTCGGATAAGACTTATTTTACGTTGGTGAAATCGGAAAATTGAGTTGTCTAAGCGGAATATAACTTTTTATTTTTTCATGAAGTAATGAATTAAAAAGTGCCCTAAATCACATTAATTATAACACGATGTTGATAAATAGGTGAACCAATAATTTTCTTTAGTTTCAAGTTTCCAATATCAAGCAATATCCTTTAAATCAAGAGTGAATAGGCATCTTCTAGGCAAGCGTGGTCCATCTTAGGCTGCATCTTCACTTGCCATCAGGTGAGATTGCAGTCAAGCGCTAGTCTATATATTAAAAAAAAGCAATATACAACTGTACTGTACACTGCCGTACAATCCTTTTCTCGATTAATCCTATCTTTAGCTACGGGATACACAAAGGAGATATTGTGGGTGAGTAGGTACCTGTAATTTATAAATGAGACAGCTAAGGTGCTTACATCACATATCAAAATGTTTCTTTCCACGATCCGCCGGACCATTGTTTACACGACCTCTCTAACGCTTAGTTAACAGTGAAAGGCTAGAATAAGTAATAACAATTCTACGTATATCAATATTTTTTTGATAACTTTACAATAATTATATACATACATATTTGAAAGCAATATAATTATTTTTCAATATTATGTTATTGAACATTTATTAGCATTGTTAGATGCACAGAAAGATAATAAGTGTATCCGTACTAAAACATTCAATGTCGTGACATTGAAAGTCTTGACGCCTTGGTCGAGGATTAATTTGATATCAAAACATGCCTCAAAAATATTGGACATTTGATAATCATGACCACAGACAAAGCAAAAAACGTAGTAGGTACAATCAAAACAACTTAATTTTATCGTATTCATGGTTAAAAAAAAAAATATTTTTTGTTGTTTTGTTTTGTTAATTGGAACTTGATCGGAACCTATAAATTTAAATTTATTTGCTAATTAGGTAAGTTTAGTTTGATATAATAATAATAATATGAAGAATTAGAAATGAAGATTTTTATAAATCTGGTAAGCCTAACCTTTTATATTAATTTTTAAAAATCACTGAACTCTTATTCGTGAAACTACCTTTCAATAATGGCATAGACCAAAATACTGGCAGATTTATAATGCTTTATTATAATGTCCAATTTAAAAACCACGACATTGACACCCAAGCCACAGCCGGATCTTAAAACTGGACCAGATATTAATAGAACAATGTGGTAGGCATTGACAACTGGACATATGGCTAGACACCTTAATAGCTAGAAACTATTGTTGCCCCCACATTGTTCTGCAAATTTCAAGCTCGTCACTTATTGGAAATTGAAAGTCTGGTTAGCTATGACGCTTTGGTATGCTATGCCGCGATGCGTCGCTACTGAATCAAACAAGAAATAACTTGTCCATGTCCAGACTTGATAAAAGTTAAAATAAAGGCTTATTTATATGTTGTCTGTATCTGACAAGCAACCAACAGATATGTGTTTTTAAATGATATATCTATCCATACTGCAGTCCAAGAAAGAGGAAATCATTAAGAGTAAGATCCCAAATGATATAATAATATTACATTGAATAACAACAGCATATCTAAAGAGTCTAGACAAACCGAATACAAAACCCTGATTTTAAGTGTGAATAAATCGAAGTATTGTTGAATATTGCGTGTAGTGTAATGTTTTTCATAGTCATGGGATGTGATAATAAACGTTTTGACTGTCCTTAACTTCATGAAGTGAGCACGTAGCATGAGCGTTGTCTAAACGAATTTAGCAGATTAACGTAAGTATCGTGTTATTTATTGGTTTCTTAACTATTCTTATTTTTAACCGACTTCCAAAAAGGAGGAGGTTCTCAATTCGGCCGGTATCTTTGTTTTTTTTTTTTTTCTATGTATGTCCACCGATTTCTCCGGGATTACTGGACCGATTCGCGTGATTTTTTTTTTAATCGACAGAGTATTTTTGCGAAATGGTCCCATAAAAATTTTAACCTTCAACTCCTCAAGCCTGATGCTGCAGGCTAAAACTATGGCGATTTAGGAAATTTCGATTACGAATTGATATTGTGGGTAACAAGTATGGACTACATCATGGAGCTCCAGGTCCTAGCTCCTCAATCATAGGATAAATAAATAAATAAAATAAAAAAATAAAAAAATAAAAAAGCCCTTTATTTCTAATACGTTACAGAATTACAATTAGATCTATTCGCTTAGAGTTACATTATTCTTTAATTTAATTTATATAATCTTTTAACTTTCATAATTTGATAAAATAAAGATTTATTAAATTAATATTACAAATTACATCATTTATGTCAATATTTAAAATAATAAAATAATCAGGTCAAATATATTATACATTAATTAAAAGTAAAATAGTAAAATAATCAGGTCAAATATACATTAAAATACAATTCTATGTCAATAATTAATAATATGTAAATTAGCGAAAATAATTAATTAAAAAATATCGTATTTCACGTATAAGTCGCCTCTACGGCGTAGGCCTCCCCCAAATCTTTCCAGAGCTTCCTGTCTCTAGCCTGTCGCATCCAGTCTGGCCCGCATTTTTCCAAAAATATATCCCGCCACCTCTTCTTTTGGCGGCCTCTTTTCCTTTTCCTTCCTCTTGGTATCCATTCGGTAACTCTTTTCGTCCATCTCATATTGTCTAATCTACAAACGTGTCCAGCCCACTTCCATTTTAATGTCCTAATTCTTTTCCTTATGTCCATCAGTTTAGTTCTCTTACGAATGTTTTTGTTACTTATTCTGTCTTTCAGCCTAACACCGAGCATGCTTCTCTCCATCTTCCTCTGGCAGATAGCTAATTTTTCTTCTTCTTGCTTCCTTAGTGACCATGTCTGACATCCATATGTCAGACATGGCAATATTGCAACTTCGTACAACTTCTTTTTTATTTTTATATCGATCTCGCTGCTTTTCATTACCTTCTTAAAACTCCAAAACTTTCTCCACGCCATGGCGATTCTTCTATGTATTTCCTTCTCAGTACAGTTTTCAAAAGAGACGGACTGGCCTAGATACACATATTCTTTCACATACTCTATATTTTCACATCCTACTCTTATCTCTTTCTTTTCGGCGTTTGTTAAAATTTTGGTTTTAGAGATGTTCAAAAATAAACCAGCTTTTTTACTCTCCCGTGCCAGTTCCTCTACCATGCTGCCAAGATCCGAAGCATTTTCTGCAAACACTACGATATCGTCTGCGAAGCGCAAGTGACTCAGATATTCACCGTCAATCTTTAGACCTTTATTTTCCCACTCTAGATTCCTGAAAATGGCTTCAAGGACTGCTGTAAAGATTTTAGGTGATGCCGGGTCACCTTGCCTCACACCTCTACCTATGGGGAACTCAGGACCATCCTTTTCTAGTCTTATTTTTGCTCTGCATTTTGAGTAGACGCTTTTGATAAGGTTAATGTATTTTGGATGGATACCTTGCTCTGAAAGTGATGACCATATCACATTATGGTGTATAGAGTCAAATGCTTTTGTATAATCTATAAAACACATGTATAGCGCTATGCCGTATTCGTTTGCTTTCTCTATTAGTTGTGTTACTACCTGAATGTGGTCAATAGTAGAGAATCGTTTTCTAAATCCGGCCTGCTCGCGTGGTTGGTGTTCGTCTAAAGTCTTTGACAGTCTGTTAAGTAATATTTTTGCGAAAATTTTGTAAATATTGGACATGAGGCTAATTGGTCTATAATTGCCCAAGTCACCTCTGTCGCCCTTCTTATGCAAAAGTGTTATAATCGAGTCAGACCACTGCTCTGGCGTCAATTCTGCGTCCAATATTCTGTTAAATAAAACATGTAGTGGCTCCCGTAATGCTTTTAGAAAGGATTTTAATACTTCGTTGGTGATCTGATCGTTCCCAGGAGTTTTTCCCTTCTTTTGGGATTTAATGGCATGTTCAATTTCGGAATAAGTTATAGGTGGTATGTGAGAACCTTCAGGCACGTAGATGATGGAGTGTGAGCTTGCAGGTATATCCTGACTGGCCGTATATAAGCTTCTATAAAATGTCGTTGCCTCATTTATTATATCTGGCCGCCTCGACAGTATATTCCCACTCCTATTTTTTAGGTTGGCAGCCCACTCAAACTTGTTACTAAGTTCCTTGAATGCTTTTCGTACCGCTCCTGTTTTTGATATAAAATGCTCAAATGTTTGTTGTCTTCGCCTTTTTCTTTCTTGTAAGATATTCCTGTTTATTCTTTTGCTTATTTGGGTTATTTTAAATCTTATTTCTTTCGTTCTTTTTTCTGTATATAATGCTTTCCGTTCTTGTAAGAGGTTCATGGTTTCTTGGTTTGTATATTTATTGTTTCTTTTTATCTCTTTTGGTAACTCTTTTAGAAGTAGTTTTACTTCATCCATCATATTATTATACTGCTCTTGTATATTTTCAGTTACTGTAAGTGACTCTATCAGTCTATTTTCCCAAAATTTTTCACACTCTTCTGATATTTTCGGTAGATTGGTAGCGTATTTACCGGACTTTATAAATCTCCTAGTTTTCTTCAATTTTATTTTTATTTTGCATCTAATCATCCGGTGGTCAGTATTGAAATTGAGATTATTTACTATATCAAAATTTAGTACTTGATTGGACTGATTTGTGAGAATATAGTCAATTTCATTGAAGTACTTCCCATCTGGGGACCGCCAAGTCCATTTTTTATATGCTTTGCGTTTATATACACTATTTAGGATCCTTAGATTGTGTTCTAATGCGAACTCTACTAATTTTTGGCCTCGCGCACTCCTTTTTCCACATGAATATTTTCCGAATACACTTTCTTCACCCTTCTGTATTTGGCCAATTTGTGCATTAAAGTCTCCTAATATAATTAAGCTCTTAGACTTTACATAATCTAGAGCTGCCTCTACAGACATATAGAAACTTTCGATTTCATCATTATCACAAATTTCAGTAGGGGCATACACTTGAATGATAGACCAACCTTGATTTTCAGTGGTCTGGATCTCTAATGACGCGACTCTATCGGAAAAAGCTTTGAAACTTATAATGTTATTTTTAAGAGTCTTCTTTATCCAGAATCCAACGCCATTTCTTCCTTTACTGGCCGAGGTGTGACACAAAATGAAATCTGAGTACTCTTCGATGGTCTCTCTATCTCTTCTCACTTCACTCAAGCCTATAATATCCCAGTTAAGTTTTTCAATCGCTAACTCTAACTCCGTAATTCTACTGTCTGAAAGTAATGTGCGTACGTTAAGAGCAGCGATGTAGAGAAACGAGTCTTCCTGGGACAAAGAAAAGGTTTGTACTTTAGTATGGGGAATTATATTATTTGGGGGGTATTGGTCATACTTCTCCACGGGGACCAGCCGGCTTGGAGAAGGTGGTAAATTATATATTGTATTTTTTTTATTTTTAGTAATTTTTGGGGGGGCCTCTACATGTCATTCTTCTTTATTCTCAATCATAGGATACTACACTTAAAAGCTTAAAATAAAAATTCTTTTCAAAAAACCGACTTCTAACGCCACTACAAAGTATAAAAATAATTTTAGTTTGTCCACGTTTGTTGAAGTCGGGCGGGCCTAAAATACAAACTATGAAACCGACTCGCGATGCTCGCTCGACTTCTACAAACGAGTCTATCATATTCTGTAGCGTCACGCATCGGTTTCATAGTTTGTATATAGGCCCGCCCGACTTCAACAAACGTGGACAAACTAAAATTATTTTTATACTTTGTAGTGGCGTTAGAAGTCGGTTTTTTGAAAAGAATTTTTATATTCTTTTACTTTTCAATTTGATTAGATTACTCTTATAATGAGCTAGTTTATTATTAATGATAAAAGTTATTACAAATATAAGATACATTTAGCAATAACTTTTATCTAAGTATAATTTATTTTTCGAAACCTAATGTTTTTAGTCTATTTCACATGCACATAAAAAATTATATCAATAAGGATAACCTAAACCGTTATTACGTTTCTTTTTTTTTATTTACAGTTCGCTGCCTTGGAAGAATACTGTTGCAACTCAAAATGCTATTTTTTTCAAGGGAGCTGATAGAAGTTTATATATATTTCAAACTGTTATAACTTTGACCTTTTTTCGCTGCACTTTTAGTCAAAAGTTATAACAGTTTGACATATAAATAAACTTCAATCAGCTCCCTTGAAAAAAATAGCATTTTGAGTAGCAACAGTACCTATTCTTCCAAGGCAGCGAATTGTGATTAAAGTTTACCTCCTACTCAGTTTAAAGCTTTAGTATACTTACCTAACAATAAGTCAGCAAACAACGACATTGACACTTAGCTACAGCCGGATCTACTAGACCGGTGCACTATCAGAAAGATCTCTGGGCACAACACAAATATAACCTTGATGTGCGTTCGCAATGAAACCGAATCTGGCATTTGATTTTTGTTTTATACGGCAATTTTGATATTTAAGCCAATTATTATACCGAATGAAAACATCTTTACAACTACGTCATAATTATGCATGTCTGACCATTACATTACAATTTGATACAAATAAATTTTAATTGATCAGTTAATTTTTTGCGCTTTTATGTCTTACTATATGAATCCCGCGACTTCGTCCGCGTGGATTAAGGTTTTTTAATTCCCACGGGAACTCTTCAACTTTCGGAGATAAAATGTAGCCTATGTGCTAATTCCGGGTATGAGCTATCTTCGTTCCAAATATCAGCCAAATCGGTTCATTCGTTATCGCGTTAAACATTTAAACAAACATCCATCCATCCATACATCCATCCTCACAAGCTTTCGCATTTATAATATTAGTAGGATGTTGTTCTGAAAATATGAGTAAATAAATAAAATCTTAAACGGCATTGAATACAACGAAGGGAGGAACGATGACAAAGTGTTCGTAAAACATTACTGATCCAATAAAAGAATAGTTGAATAGTTGGGACCGTTCGTTAAAATGATGATTCACCTAAATGTTACTGTTATTAAATCACAAGTCCAAAGAAGTATAATCGAGAAATATACATTTATTTTAATTTCTGTTCTTTATGGACAAACTGTATTCGCTTCGGTACATTATCATTAAAATTTCATGGCAATGAACCTTTTGCAGTTTAGGTGTAGGCATACTTACTTAAAGTTTTTGGGCGATATCAAAACTGTAAAATTAACGGAATCAGAAGCCCAGAACTATTTTATATGCAGATTGCCACTACGTGCGTGACTATATGAATTACAAAATCTCGTAATCCAAGTACAGAAAGATAATATCTGTAAGATTTAAGGGTTGCCAATTGCCAAAAAAATTTAAAAAATCTGAACTGATTAAAATTGGGAAATTTTAAAATCAAATTTCCCTTTCCTTTTCCGAAGATTCATTGCATGCGTATAGTTACAATTACGATTTAAGTCCATAAAAATGAGCCTTCATTTTGGTATTATGTTACATAATTTTTAGCAAAATACGTATAGGTCATGTCGTACAGTATAAAGGTATACAATCATAAACACATTTGGAAAAAATAAACAAAATGTTTCATCACAAGTCATTTCTTCGTAAGCCATGAGCTCGACATCAAACAGTTGGGTGTTACTACAGTAGCATATTAAAATACTTCAGGCCCGCCTCTTAGCGTGAGACTGGCTCCACAATTCGTCGTGTAGGGCTAAGTGGAAGGCACCAGAGGGCAAAGAATGTCTTCCACGTGATGGATCGACCAAATTAAATTTGCCATGCAGTCTTATTGCACTGACTGTTAGCAGAGGAAAGTAATGCTCATATGGTAAAACAGGCAAATCACAATATCTGCTTCTGAAACTGTCACACTTTGACAGCTCTGCTAAGAGAATGAGACAAACATTAAGGGCCGATTTCGCCAAAGTAAAATAATTCTTATCCGAGCGTAAATTTGATATTTTGACAGTATTTTCAATGCAAAAACTGTCAGAACGCCCAATTTATTAAACTTCATTTGACGTTGGTGAAATCAGCACTAAAAAGCATAATGTTTGTCGCCCGGTATACCAATATATTATATACAATGAAATAATAACTCAAGCTACCATATGCGTTCGTAGTAATGTTTATGACATTACGCGTGTGTGTGGTTATTCTTCATTTCTAAAGATAGAATTGATAGTAATTTTAACATCAACTTATGTCAGCCCTATGTTAATAACAATTCTTTACACGTTTCGAGAAACTGGAAATGGTCGATTAAAATACACAGGTCCTTGACTTTAAAACAAAGAAATTGCGTCACATTTTAGATGCAGTAGATACTCTTTATATGGTACAATGAAATAAGAGTAAGGTTCAAGATTAATTTAATTTTACAAGGCAAATGGTATTATTAACAACAATAAACTAAAACCCTGAACTAAACCGGACACCAAAACATTTGACCTTAATCACACATACAATTATAATTTGCTTGCGTTAATCATTCTTTTAATTAAGTCAATAACCAGTAATGGCGTATATACTGGTTAAGTATTCGGCAATCGGCATCCTTCTCGGAGGATCCGGGGTTTGATTCCAGGCATGCATCTTTAAGATGTTATGAACAAAAATATCACTTGCTGAAGTAAGGCTGAATATCACGGTAACAGAAAACATTGTGAGGAAACCTGCGTACCTGAGAATTTTCCCTAATATTCTCAGAGGTGTTTGAAGTCCGCTGTTGATCCACACTTGTCCAACGTGGTGTGTGTTGGGCCGGCGCGGCGATGGGTTGAGATTAATGGAAATTAATGAAATCAATCTTTTTGTTGAAGATGTCCCTGAAGGATTTGCTATCTAACTTCATCCGATAGTCAGTGCAATCAAATTATTTGAATACATTTATTTAATTTATTCTCCCCATTTTTAACACATAACGGTGTCATCCCAAACGACGAGTATGGTAATTGTGCGCATCTATACAAAACGATCACCGATCCGTCACAGAGGCCATTGACCCAGCACGAAATCTACGATTTTCTACTCCGACCGTCATTTCGAAAAGCAATGCATTTTGAAGACGTTTCGTTATGATCTCTATTCATACCGTCCTTATTGCAAAGACCAAAAGATTCAAATTCGTTTATTACTATTGCTTTGCTCCATTGAATCGGTAAAACGGCTGTCCAAACTAATTTCTTGGTACAGTTAAGAACTTTCTGCTTGTTAAATAGCTTTGATTGTATGCACACGTAATATTTAATAACGTTAGAGATACACAATATTATGGTTAGTTGGTCAGTGGTCAATCATCAAAGACCGAAAGATTACATTGTAGGAATTAGTTTAAGCACAACTCTAGCGAACCGGCTCTGAGAGGCGATATTCCTAAAAAGAAGATTCACCATAATTTCTGAAGAGATCTAAGCTTCATTTACCCAATCAGTTTGAATTTACAGATAAGGAAGAATAAAGTCCATGCACGAAAAAACCATAAAGACTTGTACTTGGACGGGTGTCCACGATTCTAATTCATCATTATACTGACAAAAAGTTCATGAAGTAGCAGAACTTATTTTGCCTGGGAAAATCAGGTATTTATAAAGATTCCTTTCCACATATTAAAAAGATCAATTAGATAATTCAACATTATTTATTTCATGTAGGCCAACTTGTGGCTCTTGTGATAAATCAAAACTCTGCCACTCTGCCGGTTCGGAAAGCAGATTCTGCTGAGAAGAACCTGCAAGATAAATGTTAAAGATAAAACTTAGGACTTACCTGCTGTGAAATGTGTCGAAGAATAGCTATTAAGCTATTGCATAGCTTTTATCGCGGGCTTTGAGCGCGGCGACCGAATCAAGAAATTCCGTAACGAAAATAAACCTAACACCTTCATTTCAGTTCGGCAGACTTCAGCACGGTGTTTGTGTGCGTGCGACTAGAAAATGCTATGCAATAGCTTTACCGCGGCAGTCCCCGAGTGCCACACGTATTTTTTTTACAGTTTACTATGCGGTACCTGTCGTAGATAAGTTCTTTAACCCACCTGCAACAAAGAAAAAAATTTCAATAAGACTTTTGTTGTAACTGTATAATTTATTTACTTTGAACGATCACTCAGCTAAGATATAGTGAATAAATCGATAATAAAATACAATGGGAACAATCAGTCACATCTGAGTGGCGGAGCCCCAGTGAGAAGACCTCGATAGTTTTTGCGGCATTTTCTCTTTTATTCGCTCCATGGCCTCGACCATCGGCTACGTGTTTATATTCGACCTCATCACAGTTAGAGATGGCTTAACGTGTTAATAGTGAAATAACATAAATATTTCTGATATATTCCATTAGTTATGTGGTCATTCAACATAATTATTTTCTTCGAGTTAATTCTTACAAAACTTTGGTTCATATGGAAGCTTAACCTAAATATAAGTATCACTTTGCAAACCCATACAATTTCTTTAGCAGTAAATTTTATTTTCTTAAACAATATAATTAATCATTACGATAACAAAATTATCTAAGAGCACCAAAATACTCCAAAATATGCCTAATATGACGGTTGTTACGTTAACTTATGACAGTTGAATATATTAATGACAGTTGATTATATAGCTCCAGTAAACCAACCCTGTAAGGTTTTGGTAAACTTGACTCTAGTCACGAGTATATTATATAAAAATATAATAGTTAAGAACAACGTACACATTGAAAAATAAATTACAATGTACCGTGTTTGGAAACATCCGAGCCGTCATTAGGGATATTTACCACAATTTGCGGTGAGAGACCGGTTACAGAACTAGTTACATAAGCCCTAATTATATCTGATGAGCCGCCTACTGATAGATTATAACAGCTATTATAAGAACATCACAAATAGAAAACGGCTAAATTGTGCTTGGGATAGTATTTTGCGTAAGTTGGCGATGCGTATTAAAAAAACATTACGTCCATCCTATACATATTGGTTAAATTATCTAATCTAAGTTAGCCTGAGCTGTCCCACGACTGAGCAAAGCCTTCCCTCTGATTTTTCCACTTCTCCCTATTCTGTTCCTTGGCGGGCCACTCAACTGAAAATCCAATTCATCACGCTATCATCTCGGCCTACACTGGCTTTGACGACTTGGGGGTGACAAGAAAGAAGCAGTTATATATTTACGTCATATTACTTGCAAGTCTTTACATATTTCTTTACTAACTAGCTATTAATATTTCAGAAGCATCATTTTTAATCATTCAAAGCTGAGGGCATGAATTAGAAAAAAATATATTTGCCGTTTCAAGTAAAAATCAAAACATCTTTCTGCTTTCCTTTGCAAGATTCAAGGAGTTTTATATAAATATATACTTGAAATTTCAACAAAAATTGCATTACTTATTTTAATACAGTTGGATTATAATATTCAGGCCAAATTAAATTTATGTAGAAACCGTGATTAAAATAATCCACTGATTAAAATAGACGTCCACTGCTAGATAAAGGTCTCTGGCATGGATTTCCACAGGCTTTGACCTTGTGCCGCCTGAATCCAGCGGTTCCCTGCGACTCTTTTGATGTCATTAGTCCACTTATTGGGGGGAGGGGGGGGGGGGGGGGGGGTAAATAAATACAGAAAAATGCAAATTATCACACCACTAGATGCATAAAAAGTAGGTTACTATTGTTGATAGGTGACATGACACACTATTAAATTAAAAACTCTATTAAAGCCTATTAACCAGCAATAATGTCATGGGCGCCAACGGCTTGCAAAAGTTAATAACGGTAATGTCTCCAGTTCCCATACGATAAAGCTAATTGGACATAATAGCGACTGGGAAACACTTTTTAATTCAAAACAGATGCGGTAAAGTGTGATTATTATCTGCTGTTATAACATCGCGAGCCTTTAATTCTTTATCATTCACATGGACAATTTCCTTGCCCTCTGACTAACTTCTTCTTTTATTTAACCGTTTAATAATATAATCCATCATCTTTGACATTTTGTCTAAGCTCTACCTTTCTTTGAATTACAATCTTCTGTAAGATATGGGCAGGTGTCATTAGACTGTATAAATCGTCTTTTAGAGGGATGTTAGGGACTTTGTTTTTGTTTACTGCAATATCAAAATCACCATGATCCTGAAGATGAAGTCGTGCTAGCTTGATATTATAACTTGAATAACTAACACTAGTCACTATAAATTATTGACAATAAAGTATATAAAAGTCGCAGCAGAATCTTCCCACAGCCGTAACTAAAACTTGCGTCAATTATAAAATATTAAAGTTCCCAAAATTACGCGAGAGAGATAGTTAAAACACAAAAAATAACAAGTTGCGTCTCGAGCAACTTTTTACGAAATCGTACATCATTTCGCATACACGAAAACGAAACGGTCAAGTGTATATTGACAAGGCCGCATCCAAAAGAGATATTTATGAATAGTTTTACAACATCAGTAGCGTTCTCTCCTTGAATGTTAAAAGAAATCTGCGTTGCACGCGACGCCGTTTCACATACACCTTGTTTTGTCTATAAACGTATACTAGACATACTTGTTTATGTGACCGTTATCACTGTGACAATAAGGTTGTGAATGAGAGGAGTATTTACATCTTTATGTGGTCGGTACCCGGTACTGGAGTGAGGTTTACGTATATTAGTTTTTCACTTCTGCGTATTTGTTGTAAGTGAAGCGAAACCTCATAGACTTTTCAATAAAGTAAAGCGTGATACTCAACATACAATGTTTATTAAGTATTGCTAGAATTTTATTAGTTTCCCTTCCAAGTTAGCCCGCTACCATCTTAGACTGCATAGTCACCTACTAGCATTACTACTACACTACTATTAAAAATTAGGTTTTAAATTACATACGGTTGGTGATTATGTGATGAAGCACATGTCAAGTTTCTTTATTTGAGGCATATAAAACCCATATACTTACACAAAAAATAATAAATAAGTCATACACTTACAACTAACTGAAATGGTTAACAAACACATTTCAGATGTCATAATTACTATACAGGCTATACAGGCTATTTTCTATTTTTGTCCCGGTGCACAGACAGCCAATAGTCGAAGACGGGACTAGGCATCCCGTTGCACATTGTCTTGAGTATTGTATTGTTAGAACTCCGAAGTCTTTCCCAAAAGGATGCCACGCGAGTTCTAACAATACAATAAAAGTCAGGCACCCTCGATTCGGCAAACATGGTAGAAGCACTGCAATACCGTGGATGGCCCATAAGAATTCGGAACGCATCATTATATTGCACACGTATTGCAGTGAAAGACTTTCTTAAAAAATTTGTCCATAGCTGGCACGTATAAAAGCACTGACAGTAAGCTTTAAATAGAGTAATTTTAACAGCCTTACTGCACTTACCAAATCTACGCGCCAGCATATTGCAGCGAATCGAGAGTGCCCTTCTTTCTCTCTCAATATCAAAATCGTCTTTTAACTTGTCTGTTAAAATATGTCCAAGATATTTAAATTTATGTACAACTCGAACTGCTTTCCCGTTCAATTTTAACTCAGGGACCCTTTCCGGACCCTTTCCAGCTTTAAAAACCAGCATTTCTGTTTTATCAACGTTATATTTCAGTCCGTGTGCATTAGCATAATGCTCACAGACCGAAAGTAGCTTTCTGAGGCCTTGAATAGAGGGACTGAGAATCACCATGTCATCAGCATAACTTAAACTATTTACACATAAACCATGTACATGACATCCAACATTGGTGTTTCTCAGCTCCTCTATCAAGCCATTCATATAAATGTTGAAGAGGTCCGGAGAGGTTATGCCTCCCTGGCGAACACCGCAATCTAATTTATAATAATTAGAAGTCGTGTCGCCCCATTTCACAGCATTGGTTTGATTTCCGTACCAGTGTTTCAACAGATCCACCACTTCGCTACGGACCTGAGACCGGTATAGTTTCTCCCAGAGAATATCATAATTAACTAAGTCGAAAGCCCGGCTCAGGTCTAGAAAACACGCATAGATGGAGGTTTCACGTTCAGTATAGTAGTTTACAGCGTACTTTAAACTAAAAATAGCGGCATCTGTTGAAAGACCGGGTCGGAATCCAAACTGAGCATCATCAATAACCACGTTCTTAAGCAATTCGGGCTGCAACAGACGTTCCAAAATTTTACCCAACACTGTGCCAAGAGAAATAGGACGGTAATTACTAGTTGATCCCAGGTCCCCAGTTTTATTTTTGACAATCGGGACAACTATTGTCTTCATCAAGTTTTGCGGAAGATAAGAATATCTGATGCAAAGATTATAAAAATTACAAAGCTTTTCGAGTAATACTTTGCCTCCATACGTCACATGTTCAATACTTAATTCATCATATCCTGGGCTTTTCCCCCTATCCATATCTTTAACAACTTTGAATACCTCGTCAACCGTAAACTGTAAAATACCCTCATGTGAGTTAGGTAAAGAGTAACTGTTTTTATTTTTGCCCCAATATTTTTGTCAAGCACTCTTTGAAGAAGCAATCAGAATATTATGAAAATGTGATTCATAATAAATCCCAAAAATTTTTATTAAAAAAATGGTGTCGATGGGGTGCGTAGTGACGATGCTATTTTAGAAAGCCGTTAGAGTGATGAAGAATGGACATCACAACAAAAATGACTTAAAGTAAGACTCAATAAAAAATTTATAGATTACGTGGCAGAAAACCAATAGAAAATTGGAAACTTTACTTCTTGAGAAGGAATTAAAAAATGACTAAATGGAAGAATATTTTAGAGAAGGCCAAAATGCAAGAATTGTTCCACCAAAGGAAGTATGTAAGAAGTATGATGCTGCTTATAAAGCCACAGTAATGTAAAAAACAAAGCTCGAAATCTACGACTACGAATCCGAAAATAACATGTAATCATATTGCATACAAAATGTCAATAAGCCAAACTTGACTAGGCCTCTCAGCAAGCCTTCAGCAATGCTGACATTTACAAAACTGATGTGCCTTCTAAAATAGACTCTAATAAAATTGTAAAGACTCAAATTACTGTTAAATACTTTAATTTACAAGTCATTAGTTGCCGATTTGGGAAACAGTTTCAAATGTTAAAGGGGACATTGGATTACTTATGCTTTACCTGTCTTTAATTTTGGACTTATAGAACATTTATTTGAATTCAATTTAGTATAACTTTTGGAAGACTCCCTTGAGCATTGGTAAGAATGGTGATCGCTGTGGTTTTATAAGTGGGATTCCTGACAATAACAATTTGAAAATTAACAATTTCTAAATTATCTCTGGTCTGGTCTGGTGGGAGACTTTGACTTTGGCTAGTTACCACTCTATCGCCAAAGACTTGCCACCAAGATATTTAGCGTGCCGGCACGATGGAGTGTAGGAACCGCTTAGGGGTATGATTTCGATTTAGGCTCGCTTGAAGAGACGCCGGGTTAGTTTTAACCCAGGAATAAATTTGTAATTTTGACAGTTAAGCTTTATACGAAATCTATCAAACCAGCAGCTAACTCTGGGTTAAAAGGATAACCCATACCCAACCCATACCCCTTCCAAGTTAACCCTCTACCGTATAAGAATCCATCATACCTTACCATAGCACGAGATTGGCAAGGTCCATTTTGTCATCGAATAAAAAAGTCAGCGCACGGCGTTTATTGGTTTTTAGATGGTGATCTAAAAGATCATCAGTAACTAAATGAACGACCGATTTATTTTCCTACTATTTGTTTTTGGAACGAAGTTCCTTATCGCGCGTTGCGAAACGGGGCTAGACGGAAAAAGTGTCGTTACAACGTTTGGTCTTATAAATTAAGACCAAAAGTTGTAAAGACACTTTTATTTGATGGCCTAAAAAATTATATTATATATTAATTTCAACAAGTTGTGCATCGCTCCCGTGGCGTAATTGGCTCGCGGGCGGCTGTTAACCGAAAGATTGGTGGTTCGAGCCCACCCGGGGGCGCGCAATTTTAATTTCATTTTTTATTTCATAAAATTATTTTAATTTTTTTAATATTTTATAAAATCGATATTTAGGCTTCCCTGGGGTCATTTTGATTTTTATCGATAAAAAATAATTATTTTCTTTATACCTCGAATAGAACTTGAAATTAATATTTTTATAAAAAAGAGACGTGTCAAGGGACACCCGGATGGAACGTAGTACCTTAGTAGTAGTATTGTAGTGAAGGAATTGTAATAAACTAGTGGTGTCATCTAGTATTAAATTGATTAACTACGATGAATTATTTTTAGTTTATTTCTATTGCACTGATACAACACCAAAGAGTTACTCTGGTGGAGTTACTGTTTTTTCACAGATGGCGTTATCCAATTTATACAATAAAAAATTAGGGAAAAATTCCACATTTAGAAATTATTTAAAATAAAATTGAAAATAGAAAATTCAGTCTGTCGAGCTGGGATTCGAACCATCGACGTTGAATTTATAGGCGACTGCCCTAACAACTAGGCCATGCAGACGCCGTGTTCTAAGGCGAAAATACCGAATACAATGCAAAATTCACATTCAACAAAAAAGTATTGGTTTCAAAAATGTGTCGAGGTCGAGTGTCGGTTCCTTAATTTTTTCCGTCTAGCCCCCTTCCGTACCGCGCGATAAGGAACTACGTTCCAAAAACTTGAGAGGTGTCAAGGGATACCCGAATGGAACGTAGTTCCTTTCGATTACATTGTGTTCGGTATTTTCGCGGTACAACATTGGGTCTCCGTAGCCTAGTTGCTCCGGCAGTCGCATAACAGTTCAAAGTCGATGGTTCGAATCCCAGCTCAACAGACCGAATTTTCCATCTAGAAATTGTTTAAAATAAAATTGAAAATGTTGTATCGCGAAAATACCGAACACAATGCAAAATTCACATTCAACAAAAAAGTGTCGGTTTCAAAAATGTGTCGAGTGTCGGTTCCTTAATTTTTTCCGTCTAGCCCACTTCCGTACCGCGCGATTTAAGGAACTTACGTTCCTATCTGGTGTCCCACGACACCACACGCCTTTTTTTTCAATTCGCATATTTTCCCACGTTTTCTCGGAGACCACTGGTCTATCTACGATCACTACCTTGTGATTAAACCCCACATTTTGTAATTATGCAATTCGAGTCAAGTAAATCGACATTTAATTTAATGATGCAGCTTCTGTACCATCGATGAGTGATGATGTTCCTCTTGATTACTTACATAGTACATAATTATTATGAAATCACAATCACTTTATAAGTAGGCGGAAATTACGTTATTGCCTTTAAGTGTTATAACACAAGTGCTTTAACCGGAATATCAATCTATTCTTAGTTACTTTTATTTCTATTTATAGATATGTTCTTATTTTAATGCGACTATGTTCGTCTGTTTGTGTAATAACTTTTTAAGGCTAATCGTAGAGAAAATTTCTATCCTTAAAATGGGCATAGCATATTTTAATAATGTAGTCAGAAAAACATTGAAAGCTGTGAAACCTTCCCATTAAAGAAGAAAGAAGAACAAAACTTACGTGTAAATACGCATAGCCAACGGACAGTGCTCGATAGCACTCGCCTCTTGATACTAAATAAAGAGAGAGAAGGAATAGAGAGTGCACCTGTGTTTGCACAAACACTTGTGCACTATAATATCTCCCCCGCAGATGACTAATCTCAGTGAAAGTTGGCCACCGTGGCCGGACTCAGTCGGGAGGACTATTTATTTGTATGCTTTCTACTGACTTAACCCTCAATAGCCCAACAGTTAAAGGTGCAGACTAAAAACTGAAACGTCGACGGTTTAATCCCCAGTGGACCTTGTCAAATAAAGTGTAAATTAAAAATTTAATTTTTAAAAACCAGCTTTTAGTACCTACATCATTAGACGCTGGATATCGTCTAGAACCAGAATAATTGTCAATACGAATCAATCTAGCCCAAACTCAATGGGGTTACGCCGTTTTATTACAGAGACTTTCCCATAGCCACCTTCCGCCTTCATCAACAGATCAGCTCCATGTTACAATAATATTGCATTGTCGTCCAATTTATATGTTAGTTACATACAAAATTTCAGCTCAGTTGGAAACCGGGAAGTGGTTGTGATAAAAATCGGTCTCATTGAAAAAACAGTCATCTGCGCTCGGCCTATTCAAGTATCTACCAATGCTGAATCCATCAGTCGTCACTCATCAGTCGTCACATTACATGAAATTAGGTCGAGCCAGATAACCGTGTAAAATCTTGCATCAAATAACAAATCTGTGTACCGGTTTCAATTACGTCCAATTACAGCTTCTCATTAAGGAACACATTACACCTTTGACACAAATCTCAACATATAGAAAGTTAATTATAACTTTCAAATTTCACTGTGATGTAATCGTGCAACCGGTTGCGGTGGCAATTGCCGAATTGGTGGTGGTGTACTGCTGACAGAAACTAACGCTAATCAAGCGATCAAACGCGAATACAATGTAAACATATCCACCAGAGTCAGGCATCAATCATTCATCAGCAACCTTCAGCAACATATCAAGGGCTCACCTGAGGGCAGATCTCTCAGAGACGGGTTATTCATATCCCTACTAATATTTCAAATGCAAAATTGTGTTTGTTTCTTGGTTTTTCCTTCAATCACGCTGCAACAGGTCTACTTTATCAACGTAATTTTTTGTGTTATTTTTTTGAAGTTACAAGCAAAAGTAAGAGGATTATAAAATGAAAATGAAGACAAAGAAGATACTTTAAAAGGAAGACAAAGAAAAAAACAAAGAAATACGACGTTTTTTCTATGTTTTACGATTCTACAGAAAAAATGAGCCTGCACAAATGACAGCAGCGTTAAAACTTATAAGTACTAAGCACAAAAAGTAGGTTAAAATAGAAACCAAATATTGGTAGAATTAATAAGCAATCAATATCACGCAAGACAGATTTTCCCTTGAATATGAATATTCTCAAAGTTTTTTAACGAATACCTTTGCAGGATTTTCTCGAGTGTGAAAAAATCGGTATGCTCTCCATATATAACGTAACAGAATAATTAATTACGCATGAATGATATAATATTTAGTGCGTGTTCGACCATGAAATTATTACGAGTAGGTACATTGTATAGGTTCGAGGTTTTTTTTAATGAATGAATGACCTAAACCAAGTGTAACTGACAGTTCTGTGAACAATATTTTTAATAGATCGCTCAGTCATCATCATATTATGCCATAGTCCACCACGCTGGCTCAATGCGAATTGGCGGACTTCACCCACCTTTTAAGAACATTATGGAGGACTCTCAAGTGTGCAGTTTTCCTCGTGAGGAATAGAAACATCGTGATGTTTTCCTTCACCGTTGAAGCATGTGATATATCTTAATTGCTTTATCGCACATCGAAAAGTCAGAAGTGCGTGCCCGGGATCGAACCTGCGCCTACTCGAGAAGGAGACCACAGTCCTAACCACTAGGCCAAGACTATCACGTTCGTCGTTTTCGTCGGCAGAAAGCTGCAATATGCTACGTTAAAAATATTAAGGCGATGGTGTCAGGAGAGCCAATATACGAGTTTATAATAAATAGTTCAGATGATTGACAGATGTTGATTTGGTTCGATTGGTTCAGCATGTCGCGAAGGTGAACTGGAAATGGGTGGCGCTCAAGGTTTGAAGGATCGTTGGAGTGCTAAGGTGGTGAAGTGGCGACCTTGCACCGGAACGCACAGTATTGACAGAACCTCTACAAGGTGGACCAACGACGTCAAACGAGTCGCTGGGAGCCGCTGGATGCAGGCGGTGCAGGCCCGCAGCGAGTGGAAACTCATACCAAGAAATAGAGACCAATGTCTAGTGGACGATGAGTGGACGTCTTGATCGTCATGGTTGATGAAGAAGAAGAAGTTGGTTTAATTACTTTGAATGATTTGCAAATAATAACATAGTCAGGTGGCTAAGTTTCAACCAATTTAAATTCAATATTTACAAACATAGGACACTACCGAATATCCTCCTGCAAGTGCAAACTTAACGTATGTAATAAGGTCTCTAGGACAACACGTAAATCGACAATTTCCATATAAACGACGGTCACTTTCGAAACTCCATTGAGATTCCGCCGCGCAAGTGATTTGACCATTGTCTTTTACAACAATCGGACTTTACACCACCAGTCACCGCGAAAACACCAAAATAAGTTGTATTGCATCACATATTTAGTCATGGCAGGTTTGTGACGATTCGATATCAATACTAATATTATAAATACAAAAGTGTGTTTGTTTCTTGGATTTCCCTTCAATCATGCAGTAACAGAGCAACAGATCGATGTCATTTTTTGCAAGATTATACCTTGGGGTACGTTTATGTACACGCGGCGCGTTGCGCGGCGCCCGCCGCGTTCAATGCTAACGCTTCAGCATGAACGCTCTCATACTTTGCCATAATTATTATGTTTGAGTTAACCGCGCGACACGACGCAACATGCAACGCGCAACGCGCCGTGTTAACTCGGTGCCCACCGCGTTCAATGCAAACGCTTCTGTATGAACGCTCTCATACTTGGCCATTTGTTTGAGTTTACACGACACGACGCACCACGCGCCGCGTGTGCATAACCGTACCCTTAGGCTGATGAGTGTTATATTTGAAGCTTATATTAACAGCTGCTGTGCATGAATCTGTGAATTATTTTGGACGAAGAAGAAGAGCAAAATATTCCGCGTCCCGTTCTCGTCCATCCATTTGAACTGACAGATATACGCACAGTCACAGGCGTAAACTTGAAAAGTTACACTAGATCCACAGGAAGTGCTCATTTTCTTTTAAAGGAATAGTATCTATGTCGAACAGTGGACTTCCACAGAAACAGATGATGATGATGACAACTTATTTGGCTGATTCGCAAACCTTAACTTCGTGTTTTCAAGATAGCTTCAGAGAGGTCGTTAAAATGAAAAACATCATAACAGCATTGCGTGATCAACTTAAAAGATATAAAAGTGGTATTTAAAACTGAAAAAGAACAAAAAAACAAGAATAATTTACTATAGTCGTACAAACAGTCACACGAAACAGAACTGTTAAGCAAGAACCTCGTGTCTTTGGGCAGTTTTTGCTGAATCTGATTTCAATTTATGGCATACTTCTTTTCAAGTAACTGGCGCAATAAAAAGCAATTACTGTCGTTAAATTTAGGCAAGCGCTGTTGTTCATGTCAAAATTTGCGGTCAATTTATTCGCTATAATGTTGTATTAATGGGCCCGCCTCTTTGCAAGCACACTTGCTTATTATTGCTTATTTATTTTTATTTATTTAGAAATAAAAAACAGAGTTGCCGGCAGAGTTTAAATTCATTTGTCGACTTTTGTCGCCAGGCCTCTTACGATTTCATAATTTCATAGGCAATCTGAAAAGAAATTGTACAGTGCGGAAATCGAAGGTAAACGTATTTATGTATGTAGAATGCATGAACAGTAACGTATCTATTTATCTATACAAAAATTGACTTTAGCGCTACTTAGAGAAAACCTTGTTATCATTACAAGCGAGTGGCTCAACTACTTTTTCACGGTGATATCTCGCTGATTGCGCTAACGACGTCCGTTTCCGGATATATGAGTAAGTACGGTATTTTCATTTTAGCAATGAACGTACTACGTATTATACCTTCCCGACTACGGGTAAACCAAAAGGAAGTTGTGTATTTACGTTGTGTTAAGTCTGCTTATATCATATCATAACCCTTCATTTTTGCCGGAGTCGGGTAAAAAGAACGTTTTTTAATTGCAGGCGAACTTAGGTAAGTAATAAAAAGTTTACACGACATAATAAGCTAGTAACAATTTTTTCTAGACGTCATATATCTTTAGAAATCTTCTGAGTAGTCAGATAATAATATAATAACACTAGATTTTGCCCGCGGCTTCGCTCACGTTAAGTTCGATTTTTCCCCTATTTTACCCCTTAGGGATTGAATTTTCAAAAATCCATTCTTAGCGGATGCCTACGTCATAATAACTATCTGTAATATGCCAAACAGCCCAATCCGTCCAGTGCAGTGGTTTGAGTTATGCGTTGATAGATCAGTCAGTCAGTCAATCAGTCAGTCACCTTTTCCTTTTATAATATATTTAGATTGAGATAATATACTTGCACACATAGCCGAGTGTAAGTGTGGTGTACCTACACAGATCACGAGTTCACGACTTTTATATCCGTGTACGATCTGAAAGCCTTGAATCGAGTCTGCTTAAAGTTCGTTCGGAACCAGTTTCTCCTGAGATTTGTATCTGTAAGTTATTGATGTCAAACAAACAATATCGAATTAAATGCAGCTACTGTTTCAGTAGTGTTGCAATTAGGACTAACTGATATAATTGGATAGTAAGTGACAAAAACTGCATTGTAAAATGTTCAAAAAAATACATTATTAAACATTTTCGGGAGTCAAAATAGGTTGACGAAAATTCTTTACCGATTTTTGATTATTTCTTAACTAATGTCCGCCTCCCTAACTTCGTCCGCGTGGATATAGTTTTAAAATCCCTCGGGAACTCTTTGATTTTCCGGGATAAAAAGTAGCATATGTCACTCTCCAGATCATCACCACCCATTCAAAAAATCACATCGATCCGTAGCACCGTTGTGGCGTTATTGAAGGACAAACCAACAAACAAACGCACTTTTGCATATAATATAATACCTATGTATTAGTATGATAATAATATTAGTATAGTAGTAAAATACTTTAGATGGGTTACTAAGTTTGTTTATAACTTAGTTTAAGAAAGAATTTAAAAAATACAACGCATTATTTTTATAAAACGTGGCTCAATAAAACACAAGTTACGACAATTATTGTCGTTAGCCACATCACCTTTAAAAGGGTCATTGAAAACAATATTAAAATACAATGAAACCGCAGCGGATTTACCCGCAGTTATCCGAGAGGATAAAGTATCACGATAACCTTCATGATTGAGGTAAATCTTAAACATCGCTATCACCAGCAAAACGTTTTGTTTATTTAAATTGTATTTGGCATAAAGTGCCAATTTCCACCACCACATTTCACCATTGGAGTCAAGAAAGAACGCAGAAAAAAGAGAGAAGGAAGGAAAGAAAGAAAGAAAGGAAGAAAGAAAGAAAGAAAGAAAGAAAAAACATTTATTTAAGAAAGATCGCTCGCGATTGTCAGTACAGTAATTTTTCAAACTTTTGTTTTGTTACTTTTTAACTATTTTTTTGTTAAGTTTTAATTAGTTATTTATTGTTGTTTGGTTACTATTATTCGCGTGTAGTTTTCTACGATGAGTAAAAAAAGGAAAAGTTTTGCATAGCGCAGACTATTTATTACTTTAATTACCTAATGACTTTTTTAACAGAGGACAAAATTTAAAAACAACGCCCTCAACATTCAAGACGTCATTGCCATGAAAAGCATTGCCAGAAAAGAAAACTTCCGTCACAGTCGTGGTAACATTAAAAAATTTTTGACGATGGTAAAGTATGACTGTCATTTTGTAACGGTCGGCGGCGGCCAACTTGAAACGAACGTGTAGTACGTCTTTATACGTCGGTTAAACGTTACTCGAGAGTTTAAAATATTCGGTGAGTTATGACTTATAACATGCACAGATAACATGAATAAGAACACAAAAATATAATATCTACTCAATTAAATTTAATAATTCCGGACACTCACACAAACACATTAAAATAATTGAATTGTCTATAATTATTGCACTAGCTGATGCCCGCGACTTCGTACGCGTTGATTTAGTTTTTATAATCCCCCGGGAAATCTTTGATTTTCCGGGAGAAAAAGTAGCCTATGTCACTCTCCAGGTCCTCAACTATACCCATGTAAAAAATCTCGTCGATCCGTAGCTTTGTTGCAGCGTGATTGAAGGACAAACCAACAAACACACTTTCGCATTTATAATATTAGTATGATTGGAAAAAAGAACAATCTATTTTGTATAAAAGGTGGTAAGTAGATCACGGTTTGTAATGATAAAAATAGATACTCTAACATAAAATAAAATTATACTATGCGACTGTGCTTTAAAAAGGTTTTGGCGTTGCGTTCGCGGAGATAAACCACAAGATTAAGCACACCGTAGCACAGTAGGATATAAAATTCCGTACAATATTCCAGGCACGTAATGGTTAAGCTTGTTCTAGTCGGTAACAGTGCGTGTAATTTGGTCCTGAGAATTTCAGGTTCTAATAGAGCCTTGGAACTCTTGTGCAGTCAGGACATGTGACAGTAGTAATACGGCTTCAGCCCCCTTAGCCAAATTACACTTCATTGTATCTTATCTCTTTCTAGCTTTCTACGATCGTTAACGCTTGAAGGTTTGGCTAGGGCTACACTAGATGGCGCTGCAACTGATCAAAGACAGAAGTGTATTAATAATATTTCGCGGCATTTTGTATTATAAATGTTTTTTTAGCATTTAAAATGCATAAATTATTCACTGTAACAGTAGTGTCCAATTAAAATGCAGACTATAGTAAATTATATAATTTTATTATTGTGCCTTGTTCGAGTTTCAAAATCGCAAACTAGATGGCGCTGTTGCCCTAAGCAAACCAAGCGTTAACGATCGTAGAAAGAGAATACATACAACGACGTGTAACTTGGCTAAGGGGGCAGCTCAAGCACAACCTGTACAACTCTTGCGCGCGGTATTTTTTTTCGTCAAAACGTTTAAAAATTCAAAGTCGCACAGCTACGAGATTGTCTAAAAATAATTAATTGCTACCGTGTGACGGTCGCAATCACCTCTGATTGGCTGAATTTATGGGGTTCGTGCTGCATCAATGCACCTATTTTAACCAAGATCGAGAGAGTATCAGCCAAGTTCGCCATCGTCACACTGCACTTTAGCAATCATTTTGAGACATCCTGAAGCAGATTGTTGTTTAATTACAGGACTTCAAACTGTTAACTCGTGTACGATTGGCTATACTGGATGACATTTTCCAGTGTCTCGGAAAAAATAGGATATGTGATAAGTAAATGGCATAGAAGCCCATGGTGTCGAACGTTGAAGGAAACGCGTGAGGAAACCTCCACACCTGAGTGTTCTCCACAATTTTCTTAAAGGTGCATGAAGTCGCTAAAACCTTTTCATTCTGACCCATGCTCTGTAGTAGCGACAATAGGTTGAGGTGTTTAATTAATTAATATAAAAAAATATTTTTAAAAAACCAACTTCAAACGCCTGCGCCAGTACAAAGTATCCTAATTTATTGTTGATATTTTAAAAACCACTCAACCGATTTCGGTAAAATTTCAATGGGACAACCTGAAAAGTGTCCTCAATGAAACAAAAAAAAATTCCGACGAATTGATAACCTCCTCCTTTTTTGAAGTCGTTTAAAAAAAAACACGTAACATGCGTCATACAACATAACACCAAACAGCACAATGAAAACCTCCTCGCTCCAATTAAGTCGCTCCAAATAAATAATTTATAATAGGTAGGTGGGCTTCAGGTGTAGGCCGCTTAAATGCAAATCTCAAACGCTTTATTGCAAGAAATAAAATAGGACTAAGTACCTACCATTCAAACGGTAAAAAGAATACTCAGGTTTTGTTAAGCTCTAAAATGTCTTCTTTTAGCAACTCTTAGCTATAATAGCTTTTTATAGTTGGTCAACAACTTCCTTATCTTAACTCATCGTTAGCCCATAACTGGGCACAGGTCTCCTCTCAAATGAGAAGTGTTAACCATAGTGCACGAAGCTAGCCAATTTCAGATTGGCAGACTTCACACACCCTTGAGATGAGAACACTATGGAGAACTCTTTGGCATCCAAGTTTTTTCGCGGTGTTTTCCTTCACCGTTAAAGCAAGTGATATTTAATTGCTTAAAACGCAAATAAATCCGAAAAGGCAGAGATGCATGCCTGGGATCGAACCTCGGACTCCTCGAAATGGAGGTAGAACTTCTAACGCAAATGCTGTCACAGCTTAGGTCGCCTTGCGCGCGGCAAACGAAGCTAAATTCCTGACCAATGTGGCAGAACAGGCAGTTTCATACAGCGGACATGTCGGAGCATCAGCGGCAGTGGTATCGCTGTTATGGTTTCGCGGCGGAAATGTGCTAAGGGCCTCAAATTTTCAATAGTTATTTGATGATGAAGCTACTTTGCAAAACTCGTTGTTAGATGGCCTCCATCACGCCGAATTTTTTTCTTCTTTCTCTAGCATTCTAATGACCAAAACAAGTTAGACGGCCTCCAGATGTCACCAACACATTTTTAATTAAATATCATTAATTCTGATAATCAACGCACACAGTACGCCAACTATAAGACAAAACAGTCGCAATTTTTTGAACCGACTTCAAAAAAGGAGGAGGTTATCAATTCGTCGGAATCTTTTTTTTAATGTATGTTCACCGATTACTCGAAGACGCCTGAACCGATTTTGATAATTATTTTTTTGTTTGAAAGGGTATACTTCCCAGGTGGTTCCATTGAAATTTTATCGAAATCGGTCTAGCGGTTTTAAAAATATCAACAATAAGTTTTATACTTTGTAGTGACGCGAGTGTATGAAGTCTGTTTTTTAAAAATAATTTTTTATATTAAATTATTAACTTTTAAGAGTCAGCATAGTTCTCTAGTTTGTAAACAGTAAAATAATTAAGGGTTTTGACCTGATGTGCAATTTCCATTATTGCATAATGCTTAATTATTTACGTATCTACTAGATATAATATTTTGTTATAATCAAAAATATTATGGGGCCGTAATTCAATTATGCATGTAAAAATTTGTTTAAGGTTGCGATTTCAGTATGCCACTCAGTCTTAATAGTCTTAATTATAGTAGTTAGTCTCGGCCTTAACTGATCCTTTTTGTCAAGTTTTCAAGCACACATTTTTCATTAAAGTTACATTTGAATTAGCTTTACTTATAAAATTAATGAGTATTTAGTACCACCTGAGAGCACCTGAGCTTTAAGTAAAGCTGTCTTAAGTCTGTGTCATATATTACAAAGTTTGAAATTACAAAGAGGCAAACTTTTAATGCCAACTTTATGCTAACATACTTTGCTTTGTACCTACTTGACCTTTCAAACCGTAGATAATAAATAGTACAGAAAGGTAATAACTATCAAGGGCCTTGTCCCAATACTAGTGGTTCACGACGAACTAAGACCTCGCGTTATATGATTTATAATCATCATCATCACATCATCATCATCATTACCGGCAACCCTAAACGGCTCTTTTCCAATTGCAAAGCTCCTCTCAGAGAAGGGTTATAGTCGACCACGCTTGTCCAGCAGACTGCATACAATGAAGAACTCTAATAATTATGATAGCTCCTTAAAAAAAAATTTTTTTTTGTTAAAAAAGAATATTTTGCCAAGCTGAATTTGACTAATACACTCCTTTCTCCTGCAAATAGGCGGAGACTCGTGTTAGGAGTAGGTACACAATATTATACGACAGTAGTCGAATGGTTGGGGATCGAACCATCGACCTTTCAATTTTCTATCTACACCTTTAAGTTTTAACCGTTGGGCTATTGAGACTATTTTATAAATGTATACATAATTAGTAATAGGTAGTGATAATCTAGTGGTTAGGACTCTGGTCTCCTAATCGGGGGATCGCAGGTTCGATCACGGGTACGAACCTCTGACTTTTCGGAGTCATGTGCGTTTAAGCAATTAAATATCACTTGCTTCAACGGTGAAGGAAAACGTCGTGAGGAAACCTGCACAGCTGAGAGTTCTCTAATAATGTTCTCTAAAATAAATTACAATCTCTAGTCTATACAATCTAATAAAATCTGTTCTCTAAATGTTGTTCTGTTGTTCATAATGTTCTCGAAGATGTGTGAAGTACGCCAATTCGCATTGGGCCAGCGTGATGAACTATGGCCTATAACCCTTCTCTGAGAGGAGACCTGCGCTCAGTAGTGAGCGGTTGATTGGTTGCTAATGATGATGATGATGATGATGATGATGATACATAAGTAGTATATAAAATAGACAGAGCTGTTAAATACTTTTTTAACTTCCATCCAATACGCATCCTGGTCAATAACACGTCATCAAGATGACCAAAAGCATCATATTATGGCAAAAGCAACAAAACATCAACACCTACGCTCAAAATCTGCATCAAATTGGCAATAATCTCAAAAAGGTCTGTCTGTAAGAGTTAAGTGGGACGTTGTCGTTACTTTACTAATATAAATGCGAAAGTGTGTTTGTTTGTTTGCTAGTTGCAACGGAGCAACGCGACAAAGTCGCGGGCAAGAGCTCGTAACTGTAAGTATAAAATCTATATTGAGAGATTGAGAAACGAATTAATGGCATTAAAGGCAGGATTTATGTGTAATAATAGTACATTATTGTCGAGGCTCGGAATAAAGCAATTTATGGACGAGTAATATTGGAAGGCCGAGGCGAAGCCGCGAGGACTTCCAAGTGATTTTAAAAGGACGAGGCGCTAGCCTAGGCCTTTTTAAGTAAACGAGGCCATGAATTGCTATTTCGGCCGAGGCTTATATAGTACTTTTCTCTAATTTGCGAGGAAACAACAAAAAAATAATTAAAGAAACTAGGTGACAGACCAATTATTCTTTACCTCCAATTAAACCACGCTCTTTTTGTTCCATCATCATTCTTATTTTTTTAAATTGTATAACTCAGCGAATGAAATGCACATTTAAAACACCTAATCACAGAGGAGAAACACCTAATAGAGGAAAGTGTACATTTTAAAAACCTCGTACCTGTCCAGCAATTTACATTATTGTCCTGTTACGTAATTGCTGGCGCCACGCCAGCAATGAGCCAATTGACGTTTCGTTTTTTTTAAATAAAGAAGCGATTTCCGAGCAAATTTGAGAAAAATTAATTACTTAGTAATAAAATTACGTGGTCATATTGTAGCTATTACTAAGGCCTAAAATATCAACTTTCTATGATTCAAATCAAGAATATTTTAGCCATCCATTTCATAGACATCAAATAATTATTCATTAGGCTTTCTATAAAATTAATATCGTAATCAAGTCGATCAACCTCGGGATTATCGCAATCATATCATTCGACCATGTATTGTCTGTAAAGGCGAATGAAAAATCTAAGAGCGCTAAAACCACATTTGTAAGGGCCAATTTAGACGGTGCCTCGTTCATCGTTCATTTTTGAAAATGAACCGTCTTAATTCGCCTAGACTAAGGGGCGAATTTAGACGGTTCATTTTTCGAGATTTTTTTTCATTTTCGAGGCTACAACATGAGTCATCGAAAATGAACCGTCTAATTTCACCCTTAGGGCAAAGGACCAAAGGGTTCATTTTCGCAAATGAACGATGAACGAGGCACGTCTAAATTGGCCCTAATAATATGGGTACAGAAGAGTCATTCCGCAAAGTCATTTAAATAAATAGTGACTCTTGCTACCACACAATAAAGTGCAATTCAGATCGCACAGCGCTAAATTACTTTTATAAATTACAGGTATATTCACTTAGAAGTTGCCTCTCTTTCTATCGCGTAACTCTTATCCCTTCGGACTTGCGTTAGACCTTTGAATTGACCAAACAAATCGAGCCCGCCGGGTTACTTATAGCTGTATACCTTAAATGCACATTGCGCCTGGCCTGCTGTAACGAAATCTTTCATAAATTCACCTCAAGTCTCAACCCACCGCCGCGGCCGGCCTGCTACTGACCACATGTCCCTCTTGAATGAGAAGAGTTTAGCCATAGTCCACCACGCTGGCCGAGTACGGATTGACAGACTTCACACCCCTTTGAGAACATTAACTAAAAGCTTATCTAGTCTAAAATCAATATTACAATTTACAAAATACCTTATCCGGCATCATCAGTGAAAGTCTGTGCCTGAGGAAACTACTGTAATATTTTTAAAACTCACAACTTTTTCTTTAGCTGCAAAGGAGTTTACATAATCGTATTTTGTTAACACACGTTATCAAACTTTTTTAGGTCTCCCATGTTTATTTTACCTCGGATTCTCGCTCCCTTTGTTATTATAGTGTGTAAAAGGGATGATAAAAGCGGATAACGCCAAGATAATGTATGTAGACATGCGACAGAAAGAATTTCGAACGTAAGGTATAATATAATGCCCTTAGGCCCGCTTGCAGAGACGCCGAGTTAGTTAACCCAGGAATAAATTTGTAATTTTGACAGAAGCTTTATACGAAATCTGTCGAATCTGTGCTTTTAGCCCAGAGTGAGCTGCTAACTCTGGGTTAAAAGGATAACTCAACGTTTCTGCAAATTTTCTGATTCGATTATATGATGTTGTGTTGTGACGTATTAAACGAATCGATTTCATGGAACTAATATTCAAACACACACCTCTTGGCATTTAAGCTACTAGGTATAAGGTTCCTTTTCCATAATAATTTTTTATCACCGCCGACACGTGGAATATTTTCCATTACCACCTTCCTACCTACTACATCATCATTCATCAGACACAAAGTCTACCAACCAAATTATACATGTCATAATAATATTTATTAATTATTCACTTTACGTTACCCAACCTACCTAATGTTTTGCATCCATGCAATAGACCTTTGTCCAACAATGGACATCAATCGATTGGTATCGGTTGATAAAGAAGGATGTTTTACCGTGTTTGCAAATAGTGTTTTTACAATAAATTTCGATAAGGACGCTGGTTATTACGATATTTACTTACATTTATATAACCTGCTGCAACACAGCTTTTACCGATTACCATTCGGTCTGACTCATGCCCAAGGTGTCCCAATTAAACCATAACGTTGTTTACCGACCAACGAGCAAAACCTGTTATACCTACCTAACCTTAAATTGACACTAACGCTAAGATGCAACAAAGTTGTATACTTATTAATATCCGTTTGTTTGTAGTGGTACCTAAAATATCTAAAGATCTCTTTAAGTCTCTAATATTAAAAAAGGGGACAAGAAATTGTATTTTTTGTACTATGGCGTAAGAAAGAACGCATATTTACCTATTGATTTTGGTAAAACCTATTCATCATATTATATTCGTGTCTGTGTTTGTGTGAGTTTAACCGTGCGTGCGTGTGTGTGTAAAAAAGATACAACCGATAAACATCCACAGTTGTAAATCTATCTCTTGAAGGGACTTCCACACGCCTCAGTCTTATGCTGCCTATATCCAGCAGGTGCCTATAACTCGTCTTATCCGTATTTCAAAACAAATATAAAATGTGGCTCGCCCATTTCCACTTCAGCCTTGGGACTCGGTGTAAGTAGCTCTGGTTCTCCTCAGGATCTTCTCATTTCCTATTTGATTACGTAAGGAAATCAGTACTCTCCATCACCCGCTGAGTGATTTGTATAATATAACCAAAATGATAATGCAATTCAAACGTGTTTGTCCAAGGGGATTTTTTTATTACCATACTAGCTGATGCCCGCGACTTCGTCCGCGTGGAAAAAGTTTTTAAAAATTGCTTTTTCGTTGCACTACGCCAGTATCTAGTCCGTACTACGTGGTATAGAGCTACAATAGCAACCCACAATCGACATTTTCTTCAGCCGGTACCCAGCAGCATCAAGAATGAGGAATTGGTACCTAGAGTTCAATGATGTAGCCCAGTGGTGTAACAATGGGGGAGGGTGATTCCTAAACCAAACCGAACGATTGTGAAATTAGGTGAATAGATTGATGTCATCTAAGAATACAAAGCTACTGCACGAAGTTTTTATAAAAGCAAAACGTAAATACTTACATACATATATACATACATACATACATACATAAATACATACATACATACATACATACATACATACATACATACATACATACATACATACATACATACATACATACATACATACATACATACATACATACATACATACATACATACATACATACATACATACATACATACATACATACATACATACATACATACATACATACATACATACATACATACATACATACATACATACATACATACATACATACATACATACATACATACATACATACATACATACATACATACATACATACATACATACATACATACATACATACATACATACATACATACATACATACATACATACATACATACATACATACATACATACATACATACATACATACATACATACATACATACATACATACATACATACATACATACATACATACATACATACATACATACATACATACATACATACATACATACATACATACATACATACATACATACATACATACATACATACATACATACATACATACATACATACATACATACATACATACATACATACATACATACATACATACATACATACATACATACATACATACATACATACATACATACATACATACATACATACATACATACATACATACATACATACATACATACATACATACATACATACATACATACATACATACATACATACATACATACATACATACATACATACATACATACATACATACATACATACTAACATACATAATTGCCGCGTAATTAAAAGATAAATACGTGAAACGTAGCATGCGGAAATCCCGCGGGAACTGTTTGTTTTCCCGGGATATAAAGTAGCTTTTGTCACTTTTCAGGTCCTCAAATATGCCTATCAAAAAACCACGTCAATCTGTAACTCCGTTGGCGCATAATTGAAGGATTAATATTTGAAAAGTAGCATACGAATATCCCGCGGGAACTGTTTGTTTTCCCGGGATTAAAAGTAGCCTTTGTCACTTTTCAAGTCCTCAACTATGCCTATCCAATAAACCACGTCAATCTGTAACTCCGTTGGCGCATAATTGAAGGATAAATATGTGAAAGTAGCATACTAATATCCCGCAGCAACCGTTGGTTTTCCCGGGATAAAAAGTAGCCTTTGTCATTTTTCAGGCCCTTAACTTCACCTGTGCAAAAAAATCACGTCAATCTAAAACTCCATTGCGCGTATTTTGAAGGACAAATGCGTAAAAAATAGCGATGCTATCCCGCAGGAACTGTTTGCTTTTCCGGGATAAAAAGTAGCCTATGTGCTATTCCAGACTATAATCTATGTCTGTGCCAAATTTCAGCAAAATCGGTTCATTCGTTGTCGCGTTAAAGAGTAACAAACATCCATCCATCCATCCATCCATCCATCCAAACATCCATACATCCATCCTCACAAACTTTCGCATTTATAATATTAGTAGGATTTTATTCTTAATCAGTTCCTTTAAGATTTACTTATATCGTGACCACAAATACGTGATTCTTAATTTTTTCCTCATAGTAACATTATGACGAAGGTTTATAAATACCTTTTTTATTCTTTCAAAACTCAACATGTTCAGTTAAGAGCCAACTTATTCTCATTATACATAAAAAATCCGAGCTGATTTTTTCCACTTGTTTCACATTGATGTTATTAATTAGATAAAACTATTTCCTCGGAACGTAAATAATTTTATTTTACTACGCGCAAATTTTTCCATCGTCAAATACATGCTCATCTTTAAGTATATTTTTCTAGCAATCTCAATGTGCGGACTGAAAACTGAATGGTCTAAGATACGGTATAAGAAATTTATACCCTCATCTGTTATTTAATAGTGAAGTAAGAAATAAATTATACATAATATACTCATCGAGCTAATATCGCGAATAGGTTGCCAATTAAATTGCTTGTGGATAATATTTACATTTAAAATCTAGGCAACCATGGATTGGATCAACTTTTTAATAAGGCAACCTAATACAGTTAGATTCAGAATAAATTTAGCTTTAATTTGATTTATAATACGATTAAATAACTGATGAGACTATAACTCGCCTGCTTATACAAAGGCAACCTAATTACTTTTTTTTAATTCTGTATGTTCTCTTATCTAGTGTACGATTCTTTTAAATAACTAATGAGAAAAGTATATTTAATTAATTAATTTGTTTAATATTATCCGCACGCAATTTAACTAGGCAACCTATTCGAGATATTATGTTGATGAGTATATTATGATCTATCATTTATTTCTTATCTCCAATAAATAACAGATGAGGGTATATAAATTTCTTATACCGGATCTCGTACTAGTAAGGTCGACGATTCGATCCCTACCCGTCTTTCAAATAAATTAATATGTGTGAGTTTTTTGTCATTTATTACTTCTCTATTTTTAATTGGTTAAAGTTTTTAACCAATTAATAAAACTTAATACTCTGAAGAGATGTAGGATGAGGAGTTAATTTTTCTATTATTTATTTGATAAAAAACTCAGTAAAATAATAATTAATGATTACTCAACTTTTTAGGGTTCCGTACCAAAATGGTAAAAATGGAACCCTTAAGGTGAGACTTTCTCCGTCCGTCCGTCCGTCCGTCCGTCCGTCTGTCACAGTCGATTATTTCAGTAACTATTAAAGCTATCGACATGAAATTTGGCATAGTTGTGTATAATAGTGGCGCAACATCATTGGAATAAAGAAAAATCGAAAATTATTTTTAGTTTGATTAAAAAAGGGGGAAAATCGGGGGTTTGAAATTTCAAAGTAAGAAAATTATAACGAGTGGGGTATCATATGAAAGGCCTTTACTTGTGCATTCTAAAACAGTTTTTTATTTATTTCTATATATAATAGTTTTTGAGTAATCGGCCAAAATGTCGAAAAAAATACCGTTCCCTCCCCTTATCTCCGAAGTTTACCAATAGAAAAATCTGAAATAATTATGGTCAATAGAGCTTTATGTATATTTTACAGGAAAAATAAAATCAACGCGAAAATTATTTTAGTTTAATAAAAAAAGGGGGGAAAATCAGGGGTTTGAAATTTCAAAGTAAGATAATTATACCGAGTGGGGTATCATATGAAAGGCCTTTACTTGTGCATTCTAAATCAGTTTTTTATTTATTTCTATCTATAATAGTTTTTGAGTAATCGGCCAAAATGTTAAAAAAAATACCGTTCCCCCCCCTTATCTCCGAAGTTTACCAATCGAAAAATCTGAAATAATTATGGTCAATAGAGGTTTATGTATATTTTATAGGAAAAATAAAACTAACGCTCTAACTAGCATAGTTTTTTTTATATTAACAATAAACCTCTACAAACAAAGTTAACGATAAATAAGCAAATTAATATAATACTAGTAGGGCGCGTGGGTGCGCGGCCCGCAAGCGGACCGCGGTTTTTCTACTCGTAAAGTAGACTTTCAGGTCCTGATCATTTTCTATTTAAAAACCACTATGCCATCTTTTAATCTCCCTGAGATAGACACCTATGAAATTCTTATAGCTGCTATCTTGAATCCGCCATTTTGAAATTTTTTCAGCTCACTGTCAATTGGATGATGTTTCGAGTATTTTTTGGCTGAGCAGCCCCCACCTGTCTTAAATACCCTGGCCATGCTCCTCACCCAGCTTCCAAATCCTCGATCAGCATTATTTTCCATATTTTTTTCTCCGAAACATTTGTCAGGATCAGAATTCTTCCATAAAAACAAATTTTGAAAAGGAACCTTCGTCTTGCATAGTTTGTATGGAAAAATAAATTCCGCCATCTTGAATTTTTTTTCAATTCACCAAGACGTAGACCTTCGGGTTCTGATCATCTTTTGCCAAGAAACCACTCTTCCATCTTGTATACTCTCCGAGATAGACACCGACGAAGTTTGTATGGCCGCCATCTTGAATCCGCCATTTTGAATTTTTTTCAGCTCACTGTCAATTGGATGAGGTTTCGAGTATTTTTTGTTTGAGCATCTCCCACCTATCTTCAACACCCTGGCCGTGCTCCTCACCCACCTTCCAAACCCTCGATCATCATATCTCATCATTTGTCAGAATGAGAATTCTTCTATAAAAACAAATTTTGAAAAGGAACCGTATCAAAGTCTTGCATATAGTTCTCGGCTTCTAGGCTCTTCAATATTCGCCATATATTTTGTATAGAGAAAAAACATTCCGCCATCTTGGATTTTTTTCTATTCATCAAATAGACCTTTGGGTCCTGATCATCTTTTGCCAAGAAATCACTCTTCCATCTTTTATACTCCCCGAGATAGACACCGACGAAATTTGTATGGCAGCCATCTTTTTTCCGCCATTTTGAATTTTTTTTCAGCTCACTGCAAATTGGATGAGGTTTCGAGTGACATTTGTTCGAGCACCCCCCACCTATCTTCGATACCCTGGCCGTGCTCTTCATCCGTCTCCGAAATCCTCAATCATCAGCTCTCTCCATATTTTTCCTCCGAATGAATTTTTTTCCTTTATACGAAACCATCGGTGAAAAAAAAATTTTTCATACAAAATTTTACAGGAGAGGTGATCAATGAGTCAGTCAGTGAATCAGTCAATCAGCCCCAGCAGCTATATATATATTAACTAGCGTTTGCTCGGTGCGCGAGCTGCTAAAGCAGCTCGCGGGAAGTGTTATTGCTACAAGTAGGGCGCGTGGGTGCGCGGCCCGCTAAAGCGGACCGCGATTGTTCGGCTTTATTTATTTCGCTCGGTGCGCGAGCTGCTAAAGCAGCTCGCGGGAAGTGTTTTACTAAAAGTAAGGCGCGTGGGTGCGCGGCCCGCTAAAGCGGACCGCGATTGTTCGGCTTTATTTATTTCGCTCGGTGCGCGAGCTGCTAAAGCAGCTCGCGGGAAGTGTTTTACTAAAAGTAAGGCGCGTGGGTGCGCGGCCCGCTAAAGCGGACCGCGATTTTTTTATTCATCAAGTAGACTTTCGGATTCTGGTCATCTTTTGCCAAAAAATTTTTTTCAGCACACCCCACCTATCTGCAATAACTTGGCCGTGCTCCTCATTCACAAAAGAAAAAAAAAGAAAAAAAAAAGAAAAAAAGAAAATGAAAAATGAAAAAAAAGCAAATAAATGAAAAATGAAAAAAAAGAAAAAAAAAGGAAAATAAGAAAAAAGAAAAAAAAAAGAAAATGAAAAATGAAAAAAAAAAATAAAAAAAAAGGAAAAAAGAAAAGAAAAAAGAAAAAAAAAGAAAATGAAAAATGAAAAAAAAGTAAAAGAAAAAGAAAAAATCGGCTAAGTGCGAGTCGAGCCTCGCTCTTATAGGGTTCCGTTAAAAAAAAAAGTTAAAATATTTTCATTTACCCATGGAAATATTTTTATTGAATTTTTTTTAATTTAATTTAATTTTTATTATTTGTTGTTATAGCGGCAATAGAAATACATAATATTTGAAAATTTCATCTGTCTATCTATTACGATTTACGAGATACAGCCCGCTGACAGACGGACGGACGGACGGACGGATAGTGTAGGCTTAGTAATAGGGTTCCGTTGGTACCCTTTGGGTACGGAACCCTAAAAAGGAAAAACGAAAAAGAAAAGAAAAAAGTAAAAGCAAAGTGGGACGCCTGGCAGATGTGAAACATCGACATTATTTTGTAAAAGTAATATGCAGAAAAGAACATAATATACTACAATATAACACACTATATTACAATATATTACAAATATAACATAATATAACATAATACAACACGATATAACACAATATAATATAATATAGCACAGTATATTACGAATATAACATAATATAGCACCATACAACATAAAATAATGCAATATATTACAATATAACACAATATAATATAATAAGAAACAATATATTACAAATACAACATAATATAACATGATATAACATAATATAATATAACACGCTATAACACAATATATTGCAAATATAACGCAATATAACATAATATAACATAATATAATACCATTTAACATAATATAATACAATATATTACAATACAACACGATATACTACAATATAGCACCATACAACATAAAATAATGCAATATATTACAATATAACACAATATAATATAATATAATACAATATATTACAAATACAACATAATATAACATGATATAACATAATATAATACCATTTAACATAAAATATACAATATATAATAATACAACACGATATAACACAATATAATATAATAAGAAACAATATATTACAAATATATCATAATATAACATAATACAACACGATATTACACAATATAATATAATATAGCACAGTATATTACGAATATAACATAATATAGCACCATACAACATAAAATAATGGAATATATTACAATATAACACAATATATTACAAATATAACATAATATAATATAGTATAATACGATATACTACAATATAGCACCATACCACATAAAAGAATGCAATATATTACAATATAACACAATATATTACAAATATAACAAAATATAATATAGTATAACACGATATAACACAATATAATATAATATAATACAATATATTACAAATATAACATAATATAATACCATTTAACATAAAATATACAATATATTATAATACACGATATTATACAACATATTATGAACATAACATAATATAATGTAACACGCTATAACACAATATAATACAATATATTGCAAATATAACGCAATATAACATAATATAACACGATATAACACAATATAATATAATAAGAATCAATATATTACAAATAAAACATAATATAACATAATATTATACAATATATAACAAATACAACATAATATAACATGATATAACATAATATAATACAATATATTACGAATATAACATAATATAACATAATACCATTTAACATAAAATAATACATTATACTACAATACAACACGATATACTACAATATATTATGAACATAACATAATATAATATAACACGCTATAACACAATATAATACAATATATTGCAAATATAACGCAATACAACACGATATAACACAATATAATATAATAAGAAACAATATATTACAAATATAACATAATACAACACGATATAACACAATATAATATAATATAGCACAGTATATTACGAATATAATATAATATTATACAATATATAACAAATACAACATAATATAACATGATATAACATAATATAATACCATTTAACATAAAATATACAATATATTATAATAAAACACGATATAACACAATATAACACAATATAATACCGTATAACATAATATAATAAAATATAATATAATATAATATAATATAATATAATAGAACTAACTATAACACAATATAATACAAATTATATTACAAATATAACATAATATAATATAGTATAACACGATTTAACACAATATAATATAATACCATACACCATAAAATAATACTACCCCTACCCCTACCCCTACCGCTACCTCTACCCCTACCCCCACCCCTACCGCTACCGCTACCACTACAGCTACCCCTACCGCTACCCCTACCCCTTCCCCGTACCCGCCCCTACCCCTACCCCGACCCCTACCCCTACCCCTACACCTATTCCTACCCCTACCCCTACCCCTACTCCGACCCTTAACCATAACCCTACCGCTACCCCTACCCCTTCCCCTACCCCTACCCCTACCCCTACCCCAACCCCTACCCCGACCCCTACCCCGACCGCTACCCCTACCCCGTATAGCCAGGCCAGTATATTTTTCTTTTTTAATTCTCCGAGATCTAAGACACCTATGAACCTATCAAAATCATGCCTCAATGTCTTGCATAGTTCCCAACTTCTAGTCCCTTCAATATTCCCCATACATTTTGTATGGGAAAAAAAAGTTCCGCCATCTTGAATTTTTTTCCTACTCACCAGGTAGACCTCCGGGTTGTGATCATCTTTTGTAGAGAAACCGCTCCTCCATCTTTTATAGTCTCCGAGAGAGAGACGGACAAAATTTGCCGCCATTTTTTTTCCGCCATTTTGGAATTTTTTTTCAACTCACTGGCAACTGCTCGAGGTTTCGAATGACATTTGGTCGAGCACCCTTCACCTATCTTCTATACCCTGGCCGTGCCCCTCGCCCGTCTCCGAACTCCTCACTCATCAGCTCTCTCCACCTTTCTCCGAGTCACATTCTTTGAGCTCTATACGACACCATGGGTGAAAAAAATTTTTTTCATACAAAATTTTACAGGAGAGGGGTCGGAAATTTGAGACGTCACAGCTCGGCCGCCATCTTGTTTTTTTATTTTTTTTTACTTTTTCTGTTAATCGTTTACTAATTTCTACAATAATCCAAAATTTCAAAGAAATCGGTTGGAAAACAAAAGAGTTGCAAGAATCACGTCGGCCGCCATCTTGTTTTTCCGAAATGTCATAATTTTTCCCCACTCGAATCCCCCACCCGGACATATCTCCCCTACATCATTGTATCGTTTTTTGTCTCTTTCTAGGAGAACAATTATGTCAATCAGTGAGTGTGTCAGTCAGTCAGTGGTAATCGAGCTATATATATTATAACTAGCGTTTGCTCGGTGCGCGAGCTGCTAAAGCAGCTCGCGGGAAGTGTTATTACTAAAGGTAAGGCGCGTGGGTGCGCGGCCCGCTAAAGCGGACCGCGAATTTTTTTTCTCATCAAGTAGACCTTCGGATTCTGGTCATCTTTTGCCAAAAAGTTTGTTCGAGCACACCCCCACCTATCTGCAATAACCTGGCCGTGCTCCTCATTCACAAAAGAAAAAGAAAAAAAAAGAAAAAAAGAAAAGAAAAAAAGAAAAGAAAAAAAGAAGAAAGAAAAAAGAAAAATCAATATTCGCCATATATTTCGCATGGGAAAAAAATCCGCCATCTTGTTTTTTTTCATGATCATCAAGTAGAGCTTTGGGTCTTGATCATCTGTTGCCAAGAAACTACTCTTCCATCTTTTATACTCTCCGAGATAGACACCAGAGAAAGTTTCTATGGCCGCCATCTTGAATCCGCCATTTTGGAGTTTTTTTTTTCAACTCCCTGCTAATTGGATGTGGTTTCGAGTAATTTTTGTTGGAGCAAAATCAATGTCTTGCATAGTTCCCAACTTCTAGTCCCTTCAATATTCCCCATACATTTTGTATGGGGGGAAAAAAAAACCGCCATCTTGAATTTTTTTCCTACTCACCAGGTAGACCTCCGGGTTGTGATCATCTTTTGTCGAGAAACCGCTCCTCCATCTTTTATAGTCTCCGAGAGAGAGACGGACAAAATTTGCCGCCATTTTTTTTCCGCCATTTTGGAATTTTTTTTCAACTCACTGGCAACTGCTTGAGGTTTCGAATGACATTTGGTCCAGCACCCTCCACCTATCTTCTATACCCTGGCCGTGCCCCTCGCCCGTCTCCGAACTCTTCACTCATCAGCTCTTTCCACCTTTCTCCGAGTCACATTCTTTGAGCTCTATACGACACCATGGGTGAAAAAAATTTTTTTCATACAAAATTTTACAGGAGAGGGGTGGAAATTTGAGACGTCCCAGCTCGGCCGCCATCTTGTTTTTTTAATTTTTTTCACTTTTTCTGTTAATCGTTTACTAATTTCTACAATAATCCAAGATTTCAAAGAAATCGGTTGGAAAACAAAAGAGTTGCAAGATTCACGTCGGCCGCCATCTTGTTTTTCCGAAATGTCTTAATTTTTCCCCACTCGAATCCCCCACCCGAACATATCTCCCGTACATCATTTTATCGTTTTTTGTCTCTTTCTAGGAGAACAATTATGTCAATGAGTCAGTGAATCAGTCAGTGAGTGGTAATCGAGCTATATATATTATAACTAGTATTTCGCTCGGTGCGCGAGCTGCTAAAGCAGCTCGCGGGAAGTGTTTTACTAAAAGTAAGGCGCGTGGGTGCGCGGCCCGCTAAAGCGGACCGCGATTGTTCGGCTTTATTTATTTCGCTCGGTGCGCGAGCTGCTAAAGCAGCTCGCGGGAAGTGTTATTACTACAAGTAGGGCGCGTGGGTGCGCGGCCCGCTAAAGCGGACCGCGATTTTTTTACTCATCAAGTAGCCCTTCGGATTCTGGTCATCTTTTGCCAAAAAATTTGTTCGAGCACACCCCACCTATCTGTAATAACCTGGCCGTGCTCCTCATTCACAAAAGAAAAAGAAAAAAAAAGAAAAAAAATGAAAAAAAAGAAAAAAAACAAATGTAAAATGAAAAAAAAAAAAAGAAAAAAAGCCCTATGAACCTATCAAAACCAATGTCTTGCATAGTTCCCAACTTCTAGTCCCTTCAATATTCCCCATACATTTAGTATGGAAAAAAAAAGTCCGCCATCTTGAATTTTTATCCTACTCACCAGGTAGACCTCCGGGTTTCGATCATCTTTTGTCGAGAAACCGCTCCTCCATCTTTTATAGTCTCCGAGAGAGAGACGGACAAAATTTGCCGCCATTTTTTTTCCGCCATTTTGGAATTTTTTTTCAACTCACTGGCAACTGCTCGAGATTTCGAATGACATTTGGTCGAGCACCCTCCACCTATCTACTATACCCTGGCCGTGCCCCTCGCCCGTCTCCGAACTCCTCACTCATCAGCTCTCGCCACCTTTCTCCGAGTCACATTCTTTGAGCTCTATACGACACCATGGGTGAAAAAAATTTTTTTCATACAAAATTTTACAGGAGAGGGGTCTGAAATTTGAGACGTCACAGCTCGGCCGCCATCTTGTTTTTTTAATTTTTTCACTTTTTCTGTTAATCGTTTACTAATTTCTACAATAATCCAAAATTTCAAAGAAATCGGTTGGAAAACAAAAGAGTTGCAAGATTCACGTCGGCCGCCATCTTGTTTTTCCGAAATGTCATAATTTTCCCCAACTCGAATCCCCCACCTGGACATATCTCCCCTACATCATTATATCGATTTCCGTCTCCTTCTAGGAGAACAACCCTGTCAATGAGTGAGTGAGTGAGTTAGTGAGTGTGTCAGTCAGTGGTAATCGAGCTATATATATTATAATAATAACTAGCATTTGCTCGGTGCGCGAGCTGCTAAAGCAGCTCGCGGGAAGTGTTATTGCTACAAGTAGGGCGCGTGGGTGCGCGGCCCGCTAAAGCGGACCGCGATTGTTCGGCTTTGTTTATTTCGCTCGGTGCGCGAGCTGCTAAAGCAGCTCGCGGGAAGTGTTATTACTACAAGTAGGGCGCGTGGGTGCGCGGCCCGCTAAAGCGGACCGCGATTTTTTTACTCATCAAGTAGCCCTTCGGATTCTGGTCATCTTTTGCCAAAAAATTTGTTCGAGCACACCCCACCTATCTGCAATAACCTGGCCGTGCTCCTCATTCACAAAAGAAAAAGAAAAAAAAAGAAAAAAAAAGAAAAAAAAGAAAAAAAGCAAATGTAAAATGAAAAAAAAGAAAAAGAAAAAAAGCCCTATGAACCTATCAAAATCAATGTCTTGCATAGTTCCCAACTTCTAGTCCCTTCAATATTCCCCATACATTTTGTATGGGAAAAAAAAAATCCGCCATCTTGAATTTTTTTCCTACTCACCAGGTAGACCTCCGGGTTTTGATCATCTTTTGTCGAGAAACCGCTCCTCCATCTTTTATAGTCTCCGAGAGAGAGACGGACAAAGTTTGCCGCCATTTTTTTTCCGCCATTTTGGAATTTTTTTTCAACTCACTGGCAACTGCTCGAGGTTTCGAATGACATTTGGTCGAGCACCCTCCACCTATCTTCTATACCCTGGCCGTGCCCCTCGCCCGTCTCCGAACTCCTCACTCATCAGCTCTCTCCACCCTTCTCCGAGTCACATTCTTTGAGCTCTATACGACACCATGGGTGAAAAAAATTTTTTTCATACAAAATTTTACAGGAGAGGGGTCGGAAATTTGAGACGTCACAGCTCGGCCGCCATCTTGTTTTTTTAATTTTTTTCACTTTTTCTGTTAATCGTTTACTAATTTCTACAATAATTCAAAATTTCAAAGAAATCGGTTGGAAAACAAAAGAGTTGCAAGATTCACGTCGGCCGCCATCTTGTTTTTCCGAAATGTCATAATTTTCCCCAACTCGAATCCCCCCCCAAACACATCTCCCGAACATCATTATATCGATTTCCGTCTCCTTCTAGGAGAACAACCCTGTCAATGAGTGAGTCAGTGAGTGAGTGGTAATCGAGCTATATATATTATACTAGTGTTTGCTCGGTGCGCGAGCTGCTAAAGCAGCTCGCGGGAAGTGTTGTTGCTACAAGTAGGGCGCGTGGGTGCGCGGCCCGCTAAAGCGGACCGCGATTGTTCGGCTTTATTTATTTCGCTCGGTGCGCGAGCTTCTAAAGCAGCTCGCGGGAAGTGTTTTACTAAAAGTAAGGCGCGTGGGTGCGCGGCCCGCTAAAGCGGACCGCGATTGTTCGGCTTTATTTATTTCGCTCGGTGCGCGAGCTGCTAAAGCAGCTCGCGGGAAGTGTTATTACTACAAGTAGGGCGCGTGGGTGCGCGGCCCGCTAAAGCGGACCGCGATTTTTTACTCATCAAGTAGACCTTCGGATTCTGGTCATCTTTTGCCAAAAAATTTGTTCGAGCACACCCCACCTATCTGCAATAACCTGGCCGTGCTCCTCATTCACAAATGAAAAAGAAAAAAAAAGAAAAAAAGCAAATGTAAAATGAAAAAAAAGAAAAAGAAGAAGGCCCTATGAACCTATCAAACTCATTGTCTTGCATAGTTCCCAACTTCTAGTCCCTTCAATATTCCCCATACATTTTGTATGGAAAAAAAATCCGCCATCTTGAATTTTTTTCCTACTCACCAGGTAGACCTCCGGGTTGTGATCATCTTTTGTCGAGAAACCGCTCCTCCATCTTTTATAGTCTCCGAGAGAGAGACGGACAAAATTTGCCGCCATTTTTTTTCCGCCATTTTGGAATTTTTTTTCAACTCACTGGCAACTGCTCGAGGTTTCGAATGACATTTGGTCGAGCACCCTCCACCTATCTTCTATACCCTGGCCGTGCCCCTCGCCCGTCTCCGAACTCCTCACTCATCAGCTCTCTCCACCTTTCTCCGAGTCACATTCTTTGAGCTCTATACGACACCATGGGTGAAAAAAATTTTTTTCATACAAATTTTTACAGGAGAGGGGTGGAAATTTGAGACGTCACAGCTCGGCCGCCATCTTGTTTTTTTAATTTTTTTCACTTTTTCTGTTAATCGTTTACTAATTTCTACAATAATCCAAAATTTCAAAGAAATCGGTTGGAAAACAAAAGAGTTGCAAGATTCACGTCGGCCGCCATCTTGTTTTTCCGAAATGTCATAATTTTTCCCCACTCGAATCCCCCACCCGGACATATCTCCCCTACATCATTCTATCGTTTTTTGTCTCTTTCTAGGAGAACAATTATGTCAATCAGTGAGTGTGTCAGTCAGTCAGTGGTAATCGAGCTATATATATTATAACTAGCGTTTGCTCGGTGCGCGAGCTGCTAAAGCAGCTCGCGGGAAGTGTTATTGCTACAAGTAGGGCGCGTGGGTGCGCGGCCCGCTAAAGCGGACCGCGATTTTTTTACTCATCAAGTAGACCTTCGGATTCTGGTCATCTTTTGCCAAAAAAATTGTTCGAGCACACCCCACCCATCTGCAATAACCTGGCCGTGCTCCTCATTCACAAAAGAAAAAGAAAAAAAAAAGAAAAAAAGCAAATGTAAAATGAAAAAAAAGAAAAAGAAAAAAAGCCCTATGAACCTATCAAAATCAATGTCTTGCATAGTTCCCAACTTCTAGTCCCTTCAATATTCCCCATACATTTTGTATCGAAAAAAAAAATCCGCCATCTTGAATTTTTTTCCTACTCACCAGGTAGACCTCCGGGTTGTGATCATCTTTTGTCGAGAAACCGCTCCTCCATCTTTTATAGTCTCCGAGAGAGAGACGGACAAAATTTGCCGCCATTTTTTTTCCGCCATTTTGGAATTTTTTTTCAACTCACTGGCAACTGCTCGAGGTTTCGAATGACATTTGGTCGAGCACCCTCCACCTATCTTCTATACCCTGGCCGTGCCCCTCGCCCGTCTCCGAACTCCTCACTCATCAGCTCTCTCCACCTTTCTCCGAGTCACATTCTTTGAGCTCTATACGACACCATGAGTGACAAAAAATTTTTTCATACAAAATTTTACAGGAGAGGGGTCGGAAATTTGAGACGTCACAGCTCGGCCGCCATCTTGTTTTTTTAATTTTTTTCACTTTTTCTGTTAATCGTTTACTAATTTCTACAATAATTCAAAATTTCAAAGAAATCGGTTGGAAAACAAAAGAGTTGCAAGAATCACGTCGGCCGCCATCTTGTTTTTCCGAAATGTCATAATTTTTCCCAACTCTAATCCCCCCCCCAAACACATCTCCCGAACATCATTATATCGATTTCCGTCTCCTTCTAGGAGAACAACCCTGTCAATGAGTGAATCAGTCAGTGAGTGAATCAGTGGTAATCGAGCTATATATATTATAACTAGCGTTTGCTCGGTGCGCGAGCTGCTAAAGCAGCTCGCGGGAAGTGTTTTACTAAAAGTAAGGCGCGTGGGTGCGCGGCCCGCTAAAGCGGACCGCGATTGTTCGGCTTTATTTATTTCGCTCGGTGCGCGAGCTGCTAAAGCAGCTCGCGGGAAGTGTTATTACTACAAGTAGGGCGCGTGGGTGCGCGGCCCGCTAAAGCGGACCGCGATTGTTCGGCTTTATTTATTTCGCTCGGTGCGCGAGCTGCTAAAGCAGCTCGCGGGAAGTGTTATTACAACAAGTAGGGCGCGTGGGTGCGCGGCCCGCTAAAGCGGACCGCGATTTTTTTACTCATCAAGTAGACCTTCGGATTCTGGTCATCTTTTGCCAAAAAATTTGTTCGAGCACACCCCACCTATCTGCAATAACCTGGCCGTGCTCCTCATTCACAAAAGAAAAAGAAAAAAAAAGAAAAAAAAATGAAAAAAAAAAACAAAAAAAACAAATGTAAAATGAAAAAAAAGAAAAAGAAAAAGAGCCCTATGAACCTATCAAAATCAATGTCTTGCATAGTTCCCAACTTCTAGTCCCTTCAATATTCCCCATATACATTTTGTATGGAAAAAAAAAATCCGCCATCTTGAATTTTTTTCCTACTCACCAGGTAGACCTCCGGGTTTTGATCATCTTTTGTCGAGAAACCGCTCCTCCATCTCTTATAGTCTCCGAGCGAGAGACGGACAAAATTTGCCGCCATTTTTTTTCCGCCATTTTGGATTTTTTTTTCAACTCACTGGCAACTGCTCGAGGTTTCGAATGACATTTGGTCGAGCACCCTCCACCTATCTTCTATACCCTGGCCGTGCCCCTCGCCCGTCTCCGAACTCCTCACTCATCAGCTCTCTCCACCTTTCTCCGAGTCACATTCTTTGAGCTCTATACGACACCATGGGTGAAAAAAATTTTTTTCATACAAAATTTTACAGGAGAGGGGTGGAAATTTGAGACGTCACAGCTCGGCCGCCATCTTGTTTTTTTAATTTTTTTCACTTTTTCTGTTAATCGTTTACTAATTTCTACAATAATCCAAAATTTCAAAGAAATCGGTTGGAAAACAAAAGAGTTGCAAGATTCACGTCGGCCGCCATCTTGTTTTTCCGAAATGTCATAATTTTTCCCCACTCGAATCCCCCACCCGAACATATCTCCCGAACATCATTATATCGATTTCCGTCTCCTTCTAGGAGAACAATTATGTCAATGAGTGAGTGAGTGAGTGAGTGAGTGGTAATCGAGCTATATATATTATAACTAGTATTTCGCTCGGTGCGCGAGCTGCTAAAGCAGCTCGCGGGAAGTGTTTTACTAAAAGTAAGGCGCGTGGGTGCGCGGCCCGCTACAGCGGACCGCGATTGTTCGGCTTTATTTATTTCGCTCGGTGCGCGAGCTGCTAAAGCAGCTCGCGGGAAGTGTTATTGCTACAAGTAAGGCGCGTGGGTGCGCGGCCCGCTAAAGCGGACCGCGATTTTTTTACTCATCAAGTAGCCCTTCGGATTCTGGTCATCTTTTGCCAAAAAATTTGTTCGAGCACACCCCACCTATCTGCAATAACCTGGCCGTGCTCCTCATTCACAAATGAAAAAGAAAAAAAAGAAAAATAAAAAAAAAAAATAAAAAAAAAACAAATGTAAAATGAAAAAAAGAAAAAGAAAAAAAGCCCTATGAACCTATCAAAATCAATGTCTTGCATAGTTCCCAACTTCTAGTCCCTTCAATATTCCCCATACATTTTGTATGGGGAAAAAAAAAATCCGCCATCTTGAATTTTTTTCCCACTCACCAGGTAGACCTCCGGGTTTTGATCATCTTTTGTCGAGAAACCGCTCCTCCATCTTTTATAGTCTCCGAGAGAGAGACGGACAAAATTTGCCGCCATTTTTTTTCCGCCATTTTGGAATTTTTTTTCAACTCACTGGCAACTGCTCGAGGTTTCGAATGACATTTGGTCGAGCACCCTCCACCTATGTACTATACCCTGGCCGTGCCCCTCGCCCGTCTCCGAACTCCTCACTCATCAGCTCTCGCCACCTTTCTCCGAGTCACATTCTTTGAGCTCTATACGACACCATGGGTGAAAAAAATTTTTTTCATACAAAATTTTACAGGAGAGGGGTGGAAATTTGAGACGTCACAGCTCGGCCGCCATCTTGTTTTTTTAATTTTTTTCACTTTTTCTGTTAATCGTTTACTAATTTTTACAATAATCCAAAATTTCAAAGAAATCGGTTGGAAAACAAAAGAGTTGCAAGATTCACGTCGGCCGCCATCTTGTTTTTCCGAAATGTCATAATTTTTCCCCACTCGAATCCCCCACCCGAACATATCTCCCGTACATCATTTTATCGTTTTTTGTCTCTTTCTAGGAGAACAATTATGTCAATCAGTGAGTCAGTCAGTCAGTGGTAATCGAGCTATATATATTATAATAACTAGCGTTTGCTCGGTGCGCGAGCTGCTAAAGCAGCTCGCGGTAAATGTTTTACTAAAAGTAAGGCGCGTGGGTGCGCGGCCCGCTAAAGCGGACCGCGATTTTTTTACTCATCAAGCGGATTCTGGACATCTTTTGACAAAAAATTTGTTCGAGCACATCCCACCTATCTGCAATAACCTGGCCGTGCTCCTCATTCACAAAAGAAAAAGAAAAAAAATGAAAAAAAGAAAAATATAAAAAAAAGGAAAAAGAAAGAAAAAAAAGAAAAAGAAAAAAGCAAATAAATGAAAAATGAAAAAGAAAGATAAAAGAAAAAAAAAAGAAAAAAAAAAGAAAATGAAAAATGAAAAAAAAATAAAAATAAATAAAAGGAAAAAATAAAAGAAAAAAGAAAAAAAAAGAAAAAAGAAAAAGAAAAAAAGCAAATAAATGAAAAATGGAAAAAAAAAGAAAAAAGAAAATGAAAAATGAAAAAAAGGAAAAGAAAATGAAAAAAGGAAAAACGAAAAAGAAAAGAAAAAAGTAAAAGCAAAAGAAAAAGAAAAAAAGAAGAGAAAAAAAAGAAAAAAAAGAAAAAAGAAACAAAAAGAAGAAAAAAAAAGAAAAATCAATATTTGCCATATATTTCGCATGGAAAAAAAATCCGCCATCTTGAATTTTTATCCGTTCATCAGGTAGACCTTCGGTTCTTTATCATCTTTCGCCAAGAAACCACTCTTCCATCTTTTATACTCTCCGAGATAGACACCAGAGAAAGTTTCTATGGCCGCCATCTTGAATCCGCCATTTTGGAGTTTTTTTTTCAAGTCCCTGCTAATTGGATGTGGTTTCGAGTAATTTTTGTTGGTTGAAAATCAATGTCTTGCATAGTTCCCAACTTCTAGTCCCTTCAATATTCCCCATACATTTAGTATGGAAAAAAAAAACCGCCATCTTGAATTTTTTTCCTACTCACCAGGTAGACCTCCGGGTTTTGATCATCTTTTGTCGAGAAACCGCTCCTCCATCTTTTATAGTCTCCGAGAGAGAGACGGACAAAATTTGCCGCCATTTTTTTTCCGCCATTTTGGAATTTTTTTTCAACTGACTGGCAACTGCTCGAGGTTTCGAATGACATTTGGTCGAGCACCCTCCACCTATCTTCTATACCCTGGCCGTGCCGCTCGCCCGTCTCCGAACTCCTCACTCATCAGCTCTCGCCACCTTTCTCCGAGTCACATTCTTTGAGCTCTATACGACACCATGGGTGAAAAAAATTTTTTTCATACAAAATTTTACAGGAGAGGGGTCGGAAATTTGAGTCGTCACAGCTCGGCCGCCATCTTGTTTTTTTAATTTTTTTCAATTTTTCTGTTAATCGTTTACTAATTTCTACAATAATCCAAAATTTCAAAGAAATCGGTTGGAAAACAAAAGAGTTGCAAGATTCACGTCGGCCGCCATCTTGTTTTTCCGAAATGTCATAATTTTCCCCAACTCGAATCCCCCACCTGGACATATCTCCCCTACATCATTATATCGATATCCGTCTCCTTCTAGGAGAACAACCCTGTCAATGAGTGAATCAGTCAGTGAGTGAATCAGTGGTAATCGAGCTATATATATTATAACTAGTAGGGCGCGTGGGTGCGCGGCCCGCAAGCGGACCGCGGTTTTTCTATCGTCAAGTGGACTTTCAGGTCTTGATCATTTTCTATCAAAAAACCACTCTTCTATCTTTTATACTCTCCGAGATAGACACCGTTGAAGTTTGTATGGCCGCCATCTTGAATCCGCCATTTAGGATTTTTTTCAGCTCACTGCCAATTGGATGAGGTTTCGAGTGACTTTTGTTCGAGCACCCCCACCTATCGTCATTACCATGGCCGTGCTCCTCACCCACCTTCCAAACCCTCGATCATCATATCTCATCATTTGTCAGAATGAGAATTCTTTTATAAAAACAAATTTTGAAAAGAAACCGTATCAAAGTCTTGCATAGTTCTCAGCTTCAAGTCTATTCAATATTCGCCATATATTTTGTATGGAGAAAAAAAAATTCCGCCATGTTGGATTTTTTTCTATTCATCAAATAGATCTTTGGGTCCTGATCATCTTTTGCCAAGAAACCACTCTTCCATCTTTTATACTCGCCGAGATAGATACTGACGAAATTTGTATGGCGGCCATCTTTTTTCCGCCATTTTGAATTTTTTTTCAGCTCATTGCGAATTGGATGAGGTTTCGAGTGACATTTGTTCGAGCACCCTCCACCTATCTTCGATACCCTGACCGTGCTCTTCACCCGTCTCCGAAATCCTCAATCATCAGCTCTCTCCATAATTTTCCTCCGAATGAATTTTTGTCTTCTATACGAAACCATAAGTGAAAAAAAAATTTTTCATACAAAATTTTACAGGAGAGGTGATCAATCAGTCAGTGAATCAGTGAATCAGCACGAACAGCTATATATATATTAATTAACAAGCATTTGCTCGGTGCGCGAGCTGCTAAAGCAGCTCGCGGGAAGTGTTTTACTAAAAGTAAGGCGCGTGGGTGCGCGGCCCGCTAAAGCGGACCGCGATTGTTCGGCTTTATTTATTTCGCTCGGTGCGCGAGCTGCTAAAGCAGCTCGCGGGATGTGTTATTACTACAAGTAGGGCGCGTGGGTGTGCGGCCCGCTAAAGCGGACCGCGATTTTTTTACTCATCAAGTAGACCTTCGGATTCTGGTCATCTTTTGTCAAAAAATTTGTTCGAGCACACCCCACCTATCTGCAATAACCTGGCCGTGCTCCTCATTCACAAAAGAAAAAGAAAAAAAAAGAAAAAAAAAGAAAAAAAAAGAAAAAAAGCAAATGTAAAATGAAAAAAAAGAAAAAGAAAAAAAGCCCTATGAACCTATCAAAATCAATGTCTTGCATAGTTCCCAACTTCTAGTCCCTTCAATATTCCCCATACATTTAGTATGGAAAAAAAAAACCGCCATCTTGAATTTTTTTCCTACTCACCAGGTAGACCTCCGGGTTTTGATCATCTTTTGTCGAGAAACCGCTCCTGCTGCTGCTAAAGCAGCTCGCGGGAAGTGTTATTGCTACAAGTAGGGCGCGTGGGTGCGCGGCCCGCTAAAGCGGACCGCGATTGTTCGGCTTTATTTATTTCGCTCGGTGCGCGAGCTGCTAAAGCAGCTCGCGGGAAGTATTATTGCTACAAGTAGGTCGCGTGGGTGCGCGGCCCGCTAAAGCGGACCGCGATTGTTCGGCTTTATTTATTTCGCTCGGTGCGTGAGCTGCTAAAGCAGCTCGCGGGAAGTATTGTTACTACAAGTAGGGCGCGTGGGTGCGCGGCCCGCTAAAGCGGACCGCGATTTTTTTACTCATCAAGTAGACCTTCGGATTCTGGTCATCTTTTGCCAAAAAATTTGTTCGAGCACACCCCACCTATCTGCAATAACCTGGCCGTGCTCCTCATTCACAAAAGAAAAAGAAGAAAAAAAGAAAAAGAAAAGAAGCAAATGTAAAATGAAAAAAAAGAAAAAGAAAAAAAGCCCTATGAACCTATCAAAATCAATGTCTTGCATAGTTCCCAACTTCTAGTCCCTTCAATATTCCCCATACATTTTGTATGGGAAAAAAAAAATCCGCCATCTTGAATTTTTTTCCTACTCACCAGGTAGACCTCCGGGTTTTGATCATCTTTTGTCGAGAAACCGCTCCTCCATCTTTTATAGTTTCCGAGAGAGAGACGGACAAAATTTGCCGCCATTTTTTTTCCGCCATTTTGGAATTTTTTTTCAACTCACTGGCAATTGCTCGAGGTTTCGAATGACATTTGGTCGAGCACCCTCCACCTATCTTCTATACCCTGGCCGTGCCCCTCGCCCGTCTCCGAACTCCTCACTCATCAGCTCTCTCCACCTTTCTCCGAGTCACACTCTTTTAGCTCTATACGACACCAGGGGTGAAAAAAATTTTTTTCATACAAAATTTTACAGGAGAGGGGTCGGAAATTTGGGACGCCACAGCTCGGCCGCCATCTTGTTTTTTTAATTTTTTTCACTTTTTCTGTTAATCGTTTACTAATTTCTACAATAATCCAAAATTTCAAAGAAATCGGTTGGAAAACAAAAGAGTTGCAAGATTCACGTCGGCCGCCATCTTGTTTTTCCGAAATGTCATAATTTTCCCCAACTCGAATCCCCCCCCCCCCAAACACATCTCCCGAACATCATTATATCGATTTCTTCCCAACTTCTAGTCCCTTCAATATTCCCCATATATTTTGTATGGGGGGAAAAAAAAATCCGCCATCTTGAATTTTTTTCCTACTCACCAGGTAGACCTCCGGGTTGTGATCATCTTTTGTCGAGAAACCGCTCCTCCATCTTTTATAGTCTCCGAGAGAGAGACGGACAAAATTTGCCGCCATTTTTTTTCCGCCATTTTGGAATTTTTTTTCAACTCACTGGCAACTGCTCGAGGTTTCGAATGACATTTGGTCGAGCACCCTCCACCTATCTTCTATACCCTGGCCGTGCCCCTCGCCCGTCTCCGAACTCCTCACTCATCAGCTCTCTCCACCTTTCTCCGAGTCACATTCTTTGAGCTCTATACGACACCATCGGTGAAAAAAATTTTTTTCATACAAAATTTTACAGGAGAGGGGTGGAAATTTGAGACGCCACAGCTCGGCCGCCATCTTGTTTTTTTAATTTTTTTTACTTTTTCTGTTAATCGTTTACTAATTTCTACAATAATCCAAAATTTCAAAGAAATCGGTTGGATAACAAAAGAGTTGCAAGATTCACGTCGGCCGCCATCTTGTTTTTCCAAAATGTCATAATTTTTCCCCACTCGAATCCCCCACCCGGACATATCTCCCCTACATCATTGTATCGTTTTCCGTCTCTTTCTAGGAGAACAATCGTGTCAATCAGTCAGTGAGTGAGTGAATCAGTCAGTGGTAATCGAGCTATATATATTATAACTAGTATTTCGCTCGGTGCGCGAGCTGCTAAAGCAGCTCGCGGGAAGTGTTTTACTAAAAGTAAGGCGCGTGGGTGCGCGGCCCGCTAAAGCGGACCGCGATTGTTCGGCTTTATTTATTTCGCTCGGTGCGCGAGCTGCTAAAGCAGCTCGCGGGAAGTGTTATTGCTACAAGTAAGGCGCGTGGGTGCGCGGCCCGCTAAAGCGGACCGCGATTTTTTTACTCATCAAGTAGCCCTTCGGATTCTGGTCATCTTTTGCCAAAAAATTTGTTCGAGCACACCCCACCTATCTGCAATAACCTGGCCGTGCTCCTCATTCACAAAAGAAAAAGAAAAAAAAAGAAAAAAAAAAGAAAAAAAGCAAATGTAAAATGAAAAAAAAGAAAAAGAAAAAAGCCCTATGAACCTATCAAAATCAATGTCTTGCATAGTTCCCAACTTCTAGTCCCTTCTATATTCCCCATACATTTTGTATGGGGGGAAAAAAAAATCCGCCATCTTGAATTTTTTTCCTACTCACCAGGTAGACCTCTGGGTTTTGATCATCTTTTGTCGAGAAACCGCTCCTCCATCTTTTATAGTCTCCGAGAGAGAGACGGACAAAATTTGCCGCCATTTTTTTTCCGCCATTTTGGAATTTTTTTTCAACTCACTGGCAACTGCTCGAGGTTTCGAATGACATTTGGTCGAGCACCCTCCACCTATCTTCTATACCCTGGCCGTGCCCCTCGCCCGTCTCCGAACTCCTCACTCATCAGCTCTCTCCACCTTTCTCCGAGTCACATTCTTTGAGCTCTATACGACACCATGGGTGAAAAAAATTTTTTTCATACAAAATTTTACAGGAGAGGGGTGGAAATTTGAGACGTCACAGCTCGGCGGCCATCTTGTTTTTTTAATTTTTTTCACTTTTTCTGTTAATCGTTTACTAATTTCTACAATAATCCAAAATTTCAAAGAAATCGGTTGGAAAACAAAAGAGTTGCAAGATTCACGTCGGCCGCCATCTTGTTTTTCCGAAATGTCATAATTTTTTCCCACTCGAATCCCCCACCCGAACATATCTCCCGTACATCATTCTATCGTTTTCTGTCTCTTTCTAGGAGAACAATTATGTCAATCAGTGAGTCAGTCAGTCAGTGGTAATCGAACTATATATATTATAACTAGCATTTGCTTGGTGCGCGAGCTGCTAAAGCAGCTCGCGGGAAGTGTTATTGCTACAAGTAGGGCGCGTGGGTGCGCGGCCCGCTAAAGCGGACCGCGATTGTTCGGCTTTATTTATTTCGCTCGGTGCGCGAGCTGCTAAAGCAGCTCGCGGGAAGTGTTACTACTACAAGTAGGGCGCGTGGGTGCGCGGCCCGCTAAAGCGGACCGCGATTTTTTTACTCCTCGAGTAGACCTTGTGATTCTGGTCATCTTTTGCCAAAAAATTTGTTCGAGCACACCCCACCTATCAGCAATAACCTGGCCGTGCTCCTCATTCACAAATGAAAAAGAAAAAAAAATAAGAAAAAAAGAAAAAAAGCAAATGTAAAATGAAAAAAAAAGAAAAAGAAAAAAGCCCTATGAACCTATCAAAATCAATGTCTTGCATAGTTCCCAACTTCTAGTCCCTTCAATATTCCCCATACATTTTGTATGAGGGAAAAAAAAAATCCGCCATCTTGAATTTTTTTCCTACTCACCAGGTAGACCTCCGGGTTGTGATCATCTTTTGTCGAGAAACCGCTCCTCCATCTTTTATAGTCTCCGAGAGAGAGACGGACAAAATTTGCCGCCATTTTTTTTCCGCCATTTTGGATTTTTTTTTCAACTCACTGGCAACTGCTCGAGGTTTCGAATGACATTTGGTCGAGCACCCTCCACCTATCTACTATACCCTGGCCGTGCCCCTCGCCCGTCTCCGAACTCCTCACTCATCAGCTCTCGCCACCTTTCTCCGAGTCACATTCTTTGAGCTCTATACGACGCCATGGGTGAAAAAAATTTTTTTCATACAAAATTTTACAGGAGAGGGGTGGAAATTTGAGACGTCACAGCTCGGACGCCATCTTGTTTTTTTAATTTTTTTCACTTTTTCTGTTAATCGTTTACTAATGTCTACAATAATCCAAAATTTCAAAGAAATCGGTTGGAAAACAAAAGAGTTGCAAGAATCACGTCGGCCGCCATCTTGTTTTTCCGAAATGTCATAATTTTCCCCAACTCGAATCCCCCCCCCAAACATATCTCCCCTACATCATTGTATCGTTTTCTGTCTCTTTCTAGGAGAACAATTATGTCAATGAGTCAGTGAATCAGTCAGTCAGTGGTAATCGAGCTATATATATTATAATAATAATAATTATCGTTTTACTTTTACTTTTGGAGTACGGAACCCTCGGTGCGCGAATCCGACTCGCACTTGGCCGGCTTTTTTAATTGATGCAAATTAGATCTTTGTTTATAAAATTTAAAAAAAATCACGTCAATCCGTAGCTCTGTTGCGGCGTGATTGAAGGATAAACCAACAAACACACTTTCGCATTTATAATAATATTAAGTATAGTATGATTAGACTAAGTTGAGGACATTTAGGAAAATATTAATTTAATCATGCAGACATCTTGTTTGGTGTTGTCATAATGATTACCATCATCCAAAAGTCAAGTAAACTTGTTCATTTGCAACAAGGCTTACCGTGAAGGTAGGTACGTTGTGTCATAGTACAAACAGAATAGTAGGCTAACTAAGGCCGATCGGCGAGTTAATTACCTACTCTTGCGTTGACGCCTAGGGTTGTCACTTTTATTTTTGACTAGCTGATGCCCGCGATTATTAATAGGTAGGTTACTACTTTTATTGAAAAATTAAACAAACAAAAAAGAGCGAGCGTGCGACGTAATACGCAATTGCGCGCGATTAGCACAGCGGCGCGATATATACAAAAGCACTCTGTGGCGCGCCGCGCGGCCGTTATATAGTGTTTTATCTATGGCGCGGCCCGTACTGCCGGCCGACTGAGCCGGTTGAGATTTTGCGAATGTGTGCGTGAAACTTCCGTGCGTACACGGCGCCCGCTGCTCACGCATACATTCAACCCGGCAGCGGCCACTTTGTATGAAGTTAGGCTACTATTCTGTTTGTACTATGGTTGTGTTGTGTGCGATAGGTCATGGGTCAGTTATTAACATTAATAAAATGTTAGCATGAAGAACTTTACGATTTATTTTTAGTTATGACCAGTCAATTTACCTGTTTGTGTCCGTATACTTTTGAATTAAATGATCAACTAGAATCTAAAATCTAGAAACGAAGTTGCGGGCATCATCTAGTTACTAGATGATGCCCGCAACTTCGTCCGCGTGGATTAAGGTTTTTAATTCCCGCGGGAACCCTGTGATTTTCCGGGATAAAAATGCCTATGTGTAAATCCTGGGTGTGAGCTATCTCCATTCCAAATTTCAGCCAAATCGGTTCATTTGTTGTGGAGTTATAGAGTAACAAACATCCATCCAAACATCCTCACTTTCGCATTTATAATATTAGTAGGATTTATAATATTTTACTTTGTTTTAGAATTACACCGGTCCGATCTTTATAGAGTTCTAGAAAATTCCTCGAACCTTTTATATAAATTAATTATAAATTTATACCTGATGTGCATTTTAAACAATAAAATATTACTTGCTTTAATGGGGAAGGAAAATACCGTGAGGAAACCTGCAAGCTTGAGAGATTTCCATAATTTTCTCAAAGGTGTGTGAAGTAGGTGTGCCAATCTGCACGTGATCGAATTGGTTAACTATAACCTAAACTCTTCTCATTCGAGAGGAGACCTGTGGCCAGTGGACCAGCGTTGAGATGAATGAAATGCATACAAAAAGTATCGACTAGTTTTCTAGTTCTCAATGAAGTTGCTTAATTACTCCATTTTCCTGTAGAGAGCGGTTTCGAGCAGGGTTACCATTCGTCTGGGTTTCCCCGGATTCATCCTAGTTTAAAGGGAGTCCAGGTAACGTCTGGGCGGGATTTGATTTGTTAACGAGCCTTTTCGCGAAACATGCTCTTTCGTTACAGTAGTTTAACATAGTAAACAGATATATTTTGAGGAAGAAAAAATTGTGTAGGCTATTTTAATAGTTGAACTACATTGAGCAACTTTCAGATTTGTCATAAAAATAATACTTTTTGAGTAAAAAAATTTCAATTACTCACTTTGACATGAAAACCATAGAAAATCTACTTGTGGCGTTACAATAAGCGTGAAGTTTCTACTGGTTTAAATCAGAATAATAATTCCTTTTTGAAAAGTAAAGGAATCAATCTTTATTAAGCAATTTTTATTTATGACATAAATCATTTCAATAATTAATGAAAAATATAATAAAAAATCTTCGATACAAATTAGTATGAAAGCGAGCCCGGGCCGCCATTTTCTCATTCAGCCGCTGGCTTTCGAAGGGAATCCACGTTGCTCGTCGCGCGCTCCGGCAAAAATAATTTTACGAGCGAAATAGTGTATTATAGAGGCCCGTACAGTGGGACACCTGAATCGAGGACGAAGATTTCTAATAATATTCTAAAAGTACCTAGTCAGTAATTTATTTACATTCCTAGCGCAGCAATAGTGCTTAGTCTCAGTAGTGTGGAGTCTTTTTACTGGGGGGACCTGGGTTTGATTTCTGGAAGGGGCAATTTAAATCAATTAATTTTTTTTTATTCGATGACAAGATAGTCCGTCACTGCGATCTCACATGATGGTAAGTGACCATGCAATCTAAGATGGTACGTGCTAACTTGGAAGGGGTATGGCAGTGTGCATTCAAGCCATACCCCTAATCTGTTTCTACACGCTATCGTGCCGGAACGCTAAAGCACTTGGCGGCACGTCTTTGACGGTAGGGTGGTACCTAACTGGTAACTAGCCATGGCCAAAGCCTTCCACCAGAGATAATTCAGAAATTATAAATTCCTTAATTGACCCCACCGGGAATCGAACCCGAAACCTCCCAGTTTTAAGACCAGAGCGCTCACCACTGCGCTAGGGAGGTCGTCAAAATTATATTATGTAAGTAGGTAAATAATATTTATCAAAATACGACACAGGGATCGTATTGAATAGTTTCGAATAGAAAGAAAGAGGAAATGGATGCCAAAATTAAAAGTCACCGCCATATTGGATTTCTTTGTTATTGGACCGATTTCGTTCAAAATCGATATTTAGGCTTCCCTGGGGTCAAGAAAGAGGAAATGGATGCCAAAATTAAAAAAAGTCACCGCCATATTGGAATTCTTTGTTATTAGACCGATTTCGTTCAAAATCGATATTTAGGCTTCCCTGGGGTCAAGAAAGAGGAAATGGATGCCAAAATTATTGTTATTAGATCGATTTCGTTCATAATCGATATTTAGGCTTCTCTGGGGTCAAGGAAGAGGAAATGGTTGCCAAAATTTTAAAAAGTCCCCGCCATATTGAAATTCTTTGTTATTGGACCGATTACTTTCAAAATCAATATTTAGGCTATTCTGGGGTCAAGAAAGAGGAAATGGTTGCCAAAATTTTAAAAAGTCCCCGCCATATTGAAATTCTATGTTATTGGACAGGTTTCGTTCAAAATCTATATCTAAGGTGCTCTAGGGTCAAGAAAGAGGAAACGGCTGTCAAAATTTTAAAAAGTCCCCGCCATATTGAAATTCTTTGAGGCTATTCTGGGGTCAAGAAAGAGGAAATGTTTGCCAAAATTTTAAAAAGTCCCCGCCATATTGAAATTCTATGTTATTGGACAGGTTTCGTTCAAAATCGATATCTAAGGTGCCCTAGGGTCAAGAAAGAGGAAACTGCTGTCAAAATTTTAAAAAGTCCCGGCCATATTGAAATTCTTTGTTATTAGACCGATTTAGTTCAAAATCGATATTTAGGCTTCTCTGCGGTCAAGAAAGAGGAAATGGTTGCCAAAATTTTAAAAGTCCCCGCCATATTGAAATTCTTTGTTATTGGACCGATTACGTTCAAAATCAATATTTAGGCTATTCTGGGGTCAAGAAAGAGGAAATTGTTTCCAAAATTTTAAAAAGTCCCCGCCATATTGAAATTCTATGTTATTGGACAGGTTTCGTTCAAAATCTTAGATATCTAAGGTGCCCTAGGGTCAAGAAAGAGGAAATGGCTGTCAAAATTTTAAAAAGTCCCCGCCATATTGAAATTCTTTGTTATTAGACCGATTTCGTTCAAAATCGATATTTAGGCTTCTCTGGGGTCAAGAAAGAGGAAATGGTTGCCAAAATTTAAAAAAGTCCCCGCCCTTTGGACCGATTTCCTTCAAAATTGATATTTGGGCTTCTCTAGGGTCAAGAAAGAGGAATCTTGGAAAATTTTTGGAATCCATTTCCTCTTTCTTGACCCCAGAGAAGCCTAAATATCGATTTTGAACGAAATTGGTTCAGTAACAAAGAATTTCAATATGGCGGTGATTTTTAAAAATTATGAAATCCATTCCCTATTTTTTGACCCCAGGGAAGTCTTAATATCGATTTTGAACGAAATCGGTCAAATAACATAGAATTTCAATATGGCGGTGACTTTTTAAATTTTGGCATCCAGTTCCTCTTTCTTGAACCCAGGGAAGCCTAAATATCGATTTTGAACGAAATTGGTTCAGTAACAAAGAATTTCCATATGGCGGTGACTTTTTAAAATTTTGGCATCCATTTCCTCGTCCTTGACCCTAGGGAACATTAAATATCGATTTTTAACGAAATCGGTCCAATAACATAGAATTTCAATATGGCGGGGGCTTTTTAAAATTTTGGCAACCATTTCCTCTTTCTTGACCCCAGAGAAGCCTAAATATCGAATTTTAACGAAATCGGTCCAATAACAAATAATTTCAATGTGGCGGGGACTTTTTAAAATTTTGGCAACCATTTCCTCTTTCTTGACCCCACAGAAGCCTAAAGTCAGAGGTGCATAGCCGGGATCGAAACCACGACCCCCCGAATAGGAGCTATGCTATCACTGCTATTATACTAGCTTGTATATATACTACATAATAATAATAATAATAGGTAATGTACCTAGCCCTATAACATACCTAGTAGGTACCTAATTTTTATGACTTCAAATTAATTTATTTTATTTTATTTATTTGTTAAAGTGCTAGATTTTGTATTTTTGTATATTTTGTATTTTATTTAATGATGTAACATTTTTGACATTCGTAAGCGCTTTTGTAGCCTCAATCGTAGAAATAAACAATATCTACAAATACAAATACAAAATACGTCCTCCCGACCGATCCGACCACGGCGGTCAACCTCCTCACAGAGATTAACGCGGCCGGGAGATATTGCGCAAACACAGGTTCACTCTCTATTCCCTCACTCTCATAGTCCGATGGGACGGAAAATCCGACACGACCGGAGAGATCAGGCGCAGGAGCAGGACCGACAGCTTTACGTGCTCTCCGAGGCACGGGGCCCGGGGGTGACACCGCCAACATCCTAACTACGGGCTAGTACAGAGAATTTCATGGCAAAAAACCCCAATACTTAATTTATTATCCCGACAGGAATCGAACCCACGAACCTCGTCATCTGCTTTTGAACACGCTAATAACTACTTGACCAACGAGGCAATTGTATGTAGGTATGTACATACTATTTTTAAACTTGCTTCCTACTATCTTATTACTAGTTGATGCCCGCGACTTCGTCCGCGTGGAGTTAGTTTTTAAATTACCTCGGGAACTGTAATTTTCCGGGATAAAAAGTAGTCTAAATGAGTTTTTTACTTAAATTAATAAATTAGTAATTTGTAATTAATAAATTGTAATTTAACTCATCATTTTATTGATCGGTAGTTAGTTTTGCGAAATCTCGTAAACTGACAATAATTTTAAACATCAATTTGTTTATGCCGCATAGATTGTATCGGTTTCCCACTGTACCTGTATACAGGTGTGCGTGAGCGCGCGCCGATCACGCCGATCAATGTGTGTATGCGCGAAAATGCCTACAATCGACAACGGCCGGCGCCACATAGGACCCTTAAAAGTAAATTTATATTGATTTGAACTATTTAAAAAAAACACAATGTTGACTCTTTTCCTCCAAAGGCTTTCACCCTCGTCCTGGTTGCTAGATTTTAAAGATGGTATCCCTAGTTTCGAGTAAAAGGCAAAAATTGAAACTTTCGTCATCTTCATGGTAACATTTTTACGTAGACAAAGCCGTGGGAATATCCTGTTCGAACCCCTTCCAGTAGCTATTCAATTACACGCAAATAAGGCAAAAATAAAACACCGACGAGACATGTAATACAAGCCTTCCTAACAATGTTGCAGCGCGTCTCGTTACAAAGAATATTATGCTATTTCCAATCCGAGATCCAGAAATAGGATATTCTTTGAGTTAAAATACAGAAATGCTCCGACCGGACTTATTTTGATAATACAACTTTAATAGCCTTTGCACGAAAATTCGTCCGCGTAGTTTTTCCGGCACAAAAGGTACCCTATGTCACTTTCCACGTTCCAATTACTATAAACATGCAAAAAATCACGTTGATTCTTTGTTCCGTTGGCTGCGTGATTGAAGGACAAACCAAACAAGTACATTTTCGAATTTATAATATTAAGTAGGGATTCTCTTTTCGTAAAACTTGCAGCTATAACTATTGCGAATTTTATGCAATAATTATCTAAGTACTTACTATTATTATAATAGCTGCCGTCTATCGTTCAATGTAATTGGCTATAATTCAATTTTAGCAACAGTGAGGTAGCAACAAGGGCAATAATATAGATTGTGTCAATCGCAATTACCAATCGAAAGTTTCGTAAAACGAGCTCACGTTTTATAATTTTATACCTTTAGTACAAGTTCGCATATCGTAACGTTGACAGATTTGGAATGGGAATACTATAAATTCATACGGAAATTGATGAAGAGTCGTACTTAATATCATAGGTATGACTACCTACAGGCTACCTAAGTACGCTTTGGGATCTAGATGTATGGATGAACTAAGCCTTAAAACAATGCAGATAGGAAAAAAGGATCTATTAACTGTTGAAGTTTTTCGATACTTAAAATATATATCAAAGTTATCAGAATGCACAATCACGTACAAACTCTGGGTCTCTATCGATATTCGTTCACCGGAAAAGTTTTATTTAGGTCTTTCCACATCTTCGTCGCAAAAATAAACTTATACTTGCATAGTCAAAAATGTCTGTATAAGAATTAGTTTTCGCTTAGTTTCCTCTTCTTACAAACGCACCGGAGATGTTCTAAAGGCCTTAGAACATAGCAATATTCGACGTTGCGACTACATATTTGAATATACTGAAAAAAAACGCAAGGAAGTCCGTCACTAAATTTTTCAAGATATATAGAGAAATTTCAACAGCGACTACATATTTGAATAAACTGAAAAAAACGCAAGGAAATCGGTCACTAAATTTTTCAAGTTAATGAGAAATTGCAACAAAAAGAATAAAAAAGAAATATGGCCCTCATCTGCTTACGGAATGAGGTTCGACTTATTTAAAAGGTAAATATATTCCGAACAAAAGCCTTAGGACACGAGCACGTCTCGAGATGAGTCAGGGACCTTTTCACCCGTTGCATTGTTTATTCTGGACGCAAACCCGTTCCTAAACGGTTTTCTCCCAGCGTTTTCTTAGAAAATTTCAAATATTATATAAGTTACTTATAACTTATGAATATTGATTTTTTAACCGACTTCAAAAAAGGAGGAGGTTCTCAATTCAACGGAATCTTTTTTTATATATGTACCGATTACTCGAAGACGCCTGAACCGATTTAGGAAATTCGTTTTTTTTAAAGGGTATACTTCCCAGATGCTCCCATTTAAATTTTATCGAAATTGGTCGAGCGGCTTTAAAATATCAACAATATATTATATACTTTGTAGTGGCGCGGGTGTTTGAAGTCAGTTTTAAAAAAGATTTTTTTTATATTAAATTATTCTTATTTTATCTTTGGCCATCGGTGTATAAATAAAGGCTCACTGTATATTATTTACCTCTCAAAAGATTCTTGGGATAGAGTACTTACATAGTTTCATATTCTGCTTGCTCATAAGAGCAGGTCATTGCCCAGCACTGGGGTGTTATTTTTATGTTACTATAACGTTCAAGTTTTTGAGTTAGGTACGCCAATGTCTTATTGGAACGTGTTTTTAAATGCATTTTTTGTTCTTTTAACAGCGTTTATCGCGTTTTATTGAGACTTTCATCACGGCGAATATGGTCCATTGGCCGCGCGGCGCTGAATAACTTTCTCATCGTGATCAAATACTTAACTTGACAAGGTAAGTTAAGAATTAAATGACACTGGTGGTATACTAACATGTGTCATGTCCCTTATAGGAGTTGGACGTGTCAAATTGTTGACGTTTTGTTCATACAAATAATGTCAAAAACAGTCACTCATACTAAGTGTTAACTGAGTACCTACACCGATACATTTAAGTTATCTGAAAAATGATTTAGGGCATAAAATATGCGAGCTATTTACCAAAAAAACGAACAAAAAACTTAAAAGTAAGTCCCCAAAGACCTTATAAGGGCCGATTTCACCAACTCGATATTTTGACAGTATTTTCAATACAAAAACTTTCAGAACACCCAATTTCTTCCAAGGATAAACTTCACGCGACTTTGGTGAAATCGGGGCTAAATTTTGATAAGCTAATCCATAATAACTTTTTGACAAAATCCTTTGTTGGCAGATTTATCATAAATGTTACCGAAACTTTTCGAAAAAAAAAACAGTATACCTACTTAGGTCCGCTTGCAGAGACGCCGGGTTAGGTTTGACCCAGGAATAAATTTGTAATTTTGACAGAAGCTTTATACGAAATCTGTCAAAGCAGCAACTAACTCTGGGTTAACAGGATAACCCGGCGTTTCTGCAAGCGGGCCTTAATGTCATGTGTTCCATTCCAATACGGTTGGTAGATAATATTAGTAGGCACCAACACTTGTTGTGAACTATACAGTAATTTCACACCAGTTTTATTATGCACTAATGAAAATCTTAAAGGTAAGCAAGCTATCTTAAGATTCATAAGAGTGCTTTCTCTCAAGTTACACAATAAAGCATAACTGTAAACATCCGCTCTTACTTACCTCCGCTTAGGCAAGTCCGTTAAAAATTCCGGCACACTGTTCCAAACACAAACACACAGATTTTTAGCGAGTCGATGGATCGTCAGATCTCCGCACCGTTACACGTCATATGTATGTCAAATGACGGGAGAAAAATAAGAAAAGCTGCGAACACACACTGGGAAAGTCTGTCACAGAAACACACTTCGTCCGAACTTGTGAATTAATTATGTCACTTTCAGAAAATTGTGGGAGTGATAATTTTAGAATGTTAGTATGATGCGCGCGCGACGTCTGTGCTGCAAGCGAAGGTAAGCGCGCAAGCGTCATATGCCTGCCTCTCTCTCCAAGCGACTGGCGAATGGCGATGGCGCCGAGTCCACACCTTCACCTTCGCGGCGCCTGCCTGTTTCGCAAACAATCTCAGCAAGCGGTTTCCTTGCAGAATTTCTTGTTGCATGGCAACTGTACCTACGAAATGTTTGCCGCAATGGGAGTTCACTGTAAGAACATGGAAGTTTCAGAAGTTTGGTAACCATTGCAGGCGAGGCTACGGATGACCTTCGGTAAACAATAATGGAGGAAAATAATTAATGAAGCAGTGAAGAAAGAGTTGAAACGTCGTATTTTGTACTTTTTTAGTTACAACTATTATAGCTTCTTTTCTGTCAAAATTAGCAAAATGTTTTAAGCTTCTGTGGGACGGGAAGACCTCGCATTGGAAAGCGCAATATTGGCAGACCTCCCAAAAAAAGCTGACCCTAGAAAAGCTGGGAAAAGTGTTTTAAAACCACGGCATGGGGAAGTCCCTATAGAGCTCGTATGTCCATCAGCTGTGGACGTTTTTCGGTTTACGATGACGAGTGCATGTTTAAATTAAAAACAATTTAAACTGGAGTTAAGTATTTATTTTCTAAAATTATCATCATCATCATCATTAGCAACCCATCAACGGCTCACTACTGAGCGCAGGTCTCCTCTCAGAGAAGGTTTATAGGCCATAGTCCAACACGCTGGCCCAATGCAAATTGGCGGACTTCACACACCTTCGAGAACATTATGAAGAACTCTCAGGTGTGCAGGTTTCCTCACGATGTTTTCCTTCTGTTGAAGCAAGTGATATCTAATTGCTTAAACGCACTTGACTCCGAAAATTCAGAGGTGCTTGCCCGCGATCGAACCTGCGACCCCCCGAATAGGAGACCACAGTCCTAACCACTAGGCTATCACTGCTTATTTTTTTTTTCTAAAATAGTATGTTTAAAATCCTGTGGGATCTCTTTGTTTTTCCGAGATATGCCTATCTTACTACCTGTGTCAGTCTCCTCAGACCTCAACTATACCCATGCTTTATCACGTCGACCAGTTGCTTCGTTTCTGCGCGATTGAAGGACAAACCAACAAACAAGCTTACTTTCGCATATATAACGTTATATAGTGATTAAAATTGACAGCGAACTATAAAAGGGTGAGGAATTTCACCGTCATTTTCCATTAAAAAGTCACGAACATCTGTCAAGAGGCAAGTCTCTAGTTACTTGCGGAATTTCACAGTATGTGTAGTGAAATGGTGACAAAACATCTACCATACCAGTGTCATATGTCATAGACTCGGCAAGATCATGTCGTGCAGCGATACATTTTTTACCGTGCAATCTAGGTTAAGCGTTCATAACTTTTGTACGTAGGTTTATACTCGCACACGTCTACCTTGTATTTATTTTTAATACGTGGCCTTGTTGGGGTTTTCAATCTTTTAACTGTTATACTGCTGTTTGTTGTACGTATTAGCTATATAAATCGGACACCTGACGACCTCCTGCTGTGCCAGTAGGTTTTAATATATACCTAGTCTACTCTAAATATTCCAGACCTAATGGTTTGATTCCTTCAAAGAGAACCTTTTAAGGACCACTTTGTTTTCCGTCTGATTGTGCCTCATAGTCTGTTTCCTAAGGAACGTTTTGAGGACAGATGTCTCTTGCATGGACTTCCACAGGCTCAAGTCTTGCGCCGCCTGTATTCAGCGTTTCCCTGCGACTAGTCTCGTCAGATCAGTCATCGGTCCACCAAGTGGGGATCTGCCAACACTGCGCTTTCCCACCGACCATCAGTTCTTCGAACTGAAGAACTATGTCCATGTAATAAAATCAGTCCGCCATATAGGTATAACTGATAATAGTCTAATAAACAAAATCTTTCACCGTAAACCATTAAAATGTATCTAAGTTTTCACTAAGACACTAGTGGATTTAGATTGCATGCAAAATTGCCATCACCTCACAGCAATGACTGTGAGGTGACTTTAAATAGACTCTTTAAGGTAATAAACATTACTTAACACGGTTTAGTGAAACGCGAGCCCGATGCGCTTATCTTTAAGCGGCTTTTATTTGTAGTGTTTCAGCCTTTCAGGTGTAAATCACCTGAAAGGCTGAAACACTACAAATAAAAGCAGCTAGCAATCCTTTTAAACACCTTCAGGGCAAGTCTTGCGATGCAGTTTTCTTACAAGAATTTCGGTCTACGCCAGTGCTCACGATCTTTCCTGAGGATCGGCCAAGTAGACAAAGAATTTGCCCGCAAGCTCTCTCGTACTCTCGATACCTCACTCTCATGATCTGATACCTACGCTCGAAAATATATTAATGAACAACATTACGCGCTCTGCGCGGCACCGCTAACTTCCCAACTCTTTCTGCTACTTACTGGTGGGAATAAAACCCCCAAAACTTTCGGACCCATCCGCGACTCTAACATGATCCGCAGCCAAACAAGCTTGCCACTAGACCTATGGGGCAGTTACAATTGGCAGGACACTAATATGAACACCCATTTAAGCAAATAAATTAAGTGGATACAATCTGCACTACCTAATGCAAATTGTTAAAACCCATTACGATTTAACACTGGGCAAAGCCACGCCTTTCTTTCTGTTGTATAAAGGAAAGTAAGACCAAAAGCTTTGCTTTAGTGTAGTGTCGATTGGCGAGTTACATAAACACTGGGGCACAGAGGATATTCAGGTGGCCCAGACGGCATTTTTTTCCCCTGGGCAATATCTTGCGATCAGCCTTCCAAGTATGAGCAGATGTGTTGATTTGAAAATTTGTCTTTAAGACTATTCCTATTAGAATAGTCATAATCTTATTTCCAATGACGCTGGATTAAGGTCTATCCAGATCTAAAATTAAATAAACAGACGGCATTTAGCTATGGGATTGTCTAAATATGATTGCATCAATTTGATGATCGATCTGATTAATTCAGGGTATTCTTAATGCATCAATGCATTTTTACCAATATCGAGAGAGTATACCTATGCAATACAATCCAATCAGAGATGATTGCGATCACCATTTTAGACAATCTCGTACTTAGCAGGTGGCCGAGACTCACTAGTCACTTATTCCTTTGTTAAAAGGCTTAAATAGGAAATACAACTTAATCAGGTAATAAGTCCTATAGAAAGTAAATTGAAATTTCTCATAAAGACCTTTAAATGGTGATAAAATATGCAATCTAAGTATTCTCATGGACTTGGCGGATGTTGCGTGAAGATAGAATGCAAATTTCCAGCACCATTTCTCCGCAATGAGACTCAAAGATACGACTTATGTAATAACTATAACACGGTGAAGTGAAATGAAAGCCTTTTTACTTTTATGTTTTGAATTATTACATCAGATTATTTTTAAACGCAGCTTAATTTAAAGATAGCTCGGGTAATTTCATTAATTCCTGCAGTGCACAGTGGTATGCTCTAAAATTGATTGCATCAATGTTAAGATCGCAATGACATATTGGCTGGTACTCTGCCGCTACTGGTTAAAATGCATTGATGCAGCAAGAACGCCCTAAATCCAGTCAATCAGAGGTCATTACGATCTTTACACTGATGCAATCATTTTTAGGGAATACCACTACCTACAGATAATTCGTCTTAGTCCATAAATATAATATTATCATCTTTAAATCTTTTCAGAGGGCCAGCCCTTTTGGATGTAAGGAGAATCTGTGTTATCTTTTATTTTCTGTCTTATTTCTGAGTTGTTCATTCGAAATTTTAGTTAGAAAATCTCTCCACAAAAGAAGAGTGCGTGCATGCAGCAAGTAGGAGATGAAAGTGGCATTGTTATTTCAGTAACTGAATATTTTCATAAAATATGAACTAGTGCTCATAACACGTGTTATTAAAACTAAAACGAAATTGAACGTGTCCAATAATATGTACAGTGTAAAAAGCTATTTTATTTAGGTACTGTATTGATATTTTATCCTCAACCACTTGCCGAGGGCAGATGGCAACTTCTCTATGTTAAATCTTGTAGCCTATCAGTTTTAATAAGAAGCAAACATAACACTAAGGAGAAGAAGAGAAGGGACAGAGATCCTTACTGTAATACTTATCTAATAAAATAATAATAATAATAGATAATGTCCTCCCGTCCGAATCCGATCAATGCAGCAAACCTCTTCAGAGGTTAGCCATCTGCGCGGGAGATATTATAGTGCACAAGTGTATTAGTGTGCACAAGCACAAGTTCTCTATTCCCTCACTCTCATAGTCCGACTGGACGAAAATCCGACACGACCGGAGAGAAATCAGGCGCCGGACCGACGGCCTTACGTGCAGAAAAACAGAAAAACCCAATACATTTTTTTTTGGCCCAACCCGGGACCTTGTCATCCGCAGTTGAACATTCTAACCACCACAGACCAACAAGGCAGTGTAAAATCTACTAAGTAGCTGCATGCTTAGTCCGAGTTTTAATTCGTTTGGTCGTAATAATCATGACATTAGCATCAAAGTAAAATGAACCATAACACAATTTAATTAGAGCTCAATTTCGTGTATGTACTCTTATAGGTTTACGTATAAGAAAACTTTCCAAATTAAAATCGTCTGTATTGAATTGTACTTTAAATCAACACCATTATGGTTCATTTTACTTTAATGCTAATGTCATCGTTTACTATTACGATCAAACGAATTAAAACTAGGACAGAGCATACTGAGTATATTTTGAAAACATACCCATTCTAGATACTTAGCCTAGGCGGATGTTAACATCTTGATTATAATCTTGCAAAATTACAACCGCACTTCACTGCAATAAGATTTAAATATACTCTTTATGTCATAATTATTACTTTGCTCATTCGTGAAATGAGAGCCTTGGACGCGCACGTAGTTATTAAATCCGCTTTTATAATATATTATATTTTCCAGCAAAACTAAGTAAAACTAGGTTGGTAGCTTTGGTAGCAAAAGTAGGTACAAAAGTAACTACAAACTCATTAATTTGCTAAATCCTACTAATATTATGAATGCGAAAGTTTGTGAGGATGTATGGATGGATGGATGTTTGTTACTCTTTCACGCCACAATGAACCGATTTGGCTGAAATTTGGAATGGAGATAGCTCATACCCAGGATTAGCACATAGGCTACTTTTATGCCGAAAAATTAAAGAGTTCCCGCGGGAATTAAAAGCCTTAATCATCTAGTAATATTATGTAGGTACATTACTTTAAGACCCTGTGTACTGACTCCAGCTCACCTTACGAATTTTTTGAATGGCTGAAATCCATTACTTCATTGTGATTGAAGGACAAATAACACAGTTTAACACAGAAAAAACATTATGATTTTACTATACAACCAAAATGTGTGGCACAGTAAAAAGGATGCAATCTTTTATGCTCAGAAAACAGATAACAATACAGTACTTAACTATCATGAATAGATATGAAACATTCCATTAATGACAGTTAATATCAATAATTTCAACATCCGACTATCGATAGCGGTTGCGATGTTATGGATTGTGGAACAACAAAGTATGTAACATACAATCACGTACGCGTTCTTGTTTAATCTCTCTCTTGGTTTAGCTGGAGACACGTTCCTTCATAGCTACCATGCTGAACACGCTTTTAAGGTTTGGATCTAAGGGTCTGGAACCACCCAACGCGTCACGGAAACGTGTGAAACATCAGCTGAGCGATTGTCTAAAAATGAACGATCGCAATTACCTCTGGATGAATTATAAAGCGTTTTTAACCGACTTCAAAAAAAGGATGAGGTTATCAATTCGACACGTATTTTTTTGTCGATGTTACTTCAAAACTCCGTCAAAGCTGAACCGATTTCAATTTTTTTATTTTATTTGAAAGGTCCGTTAAGTTGGTCCCAATTAAATTTGGTGAAGATCTGATGAATATTTTCGGTGATGGAAGGCGGAACTCCTCAATGAATAAGAGCAAATTGCTCGCAATCAGAGAATGTGAAGATTGATCCTATGAAGCTACCACTAAAAAGCTTAAAATAATAATATATAAAATTTCTTAAATAAAAAAACCCTACTCAAACGCCACTACAAAGTTTAAAATAATTCTAATTTGTACAGGTATGTTGAAGTCGGGCTAGCGTTGTGGTTTCATATTATCGCTGCATCAATGCATTGTATTTCCGGAGATTTGAGGTTTTTTGGTGTTACAACCCATGCTTCAGAGAGCAGTTGTTGGTTTTGCGCTAGAATCTTCACCACAGAACAGTGAAGTACAACAAACTGTTACTTTCGTCGTCATAATACTATGTATCTCAACCTATCGCCAGCCCACTGGGCATAAATCTTCTCTCGAATGAGAAAAGTTTAGGGCACCACGCGGGCCGAGTGCGAATTGGCAGACTTGACCTTTGATTTGATTGGCAGACCTTTGAGAATTTTATGGAGTCTCTCAGGTAAGCAGGTTTCCTAATGAGGTTTTCCTCCTCCGCAAAAGATATTTATTCGCTTAAAACGCACCTAACTCCGAAGACTCAGGCTGAGATCTATAGATCGTACTCCTGCTTTGCTCAGGACTCAAGGAGTTAATATGAGACACAAATAATATATGTCGACATAAATCCGTCTCGTTTTAACTCAGTCTTGAGTCTGAGCTGAGTGAGAGTGCCATCTATAGATCTCACCCTCAAAGAAATAAACCTCGGAATGGAGGCAAATGCCACCTTATTTCATAATATTGATAGGTATAGCTATGATAGGTATAGCTTTTGCTATAGTCATAGATTACAAATCGCGGACGTTTATTTACACTTGCGTTCAGTGTGAAACTACCCTGTTCTGCCGTGCAGTTTGCGGCGTCGCTACCATCGCACTTTGAGTGGATTTAGCCTTTATGTTTATACAGCTGTATACATACATGCCTCATCACAATGAGGGAATGCGTTGATAGCTGTGGAGTATCTGCATTCTGAAACTATACATTTTATACAACAATGCGTTATGCAGTCTAGAAGACAAAATGCTATTTTCACAACTTAAAATTTACTTAAAAATTACTTTTCCTTAAAAGAACTCAGCTCTTTTAAGAGCCAACGCACTGTCGACTGGTCGCTGGCGACTCGGTCTCTCGGCGACCAAAACAAGGGCAACTAGGGCCGGGAGACCAAGCCGAGCGTAGTGTTTCTAAATGTAGACCAATCAAGCATATGGGTTATATAATAATCGAAGATAATAATCTACGAAACGGCTGAACTGATTATGATGAAACTTTCAGCGACAGCTATACGGCAAACAATGCGAAAAAAATTTTTTAATACGTCATCTTCAACGCCTATTTAGTTGTTTTGTTATTGGCGTAACATTTTTTATAGGGATTGTACAAGGATGGATTTAGGCTGTTATTTGTCCCGGAAAAATGCCGGAAAATAAAGAAGTTACAGCTACGGGATTTATACAACCTTAGCTCCAGGCACACGAAGTGGCGTGCTAGTGTCAAATAAACAATTTGACCTTTCAAAACAGTCACAACTCAGCAAGCTATTTGCCGATGATTACACGAAAGCTCTCTCAAGTCGTAACGTACTTATACGTAACACACTCGTTCCATGTTTTATATTGAGCTCTTATGTAAAGTTACTTATATCGGAGGCTCGCGTGACCGTTTTGACTGTTGACGGCAAAAAATATAAGAGTGATTTTACTCGGGCCACAATTTATTCGCATAAAGATAGCATAAAGTACCTATTTGCAGACGAGACTTCTTTCAAGTGACCTATTTTAAAAATGGTTCTTTTTGTTTCGATAACTTAATAAAAAGCTATTATGAAACTAAATACTTACTTGGTTAATTCGCATTTATGAAAAGCACAATATAAAATAATTTTATTTATTTGTAGCTATTAAATTGGGTTCTTTATTTCAAACGGCAAGTCAATTTAAAATAAAGCTTAGAAAAAAAGGCCATTCATTACAAGCCATTCAGAACAATCGACAAATGAAACTTAAAGAATAGTGAAGCTCAATTTTTTTATATATTATCGTTGATTTGTTTGTTTTTATAAATGAAATAAAAGTTATTTTTATAAGTGAATTAAAAGAATAATTCCACCTGCATCGTAATGCTTGGATGCTCAAACTCAAATGCTTAGAGTAGTTCTACGAAATCAAAATATTTAAATCAGAAGATCCCACACATCACAAACATAGTCAACAGTTAGTTGCGATGCTGAAGTGGCAATGGGCACATAGTTGGAAGAATTGTGAAAAACAAGCGTAGTGTTGACAGACCTCATACCCCTCATACAGGTTGACAGTGGCAGGTCGCAGGAAAGTTCTACAAGATACTTAAGTCCACCTGTGGACCTGTGGACGGTTGGCGACGTCGAAGAAATATACTCGTAATGTGGTGCGTCTAAAATTATTCTTTTATAAGCATTTCGTTTTGTAGATTTTAGGTTACTTAATGTCAATAATTCTGAGCAGCAATTTAGCGGAAATACTCCTTTTTAGTTGAATTTCCAGTACACATTATGTAAACTATAGTAATTTAAAACAGAAATTCGATCGAATACAAATTCGCAGTATCCTTTGCTGCGTTGTAAAAACATGGCACTACAATAGATGTGTTAGTTTACTTAAGAAATTATGTACAAAATAATTAGTAGATACTAATAGTATTCTTTTATTCGACAGTAGACTCACTACCCCCTCGGCAAGCGTAGTGTTTTATTTGCCAGAACAGTTACCTTCATACAGCACAATGCAAGTGTAGAGGCCTTAAGCGGGTTGCAGACCGAAAAATAATTGACCGAGCGAAGCGAGGTCTTTGAGTTTACTAGAGCGATTTGCACTTGTCCGTCCGTCCGTCCGTCCGTCCGTCCGTCCGTCCGTCCGTCCGTCTGTCAGAGCCTTATAACTTTTGAATTACTGAACGTAATTACTTCAAATTTAGATATAATATGTAAACCTATGGCCTCCAGCCGAAAATGGCTTAAAAAGTTATAAAAATCTTTATTTCAGGGGGGCTCTCATAGAAGCGAATGCGAAGAAATTTTTTTTTATTTGCGATTCATAGGTTTTCTGTGTATTATTTTAAAGACAATTTGGAACAGAGTACAACCGTATTTTTTTTTTCCTAAAATTTACGAAATGGGGGGCTTCCAAAGTGGCGATTTAATACGCTCGCTTGAAGACGCTCTCTGGGAAAATTTTCTATATATTTTCAAGTTGTACTTATTTTCTTACTTCACTTGTATCCTGTACTTGAACAACAAATACTAAAATTATATGAATATTATAAAGAAACGAGATTATTTAATTTTTAATGAGCATCAGTAAATTTCACATAGCTTCACAATAATGCTAATAGATGGCGCAGTCATTAACTATTCCATTGAACTAGGAGTTACGACTACGATTTATACCAAAAACAGTTTTGCGTCGACCATTATTATTTAGGTACATAATATAATAACATATTATTCAATTAAAATTATTCTTTAGTTAAATATCATTTTGTATATTTTCTATTCGCGACGATAGATGACGATTTGTACAGATGCCCCTAACCCGTTTTCACTCGTTAGTACCTACATAATAATTCAATGTTTTCACTGACGTTCCCTAACCTTTACGGGCTACCTATGATAAGTTATGTGATGATTACTGTCAACTTCTTTATCACGATCCTGTACGGGACACCTAAAAGGACATTGGGACGGATGTTAGGACTTAGGATTGTGTTTTGGAGCTACCTACGTAAAGAGACTCCTACATAGGGGATGATTTAGGTATGTTTGGTGAAAACGGGCATAATAATAATAATGTCAGTTTTGGTCGTCATGTATCGATTGAATGAATAATCATGGGATAGGTACCGTTACCGCGAGGTCTCAGTTCGGGGCGAACCACTAGTATAACTTAGTTTAGCTTAGCTTGCATAGCAAACGCAGTTTTTCATACTTGTATGCAGATAGCAAACTATGCAAACTAAGCTATGTGAGCTAACCAAAATATGCGAAGCTAAGTTAGTTGTGTACACCGATGCGCAGCTACATGAGCTAAGCTAACCCCTCCTGCCTACCCTGGCCCTTCGCGCATAATTCGCCAGTGCTGTCCTGTGTCTTAAAGACACAAAAGTGAAGTTCCGTATTCATTTTCTTCATATATCCACGGCAAGCGATACGTCCCTCAAACCGAACTTCACATCACTGACTGAGCTTCCGCTGAGTTCTTGATGTGCACGGGACATTTTTCTAGTTTAGCTTAGCTTAGCTAACTTAGTTTAGCTTTGGCATAGCTTAGTTTTTGGTCTGCAACCCGCTTGAGTCCTGCAGTGGGCTGAAACGATGAAGATAGAAACCTTTATAAGTTATATATAGTATACTGTTTACTATATAAGTTATATATAGTATACTGTACTATACTGTTTTAAGAAACTAAAAGCCTCTGAAGGCTGCAGTAGAGCCCTGAAGGTCCCTTAGGTATATAATGAATGAAGAATTCTCTTCATGATAAGCCCATGTCCGTCTATAATACCTAGCTTGAAGTATTCGGGTCGATGGTAACAGTGGATGGTCACGCCAGTCGCCGTCGCATCCGCCACCGGTCACTGCGCAGACACTAGCACGTTTCCATGGTTCAACGTCACCTCTACTTATCTACCTACCTACAATTTAAAAAAAGGCTTGGTTAATTTTTTGTAGTAGGTACAATATACCAGTATATTAATACATATATTATAGTAAAAAATTTTTTGATTATGTACCTAGATGTATTCATTAATGTGTGATGTGATGGCCTACTGGTTAGTACTACGGTCTCCTATTCGCGGGGTCGCAGAGGCACGCACCTCTAGCTTTTCTAAGTTAAGTGCGTTCAAGAAATTAAATATCACGTGCTTCAACGGTGAAGAAAAGCATCGTGAGGAAACCTGCATACCTGAGAGTTCTCCATAATATTCTCAAAAGTGTGTGAAGTCCGCCAATTCGCATTGGGCCAGCGTGGTAGACTATTGCCTGGCTATAACCCTTCTCTGAGAGGAAACCTGCACTCAGTAGTGAGCCGTCGTCGATGCGTTGCTGATGATGATGATGTTGACCTATGTGTTCTGAAACAGAGATTAATAAAAGTGAATTGACTGTGCAAAATTTATATCCTCCCCGAAGTCAATTAAAAACACTGAATGTAAATCAAATTGGATGATATCTTCCAAAAGGCTTTGCCTTGTACCTACTACAGCAATATGTAGAAAATATTATTTCATGCTTACGTGTATAGATCACGTCATGTTGAGATCACAGTCTTATAGTTCTGATAGCTGTTCATAAAGTATTGAAAAAATGTTAATAATCTGAGAAAAATTTAATCTATCGATGGATTTTATATGCTTTGACGTTAGCTTCGGTGCAACTTAGGTGCATTTTCCCAGTCTATATCCAAGAATATCAAATTTTTTAAACAATATTGTCGGTTACTTAGCTCACGTCAAAAATATCGAGAAAAAAGTCGTTACTTTAAAAATATGAAAATGGAAACAAGGCACATGGCGGCCGCCATTCACTACTCATTCAATCATCTGATTCTATATCATTGCTCGTTACATAACAACAAAATATTTAGCTTTTACTTACAATTGGTGCCTGTAAAGTACCTTTCATCGTTTAATGAAAAATTAATATTCCTTGCCTACAATACGCCAAACAATTTTTTGGCGGATTATAGCAAAGGGATATTAATTTTTCTTTATATCACGGAATTCCGCAAAATAAATCCTGATTCTATACCTTTCATCGTTCAAAAAAAGTTAATACAACCATTTTATAGAGAGCTCTAGTGTGTCTAATTTTAAACTAGAGGACAGACTTCTTTGATTTGAAATTTTAGTAATAAAATAACGATTATTGTCAACCAAAAACTAGATAGACGAAAAAATATGCTTCTTCCAAACTTAGTAACTACTTGTGTATCACGAATCACGATCACTTTTAGAATACATTTTATTTTTTTACACTTTTATTATACATACAATTTTTATATAACGCAATATATCGACAGCACTTATTCGATAACGCAAAATCAGAAAGGAGTAATCTAACGCAGTTCCCTGGATTAGGTATTGATTGTACAATTACTAAAATTTATAACAACAAGGTTCATTGGTGTTAACAATCGTCTAGTCGTTTGGTGACCGTACTTAATTCGATTTCAGATTAGATAACTTAAATAAACTTAATACTTTGTATACCTACTTACTATAAGCTCTAAGCAATAAGCATAGTATAACACTAATTTCCTGCAGCACTGTTTTATTAGAATCCCGATTTTTCATAAATTGTGCCTGAAGGTTTCAAATAATGTCAAATCTTTGTTTTTGAAAAGATCGTTAAGTTTGAGTTTACTTTTCAACTACTTAATATCTATTGTTTTCTCATAATACATAATGAAGATTTTTTAAAGTTCCACCTCCAAAGGCGTTAAAAAGGGGTTGAAAGTTTGTATGAAAGATGTTCATTTTTCATGTTATGCATAAACTTGCTAGTTTGACGATCGATTCCTTGCTGGGTACGGTTGCGGACAGGATGAAACAGGGTCTTTTCAAAAACCTTATTCAACGCGGATAAAATCGCGAGAGCAAAAGCTAGTAGTAAGTATCTTAATAATACTACAATGCTGTGTAAAACGAGCGCAAATTGAAAACCGTCAATGGAGAAGACAATTATCTTCGGAAGCACGTCCGATGGCCATTTTATCAAACACGGTGTTTGTTGACAAGATTCGATGAGCATTATGAGCCATTGAAATAAAACTCTTCTTTGATCTATTCAGGAAACTTGTGATCACGATATGAATAAATAATAATAATTAATTCTTGCTTGCAAAAGGCAAAAAATGAAAGCTTTTTTTAATTTATCATTTATTGGATTCTTGTGTCAAAAGATAGCTAAAATGTGTCTGTCTTTATTGCGCCTCGAACTACTCAAAAGATTTGAAATCAATTTGGCACGTAGCCTAAGAAAGCATGAGATGGAGAAGGGAATTTCTCTATCCTTACGATACCATTTATTCCTGTAAAACAAAGGATCCCTGTGAGATTTCCAAACATCCAAGCGGCGAATGCGAAGTCTTGGGCAAAAGCCATATTTTCCTTAATCTTCGTCATTTTCTATTTCTCAGATGAAAGTCAATGGCTGGATATAAATAAGTATATAGAAGGTATTTACGAGTTTCATATTACAATCGTTACTAGTCTAGTATTATAACCTATTAATATTATAAAATATGTGAAAGTTTGTGAGGATACATCCGTACGGATGGATGTTTGTTACTCCTTCACGCCACAATGAACGAACGGATTTGGATGAACTTTGGAATGGAGATAGCTCTTACCCAGCATTAACACATACATTTTTTAACACATTCCCGAAAAATAAGAGTTCCCGAGGGAATGAAAAAATCTTAATCCAAGCGGGCGAAGTTGCGGACATTATGTAGTACTATTATTATAAATGCGAATTATGTGTGTTAGTTTTTGGTTTATCCTTCAATCACGCAGCAACAGATCGAAGAGATTGTTCCCATGCGTATAGTTGAGTGAAAAGTGACACAGGCTTCCTTTTACTTTTTTTTAAAAGACTAAGTAATTCCACGCGGACGAAGTCGCGGGCAAAGCTAGTTATGCGGCTACATTATCGTGCGAACATTCGTGTCGAGTTGTCTGTCTTTATTCTATCACAGCGGCTACATAATCGTGCTAGTTCACCCGACACAACGAACTACCCGGCCACACTTGTACAAGTTAATAGAATGAGACACAGCTATTTATCGCGACAACTCGACACGAATATTCGCACGATAATATAGCTGCACCATTACGCTATAAATAAGAAACATTATTCTGGCGCAAACACGACAATAAAAAACCACCTGATTCAAAATTGTATTGTATTTCATAATTCATTGTATCGAATTTTCCCTTCCGTGGAACCAGGCAAAAAGTGTTTGTGTGCAATACGACTGCGAGTTCGTATCCAATTCGTTCTCAATGCCAATTAGCAAAGACGTGTCAAATGTCTTTTACCGAGGTGGATTTAATTACTATCTCGCTATCGGCGCATTCATGCAATCCGCATGCAATGCTCCGTGGTGCAAAGAGTTTGCTGCTTTGTAGCTGTTTTGGCTTTGGTCGATAGTGAAGCGAACGTTTATTTCATTTCATGTAGGCACATAGGCCAACTTGTGTTTCTTATCCTTGTCCTATTTACACGCATTACACGGCGTAAATCCGCGAAGGCTTACGTGCAGTCGAAGTACTAATATGCTGTTTGGTGTTCCAATAATCCAAATATATTTCATATTACAGTATCAAAATCTAATGCTCCGTCTAAGTTCAGTGTTTACTTAGGCACACCTAAAGATAAATTTTGAATTGCCGCTCTGAGAGAAAATTTGTTTTCTCTCTATGAAGGTAGAAATTATGTATTGAGTAGGTTTCATAAAATTAACAACTATCTACATTTTTAGTTTTTAAAACAATCTACAGAAACCACACATACACAGATCAACTTCAGTATAGCAAGGAACATAGTACTCTCTAACGTGAGGTCTTTGATACCCACTGACTTGTACGCTGAAGTATTGGCTGGCGACCCATTTTGGCGCTGTTGGCAAAAAATAATACTACTAAACTAGCGGCACGCTATGATGGCCGGTTTGACACATTACAATAGTGATGTGGAATGTCAATTTATCCTCGAACAAAAAACAATTAAGTTTTGTTTTTGTACCTGATTAAATAGGTTTAATAAAACAAAAATGTATATGTTTATTTAATTTATTTGAACGAACTGAATATTTGAATGAAAATGAATATACATACTTTATATGCACACAAGAAACATATGAATACAAAAGATACCAAAAAAGGTGCCACAAAAGGCCATAATTAATCAGATTCGTCCATACTACTATTTTCACTGTCGTCACTGCTATCATCACCTACATTAATAATTATATGTTCGTTTTCTATAATATTATCTATTTTCACATCTCTTTCATAATCTTCCCTTATTAATTTAACAGTTCTATTCACAACCTTTTCCCAGTCTCCTTTAGTCACATGTTCACAAGCTTCTTCTAATAATTTTAGCATTGCATTTTGAAAATTGTTCATATTCACAAGTACATTCACCCCTTAAATGGTGCAAACTGATTTTTCTACACTTGTATACATTTTAGAAATCAATTTAATAAATAAATTTTGAGTCCTAAACCTAAAACTACATTCGATAAAATTTATGAATCTCTGCACATCACTATCGTCAATAAAGTAATACAATTATTTCCTTCAAAGTCGTTATCAATTAATACGGAACTTCATGAGCGGACAAACGTCAAACCGGCCATCATAGCGTGCCGCTAGTGTACTTTAAATATAGTAAATGTGCAAGGAAAAAATGCATTTTTTAATAAAATGTATTCAGCATTAGGAAATGTCAAGTGTAGTTCCAAGTACTTCATGCGGTGTTTCGCTTTGAATCGGCACATTAATCAGCCGCCATTTTGTATGGGACAGCCGGTAGCCCTATTGTGTTAAAAGAGGTCAGTGATATTTCCAGTTGCCATAAGGTCCTTTATGCAGTATGCAGTGCAAAGGCGTGAAACAATAAAAATGAATACAAATGGAATCTTTAAAACGCTTCCTCAATCTCGCTGCTAGTGGCCTGCGCCCGCGTCTGGGAACCCGCGACCCGCGAGGACAAATTGTAGGTGTCATTATGCCTGTTAAAGTCCCGCCGGGATTGTCGGGGGCCGCCTGCCTCGCGTTCTTGTCCTAACACTGAAGAAAAACATAAAAGAAAAAAAAAAGAAAAAAGAACCCAACTTAATTTGTTCTCTATGGTGTCAATAAGCAGCGCGATATAGACATTCTATTTTCAAATTGTGATTTTCATGTTGAAATGGATCGAATTTATTTTGTGTTATTATTATTTTAAATTGGAACGGTTATTTTTTAGTTGTGATTTATTGTTAATTTTGTTCTATTGAGATTTTTTTTAGATGTGAGTATACAATATATTTGATCTTTTATGTTTAGTTCAACTTTTTGTTACGACATTTTTTGTTTTGATCAAAAACCTACTTGCTTTATACTACTATAGTATGGCGTGCGTGTAATCATCAATTTATCGATTAGCAATGCAAAATATGGAATCTTTGTTTACAAAATCCTGCGGAAAATTTTGCAAGAGAATATTATGTAAAAAATATACCTTGATATCTCACAAATTTTGTACCTATGCCACAGTCATATTTAGTGTGATGAAATTTAAAAAAAATGGTGAATTAAACAAAAAAAACTTATTCACCAAATCACCTTGTCATACCAAAACTATCGCGAGACGTTGTAGCACTTGTATCAATTTAACTGCACGCACCGACCAAATTCTTTAGAGCTCTCATGTTTATGTAAATCCTTTGCCATTACTCTCTTTAATTAGAAACTGGGAGATCAAGACGGTTCAAGTAAAGCTGGTCGCTTTTAGACAGCTTGATGTAGTGTGTGTGCACTCTGATTCCATATTTCCGCTGGAAACCCTATACGAATGTTGTGTAAATAAATTTGGACCCTATACCAAAACAGAAAGGGTTCGAATTACAGTAACACTTTATGCAAGCGACGTTAGTAGCGAATAGGATTTTTTTTAAAGGAAATTGCTTGATTGATGATGAAGAATATGTATTTGATAGACATCTATATACGAAGTCATATGACTTGTGAATATATCAGTATGAGTAGAAAATGTTCCTTACAAGTTAACGTCTATTAATCATCAATTCATGGCCTAGCATAGTTATTTTAAATATCACTGGTGCCAATTTCATCGAATCGCCGAGTAACGTTTAACCGAAAAAAATCCTCTGGCATATTTTCGATACAAAAACTGTCAGGACATTCGTTTAAATTATGTTCCCTATGGATTCCAAAACAGCTAGACCGATTTTCATGAAATTTTCAGATTCGCCCAGAGGGTGATCCTGTGAAGTTTGATAGCGATCCGATTTCCTCTAATGATACTCTTGCAAAGCAGGGTAGGTCGCTAGTATATATAGTACCATTTCCCGTGTAAAAACCATAGACGAATGATATTTACTACCGTGTAAAACGCAATGTCATTAACTCATTACAATATGCGTACAAATTAACTGGCCACTTAACTCTTACGTTTTTTACAAAACCAGTCTCGTGACTTTCATAGCAACTTTTCTGTACCAAACGTGGTAAACGTTTGCATCATTAGAGAAAAAGGAAAAATTTCACTCACTCGCAAAATATCACACAAAATGACTTGTTTTTATGTATTTTTTCATAATTGAAACAAAAAAAATAAGTTTATGAAAACAAGTTTCTCTATTGCTGCAAAATGTGGTTTAAAAATTATTATATTAACTACCCGAATATAGCAAACGTCCGCGTATTTAGTTTTTAAGATCCCTCGGGAACTATTTGATTTTCCTAGATAAGAATTGCCTATGTCACTCTCCAGGTTCTCAACTATATCCATGCAAATCACGTCGATCCGTTGCTGCGTGATTGAAGGACAGACTAACAAACAAACACACTTTCGCATCATCCTATTATCCTATTTTCCTATTTAATATTATAAATGCGAAAGTTTGTGAGGATGGATGTTTGGATGGATGGATGGATGGATGGATGTTTGTTACTCTTTAACGCGACAATGAATGAACCGATTTTGCTGAAATTTGGCACAGACATAGAATATAGTCTGGAATAGCACATAGGCTACTTTTTATCCCGGAAAAGCAAACAGTTCCTGCGGGATAGCATCGCTATTTTTTACGCATTTGTCCTTCAAAATACGCTTAATAGAGTTTTAGATTAACGTGTTTTTTTTTGCACAGGTAAAGTTAAGAGCCTGAAAAATGACAAAGGCTACTTTTTATCTCGGGAAAACAAACGGTTCCTGCGGGATATTAGTATACTACTTTTTACACATTTATCTTTCAATTATGCACCAACGGAGTTACAGATTGACGTGGTTTTATGGATTGGCATAGTTGATGACTTGAAAAGTGACAAAGGCTACTTTTTATCCTGGGAAAGCAAACAGTTCCCGCGGGATATTAGTGTTCTACTTTTCACATATTTATCCTTAAACTATTCGCCAACGGAGTTACAGATTGACGTGGTTTATTGGATAGGCATAGTTGAGGACTTGAAAAGTGACAAAGGCTACTTTTAATCCCAGGAAAACAAACAGTTCCCGCGGGATATTCGTATGTTACTTTTCACATACTTATCCTTCAATTATGCGCCAACGGAGTTTTAGATTGAAGTTTTAGATTATTTTTTAGCACAGGTAAAGTTGAGGGCCTGAAAAGTGACAAAGACTACTTTTTATCCCTGGAAAACAAACGGCTCCTGCGGGATATTAGTATGCTTCTTTCACATATTTATCCTTCTATTATGCGCCAATATGCATGCATGTATGTATGTATGTATGTATGTATGTATGTATGTATGTATGTATGTATGTATGTATGTATGTATGTATGTATGTATGTATGTATGTATGTATGTATGTATGTATGTATGTATGTATGTATGTATGTATGTATGTATGTATGTATGTATGTATGTATGTATGTATGTATGTATGTATGTATGTATGTATGTATGTATGTATGTATGTATGTATGTATGTATGTATGTATGTATGTATGTATGTATGTATGTATGTATGTATGTATGTATGTATGTATGTATGTATGTATGTACGTACGTACATACATACGTACATATTTCCATGGGTACATGGAAATATTTTAATTTAATTTAATTTTTTAATTTAATTTAATTTTTACTAGCTTTTGCCCGCGGCTTCGCTCACGTTAAGTTCGATTTTTCAAACCCTTATTTTACCCCCTTAGAGGTTGAATTTTCAAAAATGGTTTCTTAGCGGTTGGTTAGCTCACGTTAAGTTAGACTTTTATTGGTAAAAGCTTTTGCCCGCGGCTTCGCTCACATTAAGTTCGATTTTTCAAACCCCTATTTTACCCCCTTAGAGGTTGAATTTTCAAAAATGGTTTCTTAGCGGTTGGTTAGCGCACGTTAAGTTAGATTTTTATTGGTAATTAAAATCCAACCTAAGGCGATTCGTATCTCCGTAAAATGCCAACATACCAAGTTTCATGGATATTACTTGAAAACTAAATTTTTTCCCTAATTTTTTATCGACCGAGCGAAGCGAAGGTCTTTGAGTTAACTAGGGCGATTTGCACTTGTCCGTCCGTCCGTCCGTCCGTCCGTCCGTCTGTCAGAGCCTTATAACTTTTGAATTACTGAACGTAATTACTTCAAATTTAGATATAATATGTAAACCGATGGCCTCCAGCCGAAAATGGCTTAAAAAGTTATAAAAATCTTTATTTCAGGGGGGCTCTCATAGAAGCGAATGCGAAGTATGGATATTGGCGCTAGCATCGCCAAGTAAACACGAGCTCTTTGATAGTTTTTGTTTTAAAAATAGAAATTCCCGAATAAGAAGTGTAAATAAGTGTTTAAAGGACTAATAGTAATGCAAATCAAGTGGAAAAATGAAAGCAATAAATACTGTGCAGTAATTTACGTAAAAACCGTGTTTTAAATATTGACAATTCTATGTGATGTTTATGTAAATTTAAACAACGTATATAAACATTTCAACTAATTAACAATAATAAAAGTGAAAATAAGTGCTATAGTAGTTATAAAAGTTAACAAATATAAGTGCAGTAAATAAACTTTTATGATATAAACACAAAAAATTCGAGTGACAATAACAATAGACAATTCAAACTGAATAACGGAAAGTTCATTCTTCTAAATTGGAAAAGTGATGCGATTAAAGTGCTTCTTATGTGTGTAATATTGATTAATTACACGCTGGAACAAAATAAAATAAATAAATATGGTTATAAATCTAGAAGATTGATGTATAACATTATTATTAATGATGATCCAAGAATGATTTATATACCACTAACGCCATCTAGTAAAAATCACTGATCGAGAAGCTTACACCCGTACAGTAAACACCTTCATAAAATAAAAACTGTCATCTCACATCTGTATTGAAGCTACCATCAATCAAAACACTAGTACCTACGCTAACCACTAACAACCTAAACGATATTTTCGTCATAATGGTTAATGATATTCTGGTCTAGTGGCGTGGACGACAGTATCCATTTCAATAGTCGCGAGATCGAGACCGACACGAACTATCGCTTTTCAAATTTTATTTCTTATTTGACATTGAAATTAAAGTTAAAAATGTCTACGAGGCCAAAAAGAACAATTGTCTGTGCTGGATGTACTCTGACGATAAAAAATAAAGATTACTTACAATGTGTTAATTGCAGTAACCTATTGGACTTAAGATGTGCCAGCGTTACTCAAAAACGATTTAATACAATGTCAATAGATACAAAGGCAAAATGGAAATGCAATGAATGCAAGAACCTAAAGTCAAATTCACAGGAAACAACATTAAAAAAACATACCCAACCGGAAATGGATAACTTACCCAAGATATTAAAACCCATTTTACACAACCGATCTCTAGGAAATGAAACATATAGCTCTTTGGGAGACCATTCAACTTTAAAAGATATCAGCGCATGTAGTTTACCGGACCTATCCACGGCAGATAATTCGCGCATTAACGACTTAAAACAAGAAATAAAGGCAGTGTCTTCTCAATTAGAAAGTGCTCATGATGAAATAGCGAGACTCAACCTAGAAAATTCAAATCTTCAAAAAATGTTAGAAGACAATGTAAAACAAATTAAAATGTTTAAGGCACTACTAACTGATGGCGTGACCTCTGTAACTTCTACGCCTTTGAGGTCAATGGAAAGACAATCTAAACAAACTACACCTGCAAGAACACCAGCAGCGAGAGTTCCTGAATCTAGCCTGAATACTTTTTCTACGCCAATCGCTGATAATGTCGATAGAGCCAATTTCTCCACACCGAAAGAGTCTATAATACTAAGAAAGGAAGTCATATCTAATAAACTAGTATCTATTAAATCACCAAAATTGGTAAAACCTGCTAATAAGAAAAATCAAGATATACAAGGAAATCAACCCACCCAAGAAACACTAATAAATCAAACATCAACTGAAAATAATCTTAAGCCTTCAAAGATAATAATACTTGGCGATCAAATAGCACGAGGATTATCAAGAGAAATCACGAGAAAGCGCCAAAGTCGATGGAATGATGTATACACTGTTTCCTCATTTGTGAAACCACAGGCAACTGCAGCACAAGTACTCAGCAGCTGCGATGGCTTACTTAAGAATCTGAATAATAATGATATTGTTATTTTGGGAATAGGATCTAACGAAAAAAATCCGTATTCTATGCTATCAGAATTAAGTAATGCCCTGTACAAACTCAAACAATGTCAAGTTTTTGTGCTAAATGTTTTAGAAAACCCCTATTTAAATGTGAAATTATTGAATAATAGCATTAAGCTAGTGACACAAAATTTTATGAATTGCAAATTTATAAATACGATAAACAACTATAAATATAATGCAAACACTCCTAAAACTCTACAACAGAATTTCCAACAGCTATCCTCTAAAATAAATATTGAGATTGATTATTTGGAATATTATAAACTCTACATAGTAAAATACAACAAAAAGACACCCCTAATAATCAATAACGTATTAAAAACTATGAATAATGCAAATTATGAGCCAAATAAATATTATACCCGAGTCAAAAAAGGCACTATACCTTATTATTTTGAAAAAAAACCTAAAATATCGAATTCCTTAAACTCTAAGGTGAAGCTTATCCAAAAGACAATACCAAATTTTTTCAATAAAATTAATAAAAATAAAGCTGGTCCAACTACTGAAAATAATAGAGAACAATTTTTTCGTGCATAATACTCTAACTTCTTCTAACATTACCTTATTACATCAAAATATAGCAGGCATTTTGAATAAGCAAGAACTGTTTCACCTTGCAATAGAAGATCTCAAACCTAAAGTAGGTAACATTGATATTATTTGCTTAACAGAGACTTTTATGAAACAAGGCACTGAATCAAACCTTCAGTTAAAGAATTATAAATTAGTGGCCTCCTACTCCAGGCTTTCGGAACGAAGAGGTGGGAGCTGTATTCTTATAAAAAAGAATTTTGAATATAAACCCGTAGCTTTGACTGTTAAACCAATTCCATATGTATTTGAATACTGTGCTACCGAAATAACCTCTATCAGTGCTATCATTGTTTGTATATATAGAATACCTAACTCGAATGTTAATGCATTTCTACAAAATCTTAGTAATTTGACAAATATTTTAATTAGAAAAAAGAAAAAACGCATTATCCTTTGTGGCGACTGGAATATTGATTTACTCACTAATAATTCAGTGTCACAGGAACTGCAATCGATACTAAATAATTGTAATTTGAATCAACATATTTTAAGACCCACTAGGAAAAAATCCTGTATAGATATAATTGCTAGTAATATCCCAGATGTAACAGCTGAGCTTCATTATATGGGATTATCTGATCATGAAACCTGTCAATCGATAGCTTTCGAAACTCCTATTAGTATTTCAAATAAAAGTAACCTCCCTTACTGGTTTGAATTTAAACGTGACTTCAGCAAAGATAACATTAGAAAATTTTGTGAGTACATTGAATCATTAACTTTTAACGATATATTTGAAGAGACGGGTACAAATAGTGCATTCGATTCTTTTCATGATACACTTACTTTGTTTTATAAACTATGTTTTCCTTTAATTAAAGTTAAAGTGTTTGAAAATAATAAAATAAACTCCTGGATCACAAGAGGTATAAAGAAGTGCAGCATTAGAAAGAGAGTTTTATACCTATCATATCGTCTAAACTCTAGTAATAAAAAAATAAACAAGGATAAATACATAAATTATAATAGATTATTTAAGAAATGCATTATCCAAGCACAAAGCTTGGCTAATGCCAAATACGTCATACGTTCAAAAAAATAAGTGTAGAGCAGCCTGGACTGTAATAAAAAAGTATTCTCTACCCGCAAAAAATGATAAAATCCAGGAAATTAATAGTATTGAAATCAACAGTATTGAATATAATGACGCAAATGATATAGCAGAAAAATTTAATGAGTATTTTATAAATTTATCTAATACTACCAATAATACGAGCAATTCACCCCTCTTAAGCAGTAAAAATGATAATATTAGAGACAGCATTTACGTTTACCCTACTGACGACAGTGAAATATATAAAATTATCATGGAATTAAAAAACACTAACTCTACAGGTTATGACGAAATAAATACAAGAGCTGTAAAACTTTGCGCCAAACATATATCACGTCCTCTGAGTCACATTATAAATCTCTCCATATCACAAGGTGAATTCCCGTCCCGATTAAAATACTCTGTAGTTAAACCCGTACACAAAAAAGGATCGAAAAAAGAACTCAATAACTATAGGCCAATTACACTCATACCTATCCTATCAAAAATATTCGAAAAAGTTATGTACAAAAGAATATATCAATTTGTATCAAAATATAGCTTGTTAAAACCTCAACAATTTGGATTTTTAAAAAATAGTTCTACGTCATTAGCTTGTTTTGCGCTTACTAAGCAAATAACAGAGAGTCTAAATAGAAAAACTCCAGTAGCTTGTATTTTCCTGGACATGTCTAAAGCATTCGATCTTGTTTGTCACAGGATACTTTTAAATAAACTACAGAATTATGGTATAAGAAGGGAATGCTCACCAATGGATTCATAGCTACCTAAATAATAGACAACAGAGTGTTCAAATTAATAAAATCTGCGGCAATACAAGGGGATCATTTACATCAAACTTTAGGACAAACAAGTATGGTGTGCCACAAGGAAGTATCTTGGGACCACTGTTATTTCTATTGTATGCGAATGACCTACCTGACTCAGTCGAATGTAACTGTATCCAATTTGCTGATGACACGACTCTCATAATACAATGTAAAAACAGGGAAACTTTTGAACAGGAAGTCAATGAAAACCTAAATAAAGTTGTTCAATGGATGAGCCAAAACAATTTATGTATAAATGTTGGTAAGACTAAATATATACAGTTTCAAACATACAATAGTTTTCCAATAAATATTAAAGTTACATGCAATAATTTACCTATTGAACAGGTTGACCATACTGTGTTTCTTGGTGTAGCAATGGATAAGTTTTTAAATTGGAAAATTCATATAGATTCTCTATGTAAAAAACTAGATCGATTTGTGTACGCTCTATACAAACTTAAAAGTGTAACATCAAAAGAGACGGCTCTTTGCGCATACCACGGGTATGTTTCCTCTCTTTTACGTTACGGATTAATCCTATGGGGCAACTCTGTTGATGTGATAAAAGTGTTTCGTATTCAAAAAAAATGTATTCGAGCCGTTTGCGGAGCCGCACCTTTGGAATCTTGTAGGCCACTCTTTAAAAGTACCAAGACACTGCCTCTTCCAAGTCTCTACATATATGAAGTCTCAGTTTTTGTTCATAAGCATAGGGACTATTTTCCACGCATAGCTGACACAATTACAAGATCCAACAGATATGAAAATAAACTTATAATTCCAAGACAAAGAATAAATTTATTTAAAAAAAATATTTACTGCATGGCCGTACGCCTCTATAATAAGTTACCGGACAGTATAAAAAACCTAAATGCTAATCGATTTAAATCAAAACTATACAAAATACTTTTAAACAAATGCTACTATACTGTTGATGAATTTATTCAGGACAAAAATATTAATGACATTGTTTAATTTTTTTTGAAATTAATAGAACTGACATTATTTTTATCATTAACAGTTAGAATGAGTATGACATTGTTTGAATTTAAAAATTATAGATTTAAATATTAAATTTTGTATGACTATTCTTTTGCATGCTACTATGTGGCAGATTGAAGCGCTTAGATAATTGTATAAGATCATATTATGTACTCAATCTTGCAAATAAAACATTTGAATTTGAATTTGAATTTAAAAAAAAAAAATCGCGTTACATAAAATTGTTACGTATCATTTTAAAGATAATTTTGAACTGAGTACAAAAATATTTTTTTTTTAATTTTTCCCTTAAAATTGACGAAATGGGGGGCTTTCAAAGTGGCGATTTTATACGCTCGCTTGAAGACGCTCTCTAGAAAAATCCGCTATGGATTTTCAAACTGATTTTATGTTTTTAGGTCACTTATATCCTGTACTTGAACAACAAATACTAAAATTATATGAATATTATAAAGAAACGAGATTATTTAATTTTTAATGGGCGTCAGTAATTCATATAGCATCAACATAGCTTCACAATAATGCTAATAGATGGCGCAGTCAGTAACTATTCCCATGGAACTACGAGTTAAATTCAATGTTTGATAAATAATTCAATGTTTTCACTAACGTTCCCTAACCTTTACGGGCTACCTATAAGTTAGGTGATTGATGTTTTCTGTCAACTTATTTATCACGATCCTGTACGGGACACCTAAAAGGATATTGGGACGGATGTTAGGACTTAGGATTGTATTTAGGAGCTACCTACGTTAAGAGACTCCTACTTAGGGGATGATTTAGGTATGTTTGGTGAAAACGGGCATAATAATAATGTCAGTTTTGGTTATCATGTATCGATTGAATGAATAATCATGGGATACCGTTACCGCGAGGTCTCAGTTCGGGGCGAACCACTAGTAACTTATAAGTTATAAAAATTAGGGAAAGGTTCCACATGTAGAAATTGTTTAAAATAAAATTGAAAATGGAAAATTCGGTCTGTCGAGCTGGGATTCGAACCATCGACCTTTGGTTGTTAGGCGACTGCAGAAGCCACAAGGCTACGGAGACCCATTATTGTACCGCGAAAATACCGAACACAATGCCAAATTAATTAATCGAAAGGAACTACGTTCCAACCGGGTGTCCCTTGACACCTCTCAAGTTTTTTATACAAATTTTCATTCCCTATTTGAAGTGTTTGGGGGGGTGGAATTTTCAAAATTTGCGAAACACGTATTTCTTATTTTTTATCGAAAGCCCGAAAATTAAAGTTTCATGGATATTACATGAAAAATAATTTGATAAATGACGGACTTTTATACAAACTTTCAACCCCCATTTAACCCTCTTGGGGTTGGAATTTTCAAAATCCTTTCTTAGCGGACGTCAACGTCATAATAACTATCTGTTTGCAAAATTTCAGCCCGATCCGTCCAGTGGTTAGAGCTGTGCGTTGATAGACCAGTCAGTCAGTCAGTCAGTCAGTCAGTCAGTCAGTCAGTTACCTTCGCCTTTTATATATTTAGATGAAAGCTAAAGTACCAAGTTTGATGGATATTACTTGAAAATTAACTTAAAAATCTGGACTTTTATACAAATTTTCATCCCCTATTTGAAATCTTTGGGGGTGGAATTTTCAAAATTTGCGAAACACGTATTTCTTATTTTTTTATCGAAAGCCCAAAAATTAAAGTTTCATGGATATTACATGAAAAATAATTTGATAAATGACGGACTTTTATACAAACTTTCAACACCCATTTAACCCTCTTGGGGTTGGAATTTTCAAAATCCTTTCTTAGCGGACGTCAACGTCATAATAACTATCTGTGTGCAAAATTTCAGCCTGATCCGTCAGTGGTTAGAGCTGTGCGTTGATAGACCAGTCAGTCAGTCAGTCAGTCAGTCAGTCACCTTTGCCTTTTATATATTTAGATGAAAGCTAAAGTACCAAGTTTGATGGATATTACTTGAAAATTAACTTAAAAATCTGGACTTTTATACAAATTTTCATCCCCTATTTGAAGTGTTTGGGGGGGTGGAATTTTCAAAATTTGCGAAACACGTATTTCTTATTTTTTATCGAAAGCCCAAAAATTAAAGTTTCATGGATATTACATGAAAAACAATTTGATAAATGACGGACTTTTATACAAACTTTCAACCCCCATTTAACCCTCTTGGGGTTGGAATTTTCAAAATCCTTTCTTAGCGGACGTCAACGTCATAATAACTATCTGTTTGCAAAATTTCAGCCCGATCCGTCCAGTGGTTAGAGCTGTGCGTTGATAGACCAGTCAGTCAGTCAGTCAGTAAGTCAGTCAGTCAGTCAGTCAGTTACCATTGCATTTTATATATTTAGATGAAAGCTAAAGTACCAAGTTTGATGGATATTACTTGAAAATTAACTTAAAAATCTGGACTTTTATACAAATTTTCATCTCCTATTTGAAATCTTTGGGGGTGGAATTTTCAAAATTTGCGAAACACGTATTTCTTATTTTTTTATCGAAAGCCCAAGAATTAAAGTTTCATGGATATTACATGAAAAATAATTTGATAAATGACGGACTTTTATACAAACTTTCAACCCCCATTTAACCCTCTTGGGGTTGGAATTTTCAAAATCCTTTCTTAGCGGACGTCAACGTCATAATAACTATCTGTGTGCAAAATTTCAGCCTGATCCGTCCAGTGGTTAGAGCTGTGCGTTGATAGACCAGTCAGTCAGTCAGTCAGTCACCTTTGCCTTTTATATATTTAGATGAAAGCTAAAGTACCAAATTTGATGGATATTACTTGAAAATTAACTTAAAAATCTGGACTTTTATACAAATTTTCATCCCCTATTTGAAATCTTTGGGGGTGGAATTTTCAAAATTTGCGAAACACGTATTTCTTATTTTTTTATCGAAAGCCCAAAAATTAAAGTTTCATGGATATTACATGAAAAATAATTTGATAAATGACGGACTTTTATACAAACTTTCAACACCCATGTAACCCTCTTGGGGTTGGAATTTTCAAAAATCCTTTCTTAGCGGACGTCTACCTCATAATAACTATCTGTGTGCAAAATTTCAGCCCGATCCGTCCAGTGGTTAGAGCTGTGCGTTGATAGACCAGTCAGTCAGTCAGTCCGTCAGTCACCTTTGCCGTTTACATATTTAGATTAAGTATTTGTTGTTATAGCGGCAATAGAAATACAAAATATGTGAAAATTTCAACTGTCTATCTATTACGGTTTACGAGATACAGGCCGCTGACAGACGGACGGACGGACAGCGGAGGCTTAGTAATAGGGTCCCGTTGGCACCCTTTGGGTACGGAACTCTAAAAACCACGTTGACTATATGCACTTACACTTTATATGGTGAAATATTATAACTGCGAAAGTGCGTTGGTTTGTCCTTCAATCACGCCCCAACAGAGCTACGGATCGACGTGATTTTTTGCAGTGTACCTATAGTTGAGGACCTGGAGAGTGACAGGCTACTTTTTATCCCGCAAAGTCAGAGTTCCCAAGGCATTTTAAAGGCTAAGTTCACGCAGACGAAGTCGCGGGCATCAGCTAGTACTTTATATTAATATTATAAATGCGAAAGTGTCTTTGTTTGTTGGTTTGTCCTTCAATGACGCCGCAACTGCAGAGCTACGGATCGACGTGATTTTTGCATGGCTATAGTCCGTCAGGACCTGGAGAGTGACATAGGCTAGTTTTTATACCGGATAATTTCAATTTTTCGAGTTCTCGAGGGATTTTAAAAACTTAATCAACGCGGACGAAGTCGCGGGCATCAGCTAGTTTATAATATTACAGTAAAAATAATTTCTTAAGGATTATTTTCAGATAAATGACCTTAATCGAGCGAGATGGGTGTGCGGGAAAGAAGAAGCATATTCGTAGCAGTTTTATTGATTTCATATGGAATAGCTGATATTGACACCAGCATACCTATAGATTTGGCTGCTGAAGAAAAGGGTAAGTCAATGATATCAAAATGCTATGCGATTCTCTAGAAGTGATTTCTACAGTGTGACGATTTCATCGTCTCTGATTGGCCGATACTCACTCGCTATTGGCTAAAATGCATTGTGGCAGAAAGAACGCGATAAATTCAGCTAATCACCAAATTGAGACTGTAGCAATGGTTGATCCAGTTTAACAGAAGCGGCCTGCTAAATAGGTGCATTAAGGCCAGCTGCAGCCGCTCGAATTGTGATTTTTTGTCGCCGTGACTTTTTGTCGCCAAGTGGAGTGCTATGAAGATATACGGAAGTGCGCTCACTGTAGAGACGAGACAATACGGCGACAAATAGTTCCAGCAAGTGCCTATACTTGAAATCAATTTCAAGAATGAGCGACATTGTGACATGTGTGAATCAGTGACATGCGGCTGGCCTTAGCAATAGCCTTAGCAATACTCTTTTTAGCAATGTGTGGGACGTGTGGTCTAATTGTGACAGCGCTTATCAAGTTATAACTCTGGTTAAGCAACGTTGGCCCTGGTCGGTATCTGAATGGGTGACCGACGTTGGGTGTACTTTGGCATTTTTGCTCCCTCCGTGTCTTGGAGAGCACCTTAAGCCGTGGCGTCGGTCCCGGTTATTATCACTAACATGTGAACCGATAAACCTAAGAGTCGACGTCTCGTTCTCTTAGTCGATCTGGGAGCCCACCGTATTATTACCTCAAAGAATGCTACCATTATATTATGAATAATGGAAAGAGTTCACGACCCTCAACTATGAAGAATACGATGCAGAGAAAGAGATTAAGCAATATTAAAAATCTTTTTATTTTCTGTTTCAGCTCCCCTAGTAACCACTATTGTATCATCAACCTCCACGTCCCCTATCCCGACCACAGTCAACATCTCTACATCTACATATGTGACCGCCATACCCCCAATACCGCCAAGTGACAGAGACAGATTCCTAACATTCGCTGAGTCAGGCCATCATCAGACCTTCATGTTCGCCAAGGATAATACATTCATACAGCTAGATGGCGACATAATCCAGCGATTTCAGTTAAGGTCAGTACCTATATTACCTACCTGTAGAAAGTTTGTCGTTCTAATCTAGATCATTCCCATAGGAACGCTACTTTACGGCTGATATTTTATAACCTATCTTATCCAAAAACAGATTAAAAGTTAAAAACAGATACATCCAGATACATATTATATGGATTAAATTTTTAAACGTAACGTACGTAAAGCGTTTCAATAATAATAATAATGCAGCCCTTTACACTTTGCTATAATATATACATATCGGGATTTTTTGGACCTGATTTTGGTTTAGATAAATTAATAAAACGGGCTGTTAGTCAATTTTGTAACCGCGAGATCAAGTTTCCTATGCTATTCACCGAAATAACATTTATAAATTATTCCTAAAATTTATTCCTAAATAAATGAGGCTTCGGATTCGTAAACTGTCGTTTCTGTTACACAAAGTAACAAAACTTTAAAGAGATAACAATGATAGAGACGACGTTCTACGAAGTCGAGGCTGTCCTATCATCTAGGTATATTTTGTAAATTTCAATATTTACTGCAGAATAATGTCAAACCAATGAATTTAAAATTCTCATTATTCTATTCAGCCATTTTACTAAACCAAGGTTTTGATAACCTGGATCTTTTTCTAATGGTCTATCTGATTCTGACATCAATGATCATGTTTATGGCTAGTATTCCTCCAAATTCGGACACAATTAAACGTTCATGCTCTCGAAAAATAAATAACTAGGTGAAATAAAAATATATAATAGTGGTAAATATATAGTCCAGCGACTATATAATTAAGGTCAGTTGATGCAAATGTATGTAAATACTGGCAGAAGTTGTCTGAATTTTAAACAGCTTTAGACTGCTCAGAGTTGTTCTGAATCTATAACGTTTCATGCAAAGTGGATGAAAATGCAACTGCAACTGTTTTTAGAGCTCCCTTAGATGTTATACTATAACATAATTATAATGAACATTTTTGTATGAAAATTAGTTGGAATTGCAATGTGCTGCTTTTACAAAAGTGGGAATGAATTTTTAGTTCTAAAACCAAATAAGAAACTAGTTTCAGTATATTATAAGACTAGTGAGCAGTGATAGCCTAGTGGTTAGGACTGTGATTTCCTATTCGGGGGGTCGCAGGTTCGATCCCGGGTACGCACCTCTGACTTTTCGGAGTCAAGTGCGTTTAAGCAATTAAATATCATTTGCTTCAACAGTGAAGGAAAACATCGTGAGGAAACCTGCACACCTGAGAGTTCTTCATACTTCTTGAAGGTGTGTGAAGTCCGCCAATTCGCATTGGGCTAGCGTGGTGGACTATGGCCTATAACCCTTCGCTCAGTAGTGAGCCGTTGATGGGTTGCTAATGATGATGATGATGATGATAAGACTACATCCAAACTGTAATATTTACTAATTTTCCTAATCAATCAAAGTTTCTATTACGTAGGTTGTTGGTATATGATGTTGTACTGCTTGCCAATCTCTGCAAATAAATAAAAGAGTTTATCATGATTTTATATTTATTTCAATTTCAGATTATGCAGAGAAATATCGTTCAAGTTTCGAACAAGACTCCCTCACGGTCTTCTAGTTTATCATAATGTTAAGAATCCAGTATTTAAAATGCAGCCTTATGCTTTATACGTCATCGTGGAGAAGGGCGAACTCAAAGGTAAAGCATACTGATATAGTTTTTGGGGGTTAAGGCTGAGATCTATAAATGCCACTCTGACTCCGCTCAGACTCAATACTGAACTAAAACGAGACAGATTTATGTCAGGACATATTTGTATCTTACTTTAACTCTGTCTTGAGTCGTGAGCAGAGCCAGATTACGATCTATAGATCTCTACCTAAGATTGTAGTCTGAGTTCGCGATGTTGGAAGGGTCAAATATCGATATGAGCAAATATACACTAATAATATAAATAAAATCCTTCCTTCGCCTACTTTAATAAAAACCCGTGAATCATTGCAGACCCCTCTACAGCATTGAAGCTGCTTACGAATTGTATAATAATATGAAGTCTTGTAACTTTTTTTCCCTAATTCATATGGTCAAATGAGAGAGTGAAAAAATGCAAAAGCACCATCATATAAGCTACAATACGCTCTGCCCAGTCAATAGGGATAATTTCATCGCCATTGTTAGTAAATTTCACTTTTAGCGATTCAGGTCCCCATTCCGGAAAGCTTTCATTAAAAAAGTACCTTATATGTTCAATGAGTAGCCTTCTATTCCAGTGGTCCATGTATTTGGAAAACATCTCACATCAGTAACAGTCGGCAGAGCTTTGAACAGAGACCAATGGCATAGTGTAGTTGTAACTATCGACGTCCACGGAGCAAGGCTCATAGCCAAAGTCGACCAGTTAAAGGAAGAAGTTTACTTAAAGGTAAGTGCTATACTGGACATTGATAGTTATTAAATTATTAAGGGCTTGTTTCCTCACTTGCTGATAAAATTCTGATAGCCTATCCACTACTTATCTAATGGATAGCGTTCAAATTTCTGTTTCATTAGTATCTCATAAGTCAATCTGGCAGTTAAACTCAAATAGATATCACCCAGATTTATCCAGCAGATATTTTATCTTTTAGATACATTATTATATCAGGCTCTCTATCAGCAAGTGTCACCACTTGCATAAATATTAACAGGCCATAAATATTGTAAAAATACCTTAACACAAATTAAATTTTTCAGGGTTTAAGTTTCGACACCAATTATGGTATCACGGATAATTTAACGTCCGTTATTCTTATTGGAGGTAAGGACAAATTAAACAAATAAAAAATATAGTAGGAGCTATCCTTTCCTCATGAACTTGCGTGCACTCTTACTTACATTGTCTCAGATTATAATATCATTATCCTCTGCAGCGTACCGTTGCCTGGTAGAGGTGATAAGTCCGCCATGACCCATGTGTTATTTTTCAAGTTTATTTATAGTTAATTTCATTTCATTAATCACTTAATAATAAATGTATCTTGCTCAAATATTGTCATTTCTTTGACTTCAACCAAATATGAAAAATTAACGTTAAAAAGACTTTGAAAAAAGAAGTTGAGAAAAGTTCGTACAATCATGATAACCTAAACTTTGTGCTTAAGATAATCTTAATGACTGGTCTCTCTGATAAGCTTCTGGTCACTTTATTATGACAATTTACCCACTATTAACGTTATCATACTAAGAAAGGGATATTTTTTAATTGTTACTAAATAATTTTTCCCATTATCAAAGGTCTCAGTTCCGAAGAGAAGCTCCATGGTGTCAAGTACATTATAGAATCATTTGTCGGTTGTATCAGCGATATGGTACTCAGTTCAGGCAAGGCAGCATCAGACCTTTTACCAATCGTCCCTCTCATTGCAACTAAACACGAAAACGTTAAAGAGGGATGTATTGACAAATGTAGAACAATGGAAAACCTTTGTTTTGAAGGTTCTAGATGTATTAACGAGTATAATGGATACAGGTGTGATTGTTTCGGGACTTTATATGAAGAACAGCTTTGCGATGTTTTTAGTAAGTGTTTTTATTTTCTTTGCTTTCTATTATTTTTATATTTGCCTTCTTCTATTTACTAGTGGTAGTATAAGGTTGCTTCTGCAGGATTCCCATTTCTAATTTATTTGTATACTTATTATATAATAATATGTTTCGTCTACTTTGTGCAATATTCTTCTCTATTCCCTTGTTTTGAGGCTTACAATTGATGTGATAACAACAAAAATGCCATCACGTGCCACTACGTGCTTATATGCCACTTCAGTTTTCACTTTATTATTTGCCCTAACGACCATTAATTTTATATTATTTTTTTAGCTGCAACAATATTAACTCTACGAGGTTCGAGTTACGTGTCTTACAGAGTGTATGATTGGAAGGATCGCGTCCATTCCACTAACACTCGAGTTAGCTTACATTTCAAGGTAATATTTACCATAATTATTAAATTTATAGGATTTATTATCATAAACCCTAGAAATATTTCCAGACTAAAATATAGTTTAGCACACCTTGTATAATTTTCTATAGGCCTGTGAAAATCCCGTCAAAATCGATTCAGTCACTCCGTAGATAATTTTTATACAAATATTGAATAAAATCAGGCTTTACTTTGCTTTAGAATTCCTTGATAGATACTTAAAGAAAAATCAATATTCCTTTGCTATAATCCACCAAATTGTTTGGCGGATATAGCAAAGGAATACATATCGTTTTTTTCTTTAAATAAATATACCAATATATGGTATTTAAAACATGTTTGAGTTATGCTATCGTTCAAGTACAAAAGTAACTTAATAATTTGGAGGGGGAAGGAGGATATTAAAAAAATCGGCCAAGTGCGTGCCGGGCCACGCGCAGTGTAGGGTTCCGTAGTTGAAAGTCTCAAATATTATTGCTGACCTAGGATAGTGCTTTTGTTTTATTTATGAATATTGAATAAATTTTGAGTTCCATGGTTTAAATACAAAACCTGCAACTTACACTACGTGTAATACCTAACTTAGAAAAAACAGATATTACTCCTTAACTAATGAACCCTACTTAGCCGTGATAGTTTTCCTTTAAAATTCATTATATATATACTACTGCTGTGAATTTTTTCTTGTATCCTATATACAACCATTTAGCTGGCAGAGGGGGGGGACACTTGACCCTAATAAAATTTAGCACTTTAAAACATCATATTTCACAAACGAATCCCTGAATTGAAAAATGATGTTCCCACACCCACAATATTTTTGAAAGACCTATTCAACGACACCCCACACTATGGGATAGACGAGAAAAAAAAAATTCATCCCCACTTTACATGTAGGGGAGGTACCCTAAAAAAAATTATTTTTCACAATTTTATTTCACGACTTTGTCGGCGTGATTAGTATTTATACCCTTGTCAAATTACAGATTTCTAGTACCAATAGTCTCTGAGCTAAACCGCGGACAGACAGACAGACAGACAGACAGACAGACAGACGGACGGACATGGCGAAACTATAAGGGTTCCTTGTTTACTACGGAACCCTAAAAATAATATTTAAAAAAAATAAAGTCATATAAAATACCTACAATCTACAATCTCAATGTCAAGAGCTAAAAGGTTACAACAAGCTATAAATTATTTCAGACTCGTTTCGACGATTCCGCATTATTTTACGCGAGTGGACAGATAGACGACAAACACCATTATATTGCTCTTTCTATACATCAAGAAAAAATCGCCATACAAATTGACTTAGGCGATGGCCCGGTAGAAGATTATTTAGGGGATAAATACAAAGTGAACAACAATCGTTGGCATAACATTACTGTAATTTTGCAAGAAAAAACTGTGATTGTATACCTTGACGATATAAGAGCAGCTTACGAAGTTCCAGGAGATGCTAAATATGTTTGTATCGACCCTGAAATCTATATATGTGGTGGACCTGATCTACACAAAATGAAAGGTCTCAAATCGTTCAATAACTTCGCGGGGAATCTCAAGTATGTTTACTACAACGATGTATCAATTCTCTACGAGCTAAAGCAAAATAATCCTAAAGTCCATTACATAGGTGTCTTGGATCCTGAATTTGAAGAGATCGATATAGAATTGATACCAATAACTTATCCTTTCGCCACGTCTCATATATGGTGGCCTTTGAATCAAACTAACAGTATCAATTTGATTTTCGACTTTAAGTCTAGTAAGAATATGGCGGTTTTGGCTTACAGTCAGATTACATCGGGGCAAGGCTACTGGGAGGTAAGACTACCTGTCTTTAAATAGATATTGTGTTAATGATAATATAATTTTAGTCTAAGGAATTATTGTTTAATCATGGTACCAATTAAAATATTTCCTCTTTCGATAAGCTCAAAATCAGTGATTGCTTTGGTTATTTAACGTTGAATGGAGTTAGGGGTCCGTACCTATATACATATAAACGTAATAAACGTATTATAATATTTTTTTAAATTATTTCAAAATTCCTTCAGTTTGGGACCGCATTAGTTAATTGTTTGACAAACTAAACTCTGCGTTTTATCTTCTCCGATTTACATAAAACCTAAATTAATTCAGATATTTCGCTTTTAAAACTTTGGTGATAAAGGGAAAGGGGGGAGGGATAAGTATATTTAAGTTATTTTTCATGTTAAAACACGATCTATGCGGCATAAAGAAAGAAAAACCTATCTAAAATGTGCAAAATAAACCTTTCAAACCTTATCTGACCTGGTAACCCCACTTTAACAATATTAGTACGGAACCCTAACAATTTTGAAATTTTAGGTTAGAATGGTAAAAGAAGAAATAAGATTCGAACTAGTGCCGGATGTAGGTAAAAACGTAACAGTTCTTAAGTCGGTTAAGTTCAACGTAAGCAATGACTGGCATAACGTCGAGTTGGATTATAGGAAAGGCCGGATCAAACTGACTGTGGACTACCACAACAAACATGCACAGATGTTTGGTAAGTATCAAATCAAAATAATTTATAAGCGAAAATACAAGTTTATATTAAGATGTTAAGTTTTTTATCTGACCTCCCAACCAACCGACTTTTTTATACATGATAAAATAGCACTTGATGGTGCTATCAAATCATGGTAAGCTGGCTAACTTGTAAGTTAGCCCATACTCCTAGTAGGTTTAATAGGTTTAGGAATACTAAATCGCTTGGCGGTAGGTCTTTAACGGTAGGATGGTAACTAGCCACGACCAAAGCCACCAGACCAGAATTTTAAACAAGCGATTCATCATTTCGGTATGATGCCGCATAAAAACCAATTAGAAATATATTATCAAGGCCTAAAATTAAAAATAAACTGCTACACTTTCCTAGTCTGGCTCTCAATTTAGATTACATTGGTATACACCTTAAACCTTAAAAAACCAATAAGAGCACAAATTGAAACTAGAGTGAGGCGATGCCAGGTAAATTCACCATTCCGAAAGCAGCAATTCGATTTCTCAATAATAACCAATTTATTTGTTTAATTTAGATATAATATAAATGATATGAAATTGATTGAAAATACAATAGTGAGTACCAGCTTAACCTTGAACGTTACGAGAGGCATTCTAAGCAATTAAAAGGAAATAATTATGTGTTTATTGTATATCTATACAGGGCTAGACTTTCAACTGCAAGACAAGATTGTCATTGGAAGTGGATTAAAATCAGCCAACTTGGGCTTGATTGGATGCATGAGAAACATTAAAATCAATGGCCTACTGATTGAACCGAGGTAAGTTGTTCGAAGAACTTTAATAAATTAATTATTATTAATTATAATGAAAAATTATGATCATTATATTATTTTATTATACCTACGCATTTTCAAAATATTGAATTCTTGAACAATTTAATATTCCCTAATGAAGACTACAGTTTCAGAAAACGGGAGGTTTTTAATAAAATCTTCAGAATATTCGGTTTAACATCTTGTATTCTTATAATTCGTACTTTTACACAGAAACATGTTATTAAAAATATCTTATGGTAAATAATATTCACTTAAACAGCGACCGCCTATAGCATCGCTTGACAAAAGAATGCGGCTTACACCGCCGTCAGCCGTAGAGCAATAATAATAAGATCTATTGAATATTATTATTTATAAGGAATACCTAAATTAACAAATCAAGACTTTTAGTAATTTTGAAAATGAGACTTATATAACACCAGTAGGCTTACAGCTCGGCCTTCCTGCAGTGAGCGAGTCCCTTCGCTCCTGACTGAGAAATTTTCGAATCTACGAAAGTAACTAGGTAATTCTAACAAAACAATTTAAAAGTACCTATTTTAGTTAAGATATCTGGAAAATGAGACTTACATAATAATATTTATAATTTTAATAGGATAAATAGGCCTTCCTACAGTATACAATACAGCTCGGCCTTCCTACAGTGAGAGAGTCCCTTCGCTCTTGGCTGAGAATTTTTCAATGTATATCAAAGGGTTAAAACTTATGTTTTATGACGTGTCTTATGACACGTCAACAAAAATTACTTTAGTGTAATAAACGAATCTATAAAGTTACTAATTCTAAAAAAACAATTTAAAAGTATTTTAATTAAATGAAATATTTATAATATATGAAACTAGTAGGGCGCGTGGGTGCGCGGCCCGCAAGCGGACCGCGGTTTTTCTATCGTCAAGTGGACTTTCAGGTCCTGATCATTTTCTATCAGATAACCACTCTTCCATCTTTTATACTCTCCGAGATAGATGTCTATGAAATTGGTATCCGCCATCTTGAATCCGCCATTTTGAAATTTTTTTCAGCTCACTGCCAATTGGATGAGGTTTCGAGTATTTTTTGTTTGAGCACCTCCCACCTATCTTCAATACCCTGGCCGTGCCCCTCACCCACCTTCCAAGCCCTCGATCATCATATCTCACCATTTCTCAGAATGAGATTTCTTTTATAAAAACAAATTTTCAAAAGGAACCGTATCAAAGTCTTGTATAGTTCCCAACTTCTAGTCTCTTCAATATTCGCCATATATTTTGTATGAAGAAAAAAAAATCCGCCATATTGGATTTTTTTTCTATTCATCAAATAGACCTTTGGGTCCTGATCATCATTTGTCAAGAAACCACTCTTCCATCTTTTATACTCCCCGAGATAGACACCGACGAAATTTGTATGGCGGCCATCTTTTTTCCGCCATTTTGAATTTATTTTCAGCTCACTGCGAATTGGATGAGGTTTCGAGTGACATTTGTTCGAGCACACCCCACCTATCTTCAATACCCTGGCCGTGCTCTTCACCCGTCTCCAAAATCCTCAATCATCAGCTCTCTCCATAATTTTCCTCCGAATGAATTTTTGTCTTCTATACGAAACCATTAGTGAAAAAAAAATTTTTCATACAAAATTTTACAGGAGAGGTGATCAATCAGTCAGTGAATCAGTGAATCAGCACGAGCAGCTATATATATATTAAAATAGTTTATATAAAGTTGAGACTAATACTATAAAATGTATAGTATATTAATTAACACATTTTTTTAACAACAAAAAATTTAAGTATTTGAATACTGAACTGGTGTACTAGAAAAATATTATTACAATCTTTTTAGTTTTATAATATAAATCTTATCGCTGTAGTATAATTATTCTTGTATAATAATTTATTATTCTTCGTCAGAATCATTTTCTTTGCAACTACTTTCTAAATCCCTAGAAAAATTTAGCCACGGCTGTATTTTGTCTACTGCAACTACGGCTTCATAGCGGCGATTATTTTTACGTGATCGCGGCGTATCTTCAATGACATACATATCGTTAGGAAGAACTTTTATGATACGATATGGACTCTGATACCTAACGACCAATTTCTGTGACTGCCCTTCATGTGGTACTTGCCATTCTACTCTGACCAGGTCACCTTTGGAATATTGTTTTGGAGTTTTCTTACGGCCATTGTAATTTTCTCTGCCCTTGGCTTTTTTTTCTATTATCTTTTCTCTGGCTTCCTCTCTACTATTTACCAATTCATCTTCAGATAACATATTAATATTATCACATATATTATCACGTAATATTATAACATAAAAAATTGCGCTTAGGATCCCTTCACTTCTACATTTATTGTTGAATCCAAAAAGCAACTCGGATGGTGTCGTTTGAGTTGTTTTGTGTGGTGTCGTATTTATTCCTAACTGAACATCTAAAATGTGATCGTCCGAAGATCTTTCGTCTTTATCGTGACTCGAAGTGAACAGAGCGTTTAAAATGGTTCTGTTGAACCTCTCCACTTGACCATTCGCTCTAGGAGTTGCCACTGCGTTTATTATATGCTTAATTCCGCAAGATTTTATGAAGCCCTTAATGACGCCACTTGTGAAACTTGTCCCTTTTTCTGTAATAAGACGTGTCGATACGTCAAAATTACTGATATGATCTTTGAGGACCCTTATCGTAGTCATAGATTTCGTATTCTTAACAGGTGTCATATTAACGAATTTTGTAAATCCATCGACAATCACAATAAGGTAACAATTGCCTTTCTTACTTTTTATAAAAGGACCAAGATGAACCACGTGGATTTTATGAAAATGCACGCTTGGTTTATCTATCGGATGTAGGTCTCCTTCACGCTTTCCTCTGTAAGCAACAACAACAAGAAGAAACATATTTACTCATGAATTTCCGCATCTTTGCGAACCAGTAATTTTTGCGGATGCGTTGCAATGTTTTGTCAAAACCGCAATGACCAACGTCGTCATGATTCATTTTAAAAATTTGCCAACACATCCCTCTTGGCACGTGCCACTTCATTTCCTCCCCAACAATTCGGTACACACGATTATTCTTTAATTTGTTTTTTTTTTATGAATATCTATCATTTGTTCTGTATCAGGAGAAGATAGTATTTCTCTTATCTTCTTTACTTCCTCATCAGCGGTAGCGGTTGTACAGTCACAATCCAATCTTCTTCAGAATTTTTGATGGTCATGAAGTTTTTGCCTCGAGCTGTATTTTATTAATGGTGCGCTGGAAAACTGAGGGCGCATTTACTAACCCAAATGGCATCCGGTTGTATTCATACTGGAGCTGTTTTGTGTCGTGACTCTTCCGCTATTGATATTTGATAATACCCCGAGGCTAAGTCCAAAGATGTGAATACTTTGTTGCCTGATATTTGGTCGAGTTGATCTTCAATACGAGGGAGTGGGTAATTTTTCTTCTTTGTTTTGTGATTTAGTGCCCTAAAATCTACACATAAGCGTTTATTGCCGGTTGTTTTTTCTGCACGAATGAAATTGGACTAGCGTATGGCGAAGTTGATTCCCTAATTACGCCATGCTCGATCATCTCTTGTATCATGTTTCTAACCAAGGTTCGATCAGCGTAAGATATACGATAAGGTCGATAGACAACCGGTTCCGTGTCCTCAAGCTCTATCACCATCTATATCAGGTTCGTATAACCTAGATCATGCAGTCCATTCGAAAAACAATTGTGGTATTTTCCTATTAATTCTTGTAATCTCATTCGTTCATCAGCACTCAAATTATTATTACAGTTTAAATCATTTTTATGGGTATCACGAAACGTAACATTGAATGAATCAAGGACGTGCTTCGACTATATAGGACATTTGGGAATCACGCGCGTCACAAGTGTTCCCTTCTCAATCGTGATCACGTTAGACGACACGATATGAATTAGCAGAGCACTACGCCCACGTCTAAGCTCATAATCTCCCGGACGAAGATAATATTCCTTCCCTTCTGGACCTCTGACAGAACCGTTCACAAAAACTTGTCCACATATAGTGGGCTCTGTAGCGATGGAAACAGCACGTAATGCGTTTAGGGGTATTTCCGTATCTTTATTCGCTACTAATCGTCTTTGGACACTTGGAATCTTCTGAAATATAACCGCTGTAGGAGTCTTTGTAATAATAATGTCCGATTTTTCCTGTTGAGAGAGTGACCTAATAAGACTGAGTGATTAATAACATGATCATCAACAACATACATATTAATCGTTTCCTTTATTCCCTGTACATCTACAGAAACTATTGTCATACCTACTGGAGATATGAAATTGGCACCAATGCCTCTGAGGACAAGCAAGTCCTCCGGTACTGCTATTTCTAAATTAAATTATTTGGCCTTTGTTGAGAGAACACTGACTTCCTAAATCTAAATGACAATCTTCAGAGTTATTATTTGTTTTTTTTTTGTATTTGAGCTACTTGTTTTTCAGTTTTTTTTTTCTTTAAAATAGTTTGCATCCTTTTCGCGATTTTCTTGACATTTAATTTCTAAAGATATATTTGTTTAAATGGCCCAAGTTTTCGCAGACCGAACACTTTGCAGGAGATTTGCTGCACCTAAAGCTCGGGTGACCAGGTTCATCGCAATTTAATCATATCATTTTCGGATCATTTTTTTGACTGCTGGATCTGGCAACTGGGGTAAGATTTATGCGTTCTCTCCAAAATTTAGACGGTGATTCATGAGTTTCATGGTTTTGCCCTACTTTAACGGTTCTGAAAATTGCGCAGTCTGCGCACCAATTTTTACAACGCCATACAGTAAACAATCTACAGCCTGACGTCCGTAAAGCTTACATCTATTTAACAAATTTATCTTAGCATAATAATACTGTTCAAGAGACTTAACTAACTTAGCCAGCATTTCAGTCAAGAGCTCAGCGTAGTCTTCTCGTATGGGAAGTGATTCTATTAATTTATTTTTCCACTCAATCTATGTATGTTTCATAGTCGGCAAGCTCTGGAACCATGACTTGGCTACACCTGATAATTTGAAGAGGGCGTAATGGATGATTTCCTTAGTATCCCAACCACTTTTTTTTTATGCCAAGTTAGAATAGTTTGCTCTCTCGATATCGGATCATATTCAGGAATAATATTAGTGTGAAAGTTAGCTTTGACTTTTCTGAACTCTTGACTGACTGCAGTATCGACATCTATTTGCTTTTTACTTTGCTTTTTAATACTTGTTTATTTTGTTACTCTGAACCTCATTATCACGCACCCGTGACATCCCTGATTACTCTGAATAAAAATGTCTCTGCCATCTTCTATCTTGATTTTCATCGAAAAGCTGTTGACGCTCTCCGTCAACATGTTTATTTGTGTTACTCTCAACCTCAGTATCACGCACCCGTGACACCCCTGGTCGTTGTTGACGCTCTCCGTCAACATGTTTATTTGTGTTACTCTCAACCTCAGTATCACGCACCCGTGACACCCCTGGTCGTTGTTGACGCTCTCCGTCAACATGTTTATTCGTGTTACTCTCAACCTCAGTATCACGCACCCGTGACACCCCTGGTCGTTGTTGACGCTCTCCGTCAACATGTTTATTTTTGTTACTCTCAACCTCAGTATCACGCACCCGTGACACCCCTGGTCGTTGACGCTCTCCGTCAACATGTTTATTTGTGTTACTCTCAACCTCAGTATCACGCACCCGTGACACCCCTGGTCGTTGTTGACGCTCTCCGTCAACATGTTTATTTGTGTTACTTTTAACCTCAGTATCACGCACCCGTGACACCCCTGGTTGATCTGAAATAAAACGTCTTACTCTTTTCTTGGCCCTTCAACCAGGGTACACTTGGTTCTGCACTAAACCTGCCATAGGCTGCTCTTTGTTGCCGATTATCTCTCACATCTAGGGTTTCCCGTACCCTGGCGTACTCATCTACGCTTATCGTCATCTTAATTCATAGTCTATCTCCATGGTTGATCTGAAATAAAACGTCTTACTCTTTTGATTTGACCCTCAAACCTGGGTACACTTGGTTCTGTACTAAACCTGCCATAGGCTGCTCTTTGTTGCCGATTATCTCTCAGATCTAGGGTTTCCCGTACCCTAGCGTACTCATCTACGCTTATCATCATCTTGATTCATAGTCTACATAGTCCTGAAACTGACAAATTTCTGCTTAGTAAACTCGTTCACAATAATTAAAATGTTAAACCTGAGCATCACTCGTCATCATATTAGAGCTTTATAACGACTCCTCGGTCCTTTTAAATAATGATGTAGTTCTATACTTCACAATCTTGCATGATTTTTAAATTCGAAGTTTAAAGATGTTAAAAATACATACGGGGTATCTATCGAAACATTCAACAATCTTTTCTTTATCATAATAATAATAAAGTTATTTAACTAACTTTGTCTAACTGGTATCAATGCGAGTATTTCATAATATACCTAATAGCTGAATAGGGACAATAGATACCTCCTCGAAATACGTCAGACATTCAGGAACTCGACACAACACAATCAGAATCAGCTAAACAGTAATTTAGTAAGTACTTATAACACATGCGTGCATTTATGCCACCTATTTCAAAAGATCTTTTCCATTTTATTCTTAGCTAACATACGCTCTCGGCCCTCGGGCCTCTATAATAGTAAAATTAATTACGTTAATATAAACACCAAACTCCAAATAGCAAAGTCCGATAAGAACACAACTAAGAACAATAGATTCGGTTGTTGCGTTAATATAAACAGAGTTCAGCCGAACCACCGTGACTTTAGACACGGTAATATTATGTAAGGGATCGTTTGACGACACAGCGATGTACCTACATGTTACATTACCACTTCGTAGTTCGTATGCATTTTTTTTCAACCGACTTCAAAAAGGAGGAGTTTTTCAATTCGTCTGTATTTCCTTTTTATTATTATAATAAATGATACATAAAAGTTTAAAATTCTTAATCAACCTAATCGTCGGCATAAAGAGGTTGAAAAGTAAAAACAAACGAAAATACAGAACCCACAAAATAATAGCATCGAGCAATAAGTATACTTTTGCGTATGATTTTCCTTTTTTTTGTAATAAATAATCCATAAAACTTAAGGTTTCGTAATCAACTTAATTGTAATAAAGAGATTGAAAAGTAAAACAAACAAAAATACGGAACCCTCCCAGATAATAACATTGAGCAATAAGTTAATATTTCGGGAACGATGTCCAGTTACTAGCTTTCAAGATTTCACTCCTACTTATTTAGGATTAAAAGCGAGTGCGAAAAAAAAAATATAACACGTTACTTACACTTTCACTTTGTTGGCGTGGAGTAGAAAATTGTGTTATTTTCCGGTGATCCAACTTCTGAAGCTGAAGACTACAGTTTCAGAAAACGGGAGGTTTTTAATAAAATCTTCAGAATATTCGGTTTAACATCTTGTATTCTTATAATTCGTACTTTTACACAGAAACATGTTATTAAAAATATCTTATGGTAAATAATATTCACTTAAACAGCGACCGCCTATAGCATCGCTTGACAAAAGAATGCGGCTTACACCGCCGTCAGCCGTAGAGCAATAATAATAAGATCTATTGAATATTATTATTTATAAGGAATACCTAAATTAACAAATCAAGACTTTTAGTAATTTTGAAAATGAGACTTATATAACACCAGTAGGCTTACACTAAATTGTTACTCTTTGATAACTTAATCTTGGGGTAAGATTATAGATGGCTCTCCCACTCAGCTCAGCCTCAAGACTGAGTTAAAACGAGACAGAGTTATGTCGGAACATATTTGTGTCTCATTTTAACTCTATCTTGAGCCTTGAGCAGAGCCAGAGTACGATCTATAGATCTCCGCCTACGACCTTGATGTCTCTAACTGTGATGTTGGTCTAGTATTTATACTGCTACTCTGTCAGCATTGTCTTTCCGCCTTGTGTATTCGTACGTGCAAGTGACATGAGTTCGCGACGGACATCCGCTTAGGAGGAATTAAGATCTAAGAGCAGTACCACCAAATGCTGTTAGAGTATCCTTCATAGAAAAATCCGTGGTTTGCAATACTCTGACAAAATTTAATGTGCTGTAAAATTATCTTTAGATTGATGTCTACAGTGTATATTATGCTACGAAATTACCTCTGATTGACTGGTACTGTCTCACTATTGATTAAAATGCATTGTGCATCAATAAATATAACAAGTAAGAACGAACAAAAATATTAAATCAATTATTTGCAGGTTTGTAATAAACACTGAAAGAGTAGTGGGTGAAGTAGCAATAGACGACTGTAGATACGTAGACCCATGTACAAGACCCAATACCTGTGAGCACGGAGGTATTTGCTCCATAAGAGAGGACAGAGTTATATGCAACTGTGAGCATACAGGTACACGTACTGGAAAAAATTAAATGTATAAACTAGAATTATTATTTAATCAATCAGGTGGAATGTATGAACAAACCAAAAATATGATGTATCAGAATAAGGGGGAAATATGATGGGAATATAGAAAACATGTAGAGTGAATAAATACAGAATTTCATGAGAAGTTCAGTTAGAGATGATAAACTAACATAATCGTATTTTTAATGAAATGAAATGCACATTCTATATAGCATTTTATGTAAAAGTAGAAAATCCAGAAGCTATGAATAGTATCCAGATGTAGCTTTAACAAAGATTCGTAAAAGATTCCCAAAAAAACTAATTGTATTACTTTTATTTCATAAAAGGCTGGTACTTTTATTTCATTTTATTTCACTTTGGCGCATTCTTATTTTAGGTTACATCGGTGAAAATTGTCATTTCGCGACCTTCAGAAAAACATGTGAAGAGTTAGCTCTCCTAGGATACACAAGGAATGATGTTTACCTAATAGACATAGACGGTAATGGCAAGTTCCCACCAGCACACGTCAAATGCGAGTTTCAAATCGAAGCAGATTCATCTACAACTGTGGTTGAACATAATCTGCCTAGTCAAGTGGTAACGCATTAATTACTTTATTTTATTACCTATTAAGAATATCCAAAAGTAAACGTAGATATAAAAGATAATAGAACACTCACTCACACAGAAATAATTAAAGGTTAAAAAAAGCCGGCCAAGTGCGAGTCGGACTCGCGCACCGAGGGTTCCGTACTCCAAAAGTAAAAGTAAAACGATAATATTATATTAATTTGCTTATTTATCGTTAACTTTGTTTGTAGAGGTTTATCGTTAATATAAAAGAAACTATGCTAGTTAGAGCGTTGGTTTTATTTTTCCTGTAAAATATACATAAATCTCTATTGACCATAATTATTTCATATTTTTAGATTTGTAAACTTCGGAGATAAGGGGGAGGAACTGTATTTTTTTCGTTATTTTGGCTGATTACTCAAAAACTATTATATATAGAAATAAATAAAAAACTGTTTTAGAATTCAAAAGTAAAGGCCTTTCATATGATACCGCATTCGGTATAGTTATTTTACTTTGATATTTCAAACCCCCGATTTTCCCCCTTTTTTAATAAAACTAAAAATAATTTTCGATTTTTCTTTATTCCAATGATATTGGGCCACTATTATACACAACTGTGCCAAATTTCATGTCGATTGCTTTAATAGTTACTGAAATAATCGACTGTGACAGACGGACGGACGGACGGACGGACGGAGAAAGTCTCACCATAAGGGTTCCATTTTTACCATTTTGGTACGGAACCCTAAAAAGAACCTTCTTTTTTGAGTTATTAATAAAGCAGATAGCTTTTAAATGAAATTGGTACTTTCTGATTGAATTGACTGTAATTGAAGCTTTATTGAGTACTTGATTACGACTTTCTGTTGGTAAGTGACGAATAGTAAAGATGCAGTCTTAGGGTGAGATGAGATATAGATGACACAGACTCAGCTCAGATTCAAGAATGAGTTAAAAAGAGACGGATTTATATCGGGGCATATTTGTGTCTCATTTTAACTCTATCTTTTAGTCTTGAGCGGAGCCAGAGTACGATCTATAGATGAAGACGGACTAGCATGGTACATTTTAATAAACCCATAGCTCATAGTACTAAGCCGGTAACGTGAGCTCCGGATGTTTTCATTGTGAAACTCGTATATAATTATAATCGAAAATAAAACAATCCTTTCAAGTCGTGGTACAAGTCGTGGCAATGACAATAGGTACTTTAGCAGCACAGTTCTAAAACTATAATACATAATACGAGGTGATACACAATAATAATAGGTGGGAAACCAGGCAGCAATCTTCGGATTGTGTTCTATTGTTACCATAATATTTTTGTTGCCTTAGCCTTCAATATTAAAAAATGATGATGTTGACTGATAGTGATAACAACTACAACATTGAAAATTAAAATAACTATATCCCACAATATGTTCTTATTAAATAAAAGTGGATAAAATAATGTCGACCTAATTATATGGATTGTGACCATGAAGGGACCTCTTAGTCGATAGAATCCGATCCGATCCAAATATTAGTACTATAACCATTTACAATGAGAGCATGACGTGTAATAACCGTTTTGTAAATTATTTATTTTAATTATGTCGTGAAACCATGAATTAAGTCTAATAATCTAATAATAATCTCTTTTAGTTAAAAGTAACCATTATTTTGGCCCATATAGTCAGGTCAGCTGTCAATTCCGAATTATCAGCTCGATGGTATTTTTTAAAGAATACTTCCCATGACCCCATGATTAATGTTTCCCTTTCCCCTGCAAATTAAACGTGAAGTTATTGTTAAGAGTATGACAATAGTGCAACGGGTGTAGTTCGACCTTTTGGATTTCGGTCAAACTCTCGCCCCTTGAGCTATTGCTACTGAGGCTCTTTGAGAAAATGGATGAAAGTACTCCCTAAACCAGCTTTGGAACCATAAAAACCAGATTAAAATCAATCTATCCGTTTAGGAACACGTCGATAGATATGAAGCATGATTGATGTCTTATCTCGTGTTTTTTTTTTCATTTCACAAAATCTTCGAAGGACGTCAGATCGGCCCTCGGTCAAGACTTCAGCTTCAAGATCAAGTATCGGGAGTTCACCGCGGAAATGCTTCAGGAACTAATATCCCATTCGTTGTTCTGTCGCCAATATATGAAGTATGATTGCAATGTGGCACCATTGGAGTTACACAGTGCTACGTGGTTCATTTCCTCTTCAAATAACACTGTGGATTATATTGGCAATGTTAAAAGGTAAGTAACTAAGTCACATTGCACAATTAGGTAATATTACAATTCTTTTAAATATTCAATAGTAGCATCTAATTAAAATAAAATAGTGGGAAAAATAATTAATGTGTAGTTCATTGGATAATATTGTTTAATCAAAGAGGCAAAACTTGATTCATAATTTGCAAAAAACAAACACATGATTGAATGGGTACGTCATATAAGACGATTTTGATTGTAGGCAATAACATAATTATTATTAGTATAATAATAATTCGTCATTAACCAAATGATCTCATAATGTAATTATTTTGTTTACTATTGAATCGATTTCCAGGTATGTTCAATATTTGATTTTACGAACAATCTGTTAAAAGTGTTTCTTTTTATTTATTTGAACCATAAATGTATAAAAGTGGAAATCAATTTGTAATAAGTAAATAAGTATTCTTTACCTAATTTACTGTCACTCAATTATTAATTGTTTGTAAGATTTTTACTGATTGAATAAAAATCAAAAGATTAAATCCAAGAGAAACCATCCAAATGGGTTTTTTACACTTTCAATCGTCAGTTTCTTCTTTTTTACCCTAATCGCCTTCTACAAGGCATCTTACCAGAATGCTAAATCGCTGGCGGTAGGTACCTACGTGCTTTAGGGAATTAAAATGTAATTCCTAATTTGTAATGACCTTAGTTTCCTTCTAATATCTTTCAGTCTGCCGTAAACGTAAGTAGATTAAAAATAAAAAAATTGAAAAATACGTCCATTAATCTAAATATTATGCTCGTATTAGAAAAGGAAAAGGTGACTGACTGATCTATCAAAGCACAGCTTATACCACTGGACAAATCGAGCTGCATGGTATACAGATAGCTATTTTGACGTAGGAATCCGCTAAGAAAGGATTTCTGAAAATTCAACCCCTAATGGGATGAAATAAGGGGGTGGAAAAATCGAACTTAATAAATACCTACATAAAAATTGAAACAAAACCTGACGAACAGATTCAGCCATTTCCAAAATAATTTGAGGAATGAGGCCTTTAAAACCACTTTTATATCGGAAGCTAGTGACCTCCCAAAGGGTCGCTGTTTAACAGATTACCGTAGGACCTCAACCGCAATACATTACGTTCCTTGTCCCTTCGTTGTACCTTTTCGCACATTCATTCTGACCTTAACCAGCCGTTTTAGTAAATGACTTTCGAATTTACGCGGACCTTTATTGAAATTTATCGCACATAATAAATTAAGACTTTAATGTATTATCGAAATCACATTATCACATGACGTTATGCCAGCTTTTTATTGATTTCGTGTCTTGGCTTACGTAATTAATTTTTTTCATAATAAAAGGTATCCTTAAAAGCGACAAGACCGTATTAAGATATTTTATTATTTCTTTATTTTCTTGCTGTTCTGAGCTGATGACTGTTCCATTCGTGAAAAATTGCTAGACGAGATTTTGTTCTAGAAAACACTCAAGGAAGAACACTCAAAGAAAAACAAAATTCTAACAAACGTAACACCACACAACATTCAAAAAACTTTCAAAATAGGTACACTCTATTATACGTTCCTTCAATTTTTCTACGACTGGAAGAGCGACACTGACTGTACCACACAACTTTTTTCTGGTATTTTATTTTTCCTTTAGTATCATGGAATACCGCAAAGTAACGCCTGCTATCCAATACTCTAAAACATTGATGCCAAAATAAAAGTAATAATTCTTCTAGAGGTTACTGCCCGTGTGGAGTCAACACAACTTGCGTAAATCCAACCCAATCTTGCAACTGTGATGCCAATGAGAACAAATGGCTCTCCGATGAAGGGACTTTAACTGATCCAAGGAGTTTAGGAATTACTGAAATGTTCTTCCTACAACAGAAGGACTTGACTGAAGAAGCCCAGGGTCGGATAACTTTGGGGCCTTTAGAATGTGTTGAAACTAGTAAGTTTTTAGTAGTTATTTAGTTTTAAATCTCCTTCATTTTTAGTGATTTGTTAGTAGTCTTCTTCTTCTTTTAGTCCTTTATTTCGTCCATCGCTGAACAAAGGTCTCCTGCATGGACTTCCACAAGCTTCGGTCTTGCGCCGGCTGAGTCCCAGAAGTGGATCTCTATAGGTTGATAAAGAAGAAGAAGATTATATTATATATTTTTTTTAATTTCTCTTCTTATAGTGGTTCTCTGTTTAAGTCTCGTTCATTCTTAAATTTTGAAATGATCTCCAATTGATGATTAGTTTTGAAATTAGCATTTATAAATTGTTCCGTTTTATAAAGACCTCATCTATCTTCACTTTTAGATACTCAACGCTACGTAGTTACTTTCACAACATCACAGTCGTACATAGAGGTACCAGGTTGGCGAAAAGGAGACATCGCATTTAGCTTTAGAACTACAGGAACGAGTGCAATACTGCTGTTTCAACCGCCTATAAGACCTAATTATCCATCCTTTATGGTTGCTTTGACAAGTGGTAAGTGTACGTAACCTAGAAATTTAGCAATACTTATTTTTGTACACGTTTTTCGATCATCTCATTACGAATCACCATCATCTGATAGTGATAGCCTAGTGGTTAGGACTGTGGTCTCCTATTCGGGGGGTCGCAGGTTTGAACCCTGGTACGCACCTCTGACTTTTCGGAGTCATGTGCGTTTAAGCAATTAAATATTACTTGCTTCAAAGGTGAAGGAAAACATCGTGAAGATACCTGCACATCTGAGAGTTCTCTATATAATATTCTCGAAGGTGTGTGATGTTCGCCAGTTTGCATTAGGCCAGCGTGGTGGACTATAATATTCTATAACCCTTCTCTGAGAGGAGACACTGAGCGCAGGTCTGCGCTCAGTAGTGAGCCGTTGATGGGTTGCCAATGATGATGGTGATAGCTGTATTGTGACAATCGCATTCACCTCTGATTGGCCGACTCTCTCGTTGCAGCAAGAATTCCATAAATTCAGCCCATCACCACAATTGAGATTATAGCAATGGTTGATACAGTTATTCTACAATCGCAAATCGCAATGCTCGAGTATACCTATTCTTCCCAATCATTCTCACGAGTAGGTAGGTAGGTACGGTGTTTTAATCGTGATCGATATATTATTTCTAAATGATCTTGATGACTAGAGCTTGAGCGTGACCTGTCATCAGGAAATCACGATTACCGACGATATCATCAGCGTGCATAAAATATTTCAAATAGTGAAAGTTTGCCGTCAAGAAATTCTTAATACCAGCCCGAAGTTCGGAAGTTGTGGGTGTTCGCGAACACCCTTGGGAAGCACATAATATAGCCGTTGATCTTATGCCTGATTTCTCTCAGATCGCGTCGGGTTGCTGTCACATCGGACTATGAGAATGAGGGAACAGAGTGTAATGGTGCATGTATATATTTTGTGTACTATCTTATCTCCTGTAGCGTTAGCTATTCTCCGTTAAGATTGTCCATTGTGGTCGACACTCGGTCAGGAAATGTTATAAGTAAAGTAACAGTTTCTTACCAATACATAAAAAATAATATTAAATATTCACGCGCTCAATTTACTTAGTCTATATCAAAACTGCCTTTGACTTCACGCTTTATAGTTTATCAGAAGAGCCCTTAACCCTTAACTCTAAGTAGGTTTTAATCAGCCTTGAATTTTTTTTACAGAACATGAACTTACATTCAATTTCACCCTAAACACTGGAACTACAAGAAAACTAGTAATAAATTCCAAAAGGAAACTGAATGGGGGCGAGTGGCACAAGATTTGGATAGACTACAACTTCTATCACGTCCGATTTATGTTAAACACGGAGTATCAGATGTTAAACCTCTTGCAAGAAGAAGAATTTGGTCCGTTTGAAGGGTCTATGTTTATCGGAGGTGCTACTGCGTAAGTACCTAACACTGTTCATAATTTTCTTTTAACGTAGGATATCTAATGCATGGTGTTTCTGTACATAATCAAAATATCAGAAAATAGGAGATCCGTAGAAGTAGATAAATTGACATAGCTAGAACGAGACGAAAACACATATTTTGAAGAATCAATAGATTAAAATTCTAAGGTAAAGGATTGTTTTGAACGAGGACGAATGGAAATTAATTGCATGAACTCTTAATTTGTTTTTGCCATGATTTTTTTATGCAAGCTTCTTTGAAAGAACAAAGTACCTAGATATTCTGCTTGCCTGGAACTTAATATACCTAATCATTTCAGTTTGCTACATATTTCATGAAATTACCAGAAAAGCATGAATAATATCTAAAATTTTTGAGCGTATACTGGGAGAGGAATGCCTTTTCTATAAAATTTGGACATTTGGAACATTTTCATCTCAAAATCGGAAAATCCGTGGCAGGCTTAAAAAAATCAACATGAAGTGCATATTTTCATGTTTTGTTTTATAATATAATATTTGGTAACGACGTTTATTCTACTTGTACGATTTATTATTGTTTTTTTTCCTCTCCTTTTTTAGTAGTACTTGTACAATTTATTATTGTTTCTTTCTCTCTTTTTTAAGTAATTTATTTTAAATGTAAATATTTCACAATAACTCCCGCACCATTATCCATTAAATTTAACGTTCAGTGAATACTTTAAAGGCTTTTGTAATAACTAGATTTAAGTAGCTATATTATGTTTTATATTTTACGCTGTTTGTATTCCAATAAAGAATAAAAACAAAAAAAATATTTGAAATAAAATTCCTTATTGCAGAGAACATCTCAAAAAATCCGCAGTACACCAGGGTTTGATAGGATGTTTCCGCGGTTTGGTGGTAAATGGCGAAATCCTGGATATATACAGCTATATGTCCGTCCATTTGTCTGAAATCATAAAGGACTGCAAGCCCTCCTGTGTGCCGAACCCTTGTCAAAATAAAGCCACTTGTAAGGAGTTGTGGTCGAAATACGAGTGCATCTGTAAGAACCCTTGGGCGCATTTGGGAGTACATTGTGAAGAAAGTAAGTACATCTATACTAATTTTATAAAGAGGAAAGATTTTTTGTTTGTTTGTTTTTTTGTTTGTTGGTACCGAATAGACTCTGTAACTATCGGACCGATTTTAACCATTTTTTCACCAATAGAAAGCTAAGTTATCAGGAAGTAACATAGGCAATAAATTATTTTCAAAAAATTAGAGAACCTTAAGAAAATTGCAATAATCCATAATTTAATTCCAATAATAAATTGCAATAATAAATCTAAAGTAGCAAAATTTTGTCTATAAAACGCATTATTTGGCGTGTGCTGACAAAACTATTGATGATACATAAAAATTATGTACTACATGATTAAAGTACTCATTATTTTCTACAAAATTTCCCGAGGGAATACTAACTGTCATATTTAAATAATAGTAGCTTTTGTCTTCTAAAATTTAATTAGATCGCCTTTATTATCGTAGTTTTAATTCTTCCTTACTAATACTTATTATAAATGCGAAAGTGTGTTTGTTTGTTGGTTTTTCCGTCAATCACGCTGTAACAAAGCTACGGATTGACGTGTTTTTTGGATAGGTATAGTTGAGAACCTGAAGGGTAACATAGGCACTAGGCATCCCGGAAAATCAGAGAGTTACCGCGGGATTTTAAAAACTAAACCCACGCGGACGAAGTCGCGGGCATCAGCTAGTATTATAATAATTATGTTACAAGATTATAATATAAATAATTTAATATAGAAAATTATTTTTAAAAAATCGACTTCAACAAACGCCCGCGCCACTACAAAGTATTACAATTTATTGTTGATATTTTAAAAACCGCTCGACCGATTTCGATTCTATTTAAACGGGACTGACCACCTGGGAATACCCTTTAAAACAAAAAAGAATTTTCCAAATCGCTTCAGGCGTCTTTGAGTAATCGGTGAACATACATTAAAAAAAAAGATTCCGACGAATTGACAACCTCCTCCTTTTTTGAAGTCAGTTAAAAATAAAATTATTCTTTTTGTCTTGTTCTCTATGTTATGTGGTATACAATAAAAGTACATATTACATTCATTCATTCATTTATTTTCTCACCCATTTTTTTTTTAATTTTGATAATCATACTTCAAAAGAGGACGAATTATCTCACGTAACGGCTGTGGCATACCTACTGGATGAAACCGTGTTCATAAAACCTTAAAAATATGTATGGTTTCGTGTTTAATATTTATGTGACTCATCGATGAATACATTTTAGAAAGTGTTTCGCCTTTTAACGCCAGTTTTCTTGGGGATATTAAACAACGGGCTCTAAAACTAAACTGAATATGTAAGTGTGTAGATATACTTTAGTATTAAAATGAGCAAAGTACTTTAACTAAAAACATTTCAAACTTTTTCACAATTTAAATGTATTAGCAAATATCCTATTGCAAAAAAGGTAATTTGCCGTTACACAAGAAAAGACAATACTAATGAGATTGTCACGATTTATCGCGTTCGTTTCTTAATCTTGGATACAAATTGATTTTATCTAACACTAATAACAACTCACATTTTATTATTGAGATACTATTATATATAATATTATTATAATATTATTGTTATTCTTGCTTGCAATAGTAGACATTATGGCACTTGCGTTGAGGTTCAAAATTACAAATGACACAAACCCAGTACCTATAGGTAGGTAGTTAAATTATAGAAAAAATGCCTGCCCTTAGCCAAGTTACACTTCGTTGTATCTATTCTCTTGCTGCGATCGTTGACGTTTGAAGTTTTGGCTAGGGCTAGACTAGATGGCGCTGCAGCTGATCAAAGACAGAAGTGTATTGATAATATTTCGCGGCATTTTGTATTGTTTTTTTAGCATTTAAAACATTTATAATACAAAATCTTATAATATAACCTGTGTCCGCACTTTTCGTCAGTGTAGATTTGATTTTTTTATCCTACAGGAACTAGTGGTACGATTCTCTAAAACTTTATTGCTACAGTGTAACGATTGCAATCGCCTTCAATTGGCCGATAGTACCTACTCAATCGCTAATGGCTAAAATGCCAGATTATTCGGAAACCGGTTGCAGAAAGAACGCAATAAATTCTACCAATCACCAAAATTGAGACTGTAGCAATCATTGATGCAACTTTTACAGAATCGGCACACCGGACATAGGATCTTTTGATAAATTTTATTGAAATCGGTTTTGAAATTTAATAGCAAATATAATTATACACCTACAACTATTCGCTGTTTTGAGTCACATTTTCGTATCGTATATTATGATAAATAAATTACAATAGGTATTTTTAAGGTATACCACGTGTTTAGCTAGGTACACAATTTTGAGACTACTTATTATGTAGATAAAAGTTGACACTAGTTGGGCTTTTTATTATTTTATTTTAAAAATAAATAAGATCTACAATAACCTACATAGGTAGCTAAGCATATAGTGCTTAGCTACCTATGTAGGTTATTGTAGATCTTATTTATTATATTTTATAGACATAAAAAATATGTTGTGTTTTATAAATAACGAACAGATATACTCGTATATTATTACTAATTACCTAGTTACTTCCTATATTGCGCCTTGCGAACTTGTTGATAATACATTTCATAAAGTAACGTACCATTTTCCGAAGTACGTAAAGGATAGTATAATTTGAATAGAATGAAGGCCTTTTTGATTAAAAATACATAGGCATAACATTGTTCCCTCTTATTATTTTATAGATGTGCTATGGTAAAAACGGTTCTTATTTTGGTTTTGTTTTGGAAGTTCTGCCGGTAAACCCCCACCACTAAGTGATTTACTATGCTAGTACCTACTCGTAATAAAATTAACAGACAAGCCAATTGAAGATACCTACAGTGCTAGAAAACAGCAAAACATTTTTTTTAGGTTTCAAGTGAGATCTGCTGTAATCGTCAAGGTCAAACGTCTTAAAACCTGTCTGATCGTCATTGATAGCAAAAAGTAAAAACCGGCCAAGTGCGTGTCGGGCCACGCGCAGTGTAGGGTTCCGTAGTTGCAAGTCACAAATATTATTGCTGATCTAGGATAGTGCTTTTATTTTATTTATGAATATTGAATATATTATTTTGAGTTCCATGGTTTAAATACTATAATAAACTACAAAATATGCAACTTACACTACGTTTAATACCTAACCTAGAAATAACAGATAACCTTAATAATGAACCCTACTTAGCCGTGATAGTTTTCCTATAAAATTCTTTATTTAAACTACTGTTGTGAATTTTGTCATGTATCCTATAAACAACCATTTTAGCTGGCAGGGGGGACGGGCGGGGGGACGACACTTGACTAATAAAATTTAGCACTTTAAAATATCATATTTCACAAATGGATCCCTGAATCGAAAAATGGTGTTCCCACACCAACAATATTTTTGAAAGAGCTATTCAAAGACACCCCACACTATGGGATAGACGGGAAAAAAAATCATCCCCACTTTGTTTGTAGGGGAGGTACCCTAAAAAAATATTTTTCACAATTTTATTTCACCACCGTATTGGCGTGATTAATATTTATACCCTTGTCAAATTACAGTTTTCTAGAACCAATAGTCTTTGAGCTAAACCGCGGACGGACGGACAGACGGACGGACAGACGGACAGACGGACGGACAGACGAACGGATGGCGTAACTATAAGGGTTCCTTGTTTACTATGGAACCCTAAAATCTATTGGGTACCTATATCTATCTAAAGGCCAAGAACTTTTCATAAGATTCTACTAAAAATGAACAAAAAAACATCAGGATTTTAGCAGTTCATTTGGAATTAATGAATAAAATTTTAAGTGTTTTATTGTGAGTGGAAAATGCCCCTGACATTTTACTGTGGCCGATGGCTATCTGAGTAGGTACCTACAGCAACAAACAAAGAATACAAATAAAAAATATAATAAATTTGCATCTTTTTTATTACGTGTTTTAAATTTACATACAAAGATAGTAAAACTTGTATATTTATTATGCGTATTATAATTATGATAGATTCGCATTTGACCACTATTGTGGAGAGTGTTGATGCAATCAACGTTTTGTTCAAGGTAAAAGTTCACGTTAAAATTAATTGTTAACAATTCGCAGTTTTGTTTAACCTCTCTTTATTAAACTACTTTTTTACTTTTTATGTATTTACAAAATATATACTTAAGACAAACTAAACGGGTCTGCGCGCAAAATTAAAATTTAATTTGGTTTTTCGCAATTTGTAAACTAATACGACAAAGTAGGCTTATGGCATTCTAATTGCGCAACTGGCAGTATTATCTTCACAGGTTTATATAAAAATCTTTACTTGAAAGTGTCCAGTTTATGAAATTAGTCCGAGTAACGACTAATTTGTGAGTAACTCACGTCAAACTCGATACTCGGACTAATTTCTTAAACGGGACACTTTCAAGTAATGATTTTTATACTTAAAAGACGAGTGAAGATGATACTGCCATTGGCGCAATTAGAATGCCATAAGCCTACTTTGTCGTATTATTAGTTTACTAATTGGGAAAAACCAAATTAAATATGAATTTCCCGGGCAGATCCGTTTAGTTTGCCTCAAACCTAGACTATGAGGTCACACGTCCAATTACCAACTTGGCACAACTAAAGCAATCTGTACCTACACTATTGCAAACAGACGCAATCAAGCAATTGAAACTTATGTTTTCTAGATATTAACGAAAAAGCATTAACATTCCAAACAAGAGAGGCGTATCTAAAGAAAAACTATCTAGTGGACAACGCCACTGACGCAGAGAAGATGCGACTGAAGAAAATGATGACGGAAAACGTTCTAATGAACCTGAGAACATACGACGACAATGCACTCGTCTTGTACGCGAACGACAACCTCAACAACTTCGTACATCTATTCATTCACAATGGAACGGAAATCATTTATCTATTCAACAACGAAGATGAAATCGTACAAATGAATGTAACTTACGAGAAGATCAACAAAGGGGAAAGCGTTCAGATTGCGATCATAAGGACCGAGAATACGACCACTTTGCATGTTAACGATAAGAACACGACCATTGATAAAGTCGCAAAGCTGCTGTCTAACTACACTAATAAGCCTTGGAGGAATGCTGACTTCGGTGAGGTTAATTTTTGCAAATTTTTATACACACACACACACTCACGCTCGCACGCACGCACGCACGCACGCAGCATGTTAACTAGAAAATTAATTAAAAATCCGTTTCTCAATAAAGGTCCCTTTTAAAATACTTAAAAAAATAAAACATGTCGACTCTAGCCTTTTTAATTTTTTATTCTAACTTTTTGGTAGTGTCATAATGGTATTCTCCTTACGTTTTCCCTATTTAAATTGTGTTTCAGTTTTGCTTCAGCCATTGCTATAACTTAAATACAGATAACGCGTCGACCATGTGATGTTTGCATAACGAAAATCTTGAAATGATTAACGGAATTGATTCATCGTCTAAGGGATCCATTAAACCTAGGCGATACCAATGCCAGATAATAATAAATGCCAGTAAACAGATAATTAACATGAATGCTCTGTGATAAAGACTTAGGGACCTCGCGCACTACGCGGCCGCAGCGCGCGAGTTAATTATCCCGGCCGAGGTTACGATCACAACAACGCATGACCGCAAGTGCATGAGATCTCTTATACCTACCAACTATTCCCAATAAAAAAACCTATGTTTCTCTGTGATTTAGAGGTAATCCGTCCTCAAAGGCCTCCTGCGCCTCCAACGGACTACTTCCAAATGAACCTTGGCGGTTACGACCCGTATTCTCTACATCTAGCACCCAGAGCGACTCTCTTACCTCAAGGAGGATACGTGGGCTGTGTCAGGGGATTCAAAATTGCTGATCACGTCGTCGATTTACCCAAAAAAGCTCAGCAGAATATTGAACAAGGTAAGAAATTACTATAACTTTAATTAAAAATTTTACTGTACTGACTGTTATTCAATATGCGATTAAGTATCCATTTACAAAGACTTGAATTTCTACAGTTACATACTCGTCAATTTCTAGTATAAAAGTCTTGTTTCTTCTATAATTCTTGTATTGTACCCATGTCTCTTATTATTGTATTATTCTCGATACAGATCTAACAGGGGTCCTACCAGAATGCAACATGAAATGTGATTCTGAGCCGTGCAAAAATGGCGGAATTTGCACCGAAGATTTCACGAACCAGGAGAGCAGCTGTGATTGCGAACTGACCAGTTATTTCGGTGAATATTGCATGGAGGAAAAAGGCGCCGATTTTAATGGGGAAAGCATTCTACAGAGGAAATTCGTTTTAACCGGACCCGTGTTGAAAGTAAGCTTCAAAAGTTAATTTCACACTATAGTGATCACCGCCCCGAATCTGAAAAGTACCTATGTACCTACCTATTTTAAATTTTCATTTCAGGTGGTACCTACTTACCTTTAATAACACTTTTTTGGATGTAGTCATTACTGAATGATCCCTAATTATCAACAACAAAGAAAATTCTGTTTTACCATGGTAAAAAGTAGCCTAGGTATATAACTAGTTTTTCTCACAAAACTTTTATTACAGGTAAAAATAAACTTGGCATTCTCTAGCAACGATCTTCGGCAAAAGAATACAGTTCTGCTACTAGTACAAACGGAAAACAAGTAAGTTTAATAAGAAATGAAGTACTTTTTAGGGTTCCGTAGTAAACAAGGAACCCTTATAGTTTCGCCATGTCCGTCCGTCTGTCTGTCTGTCTGTCTGTCTGTCTGTCCGCGGTTTAGCTCAGAGACTATTGGTACTAGAAATCTGTAATTTGACAAGGGTATAAATATCAATTACGCCGACAAACTCGTGAAATAAAATTGTGAAAAATATTTTTTTTTAGGGTACCTCCCCTACATGTAAAGTGGGGATGAATTTTTTTTTTCTCGTCTATCCCATAGTGTGGGGTGTCGTTGAATAAGTCTTTCAAAAATATTGTGGGTTTTGGAACATCATTTTTCAATTCAGGGATCCGTTTGTGAAATATGATATTTTAAAGTGCTAAATTTTATTAGAGTCAAGTGTCCCCCCCCCCCTCTGCCAGCTAAATGGTTGTATATAGGATACAAGAAAAAATTCGCAGCAGTAGTATATATAATGAATTTTAAAGGAAAACTATCACGGCTAAGTAGGGTTCATTAGTTAGTGAGTTATATCTGTTTTTTCTAAGTTAGGTATTACACGTATTGTAAGTTGCATATTTTGTAGAATATTATAGTATTTAAACCATGGAACTCAAAATTTATTCAATATTCATAAATAAAACAAAAGCACTATCCTAGGTCAGCAATAATATTTGAGACTTTCAACTACGGAACCCTACACTGCGCGTGGCCCGACACGCACTTGGCCGGTTTTTATTATTAGTGTGCGTTACACAGACAATCACAAAAGATAAGGTGAAAAACACACATACACCAGCAAACCTTTGAGTATATAACCAACTGGGTTTTTTAAATATTTTTTTAGAAGAAAATACTCTCATATTCGGCATTTATAACGGAGCTCATTCCCCGCTAACCATACGTACTTGACAGGCGCGTGACTCGAGTCAAACAGTTTTATATAACGGGTATGACCACTGGTCATACCCAACTTACAGAGGGGTACGCTCGTCAATTCCACTCCTGTGTTGGTTATATACTCAAAGCAGCAAACCTTTGAGTATATAGTGTTGGTTATATACTCAAAGCAGCAAACCGACCGAAGAAACACACTATCACACCGATGAACACAAAGGACGCACATATTTGAGTAATAAAATAGAGGGGGGGAGGGGTTAAGCGAACACACACTGAGAAAAATATCAATAATAGAGAATAGAAAATTAAATTTCATTTTCACATGTTCACATCACAATTTCAAATTCACATGACATAATATGTAAAACATTTGCAGGCGAAGTTATTATTTACTGGTGGCGATAACACAAGACGGCTACCTGAAGTTCGAGGAAGATAGAGAAGAATCTGCTTATGGTGCCGAAGTTAAAAACCGGAATTTCCTAAATGGTAAGAGAACTTCTACTGTTCATTTAAATGAAAATTCCGAAGACCTGAATAGTAGGTTTAGAAAGCTTCTAATTTTTTTTAACCCCATTGCAGGAGCACGTCATACAGTTTACTACACAAGAATAGGTCAAGAAGCAATGCTGCTAATAGACAGAATAGAAGTCCCCTTAGAGAAATTACCACCTGAAGGTCTATGGGAAGTGTATGATGTAGGATCCAATGAAGTGCAAATTGGTGGTCTCAATACAACGGATCCGAGACTTAAAATATACAAGGGTTATAATGGATGTCTTTCCAGTAAGTCGGATAAAGTTTGTATTTTTAAGAGCACTGTGAAAAACTTTCGCACGATTTTTATTCATCATCATCATCGTCATCATCATCATCATCACCATCATCATCATTATCAACCCATCATCGGCTCACTACTGAGCGAGGTCCCCTCTCAGAGTAGGGTTATAGGCCATAGTCCACCACGCTGCGCTGGCCCAATGCGAATTGGCGGACTTCACACGCCTTCGAGAACATTATGGAGAACTCTCAGGTGTGCAGGTTTCCTCACGATCTTTTCCTTCACCGTTAAAGCATGTGATATTTAATTTCTTAAACGCACTTAACTTCGAAAAATCAAAGGTATCCGGTAGAGGGAGCGTACCTGGGATCGAACCTGCGACCCCCCGAATAGGAGACCACAGTCGTAACCACTAGGCTATCACTGCTTCGTACGCAATTGATATCCAGCGTAAGGAATTGCACCTAACGCGCCTTACGACTAAACCTCGCGATTTTTGTAAATTTTTATGGAGTTCTCGGTATAGAAGATGCACGTATCAGTACGCGCCGCCGCCGTGAAGTATCACAGATTTTTAATCGCCCTAATTTTAAATCTCAGTGCGTGTATCTCTATTGATTGCGAAACAAAAATTAAGTGGCACTAGAGGACTGCCGCGGTAAAGCTATTGCATAGCATTTTTTATCAACTTATGCAATTATAATATTTATGCAATAATTTTTTTGATGAGCTAGAACTTCGCCACAAAAACCTGCATTGGTTGCTAAGAAGACATTCCTTGCTATCAATTCCCAATAAAGTTCTGCTTTATAAGCAAGTTTTAATGCCCGTCTGGGCTTAGGGGTGTCAACTCTGGGACTGCACCAAAAAGAGCAACACACAAATTATTCAAAGGTTCCAAAACAAAGTACTGAGGAACATTGTTTACGCACCTTGGTACATCCGAAACTATAATATTCACCGGGACCTTAAAGTTGAATATGTTGATAGAATAATTGCAAAATTTGCTGAAGCCCACGAACATCGGCTTCATCATCACGTCAACGTTGAGGCGATCCAACTGCTCGACGTAACGCTGCTAGTGAAGAGACTTAAAAGAACAAAACCCTATGAGCTAGTTCTTACTTCTTAGTAGTGAAATAGTGAATAGTGATTAGTAGTTAGTGATAGTGTAGTGGCAGAGCTGCCTTAAAGAACACAAGAACAAAGTGTCTTCAGTGAATAAAGAAAAACTGAGATGCGTCTATGGACTACTTCTTAGTATGTAAGATAATTTATAAGTTTAGGTTAAAGTTAAATTAAGTTTAATTAATAAAGGTTAGGTTAATAAAGCCATATTATTAGGCTAGATTGTAATTATAGTGAGTATATATTTATACTCATAATAATGGAAAATAAAATATTTTTTTGCATAATAAAAATTATGCAAAACATAATTAAAAAACAAACAAACAAGAAAAGCGCACTGTCACTACTTCGAGATTCGAACCTGCGACATCTAAAGAAAGTGGCCGCTCGCCCACTGCGCCAAACAGAGCTAAATGTGAACCTCTAAAATGTTGAACGCTTACTGAACGATGGTGTTAGGTTTTTTTTCGTTACGGAATTTCTTGATTCGGTCGCCGCGCTCAAACTGTTTGTCCTAGTTCAAAGCCCGCGATAAAAGCCATGCAATAGCTTAAAATCACGCGGCTTTTTTTTTCGTTACATGAAAGAAATTATTATTTGTAAACTTTTATCGATTTCAGATATCTTCGTGGAATTAAATGAATATGAAATGAAACCACTAGAAGAGTACATGCTCTTCACTCGGTCTGATACCGAGAAAGTGAATGCTGTTAACGCTCAAGGCGTTCGAAGTGCACAATGCTCGTCCGATTTCGATGAAGCTTGGCCTGAACACGATCAATTAGGAGCTACACATAACGGCAGCTTTCTTATTGTAAGAATATTTATATGTAGTATTTGAATCTCAATAACTTCTTTCTTCTTTGTCAACCAGTAGAAGTCCACAGCTCGACAAAGTTCTCTTGCATGGACTTCCACAGGCATCATTCTTTCGCCGCCTGAATCCAGCGGCTCCCTGCGACTCGTTTGATGTCGTCGGTCCACCTAGTGAGGGGTCTGCTAACCTAACACTGCGCTTCCCGGAGCGGGGTCGCCACTCCAGCACCTTGGGACCCCAACGACCATCAGCTCTTCGAACTATGTTTAACTAATCTCAATAACATTCTTGTTTATTCATTACCTACTAAGTACCTACTTATTCATTTTTACCAATGTAAAAAGTTGAGAAAATGTCATGTCATGAAGAACGTTTATAGTTAAAAACCGACAAATCTTTTTGTTGAACCTAAACTATCGTCACATAAATATTCTTTGAGTATTTCAAAGCATATTGGAAAATATAGGTGCTTATATTTTACAGAGTGTTGACAAAACCTGGGTAGAAGATCCACCTTCCAGAGTTCCATATGACTCCTTGAACTTACAGCCTGACACCGAGGAGGAGAATACAGATAAATTCTTTATTGCCCTCACTGTTATATTCCTTCTCGGTCTCTGCTACACTGGGTCTCATGTAAGTTTTATCAAATTCTTATTCTAAACAAAACCTATTTTAAAGTCTTGCTACGTAGGTACCTAGAATTACATATTGCCTCCTTCGAATCCAGAATACGCCATTGTGCCATTCTGAATAGTTTTATTTCTTTCCTTCTTGCGATAGTAATTCAAATTCAAATTTTGAATTTTGTGCCTATTTGAATAAGATCAGCTGTTTTTTAATGTACATTACGTAAACATTACATTTATTCATGTCGCTGTAAACGCTGGAAATCCTCTCAAAGAACTATGTGATACAGCAGACGTTAAATCACAACATTCCTAAGATTGCATGGTTGGGGTAAAAATCAAATTATGTACACATAATGACTAAAAATTGTTATTTGTTTAAGATGTGGCGAACACACAAAGCCTATAAACTGAGACTAGAGAAAGAAACAGACGAAAACATTTTGAGGAGTAAAGAAAAGGCATCCAAATTGCAAGAACCAGCGGTATCGTTAGTACAGGTAAAGATCGATTGAACCTCTTACAATCTGATGAAAATATTATTACCTACACCACAAATCTCATCGTCAAACTTAACTGCGACTGTAACAGGTGTCTCCGTATTTTTTTTTGGTATCTTTGGTCCTGAAATGGTTTCGAATGCAGTGTATTTGACGTTCGTAACTGCCTCGTTGGTCTAGTGGTTAGCTTGTTCGACTACAGATGACGAGGTCCCGGGTTCGATTCCCGGGTCGGGCCGTTAAAAAAAAATGTATTGGGTTTTTCTGCCAAAGAAATTCTCAGTACTAGCCCGGAGTTAGGAAGTTGGCGGTGAGTCACCCCCGTGCCTCGGAGAGCACGTAAAGCCGTCGGTCCTGCGCCTGATCTCTCTCCGGTCGTGTCGGATTTCCGTCCCATCGGACTATGAGAGTGAGGGAATAGAGAGTGCACCTGTGTTTGCGCACACACTTTTGCACTATAATATCTCCCGCGCAGATGGCTGATCTCTAAGGAGGTTGGCCGCCGTGATCGGATTCGGTCGGGAGGACATTATTTGACGTTCCTTGCTAAAGAAGACCCCATTCTCAGCCCAATTTGGTGCGTGCATGACACCTACCATTAATAAATAATGCATTAATTACATAATTGTATAGGGCTTTCTTAAGAAGTGATAGCTAGATTAGTGGTTAGGACTGTGGTCTCCTATTCGAGGGGTCGCAGGTTCGATACTGGGCCAGCACCTCCAACTTTTCAGATATGTGCGTTTAACTAAAATCACATTCTACAACGGTGAATGAAAACATCGCGAGGAAACCTGCACGCCTGAGAGTTCTCTATCATGTTCTCGAAGGTGTGTGAAGTCCGCCAATTTGCATTGGGGCACTGAGAGGAGACCTGCGCTCAGTGGTGAGCCGTTGATGGATTGCTAATGATGATGATGATGATGATCAAGGGTTTTCTTGAGATAATAATGCGGTGGGTATGTTAAATAAGAAATAATACATTTTATTTCTTTCAGCTCAACAAAGAAGAAGTAATAAAAGAAGGAGATATGAAATTGAACGGAGTAGTGATAGATGTCATTCCAACCATAATAATTGAAACGACTGAAGAAAAACCGCCTAGCAGACGAGGATCTTTGAGATTCAAAGGTAGGTATCTAAAATTATCTTTTGATAAAAACCGAAAACCTGATTAGTTAGAACGTGTTGGATGAACGTGTTGGATGAGCAATTAGTTTAGACCAACTTAAATGCTCTAAAGGTATTATAATATCACCAAATTATCAGCTAATCTTCTAATTAGATCATTTCCAATTTCCATCAATAAAAGAGCACCCGAAATTCTCATTCTGAAACAAAACTTTATACTTAGGTACTTACCTACCCCAAAATTTCAACAAAGTTGCAATAATTCGGAAATTTCATAAACCCAGTCTTCGTAGCTTTTTGGGATTTTAAATTTTAAATTATTTATCTTTATTCTCACAGACATGGTGGATAAAGATATAGCGTGGGAACCTCTAGAAGAGAAAGATGAAATATTAGAGAGCGAAGAAGAGGAAGTAGAAGAAGAAGAAGAAGAAGAAGAGGAGGAAGAAGAAGAAAACGATAAGGAAATTGCTTCCGATAAAGCAAGTGAAGATGAAAACGACACGGACGTTGACGATAAAAGTGTATGTGTATGACAACAATATTTTACAATATACCTACTTAATTCAATGTATTAAGTATTAAAAAGAACACAATAATATTTTAAAAAGGTAAAAATAGAATCCAATACTTAAGTATAACTTTAATCCTTTTATGCTAATCGTAGAAAGTTGAAGGTACAAACAGGTTTTTGAAATTGCTGAAATAGGTAAAAATTATTCATCATTTATGTTTCCTCAAATTATTTCAGGATAATCATCCAAATAGTCCAGGAGATGGCACAGACTCGAGCTCTCGGAATTTATCAACGCAGGCGCCGTATAAAGTTGAAGAAGAGAATACTATCGAACTAACATCAAGTGCGTGATGTGATGAAATAAAGGTTGATTAATTATTTTAGACGACTTTTATTTTAATAAAGTACTTTTTATCTTCGATAATATCGTAACAAAATCTTGAGTAAAACATTATCGTTTTTTAAACAAAGCTAGAAGGTACCGTAAGTAGGATAGAGAAGTAGACAACTAGACAGTGAACCACTATTTTTTTAATGACTCGTAACTTTTTAATCTTAATTTAAGATTATTTGAAGGTCCTAATAAATATTTATTTTATAAGTATGTAAAGTAATGTAGTCGTCGTTTAATGAAGAATTCAAATTGTACAAATTTATTTCCATAACTTTAATAGTATTACATCAAAATAATCTTTTTTCTCTTAAATGTCTAATGGTCCACTGTATCCTACCATACGGATACAGTTAACCAGGGTGGTAGGTTACATTGAACACCATAGTATACCATTTATTGTTTATATAATATATATTATTTCTTCTGAATATAGTGAGACACGGAGTAGTGACCGGCTTCTTCTGTGTGAGTTTCACAACGTGCCAACGATTCAATCGCGCTCTACCTATGGTGGCTCAGTGTAACCGACTGGCTCACTGTCTACTACTCTACCCTACTTATTTTAATAACTAAGGCCTCGCTTCATACTTCTTCGAGTATGTGGAGGTTTAAAAAAAAATGTTTCTCCATACCTACTACAAACTACCTAAAACATGTATATATTATTCAACGTTGTTTGTCAGTTATTCAGTCACGGTACTGTTGAAACTTGATAGGTATCTTTTGAATACAAAAATTTCAAGTTTTTGTAGGTACCTTTTTCTCTATACTATGGTCTATATTCTTTTTACTCTCTAACTTTGCTTTTTCATGTACTAGTCGTTCTAGTTAGAGAGTACTCTCGTTAGAGAGTATTATGTTCTGTGTTCTAGTAGCTGGCTAGGAATCCGTTACCTGACACGTGTGTTTCGTGCCTTAGATTACTAAGATCGACGATCGTTGTTATTCTGTGTTATGTCACTTCACTACTCTTTTGTTTGTGTTCGAGGTTTATGGTTTATGATCACTTTCACTTGTCAAATTATTGTCAATATTTGATTTCCGAAAAATAGGTTGTCGAATTTGTCATACAATAATACGTATTATGGACGAAATTGAAAAAGAAAAAATAGCGGCACTGCCGTCACAGTTACTGGTTACTACAATATGCCATCCCATGGAATATGCGAAGGTCCTCATTCAACTCGGATTCGAGCCTTTACCACCGCGGCGTTCCACAACCCTGTTCGGTCGGCCCGCTATGATATTACCTAACGTTTTTCAGTATATAAGGTATATCAAGAAGTCAGATGGTTTCTTCGGGTGCTACACGGGATTGTCGGCGCGAGTGCTCGGTTTGATCGCATCTAGTCAGCTAACCTCGAAGGTAATAAACGTCTGTGGTATCGACCTCCCCGAGATCAATGATCCGCCAAACATTGTCACCGATGATGAACCTAAACTGGAAGATTACTACAAGCTCGGACGCCGGGACCTGATCATGCACACTGCATCCGTCGTAGTGTCGTACCCATTTCATGTAGTGTCAGTAAGGATGATGGCTGCATTTATTGGCAAAGAGGAGGACTACAGCTCTTTATTGGGCGCGATTGTATCAATTTACCGAGACCACGGCATCCTTGGGTTTTTCCATGGTATAGTGCCTAAGCTATTTGCAGATTTGACCTGTGTCGCCTTCACTGGCATTTTGGCTTACTATGTAAACAAATACCTGGTGAAGACGAAAGACCTAAGATACTACACTGTGCCATTACTGACATTTGTGACTAGCACTTTGACCTACCCACTAGTGGTAGTGTCTACTTGCATGGCTGTTGCTGGAAGCAGTCTGAAGGCAGGCAACCCCCCACTGATGCCTTACTATTCATCGTGGCAAGCATGCTGGCGAGACCTTCTAAGAAACAAGCAACACAAACGAGGTTCATCCCTAATCTTTAGGTACTACATCGCTCCCATTGCAGCTATGCAGTAATCACCTTATATCTTAATATACTATTGCATTTATTACCTTGTGTTTATTTGCTAAGTGTTATTCCACAATCACCAAAGTAGATTTTGACCTCTTGTAGAGACGTATATGTGTAAAATGATAACTGTAAATAATTTAGTATAAATGGATGTTTCATGTGAATTCGTCTTGCTAGATTGTCAAATAGAGGGTGGGGTTATATTTAAAATAAATATATTTTGTTCCAATGTAGTATTATTATTTATTTATATTTTATAATATAAAAACACCAGATAAATCGAATTTATTTTATTTTTGCTAAAGCTTGGGCCTTGATGAAACTGTCGACTAAACTTTTCTCTAAAGTTCCAATTGCTCTTCTATGAATAGCAGGAATATCTGCAGCACTACCATTATTCTGTTCAAAGTCCATGTAGTCCATCCACACTTCAATATTATTGGATCCATGATGCTGTATCAATGCTTCATAACACTTCCTAACATTCTTCAAAATTGGCTTCTCTTGAGACAATTCTAAGTCAATCATAACTTTATGAACATCAACTTGAGTTGGTGGAGTCCTAATAAACTCCTCATAGATTTGTCTTGCAGTTTTGATACCATTGTGTTCATACATTTTTTGCAATAGCTTAGGTTTTAGAGACATTACTATTGCATTTTCACAGGTCTTGAATTTTTCATAGCATGCCTTAAACTGAAAAAAAATTATATATAACAAGATTTAAAAATTCATGAAATTTTTGTATTTTACTTCATCCATGTGGATTTAGTTTTAAAAATCCCTCGGGAACTCTTTGATTTTCCAGGATAAAAAGTAGCCTATGTCACTGCAGGTCCTTAACTATACCCATGCAAAAAATCACGTTAATCCGTAGCTCTGGTGCGGCGTGATTGAAGGACAAACCAACAAACACACTTTCGTATTTATAATATTGGTATGATAGTATTTTTTACTTACAACAATATTAGAATCAATTTTGTCAAACATGAAATTCCATAGTGCAAGCATATCTTCAGATTTGAGACTTTTACCAGCCTCTTGGAGTATGGATAACATTTTTTTCTCATCTGATTTGTTAAGCAAAAGCTTCTCCTCCCACAATAGTCTGTAATGTGGACTTTTTGCTAATGCTTCATCGAGAATCTGTAAAGGGTGTTGAAAATTAAAAATAACCCTGGTATTAAAGTCATCTTTTATTGAACTGCAGCAAAACCCAAACAAATGTTTTGTCTTTTATAAACAAGAGTTGTTGGGCCGAACAGGTTTATCTTTGGAACTGCTGAATAAATTATGCCCTCTTGCAGAAATGCCGGGTTAACCTTTTAAACCAGAGTTAGCTGCTGTTTTGACAGATTCCGTACAAAGCTTCTGTCAAAATTACAAATTTATTCCTGGGTTAAACTTAACCCGGTGTCTGCAAGCGAGCCTTTAAGGGGGCTCAGTATGCGCGAAGGAAGTTGCCGGCGCACGTGGGTAACCTGCTTGCTATTTCACCTAACATTGTGTGAGAAAGAGATAGACTCAGTGTAGCGAGTTCATACGCGCATACTTCCGTGCTACCGTCCCGCTCCCGCTCCGTGTCGGGTGAGAGGCGCGATAATTTACACCGAAATCAAGCGCGCGTATAGGGTTGAACAGTCGTTTGGGAAAAATGTTTTTGAGAAAAAACTACTAAATGTATGTTTACAAAGTAAAGTTATTTGAACTGATGAATAAATAAACTATGTCTAATGATAATTTTTTTTGGAATTTTCATACTCCTAATGTTATTTATTTGCGCCAAAAGTTGTCATAAATTTAGTGTGAAAATGACGATCTTTCGAGGCTCGTAACTTTTTAGCGAATATTTTTTTCACTATTTTATATATCAATAAACCTAGATAATGACGAGGCAACTCGACATAATACTTAGTTTTGAGCGTACAATATCAAATAATGTAGTAATCACTCATCTACGTTTGTATGAAAAAGGTACTGGCTTGCGTCCCCTTAAATAGTTAATTACATTACTGCAGTTGTGAGATGGTATTGTTGCAGTTATCTCAACTGCAATAAAACTAAACTTAACAATCAAATTGCACAGTGAAATGCAGCTTGTTTGTGTAGACAAAAAAAATTAAGTATTATACCTCAGTCAGTTCATCTTTGGTTACTTCATCTTCTAATTTCAACATACTAATGCCAAAAGCATACATTTCGTTAGTAAGCAGCCCATTTTCGTGACCGTAATGCCAAGCATGTTTAACGGTGCTAATTTTCTGTAACTCCGTACAAATACTATCTTTTATACCAAGTAGGCCATGGATGTATTTAGTACAGAGAGTTTCGTCTGGAAACTGAAATGGTAAACAAAGTTAATGTAGTTTGAAAACCTCCTTGGTTCAGTGGGATTAATTGTCTAGGTACTATTCTATTTAATAAAGAATTATTATTACATTACTAGCTGATGCCCGCAACTTTGTCTGCGTGGATTTAGTTTTTAAAATTAGGGATTTTAAAAACTAAATCAACACTGATGAAGTCATTTAGTTCACACTGTTATACTAATGTTATAAATGTGAAAGTGTGTTTGTTTATTGGTTTGTCCTTCAATCACGCCGCAAGAGCTATGGATCTACGTAATTTTTTGCATGGGTATAGTTGAGAGTAACAAAGGCTACTTTTACCCTGGAAAATCAAGAGTTCCCGATGGATTTTAAAAACTAAATCCATGCGGACGAAGTCGCGGGCATCAGCTAATATTAATTATATAATTAGAGACTAAAAAATAAAAATTTTTTAGCTTTCAAAATTCTCCCATGTAAAATGCATCTTTTTGCAGATACATAACTTTGATGATATGCCATAGTATTAAAAATCTGTTATAATATAGCCTCATTATATCAATAATGAATGATTAATTTATTGTTCACCTAGGAGCATGTTATTATTTTATAAAAATATTTACCTGTTGTAAAGCTTCCTCGTACACTGCAATATAGTTATTTACTTCTGGAGGGTAATTGAACTCTTCAATAACAAAATCTTCTATTTGAGTCCAGTGGCAACCCTAAAAAAATTTTAAAGCTAATTAATATTTTTGTGAGACCAATGACAAAGAGTGACTTGGCTAGTTTGGTGATGGAAAACCAAAGATTTTAGCAACCAAAGGCTTTAGTCATGGGTATTTGCCACCCTAGTCACAATCCTGCCACTGATCTAGCATGCCTGTATGATGCTATGTACTAATTAAGGGTATGGGCTTAATTAAAATTGCCATACCTCTGTCTATGTTAGCCCATTACCATCGTATACAGCTCTGTCACTTACCCTCAGGTGAAATTGTAAAAGGCTTCTTATCACTAAATAAAAAAAAATCTAAGATTTCACACTAGATTCTTACAACCCATGTGGATAAGTTGCAAACATCAGATAATCTATATTTGCTGTTTCATTAGTCTGGCTAAAACTTAAAAACGGCTAGACCAATTTGAATTATTTTTTGTTGGCTCTAAATACAGGGGTGGTTTAAATAAAAAAATCCTAAACGCTGAAAAATCTAAATTGGTAATTTTGTATAGGAATCACCACTTTGGATTACTTTTAACAGATGATGGGAGCTAGTAATAGTTAGTCATACTAATAAAATATTATAAATGCGAGTGTTTGTTTGTCCTTCAATCACACCACAACAGAGCTACGGATCGATGTGATTTTTTGCATGGTTATAGTTGAGAACCTGGAGACTGACATAGGCTACTTTTTACCTCAGAATATCAAAGGGGGATTATAAAAATTAAATCCACACGGACGAAGTCACTGGCATCAGCTAGACATAGGCATTTGGTTTTGAAGAGACTGCACCTCTAATTCCTTATTAGCAATATAACACCACACTTGCTTATCTGCCCTTCTGTCCCAAATCTCTTGTTTTAAAGAGTTTGTAGTTGCATCGTCAATTCCAAATTTCATTGATAAATCACATAATTTGAACAAGTAATTCACATCTGGTATGTTTTTCATACCACTTCTCCATACAACTTCAGCTCTTTTTAAATACTTTTCCTGGAAAACAAATAAAAAATACTTAGTTAAGAACGCGTATAACACAAAAAAAAAAGTTTTCGCTATGAAATAAAACATAGCCGTAACCTCATGTGAGGCGCGACAAAAGAAAGCATTTTGCGCGGAATAGGAGTGTAGTAAGCGCCAAATACTTTGTAACTAGTAAAATATTCATTTTCTTTTCAATTCACTAGGCTACTCTCTTGATAATATCAATCGGAATTTAATGTAAAAATTTTGGCTCTGTAATATGCAACACATTGAAAATAAATGAATATTGGTTAAAAATTAGACCTAACTTCGCGATTTTTTATTATCGAACAAATTTCATCATTTTATGTTTTTGCCCAAGCACGTCCCTTGGCAGTATGATGTAATTATTGAGTGTTTTTTTTTTCGGATAGTTATATATTTAAAATCAAATCTGTTTACTGTTAACGAATGTACACCCACTCTTAACTAAACTAGCGGCACGCTATGAAGGCCGGTTTGACGTTTGTCCGCTCATGAAGTTCCGTATTAATTGATAACGACTTTGAAGGAAATAATTGTATTACTTTATTGACGATAGTGATGTGCAGAGATTCATAAATTTTATCGAATGTAGTTTTAGGTTTAGGACTCAAAATTTATTTATTAAATTGATTTCTAAAATGTATACAAGTGTAGAAAAATCAGTTTGCACCATTTAAGGGGTGAATGTACTTGTGAATATGAACAATTTTCACTATGTGGACAAACCTCTGAAATCGCAAAAAAATATCAGCTGTTTCATACAAAAGGTAAAATTTTTATTTTTATATGATATATACCACAACTCGGCATTTGGTTTTCTAAATTGAAAATTTTTAAAAATGGAATCTAATACGATCGTCACATAGGATCGCTGGCTAGCACAACTACTACCTCCGGCAAACTCGCGTCAATGCTCAATGCAAAACAAAGCAGTTTCGAATTGACGTTGCTTCGAAAAGTATAAACTGTCAGTGCAATGCGATTGTGATATAGTTTTGACCTGGCTTTGGATTTCAAATATTGATACTGCATTACTGTTGACCCTTGCTCGTTAATTTGGACTCTGTTCAAGCCCTTTGTTGTGGATTTCGTCGATATGACCGAACGTACGCAGAGAACTGTTCTAAATAGTCAGACACGTGAGTTCGTAATACGCCTTCGTAACTATTTCGATCGTGAAGCTCAAATTGGAGGGCCAATTTTACCTATAACGTCAGTGGTTGAACGCGTAGCTGATGCGCTTAATATTGGACAACGAACTGTTAGACGGATAACTAAAAAAAAATATGGCGAGACTGGCACAGAAGAAAATAAACTTCACACACCAAAAAAGAGAAAACGAGCAAAACCAGTCGTAGGCATCGATAGCTTTGATGCCGATGCTATCCGAAGACATGTTTACGGCTACTATTTACAGAAGGAGTATCCAACAAGAAAAAAGTTGGTGCATTCACTGAAGGAAGCTGGATTATTCTTCGGTGGGGAAAGTTCTTTAACGAAGATTTTGAAGACCATTGGATTTCGATACAAAAAATGTAACAAACGCAAAATATTGATGGAAAGATTTGATATAGCGATGGCAAGGTATACTTTTTTACGGCAAGTGAAAGAAATCAAAAATTGGCAAAATGTTGTGTTCTTGGATGAAACATGGCTTAATGCTAACCATACTGTAGGCCGTTCTTGGAACGATGACACAGCAGCATCTACTTCCAAAGTTCCTGTAGGAAAAGGATCGCGACTTATAATTTGTCACGCCGGAACCATCAACGGGTTTGTCGAAGGTTCTCTCATGGCTTTTGCGTCAAAAACCACTGGAGACTATCATGAAGACATGAATGGAGAAAAGTTTACTGAATGGTTTACCTCAATGTTGTGTAGCCTCCCTGAACCATCTATTATAATTATGGACAACGCCCCATACCACTCGATGCAAATTGACAAGCCACCTGCCCAATCCCAAAAGAAAGCTGATATCGTCGCATGGCTTCGTAAAAATGGCGTAGATGCAAACATGAATATGTTAAAAGCGGAATTAGTACGTCTTTTAAAAGAAAACAAACCAACCAAGATCCGATACGTCATTGACGAAATAGCATTAGAACATGGGCACAGAGTTATACGGTTACCGCCTTACCATTGTGAGTATAATGCGATTGAGTTGGTGTGGGCTCAAATTAAGGGATATGCTGCAAGACACAATACAGAACCCCCATTTACCACAAAAAAAATGCTAAAATTATTAGAAGAAGCTTGTGAACATGTGACTAAAGGAGACTGGGAAAAGGTTGTGAATAGAACTGTTAAATTAATAAGGGAAGATTATGAAAGAGATGTGAAAATAGATAATATTATAGAAAACGAACATATAATTATTAATGTAGGTGATGATAGCAGTGACGACAGTGAAAATAGTAGTATGGACGAATCTGATTAATTATGGCCTTTTGTGGCACCTTTTTTGGTATCTTTTGTATTCATATGTTTCTTGTGTGCATATAAAGTATGTATATTCATTTTCATTCAAATATTCAGTTCGTTCAAATAAATTAAATAAACATATACATTTTTGTTTTATTAAACCTATTTAATCAGGTACAAAAACAAAACTTAATTGTTTTTTGTTCGAGAATAAATTGACATTCCACATCACTATTGTAATGTGTCAAACCGGCCATCATAGCGTGCCGCTAGTTTAGTCCTAAAAGTATGGCTCCCTCCAAACTGAGATCTCGCATCCTAGAATTTCATCAAAATTTCTCATGTAATAATTTATAGATAGGTATCTATAAATTATTACATGAGAAATTTTTTAAAGAATTGTATTAATTTATTTCTGTTTGCTAATTGACTGATATTAGAATTTATACACTTAAGATAAGACTGAAATTTTACATATGTATGCTTTTTGAAGTAATATTAAAAGTAGTAAAAGACAAAGTAGACTCAAAAAATTCTTCACTATGTCAAAGAAAAGAAAGTATTAAAATGAAATTACTTTCTCTTCTTCATTCTCTGCATGGAATGCAATCATCAGCTCAATTTCAAAAAGGTCCAAATAAAGTATTTCGGCATCTGGATGTCTGTGAATGCCTTTTAAAAGGAAATTCCTTGCATTTCCTAGATTTTTCTGTTCCTTACACTCCCACTTGCTTGCCATTTGCCACATCTTGGGCTTGTCGCCGTGAATCTGTAAAAGTAGGTAAATGTATCCTTTTTATTGATGAACTTGCAGGGAAATCAGACTTTGAATCTAAGGGATTTTAGGTTGAAACTCCTTCAATTGTTTACTTTGATATTTATGATTCCTGTCACATTAGCCAAATGCATTTGGCAAATTACATCCCAATCCCATATCTAGTTAGTTTGCTTGCATCCCAGAAAATTTTCGATGATGATATAATTATACTTTTATCCTACAAAATTTTTTAAAACATTGTTTAAATAATATATATTTACATAGGCTATTTTGAGGCTTATGCCTCAATGGCATATCAGTTCAAAGAACAGTGGGATGAAAACCGAAAAGTTTACGGTTCAAACTTCAAACACCACCCAGTGCATTATTGTTGTACATACTTGTTGTGTACTAGTAGAAGTTGCTGCCATCAGCAAGTTTTAAAATAAGAAAAGAAGTCTTTCAACATACCTGCAACATCTGACCCAATATAGCAGACACAGCATAATCAAACCCGACACTTTGACAAAATTTTATATATTCAAAATATATTGCTACATCATTCTGGTATCTGAACACAAATTGTTTGAACACTTTGTTCAGTCTCTTAGCTATTGCATATTCAATATCTTTCTTCTTTTCTGAAAGATTAGATTGTTTCCTTCTTAATGAAATGTCTTCAAGTAGGGCCAATTCAAATGCTATGTATTGAACAAAATCGTCCTTTTCTTTTATCCTACGTTGTATTCTGTATTCGAATTCTTTTCTTTTACGTGATAACTCTCTGAAAAAACAAGAATATCGTGTTCTACATCAAAGTAATAATTTAGAAATATTATGTAAATGAACTTTTATTTTTGTGTTTCTAATAGGATCCCGTCATCCCTTAAGAAGGAAGTGCATTAAATAATATTGAGGGATTGAGGGAATCATAAAATACAAAAATAAAGAATGTAAAAAATAATAATTTACCTTATTTCTTCATCATCATATAGATTTGTACGTTTCATTTGTTCTAGCTCATTTATCATACCCTCAATGCGTTGGTTAACTTGTTCCGCCATTTTTAAGTTTTTAATTAAACTTTTTATCTAAATGCAATTATGTACTTTACTTTTCTTTTCTTCTCAAAACTTTTCCAAAACAAACTCACGCAAACAGTCACCAAACAGTGACAGATTGAGGTTATGTTCATATGTTGCAGAGGAATATCTATTTGTGGTTGTTCTTATGAAACTCACACACGATATATTTTCCGCTAGCGGTTGCCAGTGGCGAACCGGTGGCTAGCGCAAAATCGTACCGTGTAAACTCATTTAAATACCACAGACAAACTACAATATTTTTGTAAATGACTATGTCCGTTTCCGCTTTCTCTTCTGCTTCCCATTTCCGTTGCCCTTCTTGCGTTTTCCTTCCGTTTCCTCTTCCAACAACTCTTCCGCTTCCGTTTTCTCTAACGTTCCATTTCCGATTCCACTTATATTTCCCTATTGGGCTCATTTAGAAATTAATCCAAGTCTCATTGTGAGACGCTCTTGGATTTGATTGGCATGTCAAAATCCCGTCGGTATTCTTCTGTTTTATTTCGGCGCGTATAGCTAGTTTTTGGTACCTAGCGTACGAGCGTTGACGCGCTAATAAGCTCAGTATTAAGCGCGAGCCGATTACGTCCGAACCACCGGTTCGCGCGTATAATAAGCGCGTGTACGCGCGTTCGGATTTCTGAATCGCAAAATGTGGCTTGCGTGTAAGCGCGTATGCAGATACGCTTATACGCGCGAAAAAATACGCTAGTCTAAAATCGCTGTAAGCGCAAGATTAGGGGTTTATATACTTAATGCATTTATTTTTTATGCAGAATCTATCTGAAAATAACTAATAAAGCGTTATTTTATTGATAATGTTGAATCTATCTGACAATAACTAATAAAGCGTTATTTTATTGATAATATCGATTGTCTCATGTTCCCCATTGATTCGGTATCATTTTCATCTGGGAAGTTATTTCTTCAGATTCTGATATACCTATTTAATTTTTTCAATACAAGGAGCTCAGGAGAAATAGAAAAGATTCGAATAAATCTTTTTAAATACATATCAAAAATTCCGAGGCCGGCGGGGGAAAAAAAAGATTGTTAGAATAATAGCTTTATTTACAATATTTCTAAAAATCCAATACTATACCTACACTGTCTTAGATTACAATGTACTTACAAGGAAACTCAAAAGATATACAAGTTTGTGATCGAAACATTGTAAAATAATAATAAAATTGATAGATACAACAGAGCAGACACTGCTAATTTGAATTCGAGACTGTTTTATTGAGATGTGAGGTATTTTTTACCTAACTTATAGCGGCACCTTAGAATAAATACTCCTAGAATCACAATAGTCGACGCCTAATAGACGGTGATAAGCCATTTTTAGGAAGCCGAAAGCGTATTCGACGCGTTAGTACGACGAGCTCGCAGTAAATTATTAAAAAATAACGGACTGTGCTGTGAAAGGGAGTCCAATTCATCACAATATCCATCCAAAACGTAATTAACAGTACCAGTACAGAAAATAATTACATGGCACTCACACATTCATTACTTGTTTTGGGCCTACGCTACGTTTGGAGCGGAACTTTGTTAGAAACTTCCGATCTATGAGTATTTAATCTAAAAGCGACACATTCTATTTCAATCTAAACACAATGGCACACATGTTAAGTAGAACGTGTCTAGTATTTAGTGATACTACTAAATAGCCTTTGTTCCAAACGAGTCACACTGTAACCTGTCACACTGTGACTCGTTGGGAGAACTTTCTAAAATAATTCCCAACCAGTCACACCACACACGTCGAATCCTGATAGTTTTCGAAATTTTTTTTTTTTTATTATTGTAATTTTTTAGGTTAGTCTTGCCGAAATTCGAACAAAACTTCGCTTAGTGAAGGAGTGAAGGTAAAAAACGAGCTAAACCAATAGAACCTAAGTGCCCGGCCTGCGGCAAGGCACCAAAAATATTTATGTTCTAACCCAACCTAACCTAACTTTAGATTTTCCAAAGTCTGGTGGTTCTTTGGTGGTCTGGTGGTTCTCCCAACGTGTCACCGTGCGGTGTGACTGGTTGGGAATTATTTAAGAAAGATCTCCCAACGTGTTACAATGTGACTATTTGGGAATTATTTTGCAGTTCCCCCAACGAGTCACAGTGTGACAGGTTACAGTGTGACTCGTTGGGAACACACTATAAATAGTGTGTCATGTATCAAGAGCAACGTAATCTTATTAGTTAGTTACAAGTACACAAGTTCTTGCATAGTTCATGAACTTAATACATCTAAACTTTTTAATTATTGAATAGACCTAAACCAGTAAGTCTAAAAAATCTACCTACCTTACTTGTCTTCAATCCTTCATTGATTCTTACAACTATCCATTCAGTTACAATAAATAATTCAGATTAAAATCAATATTTTGACGCAAATACATTCCAGTACTTCAACTTTTTACAAGTTACATCAATAACATTCGTCAGTCATTAACCGTATTACGACCACTTCTGAACAAGGGTCTTTAGTAGAGACTTCTACACGTCACTGTGTTGCGCGGATTGTATCCAGCCTATGAACATTTCACCACGTCTAAATTGCCTTATCTAGTGACAGAAGGCCGAGCTCATTTTTGCGCATAGAATCAGCATGGTTGTGCAGAAATGCAGTAAGTATTCTTGGCACCATTCCACACGGGAATGATTTGTATAATAATTAAATTAGATTAGCTTGACATAATATAACATTTTAATCGGAAAAAGGGGGTAGGTACTACCTAAAGTACCTTGTTTATTGTATCACAATAAACAAGGTACTTTATTGTGATTTAAAAGAACAAAATTGTTTTGCTATAAACCGCCAATGCACGCGAGCGCAAGTTGTACAACACAGATTTTTAGTTAGATTGGCAGATGATAGCAAAAGAATTTTGTTCTTCCTTGCGTATCATGGAATTACTTGAATTAAAAAAGTAGGTAAAGCCTGCTTCTATACAATATTTGTACTGTAAGTGTTTGACTTATACTAGCACTACTATCTTGCTGTGAACTTAGTGACACCGCCTTCACAGTGTTCAATCATGCCTCTACCTTTGAAGCAACTGAGCCAAGTTTTGGAAAATAACTTGAAACTTTCCCGTTCTTCGTCAGTCTTAGACACTGGGGTAACGTTTATTTCTGGAACGCACCTCCCGAAGTCTATAGCGGGAAGCCATACTTGGAAATCGGAGTCTGGGGAGTATTTGAATATGTCCCGGCAACCCTCGAGGTTGATTTGAGGTACTGGAGGCTGGCGTTGCAGTAATTTTTTGAGAGTGATGAAAGTTAGTTGGTTGTCCTTTAAAGTTATTGACTGTAAGTGCTTAGCGCGGCCGAGAGACCTAAAAAATAACAAAGAGAAACAAAGAGAGGTTAACAGTAATAAACTATAATCAAATTTTTAAACGTTTTTAAAATTTTATACATAACTAAACTAAGTAAAAATAAAAATTCAGTATGACAAAGTTGCAGGGAAGTAACCAGCTTTGTTACAAGGTGTAATAATTTATTAGCTACATGTAAACAGCTATAAAATACGACGAATACTAAAACGTTTCTAATACTTGAAAGTTATTAATATAAAAGTGGCTGATTTTTTGACATTTTGCCCATGCAACGAATGTCAAAAAATACGTCACGCATTTAGAAAGCTTTAAGCGCTCAGATAGATAAGTTTCAGTATTCAGAGGTAAATATATTATTATTAAATAACTCTAAGAGCGTCATCAGTGCTAATTGCTTTTTGTAAACCACCTCTGTCTAGATAGATGGATTGCAAAATTGCAGTTTGAATGTTATAATGTAGTTAACATTGCATGATGTAACGAAAAGTAAGGTAAAAAGGTATGAAAAATTGAAGGACATACAAACCTAAATATCCGCATAAACTGTCCATCCACCAGTTTACAATTCGACAAACTGAATCTCCTTATTTTCAAATCTCTCGCTTTATCCATAAAGCCCGCTACACATGCCACGACACTGCCTTCTGCACCAACATTATCCAACTCCAAATCGGTTAATACATTCGGATTTAAGGAAGCCATTAACGATACCACAGCCGCCTGTTTTATTGAATTATTACACAAATCTAACGTCTCTAATGTATCGAAATTTAGTTTTATATTTGTATCGTATGCATTTTCGGTAATTTCACAGTTATTTAGTTTCAAAACTTTAAGTTTTAAATATTGTGTCAATTTTGCTACACATTTAAAACCGTCATCGGAAATCGGGTTGTGACTTAAATCAATATCCTCTAAAGATTGACATACAGGTCTTGTAGCTTTTTCGAAAGCGTTGAGTAATATTTTGATACCCTCTCCTGTAATATGGTTATTACTTAGGTCCAATATAGTCAAATGTTTCATAGTGCATATGCTTTCGGTTAAATATTTCATGGTGTCATCCGCTATATTGTTGTTGGGTATCATCATTGCGGTTATGTGCGTTTGGTGCGTTAACGCGCGGAACAGCGGGCGGACCTGTAGTGCGGTAAGTGTGTGTGAGCCTAAAGCCAGGCGTCGGGTTGTGTGACTTCGCCCTACGGCTTGCTGGATCTCTTCTGATGGAGCTGAGAATAATAAGTTAATTACTTGTTGAAGTATTTGTGGCCTAAAGAAGCTGTATCAAATCCCATAAAAAAAACCCAGGCCCAGCGCAAAAGTAATATCTTATAATTAGGTGTATAATAAATATTATATTTTTTCAAAAAAAGAAAAATACTCAATTCGATGGCTAAAGTGGTATTTTTGCTTCATGAAGTTTTGCAGGCGTCTATATTAAAACCTGATTTTTTTAACAATATATCTTTGAGATTGGCCTACTTGATTGGCACCGAGGCGTATACTTAAAACTCAGCGTCACTCGTATGCGCGTATCAAAATAAATCTAAAAACTTACAAATCTCCAAAGCGTCACAGCACTCAAGATATCTCTCTTCAGCGGGCGACGCTTTGAACGTCGTTATACAGGTTTGCAGTTCGGGGGAAGACAGGACGAGACTGAGTGGGTCCTCCTCAGACAATATTGCACCATCTGACGTCATCAGGCTAAATACTGGACGTACGCCCGTCAATCTGAAAATAATAACAGTCATTTAACCAATTATTTGTAGGAAGTTTGTAGGTTTTCAATGTGGATTGCAACTTAGCCAAAAACCGTAAAAATAATCTTTGGTTGGTCTTTGACAGTCTTGTACTTTTGACTTTTATTAGATTTTATGTTTTTCCAAAATAACAAAAAAAACAGTATTATATCATGAAGTAGTTTTTATACAGCTCAATTGTTGTGCCCTGAGTTGGTCTCAATTATTAAAAAGATATTTTTAACTATACTATTTTTAATGAATAAAATTAAAATATTTTAATTACAACTTACTTGTAATATCTTGACTTAACTTCTTCGACTAGCCAGCTGATTGTCAATTTATTTATCATGTCCAATTTCAGCGATATCAATAATACTTTATCTTCTATCTTCACTTTGACTGCGGCTGGTGGCATTATTTGCGTTTGCATCGCTCTCCCATTCTTCGATTGCATTATATTTATCGGTTGTATCAGATTCATTGGTTGCATAATATTCGGATTAACATTCTGCACTATATTAAAACCATCATTGGAATTTGAATAACCAAAGTTCTCGCCTGAAGAGTTTCTCGAAAACGATTTAGTTGGCTGCCTTCTATTTGTTTCTCTACATTCATTATCACTGCCACTATTACTTGATTGATCAACTTCTGACTTTCGTCTCTGAAAACCAGCTTTTAATAACGTAGTTTGCGTTTTCCATCGCCTCTTCATTTTGTCTCTTGTGTCATTGAATTTAGAACTATTCAATTCTCGAGATATATTTCTGAACGATTCAACAGTTTTATGGGGGCAGATATTTTCGTTTTTCTGAAAATGATCTGAATCCGAACTGTTTTCGCTCATATCAATAACATCATTGAATCTGGACTTCTTTTTCGAGTTCCCATTATTATCTGTCAAAGGGCTTATTTTGTTTAAACTTTCTATGCTATCTTTCAGACTGTCAATCGATGTTTTTTTCGCAACTACTGTTAATGGATCACTTAGTTTTCGCTTCTTTGCCTTACTCATAATTCCAATATCGTCCTCTAACCAATCATCATCAACTTCTTCAGGTGCTAATAACGCTGATTTAGCTTTAGATTTTTTCACATCTGGTTCTGGCATATCTATATTTCTATTTCTTAGAGCAGAAATGGCATTCCTATACTCCTTGACCCCTGATATTTTATCTTTATCTTTATTTGTACTTATATCATCATCAGATAAATTTGAGTCATCAGAGGGAAAAGCGGTTTGATGTCTTACATTTTGGGAAGCATTTATTTCTTCGTCACTTTCGTCATCGTCGATAATATTGCGTCTTTTGAATGCAGGTGAGTACAACTCTTTTATACTAGTATTCATTTTTGACGTGCTAGGAGGTGTTCTATCTCTGATATTTTGTTTAACAGGAGTTTTTGATTTTGATCTATTTAATACCGCATCTATAGGGTTAATTTTGTCAGTTAAATTGTTAATTTTATTGCATATATTATTATATAGTGTTTCTTCATCTCTAGTAAGTATAGTGCTCGTTCGCCACTTTTGTAGCACTTGTAAGGGCGTTTCGCCAAAGTCAGTTTTCAGTGTAGGTATGGCACCCTTTTCTAGTAATAATTGTACTACGTCTAAGTGTCCATTGCTAGCTGCATCATACAACGGCGTTATACCTGTGTTTACAATAAAAATGATTACATTGAAGGAAGATTATATACATTGATTAGACATCACGATTAATACTTTTAAGATCAAATTCCCAACTTATCATCCTTGTCAGAATTTGTAAGATAAAGAATATGAAAAACTGCAAAAACTTACCATCACAATTAACGCCCCCTCGATCATTAATATTAGCTCCATTATCAATCAATATGTTAACGATCTCAACATGACCGTGTATGCAGGCTTCGTGTAATGGCAACCAGCCCGCATTGTCTCGTATATTTACAGGATGTCCTTTAGCTATTAAACGTTCTACCAGTAGTTTATTACCAGATATACAGGCCTGCAAATTTAAGAGTAATTAATGAAATGAAATATTTTCCCAAATAGAATATTTTATATCTCGTCAATTTTTTGCTTCTGTTTAGGCAGAGGAATTTAAGCGCTTAATAAAATTGAGGGTCTAAAATGCATTTAAATTATTTGAAATGGTAGCTACAACCTAATAAGTTAATCTAACTCAGGTAGAGAAGTAAGGTTTATTATTTAAACTATATTGTACAGGGAAAAAATCTGTAACTTATACTTACAACATGAAGCTGTGTTTCTCCTTTCATGTTTTTCTTGATAGCAAACCCTTTCCCCCGTCTCCTTGTGTCGCGTTTTGCTTCACTGACATCTTCTTCATTCGTATCGGAAAGATCTAGAAAAACATTTTCAATTTCTTAAAAAAAGGTACTAGTGCGATTTAAAATTCACCATTCAGTAAAATGAATTTATACTTTAGTATTACTTTCAACTCAATTAGAAGTTTCATTATTTATTTTCTCGCTATCAAAAATGAAAATGTCACTTATTTTAGACCTGTTGTAGAGATGTTTAATATATATTATTATCCTTGTTGATACAGTATATTATATTTGCTTCAAGGTAAGTTTCTTTGAATAATGTTTGAACAAACCTGTCAAATCATCGAGGCATATATCGTCACCAATATGTGTAGTATCTTCATCCCCTCCACCGGCGGAGCTCTGATCATCTTCCGAATGTTCTAGATTATCAACGTCATCATATCCTAGCGCCCTCAGTTCGGACTTCGTCTCTTCCATTTTGTCCATCTCGCAGTATTCCTCTTGATATTTCAAAAGGTTTTTTAGTATCCTGACTTCATATTTCTTTTTGTTCCAATCTCTTGCCTAAAATTTAACTAATTTTATTTATTCATCTTATATTTACTGATGCTTTTAATTTAGTTATTTACTAGCGACCCGCCCCGGCTTCGCACGGGTAGTAGAGCATATTATGCCTTCATATTTTTTCTGTCATAAGGTCACATCAGCTGGTTGCATCGAATTGCAATAACTGCTAAGATATATATTTTTTTTAATTATATGGTGTACGCTGTGCATGAAATGCTTATGGTAACTAACGTATTTAAGTTGATAAGGATTTAATACTGTATCCATCTAAATAGATTTTCAAGTACAGCACTGCAAGTGACCATTATTTTTTTCATCTAGTCCTACTTATTATCCTACTAATATTATAAATGCGAAAGTTTGTGAGAATGTATGGGTGGATGGATATTTGGATGGATGTTTGTTACTCTTTAACGCCACAACTAATGAATCGATTTGACTGAAATTTTGAATGGTGATAGCTCATACCCAGCAATAATACATAGGCTACTTTTTATCCCGGAAAATTAAGGAGTTCCCGCAGGAATTAAAAAACCTTAATCCACGCGGACGAGGTCGCGGGCATCATCTATTATTTAATAATTCTTTTAATTTTTGTTATTTATGATCTAGTTTTGATTTTTAGGGTTCCGTACCCAAAGGGTACCAACGGAACCCTATTACTAAGCCTACGCTATCCGTCCGTCCGTCCGTCTGTCAGCGGGCTGTATCTCGTAAACCGTAATAGATAGACAGATGAAATTTTCACATATTATGTATTTCTATTGCCGCTATATCAACAAATAATAAAAATTAAATTAAATTAAAAAAATTAAATTAAAATATTTCCATGGGTAAGTACATGAAAATATTTTAATTTTTTTTTTAACGGAACCCTAAAAGAGCGAGGCCCGACTCGCACTTGGCCGATATTGGTAGGTTTTTTTAGGATTTACGGTGAAATTAATTTTTTAATTGTTTTATCTTATGACATCAAAATAATTACTTCTAATTTTAATCTTAAATTTTACAGTCATATTATGAAATGGACCTAGACCTACTACCCTGTTTCACTACTGCTCTCCAATAACTTTTAATTTTGCCCATGTTATGTTTGAGAGCTGTATTTCTATTATTCATTTCTATTATCCTTTAATTGTTTTTACAGAAACAATTTTCAAATTTCAAAATTCAAAATTTCATTTCAAATTCATTTATTTGCTCAGATTTAGTAATGACAAGATCTTAAATAATGATAATTTACAGCGCTTCAATCTGCCACTCAGTAGCATGCAAAATATATTATAAAATGATTAGCAGTAAAATCTTAAATAATAAACAATGCCACTTAATACATATTTCAATGTGATTGACAAAATCAAATGCTTTCTACAAAACAATAAATATCAGGTAACCAATATAACATAATAATACAGGTAAAAAAGATTCATTGCAGTAATAGCTGGCTGTGACAAATTATTAACCAAAAGGGACCATAATATAAAAAGCCAGTATACCCAATACTTACCCGCATTTTCTAACTCATTTACTCACCGCATTTCTAGCATCAAGGCAGGCCTTCTCAATCTGGTCATAAGGTTTCTTAGCAAGGAATGATACTTCAGCAATATTGTATAGGGTGGTATAAGCTTCTTTTGGGACATCTTTTATGAGTTCATACTCCTTGTAGTAGTATCGAAGCGCGTCGTAATAACAGCCCATGTCTTTGTATGTTTGATATAAACTGTAAAAGGTGTTCATTTTAATTTTTTTTTTCCCCCAGTAAGATCTGCAATTAGTCCCAGGACTATAAGCAAATGAGTTAAGCAGTAGCATCTTGTGTAGAGGCCGATCCTCTGTAGGAGTCAGCATTCGTATGTTATACCCTGGATCAATTAGGCTTGTCCAGGTCTAGTATTCGTTTCTTTTTCAGGCGCCTTGGACAGCAATCGATCATGAGCTTGCTTGCGAGTGCATTTGGATGGATTTGAAGAATTTTCTTATAAGCATGTGCTAGCCCCAGAACTTCCTCCTTTACTGCGAGTATATTCAGGTTCTGGTGGAGTTCTTCGTTGGTAATGTACTATAGTGTATTAGCAATAGAACGTAATATTATATTTTGCATTCTTTGCAGGATGTTTAGACTGGAGTCGCACGCACTACCCCACAGTTGTGCGCCATAGGCCCAAGTTGGCTTTAGTACTGTCTTATAAATTACCACCTTATTATCCGCTGATAATTTTGAGTTTCTACCCAGTAGCCGATAATTTTAATGAAATTAGTTTTTAATACGCTAACTTTAGGCCTCATAAGAAGGCTCAGGGTCACTCAGAGGCGAAGGAGAGATTTAAGGTCGGAGTGTCCCTGCGAGATCAAATCAGAAATGAGGAGATCCGTAGGAGAACCAAAGCCACCGACATAGCTCAGCGAGTCGTGAAACTGAAGTGGAAATGGGCGGGGCACATAGGTCGAAGAGCTGATGGCCGTTGGAGTCCCAAGGAACTGAAGTGGTGACCCCGTACTGGGAAGCGCAGTGTTGACAAACCCCCCCACTAGGTGGACCGATGACATCAAACTAGTCGCAGGGAGCCGTTGGATTCATGCGACGCAAGAATAAGGCCTGTGGAAGTCTATGCAAGAGCCCTTTGTCTAGGATTGAACGTCTATCGGTCAACAAAGAAGAAGAAGAAATCAATAGAATTTAAGGAACCAAAATCTTACCTAACATAGATAGGTATCAAGGTCTTCCCACAGTCCCCAGCCAGTTCAGCGTGGTCCAACATCTTGAGATAATACTCCACTGCACCAGCGTAATTGCGAACATGGCACGCTCCATCTCCGAGCTTTTCATATAACTTCTTAAATGTCACATGGTCTGATGGATCCGTTGATACCAACAGGTCTTCTGTGTAGCACATTGCTGCAACTGGTGATTGAATAATGTAAAACTTTAATGTATTGACATCAAATTAAGGATCAATAGTGCAACATGGTTGATGCTGATGGATCTGTTGATACCAACAGGTCTTCTGTGTAGACATCAAATTAAGGATCAATAGTGCAACATGGTTGATGCTGATGGATCCGTTGATACCAACAGGTCTTCTGTATAGACATCAAATTAAGGATCAATAGTGCAACATGGTTGATGCTGATGGATCTGTTGATACCAACAGGTCTTCTGTGTAGCACATTGCTGCAACTGGTGATTGAATAATGTAAAACTTTAATGTATTGTCATCGAATTAAGGAGCAATAGTGCAACATGGTTGATGCTGATGGATCCGTTGATACCAACAGGTCTTCTGTGTAGCACATTGCTGCAACTGGTGATTGAATAATGTAAAACTTTAATGTATTGACATCAAATTAAGGATCAATAATGCAACATGGTTGATGCTGATGGATCCGTTGATACCAACAGGTCTTCTGTGTAGCACATTGCTGCAACTGGTGATTGAATAATGTAATCATTTGATGTATTGACATTAAATCAAAGCTCAGCAACATTCAGAGCATGATTAAAAACTGAAAGTCGTACCTACTCATAGCACAAACTAAATTTTTCATTTTTAACTTACTTTTTATTATGAAAAAAAAACAAATATTAATGTCCTCCCTTACTGGGTGAAAAATGTCAAAAGCTTTATGTATTTACTATATCATGTATTTACATAACATAGTAAACACATATAGCTTTTTTCAATCAATTTATAGTCAATCATGAGGGAGAGATCCGATGGAACAGCATTCCGACACAACTAAAAAGAGTTCAACTGGTTGATTATGACAAAGCTGCAAAATCAAAATATGATTTTCATTTACTTACCAACTTTGAGATTTGACTCAATATTCTCCCTTTCATCTTCGTCAGGTGTTTTAAGTTTCCAAGCCTTGAGTAAAACCTGCTTGGCACTCTGATAATCTGACATCTTACACAATATCTCTGCCTTTGCTGACAGTGTTTCACATGTTTTTAATACCTGATGTGTAAAAAATTATTAGGTAGATCAAGACACGAAAATTAAATGCCCTAGCCCAAATTAAAGTCCTAAAAGTAATACATTTTCTTTTTTTTCCTTACACAACTAACAAAGTGAAGAGGAGTCAAAGTGCAAAGCTCTTTTGAAACTCATCTTTCTTTTTTTCTTTTTTTGACTCTAGCTGTACCCGACATGCATTGTAATGAAACGTAAAGTGCAAAGAAAATATTATATTATAGATTTTTTGGGACAGGAAACCTCGTGGGCGTCCCCAAAACACCCTACCAAAATTTCATCACAATCTGATCAATGGTTTAGGAACACATAGAGGACAAACATACAAACTGATTTTTATCTTATTTGACATATAGGTACACTGGTGTGTTGGCTCTTACAGCAAAGGCTGCATTATTGGTACACAATACACAATGTTAATAAGTTTAGTATGCACATTTGCACCATTTTACTCAAAACTGTACTATACTAAATACAGTCTTTTTTCTTTACCTTATCTTCAAGCCTGCTAGCAACTTCCAAAGCCTTATTCAAACAACTCAACGCCTTAGCATAGTCTTTCTTCTTATTATTATGCAATAACGCCTCAGTTATGTAACAATTGTGCAAAATCTCATACAAATCCTGATTAGCACATATTGTGATGGCCTTATGTATGCAATCTATAGCTTTGTCAAGGTGGCCTAGGTGTTCTTGAACTACACCAATGTTAAGTAAAAGTCTAGCTCGCATATCCATGAGTTCAGTTTTTGTTACCTTGCCATTTAATCTGTAAGAAATAAAGAAAGAATAAGTAATATTTGAGTTGATGCTTGCAGTTTTGCGAAGGTTTCACCTTGCAAACCATGCACTTAACTCAAACAATTTTGAGTGATTTTAATGATTTTGACTTTTTTCAATTTTGTGACTATTTTTAAGCTATGTTCTGTTCTTCTTTTTTTTTCTCTGTCAATTTTTAATTAATTTAATTAGTGTAATTGGCAATTTCCATACTGATAGATAAACAAATAAGCATTTATTTAAAAAATTCTAAAGATTATAATAATTTTATAGGTTAGTAACAGTATGTCAGCAATAAAAAAGTAAATCTTGTGTTAGGAGTGGAACCAACAATAGTGCCAACCAGGTTGGGTTTTATCTTCCACTTTTCAACCCATTTGCTTTTCACTTGCCCATTATAAGTTTTGATAACTCAACAAGCTTCGAGTAAGTGCAAAATAAACTGAGATCTGATTAAATTCAAACTCAAAATTATTTATTTCATGTAGCTGTGGCCCTTATGACACATTAAGACACTAACATTAAAATTAATTGTTCCATAAATAAATAATATCACGAACAATTACACATAATTGATCTTAACTGGACAAAGCGTGTAAAACGTTATTGTAGAGACTTGTTAATTCTCAAATATTGTATGCGTCAGTGAGATGTCATATTATCACTAGATAATAATCTAACTACTAGTGGAAGGAAAGCAAACAACAAACAATCCACAAAGATATAGTTAGATTACTACATCTTTATGAATTGTTCTATTCTTTGAACTGCTCTTCCAAAAATTTACCAATCCAAAACATTATGTGACTAATATTTTCAATAATAACGCAAACCTATTTGACCTCACAATCAAGCAACCTACAACTTTTTTATTTATATTATTACTCAAATATTAATATTTTTGACATCTACATCTAATTAAGTTTAAGTTTTGAGAGATCTATGAATCATACTCTGGTTCTGCTCAGGGCTGGGGACGGGGATAGAATGAGACACAAATATGTCCTGACATAAATCTGTCTCGTTTTAACTCAGTCTTGAGTCTGAGCTGAGTGAGAGTGCCATCAATAGATCTCACCCTATGTATACATCATCTTAACTTGTATTAAGTGTATTTAGTTGTATTTAGTGTAAGTATGTAGTGTATTTAGTTTTAGACAGACTTTATTTATATTCAAAAATGCACTTTAAATTTTTAAATATTTATGTTAACTGTATAATTATAACTATAATTTTTATAGACTCAATTGTATAAATTATATAACTACTGTGTACACATATTAAGTGTTGTTACTTGGAACCCAAATCTGATGTTATTGTATTTTGTTCATATTTTGGTTGCAACCTGTTTTGTGTACCTTTTCAATAAATAAATAAATAAATAGATAAATATAGTAAATCAATATTAATAATACATACTTTTCACAGAGAACAAGGCTCTTCATGAAAGCCTTCTCAGCTGCAGTCAAGGACTGTTTTGATTCTGCTTCATCTGTAGAGCTCTGACCTTGCAACAGATAAATTCTCCCAAGGGTTGCCATAGCTCTTTGTTCTTCCACTAAATTGTTAAGTTCTTTTGCTACTGCTGTAAATATATATATGCACATTCAATGTAAACTTTATATGAAACGTCAAAGGACTGACCATTTATTTTCATGAATGACAGAAGCAAGAGTATTGTTGTTGCAATAATGGAGAGTAGCCAATAAATTAAAATTCTATATTATTTATTTCATGTAGGCTAACCTGTGGCTCTTATGACACATCATGACTACCACCGGTTTGGAAAATGGATTCGGCTGAGAAGAGCCGGCAAGAAACTTAGTAGTTGCTCTTTTCAAAATATTCATTTTACAATATTATTATGTAACTATTACATTGCAATAAGTTTTTATACTCTTGTGGGCAGTTGGATGCCAAGCCCATTTAGAATAGAATATAAGTAATTTTTTTATTCAATGCTATTAACCAATAGGCCAGCTTTTGTATCCTATTTCTGTGTAATATCTGTTTGTTATACCTACTATTCTAAGGTTGATTCAATAACACTAAATAACAGAAATAAACATTACATACATAAGTGTCGCTCTTCATACTTCAGAGCCTTGTCAAATTCCGCCATAAGCATGTACATTTCACCTATCATCCTGTTGCATGTCCCCCATTCCATACGGAGACCGAGTTCTTTACAGATTGAGGCCTCATTTTTATACTCTTCCAAAGCGTCGCTGTATCTAGTTTGCTTGTAATAATATGTCGCTAAGTCATTGCAAGCCTCAGCATAGGCCCGCTTGTTGCTTCCGTTTAAAGTTTTCTTCTTTTTACGAATTAATTCTGAAAAAATTAAAACATTTCGTAAGGTACACTTCACTCCATAAGTTCACACATGCAAAACATTGTTAAATAAGTGCTATTACTCTCTTCTTCCATGACTTAAAGCATTTTAAGCATGTCTAGATAAATTTGATAAACAAGATTTAAAAACTTTAGGTATTGAGTATTGAAAAAGGTCTAATTTGTGTTTACAGTATTATAGTGTTTTCCAATTTTAGCTGGGTAAATTCACAAAATAGCGCTACTTCAATCCACGATGACTTTGACACTGACGATCACAGATTAGAGGATACTGCTGACGATACTTGACTTGACGATGCTTGACAATGACATTAACTCGACAACCATTTGACAATTAATTGGTGTGACTAGCATAAAAAAAAAACTAGTCTAGTTCTTGCGGAACAACTTGGCAGAAGTTCTTGAGTTCTTGCTAATATATACCCCACTTAAATCAAAGCCACAAACACTAAAATATACAAAGCTGATCAAGCAACATCTTCACCGATCAATCTCCTTTGTGCCTTCTCCATCAACGCGACACTAGCGATTATAGAGCGTTCACACGAGGCGATTTTTGTTGAATGTCTCCTTTCAATGAATGTTGAATTTTACATTTGCCGTAAATAAAATAAAATGTTATATAGCGAAACTTATCATCTAAACTACATTTTAATCAAAAAACCCGTGCGCAATTAGTATAATATAGGAGTATGGTACTAAACATATAAAGATTTAATTTAGTTTTAATTAATATAATAGTAATATTATAGTTTCAATTTTACCTTCTTTTATAAATTATTTAGTTGCTATTTGGGTTTAAATTAGGTTATCTATTATTATTTTTAGTAAATGGTATGTCAAGATATAAATAAAAATAAATTTGAAATCAATTTAACTGTAAAGTAGAAACTATTCTGTCGTAATATTCGGGCTAGTTCAGGGCATGGACGTAATAAACAAACAGGACCGAGTACTCGCAGCTGAAAAGCGAGCCGAGCGAGATAGTTAGTACAGAGGCCGTGTGTCCCTTTCTAACAGGGTGACAATAAGGTTTTCGATATGTGAGACAAATTCAATCTTGCAATCTTCCTACTTTTTAAAATTGAAAAGAAATTTTCATATTTAAAAAAAATTTTTTTTAAATATGAAAATTTCTTAGGGATTAGGGATGGATTACGAAATAAATAATACAAATAGTAAACGGTATCGATTTGTCCGATATTATAATGACTGGTCATGTGTAGATAATGTGATAATATATTCATCACTTTCTCTGGATATTAATCATAATAGCTGGCCAAAGGCACCCAAAGTAATAAATACAGCCCCACACTTCCCCTCCCGCGCCTCATTCCGTTGCCGCACGATCGGTATATTTACCAAAATCTTAGGTTAGGTCAGGGTTGTACAGAAATATTCAGGTGTCCACTTGGCAGGGCACTTAGGTTCTATTGGTTTAAAATGAAAAATTAAAATAATGAAAATTGTAATAATAATAATAGTACAAAAGTAAGGAGTAAGGATTCATCGTAATCGGAATCGGCATCGTACGTACTCGACCCATCACACAATACAAGAATTTAAAAATTATTCATGGTCAACATAGTTGTAGATTTAGCGTTCACGTTTTAACGGGTTGCCGTTCGAAAAAAAAATAGACTAGATAAAAATTTATATTTTCTTTTTTGTTAAGGAATATATCTATCGAAATTAATGCAATTAAATACGGCGACTTAAAAATGTTAAAATAAAATTAAAACATAAGTGTCTCAACTGAGTTTTTTGAGCCAAAATTTTTGATCAAAATCATTTTTAGGGTTCCGTACCCAAAGGGTACCAACGGGACCCTATTACTAAGCCTACGCTGTCCGTCCGTCCGTCCGTCCGTCCGTCTGTCAGCGGGCTGTATCTCGTAAACCGTAATAGATAGACAGATGAAATTTTCACATATTATGTATGTCGGCGCGAAGAGGTTATTAATCTCATTCAGCGGCGTCAAGAACTCATTCTCGCAGCTCATTCTCGCTCGAGGCGTCGGACCGTACGGACCTCTGAGAGTTGTCGTAATAAAAGTAAAGTTTTATTTTGAAAAGAGCAACTGCTGAGTTTCTTGCCGGCTCTTCTCAGCAGAATCTGCTTTCCGAACCGATGGTAGAATCTTGACGTGTCATAAGAGCCACAGGTTGGCCTACATGAAATAAATAATTTTGAGTTTGAGTTTGAGTTTGAGTTTAAAGTCCGACAAGTTGTGTTTTGATTCCTATGAGTGAAAGTATTGAAGATTGTGACGTCAGCAATGCTGACGTCACTGTTATTAATAATGACTCTGAGGCTCTTGAGCCGTCATGTATTTCTATTGCCGCTATAACAACAAATAATGAAAATTAAATTAAATTAAAAAAATTAAATTAAAATATTTCCATGGGTACATGGAAATATTTTTATTTAATTTTTTTTAACGGAACCCTAAAAGAGCGAGGCCCGACTCGCACTTGGCCGATTTTTTTAGGCTGGCAAGATGAAAGAACGAGACACACGGCCTCCGTTATTACTATCCCTCTCGGCTCGGATTAGCCTCTGTGTAATGCGCAACAGGAAATATACTTTATCTACTTGTTATAAGGTTCATTTTCGTAAATACAAATTTTCCGAGCTATCACTCCTGTTTGTATATTATCTTCATGGTTCAGGGCCCTGATTCTGTAACTCAGTTGCTAACAAAAAATGATAGCCACTGACATATATTTTTTATCCATTGAAGGTTTGCTATGAAAATAAAAGTATCATTTTCGTAGCAAACCTTCAATGGATAAACACTATATGTCAGTGGCTATCATTTTTTGATAGCAACTAATAAGTTACAGAACCAGGGCCCTAGTTGCTAGATTCAAGAAAATTTTGCGACAGTGGCGCCCTTAATTTCTACTGCTCTTTTCCTTTTTTGCCAAGCTTTTTATAGTCTGGCCCCACATTATCAGGTTCGTGGTCTATCTATGCCTTTGAGTATTAAGGGTGGAACCACATCTGTGAGGATCGATTCGCATTTATGCCGATGCTATAAGACACACTTGTAAGGATCGCGTCCTTACGGATCCGTAAGGATGCGTACGCGTCCTTACGGATCCGTAAGGATGCGTACGCATCCTTTCGGATCCGTAAGGAGGCGAAAGCCTATAAACATTGTTGTCTGCGTAGGGATGGTCGATGATGGCATCGATATTTTAATTGCTAGCTCAACCACGATATTAATCTTCTTCTACACAGAGGAAATGGATGCCAAAAATTGAAAAAGACGCCGCCATATTGAAATTCTTTGTTTTTCGACCGATTTCGTTCAAATTCGATATTTGGGCTTCCCTGTGGTCAAGAAAGAGGAAATGGATGCCAAAAATTAAAAAAAGTCGCCGCCATATTGAAATTCTTTGTTTATCTACCGATTTCGTTCAAAATCGATATTTAGGCTTCCCTTGGGTCAAGAAAGAGAAAATAGATGCCAAAATTATAAAAAGTGACCGCCATATTGAAATTCTCTGTTATTGGACCGATTTCGTTCAAAATCGATATTTAGGCTTCCCTTGGGTCAAGAAAGAGGAAATAGATGCCAAAATTTTAATAAGTGACCGCCATATTGAAATTCTTTGTTATTGGACCGATTTCGTTCAAAATCGATATTTAGGCTTCCCTGGGGTCAAATAAGAGGAAATGATTTGCAAAATTATAAAAAGTCGCCGCCATATTGAAATTCTTTGATATTGGACTGATTTCGTTCAAAATCGATATTTAGGCTTCCCTTGGGTCAAGTAAGAGAAAATGGATGCCAAAAATTGAAAAAGTCGCCGCCATATTGAAATTCTTTGTTATTTTACCGATTTCGTTCAAAATCGATATTTGGGCTTCCCTGGGGTCAAATAAGAGGAAATGATTTGCAAAATTATAAAAAGTCACCGCCATACTGAAATTCTTTGTTTTTCGACCGATTTCGTTCAAAATCGATATTTGGGCTTCCCTGGGGCCAAATAAGAGGAAATGATTGGCAAAATTATAAAAAGTGACCGCCATATTGAAATTCTTTTTTATTGGACCGATTTAGTTCAAAATCGATATTTAGGCTTCCCTTGGGTCAAGAAAGAGGAAACAGATGCCAAAATTTTAAAAGGTCGCCGCCATATAGAAATTCTTTGTTATTGGACCGATTTCGTTCAAAATCGATATTTAGACTTCCCTTGGGTCAAGAAAGAGGAAATAGATGCCAAAATTTTAAAAGTGACCGCCATATTGAAATACTTTGTTATTGGACCGATTTCGTTCAAAATCGATATTTAGGCTTCCCTTGGGTCAAGAAAGAGGAAAAATAGATGCCAAAATTATAAAAAGTGACCGCCATTATGAAATTCTTTGTTATTGGACCGATTTCGTTCAAAATCGATATTTGGGCTTCCCTGGGGCCAAATAAGAAGAAATGATTGGCAAAATTATAAAAAGTGACCGCCATGTTGAAATTCTTTTTTATTGGACCGATTTCGTTCAAAATCGATATTTGGGCTTCCCTGGGGTCAAATCAGAGAAAATGATTGGAAAAATTATAAAAAGTCGCCGCCATATTGAAATTCTTTGTTATTGGACCGATTTCGTTCAAAATCGATATTTAGGCTTCCCTTGGGTCAAGAAAGAGGAAATAGATGCCAAAATTTTAAAAAGTGACCGCCATATTGAAATTCTTTGTTATTGGACCGATTTCGTTCAAAATCGATATTTGGGCTTCCTTGGGGTCAAATAAGAGGAAATGATTGGCAAAATTATAAAAAGTGACCGCCATATTGAAATTCTTTGTTATTAGACCGATTTCGTTCAAAATCGATATTTGGGCTTCCCTGGGGTCAAATAAGAGTAAATGATTTCCAAAATTATATTAAAAAGTCGCCGCCATATTGAAATTCTTTGTTATTGGACCGATTTCGTTCAAAATCGATATTAAGGCTTCTCTGGGTTCAAAGTTGTTCGTGGTTTAGATTTTTAGTTCGCGTACGTCGATGATATTTTAGTTTCTTCAAAAGATAGCGAACAGCATGTAAAACATTTACGTATTCTTTTCAAACGTTTTTGAAGGATACGGTATAGTTAATAACGAGAAGAATGGCATTTTAATGTTCCAGAGGTTCGTTTCCTTGGATACAAAATAAGCGCTCCCGTGATTGGCTCTCCTGCTGACCGCATTAAGAGTTTACAGGATTTTCCTCTACCTAAAACAGTACAGGGATTTAGAAGATAATATGATTAATTTTTATCGAAAATTTCTCCCTAGCATAGCGCGACTTCAAGCAACATTAATAGAAGCTTTATCAAAAATTCAAGATAAAAGTGCTAAACCTTTTACTGGGACTCCCGATTTAGAGCGTATTTTTAATATTTACAAAGAAAGTTTAGCTTATGCAAATCTTAAGTTAAAAATTAAGTTTATTTTTAGTTTTTTATTTCTTTTTAATGTGGTGTGTAGGGCTTTCGAATACCGGACTTTTTCAATACCGGTATTAATACCGGAAATATTTTTTTCAATACCGGGATCCCGGGATCCCGGTACTGAAGAATCCCATTTCAATACCGGGATCCCGGTATTGAAATGGGATTTAATTGGGGTTATATGAAAGTCCTATCTTTGGAGTAAGAGACATGAAAAATCGGCATTAAAGTATTAATTTAAGGTATTAAAAACTTGTATAAGCTAATTCAAAAAATCACCCTTTCAGAGTAGTACAATAGGGGGTGAAAATTTGTATGGGAATATTTTGATTTTATAGATATTATTTTATTATTATTTATTATTATTATATATATTATTTATATTATTTTATATTATTTACTTGTTTGGTCGGTAGGTTATTTCTAGGGATCAGCTCAGAAAAGATTTTACGAAAATCCCCCTCAAAAGGGGTAAAGTGAGGGTTGGAATGTTGGATGAATACTAAACATCTGATAATTGAGGACCTGAACAGTGATATAGGCTACTTTTATTCCGAAAAAATGGGTGCCGCAGGATTTTTAGAAAACTTACTACACGCGGACGAAGTCATGAGAAACCATTAGTTTCTTAATAAAACAAATCCACGATAGGAAACTTTTTTATTCTTAAATCACTTATTGATACCTACTGCTGCTTCAGGGCTCTTCCTTCAATAAGTTATGATTTTTCAATGTCTGTAATAGACTTAATAGATTTGTCTTTGTTCTGCGCAGACTTACGAGAACAACAAGAATTCGCTCGGCTCTTAATGCGTACAATGATTATGTCTCCGCAGTACTCCGTTATGGCCTTGTAATTTGTTTCAAAAAAATGCCTTAGAGCTTTCCTTCGCACGGCACCATATGATTCGTGTAGGCCGGCTTTCACAAAGCTCAAGGTCTTGCCACTTCCATCCATGTACATTTTGGAAATATCGAAATTTGTGAAAATGAATGTGCATAAATTCAAGGCCAAGCGTGTCAAAAATTTAAATACGCGATCTCTGAGAGATCCCGATAAACTTATTTTTACCATAGCACCACAAACAGCAAATTTTTTAATAAAAATTGTTATGCTATGGCAATTAAAATATTCAATAAATTGCCAACCGATATCAAAACACTACCAAAACAATACTTTGAACAAAAATTAAAGAAATGGTTGCAAGGGAAAGTTTTTTACTCCTTACAAAAATTCTTTCAATACGACAAAAAAGATTGAACGCGTTTTACCTACCAATAAAACGCGTTCTATTTACCATCGTTATATTTACCATCTTGTCGACACACATTATGCAAATAAAGAATTGAATTGAATTTATCAATTCCATAAATATGTTGACCGAGGAAAACGCTTTTTCCGCCTCTACGCCTTAAAACGCTTATAATTATATTTCCCTTTTCAACTCTCACAATAGATTCATTATCAATGCTAGAGGAAGCTTGGGGTTTAAATACTATTTTTTAGTTTTAGCTTCCATTTCTGCTTCCAGTTATTTTTCAGTACAAGAACAACTCAATATTGGGCTGCAGGCATGTCTGCAGATATTAATAAAAATGTGAAAAAGGCTTAGGATCCTGGTATTAGCCAATACCGGTATCCCGGTATTGGAAGCCCTCAATACCGGTATTGAAATAGTCCGGGATCCCGGTATTAGCCAATACCGGGATCCCGGTATTGGAAGCCCTAGTGGTGTGCAATAAAGTTGTAACGGAGTGGATCGACCCGGCTGAGAGCGACCCACTTCGTTCATTAGATGTGAGGGATCGAACCTCGCTTTTCACTATTTCCTAGGACAAGGAATAAAATACTCGATAAACAATAACGACTTTTATTTACAATTCTCTTAACCTATTACACGATATCGAGAGACGTTGACGCAAGCCTAAACACGGTTACAATATTATATGAAGCGGGACCGCCCGGGCGGCTGACGGAAGGACGACGGACTCCCGGTGGAGCGCGGGTGACGCGGCGGTCGCGGGGGGAACGCAGACGCTCGGGGTGGTTGGACGGGCCGGGCCGCGAGGCCAAGCGCGAGCAACAGCCCCTGTGGTCCTACCAGAGAGCTCGTACCACTCGTCAACCCAGAGGGTAATCAGGCCGACGATGGGATCGATCCAGAGGGAAATCAGACCGACCCCGATGGTACGGGCGCCGCTGGCGAACTGCCGGTGGACGCTCTTGTTCGGCGTTTTATACTTTTCTGCTGGCTGCTTCGGTGGGCCTCGGCGCGGTTCGGCGGGGATCGCGCCGCTGGTGTCATTGCCCTGGCGTGTGCGTTCACGTCGGCCCCGCGTGATGAGTCAGGCGGCACGTGTATCGTGGGCTGCTTGCGCTGTGATGGCGTGTTCACGCGGGTCCCTCGTGCGATGATTCACGCCGCCCGTGTAGGCTGCTTTGCGTTGTGACGGCGCTCGTCACACTCTCCCCTCTCGTTTTGAGATGTTTACCTGTAAACATCACCGTTGGTTACACACCATCCTCTGAATCAAAAGAACTAGAAAGTGGTTTACTGTCGTCTGTATGTCACTTTGTATATTTCGAACCTATGCGTTTGGCTGTGCCTTCCCTCCTTTGTCACCCTTTTTGTATTTGGGTAACCTCACTATCCCCTTTCGGTGGTTACCCATGCGTTTTCTTCCTCTCCTTTTCTTTTTCTTCTTCTTTTGCCCCTCGGCTGCCACCACCTCTGTGGCCAGTGCCTGGCATTCTGGTGACATTGTTCGGTCGTCATCGGGTTCCTTTCTGGTTGACGGACCTTGCATTGCCGCTTCTTTGTCCGAGCACGCTGGGGTTGTCGCGTCCGCCATCGTTTACTCCACTGTAACTGATCCTTTCTTTGACATTTTCTTGATTTCGATGTTATATTTCTTGTCTTGAGGGTAGGTTGATTTCTTTCTAGTGACATTTGTGTATTCTGTGCTCTTTGTCTATGCTTTCTTATAGTCCGATGTTTGTCTGGTCGGACCTTCCCGGTCGGGTCTATGTTGGATGGTGTGTGTCGTCTTGGACTATTCGTGTCGTGTTCTGACTTTTATCGGTTACGTTTCTTTCGTTTTATTCTTGGAATCTTTTTATATCCTTTATGTGTGCTGTGCATATCTTGCCTCCGTTGAGTGCTTTTAATAAAAATATCACGGGCGATTTTCTTTCTATTATCTTGTACGGGCCTGAGTATTTTGGTGCTAGTTTCGCGCAGAACTTTTTTTCTGCGTTTGACAGTGGAAAATCTCGTTTAAGTACGAGTTGTTCCATCTTTGGTTCCCATTCTCGTTTCGATTTATCGTAGTTTTTCTTTTGGTTTGTTGATGCTAGTTTCTGGTTCTCTCGTACCATTCGATAAATTTCTTCTAGTTTTTGTTTTTCTTTCAGTGTTGGAGTTGGGAGGTTGTTTTCGTCGTTAAAATGTCTAAGTTCCCTGCCGAATAACAAGAATGCGGGCGTGTATTTCGTTGATTCTTGTACTGAAGTGTTTATCGCAAAATTGAATTCACCTAAGTACTCGTCCCATTTTTTATGGTTTTTTTCTATAAAGGCGGCTATCATGGTTTCTAATGTCCTGTTTATTCTTTCTGTTGGGTTACACTGGGGTGTGTATGGTGCGGTAAGTCTCTGTTGTATACCGTACTTATCGAGTGTGTCTCTGAACTGTTTACTTGTGAAGACCTTTGCGTTGTCACTGAGTAATGTCTGTATTCTGCCGTATCTCATGAGTATGCACTCTTTTAGTGCGTTTATGACTGCGTTTGTCGTCGCGTTCCTCAATGGCTTTATTTCCGACCACTTTGTGAACTTATCGTGAAAAACGATGATCCATTGATATCCCTTTGACGATCGTGGTAGTGGTCCTATTAGATCGGTTGTCACTACTTGCCATGGTTCTTCCGTGTTATTGATATGCATGAGTCCTGGTCTTTTTTCCTGCGACGTTTTGTGTTTTTGACATGTCTCGCACCTGTTTACGTATTTTGCGACATCTCTAAAAATGCCTGGCCAATAATAACGTTGTGCTGTTTTGTTGAAGGTTTTTGATACCCCTAGGTGTCCTGCGCTGGGTTCGTCGTGGTTTTGTGAGAGGATTCTTCTTTTGTCGGAGTTTTTGACGCATAGCTTCCATTCGGTGTCGGGATCTAATTTGCCCCCGTATCGTGGATTGATTATTCTTCTATATAGTTTATCTTCCTGTATTCGATAGTCTGGTTCTGTTTCGGGGTTCGCCATTACCTTATTGAATTTCCTTGTGTACCATTCGTTTTCGTCAACTGACGCGGCGCATACTGGGTTTCTTGATAGTTCATCTGCTATCCCGTTTTGTTTTATTGGTTCCTTATGTTTTAGTTTTGTGATATGTTTCCCCCCTTTGTTGCCTTTTGGACTTTTTTCCGCTTTCTCGAATTCTTCGGCTATTTTAGCTTGTAGTGTTTCGTGTTGTTTCTTTGTTAACTTTTGTTTGCCCTCGCGTTTTTCCTTGGGTTCTTCTTTGTCGGTTTGTCTATTTGGCTTTTGTTCCCATCTTATTGCTAGTCCAAGTCTTCTTAACAAGTCCATGCCCATTATCATTACTGTAGTTGTTGGTAGATATATCACTTGATGTGTTAGTTTCTGTCCTGCGACTTCGAGTTCGATGTTCACTGCTGTGTCCGATGTTATTTTCGAACCGTCTGCTAATTTTATAGTGTTTGATTTGTGTATTACGTCCTTCCTAGTTTCTTTTATGTGGTTCATGATGGTCTTGTTTATGTACGATAGTAGTACAACTTGAAGCTGTCTGTTAAATCTTCCCATGTTTCCCAATATTGATTGTTGTTCCTGTACCATAGTGCTGCTTTTCCGTTGAGACATCTTGGTATGACGTGTATTATTTTGTCTTTGTTGACCTCTAATGTTTCGGCCAGTTCTTCCACTCTTTCTAGGAATTCTACGGCGTCTCCTGTTGAATCGAACTGTATCTTCCATCGGGACACTGCTTTGTCGAAGTCTGTTGCTCCGCTTTCGGTACCCATCGTGTTGTCTTGGCTAGTTGCTTCTTCGGTTTTTATCGTTTTTGATAACAGCTTCCTCAATTCCTCCACTGTGCTTGTAGTTGGAGCTGGTATGTTTCTCTTCTCTAGTTCTTCTGTTAGTTTTTGTTTGTTTAGTGAGTAGATCCAGGCAGTTGGCATAGTTCGCCTTCGATTTGTTCTCCCTGTCTTGGGTTTTTTTTTCTTTTTACGGTACGGGTGTTAGTGACTATCTTTTTTTTTTTCTCTACGGTAACGGTACGGTTGTTAGTTAATATCTTTATATTTTTAATACCTACGGTAGCGGTACGGGTGCTATTTTATGTCTTTTTATTTTATCTACGGTGCGGAAGTTAGTTTATCTCTTTTATTTTTAATATCTACGGTAGTTGTACGGGTGCTAGTTTATAATCTTTTGTTTTTAATATCTATGGTCACGGTACGGATGCTAGTTAATATATCTATGGTAACGGTACAGATGCTAGTTAATATCTTTTATTTTAATATCTATGGTAACGGTACTGAAGCTAGTTTATATCTTTTATTTTTAATATCTACGGTAACGGTACTGAAGCTAGTTTATATCTTTTAGTTTTAATATCTACGGTAACCTACTCTGTTGCTAGGTTATTTCGCGGTGCTCAATTTAATTATTCCGGCGGTTACAGCAAGTACGGTCGGTCGGCGAGCGTTATTTCTACCTACTGTATTTTTCTTATTAATTTTTCCCTAATCTCCGCGGTGTTCCCCCTTGTGTCGTACGTGTAGTAGTTTTCTACACGATGAGATGCTTTTCCCGTGATTTATCTAACTACTCGAGTTTAATCAAGCCGACTAATCCGGGATAAGCATCTATTTCGCGTTTTATTATTCTTTTCCCTATGTTTTCTTTCTCTTTATACGATCGGTTACTCACCCTTTCAGTGGACCCGATAAATCGAATCGATTACGTGAAAGAGTTTGTGACCGTTAAGTTGTAAAAGTCGCGAGTATTCCTAAAGTGAAATGACCTACTGTTTGATTGCCACTCTGTGTTTTTCGGTACGGGTAAACACCACCACGGTCGCGTGGGGCGTGTCTATTTTTACGGAATATGCCTGTGAACGCGACGCGGTACTTTTTCTCGCGACGCGACGCGGGCGGATGGACCGGCCAAGCGTAACGGATTGGCGCGGGTGAGTGGTTTTACGGATGCGACGCGATTCTTAAGCGACGCAGAACGGACCGGCTACCTAATTGGTTCGCGCGGTTTTTTCACGGACGAGTAGGTGGTTTTTTTTTTTCACGTGTTCACGGAACGGTATCGCGGGTTTTTGCGGTGGGCGCCAAATGTAACGGAGTGGATCGACCCGGCTGAGAGCGACCCACTTCGTTCATTAGATGTGAGGGATCGAACCTCGCTTTTCACTATTTCCTAGGACAAGGAATAAAATACTCGATAAACAATAACGACTTTTATTTACAATTCTCTTAACCTATTACACGATATCGAGAGACGTTGACGCAAGCCTAAACACGGTTACAATATTATATGAAGCGGGACCGCCCGGGCGGCTGACGGAAGGACGACGGACTCCCGGTGGAGCGCGGGTGACGCGGCGGTCGCGGGGGGAACGCAGACGCTCGGGGTGGTTGGACGGGCCGGGCCGCGAGGCCAAGCGCGAGCAACAGCCCCTGTGGTCCTACCAGAGAGCTCGTACCACTCGTCAACCCAGAGGGTAATCAGGCCGACGATGGGATCGATCCAGAGGGAAATCAGACCGACCCCGATGGTACGGGCGCCGCTGGCGAACTGCCGGTGGACGCTCTTGTTCGGCGTTTTATACTTTTCTGCTGGCTGCTTCGGTGGGCCTCGGCGCGGTTCGGCGGGGATCGCGCCGCTGGTGTCATTGCCCTGGCGTGTGCGTTCACGTCGGCCCCGCGTGATGAGTCAGGCGGCACGTGTATCGTGGGCTGCTTGCGCTGTGATGGCGTGTTCACGCGGGTCCCTCGTGCGATGATTCACGCCGCCCGTGTAGGCTGCTTTGCGTTGTGACGGCGCTCGTCACAAAGTGTTTTTCATTCATTCAAATCGGTTCAGGTTTAGCTCACCCAGTTTTAAATGTTAGATAAGGGTTATTTACAGATGCATCGAGCTCTCATGTCGGTGCATGCCTTCAACAAGAAGTGAAGCAGAGCTGGCAACCTATAGCATTTTTCAGTAAAAAGCTGACTACCAAGCAATCATCTTGGCCGGCTTATTATCACGAATTATTAGCCATTTATAAAAGCGTGCAGCATTTTAGGCATATTCTTGAAGCCCGTCCTGCAACGATCTATAATGATCTGTATGATCCCTACTTAACGTTTTCACTCAAAGCATGAAAAATCCCGCCTAATCAGCTTAAGCAAAAAGTTTTTATTTCGGAGTTCACTACTGACAAACCACATGTCAAGGGAGCTGAGAACCCTGTCGAAATTTGCTAGGGTCTTCTTGGTGGAGACGGACGGCTAGAAAGGGGTGGTTTTGGAGGCCGTACCTAGCTTAGGATAGTTAGCCGGGTTGTCTAGTTAGACATGGAAATATTGGGTTCCATCCTTGTTACGTAACGATTACAATGTACCCTCCTTTGTGTAGGTAGTTATTTTTATTGATAGAAGGCGATTGCTGAGAATGATGTTCTGTTCTGATATTGAGTGTGATTCCTTTTATTAGACGCTCGGCGATGAGGGGGGTGCTGTCATACTTTTAAAACTTATGGCAAACATTTCCTCTTTCTTGACCACAGGAAGTCGAAATATCGATTTTGAATATCGATTTTGAATTTCAATATGGCGGTGACTTCTTAAAATTTTGGCATCTATTTTCTCTTTCTTGTCCCAAAGGAAGCCTAAATATCGATTTTGAACGAAATCGGTCGAAAAACAAAGAATTTCAATATGGCGGTCACTTTTTATAATTTTGCCAATCATTTCCTCTTATTTGACCCCAAGGAAGCCCAAATATCGATATTGAACGAAATCGGTCCAATAACAAAGAATTTCAATATGGCGGCGACTTTTTATAATTTTGCAAATCATTTCCTCTTATTTGACCCCAGGGAAGCCCAAATATCGATTTTGAACGAAATCGGTCCAATAACAAAGAATTTCAATATGGCGGCGACTTTTTATAATTTTGCCAATCATTTTCTCTTATTTGACCCCAGGGAAGCCCAAATATCGATTTTGAACGAAATCGGTGCAATAAGAAAGAATTTCAATATGGCGGCGACTTTTTTAATTTTTGGCATCCATTTCCTCTTACTTGACCCAAGGGAAGCCTAAATATCGATTTTGAACGAAATCGGTCCAATAACAAAGAATTTCAATATGGCGGCGACTTTTTATAATTTTGCAAATCATTTCCTCTTATTTGACCCCAGGGAAGCCCAAATATCGATTTTGAACGAAATCGGTCCAATAACAAAGAATTTCAATATGGCGGCGACTTTTTATAATTTTGCCAATCATTTTCTCTTATTTGACCACAGGGAAGCCCAAATATCGATTTTGAACGAAATCAGTCCAATAACAAAGAATTTCAATATGGCGGCGACTTTTTTAATTTTTGGCATCCATTTCCTCTTACTTGACCCAAGGGAAGCCTAAATATCGATTTTGAACGAAATCAGTCCAATAACAAAGAATTTCAATATGGCGGCGACTTTTTATAATTTTGCAAATCTTTTCCTCTTATTTGACCCCAGGGAAGCTCAAATATCGATTTTGAACGAAATCGGTCCAAAAACAAAGAATTTCAATATGGCGGCGACTTTTTTAATTTTTGGCATCCATTTCCTCTTACTTGACCCAAGGGAAGCCTAAATATCGATTTTGAACGAAATCGGTCCAATAACAAAGAATTTCAATATGGCGGCGACTTTTTATAATTTTGCAAATCATTTCCTCTTATTTGACCCCAGGGAAGCCCAAATATCGATTTTGAACGAAATCGGTCCAATAACAAAGAATTTCAATATGGCGGCGACTTTTTATAATTTTGCCAATCATTTTCTCTTATTTGACCCCAGGGAAGCCCAAATATCGATTTTGAACGAAATCAGTCCAATAACAAAGAATTTCAATATGGCGGCGACTTTTTTAATTTTTGGCATCCATTTCCTCTTACTTGACCCAAGGGAAGCCTAAATATCGATTTTGAACGAAATCGGTCCAATAACAAAGAATTTCAATATGGCGGCGACTTTTTATAATTTTGCAAATCATTTCCTCTTATTTGACCCCAGGGAAGCCCAAATATCGATTTTGAACGAAATCGGTCCAATAACAAAGAATTTCAATATGGCGGTCACTTTTTATAATTTTGCCAATCACTTCCTCTTATTTGACCCCAGGGAAGCCCAAATATCGATTTTGAACGAAATCGGTCCAATAACAAAGAATTTCAATATGGCGGTGACTTTTACAATTTTGCCAATCATTTTCTCTTATTTGACCCCAGGGAAGCCCAAATATCGATTTTGAACGAAATCGGTCCAATAACAAAGAATTTCAATATGGCGGCGACTTTTTTAATTTTTGGCATCCATTTCCTCTTACTTGACCCAAGGGAAGCCTAAATATCGATTTTGAACGAAATCGGTCCAATAACAAAGAATTTCAATATGGCGGCGACTTTTTATAATTTTGCAAATAATTTCCTCTTATTTGACCCCAGGGAAGCCCAAATATCGATTTTGAACGAAATCGGTCCAATAACAAAGAATTTCAATATGGCGGCGACTTTTTATAATTTTGCCAATCATTTTCTCTTATTTGACCCCAGGGAAGCCCAAATATCGATTTTGAACGAAATCAGTCCAATAACAAAGAATTTCAATATGGCGGCGACTTTTTTAATTTTTGGCATCCATTTCCTCTTACTTGACCCAAGGGAAGCCTAAATATCGATTTTGAACGAAATCGGTCCAATAACAAAGAATTTCAATATGGCGGCGACTTTTTATAATTTTGCAAATCATTTCCTCTTATTTGACCCCAGGGAAGCCCAAATATCGATTTTGAACGAAATCGGTCCAATAACAAAGAATTTCAATATGGCGGTCACTTTTTATAATTTTGCCAATCACTTCCTCTTATTTGACCCCAGGGAAGTCCAAATATCGATTTTGAACGAAATCGGTCCAATAACAAAGAATTTCAATATGGCGGCGACTTTTTATAATTTTGCAAATCATTTCCTCTTATTTGACCCCAGGGAAGCCCAAATATCGATTTTGAACGAAATCGGTCCAATAACAAAGAATTTCAATATGGCGGCGACTTTTTATAATTTTGCCAATCATTTTCTCTTATTTGACCCCAGGGAAGCCCAAATATCGATTTTGAACGAAATCAGTCCAATAACAAAGAATTTCAATATGGCGGCGACTTTTTTAATTTTTGGCATCCATTTCCTCTTACTTGACCCAAGGGAAGCCTAAATATCGATTTTGAACGAAATCGGTCCAATAACAAAGAATTTCAATATGGCGGCGACTTTTTATAATTTTGCAAATCATTTCCTCTTATTTGACCCCAGGGAAGCCCAAATATCGATTTTGAACGAAATCGGTCCAATAACAAAGAATTTCAATATGGCGGTCACTTTTTATAATTTTGCCAATCACTTCCTCTTATTTGACCCCAGGGAAGCCCAAATATCGATTTTGAACGAAATCGGTCCAATAACAAAGAATTTCAATATGGCGGTCACTTTTTATAATTTTGCCAATCACTTCCTCTTATTTGACCCCAGGGAAGTCCAAATATCGATTTTGAAGGAAATCGGTCCAATAACAAAGATTTTCAATATGGCGGTGACTTTTACAATTTTGCCAATCTTTTCCTCTTACTTGTCTTCAGGGAAGCCTAAATATCGATTTTGAACTAAATCGGTGTAATAACAAAGAATTCCAACATGGCGGAAAAGTGACACCTGTGTTTGCATACATACTTGAGATAAAAACTAATTTCATCTATATATCGATACTTTTTGGCACTTCATGCTTTTCCCTAGTTGCCGAAGACGCTTTCGCACGCGTAAGGATCCTTACGGATCCGTAAGGATCCTTTCGGATCCGTTCGCGTCCGTAAGGATCCGTTCGCATCCTTACGGATCCGTAAGGATGCGAAAGGATCCTTTCGCATGCGAAACGTGAGCTACACTTGTAAGGATTTTAGGCACTTCTAGGTACAAAAAATGCGAAAGCCGAATCGATGCGAAAAGCCGAATTGATCCGTTCACGTTTCTATGGAATTTGACAGTTTTGTATGGGCGAAATCCGAAACGATCCTCACAGATGTGGTTCCACCCTAAAACCAACACTTTATTAATCAAAGATCTATGCCCCACATTATTGGATTATTGTCTATTGTCTGTGGTTGGATGCATGTTGGATGCGAAAAATTTGTCTGAGTGAAAACTGAAAAGATTTGAATTGAATTTGTGTTCGAAATTAAAGTTCACTATTTAAAAGTGCTAGTGACAAGTAATGTTAACCTAAGGCCTACCCGATTGCTTTGTAGCTTTGAAGATTTCACCGGTGGCAGTAAGTTTGTTTTTATTGATGTTTTTATTCCGTATTTTGAATTTTAATTTACCAAACAAAAAAAAAACAATAATTAATTTAGAATTACCGTCAGTTACCGTAATTAATAACAAGTACCTAGGTAGGTATCTTGTATTTAATATTTAGTATTTAATTTAGTACTAAGTATATTTATCATACTAATATTATAAATGTGACATTGTGTTTGTTTGTTGATTTGTCCTTCAATCACGTTGCAACAGAGCTACGGATTGACGTGATTTTTTGCATGAGTATAGTTGAGGACTTGGAGAGTGACATAGGCTACTTTTTATCCCGGAAAATCAAAGAGTTCCCGAGGGATTTTAAAAACTCAATCCACGCGGACGAAGTCGCGGGCTAGTTATTATAATAATTGTTAGAGTAGGTACCTACTTTTACTATCAATCTTTGGGATTGATAATAATAGGCACATAATTTAAAAATACTTTTTTTGTTGTGTGTTTTGCTTTTTGTGTATTGCTGAATCAACATATTATGTACTTTCTACTGAGTATAATGTTAAGTAATTTCTTACTTTCAAAAATACTTCGGTACCTATTTAGGTACATACATTAAAATGAAAATACATCTAAATAATATCGCACACCTAGCTCTCACAATCACTAAAAACAACTCAAAAAAGTGAGACAACTCAAAAAAGGTCTCTGTTCCCTAGGCGAAAAAAAAATATCTCTGAATCTTTTGTTAGTAAAGTTATGAAACTCAATTTTATTTTGTCACATTTCAAAAAAATTATTTTATGGCATAAAATAAAATTGAGTTTCATAACTTTACTAACAAAAGATTCAGAGAGACTTTTTTTTGCCCAGGGAACAGAGACCTTCTTTAAGTTGTCTCACTTTAGATCTAGGTGTGCGATATATATAAAGAAAATGTGACTGACTGACTGACTAACCTATCAAGTATCAATGCAAGTACAAAATACTGGACAGATAGGGCTGAAATTTGGCATACAGATAGCTATTGAGACATAGGCATCTGCTAAGAAAAGATTTTTGAAAATTCAAACCCTAAGAGTGTAAAGTAGGAGTATGAAAAATCAAACAACGTGAGTGGAGCCATTGGTAAAAGCTAGCCTACCTGTAATTTTATACATTTAAAGGTAGGTTAGGACCTAAATTCAGAAGCTCTAAGAAATACATACTTATAGTTAAAGCATGCAACTTCAGCTAAGTAGGTATCTAAAAGTTGAAAACTAGATTGTACTCTTTCTCTGCTCAGCCTCAAGACAGAGTTATGTCAGAACATAATATTATTTGTATGTCGGTTTAACTATGTTTCAAGTTAGTAGTTAGTTCAAGTTAGAGCACAAGTTAGATCAGCCTAATTGTATGTAAATAACAGGTCAGATTGCTGTTTCTTTTTTAACTTATCAACCTAGTTATATTATTTACTATTTTAGTTTATCTATGTATGCATTTGTTGTAAGTATATCTTGAAAGTGTGAAATTCTTAATTTTAGTACTATGGTAATATCATACTAGGTACACTATAATAATAATTATTATATAATACAGATCCCTTTCTAACTGATAGATATTACCTACACCTTGACACTAGAACAAACACCCAGGTCAGGCTCCTAATGAAAATCGTAATTTATTATAGCTGTAGTTTTTATGTTGATTGCAACTGAAGATATTCACATGTGATTAAGATAAGTAATTTTTATAAGGTAAGTAATTTTATTTGTTTTTTACATTTTTAGGTGAAAGAATTGTAGACTAAAGCCTCTCTAAAGTTATACCACTTCTGATGCACATACTATCAGATTTTCGACAGGAACTTATAACTTTTTTTTTTATAAAACTTAATTACCTACTATAATTTATTTTAATCACAAATCATCCCACTGCTGGGCAAAGGCCTCCCCCTTCTTCCATTCCTTCTTGTTTTGGGTTGAGCGGGACCATAGTTATACATTATACCTACTTACATTTATTTAGTAACAAGGTATGTGCCATATTATTTTGATGTTTTTTTATCCCTAATAAATCATACTCTGTATACAATAACTTTACAACACTATAGGACTTATAACAATGCCATATGTATACCTATAGCTGTTGTACTTCCAATCCTACCTTCGTTTTTTCGATATTTCCATGTAAGCGACGACGTCGCGGCGTCGCCGTAAAAGAACCTACTGTCGACTTCCCTATTTAGGGATCACAATTTTGTTGCTCACAAAAAAGTGCGACATTACCCCCGGAGGACCGACCGATAATACCGGCATTGATAAAGGTCAATCCATCTTCATATCCCGGTACCTACGTTACCTATTTGTTTGCTGTATGTGTGGTTACTTCTTATCCCGGAAAAAGTTCCTGCGGGATTTTTAAACCTAATTCCACACCGACAAAAGATATAAAGGACCTCTAGGCACTAGGCAGGTATACCTACTTATAATATAAACAGAGTTTGATGGAAAAGAAAAATTAGTTCGCGTGTCAGAAGTTGTTAAAAGAAGTGAAGAAGTCTTGATTATGAAAATGCCTTTAAATCTATTTCTAACATACCTATTGTTTCACGTAAATAATAAAAACAGCTGACATAACACATAAAACTCACATTTGGCATTTTTCCACTAATGCTCCTTGACAATACTTTTAGAGATTTAAATCACTTCGCCAGACAACTATTATGTCTCTGCTATAATGCCTTGTTAATGCATAATTAATATTATTGTAGAATAGAATAGAATTTTTTTATTCAAATAAACTTTTACGAGGTGCTTTTGAATCGTCAAATGACGTACCACTTGCACTGGTTCGGAATGGCGTTCCAACCGAGAAGAACCAGCATGAAACTCGCACGTTGCTCTTTTTAAAATATTATGCTGTACAATTTACATACAGTTTACAGTTTAAACTGTCTCATAAGCTGTCTGAGCGACTTGTACCCACGCTTTTGTATCATATAAAAAGTCTTCAATTGTATAATCTGCTTCATTAATGAGCATAATTTAGTGGATTTCTTAAATTGTCTGAAGACAAGTCTAAAAGTGACTCTGGAATTTTATAAGGTACCTAGAACGTCACACCCATTCCCATAAACGACTTTCGTACTTTCGAGGCGTAGTTGAGGAATCACTAGCCTATTTGGATTTCTCATTAGCATATCGTGTGACTATTTCTATAAGTAGATTCTTCTGGTACAATATAAGTCATAACGCTGTCGTAGATATCGATCCCCATTCCCCTTATTACGCCATAGAGCATGGGTCGATGACATATCGTGTCCTGCATCCTCAACATTCCCATGCTGGCGTCGTCCCGGCGCCGTACGAGGCGCCAATCGCGACCTTCCCTATTTAGCGGAGCGTGGACGTGGAAATGAATTCGTTATCAACAATTCGAAAACTCTACATTGCGAGTAATGATCGTGTTATGAATAGGGTATTTGACTGTAGTAAAAATATCGTTTCATAGGGTGTCATCCTAAAAGATTATTATATAAAAATATTAATCCATGCGACAAAACTAAAAAATAAAGCTTTATTAATATTTATATAGAAAACATTAATTAAAATTGCTAGAATTCTGGCCATGTTCACGAGATCGAAATCGTTCTTGAACCTCGAATGACGTCACAGTTCACACCACCTCTGGAATTGTCATCTTGTCAATACATTTCGACGTGTTTGTGTGGCGTTTATTATGCTAATTTCCTGTTTTTCGTCGTTAATAGTTTATTAAAGAATACCTAGAAAAATAGAAACCAATTTTGTAAAAGCTAATACTGGAAATCTTCTACAAGTTGATGAAATTACGATTGAAATGTGGACTGTGACGTCATTAAAGCAAATGGAACGTTTCCGCGGCAATTTATTTTTTTAAATTTATTTCTCGATTTTTATGAAAAATACTAAAAATTATGCCGAAATATACGTTTTGTTAACTTCAGCATAGCATTATTAACAATTTAAGATGATTTCCCAAAAGTAGTCAAATACCCTATTGTTAAAGATGTTTTTTTTACCCTGAGCCATAGACCACGAACACTAGGATACCCTGAGCTGTGAAATAAAAGTCGCCATCTTTATCGCACTGTGGCTAATTGCTGCATAGTTTGGATAATAATGTCCTACCAATTCTCCACACAATGGTTTGAGAAAAAGGATAGGAATCGTAATTATCCATTCCAGTTGACTTAGAAATATAGGTCCTAAGTGTGCACTAGGTAAATGAGTTTTTTGAAATTCCAGCCCTAAAAGGGTGAAAATGGGTGGTAAAATTTGCATGCCATTTTTTTTTTACCCAAATTGACACGTATCCGAACGCCAATTATCCTCGGAACGCATCTGCTCATAGTTTGCCGACTGATTGCATGATCAACACGCGCATACAATCAAAAAATATGACGCGGACGAAGCATCAGCTAGTATTTTATATTTATCTTAAATAGGTTCCTCAAAAGGTACCTTTTAAAAAAAAAATAGGGACTGCCGATAGAAGTGAAAACTAGATTTGTTAATAATTAAAAACAAATAAGAAAAGCGCACTGTCACGATTTCGTGAGTGAGATTCGAACCTGCGACATGATACATTAAACGGTAAGGAAGCGGCTGCTTGCCCACTGCGCTGTACAAGGTTGCTTGGGAACTTCGAATACGTTGAACTGAAATCTCCAGGTGACGATTGTGAAGGTGACGATGACGCGAAATCCATGTTTTTTGCTCACCCAAAAAAGTGCTCAACGCGCCTAAAGAAGTTTTCATTTCAAAAACTGTAACACAAATTGTTGCATCATTTAACATTTACGGCTTTAGGTTCGTATACTTTTATTTCGTAGTACTTATAGGTACAATATTGCTAATAATTTTATCATCCAGACAAGATATTGATCAAAACATTGTAGGCGATTATCTTATATGTCGGACGTAACTCATTAAGAATTAAACAGTAGCCGTTAGTATTAAGATTACCATCAGATGCTAGCGATAAGCTCTGGAACTGATAAGTGTATCACAACACTAGCTAGTTACATAAAAATCGGGGCACAAATCTTGTTAGTTGCGTCCGTTTCACTATGGTATAAGTCTTCTTTTGTGTGAGTAAGTAAGCGAAGATAAAATTCTCGAATCTGGAAAAGGGTGTAAGGATATGATAAGGAATTTATCACAGTGAGGTCAACTTAAATGTCCCACTCAAATGAATCAATCCTTACCAAAAACATTCGATTTATCTCGTTTGGTTACTTTGGTTTGGTCTTCCATATCTCAGATAAGTTACGAACTCACCGTACCACTGACCACACGCCAACGCCATATCACTGATGGTAGGCATAAATAAAATTACATGCGAAACATCACTCACTATGTTCATAAATAAATGCCTCTTTTCTTGTAGGTACAAATTACAAACCAATAAACTCACCCGATATGATTTATTTGTAGAAAATACAGAAATATTTCTCACGGTCCCGAATGCAAGAATATAAAATAAATTTTCCTATAAAGTATAAATATATCCTGGAATCGGAAACCAGCGCTCCAAGCCAACTTCACCTGTGATATCGCCGAGTAATACGTTCATGAAATAAACGCGAAAATGGCCGACGAACCGGCAAAAGTGGGGCAAGAAAGCATACCCCTTGAACATTTTTATTCACACATTTCAGAGCAATGTTGAATTCATGCTAACTGGCAACAACACGCTCCAATAAGTAGGTCATTATTCTACATGCTGCAGGCAATCAGCAGCTTGAACTCGAGACTAAGAATAGAATTTGTTTATGGCTGATAAAGCTATGATTGGAAGAGTCTATTTCCTTTAAAAAAACTGAACTCTTATGAAATTACCTAGGTTTTTTCACAGACGGTTTATAATTAGGTCCTAGAATCACTCCTTAACCTTTAGGTGCATGTATTTTGATTTGGGTTTTGCAAAACTCACTACTCTACCATTCATCTCATCTTTCTATTCAGAAATATTACTTATTTATTTTCTAGAATCCATAATAATATTATTATTATTTTTTTCCTATAATTTAAACTATAACCGCATTTGACCCAATATGTGCTCTCAATAGGTCATATTTTATCATTATCATCTCAACACATTGTTGTTCCACAATTTGCCTTCTCAAAATGAGAAGGAAAATGCCACTGTCCACCACCCTAGCCAAATGCGGATTGGCGGACTTCATATTCTTCTTCAGCTTCATTCATTCTTCTTCACCTTTGAGAACATTGTTGAGGCAAGCAAGTTTGCTCCCGATGTTTTACTTCAACGTTAAAGCTAGTGATCGCTTAAAATCTTCTAAAAACGCACTTAACTCCGAAACGTATCTATACCTTTTATTCTATAGTTACAATATACCTATATCTATCTACCTTTTAAAAACCAATATTTTAAAGCTAGGTAATAAGCATAATTATGCTTGTTACTTTAAAACCTTACGATAGTAAATAATTCGTCTATGTTTAAAACAGACGTGAAACGTTCGAGGAAATATAGGTAAGTATGTTGGTCCAAGATCCCAGTGCCGCCAGACCTAAGTTATTTTCTCAGCAATTATTTGTGTACGATAGAGTACTGTTCGAATGTCCGTTCAGTATATGCGTACCAGTTAGATTGTGCCGACGGCCAATTTCCAGATACCAGGTGCTAAAGGTAGGTAAAAACTAGAATAACTTATCTTAAATTCTCAGGGCTGATTTTCATATATGTTTTAAAGAATATTGTAAAAATTAATAAATTAATACTGCCAGACGCTTACCGCCGGCGGTTACTTTAGCCAGACGCTTTGAAGCTCCCAAAAAAATATATAATTTAAGTTAACTTATATTCTCAGTTCTGATTTTTATACATGATACTCAGGGAACTATTGCGATATTATCTGTAAGCTGCCAGACCTATTGGAAGGGTCAAACATCCCCCCAGACACACATTATGCGTCCCCATACGTATGAGCGCTAGAACATGATTCACTTGTTTAAGTGTGTGAGAGATAATATCATCATACTATAATTGACCGAGCGAAGCGAGGTCTCTGAGTTAACTAGAGCGATTTGCACTTGTCCGTCCGTCCGTCCGTCCGTCTGTCAGAGCCTTATAACTTTTGAATTACTGAACGTAATTACTTCAAATTTAGATATAATATGTAAACCGATGGCCTCCAGCCGAAAATGGCTTAAAAAGTTATAAAAATCTTTATTTCAGGGGGGCTCTCATAGAAGCGAATGCGAAGTAAAAAAAAAAATATCGCGTTACATAAAATTGTTACGTATCATTTTAAAGATAATTTTGAACTGAGTACAAAAATATATTTTTTTTAATTTTTCCCTTAAAATTGACGAAATGGGGGGCTTTCAAAGTGGCGATTTTATACGCTCGCTTGAAGACGCTCTCTAGGAAAATCCGCTATGGATTTTCAAACTGATTTTATGTTTTTAGGTCACTTATATCCTGTACTTGAACAACAAATACTAAAATTATATGAATATTATAAAGAAACGAGATTATTTAATTTTTAATGTACATCAGTAATTCATATCGCATCAACATAGCTTCACAATAATGCTAATAGATGGCGCAGTCAGTAACTATTCCCATGGAACTACGAGTTACGACTAACGACATATCCCAAAAACAGTTTTGCGTCGACCATTATTATTTAGTTACTTATTATAATACAATAATTGTATTGTAATTTTTTTTGTACCATATTATTCAATTAAAATTATTTTTTAGTTAAATTTTAGTTAAATATTGTATATTTTCTATTCGCGTCGATAGATGACGATTTGTACAGATGCCCGTAACCCGGTTTCACTCGTTAGTACCTACATAATAATTCAATGTTTTCACTAACGTCACCTAACTTATAGGTAGCCCGTAAGGCTACCTATAAGTTAGGTGATTGATGTTTTCTGTCAACTTATTTATCACGATCCTGTACGGGACACCTAAAAGGATATTGGGACGGATGTTAGGACTTAGGATTGTATTTAGGAGCTACCTACGTTAAGAGACTCCTACTTAGGGAATGATTTAGGTATGTTTGGTGAAAACGGGCATAATAATAATGTCAGTTTTGGTTATCATGTATCGATTGAATGAATAATCATGGGATACCGTTACCGCGAGGTCTCAGTTCGGGGCGAACCACTAGTATTATAAATGCGAAAGTGTGTTTGTTGGTTTGTCCTTCAATCACTCTGCAACAGAGCTATGGATCGACGTGATTTTTTGTCTGGGTATAGCTTAGGATCTAGAGAGAGAGAACTATTGCAATATCTTCTGCAAGCTATACCCAGGCAAAAAATCATGTCGATCCGTAGCTCTGTTGCAGAGTGATTGAAGGACAAACCAACAAACACACTTTCGCATTTATAATATTATAGTATGATGATATTATCTCTCACACACTTACACAAGTGAATCATGTTCTAGCGCTCATACATATGGGGACGCATAATGTGTGTCTGGGGGGATGTTTGACCCTTCCAATAGGTCTGGCAGCTTACAGATAATATCGCAACAGTTCCCTGAGTATCATGTATAAAAATCAGAACTGAGAATATAAGTTAACTTAAATTATATATTTTTTTGGGAGCTTCAAAGCGTCTGGCTAAAGTAACCGCCGGCGGTAAGCGTCTGGCAGTATTAATTTATTAATTTTTACAATATTCTTTAAAACATATATGAAAATCAGCCCTGAGAATTTAAGATAAGTTATTCTAGTTTTTACCTACCTTTAGCACCTGGTATCTGGAAATTGGCCGTCGGCACAATCTAACTGATACGCATATACTGAAAGGACATTCGAACAGTACTCTATCGTACACAAATAATTGCTGAGAAAATAACTTAGGTCTGGCGGCACTGGGATCTTGCTCTATGTATGACATTTCATGATTAGCGAATTAAATATCGCGCATCTGTTGTTATAAAATAAATCGATAAAAATATTCATTACGCGGTGTAAGCATCCGTGTAGTTTTTACGTGTTATGATGTATTATAATAATTGTCGCTTAATCACTTTCTAATCAATTAATCTTCGGATTAGCAGCCTTAAAAGGGATTAGGTACTTCGAAATCGAATTGCTTGCCTTGTTTGCTTGTAAATTTTATCAATTACACGGCTATCTGTGTTGTATATCAGCATCATAAAATGCATCATATCTCTGAAATATTACCAACATAGTACACAGGAGTAGATAATTGATGAATTATGATCTGACAATCTAACAACAAAACTGCCAGATAATGTCCTGTGTTATCAACTTGACATTGGTGTAACTCGCGAAATATTTGGCTTTGGATGGATTTGTCAGGATCCGTAGGAGAACCAAAGTCACCGACATAGCTTAGCGAGTCGCGAAACTGGAAAGTGGAATGGGCGCCCGCACAAAGTTCGAAGAGCTGATGGCCGTTGGGGTCCAAGGTGCTGGAGTGGCGACCCCGCGACGGGAAGCGCAGTGTTGGCAGACCCCCCCACTAGGTGGACCGACGACATCAAACTAGGGGAGTCGCAGGGAGCCGCTGGGTTCAGGCGGCGCAAGGCGCAAGTCCAACCTTTGTCCAGCAGTGGACGTCTATCGGTTCTCAAATAAGGATGGATTTGTCAAAGTAAATATATTAAAAATAGGAAAAATAAGAGCTCTACAACACATTTGACAAAAGTTTAGTTAACCAGCGGTGATAAGGATAAGTAAGTACCTACCTAACCATTTTACTAGCGGGAAAAATTAATGGTGATGAAAGTTTTGAATTAATATGATCTTTTCTGATGGAAAGGTATGTTTGAGGATTACCGTACCTTTAAATATTAAGGGACCTCGGGTACTACGCGGTCACCACATAGATAAGTGGCTTTAGCATCCAGGTGAAGTATTGTAATCCAATAAACAACACACACTCGACTGCAAGGACTCTGGCCGCACGATGTGCCGTAACGGCCGTAACAAGTCGTTACGATCAAACTTTACGTTTTACGTTACTATGATCGTCCACTTGAGCGTAATGAGTTCTTACGCACGATGCAAAAGCTGCGATCACAATAACGACCAGTCGTTGTGACTGACTAGTTTGTATGGTCCGTTAACAAACCCTATGCCTAAGTACTTATCTAGTAGGTATGTACCTACTAGCTTTTTTCCACTTCTTCAGCGTAGAGTTAGGCCTTTAAAAATCCCGGGATAAATGGTTGCCTTTGTCACTCTACGAGCCCTCAACTATAACCATGCAAAAAACGTTGCTCCGTTCCTGCGTGATTGAAGGATAAACCAACGAACAAACTTAAAGATTTATAAAATTTGACACTATTTATTCTTGGTTTAAGTGTACCTAACCAAATATTATTTAGCCTGTCTGTCCGGTTCCGAAAACATCCGTCTTAGGTGCCTTAAATAGTGCGCAAAGTTCAGGAGATTGCTACTTTTTTAAAACAAGAGATCTCACAACAATGGGTGGTCAACTTGCCATTGATTCACTCTTCAGGGTTTTACAATGATGCATTTCTTGGAAGAGAACGTATTCGGTTACATCGAGAGGTGTCCGAACGGTACCACGATTCCGGTTCTAATTAAAGCGGAATGATTCAGCGTTGCCTGATGTTAATTTGATTAAAGTTCGCATTAGGCGCATCTAACAGTTGTGGATGTTCGCGTCGGTTGTTGACTTCAAATTTGTAATTACTTACCTACTGACCGACAAAAAAGACTACCAAATTGTGCTTCGCGATTTTTCCCATACAATAGTAGTTGAATTCATTTGAATTATTAAATTAATTTTTTCCAAGCACTGTGTATAACAGCACGGGAAATACAGCTGATACAAGATCTTTATGAAATGTTTCGATGAATATTTGTAGCGATAACCAAGAATATTGCTGATAATAATTATCATTCCACTGACGGTCTACTGGCAGTCGAGTCAGTGGGTTTTTGTGGGTTATTTTTATGTATCCACTAGCTAACCCTTTTTAATAGCTACTTTACAGCTTTCCTATAGACTAAATTATAATGTATAAAACCCTCGTGGCATACCATGAACCTGAACCATTTGCCTACATTATTTACGATGTCGATCTTTGCTTTGAAAAGGATTTAAGATTTCAAATAACAATGATAAATAATTTTCATCATGTGTGAAAATATTAGAAAATGTGCCTAAACTATAAATACAAATAATCCTGTTGATGATGATGATGATTGTTGGTTAGTTTCATAACACACCCATCGATTTTATCAAATAGCCCATATAAAGTGAACTTAATAACAAAAATATAGCACGTCGAATCCCCGTTTTCCACTCACATAGTAACAGACTAAAAGCTCCAAAAATACCATAATAGAGCAACGGCCGAGATACTTACTGAATGGTTTTATTATAGACCTCATCTATCATGCAGTTAGCCGGGCCCAATAGCAAGCTGAGGCATTAAACGAAAATCGTTACCGGTTTAAAAGCGGAACAGCAGGAACGACTCGGAAGTAAGCCACGTCAATATGCTATTTAGAGACTATTAGTATTGCTAAGCTAAAATAAGTTAAAAGTTGAAACTGCAAAATGGTTTTGCGAGAGATTAAAATAAATGCCAGTGTGATCAGTGATCACTGATCACGCCTTGTAGTTCTATAGCAGTAGCACATAAATGCACTAGGTATTTTTACTGTGATGTTTTATTTTAACCGACTTTTTTTATGTATGATCACCGATTACTTTAAGACGTCTGAACATATTTGGAAAATTCTTTTTTTGTTTTAATGGGTATCCTTCCCAGGTGGTCCCATTTAAATTTTATCGAAATCGGTCGAGCGGTTTTTAAAATATCAACAATAAATTATATACTTTGTAGTGGCGCGCGTCTAAAGTCGATTTTGTAAAAAGATTTTTTTTATATTAAAATTATTTACGGTGTTGTTTGTGAGTTGAGTCTGTGTCTAACTAAAAGTACAGTAAGTATATTTTATTCATGACAAGGTAGTAGTCCTTGACTGCGTTCTTATTAGATGTTAAGTGACGATACGGTCTAAGGTGGTAGCGGACAAACTTGGAATTATGTATGGCATTAAAATTAAACAATACCCTTAATCGGTTTCTACACGTCATCGTACCGGAACTAAATCGCTAAATCGCTTAGTGACACGTCTTTGGAAGGGTGGTAACTAGTCACTTGTGCTGCCTGTATTCACTGGCAGCAGCTCACTACATCTAGTGAAGGTCTGCCAACTTTCTTCTTTCTCACTGCGGTATCCAGTACCATCTACCTGTATCCTAAGAAGTAAGAACTATCATGGTACTTCTGGACGCTAAGAAGTAAGAACTATCGGTATATCTGGACGCCAAGAAGTAAAAACTATCGGTTTTTCAGATCGTTGCCACTTCAACTGCGCGACTCGAAGAACTGCGTTGGTAGTTGGTACCTAACTTGATATTCTACTGATCTTCTAATTTCTCATTTGATCACGCAAGGATACTCCATTTACAGTTCACTCTATCGCCTTTTGGGCAAAAATACAATAATTGACCAATGACCAGGACAATCAGTGGTTTTATCAGGCTATCTATCATGCATTTGGTAAGGCCCAATCGTAAGCTGAGGCAGTAAACGAAAATCGTTACCGGCCTCAAACTGGGACAGGACGGGTCGGATATAAACCGCTTACACGCTATTAAAAACTCCTATTATTACCGCAACGAAGTAAAACCTTTGGAATTGAGGCTGTTAAAATTTAAGTGGCTGAGTTTCCGATACCCTTTGTGAAAAACGATAAAGTTATCTTTTCATAATAATAATCGCTGCCACTGCGTTGTTATACGAATGAATGAAAGTAGAAATTAGTTCTCCATTAGGTATGCCTGTAAATTACTCGTCAAACTACATTACCTATTATAGGAACTTTTTGAAAAGCGATGATTTTATAAACGAATTGCTTTGCGTCTTAATTTCTTAATTTCATTCACGACAACCTATTTATCGCCTTATTTTTCTTGATCGAAGTCGCCGGCCCACTACTGTTTATACAGGTCTCCTTTAAAATGAAAATCGTTTAGGCCATAGAGAGTACCAGCCAATCAGAGGCGATTGCGATTGCGATCGCCAAACTAAGTATAGCATTCAATCGTGGAAAATCCCACAGCAGATGAATATGGAAACCTTCTTCACTGAGATTACAATAAACCGTATAGCAGGTCTACCCACGCGCATTGCGTAGGCCGTATTAGTATACTGTGAGTAGTACCCAAGTACCGAGTAAGAACGGTCGGCTTCCTCTTATCTTCCACGACTTATGTTTTTCATAATCATGGCGTATTGTATGATTTTACTTTTAGAATAGCCTCGTTATCTTTTGCCTTTGTCAACGCGAGGCTGACGTTCACCGCTTTGAAATTTCTCCTTAAAAGAAAAAGCGATGTTTCTTATACTTAAATAAAACGACCTACTCGTATGTATTTGTATAGGTAGGTACTATCGTTTGCTAGATGTATAATCATGACCTCTTTCGCATGAAGTGAAGAAGCCAAATGATTTTTAGATATCTACTTAGTTACCAAAGTACATTGTTATTATAGTACACCTTTAAATGAACTAGATGGCGTACTTATCTTAAATTAATAAATAATTGAATATAAAAAAATCTTTTTAAAAATCGACTTTAAACGCCCGTGCCACTACAAAGTATATAATTTATTGTTGATATTTTAAAAACAGCTTGACCGATTTCGATAAAATTTCAATGGGATCACCTGAGAAGTATACTCTTTGAAACAAAAAAAGAATTTTCCGAATTGGTTCTGGCGTCTTCGAATAATCGGTGAGCATACATTAAAAAAAAGATTTTTTGAAGTCGGTTAAATAACTGACTTTGATCCTTGCTAACAAGTTGCTTAACCTTATACGGCTTACCCATCAAAGGCGTTAGTTTGTTAATTTTTACAATTCTCCTGAAAAATACTGGTAGATTTTTAAGCCTACATAATAATAAAATTATATGCAAACAAATTTTCAACTCATCAAATATCGCTATTAATTATAATGTAGGTATTACTGTCTGTTAAAACATTGTTAAAAAACTCTAACAACCTGTCAACTGAAGCAAAGCGGAGTGGAGCGCAACGATGTGTTGCCTTACTTCTTCCATGTCAAGAACAGAGAGATGACATCGTCATAACAAAATTACTGCGAATTATCAATACTCGGATTGGTCTACTAAATACTTCGCCACTCCACTCCGCTTCACTTGAGTGATAAATTATTCACCACACTTGCAACTTATTTCAGTATTTTCCTAGAGTTCTCCAAAATCTTGATTGCCTTTTCGGCAATAAATTCACAAAAACTATAGGCTTAACTCGTTCAAAACGTAAAACCTAGAAACTTGTTATTTATGCCTGTGAATATTGCAGGCGTAAAGTGGGGCGCACTTGAAGTTGTGACGTCACTACATTTGAGAGCCTTTCGAAATCCGTGAATCCGAAAAGGTTGCTTGTGAATTCGCATTTTCACGTATCTTCGAATTCATTTTTGAGGGTTCGTTGAGTTAGACAAGTGGCTTGAATGGCCTGCTCTCGGCTATTCTGTGCTGCTATATCGTCATAGCTATCCTACCGGCTTCTGATAATAGACCAGGGTAGAAGCCTTAAAAAATAATAAAAAGTGAAAAAAAATAATAGTAGGATGAAACCCATTGGAAATGGAAGAGAATGCAACAAAAATGAAAGGAAAAATAAATTACGGGCGATCTGAGGTCGGGAAGTGGGGGGGAGGGGGGGTTTGAGGATAAAAAACGGTTTATCTCAATTTCTGGAAAAACTACAAGTCCTATGGAAAAAAGTTAAATGGCAAAGTTGTAGGTAATAAAAAGATCTACAACTTTTGTATTTAGACTTTTTTCACATAACCTCAAAATGTATGTGAAAAATTCAAATAACCAAGTTTTTGGTTTTTTATTTTTATCTTTTACAAAAAAAAATAGTTTTTCACGAAATTTGGTGAAAACTTACCTTTTTATGTCCCAAACACACTGTAAGTTTTCTGATTTAAAATATTTATTTTTTCACCTTTTTTTTGACTTAATATTGAAAAAGCACCTAATTTTCAATCGAAAATTCTCCCGTCAAAATATCTGCTTTTTTAAAAAAGTCGGTGAGCTTTTTATTCGTTGAAATCTCTACTTTCTGATGGTGTAAAAAAAAAATACATTACTATGGTAAATGCTCCCAGAAAATGCAGAAACGAAATACGAAATAACAGGTAGTAAGGCCCAGACCTTCCAAATTTTGTTGCATTCTTTTCCATTTCCAATGGGTTTCATTCTACTATAATTTTTTTTGTTTTCAAAAATTATCTACCCTGGACTATAAACTTATGGCTCCCTAGTAATAAAATCATTCGTCACCTTGTCGTTGACAGACGTCCCATCTAAGTCTTTAGTAAAAATTTACAATTGCAGCGGTTTTGCTCCTATCGTATCCATCGGCTTAGAGTCGGTCCACTTAGAGAAGGAAGGGAAAAGCAGCGTTTTCCGATCTGAAGTCAAAATTTTAGCCTAAACCGTTTGTAACCCAAACGTCTATCAGTTCTTCAAACTAGGTGCCACTCCCATCGTAAACTCTTTCAGCTATCGACTCTAGTTCTTACCAAAGCCAATGAATTCTTTTAGAGGATCTTATGTACCTTTCCAATTTATTCTATATCTGCATAAATCTGTCATTTAGTATAGACAGGAAAGGGACGCAGAATTTTTCCATTCCTTTTCTGTCCATACTAATTGACAGATTTACGCTCAGCTATCGTTAATGTTGATAGATCGATTCCATTTGCCAATTTTCAAGTCATATTATCCGGTGTGCCTTGTAAATTCCAATTGTTTTCCGCCACAATCCGCTCATACCCACTAAAATATCTGGTTCGTTCCATCTTTGAACTAGTGAGACTTTTTCCCACTAGTTCAACTGCATCTAAATCCTTTTAAGGTGGACACGGTTCTGCCCGCGGAATTCAAATTTAATTTGGTTTTTCGCGATTTGTAAACTAATACGACAAAGTAGGCTATAGCATTCTAATTGCGACGATGGCAGTATCATCTTCACAGGTTTATATAAAAATCTTTACTTGAAAGTGTCCAGTTTAAGAAATTAATCAAAATATCGACTTATTTGTGAGTAACTTACGTCCAACTCGATATTTTGATTACTTTCCTATACTGGTCACTTTCAAGTAAATATTTTTATATAAACCTGTGAAGATGATAATTCCACTGGCGCAATTAGAAGGCCATACTACTTTGTCGTATTAGTCGACCGAGCGAAGCGAAGGTCTCAGAGTTTACTAGAGCGATTTGCACTTGTCCGTCCGTCCGTCTGTCCGTCCGTCCGTCTGTCAGAGCCTTATAACTTCTGAATAACTGAACGTAATTACTTCAATTTTAGATATGATATGTAAACCGATGGCCTCCAGCCGAAAATGGCTTAAAAGTTATAAAAAATCTTTATTTCAGGGGGGCTCTCATAGAAGCGAATGCGAAGTAAAATAAAATGTTTTGCATTTCATAGGGTTGCAGTACCTCATTTTAAAGATAATTTGGAACAGAGTACAAAAGTATTTTTTTTTTATTTTTTTCCTAAAATTGACGAAATGGGGGGCTTTCAAAGTGGAGATTTTATTCGAGGCTAGATCTCTAAAACCACTTTATTTTAAAAATTGAAACTAACACATAATTTGAGTTATATTCTGTACTTGAACAACAAATACTAAGATTAGATAAATATTATAAAGAAACGAAATTATTTAAGTTTTAATGGGCATCAATGTTTTTAACAAAACTTCACTATACTGTTAATAGATGGCGCTGTCTTTAATATTGTAAATACGCATCCCATCCACGAAAGCAGATGACGATTGACGTCATCAGATTCGGCGCGTTTTAATTACAATATAATATAGTTAAAACTACCTTATGGGAATTATGGGATACCGCGAGGTCTCAGTTCGGGGCGAACCACTAGTTTATAGATTGCGAAAAATGAAATTAAATTTGAATTTCGCAGGCAGACCCTTGTCTTCAACCTTAAGAGTTGAACTACTGGGACAAATAATCCGTTGTAATAGGGGGATGAGGGTTTCAAACATCTAAGAAGATTATATCCTTTGCTCGTTTAAGGACTGATTCTTAGAAAGAAGTATTCTCAAAAGGACATAAATTGTACAGTTCCACATACAATTCAACAAATTACTACTATATATATTTACAAAAAATACACGCTGTCCAAGTGGCAAGTGATGGTGCCCAAAACACTGGCGCTATTACCTCTCTGAATAGCGAGGCTAAGCCTTTGAGCTAAATAAGCGCCAGCTCTTTGGTCAACAATTCAACATGCATGATAAATATAACATCTATTTCTATACCTATAAAATATAATATTAACTTTTGATGCCACTAATATAGTTATGTTTTGGGTTCTACATGCATTAACATACAGATGAGAGACGAAAATGCGATTTCATTAATTCTATGCAAATTCCTATTAGGCTGAACCATTTAGTAAATGTTACACGAGTATTTTATAATCGTTGTACTTTGTTTTGTCTGGTAATATGTAATGAAACGTTACCAAAAATTTGAATTAGCTGCTCAAACTGAATTAAAACATCGTCGCTTTTAATCAGAAAACATTTTATTGTATCATCTAAACCCTTCTGCGGCCCACTGCACTGATCACCTTTCAGAATAAGATTAAGAAGAGTTATTCCATAATCCACCACGCTGGCCAAGTGCGGATTGGCCAACTTTACACACCCTTGAGAACATTATTGAGGACTATCAGGCATGCAGGTTTCCTCGCGATGTTTTCCTTCACCAAGCAAGTAATATAATATTGTTATAAAAATGTTTTTAAGTTAACGTTTTATTTAGTTAATAGTTACTTTTGGGTAGAACGAAATAAAAATGATTTAACAAACAATATTCGTTTCATTATATTTGTGAAAGAGCTTATTATTGTGCGTAGTACTTATACAGTAATAATCCGCATTTATGTAACTCCCTAAAAAAATAACTGTGTCAATATCTGTGCTCTAAGTATTCGCTTCACATTCTGGGTCAATAAGTTCACAGCTTCAGCGCCTTCTTGAGATATTAACCCAGTTTTTACCTTGATGTACATTTGTTTCAATAGGCAGATATTTAGGGTATATTTTTATTTATATGTTTTATTCACTTGCTACCTAGCAGCTGCGGAGTTTAAGATTAATCTATATTAGTTAGGTATAATATTACCTATTATAGCTTATTGCCGCGACTTCGTTCGCGTAGTTAGATTTTCTAAATCTTAACTTCTAAAGGATCAGCTTTACTAATAAAAAACTAACCTCTTTGTAACTAAAACCACAAAAACCTAAGACGGGAGTGATTTGTCATTAGATACATGAACCATTTAAGTGCTTCAAGTATTTATGTACTTACCTACAGACGAAAATACCTTTGATTCCGATAGGTTCCTTGAAGTCCAAATCAGACCTTCCTTCCTCCCTTGTCAACCGATAGACGTCCACTGCTGGACAAAGGTCTCTTGCATGGACTTCACTCATGGCCACTCCAGCACCTTGGGACCCCAACGACCATCAGCTCTTCGAACTATGTGATGTGCCCAATCAGATCAGTTTGGGTCAAAATGACAAAAATCGTGGGCAGAAGCTATTAAAAAATGTGTTTGCTAATTGCAAAAAAAGCAACTTTAAAACACCTTGAGACACCTAAGTGCAGCGCTAATGAGGCGGCTAGTTTCTAAGATAGTCTTTGTTTCGACAAACGAAGTTGCTCGTGTTTGTAGTGTCTCCAGTCTAGACAGCTGTTTGTTGTTATGCGAAGGCATTTTTATATTTAGTATAAGTAAACAACTCGAGCCTTGAGTGTAACTGTTTACTTGAAACTTGTCAGTGAATATCACAATTTAATTTTCATAAAATCTTAGGGAGTCTTAAAGAAATCTTAGAGGAATCGTAGAGGAGAGTAAGCTCCTAGTAGTTGATAGGAAAATTTTCCGGAAGATCCTTGGCTAACTAGACGCGAGGATGGCAGCTGGAGGCAAAGAAAGAGTCGGGAGATTGAAGAACTAGTGGCTGAATCCAATATTATTGGAGAGTTTAGATCGGCGAGACTCCGCTGACTTCGGCATTTAGAGAGAATGGGAGAGGATCGTGCCGTAAGGAGAGCATACTTGGGTCGCCCAATAGGAAAGCGCCCCGTTGGACGACCATACCTGGGTCGCTGGTTGGACGAAGCAAGCAAAGACCTGCAAAACCTTAATAAACCCGATTGAGTGATTTTTTGGTAAAGGAAAATATGGGCTCGCGTCCCCTACACGCTAATGTTAACAGTATATCTGTAGCTATATGTATGTATGTATGACGTGTTTTTACTTCTGTCGGCAGTCCCCATGAGTGCCCATGTGTTTTTTAGTTTCTTTCGGAATTTTTCTAATACTTTTGTTTTCTTAAAAAAGAATATCAACCAAGTTGAACTTGACTAATATTCTCTTCTCCCCTCCAAATAAGCGGAAAGCTTGTGCCAGGAGTGGGTACGACAACAGTGCAACGGGTGGGATTCGAACCTGCGACCTTTCAGTTTTCAGTTCACCTTTCAGTTTTCACCTTTAACCGTTGGGCTATTGAGGCTTGAATCAGGTTTGGGATGGTAGCAAGTAGCAAGATCCAACGAACTTCGTACCGCCAACAAAAATATTTATGGGGGGGGGGTCACCCTTATCATTTAGGGGTATGAAAAATACATGTTGGCCGATTCTCAGACCTACCCGATATGCACACAAAATTTCATAAAAATCGGTCCAGCTGTTTCGGAGGAGTTTGATTACAAACACCGCGACATGAGAATTTTATATATTACATAATAAATATAATTGAAGACAGAAGAAGCTATGTAGCCATAGAATACATAAAGGTACTGATATGAAGTGTTCGCGACTGGCGTTTGCTCACTGGGTCAAGATTCTCGTAGACTCATTCTTCAACCACTTAGGCTACGTACATAATACATACTACCTGTCCATAAAAATGTGATAAGACTAACGTAAGAGGAAAACTTAATAAGAATGTGGTAACAGGTACCTAAATAATATACTTTGAAAAAGGTTAAGGTTAATTATACGGGTCTGCCCGCGAAATTCAAATTTAATTTGGTTTTTCGCAATTTGTAAACCAATACGACAAAGTAGGCTTATGGCATTCTAATTGCGCCAATGACAGTATCACCTTCACAGGTTTATATAAAAATCTTTACTTGAAAGTGTCCAGTTTAAGAAATTAGTCAGAATATCGATTGGACGTGAGTTACTCACAAATTAGTCGATATTCTGACTAATTTCTTAAACTGGACTCTTTCAAGTAAAGATTTTTATATAAACCTTTGAAGATAATACTGCCATCGTCGCAATTATAATGCCATAAGCCTACTTAGTCGTATTAGTTTACAAATTGCGAAAAACCAAATTAAATTTAAATTTCGTGGGGCCCACACGTATAATCAACTAAGGTTGATGTTGGGTTAAGACCCAATCAAACAATATTCATTTAGAAGCTCCGCAGCTGAAAAAACTAAAGTCGTTGGTAAAGTTGTTGTTGAATCCAAGAAAAGATAATGTACGGAAAATTACAATTACAATTATACACTTACCTACGTCCAAAAGCGGTATTATTTGCAAAATTACAGGGTATTTGAGAAACATCGTTTGCGCGGACAGAATTCCCAGACGAACAGACGTATGACAATAGATCATCTGACATCCGTTTAGGGACGCCGACGGGTTAATAACTAGCTATGAGAGCCAGACCTTAGGCAGCCCGCACACAGTCAATATTACTGTCAATATTTACGAATATTGAAGACTGTGTGCGGGGTTTGATCAATATTATTGTCTAAGTCCGGAAATTTGGTCAATATCGGGGGGAGGCAGGGATATTGACAATAATATTGACAGTGTGCGGGCGCGCGTCAATATTTTAGTTGAAAAAAGATTTCAAGGCAGGAGGACGTGCGCTCGCAACCAAAAATGGAGGACATCCCCAGTGCAACAAGCAATGAAAAAGAATATTTAATAGAATTTATTAGAATGTGGGAGACGTAACAATTTTCGCATCAGTATATCTTGTTTTTTTAAGTAAGGGGTTACTAAAGATAGTATTTTTTGAAAGCTACTACCTTTTGTTCTCATGTAATTTTTAAAATCATCTTTTTCTGTATTTCGAAGTTCTTTTATTAGATTTAAATGATTTAATTCCACTTTTCCACTTTGTCATCCAGTATTTAAGCCATCGTTTCTTTCTTTTTTAGGGTTCCGTACCAAAATGGTAAAAATGGAACCCTTATGGTGAGACTTTCTCCGTCCGTCCGTCCGTCCGTCTGTCACAGTCGATTATTTCAGTAACTATTAAAGCTATCGACATGAAATTGGGCATTGTATATAATAATATAAAATATATAATATATTGGGCATTGTATATAATAATATATAATATACTAGCTGATGCCCGCGACTTCGTCCGCATAGATTTAGTTTTTAAAAATCCCGCGGGAACTTTCATTATCCGAGATAAAAAGTAGCTCTCCCGGTCTGAGGAACCACTACTACATCCATTACTATACCCATGCAAAAAATCGCATCAATCCGCTGTTCTGTTGCGACGTGATTGAAGGACAAACCAACAAACAAACACACTTTCGCATTTATAATATCAGTAATGCTTATTATTATAACACTTTTTATAAATTGTCAATTTTTTTACCATACCTACTTAACCAAAGACAAAATTACGTTTAGCTGTCATTTACGTTTTGTTATTCCACTGTCATTTGCGTTTTGTTATTCAATGTCAGATGCATTTTTGTTATAACACGTTTTATAGTGACTTGACGGAAACGTGGTCGAACGGGATAAAAAGTATCCTATGTCCGTCTCCTGGTTCTAAGCTACCTCTCCACCAATTTTCAGCCAAATCGGTTCATCCGTTCTTGAGTTATAAATAGTGTAACTAACACCACTTTCTTTTATATCTATCTTCTATAATATAATAAAACTGTAACAGGTCCAATTCTGTACATTGAAGATATTTTGAAAATTTTTCTTTGAGGGCACTCTATAATCGATACTGAAGCCAAAACAATTTTTTTTTTAATTTTTTGTCTGTCTGTCTGTCTGTCTGTCTGTCTGTCTGTCTGTCTGTCTGTATCTTGGCCGCGCATCACGCCGAAACTACTGGACGGATTTAAATGAAACTTGGCACGATTTAAGTTAATACTACGAGGTATAATATAGGATACTTTTTATCCCGAAATTCAGCACGGTTCCCTTGGGAGAGGGGATGAAAGTCAAAATGTGTATTTCGCTGTAATTCATTAAGGCGTATTCCGATTTAATCCATTCTTTTTTTGTTAGAAAGCAGGTTCTTTAGAGATTGTCCTGTAATTATTTCTAGGTCGTCAATTTCGTAGTTCAGAAATTATAGACATCACGATCTTCAGTATAAGGTCCAAATAACTTGAACCCCGGAATCTACAAGATACTTTGAATGAATGGCTCATCTTAAGCTGGCAAGCGTACTTTATCGTATATAGCCATCGTGGATAGCCCTATTTTGTCAAAGTCAAACTACTCCAAAGGCGTCAGATTTTGCCAAACGATCATTATACCTACATACTACATAGTAGGTATGGATGTAATACATCGTATGGACTTAATGCTACAGTGTTTTCCTATGCAATTTAATATTATAATCATACATACATTTCTTATTATAAATGCGAAAGTGTGTTTGTTTGTTGGTTTGTCCTTCAATCACGCCCAACAGAGCCACGGATCGACGTGATTTTTTGCATGGGTACTATAGTTGAGGACATAGGCTACTTTTTATCCCGGAAAATCAAAGTGTTCACGAGGGATTTTAAAAACTAAATCCACGCGGACGAAGTCGCGGGCATCAGCTAGTAATATAATAAAACTGTAACAGGTCCAATTCTGTACATTGAAGATATTTTGAAAATTTTTGTTTGAGGGCACTCTATAATCGATACTGAAGCCAAAACAATTTTTTTTAAATTTTTTGTCTGTCTGTCTGTCTGTCTGTATCTTGGCCGCGCATCACGCCGAAACTACTGGACGGATATAAATGAAACTTGGCACGATTTAAGTTAATACTACGAGGTATAATATAGGATACTTTTTATCCCGAAATTCAGCACGGTTCCCTTGGGAGAGGGGATGAAAGTCAAAATGTGTATTTCGCTGTAATACATTAAGGCGTATTCCGATTTAATCCATTCTTTTTTTGTTAGAAAGCAGGTTCTTTAGAGATTGTCCTGTAATTATTTCAAGGTCGTCAATTTCGTAGTTCAGAAATAATAGACATTACGATCTTCAGTATAAGGTCCAAATAACTTGAACCCCGGAATCTACAAGATACTTTGAATGAACGGCTCATCTTAAGCTGGCAAGCGTACTTTATCGTATATAGCCATTTTTTGTCAAAGTCAAACTACTCCAAAGGCGTCAGATTTTGCCAAACGATCATTATACCTACATACTACATCGTAGGTATGGATGTAATACATCGTATGGACTTAATGCTACAGTGTTTTCCTATGCAATTTAATATTCTAATCATACTATAATATTATAAATGCGAAAGTGTTTGTTTGTTGGTTTGTCCTTCAATCACGCCACAACAGAGCCACGGATCGACGTGATTTTTTCATGGGTAACTATAGTTGAGTACATAGGCTACTTTTTATCCCGGAAAATCAAAGTGTTCACGAGGGATTTTAAAAACTAAATCCACGCGGACGAAGTCGCGAGCATCAGCTAGTATATAGATAATAATGTATAATAGTGGCCCAACATCATTGGAATAAAGAAAAATCGAAAATTATTTTTAGGGTTCCGTACCCAAAGGGTACCAACGGAACCCTATTACGAAGCCTACGCTGTCCGTCCGTCCGTCCGTCTGTCAGCGGGCTGTATCTCGTAAACCGTAATAGATAGACAGATGAAATTTTCACATATTATGTAGGTATTTCTATTGCCGCTATAACAACAAATAATAAAAATTAAATTAAATTAAAAATATTAAATTAAAATATTTCCATGGGGACATGGAAATATAATATTTTTTTTTTAACGGAACCCTAAAAGAGCCTTACTGAATCACTTTTTGTTAGAAATATTGACAATATAATTGCGTAGTGTGCGGGGTCTAAATATTGACGAAAATATTGTCAATATTTTCGTCAATATTTTCGTCAATATTATTGACTGTGTGCGGGCTGCCTAAAGTCGCAGAGAACGTCTACTGATTTCGAACAAGTACTTTACTCGATTCGACCCCACTTCTCATAATCTGCGGTAGCTTTTTTTTCGATTTCTTTCAACAGGTTCAAATCAAAAAATTTGAATTTAGTAGCGGTCGTGAATGGGTTCAAATAAATTAATAATGCAATCATTAAAAAATACATCTAATCTATATATATAAAAGAAAGTGGTGTTAGTTACACTATTTATAACTCAAGAACGGATGAACTGATTTGGCTGAAAATTGGTGGAGAGGTAGCTTAGAACCAGGAGACGGACATAGGATACTTTTTATCCCGTTCGACCGCTTTTCCGTCAAGTCACTATAAAACGTGGTATAATAAAAACGCATCTGACATGGAATATCAAAACGCAAATGACAGTGGAATAACAAAACGTAAATGACAGCTAAACGTAATTTTGTCTTTGGTTAAGTATGGCAAAAAATTTGACAATTATAAAAAGTGTTATAATAAAGCATTGCTGATATTATAATTAATGCGAAAGTGTGTTTGTTTGTAGGTTTGTCCTTCAATCACGTCGCAACAGAACAGCGGATTGATGCGATTTTTTGCATGGGTGTAGTAATGGATGTAGTAGTGGTTCCTCAGACCGGGAGAGCTACTTTTTCCCGCGGGATTTTCAAAAACTAAATCCATGCGGACGAAGTCGCGAGCATCAGCTAGTATAATATAAAATCTCGTGTCACAGTGTTAGTTACCTTATTCCTCCGAAACGGGTCCGGGTGGACCGATTTTTATGAAATTTTGTGTGCATATCGGGTAGGTCTGAGAATCGGCCAACATCTATTTTTCATACCCTTAAATGATAAGGGTGACCAACCACTAAATATTTTTGTTGGCGGTACGTAGTTCGCTGGGTCAGCTAGTACTGAATAAAACAAAGTTTTCTCAGTTTCACCACTGCACTGCACTTCTCATAATCCCACAAGAGATGCGGGTTCGATCCCCGACAGCCCCGCGATTTTTTTATGAGTTTAAAATTTCTAATTTAATCACTCCTCAGTATCTTGTACCTACTTATTTACATTATCTGCACTATTTTTTTTTATGTAAGCTTATGTAAAAAAATTGTTAAGGAGAGAATTTAAATGGGTGTAAATAATTGAAGCTATCATAAACATGAATTAAGCATGCTTCTGTGTGTAAATAAATAAATTCTTAAATCATTAAAGAACATTGAATAAATTATAAAATAAAATTTGTAGACAAATTTTTGTATTTATTCGTTTCTGTAGACAGCATAACTTCTTACTCATAAGTATAAGAATATCAGATCAACGAAACTTAGAAATATCAGACGTTACAGGTTTTTTAGTGTTATTGCCAAAATTTATTAAAGTTTGAAACTAAACGCATTCGCTTCATTCCTTTGCTCTAATCGCTTGTAATACAGCGCTGAATTTAAGAATACTTTGACTTTATTGATTTGTTCAACTAATGAATATTATCTAGATTTATAAAAAAAACTTGAAACTTCAGAAACGATCCATGGATATTAATCCAGGGCTATTAAAAGTTATATGTATTTCATTTATTGAACCTCTTCGGATTCTTTAAATAAAAGTAAATATTGATACTTTGACTTTGTTATTGCCATAATAATATAATTTATCGTTTCATCTTCGTCAGCTTTTTAAATCAAGAGATTAATGGTTATCTCGTTAATCCTATCGAAATGGATAGATTTCAGATTTATGTAACAGGCGATTTCAATTTTAGCTGTATGACTATGTAGAGTTATACTCGTGATTTTGAGTACCTACATGGTTAATTTTGTTCATACTGGACCGCTGCGTTCGGCCGTTCATCGTATTGATTTTTGTTATTTGCATCCCGTCTGCTCTGTATATCTGCAGCTATTGTTGGGGGTGTCAAATTATGTGGTTTCTTTTTTAGCCTTTATTGCATTTTCGGCCAATATTGCACCGACAAACTAAGAGCACGTCAGTTTTGAGAACCTTTTAGATCTCGATTTGTTTACATCTGCAACTTTAATTTTGCATTCCTGCATTTCCTTGCATTGTTTTTTTTTTCTATTGTATCTGTTGTAGTACTATGAAATTTTTGATATGCATTTACAGTGACGTTAATTACACAAACTTCTGCTTTTTTTTTAATTCAGGAAAAATTACCATCTTATCCACAGTGAAGCGTTTTCATTTCCATTCTACGTACGTGTAACATGAGATTGGGTATCAGTCGGGTTCAGGCAATTTATCGGCTAAAGTACTATTTAAAGATTTAGGTCAACGTTACCAAATACCACCAAGTTACAAAAGAATTCGTTTGATTCACAATGTTGTATTCAAGCCGAGCCACATTCATTACTTGTTTGATCCATTCTCGTAGATTTGGTGTTTTATTAAGACTGCTCTAATTGATCCACGGATCTAATGCCATTATGCTTTTAGCCTAAAAACTGGATGTTTTTAACAAAGAAAATAGAAAACTAGCATAATTTAGTTGCTCTCAAAACACTGTTAAAATGTTGAATACAAAAGTAAAGTAATGGCACGGGTTAATAAAAACCGGCTAAGTGCGTGTCGGGCCACGCGCAGTGTAGGGTTCCGTAGTTGCAAGTCATAAATATTATTGCTGACCTAGGAATCCTAGGATAGAGCTTTTATTTTATTTATTAATATCGAATATATTTTGATTTTTGAGTTCCATGGTTTAAATACTATAATATACTACAAAATATGCAACTTACACTACGTGTAATACCTAACCTAGAAAAAACAGATATAACTTATGAACCCTACTTAGCAGTGATAGTTTTCCTATAAAATTCATGATATATACTACCGCTGTGAATTTTTTCATGTATCCTATAAACAACCATTTATTTGGCAGAGGGGGGGGGGGGGGGGACTTGACTAATAAAATTTAGCATTTTAAAATTTCATACATATTTCACAAACGGATCCCTGAATTGAAAAAATGGTGTTCCCACACCCACAATATTTTTGAAAGACCTATTCAACGATACCCCACACTACGGGACTACGGGATACACGAGAAAAAAAATTAATCCCCACTTTACATGTAAAGGGGAGGTACCCTATAAAAATACACCCTTGTCAAATTACAGTTTTCTAGTACCAATAGTCTCTGAGCTAAACCGCAGACGGACGGACGGACGGACGGACGGACAGACGGACGGGCGAAACTATAAGGGTTCCTTGTTTACTACGGAACCCTAAAAAGGAGGTGATATTTCGAAACCTACCTGACATAGCTTCCAGTAGTCTGGAAATAGTCTTCCACGTATGCCAGTATTTGGGTCGCGTCCGCTCCATTTATAATTATCTTTGCTGATGGGACGTTTATCACCCATAAACTTTGCATGGGTGTGCCCTATGGCGTTATTGAAATTTGTTATTTATAGCCGTAATAACTGTGAAGGATGATGAAATTGCGACTCTGGGTAGATATGTCGACAGAGTTAATTGTCCAATTTTAGTACGCGATCATTTAGGGGTCTTTAATTATAGTTATGATACTTTATTCATGTTTCTTTGTTAAAGACTTCTGCAATAGATAAATTAGGCTTATTCTCGTCACGCTGTGCCGAAGGCGGGTCTTGCCACGGATGGAGCAAGGTCCGGAGTAGGTCCGGAACTAATTCATGTTCGAAAAAAACGTGTAAAAATTTCCCATTCATACTAAACCATAAACCTGAAACTAAACCGGATTATCTATTCTAAGGCCAGCCTGAAACACCCGGAATAAGTTTCTGAATCAAGAAACAGACTTCATATTTTGAAACCAAAACGCTTTGAATTGCATACAATTTTGTAATACCTTACAATCTTTTAATGTTTTACGAATCCGACTTTTTCAAATCTGTCTAACAGAGCGATTCTCATAAGAGTTCTGCGGGGCGACCGGCTAAGAAATATATCAATCATTAAAGGACAGCATCAATGTCAAAACATGGTTTTGGCTCCACGTATCATTGATACAGTCCTTAAAGGATCGTTGAGGACAAAAAAATGTTTTGACATTGATGCAGTACACTATCGATACAATTTTTGTATGAACATTGCTGAAAATTGGTTCCACGTAAGACTTTTGAAGTAAGATGTCGTTTAAGGACTACGACAAAAGTTACGTCAAACTACACTAGCGGCACGCTATGATGGCCGGTTTGACGTTTGTCCGCTCATGAAGTTCCGTATTAATTGATAACGACTTTGAAGGAAATAATTGTATTACTTTATTGACGATAGTGATGTGCAGAGATTCATAAATTTTATCGAATGTAGTTTTAGGTTTAGGACTCAAAATTTATTTATTAAATTGATTTCTAAAATGTATACAAGTGTAGAAAAATCAGTTTGCACCATTTAAGGGGTGAATGTACTTGTGAATATGAACAATTTTCACTATGTGGACAAACCTCTGAAATCGCAAAAAAATATCAGCTGTTTCATACAAAAGGTAAAATTTTTATTTTTATATGATATATACCACAACTCGGCATTTGGTTTTCTAAATTGAAAATTTTTAAAAATGGAATCTAATACGATCGTCACATAGGATCGCTGGCTAGCACAACTACTACCTCCGGCAAACTCGCGTCAATGCTCAATGCAAAACAAAGCAGTTTCGAATTGACGTTGCTTCGAAAAGTATAAACTGTCAGTGCAATGCGATTGTGATATAGTTTTGACCTGGCTTTGGATTTCAAATATTGATACTGCATTACTGTTGACCCTTGCTCGTTAATTTGGACTCTGTTCAAGCCCTTTGTTGTGGATTTCGTCGATATGACCGAACGTACGCAGAGAACTGTTCTAAATAGTCAGACACGTGAGTTCGTAATACGCCTTCGTAACTATTTCGATCGTGAAGCTCAAAATGGAGGGCCAATTTTACCTATAACGTCAGTGGTTGAACGCGTAGCTGATGCGCTTAATATTGGACAACGAACTGTTAGACGGATAACTAAAAAAAAATATGGCGAGACTGGCACAGAAGAAAATAAACTTCACACACCAAAAAAGAGAAAACGAGCAAAACCAGTCGTAGGCATCGATAGCTATGATGCCGATGCTATCCGAAGACATGTTTACGGCTACTATTTACAGAAGGAGTATCCAACAAGAAAAAAGTTGGTGCATTCACTGAAGGAAGCTGGATTATTCTTCGGTGGGGAAAGTTCTTTAACGAAGATTTTGAAGACCATTGGATTTCGATACAAAAAATGTAACAAACGCAAAATATTGATGGAAAGATTTGATTTTTTGTTCGAGAATAAATTGACATTCCACATCACTATTGTAATGTGTCAAACCGGCCATCATAGCGTGCCGCTAGTGTAGGCTTTCATTGATACAAGCCGTGAGGTGTTCTTATCGGTGACATAAGGTGTCCACTAATCGTTTTACCATATTTTCTGTTAGTGTTTTAAAATGCTTTATTAAATAATTTGTCAAATTAGCAAAGCAATTAGTAGTATTTTAAGAAGAATGTTTAATGTTAAAATCATTGAAGAATAATTTTTAGATTTAAAGGTTACTTTTTGACACTTTCGTATGTTTAGGGGATAGTATAAAGAGCATGGAACTAGGAATTACGACTACGTCTAATAAAAGAGTAATCTCTGGTTTGCCGTCTGAAAGTTTGATACGAAGTATAAAGTTTAAAAATCTGAAATCATAAAAATAGTTTGGTGTTTGGGTGGCATCAAACTCGCAGTTGTTATCATTGTTGGATTAATTAACGTAGTCGTAATTCCTAGTTCCATGAACTAGCCGCATAGGTTAGGTACTTATGTATTACGTATGATTTATGTATATACCTACATAATATTCAATAATAATTTGCGCCTGGGTAAATTCTGTCTGTGATGCGGGAATAAGTTTTAGTTTTCGAAATAGAAATAGAAATGTTTTTTATTCAAATAAACTTTTTTACAAGTGCTTTTGAATTGTCAATGAGTCTACCAAGTTTTATATGTGTTTATGTGTAAAAAGTACTATCCTATTTAAATACTTAAATTATTTGCAGATATTAAATATTTAATTCAAAAGCAATTATTATTACTGAACCGGATGTTTGACGCTGGCATTAAGAATAGTACGTCCGATTAACTGCTCATATTTTCATATAAATAAATAAAAAGCCGTTTTAGAAAGTATTCAAGATTTTACTAAATATAATCATTTTAATCAAGTACGCCATGTGGCAAGTTGCCGCACTTAATAGCTAAGCAATTCTTTGACGGTATCAACGCCTGTCCTGAGTAAATTGAGTAATTACCAGCTGTGATTACCTGGCAGTTTGTGGGACGGAAGATATTGATCACGCTGTGATTAATTTTCATGTTGATGTTTGGACAGTTGGTAACAGCTGCTGTGTAAACTATAATCATTAAAATTTTATCAATGTAAATCTCTCTAAATTTTGCAATTTTGTACGCATTTTAAAATATTAGGTAACTTTTAGCTGAGTGTAAATCGAGCCAAAACAAATAATTAAACCGATTAAAAGAACAACAACAGCTGTTGGAAAGTAAGGTAATATGTATATAAAGTACATAAAATACATTTCACTCAACAAAACTACGGTTTTGGACTAAAGTCCATAGGTACAGTAACCTAACCTACTAAAACAATTATTATAAATCCGAATGTTTATCTATATCTACCTATGTGATAGCCTAGTGGTTACGACTGTGGTCTCCTATTCGGGGGGTTGCAGGTTCGATCCCGGGTACGCACCTCTGACTTTTCGAAGTCAAGTGCGTTTAAGAAATTAAATATCACATGCTTTAACGGTGAAGGAAAACATCGTGAGGAAACCTGCACACCTGAGAGTTCTCCATGTTGTTCTCGAAGGTGTGTGAAGTCCGCCAATTCGTATTGGGCCAGCGTGGTGGACTATGGCCTATAACCCTTCTCTGAGAGGAGACCTCGCTCAGTAGTGAGCCGAAGATGGGTTGATAATGATGATGATGATGAATAAGTAACATTACTTTTTTATGCCTCAACCTAGAATTTTGCCTAAACCTAAAACCTCGCGGCACGCAACGCAAGTATCACTAAGTCAAAGTTTTGGTAAAAAGCCTAGTTTTTTTGCTACACTTAACATTAAGAAAGTAAATATTATTATAATTAACAGGCATCTGTTCATAGAAATAGGTTTCCTTTCAAGAAATAAATGTCCTACTTGGAAATCATTTAATTAGAATCCGAGCCATGTTTGATACTGCAACTTGAGTGTATTATGTAATTACCTGCTTAGATTAGCTGATAATTTGATGGCGGAAGATATGGATCATATTATTAAGAGTCATTAACTACTCACCTTGGTTGCCATAATCAGTAATGATGTTCGTGGTAATTAATATACGCAGTAAGCTAATTAATAGCAGCGTGCTGTAAGAATTCATGAGAAACACTAACGATCCAATATACTGTTTATATTCGAAATTACCAAATAGGATAAAGTTTTTTACGGCAAGATTTTGGAAAAACCTTCAGGGATTTGTATATTCTGACACAATCCGGATATATAGGTATACTTTATACAAGAGTGAATAGCGGTGGCTAGTACGAAGAGCCGTCGTTGGGGTCCCAAGGTGCTGGAGTGGCGACCCCGCACCGGGAAGCGCAGTGTTGCTAGACCCCTCACTAGGTGGACCGACGACATCAAACGAGTCGCAGGAAGACGCTGGATTCAGGTGGCGCAAGACCGAGACCTGTGGGAGTCCATACAAGAGACCTTTGTCCAGCAGTGAACGTCTATCGGTTGACAAAGAAAATGAATAGCGGTGGGGGCGGTAGCTACTAGTTAAATGATTGCTGCCGTTCATGAACAACTGCAGCATCAGAAAGTAAAACCTATTTGCCCCTTGAATACCCTACTTGAAATTTTGAGGGAATACTGAAGTGTTCTTTTAAAACATAGCTTTTGAGAAAACCTGTACATCTAATTTCCTAAGAAGAAATTCCGAATTTTAAATCCATTTAAGAAATGAGGCCTTTGTTCAGTACTGTGATATTAGAGGCTTTTACTAGGTTAGAACTAAACATAATTAAAGTCAGTATTAAGTGGGGCAAATTACAAGTCATTTTAGCCGAAGCCCAAAGATCTAGCAGTTCTAGCACGTGTTAATTACCAAAGGCCTTGATAACTTTTGGTTGAGCTAAGTCTTGTCTTATCGTGATTCGAGTTTGCCTGCTTAGTAACCATAGACGAATGATATTTACTAGTTAGTAACTGAGAATTCGGAATGGAATACCAATAAGCTGAGGTAGAGATAGGTTTCACGTAAAGTCGATGCCTAAGAAACTTGGTAAAGTGCTTATATTTACTGTATAAAGTTATACAAAGACTTCGGGCACTCTTTAGGATCTGGACTCTTACTTGTATTTTAGTTTTACCACTTACTTAAATGAAATACTAAAGGTGCGGAATAGGTCAAGAGACGCAAGTGAAAGCCTTGATGCTGCATATTATTTTATGCCTTTCGGGATAGAGACTCTGGGGCCCTGTTGCCCGGGGTATGAAGCTCTTTTGAAAAACTCAAAAAAAGGTAATCAACTCTACCAGGGATCCTGTCAGCAAAAAGGATGTTTTGCGTTTAATTAAATTCTGGTACAACGAGCTCTACCCAAGGGATATTAGGATATTTTCCTGCTTCAATACTTTTTCTCGTAGGACGATTCTTTCTGAATTTCGATCCTCCATAGATGTTCAGGCTTATGGATTTGTAAAAATAAGTTAGAATATACGACAACCCAGCGAGTCGCGAAGCAGAAGTGGGATTGGGCGGGGCACACAGTAATTCAAAGAGCTGATGGTCGTTGGGGTCCCAACTCTCATGGTGCTGAAGTTGTGATCCCGTACCAGAAAGCGCACTTGTGTCCTGTATAGGATACACAGCGCCTAAGTGGAAAGACGACATCAAACCAGTCGCAGGGAGTAGCTGAATGCAGGCGACGCAAGACAGAGACCTGTGGAAGTCCAAGCAAAGGCCTTTGTCCAGCCGTGGACGCCTATCGACATACCGACCTATCAAGTCACCGTCTTTGTAATGTTCGTACTGGAAGAAAGTATAGCTATTGCGAATATGCCTTACAAATTTTAATCAACCTACAAGTACAACACCTTGCCTTTGCCATCTGATACGCAAGTTACGTATCGATTTCATAATTTGTACGCCCTTTAAAATTTTCAAGAAGCCAAGTTACTTAATTTGAAACACAAGTATCGAGGCCTTAAAATATTGTACTTAAAAACTTTGGTAAGCATATGGTGAATGTAAATAGCTACCGTCAGTTGCAACTTGCAATATGCCGTTATATAAATTGCTGCCACATCTGCTGGCATTAGCTGCAGAACCCGACCCTGCATACTTGTCGTAGGGCGATCCTTATTCGGCACGTGCTGTTTTTATATCGTTCTTAAGGTTATTGCACGGTATTTATATTATGAAAACTTTCTTTATACTTGTGCTCTTTTATTAGGGTTTCAGTTTCAAATTTCATTTTAAAATGCTGTAGTAGGTACTATGGCTCTATTTTGTATTCGTCTGGGATTTTGTTTTAAGAACTTCGTTGTTTATTGGGCGACTGCGACATATTGTATTTAAATTGTTCCCAATATTAGAAGTACACGTGTCAATAACGTCTTAAGATTTTAAGCAAACATCAAATCGGTTAGATTTTTAGGGTTCCATACCAAAATGGTAAAAATGGAACCCTTATGGTGACTTTCTCCGTCCGTCCATCCGTCCGTCCGTCTGTCACAGTCGATTATTTCAGTAACTATTAAAGCTATCGACATGAAATTTGGCATAGTTGTGTATAATAGTGGCCCAAAATCATTGGAATAAAGAAAAATCGAAAATTATTTTTAGTTTTAATAAAAAAAGGGGGAAAATCGGGGATTTGAAATTTCAAAGTAAAATAACTATATCGAGTGGGGTATCATATGAAAGGCCTTTACTTGTGCATTCTAAAGCAGTTTTTTATTTATTTCTATATATAATAGTTTTTGATTAATGGGCCAAAATGTCGAAAAAAATAGCGCCCCCCCCCCCCCCCCCCTTATCTCCGAAGTTTACCAATCGAAAAATCTGAAATAATTATGGTCAATAGAGGTTTATGTATATTTTACAGGAAAAATAAAAGCAACGCGAAAATTATTTTAGTTTGATTAAAAAAGGGGGAAAATCGGGGGTTTGAAATTTCAAAGTAAGATAGCTATACCGAGTGGGGTATCATATGAAAGGCTTTTACTTGTGCATTCTAAAACAGTTTTTTATTTATTTCTATATATAATAGTTTTTGAGTAATCGGCCAAAATGTCGAAAAAAAAAATGTCGAAAAAAATACCGCTCCCCCCCCCCCCCCCTTATCTCCGAAGTTTACCAATCAAAAAATCTGAAATAATTATGGTCAATAGAGGTTTATGTATATTTTACAGGAAAAATAAAATGAACGCGAAAATTATTTTAGTTTAATTAAAAAAGGGGGAAAATCAGGGGTTTGAAACTTCAAAGTAAGATACTTATACCAAGTGGGGTATCATATGAAAGGCCTTTACTTGTACATTCTAAAACAGTTTTTTATTTATTTCTATATATAATAGTTTTTGAGTAATCGGCCAAAATGTCGAAAAAAATACCGTTCCCCCCCTTATCTCCGAAGTTTACCAGTCGAAAAATCTGAAATAATTATGGTCAATAGAGGTTTATGTATATTTTACAGGAAAAATAAAACCAACGCTCTAACTAGCATAGTTTTTTTTTATATTAACAATGAACCTCTACAAACAAAGTTAACGATAAATAAGCAAATTAATATAATATTATCATTTTACTTTTACTTTTGGAGTATGGAACCCTCGGTGCGCGAGTCCGACTCGCACTTGGCCGGCTTTTTTTATTCATGACAAGATAGCCATTGATCTCAACTGACAATGCAGTCAATGATGATAGCAGGCGCACTTGGAATGGGGTTGGTAGTTTTTAAATCCATACCTACAGCTAATCAGTTTCTACACGCCATCGTGGCGGAACGCTAAATCGCTTGGCGTAACCATAACCACTAGCCTTGCACAAAGCATTCCAGTTCCACCGGACTAAAAATTCAAAAAGTGTAAGTAAGCCTATTAAATCCTTTAAGATTTCTAAACTTGCTTAACACTTGACACAAATTATCATGAAGCACTTTTTACCGCTATTCGGCTCAAATTCCACCATGGAGTAGGTATAATACATAATAATTATAATCTATCTCATAATACTGCAGCTTTTGCCTTTTACAGCGACCTATTTCCTCGGTAACTTTTATAAGTTGGGCTACGTTACTATATTTAAACAGCTCTCGTAACTCGTTGCTATATTAATTGTAACCATTAAAGTTTTACTTTATTTAAAACTTGCATCTGAACTGTCCTTTTCTGTTCTAATTTCTACTTTGTCGTTATATTCATTGACACATATTTTTCATCAGATATGAAATGAATCTTTAAAATCTTTGGTGACAGTGGATGAGTTCATACTTCAATAAGTAATGTAAGAAATATCTACACGAGGACTTTCACGGCTCTCAGTCTTGTGCCGCCTGTATCCAGCGGATCCCTGCGATTTATGTTTACAATATGCTTATGTCAAACAAATGATTCCAATACACGTTTGTAACCATTGGATAGGTTAGTTCATTAGGTGTTGTTGTAGAGTTTAGAAACTAATAACGCTTTTTAGGGTTCCGTAGTAAACAAGGAACCCTTATCGCCATGTCCGTCCGTCTGTCTGTCCGTCCGCGGTTTAGCTCAGAGACTGTTGGTACTAGAAATCTGTAATTTTACAAGGGTATAAATATTAATGTGCCAACAAAGTGGTGAAATAAACCACTTTTTTGGCGTGGTTTTATTAGAGTCCAGTGTCCCCCCCCCCTCTGCCAGCTAAATGGTTGTAGAAAGGATACAAGAAAAAATTCACCGCAGTAGTCTATAATATAATGAATTTTAAAGGAAAACTATCACGGCTAAGTAGGGTTCATTAGTTAAGACTTAAGGAGTTATATCTGTTTTTTCTAAGGTATGTATTACACGTAGTGTAAGTTGCATATTTTGTAGTATATTATAGTATTTAAACCATGGAACTCAAAATGTATTCAATATTCATAAATAAAATAAAAGCACTATCCTAAGTCAGCAATAATATTTGAGACTTTCAACTACGGAACCCTACACTGCGCGTGGCCCGACACGCACTTGGCCGGTTTTATTATTATTACAATAAGTAGGTAGGTACTGTACATCTAGGGCCATTTCTATTTTACTTTGTACTAAAAATGAATCCCGATAAATAACGCACCAAATGTTGAACTATCGGATACTTAACTTGACACACAAGTGTAGAGTGCTAAACAGCACTGCCACACGCACTGATTGCCAATAAATCTTTAACGTTTGCTTACCGAGCGTCTCAAAATACGACCCGTCGACCAACAAACTCAGATGGTGCAGATCGGCACGTTTGTGGTGCTAGGGCGGGGCCCTTGTGTATTTTTATTGCGACACTTTGTCACAGCATGGGACGTTTGACTTTCACCGATGCTATATATGCCATTTGTTTCTTGGGTAATGTCTTTCACCGTTTATCTAATACGTTGGACGTTGTTTACTTTATCTATGACCGTTTCTCTAAATACGAGTCAGTAAAAGGCTGCATCGGCAGCTGATTGGTACTAAGGTATCTATAACCGTTTCTATAAATAGCTACATGATACTTTGGTTTCAACGATCAATCATTTTGTCGAAAAATATAGCAAAATTAAATTGTGAGGCTTCGAATAAAACGCGATTACGCGATCATCGGAAGAATGCTCAATCCTCGTGTAAAGTGCGATTGCAGTATACCGCCACACTCGCGCACGCCGTACACATATCATCCACACTGTAGCCATATCATTATTTAATGACACAAGCTACAGGCTACAGCGTGACGCAGAGTCGTGACGTATTCGGCTTCAACACTCTCTTGCTATTGGAAAATGTATTGTTGTAGAATAATAGCTATTTATGCAACTGCATCGTAATGAGGGTCATTTTAATTCGAGTGCTGTTTTTTGATACGAGGCTTGCCGAGTATCAAAATAGGATAGTACGAGAATTAAAATGACTAATTACGTTCAGTTGCATACAAGATTTTATCTACGACAAGGAAGTAAAATCATTAACAAAATACGCCGTAGGCTCAATAAAGTAACAAAAAGTAACTCCGTAAGCCGCCACCAGCCGCCTGTGGCGCCTCTGTCATATGAACGGTACAAAAGTGCCAGAACTCAGAGCCTTAGCTTTAGGTATCCTATTTTAAGAAGATAACCATTTCGATTCAGCTCCCATACAACGAGCTGCATCGAAATGAGAAGCAAATCCGAAAGAGGGTTCATTTCGATTCAGCTGTCAAACTCGAAATTGGAACTTTTCGATGCTGGAGTAGATAAATACCATTATGTAATTCCAATCGATATTAAAGCAATGATTGATGCAATTTTTTGGACAGCCGTGATCACCCTGCCGGATTCTGACTATACTATCTACTATCCGTTTCCAGAGAAGAAACAAAACCGTTTACATTTTTCTACCGGATTCCTTCTGTATAATCAATAATGATTATTGTAAGAACAAATCACAATGTTTTATAGTCCGTATATTGTGGCCATCCTTGCAAGAGACCTATGTCTGCAGAAGTATTTTGGTTGAGGAGACGACGACGGCCATGATTGCAAGGTAAAAGTATAGGTAGGTAAGTATAGATCTTTGTAAGTGTGATCTACATTAAAAGTGTATCTATTCATACGACGAAATCTTAAAAAGACGAAGCATACTTAGTATGTTTCTGATAATCGTGCTAAACACACGATCAAATAAAAAAAATCGTATGTGTCGTGGGACACTCGGTTGGAACGAAGCTCCTTTTAATAATAAAAATAAAAAATTAGGGAAAAATTCCACATGTAGAAATTATTTAAAATAAAATAGAAAATAGAAAATTCAGTCTGTCGAGCTGGGATTCGAACCATCGACCTTTATGCGACTGTAGAAACCACAAAGCTACGGCGATCTAATATTGTAGTGTGAAAATATTGAACACAATGCCAAATTCACATTCAAAAAAGTGTCGGTTCAATTTAGTCTTAAATTTTTTCCGTCTGTCCGTCCGTCGCACCGCGCGATAAGGAACTACGTTCCAATAAATCAATCAAATATTTAAATTCCAACTGATTTAAAAACTTGATTGTCTAAAAATGAATTCTCCAGTGTGACGATCGTAAACACCTCTAAGTGGCCGATACTCTTTCGCAAGAAAAATTTAAATTAAACCAATCACCACAATTGAGATTGTACCAATATTATACCAATATTGCAGTTTATTCGCAATCAACCAGCTGATATGTATATTCTAAATAACCTCCTACTTTATTATCGCTTTTTATATGTGTTTTGCTGTGTGTTAGTACGAAATACGAATAACTACAAAATCCTATTACATACTGTAATAGTGAAGTGTAATGTCTAGTGTTGGTTTAAGCACACGAGTAAATATTCCGAACAGAGAGGAAGCTTCCTAACAAGGTCGAAGAAGTATACCTATTCTGCTAGGGTTGTCACCTGATGCATGTAAACAATTTAAGGAAAAATAAAAATATTTTAAAGTTTGTATAATTATGTATAATTTCAGTTATATTCTGAACTTGAACAATAAATACTTAAATTAACAAAAATATAAAGAAACGATTTTTTTTAATGAACATCAGTATTTTTGCCATAACTTCACAATTAATGGTGTTTCACAAATAATGGCCCAGGGAAGCCTTAATATCGATTTTGAATGAAATCGGTCGAATAACAAAGAATTTCAATATGGCGGTGACTTTTAAAATTTTGGAACCCAGTTCCTAATTCTTGACCCCAGGGAAGCCTAAATATCAATTTTGAACGAAATCGGTCGAATAACAAAGAATTTCAATATGGCGGTGACTTTAAAATTTTGGCATCCATTTCCTCTTTCTTGACCCAAGGGAAGCCCAAATATCGATTTTAAACGAAATCGGTCGGTTAATTAATTTAATACGTAACTATACGTATAAAAAAGTACTTACTTCTCTTTATCTCTCAGACATAAAAAAAAGGAAATGTCCTTATTGTCTTTGGGTTAATTTAAACAAACTGTGCAAGAGTTTGGCATTTTTACACTATTTAAGTACACAAATAAATCTAAATCACTCACTCTTCGTCTATTTATTTCCACTAAACTCACGACCGTCAGCCCTTACGTTCTGACCCTGAGTGGACCGGTTTGACCCTGAGCGGCGTGTCGGTGAATGTGTCGGTGAGAGCTCACGCACACAGCGTTGCGCTATGTATCGGTGAGCCCGCCGCGAGCCGTTTGTATGTAGCTTCCGCTCTGTTACCTTACTCGTGTGGTTTAAGTTTAGCATTGTGTAGAATAAAAGTGAATGTCTTTCTCTCGGATCTATGCATTGGGAACGAGCAAGCGGCAAGCTCGTGTTATTTATTACTCTTTCTATTCCGTTCCATCTGCATCAGTTGCTTTAACTAATGTCTTAATGGCAGTGAGTCAGCCTGTGAATGATTTATGTCATTCGTTTTTAATTATTTTTTAGGCTGAGTCAATTTTTACCCGACTACGGTTGGGTATAATGCTTAGACTATTCAACACAAATAATGGTTTGCATTTCTGTGTGTGTTTATTTGTATGTATTTGCCAAACCACTAATTACCGAAAAGAAGACCAGATTGTTAAATAAATCAATACTTATAAATACATGCACTTTAATTTAATATTAACAGATTTATCGTTTATTTTTCATTTTTAGTTACAGGGTACAAAATTTAATGTATTAAGTAAATAAAATGTAATTTAAAACATATACTTACTTAATTTTTTTATATATTTCTCCTACTCACTTTGAAACAATATTTTAAGTAATTATATTTTTTTCTACTTTTAACTTTTTCTTCTTCGTATACTTTAAAACTTAGAAGATTATGATAATTAATGAGGTATTTATTATTTATATTATTAACTAGCTGCCCGGACAGACTTCGTTCTGTCAAAAGTTAAAATTTTTTTTTGTTTGTTTGTTTTTATTTTATATTTTTATTAAAACCTTCCGTGGACCTTAAGGAACATACAAAAAAATAAATTAACCGAATTGGTCCATCCATTCTTGAGTTATGCGCTTGCCAACATTCATTTTTAGGGTTCCATACCAAAATGGTAAAAATGGAACCCTTATGGTGAGACTTTCTCCGTCCGTCTGTCCGGTCCATCTGTCCATCCGTCTGTCACAGTCGATTATTTCAGTAACTATTAAAGCTATTGACATGAAATTTGGCATAGTTGTGTATAATAGTGGCCCAAAATCATTGGAATAAAGAAAAATCGAAAATTAGTTTTAGTTTTATTAAAAAAAGGGGGAAAATCGGGGGTTTGAAATTTCAAAGTAAGATAACTATACCGAGTGGGGTATCATATGAAAGGCCTTTACTTGTGCATTCTAAAACAGTTTTTTATTTATTTCTAGATATAATAGTTTTTGATTAATCGGCCAAAATTTCGAAAAAAATACCGTTCCCCCCCCCCCCCCCCCCTTATCTCCGAAGTTTACCAATCGAAAAATCTGAAATAATTATGGTCAATAGAGGTTTATGTATATTTTACAGGAAAAATAAAAGCAACGCGAAAATTATTTTAGTTTGATTAAAAAAGGGGGAAAATCGGGGGTTTGAAATTTCAAAGTAAGATAACTATACCGAGTGGGGTATCATATGAAAGGCCTTTACTTGTGCATTCTAAAACAGTTTTTTATTTATTTCTAGATATAATAGTTTTTGAGTAATCGGCCAAAATGTTGAAAAAAATACCGTTCCCCCCCCCCCCCTTATCTCCGAAGTTTACTATCGAAAAATCTGAATTAATTATGTTCAATAGAAATGTATGTATATTTTACAGGAAAAATAAAACCAACGCTCTAACTAGCATAGTTTTTTTTATATTAACAATAAACCTCTACAAACAAAGTTAACGATAAATAAGCAAATTTATATAATATTATCGTTTTACTTTTACTTTTGGAGTATGGAACCCTCGGTGCGCGAGTCCGACTCGCACTTGGCCGGCTTTTTATTTATATAGAAGAAGAAGATAGATATTAAGACGATTTGTCTAGGTTTAGTTCTTGTTCTTGTAACAATGCTTACTATATTTTTAAGTTACGATATATATTTTTCCCATGTTCTCAAGAATTGAAAGTTCAAAAAAATCTGCGTTTTTGAAAAATTTCAATCGACTTTGACTGATAATGAGGTATCTCTCACATAATTATTGGAGGCAATTATTTTGTATAAAGATTGTAGTCAGTGTATTTCTTCAATTTTCTGGAATTTCTTTCTTAAACAGTGATAAAGTATTGTTACCTGGAATCGGCCAAGAGTCCCATGTGCCAATTGCCAAGCCCTCCAAAATCAATTTACGTGTCTTTCTGTAGCATTATTTTTGCTTCTTGGGCTTAATTAAAATCCAGATTCTATTATGTTCATCCCAGCGGTGCTAGACTGAAATATATAGCACAATCTAATAACTTACGATAGTAAATATAATAAGTCTATGTCTAATAAGTATTCTAGCTATTTAATACCTCTAGGCCGTTATGATTGCTCAACTTTTAGTGTATGAAAATCAATGTTAGACAAACCTGATACCTTTGGCTTCACCTCTAAACTGATTAGGACAAACTACTCGTGTATCCAACACGAGTAGTTTGTAACCTGGATAAAATAGGAAACCTTTGTCCTGGAAAATCAAAGAGTTACGGTTTAAAATCCTAAATCCACGTGGAAAATGTCGTGGGCGTCAAGTCTAACATTAATTGAGTACACAGGACTCAGGACTTCAGGAGGTATTTGAATCAAAATTCTTTGCACTTGATTCCAGTGATACTCCAGCGCTGGATTGGATAGCCGTATTGGAATACTGGAAAACTAAGCAGTGATAGCCTAGTGGTTAGGAATGTGGTCTCTTATTCGGGGGGTCGCAGGTTCGATCCCGGGTTCGCACCTCTGACTTTTCGGAGTCAAGTGCGTTTAAGCAATTAAATATCACTTGCTTCAACGGTGAAGGAAAACATCGTGAGGAAACCTGCACACCTGAGAGTTCTTCATAATGTTCTCGAAGGTGGGTGAAGTCCGCCAATTCGCATTGGGCCAGCGTGGTGGACTATGGCCTATAACCCTTCTCTCAGAGGAGACCTCGCTCAGTAGTGAGCCGTTGATGGGTTGATAATGATGATTGGAATACTAACGCTATACCTACTGGTCCGCTTATATTCTGTTACCTTTTTGGATGGACTAATTTGGATACAGGAGTAGTTTGTTACCTGAATAAAATAGGAAACCTTTGTCCTGGAAAATCAAAGAGTTACGGTTTAAAAGCCTAAATGTCGTGGGCGTCAGCTCTTTTACATAAATTGATTACACAAGACTCGGGAGGTATTTGAATCAAAATTCTTTGCACATGATTCCAGTGGTAATCCAGCGCTGGATTGGATAGCCGTATTGGAATACTAACGCTATACTGGTCTGCCAATATTCTACGCTTCAGGTACATACATATTACATACCTATAATATTAATTGTATCATTACACATGGGCTGTGAATTCATTTGCCAGCTGAGTGGATGCTTTGATTTTGCTATCCAGTTTATGAATCGGCAGCAGTGCGTTCATCGAGACGAAATATTCGTGTTTGATATCGGATATATTATTATTAATATCATTTGCAATTTATATGAATAAACTATAACAAAACAAAAACATGATCATAAAAAACTTAGCAAAAATCATTAATGTTTTATGGATTTATGCCAGCATAACGAATAGAGTAGGAAAAAAAGTTAAAGTTGAGATCATTTTGAGGGCACATCGGATAGTTTCTTTAGACACAAAGATCTGTAACGCTTCATAGAATAAAATCTGAGAAATAAAGTCAATGTTTATAATATTTTGACCAAGATTTTAGAAAATATTACGATTTAATCTATATATTATATAGGTATAAAAGAAAGTGGTGTTAGTTACACTATTTATAACTCAAAAACGGATGAACCGATTTGGCTGAAAATTGGTGGAGAGGTAGCTTAGAACCAGGAGACGGACATAGGATACTTTTTATCCCGTTCGACCGCGTTTCCGTCAAGTCACTATAAAACGTGGTATAACAAAAACGCATCTGACATGGAATAACAAAACGCAAATGACAGTGGAATAACAAAACGTAAATGACAGCTAAACGTAATTTTGTCTTTGGTTAAGTATGGTAAAAAATTTTACAATTATAAAAAGTGTTATAATAAAGCATTACTGATTTTATAAATGTGAAAGTGTGTTTGTTTGTTGGTTTGTCCTTCAATCACGTCGCAACAGAACACCGGATTGATGCGATTTTTTGCATGGGTATAGTAATGGATGTAGTAGTGGTTCCTCAGACCGGGAGAGCTAGGTACTTTTTATCTCAGATAATGAAAGAGTTCCCGCGGGATTTTTAAAAACTAAATCCATGCGGACGAAGTCGCGGGCATCAGCTAGTTATTTATAGAAATACTTATAGCGAACATGATTAAAAATAAATGAAGATAATAAAGTATAATTTTCAAAGTAGAAATGTAAAAATTAAGAGAATTCCAAAGTTATTATTCTTTTTTTCACAAAAATTATCGCAACTCTTGCTAGATGAGTACCTAGTCATACCATCATACTTGTAAAATCTAAAATAACTATGACGAATTCAAAATTTCTCGAACAAGAGATGAATTTTCAAGATACTTACTATGCATTGCTATGCATGAAAACTGGTATAACCTAGGTTCATAAATTCATTATTTTATTTATATGTTAAGTCCATAATTCTTCGTGGACTATCTGAAACCGCCCAGCTATTTAAATGTGGACCATATGCTTCTTAATTACGTATGGCGTAACAAAATAGTCTCTTTTTGTTTTTGTTTACTTTGGCACGAGTCACGGACGAACAGGAAAAGAGATCAACTTTTCAACATTCATCAAGAAAATTACATGTTTAGTTTTCCGTTGCTTATTACAGGCTTGATTTCATGGTTACGCCTCGAAGATTTGTGATAGATTATCTTACGCATCCTTATTATAATTATATTCAGGAGATAGGTTAATATAATATTGGAATATTAACTTCTTCTTTAACTTTTTGCTTTTAGTTTTACCTAATCAGTGCATCACACTTGCCATGTCAAGTTGTATTCGTATGCTTCATTAATTTCTGGCTTTGATTTTTTTATCTGAAAAAATTTGGTTACAAAGGTACTCGGTGATTTTAGGTAGGCTACACCTATTGTCTGGCTTAACGGAATACGCAGACGCAAATTATTAAAAAAAAAATTGCAAGTAGGTAAATACTTACTTTTGTCTCTTCGAATTAGTTACACTAGTGATTACTCATTTTCGTGTCTACGCTAGATTTGATTTCATCAACTTTGTAATTAATGTAAACATTCGTTATCAATATCACCGCGATACAAAGCTGGTTCGACGCCTCCGAGCGAGTGCCTGACGCGCGCCCCCTTCCTACTCCCCCCCTGTCCCCAACTGCCCCCGACTGATGCAGTCTGAATTCTATCGCCGGAGAGGCTGCACGTCGCTCTTATCGATTAAAAGCTTTTCGTGATCGAGCTTTGTCTATCTTGTAATGAAGTGTCATCAGTTTTCCCCATTAAATTAACTCACTACAACTGCGTTTGATTTAGTGTCAGTGATTCCAGTGTACGCACATTCGGCTGTGTAATTTATCGTTGAACCGTCATCGTTAACGGTTAAAGTTGTGCCAGTATCTCGTCTATTTTAACTAAGTTCGTGATTGTGTTTATGTCAATTGACGGGATGGCTCACAGAGTTTAATTTTGCAGCATTATCAGGTATTTAATTCGTCGTATGTAATAATCGCTTCCTCACAATAATTTTAATTTATAACTCCACACATGACAATAGTCCATTGTTATGAAATATATACGTTCTTCTATTCTTTCATTTTTTAATGTGTGCAATGTTTTATGTAAGAAGCACTTAGTGCATAATTTCGGCACGGTTAAAAGCGCAATTAAAATTAATTGTATCAAGCATTAATTAACCTTTATTGAAGTCTTCCATTTTCCTGCCATCTGCGATGACATAAATATTTAATTATCCCACGATGTTTTGAACGGAGACAGAGGGTGGAACATGGTGTGGTGTGGGGAAACGAGATAGCCATATTCCAATACAGGGGTTGCCAGCGTTTTACAGCACTCGAGTATAAAAGAGGGATTTCCAAGAGAATGTACTCAGACAGGCATTTAGTGCATTCTTGAAATCCTTATCGAACTTAAAGTTACGTTCCACATAACAGAAAATGACTGACTTAAATATACTACCTACTGTTTTAGTGTTTTCTTCTTTGTCTTGATACAGTTACATTAATTTAACGGTTTTAAATTCGCATCTTCCCAATCGCATGATTAACATTTAGAACTAGGTTACTTTCAAGTTTCAACTATAAAGTAATGCAATCGTCTTAATATAGGTAACCAGTGCATCATAAGTGGTTCAGTATTTGTAGGCTCTCTTCCGGTTTAACTTATTGACGTATGGGTCCCATATCAAGTTTTATCATGTCTGAACATGTTTATAAATACATAATACATTATACGTATGTGAGGATTGTTATCTCGACCTGAGGGCCTAAATAAATAAATTCGTAGCAGATAATTAAATTGACTGTGGAGCAATTTACTTTTTTCATCTTTTACTAAGCATCCAATTAAATATGTTTGCACGAGTACTTAGATGTTTTTCTTTATTCGCAAAGTTAGAAAGTTAATAAATCAAGAGCATAACGTCTTTTCACAAATACTTTCTCGGTACACAATAAAACATTTTTTACAATGTTTTTTACTATCGATGTAGGAAGGTACGTTTATTCCGTAAAGTATTTCAAAAAATTTAATGTAAGTATCTTGTTACTTTAGGTAAATGTGTCGCAAAATTATTTCTATGTAAGTAGTTACTTATGTCATTTAAGTTATCAAAACTTCTACGATTGCCTTAGCTTCTTCTTCTTCTTCTTTATCAATCGATAGACGTCCACTGCTGGACAAAGGTCTCTTGCATGGCCTTTCACGATTGCCTAGTGTTTTTTATGCAATGTGTTTTATGAGTAAGGGGCCTTTAATTAATATTATACTTAATATATTTATATTTTTGGGTAGGGTCAGCCACTATAAAATACGTTAATATCGTACATACGTTAACGTATAATTTAATTCAGCTCTAATTCAATGCTGTTATGGTTTACTTTACTTTGACGGAGGTATGGTTAAAGCGACATAAAGGTCTTGCGAGACGCAAGAGTCTAGCAAGACCGTTTTTGGGCAACCGGCAGAAATAATTAACCACTAGGTTATTACCGATTTTATCAAAATTATATGCATGATCGTCTGTATTTGCTATTATTATTATTGTTCTGCTAATATCTTCAATTCCATTCCCCACACACATCCTGGCCAAACATTACCATAAAAGTAATTGTAGGTAAGTATTCGGTATTGTTCGATGCAAATTGTATTGCTTACGTGTTATAGCTTACAGCCATCTCCAGTGGTATATGTTTATTGTGTTCTGAGATTACCTGCTTCTTTAGGTTTCTAACATTCATTTCAATCACAGTTTCGATATACTTTTTCCACAAGATACGGTCAAAAGTTTTAGCTATTGTAATTGTAATATTATCATTATCATAGCCAGCCAACAGTTTTTCGTTGTGGCCATGGAAGTAAGATTGTCTATGTAGTTTGTCACTAAAATTCTAAGTGAGTAAATATTATGCGACAAAATTAAGTCTATGGAACGATAACAGTGTAGTTTAACTAGGTATATGGTATTTTAAAGACATGCTGTAATTTGGTGTCATTTGACAATTTTTGAACTTAATGACCAGTTGATCGAGTATACACAAACTTTTTGTTTCACTCACACGTACGTGATGGTAATACACAAAAATTGTATAAAATACATGTGTACTCAGTTTTTATTTTAGTCAGGGTTCTATGCTCTAGTACTACTTCCATTGTTGTAGCGTGGTGCGGGTGACAGACGACAAACCAATAGAACGTTATATTTTGTACCATATTATTGCTATAAGGTTCAAATTCATACCATTAAAATATGCGACTATCCTTTTTCAGAAAATCTGTTTGTAATTTGATTTTTGAAAAAAGCTGTAACGAAAAAGTTTGCAGTGGTATTCTTATCTGATTTGATCACGTCTTATGAGATTTGTAGAAGAAACGGAGTAACTGATATAGCCCAACGAGTCACAAAGCTGAAGTGGTAACGAGGTAAATAGTTCGAAGAGCTGATAGATGTTGGGGCCCCAAGGAATGTTGAACTCGTAACGGAAAGCGCAGTGCTAGCAGACTCCCCACTAAGATGGACAGGCATGGATTCAAGCGGCGCAAGACCGAAACTATGAAAAAGAGACCTATGTGCATAACTGGACATAGACATCTATATGACATGACCAAAGTTAGCGGATTATTAGTAAGTACCTCATGACAATTAAACAATTCTCGCCTGCAATTCAGTTTGCACAAGATGAGAGACTCGAGTCAAATTATTTTAATTATACGGTTACATACCTATTTCGTAGTTATATACAAAGTATGAAGATCATAATTGCCTTAATGTGTGCCACCGCTCATTAAAATGACTACCTATACTCAAAATAAGCACGTATAAATTATGTGAAATATTACGAATAAAAGTACACGTGTCATCAAAAATATTACATAACATTATTAAGAAAACTGTTAGGTTGTTCAGATCAGTGCCTGTTACTTAGACCTTGGTTTGGGTTTTCAGTCTGGAGCAAGCCTAGTAGACCAGGGTAGAAGCCTTAAAAAATAATAAAAAGTGAAAAAAATAATAGTAGGATGAAACCCATTGGAAAAGGAAGAGAATGCAACAAAAATGAAAGGAAATTTAAATTACGGGCGATCTGAGGTCGGGAAGTGGGGGGGAAGGGGGGGTTTAAGGGTAAAAATCGGTTTATCTCGATTTCCGGAAAAACTACAAGTCCTATGGAAAAAAGTTGAATGGCAAAGTTGTAGGTAAAAAAAAGATCTACAACTTTTGTATTTAGACTTTTTTCACATTACCTCAAAATGTATGTGAAAAATTCAAATAACCAAGTTTTTGGTTTTTTATTTTTATCTTTTACAAAAAAAAAATATTTTTTCACGAAATTTGGTGAAAACTTACCTTTTTATGTCCCAAACACACTGTAATTTTTCTGATTTAAAATATTTATTTTTTCACCTTTTTTTTGACTTAATATTGAAAAAGCACCTAATTTTCAATCGAAAATTCACCCGTCAAAAAATCTGCTTTTTTAAAAAAGTCGGTGAGCTTTTTATTCGTTGAAATCTCTACTTTCTGATGGTGTAAAAAAAATATACATTACTATGGTAAATACTCTCAGAAAATGCAGAAACGAAATACGAAATAACAGGTAGTAAGGCCCAGACCCTCCTAGCCCCTATGAAATACCTCTTAAATTATATGCGTAGATGGCTATTTATTGCTATTTTAAGATAATTTATATACCTGAGGGACCTACGGAAAATTTTAGCCCATCAAAAGGTATTTCATAGATAAGTGGGGAAGGGGCTAGGAGTAGGGCTTTCGAATACCGGATTTTTTCAATACCGGTATTAATACCGGAAAATTTTTTTTCAATACCGGGATCCCGGGATCCCGGAGACATGAAAAATCGGCATTTATTTTATTAATCACCCTTTCAGAGTTACTACTCTGTAGTTTCATTAAGGAATGAAAATTTGTATGGGAATATTTTGATTTTATTGATATTATTTACTTGTTTGGGCGATAGGTTATTTCTATTTTATTAACACACAATGTCTGTAATAGACTTTATAGATTTGTCTTTCTTCTGCGCAGACTTACCAGAACAACAAGTATTCGCACGGCTCTTACTGCGTACCATGGTTATGTCTCTGCAGTACTTCGTTATAGCCTTGTAATTTGGGGTAATTCAACAGTGGCTAATAAGGCTTTTATAGTTCAAAAAAAATGCCTTAGAGCTATCCTTCGCATGACACCATATGATTCGTGTAGGCAGGCTTTCACAAAGCTCAAGGTCTTGCCACTTCCATCCATGTACATTTGGATTTTCAAAATATCGAAATGTGTGCAAATGAATATGCATAACTTCAAGGCCAAGCGTGACACAAATTTAAATACTTACGCGATCTCTGAGAGATCCCGATAACTTTATTTTTACCATAGCACCACAAACATCACATTTTAATAAAAATTGTTAAAATTATCAATTAATATATTCAATAAATTGCCAACCTATATCAAAACACTACCAAAACAATACTTTACACATAAATTAAAGAAATGGTTGCAAGGGAAAAATTTTTACTCCTTAGAAGAATTCTTTCAATACGACAAAAAAGATTTTGACATTTACTTAAAATGTTACAAAAAAAAATTATAGCTGAACTAATCTAATTACTATAGAAATCATGCCTGCGTGGAATGGTGCCAAGAATACTGGCTGCATTTCCGCGCTGGACAGCCAGGCTGATCCTTTGCGCAAAAAATGAGTCAGCCCTTCTGTCACCAGATGAGGCAATTAACCGCGGTGAAATGTTTCGTAAAAATTTTTTTGCACTTTGTATTTACACATTTGCACAGTTGCACATTTTAATTGCCGTAACAATCTATTAACTTTTGACATGAATTTGGAATTTTAAAAGCCATTAGATTTTTTGATATTTAATTAATAAGATTGACGTTATTTATATTATTCCGCTTGTATTTTTTATTTTGTTTTTATTTTTATTATTTTGTGCATTGTAATTTGAAATAGTTTAAATTGTGTTACTTTGTAAATTTATATAATATAGACTCCAATAATTATTTGTACGCCGCTACGGCTATAATGTACTGGACTGCAAAATAATTATATTTACCATCTTGTCGACACACATTATGCAAATAAAGAATTGAATTGAATTGAATTAATCAATTCCATAAATATGTTGACCGAGGAAAAACGCTCTTTCCGCCTCTACGCCTTAAAACGCTTATAATTAATTCCCTTTTCAACTCACAAGTCACAATACTCATTATCAATGCTAAAGGAAGCGTGGGGTTTAGATACTTTTTTTTAGTTTTAGTCTCCATTTCTGCTTCCACTTGTTTTTCAGCTCAAATCAACTCAATATTGGGCTGCAGGCATATCTGCAGATATTGATAAAAATGTGAAAAAGGCCTAGGATCCTGGTATTAGCCAATACCGGTATCCCGGTATTGGAAACCTTCAATACCGGTATTGAAAAAGTCCGGGATCCCGGTATTAGCCAATACCGGGATCCCGGTATTGGAAGCCCTAGCTAGGAGGGTCTAGGCCTTACTACCTGTTATTTCGTATTTCGTTTCTGCATTTTCTGAGAGCATTTACCATAGTAATGTATATTTTTTTTTACACCATCAGAAAGTAGAGATTTCAACGAATAAAAAGCTCACCGACTTTTTTAAAAAAGCAGATATTTTGACGGGTGAATTTTCGATTGAAAATTAGGTGCTTTTTCAATATTAAGTCAAAAAAAAAAGTGAAAAAATAAATATTTTGAATCAGAAAAATTACAGTGTGTTTGGGACATAAAAAGGTAAGTTTTCACCAAATTTTGTGAAAAAATATTTTTTTTTGTAAAAGATAAAAATAAAAAACCAAAAACTTGGTTATTTGAATTTTTCACATACATTTTGAGGTTATGTGAAAAAAGTCTTATTATTAAACTTTGCCATTTAACTTTTTCCATAGGACTTGTAGTTTTTCCGGAAATCGAGATAAACCGTTTTTTTACCTTTAAACCCCCCCTCCCCCCACTTCCCGACCTCAGATCGCCCGTAATTTATTTTTCCTTTCATTTTTGTTTCATTCTCTTCCTTTTCCAATGGGTTTCATCCTACTATAATTTTTTTTGTTTTCAAAAATTATCTACCCTGGACTATAGGCTTTAAGGAGGAAGAGACATACCTTCTCAAGAAAAGATTCACGCTAGATGGCGCTGTTAGGGCGTTTGACAGATTTTTAATTTTTTCGCATAGTTGCTATGCACAGATTTTAAAAATATTGAAATTGCGCCAGTATACCAATGCCTATTATTTTATCAAATCATTAGCTTACTTTAAAACGAAGCCATTTAGATGATTAATCAAATATAAATATCTGTCATATCGAATTACTGTAGGGACGCGATACCCACGCACACATTGACAACATGGTTGGTATCCATTAGGGTTGTGGTTCTAACATGAACTACGAATTGTTTACTATAAAATTGAACTAGATGGCATTAAAACAAAAGCTGCTTCGTTTTGCATCGTATTTTTTTTATAAATAGTTCAGATAAGTACAAGTTAGCCTTTTTTGAGCTTTGACATGGTGGTAAGTGATGATGCAGTCTAAGATAGGAGCGGACTAACCTGGAAGGGGTATGGCAGTTTTTTATGAAACCCATACTGTATGTATACCCCTTTGGTTTCTACATGGAATAGTACCAAAACGCTAATCGCTTGGAGGCACGGCTTTGCCGGTAGGTTTTATTCGCCACGGCCGAAGCCTCCCACCAGACCAGACTAGAGAAAATTATAAAATTTTATAAATTATAAAATATACTTATTATAAAATATAAAATTCAAAATTTCCCTGCCGCGAATCGAACCCGGAACCTCCCTCTAATAAGACCACAGCGCTTACCATTGCGCCAGGGAGGTCGCAAGACTAAAGACTTTAGGTACCTACCTACATCAGCAGGACTCACATGCACGCTTTACCGCGGACGGCAAGGGCTGCGGCTAGGGTTGCCTATTGGGTTGTTATTTCAAATATACCTAATGAAAACGAACAATAGGGTATTTGACTACTTTTAGAAAATCATATTAAATTGTTAATAATGCTATGCTGAAGCTAACAAAACGTATATTTCGGCATAATTTTCAGTATTTTTCATAAAAATCGAGAAATAAATTCAAAAAAATAAATTGCCGCGGAAACGTTGGTTCCATTTGTTTACATGACGTCACAGTTCACACACAGTTCAATGACAATTCCAAAGCCCAAAGGTGGCGTGAACTGTGACGTCATTCGAGATTCAAGAACGTTTTCGATCTCGTGAACATGGCCAGAATTAAAGCAATTTTAATTAATGTTTTCTAATTAAATAAACCTTTATTTTTTAGTTTTGTCGTATGGAATAATGTTTTTAGATAATAATCTTTTAGGATGACACCAGATGAAACGATATTTTTAATAATAGTCAAATACCCTATTGTCCTTATCTTTAAAACTATTGAAACGATTATAACGATATCTTGAAGTAAATGTAAGCCAGTAAAAAAAGATTGGTCGCATATTTTCGGAGAAATAGAATAGAATAAAAATGTTTTGTATTCAAATAAACTTTTTTACAAGTGCTTTTGAATCGTCCGTCCATGAGTCTACCACTGGTTCGGAATGCCGTTCCTGCCGAGAAGAACCAGCAAGAAACTCGGCAGTTTTCAAAACAAGTTTACATTATACTTAGTAGATAGCTATGTATGCAGTGTTTCCACAATGAGGAAAAAGAGAATTTACAGGTTAATCATTACCTACTGTCTCATGAATCGCTGGAATAAATTATATTCACGTTTTTTTGTCATTTATATAGTCTTCAATTGTATAATAATATGCTTTTTTCATGAGATTAGTTTTAACTGATTTCTTAAACTTGTGTAAAGGCAAGTCTAAGATCGACTGTGGAAATGCATGGACAAACATACATACATACATTATTATGTTTGTAAGCCCTAATAGATTGTGATATAGGTGATTTGCATTTCCAATAATATTACACACATGCATGTCGAATTGATACCTAACCTCTTTTTGAAGTCGGTTAAAAATAGTTTTTTCTTCAAAAGTTGTGAAAATATAGTAGTTCTGTAAAATTAAATAATTTTAGGTTTTTAATGATTTCAAATATTTTAAACCTTATCAAGCCATTTGACAATTTTGAAATTCAGTCTTAAGAGTAATAAAATAAGGTTAACATTCCAATCGTACAAATTAAAGCATAATGTCGCTGATCGCTAGTTTCGGCCGGCGCGGCGGCTTCTTTGATATTATTACTATCGAGTGTCGCGGCCGCCGGCCGGCGCGCAGCGCAGTTTGTTTCTTGTGATCTTGTCTAACTTCACTTGGTAGGTAGGTACTTACCCTAATACATGACTGCTACTTTCTTCAACGGGCTTTATTTTTTTAGCTCGCCAACCGGCTTCGGGGCGACTGTTTTTTATCATAAAATGCACAAAAAGTATTAAATTTTAGAAATGGTTGTTTAGATATAATATTTTTATACCTATTTTATTTTCTTCACGACACAATAATTAGGTAAAATATATACCTACTGAACCGATTTGGCTGAAATTTGAAATAGAGATAGCTTTTACCCTGGATATTAGTCTAAGCCCTGGATTAACTTAATTATAGAAAATTTTCATCCCGACAAATTCACAGTTCCCGCGGGATTAGTACTAAAAACTTAAATCCACACAGGTAAAGCCGCGCAAAAACAGTAGGTAAATTATCAAAACATGAAGGCTACACAGTAGACATTAGACAATCATACTTCATAATATAAACGCGTAAGTGTGTTTGTTTAGTTTGTTGGTTTGTCTTTCAATCACGCCGCAACAAAGCTACCTACGGATCGAGGTGATTTTTTGCATAGGTATAGTCAGGTATAGTTGAGGACCTGGAGAGTGACATAGGCTACTTTTATCCCGGAAAATGAAAGATTCCCCAGGGATTTTAAAAACTAAATCCACGTAATAAAAGTTACCTAAACCGACTTTATATCACTTTTTGGACCATATCTTTTAAACTACTGAACCGATTTTGATAAAACTTGCAATGTTCCCTAGGTTGAAAAATACCTAATCCAATTTAAAAAGAATTATTGCAATTTGATTAATATTTTTGGAGAAATACATGGACAAACATACATACATACACTTGTGAAATTTAAATCCGAAAATTGTGCAATTCTAATAATATAACATCCATTCGGATCGAATTGATAACCTCCTTTTTTCAAATCGGTTATAAAACAGCATTATAAAAGAAGAATTCGTCGTTTTAGCCCACGACGGTGTCCACTGAATAGATAGGCGGAGATAGTGTCACTGTAGTTGGAAAATTAAATAACTACACTTTTTGCGAAATCGACTTTATTACATTTTCAGAAAGTCCAATATTTGAAATATTACCTTTTACTAGGGGTCCAATCAATACAAACTATCGTCGCTGTAGTTGGAAAATTAAATAACTAACAAAACCAATATCGCGAGTAAAACGCGATTTAGTGTTTGTTTGTTTGTTGTTTTCATAAACAATTTAACGGTCCATGTTTTGATATTATGTTATAGATTGTTACTGTATCTATTTCTGAATCTACTTGACGTACATTTTGATTCATTTGTTTGTGAGAAAAAAAATAAAAAGCAATTATTTAGTTTTCCCTCACCAAAGTTTTGAATATTTGATGCACTTATTTATTTTTCCATGTCAGTTGTTTAGTTCTTCCTCGTCAATATTGCGTTGAAGTACGATAATGTGACGATATAAGTACCATTATTTAGTTTTTCCACTTTACTGAGATGTTAAAATGACCCGTTATTTACTTATTTTACTATGACAATCCTATTTAAGGGTATTAATTTAATAAAAAAACCGGCCAAGTGCGTATCGGGCCACGCGCAGTGTAGGGTTCCGTAGTTGCAAGTCACAAATATTATTGCTGACCTAGGATAGTGCTTTTGTTTTATTTATGAATATTGAATAAATTTTGAGTTTCATGGTTTAAATACTATAATATATTACAAAATATGCAACTTACACTACGTGTAATACCTTAGAAAAAACAGATATAACTCCTTAACTAATGAACCCTGCTTAGCCGTGATAGTTTTCCTTTAAAATTCATTATATATACTACTGCTGTGAATTTTTTCTTGTATCCTATATACAACCATTTAGCTGGCAGAGGGGGGGACACTTGACTAATAAAATTTAGCACTATAAAATATCATATTATTTCACAAACGGATCCCTGAATTGAAAAATGATGTTCCCACACCCACAATATTTTTGAAAGACCTACTCAACGAAACCCCACACTATGGGATACACGAGAAAAAAAAAATTCATCCTCCACTTTACATGTAGGGGAGGTACCCTAAGAGAAATTATTTTTCACAATTTTATTTCACGACTTTGTCGGCGTGATTGATATTTATACCGTTGTCAAATTACAGATTTCTAGTACCAATAGTCTCTGAGCTAAACCGCGGACAGACAGACAGATAGACGGACGGACGGACATGGCGAAACTAGTAAGGGTTCCTTGTTTACTACGGAACCCTAAAAAAGGAGGATTTTTAAAAGAAATCCAACAAATAAACATTTCTTTTTATATATTATTGTAAAAAGTAATCAATAAAACGACTGAAGCAACTAGATTCTTCTATCAGACTTACAAAATAAAACATAAAAAAAAAACCACATAACAATAAATTATACGATTCTACTCATAAAATCAACAAAATTTCACTTTGAATTTAACAATTATACTTATTAAAAACTAAGTATCAACTGAAATGATAACTATCAACTTTTCTTCAGTTTTACCATTATAAATTTAAATTTAACAATTAAGCTCAGCTGGTTCAAATCAAATAGCGAGTAAAGTTCAGTATAATCAAAACTATCCTTTTCAAGTTATAATTAAACTAAGAATGGTTTAATCGAACTAGGGGTATGTAAGTGACGCTAGTAATTGTTATAATAACGACTCTACTCATAAAATAATAAAGATTTTAATAGTTTGTGGAACACTAGGATTGAAGACTAGCTAATGATTGATTCCCGCAGAAGTTCTCTAACTTTCTGGGATAAAATATAGTGCATGTTCTATTCTGATGTATAAGCTATGACATCGTGAAGCTTTATCAAAATCCGTCTAAATGTTTTTGCGTGAAAGTGTAACAAACATTCATCCACCCACCTTCACAAACTTTTGTATTTATAATATTAGTAGGATGCCAAAAAGAAAAAGGTACATAATTACGTCCATTTAAATTTAAACTAAGATTCTAATGAAATTATAACAGCTATCATCTTTCTTTTAGTTTTACCTTTGTATAAATGTACTTATTCAATTTTAATAGTACCTATATCTTTGCAATCATGGGATGATAAATTAAATAACTGACTTTGTTTAATTTTTCCGAACTTAATTCCCCTGTAAATTAAAAATTCGAGGGAAACTAAATAACTAACTTTATGCATTTTATTCGCTTTTGAAGTGATGTAAGAGAGAACTTATTTATTTTTTGCTAAGTTATCTACTTTTTCTTCGCTACTTTTTTATCAATTTTTCAATATATATTTTTCCAAGTATGGCGCCTTGCAAGATTCATCTTATATATAAAATTCTCGTGTCACAATGTTCGTTCCCGTACTCCTCCGAAACGGCTTGACCGATTCTCATGAAATTTTGTGAGCATATCGGGTAGGTCTGAGAATCGGCCAACATCTATTTTTCATAGCCCTAAATGATAAGGGTGACCAACCACTAAATATTTTTGCTGGCGGTACGAAGTTCGCTGGGTCAGCTAGTTTTCATATAACTTTTTAATCAATGATGATAATCAAAAATTAGAATTATAGAAAGATGCGGCTTTAATTGGACTTTCTGAAAATGCAACTGTCGATTTCGCAAAAAGTGTAGTTATTTAATTTTCCAACTACAGCGACAATATATCGTCGCTGTAGTTGGAAAATTAAATAACTAACAAAACCAATATCGCGAGTAAAACGCGATTTAGTGTTTTTTTGCGTCAAAAATGGCGATAACTTTGTTTTCATAAACAATTTTATATATGTTAAAGTTTCTTACTGTATCTATGTCCGAATCTACTTGCCATAAACTTTGATTAATTTGTTTGTGAGAAAAAAAATAAGATGCAATTATTTAGTTTTCCCTCACCAAAGTTTTGAATATTGATACACTTATTTATTTTTCCATGTCAGTTATTTAGTTTTTCTTCGTCAAGATTCCATTTAAGTTCGAAAAACTAACGATATAAGTGCCTTTGTTTAATTTTTCCACAGTAGTGAGATTTTATAAAGACCTATTGTTTACTTATTCAACATTGAAAATCCTATACATGTGTCTCATTAGATCAAAAATAGAATGTTTTTTTAAAGTAAAACCAACAAAAAACGTTTCTTATTATTAACAGCTTAAAAATAAAATGAAAAAATCACTGAAACACCTTCATTCTTCTATCTGACTTGATAACAACTTATCATGATCATTCGAGTGTTTAAAACCAATGGTTACGTTTGTCAAATGGCTAACTCAAACTCTTAAGGAAGTTCAAAGATGCTCATCGATTCGCAAGTATCTATGAACTTATTAAGCTTTTCAATTAGCCGATTAGCTAAAGTAACTTATGAGAATTTTCTTATACATTCACTCTATGGAAACAAAACATTCACAAAAACAAATTCGATACATTATAGGTACTCACTTGATCACTATCATCTCTGATGAAAAGTGATCTGAAGTGAAGTGATGAAACGCGTTTGCCTTGAAGATTGGCCTTTTCACTCTTGTAGTATCGGGAAACCCACGATTTCAGAAGAAATATCCGGAGCCTAGTCGTGCGAACGAGAAATGAAGACTTAAACGCTTCGTGTGCGTAGATGGGATATCAAAGATGTAGTAATGGAAAGCATCCGATGACTTAAGTAGTCCACTCACTTATTAAACGACTTCTTACGCTCTCTACCTATAAAAAGACTTGTCATCATCACTGACTGACTGATTTATCAACGCACAACCTAAACCACTAGATTTAGAAGCTTGAAATTTTGACAGTAGGTTCCTTTTATAATGTAGGCATCTAATAAGTAGGGATTTTTGGAAATTCTATCCCTATGGAGGTTAAATAGGGGGTGAAAGTTTTTACGGTAGTCAAACATTTTTGCAAGTTAAGTACATCAATGAAACCTGCTATTTGAGCTTTCAATAAAAAATGAAGACAGGGATTTAGCTTTTCGATTATAAATAAAGAAGTACGTGTTTCACAATTTAAACCTGATTTCATGCGGATGAGATCACGGGGGCAAAATCTATTTTACTCATAATCTTGAGCTTGATGGCTACAAATTCCAAGTACCCTATTCAGAACCATTTCAGGATTAAAAATCGTCAATGTTTTGCTTTGTGACGAAGGAATAGATGCATAGTGCATACCGCCTGTAATCGAACATGTATTAATCTCATTATGCGAAAATTATTAAGTTTTTGTAATCGGCAAAGGGTGTTATGCCATTGTAATTAACTCGTGAGCAATGTTAATTTCCCTTCCATTATCCTCCTTGTCGGTCGCCCAGTAGTACGGTACAAGCCCTTAGACATATATGGACCATCATTACCATATTGACAATAATGATGCCTGAAAACTGGACAGTGGAATCTTACTTACTTACTTTTCAATTTAAAAAGTACCCTTACATTGCAATCATGACACACGCAAAATTAAATAACTGATTTTAATTAATTTTTCTGGACTGCATGGCCCCTGTTAAGCAGAATATGTGTCGAGGGAAAACTAAATAACTAACTTTATGCATTTTATTCACTCTCGAAGTGATGCAAAGAGAGAACTTATTTATTTTTTGCTAAGTTATCTACTTTTTCCTCGCTACTTTTGTATCAATTTTTCAGTATTTATTTTTCCAAATGTGGCGCCTTGCAAGATTCATTTTCATATATCTTTTTAATTAATAATGATAATCAAAAATTAGAATTACAGAAAGATGCGGCTTTAATTGGTCTTTCTGAAAATGCAATAAAGTCGATTTCGCAAAAAGTGTAGTTATTTAATTTTCCAACTACAGCGACGATATAAATGTGACCATTCCGTGAAAATGGCAACTCTGTAACTACTGTGAATACCTCATGGAACTAGGAATTGCGACTACGTGAATACCTATTATTGGGTATGACCACTGATACTGTGACGTCAATTCAGTATACTGTGAAGCCTTGCCTTTTTAATTTGCTATACTGGTAACTGTTTAAAACGGAACGCAGTCCAGTATACTGTCATCCCCATTTTTCAAATCTCTAGGCGCTGTAATTTTTTTAATCACTTGGTCAAAGTATTGAGAGCTCCTTACCTTGAAAGCGCCAGTGCTCAAAGTACAAAAATGGTAGCGATTTATGACGTCCCTAGGGTAGGTACTGCGGCAGTGTACTGGCAGTCCATAACGGAACGAATTTTTCACCAGTAAGAGCACTGAGTAGTGCTCGCAGTGTTTATCGGAACACACCCATTGTAAATTCAATTCTCGTTCTTAGTTAAGAACCTTCATAAAATAGGTTGTTAATAGGTTCCTAGCTATCCCATATCCAGCGAAGTACTTTTACAGTTTATTGAAAGATGGCGCTGACAATGTTTTTAAACTTTCATGGTAGATGGCGCCAAAAAATTGATTAACCAAATGTAAATTGACACTCACACATTCGTAATTTGAAAGGTTTTGATGCCCCTTTTTTTATTGAAATATAATGATAAATAATGAAAATATTTGCCTGAAATTTGTATTTGCGCCTATAAAAAGGCCTAAAGGAATGATAAAACAAATTAAATAAAATAAAAAATGTATATCTTTCAAGATTAATCAAAAAGAAAAATGTATGAAAGTCGAGCTCTGCACATGCACCTTAATAACCTTTATTTAAGCTAACCTTAACTAATTACAAAACTATGTTGCTACTGCCGACTGGTACTAGTAAAATTGATAGTAACACGGGTAACGAATGAAAAATTGTTAGGTCATGCCTTTGAGTATATAGTTGGTTATATCACGGTATATAATCAAAGGGTCATGCCTAACAATTTTTATACTTAAACCTTCACAAATAATTTTCAGGACTAAGCTTTGAACTCATTACTTACTTATATTATTGTGATTTTAAAACCAGTTGAGCAACAAATCCCTTCTTATTCACTCCTCTAACTGAAGATTGCCTGGTGAGATTGCTTTGTTAGTAAAAAGGCTGCCTTTAAATACATCATACCTAGTTTTAAATAATGTACTTACATTCTTTTCTCTTTCTTCCTAAAACAAACCGCTAAGGTTTAGAACGCTTTCCCGGCGTCCATGTTACCTTCCACGTATAACTTTAGCAGCATCAAGGCAAAAGATCTCATCATTGCACTTAGGCATGACAATCAAGCGCAATAAAAATAAAGCCGGCCAAGTGCGAGTCGGACTCGCGCACCGAGGGTTCCGTACTCCAAAAGTAAAAGTAAAACGATAATATTATATTAATTCGCTTCTTTATCGTTAATTTTGTTTGTAGAGGTTTATTGTTAATATAAAAAAAACGATGCTGGTTAGAGCGTTGGTTTTATTTTTCCTGTAAAATATACATAAACCTCTATTGACCATAATTATTTCAGATTTTCCGGTTGGTAAACTTCGGAGATAAGGGGGGGGGGGAACGGTATTTTTTTCGACATTTTGGCCGATCACTCAAAAACTATTATATATAGAAATAAATAAAAAACTGTTTTAGAATGCTCAAGTAAAGGCCTTTTATATGATACCCCACTCGGTATAGTTATCTTACTTTGAAATTTCAACCCCCCGATTTTCCCCCTTTTTTAATCAAACTAAAATAATTTTCGCGTTGCTTTTATTTTTCCTGTAAAATATACATAAACCTCTATTGACTATAATTATTTCAGATTTTTAGATTGGTAAACTTCGGAGATAAGGGGGGGGGAACGGTATTTTTTTCGACATTTTGGCCGATTACTCAAAAACTATTATACCTATATAGAAATAAATAAAAAACTGTTTTAGAATGCACAAGTAAAGGCCTTTTATATGATACCCCACTCGGTATAGTTATCTTACTTTGAAATTTCAACCCCCCGATTTTCCCCCTTTTTTAATCAAACTAAAATAATTTTCGCGTTGCTTTTATTTTTCCTGTAAAATATACATAAACCTCTGTTGACCATAATTATTTCAGATTTTTCGATTGGTAAACTTCGGAGATAAGGGGGGGGAACGGTATTTTTTTCGACATTTTGGCCGATTACTCAAAAACTATTATATATAGAAATAAATAAAAAACTGTTTTAGAATGCACAAGTAAAGGCCTTTCATATGATACCCCACTCGGTATAGTTATCTTACTTTGAAATTTCAAACCCCCGATTTTCCCCCTTTTTTAATAAAACTAAAAATAATTTTCGATTTTTCTTTATTCCAATGATGTTGGGCCACTATTATACACAACTATGCCAAATTTCATGTCGATAATTATAGTGTATTATACGAGTACGTACCACGATAATTGTTTTATAATGTCGATATTTCGATCCAGTTACATGGACCGTGGTCACGACGGGACTGCGGTGTTGAGAGACGTCAAGTTGAAGCTGTCATGGGTAGAATCTATCTACCGGCCTTCTTGGTCTTTTTGACGGAAAAGTTTTTATGTTTCGGCAAAATACACTCACAACGTCACTTTTTAATTTTGGTGTTGCACGACGCTTTCCTGGCTTGCATAATTCTACCACTGGATTCCACATGCTGGCTAGCTTGAAACCGTCTTCACGATTGAAATTCCGGTGTTTACGAATTTCAATCGCTTCACGCACTATCCTCGGAATATAGTGACGGTCTGTGGAGAGAACTCGTGGGTTATGGAGTTCGATCCAGTGCTTTGTTTCTGGTTGTAGAATATGTTCCGCGATCGCAGACTTCTGAGGATCGTTGTTCTGCGATCGAAGCGTCGTGCAACACCAAAATTAAAAAGTGACGTTGTGAGTGTATTTTGCCGAAACATAAAAACTTTTCCGTCAAAAAGACCAAGAAGGCCGGTAGATAGATTCTACCCATGACAGCTTCAACTTGACGTCTCTCAACACCGCAGTCCCGTCGTGACCACGGTCCATGTAACTGGATCGAAATATCGACATTATAAAACAATTATCGTGGTACGTACTCGTATAATACACTATAATTATGTCATTAAACCACGAAATAAGTCTAAAATCTTTAGTTGATAGTTGATAGATGTCGATAGCTTTAATAGTTACTGAAATAATCGACTGTGACAGACGGACGGACGGACGGACGGACGGACGGAGAAAGTCTCACCATAAGGGTTCCATTTTTACCATTTTGGTACGGAACCCTAAAAATGGCAGTCGTAGGGACTGCCGATAGAAGTGAAAACTAGATCTGCTAATAATAATTAAAAACAAATATAAAATAAAATAAATAAATAAATAGAAATAAAATAAATAAAAAAATAAAAAAAAGCGCACTGTCACGTTTCGTGAGTGAGATTCGAACCTGCGACATCATACATTAAAGGCTTAAACGGTAAGGAAGGCGGCTGCTTTCCGACTGCGCTGTACAAGGTTGCTTGAGAACCTCTAAAATGTTGAACGCTTACTGAAATCTTCAGGTGATGGTGACGGTGACGATTTCTCGAAATCCATGTTTTTGCTCACCCAAAAAAGTGCTCAACGTGCCTCAAGATGTTTTCACTTCAAAAAATCTGTCTAAAACCAACCGCAGAAAACTGAACCGTCTATTGATAGTGACCAAATGTGTTTGTCAACGACGCACGAGCATTAATTTACTTTATTGATGTGAGAGCGATGGCATATAGCAGTTATAGCCAATGTATAGGACACTGACCCACTGTCGCTTTTCCGATATACGGTCAATATCAATATCAACATTACTGTAATAGAATGTTATACAGTCGTAAAGATAAATCAATCGTAAATTAAACAAGCCGTTTCATTTAGATAATATGCATTTTACTGCTTGCCAAAGGGAGAACAGGAAATATTATGTATTGTTATATGTATATAAAATAATATAGTTATTTCTTTTGTTGAGACAAAATCACAGGTCTCGGTAGCATAGGGATCTGGGGAAGTGGGGACACAGTACTGTCCCCGCCAAAGACGAGCCAAGCGAAGTGCAAGCACTACCTAGGTACCTTTTTTCGAAGCACTTCGTCCTTATTTGAACCCTCATAACTTGGGTTTGGATTATACACACAACAAAATTCTCGGCATATGATGTAAATGACGGAGTTTCGTTACTACAAGAACTATTTTGTAACTGAAAAGTAATGAACAGTGAATAAATTATTCACCTTACGCCCATGTGAATGTAGCGAAATGGCCAAGCCACATAATTATTTTGACTAAGGTGTAGTGCCCTCGGTCTTGGGTTCACACAAGACCGTTAACCCGGCACAAGGAAAGACAGAGCTACCTTTTCTGTGTTTCACTTGAGTGACTCTTCTCTGGCGCGTCCACGTCGCGGGGGTGGGCATCACGTGAGTCAGTAGGCCGGCTTGCGTGATGGCGAAGTTCAGAGGGGGACCCAGTACTGCGGGGTATATCGCAGTCCCCTGCCTAGGGTTACAGGTGAAGACCTTAACGGCGGTGTTAGCGGAGATTTAGTTAATCGGAACGGTAGCATTTGGCGGAAGAGGCACGCTCAGTTGCAGGGCGTAATTTGCAACCTGGAGCTAGGCAGCAGTAGTTTCAGTAAGGTTTCGAGGCCGAAGACGTAGGGTCAGGAAGGGCTCAAAATCTAGTACTTGCGCAGGCGCAACCCTTAGGGTATAAACGGCAGCAAGCTGCGATGTCGGAAGGCAACGGGATACCACCGACATTAATTTCCCTAGTTTAGTCAGTTTATATGGAAGAAGGAATACAAAGTACGGCCCCGAGTTCCCGGCGTCCCTTAAATGGGACAGGGGTGCTAAGAATCCCCGGGAGAGGACTCAAAAAGAAAATGAAAATTGGCACATGGAATGTAAAAGGACTGAGAAGACCCGAAAAAGTAATAAATGTAGCTATGGAAATGGAACGATTGGGTGTTTCGATTTTGGGTTTAAGTGAAGTTAAATGGAGTGGTTCAGGAAAGCATATAGTGAATGGGGATAAGGTACTATATTACTCAGGAGCCGATGTGCTCTCGGAAACGTATGGTGTTGCTATCATGATCGACAAACACATAGACTCTGCTGTCTCCAACTTCATACCGCTCTCTAACCGTGCAATGATGATACAGCTTAAAACGAAACCAAGACCATTGAATATAATGCAAGTTTATGCACCAACCGCGGATAAGCCAATGACTGAAATGGAAAGTTTCTATCAAGAATTACAATAACTACTTGGACTATTAAAAAATGAGGAAATCAATATAATACTGGGAGATTTTAATGCAAAAATTGGCAGAGGAGAAGTACCAGGAGTCGTCGGAAAATTTGGTCTTGGTGATAGAAATGATCGGGGAGACTTGTTAGTGCAGTTCTGTCAAGAAAAGAGTTTAGTCGTTGCAAATACATTATTTCAAATGCCACTAAGAAGACTTTATACCTGGACATCACCAGCTCACACGGCTAATAACATAGTACGTAACCAAATAGATTATGTATTGATAAATAACAGGTTTCGGAACTGCCTCTCGACAGCTAGGACCTACCCAGGTGCAGATATAGGATCTGATCATAATCCTGTCATTGTAGACTTAAAATGTAATCTAAAATACTTGTATGCGATCAACGCATATTTTTGTTCTCATATTATCTGTATTTTGTAGGTTTAATATGGCAATACTGTCTGTTACAACTCTTTAATTTATGCTCTAGTCTATACTCTCTCTGACAGCAACCTCTGCTCGCATAATACGTGTCTACTAAGTGCTAGCATAATTTTTATACAAAAATAATTTGTAAAAGTGCAATCCTACGTAAAATAAACTGCGTTGTTAAATTCATCGACTTTTCTTGGCCGCCTCAAACATTTTCTGGTCCTACGAGCGTCGGATGCATGAACACAGCGCCGAATTCAAAATCGCCATCAGTCAACATCGTACGTATTCTGCGTCATCGCCGCCATGTCTTCGCCACGAGATGTTGAAAGGTTACTCGCACAAAGAAATAATGTGAAAGGTAGGATCACGCGAATCTACAATTTTTCGCAATCCGATCTGTCCGAGGTGGAAACTACGGAACTAGAGGTGCGACTTGCAGACCTTCAAAAGTTACTCGAAAGGTACGAGAATATACAGATGTACATTGAAATGGAGGATGACGACGACGACAAAAACGACCAAGATCGCAACGCAGTGGAAGAAAAGTACTATACCACAAAGGCGCACCTACAAAAGGTGATCGATGCGCGTGCCACGCCGGCACCCATGCAGTACAACACGTGCAACTCTGATGCCTTCAACATCAAGCTGCCTAAATTGGAATTACCGACATTCGACGGGACACTAAAGGATTGGCACAGTTTCAAGAATATATTTCAATCTGCCATCGGGGACAGCAACCTACCACCCATTCAAAAGCTTCAGTATCTAAAGTCAGCCTTGCGAGGAGAGGCTGCGGGACTCGTTGGATCGCTTCTTATCACCAACGAAAACTACAACAAGGCTATGGACATTCTTCAAAGCAGGTACGACAATAAGGTTATCCTTGTGAATCACCATATTAAAGCAATAGTCAATCATCCACAGATTACAAAAGTTAACCTTAAGGACTTTTTAGTAATACTGCAACAAAGTTTAGACTCATTAAATGCACTCAAAGTTGAAACTCAAGGTTGGAATGTTTTATTAGTTTTTCTCATAACTCAAAAATTGGATAACTCACTTAGAGCTGCTTGGGAAATTAATAGAAAGGAAACCACTTTACCTACCTTAACTGAACTTCTTGACTTTCTCAGCTTACGTAGGACAGCCTTTGAGTTGATCAATGACAAAGGCGCTGACAGTAAGTCGACGGTCCCTGCTAAGACCAAGGTAACTCATGGTGCTACAGTTGAGCATCTTAATGATATTTGTATATTATGTAAGGCTCAACATTGTGTTCTTTATAAGTGCCCTGAATATTTAAAAATGGTTCCTCAACAGCGGCTTGAGTTTGTAAAAAATAATTCACTTTGCCGGAATTGCCTTAAACCTTTTAAGTCTAATCACCAGTGCTCCAAGCATAAGTGTTTTACCTGTAGAGGTCGCCACCACACGACGGTCCACATAAATAGCTCTAAAACCCCTAACGCACTACATTCTAATAGTGTTAATAAGTTTCAACTCTCACACTCAGCATCCGAAATGCTTGCACCAGCTCAGATGTCTGCGCCAACTAAGCCTACATCTAATGACAACTTAAAGTCAACCACACCCCATAATCAAGCTAGCACTGCTGACGGCAGCCTACCTGTTGTTCACACAGCTATCAATAAAATTACTAACAATATGCATATTTTGCTATCCACAGCAGTCGTTAGGATAGCCGACGCTGATGGACAGTGGCATACAGCCAGGGCTCTCTTGGACTCTGGAAGTGAGGTCAACCTGATCAGCAACAAGTTGGCACTCAAACTCAAATGTAAGTTCGAACCTAATCAATGTTCTATTAAAGGAATAGGTTCTTCTAAATTACACTCTAATGTAGCTCTTACTACTCGAATAGCATCACGCATCAGTGAATATCAAGCCAGTCTTACATGCTTAGTGATGGATAATATTACAGTCAATCTACCGCACTTTTATGTCCACACTAACACCTGGAACATACCTACTCACATAGCTAACACATTAGCAGACCCTACATTCAACATTCCCAATGAAATCGACCTACTAATAGGTGCACAACTGTTTTACAACATCATAACACAAGGTAGTTGTACATTAGGTGAAAACTTACCTCATGCAGTTAACTCAGTGTTCGGCTGGATTATTTCAGGTCCATTTCTTGACACTAGAGCTATACACCTCACTTCACATACATTAGTGAATCTACACCTCATTGATGATCACAACAGTGACAAATTGTTATCTAGATTCTGGGAACAAGAAGAGTTAAGCTACAAACCAACACTCACACCAGATCAAGCATATTGTGAACAACTGTTTACCGACAGCACTACCATTTCTGACACAGGTCGCTACACAGTTCATTTACCTATCAATCAAGAGATGATTTACAAACTAGGTGATTCTTTCAACACAGCATATCGTTGCCTCTTACAATTAGAGTCAAGATTTAGCAAAGACCCTATTTTATATCAACAATATAAACAATTTATTCATGAATTTTTAGAACTTGATCATGCTGAGATAGTACAAGGGGATTTTAAAACTCCTGGGAAATACCCTGCCTACTTTCTTCCTCATCATGCAGTTTTAAAGACCAACTCAATTTCCACTAAATTGAGAACCGTTTTTAATGCGAGCTCTCAAAGTTCCAGCGGCATCTCATTAAATGATGCTCTGTTTGAAGGTCCTAATATTTATAACAATATACTAGACATCATTATAAGGTTTAGAATGCACAAAGTTGTTTTTTCCACAGACATAGTGAAGATGTTTAGAAATATTTTGGTTCATCCTGAACACCGCTCTCTATTGAGACTACTATGGAGAGATAATAAACAAGACCCTATACAATGCTTGCAACTTAAAACAGTCACATATGGCACCAAGTGTGCACCCTACTTAGCTTGTAGAACTCTTAAAGATTTAGCCCACAGACATAAAGATACACACCCTCGTGCCGCTCAATGCATACAGGAACAATGCTATATGGATGACTTGATGGACGGAGCAGATGACATACACACAGTCATTCAACTTTGTGATGAGGTCACTGACCTACTTCATAAAGGTGGTTTCACACTACACAAGTGGTCATCTAACTGCCGAGATATTCTTGATCATGTCACAAGTAATCTGTCAGACAACATGAGTTCTGCCTCATATGATTTCTCACCTGAGTGTATAGTCAAGACACTAGGCATACAGTGGATACCTACTGAAGATTGTTTTACTATATCAATACCTAACAAAGAAACCTCTCAACATACAAAGCGTACAGTTTTATCTAACATTGCTCAGATCTTTGACCCTCTAGGTTTGCTCTCACCCAATACTGTCACTGCAAAGATTTTAATGCAAAATATTTGGAAGCTTAATTTAAATTGGGATAGTGCTCTGCCTGCAGATGTAGACAGTCAGTGGTTAACCTTTTATAAAAATTTACAATGCTTGAAAGGCATGGAACTGCCACGCTATTACTTTTCTGACATCCCAATTGAACTTGCACTTCTAGGATTTGGTGATGCATCCTCTCAAGCCTATGGTGCATGTATATACCTAAGGGCTACCTATTCTAATAAAAAACCTACTTGCACACTTGTCATGTCTAAGACAAAGGTTAGTCCAATTAAAGTTGTCTCAATCCCAAGATTAGAACTAGGGTCAGCCTTGCTATTAGCGCGAATGAATAATAAGGTACAAACCATACTCACATCATTCAATATAAAAAATACTTACTTATTTTCTGACTCTGCTGTTGTACTTCACTGGCTGAAGTCTCCATACAAAAGGTATAATGTTTACATTTCAAATAGGCTCATGGAGATTTTAGAGTTGACCTCAGTAGAAGCTTGGTATTATATTAACACTAAGGAGAACCCAGCTGATTTGCTCACTCGGGGTATCACTGCGGAAGAACTAATCCAATCTGACTTATGGTGGACAGGCCCTAAGTGGACTAGGGAGGATATTACCAAGTGGCCCATTGTCATTCCCCAACCAGTAGTAGAATCTGATAGCAGGTTAGAATTGGTTAAGCCTAAGGCACATACCACACATACAGTCACCACAGAACATACATTTTTGGAATATTTTGGAAGATTTTCAAACTTCACAAACCTTAACAGAACTATGGCATATGTTCTTAGATTCATCAGCAACTGCCGAAGTAACATTAAAAACATTTCATTTCTTTCAGTATCAGAGCTAAACAATGCACAGGATTTCATCATCCGTACTGTACAACAAGCATTTTTCCCAAAGGAAATAAAAGAATTAGATTCACTGAAAGATACCACCAGCCATAGAGATCTATTCACATTTAAATCTAGCCCTTTGAGAAAATTAAATCCATTCTTGGACAGCAAAGGTATTATTCGTGTAGGAGGTCGGATCAGACATGCAAACATTCAATACAACCAAGCACACCCTGTCATCTTACCTTGTCAATCTCACATAACTACACTCATTATTGAACAGTATCATTACAGACTCTTACATTCAGGTATTCAAACCACACTTGCCAATGTAAGACTGAAATACTGGCCTATAAAGGGTAGAATTGAAGTGAAAAAGGTTATTCACAGGTGTGTCCGATGCATTCGGTTTAGAGCTTCAACTTGCCAACAACAAATGTCAGACCTACCTAGTCCAAGAGTGTCATTGGTTCGTGCATTCACTCATGTCGGCATTGACTTTAGTGGTGCCATTAACATTAGATCAAATATGACTCGCAATTGCAGATACACTAAAGGTTATATATGCCTTATAGTTTGTCTTGCTACTCGTGCTATTCACTTAGAATTAGTGAGTGATTTGTCATCTCAAGCACTAATAAATGCCATAAAACGGGCAATTTTTAGACGAGGATTTTTTAGCCACGTGTATTCGGACAATGCTTCGAATATGAAGGGTTCTAGTAACGAACTCAATGAACTATACAAAATGTTTAAAAATGACACTTCATACAGTGAGATTGTTAATTTTTGTAGTAGCAATAAAATTCAGTGGCATTTTACTGTACCTCTAGCCAGTCATATGGGAGGCATATATGAAGCTGGCATTAAATCTGTCAAGCTATTATTAAAAAGGCAATTATGTAATAGTAAGTTAACTTATGAACTTTTGAATACTGTACTTATTCAGATTGAGGGAATCCTCAATAGCCGTCCATTGTGTCCAATGAACGATGAACATAATGATTTAGTTTGCCTGACACCAGGGCATTTCATCATAGGGGCGCCTATTGTGGACTTACCTGAACCTAATATTAGTGAAATTTCAGAAAATAGGTTAACTATTTTTCAAAGGGTCACTAAACACAAACAGACCTTTTGGAAACAGTTCTATAAACAATACTTATCTGAATTGCAAAGTAGAAATAAGTGGCTTTGTAAATTGAATAATTTAGAAATAGGTAATATAGTTATAATCAAGGATGAAAATACTCCACCAGCTTGCTGGCCTCTAGGCAAGGTTATTCAAATTTATAAGAATGCAACTGACAATCTTGTTAGATCTGTACTTCTCAAGACTGCATCTGGAGAGTATCATCGTCCTATCAATAAATTGGTTTTACTCCAATAGTAGAAATTAATTTTAGTTATTATGATAAGATCATATTAAATGATGCATGGTCCTTTGAGTCTTATTGGAAATTTGTTATTCAGTGTTATGAAACAATTGCATAACCCAGTCATTTAGCAATAATTTTCTTTCATAATCTATAACATTAATAATTATAAATACTAGTTCTTATAACTTGAGTATAAAACACTAGTTGAAATAATATGTACTTTGTTTATGTACTAAGATTTTCAGTAATTATTATCAATATTGTTTCTTAAACTTAAACTGCACTTTATTATGTAATTTTGTTATATTTATATAGTCACTTTGGTGTACCTAATTGATGTTAGCATTACTTAACTAAATGTAATTTTGTTCTACTCGTAACTTGTGTAATTTTGTTCCAACTTATCTAACTTTAATAATTCAATTTGGTTTAATTTGTAATACCATAATTATGCATAGCTTTCTTCACCTCCAGGGCAGTATGTATGCGATCAACGCATATTTTTGTTCTCATATTATCTGTATTTTGTAGGTTTAATATGGCAATACTGTCTGTTACAACTCTTTAATTTATGCTCTAGTCTATACTCTCTCTGACAGCAACCTCTGCTCGCATAATACGTGTCTACTAAGTGCTAGCATAATTTTTATACAAAAATAATTTGTAAAAGTGCAATCCTACGTAAAATAAACTGCGTTGTTAAATTCATCGACTTTTCTTGGCCGCCTCAAACAATACTGCAGACCTAAAATTCGCAACACCAAGGTAGACATAAATAAGTTAAAGAATTTAACCATCAAAGGACAAGTCCATACGAAGATTAATGAGTGGGCAGTCGAAAAAAGGCGGCAACTGGGTGAAAATCAGGAAGAGATATGGGATAGTCTTAAAGAAAAAGTTTCAGACATAAATAAAAATATACTTCAAGCTTCCAAGATTATCAAAAAGGAAGTCTGGATGACTGACAAAATTATAGATCTGATGGAAGAGCGGCGACTGTATAAGTCGACAGATATCGCTAAATATCAAGCTCTAAATAGGGCAATCCGTCGGGAATCGCGTTGGGCTCGGAATAAATGGTACGAGCAGCGTTGTGATCGCATAGAAGCTCTTATGAAAAAGCATGATCTATTTAATCTCCATAAAGAAGTCAAAGATATGGCAGGTATTCACATTAAACGCCATCACTCACTCTTAGAAGATAATCAGGGGAACATTATTCTGGACGTTGCAACTAAGAAATGCCATTGGGAACAGTACATAAAAGAGCTGTACAGTGACAACACTCGCAAGCTAACGAGTTTGGTGAGTGAAACTGATGGACCTGACATCATAAAATCTGAGGTGTTGTGGGCATTAAAGAGTGCCAAAACGGGAAAAGCGACTGGTCCAGATAATGTAAATGTAGAAATTCTGAAACTGCTAGAACCGGAAAATATCTCAGTATTGGTGCAATACTATAATTATATCTATAGTACTGGAAAAATCCCTGACGATTGGCTAAAATCAACTTTCATAACCCTACCTAAAAAGAAGAATGCAAGAAAATGCCAGGAGTTTCGTACTATAAGTCTCATGAGTCACATGCTAAAAACTTTTTTGAAGATCATACACAAGCGTATAAGGACAAAATGTGAAGACCAACTTAGTGACAATCAATTTGGATTTCGAGCAGGTATGGGAACAAGGGAGGCACAGTTTGCACTTAATGTACTGGTCCAGAAATGCAGAGATATGCAGCAAGACGTGTTCTTATGTTTTATTGATTATGAAAAGGCTTTTGACCGTGTTCAACACGAGGTACTTATGAAACTTCTTATGAATACAGGCATGGACAATAAGGACATTCGGATAATAAGGAACTTATATTGGGAGCAAACCGCAACTATCAGGGTAGAGGGTGATGAAACAGACGCTATTAAAATCGAAAAAGGCGTGCGACAAGGATGCATTCTGTCACCGCTATTATTTAATTTGTACTCTGAACATGTAATAAAAGATGCTCTAGATGGTATTGCTTTAGGAGTAGTCGTTAATGGGCAAGTTATTAATAATCTACGGTATGCTGACGATACTGTCCTAATAGCGTCCACACAGCAAGATCTACAAGAAATTGTGAATAGAGTAAAAGAGTGCAGCGAAAACGTAGGGTTAAGCATGAATGTGTCAAAAACAAAATATATGGTCATTTCGGGGAAGCCACAGTTAACGTCACTTATACGTATCGGACTTAACATCTTGGAGAGAGTTGACAAATACAAATATCTTGGGTCATGGCTAACAGACTCGTGGAAAAGCGAAACTGACATCCGAGTTCGCATAGAAATTGCTCGCGCATCTTTCATGAAAATGAAAAAAGTTCTTTGCGGCCGTCAACTTTCTCTAAAACTCCGAATCAGACTCCTAAAATGCTACATTTGGCCCGTTGTTTTATATGGTTCCGAGGCATGGACCTCAGTGGAAGACTTACGTAAAAAGATAGAAGCCTTCGAGATGTGGACGTATCGTAGGATGCTTCGCATAAGTTGAACGGCTAAAGTGTCTAACGCTGAAGTCCTTGCACGAATGCAGAAGAACACCGAGTTAGTGAGAACCATCAAACAGCGTAAGATCTCGTACCTGGGTCATATATTGCGTAACGATAGGTACCGCCTGCTGCAAACTATTTTGATGGGAAAAATTGCCGGAAAAAGAGGTGTTGGAAGGCGAAAGAAGTCGTAGCTCAGAAACATACGGGAGTGGCCTGGCATCAAGTCGGTCGAAGAACTATTCCGTTTAGCCATGGACAAGGAGAGGTTCAAAAAACTGACGGCTGACCTCCAGTAATGGAGAGGCACTTGAAGAAGAAGAAGGTGTAGAGTTATCTGAAGTTAGGGCTTGTAGAGTTAGGGCGTGTAGAGTTAGAAGCCTTTATTGACGTGCGAGCCATATGGTCTCGTCTTGGCAACATTTTACATGAAAATGTTTTTGGTAGTCCGTTGGTCCGTGGTGAAGTGAATAGATAGTCTTAACATCGCCGTCCCTGGAGCTAAATCTCGCGGCCGTCCAAAAAAGCGCTGGCTGGATATTGTAAGTGCTGATTTGAGAGCCAATAAATTACGAAAGTCGGATGCAGAAGATCGGGCAAAGTGGGCTAGAGCATGCCAGAAAGCGGACCCCACCTAGTGGGATAACGCTTAGTCGAAGAAGACACTTTTCCGCAGTGAAATTCCTGAAAAGGCTATCCTTTTCAGGAATTTCACTGCTGAAAAGTGTCTTCTATCTCTATAAGTAAGAGCTATTTAGAAGTAAGAGCTATCTTTTCACCAACCGATAGATTTCCACTGCGCTTTTTGGTGCGAGGTTGGCACTCCAGCACCTAACGATCATCGGTTCTTCGGGCTATGTGCCCCGCTCATTGCCAATTCAGTTTCGCAAATCAAAGAGCTGTTAACTTTGGTTATGGTCCTCCTACTTCAGCAAACCATAAACGGCTAACTACTGACCGCAGGTCTCCTCTGAGCGAAGGGTTTTAGGCTATAGTCCATCATGCTGTCCCAATGCGAAATAGCAGACTTCATACACCTTTGAGAACATTATGGAAAACTCAGATATGCCAGTTTCCCCACGATGTTTTCGGAGCTTCTCATTCCCGATTGCTTTCTGGTATCGCTCGCTGAATGGCCCTGAGCCTTAGGAGGTCAAAATTAGTTAGCGACCATATTTTAGATCTATATTATATAATTCATCAAGACTTGACCTATAAATTTAGTTCAGAGATTTGTGTTATAATTAAGTGTACAATCGAAAGATCACCCTTTTGCTCATCAACAAAATTATACGTAAGCACTTATTTCTTTATTACTTAATATTCAAAAATGTTTGATCTCGATTCTCCAATGTAAGAAACTCCTTGAAACCCAAGACTGATTTATTACGAGAATGATTTTTGGATAACGAGCTTCATAAAAGCCCCTAAAAGTGTTTGAAGTTGTGCTAAAACCTTAGAAGTATTATTAAAACACAATGATTTGAACGCTTTAACACTTATTGGGGTATTAGCGTTGAGTATTATACTCGAAATAAAACAAGGATTATAAACTAAACTTTTTCATGTTTAATCTCTTGAACGTGACTGTTTCAAATAAGATTCCAAATTACTAAAGTAATTATGTACATAATTTATTGTTTAGTAAATTCATGATATTGATGAAATCATGAAGGACAAACCAACAAACACATGTATGGATTCTCGTAGGTATGTGTATGTACTCTGTAGTCACACCGCTTGTCTTTTCTTTGGTTTCATACAATTTAAAGTTTCTAAACTAGCGGCACGCTATGATGGCCGGTTTGACACATTACAATAGTGATGTGGAATGTCAATTTATTCTCGAACAAAAAACAATTAAGTTTTGTTTTTGTACCTGATTAAATAGGTTTAATAAAACAAAAATGTATATGTTTATTTAATTTATTTGAACGAACTGAATATTTGAATGAAAATGAATATACATACTTTATATGCACACAAGAAACATATGAATACAAAAGATACCAAAAAAGGTGCCACAAAAGGCCATAATTAATCAGATTCGTCCATACTACTATTTTCACTGTCGTCACTGCTATCATCACCTACATTAATAATTATATGTTCGTTTTCTATAATATTATCTATTTTCACATCTCTTTCATAATCTTCCCTTATTAATTTAACAGTTCTATTCACAACCTTTTCCCAGTCTCCTTTAGTCACATGTTCACAAGCTTCTTCTAATAATTTTAGCATTTTTTTTGTGGTAAATGGGGGTTCTGTATTGTGTCTTGCAGCATATCCCTTAATTTGAGCCCATACCAACTCAATCGCATTATACTCACAATGGTAAGGCGGTAACCGTATAACTCTGTGCCCATGTTCTAATGCTATTTCGTCAATGACGTATCGGATCTTGGTTGGTTTGTTTTCTTTTAAAAGACGTACTAATTCCGCTTTTAACATATTCATGTTTGCATCTACGCCATTTTTACGAAGCCATGCGACGATATCAGCTTTCTTTTGGGATTGGGCAGGTGGCTTGTCAATTTGCATCGAGTGGTATGGGGCGTTGTCCATAATTATAATAGATGGTTCAGGGAGGCTACACAACATTGAGGTAAACCATTCAGTAAACTTTTCTCCATTCATGTCTTCATGATAGTCTCCAGTGGTTTTTGACGCAAAAGCCATGAGAGAACCTTCGACAAACCCGTTGATGGTTCCGGCGTGACAAATTATAAGTCGCGATCCTTTTCCTACAGGAACTTTGGAAGTAGATGCTGCTGTGTCATCGTTCCAAGAACGGCCTACAGTATATACGGTTAGCATTAAGCCATGTTTCATCCAAGAACACAACATTTTGCCAATTTTTGATTTCTTTCACTTGCCGTAAAAAAGTATACCTTGCCATCGCTATATCAAATCTTTCCATCAATATTTTGCGTTTGTTACATTTTTTGTATCGAAATCCAATGGTCTTCAAAATCTTCGTTAAAGAACTTTCCCCACCGAAGAATAATCCAGCTTCCTTCAGTGAATGCACCAACTTTTTTCTTGTTGGATACTCCTTCTGTAAATAGTAGCCGTAAACATGTCTTCGGATAGCATCGGCATCAAAGCTATCGATGCCTACGACTGGTTTTGCTCGTTTTCTCTTTTTTGGTGTGTGAAGTTTATTTTCTTCTGTGCCAGTCTCGCCATATTTTTTTTTAGTTATCCGTCTAACAGTTCGTTGTCCAATATTAAGCGCATCAGCTACGCGTTCAACCACTGACGTTATAGGTAAAATTGGCCCTCCATTTTGAGCTTCACGATCGAAATAGTTACGAAGGCGTATTACGAACTCACGTGTCTGACTATTTAGAACAGTTCTCTGCGTACGTTCGGTCATATCGACGAAATCCACAACAAAGGGCTTGAACAGAGTCCAAATTAACGAGCAAGGGTCAACAGTAATGCAGTATCAATATTTGAAATCCAAAGCCAGGTCAAAACTATATCACAATCGCATTGCACTGACAGTTTATACTTTTCGAAGCAACGTCAATTCGAAACTGCTTTGTTTTGCATTGAGCATTGACGCGAGTTTGCCGGAGGTAGTAGTTGTGCTAGCCAGCGATCCTATGTGACGATCGTATTAGATTCCATTTTTAAAAATTTTCAATTTAGAAAACCAAATGCCGAGTTGTGGTATATATCATATAAAAATAAAAATTTTACCTTTTGTATGAAACAGCTGATATTTTTTTGCGATTTCAGAGGTTTGTCCACATAGTGAAAATTGTTCATATTCACAAGTACATTCACCCCTTAAATGGTGCAAACTGATTTTTCTACACTTGTATACATTTTAGAAATCAATTTAATAAATAAATTTTGAGTCCTAAACCTAAAACTACATTCGATAAAATTTATGAATCTCTGCACATCACTATCGTCAATAAAGTAATACAATTATTTCCTTCAAAGTCGTTATCAATTAATACGGAACTTCATGAGCGGACAAACGTCAAACCGGCCATCATAGCGTGCCGCTAGTGTACGTTTGTGTAAATCACTGGAACTGGATGTACGCTTTGATTTGAAATGGACCTAACCCGGTACTCTCAATTTCTTTTAGCTGTGTGAAAATGGATAAGGCACAAAATAACAAACAGTGGTAGGTATGTAAGATCGTAAAATCAGATCGACGCCTTAATTTTTGTAGTTTTTGATTAAATAATGTGACATTAATAAACAAATAAAATCCATCGGGATTTTGGAATCGCATCTCGAGTGTGTTGATCCTACACCACGGCCATCGTCCAACTGCCCGTTAGGGGTGTATATGATAATTTTTCAATCAGTTTTATTATGCAACTGTACAAGTTTACCAGTAGGTACAACATAACTTTCTGTACTTGTGAAATAAAAAGAATACTGTTAGCGATATCTGTAGCAACATATTTGATCCAGTTATCACACTTTTATAGCCTCCAAATAAATATTATACTCAGCATTGCACGTAAAACTTTCCTACTACCTAAAACAATAACAATTATGTATTATGATGTGATTGAATAGGCCGCTCCTGATTGATGTAGGCGATTGTTAGTTAATCGATGAATCATATAATAAACAAGTTTGGTTAATGTAGGAATTGATTTTGATAACAAGTACATAGCTCATCAATTAATCGTTCTATTTCAATGCTGTTTAGAAAAGTATTATCAAATATGCCTTTCAAACCAGACATTATGTTTTAATTGGAACGTAGTTCCTTATCACGCGGTGCGGAACTCGGAAGGGGGCTAGACGGATCGACACTTTTTGAAGGCATTGTGTTCGGTATTTTAGGGAAAGGTTCCACATGTAGAAATTTTTAAAATAAAATTGAAAATGGAAAATTCGGTCTGTCGAGCTGGGATTCTAACCATCGACCTTTGGCTGTTAGGCGACTGCAGACCCATTATTGTACCGCGAAAATACCGAACATAATGCCAAATTAATTAATCGAAAGTTAATAAGTCAATGAAAGGAACGTACTACGTTCCATCCGGGTGTCCCTTGATACCTCTCAATTTTTTATTTCTTAACTCATTGTAGACACTCTTAAAATGTTTACAAGAATAGGTGTTAGTATCATAAATCTTTTAAAAATGGTCTTTATTAAAACTCATAACGACGTCAAAATATTTTTTCTCATTAATGCATTTCACGATGACATTCATATTTTATTCATGCACATATCGTGTCTTAAGCCCAATAGGCATTTCTAATTAAGACAGAGATAAAAAGAACAAACGGATCAAAGGTTGCTGACCTTTCTGCGGGTCTGCCATTGAATCGTTGTCATTAATATTTATAGCCTGCCTTCTTTGCTTCTATCCAGCGCTTCGGGGAAGCAAAAGCCTGTGCGCCCATAGCAACTTTCCACTCGGAACCGAACGTGATAATTAAAACTTGTTACCTTTTCATGCTTCCAGTTTACTTCACTAGTCACCTAAGTACCCAGTGCTTTAACTTTTTATTTGTTTTAGGCATTGTCTCATATTCTAAAGATTCAAAAGCTAATATAATATGGAGGCTGTGAAGACGCCGAGATCCTAATGCCTTCATCTCTCCGAGTTCTAGTTTTCGAGTTCACTACAGAGATGTGATTAGAACAAGCGTAAATTTAAAATTTAAAACACCCCCGACATGTGAATCTATGGCCGGACTATGTTTGATTCTGGTTGCAGCATCAGGTCGAAGCTATCAATTAATTGTCATTTAACGATTATACTGGCACACGTGAAGCACTTAATCGAGTGATCATACGCCAAAAATGCCTTACATCTTTTTGGAAAAGAGCTGCTACTCTTATACTGCTGGGCCGATATTAACCAAACATAGCTAAGAAACACCGCGAGGAAACTGGCTTTCAAATGAAAAAAACCCCATCGAAATCGGTCCATCCGTTTGAGAGCTACGATGTCACAGACAAACACACACACACACGCACACACACACACACACACACACACACACACACACACACACACACACACAGTCAGACAGACAGATAGACATCGACGTCAAACTTATAACACCCCTCTTTTTGCGTCGGGGGTTAACAAAATCAACCAAAATGCAAGCTTTGTTTAGGAGGATCAAAACTTTTTATGTTAATAAACAAAGAAATGTAAATAGATAAAAGAATGACACAGAATCTATTGGTATGTTTAAATAATAATAGAAGTCAATATTTTATAGATTCATCAAACTTAACGAATACTCTAAAAAATTCTTATTTGACGCGGTTGTATCTACCCATGTTATACCTATTATTTAAAAAAAAAATATATTAGTTATACATTATTTATTATATTAATTCTCTTTCCGGCTTATTCCAAACCACTTCCGTTACACAATACACACATCAGATTTTGTGGGAAAGCCTATCCAAAACGATAGTGTCGATAAAGAAGAAAAACGTTTCAACGTCTAGTTAAGAGTAGTGTCTAGTGACGAAACGCGACGCGAGTAGGTATTTTCCAAAATGCTATCTGTTTCACAACGCTTCGCTGCCCGACCCGCATCGTGCGATAGAGAGAGTTGCAAGTCCAGGAGTTATTTGCCTAAATATTCTTGAAATATTGTTTCGGGTCATAACGTTTTTACCCCACTAAACGTTTACAAAATTAGACAATTTTGGTCTCATTAGATTCAGAACACCTTAATCTAGGCTCGTACGTTTCATTTTTTTAGTATTTCAGTTTAGTTAAAATAAAATTAGACGAGGAAGGTTTTTAGTCAAAAATATGGATATTTAGTCACTAATAACTTTTAACATAAGCAATATTTCTTTAAAATTAAAACGTACGGGCATAGTTTTTCATTGTATCTGCAACATTTCAAAAAATTATGAACATTGGACAACATTTACGGGTAGCAAAACGTTATCGCTTTTTGTATCAAAATTTTCAACTAGACAATCCTCTTAATGTTCAGCTGATCGCAGCTTATAACAAGATCACGTGTGGTGTGAGGGTGACTAACTCGGGTAACGAATGCTATCCACATTACACCAGCATCGTATCGCTGTCACCATTTCCTGCCCGTAGTGCATCAATTTTGTATGGAAATGAATGGAGATGCTCCACGCAAATGCAGACTTTGTCGACATTCCGCGCCGGCAGCTTCAATCGGATTTTCTATTTGATACGTTTGAATCTCAGATAAAATAGCTTTTTCCCCATTTTTTTCTTATTGGGTTCTTGTTATTATACTTTAATTTATTATTAAAATATATCGTCGTCTAAGACCTTCTATTGTATTTCTGTCTTGTCTATTTTCTCATAAGATAATTATGTTTTCATTTTACTCTTAGTCTTAATAATTGTACTGTATATTTTGTTTCATATTTTATCTCTATGAGTTTTGAATTCGAGATAATTTTAGATAAATATCTAAAGTTTGATCATTGCTGAATTATTTATTTAAAAGATGTGAAATTATGTTTGTGTCAGTTAAATCTTAACGTAAACGGTAAATCAGTAATATTATTTCTTTTCAGTTGACTAGTTTCTCTTTACGAGTTATCTGCATATGTGTTATTTTAATACTTTTATACAATAAATAAATGTACATCTTTTAATTTCAACTTATCTGTTTGCCAGCTTAACGATTATTATTTCTTTGGCTTTTAAGTTTCGGTGACATTATACCACAAATACTCGTTATCCACTGAAATCAAGACTGGTATTGTCAGACAGACGTGGGATGTCAATGGTTGTTGCGAAACGTTCCACGTACAATCCTGACCCTGCGAACGCTGTTGGCATAAGTAATCTTGACATTAATATATCCGATGCAAATTACACTTCAAGGCCTGTTACATCTCTCATTAAATTTTTATTCTGTAATGTTTTTAAAGTGGAGAAAATACCTCCAAGTATATAATTGTATTTTCTATTAACTATCATGTTTTTTACCCACAGTTATCGAATTTAATTCAACTATCAATAGACAGTTTTTTTGCTTTCTATGAAGACAAATTTAATTATCATTAAATTTCGATTTGCAAATTATGCCATCAGTATTGTTAAGTCAGTATAGTTAATGATCCTCCTTTTTCTTAAGATTCCATTATGAAAATCACTAAATCCGCGGACCTCAATAATATGAGGAGTAGGTACTGTGGACTGGCAATGCCGATTTAAAGCGTAACTAAAGACAATAATTACTTACCAATAAAATATATCACAATTCAAATTAGCTTCGTGTACAATCACTATTCTGTTAGCAATCAGGTCAAAACTGGCGATATTCGAGTTGCTTCATTTTAAAATCTGCTACAGTCTTTCCAGCTTAATAGTGAACAAAAAAATTATGCCACAATATTAGAAGATAAATATTAATTTCCTGAGCCTACAGCCTACTTATACTTACGGTAGTGTAGTATATATAATAAATCTATGCCTACTTAGTATTAAAATTCCTTTCTTTCTAATGTTGATATCTAGAATGCTCTTATGCTTTTAAGTCATAAAGTACAAAATAGTGCTTTGAAAAATAAGATGAAATAAAATTAAAATATACTTAAGTATTTAAGGTGTATCTAATATCTATTTACGATAAATTGTAAATAGTTAGACTTTATAACAAAACGACAAATACCATAAGTGGTCAAATTAAGGTACAATACAGAAGTTCCTTGAATTCTCCCGAACCTAACTTTTGATATTTCTAAATCGATAACATCAGAATAGACGCAACTCTCCATTACTGAATAACGCATTTGAATAAGCTGACCCAATATCGCTTGTCAAAGAGTTAAATCCAAGGCTAGAGGATATTATTGATGTGCTGTCGATTGATTTGGTACTCATCATTAACTAACGTAATGGTTGTTTGTGAGAGAGAATATATAGGTTGTTGTTACGCTTCCGAGCTTACATTGAGCACAATGTTTTTTTCACAACAATTTATTTTTTTATTTTTAGGGTTCCGTACCCAGAGGGTGCCAACGGGACCCTATTACTAAGCCTCCGCTGTCCTTCCGTTCGTCCGTCTGTCAGCAGGCTGTATCTCGTAAACCGTAATAGATAGACAGTTGAAATTTTCACATATTGTGTATTTCTATTGCCGCTATAACAACAAATAATAAAAATAAAATTAAATTAAAAAATAAAGGGGGCCATACATGGAAAAGGAGTCGAAATAAAATTTTATTTTTTCACCCTGGCATGTGGGGTGTCATTGTCTAGAGCTCATGTAGAGTTCAAATATATTTTTTATTATTTTTTAGCTACAAAAATGAAGAAATGGGGGGCCGTCAAAGTTGTCGGTTTAAGACCAATTTTGTTAGGGGGTCTATCTCAAAAACTGAACTAGTTAGGAATTTGAAATTTTGGTATATTATGTACTATGTAGTGTATTTAAACAACAAATACTGAAAACACCGATTTATAATGCGGTTTGTAAGTTGTGACCAAAAAAAAGAGCATTTTTCCCCATATGCTGATTTAGTACTTTCTAAGAACTAAGATATCTAAATATGTATCTAGTTTAGAAAAAATGATTTGATCATATGTACGGAACCCTAAAAGAGCGAGGCCCGACTCGCACTTGGCCAATTTTTCTAAATTTTATTTTATTACAATATTGTTTAATAAGTATATTAATCTTGTAAACATATTTTCTATCTCATGTTTAATGTACGAGGAAGGCGATGATCACCGCAACACACATTTATACGTCTGCAGGATCTGTTATAAAATCATTTTTAATTTTGGAAACAAAAATTAAAAATGTGGCTTTTACACTTGTACATAAGTAATCAGGAGAAGATAAAGAAGATTAGGTGTAGTAAACATAATACAATTAAAAACTATTTGAAATGTCTAGAATCGTTGAGATAATTGGTCACCTCGACTTCGATTCCATTTTAATTTGAAATAATTTGGCTAGTCCTAATAGTTTGGCTATCCAGGATAATTAGGTAGCATGGAAGTTTTGATTATCACTTTGTGACAACCGTAATGGTTGTAAATCTTACTGCAACTGCATTTTAATCAACGTTAAGTGTCAGCCATTCATCATTGTATTTACTATAAACTGTAATTCAGCTGTTAGACCAGCTGATTGCAGGCACAAGCACAACACACAAATAGTGTATCAATTTCATCAAGGTCAGTTGATCCACAAGCGGATGAGCATTTTTAATGTCAGTGTAGAATGTAGATGTTTACAATGTCATGCTGTCCTCTTCACAATATTCCCTGCGGAAAAGTATGGTGCTATTTGTAGACCTGACAATTTATTTTAGAGATTGTTTGAATATCAATAACCTCAACCCATCCCCAATCCACTGCTGCGCACAGTGAAAAATATTTAGGTCATAGTACACCTCACTGAACAATTGGCAGATATCACACACCTTCGAAAACATTGTGTCCTCACGATGTTTTCATTCAGCGTAAAAGCAAGTGATATTTATTTGCTTAAAAAATTGGTTGTCTGTAAAGTCGGTTTACGGACGATAGTTTTCCGTGATAACGTCATAAAGAAAACATTGACGATAACTGGCGGGCGGCGCGGCGGCGGACGCTCTCTAGTCACAAGCCAACGCTTGGGCCGATCGTGCCTCACTATCGCATGTTCCGCGCTCTCGCTTGCACGCTCAGGCTCAGGCGGAACGTGACACTTTTTCGTGCGTGCAGCCGGTGTTCATCGATTTATAAGACGTTATCACGTAAAAAGCATGCCTATATCGCCGAAAAGTACCTACTACCTTCTACTACCAATCGCATCAGTAGAACCATCAGCTGCTCCGTTGTAAATCTAATTTAAAACCTCAAAACTACCAGCTATGGGATTGTATGAAAATGGTTGCTACTGTGTTACGAATTACGATTGGATTCACCAATCACATCCGATTGGTTTTTATAATGTTCTTACAGGATTTTTAAGAACCTAAATCCACTCCCACAACACAAAATCTAGCATCAACAACTCATCAGATTTTTAAATGTCGGCTGGCATGACTATTAAGTTGCAAAATCACTATCAAGCAATTGTTTGCTGTGACTAAAGTCATCAACATCATCACGATTAGTCTTATAATGACTTTAATCTCCCGTCTTCGTGCGATATCAGTAGGAAGCGAGACATCCGTTCCGGATACATTTGCACTTTGCAGCATATTATAAATATACACACCAACATTAATAATAATTAATACAAAACTCTAGTACGAATAATAGGAAGCAGTGATAGCCTAGTGATTAGGACTGTGGTCTTCTATTCGGGGGATCGCAGGTTCGATCCGGGTACGCACCTCTGACTTTTCGGAGTCAAGTGCGATTAAATATCACTTGCTTCTACGCTGAAGAAAAACATCGTGAGGAAACCTGCACATCAGCTGAGAGTTCTTCATAATGTTCTCGAAGGTGTGTGAAGTCCGCCAATTCGCATTAGGCCAGCGTGGTGGACTATGTCCTATAACCCTTCTCTGAGAGGAGACCTGCGCTCAGTAGTGAGCCGTTGATGGGTTGCTAATGATGATGAATACGAAACTGTGTCTGCTTATGTTACTAACAATTCAATGTACTGACCTTAGCACTGCTGTGAGATTGTCTAAAACTAATTGCTACAGTGCGATGATCGCAATGGCTTCTGATTGGCTGGTACTCTCTCGATATTCGTTAAAATGCATTGATGCAGCAAGAACACCATAAATTCAGCCAATTAGAGGTAATTGCGATCGGTCGCACTGATGCAATCATCCCACAGTGGATCTTACTCGGATTCAGTTTGTGTTCTGGATACGGACATACGTGAATTTTATAACGGGATCTTAGTGAAACAGAAAAACAGAAATTCCATGCGGATGAATGAAATCACGAGAATTGACGTGCGGGAGAAATTTTGAACTGAAACTACTTTCTCGGGTGTTGTAGCAACTCAAATACTATATACCTATCAAACGAGGACCTAAAAGACAATCGGACAATCAATCGGACGGGAATTTTTGTTGCTTCGTACGACAGAAGAAGCTAGAGGTATCTCTTTTACGACTCTCTCATCATATTACTTCTATGATTGAACAATGAACATTATTTGTAATCGATCAACTTAAGCGCTACATATTGATTGATCTAATTGAATTATTGATAAAATTATGCACTAGGTTAATTATTATTCAAGTATATTATATCGTGATTATGAGTAGTAGATAACAGTAAATATTTTTATCTACTCCAGCATCAAAAAGTTCCAATTTCGAGTTTGACAGCTGAATCGAAATGAACCCTCTTTCGGTTTTGCTTCTCATTTCGATGCAGCTCGTTGTATGGGAGCTGAATCGAAATGGTTATCTTCTTAAAATAGGATACCTAAAGCTAAGGCTCTGAGTTCTGGCACTTTTGTACCGTTCATATGACAGAGGCGCCACAGGCGGCTGGTGGCGGCTTACGGAGTTACTTTTTGTTGACAGAGGCGCCACAGGCGGCTGGTGGCGGCTTACGGAGTTACTTTTTGTTACTTTATTTAGCATAAGGCGTATTTTGTTATTAATGATTTTACTTCCTTGTCGTAGATAAAATCTTGTATGCAACTGAACGTAATTAGTCATTTTAATTCTCGTACTATCCTATTTTGATACTCGGCAAGCCTCGTATCAAAAAACAGCACTCGAATTAAAATGACCCTCATTACGATGCAGTTGCATAAATAGCTATTATGCTCTGAAATCTGAAAAAAAAAACAATAAACAGATATTAATTTCTAGTTCGTGTGTAAGTACCTAGGTGGAACGACGACATCGAACGAGTCGCAGGGAGCCGCTGGATTTAGGCGGCGCAAGACCTAGGCCTGTGGAAGTCCATGCAAGACACCTTTTTGCATCAGTGTATGTCTATCGGTTGATAAAGAAGAAGAAGTGTAGGTACAAAGTATCATTGTCTTTGATCGGTCATGTTAAAGAGAAACCAAGCTTCGTTTGTATGGGGCGTCCTTGAGGGTGACTCTGCTAAATAGATTATAGTAGGTACATACATTAGAAAATATACTTCATATCACTCATTCGATAAACTTAGTTTCTCGATCATATACATCCATTAGATACATAGTTTGTATTTCACCAATTATGAACTAGTTTTACACTAGCGGCACGCTATGATGGCCGGTTTGACGTTTGTCCGCTCATGAAGTTCCGTATTAATTGATAACGACTTTGAAGGAAATAATTGTATTACTTTATTGACGATAGTGATGTACAGAGATTCATAAATTTTATCGAATGTAGTTTTAGGTTTAGGACTCAAAATTTATTTATTAAATTGATTTCTAAAATGTATACAAGTGTAGAAAAATCAGTTTGCACCATTTAAGGGGTGAATGTACTTGTGTATATGAACAATTTTCACTATGTGGACAAACCTCTGAAATCGCAAAAAAATATCAGCTGTTTCATACAAAAGGTAAAATTTTTATTTTTATATGATATATACCACAACTCGGCATTTGGTTTTCTAAATTGAAAATTTTTAAAAATGGAATCTAATACGATCGTCACATAGGATCGCTGGCTAGCACAACTACTACCTCCGGCAAACTCGCGTCAATGCTCAATGCAAAACAAAGCAGTTTCGAATTGACGTTGCTTCGAAAAGTATAAACTGTCAGTGCAATGCGATTGTGATATAGTTTTGACCTGGCTTTGGATTTCAAATATTGATACTGCATTACTGTTGACCCTTGCTCGTTAATTTGGACTCTGTTCAAGCCCTTTGTTGTGGATTTCGTCGATATGACCGAACGTACGCAGAGAACTGTTCTAAATAGTCAGACACGTGAGTTCGTAATACGCCTTCAAAGTTTACTGAATGGTTTACCTCAATGTTGTGTAGCCTCCCTGAACCATCTATTATAATTATGGACAACGCCCCATACCACTCGATGCAAATTGACAAGCCACCTGCCCAATCCCAAAAGAAAGCTGATATCGTCGCATGGCTTCGTAAAAATGGCGTAGATGCAAACATGAATATGTTAAAAGCGGAATTAGTACGTCTTTTAAAAGAAAACAAACCAACCAAGATCCGATACGTCATTGACGAAATAGCATTAGAACATGGGCACAGAGTTATACGGTTACCGCCTTACCATTGTGAGTATAATGCGATTGAGTTGGTGTGGGCTCAAATTAAGGGATATGCTGCAAGACACAATACAGAACCCCCATTTACCACAAAAAAATGCTAAAATTATTAGAAGAAGCTTGTGAACATGTGACTAAAGGAGACTGGGAAAAGGTTGTGAATAGAACTGTTAAATTAATAAGGGAAGATTATGAAAGAGATGTGAAAATAGATAATATTACAGAAAACGAACATATAATTATTAATGTAGGTGATGATAGCAGTGACGACAGTGAAAATAGTAGTATGGACGAATCTGATTAATTATGGCCTTTTGTGGCACCTTTTTTGGTATCTTTTGTATTCATATGTTTCTTGTGTGCATATAAAGTATGTATATTCATTTTCATTCAAATATTCAGTTCGTTCAAATAAATTAAATAAACATATACATTTTTGTTTTATTAAACCTATTTAATCAGGTACAAAAACAAAACTTAATTGTTTTTTGTTCGAGAATAAATTGACATTCCACATCACTATTGTAATGTGTCAAACCGGCCATCATAGCGTGCCGCTAGTGTAGTAATACTTTTCAGAAAGATCAATTAAAATCTTACCGAATGTTATGGCCAAAAGCCTTCCTTACTTTATTAAAATTATAAATGCGAGATTTGTACTTCAATCACGTAGCAATGGATCGACGAAGTTGAGGACTTAGAGAGCGGACATAGGCTACCTTTTATCCAGGAAAAACAGAGGCTTCCCGCGGGATTTTTAAAAACCTAAGTCTACGCGGATGAAGTCGCGGGCAAAAAAGGATTACCTGTAAAAGTTTTTCCATCGTGCTTTCAGAAATTGGTTATTTAATGAGAAAGTATTTGTGGTATAGGTACGGTCCTTTGAGAGCGCGAGCGTTCTAATTAGTTATTAGTTAACCTTGGTAGGTATACCTACGGGTGATTAACCTATAGCGTGGCTGCGTAGAATAATTTTTATTCCCACAAAGTTTTCCGATATAATCAAAACAGCCGTTACAAGCTTCATTAAAGGTTAAGGTTAGATAAAACCTTAGTAAAAATCAATTCATTCGCCAGCAGGCGTGACAAAAAATGTTGCTAAGCGTGAACAATAATGAGCTTGTCCATTTCTCCATAAAACTTTTGAAGAGGGCAATGGCTCCGTGCGTCACTGGGCATCGATGTGTGTCCAACGCTTCCACTAATTTCTCTCCATTTAGCGGTCAGTGATGACATTTGCATATTGAACTCCTAATTATTACATTAGAATTGAGGAAGTCATTAATTCCTTATTAAGTAGTTGCACGGTATACCGCGTGGATTTAGGATTTAAAATATATTTTTGGAGTTTATTGGAGTTTACTCCTTTAGAATCGATTTTAGGCGCCCGGTATGAGAAAAATTTGAGCAGTGAAATCTGTTTTGAATGACCTCGTTACGTTTTTCACAACGATGCAAATTTCTACCCTAAGTTTGAGTAAATAAGGTTGGTTTTCGCTTGAGTTGTCGAATGCCCTTTACGTTTTTCACAACGATGCAAATTTCTACCCTAAGGTTGAGTAAATAAGGTTGGTTTTCGCTTGAGTTGTCGAATGCGAAAGCGCTTTCGCTTCGGGAAGCCGAGCGCGTACCGATCGGGTCGGAGCGGCGGCGCCGCGAATGCATTACGAGATTTACGACGTTTTAAGTAGTAAACTCCAGTCGTGTGTCGGAGCTGACACACACACTTTTTTTATACAAAATGTATCACTGCTTTTCATTCTTTTAAGTTGGATTTTTTAGATCCCTACTTAGTGTAAAAAAAGCAAAGTGCCAAATTGTAGAGATTTATAAGTTGAAATACTTATTGGTGAAATATTAAATAGGTAAGTACGTCTCTTAAAACTTAAGAGTCTTAAGAGAAACATTCAAGCAAATTATTTTAAATGGAGTGTGGACTTAGAACAACAAAAAATGTACTTATTATGTTCACACCCGTAACTGGTTTTCTAGTTGAACATTGTAATTATAGTCGATGAAGCGTTCACCGTGCAGTGATTGAACGCGAAGGGCGGGCACAGTTAAGTTCAATTAACGCTCCAGACACACCCATTAGCTGGGTCGCTCTATCATCGCTTGGTTATAAAATCGTAGATGCGGGACCACCAGATACTTATAGGCGCTAAATAGTAGATCTTGTAATTCGGTTAATAATACTGATCGCACATTAAGGACGAGCCGCACGGGCCGGGCTGTAAAAGCTAAAAGCTACACGCGTCGTAAATGAGAATGAAAAAAATTAAAAGATAGCCCATGGCACCCTCCAAGTCCTCTACTATGTAAAAAAATCATGCCGATCCGACGCTACATTGCTGCATGATTGAAGGACAAACAAAAACACAACACACTTTTGCATTTATAATACTATAGTAAGTTAGTAAGGATGACTCTAAAAACATTTTTAGGCAAAAATAAACCTTTCTTACCAAAAATCCTTGTATTCGCCTCCTTTTGTGTTCGCATTTCGCCGCCAGCAGGACAATCTCAAACCACAAAAAATTATGTCTCGACCTGGTTTATTTGCGGTGGCGCACTTTAATAAAGGCCATTGTACGAGGATATCGCAACCCCATACTTTTGTTCTTATTATGCAGATGATGTAGCTTATAACAGCTGCAGCCAATTAGCTATCTTTTACTAAAAATGTTTTTGTTTTTCAGTTGTTTTAGTCTTATGTTCACGGATGTTTATTTTGATGATAAGTTTGCTTTTTTTTATAATTCAAGACAAGATAGCTCGCGATCTCACATGATGTTAAGTGACGATTCAGTCGGGCCATAGCGAGCTAACTTGGAAGGGGATATGACAGTTTTAATTTAACCCATGCCCCAAGCAAATTGTTTTGTAAGAAATTGTATTATTGTAAGTAAGAGTTTGAGCAAATTGTATGTATTCGTCAATTAGGCAATCTTTAGTTTGGTGCTAGATACTACCCTACCGTCCTTCATGGTACCTAAATATGTGCTTAGCCAACTCTATAATATTTCTCCATTTACTTCTAGCCTTACCAAGAAGACAGACTCGCCGAATTTCTTTAGGTTTTTTGCACGCAATCTATCAGTTCTCCATTTTCGAGGCGTCTATACGTTAAAAACTGTAATATTTGGCGTCCTCTTCACATGACCTATATCTATATCTATCTATATACATCCAGTATTTCTTCTATTAGTGTTTCGTCGTTAAGTTGCCTGGAAGAGATCGCTTCTTAGCGATAAGGCCGCCTATTGTACAACTTCTTCCCTTATATGTATGTTTTATGTTCTTTTATTTTGTGTTGCTTGGTGTACAATAAAGTGTATTTTCATTTCATTTCTATTGCAGGCGCAAGAATTTACAAGACCTCAATATCATTTTCATTTTCTTCGTTAAACAGCTCTTTGAACTCAAAGTTCTTAAAACTAACGCAGTTTTAGTTTTAACTAACGAATTAAATAGGACAATGTTAAACTTGTTACAAAACTCTCATAACATCGTTATTGTTATCTTAAAAGGTTTTAAAATAGATAACGCTACGCTCAAACGCTTTGTCGAAAACAGCTCAACTATAACTATTCTGATAATGTGGCAATATATCATTTTCGTAAGCCCCACATCAAAGGAAGCTGAACGATGCAACCGATTTGACGAACAGGGTAGAAGTGTCGAATATCTGCCCGTTAATTAACACACTCTGTTATGACTTATGATTGAAACGTTACCACCATGCCTTTGATTTCCCTAAAATAGTTTCAAAATATATAAATAAACATTTACAATCCGAGGGGAGAATTTAGTTCCACATTTTGAATGTTAACTTTAAAATAGAGCAGAATTTAGAACGAATGTTTGTTTGAAACGCTAGAATCATCGTAGCGGAAACAACGGCAGTATTAAAGTCGCTCTCTGAACGGTACCTTGATAAGGAACCATAAACTTGGAGTGGAAGTCCAATGTTTGTGGTGCGCTGACCTCAACAAGTGGCCGTAAAATTAAAGAACGGTCGTGTTGTTTGACCATTCCTTCGCTTTTATTCACAAAACCTTTGCGCGCAAGTATCGAATGTTACTAATTTTATATGCCGTTACATGTTTACTGTTTAGGTCGGAAAAAAGATTCATCTTGCAATATAGTTTTTCTAGTGAGTTGATTTGATGAAAGGAAACCATCGGCTACTATTCATTCAAAGAAATTAAGGGAGTTCTCCCGGAATTATTAAAAATTCTTCCTAATATTATAAATGCGAAAGTGTGTTTGTTTGTTGGTTTGTCCTTCAATTAAGCCGCAACAGAGCTGCGGATCGACGTAATTTTTTGCATGGGTATAGTTGAGGACATGCCCCCCGATTGTCTAAAAGTTATTCCATTGATCGTATTCGTATTTGATGACATTGGCGTCAAAGTTAAATTATTATATTATTTATTTCTCTTACGTCTTTCTAAGACGCCCTCTACGAACTGCTAAAAATGTTTGATCTAAAAATTGTGAAAGTTTATGTTTACCGTTCAATACCGTTGCCTGTGTTTTGTAAAGAGGATAAAAAATGCTCAAAGTTTCGAACGCAGGCTCTGAACTGTTTTCTATAATTTTAAACTTGCAAGTCTTCAATTTAAACTAAATGCGTATTGGAAATTGCTAGAACAAAATTGTGTTTCATGGCAATTTAGATTTTTGTTGCTACGAAGTTGCTTAGTACCGGTTACTATGCAAATTATTTCAGTTAATTCGCCGTCCTATTCAGGGGACCGGGCTTCGAATTCCAGGACTCTATGCTGCTGCTTCATCTGCATGCTTGGTGGTGGACTATGGTCTAAAACTTTCTCACTCCTAGTGGGAGACCCATGCCCAGTAGTGGACCGCAATGGACCGAGATGACTATAAATAGTGCTCAACTTTACATACCTATACTATTGGTTTTGTCACTGAGAGATTAATCTGTTTTGTCTCTTTTAAGTATCTATCTATCTATCTAATCAGGCAATGAAAAACCCCTTACAATATCATTAGAATACGAAGGTAAATTTCGCCATCATCTAAAAATTTCGGTCACCCAGATATTGTACCTATAATACAATTATTTGTTGTTATTTGATTAAAATATTTTAGGAAGGAACTTTCCCTACCTATCTATTTTGTAATAAATTATATAGCTTGTGTCTATTGTAAGATTTCTAGTAAGAAGCTTTTTCGTGAATCTCATATCCCGAATACCTATACCCATTCTTTTTCCCTTAGATCCTATCCTCTCCCACAACTACAGATTACTAGACTAGACTACAGATCTTATAGAGACTTCCTTAAAATGTTACCTTATCCACTAAGGCCCGCTTGCAGAAACGCCGGGTTATCCTTTTAACCCAGAGTTAGCTGCTGCTTTGACAGATTTCGTATAAAGCTTCTGTCAAAATTACTCCTGGGTTAAACCTAACCCAGCGTCTCTGCAAGTTATCTTTTTTCTTGTTTTACGCATTGTTATGGTACAAAATAAATATTAGGTGTTACTAAGTTGCAATTTCGTATTATTTTAAGCCTTTTAAAGCCTTTTGTCTTTTATCTAAGTATAAGTACCTACCTAGCTTTATTTGTTTTTTAAGAACTAACAAACTTTTTTTCGTTTACAGGTACACGTCATGTAATTACAGTTTAAGTGTGGTAAGCTTATCATAATGAATTCATTGAAACGACCCAAACTAAAAAACTAAAATTTCACTAGGTAATGCTTTCAATTTCAATATCGCTTCTAAAAGATAATCTATTATTAAGTTTGATATAATTTTGTTGATTATAGTTTTGTACATTTCTTATTCTATAGTCCTTTTAAAAGTTTTTTTTTTCACTCACTAGCTGAAACTCCCCAACTTTCTACGGATGGTCAAGTTAGGTTAGTTTAAAAACCCAAGTGACAATAACCCTAATGAACTTATTTAATTTTTTAATATGTAGTAATACACCCCACTGATTGATGGCTAAGTAAACACACTGGCTTGTGTTGTAAGTTACCTAGTTTTGTGGTTACGATTTATTAACCATACAAGGAATATACATTTACATGTTAACCCCTGCGTGACTGAGCGTGGATCATCGACCGTCTATGGTTACAGAAAACCTACGCGTAAACCGACATAGCTGTCAGCGGACTTTGACCTTTATTATTTATGGTGTAATGGCCCTAACAATTACGGTATTTTAAGCCTCATTTAAATGGAAAGAGTTTCTTGTATTGATGTATAAACAAAGTAATTAAAAAGTTAAATCTACTTATAATATACTTAAGTAAGATAAGTATACCTAGTCTGTTGCTTCGCATTGAAAAGTACTAACGCCTTGCCTATGCAATAAATAAAATAGCTTGAAGATTGTACTCAAATCTCTGACTCTGATTCAGTTACACATTTTATAAATTGGCTGATCGAAATGTAATGCAAGTATAATTTTCTGTCTGTTGTTGTTCACTTTATTTACATTCTAGTTCACACAATATGCATGTAAATACCTACCTAAAGGCATACTTCATACAAAGTGGCCGCTGCCGTTCTGAATGTATGCGTGAGCAGCGGGCGCCGTGTACGCACGGAAGTTTCACGCACACATTCGCAAAATCTCAACCGGCTCAATCGGCCGGCCGGTTGAGATTTTGCGAATGTGTGCGTGAAACTTCCGTGCGTACACGGCGCCCGCTGCTCACGCATACATTCAAACCGGCAGCGGCCACTTTGTATGAAGTTAGCCTACTATTCTGTTTGTACTATGCTAAAGGTTAATTATTTATACTCTATGTACGACTTAGCACCATATAATAAAAAATCGGCCAAGTGCGAGTCGGGCCTCGCTCTTTTAGGGTTCCGTTAAAAAAAAAACCATGTACCCTTGGAAAATTTTTATTTAATTTTTTTTATTTAATTTAATTTTTATTATTTGTTGTTATAGCGGCAATAGAAATACATAATATGTGAAAATTTCATCTCTCTATCTATTACGGTTTACGAGATACAGCCCGCTGACAGACGGACGGACGGACGGACGGACGGACGGACAGCGTAGGCTTAGTAATAGGGTCCCGTTGGTACCCTTTGGGTACGGAACCCTAAAAACTTCATGGCACGAGACTATCGAGTGTAAATGAGGCTTTATATTGTAATTGTGATAGTATTAAATTGTTTTAATGAATACAAATAAAAGCTACGCATTGTTATACGTGGCTTTTAAGTTTAATTTAACAGGGACAATTTAAAAGGTGGACCTGGACAATGGGAATGGGAACAATTTCTTTAATTTCCTCTAGAGGTGAACCATAATGGCATGCTATTGAGATTGACTATGTAGTTTATGGCTGTCCTCACATTGGCTAGTATTTGTAAACGTTAGCGACAGCCGCTTGCGCTAATTTATCAATTGCTCACGCGAAAACAGCAAGCACACTTTACTTTTTGTCGATTGTTCGAACACACTAACGACCAAGCGGTTGATCTCCCAAGCAATAGTTTCTCGGAATCGTTCAAATCTTACCTGATGCAGCTGCTAAAGACCCACAATTTATTTATCACATTTACGTCTGTTAGGCGTTTAGAACACCGACGAAAATCACATGAACTATCGAATCGAATCGATGAAACTTTGACTTTGAGCTGAACTTAGGTGACTGCTGGGACTACGCTACAGGTTTTCTTAAGCTATATAGCACGGAATGAAGAATATTTGCTTACAAAAGTCCTCGTACTGTTACACTCGACTTAAAATCGAGTAATGCAACTACATTATTTAGTTGCACATGTACTTTGCTCTTGATAATGGTAGCTTTATAGAGGCGTTTCCCCTCAGGACGCTGTGATGATTTAATCATAGTTATTATGCATTCAACCGATCGTTAGATCGTCAGGACAATAAGTGGTTTGGTCAGCGAAAGTTCGTTGCGAGAAATTCTCACGTCATATTACAGCTTTATTACAGCTATACATGTTGTTGAAGATGGTAATCACTGATGCTGAAGTAAATACGAAATCTAGATCAAAACGAATGTTATATCGGATCATCGTAAAATAGTATCATGATAATTATTACATGCTGTAAAATGTGTAACTCCACATGATCACATAGGTTGCTTAGGTATGATACAATTGATGCAATGCAATCTTATTATTGGCTTAGTAGGGTTTCATCGATAGTTCACCGCTGCGGCTAAATGGATCGCGACTCTATACAGCTTAGTAAGGCATTTGATAACTATACCACTATTGTGGTTATTGGTTTGTACATATTAAAGTTATAGTAATCGAGTAAAGTTTAATCGAGGAATAAATCGGATGTTCTGGCAGTTTTTATAAAATTCAAAATTATTTATTTCACGTAGGCCAACCTGTGGCTCTTTTGACACGTCATGAGTCTACCACCGGTTCGGAAAGCGGATTCTGCTGAGAAGAGCCGTTAAGAAGCTCAGCAGTTGCTCTTTTCAAAATAATCATTTTACAATATTATTATGCAGCAATTACATTGTAATAAGTTTTTTGAGCAGCTGGATGCCAAGCCGATTTAAACCCATGCAACTTTGTTATAGAATAGAATAGAATAGAATAGAAATGTTTTTTATTCAAATAAACTTTTACAAGTACTTTTGAATCGTCAATGAGTCTACCACTGGTTCGGAATGCCGTTCCTGCCGAGAAGAACCAGAAAGAAACTCGGAGAAAACTCAAGAAAAAAACTGTTAGAATAGAATAGAATATTTCCACAGTAAGTGGAAGTTCCAAAAATGCGTAAGTACTACAATTCATTACACGTTAAGACGGGCAGACAGAAAGCAGCCCCATTCCCGCCGGAGGCAACCGTTTTATATTGAGAATTTCTCAGTTAAACAATATTCGGTGATGGTGAAATTGGCAATAGGTCTGTTTGATTTTTCTTACAAAACTAAAGGATAACTCTGGGAATTCAACTTTTTCGACATTTGGATCCCACTTCTGAAGATAAAAACCTGTTACCTCGTAGTAGCATGTTGTAATCACACAACTCCATACTTCTTCACAGTCTTTAGTTACTCGAAAACTTATGTTCAAGACGTAAATTCACAGTGTAAAAATTTCAAAATTCAAAATTATTTATTTCACGTAGGCCAACCTGTGGCTCTTATGACAAGTCATGACTCTGCCACCGGTTCGGAAAGCGGATTCTGCTGAGAAGAGCCGGCAAGAAACTCAGCAGTTGCTCTTTGCAAAATAAATCATTTTACAATATTATTATGAAGCATTACATTGTAATAAGTTTTTAATACTATCTTGTGGGCAGCTGGATTCCAACCTATAGGGAATTTCGTTCCAAAAATTTTACAATATTATTATGTAGCAATTACATTGTAGTAAGTTTTTTTGGGATGCCAAGCCAATTTAACCTATGCAACTTTGTTAGAATAAAATATAATATTTCCACAACGAGGGGAAGTCACAAAAAAAACTTACTACAATTCAATTCATGTTAAGTTTCATTATGTAATTATGAGTATGAACGAAATCACCGTAAACTGTAGGACGCAGTTACTCGTCTTGCGATGAGCTTTTGACATGGGCATGAAACTCGTCAGTAAGATCAATTTGTTGGGATAAACTTTCAGTAGAATTAGGCTGAGAAAGCCCATCGGGACTCGTTGACCGAAAATCAGGATGCCATACGCAGGCGCTCGCCTCAGATCACGTACCTACTTCAGTTTCGACTTTCGAATCTCTCCACGTAAATTGTTTGATATTGAGTTACTGGTTTGGATGTCAACTTTGACGCGTTACGTGAATCTCATTAAGGTAACTCGATTTTAGAAAACGCGGAAAACCAATAGGTACTTACATATATTAAAAATGTTTTTTTATCGAACTCATAATATGTATTTTTCTTTATCAGCGAAATATAACAATACATCGTTGAAAATATGAGGTTATTTTTAGATAATCTTGTTATCCTATCAACGAATATCGGATATCAGAAAATGGGCAGAAAATTAATGTTAGGAAAGGATATGATGGCCCTTCGCTTTTATGTGTTAGGTACTAACTTTGCCTTCGACATCGTCCGCGTGGAGTTAGGTTGTTAATAAATTGGGGACCCTCTGCTTTTTCGGGATAAAAGGTATCCACGCAAAAAATCAAGTCGATCAGTTGCTCCGTTGCTGTGCCGTTGTGATTGAAGGACATACCAACAAACAAACACTCGCATTTATAATATACGAAAGGCTAGAAAGTAGTTAAATAGATGTTATCTGCCAACTTAGAATTACGTTATCTACTTTCGTCATTACAGTCGTAATATTACCAAACATAAAGTATAAACTATATGAGTCATACTTTACAGGAATTTAAACATCAGCGTTTATTTTTTCTTTTGAATCCTCCTGTAACCCCATGACTCACATGTTAATCAATGGCTATTGTTCAAACATGGGAACACCGTGGAACACCTGTTTTAAAAAATAAATAACTGGGCCAACCGTTTGTTAAAGAATGTAGCTGAGCGGCCTTTTGACCAGCTTATTATGACGACAAGCTACAATCCAATAAAGGTAAAATCAGTTTTTTATTGTAATGCATATTTATATGTGTGGTGTCATCATCCGACTAGCGATCCACCTTGAGAGCGTAATTCTAGAAAAATTCATGTCGAGCCAGTGTTTTTGCATGCTCTTCATTAAAAGGATACTTTGTTGGTTGTAATGGATTGTTACTAAGATTCTGCGATACAAGTGTAAAGTTCCAAACGGAATCACCGATGTATAAATATGTAGTACGAGATTTGCGGTTACGAACACTTACCATGTTCAACTGAATAGGACTGAATTCTGCACAATACAGTTAGTCTGGCCGTGGCATTCGCGACACCTAATTGTGAATTGAAAAGCCAACAGTGTCTATATTCAAGTCCCTAAGTTACAAAAGAATTAGATAACAACATCGTAATTCGTAACACTAGATACGAAATAAAAATGATTTCTTGATTTTACTTCAGCCTGCTCAATCCAAAACTGCGACACAGTTCTTATTCCGAATTGGCGGTCTATGTTTTTATCCGTCTACGACCGGAATTAGGTTCTATGTATAAGGTATTATACGAAATAAGGTCCCGGATTGTGGATACCTACCAGCTGTGAGATTGTCTGATTGCTAAAGTATGGCGATCGCAAATCACCTCTGATTGGCTGGTACTCTGTTACTACTACACTACTTACTTTACTTAATATCGAGTATCGCTTCAATATAGCATTTATCTTAATGTTATTATAATGCATATTATGGATAGATGCGTTTTCTTACATAACCGAATAAAATAGACCAGTAAATACTCTATCTGTTTCGCTATCATTTGTTTTCAACACTTATGTCGTCAGGAGGCTCTATTGCTGCAACATCTATCTATTCTTGTTATTATTATTAGTGTATTTGCATTGTGATGTGTGTGTTTACTTTAAGTATCTATTGACCAACAAACGATAAGTACCGCCGAGCCGTTACGTTACCAGTGAATCTATGCTAACATCCTAACAATAAGAGTGACATGATAAAATTACGTTATACCATATCTAATGTTGTAACAGTTTTCACTGTTCTACATAGATTACGGACCATTTGCTTCATTACTTTTGGCATTTAAAAATGCTTGTTAAAAAACTGTAGTATGATAGAATATTTAAAAGCCACTTAATATTTGGGGGCACCTTTAGTATGAAGTGAGGAGGTCCTATTTTTTTTCTTTATGAAGAAAAGGCCAAAAATCAAGACTCCTTTTGTATAATTTAATGCCATTCGTAATGAGAAGAACCAGCAAGAAACTCTGCGGCTACTCATTTATAAAAATAAAATCTTTACATTTATGTTTAACACGTTATTTTTTTATGTACCTAAATCCTAAAATTTCTATAATAAATACGTATATTTCAAGTTAAAATGTGCATGCTGTGTAAATAATAAATTAAAACAATACCAATCCTAAGAATATACATAAATCAAATTTAAAAGCAGTCATATGTGCCTGCTAGTGCCTGATAGTGTAGTATAGTTTCCAGTTTCCTCGTTTGTCGTTCAAAAAAACTTCTTAGTCACGAAATACCAGTTGAAGTTGATCATTTAAGCTTACTCATGCAATCTGCTCTTGCAGATATGTTAAAGTTCGTATGCACGCGCTGTGATATAAATATACTTTCAGTAATTCAGTTCCAAGTTCAATGTATCGGTTGCGTCGCCGTTAGGTCTAGTGGCTCGTTTAGACTTTTATTTTTTTACTTAGTCAGTTATTTCTGTCCAGGGTGATTTGGCTACATACATTTACTCGTGCATTTCACTCGGATACAGTCGTGTGATTATATCTAAAATTGGTTGCTATACTAGTTTTGCTTTTATTTACGTAGAAAAGATAACTAACACAATGATTTTTTAAAAACTTTCCACGTGGACGAAGTCGCGGGCATCAGCTAGTCGTTATATATGTCTAATGTTTGTCCATAATCTAATAGCAGTGTAAAAATAAAAGGTAAAAAGCCCTTCATAGTCAGGCATAAAACAACGGCGTTACCCTGCAAGCAAGCCTTTGACGGCACTATGCAATTTCACTCTAGTACCTCAGAAGAGGTTTTTCGCCTCACCATTCTGTTGCACCATTTTTGAATATTATTTTGCAATAGAAAAGTTTATTCTTCTTCTACTCTACCATTCATCTTCTAATAATAATACAATGTTGCTACTGAGTCGACAAGTACTTTGATACACACGTCAACCTCAATAAAAGCTAAGCCCTCCAACACCCAAGCTCTTCACCACCTCTCAATGCATAGGGTTACTGGTAGAGAAAGATCTCTTATGTTTCCTTTTCCACTCTTTTCTTTTTACTTGTCTTATATATATAGGTACGTTATGTAGTTTGGTACAAAGTAAATTAAATAAAATCTGTGAGCAAAAGTCAATTTTTTTTAACTCTTTAGAGCATACTGCACCTCCTTTTACACGAGCAGCCTGTGGATCAGTTATACGCAGAAGCAGTATAACGCCCTGCGTGTACAGTACAATAATGCGTTCAGGATGCTGTTGGGACTTGGGACTGTCCCGATTCTGCAGCGCATCAGAGATGTTCGCTGACGCTCGTGTAGAATGCTTCAACACCACTATGAGAAAGCGGTGCACATCCCTGTTGCGTAGAGTCCGGGCCAGCTCTAATAGCGTCCTGAGGGCATTTGCTGACGGGATCGATTGTCAGTACTTGAACCACTGTTGCATGGTTCATGTGCTGACAAATCGGTGCCGTCTTAGGTTAAGTTTTAGGTTTAAGTTTATTGTTACTAACACACTATGATTCCATTTGGTCGAAATAAAATATTTTCATCATTACTAACTGTTTTTTTAGGGTTCCGTACCCAAAGGGTACCAACGGGACCCTATGTGACCCTATTACTCAGCCTACGCTGTCCGTCCGTCCGTCCGTCTGTCAGCGGGCTGTATCTCGTAAACCGTAATAGATAGACAGATGAAATTATCACATATTATGTATTTCTATTGCCGCTATAACAACAAATAATAAAAATTAAATTAAATTGAAATATTTCCATGGGTACATGGAAATATTTTTTTTTTAACGGAACCCTAAAAGAGCGAGGCCCGACTCGCACTTGGCCGATTTTTTTTAATTATAATTTTATCTATAACGATCTTATCTGATTGTAATTAAGCTATTGCATAGCTTTTATCGCGGGCTTTGAAATAGGACAAACAGTTTGAGCGCGGCGACCGAATCAAGAAATTCCGTAACGAAAAAAACCTAACACCGTCGTTCAGTAAGCGTTCAACATTTTAGAGGTTCTCCAGTAGCTCTATTTGGCGCAGTGGGCGAGCGACAGCTTTCTTTGATGATGTCGCAGGTTCGAATCTCACTCGCGAAGTAGTGACAGTTCGTTTTTCTTGTTTGTTTGTTTTTTAATTTTTTTTTTTTGCATAATTTTTATTATGCAAAAAAAATATTGCATAAATATTATAATTGCATAAGTTGATAAAAAATGGTATGCAATAGCTTTACCGCGGCAGTCCCCGAGTGCCACTTAAGTTTTTCTTTTATTATTATGATATGACCTTCCTTATTTAAAATGATCGCAATTATATGTTTTGGTTCTTGCAACTGTTTACTGGTAGGGAACTATTAGCTCGATTCGTCTCGACTTTTTCCCACATTTTCTGTGCTACTTGCATAAAATATCTTGTCCTGTTATGGCAAACCGCTCGCAAACAAGCTTGTTAGCAATTTGGTTTCCCAGTAGCTTACGGTAAACATCATTCAACAGCATGTTGTGGTACGGTAATACGGTTCCCTTGAATTTGATCAAGACTTTAAATAGGTACATGTACCTAACCTACTCAAACAATTTTAGAATGTGTGTACTTAAAGTCACGTCGAGCATGTTTCTGCATGGAAATCGCATGTGCGTGCATACATGTTGTGCAATAATAAGGAATTCGTTGGCATCGTCTCAACCTCTAGATATGCACTGGTCATAGGTCACTTTCAAGAATCGCCAAATAATTAATAAACTATTTTATGTTGCTCGTATTCTGTAGGCAGTCTAATGCTGTATTTCCCTGTGTGAGGTAGCAAATTGCAATTCCCTTGGAACCGCAACTCTATAAGCTAGGGCTTAATAGTTCTTCTTCTTGTAATGCTGACTCCTATCGGAGGTTGGCAACCATTAGGGCTATCTGCACCTTAGACGCTGCGGCACGGAACAATGATCGGGTACTTTTCCCGTACCATTGGCGTAGGTTTTTAAGCCACGATGTTCTTCTCCGACCAGGTGGTCTTCGGCCATTTATTTTTACTTGGATAATGAGCTGCAGGAGTTCGTATTTTCTACTCCTAAAGATATGGTCAAAATACTCCAGCTTCCGTAATTTTATGGTCTTATGAATTTCAAGATCTTTGCCTAGCCTCGGCATAATAGTGTTGGAAATAATATACGTGCCTATAAATAACCTTAATTACCTAAACCTGAATATTACGGCACCTGAACAGTATGTTATTTCTTTACAAACGTGACCACACGCTCGCGCATTAAACACAGCCGGTGTAACACCAAACATGAGGTGTATGATATATAATACCTATCTATTTTGCAACAAAGCGCAGCTGTTAATTGCCGCACACGTTCCGATGTGTTGTTTATGTAGTGGGATATAACAACCATTATTAGGTTTCTAATAAAACTAACATAGATTTGACCACAAATTTTGTTTGCCTGCAGTAATTCCCGATTGCAACTTATCGTTGTAGTTATTTGCTCTATACGTAGAAACCTATTTAATTTGTTACTCCAGTTGTCCGTTATTGTAATTTGCAAGAAAAAAAAATGTTTGAAAAAGAACTGTTTTACTCCTTAATTTGAATAAACTTCTTCACTTTGAGTAGTATGGTTTGATTTAATTTCAAATACATATTAGATCAAAAGTTTCTACTTACGAGTATTTACTTACTGATGTGATGACTGACGACGTTAGCTAAAATCTTAATACAAAGAAGTAAATTAACATTTCAAGTTTTCTACGTCTATTTGATCAAAACATTTTATGTTTGGAAAGAATTTATACTTGCAAACTAATTTGTAATTCCAAATAGTAGCTTCTTGTTTTAGTTTTATAGGAAACCGACCCTTACAAAAATTTGACAATTAACACATTAACACAATCTTTGATATCAGCAACAATGTAATTCAGCTACCTACCCTGTAATGAATCTAATCCGAAGTCAACAGATCGAAAGTTGGTTTAATCAAGATATTATAATAGTTAACATGTGGATTGATTATTATTTATTACTAGATGATGCCCGTGACTTCGTCCGCGCGAGTTAAGTTTTTTTTAATTCCCGCGGGAAATCTTTAATTTTCAGGGATAAAATGTATAATATTATATATGCTTATCCAGGTATGAGCTATCTCCATTCCAAAGGAGGTTGGCGAATTTTGACCCAGCATTTTTAAAAACCGTTTAGATTCAGAAAACATTTAATTTTAATTAATATTTTTCAGAGTATTTTTTTGTGTAATTACCCCATATTATTGGAAATTGGGGATCAAAAATATAATTATTCACAAGTACACATTATAAATTAAACCGTTACATGGCAATACAAGTGAATATCTTATTTCTCCCAACTTTATTTGATAGACTTTTATTAATTAGGGTTCCGTACCAAAATGGTAAAAATGGAACCCTTATGGTGAGACTTTCTCCGTCCGTCCGTCCGTCCGTCTCTCACAGTCGATTATTTCAGTAACTATTAAAGCTATCGACATGAAATTTGGCATAGTTTTGTATAATGGTGGCCCAACATCATTGGAATAAAGAAAAATCGAAAATTATTTTTAGTTTTATTAAAAAAGGGGGAAAATCGGGGGTTTGAAATTTCAAAGTAAAATAACTTACCGAGTGGGATATCATATGAAAGGCCTTTACTTGTGCATTCTAAAACAGTTTTTTATTTATTTCTAGATATAATAGTTTTTGATTAATCGGTCAAAATGTCAAAAAAAAATACCTTCCCCCCCCCCCCCCTATCTCCGAAGTTTACCAATCGAAAAATCTGAAATAATTATGGTCAATAGAGGTTTATGTATATTTTACAGGAAAAATAAAAGCAACGCGAAATTTGTTTTAGTTTGATTAAAAAAGGGGGAAAATCGGGGGTTTGAAATTTCAAAGTAAGAAAATTATACCGAGTGGGGTATCATATGAAAGGCCTTTACTTGTGCATTCTAAAACAGTTTTTTATTTATTTCTATATATAATAGTTTTTGAGTAATCGGCCAAAATGTCGAAAAAAATACCGTTCCCCCCCCCCCCCCCCCCCCCTTATCTCCGAAGTTTACCAATAGAAAAATCTGAAATAATTATGGTCAATAGATCTTTATGTATATTTTACAGGAAAAATAAAATCAACGCGAAAATTATTTTAGTTTGATTAAAAAAGGGGGAAAATCGGGGGTTTGAAATTTCAAAGTAAGATAACTATACCGAGTGGGGTATCATATGAAAGGCCTTTACTTGTGCATTCTAAAACAGTTTTTTATTTATTTCTAGATATAATAGTTTTTGATTAATCGACCAAAGTGTCGAAAAAAATACCGTTCCGCCCCCCTTATCTCCGAAGTTTACTAATCGAAAAATCTGAAATAATTATGGTCAATAGAGGTTTATGTATATTTTACAGGAAAAATAAAAGCAACGCGAAAATTATTTTAGTTTGATTAAAAAAGGGGGAAAATCGGGGGTTTGAAATTTCAAAGTAAGATAACTATACCGAGTGGGGTATCATATGAAAGGCCTTTACTTGTGCATTCTAAAACAGTTTTTTATTTATTTCTAGATATAATAGTAAAGTGTCGAAAAAAATACCGTTCCCCCCCCCCCCCTTATCTCCGAAGTTTACTAATCGAAAAATCTGAAATAATTATGGTCAATAGAGGTTTATGTATATTTTACAGGAAAAATAAAAGCAACGCGAAAATTATTTTAGTTTGATTAAAAAAGGGGGAAAATCGGGGGTTTGAAATTTCAAAGTAAGATAACTATACCGAGTGGGGTATCATATGAGAGGCCTTTACTTGTGCATTCTAAAACAGTTTTTTATTTATTTCTAGATATAATAGTTTTTTGATTAATCGGCAAAGTGTCGAAAAAAATACCGTTCCCCCCCTTATCTCCGAAGTTTACTAATCGAAAAATCTGAAATAATTATGGTCAATAGAGGTTTATGTATATTTTACAGGATTTTTATATTCCATCCCATTAATCAGACGCATTCCTCGAGGATCACGCCATTCAGTTTCATGTTCGCTAAAAAAAACCATAGATAATGTCATCACTCATAACACCTGTCGAAGCTGGGAGCTGCTGCTCACTTTCGCGTACCGCACGCTACACGCGGATAAGAGTCAAAACCTCTCCCTTACACAGAAAATAAAAAATAACTGCACATTAAATGACAGCAACATTTATAATACTAACATACAGTTAAATCCACTACACGTGACACATACACAATGTGATGCTATCACATTGTGTATGTGTGTATGTGTATCACATTATGTGTGTGTGAACCTGATGCTATCTGGACGAGTACCCCATGAAATAACTAAAACCTTATATGGAGCAAATTTATGTGCCTTAAAAAAAAGGATGGTGGTATTCGTCCCATAGCAGTGGGTTCAACGATTCGGCGCGTCGTTTCCAAAATTTGCTGTAAAAAAATTCTTCCTTTAATATCTTCTAATTTTGTCCCAATTCAGTTAGGCTTTGGGGTAAAGGGGGGATGCGAAGCAGCTGTTCACGCTGCTCGCACATTCCTCCTTAACTCCCGGGAGGAGGTACTCCTTAAAATTGATGTGAAGAATGCCTTCAATTCAGTGGATCGGGGGGTCCTCCTCTCAGAAGTAAAAAATAAATTTCCACAGTTTTTCCCATACTTGGCGCAGTGCTACCGGGAACCTTCAAAGCTCATACACAAAAAGAATGTTCTGAGCTCCGCTGTCGGCTGTCAGCAGGGGGATCCGCTTGGACCAGTTATTTTTAGTTTGGCCATACACCCTATAATTTCGGTTCTAAATTCCAAATTCAATGTTTGGTATTTGGATGATGGAACCTTGGGCGGCGAAGTGAGTTCGGTTTTGGAGGATTTAGAAATAATTATATCAAAATTTAAAACTATTGGCTTGGAACTTAACTTTGATAAATGTGAAATTTATATTCCAAATTCTTGTATTTAAATTATTTTGTATAAAATTTATATTCAAAATTTTATACAAAATATTCTATCTGAAATCTTAAATTGTCCGATAGATGATCAAGTTTGGGCCCAGGCTTCTCTTCCGATCAGGTATGGAGGTCTGGGAATCCGCAAAATTTCTAGTGTCTCTCTGCCAGCTTTTCTTTCCTCTGCTTATAGTACACACACTCTCTTTGAAAAAATTATATCCCAGTCTTTGGGATCAATTGAGGTGTCGTACTTGGCAGAGGCAAGAAATGGTTGGTCAGCGATTAGCCCAAATCAATTGCCGGTTTCTCTTCCTTCCCAGAGACAGTGGGATGACATTATTTGTAAAAAAACTTTTGACGCAATGTTAATGCAAGCAAATTCTAAAGACCGTGCTCGTCTTCTCGCTGTCTCTGCGAAAGAATCCGGACACTGGCTCCATGCTATCCCTTCTGCTAATCTGGGCACTCTTTTAAACCACGCCACTCTTACAGTGATAGTTGGTCTTAGGCTTGGCGCCAAAATAACCCAGCCTCACCGTTGCCACTGCGGTGACCACGTCGACGCTTACGGTCATCACGGGCTCTCCTGTTCGAAGAGCGCTGGTCGTTTCTCCCGCCACAATGCCCTCAACGACATCATCCGCAGGTCTTTTGCTACTGCTCACGTGCCAGCTGTATTAGAACCTATTGGTTTGGCACGTAGTGATGGCAAGAGACCTGATGGTATGACGCTTGTTCCTTGGAGGACAGGGAGGTCGCTTGTGTGGAATGCCACCTGTGTAGATACTCTAGCTGCTTCCCACATCCATGCGACCTCCTCTGTGGCGGGTGCAGCGGCTACTAGCGCCGAACAGGCTAAGAGGCGCAAATATGAAAAACTTGACAGTGGTTTCATATTTGCACCTTTTGGTGTAGAGACCCTGGGGCCGTGGGGCCCGGAGGCTCGCGCACTTTTTTTAGAGATATCAAGAAAAGTGATCGAGTCTACCGGGGATCCAAGAGCTGGCAGCTACCTTGGCCAAAGGATTAGCTTGGCTATCCAAAGAGGTAATGCTGCCAGCATCTTGGGTACTATGCCACACTGCGGTGGCTTGGATGGGGTTTTAGATTTTAATTAGTTTTTATTTTAGTTTTAATTTTAGAATTAAATCTAGGTTTAATATAGTATTGTATATTTTAGAATTAAATTTAGGTTTAATATAGAATTGTATACGGTTAATTATATTGTGTAAGTAAATAAAAAACTAAGTAAATAAATTGTATGTAAAAATATGTAATAAGAAGATGACTACACATTAAAAAAAAATTACAGGAAAAATAAAAGCAACGCGAAAATTATTTTAGTTTGATTAAAAAAGGGGGAAAATCGGGGGTTTGAAATTTCAAAGTAAGATAACTATACCGAGTGGGGTATCATATGAAAGGCCTTTACTTGTGCATTCTAAAACAGTTTTTTATTTATTTCTAGATATAATAGTTTTTGATTAATCGGCCAAAGTGTCGAAAAAAATACCGTTCCCCCCCTTATCTCCGAAGTTTACTAATCGAAAAATCTGAAATAATTATGGTCAATAGAGGTTTATGTATATTTTACAGGAAAAATAAAAGCAACGCGAAAATTATTTTAGTTTGATTAAAAAAGGGGGAAAATCGGGGGTTTGAAATTTCAAAGTAAGATAACTATACCGAGTGGGGTATCATATGAAAGGCCTTTACTTGTGCATTCTAAAACAGTTTTTTATTTATTTCTCGATATAATAGTTTTTGATTAATCGGCCAAAGTGTCGAAAAAAATACCGTTCCCCCCCCCCCCCCCCCCCCTATCTCCGAAGTTTACTAATCGAAAAATCTGAAATAATTATGGTCAATAGAGGTTTATGTATATTTTACAGGAAAAATAAAAGCAACGCGAAAATTATTTTAGTTTGATTAAAAAAGGGGGAAAATCGGGGGTTTGAAATTTCAAAGTAAGATAACTATACCGAGTGGGGTATCATATGAAAGGCCTTTACTTGTGCATTCTAAAACAGTTTTTTATTTATTTCTCGATATAATAGTTTTTGATTAATCGGCCAAAGTGTCGAAAAAAATACCGTCCCCCCCCCCCCCCCCCCCTATCTCCGAAGTTTATTAATCGAAAAATCTGAAATAATTATGGTCAATAGAGGTTTATGTATATTTTACAGGAAAAATAAAATCAACGCGAAAATTATTTTAGTTTAATTAAAAAAGGGGGAAAATCAGTGGTTTGAAATTTCAAAGTAAGATAATTATACCGAGTGGGGTATCATATGAAAGGCCTTTACTTGTGCATTCTAAAACAGTTTTTTATTTATTTCTATATATAATAGTTTTTGAGTAATCGGCCAAAATGTCGAAAAAAATACCGTTCCCCCCCCCTTATCTCCGAAGTTTACCAATCGAAAAATCTGAAATAATTATGGTCAATAGAAGTTTATGTATATTTTACAGGAAAAATAAAACCAACGCTCTAACTAGCATAGTTTTTTTTATATTAACAATAAACCTCTACAAACAAAGTTAACGATAAATAAGCAAATTAATATAATATTATCGTTTTACTTTTACTTTTTGAGTACGGAACCCTCGGTGCGCGAGTCCGACTCGCACTTGGTCGGCTTTTTTGTACTATGAATGCTTTGTTGAGGTCTGTTAAGTTTCCCCAAATTATGAGGCCACAACGGAGCACTGAAGACACGTACGCATGGTATGCCGTAAGAGCAGTATTTAAACCAGTAGTCTTTACAAGTGTACGCAGCACGTACACAAATCTATTTAGTTTATTACATACGTAATTTATATTGTATTTCCATGAACAATGTTGATCAATTTGTGTATTCCCAAACAATCTATCTGTCACTTCATTTATTTTATTTCCCTTATAGTTAATCCTAATGTCTTTTATTGTAATGTCTAAATTGAATAAAATTAGTTTTATTGATGTTAATGCATAGATTATTAAACTCGAGCCATTCAATTATTGATATCAGTGTGTACTGTGTTATTAATGGCAGATTTGAATTTATTTATATCATTATTACAGTTCTAGTTGGGACTACGCCCCAATTCCAAAAATTAGTATATTTATACTAAAGTAGTTCAAAATCAACACGGTATGGAAATGAAGAAACCATTATACTTTCGCAGTCAGTGATTGCATTACTGCGACTTAAAACACTAGTGGCGCCATCTAGAGGTGTGACAACAATTGATCGTCAATATTTTAAATAATTACTCTGCCTTCGAAAATGATTAAAACTTATTTCTTTAGTGCTTATTTCTTTAGCGCTTAACATTTTACAGGAAAAATAAAATCAACGCTCTAATTAGCATAGTTATTTTTTTTATATTAACAATAAACCTCTACAAACAAAGTTAACGATAAATAAGCAAATTAATATAATATTATCGTTTTACTTTTACTTTTGGACTCGGTGCGCGAGTCCGACTCGCACTTAGCCGTTTTTTTTTGTTCGTCTGGTTTACTAGAACAAGTAGGAGAAGTTTGATTTTTTTTGAACTTCAGTGTTCAGTTCAGTTCGTCTGGGTCAGAAACTCTATGGAATTCGCCAATCTCCTTTCAAGCCAATCGGTTCATTCGTTGTGGCGTTAAAGAGTAACAAACATCCATCCGTCCATACATCCATCCTCAAAACTTTTGCATTTATAATACTACTAGATGACTAGATGACTTGATGAAGATGACTAGAAGATGCCTGCGACTTCGCCCGCGTGGATTGAGGTTTTTTGATTCTCGCGGGACCTCTTTAATTTTCCAGGATAGAATGTAGCCTATGTGTTAATCCTGGGTATGAGCTATCTCTATTCCCAGCCAAATCGGTTCATTCGTTGTGAAGTTATAGAGTAACAAACATCCATCCATCCATACATCCTCACAAACTTTTGCATTTATAATATCAGTAGGATTTATATTTATAACATTAAGTAAGAACTAAGATTAGTAGGTTTCACACATTTTGGATCACCTGTCTGGATTGTATTTTCGACCTTCAATCTGTATAGATATTGGACTAGATAGGGTGTTAATACTGACCGTTAGTCAGTTTCCACTTCAGTAAGGCATAGCTCACGTAACCCGGGAGCATGTAGCAGACGTTATCCACAGTTGGCAAGTGCACGTACCACACGCTCAATTGCACTTTTTGAACCAAACCCCAAGCCCCTGGTGCGAGAGATTTTATAGAAGCTTTTGATATAAGCTAGCTGATGCCCCCGACTTCGTCCGCGTGGATGTAGTTTAAAAAATCCCTCGAGAACTCTTTGATTTTCCGGGATAAAAAGGAGCATATGTCACTCTCCAGGTCCTCAACTATACCCATGCAAAAAATCACGTCGATCCGTAACTCTGTTGCGGCGTGATTGAAGGAAAAACCGACAAACCAACAAACAAACATACTTTCGCATTTATAGTATTAGTATGCCGTATTAGTAAGGAAGAATATAAAGGCGATCTAATTAAATTTTAGAACACAAAAGCTACTATTGTAACTTAAATATGATAGTTAGATATATTTCCTCTGGGACTTTTTTGTAGAAAATAATGAGTATTTTAATCATGTAGTACATCATTTTTATGTATCATCAATAGTTTTCTCAGCACACGCCAAATAATGCATTTTATAGGCAAAATTTTCCTACTTTTGGTTATATTATTGCAATTTTCAATCTTTTCAAAAAATGCAATTTTTTCAAGGATCACTAATTTTTTGGCAATAAATTATAGCCTATGTTACTTCGTGATAACTTAGCTTTCTATTGGTGAAAAAAAAACTTGAGAGGTGTCAAGGGACACCCGGATGGAACGTAGTTCCTTTCGATTACATTGTGTTCGGTATTTTCGCGGTACAACATTGAGTCTCCGTAGCCTAGTGGCTCCGGCAGTCGCCTAACAGTTCAAAGTCGATGGTTCGAATCCCAGCTCGACAGACCGAATTTTCCATTTTCAATTTTATTTTAAACAATTTCTACATGTGGAACCTTTCCCTAATTTTTTATAACTTATAAGTTATAAAAAATCGGCCAAGTGCGAGTCGGGCCTCGCTCTTTTAGGGTTCCGTTAAAAAAAATTAAATTAAAATATTTCCATCTACCCACCTACCCATTTTAATTTATTTTTTTTAATTTAATTTAATTTTTATTATTTGTTATAGCGGCAATAGAAATACATAATAATTATGTGAAAATTTAATCTGTCTATCTATTACGGTTTACGAGATACAGCCCGCTGACAGACGGACGGACGGACGGACAGCGTAGGCTTAGTAATAGGGTCCCTTTGGTACCCTTTGGGTACGGAACCCTAAAAATTAGGGAAAAATTCCACATGTAGAAATTATAATGTTGTATCGCGAAAATACCGAACACAATGCAAAATTCACATTCAACAAAAAAGTGTCGGTTTCACAAATATGTCGAGTGTCGGTTCCTTATTTTTTTCCGTCTAGCCCCCTTCCGTACCGCGCGATAAGGAACTTACGACGTTCCAATAATTAAAATCGGCCCAGTAGTTACAGAGCCTATTCGGTACAAACAAACAAACAAACAAAAATCTTTCCTCTTTATAATATTAGTATAGATTAGCTATAATGCGGATGTTTGCCAACTCAAATAAATAATCAGCAACTCTCAAAACGCCCGCTTAATAAATGGGTAAAGCAGTGATGGCCCAGTGGTTAGGACTGCGGTCTCCTATTCGGGGGGTCGCAGGTTCTATCCCTAACACGTACCCCGAATTTTCGGAGTTAAGTGTGTTTAAACAATTAATTATCACATGCTTCAACGGTGAAGAAAAACATCGTGAGGAAACCTGCACGCTTGAGAGTTCACCATAATGTTCTCAAAGGAGTATGAAGTCTACCAATTCGCATTGGGCCAGCGCAGCGTGGTAGACTATGGCCTAGCCTATAACTCTTGTCTGAGAGGAGACTTGCGCTTAGTACTGAGACATTAATGTGATGGGTTGCTCACTAACATGATGATATGAAATAGCGAAAGCTCTGACTAAAGCTCCAGTAGATTTGGAGATAGCTCGCTTCGTTTGTAGCGTTATACCAGCTACCCTTTCCTTATAATAATTACTTATGTATATTCGATTTTTTTTAAGCAGTGATAGTCTAGTGGTTAGGACTGTGGTCTCCTATTCGGGGGGTCGCAGGTTCGATCCCGGGTACGCACCTCTGACTTTTCGAAGTCAAGTGCGTTTAAGCAATTAAATATCACTTGCTTCGACGGTGAAGGAAAACATCGTGAGGAAACCTGCACATCTGAGAGTTCTTCATAATGTTCTCGAAGGTGTGTGAAGTCCACCAATTCGCATTGGGTCAGCGTGGTGGACTATGGCCTATAACCCTTCTCTGAGAGGAGACCTGCGCTCAGTAGTGAGCCGTTGATGGGTTGCTAATGATGATGAATGATTCGAATTTTGCTTGAAAAACGTCGAACATATACGCACGTGGCGACCTAGCATAATCATTATGAGTGACTAACGCCGCACGCGTGTACGCCTCCTCTCGCTCAACATTTTCTATGGATTGACCTATTTTACCGCTTGCATTTGCGGCAAAGATTTAGCCGCGTCTTTGACCCGTATACACTAAATTTCAGTCCACAGTATAAATATCGCCATTAAGTTTCTAGCTTTAACGTTTTAAGCTGTATTTTTCCAGGTATTTTACTCGCTAGAATGTTTAACTAACCCCATGCTAATTACCTATGTATATTTTATTGCAAAACAAAATGCAATCATTTTCAGTCGCTCTTTTAAATAAACATTTCCTATGATCTAGTGAACTGGCTTTTGATCTAAGAAGAGCAGTATTAAATAGTCCTCAGAATGAGATAATCGTTTAGCCTTGGCTTCGTAGAGTGTCGACTCCGTCACTGATTCTGATTAATAGTATATTAATGAACTTTACAACGCTTGATGTTTAATATATGTATATGTACTGCCGGGTACTGTCTTTATGCTTTGGAGCCGCGATAGTTTCGCCAAATCTTTTGAGGAGTTTTGGCTTTAGCTAAACCTCCTCAAACGATTACTTAAGTTTACGAACTACTTAAGTTTACTATATAAGTAAATACAAATAACAAATACACAAACTGTGCTGCGCTTTGTGCAAACCATTTTATAATAGTGTAACACAAAGCTCTCTGTGTAATAACTACGAGTATATAATGTACAAAGAAAATCACCATATCGCCCCATCAATCACGCCTGACCTGCTTCTTGATGGGTAATAATAATAGTAATGTACCTACCGAGTATGAAGAGTTACATATTGTTTACTGACCACTCCTGTTATTACTTTTACGATGCATGAGGAGCGACGAGTGATACCAGTTGATTATTCTTAGCAACATTGATCTGAATCGGTAACTGATGGGTGACCGACATGGGCCCTGATTCTGTAACTCAGTGGCTATCAAAAAATGATTGCCACTGACATATTTTTTATCAATTGAAGGTTTGCTACGAAAAGTATCATTTTATTTTCATAGCAAACCTTCAATGGATAAAAAATATAATATGTCAGTGGCTATCATTTTTAGATAGCAATTGAGTTACAGAATCAGGACCCTGGCCTTTTCGTTTCCTCCGTGCCTGTGATAGTATTTAAACTATCGATTTCATAATATAATCACTTAAATCTGATAATAATTGTATTGTCCCAAGTCTAATAATAATTATTGGAAGGTTGGAAGGGATTTGATTTTAGGATAGAAGTCAGTTAGGGAGTTACATTCATTTCTGGCTGGTGCAATTGTGTAAAAAGCTAAAAAAGCCCACCCGTGCGAAGCCGGGAAGAATCAGCAAGTTGTAATAATATAACCTGTACGTAACTAAAGCAAACTTCTATAATATTCTTGTAAAGTACCCGGCGATATATATTGCACATCGGCCTTTGGAATAAAACGCTATTCTATTCTATTCACAGTTCGACTGCATTTTTTTTTTATATATGTTACGTGATGTGCTCGCCGATTGTGAAGAGATTTCAGTAATTACTACGTGAATTTCTGGCTAGCTTTCCTTGCAATAGAATAGAATAGCGTTTTATTCCAAAGGCCGATGTGCAATATATATCGCCGGGTACTGTAATTCAAACTCCCACGATGTGCAACTCCTTCGTAGACGCCGAATTTACACTAAAGCACATTATTAAGCTGAAAATAATGTCAGCTGGGAGAGTAAACACAGACATTCTACGTCCAACTTTCCAAGTTCAACGGGAGGGCGGTCTTGAAAATTTGAAGTGTAAAATAAAGCTTTGACGACCCCCTAACGTAGTGGTGAGCCATGTGGTCTTATAATGTAAAGGTCTAGGATTCTATTCCTTCATGGGCAACTGAGAATTTATAATTTCTTAACTGTTTCTGGTCTGGCCTGGCAGGGGCTTGGCGCAATTTAACGTTCCGGTACGATGCCTCGTAAAAACCGTTTATGAGTATGATTATACTAACAACTCAAGTTAGCCCGCTGCCATCTTAGCCTTCAAAATTCAAATTCATTTATTTGCTAGGGTACAAGATTGCCAGTAGTCAATTGTTATGGATACCAGCAGGTGACATCACAGTACCTTCAAAATGAATAAATATATTAATTTTAATAATATTATAAGAATAAATGAATTAATCTTAGAATAAATAATCCTAGAAATGCAATAGTCTTCGCGGTGATAAGCCACTTTTAGTAAGCCTGTAAAGGTCGCAGAAAATTATTAAAAATTAACGTACGCGGTGATAAGCCACTTTTAGTAAGCCTGTAAAGGCGGCAGAAAATTATTAAAAACTAGCTGATGCCCGCGACTTTGTCCGCGTGGATTTAGTTTTTAAAGTCCCTCGGGAACTCCTTGATTTTCCGGGATAAAAAGTAGCCTAGATGTTGACCCGAGTAATAAGCTACCACGGTATAAAATTTTGTAGAAATCTGTGCGGTAGTTTTTACGTGAAAGAAGGACAAACAAACAGACAAACAGACAAAAATTAAATAAAAATCTGTTTTGGGCTCAGTATCGATAGTAAAGCATCCCCCAATTAAAATTTTCAAAATATATTAAATGTACAGAAATCTTCCAGTTACAGTTTTATTATATGTATAGATTAATTTACTGTGCTGTAAAAGGGTGTCATAATTCATCCCAATAACCATCAAAAACGTAATTAACCGTACCAGTAAAGAAAATAATTAAATGGCACTCACACATTCATTGCTTGTTTTGAGCCTACGTTTGGAGCGGAACTTTGTTAGAAACTCCCGATCAATGAGAACCTAAGGAATTAATGATAAAATTAATTCACATAAAAATGCATGTAGGTACAATGTTTACAGAATATCGAGCATTATAAAGTTTGCCAGTTCTAGTATATATGATTAATACAATTAATTTAAAATTACATAGCACAAAGATCATTAATTAATCAAGAATCAACTTGTTATCGGATAAAATAAACTCTAGTTAGTCCGAGGAAATGAATAAGGTAATAATAAAAACAAAAGTCTCATAAGTAGTCGTAGAAACAGTCACTGAACCGTACTTTACGAGCAATACGAGGTAGAAAAGTACGTAGGTACCTAAATTAATGAATGCGTCGTCGAATACACCCAACCATCCTAAACTGCTCAAACATCGCCAAGCTATTAAGAATTAAGGATGTGGGTGCAGTTAATGATGACAATGAACCTATAAATGTATTTTTATTTGTTGAAGCTATGCAAGCTTAAAGTGGTCAAGTCAAGTCCAAGAGATCTTGACAATTTTACCGAATAAAGAAATTAATGGAACTTTTGTTAAGAGCACTATTACATTTCGCATCCCTCTCTCTCGCACATTCTAATATTTTCAATGATTGTAACAATCTCAGATACTTTTGACATTTACACAAGTTTAAGAAATCAGTTAAAACTAATCTCATGAAAAAAGCATATTATGCAATTGAAGACTATTTAGATGATAAAAAAACCGGCCAAGTGCGAGTCGGACTCGCGCACCGAGGGTTCCATACTCCAAAAGTAAAAGTAAAACGATAATATTATATTAATTTGCTTATTTATCGTTAACTTTGTTTGTAGAGGTTTATTGTTAATATAAAAAAAACTATGCTAGTTAGAGCGTTGGTTTTATTTTTCCTGTAAAATATACATAAACCTCTATTGAACATAATTATTTCAGATTTTTCGATTGGTAAACTTCGGAGATAAGGGGGGGGAAACGGTATTTTTTTCGACATTTTGGCCGATTACTCAAAAACTATTATATATAGAAATAAATAAAAAACTGTTTTAGAATGCACAAGTAAAGGCCTTTCATATGATACCCCACTCGGTATAATTATCTTACTTTGAAATTTCAAACCCCTGATTTTCCCCCTTTTTTAATTAAACTAAAATAATTTTCGCGTTGATTTTATTTTTCCTGTAAAATATACATAAACCTCTATTGACCATAATTATTTCAGATTTTTTGTTTGGTAAACTTCGGAGATAAGGGGGGGGGGAACGGTATTTTTTTCGACATTTTGGCCGATTACTCAAAAACTACTATGTCTAGAAATAAATAAAAAACTGTTTTAGAATGCACAAGTAAAGGCCTTTCATATGATACCCCACTCGGTATAGTTATCTTACTTTGAAATTTCAAACCCCCGATTTTCCCCCTTTTTTAATCAAACTAAAATAATTTTCGCGTTGCTTTTATTTTTCCTGTAAAATATACATAAACCTCTATTGACCATAATTAATTCAGATTTTTTGATTGGTAAACTTCGGAGATAAGGGGGGGGGAACGGTATTTTTTTCGACATTTTGGCCGATTAATCAAAAACTATTATATATAGAAATAAATAAAAAACTGTTTTAGAATGCACAAGTAAAGGCCTTTCATATGATACCCCACTCGGTATAATTATCTTACTTTGAAATTTCAAACCCCTGATTTTCCCCCTTTTTTAATTAAACTAAAATAATTTTCGCGTTGATTTTATTTTTCCTGTAAAATATACATAAACCTCTATTGACCATAATTATTTCAGATTTTTTGTTTGGTAAACTTCGGAGATAAGGGGGGGGAACGGTATTTTGTTCGACATTTTGGCCGATTACTCAAAAACTACTATGTCTAGAAATAAATAAAAAACTGTTTTAGAATGCACAAGTAAAGGCCTTTCATATGATACCCCACTCGGTATAGTTATCTTACTTTGAAATTTCAAACCCCCGATTTTCCCCCTTTTTTAATCAAACTAAAATAATTTTCGCGTTGCTTTTATTTTTCCTGTAAAATATACATAAACCTCTATTGACCATAATTAATTCAGATTTTTTGATTGGTAAACTTCGGAGATAAGGGGGGGGGAACGGTATTTTTTTCGACATTTTGGCCGATTAATCAAAAACTATTATATATAGAAATAAATAAAAAACTGTTTTAGAATGCACAAGTAAAGGCCTTTCATATGATACCCCACTCGGTATAGTTATTTTACTTTGAAATTTCAAACCCCCGATTTTCGCCCTTTTTTAATAAAACTAAATATAATTTTCGATTTTTCTTTATTCCAATGATGTTGGGCCACTATTATACACAACTATGCCAAATTTCATGTCGATAGCTTTAATAGTTACTGAAATAATCGACTGTGACAGACGGACGGAGAAAGTCTCACCATAAGGGTTCCATTTTTACCATTTTGGTATGGAACCCTAAAAAGCGTGGACATAATTCGTTCCAGCGATTCATGAGACAGCAGGTGGTAATTGAACTGTATAACTATTCTATTGAATTGTAAACTTATTTTGAAAAGTGCAACTGCCGAGTTTCTTGCTGGTTCTTCTCGGCAGGAACGGCATTTCGAACCAGTGGTAGACTCATCGACGATTCAAAACCACTTGTAAAAAAGTTTATTTGAATAAAAAACATTTCTCTTCTATTCTAATATTTATTTATTTATTCTATTTATTTATTTATTTATATATTTATTTAAACAATTTATTTATTTATTTATTAATATTTGGTCAATTATTATCTTCGGAAATTAAATTACGGATAATTTAGACATATTTTTTAATATTAATAGGTAATATTTTTAATATAATCCCAGATCATCTCATCCCACTAATATTTTTTTCTTAACTCATCCCATTCGTATTCTTAACTCATCTCACAGCAATTATTTGTTATTTTTGTTCCATGAGTATTCTTAATTCATCCCGCTGTAATTATTATTTTTAAAACCTGTGATATTGAGTACAGTCCGACAAAAATATTATGTTGAATATGAATTGTATTTTAAAATCAAAAACATGTAAAAATCTACATCAAAAAAGCAAATAAAGTTACCGCTAAATAAAACTTAAACAAAATAAAAGTATATGTATAGTCATATAAAACATTTATAAAAATCAACATTCACAGAATAACAGTCATAGGTGCATAAAACTAAAGCTAGTTATTTATAAAACATATCCCTTGATCCCTTGTTCATGTAATGAAAGGTAAGTAAAGGTAAGAAAATAAGTCTTGATGGGCTGGTATTGGTTCTCCTTCTTTACTCTGCTTAACTCTTTCTTTGCATTTGTGCAAAGTTTTTTGAACTGTATTATTTGCTTCACTTGGCGTGCAACTATGATTGTTTTCTTTTAATATATCTTCATTTTTTATTTTATATTGCCAGAGCAGTCAGGCGATTTTACGCAACGCCATATTATACTTCCATCTTTATTAATTCTTTTTTTGTGAAATTGATAACCGTTATATAATAAGATTTGACGGCCTCGTTGGTGATTCCACATACTTTAATAAACTGTCACTCTCTTGGTCCATTTTAAAATACAACACCGTGCACTTAGTTACTAATAGTAATAAACTGATAAGATGCTCTTTTGTAACATCACGGGTTAAATAAACTACCTCAAAGCGTTGAAAACAGATTTAGGTAGGTTGCAGGACTACTTGTGACCCCTTTCCTTCTTTAAACAAAACGTATTGTTATCTCTATTGCTCTTATTCACCGCTATATCGAAAGCTATTGTCATCTCTTTTACTTAACTCTAGTACAATAATAATTATTGTAAAAGTTGCCAATATTTATCTTTTTAAGTTTTTTCAATGGTAGGTATAAATGAGTACAATATTTTATTTCAAATGCATTTTTATGCTAACTATACATAATTGTTCGAATTTTTAGGTAATTTTTGTTTTGGGATGAGTAAAGAATACATTTGGGTTGAGTTAAGAAAATAAATACAAATAATGTAGTGGGTTGAGACTTGAGATAGGAATAACAGTTTTGGATGAGTTAAGAAAAAAATATTAGTAGGATGAGATTATGTGGGATGAATCAAGAACAACCCTTTTAATAAATAGCATATACCTAGTTTTTGATAGAGAATAAGAGCGATAAAAGTTAATAGTAGTTGTAGTCGCCCTTTTTTTCTATCAAAATCTAGCTAGGTATATATGTATATCATAATAAAAGTATAAAAATATCCGTAATTTAACTGTCGAAAGATAATAAATAATTGACCAAATTCTGTCAAAGTATCCGAGATTTTTACAATGATTGAAAATGTTAGAATGTCTTGTTGTCTAGATTATCACAGAGATCTTTAGATTTCTTTAAATATTTTTAAATTATTCAGATTCCAGAATAGAAGACAAATTAGATATTTTAATAATTTTATATACAGGTCATACTCGTATGATGTAAGATATGACATAGATGAAAAATAAAATCTAACTAGCTGTGAAAGATATAAAATCATTGTTTTTTAACAATTCCATCTTCTTTACTTATTTTAATGACCTATTTCTTTTCGATGCCAATTGGGTAGGTAATTATTTTAAGTTCATCAATAAGGCATAGGCATATAATTAGTTCAAAAAAACCTGTTGAGTTGCATGAACAAGCGAAAGTAGTGTTACGTAAACCGCAATGAAATTCTAAAGATTTTCCAACGTACGAGAGGTTTGCCTAATTGGAGCATAAAATGCTTTCAACAGCTCTCTAGTTCAAAACAATAGATGTTTGTATACGTACGAATTAAGGACGACCGCTGTTTAAGTATGTTTATAACAACTCCCGTGCCGTGCATGTAGTTGTAAACAGGGAATGGATGAAATAAAGCTTTTTAACGTGTGGGGGACGGACGGTAAGGGCTGAAAATAGAATTGTTGCCAGCACACTAAAAATTATTCAAAACATTGCGTTAGTCACGCTCACGAAAATATTTTTGCATATATATACAAGTACATTATGGTTAATTGGAACGTTTTGTTGGGAAAGTGGATGTGAAATTTACTGATGACTATTAGTGAATAATTTTATTATTAAACATTTAATTTATTGTTTACTCCATAATAATATTCCGGCGACTTCGTTCGCGTGGAGTTAGGTTTTTAATATCCCTCGGTATCACTTTAATTTTTCGGGATAAAAAATCTGTCACTCTCCCGGTCCACAACTATATCCTAATAATCATGTTGGTCCTTTGCTCTGTGATTGATGGACAAACCCACAAACAAACACACTTTCACATTTATACTATTAAGTAAGGATAATAATAATATAATAAAACATTATTTTATTCAGCAAGCATATAACACAACACAAATCAAAAAACTTACATAAAGTAAAACAAAATAAGCCCCCTAAGATTTCCAAGGAACCGAAGAAGAGTTATCCCAATCATCGGTTCTCTGGAAAACTAGACTTCCAACAATATCCTTAGTACCTATTATGATAATGTGCTTATGAATGGCTGCTGAACAGGGCCCATCCATTGTGCATTGGTCCCACGGTCCCACCCTTAATTATGTTGATCTCACTAAGTCAGATATAATACTGAAGAGAGCACTAAAAAACTAGCTAGCTATAGGTACGTCGGCTTTCAATCTTCTTTGCATGTTATTGAATCGATGTACAGCTAACACATAAAACAAACTTTGTCGTGGAGTTGGCCCTCGGACTCCCCTCTGTTAAATAACAAACAATAGCCCTGTGATTTCATTAAAACCAGCGGCAATTTTGCGATGGGCCTCTCTTTTGTTTTGGTCTGTATGGTAGGATGTATTTTGATCGTTTGAAACTCGACACCGAAAAGTATTAAAGGCTAAACGTTTTATATTATATCTAATTTCCGGGATAAAGGGTAGCCTATTTCACTCTCAAGGTCCTCAACTATACCCAGGCAAAAAATCACTTTGATTCGTTGCTCTGTTGCTGCGTGATTGAAGGATAGTTTTTAAGCCCCATTCATTACCATTGCATTGTTGCTTTCGTAATGCATTTACACAAGCAGTTATTGCTATATGAATTTATGGATGCAGTCTAAAAAATTTATAAGGAAGTAGGAACCTGATTTTCACTCGTTATTTTATAATAATTTACGAGTTAATATTTTTCATAAATATAACAAACAACGCTTGATATTGGGGAAAATGCACTCTTACCGCTGAAACTAGCTTTCGGTACAGATAACTTGAAATCTGAAAACTTTATAGACCACTTTGTATATAAGAAAATCAAATAGTTTCGTTGGGATTGTTAAAAAACTTAAATCCGTTCGGACCAACTCGCGAGTATCATCTTATACAAATTTTTGCGTAATGTATACTTAATCTAGATTAAAATAATTATACATCATGACAATACCATAAGAGCGTCATAAATTTTTACCTACTTACTATGCATTTTAGAGAATTAGATATTAAAATTCAAGGAACTGTACCTACTAAAGCGGTCAAAGTTGTACCTAAAGCCCAAAGTTCCCTTATTTTCTCGGGTCATTTACTTTTACGTTATTGTGATTGTTATTCTGGTCATTCACAGCCTGCAATACCATTTCCAACCTTTTTAGATTATTATTGATGGGATTCGTTTAGAATGAGAATTTCGAATAAGAAAAATTAGAAAAATCATTGGAAACTGTTTACTATTCTTTACCAAAACATCAATGGTTAATAAGAATCTCAAATTTAATAAATAATATCAAAATATATTCTTGCAAGCTCAACCTTTCCTTAAATAAATAAAATGTGACCTACATCATGCTTTATTGTAAATTAACATATTCGATTCGAACGAAACTTGGGTATTGCGTATCAATAAATTACTGATCATTCTCATTTCCCTAAAATATTCACGAACTTGCTACCCTATGAAAAAACTATGTAACTCTGCTAAAAAAACAGCCAAGTGTGAGTCCGACTCACACACAAGAGATTCCGTACCACCTCACATAAATTCTTGTACGTAATATTTACTAACTTAAAACTTTTAATATGCTTTCATCCACTTTCAACATCAAGGCGCTAAAAAAGTAGCGCCTGATTCTCAATACCTTTGGCATTCGGAAAAATTTCTTTTTAACCGACTTCAAAAAAAGAGGAGGTTCTCAATTCGACGCGTATTTTTTTTGCGATATTACTCCGTAACTCCATCAATTCTGAACGGATTTCAATAATTTTTTTTAATTGGAAAGGACATACCATCAGGTTGATCCCATTTAAATTTGGTGAAGATCTGATGAATATCTTCGGTGTTGGAGGACGGACCTCCTTAATGAATTGAAGCAAATCGCTCGCGATCAGAGAATCCATCAATTTATTCTATGAAGCTACACTGAAAAGCTTAAAATAATAATATATAAAAATTCTTAAAAAAACCCAACTTCAAGCGCGACTGCAAAGTACAAAATAATTTTAGTTTGTACACGTACGTTTAAGTCGGACTAGCTTCGCGCATAGGTTTCATCGTTTCTATTTAGGCCCGCCCGACTTCAACGTACGTGTACAAACTAAAAATAATTTTAGTTTGTTATTTGGAAGGGAATATTGGTCACGTTCTTGTTCAATATAATTTTTGAAGAAATAGGTACTAAGAAAATTTCGGGGATTTTTGTATGAGAACCTGTGACGCTTGGTTGTAATTTTTTTATAATTATTATTGTTTATCGTGATAAGAGACCAAAGTAACAAGTATTCTGTGAATTCAACTGGCCATCTATTACGACTGACGTAGAAGACCCTAAAGGACCCGGCCGACCCTGTACGGAACCCTAAAAAGGTGTTCCCTCGAGTCAAGCTTTATTTGCGACCTAAGTAAAAAAATACTAGAAAAACTTTGGAGCGCGCGCTGCGAGTGCGAGCCATTACTCTCAGTCTCGTTGGAAGGAGGCTATAAATTTTCCGACTTTCTTACCTCCAAGTGAACGATTTCTAAGCATCTCAGGTCTCTGTTGGACAATTACACCTAGCAAATCGAATTAGATTCAATTTACACTTAAGACTGGGCAAAGTGTAGATGGTCAAAACGGAAAAGATAAGACCTTATATGCTGGGTGACCAACACATAAACATTAAGGAGGATACTAAAATTAAATTAACATAGATTTTACTCGCGACTTCGTCCGCGCGGAGTTAGTTTTTTAAAAAGCCCGCGGACATCTGTTTTTCCGGAATAAAAGGCCTATATTATGTCACTCTCAAAATCCACAACAATACCCCTGCATTAAAAATCACGTCGATCCGTTGTTCCGTTGGTGTGTCATTGAAGAACCAACCAACAAACAAATACACTTTTGCATTTATAATATTAGTAAGGATAACCTTACACGCTAAATGCATATTTTACACTATGTATTATGCACGCAAGCTTTGAAACTTTGGTCTAAATCGATTCAGCGGTTGCGCGAAAAGGCCCGCTTGCAGAAACGCCGGGTTATCCTTTTAACCCAGAGTTAGCTGCTGCTTTGACAGATTTCGTATAAAGCTTCTGTCAAAATTACAAATTTATTCCTGGGTTAAACCTAACCCGGCGTCACTGCAAGCGAGCCTAACGGAGAGAGTTACTTCCACATTCATATAATTTGTATGGAAAAACAACTTTAGATCGTCTAGTTATTGCGACAGTCTACTTTTAATTATCGTTAACGCCATTCCAGATTGCTTTTACTAATTGTTAAATTTATTTTTCTCTCTTATAGCTTCATGAAAGTGAAAGTGCTTAGTAATGTTACTACTAAGGCTCGTGTAAGTGGTCGCTTGCGTAATTTTTCAATTACTAAGACGCGGTAACAAAAGCATTAAACACGTTTAGAATTCTCATGCCTTTCAAAAATAGGTAATTAAATTCCAAACAAACCTTGAGATTCTTTAATTAGATCTTAAGAGATCTCTTATCTTGTAAGCATCTTTCCGGTAACGAGTCAAGTAATGCCACATCACGTACCTAGCCACTGTCAGCTCCTTTATAATAATGTTAACTTTTCATTTGTGATTACTGACTATACTTAGAGTCTGATAAGTTGTTTCTAATGGAGTGTTTAATCACTTTGATACTCCAATTTGAAGCACCGTTTGAGTAGATATCGAGAAACCGATGCTTGAGTATTCTTTTACATAATTTTTTTTATGTACCTACCTAATTTGTCTGAAGTATTATCATTGTACCTACTTGTGTTTGGTTTTCTTTTATCTTTTTCTTTCGGTTTTTATTCATATTGTCATCTCCATCGATACATATATGACTTCTTAACAATGAATCTAAATGTTAACAAGAAACTTTACTTAATACTCATTTAACTACAACGACGCCCGAAAATTGCTGATAGCAAGCATTGACTGGTACACACATTATTTAGCCAATGTTTTATTATGTTTGTTTGTATTATGTTTTACTTCTGTATAAATGCTGAATTAGATGATAACTAAATGACCTACCTACTATTTATGTTGTTTGTCAGAGTCCGTGGACAGGTCGATAAATGAAAATACTTGTAGAAAGTAAAGATAACTGTATTAATTATTAAAATAATGCACTGAGTTTAACAAGGTGTCCGAGCGTAGACCCGAGTTGACAAGTGACGAGAGGACACGGAACCAGAGATAACAAAGAAAGTATACCATTGATAACAAACATAGAGTATAGAGTATTATCACACGAGTAACCGAACAGAGAGGAAGCTTCCTAACAAGGGCGAAGAAGTATACCTATTCTGCTAGGGTTGTCACCTGATGCATGTCAACAATTTAAGGAAATAATAAGAATATTTTAAAGTTTGTATAATTATGTATAATTTCAGTTAAATCCTGAACTGGAACAACAAATACTTAAATTAACAAAAATATAAAGAAACGATTTTTTTTAATGAACATCAGTATTTTTGCCATAACTTCACAATTAATGTTAATAGATGGCATCGTCATTTACTATCGACTATTATTATTATTACAAGCTTTTATTTAACTTGCAATGTATGTATGTATGTATACATGGGTATATGTATTAAACGTACATACATACATGTAAACATACATGTATCAAATCTTACAAGATGAGATAGAACCACTTTTCCGGTTGAGCTGAAATTTTGCGTGTATATGTAAATCGGATGACTGCAATATTATTGGGATATGGAGCTGTTCTGATGATTGAGCTGGAAGATGGCTATAGAAACTCTATAAAAAACTCGCTAACTTCATCAAATTTGGGCTCGTTTGATTCGTCTTGACAAGTATTCTGGCCTGAGATGACCTTCAGGGTCTGATAATGAAGCTGGAAGTTGGTTTTGGCAACTTTAGTAAAAAAACTTTATGTACTTTAGTAATATAACTTTATTATTAACAAGTTTGGGCTCGTTTGATTAATCTTGAAAAGTACTCTGGTCCTAGATGATATCCAGGTTCTGACGATTGAGCCTTAAGGTGGCTATAGGAACTCAGTAATTAAACGACGTAACCTCAATAATAACCTCGTAATATCGATATAATATGATAAAATATCAATAATAATACAGTAACGCATACTGCACATGTGAGAAAACGGAGTTTTGATTATTATAAAAAAATCTATATTCATTATTAATTACATTTTACTCATTCAATAAAAAACAATTTTAAATTTGCTTTACATAGGTAACAGTTAATAACTAACAATATACTAATCCTGACAATAACATACTTAAAATAATATATAAAAGATATCGCAACTACTGTAACAATTTTAATTAAAAAACTGAAACGTGTACATGAAAGGAAATTATTACTAGATTTCTTATCTTGTGTGCAAGAGTTTGGCATTTTTACACTATTACATACATATACACAAATAAATCTAAACTCACAACAAACAAACACACACTCTTCATCTATTTATTTCCACTAAACGCACGACCGTCAGCCCTTACGTCCTGACCCTGAGTTACCCTGAGCGGCGCGCCGCGGCATGTCGGTGAATGTGTCGGTGAGAGCTCACGCACACAGCGTTGCGCTATGTATGGGTGAGCCCGCCGCGAGCCGTTTGTATGTAGCTTCCGCTCTGTTACTTTAATATTATATACCTACTCTGTGGTATTATGCCCCATATACGCTATTGTTACATTATTATTCTACACCCCCCCTTAATGGAACAATTTATACAATAAAAATAAACATTTCATAATAAACTGCGCTGGTTTTTTTTTTTCTTTTACTCGGTACTACAACTTCTTAAAAGTAATTAAATTAAATTAAGACAATTTTTAAACTTATCAAACTTTGTCTTAGGTAAAGGCTTTGTCAACAGATCTGCAATTTGTTCATCAGTCTTTATGTAATCCATTAAAATTAAATTTTGAGCCAACTTGTCTTGAACAAAATGATATTTTATGTCTATATGCTTCAAACGTTTCGATATGCCACTGTTATTAGCAGCACAGATTGCAGACCTATTGTCTTCCAAAATCAAAACACTAAGTTCACTATTAGATAACAGAGACAACTCTGAAAACAGATTTCTTAACCAACATGCTTCAGCAACACATTGACTTAGTGCTATGTATTCAGCCTCAGTGGAAGAGAGAGAGACACATGTTTGTTTCCTACTACACCACAGTACTAGGTTATTAAAAACCATTAAACAATAACCTGAGGTTGACTTTCTACTGACTGTGTCACCTCCCCAATCAGCATCCACATAGGCTTTTAAAGGATTTCTAAAAATAATATTATTAATATTCCTTTTATAAAATAATTTCATATCAAGAGTACCTTTTATATACCTAAGTATATGTTTTAAGTGTTTCCATAGGTCTGTACTAGCACAGTTTTGAAATCTACTGAGTATACTTATGGATATTGACAAGTCAGGTCTGGTACCTAACATAGCATACATAATGCAGCCTATTAATTTTCTGCATCTATTTTCTATTTCTTGATTCTCAGAGCTTTCTCTTAACAAGTATGAACTGTTGAAATTTGGTTCTAAAGGAATAGTTACACCTTTGCAGTCTGACATGTTAAACAATTGCAATATACTTTTCAAGTATTCACACTGATCCAAAGAAATAAAGTCTTTGTTTTGCAGAATTCGAATGCCTAGGTAATATGAAGCAAGACCTAAGTCTTTAATTTTGAAAGTTTTAGCCATTTGTTGTTTTAAAGATTCAACAATAGACTCATGAGAGCTAATTATCAAAATATCATCTACATACTGTATGACTAATGTTTTTGTGTTTTCAAATGTTTTATTGTATAGGCACATATCAGTTTTAGATCTTTTGAAACCCTGACTAATCATAAAGTTACAGAAAGTATCATACCAGTATCTAGGTGCTTTCTTTAACCCATAAATAGCTTTCCTGAGTTTTCCTACTTTACCTGATTGACTATGACCCTCTGGTAAGTAAATATAGATATCTTCATTTATAGAGCTATGTAGGAAGGCACTACATATATCAAATTGATAGATATTCCAACCATAATATGCAGCTATAGAAATTAATATTCTTACCGTAGTTAAGCTGGTTACAGGTGAGTAAACTTCATCATATGAAATACCTGTTTGCTGGAAACCACGGGCAACCAAGCGAGCTTTATACACTTGTACTTTACCTTCACTGTTTTTCTTCCTTTTAAACACCCATTTGGTGTCAATTATGTTTTGTTGCGGCTCTGTAGTTAATAAATCCCATGTATGGTTATCTTCCAAAGCTTGAAGTTCAGTTTTAATTGCTTCTTTCCATTTACTGGATTCCAATGAATCCATTGCCTCCTGGTAGGACTGAGGTTCATTTTCTAACTCTGTCATATAAGCATAACTTAGAAATTCATTTTCATACCTCTTTGGCTTGTTGATTTTATCACGCTCACGCAAGAAGATATCTTTTGTATGTCGTACACCTGAACTTGTACCTGATGATGCATCAGTTTTGTTGTATTGAACCTCACCAGTATTCTCCGTAGAGTTTTTATTTTCCTGTGAGTGTTTTACCTCCTGAGAGTGTTTACTTACCTCCTGAGAGTATTTATTTACCTCTTGAGAGTGTTTACTTTCCTCCTGAGAGTATTTACTGCTCTGACTTTGCATTTCCTCTTCGGACTCTTCACTGTTGGAAGATATTACATCAGAGTCATGATGGCTATAAGTTACCTGATTTTTCAATGGAATTTCTCCACTTTCCGGCAGAAAAAAGACATCTCTCACCGTCTCAACTTTATCAGTATTAGAGAAATATACTCTGTAGCCTTTGACATTGGTTTCATAACCAATAAATATCCCATATTTGGTTTTTCCATCCAGTTTTCTTCGTTTTTCTTTAGGAATATGTACAGCACACTGCATACCAAACTTCCTAAGAAAATGAATATCAAAAGGTTTATTAAACCATACCTCATACGGAGTTTTATTCATCACTGGACTGGATCCACACCTGTTCAATGTAAATACAACTGTGTTGACAGCTTCAGCCCAAAAACGTTTAGACATACCTGTAATTAATGTTCTTGCAGCTTCCATGATGGTGCGGTTCTCACGTTCTGCACGACCATTTTGTTGAGGGGTATAAGCTACTGTTCTCTGATGGCAAATTCCTAAATTATCTAACATGGATTTTATATCACTGTTACAAAACTCTAAACCATTATCTGTTCTCAAAATCTTTATAGAATTTCCAGTCTGATTTTTAATTAATTTTATGCAATTCTGTAAATGTTGTTTAACTTCATTTTTATGTTTGAGAAAATAAATAAATCTATAACCTGACATGTCATCCTTAAGCAACAAAAAATATCTAGAACCACCAATAGAAACAGATTCTACAGGACCACATAAGTCAGCATGTATTAACTCACCTGGCACTGAAGACCTGGACTCACTGTTACTGTAGGTTATTCTGTGCTGTTTGCCTTGTAAACAGGGTTTGCATGGATACACTTTTGAATTCTCATACCTAATATTATGAAGATCAAGATACTTTTTTACATATTGATAATTTTGATGACAAAACTTTTCATGCCACTCAGTTAAACTAGAAACATAGTTAGCAAAAGATGATTCAACTCTAAAAATTAATTTATATAATTTAGTATCTAACCTCTTAGCAATTGCTCTCACACTGTTCTTTGAATCTAAAATTTTACAATAATTTTGATCACTTTTCATGAAATAACCTTTATCTAAACATTTACCAACAGAAAAAAGATTTGCTTTTAATGGTGGAACATACAACACATCTGATAGTTTTGTTTCAAACCATTTTTCACCGTTCCAAGCCTTGCATTGTAAGATACCAGTCCCTAACACATCTAAAGCGGTGCCGTCACCTATTTTCACTTTACGCTGAGAACTTTCACAAAATTTTGAGAATAATGACCGATCACAACACATATGTTCACTTGCACCTGAGTCTAAGATCCACTCACTCGATGAAGATGCTGTGACCGCAGTTTCCTCGTCAGAAGCTAATATGAACGCATTGGTATTGTCCTTGTTCTTTTGATATTTCCTTTGTTTAAACCAGCAGCTATCGATTGAGTGACCATATTTCTTACAGAATTTACATAATAATTTATTTTTATTGTTGTTTGTTGAATGATATTGCCTCCGTTGTTTAACTACCAATGCCTCAGTGGCTTCGCCCTCTTTTGACCTTGTTTCCTCTAGATGTAAACGTGCACTTAACTCATTAAGGTTTTGACGCTCTTCAGGAAGCGACTCCCAAGCTGAAACAAAGTGTTTATATTCCTGAGGCAGGCTCATCAATACTTTTGTAATGATCATCTTGTCCGACAGGCTCTCTCCTCGGGCAATAATCTTAGATTTAATGTTCTCTATTTTCGTGAGTAATTCTGTTATGCTGGTTTCAAATGTTACTGCATAAAACTGCTGATAAAGTAAATGTACACTTACATGTGAATCTTGTTCGTATATGGACAATAGTTTATTCCACATCTGGCTGGCGCTATCACACGATAACACGTGCGGTATAACATTCTCGGTCATCTTCTTCTTCTTCTTTATCAACCGATAGACGTCCACTGCTGGACAAAGGTCTCTTGCATGGACTTCCACAGGCCTCGGTCTTGCGCCGCCTGAATCCAGCGGCTCCCTGCGACTCGTTTGATGTCGTCGGTCCACCTGGTGGGGGGTCTGCCAACACTGCGCTTCCCGGTGCGGGGTCGCCACTCCAGCACCTTGGGACCCCAACGACCATCAGCTCTTCGAACTATGTGCCCCGCCCATTTCCACTTCAGTATCGCGACTCGCTTAGCTATGTCGGTGACTCTGGTTCTCCTACGGATCTCCTCATTTCTGATTCGATCCCGCAGGGACACTCCGAGCATAGCTCTCTCCATCGCCCGCTGAGCGGTCCTGAGCCTACTTATGAGGCCCTTAGTTAGCGACCATGTCTCGGATCCGTAAGTCATCACTGGCAACACGCACTGTTCGAAGACTTGAGTCTTCAGGCACTGAGGAATTTTGGACGAGAAGACATCTCGGAGCTTCCCGAACGCAGCCCAGCCGAGTTGGATTCGGCGGCTGATCTCTTTCTCGAAATTGGACCTACCTAGCTGGACTGTGTGTCCCAGGTAAATATACGGTCATACGATTAACTAATAACGCCATAGCCTTGGCGTCCTTTTCGGAACCCTTTTCTTCCTTCATCAATGTGTCGTATAGTCCTTTGGACTTTAATTGAAGCGACACTTGGAATTTCCAAATACTCCAGTTATCTTCGCCACGTAATTTAATTTTGGAGTCTTCTTTGTCCTCCATTGTAAACGATAAATGATTACACGGATATTAATTGATATTGACTTGATTTGACGATCCAAAAATGGCGAACCCACGCCGTCGATACGACGTAGTATTTTATCGACCTTTTTCTGTTCCACGTAACCTGGGCCCATAACCTGTTGTTTGTCAGAGTCCGTGGACAGGTCGATAAATGAAAATACTTGTAGAAAGTAAAGATAACTGTATTAATTATTAAAATAATGCACTGAGTTTAACAAGGTGTCCGAGCGTAGACCCGAGTTGACAAGTGACGAGAGGACACGGAACCAGAGATAACAAAGAAAGTATACCATTGATAACAAACATAGAGTATAGAGTATTATGCCCCATATACGCTATTGTTACATTATTATTCTACAATTTACCGTATTTACTGTAGACTTTTCAGAGCGACCACTCCTTTTCTTAGAGATTGTTCATTTTATAATCTGTTGCATGGTGTTTGGCTTTGAGGTGTTTGGTCACAAAATCACACGTAAAATTATCGTAAGAATTTGATGTGTAATTTCAATCATATCAATGACATACCATTCTCATATCATCGACACAGTTCCAGAACCAAACTGCATCACTGCAATAGGTCTGAACTTTATGATGATCTGGGTCAAATTGCGCTCAACAACACTCGTTGACACTATGAATTGAATCTTTCAAATCGCGATCGAATGAATCACTTTCACCTATACGATAAAAGATTTTTTTCAATGGATTTCCGCTTTGAAAGTCGTTATTTTTCGTCAATATTTTCATTCAAAAGATTTATAATCAACAGTCGCATCATCATTTTCGTTGACCTCTTTGAATCGGGATGGAATCACTTTCACTGCACTTTAAAAGATCTTCAATGGATTTTCGTTTTTAAAATTTTCTCTAACGAAAATTATGATCGGTCGTTTCCATTCAAATTTTTAAAATGAGGATTAATTTGACTTCATTTATTATGTATTGGATACTTTAGGTGATAAATTCTTCTATTTATTATCATATTATATTATGTCTATTCTTCGTTATTTTTATACCTGTACGATATCGTCGCTAATGGCTATGATTCTACATTCATTAGTAGGTATGCTTTGAATTTCAAATTCAAGAATATTTTAAAAGCTTTCACCATACAAATATGCAAGAGTCTTAACCGTAATTAAACTCAACGAATTAACGTAACAAAGAATCGAAAAAAATCTCGCAAGACCTTTGGATCTCAGTTTTAAATCTTCGCCATATTAACGGTATATTGGTAGAAATTCACAAGACAGTCTATATCAAAGTCTATATAAAGTATAAACGTATAACAAATAAAACTCGAAATTAAAATATATTCTCAATATGAACAGAAGATCATTTATCTTCCCCATTTTCTTTTTGTCCGGTCCTCTACACAAGCTGTTATAAGAAATGTAGTATATTAAGTAAAAATAAAGTTCTGTACAGCAACAAAAAAGAAAGGAACAAATACGAATTTCCTCTTTTCGGTCGGAACGATCCGTTATAGGGCTTGCACCTTCTTTTATAAACCCCCCGAATAGCCGTATGGCGGAGAAATAAAACAGGGAATCCATCTTGAAGAGAATTCATCATGTCACGTTGCGAACGTGTGCCGCATTTCTTTGGGATATAAATAAATTTACTTATATGCTCACGACTTTTATTCCTGGTTTGGTATAATCGGTAAGTCCAGTGTTATGATATTTAACCGAAACTGAAAATGGTTTAAAATCTTGACTTTTTTTTGGAAGTTGTGAAGTTTACTTAGTAAGCAATTTTTATTGACCCTAACCAAAAAAGTTAAGGTTCGGGTACTTTATATTTTCATCTTTAAATCTATTCTTTTTATTTGTCTATGATCAATAAATATATTTTATTTTAAAGATAAACAACTGGTTTTCGGAGCTGCAGATGTAGGATGGAACTTCAAACCATTAAAGTAGATCTATTATGATCAGTGCGATAGTTCAGTAAATACTTTTCAGTTACAAGCAGTAATACTTTGAAGTCGATTTTGATTTTTTACTGGTCTTATTAGTAATTATTATCATGAGGCTTCAAATTTGGTAATCTACAACCGCATCTTATTACCTACATTTCATTCATTATGTCCCACGTGATCACGTGATTAACTGATTATGCAATACATTGGATAGAGTTGGACTAATGGAAATTCCGGAAGATACATCATTGTCTTCCCCAATTATTATAGGATCAGTATATCATCCATTTATGATATGTATATCATTCATTATATAATTATATGTATCATACATTATCATCAGTCTAAAGTATATTTTATAAGTTAACGCGCTACGTCTTTTGTTCAGCTAGATAAGTTGCATATTTAGGAAAAACCGACAAAAATATGATAAGCATGACGAATTGGAAACTATTTACATTGAAGTTTCTAAAATACGAGTTCTTATAAGTAAGCAAAAAATATTCTTGGAGATCACATGGATGGATATTTAATAAAGTATTGACATAAATACTCGTATATACAAAACCGCCATGAAATATAAAATGCGAGATATTTTTCGACTGGACGTAGGAGCAAGTAGATATGAAATAATATGTATAATATTTGCGCAGAGAACTTATTAGTTGCTTGCAGGGCGTGAATCCCTGTTATATTGATCGTTGCTAAGTTTTGGCTGCTTACCATCATACCAAGTTGAAGTTTCACTAAATCACGCTAATATAAAATATCTTACTCGCTTATTTGTAAGGAACTTCGTATTTTATAGAATTCTTCTTCTCATTTGTTCTCTTTTAGTGGTGTTGTGGTTGTGAAATGTGGTTGTGGTTTTACTCTCTCTCTTGCGATCTCCCTTTAATGGTTTGCTTAAATCATCTGTGTAACAATCACTTTGTGCGAATGTTGATTCAGTTTTAAAAGAACGAGATTCTTTATTATTATTTAAAAATGCAACTTTAGCAGCAGCATGCATTGCAGAAGTCGATAAGAGCAGCCAATGTTTGTTACAAACTTAATAAATAAATTAAATTGTCCTGAGACTTGATAATCCCTATTCTGTATTAGTAGCTGATGTACTTTCATATCAAAATAAACAGTAAATCGTGACTGTAATATTTAAGTTTTGTTAAAAATGTTTCTGAGACTCGATTTCACCAAAGTCGAGTGAGGTTTATCCAAGATATAATTTGGGCGTTTTGACAGTTTTTGTATTGATAAATATAAAATTTACTCTCGGATAAGACTTATTTTACATTAGTGAAATCGGATCTGAAGTGTCGATGTCGTGTCGACAAGTGAAGTGCCGATTTCACCGACATCAAAGTTGAGTAACATTGCTTATTAAACCAACGTTTAACCGTGGAATTATGATATTTTGGCAGATTTTCCATAAAAAATCTTTCAGAACTCCCAATTGAATCGAGTTTTGCAGAAAAGGCATTAGTCCAGTCTCATGACAAATCTAAGTTTGTTTTATGAAATGTTCCCTACACCTAACTGGTGCATTCCGTCCAGAAAATGTATTAGTCTGTAATATGCGATTCAACTTATTCCTCAGATAAACGTCACTCGACGTTGATGTAATCGGCATCGCTGTGTGTAGTAAGTATTACCTACCTGCGTATTTTTGCAGGCGTTGCTTCTATTATGCGGACGGGGTTTTCGCCAGAGGCTGATAAGCAGAGTGCCTGGAACGCTAACTCATGTTAGCTTCACGCTTGCTGTTTTCATTTTGCACATAATATACTTGGCGTTTTTACAATTACGTCTTAAATTACAATTTTACATTTTACATCCTGTTTTTTTTAAATTATTGAGCTGAGGTGGCCAAGTGCTTTGAACTCCAGCATTGTACTAAGAGATCATATTGAATTCGTTTTGGAATAATTATGCAATAATATCATCGCACTTTTAGATAAAGCAAAATATCTTGAGGAACCTGCATAATGAATGTGCCATACATTTCAATCATTCTACGTTATTATCTAGTGTCAAGAAACTAAGCTCCACTATCTATATGCTACGCATGAGAGAGCTGGTTACAAGTGAGATCTACATAGTACTTACCTACTTTTATTTACTTGTAACTTTATTACAGCTCTGTACAATACTCTGTTAAACATCCCCTTATTCGAATCAGTATAATTGCGTACATTTATAGAATGGGGTTCCCCAATTCGTAATATTTCCCTCTCTGAATGAAATAAAAATAAACTGGCAGACGTATTTTCAATTAAGGTTATGTGTGAAACAATATTCTACACTGTTCCCTGATACTGTCCATTGATTTTAATAAGCCTGCATTGGCTTGCATATTATCACGCGTCGGCACTCAATCTCTCGGGAGGACTCTAGGCGTCTCTGATGAGTGCCCTACAAGTCTGGCCACGAAATCGCTATAAATATTTCTGCCTAGTGATATGTGAACATGAGTGATAGTGTAGGATTGCTATGCAATATAGCAAAACATGAATGATATAGCTTTAAGGGCTGTGCCTCCAATATTAGATTGTTAATCGAAGCTCAAAATAACCAATTTACACATGAGATGTTTATGCATACAATTTTATAGTAAAAATATTATTATATAAAACATCCATTGTAAATATTTTCTATATTTACAACACTTTCACACACACTTGCTAAAAGTTGTTTAGATTCCTCCAATACTTTGTTGTGCTTTGGTAAGGTTATCAAAAAAATGATCACTTTTTGAGCGATAATTTTCGACTTTATGTTTTGAAACCCTTATAAACATCGAAGAGTATAAGATTAATAACACCTTCCTCCAATATGATACATTTCAAATTTTAATCCTAACGATATATATAACAATAGCCACGCAAAAAGTTTGATTAGGTACCAACCCCCGGGCATCTTTACGGAAAGGGTGGAATACTCGACGAGTAATTCCTGTCATTTTGTGGTCTAGCACTGTCAGTAGGGAAGCCTTTTATTGATCACACCCGCTCGTGACCACAGGCGACAGGAGGTAGCTTCCGGGTCGCAATAACATTCATATTGACAGGATGGTTATATCCTTTGTCCTTATGTAGCTATTGGGATTAAAGTTTGTGGTTTCGTCCGACTTAAGTCATAGAATAGTCACGTAATCGACGAAATCTCTGGTGCACTGGAAAAATCATCTTGAAGATGTATCACTTTAAAATTGTTTAAACACTGACCAAACTGTAAATCATTTTCGCTACTTAAGTTCAATAACGTCCATATACAATGCCATATAAAAAACACGTGTTGAAACATATTATGTACTAGATCGTCCGCGTGGATTAAGGTTTTTTAATTCCCGTGGGAACGCTGTAATTTTCCGAGATAAAAAGTTCCGAGATATGTGTTAATCCTGGGTATGAGCTATGTCCGTTTCAAATTTCAGCCAAATCGGTTCATTCGTTGTGGAGTTATAGAGTTACAAACATCCATCCAAACATACATCCATCCATACATCCTCACAAACTTTCGCATTTATAATATTAGTCGGAAGTGGGATAGTAGGATCTAATAACCCCTTCCCCCATTCCTTTTATGTCCTTCAAGCTCCAGTTCAGTCAGCATCGCCCTTTCATTACTGCATTGTTGTATCCTGAATTTATCTTCTAGCATTGAACCTCGTTATGATTCCTACATCTAAAGAAAGTCCGAAAGTATTTTATGGATTCCCATATTCACATATATTATATTCACATTGGGCGTGACATTATATTCTGAGTTTTGACTACTACTTTTATCATAGAAAATAACTAGTAGTAGTTATTTATTATATTTATACTTAATTAGCCGGCAAAATATCGTTTTATAATGAGTCTGACTCTGGCTATCACAAAGAACGGTGAACTTCAATACAATCTGCACGTAGTGTGTTGAACATTTCAGTGTTCGTCATAATGCCCATTTCGGCGATGAAGCTCGCATCGTTTCGTGGCCCGCGGCGGTAGGGAAGCCCTGTATTGATCGAGGCACGCGTGACCACCGGCACCGGCGACAGGAGGGCGACTCGTTCCCACTAAACATGCACACAGCCAGCTGACTGCTCATAATACCCTAATAACTACTTGAGTTGTACTCCACATAGTATCAAGTTGGTGCTCGTATTTTTAACCGACTTCCAAAAAGTTTTTTTTTTTTTCTATGTATGTCCACCGATTTCTCCGGGATTACTGGACCAATTCGCGTGATTTTTTTTTAATCGACAGAGGATGTTTGCGAAATGGTCCCATAAAAATATTCACCTTCAACTCCTCAAGCCTGATGCTGCAGGGATATTGCTCACCTAAAATAAAGAGATTTAGGAAATGTCGATTACGAATTATTATTGTACGTATGGACTAAATCATGGAGCTCCAGTTCCTAGCTCCTCAATCATAGGATACTACACTTGAAAGCTTAAAATAAAAATTCTTTTCAAAAAACCGACTTCTAACGCCACTACAAAGTATAAAAATAATTTTAGTTTGTCCACGTTTGTTGAAGTCGGGCGGGCCTAAAATACAAACTATGAAACCGACTCGCGATGCTCGCTCGACTTCTACATTCTACAAACGAGTCTCTCATATTGTGTAGCGTCGCGTATAGTGGCGTTAGAAGTCGGTTTTTTGAAAAGAATTTTTATGTTGTAGATGGGATTGAGTTTTGGACACGTATCGCATTAGTGGTGGGATTGTCTAAAAATTATTGCTACATTGTGACGATCGCAATCACCTCTCGTTTGGTCGATACTACTATTGGGTAAAATGCATTGTTGCAGCAGAATGCGATATATTCAGCTAATCACCGCAATTGAGACTGTAGCGAATTGGTGCGGCTTTTCCGTAATCGACCCTATCGAATCTTGTCTACAATGTGGTTTTTGACTTGAATGAATGAAAAAACTTTGTTTGGGTACTAACTACATTTAATATTGATTTACAAACGAATGAGAACGATGATCCCGCAGAAGTATAAAACTGTGTTGTGGTTATTCCCTCCGCAATATTTAACAGTCTTAGGAACATGGTTAACAAGTGAGATTGTACAAAAAAAATTGCTATTCCAATTTGTACGTTAGACTAGAGGTAGAGATACTTATATCCAACAATTTCGTTTTTAAAACTAGATGAAATAATACAGCTACTAGCAAAAATTATTTTTGTTAAAGTTAAAATTATGAATTAGGTAAGAAATAAGTTTCAAGTATTATTACGTTAATACTGTTGTTTCAACTCGTCTCTTTTTCTCACAAAATTAAATAACCCCCATCGTCTAGTATTGGGAAATGCTGAAAATGGCTTTAACTATATTCATACCGAACTGTAGGGTTCTTCTAAGTGAATTGTTCTCTGAAGACACAATAAAATTTGCATACCAAATTGTTGTCTGGGTATAATGCAATAACGTAAATAAACAACACAGAGTATAGTTTGCGAAATTACTCTGGTTTCCGGGATGGTTATGGATATTCGCGAAAAATATGTTTTTATTACTCTTGCAAAACTTATTGATATTCCCTCTTAAGTACCTATGTCCCATCCATAAAATATGTTGAGTCGAATAGCATTATCATTTGGTGGAGAAAAAAGGTCACTGAAAACGTCTTCAGTGTTTCTAGGAAAAAAAACATAATTGTCTCTGAGAATTGTCTCTGGTAATTAATTGGGTATTTACGGTATTTATAACTAAGTTTCTTGCAATATCAAAAATTGATACGTGCTTGCGGACGTCATCAGTTTCTAACATCTTTAGTGTTGAGGTGAACAGCTATCAGACATCCGTATTCCGTTGCAATCTTCTTAATGGTGCCTTGTTTTTAATCGACAAGAGTGTGCATATATGTCCCAGTTGTTGCGTGTTTTTTATACCTAGTAACATTGCGCGCAGGGTTACCACATATCAATAGGCTTATGGGAAACTACGCATACAAAAACAAACAAAAAGATATACAGTGTTGCCATACTCTCCGGGGATTCAATAAGATTGTCCAACCTATAAAAATGAGATATTTTACATCCGATTTTTGGTAACCAGTTTCTGGTAACTCTACCTATTTATAATAATCATAATAATGAAACATTTGTTCAGCCAGAAAAGTACACAATACAAATCACATCACATCACACTAAAATAATTATAAAGGCGAAAGTTTGTGTGTCTGTGTGTGTATGTTTGTTCCTCTTTCACGCAAAAACTACTGAACGTATTTGGCTGAAATTTGGAATGGAGATAGATTATACCCTGGAATAACATATAGGCTACATATTATCCCGGAAAAATCCAAGGTTCCCGCGGGATTTCCCAAATTCACGTGTTACTCCTTCACGCCATAACTTATGAACCAATTTGGCTGAAATTTGGAATGAAGATAGATTGTACTTTTATTTAATTTATAGGCCACTTTTTATCCCGTTAAAATCCCGCGTATCCCGTATTTACCGCGGGTGGCACCGCGGGGCCCAGCTAGAACAAAAATAATTATGTATTTAATTTATGGAAGAAAAGAAAAATTTTTGGCTATTTAAGAATAAATTCAAAGTTATTTATTTCATATAGGCTAACTTGTGGCTCTCATGACTCTACCGCCGGTTCGGCAAGCAGATTCGCTGAGAATAGCCGGCAAGAAAATCAGCAATTGCTCTTTGCAAACAAAACAAAATATATATAACTGGAGGCTACCTTTCATATGGAATGCATTAAGCTTAAACGCTACTCGAAAAGGTTAAAAGATAAATATCCCGAGAAAACATTGGGGTTTATGTTTAGAAAAGCCCCAAATTCTAAAAATTACTTCAATTTTACTTTGTAGTGCTTCGCGTGGTGGATCATACCTTTGATTTGGAATGCGTAATGCTTAAACGCTACTCGAAAAGGTTAAAAGATAAATATTCCCAGAAAACATTGGGGTTTATTATATTTATATGTCTTAACATGAATTGAATTGTAGTACTTTTCTTTTTTTTTCTTGGAACTTGGGAAATATTATATGTTGTATATTATGATAGCTGCCCACAAGATAGTGTAAAACTTATTACAATGTAATAGCTTCATAATAATATTGTAAAATGATTATTTTGAAAAGAGCAACTGCTGAGTTTCTTGCCGGCTCTTCTCAGCAGAATCCGCTTTCCGAACCGGTGGTAGAGTCATGACTTGTCATAAGAGCCACAGGTTGGCCTACGTGAAATAAATAATTTTGAATTTTGAATTTTATATCTAGAAAAGCCCCAAATTCTAAAAATTACTTCAATGTTACTTTGTAGTGCTTCCCGTGGAAGATAATCAAAATAGTTACTCAAAATGTAACAACAGCCTGTAATAACATGGTTACCATCACGTATTTGCTCTCACATAAACATCCCGTAGCAAAGGAAGTGGGTTAACCAAATAAAATTTAATCAGTGCGTGATATGAAGGAAATGAGCTAACCAAAATTAAGTCTTATTTACGCCAGCTATGAATTCAAATGTATGCTACTAATGGATATAGGAGGAATTTTAATTGATCTGTATTTCTATTTTTGTTTTATAGAATTATCGCCTATCTGGTTTGTAATACTCCGATTATTATCAGTAATTTTCAGATTAAATAAAATTTTGTCTTTGTAGAAATATTAATTTTATGAATTTTATTTGTGTTTAATAACTATTTCTTACAAAGTTACAACCAAAGATATTATAATAATATATAAGAAACTACATTTATATTTTTTTATCTTTTTAGGGTTCCGTACCAAAATGGTAAAAATGGAAACCTTATGGTGAGACTTTCTCCGTCCGTCCGTCCGTCTGTCACAGTCGATTATTTCAGTAACTATTAAAGCTATCGATATGAAATTTGGCATAGTTGTGTATAATAGTGGCCCAACATCATTGGAATAAAGAAAAATCGAAAATTATTTTTAGTTTTATTAAAAAAGGGGGAAAATAGGGGGTTTGAAATTTCAAAGTAAAATAACTATACCGAGTGGGATATCATATGAAAGGCATTTACTTGTGCATTCTAAAACAGTTTTTTATTTATTTCTATATATAATAGTTTTTGAGTAATCGGCCAAAATGTCGAAAAAAATACCGTTCCCCCCCCCCCTCCTTATCTCCGAAGTTTACCAATCGAAAAATCTGAAATAATTATGGTCAATAGAGGTTAATGTATATTTTACAGAAAAAATAAAAGCAACGCGAAAATTATTTTAGTTTGATTAAAAAAGGGGGAAAATCGGGGGTTTGAAATTTCAAAGTAAGATAACTATACCGAGTGGGGTATCATATGAAAGGCCTTTACTTGTGCATTCTAAAACAGTTTTTTATTTATTTCTATTTATAATAGTTTTTGATTAATCGGCCAAAATGTCGAAAAAAATACCGTTCGCCCCCCCCCTTATCTCCGAAGTTTACCAATAAAAAAATCTGAAATAATTATGGTCAATAGAGGTTTATGTATATTTTACAGGAAAAATAAAATCAACGCGAAAATTATTTTAGTTTAATTAAAAAAGGGGGAAAATCAGGGGTTTGAAATTTCAAAGTAAGATAACTATACCGAGTGGGGTATCATATGAAAGGCCTTTACTTGTGCATTCTTAAACAGTTTTTTATTTATTTCTATATATAATAGTTTTTGAGTAATCGGCCAAAATGTTAAAAAAAAATACCGTCCCCCCCCCCCCCCCTATCTCCGAGGTTTACCAATCGAAAAATCTGAAATAATTATGGTCAATAGGGGTTTATGTTTATTTTATAGGAAAAATAAAACCAACGCTCTAACTAGCATAGTTTTTTTTATATTAACAATAAACCTCTACAAACAAAGTTAACGATAAATAAGCAAATTAATATAATATTATCGTTTTACTTTTACTTTTGTAGTACGGAACCCTCGGTGCGCGAGTCCGACTCGCACTTGGCCGGCTTTTTTTTAATTAGATCTTATCGACATTCCAATCTACAAAATGATTTAAAAATTATTTATGCGTCTATAGATCCTCTATAGAAATATTACCATTAGCATAAATACAATTCTTTTTTCGATCTGTCGGTTGTACATGGTTGTACCTACATATCTGTGATTAATGATATTCATCTTGAATTAAAATAATATCATCACGTTTCATACGTCATATTTTGAAACTAATATCTCTATCAGATTGAGTTTTTTTTTCAATAACTATTCCTTACTAATATTATAAATGCGAAAGTGTGTTTGTTTGTTGGTGGTTTGGTTTGTCCTTCAATCACGCCGCAACAGGGCTACGGATCGACGTGATTTTTTGCATGAGTATAGTTGAGCACCTGGAGAGTGACATAGGCTAATTTTTATCTCGGAAAATCAAAGAGTTCCCGAGGGATTTTAAAAACTAAATCCACGCGGACGAAGTCGCGGGCATCAGCTAGTAATCTATAATGTTCTTTTACTATCTTCATTTTTACGTCATCAGGAATACTTGTAGTAACTCCTCAAAAATATTCGATGTATACAATAACCGTAATAATAAGATGCCTGTAAACTTCTTGAAGGAAAGGAACCCTTCTGATAAATGGTTATCATATATAGTATATATAGTAGGCGTTCCTACTGATATTATGGAGGGAATAAAAAATATAAATGTTTTATGTGTACCGGAACAAGATTGCGTCAACTGCCCATATATGCGGGTGCATTGTTGGTTATTCTACACGCGCCCTCTGTAGCTCACGAGATAAACAAGATTAACGGCTTGAACGTCCGAAAATCGTATCCAATGCCGTCGTTTTATGGTTTACTGATTATAATATCAGTCACACTTACATCATAAAAAGTTTTAAAATAATTTACTTTATACTATTTTTAACTATCTTTTACATTCGTCACAGTTTGAATCTTGTTTTGACTTGCAAGTGTGCCCTGGCAGGATTTAAAGAATTTTTCTGTACACATAATAATATAATGCGATCAAGAAAATTCTAAATTAATTTATACTAATTCCATTCTTCAGCATGCCTTAAAATATTGTAAATGTGAAATTGTGTTTCTTATTGGTTTATCCTTTAATCACATTGCATTTGCATCAGAACTACTAGAGTGATTTTTTGTATGTAAGTACTTAGTTGAGGGCACGTAGAATGACAGTCTATCTCGGAAAAAGAAAGAGGTACCGCGGGATTTTTAACCAACCTAACTGAACGCGGACGAAGTTTAGTAATAAGTACATGATATGCATGATGAAGCTTGTTTCGTGTTAAACCTAAATATTTAACTTTCGAAACTAGTAAAACGACTCAAGCAATATCGTAATTTGGCACCACAACAACATACCATTCTCCGAGTAAATCGCCCAGATCGTTACCGTCAACTAGAGACTCGACGATAAACGTATCAAAGGTCCAAGATCTACAAAATGCGTTAAGGTCTTTCGGTCAGCGAATATTATGTAACCCCGAGAGGGTTAAACAGGGATGACGGAGATATTTTGTGGGAGCGATGATTTAGAGCGTAAGATAGTAGGCCTCTGAGATTTATTTATAAAATTGAACATTCGAAAGCATACACCGACCCCGTGGTGATATTTGTTCCAGTTACCTACTGCCTTGAATTAATGAATGATTGAATGAATACTTATCTAAGTAAAAAGTATGACTGAATATGTAATTAATGGTCGATAGCATACGTCACATGCATGACACAAGCAAAAGTAGAAAATTTAATATAAAAAAATATTTTTAAAAAACCGACTTCAAGTAAGTATAGTATAATTTCTTGTTGTTATTTTAAAAACCGCTCGACCGATTTCGATAAAATTTATATGGGACCACCTGGGAAGTATATTGAACACCCTTTGAAACAAAAAAGATTTTTTCAAATCGGTTCAGGCGTCTTTGAGTAATCAGTAAACATAGGTACATAAAAAAAAAGATTCCGACAAATTGAGAACCTCCTCCCTTTTTGAACTCTGTTTAAAAATCTGTACTGAAATAGGCTTGTGTCTTTGAGTATTAAACCAACGTGTATGTGTACTAGAAGAAATAAGCACAAAGAAACAAAGTAGTGATAATACAAAAAGATAGCTGTAGTATATTATAGGTATACATATAACTGATTCTTCTAATTATTGCCTTCTAGGGATAATGCTTATGAAAATTTTTGAGTGGTTGTGGCTGATGGGATTATGCAACGTCATTCATCATCAACGATGTCAATTGCGTGATCCAATATAAAGAGTCAACACAAGTAAACTAACTTGTTTTGTTATCTGCCTTATGAATCTACTATATTTATAGTACATAATATTGATTTTAACTTAAAAATCTAGGATTTCTTGTTTAATTTGAAATTAATTTATTGTTATACGAGCGATTACCAATTATAACTCAACGCTTGATTGGGTCTATTTTAATTTTGATTACACCAGTTGGCGGATGCGATGGACTGTTAAATATCCAGTTTTAAATTGCAAATCAATAAAAATGAAATATTTAGACCTTATAAACGTTATTTTACAACGTGGTAGTGTGAAAACGTGACAAGTTGTTGCAAATCCTTTTGTTTTTTTACAAAAGCATTACGAAGTTAATCTGATTTGAATATTTTACCATAATAAAGACGATGTATGATAAGCAACATACTCGTAATTATAATAATTAATCAGCTATAAAGTTTATTACATTTATTGTGCTTCATCGAACGAAACGAAACAAAAGTTTCTGAAAAGAAACTTAAAATGTACTAGCAACAAGGCAGGTTTATTATCGTTTTGCAATTTGAAAGTGTTATCTAATACGACTACTATGACTAGTACTTACTATAAGAAGCGTCCTGCGTCATGTAGTAGAAACAAGTAATCTGATAAAGCTAATGACACTTTAAAAATTCAATGGGTTATATAACTTTACAACTTGGTTATTACTTTATGAAAGGACTGAATTTTTATAAACATGAAGAAGCATAACAAAAACTAGCTTTTTAAAATTTAAAATTATAATAATATGGTGTTCACTTGTTTACTGATAGTTCTAAATAGAATAATATTTGCTGGAGTCACCATAGATAACTAAGCTTTTATCTTCAACTACATCTGCGTAGATTCCATCATCGTCTTCGGCTCTACACCAGAGCTCAGTTCATATCAAAGTCAGTAAACTTCTTTAATCAAATATAATAAGCACTTTAAGCCGTAAGTCCGGTTATTGTCACTAACCTTGTAGTAAATATAATAAGTCTATGCTAACAACTGATAATAAAGAATAATAATCATTAAACCTTTGAGTTGAAATCTCGTTCAAAGAACAATTAATATTATTTTGCTATAATCCGCCAAACAGAATAAATCTTTTAACACTAGACATACAGTACCCGGCGATATATATTGCACATCGGCCTTTGGAATAAAACGCTATTCTATTCTATTCACAGTTCGACTGCATTTTTTTATATATGTTACGTGATGTGCTCGCCGATTGTGAAGAGATTTCAGTAATTCCTACGTGAATTTCTGGCTAGCTTTCCTTGCAATAGAATAGAAATAGCGTTTTATTCTAAAGGCCAATTGTGCAATATATATCGCCGGGTACTGTACGTTTCGCTCCAATACCTGAGCATCATCAGGAGATGTTGACTCCACAATTTGCAATTGCAAAGTCAAAGCAACATCTCCTGAGGATGCTCCTCGTGATGACGATAATGAGCGAAACGTACGTCGAGTATTAAAAGATTTATTCTGCTTGGCGGATTATAGCAAAGGAATGTTAATTTCTCTTTGAATCATGGAATTCCGCAAAGTAGCCCCTAATTCTATTCAATATTTGAATCTTAGTCGAGTAGAGTCGTATGCGTAAGGATCTGGGAACCCATCGCATAACTATCCCATGAAATCTCCTACCATTATACGAATAATGAAAAAGGGTCATGACTCTCAGCAATGAGGAATGCGATGCAGAGAGAGAGTGAGGATAATTTATTGATTTTTAAATATCACTGACTTGAATTATGTTTTAATAAGATTCAGATAGCAACGCGGCTTCCACCGGAAAGCGTCTTGTAATGCCTCCTGTGTACCATCGGACCGTGTACAGAGTTTTAATAAGGCTTATTATAATCTCCGTACCAAACACTTGTAACTCGACGTTTCCTGCATAATCAATGGTCATTTTCCTGGGAAACGTTCCTATTTATCATGGTTTGCATTGCTCGCTCCGTTGGTTTCACGGTCGGTTATAATGTTATATGCTTCGACGTATAGCGTAAATACTGCGGTCTCCGCACTTGCTATATGATTAGAGATTACGTCAATTTGTCGATAAACGCTAATTTGTTTAGTTCCACCCATAAATGTTAGTTATTGTTCTTATCTAACATTTCTTTTATCGATGTCGAGTGAAGGCCGCACTTGATCGTGATATCAGCTGATCGAAACGATCTTGCATCTGTTACAATGATTCGACTAAGGACCGATTTCACCAACGTAAAATAAGTCTCCTGAATTTTGGTAGATTTTCAATAAAAAAACTGTCAAAACGCCCAATTTTTTCCTCGGTTAAGTTTATATAAAAGTTGCGATTGCAGAAATAGTTTATCAAAAATTATACGAAAATCGTAAAAACAGCTAGTTGCGAGTTGCCTAATACCCCAACAGGCAACTAGCGCCTTAAAATTTCTTAACCCTATTTCCTTCTTCACTATTCTTTCTTCTGTTTATTAGATAAGGCCCCCTATTATACCGTTATTGTTTTGTTTACTATTTATTTTTTGTTTGGTATACATAATATAAAGAATGTTTCATTTCAATCAATTTCCCTTTTAGGAAAGTAAACGCCTTAGGTATTCACCTGAGTTCTACAGTTTATAAGTTACATACATATTTCTGTTTAAATTTCGTTTGATCTTTATTTTATAATATCAAGTAAGATACATCTTCGATTCAGAAATTATATACGAAATTAATTTCTTGTCAAAATTTTTCTTCCGAGAAGTAATTTCATCTCTCAAGTCTCAATCCCAATTAGGTGATGAGATTTTCACATCGATTCCGATATTGTTAGAGAACGCTCTCTTAAAATTATTTATCAGATTATTATCATTAAATACATAGAAATTCGTATATTAGTTTTAATATATTAAAATATTTATTTACACTATAAAGTACTTAATAATCTCATTTCTATATCTTTTTCGCATTAATATAAACTGGTCGATACCCGCAACTTCGTTGACGAGCACTTATACGTATGCTTTTTGGGATTAAAAAAAATATTTTCTTCTCTATATCCTTCCATAGGTTGCAACTATCTTCTAGCCTGTCGAAATCGATCTAGGCGTGACGACATAGATTTACTTTTGCATGTATAGGTAATTTTAGTGTAGATTGCCGCGTCTTTTCATTTTATCCTACTTACTACTAATATTATAAATGCGAAAGTTTGTGAGGATAGATGTATGGATGGATATTTGTTTATTACTCTTTAACTCCACAACGAATGAACTGATTTGGCTGGAATTTGGAATGGAGATAGCTCATACCCAGGATTACTACATAGGCTACATTTTAAAAAGTTAAGAGCTCCCGCGGGAATCAAAATCTTAATCCATGCGGATGAAGTCGCAGACATCTAGTTATATTATATTTGAAACTACTGTAACCTCGCGATTATTCTCGAGAGACTTTTTTTTTTACAAGAAGACCTAGCAAACATCTCGTTGTCCAAATTTTATTAAAGTAAGTAGGTACTTCTCCCATGATGACACAGAGGCCTCTTAATTACGCAGTTATATTCTACATGAAAGCAAATGCGGAAGTTGCGTTAATCATAACAGCGTTCAGCCAACCATTGTCCCACCGGTAGCTGCGCCCGACGGCCGGCCCACGTCCTCTTAACACAAATCATTGTCAAGTTCAGCTTAACCGACGTTTAGAGACACGACAAACACACTGGTCCGCCGATTGCAAAATCTGCTTACATCTCCACACCTTTCTCCTGTTTTAATGAAACTTCAAAAGAAATTAACGGACTAATTAAAACCCAGTAGATAATTTTTCCGTCCTCCTCATAATCTGCTATATAATTTTGTAAAAGGTCTTGCTCTTGACACAACACAATTGCTTTATCTTTTGCTTTAACAACACCCATAGTTGGCCTTAAAAAAAATAAACTTTTGTGAATCCTTAGACGCTTAAGCTAATTAATCGACTTATTTTAACTTACCAATGATACGAATTCTGTTTTGCACAATTTCTGAATTTAACTGACAGTTCTTTTAGATATTATATGGCATTGTAGCCCTTTTACACTGTTCCGTTCAGAAAAGGATAGCATTCAAAATTCAAAAAATTCAAAATTCAAAATCATTTATTTCATGTAGGCCAACCTGTGGCGCTTATGACAAGTCATGACTCTACCACCGGTTCGGAAAGCGGATTCTGCTGAGAAGAACCGGCAAGAAACTCAGCAGTTGCTCTTTTCAAAATTACACATTTTACAATATTTTTTTGTAGGTAATATGTATTTACATATTAATAACTTTTTATAATATCTTGTGGGCAGCTGGATGTCATGCCGATTTACCCCATGCAACTTGTTAGAATAGAATATTTCCAACAATACAATATATAATATTTATAGAACAACTCCAAAAATACATAAGTACAATATTCAATACATGTCAAGACTGGCAGACCAGCAGCCCCGCTTCCGACGGTGGCACCCGTTCACGAGCGTGACGCATGATCCAGCCATTGCTTCGCTCAACCATATTTGAGGGAACGTAACAACCCGCACCACACGACACCACCTACAGAAACGTTAAAGAGAGTGTGACATACTAGACTACTAGATTAGATAAATTCGATGTCTTGACATGGGTCAAGACATCGAATTTATCTAATCTAATACAGTACTATTACTATTCAAATACTCTTTTCAAGATCCCATGCAACTTTATCATTAAGAAAGTCATTAACTTTGTAATAACCGCGACTCAGTAAGTGAGTTTTTACGCATTCTTTAAATTTGTGCAGTGGCAAATCTAGCAATTCCTTCGGAATCAGATTATATAAGCGTACGCTCAACCCCACAAAGGATTTTTGCACTTTACGCAGGCGACATGATGGTATTTCTAGTTTATGACGATTTCTAATAAGACGATTGTGTGCATCGCCCCTTTTTATTTTTTTATTATTTATTTACATTACATTACATTTAAAGCTCATTTTAGCTGGTTTACAAATGACTGAAAGCTAAAAAGAGATTCATGAATAATATAAAAGTTTAAAAACAGTATTACTGTTGTTTACAGTTAAGATTTCGTAAAGTCCGTAAAAATAAAATAATTGATTTTGGCGAGGTGTCCATTAGATGATTAGATTGAGATGGTAAACAAGCAAAAAATTGGGATGTTTCTATTGATTGGTAAAAACCTCTACTCAATAACGGTGTTAATGACTCGCCATTCATTAGAATACTCGTTACAATGTTGCTTAGAAAACTGATAGTGTCATCATCTAATCGATCAAGTTACTTCCTCATTTTGTGGTTTATTTCTGATCAATACTAACGATGATGATGACACATGGGATTAAGTTACTTGTAAGTCAATATAACACGAGAATGTTATACATATTATGTACTTATTATGAAACTTGTTTTAAGAAAAATAAAGTAAAGTAACTGTAGTATGACTTACGAGTATTAAGTGATAAGTCAAGCTGTTCAGTTACTGTTTTGATTTCGTTCTAACTCATCACTACTGGCTTGAAATACCGACATGAGTTAAACTAAAGAAACATTTTTAATCAGTTCACAAAGCACAATCATAGAGCGTAACGAATTCGCATTTTATTTAACTACTAGTTCATTCAGTAATTTTCCATTCAGAAGACAATTTACTTAACGTTCAGTCTAGAATCTAGATTTTATGAATGATATTGAAATGAACCGTATATTTGTCTTTTAAATATTGTCTCGGATTTTATGTTTCCGCATTCGCGATATAGTTCAAGTTCAAGATTCCGCCCACCCGGGTTATTGACCGCGTTCGGTACATGCGCGACAAGCAAAGTTTCCTTTAGACAAGGATAGATGGCTGTGTTTGATTATGTTTATTATTTTATATGAAACAGGTAATACAACGGAAACCTTTCTCTGAAAGCAGCATCAACATTGGTTGTAAAATAATATTTTAAAATTGTCAAAAAATACCTCAGACGCGTGAATTCAATAAACGGTAGTCGTCCACTTTTCCGCCCTTGAGAAGATTCTCTCACTCATGATATGCTCACCTATTTTGAAGAAGTAAAATGCAATATTCAAAATGATGAATAACATTATTATCATAATCTCCTACGCACGCCAACACCTAATGATAGTGACATCACTTTTCCACTATTTGACAAATTTCTACCATCAGATTTATAAGGGCCATTTTTACCACTTTCTGATAAGTGCCGGATAGCTTATTCGCATATTTTGTCTTTGTCACTTGACATAAAGTAAGAAAGTGACAAAATTTACGGTTAGGCTATCCGACACTTATCAGAACGTGGTAATACAGGCCCTAAGACTTCTAATTTATATTTTTATTTTTGATAATATTGCGCAACTTATATACCCTAAAAAATTATTAAAAAAAAAAGCAAATAACTCAAGTACCTAATATTTCGAATAATCCTTTATGTACACCAATTAATATGAATAGCTCACACCTTTAACATTATGGCTCTCGCATTCATTCAGTTATTTGCGTATTGATTATTTCTCCTATCGTTACTGTTTGAACAGGCTTTCGTTAAGCTCATTTTATTACCTACTCGTGTAATCCGACGGCAATTTAGGAACTCGGATTTAGTTTTTGGCTTACAATAGTAATATTTTAATGCAGCTATTCATTTCTTTGATGCCTTTAAGACCAGTAGTTTTAAAAGCAATACAGAATTCATATCGTGGAGTTAAATAATAATTTAATAGTATAGATAGAGCTAAACATAAGGTCACAAATGTATTTTCTCTGAAATATGGATCTTTAGTATGTTACTATTTCATGCTGCACATAGACAGTAAAGTAAAGGAAACTAACTACCCAAGATTAATGAATTTAATCACAGCATTTTAGAAACACAAATATTTAAAGAGTTATAACTATAAAATTTGTTAAGGCTTTGGAGTTTTGCAATGTGGTCTGTGGATGATACTTAGTATAAACATAACTGGTTCTGCTTTGCTTAACTAAACAAATCATCAGTTATTCCACTTGCATTGTTGCAGCTTAGGGCTTGCGTTGACTAGCCTTGTATTTGCATACCATATCAATAATTTACTAGCTGATACCCAGGACATCGTCCTGTGTCGATTTAGCTTTGAAAAAATGTTCCTTCAAACGAACTTTACCTCCCGTTTTCAGACCTTTAGGGAGTGGAATTAAAAAAATCCTTTCTCAGTGTAACTCTGACTCTAATGACTGTTTATTTCAAATTCCAATTCTGTTTTATAGGTATGTATAGTATAGTTTTTTAGCGACGCTGAGATTGTTTTGGGTTTCCTCCTTTAACATTATGTTTTTACCCTTTCAACGTATGCCTTTGCAATGGGTATGCAGTAAAGTATTTTGTTTATCAAAATTCTATAGCTCACAAAGCATTTCAGAGGGTATTTTCGTGAATAATTCCATGGGGTCCGTCGGATAAGGGTATACGAGTAATATAGCGTTGGTGATGTTATTGATTGGGGGCAACAAGTTGTTGGGGAGACTCGTCCCCCGCGCTGCTTGCACCTTCACTTTCTCCACAAATTTGGTTCAAGAGCCTCCTTCGGTTGGAGAGTTTGGAATGTGCTTTATTTATCAACTGGATGGAAGGCTAATTAATTTACTTTGATTATTTGCTTGAGTCTCGTTTGCTTCTGTACATAAAGACGGGTTGCCTAATTCTTTTTAATTTCATGACAAGATTGTCATGTACCTATTCATTGTTGTAGTGATTAATTATTTCAACCCCTAATCAGAGCTCTCTCCCTCATCTACATCGTATGCCTGAGAAGGGCATAAACCAATATGCTAGCCAAGTATGGACTAACCGATGGAACTTTTTAAGTTACAAATGCGAAAGTAACTCGGTATGTGTGTGTCTGTTACCATTTCATGGCTCAACCGCTGAACTAATCTTGATCTTTGCGTCAGAGATATGTGGAGTCCCGGAGATGGGCATAGGGTACTTTTTATCACGGCGACCTTTTGCTGCGTGATCGAAGAAACCAACAAACGAACACATAATCGCATTTTTATATTAGTTAAGCCTTTGTTAATTGAGTAACTCTAAAGCATTTGTTTTAATTATCAACATAAAAGGTACCTATATCTGAGTGTGTTTGCAGCCATGAAATAAATCCAAACATGCAAACCTTTATAAATTAGAGACGCAACCATCGAAACAAATCAATTGAAAACTTGATTTCATGCCCTTTGTTCGCGGGTTTACTAAATATACATTCACAACACAGTCTTTTGTCTTTTCTATTTTACTATTTTGTGAATAACACAAAGCTGACGGCTTGTGGATCTTCATTGTATTTTGTATATGAACCAAAATTATGATCTACTATTTACAAGAGTTCTCTTAAGAGTCTAAAGATTAACTTTATTTATTGTACTTATATGTAAAAGTTCAGAGCTTGTATATATAGCTAGCTTTTGCCTGCGATTTCGTCCGCCTGGAATTTTTTAAAAATCCCACGGGAACACTCTGTTCTTTCGTGATAAGCCTGTTTATTGTACTTATATGTAAAAGCTCAGAGCTTGTATATATAGCTAGCTTTTGCCTGTGACTTCGTCCGCCTGGAATTTTTTGAAAATCCCACGGGAACACTCTGTTCTTTCGTGATAAGCCTGCAAGCAAAGATAGTGTGATATATCACACTCCAAGTCCCAAACGATACCCATGGCAAAATATCATGACGATCCGTTGCTCTGTTGCTGCATGATTGAAGGACATACCAATAAACCAACCAACGTATTAAATTAATCCATTAACGATTTATTGCTAGTTGTCTACTGTGGACCATAGAACCGTGCGTGCTTTCCATAATAATTAGAAACGAACTCGTATACAAACAAAAATGTGATTCGATATCAGAATTCCGATTATGACGACGGCATCAGAATTCATACGACGCGTTCTGTTAACTGGCTTTCTTCGTATTACATGTTCGGTAAATAAAGTACGTAGGTGTGCTATGGATATAATACAACCAAAGATACTTACTGTTTCAAAGAATGCGACTTCGTGTTTGATTAACTGAGTTGGTAATTGGTATGTAAGTACCGCTACCTTACAAACCGACTCAGTTGCAGAAGGGGTGACAGTAAAACACGGGAGGGTTTACAATTGGGTGACGGGAGTGGTGACATTTGACGTACCTAATCGTAAAGCCTATCACCATCCCCTCCTCCCCTCCCCCCTACCCTAGGAACAGGAACCCTCAGGTTCAGGTCTAAAAATGTTGCAATGATCTCTGATTGGCTGAATTTATGTCGTTCATGCTGCATCAATCGGAGTATCGATTTCTTCGTGCTTGTTTCATCCTAGTGAAAGTGTTTGTCTTTATGTTCTTTCCTTCGAGAACTTCTTTCATTATGTATATCAATGTAGATAGGTACTAGTTGTTTTCTTTGACGGCAAAGGATTCGCTACGGTCTTGGAAATTTCAAGAAAACTCCGTGAGCGAACTATGTAATGACTTTGTTTTCTTTTATTTCTACTTATAAGAAAATGTGCACAATCCATTTAAACGAAAAAACAGGAATTCTCTAGAACTTTGAAAACCTCTATTCTATTAGGTAAAGAAGCGTATCTTACATACACCTACTTAGCTTAAATACTGTTTGATTTCGTCCGCGTGGACTGAGGTTATTTAAAAAAATCGGAAACTCTTATGTCCTGGGATAGAAAGAATCCTAATTAAGGATTATTTTTATTCCAGAAAATCAAAAAGTGATTCTAACCAGGCAAGGCCTCTAGGCAAAGGTAGCTTGCATCCTGAAGACAGTGTCCTCTGCCTTTATTTAAATTCGGTTCAACGATTGAGACAGACACACTGGGGGAGAGCATCCTAACGTAACCTAACGTCCTAACGTCTATTCTATTCTATTCTATTCTATTCTAATGAGATAAAGAATGGTCGGTTGTATGAAAAGAAAATTGAACGATTAAAGTTGGTAAAAGTCCAATATAATTTAATTAAGTAAGCTAAGGTACCTCCCGAACAAGCCGGATTCCGAAAAGGCTTTGGCACCATGGATCACATTCATACGCTGCGGCAGGTTATACAAAAGTCGGAAGAGTATAACCGGCCACTTTGCTTAGCGTTTGTGGACTATGAGAAAGTCTTTGATTCGGTGGAAACTTGGGCTGTATTGAGGTCGCTGCAGAGATGCCGGATTGACTATCGGTATATCCAAGTGTTGAAGTGCTTGTACGAAAACGCCACTATGTCAGTACGTATACAGGACCAGACTACGAGACCAATCCACTTGCAGCGTGGTGTGCGACAGGGAGATGTAATCTCCCCGAAGCTATTTGCCGCTGCGTTGGAGGACGTGTTTAATTAAGCTTCTGGATTGGAACGGACTTGGCATCAACATAAATGGCGAGTACATCACTCACCTGCGAGTTGCCGATGACATAGTAGTCATGGCCGAGACTCAGAGAGATCTCAACACAATGCCCAATGATCTCAGCAGGGTTTCTCAGGGTCACTCAGCGAGCGATGGAGAGATCTATGCTCGGTATATCCCTGCGAGATCAAATCAGAAATGAGGAGATCCGTAGGAGAACCAAAGTCACCGACATAGCTCAGCGTGTCGCGAAACTGAAGTCGAAATGGGCGGTGCATATAGTTCTTAAAGCTGATGGTCGTTGGGGTCCCAAGGTGCTGGAGTGGCAACCCCGCACCGGAAAACGCAGTGTTGGCAGACCCCCCGCTAGGTGGACCGACGACATCAAACGAGTCGCAGGGAGCCGCTGGATTCAAGCGGCGCAAGACCGAAGCCTGTGGAAGTCCATGCAGGAGACCTTTGACCAGCTGTAGACGTCTATAGGTTGATAAAGAAGAAGAAGCTAAGGTAGCTATGTCTGATTCTAACAAGAACATAATCTTCTACATTAATGAAGTTAGAGCACGTACACTTTTAATCAATTTAATCCACGTTTTATTATTTAAGACGTTGTACATTACATACTCGGAACTTCAGAAGCTTAAGTAGGTACTCATAGCTAACTCCTAAGTAAATAATATTTGATCGGACACACTTATAAAACGCAACGACTTTGACAAAGGTTAGAGTTGGTTAGCCAGCGTGCAACGCGTTACAAGTGTGGTTCTAGCATAAATATCAAACATATTCGTTCGCCTCGTCCGTTCCGGACGTCGTTGTTGTGTATTCCGTGTAGTCTTCGCTGAGAACTTATATTGACAAAATGTCACAGACCACTGTAGCTGCGTGAGGCAGGATTGTTCTTAAATCTTATTATCCCTTTTTTGTGATCTGTGTTCTGAATATTCAATACGTTCTAAAAAAACTAGCGGAGCTGGGAATTCCACCCACAGTTGTGCAAACTGTTTGTACAAGTAGGTAAGTACAAGTTTTTACAATGTTGTGCAAACAGTTGGACCTGTCAGTTTGCACAAACGTTTGTGCTTGTTTGTGTCTTGTATAAAAATGTCGCCGCAAACATATTACTACGTCCACGTTTCGTTTGCACAAACTTTTATTAATGCCGTGTGTCGGCGAGGCCATTCTACTCCACTATCTGCTTTCTCTCTAGGTATATATTTAAGGGTAACTACGCGCTATACACGGTTGAACCGCTTGTATATGGATATTAAATAAGGATGTCTAGTGGAACAGAATGTCACCGATTTAATTAACTATCCCAATGGAGTCATACCTGCCCATCAACTAGAAGGCTTCTGTCGCACCGCTCTACTCCGATTAATTCTCTCTCTCTCTCTGCTGCGGGAGTGCACCGGTAACCTGCATGATTAAATTAACTATGACATCACCATTTGTGACGCCCTAAGATCTGGTCTATTATTCTAGTTATCTCCAGCCGTGGACGTGTAAGGAATCAAACTCATTTCCCATTCGGAATCTAGTCTCATCTGACCATCGGAATCTAATCTCATCTGAATCTAATCTCATCTCACCATCGGACCCGATCTTTCTGATCCATACTCTTAGACCCCCCATGTCTAAGAGTACTTCAAGTTCGCACGAATCTTCCTTGGGCCCCTTACCCAAGGGCATAATCTCCTCTCTCTCTCTCTCTCTCTCGTTCGCACGAACCTTCCTTGGGCCCCCTATGCCCAAGGGCATAATCTCCTCTCTCTCTCTCTCTCGTTCGCACGAACCTTCCTTGGGCCCCCTATGCCCAAGGGCATAATGTCTCTTATTCATAAACATGAATCTTCTTCGGGCTCTATCTACCCGAAGGCCCCATTCGCACGAACCTCCTCGGAGCCCCCCCTCCGAGGGCTAAACCACCTCGGAGCACCCCTCCACGAGGGCTCAACGTCATCACATCTCATCTCATCGGGTCTGATGTGTTCTCAGCTCTTAATAGCCATAATGATTTACTCACAATTTAAACATCATTGAAACCGTCACTTACACATCCCTTGCCAATTCACACACAACCCTAGAGCGCGCTCCCAGAGGCTAGTAAATATGTTAGTATCCAGAAATTCACCCATGAGGGTTCAAGAACCTCATAGATCAATTGCGTAGATAATCAGGTACTTAGCTATCAGATACCTAGATACTCCTCAGATACTTAGCTTTCATCAGATCTTCTCCTCGTAGCACAACTCACAACTTCACCATTTTCTTCGGATGCGAGAAAAACAACTCGTTGCTATGCAACAAATGTCCATCAGAAAAAAGAACGTTTCAAAACCGAAAATATTTAAACTACAAACCAACGACAAATTTCCGATGTCATATACTACCATAGACTTATACAACCTTATCCTTACCAAAGGTCTAAGTATTTCGCGATAGCATATGCGCTTCGCGACACTCCCGGCCGAAGCAAAAACTAGAGCAGACATAGCATGTTGCTCGTCCACTCTTTGATTTTCTGTAAAGCTTTAGTGGCTGCAACTCTCCTTACTTTAGTTCCTTGACTTACTTCAACCATCTCACTGTCTCGCTCTAATGGCTCTGACCTATCCGACTCGCTAACCTCTCTATCCAATTCTCTCATTTCTTGATTTACAATTCCGCACTCGGAATCATCCCGAGTTAGTTCGACAACTTGTTCTAATGGTAAGATCCTTTCACGTTCCGTGTCCTCTGAAATAATTGCTTGTCTTTCTATACTTTCGTCTAAAGGCTCTATTGAAATTGCTGGAGTACATTCACTCGAGGTATCCTCCTTTTCAAATCGTATGTCTATCACTCCTCCTGTTTCTTGGGCTTCTAGAGGATATAGATGTGCTATCGACCTCGTGAACTCTTTATCTCCCACTTTTATTATGGCTACTCTGCACAAACCATCACTTCCCGTTTTTAACGAAATAATTTTCCCTGTTTTCCAGGTTTCTCTATTCTTATTATCTCCTTTTATTTGAACCACTTGTCCTATTGCTGGAGATAGCTTCGAAGTGACCCGTGGTTCCTTAAGCGAGTGGTGATACCTTTCTCGAAGACTTAACAAGTAACTGTTCACAAACATCTCCTTAAATTCTCTTAAAATAATGAGACCTCTTCTCCAACTTTCTACAAGATCGATCTTAATCGTAGTACCTTTATCTATACAATCTTCGACTGATTCTTCTAAAGTAATGCAACTTCCAAGCGTAAGAAAATCCATTGGTCTCAAGATTATATCCAACTCTGAATCAACGCATGTGAGTGGTCGTGAATTTAATACAGCTTCTATTTCCTTGACAACAGTAGCTAGTTGACTATCTGAAAGCATATGTTTCGCTAATGTGCGTTTCATGCAATTCTTAACTAAACCAACGAGTCTCTCATAGAATCCACCATACCAAGGTGCTAGTTGTGGTATGAATCTCCATTTAATCTTGTTAACCACACAATACTGTTTCAAGAGAATTTCTGATATAAGTTTGAAATGAGCTGCGTTATCTGATGTAATTAATTGAGGGACCTTTCTGGTCGCTATCATTCTTCTCAATGCTAACAGACCTTCTTCGGCTGTAAGGTCTTGCACAAGTTCTAAATGAACAGCCCATATCGCTAAACAAGTGAATAAACAAATCCATCTTTTCTGACCATTCTTGACAAGGACCGGACCCATATAGTCCACACCCACAAAAGTAAATGGTTCACTATAACTCACTCTTTCTGCCGGAAGTGCTGGAGTATTTGGTAACTTAAACGGACCAGCTCCGTGCTTAACACAACTTGGACATCTCCTTATTACTTAGGACTTGAGATTTGCCTTGTGGTATCCAATAGGATTGTCTAATAAGGCTGAGTGTATGATTTGCTCCTACATGGTAATTATCATTGTGTACCTTCTTTATCAAATTAATTGTAAAATCACATTCCTTAGGAATCAATATTGGGTACCGTTTATCGAATGACAGATCTGCATTCTGAAGACGTCCCTTGCAACGTAGTAATCCATCAACATCTTTAAATAACTTAAGGCAACGACTTAAATCAGTTTCTTTTCCAGCAAATTCCTGCGCAAAATGCTCTGCTTGAAGCTTCCTTATTTCTTCTGTAATACTAAGTGGTTCATTATGTCTAGTACCGACATCCTTCTCTGTGGAATTATTCTCTTTCTCTAAATCAACAATTTCTCCATTAGAAGTATTCGTTAGACCCTCCCGCGTCGAAAGAAAAAAGTTTGTGACGTATTCTTAATAGGAAACGTCCTAATATTGGAGTCTGATAAAAACTGTGGACCTTTAATCCATCTCTCTTTATCTTCCTTCGAACTTATCGGTCTAGTCGCAACATCCGCCAGGTTTAACTCTGAAGGTACATATTTAATCATAAGTTCTCTATTACTTCTAATTTCTTCAACTCGTCTAGCCACAAACGGTGGTAGCAATTTATCAGATTGACACCATTCTATGACAATTTGACTGTCTGTCCATAACGTTTGACGTCCTACCTTCATGTTAAATGCTTTTGAAACCATCTTAATTAATCTACACCCTATCAACACTCCTAGTAATTCCAATCGAGGGATTTTTAAGTGTTGTTGATCTTTTATAGGGACTAATCGTGTTTTCCCAATTACAAAACTTCTCTTAGTCCCGTGTGTCACGTACACAACAGCAGCATATGCCTTAAGTGATGCGTCGGTGAAACACTGCAAATGATATTCTTCATTTCTCACGTTTTTTATGTAACATCTGGGTACCGATATTTCTTTAATAGTTTCTAATTCCTTCTTTATTTCCGTCCATTCCACCTGATTTTCCTTTGAAAGTTTTATATCCCATTTAACCTTGGTCTGCCATAGCTTTTGGAGAAATAATTTAGCTGACAAAATTTGTGGTACTGCTAACCCACATGGATCGAATACTGACGCAATTACTTTTAGAACTTCACGCTTAGAATTTGCCTCTGTATCTATCTTGAATCTTAGGCGCAATGTATCATCCTTTACATTCCAATCTAAGCCTAAAATTTTCACAACTTCTTCCTTAACACTATCGAGTACCTTGTCTAGAAATTGTTTTGAATTTGAACTCCAATCTCTAAGGTTCATAGATATTTGACAAAAGGCGTTCTTCACGTTTTTATAGAACTGTATTGCTTCCTCTTGTGTTTGGACTCCACTTACTAAGTTATCAACGTATATGTCTTTGGCAGCCAATTGTAGTCGTTCATTTCCTTTAGAAAGATGATGTTTAATCGTCGCGTTCAGTAGAAATGGACTTGATATAACTCCGAAAGGGACTCTACGAAACCGTAAACAAACAATGTTATCATCACTCGGTGGTTTTTCTACATCTTTCAACCAAATAAATCTGGTTACATCGCGATCTTGTTCATGTAGTCCTATCTGAAGGAAGGCTTTCTCTACGTCTGCTGAAAAAGCAACATTATGGCTTCGAAATCTGATAATTATACTTGTCAAATCTTCTAACATCAACGGACCGCAATAGAGGCATTCATTTAAACTTTTAGTATTTTTAATTTTCGATGAAGCATCATAAACAATTCTAATTGGTTTACCCTTTTGAGCAACACAATGGTGCGGTAAATAATGTACTGGATGGTTCACATGTGTCTTACTTAACACTGTCTCGACTATTCCCTTCGATATTTGTTCCTGTATAGTGTTATCATAACATCTCAAAATTTCTTTGTCTAATCGTTTAACCAAATTTACTAAACGACCATATGCCAATCCATAATTAGGTGTTAGTGCTGGAGGATATTCATTCCACGGCCAACTAACATAATATCTACCATCTATTAATTTTGTCGTTTCATTAAATTTATTTATAGCCTCTTCTTCTCTAGTAATCTTAGGTGAATCGGTTATACCGATTGACTCCAGTTTCCAAAGGAATGTTATACTTCCCAAATCTAGTGGCATGTCAGGTTTGCTTAATCTGAAATCAATCTCTGTTTGAAAGTATGTAACAACTGACATATGTTCTCCTTTATTCTCATGCGGAATTTGACCCGAAAGTATCCATCCAAACTCTGAATCAATTAAATATAAATCTTCCCTTATCCATATTCTTTCTAAGCAAAGAAACGAGTAGTAATAATCATTCCCTATAAGAATATCAACTTGATCTTTCAAAGACCCATCGTCTGCAAGTTTCAGTTTATTCTTCCAATTGTCAAGTTCAACTACATACGGTACACCTTTTGAAATCATAGGTACGACGTTTGCATAAACACTCTTCCAATTTTTAGATTTAGTTTGTAACTCCAATTGAACAACTGGACTATTAAATTCTTGAGGACTCTTTGAACCAAAAGTATAAACCGATAAACTTTCATCCTTTTCCGTGGACAATTTTAATTCCTTTGCAATCTTTCGGGTGATGTAAGATCTTTGGGAGCCTGAATCGAGTAGTATACGGCATGATATTTGATTAGACGTCTCACCTTTCCCCCGGGCTGTTACTACAGCTGTTTGAAGAGCCGTATGTCATTCTCTATCCATCGTTGTTAGAGTCGCGCTCTCTGATCCAGACTGAAACTTCTCCTTACACAGTGCGCTGTGGTGTTCATGTTTTTTACAAAAATAACAAGGTTTATTATGCTGACACTGCTGAACCCTGTGACCACCTTTAAGACATTTATAGCATCTGTCTTTCATCAGCGCAATACGTTCCTGGTATGTTCCGTATTTTTTACATAGATCAGAGAAATGATCACCCTTACAAAACATACAGTAAGGTTTCATCCTCTTCCCGCGAGCTCCATCTTCCAATCTATTACCTCCTCCGAATGTTGTATTTCTTGTTTGTTGTATCTAGACCCTCAATAGCTATTCTAGCTTCTCCCTTTAATGAAGACTTAAGGTATAGCAATTTGTCTACATCTGCTATGTTTCTGTTATGAATATTTGATTGAAATTGATCCCAAAATTGATGCCAGTCCAAAATATCACCCTCAAATTCAGGTAAATTTAATTTAGGTAAACGGCATGATGTTATTGCATCCTTCCCCTTATGCGTCGATGGAGTTTCTGAACTGCTCTGAAATAATTTTAATTTCACTTCTAGCTCCGCTAGATTTTCCTCAGCTTTCAGCTGTATTTCACTCATTTCACTTATCTCGTCAGCTGCAGGATCATTTACCAATTTAAAATAATTTATTAAATCATTTTCGAATCTCGTCAAAAGATTTTTTAATTTTGTCTTGTTTACTTCTGCATCGTGGATTAGGTTAGCATTCAAAGAGCCGAGATTTACAGCCTGATTCGAGTGAGTTTCTATTTGGGTAATAAGTAGTCTTAGCCTTTTTAGCAATAAATCATCCATGATGAATTTTCTGTAATCAGACATTATATTTGAACAATACCTAACGCCTTATCACATGGATGTAAATATCTGTCTCCAAATCTATGGATCTCTGTGGAAATACTACTTCTAGATTAATTATCCTTATATCTTTGAACACTTCTTTATGATTCATACTTGCTCTATTTAATTTAAAGTATAGAGACTAACTTCAAAATATATCATTATAGTGTATATGCCAAACTCGGATGTTAATAATCCCACACAAATAAAGAATGAGCATTCCCAGTCTAATTCTCCATTAAGATTTTTAGAAAGTTATTTCAATCTAACCAGTTATATAATTCGCTTGCTAAACAAGTAACTTGCTCTTATACTATAATCATCAGTTTATCCAACCATTATTTACCACCAAATGCAGAGAGTACTTAAACCATGAGTACAGATTTAACATTAAGACACCTTTCCATTATACAAATAGCTCGCACTATAATAATAATTGAAAGGTAAAAGAATTGAAATTCATAATAACATTCATGAGATTAAAACTTATTATTGGGTCAAACTAATACCATAGAATTTCCTTCAAAAATTATTTTGAACATACTCTATGTATATTCTCACTAAATTAGACTCACTCTTCTCACTCTTTAAGAGAATAACTATATTTGCTTGAATTTACAAAATTACCCAGATCAAATAAAATTCTAACCTTCAATAGGGTTATCAACCCTTGAGTTTGGTACATAGGACTCTAGTATCTATTATCATGTGTCTATATACTTTAAGACTCCTTTCGAAGTAAAATCTTAACTTAATAATTTAAAGATTGTTTTCTCCATATAAAAATATAACTATAATCCTCCACATACTTGTAGATAGGCCCTGAATCCTTAATTGGATAAGCCTTAAATTAAGTTACTCCATGAATTCAATAATTACCAAATCAAATTGAATTTATTAACCCTCAAACAAATACACTGTAATATAATGTAATTGTTTAACCCTTAAACAATTACACTTTCATTTTATACCCTTAACATCAAAATGTATCTTGTCTAGCAATCCCTTTCATTAGACGTCAAATTTCATTTTTAATAAGTATCCAAGTTTACCTATGTTGACCATATTCCTAGTTCTAATTGGTAAAGGAGAGTATTCAGTTCTTAGATCAATTCTTACTCGATAGACACTCAGACCTTCGCAATAATAGCCTTATAGTGCATTGGTAGCTATTCTAAAAATATAAGATAACACACCAGATGTACCTTTTGTGTTAAAAATTCAGTAAATTAGTCGAACTTCAGTCTCAGTTATTAAAACTGAGTGATATGATTTCCTTCTGAAAATATAATTAACACTATGTAGGAACTGATATTCTTTCTTAAAATTTCATTTTTACGCAATGTACAATACTTTCAGAATCTAAAACCTCCCTTATATTCGAATTTCACTATATGCCTAATATATTACGTACCTTTATATTAAATAGGATAATTTCCAACCTTAAATTGTTTTCAGATCACTATTTCTTTTTCACAACAATGTTTCTTTCACAATACTCAATCAGCAATATAATTGACATTGAAATGGCGTAATAGAATTCAAATTTCAAATGTTCCAAATTCCACCATCTGACTTTAGAACAATTTAAAAATAAATGACACATCGGAAATTGGTCAAATGTTCGCAAATTCAAACTTTCGAACGCTCTATGACATTAGTATCTCTGAAGTCAATTCTACCAACTTACTTGGGCCATTTCTTTCGATTTAAAGTTGAAAACTGCGTTGACGCTCCCTCCAGCGGCGAGTAGCGAAACTAATGCAGCACCTCTATTTATTCAAATCAACAAAAAGGCAACAAATAGACACTTTATTATAATTTAAGCTTAGTATGACTCCATGTGCTAAAGATTCTGGTTCATTTTACTAACAATCCCAGCACCTCCACCATGTCGGCGAGGCCATTCTACTCCACTATCTGCTTTCTCTCTAGGTATATATTTAAGGGTAACTACGCGCTATACACGGTTGAACCGCTTGTATATGGATATTAAATAAGGACGTCTAGTGGAACAGAATGTCACCGATTTAATTAACTATCCCAATGGAGTCATACCTGCCCATCAACTAGAAGGCTTCTGTCGCACCGCTCTACTCCGATTAATTCTCTCTCTCTCTCTGCTGCGGGAGTGCACCGGTAACCTGCATGATTAAATTAACTATGACATCACCATTTGTGACGCCCTAAGATCTGGTCTATTATTCTAGTTATCTCCAGCCGTGGACGTGTAAGGAATCAAACTCATTTCCCATTCGGAATCTAGTCTCATCTGACCATCGGAATCTAATCTCATCTGAATCTAATCTCATCTCACCATCGGACCCGATCTTTCTGATCCATACTCTTAGACCCCCCATGTCTAAGAGTACTTCAAGTTCGCACGAATCTTCCTTGGGCCCCTTACCCAAGGGCATAATCTCCTCTCTCTCTCTCTCTCGTTCGCACGAACCTTCCTTGGGCCCCCTATGCCCAAGGGCATAATCTCCTCTCTCTCTCTCTCTCTCGTTCGCACGAACCTTCCTTGGGCCCCCTATGCCCAAGGGCATAATGTCTCTTATTCATAAACATGAATCTTCTTCGGGCTCTATCTACCCGAAGGCCCCATTCGCACGAACCTCCTCGGAGCCCCCCTCCGAGGGCTAAACCACCTCGGAGCACCCCTCCACGAGGGCTCAACGTCATCACATCTCATCTCATCGGGTCTGATGTGTTCTCAGCTCTTAATAGCCATAATGATTTACTCACAATTTAAACATCATTGAAACCGTCACTTACACATCCCTTGCCAATTCACACACAACCCTAGAGCGCGCTCCCAGAGGCTAGTAAATGTGTTAGTATCCAGAAATTCACCCATGAGGGTTCAAGAACCTCATAGATCAATTGCGTAGATAATCAGGTACTTAGCTATCAGATACCTAGATACTCCTCAGATACTTAGCTTTCATCAGATCTTCTCCTCGTAGCACAACTCACAACTTCACCATTTTCTTCGGATGCGAGAAAAACAACTCGTTGCTATGCAACAAATGTCCATCAGAAAAAAGAACGTTTCAAAACCGAAAATATTTAAACTACAAACCAACGACAAATTTCCGATGTCATATACTACCATAGACTTATACAACCTTATCCTTACCAAAGGTCTAAGTATTTCGCGATAGCATATGCGCTTCGCGACACCGTGTGGAACGGCTCTCTCTAATAGGATACCTGTTCTGTCTTCATTATCTAGCCTATTCTCGCCACTATCTTAGTGTTAACGTTGGCCATTTGTACTGAAGAGCACACGAGGTCCCAAATTGTTAAATATATAATAATAATAATAATAATATAGTTTCCGGTCGGGTCGTCGATCAGTCAATACGCACGTCACAGAGCTCCGCGGAAAATTAAAAACAAACAGTGTAAATAAGTGCCAACAAAGTGTATCATACGAACTATTGACTACAACAAAGATCAAAATACGTGATCAAGCGAAAAATTACAGAAAAAGTGTTAAATTGCGAGAGTAAATCGGCCGCACATTGTAAACATTCTAACCTACAAAATTACGGTTAAGTGTCATCTGATGCAAATTGTACATAAACTATAGAGCGGAAACTACAGTACTTACCAACATAACAAACAGCAAAACAAGTGTTGCCATAGCAAAACAAGTGCTGCCACAGCAAAACAAGTGTTGCCACAGCAAAACAAGTGTTGACACAGAAAAACAAGTGTTGCCACAGCAAAACTAGTGTTGCCATAGCAATATAAAAAATACCAAAGATGGAGAAAAGTATGGAAATCCTATTGGCAAAATTAGATGAAAAGTTAAACCAACAAACCAAACTTATAACAACTTCAGTAACACAAAATGTCATGGCAGCACTAGACGAAAAGCTTAAAGCGATCACCGAAGAAAACGCCCAACTCAAAAATAAAATAAGTGAGCTTGAGTTAAAACTTAAATTCGTTGATAAGGATAAGCGCAAAAATAACCTTGTCTTTTTTGGCATAAAGGAAGGAAAAGCAACAACAGAAACGGAGCTAGTAGACTACATAAAAGACATTATAATAGAAATGGGAGTACATTTTGAAGCCTTCGAAATTAATAATATTTACAGAATCGGTAAAAAAGAGCTTGATAAAAATCGCCCTGTTGTAGTCTCACTCACAACTACGTGGAAAAAACATATGATTCTGCGAAACAGATCTAACCTGCAAGAAGGTGTAAATATCAAAGAGGATTACCCTAAAGAAATAATAGAAAAACGTAAACAACTACAGCTGCAAGTTGAAGAGGAAAATAAAAAAGGGAATATAGCGTTCATAAAATACGACAAGCTGATAATAAAGAAAACACATGAAAGCAACAGAGAAAAAAGGAAAAGAGAGACTTCAGGATCACCTAAAATACCATCACAAAAGAAAGTCAATGCACGTAATACCCAAAGTACATTGACCACCTTGAACAACGACCCCTCTAAAACTGCGATAAAGGAAATAATCAGACCAAATATACTGAACTATGTAGAGCGCGGAAGATCAGCTTCATTATCAAATCTCTCAAAAAAACTAATATGCGACACCCGGATCCAAATAACCCCAACAAGCACATTACCAAACACAACACTCATAAATTGTTAAATATATACCAGATATTTAACAATTTGGGAAGAGTTATTGATTTGCTGACATTGGACTTGAATATGTTGAAAAAATGGGGAGACTAATTTATCTTAAGTTTTTATATCAATGAGCGTGATTCATAAATCACTGTCTATTCCCGATCGGGTATCGGAAAGAGTCGTGGGAATTTGTTGTTGACACAGCGGATAGTGATAGCGGGACAAGTTGGTTAGTTGATATGACGTGATTAATGTAGGATCAACCATTCGACTCGCTTATCGACGGTAGTCGGTACCCTCATGAGTAGTACCTACTAGGAAATGGATACAGCACCGACTGCCGGCTCAGATAACTGTATTGGGAACGATATATTATGGTCTGCACTGTTTATAGAGGTTTTCTTAGAGTGACTTACGATTTAGGTACTTATATTTACGAAAACGATACTCACAGGATTCTGAGTAGGAACTTGTTAAAATAATTATGTAAATTTGTGGGTATAACGCAATTAAAACACATAGGTACTAATTAAAATATAATTAACGTGTTACAACGTACAATACTATTATATAAAAGACACTTCCATACCTACATTTAGATTTTCCTTAATTTATAAAGGTAAGTAAGTATGTAAAATTTTGTGTTTATTTTTGATGAATTAATATTGTAGAGTTAGTAGAACGATGTTCCTACTATTCAAAATTTCCCTGACATTCTTAGTTTCTTACTAGAATAAAATGAATGGTGGTGAAAAAAAAAAACAACTGCTTTTTTCAAACTAACTACATATATTATATAACTTGGTTAAGTACCTTTATATGAGGAGTAAATAGGCATCTTTTAGGCAAGCGTGTTGCATCTTAGGCTACATCTTCACTTACCATCAGGTGAGATTGCATTGCAGCGCTAGTCTATGACATTAAACAAGTTATTTTTAAAAAACAGCTACATAATCAGACCCTAGATATCATCTATCAAACGAGGTCAAACTCGATGGGATTACGTTGTTTTATTAAAGAGTTCTCGTAGCCACCTTCCGACTCCATCATCAGATCAGCCCATGTCAAAATAATATTGCATTGTCATCCGATTACATATACATTATACATAAATGCATTTCAGCTCAATCGGAAACCATGAGGTGGTTCTAATTCATCTTGCAAGATTTGACCTATAAACAAACATATACAGGGTGGGCCAGACCAGGTGGATATAAATTTTTTTTTAGATTGTTCACTTAGGGGCATACCAGGACCCGTAAGGAAAAAAATCGGTTCCCATCCGATTACGAGAAAAAAATTTATTTAAAATTTTGTAAAATCATTGCCTTGACGAACTTTTTCCAGAGACAATTTCCGCAATCTTTTTATGGAATATCTTTACCTAATAACTGTACTCTCTTAGCAAAAATTCCAGTCTGGTTAGCTGGTTTTAAGAGCATTAAATTTTAAATTATTTCAAGAAAATTAAGTTCATCCAAAATCTACAGAAAACTTTAAAATTCCATTAAAAATAAAAGAAGAGGTTCATAGCACTGGTGATTTTTTTAAAACTGTAGCAACTTATGTTCTTTTGATTGCCAAAAGAAAAATCGTATGTCAATGTGCCGGATAAAAAGTTATGATTTTTCAAAAGTCTTCGTTCCTCATTCGTGTAAATAACGACATTATTGAAAAAAATGTTAATTGTTTGTGGAGACTGCAGTATGTCCTTTAATTTTAACTGCCTCATTGGTCTCGTGTTTGACTGCGGCCGACGAGGTCCCTGGTTCGAGTCCCGGATCGGACCATATCAAGTATTGGGGTTTTCCGTAAGAAGTTCTCGGTACTAGCCTGGAGTTAGGAAGTTGGCGTTGTTTCACCCCAGTGCCTTGGAGAGCACGTAAAGCCGTTGGTCCTGCGCCTAATCTCTCTCCGGTCGTGTCGAATTTTCCGTCCTATCGGGCTATGAGAGTAAAGAAACAGAGAGTGCACCTGTGTTCGCGCACACACTTGTGCACTTTAATATCTCCCGCACAGATGGCTAATCTCTCTGAAGATAGGCCGCCGCCGTGACCGAAATTTGGAAAAATAAAACATTGTTTTATTTGTCTTTCTCTTAAAAATGTAGATACCGTCAGTCATCATTAAAGGATTAATGTCTTTCCGACCAAATTTCGACTACGGTGACCTATATCTCTAGCATACTTACTACATAATATATCGTTATCAACCCATCATCGGCTCACTACTGAGCGCAGGTCTCCTCTCAGAGAAGGGTTATAGGCCATAGTCCACCACGCTGGCCCAATGCGAATTGGCGGACTTCACACACTTGACTCCGAAAAGTCAGAGGTGCGTACCCGGGATCGAACCTGCGACCCCCCGAATAGGAGACCACAGTCCTAACCACTAGGCTATCACTGCTACATAATATATATCTACTTACCTAATGATAATGTTGTCCGACCGAATTTCGGAAAATGTTCCTAATTATATTAATAATTAATTATAGTAATGTGTCTTATAGAAATATTCGGTTAATTTCCAGGAGCGGCTTGGCGCGGCGTAGCGGGCGGGCCGCGCCATGGGTAACAAGTGCTGCAGCCGCCGCCACGACCCCGACCGACCCTTAGGTGAGCGCACTGATATGTACCTCACCCACCACCGGCCAGGCCCCATCACGTCCTCAAACAGGACCTAAAACCCACAACAAAGACCGCATTCATGTGGAAGACACGCAACCTGCGCAAATTGTAAAGGGGGTAAGCGGCGTTGATGTATGTCGTTACAAAAAAAACAACTGCCCCTCTAGCCACGTTACACTTCTTTGTATCGATTCGCTTTCTACGATCGTCATCGCTTAAAGTTTTGGCTAGGGCTAGACTAGATGGCGCTACAGCTGATCAAAGACCTTCTTGATAATATTTCGCGGCATTTTGTATGGCGGATGCACCTTAACATAATCGACTCCCTCTAGCCAAGTCGCACTTCTTTGTATCTATTCGCTTTCTACGATCGTCGTCGCTTGAAGTTTTAGCTAGGGCTAGACTAGATGGCGCTTTAATTATCTAATTTACTATATTGTGCATTTTAATGGACACTACGGTGAATAATTTATGCATTTTAAATGCAAAAAAAAAACATTTAAGTATACTACTTTAATGCTAATGTCATAGTTATCTAGGTATAACGATCAAACGATTTAAAACTCGGCATAACCACACTGGTAATTGACTGTAGTTGTAGGCACTGTTTCTGAGTAGTCTGACTATGTGTGACTGACTACAGTGATGGAGTTTAAGGGAGACCCTTAGAATTAAGATCCACTCAAACTTTTCACGGTTTTAAGTCACTCCATTCTATTTGTCTCGTCTGCCGTAAACGAATATCTACCCCTTTGGCGTCTGGTCTCGAGTGCCGCTTCAATTAAGTATTTATTTAATAGATTACTTTGCTTTGTCTCAAGAATCGAAACATTTTTAGTAAGCTGACCGTCTCAAATTAATTTTATTGCATCACTATCATGGAGATATAAAATTTTGGCAATTTGGTGAGATTGCTTAATCTTGGGATATAATTTAAATGTAGTTAAGAATTATGCTTCGTGTAACTGCCTCTGTGCCAGCCTGGTAGATAGGATTTCGGCCTCCCTTTCAGGAGTTCGCAGTTCGATCCCATGGCACGCATCTATAACTTTTTGGAGTTACCTATGTGCTTAACGTTGAAGGAAAACATCTTGAGGAAACCAGCGTGGCTGACAGTTCTCCATAATGTTCTCTTAGGTGTATGAAGTCTGCCAATCTACACTTGGCCAGTGTGGTGGACTATGGCCTAAGTCTCAACCCTTCTCATTCGAAATCCATCCATCGATGGGTTAGGATCAATGATAAATATAATATAATGAATGAACTATGAATAATTCTTATAATATCTTATACACTGAGTTTAAACTTTTTTACTCGAGAATTCGAGTAAAAAATGATTTTATATCTAGTCATTATATTATTATGACGTTAGGTATTCTACTCTTTCTACTCGATAAAAAGATGATATATGTATTATTCCAAATCGGTGATAGTCTAGTAGGTAGGTACAGTCAGTACTTTAAGACACAATTCAACTATTTAAAACTGTATAAATGTTTGTGAATAAGAATATTTTGAGTTTCAGTACATGCTTAAGTCTAATAAATGAGATTCTTGATCTTATGTGATGCCAGGCAGCTTCTTTACCTATATTTGTACCTACACTAGCGGCACGCTATGATGGCCGGTTTGACACATTACAATAGTGATGTGGAATGTCAATTTATTCTCGAACAAAAAACAATTAAGTTTTGTTTTTGTACCTGATTAAATAGGTTTAATAAAACAAAAATGTATATGTTTATTTAATTTATTTGAACGAACTGAATATTTGAATGAAAATGAATATACATACTTTATATGCACACAAGAAACATATGAATACAAAAGATACCAAAAAAGGTGCCACAAAAGGCCATAATTAATCAGATTCGTCCATACTACTATTTTCACTGTCGTCACTGCTATCATCACCTACATTAATAATTATATGTTCGTTTTCTATAATATTATCTATTTTCACATCTCTTTCATAATCTTCCCTTATTAATTTAACAGTTCTATTCACAACCTTTTCCCAGTCTCCTTTAGTCACATGTTCACAAGCTTCTTCTAATAATTTTAGCATTTTTTTTGTGGTAAATGGGGGTTCTGTATTGTGTCTTGCAGCATATCCCTTAATTTGAGCCCACACCAACTCAATCGCATTATACTCACAATGGTAAGGCGGTAACCGTATAACTCTGTGCCCATGTTCTAATGCTATTTCGTCAATGACGTATCGGATCTTGGTTGGTTTGTTTTCTTTTAAAAGACGTACTAATTCCGCTTTTAACATATTCATGTTTGCATCTACGCCATTTTTACGAAGCCATGCGACGATATCAGCTTTCTTTTGGGATTGGGCAGGTGGCTTGTCAATTTGCATCGAGTGGTATGGGGCGTTGTCCATAATTATAATAGATGGTTCAGGGAGGCTACACAACATTGAGGTAAACCATTCAGTAAACTTTTCTCCATTCATGTCTTCATGATAGTCTCCAGTGGTTTTTGACGCAAAAGCCATGAGAGAACCTTCGACAAACCCGTTGATGGTTCCGGCGTGACAAATTATAAGTCGCGATCCTTTTCCTACAGGAACTTTGGAAGTAGATGCTGCTGTGTCATCTTTCCAAGAACGGCCTACAGTATGGTTAGCATTAAGCCATGTTTCATCCAAGAACACAACATTTTGCCAATTTTTGATTTCTTTCACTTGCCGTAAAAAAGTATACCTTGCCATCGCTATATCAAATCTTTCCATGAATATTTTGCGTTTGTTACATTTTTTGTATCGAAATCCAATGGTCTTCAAAATCTTCGTTAAAGAACTTTCCCCACCGAAGAATAATCCAGCTTCCTTCAGTGAATGCACCAACTTTTTTCTTGTTGGATACTCCTTCTGTAAATAGTAGCCGTAAACATGTCTTCGGATAGCATCGGCATCAAAGCTATCGATGCCTACGACTGGTTTTGCTCGTTTTCTCTTTTTTGGTGTGTGAAGTTTATTTTCTTCTGTGCCAGTCTCGCCATATTTTTTTTTAGTTATCCGTCTAACAGTTCGTTGTCCAATATTAAGCGCATCAGCTACGCGTTCAACCACTGACGTTATAGGTAAAATTGGCCCTCCATTTTGAGCTTCACGATCGAAATAGTTACGAAGGCGTATTACGAACTCACGTGTCTGACTATTTAGAACAGTTCTCTGCGTACGTTCGGTCATATCGACGAAATCCACAACAAAGGGCTTGAACAGAGTCCAAATTAACGAGCAAGGGTCAACAGTAATGCAGTATCAATATTTGAAATCCAAAGCCAGGTCAAAACTATATCACAATCGCATTGCACTGACAGTTTATACTTTTCGAAGCAACGTCAATTCGAAACTGCTTTGTTTTGCATTGAGCATTGACGCGAGTTTGCCGGAGGTAGTAGTTGTGCTAGCCAGCGATCCTATGTGACGATCGTATTAGATTCCATTTTTAAAAATTTTCAATTTAGAAAACCAAATGCCGAGTTGTGGTATATATCATATAAAAATAAAAATTTTACCTTTTGTATGAAACAGCTGATATTTTTTTGCGATTTCAGAGGTTTGTCCACATAGTGAAAATTGTTCATATTCACAAGTACATTCACCCCTTAAATGGTGCAAACTGATTTTTCTACACTTGTATACATTTTAGAAATCAATTTAATAAATAAATTTTGAGTCCTAAACCTAAAACTACATTCGATAAAATTTATGAATCTCTGCACATCACTATCGTCAATAAAGTAATACAATTATTTCCTTCAAAGTCGTTATCAATTAATACGGAACTTCATGAGCGGACAAACGACAAACGTCGCCATCATAGCGTGCCGCTAGTTTAGGTATCGATTCGCTTATACACTGAAACTTTTTAAACTCGATTTCGGAAAGTTTCTTAAGCATACCTACCTATTATACCTGTCTGATGTCTCCCACTAACTCCCACAACTAAATCCTCTGCGGTGCACGCTTGAAGTAAGCTTACAAGTACAAAATCGTAAGTTGCCGAAGTCTGAGGAACCATTAATTTGGGAACTTTTAGTTGCATTGCTGTTGTGAACTTAGTTTCTTTGTATCATAAGGATGCACTGGTACTTTATATTCTGAACAATTGCTTAATAGTTAACTAGTTCAAGTGTACCAATTTAGGAAAAAAAGGAATACCTAAGTAAGGATTTTATTTGGAAAAAATAGCATGCTAGTAGAAGCCATGAACAAAAAACATAGAGCAAAGAGCAATGTTCGAAAAAAATCTTTGATACATTCTATGGCTTAGTTTGGTAGGATTGGACGACCAAAAATAATGTTAATAAGTACAAAAGTAAACTAAAATACTAAAAACAAATAATTTACATTTTCAATATTCCTTGCATTGTAAAATATAAACATTTCATCATTCAAGTTAAACACCGCGAAATTTCCAGTCTCGAACGCCAGAGCGGAAATAATTTTCTTTAAAAATAATCCTCGAGATTTTTTCGCACGCTGTTTAAGTTGCCCACTTAGGGCTTGCTCTGTTTGCATTTTTTTCTTTGTTCTCCCTTGTTTTCTCGTAATTTATATAACTTTTGTCACATCAACGATTTGACTTTAAAAGTGTTCATGTTAGAAATAATTAAATAAAAGGATTCAGTTCCATTTAAAAGCTTTTCGGTTGATTTAATAATTATAATTATGAGTTAAATTACAATTATAAGTATTTATATTTAGAATCAACACTAAATAGTATTTCAACCGTAGCTAGATTGTAGATTTTAATTTAGGCTTCAACGTAAATCCCAAAAGTTGTGCTGTTTCTAACAGCGTTTTGGACGTATGTAGTTATTAGGTATTCTCTATAACTATTCTGATGGTTTTTCCGAATTAGATACATTTTGGCCTTTTTTGGCTCAGGCAAGTAGGTAGGTACTTACCTAATTAAGTCTTTGTCGGAAGTTGCAACCCACGAAGGTTATTTTTGATTTCATTAAGAAACTTGTTTCTCGTTTTCTTGAGATTTTCCGATTTATAGTATAAAACTCACTACCTACCTACTGAATAATGCATTAAGATAAGAGATCAACTTTAATTTCAATAATCAGGCATAAAGCATGTTCACGTCTCTATTTTTATTCTATTTGTTTATTGCACTTTTCTGTTCTATCTTGCCATATTTCTGTGGAGTCTGTTAAATCCCACTAAAATCTTTAAAAGCTTTATCTCTATTCGGTTATTTACCTAAAAGAAACAACTGTAAAATTGTAGACAGTCGGCAGAGTGAGCGACGCCTAATTACTTACATCAAACGCGATAACAAGGTTGAACGACGGCCAAAGACCTATTTAACTTCGGTCAAGTGTAAGTAGCCTGAGCAATATCAATATGCTCGGTTCAATAACGCTCTTTTGAATGCGTCCCACTTTCTCGGCAATCTTTTCTGTACTTTTCTCGTGTATTTGCCGGCAGCGTATGAAAGGATTGAAGAAAGGATTCTCTTTTCTGCTTTTTTTTCTTTTTTTTGTGTTCAATAGCTTTGCTACCACCTAATGAAACTGCTTTTAATATTCCGATGGTAGATACAAAATGTGAATAGTCGATTAGATAAAAAAAATGGTTAAGTACTTATATTGTAAGAAAGTTACAAATACATTATTACAATATTCAAGTATACTACTTATAGGGTATTGTTGATGATTTGTTGTTGATTGATGCAGGAAATATCAAAAGTATCAACTATCAGTTACCAACTAGTTTCCTCAGTAATTTTAGTTCCTTGGACACTCGTAACTGCTTACAGCGCGAAAATGGCGTCAATCAATTAGGTTCAAAAAAGTATGACAACAGCCAGTGCTAGGCAATCATAGATTAATTTTAGAGTACAGTTAGATCACAATCCTAATCTTAAATCTAAGTTCATTAACAATTTCATATAAAATATTCTTTTTAAAAAACCGACTTCAAACGTCCGCGCCGCTACAAAGTATACAATTTATTGGTGATTTTTAGGGTTCCGTAGTAAACAAGGAACCCTTATAGTTTCGCCATGTCCGTCCGTCTGTCTGTCTGTCCGCGGTTTAGCTCAGAGACTATTGGTACTAGAAATCTGTAATTTGAGGGTATAAATATCAATCACGCCGACAAAGTCGTGAAATAAAATTGTGAAAAATAATTTTTTTAGGGTACCTCCCCTACATGTAAGGTGGGGATGAATTTTTTTTTTCTCGTCTATCCCATAGTGTGGGGTGTCGTTGAATAGGTCTTTCAAAAATATTGTGGGTGTGGGAACATCATTTTTCAATTCAGGGATCCGTTTGTGAAATATGATGTTTTAAAGTGCAAAATTTTATAATAGTCAAGTGGGGGGGGACCCCCTCTGCCAGCTAAATGGTTGTATATAGGATACAAGAAAAAATTCACAGCAGTAGTATATATAATGAATTTTAAAGGAAAACTATCACGGCTAAGTAGGGTTCATTAGTTAAGGAGGTTATATCTGTTTTTTCTAAGTTAGGTATTACACGTAGTGTAAGTTGCATATTTTGTAGAATATTATAGTATTTAAACCATGGAACTCAAAATTTATTCAATATTCATATATAAAACAAAAGCACTATCCTAGGTCAGCAATAATATTTGAGACTTTCAACTACGGAACCCTACACTGGGCGTGGCCCGACACGCACTTGGCCGGTTTTTTTAAAAACCGCTCGACCAATTTCGATAAAATTTAAATGGGACCACCTGGAAAGTATAAACTTTCAAATAAAAAAAGAATTTTCCAAATCGGTGCAGGCGTCTTCGAGTGAACATACATTAAAAAAAAAAGATTCTGACGAATTAAGAGCCTCCTCCTTTTTGAAGTCGGTTAAAAAGTAGTAATCTAGAAAATATAATAACTGTAACAAATAGGCATACTTTAAAATACCTACCTATGCTCAAAAGAGTGTTTGCGAATATCAAACAGACAAAATGCAATTTTGCAAACGATCAATACATTAAGCGTTAAAAACATTTTCCCTGTTTCCGAACGCTGTCTGCGAAAAACGAATTCTGCGACTAAACAAAAGGGGTTAAAAAATAGCGGCCGACTGTACCAATAGTGCCTTTCCTTTACTTACCTACTGTTTCAATTTGCATTCGTTGCAAATGAAAATATACAAGTTTAGACAGTCCTTTGTGTAACATTTCTAATTTGTTTCCCTTTTATTTATCTTAGCTTTGAACGCCTTGTCTTCTGCAATGAGGTTTTCGCATCTCAGGAAGCTTAAGTATTGTGAATTTTAAAGTGTCCCAAATGCTGAGATACCTTCAAAAATTGGACTTTCAGGGAATTGGATCTTCCGGGCAGTAAAGGAGTATAAAAAATATTTATACCTTGCTTCCTGGATATAGGCATTGGATACTTTTTAAGGCTAATTAATTTAGTCCTGCGATCGAAGTGATTACGGCTTGTTGCTCTTAAATGTCTTGATCTAAATTCATTCAAGTTGAAAGGCAGAAAAAAGAGTTTGAAGTAATACCAACACTCTTTTTTCTGCCTTTTTTGATATCTCCCTTGTTTCCTTTATTTTCCGCCACAGTCTGGGAAATCAAACGTGCCGTGGAAATCCAACAAGATTCAAGCACAAGACCAAAACTATTTGGAAGTATGTTGAAGAGACCAATGTCCAGAAGAGGGATGTCTATCAATTTACTAAGAAAGGAAGTTTTGTTATTAACACCATAATAAAAGCCTAATTGTACACAGAAAACTGGCGGTTCCATCCCAACCCATTGCACACCCCTAACACAAGCTATCTGCTTATTTGGAGGGGAGACCTCAGCTTGGCTGATATTCCCCTCTCCCCTAATATTCTCTCAAAAGCCCCTTTTCTGTTCCAGTATACCCAGCATACAAGAAGAACGAGGCCGGTTTCACAACATGCCCGTCGCTGGAGACGCGGTACACCGGCGAGCCCAACAACCGTGCGGTGACTCGCCGACCTGCAGACATCGTGCGCACCAGAAACCCTGGAGCATGTGAGTTATTCTCTTCCATAGAATTTTTACCGCAACGGGAAGCGCAGTGTTGGCAGATCCCCATTACGTGGACTGACGAAATCAAGTCGCAGGGAACAGGGTGGCAGTCCATGCAAGAGACCATTCTCAACAGTGGACGTCTATCGGTCGATAAAGAAAAAGAAGAAAGCCTTTTTGGTCAAGATCTTGACTGCAGTCTCGTCCGAAGGTAAAAGGAAGCAAGCCCGTCTGGAAGGGGTATAGCAGTTTGTTTAAACAGCACTTCACAGTGTCTACAACGCATCGTGCTGGAACGCTACTGTGTAGCAACTTTTTCAACGACTTCTCTGGCACAATGGTGAGCAATGAAGGAGTTCTTCCACATTTTTAGGTCACACCGCAACTCAAGTATAAGTGAAAATTGTAGTTAGGGAGTTTGGGTAAAAGTCACATAAAAAACAAAGAAAGATATTGATACGTACCTATTTAGAAATCCAATATTTGGTAAAATTACAAAGTTGAAGTTCCAAAGTTCTGTAAAATAATTTTGTCAAGATTATGATATTACTTGCCCACGCTTTTCCAAAGTTCTGTAAAACAAACTGTAAACATTTTTTCAAGATTATGATAATACTTGCCCACGTTTACTGAACAGTGAATCTTAACTGAACAAGGAATAATATTAATTTATACAAGACTGAGTCACTGAGTAATGGGGAGCCAATAATGCCTTATTGGCTCCCCATTATATATGGCGGTTGTGGACGATCTGAATACTTAATAGGAAATTAAGCCATCAGATGCATGTATTCCTTAAGCAACTACGCAAGACAATCCTGTCTCCTGATGGTTCTAAATTAACAGAAAGTTATGCGAAGAAGAGTCAAGCTCTGTAATAAACGTTATCATTTGGTTTTTCAGGTATATCGAACGGCGGGCGTCGTGTCGTGAAAGCGCTCTGTGCGTACACGGCCCGAGCAGAGTCCGACATCTCCTTCCGCAAGGGAGACCGTATGGAAGTGCTGAGTGACGCGGAGACCGACTGGTGGCGAGTTTTACACCTCTCCACCAGACGAGAGGGATTGGTACCAGCTAACTTTGTAGCGGAAGAAAGTTCAGTGGAATGCGAGGAGTAAGTATCTATATAGTATCCATTATAAGATAGGTTCTGCATAAGTCAATTCCTTATAACCGATATAGCAGCGAATGCACCAAATGTTTGTCATGCAAACTTCATAGCATTACACGATAGGTCATCCGTTAGACACATCAGTGACTAGCAATGGGAATGTAATGGACACCTTGGAAATTGTTAAGACGTTTAAGACGAATCCCAGACATGCACATTTACTTAAGAGTGATGTGCATTTTAAGCAATTAATCGCTTGCCTTAACGGTAAAGGAAAGCTTCGTGTGAAAACCTGCATGCTTGAGAGTTCTCCATAATGTTCTCGAAGGTGAGTGAAGTCCGTCAATTCGCATTGGGCCAGCATGGTGGACTCCCTTCTCCAAGGAGACTTGAGCTCAGTAATGAGCTGTTGAAGGGTTGCTGATGATGATGATGATATACCAACTTGGTGCTAAAGACAACTTTTATATTGCAGCTGGTTTTTTCCAACCGTGTCGAGAAAGGAAGCTGACAAGCTTCTCCTAGCAGAAAGCAATCCTCGCGGAACCTTCCTCGTGAGACCTGCGGAACATAATCCTCACGGGTTCAGCCTGAGCGTTAAAGACTGGGAGGAGGGCAGAGGGTACCATGTGAAGCATTATAAGATTAAGCCATTAGATAATGGGGGGTTTTATATTGCGACGAATCAGACGTTCCCAAGTCTTCCTGCGCTGGTTATGTCTTATACGAGTGAGTCCTTTTGAGCTTCTTTCATATTCATTTAGGCTACTTGAGCAAAAATTTAATTTGAAGTAAGAGAGAATATTTCAAAAGGAAAACGTAATCCACGTTTTCCTTCTGAAATATTCTTTAAACTAGTTATGAGGACAGAGGTTTTTCATTTGTTTTTTTAAAGGTTTATTTTCGGTTTTGGGTAAATTATGCAGCACTAGTTTGCAAACTTAATAATACTAATAAATAACTTCCTCTTTTACTTTCTACTTCACTGTGAATACTAGAACTTCTAAAATATATTAGTATAATGTATATAGCACTTATAACTCAAAACTTAACCAACTAACCAAGAATAACTCATAATTCCAATGATGTGTACTGACGCTTTCCAGAGAATGCGCTAGGCCTGTGTCACGTGCTGGCTCGACCTTGCCCCAAGCCCGAGCCACAGATGTGGGACCTCGGACCGGAGCTGCGAGATAAGTGGGAGATCCCCCGGAGTCAGATACAGCTGATCAAGAAACTGGGCCAGGGGAACTTTGGAGAAGTGTATTACGGGAAATGGTGTAACAATATTGAGGTGAGACAATATTTTTAGCTGTCTTGGCTATACAAAACTGCCGCAAATATACATAGATTTTTAAACCACAGCGCCATTCAACTATGAGGGATTCTATAAAACTTACGATGTTTGAGAACTTGGCAGAGGAGTTTAGCAAATGTTGTAACTGCTCGTATGTTAACGATATAGATATAATTTTGAGCATTGCTTAACTTTTTGCGTTTTGTAGAAATAATCGAATGTTTCAAATAGAACTTGAATAAAAAGCCGGCCAAGTGCGAGTCGGACTCGCGCATCGAGGGTTCCATACTCCAAAAGTAAAAGTAAAACGATAATTATATTAATTTGCTTATTTATCGTTAACTTTGTTTGTAGAGGTTTATTGTTAATATAAAAAAAACTATGCTAGTTAGATATTATTTATTAGGTTTTATTTTTCCTGTAAAATATACATAAACCTCTATTGACCATAATTATTTCAGATTTTTCGATTGGTAAACTTCGGAGATAAGGGGGGTGAACGGTTTTTTTTTTCGACATTTTGGCCGATTAATCAGAAACTATTATATCTAGAAATAAATAAAAAACCGTTTTAGAATGCACAAGTAAAGGCCTTTCATATGATACCCCACTCGGTATAATAATCTTACTTTGAAATTTCAAACCCCTGATTTTCCCCCTTTTTTAATTAAACTAAAATAATTTTCGAGTTCATTTTATTTTTCCTGTAAAATATACATAAACCTCTATTGACCATAATTATTTCAGATTTTTTGATTGGTAAACTTTGGAGATAAGGGGGGGCGGAACGGTATTTTTTTCGACATTTTGGCCGATTACTCAAAAACTATTATATATAGAAATAAATAAAAAACTGTTTTAGAATGCACAAGTAAAGGCCTTTCATATGATACCCCACTCGGTATAGTTATCTTACTTTGAAATTTCAAACCCCCGATTTTCCCCCTTTTTTAATCAAACTAAAATAATATTCGCGTTGCTTTTATTTTTCCTGTAAAATATACATAAACCTCTATTGACCATAATTATTTCAGATTTTTCGATTGGTAAACTTCGGAGATAATGGGGGGGAACGGTATTTTTTCGTCATTTTGGCCGATTAATCAAAAACTATTATACGAGTATATAGAAATAAATAAAAAAGTGTTTTAGAATGCACAAGTAAAGGCCGTTCATATGATACCCCACTCGATATAGTTATTTTACTTTGAAATTTCAAACCCCCGATTTTCCCCCTTTTTTTATTAAAACTAAAAATAATTTTCGATTTTTCTTTATTCCAATGATTTTGGGCCACTATTATACACAACTATGCCAAATTTCATGTCGATAGCTTTAATAGTTACTGAAATAATCGACTGTGACAGACGGACGGACAGACGGACGGAGAAAGTCTCACCATAAGGGTTCCATTTTTACCATTTTGGTATGGAACCCTAAAAAGGGGGTGTATCAATAATGCCGATAAAATAATCGGAAAAGTACGTCAGAAACCATATTTCGTAGCCGAATGTAGCCACACTCTTTACTTGCTGTCTGACTTGTGGATAGCAGGTTTTACTCATGAGTTTTGTTTATTTACCTGATTAACGGTTTTACACTACCTATTTGCAAACTATTTATATACACCTCTTATAGAATTCTTGTCTATTTTCCAGGTTGCAGTAAAAACTCTAAGAGAAGGCACGATGTCCAAACAAGCCTTTCTGCAAGAAGCTTCCATTATGAAGAAGTTCCGTCACAAACGACTAGTCGCCCTTTACGCAGTTTGTTCGCAGCAGGAACCCGTCTACATCGTACAAGAATACATGTGCAAAGGCTCGCTACTGGAATTCCTAAGAAATGGAGAAGGGAAATCCCTCCATTTTGAGGATTTAGTGTATGTGGCGGCGCAAGTTGCAAGTGGAATGGAGTACCTTGAATCCAAACTTTTGATACACAGAGACTTAGCGGCAAGAAACGTGTTAATAGGTGAAAATAACGTAGCGAAAATATGTGACTTCGGCCTCGCTAGAGTGATCGAAGACAACGAATACTGTCCAAAACAAGGATCTCGGTTCCCTGTCAAATGGACGGCTCCCGAAGCAATTATATATGGACGTTTCTCTATAAAAAGTGATGTTTGGTCGTACGGTATTCTATTGATGGAGCTGTTCACGTATGGCCAGATACCGTATCCAGGGTTGCATGGAAAGGAAGTTATTGAACAGGTGGAAAGAGGTTATAGGATGCCAAAACCTGTGGGTCATTACCTACCGGACGATATCTACAGGCTGATGCTGCAATGTTGGGACGCTATTCCCGAGAAGCGGCCGACATTCGAATTCCTCAACCACTACTTCGAATCGTTCACAGTAACCAGTGAGATACCTTATAGAGAAGTGCAAGACTAGTGCTGTGATATAGTGAAATAGGTTTTTTACACTTGGAACTTTTTGACAACGCTGTGCGTTTAAGTGAAAGTGATGATTCTTTTCAAATTTGGATCTGCCGAATGTAACTTTTCGAGTTATCATTGACTGTGCCTATGGAAATTAACTTTAAGGAAAACATTAAACCTCTATACTAAATAACAAATGTATGCACAGTTAACGTTAACTTGAAAGTTACACTATTACCTCTGTAAATGTAACCTAGCTGAACATTACTTTGCTGTTGGTTATATGCTGCTGTATTGCAAATATTTACAGTTTATTCCAATTGAGAAAATATTAACTTGCCAGCTCATATCCTGACCGAAGAGCTGTTAAAAATTATGACCAAATATGGTAAGCGGTCATTCATTGGTGTTGTCAGCTTCATTTGACCAATTTATTTACAATAGGTCAATCTTTATGCTCAATTATTCGATTTACGGTCGGGGGGGAGCTGCAAAAGCGACACCTAAGATTTATTTTCTTAAAGCGAATGTACTATAAAAAGACTTTTGGTCAGTTTCAATAACATATTATCTTAACAAAATCTAAAAATTCAAATACAAAAGTATGTGTGTAGTGTTTATTTTAAAGAAAATGCAATTTAAGGAGCTGCATAATTCATATTGGCAAGCTTTTAGTTGAATTTAAAACGTATTTGGATTAAATATTCGACTCTCATTTTTTTCAATTCACTTTTGACTTTTCAATTTTTAGATTTTGGATTTTATTGAAAACGGCCACTAAGCGACATGTATATAATAAAAAAAAAATATTGGACTGATGTTAATTAGATGTCCAGTGGTCTGGGAGCATTGTTGGCGATGGAAAGGCGTGAGAGATTAAAATTGTGTAGGGTCCTTGGCGAATAAACGAAAATATGACCAGTGTGTGTGTTGATAAATAAATAAAATACCGGCCAAGTGCGAGTCGGACTCGCGCACCGAGGGTTCTGTACAAACTTTTAGGTCGCGGTTAGTTTACCAACTACAAATTTACGGTTTTTGGATTTTTCCCTTTACTTGTGCTACATGACATTGCTTTACGTCAAATTTTATGTGTTCCGTTTTTAGTACCGAGAGCAGAACCCTAAAAAATGATAAAAACAACAAACTATTACGGTCTACATTTTAAGTTATTTTCTTACTTGTTTTAGTAAATCTCTAAGCATTCCTCATTCTAAGCATCATTCATTAAGCATTCTAAGGGCCTGTATTACCACCTTCTGATAAGTGACGGATAGCCTAACCGTAAATTTTGTCACTTTCTTATTTTATGTCAAGTGACAAAGACAAAATATGCGAATAAGCTATCCGACACTTATCAGAAGGTGGTGAAAATGGCCCTAAGCATCCTATGGGCATTACAATTATTCCATAAACATGGAATATCTCTTATCACAACTCTATTTATGTAGCTCACAAGATCTAAAAAACTGCTTTCTGGTAAGAATTTTAATTTGAGATTTATTACGTAATATAGATAGTACAATCCACGAAGACGCGCCCCACTATTTATCGCTGCGTAGTAATAGAACTCACAGTCTTGTATTTAAAAAGAGTGGGGCGCGTCTTCTTGGATTGAACTACCTATAATGGCGTTTATTCTGATGTTTTTCTTAAAAACTTCTTCCTCTTCTGCTTTATCAACCAATAAACGTCATAGGTCTCTTACATAGACTTTATAAATTTTTTTCTCTAATAATATCATTGCATATTCCATTTACAAATTGAAATGACGTCCATATCTAATTACTTAAGTACTTACATCTGTGAAGAAAAGATATGGATAGTAACTATACTTTAAAATTTTGAAAATTAACTTTTAGAGATTTAACAATTAATAAAAGTTTAGAGAAAGTATAAGTATAGCATCCAATTCAGGTCCGATGGATGGTGATTAAAAATTGAAATATGAACTTAAATCTGACTGTAATTTTTTGTATTGAATCCAAAAGGTTTGATTTTTCAACTTGATTTATTCTTGTAAGTTTGTAATTATTATGAACAGTGAATCTATTGGTTCTTTTTGTAGATTGATTGAAGATTGTAGAACACACACACTGTTATAGTTTCTATTTTAGTATTTTTATACTCAAAGCGTTACTAAACTATACAGGAAAGTGTGAGCTTGTCATTTTTATTCACTGGCTTTTCGTATTATTTGTAGATATGAAAAATTTAAACGATGTATGTAAAAAATATAAAATAAGACTACATAAATCACACGGAACTAATGTAAGTCCACTAAGTAAACTTAAGTGACTTTACGCCTCTGCTAAATAAGCGCGTAATTCCGATCGGTATAACGATGGATAATATCGGATAAGAGTATCTATTATCCATCGTTATCGTTATCGTTATTCGTTGTGATAGGTTCTTCTCAAAAAAGAGGTCTGATATTTTCAGCATTTTACTAACGATCATCGAAATAACGCATTGCGAAAATACCGGTCGGAATTTTGCTTCTGTTTGGGAGAGGCCTAAGACCTTAGTCTCTGTGCAAACACCTATTTTTCTTATTTATTAGCTGTAGCTTAGGTATATTTAGATATTATATTATGTTGCATTTGTACAAAGTTGTTCACTATCAAATAAGCAATAAGGTTTTAAAGTCTAAAATCGGAGCATTTTCAAATTATATGAAATTGTTTTGGATACTGAACCGATATTTGACGTGTATACCGTTATTGGGTTCAATACCGATATGTTAGTGGCACTGTCAAACTACGTTATCAATTTGGTATATGTATCAGGCAACGTTCTCGATATAACCGTTGTTTCGTTACATTATCCGATCTGTTAACGCGAAAATGCTCTCGCAATATTTTCATATTCTAAATTGAAATGTGATATTTTTGAGTCAAAATCAAAAATCTAAATTTCTACATTTGCAACATGCAACATTTTCTAGACGCTTTGTTTTCTTACTTTTGTTTTTATTTTCAAAGTGGTCGGCCTTTCCAAAATTTTCTATTTATTTTTTAACCAAAGTTGAGATCTCTACACAAAGATAAGGTTTAATGTAGCCATTAATGTAAGATTAATTAATTATCATCAGCAGAGACTGGAGTATTTTATTTCTTTATATCTCTCTCTCTATATTAAGAGTTGATTTTCTCCATTAGACAAGAATGTTTTAAGTAACCCGTTTAATCAGACTATTTATTTAGATAGGTAGCTGAATGCAAAGATTTGTCTGATCACATTATTGTCTCACAATATTTATATCTGATGATTTTAAGTTTAAAGTTTTCATGTTGCAAGGTCGACTTAAGTCTTAATTTGAATCTTTTTCATTTCAGTTTGCACACAGAACACACAATTTCATATTATATTGCGTATAAAATATTTTCAGTCCAATAAAGTCATCGAAAGAATAAGATTGATAAAACTTTTGTGTAATTTTAAAATCAATTTAAAATCAACAAAATTTGTATGCCCACTTCATATACCGAAGTTTATACAAAGTTTATATTGTGTACTCACTTCGAATGAAATTATTTAGGCTCCTTTGCGAACTTTTTGTATTTTAAACTTTTCAAAACGACCATAGATAATAATCAAAATTAAATAGAAATGTGAGTTTAAATTAGGCGAAATCAAAGAAAAGCGATTTGCAAAAATCGATATTTTAATTAATTGATTCATAAATGGTATTAAATAAATTGATAGCGATATTAGTGTCGATACTAGTAAGGTATCGTTATTTTTGCAAATACCTTGTCTTCAGTGTAATTTTGAATCTGAACATGTAAATTTTAAAAACTTTCTTTAAACTTAAGGTTGACACAAACAAAAATATAGATAAATCGAAATGTCTAAATGCAAAGGGGCCAAATTCCTTCACGTGAAGAAATATAGCTTTTAGGACCTTATACCAAAGAGTTATTGTACATTATGAGCGCAGCATAGGTTTAACTATACAGATGCGTTGTCGTCAACTTGCCCTGATCTGGCAATAGCGCACGTACTCTCTACGTACGTACGCGTTAGCGCACAAGCCAGCGCATGCACACATGACGCATATATTGCTTTAGGAGCGCATCTGTGTAGTTAAACCGCATATAATTTAAGTGGGGGGGGGGGGGACATATTTAATTTTTAGCTTAGAAATTGTGACCTGTGTATTGTTAATTATTTGACCAATATTCCCAATTTTTACATGTGTACGACTAATTTGTAAACAAAACAGTATTGTTAAGAACTTTTTCACACTAACGAATACGATATCGGTATATCACGTAGGTACATTTCGAATACTTAATATTCATTAAATTTTTTTGTGAACTGTGCAATGGTGCTATATGAGTTACACGAAAAATCAAATAGACAAAAAAGTATCCTGTAGAGTAGGCCCGGACCGAAAGATTGTAATTGTGTAAATACGTTTACTTATTTATTTTTTTGGAATGTTAAGAAAATTTATATTAAAGAGTATTATTGGAGTAATTTTTGATTGCTATCAAACTAAGGTTATCATATTGAATTGCGTTAGATGGAAAAGTTCAAATATTATACGACTGATCACAAAACCATGACTTCTAATTCTCGTCGCCCCATAAAAGTATTAAGGGGTATGCTTTAATCACTTAATCATTTTCTCTCATCGACCTAGTGATTGTGTAAATTTGAAAAAAAAATAAAAATTAAATAGTGTCTTATAACATTCCAAGTAATCAAACACTTTAAATTTGGACACTTTTGTATGAAAAAATTAGATTTGTAAGATTTTGTACATACAATGAATAAATGTTATTGATATAAAATTGTTTTATTTTCTAAACTAAATATAAATATCATATTATATACAGTAGCACAATATACATAATAGTTTGAACCGGTATATAAATATAATTCGTGGTACATTTCACTATACTATGACTACAATAAAAATAGTGGAAATCATATTTCCTTAACATTGGTACAGTTTTGTTTTAAATAAATGCAAATAAGCAAGTAGGTAGTAGGTACCTAATTGAGAAAAAATAAGCAAAATATCTTGTCTTGAATAACTTTTATACTTAAAAGTAATATATAAGTATTTGATTTCACAAAAGGCTATAAAATATAAAATGTCTTCATGTTTTAATTTCAATAAATTTTCATAAAATTAAAAACTAATTGCCCTTTGATTGCTAAGATAGTTTGCCTAAATTGTCACAGGTGAAAGTCTCGTCAAAATTGGTTCAACCGTGGTTCAACCATTTCGAAGATTAGCTCGAACAAAGACACGAAAATTTTAAGAAGTGCATATCATGTCTATATAGTATCTAGACAGGTATTTTAGAATATGCAGATATAAAATTCTCGTGTTACAATGTTATACCTTACTCCTCCGAAACGGCTGGACCGATTTTTATGAAATTTTGTGTGCATATCGGGTAGGTCTGAGAATCTGCCAACATCTATTTTTCATACCTCTAAATGATAAGGGTGACAAACCACTAAATATTTTTGTTGGCGGTACGAAGTTCGCTGGGTCAGCTAGTATGTAGATATGAATACCCATATGAGCGACGGTTATTTATTAATTTTTAAAAATGTCTATGGGAAGAATAACTTTCTTGCATACCATTGCTTCAATAGTATCCAGGCACAGCCTGCATAAAGTAAAATTATTCCGAAGCTCTACCCAGAGGCTCTGTCAAAACTGACTTACAATAAAGTATTAAAAAATGATATTTTTAAGCTAAACTGTATCAGTATACATTTTGGTCTTAAGCTTAAGATACCTATACTCGGACTGGTAAAACGACTGTATATAGTGCCAACATGCCAATATTGGCGTAGGAACATAGTGTGGATTCTTCTTGCTATAGTGGTTCAAGTATATTGCCAATGCTACCAACATGCCGGACCATGCGTATCTGTAAGAAAATAGGTGAAGTTTAAATATCTCAATGGCCCCCATGCCAAAATTAAAAAAGTCGAATGAAGTTCGGTATCAGCTAATACCGGTATCGCTATATTAGACGCCCTAGTGCCCCAATCCTTTTTGAAATTGATAGAACTTTAAATTCTTAAAGCTTTTTAAACTTTTGTGTGTGGCACAAAACTAGCGATGTGACAAGTTGGATTTTTTTTCCTCGAGTTACTCGTAACTCGAGTGAGCCGTTTCGAACGTTTGTAGGTAGTTTCCGTACTCTATTGCTATCTTTACTCGGCCGCCACCGAGTCCAATCGACGTGCGAGTTGCGACGCGACGTAAACACGCTGTAGATCTCTGACAGAGTTGAACTCGAGTTGACTCGTTTAAGATTTAATTCAAATTACTCAAGTCAAATAACGCGATTCGCACATCGCTACACAAAACACTTTTGCAGATGAACCTAACCTACATAATCCTAAAGTGACATACCAGTATTACTAGTGGTGTATCCCTTTAGGATTATGTCACAAAGTATGTCACACTCTCTTTAACATTTCTGCGGTGGTGTCGTGTGATGCGGGTTGTTACGTTCCCTCAAATATGGTTGAGCGAAGCAATGGTTGGGTCATGCGTCATGCTCGTGAACGGGTGCCACCAGCGGCAATGGGGCTACTTTCTGTCTGCCCGTCTTAACCCTATTGTCACGCCACGCTGTGTCACACTTTCTGTGACCCCCCCCCCCCCCCCCTCCTTAGTATGATAAATTTCAAATGATAGTACATAAATTTTGAGAAGGAAAAATATTTATTTAGTTATTATAATAAAATTTAAATAGTAAATAAAATTTAAAAATTAAAATAATTTTTGATAGAGTTCACCTTTTTATCGATGACATTGTTTTCTAATATATATCTTAACTATTAAATGTAGGAGTTACAAATTTCGGCAATAATGAAGGAATAATATAATAATAAATACATGAGAAACAGTATTTTCATTTGTTAAAGAATCGAGAGCGCAGGGTACGTGGAAACGTTACTCTCTCAAGTATTGGAAAAACAAAGAAACCAGTAGTGACGGATCGCAACGCTGCTAGAGCCGCGCGACAGAGCTAGCGCTCATGTCGACAAATATTGAACGGCGAACGTCACGTTGCCGTAGACCCCCCGTCCCCCCTTGTCACATCTTGTCACACTCAGCAAGACCCCTCCCTCCCCCTTGTATGCGAACGTATTTTATGAATGGCCTCTAAGTATATTGTAAAAGTATTTTGAAAAGAGCAACTGCCGAGTTTCTTGCTGGTTCTTCTCGGCAGGAACGGCATTCCGAACCAGTGGTAGACTCATTGACGATTCAAAAGTACTTGTAAAAGTTTATTTGAATAAAAAACATTTCTATTCTATTCATGTAGGTTAGGTTCATCCGCGAAGGAGCGCTCCGCCCCGGGCCTCTAGTCCTGGGGGGGGGGGGGGGGGGGGGGGGGCAAATGCCTCCATGTTTGCTTGATCAAATCCTAAACAAAGCTTTAAAATTTTAAAATATACCTTTTACCTATCTAAGAGGTGATTTGGAGTTGGGAGGTCCCAAATATGATCCCTTACAGTTAAATTCGAATAAATAAATACAGCCTGCTTCCGAAAATGTCTGTTTTTATTTGCTGTTGTATTTGCCAATTATGGACTACATAGTGGCGTAGTGCAATCGTAAAAAATTTCGCGCTCGCTTCGCTCGTGAAAATGTCTGTTTTCATTTACTGTTGTAGGTAACAAGTATGGCTATATACCAAGAGCGTCGCTAGCCGATGGCCAAGGGGGGGACAAGTTGATATTATTATGGAGGACGGTAAAAGTATGAATAAATAAAACTTATGCGTTGAGTTAGCAACGAAGCACGAAGCAACGAATCGATGTGATTTTTTGCAGGGGGTACCAATTTGGCAGCAGTACCTGCATTTCAATGATGAAGTATCTACTAGTACCTATATTTTTCCAATGTCTAGGGGGGGCAGCTGCCCCTACCTACCCCCCCTTGGCGACGCCCATGCTATATACTAGTCTCATTCAGCTTTGCCGCCCCGGGCCTCTGACGGGCTTAGTCCGCCACTGCTAATAGGATACACTTACTGAAAAACGAAGGGCTTGCTGAATAGCAGGAACGATATGACAATCGAGAGCGCTTTCCTCATAGTGGTGACAGTGACCGCGACAGTGGCGCCACATATCCTCACCAGCGTCAGCACGGCTTGCAAGCCCATGTACCCGCTCACGCTTAACAGGAATATGTTTGAGTACATTGTTGTTGGGTTCTGTAACAAAATCACATCTTTTGATGTATGATAGGTATATTTTTGAAGCTGAAGAGAAAGGGGGCATCTAGTTCAAAGAACTGGTCATCACCAAGGCAGAACTGGTCATCGCCAGGTTAGAACTGGTCATCGCCAAGGTATAACTGGTCATCGCCAAGGTATAACTGGTCATCGCCAAGGTAGAACTGGTCATCGCCAATGTAGAACTGGTCACCGCCAAAGTAGAGTGGCGATCTCGCAACGAAAAGTTCAGTGTTGGCAGACTACTCACTAGGTGAACCAAAATCAGATGAATCGCAGGGAGCCGCTGAATATGGGCGGCGCAAGACCGAGGCATTTTGAAGTCTATGCAAGAGACCTGTGTCCAGCAGTGTCAGTGAAATATGAGGTGATTCCAACACCTTGGAATCCCAATGCTGCTTGATTCTTCGAGGCAAGTGCCCCCCCCCCCTTTCCTGCAACTTCATCTTTGCGACACAATCATCGACAATTTCGGTAACTTTTGTTCTCCTACGGATCGTCTATTTCGCCCACTGAGCGACCTCAAGCCTTTTTAAAATATGAAATAAAAGTTGCCTGAAAAATATTAGTAAGTACAAAAAAATAAGTAGAGTGAAGTGAAAATTACCTTAGCACAATAAGTGAATCCATCAGTCAATATGCCACTGCACGCAGTTATAACTACCAAATACACACAAGCTATGGCGTATGAGTAGAACACCACTTCATTGTTTGTAGCTTGGAACTGTTTCATGGCCTTTTCTTGCACATTGCCGATGATTGCATCGCACAGCAATGCAAGAGAAATCACTATCACACCTATGATGTCAAAGTTGGGTGATGTGTTTGAATCAGCTGTAAAGTATAACAATAAGAAAAAGTTTAAAAACTATAACATGATATTTATTTTGTTCATATAAAATTTAGCTTAAGTCACCCAGGCGACAGAAACAAATCTATTGACATCATTCATCAAAATGGACTCAGTAGTTTAGGCACTGCAATGGAATTTACTTAAATATATATATACTTACTTAGTAAATAATATATACATACATCAATTTGTTAAATTCATTACCCTTCCTTTTGGCTTTTTCAGTCAAAAGCACAAAAAATTTGAGTGTGCTGATCAAGTGGCATAATACTAAATAGTTTGAAAAGATGTGCCACACATCTTTGATGGCTTGTCACAATTAATTTCTTCCATCATATTACACCAGTGACAATTTAAAATTAATAAGCTGCCTTTTGTATTCTACTTAACTTTGTACTGTGGTGTACAAATTAGTCATCAACATCATCATCATCATTAGCAACCCATCAACGGCTCACTACTGAGCGCAGGTCTTCTCTCAGAGAAGGGTTATAGGCCATAGTCCACCACGCTGGCCCAATGCAAATTGGCGGACTTCACACACCTTCGAGAACATTATGAAGAACTCTCAGGTGTGCAGGTTTCCTCACGATGTTTTCCTTCACAGTTGAAGCAAGTGATATTTAATTGCTTAAACACACTTGACTCCGAAAAGTCAGAGGTGTGTACCCGGGATCGAACCTGCAACCCCCCGAATAGGAGACCACAGTCCCAACCACGAGGCTTGCTCACTCATCACTGCTTCTACAAATTAGTGATAAATTTTAAATAAAACATCCTTTCACAACAAAATCTTGAACATACAAAGAATTTTGCTTACCTAAAGTAAACATAGTCAATCCTATACACATAATAACAGCAGCTATATAGTCCAGAATGCCATATCTTTTGCCTAATATAATAATACTGCCAATCATCACTGGTATTAGCTTGCAGCTTTTGAATATCAACTGAGTTGGGTAGTTGAGGTAACTAAGTGCTAGGTTTGAAAATGCCATTGTTCCTAGGGTTAGGGCTGCTAAAATGGCATATGTTCTTATTGGTACCCTGTGAACAAATAGAAATTACTATAGTCATTTACACAGTTGATTAACAAAAATGAAAACATCATCGGCAACCAATCAACGGCTCACTACTGAGCGCAAGTCTCCTCTTAGAGAAGGGTTATAGGCTGTAGTCCACCATGCTGGCCCAATGCGAATTGGCGGACTTCGCACACCTTTGAAAACATTAAGAAGAACTCTCAGGCCTGCAGGTTTCCTCACGATGTTTTCCTTCACAGTTGAAGCTTGTGATATTTAATTTCATAAACACACATAGCTTATAAAAGCCCAAGGTGCATGCCCAGGATCAAACCAACAACTCCACAAATAGGAGACTGCAGTACTTACCACTAGGCTATCACTGCTTCAAATAAAATTAAAACAAAAACATCTAATTAATTAATTAAGCTATTGCATAGCTTTTATCGCGGGCTTTGAACTAAGACGAACAGTTTGAGCGCGGCGACCGAATCGAGAAATTCCGTAACGAAAATAAACCTAACACCGTCGTTCAGTAAGTGTTCAACATTTTAGAGGTTCACAAAGTAGCTCTGTTTGGCGCAGTGGTCGAGCGGCCGCTTTACCGTATGGTGTATGGTGTGGCAGGTTCGAATCTCACTCGCGAAGTAGTGACAGTGCGCTTTTCTTGTTTGTTTTTTAATTTTTTTTTGCATAATTTTTATTATGCAAAAAAAATATTGCATAAGTTGATAAAAAATGCTATGCAATAGCTTTACCGCGGCAGTCCCCGAGTGCCACACGTATTTTTTTATGATGTAGACTGATGTCACATTATCCCAGCAGCCACAACCACTCTGTCATGAATGACTGGTTGAAAAGAGCAGAGAAATACCAATTTTGTGAAATCACAAGAAAATGGAAATCAACTAATAACAAAAGTATATGCGTAGTATAAGTAGGTACATAATATATGAAGTCCCTACTGTATGGTGGTTAAGTTATACTAGTGGTTCGCCCCGAACTGAGACCTCGCGGTAACGGTATCCCATGATTATTCATTCAATCGGTACATGATAACCAAAACTGACATTATTATTATGCCCGTTTTCACCAAACATACCTAAATCATCCCCTAAGTAGGAGTCTCTTAACGTAGGTAGCTCCTAAATACAATCCTAAGTCCTAACATCCGTCCCAATATCCTTTTAGGTGTCCCGTACAGGATCGTGATAAATAAGTTGACAGAAAACATCAATCACCTAACTTATAGGTAGCCCGTAAAGGTTAGGGAACGTTAGTGAAAACATTGAATTATTATGTAGGTACTTACGAGTGAAACCGGGTTACGGGCATCTGTACAAATCGTCATCTATCGACGCGAATAGAAAATATACAATATTTAACTAAAATTTAACTAAAAAATAATTTTAATTGAATAATATGGTACAAAAAAAATTACAATACAATTATTGTATTATAATAAGTAACTAAATAATAATGGTCGAGGCAAAACTGTTTTTGGGATAGGTCGTTAGTCGTAACTCGTAGTTCCATGGGAATAGTTACTGACTGCGCCATCTATTAGCATTATTGTGAAGCTATGTTGATGCTATATGAATTACTGATGTACATTAAAAATTAAATAATCTCGTTTCTTTATAATATTCATATAATTTTAGTATTTGTTGTTCAAGTACAGGATATAAGTGACCTAAAAACATAAAATCAGTTTGAAAATCCATAGCGGATTTTCCTAGAGAGCGTCTTCAAGCGAGCGTATAAAATCGCCACTTTGAAAGCCCCCCATTTCGTCAATTTTAAGGGAAAAATTAAAAAAAAAAATATTTTTGTACTCAGTTCAAAATTATCTTCAAAATGATACGTAACAATTTTATGTAACGCGATATTTTTTTTTTTACTTCGCATTCGCTTCTATGAGAGCCCCCCTGAAATAAAGATTTTTATAACTTTTTAAGCCATTTTCGGCTGGAGGCCATCGGTTTACATATTATATCTAAATTTGAAGTAATTACGTTCAGTAATTCAAAAGTTATAAGGCTCTGACAGACGGACGGACGGACGGACGGACAAGTGCAAATCGCTCTAGTTAACTCAAAGACCTTCGCTTCGCTCGGTCGATAATAAACCGCCAGCAGATTTTCAAAAGTTATCTTTACATAAAGGACAATGGGCGAAGGTGGTCCAAGAGCCTCCACTGATGAGACTTGCGGGAAATGAAAGTTCATAGTTATCGTATGATTCTGACAAAATTCTATTAAATTCTGTCCCGGGGTTATTTTGTTATACTTAGTTATGTTTGTTCCGACTAAATAATATGATTTTACGTACATAACGTTGTCTTTATTATGACATGGTCTCTTAATCTCTTTATCTATCTTTAATTCGATGCCCCTCCCGCTTTTCCTAACCTCACTGCGCTTCCCTCGCCCATCAGACACCTACCAGAACACCGATATGACGTCACCGACACCAGGCGCAGATATAATGTGACTATGGAGTACGTTTATGTTCTCGGCTCGCGTCCAGGTAAACAAAACAAGGTAAGGAAGGTCAGAGGGTGTGGGATTATCATTGTGTATGTCCCCCTCCCGCAGTCCTAGCCTGTTGTGAATACATGCACCACACCGACCCGGTCCAACAACCGGCAAGCGAGTGCGCAGTCTTTGTGGCGACCGCCCCGTGTTATGCTAAGTTCTTTCTAGCTTCTTGTGAGAGTACTTATTCATGGGGGATTTATGGAGCGGTCGTCAAGGTTAATGACGGCGGTGGCTCATGTCGGTGATAAAGTTTTTCACCTACCCTAATCTTCATACCTTAGACCATATCTAACCAATCCATCATGGTCATCATATGGTATCTAGGCTATGCACGTTATGAAGATGACATACATCAACCAGCCAGATTTTTAGATTTTATAATAATAGATGAATAATAGATGAATATGATTTCTTCCCCAACAATCTTGTTTTGTTATTCCAGCATTCAACTACATTGAACTTATTAAGATCTTGGTCATCATACTAATATTATAAATGCGAAAGTGTGTTTGTTGGTTTGTCCTTCAATCACGCCGGGCTACACATGGGCTACTTTTATCCCGGGGAAAAAATAGTTCCCGAGGGATTTTAAAAACGAAATCTACGCGGACAAAGTCGCGGGCATCAGCTAGTGTTCCATAATCTTAAATCTATTGGCGCTTTTCATCGAATGACTTAATAAAAAGATAACATACACGCTGAATTGTTTAACACGAGTCATATTATTTGGTCAGAACAAACATGACCGTAGCAAAATAACCCCCGGACAGAATTTAAAAGAGTTTTGCCAGAATCATACGACAACTTTGACCTTTCGTTTCCCGCAAGTCTCATCAGTGGAGGCTCTTGGACCAAGTTCCATACATTTTTGCCCATTGTCCTTTAAAAGAAACTCAACAAATGGCTACTGGAGAAAAGTTATTTGTTAGTTATGATGTAAAAGAAAAAGAATATTTAGTGTAATAATTAGGTACTGATAAAACATATTGACATTTTGAAATTTAATTCTATTTGACTTTTATTTTAATTTTGATTATTATTTTAATTTTGACTTACTTATTTTAATCTTGAATCATACTAATATTATAAATGCGAAAGTGTGTTTGTTGGTTTGTCCTTCAATCACCCTGCAACAGAGCTACGAATTTTTTTGTATGAGTATAGTTGAGGACTTGGAGAGTGACATAGGCTACTTTTTATCCCAAAAAATCAGAGTTCCCGAGGGATTTAAAAAACTAAATCCACGCGGACTAAGTCGCACGCATCAGCTAGTTTATAATAATTATAATTGTCTACTAATCTCACTTTTAATTTAATTAATTTAATTTTATACTTATTGTTTGTATCATATTTGCATACTATTAATTTAGTTGAATTTTATATTTATAGTCTTTTACTGACAAAATATTTTGTTACTACCATCCCACTGTACAAACATTCTGGCAAATAAATATTATTTATAAATACTTATTTATTAAAGCTACAAGGGTTCTAAACACTCCCTGCAGGCCTAACATGCACATCGAAGTGATATCTCTCGAAGAGAGAGTGAGAGATATATTGTTGATGTAGACTGATTTCTTGTTTACTCTTTTCAACTTCAAAATTCTAGAAAATAACATGTTCATGTAAGAGTTCGTAGAGAAAAATAGAGAAAATAATTTTATCTCTACTTTTGACATAACAAGACAAACCATGTTAGTTTCGATAGAGATATAAGAGATAATACAAGAAAAGGGGTAGACAAAATTTTCTCGTGCATCCATGCCAGGCCTGCTGGTTTGAGAACCCAACTCAAGCCTTTTTTTACATATTATACTATAAAAAAAATCTAAGACTTTCTTCTTCTTTATCAACTGATAGACATCCACTGCTGAACTAGGCAACTCATCTGATGTGGTTGGTCCACTTAGTGGGGGTCCCTGCTGCACGATCTCAAGAAGACTGTAATAAAAACCAAGAAACATGTAGCAGACACCCATGTGGGCCAACTCTACAAAGCGACAATCTAAACATAATAAAAATGGTGGTTTGATGTCCTAAGTGAGATAGTCAACTAGTAGTACTCAAACTACAAAGTATACTTACTTTCTTTTAATAGGATTCCGTATGAGTGATTCCACATAACTAAGACTCATTGTTATTAAAAACTGTATCATTGTAATATATAGGCTCACTGGCTTCACCTCAGGTACAGAGAATATAAGTTCTAAGAAATATCCATATGCTAGATAGCATACAAAAACAAAAATAGAACACACAGCAAACTGTAGTATAGGACTAAATGATGTTATATCAAGACATAAAATATTAATTTCAGATTTCCTATTCAAACCATTGCTGCCTGGACCTTCATCTATTTTAATTAGTACTTCCTTTGAGGAGGTCATTTTCTTAGTATCACAGATAAAATCTTGCCTTCATGAGTTAGATGTCATTTGATTATTTCATGGTTATTGGTTAACTGGAAATGAAAATTGACATTTTAGCAAGTATTTTTGGTTGTATTATTGTAGCAAATCATACAGAAAATACAAAAATATAGTCATCATAGAAGATATTCTTCTAGTATAGGTATACCAAAACAATTTCAAGATTTTGCTAAGACCATCAATGATAAAGTAGATTGGTACTGGTAGATGGACTTATGAAAATCATAAAATATCTTACATAGTTTTCTACTAACTTTTTAATATATACCTATCTGACTTAATTGTCTTAATTTCCTTCTATAATACGTACATATTATAGAAGGAAATAAAAACAGAAAATAAAAACTAATGAGCATTGAGTTACATACTTTTTTTTTAGTACTACTTTTCTGCTAGGAATGATTGAAAAATCTATTCTATATTTAATTAACTTCTAGATTTACAGTAATGAAAAATAGGTTTAGGTACCTACCATAATTATTGAATTTTAATCATGAATTCATTTGATACGAAATCCTATTCAATCCTATATATATGTAGTATAATTTGTTGTTGTTCTTCTTCTGTTGATAATAATTGTAAATCCATGGTTATGTTAATCCATGGTAGGTAGGAAATTTGCTACCTTCATGTGTTATTGTTGTTGTTTTGTTTTTATGGCTTTTGACATGCCAGCACGGCACAATTTACTTTGCCAATTTCACGTAGCTTGAAGAAAACACACAGGAGATTGCTCGGTTATATCTCGATGAGGTTGATCGCGATTTTTCGGCTTTTATTCGAGGTACAATAGAAGGCTTGAAAAGTTAGCACAACCTACAACACAATGACAAAATAAACAAATTAAGAATATTATATAGGTATATAATACAAGTTAAAATAAAAATAGATATTATAACTTTATTTTGTTAATCATAATATATTTACATAAGAATTTAACATAAGGACTAAACACAAACATAAGGAGACATTCAACACTTATGGGACGGGGGATCTTAGGAGGGAGAACATCATAAAGTTTATGGAGAAGTTTGGGACAGGAGAAGAGAATATGAGAAGTTGACCCCTCATCCAAGCCGCATTCACACAAAGAGTGATCTTTAATTCTTAATTTGGCCAGGTGGACTGGAGTACAAGCATGACCAATACGCAGCCGGGTGATGGTTGAAGCAACCCATCGAACCATATTTTGATGAAAAAAGAACCATGGCCGTCGAGGGATTTCAGGTTGCATAGAAGCATAGTATTTGCCTTTGACCAATTTTGATGAAATCCATAATGTATTCCAAGAATTAATAAGGTCAGTTTTTGCCAGTGCACGAAGATCCTGAGTATGGTTTTTAAAATATGTAACAGAACCTGTCTCAGTAGCGAGTTTAGCAAAGGAATCTGCAGTCTCATTTCCTTTTATACCAGTGTGCCCCGGTATCCAAGCCAGAGTGACAGTCAATCTTTTCTGATGGCAGGTGAATAATGTTTCTTTAATTTTAAAGATGATGGAAACAAGTGCTCTACTACGGAAGGGATTTCCTTTAAGTGCTTGGAGACAACTTAAGGAGTCTGTCAGTATGATTGACTGTTGTATATTATGGGACTCTATAAAAAGGGCAGCTTCTAAGATAGCAATAGACTCTCCTGTGAATACCGATGTTTCAGGGGGACATTTGAATTGAAGGGTTATTCTATGTTTGGGAATCCAACAAGCGATGCCCACACAACCATCACTAGATAGCTTGGAAGCATCTGTATATATAGCTAAACAATCGGCCCAGTTATTTTGAAAAATTTCATTAAATTTAGAATTTGCATCCACTGTGTATTTATTTATTCCTAAACTTACAATAAGAGGGGTGTGTATAAGCCCTGGGAAGGAGGAGGAGAATAAAGGAAGCTTAGGGGATGAGTACAAAGGGTGTGGTAAGTGAGTGAGCTTAAGATAGCTCTTTAGGAGACAAGAAGGGGTTTGGCTAGGCCTCATAACTGAAGCTAACTTACGGAGGTTATTTATTAAAGGATGGGAGGAAAGTTGCAAAACTTTACAAATGAAGCGATCACTGAGATATTGGGCCCGTAGAAGAATAGGAGGGTCAACACATTCCACCTGCAATACATTTGTGGGGGAAGATTTCATTGCCCCGAGAATTATCCTCAGGCATTTATATTGTAATTTATTTAGTTTTTCTGTGGCAGATTTATTAATCGGGTCTAATATAAACAATCCATAATCCATATGACTACGGACAATGGCATTATAAAGAAGTTTTTGAGTGTATGGATGGGCACCCCACCATACTCCGGATAAAGCTCTAAGGATATTAATAGAGCTTTCACATTTTCGGCTAATGTAGTCACAGTGAGCTACACCATTCAGTCTAGAATCCAAAATAACACCAAGGAATTTGGCTTTGCATGAAAGTGTAATGTGTTGGTCCTCGAAGGTGATATTAGGGAGGGAGACTTGTCTTTTTCTAGTGAAAATGACGGCCTTGCACTTATCGACTGATAGTGAAAGCCCATGTCCTGATAACCACTGACCTAGATAAAGCAAAGCAAAGTTCAATCGCGTAGAAATTTCGTCCATGGAGTTAGAGCTGATATAAAGTGCAATGTCGTCAGCATATTGCAAGATGTTACAGAAGCTGTCTACAGACAATTCGAGATCGTAAGTATAGATATTATAGAGCAGAGGGCTCAGAACAGAACCCTGCGGGAGACCTTTCCAGACCATTCTGGGGGGAAGGCTTTGGGATTTTGTTCTCACCAGAATAGTTCTGGACGAGAGAAGATTGCATATGATCTGAGTAAGTCTCGGCGGTATACTCAGCTGTAGCAGTTTCTGCCTGAGTAACGGGAGAAGAACACTATCATATGCTGCAGCTATGTCCAGGAATACACCCACAAGGTACTCTCCCTTAGCAAGGGCTAAACGAATGTCTGTAGAAAGAACCCCAAGGCTGTCGGTAGTGCCAAGGCCCTTCCTGAAGCCAAACTGGGACTTAGCAAGTAGTCCTTTGCTTTCCATTATCCATTCCAGACGGTTTTTAATCAAGTGCTCCATAATTTTGGCCAAAGTAGATGAGAGGGCAATAGGGCGGTATGAATTTGGTTCCAAGGGGGCTTTACCAGGTTTCTTAATAGGGATTATTATTTGAGTTTTCCAAGGTCCTGGGATGAATCCTGTTTCTAGAAACCTGTTAATCAAATTGAGAAAGCAGTGTTTTGCTTTATTGTTAAGTTTTACAATGAAGGAATATGGAACCCCATCCTCTCCTGGAGTGGAATCTTTAAGATCCGAGAGTGCACATTGCAACTCTGAGAAGTTAAATGGGGAGTCCATATTGTCTGAGGGAGGGAGTATAGTGTGAGGGTTGTAAGAACTTTCACACGGAACAAAAGGAGGGGCAAGCTTATCAGCAAAGGCATCCAACCAGACAGATGGGTCGTTAGAGGTAGGGTCGATGGAGGAAACTGACTGCCTAAATCTTTTTATTCTATTCCATACTAAGGTAGATGGCGATCGTGGATCCAGAGATTCGCAGAACTTTTTCCATCCTGCCTTTTTCTTCTTTGATACAGTCCTTTTAACCTTGCTATTTGAACGTTGATATTCCAAGAAATTTTCACGGGACATTAACATCGAGTAGGAACGTTCTGCATCCTTACGTTCATTTATTATATTGGTACATTCATCGTCCCACCAGGGAGGAGATGTTATAAAATCGAGTTTAGTCTTTTTGAGCGGTATGTGGAGGTCAGCTGAAAACTTTAAAATTTTAACAAAATCTACATAGTAGAGCTCTATATTTTCAACATCTGAAATTTGAGGTAAGTTATCAACTAGGATGTCAACTGATTCTGCAAAGGCAGACCAGTTGGCCTTGTTGATTTTGTATTTAAGGAATGGGTTAGGGTTATAAAGAGGGATAGGTTTTTGGGCTATTGAAAGTAAGATAGGAAAGTGGTCACTACCATGTGAACTAGGGAGGGTTCTCCAGGAGGTAAGTGATGCCAAAGAAGGAGAGCAAAGGGATAGATCAACAGCAGACCTAGGGTTCTGATGGGGGTATACTCTTCTTGTTGGAGATCCGTCATTGAGGATGCAAATGTTTAATTCATCAAAAACATCCAACAAAAGAGAGGAAAAGACATCAGATGAATGAGAACCCCAGGACAAGTGATGGGAGTTAAAGTCTCCCATCACAAGAACTGGGGAAGGAAGAGAAGAAAGGATAGATTTTAATTCAGGGATAATAGATTGATTTGGATGAGGAAGGTAAATTGAAAGGAAGGAAATATCCAGAGTTCTCACAGCAACGGCATTAAATTGTTGTGAGTGAGGGGGAAGGGGGATAGAAGAATAAACAAGTGAGTGCCTAAGAAAAATGGCACTACCTGCATACCCATCATCTCTGTCATCCCTGAGGCAGGCAAAACCTGGAACCCGAAAATGGGAGCCAGGGGCAAGCCATGTCTCAGAGATGGCAAGGATAGCAGGTTTATGAACTTTAATAAGATCTAAAATTTCATGTTTCTTTCTACGTATGCTTTGACTATTCCATTGGAGTATCTCCAAGGAATCCATTGCTGAGGATAGAAGCGATTTTGATGATAATTTGAGCAACGTTGGGCGGTAGGGGGTTTTGAGTTATATTTACAAGGATATTATTCAGAGATTTAGTAAGGTCATCAGTATCATTTGGTGATGTAGCATAGGAGTGCTCAGTATTTAGAGCACATCCATTAGGAGTGACAGAGGGACAGTTCCGGGTGATGTCCAAGTGTGCTTGTTGATCATAGCCCTTTGTTGGTTGGGGCCTGGGGCGAGGATTACGGATAATGGTTTGCTTGTATGATTTATTAAGAGGGTGAGGTGTTTGAGTGGAGCGTAGTCTATTGGGAATGGGTGTAGGAGGAATAGGGGAGTAGGAGGGTGCAGTGAATATCTCTTTTGCCATATCAGCATAAGAACGCCGTACTGGAGGGAATCTAGCTGATGCATCTTGATAAGAAATATTTTCCTCAGACATAAGCAACTTAATTGACTGCTGCCGAGAGTGTTCAGGGCAGCTTTTGCTTGTGGCCAAGTGCTTGCCAGTGCAAAGCAGACAAGTAGAATTTTCAGCTGTTACTTCACAGGCTTCACCTGAGTGGGGTTGAGAGCATTTGAAGCAACGCGGACTAGATCTACATTGAGTTTTAATATGCCCAAAACGACAGCAGTTCAAGCACTGGATTGTAGGAAGCCGGTAAGTTTCCACAGGTAGTGATGTGTGATAGGAAAAGATTCTTGAGGGGAGAGTTTGCCCTCTGAAAGTCAAGACTACAGTCTGAGTTGGAACCCAGGACACAACACCATCAGTAACATTCTTACGGTTGAATCGGCGAGCTTTTAAGACTTCACCACAACCAGCAGGAAGTACTAAGGAATTAATGAATTCTTCCAGATGCCAATCTACAGGTACACCTCTAACTATACCCATACGAGTGATGTTAAATGTGGGGATGTATGCAGCGTATTTTGAGATGTGGAGAATAGGATTCTCCAAAAACTCATTAGCAGACTGGGCACATGAGAACTCAACTGAAATTTTATTTCTGCCAACATTTTTAACTCCATCATTAATGACTGATTTTATTTTACTGTTATGTAGGAACTGTCCAAATTTAATTGCTCTAATAGAAACGCCGGCTGAGGGGTCAGACACTTCTCTAGATACGTAAACTACGTAAGGACCTTTGTCATTTCCGGTATATTTCTTGGGTGCATCTGATAACGAGGGGTGCACGTATACAGACTGAACAGAAGGAGCAGCAGAGCTTGGGTCTGTAACTGTTTTTTTTGATGATGAATCACCATTATCAACACGCATAGAACGCTTGGTACCACGTGTAGTAGTTTCAGAGTGCACAGACACGGACTGCGGGCTCTGAGTCGGTTCGGTCTCTATCGTCACATTGGCCCCGGGATCGGGGGGTTTAGGCGGAGGATCAACCTCCATAGTCCCACCACCAACTTCCACCAACACTTAAACTAAATACTCACGACAAAAACCAGCTATTGCACAAAAAATCTGTTAAAATAACACAATAAAACTTATTTAAAAACACAAAACCTCACTAACACGTGTTTTCAACAACGCAGACGCTAGCAAAGTACCCTTCATGTGTTAATCCATGGTCTTTGACATGCTTTGACATATGTCAGCTTTGACAGATGTCACAGATCTGGTTTATGGATTAGTTATGGTTTAAACCACAGACCAGTTTAGACCACAGGTTTAGACGTAGCGTAATTCCTACTTCCATGATTGTCACAGATCAAGGCCCCGATTCTGAACTCAGATAATATTTTAGCAATAATTATACTGTGCTAGTGGTGCCTATCAAAAAATGATAGCCACTGAATACAGGATTGAGGCCCAAATGGACCGAAAAATACAACAATATTTCAAATACCTACCAAACTGAGAACAAAAACAGTTCACACAGTTTGAAAGTTAATGCGTTGCGTTGAGTTAGCAGAAATACCTGTTATTTTTCCTCTCACAAAAAAAAATCTCACTCATAAAGGCTTTGAGTATTAAACCAACACAGGAGAGGAATTGACTACTTTAGAATTATACAGTGTGTCCGGACACGAACTAGCGATATTTTAAACACTTATATAACAACTAATTTTAAGTACAAATACACTCTAAACTTGGGCCCAATCCACTTCTCCTCTATGTGGCAGCCATTTTGTTTTTTTGCTAAAATATTCTCTAAGCATGTACAAAAAAAATCATATCTCTCAAAGTTTTGGTCTTACTGAGATAAAACTGGGCTTATTCGAAGCGCAACAATACTGTCCTACCGTCTACATTACAAAACAAAGTGTTCACATTTCCATAACCTTTGAAAAAAATATGAAACCCGAAAAAAATTATCGTAAAATCATGCAAATCAACAAATTATTGTAAATAACTGCAAAAACACCCCCGACAACCCTTTTTATTTTTTTACTAGATCAAGAGATTTTGAGCTAAGCTATAATACAACATTTAATTTATAACTGTATGTCTAATACTTTCAGAGTTATTGTTGTTGGAACATAGCGCATACGCATGAATGTTATGTGTTTTTAATGATTTCCTGTTTAGGGTTCCGACAAAGGCCTTTTGTGCTTGCGTATGCGCTATGTTCAAACAACAATAACTCTGAAAGTATAAGACATACAGTTATAAATTAAATGTTGTATTATAGCTTAGCTCAAAATCTCTTGATCTATTAAAAAAATAAAAAGGGTTGTCGGGGGTGTTTTTGCAGTTATTTACAATAATTTGTTGATTTGCATGATTTTACGATAATTTTTTTCGGGTTTCATATTTTTTTCAAAGGTTATGGAAATGTGAACACTTTGTTTTGTAATGTAGACGGTAGGACAGTATTGTTGCGCTTCGAATAAGCCCACTTTTGTCTCAGTAAGACCAAAACTTTGAGAGATATGATTTTTTTTGTACATGCTTAGAGAATATTTCAGCAAAAAAACAAAATGGCTGCCACATAGAGGGGAAGTGGATTGGGCCCAAGTTTAGAGTGTATTTGTACTTAAAATTAGTTGTTATATAAGTGTTTAAAATATCGCTAGTTCGTGTCCGGACACACTGTATAATTAGTATCATCTGATGTGTTACATTAAAAAATATGCTTTTTGAAAAAAATCTGCTCCTGATAGCTTATTATGAGCTGTTATGATTTTTTAAAACGTTATTGGTTCTGGTTTAAAGTTCACTTTTTCGATTTACAAGATCGTTTTCCAGCGTTGAATAATATTCTCTCAGTCCAGCATGGAGGAAACATAACAAGTAAAAACTGAACCCTAAAAAAAAATTTTTATTTAAAGTTATGATTGGTAAGTTAAAACTTGTACCTACATACTTTACTTGGAAGGCTTATTTTTTTCATCTACTTCATCTGAACGAAGTGTATATTTGTTTGTAATGCTAGGCTGCCGCCATGGCTATAGTGGCCACACCATCTGTAATAAAACACCGCCAAGTTATTTAGCTTTCCGGTAAACCTAGCGGGATGAATAAGAAGTATGGGTACTTTAATTCAATTGCCAAGTTTTAATGAACCAAATATGTATAGAATTTAAATATTTTTTTTCATCAATGAACCATTAGTAAGACGATAAAAATATCTCGGTATAAATAATTTATACAATCGGGGGGATTGTATAAATTATTTATGCCAATATCGACATATGAAATCTTGCTGTCCAGCCCTAATTTTATTGCGGTGTGGCCGACTTCATAAAATTAAAGTCCTAATTTTCGAGTAAGAAAGACTTACGTAGAACAATACGTACGTACGTACGTATTATTATTAAACAATTTTTTAGGCTCGTTTTCATTATTTTTTGTATTAAATTTGTAAAAATCCTTTCTTAGCGGATGCCTACGTCATAGTAGATGTGCGTTGATAAATCAGTCAGTCAGTCACCTTTTCTTTTTATATATTTAGAAAATTATATCACACTGGCTATATGGAAATATATACCTATAACTTTTGAAATAATTGAGTAAAAAAACTAATTTTATGAATTCGAGGAGTTTATGGAGCTCTAGCTGCATCAATGCATTTTAAACAATAGTGGGAGAGTACCAGCCAATCAGACACTATTGTTATAATAATGCAATCATTTTAACCGACTTCAAAAAAGGAGGAGGTTCTCAATTCGAATTTTTTTGTATATTTGTTACGCCATTATTCCGCCAAATAATGAATGGAATTTGATAATTTTTTTTTGTATAGTAGGGCATACTTCAGAGGTGGTTCCCATATAAATTTTTGTTGATATAATGTTAGATGTTACTCCATAACTACGTCAAATCTGAACCGATTTCAATTTTTTTTGAAAGAACGCATAATAAGGTTGGGCCTATTTAAAAGGTGAAGAGAAGGTGATTCGTATCTTCGGTGATGGAGGAAGGAATTCAATGATTAAGAGCAAATTGCTCGCGATCAGAGATATACACCGAAAAGCTTAAAATAATAATGTAAAAAAACTATCTTTAAAAAACCGACTTCATACGCCGATCGGGCAAAGTTGGGCTAGCGTCGCGCATTGGTTTCATCATTTATATTTAGGCCCGCCTGACTTCAACATACATGTACAAATTAAAATTGTTTTATACTTTGTAGTGGCGTTTAAAGTCGGTTTTATAGAAAGAATTTTTTATCATTATTTGATAATCCCACAGACGATCAAAGTTCGTATTTATATATCTAGTCATATTTTACTTAAAGCTTATAATTATTAGTCGTTCACCCCTTCCTATTCTATCGTGATTTTAATTCTATGGGATCAATTTATAATGCTGTTCATGAAAAAGGTCTCTAAACGAATAGTAAGTAGGAAGATTAATTTTCAATATTTTCCCCAAATTATTTCATGTACGATTAAGTAGCAACATTTTCAGATCGACAGTTTTCTTAAGTTTTCTGCACAAGTATTGCATTATTTGGATAAAATAATACATCAGAAGTAAATAAATGTTATCCTTTAGTAAACTGGATTTTTTAAATATTTTTTTTAGAAGAAAATACTCTCATATTCGGCATTTATAGCGGAGCTCATTCCCCGCTAACCATACGTAGTTGACAGGCGCGTGATCGAGTCAAACAGTTTTATATAACGGGTATGACCACTGGTCATACCCAACTTACAGAGGGGTACGCGCGTCAATTCTTCTCCTGTGTTGGTTTAATACTCAAAGCATAAAGGGCGCCTAATGCTGTCTAGATCTTAAAACCATGCTTAAAACCAGTGACTAGTGAGCAAAAGTCGTTTTTGTTCACCCAGTGAGAAAAAGTGTTTTCAATAATTTAAAACACTCAGGATTGGCATTTCTTCAATTCATCGTCACAATAAAAGCTGAACAGTGTACTGCGGTCTGTGATTTCATTGTGATTTCGATCCAAGAGATTAAAACCACCCCGTGATTTTTCGATTCAATGATTCGCTTTTAATAACGTAATAAAGATAGTAGATACTATGTAACTAGGAATTACGACATAATGGTAGTTATGCTTGGCAAAAAAGAGTAGAAATTAATAGGGGCGCCGCTGTCGTAAAATTTTCTTGAATCTATAAACCCAAATGAGCCCAAATAGTACGATAGATGAGTTTTGATACTTAACTACTTTACTGAAATCAAAGTAGTATATTTATTGATTCCAAACTTGTTACCTATTTATTTCTTGACATACCATTTACTAAAAATAATAATAGTTAAACCCAAATAGCAACCAAATAATTTTTAAAAGAAGGTAAAATTTAAACTACATATATTACCTACTAAATTAATTAAAACCAAAATAATTTTATTTTCGCTTTTATTTAATTTTTATTTTAGTTTTAATTTTAGAATAAATTTAATATTAAAACCAAAATTAAATCTTTATGTGGTTAGCACCAAACTCCTATATAATATATCACGTAAATAACTACTTGCGCACGGGGCTATTGATTAAAATGTAGTATAATTAATAAGTTTCATTTTAATATTTTATTTTATTTACATAATACAATGAATATCATTCGCCCAAATTATCACCTTCAAATATCCCATATCCCGAAAATTGACATCCATGGCTTGAGTTGAGCTTCCCATATCATCAACTTCAATTTCTGATTAAGAAATTTCATCTCATATGCAATACAAGTACGAGTAGCAAACAAACAAACACATAGTAAATAACAATTGAAAAACTTTTAATAAATATTGCTTTTTAACAATAAACTATTGTTATTTAATATTTTATTAAATATTATTAAACTATTAGCTTGCCAAACGTGGTTCAAGTATCACATTCGTCTGGGTATGCTATACACATTATGAAAAATAAAGTTTTTTGCTGACGGTCCAACCTGTGCCTGTCAGTACGAGCCGCCATTTTAGATTCCGTTCTTTAGTGACACGGCTTATACAATTTAAGAATTAAGGTTGAAGACAAGGGTCTGCCCGCGAAATTCAAATTTAATTTGGTTTTTCGCAATTTGTAAACTAATACGACAAAGTAGGCTTATGGCATTCTAATTGCGACAATGGCAGTAACATCTTCACAGGTTTATATAAAAATTTTACTTGAAAGTGTCCAGTTTAAGAAATTAATCAAAATATCGACTAATTTGTGAGTAACTCACGTCCAACTCAGTATTTTGATTAATTTCTTAAACTGGTCACTTTCAAGTAAAGATTTTTATGTAAACCTGTGAAGATGATAATTCCACTGGCGCAATTAGAAGGCCATAAGCCTACCTTGTCGTATTAGTTTACAAATTGCGAAAAACCAAATTAAATTTGAATTTCGCGGGCAGACCCTTGTCTTCAACCTTAATAAAATTAATTCTAAAATTTTTCAAAACAATGAATGGCGCCATACTATGTGTTTCTAGGAAAGAAAAAAATTAGTTCTGTTTCTACTCTTTTTTGCCAAGTTATACTTAAAATCATTATTCTGTCGATTCGATTAAAATTCGATTCTTGATTCTGTGCACAGATTCTATGTAATTATTATCAAAGAGAATGTAACCACTAGGTACGTTTTTATTATTATAAGGAATATGGATTATAGTTCTGTGTGTAGTGTGAAAAAAAAAACAAAATTATTATTTTAATATTTTAATGTGTCGAGTGAAGTGAAATCGTTTTTTGTGATTAAATCCCTTGTTGTTTTGATAAAGAGTGCCAATATAAATAAAAAGAAGGGTGTGTGTAATTCTATACGCATGTAGACTCCGTGTCGTGTTTGTGCATCAACTCTACAAGAGTTCGTGAAACGGCACGTCAACTTTCGCAGATCAAGTTGATGAACTGAATTGCAACAAATAACAATGATGGACTCGGACGCGTCCGGTGCGGACTTCTGTCGGTTCTGCAGATCGGAGGCGTCGTCCGACCGGCCTTTGTTCCACCCCTGCATATGCACTGGCTCGATAAAGTGGATCCATCAGGAGTGTCTCGTACAATGGATGAGATACTCGCGCAAGGAGATTTGCGAGTTATGCGGCCACCGTTTCTCGTTCATGCCGATTTATTCCCCTGACATGCCGCGACGTCTTCCCGTCAAAGACGTGGTCGGAGGACTGGTTACTTCTGTCGCATCTGCGGTGAAAGACTGGTTGCATTATACTCTGGTTGCGCTCGCTTGGTTGGGAATAGTGCCGCTGACCGCCTGTCGAACGTACCGATGCTTATTCTCGGGGTCCTTGGAACCTGTGATATCTCTGCCCTTTGATATAGTATCGGCTGAGAACCTTGCTAAAGATGTCTTCTCTGGTTGTTTTGTCGTGACTTGTACATTGTTCTCGTTTATTGGATTGGTATGGTTACGAGAGCAGATTATGCACGGCGGTGGCCCTGATTGGATGGAGCGTGAGAACTTGCCTGCACCAGCTGCTGAAGATTTACCTTTACAAGATAATAACAATGATCACGTCAATGATGGTGCAGGGGACGATGGGGGTGCCAGAGAAGAGCCTAATGGTGAAGGGGGTGATGACCCTTTAGTGGGGGATGAAGCGAATTGGAATCCTATGGAATGGGACCGAGCTGCAGCAGAAGAGTTAACTTGGGCTCGCTTGTTAGGCTTGGATGGTTCTATGGTGTTTTTGGAACATGTTTTCTGGGTTGTATCTCTGAACACCCTGTTTATTGTGGTTTTTGCCTTCTGTCCATACCACATTGGCAAGATTGGAGCAGCCCTGGCTGGCTTGGCAGCCGAGGGACCGTTTGCTGGTCTTTTAACTGCATTAGCAGGCTACGTGATTGTTGGAGCTATCCTGGCGGTGTTACATGGAATGGCATCACTACTGAGACTGAGGAGTGCAAAAAAAGCACTGGGATTCTGTTATGTGGTCGTCAAAGTAGCTTTGCTGTCTGTTGTTGAGGTGAGTAGCTTGTTTTATGCCTCATTATGACATGTATGGCTCTACCACCGGTTTGGAAAGCGGACTCTGCTGAGAAGAGCCAGCAAGAAACTCTACTGAGTTTCTTGCGGGCTTCTTGCTCTTTTCAAAATATTCATTTTTACAATATATTATGTAGCTATTACATTGTAATAAGTTTTTAATAAGTTTTTCTTCTAAGTTACTTATCTATATTGTTTTCTTTTTTTTGTGGTGTACAGAATATTTAATTTCGTTTTTGAAAACAAATATTTCTCCCATGTCTGGTTTATATGCTTGAGAGCTTTCCGTAAATAATTGTCTCAAGGGTGTGTAAGTCTGCACTTAGGCTGTATGGTGGACTAATAATAAAGTCCTCCCGACCAAATATGATCACGGTGGCCAGCCATCTGCGATCTGTTTATTCCCTCACTCTCATAGTCCGATGGGATGAAAATCTGACACAACTGGAGAGAGACCAGGCGCAGGATCGATGGCTTTTATGTACTCTCCCAGGCACGAGGGTTACTAACCACCAGCTTCCTAACTCCAAGCTAGTACTGAGAATTTCTTTGGCAGAAAACCAGAATACATTTTTTTACGGCCCAACCCAGGAATCGAACCCAGGACCTTGTCATCAGCAGTCGAACAGGCAAACCACTAGACCAACGAGGCAGTCATTGTAATAAAAAGGCCATGCAATGGGTGCCGCTGGTGGGAATGGGGCTACTTTATGTCTGCCCATCTTAAGATATATTGCATTGTTAGAAGGTATGCATTTTTGGAACTTCCCTCATTGTGGAAACACTGCATATAGCATAGTAATTATTGTATTGTAAACTTGTTTTGAAAAGAGCAACCACAGAGTTTCTTGCTGGTTCTTCTCAGCAGGAAGGGCATTCCGAACCAGTGGTAGAGTCAGACGATTCAAAAGCACTTGTAAAAAGTTTAGTTGAAAAAAAATATTTCTATTCTATTCTATTCATGGTGGACTAATAATGGCCTAAACCCTTCTATTTCAGAGAGATCAGGAGACCCTTTTTTAATAAGTAGCTGGCAATAAAAGAGAGAATTGATATAATGATGATGATAGATATATATTTGTGGTTGTTACATTTTATTACAAGATTAGTAATACCTTTAATGGGCTTGGAAATCTTGTTTACAATGTTTCCTCATTATATCTTTACAAGGTTAATAGTATATCAGCAAAATTTTCCTTAAAATAATACAGATACTTGTTAGCTTTGCAAAAATGTATCTGAATTATGTAAATCATCATGTAATTTCCATACCTGCCTTATTTAGATTGATTCCTTTTAAATGAATAAGATAATAAGATTCTCAGATTTTATAAATGAGTTAAACTTTATAAATTGTGGAATATTGTTATTAATACTCATATTAGTTGACAACTTAGGTCCCACCCTTTATATGTTTGTGGTCCCACCATTGCTTTTGCTTTAATTTTATAAAGTTTTATTTTGACATTCCTAGATTAACATAAATTAACACAAGCAAAAAGAACAAAATATTCCTTTTCAAATTGTTTAAAAAATAGTATGTTAATAAATAAATAAACAAAGCAGAATGTTAAAATGGGAGGGGGGCAAAAGAACTATTATTGTAACTAAATAAATAGACATTTAGTAAGTAGGTAGAGTGCCATATTAGTTTTCAAACAGGTGTAAAATACCAACTGGCATATTAACCTCTACACTTCATAAAGTTGTTAATACCAACTGGTTTTTCTTGAAAGTACTACTGTTAACTAATTTGTTAGCTGCATTTAAAAATCTGTTGTAGTATTTACACAATGTACTAAGAAACCATTACCATTGCAAAAAAGAAATGCATAAATTCCAACTTTAATTTTGCATATGTTTTAAAAAATGTTGATACTTCATTTTGAAACCCTATTTGCTATTATCCTATTAATCCTACTAATATTATAAATGTGAAAGTTTGTGAGGATGTATGGATGGATGTTTGTTACTCTTTCACGCCACAACGAATGAACTGATTTGGCTGCAAGGACCATGCAAAAATTGTATGGGCACTGTCCCCATCCAGCAACAGATGTGGCACTATTTTCAATATTATTGTGATGTCCCATAAAAAGACTAATAACCATTTTCAATCCCAAAATGATTGGGGGTTTAAAAAAAATACAAAAGAATGTACGCACGCTGAAGTACGCGCGCGCACAGGCGACGCAAGGGCGGGAGGTGGTCAGAGCGAGCGCGGGCAGCGCGCGGCGCGGTTTTTTTCTCTGCGTCTCAGAAACGCGTCTGCGTCTTACAATCGTTTTTAGGGTTCCGTACCCAAAGGGTACAAACGGGACCCTATTACTAAGCCTACGCTGTCCGTCCGTCCGTCCGTCTGTCAGCGGGCTGTATCTCGTAAACCGTAATAGATAGACAGATGAAACTTTCACATATTATGTATTTCTATTGCCGCTATAACAACAAATAATAAAAATTAAATTAAATTAAAAAAATTAAATAAAAATATTTCCATGGGTACATGGAAATATTTTTATTTAATTTTTTTTAACGGAACCCTATAAGAGCGAGGCCCGACTCGCACTTGGCCGTTTTTTTTTTTTTAGTTGGTTAATGTTTAGTTTAGTAGTTCACAGTTATAAAACGAACAGATACAGAAGTATGTTCGTTTTATAACTAAACTACTAAACTGGTATCCAAAACAATTCCTAAAAAATAAATAAATCTAACTCGATTTGTATGAAAGCCCCAAACCTTCCGGGGATGTCCTCATACCAAAAAATCATCAGGCTGCCATGATGTATTAACTGAGATAGGTTTGAAATCTGTTGGTTGGTGGGGACGGTCTTTTGCATGGTCATTTGGAATGGCAATAACTCATACCCAGGATTACCACATACTTTTTATCCCGGAAAATTACAGATTTCCCGCGGGAATTGAAAGACCTCAATCCACGCGGACGAAGTCACGGGCATCATCTAGTATTATAAATGTTTGTGATGATGAATGGATGTTTGTCACTCTTTCACGCGAAAACTACTGGACGGATTTTGATTAAACTTCACAGTGTAATAAGCTTAAACATCGGAATAGCACATAGGCTACATTTTATCCCAGAAAATTAAAGAGTTCTCGCGTTAATACATAAAATCATAATCCACACGGATGAAGTCGCGGGCGTCATCTAGTAATTACCTAAAATAAAACGACTTGTTTTTGCCCGCGACTTTTCGCGTGGAATTAGTTTTTTAATATTGCCAATTTTCTAAACAAGGTTCTTCAGAGGTTGGCTCTGTGCTGGCTTTGGGTACGTTTAAGCATACGCGGGGCGTTGCGCGGCGCGTAGTTCGTCGTGTCGCGCGGTAAACTAAAACATATGGGCTATGGCCAAGTATGAGAGCGTTCATATTTGCCCGATAGATTGCCCGGGAGACTCCGGTAATAATGGTTAATCTCCCGACCTCCCGGGGAACAATAATTTCTCCGGTTTTTCTAAAAATTTAGAAAGTGGTATAACTTTGAAGATTTGGAATACCAAGCAATGAAAATATCACATGGACAGGAATTATTAAATATTGACTTAGATAGTGACAAACTTTACGATGAGTTTGGACTTTAGCGTGAGATGCAACCACATCTCGTTGAAGAAAATCAAGTGTATTAACGCTGGGTTGACTTCTTTACTAAATCTAAAGATAGAAATCCTTATTCCGAATAGAAAAAAATGGTCACGTTTGCGTTGAACGCGGCGGCGCGGGCGCTGCGACGGGCGCCGCACAACGCGCCGCGTGTGCATAAACGTACCCTTTGTTCTTTCTGGTCTAGCTTCTAACGCTTATCGTACCTTCGTCAGTTAATTTATGGATCTGCTGTGCCGCTTAAAGCCGATTATGTGCATTTGCAACTCTGACCATGCGGCTGTGACGGTCCCGGATTCTATTCCCGGGTTGGGCAGAAAAATGTATTGGGTTGTTGTGTCAAGAAATTCTTAGCTCTAGTCCAGAGTTAGGAAGTAGGCGGTGTGTGTCCAGTGCCTCGGAGAGCACGTAAAGTGGACGGTCCTGCGCTTGGTCTTTTTGCAGTCGTATTGATTTTCCGTATTAGAGTGAGGGAATAGAGAGTGTTTGCGCTCATACCTATGCACTGTAATATCTCCCGTGGAGATGGGCCTCGGCTGGATTCGGTCGGGAAGACTATTATTATGGGGATTGAACTTTTTATCTCTGAAAATTCCAAAGTTTTCGCGCGGGAATGAAAAAAACCTTAATCCACGCGTACGAAGTCGTGGGCATCGTCCAGCAGCTGATGTCAATAATTACTTTATCTACTCCAGCATCGAAAAGTTCCAATTTCGAATTTGACAGCTGAATCGAAATGAATCCTCTTTCGGTTTTGCTTCTCAAAATGGTTATGTATATATACTTTTGTATCTTTCATATAAATGTATTAAAGTTGGTACTGCCACTCAATATTAATATCAAACCTAAAAAAAATTTTAAAAAATATTTAAGAAAACCCTACGCGGCAAACGGATAACGTTTGCAACTTGTGCGATTTGTATTGATTTGACTTTTTTATTAATTTTAAAGGAAAGTAAATTATAAAGACGACTCTATATATTTTTCTTGTTGTAAATAAAATCTTGTATGCAACTGTACGTAATTAGTCATTTTAATTCTCGTATTTGATACTCGGCAAGCTTCGTATCAAAAAACAGCACTCGAATTAAAATGACATGGTAGAATCATGACGTGTCATAAGAGCCACAGGTTGGCCTACATGAAATAAATAATTTTGAATTTTTTGAATTTTGAACGATTTGCATAATTAGTAAATAGTGTGATTTTATTTTGGTTTCCAGATTGGAGTGATACCCCTAGTGTGTGGCTGGTGGCTCGACCTGTGCTCCCTCTCGATGTTCGACGCCACCCTGAAGGACAGGGAGTCGAGTCTCCAAGCCGCGCCCTGGACCCTCATGTTCATACACTGGCTCGTTGGCATGGTCTACGTGTATTACTTCGCGTCATTCATCTTGCTACTTCGAGAGGTGCTCAGACCGGGTGTTCTGTGGTTCTTGAAGAACTTGAACGATCCAGACTTTAGTCCTGTGCAGGTATGTAGGGGCAAGTGCTGTACCTATGGACGCTTGTACCTGTGGACACAATCGATTCCGTCGAAACTAGCAACCCTAAAATTCTAATTTGAACGCGAACAGTCAACCAGTGACAAAGCTTTACGGTCGCGTTCAAATTTGAATTTTAGGGTTGCTAGTTTCGACGGAATCAATTGTGTCCACTGGTACAAGCGTCTATAGGTACAGCACTTGCCGATACAGTATTTTCTGCTTGATTCCTTTTATAACGTGTTTATCTTTTTGGAACGAAGTTCCTTATCGGACGGTACGGTATGGGGGTTAGCCGAAAAAAGTGCAAGAATTTTTCCGTCACGACTCACGACCCTTATGTGTTGCCTTCGTTTTTTACACACGTTCCGTCATAGCTTTGGTGGCGTAATAGCTAAACGAAGGAGTGAAACTATCGGTTCGTTCGAATCCTAACTTCAGATTATTATTATTTATTTTTATTATTAATTTATTATTAAAACGAACTTCGTTCCAACCGAGTGTTCCACAACACTCACGCATTTTTTTATTTAGGAGAGACTAGTGTGGTCTACTGGCAGCCCATATCAGCAGACTGTGATGGTTAAGCAACATTGAACTTAAAAATTGTAATTTTTTAACTGGTCTGGTAGCTTTCCGCATGGAAAGCACGTTACAGCCACAGACAAATTAAAAGACGCGAACGCGAAAAGTCTCGGCATTTTACGCGTACCTTTATGGCCCGTTCTCAATACTTCAATATTTTTTAACATTGCAGTTATTCCATATCAAGTCAATGAGATACATACGTTACTATAGTAAGTATAGTAACTTCACACGCGTTGACGTGCCGGTTGTATTACTTTTTCGAAAGTGAAAGTATCTCGTAATACATAATATTAAAAACGAATTAAACAAAATTTTGGTACATACTAGTTTAAATTGCGCTTTACTGAATTGTAATAGTTTATTATACAAAATTAACTAGTTGAATATTAATAAACTTGTTTCGAGAAGTCATGGAATAAACGACAAAAACCAACATAAGAAAAGCAAAAACAGCAACGCGCTTAGCCGCATGCAAGCTAATTCATTGACAAAAACGTTGCGCGAGTCTCAAATATCTACCTATTTGAGACTTAAACTATGTTAATTTAAACCTTTAATATATTTGAGAATTTTCCTCTTTTTGAAGATGACGTAGGTACATACTTGAACGCAAGAATTTTCAGATTGGAAATGCAATTCAAAGAACCAGCTTTAGGAATATCTTAAAATGGTTGCATAAGCGAGAAGATTGCATTCAACTCTGATTGGCTTGTACTCTCTCGCTATTAGTTATAATTTAATATAAAAAAATATTTTTAAAAAACCGACTTCAAACTCCCGGTCCACTATACAAAATATATAATTTATGTTGATATTTTAAAAACCGCTTGAATGATTTCGATGAAATTTATATGGGACCACCTGGGAAGTATAGTGTAACCTATTTTTTTTTTAAGCGTCCCTGTCTAGGGCAGCCAATTATAACGAACCCATTTAAAAGGTCCCTGTTCGTTGGGACCAATTGTCATGAATATTCAATGTTTTTGTCTTTTGGAGCCAAATGTCACGTAATATTAAAGGACAGCCAAATGTAATGGAAACTTTAATTGTCCCTGCCTAGGCGCCAAATGTAACATAAGTTTTTAATTGTCCCAGACAAGGATAACTAAAGAAAAAAAAACACATTATGGAATAAATGATTACGCAAAACGCAAAAGTTAAGAAGTATTACAAAATTTATTAAATTAGCAAAGGTTACTACAAGTTATTGAGAATATTGTCTTAGGGGTAGGTTTACAATAAAATGGTCATATAATGCCCATTAGGTTATGCAGACAATCAAAATTAAAGAAATACATGGGCCGCTTATGAGCTTATGGCTAACTAAAGCTAACGCCTACATGTAATTATAATATTTAAGTTCCATCGCTAGGATGTAAATGGATCGAAGCATTCGCCATCTTCAAATCCGTAAAAATTAAGCCCACATGGTCAGACGTCAAACTTTGTCCGATATCAATTGGAATCTTCAATAAATCAGTCCAATAAAGTAATGGCCATAATAAAAAACGTGCCAATACGGAAAAAAAGCACGTAGGCAACGTTAAAAGGCAACGTTAAAGGTTGAAGCTGAAGGCTAAAGGCTGTAGCCGAAACCGAAGGCTGTAACAAACGGAACACGTTGTTACTTCCTATACTCAATAGAAACGCAATTTATATTCGCAAGTAAAGGTCACTTACCGTCAATTCGACGCCTTCACATTAATATTAAACAAAAACTAAGTTTCGCATAGCGAAATTCGATATTATTTCTTCAGAAATATATTTTAGGTGTTGAGCTCGCCAACAGGGAAAGAAAAGTGAATTCCCAACCCAGAGTAACAGATCAAGTGAAAATCCTCTCTGTGGTCGCATCTAATACACTCTCTGAGCCTATTCTGTTACAGACTAATGTCAAAAAGGCAAACAAACAGAACCATTACATCATCTGTGTCTAACTGTCACAGACTGATGTCAGAAAAAGGTAAACAAACCAACTTCGAGGTTATTTTTATGTGGCGTGTATTATAAAAATAAAATACACGTTACAATTTCCCCTTTCTAGGAGAAAGAAAAAAAAAGGAACATTTTTTTTTTCTTTGCTCAAATAAAATTCAAGACAAAAACCACTAGCTATCAATCAAAAAGAAAACAAGCCAAAATTCGCAACAGATTGTGATGCAATCCATGACAAATGTGTTCAACTAAACTAAAATGCATAGAATTGGTATACTACTGATCAAAACACTAGGCACCAACGCCGTGAATTGATTAACCAATCTAGCGAAGAAGGGAAGTATAATTTCAAAAGAGTATGTGTTTAGGATTGACACGATACTGTATACTACTGATCAAGACACGAAGCAACAAAGGCGGTGAATTGATAAACCAACCTAGCACAACTAAGCCAAAACAAAAAAGAATCTAGAGTTAGTATACAACCGATCAAAGCACTGGGCACCCTCGCCGCGCAGTGACGAACTAATCTAGAAGAGGTGTTTGGAATGGTATACAACCGATCAAAGCACTAAGGCACCCTCGCCGCGCAATGACGAACCACCCAAAACAAAATATGGTGTGTTACTAAGAACAAACACCACAGTCAATGATGTGCTACTAAAGAACAAACACCATGACAACAAACAGCCAATGATGTGTTACTAAAGAACAAACACCATGACAACAACGTCCTGCCAATGGCAAAGGACCTAGCGAACATGTCCACAAAGGTGAGACAAGGCCAAGTATGAGTAACTAAAGACTCACAAAAGAGACTGTACATATTTACAAAACTACCTGTCCGTATAAAGAAAACCGTCGACAAGCAGGGAATAATACGGAGCAATGGCTAAACCGCAATTCCAAAAAGACTGTACATATATACAAAATAAGGTAATGCGGGGCAACTGCAAAGCCGCAACCTAAAAATCTGGCTCTACATGAGTCCAAAACAACAAAATAATTTATATACATATATACAAAACAAATGGACTGCTATAAAAGTACCAAGTCCAAAAAACAATAATTTAGGACCGACATAAAAGTAACGAGCCCTAATAAAATAATTTAGGACCGGCATAAAAGCAACAAGTCCTAAAAAAAAAATTACTTTAGTCCTTATAACGTTAGTATCTGCTAATTCTTTTCTACTATACCACATGAAAGTAATTTCAAAACTCTACAATTTAAACTAGTGGTTCGCCCCGAACTGAGACCTCGCGGTAACGGTATCCCATGATTATTCATTCAATCGATACATGATAACCAAAACTGACATTATTATTATGCCCGTTTTCACCAAACATACCTAAATCATCCCCTAAGTAGGAGTCTCTTAACGTAGGTAGCTCCTAAATACAATCCTAAGTCCTAACATCCGTCCCAATATCCTTTTAGGTGTCCCGTACAGGATCGTGATAAATAAGTTGACAGAAAACATCAATCACCTAACTTATAGGTAGCCCGTAAAGGTTAGGGAACGTTAGTGAAAACATTGAATTATTTATCAAACATTGAATTTAACTCGTAGTTCCATGGGAATAGTTACTGACTGCGCCATCTATTAGCATTATTGTGAAGCTATGTTGATGCTATATGAATTACTGACGCCCATTAAAAATTAAATAATCTCGTTTCTTTATAATATTCATATAATTTTAGTATTTGTTGTTCAAGTACAGGATATAAGTGACCTAAAAACATAAAATCAGTTTGAAAATCCATAGCGGATTTTTCTAGAGAGCGTCTTCAAGCGAGCGTATAAAATCGCCACTTTGAAAGCCCCCCATTTCGTCAATTTTAAGGGAAAAATTAAAAAAAAAATATTTTTGTACTCAGTTCAAAATTATCTTTAAAATGATACGTAACAATTTTATGTAACGCGATTTTTTTTTTTTTACTTCGCATTCGCTTCTATGAGAGCCCCCCTGAAATAAAGATTTTTATAACTTTTTAAGCCATTTTCGGCTGGAGGCCATCGGTTTACATATTATATCTAAATTTGAAGTAATTACGTTCAGTAATTCAAAAGTTATAAGGCTCTGACAGACGGACGGACGGACGGACGGACGGACGGACAAGTGCAAATCGCCCTAGTTAACTCAAAGACCTTCGCTTCGCTCGGTCGATTAAATTTTAAGAATATCCTTAATATGGTATCTACCCTTACTATTTTTAACCAAGTCCTTTAATACATAAACAGTATCTGAAATTTTCTCTACAACTTTACATTTAATAAATTTAGGTGCTAATTTAGCAGAAAAGAATGAAGCAGCATTGGATTGCACAAAGTTGCGTCTCCAAACAATATCACCAACACTATAAGAAATGACTTTTCTCCCCATATTATAATATTTAGCATTCTTTTTATAAGATTTTGCCAAATTATCAATAGTTTTATTAAAAATATCTACTAAAGTAGAAAGAGCGTTCGAATAATCAGAACGACTACCAATAATTATCTCTGAAGGGTCAGAGAGAGAATAAAATTTATGTAGAGAGCCATCAAGGAGAACTTCTCTACCAAACATCAAGAAATTAGGTGTGTAACCAGTAACCAAATTAACAGTGCCATTTATAGCAGCTTGTACGTGGGGCAAATACCTAGACCACGTCCTATGATCACTTTCAACATAGCATGCTATACAGGTTTCAATAGTTTTATTAAATCGCTCTACAGGGTTATTTTGAGGAGTGTATAAGGTATTGTAAAATACTTTAGGAATTTGATATTCTTTAACAAAACGTTTAAAAGCTTTAGAGGTCAGCTGTCGGCCATTATCGATTACGCAGATCATCGGTACGCCAAATTTTAAGAATATTTCCTTTTGTAATAAGTTTGTTATTGTCCTAGTTGTTGCTTTTCGCATGGGTAAGATCCAGCAATATTTAGAAAAAACATCTACCACAGTAAGTATATAAACACAACCAGAATAAGATTTTGGTAACGGACCAACTATGTCGATTGATAACATCTTCATAGGGCGATCAACCAACTTAGGATTCGACATCAAACCTAAAGGAGCAGATGTAGAGCACTTATAAGCTTTGCAAGTATCACATCTATTTATATAGTCTTTTACATCACAAAACATCTTAGGCCAAAAGTAATGCATTCTCAATTTTTTCCAAAGTTTTATGTATACCAAAATGACCAGAATTTATATTATCATGATTATTTCTAATAGTTTCTAAAATATTTTCTCTAGGTATTACTATTTTCCAAGCCAAATTTTGATTCAAAAGTGTTTTAGGTTTCACATATTTATATAATGTATCATTATCTACTTTATAAGTTTTAAATTACTATTTTCCAAGCCAAATTTTGATTCAAAAGTGTTTTAGGTTTCACATATTTATATAATGTATCATTATCTACTTTATAAGTTTTAAATCTAGAAGGATATTTCTGACATTCTACAAAAATTTTAATATACCAAGGATCATGGATCTCTTCAGGACATGAATTAATTTCAGAAATTTCTATACGAGACAATGCATCAGGCACTGTATGAGCACTACCCTTTTTATGTATTATATTAAATTTAAATTGTGATAAACGTGTCGACCACCTAGCCAACCTACCAGTCGGGTTAGTTAAATTCATCAACCATTTTAAACTAGCATGGTCGGTAACTACTGTAAATTCAGTACCTTCCACATAGGGTCTGAAATGTTCTATAGATAGCAAAACGGCCAAAAGTTCTCTTTCTGTAACACTATAATTTCGTTCAGCTTTAGACAATAATTTAGAAAAATAAGCTATAGGATGTTGTTGACCTAGATCATCGTCTTGCATCAAAACACTACCAACTGCATAGCCACTGGCATCGCAATGAATAGAAAAAGGTTTATCAAAATTAGGGCACTGTAACACAGGTGCTGTTATCAAAGCATTCTTAAGATAGTTAAAAGACTGTTCTGCATCATCATTCCAAACAAACTTAACTTTAACATCTCTTTTACCACTAGTTAATTTAGTCAAAGGGGCTACATAATGAGAGAAATTTGGTATAAATCTTCTATAATAAGAACACATGCCAATGAAACTTCTGACATTTTTAATAGATTTAGGTTGAGGATAGTTCTTAATTATTTCCAACTTTTCAGGATCAGTATGTAAACCATCTTTATCGACAATATATCCAAGATATTTAAGTTTTTCTTTGCAAAATTCAGATTTACTTAAGTTAATGGTGAGTCCAGATTCTTTTAATCTTTGGTATACTTTATCTAAAAGTGCTAAATGACTATCAAAATCTTTTGATACCAAAATAATATCATCTAGGTAACAGAACAACTTGTTATCAAATTCCGGCCCAAACAAACGATCCGAAAGTCTTTGTAATTCAGCAGGCGCATTTGTCACACCAAATGGCATCCTAACGAATTCAAAAAGACCACGACCTGGGACTACAAATGCTGTCTTCTCCCTAGAAGTTTCTTCTAACATAATTTGATAAAACGCCTTAGAGAGATCAATTGAACTAAGGTATTTAGCATCTCTAAGGTTCACTAATATTCTAGATATATAAGGTAGCGGATATGAATCTCGAACGGTCACAGAGTTTAACTTTCTAGAATCTAAACAAACTCTAAGGCTTCCGTCCTTCTTTGTCACCAGAACTAAAGGACTACTCCATGGTGATCTTGAAGGTTGAATGATACCTTCGGCTAACATTTTATCAATTTCTGAATTTAATTCTTTTAATTTAGCAGGACTCAATGAATAATAGCGCTGTTTAATAGGTTCACCAAATGTTACAATTTTGTGTTGGACTAGGTCTGTTTTACCTAATCCTTTTTGTTCGTACGAAATGTTCTCAAACGATTGAGCTATCTTATTTAACTTGGCTCTTTCCTCAACTGATAATCCGGATGCCGGTATAATTGAATTAATTTCAAAAGGTAATTCGCTTTGTAACGAATTTATGATGGAAATTTCTTTCTGTAATTTCGACAAAAGATTAAAACTAGACCAAAAATCGATACCTAAGATAACGTCACTAGTGAATGATGGAATTACAGCGAACTTGCATTGTCTAATAGGCTTGGCACATCTAATTGGCAATTCCATAATTCCCAAGACTTTTTGATGTTGACCATCAGCTGTCGCTGCTGAAAAGGTGGTAGGTTGTAAAGAAAATCCCATATTAAGGAATAGCAGGTGTGAGTTATTACCAAGGACACTGATTTGAGCACCGCTATCCAATAAGCCTAGAAACTCCCGACCTTTTACTGTAAACGCCATATATGGTCGGTTATCAGAGTTTTTAAATTTCAAAAGTGTAGCTACTTTAGTTTCTAAATTTAATTTGTCATTATTTGAAGTTACTGATACATTACTAAAAGGTTCCATATAATCATTCGTCGTGCACCTGGAATTTTGAACATAAAATTGGTCACGACGAGGCCTAACTAGTTTTTTGACTTATTTTCTGAATTGAAAATAGTCTTACCAGGCGGGTGGCATTTTGGACACTCCCTAGTAGTAACGTTGGGATATTTACACTTAAAGCAATGTTTTCCGGGATAGACTTCACAATTAAAATGCAAATGAGAATTACTATTACATTTTCTACAATTCTTTTTCAGGTTTTCAGAAATTTCAGGTTTGAATTTAGACTTTTGGCTAGAAGAGCCACTACTTGTAGAAGGTTTATTCTCCTGGTTTAATTTTGAATTTTCTTTGTAGCACTCAATATCTTTACCTAACTGAATAAGTTCATTTAGAGAAACAACACCCCTACCTATCAAGTGGTATGCGTAACTCGGCAGCATGTTGTGTTTGACTATGTCTAACAAGATAGATTCAGGTAATGGGTTTGATAATTTTGTGGATAAGTCCATGATATCGACTATAAAGTCGGCCAGAGACTCAGTGTCTTTTTGTTTGCGAGTCCGAATCTGGTGTTCGAGTTTATAGTTAAAATCACGTGGAGTAAAATGGTCTAAAAACTCCAACTTAAATTGTGACCAATTATTTAAAAAGATTTTGCGACTGCGGAACCATTTAAGAGCTATATCTGTCAGCAAAATCGGCAAGGCTAGAAAACACTGTTCATCTGTAAAACATTTGATTGGTTTTAATTCTTCGAGCCTTGTGAGGAACTCCCTCGGACAAGTCTTACCATCAAAAGTGAGATTCAATTTAGAAAAGTCAAAACGCTTATTACAATAATGATGTCTACTCACAGCTACTGAAGATGGAACAATAGGTGTAGTCATGGATGCCGGAGAACCCTCATAATCCAAAGTTATCATGGTCGGACCATCAGACAGATCAGGGTTTAACGAGTCCGTCCCCTTTTCGACTTTGTCCTCCATCATTTCGACACTGTTTAACTATATACACACACGAAAAAAGAACCAAATACTTACGCCTCAAAACAAACTAAGCTTAATTATTTACCCTTATTATAAACCGTCTTATTACTATGCTGTAAAGTGCACAAAAGTTTAAAAATTACAAAATGGTTACAAACACCTTAAATTAACAAAATACAATAGAATGTGTCAAACGACAAACCTAAGACAATACTCAATACAAAATTCCATAGAACTAGGAATTACAACCAATATCCCAAAAGACAAAGATACCATATAATATTTGTTCAAACTAGAAAAAAAAACATTAAGTTTCAAGTTTTCACGTTTTCCAAGTTTTCCAAGTCTTTCAAGTCTTTCAAGTTTTCCAAGTTTTCCAAGTTTTTCAAGTTTTCCAAGTTTTCCAAGTCCCTGTTCGGGCGCCAATGTAACCTATTTTTTTTTAAGCGTCCCTGTCTAGGGCAGCCAATTATAACGAACCCATTTAAAAGGTCCCTGTTCGTTGGGACCAATTGTCATGAATATCCAATGTTTTTGTCTTTTGGAGCCAAATGTCACGTAATATTAAAGGACAGCCAAATGTAATGGAAACTTTAATTGTCCCTGCCTAGGCGCCAAATGTAACATAAGTTTTTAATTGTCCCAGACAAGGATAACTAAAGAAAAAAAAAACACATTATGGAATAAATGATTACTTAATAAAATGATAATATAATAATTGATATAATGCTGTGCCCACCTGTGGACAAAATTTATATATAACGAGCGCCAGTCCACAGGGGGAAAATAAGAAAAAAAAAGAATGCACGCGGATAAGCAGTGATAAATCAAAGGACCTCTAATCTCAAGGGAGGGGAACCTATAATAACTATTATCTTTGTCTTTGGGTTATAAATTAAACGCAAAAGTTAAGAAGTATTACAAAATTTATTAAATTAGCAAAGGTTACTACAAGTTATTGAGAATATTGTCTTAGGGGTAGGTTTACAATAAAATGGTCATATAATGCCCATTAGGTTATGCAGACAATCAAAATTAAAGAAATACATGGGCCGCTTATGAGCTTATGGCTAACTAAAGCTAACGCCTACATGTAATTATAATATTTAAGTTCCATCGCTAGGATGTAAATGGATCGAAGCATTCGCCATCTTCAAATCCGTAAAAATTAAGCCCACATGGTCAGACGTCAAACTTTGTCCGATATCAATTGGAATCTTCAATAAATCAGTCCAATAAAGTAATGGCCATAATAAAAAACGTGCCAATACGGAAAAAAAGCACGTAGGCAACGTTAAAAGGCAACGTTAAAGGTTGAAGCTGAAGGCTAAAGGCTGTAGCCGAAACCGAAGGCTGTAACAAACGGAACACGTTGTTACTTCCTATACTCAATAGAAACGCAATTTATATTCGCAAGTAAAGGTCACTTACCGTCAATTCGACGCCTTCACATTAATATTAAACAAAAACTAAGTTTCGCATAGCGAAATTCGATATTATTTCTTCAGAAATATATTTTAGGTGTTGAGCTCGCCAACAGGGAAAGAAAAGTGAATTCCCAACCCAGAGTAACAGATCAAGTGAAAATCCTCTCTGTGGTCGCATCTAATACACTCTCTGAGCCTATTCTGTTACAGACTAATGTCAAAAAGGCAAACAAACAGAACCATTACATCATCTGTGTCTAACTGTCACAGACTGATGTCAGAAAAAGGTAAACAAACCAACTTCGAGGTTATTTTTATGTGGCGTGTATTATAAAAATAAAATACACGTTACAATAGGTACCCTTTCAAACAAAAAAAGACTTTTCCAAATCGGTTTAGGCGTCTTCGAGTAATCGGTGGACATAACATAAAAAAAAAGATTCCGACGAATTGATAACCTCCTCCTTTTTTTGAAGTCGGTTAAAAATGAAGTGGCGCCGCGAGAATGCCATAAATTCAGCCCATCAAATCGCATTGATGCAATCATTTTCAGACCATCCCACAACTGATAGGTAATATTAATAAAGGGCACAAATATTCTACGCTGGATAAGTTACATTATCTAAGGTTATCGGTTATTTTTGTAAGCCTCATTAATTCGCACGGTGCCTCATTTTAAAGTCAAATTAATCCAATTAATCATTATGTACTTGCGTAGATTTCGATCGTTTCAATTCCCAGCTAGTAAATTTATGCAAGTATTTCAAGAAAAAATTACGTAAGTAAATGTATCATTTTGAATAGGCATAGGCTTAACATCACAATAAAACTAACCGCTTAGGTATGTTAATAAAACAATCAAACTTTTAAGCGAATCAAGCAAAATATAATTAGCAAGAAAAGGAAGAATTATTTTGCTATAATCCGCCAACAGAAAAAATATCTATGGTCAAACATGCAATGCCACCACCACTCACATGCACCACCACACAAGACTTTTACACTACTCTCGACGCACGTTTCGCCCCGACACCGGAGCATCCTCAGGAGATGTCGAGTTTGCTTGTTTGGGAACTTGGCTTTCTTGCTTGGCTGGGTAGGTGAGCGGTGCTTAGCTTGTAATTGCATGTTTGGCCATACAGATTTTTACTGTTGGCGGATTATAGCAAAATAATTCTAACCTTTTCTTGCTAATCACGAACTTCCGCAAAGTAACGCCTGCTTCTATCCAATATTCAAAATATAATTCTTAAAAAAAAAGGGTGCCAATGAGTCCGTCCGTCCGTTGTCTGTCAGCGGGCTGTATCACATGATCCGAATTAAGTAGACAATTGAAATTTTCACAGAATGTGTATTTCTAACAACAAATAATAAAAAAATATGCTAACTTAAAAATTAAAGAGGGTCTACTCTTCATGCAATAAACTTTTATTTTTGCACCTTTCGTGTGCAGGTCCGACTCGCAGTTGACCAATTTTTGTTTATTAATTTACAAGATATTTAGTTAACATCCCTAAACACTTGTCGTTTTAGGAAATGATCCATCTCCCAGTGTGGTCGCACATCCGTCGCCTGGTCGTGTCCGCGATGGTGTTCGGCACTGCTGTCCTCTTCATGCTGTGGCTGCCTATCAGGGTGATCAAATACGTGCTGCCCGGCTTCCTGCCCTACGCTGTGGCAGTCCACACCGAGGCACCCGTGAACGAGCTCAGTTTGGAACTGCTGTTGCTGCAAGTGAGTTTTTAACCTTACTAATATTATCCGTAGGAGAACCAAAGACACCACATAGCTCAGCGAGTCGCGAAACTGAAGTGGAAATGGGCGAGGCACATAGTTCGAAGAGCTGATGGTCGTTGGGGTCCCAAGGTGCTGGAGTGGCGACCCCGCACCGGGAAACGCAGTGTTAGCAGACCCCCCACTAGGTGGACCGACGACATCAAACGAGTCGCAGGGAGCCACTGGATCTTTAAAAAGAGCAACCGCCGCGTTTCTTGCTGGTTCTTCTCGGCAGGAAGGGTATTCCGGACCAGTGGTAGACTCATCGACGATTCAAAAGCACTTGTAAAAAGTTTATTTGAATAGGAAAAATTTCTATACTATTCTATTCGTGAAAAAAAAAACTTATTCCAGGTGATTCTCCCGGCTCTCCTGGAGCAGTCCCACACGCGCACGTGGTTGAAGGCAGGGCTGCGCGCGTGGTGCGCGTGCGCGGCCGGAGCCCTGGGGCTGCGCTCGTACCTGCTGGGGGAGGCGTCGCGCGACAACGAGCCCAACCCTCCGCCACACCCGCCTCATCAGCTGGGGGCTGCTCATAGGGTAAGGCTGTTCCATTAAGTCCACAAGTATTCTTCTTCTTCTTCTTTATCAACCTATAGACGTCCACTGATGGACAAAGGTCTCCTGCATGGAATTCCACAGGCTTCGGTCTTGCGACGCTTGGATCCAGCGGCTCCCTGCGACTCGTTTGATGTCGTCGGTCCACCTAGTGGTGGGAGTGCCAACTCTGCGTTTCCCGGTGCGGGGTCGCCACTCCAGCACCTTAGGACCCCAACGACCATCAGCTCGTCGAATTATGTGCCCCGCCCATTTCCACTACAGTTTCGCAACTCTGACTCTGACTTGCTGAGCTATGTCGGTGACTTTGGTTCTCCTACGGATCTCCTCATTTCTGATTTGATCTCGCAGGGATATTCCCTATTCGCTCGCTGAGTGACCCTGAGCCTTCTTATGAGGCCCATAGTTAGCGACCATGTCTCGCACACAAGTATTAAAATTAATTCGCATTGGGCCAGCGGCAGCGTGGTGGCCTTCTCTGAAAGGAGACTTGGGCCCAGATTCTGTAACTGGCTGAGATCTGTAGATCGTACTCTCACTCAGCTCTGACTCAAGACTGAGTTAGAACGAGCCAGATTTGGGTCCGGAAATATTTGTGTCTCATTTTAACTCTATCTTGAGTCTTGAGCCTTAGTGCTTATCAAAAATGATAGCCACCGTCATATATTTTTTATCTACTGAAAGTTTGCTATGAAATAATAATAACATTTTCCTAGCAAATCTTCAATGGATAAAAAATATGTCTGCGACTAACATGGAGTTGCTGAGTAGCAAATTCAAATTCAAAATTATTTATTTCATGCAGGCCAACCTGTGGCTCTTATGACACGTCATGATGCTACGTATTCTACGTTCTTGCGAGCCGTTAATGGGTTGCTGACGATTATTATGATGACTAATTGTACTTGCTTTAATTAAGGAAACTCAGGTCCTATGTAAAGTTCTCAAAGGTGTGTGAGGTCTCCCATTCACTTGATATCGGATACGCGATGATAGTTTCGGCCTTCTTATCATCTCTGATATTTCGGAGTTATGTGCTTTTAAGCAATTAAATACAACTCGCTTTAATGGTGTAGGAAAACATCGTGAAGAAACCTTAGATTTTTCCATAATGTTCTCAAAGGTGTGTGAATTCTGTCAATTCACATTGAGCCATCATGACGGACTATGGCCTATAACCCTTTCCTGAGAGGACACCTGCATTCAGTAGTGAGCCGTATATAGGTTAATGAGGTGCTCTAGAACAGTATTTTTTATTTATATTATAGCCATTACTTAACTATTACTTAACTTTTAAATTTAATACTTAACTTTTTTTTTTAATTTTTAAGTCATTACTTAACTTTTAACACACACACACAACACAACACATGTTTTTAATTCTTATTTTACACTTCTGGGCAAAGGCCTCCCCCTTCTTCCATTCTTTTTTGTTTTGGGCTTGAACAATATAGTAAGCTTTATCCAATAAATGTTTTGAACTGTTACCTTTCCTTCGTCAGGCGTTGATGTGGCGCGACGGGCCGGCCGGCTTTGAGCCATACGTGCGAGTGTCGTGGTTCCCGGTGCGGCTGGGCGCTCTGCTGGCACTGGTCTCTGTGTCACTCGTCATGGCTAGCGCGCTTACTCTGGTGAGTTGGTTTAGTTTTTACGAGCTGATGCCCGTGACTTCGGCCGCCTGGATTTAGTTTTTAAAATCCCTCGGGAACTCTTTGATTTACCGGGATAAAAAGTAGCCTATGTCACTCTCCAGTTCCTCAACTACAAAAAATTTTTTCGATCCATAGCTCTGTTGCGGCGTGATTGAAGGACAAATCAACAAACGAACACACTTTCGTATTTATAATATTAGTGTGATGTGAAAATTCGCTCTCTTCACTGGTAACTCCTTATTACCAAGCGAATTTGACGCTCTGGTGCAGTGCTGAGCGCTGCAGTATTATAACTGGGACTCTTCTAATCTCGGCTTTGGTTCCCGGTGATTCGATTCTATGGTCTGCTCTGGTAGGATTCTTTGGCAGTGGCTAGTTACCACCCTACCGTCAAAGGCTCGCCGCCAAGCAACTTAGCGTTCCGGCAAGATGTGTAGAAAAAGATTAGGAGTATGGGTTGAATGTACACTGCAATACCCCTTTCAAGTTAGCCCGCTACAGTCTTAGTCTGCATCGTCACTATAGTTCTTGCAATTCACGAGGGCGACTGACTTATGGTTGTGTGTGTGTCGTATCTGTATAAGTGTGAGCGAGCGCAATGCTCGCGCCTGCCCGCTCCCACCTAGGCTTTGACAGGCACGCACACTTATGCAATGTGCATGTACACGAAGTAACCACGAGTAAAGCTCACTCGCCTTCGTGAATTGCAAAAACCGTACCATCGGGTGAGATTGCAGTCAAGGACTATCTTGTCATCAAATAAAAAAATAATTTACCCGACTACGGCAAAGCTAAAAGGAAGGGTTATGATTTTAGTTTTTAGGGTTTTAGTCTATGTATGTGACTTAGTATGTTCCACCAAAGCTCCAAAACTACTAAGCCGATTTTGATGAATGAGATGTCAAACGATTCGTTACTATAGTCTGGGTGACAAAGGGTCAATATGATGGATGTTAGTGTATTTATCTAATTTCCATCCACTCTGCTGATGGAATCGTCACTTACCATCTGGTGAGATCGCAGTTTGTTATAAAAAAAAGGTTGACTGCCGTGGCCGAAAATCGGTCAGAACAACATTATTATCCATCCACAATGTGAAATTGAGGGAATTTATTCCGATTTGTTTTAGGTTATACCCGTGGCTATAGGGAGAAAAGTCATGGCATTATGGCTTCCGAAGGCATCGGAGGGTGTACATGAACTATATACGGCGGCGTGTGGTGAGTTCTTATATTTTGTTATATCTCTTAACAAATGGTAAGCATTACACTTACCGGTAACTTCATTCATGAAGGTTAATTCACTACATATTATAAAAAAAAGTCCCTCGCGCGTCTGTCCGTCTGTTCGCGATAAACTCAAACACTACTGAACGAATTTTCATGCCGTTTTCACCAATAGATAGGGTGATTCATGATGAAGTTTTGAGTGCATGATTTGTTAAGGTTTTGTGTAAATTGGTTGAAATATGACGATAATAGGCTATTTGACTACTTTTAGAAAATCATCTTAAATTGTTAATAATGCTATGCTGAAGCTAACAAAACATATATTTCGGCATAATTTTCAGTATTTTTCATAAAAATCGAGAAATAAATTCAAAAAAATAAATTGCCGCCGAAACGTTCCATTTGCTCTCATGACGTAACAGTTTCACATTTCAAACAATGACAATTTTATAATATGTGTTTAGGCCGCGTGTCGCATACTATTTGGTATTTAATAAAATAGTAACGATGAAAAACAGACGAAATTAGCCTATTACGCCGCACAAACACGTCGAAATGTATTGACAAAATGAGAATTCCATAGGTGGTGTGGACTGTGACGTCATTCGAGATCACGGAACGTTTTCGATCACGTGACCATGGCCAGAATTATAGCAATTTTATTTAATGTTTTCTAATTAAATAAAGCTTTATTTTTTAGTTTTGTCGTATGGAATAACGTTTTTAGATAATAATCTTTTAGGATGACACCAGTTGAAACGATATTTTTATTATAGTCAAATACCCTATTGTTGACAATGTCAAAAAAATTCAAGCTGCCTGGGAGCTTTCATCGAAAATCCCTAATCCTAATCTAATCCTAGCCTAATCCCTTTGAGATATAACAAAACAATGTACGGTGGTGGTATGTCTTTACAGAAAAGTCCGTGATGGCATATATCTATCTGTTAAGGATAGCTTACTAGACCCATTTTAACTTCTTAAAAAATGGTCACGTTCCATGCGGTAATTCGAAATCTATTTAGTAGGCGATAGTTTTACGTGATAACGTCATAAAGAAACATTGATGGACACATCTGCTAACCACAGCGCGCATGCGATGACTGGCGGACGGCAGCGGGCGCTCTAGTCACAAGCCAACGCTTGGGCCGATCGTGCCTCTCCGCTTGTTCCGCGCTCTCGCTTGCACGCTCGGGCTCAGGCGGAACGTGACACTTTTTCGTGCGTGCAGCCGGTGTTCATCGATTTATAAGACGTTATCACGTCAAAATGATCTGCTCAGGGATGTACGTCTGCTGGGCGGCGGGGCGGGGCGGCGCGCTGGCGGCGGGCTGGGCGCAGGGCGGCAGGGCTGCGCTGGTGGCCCGCGCCGCGCTGTGGACGCGCCGCGCCGCCAGGGCTGCGCTGGCGGCCTTGGCGTTGTTGGGGCTCGTGCCGCTTATGTTCGGGTTGCTGCTGGAACTGGTCAGTGGCTCATATGCATACCAGGAATTTAGATTTTTTTTATAGTGAACAGAAGAAAAAAATCTTTTTTGAACGCAGGACCTCGTCATCCGCATTTGAACATGCTGCTAAACCGAGGTAGTAACATTTATCATGCCACTAGCTATCAGAAAATCCCGCATTTAAATCGGTTCATCCCACGATTTAAGCGCCATGAAGCGACACCAAGTATCCATTCACAGTGGACCTCTATAGTTATACTGGACTGGCTGACTGGGGACTGGATACAAATGATAGCTTAAATTATGGATCAATTTAAAGCGCCACATTTGACATACGAGCATGTCTGGAACTAATTAATATAGGGTGGAAAAATATCAAAGCAGCCTGTCTAGTGTTAATCATAGATTATTTAGTGGTTCACCCCGAACCTCAACCTCCTATACTAAGGCCTCGCGTCAATTTCGTAGATGTAATACCAAATATTTGTATATCGATGCTCATTAAAAATGAATAATGTCATCTCTTTATGATATTCAACTAATTTTAGTATTTGCACAAGTTACAGCTTTTAATGTATAGCCGTTTTTGAGATAGAGCCTCGACATCAATCTGCACTTTGAATCTTTGAAAGGGGTTTTTTCATTCCGTAAATTTTTTGTGGGTAAAATAAAAAAAATATATTTTTGGACTCTGTTCCGAATTATCTTTGAAAAGACAAGCCAAAGGCCTATGTAACGCCATAAAAAATATTTTACTTCGCATTAGCTTCTATGAGAGCCCCCTGAAATAAAAAATATTTTACATACAATAATTTACATAATTTTATGTTTGAAGTAATAACGTTCAATAATTCAGAATTTATAAAGCTCTGATAGACGGACGGACGGACGGACGAACAGACGGACAAGTGCAAATTCACACGAGTAGACTCAGACTCGTTTCGCTCGGTCAATTAATTACAGAAGTCAGTGGTGTAGGTTCTTGAGCGCTGGAATCAGAGACAAGTGAAGCATCAAAAAGCACGCCCTTAAGAGCAGTCAGCCGGCTGTTCTTAATATTTCACACCAAACGCATTGGGAGCATCTTGTCATAAAATGCAAAAATAAATTTCAATGTCTTTTAACTCTATTTTAATTACAAACGACACGTCTATGTGACCGGACACTAAGAAAAACAAAGGAGTCAAACTTATACCTCTGTTTTCTCGTCAAGGTTAAAGAGAGTTTAAATAACTGTGGTGGTGTCGTGTGGTGCGGGTTGTTACGTTTCCTCAAATATGGTTGAGCGACCAACGGCTGGATCATGCGTCATGCTCGTGAACGGGTTCCACTGGCAGGAATGGTGCTACTTTGTGCCTGCCCGTCTTAACATGTATTGAATGGTAAATTTAGCTTTTTTGGAACCTCCCCTCATTGTGGAAACACTGCATACATAGCATAGTACCTATTGTAAACCTGTTTTGAAAATAGCAACCGCCGAGTTTCTTGCTGGTTCTTCTCGGCAGGAAGGGCATTGTCAACCAGTGGTAGACTCAGCGACGATTCAAAAGCACTTGTAAAAGTTTATTTGAATAAAAAATGATTCTATTCTATTCTATTCTAATTATTTTGTTACAGGTGTTAGTAATACCGCTCCGGGTTCCGCTAGAACAGTCGCCGGTGCTGTTCGTATGGCAGGACTGGGCCCTCGGCGTCCTGTACACGAAGATAGTCTGTGCTCTCACCATGATGGGTCCGGACTGGAGCATGCGACGGGCCATCGAGAAAGCGTATAGGGACGGCATACGGGAGATGGATCTCAAGTAAGATACTTCTTATTCTTAACGTGCCGTCTCCTTGCGAAGGTTGGCAATCATTAGGGTGATTTCAACTTTTGAGACCGCTGCTTTAAATAGTGATCTTGTGCTCTTCTCGAACCACTGGCGCAAGTTTTTAAGCCATGATATCCTTCTGCGGCCAGGGGGTATATCGCGTAATTTTTTCTCAGTCCATAAAGGACTGCATCAATATCAAAATATGATTTTAGGCTTCTCCTATTGGCCAAAACCATGTTTTGACATTGAAATAGTCCTTTATGGACAGCGTTAAAAGTTACGCGATCGCCAGGCAGGCCTCCTGCCTACCACTTTCCCCTGCATGATTAGTTGAAGGAGTTCATATTTCTTGGTGTTACGCATCACGTGCCAAAAATATTCCAATTTCCTCCTTTTTATGGTTAAGTAAGTAAGTTACTGTTCTACGTTTACTGCTGGCTATAGGACAATCGCGAGCGGTACGTTGCTATCTGTACTGAGCGGGCCTGCTTTGAGACGTGGTGCGGTGAAATGCGACGCGAGGAAGCGGCCAACTTGCCGTGAACGGGTAGTATCGCTGACGTTCAGTTGGACAATGGATTTAGTGTAAAATGGTTGACATACTCAGACCGCTGGACCCGCAATTTTTGATACGTATTTAAAATATATACAGCCAGAAAAAAAAACGAGTGTGCTTTAGACCACACGACTGAAGTAAAACGAAACGCAACTGGCTATGAGAGAAAGAGAGAAAGAGAATGTGTGCTCGCACCTCACTCTTGCCCCTACAGTATTATACGAAACGTAACTATCTCTCTTTCTATCTTCACTAACTTATATCTCCCTTTCAACTTCCGTTCGCCTCGCCGGATCACACTTTTCGTAACGCATTCACCAGCTTACTCCCCATGTCTAGAGTTTGGCGGTCACCCACCGGAAAGCGCAGTGATAGTAAACCCCTCTACATATCAAACGCTATTTGAACTTGCTCTATTCCTAAGAAAGAATGGAAATTTGTTTGTTCGAAATAATCGAGAACGCTGTAAAGATTTATTCCGTTATCCCACTCACAAAACCTCATTCTTCAGCAAGAGTATTTGTGTGATGGCGATTAAGGTAAACAATAAAATACCTGAGCAGATAAGGAAATGTCATAATATAAATCAATTTAAAAATAAACTACGCGACTTTTTATTAGACAATACATTTTACAATATCGATGAATTTTATCAATTAAGGTATTTTTAAATTTTAAATGTAACTTCCTTATATTGTTACCTATGTACTTATGTGAGAATAATGTGTACTTGAGCCTAAATTAATTGTTATAAAGAAACCATTCTTTTGTATCTCTATTGCACACCGAAAAGGCAATGTATTATGATGATATTATGCAATAAATGACTTTGACTTTGACTTTGACCCTCACTAGGTGGATCGACAGAGAGAAGTCGCAGGGAGCCGCTGGATACAGGCGGTGCAAGATCTAAACCTGTGGAAGTCCATGCAAGATACCTTTATCTAGCAGTCTATCGGTCGATAAAGAAGACGAAGCCAGTTTTCTGTTAATGGTATAATTCGTCCACCAGGTTCATACTGCGCGAGGTGGCGGCGCCGCTGGTGCGCTGGCTGGGGCTGGCGCTGGCGGTGCCGTACGCGCTGGCGCACAGCGTGGCGCCGCTCGTGGTGACGGCGCCCGCGCAGCGCAACCTGCTCGCGCGCCGCGTCTATCCCGCGCTGCTGCTGCTCACCATGCTCGCGGGCCTTGCGCTCTTCCAGGTGGGACTCATGGTACTACTGCAATAGGGTATACTGCGCGAGGTGGCGGCGCCGCTGGTGCGCTGGCTGGGGCTGGCGCTGGCGGTGCCGTACGCGCTGGCGCACAGCGTGGCGCTTAATGACTTTCTTCGAAGAGGAGAAAAATAAGATATTGAAAATCAAGCCGTTCGACATTCAAGACGTTATTGCCATGAAAAGCATTGCCAGAAAAGAAAGCTTCCGTCATAGTCGTATTAAACAGTAAAAAATACTGTACAGTAATATATAATAACTAGTAGGGCGCGTGGGTGCGCGGCCCGCAAGCGGACCGCGTATTTTCTACTCGTCAAGTAGACTTTCAGGTCTTGATCATTTTCTATCAAAAAACCACTCCCATCTTTTAAACTCCCTGAGATGACACCTATAAAATTCTTATAGCTGCCATCTTGAATCCGCCATTTTGAATTTTTTTTCAACTCACTGCCAATTGCATGATGTTTCGAGTATTTTTGTTTGAGCAGCCCCCACCTATCTAAAATACCCTGGCCATGCTCCTCACCCATCTTCCAAATCCTCGATCAGCAATACTTTCCATATTTTTCTCCGAATCATTTGTCAGGATGAGAATTCTTCCTTAAAAACAAATTTTGAAATGGAAACTTCCTCTTGCATAGTTAGTATGGAAAAATAAATTCCGCCATCTTGAATTTTTTTCTATTCATCAAGTAGACCTTCCTAGTAGTAGGTCCTGATCATCTTTTGCCAAAGAAGCACTCTTGCATCTTTTATACTCTCCGAGATAGACACCTATGAAATTTGTATGGCCGCTGTCTTGAATCAGCCATTTTGAATTTTTTCCCTACCTATCTTAACCTATCTTCAATACCCTGGCCGTGCTCCTCACCCGTCTCTGAAATCCTCAATTATCATAGTTCATCATTCATCACAATCAGAATTCTTCAATAAAACTTTCGAAATAAAACCGTATCAAAGTCTTGCATAGTTCCCAACTTCTAGTCTCTTCAATATTCGCCATATATTTTGTATGGAGAAAAAAAAAATCCGCCATCTAGAATTTTTTTCTGTTCATCAAGTAGACCTTCGGGTCCTGATCATCTTTTGCTCAGAAACCACTCTTCCATCTTTTATACTCTCCGAGATAGACACCGAGGAATTTGTATGGCCGCCATCTTGAATCCGCCATTTTGAATTTTTTTCAACTCTGCGAATTGGATGAAGTTCCGAGTGACTTTTGTTCGAGCACACCCCACCTATCTTCAATACCCTGGCCGTGCTCCTCACCCGTCTCCGAAATCCTCAATCATCAGCTCTCTCCATATTTTTCCTCCGAATGAATTTTTGTCCTCTATACGAAACCATCGGTGAAAAAAAATATTTTCATACAAAATTTTACAGGAGAGGTGATCAATGAGTGAGTCAGTGAATCAGCCCCAGCAGCTATTTAAATAGTATTAACTAAAAAAACGAGTGTGCTTTAGACCACACGACTGAAGTAAAACTTACGAAACACAACTGGCTATGAGAGAAAGAGAAAGAAATTGTGTGCTCGCACCTCTCTCTCTCTCTTGCCCCTACAGTAATATACGAAACGTAACTCTCTCTTTCTGTCTTCACTAACTTATATCTCCCTCTCAACTTCCATTCGCCTCGCCCGATCACACTTTTCGTAACGCATTCACCAGCTTACCCCCCAAGTCAAGCGTGCGTAAAGAAGTTTTACTTCAATAATATCATTTTTTATGTCAACGGTAGAGTATGACGTCATTTTGTAACGGTCGTCGAAGGCCAACTTGAATCGCACGTGTAATGTATTGGGTTTGGGGGTAGAAAGTTTATATACCAAGTGTGGGTACATACAAGATACCTACGCATAAATACATGAAGCCACTGCACGCGTCACCAGTCGTGTACTGGCTACCGGACCGGCCACCAGTAGCACGTGTGTGTGTGTGTGTGTGTGTGTGTGTGTGTGTGTGTGTGTGTGTGTGTGTGTGTGTGTGTGCGTGCGTGCGTGCGTGCGTGCGTGCGTGCGTGCGTGCGTGCGTGCGTGCGTGCGTGCGTGCGTGCGTGCGTGCGTGCGTGCGTGCGTGCGTGCATGCGTGCGTGCGTGCGTGCGTGCGTGCGTGCGTGCGTGCGTGCGTGCGTGTGTGTGTGTGTGTGTGGGTGTGTGTGTGTGTGTGGGTGTGTGTGTGTGTGTGTGTGTGGGTGTGTGTGTGTGGGTGTGTGTGTGTGTGCGTGTGTGGGTGTGTGATATCTACATAAACTAACGTTCGGCCGTTCAGAGAATGCGTTCCTGACACCTATCAGTTAGTCAGTTATTTGACACTCAGTTTGGCTCAAAATTATAACATTAATTGATATTATTGATATAATAATGTTGTTTTAATGCTCATCAATTGTTAAAACGGTAAACAACCAGCAATAATATTTTAATCGTAACTGCAACGCCATTACAAAGTTACGTCGTCAGTTCAATCGCGACGTGTCAGGAACGCGTTCTCTGAACGGCCGTAGTTTAGATATACGAGTATTTTACAGCAGTTAATGAGTGTTTTATCCCGCAGATACGTCAGTTCCGCAAACTGTACGAGCACATAAAGAACGACAAATACCTCGTGGGGCAACGACTCGTCAACTACGACCATCGGCGGCACAAACAGCAGCAGCAGAGCTCCGCGGCCGCCGTGTCCTCCAACTAAGAGAGAGAGGTGCCAGATAGCGGTGGCCGAGCGTGCGACAGAGACAGGCTTTTTCTCCTCTATGCCCTTGTTAAGTCGATAGAATTTAAGGTAACTTTTATAAGCCGGTCGCATATATACCGTCGGTCCGATTATTGCTTGCTTATTTTCTTCATATAACTGTCAAAATTGTACCGTCAGAAAAAATAGCTTAATGATTTTACAATTATATAAGTTTGTTTGATTACCTACATACATATAATTGTAGATAATTAATAGTAAAATCTAATTTAATTAACTCAATTTTTTTTCAAGTGTCCAATTTGTAGATACTTTAGCAAAATATTATCATTTTAAATGATAAAAAAAATATAACTTCATGCGAAATGCGGAGTGAATCAAAATAAAATGACAGTCCGATATCAAGATATTTCAAATCAAAGTTGCTTAGATATATACTGTACTGTACCTATATCTCAGCACATTGACAGTATAATATATTATATGTGTATGTGACAGTTATATCAACTCATTCTCATTCATTTATTGAACTTGAAACTCATTTGTGCGAGTGGCGCTCTGTGACATCAGCTGTCATTATTGACACACACACACATTCACGTTTGTGTCTGTATAAACCTCACGTACACAGCCACGCGCACGATCGAGTAAACCATCTGTAATCGATAAAATATAGTCGGATTCGACAGTAGGTTATTTGCGGCTGGCCTTAGTATAATTTTACCACGGCTTGGAGGTTTGCGTTCGATAAATAATTTTTGTGGTTCCATAATAATTATTGTATAAAATGTGACAAAAGAGTTAATGATTGATAAAACTCCTTTTTGAAACGATAAAATAAAAGCAATAATAAATACAGTAAATTAGTGTCATTTCTTACCTAACTTGAAGCACTTGTTTCTATGTATTAATTGGAAAGGAGGTTGGCGAATTTTGACCCAGCATTTTAAAAAACCGTACAGATTCAGAAATCATTTAATTTTAATTAATATTTTTCAGAGTATTTTTCTGTGTAAACCCGATATTTTTAGAAGATGGGGATCAAAAATATAATTATTCACAAGTGCACATTAAAATAACCGTTACATGGCAATACAAGTGAATATCTTTTTTCTCCCAACTTTATTTGATAGAATTTGATGAACTTTTTGTTAGACTGGTTTACTAGATCAAGCATGAGAAGTTTGATTCGTGAACGTGGGCTTGAGGCCCACTGTTCAGTTCGTCTGGGTCAGAAATTCTATGGAATTCGCCAATCTCCTTTGATTCGAAAAACTCAAGTTGTAAACTAAAAGCGGTAAAAAACTTTCCCTCTAATCAACTAGTGGTGTGAGTAAACGAGCGCGAGAAAACTTTGCGTTAAGAAGAGTACTTGAAATGTAGTATTATAAAATATCAACCGAACTTGGACATGTTTATTTTACATAAATCTTATATTTAACTACCTCGTTGGTCATATCCTATTCGGCTACGGATCATAAGCTCGGAATACCGAGTCGTCGAATATGGTCGAGCCAAACGCTAAGGCCGAAATTAGACTGTTTCCCGTTCATCGTTCATTTTATGCGAACATTTTTTGCGAAAGTGCACCCTAAGGGCAAATTTAGACGGTTCATTTTCGATGACTCTCGATGAAGCCTCGAAAATGAAAGCAAAAATCTCGAGAGCTAAATTCGCCGTTAGGGCGAATGAAGATGGTTCATTTTCGCAAAAATTTTCGGCCACGATGAACGATGAACGAGGCACCGTCTAATTTGGTTCTAACATAGTTGATAAATCATATACGCTTCAATCTGTCAAATGAATACTATTTTCCTAAACAATCAGACGACATACAGTACGACAAGGATCTATTGGCACTTTAATGACATTGACAGGGGGCGTGAGTGTGCTAAAACACATACAAGTTCTGTCACTAAATTATTTTTTTCTATGAGGGCTGTGTTAGTTCCAACTTTGGCCACGTGCCAAAATCCGATCACGCTCCTTGTCGCACTTTACCTAGTACCTACATTTTGTCAAGGAATTCTCATTAATAGTCCTACATGCCTAGCATGCAAGTCGAAGTGTTATCTCGCGAAGAGAGATTTCTCGTTTACACTTTTAAATTTCAAAATTCGAGAAAATGACGTCGCCACTCGCCATGTTAGAGTTCGTAGAGCAAAAAAAATTTATCTCTACTTTTGACATAACGAGACGAATCATTGTGTGCAACCATGTTAGTTTCGATAGATATATAGAGATAATACGCGAAAAGGGGTAGACAAAATTTTCTCGCGCGTGCATGTTAGGCCTGCTGAAAAGTTGGCGGTGTTGCCCCCAGTGACTAAACTGATAAAATGACATATTTTAAAAAAAGCGAAAATTAACCGCGGCATCGCTCCCGCCATCTATTTTTTTTTCAGGGATGGTGGGATGCTCCCAAAACAAAAAAAAAACAAATCACAAGCCGTTTTGAGTTTTAGCCAGACTAACGAAGCTATTGATTTTTATAAATAAACCCTAGTTTACCTCGTTAAAACGGTGGTACTTTAATTAGAATCCATACTACGGTATATTGCTTGAGTTCTTCGAGACCACACCATTTCATAGATGAAAATTACATCAATATTAAAATGATAATTTAAAAGGGTTTGTTAAATAAAATTATATAAGCACGCTGGTCTTCTTAATTCCGTAGTCTTGTAAGTAGGTTATTCTCTATTTATTTATATACTGCTCAATCCAATGTTTTTGTCTTCTCTTTTTTAAATGTATGTACTAAGAACTCTATCATTAGAGGTCTTTCCTCATATGAGGTTCATTTAGCGATGAGAGTAACATCTGTGCTGTTTAATAGATCCAGTTAAGCTAAAAATGTTTGTCTGTTGATCTTTTACCGAACGAAATCGCCTGCATTCGCTGGTATTTGCAAGAGACTTTTAGTTTGAATACCTAATACATACAATAATATTTTTTAAACGTATTTTGTCTAGGTAGTTCTTAATAGCGATATATTAGGCTGTATCCTTTCACCTTTTCTTATTATTTACTTATTTTTTAAATGTTATGTTAATTTGAGTTTTTTAAATAATTTATTTAAATAAAATCTGTAGGTAGTGAGTTTATTTATTTTAATGTGTTCGTTTAGAAATTTAAAAAAAAATTTTAGTGGCTTTTGGTCTTATTTTTGTTTATTTTAAAATTTTAAAATTCTGTTTCAGTCAAAGGTGAAAGAAGTTAGTTAAATAAAATATTTTGATCTTAATTTTGTGTATGTAAATATTTTATTCGTATTTTATGAAATTTTATTGTAAATGCTAGGATCGGTTTGGGAGAAGAGGCGTTGATGTGGATAGATAGATGTAGACGAAGGAAATAATAGATAATAATTTGTAAATCATTAAACAGTTTTATTTTAATTTTTTTGTTTTATTAAATCCCCCTTTTCTAATTTCAATATCAGTTTGAGCTTCGTTAGAAGATTATTTTGGTATATTAGTATTTTAAGGTAAGGATACCGCATTCGTCTTCTACTGTAATCCGCAAAATGAGAAGGAATCTGTAGGTACAACGTGCCGCTGGCGCTTTTCACTGTCACTCCTCCAGGCTCCAGTAAGTACCTACTGGAAATACAGGAACAACTCAATACCATACAAACCCAAAATACACGCAAGACACCGAGCTGCACGTACCACATAGATATATTGCTTATGCTTTGCTATAATTATAGCAGAGGTGCGATTGTCTAAGGTTATTCCATTGATCGTAATCGTATTCGATGACACTAACGTCAAAGTAAAATAAACCATAACTGTATTGAATTAGAGCCCAATTTCGTGTATGCATTCTTATACGTTTACGTAGGTACGAAACGGTCCATAATGCTCCATATTAAAATCGGTTGTACTGAATTTGTGACTAAAGTCAATACAATCAAGGATTATTTTACTTTGACGCTTATGTCATCGAATACGAATACGATCAATGGAATACCTTTAACAATTGGTACCTAGAAGTTTTTTGTTAAGTAACTAACGGCTGCCCCTGTTCTAAGTGGAACTTATTAAATACTACAAAATCAATTAGGCACTTGCCTAGCTCGCTCGCTCGGATGTTTTTTTTTTTCCAGAAAGCGAAGACGCCCCTAAGCAGCAGTAGGTAGATATGTTACTTGCCCCAGAGAAAGATGGTCAGATGAAAATATAGTGGACATTGCTGACAAAAACTGGACAAAACAGCACAAAATAGGAAAGAGTGGCGTAAATTGGAGGAGGCCTTTACCCGCAGAGAGGATAGTTGTATGTTTTCTACTTTTTTTGTTTCATTTGTAATATTTTGTCTATAATAATAGGCTAGCTTTTGACCGCGGCTTCGCTCACGTTAAGTTCGATTTTTCAAACCGTCATTTAACCCCCTTAGGGGTTAAATTTTCAAAAATCCTTACATCACAATAGCTAGGTATCTGACAGATAGTATCTGTGGATATGCCAAACGCTGTGCGTTGATAGATCAGTCAGTCAGTTATTCAGTCACCTTTTGTGTTTTGATTCAATAGATTGCTCAAAAGAAAAAATTCTTAACCACCAATGACAATAAAATACGGTGATACAGAAATAGCATGTACATGATTTTTTTCAAGAGGAAAGCTGAATTTTGAGAAGTTCCTTTGCACACCCAGAAGGTGAAATGGCGTGTTAAGCTTTTATCAGGGGCTGCATTATCTGTCAATGGGTAAAAACAAGTTATAGTCACATAAGAACCAAGATAAAAGGTAGGCAATACTTACCAGTTTTTTTAGACAAAATCTCAATATTTTCGCCAGAAACAAAGTCCGCAGATTTGTGATAGAGACATTTAAAACTATACTATGATACTTTTACTACATCAATGTTTCCTAATTTAATATATTTACTAATAAAATGTGAAAAACAAACTTTTAAATATATTTTGTTACCACTTATTTGCAACACTTTTTACATAATTTTTAAAACTTAGTGAAGTGCGCCACCGGAAGATATTGACGTAGAAACCTGAAATTCAGGATTTATACATCTTAGGCCATAGGTCAACAATTGATAATACAGGAATAAAAAAATTCGATAATTTTTTTTTTCAGTCCACCCTAATAATTATCACCCCGTTTATAAGACAATCAAGTTGAATTCATATCGCCTACAACTGAATAATACCGCCTTCGGAACTTTTATGTTCGCGAGTGGCGTTAGTCACGTCTAGTATGAATTCAGAGTAGGTTAGGATCGTTTCCTCGGTAATAAATTCCCTTTATGTTCTTAGACCTGTTTAGAGTGGTATATTGCTAAGCGAAACAAATGTGGACATAGGTACTTATACCTACTTACAAGTACCTATCGTTTAAGTAATGGCCTGAGAAGCCATAGGTTTCAAGGTATTCGTTATGCTGAAAGTTTATAAGTAGGTATCTACTATTGTTTCTTCTGTATTGCTTGTGAATTATAAATAAAGAGCAACCGCCGAGTTTCTTGCTGGTTCTTCTCGGCAGGAAGGGCATTCCGAACCAGTGTAGAGCCTGAAGATTCAAAAGCACTTGTAAAAAGTTTATTTGAATAAAAAATATTTCTATTCTATTTTATTCTATTCTATTATGGCAAGGCAAACTTGTTAGGTACTTAGTTCAGACTTCAGTTTAATCCAGTACAGGACCGGTTAACTTTTAATCATTACTAGTTCATAGGTAGTAATTAGTATTATTAAAACATAGTAAGTGTAGTTACTCGTACCTAGTAGGTATAGGTACCTACATAGGTTATTTTTCCTGTAAAATATACATAAACTTCTATTGACCATAATTATTTCAGATTTTTCGATTGGTAAACTTCGGAGATAAGGGGGAGGGAACGGTATTTTTTTCGACATTTTGGCCGATTAATCAAAAACTATTATGTATAGAAAAAGAAAAGAGAGTTTGATTTCCAACAACCAAGAGAACAGGCAGGCTTTCGAAGTAACTACTCTACCTTAGATCATATTTTCACTCTAAATCAAGTCATTGAAAAATATGTAGAGTATGGAAAAACTTTGTATATAGCGTTTATAGATTACACCAAGGCGTTCGATTCAATTTTTTACGAATCTCTATGGGTTGCCCTTAGAGACCAGAACACACCCGAAAAATATATAAACGTCTTCAAGGAAATTTACTCAAAAAGTAAAGCTCTTATAAAACTTGAAAAGAGAGGCAGAGTATATTTGACGTAAAGCGCGGAGTAAAACAAGGAGACCCAATCTCTCCAAATCTTTTCACTGTTCTTTTAGAACATATCTTTAGAAAGTTAGACTGGTCTGGCCTTGGAATAAATATAAATGGAGAATATTTAAACCACCTTCGCTTCGCTGTTGACATAGTCCTATTAGCAGAAAGTCATGAACATCTCTTATATATGCTTAAAAGTCTTAACCTCTATAGTAGAGAATGTGGCCTGAAAATGAATCCTGAAAAAACATGTATCATGTCAAATGGAGAACAATGTTTGGTCCAAATTCAAGAAAAAACAATAAACTACGTGGAAGAATATGTATATTTGGGCCAAACCATATCATTTAAAGGGCACTATGCTGAAGAGGTTGAAAGGAGGATTAAAAAAGCATGGATCTCATATTGGTCCTTAAAACATATCTTTAAGTCTCACATACACATTAGATTGAAAAAAAGGGCCCTAGATTCCGTTGTAACGCCAACACTACTGTACGGTTGCCAAACATGGCCAATAACTAAGGGCATCATACAGAAAATACAGGTCGCTCAGAGGGCCATGGAAAGGAGCATGCTAGGCCTAAAACTAAAAGATAAGATTAAAAATAAAGTAATAAGAAAAAAGACAAAAATTATTGACGCGGCAAAACTAGCATGTCTCCTTAAATGGCGTTGGGCCGGCCATATAGCCCGAGCAAATGACGAGCGTTGGACGGAAAAGCTGCTGCACTGGTGGCCGCGCGGCGAGCGCAGACCGAGAGGTCGGCCGCGGCGCCGCTGGCGCGACGACATCACCGAGGCGGCGGGGACCACCTGGACGAGACTGGCGAGAGACAGAGCAGTGTGGAAAAGGATGGAGGAGGCCTATGCCCAAAAATGGGCGTTCCAATGACTACCATACCATATGTACCATATTGACATAATTATTACATCAAATATACAACGTTGACGAAGAAATGATGAATAAAATGACATACATTTACCCGATTGACATGAATTTAATTATAATCAACATTACTACTATTTAATTTAATATCGATTATTGTATTCAAAATTCGAATAACATAAAATGTGAATTTACTATTTATTAAATTTTTGTATGAAATATTGTATAACATTGGAAATAAAGGCTTATTATTATTATTATTATTATGTATAGAAATAAATAAAAAACTGTTTTAGAATGCACAAGTAAAGGCCTTTCATATGATACCCCACTCGATATAGTTATTTTACTTTGAAATTTCAAACCCCCGATTTTCCCCCTTTTTTTAATAAAACTAAAACTAATTTTCGATTTTTCTTTATTCCAATGATTTTGGGCCACTATTATACACAACTATGCCAAATTTCATGTCGATAGCTTTAATAGTTACTGAAATAATCGACTGTGACAGACGGACGGACAGACGGACGGAGAAAGTCTCACCATAAGGGTTCCATTTTTACCATTTTGGTATGGAACCCTAAAAATAGGTTCTATTTATATAGGTTATAAAAATTATATTCGCACCAAGATCCAGTCGTATTTCATAATCATGGCACATTCAGGGCCGTCGCCATAAGGGCCTTTGGGCACACAGAGTTTGGGGCTCTTATAAAAAGCCAAAAAAGTTCAAAAGAACGTACCTATAGGGTACTCAAATACTGAATATTTGAATATACCTACTAACTCTTTTTTTTTTTCAAAAATTTGGAAGGTAGGTACATTCTTTATAGTGAAAAGTTTTAAAAATTCTGGTGGATGCTGAGCAAATGAGCAAAATAACTTTGCTGCCATTGGTGCTTTGCCAACCTATGCGTTGAACTAAGAACCAATGTGTTTTTAGGGTTCCGTACCAAAATGGTAAAAATGGAACCCTTATGGTGAGAATTTCTCCGTCCGTCCGTCCGTCCGTCCGTCTGTCACAGTCGATTATTTCAGTAACTATTAATGCTATCGACATGAAATTTGGAATAGTTGTGTATAATAGTGGCCCAACATCATTGGAATAAAAAAATCGAAAATTATTTTTAGTTTTAATAAAAAAGGGGGAAAATCGGGGGTTTGAAATTTCAAAGTAAAATAACTATACCGAGTGGGGTATCATATGAAAGGCCTTTACTTGTGCATTCTAAAACAGTTTTTTATTTATTTCTATATATAATAGTTTTTGAGTAATCGGCCAAAATGTCGAAAAAAATACCGTCCCCCCCCCCCCCCCCTTATCTCCGAGAGGTTTATGTATATTTTACAGGAAAAATAAAACCAACCCTCTAACTAGCATAGTTTTTTTTATATTAACAATAAAACTCTACAAACAAAGTTAACGATAAATAAGCAAATTAATATAATATTATCGTTTTACTTTTACTTTTGGAGTACGGAACTCTCGGTGCGCGAGTCCGGTTTAATTTTTTTATTGGATTAGGTAGTTGGATGAAAAATACATTGCCAATATAGGTAGTTCACATTTCGGGGCCCATCAGAACGGGCGCCTTTGGCTTTATCCTTATGGTGAAGACGTGGTGAAGACGGACCTGTACACACGCATTAATTCCCGGGAAAGAATTTAATTTGTCAGCGCCTTCCTCATTCAGTAATCGGCACGCATTCTAATTCCGTAAAATGAAGCTCGTACACTCATTTCAAAAACATATAATATAAATATATTATTTAGCAAGTAACTTTGGTTTTCTATTTTATAAAAAACTATTCTAGGAACCTATTTATTTCCGGATGCGATTTCCGTGTTGACGAAGATTTTTTCTTTGTAATTTATCATGAAATAAGATTGAAGTTGAACGGATAACTCCTTGAATTGATAAAATGAAAAAAAAAAAACATACCGTGCTTTGGGGTGACTTTGCACCAATTTTTGTTATGTTCCTAGTAAATCTATTAATATAATAAAACTGTAACAGGTCCAATTCTGTACATTGAAGATATTATGAAAATTTTTGTTTGAGGGCACTCTATAATCGATACTGAAGCCAAAACAATTTTTTTTAAATTTTTTGTCTGTCTGTCTGTCTGTCTGTCTGTCTGTCTGTCTGTCTGTCTGTCTGTATCTGGGCCGCGCATCACGCCGAAACTACTGGACGGATTTAAATGAAACTTGGCACGATTTAAGATAGTACTACGAGGTATAATATAGGATACTTTTTATCCCGAAATTCAGCACGGTTCCCTTGGGAGAGGGGCTGAAAGTCCAAATGGGTATTTCGCTGTAATTCATTAAGGCGTATTCCGATTTAATCCATTCTTTTTTTGTTAGAAAGCAGGTTCTTTAGAGATTGTCCTGTAATTATTTCAAGGTCGTCAATTTCGTAGTTCAGAAATTATAGAGATCACGATCTTCAGTATAAAGTCCAAATAACTTGAACCCCGGAATCTACAAGATACTTTGAATGAACGGCTCATCTTAAGCTGGAAAGCGTACTTTATCGAGCCATCGTGGATAGCCCTATTTTGTCAAAGTCAAACTACTCCAAAGGCGTCAGATTTTGCCAAACGATCATTATACCTACATACTACAAAGTAGGCATGGATGTAATACATCGTATGGACTTAATGCTACAGTGTTTTCCTTAGCAATTTAATATTCTAATCATACTAATATTATAAATGCGAAAGTGTGTTTGTTTGTTGGTTTGTCCTTCAATCACGCCACAACATAGCAACGGATCGACGTGATTTTTTTGCATGGGTACTATAGTTGAGGACATAGGCTACTTTTTATCCCGGAAACTAAATCCACGCGGACGAAGTCGCGGGCATCAGCTAGTATCAAATAAAAAGTCATATACTTACTTTAATTTAAACTAAAGGAGTTTTAGTGACTGAAAGACTGGATATCTAACATGGTTTTTATTGACTAATAAACAGTGGCACATAATCAGAAACATTATTTTTATTTAAATTAAATTTGGTGCAGTCACCCCGTAGGTGCAAAGTCACCCCAAGTTACCGATTCGACTAAGTGAGCTGAGGCGCAACATCTTTTATTTTCAGCAGTTTGAAATAAAATTGGTAAGTACCTACCTACAATGAAAATAAAACACGGGGAACCGATTCTTTGAATCGGCGCCTCTATGTCAAAGGATCCAAATAAAGCGGAACAAAAACCGCCCAAGTGTGAGTTGGGCCTGCACACGGAGGGTCCCGTACCATCGCACAAGATTAATTATTAACACCAGCTATTATCGACCGAGCGAAGCGAAGGTCTCTGAGTTTACTAGAGCGATTTGCACTTGTCCGTCCGTTCGTCTGTCACAGCCTTATAACTTCTGAATTACTGAACGTAATTACTTCAATTTTAGATATGATATGTAAACCGATGGCCTCCAGCCGAAAATGGCTTAAAAAGTTATAAAAATCTTTATTTCAGGGGGGCTCCCATACGAAATGGGGGGCTTTCAAAGTGGAGATTGTATTCGAGGCTAGATTTCTAAAACCACTTTGTTTTAAAACTTGAAACTTACACATAATTTGAGTTATATTCTGTACTTGAACAACAAATACTAAGATTAGATAAATATTATAAAGAAACGAAATTATTTGAGTTTTCATGGGCATCAATGTTTTTAACAAAACTTCACTATACTGTTACTAGATGGCGCTGTCTTTAATATTGTAAATATGCATCCCATCCACGAAAGCAGATGACGATTGACGTCATCAGATTCGGCGCGTTTTAATTACAATATAATATAGTTAAAACTACCTTATGGGAATTATGGGATACCGCGAGGTCTCAGTTCGGGGCGAACCACTAGTTATTAAGATCGAGCTAAAACTAAAGTTTATTGTATGGAGACCCCTCTTTAATTTATAACTTTTTTATTCTAATATTGTTATATCGGTAATAGAAATTACACATTCTGTGAAAAGTTCAAGTATACATACTTATATTTACGTGTTCATGTTATACAACCCGCTGACAGACGGACGGACGGACAGCGGAGGCTTAGTAATAGGGTCCTGTTGGCACCCTTTGGGTACGGAACCCTAAAAAGCATGGGAATTGATTCAATTCTGCTAAAAGCTATATGAACAGTTTCTCTAGAAAGCCAATAAAAACAATATGTACGGTGGAATGCGTTTATTGTTCCCGCGTAGGCCCTACTTTATAGCCCCGAAACTCTATTATACCTAAAACAAAATTGATACATTTATAGCGTAATAAACAATAGAATACTGCCGCGTGTACGGTGAACGTACTAACACTACTCACAGATTTCCAAAGGAAATATTAAAATCTGTCATCTTTAAAGGTTTATCTAAAATCTAAAAGGGTCCAGTTTAAGAAATTAGTCAGAATATCGAGTTGGAATTGAGTCTACTCACAAATTAGTCGATATTCTGACTAATTTCTTAAACTGGACACTTTCAAGTAAAGATTATACATAGAATAGAATAGAATAGAATAGAATAGAAATGTTTTTTATTCAAATAAACTTTTACAAGTACTTTTGAATCGTCAATGAGTCTACCACTGGTTCGGAATGCCGTTCCTGCCGAGAAGAACCAGCAAGAAACTCGGCAGTTGCTCTTTTCAAAATACTTTTACAATATACTTAACAGATATTATTCTATGTATGCAGAGTTTCCACAATGACGGAAAGTTCCACAAAAGCATATAATTATTTCTAATTATAATTCAACACATGTCAAGACGGGCAGACAGAAAGTAGCCCCATTGCCGCTGGTGGCACCCGTTCACGAGCATGACGCATGACCCAGCCATTGCTTCGCTCAACCATATTTTAGGGAACGTACACATAAACCTGTGAAAATGATACTAACACTGGCGCAATCAGAATGCCACTAGCCTACATTGTCGTATTAGTTTACAAATTGCGAAAAAACAAATTAAATTTGAATTTCGTGGACAGACCCGTATAATCCACCTTAGCAGAGCCTCTTCTTTTGGCGGCAGTGGCTTAACTAGTCCTAAAGGGGCATTACATTTTTGGGGGCTCCCCATCAATTTTTTAACCAGACAGCAGCGAAGCCCAAAAAAAGGGTTTTTACAAAAAAAATAGAAACGATCCGCGTGAGAGTGCGATCTATAGATCACATGAGACATGCGTAGATTATAGTGCAACGTAGGTGGTACTGTGCGACTCGTGCGTTGTGTCCTGTGACTCGTGACTAATGTGCGACCATTAAATTAGTATTGACGCCGGAAAATGAAATTCCACCAGTCATTTGGTTTAATTACGTTCCTTTCCTTTTTTTGGAGTTTAGGTACTCCTTAAGAATCGACTTTAGCAGCCCAGTATGAGAAAAATCCGGGCAGTAAAATCAATTATCAATGACCTCGTTACGTTTTTCACAACGTTGAAATTTCTACCCTAACGTAGAGTAAATAAGGTTGGTTTTCGTGCGAAAGTCGGTCGGGGCGCGCTCGGACCCGAGTCGCGCGCATAGAGAAGGATATATTATCATATAGCGTCGCGCGTAAACTCAGTAACTCACGTAAACTCCAGTCGTGCGTCGGAGGCCGGCGAACACGGCGAACTTCGTACCGCCAACTTATCTATTATAAATTTTTTTTTGTTTTTTTTTTTAAACCTTCCGTGGACCTTAAGGAACATACAAAAAATAAATTAACCGAATTGGTCCATCCATTCTTGAGTTATGCGCTTACCAACATTCATTTTTATTTATATAAAGATAGAAGACATATAACACGCAGATGGGTGAGAATTCGAAAGCGTTGAATGTAGTTGACATCCAATCGTCTCTCACAAAACGCATGCCATCAATATTTCTGATACGATCCAGGATGTGAAACTCACTTCCGGCGTACGTGTCTCCTCGCTCAGCCCTCACCTCTCTACTACATACTCGTAGGTACCTGTAGCATAATAAACTACCTTCAACATAACCTTACTTATGCAAGTAGTCAGTTTGTAATATGAGTACCCTGTACCATACCTTAGTAGGTACTTAGTAGTTATAAATAAAAATTAAGTGGCACTCGGGGACTGCCGTGGTAAAGCTATTGCATAGCATTTTTTAGCAGCTTATGCAATTATAATATTTATGCAATATTTTTTTTGCATGATAAAAATTATAATTATGCAAAAAAATAATTAAAAAACAAACAAACAAGATAAGCGCACTGTCACTACTTCGCGAGTGAGATTCGAACCTGCGACATCATTAAAGAAAGCGGCCGCTCGCCCCCTGCGCAAAAGAGAGCTACGGAATTTCTTGATTCGGTCGCCGCGCTCAAACTGTTTGTCCTAGTTCAAAGCCCGCGATAAAAGCTATGCAATAGCTTTAAAATCCCGTGATACAACTGAAGCAGTTCGTAGTAAAAAACGCTAAACAACCGTGTTACTACGAACTAGTACCTACTAAAAATTACCCAAAAAATATTGTACCTAGGTAGTTAGGTACCCATGTTACTACTGGAAAGTCTGATAGCACTGCAACTGGTTACAAAAATGTTGTAGGCGAACGCTTTTAGAACGAGAACTCTCACGTCATCATTCGATCCATGTACCTATGTACCAAAGGAAAAACGCGCATCTTGATTAGTCATCATTATCATTCATCTCAACCCATCGTGATTAGGAAATATAGTGCACAAGTGTGTATGCAAACAGGTGCATTCTCCATTCCCTCACTCTCATCGTCCGATGGTATGGAAATCCAACACGACTGGAGAGAGATCAGGGGTGTCGGCTTACAACCAACTCAATACTACATTTATATCAGTGTCGGCTAATAATAAAGTAATAAACGTAACTGCCTCAATCTAAACGGCAGTTATTAACTGTTAAATATTAAAATAAAAAAAATCGGCCAATAGCGTGTCGGGCCACGAGCAGTGTAGGGTTCCGTAGTTGCCAGTCACAAATATTATTGCTGACCTAGGATAATGGCTTAAAAACTATAATATACTAAGTATGAAACTTACACTACGTGTAATACATAACTTAGAAAAAACAGATATAACTCCTTAACTAATGAACTCTACTTAGCCGTGATAGTTTTCCTTTAAAATTAATTAAATACACTACTGCTATGAATTTTTTCATGTATCCTTTAAACAGCCATTTAGCTGGCAGAGGGGGGGGGGACACTTGACTCTAATAAAATTTAGCATTTTAAAATATCATATTTCACAAACGAATACCTGAATCGAAAAATGGTGTTCCCACACCCACAATATTTTTGAAAGATATTCAACGACACCCCACACTATGGGATAGACGAGAAAAAAAAATTTATCCCTACTTTACATGTAGGGGAGGTACCCTTAAAAAAATTATTATTCATAATTTTACTTCACCACTTTGTCGGCGTGATTGATATTTATACCCTTGTCAAATTACAGATGTCTAGTACCAATAGTCTCTGAGCTAAACCGCGGAAGGACGGACATGGCGAAACTATAAGGGTTCCTTGTTTACTACGGAACCCTAAAAAGTCAGTTCAGTATCAGCTAATATACCTACAATATTTTCTGTAGCGGAATATAAAAATCCCGGAGAAGTTACCGATAGGTTTCAGTAACAGTCGGTTTGACTTGAAAAGGAAAATGCTGTCAGTTACCTACGTATCTTGAAAATATCTAGGTTCACGTGGAAAGTTTCTTTTGAATGCAGCCTTTGACTCCAACTGAGCTATTGTAGATTTTAAATTATCTACTTTTTCTGAACCCCTGAGTCAAACAATCACTTGCTTTCCTATTTATCTGAAAGTAAATGGTACTAACATTTTTGATTTTATTTATTTTGTTCTAAAGCAGCCAACCAATCATTTTAAAAATCTTGGATTATATAATTTATCATTACATTGTATAATGATTTATGTAGCTTATATTTAGTAATTAACCTGGTTAATGATCATTTTAATACTTATTTACTTATAAATATATTGTATACATTACTGATGATATAAATTATATATGATTATTATGATTACATTACAACTGATGATACAGTATAATGTAATCAGTAATGAATCAGTACGTAAGGATTCTACGTACCTAGGTAATTATTTTGGCTTTAGAGACGTCCAAATACTAAGTAGGTACTTACATCAAATTATTTATCAGTTAGGATCGAACACGGATCGAATTCTAATACAATATGAACAATAGAATCAGGGTTTCACGGGGCTTGTTTTACGTAGGTAGAAAACATACATAAACAATATATTGGAAGAAAATGTTAGGTTTGACGAAATATTTAAATCCCGAGAGAAGTCTCGCGAAGAGAGTCTTCTCTTGTCTCGTCTCGTCACCTCTCGTCTTGTTCTACTTATTTTCATCTTTTAACACCAAACGAATAAAGTCAATAGATACAGGTACTTTTTCCAAAAGACACTCAGCAGTTTTTGAGATCACCTTCAAACAGACAGACGATTCTTTATATTATTATATAGTGATAGTGACTATATATTAGGTACATATTATATTATGAAGTAAGGAAGTTGACCTATTTACTGTAAAGATGTACATGTTGACAGTACGGGTCTAAAAAGCTCTCAGTGTAGAGCAACGGGTGGTTATGGCTTAACGATGATCAATAAGGTCACCAGCCGATTGATAAATTGGGTATTTGACTGATATTTTTTTATACATTTAAAATAAAGTTTTTATTAAACTTAACACAAACCCATTTTTGTTAAATATCTCAATAATAATTAGTCTCGGGAATATGGAGTTTTAAAGTTTCCTGTTAGACAGAGAGAGCGCTACTGAAGTGTGTCCATACAACCTTAATACAAAATTTCTTTTTAGAAAAAGACAGATACAGTCGTGATACAGCTAATATAACTTATTTGTTTTGCTTTTACAAATTTTACATTTTAGATTATAAAAAAAAATCGGCCAAGTGCGAGTCGGGCCTCGCTCTTTTAGGGTTCCGTTAAAAAAATTAAATTAAAATATTTTCATGTACCCATGGAAACATTTTAATTTAATTTTTTTAATTTAATTTAATTTTTATTATTTGTTGTTATAGCGGCAATAGAAATACATAATATGTGAAAATTTCATCTGTTTATTTATTACGGTTTACGAGATACAGCCCGCTGACAGACGGACGGACGGACGGACGGACGGTCGGACGGACGGACGGACGGACGGACAGCGTAGGCTTAGTAATAGGGTCCCGTTGGTACCCTTTGGGTACGGAACCCTAAAAATTAATGAATTCATATCAAAATTTTGACAACAGTTGAATACCCAATTTAGAACCAACGCAAAATATTTGGACTTTAAAAAAGAAGATTCCGACGAGTTGAGAACCTCCTCCTTTTTTGAAGTCGGTTAAAAAATTACCGAATTTTTCAGAAGTTTCTTCAAGAGTACCTACTAAGCTTTTAAAATATATAAAATTATTAAAAAGAGTGATAGCTTGCTAACAAGATATTTAAAAAATAAAATTAAAAAAGCACAAGCTCTGACGACTGTGCTGGTGTCTTGGTGAGCATGGTGATCTTGTTCATCCTGTTGCTATGCTTTGGTCTGATGTTCCCAACGGAGGAAAGGGAATTTATAATCTCTGAATCACCAGTCGGTTTTGACGTGGCCAATTACTAATTAATTAATTTAAGCGTTCCAGTCTTATGCTATTCCTCGTAGAAACAGTTTATTAATAACCCTCTCAAGGTCTCAAGTTAGTCCACTTTTTTATCTAAGGCGCTGCGCAAACGTGTGTCCTGTGTCGGATACAAGCCACCATTGAATATTTTAAATTTCATACAATAAATATGAAATCGCCAGCAACTGCGCAAACGTACCTAGTCATTTTTTGTGTCCTGTGTCGGATACAAGCCACATATTGTATGAAAATAAGTGGCTTGTATCCGACACAGGACTCTTCCGTCAACAAACTGTTATACTGTTTGACGGTATTAAGGTGGAAGACAAGGGTCTGCCCGCGAAATTCAAATTTAATTTGCTTTTTCGCAATTTGTAAACTAATACGACAAAGTAAGCTTATGGCCTTCTAATTGCGCCAGTGGAATAATCATCTTCACAGGTTTACATAAAAATCTTTACTTGAAAGTGTCAAAATACTGAGTTGGACGTGAGTTACTCACAAATTAGTCGATATTTTGATTAATTTTTTAAACTGGACACTTTCAAGTAAAGATTTTTATATAAACCTGTGAAGATGATACTGCCATTGTCGCAATTAGAATGCCATAAGCTTACTTTGTCATATTAGTTTACAAATTGCGAAAAACCAAATTAAATTTGAATTTCGCGGGCAGAACCATGTCTTCAACCTTAAGAATTACGTAAATGTTTCTATTATAATATATTCATAAATAAATAAAAAAAATATTACCTGACGCTGTCAATATAACACTTTTTGTTTCGCGATATAAAAGTCGTCTTAATAAATTCAGGAGCTATTGTCTCCTTTATATTTTAAAAATGTTGGTCACACTAAAACGTAGAGGCTTCTTGGCGCCGGATTGAGTAATGAGATTTTATTAAGAACTGTCTTATAACAACATGATGTGTAAGTGCGTATATGTTTTAGAAGAAACATTATGGGTACCTACCTACTATAAACATTTTTTTTTAGGTTCAGATTTAGGACTTGAGCTCCGGAAATCTCGTTTGTGTGACTCCAGAATTTCAAAACTTGAGAGGATCGTTTGTGGAAATGGAGCCGTTTGTAACATATAAGTAACATATTATAACATAGGAGTTATATAAGTTTCGATCTTCAACATTTTATAAAGAAGTTTATTTATAACATCTTAAATAGTTATTAAAAGGTATTGTACATCGCCCTCCTTTCCTTGACTGCGATGTAGTTCGAATTCCAAGGAAAACCTCCAACTATTCGAAATTTGATAGGTACCTAATAGGCATATTATATGCCTTTTTTAAATATTATTTTATATATTTTTTTTATTAGTCCACAAAACTGACTACAATTGTTTGAAACAAGCTTAATACAGTGGGTATAATATGCTTGTGCAGTGTTTCTACTTTATTTGTGTCTAAGTGATGTCTTAAAATGAGCATTTTTATATTAGTTTTCATTTCGATGCCAGCATAGGTATGTCACGCACTCTTTAAACATTTCTGTGGTGGTGTCGTGTGATGCGGGTTGTTACGTTCCCTCAAATATGGTTGAGCGAAGCAATGGCTGGGTCATGCGTCATGCTCGTGAAAGGGCGCCACCGGCGGGAATGGGGCTACTTTATGTCTGCCCATCTTAAGATAGAAGTTAGTCGGTATGCATTTTTGGAACTTTCCTCATTGTGGAAACACTGCATATATAGCATAGTATTTACTGTATTGTAAATTTGTTTTGAAAAGTTGAAAAGAGCAACCGCCGAGTTTCTTGCTGGTTCTTCTCGGCAGGAAAGGCATTCCGAACCAGTGGTAGATTCCTTGACTATTCAAAAGCACTTGTAAAAGTTTATTTGAATAAAAAATATTTCTATTCTATTCTATGAAATTATTTGCTGTACAATTTATGTCTACTAGATGTGGACGTGGCATGTGTAAGGGAAGGGTAATTAATTATAAGGTAACAACTACAGCGCAACATTATAGTCTACACTAGCGGCACGCTATGATGGCCGGTTTGACACATTACAATAGTGATGTGGAATGTCAATTTATTCTCGAACAAAAAACAATTAAGTTTTGTTTTTGTACCTGATTAAATAGGTTTAATAAAACAAAAATGTATATGTTTATTTAATTTATTTGAACGAACTGAATATTTGAATGAAAATGAAATATACATACTTTATATGCACACAAGAAACATATGAATACAAAAGATACCAAAAAAGGTTTTTAAAAATTTTCAATTTAGAAAACCAAAAGCCGAGTTGTGGTATATATCATATAAAAATAAAAATTTTACCTTTTGTATGAAACAGCTGATATTTTTTTGCGATTTCAGAGGTTTGTCCACATAGTGAAAATTGTTCATATTCACAAGTACATTCACCCCTTAAATGGTGCAAACTGATTTTTCTACACTTGTATACATTTTAGAAATCAATTTAATAAATAAATTTTGAGTCCTAAACCTAAAACTATATTCGATAAAATTTATGAATCTCTGCACATCACTATCGTCAATAAAGTAATACAATTATTTCCTTCAAAGTCGTTATCAATTAATACGGAACTTCATGAGCGGACAAACGTCAAACCGGCCATCATAGCGTGCCGCTAGTGTAGTTACAAAGCAGCTAAACATAAAAGGTACACAGGTACAAAGGTACAAATATAATACTTTGCTTTAACGGTGAAGGAAAACATGTGAAGAAACCTGCATGCCCAAGAGTTCTTCATAATGTTATGAAGTCAGCCAACTTGGCCAGTGTGGTAGATTATGGCCAAAACCAAACCTAGTTCTCATTCGATAAAAGACCGGCGCGGCGGTGTTCAGTACTGGGTCGAACATGGTTTGAAATGGATAAAAAAAATCCTTACCAATATTAGAAATGCAAAAGTGTGTTTATTGTTGGTTTATCCTTCATTATCGGAGCAACGAATCGACGAGATTTTGAATAGAATCAGGCGTTACTTTGCGAAATTCCATGGTATTATTTAAAAAAAATTAATATTCCTTTGCTATAATCCGCCCAACGAAATAAATCTTTTAACAGTCATCAGGAGATTTTGACTCCATAATTCATAATTGCGAAGTCAATTCACAATTCAAAATGCAAACTGTGGATTGTGAAGTCAACATCTCCTGATGATGCTCCGGTATCGGAGCGAAACGTAGATACGTCGGGTGTTAAAAGATTTATCCTGTTTGGCGGATTATAGCACAGGAATATTAATTTTCTTTAAATACGATGAGTTTTTTGCATGTGTATTGTTGATGACTTGAGAGTGACACTACCTTTCAGTCAGGGGTAGGTACGATTGTTTAAAAATGATTGCATCAATGTGACGATTGCAATCGCCTCTGATACGCCTCTGACCGATACTCATTCAGTCAACATCACAATAGAGACTGTCGCAATGATTGATGCAGCTTTTATAGAATCGACCTCACAGGAAAACCCGGCCGCGGGATTTTTGAAAACCTAACAAAGCAAAAACTAGTGATCAAATTAGTGCTTTCAAACTTGCACGGGCTAAAATTAAATAAGTTAAAACTGCACATGTATAGCCCGCTGTAGCGTACGAGGTTGGGTTAATGTAAATCAATAATAAAATCTCTAGAGACAGAGGCGTGATTCTTTTTTATTACACACACGTCTGACGCGGTCGCGGGCGTATGTTGTGGGTGTATTAAATCAGTAGCTCGTATGGCATTGTAATTTATTTTCGATATTTACAAGCTCCTCTCCTCTCACAACACGGTTATCTCGTCACTATACTTATGTTACTCGTAACATTTTTGTAACATATAATTTCGTTTTGTAACATTTTTTTGAAAACAGCAACTGCCGAGTTTCTGCCGGCTCTTCTCAGCATAATCAGCTTTCCGAACCGGGTTGTTTCTTGACTTGTCATAAGAGCCACAAGTTGGAATAAATGAAATAAGTAAATGATTTTGAATTTGAATTCGTATGTTAGGGTCATGGTTTTGTAATCTAATATATGAAATTCTCGTGTCACAATGTTAGTTACCTTACTCCTCCGAAACGGCTTTACTGATTTTTACCAAATTTTATATGCATATTCAGTAGGCTGAATCGGCTACTATCTATTTTTCATACCCCTTAATGATAAGGGTGACCAACCACTAAATATTTTTGTTGGCGTTACGAAGTTCGCTGGGTCAGCTAGTAAATTAAATAAATAAAAATAAAAATAATGAAATACCTACGCTTTTACTTTGACTGTAATCTACTTAGGACTGAGTATTATACCAACTCAAGAGTGTCCCGTAAACTCGAGTTTCTATACAAACCTAATGGGGTGACTGGTGAGACTGGTGAGACTGGCAAATTTCCACATTCCACTAACTTGGATATTTTTATGCAAACTTTTTGGAACGAAGTTCCTTATCGCGCGTTGCGAAAGGGGGCTAGACGGAAATTAAGAGTTGTAACGACATTTTCGACACTTTTTGATGGCCTAAAAAATATCTCATAATAATTTCAACAAGTTGTGCATCGCTCCCGTGGCTCAATTGGCCCGCGCGCGGCCGCCAACCGAAAGACTGGTGGTTCGAGCCCATCCGGGGGCGAGCAATCCTATTTTCATTTTTTATTTTATAAAATTATTTTTTTTATTTTAATATTTTATGAAATCGATATTTAGGCTTCCCTGGGGTCATTTTGATTTTTATCGATAAAAAAATCATGATAAAAAATGTATACCCGAATAATTATTTTCTTTATACCTCGAGTAGAACTTGAAATTAATATTTTTATAATAATAACTTCGTTCCTATCTGGTGTCCCACGACACCACACGACTTTTTAGGGTTCCATACCAAAATGGTAAAAATGGAACCCTTTTGGTGAGACTTTCTCCGTCCGTCTGTCCGTCCGTCTGTCCGTCCGTCTGTCACAGTCGATTATTTCAGTAACTATTAAAGCTATCGACATGAAATTTGGCATAGTTATGTATAATAGTGGCCCAAAATCATTGGAATAAAGAAAAATCGAAAATTATTTTTAGTTTTAATAAAAAAAGGGGGAAAATCGGGGGGTTGAAATTCCAAAGTAAAATAACTATATCGAGTGGGGTATCATATGAAAGGCCTTTACTTGTGCATTCTAAAACAGGTTTTTATTTATTTCTATATATAATAGTTTTTGATAAATCGGCCAAAATGTCGAAAAAAATACCGTCCCCCCCCCCCCCCCCTTATCTCCGAAGTTTACCAATCGAAAAATCTGAAATAATTATGGTCAATAGAGGTTTATGTATATTTTACAGGAAAAATAAAATGAACGCGAAAATTATTTTAGTTTAATTAAAAAAGGGGGAAAATCAGGGGTTTGAAATTTCAAAGTAAGATAATTATACCGAGTGGGGTATCATATGAAAGGCCTTTACTTGTGCATTCTAAAACAGTTTTTTATTTATTTCTAGATATAATAGTTTCTGATTAATCAGCCAAAATGTCGAAAAAAATACCGTTCCCCCCCCCCTTATCTCCGAAGTTTACCATCGAAAAATCTGAAATAATTATGGTCAATAGAGGTTTATGTATATTTTACAGGAAAAATAAAACCAACGCTCTAACTAGCATAGTTTTTTTATATTAACAATAAACCTCTACAAACAAAGTTAACGATAAATAAGCAAATTAATATAATATTGTCGTTTTACTTTTACTTTTGGAGTATGGAACCGTCGGTGCGCGAGTCCGACTCGCACTTGGCCGGCTTTTTTTATATAAGATTTGTTTTAATGTAGTAAAAAAAATGAACAAGAAAACGTAATTTTGTCTTTATTTAGAAACTGTTTTTCATAATATTATACCTAAATGATGGGGATGTATCGAAGTTTTATTTAAACAATAGAGTGAATTCCATTTTACTGTTTGCGCTCCATGAATCAAAAACCCAATGTGCCTTTTAAAATCAAAATCAGTCCTACCGCGAAGCCTGGATTGAAAACCATAAACAGAAGCTAGAACCTCAGTAATATAATTTCAAAGAAGCCATTGCAAAGCGAGTAAATAAATGGAACCTGTAATTAAAGCGGCAAGGACGCACAAATTTGTTAAGCAGTCGCTTTTGAGTATTTAAGAGTAAGGTCACACTGCAGACTTTTTGTCTTACTATTTACCACAATCACCATCACTATCATCTGTCCATTGAGATATCGCAATGCCGGGAAAACATATTTTCTTTCGGGAATGTAAGCAGATTTTCTTACGGTTTTTTCATTTACTTAAATCGTGATAAAATGGGTATCGTGATAAAGTTTTAACTTGAACCCCGCGACGACGTTTTGTTGAGGATCTAAACACACTTTACTCTAAACTATCACTGTCTGACAGATATACAATAAACTGCCATTTACAAGGGTAAATGGCAGTTGCATTGGCAGGAGCACACATGTATTCTTGTGCTCTATATAACCGAGAGAGTGAAAGCTTAGAATAGAGTCGGTAAGTTTTTTTGTACAGAAAATTCTAAGGTAATCTATGCGTTACCAATTTTACGGTTACTTTTGAAAAGTAAGGGAAATATCATAGATGTTACGAATATGGTCGACAAAGTCTCTCTCAGATCTTCATTCTTTCCTGAGGGAAAAGAATCAAGAAGAATCAAGATCTGAGGAAAATAATGCCTCAGATCTTGAATCTTAGCCCTTCTGTGCACGTGCTATTCATAGTTGTTGCTACATTGGTTATAGAAGTAAAACAGCGATAATAATTTGTCGAACAACATGTCGCTCGTGTGATCTTGCGATAATTCCACTAATGTCGCTTTTACGGGTCACGTCGTAAATATTTTGACGCGCACAAAACAAACAGTTTACGACATTCAAATATTATAATGTCCCATGTAAGTCCCATTCAAATATAATGTAACGTTTATTTATTTAATTCTGCACCAAACACTTAATAGAAACATAGAAAGGGCGTGCGAATACACTCGTAACACTAGTTGATTGCCCGGATTTATACAGATAGGCTTAAGGGTCCGCATTTTCCGTTTCTTTTACGTGCCATATCCACTACGTCTCTCGCGCTTTATTTTGAGCCTCCACTGGTCTACCAAAGTAAATAAAGCTGAATTTCAGTTGTTATAAAAAACAAACCAACACACATTCTCATAATATTTCGTGCTTTGCTTACGCAATAGTCGCATTCGGTGCTAAAGGGATGTGAAATATAATTTAATATAAAATATTATTTTTAAAAAACCGATTTTAAACGCTAGCGTAGCTTTGTATAAGCGTCACCACAAAGTATACCTATATTTTAATGTTGATTTTTTTAAAATCACTTGACTGATTTCGATAAAATTGTTGGGATCTTGTGGGGATCTGCCAACACTGCGCTTCCCGGTGCGGGGTCGCCTCTCCAGCATCCTGGGACCCCAAATGGCAGCTCTTCGAACTATGTGCTCCGCCCATTTCCATTTCAGTTTGGCGTCTCGCTGAGCTATGTCGGTGACTTTGGTTCTTTGGTTTGGTTGATCTCCTCATTTTCGATTTGGTCTCGCATTTATTTGGCACAGACATTTATTTCTGAGAGTTGCCATATTAATAGAGGTCAATCGATAGACGTTCACTGATAGACATGACTAGAATAGAATAGAAATTTTTTTATTCAAATAAACTTTTTTACAAGTGCTTTTGAATCGTCGATGAGTCTACCACTGGTTCGGAATGCCATTCCTGCTGAGAAGAACCATCAAGAAACTCGGCAGTTGCTCTTTTCAAAACAAGTTTACAATAAAATAGATATTATGCTATGTATGCAGTGTTTCCACAATGAGGGGAAGTTCCACAATAGTATACCTAATTATAACTAATTATTATAATTCAACACATGTAAAGACGGGCAGACAGAAATTCCCGCTGGTGGCACCCGTTCACGAGCATGACGCATGACCCAGCCATTGCTTCGCTCAACCATATTTGAGGGAACGTAACAATCCGCATCACACGACACTACCACAGAAATGTTAAAGAGAGCGTGACATACTTAGGCTACCCATCTTCATGGGCTTCGCCAGGGGGGGCAGGTAGGGGCAGCTGCCCCCCCCCCCCTAGAGCTTTGAAAAAATGGAAAAATATAGCCATGATACCAGTCTCTCATTTGATTTGCTTAACCGATAATTCCCGCATGTCGAATGTGAATCCATTACAAGTTTTCCGACCGCGCTGCTATAGTTTTAAATCTGTGGCTCTAATCTTTAGTAATAAAGCGGAACGGGAGGGAAAGGCCAAATCTCTCACTCGCGTCAGTCATATTTTTCACCGTTTAGGCTACTAAGGACGAGAGTCGAGAATCCGAGACGAAAAAGTCTAGAAAAGGGCTTAGGCTGCTGCAGGGATAAGGCATTTATATTAGCGGAATCGCAAGTTATGAGCATTAGCTTAAAAAAACCAGCCAAGTGCTAGTTGGACTCACCCAAGAAGGGTACCATCTTAAAAGATTGAACAGTAGAACCTATGTACTTTTACAAGCTTTTATTTAGTTTCACCTGTCCCGATATTTGTCATCACTGATGTTTAATCATCAAATCTTGCAAATTGATCCACTTCCCGGTTACCGATTGTACTGAAATTTTGCATATCTACATGTGTAAATCGCGTGACAATACAATATTATGATGACATGGTGCTGACCTGATGATGGAGCTGGAAGGTGGCCATAGGAACTTCGCAATGAAACGAAACAACCTCATCGAGTTTGAGCTCGTTTAAATCGTCTTGACGAGTAGTTTGTCTTTCAATGGTAACCAGGGTCTGATGAGTAGTGGGAGCCATAGGAACTCTACGCAATGATGAAACGACGCAACCCCATCGAGTTTCGGCTCGTTTGTATCGTATTGACGAGTACTTTGTTTTTAGATGGTTATCAGGGTCTGATGAAGAAACCGGAAGGTGGTTTTGGTAACTCTGTAATAAAATGAAGTAATACCATCGAGCTTAGATTCGTTTTGTTAGTGTTGACAAGTAGTCTGGTCCTAGATTATATTCAGTGTCTCATGATGAAGCCGGAATGTGGTTTCGGCAACTCTGTAATAAAACGACGTAACCCCATCGACTTTGAGCTCGTTTGATTCGTCTTAGTCTGGTTCTAGATGATAGCCAGGGTCTTAACATGTAGCCAGCTAGTAAAAGCTTTTATTTTAAAAATATTTTTTTAATTTACACTTTTTCATCATCATCACCGTTGAAGCAAGTGATATTTGATTGCTTATACACATATGACTCAGAAATGCATAGGTGCGTGCGTACCCGTATCGAACCTGCGACCTCCCGAATAGAAGATCACAGTCCTAACCACTAGGCTATCACTGCTTCACCTACCTACCTACAATTCAAAAATTTTCTCCATCCTCCCATAATATATCAACTTGCCCCCCCCCCCCCCCCCCCCCCTAGGCCATCGGCTGGCGACGCCCTTGCCCATCTTAAGGCATCGAATTGAAACTAATATTCAAATACTCATTTTAAGACATGACTTGGACACAAATAAAGTGGAAACACTGAATAGAATAGAACTAGTGGTTCGCCCCGAACTGAGACCTCGCGGTAACGGTATCCCATGATTATTCATTCAATCGATACATGATAACCAAAACTGACATTATTATTATGCCCGTTTTCACCAAACATACCTAAATCATCCCCTAAGTAGGAGTCTCTTAACGTAGGTAGCTCCTAAATACAATCCTAAGTCCTAACATCCGTCCCAATATCCTTTTAGGTGTCCCGTACAGGATCGTGATAAATAAGTTGACAGAAAACATCAATCACCTAACTTATAGGTAGCCCGTAAAGGTTAGGGAACGTTAGTGAAAACATTGAATTATTTATCAAACATTGAATTTAACTCGTAGTTCCATGGGAATAGTTACTGACTGCGCCATCTATTAGCATTATTGTGAAGCTATGTTGATGCTATATGAATTACTGACGCCCATTAAAAATTAAATAATCTCGTTTCTTTATAATATTCATATAATTTTAGTATTTGTTGTTCAAGTACAGGATATAAGTGACCTAAAAACATAAAATCAGTTTGAAAATCCATAGCGGATTTTTCTAGAGAGCGTCTTCAAGCGAGCGTATAAAATCGCCACTTTGAAAGCCCCCCATTTCGTCAATTTTAAGGGAAAAATTAAAAAAAAAATATTTTTGTACTCAGTTCAAAATTATCTTTAAAATGATACGTAACAATTTTATGTAACGCGATATTTTTTTTTTTACTTCGCATTCGCTTCTATGAGAGCCCCCCTGAAATAAAGATTTTTATAACTTTTTAAGCCATTTTCGGCTGGAGGCCATCGGTTTACATATTATATCTAAATTTGAAGTAATTACGTTCAGTAATTCAAAAGTTATAAGGCTCTGACAGACGGACGGACGGACGGACGGACGGACGGACAAGTGCAAATCGCCCTAGTTAACTCAAAGACCTTCGCTTCGCTCGGTCGATTATTTTGATAGACAGGTTAATCATTACTAGGGCTTTCGAATACCGGATTTTTTCAATACCGGTATTAATACCGGAAATATTTTTTTCAATACCGGGATCCCGGGATCCCGGTATTGAAATCGGATTTAATTAGGGTTATATGGGGTCGTATCTTTTGAAGAGACATGAAAAATCGGCATTTAAGTTATTAATTTTAGGTATTAAAAACCTGTATAAGCTATTTCAGAAAATCACCCTTTCTCTGAAAGGGTGATTTTTAGTAAAATGGGGGGTGAAAATTTGTATGGGAATATTTTGATTTTATAGATCTCAAAAGGGGTAGAGGGAGGGTTGAAATGTCGGATGAAAGTCTTATGAATACTAAACATCTGATAGTTGAGGACCTGAACAGTTATGCTACTTTTATTCCGAAAACAATGGGTGCCGCAGGATTTTTAGAAAACTTACTACACGCGGACGAAGTCGTGAGAAACCGTTAGTTTCTTAATAAAATCAAATCAACGATAGGAAACTTTTTTTATTAAATTACTTATTGATACCTTCTGCTGCTTCAGGGCTCTTTCTTCCTAAAGTAATGATTTTTCAGAGAGTGATTTTATTAACACAATGTCTGTAATAGACTTAATAGATTTGTCTTTGTTCTGCGCAGACTTACAAGAACAATAAGTATGCGTAGCATGATTATGTCTCTGCAGTACTCCGTTATGGCCTTGTAATTTGGTTCAAAAAATGCCTTAGAGCTATCCTTCGCATGGTACCATATGATTCGTGTAGGCCGGCTTTCACAAAGCTCAAGGTCTTGCCACTTCCATCCATGTACATTTTGGAAATATTGAAATTTTTGAAAATGAATATGCATAACTTAACGGCCAAGCGTGACACAAATTTAAATACGCGATCTCTGAGAGATCCCGATAAACTTATTTTTACCATAGCACCACAAATATCACATTTTAATAAAAATTGTTATGCTATGGAAATTAAAATATTCAATAAATTGCCAACCGATATCAAAACTCTACCAAAACAATATTTTGCACATAAATTAAAAGGGAAAAAATTTTACTAATTAGAAGAAGTCTTTCAATACGACAAAAAAAGATTTTGACATTTAAATTGCCGAAACAATCTATTAACTTTTGACATGATTTTGGAAATTTACTCTACGCCTTAAACGCCTATAATGAATTCCCTTTTCAACTCTCACAATAGATTCATAATTATCAATGCTAGAGGAAGCTTGGGGTTTAGATACTTTTTTTTAGTTTTAGCCTCCATTTCTGCTTCCAGTTGTTTTTCAGTTCAAAGCAACTCAATATTGGGCTGCAGGCATGTCTGCAGATATTGATAAAAATGTGAAAAAGACCTAGGATCTTGGTATTAGCCAATACCGGTATCCCGGTATTGGAAGCCCTCAATACCGGTATTGAAAAAGTCCGGGATTCCGGTATTAGCCAATACCGGGATCCCGGTATTGGAAGCCCTAATCATTACCTACTGTCTCATGAATCGCTGGAACGAATTATATCCACGCTTTTTTGTCATTTATATAGTCTTCTTTTGTATAATATGCTTTTTTCATGAGCGTAGTTATAATTGATTTCTTAAACTTGTGTAAAGGCAAGTCTAAGATCGACTATGGAATTTTATTATAGAACGCACGCCCATTCCCACAAATGTCTTTCGGACCCTCTTGAGGCGCAGTCGAGGAATCACGAGCCTGTTTGAATCCCTAACCTGCCTATCGTGTAAATCACCCTTTTTTTGTAATTCAGAATGTTCTGTCTGGCAAATATTATGTTGTTATAAATATATTGTGAAGCTTCTGTAAGAATGCCTATTTCTTTAAATTTTTCTCGAAGGGTTTTAAATTATAGATTGCGCGAATCGCCCTCTTCTGTAATACAATGTTTGTTCCAATATCGGCTGCTTTATCCCATACTAAGATTCCGTATGACATAATACTATGGAAATATGCAAAATAAACAATTTTTGCAGTTTCTATGTCAGTTATCTGTCGAATCTTCCTAACAGCCAGAGTTAGCAGCAGAGCTAAGCTTGCCAGCAAGTGCTGCAATATGGGTGCCCCATTGCAGCTTTGAGTCCAGGGTTAATCCCAAGAACACTGTGGAGTCCTCTGTTTTCAAGGATTCATTACTTATCTTTAAATTTTACTGACAGTTCTGGTGTTAGGAAATAAAAACTCAACACACTTTGTTTTTTTAGCATTTAAAACTATATTATTTGCCGTAAACCATTCAGAAACTTGAGATAATGCATTATTCACATCGTCAAAATTGTCTTTCGTCCTATCGACTTTGAAAATCAAAGACGTATCATCAGCAAATAGTACAATATCGCAAATAGTACAATATAAGTATTTTGGACAAAATGTGGTAAATCATATAAGTAAATATGAAACATGAATGGACTGACGGATTTAATGTGTCTATAATAAAAAAAATATTTAAAAAAAACCGACTTCAAACGCCCGCGCCACTACAAAGTATATAATTTATTCTTGATTTTTTAAAAACCGCTCGACCGATTTCGATAAAATTTAAATGGGACCACCTGGAAGTATATATTATGTCGTAGTAAGATAGTTGAAGCCGTTTTATCGGTTCGAGTAATCGGTGAACATACATAAAAAAAAAAGATTCCGACAAACTGAGACCCTCTTCCTTTTTTTTGAAGTTGGTTAAAAAAATGGACTCACTGCGACAGCGTTTCATAGAAGCAACATACTTAGTATCTCGATAGCTTAAAGGGGTAAGAATAGGCTGTCCAGTTATAAAACATTGGGTGGCTGTGGCCACCTGGGTAGGTCATAACTAACGAGGAAGCAGCTCGATAAGGATGATTGACCGACGAGTGTTAAATGTTTTATTGAACTTCTAATCAGTTCGAAATTCAATTTGCCGACGTCATTCAACTTTAATTTATTCTTGCTCTACTTTTGTTTTTATGTAATTTTGACAGAAGCTTTATACGAAATCTGTCAAGAAACAGCTAAATCTGGGTTAAAAGGATAGCCCGGCGGTTCTGCAAGCGGGCCTAAGCGTTAACCTATTACTACCCTGGCCATTATGGAATATTAGCTTTTACAAATAATCCCGATTCATAAGTCTAGTACGATTCCCCAACAGGGCCAATTTGGGTATTTGTAATTTGTATATTTTCTCTGCGCTGTTCTGGTGGGAGGCTTTGGCCGTGGCTTTAGTAACCACCCTATCGTCGAAAACGTTTCAACAAACGATGGCTTTGCTGCACGACAGCGTATAGAAACCAGTCAGGAGTATGAGTTTATTTTAAATTGGCATACCCCCTTCCAAATTAGACCGCTACCATCTTAGACAGCACTTACTATTTAGTGAGATTGCATTCAAGGACAATCTTATCATCGAATAAAAAAATAAAAAACAACATAGCGCCAATCGTATGCCTATGAACTGGTGTATAGTAAGTTAAATAGATAGTGAAGGTAGAGGCCTTTTTATAGTAGTAAGGAATACTTTGTTTATGGTATGGTATAAGCGCAACAGATATCTGTTGCTATTTGGAATAACTCTGCCATCTGGGCTGCCAAGTCAGATGATTGCCAAATTTTTTACGATCATTTAAGCAGTTATATTTAGGGGTGTTAAAAATGGTCAGAAAGTCATATTTTCATATATATATATATATCATATTTTATTTTTTTATGAATAGTTTTTAGTATCTCTATAGCTATTTATTTTTTTGAAATTCTCTATCAGACAGACATAGGACATATTATAATTTATTTATTTCTTTTAAGGATTTCTATCGATTTTATTTTATGGATTTCAAAATATTAAAAATTAAAACACAATATTTTTATGAAATAATTAGTGGAAAGTGCGTGGACTTTTTTGTATGTGTGAATTTTTTATATGTCTCCATTACCTAAGTTACTATATTAAGTATCTTTTAGTAATTGTAGCAAGACTTTTGATCGTGACAAAAAGTTAAAATTCAAAATCTTAGCGAAATTTGTCTTATGGAACAGCGTGCCTCACATTGAGGCAGGATGAGGCAGCTACTACACTTTAGTTGTCGTGGAAGATTACTGAGTATAGAGGATGCCAAGTTGCATTATTTTATATTAGTAAACCTTTTCTACAGAGCATTTTAAAGATTTTTCTCATAATAGCTGCCAGCCATGATAAAGGTAATTTAAACTCTGGCTGTGGTATCCCTGCTGAAGCTTACAGCTACAGCTGTGCCCTCAGTAAAGTGACAACGTCGATCGTAGACACACGTACGCTACACCGTAGCCCGTAGCTGCTACGAACGCGCAAATCGTAGACCCAAAGTGAAACAAAGTGTATGTTGTTACATAAATGTGAAAATTAATACAGTTCATTCTCGATTTAGAATTTATTTTCTGTGACTGTCGTAAGTAAGAAACTGTATATAATTTAGAACCGAATGAACAGGTATTTCTTACGACGACTATATTATACGACGACTATTACGACGGTATTGGAAAAATAGCTCTACATGCCAAAAAGCCGGTTTCAATATCGTTTTATCTAATCCAAAATTGAAAAAAGCAAAATTTAAAATCCAAAATTTTTAATTTAATTTAGGTAATCCAAATACTAAGTGGTAAAGTATTGTTAACTAATTGGTAATGCAGTCTTCTCTTGAATTATTGACACGCTTTACTACATTTTTGGATTAAATATTAGACATTTAAAGCTTATTTAAACTGGCTGAAAAAAGCTTGCTCATTTAAAAAGTTTTTCATTATACTCAATAGGGTGTAATATATATATATCTTCTTCTTCTTTTCGAGCCTCATGTAATCCATCGTTGGACATAGGCCTCCTCATGTGTGTTGTGCCAATCTCAACCAAGTTTTTCCCACAAGCTTGACGATGTCGTCGGACCAGCGCGATGGTTGCCTCCCCACATTTCTCTTGCCGGTACGTGGTCTCCACTCAAGCACCGAGCGGGTCCATCGGTCGTCTGTCGTTCTGGCCACATGTCCCGCCCATCTCCACTTTGACCTAGTCACTTTCAAAACAATATCTGTCAGTCCAGTTCTTTCACGGATTGTGGTATTAGGTATCCGGTCAATGAGCGATATACCGAGCATGGCTCGCTCCATTGCCCGTTGTGCCACTTGCAGTTTTGTTATTAATTGTTTTGTCAGTGTCCAGGTTTCCGAACCGTAGGTCATGACGGGCAGCACACACTGCTCGAACATTCGACGTTTGAGATAAGTGGGGATCTTCTGGTTTCTTAGGACGTCGTCTGATAATCAAAAAAATATATATAAGTCTAGGCATTTATTAAAGGACTAATCAAAACTATTCGTACGGTGCGTCGTTGGTTCAAAAACATAAAAATATACCTATCTCTTATATACTTCGTAGTCTATAAGTAGATGGAAATAAAAAATATAAAAAAGTGATCAATATCACCTCACTGCAGCGAAAAGTTGATTGTGATTTATGAAATCTAAATTTTTTTAGTAAAATTTTCTTTGGGTCTTAATCTACCTGATAATATGTCTCCATCAACACATACATCAGTTCTCAATTAACCTAATTACTAAGTTAACAATTAACTTAACAAAATTAACAAAAAAAAGCTTCAACGATTGTATTGATTTTACATTCCGTTCCTATACTAAGTTTATACCTACGATCGAAATTTTTTAATCAAAGGTTAAGATCATTATTGAAATGTGTAAAAAATATTATAATAATCAAAAATTGTCTTATATATTTTGTCTATTTGAAATTTTAAATATTATTATATATTTGGATATAAATTAATATAATAATAAGGTAAATAAATAATGCACCCACTAAGCTAATCTACCCATTTCAAAAAGCTAAAAATTCTTTTTAAAAACCGACTTCAAACGCCCGCACCACTACAATAATAAATTGTTGATTTTTTTTAAACCGCTCGACCTATTACGATACAATTTAAATGGGACCATCTGAGAAGTATACACTTTGAAACAAAAAAGAATTTTCAGGAGTCTTCGAGTAATCGGTGAACATACATAAAAAAGATTCCGATGAATAGAGAACCTCCTCCTTTTTTGAAGTCGGTTAAAAAAGTAAACAGCTGACTATCAGCTTACAGAATAAGCATAGGTAGTAAAGTATTCAGAAGGAGTTAAAGTTCTGCGCGGACCATCAAAAGGCGACCGCGGTGATAAATAATTCCTTCTATTCCGGAATACCAAAGAATGCTGAAAATATGATCCTAGAATATTTACAGTAGACATTGAGTTAGACTACGGAATTGCAAACCTCATACATCAGCTGGTCGGCTGAATTTATCTAGTTCTAAGCGGTGATAGCCTAGTGGTTAGGACTGTGGTCTTCTATTCGGGCGGTCGCAGGTTCGACCTTTGACTTTCGAAGTTATGTGCGTTTAAGAAATTAAATATTACATGCTTACGGTGAAGTAAAACATCGCATGGAAACCTGCACGCCTGAGACTTCTCCATAATGTTCTCGAATGTGTGTGAAGTCCCCCAATTCGCATTGGGCACATATTCATATTGGGCTATAGTCCAGCATGGTGGACTATGAACCCTTCTCTGAGAGATTCTTCCTTCTTGAGAGGATACCTGCGCTCAGTAGTGAGCCGTTGATGGGTTGATCATCATGATGATGATGATGATGATGATGATGATCTAGTTCTTGTTCTTCTGTAGACGAAAAAGTCGGCCAATAATTGGAGGTGATTGTAATCCCGAAGCAGGCGTAAAGCAAATATGTACCCTCAATCAATGATCTAATCATTGAGAAGACGTAATGAGAGATGCTACATATACTGCTACGTATGACTGTTTGCCACACAGCTAGTTAATAGTGTCCCGCGCTTAAGAGGATTGTCTAGTTGAAAATTTTCATACAAAAAGCTTCAAAAAGCGATAACGTTTTGCTACCCGTAAATGATGTCCAATGTTCATAATTTTTTGAAATGTTGCAGATACAATGAAAAACTATGCCCGTACGTTTTAATTTTAAAGAAATATTGCTTATGTTAAAAGTTATTAGTGACTAAATATCCATATTTTTGACTAAAAAACTACCTCAACTAATTTTATTTTTTAAAATTTAACTAAACTGAAATACTAAAAAAATGAAACGTACGAGCCTAGATTAAGGTGTACTGAATCTAATGAGACCAAAATTGTCTAATTTTGTAAACGTTTAGGGGGGTAAAAACGTTATGACCCGAAACAATATTTCAAGAATAAAATTTAGGCAAATAACTCCTGGACTTGCAACTCTCTCTATCGCACGATGCGGGTCGGGCAGCGAAGCGTTGTGAAACAGATAGCATTTTGGAAAATACCTACTCGCGTCGCGTTTCGTCACTAGACACTCCTAAATATTAGCTTTCCAATTCCGCAGCGCACCTTGCGGATATGACAGTATAACGCAGATTTTCTATATAAAACCATCTACGCCACAGTGGCATATAGCCTCGTTCGCAGTAATATGTCCATCTCTTTTGCTTTTGTAATATTATTTAGTTGCCTATCGTAAAAGTCGTGATGTAAATAAACGTGTATAATTGATAGACATAGTGTTCAACTCCTATTTACTGACAGACAAAAAAAGGCATTTGAATGCCAGTCGGTTAAATATTTTTTGCGAGATTTTGAGTCTCTAAAAATATGAGAACTCTATAACTGCAGAATACCTCTTTAATAAGTGTAGACAAGTTTGAAGCTATGGTTTTAGCAAACATTTTAAAGTAAGGTTACCGTTTTGATAACAATAGTCCACCACGATGGCCAAATGCAGATTGGCGGACTTCACACACCTTTGAGAACATTATATAGAGAGTGATATTTAACTGCATGAAAGGTAAATATCACCGAAAAGTCAGAAATGCGTTCTTGGGATCGAATCCCGGACTCTTGAAAAGGAAGTCGACGTCTGATACACTAGGCTATCACTGCTTTTAAAAAGTAGGTACCTAATAACAATACTAACTAACTAAAAGAAAGAAAATCTAAAAGATAATTAAAATTGAAACTTCTTGTAAAAGGTTTTTGTAAATAACGGGGATAATTAGAGAAAATGTCTGTACGAAGCGACGTCCGTGCGACCGCCCTCGATACCTTTTTCTATTTTTCTTTTCTATTAGATAATTTGTACGGATAATGTTTGTCTTTTATCGTCTCGGATCAATGTTAATCGTTTGACTTAATACCTAACTTTTGAACTTTTGTCTTGTTGTAATTAAGTTTATTCGAAGTAGGTAAGCGTGGTTTTGTTCATCTGGCATTTAATTTTGTTCTAGCATTTAGTATTCTTGATACTTGACGCTCAGTATTTTCTTTTGTCTTTAATTAAACCGTTGTGCGGATAAATATTTGTCTTTTATCGTCTCGAATTTCGGTATACGTAGACCTAGTCTTATTATGGTCTTGTTGTAATTATGTTTATTTGAACTTTGAAGTAAGAATGGGATAATTCATTTAGTATTAAAGTTGGATTGTTGATACTCTATATTTATTAAGTAATACAATGTTTATGATTTAGCTTTGCTTAGAACTGGGTATTAGGTAAGAGTAGGTACTGGGTAGTAAGAATTTGGGTAGTAGAGAATTCTTCTAAGCTAATTCGACAGGGCTTAAACAAAACGTTAAGTAGGTACGTTACCACTTACCAAATTAATATTGAATGCAATAATATTACCCTGCAGATATGGTAAGTCATGGGTTTTTTAAAAGTTATCTTCAGTACTTACCCTAGGGCATATTGTATGCACCAACGTGGCAACCTACGTTATAATAATAATCTATATATATAAAAATCTCGTGTCACGATGTATGTTCAAGATAAACTCGAAAACTACTAAATCCATTTTGATCAAACTTCGTAACTATCTGTAATTTGGTCCAACTTAAAAGATAGGATAGTTTTTATCTTAATTATTGACATCAATATTTGTTATTGTAAATTAAAATATGCTAATTATACAGTCATATAATTATACAGTTCGAGATTTACTCACCTGGAGTACTCTCCACTACAGCCTATGTCACTACATAGGCTACTTTTTATCCTGGAAAATCAAAGTGTTCTCGAGGGAATTTAAAAACTAAATCCACGCGGACGAAGTCGTGGGCATCATCTAGTAATCCTTACTAATATTATAAATGCGAAAATGTGTTTGTTTGTTGGTTTGTCCTTCAATCGCGCCGCAACAGGGCTACGGATCGACGTGATTTTTGCATGGGTATAGATGAGGACCTGGAGAGTGACATAGGCTACTTTTCATCCCGGAAAATCAAAGAGTTCCCGAGGGATTTCAAAAACTAAAATCCACGCAGATGAAGTCGCGGGCATCAGCTAGTATAATATGTATTATAGTTGGGAAGAGTTTTAAAACAATTTTGCCCTTCACAAAAGCGAAACACGTTTTATTGCAATACGTTTGCTTTCATTTGATTATTGAGTGAGAATTGTACGTAGAATGTGAACAGAAAATTTCAGCACATACTTACTCGTAGATATATCGTAGAACTACAAAACTTGCTGCCATCTTTTAAAATTTATGAGCTCGGAAATAAAACGTTCGGCGCTAAATGAAATCGATATTGTTACACTTCGGTCTTCGATGTTGTGTTTTGTTCAAAGATTGTTCGAAAAGTGCAAGGTTAAGTTTTTAAGTGCCGACGGAAAAAGACGGGGGTTTTAAGCGTTTTGACAGTATAAAATCATCGTAGTGCTCAAACTGATGGATCGATTTGAATGCGGCAAATCAGGGATTTTAATAGATTTGATTCTTAGCTATGTACGTGTGTATGGATGTCGGAAACCCTTTAAAATCCTTTTAATAATAAAAAAAATTAAAACACACTGGGCCAACCCCTGCCGAAAAATGAACTGAAAAGGAAAAATTAAAAACAAAAAATGTCGCTGTACAGCCATCATATTGATTTTTTTTTTTTCAAAAAATGTATAGCCCTCATCTCTCGGGATATTGCAAGGATTCTAACGATACCCCGTACATCCAAATCTGTTCAGAAATTTAGAAGTTATGGTGGAATAACAAAAATACATACATACATAGTACATGAACTCTGACAACATTACACTTCTTTTTTTGGGCAGTCGTGTAAAAATCCATCTTCCTCTAACGTCGTCACGTACGAGCTGATAACAATTCCGACGAGCGATTATCGTTTTTATCCCGGACGCCCTTGACATTAGAATAGAAACATACTTAGCACGCAATGCTACTCCAAATTGCGATGAATATCGAGTCAAATCCATGAACAAACTCTAAATCCAGAAACATATTGGCATCAGTCAACTTTACATGACGTGACATCAATAATTATTTATTATTTATTTATCATCAAAGTAGTTAGGTATATTGTAAACATACAAAAAAGATTGAATATGCTAAGCTTTATGTTTTGTTGTAAGGTTTGCTAAAAAAATACAGTTAACAAAATTAAAAAGATAGCTACCGGCTGAACTAGGAACGTCCTACTTTTTTGGAAAAATAATAGGATTCGATTTTAATTGTTGTTAATATACCTAATATGTATTTATGTTGTAAAAACGCCCAAATGCAATGAAGCGCCAAGTGTTTGTAGTGTGATTGTAGTTGCAACATAACTCTATTAATATTATAAATGCGAAAGTGTGTTTATTCGTTAGTTTATCTTTGAATTACGTGGCAACGGAGCAACTGTAGATATAGTTTATGTCTTCAAAAGTGACACAGTTTATCTAAATTTATCGGAAAAACAAGTGGGATTATTATTAAACCACATGTTGTTCCACGCGGATGAAGTCGCAGGCAAAAGCTAGCACAAATTATGTTTAAATTCTCTACGTTTAAGTACATTGCGTGTTAAGAGTATGTTTCTTTCATAAGTGTTACCCAGTTACCTACGAACAGTCGTTTCGAATTTACGCACGTAAAACAGTTAAATGGATTATTGAGCCATTTCAGGGATAATTTTTTTAGATTCATCCGATTTTGTAATACAATGTCAGAAATATAGGAAATCTTTCTTTGTCATTCCTATAACATACCACGTTTTCGGAGATTACATCAAGTAGCATTATGATCGTTGTAACATCGAAATATTATCAAGTTTTACTTCGGCAATAAAGACATACTGGCGTAATAGTTCCTCGGAAAAGAGTGAGTTTTTAAGCTATTGCATAGCTTTTATCGCGGGCTTTGAGCGCGGCGACCGAATCAAGAAATTCCGTAACGAAAATAAACCTAACACCGTCGTTCAGTAAGCGTTCAACATTTTAGAGGTTCACAAGTAGCTCTGTTCGGCGCAGTGGACGAGCGGCCGCTTTCTTTACCGTATGCTGTATGATGTCGCAGGTTCGAATCTCACTCGTGAAGTAGTGACAGTGCGCTTTTCTTGTTTGTTTGTTTTTTAATTATTTTTGTGCATAATTTTTACTATGCAAAAAAAATATTGTATAAATATTATAAAATTGGATAAGTTGTTAAAAAATGCTTTGCAATAGCTTTACCGTGGCAGTCCCCGAGTGCCACACGTATTTTTTTTCTAGTATTAGGCTTTTTTCACACCAAACGAATAGTGAGCAGGCTCACTGTGAGCCCCGGGCGGTGTGAACGTGATGTCAGACTGCATTTATCATTCACACTATGCTTACAATACGCCGTAACTTCACAGGCAATCAGCGTCTGCGGTGCGTACTACTTGGCGTAGTATAATAATCGGCCGCCGAGAGTCAGCGACTACGGGTAGCGTAATAGCGTATTGTCGCTTTGGTGTGAACGAGTTGAATATGCATGGAAAAGCAATAAACTGCGTAACGCTCGCTCACAGTCGGCGGCTGACAATACGTTAGGTGTGTAAACAGCCTTATACTTTTATAGTAGCGCCAAATGAAAATTGTGCGAGGCATTTATAAATATTCCACGCTTTCCGCATAATATCTTTGGCATCCGTGATAGCGTGAATGCGGAAATGAGAGGGACATGTGGAAGAATGTGTGTGAATGAGTCCCGTGGAATTGTTAATATATAAGCGCTTAGACTGAAGACGGACGCGACTTAGTTCAAATAGTTTCAACGCACTCGGCCAAAGTATTCGGCGAACATGTACAGGGGCTCTAGCACCGACGCTTAATCCAATTCTTTTTCTTCTTCTTGTCAACCGATACACGTCCACTGCTGGACAAAGATCTCTTGCATGGACTTCCACCGGCCTCGGTCTTGCGCCGCCTGAATCCCGGTCTGGGGTCGCTACTCCAGCACCTGGAACCCCAACAACCATCAGCTCTTCGAACTATGTCATCATCATCATCATTAGCAACCCATCAACGGCTCACTACTGAGCGCAGGTCTCCTCTCAGAGAAGGGTTATAGGCCATAGTCCACCACGCTGGTCCAATGCGAATTGGCGGACTTCACACACCTTCGAGAACACTATGAAGAACTCTCAGATGTGCAGGTTTCCTCACGATGTTTTCCTTCACCGTTGAAGCAAGTGATATTTAATTGCTTAAACGCACTTGACTCCGAAAAGTCAGAGGTGCGTACCCGGGCTCGAACCTGCGTCCCCCCGAATAGGAGACCAAAGTCCTAACCACTTGGCTATCACTGCTCCAAAAAAAACTTCGAACTATGTGCCCCGCCCTTTTCCACCCATCTTAATCCAATTAATCTGGTGCAATTCGCAAACAGCGTTTACAAATTGGCTGTCATTCGCCAAATCAGGCGTTACCCCACTGAATTGTAAATTGGCCAAGGCAACTACCAGCAATCTGGGCATCATTTTCAGATACTTTAGAAAAAAGTTAAGCCTCCTCGCCCCATGACCAATAAAAAATACACCAAAAAATCAACACCAAACTATCTTGCTGCACCAAAAAAATTGTTTAAAAATCTGATTCTTCTTCTTCTTCTTTATCAAGCGATAGACGTCCACTGCTGGACAAAGGTCTCTTGCATGGACTTCCACAGGCCTCCAAAATCTGATTAATTATTACCAATCTCTCGGTAGGTACAAACCTACTCGTATACAGTATTTTGTTTCACATCGTAATAACCAATATTTCACTTGTACAATTGAATTTACGGAACAATGCGCAACTTGTCCTGGAAAAAGGTGAAGTTTCCTTGCGTATTATGACAAGCGACATTTGTTTTAATAAAGAAAGTTGTAATATTCCCGAGAGAATGCACTCCTTGTGTAACACTATTTATCTCTTTCTCTTACACTATAGTTTCATACGTATTTCAGTGGCCTCAGAGGTTTACTTGAGGCGAAATCGTCGCCTTTGTTAACATGAGAGACGTCCACTGATGAACTTAGTTCTCTCGTGGGTAGGTACTTCCATGATTCGTTTGTCTTGTACCTGTCCAGAGCTCCCAGCGAATTTTTTGATGTCACGAGTGATAGATTTTAAATACAAAAATAGTCAGAATATCATAATATTATTAACTAGCTGATGCTCGCGACTTTGTCCGCGTGGATTTAGTTTTTAAAGTCCCTCGGGAACTCCTTGATTTTCCGGGATAAAAAGTAGCCTAGATGTTGACCCGAGTAATAAGCTACCACGGTATAAAATTTTGTAGAAATCTGTGCGGTAGTTTTTACGTAAAAGAAGGACAAACAAACAGACAGACAAACAGACAAAAAAAATTTTGCTTCTGTTTTGATATCTGTATCTTGAACACAATTAGAAGCAAAAACCCTTTTTAGGGTTCCGTAGTAAACAAGGAACCCTTATAGTTTCGCCATGTCCGTCCGTCTGTCTGTCTGTCTGTCTGTCTGTCTGTCTGTCTGTCTGTCTGTCTGTCTGTCCGCGGTTTAGCTCAGAGACTATTATTGCTAGAAATCTGTAATTTGACAAGGGTATAAATATCAATCACGCCGACAAAGTGGTGAAATAAAATTGTGAAAAATAATTTTTTTTAGGGTACCTCCCCTACATGTAAAGTGGGAATGAATTTTTTTTTCTCATCTACCCCATAGTGTGGGGTGTCTTTGAATAGGTCTTTCAAAAACGTTGTGGGTGTGGGAACACCATTTTTCAATTCAGGGATCCGTTTGTGAAATATGATATTTTAAAGTGCTAAATTTTATTAGAGTCAAGTGTCCCCCCCCTCTGCCAGCTAAATGGTTGTATATAGGATACAAGAAAAAATTCACAGCAGTAGTATATATAGTGAATTTTAAAGGAAAACTATCACGACTAAGTAGGGTTCATTAGTGAAAGAGTTATATCGGTTTTTCTAAGTTAGATATTACACGTAGTGTAAGTTGCACATTTTGTAGTATATTATAGTATTTAAACCATGGAACTCAAAATGTATTCAATATTCATAAATAAAATAAAATCACTATCCTAGGTCAGCAATAATATTTGAGATTATATTAATTTTTAGTGTAGGGTTCCGTAGTTGAAAGCAACTACGGAACCCTACACTGCGCGTGGCCCGACACGCACTTGGCCGGTTTTATTTGAATCTATTTCATGTACAGAATTGGTTACGTTTCTGTTTTATTATATGTACCTATATAAGATTTATCTACTCCCATGCTTTAAATCCTCTTTATAAGATTCTGAAACAGTTATTTTATTGTCAACATTAAAACACCCAATGTCCTAATAACCATAATGTCATCCAAACGGATGATATAATGGTACTGAATTTCTTAATAACACTCCTTTGTTTTTTTTCGATCCCTTCTGCGCAAAGGGTTTACTCAACAGACAGCCACATTCTTGCTGCTCGATGTTTGATATCTGTAAGAATTTCAAAGACTGAATCTGAAGACTGAATGACATCGTCATTCATGCGCGTTTCACTACCAGAACGCCGCGCGCCGTAAAAAAAGTCATGGGAGTAGATAAAGTCTTGTATGCAACTGTTGATAATTAGGTATTAAAACACTCATGTGATAAACCCACATTCGTGTTTTACTTAATACCCCTTGTTATACAACTGTTGCCTAAATAACTATTACTCCTCGGTTAAACGTTACTCAGCGATGGTGAAATTAATTGCACTAAAACATCTGCCTGTAATATGTAAAATGACGATGATGTATAAATGACGGTTTTAAAGAAGTAAGTACCTACCTAAGAATTTCCAACTACATTTTGCATTTAAGCTTGAGTTTTATTACAGCCCACACAAAACTGCTCCGTTTAAAAACTTAACATTAAATGTGTGTTCTCGACTCGTTTCTTGTAAGAAAGTGGAAGTGGACTATTAAATGCTTGAAAAATGTAACGAAGTTATATAACTGCTCTAAAACTAAAACACGTTCATAATTTTATCTTTCAACTTTATAACTCGTAGTAAAGTCGATCGTAACCGCTATTCTAAGTCGATCGAAAATTAATCGCCCGTTAACCGATAATACTTTGTTATAGCTTTAAACATTCAACATTATAACCGACTAAAGACCAGTAATAAAAATCGGTGAAAATAGAACTGAAGACACTTCTTCAAACGGTTAAAGGTGCTGATTGAAAACTGAAAGGTCAAAAGTTCGATCCCCACGCGTTGCACTATTCGTCGTACCTATTTTTCCAATTCTTTTAAAAAAATTAAGAAAATATACATCTCCCAGATAAGAACGTACCTAGGTACAAAAATTTGAAAAATATTGACACATCCCAATTTTTGTTGGAGTATAGCACATATTTTAAGATTTGTCCTACAATCAGGCCACGACAGAGCTACGTATGCTAAAGTGTCTGTTGTTGGTTTGTTGATTTGTCCTTCAATCACGTGGTAGCGAACGAAGCCACGGATCGACATAATTTTTTGCATATGGGTACTAGCTATTTCTTTGAGGACCTGGAGAGCGAATCATGATTTTTGGAACGTAAGTTCCTTATCGCGCGGTACCATCGACTTTGAACTGTTAGGCGACTGCCGGAGCCACTAGGCTACGGAGACTCAATGTTGTATCGCGAAAATACCGAACACAATGTAATCGAAAGGAACTACGTTTCATCCGAGTGTCCCTTGACACCTCTCAAGTTTTTTTATTTCTGTTATTTAATAGCAGCACATTTTACGACCAAGTAAAGCGGATTCCGAAAAACGTACAAAACAGGATCACACTTTAAAACTAAGAAGAATTTTATAAGGAGTTCAAAAGTGTCATTCATTTTAACTTTCAACTTTTAGAACGGAAATATTCAAGTTAATCTCAAGGCAACCAACCGCCATTACACTAAATTACTTTCGCTCTCTTCATTATATTCCTGAAATTTAACGCCAATGTCTTGCTAATGGATCGAGGACTGATCTGAGAGGCCTCTTAGATTACTGGCCGACGAAAGAATACTCGCCTTCAATTCAGCATATTAAGTCAAAACGCGCACTTAGCAAGGGGAGCTTGTATGAAATACTAGATGATGCCCGCGACGTCAGCGTGAATTAAGGTTTTTTAATTCCCGCGAGAACTCTAATTTTCTGGGATAAAATGTAGCTTATATGTTAATCCTGGGTATGAGCTATCTCCATTCCAAATTTCAGCCAAATCGGTTCATTCGTTATGGCGTGAAAGAGTAACAAACATCCATCCATCCATACATCCATCCTCACTTTCGCATTTATAATATTAGTAGTAAGTAGGATAGTGACCTGTGACGTCATAACCTCTTGACGTAGGTTTTGCAGTTTAACCAATAAAAAAATGGTTATCAAATTAAAAATTAACAAATTATTGTGTGGGTTTTACGTATTTTTGAATATTTTATTTTGAACAAATTGGAATGGTGATGTTCCTCCATTTAATTTTGAGATATCTATGAAGTAAGGTTGTAAGATCCGGTAGTACGCTGTTGAGGCATTACAAGCCAATCGTAGATTCACTTAACGAAAACCAAGAGCACTTTGTAAAAGTTTATTTGAATAAAAAACTTTTCTACCTATTAAATTCTATTCTTCTTCTTCGACATGTTTTTTATTGAGATGAATATAAGGGTCCTATTGTTTCTCTTACCTTGTGCCTCTTAATAAAAAATGTGTTATAAAGTGTATTTTATCAAAAAAGTTTATTATTGAACCGATATTTATTAGGACGTTATCAACATTGCCCTAGATATCGAAGAGGAAGAAGTTAAGGATTGTTGGAGTACACTCCAAGCCAGTAATTGGCAGGAGATTACTCAGAAACGGGTCATTGAGACATCAAGTTAGTTCCTATATTAGTTTCTAATGTTGACTAGATATTGTTGAGGCTATTATATATTGATTGAATTACAAATGTCAAAATCGTACAATGTCAAGTAAGTAAATAAAACCAAAAACACATTTTAGTCAAAAAGACCACCCCTGGTTGCCCCTGAGCCAAAGGTGCCCATCAAGCTCGCGGTATTGCCGCGTTGTATGGCGATTGACAGCCTTTGAATCAGGTAAGCCCCAGAGCGTGGATCGCAGCCTCTTTCCCTTAAACGACGTCCGATGTCAAATAAAAATCTCCTAGCCTCCTCATTCCAGCATCCCATCGTCTCCACCGCCAGAGGGACAAAAAGGTAGCTACCCAGAAGAGGGGCGTATTTGCCTCTTTTTTTTAAAGCAGCGGACTCTGCAGCAGCGCCGGCAACCCGCGCCGTCCGGCTGAGATGGCTTGGTGCGAATGTACAAGTGCACGTCGCGTCCCACAGCAAGCATTTGCCATTTTGCCATGGGACGAGCGTCAAGCCATCTGGACGCTTGCCGTCTGTGCGGCTCAACCCGGGTGGCTCGAGTATGCAGGGCACACCAGCCGAGACGAGTGCTCTGCGGACGATATCGTTCAGGGCGTGGTGACGCGGAAACCTGCCCGCACAACGACTGCAACTCAATGCATGATGGCCGTTGGCTTCCACCATGGAACCGCAGATGCATCGATGAGGTTCACAAACATCACAGCCCAAACGGAAAGCCACCGCCACACGCAACGAGTTGCCGTCGAGGAGAGTGCCCAAGTGAGGTGAGGGTAGTGCTTGTAACCACGCTCCCGACTCCGATTTTGATACCGCCTTCAGTCTTGCCAAATCCGCACCCGCTGCCTTATCAATGAGTTGCTTCAAAGCGGCCTCCGAGCTAACGCTGTCATATTATCAGATACACAAGTAGGTATTGGTACCGGTATTCACTCAACTTTTACAGTTTGGAATTTACGAGTCTAACTATTACCAACCTAAGGGCGAGGCCACAACACTGCGTTGCGACGTCGAGCCGTTGCTCCGTTACTGCGTGACTGAAGGATAAACCAACAAAGCAACAACAAATCCTTCCTTTTTCACCCGACTGCGCGACGCAAAGGAGTGGTAATGTGTTTATCAGTCTATGTATTATTGGCTATCAGAAGCGGATTTATTCAGGAATGCCACTTCTGATAGCCTGATATTGGCTATCAGAAGCGGATTTATTTAAAAGTTATCAGGAGGCAGATTTATTCTTCAAAAACTAATCAGGCTATAAGAGAACGCATCTCTTAAAACGCTGAAACCCTACCTAAGCCGTCTCCACCATCCCCAATAACGGCCCCTTTCCACAACAGCTAATAACCACAGCACGACAGACAAACCACCATCTGAACGTGAGGGTAGCTATCAAAATGAACAAATCAACCAATGGACAATTATTATGACTCAGGCGTGATCCCCATCACGATTAAGAGATGTTGACGGTACGCTCGTCCCAATAAAAGAGAGCGATCAAATAACACGCTGCGCTTATAAGGCCGACGATCGCTCCATCGTCGCCTCTCCCGACTCGTAGATCGGCTCGGTGTTACTCGTGCGCTCGGATTCATCCGCGCACGTTTTTGCTCCAAGATGCCGACAGTCCGCTAACACACCTTTTTTTGGTACTCTCCTTTATCTCCTATAGTATGTATATATGTTTGTTCCTTTGTGGCACTGTAGAGACCAAACGCGTGTGCCGATTTTGATAAGTAGCACGTCGTTAGATTCGCCATGCCAGCGCAAGTGTCAACGAGAACATAAAAATTTGAAAAATTTTAAATTGCGGATTTGGACGCCATAATGTGGGGTTAAAATTTTTTTATTTACATCTGTAGAATGGCAACTCCCGGAGTGTATCCATCTGCTTTTGTTGTCTATGTTTGTAATGACGTCATCTTAATGTCATTACAATTGTCAAACGTCAATTGCTGGTATGTCAAATGTCAATTGTGGTTATTTTTGTCAAATGATGTCGTGTGTCCATGTGTGTGTCATTGTCAAAAAGAACGCCATGTTGTTGCGCTTTTATTTTGCAAAAGAATTTCGCATTGTACCTCGTAAAAAGGTCCTTTTAATGAGAAATAAAGAAAATATAATCACTATTTCATGACCCCAAACATTTTGAAAGACTGTACAAAGTCCTGGCCCAGGCTCCATATAGGTATATTTGAAACAACCCCTTTGATAGTTGATATTTTCATTGATATTCTTTAAAGCTGTTGGGTTTTCTTTATTAATATTTTGCTTGTTTAGAGGTTACCATCAGATGGTATGCTCCACTCCACTTTTGGCCGACGGACAAAAAATTTCTCCGTATTACCTATTACGGAGAAGGTTTTCTGTATAGTTAACCCATCCTTACGAATATTATTATAATAAATACGAAAGTGTGTCATCTTGTTACAAAGAAATTTCCCCTTTATCGAACTAAACTTTATTTTGAAGATTTCTTTGTGCAAAAAATGGAATATTGGTTTACTCCCACAAAAAAGTTGACCTTACCCCGTGTGAAACTTTATCAGCAAATTCAATTTATGAAATATGGGCATACTACACCCACTCGAAACATGAGTAACTGGTCAAGTGCGTGTATTTCAATTTGTCAGTTGTCAATTATTCTAACTTTTCATTAATAAAAAAGTTGCATTGAAAAAAAATGTACCTTATACGCGTACCTAAATCTGTATAGGTCCAACATGGAACAAGTTTTACTCGAGAGTTAATTAGCATTCCTTACTATCCTAGTAATCCTTCCTGATGGTAGAGTCATGATGTGTCATACTCATGAGAGCCACAGTTTGGCCTACGTGAAATAAATAATTTTGAATTTTTTTTATACATAATTATTATACCTAAATGCAAAATGTATGTTGGTTTGTCCTTCAATCACGCTGCAACAGAGCAACAGATTCACTTGATTTTTTGCTTGGGTATAGTTGAAGATTTCCAGAATAACATAGGCTACTTTTATCCCGGAAAATCAAAGTGATCCCAGAGATTTTGGAAACTAAATCCAGGCAGACAGAGTCGCGAGCACCAGCTAGTAATAAATATGAATATATAAGTAATTTAAAGGTTACAAGCCTTCGCTATATAAGAACTAGCTGATGCCCACGACTTCGTCCGCGTGGATTTAGTTTTTAAAATCCCTCGGCAACTCTTTGATTTTCCAGGATAAAAAGTAGCCTATGTCACTCTCCAGGTCCTCAACTATACCCATGCAAATGATCACGCTGATCCGTAGCCCTGTTGCGGCGTGATTGAAGGATAAACTAACAAACCAACAAACAAACACACTTTCGCATTTATAATATTAGTAAGGATTGTTTACACTTCTCATTGGTAGTATCTCACTCCAGCGATTTTATTGCAACTTGCTTTAGTAATTCGGTAAAATTGACTTTCATCAAGGTATGTTTACTAATATTAAAACTTTAAAAGTGAATATCTGTACCCAAAAGAAGTACATATATTGAAAAATAATACTGACTTACTTCGTCCGCGTGGATTTAGTTTTTAAAATCCCTCGGCAACTCTTTGATTTTCCAGGATAAAAAGTAGCCTATGTCACTCTCCAGGTCCTCAACTATACCCATGCAAATGATCACGCTGATCCGTAGCCCTGTTGCGGCGTGATTGAAGGATAAACTAACAAACCAACAAACAAACACACTTTCGCATTTATAATATTAGTAAGGATTGTTTACACTTCTCATTGGTAGTATCTCACTCCAGCGATTTTATTGCAACTTGCTTTAGTAATTCGGTAAAATTGACTTTCATCAAGGTATGTTTACTAATATTAAAACTTTAAAAGTGAATATCTGTACCCAAAAGAAGTACATATATTGAAAAATAATACTGACTTTGGGAGGTGCTTGCTCACAATCAAACGTACAAATTATGTTAAACACCCCCTTCTCCCCTCTATTTGTTCGCGGTCGGAAAAGTACTTAGCAAAGCAATCCATCAGTTGCGTCCTCATTTCGTTTCACGATAACTTCGATTGTGTTTTTCTTCAAACACTCTGATAAAACATCTCGGATGAAATTCCAGCGGCTTTGATATCCAAATCTCGTCTCGCTTCTTTCAGCTACGGATAGAAGCACTGTTACTTTTCATCAACCGATTTCAAAAACGAGGAGTTTCTCTAATCGTTGCCTTGTTTATCCGACTGTTAAAATCATAAATTTAATATAGCGGATGTAGCATCCTATTTCCCGAAGTAGAGTCACCAGGGTTGGGTTAGTTTTATACTTTTTCTTGTTATTTAAAAGCACGTACCTAAAGCTCAAACAAAATCAGGCTCGTTACAAATTCTAATCATTTCAATTTTCAAAGATGACTTTAGCGTAGCTATAGACATAAAAATAGACAGTTTTTGAAAATAATCTTATGGTTAACCCCCACCGCCAACATCAATCAGTTTATTGGTAGAATTTTCAATGTACAGACACGACGAATCTACATTTTTATTATAGTACCTATAGACAGAAAAAAGAAGATAAAATTTTTTAAAGCTTTTAATGGTTGCTATATTATTGTTTTCGTCTTATACTTAAGGGGTTGGGTTTATTATTTTTTGGGGAGAATGTAACCCTTTCCGTTAGAATTTCGGACCCAGAATTCCGGACTGATTCCGGATGTTTACGGCCGGCCCGACTCGTAAGCTGTAAACGCTAAAAGCTGACCGCAATAAAGAACTAATAAAGAAAAGGGGCGTCAAAGGAATCGGCGCCATCTTTGGATTCCACTGTTCAGTGGTAATTGTTTATCTACTCGTTGATTTCATTCTAAGGATTGTTTTTTCTTTAATAAAACTTACATTTAGCTACTTCGTTCATCAAAACCCATCGCCGGCCCACTAGGATGAGCACGTCATGTCTCCTCTCGAATGAGACCGGCTAAGGCCATAGTCCACCAAGCTGACAGCTTAGAATAGATTTAGCTGCTTACTAAAACCTAGTAACACGCGAATGAAGTCGCGGGCATCATCACTAGATGAATTTTCCTAGATGATGCTCGCGAGGCATAAGACATATTCTATCTATCTTCTTCTATCTTCTATCTATATATCTATATCTTCTATCTTCTATCTATCTATCTATATAAATAAAAATGAATGTTGGTAAGCGCATAACTCAAGAATGGATGGACCAATTTGGTTAATTTATTTTTTGTATGTTCCTTAAGGTCCACGGAAGGTTTAAAAAAAAACAAACAAAAGAAAATTATAATAGATAAGTTGGCGGTACGAAGTTCGCCGTGTCAGCTAGTTAGAAATACATATCTACACTAGCGGCACGCTATGATGGCCGGTTTGACACATTACAATAGTGATGTGGAATGTCAATTTATCCTCGAACAAAAAACAATTAAGTTTTGTTTTTGTACCTGATTAAATAGGTTTAATAAAACAAAAATGTATATGTTTATTTAATTTATTTGAACGAACTGAATATTTGAATGAAAATGAATATACATACTTTATATGCACACAAGAAACATATGAATACAAAAGATACCAAAAAAGGTTTTTAAAAATTTTCAATTTAGAAAACCAAATGCCGAGTTGTGGTATATATCATATAAAAATAAAAATTTTACCTTTTGTATGAAACAGCTGATATTTTTTTGCGATTTCAGAGGTTTGTCCACATAGTGAAAATTGTTCATATTCACAAGTACATTCACCCCTTAAATGGTGCAAACTGATTTTTCTACACTTGTATACATTTTAGAAATCAATTTAATAAATAAATTTTGAGTCCTAAACCTAAAACTACATTCGATAAAATTTATGAATCTCTGCACATCACTATCGTCAATAAAGTAATACAATTATTTCCTTCAAAGTCGTTATCAATTAATACGGAACTTCATGAGCGGACAAACGTCAAACCGGCCATCATAGCGTGCCGCTAGTTTAGTTACTAAACTAGATATTATGTCTTATGCCTTGTATAAAGGCAAGTTAAAAAAATGGCGAAAAATGCTAGTTACTTTCGTCGCCATTTTTAACCGACTTCAAAAAAAGGAGGAGATTATCAATTTGTCGGAATCTTTTTTTTTTTATATATGTTCACGGATTACTCGAAGACGCCTAAACCTATTTGGAAAATTCTTTTTTGTTTGAAAGGTTCTTCTTGTTGTTGGTCTCATATAAATTTCATCGAAATCAGTCGAGCGGTTTTTACAATATCAACAATAAATTATATATTTTGTATAGTGGCGCGGGAGTTTGAAGTCGGTTTTTTAAAAAGAATTTTTTATATTTAATTATTCTCTATCAAAAACTAGGATAAAAAAATGCGTCTAAAATATCCGTAATTTATTGTCAAGTAAAGTAAAGATCTACTTTGGTCAAAGTAAACTGAGACTTTTACAATCATTGAATATATTAGAATGTGCGAGAGGGAGGGATGCAAAACGTAAGCGGGCTCCCAAACTTTAGACAAATCGGTTCATTCGTTGTGGCGTGAAGTAGTAACAAACATCCATCCATACATCACCACAAATTTTTGCATTAATCCTTACTTATTATAAATGCGAAAGTGTGTTTGTTTGTTGGTTTGTTGGTTTGTCCTTCAATCACGCCGCAACAGGGCTACGAATCGACGTGATTTTTTTGCATGGTTATAGTTGAGAACCTGGAGAGTGACATAGGCTACTTTTTATCCCGGAAAATCAAAGAGTTCCCGAGGGATTTTAAAAACTAAATCCACGCGGATGAAGTCGCGGGCATCAGCTAGTTTCTAATCGACCGAGCGAAGCGAAGGTCTTTGAGTCTACTTGAGTGAATTTGCACTTGTCCGTCCGTCCGTCCGTCTGTCAGAGCCTTATAACTTCTGAATTACTAAACGTAATTACTTCAATTTTAGATATAATATGTAAACCGATGGCCTCCAGCCGAAAATGGCTTAAAAAGTTATAAAAATCTTTATTTCAGGGGGGCTCTCATAGAAGCGAATGCGAAGAAAAAAAAAATTTTTTGCGTTTCATAGGGTTACAGTACCTCATTTTAAAGATAATTTGGAACAGAGTACAAAAGTATTTTTTTTTAATTTTTTTCCTAAAATTGACGAAATGGGGGGCTTTCAAAGTGGAGATTATATTTGACCTCACAACGGAATAACCATTGAAAGCTGGGGCTTGAAAGTTTTATAATTTTAGCGTAATATCATGTACTTGAACAACAAATACTAAAACTAGATAAATGTAATAAGGAAACTAAATTATTTAACTTTTAATGAGCAGCAACAACAGAACTTCACAATGATGTCAATAGATGGCGCTCTCATCTCATATAGCAAATGCAGCTATATGTAACATATTATTCAATTAAAATTATTATTTAGTCATTTAGCAAACATCAATAAAACTTCACGTTTGTTTTTACATGTTTTCTGATCGTGTCGATAGATGACGCTGTGTACAAGTAATTTAATTTGAATGTTCCAAAAAGCTATACCTAAGTTTGATTGAGGCCTTGAGGATTTCACTATAACAGTTCCCTAACCTTTACGGGCTACCTATGTTAAGTTAGTTGACACTTTCTGTCAACTTTGTTATTACGGACCTCTACGGGACAACTAAAGGTGAAAATGACATTGGGATGTTAGGATTGTATTTAGGGACTACCTACGTAAAGAGACTTCTACAAAGGGGATGATTCAGGTATGGTTGGTGAAAACGGGCATAATAATAATGTCAATTTTGATCGTCATGTATCTATTGAATGAATAAGTAATTACGGGAAGCCCTTACCGCGAGGTCTCAGTTCGGGGCGAACCACTAGTATTAGTAGGAAGAAGGATTTAGCGCTATCATATCACAGGGATATATTTTTACAGGGACATAACCAGGTACATACAACGTCTGAACTAGAACGGCTCAGGCTGCGGCAGGTGGAGCCCGATCAGGCGGTCTCACAAGTTTTAATTGGCTCGTTTGCACCGATCGCGTCCGACGTAACCACAACCCGGGGGAAGCGCGGGGGAAATGACAAACGGCTTTCGGCCACAAAATGAGAATAAATGAAAATACAACAACGTAACATTTGTAGGGATTGTGAAAGCAGATTGATTTTACGTTTCCATACTGTTACATATAGGTAATCCTACTACTAATATTATAAATGCGAGAGCCAGTGGCGTAACTATATAGTGTTCGAGGCCCCTGGCAAATGAATCGGTTGGGGCCCTCTTCCACCCTTAGAGACCAACCAACCCACGTTAATTTTTTTTAAATTGTACAATGTGCTCACGGTCCGAGAGGGCCGAGGCCCCTTCCGGCTGGGGCCCGTGGCATTTTGCCTAAATGCCACCCTGTAGTTACGCCACTGGCGAGAGTTTCTGAGGATGGATGGATGGATGTTTGTAACTCCTTCAAGCCACAACGAATGAACCGATTTAGCTGAAATTTAGAATGGAGATAGCTTATACTCAGGATTAACACGGCTACATTTTATCCGGAAGAATTAAAGAGTTCCCGCGGAAATTACGGACGAAGTCGCGGGCATCATCTAGTTCTTTTCATAAATTTCTTGTATCGTTTAACAAAATATAGATTTTCAAATGACACAATATACGCTATAGGACCGCTGCACTTTTTAAGGGCAGGATCTCCGGGCGCAGTAGGCATTTAGAGCTCCCTCAGTCCCCGCGCGGTGAGGTGCGCGTAGGCGCTTTTCAAATGAACTCGCTCACCCCAAATTATACATCATAGATTAAATAACTTTATTGTACCTAACAGTACAGGGACAGTTGTAAGTTTTAGAAACATTTATTTTATTTTTTATTCATACATTTATATTATGTAAGTTTGATTGTTATTTTACATATTACGTACATAGGTACATTTACCTACTTATTTTTTTTTGTTATTTCATTCAAACTCGATATCTGGGGTTCCCTGTACTTATAAAATACGTAACCATTGCCAAAATGTCGGCTATTTCCTCTTTTTTTTGTTATTGGGCCGATTTCTTTCAAAATCCGTATCTGGGATCCTTGTACTCATAAAAGCGGTAACCATCGTCAAAATTAGAAAAAGTGGTGGCCATATTCTTTTTTCTTTTTATGGGATCGATTTCTTTCAAAATCGATATCTGAGGATCCCCGTGCTCATAACAGTGGTAACCGATGTCAAAATTAGAAAAATGGAAATGTTTTTCCCCAGCCTATTTTGGACAAAATTCCTTAGCCATTTTTTTTGTTATTGGACCGATTTCTTTCAAACTCGATATCTGGGGTTAGCAAAAGCGATACGTCCTACCTCGATGATACTTTGCGGGCTACTGAAGTGAAGCGCACGCACGAGCTTCTTTGTTATATAAAAAGTAAAAACGTCGTGATTAAAAAAATACAAATTTTTTTAAGAAAAAGTAACCAGAAAAGAATCTTTTAAAAGTGTTTGCCTATTTTATGAAATTTGTTTTTTTAGTCTAACTTTAATATTCTATGAACACGACCTGACAAACGATAAAAATTACACTGTTTTCGAAATTATTTTTGATCGGGTGAAGTTGTAAATATAGAGTTTTGAATCATAAAAGAATTAAGAACATATATTAAACTACAACATACATTTTTAACCGATCAAAAAAAAGCATATTTCATTGTTTACTATTCAATCAAAAATAGGTCGATGTCGAAGATCCCGCCGTTAATACTCAAAGGTTACAAGTCACTGTTTTTATAGGTGTTCTTAGGTACTATTTTTTGCCTACGACTTCGACCGCGTGGAGTGATTGAAGGACAAACCAACAAACAAAAAAGTATGAATCATCATACTAATATATTAAATTATGCGAAAGTGTGGTTGCTTGTTGATTTGTTGGTTTGTCCTTCAACCACGCCGCAACAGAGCGAGTACCTGGAGAGTGACATAGGCTACTTTTTATCCCAGAAAATCACAGAGTTCCCGAGGGATTTTGAAAACTAAATCCACGCGGACGAAGTCGCGGGCAATAGCTAGTAGTAAATATATTTAAAAGGTGTTGTCAAAAAGTATTTAAATTCTTTTTGTTTTGTGACAGTTATGTCTCGCGAATAATTGGGCCACCGACAGAATTTGGCACGGAATGGCCATGTAACGTGTTCGGTGCCGTGTACAGCACAATTTTGCGTGATGACATCCATTAATATTTGCAGACAACACGCCATAACGCGCCAGCCGCCAGCCGCGAGTGTTATTACCTGCACTCGAGGTACGGAATAATCACTGCATAAATTATGAAATATTATGCTGGTTCTATTAACACAGGTTTTTAGTTAGATGACACTTAGGTGCTCGAATGACTGCCTCGTTGGTATAGGGCAGCCCAAACTATTTTGGGCAAGAGACCCTTTTTCCGAAATGAACTGTTACCTCAGAACCCCATAGCCAAATTACTTTAAAAATCCGATCTCTAGTTTTTCCTATTGATAAAAAAATTCCAATTTAAAAGCTTTGCGGTTGGCTAAGTAAGTAAACTTTAAATCAATTCAAATATAAACATCAAACTTAACATCAAAATTGTGTTAAAAATATTAACAAAATTACTTCCTACTAAAATATTAATTCTTATTAACAAGTTGGTACACGTAACACACTAAGTACAGATTCTTGAAAGTTTCAAATAAGAACTTGTCTTAATTAATAGGGGTTGATTTTTAGATCTCGTCGACCCTCAAAATCAGTTTTCGTTTATGTCGACCCCTGGGAAACCACTTTGGAAATCCCTGGTCTAGTGGTTAGCAGTTAGACTTCGGATGGCGAGGTCCTGGGTTCGATACGCTGGTCGGGCCAAAAAATATACTGGGCTTTTCTGCCAAGAAATTCTCAGTAGGTACTAGCCCGGAGTTAGGAAGATGGCGGTGTCACCCCCGTGCCTCGGATAGCACATAAAGCCGTCGGTCCTGCGCCTGAACTCTCTCCGAACGTGCCGGATTTCCGTCCCATCGGAATATGAGAGTGAGGGATTAGAGAGGATTGTCTTATCTTTTTTGTCTTTTTGTTTGTGTTAGTCTAGATATTTTTGATTATTTTTTGGTGTCTTTCTGCATTTTTTATATTATTTCATTTATAATTAAGTTTTTGTTGTTATTTTTAATTTTGTTCTAAATTGTATGTCTTTTTTCAGTTCGTGGCACTAGATCCAGTCAGTTGATCCGCACAGCTTGCTGGATCTTATAGCATCTATTTCTCTTGTCCCCTTCTTTTTCGTTTTCCTCCATCTAACTAGTTTCTTATTCGCAAGCTGTGGCAGTCCCTAAGTGGGTCTACAATACTGCAAAATATGTTTTCCACTTTGTTTAGTTTATTAAGATTTATTGTAACCTGTTGATTGTCCATTAAATAAATAAATAAAAAAAGAGTGCACCTATGTAGTGTGTTGCACACTTGTGCTCTATAAAATATCTCCCGTACAGAAGGCTAATCTCTGAGGAGCTTGGTCGCCGTGACCGGATATAACTTATATGCCTATAAACACTGCCCCTCGTTCGATAACGGAAAAACGCCACCGTGAACGAGTTTATAAACTTGTTAAGGCGATATACGAGTATGTAGCGCTGGAGTTACGATATGACGTCATTAACATTACCAGGCTTTACCCGGCTCAAAGTGGGACACTGAGTAGTGTAGAGTTAGCGTCACGAAAAAAGAGCCTACCGCGACACGGCAGGGTTGTGTATTAAGGCGCGCGATTGTTTCATCAGTCAATCTGTTCGGTTCCGGCGCAGTAGGTATGAAGGTATAATACCTATACTTTCTCACACAACAAATATACTATTTTGCACGTTTAAAATTTTTACTCAATACATACATCAGGCGTTCTTGTGTATTTTTTCAAGTTTACTTTAACAGCTATTATACTCGTACGTCAAATTAGTATGGATGGAAAAGGGGTGAAAAAATTGGTAGTCATAGGGACTGCCGATAAAAGTGAAAACTAGATTTGCTAATTATTAAAAACAAATAAGAAAAGCGCTCTGTCACGATTTCGTGAGTGAGATTCGAACCTGCGACCTCATACATTTAACGGTAAGGAAGGCGGCTGCTTGCCCGCTGCGCTGTAAAAGGTTGCTTGGGAACTTCTAAATCGTTGAACGCTTACTGAAATCGCCAGGTGACGATTGTGAAGGTGACGATGACCCGAAATCCATGTTTTTTGCTCAACGCGCCTAAAGAAGTTATCACTTCAAAAAATCTCCGTCCCTTTTTAGATGTTTTTGAGTTTGAACGATAAACATGATGGACTAAACGACAGATTTATGAACAGTTACTTAACGTAAACTTAAAAAGATAGGTTTCGACGTGAGGGAAACATTTTACGTTGCCAATAAAAAATATAAGTAGGTATACGCGACACGAAGAAAGCGAGACAGTCCAGTGGATAGCGGGATGTTTGGTCACATTATACCTAGTATGTGATGGCAAATTAATTTCCTTCTAGAGTCTCTCAGCGTCATAGCTCAAGGTAAAGAGATGGCGAGGACGCCTATAATGCCGTTTTAATAGATTTTGCGATCACTCTAAAACCCTCTTCAAAGTTGAGCTAATGCATTTTCTTACGGAAAATGCATTCTTTAATCAAAAATTATAAATCTTAAACTATACTGGAATGACAATGTTACCGATTGTGTAAGTAGAATAAAATATTTATTAAAATAAATTAAAGTTGGGAAATACTTGCTCTACAATGCGAAAGTGTGTTATTTATTTTGTCTTTCAATCATGGAACGGCGAAGCTATAACTTTTTGCATAGGTACTTATAGTAGAAGACCTGGTGATGGACACAGGCAGCCATGACTGAATAATACATATTTTTCGGAGATTTAAACATGACTTTTTCATATCAATTTATTTATCATGCAGACTATTTTAATTTATTTATTTTAGTTATACTATAAAGCTGAAGATATGTCCGGGTTTTTCATATTTTATCTACCGCATTTTCATTCAACGTAGGTAAATGAAGAATTGATTTGATCAAACATTAGACACTCTATCTTCGTGTATGCGTAACTTGTAAAATGATCAGCATATCCTGCACAGTTTTTGCACAATAAGGTCACAAACTGAAAAATGTAAAGAAGTTCTAAAAGCTAAAAAGTAAATTCAGTTACATAAATACTTCATGGATTCATGGATGTATCCTTCGCAAAACTCCAGGCAGAGAAAATATTATATTCTAAGAAATATGACTCTCTAAACACGTGATACCAAAATATATCCTTGGGTATTATAGCACAAAATATTTCACTCGCCTAGCAGCCTAACTATTTTACGGGAGCATCGCTCCGTATAACGTAAAAAGGTTTTGGATCCTTTTCGGTCACGATTCGGAAATCTACGCTTCCTTTTGCACGGGTATATAATGTCAGGTTTGTTATTTGAATTCAAATCCCTTCTTTGTTTGCGAGTGTATTACAATAGAGGCGAAAAGTAACTCCTTTGTCAAAATGCAAGGACGTTTTATTAAATTGAAATAGTAGCGATAGCCTAGTGGTTAAGTCGACGGCCTCTTTTTCGGGAGGTACGAGGTTCGAATCTCAGGCACGAACCTCTAACTTTTCAGAGTTTGGTGCACTTTAAGCAATTAAATGTTACTGTAAAGGTGAAGGAAAGCACATGAGGTACTAAGCTGCATGCCTCCATTATATTCTCAAAGGTATGTAAATTCTGCTATTGCGCGTGTACAATACTTACCTACTTGGGGAGCGTGGTGACACTATGGACGTTATAATTTAATATAAAAAAATCTTTTAAAAAAACCGACCTCAAGCGCCCGTCCCACTGCAAAGTATATAATTTATTGTTGATATTTGAAAAACGTTCGACCGATTTCGATAAAATTTCAATTGAACCACCTGGGAAGTAATACCTACCCTTTCAAACAAAAAAATAATATCCAAATCTGTTCAGGCGTCTTCGAGTAATCGGTGAACATACATAAAAAAAAGATTCGGACGAATCGATAACCTACTCCTTTTTGAAGTCGGTCAAAAAGGGCGACGAGTTGGGAAGATGACTCAAAGTCAATAAAAAATTGTATGGACATTTGGGACATACCTAACATGGTTTATTAATTTCAAGCGGTAGCTTATTTCGTAATCTGATACTGATTGAATCCGTAATTTGGCTTAAACGGATTATTTTTGTTTTCCATAATAATTATAATTTCTTTGGTCCTACTCCTACTAATATTATAAATGTGAAAGTTTGTGAGGATTGATATTTGTTACTCTTTCACGCCACAACGAATGAACCGATTTGGCTGAAATTTAGAATGCAGTTAGCTCATACCCAGGATTAACCCGGAAATTTTACCCCGAAAAGTTACAGAGTTCCCGCGGGAATTAAAAAAAACCCTCAACCACGAGGACGAAGTCGCGGGCATCATCTAGTACCTAATAAATTTTATGGACTAAACGGAATTTGGATTCTATTGACAGAGACAAAATTTTTTCAGCAAAATTTTGTAATTATTTCACTCGTTTACAGGAGTCAATATCAGCAGTTGCGAACTAATTTGCATGTAGTAGTTTCGGGGCTTGTACCTCTTCTATGGACGTCGCCCGATCTACGAGTATGTTACACTCTAATAATCGGTTGTCGATACCGGCTCCAAAGGTGAATGGCAACGTATCGTTGTAATTCCAAACAATGGACTTTTGAATTGAAGCACTTTCGGGTTACGAGGATCAAAAACATATTGGCATTTTTCACTATTTTTACAATATTACTAGATGATGCCCGCGACTTCGTCCTTGTGAATTAAGATTTTTAATTCCCACGGGAACGGGATAAAATGTAGCCTATGTGTTAATCCTGGGTATGAGGTATCTCCATTCCAAATTTCAGCCAAATCGGTTCATTGTGGCGTGAAAGAGTAACAAACATCCATCCATCCATGCATACGTCCATCCTCACAAACTTTCGCATTTATAATATTAATAGGATAGTAGGATTAGTAGGTTGAGAGTGTTACATTATGTTGTTTACAGCTTACGACTAAGGGCCGATTTCACCAATATAATAAATGCGAATGTGTGTTTGTTTGTTGGTTTGTCCTTCAATTACGCCGCAACAGAGCAACGGATTGACTTGATTTTTTATTTTTTGCATGGGTATACTTAGTTGAGGATCTGGAGAGTGACATAGGCTACTTTTTATCCCGGAAAAATCAAAGAGATCCCGAGGGAATTTAAAAACTAAATCTACGCGGACGAAGTCATGGGCATCAGCTAGTTATTTAAAGATTATTAATTTGTTTATTATACTGGTCATTAAATTCAGATTCATAATTATTTATTTCATGCACTTCACTTATGTGGCTCTTATCACTACGTCTAGACTCTACCACCAGTTCGGAATGCAGATTAATATTATGAGGTTAGTCTTATCCTTTTTTACCCGATTACGGCTAAGCCGAAAAGAAGGGTTGTGGTTTTAGCAGTGTTTGTGTACATTTATGTTTTTATTTACGTACTTTCCACCAATTTTGATGAAAGAGAATTACATCAATCGTTATTGCAGGCTGGATGCCATACGCTACATTGTATTTGAACAAAATGAATATGACAGATGTATGTAACATCCAATAATAGGATTTTAAATTGTGTAATAGATTGTCATTTTGTTATACTTATAGGTAACTAGCTGTTAGCCGCGACTTCGTCCGTGTTTGTTTCGGTTTTTACGTAACGTAAGGGTAAGCATGTCTTCTCATAGGAACTGTGCATTTTTCCGTGATAAAGGTAGCCTATGTAATTTTCCGTTCCATAAACTATCTCTATGCAAAAAATCATGTTGCTCTGTTGCTGCGTGATTGAAGGACAAACGTAAGCGTAAGCGTATATTCCCATAGGAACTGTGCATTTTTTCGGGATAAAAAGTATCCTATGTCACTCTTCAGCCTATAAACTATCTCTATGCAAAAAAAAAAACGGCAATCCGTTGTTCAGTTGCTGCGTGATTGAAGGACAAACCAACGAACACACTTTCGCATTTATAATACTTATAGGTAATTGGTAAACTAATGCCGGTTCGACCAACGTCGAGTGACGTTTAACCGAGGAATAAGTTGGGCATTCTGACAGGTTTTGTATTGAAAATCTGCCAACATATCAAAACGCTCTGATAAGACACAATTTTTGACCGAGCGAAGCGAGGTCTCTGAGTTTACTAGAGCGATTTGCACTTGTCCGTCCGTCCGTCCGTCCGTCTGTCAGAGCCTTATTACTTTTGAATTACTGAACGTAATTACTTCAAATTTAGATATAATATGTAAACCGATGGCCTCCAGCCGAAAATGGCTTAAAAAGTTATAAAAATCTTTATTTCAGGGGGGCTCTCATAGAAGCGAATGCGAAATATTTTTTTTTTTTTTTTGCGATTCATAGGGTTTCTGTGTATCATTTTAAAGACAATTTGGAACAGAGTACAAACTAATTTTTTTTTTAATTTTTTTCCTAAAATTGACGAAATGGGGGGCTTTCAAAGTGGCGATTTAATACGCTCGCTTGAAGACGCTCTCTGGAAAAATCGGCTATATATTTTCAACCTGTACTTATTTTTTTACTTCACTTGTATCCTGTACTTGAACAACAAATACTAAAATTATATGAATATTATAAAGAAACGAGATTATTTAATTTTTAATGAGCATCAGTAATTTTCACATAGCTTCACAATAATGCTAATAGATGGCGCAGTCATTAACTATTCCATGGAACTAAGAGTTACGACTACGATCTATCCCAAAAACAGTTTTGCGTCGAGCATTATTATTTAGGTACATAATATAATAATTAATTACATATTATTCAATTAAAATTATTCTTTAGTTAAATATCAAACTTCAATAAACTATTAATTGCTGCATTTTGTATATTTTCTATTCGCGTCGATAGATGACGATTTGTACAGATGCCTCTAACCCGTTTTCACTTGTTAGTAGCTACATAACAATTCAATGTTTTCACTGACGTTCCCTAACCTTTACGGGCTACCTATGATAAGTTAGGTGATGATTACTGTCAACTTCTTTATCACGATCCTGTACGGGACACCTAAAAGGACATTGGGACGGATGTTAGGACTTAGGATTGTGTTTTGGAGCTACCTACGTAAAGAGACTCCTACATAGGGGATGATTTAGGTATGTTTGGTGAAAACGGGCATAACAATAATGTCAGTTTTGGTCGTCATGTATCGATTGAATGAATAATCATGGGATACCGTTACCGCGAGGTCTCAGTTCGGGGCGAACCACTAGTAATATTAGTAAGGATTTGTAACATAAGTAGTCTATTTGGGTTAAGACTATCTCGCAAATCGCAATCTAACATCGTTCATACATTCAGCAACATAATAATACTCGTAATAACATCGTTCGATTTAGGTTTAGACAGATTTAGATTGCTAGGTTGCCTAGCAACCTTAATCTCGAACTGTATAAATGACTGTCGTCTAATTAGCATATTTTAATTTGCAATTACAAATATTGATGTCAATAATTAAGATAAAAACTATCCTATCTTTTAAGTTGGACCAAATTACAGATAGGTAGTTACGAAGTTTGATAAAAATTGGTTCAGTAGTTTCAGAGTTTATGCTAAACAAACATTGTGACACGAGATTTTTATATAAGTATTTATATAGATATTTATATAGAATTACAAAGGTTTTAGTAATTTTTACACGAGCTCAACAGTTTAATTAACAGAGTTTTGCATTTAAGCACTAGGTCACAGTATAGTAGACGTCCCCTAGAGCTAGGAAATCTATCTGCATTTTGTGGTTTAGGTTAGTACCTACGTGTAACGTAGACTCTGTTGAAAGTTAAGTCCGAACCGTGGCGTTACTGGAATAGCTTTCTCTTAAGGGAATTGCAATTTAAAGCGCTGCGTCACCATTGTAACTATTCAAAGTTAATTCCAAGTATTTAACTTAAAATAGTCTAGATTCAGTGTCCCTTCTGACTACATCCCATTTGCATCTACTCGTATCTGTAGAACAAAAGCCACCCGACCCTTGGATAATAATTTATTATAAAAAATCCTTTTAAAAACCGACTTCAAACTCCCGCGCCACAATACAAAGCATATAATTTATTGTTGATAATATTTTAAAAACCGCTCGACTGATTTCGATAAGATTTATATGGGACCTGGGAAGTATACCCTTTCAAACAAAAAAAGAATTTTCAAAATCGGTTCAGGTCTTTTAATAATCGGTGAAGATACATAAAAAAAAATCGGCCAAGTGCGAGTCGGGCCTCGCTCTTTTAGGGTTCCGTACATATGACCAAATCACTTCTAGTATAACTAGATATTTAAATATCTTAGTTCTTATATAGTACTAAATTAGCATAATATGGGGAAAAATGCTCGTTTGTTTTGGCCACAATTACTTATAAACCTTAATTAGGTTTAGGATTAAAGAAGGTTTACCGACACCCCACATGCCAGGGTAAAAAAATAAAATTTTATTTCAACTCCTTTTCCATGTATGAGAGCCCCCTTTATTTTTTTATGTAATTTTATTTTTATTATTTGTTGTTATAGCGGCAATAGAAATACACACTCTGTGAAAATTTCAACTATCTACCTATTATGGTTTACGAGATACAGCACGCTGACAGACGGACCGACGGACAGCGGAGGCTTAGTAATAGGGTCCCGTTGGAACCTTTTGGGTACGGAACCCTAAAAAGATTCCGACGAATTGATAACCTCCTCCTTTTTGAAGTCGGTTAAAAATGCGAATTAATAATATTGGTTGCCGATTGGGACAATTCAAATTGGGACAAAGTAGGTAACTAGTGGATGGTAGACGTAAGTATTTGTTTGTGAGTTTGTCGTTCAATCACGCAGCAACGGATCGAAGTAACTTTTTACATCCATGTTGTTGAGGATCTGGAGAGTGACACAGGCCACTTTATATCGAAAAAACAAAGCGTCCCACGAAGTGTACAAATCTATCTCAACGTGTACAAAGTAATTTGCAAAAGGCTAGATTAAGACAAACCGTTTTTAGTGCCCATAACCTGTTCTACTGACGCATTGCAATCAAGTTTAAATTCGGAATTTGAAGGAAGTGCTTTTCAGTGGTGTACACAACTACACAGGGATGGAGGTGACGGTATGCAATTGGTAATTTCAATGCAAGTTTATATTTTTTTTTTTTTACGAATAGTGCCTACCTTACCTCTTTTTTCAGGATTAAGCACTCTTTTGCACAGTTTATGAAGTGCATGGCACCCTTTGAGTATTAAAATGCCACCGGATACTTTTGTTATCTATTGATCAAGTTTTCTTGTTCCAGAGAGAAAGAACTCTTTGGAACCAAAGAAAACTCGAATATTAATAATCATTAAAAATTAGAGTTACCTTAAATTCGTAGGTGAGTGTTTTATTTTTACATTTTAACAGCAAAGTACATATTTTCTCAGAGTCATAGTATCAATCGGACAGTAACTTCGGTTCTGTTTTCTTTCAATCAAACTGTTTGAAATAATATCTGAGAGAACATTTCGGAGGCTTGAGTGAGAAACCTCTGGCTTCTAACTGTTTCAAAGATTTTTATTTATTTATATTCAGTATTGGATACTTATTGTGCTATATACCTCCTATAAAATAATCAATTCAAAAGTTTTGGTTGAAAAGTAAGGAAATCTGAGAGTTTTGCATATTTTTTTTATCGTAATTTATAATACTGTTCACAAAGGTGTGTGAATTCTACAAATCCACAAATTCGCCAGCATAGTAGATAATGGCATGGGTATTCAACCTTGAACTATGTAAAAAGTATTTTGTGCGAGTAGGTTAGATTTAAATGTAACAATGAACCACGTGAAAATAGGCTGGGCACATAGCTCGGAGAGCTGATGGTCGTTGGGGTCCCAGTGTGCTGGAGTGGCGACCCCGCAACAGAAAGCGCAGTGTTGGCAGACCCCCCACTAGGTGGACTGACGACATATCAGACGAGTCGCAGGGAGCCAATGGAAACAGTCGGCGCAAGACCGACACCTGTGGAAATCCATGCAAGAGACCTTTGTCCAGACATCTATCAGTTGATAAAGAGAAGGATAGGTACTAGTTTGGTAGTTTAGCGTGTAGAAACCAATTAGGGGTATGGGTTGAATTTTCACTGCCAATACCCCTTCCAAGTTAGTCCACTACCATCTTAGACTGCATCGTCACTTACCATCAGGTGAGATCCCAGTCAAGGACTACATTATCATCAAATAAAAAAAAAGTTCTGTGATAGGTGGCGACTTTATCTGCCTCTGCCATGCCGAGCGCGTGATGAATACTAAATAAAAAATACTTATTATTTATGGATTTCAGTTTTATAGCCCGTGCAGCTCGTGATAGCATCGCTCTCAAGTCAGACCCTCATCACGTCTAGTTTCTAGTTATTAAACTGAGTGGTATGAAGTACCTACGAATAGATAATATAACATTCTCGTAATTAATCCTAGCGTACGGTTTCTCTAAATTTGACGAGAAAGGGGATAAGACGCTAGCTTTTACCCGTGGCTTCGTCCACATAGAGTAAGGCATCGAACTATAAGGATTAGAAGGGCAACAGTCGATGCGATGATAAGCTATTTTTAGTATTAAGCCTATAAAGGCCGACTACGGAGTATCATTGCGTTAGTACGACGAGCTCGCAGAAAATTATTAAAAATGACGTACTGTGCTGTGAAAGGGTATCATAACTTATCACAATAACCGTCAAGTCTAATTTTATCAGACCACCACCACAGACACCAGAAAATAATTATTACGTGGCACTCACACATTCATTGATTTTATAGAGCCTATTTTTGGTGTGGAACTTTGTAAGAAACTTCTGTTCTAAGCATTATACGGAGTAAGGTTTTTAAGAGGAATTGTTCTATCGCAGGAATTGTTTTGCCTGAATACAAAGTACGTCACTCTCCAGGTCTAAAGTACCTTGAGATGGGTGGGGTATAGTTCAGAACCTGGAGAGTAACAAAGGTTACTTTTTATTTCGAAAAAACGAAGGGTTCACGTGAGATTTTTAAAACCCAAGTCCACACGCAACACGCAAATCTTCTATGTATATAAATAACAACGAGGCTGTTTGTTGGTAGCGCACCACTTGAGAACAGCAGGACCGATTTAGCATTTTTTTTGTATTAAAATATTCGGACGACCTCCCTGGCTCAGTGGTGAGCGCTGTTGTCTTATAACTAGGAGGTCTCGGGTTCGATTCCCGGCGGGGTCAATTTGGGAATTTATAATTTCTGAATTGTCCCTGGTCTGGTCTGGTGGGAGGCTTAGGCCGTGGCTAGTTACCACCCTACTGTCAAAGACGTGCCGTCAGGGGTTTTTGCGTTCCGGCACGATGGCGTGTAGAAACCAATGAGGGGTATGGGTTGAATTTTCACTGCCTTACCCTTTCCAAGTGAGCCCGCTACCATCTTAGACTGCATCGTCACTTACCATCAGGTGAGATCGCAGTCAAGGACTAGCTTGTCATCGAATAAAAAAAAGAATTGTTTGAATTAAGTAGGTGTTTATGGAAAGAAAAATTGCAAAAATTGCAAAGGCGTAACGGATAGTTGAGGACCTAGGTAGGGCTAACATGCGAGAAAATTTTGTCTACCCGTTTTCTCCTGATTAACTTAGAGATTCACGAGTAAATGCGTAGACAAAATTTTTCTCGTGGGGCGCATGTTAGCCTTACTGGACAGTAACTAGGCTACTTTGAATACAGAAAAAACAAAAGGCTCCCGCGGAATTTTTAGGAAACTTACTCCACGCGGGCGATGTCACGGGCAAAAGCTAGTTAATAATAAAAACCAACAAAGCTCTTGACGATAATACTAAAGACTTAAAGAAACTAAACTAAAGCTTTTCCTTGTCTCAACCCTGTACAGTATTAACTTCAGGATCCTAACTTTGTTTGTTAAATCAACTTGGACAACAATTGTCCGAAGAGCCACAGCTTTTCGAAAACCGATTAGTGCAACAATTGAGCGGTATTCAACCGAGACTCTATCTTAACCTTAATACCGCAAAATTCAAATTAGTTAGAAACTCTTGGGAATAACCTAAATCACAACACCTCAATCTCAAAGTAGGTTGAACTAAAGTTAGACGTTCGGAATTTTAATTTCCTAATAACACAGTTTATGAAAATTAGCTGATAAGCGGATTTAGTTTGCTTAATTTAAGTTTTAAGAAATCTAATGGTAAAAATAAAATTATTGATTTTGTTACTGATTTGGAAGAAACTATTTTCATGTTTCTCTTCTACTTTGTACTAAACTAAACTACTTGAAGGAATTATATTACATAAATGTATTCGTTGTTACCAGTATAATATACATTTTATACATAATAATTCTTTTTATATATAATATACTTTTATCATAATATTACTTCGCATAGTTTTTATTTTTTTTTGCGTTCACATTAGTTGCTGCTTCTTCTTGTCTATTTTTACAATGTTTTTTACTAAATAGTTACTTTTAATCTTAAAATTTTAACTATTTTAATGCTAAGCTATTTTAACTAATTTACCGACTTCAAAAAAGGCGGAGGTTCTCAATTCGTCAGAATCTTTTTTTATGTATGTTCACCGATTACTCAAAGACGTGTGAACCGATCTGAAAAATTCTTTTTTCGTTTCAAAGGGCATACTTCCCAGGTGGCCCCATATAAATTTTATCGAAATCGGTTGAGTAGTTTTTAAAATATCAACAATAAATTAAATACTTTGTATAGTGTGTGTGTGTTTGTGTGTCTTACGGATCCGAGTCATGGTCGCTAACTAAGGGCCTCATAAGTAGGCTCAGGATCGCTCAGCGGGCGATGGAGAGAGCTCTATGCTCGGAGTGTACCTGCGAGATCGAATCAGAAATGAGGAGATCCGTAGGAGAACCAAAGTCACCGACATAGCTCAGAGAGTCGCAAAACTAAAGTGGAAATGGGCGGGGCACATAGTTCGAAGAGCTGATGGTCGTTAAGGTCCCAAGGTGCTGGAGTGGCGACCCCGCACCGGGAAGTGCAGTGACCTTTGTCCAGCTGTGGACGTCTATCGGTTGATAAAGAAGTTTTAGCGGAGCGGAGCGGTTGGATGGGGAAGGCGGAGCACCGTGTTTGGTGGCGCGCTCTCGGAAAGGCCTATGTCCAGCAGTGGACGAATACAGGCTGATGGATGGATGGATGGATGGGAGTTTTAAGTCGGTTGTTTAAAAAGAATTTTTTATAGGTATTAAATTATTTAACATCTGTGGCGTCACCCGGGTCACAGCTGAAAATCAGCGCCCCACTTTGTACGCGTGTTAGCGTGCGTGAAGTGAGGCATTATGCTGAGCTGTACACCCCTTTCTGGGTGGTGTCACAGGCAATTAATGTTACATTTGTATATTTTTTTGTCTGTGGCACCATTAATGAATAAATTAATTTTCTTTCTTTCTTTTTCGGTATAAAAAGCAAATGTTAAAATAAATTAATATAAGTAAACAATAAATGCCACCTGCCTGGTTGTCCATGACCAACAAAATTGGTCCTTTTAATATACGTGTTTTCAGCAAATTATTGTTATTAGGTCTTGTTCCCTCGTTACGTTACGTTCCCTCAAATGTGGTTGAGCGAAGCAACGGCTGGGTCATGAGTAATGCTCGTAAACGGGTGCCACCGGCGGGAATGGGGCTATTTTCTGTCTATCTATCTAAACATGTATTGAATTGTAAATAGGTATGCATTTTTGGAACTTCCCCTCATTGTGGAAACACTGCACACACAATGCATATCACCGAAGACAGTTTCCGAATAATCCCGAGCGCGTGTGACGTCACAATGTTAATTTCTACTCATTGTAGCACACAGCTGATACAGTATTTTGACTTTTAACCGATAATATCTCGTTATTATCGTCAATATATCGATAAATATATAAAAAATGATTATTGGCTATAATATTATACAACCTAAGTTTTGATTAAAATACTTGTTACCTGCTGAAGCTGCACAGTCATGACATTGAACGTCTTGAACTTTTTTTAATGTTTCGTTAATAGTTAAAGTAACTGAGTCAGCTTTACTCCTAACTCGATGTTCTGGACATATACGCCCTATTACGATGCAAATACCATTCTTACGGTTTAATTGGACATAACCTATAGCCACAGAGTAACGAAGATAAGGTCTCTTCCTTATACTGTGCTATAGCCTTGTCACCTTCACCGTTGAATCAAGTGATATATAATTGCTTAAACGCACTTGACTCCGGAAAACCCGGGATCGAACCTGCGACCCCCCGAATAGGAGACCACAGTCCTAACCACTAGTCTATCACTGCTTCCACAGTTGACACTGTACTATCGTAAAATTCCTTTAACATTGTGACGTCACAAACATGGCGACCAATCGTGATGCGTTCTTAGTCACGTGATTATTTTTAAAATTTTATCAATTTTTAATTGTTTAAAATTCATTGAAAAAAAAATTTATTAAGAGTTTTTCGCATCAATTATAAATATAATTTATGTTAAAGTTTGGAAATAAATAAAAAAATCGATTTTTTTTTCAAAAACCCAATTGTGATGTCTTTAATGATGACGATGATGATGATTGATAATAGTAGACTGAAATAAACAATTGTTTTATTTTATTTTTATTTAAATGTTATAATAGTAGATAAATATTATATTGTTCAATTCTGTTTATCTGCCGTGTTCCCAACAGCGCCTGACTACAATTGGGTTAATCGGAGCGTTAATAAATTACCTCGTGAAACGTTTACCTTTCGGACGCGGTTTACATGCTAAACACAATGGGACAAGGACAACATGCTATCGAATCTAACCAGAGTACAATTAAAATAGATAAACTTTTGTTAAGTAAAATATCCATTCATAAGTATGACGATGATAGCGGATAGCCCAGTGGTTAAGACTTTTCGGGTGATCCTGGGGTTCTATCCCAGGCATGCGACTCTGATAATTGAGATAATCTGCTCAATAAGTCAGTTGACATGGATGGGTAAATAGAAAAATAGGTTGTAGCAACATTGGTAAATTCATCGGTGCGACGTATCAAACAGTTTGATAATTTATATAAAATTAAAACTGATTTTAATTAAAAATAAATTGCACACATTAATGTGGAAAGGTGGAATAAATGGAAAAAAACCGTTCAAGTGCGAGACGAACTCGTGCGTCGAGGGTTCCGTATCATATACCATATCTTTTTATCGTGTTGACTCAGGACCTAGATTTTTATACACCTAATATGGACTATAGACCTCAGTATCTGGTATAAATTTCAACTTGCCAGGTCCATCCGTTCCAGAGAAAATCGGTGGTGACACACGGACAGACGGACTTAGAAATTTTCACAGAGTTTGTATTTCTATTGCCGCTATAACAACAAATAATAAAAATTTAATTAAATTAAAAAATAAAGGGGTCTGATACATGGAAAAGAAGTCGAAATTTTTTTTTTACCCTGGCATGTGGGGTATCATTGTCTAGAACTCATTAAGTAGAGTTCTAATATATTTTTTATTATTTTTTAGCTACAAAAATGAAGAAATGGTGGGCCGTCAAACTTTCGGTTCTAGACCACTTTTGTTACGGGATCTATCTCAAAAACTAAACTAGTTAGGAATTTGAAATTTTGGTATATTATGTACTATATAGTGTATTTACACTACAAATACTGAAAACACCGATTTATGATGCGGTTTATAAGTAATTGTGGCCAAAACAAACGAGCATTTTTCCCCATATGCTAATTTAGTACCTACTATCTAAGAACTAAGATATGGTAGACTAGAAAAGTGATTTGGTCTTATGTACGGAACCCTAAAAGAGCTAATCCCGACTCGCACTTGGCCGATTTTTTTCCCTTTTGAGGTACGGAACCCTAAAAAGTAACCCATGCAAGTAAACTGACTTATGAACCTAAACGGAAGTAAGGAATATCTACTCATAGAATGATTTAGGATTGGTAGCAGCTTTGTCGCTGCTATAGATACCACCCTTCCTACAAACAATAGCTCCATCAATGCGGCAACGTAATATAATTATAACGTAGTTTGAAAACCTCAAACATTGGTTGCTATGAGACTATGTATGTGAGACTATACGCCTTCAGGCGTACTATGAATTGCCTCAATTTACTAGTACGCCGACGGTATGTATAGTAGGTGCGAAGCGACTACTCATCCTAAATGTATAATGGGAATACTATGTAATATGTTTATGTATGTAGACGTATTAGCAAAATTTCAATTTGAATGAAAAAATTAAAATAGTCATTCGCCGTCGATTTGATTGAAATTCATGGCGAAAATTATTATTAAATAGAAAATAACATCATTATTCATGCACGGTATTAAAGAGCGTATTTTAAATTCCGATTTTGCGCTCAATATGATTGCCGCGAAATGCGAATGCAATAAAAGCATAATTTAAATTCGTCATTGCAATATTTTTTGAGGGCGTTGACATCTATATATATAAAAGAAAGTGGTGTTAGTTACACTATTTATAACTCAAGAACGGATGAACCGATTTGGCTGAAAATTGGTGGAGAGGTAGTTTAGAACCAGGAGACGGACATAGGATACTTAAAAAAAAAAAACAGAACAGCGGATTGATGCGATTTTTTGCATGGGTATAGTAATGGATGTAGTAGTTGTTCCTCAGACCGGGAGAGCTACTTTTTATCTCGCATAATGAAAGAGTTCCCGCGGGAGTTTTAAAAACTAAATCCATGCGGACGAAGTCGCGGGCATCAGCTAGTTATTAAATAAAATTGCTAGGAATTCATGCAGAATATCGATTTAAAATACGGAAATCATTAAAGCTCTGCTTTAAAATATGACTCTGTGAGAAAAGCTTTTTTAGGTCTAAACTAACTATTACCACAGAATATTACCACACAACACTAACATGAGTACAGAAGATAGAAGATTAGAAGCTACAGAAGATTCGCTTCGCAAAATCATTTATATTAATAGCGACACACAGCGCTAAATTACCTACAATCATATTCACCTAGAAGTTGCCTCTCTTTCTATCGCGTTAACTCTTATCCCTTCGGAACACGTTACCCGATTGAATTGGCCCGTCGCGACATACAGGCCGGAACGACGACGCCTAGTACAATATAGATACTGTGCGGGACGATATAGTGCAAGTGTATAATAGTGGACTGATTAAATAGCATAATTAGTTAGTAATAGATGTGTCATATAGTTTAGCAATTGTTTATAGTTTTAAGTACATAAGTCTCATGTATTATCTCATAAGTGAATAGGGAAAATAATAAATAAAGATTAAAATAGAAAACCCATAGGGAAATAGGCCGCGGCTCTCCTTACGGTACAGCTACGAGCCGAAAAGATACCCTATTAATTCCTAGAAATAGACCGCGGCTCTCCCAACGGTACAGCTAGGAACCGTAAAGACACCTCTGTAATTCCAAAAAATGCCGCGGCTTTCCCTACGGTACAGCTCATAGTAGTAAAGATACCTAATTATGTAATAATACCTATTATTATTACTAAATTGTGATTGGTTTAAGATAATGCGCTCTGATTGGTGCACTGATCGATAGCAAAATTACACCAATCAGAGGGGCTACATTTTTTCTGCTATTTTTGTATAAATACCGGGCTGAATTGTAAGCCGACACAGTTCCCACCGGCAAGCGGTAGCGGTACCCAATAAAGGAAGAAAGTTCTTCGAGAGTTTTCCTTGCTACCCAACCAACCCAGCTACAGCGAATGTACATTGAAGCGTACATTGAATGGTCCTTCGAGCCGGATCCGTTGGAAAATCGGGAAAATTCTGAAGAAAATTCGTCGGCCCAGCAAGAATGCCAGTGACACGGCAGGAACTCAAGAGCCGTAAGGCATCGTCGGAAGAAACTCCGTCCACGTCAGAGGGTACCGCTACCACCTCCGCGACCGAAACCAGCGCGGAGACCGCTACCGCGTCCGCGTCGACAGCCACGGGGACTGTCACCACCGACACCACGGAGCGCACGACGACCACGGGTACCTCCGCGACGTCGGTGCGCTCTACAGCGCCATCCTCCGCGACAGTGAAGAGGACTGCGGGCGCCGCTACCGCCGCCGCTTCCGTCGCCGCCACCGTCGCACGCTCAACTACGCCCGCCGTCGCGCCGACGCTGCCAGCCGCCGCGACACAGATGGAACCCCCCGCCGCCAGGGAGGTTCCCGTTACAGTACAGGGGCGTACTCGAGATGCAGACACGTCTACAGTAAGGAGGAAGAAAACAGTCAACACAGAGGAGTCGAAGCAAGTACAGGTGCCCCGCCCCCCTAGCAAGAGGGGGGGTGGATCGACACACAGCAAGGCCAAGGCTCACAAGATAGCTAAGGCCAAAGAAGAGATGCTACGACTACAGATCGAATTAGCTGCCGCCCGTCTCGCCGCCCTGGAAGCAGACGATACAGAAGATGAATTAGTAGACGACGATGGTGCCTACGCCGAACCCGAAGCCGAAGTGACTGAACGAGTGGACAGCTGGTTGAAGAGCCAACGCCCACGCCCCGTGCTAGCGATCACCGATGCACCGCACTACCCAATAGAAGAGCCGGTGGTCAACGACGCGGGACAACAGAAGCAACAGGAAGCAATACTTCAGTCACCGGCGGGAGTACAGCCCGGCTTAACGGAGTTAGCCGAAGCAATTACACGCGCCGTCAAAGCAGCACAGCGCCCCAAGTTCATAGAGCTGCCAACGTTTGGAGGGTCACATCAAGAGTGGCTACCGTTCCGTGCCGCATACTACGAAACGGAAAACATGTTCACCACAGTGGAAAACACGAACCGTCTACGTAGAAACCTGAAGGGCAAAGCAAAAGAAGCTGTGGAGGGGCTTCTCATCACTAGCGCGCACCCAACAGAAGTCATGAAAACCCTGGAGTCAAGATTTGGAAGACCGGAGTCAATAGCGATGATGGAAATGGAAACGCTCCGCGGATTGCCACGTCTCACCGAGTCACCGCGCGACATTTGCATTTTTTCGACGAAGGTCTCCAACGTGGTGGCAACACTGAAGACTCTGAGCTGCGTGAACTACATGTACAACCCGGAAGTTTCGAAGACGGTGGTGGACAAGCTCACACCTACGCTGCGCTACAGATACTACGACTTCGCCGCAGCACAGCCGAAGGAGGATCCAGACCTACTGAAAATGGAGAAGTTCCTCAAGAGAGAAGCGGAGTTATGCGGGCCGTACGCGCTGCCGGAACAGGTGGCGCCACCTACATCAGCCACTCAACAGAAGAGACCACAGAAGATACATTAATACGACGCGCAATACTGATAATTCAGTGTATAGCTACACTGAATTATCAGTATTGCGCGTCGCTCCGAGTGTGTTCCAAGACCGTCTTGTTGAGCCCTCGTTGAGCGGATCAGTCTAGCTTTACATCCCGCAGTTCTTTCGCGGCTCGCGTCTCCCGCCGCCCGTCGCGTTCCCCGGTGCCAGTGGTACTCGCCGCACTCGTGCGGCTTGAGGAAGCGGCCGGGTTCGACCCGCGTCGGCGCCCCTGCGCCCCGCCCGCGAAAACTGCGTGGCCTAAAATCCCGCGCTTTTTAATGATAAAAAGCCGTCGGATTGCCAACACTAATCGTCAAACCTCATACCGAGCGGGGTCGACTGAGCGTGTACGCGGGCGCCTAAGCTGGGTCTCCCTTAGGGGTCTCGCCTGGCTGGGTAGCACGCGATTGCGCTCGGTCTCCCTGCAAGGGACGCAGTGTTGTTGCATCCACCGCTTTATCGCGATTATCGCCGATTCCATGCCATAATGTCCGACGAACCGCTTCGACCGCCCCGCCCGCAACGTGCGGGAAGCGGTAGGAAGGGTATCCCGCGTGCAATTGTACGCCGGGATATCTTTGACCAATCGGTCACCCCCTTCTCAACCGAGAGACGCCCAACCCCCATGTTGACGGCGCCCCCATCGCGTCTGTCCGACCCTTCGTCCTCGTCCACCAGTGAGGACAGCGAAGATGACGCCGAGACTCGGCCGATCACCACAGCCGGAACATTGGCTCCGGCAGGTGAGTTGGCCAAGCGCGCGCGCCCGAGCTCGTCCTCCTCGGGGAATACCGACGGCCAGGAGGACAAGCGGACGAAGCTGTCTGCCCGCTCAGCCCTACGACCATACCACTCGTCAGACGAGTCGCCGCGGTCACCCAGCCCAGCGGCTCGCCCCCGCGCTCGAGAGGTGCTCCCCCGCCCCCGCGGATCACCCCCACACCACAGCAGGAGGTGCGCCCCCCGCCCTCCGCCCCCGCGCCCGCAGGTGAGATGGCAAGTCATGCCGTCCCTGTCGCGCGCCCACCTACCACCGACGCGACGGCACATATCGCCGTCCCTGTCGCGCGCTCGCCGACAATGGATGCGACGGCACATATCACCGTCCCATCCAGTCAACCAACAGCATCGACCTCTCAAGCGGGGTCCGCAAGCTGGCCAAAGGACTCGACCAGCTATGCGGGCCTCGCCTCGCCCGTACCAATGGACCTGACTCGGCCGCCCTCCCCTCAGCCGAGCACCTCCTACGCCGCGACGGCCGCGGCGCCGTCCGCGCCACGCCGCACCCCACCGCCCGCGGAACACCGCTCGACCCAGCAAGCGGGCCGTGCGGCCCCGCCTGCTGCGCCTGCGGCTGCCCAGCCACCGCGCTCCGAATACCCGCCGCTAGTGGTCGAGTGCCTCCCAAACTGGACGAGGCACTTCCAGGCCATCCGGCGCGACCTGGGATTCGCGCCGAACGCCAGGCCGCTGGGCAGGGGAGTCCGCTTCCTGCCGCAATCCGCCGACGAGTTCCGGGCTGTGCAGCGCTACCTAACCCAGGCGGCGCTCCAGGACAGTACCATCTCATGGTACTGCTACAGCCCGGCGACCGAACGCCCGACCAAAATAGCGGTGCGAGGACTGCCGCTCGACACACCGCCTGAGGAGGTGGTCGCCGCCCTGCGCGACATCGGCTTCCCGGCGGAAAACGCGCGGCCTATCCCACCGAAAGCCGGCAAGCACGGCTGCACCTATTTCGTGCAGCTGGCGCACATGACCGGCGAAGAGCTCCGTCAGCTGTACGCTGTGACGGAGCTCCTCTGCATGCCCGCGGTGACCGTGGAGGCCTGGCGCGGAGGGACCAAGCCGCCCCAATGCCACCGGTGCCAGGCGTACGGGCACTCTTCCATCAACTGCCACCGGCCCTTCCGCTGCATCCGGTGCGCAGAAGCCCACCCGGTCGCAGACTGCCCGCACCCGCGCGATGTTACGCCCACCTGCGCGAACTGCGGGCAAAGCCATGCCGCGAACGACCGCCGGTTATCGCTGTACAAGCGAGAGGCGCGGAAGAGGGGCATCGCCTTGCCCCCGCCCCCGCCTCAAGCACCCGGCCGTCCCCGCCCGCAACCGCAACGCAGGCCCGCAGCGACCGCTGCGTCGGCCCCCGCAGAAGGCGCGCAGGCGACCGCCGCGCCGCGCGCCTCGCGCCCCCCATCACCCGTGAGAGCTGCCCCGCCCAACGCCGCTGGGGGCTCCACCACCACTCTCCCAGCGGCAGCCAACCCACCTACCGAGCGGGGACAGGCGCTGCGCGGTAGGCGCAGGAAGCGCAACCGCGGCCGCCGTCCCGCTCGCAACGAGCCAGCCGCCGCCTCCACGCCTCAACCGAGGCAAACGAGGCCACCGCCCACACAACCGGCCGCGCAGGTGCAATCCCAGGCACCTGCGCCGACTCAGTCTGCGCCGACCCAGCCTGCGCCGGCCCAACCTGCGCCGACTCAATCGGCCCCGACCGCCCCCACCACAACAGCCCGACCACAGTCGCCGACGCCTGCCGCTTCTCGGGAGCAAACTCGCCGCACGCAGCGGATTGCTCCTGAGAGGGCGCAGGAGCAAGCTCGCGTGCAACAGCAAGCGCGCGAGCAACAACCCGCGCCTTCACGCGCTGCACCACGCGCTGCGCCACGCACTGCTCCGCGCACTGCCCGGCGCGCAGCCCCACCTGCCGAGCAACACACCGTCCCCCAACCGCCTCCCCCCGCACCCCAACAGGGGGAAGCGAGACACAGCCCGGACATCATGGCCATAGTCCGGGTTGTGTTAGAGGCAATCACGACCGGGCTGACAACCTACCTGCAGGGACAGGGCGCAGTACAGGCGATCGCAGCGGGGATGGCGGTCTTAGCGCGACTCCCGTCCTGCTGAGGGTCCTGTACTGGAACCCGGGCGGCATCAGAGGCCACATCCGCGAGCTCACAACGCTCGCCCAGTCGCAGGATGTCCACGTCATCCTCCTGGGCGAGACCAAGCTCGCGGAACACGTCGAGCTCCGTATCCCGAACTTCTTCGTGTACCGGCGCGACGAAGTCTCTCCCCGGGGTCACGCCTTCAGAGGAACGGCGGCCCTGGTGCGGAGGGACATCGTACACGAGGAAGTTGAACACGCACCATACACATCCCTGCGTACGCAGGGAGTGCGTGTTCACACCGGTGAGGAGGAGCTCCTCCTGTATGCCGCCTACCGACCACCTACCACGACCTTCTGCAGCACCGACGTCCACACACTCCTCGAGTCGCACGCCCCCACACTAGTCGTGGGTGATTTTAACGCGAAGCACCAAGCCTGGGGCTCGCGCGTCATCACCCCGGCCGGAAGGGCTTTACTCGAGGACAGCGAGCGCCACCAGTACGGTATATTGGGTCCTGGAGCACCGACCAATATACCGTCAAACCCCCACTACCACCCGGACGTCCTGGACATCGTGCTGCATCACCGGATTGACCACCCCATCAGTGTCGAGCCACTCTATGACCTCGACACTGAACACCTGCCGATACTGGTCACGCTTAACCTCCAGCGCGACTTCACCATACCGCGTCCTCCCAGAGCCAAGACCAACTGGGAGAAGATCGCCGCCGCGCTGTCGGAGCTTGAGCTCGCAGGTCCCATCTCGACCCCAGTGGACGTTGACCGGGCCGCCAACACCATCATGGCGGCCATCCAGACGGCCAAACAGGAGGCCACTACCACCATGCCCCCCACTGGTCGACGTGACCTGCTTTCGAGCTCGCTCCGCGACATGCTGAAAAGGAAGCGCGCCCTGCGCAAACTATGGGCGCGCACTCGCTGTCCGACGGTCAAGCGTGACCTCAACCGTCTTGCACAGGAAGTGAGGCTAGCACTCGGCGCCCGCGAAGATGATGACTGGGAGAAGACCATCGACGCGGCAGCCGAGTCAGAAACATCGCTGTACCACCTGTGCAAGACACTCACCGGATCTGACTCACCCGTCTACCCGCTACTAGACAACCAGGGTAGGCGAAGATACTCCGCGCATGACCGAGCTGAGATCATGGCGGAGTATATGGAGAAGCAATTCACCCCCAACCCACCGGCCAACGACAACGCGCACAGGCACCACACAGAACTCGACCATCAAGTGCGGGAATTCATGTCGGCCCAGACTCCTCCGCTCCGGGGGGACGAGTTCATCTCCCCGTCTGAGCTGAGGAAAGCCGTCATCCGTCTCCCCAAACGGAAGGCGGCAGGCTACGACGGAATTCCGATCGCCGCACTTCAGCAGCTGCCAAGAAGAGCCCTCGTAGCGCTAGCGAGGCTCTTCAATGGCATACTCCGCACCGCACACTTCCCGGAGACCTGGAAGAGGGGGAAGGTGATCACCATCCCCAAACCGGGCAAGGACCGCCGCCTACCAGGGAGCTACCGCCCGATCACCCTACTGCCGCACATCGCCAAGCTGTTTGAGCGTCTGTTACTGCGAAGGCTCACCCCGTACGTCCGTTTACGGGATGAGCAGTTCGGCTTTCGCAGTAACCACTCCACGACGCTCCAGCTGGCGAGAGGACTTCACCACATCGCCAGCAAGACGAACAAGGGCTACTGCACCGTCGGGGTCTTTCTCGACATTGAGAAGGCCTTCGACCGTGTGTGGCACACCGGCCTGCTGGCAAAGCTCCTCGCCACCGACCTGCCACCCGCGATTGTGCGGCTGGTGGCCTCTTTCCTGGACGGGCGGTCCTTTCACGTCTCCGTGGAGGGCGCGGACTCCCAGCCGCGCCCCATCCGTGCGGGAGTGCCCCAAGGCAGCTGCCTCTCTCCGTGCCTGTACGCGTTGTACACGAATGACATCCCTACCCTCGCCGGACACCTGCGCGAGGGGGAGGAAGACGTGCTGTTGTCGCTCTACGCCGACGACAGCGCGTATCTCGCGTCGTCGTTCCACCAAGCCGCCGCCTGCAACAAGATGCAGCGCCTGTTGGACCTGCTTCCGGAGTGGCTGGACAAGTGGAGGATGGCCGTCAACGTGGGGAAGACGGCCGCGATCCTGTTCGGCATCCGGAAGCCATTACGTCAGCTCCGCTTCCGAGGGCAGGACATAGAGTGGCAAACTTCGGTGTGCTACTTGGGGTGCCGCATCGACCTCAGCCTGAACCTGATTCCCATGGTCAACCACGTGGTGAGTCAGGCTAAGGCGGCACTGTCGATGCTGTACCAAGTCCTCACCTCAAGATTATCACCGAAGACCAAGCTCCTCATCTATGGAGCCTATGTCCGCTCCAGACTGACGTACGCGGCCCCAGCCTGGTATGCGTACTGCTCAGCGTACCAGGCGCGCCGCCTACAGGTCCAACAGAACAAGTGCCTCCGCCTGATCGTTGGAGCTCCGAGGTACGTGAGGAACGATGTGATCCATCGCGACCTCAAGACGCCCACCGTGGAGGAGTACGTCCGTACACTGGCGCGGCGCATGTTCGCCAGCACCGACAACGGACCGTACGAGCACCTCCACGGCATCGCACCGCTAGCCAGCCGACCACCGACCGGGCGTCCTCTACCTCGTGAGCTCCTGCGATCGCCACCACCGAGGAGGCACGCAGGCGGCCACAGCGACGACGACGCGAGACCCACTGGACTTGACCTCAGCTCCGCGCACGGTGACGACATCATCGCCCATAGCGCGGAGCACTTCACCGGACTTGACACCGCCCCGCTCGCGGCGGCTATTTGCCCGCCAGCGACGCGGGGCCCCTGGCGATACACTGGCCCCGCGCTCGATGACGACCCTTTCGTCAGTAGCGCGGGGCCCCACACCGAACACGACACCGCTCCGCTCGCGGCGGCGACATGCCCGCCTGCGACGCGGGGCCCCTGGACCGACACCGGTCCCGCGCACGGCAGCGACCCTATCGCCCGTAGCGCGGGTCCACCCCCTGGACCTGACACCGCTCCGCTCGCGGCGGCAACCCTGCCCGCCAGCGAACGGGGCCACTGAACTGACATTCAGCCACAAGGCCCCTACTCAAGCTGAATAGGAGCCTCAGCCGCCGTGGATTGCCAAGACGGCTGAAAAACCAACACCGGGGAAGTGCTCTTCCCCGCGCCCCGCCCGGGTAATGAGGCTCTGCCTCGAAGCCCGTACCCTCCGCTGGCTATGGCCAACGAAGACGACCCTCGCATCAACAGAAGATACATAACGTTACAGAGAAGACGTACACACCCAAGTGCCCCATATGCGACGAAGAGCATATTACTACGGAGTGTGAACAATTCAAGAACTCAGATGCGAATGGAAGATGGGATATAGCCAAGTCCAAGCGCCTATGCTTCCGATGTCTTCGATACAGAAACAGAACCCATAGCTGCCGGGCTAAGGCGTGCGGTGTCAACAGCTGCAAGTACTTCCACCACAAGATGCTGCACTACACCAAGGCTCCGGAGAAAAAAGAAGACAAGGAAGCTACAGAAGTAATCAACTCCGCGTGGACTATTAAGAAGAAACAATCCTATCTGAAGATTATTCCAGTTCAAGTTGAGGGGCCCAAGGGAACATTCAACACTTTCGCCTTGATGGACGATGGGTCAACAGTTACATTGATCGACAACAGCGTAGCCGAGTGCATCGGAGCGACAGGACCCGTCGATCCTTTGAAGATAGAAGCCATCAACGACTTGAAGACATCGGAGTCGGCTTCGAGAAGAGTGAACATCAAGTTAAGAGGTCTCAACGATCATGAAGAGCGTGTACAAGCACGAACAGTGAAGAACCTTCAAGTGGCGTCACAGCGGGTTTCAAGAGAGTTGGTAGATGGCTGCAAACACCTGGCAGACATCCGCGACTACCTCGTATATGCAGATGTAAAGCCACGAGTGCTGATTGGGCAAGACAATTGGCATCTTCTGCTGACAACAAAAGTGAGAAGAGGAGACAACAACCAACCAGTGGCCTCTCTCACACCGCTGGGGTGGGTGCTACATGGCAGCCAGACTCGTGCCATCGGACGCAGCATCGACTTCGTATCACACGTCACAGAAGAAACAGAAGATAACCTGGACAGCCTCGTCAAGCAATATTTCGAGATGGAAGCACTCTGCATACAGCCTAAGAAACCGAAGGCAGATCCAGAAGAACGAGCACTTCGTATCCTGGAGAAGACCACTACAAGAACAGAAGAAGGAAGATATGAAACAGGACTTCTCTGGCGCAAAGAATATGTCACGTTCCCTGACAACTACGACAACTCACTGAAGCGACTCTTCAACATCGAAAAGAAGATCGATCGAGACCCCAAGCTAAAACAGAAGTATACAGAACAGATGGAAGCTCTCGTCTCGAAAGGATACGCTGAACTCGCTCCGAAACAGAAGACTGCAAGCAAGACGTGGTACCTGCCACACTTCGCGGTGGTCAACCCAATGAAGCCTGAGAAGCTCCGAGTGGTACATGATGCAGCAGCGAAGACGAAGGGAGTAGCTCTCAACGATATGCTACTCAAAGGACCTGATCTTCTACAGTCACTACCTGGCGTCGTCATGCGGTTCCGGCAACACGAGATAGCAGTCACAGCAGATATCAAGGAGATGTTCATGCAAGTCAAGCTGCGAGCCGAAGACAGAGATGCACTCCGCTACCTGTGGCGCGGAGAGCGACGAGACGACCAACTACCTGAAGAATATAGGATGACTTCGTTGATCTTCGGTGCATCAAGTTCTCCATCTACAGCAATCTACATCAAGAACTTGAACGCCAAACAGTATGAAGACACCCACCCTGAGGCTGCAGCTGCCATCATACAGAAGCACTACGTTGACGACTACTTGGACAGCTTCAGAAGCCTCGAAGACGCAGTGCGCATCACGAAGTCAGTGCGTGAAGTGCACTCAAAGGCCAGCTTTGAACTGAAACAGTGGAAGTCGAACTCACCACATTTATTAGAAGCATTGGGTGAAAGTAAACAGTCGGAGGATATGGAACTCTACAAGTCAGAAGAGAAGACAGAACGTGTACTGGGCGTTATTTGGAAACTCAACACAGACGAGCTCACCTTCAACCTCAACCTGGCACGCGTCGCACCAACGCTCATCGATGTCTCACCTTCGAGGATAATAAGCATGCGGTAATGTGCCCATTGAAAAACCATTTTGTGTACGGGATTACCATGAAAACAGCCGATTTCCAAAACCCAATTTCCAAGAAGCAATTTGGTACTTCAGTGTTAATAATTATGTGGCTAAAGTTTCCAGCCAGTTCTGTTCTGTTTATAGTACAGTTCTATTAAGTCAGTGAGATGTTTTATTACTAGAACGCCTAATGCCACGAAAATTGAGTTGGTTCAACCTGACTGATATCCTTTTTGTCACCAGTCAATCAATTAACCACTACCACCTACTGTCTGTCAGTAAATTCGCTAATTTATTTACAAGGTTTTTAACTCTTATGGTAATCTAACAAGAGTTAGAAATACATTAGAAAGTTATGTTTAGACAGACTCCTTTGGGAGAAACCACAACACTGCAGAACGACGACGCATCTCAAGAATTTGTTGCGTCGCACAACGTATCGTAATAGGAATATGGTAGAAAAATGTCTTGTCATGCGGCGCCGTTTTTGCGATGCGTCGTCGCACCGCAGTGTAGTTGTTTCGCCCTAAAGAAAATATTGCTTTTATTAAAATGTTGCTGTAAAACTTGTAGCTCACCTTAAACAATAACAACTATAGAAATCATGGCCGCGTGTAAAAGAGCTTAGAATACTGGCTACATTACCTCATGAACAGCCAGACTGAAATTGCATCCCTTCACAAAAACACCCAGTTATCAGATGAGATAATCATAAAGCAATTAGTAGTAACACGGGCAAAAAAAAACACACGTGTTAATACGGGAAGACTGGTAATAACACGGTACCGAATGGTAAAAATCGCTTAAGAATTTCTTTTGAGTATCTACGACAAAAACAATTCTCAATGCGAGACTATGCTTGCGTTGCAAAACCGGATACAGTAGTTTCAGCTGCAGGTCTCTTTCTTGATTCTATTGCGTGACTCAAACTCGATTTCTTTAAAATGTCTAACATCTCAGGGTATTATATATTTTTTTTGGCTGACATAGCGGACGTACAATGTTTGCTCCTCCATAAGTCAATAGATTCACCTCATTGTAACCTAGGTACTTTAATATATATATAGCTGCTCGTGCTGATTCACTGACTCACTGACTGATTGATCACCTCTCCTGTAAAATTTTGTATGAAAATATTTTTTTCCTCCGATGGTTTCGTATAGAGGACAAAAGTTCATTCGGAGGAAAATTATGGAGAGAGCTGATGATTGAGGATTTTGGAGACGGATGAGGAGCACGGCCAGGGTATTGAAGATAGGTGGGGGGTGCTCGAACAAATGTCACTCGAAACCTCATCCAATTGGCAACGAGCTGAAAAAAAATCCAAAATGGCGGAAAAAAGATGGCGGCCATACAAATTTCGTCGGTGTCTATCTCGGAGAGTATAAAAGATGGAAGAATGGTTTCCTTGCAAAAGCTGATCAGGACCCAAAGGTCTACTTGACGAACAGAAAAAAAAATTCAAGATGGCGGAATTTAGTTTTCAATACAAAATATATGGGGAATATTGAAGAGACTAGAAGCCGGGAATCATGCAAGACTTTGATACGGTTCCATTTCAAGATTTGTTTTTATTGAAGAATTTTCATTATGACAAATGGTGACATATGATGATCGAGGGTTTGGAAGGTGGGTGAGGAGTACGGCCTTGGTAATGAAGATAGGTGGGGGTGCTCGAACAAAAGTCACTCGAAACCTCATCCAATTGGCAGTGAGCTGAAAAAAAATCCAAAATGGCGGATTCAAGATGGCGGCCATACAAACTTCAACGGTGTCTATCTCGGAGACTATAAAAGATGGAAGAGTGGTTTTTGATAGAAAATGATTAAGACCTAAAAGTCTACTTGCCGAGTAGAAAAACCGCGGTCCGCTTGCGGGCCGCGCACCCACGCGCCCTACTAGTTAATATATATATAGCTGTTCGTGCTGATTCACTGATTCACTGACTGATTGATCACCTCTCCTGTAAAATTTTGTATGAAAAATTTTTTTTTCACTTATGGTTTCGTATAGAAGACAAAAATTCATTCGGAGGAAAATTATGGAGAGAGCTGATGATTGAGGATTTCGGAGACGGGTGAAGAGCACGGTCAGGGTATCGAAGATAGGTGGAGGGTGCTCGAACAAATGTCACTCGAAACCTCATCCAATTCGCAATGAGCTGAAAAAAAATTCAAAATGGCGGAAAAAAGATGGCCGCCATACAAATTTCGTCAGTATCTATCTCGGCGAGTATAAAAGATGGAAGAGTGGTTTCTTGGCAAAAGATGATCAGGACCCAAAGATCTATTTGATGAATAGAAAAAAATCCAACATGGCGGAATTTTTTTTTCTCCATACAAAATATATGGCGAATATTGAATAGACTTGAAGCTGAGAACTATGCAAGACTTTGATACGGTTTCTTTTCAAAATTTGTTTTTATAAAAGAATTCTCATTCTGACAAATGATGAGATATGATGATCGAGGGTTTGGAAGGTGGGTGAGGAGCACGGCCATGGTAATGACGATAGGTGGGGGTGCTCGAACAAAAGTCACTCGAAACCTCATCCAATTGGCAGTGAGCTGAAAAAAATCCTAAATGGCGGATTCAAGATGGCGGCCATACAAACTTCAACGGTGTCTATCTCGGAGAGTATAAAAGATAGAAGAGTGGTTTTTTGATAGAAAATGATCAAGACCTGAAAGTCCACTTGACGATAGAAAAACCGCGGTCCGCTTGCGGGCCGCGCACCCACGCGCCCTACTAGTTATATATATAAGCAGGGGCGGATTCTAATAGAAATTATATTTATTCACGCTACATTGGAAGGCTTAACAACACATTACTGCTGGGTTTAAATAAGGTTTTAGAGTAATTTAATTAAATAAGCAAGGGTGGAAGTTAGAATTTATTTTATACTGTCTGATACCCGCAACTTCGTCTTAGGGTTTGTATCTTGATTTTTCGAAAATGCCGTGGATTAACCAAGATAAAAATAGCCTTACTATTCGTAATTCCAGCTCTGCTGTGAAAGTCCTATCAAAGTCGGTTCAGCAGTCTAGTAAATAGGGGCGACTTTTCGATGAATTTTGTACATATTCCTGTTATTACAATAGATAACAAAAAGGTGATGGGTTCAATAATAAAGCAAGGTAACAAAAGGAATACTACGACATAATCTATATATATACTAGTGGTTCGCCCCGAACTGAGACCTCGCGGTATCCCATAATTCCCATAAGGTAGTTTTAACTATATTATATTGTAATTAAAACGCGCCGAATCTGATGACGTCAATCTTCATCTGCTTTCGTGGATGGGATGCGTATTTACAATATTAAAGACAGCGCCATCTAGTAACAGTATAGTGAAGTTTTGTTAAAAACATTGATGCCCATTAAAACTTAAATAATTTCGTTTATAAAATCGAAAATAGCTGAAGCAAATAGTCTTATTCTTAAATTTCCCGACGATGTTGTAGTTATAGCTCTGTATCGATCACCTTCATATAAAAATATTAACATTTTTCTTAATAGTATTGATCAAGTTCTTAATCTTTTAAAGGTCTTTAAAAATATTATTATGGTTGGGGACATTAATATAAATTTACTTCCGGATAGTAATGATATAAATGCAGATTCTTACCTAAATCTTCTTGCATCTCACGGCTTGCTCCCCGGTCACCTTCTTCCCACCAGGTCGAATAACTGTCTGGACCATGTCATATTTAAATCTCCAAATTACGGGACTACTTTAGTCCTTGAGGTTGTTATCACTGATCATGCACCAGTTTTATTCTTTTGTGATGCTAAAGTTAAATCGCAATCAGTAAACCGCACATGTCTTCGTATGGACATTAAAGCTATAGTTTCCAATTTGGAGCAGGCTGATTTTTCTTCGATTTTAACATCCTCCGACCCAGAATATGCTACTGATACTCTTGTTACACTAATCTCTGCTATCATAAAAAATCAATCTCACATTGCCATTATTTCAAGCAAAAAGAGGATTTTAAAACCGTGGATAACTCCTGGTCTGCTGAGATGTATTCGTCATAGAGATAATTTATTTCGAAAATCTAAAAAAGACCCAAGTAATCTGGTTCTAAATAAGACGTTTACTCGATATCGAAACTTTTGTAACAATTTATTAAAAAAATTAAAACGCGAATACGAACGTAACGAATGGCTGAAAGAAATCCGGCTAAAACGTGGAAACTAGTCAAGAAAATCGCTAATATCAATGTTCTCAAGTCCAACTCTCCTGACTTGCTGAAACTGTGTACCGAGCCATCGACTTCAGTAAATAGAGTTAATGAATTTTTTGCAAAGATTGGTAAGACCCTCGCCCAAAAAATTGTCCAGCCTCCAATTGATGAATTAAAGGAGGTTTTACCTCCCATCCCGACACGGTTAAACTCAATGTCATTGCTTCCTGTAGACAACAAGGAAGTGGAACTTATTATATTTAATTTAAAGGAGAAATGTGCTGTTGGCTGGGATGGCATTCCCTCTTCCATAGTTAAAGCTGCTGCCCATACGTTGGTTCCTATCCTTACCTACATTTTTAATCTTTGTCTTACTCACGGGGTTTTCCCACGAGCCTTTAAAAAGGCCCTCGTGCACCCTATCTATAAAACTGGAGACAGGGGCAGTATCGATAACTATAGGCCCATATCGGTCCTCACTACCTTATCAAAGATTTTTGAAAAAATCTTGAATAAAAGATTAGTTAATTACTTGGCTGTAACCGACATTCTCTCTGAAAATCAATTCGGGTTCAGGGTGGGTAAACCTACTGAAGATGCTGTAGTGACGCTAACTGATCACATTGCTAGAAATTTTGACAATAAGCTTAAAACTGTGGGCATATTTCTGGATCTCTCAAAAGCCTTCGACACTGTGTCTGTCTCATTGTTATTAAATAAGCTTGAACGCATTGGCATACGAGGGATTGCTCTCGATATCTTCAAAAGTTACTTGTCCGAGCGGTCACAATGTGTTATTATAGATAATCACACTAGTGACTCGGAATCAGTACATTTCGGAGTTCCTCAGGGTTCTGTGCTTGGACCTACATTATTTCTTATTTATGTTAATGACTTGTGTTCCCTTCGCCTATCACACTGCAAAATCATCACGTATGCCGATGATACAGCTTTAATTGTTAGCGGTAATAACTGGAATGAAGTCTGTAATCACTCTGAACTAGCCATTAAAACTGTTATGAAATGGCTAAATCGGAACCTTCTTACATTAAACTTGTCCAAAACTAAGTTTATAACCTTTGCCCCTAACACACTTACCCAAGCTCCTATCTCCTTCACAATACGTGCTCACGGATGTAATGGCTCTAATCCTACCTGTAATTGCAAAGCCCTTGAACGCACCTCCTGTATCAAATACTTAGGTGTTTTGGTAGATTGCTTCTTATCTTGGAAACAACATATTGCATCAGTCTCTTCGCGCACAAGAAAATTAATGTTTGTTTTTAAGAATATAAGAAACGTAGCTGACCCCAAATGCCTTAAATCCGTTTACTATGCCCTCGCTCAATCAATCCTTTCATATTGTATAACCGCTTGGGGTGGTTCACCAAAAACGCTTATGCTACGGATTGAAAGAGCTCAGAGGGCAGTTTTAAAAGTAATGCTCGGTAAGCCCATACTCTTTCCTACTGCTGAGCTATATTCTAGTTGCCAGCTGCTCACAGTCCGGCAATTGTTCATCTTGCATACGGTGCTACGCAAACATTCTGAACTGACCTACGATCCTAACCTATTTACTATGAAGCGGAGAACTCATATGGTTTGCGCCCACAGACCTCGCCGGACCGCTGTTGCCGGTCGGCATTATTTTTATTTTGGTGGCTTAATATATAATCGAGCAAATAAAATACTAAATATATATCCGTTAACACTAGATAAATGCAAACACAAGTGTTCAGAATGGCCTCGAGCCCTCACTTATGATGAAACGGAAGTCCTTGTAAAGCTGAGTCAATAAATGTTACACGCCGAGTTTCTTGCTGGTTCTTCTCGGCAGGAACGGCATTCCGAACCAGTGGTAGACTCATTGACGATTTAAAAGTACTTGTAAAAGTTTATTTGAATAAAAAACATTTCTATTCTATTCTATTCTACTACTCCACTAACATTCACACACACACACACACACACACACACACACACACACACACACACACACACACACACACACACACACACACACAACACACGTGCGCGCGCGCGCACGCGCACACACACACACATACACACACACCCACACACACACACACACACATACTCACTCTCACTCACACCCAAACACACTCACCTCTCACACCAATTACCTGACACCCAATACATTGCAAACACGCACATGCACTGTCAACAATCTACAACCACAATCTAACACTTTAAAATTTGTCTTTTTTCTAAATTTTCTAAATTTTATTTTATTTAATACGAGTAAGTATATAATTTTGCTTGTACTTTGTAATAATTACATATTATAAATCTTTTATTTAATGGACGAGGAGGGCGATGATCACCGCAACACAGTTTATACTTCTGCGGGATCATCGTTCAAATCTGTTATAAAATCATTTGTAATTTTGGGAAAAATAAACGATTATTATTTTTTATATATCTTGACTCTCACACCCGCGTACAATATAAATACATATAAAACCAAAGGGAAATATAATAAACATATAAATATACACATATAATAAACTTACACATATATTACATAAATAAATACTTGTAGCGGGCGGAGGATTACGCCCCGGCAGGGGAGACCAGACGGCCGGGGGTCAGGGCGACAGGCTGAGAAACCGACGGACTATCCTAGCCGAGTCTAGCAACACCGCTTTCTGCATCTTGGCCGCGAGCGAACTGCCACGGAACCCCAGTCGCCTCAGATGGTGAGCGAGGCTGACTGGGATCAACCCATTCGCAGAAATGACGATTGGGATGATTTCAGTGGACTCCACATGCCACATGCTGGCAACCTCGTGAGCCAGATCTAGATACTTTCGTTTTTTCTCCGTCTCCGCTCTCACGAGGTTTTCATCATGTGGGATGGTGATGTCCACTAAAAACACCCTCGACTGTGCCCGGTCCATCAGCACGATGTCAGGCTTATTCGCAAGAATAGTCCTGTCCGTGATGACGGACCGGTCCCAATAGAGCCGGACTCCGTCACTCTCGAGTACTGGCACCGGTGTGTACCTGTAGTACGGCACTCTCTCATCCAGGAGACCGTACTTCAGAGCAAGCTCTTGGTGAAGGATTTTGGCCGCTTGGTTATGTCTGTGCAGATACTCAGTGTTAGCAAGAGCCGAACATCCTGAAAGCACATGCCTGAGTGACTCACCGGGATGGCGACACGCTCGACAGATGTCATGAGTGCCATCCTTCAAGATGTACTTTCGGTAGTTCCGCGTCTTAACCACCTGATCTTGTATTGCACACACAAAACCTTCGGTTTCCCCAAAGAGGTCACCGAAGCGCAGCCATTGCACGGACGCTTTTTTATCTACGTGAGGCTCATTAAGAGCTTTAAAAAAGCGTCCATGCAACTCCCTCTCCTTCCATACGGTTTCTGCCACTCGAGTTTGGCCAAAGATAGGGGAGTGAGTCCTTTATCACATTCTATGACGTCTCTATACATTGGACACTCCCTCTTCGTCTCAAAGTAGGTTCTGAGGCTGGATATCTCCCGATTATGCATGGTCTTGACGCTTAATACGCCTCGACCACCACACTTTCGGGGTATTATTATTATTTTTTATATATCTTGACTCTCACACCCGCGTACAATATAAATACATATAAAACCAAAGGGAAATATAATAAACATATAAATATACACATATAATAAACTTACACATATATTACATAAATAAATACTTGTAGCGGGCGGAGGATTACGCCCCGGCAGGGGAGACCAGACGGCCGGGGGTCAGGGCGACAGGCTGAGAAACCGACGGACTATCCTAGCCGAGTCTAGCAACACCGCTTTCTGCATCTTGGCCGCGAGCGAACTGCCACGGAACCCCAGTCGCCTCAGATGGTGAGCGAGGCTGACTGGGATCAACCCATTCGCAGAAATGACGATTGGGATGATTTCAGTGGACTCCACATGCCACATGCTGGCAACCTCGTGAGCCAGATCTAGATACTTTCGTTTTTTCTCCGTCTCCGCTCTCACGAGGTTTTCATCATGTGGGATGGTGATGTCCACTAAAAACACCCTCGACTGTGCCCGGTCCATCAGCACGATGTCAGGCTTATTCGCAAGAATAGTCCTGTCCGTGATGACGGACCGGTCCCAATAGAGCCGGACTCCGTCACTCTCGAGTACTGGCACCGGTGTGTACCTGTAGTACGGCACTCTCTCATCCAGGAGACCGTACTTCAGAGCAAGCTCTTGGTGAAGGATTTTGGCCGCTTGGTTATGTCTGTGCAGATACTCAGTGTTAGCAAGAGCCGAACATCCTGAAAGCACATGCCTGAGTGACTCACCGGGATGGCGACACGCTCGACAGATGTCATGAGTGCCATCCTTCAAGATGTACTTTCGGTAGTTCCGCGTCTTAACCACCTGATCTTGTATTGCACACACAAAACCTTCGGTTTCCCCAAAGAGGTCACCGAAGCGCAGCCATTGCACGGACGCTTTTTTATCTACGTGAGGCTCATTAAGAGCTTTAAAAAAGCGTCCATGCAACTCCCTCTCCTTCCATACGGTCTCCCGGTCAGAGGTGCTTAGTACCACCGGTTTCTGCCACTCGAGTTTGGCCAAAGATAGGGGAGTGAGTCCTTTATCACATTCTATGACGTCTCTATGCATTGGACACTCCCTCTTCGTCTCAAAGTAGGTTCTGAGGCTGGATATCTCCCGATTATGCATGGTCTTGACGCTTAATACGCCTCGACCACCACACTTTCGGGGTATATACAACCTCATAACAGACGATTTGGGGTGGTGCATGCGGTAGAGAGTCATAGTCGTGCGGACTTTTCTATCCAGTGCGTCTAGTTCGGTCTGAGTCCATCTGAGTACGCCAAAGGTGTACATGAGAACGGGCATGACCCAGCCGTTATATGCTCGGACCTTATTGGCACCCGACAAATAGCTTTTACAAACTTTTGTCAGGCGGCCAAAAAAGACCTCGCAAACTGACTGTTTCACGTCCGCCTCCTTTACCCCCACGGATTGTGACATACCCAGATACCGGTATGACTCAACTTCAGAGAGGGTCCTGATGTTGGATGGCTCAAGATTGATCTCAGCCGAATGAGTAACCTGTCCCCTCTCCACATGTAAGACCGCACACTTGTCTAGTCCAAGCTCCATCCTGATGGAGTTACTGAACTCAGTGGTGATATTCAGCAACTCCCTCAGGCGGGTGGCATTGGGTGCTAGCAGCTTGAGGTCATCCATGTAGAGAAGGTGAGGCACTTTTGTCCCTCCTCTCCGAAACTGAAAGCCTGTCCCTGATCTCTCCAGCAAAGAGCTGAGAGGGTTCAGCGACAGACAAAACCATAAAGGACTCAGACAATCGCCCTGGAAGATACCCCGCCGTATCTTGATCTGGTCACCCGCAGCCGCCAACCGCTCGCCATGGAGACAAAGAATCGTACTCCATTGCCCCATACACTCTCCGAGGAAGTCTCGAACTGTACTATCGACTTTGTACAGCTCAAGGACCCTCAAGAGCCATGAATGGGGCACCGAGTCGAATGCCTTCTTATAGTCAATCCAGGCGGCAGAGAAATTCCGGCGATTGCGTTTGACCAGTTGGCCCGCGACGGAGTCGATGAGAAGGAGCTCCTTAGTACCACGACCACCGCCCCGACATCCGTTCTGAGCCTCAGACATGATGTTGTTCTCGTCTACGTGACGGGAGATCTTAAGGCTCAGAACGGATGTCAATGTCTTATAGATGGTAGTAAGACATGTGATGGGGCGGTACTTAGCTGAGTCAGCGGTATCGGTTGACTTAGGAGCTAAATGGGTGATCCCGGTGGTGAAAAGGCTCGGGAGTGCCCTTTGCTCGAGAGCATCTTGGAATTGTCGAGCCAAAGTAGCATGGCAGAGCGAAAAACCCTTCAACCAGTAGTGATGCAGCCCATCGGGTCCCGGACTTTTCCAGTTCGGGGCCCGGCGCACCGCACCAGCTACATCCTCCGAAGAGATGGTGACGGGGTTCATCGGCTCTATTGAGGCACATGCTTCCTCTACCGCCGCAATCCAAGGGCCCTCCTCATGCTCCACCTCTCTTGACCATACACTTCGCCAAAAGGCGACGAGGTCAGCCGGGCTCGGCCGCTGAGAGGTAGAACAGACTGCTGGGCACTCCAGTTTTTTATAGAACCTTTTCTGATCACTCGAGAACAGGCGATTTTGCTGAAAGCGCTCGACTCTTTCCGAGTATCGTCGGATGCGGTTCCCCCATGCAGCAATTTTCTGCTTCAGGTCGTCGATGCGCTCCGTTAGTTTTTGGGCTATATCGGGCTGATCTAGCCACACCCCGAGCCCATTAAAGGCTATTCTAACGGAGCGCACAATCCTTGGCCTAGTGTTGCCCGACCTGAAACTCTGCAGTCTGCCAATGAGAGCTCTGGCCAGGGTGATACGGTGTTCTATTCTCCTTTTCCAGGCTGGTTCCGTGCTGCGCCTTAGAGTAGCGCGTCCACGTTCCTGGGTCTTGACACCCATGAAACGGTGAACAGCTAAGGCCGCACCAAAGAGAATAGAAGCCGTATCAGCCAGGCCAGTGCTGCGCTCAAGGTATTGAGGCAGCATTTGGTTTATGGCCTCAATGACATCCCGCGTCGCTACATTTAATGTGAGCCGGGAGAGCCGCGGACGGATCTCTAGAGGAGCACTCCGGATCTCTGAAATCGCCTCTTCTAAAATCCTTCCCATCCGCTCTATGTCAAGGGAGACTGTTCCCTCCGTGTCCTCCTCCACAGGCAAATCTTGCGCGATAGCGTCGGTCTCTTCGCGGACAGGTTCCGCCAGAGAGACAACTTGCTCTGTGGTTGGGGTTGTCACCTCGGGAACAGCCTCACGTCGTAACCGTTCGAGCTCGGTAGCGCTAAAGATGTTCGAGCGCTGAATATACCGAGCCCGGTCTGCCAGGTTTTGTTCCGTGACAGTCAGTTTCGGCTCCAGCAGCAAGAACTCGCGGTACATTGCCGCTCGGTAGCCAGTCCGTCCGGTTTCCCCTCCTGTCGCCCTGTAGTACGCACGCATGACATTCTTGTTCATTTGAGATGTCCATCTCATGCGGCGCACTCCACCAGCGGCGGGCTCCGAAGATTGGGTCCTTGAGGACCCTGTCGGTGCCAAGCCCTCTGGTGGGGATGATGGATTGGCCGGCCGCCGAGGTGGCAGTGGCGGCCGGCTGGTGTGACTGGCGGTCCGCATGCTGTCACGTCCAGCGCCAGTCCCAGACGCGCCCTGGCGCCCCCCAGGCAGCGGCCCTGTTCGCGCATTCTCATTTCTGTCCATCATCATAAAAGGGGGGGTGGGGGGTGAGTGGCAGTTACGTCACTCGGGGTCCACTCAGGTCCCCAAGGAGGCTGTTTTAGAGCCAGCTCGCTCGGTTTGGGGGAACCTAGATGTCATTTGGTTCCCCAATTCCCTTAGTCGCCTCTTACGACACCCATGGGATAGGAAGGGGTGGCAACATTCTATTCTGCCGGTGCCACACGGCGTTTATTATTATTATTATTATTATTATTATTATTATTATTATTATTATTATTATTATTATTATTATTATTATTATTATTATTGTTTCTTTATAATATTTATCTAATCTTAGTATTTGTTGTTCAAGTACAGAATATAACTCAAATTATGTGTAAGTTTCAATTTTTAAAATAAAGTGGTTTTAGAGATCTAGCCTCGAATAAAATCTCCACTTTGAAAGCCCCCCATTTCGTCAATTTTAGGAAAAAAAATTAAAAAAAAAATACTTTTGTACTCTGTTCCAAATTATCTTTAAAATGAGGTACTGTAACCCTAAGAAACGCAAAAAATTTTTTTTTTCTTCGCATTCGCTTCTATGAGAGCCCCCCTGAAATAAAGATTTTTATAACTTTTTAAGCCATTTTCGGCTGGAGGCCATCGGTTTACATATCATATCTAAAATTGAAGTAATTACGTTCAGTAATTCAGAAGTTATAAGGCTCTGACAGACGGACGGACGGACAAGTGCAAATCGCTCTAGTAAACACAGAGACCTTCGCTTCGCTCGGTCGAAAAGAAAGTGGTGTTAGTTACACTATTTATAACTCAAGAACGGATGAACCGATTTGGCTGAAAATTGGTGGAGAGGTAGCTTAGAACCAGGAGACGGACATAGGATAAGTCAAGTCACTATAAAACGTGGTATAAGAAAAACGCATCTGACATGGAATAACAAAACGCAAATGACAGTGGAATAACAAAACGTAAATGACAGCTAAACGTAATTTTGTCTTTGGTTAAGTATGTTAAAAAATTTGACAATTCTAAAAAGTGTTTTGTTAAAGCATTACTGATATTATAAATGTGAAAGTGTGTTTGTTTGTTGGTTTGTCCTTCAATCACGTCGCAACAGAACAGCGGATTGATGCGATTTTTTGCATGGGTATAGTAATGCATGTAGTAGTGGTTCCTCAGACCGGGAGAGCTACTTTTTATCTCGGATAATGAAAGAGTTCCCGCGGGATTATTAAAAACTAAATCCATGCGGACGAAGTCGCGGGCATCAGCTAGTATTTAATAAAAATTTAATAACTTATTTTCGATGGTTTTTGTACTTTTAAAAAGACGTTATAAGTATAACACTTTCATTAAATATCACCATGAATGTTATAATTAAATTGAGTATAGTGTGCAACGATCAAAAACTGTACAGTGTCAAAGTGCGATTAACGTGCATTCTGTACATTTGACTTTAACAGTGCTAATGACAGTTAACATGTGCCAAGTGTTGTTATAAAATGTTAAACGGGACAGACAAGGGGGGCCTTTCTCTGCAATCGTCACCAGTGAAAGTGTCCCCCTCCCCGGTGAGGGCCTCGTCGAGTCCAGTGAGGGCCCCTTCATCTCCTTTAAAGTCATCATTATCGCCAGCGGGGAAGCAAAGGTCACCTAGGAGGTGTCAGTTCGCCCCGCCCGTGGAAGATGCAAGGGACAAATGTGGAACTTCGTGGTTATGTCGCCGAGGAGCTGGGGCGGAAGGAACGGAGGAGTCCGGGTCAGAGTCACCGGGCCCCAGCGCGCCGTTGCCCCAAGGCTGTGAAGACTCTGCCCCGCCCCCAAAAAACTGCTACAGACTTGTTATGTTGGGGTAAGTAAACTTAAAATCTAACGTTATACTAAAATTACAGCCGAATACTAAAACTGTTCAAAACGCAAAATGACAATGTTTTTGACATTAAATTTGGAACGTGATTCTATTCAATGTCTCTAAGTGTGAGAATTATAAATGTCACTCTCAATCAGCTCAGACTCAAGACTGCGTTAAACGAGACAGATTTATGTCAAGACAATATTATTATCTTTGTCTCTCTATCTTGAGTTTTGAGCAGAGCCAGAGTACGTTCTATAGATCTCAACCTAAGTGCCTCATCATCTTTTATTTTGTTACTAGGTATTATAGGTATAATTTAAGTCAGTTTATTAAATTTATTCCACGGTTAAATGTTACTCAACTTTGGCGAAATCGACAAATAAAGAGTTTTTAATATTTTGAATTAAGTGAGTTAAAATAATTATATTACCTATTTTATATTTAATAATATCTGTACCCTTTTTAAATACGGTACGATAATATAACAATTTAAAACAAGTTAACTTATGCATAAATGTTATTTTTAATATCTTTTAAGCGTAGCACTAAGTATTAGCAAGAGTAGCAATAAGTTTCTTTTTCACATAAATACTGTCTACTCGATCACGCAAAAAATACTACGTAAGTATCTATATTCGACCGAAGAATAATTTTAATAAATATAAAGCGGAACCGGGCTTCAATAAAATGCTAATTAAAGTGCAGTATCTCGTCGACCACTCTCTGGTTTGTGTTCCTTGAAAACAACTGAACCAATTTGTCCAAATTGAACCGAACAATACACTCTCTGGTACGAGTACAGCTGTTACAATTTGCTCGATTAAATTATACGGCCGAAAGCTTGAAAATACAGTTTGAAGCATCATCATGTCGATTTTTTCGATGACGTCGAAATTAAATTCTATATATTTTAGTAGCTCATGCCCGCGACTTTGTCCTCGTGGATTTTATAAATCCTGTGGGAGTGCTTTAATTTTCTGGTATAAAAAGTAGCCTATGTCCCCTCCCTGGTCCTCAATTACACCCACGCAATAATCACGTCGATCCGCAGGCGATCGATCGTATCGATGGCGTGATTGAATGATAAAACCAATAAAGAAACACACTTTCGCATTTATAATATTAGTAAGGATTTTCATACTCAAAATCGTCAATACTCTACCACCGCCGGTTTAAAAGCAGATTCTTCTGAGAAGAGCTAGCAAGAAAGTTAGCAGATATTTTTTTCAAAAAAAAAATGTAGCTTAGTCAACCTAATGACATTGTGGATATCTGAATGCAAAAAAGATCAAGCATGCAAGGGAATTAATTAATTGTATAATAACCTCCGCTTGACTTTGTGTTTACACCTTGTTTTGTGTGAAGGCAGATACTTATTCAAATTCTTTCAGTAACTTGTAATAGGGTATACCGAAAGGATTTTTGGGCTACATTGAACATTAATAGCTTATGATGCTAGTCGGAAAACTGAGAATTTCTTGAAAAGGAACTCCGGTTTTTTTTCTTTTTGGAGTTGAATAGATGAATAGAAAAAGGGAAAAATAGAAAGGGGTTAAGTACTTTTTTATCCCGGAAAAACAAAAGGTCCTCTCGGGCTATTTTAAAAACGTAGCATGAGATCTACGAGAACGAAAAAGCGGGCCAAAGTTTACCAATAGGTACTAATCAACGGTTTCAAATCAAACCTAACATAACATCAATTTCCACTCACTAGCCGCCAATTTGCCTAAATTCCATTTTAGATTAGTGCGGTCGGTGAACACAAACAGATACTAGTAAATACGCGTAGATTATGGATAAAATGTTTTAACAACTTAAATGTTTTAACGAAAGGTTGATTATCATTTATGGGTGAATACTTTAATAGACTTACCTCTTTCTACTCAAATAAATAAAGCCTTTATAAGTATGTGCAAGCTAACTTTTTCGTATTCAAATTTTGTACTCGGTCCGGTATTAGAGGCTTTGGGCCCTACCACTAACGCTTAGGTACCTATTATTTCAAATATTGGATAGAAGCAGGCCTTCATGACTAGCAAGAAAAGGTTAGAATTATTTTGCTATAATCCGTCAACAGAAAAAAATCTATTCTATCTATCTATATATGCAGTTACAAGCTAAGCACCGCTCACCTTCCCAACCAAGCAAGAAAGCCAAGTTCCCGCGCAAGCCATGCCACCACCACTCACATGCACCACCATACAAGACTTTTATACTACTCTCGACGCACGTTTCGCCCCGACACCGGACCATCCTCAGAAGATGTAGACTTTACAATGCAGTATAATGTCTAGTGACGTTCGTTTTCGTGTCGTGGAAGGTGAACAGTGCTTAGCTTGTAACTGCATGTTTGACCATACAGATTTTTTTCTGTTGGCGGATTATAGCAAAATAATTCTAACCTTTTCTTACCTATTATTTCAGTATTATTTTAACATGTCACAAGCTTAATTTGTATGTCATCTCAAAACAATATTGAAATTAACGTTGGTGTTAAGGTGACCCCTGTTCGGAAGACATGTTACATTGTCTGTTTCAGCTGAAACATCTAGTACATGATCGATCGAAGGTCCCATACCAAAACACTCAGACATTCTACAATAGATCCTTGCCAGCAATAAATCAACGCTGACAATCCATATCGCACCAAATTGCAAATTCCTATTTGAAGTGTTCGTTCTGATTACCATCGCCGTCGAGAGCCTTGCGATGTATGTGGCCAAACACGGTGTTTGTCTTCGTACTTTATCGAATGAGATAGTGCCTATTAGGTTTATTATTCTTCTAAAATTTCTCTTTTTTTTCTTTCAATGTTCAATCGATTTAGGTCTGTACGTTGATGTGAATCCGAAATGAGGAGATCCTTAGGAGAACCAAAGTGACCGACATAGCTCAGCGAGTCGTGAAACTGAAGTGGAAATGGGCCGGGCGCATAGTTCGAAGAGCTGATGTTCGTTAAGGTCCCAAGGTGCTGGAGTGGCCACCCCGCACCGGGAAGCGCAGTGTTGGCAGAGCCCCCACTAGATGGATCGACGACTTCAGACGAGTCGCAGGTAGCCGCTGGAAGCATGCGGCGCAAGACCGAGGCCTGTAGAAGCCCATGCACTGCCCCAGCACACTTTCGTATTTACAACTAGGAGATGCCCGCGACTTCATAGCTCCATTCAAAATTTCAGCCAAATCCGTTCAGTAGTTTTTGTGACACACACACACACACACACACACACACACACACACACACACACACACACACACACACACACACACACACACACACACACACACACACACACACACACACACACACACACACACACACACACACACACACACACACACACACACACACACACACACACACACACAACTTTCGCCTTTATATGATAAATTAGTAAGGATTAATAAGGATTAGTATTTTTGTTTGCATTTTAACTCATTCATGATCAGTCGGGTAAATAATCGAATTAAAAACGCAGATTTTCTGCTCCTACATTATTAGGATACGGTAGGAGGTGATTGCCTAGTGTTTGTTTTGAGAATTTAGCCATTCACAAATAGACTAACCCATTGAAACTGTTTTTATAACTTCGAGATCAATACTTACTTACAATCATCGATGCTTACAATAAAGCTTACAATAGATGCATTTTGCAGGAGTGCATTTGTATTTTTTTTATCGGTATCATCTTATGCTATGTTGTTATTTTACCTACGTTATTTTGAATATCTAACTTATATCACTTAAGGTTGATTATACGGGTCTGCCCGCGAAATTCAAGTTTAAATTCGTTTTTCGTAATTTGTAAACTAATACGACAAAGTAGGCTTATGGCATTCTAATTGCGCCAGTGGCAGTATCATATTCACAGGTTGATATAAAAATCTTTACTTGAAAGTGTCCAGTTTAAGAAATTAGGCAGAATATCGAGTTGGACATGAGTTACTCACAAATTAATCGATATTCTGAATCTAATAATAATATTCTGAAATATAATATAATAGTTAATAAAAATTGACAAATATTTATAATCATTGATTTATCGATAGTTCATCAACTATATATGGCGCGTTTTCGACCGGAGGCACCGGTTGACCTGAAGTGATGCTGTGACCGCGCGCTCTCCGCCCTCTATCTCGAAAACGGTTCACCGTATAAAAAAATTTTTTAACAAAATTCGTAGAGACTTTTGTATTCTACAATATTGATAATAAATACAAATAGCAAAAACCCATACGGAATGAGATATTTACAAAAAAAGCGCAAAAAACCGATTTTTGTGACCTTTGACCTTGAAATTTAATAGTTGCGTGCACCCTACCATATGTCGGTTTTGAGACAACTTTTAGGGTGTCAATATACAAGTATTTACAGACTTACAGCTGGGTATCTCGAATTCCGAGGTGAACTTACTATAATGACTGGACTACTTCCTTTTAGTACAGCTAGACAGCTGTAAGACAGCATGTAAAAGCTACTAACTTCAAAAGATTCCATTCGCAAACAGGAGACTTTCCAAATATAGTGGGCTAATGTGCTCAGATTTAAAGATTCCAATGAGCCTCAAAATCTGAGAATTTCTCAACAAAATTTTGCTATGTTACATTTTATGTAAGAGCGTACTTGGCGAAAGCAAATGTTTTTGTTAAAAATATCCTTTTTTACATCTACCTGAATATTTTCTCACACATAAAGAGGCACTCGTTGTAAGTTATGCCTTATGTAACGACTTTTGCCTTTTGTATTATATTTTTACTTTATTTTATTTATATTTTGTAAAACATTTCTAACATATTCAAATTGTATAAATATAGACAATCTCGTGTAGGAGCTCGTGGCGATTCTTGTAAGAGACTTATGCCTATTAGTTAAGAGACAAAAACAACATACTTACTGAAAAGTAGAAAAAAGATCCTATAGTGACGTCATTGTGGGGTCATGGACCTGAATACTACCAGCGCTATGGTCTATCTCGACTGTAGCATCAAGCCGAGGCAGCGCCCTATTCAATAGGATTTTAAATGGGCGCCTAGTTTTCCAGAGAACCGATGATTGTGTTATCTCTTTCTCAGTTCTTTGGAAATCTTTAGGGGGCCTATTTTGGTACAAGGTTTTGTTGATTTATTACAAGGTTTTGATTTGTATTGTTTGTTATTTATGCTGGCTGAATAAACGTTTGTTTATTTATTTATTTATTTATCTATATGAATCAGTCCCCCGACTGTATTTTCATGCATAAAAATTGGACACCCCAGGGTACGTTAATCCACGATAGTATCTAAATCATCTCCACCCATCGCCGCGCCACCGTCACGGGTCTCTTCTCATAATGAGGAGGGATAAGTTTGGAGTCCACCACGCTGGCAAATTGCAAATGGGCAAGTTTTAACTGAAAAGTCTTTAAGGCTATTCACAAACCTTTTTAAACAATTTTATTTTGGGGTTTTTTACCAGGTGGCATTCCAACCCCAAATTATATATTATTTAACCCTTCATAAACACAAGTTTGAACGAGTTTACCGCCAAAAATACCCCCTTTCCCACACCTCTTCTCTTTCAGAATATCACTTCCCTCGCCCCTTCCAATAGCATTGGGATTCTTCGTGTTCGCATTTCGAACGAAGTCCAGTTCCGGGATCGCTTGGAAGGAAAAGCTAAATTAGCCTCTAAAAAACTTGGGGTGCTCAACAGAGCTAAGCGGTACTTTGCGCCAGAGCACTGGCTCCTACTTTATATAGCGCAAGTCCGCCCACACATGGAGTACTGCTCTCACCTTTGGGCCGGAGCACCCCAGTATCAACTCTTTCCATCTGACCGGATTCAAAAGGCAGTACGGCTTGTGGACAATCCCAAACTAACTAGCTCACTGGAAAGCCTGGAGCACCGCAGAGACGTTTAAAGCTCTCTATGCGTATTCTATCGGCTATACAACGGAGAGTGTTCTGAAGAGGTATTTGACCATCACCCACCCTCTCTCGTCTACAACCGCACCGCACGCCACCGAATGCAATTTCACCCTCACCACCTGGGTGCCTGGAGCACTTCGACCATCAGTTGTACCAGATCTTTTTTTCCACGCACTACCAAACTGTGGAACCAACTCCCATCGACTGTGTTTCCGCTTAAATACAACTTGGGGTTATTCAAGGGGCGGACCAACAAATTCCTGAAAAGCCGGCAACGCATTGGTAGTGCCTCTGGTGCTACAAATTGTCATGGGCGGCGGTAATCGCTTAACATCAGGTGACCCGCCTGCTCGTTTGCTCGCTATTCTTTAAAAATAAATCTAACAACAATAAAATAACTTAAGTAATTACTTAACTTAACTACAAAGATGTCCGAAAGTCACTGACGGCAAGTGGCAACACTCTTCTTGCTAATTTTGATGTGGTGTTTGCCAGGAAACTGACAAAGTTCCACATCAAGCCTGCTCATATTAAAACTTACAATAATTATTCACAAGCTTGTGAGCGGTAATTATTAAAGCAATAATTATTTATTATTATTTGCATTTAAATTGAGCCTATAATAGGTATTTAGATATTGTATGCATATTATAACTTATCCAAATATAGGCTCAAAATTCGGTAGGTACTAAAAACTAAATAGGATCCCAAAATATGCGTATGAAACATAATCAATTATTGACTGAGACAAAGAAAAAAAATTCACATCATAGGTTAAGAGCAAATTATTAGTAGGTACTTGAACTTATAAAATTGATTCAATGCATAAGTAACTCTGAACAAAGTCCTGAAATACTGAAATGCTCTTGTAAGTCGCCTCGTGGCACCTTAAGTGGAAAAAAATGCAAGAATTCAGTTTGTACTCGTCCTAATGATAAAAGACGAAGATACCTTTGTTGGCAGGTTTTATTAGCAAAACTTTGGCTATCCTACCATTATCATTTTTCCTAAACAATGTTTTAAATATTTAAGGTCTATGAGCCAAGTTGTTGAAGCTATAAGAAAGTTTCGCCGGGTGAAATGTTAATGCCCAAAGTTTATTTTTATGCGTATCACACATTATGGTCGGACAGTCAGCACCGCATAATCCGAAAAGCACAATGCGAATGCCAGCACCGCATTGAGTACGTCAAAAGACTAATCATTTATTTATTGCATTATACTCAATTTGGATTACCTATATGTACCCTAGCATTTCACGTTCTTTTTCGCGTACACATTTCTGTACAGAATAATCCTCAATCAAACTTATTTAAGAATCATCCCAATTAAACCATAAACATAGTATTCTTTCCTACCGTAAGGATAATCATTAATCCAAATATATAGTATTCCTTAAAACACGCCTTCGAGTTAAAAATACGGCATTCAAAGTGATTCGTTGGAGTGCAATATGTGGTGTGTATGTGTATCACACAAATTCACACACTGCTGAAACAAAGTAGTCAACTTATAACACTCCTCTGTGACGGGGATCAAAAGTTGGATTCGACGCGTACGGCTCTAGCGGCTCGCTCTAGTGTGCGATCGACTTAGTAATGCCCCAAGTTGGTAATAAATTTTCTTAATTTGTATTTTGAACGGACGCTGAGGCACAGCCGAAGTTAGCTAATATTGGTAGGTAATAACAATCAATCAATGTCAACGCGATCGCGACGGCGACAATTAGGTACAGCTCGCGCCACTAAAGTTAAAACTGGGATCTGGGAATATTTAATTGACGTAACAACCCCCCGTACCCTTAGTACCATTTTGCACAATCGACAATGTTAATAAATTTCGAGGATTTAAACACTAACAGAACTGTAAAATGGGAAAACTCTTTGCTTTCAAATCGTACATCCGATTTTATACGGCAAAGGGGTGGCAAAATTCTCTGTCCTTTTCCCGTTCATTACTAATAAATTTACGGAAAGGTAGGTAAAAGTAAACTTTTAAAGTTATACTCGTACTAGGGACAGAATAATAGCTAATTTTAATTCAAATTAACATAGTACATCATATCAAAAAATAATTAAAACGAAACGACCTAGAAGTAGGTTCCACCCACCAACGCTTAAAGTTAGGCCAATATTTTTTGACGTCATACGATGACGTAAAAAGGTATGTTACAGTTTAATAAAATTAAATACTTACTGCTCAATATCCTTCGTGCCTTCTCCATCAACGTGTTACTGGCGAAGTAGTCTGTACCCAGTTGGCACGGCTAAAAGCCTCTACTTGGGAATTTAATTAAGGTATGAAATATCAACAAAATATTAAAATAATACTACTTACTTTAAGCGTTGGCGCCTGATCCAGCATCACGTGTCGCGTAACCAGCTTGGGCCTCATTAAAAAGAACGCTCTCGCTGTCCCATTAGGAACAATCCTTAATTCCGAGGCTTAAAGCTGAGCCGAGGATTACCGTGCGTTGACTCCTCGCAATAAGCGAGATTTTGTAGATGCAGAGAGAGATTGTGTAGGCGGAATAGTTTTTACGGATTTATTTCTCTGTCACTATTTACGGTGATAGCCCAGTGGGTAAGACTCTGGCCTCCTTACGGAGGGTCTGTGATTCGGCTCAGAGACGCATCTAGGCTACCCAGGCTATCCTTTATCCTGGAAAACTAAAGGGCGCCCGCGGGATTTTTGAAGTGAAAACTTCTTTTGGCGTACCGCAAGCACATTTTTACGTAGGTAGTAAGTTAGGCTAATCGGTCACGCTCTGAGGTGAAAGGCTCGATCGGGTGAACTCGGGACCGCCGAGTGTACCCGAGCGAGAAAGATACAGTCAGCTGCTCTTCAGATGTGTCGCTGTGTTTAGTATATTCAATTAATACGTAATTTAATTGTCATTATTAATTTCATTGTCATTATAAATTAAATTGATTGCGATTGCAACTGAAGTTTTCACTTCTGCCGTGCGGTTTTAAGCACACACTCTATTTTTATTCCTAATTTACCTTTCTACACCTAGTATGTATTATAATAGACGTGTCGAAAGGTAGAGCAAACAAGGTTGTTATTAAAATTATCTGTAGACTAGTTAGGCCTAAACCATAAACCACAGTATGTCTAAACATAGCCGAAGGCTTTTAAAACCTTCTAGGTAGGATGTGTGTAGAGTTAGCGCCTATCCCAGAAGGCTCAAAGTTGAAGTCCTAAATAAACACAACTTCATATACGGGAACTTCGTGAGAACAGACAGGAGCTCTTGTTGAAGAAATTGTTTACTTATTTTGGAACTTGGTAGGTGACGAAAATACCTTCCAAATTCAAATACCTACATATACCTAATACTATGTAGGCATAGGTTACTTATTAAGTTTATGTAGAGGTGATCATGAAACGGTTTCAAGAAGGGGTTCTCGCTCATTACGATAGAGGGTTTAATTAATGAAAACATGTTGGTCTTATATTATTTTACCTTTGTGGTAGACTATAATATATTATTATAATTATTATACTAGTAAAGCAGTGATAGCCTAGTGGTTAGGACTGTGGTCTCATATTCGAGGGGTCGCAGGTTCGATCCCAGGAGGAGTTTAGGAGTCAAGTGCGTTTAAGCAAATATCACTTGCTTCAATGGTGAAGGAAAACATCGTGAGGAAACCTGCATACCTGAGACCTGAGAGTTCTTCATAGTTCTTGAAGGTGTGTGAAGTCCGCCAATTCGCATTGGGCCAGCGTGGTGGACTATGGCCTATAACCCTTCTCTGAGAGGAGACCTCGCTCAGTAGTGAGCCGTTGATGGGTTGCTAATGATGATGATGATGATGATATTATACTAGCTGACCCAGCGAACTTCGTACCGCCAACAAAAATATTTAGGGGTGGGTCACCCTTATCATTTAGGGGTATGAAAAATAGATGTTTCTTGTGCTTGTTACCAAACTCCTCCGTTTCGGAGGAGTTTGGTAACAAGCACCGCGCACACATGAGAATTTAACAATATTATTATGGACCATAATAATGAATCGATTGACAACTCATTCTTCAAAATCGGCTCAGTAGTTTATGTGGTGGAACCATAGACCGCTAAAATCATAGCCTGTTGATAGCCGTAGTCGGGTAAAAAGAGAAAGTGTGTACTTATTTTAATAAACGAAGGGCCCATAGAGTTTCCGCGCCGACACGTTGCGTTGTTCTGATATTTCTGTGCCTACCACACGCCTGGCTTTTTGTGCCTGCTATTACGATAACTGTTTCGCTGTCGTTCGACCCGGATCGGATGAGTAGGTTCTGGGTTCCCGGTCGCGTCAAAATAACTAGGTACTGCATTGAGATTTTCTTAGGTCTCAATCTCGTTAGATACGCCTTTCATTATACTCCCTGCAGAAAGGGATAGCACTATAAATTTAGGGCAGTTTTAATTAGCTACATTTACCGACTCACTGATATCTGAGAGACTACAAACGATTCTTTTCAGCGAACTGCGAGGGCCACTCCTTTCTCGAGGCACTCCTTATGAGTAATAGGTGTCCAGTTCCAAATTGGCTTGCCATTGACTAAGCTACAAAATACTAACAGTATTTAGGTCAATGACTCGCCACAACCCACAAAGGTTGCCTACAACTAAAAACTGGCCAAGTGTGAGATGGACTCTTGAACAATGTGTTACGTCTTACCACATAATAGGTATAACTAATAAGGACACTCAGCGGGCGATGGAGAGATCTATGCTCGGAGTATCCCGGCGAAATCAAATCGAAAATGTGGAGAACCAAACTCCAAAGTTACCGACATAGCTCAGCGAGTCGCAAATCGCAAAAGTCGCGATAGATAGTTTGAAGAACTTATTGGTTTTGGGGTCCCAAGTTGCTGGAGTGGCGACCTCATCGGAAAGCACAGAGTTGGCAACCCCCTCATAATTATGTCGATCGACGACATCAGACGAGTCGAGCCGCTCGCCGACCGAATTTTGCGGAAATCTGTGCAAGAGACGTTTTTCTAACTGTGGACGTTTACCAATTGATAAAGAGAACGATACAGTCATAATTATTATTGTAGCGCCTAACTAAAGATTCGACATCTACAGCTATCTATAGGAAAACGTAATTTACGTAATAAGTAGGTATTCGCAGTTGTTCATCTATGAAGTACGCACTACATATTTATAATCTGACCGATAAAGTTTTTTTTTTTTTCTTTATTATAGGGTTTGTTCACTTATGAACATGACACCCTCATAATTCACAATCACCATAAATCTATTTACATTGATCTACGCTTAAGAGCTACACGAAACAGTTTATATAGCATCCTGGCCTCTCGTGACAGCGCAGAGGACAGAATGCTATTACAAACGCCAACATTCAATCTCTCTAAATTAAACATAATAAAATAATTTATTCTTTCAGCTTCGATGCGACTGCATTCTAGAAATATATGATTTATGTCCTCCAGTACTCCACATTCCGAACAATTTGGGCTGGATATCTTTTTCATCAGAAAACCAAAACTATTTAACGGAATATGTCCAGCGCGCAGTCGCAAGGCAGTGACAGTGTCGCTCCTGCTCATATCGGCCGACTGAATCCATGAAACGCGTCCTACTGTCGGTTGTATTGTTTTGAACCATATACCCTTGCTTAAAGATTTTTCATCAAAATATTCTTTCCAGCATTTCAGGTCGTGTTCCTTTACTACACTCAAAGCATCTGACCAGTAAGGCAAACAATTAAAATAAACGCCATCATCTACAGCTTCCTTAGCCAACTTATCTACAATTTCATTTTCTATCAAACCGATATGAGCGGGTACCCACTGTAAAATTACATTATTATTTTTACTTATAAGATTTTTGATCGTCTGCAAAATATTAAAAGCTATCGGTGCCCCTCGATAGCCCAAAGTACATTTTATTAAATACTGCAAGGCACTTTTAGAGTCGCTCAATATGACATACTTGCCTGGTGTCAGAGATTCTATATAAGAAAGCGCTTCAGCAATAGCGAACAATTCAACAAACATTATACTCATTATTTTGGATTGGATAGCTAACTTTACGGAAGTATTCGCTTGAGGATCATAGAAAGCAACTCCAGCGCCTGTGTTATCTTTCGACCCATCTGTATAAATCTTATAAAATTGATCATAGTTATTACTCAAAAATTCATTGCATAATCGAAATAAATTTACTGGTTTACCTTCCCTTTTAGACTTTCTTAAATTACCCAGGTTAATTCTTACTATATTTGACAAATCTAAACTGTTGACCCAAAAGTCTAATGAGAACGTTTCTATTATTAGACTAGAACTAATACTAACCGCATTCAGTTCCCTCTGTAATTTAACCAAGGGTGTTTTTTTGTTTCGCCAATACGTATTTGTCTGACTATGAGATAAATTATCTATTAAACAACTAGTTTGATTATCCTTATAAGACTTGGATTTAAGCCAAAACTTGCCAGCCAGATAGCTTCTTCGAACATAAAGTGGTTGTAAATTGAGATCGCACTCCATAACATGTATAGCAGTAGATTTAAGGTACCCTCCAATAATTCGCATACACTGATTTTGCAAGATGTCAACTTTTTTAAGTGTGTTTTACATGAACTGTCGTACAAAAAACTCGCATAGTCCAATCTGCTGCGTATCAAAGCAATATAAAGACGACGCAAATGCAGCGGATGTACACCCCACCCTGGGCCTGTTAACATTTTTAAAATATTCATACATTTTGATATTTTTTCTTTAAGTTCGTTAATGTGTTTTGACCATCTAAGAGATTTATCCAACCATTTGATATTTGACATTATTTACATTTTGTAACGATACCTCACCAATTTTCAAATCTACTAGATCGTAAGCGTTACCCGATCTAAAAACACATACCTTACTTTTCGTGGTTGATATTTCAACGCCGATATTACTTAGCAAATTCGTTAAAATGTTTAAAGCTAATTGTAATTTTCTTGATCCTTCCATCATCTGTCTGCAAGTATAGAATAATACGAGATCATCTGCATATTGAGATATAGAAACATTATGAATACTGTGGCATATTTTTGACGTCGCGATGTTGAATAAAATAGGTGAAAGTGGATCTCCCTGGGCAAGGCCGCGCCCAGCCTTTCTAGAAATGAAACCGTCTACCGTCAGTATTTTTAGATTTCTTTCTTTAAGAAAATTGTAAAGATAGGTGCAAATCTTTTTTCCAATTTCCAAGTCGTCCATTATATTCAATAGATATTTAGTGTCAACATTATTATAAGCATTATCTATATCTATAAAACAAGCTATAGTAATTTGTTTTTTAGAGAAGCCTGACTGTATCGATAACACTAAGTTACTTAGATTATCCAAGGTTGAGCGACCTTTTCTAAATCCTGTCGTATTGTTGGATATTAACTTATTCCTTTCTATAAACCAATCTAATCTCATCATTAGAATGCTATGAAAAGTTTTGCATAAGCACGACATTAATGATATAGGTCTCAATGAAGATAAACAGTTGGGATCCCTTCCACATTTGGGTATTGGAATTATTTTAATATCCCTCCATTGTCGCGGAATAAAACCAGTATTGAGAAATTTATTGAAAAGTGTTAGCAATAAATATTTGCCGCTCTCCGGAAGAAATTTGAGCATGGAGTATATGATATTGTCGCAACCTGGTGATGTATCTTTACTACGAAGTAACGTATTTTCTAACTCCTGCATTGATATTTTAATTTCTATGCTTGAGTTGTTAGTTGAAAATACAGGGTCAGCAGGGGGCACAGAGTCAGGTGCAAGGTTATTAAGAAGTTCGTTCAACCTATCGTTTGATACATGTGATCTGGAATTATTGTAACCTTTTATCCAATTTAACTTATGATATATATCACTTTGAGATGTTGTAAATCCTAAAGACGTACAGAACGACTGCCAGTCTTTATTTTTAGCCTGTCTTATGTTTTTTTGTGCAATTCGAACCTTTTCTTGCAGTAACTCTAAATTATGAGGGGTAGCATTCCTTCTGAACCTAGCCAAAGCCAAGCGCCGTTCAGCAACCGATCGAGACAAATTTTGATTCCAATAGGACCTTGGAGTAAATTTTGATGTTGGGTCATTATTAACCTTAAGTTTGGGAATATAGGTATCAGCAGCTCTATCTAAATGTTTCGTAAATATATTATATGCATCTTGTAGATCTTCGGGTAACTCCAAATTACTATCAAGAAACGCTTTAAAGGCTATCCAATCCGCTTTTTTATAGTTTCTTCTACAACCTGGCTTGTCTGTATCTCTTGTTTTAGTGGAGATTTTGATGATTCTGTGATCACTGCCCAAAGTTTCATTCAAAACCGTCCATTTAAAAGAGAAAGCTATATCAGATGACACTAGTGACACATCGGGGGCAGACTGTTTCAATTCGCCACCTACTACACTAGCGGCACGCTATGATGGCCGGTTTGACACATTACAATAGTGATGTGGAATGTCAATTTATTCTCGAACAAAAAACAATTAAGTTTTGTTTTTGTACCTGATTAAATAGGTTTACAGTTCTCTGCGTACGTTCGGTCATATCGACGAAATCCACAACAAAGGGCTTGAACAGAGTCCAAATTAACGAGCAAGGGTCAACAGTAATGCAGTATCAATATTTGAAATCCAAAGCCAGGTCAAAACTATATCACAATCGCATTGCACTGACAGTTTATACTTTTCGAAGCAACGTCAATTCGAAACTGCTTTGTTTTGCATTGAGCATTGACGCGAGTTTGCCGGAGGTAGTAGTTGTGCTAGCCAGCGATCCTATGTGACGATCGTATTAGATTCCATTTTTAAAAATTTTCAATTTAGAAAACCAAATGCCGAGTTGTGGTATATATCATATAAAAATAAAAATTTTACCTTTTGTAAAAATTTTTTAGAGGTTTGTCCACATAGTGAAAATTGTTCATATTCACAAGTACATTCACCCCTTAAATGGTGCAAACTGATTTTTCTACACTTGTATACATTTTAGAAATCAATTTAATAAATAAATTTTGAGTCCTAAACCTAAAACTACATTCGATAAAATTTATGAATCTCTGCACATCACTATCTTCAATAAAGTAATACAATTATTTCCTTCAAAGTCGTTATCAATTAATACGGAACTTCATGAGCGGACAAACGTCAAACCGGCCATCATAGCGTGCCGCTAGTTTAGTTTAATTCTTGTCGGTTCTCCATCATTTAATGTAATAAATTTGCTGTCTACTAGGCTATCAAAAATTTGATTGCCTCGGTGATCTAATTTACTTGACCAGTTTGGATGATGACCGTTAAAATCTCGAAGTAATAGGGTTTTATTCTGAGACTTGGAAAGAATACATTCCCAATCGCTATGTGTCGTTCTCGTTGATGGTGGGCAATAAAGGGAAGTTATGTTCTCAATATTACTGCAATTGAGAATTTTAACAGCCATCACCTCTATTCCTGGGTTGACATTCTGTGAAAAGTCTACTATTTGATATGAAGCAATCGAATTATGAATAATTATGGCAACCCCCCCATAGGAGTCTTCCCTATCTTTACGATAAATTTTGTAGCCTTTTATGTTAAATAAGCTATCTGGCTCCAACCAAGATTCACTAATTACACAAATATGTATTTTTTCCTGTATTAACAAGTTTTCTAATACTAATTTTTTTGGTCTTACACTTTGAGAGTTCCACTGGAATATGTTTAGCTGTATTATTCTCTTATTGTTTTTATCCTCCATTAAGAAAATCCAAAACCAACTTCAAACATGGAGAATCTGCGAAATTACTAACGAAAACTAACATCAACCAACGTGTGCAGCACCTTAAGATATTTAATAATTTGTTTTTAAGCGTCACATCCCGTAGAAATAATTTCTTTTAATCTTAATAAAAGTTCACTGAATTTAATCGGCTTATCTTCAGATGTTCCAGGGATATCACGTTCAAAGGAGGGTGGAGTTTCATACCTAAAGTCAAATTTATCTTCACCCCGGGTAGCAGGCTGACCTTCGCCTCGCTGCTTCTTAGTTTGTTTATTCGCCGAGCTCCGCGGATTACGTTCCTTTGACTCTTGACGTGGTGTTGAGTTATTTCTCAGTACTTCCGCAAAAGACCTTTGGCCCATCGGAAAGGACTCATAGGCAGTACCGGCAGATGTGGACGGTTCATAATAATCATCCATCTTCTCTTCCTTTCTTTGTTCTGTAGTTTCTGGCTCAACATATATATCCATGGCTTTCCTATATGTGCAATTAAATTCAGCCATTATTTCCCTCAATCTCTTCTCTTTTCTCCACTTTGGGCAATCCCTAGACATAGAAATGTGAGAGCCTGAACAGTTCACACATTTAAATCTTAGTGTATCACAATTCTCGTGATTTCCTGAGCATTTGGGGCATATTATTTTATTCTTTGGACATTTGCGCTTCGTGTGTCCCAGTTGCCAGCACAAAGAGCACTGAGAGACTGGGAAAGTATAAGGTTCAACTTTTATTTTTAAGCCATCGGCATATACAAAACTTGGTAAAAAATTGCCTTTAAAACAAAGGCGAACCGTCTCGCTTGGTAACCACTTGCTTTCACTATGCCTCTGAAGACGATTTACAGAAATTAACCTTGCTGGGCTCTGGCATGTAATACTGTTAAAAATCTCTTCGTCAGATAGCTCCAAATCTACATTTTTTAGTACTCCATATGAATAGCTTTGCTCCCAAGCCCGATGGAATCTCCACCCTTTTTTAATAAATTCTTCGCATGTTTCTGTTTTACTTGCCATGTGTTCGCTGTCGAAATCCAATCTAATTTTGTAGGGAGTTATGTATTTTACTTTAAGTACTTCCGTGATACCATGTAATTTCAATATTTTTGCAAAAGCGAACTGTTTAGGTAATTTATCATCGCACGAAATGTATATTTCTATTATTTCTTGTTGTTTATGTTTTTTTCCCTTCCTCCTACTTACTGTTGTCCATTCAACCTCTTCTTCATCCACTTCTTCATGTTCTTTTTCGAGTCTTGATCTTTTTCCTCCCGACGCCTCACATACATCTATCATGTTCACATTCTGTGGCGGCGAAGAGTCAATTATCGGACATAGCTCCGCCTGCATTGCAATCAACTGTTGGTTATTTAATGGACTACAAATGTCCATGTCATACGCGATCAACCCGCATCATAAAATAATAAACCGGTAGATGCGGCCGTCCCGCGATTCTCGTAAGTAAGCAATGTAGGTAGGTATATTACTTCAACTCGACGCAAACTGATACAGAAAAGTGGCGCACGACCGCCTCGTACGTGTACCGCGGCGAGACTCACCGATAAAGTTGGAGCCAAGTAAGATGAGCGTTGAAAACGTTTAAATTTTTTTGAGGATTTTTCGGATTTTTATTTTTTTGTACTTACTTAGTATCGTCTCTGATAGAGGCCACAGTAACAAAGAATTTTGACCTGTTACTTTAGTAATAGCATGCTGTTGAGCATCCTTTGGGTACTTAGCTACCTACCTACAAAATCCTAAAAAGCTTTTCTGTGTAGTTACAAGTAATGTACGTTGAAATTGAGGGCACACTTACGATAATTTTATTAGTATGTAAAACATGCTAAAATCTGAGGGCGTTTTTAAAATTCAAAAATATTCTGTTTAAATTTAAAAAAGCAGGTGCAAAATAAAGCACTTGTTAACGAATGAGGATTGAGGAAATAATTGTGTTTGTTACACAGGCGAAACGAACACCTGCAATGGAGTGTAGTGGAGGCTAAGAACCTTTTTGATAATTCTTTTGTAAAATTTTAAAAAAGTTTTTTGTCTCGGGTCGCATGATAGTTGTTTAAGATCTATTATAGTATGTTTTTGAAAATTGACGGAAAATCCTACCTTACCTTGATACTCAACGAATTTTATCTCTACCCTTCATTCTCTAAAGAAATTATGGTTTAGGCGCGGGTGAAAGTTATTGCCAGCTACGATAAAGGAATAAAAAGAGTATGCAAAGTTTTTATGACATAATTTTATGGGCTTTAATAAGTTTTGATTTATGGCTAAATGGTAATAAAATACTGTGGCTTAAATATCTTTTCCAAACCTTTGGTTTTACACTTTTATAGGTACAACACTTTGGGCAAGAGAAAAAGTTTGTGAAAAAAATAATAAACTAATAAGGAACAAATGCCATGCAACATGCGTATACCCCAACATAATCGAATCCACATGAGTCTACATCTGTCTTCATCTTATTTAGCCGCCCGTGAACTGCAGTCAGCGCCGAATTTAGTGATAAGTTATTAGTGTAGTAGTAGTAGTCTAGATTAGTTATTTGTATATTTTATTACATATCAACTGCAATCCACACTTTTCGATATGTAATTTAGCTTGGAATAAAATAGTTTGGAATTAGTTATTTGTGTTATATGGGCCCAAAGAAATTTTTTGTTCCCCGAGGGCGTTATTTTGAATTCAGAGCGAAGTGAAGGATTCTAAAGTAGAATCCTGAGCGTAGCGAGGAATTCAATATACGCCGCCTGAGAACAAAATATTTTGGCCCCGAATGACACACACTATTTTTCATCACTATCACACAAAAATAAATTAAGCTTTATTAAATAATTAAATAAAACACAAATAAATTAAGTATTATAAAATAATTAAACATTAATATTTATGTTGGATACAATAAGGGCGTATAACAGATCGACAAATTGATCACGTGACTTATCGAAGACAACAGCTTCTCAAACATATTTGAGTTTCGACTTATACTAAAGCACGAACGCGGACCAATCGGAAGAGAGAAATGAAAATTCCCATGGGGTTAAAATTAAATTTTGCTCCCGCTATCCTCTGAAGGCAATATTCGTTTTTCGAATAGGTATGATGAAATAGTTATTTGTGTTATATGGGGCCAAAGGAATTTTTTGTTCCCCGAGGGCGTTATTTTGAATTCAGAGCGAAGTGAAGGATTCTATAGTAGACTCCCGAGCGCAGCGAGGGATTCTAAAGTAGAATCCTGAGCGTAGCGAGGAATTCAATATACGCCGCCCGAGAACAAAAAATTTTGGCCCAGAATGACACACACTATTTTTCATCATTACCTATGAGAAAAAGCTAGGAGTATCAACCTACTATGTATAGAGCATAGACATTACCAATACGTATATTGAAAGTTTAAATAAAACACAAATAAATTTTTATGAAATAATTAAACATTAATATTTATGTTGGAAGTATGGGCGTATATATCTAATCGACAAATTTGATCACGTGACTCACCGTAGACAACAGCTTCTCAAACATTTTTGAATTTCGACACATTTTTGAATTCTCTATTCTGATTGGTCCGCGTTAGTGCTTTAGTATGCTAAATATGCACTATAACGCGGACCAATCAGAAGAGAGAAATGAAAAGTCCCATGGGGTTAAAATGAAATTTTGCTCCCGCTGTCCTCTGAAGCCAATATTCGTTTTTCGAATAGGTATGATGAAAAAAATATTCCAAACTATCTGATGTCAACAACTGTCAACAAGGGTGTAAATGAGCGGGAAGTCGCTGATTTGCTATTGATGATGGTGATGATAGCTTATGTCCGCGAATTCGTTCGCGTGGACTCAGTTTTTACAAATCCCGTGGGAATTCTTTGATTTTCCAGAATAAAAATCATGTCGATCCTTTGCTTCGTTACTGCGTTGAAGGACAAACCAATACACTTTATAATCATCATCATCATCATCATAAGCAACCCATCAACGGCTCACTACTGAGCGCAGGTCATCTCTCAGAGAAGGGTTATAGGCCATAGTCCACCACGCTGGCCCAATGCGAATTGGCGGACGTCACACACCTTCAAGAATATTATGAAGAACTCTCAGGTGTGCAGGTTTCCACACGATGTTTTCCTTCACCGTTGAAGCAAGTGACATTTAATTGCTTAAACGCACTTGCCTCCGAAAAGTACTCGGGATCGAACCTGCGACCCCCGAATAGGAGACTACAGTCCTAACCACTAGGCTATATATTTGTACTCTTGTCTCCTCAGATCTGCTCGCGTGGGCAAAACGTCCCTAGTGGCGAGATTCCTTGGCACCAAGTTTGAGGACAGCTACACCCCCACCATCGAGGACTTCCACCGCAAGCTGTACCGCATCCGAGGGGAAGTGTACCAGCTCGACCTGCTGGACACTTCGGGCAACCACCCCTTCCCTGCCATGAGAAGACTCTCTTTTTTAACAGGTGAGATACCCACGTATATTAATTAATACTAGCTGCCCGGACAGACTTCGTTCTGTCAAAAGTTAAAAGTAAAAATTAAATTTTTTTTGTTTTTTTTTTTAATTAAAACCTTCCGTGGACCTTAAGGAACATACAAAAAAAATAAATTAACCGAATTGGTCCATCCATTCTTGAGTTATGCGCTTACCAACATTCATTTTTATTTATATAAGATAGAAGAAGAAGATAGAAGAAGAAGATAGATAGATTATGTACTATGGAATTAAAGCAGTGATAGCCTAGTGGTTAGGACTGTGGTCTCATATTCGGGGGGTCACAGGTTCGATCCCGGGTACCTCTGACTTTTCGGAGTCAAGTGCGTTTAAGCAATTAAATATCACTTGCTTCAACGGTGAAGGAAAACATCGTGAGGAAACCTGCACACCTGAGAGTTCTTCATAATGTTCTTGAAGTTGTGTGAAGTCCGCCAATTCGCATTGGGTCAGCGTGGTGGACTATGGCCTAGAACCCTTCTCTGAGAGGAGACCTGCGCTCAGTAGTGAGCCGATGATGGGTTGCTAATGAATGAATGAATGAATGAAACTATAGAATTATTCCTCAGTGGAAACATAATATAAATTCACTAGCTGATGCCCACGACTTCGTCCGTTAGTTCGTAAAATCTTTGATTTTCTGGGATAAAAAGTATGCTATGTCACTCTCCTAGTCCTCAACTATACCCATGCAAAAAATCACGTTGATCCGTGGCTCTGTTGCGGTGTGATTGAAGGACAAACCAATACACCAACAAACCAACAAACAAACACACTTCACATTTATAATATTACTATGATACACTTGTTTATTAAATTATAGCCCTTGTAATACTTTGCATTTCGAAAAGCGTTTTCGATTGTATAGATTTGGGGTTGTTCAAATCACGGGATTTTAATAACCCCAAAACTCTTTCATAACCCGGGATAAAAAGAAGCCCATATCCGGGATGCAGACCATCAGTCAAACGCTTAGATTGGTTCAGCTTTTCGGCCGTTAAAGTGGCCTAGATCGCTAATATTTTTCCCTTTGATTCCCTCAACTTTGCTCTGCATGGCAGGCACTCGATGGACTTACTTTCTCGTTGGGAGACGTGTGTGAAGAACTTTAATATGCGATTCTGTACTAACGCCGAAAAGCGTTGTTTCTTCTTCTTCTTCTTTATCAACCTATAGACGTCCACTGCTGGACAAAGGTCTCCTACATGGACTTCCACAGGACTCGGTCTTGCGCCGCTTGAATCCAGCGGCTCCCTGTGACTCGTTTGATGTCGTCGGTCCACCTGGTGGGGGGTCTGCCAACACTGCGTTTCCCGGTGCGGGGTCGCCACTCCAACACCTTGGGACCCCAACGACCATCAGCTCTTCGAACTATGTGCCGCGCCCATTTCCACTTCAGTTTCGCGACTCGCTGAGCTATGTCGGTGACTTTGGTTCTCCTACGAATCTCCTCATTTCTGATTTGATCTCGCAGGGATATACCGAGCATAGCTCTCTCCATCGCGTTGTTTATGGTTAATTGGAGTATAGAGACGTTGGTGCGAAATCCTGTCATCGAGACTCCCAGAATTCGTCTCCAGCCCTACATTTCCAGAGCATCAATTTTGTTTTCCTCAACTTGTCGCAAAGTCCACGTTTCCTCACACACGCTAAAGTACACACGAATCGATAAAAAATTCAGGATTGTTTGCAGTGAGTGTGGAAAAAACAAGCCGTTTGAACGAATTTCACATCGCCTGCTAGCCGTATTTAACCTAAAAGCCGACGCCCTGATGAATTTTTCAGAGAGCTCCTAGTTTTTTTAGTATCCGTGTTAAATGCTTACATATCGAGTGAAAACTAGAGGTAGGTAAATCGTTATGAATTATTACGTGCGTTACCTACTTGAATGCAATTCATTTTAGGCAATAGCGAGAGAGATCAATCTGAGATCATCCTTATCAATCATTTTTAGACAATCCCAGCAGAACGAAACTCTTCTCTAGTCGAGACTAAAAATAAAAAGCCGGCCAATTGCAAGTCGGACTCGCGCACCGAGGGTTCCGTACTCCAAAAGTAAAAGTAAAACGATAATATTATATTAATTTGCGTATTTATCGTTAACTTTGTTTGTAGAGGTTTATTGTTAATTAGTTATCTTACTTTGAAATTTCAAACCCCTGATTTTCCCCCTTTTTTTATCAAACTAAAATAATTTTCGCGTTGCTTTTATTTTTTCTGTAAAATATACATAAACCTCTATTGACCATAATTATTTCAGATTTTTCGATTGGTAAACTTCGGAGATAAGGGGGGGACCGGTATTTTTTTCGACATTTTGGCCGATTAATCAAAAACTATTACATACAGAAATAAATAAAAAACTGTTTTAGAATGCAGAAGTAATGGCCTTTCATATGATACCCCACACGGTATAGTTATCTTACTTTGAAATTTCAAACCCCTGATTTTCCCCCTTTTTTTATCAAACTAAAATAATTTTCGCGTTGCTTTCATTTTTCCTGTAAAATATACATAAACCTCTATTGACCATAATTATTTCAGATTTTTCGATTGGTAAACTTCGGAGATAAGGGGGGGGAAGGGTATTTTTTTCGACATTTTGGCCGATTAATCAAAAACTATTATTATATATAGAAATAAATAAAAAACTGTTTTAGAATGCACAAGTAAAGGCCTTTCATATGATACCCCACTCGGTATAGTTATTTTACTTTGAAATTTCAAACCCCCGATTTTCCCCCTTTTTTTAATAAAATTAAAAATAGTTTTCGATTTTTCTTTATTCCAATGATGTTGGGCTACTATTATACACAACTATGCCAAATTTCATGTCGATAGCTTTAATAGTTACTGAAATAATCGACTGTGACAGACGGACGGACGGATGGACGGAGAAAGTCTCACCATAAGGGTTCCATTTTTACCATTTTGGTACGGAACCCTAAAAACGATAAATATAACGTTTGAATTTGAACTTCACGTGGCACTGGCAGTAGGTAATGAGATTACAAAGTTTTTAGTATCCGGTAGCGACGCGCGCGTTGAAGTAGAAACGCTCAGGTTGTTCTCGTTTTGTTCAAGTGAGAACAAAAGGCTTCCCCTCAACAGTCAACTTGTTCAGATTGCAACAAGTTTTATAAAGCTTGGTCTCCATGAAGATACATTCTCGACACATTAACAAACTCTTTAAGGAGCGTATGTTTGACACACACACGCACACGCGCACACACGCACTCACACACACACACACACACACACACACACACACACAGACAGACAGACAGACAGACAGACAGACAGACAGACAGACAGAGAGAGAGAGAGAGAGAGAGAGAGATACTAATACAGTCGTTAATAAAATAAGGAGGATAATTAAATAATAAAAAGAAGGGCGTTCTCAATTCGTCGGAATCTTTTTTTTATGTATGTTCACCGATTACTACTTACTCGAAGACTCCTGCACCGATTTGGAAAATTCTTCCTTCCTTAAAGTTTATCGAAATCGGTCGACCGTTTTTTAAAAAAATAACCATAAATTATATACTTTGTACAGTGGTGCGGGCGTTTGAAGCCGGTTTTTCAAAAACAATTTTTAATTATAGATGATAGGTACTTGACTGCGATCTCATCTGATGGTAAGCGACGAAGCAGGCTATGATGGCAGTGAGTTAACTTGGAAGGGTGTATGGCATTTCTGCTGACTCGTGGCTGACACGCTATCGCGCCGGAACGCTACATCGCTTAGCGGCACGTTCTTGTACGGTAGGGTAAATTAGGGTAGGCAAAATTTTTCATTGCAACGATATTTACTGTTATGATATCTAAATTATCACCATTGCACGAACAACGGAAATCCCATGAATTTATGCTTAACAAATGGCAGGAGATTAACCATTTTCCGTCGACGGTCGCTTCCAATTAGCATTTTGTAAACATGAAGCGTTAAATTTATAGCTGCTTGTGTAATATTTGTGTGTATAATAAGAGCAAATATTTACATTAAACCTGCTTTATACAGGCTTTATGCTGATGATAACACACGCTGGCACCCAACAGGTGTTACTGGAATAACTAGTTAGTTTCAAATTAATAATTAATTATTAACTAGTGCCGTGTGGTGACGGCAGATCAGAATACAGGTTTTCACCACCCCTCCTCTTTCCGCGGGTGTCGTACGAGGCGACTAAGGGAATATAACGGAGAACGGGCAGCAGCGTCTTCTGTGCTACTACTACCATATACTCACTACTGCGATCACCAACCCGTCTGCCCCGCGTGGTGATTATTGGCAAACCCTCCCCTTGGAATTGTTTGTTATTTTAACACACTCGTTAATTAATTCAGATTAAAGACTTAAAGTTAAGTAAATAGTGAGATTACTGCTTCAGAGGCGAAGGAAAATATCGTGAGGAAACCTGCATGCCTGAGACTTCTCCATAATATTCTTAAAGGTCTATGACCCAATTTTGCCTGATGGACTATGGCCTATAAAACTTCTTCAGCTGTGGATCCGTAGCCGAGAAAGCTATTAAATATACCAATGAGGAAATTTTGCTATGTTTAAGAAGTAATTATTACTCAGTCAGGCTCACGTTTCCTTCCATTACTTGCTTACAAAGTTATTAGTTAGTCATAACTTTCAGTACTAATTTAAACTTATAATGAAAGATATCGATTAGGTAGACATTACCTATTCCTTAGAGGAATTAGAACCTACGTTATTTTGATGCTACTTATATGTTTTTAGATAAGGCCTTGACTACACTAGCTAGGGACAGTTGGTCGACAGTAAGACAAGTCGGAACATACTGCAAAGCTTTGTTATCAATGCAATAATCTATCTTGCTTCGAGGGCACTATATTAATATCTCACTTTCGTGCTTAGAGGGCAGTTTTAAGAGATTAAAAAAACCGGCCAAGTGCGAGTCGGACTCGCGCACCGAAAGTTCCGTACCGACTCCAGAAGTAAAAGTATTAAAGTAAAACGATAATATTGTATTATATTAATTTGCTTATTTATAATATTTTTTTGTTTAGAGGTTTATTCTTAATATCAAAATAAATATTTTCTTTTTTTTTTCATTACATTTTTCTTTCACACAATAGCACAATTTTATTTATTTACCTTATTTTTGAGGTTGGTGCCAATTAAGCTAAACCATAGCACTGTTACATAGCATAATATATAACATAATACTTCAATGAATATTAATTTTATTATATTGTTAACTTGTTTTGAAAAGAGCAACCGCCGAGTTTCTTGCTGGTTCTTCTCGGCAGGAAAGGCATTCCGAACCAGTGATAGACTCATCGACGATTCAAAAGCACTTGTAAAAAAGTTTATTTGAATAAAAACATTTCTATTCTATTCTATTCTAAAAATAAACGCTATTAATAATAAGCTTATGATCTTACCTCCTCTGTCTAAAGTCTAAACCGTTGAATAATTCAGAATTGGGTTTCTGAAACAAGTGAAAGCTACCAAAAACATCAAACAACAGTCAGAATTGAGTGAACATCAAAGTGACTTTGTTTTTGTGAAACGTTTAAATAAATAAACTGTATAGAAATCAATATTATTATACTTACTATTAGTTTTCCTCACTGATTTGAATAATACGTTTTCCTGCAAACCAATCAAACATCGTACCTACTTGACAAACTATGCTAGCTCAATATTTTAGTGGGTACTTGATTTGATCAGCCCTTCAGAACTTGAAAGCCAAATATTTCATTTTGATCATAAAGCCCACATTTTATTTTATTATCGAGAAAATATGACTCGAAATTACTCTCTCATAAAATACCGACAGGTCAGAGCAATTTGAAAAGACCTTTCTTAGCAACTCCGTTAAGACATAAAAAGAAGCGACTGTTCCACTTTGATTACACCTTTTATCCTTTTGGTCTTTGTGGTTTTTTTACCTCGACAGTTCGGTTTTATATTAGCTTCCTACATACTTAGTCACAATTTTGAACTTTGTACGTTTTCTGAGCCCCAGAACGTTTAGATTTTGAGTGTAATGTACCAATATTGTGAAAAAGGAATGGAGGATGTAAAGGAAGGAAGAAAGGAAAAGAAAGAAATGGAAATAAGCTATGCTTACCTACTTTTATCATGCCAACTACTTCCGTCATAATATGTCCGTCTGTCACAAACGCAATTTGAGTAAGTAGGTATGTGAAAGGGCTCATTTGTACACCTAAAAATAAAATAAAGATGGATAAAATGGTCTGTGATTGTAAATGTGCCTAATAATTGATTATTTTAAGGATATCTGGAATGGACTCTAGGAATCCTTACTTCCAGAGATTATCGAAATATAATAGTAATTTATTAATGAATCTCTTGAATTAAAGTCAATGAGCGTACTATTCTTTAATAAAAATAAATACCTAAATAATGAACTCTGTAAGTAGGTATTTGAAATTGTAATGGTCTACGTCTACAAATTGAATGAAGACGTAATACTATATTGTTCGCAAGACGAAAGCCAGATTGATTTAGCAATTACAATGATTAATTCCTAGAGTCTAGATAGATCTAGGCTACATTGAGCTGGGTTTTATCTATTTGTTAATGTAAATACTCACAGAACTTATTAACCATCTCGCGACTGTGAAAGAAATATGCGTTGGTTCTTGTACATCGACAATCACTTTACTTTTTTCGTGGATCGGTGCATACAGACATTTAGTCGAGACGCGACACTTTCTAGTTTCTGTTCACTCTGTCCGTCTGCCATCTCCTGAGACGAACATCGTCAATAACACCGATGTAAATGTAGTAGTACCTACTAGATTCTTCTTGTCTTAGTCTTATCTTGTATTTTGCTCTCCATTCATGGGAAGCACTTTAAACCAAGTTCTTGTCAACAGGTGACCTCTTCGTCCTGGTGTTCGCGATGGACTGTCGCGAGTCATTCGAGGAAGTGATTCGTCTTCGGGAGCAAATCCTGGAAACGAAGGCTAGTGCCAGCAGCGGCAGCAGCCGAGGCCGGAAACAGGCTCCGAGAGTTCCCATGGCGATAGCTGGCAACAAATGCGACAGAGACCTAAAGTATGACACAGTCCCCACTAATAGGTAGTATAAATGCGAAAGTGTGTTTGTTTGTTGGTTTGTCTTTCAATGACGCAGTAACGGAGCAACGGATTGGTTTGTCTTACAATGACGCAGCAACGGAGCAACGCGCAATAGATCAGCGTGATTTTTTGCATGCTTATACTTGAGTACTTGGAGAGTGGCATTTTATCCCGTTTATTAAATTAGGTTCCCGCGGGTTTTCCAAAAACCTATCACCACGCGTTCAAAAGCTACTTATTATAATATATTATTTATTTAACAATTTATTTCATCCTTGCTCTATATTTGTAATAGTAGATCCTTTACAAGAACCGGGACTTTATAATAATAAATAATTAGGTGCCTCATTTCTATGAAACCATTACCACACAATTTTTACGCTAGCTGTTAAGGCCAGGGCAGACATGATGCTTTAAGCGGCGGCGATCAGTTTTTGCTATTTTTAGTCGCATTTTAGAAGCTCGATGCCGTATCAGATCCGAACGCAAATACGCCGATTGCCGCTGCTAAAAGCATCGTGTCTGCCCTGGCCCTTAGGCAATTCCATGAGTGATCTTCATTTTTAACCGATTTCCTGGTCTAGGACTGTGCAACCTGAAGAGGCAAGCGCCTACTGCGCAACGCAGGATTCTGCATGCGTGTTCGTCGAGACTTCAGCCAAAAGAAACTTCCACGTCGACGACCTATTCTATGAACTTTTCGTTGTAGCAAACTTGCCTTTAGAAATGGCCCCCAACCACCATAAACGGGTCAGCACTGCATTCGGCAGCCCATGTACCCTACCCCCCACTAGCAGTCAAAGTAGCAGAAGTAAGAAGTGCACCTTATCGATAAAAAGAAGATTGTCAGATGCTTGCGGCGTCGTCGCACCTAATGTTAGAAGACCCAGCATCCGTACTGACCTAATGATTATGAGAACCAAAACATGTGCCAAAGGGGATAACGACAGCGTCAGTGGCAGCCCAAAGCTCAATTTGAATAGGCTAGTACGGTCGAATCCGCAAAGTGACAAACGCTCGTGCGCGATTCAGTGATAGACAATAGAGGAATATAGGATTTAAAATGGTTGAAAGATTTTGACAGGTGCTATTTGAAATCTGGATTCGTTAAAGTATATAGTTGGATTAAGAATAGGGACAGATATAAAGTCCATAATATTTATTTTGTACCTAAACCTATCCTTGAATGCGTAGTGTATTGAAAACAAGAAGTTTTAATTACAAAATCCGTATTGAAAATTGTCCACTAAAATGAGAATTGGATTGACTCTGCAATCTGCGTCATACTATGAATAATGCTAGAAATCAACTTGAACAAATCAAAAAATGGCAAATAAAAGAATGTATTAAATTATGTTATAGTTTTAATATTAGTCAAAATATATTATGTTGTACCTTAGTTAAGATTTATACCTAAAGTGTTGGTAATGTTAGCGATACCATAGCACAGAATATATGTATATAATAGTACCATATATAGTACTACGACCATATTATATTGAGGCAGAGTTCCGTCCTTTTCTCATTTGAATAGCATTGTAGTTGTACTTACCTTCAAAAATTCGTGGATGTTGTGTAATGCTAAACGGATACGCACTACGATATTTGTTTCTCTTGGAATTGTGATATATCGACCAATGGATCGTGGTCCGCCAGAATACAAGATATCGGCAATTTCAAATGAAATATTTAACGTGATGCGTAGGTAGCCATTTAGCACATTATGATAGGGATGTTGCCAATTAATCAAACCAATGACATGATCAACATTTGACGTCCTTTTAGTAGTTTAGTCGATAATAATTTAAAATGATTACCGTATTTTCTTATTGCGGAAGTCCCTCGTATTATTATTAATCTGTAAGAAGTTACCTAGTTCATTTTTAAAAAAGGCAACATCCAGCAACATCCCAACTTTATTAAGTTCTTGAATGTGATTTTGAAATCCAAAAATCTCCATATCAACTCGTATGATATTGATATCAAAATGCTCAGAACTTTTATATTTCATGGAATTGTGTCATTCATCGTAAAATAACTTCACCTTTCATCAAAATATACTCAATGTAAGGGGTTCTTGATATGACCGTGTTGCATTTTGCATTGTTTGTGAACCATTGTTAATATTTAAAGGACAACTGTCGAAAGCTTGGTATGAACATTGTGCATAATGTATTGATGTATTTAATTGTGAGGTATCTATCTATTGCTTTTGTAATATTCTATTTAAATCTTTCGAAGTTACTTGTATATTCGACTTCTATTTACGTTGTTATTTGAGAGTTTAACATTATATCGTTGACAAGGGACCAAAAATGTTCTCTGTTTTTGTGGAAATTACGCTTGTGGTACACCACGGAAAATAAAATGCGTTGAAAGTTTAATCGTTTGAATTAACTAATTTATTTTACCTTTGATCTAATTTAATAAAGCTGGTTGGACGTATTTTTATTTACTAAAGAAATTGCGACAAGTAATTGATTTTTTGTTTCTTGAGAAGATGATTTGGCGTGATATTCACCACCTTCTTTAATTTTTAATGCTTTTTAGGTAAATGGCGTATTGGGAGTTTACATCAAATCTGTTTATCTCCCGATAAATTGATAGTTTTTCCAGTACCAGCTTTCGTCCTCGGTAGCGAAGTAACTAAAATGTTTTCGAAAATATTAATTGGCTTCGTTAAATTAGGTTAAAAGGTAAACTGAGCCTATTTATTTAAGGGCTGATTTTTTTATCCAACTGTCGAAATACCCTTAGTTTGGCTTATGAAAAATCTGCCCTTAGACCTCCTCAACAACGAAAATATTGCAAAGGAGTTATAGAAAGTACAAAATGGCATTAAAATGATAGCGACGAAGCTGACACAATAGCAAGTCGGCCTGTTCCAACGCAGACATTTGATTATTTCTGTCTTACTGCTTCAATAATTTCGCGATGGAGGAGGTGTGCGTAAGACCTTATAAAGTATATTTTGTATAAATAAGGAAGAGGAAAAGTTATATCTATTATAAGTAATATTAGAAACATACTTATAACACAAAATGAGGCTCCATAAGGCGCGTCGCCTATTGATGCAACACAAAAGTAATATTATACCTTGGTGTTTCTGTATGCTGCTTGCTACAAATACCAAAAGCGACGTGTTGTAAGTATATTTCTGTCCTAATTCTCGTTATGTATCACTGTATCATGTCCTTTATATCATATTGTAACTAAATATTCTACTGTGTATCTTTTTGTGATCTTTATCTATACCTACTTGTCCGTAATGCTGAAAATAAATATGTTTTTAAAAATGTCTATTGTTTTTATTTCTTCGAAATCTAAGTTGGAATAAGAAAAAGGTAATTAAAAATCTCAGAACCAATCGAGACGAAACTTTCACAAGAGTAAGTCACAAGGCACACCGAGAACGTCAACATAGCTTAGCTTAGCTCCGCGTCTTTTCATACTTGGTTCTCAAAGCTTCGCTTAGTAGGCCGTAGCATGAACTAAAGCTGCTCAGTTGACTGTATGAACTAAAGCTAAGCTAATAATTTAGCTTATAAACCGTGCAACTGTTTCACTTATCATATCAATCACCTTTTCAACCGACGAAATAGAAGAAGAAGGTTCTTAATAATAATTTGTCACGTATTAAGTTATTTAGTTTGAAAGCTATTAAATGGCTATTTTTCAATTTTTATTGGCGAAGCGTAGTGCTCTCCTTTTAAACTTATTATGGAAGGCCCTCTATTTTATAATAATCTCTTTTTTTTTAACATGGGCCAGATCCCAATAATATTGTGTTCATGGCTGTGTTATTTTGAAATCCAAAGTCTCCATGAATTCAAAATTATTTATTTTATGTAGGCCAACTTGTGGCTCTTATGGTCAAGACCGGTCTTATGGTCTACCATCGGTTCGGTATTCTATGCCATCTGTGATATCGATATCAAAATGCTCAGTACATTTATGTTTTATGAAATTATTCACTGCACGGATTGAAGATGAAGAAACTTGTAGATATACTAATAGGGTAAGTATATTAAAAAAATATATTTACAAATTTTACACCAAAAATTATCATTAAATAATTAAACTACTTCTTCTCTTTCTTCATTTTCTGAAGATTCCTTATAAGTAAATTTATGAGTCGTTTATTAAGACGATCTGACGACGACGACGATTCACTAGACGATGGCGTACTTTGTTTTACTTTGTCTTTATTAGATTTGATATCATCTAGTAGCATCATAACCTTAATTTTGAACTGCCTCGTCTGTTCTTCTGTCATAGTTTCAAATTCTGGTAAAAGACTCAAGAGGAAGTAATGCATAGATTCTATATTCGTACGTGGAGGATCTTGAGTGAGGGCATATATTTGTTGTATCGGGTCCTCATCGATTCTTATGTTACGATTTGATGAACCTTCATTGTTATTCCTTTTTCTTTTACGAGTAGTTGGTTGTTCTAGTTGATACAGCGGATCTGATTGATCGTCAGTACTATGCGTTTCGTCTAATGTATTGCTATAACCAGTGGGTAGGTTGTCTTCTGATTTCACAGTGCATAAAAGGATTTCATTTTCCTTAGAGCTACCCCCGATAGCGTTATTTAAAATATCTTCCTTGGTGTAGTCCAAGTTGTTCAGTGGTTTCATGAATGGTAAAACGAAGGCGAGGTACGAAGTTAAATAATACGGTTTCTTGGCTTTTTCACTTGGTTTTAAGCTTCTTATGAGAGAACTCCGGATGTTTCGCCATTTTTCTTTGCACTCGGTAACTGGAACAAAATATAAGCTTAATAATGTCTAAAAAAATTTGGTTACCTGAATTTGACAAATCAATAACAATTTGGGACATTTTCATCATGCATGACACGAACAGGATCAATAAAGCTACATATTTGCTAACTATACAGGTGATTGTTAACTCATTGCTCAACTCAACTTAAGCCCAATCAACCAGGGGTAGGGACTGACTGATTTCCAAGTTAGTGGAAATAGGATTTTTTTTTTCAAATTTTTTGACTTGTGAAAGGAATTATAATTGTTTTTCAACAAGTCAAAAAATATCAATAATTATTTATTGATTCCCAAAAGCTACGCCACTCATTGCACTCAAATGATACTTTTCTAAAAGCTGATTATTTTACAAAGAAATTTGGTAAAAGATAAGTATACATAGTAACTTAGGTACTGAAATAGAAGACATTGAAGTGCAAGACCTAGAAGTCTTCTTTTTCTCAGATTATGAGAATCTTTCTTTTTTTCTCATCCCAGTGCTCTGTATGGAGATTTTATTTTATCATTTGCCTAAACAGAGAATCAAAAATTAAAAAATCTTAAATCCATTAATACTTAAAAAACAGTCATTTGTTAATGGCTCAATTGGTTCTAAATAACCTCTAGAATAACCTCTTTAAAGAAATTAATCCAGTTACAGGTCACCTGTATAATATATTTCCAATATTTGCGAATTTAAACTTATATTTACTTTTCATTTAGTTTTATTTATTATTCTTAGGTGGAAAACGTAGGTAAATAATATAGTCTATGTGTACACCTGGGACAAAACCCGGCTCATTCACGTGCGTAGCGATATATACGCTTAGGTATGCCCAATATGTAGAGGTGCCCAACATGAGATAAATTGTTTTATACTGTGAGATGGATACAACAACCGTATAAGAACCTATTGGTTATTTTATTGGTATGGCGCGTAGCGATGGCAAGAGACCATGGAGAATAGGAATGTCGCTCGTTTGGAATGCCACCTGTGCTGACACCCTCACTGCATCTACAGGCGACCTCTAGCGCGCTCGAGCTCTTTTTGAATAGCTTTAGTTAAAAAATTATAGAGGCTACCAGAGATCCATGATCTGCCCCCGATTGTCTAAAAGTTACCGATCAAAATCTTATTCATTTTATGGCATTAGCGTCAAAGTAAAATAAACTATAATAGCATTGAATTAGAGCTCAATTTCGTGTATACATTCTTATACGTTTAGGTATGTACGATAGGCTCCATAACGCTCCATGTTAAAATCGGTTGTACTAAATTTGTAACTTTAAATCAATACAGTCAAGGAATATTTTACTTTGACGCTAATGCCATGAAATGAATAAGATTTTGATCGGCAATTTTTAGATAATCGCACCTCTGGCCGATACTTTGGCCCAACAATTATTTTGACCATCCATGATCCAAATGGCAATGCATTTTGGGTACGTATTATGCTGCGTTGCGGTGACATTGATGAAATGAGGTGTATTCAATTTATTTTAGACTTAATTTTAGAAGAATCATCATCAACCCATCAACGGCTCACTACTGAACGCAGGTTCCCTCTCAGAGAAGGCTTATAGGCCATAGTTCACCACGCTGGCCCAATGCGAATTGGCAGACATCACACACCTATGGAAAACTCTCAGGTGTGCACGTTTCCTCACGATGTTTCCCTTCACCGTTGAAGCTTGTGATATTTAATTTCTTAGAAGAATATTATTTGTTAATTACCTATTATTATATCCATTACAACAACTTGATTTTCAAAACCATTTTAGGTAGAGAGTAATTTTTTAAGAGTTCTCAATAAAGTTCTCAAAATTAAGTCCGCCAATTTGCATTAGACCAGCATGATGGACTATAGCCTCCCTTTCTCTGAGAGGAGACCTGCGCTCCATAGTAAACCACTGATGGGAAGATGATGATGACGATGATGATTTTTAAAATAAGGTAGTGAGAGTCATATTTACTGGTCAAGTTAGTGGCATACGACACATGTCCCCACGCCTCGTCGGTCAGATCTTTGCGGTTGTACTCAGGCAGGCCGGTGTTGTAGAGGCACTCATATTTCTCTATCTCCTGAACCAGACGCAGTTCGGACGTCATTTTTGGTAACGCTTTACGGCATGGGGTTATTTTACTGCAGTCACACAATTTTATTTCACACTTGTTAGGTGTTGCTAGTGATAGCTAGCTAAGTACTAGAAAACTAATCACCATTTACTAAAATAGAATATCTACTGAAATAAATATCTACGGGGCATTCAGTTTACAGATTTCAGAATCTATTCAACACTTATACTTAAGGTTTTTTAAATAGCATGCAGTTTTGTGAAGAAAACGTCCATATTTAGAGCCACAAAAAACCTTCTAAGTTGTTAATATAGACATACAATTACAAATTATTTCATAAAGTAAAAAGCCTTCAGCCTTCGTTCGGAAAATTGGCCAATGCTACGTAATACTGAAAACCGATAGGTCGTCGGTTCAAACCCCACCCGTAGTAGGTTCTATGGTCGTGCCCACTTGGAGGGAAAGGGTCGTTGTACATCTCGACTGCAATAAACTCGACCGAATGGTCGAGTTGTCTTATTTCAATTTTATTAATTTTTTTCATTGACAACTCGACCGCACGTACTAAGTATTCAGTCATTTACAGTCACACAGAGGTTGGGTTAAGGTATAAAAAGTAAAGTAAGTAGCATACTAATATCCCGCGGGAACTGTTTGTTTTCCCGGGATAAAAAGTAGCCTTTTCACTTTTCAGGTCCTCAGCCTTGCCTATTCAAAAACTACGTCAATCTATAACTCCGTTGGCCCATAGATAGTCATGTTCAGCATGGATAATATTCTTTTCATATAAAAAAAACTACTATTCTAATGTGCTTTAGTACATAATACTTCAATGATTCTAATCACCAAATTAAAGTCTAAGTTTGTAATAATGGTTTAAACGCGTTGAAAATAGTTAAAAGGTATACCTATGTATAAGTATAATTATGATCTAAGGTACCTAGCTCTAGTTTTAGACTATTCAATTTAATTTAGAGTTACCTAATTACTAAACGCGTTATTTCACACAACTCTACAAATCGATAACTTGTATTTTGGAAGGGAAATTAACTAGTTTTGAAATGTTTTCGCTGCGCTGGCAACAGCTGTGTACCTATGCACGTGTTTGTAATCCGTGACCGTACGAAAAATCTAATTGATGAAAGGCTGTGGAACTAAAGTGGCTCTTACAAATGTTTGAATAGCCCCGAATAAGTGGTCCCACTGTGCTAAAAGAGATTATAACAACTTATAGTGCGAAAAAACTGTAAAACTCGTTTTAAGTACAGAAACGTTTCGGTAATGCGGCAACTACAGGTGAACGCAGAGTCTGCACGTAACCGACATGCGCGGTGCGGGGCCGCGGCGCAACTATTTTGCGCTGTAATCTGTATGCCGCGTCACTGCCGCTAGCATACCGCGCCCTCCCCGCACCGCGTCCCATTTACGAGTTGCACCGATCGGGTCCGTTCGGCACTATTCGGCACCTGCAGAGGCGCCGGTCGGCCGAGCTATCGGCAGTGTCAGCATTGCTCGGCATCGTCGCTGGGGAATCGAGATCCGAGTCGTGACGTCGCGTCACGCGATTTAGTTGAAGTGCGTTGACATTCCAAAGCTAATGAATTACGTAACTACATGCCTACTTGTTACTTGTTAGTAATTAATTTCATTGATATCTCGACACGATGCGATGTCGTGTCGCTCATACATATTATGTACTTACGGTAATAATATTATGAGCGTAGAATAGAATATAAAAAACTGACTTCAATATACCTACCTACCGAAATAAAGAACAACTGAAAAGGGAAAAGTGTCCATATCTTGAAAACTAATGAAACGATTTTGATGAAACCTTTACTGTTACCTTAGTTGAAGTAAATGTAAGCAAATAAAAAAGAATGATCACAATCCGATCAATAGCTTCGGAGAAATGCGTGGACAAACATACTGTATACATACAAACATACATATAAGATACCATACATACAAATAGATTATCACATTATGTCGCTAACTATGGGCCTCATAAGAAGGCTCAGGGTCACCCAGCGAGCGATGGAGAGAGCTATGCTCGGTATATCCCTGCGAGATCAAATCAGAAATGAGGAGATTCGTAGGAGAACCAAAGTCACCGACATAGCTCAGCGTGTCGCGAAACTGAAGTGGAAATGGGCGGGGCACATAGTTCGAAGAGCTGATGGTCGTTGGGGTCCCAAAGTGTTGGAGTGGCGACCCCGCACCGGGAAACGCAGTGTTGGCAGACCCCCCACCAGGTGGACCGACGACATCAAACGAGTCGCAGGGAGCCGCTGGATCCAAGCGGCGCGGGACCGAAGCCTGTGGAAGTCCATGCAAGAGACCTTTGTCCAGCAGTGGACGTCTATAGGTTGATAAAGAAGAAGAAGAAGAAGTGAATATTTTACAGGGCCAATAATTTTACATACATACGTGTCGAATCGATAACCTCCTTTTTTTACAGTCGGTTAAAATGAAACATTCAACAGTAGAATATACCGGAAGCAGTGCGAAAATTCGAATGATATCTTTGTAAGTTCATCGGGCGAGTTCAGAGTTCAAACGCTATAGCATTGTTTGTTCGGCCTTCAATAAGAGCAGGTGCACTTTAAAGCAGTCTGCACATTAGGTACACTAATGTTATTGGAACGTAGTTCCTTATCGCGCGATGCGGTGCTAGACGGAAAAAATTAAGCCGACACTTTTTTGAAACCGACACATTTTTGAATGTGAATTTGGCATTGTGTTCATTATTTTCAAAGTACAATATAAGATCTCGGTAGCCTTGTAGTTTCGACAGTCGCTAAACACTTAAATTTTTTACAACTTACAAATAAGTTATAAAAAAATTAGGGAAAAATTCCACATGTAGAAATTAAATAAAATAAAATTGAAATTAGAAAATTCAGTCTGTCGAGCTGGGATTCGAACCATCGACTTTTAACTGTTGCCAAATTGCCAAATTAATGATGATGCCAAAAACACAATGCCAAATTAATTAATCGAAAGGAACTTCGTTCCATCCGGGTGTCCCTTGACACCTCTCAAGTTTTTTTATAAACTAGCTTTTGCCCGCGACCTCGTTCGCGTGGTTATGTAGGTTTAAAAAACAGCTCTTCCGAGTACTCTGCACACTTAGATCAATAGGAGTAAATATTCTTAGCCTCTCTAAGCAGAATCCTCTTTTCCGAACCGGTGGTAGAGTCATGACGTGTCATAAGAGCCACAGGTTGGAATACGTGAAATAAATAATTTTGAATTTTGAATTTTTTTTTTAAATTTATTCTGCACATTTTCGAAAATATGATCCTCCTTTTTAATGGCTAATTGGTAATGTATAGTATAATAATCCCTACTTAATAATAATTACGTAAAGCGAACGGATTGACGACACCAGACGAGTTGCAGGGAGCCGCCGGATACAGCTGACACAAGACCGAAGCCTGTGGGAGACCACACAAGACCAGCCAGTAGTTGACGTCTATCGGTTTATAAAGAAGGGAATATTATAAAAGCGAAAGAGTTTTGTTTGGTAGTTTGTCCTGAACCTAATGAATTGTCTCTTTTCTGAATTCTAATGTATTTTATGGACTTTGACAATAAAATAAGAAAGTTCGTGCCACCCTGAGCGGTATTCTGTGCCTCTATGAACTCGGATGTCAATACCTAATGTGCGACCGGTATAATCTGGTATAATGTACGTAATAGGTACGTATAGGAATCGATTAGCTGAACGCGCTGTGATTGTAGCATCACACATCACTTTGTACCTACATAATTATCTAGTTCGTGTTGTGCTTAGGTCGCCAGATATAATAAATGTAACAACAACCACTCGAGCGCAACCCATACACACGAAGTTTTTTTTTAAAAGAACAATAGCCTTGCTGAACTTGACCAATATTCTCCCCTCCGTCCTAAATAAGTGTAAAGCTTGTGAATAGGAGTGGGTTCGACGATAGGGAGAGGGTAGACTGGCTACTTTTAGCGGCAGTGATCGGCATTTTTATGGCTTTTAGTCGCTGTTCGGAGGCTCTGGTTCCGCGTCCGAACGCTAACGTGGGTGGTCAAACGCCAGTCGCAGCGAACGAGTTGCGTTTTTTATCTACTGCGTTTCGCGATTTTTAAACGCTGACCTTCGGTACTTTTAGCATCGCGCATTTGAGTCGCGAAACATGTATTGAATTGTAGTACGCATTTTTGGAACTTCCCACATTGTGGAAATATTCTATTCTATTCTAACAAAGTTGCATGGGTTAAATCGGCTTGGCATTCAGCTGCCCACAAGATAGTATAAAAAACTTATTATAATGTAATTGATACATATCGTTCCGCCGTTCAGAGAATGCGTTCCTGACACCTATCTGAAAAATATTGTTTACCAAGTTATTTGACACTCAGTTTGGCACAAAATTATAACATTAATTGATTATTGATATAATAATGTTGTTTTAATGCTCATCAATTGTTAAAACGGTAAACAACCAGCAATAATATTTTTATCGTAACTGCAACGCCATTACAAAGTTACGTCGTCAGTTCAATCGCGACGTGTCAGGAACGCATTCTCTGAACGGCCGTAGTTTAATAATATTGTAAAATGAGTTTTTTGAAAAGAGCAAGAGGCGAGATGAATGTTTGCATACTAGTTTTTGTTTGTCTTCATCCGAGCGGAGAATGAATGGAATAGGATAGAAATATTTTTTATTCAATTAAACTTTTTTATAAGTGGTTTTGAATCGTCGATGAGTCTACCACCTGGTTCGTGATGGTACATACTTACAATTCAGTACAGCAGCTGCCAGCCCCATTCCTGCAGGTGACACCTATTCACGAGCATGACGCATGATCCAGCCGTTGCTTCGCTCAACCATATTTGAGGGAACGTAAAAAATCGAACCCGGGACCTCGTCATCCGTAGTTGAATACGTTAACCACTAGTATAGAATGTCTAGACCAACGAGTCGAGGCAGTTGGCCCTTTGAACTTTTAAAGTTTCAACAACCAATTTGAAAAAAAAGGAACTTTTATGCCAAATATTCCTTATTTTACAAAAAAGCACTATTCACGGGAAAAATGATACAGTTTCAAAGCCAATTACTTTTTCAAACGCTCGAAAAATGCAGTTGAACTCTAGGAAAATTCGTGAAAAACATGCACGCTAATATCGGACCTAGTTATTTATTCTACTTCAATACACGTAGTACCTGTTATGAGTACAACAGTTAATGAACATGCATTATTCACATACCTACAATATCTGAGTATAGTATTTGCTCCACTTTTTAAACGCGTAGGCAGGACCTATCGTTTTCCTTGAAAATTGTGAAAATGTTCCTGACATTGTTTTTAAAGGTTTTTGAAAGAATTGAAAGTTTTGAAACATTTTACGTTAAGCAAATTAGTTAATTGTTTGTTTATTCTTTCTGATTTTCTGAGCAAATCTTAAGAAAAGCTGAACCGATTTTGTTCGGACTTTTACAGGCAGGTAGAGCACTTGATATGGAGTGGTTGAGGTTATTATCCCCGAAAATTAAAAAGAATTCCCACGGAGTCAGTGCACAAACCAGTAAGTATAGTAACAAATTAAATAAATAAACATTAACACAATTAAAAAAAGTTCGTCTTAATTAACACTCGATAAAATTATGTAAGAAAGGTAATTAAACAAGGTAAAGTTAGGTAAACTTTTAGGTTTTAAAATTCAAGATATTCCCAAAAAAATTCAAAAAAACGGCCAGTTTTATTTCTTTCAGTATCTGTTTATAAATAAAACGCCCAGCTTTCGTTTTAAGCGACCTGCCTCCACAATATTTCAGATCCTATCGCATTTTCCGTTCCATCTTGAATGACTGAATGGTTAGAACGTAAGTAATAGGTACTCCTGCAAGGTTGTCTAGAAGAAAATGTTGTTTAGTGATTATCAGATAAGAATTCAGTTTTTCTTGAATGTTCTTTTTAACCTTCTTGTTAATTCAAAAAGAGGGGTGTTATAAGTTTGACGTGTGTTTTTTTTTAGAATAGAAATGTTTTTTATTCAAATAAACTTTTTTTTACAACTGCTATTGAATCGTCGATGAGTCTACCACTGGTTCGGAATGCCGTTTCTCTGTATCTGTGTGTTTGTCCGTTCCCTCGTAGCTTCCTAACAAATTGACCGATTTTGATGCGGTACGTTCTCTGTTTGAAAGCTAACGTAACCGAGGTGGATTTTAGCTATACTTTATGAAGATCTTCTCAGTCATTTGAAGATCATCACCTCATTTCCTACTTTCCTACTACTACACTTTTACTATGGGTCTTAAAACTTCACTGGTAAGATTGATTTGAAATTTAGTGTACTGTTAGCCTGTTACCTTGTGTTTGGTGTTCCATTTGGTGTCATCATCATCATCATCAGCAACCCATCAACGGCTCAATACTGAGCGCAGGTCTCTCAGAGAAGGGTATTATTGGTCATAGTCCACCATGCTGGCCCAATGCAAATTGGCGGACTTCACACACCTCTCAGAACATTATGAAGAACTTTCAGGTGTGCAGGTTTCCTCACGAAGTTTTCCTTCACCGTTGAAGCTTATCGACCGAGCGAAGCGAAGGTCTTTGAGTTAACTAGGGCGATTTGCACTTGTCCGTCCGTCCGTCCGTCCGTCCGTCCGTCTGTCAGAGCCTTATAACTTTTGAATTACTGAACGTAATTACTTCAAATTTAGATATAATATGTAAACCGATGGCCTCCAGCCGAAAATGGCTTAAAAAGTTATAAAAATCTTTATTTCAGGGGGGCTCTCATAGAAGCGAATGCGAAGTAAAAAAAAAAATATCGCGTTACATAAAATTGTTACGTATCATTTTAAAGATAATTTTGAACTGAGTACAAAAATATTTTTTTTTTAATTTTTCCCTTAAAATTGACGAAATGGGGGGCTTTCAAAGTGGCGATTTTATACGCTCGCTTGAAGACGCTCTCTAGAAAAATCCGCTATGGATTTTCAAACTGATTTTATGTTTTTAGGTCACTTATATCCTGTACTTGAACAACAAATACTAAAATTATATGAATATTATAAAGAAACGAGATTATTTAATTTTTAATGGGCGTCAGTAATTCATATAGCATCAACATAGCTTCACAATAATGCTAATAGATGGCGCAGTCAGTAACTATTCCCATGGAACTACGAGTTAAATTCAATGTTTGATAAATAATTCAATGTTTTCACTAACGTTCCCTAACCTTTACGGGCTACCTATAAGTTAGGTGATTGATGTTTTCTGTCAACTTATTTATCACGATCCTGTACGGGACACCTAAAAGGATATTGGGACGGATGTTAGGACTTAGGATTGTATTTAGGAGCTACCTACGTTAAGAGACTCCTACTTAGGGGATGATTTAGGTATGTTTGGTGAAAACGGGCATAATAATAATGTCAGTTTTGGTTATCATGTATCGATTGAATGAATAATCATGGGATACCGTTACCGCGAGGTCTCAGTTCGGGGCGAACCACTAGTGATATTTAATTTCTTAAACGCGGTTGCTAATTATGATAATGATGATGATGATGATTCATCTTTGGAATTTCCCCTCACTGTGGAAACACTGCATACATAGCACAGTAGGTACCTATCTAAACTATTTTAACCCCCGACGCAAAAAGAGGGATGTTATAAGTTTGACGTCGATCTGTGTCTGTGTGTGTGTGTGTGTGTGTGTGTGTGTGTGTGTGTGTGTGTGTGTGTGTGTGTGTCTGTCTGTGGCATCGTAGCTCTCAAACCGATGTACCGATATCGATGCAGTTTTTTTCATTTGAAAGCCAGTTTCCTTGCGGTGATTCTTAGCTATGTTTGGTTAATATCGGTCCAGCAGTGTAAGAGTATCAGCTCTTTTAAAAAATGATGTAAAGCATTTCTCGCGTATGATTACTCGATTAAGTGCTTCTCGTGTGCCAGTATAATCGTTTTAAATTTTAAATGACAATTAATTGATAACTTCGACCTGATGCTACAACCAGAATCATATATACATAGTCCGGTCATAGATTCGCATGTAGGAACCCTCCTAAATAAATTTTAAATTTATGAAAAGGGCAACCGCCAAGTTTCTTGCTGGTTCTTCTCGGCAGAAACGGCATTCCGAACCAGTGGTAGATTCATCAACTATTCAAAAGCACTTGTAAAAGTTTATTTGAATAAAAAATATTAAGCTATTGCATAGCTTTTATCGCGGGCTTTGAGCGCGGAGACCGAATCAAGAAATTCCGTAATGAAAATAAACCTAACACCCCCCCCTCCGACCGGCACAGCGGTGTGGCGTTGAAAGCCGTGCATCGTCTAACGTCGTTTCAGTTCGGCAGACTTCGGCATGGTGTTTGTGTGCGTGCGACTAGACGAATGCTATGCAATAGCTTTACCGCGGCAGCTACACTTTGAAAGTACCAAAGTATTCCAGCATCCGACCTACAACTGCATCGCATGGGAGCAAAACGCATCAGGGCGAAACTATTTTCATTTTTGCAAGTCACTCTATTTTGCGAGGATATTGAGTTGCTTGTACCTACATATATAGCAGTCATAGTCCAGTGATAGGCCTGCATTTCGGGAAGTCCTGGGTTCAGTCCCCGGCACACATCCCTGACTGTTCGGTTATGTGAGTTTTCAACAATTGAATATCACTTGATTTAACAGTGAACGAAAACATCGTGAGGAGACCGGCTCGCCTGAGAGTTCTCCATAATATTTTCAGAGGTGTGTGAAGTCTGCCAAGCTGCACTTGGCCAGCGTGGTGGACTATGGCCTAGGCCCTAAACCCTTCTCATTCGAGAGGAGACCTGTTGCAGTTTAATGGGCCGGCGATGAGTCTGAATGAATGTAGGTATATTAGGCAAAGACTTCTATGTAATATACATAGAAGTCTTTGTTAAAACTCTTTCAAATTAGTTCTTTAAAAATTTACCTAAACATTAGTTATACATTTTAACGAACTAATTTGAAAGATTTTTGGATTCAATTGAATACAATATTCTTCACCAATAAAAAACAGACAATTATTGTAGGCTACAAGTTTCTAATAACTTAAGCTATTGAAAATATACTGTGGTCTGTGAATGTAATATTAAACAGTGTTCCTTTTATTATTTTGGTTTCAAGCCTCACACATAATTATGTGGCAACATTTCTATAGGTACATTATTTTAATGTAGCTTGCAACCGAAATTCTGTAGTTATTTCCTGGATTCCAGTTTAAGAGTCTTAACCTACTTCTGAGATGAATTGGCGGGATTATGTGCTCCTATCCGCGTACATGCTTTATTTTTCAAAAATATTGCTTTAATTTGGCATTAATAATAATTAATCTGAAAGAACTTTTTTATAAGAGATAATAAGAGAAGATAAGTTAGGCTTGCGCTTAACCACAGCCACGCCACTCTGCAACGACGAGGTTTAGGTTGCAGCGCGTTTGCCTAGAAGATGCCTATTCCCACTTGCCTTGATTCTGACTTGATTTTGTTTTAACTCTGGGATATATTATTAATATATTCACTGACTGACTCACTCATTGATCACCTCTCCTGTAAAATTTTGTATGAAAAATTTTTTTTTCACCGATGGTTTCGTATAGAGGACAAAAATTCATTCGGAGGAAAAATATGGAGAGAGCTGATGATTGAGGATTTCGGAAACGGGTGAGGAGCACGGCCAGGGTATTGAAGATAGGTGGGGTGTGCTCGAACAAAAGTCACTCAAAACCTCATCCAATTGCCAGTGAGTTGAAAAATTAATCCAAAATGGCGGATTCAAGATGGCGGCCATACAAATTTCGTCAGTGTCTATCTCGGGGAGAATAAAAGATGGAAGAGTGGTTTCTTGGCAAAAGATGATCAGGACCCGAAGGTCTACTTGACGAACAGAAAAAAAATCAAGATGGCGGATGATTTTTTTCTCCATACAAAATATATGGCGAATATTGAAGAGACTAGAAGCTGAGAACTATGCAAGACTTTGGATACGGTTCCTTTTCAAAGTTTGTTTTTATAGAAGAATTCCCATTTTGACAAATGATGAGATATGATGATCGAGGGTTTGGAAGGTGGGTGAAGAGCACGGCCAGGGTATTAAAGATAGGTGGGAGGTGCTCAAACAAAAAATACTCGAAACCTCATTCAGTTGGCAGTGAGCCGAAAAAAAATCAAAATGGCGGATTCAAGATGGCGGCCATACCAATTTCATCGGCATCTATCTCGGAGAGTATAAAAGATGTAAGAGTGGTTTTTTGATAGAAAATGATCAGGACCTGAAAGTCTACTTGACGAGCAGAAAAACCGCGGTCCGCTTGCGGGCCGCGCACCCACGTGCCCTACTAGTTAATATTAATATATATATAGCTGCTCGTGCTGATTCACTGATTCACTGACTGATTGATCACCTCTCCTGTAAAATTTTGTATGAAAATTTTTTTTTTCACTAATGGTTTCGTATGAGGCATATAATATCAAAGTCGGCAATCTCCACTTGTCACAAGTTCGAGTTATCAACAAAAAACATTTCTTAGGTTTATTAATTTTAGATATCAGCGTATATTGACAAATTCTATCTTCACAGAATTGTTGAATTAATTTCAGTAATGAAATATAACTATTTTGTAATATTTAAGTAGTAAATTCTTTATTATTAAAATGGAGACTGCCGGATTTGAAATACACTTGTGGAGACTGCCAACTTTGATATGGACAGTGTTGGATATTGCCGTATTTGATTTGAACGCCGCCATCTTGATACGTGATTGCATGACTAGCCAGATTTGATACTTACATATTTTGAGTGTTAGGATAGAACTTCGAAATCTAATAAAAGTTTTAAAAAAATTTAATACCATGCAAATGTTGATTTCAGAAATAAAACCCTAATATAGTAATCAAATATTCTTTTTATTTATTAAAAATACAGATTCATATTTTTAAGTCTGGGGAATCATCTTGGAATTCGCAAAGTGTATCATTTTCGTTGTCATTTAAGGGGATAGCATCCTCGTTCATATTATTTACAGGCAGAATCAAATTTCTGAAATACACAAGCTCTTCATCATCCATCCAGCTGTCTCCGTAGTGCGTTTGCAATAGTTTTTTGACATCTGTCAATTTATTACTGTTAACTTTCCCTGATGAATGAATTTCTGGCGGATTAAGCATGTTCATATTTTTGTTCTTTTTTGTTATGCCTCCAAATTTTCCATCACTTACTCTATAGTAAAGATCCCCTTTAACTACAACGTCAACTTTGCTTTTTGTTCTCCTAATGTAGAATCGCTTGCTCTTTTGAAAAGCAAAATGCCATGAACCGACATCTTTCAGGACAGTTTTTAAACTATCTCTCCAATCATAAACCTTGCAATCACCTTTTCCTAATTCAATAATGGTACTGTAATTTTTAATAATATCCAAATAACCATCAGCGTTTTTTATTATTTCCCTTTTGCGGATATCTCGTTCTATATGCCCGAAGACTCTATCTGGAGGAATGAAGGAATGTCCTACAACCGGAAATACAATTTCTACGTTTTTCACATGACTTGGGGCTTTAGATGTTAGCCATTTAGCAAGCATACCCACCATGGTGGTATTTTTATTTTGGCCCCCGCAGCCGTCCGCAATCAAACGAACTTTAGTAATATCTGTCCAATCTGTCGAACAAAGCCGATGATAAACAGCTGACGCTATTTCATTAGAGCTTTTTGCGAACTTATCCTCAGTCCAACAGTAGGCAAATGTATTCTTTGGAGACAGTGCAGCTTTTGAACTTCCCTGCACTATTGTAAAATTATACAAATACAATTGTCTGGAATAATACGTACTTTGGTCTGGTAGTTTTGGCATAGGACTATTTTTTTGGCAATCAAAAGAAAGTGTTATCATGCCATCTTGCTCTTCTTGAACTAACTGAAAAAAAGCTTTCGCTCGCAATTTGTGCACTCTCTTCTGTATTAGGACATCGGTTTTTTTTTGTAGGTCGTCGTTTTTTTGGTGCGTTTTAATCAATTCATCATACTGAAGACACGTTTAACACACGTCGGTTCTCGGTGATCCGAATCCCAAATTATAGAAATTGTTGAAAACGGTTCTAAAATATCCTCTTTTCACTTTTACGTCTTCATTTGCTTGGGCATTGTACATTTTAAACATTTTGTTAATGCTAAGTTCTGCTGGCAAATAAAATCGTTTAGATTTCCCTCGACAATAATGGGCTTCTTCACAGTTAAAGGAATTAATGAAAGTTTTGACTGCAATTAGTTTTTCTCCAAATTTGTGCTGTTTGTGATTGCCACCTCGATTTTCAGGTAATAAAGTACCAGTCTTAAAAAAATGTGCCATGATTGTTTGAACCCTGTGTTTTGTTACATGCAAAATTCTCAAAAATGCCTGTTGACATATTGGAATGGTACATCTTTGACTTGAACAGTACATTGTATATTTTGTTTGTAAGAGTTTCTGTCTTTGAGGACCCTTTGTTCCACGTCGTCTCTTAATTTGTTTTGGCTTACAATATTTTAAAAGGAATGCATCTTGCTTCGATTTTTCTTTGTATTTAAAAAAGGCATCATTTTACATCAGCTATAGAAACAGTTCCACATTTAAATGCTTTTGTGTCATGTCCGCATCTTGGCCGCTCAGGAAGTTGCTTCGATGAATACCTACAAGAAGTGAAAAAGGAAAATAAATTAACGTAATTTTATCATGGGCAGTCAATTACTATAAAAGATATGAGTTTTATAACTAATAAAAAATAAATGACACTACGAGTTTTGTAACTTTGCCAAGTCCATTTTACGCATTTTTATAGTACTACATGGTATTATCAAAAATCAAAAATAAAGCGTGTGTGCCGAGCACACGTGAAACTTCTTTGACATCTTTTGAAATTTCGACTTCCGTTGCCATTCGTGACGTATTTCCGTCACACGACCTTGAAATTTTACTCTCAACACGCCTAAAGAAGTTTCACTTTAAAAAGTGAACCAAACTAACATAAGAATATAGTAATGGGCAAGTATCAAAACCATATATCGCAGTATACAAACCTCTCTCTCTTGGCCACATTTCTTTTCCAATTTTCTGGATCACTTTTCCTTTTTCTCGATTGTCTAGGTGAACAGGGTCGTACTAGATTATCCATTTGTCTATTTTACACAACTAATATCACTTTATAATAAGAAATCCCAATAAAAATGACAATAATCCACGTGCAGATCTTTGCGCTGTAACAGCAGACGCCATACTAAATGCCGAGCTCTGATTGGTTGGAACGGAGACTGCCATGTTTGAAAGAAACGAATGCGGAGGTTGCCGGTTTTGTTACCGACATTCATTTTTAATTGCGTCTTGTATGAGAGATAGCCGTCTTTGAAACGCCTTAACTTTTACGTAATGGAGAATTTACCATAGAGAAAATATTTGCATTGTTAACTTTTTTTTGACCCTGACTGGAGACTGCCGGGTTTGATACTATATGCCTCGTATAGAAGACAAAAATTCATTCGGAGGAAAATTATGGAGAGAGCTGATGATTGAGGATTTTGGAGACGGGTGAAGAGCACGGCCAGGGTATTGAAGATAGGTGGGGTGTGCTCGAACAAATGTCACTCGAAACCTCATCCAATTCGCAGTGAGCTGAAAATAAATTCAAAATGGCGGAAAAAAGATGGCCGCCATACAAATTTCGTCGGTGTCTATCTCGGGGAGTATAAAAGATGGAAGAGTGGTTTCTTGACAAATGATGATCAGGACCCAAAGGTCTATTTGATGAATAGAAAAAAAATCCAATATGGCGGATTTTTTTTTCTTCATACAAAATATATGGCGAATATTGAAGAGACTAGAAGTTGGGAACTATACAAGACTTTGATACGGTTCCTTTTGAAAATTTGTTTTTATAAAAGAAATCTCATTCTGAGAAATGGTGAGATATGATGATCGAGGGCTTGGAAGGTGGGTGAGGGGCACGGCCAGGGTATTGAAGATAGGTGGGAGGTGCTCAAACAAAAAATACTCGAAACCTCATCCAATTGGCAGTGAGCTGAAAAAAATTTCAAAATGGCGGATTCAAGATGGCGGATACCAATTTCATAGGCATCTATCTCGGAGAGTATAAAAGATGGAAGAGTGGTTATTTGATAGAAAATGATCAGGACCTGAAAGTCCACTTGACGATAGAAAAACCGCGGTCCGCTTGCGGGCCGCGCACCCACGCGCCCTACTAGTATAATATATAGCTGCTCGTGCTGATTCACTGATTCACTCACTCACTGATTGATCACCTCTCCTGTAAAATTTTGTATGAAAAATTTTTTTATCACCGATGGTTTCGTATAGAGGACAAAAATTCATTCAGAGGAAAATTATGGAGAGAGCTGATGATTGAGGATTTCGGAGACGGGTGAAGAGCACGGCCAGGGTATTGAAGATAGGTGGGACGTGCTCGAAAAAATGTCACTCAAAACCTCATCCAATTTGCAGTGAGCTAAAAATAAATTCAAAATGGCGGAAAAAAGATGGCCGCCATACAAATTTCGTCGGTGTCTATCTCGGAGAGTATAAAAGATGGAAGAGTGGTTTCCTGGCAAAAGATGATCAGGACCCAAAGGTCTATTTGATGAATAGAAAAAAAAATCCAAGATGGCGGTTTTTTTTTTCTTCATACAATATATATCCCGAATATTGAAGAGACTAGAAGCCGGGAATCATGCAAGACTTTGATTTGGTTCCTTTTCAAGATTTGTTTTTATTGAAGAATTTTCATTATGACAAATGATACATATGATGATCGAGGGTTTGAAAGGTGGGTGAGGAGCACGGCCATGGTAATGAAGATAGGTGGGGGTGCTCGAACAAAAGTCACTCGAAACCTCATCCAATTGGCAGTGAGCTGAAAAAAAATCCAAAATGGCGGATTCAAGATGGCGGCGATACAAACTTCAACGGTGTCTATCTCGGAGAGTATAAAAGATGGAAGAGTGTTTTTTTGATAGAAAGGGCCGCGCACCCACGCGCCCTACTAGTATATTATATATTAACAAGAATCCGAAATTATGCATACATTATACATCCGTCACTAAGGATTAATTTTTTTTATTAAAATATATCTACAATAAAACTTACAGCTAAACTAATCTTTTAACTAACTAAAATTACTATACAAATCATGCCCGCGTTGAATGGTGCCACGAATACTGGCTGCATTTCGGCGCTGGACAGCCAGGTTGATCCTTTGTGCAAAAAATGAGCCAGCCCTTCTGTCACCAGATGAGACAATTAACCGCGGTGAAATGTAAATAAAGGATGAAATTAAAATACATGTTTTTACTAAGTTTTTACTAAGTTTTACAGGCTTTTATCTAGGTAGGTGTAGGTATCTTAGAGGAGGCAAACTAGAAGTTAAAGTGGGCCAACAATTAGAAATTAATTAATAGTGTGTGAAATCATTTTCCTTTGTTTCAAATCTTGTCTTATCCTTTGAACTCCAACGCAAAATTTGTTAGATAATATTCTAACATTTAAAGCATTTAACCGCATGAGAAGTACCTAAATAACCAACAGAGGGAAAGTTTCTAAAGACTGTGCCATATTTTATCAGGATTTTCACAGAGCGCTGCAAAATATTTTATTTTCTGTTGTTTTATTTAATTTATTATTATGAGCTCTTCCTATAATGTAGGTAAATATGAGGTGTTTGGTAGACGAATAATTATGTTATTAACTAGCCCGCGACTTCGTCCGCGTGGATTTAGTTAATTAAATCCGGTAGGAGCTCTTTAATTTTCTTTGATAAAAGTAGCCTATGTCACTTTCCAGAACTTCAACTGCAAAAAATCATGTCCATCCGAAACTCTGTTGCGACGTGATTGAAGGACAAACCAACAAACAAAGACCATCGCATTTATTATAATATTACTGTAAGGATAATAAAAAAAACAACATCCCCAACACACAATCCTTACTAATATTTAAAAAAATGTGAAAGTTGTTTGTTTGTTGGCTTGTCCTTTAATCATACTGCAGCGGAATTACGGATCGATGTGATTTGCATGGATATCATTGAGGACGAGAGTGACATAGGGCTCTTTTTATCCCGGAAAAATAAAGATCTACCGAGGGATTTTAAAAACCTAACTCCACGCGGACGAATTTGCGGGCATTGTAATAACTATAGGGACGCGGATGTACCGAACTCATTCACTTTTATTTAAGTAAGCATTTTAGAAACCAACCCTGCCAATCTGTGTAAACCGCTTAGAGCCGAGGGGCGCAGAAATTTGCAGAGTACCACACAAATATTTGAAAGAGGATAATTGTGCCGTCATGTTAATATTACTCTTTTGCTCTGTTAAAGGCCTAAATTCGCTGTCAAAGGATGGGCAAAGGCCGTCAGGGAAAGCGACCTACCTGAAGTGAAAATTGAATTTAGAAATCTAGGTTAGTTCTTTTAGGAACGTAAATATGTAATTATATTTTTACTAAGAAACATGGATCAAAAACTATTTTTTAAATATTAAAGTGCTAATCTACACTTACGAATACATTTTAAAAAGGTAAAAGGTCAAAAATTCCGGGGCCGGCAGGATCGAACACGGTCCCTTTAAACTTTTTAAGGCCGTAGGCCACGTTGGCCTAGTGCAGATTGGCAGACTTCACAAATTTTTCAGAGAGGAGAACTGGCTACTCTCAGGCATGCAGATTTTTCCTTTTTTTTCCTTCACCGACACCGAAAAGTTAGAGATGCGTGCCTGAATTCGAACCCCTGACCCCTGAAAAGTAGGCCTAAGTCATAACAACTGGGTTATCACCGCTCCAACATATATTTTTACATAAGGGAGGCTTTAAACAGGGCACGCATCTCTAACTTTTCGGTGTGGGTGAAGGAAAACAAGGAAAAATCTGCATGCCTGAGAATGTCATGCCTGAGAGTTCTCTCTGAAAAATATGTGAAGTCTGCCAATCCGCAAAGCCAACGTGGCCTACGGCCTAAACCCTTCTCATTTGATAGGAAACTTGTGCCGGTGATGAAATGAACGAATGAATATAAAATACTAGTATTTGCCAAGTGAATGGCGTTTAATGCCCGTTTTCAGCAACCATACCTAAATCATCCCCTAAGTAGTAACCCCCGTATGTAGTTAACCCCTAATAATACAACCCCTTACCCAGTGCAATTTTTACCTTTAGGTAAGTGTTCCTTAAAGTTTCGTAAAAATGAAATTGACAGAAAGCGTCACCTAAAAACTTTGGTAAAAACGAGCATGAGTAGCGCGTTGGTCATTAGAGGTTACATTTCGATTCCATACGGATTCCATTTTGAACGTCATACAATGGATAAGTCGTGCCGGAGCTTCGCTTCTGTGTGTGCTACGGTATGTGCTACGCTATGTGCTACGTGTGTGTGCTTCGGAGAATTCTCGCTGCCAAACTGTAGCCGCTGCTAGCGTAGCTTTTACGGCATTCGTTTTTACATAGTAGGTACATTACGTTACATAGTATTTACTGTATGTACTATGTCACGTAATTACGTTTTGTAAACGTTCTTCTAATTGGTAGTCCTACATTTTAAAAATAGTATTGTCTCTGTGCAACTTTCGAACATTGTCAGTTCAAAGTAGGTACAACAGGTGTTTCAGTTAAAAAAAGGTTAATAGAGTTAACCTAAACTGATTAACTAGTGGTTCGCCCCGAACTGAGACCTCGCGGTAACGGTATCCCATGATTATTCATTCAATCGATACATGACGACCAAAACTGACATTATTATTATGCCCGTTTTCACCAAACATACCTAAACCATCCCCTATGTAGGAGTCTCTTTACGTAGGTAGCTCCAAAACACAATCCTAAGTCCTAACATCCGTGATCCATCCCAATGTCCTTTTAGGTGTCCCGTACAGGATCGTGATAAAGAAGTTGACAGTAATCATCACCTAACTTATCATAGGTAGCCCGTAAAGGTTAGGGAACGTCAGTGAAAATATTGAATTATTATGTAGGTACTAACGAGTGAAAACGGGTTAGGGGCATCTGTACAAATCGTCATCTATCGACGCGAATAGAAAATATACAAAATTAGTTTATTGAAGTTTGATATTTAACTAAAGAATAATTTTAATTGAATAATATGTTATTATATTATGTACCTAAATAATAATGCTCGACGCAAAACTGTTTTTGGGATAGATCGTAGTCGTAACTCCTACGAGTAGTTCCATGGAATAGTGACTGCGCCATCTATTAGCATTATTGTGAAGCTATGTGAAATTTACTGATGCTCATTAAAAATTAAATAATCTCGTTTCTTTATAATATTCATATAATTTTAGTATTTGTTGCTCAAGTACAGGATACAAGTGAAGTATGAAAATAAGTACAACTTGAAAATACATAGCCAATTTTCTCAGAGAGCGTCTTCAAGCGAGCGTATTAAATCGCCACTTTGAAAGCCCCCCATTTCGTCAATTTTAGGAAAAAAATAAAAAAAAAATACGTTTGTACTCTGTTCCAAATTGTCTTTAAAATGATACACAGAAAACCTATGAATCGCAAATAAAAAAAAATTTCTTCGCATTCGCTTCTATGAGAGCCCCCCTGAAATAAAGATTTTTATAACTTTTTAAGCCATTTTCGGCTGGAGGCCATCGGTTTACATATTATATCTAAATTTGAAGTAATTACGTTCAGTAATTTAAAAGTTATAAGGCTCTGACAGACGGACGGACGGACGGACGGACGGACGGACAAGTGCAAATCGCTCTAGTAAACTCAGAGACCTCGCTTCGCTCGGTCAATAAAATATTGATCCACCAAAAGCTTAGACCATTCAACCCAACAAATGTCATTACTTTTTGATATACCCTTAAATTATTTTCTGTATTGAAAGGGCCGACTTCACCAACATGAAATGTCTTATCCAAATGTACATTTCGGCAAATTTTCAATACAAAAACAGTCAGAACGCGCAATTTATTCCTCGGTTAAACGTCACTCGACGTTGGTGAAATCGGCACTAAATGAAGTAACATCGGGTACAAATTAATAAAGCTTTAGCATGAAACGTTATTGTTACAATAAACAAAATTAATTGTTTTCCCATTAGCACGTCCTTACTTACTTAATTATTACTTTAGTTTATAAGCTTGGCATGAAATAATATTTCTCTATTCAAACAAACGCCATAAGATTGAAATAAGATTTAATAAAGGTATATTATTTCAAAACATTTATTTACAATAATTACTTTACCTTATCAATATCTTATTTTGTAGAGTTCGATGCCTACGATTACTACTTAACTACTTATTTAAGATAAGTTAGTGTCAATTAAAAATTTAAAACACCCCGAATCATCTCGATCATGTTTGTTTCAAACAGAAAAAAACCGCATCAAAATTGGTATATTCGTTGGGAGCTATGAGGGAACAGGCTGGGCGATGACTTGCAGCCTAGATATGGACAGAGAGGTACTTTCTTTACTTATTATTATTATGAACATTCAAAGAGTTCCCCCGAGATATTAAAAAAATACGCGGTCGAGAGCAAAGACCTAGGTCTTGATAAATAAAAGTAAAAGCGTTTTCCCTTCTTATCAACGTTACTTACAAATACGAGAGTACTTTTATTATTAGATGAACGTTTTGAGATACTTATGAGAAAAATTGAGAAAATTTTGGTTGAAAAATAAAGTTATGTTGCGTGCCCTGCAACGTTTACTTTAGGGAAACGTTATTTAGGAAATACGGTTAGCAAATATTGGTATGGTTAGAAATTAGCAAGTTATGTTTACCTTACTGCGACGGGCTATGTATGATTGTATATCTATGTATAGGCCTATTGCTGAAAAGCTGTATCAATCATTGTGACAGTCTCAATTTTGTTGATTGACTTAAATTGCATTCCCGTTGCAACTACGCATTTTAGTCAATAGTGAGAGAGTGTCGGCCAAGCAGAGGCCATTGCAGTCGCGAGGATGTAGAGAACAAGCCTCAATAGCCCAACGGTTAAAAATGCGGACTGAAAACTAAAAGGTCGCAGGTTCGAACCCCACCCGTTGCACTATTGTCGTACACACTCCTAGCACAAGCTATCCGCTTAGGTACTCGTATTTGGAGGGGATAGGAAGATATTTGTCAACTTCAGCTTGGCTGATACATAATATTATTCTTTTAAAAAAAATGACAGGATATTTTTTAACACGGACGGTTTTATCGCGAAAAAACTATCTCTATATAAAAATTCGAGACAAAGTGCTTCTCAAATAAAATTACTTTTAAAAAATGAGCTACACATTACTATCAAGAAAATAAAACGAAGTTAGTGGAAAGCTTTTAAGTATATGATACGTCGTGGAACGATGCTCTGCAAGAAACAAAATAATTTCCCATTACAGTGTGGCGTGGAAATTGTTCTTTTAAAAATGTCTTTAAGATAATGTCGTGGGGAAAAATGTGTTTAATTTTAACCAATTTCTTTTTCGTCTTTTCTTTTTTTTTGAGAATATCAGCTAAGCTGAAGTTGACTAATATCCTCCTCTCCCCTCCAAATAACTGGAAAGCTTGTGTTAGGAGCGGGTACGACAATAGTGCCACTACGAATAGACACCGTTGTTGCTGCCTGATTGAAGGACAAACCAGCACATATCATTTATAAATACCTAATATTAGTAAGGAATTAAGCATTTAACCAGGGCATGTATATTCTATATGTAGGTAGTAGCCAGTAGGTAGTTAAACTTTAACTTAGGTATAGGTAAGTACCTACTCTCCGAGGCATGCTAGAAACGAAATATCTGAATTCGGACACTCAAAATCCTTCGCCCGTCATACACTGAGTCCTAAAAACACTCTAATTAGGTAGCGTAATGTTAGAGTTGTCTTTCGGTTTACACGTGAGGGCGATGGGTAGCCAAGACTATAAGGGTCTCGTTTGAATAAATATTAAGATATAATGAGGTGATCTGAGTCGTTTGAACTTACTATAATTTGGATAGTATTATTTCAATGTGATTTAATAAATCCGTTGTATAATGTTTTACCCTTGTACTATTCTGTGGCAGTACTGTCTCTTGTGATAAGAATAAGGGACTATTTCACCCCCCACAAGAGAACTTTGACCCCCAAGCAGTGTAAGACTAGTCGTTAGAACATGCGGTCTTCCTATTCGGGGTCACTGACTTTTTGGAGTGTTTCAACGGTGAAGGAAAACATCATGAGGAAACCTGCACTCCTGAGAGTTCTCCATAATGTTCTTAAAGGTATGTGGAGTCTACCTTGGTATAATTGGTTAGGGCCAGCGCACGTGGTGAACCATGGCTTTTATAACCTTTTTGGTCCCAGTAGGTAGTTCAACTCTTAAAAAGATTTAGACGCAGTTGAACTACTGGAAAAAGTCTCGCTAGTTCAGACCTCAACGGTTGGACTAATCAGTTGTAACTTGTACTACCTAGTGTGAATGAGCCTCAACTTTATTTAGTTTAGTTCGCTTTTCTTGATTGTTTGTTTTTTAATTTTTTTTGCATAATTTTTATTATGCAAAAAAAAAATATTGCATAAATATTATAATTGCATGAGTTGATTAAAAATGCTATGCAATAGCTTTACCGCGGCAGTCCCCGAGTTTTTTTTCATTAGCAACCCATCAACGGCTCACTACTGAGCGCAGGTCTCCTCTCAGAGAATGGTTATAGGCCATAGTCCACACGCTGGCCCAATGCGAATTGGCGGACTTCACACACCTTCGAGAACATTATGAAGAGAACTCTCAGATGTGCAGGTTTCCTCACGATGTTTTCCTTCACCGTTGAAGCTAGTGATATTTAATTGCTTAAACGCACTTGACTCCGAAAAGTCAGAGGTGCGTACCCGGGATCGAACCTGCGACCTTCCGAATAGGAGACCACAGTCCTAACCACTAGGCTATCACTGCTTCCCCGAGTGCCACTTAATTTTTTTAGAAACTTATATGCTTTTGTACTACAAAAATGTTCGATCTACTGGTTACTCACATTAGGCAAATAAACAAAATTCAGTTCATAATATTATTTGTACAACCTCAAATAAACTCAGTAAGCTGAATTCGTTCGACTGGATTTCGGGTATGAAATTTCTCGTTCGAATTCTTTGATTTGACGCCTATTTGATCCCTATATTTATTTTATTTATATATTATTGTTTTCGCAGATTCAATGTATTTCCACTTTACGTACTAACGCGACAACAGAATCCAAAACTAGGTAAGTAATTGTTATAATTATATTGCTTCTATAATATTTGTGTACCCATCTATGTTGTCATTCAATTTTAATTTCCTTTAAGCTCAAAAGGACTTCAAAAGCTCCTTGCAAGACTCTACAAATTATCAATTAATTAGGTATTTATAACTGCTAGTCTACTGACGAGGCTATGACGACCGACAAATGGCGGTATAACCATTTCATACTGGCTAAACTGAGCAAATGGCACAGGCTTGTGTTGGGCAGCAGCGACACGGGTGCGATCAGTTTAGCCCTGCGATGACCAACACGCCTGCCCAGCGTGGTCATTATGGGCAAAACCTTGTAATGGATACTTGCACAAGACCATGGGCCCTAGTTCCCGGCGGCCTCGCTATTCCTGACCCTGGCAGCGGTCACGGTAATGGCGGGGCAGGGGGTGCTAAGAATCTCCGGACGAGATTCCGCTGCCAACCCCGACGACTGGACCTGGTGACATATAACGCACGCACTTTGAGGACCGACGAAAAGATCATCGAGCTGGAAGAAGCAGTGAGCAAGTTGCGCTGGAATATTATAGGATTGTCTGAAGTCCGTAGAGAGGGGGAGGACTCGATAATCCTCAATTCCGGCAACTTGTTTTACTACCGGGAGGGCGATCAACAGTCCCAGGGTGGTGTCGGGTTCATCGTCCACAAGTCCCTCGTCAACAACATTGTAAAAGTCAAGAGTGTGTCGAGTAGGGTAGCGTACCTTATACTCAGAATCACCAAACGGTATTCGCTGAAGGTTATACAGGTCTACGCACCGACATCGACACATTCTGACGAGGAGGTAGAGGCGCTGTATGAGGATATATCAAAAGCCATACACGCCTCTACCACTCATTACAGTGTTGTGATGGGGGATTTCAATGCAAGGCTGGGCGAACGAAGCGGTGCAGAGACGAGAGTGGGGCATTTTGGGTATGGGCGAAGGAACCAAAGGGGCCAAATGTTGGCCGACTTCATGGAGAAGGAGGGCCTCTTTATGATGAACTCCTTTTTCAGGAAGCGGCCACACAGAAAATGGACATGGTTGAGTCCCGATGGTTCCACGAGAAATGAGATCGACTTCATTATGTCGACCAAGCGGCATATATTCAATGATGTCTCTGTGATCAATAGGGTGAAAACCGGTAGCGATCACCGGATGGTAAGAGGCACGTTGAATATTAATGTAAAGCTGGAAAGGGCCAGACTGGTGAAGTCCACTCTCCGACCTTCTCGTGCTCATATCCAAAATCCCGAAAACTTCCAACTCGAACTGCAGAACCGATTCGAGTGCCTAGCAGACTGCGTTTCTGTGGACGATCTAAACAACAGGTTCGTGGAAACTGTCCATACTGTGGGGTCTAAATTCTTTAAGACCCATCGCAGGAAAAGAACCGAAAAGTTCTCTGACCATACTCTCAAGCTAATGAAGGAGAGACAAGAGATGAGGCTGCAGTCATCGGCAGACGCGGCTGCCTACCGGCGGATTAATAGGCAGATCTCTAAGGCACAAACTCGCGACCTCCGTGTCTTTAATACCAAGTGTATTAAAGATAACATTGAGCGGAACAAAGGCTCAAAAGTGTTCGCGAGAGATCTGTCTATCGGACAGAGCCAGCTGACGCGGCTGAAAACTGATGACGGCCGTCTCGTCTCTTCTCGACCTGAGGTCTTGGGAGAGGTTGAGAAGTTCTATGGACAGTTATATACCACGACACAAAAACCTGTTGAAGATTTGGCGAAAGATCCCAGAGCCAAACTGACCCGACACTATACCGAAGATATCCCGGACGTCAGCCTATACGAGATTAGAATGGCTCTCAAACAGCTCAAGGACAACAAGGCGCCAGGTGATGACGGAATCACTGCGGAACTCCTGAAAGCGGGTGGAAAACCGGTACTTAAGATCTTTCAGCGATTGTTCAATTCCGTCATCCACGAGGGCACAACGCCGGAAGCATGGCACAGGAGCGTGGTGGTTCTGTTCTTCAAAAAGGGTGATAATACCTTGTTGAAGAATTATAGACCCATCTCGTTGTTGAGTCATGTTTATAAGTTGTTCTCGAGAGTCATTACGAATCGTCTCGCTCGTAGGTTCGACGACTTCCAGCCTCCCGAACAAGCCGGATTCCGAAAAGGCTTTGGTACCATAGATCACATTCATACGCTGCGGCAGGTTGTACAAAAGACGGAAGAGTATAACCAGCCACTTTGCTTAGCGTTTGTGGACTATGAGAAAGCCTTCGATTCGGTGGAAACTTGGGCTGTGTTGAGGTCGCTGCAGAGATGCCGGATTGACTACCGGTATATCCAAGTGTTGAAGTGCTTGTATGAAAACGCCACAATGTCAGTACGTATACAGGACCAGACTACGAGGCCAATCCACTTGCAGCGTGGAGTGCGACAGGGAGACGTTATCTCCCCGAAGCTCTTTACCGCTGCGTTGGAGGACGTCTTTAAGCTTCTGGATTGGAACGGGCTTGGCATCAACATAAACGGCGAGTACATCACTCACCTGCGATTTGCCGATGACATAGTAGTCATGGCAGAGACTCTGAAAGACCTCAATACAATGCTCAACGATCTCAGCAGGGTTTCTCAACAGGTGGGCCTGAAAATGAACATGAGCAAGACGAAAATCATGTCCAATGCTCATGCACCGCTCCACCCAGTAATTGTTGAGAACTCTGCACTCGAAATTGTAGACGAGTATATTTACCTGGGACACACAGTCCAGCTAGGTAGGTCCAATTTCGAGAAAGAGATCAGCCGCCGACCAACCAACTCGGCTGGGCAGCGTTCGGGAAGCTCCGAGATGTCTTCTCGTCCAAAATTCCTCAGTGCCTGAAGACTCAAGTCTTCGAACAGTGCGTGTTGCCAGTGATGACTTACGGATCCGAGACATGGTCGCTAACTAAGGGCCTCATAAGTAGGCTCAGGACCGCTCAGCGGGCGATGGAGAGAGCTATGCTCGGAGTGTCCCTGCGGGATCGAATCAGTAATGAGGAGATCCGTAGGAGAACCAGAGTCACCGACATAGCTAAGCGAGTCGCGATACTGAAGTGGAAATGGGCGGGGCACATAGTTCGAAGAGCTGATGGTCGTTCGGGTCCCAAGGTGCTGGAGTGGCGACCCCGCACCGGGAAGCGCAGTGTTGGCAGACCCCCCACCAGGTGGACCGACGACATCAAACGAGTCGCAGGGAGCCGCTGGATTCAGGCGGCGCAAGACCGAGGCCTGTGGAAGTCCATGCAAGAGACCTTTGTCCAGCAGTGGACGTCTATCGGTTGATAAAGAAGAAGAAGAAGAAGAACTGAAGCGATTATTACTTTATAAATGTTTACATAAAGGTAATAATTTGTAAAATAATTGCTTACTCTCTTACACTAAATAGTTATTAAATAAGATTCAAAAATATAATATTTTAGGTACTAGCAGATGTTCACAACTTCGCCCGCGGGGGTTTTTGATTTCCGCGGAAATTCTTTAATTTTCCGACATAAAATAATTACTTATAGCCTATGTGCAATTCTGGTGTATAAGATGATGAAACTTCACAATGTAATAACACTGTGAAGTTTAATCAAAATCTAGCCAGTAGTTCCAAACATCCATCCATCCTCAATTTTCGCATTTTATAATATTACTTAGTAGGAATTTGAACGGATATAAAAATAAATGCTTTAAAGAAAAACGGTTTAACAAAATCTGGCTCAATTTTTGAATACGATAAAGCAGCTGTTATTTTATAAAGGAGACTATTACGGAATTAAAGACTAATGTGTAAGCTCAGAGCAAGACTCCGTAAATGATAGGGAATACAAATATTTAATTGTTTTTTAAACGAGCAACCGCCGAGTTTCTCGCTGGTTCTTCTCGGTTGAAACGGTATTCGTATCGGAATTATCGGTAAATTTACTTGACGATTCAAAAGCACTTTGTTAAAGTTTAAAATATGAATTTGTCTTGTCTTGTCTCATCTCGTCTTTTTGGTTTTATGAACATTTTTTATTTGATCCTAGAAATAAATAAATGATGAACCAGAAGAATAAAATACGATATTTCGTCGATTTCAACAATACAATGTAGTAACTTTGGATTCTAATAACACCATCTAAGATAATTTTCAAACTAAGACTAAAAACCTACGTAGGTATAATACGTAATTACTAATTTGCTCTAAACAAAGAGTTAGAAATCTAGAACCCGGAACAAACAGAACAAATATCATTTTACAAGTACAAAGGCGTATACAAAGGCGTGTACCTTGTTATCCCGTATAATTAAATGTGGTCTCTTTGACTACACCTTAATGTTCCTGAACCTGGAAAATGCAAAATCCCGTGGGAGCTCATTGTCTGAGATAACAGGAAACGACTAGCATGCCCAAATCTTTTAATACGATAAGAGCATTCCGACATTTTACGATCCGATACACAAATGTATTGATAGCTAGCTAGCTTTTACCCGCGACTGCATACTCGTGGATTTATAGGGTTTTTAAAGATCTTGCGGGTAACATTTTTTTTCCGGGACAAAAGCAGCCTTTGTTATTCTCCAGATTCTCGACTTCTTCTTCTTCTTTGTCAACTGATAGACGTCCACTGCTGGACACAGGTCTCTTGCATGGACTTACACAGGCCTCGGCATTGCGCCGCCTGAATCCAGCGGCTCCCTGCGTCTCGTTTGATGTCGTCGGTCCACTTAGTGGGGGGTCTGCCAACACTGCGCTTACCGGTGTGGGGTCACCACTCCAGCATCTTTGGACCCCAACGACCATTGTCAGCTCATCGATTTATGTACCCCGCCCATTTCCACTTCCGTTTCGCGACCCGCTGAGCTATGTCGGTGACTTTGGTTCTCCTACGGATCTCCTCATTTCTTATTTCATCTCGCACCTCCAGGCCTGGCCCTCGACTAGGTCCATGCAAAAAAAGATTGAAGGACAAACCAACAAATCTTTATAAATTACTAGCGACCCGCCCCGACTTCGCACGGATAGTAGAGCATAATATTATGCCTGCATAATTATTGTTTATTTTTGTCGTAGGGTCGCATCAGCTTGTTACGTCGAAAAGAGGATTTTTTTTTATTTTGCGATAACTCCTAAGATATTCATTTAAATTATATGGTGTGTTTACGCCATACATTTATATGATAATCCTTTGATTAACATAATGTGCATGAAATTCTTATGGTAACTGAAGTATACTTAAGTTGATAAGTCTTATCAGATTTCCAATGTACATGTTTGCATCGTACATGACTTTTTTTAAGAATTAAAATGGGTAAGCTATCCTTATAAGATAGATAATATAAGCCATCGCGGACTTTTATGTTTAGACCTATCCGACCATACCACCACCATATAATATATTGTTTTCTTATATATCTCAAAGGAAATAGGCAGCGCTTTTGATGAAAGCTCCCAGGCAGCTTGACTTTTCCCGAGACTTTTAAAAATTATCGTCATATTTCAACCAATTTACACAAAACCTTCCTTCCACTTAAACATTCGTCATGAGTCATCTTATCCTTTGGTGAAAACGGCATAAAAATCCGTTCAGTAGTTTTTGAGTTTATCGGGAACAGGCAGACAGACGCGGCGGTGGACTTTGTTTTATAATAATATATTGTAGTGATAGTACCTAATAGTGTTTGTAGGAATAGTAGAGCTGGTTAATAGTTTTGACGACTTGCTTGTCTCAGTGGAACCACATGAGTAATAAAGTAAGTGGAACGCTCCCTAACACCTCCCACTTTATATAAGACCGAAGATAACAGGTTTAATACTCCTGATTTGTGCAATTTAGCTAGTTGTCCATCAGTAATCATTTGTTTGGTTTGGTAGGAGGTTTTGGTCGACTTTTGACTATCAGGAGGATTATGCCATTACCAAAATAAACCTCCTTGGGCTCCAAATCAACATAAAATACTTATTTAATATCTCTTTGACGGAAATACAACATTCTGACAACAACTTACACAATTGAACTTACGTTTTATAACTTACCTACCCACGTTTTGAGTTTAAAATTTAGTGTATGTAAAACAACCCGTAGCAGCGAATACCAACGGCAATATATTGCGAAACTTGGGGTGAACTTTTAAACGCTCCGGTGCGATAACGCTATCATAAATCCATCCAAGTTGTGTATCTTTCTATGAGAATTCTGTTATAAGTAGGTGTAAGGAATGTATTTAGTCTGTTACGAGAAAAAGGTAATCGGCTGCCCCATATCAAAACTCAGAAAGGATATTTTTTAACCGACTAAGCAACGCCAAAAGGAAGGCCAAATACATATACCTATAATTAGTAGTATGTATGGACCCGGCTTCTATGAACCTATGTCAATAGAGAAACTGAGGGCCCTTCAAATACCCCCAAGAGCGAGCTCTTCACGTCGAATGCACATTCATATTTCCTGCATTTCTCTACAAAATAACCGGTAACTATTGCAAAATATTATACCTACCTATCTATTTTTAGTAGGTAAGCTTGTACGGGCTCGTTTCTGGACACGCGGCGAGTTGCGCGGCGCGTGGTGCGTTAAACTCAAACATATGTCCAACAAGTATGAGAGCGTTCATGCAGAAGGCGGAGCACGCAGCGGGTACCAATTTTTTACCTGGTATAAGTATACTTGGTTTCTTGAGAAATGGAGTAACAGCACTACAACTTGGCTACCAAGATACTTAAAAAGGAAACAAGGAAGACCAGTACTACGGTGGAGAGATGAATTAGAGACATTCGAGGTAAAACTATGGTCCCGCTCAGCCCAAAACAAGAAAGAATGGAAGAAGAAGGGGGAGGCCTTTGCCCAGCAGTGGGATGACTTGTAATTAAAATAAATTAACATTTATAAATATAATAATAACTATGTAATAAGGAAGGCTTATAAATAAATAAAATAAATATACTTGGTTTCCATGATCTCGCAGGGATACTCCTCTCGCTGCGAAATCAAATCAGAAGTGAGGAGATCCGTAGGAGAACCAAATTTACCGAAATAGCTCAGCGAGTCGTGAAACTGAAGTGGAAATGGGTGGGGCTCATAGTTCGAAGAGCTGATGGTGTCGGGGTCCCAAGGTCCTAGAGTGGCGACCCCGCACCGGCACGCGCAGTGTTGACAGACAGTGTTGGTAGGTGGACCGACGACATCAAATGAGTCGCAGGGAGCAGGGAGCCGCTGGATTCAGGCGGCGCAAGACCGAGACCTATGGAAGTCCATGCAAGAGACCTTTCTCCAGCAGTGGAGGTCTAGAACTCGAGTGATTACGATTAGATATATGAACCAGGTGTATATCTCTCTCTATATATAGGATAGGTCCTATATATAGAGAGATATACATGGTTCATACATCTAATCACTCGAGTTCTAGACCCTAGTCCAAAAAAATCCATAAAAATTCTTCAACGTTGTTCTAAATCTAAACAAACAACGTTGCTAAAAATCTAACTCATCAGCAAATTATTATAATAACTGGGCGATAGCGTTTAGCACGTATGTGATGTTTATTTATTTGGTGGTCTGACAATAATTTATGTTTATGGTTATCATTATACTTAAATCGTTTAATTACTGAAAAGGTACACGATAAGGTACACGCAATAATAATTAGGTAGGTACTTCCGTGGTAAATTAGAAATAGAGCAGAAATAAAAAACACAATGACGCAACCACCAAAACCAAGTGACGCAATGAACATGCCTGCCAGTCGCAAGGAAAATTTATTCATTACGAGCAAACTTATAAGGTTTTCTATTTCCTTTAGCGCCAGCCAGATGTTTACTCGGCTAAGTTAAGAATTCTATCTACCTATGTGTTTGCCGTTCGGCCTTCTACTGTTGGAACTCGATTGATTCATTAACATTTCAATGTCAAAGAACGAATACTTATTGAGTGAAAAATCTGTGAATATGTACTATAGGTATTTGAACTTAGAACGAACAGTTTTCAGAACATTCTCTCGGACCCCATAGACATGTATTTTTTTAAGTATATATTATTAGCCAAGCTGAACTCTTCTGTCCCCTTCCGAATAAACGGAAAGATTGTGTTAGAAGTGGGTACGACAATAATGCAGCGGGTGGGGATCGAACCGATGATCTTTCAGTTTACACCTTTAGCACCTTTCATCATTGCCCAATTAATATAATAATAATAATATATATAATTATTATTAATGGAACCTGAGGCCGCGTAGGTATACCCTAACTAAAGCTTACACCATATTATAATCTCCCGGGGACAGAAAATACCCAGTACTTATAGCCTAAACTACTGCGATTCCCCACTTTAACTTATGTTAGGTACACAGGGTTTAATTATTATTAAATACATAAGAATAGAGTCTTTTGTAGCAAGTTACTCGCCTCAACCCTCATTACAATGCAGTTGCTTAAATAGCTATTTACGGGTAAGTTGTAATTTTCATGAGTTTACTAGCTTTGGCACGCGATATCCTGCAGGAAGACATTGTTTTTGTGGAATGAAAAAAACTGTCACATGCCATTTCTTTCTTTTAACTTTTTATAACTACCAATGCAAAACTCACGTCGATCCGTTACTCCGGTTAGTACTATTATAATATATTCTGTGCTCCAGTGCCGAAATGTGACAAACACATTTTTGTAGAAATTGAGGACCTTAAGACTGTCAGGCTTTTTTATCACGCAAAAAATTAAAAATTTTATATTGTGCTATTTTTATTATAAAAAAAACTAGCTCCTCGCAGACAAAGTCGCGGCAAAAGCCAGTTTAGCATAAAAAATTATATGTTGAGTTAATTTATTCTTCAGTAATATTAGTCATTAAATGAACACTGTAACTTTTTTATTAATTTCCCCTGCTTGAATACATGCGAGCGCATTTTTCAATACCACTTTATGAATAAAAACTAGGTACGTAAATAAAGTGGTTTTATTGCGGTATAAAATACATAAAAACGAATATTATATAATTCCTGTTTCATATTATAATTGCAATCCAGTTCATTATAACGAAAGTATAATTAAGTAGATACGCTATTCCAATCGTTACAGAGGCTACTGTAACTTTTCATTTCTTTGTTTATTAATAACGCTAACCTATTGTTTGCGATAAGGTGCAATAAGTGGTAGGTTTAATTTATGACGTTCTTTCCAACAAAGCAGTAGCCTAGTAGTTATAGGGCTGTGTTCTCTTATTCGAGTGGTTGTAGGTTACCTCTGACTTGTTGGAGTTATGTGCGTTTAAGCAATTAAATATCACATTTTTTGACGGTGAAGGAATACATCGCGAAAAAACCTGCTCACCTAAGACTAGGTTTCCACGGCGCGTTTCGCACCCGCGCCCGCAACGGTTGCGGTACCCCTAATACTTTGCCCGCCGCGGGCGCAAACCACGCCGTGGAAATTGAAACTTCATTTTCCATACAAATCTGCATTCTACGGAGGCCGCGGGCCCGCAACCGCTGCGGGCGCGGGCGCCGAACCGCGCCGTGGAAATTCAGACAGAGTTCCCCATAATATCCTCAAAGGTGTGTGAAGTCCGCCAATTCGTTGGGCCAGCGTGGTAGACTATGACCTATAACCCTTCCTTGAAAGGAGACCTACTCAATACTCTACTAGTGAGCCGTTGCTTTTAGCAAATAGCGAGAGATTTTCTGCTAATCAATCTCTTCTGTATTCTTCTTAGTCCTCGACGATGGTCGCGGTGGCAGGGAAGATGCACGAGTAGATCAATAAAAAATAAAAAGATACAGATAATTTTATTTGCTCGAACATGGGAATAAATAGCTGATAAGTAATATTAATCGACCGAGCGAAGCGAAGGTCTTTGAGTTAACTAGGGCGATTTGCACTTGTCCGTCCGTCCGTCCGTCCGTCCGTCCGTCTGTCAGAGCCTTATAACTTTTGAATTACTGAACGTAATTACTTCAAATTTAGATATAATATGTAAACCGATGGCCTCCAGCCGAAAATGGCTTAAAAAGTTATAAAAATCTTTATTTCAGGGGGGCTCTCATAGAAGCGAATGCGAAGTAAAAAAAAAAATATCGCGTTACATAAAATTGTTACGTATCATTTTAAAGATAATTTTGAACTGAGTACAAAAATAATTTTTTTTTAATTTTTCCCTTAAAATTGACGAAATGGGGGGCTTTCAAAGTGGCGATTTTATACGCTCGCTTGAAGACGCTCTCTAGAAAAATCCGCTATGGATTTTCAAACTGATTTTATGTTTTTAGGTCACTTATATCCTGTACTTGAACAACAAATACAAAAATTATATGAATATTATAAAGAAACGAGATTATTTAATTTTTAATGGGCGTCAGTAATTCATATAGCATCAACATAGCTTCACAATAATGCTAATAGATGGCGCAGTCAGTAACTATTCCCATGGAACTACGAGTTAAATTCAATGTTTGATAAATAATTCAATGTTTTCACTAACGTTCCCTAACCTTTACGGGCTACCTATAAGTTAGGTGATTGATGTTTTCTGTCAACTTATTTATCACGATCCTGTACGGGACACCTAAAAGGATATTGGGACGGATGTTAGGACTTAGGATTGTATTTAGGAGCTACCTACGTTAAGAGACTCCTACTTAGGGGATGATTTAGGTATGTTTGGTGAAAACGGGCATAATAATAATGTCAGTTTTGGTTATCATGTATCGATTGAATGAATAATCATGGGATACCGTTACCGCGAGGTCTCAGTTCGGGGCGAACCACTAGTATAATGTATGGTGATAAGTTCCAACATATTCTCCCATTTCGGCGTGCAAAATATTATAATTATGTCACCCTAACTATTGGAAACTATTGTAGTGAAAGTCTAATAAATAGTGAACTCGCTATGGCGACGAAGGGAAACTACTATATAGTAGGAGCCGCCTGGTGCATTATTTGCTCAAAGAGTTAACTAAAACAAATATTCATTTAGCGAGCCATTTCCAGATGTTATTAATTCTTAAACATTCATAGTATATTCAGAAACATTAAGTACTGTTGAGTTGTTTGTACTGTACATTAAAAGCATAAATGTTAATAAAATATAGGTTAGTATTATTATTATAATGTATTATTGAATTTAAAAAAATGGGTGTTATTTTTTTATTCATATTTTTTGTTTATCAGCTGAAACTCTCGACTTTGTCAGCATAGATTAGGGTTTTTAGAAACCCGAAATGTTACTATTTGATTTACAATAAATGCGATATAATTTACATATTATATTATGTATGTATTGTGTTTGTTTATTGGTTTTTCCTTCAGTCACTCAGTAATCGTAGTACCTAACGGATCGTAGTGATTTTTTAGAATAGAATAGAATAGAAATGTTTTTTATTCAAATAAACTTTTACAAGTACTTTTGAATCGTCAATGAGTCTACCACTGGTTCGGAATGCCGTTCCTGCCGAGAAGAACCAGCAAGAAACTCGGCAGTTGCTCTTTTCAAAATACTTTTACAATAAGTATACTTTTACATGGGTACCTATAGTTAAGGACTTGGAGAGTGATATAGGCTACATTTTATTGCGGAAAAAGAAAGGCTCCCCGATGGATTTAAATCTAACGCGGACGAACTCGCGGACTCCCAAAATTTCTAGAAATTTCTACTTTTCTTTAGATTTTCTCAATTAAGCTTTATGGAATAAAAGGTGGAAGCAGTTAGTAGTAGTAAGTAGTAACAAGGATAACGAATGGTTTTTACACCACATCATCGTTATGTGCTAACATTGTCTTAAATAGCGCGCCCCCCAAGATTGTACCACTACCAACCTCCTTCACTCGCGAGTTCAGAGGCGAGATGCATTAACCTGAATGCTAGCGTTAATATTTCCTGAGAGATAACATTCAGCGGTGTTCCTTGTATATGAAGTGGGTATGTTTCAGCTTCAGTTTTATATGGGTTATAATTTATAAAATATGGGTATAATATACTGAGGTAGGTATTGAAGGTAATATCTTACGAAGGCAAATTGCTTAGAAAAGTTTCAAATATTTGCAGAAAAGTTTGAATTTTTAAATATTTTAAAGTGCCAATTTTACCAAAGTATTTAGGTATATTTCGGCAGGTTTTCAATACAAAAACTGTTAGAACGCCCAATTAACTCCTCGGTTAAAAGTCACTCGACGTTGTTGAAATCGGTACCAAAGAAGGCTCGGAGTGTCTCAAAATGATTAACAAGTGTAAATTAAAAAAAAATATTTTTAAAATCAAGCTTTTAGTAGCTGGCTACATCGTCATGTGGATCAAATGGGATCAAATTAATTTGCAAGTTTGATGACAAACATCGTTGATGACAAACATCGGGACAGGTGTAAACTAAATAAAAGCTTGTAAAAATTAAAAATGATTTATTTTATTTAAGCCAACTTGTTGGCTTTTATTACTCAAGAATAATACCGGTTCAGAAATCCAATTCCGCTCAGATTACAGATTACAGATTACAGATGTCTGCGTGCTAATCAGAAATTATGGTATCCATACGAACCAAAATTATCAAAATACTCGTAGCTCATCGAGTTGTGAAGCTGAATAGCCAATGAACGGGGCAATAGCTCGAAGAACCAAAGACTTGGAGTCGCAAGATGCATGAATGGCGACTCTGCCTGGGAAACATAGCGTTAAAAGATCTCCAGCTTGGTGTGGACAGACTATAACAATGGGAGACGCTAGACGAAAATATGACATAAGTCCGTGCTCTGTGGCGTTCCTTGCAAGAAAGAAAGTAACCTTAAGTAGAAGTAAACAAACTAAATCTACTGGGGCCCCATTTCAAAATTGCTGAATAATGTTTAAAAAACTGGCCAAGTGCGTGTCGGGCCACGCGCAGTGTAGGGTTCCGTAGTTGAAAGTCTCAAATATTATTGCTGACCTAGGATAGTGCTTTTATTTTATTTATGAATACTGAATATATTTTGACTTCCATGGCTTAAATACTATAATAAACTACAAAATATGCAACTTACACTACGTGTAATACCTAACTTAGAAAAAACAGATATAACTCCTTAACTAATGAACCCTACTTAGCCGTGATAGTTTTCCTTTAAAATTCATTATATATACTACTGCTGTGAATCTTTTCTTGTATCCTATATACAACCATTTAGCTGGCAGAGGGGGGGGACACTTGACTCTAATAAAATTTAGCACTTTAAAATATCATATTTCACAAACGGATCTCTGAATTGAAAAATGGTGTTCCCACACCCACAATATTTTTGAAAGACCTATTCAATGACACCCCACACTATGGGATAGACGAGAAAAAAAAAATTCATCCCCACTTTACATGTAGGGGAGGCACCCTAAAAAAAAATATTTTTCACAATTTTATTTCACCACTTTGTCGGCGTGATTGATATTTATATCCTTGTCAAATTACAGATTTCTAATACCAATAGTAAAAAGCTAAACCGCGGACGGACAGACGGACGGACATGGCGAAACTATGAGGGTTCCTTGTTTACTTCGGAACCCTAAAAACGAGAAAAAGTTGAATTTTTGACAGTTTTTGTATGAGCGATCTGTGAAACACCCTTAATCATTATTTAATAAAAAATTACTTAGCAAAAGAGGGATAAAGCAAGTATTTCGGAACAATCTTGTATAAAATTGGGAGCATTTCAATCTTCTATTCAGTTTGAAATAATTATTATGGAAATTGACTTCCCATGATTTCGCGCAGCATTGTATAAATGAGAGGCAACAAATACAACTAAGGAAAGTAAAGGCAAAATGTTTTATTTTCAAATGAAATAAATTTGTCCTTCAAAAATATCCGATGGTACCACTGGTTTCCTAGAAAAGGGCTTTTTTTTGATGACAATATAGCCCTTGACTACGGTAAGCGACGATCCAGTCTCAGATGTTACATGTCTAACTCTTGGAACACGGAAGAGGGATGGCAGTTTTGGAACGAAGTTCCTTTTCGGAAGGTTTTGCGGATGGAGGAAAAAGTGTAAGAATTTTCCGTCACGCCCCTGGTTGCCTTCGTTTATAACACATTCTATCATAGCTTTGGTGGCGTAGCGGTTAAATGAAGGAGTGAAACTATCGATTCAGGGGTTCGAATCCTCGAGTTCAGATTATGTCTTTGTTCTTTTTTTTAATTTTTGGAACGAAGTTTTATAGATGAGAAATTCGGAACAAAATATTTGCGACAAAATTAACTAAAGCCATCTATTGTGGGCAGCCTGAATTTGCGTGAACTTGCTTTAATGTCTGTTTATTTTTTACGAGATTATATTTTTAATATGTGGCGAGAGATGGCGTTGATTCTGAACTTCGTTCCAACCGAGTGTTCAACGACACTCGCGCGACTTATAATCAAACCTTAGGTAACGATACGCTATCGTCCTGGAACGCTGAACGCTTAATCGCTTGGCGGCTCGTTTGTGACAAGGTACATCGGACTTACTAGCCACGACCAAAACCTCCCACACAGACCAGTGACTCCACTACACCTCCCACTGACCACTATAACCACAGCGCCAACCACTGCGCCCGGGAGGTGGTTAAAAAACTTAAAATCTACTTGTGAAATATTTTATTAGAACAATTTACTAAGAACTAACATTTTTTTTTGTTTAAAAGGATATCAGTCAAGTTGAAGCTGACTAATATCCTCCTCTCCCCTCCAAATAAGCGGAAAGCTTGTGTTAGGAGTGGGTACGACAATAGTGCAACGGGTGGGATTCGAACCTGCGACCTTTCAGTTTTCAGTCTGCACCTTTAACCGTTGGACTATTGAGGCTTAAACATTATAAATAGAAACAGGATGTTACCGAGCGCCGTAAAACTCTTAGCGCCGACATCCGATATACATAGTTTCAAGTGCTCTCTGGGGATGTTAAACCTTGTTAAAACATTAATTGTAGTCGTGTACGGACGTATGTTAACAAACGATATGCTTTACTTAATTTTAAGTTTTCGTAATTAATTATCACTCTCTCTTCATCGTCATCTTCATTGCTAAGGGTCGTGAATTGCGATCCTTGGCATAGATCACCTTCTTACGTACGACGTTTTTCCAAGTGGTTTTACTCTCGGCATTGTATTGAGCGGCGTAGGAGGATGTACCGAGTGCAGTGCTGATCGGACCAACGCATGGGGCTACGACCTCTTGGCCTTTTCCCTTCCACCTTGCCCGTGACCAGTATGTTTCTAAGTTTCCAGGGCTACGGCGGACAATGTGTCCCAAGTATTCCAAGGTGCGCCCGTGACGTATGGTCGACAACCCGATTGTTATTTTTGACCCTTTCAGGATGGGTGCGTTGATCCTGAACGCAGTCCAGGGTATCTTAAGCATCTTCCTTCAGCACCACGTCGTCGTCGTATCGGTTTACAATCCCATAACCCTTCGGAAATTGACAGTGCACCTTTGTCACATACACTTGCGCACGTTAATATCTCCTGTGTAAACAGGACTGGTTACACTAGCGGCACGCTATGATGGCCGGTTTGACACATTACAATAGTGATGTGGAATGTCAATTTATTCTCGAACAAAAACAATTAAGTTTTGTTTTTGTACCTGATTAAATAGGTTTAATAAAACAAAAATGTATATGTTTATTTAATTTATTTGAACGAACTGAATATTTGAATGAAAATGAATATACATACTTTATATGCACACAAGAAACATATGAATACAAAAGATACCAAAAAAGGTGCCACAAAAGGCCATAATTAATCAGATTCGTCCATACTACTATTTTCACTGTCGTCACTGCTATCATCACCTACATTAATAATTATATGTTCGTTTTCTATAATATTATCTATTTTCACATCTCTTTCATAATCTTCCCTTATTAATTTAACAGTTCTATTCACAACCTTTTCCCAGTCTCCTTTAGTCACATGTTCACAAGCTTCTTCTAATAATTTTAGCATTTTTTTGTGGTAAATGGGGGTTCTGTATTGTGTCTTGCAGCATATCCCTTAATTTGAGCCCACACCAACTCAATCGCATTATACTCACAATGGTAAGGCGGTAACCGTATAACTCTGTGCCCATGTTCTAATGCTATTTCGTCAATGACGTATCGGATCTTGGTTGGTTTGTTTTCTTTTAAAAGACGTACTAATTCCGCTTTTAACATATTCATGTTTGCATCTACGCCATTTTTACGAAGCCATGCGACGATATCAGCTTTCTTTTGGGATTGGGCAGGTGGCTTGTCAATTTGCATCGAGTGGTATGGGGCGTTGTCCATAATTATAATAGATGGTTCAGGGAGGCTACACAACATTGAGGTAAACCATTCAGTAAACTTTTCTCCATTCATGTCTTCATGATAGTCTCCAGTGGTTTTTGACGCAAAAGCCATGAGAGAACCTTCGACAAACCCGTTGATGGTTCCGGCGTGACAAATTATAAGTCGCGATCCTTTTCCTACAGGAACTTTGGAAGTAGATGCTGCTGTGTCATCGTTCCAAGAACGGCCTACAGTATGGTTAGCATTAAGCCATGTTTCATCCAAGAACACAACATTTTGCCAATTTTTGATTTCTTTCACTTGCCGTAAAAAAGTATACCTTGCCATCGCTATATCAAATCTTTCCATCAATATTTTGCGTTTGTTACATTTTTTGTATCGAAATCCAATGGTCTTCAAAATCTTCGTTAAAGAACTTTCCCCACCGAAGAATAATCCAGCTTCCTTCAGTGAATGCACCAACTTTTTTCTTGTTGGATACTCCTTCTGTAAATAGTAGCCGTAAACATGTCTTCGGATAGCATCGGCATCAAAGCTATCGATGCCTACGACTGGTTTTGCTCGTTTTCTCTTTTTTGGTGTGTGAAGTTTATTTTCTTCTGTGCCAGTCTCGCCATATTTTTTTTTAGTTATCCGTCTAACAGTTCGTTGTCCAATATTAAGCGCATCAGCTACGCGTTCAACCACTGACGTTATAGGTAAAATTGGCCCTCCATTTTGAGCTTCACGATCGAAATAGTTACGAAGGCGTATTACGAACTCACGTGTCTGACTATTTAGAACAGTTCTCTGCGTACGTTCGGTCATATCGACGAAATCCACAACAAAGGGCTTGAACAGAGTCCAAATTAACGAGCAAGGGTCAACAGTAATGCAGTATCAATATTTGAAATCCAAAGCCAGGTCAAAACTATATCACAATCGCATTGCACTGACAGTTTATACTTTTCGAAGCAACGTCAATTCGAAACTGCTTTGTTTTGCATTGAGCATTGACGCGAGTTTGCCGGAGGTAGTAGTTGTGCTAGCCAGCGATCCTATGTGACGATCGTATTAGATTCCATTTTTAAAAATTTTCAATTTAGAAAACCAAATGCCGAGTTGTGGTATAAGCCGTGTCAATAAAGAAAGGAATCTGAAATGGCGGCTTGTACTTGTAATGACAGGCACAGGTTGGACCGTCAGCAAAAAACGAAGCGAAGCTGGGCTGCTATATGTGTAGCTATACAGCATCTATACAGACACACATTGTATGTTTACATTATTTATTTAGTATTTGTGTTGATACCTTATTCATTTATGTACCTAATTTTAATATAATTTTAAGAGACTGTGTGGCTAAGGTCACGTCTGAAAATTCCACTGAGGCGTGGGAGCATTTATTAACATTCCCATACCGAGTTTTTGATATTTCAACAAATTTAAATAGAAACAATTCTCTCACAAAAAAAATTAAACAAAATTTAGACAATATAAATATTCCAACTATACATAAACAAAATAATAATTTCTCATTACCCAGGCATAGCATCTCCAAGTTAATTGAACAAAAAGTCAGCGATGGGAATGTTAAAAATGCTGCTAAACTGCTGTTTTCAGACGATGTCTTAGCCAGTGACACATCTGAGACATTGGCCGCTTTAAGGGATAAGCACCCCTTGCCGTCACCTACGTCCCAGCTTTCTTCGCCTTCCTTTGATCCCACAAACCGACTCCGAGCCTCCGAAGATGCCGTGCGATTCGGTATTTTTGGATTTCCCAATGGTTCTGCGGGGGGATTGGATGGCCTATCACCTCAACATCTTAAAGACCTGATCGGCCCTCCTTCAAGTGAAGAGAGCAACTCGCTCTTGAAGGAGATAACTGGCCTCATTAATTTGATGCTTTCTGGTCGTGTGCCACAACAAATAGTGCCAATTTTATACGGCGCTAATTTGGTGGCTCTCACCAAAAAAGATGGTGGGATCCGTCCTATTGCAGTCGGCAGCACTTTCCGTAGATTAGCTTCTAGGATTTGCTGCCGATTCTTAAAAGACAAAGCATCGGCCATCCTCAAACCCAAACAACTTGGTTTTGGCGTCAGGGGAGGTTGCGAGGCAGCTGTGCATGCAGCCAGGACATTTTTAAACACTTGTGATTACGATGTCTTCGTAAAAATTGACGTGCGTAATGCATTCAATTCAATTGATAGGGGAGCCATGTTAACTGAAATTCAAAAACAGTTTCCTGAAATTTTAGATTATATGTGGCAATGTTATGGCTCCTCCTCAAAATTAATGTACGGTAAAAATGTTCTGGATTCTGCTGTGGGTTGCCAGCAAGGTGATCCACTTGGTCCCGCAATTTTCAGTTTAGCAATACACCCAGTTATTTCGAATCTAAATTCCAAATTTAACTTATGGTACCTTGATGATGGCTCCTTGGGAGGAAGTGCGGCGGAAGTGCTCCAGGATTTGGAAATATTAATTAAACAATTTTCTGAAATCGGCCTTTCCCTAAATTTCTCAAAGTGTGAGGTATACATTCCTGACTCGGTTAGTTTAAATGAAAAAACTGTTTTGAAAAATAGTCTAAATTCTTTGATTCCCAACATCTCATCTATTAAAAAAGATGATTTAACCCTTCTTGGAGCCCCCATATTTGACGTCGCATTTTCCCATTTGCTAAATTCTAAATTAGATCATTTTAATAAATTTTCGCCTCGCCTTTTAGATATAAAGCCACACATGGCCATATATATTTTACGGTTATGTTTATTTGCGCCAAAATTCATGTATTTATTACGGTGCAGTCCCATTTGGAAATATCCTATTTTAACTTATAATCTAGACGTGTCTCTTAAAGATACTCTTTGCAAAATTCTAAATTTACAGTTTGATGACCGCACCTGGACTCAAGCCAGCCTACCTGTTAAATACGGTGGCTTAGGCATACGTTCCATTTCAAGCGTAGCGCTTCCGGCTTTCTTATCTTCTGCTTTTGGCTCTATCACTCTCATCAGTCAGATCCTTAATCTGTCTAATCCGGCTGATGATGTAGTGGAGAGTCTTGCAGAGGCGAAGTTAGCATGGAGTGCATCTTGTCCTGGTGAGAGTTTTCCTTCGGCTGTGGAATGTCAGGGTCTTTGGGACAAACCGCGTGTTGTTTTGACACATGCAGATCTCGTAGCGCAGTGTACCTCAGATACGGATAAAGCCCGTATTTTAGCCGTATCCGAAAAGGAGTCAGGTCACTGGCTACACGCTCTGCCATCTCATAGCCTGGGGACGATTCTCGACAGGACAGCGCTTCGTGTGGCCGTTTGCTTGCGCTTGGGGATTAAGGTATGTGAGCCTCATCGCTGTCCTTGCGGCAGCCAAGTGGATCGTTTTGGTCACCATGGACTCAGTTGTTATCGGAGCGCGGGCCGCTTGTATCGCCACGGTGCTCTCAATGATATAGTCCGTCGCGCTCTGGTCACTGCCTCCATCCCTGCACAACTGGAACCCTCCGGTTTGTTCAGGGATGACGGCAAGAGGCCGGACGGGATGACTATAGTACCGTGGACGATGGGTCGCGCACTGGTGTGGGACGTGACTTGCGTTGATACGTTGGCTGCGTCCCACCTACCAGGCTCGTGCCAAAAGGCGGGTGCAGCTGCCGAATCCGCTCAGTTGCTTAAGCGCCGCAAATACTCTGCCATTTCTAAGGATTATATTTTTGCGGCGCTTGCTTTTGAGACTGGGTCCATGGTCATCGGACACGAAAAATTTTGTAAATGTCGTGTCCCAAAAATTGATCCACGCCTCTGGTGACCAAAGAGCTGGCGCTTATTTAGCCCAAAGGCTTAGCCTCGCTATTCAGAGAGGTAATAGCGCCAGTGTTTTGGGCACCATGCCCATTAGCGATCACTTGGACGGCGTGTATTTTTTGTAAATATAATTAGTAGTAATTTTTTCGCTTTTATATAATATGTAGATCCACTTATTTCTGATTATTATTTAGAAATATAGAACTTTTAGACAGATACAGTATTTATGTACCTATATTATGTTATTAAATATACCTATATATTACTATTGAATTATATACATAGTTAGCACATGTTTAATATCTCTAGGTATTTATTTATTTCTTGTTATCTTTAAGTCCTAGAACTTATCTTGTATGTTTCGCGTCAGGTCGCAACGTATTTTATATTTCTTCTTCAAAATATTTTGTAACATTATACACGATTTCACCCTCATCACTTCGAAGAATCTTTCCTCGTTTCGCGTAAACGCTCATTAAATTAAAGCTCATTTTTTAAACGTAAGATAATTATTGATCAATAAACAGCATACGAACGATAATAACAACGAAAAAACTTAACAGAAAACAAGACAAAGAACAGTAACAAAAACACAGTGTGCAAGCAGATACAGACTGATAATTTTTTTGCGTGCTGTAACGACGTGTGCGAGTGAGAGGGAATGATTAGCGACGCCATTTACAATTCCTTTCTTTAATGACACGGGTTATATATATCATATAAAAATAAAAATTTTACCTTTTGTATGAAACAGCTGATATTTTTTTGCGATTTCAGAGGTTTGTCCACATAGTGAAAATTGTTCATATTCACAAGTACATTCACCCCTTAAATGGTGCAAACTGATTTTTCTACACTTGTATACATTTTAGAAATCAATTTAATAAATAAATTTTGAGTCCTAAACCTAAAACTACATTCGATAAAATTTATGAATCTCTGCACATCACTATCGTCAATAAAGTAATACAATTATTTCCTTCAAAGTCGTTATCAATTAATACGGAACTTCATGAGCGGACAAACGTCAAACCGGCCATCATAGCGTGCCGCTAGTTAGTACCCATTGACCTATCTATACTATAGACATATTATTACACACCGTTTCATTAGAATAATTCCTAATTGAATCATGTTGGTATTGATACGGCAATTAACTGTTAATTAACAATAAATTATAGTCAGACTATATCAATGATTGAATCAATGATTGATTATTTATTATCAACATGTGATTTGATATCGGACGGATTGAATTAAACCTCAACTACGTAATTACTTACATGAATGACAAATCATGTGGAAGGATATAGACGTAGGTATCTTGTACATAGATATTACTAACACGTTTGAATTAGACTTCCTTCCTTTCCGAAAAACGCCCACACCTCAACACACATAGATCTTTTGTGAGGACTTCTACACGCCACGGTCCTCTGCCGCCTGTATCCAACGGCTCGCTGCGACTAGTTTGATGACATCGGTCCACCTAATGGGGGTTCTGTCTATAGGTACTTAATACGCTTTCCGGTGAGAGATTACCATTCCAAAAACATATTTTATTCATAGTCTTTATTCTTAGCCCACCAGGGTGATTCAACTTGTAACTTGTTTAACCTAAAACAGCTAATTCTTTTTTATTGAATTGCACTTACGCTTGAAGAAATTCATGAGGCCTAGGTTGGAGCACGCTTGCCTAGAAATTGCCTATTCACTCTTTGTTTGAGGTCAAGTTATAGGTTTCAGGAAGAGCGTTTCGCGGTTCGTTTCAGAAACGTTGAATTAAATCACTTAAGAGATAGATCTCTTCAGACTCAAGAGATAGATCTCTTTTTCCTCCGACCTTATTCCTTATTCCTTCAACGTTCAACCACAGAACTCCTAGGAGTTCTGTGGTTGAACGTTGAAGGAATAAAAAAGGAAACCTATATGAAGTCGGTGCTGTAGAGTGCAGAAAAAGGATTTTCACCTGCGTTAGTGATTGATGAGTCTATGGGTGCGATCAAATCTACAAAATCTAATGGATGGCTTTGTAGCAATGGCAAGTATACCTACCAACACTTGGCAAAGCCATCTAGAGTATAAATAATTACCTATTTTCTATTTTATTATAAACGCAAATGAAATGAAAGCTCGGTAAAGTTTAAAGCCAGAACCAACAGCCATCTATTTCTATCATCAAGACACATTGCTTCAACGGAAGACATTCATTGCTCAGTAATTTAACCGATTATTATGCATTGGACCCATAGGTAACTATAAATTATGGACCCGATATTACGGTACGTTAATTAGAAATTATTTCCTGTTTTCATGCAAAATTGACTGTAAATTATTAATTTATCGTTATACAATAATGACGGCATTAATAAAAGAAATTAATATTTAACTCTGTTACTCAAGCGTTTAGGAAACAAAATATGCTGCAAAACATGTTGCTTATAGCTGGACAAAGGTCTCTTGCATGGGCTTCCATATTTCTCGGTCTTGCGACGCCTGTATACAGCGTGACTCGTTTTGTGTCGTCGGTCCTGCCAACCACTTCCCGGTGCGGGCACGGTAATATTATGTATACAGTATTCCAACTTCATACAAACGGACGAAGCGCGAGCTATGCCTACGCGCCTCGATCTCGGTAAGCGCTCGGTACGCAGACAGTCGCGACTGTGCCGCAGTGACGAACGGACGGTGTTATGTTTTTTAACAATAACTGCGCAATTTTTTAACTAAAAATAAGTTCAAGTACATATTTAATATGACGAGGAGGATATATTGTGCTATTTTTGGTTGCATGAATTCGTCAATAACGCATCCAGAGATAACTTTTTTTAAATTACCTGGAAACTCTGAAAGGTAAGACTAAAATAATTTTACTTACTAGTAGGTAGGTACAAAATGTGTGTATTTTTAATGGATAAGGTATTTCCTTTTATCTCCCGAAAAAAAGATGTCTGGATTAATAAATAAAGTGAATAGAGTGAAGGAAAGTGATTGACACGAGTGAAATAGAAATAATTATGGTCAATAGAGGTTTATGTATATTTTAAAGGAAAAATAAAACCAACGCTCTAACTAGCATAGTCTTTTTTATATTAACAATAAACCTCCACAAACAAAGTTAACGATTAATAAGCAAATTTATATAATATTATCGTTTTACTTTTACTTCTAGAGTACGGAACCCTCGGTGTGCGAGTCCGACTCGCACTTGGCCGGTTTTTTAGGGTTCCGTACCCAAAGGGTACTAACGGGATCCTATTACTAAGCCTACGCTGTCCGTCCGTCCGTCCGTCCGTCTGTCAGCGGGCTGTATCTCGTAAACCGTAATAGATAGACAGATGAAATTTGCACATTTTATGTATTTCTATTGCCGCTATAACAACAAATAATAAAAATTAAATTAAATTAAAAAAAATATTTCCATGGGTACATGGAAATATTTTTATTTCATTTTTTAACGGAACCCTAAAAGAGCGAGGCCCGACTCGCACTTGGCCGATTTTTTTAATTAAATCTACCAATCAAAAAACAACACGCATTTTTATTGAACACTTCCTATTTAATTCACAAAGTATTTTATTTGTTTATATAAAAAAAAGTATATTTACAATCACAAAACTAAATGGAAACACAAAGTAGGCAAATGTAATTAAAATGCTGGAGGCGGGCAGCCCTATCGCATGTTTACGTACCGCGCGGCTGTAGGCATTTATGTCAAAGATACAGCCGAGTTACAATACTGCATACATAATATTACCGTGGTGCGGGGTCGCCACTCAAGCGTCTTGTGAGTCTTGTGACCCCATCGACTATCATACTAATATTATAAATGCGAAAGTGTGTTTGTCTGTTGGTTTGTTGGTTTGTCACCCCGCTACAGAGCTACGGATAGGACCTGGAGAGTGACATAGGCTACATTTTATCCCGAAAAATCAATTAGTTCCCGAGAAATTTTAAAAACTAAATCCACGCGGACAAAATCGCGGGCGTAAGCTAGTCAGTCCGTATGTTTAGGATCAACTTTAATATAACGTGTTTGTGGTTCATTTAAGTCACATATTTACGGTAGTCGAAATCTATCAGCTGTATCGAGATCCGCGAACTTGTACTAAAGGTGCTGCTGCCCTTCGTTATCACAACGGACACGCGGGCGGAGGACGGAGGAAGGGTCCAAACGATAAATTAATTATGATGTCCGTGATGAGCTTTTATCCCTTTAAGTTAACTTGAATACATTTTCCGACCTACGCAGCTACGCTTTATGAGAAGTTTCTCCCTTAGCACGCTCCCTAGTCCATACAAACAAAGTATGATTGACATACTCTTGGATCTATGTCTATGGTAAGTTTTCCGTACCTTAAAATACCGTAATAATATATTGTGTTAGTACAAACTTATGTACATTAGTACATAAATTCTTATGTTAATCTTTAAAATTAAAACGAAATTATGGCAATTGCCAACACAGATATTATTAGTTTCTAAGAACATTATCATCGTTTATGTGTACCGCTCATATTATGGGGTAATTGAGAGAGACTTGCAGTAGAAAAGGGATTTAGAGTGAGTTCCCGCACGGTAGTAACTAGTAATTAGTAAGTTATACATACATAATAATATGGTTCCCTCTGAAGTGGGCGGAGCTCAGACGTGTAGACTGTAATTACAGCCAGTTTTCCTCACTACTCACTAAACTTAGGCTGGTCTCATAATTTTGCCCATACATAATAATATGTCCTAAAATATTCTCATATTGTCTCATAAGTCATAACGAAGCTGTCCTAGATTCCTTCGCGTACCTAACAGAAGCTGTCATTTACATAAAGAGGTGAGAACGATGCTTGCCTCGTATCTCGATATAAATAGTGAAATGTATTGAGTTATATACCTATACACAATAAAGATGCAGACCCAAGCACAAAGATATAAAGATAAAAGATCTAAGCATCAAATAAATGTACGATAAAGCCTCAACAGGCTAAAGGTTAAAGGTGCGGACTGAAAACTGAAAGGTCAACGGTTCAATCCCACCTGTAGCCTAAGCACGAATATTTTCACTATCGAATAGTTAACATAAAGTTAACGTATACAAGATATTTTGTATGAAAACAGGCGTTGCAATGTGCGGGCGGTGCAGTCGTTTTCATACAAAATATCTTGTCGGCGTTAACTTTACGTTAACTATTCGATAGTGAAAATATTCGTGCTTAGGCTACTGTTGCACTATTGTCGTACCCACTCCAAGCTTTCAGCTAATTTGGAGGGGAGAGGAGTTACTATGTTAGTCAAAGTTTAGCTTGGTTGATATATTCTTTAAAAAAAAGTCAAAGAGTGCTCCCGCAATTATTACTTGCAAAGAAAGATTGGAACAAGAGACATTTACTTATCAAGGAAGCAAAGTTCTTGTTGCATACTTGCAACCGTTTGTGAAGAATCTTCGGATGAGAACGCGAAATTCAAATTTAATTTGGCTTTTCGCAATTTGTAAACTAATACCTATGACTTATAAGGCTAATAGACTTATGGCATTCTAATTGCGCCAATGGCAGTATCATCTTCACAGGTTTATATAAAAATCTTTACTTGTAAGAGTCCAGTTTAAGAAATTAGTCCGAGTATCGAGTTTGACATGAGTTACTCACAAATTAGTGAGTAATACTCGGACTAATTTCTTAAACTGAACACATTCAAGTACAGATTTTTATATAAACCTATGAAGATGATACTGCCATTGACGCAATTAGAATGCCATAAGCCTACTTTGTCGTATTACTTTACAAATTGCGAAAAACTAAATTAAATTTGAATTTCGCGGGCAGACCCGTTTAGTTCACCTTAACTAGATAGTACCTATATCTATTACCTAGTATAATATAAAATAGTTCTTGGCAGCCCACTATGTACTTAGGTAGCCAGGCGCACTCCGCTTTAGGCTTGCTTTAGGTATAAAGCTACAAGCAATACCTACCCGCCGTCGTCCCGGTGGTACCGGCCCAGCGCGACGGGCTAGTTCAATGGGCTAACGTAGTCCGAAGGGATAAGAGTAACGCGATAGAAAGAGAGGCAACTTCTAGTTGAATATGACTGTAGTAATTTAGCGCTGTGAGACCTGTATTGCACAGTATGGTACACACATTATGGTAGCAAGAGTCGTTATTTATATAAAACATTTAGTGGAGTGAATTTTCAGTACCTGCAGATACTTGTATACTGTTTCATTATGTTTTAGATAGGTACTTTTACAGAAAAACACAAAGACCATGTACCTAGTCTAGTTTTCTCCAAATAGTTTAGTTGTACCACCTACGTAGTCTAGTTGTCTCCAAGTCCAAACTCCGGTGCGGTGACGTAATTGCATATAGCTGACGCGAGCGCTTTGAGCGGCTGCAATCTGACGCCAATTAACGCGCCCTACATCCTGCCCTGCACTCGCTCGACTGCTTGATTACAGATGGGAATTGCACTAGATTGCAGCAAGAATCTCTATGCTCTATACCTACTTAAACTTAACCTACTTAGCTACCTTAGGGTAAGTACCGTACGTTTATGTACACGAAGCGCGTTCGCGGCGCCCGCCGCGTTCGCCGCCGCGTTCAACGCAAACGCTTCTGCGTGTATTCTCATACTTGGCCATATGTTTGAGTTTACTGCGTGACAAGACGCACCACGCGCCGCGTAACGACCCACGTGTGCATAAACGTACCCTTAGAACTCTTGGCCACCAAGCAACGAGATTATTATGGCGTGACGGCGATCATAATAATGTGTCCATCGCGCTCGATCTCGGAGTCGATCTGTTAAAGCGTGATTGAAGGACAAACCAACAAATATAAATTACTTTCGCATCTATAATATTGGCAAGGATTGATATCACATATGTGATAACGGAATCATGCACTTCAGTACACAGGCCAGGATGTATAGGGCGATATAATTGGCGACAAATTACCAGCCGTGTCCTCTACCCTAGCCCGGAGCTTGTTGTAACCTCATGCAATTACGTGAAGCTCCAGATACTCGCTTTAGTAGTAGATAACCAAAATAAGTGACGCGTGATATTGCTTTAGTATTTTCCTACATAGATAGACGCTGTGGGTTAGAAGCTGACGTTATTTATTTATTTATGTATTTATTAATTTACGAGCTGATGCACACACTTAATCCGCGTACCTACTCCCTCGGGAATCCTTTGGTTTTTCCGGAATAAACAGTAGTCCATGTCACTCTCCAGGTCCTCAATCATACCTACCCATACAAAATCACGTCGATCCGTTGCTCCATTGCTGCGTGATTGAAGGACAAACCATGAAAACAACTCACTTTCGCATTTACAATATTAATAAAATAAGGATTATTAGCGTGTGTTATTTAAAAAAATATAATTTACTTAAGTAAGTATATTAAGAGATTTTCAAAAATCTCTGTTTCGTACGACAAATTTTTCCTTACCCCATAAAAATAGGTAGGTAAACTTGAGGCGTCAAGCAATTGGCTCTCATTCATACTTCAATTAACTAATTGCAGTATGTAATTATGTATTGGGGTCGTGATTAATTACGGAAATCTTTATAATAGTTACCTTTTTTAGTCGCCAAGTATAGGCATTCAAATAGCGCATTTCTAATGTCATTTTTTTATTCTCTGGGTCTCAAAAGCCACTTAGCACAAGCTTCTTGTGGTGCGGGTTGTTACGTTCCCTCAAATATGGTCGAGCGAAGCAACGGCTGGATCATGAGTCATGCTCGTGAACGGGTACCACCGGTGGGAATGGGGCTACTTTTTGTGTGCCCGTCTTAACATGAATTGAATTGTAGTACTACCTACACTTTTTTGGAACTTCACCTCATTGTGGAAATATTATATTCTATTCTATTCTAACAAAGTTGCATGGGATAAATCGGCTTGGCATCCGGCTGCCCACAAGATAGTCTAAAAAACTTATTACAAAAACTTAATACAAAAAAAACAACATATATAATAATAGCTGCATAATAATATTGTAAAATAATTATTTTAAAAAAAGCAACTGCTGAGTTTCTTGCCGAATGCCGGCTCTTCTCAGCAGAATCCGCTTTCCGTAGTAGAGTCATGACTCATGACGTGTCATAAGAGCCACAGGTTGGCCTACGTGAAATAAATAATTTTGAATTTTGAATTTTTTGAATTTTGACTTAAGTCAACAAATCTATCTATATAAATAAAAATGAATGTTGGTAAGCGCATAACTCAAGAATGGATGGACCAATTCGGTTAATTTATTTTTTTGTATGTTCCTTAAGGTCCACGGAAGGTTTTAATAAAAAAAAAACAAAAACAAATTATTTTTACTTTTAAATTTTGACAGAACGAAGTCTGTCCGGGCAGCTAGTTATAAATAGAATTCACCGAGTTGATAACCAAGGTTAAATAAGTCTGGCATCGAACTATTTAGGTTGCAGTGCCGATCGAATATAGCCGCTTTATTTATATAATCGCCCTTATGTAAAGGTAGTTTCAACTGGCGTGATTTTGCAAGGTTGAGCTGATCTATTCTAAATCATTGAATTAGGTAGGTACTATATACAGAAAGCATGCAAAGAAAAGTTCATCCAAAACCTAAATAAAGCTCGTCAAAAGTGTAGCGGGTAAGGTTCAAAACGGGTACAATTTAAGTGCTCACCAAAATAATTTTTATACCCTATGACTAAGTACCAAGTAAAATAAATTAACTCCACATAAATTAAATCCCCTTCTATATCGAGGTCCCAAAAGTAAAACGTTTTAAGTTCCAAAATAAATATACACACAGAATAATTTTACGTTTTGTTTAAATTAAATATTCTTTTGCTGGCCAAAATGGATAAATGCTCACCAAATTGTGTTTCATGAATTACTGAAAATGAAGCTAATTTCCTGTTTATTGCATGCCATAAAAATATGTAAACACCGTTAAAGTTAATTTCAGACCAAATATTTTATATTCTTTTGAAAATTAAGTTAGGCATACCGAACCATTAGAACCTAGGTGCCCGGCCTGCGTCAAACCCTAATCTAACCTAAGATTTTGGCAAATATGGGAAACGGTGAACGATCACCAATATTATAATAGGTACTCGTAGTATGTACAGATGAAATATAATATATGTAAATTTTATTTATTTATTTTCTATTCTAAATTTCTTGTAATTAACAAAGCATTTAAACAGTATCTTTGTGCAAAAATTCATATATTGTTTTTATATAGACACATAAATATTGTAATACCTACGTTTTGACATTAAAACACAAGCCGTTTAAAACGGCCACCTTTCCTTTCGTTACGCTACCAATAGGTATTAAACGAGTACAATAATTAAAATATGTTTCAATGAAAGAGAAAATCCACTAGGAGTTAAAAATTTCAAACGTTCGTACGGACAACGATATTGTTTAATACCTAGCTACTATACCTACCTACATATTTGGGGGTTAGTCGAGGGGATATCTAAAACGGCTAGTGTTAGAGTAATCAGAGGGATATCAAGGGTTGTACATGTACAATACATGCGTACTAAGGCCCGGTTGCGTGAGGCGCCGTTATAGTTACGTTATACGTTATACTTAAGCTAAATGTGACAGCCGAAGTATGTACTTCGGCTGTCATTTATTATAGTTAAGTTATCGTTAAAGCTAAATGTAACAGCCGAAACCTTTGAGTATTAAACCAGCACTTAATACTCAAAGGCCGAAACACATGTGTTTCGGCTGTCACATTTAGCTTTAACGATAACTTAACAATAATGGCACCTCACGCAACCGGGCCTAAATGAAGCCGTGAGTAGGTTATAATCTTTTTCTTAGAATAAATTATTTTAAATTCAAAAAACTCAGACCCTTAACGCAGACGACAAAATTCGACCTAACGAGCCCACATTCAGAGCAAAATATAATAAAGCCTGGCCGCTTAGTGTGTATCGGGCCACGGGTAGTGTAGGGTTCCGTCGTAGCCTGTTACAAATATGCGCCCAGAAGCACAGACAGAAGGCAGTACATTATTATGTACTGTATGTGGACTCCTTTCTAAGTACGTATATTACCACAATATATTAAATGACATAGTTTTCATAATAAAATGTTCATTTGTTTATGTAAATTTTACAATAACATTACAGATAAAATGAATGTGCCTAGTTTTAACTTAACTATTTGCAATATTTTTGGGAATTATTAAAAATTACTTTTATAAATTAAGCGAAAATCTCTGTGATAAAATCTATCACTAACTAACTTGGTTGTAACATAAACTGGGTACTATGGTGAATAATTTTTCACATACTTTCCCAAAAGCAACGTTTTAGTTGTTGTCTAATATAAACATATACCAATTTACATCGATTTAGTACTAATAGCCTCTGAGCAGATGGACGGGCTTGTTGAAACTGTAATGGTTCCTTGATGTTTTACTAGAGGACCCTAAAAGCTCGACATTCATTAAAAAATACTGGCATTACTAATGAAGTCAGAGACTTACCTACTCCGCTCTATGTTTAGATATTGTGTGCGAAGCAAATTGATTTGCTAACTGTAAATTAAATATTCAAAATCTTCTCCGCCATGTGGAGTTCATGCGTCTAGGGTCATTTTACTTAAGCTAAAATTCTTACTAACCATAAGGGGATACATAATGGTGTAAACGGCATTGGGTCCTTACCCATACCCATTGATACATACCCTTAGATGTAGGTAGGTATCGTTACTGAAAACGGGCGTTGGTGTAAGTCGATTAGATAAGTAGGTAAAATAAATATCAATAGGGTAGGTAGGTACCGATTTGACCGATTTATTTTCTGTTTTTACAAAATATGTTTAGAAATACTTACTCGTCACATTTTCGATCATAATTAATGAATATCATATTCTGATAACAGTCAAATACCCAATTGTATGGCTGACATAGGTACCTTCACCGCAACTGGATAAAGGGCAAAATAATCTTTTTGACGGTTGAACCACGGTAGAACAGATTTTCAACAAACATACCTAGATATGAATTATTTCAATAAAACCGGCTTTTAGATTAAAAAGACGCATTCTATCCATTAGTTGGAAGTTGGAACGCTACAGCATCAACGTTTCTGAAACGAACCGCTAAGGTGTGGAAGACACTTTCGGCGTCTGTGTTTACACTTTCCAGCTACATTGGTATAATTTGAAATGAGTACTTCAAGGCATGAGTGAATGGGCATGTTCTAGGCAAGCGCGCTCCAACATAGATCTCATCAGTGCTTTCCATCATTGATTGTCGTCAAGCGCAAGCCCAGTTCTATGGACAGTTATATACCACGACACAAAAACCTGTTGAAGATTTGGCGAAAGATCCCAGAGCCAAACTGACCCGACACTATACCGAAGATATCCCGGACGTCAGCCTATACGAGATTAGAATGGCTCTCAAACAGCTTAAGGACAACAAGGCGCCAGGTGATGACGGAATCACTGCGGAACTCCTGAAAGCGGGTGGAAAACCGGTACTTAAGATCTTTCAGCGATTGTTCAATTCCGTCATCCACGAGGGCACAACGCCGGAAGCATGGCACAGGAGCGTGGTGGCTCTGTTCTTCAAAAAGGGAGATAATACCTTGTTGAAGAATTATAGACCCATCTCGTTGTTGAGTCATGTTTATAAGTTGTTCTCGAGAGTCATTACGAATCGTCTCGCTCGTAGGTTCGACGACTTCCAGCCTCCCGAACAAGCCGGATTCCGAAAAGGCTTTGGTACCATAGATCACATTCATACGCTGCGGCAGGTTATACAAAAGACGGAAGAGTATAACCGGCCACTTTGCTTAGCGTTTGTGGACTATGAGAAAGCCTTTGATTCGGTGGAAACTTGGGCTGTGTTGAGGTCGCTGCAGAGATGCCGAATTGACTACCGGTATATCCAAGTGTTGAAGTGCTTGTATGAAAACGCCACAATGTCAGTACGTATACAGGACCAGACTACGAGGCCAATCCACTTGCAGCGTGGAGTGCGACAGGGAGACGTTATCTCCCCGAAGCTCTTTACCGCTGCGTTGGAGGACGTCTTTAAGCTTCTGGATTGGAACGGACTTGGCATCAACATAAACGGCGAGTACATCACTCACCTGCGATTTGCCGATGACATAGTAGTCATGGCAGAGACTCTGAGTGACCTCAATACAATGCTCAACGATCTCAGCAGGGTTTCTCAACAGGTGGGCCTGAAAATGAACATGAGCAAGACGAAAATCATGTCCAATGCTCATGCACCGCTCCACCCAGTAATTGTTGAGAACTCTGCACTCGAAATTGTCGACGAGTATATTTACCTGGGACACACAGTCCAGCTAGGTAGGTCCAATTTCGAGAAAGAGATCAACCGCCGAATCCAACTCGGCTGGGCAGCGTTCGGGAAGCTCCGAGATGTCTTTTCGTCCAAAATTCCTCAGTGCCTGAAGACTAAAGTCTTCGAACAGTGCGTGTTGCCAGTGATGACTTACGGATCCGAGACATGGTCGCTAACTAAGGGCCTCATAAGTAGGCTCAGGACCGCTCAGCGTGCGATGGAAAGAGCTATGCTCGGAGTATCCCTGCGGGATCGAATCAGAAATGAGGAGATCCGTAGGAGAACCAGAGTCACCGACATAGCTCAGCGAGTCGCGATACTGAAGTGGAAATGGGCGGGGCACATAGTTCGAAGAGCTGATGGTCGTTGGGGTCCCAAGGTGCTGGAGTGGCGACCCCGCACCGGGAAGCGCAGTGTTGGCAGACCCCCCACCAGGTGGACCGACGACATCAAGCGAGTCGCAGGGAGCCGCTGGATTCAGGCGGCGCAAGACCGAGGCCTGTGGAAGTCCATGCAAGAGACCTTTGTCCAGCAGTGGACGTCTATCGGTTGATAAAGAAGAAGAAGAAGAAGCGCAAGCCCATCTCGTAATAATAAAAAAAAATTACGATACATAAAAGATTCAATATTTTCTATTAAAACCGAACCAACTGAATAGTGTGAAATCCATCAGTGTAGTTCAGTGAATGTGAGAGTAATGTCTGATTCCGGACCAATGAAGTAGGAAATCACTCGTTTTTCTGCTACCTACGGCTAGCTACGGAAAATACATTAATATATTTATTACTAGCTGCCTTTATTCAGTCGGTAATACCTATTTAGTTATTGAGTAAGCTGAAGAATTTTCTTGTTTGGCTTAATAATAAATGTAAAATGTAAAATGTGTATTATATGAGGATTTTATGCCATACAATACAGTCGTGAATTAAAAGGAAGACCTAAAAAAATATTCTTTATGTTAAAATATTCGATTAAACAATGATAAACTTTGTGCGGAAAAACCTCGAACAATTTAAATGAAATTTATGATAAATGCGATAGATTTGATAAAAGATCATGAAATATTCATGGAGACCCTTTGGGATTCGTTGTCCTATCTTAATGTTTCTTTGATAAAGGCAACGAGTAAAGGAAAAGGTAGACAGGTTACAGGAGATAACACACGCCCCCAATATCCTAGGGCCAGGGGGTATCCTAGGGGGGGGGAGCCAACGTGCAAGATAAGGTACTCCCCATCGAATTCGGTCACGGCGGCGAATCTACACAGAGATTATAGCCATCTGCGCGGGAGACACTATATATCTACCCAGTGCACAAGTTTGTGCGCAAATACAGGGGCACTCTCTATTCCCTCACTCTCATAATCCGATGAAAATCAGGCGCAGGAGCGAAGACTTTACGTCCTCTCCGAGGCACAGGGGTGACACAACCGCCAGCCAGCCAGCCTAACTCCGAGCTAGTATCGAGAATTTCTTGCCAGAACAGCCCAATACATATTTGACTCGACTTGGGAATCGAAACTGCGACCTAGTCATCCGCAGTTCATATATATGTCACCAGTAGATCGTCCGTTCACCTAATGGTTGGGTCTTCCATATTAATCCCATAGTTAAACTAACCTATAACATTTGACAAGACCAGCTGGGTACGTACCAATTGTCTAAAAGTAATTCCATTGGCTGTATTCGTTTTCGATGACATTAGCGTCAAAGAAAATAATCCTTATTTTAGTCACAAATTAAGTACCTACAACCGATTTTAATATTATGGAGCGTATCGTACATACGTAAACGTATAAGAATGCATACACGAAATTGAGCTCTAATAATTCAATGCAGTTTATTTTACTTTGACGCTAATGTCATTGAGTACGATTACGATCAATGGAATAACTTTAGACAATCGCATTTCAGTTAAAGGGAAACGAGTAAACGGCCTCAATATACCGCAATGGTTAAAGGCGTCCTGAAAACTGAAAGTTTAACGGTTCAATCCCCACCCGTTGCACTAATGTACCCACTCCTTCCACGAGCTTTAAACTTACTTGGAGGGAAGAAGGGAATAATAATTAAGTTCAACGTATGACTAATAGTCTTTTAAAATTAAAAAAAAACATGAAGCGTAATTAAATGGAAAGGTAGGCGAAAGTTTCAAACATTCCATAAATGTTTTTAAGTAAATTTACAACTGTCTATTCCCTAAATGGCTTTCAAACTTTGCTAACTAGTTACACGCTTCAAAACAACTCTCACAATTTTAAAGGCATACCTACTGCATGGTTAACGAACTAAATTGATAAAGCCCTAAAGGTATATTTATCAGAGCGAACTCTAAGCTGGTTCAAATAACACGATTTTCTATCCAGATACCATCTAGATATCTTACATCTTCTTCTTCTTCTTATTTATCAACCGATAGACGTCCACTGCTGGACAAAAGTCTCCTGCATGGACTTTAACTGGCCTCGGTCTTGCGCCGCCTGAATCCCTGCGACTCGTTTAATGTCGTCGGGTCGGTTCACCTGGTGGGGGGTCTGCCAAATCTGCGCTTACCGGTGCGGGGTCGCCACTTCAGCACCTTGGGACCCCAACGACCATTAGCTCTTCGAACTATGTGCGCCGCCCACTTCGGTTTCGTGACTCGCTGAGCTATATCGGTGGACGGTGACTTAGGCTCTCCTACGGATCTCCTCATTTCTGATTTTATCTCGCAGGGATACTCTGAGCATAGCTTTCTGCATCGTCCGCTGAGCCTGAGCTTTCTTATTAGGCCTATACATACTTATATAGGTACAATATACCGTAGATTATATAGGTATAGGTATAAATAGGCAGGTAGATACAGTTATTGAAACAGCGGTGATAACTTTATTAAAGTTATTTAAGACTTCTGGATTCTTTTAGGGGGTCCGGGTTGCACCCAGGCTTGCACTTCTTGGAGTTTCCATCCGCCTTCCGGTGCAGGGTAACAGGATCAAATGTTTAAAATAAAAACCGTTCATCTCAGAGCAACCAAAATAAATGGAGAGTATGTAAATTACAAAAGAATGGGCGAGTTACCCCTGTATCGCACCGACGTCGAGGCCGTTACCTGCGGATATGGCGCATTATTGCACCCCAAGGGCTCCCGGAAAACGATTCTAGATATAATCTCGACGTAGAAATATGAGAGGGCTGAATTTTAGGGTCCTAGCGCACTACGCGGCAGGACCGTAGCCAGTGGCCGCGGCGCCAAATTAATTCAGTTCTTGTTCTTCAGTAAAATTGCTGCCTGTAGCTACGGACCCGGCTGACTTTCAGCAGAGACAAGGAATATTTACTCCGGTTCGGATCGTATACAAACGAAATAAACAGTACAAAAATATAATATCGAGATTCATCTATCTAGGTCTTGTGCTAGCGAGGCGACTCAGGGTGAGCTCTGGTAGCCCTCTCACTCAGGTCAGACTCAAAACTGAGTTAAAAAGAGACAGATTTATGTCAGGACATATTTGTGTCTCATTTTAACTCTATCTTGAGTCTTGAGCAGAACCAGAGTACGATCTATAGATCTCAGCCTTATAGTGCCTAGGTAGGTCCTACCGCAAATTGCAATGAGGGGGACAGATAGGAATAATCCAATTTTGGTCCACTAGATGAACTGAAAATTATCGAAATGTTACGCAGGGAACAAGACGTGAAGAGTGGAAACCCCTTAGTAGCTACAGGAGACTTTTATCATAACTCGAAATTTTTCACTGTCAGGATTTTTAAGGGTCCATTCTTCTGAAATCCCAGATTGAATGGTAACTTGTAGAGCAAGTATGTTGCGTGGTGTTTGGACGATGCAAATCATTATTATTGCTTCAATTTTATTGTAGGTACCTGTGCCTACCGGGACAGACAAGAAAATATTATCCTCGTCTAAATGGGCCTTATACCTACCTAGACCACATAAGCATATTACTTATTGTACCTACCTATGAAGGAATAGGTATGTTAGACTGAGAAAGTGTCAATTAGAAGAGTGAAATTCGCTCATCAAATGGGTGTCAGGGCTTAACCCTCCACGAACTCAATTCCTTGCTAATGCCTCGGTATATAATGTCCTTAGTGGATCCAACAACTGCCATAAATTCAATTTTTAATGAACTCATTTTGCTCAATGTTGCGTTACACCAAGGCTGCAGTGTAACGGCGTGTTCTTGCAGAGAGATCGGTGAAGGAATAAAGAAACACAGACTGCAGTGTCTAATAGTAGTGGCATATATTACGTATTTACAAAAGATCTTATATACTAATTAATTTTATAAATAAAGGTGGGGAGAGATGTGCTTGGATATTACGTACGTGCAAAAGTTGCTGAACTAATATTATTATAAGTTTGTTGAAATAAATTACAAGGTTTTGTTATTGCGGAATTAAATATGCTATGAGGTCCGTATGGTCACGTCTCGTACGTGCCATAGAGGCCTTAAGAAGCGTGAATGTCTAAATTCCATGGTTGTTTAATTCAACATATCAACATAATTGTTGATTTAAGCCGTAAATAAAAAATAAAGAATGAAAGATAAAGATTCAATAACTGTTTTGGCTATTAAAAATGTTTATTTTTGTCAACCCCCTCTTGTAAAAAAAACCCCAAAGAGTACCTATTTTTGACATAATTTGCATAACTTCTCCAAAAGCGCGCTAGCTTTTTAATTCGTTCTTGCACACAAAAAAAGGTATTAAAAATATGAATCTTTTCGCTATTTAACTTTATTTTTACGCCGCATTACAATCGTGTATAGTAATATTAACCTGAAATTCAACTAAATCCGAGCTGATAAACACTCGCGAGCCCCATCCACAGTCCCTGCCGGGACGTTGCGGAGGGAAGACCGCGCATCGGTTTTGCAGCGACTTCGTTGAAATTAATTTTAGCTTTTAAGGAGTTTATACCAATTTCTAAATATTTATATTAATAGATTTACTTAGTTTAGATAAAATCTTTAAGTCAGTAACTGTAAATATTTTTTTGTAAATACATAAACTTTTATAAACTTCTTAAATAATCAAAGAATAGTGAATTCGAAAATGCCAAACAGGTGGACAATTAAAAATGTATTGGTGAATATTTACCTACAATTTTTAGTTAGTGTAATATGTTATTTTTTCGATTATTACCTATGCTAGGCATAATAATGTAAGCAGTGATAGCCTAGCGGTTAGAACTGTGGTCTCCTATTCGGGAGGTCGCAGGTTCGATCCCGGGCACCATTGATTTTTCGGAGTAATGTGCATTTAAGCAATTAAAATCATCGTGAGGAATCCTGCACTCCTGCACACCTGAGAGTTCTCCATAATGTTCTCGAAGGTATGTGTAATCCACCAATTCGCATTGGGTGGATTATGGCCTGAAGCAATGCCTGGGTCATGCGTCATGCCCGTGAACGGGTGCCACCGGCGGGAATGGGGCTACTTTCTGTCTGCCCGTCTTAACATGTGTTGAATTATAGGAATGCTTTTGTGGAACTTCCCCTCATTGTGGAAACAGTGCAAACATAGCATAATATCTATTATATTGTAAACTTGTTTTGAAAAGAGCAACTGCCGAGTTTCTTGCTGGTTCTTCTCGGCAGGAAGGGCATTTCAAACCAGCGCGAGCGGTAGAATCATCGACGATTCAAAAATACTTGTATAAAAGTTTATTTGAATAAAAAGCATTTCTATTCTATTATTTAACCCTTATCTAAAAGGAGACCTGCGCTCAGTAGTGAGTCGTTGATGGGTTGCTGATGATGATGATGATGATGGTGATGATGATGATATGCATGTTGATAAAAATTGCTTGAGGTCTTAGACCATATTTTTTGAATGGTCTAAGTTTGAGGTAGATACCTGCATAACAGTGGATAACAGCAAAACATCAAGTCAAGCCTGACAGTATGACTTTCAACGTGCCTTATTCCTATAACAATAGGGTTGACATTCGCAATTCACTCGTACCATTGAACAGCTGTCGACTGTAGGTACCGTAGATCTTGTGATTTAGTGGTTGTATAGGTATTATACAAGACGTGGTCTAGTGGTTAGCAAATTCGACTACAGATGACGAGGTCCCGGATTCGATTCCCGGGATTATACTAATGTGTACATATTTTTATATTCATAGATTTAATATGTTGTGTGTTGTGTGTGTGTGTTTTGTAAATAAGTTAACTTTTTAATCGGTCAAAGAATAGTGTAAAATTTACACTATAAATATTTACACTGTAAATAGTGAATAGTGCAGGTCAAAAATGCCAAAACATAAGAAAAAATATCTTGTTAAAAGAGCAAGAGAATTAAAAATGTATATGTGAGTATTTACTTACACTTTATATTTAGTACCTATATTTTATATTTGTTATTTTTCGATTACATAGGCATGTTGATAAAAATTGCTTGAGGTAAGTATAGATGATATACGTAGGTACCTACTGTGGACAACACGTCATGTAATAACTAACTGCCTCGTTGGTCTAGTGGTCAGCTTGTTCGACTGCGGATGACGAGATCCCGGGTTCGATTCCCGGGTCGGGCTGCGGCCGTTAAAAAAAAGTATTGCGTTTTTCTGCCAAAGAAATTCTCAGTACTGGCCCGGAGTTAGGAAGTTGGTGGTTACTGGTTAGTCACCCCCGTGCCTCGGAGAGCACGTAAAACCGTCGGTCCTGCGCCTGATCTCTCTCCGGTCGTGTCGGATTTCCGTACCATCGGACTATGAGGGAATAGAGAGTGCACCTGTGGTTGCGCACACACTTCTGCACTATAATATCTCCCGCGCAGATGGCTGACCTCTAAGGCGACGTTTTAGCATAGGAGGTTGGCCGCCGTGATCGGATTCGGTCGGGAGGACATCATGTAATAACTAGCTTATATGTTCGCGACTTCGTCCGAGAAGTTGGACCAAATTACAGATAGTTACGAAGTTTGATCAAAATCGGCGTAGTAGTTTTCAAGTTTATCCCGAACATACTTCGTGACTCGAGATTTTTAATATAGATAGGGGTTGACATTCGCAATTCACTCTTATTAACATAAAATAACTAGTTTTTATAAATTAATCTATACATATAATAAAACTGTAACTGGAAGATTTCTGTAGGTACATTTAATATATTTTGAAAATTTTAATTGGGGGATGCTTTACTATCGATACTGAGCCCAAAACAGATTTGTATTTAATTTTTGTATGTTTGTTTGTCCTTCTTTCACGTAAAAACTACCGCACAGATTTCTACAAAATTTTATACCGTGGTAACTTATTAATTGGGTCAACATCTAGGCTACTTTTTATCCCGGAAAATCAAGGAGTTCCCGAGGGACTTTAAAAACTAAATCCACGCGGACAAAGTCGCGGGCATCAGCTAGTATTATCTATACCTACTTATAATAAAACTGTAACAGGTCCAATTGTCTATAGTTAAGCGATTGATGGTAATCGTATTCGATGTCATTAGAGTCAAAGTAAAATAAACCATAACAGCATTGAATTAGAGCTCAATTTCGTGTATGCATTCTTATACATTTACCTATGTATGATACGCTCCATAACTCTCCATAATCGGTTGTACTTACTGAATTTGTGACTTTTTATCAATACAATCAAGGATTATTTTACTTTGACACTAAATGGATTATTAGAAGTATATATATAATAGGCTATTTGACTACTTTTAGAAAATCATCTTAAATTGTTAATAATGCTATGCTGAAGCTAACAAAACATTATATTTCGGCATAATTTTCATTATTTTTCATAAAAATCGAGAAATAAATTCAAAAAAATAAATTGCCGCCGAAACGTTCCATTTGCTCTCATGACGTAACAGTTCACATTTCAAAAAATGACAATTTTATAATATGTGTTTAGGCCGCGTGTCGCATACTATTTGGTATTTAATAAAATAGTAACGATGAAAAACAGACGAAATTAGCCTATTACGCCGCACAAACACGTCGAAATGTATTGACAAAATGAGAATTCCATAGGTGGTGTAGACTGTGACGTCATTCGAGATCACGGAACGTTTTCGATCACGTGACCATGGCCAGAATTATAGCAATTTTATTTAATGTTTTCTAATTAAATAAAGCTTTCTTTTTTAGTTTTGTCGTATGGAATAATGTTTTTAGATAATAATCTTTTAGGATGACACCAGTTGAAACGATATTTTTATTATAGTCAAATACCCTATTATTATTTAACTAGCTGATGCCCGCGACTTCGTCCGCGTGGATTTAGTTTTTGAACTCTCTTGGGAACTCTTTGATTTTCTGGGATAAAAAGTAGCCTATGTCACCCTCCAGGTCCTCAACTATACCCATACCATAGGTCTTACCTTGCTTTTAACCAAAATTGACAATTCTTGGTCAACCGGAAGTACCTACTCTATAGGTTTTGGGTCGAAAACCTATATGGTAGTTCTCGTTGACCTAGAATCACAAAATTTGACAAAATGCAAGGTCTACCAGCACAAATAAAGGAAAAATTACAAAAAATAAAAAAGTTGAATTTTAAAGGGTGTCCCCATACATAAATAATAGAAGCCAATTAAGATAGTCCTCCGAGTTGTATGGGCGCTCATACAATTTAGAGGTCTATCTTAATTGGCACTAACCTTAAATAAGGTAAATAAATAAAATTGTGCTATTTAGTCCAGTAAAAAGTTAAATGAAACCATGATCTGACCAGCTTTGGCGCAATGAGTACAAAATTTAGGGGAAAGGGATGAAAAAAATAAAAAAAGGGTTGAAAAATGCCTTTTTTTAAATAACTTAATAACGGTAGGAAAAAGAAAAAACAGTTTCAAGTAAAAGTAGTAGAGAAAAAAATTTTACACAAAAAAGTTCCACTTCATTTTTAGGGTTCCGTACCCAAAGGGTACGAACGGGACCCTATTACTAAGCCTACGCTGTCCGTCCGTCCGTCCGTCCGTCCGTCTGTTAGCGGGCTGTATCTCGTAAACCGTAATAGATAGACAGATGAAATTTTCACATATTATGTATTTCTATTGCCGCTATAACAGCAAATAATAAAAATTAAATTAAATTAAAAAAATTAAATTAAAATATTTCCATGGGTACATGGAAATATTTTTATTTAATTTTTTTTTAACGGAACCCTAAAAGAGCGAGGCCCGACTCGCACTTGGCCGATTTTTTTTGCTATCTGCTTTAGTTTAGCTGCAAAAAATAAAAATTAAATTTGCATTGTAATTAATTATAAAGATGTATAAAGGCGGGAAACATAGTGCCTATCCTATCAATTAATTAAGCTTTGAATAACGGTAGTACAGTCAAATTAATAAGGTATTTTTAGGGTTCCGTACCCAAAGAGTACCAACGGGACCCTATTACTAAGCCTACGCTGTCCGTCCGTCCTTCCGTCCGTCCGTCCTTCCGTCCGTCCGTCTGTCAGCGGGCTGTATCTCGGTAACCGTAATAGGTAGACAGTTGAAATTTTCACAGATTGTGTATTTCTATTGCCGCTACAACAACAAATAATAAAAATTAAATTAAATTAAAAAAATTAAATAAAATATTTCCATGGGTACATGGAAATATTTTTATGTATTTTTTTTTAACGGAACCCTAAAAGAGCGAGGCCCGACTCGCACTTGGCCGATTTTTTTGAAATAGAAGATACTTCCGAACATCATCCAACAGTTTTCAAAATCGGTCATCGTAGCTATTAAAACTCTAACCTGCGTGATGTCAGATTTCAGATTGAAACTTTTTCGCTTTCTATATTAACAAGTTAGACTTTAGACTGTTTGACTTTAATTTGTTTTTAACCAATTTAAAAAAAGGAGGAGGTTCTCAATTCGTCGGAATCCTTTTTTTTGTGTATGTTCACCGATTACTCGAAGACACCTGAACCGATTTGCAAAATTCTTTTTTTCGTTTCAAAGGGTATACTTCCCAGGTGGTCCCATTTAAATTTTATCGAAATCGGTCGAGCGCTTTTTACAATAACAACAATAAATTATATACTTTGTAGTGGCGCGGGCGTCTGAAGTCGGTTTTTTAAAAAGTATTTTTTAGTATAGGTTATAGCGGCAGTGATCGGCCTAATTTTAGGCCTATATTTTACACACTTCTACTTAGAAGTGTGTACAATATAGGCCTAAAATTATACGCATAATATTGTGACTGGCAACTACGGAACCCTACACTGCGCGTGGCCCGACACGCAATTGGCCATTTATTATACTTTACAAATAAAACTACAAACATACTAGTTTCCAGAGTTACAAACAGAATTCGATAACATAATCAAATAAGAATCAAACTTCATTTGTGTGGGGCTCGCTCGCTGAGTCTTCTATTGCAAACTTCAAAAATCTAGATACTCTGATACAAAAATATGATTGAGTTGCACAGCACAAAACCTGACAATAGTTTGATGAAACGCATGACTTTTGTATACTTAGTTTTAAGCATGGACACGTCTCATATACTTAAGTATTTTGATATGGTATGAAATTCGTATTTTGTCATACCTCCGTATTTTTCAGGTATTTTTCTATCCGTAGTCAACCCAAGTCAACTGACTTGGGTTGACTACGGATCGAATTTTATATTACGCCTCATGCGTACTGCAAATTCACACTGCTGTAATTTTTAATTTCGTACAACTTGGCAAAAAAGTGTAGAAACTGAACTAATTGTTCTCTTTATTTTATATTACGCCTCCTGCGTACTGCAAATTCACACTGATGTGATTTTTAATTTCGTACAACTTGGCAAAAAAGTGTAGAAACTGAACTATTTCTCTTTATTGACAGCACTATTATGTTGTCAAGTTTCATCGCCGAAGTGTTTTTTTTATTCGATGACAAGCTAGTCCTTGACTGCGATCTCACCTGATGGTAAGTGACGATGCAGTCTAAGATGGTAGCGGGCTAACTTCGAAGGGGTATGGCAGTGAATATTCAACCCATACCCCTAATTGGTTTCTACACGCCATCGTGCCGGAACGCTAAATCGCTTGGCGGCACGTCTTTGACAGTAGGGTGGTATCTAGCCACGGCCAAAGCCTCCCGCCAGACCAGACCAGAGATAATTCAGAAATTATAAATTCCAAAATTGACCCCGCCGGGAATCGAACCCGAGACCTCCCAGTTATAAGACAACACAGCTCACCACTGAGCCAGGGAGGTCGTCAAATGTTATGTCAATGTTATGTTTTGAAATTCGTCAATATTTATTTGAATTCGTAAATACATACCTACGTATTAGTCTAGTCAACAAGTTCAAAAACGTGAAAAATAGAGATAAAGGTCCTAAAAATATGAGCGATGGCTCATTCGAGTCGGAATCACCTCTAGAAAAATGTTTTTGAAGGATTTTGGTGCAGGTAAAAAATTGCAATTGTTATTAGAATAGAATAGAATAGAATAGAAATGTTTTTTATTCAAATAAACTTTTACAAGTACTTTTGAATCGTCAATGAGTCTACCACTGGTTCGGAATGCCGTTCCTGCCGAGAAGAACCAGCAAGAAAGTCGGCAATTAACAAAATAAGATGAAAAAAAATGATTTAATAAAAAATTGGTTTAATGTAGTATACTGTATAAAGTCAAAATGTCATAATAAAAAATATGTTATAATAAAAAAAATAAAAAAAAATGATATTTCGTTTTTTGTTAGTAACTCGAAAAATATTGACATTTAAGCAATTTTGAAAAAAGCTCGTTAAGAGGAGGAAATTTCCAATAAAAAAGTCGCAAGTCCCGGGATTCTATCTCCATTATTTATAATTTTAATTTGACGTTGAAAATAGGGCTCCGCGCGGCTGTTACAGCATGCGCGCGCCCCCGCTAAAGAGAGTTCAGCAATAAAACTAGTGGTTCGCCCCGAACTGAGACCTCGCAGTAACGGTATCCCATGATTATTCATTCAATCGATACATGATAACCAAAACTGACATTATTATTATGCCCGTTTTCACCAAACATACCTAAATCATCCCCTAAGTAGGAGTCTCTTAACGTAGGTAGCTCCTAAATACAATCCTAAGTCCTAACATCCGTCCCAATATCCTTTTAGGTGTCCCGTACAGGATCGTGATAAATAAGTTGACAGAAAACATCAATCACCTAACTTATAGGTAGCCCGTAAAGGTTAGGGAACGTTAGTGAAAACATTGAATTATTATGTAGGTACTAACGAGTGAAACCGGGTTACGGGCATCTGTACAAATCGTCATCTATCGACGCGAATGGAAAATATACAATATTTAACTAAAATTTAAATTTAACTAAAAAATAATTTTAATTGAATAATATGGTACAAAAAAAATTACAATACGTACGATAGGTCGTAGTCGTAACTCGTAGTTCCATGGGAATAGTTACTGACTGCGCCATCTATTAGCATTATTGTGAAGCTATGTTGATGCTATATGAATTACTGATGCCCATTAAAAATTAAATAATCTCGTTTCTTTATAATATTCATATAATTTTAGTATTTGTTGTTCAAGTACAGGATATAAGTGACCTAAAAAAATAAAATCAGTTTGAAAATCCATAGCGGATTTTCCTAGAGAGCGTCTTCAAGCGAGCGTATAAAATCGCCACTTTGAAAGCCCCCCATTTCGTCAATTTTAAGGGAAAAATTAAAAAAAAAATATTTTTGTACTCAGTTCAAAATTATCTTTAAAATGATATGTAACAATTTTATGTAACGCGATATTTTTTTTTTAACTTCGCATTCGCTTCTATGAGAGCCCCCCTGAAATAAAGATTTTTATAACTTTTTAAGCCATTTTCGGCTGGAGGCCATCGGTTTACATATTATATCTAAATTTGAAGTAATTACGTTCAGTAATTCAAAAGTTATAAGGCTCTGACAGATGGACGGACGGACGGACGGATGGACGGACGGACGGACGGACAAGTGCAAATCGCTCTAGTTAACTCAGAGACCTCGCTTCGCTCGGTCAAATATTTTTTTTATAACATAAGATGTTATTTTAAAAATTTGAAAAACTTCTAGTATCTTCTTAACACTTGAAAGAATCGAGCCCTGGAGAAACAAAAGTTTAACCACCATTTTTCAAAAAGTTATTCAATTGTTAACTAACAAATTATTTCCCAATCTCCATTGTCATAAACAATGGGATGAAAGGTATAAATAATTGGCCTATATTTTTGTATCAGAGTATCTAGATTTTTGAAGTTTGCAATAGAAGACTCAGCGAGCGAATTGAGAACCTCCTCTTTTTTTAAAATTGGTTAAAAACAAATTAAAGTCAAACAGTCTAAAGTCTAACTTTTTAATATAGAAAGCGAAAAAGTTTCAATCTGATATCTGACATCACGCAGGTTAAAGTTTTAATAGCTACGATGACCGATTTTGAAAACTGTTGGATAATGTTCGGAAGTATCTTCTATTTCGAAAAAATACCTTATTAATTTGACTGTACTACCGTTATTCAAAGCTTAATTAATTGAGATAGGCACTATGTTTCCCGCCTTTATAAATCTTTATAATTAATTACAAAGTAAATTTAATTTTTATATTTTGCAGCTAAACTAAAGCAGATAACAAAAAAATGAAAAGGAACTTTTTTGTGTAGAATTTTTTTCTCTACAACTTTTACTTGAAACTTTTTTTTCTATTTCCTACCGTTATTAAGTTATTTAAAAAAAAGGCATTTTTCAACCCCTTTTTTTTTCATCATTTTCCCCTAAATTTAAATCAAAATTTCTTTCATAATATCTTTATTTAAGTATTTATGAACACATTTTTACTCATTGCGCCAAAACTGGTCAGATCATGGTTTCATTTAACTTTTTACTGGACTATAATATCTCGTAAACAGTAATACATAGTTGAAATTTTCACAGTGTGTATTTTTATTTCCGCTATAACAACAAATAATAAAAATAAAATTAAATTAAAAAATAAAGGGGGCTCCCATGCATGGAAAAGATTCAAAAATGAAGAAATAGGGGCCTTCAAAGTTGTGACCAAAACCAACGAGCATTCTTTCCCCATATCCTAATTTAATCATCATCATCATTTCATCATTAGCAACCCATCAACGGCTCACTACTGAGCGCAGGTCTCCTCTCAGAGAAGGGTTATAGGCCATAGTCCACCACGCCGGCCCAATGCGAATTGGTGGACTTCACACACCTTCGAGAACATTATGAAGAACTCTCAGATGTGCAGGTTTCCTCACGATGTTTTCCTTCACCGTTGAAGCAAGTGATAGTTAATTGCTTAAACGCACTTGACTCCGAAAAGTCAGAGGTGCGTACCCGGGATCGAACCTGCGACCCCCCCGAATAGGAGACCACAGTCCTAACCACTAGGCTAACACTGCTTCCTAATTTAATACTAACTCAGAACTAAGTTATCTAAATGTGTATCTAGTTTTAAAAATCGGCCAAGTGCGAGTCGGGCCTCGCTCTTTTAGGGTTCCGTTAAATAAAATTAAATGAAAATATTTCCATGTACCCATGGAAATATTTTTATTTAATTTTTTTTAATTTAATTTAATTTTTATTATTTGTTGTTATAGCGGCAATAGAAATACATAATATGTGAAAATTTCATCTCTCTATCTATTACGGTTTACGAGATACAGCCCGCTGACAGACGGACGGACGGACGGACGGACGGACGGACGGACAGCGTAGGCTTAGTAATAGGGTCCCGTTGGTACCCTTTGGGTATACGAACCCTAAAAAAGTGATTTGGTCATATTATGTACGGAACCCTAAAAGAGCGAGGCCTGACTCGCACTTGGCAGATTTTTTGTTTATTACCTAAATAAATATTTTTGATAAAACAGGGTTGGCACCTTTTGGGTACGAAACCCTAAAAACTATCAAAGAATAAAATGATTTTAAAAGACTTATTAAAAATAATTAAGGTAAGAATAACAACAAAAAGAATTAATTACCTCGAACTTATAAACTACTTGCAAGCTCGTTATGGTACATGGCGCCTACTAGGTGAAGCTAAAGCAATGGAGACTCTTAATACCTGCACGTGACATCAATCTCAGTGAGGCCCAAACATACTAGGTAGGATAACATAAAACACTGTTCCCTCTGCACATTTACTTTATCGTTGGTATATTTTGAGGTACTCTCATGTACTTGCTGAGTTCTCGAGCAAGTACCGAGCGTAGCCGCTAGATGGCGGTGACGTTGAAATAAGTCTACGCTGGCTCCGTTTCTCAAGGTTATTTCACGCATCTTAAAGCCTTAACACTACGTAAAATGTGCGAGCGTGCACTTCATTTTCTAAATTGTGTCCAAACCCCACGGGGGACGGGACAGACCACGCAAAGCAGTCCTTTCGACCTACATTCTAGCCATTACACTAACCTTTATGACGTTTTCTTTTAAAGTTACTGGAGAGAAACCAACAAAGAAACACACTACCTATTGCAATATTAAAGTTAGGTACCTATAAGTAGTCAAGTCGGATAAAAATCAAAATAGCATCTAAACTGTATCACGGGGTACAATAATATAATACTATCTGATGCCCGCAATTTCGTCCGCGTGGGCAGAACCCCTGCAACATCAGGATTGAGGAGTTGGATTTAACTATATGTAGTCTTTGCTTGGTGCCTACAATAACTATTCGTAATCGACAGTTAGTAAATTACCATAGATTAGGTGGGCAGTAACCCTGCAGCATCAGGATTGAGGAGTTAGAACACAAAGTTTTTATGGGACCATCTCGCAATATTTCTGTATCGATTAAAAAAAGATTCACGCAAATCGGTTTAGAAATCACGGAGATATCGATATAGATATATAGGTAGCAAATCGCAACTCCTTTTTTGAAAGTCGGTTAAAAAAGTAGCCTATGTTACTCCTTAAAACTTCAGCTATCGTTCAGTGAAAGCCCCGCCAAAATCAGTCCAGCTTTTCCCAACATTAGCCTAAACGAACAAAAATTTAAAAAAATTTATATTTCGCTATAAATACCGAATATACTTTCATAATATGCATTTAGTAGAAAGCAGAGTTGGGCATCAATCAATTAAAAATTCAATCAACTCGTTAATTGATTAAAAATTAATAATAAATAATTTTAGTTACAATTAATGTTAAATTGCACTTTGCAATTTATTTATTTAGATTAACCTATATCACGCCCATACCCAATGTGAATTGGCGGACTTCACAAACCTTCGAGAACAGAGAACTCTCAGGTGTGCAGGTTTCCTCACGATGTTTTCCTTCACCGTTGTAGCAAGTGATATTTAATTGCTTAAACGCACATGACTCTGAAATGTCAGAGGTGCGTACCCAGGATCGAACCTGCGACTCCCCGAATAGGACTCTACAGTCCTAACCACTAGGCTATCACTGCTTCAATTAGTTTATAATTGTTAATTGTAAAATTCATGTTTAACCATTATTTACCTAATTGTTAATTGTAAAAATCATAATAACAATTTTAATTAATTGTTAATCGACCGAGCGAAGCGAAGGTCTTTGAGTTAACTAGGGCGATTTGCACTTGTCCGTCCGTCCGTCCGTCCGTCCGTCCGTCTGTCAGAGCCTTATAACTTTTGAATTACTGAACGTAATTACTTCAAATTTAGATATAATATGTAAACCGATGGCCTCCAGCCGAAAATGGCTTAAAAAGTTATAAAAATCTTTATTTCAGGGGGGCTCTCATAGAAGCGAATGCGAAGTAAAAAAAAAAATATCGCGTTACATAAAATTGTTACGTATCATTTTAAAGATAATTTTGAACTGAGTACAAAAATATTTTTTTTTTAATTTTTCCCTTAAAATTGACGAAATGGGGGGCTTTCAAAGTGGCGATTTTATACGCTCGCTTGAAGACGCTCTCTAGAAAAATCCGCTATGGATTTTCAAACTGATTTTATGTTTTTAGGTCACTTATATCCTGTACTTGAACAACAAATACTAAAATTATATGAATATTATAAAGAAACGAGATTATTTAATTTTTAATGGGCGTCAGTAATTCATATAGCATCAACATAGCTTCACAATAATGCTAATAGATGGCGCAGTCAGTAACTATTCCCATGGAACTACGAGTTAAATTCAATGTTTGATAAATAATTCAATGTTTTCACTAACGTTCCCTAACCTTTACGGGCTACCTATAAGTTAGGTGATTGATGTTTTCTGTCAACTTATTTATCACGATCCTGTACGGGACACCTAAAAGGATATTGGGACGGATGTTAGGACTTAGGATTGTATTTAGGAGCTACCTACGTTAAGAGACTCCTACTTAGGGGATGATTTAGGTATGTTTGGTGAAAACGGGCATAATAATAATGTCAGTTTTGGTTATCATGTATCGATTGAATGAATAATCATGGGATACCGTTACCGCGAGGTCTCAGTTCGGGGCGAACCACTAGTCTAATTCTCAGAAACTAATTTTTGCCCACCACTGGTAGAAAGCTGTTATTTTTACATTACAAACAGACACTTCAATTTTATTTATTTTTATAGGTAGATAATAATGTGGGTAGTACCTACGTTGTTATACAATCAAAAGTTAACCTCCCGGAAGCTGAAATCACTTCGGTGCGATTACTTTGACCAGTATACCTCTTGAGCACTTCCCAAGTAACAATTCGTTGTCGTATAAAAGTCGTGACAACGTTTTTTGATTACCTTTTAGTCCTAAAGAAAGGTCGTATAAACGTTATCATAACGTTTACAAAACGCGAAAAAGGCCCCAGTTATACGACCATTTGTCGTTTAATCGTCGCATAAAGGTCGCGACGATGACCATTTATGTCGTTTAGACGTCCTGTAGACGTTGCAGAATAGAACGTTTTGGTTATATAGACGTTACGAGATAACTCTTACATAACTTGCTAAGTTGTATAATGGTCATATTAACGTTGTGAAGTGACTAAAACGTCGTATTAGCGTTATGCGATTGACTGTTTTTTGTGGAAGTTGAAAAGAAATCGTACGTGCTCTTGTGAATAAAAAAATAAACTAAAAATGTATGGTTAGAAGGCAAGACAGTAAAACTAATTCTATTATAAATTAATTATTCTATGTTTGTATTATATTGTGTAGCGTTGATTTCGACTGGAAACTTAATTTTTACGAGAAAGTATATATGAAAATACTATGAATATTTTAATGCCCCCTCGTGATTTTGTGTTTTATGCATTATCTATAATATAATAAAACTGTAACAGGTCCAATTCTGTACATTGAAGATATTTTGAAAATTTTTGTTTGAGGGCACTCTATAATCGATACTGAAGCCAAAACAATTTTTTTTTAATTTTTTGTCTGTCTGTCTGTCTGTCTGTCTGTCTGTCTGTCTGTCTGTCTGTCTGTATCTTGGCCGCGCATCACGCCGAAACTACTGGACGGATTTAAATGAAACTTGGCACGATTTAAGTTAATACTACGAGGTATAATATAGGATACTTTTTATCCCGAAATTCAGCACGGTTCCCTTGGGAGAGGGGATGAAAGTCAAAATGTGTATTTCGCTGTAATTCATTAAGGCGTATTCCGATTTAATCCATTCTTTTTTTGTTAGAAAGCAGGTTCTTTAGAGATTTTCCTGTAATTATTTCAAGGTCGTCAATTTCGTAGTTCAGAAATTATAGACGATCTTCAGTATAAGGTCCAAATAACTTGAACCCCGGAATCTACAAGATACTTTGAATGAACGGCTCATCTTAAGCTGGCAAGCGTACTTTATCGTATATAGCCATCGTGGAGAGCCCTATTTTGTCAAAGTCAAACTACTCCAAAGGCGTCAGATTTTGCCAAACGATCATTATACCTACATACTACATAGTAGGTATGGAGGTAATACATCGTATAGACTTAATGCTACAGTGTTTTCCTATGCAATTTAGGCGCAGCGCAGACGACAGACTATCCGTGACGCACTTTTTAGTCTGTGATAATAGAACCTATGCAAATATATGCAGTAACGCACACGACGCGCAAAAAGTCCGGCGCTCAAAAAATCCGTGTAATTCGGGCAGACCGCACCGCGCCGCGCCGCGACGCTCCGCACAAAATGTGTGCGAAAAAAATTGAACGTTTGCTTCAACGCGCGCTAACGCAGACGGCGCACACTTTAGTCTGCAATCTGCATTTGTTAGGGGTGGACGTAACGCGACGCGATCTTTACCATGGCGCCAGAGGTCGATGTAACGATCTTAATTCAAGATATACAAAACAGACCAGCAGTTTCTGAATGAGTCAAAGCAGGTCTTAAAATAAATAGCAACTCATTAAATGGAGTAACAGACATTTTATTAAAGGACTATGGGCGAAATCGTCCCCCCTATCAACAAGAATTAAATGTAGCGCAATTGATAGACCTTGGCAAGATGATATTTTTTTACTATGGCGACGATGCCCAAATGCATGGGGTTCTCATTGTATCTTACGTTCAAAAAAATATTTCGTTGACGTATTATTGATGACTAATTCCAAAATACCTACTCATTTATCTATTTATCTACTCCCATGCTATAAATCCTCTTTAATAGATTCTGAAACAGTTAGCTTATTGCCAACATTAAAACACCCAATGTCATAATAACCATTATATCATTCAAAAGTATGATATAATGTTGTACTGAATTTCATTATAACACACCTTTGTTTTTTTTCGATCCCTTCTGCAAAAAGGTTTCTCAACAGACAGCCACATTCTTACTGCTCGATGCGTGATAACTGTATGAATTTCAAAAAAAGAACGTCTGACTGAATTTCAAAAATAGTACATTTAAAACACCTAATAGAGGAAAGTGTACCTTTTTAAAAACCCCGTAAAAAAAACCTGGGTTATTCTAACAGAGTAGAAGTAGTTATTTTTACTGTTATATGATTTTTATACGATAAAATATAGAAAAAATAACAAAAATAAATCAATTTCAAACAAAAAGTTTTTTTTTTTTTTTAGAAGAACCCCAGCGATTTTGAAGCTGAAACCAACTATTTACGTCTATTTGGATCCAAATGAACATATTAACATAAATCCGGTGACTGTTGGAGGGTGGGGACGGGGTCCATACAAAATTGCCCATGGTCCTTTGAAAAATTTATCCGGATGTTGCTTCAGAGTTGAATGTTTAATATGGAACTGTCCCTTCAGTAATCTTTCCGAAAGTATAGGATGTACCCAAAATTCTCTATTTCTTCTTCTTTTTCTGTACTTCAAGTACAAAATAATACTTCGCGATCTCTGCACGATTTCCATAGCGTCTACGTCCCTAAAGTTCTGCCGACAGAATCAAACAGAATGATCGAAGATGTGCGTCGTGTGCGTTGAGTCTGTGAAAAATCGGCGACCGACTTTTTGCGCGCTATGCAGACATTTTGTGCGCCGCAGACTCGATCACACAAAAAGTGTGCCGTCTGCGCTGCGCCAATATTCTAATCATACTAATATTATAAATAGTCCGCCAATTCGCATTGGGCCAACGTGGTGGACTATGGCCTATAACCCTTCTCTGAAAGGAGACCTGCGCTCAGTAGTGAGCCGTTGATGGGTTGTTAATGATGATGAATGATGAATATTATAAATGCGAAAGTGTGTTTGTTTGTTGGTTTGTCCTTCAATCACGCCACAACAGAGCCACGGATCGACGTGATTTTTTGCATGGGTACTATAGTTGAGGACAAGGGCTACTTTTTATCCCGGAAAATCAAAGTGTTCACGAGGGATTTTAAAAACTAAATCCACGCGGACGAAGTCGCGGGCATCAGCTAGTATTTAAATAATTTCAAATTATGTCTTCATTCAAAACTTTCGGCCATGATGTTTTAGTTAGTGTCCAACCTCTATACGACGTTAAAATAACTAGATGTCGCGTAAAGGTTTTTGTGACGACCATTGAAAACGCCATGTTTTAGACATTAGGGTTCCTCAAGCTAGGGTGTATAAACACTATTTTAGTGTATAATCACTATTTTTTTCTATTATTATGTGTATCTTAATATATATATTTCTTGTGTGCGTGTGTATGCCACTGAAATCCTCTTAGACGGCTGGACCGATTTTGATGAAATTTTTTGTGTGAGTTCAAGGGGATTCGACGATGGTTTAGATTCACAATTTGGTCCACTGGAAAATGTTTATTTAACTAATTTTTCATTTATAAGTAGTGGCGGTACGAAGTTCGCTGGGTCAGCTAGTAGATATATATTTCCTAACTAAAATTACAAATTACAATATAGCCTTATTATATGGCTAATGAGTCATTTTACTTTAACTTAAACTTATTCTCCTATACTTACTAAGAAATAGTCCATAGACGCATCTCAGTTTTTTTCAATTCATTGAAGACACTTTGTTCTTGTGTTCTTTAAGGCCGCTCTGACACTACCTATCACCAGTTACTATAATCACTATTAAATTTTCACTTCTAAGAAGTAAGAATACTAGTAGGCTAGCTATAGGGTTAAACTTTTAACATAATAATATTATTAGATTTTAAGATAGGTAAAGTATTTCTATGATGAATTATATTATATAACCCCATCTAACTTTCTACAAGCTTAATTTAATCGTATAATTAAACTACTAATTCCCTTAAAGATTTTTCGATTTCGCATGACGGGAATTTTAGTGTTACTGGCTCCCTAATTTTTTAATTTTAGTGAGTATATTATATTGTAATGTATACTCATATTAATGAAAAAAAAAATCTGGCTCCCTAATAGTGTTTGTACGATGATGCCACCCTATCATTAATTATATCAATATTACTTAGTATTTGTCTACATTTATTATATCATACTCATAATATTATTTATTTTAGTAATATATTACTACTAAAAACATAATCATATTATATCAATCCTTAATTCAGAAAACTAAGTTAGTTTTAATAAATAAGATAGTATTATCTACACAATTAATTATACAGAACCTTTTACTGAAAGTATGATACATTCTTTTCTATAGATTACAGAAGATTTTGGACGTACTTATTTGGTGTTCTTTTCAATATCTGAAAAGATTTATTTACTTTTCGTTTGAATGTCCCACTGCGTTTTTTTTGTCTCCAATATTTTTTATTTGCGTCCATTTTTTTCAATTTAAGTAATATTATTAGGTGTAGGATAAGTTGTATTAAAGTTGGGTCTAGACTCCTACTCAACTTTAAGTCGTATTAAAGTTGGAGTTTGACACTTATAGGACTTAATGTCTTGTAGTAGTTATATTGCAGTCACAAGAAAACTACTTGGTCGTATAAAAGGCTTAACCACGACGACTAAAAAACAAAGTTATGTTAGTTATATAAATGTTATGAATTAACGTCTACATGACTTTCAGTCATATAAATGTCATACACCGACGTTTATACAACCATACGAATGTCGTATAAGCGTTGTGGCTGTTACCATTACATAACGTCATATAATTTCCTTTTACATGACTTTCAGTCATATAAATGTCATACACCAACGTTTATACAACCATACGAATGTCGTATAAGCGTTGTGGCTGCTACCATTATATAACGTCATATAATTTCGTTTTATAGACGTTTACTCGACTATTTATTATAACTTAATAGTCGCACGACTAAAAGGTCGAATCGATGACATCTATAGGACGTTATTGTTGTCTTATTACCATTATAAGACTACTACACAACATGACGTCGTATAACTCAGATTTATACGACTTTTTTGGACTTTTTTGCTACTTGGGTTATCAGTCCTGAGCGGGCAAGACTCAGTCGCAACAAATTAATAAAGCTACGTACCTACCTCTAATACCATCGCTATATTATGTTGCGATGCGGTAACGTGAAACGAAAGCCACACGGGAACTACCTTAGCTTAGCTTTTAGTTCACGCCTGCTATGGCTACTAAGCGAAGCTATGCGAACCAAGCATTAAAAGGTGTCGAGCTAACTCTAATTTAGCTTAATTCTCAGTGTTGCTAACGCCTTGACTTTATTGGTATCTCACGCTGCTATGCTGGTACTACGCTGGTACGGCGACATTTTAGCCGTGACATACCACGGTTTTTTTAATTTATAGGTACGTAGAAGAACAGTCTCTTCTTTGTCAACCCATAGACGTCCACGTAGAGAATCCGTAGGAGAACCAAAGTCACCGACATAGCTCAGCGAGTCGCGAAACTGAAGTGGAAATGGGCGGGGCACATAGTTCGAAGAGCTGATGGTCGTTGGGGTCCCAAGGTGCTGGAATGGCGACCCCGCACCGGGAAGCGCAGTGTTGGCAGACCCCCCACCAGGTGGACCGACGACATCAAACGAGTCTCAGGGAGCCGCTGGATCCAGGCGGCGCATGACCGAGGCCTGTGGAAGTCCATGCAAGAGACCTTTGTCCTGCAGTGGACGTCTATCGGTTGATGATGAAGAAGAAGAAGACATCCACTGCTGGACAAAGGTCCCTTGCATGGTCTGCGCAGACTGAAACCAGCGGCTCCCTGAGACTCGTTTGATGTCGTCGGCCCCACTATTGGGGATTGACGTAAAGGGAACATACTCGTACCAATTTTTCCTAGGAAAGAACGTGGAAAGTATATACTATCGAAAACAATATCAATAACACAAAATGAGTGTAAATCCCTACAAACCTACTAATATTTTAACTAAAGGAGTCCATCATCAATGTGTGGAAAATAAAATGAAACGCTGAATTTTATTTTTTATTTGACAAATTTACAGTACAAATGTAGGTAATAGTAACTTCTGATAGATATTATCATACATAACTGTATAGGTACATATCTAAGTAATAAGTTTTATACCTAGAGAAATAATAACTAGGTATTATAATATGAATGTACCTAATATAATAATCATCTCCCTTATAATATTATAAAGGCATTTGGCCACTTACTTATCTATTATAAGTCGTTTTCACCTAATTCGATACGACATCTAGTCTTAATATATAAAAGGAAAGGTGAATGACTGACTGATCTATCAACGCACAGCTCAAACCACTGGACGGATCGGGCTGAAATTCGGCATACATATATTATGTAGCTATTATTATGTAGGTATCCGATAAGGATTTTTTGAAAATTCAACCCTTATGGAAGGTAACCTCTAAATAGGTTTTGAAAAAACTTTACGGGAGCGAAGCCGCGGACAAAAGTTAGTATTAAATAGGTTTTAATAGTAGGTAAGACCAGATTTTGGCCATCGCATATGGCATGTTTTTTATATTGAAAAGTTAGGAGGTAGGTACCTATTTTTTGTGCCTTTATCGAATCGGATAATGTGAAAACGCTCTTAAAATCTATGGATCGCACTCTCTCGCTGTACTCAGAAGCAAGACAGTTAAAACGAGACACAAACATTTCCTGTCATAATTCTGTCTCGTTTTAACTCGGCCTTGAGTCTCAGCAGAGAGAGAGAGAGAGAGAGAGAGAGTGCAATCTATAGATAGCATCTAGACCTCCATATATCAGGTACAAACATTTCGATCGACCGATATATTGTACCTGATATAAGTTCTTAAAATGTGAAAGAGTTCTAAGGCAGAGTTCCCACAAGGTTCGTGCGGTTAAATGGAAACCTTAGTCCGGACATGCGTCGTACCAAGCGAATTTTCAGTAAAAAATCCGTACAAACACCAGCACAAATACATATCAATAGAAGTCTGTCAAATACATATCACACAAGTCTGCTTTTCTTAGCTGAGATAAAAGGGTAAACAAATGTTTCAATATCTAAAATCTGGCAGATAATAAACTTACAAAAGCGTAAGCTACACGAACAATCAACAAATTACGTAGCAAGAGAAACATGTAAAAAAATCTTACGTATTACTCGTCGTGCATGGGATGCCTTACGCTTTTGTGCGAGATGTTAAGCTGTGATTTGTTTAAATCAGCTTGGGAAAAATGTGAACTGCTTGCATACAAAAAGAACCTACTCCCATTGACCTAAGTTTTAAGATGGTCCCGAAGTCCGGACTTAGTGGGGAACTCGGTCTAATAACTAACTTAATAACCATAATGGTTGAAAATAAAATTTTGAAACAATCTTCCTAATATTAAAACTTTGATACATCTATCACAATCTGTTTTTTAAAATTAGGTATGTTTTATTTTAATCCTCCCAGAAGTTGATAGGAATAACACAATATAACAATAGAATATGGATACAATACTTAATGAATGGTTTTGATTTCGCTTGTTCACCTAGTTTCCATTTCAATTAAGTAATGAACAAATAATATTCATTTAAAATGTTGTAGTTGTGGAAAGGTATTCATTTAAAATCAAGTAGTTGAGGAAAACTTAGGACAATGTAAATTTTGGAAATTCCTAAATGGTCATTGAAAACAATACCTTTAATAAAAAGTGCCTTTTGTTAAATAGTGTTATGGCAATTGCACACATAATAATAATAATATGAATATTAACATAGTTATTTAGACTATAATATTATGGTAAGGTATAAACAAAGTATGAGGGATACCGGATACAGATGACGCGACGTCATAAAACGAGGAAGCAGTATAGTGAATATCTCTTGCTCCCTCACGTATCACAATAATGTTACATTTATTGTGATGCATGATAATATAATAATTTACACTACACTGGTAGGTGGCTTTTTCTTAATATAAAGTACTTTTGTTAACAGTTCAATTTGAAAAGAAAGAATAATAATTATTTACTATCAGACAGAAAAAACCGATTTCACATACCTATTCTTAGTAATAATTAATTAAACGGGCTATATTTCGCAGCAATTTGCATTTTCTAAAGCTGGGATCATTTCAAGCGTCTAAAGACACTCAGAAACTTAATGTAATGCTTTTTTAAAAACATTCATCAGCAAGAAGTATGCAAATTGCAATTTGATATAGGTACCTATATAGGCATAGCCCATTAATTTAATAGCCACAAATTCCATTAATGCATAATAATTAAAACTATTATATTATGTATATTATACAATTATGCTGATGTGTCACTACTCAGCTTTGATTCGTATTTTATCTATTTAAAATGACTATTTCTAATCATGAAGATGTGTCACACATCAATCCTTCTTTCAAATAATAATTTATGTTTAATATTTAATTTATTAAATTTCTTTATTTAATTCTTTCAGACATGTACGCACCTTCATACAAAATAACCATTTTCAATAGGTAAATTAATACGAAGCTATTTTATATATACTAGCCAAAAAAATATGATTTTACCCTAAAGATAAAATTACATATTTAGCAATAAGTATAATATTTTATCTACAAATGCATGTAGAAAGTATAATATGCAAAGTACAAAAATGTACTGTATTTTTGTATCATGCATTTGATTAAGTCAATTAATTTAAAGTTTTTTTATGTTACCTCTAATTGACATTAATAATAAATAATTAATTGTGTTTAGTGTAAGAGTTCTCCAAACTGTTTAGTTTACTGAGTTTTCACTGCTATATTTACTCGTAGTTAATGTTTTGAAGAATAGTATTTTTAATCATATTTTGGTTTTTAAATCCTGGTGTGAGTTATTTTGAATAAAGAATCTTCAACAATTTTTTGCCTTACAAGTTACAAGATCCTAACGCTTTAAAAAACCTTATTCTTGATGTTATATTACACAAATCAGGTTTTTACAAAAACATTTTGTGAATTATAATATTATTTTACTACAATTATAATGTATGTGTACTGTGTGATTTTTACACATATATTGCTTACAACATAAACATAGTATTTCGTACTAGTAGTAAGAATTACTATCTTTGCGGCTGCCAGCTTACAATAACTTGTTTTAAATAAATTTGTATAAGTGACTTTTACAAATATGCAAATAATTAGATATTACATGATATCTATTGTATCATGACTTTATTTGGATCTATGGCACTATTTTGCAGTAATTTCTAAACGAAAAAGTCAATAGTTAAGTTGTACAAAAACCTCCAAAACTACAACTGAAAATAACATAATTCTTTCAAATGAAAACCCTGTCATTTTTACTAAATACAAATTACAGATAGACTGCTTTTAAATTTTATTGTTTTCAAGTTAGTTTGTTGTACAATGTAATTGACACCAAATGAGGCTCCATACAATAGAAATATCAAAGACTAACAAACTCAATCAGGAACAATGAAGTTCAATGATTTTAAGGGCCATTTTCACCACCTTCTGATAAGTGTCGGATTGCTTATTCGCATATTTTGTCTTTGTCATTTGACATAAAGTAAGAAAGTGACAAAATATACGGTGAGGCTATCCAACACTTATCAGAAGGTGGTAATACAGGCCCTAAAAGAAACATAATTAGTATGCACCTACTAGCCGGGTCAATTTTAAAGTTTTGCTGTTAAGATCTGCACAGTTATTACTAATTTTAGATTTAGCAAAAGAATACTTTTGCTTTATTTTTTTTTAAATAATTGGGTATTTGACTGTTGTCAAAATATTGATATTCATTAATTAAAATTTAAAATGTAACCATGTAAGAATAACATTAGTAAAAACAGAAAATAAATCAGTCAAAAACAAATTTTAAGTTATAAGCTGCTTTTCTGCGACTATATCTCTCTTTCTAAAACCAAATTTTGTATGAAAATTGTATGGAGCTACTGTCTTGTGACATCATAGTTCAGTAGTGCTCTCTTTGTCTAACAAAAAACTTTAAAGCTCTATATTTCCGAGACTAGTTACGATATATAAAAAAGAAAAATGGCATTGTCTTATAATATTTAAAAACGTTATTTTAAATATATAAAAAAATAGCAGTCAAATACCCTATTTTATATAAGTTACAATGTCTTTTTTAGACTATGAATTGACATTTTAAAGTGTCGTTTTTAAAATGCTTCCCAAAAAAGGTCAACTGAAATTTAGTTGTTTAGTTTTGGTTAAAATGAAATTAATAGTGTTTTCTTTTTACATTGTTCTTATTTATGTATAAACAGCGCTATAAATAGCCTTCTATAGTATAATTTTCATTCTTACCATACAACAAAACCTAAAAAACGTGGACGGTAAAACCAGACTGCTTAAATGCTTGATCAAGTATGGAGCCCCCAAAAAAGCACATCAAGCCTATCCAAACATAGCTCCACAGTTGGAGCATCTCCTGTTTTTGAGAGCGAGACAGCACAAAATGCCTATGGGGAAGAAAAGGATAGCGCACAGAATGCCAAGACATGTGAAATCATCTTCGAGGATACCGACTCGACAAGCGGGGCACGCACCGACCGCTATAATGGGTGGTGGTATAATTATATTTGTATGAGTTGCCCCATAGTTGGGGACAAACGCTGCTGTAGGGTCTTGTGGTGTTGTACCATAGGGGGTGTATCCTGGTGGTGGGGGTGGGAATGCCCCCGGCGCCGGTTGCGGATTCGGTTGGGGATACGCGTTCGGTTGAGGGTATGCTTGTGGCTGTGGCTGTGGTTGCTGTTGACCTGAAATTTGAGAAATGCGAATATTATTATTGCTGCACAGATCATTGTTAAGGTAATACAGATGAGGGAATGCATGTTTATCTACATGTTCAATTCAAGTTGGCAGCTACCTTCCTCGCGCTTCCCCACACCGCGACTCAGACCACCGCACTTAGTACAGATAGCAACGTAACGCTCAGGATTGTCAGTAATGTGTTTTTTCATACTTTTGTTTGGCTACGTTTTAAATTGTTTTGTTTTTAATTAATTAGTTATTGTTGTTTGGTTACTATTGTTCATGTGTAATTTTCTACGATGACTAAAAAGGGCAAAGTTTTGCATAGCCCAGACTATTTATTATTTTAATTAATGAATTTTTTCGAAGAGGAGAAAACGAACGGGGTATATACTTATAGTGTTTTATCTATGGGTAGTATAGTGTTAATGAATGAATGAATATATTTTGTTTGTTCCTGGCGGAAACGAGTACCTATAGGCAAGGAAATCTAAGATAGTGGCGAGCAAAATAGATTGGCGACGGTAGATGTGTTACATAGATAGAACATGCATAGCCGCATCAACAAGAAAGAAGAATAATATGCTTTTATAGTACACAACATAATATAGATATCAATACAAAAAATATATAATGTATACAATTTGGTGGCCTTATCGCTACCTATCTGTACATATACATAGGGTCGATGTGCCGGTTGGCGGCCTTTTAGTGCTCATAACAAGTTTAGGACATCAGAAAAAAATGTTACAACCTTAATATAGTTATGTTCACTATGTTAGATCAAAGCCCATATAATGAAGTTTTTGTCTTATATACTGTTTTGCGCTTTGAGCTATTAGTTATTTTTATTTTTAATTTATTCCGGAAAAACGTTAAAATTTCAGTTAGCGGCCTCAAATTTCAGTTTTCGGCCGTGGGATATCCTATTAGCGGCCACTGCATTGTAATGGTTTTAAAATGAATTTATAAGTCTAAAATTAAATAAAAACGCTTTTTTATAAGTGATTATCAGAGGTCGGAATTAGGTAGAGTTATTCATGTACTTACACTGATTTCATACAGCGAAAGAATAAAGTGGATATGCCTCAAATCCCGAGATTAATTTTAAAGAGCAGAAAAAATCCCGTGATTTTTTAAATAAAAAGTTATTTACTTTTACACAATTTAAACTACTGCACGCACGACGTTGCCAAACTTACATCAATGACATCCGATGTCCAAAGTTGCAAAATACCAATACGCGCGATGTTGCCACATTTGTAGTTCGCACAACATAGCTTGCGAGAACAAAATAATACAATAGCGCAAATGCGGAGCACTCCCCGCTTAACGTAATGTACTAGATTGTGTCTCTTTCTACCGCATTCAAACTATCTATTGGCAATGAATCGGTTTACTCATTCACTCAGCTCATTCTGTGCTGAACAGTCAAGAGGCAAAATCAATAGAGAATGCTTTAAACATTTTTAATAATAATGAAAACATTAAGGATGATTTGTCTCGTATTTACGACAATTTTTCAATTATACCAACAGCTTTGACATCACTTCAGAAACCCGATCTTTCTCTAATGGAATCATTTGAAATATTTGATGCAGTGAGATTAGCTTTGAGATGGGCAAATTGCGAGAGCTTAGAAGATAAAATAGAAAAAGTCATGGATAGAAATCCTGATTTGGACACTATCAGAAATATAGCAGAAAAAATATCTTCCTGCACTAATGACGAGGAGGAGGAAGTGTTTAAATTTGCTAACCTCACCTCAGTTGACGTAGAGCGATCTTTTTCAATGTACAAATGGATTTTAGACGTTCGGAGAAATTCATTGAAGCCAAAAAATATTGAAAAGCTTATGGTTATATATTTTAATTCTCACAAAAGTTATACAGTAATGTCGGAAGCGAACACTTCAAATCTTACTGGTAATCAATCGGACAAGTAAAATGATTCTGATGGGCCGTTTGAGTAAGCAAAACCTCACGAGTCTAGGCTAGAAGCAAAAGTATTCGCTCGTATTTATAAAAAAGGCGAAATATGCGTATGAGAATTTGCTTAAGACTATCAATTATTTGTATTGTGAATTAATGTAAACTAATAAAAATTGTATGTTAATTATCTTTGTTTTATTTGTCTATCTCTGACGTTCTTATTATTATTTAGTTTTAATATTGTTGGCCACACGGGATCGTCCATTAGAAATCCCGGGAAGGTCCACATTAATATCAACATTTCGATGCAAGTACATAAATAACTCTACCTAATTCCTCTGGTGATTATTTATTACAATTATAGAATATCCAAATGTCATTTAAAAAAACACAATCAGGATAATTTACGAAAGTTAAAACACTATTGGATTAGTATCAATTAAATTGTACCCATAAAATTAGTTTCTTTGATATTAAATTTGCACTTATATCTCTCTTAGGAACTTCAAGGCTTAAGCTAATCTAAAGCTATCAGTCATCATTTTTATTATGCTTATAACCTTTAAGTTTATCTAAACATATCACATCTAATTATTTTCTTAGTAGAGTAGCAATTTTTATATTTCTGTTCTTAATTTTACAATCATATTGATAGCCATCATAATCTTATATTTTCTATTTTTAACGTAGTATCACTTTATTATGTTAATTTTTGGTTCCATTATTTGTGTTTGAATACCTAACGTTAACAAGCTATGCTTCATCATCGTCATCATCATTTTTAAAGCAGCATTTTGCCATTAGATATCAGTAAGACAAGCATTGCATTTGAATGGTTTGTCTTGAACATCTTCATATTTCAGTCCTACAAAGTCGGTACATCTTAAATGAAACCATTGAGTGCAAAAGTCAGAGCCAATATTTTTTTCAGTATCTTCCTCTGTGTCCCTTATTAAAATGTCTTCGCACAAGGCGCATTTAATTTTTATCTTTTCGTTTTCTTTATTAGATTTCATTGGTTTTAATGCATTTCGCCGTGAAGCTTTTCTCTGTGTCAAACGATCTTTTTCCTGTCTTTTCATTTTCAGGTTTTCTTGTCTTTTTTTCTCGCTTCTATTTTCTCTTTCTTTATATTTTCTTTGTCTTCATAAAATTTACGCCAATCCTCAGAAGAAATTGCAGATTGAGTAGTGCGCACACATGTCGTTTTCTGGATGATCGTCTTTAAAGTTATTAGGTTTCCCTGTATCTTTCATAGCTTTTTGAACTGTGTCTAGAAGTTCCACTTTTTTAATGGGGAAACCGCACAATTTCTTTTTCCCCTTCATAGGATAGTACGGGTTCAGGCCCAGGCTTGTTAAGCGTATCGGTTCTTCTGCCGGCTATCCTATCCTGCAATGTTGTTCTAGGTACTCCATATTTACGACACACTTGTCTGACGGACATCTTTTTGACTCTAATGTCATTTAGTGCCTGGGTTAATAATTCTTGCGAATATTTTCGAATTCTTTTTTTCTTCTCCTCAGCCTTTCGCGGAGCCATCTGGGAAAAATAATATTTTATGCAACAATTGATCGAAAACGAATTATAAATTTTATGTCAGACAGCTAAAAAAAAAGATTCATAAGTGTAATAATAAAAATTTAAATGACCCCCTACATAAATAAGCTAGACAAAGAGCTGACGATATAAACTCTGTTTTTCTTCACTATAGGGCATCGATCGTCATCTATCTAACACCTAATTATCAAGACCATTCTAATAAACCCAAACACACTAGGTTTATCTGTTACTGAGAGATTCAGCCCGCAGACTACTTGATGCTGCAGAAGGTTTTCAAAATACCAATTAAGTAAACCAAATTTAAATCAATCGGACCTGTGAAAGTTGGTAAGACCCTTTATCCAATTAGGAACTGACCTGATGATCTTCGGACTCTGAACAGATCATAAATTATAGACAGACTTCATAAATTATAGTTAAAATTTCAAGATAGTTAACTATGATAACTCATTCAGCTTTCAAACAGAAAAGACCGCATCAAAATCGGTCCATTCAATTTACAAATTTAAACTTTGTAGTTTAATGGCCGAAAACTAACACCGATATTCAATTTTCGGCCACATGCTTTCCATACAATTTTAAGTCAGGCCGCAAACTGGGGTACCGTTTCATCTATGTTTTGGTTTTCGGCCACCCCCAAAATGGTCTTCATTATTAATTCTTATTCTTAATGATAACTACATAAATTGACGGCCGCGAACTAATAGCGAAGGTCTTTGCATCAGGTACAATATTAAAAGAAAGAGTCGTGAGATATATTATTTCATCACTTGAATAAAAAAGATGAAAGTGTGGAAGACTTGATATACCACATTGCGGCCCCTAGGCCGCAAACCAAAGTTTTGAAAAAATTTAAATTTTAGATCGCGGCCCCCATCATAATTGTTGTTCTGTACAAAATATTCAAAAAACATGTTAGGAGAATGTTAATAAGTTATTTTAGGAGTGTATTACATACCTATTAATATCACTTATTTAGAAAAACAACACATTGCTTACCTTGGAGTGAAACGCACGGCACTACTTTTTTTTATAATTTTCGCAGGTTGCGTCACCTCCGATTGCCTCCACCGAACTGAACAAATTCCCTTCATTCACTCGAAAATGTTACCCGACCAAAAATGTTGTCATATACAAAGCAAACATTTTCAAATGTCTGAATAAAAATTTCATTTGGAAATAGTATTTCTAAGAGATATTCTCTCAATTTTACGGCATCGTGTACACATAAAGGCCGCCAACCGAAGGTGGCCGGCTAACCGGCGCACTGACCCTACCATATATAAACGTTATCTGAAACCAACCTAAGTTTAACCCAGCCACCCATAGTGTGATAACTGACAACCACAATCACATCTGATTGGGTCTCAAGGCTGAAACCATTGTTTGCTTTAGAATTACTAACTACATAATATTATGGTATGGGGGTGAGGTATCCGTAAATTAGTGCTGGTGTTACCAATTTTCTAGAATAAGTTATGTAAGATGAAATTAATAAAAGCAATAGGAAATTGGTAATACTGTTATTAGTACCTACCATGTGTATTAGTACAGGTGTGTCCTACCGGTTATGACGTATGGAGCGGAAACATGGACACTGACGATGGGCCTTGTTCACAAATTAAAAGTCGCTCATCGCGCTATGGAGCAAGCTATGTTGGGAATCTCTCTCAGGGATAAAATCCGGAACAAGGAAATTCATAGAAACAAAAGTGACCGACATAGCTCTGAGGATTAGCAAGCTGAAGTGGCAGTGGGCAGGTCATATCTGTTGCAGAACCGATGCCCAATAAGGCAGACATGTTCTGGAGTAGAGACCGCATACCGGCAAGCGCAGTGTAGGATGACCTCCAGCTCGCTGGACCGATGACCTTAGAAGGTAGTGGGAAGCAGTTGGATGAGGAAGGCGGAGGACCGTGTTTGGTGCCACGCTCTCGGAAAGGCCTATGTCCATCATATGGATGAATACAGGCTGATGGATGAATGGATGGATGTTATTAGTATGTAGTATATCCTAGTAAGATCAGAGAATAAAGGCTATTTTTTTCTTTTTCTTTACATAATTATGCTACATAACCCCTGGAGCGCCGTTTCCCCGGCTCCCGCAGATTTTAAAAGTCCGGCGGTTTGCCGCCCTATCGGCTCCCGATATTAGCTATCCTGTTTCGACTCGTGTGGTTTTGCATTTAATTTGCTAGTAAACAATATACCCAACCCTCTCTAACTTAAAGCTATCGAAAGTTCAACCTTCAAGGTCTCTATGCCTTTTTTTTGTACAATTTTGAACCTTAAGACATTGACATAGGCGATGTTGTAAACGTGTTGGCACTCAGTACTCGTGCCGAGTGTAGTCATAAATAGGTTCATATTTATTCCTGTGATGTGTTTTTTGGTGTTAATCATAGTGAAAACAATGGAAGGGTACGTAATAAACAGTTTTTAAGTAAAATACATGTAGATAAATAACAATTTTGCACCAAATTCATTAATTCATCAATTATGATAAAATTGTACAAAATATAGCTCTCGTTATTTTTAAATGAGATTTTGCTAATTCTATGTCAGTAATATGTACGGATAAGTATATATTACATACAAAATTAATTCATAACGATTCCATCAATATAAGTTTTATACATAAGTCCTATATAAAATTTTAGAGAAATATTTTTTTTTAATAAAGCGGTTTTTTTTTTATTTTTTTTTTTATATACAGGCGACAGGCCCGGCACAAGCGACTACCTCACAAAAATGGCCGCGGCGCTTGAAGGGATAAAGAAAATGTGCTTAAAACCCAGTTAGCCTCTTACTCAAGAGACTCTGGGTGTTGAATCCAAACCTTTAACTTTTTGAAGCTCTACTATTTAATTAATACTAGCTAATGCCCACAATTTTCCCTGAGTGGATTTAGTTTTTAAAATGCCACTGGAACTCTTTAGTAAGTAACCTATGTCACTCTCCAAATCCTCAATTATACCCATACAAAAAATCACATCAATCTGTATTGCTGTTGCGTGACTGAAGGATAAACACACTTTAGCATTTATAATACTTATTAGTAAGATTCCAAAAAAATGGAACAGATGAGATGATCTGTTTCAGGGATTTACAGCAACCCAAAACAAAAAACCCAAAAAACATTACATTACAAAGTCTCAACTTTTAATGATTAGATGATAAAAAAATAATAAGTGTCACATTCTATTGTACTATGTTATCTCATACTATTGTCTGATAGAGTGACATAGCAATAATAATATGGAATACAATCAACTCTATTCATGAGTCACAAACTCACAGCAAAATAAATTTGATACATTATCAAACTGTTATATTGTATTAATCATAGCATTACTAATTTTTCAATTATTTCTCTTAGTGACATCTTTCGAATATCGCAAATGGTATGATTTTTAAGGATTTATCCCATATTCATCTCCATGGATTTCATCTCTCAGAGTTAATATAATTATAGTGATACTGAGATGGACAGCTTAACATTCTCTCCAAGACATGAAAGAAGCTAAAAAGTTTTTAGCTAGCTTTTAAAAATAATATTTAACTATGTATTTAATTTTACTCAAATTTCATCTTGCATTAGCTTCTGCATTAGTCATAGAATAAAAAGAGGCACCACAATCTTTGATTATGTATCTATTTAAAAAAATTCGGAACCTTCAAGTAAATAATATAGCTAAAGACTTAAAAAAATATACCTAATACAGTTAGTCAAGGTTGCTAAAAACATCTCACATTTGTGATTTAAGCCTGGTAAACAACTAAAGTCCAAACTTTGTGACGTATAAATTAAGTAGGTACTTAGTTAATTGTAATTAGGACATCACTAATTGGTTCTATGGGTAGATTCATACAAAATAAGGACAGAACAATAAATTGAAATGATTACTTGCACCTACCAAGTAATAATTAGTTACTACAAGTAATGTTCTTTACTTTATACCCTAATAATTGTATAGTATAGTATGAAATCTTATCTCGAATAAATGCTCGAATGATTCAGAAGTTTTTCACTAATAAGTAGATACTTAATAAAATAGGATTTTACCTGGTGGTACCGTCGCGTAGTATGGAGGAGGTTGTTCCGTTACAGTGGGTTTGTCCATTTTCCTTCTAATTACCAGTTTAACACTTGCAGAACAATAACTTGGAAACAAGGAGTACGTTTTCAATAATAAATAAACGCAAAAAGACAAAAATCTAAATGAATTTTGATTTGATAGATTTCTCCACAGAATACAATAAACTCACAGGGAGGATTTCTCTTCCACAGATTAGAGGATACTACCACGATACTACGTATTTCTCTTCTCAGTAGCTGTCAAAGTCAAACTCAAAGTCAAACTCCAACCCAAGTCCCAACTCCCAACCACGAAAACCGGTGACAGTTAATACACCACAGATAAATAATTACTTTATAAATTCGTCCTTCGACAATTTTAAAGTAGGACGTGCCTTTTAAAGCAGATTTAGTACTAAATAAATTCTGCCACTTTCTCCCACAACTCAAAAGCTGTCACACTTACAGAAAATAAGCACACAAGCAAATAATTACACGTACTGCACTTCGGCAGAGAGGAATGCGTGCGCTTGGCAAGTCCTTCCACTGATCCACTCGTCCAAGAAATTAGTCAGTCTGTCAATAAGGAAAAGTTCCATAGTCAAAAACCATGGAACTAGTCTAAGGGAACTAGGAAGACTATCGTAATTCCTAGTTCCATGGACAAAATCGACACAAATAGCGATGTTTTGTTTCATTCACACATACGTGCTAAAATTGGATAAAATCATTAACATGATAAAATAATATACTCTATGACAGTTTTTGGACAAAATGCGAATATCACAAATGTGATCATGTGATTCCAGCCTAAAAGTCGAATGGTGTAATTTCATAGAACTAGGAAAACGACTAATGTGTAAATTGGTGTCAATTGACCATTTGAACTTATTGACATTTGACCAGTAATGATAAAATCGAAAGGGGAATGCCAACTTTTGGGCCCTCCGCGGACAGCACGATAGAATTTATCCAAATTACAGAACCATTTTAAAATAAATAAATACGAATTATCATAATATTATGAAACCCGCCACTATTATCAGTAATTTTCATAAATTAAAAGTATTTATAATGACTCGAGTAAGCTGAATCTATAGTCTGTGATCCAAGTTGTAGCCATTTTCTTTAAAATGTTGCCAGCATCAACCATGATACTAATCGATACTGTCGATTTTTTCGATTATTATCCGATTTGTGTAATGTTTAATGGGTGTGGATATATTTATATTTGAAAAGTATACTATATTGTATAAAGACCTTTAGTTCATTTCTTGAAGTGTATCATAATTCTTATCACTACATATTATAAAACAAAGTCCCCCGCCGCGTCTGTCTGTCTGTCTGTTCGCGATAAACTCAAAAACTACCGAACGGATTTTCATGTGGTTTTTATAAATAGATAGGGTGATTCATGAGGAAGGTTTTAGTGTATCAAGGTTTTGTGTAAATTAGTTGAAATATGACGATAATTGTTGACAATGTCGGAAAAATTCAAGCCGCGTGGGAGCTTTCATCGAAAACGCTGCCTAATCTCTTTTAGATTTTTAACAACAATTTATGGTGGTGGTATGGTGGGATAAGTCTTTACAGAAAAGTCCGCGATCTATCTTTTAAGGATAGCTTACTATACCCATTTTAAGTTTTAAAAAAATGGTCACATACCATGCGGTTATTGGAAATCTATTCAGACGGAACAGTATTAATCCTTATTAACTTAAATACGTTAGTTACCATAAGCATTTCATGCACATTATGATAATGCGTTACAACATACAATTTAAATGAATATTTTAGGAGCTATCGCAAAACAAAAACGAACGCGCGCAAAAATAAATACGAGGATTTCAACCCAATGGCAATGACGGGACTCGCTCACGAGATGCGACCAGTGACCACCCCAGCGCCGCGTTGACATTACTACATTATAAGCCGAGCAATACTTCTTTTATAAGCCTACATACTGTTCAATATGCTGTTCAATATAACTTAGGGAACATTTCAAGGAGATTGCAAAGTATAGGCGTAGAATGATTGCAAAGTATAGGCGTAATATGCTCTACTATCCGTATGAAGCTGGGGCGGATCACTAGTTATGTATGATGTGTCCAGAGAGGCGAGGTTACGTCATCAAGATTGGAGACATAAAACATCAAAATATGATATGAATAGGCGATACACAGCAGGATTACGTCTTAACAATACTGACGGCTCTCATATGCTTAAGTGACTCTGCAGTACCGATTGTGTTCGAATATTATTCAAGAATCGATTATAAATATTTTCACACACACACACACACATGGCAACATTCATTTTTTGACATCAGATGACATTTCCTTTTACTCATGTTTTTGAAGATGGTGTCTCTGGCTGATACATGGAACTAGGAATGGTCTGATATGTCTATTTTCTGTCATCATGCGAAATGCGTATTTGTTGTTTTAATCGTAGGTTTTATTGTTTTAAAGTAATAAACAATGATATTTTGAAACAGGAACAAGTCAGGGATAGTGTAAAAATACAGACAATTAAGCTCTCTGTCAAAAACATAACCCCAAAATGGTTACAAAAATACGCTATATTTCTCATATTATTAGTCTGGCGGCCACCTGAACCAGATTTTATTATTAAAGATACACTAAAAAGCCTAAATAAATAATGCATTAATAAATCTTTGCATGTCCGCGATGGGCCCAAAGTTGTATGGACAGTGGGCATTCACCTTTGCGATGCCTTGATGTCATAGACGAATGATATTTACTAAAGCTTCCGTAATTAAATTGTCACAGCTTGTTTCACTCACACCTACGCCTACCGTGATGGTAGTAGACAAAAATTGTACTTACAAAAATAGTTTTATTATAGACCTACTTCCATGCCTACTATTCGTATTTCGTAATTCCGTCTCAAATGCTCAAAACTGAAATTGACTTTTGATACGAATAATCATTCAGACTAGTCGTAATTCCTAGTTCCATGCAGACAACAGACTTGCAAAAAGTATCGATTACACTAGCGGCACGCTATGATGGCCGGTTTGACACATTACAATAGTGATGTGGAATGTCAATTTATTCTCGAACAAAAAACAATTAAGTTTTGTTTTTGTACCTGATTAAATAGGTTTAATAAAACAAAAATGTATATGTTTATTTAATTTATTTGAACGAACTGAATATTTGAATGAAAATGAATATACATACTTTATATGCACACAAGAAACATATGAATACAAAAGATACCAAAAAAGGTGCCACAAAAGGCCATAATTAATCAGATTCGTCCATACTACTATTTTCACTGTCGTCACTGCTATCATCACCTACATTAATAATTATATGTTCGTTTTCTATAATATTATCTATTTTCACATCTCTTTCATAATCTTCCCTTATTAATTTAACAGTTCTATTCACAACCTTTTCCCAGTCTCCTTTAGTCACATGTTCACAAGCTTCTTCTAATAATTTTAGCATTTTTTTTGTGGTAAATGGGGGTTCTGTATTGTGTCTTGCAGCATATCCCTTAATTTGAGCCCACACCAACTCAATCGCATTATACTCACAATGGTAAGGCGGTAACCGTATAACTCTGTGCCCATGTTCTAATGCTATTTCGTCAATGACGTATCGGATCTTGGTTGGTTTGTTTTCTTTTAAAAGACGTACTAATTCCGCTTTTAACATATTCATGTTTGCATCTACGCCATTTTTATGAAGCCATGCGACGATATCAGCTTTCTTTTGGGATTGGGCAGGTGGCTTGTCAATTTGCATCGAGTGGTATGGGGCGTTGTCCATAATTATAATAGATGGTTCAGGGAGGCTACACAACATTGAGGTAAACCATTCAGTAAACTTTTCTCCATTCATGTCTTCATGATAGTCTCCAGTGGTTTTTGACGCAAAAGCCATGAGAGAACCTTCGACAAACCCGTTGATGGTTCCGGCGTGACAAATTATAAGTCGCGATCCTTTTCCTACAGGAACTTTGGAAGTAGATGCTGCTGTGTCATCGTTCCAAGAACGGCCTACAGTATGGTTAGCATTAAGCCATGTTTCATCCAAGAACACAACATTTTGCCAATTTTTGATTTCTTTCACTTGCCGTAAAAAAGTATACCTTGCCATCGCTATATCAAATCTTTCCATCAATATTTTGCGTTTGTTACATTTTTTGTATCGAAATCCAATGGTCTTCAAAATCTTCGTTAAAGAACTTTCCCCACCGAAGAATAATCCAGCTTCCTTCAGTGAATGCACCAACTTTTTTCTTGTTGGATACTCCTTCTGTAAATAGTAGCCGTAAACATGTCTTCGGATAGCATCGGCATCAAAGCTATCGATGCCTACGACTGGTTTTGCTCGTTTTCTCTTTTTTGGTGTGTGAAGTTTATTTTCTTCTGTGCCAGTCTCGCCATATTTTTTTTTAGTTATCCGTCTAACAGTTCGTTGTCCAATATTAAGCGCATCAGCTACGCGTTCAACCACTGACGTTATAGGTAAAATTGGCCCTCCATTTTGAGCTTCACGATCGAAATAGTTACGAAGGCGTATTACGAACTCACGTGTCTGACTATTTAGAACAGTTCTCTGCGTACGTTCGGTCATATCGACGAAATCCACAACAAAGGGCTTGAACAGAGTCCAAATTAACGAGCAAGGGTCAACAGTAATGCAGTATCAATATTTGAAATCCAAAGCCAGGTCAAAACTATATCACAATCGCATTGCACTGACAGTTTATACTTTTCGAAGCAACGTCAATTCGAAACTGCTTTGTTTTGCATTGAGCATTGACGCGAGTTTGCCGGAGGTAGTAGTTGTGCTAGCCAGCGATCCTATGTGACGATCGTATTAGATTCCATTTTTAAAAATTTTCAATTTAGAAAACCAAATGCCGAGTTGTGGTATATATCATATAAAAATAAAAATTTTACCTTTTGTATGAAACAGCTGATATTTTTTTGCGATTTCAGAGGTTTGTCCACATAGTGAAAATTGTTCATATTCACAAGTACATTCACCCCTTAAATGGTGCAAACTGATTTTTCTACACTTGTATACATTTTAGAAATCAATTTAATAAATAAATTTTGAGTCCTAAACCTAAAACTACATTCGATAAAATTTATGAATCTCTGCACATCACTATCGTCAATAAAGTAATACAATTATTTCCTTCAAAGTCGTTATCAATTAATACGGAACTTCATGAGCGGACAAACGTCAAACCGGCCATCATAGCGTGCCGCTAGTGTAGTGTTCGTGAACCATAATCTAATACAAAGCGAATGGGTACGGCTGATCAGATCATACACCTCTGCACCAGTGAGATATGAAAAACAATCTGCACTGACGACACACGACGTGTTGTGTATGCGTAGACAGACAATTCTACAGAAAATATTTTTCGCGCATCATCCATGCCTAGCGCGCAAAGACGACTCCATCCAAAAACGTGGGTTCTTACATAAAACTACAACCAAAAAAACCACTGGCACACTCAGCAATGAGAACGGTTTCATAGCATTCCTTGTATAGCGTATTGCTCAAAAACCCAGTTATTAAAAAAAAAACACGAAAAGTATTGAACTTTCAATATTTTTATTCATTATATATTACATAAAACAATAACTATTAACGCCATTATCTAATTACGTTTCTAAGTCGATCACTATCATATTATTATGTACAAAAAAAATTATCTTCTATTTTCCCGAACATCAACTTAACAATATACTGTCCGTTTTCACACATACAGGAGCCTAAAAAATATCAGCCATTCTTTTGAAGGTGTAACTTATTCATCTTCATTCATCATCATTATCAACCCATCATCGGCTCACTACTGAGCGAGGTCTCCTCTCAGAGAAGGGTTATAGGCTGTTGTCCACCACGCTGGCCCAATGTGAATTGGCGGGCTTCATACACCTTCAAGAACATTATGAAGAACTCTCAGGTGTGCTGGTTTCCTCACGATATTTTCCTTCACGGTTAAAGCATGTGATATTTAATTTCTTAAACGCACTTAACTTCGAAAAGTCAGAGGTGCGTACCCGGGATCGAACCTGCGACCCCCCCGAATAGGAGACCACAGTCATAACCACTAGGCTATCACCGTTTACTCATAAAACTTATTCATACAACTTTGAGGCTAATCTTCATAAGGCTAGTTTAAACAAAATAGAGTAACAGTGTCCTCCCCAATATGCCACCCAACATCACCTTATTAAGGCTTTGGATAGCTGTGAGCTGGACAGTCTAACTTTAAAAAACTAATATGGTTTTAATAAGGTTATTCCTTTAAGAAAAAAATATAAACATCATTCAATGCCTAGCATAGACAATAACTACAATAGGGAAGTATGTAACTTTGCGTTAAAATATCGATATTTAAAAACTTTTACAAAAGCTAGATGCATGGAATACAAGGAATACAACAAAATAACTCGATAAATTGAAACCTATTCTAAAACAAAAAAAAGGCAATTCTAATATAACAGAAATCTTTATAATATGTCAAAATATACATAATATCTTTGTAATGCATATTTACAAAATAAGTAAATATTCTATTCAACTTTTCCTAACAGAGGCTGAATGATGTCAATTCATAACAGATAACACGTAAAGGAACTGCAATTTTGACCAATAGCATAACAATTCAACACATTAAATAAGTTCATTTACTCAAGCTTAGCCATTTATTACAAACAAAATCTAATAATAAAACAAAATTTAGAATTATAAATTATTGAAAAAAAACTGGAGTGGGTATGTTTTAAATTTCATACACATCCCATAAATTATAATTAAATATAGGAACCCATATAATAGGGAATTAGATCAAAAATATAATATCCAAACACTGTTGTCATAATAACTTTAACGAAAACAAACATCTTAACTCTTGAAAATTGAAATTGTACCTATTGAGCTCATTATAACCCTTAAATAAAACGCGACTTTACTTTTCTACATAACGCGATAAATAGCTATAAAGAATATCAAATATAATATAATATGAACAGTTACAGCACAATGGAATGCATAATTATTACAAAAAAAAGTGTGTGTCAGCTCCGACGCACGACTGGAGTTTACGCGCGACGCTATATCCTTCTCTATGCGCGCGACTCGGGTCCGAGCGCGCCCCGACCGACTTTCGCACGAAAACCAACCTTATTTTCTCAACGTTAGGGTAGAAATTTCAACGTTGTGAAAAACGTAACGAGGTCATTGATAAATTGATTTTACTGCTCGGATTTTTCTCATACCGGGCGCCTAAAATCGATTCTTAAGGAGTAAGCTCCAAAAAATTTACAATGTAAATTATGGCGTAATTGTGGTAGTATTGAGTCAAAGTATGTATTCATAAATCTAAAAAATTTTAAAGTAAAAATATTACACTGTCATATAAAATAATAACTGGTCCAAAATTAAGTTTTACTGGTAAGTAAATTACTGTTGTCAGTGGAGACAGAGACATCGTTTATAATACGTAAGACGACATATTTATATTATGCGATAGAATATTATGATCGATTATTGTGAAATAAACATCACTAATAAAAGTATAGGAATGCTTGTTATCTTTGATCATTCTAGATCATAAAGAGAAAATATATAATATCAATAACAATATTCTAAAGTTTGAGGCTTTGCTGAAAAGAAAAAATATAAAAAAGAGACAGCATTTTTAAATTACTGTGTGCCCATAACAGGGATATCTTATACTCTATTAATATAAAAATTCTTTTTGACGCATCCTCAACATTTTGTCCGTATTTTATAAAAAAAAATGGATGGATTATACATGATTTCATATCATTATAGATTACGGAAAACAAATTGAATTCAAAAACCCGACACGCATACAGAGTACAGATCACTACGACACCATGGCTCGCCCCTCCATACTTTTTTTTTTTTAATCTTAATTTTTTAAGAGGCTTTCGTCCGACACGGACATTATAATAATGAACTAATATTGACTAGTCAAGCAACAAATCCTTGGATTTATTTTTGTTTGACGACCGTCTCAAGACGCACACATGCGTTGTGATGTGTCTAGGTGGCGCTTTGAAAAAATTTAATTAAAAGCATTAAACTTTTAATTTAATATAAAAAAAATCTTTTTAAACAACCGACTTCAAACTCCCGCTTTATTACATTACACACACACTATACAAAGTATATAATTTATTGTTGATATTTTAAAAGCCGCCCGGCCGATTTCGGTAAAGTTTATATGGGACCACCCTTTCAAACAAAAAAGAATTTCCCAAATCGGTTCAAGCGTCTCCGAGTTATCGGTGGACATACATTAAAAAAAAAAGATTCCGACGAATTGATAACGTCGGTAAAAATACTTTTTAACGTTTTGGAGGGGCGCGTCATGTTATGGTAGTTAATCTCTATACCTAATTATTCGCTTTCAATCTCTATAGACTATCGAGGGATAGTCTATAGAGACTACTGTGTACTGGAGGCAGTCATAGTGAAAATCGCCGTTGTCTTCCAACTATTTTCAATGTCCGTATTATGAATAACTTGGTGCATAAGTGGTCCAAGTGATATTGTATAAGTTTCGAGATATTGACGTTTGACGTTAATGCGTCAAATTATTCATACAAATCTCATGTAGGTGATTGTAGTTTTCACTGGGTTATGATGCAGTAAGAATGAGGGAATGTTTTACATCAACATCTCACTACAGAGCGCAAGTCTCCTCTCAGAGAAGGGTTATAGCCCAGTATAGTCAATCACGCTGGTACAAACCCAATTGGCAGACTTCATACAACTTTGAGAACATTACGGAGAACTCTCAGGCGTGCTGGTTTCCTTCACCGTTGAAGCATGACTGTGATATTTAATTGCTTAAACGCACATTACTCTGAAAAGTCAGGTGCCTGCTCGGGATCGAAACTGTGACCCCTCGAACAGGAGACCGAAGTACTAACCACTAGGCTATCACTGCTACAAAAAACGTATAGAATAGAATAGAATAGAAATGTTTTTTATTCAAATAAACTTTTACAAGTACTTTTGAATCGTCAATGAGTTTACCACTGGTTCGGAATGCCGTTCCTGCCGAGAAGAACCAGCAAGAAACTCGGCAGTTGCTCTTTTCAAAATACTTTTACAATATACTTAACAGATATTCTATGTATGCAGAGTTTCCACAATGAGGGAAAGGTCCACAAAAGCATACGTAATTATTTCTAATTATAATTCAACACATGTCAAGGCGGGCAGACAGAAAGTAGCCCCATTGCCGCTGGTGGCACCCGTTCACGAGCATGACGCATGACCCAGCCATTGCTTCGCTCAACCATATTTTAGGGAACGCAACAACCCGCATCACACGACACCACCGCAGAAATGTTAAAGAGAGTGTGACATACTTAGGCTACCCATGATATCTGATCCCTAGAGAGTAAAAATGCACATAAAACGATTAGACCAATATGTCACTTGGATCACATATGCACCAAGGTATCATGTTCAATGTCTCTATCAATTGTCTATGTTTAGAACCGCACGGGCACCCAGCAGCCGGTCTGTTCGTCGCGCCGGTAGTAGTGCGGCCGGTTATCCGGGAACACCGTCACGGCCGGGAACGGGTGTTGTTGGATGAACTTTAGAGTGACGCGAATCTGAAAGGAAGAAAACTTATGTTACGCTGAATGATTTCAAGAGCATAGAAGAATACGTAACGGATTAAGAACCCAGAAGAAAACATTAAAAGCACTTTGTAAAAGTTTATTTCAATATAAATCTTTTCTATTCTATTGAAATAAATAAATAAATAACGTTTCTTGGAACCAGAAGTAACCTTCACACATTAGATAGTCTATAATTACATTCGTATTCCTATGTAAAAATATACCTAAATGTTTACATAACAAATCTAAAGTGGGAGAAACTTTCTACAGAAAAACCAAATTTCCCTGACCTAGGTACCTATAAGTAAACCTGCCTCCCTAGCCAAATTACACTTCGTTATATCTATTCTCTTTCTATGATCGTTAACGCTTTAGAGCCCAAAGTTTTCTTATCGCGCCTCCCTTCTGAAAGGATAGTTGTGATAAAAAACTTTGGGAACTCCTGCTCTAGAGGAAGCGTGTATTCATGTGCGTAAGCGTGTAAGCGTGTATTCTATAATTAATTTACGTGTAGCGTGAATTCTATTCCGTGGAGCGAAGGAGCGATCAAGAACTTTGTGTCGACCTGGGCACCAATTAATCGTTTCTAAGATCGCTTCCTCTAAAGTAGGGGTTCCCAAAGTTTTTATCACGCAGAAGGGAGGCGTGCTAAAAACTTTGGGAACCCCTGCTCTAAAGCGTTAAAGATCATAGAAATTGAAAAGATACGACAATAGATATGTAATATAGCTAGGGGGGGATGTATTTAGGTAACTATACCCTTGAAGAGGTATCAACGACATTCGCGTCTGAGAAGAATTAGTTTTTTTGCTTATCCAGTATAAAAAGTACTAGCCAATGTCAATCCCCTGGTCCTTAACTTTGCTCCGTTGCTCCGTGATTGAAGAACAAACCAAACAGACACACTTCCCCATTTGTGATATTAGTAGGGATCATATTATGTACTAGCTGGTGCCCGCGCCTTCTTCCGCGTGGATTTTGTTTTTAAAATCCCGCGGGAACTATTTTATTTTCCGGGATAAAAAGTTCTATGTCACTCTCCCGTTTTATTTTTTTACTTTTTTCTCACCTTTTAAACCTTTCTTGGACTTCTACAAATATTTCAAAACCAAAAGTTAGGCAAATCGGTTCAGCCGTTCTCGCATTTTTGTGAGCCTAACAAACGTCAATTTGTTTTTATATACATATAGACAAGCCTTTTAAGTGTAGTTATATATAGACAAGCCTTTTTATATAAGTATAGATTAGAATGGGCTACATATAACTTACATGATGCACAAAATGCGGCGCCTCAACCGCAGGCGTAGTGCTGAGGTGCTGGAGGATGAAGTCGTCCGACTGGTCGAGCCACAAGTCCACTCCTCTCAACGGTTCGTACGTGAATGGCCCGATGCGCAGCATGCCTACACCGTTGTCGTAAATATCTAGAACCTGAAATGAAATTGAATTAAATAAAAAATAATTGAATGAGATTTAATTGATGAGCTCTCTAGAAAATTGAGAATCTTACAAGTAACTAGCTAATGACACCATCTACTGCTTCTTGATCTCAACCCATAGCAGGTACATTAGTGAACACGGGTCTGCTCTCAGAATGAGAAGGGCTTAAGAAGAACTAAACGGGTCTGCCCGCGAAATTCAATTTGGTTTTTCGCAATTTGTAAACGAATACAACAAAGTAGGCTTATGGCATTCTAATTGCGACAATGGCAGTATCATCTTCAAGGGTTTATAGGTATATAAATCTTTACTTGAAAGTGTCCAGTTTAAGAAATTATTCCAAGTATTTTTTTTTTATTTTTTTTTTATTTTTAGCTGATCTAGTCGTGTTATTCTTGAAGAATTAAAACATGTAATTGAAAAATACTACTAGGTTTCTTTAACATTCACATAAGTAGATCTAGATATTATATAAAAGCGAAAAAATTACTACTAATTATATTTACAAAAAATACACGCCGTCCAAGTGATCGCTAATGGGCATGGTGCCCAAAACACTGGCGCTATTACCTCTCTGAATCGCGAGGCTAAACCTTTGGGCTAAATAAGCGCCAGCTCTTTGGTCACCAGAGGCGTGGATCAATTTTTGGGACACGACATTTACAAAATTTTTCGTGTCCGATGACCATGGACCCAGAGTCTCAAAAGCAAGCGCCGCAAAAATATAATCCTTAGAAATGGCAGAGTATTTGCGGCGCTTAAGCAACTGAGCGGATTCGGCAGCTGCACCCGCCTTTTGGCACGAGCCCGGTAGGTGGGACGCAGCCAACGTATCAACGCAAGTCACGTCCCACACCAGTGCGCGACCCATCGTCCACGGTACTATAGTCATCCCGTCCGGCCTCTTGCCGTCATCCCTGAACAAACCGGAGGGTTCCAGTTGTGCAGGGATGGAGGCAGTGACCAGAGCGCGACGGACTATATCATTGAGAGCACCGTGGCGATACAAGCGGCCCGCGCTCCGATAAAAACTGAGTCCATGGTGACCAAAACGATCCACTTGGCTGCCGCAAGGACAGCGATGAGGCTCACATACCTTAATCCCCAAGCGCAAGCAAACGGCCACACGAAGCGCTGTCCTGTCGAGAATCGTCCCCAGGCCATGAGATGGCAGAGCGTGTAGCCAGTGACCTGACTCCTTTTCGGATACGGCTAAAATACGGGCTTTATCCGTATCTGAGGTACACTGCGCTACGAGATCTGCATGTGTCAAAACAACACGCGGTTTGTCCCAAAGACCCTGACATTCCAAAGCCGAAGGAAAACTCTCACCAGGACAAGATGCACTCCATGCTAACTTCGCCTCTGCAAGACTCTCCACTACATCATCAGCCGGACTAGACAGATTAAGGATCTGACTGATGAGAGTGATAGAGCCAAAAGCAGAAGACAAGAAAGCCGGAAGCGCTACGCTTGAAGTGGAACGTATGCCTAAGCCACTGTATTTAACAGGTAGGCTGGCTTGAGTCCAGGTGCGGTCATCAAACTGTAAATTTAGAATTTTGCAAAGAGTATCTTTAAGAGACACATCTAGATTATAAGTTAAAATAGGATATTTCCAAATGGGACTGCACCGTAATAAATACATGAATTTTGGCGCAAATAAACATAACCGTAAAATATATATGGCCATGTGTGGCTTTATATCTAAAAAGCGAGGCGAAAATTTATTAAAATGATCTAATTTAGAATTTAGCAAATGGGAAAATGCGACGTCAAATATGCGGGCGCCAAGAAGGGTTAAATCATCTTTTGTAATAGATGAGATGTTGGGAATCAAAGAATTTAGACTATTTTTCAAAATAGTTTTTTCATTTAAACTAACCGAGTCAGGAATGTATACCTCACACTTTGAAAAATTTAGCGAAAGGCCGATTTCAGAAAATTGTTTAATTAATATTTCCAAATCCTGGAGCACTTCCGCCGCACTTCCTCCCAAGGAGCCATCATCAAGGTACCATAAGTTAAATTTGGAATTTAGATTCGAAATAACTGGGTGTATTGCTAAACTGAAAATTGCGGGACCAAGTGGATCACCTTGCTGGCAACCCACAGCAGAATCCAGAACATTTTTGCCGTACATTAATTTTGAGGAGGAGCCATAACATTGGCACATATAATCTAAAATTTCAGGAAACTGTTTTTGAATTTCATTTAACATGGCTCCCCTATCAATTGAATTGAATGCATTACGCACGTCAATTTTTACAAAGACATCGTAATCACAAGTGTTTAAAAATGTCCTGGCTGCATGCACAGCTGCCTCGCAACCTCCCCTGATGCCAAAACCAAGTTGTTTGGGTTTGAGGATGGCCGATGCTTTGTCTTTTAAGAATCGGCAGCAAATCCTAGAAGCTAATCTACGGAAAGTGCTGCCGACTGCAATAGGACGGATCCCACCATCTTTTTTGGTGAGAGCCACCAAATTAGCGCCGTATAAAATTGGTACTATTTGTTGTGGCACTCGACCAGAAAGCATCAAATTAATGAGGCCAGTTACCTCCTTCAAGAGCGAGTTGCTCTCTTCACTTGAAGGATTGATTAGGTCTTTAAGATGTTGAGGTGATAGGCCATCCAATCCCCCCGCAGAACCATTGGGAAATCCAAAAATACCGAATCGCACGGCATCTTCGGAGGCTCGGAGTCGGTTTGTTTCCAAGTATCGGCTAATTTGTGAGTAACTCACATACGTCAAACTCGATGCTCGGACTAATTTTTAAACAAGTAAAGATTTTTATATATAGTCCGGGAGGAATCGGCGCATGCGTACCGAAAACTATTCCACCTCAATTTTTTTATGCGATCCTCTTCAAATGGCCCTCCTAATTATATAAATGCATGTTGCCAGGGCGCCACCTGGTGCCATATTGTTTAAACCGAAATTGTTTAAACAATTGCAAGGAATTGTTATTTTTCAACCGGTCAATTTTTTTTTTATATTCTTTATTGAAATACCAATAAAAAAGGTTCTATGACTTTTCACGATAAAGTTAATATTTTTAAAGATATGAATTTTTAAAGGTTCGAAAAATCTCAAATTTGGGTACTGTCGACCCATGAAAAATATATTTAAAAAAAAAACATATTGTTTAAGTAATATTTTTTTTTAATTCTCTATACAATAGTTAATAATACTGTTAATAGAGATTTAAAAAAATTTCACTGTTTATATCTTTTTTTTAATTGTTAATTTCGCGCGCTCACAAGTTTTACGCTTACTTTTAAGAAAATTTTTAAGAAAATTTTATTGACCTAATAACTAGGCCAGTGTCAATAACTGGGTCTTTTACTTTACTTTCCGTTTTAATAACAAAAAAGTAATATAAACTGATAAAAAATTAATTTTAATGACATGTTCCGATTTACGCTTAAATAACTTTTGAAAAATTGATTTCAGAAAAAAATTTATCAGAAACAAATTGTAGACAATTTAATTATTAATAACATTGCTCTCTTTAACAATCTTGATAAAGTTGATAGTTTTTAAGATAAATGATAAATAATGATTCAAGACACAGAGAGGCCGATGCAACGCATGAGTCAGAGAGAGACAGCGATACTTAAAGGTTACCTTTAAGTATCGCTGTCTCTCAATAATTAAATTGTCTACAATTTGTTTTTAATAATTTTTTTTCTGAAATCAATTTTTCAAAAGTTATTTAAGTATAAATCGGAACATGTCATTAAAATTACTTTTTTATTAGTTTATATTACTTTTTTGTTATTAAAACGGAAAGTAAAGTAAAAGACCCAGTTATTGACACTGGCCTAGTTATTAGGTCAATAAAATTTTCTTAAAAATTTTCTTAAAGGTAAGCGTAAAACTTGTGAGCGCGCGAAATTAACAATTTAAAAAAAGATATAAACAATGAAATTTTTTTGAATCTCTATTAACAATATTATTAACTATTGTATAGAGAATTTAAAAAAAATATTACTTTAACATTATGGTTTTTTTTAATATATTTTTCATGGGTCGAAAGTACCCAAATTTGAGATTTTTCGAACCTTTAAAAATTCATATCTTTAAAAATATTAACTTTATCGTGAAAAGTTATAGGACCTTTTTTATTGGTATTTCAATAAAGAATATAAAAAAAAATTGTCCGGTTGAAAAATAACAATTCCTTGCAATTGTTTAAACAATTTCGGTTTAAACAATATGGCACCAGGTGGCGCCCTGGCAACATGCATTTATATAATTAGGAGGGCCATTTGAAGAGGATCGCATAAAAAAATTGAGGTGGAATAGTTTTCGGTACGCATGCGCCGATTCCTCCCGGACTAATATACCTGTGAAGATGATACATCAGCCATTGGCGCAATTAGAATGCCATAAGCCTACTTTGTCGTATTAGTTTACAAATTGCGAAAACCAAATTAAATTTGAATTTCGCGGGCAGACCCGTTTAGTTCGCCTTAAGCTAAGTTCGGATTGACAGACTTATTAGAACATTACCTTTCAGAACATTACTGAGAACTCTCAGCAAGTGATATTTAATAGCTTAAAATGCACATAGCTCCAAAAAGTAAGTGGAGAGTTCGCCTACATTGATTCAGGCAACTCCAACCAATCATTAATTAGCCAGTGAGAAGCGAAATATAGTCACGTACCTGTCCAGAATTCGGTCCACCGGTGATGTTGCGAGCCCCGCGCAGGGGCAGTTCCGGCCCCTTGTCGGGGAACGTCGCCGGGAAGAGGTCCCCAGCGCGGATGTCCACGCCAACGCCAGTGACTAGGGGCGCGGGCGACCCTCCGCCCAACGCTGTGTTCAACTCACAGCAGCATGCGAGGGTTAAGTCTATTTCTTCTGTTAGACGATGGAATGATACTGAAATTGTTAAAGAAATCGCGGTTAGCTTCTGGTGACATATTAAGGGTTAAGGGTATCATGTTAAATGAATGTCATCAGCAACCCATCAACGGCTTACTACTGAGCGCAGGTCGCTTCTCAGAGAATGGTTATAGAGTATAGACCATAGTTCACCACGCTGCGCTGGCCCAATGCAATTTGACAAATTATACACATCTAAGAACCTTATGGAGAACTCTCAGGCGCGCAAGTTTCCTCAAGATATTTTCCTTCGCCACTGACGCATGTGATCCTCGTGAATTGCAAGAACTATTCTTGCAATTCACGAGGGCGACTGACTTATGGTTATGTGTGTGTCGTATCTGTATGTGTGAGCGAGCGCAATGCTCGCGCCTGCCCGCTCCCACCTAGGCTTTGACAGGCACGCACACTTATGCAATGTGCATGTACACGAAGTAACCACAAGTAAAGCTCACTCGCCTTCGTGAATTGCAAAAACTGTATCATGTTAAATGAATGTCATCAGCAACCCATCAACGGCTTACTACTGAGCGCAGGTCTCCGCTCAGAGAATGGTTATAGAGTATAGACCATAGTTGACCACGCTGCGCTGGCCCAATGCAAATTGGCAGACTATACACATCCAAGAATCTTATGGAGAACTCTCAGGCGTGCAAGTTTCCTCAAGATATTTTCCTTCGCCACTGAAGTATGTGATACTTGATTGCTTAAACGCACATAACTCGAAAAAGTCTCAAGAAACTTCAGACGAAATATATAACGAGCAACAAAACAAAGACTAAACTAGCGGCACGCTATGATGGCCGGTTTGACGTTTGTCCGCTCATGAAGTTCCGTATTAATTGATAACGACTTTGAAGGAAATAATTGTATTACTTTATTGACGATAGTGATGTGCAGAGATTCATAAATTTTATCGAATGTAGTTTTAGGTTTAGGACTCAAAATTTATTTATTAAATTGATTTCTAAAATGTATACAAGTGTAGAAAAATCAGTTTGCACCATTTAAGGGGTGAATGTACTTGTGAATATGAACAATTTTCACTATGTGGACAAACCTCTGAAATCGCAAAAAAATATCAGCTGTTTCATACAAAAGGTAAAATTTTTATTTTTATATGATATATACCACAACTCGGCATTTGGTTTTCTAAATTGAAAATTTTTAAAAATGGAATCTAATACGATCGTCACATAGGATCGCTGGCTAGCACAACTACTACCTCCGGCAAACTCGCGTCAATGCTCAATGCAAAACAAAGCAGTTTCGAATTGACGTTGCTTCGAAAAGTATAAACTGTCAGTGCAATGCGATTGTGATATAGTTTTGACCTGGCTTTGGATTTCAAATATTGATACTGCATTACTGTTGACCCTTGCTCGTTAATTTGGACTCTGTTCAAGCCCTTTGTTGTGGATTTCGTCGATATGACCGAACGTACGCAGAGAACTGTTCTAAATAGTCAGACACGTGAGTTCGTAATACGCCTTCGTAACTATTTCGATCGTGAAGCTCAAAATGGAGGGCCAATTTTACCTATAACGTCAGTGGTTGAACGCGTAGCTGATGCGCTTAATATTGGACAACGAACTGTTAGACGGATAACTAAAAAAAAATATGGCGAGACTGGCACAGAAGAAAATAAACTTCACACACCAAAAAAGAGAAAACGAGCAAAACCAGTCGTAGGCATCGATAGCTTTGATGCCGATGCTATCCGAAGACATGTTTACGGCTACTATTTACAGAAGGAGTATCCAACAAGAAAAAAGTTGGTGCATTCACTGAAGGAAGCTGGATTATTCTTCGGTGGGGAAAGTTCTTTAACGAAGATTTTGAAGACCATTGGATTTCGATACAAAAAATGTAACAAACGCAAAATATTGATGGAAAGATTTGATATAGCGATGGCAAGGTATACTTTTTTACGGCAAGTGAAAGAAATCAAAAATTGGCAAAATGTTGTGTTCTTGGATGAAACATGGCTTAATGCTAACCATACTGTAGGCCGTTCTTGGAACGATGACACAGCAGCATCTACTTCCAAAGTTCCTGTAGGAAAAGGATCGCGACTTATAATTTGTCACGCCGGAACCATCAACGGGTTTGTCGAAGGTTCTCTCATGGCTTTTGCGTCAAAAACCACTGGAGACTATCATGAAGACATGAATGGAGAAAAGTTTACTGAATGGTTTACCTCAATGTTGTGTAGCCTCCCTGAACCATCTATTATAATTATGGACAACGCCCCATACCACTCGATGCAAATTGACAAGCCACCTGCCCAATCCCAAAAGAAAGCTGATATCGTCGCATGGCTTCGTAAAAATGGCGTAGATGCAAACATGAATATGTTAAAAGCGGAATTAGTACGTCTTTTAAAAGAAAACAAACCAACCAAGATCCGATACGTCATTGACGAAATAGCATTAGAACATGGGCACAGAGTTATACGGTTACCGCCTTACCATTGTGAGTATAATGCGATTGAGTTGGTGTGGGCTCAAATTAAGGGATATGCTGCAAGACACAATACAGAACCCCCATTTACCACAAAAAAAATGCTAAAATTATTAGAAGAAGCTTGTGAACATGTGACTAAAGGAGACTGGGAAAAGGTTGTGAATAGAACTGTTAAATTAATAAGGGAAGATTATGAAAGAGATGTGAAAATAGATAATATTATAGAAAACGAACATATAATTATTAATGTAGGTGATGATAGCAGTGACGACAGTGAAAATAGTAGTATGGACGAATCTGATTAATTATGGCCTTTTGTGGCACCTTTTTTGGTATCTTTTGTATTCATATGTTTCTTGTGTGCATATAAAGTATGTATATTCATTTTCATTCAAATATTCAGTTCGTTCAAATAAATTAAATAAACATATACATTTTTGTTTTATTAAACCTATTTAATCAGGTACAAAAACAAAACTTAATTGTTTTTTGTTCGAGAATAAATTGACATTCCACATCACTATTGTAATGTGTCAAACCGGCCATCATAGCGTGCCGCTAGTTTAGTTTTAACGCAATAAGAACGTCACCAATTACGACTCGAAACAAGCAAAAGACGAAATACTCATTCACTAATTGGAATACATAACAACGACCACCCACGCGTCGCTGTGCTAATATGTGCGACACCTATTTGGCACAATGATAATACCTACCTGGTCTGTTATACTCGTCCGTCTGACCTTAGTATCATTATTTGTATGAGATTTGAGAACTGCATTACTTAAAACGTATGTCTACTGGCCACTAGACAGTACAATGCAAGTACCGACTGCTTGTGTCGCTATAACAGTAAATGCTCTAAGACTTAGCATCGAATTTATATTTTTTCATTAAGAATATCAGTACCAAATCGATAGAAGACTTCAATTTTAACACTGCTCTATAGACTGGACGTCATTTCGGCAATTCACAACACCCATTTGGCACTGTGACAGATCAGTGGTAAGTAGGTAGAGATGAGTCAGGTGGCCTTCTTAACTTTTGTATTTCGAGACGTTCAATATCCGATAGCATCTTGAGAGTTATAGTTTACACTTTATCTGAGGCTAGAACTCATGCAAATGAACATCTGTATCTACGGAAGAATTTATAAGTATTTAGAGATATCAAAGTACGAAAAAATATTTAATTCGTAGAATGTTTATAATTATAATGTTGATAGCCGCAATAATGTTTGAAAATCGCAATCAGTAGTTTTAAGAAAAATGTAATCTTATCTAATTCTACTAAGGCCCGCTTGCAGAGATGACGGATTAGGTTTAACACAGGAATTTTGTAATTTTGACAGAAGCTTTATACGAAATCTGTCAAAGCAGCAGCTAACTCTGGGTTAAAAGGGTAACCCGGCGTTTCTGCAAGCGGGCCTAAGCCAAGTATCACCAAATTATTAAGAGGACTATTACATTTCGCATCCCACTCTCTCACACATTCTAATATTTTCAATGATTATAAAAATTTCAGATACGTTTGACAAAATGTGGTCAATTACTATCTACGACTTTTCGGAGTCAAGTGCGTTTAAGAAATAAAATATCACTTGCTTCAACGGTGAAGGAAAACATCGTGAGGAAACCTGCACACCTGACAGTTCTTCATAATGTTCTTGAAGGTGTGTGAAGTCCGCCAATTCGCATTGGGCCAGCGTGGTGGACTATGGCCTATAACCCTTCTCTGAGAGGAGACCTGCGCTCAGTAGTTGATGGGTTGCTAATGATGATGTTCGGAGAAAAGCCTCCTTTTAGGTCCAGGTCTTGTAATTCTTGCATACAGCATACGCTTCTAGTTGCGCATCTCGTAGGATAAGGGATATTTCAAAATCATCATCATCGTCATCATTATCAACCTTTAGATGTCCACTGCTGGACATAGGTCTCCTGCATGGACCTCCACAGGCTTCGGTCTTGCACCGCCTGAATCCAGCGGCTCCCTGCGACTCGTTTGATGTCGTCGGTCCACCTAGTGGGGGGTCTGCCAACACTGCGTTTACCAGTGCGGGGTCGCCACTCCAACACCTTGGGACCCCAACGACCATCAGCTCTTCGAACTATGTGCCCCGCCCATTTCCACTTCAGTTTCGCGACTCGCTGAGCTATGTCGGTGACTTTAGTTCTCCTGCGGATCTCTTCATTTCTGATTTGATCTCGCAGGGATACCCCAAGCATAGCTCTCTCCATCGCTCGCTGAGTGACTCTGAGCCTTCTTATGAGGCCCACAGTTAGCGACCATGTCTCGGATCCATAAGTCATCACTGGCAATACGCACTGTTCGAAGACTTTAGTCTTCAGGCACTGAGGTATTTTGGACAAGACATCTCGGAGCTTCCCGAACGCTGCCCAGCCGAGTTGGATTCGGCGGTTGATCTCTTTCTCGAAATTGGACCTACCTAGGTGGACTGTGTGTCCCAGGTATATATACTCGTCCACAATTTCGAGCGCATATTTCAAAATACTCACACATAATATTAGCGAACAGTTCATCGGAGTACCGGTGGGGGTCCGTGAACCCGCCGACCAGCTGCAGCTCCAGCCGGCCCTCGGGGTAGCCGACCGCCAGCTGCTGCACCCGCGCCACCATGGCGGCCGCCGCCTCCGCCGTGCCGGACCCGTCCAAGTGGGCAAGTGATACTGCTCCAGACCCTGCCATAACAAAAATCTATAATAAAAAATAAAAAAAACTTGAGAGGTGTCAAGGAACACCCGGATGGAACGTAGTTCCTTTCGATTACATTGTGTTCGGTATTTTCGCGGTACAACATTGGGTCTCCGTAGCCTAGTGGCTCCGGCAGTCGCTTAACAGTTCAAAGTCGATGGTTCGAATCCCAGCTCGACAGACCGAATTTTGCATTTTCAATTTTATTTTAAACAATTTCTACATGTGGAACCTTTCCCTAATTTTTTATAACTTATAAGTTATAAAAAATTACGGAAAAATTCCACATGTAGAAATTATTTAAAATTTATTCAAAATACTGAGTTGGACGTGAGTTACTCACAAATTAGTCGATATTTTGATTAATTTCTTAAACTGGACACTTTCAAGTAAAGATTTTTATATATACCTGTGAAGATGATACTGCCATTGTCGCAATTAGAATGCCATAAGCCTATTTTGTCGTATTAGTTTACAAATTGCGAAAAACCATATTAAATTTGAATTTCGCGGGCAGAACCGTGTCTTCCACCTTAAAGAGCAACAAACATCCATCCTTTCATCCACCCTCACAAACTTTCACATTTATATTATTAGTAGGAAGTAGGATAGTAAGAACTAGCAAGTAGGATATTAGTAAGAAGTAGGAAGTAGTATTTATAGGATTGCCGAGGATTGATAGAAGTAGGAAGTAGTTATGATCACAGAAGTCCAATCAAGTTAAAGAAAAGTTTGAATTGTTTTGGTCATTGTGTATGTATGACACAACTCTGTTAAGTTACATTGAATTCAACGATCGATTTATTGATAACGTATTTCGTAATTGCCGGTATCTTGAAGCGTATCTTATTTCCGAGTAGGCGAAAGTTAGCTAGTGACGAATTGTATTCAATAAATTCTCTGCATCATCAAAGTTTATTACTCACTTTTTTGCTTAACATATTATTAAATCTATATAGATATAAATAAAAATCAATGTTTGTATGTTTGTCCTCTATGAGTTCCGAAACCATTGAACAGATTGTGATGAAACTTTGGAAGGGTGTTCTGGGGACGCCCACGAGGGTTCCTGGCCCAAAATATCTATATACATATAAGTATATTGTGTGACTTTACAACGCATTTTTTTTTTTATTAAAGTGTTTACCTACACTTAAGGAAATATCAGAATAAATTTTATAAACACATATCAAAAATTCCGAAGCCAGCGGGATTCGAACCCACATCTCTTGCTTTCGATGCTGACGTGTAGTTCGACCGTGGCTATAGTGTAAGTGGCTAACACACTCGGGCGCGTTTCCCAAGAGATGTGGGTTCGAATCCCGCTGGCTTCGGAATTTTTGATATGTGTTTATAAAATTTACAACGCATGCCGGAAACAGTTAGTAATATTTATCATAAACTAGCTGACTCGGCGAACTTCGTACCGCCAACTTACCTAAATAAATAAAACAAATAACTACTAAAACTATCCTATCTTTCAAGTTGGACCAAATTACAGATAGTTACGAAGTTTGATCAGAATCGGTTAAGTAGTTTAGGAGGCCATCGCGGACAAACAACGTGACACGTAATTTATATATATTAAGATTACCTGAATGTCTAACAACGACTATAATACATGATGTGGCGTCATCCGATCCTATGATACTGACGTTTTCTGAAATGAAATGAAATCCAAAATTAATTACTCTTTCTACTGGTTCACTATTGTCTACACAAGGAACAAGTGTAAATTAAAAACTTATTTTTAAAAAAACAAGCTTTAGTAGCTGGCTTCATCATCAGACTCTGGATATCATCTATAGGACCAGGGTGTTTGTCAAGACGAATCAAAGGAGCCCAAATTCGCTGGGGTTACGTCTTTTTATTACAGATTACCATCCATCTTCCGGCTCCATCATAAGATCAGCTCAATGTCATAATAATATTGCATTGTCATCCGATTTAATGTACAAAAATTTCAGCTCAATCGGAAACCGGGATTAAAAAAAAGATTGTAAAAACAAAATTCTTTTACTATAATCCACCAAAACCGAAAAATTTCTATAGTACAAAAGTGCCGCTCGCTCTGTAACGCTTGTTTCTATCCTCTATAGATACAACTTCTTTTAGTTATACTTACTTAGTTGTGTCCACGAATCATGTAACTACAGTAGAAACGTCACACTTCCAACAAGAATCGTTTATCATGGTATGTATGATTTTCGTACATTCCAGTGATGTCGTTAAGCCACGATTTTTAGGCTCGTGTTCCTCTTCAGACCTTCAGGCTTCAGTCTAACTCCTACAGATTATCTTCTTCTAGTTTTGTTTCGGATATATTATCTTCTTCTTCTTCTTCTTCTTTATCAACCTATAGACGTCCACTGCTGGACAAAGGTCTCCTGCATGGACTTACACAGGCTTCGGTCTTGCGCCGTTTGCATCCAGCTGCTCCCTGCGACTCGTTTGATGTCGTCGGTCCACCTGGTGGGGGGTCTGCCAACACTGCGCTTCCCGGTGCGGGGTCGCCACTCCAGCACCTTGGGACCTCAACGGATATGTCTAATTATGCATATTTAACTTCTTCAAAGTACTCTTAATCTAAGCGTTAACACTCACTGTCATGCGGCACGACGGCAGCGAGTTCCCTCTGCGCGACGTACAGCAGGCCAGCGGGGCCGACGACCCTGGCGGCCGCGGCCAGCAGCTGCGCCGCGGCGTCCCTGTACCCGGGGTGCGCCGCCAGCAGCGCGCGCACCGACGTGGGGCACTCGTCCACGAGCACTCCGTTCAGCACCACCACCATGCTGAATCTAGAAGTGAGGACAAGCATTTTTATTTACAGGTCGACTAGCGCTTAAGGTTGAAGACAAGGGTCTGCCCGCGAAATTCAAATTTAATTTGGTTTTTCGCAATTTGTAAACTAATACGACAAAGTAGGCTTATGGTATTCTAATTGCGACAGTGGAATTATCATCTTCACAGGTTTACATAAAAATCTTTACTTGAAAGTGACCAGTTTAAGAAATTAATCAAAATACTGAGTTGGACGTGAGTTACTCACAAATTAGTCGATATTCTAATTTCTGTGTAATAAACCTGTGAATATGATACTGCCATTGTCGCAATTAGAATGCCATAAGCCTACTTTGTCGTATTAGTTTAAAAATTGCGAAAAACCAAATTAAATTTGAATTTCGCGGGCAGACCCGTGTCTTCCACCTTAAAGAGATCTAAGAATAGTTAGTTGGAAAAACGGAAGCCGGAAGGGCATTCAAAATTTTGAAGTTGTATATTGAGAACAAGGAAGCAATACGCTAACACTGCGTCCGTGGGATGTTTACCACGTTGCGGTTCAGACCTTGCGGTTTGATAGCATATACCTGAATAAAAATGGTTTGCAAAGTTAAGCTGACAATGCAAAAAAGCGTCCCTACCCACCAACTGATTTCAAACCTATCTCAGAACCCATCTCATCATGGCAGCCAGATGATTTTTTACTATGACGACTTCCGCCGCAGATTTGGGGTTTTCATGCAAATCGAATCGAATTATTTATTCCTTTCTTTTTCAGTGAATTGTTTTTAATACACCAGATTAGTACCTAGTTTACAATCTTCAAATATAAAGGAGCATTATACAACTAGAAAAAGATATTGTAAAGCGCAGACGCGTTTCTGCGACGCAGAGAAAAGACAGCGCCGCGCGCTGCCCCGCGCTCCTTCTGTCCACCTCCCGCTCTTTCGTTGCCTGTGCTTGCGCGCGCGTACTTCAGCGTGCGTACATTCTTGTGTATTTAAAAAAACCCAAACATTTTGGATTGAAAATGGTGTTTGGTTTTTTTATGGGACGTCAAAACAATATTAAAAATAGTGCCACGTTTGTTGGGTGGTGGGGACAGAGCCCAAAAATTTTTTGCATAGTCCATTTCTTCTGTCTTTGTTAATCCTGATTCTACTTCAGGACTAATTAGTTTGATTTGTTCCGGGAATAGGAAAGCAGTGATAGCCTAGTGGTTAGGACTTTGGTCTTCTAATCGGGGAGTCACAGGTTCGATCCCGGGTATCCCAACCTCAGACTTTTCGAAGTTAAATGCGTTTAAGTAAATAAATATCACTTGCTTCAACGGTGAAGGAAAACATCGTAAGGAAACCTGCACACCTGAGAGTTCTTCATAATGTTCTCGAAGATGTGTAAAGTCCGCCAATTCGCATTGGGCCAGCGTGGTGGACTATGGCCAGCAACCCTTCTCTGAGAGGAGACCTGCGCTCAGTAGTGAGCCATTAATGGGTTGCTAATGATGATGATGATGATGATGATGATGTTCCGGGAATAAGTTAACCAATGTATTATTGTTTACCGTCAGGACGAGCAAATAAGTTTTAGTTCCTTGACACGGTCTGTGTTTTTGTTAGAATGCAGCCCGTAAGCGTGGCATATTATGTAAATGTACAAGACGGCATCGGCATCGGTGTAAAATACATGAAAATACACTGGTGACACTGGAGTGACCCGCCGCCATTCTGAATACATTACGTGACTATTGTGTTGGCTCCGTACGACGCCAATCGAAGCATTTTTCCATTGCTTTTTGAATAATTATTTAGTTATTCATTTATTATTGTTCTTCACAGCAGCGTCTAGTGACATCCATAAATTAAGCGACGCAGGTTTGCAGGAAATCCAAGTTTATGTCGTGATTTACTTTGTTGAGATTCCTATGTTTTCTCATGTACCTACTCGTCAAGTGTTTTTTTAGCTTGTCTTATATTGTCCATCTTTATGTAAAGCAAAGAACATCCCTCTTTCGATTCTCGTTCCCTAAAATAATTTTAAAACAAAAGGTTCCTTATGGATTCATATTATGGTCGGCTGAGTAACGGCAAAGTCAAAGTCTTAAAAGATGGCACATGATGTTGATTTGTCCAAAAATATGTAAATGTATCAGAAAAAAATATAAAATTAAATGGCACTCGGTGACTGCCGCGGTAAAGCTATTGCATAGCATTTTTTATCAACTTATGCAATTATAATATTTATGCAATATTTTTTTTTGCATAATAAAAATTATGCAAAAAAATAATTAAAAACAAACAAACAAGAAAAGCGCACTGTCGTGCTACTTCGCGAGTGAGATTCGAACCTGCGAAATCTAAAGAAAGCGGTCGCTCGTCCACTGCGCCAAACAGAGCTAAATGTGAACCTCTAAAATGTTGAACGCTTACTGAACGACGGACGGTGTTAGGTTTTTTTCGTTACGAAATTTCTTGGTCGCCGCGCTCAAAATGTTTGTCCTAGTTCAAAGCCCGCGATAAAAGCTATGCAATAGCTTAATAATTAAAGTCTATTGATAAAAATGAGTGATATTAATGAACATCTACGATACATTACAAATACAAATTCAAGCAAGCGAGGCACTTCAAGATCACTCCAGTATACATTCAAAAGAGTTACAACCTAAATGCCGTCTCACGTCCTTGCACAAACAAACAAGAGGTGATTAATGACTTGCATCGTACCTGAAGCTGCCCTAAAGATTGAGATGCCATTACAAAAGGGGTATTTATAATGGCCGATATACATACGTGCTGATAGAATATCACATCATTGGCTTGTAGATATAAGTCCTAAAATTTTACTAACACCACACAGAGCGCGCACACACACACGCAAACACACACACACACACACACGCAAACACACACACACACACAAACACACACACACACACACGCACACACACGCGCACACACACACACACACACACACACACACACACACACACACACACACACACACACACACACACTCAAACACACACACACACACACACACACACACACACACACACACACACACACACACACACACACGCTCGTACAAACAAAACTGACATGTACAATCCTACCAAACTACCAAGAATATTACATATTGTATAAGTTAAAATTACCTACTGTTTACATACTTTTTAATAAACTTTAACTTTAATTATGAAGTTTTAAAGACGAATTAAAATATTGGGCGGATACTGCAAACTTGATAATCTTAATATATATAAATTACGTGTCACGTTGTTTGTCCGCGATGGACTCCTGAACTACTGAACCGATTTTTATCAAACTTCGTAACTATCTGTAATTTGGTCCAACTTAAAAGATAGGATAGTTTTTTGGATTGGGATAGTTTATTTGTTTTATTTATATAGATAAGTTGGCGGTACGAAGTTCGCTGGGTCAGCTAGTTTAATATAAAAAATTCTTTTTAAAAAATCGACTTCAAACGCTCGCGCCAGTACAAAGTACAGATTTATTGTTGATATTTTAAAAACCGCTCGACCGGTTTCAATTTTTCAATTGAACCACTTGTGAAGTATATATACCCTTTGAAATAAAAAAGAATTTTCCAAATCGGTTCAGGCGTCTTCGAGTAATCGGTGAACATACCTACATAAAAAAAATAAAAAAAAAAAGATTCCGACGAATTGAGAACGTCCTCCTTTTTTGAAGTCGGTTAAAAAGGGTTGACCAGTACAGCTGCTCGATTGCGGAAAAGTTATCAATCGTTGCTACAGTCTTAATTACGGTGATTGGCTGAATTTTTTACTAACTTAAAAAAAAATATCGTGCCGTGAGTACACATTATCGTTTAGTGTAAAAGCGACAACTTTAGTCAAACTCAACAAAAATCCCATTCAATCACACACGGAATTTATCTTAGACTTTTTGGCTGTGATAAAATTACCGTAACAATTGACTGATAGGACAGCTCATTTTTTATCTTCGAGATGAATCCTCGGCGATTTAAGAAATGATAAAAGCACATCTATACAAGGCGCTTATTTTATAACAAGTTAGACAGAGGGCTAACTTAAACCTCAACTTAATATAGAATATCCATAAAATATTGGCAAGTTCAACTTTTATGTAAGTTTTAATAAAAGAACGCCAATAAGAGACAAGACCGGAGATCGAATTGTGAGGTTTTTTTATCAGTAACCAGTGGCAGTTTCATGACCAACGATCAGATCTTAAAACAGACAGATTTTACGATTAAAAATAGCTTACATGCAAAAGAGATTACCCTAGATTTGTAAGATATAAGAATAAGCTCTGAATTTAAGTTTGAATTCAAGAATTAGGTTTTGATGGACGCGCAACGAACCGAAATGAGAGATCAAGAAAGATTTTTGGTTAAGCGGTTTAGCTGGAAATCTTACCAATATTATAAATCCTACTAATATTATAAAATCCTACTCATATTATAATGCGAAAGTTCGTGAGGATGGATGGATCATTGTTTGTTACGCCACGCCACAACGAATGAACCAATTTGGCTTACATTTGGAATGGGGATAGCTCATACAGACTACATTTTATCCCGCAAAGATTTCCCGCGGGAATCAAAAACCTTAACCCACGCGGACGAAGTTGCGGGCATCACCATGTAGGTAATAAATAGACAGTCAGATACGCTATTATTTTAATATTGATGTGGATAAATGATATAATTAATTATATTATATACGAGTAGAATGATTAATTTGTAACGCATTCACCTGTTTTAGAAACGTTGACGTCAACGCATGCGCGGGCTCCAATGCGTAAACAATATTATTAGCACAGACACTTAAAACAGACGAAAAATACAAACTTTATTAAAACTTTTATGAATAAAAAGCACACATCATGCAGTTGACGCGGTTAGAGGCAAGAAACGACTGAGGTGTCGGAGATCGCCTATCGAACCATAGGTTATCATCATATCCGACAGTGCAACTTCCAACACCAATGCGACAACCGACGTGTTTGCACGTCTGTACAGATTCAGGGTCTACTACAACAAACATATGGTATGCCGTATGAGTGTGGTAGATTCACTTGACGATTCAAAAGCATTTTAATTCTGTAGTCACAATCTCTAAATGAAACAAAATTATTTATTAATTATTGACAGATCTAAATCTGGTGCTATCCGTCCCTATCGTGGGAAGCATTCTAAGTGCTGATTTCACCAACGTCGAGTGACGTTTATCTTAGGAATAAATTGGGTGTTCTGACAGTCTGCGTTGAAAATACTGTCAAAATATCAAAACACTCGGATAAAACTTATTTTAGGTTATGGTGAAATCGGCCCTAAAAGAGATACCACCAGATTAAAAGCTATATATAGTTTAAAGAAGGTGGTATGTTTTACAAAAAATATTTTTAATTTTAAACTGGAAAATATACCCAGGCACTTATTTGCATAAACTAAAATAATTAAAAGTCCAAATAACTTATGTCCACAATATGCAATTTGGTATTTTATCATTGTTATTTATCTCAGAATTTGTTAAAGTTACCACCTTGACATTTGGGGAAATGATACTTCGAACTATTATCTTAGGATTATGTGTTTTAAAAACACGATTGGTGAAAATTTTCTCGATCGTATATTTTTTTGAAAAATACATGTTTTGCACATATTTTGCTATTTATCTCAGGAGGAGCACACTATTTTTGTTGGGTTTTTGTTTTGTCAAGAAACCTAGAAGTATTTTTCAATTACATGTTTTAAATTTTTCGATTGGTGGTTTAATTAACTTGTAATTAGGTAATAAGCAGTATTGGCGCTTACGTCGTCAAAAATACGTTGCGCGTCTATCGCTCTGTATTTCTCACTCACGAGAAAACAATAATTTTTAACAATTGGAATGTCTCGGCGACTGTAGACGACGATTTAGTGTGGGTTTTAATATAATGTTGCTGCATCTATCACGTATATAAGCTACGAGTATATGGATGACTAGCTACTACGAGTATAATTATGTAGTTTTTAAAAACCCTCGAGAACTCTTTGATTTTCCGGGATAAAAAGGAGCCTAGGTCAGTCTCCATGTCCTCAACTATACCCATGCAAAAAATCACGTCGATCCGTAGCTCTCTTGCGGCGTGATTAAAGGAAAAAACCAACAAACAAACAAACACACTTTCGCATTTATAATATTAGTATGACGTATTAGTAAGGAAGAATTAATACCACGATAATAAAGGCGATCTAATTAAATTTTAGAACACAAAAGCTACTATTGTTATACGCTTTTTATTAGCTTCACTTGTAAATATGTTTGTAACAATGTTTGTAACAATGTTTGTAACCGACTTCTTTGGGCGCGATTTTGACCCACTTTAAACGGCCAGATTTCGTTCAAACTTTGTAGATTTATCGAGGACCGATGACAATACACTAATTTGATAAAAAAACAAAAAAAAAACTTGTATGTTTGTAACCGACTTCTTTGGGCGCGATTTCACTTGTATGTTTGTAACTTGTAACCGACTTCTTTGGGCGCGATTTTGACCCACTTTAAACGGCCAGATTACGTTCAAACTTTGTAGATTTATCGAGGACCGATGACAATATACTAATTTGATAAAAAAACAAAAAAAAAACTTGTATGTTTGTAACCGACTTCTTTGGGCGCGATTTCACTTGTATGTTTGTAACTTGTAACCGACTTCTTTGGGCGCGATTTTGACCCACTTTAAACGGCCAGATTACGTTCAAACTTTGTAGATTTATCGAGGACCGATGACAATATACTAATTTGATAAAAAAACAAAAAATAAATAATAGTTTAAAAAAACTAAAAACACGCTTTTTATAGAAAACCAAACTAAAAAATAGAAAATAAATTTTAATAAATTTAAATATAGGGTCCAAAAATTTCAATAAATATAAATTAATAATAGTGTAAATAAAAAAAATGTATTTTATTTTAAAAAAAGCGTGGGGTGCTTTTTAAGATATTATCAAAATGATAATCACTCTACTCATATCTGTCAATAAAATATTTATAACTATTGACACCATGCACCCCACGCTTTTTTAAAATAATTTTTTTTTTTTTATTTACACTATTATTAATTTATATTTATTGAAATTTTTGGACCCTATTCTTAATTTAAATTTATTAAAATTTATTTTCTATTTTTTAGTTTGGTTTTCTATAAAAAGCGAGTTATTAGTTTTTTTAAACTATTATTTATTACTTAAATATCATAGTTAGATATATTCCCTAGGGTACTTTTTTGTAGAAAATAATGAGTACTTTAATCATGTAGTACATCATTTTTATGTATCATCAATAGTTTTCTCAGCACACGCCAAATAATTCATTTTATAGGCAAAATTTTCCTACTTTGGGTTACATTATTGCAATTTTCTTAAGGATCTCTAATTTTTTTGACAATAAGTTATAGCCTATGTTACTTCCTGATAACTTAACATTCTATTGGTGAAAAAATGGTTAAAATCGGTAGAATCCAGTAGTTACAGAGCCTATTCGGTACAAACAAACAAACAAAAAAACTTTACTCTTTATAATATTAGTATAGATATATTTCTATGTCTTACTAAGTATTAATATTATTAAAAATAGTAGATAATATTATTAAAGGGATTAAGTAGGTAGTTAGAAGATTTAAAAATAAGTATTATTTAAAGGTGTACATCCCACTCCACATCAGGTTGGAATCCAACATGTTGGCTCGTCTGTGAATAGCCCATGTGGGTTATCGTAACCGACATGGACGTTGCCACGAGTTCGCTTGTTATTGTTATGATAATGCTTATTATGTTGGAAATAGTGGTCCGATAGTGTCTCTATCGTGCAATAAGCAATTAAGAAATATAAAGTCTACACTTTATGTCGCTCGTTGTCAGATAAATATCGTCTCTTCCTAGAAACGGTTATAATGGCTCGATGATAGTGCGAAACGAATTAATTATGCAAAATTTTATCGATATACTAAAGCCGTTTATACCATGATCACACGTAAAATCGAGGAATGAAGAACATTGAACCAGTACCTACGAGTACCAGTAAAGTATTGCAGTTATACTAGAAAATTCCTGTACGAATTAGCACAATTTCACTGTATTATATTAAGGCAGGTTCCTTTTGAGGCATATTATAGTGCACAAGTGTTTGTGCAACAAACACCGATGCACCCTGTATTCCCTCATTCTCATAGTCCGATGATACGAAAATCTGACACAACTGGAAAGTGATCAAGGCACAGGACCGACAACTTTACGCGCTCTCCGAGGCACGGGGGTGACACACCGCCAACTTCCTAACTGAGAATTTAATTACAGTAAAGCCCAATAGCTAAATTTTTTGGAATCAAACCCGGCACCTCGTCATCCACTAGACAAGGGGACAGTTAGTTAGGCAGTAGAGGGCTATATAACACAATTTGTCGTGAACTTATCACATTAATAACTGTTCCGATGATACACGGGTCGGCGGTGCTCGGATCAAAGCCGGCTGGTCACTAATTGGGCCTAATTGACGGTCGGCGCGTGCGATGCAGTAACTGGATTACAATTCGTCCGTCGTCTCACGTCTGTATACAACAGATTTTCGACAGTCTGCTGCATATTTCCTCATACATATTGGGCCGATCGGATAGTTGGAAAATTCGGAACCATTATTTATATGTACAGCTACTTTTTTTACGGATTTTTGAGATCAAAATGTGGAGATCGGGTTAAAAGTCTCAATAGGGGAATGAAGGTTAAAGCCTCAATACCTTAACGGGCTAGCCCGTAACGTGCGGACTGAAATATTTTTATCGTTGCAATTTTTGTTCGTAATTGTCAGGACAAGGTTTTGTATGAAATAAAATGTTTGGAAAAGTTACCAGTAACTCGGAAATTCGGTTGGTATTTTTTGTGAAAATATCAATTTATTCAATAGTAAATAACACCCGTGCGGAGCGAAGCAGTCGCGGGTCGCTAGTTTATAATACTTATTAGTTTACCTACATTCTTTTCAGACTATACTGATGGTTTTCCAAACGTTTTCTTTCATACAAAACTTTGTCCTAACGAACAAACAGTGCAACGAAATTAGTGGGATGGGTTCGTCAACCTATTGGATTTTAGTACACTCTACTGTCTATCTATAGAGTAGGTATCGGAATACATTTTATTGTACAAGAATCATTTCGGTTTATACGAACGAAAGCGATAGCCAAATCTTTTTGATCAATGTTGATCTACAAATTTTCCCACGGCATATTAATGACTAGGCAAAAAAACAGCCGGCGCACAAAATGCGCCTTTTATGCGCCGTCGTCGGTCGCGTCCGCGTCGCCCATTACCGTCTCATTTGCGGCGAGAGACAAACGACGGAGGCGAGCACAAATTTCGCCGATATAATCGCCATGTAAAACAATGGTTATCGCTTCGTACGAGATGGAAAGTTGAGGAAGACTCTACCCAACTTTCCCCTCTGCCAAACTGGTGGATCAAACGACAATGTACCTGTCAATTGAGATCGAAGCTCCTCTCTATCACATTATTTTTTATTAATATTATAAAGACGAAAGTTTGTAACTGTGTATGTTTGTTACTCTTTCACGCAAAAAATACTGGACGGATTTGGCTGTTTGGAATGGAGATAGATTATACCCTGGATTAGCACATAGGCTACTGTTTATTCCAGACTACCGAAGTTGCGGGCATTAGCTAGTTATACCTAAATAATGTTATTCACCTCTGCCAAAGTATCTGGCGAATAGGTGAACAAATCATTAAATCGTGTTACTGTTATTCGATAAAGTAAGCCAAATCAAAACCATTTTTTACTGGGTTGTTTCCATTTAAAAGTGGGAATCAGATGAAGATCTTCGAAAATGAAGGACAAAACTCCCCCGAATAACAGCAAATCGCTCGGAATTTAATAAGATGTGCTTTCAAACATACCTATTTTAATTCGGTTCCTTAATCTTATTTATTATACTATAGCATCGTATCTCTGCCACTTATTTTTACACTAGAATCAGGTTTGGGCGGAATAGTTTTTTTCTCTTTTGTTGTCGTCCTTCGATAGTCAGGCTTTGCTTGCAGTCAATTTTCGATAGCCTAAATTGGTTATACTCTTATTGCATTTAAACCATTCTATTGTCTTATTGTTGCGTCGTTCATAATACCGGACACGGATTAACGGATTTACCTGTACATATACTGTAGTGTGACGAGTACGAAATGCCAGCACCCTCAGCACCTACGTCTATGTCTTCTCCTCGGCGCGTTGCTCAAGGGCGAACACAAATTTCGCCGATATAATCGGCCCGGTAAGACAATGGTTATCGTTGGTACGCGATGCGAGCAGAGATAGCGGCCGGCCGTACCTGATGGATGCGGCACGCTCGCGAGATACGATCTCCATCGTGACGCCCGATCCGTGTGGACTGCACCAATTATTATTCAATAACTGCCAAAACCGATTGAATGTAACGTCAGTCGTAGGGTAACATCTATAGATGGCACTCCCACTCAGCTCAGACTCAAGACTGAGTTAAAATGAGGCAGATTTATGTCGGAACATATTTGTATCTCATTTTAACTCTATCTCGAGTCTTGAGCAGAGCCAGAGTATGATCTAAGCATAGATCTTAGCCGTAGAGTCTTAGATGCGGCATTTAAGCCTCACTCGGGGCGACTAAAATAAAAAAAGACTAGTTTTCCACACCGACGTAACCGATCTCATTATATTATAACTAAAGCCTAAAGAAAAAGGCTGGCTAACAAAGGATACTTTTAATCCCAGAAAATCAAAGAGCTCCCGCGGGATTTTTTAAAACTAAATCAGCTAGTAAATTATAAGCTAGGAATTATGAGTCTTTGACAGATAGACAGACCGACAAGTGCAAATGCACCCAAGTGCATAAGTATGTATAAAATAGCATAAGATAAAATTGATAGCGAATGGATAGATTGCGCATTTCCGTTGTGAAAATATCTACGTCAAAGCGTCAACGACATAAAATTTATGTTTTGGAAAACACGGCCAATTATTTTATGACGTAATAATCGCCATGCTGCTTTAATCGCGATACACAACATAGCAGTGTCGCGAAAAATAAACTAACATTCTTCTACCTACGGCATCATCGCCATCGCCACAATAATAACTATAGTTATGTAGTTACATATAATGACAATTATGGCCAATGAAAAGTTTACGTACACTTATAAGATGAAATCTGTATTATTTGAAAAGTTGTATTTCAAGTGCATGAGAGAACACGATAGGAAAGATTGACGGAAGAAAGAGATTAGAAGAAGGAAAACCGGGCTACGTAAAATCCGTAACATCCGAGTAAAGAAAAAACATCTCAGGGTGACAGGAATCCAGACGAAAGATAGGAATATATGAAGCCGAAAGTCATGCCCTCCGCACGCACGAAGACTTACTTCATTTATCATTCGCACGGCCAGGATCTGGAACGCTCTTCCGAGATCTATATTTCCTGACACGTACAATCAGAGTATCATTAAAACAAGAGTGAATAGGCATCTTCTAGGCAAACACGAGCCACCTTAAGCCACATCATCACTTTCCATAAGATGTGATAGTGGTCAAGCGTGTGCCTATATTTAATAAAAAAAAAATAAGTGGCACTCGGGGACTACCGCGGCAAAGCTATTGCATAGCATTTTTTATCAACTGATGCAATTATAATATTTATGCAATTTTTTTTTTGCATAATAAAAATTATGCAAAAAAAAATTAAAAAACAAACAATCAAGAAAAGCGAACTGTCACTACTTCGCGAGTGAGATTCGAAGCTGCGACATCGGCGCTCGAAAGCAGACTCTCGCCCACTACGCGAAATAGAGCTAGGTACTTGAGAATCTCTAAAATGTTGAACGCTTACTGAACGACGGTGTTAGGTTTTTTTTCGTTACGGAATTTCTTGATTCGGTCGCCGCGCTCAAACTGTTTGTCCTAGTTCAAAGCCCGCGATAAAAGCTATGCAATAGCTTAAAATTAACTATTTTCCATGTAGAATGAACACGGTTTTACACGAACTTCAGAGAAGCAGTACATTATTATATTGCAATGCGTAATCTATTTCATGGAATCAATAATGAATCCTTTAAATTGAAAATTCGACTGTTCCAGTCATCCTCATAAGGCCATTTGCAATAGAACTGACACTAAAGTTCATTGTCGGATCGCCTGGACCACTTAATAGCATTAGCATCATTGTCTTGCAGTCATTAATAAGTGGTCGGACAGTTCTATTGGCCGCGCTCCATAATGGGCCTAGCACTGGCGGGATGTCACGAATTCATACCCTAATATTCGCCCAGGGGATATATTGTAGGCACGTTTCATAGAAATACATTATAGTGTTCCTGACCGTACTATTCTCAGACCTGATTTTGTATCTGGGAAAGATAATGACCGTCAAAAGACATATGATATAGATCTTTCTAATGGATTGAAGGTAATGAGACAAGTTTGACAGGGAATATTTAAATTAGCAGGTAAGAATAGAGATACTTACGGACTGTTTCAACACCTTCAAGTAAATTTTATTCATCAAAGAAAGTTGACGTTTTGACTTTTGATAGGTTTTGTATGGGCTATCTGTCAAAATGTCGAATTTATTACATGGATAAAATTTATTTGAAGGTGGTGACTGGTGAAAGAGGTCCTTAGGCTAGAATCTGTGTTATGGTCAAGTTATCTGATAGTGCAAGTTTTACAATAAAGATTTGTCAATCCGACGAATTTTGGGCTCGATCAGAGGCCTTCACAATTTCAAACACTAGAAACATCATACCATAATGGGCACGTTCCATAGAAATACATTAGTGTTCCTGACCGTACTATTCTCAGACCTGATTTTATATCTGGGAAAGAGTAAAAGCCATCAAATGATACATCTTTCCAAAAGATGGAAGGTAATGAAACAAGTTTGACGGAGAATAGTTCCAATAAAATTTAGCAGGTAAGAGAGAGATAAGCTAAAGTCCATATTATGGTTAAGTTATCTGATAGCGCAAGTTTTAAAATAGAGATCCGATCCGAGCAATTTTGGGCTCGAATAGGTAGAGTTCTTATGATTAGATATTTGTCTGGAATATGTTCCATGTCACATGTCACTACTCTCTTTACACTCCTATTTGCTAAGTTATCTAACTTACTTCTACCAATTACTTTGGACTTGCTACCTTTCGCCTCGAGCCTCGAGCAGATCTGAATAGCGGTTATTCTTTTCACACTGTAAATACAGTGTAACATTTATTTTCTTCAATAACAGTTATCATCAAAGATATGTAATATATTCTCCGATTTAAGCTTATTAAATTGATTGAGGTTGGCCCGCGGTCGGCGGTCAAACGACCATCGTATCAGGCGCGAGATATAGTGGTAATTGAATAATGGTTCTATTTGTTTGGCGCCTGGTATTTTTGAATCAATCCTGTCTTATCAGTAGGTACTCATCGGCATCAGTAGGTATCGAGTTTATCGAAATAACAACGTCAAGTAAACTTGAATTTTCATGTATACGTACTCGTAGTTTTGCTTCATTTTAGAAACCACACTTCGGATTGATATCAAAATTAAAAAACATAGGTAATGGGAAAAAAAATCTTTTTCAATCCAAATTCAACTGTACTCTGATTTGGTAGTGGTACCCATATTCTATTACGAGTACCAAGAGGTACCACAAACAATTCAAACAAATGTTACACTAGCGGCACGCTATGATGGCCGGTTTGACACATTACAATAGTGATGTGGAATGTCAATTTATTCTCGAACAAAAAACAATTAAGTTTTGTTTTTGTACCTGATTAAATAGGTTTACAGTTCTCTGCGTACGTTCGGTCATATCGACGAAATCCACAACAAAGGGCTTGAACAGAGTCCAAATTAACGAGCAAGGGTCAACAGTAATGCAGTATCAATATTTGAAATCCAAAGCCAGGTCAAAACTATATCACAATCGCATTGCACTGACAGTTTATACTTTTCGAAGCAACGTCAATTCGAAACTGCTTTGTTTTGCATTGAGCATTGACGCGAGTTTGCCGGAGGTAGTAGTTGTGCTAGCCAGCGATCCTATGTGACGATCGTATTAGATTCCATTTTTAAAAATTTTCAATTTAGAAAACCAAATGCCGAGTTGTGGTATATATCATATAAAAATAAAAATTTTACCTTTTGTATGAAACAGCTGATATTTTTTTGCGATTTCAGAGGTTTGTCCACATAGTGAAAATTGTTCATATTCACAAGTACATTCACCCCTTAAATGGTGCAAACTGATTTTTCTACACTTGTATACATTTTAGAAATCAATTTAATAAATAAATTTTGAGTCCTAAACCTAAAACTACATTCGATTATGAATCTCTGCACATCACTATCGTCAATAAAGTAATACAATTATTTCCTTCAAAGTCGTTATCAATTAATACGGAACTTCATGAGCGGACAAACGTCAAACCGGCCATCATAGCGTGCCGCTACACTAGCGGCACGCTATGATGGCCGGTTTGACACATTACAATAGTGATGTGGAATGTCAATTTATTCTCGAACAAAAAACAATTAAGTTTTGTTTTTGTACCTGATTAAATAGGTTTAATAAAACAAAAATGTATATGTTTATTTAATTTATTTGAACGAACTGAATATTTGAATGAAAATGAATATACATACTTTATATGCACACAAGAAACATATGAATACAAAAGATACCAAAAAAGGTGCCACAAAAGGCCATAATTAATCAGATTCGTCCATACTACTATTTTCACTGTCGTCACTGCTATCATCACCTACATTAATAATTATATGTTCGTTTTCTATAATATTATCTATTTTCACATCTCTTTCATAATCTTCCCTTATTAATTTAACAGTTCTATTCACAACCTTTTCCCAGTCTCCTTTAGTCACATGTTCACAAGCTTCTTCTAATAATTTTAGCATTTTTTTTGTGGTAAATGGGGGTTCTGTATTGTGTCTTGCAGCATATCCCTTAATTTGAGCCCACACCAACTCAATCGCATTATACTCACAATGGTAAGGCGGTAACCGTATAACTCTGTGCCCATGTTCTAATGCTATTTCGTCAATGACGTATCGGATCTTGGTTGGTTTGTTTTCTTTTAAAAGACGTACTAATTCCGCTTTTAACATATTCATGTTTGCATCTACGCCATTTTTACGAAGCCATGCGACGATATCAGCTTTCTTTTGGGATTGGGCAGGTGGCTTGTCAATTTGCATCGAGTGGTATGGGGCGTTGTCCATAATTATAATAGATGGTTCAGGGAGGCTACACAACATTGAGGTAAACCATTCAGTAAACTTTTCTCCATTCATGTCTTCATGATAGTCTCCAGTGGTTTTTGACGCAAAAGCCATGAGAGAACCTTCGACAAACCCGTTGATGGTTCCGGCGTGACAAATTATAAGTCGCGATCCTTTTCCTACAGGAACTTTGGAAGTAGATGCTGCTGTGTCATCGTTCCAAGAACGGCCTACAGTATGGTTAGCATTAAGCCATGTTTCATCCAAGAACACAACATTTTGCCAATTTTTGATTTCTTTCACTTGCCGTAAAAAAGTATACCTTGCCATCGCTATATCAAATCTTTCCATCAATATTTTGCGTTTGTAACATTTTTTGTATCGAAATCCAATGGTCTTCAAAATCTTCGTTAAAGAACTTTCCCCACCGAAGAATAATCCAGCTTCCTTCAGTGAATGCACCAACTTTTTTCTTGTTGGATACTCCTTCTGTAAATAGTAGCCGTAAACATGTCTTCGGATAGCATCGGCATCAAAGCTATCGATGCCTACGACTGGTTTTGCTCGTTTTCTCTTTTTTGGTGTGTGAAGTTTATTTTCTTCTGTGCCAGTCTCGCCATATTTTTTTTTAGTTATCCGTCTAACAGTTCGTTGTCCAATATTAAGCGCATCAGCTACGCGTTCAACCACTGACGTTATAGGTAAAATTGGCCCTCCATTTTGAGCTTCACGATCGAAATAGTTACGAAGGCGTATTACGAACTCACGTGTCTGACTATTTAGAACAGTTCTCTGCGTACGTTCGGTCATATCGACGAAATCCACAACAAAGGGCTTGAACAGAGTCCAAATTAACGAGCAAGGGTCAACAGTAATGCAGTATCAATATTTGAAATCCAAAGCCAGGTCAAAACTATATCACAATCGCATTGCACTGACAGTTTATACTTTTCGAAGCAACGTCAATTCGAAACTGCTTTGTTTTGCATTGAGCATTGACGCGAGTTTGCCGGAGGTAGTAGTTGTGCTAGCCAGCGATCCTATGTGACGATCGTATTAGATTCCATTTTTAAAAATTTTCAATTTAGAAAACCAAATGCCGAGTTGTGGTATATATCATATAAAAATAAAAATTTTACCTTTTGTATGAAACAGCTGATATTTTTTTGCGATTTCAGAGGTTTGTCCACATAGTGAAAATTGTTCATATTCACAAGTACATTCACCCCTTAAATGGTGCAAACTGATTTTTCTACACTTGTATACATTTTAGAAATCAATTTAATAAATAAATTTTGAGTCCTAAACCTAAAACTACATTCGATAAAATTTATGAATCTCTGCACATCACTATCGTCAATAAAGTAATACAATTATTTCCTTCAAAGTCGTTATCAATTAATACGGAACTTCATGAGCGGACAAACGTCAAACCGGCCATTATAGCGTGCCGCTAGTGTAAACATGTGTTTTTTTTGACAGATTAACTACAAAACAGTTTTCTTCAAAAGCTCCAAACCAACTGAATTGAAGTTAAAATTAAAAAATTAATAAAAACGACGGAAGATTTTTCGTAGTTTACTACTATTAATAAATTAATGTCATCGTCTTACGTTTATACGGTGGAGCCGTGGGATAGACGCTCATTCAGGATGTTGGCCAACCTGCAATAAAAAACATTGTCATTAATCATTTCATTAATAATTCAATAAATAAAATGAAATCAAAGTTTTTCTTTATTACTTATATACTTTGTAGTGAATTTCAGTGTGGATTATTTAGACTTTAGAGCATATTGCGAGTAAAGTTTGGTATACAACTTATTCTATAGATATATAGTTCACGGTCAATCTGAAACGCAAACTTCAGATCACAATCGGCCCTAGAACAAATTGCACCACATGATTCGAGCCTGTGATGGGCTGACCGTTATAATACATGAGATGGCAAGCTAATCATACAGGATCACATGCTATCTTGATCTTGATCGCGATTCAGATTAGCTGTCGTACCAAGTCGTGTCAGTAGTCATTACAACACACAATAACAACACACAATAATACAATTAGTCAGCAATTAGACTGTTGATATTATCCAATTAATAATCTCTGTAGAGCTCGTGACAGTTAGAGTAGACAGTGGGATTATTCTCAACCCAAAAGCAACTTTTTCAACACGAAACTCAGCAGCAGTAGTAGGTATAGATAGTATTTAAATGTTTCCTCTTTGAACTTCGTTAGCACACAAATTTTCTAAGAATGTTATTTATGCTCATGCAATACTTTACCGAACGCGGCTAAAACTTTTATCGCTACCAAATCGAATGTCGTAAATCCCAAGTCTCGATCCATTGTTGTATCCACTGTACTTATATGGGAGCGGCCAAAATAAATCACGAGCAAAACCATATCGGCAGAATCGAAGACTATCAGACTATCTCTCGGATCGACCGCGGGCTAAATCGAGAGATACGGGGTATTACGCTATTGAATTAGCATTACCACTGTTCACAATATCGTTCTATTTGAAACACGTTACATTTATCATTGGTCGTATTATTTTAATATTGTATTGAGAGTCCTTTTGAAGAGGTGATCGTGCGAGATTTTGCCTCCGATAGAAGATACTCCCTGAAACTCCTCATGAGCAGTTATAAATGAATCGATGCCCGGAAGCTACCTGATGATGACTGTTATAGGTATGTATATTTTTACACTTGAAGTTGCAAGATAGCCATTTGCTCACTTTTCAGATGGTATTAATGACTCTATTAAATCTTATACGATTTTATTTTGTGGTAGACCTCTTCATCGATTCGATTGAACCTGAGTTACCAAAGTTACTCTGCCAACTGTCACCTGTTGAACGGGTGATTGAACTTTTACAGCTTCTATGTCCCCCATGTTAAGCAGAAGGCGTTTACAGTATCGCAGCGTTTGAAACTATTTTTAGCGCGCGCGATTCTCGCGAACTTTCTCAATCTATTTCCACCAAGCTTTGTGAAATGTAATTTAAAAGTCTTATAATGAATGAAAAATAATCAATGTTGATTCAGTGTTTTTAACTGCCTGACTGCCATGACTTTAGTTTCAAGCTCTTTTAAAAGATTGTTTGGATGTGGTGGACATGAAGAAACAGAACTATACACAGCGTCGAGATCTTCGGCTTTTATTAGAACTAGGTCTATAAATCCATTAGCAACCCATCAACGGCTCACTACTGAGCGCAGGTCTCCTGTCAGGTCTATAAATGCATGGCATTAAATATAAGGAAGACAAATATTTTGCGGTTTTAGATGTTCTATTACTCAGATAGCACAGCGTTGCGAAATTATGTGGTACTAGATGATGCCCGCGACTTCATCCGATTGCGATTTTAAACTTCTTTTCTTAAATTTTTTTCCAAAAATTATCCGATTTTGCTTTGGATATCAAACTATTGATTAAGAAGATCTAATGAAAGTGCAGGTTGTAAACGCTAAACAGTTATATAAATTCTAACAGTATCTCGTAGTGAGAATAAATGGGAGTGCGCTCTCATCTGTAAGTGTTATCTGCAATCAGAGTCGCATTAACACGAATAGTGCTAATTATTGTGGAAACTCGAAGAAAGCTCGCTAATGCTTAGACGCCATTTTGTATTTACTAGAGTCATAGAATAACTAAGAACAGCTTAATACCACATTATAGTTATAGTTATATTGACTACTTCATTTTATTCATAAACTAGACTATACGAAGCCGATAAGAGCGGTGATATCCCAGTGGATAAAACGTCGGCCTTTTAATAATTAAAAGGAAGGCCAATGGCTTTACTGCTCTAACATAGAAGCGCTTAATCATCGAATACACAAAAAATATTAACATTGAAAATGTATATAATATCAAATACAGTGAATTACTCAACCCGCAAAAGAAATTGTCACGACGAAAAATTAAAAAAAAAAACGAATAAAACGAAATAAAGTAAGTAATAATTAATATAAAAGTAACCTACCTAGATGTTCTAAAAGTTGATGATTCATGCTATATTTGATAACTGGACGCTATTAATAGTCTATAAATAACGTTCCATAAGATATGCGTAATGAACCTAACCAGATGCAAATTACAAGTGAAACCGCGATAAATATCGTCATAGATGAGATCTTCGGCTTTTATGAGAACTAGGTCTATAATTGCATGGCATTAAATATAAGGAAAACAAATATTTTGCGGTTTTAGATGTTCTATTATTCAGATAGCACAGCGTTGCGAAATTATGTGGTACTAGATGATGCCCGCGACTTCATCCGCTTGGATTTAGGATTTTTAACTCCCGCGGGAACTCTGTAATTTTCCGGGATAAAAAGCAGCCTTGTGTGTGTTAATCCTGAGTATGAGCTATCTTCATTCCAAATCAAATCAGTTCATTCGTTTTGGCGTGAAAGAGTCCATCGTCGCAAACTTTCGCATTTATATATTAGTAGGATAGAAGGAAGTACGATGTAATTAAAGAAACCTTATAAACTTTCGGTAGTAGAAATATTAATGATCCTATAAAGAAGCAGGTGTAGCCTAGTTTCACTGGTTGAGCATAGGCATTAGGCAGTAGTAGTTGGATGGGTGGACTTTGGGGATCCAAATTGAACCTTTCTGTCTCTTAAGTATCGTTACTTTAAGCCAATAATATAAGTAATGGAAATGGAATAGAATAGATCGATTTAAGCCAACAAGTAACGATTTACTTACGGCTTACGTTAAGCCATCGTTACTTATTATTACCACTTAAGTGATAGCACTTGAGACAAAATTCCGTACCCTTAGTTGAGTTGCATGCGGAAGGATCAGAGAAACTATCGCATTATTAACAAAGCACCTACCACTATTTAATTAATAGAATGGAGCCCCACAGAAATGAGGAATGAGCGCAAAGCGAAAAGTATATCTACATAGAGAAGGACGATACTGAACGATTAAAAAATAATTTTGGTAGTCACTCAACTTTTGTAATTTCTAAATTACGAAAGCTAATATTAAAATAGTTTTGACGAAAGCATTTGATAAGATCAATGACACTTTGATCTGATAAAGTACCTAGGTGTCAGCGTTTTAGATGCACACTTAGTTAAGAGATGTCTAACAAAAGTTGGGTTGGGCGATTATTTTGAGAAACTTACTCGTAGCTTGAAATGTTTTTGTGTGCTCGAAACACGATGACTGACAGCGGTTATGCAAGTCTGTTCAAAAGCTGTACAAGAATTGTCGTAATCTACTCTCGTACGTACCTATGTATGTCCACAACTTCGAATCAACAATTCAATACACGCAGTCAAAGAAGGCTAACTTTTCAACTACTAACCGCACAGGTACATAAGTTAAGGCTTTTTTGTTTTATTATACAATAGACGTATGCTTGATCACAATCACAAGATGGAAAGCGATGACGCAATTTAAAATAAAAAGCTTAAGCTTTTTGTTTGGTATAGAATATTATAACTTGACGAAAACATATCCAAATGTATTTAATTACGTTTTTGGACTGAGTAAATTGATTTTAGCTTTACAGTTTTGTCGGTTAAAGTTTACTTGTAGATGATGAATAGGCCCTTAGTAAGCTTAAACTGTTTTCTTACACTGTCAGTATAATTACAATTTATAACGGATAATCTTAAATTATTTTAGAAAAATTGTAATGTAAGTATTGGAATCTAAAATCGAGTAATCTTTTTGAAATCTCGTTCGTCTAAAATTATCAGTTACCTACATGATAAAGATGCTACGAGTAAAAGCGCATTATACTTGAGTAAATAAGCTTTCTAGTACATTAATGGCTTTACGGTGCCAAGTATGCAAATAGATGTACGTGTGCCAAATTGAACAAGTGTTTTTAAGTAAAGATGTCTCAATAATATCTGATGGATCCTTATAAATCTAAACATAGATAAAATGTCAAATAGAAAAATATTTTAATACAAAGAATATGAGATAACTTTAATTCTTTTAAATGACCAGTAGGAGAGATGCAGATTAAGGTGCATTATACGGGATCTGCCCGCGAAATTTTAATTTAATTTGGTTTTTCGCAATTTGTAAACTAATACGACAAAGTAGGCTTATGGCATTCTAATTGCGCCAGTGGCAGTATCATCTTCACAGGTTTATATAAAAATCTTTACTTGAAAGTGTCCACTTATCCTGTTTAAGAAATTAGTCAGAATATCGGCTAATTTTTGAGTAACTCAAGCCCAACTCGATATTTTGATTAATTTTATAAACTACTTTCAAGTAAAGATTTTTATATAAACCTGTGAAGATGATAGGTACTGCCATTGGCGCAATTAGAATGCCATAAGCCTACTTTTTCGTAATTAGTTTACAAATTGCGAAAAACCAAATTAAATTTGAATTTCGCGGGTAGACCCGTATAATCATCCTTAATAAAACGATACGATGGAATTCAAGTTAGCCGATATAACTATATTATTTTAAGATCTTTGCCGAGATGATATCAAAGTAGCCTCCGTGTTATGTTTAAAGCTTGTGGTAAAGAATGTTGATGATAATGACAAAATCGTTTTTATAAAAACAAATACATTGCACTTGCAATTTGCAAAGGCTATATCTATTAGGTAGGTACTTAAATAATACACTCTTCACCATGTGACGAGTTCGGAATTGGTATCCAGTATCCACCCATCCTCAAATGTTTACCCTTTTTTAGATAGAGTAGTCAAAATGTTAGACTCAAAGGTTAATAAAATATGTACCTTCAAGTATTTATTAAACTTGCTACCAAAAATAACCAAAAACCAAGCCCAAATCAAACAGATTTAAATGACTGATCAACCAAATCAGAAATCATAGATTATACAGATCTCATAAATATAGTCTTATAAGCTCGAACTAGAACCGGTATTCACGCCGCGCTCTACTGGCGCTATTCTAATTATTGATAAACTTTATCATGTGGAATTCTTTAATAACAAATTATGTTCGAGAGAACGTATAAATATCATCGGAAATGCCAATTTAGAAATTATTGAAATGAGACAGTGATCGAAATCAAATTATAATTAAATTATTATTAATAATACTATTAGATGGCGCTTTTAAATTGTTGAGACCGTGTTCTTTAAAATACATATTTTGATTCTATCGTGAGAATGTTTATTTTTGAGACAGTAGGGTAGACTGGGTACGGTTGTAACGGGGTACGGTTGAAACAACTCAAATATTTCCAAAACTATACACAACACAGGAAGGGTTACAAGGGGAGAGGCACGCGGATTTCAAGTGCCAACATGATTCACAGTGTTGCGTCGCACTCTGCGCACTTATTACGTTTAAAAGAAAGCCCATTGTGTTTTTTCAACCAAAAGTAAGTATTTTTGATGAGTTTCTTTCTGATATAGCGTGACTACTAATATAATTTTCATATTTGAGTATTAACATACGCAATTGTTGTATTTTAGAGATTATAATAAGCTAGTTAGTTTTTGTATACGTAATTTGGCTTCATGCCTGTGACCTTTTTATTGCCAAAATAGGTGGTGGGTACGGTTGTAACGATTTTGATGGGTACGGTTGTAACATTAGTTTTATTATATTTTTGCATTGCAGATGCATAGGAAACGCGTAAGAAAGACTTCGAGAGGTGAAAGCGACATATTGTTGTACAAGAACGCCCATGATGAAAGGGACCTGCTGTTCATGAGCAATCAGAAACTATTCCGTCCACAAGCAGAACATTTGAGTTCGCACCTGAGGCATTACGGCCCTTCCTCAAAGCTCCTCCTAGGAAAATAAGAACCAGAGGTCTAAAAACCAAAAAATCGGCTATTTACACAGATAGGCACTCCTGAAAAGAAAGCTGTTAGAAGAGAATATACAGAGTGGCAGAAAAGATTGAAAAATAAGAAAACGAAGAAAAACGTGAAATTTGAATCTAATGGCAAGACCACCAACGCAAAGGGAAAGGTGAAGGAAACAAAGAAAATAAATTTAATAAATACACCACCAGATTCTTCAGAAGCCGAAGAATATTATTGCTTTCTTTGCCTGGAAACTTATTCAACGAGTCGGTCTGTAGAGCGTAACGTAGCCTGTACAGATGGGAGTAGATATTACATATGCCATAACTGCAGAGAGTCTGATTATGTATAGGAAAAAATAATTAATTGTTGTTTTCAGTTTAAACTTAGATTTTATTGACTATTTAATTTTGTTTTATTTAATAATTAGAGATTATGTTCATTTGGTGAGACTGATGATGCATAGGGGAAACATTATCTATTTTGTAAATTTATTTTTATTCTAAAAATTATCTAAATAACTATTAAAAATGTGCCTAAGATATGGCGATATTTTAGGTAAAGTACTTTTTAGCGTTTTTTAATAGTAAAGTTGGTTTAAATACTTCAATTCTGTATTGTTTCTGCTTGTTACAACTGTCCCCCATCACTGTTACAACCGCCCCTGGTATGGGGTCGATTGTAACAATCGCACACACTCAATAAAACTACTCATTTCTGCTAAATTGTTTCACCTGTGCATGTGATTTTGATATTCATTTAAAGAAAAATAACCTGGCTATCATCTCAAATGCTATAACCGTTGTTTAAAGCAATATTGGCAATGCTGTGGGTGTTCAAAGGGAAATTGTTACAACCGTACCCAGTCTACCCTACATACAACATTATTTTCCGTAGAATATAAGAAGTAACCCCTTGAGTTATCCTGTCGGAGAACATTATTCTGTATTAAACTAGCGGCACGCTATGATGGCCGGTTTGACACATTACAATAGTGATGTGGAATGTCAATTTATTCTCGAACAAAAAACAATTAAGTTTTGTTTTTGTACCTGATTAAATAGGTTTAATAAAACAAAAATGTATATGTTTATTTAATTTATTTGAACGAACTGAATATTTGAATGAAAATGAATATACATACTTTATATGCACACAAGAAACATATGAATACAAAAGATACCAAAAAAGGTGCCACAAAAGGCCATAATTAATCAGATTCGTCCATACTACTATTTTCACTGTCGTCACTGCTATCATCACCTACATTAATAATTATATGTTCGTTTTCTATAATATTATCTATTTTCACATCTCTTTCATAATCTTCCCTTATTAATTTAACAGTTCTATTCACAACCTTTTCCCAGTCTCCTTTAGTCACATGTTCACAAGCTTCTTCTAATAATTTTAGCATTTTTTTTGTGGTAAATGGGGGTTCTGTATTGTGTCTTGCAGCATATCCCTTAATTTGAGCCCACACCAACTCAATCGCATTATACTCACAATGGTAAGGCGGTAACCGTATAACTCTGTGCCCATGTTCTAATGCTATTTCGTCAATGACGTATCGGATCTTGGTTGGTTTGTTTTCTTTTAAAAGATGTACTAATTCCGCTTTTAACATATTCATGTTTGCATCTACGCCATTTTTACGAAGCCATGCGACGATATCAGCTTTCTTTTGGGATTGGGCAGGTGGCTTGTCAATTTGCATCGAGTGGTATGGGGCGTTGTCCATAATTATAATAGATGGTTCAGGGAGGCTACACAACATTGAGGTAAACCATTCAGTAAACTTTTCTCCATTCATGTCTTCATGATAGTCTCCAGTGGTTTTTGACGCAAAAGCCATGAGAGAACCTTCGACAAACCCGTTGATGGTTCCGGCGTGACAAATTATAAGTCGCGATCCTTTTCCTACAGGAACTTTGGAAGTAGATGCTGCTGTGTCATCGTTCCAAGAACGGCCTACAGTATGGTTAGCATTAAGCCATGTTTCATCCAAGAACACAACATTTTGCCAATTTTTGATTTCTTTCACTTGCCGTAAAAAAGTATACCTTGCCATCGCTATATCAAATCTTTCCATCAATATTTTGCGTTTGTAACATTTTTTGTATCGAAATCCAATGGTCTTCAAAATCTTCGTTAAAGAACTTTCCCCACCGAAGAATAATCCAGCTTCCTTCAGTGAATGCACCAACTTTTTTCTTGTTGGATACTCCTTCTGTAAATAGTAGCCGTAAACATGTCTTCGGATAGCATCGGCATCAAAGCTATCGATGCCTACGACTGGTTTTGCTCGTTTTCTCTTTTTTGGTGTGTGAAGTTTATTTTCTTCTGTGCCAGTCTCGCCATATTTTTTTTTAGTTATCCGTCTAACAGTTCGTTGTCCAATATTAAGCGCATCAGCTACGCGTTCAACCACTGACGTTATAGGTAAAATTGGCCCTCCATTTTGAGCTTCACGATCGAAATAGTTACGAAGGCGTATTACGAACTCACGTGTCTGACTATTTAGAACAGTTCTCTGCGTACGTTCGGTCATATCGACGAAATCCACAACAAAGGGCTTGAACAGAGTCCAAATTAACGAGCAAGGGTCAACAGTAATGCAGTATCAATATTTGAAATCCAAAGCCAGGTCAAAACTATATCACAATCGCATTGCACTGACAGTTTATACTTTTCGAAGCAACGTCAATTCGAAACTGCTTTGTTTTGCATTGAGCATTGACGCGAGTTTGCCGGAGGTAGTAGTTGTGCTAGCCAGCGATCCTATGTGACGATCGTATTAGATTCCATTTTTAAAAATTTTCAATTTAGAAAACCAAATGCCGAGTTGTGGTATATATCATATAAAAATAAAAATTTTACCTTTTGTATGAAACAGCTGATATTTTTTTGCGATTTCAGAGGTTTGTCCACATAGTGAAAATTGTTCATATTCACAAGTACATTCACCCCTTAAATGGTGCAAACTGATTTTTCTACACTTGTATACATTTTAGAAATCAATTTAATAAATAAATTTTGAGTCCTAAACCTAAAACTACATTCGATAAAATTTATGAATCTCTGCACATCACTATCGTCAATAAAGTAATACAATTATTTCCTTCAAAGTCGTTATCAATTAATACGGAACTTCATGAGCGGACAAACGTCAAACCGGCCATCATAGCGTGCCGCTAGTGTAGTGGTTATCAATAAAAACTTCAACCACACAAACGGTAGTTCAATGGCGTTCTATAAATTTCCTGAGTCTGCATCCTTGAGAGTGCTCCATAACGATAAAAATAGTGCAATAATATAATTATTTTTAATTTGTTTATAATTAGTGTTATTTGGACAATGTCCGTTTGCTAATGAAATTAAAAAAATCTAAAAGTCAGACTTTTAGATTTTTTATTTTTTTTTTAATTTAATTAGAACGGACATTGTCCACGTCACGCTAGGCAAGTTCGCAGTTGGCCAGCGTGATGGATTATGACCTAAATAAACCCTTTTCAGTCAGAGAGAAGATCCGACGGTTTGAGACGACGATAATGATAAGTTTAGCCAATCAATTACAAGTAATTGCTATCGTTAAAAAGGATCGGTTCGTTAATATGAATATTTTAATAGAAGAGTTAAAAGCTATAAAGAAGCCGGCTGATCAAATAGAGCTCAATAAGGAAACGTAGGTAACGCGCCACATTAATATCTTGAAACTTGCTTGAAACAGATATACTTAATCGTAAATAATATTAAAAGTGAAAGTTCCAATTCAATATATTCTAGAATACATTATTATGACTGGATATTATAATAATTGATATAATAATACACTTTCTGTAAGATCTAGTCGTATGAAAGACCACTTGTTAATAATGGTAATTTACTGTTTGTGAGTAAATAAGATTCATGTACAATACGCACATTCCGAATCAGGGTGGTATTAGTAGATTCAAATTTGATGAAGCACTTTTAAGTTTATTTGATTAAAATTTTTTTATTAAATCCTATTCCAATCTAATAAAAGCTGAACCTGGTTCCTATCACATCTAAAACGTTTTCTTCTTTGACTTTTTAAATAGGACATTCCTCCCGTTTCAACGAAATATTTTCGACCTATGTAAGCAATTGAACCCTTTATTTTATTGTTACTACATACTTTCATAATACAATGATGTAGAAGCGGACGTCGCAGACTCGCAGGGCGGGTTCGGCGCCCAGTTTTACTATAAAAAACTTGAGAGGTGTCAAGGGACACCCGGATGGAACGAAGTTCCTTTCGATTAATTAATTTGGCATTGTGTAATGTAATGTAATTTGCATATTTTTAAGTTATGTGTGGAATTTTCCCCTAATTTTTTATAACTTATTTTTAAGTTATAAAAAATTGGGGAAAAATTCCACATGTAGAAATTATTTAAAATAAAATTGAAAATAGAAAATTCAGTCTGTCGAGCTGGGATTCGAACCATCGACCTTTAACTGTTTAGCGACTGTAGAAACCAAAAGGCTACGGAGATCTAATATTGTAGTGTGAAAATATTGAACACAATGCCAAATTCACATTCAAAAAGTACCTAATTTTTATACCGGAAGAACAAAAGGTTCCCAGGGGATATTTACAACTTAATACCAAGTTGACTACCTACGTCACGAGCAAAAGCTATTATGTGATATTACAGAGAAGCATTTTATTCTTTCATTCATACAAACCGACGTCAGAGTTGCGACCTTTTGCAGGCCATATCTAAATAGGGATTCCTAAATCAATTTCACGTAAAATCCATTACATAGTCTCCCGTGACGGGATGTGATAGCAACTGACGTGCATTTGAATCGCATAAATAGAATTTCAGCGTGGAGTTGAGACGTATGTTATTTCTATGGGTGCCTTTCTCATAAATGGTTTAAAATTAAAGATCGTGACTCGTGGTGTCGGCGATTCAACACAACATGTATCTATTTGAATCAGCAGGGCGACCGGCTAAGAAATATATCAATCATTAAAGGACAGCATCAATGTCAAAACATGGTTTTGGCTCCACGTATCATTGATACAGTCCTTAAAGGATCGTTGAGGACAAAAAAATGTTTTGACATTGATGCAGTACACTATCGATACAATTTTTGTATGAACATTGCTGAAAATTGGTTCCACGTAAGACTTTTGAAGTAAGATGTCGTATAAGGACTACGACAAAAGTTACGTCAAAATAGGCTATCATTGATACAAGCCGTGAGGTGTTCCTATCGGTGACATAAGGTGCCTACTAATAGTTTTACTACTCATATTTTCTGTTAAAGTGTTTTAAAAAGCTTTATTAAATAATTTGTCAAATTAGCAAAGCAATTAGTAGTATTTTAAGAAGTATGTTTAATGTTAAAATCATTGAAGAATAATTTTTAGATTTAAAGGTTACTTTTTGACACTTTCGTAAGTTTATGGATAGTTTAAAGAGCATGGAACTAGGAATTACGACTACGTCTAATTAAAGAGTAATCTCTGGTTTGCCGTCTGAAAGTTTGTTACGAAGTAGGTATAAAGTTTAAAAATCTGAAATCATAAAAATAGTTTGGTGTTTGGGTGGCATCAAACTCCAGTTGTTATCATTTTTGTATTAATTAACGTAGTCGTAATTTCTAGTTCCATGAACTAGCCCCATAGGTTAGGTAAAGTATTACGTATGATTTATCTATATACTTAGTTAATATTCAATAATAATTTGCGCCTGGGTAAATTCTGTCTGTGATGCGGGAATAAGTTTTAGTTTTCGAAATAGAAATAGAAATGTTTTTTATTCAAATAAACTTTTTTACAAGTGCTTTTGAATTGTGAATGAGTCTACCAAGTTTTATATGTGTTTATGTGTAAGAAGTACCATCTTATTTAAATACTTAAATATTGCATAAATTATTTGCAGATATTAAATATTTAATTCAAAGGCAATTATAATTAACTATGGCAGTTATTAATTATTTCAATAAAAAAAAAACTTGACTATGGTTCAAACGCTCGACGCGCGGAGCCACTAAACAAAAGAAGAAGAAGAATTATTTGAATTGGTATAACGCAGTAAAATTTGGAAGACTGCTATGGCCGTATAGATTGCTAGATTATCATAGATATTCAAATTAGTCGGATTATACGTATGACCCACCACTAAAATATCGATAGTCACCTGATTGCGACTTATTGCTACACTCCTGAAAAAGCTTACGCGGTACCGGTTATAAGGACTGTAACGATAACGATCCTTAAGGTGGTAAAAGCATGCGACAGGCGATTTTTGGTGAGCTTTGTGAGGAAAACTATAAGTTCAATTTGAATAATTTCAAAATAATATGTAATTTGGGTCTATTATCTAAATTAACTTTGAGGTGGAAACACGATTGGAAAAAAAAATCTCGATAGAAAGTTTTCCCAAACTTTGCTCCAATAATCTCCTTTTTTTTCGTTTTAATCGGAAACGGTAGGTTTTTTTCCTGCTATTTTTTTTATTTGTGTTGATATAAATATTTACTAAAAGCGGTTTGAACTATTCTTTGATAATTAGCATTCATAATTTTTTTTAATCAATTTAACACTTATTAAAGATTTTTTCAATTCCCGCCCCCTGAATCTATAACTTCCATCTCTTTCCTAGCACTGCAAAGTATATAGTCCCATCACTATCGTACAACCCGCCCATTTTTAACCAGTTAACTGAAGGCTATTGCCAGCGTTGGACGTGTGTCCGGATTTGCCAGGATAATATGTATTTTTTTTCGGTTAGGAAAAAATTAAAAATGCCTTGATGGCGCTTGAAAATAGCAGGTTGTAACTACTCGGCGACCAAAAAATAAAATACGAGACTTTTATCGTAAAACTTTACGAGAAAGAGCAACGCCATCTACTGGTCATTGACTAAACGACTAAGCAACATGATATAAAATTGGTTTGTTAAAAAGTTCGACGGAAATATGATTTGCGTGATGCCTTCGATTATTTCACAGACTTCTCCGTAGAGTGTCTAGTGTGGTGGCGAGGGTGACGGAGTGAATCCAATTGTTCAGGGTTCGAATTCTTACTTCAGATTATGTCTTTGTTTATTTTTTTTTATTTACCATAATAAAATAAAATTGAAGTTTCTGCTTGTAATGTCAAGATAACAGGTTTATATAACTAAATGCATATTATGAAAGTAAATATGGTACTCTATGTGAATACTTAGTCTAGGTGTGTCGCGCTACTAAAGAACGAAAAAAATCGGCCAAGTGCGAGTCGGGCCTCGCTCTTTTAGGGTTCCGTTCATTTAATTTTTATTATTTGTTGTTATAGCGGCAATAGAAATACAAAATATGTGAAAATTTCAACTGTCTATCTATTACGGTTTACGAAATATAGGCCGCTGACAGACGGACGGACAGCAGAGGCTTAGTAATAGGGTCCCGTTGGCACCCTTTGGGGTACCTAAAAACAGGCCAATGAAAATATGCCAGTGTGCGTGACATGAGTGCCGCGCATGCGCGGCGTGGATTACTGAGCGTGCGTAATAATACCAGGTACAAGTAGTTCCAATAAAATGGGGACAATTATGTCATTAAATTTTTTTTAAATATTATATAAAAATAAAATTAATACTTTTTTATTTATTATCATAAAACAATAATTTTATTAAATTAAATAATATTAAATAATATTAACTCTAATGACTCATAGTATATAATATTTTGTATAAGGTAATTAGGGTTTTGTATTAGGTTTCCAAAATTTTAAAAAATCAGCCCCATATTGAATTTATTTGTTACTAGCTGATGCCCGCGACTTCGTTCGCGTGGATTTAGTTTTTAAAATCAGGCGGGAACTCTTTGATTTTCCGGGATGCCTGTCACCCTCCATTCTCAACTATACCTATCCAAAAAATCACATCAATCCGTAGCTTTGTTGCAGCGTGATTGACGGACAAACCAACAAACAAACACACTTTCGCATTTATAATATTACTCGCAGCATTGTTAATGATGATTCAAAGAAAAAACATATTACTGATGATATTATCAATTACGTTTAGCTATCATTTTTATAATTGTCATTTTTACCATACCTAACCAAAGACAAAATTACGTTTAGCTGCAATTTACGTTTTGTTATTCCACTGTCATTTGCGTTTTAACTATACCACGTTTTATAGTGACATGACGGAAACGCGGTCGAACGGGATAAAAATCCTATGTCCGTCTCCTGGTTCTAAGCTAACTCTCCACCAATTTTCAGCCAAATCGGTTCATCTGTTCTTGAGTTATAAATAGTGTAACTAACACCACTTTCTTTTATTTATATAGATTGCACCGATGTCGTTCAAAATCGATATTTTGGGTTCCCTAGCGTCAAAAGAGAGGAAATGCTTGCCAAAATTTTAAAAAGTCAGCGCCATATTGAAATTCTTTGTTATTGCACCGATGTCGTTCAAAATCGATATTTAGGGTCCTCTAGCGTCAAAAAAGAGGAAATGGTTGCCAACATTTTAAAAAGTCAGCGCTATATTGATATTCTTGGTTATTGCATCGATGTCGTTCAGAATCGATATTTTGGGTTCCCTACCGTCAAAAGAGAGGAAATGGTTTCCAAAATTTTAAAAAGTCAGCGCCATATTGAAATTCTTTGTTATTGCACCGATGTCGTTCAAAGTCGATAATATTTAGTGTCCCCTAGCGTCAAAAAAGACGAAATGGTTGCCAAAATTTTTAAAAGTCAGTGCCATATTGAAATTCTTTGTTATTGCATCGACGCCGTTTAAAATCGATATTTAGTGTCCCCTAGCGTCAAAAAAGACGAAATGGTTGCCAAAATTTTTAAAAGTCAGTGCCATATTGAAATTCTTTGTTATTGCATCGACGCCGTTCAAAATCGATATTTTGGGTTCCCTAGCGTCAAAAGAGAGGAAATGGTTGCCAAAATTTGAAAAAGTCAGCGTTATATTGAAATTCTTTGTTATTGCACCGATGTCATTCAAAATCGATGTTTAGGGTCCTCTAGCGTCAAAAAAGAGGAAATGGTTGCCAACATTTTAAAAAGTCAGCGCTATATTGAAATTTTTCGTTATTGCACCGGTGTCGTTTAAAATCGATATTTAGGGTTTCCCTAGCGTCAAAAAGATGAAGTGGTTGCCAAAATTTTTAAGTCAGCGCGATATTGAAATTCTTTGCTGACTTTTTAAAATTTTGGCAACCACTTCGTCTTTTTTGACGCTAGGGGACCCTAAATATCGATTTTGAATTACGTCGATGCAATAAAAAAGAATTTCAGTATGGCTTTTTTTTTATACATTATCATAGGCACACGCTTGACCACTATCACACCCGATTGAAAGTGATGATGTGGCCCAAGGTGGAACGCGTTTGCCTAGAAGATGCCTATTCACTCTTGCTTTAATGATACCCAAATTGAATGTGTTAGGAAACACAGATCTCGGAAGAGCGTTCCAGACCCTAGCCATGCGAATCAGAAATGAAGACTTGAACCGCTTCGTGCGCGTGGATGGTATATCAACGATATAGGGATGGAAGACCCTCCGATGTCTTGCAGTGCGGTGGTAAAAAGGTGAAGGGGGGACAAGGTCGAAGAGCTCCTAAGCACAATCACCGAAATATATCCTATAAAACACCGATAAGCCGGCAACTTTACGGCGGTGATCGAGGCTCTGAAGTTTGGCTAAGAGTGATGAGTCCTTGCTAATGAGTTTCCTAGCTCGACGATCTACAGCATCTAGTGCCGCAAGTTGATACTTAGCGGAGCCTTCGAAGAGGTGACTGCAGTACTCCATGCATGACCTGATCTGGGCTTGATATAATGTAAGCAGTTGTTGTGGCCGTGAAGTACCGCTTCACCTTATTAAGGAAGCCTAGTTTTTTGGCGGCAATCTTGGCCTTAGCTTCAATGGCTCTTCCAAAGTTTATAGTAGCCGAGATGTCGAGACCTATGAGATCAATGTGGTCGGTGATTGGTATGGATATATTCCTGAAAATGGGAGCCAAGGTGAAAGGGCTCCGTTTAGCTGAGAGCAGGCACGCCTGTATTTTTTTAGCATTAAGCTCCACCAGATTGGCGACACCCCAATCAGAGACTTCTTTGAGTTTAAACTCTAGAGTTTAAACACTCAGAGAGGCGATGGTAGAACGCTTAAGCGTTCTACCATCGCCTCTCTGAGTGCATTAATCTCAGTGCTGTTTGTACGTAGACTGGACATATATCTCTCCGTTACAGTAAAAAAAAGTGCAATAACAAAGAATTTCAATATGGCACTGACTTTTTAAAATTTTGGCACCATTTCGTCTTTTTTGACTCTAGGGGACCCTAAATATCGATTTTGAACGACATCGGTGCAATAACAAAGAATTTCAATATGGCGCTAAATTTTTAAAATTTTGGTAACCATTTCCTATTTTTGATCCGAGGGAACCCTAAACCCTATTCCCAACTCTATTGATTAATCGCTAAATCGCTAAAAGTCAATCGCCAATCGCTGTCGCTAAAAGTAGCCTGTCTACTTTCTCCCGGTAAAATATTCGTATAAAAAAATAAAAATTAAAATAAAGACGAATAAAAGGAAAATAAAAAAAACGAAAAAGTGAAAAAAATAAAAAAAAAATAAGAACTGCCTTGTTCTTGAGTCTGAATAACGATGGGGAAAATTTCGAAATTTATAATTTCTGAAATATCTCAAATCTGGTCTGGTGGGAGGCTTCGGCCGTGGCTAGTTACCATTCTACCATCAAAGATCGCTAAACGATTTAGCGTTCCGGCACGATAACGTGTAAAAATGTAATAAATCCAAGCTTATCCCCTTCCAAGTTAGCCCGTTACCATCCAAACCGCATCGTCACTTACCATCAGTTGTGATCGTAGATCTAGGACTGTCTTGGGAAGGAAATTTAAAAGTGACATTATCCGCAATCGCCTTTCGAATATTATCGGTATAGTATTAGGGAAATTTTGGGTTCGTAACTGGCCACACAGAGCAAATGGCGAACTCTAATTTGATTATTTTCTAAAAATTTCAATTTATTATTTTGCAGGACAGGTGATGTTATTGATTGTTTTAGATCGTCATTTTTAGTGTTTTCACATTTTAACCACAAAAATCGCCATTTTAATATGAAACATTGATGAAATAAGCCAACGCTTGGGCCGATCGTGCCTCTCTATCGCTTGTTCCACGCTCTCGCTTGCACGCGCAGGCTCCGGCAGACCGTGACACTTTTTCGTGCGTGCAGCCGGTGTTCATCGATTTATAAGACGTTATCACGTCAAAAACAAATTATTGGCTCGCAATATTCACCTCTGCGATTTTTGACGCGTTCACAGGTTTGAGACTCCATCTTGTATATCTATTGCGGTACTTTTAACAAAACACAACAAATTTTTTTGTATGTCTGTCTGTCTGTTTGTTCCGGCTCATCTCGGGAATGGCTGGACTGATTTTGACGAGACTTTCTCTGGTAGATAGCTGATATTATAAACTTTGATTTGATACGCAACGGTTATAAGGCTACTTTTTACCGACTTTCAATAAAGGAGGAATTGTGTTTTTCTACCTACGAACATCGATATCTCCGAGATTTCCAACCTTTTTTAATTCACTGCGAAATGGTTTGTGAGATGGTCCTATAAAAATTACGGGTTCCAACTCCTCAATCCTGATGCTGCTCTCTCTCGTTCTCATACTTTTCCATAATATTATGTTTGAGTTTTTCGCGTGACACGCGCCGCGCAACGCCTCGCGTGTGCAAGGCGTATCCTTCTCGCGAAGCGTCGCGTTTTGATCGTACCTACAGTAAAAATAAAAATAAAACTCGTGAATGAATCGATTTGTTTGCGAGAATCGATTTTAAGATATTTTTTATAGATGTTTTTTAAACGACTATAAAGGCTAATACGGCATGGACTTCCACAGTCTTCGGTCTTGCGCTGCTTGAATCCAGCGGCTCCCTGCGACTCGCTTGATGTCGTCGGTCCACCTAGTGGGGGTCTGCCAACACTGAGTTTCCACCCCACTCCAGCACCTAGGGACCCCAACGACTAACAGCTCTTCGAACTATGTGGGCTGCCCATTTCCACTTCAGTTTCGCATGGTTTCGTGACTCGCTGAGCTATGTCGGTGACTTTGGTTCTCCTACGGATCTCTTCATTTTATTAAGTAGGTATAGTAATTGTTAACCAATTTACTTGTGACCTTATGTTATTCTTTAGATTTCTCATCTTCCAGATTGTGTATTAAGCTGATACCTTTAAATTTTCAAATAGAATAATATTATACCTACCTTTAATAAACCGTCTCCTGTATACGATAAAAATTGAGCATTTTTAAATAGTTATAATATTTATATATTTTGTAGGTATGTATTAAAAATATTTTTAAACAAAATAGTGCTTTTCTATATCAAATATTATTAAACATAAAAATGAAAGTTATTTATTTTTACCAGCGCCATCTATTTTATCTACGTGACCTCTTAGTACGTGAAGGGGGTGCGCCCCGCGGATGGGTTTTGGCCCCGCCTATTTTTATGAAGTACTCTCCAAATTCGAAACAATTTATTTTCCGTTTAGCGTCTTAAGGATATTTTTGGATGTGAGATGTGAGACAATAGTTACGTGGTCGACCAGCTGTTAGCAGTGTGTTTTGTATCAGAGACTGTAAGTACAATAGTGGGGTGTTTCAGACCCTATCTCTACCCTATCTATCAGAATCTAATATACATAAATTACGTGTCACGTTGTTTGTCCGCGATGGACTCCTAAACTACTGAACCAATTTTGATCAAACTTCGTAACTATCTGTAATTTGGTCCAACTTGAAAGATAGGATAGTTTTTTTATTAAGATAATTTATTCGTTTTATTTATATAGGTAAGTTGGCGGTACGAAGTTCGCCGGGTCAGCTAGTATATTATATTACTTATTTAATTTTTTATTGATTCAAAGTACTTTAATACATAACTATTAACTACATATTATGTAATGAAACGTTCGCTGATTCTAATAAATTAATTACATCTCTCTCATTAGGTACCATTAAATAAAGTTGCATAATATAATATGTGTATCCACTATCCATGCTACTACTGGTAGTAAGACTGGTCAGCGAATTTTACGACGTCATTTTTACTAAACTACTGTAGTAGTAGACCTGTGTAAAACTCAAAACTAATTTCAGTGGGAAAACCAAAACAATCAAATTTCCAATAACTCATTTGTTATTCACTCCTGAAAATAAATCAAGGGATTAGGTGTGCCGTGGAGTCTAGGACAGACATACAATATCAGGATTAATTATGATAAATAGAGGGTCAAAACCATACCTTGTATGTTGTATGAACCATTTTATAGAACACTTGCACAGTTTTATTTCAAAAATTTAACCTATCATTTATTGATAAATAATAATAACGTCTTTCATTCCCCTTTAAACTTGATAGCAATTAAAGCTTAACATATTTGCAAGCTTACTCACTTTTACAAGCTGCATCTGCCTACATTATAAGCAGACGACAATATGTCTAGGCTCATACAAACTACAAAGACTCTTTACATGTTACGCGTAGGCGGCGTAGGTAGCGGAATTACCAAAAGATAAAACGACTACCGTCAATGTCCAATCAAAATTAAACTCTATCCAAGTTCACACAGAGTCAACATTCACAAACAAATCTGGTAGGTATGTCTAATCGTACTGTGATCTGCTTTGTGCACGCGTAGGACTGCCCACCCGTTATTAGCAGCTAGACTTTGTTGGCATTTAGTTCAGGCAGATTGAGACAAATTCTACATTGGGTTCGGTTTCTAGATAGCGACAGGTATAGGAATAGATATAAAATACTAAATACTAATAGGTAAGGAAGAGCTGATGGTCGTTGGGGTCCTAAGGTGCTGGAATGGCGGCCCCGCACCGGGAAGCGCAGTGTTGGCAGACCCCTCACCAGGTGGACCGACGACATCAAACGAATCGCAGGGAGCCGCTGGATCTAGGCGGCGCAAGACCGAGGCCTGTGGAAGTCCATGCAAGAGACCTTTGTCCAGCAGTGGACGTGTATCGGTTGATAAAGAAGAAGAAGAAGAATAGGTAAGTAAGTATAGGTTGATGCTGGAGTGGCGACCCCGCACCGGGAAGCGCAGTGTTGGCAGGCCCCCCACTAGGTGAACCGACGACATCAAACGAGTCACGAACGAAACGAGACGATAGATACAGGTGGCGCAAAAGCAGACCTTTGTCCAATAATGGATGTCTAAATTGTGGTCAATAAAGAAGAAGATTTTTCAGAACGCCCTCATTACAAAATCAAGAGTAACATAAATAATATTATATCCTATTATACTAGCTATCCCGTGTATGTTATTAGCGTTATTATAGAAAACACAAATCACAGCGTATGCTAAGATAGCGACGCGTGAATAATTACTAAGTGCGCGCGCGCATGCAATGTGCGTCGCAGCTAGAGTTGCCATCTCTAAAATTTGGCAACCAGGACAAGACGCGTGAAAACCCCGGATTTTAGAGCCCAGAACCCGGACATGTCAACAGGTTTTTTTTAAACATAGTGTAATAAAAACTTACAGTCTAATAAAAAATTTAGTCACCTTTTATCATCATTTTGAATGTACCTAACAAAACAAAATCTTATTACAGTTTGTTACTAATTGTTTTAATAATGAGTTAGAAGTTTTCCTATTTAGAATTCCTAAAATAAAATACAAATTATTAATAATTACTCTGTTATGAAAACAAAACCTTATTAAAATATTAAACCTAACAAAATTCAATTGAAGAAAAGAGTTGCGGGCGGCCCAAGACTTTAAATTTTTAAACCCGCACTACAAATGAAGCCCCGCCCGGACGCTCCCCGAATGCCCTCTAAACTAGGACAAATCCGGGGAAACCCGGACGGATGGCAACCCTAGTCGCAGCTAGTGTTGTCAGATATTCCACTCTTGCCGAGACGTCCTGTTTCTCATGTCCGGTTCTTATATGTCAGAAATCCCATCCATGAGACGGCCCAAATCCCGCTTTTTCATCAATAATATGGTGCGTCAGGTCTTTAGGTACTTCAAATAAAATCGGGCAGTGGCGAAAGTAGTACTTAGTGTCATAGGCACACTAACAATGTGACTACGGAGTACGGAACCTACCTTAAGCGTATGCATGCACTTGATCACCTATTATTATTATTATCATCACATTTTGACGTATGAGTCAATCTAGTTACAGTCACAATAGGGCTAACTTGACTGACCTATAAATCCAAGTATAACGTCCAACCAGGAACTGCAACTGTCCCTTTCCAATGTACCCCGGAGCACATTAAGTGAGCGTGATAGAGCTATCAAGATAAACCCTCCTATCAGATGAGATGCAATCAAAGCACGCTTTAATATATTAGTATTAGCAGGCGTCTCATTATTTATTGCGAAATTTTCTATTGTAGACAATAGACTAAAACATGAACTCTAACGAGCTGCCCGATCAATTATATAGATAAGAAGAGAAAAATATAATAATTACCGAACTATAGTTATTGGACGGCTAATGAATTTCCCACAACTGATGCTTACGGTAGTAAATTAAGTAAGTCTATGCAAAACTGGGCTGGGCCTACTTGCAAGGTTTTCCTGTAGTTGTCAGTGTTAGGGTCCGTTTATGCACACGCATTGGGCTTTTTGCGTTGCGCGGCGCGTGGTGTGTCGCGTCGGCCGCGTGAATGCTCTCATACTTGGCCATATTATTATGTTTGAATTTAGCGCGCGAAGCGACGCACCACGGGCCGCGCAACGCCTTGCGTGTGCATAAACGTACCCCTTACGCTTCCAAAAAACTTATGTTTTTGCTTTCTCAGAATGTGCACATAAATAAATTCAAGAGAAAACTCTTGAGGCTAAATCCGGACTGAACCAATACCAAGGATAGCAAGTTTTCTGCTCCATCGTCAGATACTCCTCGATCTTCGTTCATCATCTATCTAATGAGCCCAAACACACTATATCTGCTGTAAGTCGCTGAAGAGTTAGATGTCCCGCATACTACTTGATGCTGCAGCATCAGCTCAAGGTTACCGAGCTTTGGAAATAATCCGAAGTAAGAGTACACCTTTCAAATGAATCACATCAGTGAAAGCTTGTAAGACTCTTTAGTGAAGTAGGAAATGAGCTGATGATCTTCAAAAGCCTGAGCAGATCTTCGTAAATTATAGCTAAGATCCACCTCGATTACATTAGCTTTCAAAAAGAAAAACCGCATCAAATCAGTCCATTGGGTGGGCTGCTACTAGTGAACAGACAGACACAGTTACAAAATTACACACGACAAACTTAAAACACCTCCCTTTTCTTGACGGGGGTTAAAAAATTTACAAATACTTACATTTATGATATGTAGTTCTTAAACATACGCATCCGGGCAAATTGGAAATATATAATCTGAAACAATTAAATTAAATTCAGTTACAATTTTTTCAATTTAATTCAATATCAGTGCCAGGAATCGAACACAAGTGCCCCCACTTAACAACACTTATAAGAAACTATATCAAAAATCATAATAAACCAATACAACATCTCGAGGCTTAGCATAGACGATACGAGATCAAGAGTCGCTTGTATTACGATAAAAGTGATCGCTTGATTATTTATGCACGTCCGCTGTCCCGCGGTGAATGGCCTACGGGGAACTGAACCAACAGGTTGGTATGGGGGCACGGCCGCACGACGTTTTTAGTCTGTTGTCAAAAACATCGGGAACACAGACCATACAACAGGAGAGTTGAAAGTTCTGTATGGGGGCTACTTCCATTCTCTATCTTCAGTTGCTCACTAGAACTGTTAAACCAGCATTTAGAAAGAGAGTTTGCCAGTTCTTAGTTGGCACCTTGCCATTGTTTTCCACAGCTGGAAATGTCAAAAAAGGGAATACGGCAGCTAGACTGCATTCACCATAATAGATTTCTGAGTAGCAATTAGCAAGAGAGTACTAGATATTGGCATGTACAGCAAGTAAAGGTTTCCCTTATCCTCCTCCTTAATCAATTAAGAGCCTTAAAAATGGCCCTTAAGGTTGATTATACGGGTCTGCCCGCGAAATTCAAATTTAATTTGGTTTTTAGCAGTCAAGTTTAAGAAATTAGTCAGAATATCGAGTTGGACGTGAGTTACTCACAAATTAGTCGATATTCTGACTAATTTCTTAGCTGGACACTTTCAAGTAAAGGTTTTTATATAAACCTGTGAAGATGATATTGCCATCGTCGCAATTAGAATGCCATAAGCCTACTTTATCGTATTAGTTTACGAATTGCTAAAAACCAAATTAAATTTGAATTATAATACGCGGGCAGACCCGTATAATCAACCTTAATCTGCTGTGAGCCCGGCCTGTGAATGTGACCCTGACGAAGAAGAATCGGTCGAGCATCTAATAGAAAGCTGCCCAATATTCAGCAGGGAAAGATTCGACACAGAACAATATTTAGACATTGAAATAGAAAATTCAAAGTTTCCAATAATAATAGATAACAAAAATACAAGAAATAAATTTATAGAATTCGGTGAGAAAATAGTAAAACGAATTGTACAGAAAAACAAGGATAAATAAAAGATAGGACAGAAAAGTTAACATAATATTGCACAACTGTAATAAAGATCTAATGTGTATACATATTATGAGAATATGTAAAGCTACATGGATAGAAATTGCTAGTGGTACAATATTATAAAACATAGATAAACCCATAATAGAAATAAAAATAATTAAATAGAATCTTATAAACCAAGTACTAACAACGTCTCCGATCAAGTTGGAGGAATGCAGCACATTATAATTAAAATAATTATAATTAATAAAAAAAAAAAAAAAAAAAACCTTAATCTGCTTAATTAGAATACACGATCCCACACACCACTACTAATAGTTTCTCTAGAAACAAGTACCAGTAAATAATTGAAAGTTTTAAAATATTTAGGAAAACTTTGCAGTCTCAAATATAATTACTTCGCTATGTAATAGTTGCAATAAAGAAGACTGGAAGATATCTTCATTACGGGGCGAACAGAATCGATGCTCCGATAATTACACACTACTCATAAACGCTGGCCGGGCGATGAAATTAATTTCCACACCCATACTTGTAGCAAGCTACGTGTATAGAGTATACAAGTATAGAGGTTAGTGAAACCGTGATTTTATCATTATTTTGTTGTTACAAGCTTTTATTTAGCTTGACCAGTTTATTTATTTATTTGTTTGTTTGGGTCAAATCTTGCAAGATGAATTAGACCCACTACCCGGTTTCTGATCGAGCTGAAATTTTGCATTTATGTGTTAATCGGATGACAATGCAATATTATTGTGACATGGAGCTGATCTGATGATGGAGACGGAAGATGGCTATCGGAACTCTGTAATAAAACGACGTAACCCCATCGAGTTTGGGCTCGTTTGATTCGTCATAACAAGTACTCTGATCCTAGATGATATCCAGAGTCTAATGATGTAGCTACTAAAAGCTTGAATTTAAAAATGAAATTTTTAATTTACACTTGTTATAAGTTCAAAAGCTAGAGCTTGACTATCCGCCGCACTCGCTCTAGAGTCGCTAATCGTTTGTTTAAATATCTCTTGAGTACTGGTTTAAAAGGTTCACTCTCAGAGTCAGTTTCAGAGTCAGAGTCAGTAACGCTTCGTTAGTACTTATGAATGACAGCTCATTTAGAGATTAATTGACATTAGATAATTAGTTAATGACTTATTTAGCATAAGTTATTGAATACCTCTGAGTGTAAACATTTTAACTGCCATCATGTTAAGGAACTGCAACGACGCTGGTTTAAAAAATTCCAATAACATTATTAGTATTTGTACATAAGATTCACTTCCGCATTGCTGGAACGAGTCAAATCCATGTTTTTTTTAGCATTTTATAAGCTCACTTTTAATAAGCTATAAGTATTAAATCAAACCACAAACGATAGTGCACACAAAAGGTCGTTAAAATTTTGAACGTTATTTATTTATTTGTACAATTGTGCTACAGACGATACAAATTCTACGAATGGCAGTACAGTAGATGATAAAAAATGATGAACATCCCCATTTCTGGTATCTGTTATCACTGAGTTTATCAAAAGGATAAGTGAAATCATAATTGGAATAAGGCACTCCTTGTAAATATAGAAGTTTATCTTGAACGTTTTAAAACACTCAACTTTAACACTGCAGTAAATTAATAAGGACTTCAGAATGTTGAAAGTAGTTATGGAAAAAATATACTTAAAACTTAAGTACGCGTGGTTAAGGAAAGTAAAAAAGGGCGGAAAAAAATCGACAAACAACACATGCTGGTAATCTCGTTATATCAGTTCCGAGAACTGAACAGAAAAGGAAAAAACCGCAACGAATCTATACCAAATTTTAATGAGTGATAGCAATGTCTAGACAGCATTATTTTACAGCTAAATATTTGGAGAAAAATATATTTTATAATCTGCACAATAAGGCTTTTTATTAAATCAACACGATATGCGATTTCAATAAATATACATTTATTCGAAAGGACGAAATAGGTATTTTTTAAAATTCAAATGACTGTTACTGAAAGTTTAATATACCATCTACTATGATCAAAGTTGAACGGAATACATTGTTAGAAATTACGTCAATTTAGTAAGTCACGATGTTTTAAATAATGTAAGGAGGCATATTGTTCCAACAACAATAATACAAGCAAGCTTTAATAAAACCAACAGTGCTCGTGTTATTGAGTAATTGAGAACGATTGCGCGTCGATGTCAGAGTATCGACGGTTCACTTCCAAATCACAGTAATTTCTAGTGTTCTATTACAAACGTTTTTGTAAAATACCAGGTTCTATCGACCTGCGATTATGTAAGATTGATGAGATCTGTTCTCATCCACATTTGTAAGATTTGGTTTAGTAACATTTGGATTCCTTAATTCTTTGCGTATAGTATACGATTATATAGTACCTAAATGTATGTGATAAACTAAATAGATTATGTGATGTGATAGGTGGGAATATTAATATAATCGTAAGAAATCATCGTCAAAAAATTTCAGTTGTCTTTGCATCACAGTTTTAGTATAATGCAAGCTAAAGTATATTTTTTGTGATCCCTGTTTATAGGACCGGAAACAACGAGGATAGGACACGAATCTTTCATTTTTTATAATACATTTTTACCCTTTTTAGGGTTCCGTACCCAAAGGGTACCAACGGGACCCTATTACTAAGCCTACGCTGTCCGTCCGTCCGTCCGTCCGTCCGTCCGTCCGTCCGTCCGTCCGTCCGTCTGTCAGCGGGCTGTATCTCGTAAACCGTAATAGATAAACAGATGAAATTTTCACATATTATGTATTTCTATTGCCGCTATAACAACAAATAATAAAAATTAAATTAAATTAAAAAAATTAAATTAAAATGTTTCCATGGGTACATGAAAATATTTTAATTTAATTTTTTTAACGGAACCCTAAAAGAGCGAGGCCCGACTCGCACTTGGCCGATTTTTATAGTCAATGAAAGCACTGGTCCGAAATGTCGAATCTAATTCTAACTCTACTAATTAGAAACAGCGACAAGAAAGCCAGAGATGAAAATAATATAGCGGTAAAAAAGCAACGCCACAATATAATTGTTACGTTATTTACTAAAACCATCACTTTTATGATAAGAGAATGTTAAGGTAACTATGTTTCCGAAAGCACTCACAATGTCTCAATCCAAATATAGTACATTTGTCACAATGTTTCGCTTATTCGATAAATGCGCCAGCCTTTCGTGCATCAGCCACCGATTGATCAACGTTGTATTGAAATGTCAATGTTGAGATACCATCTGACGATCGTTAGGGTGATTTCTTCCGACCGCTACACGTCACACTGTATTTACCGTGGGGAGTCTTCGGAACATTAGCTATTCAATTATGCCGATCTGATAGCGATGTGAGCCTTTCAAGTTTCTACCATTGATACTCTTGAAAAGGATGAACAACAATGACCATTTATATGAGCCAATATCTTTGGATGGGTAACATTAACACGTGCTCAAAATAGAACGGTACAATACATGGCTTAGACTTTAGAGAGTAGAGAATCTCTCAACCTTTGTATGTAAGACAGACGTTGATCAAGATGTATATTTGAATACGATAAGCTAATACGAATTCGTGATCCATCAATAAGAGCGCAGGAGGGTGTAAAAACCGTCGCGAGCGTGTCTTCTATTCTCGAATAAAGGTTCGTTACGCGGCTATGAATGATCGATGACCGTGGCTAACTTGCACTGACGAAGAGTTGTCATATTACTAGAGCAGCAATCAGCAATGTCCTGCAAAATGGTCTAATCAACTGGACTAGTGGATTGTCTAAAAATTATCGCTGCAGGCAGTGTGACGAACGCAATCTGCTCTGATTTACTGACACTCTCTCACTTACGATATCGGCTAAAATCCATTGTTTCAAAAAGAATACCAAAAATTCAGCCAAACAAGTGAGACTGTAGCAATGATTCATGCAGCTTTTCCGCAATCGACCAGCAGATAATCCAGTCGTGATTTTTGTCGTTTAGAAAATTAACGCTATATCTGCTTTGACTCTCTCGTTATAATATTACTTCCTTTAAAGACGCACATCTTACGATAATTTAATAAAAGTTTACTTTAGAGATATATATATATATATATATATATATATATATTGCGTTTCCTTAAAACTAATATCATTAGTTCTACAAGCTTTGTAATACATATATATGGCTGAGCGCACAAATGGCTATGGCTGCTATTAATCGAGCGTTTATAGCAGCCATAGCCATTTTGAAATAGGAACTATTTCCTTTAGAGAAGCTATAGACGCTTAATAAATAATCCCAAAGTTCTCAACGATAATTATGCAATGCTTAAATGCTGCTATGAAAAGAAGCATCCGCTCATACCTCAGTCAATCATTATGCTATAAGGTCTGCTGCTCCATGCTAAGTTACAACATGTAACTCAATGGAAATACTGATATACAATTTAACCTCTTATTCTCATTGCCGGAAGACTATACTGATTGCACTTTAGTCATATTCTATGGGATTTAAATGGTATGAAAGTACGAACCATGTTGTGATTGACAAGTCCGGGTCGATAGAATCGGTCATCATAAATAACACCGCCACCGCTAGTTAGTACACATTCACTGACACAAGCTAGGTACAAGTGTAAAGCGTACTTCTGATACAAAAAGTTAAACAATACCGATGTGATCACCTGACGTGTGCGAGCAGTATGCGAAAATGCTTTATCAAAAAGAGATGGAAATAATCAGCTACATAATGGTACTCTCTCAGCTGAAAAAAAAAACCTCTCAACTAAACTTAATTGACAGGTCAAAAATTACTGGCATTCTTTTCGCAATTAAAGAAAATAAGGAAAGGAAAGGCAATATGTTAAGAGCTGTGTTTCTTAATGTGTGCCTACAAATAAATAAGCATCAATTGTCAATCATTGTAATACTAGACGACTTTATGGGTACTCGAAGAGAGCTATGTTGAACGTAATCCAGAAATGTACGAGCAACGTTGTGGTCTGTGGAGCATGACGAAGAATATTATATAAACTGGAGTCCCAAGACTCAAGGTGCTGGAATGGCAACCCTGTGGAAAATGCAGGGTTAGGAAATCCTCCACTAGACGAAAAGGATGAACTATGAAACGAGTCGCATGGACACAAGTGGCACACGATTGTGAAAAGTGCATACAAGTACAAGGGGCCTATGTCAATCGGCATTTCTGAAATAAAAAATATGCACAGGTTGAAACAGTGACAACAACGATTTGTAAGGAATAGGATCTACAACTTGTGCGTGTAAGATAATATGTGAGTATAACAGATTACTATCACACATTACCAGGCATCCAGAATACGAAACGAAATAGAGAAGGTAAATAATAGAACTTTCTCAAACATCAAGTTGGGCAACTCATCTAATTTATGATGGGCAATCAATACCTCCACTAATTCTATTGGAAATAATCATTTACGATCAGAAAAAATTGATGAATAGCGGTAATATTATCGTGATTAATTTATCACAAGAAGTGCTTATAGTGACTAACGCAAATTATTTCGCTTTAAATTCATGATTATATATATAGTATTTTTCAACGACGAAGAAAAAATGGCGGAGGTTCTCAATTCATCGCGTATATTTTGTATTTATGTAACTACGGATAAATTTTCACAGAATCGTCAGATTTTAATCATTCTTTTTTTAATGGAGATGCGAGACTTGCATTTTTGTACAATATATTATGTTTTTGACGGGAGTATTTTCCAACACATATATTTGATTTTGACTCTTTTCCACGCAATTTCGACGTTATATTCAGGCCCTCTACATACATAGACCGCGAAGTATAGTAGCGATACTGAACTCGTAGATATTACTGACTGAGTAAAAAGGGAAGGCAAAGTGTGTATTGAAGAAATATTCTATTTAAACCTAAATCCACGCGGATTAAGTCGCGGGAATCAGCTTGTTAGGTACATAAACGTGAGCTTGAGAAAATAATACCACCACACACTTTATCGTGAACATTTTAATTATTTAAATTACATTTGAATTTATGTACGAAGACTATTGTCCAGAATTTATAAATCAATTCGATACGCTTGTAACAATCGTTCAACCTTTCTCCATGCTTACACACATGACACAACCTTCCATACGTTCTGCAGGAAAATGGTGAATTAGCTACGGTTTCATCTAAACTGAGATATCTAAACAACGTATCACCGCAGCAAAATAAATTCAGCGGAACCATACGCGTAGACGTTACTGAAGATGACATCTCAGTGTACCTATCATCGAAAGTACATGTCATACAACGAAAAAGTCACTTCAGCGTTTTAGTTTTTAGGTTCGCGATGGAGATGTAATAAATGCCTTGGGCAATACGTAGCATAAGACCTTAGTTTTTAACTTTTAAGAAACACTCATCATACAGCATGTTAACTTGATGACTAATGAAAATTTTCTAGTTTAACTTGTTATGTTACATTCAAACTGTCCAAAAATTCCAGCTAAAATAGGTGACTTTCGCATTTAAAATTAATGTGGATAGCATGTAGTTAGAATGTTAACACCGATGAAAATGAACGTAACATATTGGCTTTTGCACATTTTCAACATTTATCTATTAGAACATTAATTTAATGAATAACCACTTCCAATTTCTATCTATACATGTCTCCGCAAATGTGTGTCGTTTGTTTAGTTTATATTAAAGGAGACTACACACAGTCGCAAGAGCCGGAAAGGCTGCATGAGGAATAAGAAAAGACATTTCAGTACTGAGCATTACTGAAAATTCAAGTGACATATCGGTATCGGATATCTACGCACACCTTCAGGTGAAGAAAAATATCCATAAAACACAGTTTGCCAATTTCTAATGACGTCAATAGCAATACTTCCACGTGCTCGATGCGCGGCGGAGTCTTGCATGATGAGCCGAGATCTCATTAATACGTGCCCTTGAAAGTAGATCGTTCCTGCAAGGAAACGCGTTTAGATGTCACTTGTCAAAATCAATACACATCACCAACATGTCGCGGTGTAACGGAAAAACAGACGCAATTACTAAAAAGTGTACGTTCAAATCTCGCAGGATCCGCAATTTTTTTTTTACATTTAGACACATTTATTAAATAAACACGCATTTTCATTATCGAAGTATTCATTGCGTGCTGTTTTTAGCAGCTCCTGCGAGTTGTCTTGCGGTTTAGGATCGCCTCTAGGCATTTCTAACGGTAAAAATATCTTTGCGACATTAGAAAGTAGGTAGAATAGGTAGGGGCGGTTAACGCAGGCATTTGTTGCTGCTAATAAATTAAAACTATTGCGGACACATATATCTTCGTTCCATCGATGACATAAATAATGGGACTGCATTTATCGTATTCAAAGTCTTGCTTATGATAAATATATTACATTACGTTCACATCAACGATTGATATATTCGTATTCGATTTAATTTGTGCAGAACTCGTGTCAATATGTACACGGAAGACAATGCTATACAAATCAAATACCATAAGCTCACGCACACAATATAGATGCTTCGCGCACAAATGAGTTGAAATATACTTATATACTCAAAGAAATATACAAAATCCTTAAAATAATTACCACTTAAAATGAAAACAGATTTGATTTCAAGATGATTCACACTATCGTAACAAGGCTAGTCCTGATAGGATTTTTTATTATAAAGCAAAGCATTGATTAGATAAGTCTAAAGTGTTTATTGATTTACCCAAGAAGTATTTATTACTTTAAAGATAAATAATGCAATTGCAGTTGACGCGTGTCCTGCAGATAAAAAAAATATTGGTGTTAACTTCACTACCAATATTGAGAAGAGGGAGTTATCACCTGTTCTAAAAACAAAATCGAAATTACTGCGGTAGACGTATTAATTGTTAATGCCTTTCAAAAAAAATCTATACCACCTACTTAAAAACAAAATCGCGATTGCCTATCTGACAACATGAACCGGTGAACCTGAGACCTTAAGGTAAGCTAAGGAGGAAAAAATGTGTGGTAATGTTTTTTTGAACCTCCACATGGATTTACCATGTGGAGTCGAGGACATCGGATAGTCCTGTAATTTTTTCAAAAACATACTAAGAATAGGTACTACGTCAATTTGTTACATGTCCATGAATACCTAAACACTAATTTTGTAACAATGATGAAAAAAATTACTCCCCTCAAGTAACACGAACTGTGTCACTTCACTCACTGCCATAATATATTACAGAAGACGTCAGCCACTGAAGGCCAATAAGGGTGAGACCGTTACTTCGTGGCCAATAAATCCAGAAACTAACGACAGTAATAAGGAACTACGCTCAGACCTCAGTCCGTCTCCCGTCAAACGAACAACCTCATAAACAGCCGCGCGTCACTCAGCTCGCCGATAAATCAGATTCGTTTTATGCATTCAACTTTTAAATGTTGTAAAAAATTATAATACTGATTTTTCTAGAACTCCGAGAACTACGTAAAGATTTGAACGGGAACTTCTCATTCTCAGGCATGTTGATGGGGATTATACAATTGATCTAGGCCACATTAAATTTTATCCCGGAACTAACATAGATTTAGGATTGGTAGCTTAAGCGACTACCATCAATCTATGCATAAATCTATGCTATTTAACATAAAAAAATATCAACATTTTAAACAGAGACGGACATAATCTAATTTTGATGCCAAATTAAAAATTTAATTTAAAATCAAAGATCCTACAGTATTTTTAAAGAGTTTCAATGCAACGGATGAAACTATTTCTATGTCAAAACATGGCACTAATGTACCATGTTTAATTTTAAAGAAAATTATGAGGTCCGGAAACAAAACGATAGCGACATCATTTAGGTACATAATTTCCATGTACCTACACTAGCGGCACGCTATGATGGCCGGTTTGACGTTTGTCCGCTCATGAAGTTCCGTATTAATTGATAACGACTTTGAAGGAAATAATTGTATTACTTTATTGACGATAGTGATGTGCAGAGATTCATAAATTTTATCGAATGTAGTTTTAGGTTTAGGACTCAAAATTTATTTATTAAATTGATTTCTAAAATGTATACAAGTGTAGAAAAATCAGTTTGCACCATTTAAGGGGTGAATGTACTTGTGAATATGAACAATTTTCACTATGTGGACAAACCTCTGAAATCGCAAAAAAATATCAGCTGTTTCATACAAAAGGTAAAATTTTTATTTTTATATGATATATACCACAACTCGGCATTTGGTTTTCTAAATTGAAAATTTTTAAAAATGGAATCTAATACGATCGTCACATAGGATCGCTGGCTAGCACAACTACTACCTCCGGCAAACTCGCGTCAATGCTCAATGCAAAACAAAGCAGTTTCGAATTGACGTTGCTTCGAAAAGTATAAACTGTCAGTGCAATGCGATTGTGATATAGTTTTGACCTGGCTTTGGATTTCAAATATTGATACTGCATTACTGTTGACCCTTGCTCGTTAATTTGGACTCTGTTCAAGCCCTTTGTTGTGGATTTCGTCGATATGACCGAACGTACGCAGAGAACTGTTCTAAATAGTCAGACACGTGAGTTCGTAATACGCCTTCGTAACTATTTCGATCGTGAAGCTCAAAATGGAGGGCCAATTTTACCTATAACGTCAGTGGTTGAACGCGTAGCTGATGCGCTTAATATTGGACAACGAACTGTTAGACGGATAACTAAAAAAAAATATGGCGAGACTGGCACAGAAGAAAATAAACTTCACACACCAAAAAAGAGAAAACGAGCAAAACCAGTCGTAGGCATCGATAGCTTTGATGCCGATGCTATCCGAAGACATGTTTACGGCTACTATTTACAGAAGGAGTATCCAACAAGAAAAAAGTTGGTGCATTCACTGAAGGAAGCTGGATTATTCTTCGGTGGGGAAAGTTCTTTAACGAAGATTTTGAAGACCATTGGATTTCGATACAAAAAATGTAACAAACGCAAAATATTGATGGAAAGATTTGATATAGCGATGGCAAGGTATACTTTTTTACGGCAAGTGAAAGAAATCAAAAATTGGCAAAATGTTGTGTTCTTGGATGAAACATGGCTTAATGCTAACCATACTGTAGGCCGTTCTTGGAACGATGACACAGCAGCATCTACTTCCAAAGTTCCTGTAGGAAAAGGATCGCGACTTATAATTTGTCACGCCGGAACCATCAACGGGTTTGTCGAAGGTTCTCTCATGGCTTTTGCGTCAAAAACCACTGGAGACTATCATGAAGACATGAATGGAGAAAAGTTTACTGAATGGTTTACCTCAATGTTGTGTAGCCTCCCTGAACCATCTATTATAATTATGGACAACGCCCCATACCACTCGATGCAAATTGACAAGCCACCTGCCCAATCCCAAAAGAAAGCTGATATCGTCGCATGGCTTCGTAAAAATGGCGTAGATGCAAACATGAATATGTTAAAAGCGGAATTAGTACGTCTTTTAAAAGAAAACAAACCAACCAAGATCCGATACGTCATTGACGAAATAGCATTAGAACATGGGCACAGAGTTATACGGTTACCGCCTTACCATTGTGAGTATAATGCGATTGAGTTGGTGTGGGCTCAAATTAAGGGATATGCTGCAAGACACAATACAGAACCCCCATTTACCACAAAAAAAATGCTAAAATTATTAGAAGAAGCTTGTGAACATGTGACTAAAGGAGACTGGGAAAAGGTTGTGAATAGAACTGTTAAATTAATAAGGGAAGATTATGAAAGAGATGTGAAAATAGATAATATTATAGAAAACGAACATATAATTATTAATGTAGGTGATGATAGCAGTGACGACAGTGAAAATAGTAGTATGGACGAATCTGATTAATTATGGCCTTTTGTGGCACCTTTTTTGGTATCTTTTGTATTCATATGTTTCTTGTGTGCATATAAAGTATGTATATTCATTTTCATTCAAATATTCAGTTCGTTCAAATAAATTAAATAAACATATACATTTTTGTTTTATTAAACCTATTTAATCAGGTACAAAAACAAAACTTAATTGTTTTTTGTTCGAGAATAAATTGACATTCCACATCACTATTGTAATGTGTCAAACCGGCCATCATAGCGTGCCGCTAGTTTACGCTGTTTTTACAACAATGCATTTCGAAAATATCTCGACACCACATGTTACAATAACTTGTAATCGATATACAATTAACAAATTAAAGTTAAATTTCATAAATGAAGAAGAAATTTACTTAAACAACCAAATGTATTAAAATGTCATACCTAACATTCATAATCCAAAAGAAAAAATAATTAAACTACCCAATATAATATTAAATGATATATTAACAAACCAAAATAAGAGTCCGAATTCACATAATCCATTTCTCACACAAGATATTATTTTACTAAATACTTTATTAAAGTAGGAATCCAGTTAAACATAATACATATTACAAATTGCTACAATAATAAACATTTCATTTCGAAAATAACATTTAAACTAGTGGTTCGCCCCGAACTGAGACCTCGCGGTAACGGTATCCCATGATTATTCATTCAATCGATACATGATAACCAAAACTGACATTATTATTATGCCCGTTTTCACCAAACATACCTAAATCATCCCCTAAGTAGGAGTCTCTTAACGTAGGTAGCTCCTAAATACAATCCTAAGTCCTAACATCCGTCCCAATATCCTTTTAGGTGTCCCGTACAGGATCGTGATAAATAAGTTGACAGAAAACATCAATCACCTAACTTATAGGTAGCCCGTAAAGGTTAGGGAACGTTAGTGAAAACATTGAATTATTTATCAAACATTGAATTTAACTCGTAGTTCCATGGGAATAGTTACTGACTGCGCCATCTATTAGCATTATTGTGAAGCTATGTTGATGCTATATGAATTACTGACGCCCATTAAAAATTAAATAATCTCGTTTCTTTATAATATTCATATAATTTTAGTATTTGTTGTTCAAGTACAGGATATAAGTGACCTAAAAACATAAAATCAGTTTGAAAATCCATAGCGGATTTTTCTAGAGAGCGTCTTCAAGCGAGCGTATAAAATCGCCACTTTGAAAGCCCCCCATTTCGTCAATTTTAAGGGAAAAATTAAAAAAAAAATATTTTTGTACTCAGTTCAAAATTATCTTTAAAATGATACGTAACAATTTTATGTAACGCGATTTTTTTTTTTTTACTTCGCATTCGCTTCTATGAGAGCCCCCCTGAAATAAAGATTTTTATAACTTTTTAAGCCATTTTCGGCTGGAGGCCATCGGTTTACATATTATATCTAAATTTGAAGTAATTACGTTCAGTAATTCAAAAGTTATAAGGCTCTGACAGACGGACGGACGGACGGACGGACGGACGGACAAGTGCAAATCGCCCTAGTTAACTCAAAGACCTTCGCTTCGCTCGGTCGATAATCCAAATACAAACTGAAGATAAATGGCCGAATAAAATAGACTAGTCACTGAGTGGTTACGATATTAATTTTATACGAGGTGCCGTGACTTGAAATCAAAATATTGGAATAAGTAATTATAACGGAGAATCCATATTGAACATACAAGCTACCATTCAGTATATTCAAATTGCGGCCCGGAATTCTACACTAGCATCTAAAGTATCATCAATATCATAAGGCAGAACTTATCGTAAAAAATTTCAAATATTTCCGAATTAAATCTTGATAAATGATCATAGCCGTTTCGTTCATGGTTTGTGTGTTTAATAAAAACTAGTTTTTATGCTTCACGCAATCGACTATATCTCAAACAGATCTTTAACAATATTTTGTACTAGCATCAGTTACTTTACGGTCACTTGAATTTTTTTATGCGTTTTTTTACATGGTTTTACAAAACAACATAATATATTCCTCTCAGAAATATTTTAGTATTTTGTAGAGTTGTGTTGTCAAATAAATCTCTAAGCTAAGCGACGGTTTTCTTGAAAACTTGTCAATTTGTACTAAGAATTTGTGTATCTATTCATCTTCTACTAGATTATTTAATAAGCAGATAGTCAAGCACAAAGCACCATTATTAATTACACAATTAGAACTTTTTTTTATTATATCTTATAGGTAAATGTAAACAGTAAACATTTCCAAAGACTTTGTTTGGATGTAATGGAGCAACATAGTTACAAAGTACTTTATGTATAATACCGCCTATAAAGAGACGATAAATGTTACAGTAAATGATAAACGTAATAAAGATACAACGATCAAGGATGATATCAAGCGATCACTCGCAGCAGATGTCTCTGACCGGATATTAGTCATACATACACGCACAAAAACATACATTCATGCCAGTGCGAATTGGAAGAGATGCATTAATTATAATTGAAGACTTCCCGTCGCTTGGTTAGGCCGGTCTCTCTTAAATTAATTAAACCGCTAAGAAAAGACGTAAGATGATTATTTAAATCAAGATTCTCTTAAAAAGTTTCTAATGAATGTACCAAAGATCTTAACTTAATTACTTAATATTTAAGCTTAAGTTCATGTTTTTTTTTCTTGTTTTTAATTAAAAAAATAACAAACAGAAGCTCAAAGTGAAATTGTAAAAGTTTACGGCTACAAGGAAACATATTTATAGTTTTTTTTAATATATCAAACATTTACTTAGTAAGCAGTAAAACAGGTAGGTAAAACGTTTTTAAAATTCGTTATTTGTATTGAGCTGCAAAAGAAAATGTTGTACCTATTGGGAATATATATTTACGTTTTGTTTAGTGAGAGAATCTTAGATAAACGGTCGAGATTTAAACATATGTACCTAGTCACGTCTAAGCTATTAGAAGGTTTAAGGACTGAAAGACATGCAAACAACGCCAACATTTGCATATAGAATGTGATTGCCTAAACATGAATGTCTTGGACATTGACAATACCTTTTGTAGACAAATTAACATCTACGACGTGCTTACTTTGTTTTAAAAAGAGTAAACACTGAAAAGAGAGACTTTACTTAAACACGACATTTAAGTGAAAGATTTGAGGATTAAAAAAATTCTTTTCAAAAAACCGACTTCTAACGCCACTACAAAGTATAAAAATAATTTTAGTTTGTCCACGTTTGTTGAAGTCGGGCGGGCCTATATACAAACTGTGAAACCGATGCGCGACGCTACAGAATATGATAGACTCGTTTGTAGAAGTCGAGCGAGTATCGCGAGTCGGTTTCATAGTTTGTATTTTAGGCCCGCCCGACTTCAACAAACGTGGACAAACTAAAATTATTTTGATACTTTGTAGTGGCGTTAGAAGTCGGTTTTTTGAAAAGAATTTTTATTTTAAGCTTTTAAGTGTAGTATCCTATGATTGAGGAGCTAGGACCTGGAGCTCCATGATGTAGTCCATACTTGTTACCTACAATATCAATTCGTGATCGAAATTTCCTAAATCGCCATAGTTTTAGCCTGCAGCATCAGGCTTGAGGAGTTGAAGGTTAAAATTTTTATGGGACCATTTCGCAAACATCCTCTGTCGATTAAAAAAAAATCACGCGAATCGGTCCAGTAATCCCGGAGAAATCGGTGGACATACATAGAAAAAAAAAAAAAGAAAAAAAAAAAAAAAGATACCGGCCGAATTGAGAACCTCCTCCTTTTTGGAAGTCGGTTAAAAATTTATCTCAATAATAATCGTGTCCGAAAAAAATCCTAATAAAAACTATGATTTTTAATAGAAATTAACAAAAATCGAGACTTGAGATCGTTACTGTTTATAATAAACTAGCTGATGCCCGCGACTTCGTCCGCGTGCAGGAATTAGTTTTTGAAATCCCTCGGGAGCTCTTTGATTTTCCGGGATAAAAAGTAGCATATGTCACTCTCTGGGTCCTCAACTATACCCATGCAAAAAATCACGTCGATCCGTAGCTCTGTTGCGGCGTGATTGAAAGACAAACCAACAAACACTTTCACATTTATAACATTAGTATGATAATGTTGTATTCACGCCGTATTCTATAGAGTAATATCTTTTGGGACATCGCTTTCTCAGTCTTTATAGCATAAACATTGAATTAATATTCCTTAATCAAAGAGCATAAAGAACCAATGAAACAACGCAAGTGCACTGTGGACAAAGAGTCTTTTCTTTTAACGTTTCATAATAAAGCTGTTGTAGTTAAAGAATAGAGAAACTAATTTCCATGTTGAATTCTTACTTTCGTTAATATCAATAGAATGTTTCGTCACAAAACACGATCTTGTGCCACTTGATTCATTGAGATCTTCTGTCTTACAGTAGGTAAGGAGTCTGCGCATCGCGGTGTGAGGTCACTCCTCGAGCAATTTTGGACCCCAACGTATATATTTATTCCTTATCCAAAAAAGTAGGTACCTTTAATGTAGATATGTCAAAATCGCAGTTTTTTTTTCTCTCCTCCTCTCCTCCTACTACTCCTAGCTCTCACTCTAGTGAATTGTGAAGCCTATTATAGTGCTAGATTTATAACTATGAGGCAATTCGACGAATTGCAATTGACATAATTGCTTAGATTAGGTGAAATCATTAGGTAAAGTTAATTTATTACAGTAATAACATCCTACTTATATTTTCCTTATTAATTAAACTGTTTTTTCTAACACAGCTGTAAGGCCAGTTAAACCCAACATTGTTTATACGCGTGGCGTCCTTATCAAGTAATTTAATAACAATTTGCTTATAACTATCTTCTTAACTTTTTCATAAAGATAACTTAGCATAATTAAGTCTTATCGCAATTGTTTTTATTCTGTTTTAATAAGTCTTATTTCTAGTTTTAATTAAGTAAAAATAAGTTAAATAGTATTAAGAGCATAAATGGAATGTTCTAAGCCTATAAACATAACTACAGACGAAAGTGATATTATGTACGATATAAGTATGCCTTTGTAGACCCTAATTGCTTTCTGGGATGCATTAAGCTTTTACCAAAATTATAGTTTACCTTACATAATGTACAAGTAGTACAATTAACACGCGAAGTTCAGATTTCGTTACATAACATAGTATAGTGAAGCGGTCTATAGTTCATTTTTTGTTGACAATAATTATAGAACTTTTTGCGCATGTGCAAAGATTATGTTGGCGCCTCCTCCGTGTTAGCAACAGGTTGTAAGGAAGTTATGGACGGAAAAAGTTGATTGCTACCTACTTATTCTTTCGAAATATAATATAGGTAAATATGCAGTTAGAGTTTTAATCTATAAGACTAGGTATCTATTTGAGACGTACTTGAGAAGAGATAATTTAAACATGACGAAAATATACTGATTGATACGAGTAGATACAGTTTTGAAGCAAAATCTAAGATACTGTTTGAGGAAAAATAGTCATATCAGATCTTAACTATTAGGTAGTTACATCAACAAGTCACAGTATTGAGTATTTGCATTATTAGTTTTTATGATGAAATAAATATTTTATGCATACTTACCAGAGTGTCGCGTAGAGTGCCAGAGAATTTAAATTGCCCAATTAGTGAACAATGTAGATATAAAAAATCCGATCGATTGTTCGCTAGACTTGAGTATTTATTAAACTAGTTTTTATATGCATCCAGTTTATATTTTTAGGAGAATTTTGTTATTCATAATTCATTTATTTACTAGCTTTTGCCCGCTACTTCGCCTGCTTATAAAATCCTGCGCGAATTTTCTCACTTTTTTCTTTAAGAATAAAGGGTAGCCTATGTTACTCTCTAAGTTTTCAACTATATCCATGCGAAATACAACGTCGATCTGTTGCTCCGTTGCTGCATTGATGGACAAAACAAAAAACAAACAAACAAAACTTTCGCATTTATAATATTAATGTAGATATTATTAGTAAGGATTTGTGAATACTGTAAATTAGTTTACAAGACTACTTGTAATTTCTTATTCTATATCAGTGTGGCTTAACATGAAAAGTAAGAGTGCAATCATCAAGTAATTCATAAGATTACGTAGGTGTTGAAATTCAATCATCTAAACTAGAATAATTTTTGTAGATTATTGCAATCAATGATTTGGAAAATGCATTATTGAAGGATTTTCTACAAAACAAATAAAACTAGGGCAAGTGTAAATCCAAAATCATCCTACAACCTCTGCCAGTTATTTGAAATAAAAAACACTTGTTTTAGTTTTATTTTTGTACCTAGTTGTTTGCACAACAAGGATATTATAATTGCTTATAGAGTAATGAAGGAGGTATCTGATGTGATGTTGGTTTTTTTTATTGTTGTAGCCGCGAGAATCTTCCATTAAATTACAGAGTAGATACCTACTTCTTATTGAGAACTTTGTAATGAAGTGACGGACATTAATTTATAAATAGACCGGTTATCTTCTCCGAAGTGATAAAGGTTAAGATTGATTATTGGAATAAACAGTCAAATGATAGCGATTTATTTTACAACATAAATGCATACTAATAATAAGAAGGTATAAATACAATTTACAAGCAGAGTTGATTTAAAATGACTTATTTCGTGTTTCTTATATCTTTTGTTTAAGCAAACTCGTCAATGATAGAGTTTGCGTTAATCAGCCAATTAGTTTATGGATGAAAAGCCGAATAAGTATTCTTCAGGAACTAGCATATATATGTATATTTCCATGAATCATGATTTATCATCAAAACATGACTGCCTCAAATTATATTCACTCACTCTCACTTAGTTTTTGACACTCCTCTCTACCACTTTGGTGACGAGAATAATTCTACTTCGAGACTCGATGATTATTATAAGAAAAGCGGCTTTTAATTCTAATGCACAAAAGAAAAAGAAAAATTATATCTCACTAACCTCAGTGACTAGATAATCATGCGAAAAGTTACTCTACTTCGAGACTCGATTATTATAATTAATAGTTACAAGCAACTTTTTCTAATGCATAATATATTTGAGAAACATTCAACTTACAATACGTCGTTGGAATCAAAATCTTCCCTAAAAGAAAACACGAAATTACAACGTAAAATCACGCAATGTCCAAACACAGCACTCAGTTCAACATTGAAAAATCACGGAACTTTAACCGTTAGCGGTGATAACAACCGCTCGCTATGACGTCTGAATATGGAATGGTCGCCGGTTGGGGCGGTTGGTGTCTTGATGATGGCTAAGCTAAAGACACGACACGGGACTCTAGAGGCGAGGGGCGAGGGGCAAAGTAGGCGGGGCGTTGCAGGTGTATCAGAAACGATGATGTATCGCAACTTTGCATTCGAACCCGCCTCACTGTCACGCGCGAAAGAAATTTTGTCATTCATGAGGCGTTAATTGTTTGTTCGACGGTTATATCGATTTCACGGCGGTTATCTGTTACGAAAATTTATTGACAGCGATGACATGTTATTTGTAACAGAATTTGTTGCAGTTTTAAGCTATTGCATAGCTTTTATCGCGGGTTTTGAACTAGGACAAACAGTTTGAGCGCGGCGACCGAATCAAGAAATTCCGTAACGAAAAAAAACCTAACACCGTCGTTCAGTAAGCGTTCAACATTTTAGAGTATCACATTTAGCTCGCTTTGGCGCAGTGGGCGAGCGGCCGCTTTCTTTAGATGTCGCAGGTTCGAATCTCACTCGCGAAGTAGTGACAGTGCGCTTTTCTTGTTTGTTTGTTTTTAATTTTTATTATGCAAAAAAATATTGCATAAATATTATAATTGCATAAGTTGATAAAAAATGCTATGCAATAGCTTTACCGCGGCAGTCCCCGAGTGCCACTTAATTTTTCTTTTAGTTCAAATTTCACCTGAGTGGATGATCTTAACGTAGGTAAAATATTATTAGCATTGTAATTTTGTCTGTGTTTGCACACACGGACAAAATATTGGCTAGTATTTTGCCACAACTGTATTTATACGAAGCAAATCAATATTATGAATGATGATGATACGACGGATTTTACATCCAATTACTTATCCGTAGTCGGATTATAGTCTTTAACCGACTTCAATAAAAATAAAAAGAGGAGGTTCTCAATTCCACGCGTATTTTTTTTGTCGATGTTAATAACTCCGTCAAATCTGAACCGATTTCAATATTTTTTTTTTATTTGAAAGGACATATCGTTGGTCACATTTAAATTTGGTGAAGATCTGATGAATACCTTCGATGATAGAGGACGGAACTCCTCAATGAATAGAAACAAATCACTCGCGATCAGAAAATGTGTAGATTTATGATATGAAGCTACACTAAAATTAAGCTTAAAATATAATACTTATATAAAAATTCTTTTGAAAAAACCGTCTTCAAACGCCACTGAAAAGTATAAAATATTTTCAGTTTGTACACGTACCTATGTTGAAGTCGGGCGGGCCTCAATAGAACTATGAAACTGCAACGCTAGCCCGTCTTCAACATACCTGTACCAAACCAAGTACTATTAAATTCTGTGCCTGTGCCTACAAACTAAAATTTTGGCAAGCGTGGCGCATTCGTTTCATCGTTTCTATTTAGGCCCGTCCGACTTCAACATACGTGTACAAACTGAAATTATTTTAGACTTTTCAATGGCGTTTCGAGTCGGTTTTTTTAAAAGAATTTTTATATATTATTATTATTAAACTTTCATTTTTTGTATGAGTATAGTAGAGGACCTGGAGTGTAGTTCCCGGGAAAACCAAGCACACAGTTCCCGCAGAATTTTTAAAAGACTTGACTCCACCAAAGTCAAAACCCTCATTGCCTACTAAAAAAACACAACCCAACCACTTTCACCTAAAGTTGTGTACATTGTTTACCTACCCACTTCGTAATGAAACACTGAAAACAATCTTATTGACATACTTATCATCGTCTGAGAACGTCTTTCATCTGTACGTTATCTTTAGGTATGCGTTAGGTGAATACTTATCTCCATAAGTGTTAACAAAAACCGGCCACGCAGTCTCGAGTGTCGAGTTAAGCTATGATAGTATTGACTATTGATGGTATCTTATCTTTTAACTGCTCCCACAAACTTTCTTTTTATTGATGTTTGGTGCTTTGTGTTGACAAACACATGACAGAGATTTTTTAAGATTTTTTGTTATAAGGGCGGTTTCAGATTAGTGTTTTTTTGGCGCGTATAAGCTCGTTTTTGGAAGCGCGTGTAGGCGCGCCTTTTGCCACACGCGCAAGACGTCGAGCGTTGACGCTAAAGCTCGTTTAAGCGCGAGCCGCAAGATTGCTCCCGCGCGCCCACCGTGTCGAGCGAACACGCCTGAATAAGCGCGTGTACGCGCGTTCGGTTTTTGGAAGCGCAGAACGTGACGCGCGTGTAAGCGCGTAGGCCGATGCCTGATACGAGCTTATATACGCGCGAAAAAGTACGCTAGTCTGAAATCGCTCTTAGTACCAATTTTTTTAATGTACTTAATATAATGTGCAATTTTGAAGAAAATAAAATATAATTTTACTATTTTTTTTGTATGGCAATGAAAACAAGATAATGAAGATATAAATCGATATCGAGCTGAGTTTTAGATCAAGAACAATTAAAACTACCTACTCAAATTAAAAAAAACAAGTGTGGCATCATGGGACGCCGCGCCCGTTAGATCTGAAGCATGAAATTTATTTTTTGTGGCCACGCCAGTAAAGCAACGCTAGAGATTGAAAGAAAGATAGAAAAAAATCTATTTATTCATCTATGGTGTCATAGACAAAACTAGATACAAAAGTAACACTTTTATCTGTGACACCACCCATAAGGGGTGTACAGCTCAGTATACTATGCCCGTCGTCATATACAAAAAAAATGCCTACAATGCCAGGTCAGCTGTGGCCCAGGAGACGTCACAGTTAAAACAGTAAATTCAATCAATGGCAAAAGTTTTAAAGGAAGCAGTAGGTAAGCAGTAGAATCGAAAATAATCGCATAGCTAATATGATAACCGTTGACCTTTCAGTTTTCAGTCCGCATCTTAAGCCGTTGGGTTATTGCGGGCATTGCGGCTCCAGATTTACGGTTATGGAAAGAAATAAAGAACTTATCATTAAAGAAAACTGATAAGTAAATATAGGGAGGAAAAATAAAAAATAGGGTTTGGAACAAAGTACCTAAGGATACAGGATGGCGCAACGAAGGCATCACCACAGAGTAAGGATAGTAGGATACATAGGATAAAGTAAGGATATCTCCGTATACTGTGGCATCACGGTATAAGAGAGCGTCATGCCGTTTACCGTCACATCAGACGAGTCGGTCTTACCCCCAAAGCGCGTTAATAGAATATGTTTCACATCAAAGTAATGTACGTTTGAATATAAATAATTTCGAAGCCTTAAAAAATTGTGCAATCTCACCGCGAATTCCACTTGCCTATTCGAGAGTGAAAAACAAAAAAAATCACAATAGCATACATGAACATGACAGACGTATAACTCAGTTCATTATTTCAAATAAGTTTTGAAATCGATATTATTCATGCGATATGTCGAACTCGTGTTCAAAATAAATCGTAGTGCCTTCTTCATTATCATACGCAGGGCTGTCGATTTATTTGGAGTCCGGTTTTCGAGTTTAGTTTTGGTTAGTATCGTTTAAGCTGTTCTGTTAATTATTCTGCTGTATTAATCAACTGTACGTAATTATTATGGATCGAGAGACGACGGAAAATTCTCTTCTTCTCGGAAGACTCTGGGAGTCTCCAGCGCGTATATATATACGTGTTCACTACTACTGATGTGTGTGAGGTAAGCGAACGATGCGATGCATTTACATCTTTAGCTCGCTACTTTTACGGCTTAATTCTGTCTGCACAGCATTCAGTGTACATGTGTATGCGTGATTGCGTAGTAATGTAATTGTGTATGTATTTGTAGCTGCAAGGCGGCGACATGCGTTCTGTATAGTTCGAAGTGGCACACAGCACTTATATTGCCTTGTTATTAAAATTTCTATGGTTACAGTACACACTAATGCCACAACAATAGTACATTTCTCAAATTTGCTCGGAAATCGCTTCTTTATTTAAAAAAAACGAAACGTCAATTGGCCCATTGCTGGCGTGGCGCCAGCAATTACGTAACAGGACAATAATGTAAATTGCTGGACAGGTACGAGGTTTTTAAAATGTACACTTTCCTCTATTAGGTGTTTCTCCTCTGTGATTAGGTGTTTTAAATGTGCATTTCTTTCGCTGAGTTATACAATTTTAAAAAATACGAATGATTTTTTTATTAAATGGAACAAAAAGAGGGTGGTTTAATTGGAGGTAAAGAATTATTTTTGACTGGTGTTTTCTTTTACAATATATTTCTTGTTCTGAAATAAAAATGGATTCGGAATCGGATGAAGAATTAATGGACTTTACACCACCAGATATGGCGGAAGAAGCTAATGTACTATAACATTTAACATGAAATAAAACAGTGTTTCTTTAATTATTTTTTTGTTGTTTCCTCGCAAATTAGAGAAAAGTACTATATAAGCCTCGGCCGAAATAGCAATTCATAGCCTCGTTTACTTAAAAAGGCCTCGGCTGGCGCCTCGTCCTTTTAAAATCACTTGGAAGTCCTCGGCTTCGCCTCGGCCTTCCAATGTTAATAGAAACACTGATTTATTTCATGTTAAATGTTATAGTACATTAGCTACTTCCGCCATATCTGGTGGTGTAAACTGTAAAGTCCATTAATTCTTTATCCGATTCGGAATCCATTTTTATTTCAGAACAAGAAATATATTGTAAAAGAAAACACCAGTCACCAATAATTCTTTACCTCCAATCTGGGGGGTTATCTGTGCCTCCAATTAAACCACGCTCTTTTGTTTTGTTCCATTTAAAAAAAATTCATTCTTATTTTTTTTAATTGTATAACTCAGCGAAAGAAATGTACATTTAAAACACCTAATCACAGAAGAGAAACACCTAATAGAGGAAAGTGTACATTTTAAAAATCTCGTACCTGTCCAGCAATTTACATTATTGTCCTGTTACGTAATTGCTGGCGCTACGCCAGCAATGAGCCAATTGACGTTTCGTTTTTTTTAAATAAAGAAGCGATTTCCGAGCAAATTTGAGAAAAAATCATTAATGTCTCCGTTAAAATAATGGAGTCACCATTTGACGTTAGAGGTTTGGATGCACGAATGTATACTGACAGAAAAATTATGTGTAGGTAACTACTACGACAGAATACATAAACAATTCACGCACACTTCAATGATCGACGATCATCCATTTTTTACAGTCTAGATACAAAAAGCAGGGCGTTAGAACATCTGATAGTCTGTCACTTTTGTCTAATTTGGCGAGTGGCGACCCTACTTCGTCCTTTGATACAAATGCCGATGTGCGGTTATTTATCTTCACGTTTTTTCCGCTCAGAGCGATCATCCGCCGAGTGTGAATTTGTATGAGTTATGAGTTAATTAAGCAGTCACTTGCTATTTATGTGGCCGTGCAATCTGCAGTGTGAAATTTACCTTGAGGAACTTCGTACAATGCGAACGGTATTTTTATTCGTTAGATTAAAATGGCTTCACTTGGAAGTTATATGGCAGTTTATTCAAACTATCCCCTAATAGGTTTCTACACGATATCGTACCGGAGTCCGGAACGCTAAGTCGCTTGGCCATACCTACGTCTTTGCAAGTAGTGTGGTAACTAAACATCGCCAAAGCTTCCCCGCAGAGTAAAATTGGGAAAATCCCAAATCTCCCCTGCCCGGTACCGAGCCCGAATCGATAGATCTAAATGCGTTTTTTCGCGTTAGTTTACATCTAGCATCATAACGTTAAGTAAATTAAACGATTTTGATTTCATAAGGGCGTTCGATTGGATATCGTTAGGTATGTCTGTCACTTCCATTGAACAAATTCTCGCAACAAAGTGGTAGGCTACGCTAAAGGCTCTCCATATTCATTAAGAACAGTGGTGACCTTTGCAGTGCAGTGCATTGGGACAAACATTGTTACATTTACAGCAGTGACATTTTCAACATGTTTATCAAATGGCATTTGGAATTATTTACATACGTAGAGATTCACAGTTGGTAGAGCAACATTTCGGGACATTTTGATATGTAACATAATAAGTTTACATGTAAGGTAACGTTACAAACTTACAACAGTTTTCCCTCACACATAGCCTTCAAAGTTTTCATTCAGGGTATTTATTTTTCCTTTAAAAATAAATTAAGAAAATATAAAGAAACATCATAACTTTGGTTGTATTTTTTACAGTTGTACACCTATTGGGTTATCTACGAGCCTATATTTGGTACGATTGCTACCAGGGGTTGTGTGTGGCGACGCGACAGTCAGATTCAAAAGCTTTTTTTTTTTTTGAGTAAATTACCGATTTGTTTTTCAAAAAAATATATTTATCTATACATTTTATAGCTAAGTGAGTCGCGAAACTGCAGTAGAAATGGGCGGGCCAGATAGTTCGAAGAGCTGATGGTCGTTGGGGTCCCAATGTGCTGGAGTGGCGAACCCGCACCAGGAAGCGCAGTGTTGGCAGACTCCCCACAAAGTTGACCGACGACATCAAACGAGTCGCAGGGATCCGCTGGATTCAGGCGGCCCAGACCGAGACGTGTGACGTCCATGCAAGAGACCGACGTCATCCAGCAGTGGACGTCTATCGGTTGACAAAGAAGATGAGTACATTTTATTGAAAATAAGTACTTAAACAGTATTTTTTTTTGTATTTCTTTGTTAATTTGTGCTCTCTGTTACTGATCCAATATTTAGATGTCTCTGATTAGATGAAACCGCTGCAAATTCACCGTTTCCCTGCAGAACGTATGAAAGGTTGTGTGTAAACATCGTGAAAGGTTGAACGATTGTTATCAGCTCATCGAATCGATTTATAAATACTGAACAATAGCGTTCGAACATAATAAATATCTCTTGTAATTTAAGCAATTAAAATGTTCACATAAATGTGTGCGGTGGTGTAATTATCTTGGAGACAAATCTTGGTGTAGTAAGCGCACGTTCGTATTACGACAAGCTAATGCCTGCGACTTCATCCACGTGAAAACTTAACCACCTCTTTAGAGTTTTCTCTTCTCTTTCCTTTTTCACTTTAAACTAAACTACTAAAGCAATAGAGTTTCATTTACTTAAAGTACGAGGGCGGGTCAATAAGTCCGTGACTTTTGGAATAAAACACAGATTTTTTGATAAATTAATCATTTTATTTTTCAACGTAGTCTCCCTTGAGCTCTATACACTTTGTCCAACGCTTCTCCAATTTTTTTATCCCTTCCAAAAAATATGATTTGTCGAGGTCCTCAAAATAGGCCTTTGTTTGCGAGATGACTTCATCATTGGAGTCAAATATTTTTCCACCAAGCCATTTCTTCAGGTTTGGGAACAAGAAGTAGTCACTCGGAGCCAAATCTGGAGAATAGGGCGGATGAGGGAGCAATTCATAGCCCAATTCATGGATTTTTGCCATGGCAACTGCACATGTGTGCACCCTTGCATTGTCTTGGTGGAAAAGAACTTTTTTCTTGGCCAAATGAGGTCGGTTTTTTTTCAAATCGTCATTGAATCTGTCCAATAAGTTGGCATAATATTCCCCATTGATTGTTCTTCCCTTTTGAAGGTAGTCAATGTGGATTATCCCGCGTGCATCCCAAAAAACAGTCGCCATAACTTTATTGGCTGACAAACCCACCTTGGCCTTCTTTGGCGCCGATTCACCCTTAGAAACCCACTGTTTTGACTGTTGTTTGGTCTCTGGTGTATTGTGATGGATCCATGTTTCATCCACGGTTACAAAACGGCGCAAAAACTCCTCCATATTGCGAATAAACAACGCCAAACCTTCCTGTGAAGTTGTTACACGATTGCGTTTGTGGTCGACTGTGAGCAAACGCGGCACCCATCTTGCGGAAAGCTTTCTCATGCCCAAGTGATCATTCAAAATTGAAACCACTGAGCCATGCGAGATCCCTACGGCTTCCACAATCTCTTGCACTTTCAATCTTCGGTCGGCCAACACCATATCGTGAATTTTTTCGATTGTTTCGGGTGAAGAGACCTCAACTGGGCGTCCAGGACGTTCGGCATCTTCATTGCTTGTACGGCCACAAAGAAATTCAGTAAACCACTTTTTTACCATTGAAATCGACGGTGCAGAGTCCCCATAGAATTTATCAAGCTTAGCCTTGTTCTCGGTAATGGTTTTTTTTCGCAAAAAATAATGCTTAATAAGGACACGAAATTCACTTTTTTCCATTTTTTCCTCAAATTACTGGGTAGTCTGATAAAGATAGCTGTCAAACATAAACTAACTGACGCAGCAAGTTCAAATTTTGACAGGAGTCAACTGACAGATGCCTGTTGACAGGAGTAGTGTTGCTTTTTCAGTAAAGAGGTCAGAAATTCAAAAAGTCACGGACTTATTGACCCGCCTTAGTATGGCAACAAAAAAGTTCCCCCATTATAGCATCCCCACCTAACAAACGCTTCTGCAAGATTTCACCCAAAAGTAGGTATACCGACAAGAAAGGAGATGAAGCCGACATCGGTAAGCTTTCGGTAAACATAACTCAAACAAAAATACCTCATTGGCAGGTCAGAAAGCGGCCTTACCTTCTAGGCCTGTTGTATAACTAGTGTAGCGTACCGTAGAAGTTTATTACATCTTGACAATAATAAACCGATAGTTAATTGCAAATTCACCAGTAACAGCCCCGCCTATACCTAATGACGCTAACACACGCTATAATAATAAATCCTCGCCGAAAACAACTACAAATTAACTTTCTATTTGAATTTGCGGCACGGAAGTGGTCACGCGATGGCAAGTGGTAATAGTTGTGTCTGAAACATTTGGATACTTCGAACCTTCTAGAACATAATTATTTAGACATAACAGGTGATAGTCTAGCGGTTAAGACTTCAGTCTCCTTTTCGGGGAGTCCGGGGTGCGATCCTACAAAAAGAAACAGAAACCAGTAGGCCGGTTCTGTAAAAGCTGCATCAATTACTGCTACAGTCTCAATTGTTGTGACTGGTCGAATTTATAGCTTTCTTTCTGCATCATTGCATTTTAACCAATTAGCGAGCATCGGTCAATCAGAGGCGATTGCAATAGTCACACGGAAGCAATCATTTTTAGAGAATCGTACAACTGCATCCCTGAGACTTCTCCAAAATTTTTTCAAAGAGTGTGTGTGATCCGCATTTGGCCAGCTCGTTGGATAATGGCATATACGCATTCAGCTTTTATATTCTCCCAAAAGGGTTTACGTGAATTTCCAGACTTCCACCACGCACTTATAGAAAAATGAACTCATTATGTGCAACTTCGTCCGCGTGGATTTAGTTTTTGAAATCCCTCGGGAAATCTTTGATTTTCCGGGATAAAAAGTAGCTTAAGTCACTCTCCAGGCCCTTGACTATACCCATGTAAAGAATCACGTCGATCCGTGGCTCTGTTGCGGCGTGATTGACGGACAAACCAACAAACAAACTATCGCATTTATAATATTAGTATGATTAGTATGTTACAGGGTTGGTAATCGCGAATTAACAGATCCATTTTTTGGAAAACCGCATGATGATACCTAGGCTTTGCAGCTAACCTTACTAATATTATAAATGCGAGTCTGTTTGTTAGTTGGTTTGTCCGTCAATCACGCAGCAGCGACGGTGCCGCTGACATGATTTTTGCATGGGTATAGTTGAGGCCTTAGAGAGTAACATCGCCGAGAGCACGTGAACCCACTAGCTTACGCCCGCGACTTCATCCGCGTGGAGGTTTTGAAAAATCCCGCAGAAAGCCTCGGATTTTCCGGAATAAAAGGGAGCTATGCTAGGCCTTAGAGAGTACCATCGTTCTTTTTTATTCCGGAAAACTGAGGGTTTCCGCGGGTTGAAAACCTCCACGCGGATGAAGTCGTGGAAATAAGCTAGTGGGTTTACGAGCTATCCGTGGCACGGCGGTGACTCACCACCAACTTCCTTACTCCGGGCTAGTACTGAGAATTTCTTGACAAAAATCATATTAGTACCTTTTTTGGCCGACCCGGGAATCAAATCCTCCGCAGTCGAACATGCTAACCACTTGCCCAACGAGGCAGTTTCGGGTACATAAACACAGGTAATAGCCAGCTTTCCTTTCGCAGCACAGGAGTGATATCGCTGGACGTCGCGGTCGTTTATAATTCAACAACAATAAACAGATAGTTAATTGCGATGCTGTCACGGGCCCAGTATATGGTAATGAGGCGGAGGGATCGCGGCTGCACGGACAATATCTCTCCACGGTGAAAGGTAACATGGGATCCGTGTAAGGCATAAGCGAAAGCAGCAAAGTTTGCCAGAAATTTCTACTGTTACTTGAAAACTCGCGATCTATTACAACGGACTCAAGAATTGCAACTCCTGAGTTTCTTGCCAACTCTTCTCATCAGAATCTGCGTTCCGAACCGATGGTACAGCCTTGACTTGTTATAAGGGCCACTAGTTGGCCCACACGAAATAACTTTAAAGGATTTTGAAGTAACTACCCACTGTGCTGTATTGGGGACCAAAAGCTTCTTGCCAACTATTTTCAGCAGAATCTGAATTCCGAAAAGATGGTAGAGTCTTGTTTTGTCATAAGGGCACAAGTTGGCCCACACAAAATAACTTTAAAGAATTTTGAAGTACCCACTGTGCTGTATTGGGGCACCAAAAGCAACAGAGATCTCGAAACTTTAACCACTGTGATTTGCAGTAAAAGCAGACAAGGCGTTTAGTGGGTGTAGGCAAAACCGCTGGCGTCAGCAGCCGCTACAGTGGGCAAGGATCCCTAAACCGAGTGTCCTGGTGGTCAGTTCTTATTTCTGACTTAGACGCACTATCACCCTCGACGTAAAGAGAACATTTATTATTCTTTGTCTAAATATATAAAAGAAGAAGATGACTGACTGACTGACTGATCTATCAACGCACAGCTCAAACCACTGGACGGATCGGGCTGTTTGGCATCAAGATAGCTATTATAAAAGGAAAGGATTTTTGAAAATTCAACCCCTAAAGGGGTAAAAGTTATTATTTCCATTTTTTTTCTGACGTAGACGCAGAAAAACAAGACCACTCTCAATCTCGACGTAAATAGAACATTTATTATTCTGTCTAGATATATTCAAAGAAAACGTGACAAGGTGATTGACTGACTGACTGATCTATCAAGACACAGCTCAAACCACTGGACGGATCGGGCTGTTTGGCATCAAGATAGCTTAATAGCTATCTTCGTAACGTAGGCATCCGCTAAGAAAGGATTTTTAAAATTCAACCCCTTAAAGGGGGTAAAACAGGGGTTCGAACAATCGAACTTACGGCTGAGTTCTTGCCTGGAAAGAAATCTTGTATCTTCCAATTCAACACATTCAACTTGTTATTCATCGTGACCAGAGATTTGTGCGGTGTCGTGTCGAGTCAGTAAAATAGGGAAAAACCATGTACACTTATAACTTGGCCCGTCCCCCATAGTGTTTGCTTAGCCCATGGCCCGTGTCTGGGAGATAGGTGCAGTACATGCGCTTTCAGGTACGCTGCAATCTGGGCAGCTGACACCAATAGGTTTTTATCGGAACAAATCTTGTGTGAAAGTCCCGAGAACGATGGAAGACCCACAATAAGCGCCCATAACTCTGCACGGTTATATAATTTCATTTTATTTGTAAAATGTACGTGCACAGAAATTCTGAGCAGGGCTATTTTTGTTGGGATGAATAATCGTGGCTTTTGTGTTACTTCTTGTTCAGGAGTACATCTCTATCAGTTACGATGAAGTATATCTCTAGTTCAAGCAGTGATAGGACTGTGGTCTCCTATTCGGGGGGTCGCAGGTTCGATTCCAGGTTATAATAAAATTATTTATTTCACGTAGGCCAACCTGTGGCTCTTATGACACGTCACGACTCTACATACATACATTGCAAGTTAAATAAAAGCTTGTAAAAAGAGTCGAACAAACAAAATTATGAAATTGGACAGTAAATTATTCAAAAGAAAAGCATAGGCAAATGGAAAGCAAAACCCAGTCTCAACATGAATTACTAAAGAATGCTTTTATAAGATTTTATCTGAATGCCTACCCATATTCCCAAAGATAACAATATCCTCTACCTACTAAACATTTGTGATATATAAAATATAATACAGTGGAAACACACACATACATGTACACACACATACACAAGAGCGTTATTATCAAGTATTGTATTATTAATATTATCAAAGAAACGAATGATTTCAAGCATAACATAATAATACAATTATCATATAAGATAATATGATAGTATTATTTAACGAAGCATAAGACATGTTTAGTTTTTACTCAAAACAATGACAATTTTATATCTAAATCAAAACATTCTTTTAAATAAATCGTAAGTATTTAAAACTCAAAACAATGTAAGAAGGTACCTACTTCAATATATATAAAATATTAAAATTTTAACACATCAATATTTTATCATTGATTGATAACGCCTGAGGCTATAAAATTTTACAGACCCATTAATTATAACAGCAAACAGACGTTGTTTAATAACAAAGTTCCTCTTATCTTTAAGTTTTATCACACTGCATGCTTTATTACTAAGCGCCTCTTTGGAAATATACTTGACACTTATCTTTGAGAATAACTACTCCAACAAACTGAGGCCTTAATGTAACTTTTCAAGTAAACTTATTTTAATTCGCCTGCTCGATGATCCAAAGAGGATATTGGCCTCCGAAACTAGTTAGAAACAACAAACAACGTCACTCACGCATCGAGTCACGTAGCCTCGTATTAATTTCGATTTACACAGACGCCATAAAGTCTCAAGACTCTAATAAACGTCCCTAGAATTTGGCGTTACAGCGCCGCATGTTCAGTAATTGCTACAGAAAAAGACTTTACGATGTAATTAGAATAGTTACATCGGCATAAAATATCGTTTTGCACTTGAGCAATGCTGGTATAGTTGGGACTTGGTACACATTCGCTGGTGGCTCTTAAGGTAACGTTAGGTCTTAAGTTGCATGGTAACAATGGGCTTGACATCCAGCTGCCCACAAGATAATGTGATAAGTGATAACTTATTAAGTACATTGTAATAGCTACATCTTAGACTTTCCGATGAGCTCCATAATAAAATTGTAACATTTTGTTTTGCAAAGTGAAACTGCCGAGTTTCCAGCCGGCTCTTCTTAGCAGAATGAAGAATCTGTTTTTCGAACTGCTGGTAGAGTCATGACTCTTGACTAACAAAAGAGATTGGTCTACATGAAATAAATAATTTTGAATATATTTTTAACCGACTTCAAAAAAGGAGGAGGTTCTCAATTCGTCGGAATCTTTTTTTTTTAAAGTATGTTCACCGATTACTCGAAGACGCGTGAACCGATTTGGAAAATTCTTTTTTGTTTCAAAGGATATACTTCCCAGGTGGTCCCATAGAAGTTTTATCGAAATCGGTCAAGCAGTTTTTTTAAAATATCAACAATAAATTATATACTTTGTACTGGATCGGGCGTTTCATTGAAGTGAGTTTTTAAAAATATTTTTTTATACCTATTAAATTATTAATTTCAACAACTTACACTAATTAGTTTTTTTTAGGTTAAGGTTCTGGGTGTAGTTAGGTTGAAGGCTCAATAGCGCAGCAGTCAGAGTGGTAAGTAGTCTGAATACCGAAAGGTCAATGGTTCAACCCCCACCCATTTCACAACAAAAACACAAACACTACAACAAAAGCTAACAACAAACATACGAGTACAAGACAATAAGGTATGTATGTATTATCTAAATAGAGTAGGTACTCGGTGTAATGGGCGCCCAAACACAGTTTACGATGTAATTAGTGAATGTTACCGGGGCATTGGTGGTAAATGTCATTTCACCTTATGCAATGTTGGTATTGGCACTAGGCCCCGGTTCTCACGGCCGGGCGCGGCGTACCTAATGCTATTCCATATTTCGACCACTGACCAGAGACACGGCCAATTATAAAGGACTTATTGAATAGGCAACCAAGAATCAATGAAATTATGAATTTATCTAATTATTTAGGATTCAAGAATTAAAAAAAAATGAAGTGGCACTCGGGGACTACCGCGGTAAAGCTATTGCATAGCAATTTTTATTTATAATTATAATATTTATGCAATATTTTTTTTGCATAATAAAAATTATGCAAAAAAAATTTATAAAACAAACAAACAAGAAAAGCGAACTGTCACTACTTCGCGACTTCGCGAGTGAGATTAGAACCTGCGACATCATACACCATACGGTAAAGAAAGCGGCCGCTTACCCACTGCACCAAATAGAGTTACTTGAGAACCTCTAAAATGTTGAACGCTTACTGAACGACGGTGTTAGGTTTTTTTCGTTACGGAATTTCTTGATTCGGTCGCCGCGCTCAAACTGTTTGTCCTAGTTCAAAGCCCGCGATAAAAGCTATGCAATAGCTTAAATATATTTTTCTATTTTCAGCGAGATTGAGAAAATAAATAATTTTGATAAAATAAAACTATAAAATACAGCAATCCGCCATATAAGATAGGACACCAATCAGAGCGATACAATCAGATCTATCTTCAAACTTTGACAAACTATGACAAAACTTAGAGGTGACGTCACGAACGACGCCATGACACCGGCGAACAAAACGCTCGCCGGTGTCGCTATAGAATTTTAAAACTTAAAAATTAGAACGGCAATTTTATCTACCAAACCTTTTTTTATGAAATAAGATATTTTTTCGAAGTACAATAATTTTAGTAGATACTTCCGAACATCATCCATGTCTATTGACTAACAGCCAATTTTAGCACTTTCTTCTTCTTCTTTACCGATACCGACCGATAGACGTCCACTACTGGACGAAGGTCTCTTGCATGGACTTCCACAGGCCTCGGGCGGCGCCGCCTGAAGCCAGCTACTCCATAATCCACCTAATAGGGGGGTCTGCCAACACTGCGCGTCTGGGGTCACCACTCCATTATTGTTATTTCTTCATTCCAATTTAATTATTTAAAATCAGCTAACTTAGTAGAGCCATAGAGTTTTAGCGCGTGTGAACGAGTTACGAAGAAACTCGGCAGCGGGTTGCAAGGAGCGGTGTAGACGCCACATAACAAGCTGCCGTGTGCAAAGTAACTTATTGAGAACCTACATCGACAGTGTACACCGACTTCCCGTACTATGTAGAACTACAGAGCTTTCTAATGCACAAATCTTATTTTATATCTTCAGCTCACGATTCAAAAAACAACTGACTGCTGCATATTGGAGGATGATTATACGGGTCTGCCCGCGAAATTCAAATTTAATTTGGTTTTTCGCAATTTGTAAACTAATACGACAAACTATTAGGCTAATGGCATTCTAATTGCGCCAGTAGAATTATCATCTTCACAGGTTTACATAAAAATCTTTACTTGAAAGTGACCAGTTTAAGAAATTAAGCAAAATACCGAGTTGGACGTGAGTTACTCACAAATTAGTATTTTGACTAATTTCTTAAACTGGTAATCTGTATTCCCTCACTCTCATGGTCCGATGGAACGGAAATCTGTATTCGGTCCGATTTGTTTTTCAATCATGCAGCAGCGGAGGAATGGATCGACTTGATTTTTTGGTTTAGTTGAAAACTTTATCTCGAGAGAACAACGAGTTCCTGAGGGATTATAATTTATATAATGTAATATGTATGTATGTAAAAAGTTCTATGCGACGGAAGTCGCAGCAAAAGCTAGATATTTTAGCAAAGGGTTAATAGATAGGTAAGTCAAAAACCCTTTTATAAAATTACTGTTATCCATTTCCAGGGTTGGGCAGTATTTGAATTACTTGTAATTAAAATACGTAATTGAAATACAAATACGTATTTGGTATTTGTATTTAAATTACTTCCTTAAAATGTAATTTGTAATTCGTATTTCAAATACCTGACGCCGAGGTATTTTGTAATTAGTATTTCAAATACTTGAGGCTTCAAAATACATTTTAACATTAAAATACATTTAACCTTCATTTAGCGATCGTAAGTGTGAGTGCGAGGCGAGAATGTAATGATGGTAAAGCAGCTATTAGAGTTGGCAACACTGCAGTGTTTCGCTCACGTTAAGTTCGATCTTTCAAACCTCTATTTTAACATTGTGAATTTTCAAAAATCCTTTCTTAGCAAATGCCTATGCTACGTCATATTAATATCTATATGTATGCCAAATTTGAGCCCGATCCGTCCACAGTGGTTTGAACAATCAGTCAGTTAGTCAGTCACCTTTTCCTTTTATATATGTAGATGACAAAAAAGCGTGGATTTGACTCACTCCAGCAGAACGCAATAGTATTGCTATGAAACAGCTGAGTGGGTCAGCTAACAATGCAGTGTCATCACAATAAGGACTCAGTATGGTGTGACTACGCTAAGAATGTTTCCTACAAGGCTAAGCAGTCGTATAGGCACATCTAAGTGTTGCTGCTACTTCCTGATGCCTAGGAAGTGAGGGTGTAACTCGAATGCAGAGCTATATGCCTCACATATAGGGAATTATGAACACGTGCACGTGTTATATAGACTGTACTGTCTAGATTACTTATTTTGTATTTTGTAATTTGTATTTTGTATTTCAATTAAAAATAGCTAAAATACTGTAATTTGTATTTTATATTTCAAATACCTTACTTAAAGATATTTTGTATTTCGTATTTTAATTACTTGCGATACAGTATTTTGTAATTTGTATTTCAATTAAAGCAAAGCATGTATTTTGCCCAGCCCTGTCCATTTCGGATCCCTATGTCCACGTACCACCTTCATCAGCTGAATAGGATCATATTAGTCATCATCATCAATCAAATTGATGCTACTAATTGATGATGAGATACTACGTACTTCTAATTGATCATTACAAGTGTGTGAAGAGAGTTATGACAATCTCTTATAATATTTTTATTTACGAACTAGCTGACACGGCGAACTTCGTACCGCCAACATTTTTTTTTGTTTTTTTTTTTTAATTAAGTATAAAAACCTTCCGTGGACCTTAAGGAACAAACAAAAAAATAAATTAACCAAATTGGTCCATTCATTCTTGAGTTATGCGCTTACCAACATTCATTTTTTTTTATATAGAAGAAGATAGAAGATAGATAGATAATGACAAAGCTAAAGCCTAAAAAGTCGATAAAATTAAACGATCCGAGAGCCCATAGAAAATATTACACAAGTGCTTGACCGAAGCGCTGCACACAAGACGTTGTACATGAATAGAACTACATATAAAATGTGGCTATATAATTTTCAAATATTTCGTTACCTTTAAGCAGAGATAATCAAACCTGAAGCGATAAGGATAAAAGCATAGTGTCGTAGTTAGATACGGTTCCCACTTTAAAGAGGAGATTATTGCGAAATGCGATCGGGAATATGGCCTGGGAAACGCAAAGCGTGCGCTTTTATAGTGTGGAAGCTAGTGGTAGGAGTTTTCAAACGATTAAGAAGTTGAAATTACGTCCACTGAGAGTTCGTCGTTAGTTTTTTTGACAGTTTTTGTCGTCGCTGCTATTACTGACAGATAATAAAAAACTAATATCTGATGCGATGTTTCTGAACGAATGCGATGATAGGTGTTTGCATGACAAATGTTTATCTCGAAAAAATGTTTTCTCGATCAATCATTCATCAACTAAGGGTACTAACGAAATTAAACGATGAAGAAAGGTTATTTCTGTGACTAAATATATACATTATTTTAACTAAATTTTATTAAAAATTGTTTACAGTCTAATAATTTATATAGTACTAGCTGATACCCGCGACTTCGTCCGCATGGATTTAGTTTTTAAAAATCCCGCGGGAACTCTTTCATTATCCGAGATAAAAAGTAGCTCTCCCGGTCTGAGGGACCACTACTACATCCATTACTATATCCATGCAAAAAATCGCATCAATCCGCTGTTCTGTTGCGACGTGATTGAAGGACAAAGCAACAAACGAACACACTTTCGCATTTATAATATCAGTAATGCTTTATTATAACACTTTTTATAATTGTCTTTAACATACTTAACCAAAGACAAAATTACGTTTAGCTGTCATTTACGTTTTGTTATTCCACTGTCATTTGCGTTTTGTTATTCCATGTCAGATGCGTTTTTTTTATACCACGTTTTATAATGACTTGACGGAAACGCGATCGAACGGGATAAAAAGTATCCTATGTCCGTCTCCTGGTTCTAAGCTACCTCTCCACCAATTTTCAGACAAATCGGTTCATCCGTTCTTGAGTTATAAATAGTGTAACTAACACCACTTTCTTTTATATATATAGATATAGTATAGGTATAAAGTATGAAATTAAATTGACATGACTATAATGTAGAAAAGGCAATGTTTTTGGATTAAGGAATGAAATGACACTTTTCTTACAAAAACAAAGGGTTGCAGCTTATGTAGCGCCCCATAGTCAAATCAAAGCTAAAAACGTTATTTTACGAAATTGCCAGCAGCTTTTACACTATTAGTATAAATGTTATTATAGTTGTGCGTTTCAATACAAATTATTGTTGAACATTACGAACAAAACATTAAGGGCGTCCAATTTCACGGCCACTAAATAAAATTTGCAACGCACCGACATAACGAAGTGCTCTCAATAATTCCACTACAACGAGCTGACAATGGCAGATTCACCTCTTTTATTGCTTTAGTGATATACTTTTATAGTTTCGACCCGTTTGTACGTTGTGATTTCTTTAAAACAATAAGAAGATTAAAAGAGATTTTGTTCTTTCGCTTAAAAACAGCTGAATTGAGCGCATAGGACAGTAAATATACTGACAATTGATTAACTTTGTTCTGGCTTCTGAATATCGGTGGTTGTTCGTCAAATAATTATCATGTCGATATTTAATGTCATCGGCTCCTAGACTAGAATATCCCCAAAATAAATAGATTTTTGGAAAAATTCAAAAAATTCATACGCGCAATTTTGATTAAAAGAAGTCCAACAACCTAAAAGGCTTACAGGCAACAATAATTTTTTCAGTTGTACAAACAACAAAGTAAAATTACAGTCGCCTAGCAGTAAAGATTTCGCACAGTATCTTCGGATAAAATTCACGTCCAAAGCGCGCCTATTGCGAGTCGTTAGGCCGCTCGAGATGATCGATAACGATGGTAATTCCGCAACACGTGTACGTCGCCCCCGCTATCGCGATCCGCGAGGCCTATTAGGACGTACAGAGATGGAAATGCTGGGACGTTAATGGACAAGGAAAAAAACATTTAGCAAAAAACTATTCTTCAGGCCTTTTGTATCAAAATTTCATGAAGTGTCAAAGAATAAATATGACGTTCCGATAGTTTCTGTATTGAAAATCTGTCAGACGACCAATTTATTTTGACGTTACTCGACGTTGGTGAAATTGGCCCTTATACAAAGAAAATTTACAGCTATTTACAAGAAAGTAGATAAGTAGGTAAATAACTTTAGAGGGAAATTATAACTGGGAAATGCGTGGTCGTCATTCCCGCGCCTCAGAATGCCAATGTCCATAGGTTCTTCAAGCCATGTGCACCGCCCAGTGCCACTTCAGCTCAGCAACTCTTCTTCTCCTACGTATCTCTTCATTCGATCTCACAGGGATACTCCGAGCCAAGCATAGCACTCTCCATTGCCTACTGAGCGACCCTGTGATTTCTTATGAGACCCATAGTGAGCGAACATGTTTCGGATCCGTAAGTTCCACTGGCAACATGCACTGTTTGCAGACGCTTCCCGAACGCTGCCCTGCCGATTTTGATTCGGCAATTGAGAAGTAAAGCAAATATATCGAAGAGTGAATAGTAGGCAGGTAAACCGCAAAATATGCGCAAAATGCAAAAAGCGTTTTGTTTACACTATCGGATCAGTTTACGAGTAGTCCACACACTAGTAAAACAAGCAGACGCCGAGTCAACAGCGCGGACCTCACGTATTTATGTGACGTCCAGCCTTCCCGGGGTTCCATAATGGCAACACAATATCACAATACGGGCATAGATTTATGCTCGGGCGCATCGCCTCGCACGCGGAAATCCCATAGTTATTTACCGGTTGCGAGTTAAGTGCGGCAGATTTATCGTAGAGCCGCGCCTAGCCGGCTAGCGACGATCTTGTTTCCTTCAAGTACACTATGATAAATACCGCCTGGTACTCTCTTATGATCTATCTCGTAAAGCCAAGCTATAAACTTGTTTAATGAGAGATCACAAGGAAGGCTTATCGCTCGACAAAAAATTGTACTTATTGCAACCCAATAAGAATAATTAAATATAAAAAATAGACAGAATACACAACTGCCTCACCTCTATTATTAGAATTAGGATGTAAAAGGATATAGGAAAAAAATATATTTTTGTTTTCGGTTTGAGAGATTCGTGATTTCTGCTTCAACTTCTTCTAGTCACGATCTCTTTCCTCCTTCACCGTTCTACCACAGTTTCCTGTTACAACCACAGTTTCCTGTGACAAACTAGAGGTTAGGGTATTGGACTGAGCTTTTTTATATTGACTTGGCTTTTTTATATAATTTAAAATAATTTATTTTAATAGCTATTTATGCAACTGCATCGTAATGAGGGTCATTTTAATTCGAGTGCTGTTTTTTGATACGAGGCTTGCCGAGTATCAAAATAGGATAGTACGAGAATTAAAATGACTAATTACGGTCAGTTGCATACAAGATTTTATCTACGACAAGGAAAATAAAATCAACAAAACAATATACGCCGTAGTAAAAAGTAACTCCGTAAGCCGCCACCAGCCGCCTGTGGCGCCTCTGTCAACAAAAAGTAACTCCGTAAGCCGCCACCAGCCGCCTGTGGCGCCTCTGTCGTATGAACGGTACAAAAGTGCCAGAACTCAGAGCCTTAGCTTTAGGTATCCTATTTTAAGAAGATAACCATTTCGATTCAGCTCCCATACAACGAGCTGCATCGAAATGAGAAGCAAAACCGAAAGAGGATTCATTTCGATTCAGCTGTCAAATTCGAAATTGGAACTTTTCGATGCTGGAGTAGATAATAGCTATTTATGCAACTGCATCGTAATGAGGGTCATTTTAATTCGAGTGCTGTTTTTTGATACGAGGCTTGCCGAGTATCAAAATAGGATAGTACGAGAATTAAAATGACTAATTACGTTCAGTTGCATACAAGATTTTATCTACGACAAGGAAGTAAAATCATTAACAAAATACGCCGTAGGCTCAATAAAGTAACAAAAAGTAACTCCGTAAGCCGCCACCAGCCGCCTGTGGCGCCTCTGTCAGCAAAAAGTAACTCCGTAAGCCGCCACCAGCCGCCTGTGGCGCCTCTGTCAACAAAAAGTAACTCCGTAAGCCGCTACCAGCCGCCTGTGGCGCCTCTGTCAACAAAAAGTAACTCCGTAAGCCGCCACCAGCCGCCTGTGGCGCCTCTGTTATATGAACGGTACAAAAGTGCCAGAACTCAGAGCCTTAGCTTTAGGTATCCTATTTAAAGAAGATAACCATTTCGATTCAGCTCCCATACAACGAGCTGCATCGAAATGAGAAGCAAAACCGAAAGAGGGTTCATTTCGATTCAGCTGTCAAACTCGAAATTGGAACTTTTCGATGCTGGAGTAGATAATAGCTATTTATGCAACTGCATCGTAATGAGGGTCATTTTAATTCGAGTGCTGTTTTTTGATACGAGGCTTGCCGAGTATCAAAATAGGATAGTACGAGAATTAAAATGACTAATTACGTTCAGTTGCATACAAGATTTTATCTACGACAAGGAAGTAAAATCAATAACAAAATACGCCGTAGGCTCAATTTTAAAGTAACAAAAAGTAACTCCGTAAGCCGCCACCAGCCGCCTGTGGCGCCTCTGTCATATGAACGGTACAAAAGTGCCAGAACTCAGAGCCTTAACTTTAGGTATCCTATTTTAAGAAGATAACCATTTCGATTCAGCTCCCATACAACGAGCTGCATCGAAATGAGAAGCAAAACCGAAAGAGGGTTCATTTCGATTCAGCTGTCAAACTCGAAATTGGAACTTTTCGATGCTGGAGTAGATAATAGCTATTTATGCAACTGCATCGTAATGAGGGTCATTTTAATTCGAGTGCTGTTTTTTGATACGAGGCTTGCCGAGTATCAAAATAGGATAGTACGAGAATTAAAATGACTAATTACGTTCAGTTGCATACAAGATTTTATCTACGACAAGGAAGTAAAATCATTAACAAAATACGCCGTAGGCTCAATAAAGTAACAAAAAGTAACTCCGTAAGCCGCCACCAGCCGCCTGTGGCGCCTCTGTCAGCAAAAAGTAACTCCGTAAGCCGCCACCAGCCGCCTGTGGCGCCTCTGTCAACAAAAATTAACTCCGTAAGCCGCTACCAGCCGCCTGTGGCGCCTCTGTCAACAAAAAGTAACTCCGTAAGCCGCCACCAGCCGCCTGTGGCGCCTCTGTTATATGAACGGTACAAAAGTGCCAGAACTCAGAGCCTTAGCTTTAGGTATCCTATTTTAAGAAGATAACCATTTCGATTCAGCTCCCATACAACGAGCTGCATCGAAATGAGAAGCAAAACCGAAAGAGGGTTCATTTCGATTCAGCTGTCAAACTCGAAATTGGAACTTTTCGATGCTGGAGTAGATAATAGCTATTTATGCAACTGCATCGTAATGAGGGTCATTTTAATTCGAGTGCTGTTTTTTGATACGAGGCTTGCCGAGTATCAAAATAGGATAGTACGAGAATTAAAATGACTAATTACGTTCAGTTGCATACAAGATTTTATCTACGACAAGGAAGTAAAATCAATAACAAAATACGCCGTAGGCTCAATTTTAAAGTAACAAAAAGTAACTCCGTAAGCCGCCACCAGCCGCCTGTGGCGCCTCTGTCATATGAACGGTACAAAAGTGCCAGAACTCAGAGCCTTAACTTTAGGTATCCTATTTTAAGAAGATAACCATTTCGATTCAGCTCCCATACAACGAGCTGCATCGAAATGAGAAGCAAAACCGAAAGAGGGTTCATTTCGATTCAGCTGTCAAACTCGAAATTGGAACTTTTCGATGCTGGAGTAGATAAATATTATATTATAACACAATGCCATTTTCTTTTTTAAATATCTCTAGCCCCACATTTCTCATAGAAAATTTCGTTTTAGAAAGGGGCATACAGTATACAGTCGCAGTTAAACAGCTTAAGTATAACTTATTTGTTTTTTGACCGATTTTTTGTGATTTTATTGACCGCTTTTTTTCTGATTTTATTGACCGCCTTTTTTTTCTGATTTTACAAATGTTACAAACAAAGACAATCGAGCGCTAGCATAATATCTATCTATAATATAATAAAACTGTAACAGGTCCAATTCTGTACATTGAAGATATTTTGAAAATTTTTGTTTGAGGGCACTCTATAATCGATACTGAAGCCAAAACGATTTTTTTTTTATTTTTTGTCTGTCTGTCTGTCTGTCTGTCTGTATCTTGGCCGCGCATCACGCCGAAACTACTGGACGGATTTAAATGAAACTTGGCACGATTTAAGTTCATACTACGAGGTATAATATAGGATACTTTTTATCCCGAAATTCAGCACGGTTCCCTTGGGAGAGGGGATGAAAGTCAAAATGTATATTTCGCTGTAATTCATTAAGGCGTATTCCGATTTAATCCATTCTTCTTTTGTTAGAAAGGAGGTTCTTTAGAGATTGTCCTGTAATTATTTCAAGGTCGTCAATTTCGTAGTTCAGAAATTATAGACATCACGATCTTCAGTATACGGTCCAAATAACTTGAACCTCGGATTCTACAAGATACTTTGAATGAACGGCTCATCTTAAGCTGGCAATAGTATTTTATCATATATAGCCATCGTGGATAACCCTATTTTGTCAAAGTCAAACTACTCCAAGGCGTCAGATTTTGCCAAACGATCATTATACCTACATACTACTAATACTATAAATGCGAAAGTGTGTTTGTTTGTTGGTTTGTCCTTCAATCACGTCACAACAGAGCCACGGATCGACGTGATTTTTTGCATGGGTACTATAGTTGAGGACATAGGCTACTTTTTATCCCGGAAAATCAAAGTGTTCACGAGGGATTTTAAAAACTAAATCCACGCGGATGAAGTCGCGGGCTTCAGCTAGTAATATAATAAAACTGTAACAGGTCCAATTCTGTACATTGAAGATATTTTGAAAATTTTGGTTTGAGGGCACTCTATAATCGATACTGAAGCCAAAACAATTTTTTTTTAATTTTTTGTCTGTCTGTCTGTCTGTCTGTATCTTGGCCGCGCATCACGCCGAAACTACTGGACAGATTTAAATGAAACTTGGCACGATTTAAGTTAATACTACGAGGTATAATATAGGATACTTTTTATCCCGAAATTCAGCACGGTTCCCTTGGGAGAGGGGATGAAAGTCAAAATGTGTAATTCGCTGTAATTCATTAAGGCGTATTCCGATTTAATCCATTCTTTTTTTGTTAGAAAGCAGGTTCTTTAGAGATTGTCCTGTAATTATTTCAAGGTCGTCCATTTCGTTGTTCAGAAATTATAGACATCACGATCTTCAGTACACGGTCCAAATAACTTGAACCCCGGAATCTACAAGATACTTTGAATGAACGGCTCATCTTAAGCTGGCAAGCGTACTTTATCGTATATAGCCATCGTGGATAGCCCTATTTTGTTAAAGTCAAACTACTCCAAAGGCGTCAGATTTTGCCAAACGATCATTATACCTACATACTACATAGTAGGTATGGATGTAATACATCGTATGGACTTAATGCTACAGTGTTTTCCTATGCAATTTAATATTCTAATCATACTAATATTATAAATGCGAAAGTGTGTTTGTTTGTTGGTTTGTCCTTCAATCACGCCACAACAGAGTCACGGATCGACGTGATTTTTTGCATGGGTACTATAGTTGAGGACATAGGCTACTTTTTATCCCGGAAAATCTAAGTGTCCACGAAGGATTTTAAAAACTAAATCCACGCGGACGAAGTCGAGGGCATCAGCTAGTTATGCAATAAAAATGTCGTGGAGGGGGTATCTATGCGATAATATTAATTCGGTAAACTTATAAGACAACAGGCTAGACTGGCACACTAAACTCTACAAGTCTACAGTGAGGCATGGGTGAATTTAAGTAGATAATTATTGCGGAATGTTTCCGTAATCGCACCGTTGGAGTTTATTATAATCGTTAAATTCAATATAATTCCAGTTATGAAGGGTGATTAGGTTTTATCTCCCGTTATATCCACGAAATGAGAATTCTTAAGATTGAGCAACAAAAATATTTGTGGCAACATATTAGGTATACTTACTACTTATTTCAGTTACTGTGTTATCTGCAGAGGTACAAAGAGAATAAAATTATTGCTTAAAATCAAATAAAAACTTGACAAAGTTGCAAAATACTCATTTTTTTCGTAAATCTATCTTTTAATAATAGCTGAAGCCTTCCTTGTGAATTTAGATTTTTAAAATTTTTATTTTTTCAGGATAAAAGTTCGTAATATGGTAGCCTCCAGGCTCCAGCCTCCAACATCCGGCTAATTAAACAAATCTAATTAAGCGAGTGAGCCTGGAAAAGGTAACAGACAGACAGCGACACTTTAGCTTTTAAACCGACTTCAAAAAAGGAGGAGGTTCTCAATTCGTCGGAATCTTTTCTTTTTGCTTTTTTTTTATGTATGTTCACCAATTACTCGAAGACGCCTGAACCGATTTGGAAAATTCTTATTTTGTTTGAAAAGGTATTCCAGAAAAATCAAAGAGTTCCCGCGGGATTTTATAAACTAAATCTACGTGGACGAAGTCGCGGGCATCAGCTAGTCTATACATATAATAAAACAGAAACGAAACCAATTCTGTACATGAAATAGATTCGAAAAAGGGTTTTTGCTTCTAATTGTGTTCAAGATACAGATATCAAAACAGAAGCTACATTTTTTTTTTGTTTGTTTGTCTGTCTGTTTGTTTGTCCTTCTTTCACGTAAAAACTACCGCACAGATTTCTACAAAATTTTATACCCTGGTAGCTTATTACTCGGGTCAACATCTAGGCTACTTTTTATCCCGGAAAATCAAGGAGTTCCCGAGGGACTTTAATAACTAAATCCACGCGGACAAAGTCGCGGGCATCAGCTGGTTTTAATATAAAAGAAGCTTAGAAGTTATACATCAAACAAAGCGCTTCTTGACTTCTTGACAAACGATCGAATGTAATTTCACACGTCATTATAACGCTTGTTACATACAGTATCCCATTAGGAGTTGGGTGATTAATAAAGTTGTAGCGCCCTGTGCTTCGTGTTAAATTATTCAGTAATACTGCTGAAAAAAAAAAAGATTTATTAATTTTCGACATTGTTTGTGATCGATTCAATCTAAACAATATCGATACCAGAAGTATCAATTAACGTAAGGGACAAAACACGGTTTTTCAGGAGAGCCGAAAAACTGTTTTTTTTTTCGAAATTTGTCTGTATCTTTTGTAATTATTTTTCAATTTTAATGGTGTCTAGGGCAAAGTTTCTTAGTTTTTTCCATTCTTTCATATCATAATTGCAAAATTGATGAAAACTTAGTAGTTTAGAAGATAGCATGTCCGTTACATTAAAAAAAAATGTTGAGTTGTACCTTACCCTACTCAAATTTTATATGTAAACTGTAGGAAATAATGTAAGCAGCAAGAAAAATAGAACATTTTATGGTAACGGACATAGGTAACGGACTCTTTTAGTGTTGCAATTTGATGTAAGCATGCCTATATCTACCTAAATAAATGATATTTAGAACCTTATTAATATAGGAGCTAAAGTCTATGTTTGATTCACACTAATATTTTTAATTCCAAATAAATGTGTGTGTCTGTAATGTTTTTACGGCTAAGCCAGGAAATAAATTTTGATGAAAATTGATAGACATAGATAGATAGACCCTCGGGCTACTTTTTTATATAAATATAAACATATTATTTAGACGTATATTAATAAATTTACTAACTAAATTAAGTGGCTAACTCTGTCATACATAGTCAGCGAAAGAGCCCAGGACAATCAGACCTTCGTTATTTTATAAAAGTTAAAAGCTTCTCTGCGTAATATGTCCCCAGCACAGGTAAGAAAGATCCCCAACTATGAAGTTTAGATCATGGTAGCTTTGAGAGATATCAGGTTACAAATGTTTATACACCTTTGTTACCTGATTTGGTAAACTATGCATTTTTAGGGGATAGTAAAAAGTAGCATGTGTTAGTCCAGGGTATAATGTATCTTCATTCCAAATTTCAGCCAAATCGCTGCATTAGTTGCGGCATGAAGAAGTAATAAGTGAATTTCGGTTTTTCAAAATCCTGCGGGAACCAAGAATTTTTACGAAATATAAATTAGCCCAGGTGTTAACCCAAGCTTTAATGTATCTCCATTCCAAATTTCAGTAAAATCTGTCCGATTAATTATTAAAATTTAGTTATATATAATATATGTGTGTGTGTGTGTGTGTTTATCTTTGTAACTCTTTCACGCAAAAACTTCTGAACGGATTTGGCTGAAATTTGAAATGTAGATAGATTATACTTTGGATTAATACACAAATTACTTTTCATCCCGAAAACATTCTTGACTCCCGCAGGATTTTGTAAACACCGAAATTCACGTGTTACTTCTGCACGCCACAACTCTTGAACCGATTTGACTGAAATTGGGAATGGAGATAGATTATACCCTGGATTAACACATAGGCTACTTTTATACCGTAAAATCCATGGTTTACCAAATCAAGTAGTAAAGGTGTATAAACCTTTGCTACCTGATATCTCCCAAAGCCACCATGATCCAAACTTCATAGTCGGGGATCGTTCTTAACTGTACTGGGGACATACGCAGAGAAACTATCAGCTATTATAAAATGACGAAGGACTGATTGTCCTGGATCATACCAGTTCAGCGCCTATTATAGTAAACATTACAACTATCCTAGTAATTTGTGTTTACTAGGGTAGTTGTAACGTTGATTCCTACAGACTTAATTTTGTTGTTATTATAGAACATTTTAATTTGTTAATCAATCAATTTTGACGTGATAACGTCTTATAAATCTATGAACACCGGCTGCACGCACGAAAGAGTGTCACGTTCTGCCTGAGCCTGTGCGTGCAGGCAAGAGCGCGGAACAAGCGATAGAGAGGCACGATTGGCCCAAGCATTAGCTTGTTGTGACACATTTATTCATCAATGTTTCTTTATGACCTTATCACGTAAAACTATCGTCCGTAAACCGACTCTACAGACAACCATTTTTTTTTCAGTTTTAATTTACATTTTGTTAATCTGAATATTAATATAATATTCAGATTAATATATAATAATAACATAAGAGACCTATTAATTGGGATATTTTATATGCATATTCCATTAGAGAAAAGAGCGCATTCTTTACCTTTTTTCATAACAGAATAATGTAAGGGACTAATTCTGAAAAAGCTCTAATTATTAAGTAAAGTAAGGGACATGTAATGAACAAAAAAATTTATCAATGAGATTTACTTTAATTCTCATTTTACAATAAAAAATAAAGTCCCTTAAATTAAATTTTCTACCAAAAATCGGTCTAGAATGTCCGAAAATGTTACTGTAAGGGACATTTTTTTGAACGATATCGAAATTTCAAGTATACCAGTCGATAGAGCGCAAAATTACGAATCCAATGATATATATAACTCATTTTGGGCAAAATGTCCCTTACGTTAATTGATACTTCTGGTATCGATATACTTTATCTTGTAAGTATTCATAATAATTTAACTTTAAAAATTCTTTTTAAAAACACCCGCGCCACTACAAAGTAGGTATATAATTTTATTTATTGTTGATTTTTTTTAAACAGCTCGGCCGATTTCGATAAAATTTAAATGGGACCACCTGGGAAGTATACCCTTTCAATAAAAAAGAATTTTCCAAATCGGTTCAGGCGTTTTCGATTAATCGGTGAACATACCTACATAAAAAAATAATTGAGATCCTCGTCCTTTTTTGAAGTTAAAAATGATTGTTTTTGTCCTAATTTTTTTATTTGCAAAATAATTTATAATTCGTTCTTTTTAGGGTTCCGTACCCAAAGGGTACCAACGGGACCCTATTACTAAGCCTACGCTGTCCGTCCGTCCGTCCGTCTGTCAGCGGGCTGTATCTCGTAAACCGTAATAGATAGACAGATGAAATGTTCACATATGTATTTCTATTGCCGCTATAACAACAAATAATAAAAATTAAATTAAATTAAAAAAATTAAATTAAAATATTTCCATGGGTTCCAACGGAACCCTAAAAGAGCGAGGCCCGACTCGCACTTGGCCGATTTTTTATTTTTGTTTTATTTTAGTTTTAGTCGTACTTATTTAAAAAGAACCGATGGCGCTTTGGGTCCTCATGTGCTGGAGTGACTTCGCACCAGCAAGCGCAATATTAGGAGACACCCCAATAGGTGTACCGACGACATCTATCGAGTCGCAGGGAGCCGCTGGCTATAGGCGGTACAAGACCAAGGCACGTGGAAGTCCATACAAGAAGCCTATATAATAAGAGTAATAGTCTAGTTGTGTATTAATTATAGTATGTTATGTTTTTGAATATGATCTTCCAAACTAAAATAAGATTTTTGGAACGTAGTTCCTTATCGCGCGGTACGGCAGGTAGCCTAGGCAATGGGGCGGTCTGTTGTATGGAGACCCCCGCATCAAATCCTCAGTCGATGAAACTTGGCAGGGTTGTAGTATGGGATGACCCAAAATTTACACAAAAATATCCAAAAAAAAACCAACCGGAAGTTAGGTATTTATACCTAAAAGTACAAATAGCTTAATATTTTGAACAGAATAATTTCTCCGTCCAATTTTTTTTTACCAAACAAATTATTAGCCTTAATAAGAGGTAATTGATAAAAATCCAAAACTTTTTTCAAACGGAACTGTCACTTTTTAAAGAGGTTTCCTTTTTTGTCCGTAATTTCGACCACAAAATTGCTCAGTCAATTTTTCATTTTTAAATGTCCTTAAAATGTAATTTACCATAACGTGTAAGAAAATCCAAAAAAAAATCCATACCAAAATCTATTTATCTTACTTCAACTGAAAATTGTTTATAACTCGGTATGAAAAATTTCTCAATCCAATTTCTTTTTTTTATCATAGTAGGTAGTCACATTTACACTCTTATCCTAAATATCCAAAAAAAATATCACGAAGAACATCGATATTGAAACAGATTTTTTGAAATATAAACTGCGTTTTCGCGATAATGCACCTTAATTCTTGAAACATTGGGTATAGTTTAATGTGCTAGACTTCACAAAATAATATACATTACATGTTACCACATGCCTTCTACAATGCTAAATATTGAACATAAACGTGTAATTGAACATTAATTTATTTGTACAAGATAAATGAGCTTAAATAAGGGCTCATAAATTATTTTTTTGTAAGCTTATGTCTAGGTAAGTAAATTAAAATAAAAAATTAAGTGGCACTCCGGGACTGCCGCAGTAAAGCTATTGCATAGCATTTTTTATCAACTTATGCAATTATAATATTTATGCAATATTTTTTTAAAAAATAATTAAAAAACAAACAAACAAGAAAAGCGCACTGTCACTTCTTCGCGAGTGAGATTCGAACCTGCGACATGCTAGACAGTTTATGCAACTGATATTGACGCTGGAAATTTCAAATGTCGTAAGGGACATTCCGTCGTAAGTACACTTGATTCATCATCGAAATTTTTCTTTCTATCGATCTGTATAATTATTTAAAATTTTGATATCTCTTATAATTATAAATAAGGACTGGAGATACGAAATGCTTAGTAGTAAGTAACAAAAAAGTAAAATTTTAGTTAGTATAGATCAAATTTTAGATTCTTTCTTGTACCCGGCGATATATATTGCACATCGGCCATAAAGCCGATGTGAGATATGTATCGCCGGTGCAATATATATGCCGATGTGCAATATATATATATATATATATATATATATATATTATACTGTATATATATATACATATATATATATATATACTGTATATATATATATATATACAGTATATAGTAGTAGTACATACCGATGCCAATATATATCGCCGGGTACTGTAGCTTTTTGTAATGTCGTAATTCATTTCAAACTGTCTGGTTTCTATGCTGTAACGCGTCTACAAAAATTAAAAATTCTTTACGATCTAAAATCTATTTTGGTATTTAAAAATTTTGAATTAACATTGACGTAAGTAGCGACGAATTGATATCGACGCTGGAAATTTCAAATGTCGCAAGGGACATTTTGTCCTAAGTACACTTCATACACCATTGAACTTGAAATTTTTATCTCTATCGATCTGTATATTTTAAATTTTGATATCTCTTATAAATAAGGACTGGAGATACGAGATGTAATATTTGTAGTAAGTAATAAAAAAAGTAAAATTTTAGATCGTATATATCAAATTTTAGATTCTGACTCAGTAAATATTTTCACGATCGCTTCGCTCGCGAATATTTCCATTACAGATTGATATTTTAGGTATGTGTATTGTCAAGTATGGAATACATAGCTGCGTAGTAGGGCCGTTAATCACTGGCCTATATCATTGAGCTCAAGGTACCAACTCCTCAATCCTGATGCTGCTGGGCTTCGGCCCACCAGACTCAGCTAGCCTTAATTAAATCATTGGGTCGTTAAAATAATCTAGGAACTGACACAATATTGTAGAGATTTGTAGGGGCGGCAAAATTTGAATAGCCTACTGGCGGCAAATGTGTAAATCTGGTGTGCGTTGCGCCTCCGTTTGTTTCGACGTTTCTTATATGCCCATCCGACTTCAACATACGTGTAGAAACAAAGATCATATATGTAATTTATAGAGGCGTTTGAAGTTAGTTTTTTGAAAATCGTTATTATTTTTAGTGGCCTAGGAGTGCAATATCCTGCAGCATCAGGTCTGATTTTCAGGTCAGGTGATAGAATCTGGAGTTCGTGGTGTAGTCTAACTAAAGGTAATTGGTATTTACAATATGAATTCACAATCAAAAATTCCTAAATTCTCACAGCTTAAGAGTGCAACACCCTGCAGCATCAGAATTGAGGAGTTGGGGCCTCGAGCTTAACGATGTAGTCTATGCTTGATACCTATTACTTACATTATTAATACACAATCGATATTTTCTAAATCTTCATAGTTAATAGCAAACATTCTCTTTCAAATAAAAAAAATGCGAATCGGTCTGAAATCTCGAAGAAATTGGTGTACATACCTGCATGGAAAAAAATATGGGCCGATTGCGCGCCGATATAAACTTCCTTTTTTTGAAGTCAATTATAAAGTATCTAACTTTATTTTAGAGTAAATGAAATACAAAAATGGAAAATTAATTATTTTTTTTTTGTTGGCAAGGGGGGCGCGGGCGGATTTTCGCACCCCGGCGTCCAGTGTGGTTAAGACGACCCTGTCTATGCAATGGTCTGATTCCAATCGAATGTGCTAGATAACATCCAAAGACATTACAAAGTATATTGTTTTTAACATACTTGGTATAAATTTTAAATAATTAAGAATCGACCTTAGCCTAAACGACACAAACAGCAAAAGGCGTTAGCTTAGTTTATTTACAAATAGCAAAAGCTCTTTGTTAATAAACTAAGTCAATTTAGAAAAAATGCATAAAAGAAGTGTCTCAATGAAAATTAATGATTGTTAGAAATCAATGGAAGAAGAGTCCAACATTTCAAATGCACCAAAAATCTTCTAAAGATGTAAGAATTGAATTGGAACCTGAAATATCTGTAGCAAAATGCAATGATCTGAAAAGTTTAATGCAAATACAGAACAATATCAATACGGTTTTATACTTCAAATGTTCTAAGAAAATCTCTAAAATTATCAAGCAATGAGTTGTCTTCTATTTAAGAGTACTACTATTTTCTATTTATTGTCATCGAACCAATTTTAACAAGCGACTCACGTCATTAATCTGATAATTTTATAAGCTTTATATCATGAATTAATAGCTGAGTGAGCAAGACTTTTCAGGCAGTTGCGACAAAATTACTTCTATTATACTATTAGGCTTAAGGTGTAAGATTCCTTTGACGTGATAACGTCTTATAAATCGATGAACACCAGCTGCACGCACGACAAAGTGTCACGTTCCACCTGAGCCTGAGGGTGAAAGCGAGTGCGCTGAACAAGCGATAGAGAGGCATGATCGGCCCAAGCGTTGGCCTGTGACACATTTATTCATCGATGTTTCTTTATGACGTTATCACGTAAAACTATGGTCCGTAAACCGACTTTACAGACAACCAATTTTTTTTATTTTTTTTCAAAATTTTTCGATATTATTATATTAAATTGATTATTCATATTTTTTTGTTATACTATACAAGATGATGCCCGCGAATTCGTCCGCGTGATTTAAGGTTTTTTGATTCCCACGGGAACTCTGTAATTTTCCGGGATAATAAGTAGCCTATGTGTTAATCCTGTTTATAAGCTATCTCCATTCCAAATTTCCACCAAATCGGTTCATTCGTTGTAGCGTGAAAAAGTAATAAACATCCATCCAAACATACATCCATACATCTTCACAAACTTTCGCATAGTCATCGCATCGCATAGTATGAACTAGGATAGTAGGATATACTGCATCACAAAAAAAAAAATTTTTGTGATGCAACTACAAATTTACGATTTTCGGATATTTTCCTTTACTTGTGCTACATGACATTGCTTCATGCCAAATTTCATGATTCTAGGTCAACAGGAAGTACCCTCTAGGTCTTGCGAGTGTTAAAATATGCGGCATAGATGGACCATAAAAGGCCGTATCTTTTGATTGCGTCGACTTAGACTTTGTCACAACTACAAGGGATTGCAGACCTGAGTATTTGATACTATTTTCAACTTGATACCCTCCACGTGTTCCTGAGAAAAAGGGTATTGACAGACGGACAGACAGACGGACAACGAAGTGATTCTAGAAGGGTTCCGTTTTTAGTCCGGAGTACGGAACCCTAAAAATGAGAGTTATGACAGTTTAAAAGGTAAAATTTTGTTTGGTCCTCCTGAAAATTAGGGGTTTGTCGCTTACAAAATTTGAAATATCCAGCATCGATGTATCGGATTACACACGGACCTCGGATTACAAAGGGCGTAAAGGACATTTTGGCCATAACTTGAACTTTTTAATGGTATCATACTCAGTTTTTTACGCTATTTCGATCTGTCTTATTCACGTCTCAATATTCGCTAAAAATGTCGTTGACGATCCAGATTTTTGCTGTTCTTAAACATGAATTTTCGAATAAATAGGTCACTACTAATGGTACTACACTATGTAATGCATACATAGCATAATATCTATTAAGTATATTGTAAAAGTATTTTGAAAAGAGCAACTGCCGATTTTCTTGCTGGTTCTTCTCGGCAGGAACAGCATTCCGAACCAGTGGTAGACTCATTGACGATTGTAAAAAAACTTGTAAAAGTTTATTTGAATAAAAAAACATTTCTATTCTATTCTATTCTAATGGTCGTAAAGCTTGAGCTAAAACATAATATCACCAAAATTATTTTTTTTTAATTTTAAAAAGTAAAAAATATTCATATCTATTTCTTCTTTATCAACCTATAAACGTCCACCCGCTTTCAGGAGTTCCGCAATGATTCCGTCATCACCAGGCGCTTTGTTTTTCTTGAGCTGTTTGAGAGCCATACTAATCTCGTATAGGCTGACTGACATCTGGGACATCTTCGGTATAGTTCATAAATCATAACATAACGAATAATTGATCGTCATAGTCACCGTCGTTGGCAACAGTTTTTGATTGACAATTGCACTGTCGATTCAACGAAATACAGTCGATTATCGAGTGCAGGCTCGCGTCACCGTAGAAAAAATATGTCGATATAATAGGCAGATAATATGTCGGGTCTCGTGACGTCACCACGCTCCTGCTTCCCTTGATGGATTAAATATAAAATATTTCTTTCTAAAATGTTTATAGTTTTTAATGCGCTTGATTATTTTTTTGGATATTTTGATACTTGATACAAAAAAAATAATTGTAATCATATCAATAAAAAAAATGGATGGAGAAATTTTGCACTGTGAGGAAAAGGGTAGTTTTTGAAAAAAATATAGTCTCTTGGTATATTGTTTGGATTTTCAATTTGTAGGTACAAAACGGCTATAAAAGGACATTCCAGTGAAAAAAATTCACAGAGCAATTTTTTGCTGCAAGTTACATTGAAAAAACGTATTTTTCAAAATTTTGTGATTTCGACTAGGAGTATATTTTGGATATTTTATATTTTGTTTCTAGACTTTACATGAATGTTTCAGGTGAAGAAAGTTTTGACCGAGCATTTTGCCGAACTGAGATATTAAGCATAAAAGAGTTTGGGTAAAAATACCTAACTTCCGTTCTAATTTTTTTTTGGATATTTATAAAATACGTTTAACTACTGATACTTTATCATTCTGTAAAGTTTCGTCGCCTGAGGAATTGATGTTGGGGTCCACTAGCTTCATTGCCTAGACTAAGGGGGCTAGACGGAAAAAATTAAGGAACCGACACTCGACACATTTTTGAAAACGACACTTTTTTGTCGAATGTGAATTTTGCATTGTGTTCGGTATTTTCGCCTTAGAACACGGCGTCTGCATGGCCTAGTGGTTAAGGCAGTCGCCCAAAAGTTCAACGTCGATGGTCCGAATCCCAGCTCGACAGACTGAATTTTCTATTTTCAATTTAATTTTAAATAATTTGTAAATGTGGAATTTTTCCCTAATTTTTTATTGCATAAATTGGATAAAATGTTATTGTACTACTGACGCCATCTGTGAAAAAACAGTAGGTAATTCCACCAGAGTAACTCTTTGGTTTTGTAACAGTGCAATAGAAATAAACTAAATAATATAATTCATCGTAGTTAATCAATTTAATACTAGATGACACCACTAGTTTATTACAATTCCTTCACTAAAATTAATCGAAAGGAACTACGTTCAACCCGGGTGTCCCTTGACACCTTTCAAGTTTTTTTATCAGTCCAATGACTGCGTTACTTTTAGAACATTTCTACGTGCTACTTTAATAGACCACCCTATTTCTCTAATATATGTTAATCGGATATTGTTCAAATTATTGTGCCATAGATTTCCTATCAAAGCAGCTAAAGGATTAATAGCACCGCCATCTATCTGGCATTAATCGGCATTAAGTTGATAGAGCTGAATACTATTCTGTTTACTGAACCCATGTTTTATGTAAATCTACTCGGTAAATTGAATTGGTATTGAAATAAGATAAATTATTGGATATTAAGGAAACTCAAGAAAATAATCTATACAAATAAATAAAATTGAAGTGTCTGTTTGTAATGTCAACATAACAGCTTTTTACTAAATGGCAAATGCATATGAAAGTATATTTGGTACTTAAACATCAATTTTTAAATTTTTTCTGTCTGTCTGTCTAGGCTAATCTCGGGAACGGCTGGACCAATTTTGAAGAGATACCGACCGATATCTGATGTTATATGGATTAACATACACACAGTACAGAGTACAGAGTAACATGTGTCCACAGGTACAAGCGTCCATCGGTACAGCACTTGCCCCCACGTAATAATAAATGCATCTTCTTCTTCTTCTTCTTCTTTATCAACCTATAGACGTCCACTGCTGGACAAAGGTCTCCTGCATGGACTTCCACAGGCTTCGGTCTTGCGCCGCTTGGATCCAGCGGCTCCCTGCGACTCGTTTGATGTCGTCGGTCCACCTGGTGGGGGGCCTGCCAACACTGCGTTTCCCGGTGCGGGGTCGCCACTCCAACACCTTGGGACCCCAACGACCATCAGCTCTTCGAACTATGTGCCCCGCCCATTTCCACTTCAGTTTCGCGACACGCTGAGCTATGTCGGTGACTTTGGTTCTCCTACGAATCTCCTCATTTCTGATTTGATCTCGCAGGGATATACCGAGCATAGCTCTCTCCATCGCTCGCTGGGTGACCCTGAGCCTTCTTATGAGGCCCATAGAATACTAGCTAAACTGAACAAATGGCACAGGCCGGTGTCGGGCAGCAGCGACATCGGCGCGATCAGTCTAGCCCTGCGATGACCAACACGCCTGCCCAGCGTGGTCATTATGGGCAAAACCCAAATGGTTACTAACACAATAAATGCATATGAACAGACAACTGCAATCATCTGAGTTTGTATGGAAAGAGAGCTTTCTACAAATAAAAAATCAACTAGCCTATGCCCGTGGCTTCGCTCACGCTAAATTGTATTTTTCAAACCCCTATTTTAGGTATCCCCTTCAAGTTCAAATTCATTTATTTGGATTTTGGAAGACTGGGTTGATTTTCAAAAATCCTTTCTTTGCGGATGCCTACGTCATAATAGCTATTTGTATGCCTTTCAGCCCTATCTGGCTGTGGTTTGAGCTGTGCGTTGATAGATCAGTCAGTCAGTCAGTTTTCCTGTTTCTTTTATTATAGAGTTAGTCTTTACAATAGGAATGGTGACAGTAACCAAGAATCAATGAAAGTATGAATTTATCTAATGAAATAGGATTCATGGATTATAAAACTACTTTAATTTTTCTACTAGATGATGCCCGCGACTTCGTCCGCGTGGATTGAGGTTCTTTAATTCTCGCGGGAACTCCTTAATTTTCCGGGAAAAAATGTACCTAGCCTATGTGTTAATCCTGGGTATGAGCTATCTGCATTCCAAATTTCAGCCAAATCGGTTCATTCGTTGTGGCGTGAAAGAGTAACAAGCACCCATCCATCCATCTTAAAATTGAAATGGCAACCTTTTTTTTTGCTTAAATAAGATATTTTTTCGAAATAGTGAATAGTTCCGCCGAACTTCATGCAAAAGTTTCTCAAAATCGGTCTAATGTTACAAAGAGATATTTCAAAGTTTGTACGTAGGATCGCCTTAGGATCGCTCACTATCCCTTTTTTTTCATCAATCAATGGGCGGTGTAGACAAATGGCAGTAATTTGTTTCCGCTGATTGGCCCGTTCGAGGGATAGATCCCGCTTGATTGTTTACCGCGGACCCTCCCGTTCGAGGAATAAATGAAAACCGCTATAGAAGGCAACCAATCTCCAAGATCCGGTATCCCTGCAATATTTCGTCGCTTCGCAGAAAGCTACGCCGTGAAAACTCCTGAATTTAGAATAAGTTGGATAGAACAACGCTGATTCTTTAATGAAACAAACATCGTCATTTCACAAACAAAAAAAAACCGGCCAAGTGCGAGTCGGACTCGCGCACCGAGGGTTCCGTACTCCAAAAGTAAAAGTAAAACGATAATATTATATTAATTTGCTTATTTATCGTTAACTTTGTAGAGGTTTATTGTTAATATAAAAAAAATATGCTAGTTAGAGCGTTGATTTTATTTTTCCTGTAAAATATACATAAACCTCTATTGACCATAATTATTTCAGATTTTTCGATTGGTAAACTTCGGAGATAAGGGGGGGGGAACGGTATTTTTTTCGACAGTTTGGCCGATTACTCAAAAACTATTATATATAGAAATTAATAAAAAACTGTTTTAGAATGCACAAGTAAAGGCCTTTCATATGATACCCCACTCGGTATAGTTATCTTACTCTGATATTTCAAACCCTCGATTTTCCCCCTTTTTTAATCAAACTAAAATAATTTTCGCGTTGCTTTTATTTTTCCTGTAAAATATACATAAACCTCTATTGACCATAATTATTTCAGATTTTTCGATTGGTAAACTTCGGAGATAAGGGGGGGGCGGGGGAACGGTATTTTTTTCGACATTTTGGCCGATTACTCAAAAACTATTATATATATAGAAATAAATAAAAAACTGTTTTAGAATGCACAAGTAAAGGCATTTCATATGATACCCCACTCGGTATAGTTATTTTACTTTGAAATTTCAAACCCCCGATTTTCCCCCTTTTTTAATAAAACTAAAAATAATTTTCGATTTTTCTTTATTCCAATGATGTTGGGCCACTATTATACACAACTATGCCAAATTTCATGTCGATAGCTTTAATAGTTACTGAAATAATCGACTGTGACAGATGGACGGACGGACGGAGAAAGTCTCACCCATAAGGGTTCCATTTTTACCATTTTGGTACGGAACCCTAAAAACATATCGAGCATTTGTTTTTTTAACATTTGAAAACTAATTTTCAATTAAAATTGGTTATTTTTACTAATGCTTCTTATGCATATAATACTATTCTCATTTTTATAAATGCAAAAGTAACTGTCTACCTCGTTGTTACCTTTCGACCCCTAAACCGCTGAACCGATTGCGACAAAAATAAGCAGGGAGGAAAGTTTGTAAAATGAGGAACACCATAGGTTACTATTTATCCCGGTATATCTTGATATCCTCCTGAATCTCCTTGGAGTTTCCGTGGGATTTTAAGAAGCTTTAATTCATCTGGATGAAGTCGCGGACCTCAGCTAGTCTTGAATATAAATAGAGAAAAAAATAAGACATTTTTCAGAAATAATAAATAAATCATAAAATCCTAACTTACCTGAGATTATTATCAACTGCAAGTTTGTTTCATCCTCCAAGATAAATCTTCCAAATCATTTGATTTGATTGATTGATTGATGAATCATTTGATTGCATTGGAAGATTTCTCTGTGCAACTACAACTGCCAATTTGAAAATAATTTTTTATTTAGGTGATAAAAGAACATAAGCCAAGCTGAACTTGACTAATAATCTCCTCTCCTCTCCAAATAAGCGGAAAGCTTGAGTTAGAAGTGGGTATGAAAATATTGCAGCGGGTGGGGATCGAACCGTCGACCTTTCAGTATTCAGTTCGCACCATTAACCGTAGGGCTATTGAGGCGTTTCATCTCTCATTGACATCTCAATATCTTGGCATCAAGTACCTTAACGTTGGCAACATCCTACAAAAGTATTGTAGGAATCGTGATGCACGTCTGCATAATACGCTGCGCTTACCGAAGCGAAGACCTATTTTTTGCTGTACTGAATTTTAAATCGAACATGTCTTTATGGTTACTATTTCTTGCGCCCATGCTATGACTCTTACTATTTGCTTTCAGAACTGGATCCAACTTATTACATTTATAACCGATTTCGCCAACGTCGAGTGACGTTTTACCTAGGAATAAATTCGGCGTTCTGACAGTTTTCATATTGAAAATGCTGTCAAAATATCAAATAATAATATTTTTAATAATATTTTTTACATAATTTATTCCACGGTTAAACGTTACTCAACGTTAGTGAAATCGGCACTAAGTAAGGGCCGATTTCACCCACGTAAAATAATTCTTATCCGTGCGTTTTAATATTTTGGCAAATTTTCAATTCAAAAACTGTCAATACGCTCAATTTATTATAATAATTAGTGATATCAGCAGTTAATAAATTTTATTTTTTATCCTTAAATGGTAAGTAAATCTTTAACATGAAATATCTCTGAACACAAACGGCCAAATTTTATATTTTGTGATTACCAAAGTGTCCTCTATAAAGGATTCAAGCCTTCAAGATTCGACCTTCCATAGAAAAAATTTCAAGCACCTTTAAACGAGTCTAAACAAACAAATCATGAGTAGTGGCCATTGCATGTAACGGTAGCAGGGGAAAGGATAATCGGTTGATGTGGTTTTGTTTTAGAAATTGAGAGGTTGCAGAGTCGTGACATTTGTGAGCTTCTTTCCCGATCCAAGCTTGTGCTTCGCGAGACCTTTGTGTGTTTAAGAGGTGAGCTGTTTTGTTCGGGTCCCCGGTTTCCGTATAGCTGTTTTATTGTTTACCATGACGATTGTGCGGAGTGATATGGTATGATTTATTCGCTTTATTCAACGGAACTAAATTTTCAACCACTTCATACATTTAAAAGGTTAAGGTGTGTTTTCCCATCATATTACGAATGTTTTTCGCTATAGTATAAAAGTTATCTTTAGTAAAGCACTATCTAAGCTTCATTGCGTGTGATATAGTTAGTCTGTTATGTTAATATTATAAGCTAAACTTTAGCTGCTAAAGCTTGCGATCCGCGATCCACGATTGCGTTTGTTCACGTGAATATAGATTTTTCTTGAATACCGCAGTAATTTCTCTGTCTCTCGGATGTCCCGGGATAAAAAGCACTAAGCAGCATATATCCTTCTTCAGGGTACCTACAAGGTTTATCTTTGCAAAATTTTCTTGAAATCGGATTAACAGTTAAGTCGTGAGAAGGTAACAGCAACTCGAATTTATAATATTTTAGGAAGAAAGCATTTTAATAAAGAATTAGGTTATAAAATGTACGTAAGTTATCAACTTTCCGAAGGTAAGCTCGAGGTAAGCTGAGCATTATCTAAGTATTAATTTCCTGAGAGCGTTTACTTATAAAATCATGAAAATCTTAACTCTAGTGTTGCATATAATTTAGGCATATTTTAATTTTAATAATTATGAACATATTTGATTATTAATTATGGTTATGTATTCAGCTATAATAAAAGGGAAAAGAAAAATGAAACAAAGCGCTAACTGTATTGTAATTCAAATAGAATACAGCTTTCATAAAACCATAATCGCCATAATATAATATATATCTCATGCAACAGACTTTCTTGTGTTAAAGCATACAATTTTATTACCCGCATTATCACACCGAAGGAAACAATGGGCTTTACCTTTCCACGCTAGACATTAATAACAGGATTTGTTTATATAGCTTGAAGGCTTAAGCAAACATTTGCTTTACAAATAATTTATGTTCGGTTGCTCGGATATTTATTTCTTCTATCCCAGATGCAGGCAATCGAATATTGTTTATTTGTTGCTTTCGAACTTGGGTTCGATTCGACTCCGCCCGATGGACACACCTCCTATATCTAACCTTTTATCTGCTGAGGCCGATATTATAAACCGTATTAATATTTTACCACAGACTATAAACCATCCATACTTTAGCTAAGTCTAACCCTTCCAGCTAATTGTATCTGAGTAAAAATTAGGCATATTCACGCAATCATCCTTGGCAAGGAATTCGTATGAAAAGTCATTCATGTAAATTAGGAACGGAAAGGAGCCTGAAATAGATCCCTGAGAGACTCCTATTCTCTTGGCTGACTTAGAAGACTACTTTGAATTCGCATCTGCTTTTTTAGGGTTCCGTACCCAAAGGGTACCAACGGGACCCTATTACTAAGCCTACGCTGTCCGTCCGTCCGTCCGTCTGTCAGCGGGCTGTATCTCGTAAACCGTAATAGATAGACAGATGAAATTTTCACATATTACGTATTTCTATTGCCGCTATAACAACAAATAATAAAAATTCAATTAAATTAAAAAAATTAAATTACAATATTTCCATGGGTACATGGAAATATTTTTGTTTAATTTTTTTTAACGGAACCCTAAAAGAGCGAGGCCCGACTCGCACTTGGCCGATTTTATAGTTACTCTGTTAAACCCGTGCTAGCTAGTCTGTGTCTATTGAGTATGTATATCTATATTTTGCTTGATCGGATAGATAGTTCTTAAATGTTGAAACAACGCCAAAAGTATGAACCTATTTAACGATCGTAACATTAACATGCACGTCTGCCAAAGTCCTCTAAACCATTTGATTTAAAGACTTAAAGCTGAAAGTATTTTGGTCGCTTCCAGTCTAATCTCTTACTTCAAGATATTGATTTTACTCAAATAAAAGCTTGCTAACCCGTTTAATTGAAAACTATTTCTAGATACTCTGTACAAATTCGTATCGCAGATGCTATTAAGATTATGAAAGATTTATTTATAAGATTCGATTTAAGGTTATTGTTTTGTGTCGAATAGAGTTCTACGTAAAATAGGTATCTACTTTTAATGTCATTCGTGATTTGATGCATGTTTTTCGTTTTCTATAAAATGTTTTTGCGAAATATTATTTTTGTTTCATTATTGTAGAATAATATATTCGTAGTCAACAGATTGTTAAAATGCTGCTTTTCAATATTTATAAAAACTAAAACATCAATGTGGATAAAAAATCTTTATGTGACAAATTCTAGCGTTCAGTGAACTATGTATTCTATTAATGTTTTACAAGGACAAAGTAACACCTAATAAATGTGTTCTAGATATTTCGCATACCTGTAACTATTTTTAGTAGTCTTTAATCTTAGGTAAAAGAGCATGAATTAATCGTACTAATCCTACTTCTAGAACATCCATCCATACATCCTGACAAACTTTTGCATTTATGTGAGGATGGATGTACGGATGTATGTTTGTTACTCTTTCACGCCACAACGTATGAACCGATTTGGCTGAAATTTGGCATGGCGATAGCTCATACCTAGGATTAACAGATCCTTACTAATATTATAAATGCGAAAGTGTGTTTGTTTGTTAGTTTATTGGTTAGTCCTTCAATCACGCCGCAACAGGGCTACGGATCGACGTGATTTTTTGCTTGGGTATAGTTGAGGACCTGGAGAGTGACATAGGCTACTTTTTATCCCGGAAAATCAAAGAGTTCCCGAGGGGATTTCAAAACTAAATCCACGCAGACGAAGTCGCGGGCATCAGCTAGTAGGCTATATTTTATCCCCGAAATTAAAGAATTCCACCTTTCCTTAACCAACACTGAAGAAGTCGCGGGAATCATCTAGATAATCAATATATTAATAGAACATAGCTCCTGTTAAGAGAAACTCATTATGAGCTTAGGTAATTATAACATCATGGAACATTTAAATTGAGCAAATTAATTACCAAAGTTTATGAAATTACTTGTTAACACCTCGTGAATAATTGCCGCGCCTTGGGCCTTCGATAAACTTGACTGTTACGGGTCCGAAATGCCAATAATTATTAATGATCTCCCCTAATACTTCACTAATCTTCTTACAACTGGCCAAAACGGTTCGTAGCTTCTAAGTATAACTAATTGATTTCAGCCGCTACTGGTTACATTACATCTGCTAGCAAACGTATTTAATTTTCGTATTAATACACAACGAAAAGTCTACATCACATAAGTGTATATTAGAAGGACATATTGCTCAAATAGATTCCGTGAGCTACGCAATGGAGTAACATTATTTTTCAAATTCCACTTCTTAAAATTAAACTTCATCGACTATTATAAATGCGAAAGCATTTTTGTTTATGTGTTGGTTGTTTGTTTAATCACGCAGCAGCTGCAGCTATTTTTTAACTTCTAATTTACATAAAGTGTGTTCAGTTTGTATATCGTTTTGTCCTTCAATCACGGAGAAACGGATCAAACAAGCAGCGGAGCAACACATCGTCTTGATTTTTTTGGAGAACTGAAACAATTACTAGTAAGGACTAGAGAGTGACATAGGATTATTTATATCCCCGGAAAACAAATAGTTCACGCGGGATTTGTAAAAATGTGTAAAATACTCACTATGTTTAAAAAGTTGACAATTGTTGCATGTTGCATGGAGTTGACACAACTCCATGCACTGACGAAGTCGCTACATGTAAGATCTGTTTGTTTTGAACGTTATAATAAATATTTTATATTCTATTGGATACATTTTTCTTTTTTACTAACCTATACTCTGGGGATGTTTGAGAGATTGACAATAATTACGAGAATCTATTTCTGCTAAAAATAACAGCAATTTTTTAAATCTCAAATATCGTGCACATATTGTAATATCTAAGGTAACTCTGATCAGTGTTCATTTGTTACCGGATTTATAGGATTTATTTACAAGCAACATTATACTGTCCCATATAGACTGGAGTCATAATATGCGAATATAATGCGTGTACATTTCGCTAACAATGTTTAGTGTCTTTTTGAAACTTTCAATATCTTGTAGTATTATTATAACGCGACAGAACAGAGATTTTTCTGTCTCCATTTTCCTGAATAATGTTCTTTGCATTTTTAGTAGATATATATAGCTTTTGGAGAGTGCCTCACAATTATTTTACGTCTGATACTATACGATTTTTTTATATTATACATGGGGGCGCTGGAATCGTTTTTTCAACTTTTTACTAATACCATTTTCCAGAAAAACTATTGGAACTTGACTAATTTTAAGGTGGTTTCTTGAACTTCCCAAGTATTACACCTTAGAACAGGGTTTTAGATATATTAAATAAATATAGCGTGCAAAGCGACTGCTGGAAAGCGACGTCTTCCATGTTAGCCTTGTCTGGAAAGGAAAAAGTCATAGAATTATCGGAATAGTCAATTTTTTTTTAATTTTCTTAAAGTGTCTCTTTTCAAAGACAAAATAAAATTTATTACTTTAGTATTTGCATTGTAAGAATATAAAATTTTCGATTTGTTTTTATTCCTATGATGTTGGGCCACTATTATATACACAAGTTTCATGTCGATAGCTTTAATAGTTACTAAATTAAGAGTAGTGTCTAGTGACGAAACGCGACGCGAGTAGGTATTTTCCAAAATGCTATCTGTTTCACAACGCTTCGCTGCCCGACCCGCATCGTGCGATAGAGAGAGTTGCAAGTCCAGGAGTTATTTGCCTAAATTTTATTCTTGAGATATTGTTTCGGGTCATAACGTTTTTACCCCCCTAAACGTTTACAAAATTAGTCAATTTTGGTCTCATTAGATTCAGTACACCTTAATCTAGGCTCGTACGTTTCATTTTTAGGGTTCCGTACCCAAAGGGTACCAACGGGAACCTATTACTAAGCCTACGCTGTCCGTCCGTCCGTCCGTCCGTCCGTCCGTCTGTCAGCGGGCTGTATCTCGTAAACCGTAATAGATAGACAGATGAAATTTTCACATATTATGTATTTCTATTGCCGCTATAACAACAAATAATAAAAATTAAATTAAATTAAAAAAATTAAATTAAAATATTTCCATTGGTACATGGAAATATTTTTATTTAATTTTTTTTAACGGAACCCTAAAAGAGCGAAAGCCCGACTCGCACTTGGCCGATTTTTATTTTAGTATTTCAGTTTAGTTAAATTTAAAAAAATAAAATTAGTCGAGGAAGTTTTTTTAGTCAAAAATATGGATATTTAGTCACTAATAACTTTTAACATAAGCAATATTTGTTTAAAATTAAAACGTACGGGCATAGTTTTTCATTGTATCTGCAACATTTCAAAAAATTATGAACATTGGACAACATTTACGGGTAGCAAAACGTTATCGCTTTTTGTATGAAAATTTTCAACTAGACACTCCTCTTAATCGACTGTGACAGACGGTCGGACGGAGAAAATCTCACCATAAGGATTCCATTTCTACCATTTTGGTACGGAACCCTAAAAATTTGTTTGTTTCTTCATAATTCGTGTCGTGCTAACAGATTGCGTGTAATAAAGTGACATGTGTCACTGGTAATGTGGTCGTAAGTTAGCCGCCGCCCGGGGCAGGTGTCATTACGCCAATCTCGCTATACAGCGCGCGTATGATCTATTATCACCAATTATGTGCTGGATTTGCTTCTGCGGATTAGATTGCAAAGCATATCCTTTATGATCGTGTCCGATCTGACCTTCGTGATCGTCAACTCTTAGTTATAATACCTACATCGCGCGTGTGGAGTGTCAAAGATTCGGTTGTTTGAGTGCATTAGTCTAAAGCTGTGATCTATAATGTAGAGCGTGCTCTGACTTGGCACAGTCTGATATAAGCAGTGATAGCCTAGTGGTTTGGACTGTGGTCTCCTATTCGGGGGGTCACAGGTTCGATCCCGGGTACGCACCTCTGACTTTTCGGAGTCAAGTGCGTTAAAGCAATTAAATATCACTTGCTTCAACGGTGAAGGAAAACATCGTGAGGAAACCTGAAGAGTTCATAACGTTCTCGAAGGTGTGTGAAGTCTGCCACTTCGCATTAGGCCAGCGTGGTGGACTATGGCCTACAACCCTTCTCTGAGAGGAGACCTGCGCTCAGTAGTGAGCCATTGATGGGTTGCTAATGATGATGACCTACATCGTGTGGAGTGTCAAAGATTCGGTTGTTTGAGTGCATGAGTCTAAAGCTGTGATCCATAATGTAGAGCGTGCTCTGACTTGGCACAGTCTTGAGACAGAGTTAAAACGAGACACAAATATTTCCTGACAAATCCGTCTCGTCTTAGGCTCATAGGCTGAGATCTATAGATGGCAATCTCACTCAGCTCAAACTCAAGACTGAGTTAAAACGAGACAGATTGATGTCGGACCATATTTGTGTCTCATTGTAATTCTATCTTAAGTCTTGAGCAGAGCCAGAGTACGATCTATAGATCTCGGCCTTAGCTCTGTCTTTAGTCTAAGCAGTGAAATTTTGCTCTATACATCTCAGCCTAAGGTGCAGAATATTACCTCCTAAATCTCTGGATTTTCAGCTTTAAACAGTGACATTATGTGTCAGTCACTTTCCACGGACAACTGTACTGATTCATATAGTATACTAGCTGATGCCCGCGACTTTGTCCGCGTGAATTTAGTTTTTAAGGTCCCTCGGGAACTTTGATTTTCCGGGATAAAAAGTAGCCTATGTCACTCTCCAGGTCCTCAACTATACCCATGCAGAAAATCACGTCGATCTATAGCTCTGTTGCGGGCTGCGGAATGATTGAAGGACAAACCAACAAACACACTTTCGCATTTATAATATTAGTATGATGGATATAAGCAGGTAGAGCAGACGTTGGTAGTTGGTAGTGTAGTAACTAAACTCAGTCTACCGCCATGACCGGATTACCATATTCACCAATAAATTCCCCAAACTCTAATAGCTGTAATAAATATAGCTGTAGGTACTCTTAGTTTACTCTTAGTGATAACAAATTTGTTGTGTTGGTTAAGGTGTTGGTCAATAAAGTTTTATTTATTTATTTGTTTGTTTATTTATTTAATAATATCTGAAAGCACTAATGGCTTGCTAGCAGATCCTATTAATCCAACAGATTGAGACTAAAAAATTACAGGTATGAAGTAAAGTGTGATCAATTGGTACCTAAAACAGAATGCAATCTCAACACAACACGTGGATTAATTAAATTATTGATACTACTACATAAATACTGGCTTAAATTTTTAAGAATCACCACTGCACTGAGGGGTCATCAAAGTCTGTAACGCAACGGTCATTATGGGCGTCCATAAATTGATTATTTTCAATGTAGCACCTAATAAAGGCCGAGCAACGAGCGTGGCTCCCTCACATTTGATTAAGAGCGGCGCAATGAAATTAATCACTGGCCAGCGTCCGATCCTGACTCCTTGACAAACGAGCGGCTGTAATTTCACACACCATTATAATAACCACACACGCTTCATATACAGTCCGCGTGGAGTAACCTCAGCCTCGCGGACTACAGTTCATTTATTAATATAATTATTATACACTAGCTGATGCCCGCGACTTCGTCCTCGTGGATTTAGTTTTTAAAATCCCTCGGCAACTCTGATTTTCCGGGATAAAAGTAGCCTATGTCACTCGCTAGGTACTATACGCATAGGTACGTAAACTATACGCATGCGAAAAAGCACTTCGATCTCTCTGTTGCGGCGTGATTGAAGGACAAACCAACCTAACCAGCCTAAGTATGTCACACTCTCTTTAACATTTCTGCGGTGGTGTCGTGTGATGCGGGTTGTTGCGTTCCCTAAAATATGGTTGAGCGAAGCAATGGCTGGGTCATGCGTCATGCTCGTGAACGGGTGCCACCAGCGGCAATGGGGCTACTTTCTGTCTGCCCGTCTTGACATGTGTTGAATTATAATTAGAAATAATTACGTATGCTTTTGTGGACCTTTCCCTCATTGTGGAAACTCTGCATACATAGAATATCTGTTAAGTATATTGTAAAAGTATTTTGAAAAGAGCAACTGCCGAGTTTCTTGCTGGTTCTTCTCGGCAGGAACGGCATTCCGAACCAGTGGTAGACTCATTGACGATTTAAAAGTACTTGTAAAAGTTTATTTGAATAAAAAACATTTCTATTCTATTCTATTCTATTCAACAAACACACTTTCGCATTTATAAAATTATTAAAATAATTGCATTGGGCCAGCATGGTGGATTATGGCCAATAACCCTTCTCTGAAAGGAGACCTGCGCTCAGTAGTGAGCCGTTGATGAGTTGCTCATGATGATAATGATGATGATGATGAAAGACTAAAAGTTTCACTTATCCATGATCCAATCAAGTTAAATAAAAAATCTTACTTACATATAATAGCATCGTATAAAAGATTGGGTCCAGATCTGTAACAAACAAATAATGGTGAGGAAAAATTCAATGTTTTGGCAGATTTCTAATAGGACTACTAGGTTAGGTATAAAAACTGTCGGAACGTCCAATTTATTCTTCGGTTAAACGTTACTCGGCCATGCAATGGTAAAATTGGCACTATCAGCTTTACGAAAAGGTATAATTGTTAATGAACACATTTATTTCTCAATAATTCTAAGCAAAGTTTTTGATTAGAAGTTTTCAAATAAAGTTAGTAATTTTTTCCACGTTAATTTGCACCAATTAAGGTAAAAGTTACAAATACGAAACTTAGTTAACGATAGAAATAGCTAAGCTAAATAAAAATAATTATGAACTGTAATTTATTAAAGTTATGCTGAGTGCAAATGAAAATAATTTGATACATCAAAACGTTAACACAGATAGGCGATAATATACCGTCTCATCAGCATAATTAAACAATTTATAACAGCGAGACATCAAGAGGAAGCAATTTACAACTAATCTCTATGCTAATGCTACACCAACAATGACACTAGTGCATTAAAACTATTATTGACACCTATAAACCTTAACACTTGTACTATAACGTACTGTGCTAATAACGAAGAATTCTTCTTATGCTTCTATTATGTTAAACAAGTTGCTCATTAAACGTTAAATAGACTGTTTGTATAACTGCTGTTTTATATTTTCCAAAAACGGGACGAGAATCTCCACTCGACTCAATTTCTTAACCGGATTTAAAAAAGGAGGTTTTATTTACTTTTGTTTTGTTGTTACGCAATAATTTTGCCGATTGTTAACCAATTCCGGCCGCATTTTAACCAATTTGTTAAAACTCACGTGTTTGTCAAAAATTCAGTTTTTTGAAGTGAAACTTCTTTAGGCGCATGAGGGTAAAATTTTTACAAATGTAACGTCACGCAAGTATGCAACGGAAACGGAAGTGTCGAAAAAGAGATTCGCCAACGAAGTTTCACTTCTGACATGTGTACTTTGTACGCACGCACTTTTTTTTAAGAATTTATATTTCGCTTGACTCCTGTATGCCCCATGAATGATTTTGGGGAATTCGGCCTTACAATAAGTAAAACAAAATAACAAATAATAAAGTTAGTAAATTATGTCCAAATAAAGCACGAGATGATCCAAAAGTAATAATTCACTTATGGTCCATTTTAAAAAGATTTTTAAATAAATATAATAAGAAGATATCTTGAAATCTACTAGCTATAAACACATATTTAAAGTTACGTATATTATAACTGACAAGGATAGAGCCTTAGGCAGAAGCTGTTAATAAATCCGATATGGAGGAAGCAATTTTATCGGCACTGACATTAAATTATTTATAGATTACGAAATATTAGCTGCTATAGAGTCATAAGCACAAATGGTGAAACATGAAGGCTCGGCATGGATTGCACATCTCCACATAAAGAGACAATATTTGTTAGGATCATAAAGTATTTTATAAGCACTGTGTATGGCAGCCAATGCAATATCAGAGGCTTGCCGTTTACGAGACTTTATTTATTGCTCAGTTGAGTTTTATACCTAGACCAAATCATAACGAAACAAAAGAATAAGTTAATGTTTAGGAACAATTTAGGAAAGATAATTTTTAAAGCCAACAAAAAATCTAAGTATCAAGTAGTGAATCGAAAAGCTAATTTTGTATAAAAAGATCGAGTCAAAATTATATCGTAACTATAAGGGCGTGAAAATTGTTGAAAAGACAAGTACAATAAGATACATAGTTATGAGACTTCTTAACATAAAGAATGGGCATTTATGAGAACATAGTATAATAGAAAGGGCTGCTAGAATTTTATATTATTATTTCTTAGGGATTACAAAATAATAGCATAGAGAAAGAAAGTAAGAATTGCACAAGCAGAGTAGCACAATACATACATATATCGTTCTGGCTGACAATGTCTATAATCGGAATTATAATTCGATTCCCGGTTTGACATTAGCTACCTACTGTCATTTTGTAAAATAATGATACCACATATAATAGTGTAGTGATGAACACAAAAATCGATAAACAATCGCGATTTATGTTTATGTAATCATAATATTGGTGTGCCAATTAAAGACTAAATAATTGATTTTTATTTAAATAAATACATAAGTACTCATAATAATTATTTATTAATTAGTAACCGCTGCTTTATTTTATAAAAAGTTAATATTTCTGTTTTTTATATTAAAAACAAAACTTATAATAAAAGAACCTAGATAGTTTTCTGTATTGGCAACCTGTGCGCGCTCGTGCAGCTATCGCCATTTTGTTTATCTTGTCATTCGGCTTCATTCTCCCAGTCTGACTGCACGAATATCTTGTTTCATTGCGAATCGATATTTTGTTATTTTGTTGGGTTTTTGTTAAAGTTTTGTTACGTTGTGTTTGTTGTTACGTTTATAGTTTTTTTGTGAACTTTGAGTGAATCTATTTGTTTTGGTTTTCCATCAAAATGGATCCTCAGCCAAGTACATCACAAAAAGACGTGGATGTTTTCTTGTCCCCAAGAAAAAAACGTCCACGAAAAGCTTTCACTGTTACTGAAAAAGTAATGATCCGCAATGCCTACAAGTACGTGAAAAATGAAACTTCTGCGCAATTGGAGGCCTTTGAAGTAGTGGAAGAAAATGAATGTATGAGCAAAGTTGCTGACATATTGGGAATAACCTCACAATCTGTTTGTAACGTTTTGAAGGAAGTAAATAAAGGTGCGGCGCCAACTCCTCCTAAAAAAACTGAACCAAAGCGAAGTTTCAAAGACAAAATTGATGAATTTACATTCTCCGCAATACGAAGACTTGTTCATCAGTTTACCGAAATGAACCTCCAACGATTGCAAAGGTTAGTCAATCAGTCAGACAGTATTATTTTATACCTACATCTTTTATATATATAAGTAATTATTCCAAACTATTATAAAATTTACTATTTTAGATTTTACAAGTGATGAACGATGATCCAGAAATGCCCAAGGTTTCCAAAGACACCCTCAGAAAAATTTTGAAGCATCTTAATTTTAAATTTGTTGCACGGTCACGCAAGAGCACACTTATTGATCGAAATGATATAATAACATGGCGCCAGCGTTACTTGCGATCTATATGTCAGTTTCGACGAGAAGGGAGACATATATATTATCAAGATGAAACTTGGGTTAACGCAGGTAAGGCTAACATTTTGAATTTATATACATTTTACATTAAATTTAATAGTAATATTGAATGTTAATGTACTATATTTATTTTTAGGTCATACTGTAAAAAAAACTTGGGTGGACAAGAAAGTCACATCATCTCGGCAAGCGTTTTTGGAGGGATTGACCAGTGGATTAAAAAATCCATCTGGAAAAGGCAAACGTCTCATAATTAGCCATATAGGTAGTGAAGAAGGCTTCCTGGAAAAGGGGCTCATGATTTTTGAAGCAAAGAAAAATTGTGAAGATTACCATGATGAGATGAACGCAGTTTGTTTTGAGGAGTGGTTCGCTGGAGTCTTACCAAAATTAAGACCAAACTCAATTGTGGTGATGGATAATGCACCTTACCACTCCCGAAAATTGGAAACGGCACCAAAAATGAGCTGGAAAAAAGCTGCCATTCAAGACTGGCTTTTAAATAAAAATATTCATTACGAACCAGATATGGTTAAAGCTACGCTTTTAGAACTGATTCCACATAACGAGTCTTTTAATAAGTACGCTGTAGACGAAATGGCAGCACAACATGGAATCACGGTTTTAAGACTGCCCCCTTACCATTGCGAGCTGAACCCTATCGAATTGATATGGGCGCAGGTAAAGGGGCATGTAGCTCAAAATAATAAAACCTTCAAATTGACAGACGTGAGAAATGTATTTGAGGAAGGCATTCAAAAAATTACGGCTACCGAATGGTCTAAATGCGTATCCCATGTTGTCAAAGAAGAGGAAAAAATGAGTAGGCTAGATATTTTAATTGACAATATCACAGACACATTTATAGATAGCGAAGACGGCGACGATTTATAAAATAAAATATTACAATAATACATATATTTGTTTTATTTCTCATGTTCCTTCATGATCACATTTTTTTATTTATTTCACACACAATTATTAAAGAAAACTCTCAGATCCTTAATAAAATTAATCGTCATAACTAAATTATCCGTTCAGAAATATTTAATTTCCTGATATACTTAGTTTCTATTAAAGTAGTAGTTGTTTAGATATACTACTATAAACGAGAGGAATCGATTCGGAAATATTCCATTTCCGTATCGAATAATTTCGTAACGTCACTATTTAGTACTTGTCATAACGTTGCAACACTGAAATTGTCAAATCTGGAATCGAATTAAAATTCCGACTATACTTTACGCGTGATATCATTCTGGGACACCAGAATGATATCACGCGTAAAGACAATATTATAGACATAACAAAGAAACCTACGATGCGATTTATACCAAAAAAATCCAGATATCGAAACACTTGTTGCACATTGGAAGCATAATATTATTATTCGTAGCTTCGAAATAGTATCGACAACTATAAAGTATGAACAGCGATTGCGCAATAGAGCAATAAGCCGGGCATCACTTATGATAATGCCGGGCTGGGACCGGTTGCGTTGCAATTTAATCAATCGTGAATGTATCGCCAATAAACTGTTATTGATGATGCGGCGTCTGATCTAATGTGTATTTCTTATCCCTATATTAAGTCTCCGATTTCAAGAGGATATTCAAGAAGAAGGATTTCAAGAGAGTTTCATTATACCCTTCCTAATGTTAACTTGAATAACTTAGTAATGAGCACTATAGAAAAGAACTATAAAGAAAAAATGATGCTCAGTTTACCTCATTTACATTGGAGAAATTACTTATGGAAATATTTATTGGACTATAATTATACTAGTGGTTCGCCCCGAACTGAGACCTCGCGGTAACGGTATCCCATGATTATTCATTCAATCGATACATGATAACCAAAACTGACATTATTATTATGCCCGTTTTCACCAAACATACCTAAATCATCCCCTAAGTAGGAGTCTCTTAACGTAGGTAGCTCCTAAATACAATCCTAAGTCCTAACATCCGTCCCAATATCCTTTTAGGTGTCCCGTACAGGATCGTGATAAATAAGTTGACAGAAAACATCAATCACCTAACTTATAGGTAGCCCGTAAAGGTTAGGGAACGTTAGTGAAAACATTGAATTATTATGTAGGTACTAACGAGTGAAACCGGGTTACGGGCATCTGTACAAATCGTCATCTATCGACGCGAATAGAAAATATACAATATTTAACTAAAATTTAACTAAAAAATAATTTTAATTTAATAATATGGTACAAAAAAAATTACAATACAATTATTGTATTATAATAAGTAACTAAATAATAATGGTCGACGCAAAACTGTTTTTGGGATAGGTCGTTAGTCGTAACTCGTAGTCCCATGGGAATAGTTACTGACTGCGCCATCTATTAGCATTATTGTGAAGCTATGTTGATGCTATATGAATTACTGATGTACATTAAAAATTAAATAATCTCGTTTCTTTATAATATTCATATAATTTTAGTATTTGTTGTTCAAGTACAGGATATAAGTGACCTAAAAACATAAAATCAGTTTGAAAATCCATAGCGGATTTTCCTAGAGAGCGTCTTCAAGCGAGCGTATAAAATCGCCACTTTGAAAGCCATGATCGCCACATTTCGTCAATTTTAAGGGAAAAATTTAAAAAAAAAATATTTTTGTACTCAGTTCAAAATTATCTTTAAAATGATACGTAACAATTTTATGTAACGCGATATTTTTTTTTTTACTTCGCATTCGCTTCTATGAGAGCCCCCCTGAAATAAAGATTTTTATAACTTTTTAAGCCATTTTCGGCTGGAGGCCATCGGTTTACATATTATATCTAAATTTGAAGTAATTACGTTCAGTAATTCAAAAGTTATAAGGCTCTGACAGACGGACGGACGGACGGACGGACAAGTGCAAATCGCTCTAGTTAACTCAGAGACCTCGCTTCGCTCGGTCAATAAATAATAATAATAATTTATGCTTTTAATTTTTGTTCTGGAAGCAGGAACAAACTATAAAATCAGAATCTTCCGTATTCAGAAATCAAGGAATTATAATTTTTTATTCTGGTAAAACTTAGACGGCATATAGGCATTATAATTAATTGATATTATGGTCTACAAGGAAATGCAAAATATGAAGTTCTACTATTTAATTAAAACTTAATTGAAACTTGGGTAATATTTACACATACAAAACAATGCCTGAAAGTTAGATAAAAGGAAATTCTTCTAATACCAATACAAGGCCATCATTTGCAGTTGCAACCTGCATAAAGCCTTTCCGTAAGCAAACACCTTCACTTTATTTGCTTATATTAGATCAGTGTATGCCAAATTATAGATCACAGCCTCATTGTTGGGCCACGGTTACACAATTTCGGGTCGTTATTTGCAACCGAAGTTCACAACACATGCATGTTTAAGAATAAGTTATTATTCTTACTACTCATGATTTCCCTTTCAGTGTTCAATTGGAGGCAGTATTGCCTTGAAACACGCACGGGTTTGTACTTTATTGTTGTAACTTTTTTTTAATTTATAGCGCGCCAGCGCTTGACTGCAATCTCACCTAATGGTAAGTGAAGATACAGCCTAAGATGGAGCGCGCTTGCCTAGAAGATGCCTATTCACTCTTGATTTAAAGGTACCCAAGTTATAGTCAGTTGGAAAAACAGAAGCCGGAAGGGCATTCCAAATTTTAGCGGTGCGTATTAGGAACGAGGAAGCAAAGCGCTTAGTGCGGGATCGTGGAATTTCGACCACGTAGCGGTGCAGATTCGAGCGATGCCTTGCGGTTCGATGGTAGAAGGGTGATGGAGGAACTAGTTCAAATAGTTCTTGAGCACACTCACCGAAATATATCCTGTAAAATACCGACAGACAGGCAACCTTGCGCCGCCAGACTTTGAAGTTTGGAGTTAGTTAGCGATTCGTCGCCAATGAGTCTTCTGGCGCGTCTGTCCACCGAATCCAATGCAGCAAGCTGGTACTTGGCAGAGCCGTCCCATAAATGGCTGCAGTACTCCATGCACGATCGAACATGTGCTTGATCCAAGGTAACAAGCTGTTCCGGCGTGAAGTAGCGCTTGACCTTATTGAGGATACCAAGTTTCTTGCCAGCAGTTTTTGCCTTGGATTTGATGCATCGTCCAAAGTTAAGATTTGACGAGACATTTATGCCAAGAAGATCAATACTGTCAGTGACCGGTACGGATATATTTCGGAAAGTCAGAGTCAGCGGGAATGGACTCCGTTTGGCGGTGAATAAACACGCTTGCGTTTTGGTAGCATTAAATTTGACAAGGTTGGCATCACCCCAATCCGATACCTCTTTCAAAGCCAAATTTATGCGTTCTACCAAAGCCTCTTAAACTTAATTAAATAAAATAAAAAACTTAATTTCCAAACTCGTGTACTATTCAAGGCACGAGTCCTCCAATCGCGCACGGGTTCGCAACGCAAACTGTTCTTTCAAACACGCGTTCAAGGCGATGCTGAGAGAACAGAGGATTTCGGGTGCAAGTATTTCTTCGTGGTTATAAAAAAAAATAACACGGCGACTGTGAATAATTCCTTCGGAATCATACATTTATAGCTACAAGCGTACGCTCAACCCCACAAAGAATTTCTGTACTTTGCGTAAACGACATAATTATACGTTAACGATATGAAAATTATACAATTTACTTTCAAACTTTTAACAGTCAAGTCAGTTTCTTGATAGTTGATAGTGTCTATGTTAGAGACTGGAGTCTATCTACTAGCAAGGAAGGCTCTGGGCTTGCGAAGTTTGAGAAACGCTGATTGGACACTAGAATATTCGTATTTATTTATTTTATCCCGGCTACCGCGCACGGTCTCACGACTCAATCTAATAAATAGTGGCAGTATTGCAGAAGATATTCAGTAATAAGATACCCAGTGGCGAATATACGAGCGCGGTGGTGCCGGGGAATTATAGTTTTATACTAACGCCGTGTAACTGAATATCTGAATGCTAATGTCTGGGATGTTTATCTGCCGAGACCATTAGGGACACTGTAACGAGACTTGGGGAATCTTGCACTAAGTTTTATTTTTAATCGCAATTTCTAAAATGATAAGGGTTAAAAATAAGACGGATTCCCCTATTATAACTATGTGAACTAAGGCCCTTCTCAACCCTTCTCATTCGAGAGGAGACATGTGACCTGTTACCAGGCGAGCTATGAATTCAGATGAATGAATGAATGTATCTACAAGAAGCAAAGTCTTGACATTTTATATTGTACTGTTGAGTACTGGTTTGACAGATTTCTTTGATGAAGTTCCCCTTTCCAGACTTGATTTCGTTCACAATCCAATTATTTCTTTAAGTATTTACTCTGTGTTACTAAGTATTAAGGCTTTAATTTTTTCAATAACGAGACTTAACTGCGTTGGATCATGGATGACACTTGCTAGGTGAAACGACGATTGCAAGTGTGCCACTAGCACCCGCTGTTTACAGGTACCGTAGGGTCGTTTTCTGTGGCGAGAGTTTCAGGAAAACGTCTACGAGTGACCATCTATCAGTGTAGATAATGATGATGATAATGCCATTCCACTGGTGGAATATCATTAAACATGCGCAAATCAGCACAGAGTGGCAGTGACCTCTATATGTAATTAATCTGTGATTAACACTGGACAGGTTGCTGTCATATTTTTGGACCAACTTGATTGACGCCATTTATGTGAAATGTGGTGCTTCAAATTGATCCATAATTTAAGCTGTCATTTGTATAGGGAGAGCCAGTCCGGTGTTAATCATAGATTAATTATGGAAGTCAGTAACATTATGTTTAATTTTATCGTTTAATTTCAAAAACAGTTTTATTTGCGACTTTTGATACTTATATTATGGTCCTCAAAATTAGGCTAGGTTTTAGACAGAAATTCTCTTGCTATAACATTGTTTTTCTTGGAAGCATCAAATCGTCTGAAATTACTCTCCCGTCGTCCTCTAGGCAATTGGAAGTAGGTACAGATGTCTGTAGTATTGTTCGAAATAGCAGATATTATTGTCTCGTTTACGAAATTGTCAGAGCTTCGCCTCCGGGTGCGAACGGTATACGGTGCGTGCCGATCCTGGCAGCTTTAAATATTGGCCATGTTCATTTGTCGGCTTTTGACATTGTTAAACTGATATTCAGGGCGTTTTTCCACGAGCCACCGCACGGCACAAATAATTACGGTGAAGACTCCGACCGCCATATATTTCTACTAGCTTTTGTCCTCAGCTTCGCTCACGCTCGCAGCTACCCCCCTTAGGGGTTGAATTTTCAGAAATCCTTTCTTAGAGGATGCCTACGTCATAATACTATCTGTATGCCTTTCAGCCCGATCCGTCTAGTGATTTGAGCTGTGCGTTGATAGATCAGTCAGTCACCTTTCCTTTTATATATTTAGAAGATTTATTTGCGGTGTCGTTGAATGAGTACACGGGCCATAGAAATCATACTAACATTATAAATGCGAAAGTGTGTTTGTTGGTTTGTAATTCAATCACGCCGCAACAGAGCTACGGATCAACGTGATTTTTGGCATGGGTATAGTTGAAGACCCGGAGAGTGACATAGGCTACTTTTTATCCCGGAAAAATCAAAGAGTTCCCGAGGGATTTTAAAAACTTAATCCACGCGGACGAAGTCGCGGGCATCAGCTAGTATAATAATATGGCGCCCGGAGTCGTCACCGCAATTTAAAGTGCCATGTGGTGGCTCGTCGAAAAACGCCCTTAGGTTCCTAAGGATTCATCTTAAGCTATTTAGCCACAGCGCCTAACTACTGAGCGGATTTGGGTGAGTGAGATTTCAATCGATTCATTATTTTGTCCGGATGACATCGGCTATATTTTATACGAAAAAAATCAATATCACAGATGTTACATACAATTTTTCGCAGTCGGTTCACAGGTTCGGTTATTAGTGGGCATACATTTGGTTCGGAATGATGATGTTCTTTGATAGCAATCTCACGCGATCTCTGAGAGATCAAATCAGAATAGTTCAATAGGTCGTTGGGGTCCCATGGGGCTGGTGTGGCGACCCCGAATCGTTAAGCGCAGTGTTGGCAGACCCTCCACTAGGTGGACCTACGATATCAAACGAGTCGCAGGGAGTCGCTGCATTCAGGCGGCGCAAGACCAAAGACCGAGGTCCATGCGGGAGACCTTTGTCCAGCAGTGGACGTCTATTGCTTGGTAAAGAAGATTCTCACGCGAAGATCTATTCTCCCCGGTTGTAATATCAGCAACTGGGGCTGATAATATTGTCTTAAAGCTGACCTTTGTCCAGCAGTGGACCTCTATTGCTTGGTAAAGAAGATTCTCACGCGAAGATCTATTCACCCCGGTTGTAATATCAGCGACTGGGGCTGATAATATTGTCTTAAAGCTATTATTGGATCATAAACGCGTCGCGTTTCGCATTGTTTATGATCCGAGCGGGACTCACGATGTAATTTCATAGGACATTTACCCAGAGCCCGACGATTTGTAGGGCTCAGGGCGATAACTAAGTGGCCGGTTGATGTGTCGCGAGAACGATGTTACACGAACTTTGAACTGAGAGAAATGAGGGTAGGTATCATTCTGAATACAAACACAAAAGCTTAACGGTAAAAGGGAGGGTTGAAAGTTGAAACCCGGAGGTTTGTAGATTTAAATAAATCTGATACTGGTGATAATGGCTAGATATTATTATTTAATATTGTGGGATGTGGAATGGGGCTACTTTATGTCTGCCCATCTTATGATAAAAGTTAGTCGGTATGCATTTTTGGAACTTTCCTCATTGTAGAAACACTGCATATATAGCATAGTATTTACTGTTTGTTTTGAAAAGAGCAACCGCCGAGTTTCTTGCTGGTTCTTCTCGGCAGGAAAGGCATTCCGAACCAGTGGTAGATTCATTGACTATTCAAAAGCACTTGTAAAAGTTTATTTGAATAAAAAATATTTCTATTCTATTCTATTCTATTCTGTGATTCATCATCATCATCAAAGCGCTACAGCCCTGGGTGGGCCTTGGCTTGGTCAAGCAAATTTCTCCATCTGAGGCGATCATTAGCGGCCTCTCTCCAACTCCGTACTCCCAAAACTCTCATGTCCTTTTCCACTCCGTCAATCCACCGGCCTCTAGGTCTTCCTCTGCCTCTACGGCCCTCTGGTTTACTGTCAAGCAACTTTTTCGGGGCTCTTGAATCATCCATGCGTTGCACATATCCTGCCCATCGCAAACCTAAACCTGGCGTGACTCGGCGCCTAAGGTGGCAGCCCCACCGCCGGATCTAGGATGCAGGGAGCCAATCACTCACTCATCTGAAAACCCAAACATGATTATGAAAGGAAAAGCAAAAATATTGTGATTATTTTCGATATTACTGCTTACTTTACTTTTAATTATTATTTGTCAATCGTCTATTCATTCATCTTGTTCATAGATGTAGGGAAGACACTGTCTCCTGTAACACAGTATATACTTCCACAGGAGACAGGGTTTCACATATGTTATTTGTAAGCTTATTGATAAATGAATAAAGATATTATTATTATTATTATTACTTACTGCTTCCTTTAAAACTTTTGCCATTGATTGAATTTACTGTAACTGTGACGTCACCTGGATCGTGCAGCTGAAAATCAGCGCCTGGCTTTGTATGCATTTTTGGCATAACGCAGGGCATAACGCAGGGCATAGTGCAGAGCTGTACAGTGTACACCCTTTCTAGGTGGTGTCACAGACGAAAGTGTTACTTTTGCATCTAGTTTTGTCTGTGACACCATTGATAAATAAATAGATTTTCTTTCTTTATTTTTTCGATATACTGGTCTTTTTTAATTGCAGTTATAATTACTAAGAAAGAAAAACTAAATAAAATTGTAAATAATTGTATAAATGTAAAAAAAAATAGAAGAAAATAGGGCGACGTAATAGAATATTACACATCTAGCGCAGTAAAATAAGAAATGTCTCAGATCACATGTAATTGTTGCCCGAGGCAAAGCCGAGGTCAATAAACATGTGATCTGAGGCTTTCTTATTTACTGCCCGTGGTGTGTATACTATTTTTCTCCTCGACGGAGGCGGAAAGCGACATTTTCGTTTAGCGCAGCGGGAGGAAAATTGACGCTTTCCGCCCGGAGGTGAGAAAAGATCTAAGTTTTCCCATTTCTATTACATGTTTCGCTTTTATGCCTAATTTTGAAATGTTATAAGTCATCGTCATCATCTCAATCGATAAGACGTTCTCTGCTGGAAATAAGTAGATCTCTTTCACACGGCGCGTTCTTGTGCCACTTGTATCGAGCGGTCTTTAGCTTTCGTTTTTATATTTACGAAAAGTGTAATATAGCATTTTATGGGGCTTTTATTTTTATTTTAGCCGAAATTCTTTGCACTATATTGCAAATTGTTGACACGCGTACCCCGCCTACTTTTCTGTTTTACCTAGTAATAGGTGTATTTCTGTGAATTATTAGAATTATCGCAATCCATTGAGATTTGTTGGCGACTTTGTTCCTTGTCGGATGTAGAACTAAGCCAAAAACTACAAGGTCCAAAAGGTAATAATTAATTTGAATCCTTACAAAAATTACTAATCAGGCTGCTAATAATTAGAAAAGCTTTAAAAAAAAATTAATTTTTAATTAAGAGCCGGAACCCATATTTCAGCCAAGTTAACGTTATGTTTCCGTCCTTAGCAACGTTATTTAGAAGTAATTTATAGAAGGATATCGAATCGATTTGCATAATTCACATTTACATTAAAATCCTCAAAAGTAACTTTTGTATGTAAATTTTCAACGTCATTAAAATGCACCTGTAATCATGACTTTGTGGAATATCATCCAAACATCGCGTTGGTTTGTAATGTTTTTTAAACAAAATGTATTTTAGTGCGATATTTCAATAATAACTTTTACAATGTTGAATATGAGGGATTAAATCCACAGAATCTTTTTTTTTTATATCTCTCACCCGGAATCTGGAAGTCTACAATATTTATCGGAGATATATATTAAATATATCGATTTTGTACCCTACATTCTTCTTCTTATTCGTTCACTCTTGGCAGAGTGGTCGTGGTTATGACTTGGCATTCACGGCAGCTCTTAGGATCTCCTTCCAGCGATTTCTGATGGTGGCATCACGAGAACACTCTGAGACGGATAAATTTGTGGCAGAGCGGATTGAATCCGTCCACCTAGTAGGGGAGCGACCACGTGGACGTGTGCCCTCGACTCGACCTTGTACAACGAGGTGTTCGATGGTTCAGTCTTCCTAGTGACATGCCCAAAGAACTTAAGTATTCGCAGTTGTACAAGCGACGAAAGCCTGTGCGTTATTTTCAGCTCTTTGAGTATGGAGACGTTTGTTCGATGCGCTGTCCAGCTTATTCTTAGTAGGCGTCTCCAGCACCACATTTCCAGGGCGTCGATTTTTCGTCGGTCAACTTGTCTTAGGGTCAATGTTTCAGCCGCATATAGAAAGATCGGGAAGACAAGACATTTCATTAGACGAACGTTTGTATTTTTCGTAATTCTTTTGTCCTTCCAGATTTTCGATAGCTTCTCGACGGCTGATCTGCACGGCACAGCGTCGTTTAATTTCGCTCTCGCAACTCCCGTTATTAGTGATAACGGAACCAAGATAAATGTAGTTGGTGACAACCTCACAGTTATTGATATGAGTTATCTCGGGTCTGTTATTAGTTTTCCTATCAACTATCATAAATTTGGTTTTGTCACGGTTGATTGTACCCTACATACATATTATAATAATTATTGACAAGGTCCTGGGTTCGATCCCAGGAACAGAGTGCACCTGTGTTTGTGCACTCACTTTTGCAATATATCTCACATGCAAATGGCTTTGATTTGTCTAAAGTTGCCTATTACCCATAGATATTCCACTTCTGCACTATAATATCTCAAACGCACATGGCTTTGATTTGCCTAAAGTTGCTTAGTTATTACCTACCCATAGATATTCAATCTTACTTTGAATGAAAACACTAGTGGCGAAAAAACACCGAAAGCAAAAAGAAACATTTCAAAGAGATAAAGTATAAACTAAGAAAGACAAACACAATCCCACATCGAAGATATCAAAGCAATCCCACAATACCATCTCGACACCGTATTACCGTACAAATTCGCTTGAAGCCAAGCCAGCGCACGCGGTACTATAATTACGCTCTATCAATGCGGTACTGGTTATTGAAAGGCTGGGGGGCGGGGGATATTAAGATGATGGCCGGCTTGTAATTTGATGGATTAAGGAACACACCCGCGGGCTTTTAACAACGTGTAATGGGGGCTTAAACATCTTGATCGCGGGATTTGCGAAATGCGCTGTTTAGGTGAAAATGTCAACTGGTACGGTTAAAAATCAATTCGGGAATTATCTCAAGTTATACATCATCATCATCATTAGCAACCCATCAACGGCTCACTACTGAGCGCAGGTCTCCTCTCAGGGAAGGGTTATAGGTCATAGTCCACCACGCTGGCCCAACGCGAATTGGTGGACTTCACACACCTTCAAGAACATTATGAAGAACTCCTAGGTGTGCAGGTTTCCTCACGATGAAGGAAAACCTTCAGCGTAGAAGCAAGTGATATTTGATTGCTTAAACGCACTTGACTCCGAAAAGTCAGAGGTCGCGATGTGCGGATCGAACCTGCGACCCCCCGAATAGGAGACCACAGTCCTAACCTCTAGGCTATCACTGCTTAGGTAGTTATACATACATTTGATACTAATTAGCTTTAATTACGCTGCACACAATTTCTACACATTAAACGACAGCCTAAAAATTAAAAATAATAGGTACTAATATTTTTTACTCTAGCCTTGTAGGTACAAAAGTTGTAAGTGGCAGAAAAAGTTAATACAATGCAATGGAAAACATAACTAAGTTGAAACATTAACCATCAATAATACTTGTTTGAATTTCTTTGTTTTGTATTTTGTAATTTTGTTCGGAATTTCTCTTACATAAAACTTCGTTCCAAAAATTAAAGAAAAGAACAAAGACATGATCTGAATTCAGGATTTCAACCCCCGAACCGATAGTTTCACTCCTTCATTTAACCGCTGCGCCTCCAAAGCTTTGATAGAACGTGTATAATAAACGAAGGCAACAAGGGTCGTGACGGAAAATTCTTAGCCCCCATCCGCCAAACCGTCCGAAAAGGAACTTCGTTCGAATAACTTAATATTCCATTAACTTAATTTATCATGATAAACGTTGCAATATTGTCACTATGAGTGCAATGGTTAAACCATCTGACAGTCGGACATGATAGGCCTTGTAGAGGCGTGGCTGCGGCGCTCGCGACTCGGGAAACGGCACGTGAGAACCAACCGACTGCAGTATTTACTAGCACTGCAATATCTGGGACTACTTGGAAATTGGCTGAAAGTTCATACTTCACTAGTGAGGAAAGTAATCAAACAACTGGTCGATCGCGGAAAAGCTGCACCAATCATTGCTACAATCTCATTTGTATTTGAGATTGACTTAAATTATGACTTTGCTGCAACAATGGATAGCCAATGGCCAAGCAGAGGTGATTGTGATTGTCATACAGTTGCAATCATTTTTAGAAAATCCCGCAACTTTTTCAAAACGTCAACTGCCATCCAATCGCCACAATTTTAGCAACATCAACACTAGCAGTAAAATCAATCTCCTGACCAACTGAGGGAAGATTGTTTACAATCTCAAAAAAAAAAAAACGCATAATGGATTGAAATCTAAAAGTAATATCATAGATTTGAGCTCTCTGGTTGAAGATTCCTAAAAGGAACTATGAAGAACTATGAGTGAGACTGAGCTGTCAAAAAGAAAATAAACTGTTGGACAGCATGGGTATAAACATCATATTCGAAACACGTCTCCAATCTTAAGTTATGAAAGCTATTTTCACAAAAGGTCATAAGCACAATAACAGTAAAATTAAACAGACATTTATTAAGTCGTATCAAAGCATATACCATCCACTAGGTAAGTGGGTAAACTCTACAGTGTACCAGGAGTTCATGAGCAACGGGAAATCTAAGCAAGGCGCACATCGGCAGATAAATCAGCAATGACGGTGTTGCGATTAAAATCCGTGTCGTTTGGAGACAGTCCAACAAGCGGCGACTCGTGAGAACACGGGAGGGAACGGCTAGCAACTAGCTAGCATTCCTTTACTAGTTTCCAACTCGGCGCCTTCACGATTGGAATTGTAAATTGAACGTGTTAAATCGGAACAGGACCTTAGATGCGATTTAAAAATCAAACAACCTTTACTCTACAAAAGTTTGATTTTCATACGATCACGTTATGGAAATTCTGATTGTTTTTTTTTTCAATAGTGATGATCACGACTCGTCTGCATGCATCGCATAGCATAGTGTGCATTTAAGTTCATGAAAATCCCGTAGAAACTGATTCTCCGGGATAAAAAGAATCCAATGACCGTTTATTAAAAAATATTTATTAGTTTGCGAAAAATAACATATCACAACGTATATACGCTGAGTGGTGCAATGTAACACTTTTTACGTCCAGAAAAAAGGGGAGCTATTAAATAGGGGTGTATCTGTGTATTTATCTGTTACCTCGTAGCTCCCTAATGTGATCAAGATGGATCTTAACTATAATTTGTGGAGATCTGTAAAGGCATTTGAAGATCATCAACTCATTTCCTATTTGACTAAAGGGTCTTAAAAACTTTCACGCAGGTGCGATTGATGATTTGAAATTTGATGTACTGTTACTTTAGATTATTTCCAAGACAAGATAAACCTGAGCGGATGCTGCAGCATCAAGTATCTGCAGGATACCCAACTCCTCATCAACTCACAACAGATATAGTGTGTTTGGGCTTATTATAATGGTCTCAATGAGTAGGTGTTAGATAGATGATGATCGAGGAGGAGGATCTAATGATGGAGCAGCAAACTGGTTAACAATGTCGGGGGTGTTTTAAATTTTCAATTTACCCTTGTTTAGAAGAAGAATAAGAGACGAAGACTTACCTATTGCTGTCGAGTTATTCACAGCGATAAGATAGATGTTATAAAGTCACTCCTGTCCCATTTTATGGCCACTCCCGAAGAATGGTGTTACAATGACAATCACGTCGTAATTCACTTTCGCCGCGCGAGCGCAAGCCAACGCAATTGATTCCCACCGGGCGGCGGACGTTAAATGCTTTCAGACACCGCTACAATAAAATTGTGCGCAGCTTATTGTACAGTACCCAGCGATATATATTGCACATCGGCCTTTGGTATAAAACGCTATTTCTATTCTATTGCAAGGAAGCTAGCCAGAAATTCACGTAGTAATTACTGAAATCTCTTCACAATCGGCGAGCACGTCACGTAACATATATAAAAAAAATGCAGTCGAACTGTGAATAGAATAGAATAGCGTTTTATTCCAAAGGCCGATGAGCAATATATATCGCCGGATACTGTACTACTAGTTCTAGCCCGCGACTTCATCCGCGTGGAGTAAGATATCCAAAATTCTCTGGGAATCCTTTGTTTTGCCGGCGTAAAGCGCTAGCCGATCCGTTGTTGCGTGGTAGAAGAACAAATAAACTCACTTTTCGCAAGTTCATTGATTTAAATCTCATTCTCTCAAGCCCGTTTTCACCAACGTTCCCTATTTTTTACAAGCTACCTAAGCTAAGTCAGGCGACGCTTTTAAACCGACTTCAAAAACGGAGGAGGTTCTCAATTCGTCGGAATCTTTTTTTTTATGTTTGTTCATCGATTACTTAAAGACCCCAGAACCGATTTGGAAAATTCTTTTTTCTTGTTTTAAATGGTATACTTCCAAGGTGGTCCAATTTAAATTTTATCGAAATCGGTCGAGCGGTTTTTAAAATATCAACAATAAATTATAGTGCTTTGTAGTGGCGCGGGCGTTTGAAGGCGGTTTTTTAAAAAGATTTCTTTTTTGGAAATGGCATTGGATATGGGGCTACCTACATAAAGCTACTCCTACTTAGTCTCAGTAAACATAAAAAGGACGAAATTCTCAATTCAATTGCTTGTTTTTGTCACAAAATATCTGGAGAACCGATTCTAATGACATTTTATGCGTAAAAGGATGGCTTAATTTTTGGTCCATCTTTGTCATAGTTCAAGTTTTGTGTAGGTATTAAACAAATTAGAGGCATTATTAACTTTATATTAGCTTGTAGATAGCCATCGTCGGCGTTAATATGAGTCGTTTTACGTTCAGTTCGTGGCAATTTCCTCCAAGAGCCCTTTAATTATGTGCCTCATTAGCAATTTCCACAACATCAGAAACTAGTTAGTACGTGCTAAGTCCCCCTAGGTGGTGCAATGAACAATTTTATCACCTATGTTCAATTAATTGCATAATACCTACCTACCTACATTCGAATTTCTCTTTAGCAACGTTTATCTACATACCTACTTAATGTTCGCTTATTTACATTGAATTATTTAATCAGCTTATTTTTATTATCTCTGGCATTTTCACAGGTACTTTATATAATCTTAATATATATAAATTACGTGTCACGTTGTTTGTCCGCGATGGCCTCCTAAACTACTTAACCGATTTTGATCACACTTCGTAACTATCTTTAATTTGGTCCAACTTGTAAGATAGGATAGTTTTAGTAGTTATTTGTTTTATTTATATACTTAGGTAAGTTGGCGGTACGACGTTCGCCGAGTCAGCTAGTAATATAATATATCTATCTACTGCTTTTATCTTACTAATGCCTTTTTTTGAGAAAGCTCTCCCTCAAGCGTTGCTGAGAAAGCTGACAAAATCTGAAACTTCGTTTGTACAACAAACGATGTTTCAGTTTTGTCAGCTTTTTCAGGTTTCAGATTAAAAAGCTTCATTAATAACTAGCTGATGCCCGCGCCTTCATCTGCGTGGATTTAGTTTTTAAAATCCCCCGGGAACTCTTTGATTTTCCGGGATAAAAAGTAGCCTATGACCTCGAGAATGTCATATGATACTACTTTTTATCTTGGAAAATCAAAGAGTTCAAGCAAGATTTAAAATTGAATCCACGCGGACGAAGTCGCGGGCATCAGCTAGTTACCCATAATACAAAATAATTTACTCAATTCCAACTGTACAATTAAAGACGGAATTGGCAATTCATACTAAAAATGGCTGTGTAGCCCTTAAAGCGCAGAAATACCCGCTTTCCCGGCCAGCCGATCGTCCAATCAAAGCCATTATTAGTACCATTAAGTTTTAAGCCAGTGACGTAGCTAGCCATGAAATTCCACTTTTCAAAAAAAAGGTAGTTTAATAAAAATGTTACCTTTAACACCACTAGACTAAATCATTAAACTCCAGGTACCAACTCTTCAATCCTGATGCTGCAAGGCACTGCTAGGGTTGCCAGATGTCCGGTTTTCGACCGGACAGTCCGTTTTTCTTTATGCTTGTCCAGTCAATAAAATCTTGGTAAACCGGACAAAAGATTGTCCGGTTTTAGTAAAAATTACGAGTACCTAGTTCATTCACCTGGCGCTTAAACCACTCTCGAACGCTTCGTTCGACGCGCCGCCCGCCACCCCCGGCCCGCTCCCACGCACTTGTTTCAGTTCAGTCGCTTAATAGTTACAAGTGAGAGTAGTCGCGCCCTAAAGTATTTTTAGCGACGCTTGCAGCGTGTTATTATTGTTATTATATTTTGTTTCCTGTGCTGTGTTTCATCGTTATCTTGTTTGTGTGTGGCTTTGTCAATCAAAATGGAAGACGAGGAAGCATCAACAAGTAAAGGAACTCCACCTAAAAAAGTAAGAAGAGTTTGCCACTATAATGTTGACTGGGAATCTCGATTTTCGTGGTTAAATAAATGTGACGAAGACAACACAAAAGGCTACTGCAAATTGTGTAAAAATAAGTTCACGGTGGCTTATGATGGCTTGAAAGCATTAACGCATCACGCTGCGTCAAAGAAGCACAAAGATTCAGAAAGTGCTGCAGCCATGTCTCAGCGAATGAGTTCTTTCTTTACACGAAAAGGCAGCGCACAAAGTGAAAAAGTTAGTATTGCCGAATTGACTGAAGTTTATCATGGTATCAAGCACCATATTTCGTATCTTGCTCAAGATTGCTCATTTAAAGTATTAAAAAAAATAATTATAGATTCAGATATCGTAAAGCAAATGACAGGAGGACGCACTAAATGTACTGCTATCGCAAACCAAGTTTTATATCCATATTCGATGGAACTTGTGCAGGAGGATTTAAAGAATGAAGTTCCGTTTTCCATTGCTACCGATGCTTCTAATAAAGGAAACAGAAAGTTCTTTCCAGTTGCGATTCAATATTTTTCACCAAGAAACGGTATTTGTCATAAAATTTTGGACTTTTATGAAGACTCATTCGAAGATTCAAGATCTATTAAGGAACAATTATGTCAAGTCATGAATAATTCACAACTGTCGTGGAGTAGAGTAACAGCATATGGAGCAGATAATGCCTCTGTAAATTTTGGAGTTAATAATTCCGTTTTTCAAAAGCTAAAATCTGAAGAAAATAATGAAATTATAGCTGCTCACTGTAATGACCACATATTTCACAACTGCGCAAAAAACGCTTTGAAAGTAATGCCTGTTGATGTCGAAAATATAGTGATGAAAGTATTTGCAGAGTTTTCTTGTTCCGCGAAGAAACGAGAAGAGTTGAAGGAGTGCTTTGATTTCTTTGAGAGCGAATACAGAGAAGTTATACGACATGTTCCTACAAGATGGCTTAGTTTGTTTAAAGCTCTTGATAGGATGCTTTTGTCGTGGGGACCATTGAAAAGGTACTTCTTAGAACAAGGTTCTGATAATTGTCCTAGGGCTCTTTGGGCTATCTTGTCTGATCAAGTAGACGAAATTGCAAGTGAAACCACTCCTACTTACAATGAATTATATTTATATTTCACTCATAATTTTATGGCTTCTTTTCAAGAAATTTTACTTTTGTTAGAAAAACGTACCACATCAGCATTTCATTTGCACAATATAATGGTGAAATTCCGGGACAGTATTGCAAAGAAAATAAGTGACAAACATTTCGGAATGAAAGTTCATATGGCATTAAGACAAGGTTATCTTTCAGAAAATCAATCAAGAGAATTTACTAAAAACTCTCTAATAGTTTACCAAAGAGCACTAGCTTATATAGAACAGTGGTATTCTTTTGAAAATAACAATTATAAGGCATTTAGTTGTTTAGATCTCGAATGCGGAAGATTTCCTACGCTGGATCAATTGATTGAGTTATGGTCATTGTCTCCATGGAAGCAGCAAAATCCCCCTGAAAACATTTATGAAGAACTGGCTGCACTTCAAAGTGTTTTATCTTCACTTGAAGGAAACTCTATTAATATGTGGTGCAAGTTTTTTACCAACGAAGCAGCGCCTAATTTATTGAAAATAGTGCAGTATGTGTGTAGTATTCCCATATCTAATGCTTTTGTGGAACGAATCTTTAGCGTCATGGGAAATGTATGGACAGACGAAAGAAATCGTCTCGCCGTTAATACTGTGAAGAGTGAATTGTGCGTTTTCTTTAATATATCTGCTAGTTGCACTGAATTCAAAGATGCCATCTCAGACAATACATCTTTATTGAAAGCAGTGGCATCTAATACAAAATATATTAAAAAAGTATAAGTCGATTTACTTATTCAATGTAAATTTAGTTAAGATAGAAAGTTACCTTTTTAGGTAAGTTAATTTTGTGTTAATAATATTAAAATAAAAACTGGTCCGGTTTTTTTTTCAACACATCTGGCAACCCTAGGCACTGCCCACCTAAAATGTGGAGATTAAGTAGATAGTACTGAAAACGGGTCTTCAGAATTACTAAAGCTCTATGCTCTTTAGGCTTGATATCTACGGCATGTTAAACAAACATCACACCTTCGAATAAGAGGACAAAGCAGTATAAAATCACCAAAGGATTTTGATTTCTAGCTTGTAGAACTTGGATGTAAAAATTGCGACGGCGCAAGTCCTTGTTTGTTTTTAATGTTGATAATTGTACGAGTATAAACTCAAGTAGGTAACTTAAAGCTTGATTAATAGTAATGAAACTGTTACTACTTAATACTCAATATAGTATAATCTGAAAAAAATGTTGATAACCCATTGCTTGTAGTTTCGTGTATTACTTGTAACACCATGTAGACACACCTGTGTTTTATTTTTATTACACTAAGATTTGATATTGATATACCTTTGTGGGTGAAGAGGTTATTACTACCACAGGCTGCCACTAACTACGTCTCTGGCTCTTGTGTAGACATTTCATCGAGCTTAGAACAATCCAGGCGTTTGTCCGATGTCTCATTATACCATTGTGCCGTATAGGTGCGCTAGCTTGGTTACTCGGATAGAAGATGAGTACCTGCGATACCTTAATTGACGAGAGTTTGCGTTCCCGAAACCTTAGAGCTTTGCATAATAATGGCGTATAATCCCTTATCGAGAGTTTGCTGTTTAAAGCGAAGACTCACGGTACTTGTTCCTTAAACATTCTTAATTACTTACTTTTATGCTAAGTAGGTAAACTTGCCCAAAGTAATATTTTCGACTGAGCGAAGTGTGTCTAGTCTACTTAGATGAATTTGGCCTTGACTGTCCGAGTTCTGGACTATTGAATTTATAGCATTCTTGCCAAACATACGTATCAATGCATTTTTAACCGACTTCAAAAAAGGAGGAGGTTATCAATTCGTCGGAATCTTTTTTTTATGTATGTCCACCGACTACTCGAAGACGCCTGAACCGATTTGGGAAATTCTTTTTTTGTTTGAAAGGGTTTACTAGGGTTTACTACTAAAGGGTGGTCCCATATAAATTTTATCGAAATCAGTCGAGCGGTTATTAAAATATCAACAATAAATTATATACTTTGTATAGTGTGTGTGTAATGTAGTAAAGCGGGAGTTTGAAGTCGGTCGGTCGGCTCGGGATGGGTCGAGTTGAATGAATGAATTTAGAGCATATTTTAGAGATTATTCCTCAAGGTATATCTGACGTATAGGATTGGTCTTGTGATTTCACCAAAGAGGATGCATCCCCTTAATAATGTTGGCGGGCACACAATACTTTAATTAAATCGTCGTCTAGTACCGGGCGAAGCGTGCATCTAACGGCAACGATGAATTGTTCACTGCTTTCCATATAAACCGCTCAGCATCTTGGCGGCGGTAATTGAGCATTGAAACGATAGACATAACCAATAGACGATTACTGGTTGACCAGGCACGATAGGGCACACTCATATTATGGACAATGCTGATTATTCTTCTCTGCACCATAGCAAATTATGGAAGGTAATTTGGTCAGGGTCTGCTTGTTATTTTGACCATCGACCTCATATTGGAGTTTCATAGTGTTGATATTATAAAATTCAGATTTCAGTTAGGTATATAATATAAAAAAAATTAAAAAAGATTTCACTCAACGGGCAAGCACAAAACGGGCCGCACTGTTACCCTAAAGGTCAATGGTTGAACGCCACCGGTGTCCTTATGACGTGCCCACTCCTAAAACAATCTTTTTGGCATAATTCACGACAGTAATAAAATAAGACACACATTCATTGGTTTTGAGCGTTTGAAGCAGTTAGAAAAGCTAAGGGTTATATAGTTCGATGCTTTACGCTTAATTTGAGGGGAAAGGGGTTAACTTAAAAACTGTAGATGTATAATTAAAAACTTGGAATAGGAATCTTCTCAATTTAAGAGGTATCTTAAATATCTGACTCCACGAGCTAGGAGGTATGTAGGTTTATTTACCCTTTAGTTACATACTTTATTGTCTAGCAGAAACACTCGGGTATTTTCTTAATTAATTCGCTGCTCTTTCACCGTTAGCTAATCTGCGGTTTGACGGTAAAAGTTGCCAATTAAAGGGTGGGTACTGGCGAGATAAGCTGCAGAGAATGCAGCTTCCGTGTTGTGTCCCAGTGGACGCCATTGTTCGTTAACTGTTTGTTGGACGCTAGGCATTTAGGCAATGTTACATCCAAAAAGCCAAGTGATAGCCTCGTGGTTAGGACTGTGGTCTCCTATTCGGGGGGTCGCAGGTTCGATCCCGGCTCTCTGATTTTTCGGAGCGTTTAAGCAATTAAATATCACTTGCTTCAGCGGTGAAGGAAAACATTGTGAGGAAACCTGCACACCTGAGAGTTCTTCATAATGTTCTTGAAGGTGTGTGAAGTCCGCCAATTCGCATTGGGCCAGCGTGGTGGTATTATGGTATATAGCCTTATAACCCTTCTCTGAGAGGAGACCTGCGCTCAGTAGTGAGCCGTTGATGGGTTGCTAATGATGATGATGACGATGACATCCAAAAATAATATTTTGATTCCCGAACGCTATTTACAATCGATGTACTAACTTGTGGTTGCGACTTTTCACGTGATGTGCAGTCAGATTTTTTAAAAATCCAACAGGAACGGTTGTTTGTTTGTCCTTCAATAACTAATAGGCTCGATTTTTTGCTTGGGTATAGGAGAGGATTTTAAGGCCACGAGATTTTTAACCGACTTCAAAAAAGGAGGAGGTCATCAATTCGTCGAATTCTTTTTTTTAATGTATGTTCACCGATTACTCGGAGACGCCTGAGCCGATTTGGAAAATTCTTACTTTGTTTGGAAGGGTACATTTCCCAGGTGGTCCCATTTAAATTTTATCGACATCGGTCGAGCAGTTTTAAAATAAATCAACAATAAATTATATACTTTCTACTTTGTAGTGGTGCGGGCGATTGAAGACGTTTTTAAAAAGAATTTTTTGTATTAAATTATTATTAACAACCTAACCCCACGCGGTCGAAATCGCGTACTTAACCCCTGGTGCGGGTTATTACATACCTATTAACCAGACTGTGTCAGAATGACAGACATCACAACCTAAAACGGTGGAACTAGAGATTTGTTAGGAGGAGGCACTCTTTGATATTATAAATGGAAGTGTTTTTTTTTTGTTGGTTGGTCCTTCAATCACGCCGCAACAGAGCTACGGATCGACGTTTATTGCATGGGTATAGTTGAGGATCTGGAGAGTGACATCTAAGGCTACTTTTTGTCACGGAAAATCATAACTATATGCAGGAATATATCTATACGAAAGCAATTCATAGCTATCTTACTAGGAATATAGCTATAATACGAACGCGATCTAGTAATATAGCTATCTGACTAGACTAATCTTGTAAAATGGATATATAAGTATACATTTTCTTTGATTTGCACAACTGGTTACCTACTCGTTTTTAAGCCCCGATTAGGGTTTTGGAATTCCCGACAATTTCAAAGTCCCGGGACACGAGACAGCCTACAGTCAAAGTCCCGAAAGTCCCGGGACTCGAGACAACTAAAATTTCGAAAAGTCCCGGGACTTCGAGACACGATACGGACCGAGACCCAAACCCTAGCCCCGATGAAAAGGAGGCGTGTTTTGATCCGATTTTTCCTGTTTGAAAGCTGACGTGATCGAGATCGATCTTAGCTATCTTATGAAGATCTGTTCAGGCGTTTGATCATCAGCTCACGCAATTCCCAAGCAACTGATCACCGAATCTTGCCTAACAAGTATTATGTTTGCCAAAATCTAAAGTTAGGTTAGGTTGGGGTTAAACACGAACAGTTAGGCACTTAGGTTCCATTTGGTCAATATACCTAAGTTAAATATGCACCCATATCTGATTATACTATCTGGGTACCTGACTGTTCCTGTCGAACCCCAACCTAACCTAACTTTAGATTTTGGCAAACATAGTACTACTATAACCATTTTACTAGATTAGTCTTTAGTCAGATAGCTATATTACTAGATCGCGTTCGTATTATAGCTATATTCCTAGTAAGATAGCTATGAATCGCTTTCGTATAGCTATATTCCGGCTATAACACTAATTCAACTATCTTACTGCGATATATACATACGTAACATGTAATATGGTTCACTTTATATCATGCAAAAAGTATCATCTAAATGTAAATAGCTCCTTAAATTGCTATCACTGAATAAAAAACGCTGCGCAACTTCTATAAGCTGACCGCAAACTTCTTACGACATATCATCTAAAGTCAGGATGTAATTCTGAAATACGCGGCAAGCTTACGTTAAAAGCTTGAAGGAGCCATAAAGGAAGCGATTGACTCGACTTTATAGTATAACGTTAAGCTTTTATTGCTGATAGCATTTTTAGGGTAGGTACATAGTAGAACAAGGAATCCTTATTTAGTCATGCAGTCTGTCTGTATGTCACAGCCTTTTTATTCAGAAACTATTTACACTGCATAAGTTATCAACGTAAGATTTGTTTAATTTTGTTTTCAGGGTACCTCCCAAAAATGAAAAGTGAAATAAAAAAAAAGTGAAATATTATTGATAAATTTAAAAAAAATAAGTAACCGTAGAAACGGTTATTTTTTTCACAGCAGTTTACTTGGCTTAAATGTTCTTCTATATGACTCCTAAACCAATTGTCTTGCGAAATCTGAAAAATTATAGGATCTTAGCTCAAACTATGGTCATTATCAAAATTATCATGTCTAGATAGTAAGACAAATACCTATTTGTCTTACTATCTAGACAATATCAGAAGAATATCAGAAGTTACACTCTACAAAAACAATGTTTAGTTAGAACAAACACTATAGTAATAGAGGTCAAAATTTCTGAATGTTTTTTATAATTTTCTTATTATTTGTGCTAGAATGAAGCTGGGGCAATGCTCTGGTGCTTCAAATATTCACCAGTAGCAATCATGAGCAATCACTTGCCTTCAGGTGACACAGGTATCTAAGGTGACCTGCCTGCTTGTTTGCTCACTATTTAAATAAAAAAGGTACTTAAAATTGTCCATCACTCTGGCCCAATAACCCTTCTCTGAGAGGAGACCTGCGCTCAGTAGTAAGCCGTTGATGGGTTGCCAATGATGATGATGACTAAAAATTGGATTATGGTATGTCTTTGTGGCAGAAGCTTCGCACCACTCCTCTCAGGGTAAGATCTGTAGATGGCAGTCTCACTTAGCTCAGACTCAAGACTGTTAAAACGAGACAGATTTATGTCAGGACATATTTGTGTCTCATTTTAACTCTATCTTGAGTCTTGAACAGAGCCAGAGTACGATTTGTAGATCTCAAACTAAGCTTCAATCTCACAAATCAGCCAGATTAATTACTCATAGACCGAAAGTTTCTAACAAAGTTCCACTCCAAATATAGCGTAGGCACAAAACAGCAGCAAGAATATGCTTTAGACTTCCTAAACATGGCTTATCACCTTATTGACTATTGTGTTTCTAGGAGTATTTATTCTAAGCTTGTTAGGTGAGAAGGCTGATGGGAGACAGTAAGGATTTCCAGCTCTGCTGAGAATGGAGTGGAACGAAGCCCTCTCCACAGCCTATAACCAAACAAACATTAAGAATACAACAAGAAAAATACTGAAACCTGTCTTTAGAAATAATTGCTTTAATGAATAACCTTTTCTTTGAATGCTCTTAGTGTTGAATATTTGTGGCGAAGAGCAGTGCTTAAAAATAAAGCTGATCCATTTTTGGAATTAATAAAAGCCATAAATATGTATATTAAATTAAAAATAAATGATTGTATATATTATGGTGTTTGTACTTCTTTTTCCCAAAAAATAGAGTTTTTGAGAGTCTGTATATATTTAACATGTAAAAAGATAAACATCCTCACAACCTCAAATTGTGTGTGTGTTGCTAAAATTTTTTTCTTCAAAAACTAGACATTTCCTCAAAAGAAAAGGGTTTCCCCCAAATTCGGAGCGCATAATTCAAAAATGTAATCTCTTGCTAGAACTGGTTACTAGCAAAAATGGAAGATTTTCAGTTATTCAGAGCCCTTACAGTATGAACTGCTAGAGTTGCAGGGGATATTACGTACCATCTATTGAAAATAGGGAGTTGAGGTTATTTCGTACTCACCATAAGTGCGTCGGCATTTCTTATCACTAACACACGTTTCACTACCTATATGATTTCCGCGAGCTTCATTAAAAAATTTGCAAAACGATGTAATGGATAACAAACAGGATGTGTTATAAACATCGATGTATTTTAAAACAGTTGCAAGTTCAAGAACACAATCACTTCGAAAGGCACCAAATTTGAGCAATCAGAGAAAAACTACATACAAACATATTTTATCCTATCTGAACAACGTATTTTTTTTAATATTAAACGCGAAATTTTACTTTATAAACTAAATTGTATTTTTTTAATTCGTAAACAAAACAAAACATTTTTTCTGACAAATGACAAGTGTGAAGTGACAGCCACGTGACAACCACGTGACAACCTTATGACAACTTCAGACTTTTGTTGACACTTGACGTTGCAGACATGCAAAGAATAGACGTAGCTTTCCAAATCGTAGTTCCATGCATGCCAAAGACGCATAGAGTAAAGTAATATATCAAAGACGTGTAAAGTCTTTGTTTCATGCAAAGAATTTACTGTTGTTGTTGTTGTTTTTAATTCGCCCTCTTGAGTACAGGCAAAGATTAATGACTGCAGCCTGTTCAGATGTACTTGACTTGATTTCAGGAATTTATAGCAGGCAAGATTAAAGGTATGAACCATGGAAGTAGAAAGTAACGAATTCTTTTTAAAAACTAAGTTGACAGGTTAACAGAGAAAAAGCCTTTTCACTACTACTTGGAACTAAGAAGACTAAACGAAATAGGATAGACGTAGTCATAATTCGTAGATCCATGCAAATAGTCGTAATTCCTAGTTCCACGGTACTGCTCGTGGAAAAGGAAAAATACGGCATGAAATTAGTGCTGTGAAATGTTTACATAAGTACCTACAATAGACAATAAAAATCGATTAAAATTGATGTTAGAAAAACATCGATTTTATTCTATGTATATCGATTTTATGTATCGATTTGATTAAGACTAACTTTGGGCTTTTAGATTGAAAGAGAAAAACCACCTTTATATTGAAATTCGTTATTAAAAATTAAAGAAATTCCCTGATTATACCTACTGAATAAGAAAGAAAAAAAATTGGCGCGCTTTCAGTAGTCTATACTCTATAGGAAGTAGGAACATGCTTTTATATTTTTATTCAATTTTATATTTTTATTCAAAACACATACGTACTTACGTACTACTTACGTAAAATAAGAGTAATAACAGTCGCTTCGAAACTTAAAGAAAACTTAACTTCTATAAGTTTCGATGTGACTTTTGGTAATATTTTAAACTATGGCACTCAGGGTGTGATTCATAGAAGTACCTACGGGTTTGATAGGTTATCTTCTTCTTCTTTCTTCTTTGTCAACCAATAGATGTCCACTGCTGGACCAAGGTCTCTTGCATGGACTTCTCGGTCTTGCGCCGCGTGCCGCCTGAATTCAGCGGCTCCTTGCGACTCGTTGATATGTCGTCGGTCCACCTAGTGGGGGGTCGGCTTACACTGTGCTTCCCGGTGCGGGGTCGCCACTCCAGCACCTTGGGACCCCAATGACCATCAGCTCTTCGAACTATGTGCCTCGCCCATTCCCACTTCAGTTTCGCGACTCGCTGAGCTATGTCGGTTAGCTGATAGGTTATATTATGTATCAGAACCTACTTATCTACATGTATCTGAAAATAAGGCATCCTTAGTACAGTTTACTAGCTGATGCCCGCGACTTCGTCCGCGTGGATTTAGTTTTTAAAATCCCGCGGGAACTCTTTGATTTTCCGGGATGCCTATATCACCCTCCAGGTTCTGAACTATCAATCCTTTTAACCTATTCAAAAAACCACGTCAATCCTTAGCTTTGTTGCAGCGTGATTGACGGACAAACCAACCAACCAACAAAATAAACACACTTTCGCATTTATAATTATTGTAAGGAAGAATTAAAACCACGATAATAAAGGCGATCTAATTAAATTTTAGAACACAAAAGCTACTATTGTGACTTAAATACTATCCATATTATGATAGTTAGATATATTTCCTCGCGGACTTTTTTGTAGAGAATAATGAGTTATTTAATACATGTAACACATAATTTTTATGTACCTATCATCAATAGTTTTCTCAGCACACGCCAAATAATGCATTTTATAGGCAAAATTTTGCTTCTTTGGGTTACATTATTGCAATTTGACGACCTCCCTGGCGCAGTGGTGAGCGCTGTTGTCTTATAACTGGGAGGTCTCGGGTTCGATTCCCGGCGGGGTCGATTTGGGAATTTATAATTTCTGAATTGTCTCTGGTCTGGTCTGGTGGGAGGCTTTCGTTGGCCGTGGCTAGTTACCACCTTACCGTCAAAGACGTGCCGCCAAGCGATTTAGCGTTCCGGCACGATGGCGTGTAGAAACCGATTGGGGTATGGGTTGAATTTTCACTGCCATACCCCTTCCAAGTTAGTCCGCTACCATCATAGACTGCATCGTCACTTACCATCAGGTGAGATCGCAGTCAAGGACTATCTTGTCATCGAATAAAAAAAAAAATTTTTCTTAAGGATCTCTAATTTTTTTGAAAATAAATTATAGCCTATGTTACTTCCTGATTACTTAGCTTTCTATTGGTGAAAAAATGGTTAAAATAGGTCCAGTAGTTACAAAGCCTATTAGGTTACAAAGTTACAAAGTCCAAACAAACAAACAAAAAATCTTTCCTCTTTATAATATTAGTAATAGATTAGTATCCCCTACCTACTTGACTGCCAGTCTTGACATGTATTGAATATTGTACTTATGTATTTTTGGAGTTCTATAAATACTAGTGGTTCGCCCCGAACTGAGACCTCGCGGTAACGGTTTCCCATAATTGACGATCAAAATTGACATTATTATTATGCCAGTTTAACCAACCATACCTAAATCATCCCATTTGTAGAAGTCTCTTTACGTAGGTAGCCCCTAAATACAATCCTAACATCCCAATGTCATTTTCACCTTTAGTTGTCCCTTAGAGGTTCGTAATAACAAAGTTGACAGAAAGTGTCAGCTAACTTAACATAGGTAGCCCGTAAAGGTTAGGGAACTGTTATAGTGAAATCCTCAAGGCCTCAATCAAACTTAGGTATATTTTTTTGGAACATTCAAATTAAATTACTTGTACACAGCGTCAACTATCGACACTATCAGAAACATGTAAAAACAAACTGCAACGTGAAGTTTTATTGATGTTTGCTAAATGACTAAATAATAATTTCAATTGAATAATATGTTACATATAGCTGCATTTGCTATATGAGATGAGAGCGCCATCTATTGACATCATTGTGAAGTTCTGTTGTTGCTGCTCATTAAAAGTTAAATAATTTAGTTTCCTTATTACATTTATCTAATTTAAGTATTTGTTGTTCAAGTACATGATATTACGCTAAAATTGTAAAACTTTCAAGCCCCAGCTTTCAATGGTTATTCCGTTGTGAGGTCAAATATAATCTCCACTTTGAAAGCCCCCCATTTCGTCAATTTTAGGAAAAAAATTAAAAAAAAAATACTTTTGTACTCTGTTCCAAATTATCTTTAAAATGAAGTACTGTAACCCTATGAAACGCAAAAATTTATTTTTTTCTTCGCATTCGCTTCTATGAGAGCCCCCCTGAAATAAAGATTTTTATAACTTTTTAAGCCATTTTCGGCTGGAGGCCATCGGTTTACATATTATATCTAAAATTGAAGTAATTACGTTCAGTAATTCAGAAGTTATAAGGCTCTGACAGACGGACGGACGGACGGACGGACGGACGGACGGACGGACGGACGGACAAGTGCAAATTCACTCAAGTAGACTCAAAGACCTTCGCTTCGCTCGGTCGATTATATCATCGCATTGTTGGAAATATTCTATTCTAACAAGTTGCATGGGGTAAATCGGCATGGCATCCAGCTGCCCACAAGATATTATAAAAAGTTATTAAAATGTAAATACATATTACCTACAAAAAAATATTGTAAAATGTGTAATTTTGAAAAGAGCAACTGCTGAGTTTCTTGCCGGTTCTTCTCAGCAGAATCCGCTTTCCGAACCGGTGGTAGAGTCATGACTTGTCATAAGCGCCACAGGTTGGCCTACATGAAATAAATGATTTTGAATTTGAATTTTGAATTTACTACCTACTAAAGTAAATCGGTATTATCTCTAGGTGTTATGTTTATCCTTCAATCATGCAGCAACGGAGCAACAGATCGAAGTGAATTTTCCATGGGTATAGTTGAAAACCCGGAGTCACTTAGCCTTTTATCACGGAAAATCAAGTGTTCCGGAGTCCGCTCGGGATTTAAAACTAAATGAGTAGTGTCTAGTGACGAAACGCGACGCGAGTAGGTATTTTCCAAAATGCTATCTGTTTCACAACGCTTCGCTGCCCGACCCGCATCGTGCGATAGAGAGAGTTGCAAGTCCAGGAGTTATTTGCCTAAATTTTATTCTTGAAATATTGTTTCGGGTCATAACGTTTTTACCACCCTAAAAGTTTACAAAATTAGACAATTTTGGTCTCATTAGATTCAGTACACCTTAATCTAGGCTCGTACGTTTCATTTTTTTAGTATTTCAGTTTAGTTAAATTTAAAAAAATAAAATTAGTCGAGGAAGTTTTTTAGTCAAAAATATGGATATTTAGTCACTAATAACTTTTAACATAAGCAATATTTCTTTAAAATTAAAACGTACGGGCATAGTTTTTCATTGTATCTGCAACATTTCAAAAAATTATGAACATTGGACAACATTTACGGGTAGCAAAACGTTATCGCTTTTTGTCACTTTTTGTATGAAAATTTTCAACTAGACAATCCTCTTAAGTAATCGTGAGCATCAACAAATTTTAGAATGATTCGCATTTTTGATAGCTTTTGCTAGAGAGTGGCCGTCGCTTAAACCTTGATTCATTACAAGCTTTTATTTAGCTTGACCAGTTTGTTTGTTTGGGTCAAATCTTGCAAGATTAATTATACCCACTTCCCGGTTTCTGATCGAGCTGAAATTTTGCATTTATGTGTATATCGGATGACAATGCAATATTATTGTGACATGGAGCTGATCTGATGATGGAGACGGAAGATGGCTATCGGAACTCTGTAATAAAACGACGTAACCCCTTCGAGTTTGGGCTCGTTTGATTCGTCATAACTACTCTGATCCTAGATGATATCCAGAGTCTAATGATGTAGCTACTAAAAGCTTGCACTTAAAAATATTTTTTTTTATTTAAAACTGAATACTATTCATTTAATCAATAACCCACATAAGTGTTTATAAAATACATACTTTAAATTAAAATTAACTTATAAATAAAATATAATAACTAAAATATATTATTAAAAGGAGTCCCTTTAGGCAAGGTTCCGAAGATACTGGCAGCGTTCCCCCTTTGAATAGCTAGACTAATTCTTTGTCCGAGGTAGCTGCCAGCTCTTCGGTCTCCTGTGATGTCGACTAACCTTTTTGCTATTTCCTTAAAAAGCCTTATAGCGCTAGGACCCCACGGACCAAGGGTCTCGACACCGAATGGGACAAAAACATATTCGGAGCCTAGACTCCTGTATTTATAAGTTTTAGCTTTTTCAGCCTCTTCACAAGCCGCACCAGCTCTGTTGTTGGTTCCATGTAGATGGGAAGGGGCCAGCGTGTCTGAACATGTTGCATCCATACCAGCACCCGGCCCACCCTCCATGGAATCAAACTCATACCGTCCGGTCTCTTGCCATCGTCTCTTGCAATACCAGTCGGCTCAAGTAGACTTGGCACGTTGACGGTGGCAAGGGACCGGCGCACGATATCGTTAAGTGCGGCATGTCTCGAGAAGCGGCCTGCACTTTTTTGGCATGACAGTCCGTGATGTCCAAACTTGTCGACATCACTGCCACAAGGACATATATGAGGAACGCAGACCGGAACCCCAAGCCGTAGACAGGTTACGATTCGGAGTGTGTCAGGCTCGAGAAATGTTCCTGTATTTGACGAAGGGTACGCGTGAAGCCAGTAGCCGGCCTCACGCGTACCCACGGCCAAAAGCCTAGCACGTGCCGAACCTGTACTACAGCTCAAAAGATTGTCATAAGTCAATTTACAGTTTATGTCGTCCCAGCTCCTCTGTGAATTTGGAGAAACTGGAAAATTTTGACCTGGGCATGCAATTAAAAAAGCGTTTCTAGCTTCTTCCAAGCCAGCAATTTCAAAGTTTGAAGGGGATGCCTTTAAAATTTTACTTATGAGATTTGCTGAACTATGGACAGAAGATAGGAAGGCTGGTAAAGCGACACTGGAAATTTTGCGAATCCCTAAACCACCATAACGGATGGGTAGGGATGCTTGGTTCCAAAATTGCTCGTTTAGCTGCATATTAAGTATTGATTCTAAGCTAATTTTGATTAAGTCGTCCACTTGTATCAAAAGATCTGGGTGATTCAAAAAGGAGCAGCAACGGAGCACATAGGTAAATTTTGGGACGAAAAGACAGAATTTTAAGATGCTAAGTGCATAATGTGGACTAATTTCCAAGAGACGGTCAGCAGATATTTGAAATTTAGTAACTGAATTATTAATATATTCAGAAATAGATTCATCAAAAATTGGAGAACCTAAAAGGTAAAGTGAATTACTGTTAACTATTTTTATATTTGGAGCAAAAATATTAAATTTTTGTTTTACGTCATTTAAATTTAAGTCGCAGTTATTTATAAAAAGTTCGCATTTGCTAAAATTAAGTTCCAAACCAATTGCTTCAAATTTATTTTTGATTAAAAAAAGGTCTGAAAACACAGTATCCACATCACCTCCTAGGGTTCCGTCGTCCAAATACCAAACGTTGAATTTAGAATTTAAATTTTTAATTATCGGATTTATAGCCAAACTAAAAATTGCAGGCCCAAGGGGATCACCCTGTTGACAACCTACTTCCGAGGACAGTTCATTAGAACGATATAACAATTTTGTTGGGTCAGCGTAACTGAGAAGAAGATAATTGTAAATTTCCGGTATATGTTGTTTTATTTCCGACAGCAGGGTATCCCTATTTACCGAATTGAAGGCATTTTTGACATCAATTTTGAGCAACACGTCAGGCTGTCCGTAAGTTAGGAAAGAGCGTAGGGCATGGACGGCTGCCTCACACCCTCCTTTTACACCAAAGCCTAACTGTACAGGTTCAAATTCCGAAATTAATTTTGGTAAAATATGTCGAACAGCAATTTTTGAGGCCAGACGTCGTAGTGTTGATCCAACAGCAATTGGTCTCACCCCTCCGTCCTTTTTGGTGAGGGCAATGAGGTTCGCGCCGAAAAGAATAGGAACAATTTCTGGATTGACATTACCGGAATACATAAGGTTGATTAATTTAGAGATCGAATTTACAAGTTGCTCGCCTGCATCACCCACAGAATGTCTTTTTTAATTTACACTTGTTTTTGACTAAGTTTGACCGCAAAACTTCGGGTCGTTGATCGTTACGTTTTCACTATGAAATGGTTTTCACATGTGCACGTAGCACGAAAATAACCGGCCGGGTGTCGGCCGTTGCGTTCGCGCCGTCAGTTGAGACATAAGCGCCGGTCGACCTACCCGCAAGTCTAGAAATAAACCAAAACAACCCCAATCGGAATCCAATGCTTGTGACGATTAAGTACAAACATATCGTGCTATTGTTCTAGAAAAGGTTACGCATAATGTGACATGTGTGAGAGTGTTGTATTAATTCCAAGTGCTTAGTGAATTTGCCGTCTCATAAGGAATTGCCCCTTTGAACTTGGTATTATTTTTAATTACTACAATATTTTTTGTATATTTTCTAATAGGTACTCGAAAGTTTTTGATTCCTCATTTCAGTCCTATAAAATAAAATCAGTTCATTACATTTTATAGGTACATTGATCATCATCAGGAATCCATCAACGGCTCACTACTGAACGCAGTTTTCCTCTCAGAGAAGGGTTAAAAATAAAGGCTACAGTCCACCACGCTAGCCTAATGCAAATTGGCACACTTCACAGTTCACACACCCGTTTGGGAACATTATGGAGAATTTTCAGGCATGCTGGTTTCCTCACGATTAGATATATTTATATATTTTATGAATTTCCATTTTTAATTAAGTACAAAATTTGGAATTGAAATTCATTTAACCTAGATACCATTAAACTGTTACCTACTGGCCAAGGCCAGCGACTTCGTCCGCGTTGAATTAAATTTTTAAAAATCCCGCGGGAAAGCCTTCGCTTTTCCGAGGAAAAAAGCAGTCTCTTAAGTCACTCTCCAGTTCCTCACTCCTCAGACATATGTACTCGTGCAAAATTCACATCAATCGTTGCTCTGTTGCTGCGTGATCGAAGGACAAACTAACACATTTTCGCATTTTTTTTTTTTTTTATTTATTTAGGAAAACCAACAGCTTATAATTCTATATATACTTAAGAAATAATGTAACTAACAGCTAATAATAGGTTTTCGCAGGTAAATACTAAATACACACAGGAGTACCTGGATAGACAAGAAAGATTCTGAAAATTATATATATACTTTAAGAAATTAAGGATGCACTAGACTGGATTAATAACTTAGTTAAATTCCAACGTAAACTATTCAAATTGCCACGAAACAAGTCAACATTAGGTTCATTGTAAACAGAATTTAAAAGGCGAGAAGCACGAATAATAAATGAGTTATATCTGTAATTGGTTTTAGTTCGGGGAATATTAAGTATCTTATTATTTCTAGTCACACGGAGTAAGCGTCGTGAAGGCACTATTATACCTAGCTTCGCAAGTAGTTCCGGACAGTCAATTGACCCCCTGACTATCTTGAGTAGAAAGCAAATATCAGCAATATTTCTACGTATGTAAAGAGTTACAAGGTGTAATTCGGATCAGGCTTTAACATAAGATGTTTTTGGAAGGTGAAATTTTTGATTTAGAAATCTAATGAATTTGCGTTGGATACTTTCAATTTTGTTAATGTGAACTTGATATGCAGGGTTCCATATTTGGCAAGCGTATTCAAGATGACTGCGGACCAAAGAACAATAAAGAACCTTTATGGTTTTCATTTTCTTAAATAGTTTCGTAGCGCGAATAATAAAACCTGAAGCTTTGTATGCTTTACTCACAATAGCATCTACATACTGGTTTAGAATCAGTTTAGAGTCTAGTTGCACTCCAAGATCCCTTGTTGTGTCAATTCTAGTTAATAATTGATGTTTTAGACTAAAGTCATAACAAAAAGGCTCTTTTTTCCTAGTGTAAGATATCAAATTACATTTCGATACATTAAGATCAAGTTTATTTTTGATACAATAGTTATCAAATCTGAGCAAATCATCTTGCAAAAGCTTCGCTTCTGTAATGTTGTTCACTGGACGGAAAACCTTCAAGTCATCGGCGAAGAGTAAGAATTTGGAATTAATAAAGCATTGATCTATATCATTGATGAAGATGATAAATAGGAAAGGTCCTAGCAAAGACCCTTGAGGTACACCAGAGGGTACTGGCATCCAGTTTGATTTGAAACCATTGAGCACCACTGATTGTAACCTGTTATCTATGTAGGATGAAAACCAACGGTACAAGTCTCCTCTGATCCCAAGAGAAGCTAGTTTTTCCAAAAGCAGGATTATAATATTAGTTAAGATTTATTATTTAAATATGACTTAAGTTTTTGTGGAATTAAGTAAATATCTTCTTTTTGCCCATAAGCACATCGCAAGTTGGTGCATTGATGCATTTTCGTAGTCTCGTCCTATGTCTAGATGTCCATAATACATCTCTTGCAAATATCACTTTCTCGAAGATCACTAGTCCGCTACATGATTTTGTACCACTTGAGACTCCTTTGTCCGCCAATCTACAAGGGTCCAACGATGCATTTTCGCTTGTTTTCCGGTGAAGAGTCTCCATACGGGCTCCTTGGACCCCCATACTCGCATCATTTTAAAACATATCAGCGCTTTGGGAAGGTGTTGGCGTGGGGATCAAAGCGCAGTGTGGGCAGACGACATTAGACAGGTCGCAGGGAGCCGCTAGATACAGGCGGCGCAAGATAGACGCCTGTGGATGTCCATGCAAGAGACCTTTGTCCAGCAGATGGACTTGTCTATTGGTTGATAAACAAGAATAGTGTGTACTTATCCTTTTATACTAGATAATAGTAGGTAATAGTAACAGACATCTAGGTACTTTGAAAATTTAGGTACATAGTAAATCTTTATGTACCTACTTACCTACCTACTTAACCTGATTTCAAAAATGTTACATTTATTTGGGTTTTGTACTAGGGAGGTACTAATAACCGTATAAAACTAAGTCCATTAGTTATGACAAATAGGTACCTACATAATTTAGGTTAAGATCACAATATTATACTCTTCTCATATTCAATTCTTGAGTGACACGAAGCCTTGATCTAATTAGCAAAATGCAGTCATAATTAGTTTCTGTTTATATCATAACTTTCATACCTAGAAGCCATATAACTCTCAAGAGTCTGAAGTAAAGCCAGTTTTTAACCCGCGACAAAAAAGAGGGGTGCTAGGTTGACTTGTGTATATTTGTTCCATCAATGCGGATTGTTTTCTGTTTGAAATGACTATGCAAAAACCGTCCCCACCCACCAACAGATTTGAAACGTATCTCGTGTAAAAGTTATACAGATTTTTTCTGTTGGCGGATTATAGCAAAATAATTCTAACCTTTTCTTTTCACGCATTTTTTTACTATGACTATGACTACATCGAACTTGAATTATTTATTTATTTTTCAGCGAATTGTTTTGGATACTTACAAATTTATAGTTTGCAATTATAAAACGAACATACAGGACTGAGCATTAACCAGCTAGAAAAAAGCTATTGTGGACGTATGTAGACGCATTTCTGAGACTAAAGAGAAAAAAATCGCGCACTCCCATCTCCCGCTCTTTGTCGCCTGTGCATGGCCGTACCTACTTCAGCGTACATAGATTCTCTTGTATTTTTTTAATACCCTAATTATTTTCGGATTGAAAATGGTTATTAGTCTCTTTACAGGACGTCACAATAATACTAAAAATAATGCCATGGTGGGTGGGGACTGGGGACAGGTCCCATACAATTTACAACAAATTAATAAATATACCTACGTCCGCGTGGATTTAGGTTTTGAAAATCCAGCGGGAACTTCTGTTCTAAACTATACCCATGTAAAAAGTCACGTCGACCCGTCCATCCGACCGTCGCTCTTTTGCTGCGTGATTGAAGAACAAACCAACAAATACAATAATACAACAATATACAATAATATATACTTAATATATGAAATACCTAAACGATTTTATTATAATGGTAGTCTAATCACTAATGTACTTAGTACTTTCCAATAGTTTATTGAGTGCATATAGCGTTTCACTGGCTCTGTGATCCATTTAAATAATAGATACCTATAATGAAACCAATCCAAGACTAGGGCATCAAACATTTGAGAAGTACAACGATTTGTGACGTCACTATGACGTCAGGACAGCTGTCTGGTTTTGGAGTAGACATCTTAACCTGGCAACCAGCCAAGATCATTCACTCAACAATTTCTTGTGAAATTGGAACGACATATTTATTCAGGTTATAATCGACTGAACCTCTAAAGGAATGGAAGTTCATTTTCAGGAGGTTATGACTAAAATAGATTTCTATTTTCAGCCCTGAAAGAATGACTCATAAGCGCATTAAAAGATGAACAACGGTACCAGACGCGCCTTAACCGGCTCTATACATAAAATTAGGGAATTTGAGTTGGAAAAAGTAAGCGGCTTTCATACCTACTTTTCTTATTTCTTTTTTATTCCTCTACCCATCGCTGGCCCCAAACCCACTACTTGGCACTGCATGTCTCTCGAATGAGATAGGTTTAGGCCGTAGTCCAACACGCTGCCCAAGTGCGGAATAATAGATATCACACACTTTTGAGAAGACGATGGAGACCTCTCAGGCATACAGGTTTCCTCGCGATGTTTTCCTTCACCGCTAAAGCAAGTGATATTTAATTTAATAAAACGTCAGAGGGATTGGAGTTTGGATCCCCCGAGAAAAGGCTGTAGTTTTAACCACAAAGCTAACAACGCTTTCTTATTTTTTCTATCTATTTCATTTTATTGTATTTTTTTTTAATTAACTGAATCATAGACTTAATTATGTTATTTACTACCGTAAGAAGACATACAAAGAAGTGAGGAGCGAAAAAATCTTTACAATACATAAAGATAGAAAAGGAACGCGAATCTGATATCGCTATGGCCAGATTTCAAAAGACAATTCGTCACAATTCGTCACTTTAGTACGCCAAACTCTGAAGTCACTAGAAGCACTTTGATAAATCAAAATCGGTTCCAAGTTTTTTGGCTGTCACTTGTCAGGAGGTCTTCTTACGGTAATAAATATATCAAGTCTATGAACTAAGTCATTTTGGTGCTTGATTTAAGGTATGCTTGGTTGAAGAATTCGACATACTACAAATAGTTGGTGAAGGATGGTTTGGAAAAATACTTTTAGTGGAACATAGAGCGTCGGACACAGAAATAGTTTTGAAAGCCTTACCAAAGCCTTACGTATCAATAAGAGACTTTTACAGGGAATTCCATTATGGCTTACATTTGAGTGCACACAAAAACATTGTAACCACATTCGATGTAGCCTTTGAGACTGCTGGGTTTTATGTATTCTGTCAAGAATATGCTCCGTTAGGTAAATATAATATATTTTTTTATATTCGAAGACGAGATACCCAGCGCTTATCTACTATCTCACTAGTGGTATTGACGATGCAGTCTACAATTATAACTGGCCCAAAAAGCGTGCATCAGGTGGCGACCGAACCTACGCCCTTTCAGTTTTCAGTCCGAAACTTTACCCGAGGCTATTGAGAGTTTTTTACTATGAGGAAAATTTTGACGTTGGAGTGGTAACCACCTACGTTCAAAGCTTCCCACCATCAGCCCTCGGGCCCCGTAGCCAAATTACACTTCGTTGTATCTATTCTCTTTCTATGATCGTTAACGCTTTAGAGCCGGGGCTCCCAAAGTTTTTTTTATCATGCCTCCCTTCTGAAAGGATATGCGGGTTGATAAAAAACTTTGGGAACTCCTGCTTGAGAAAGCGTGTAGCGTGATATATAAGCGTGTAGCGTGAATTCTATTCCGTGGAGCGAAGGAGCGATCAAGAACATTGTGTCGACTTGGCTGCCAATCGTTTCTAAGATCGCTTCCTCTAAAGTAGGGGCTCCCAAAGTTTTTTATCACGCCTGCTATTCTTTCAGAAGGGAGGCGTGCTAAAATCTTTGGGAACCCCTGCTCTGAAGCGTTAATGATCATAGAAAGAGAATAGATACGTAATATACAGGGTGGAAAAAAATTATGGGCCCTGGAGGGGAACTACCCTAAATCCTTAAGTAAGATCATTTTAATTAAAGGAAACATTCCCTTATTTTTAAAAAGAAACAAAACAGCATTCAAAGTTTTTCAAAAATTCGCTTTTCTCACCCGGGAATCGAACCAGCTAAAAATTCAAAAAATAAACACCCGCTATTTTATTGCACTAGTCGATACAGGCGATGTTAAAGATGAAATTTCTCCAAGAAACATTATGTCTTACACTCGTCTGTCGTACAAGATATCCATAAAATCGAATTTCTCTAATCAACATTCCCTAGAACTCTTCACCTTCAACAAGTAAAAGACACGTTATAATTTTCGTTTATCATCCAAAGACATTGTATGAAGTATAAGCTTGCTAATTATCTCTAAGAACCTTGTTCAACAAGATTTAGATAAAATAGCTTTTTTTTGAGAATTGAAAAAAAAAGAATCGCAATTTAGCTTCTACACTGTCGAGATAAATTACAAAATGTTGTTGTTTGAAAAGTACTTAAGCTTCTAATAAATCGAATTGTTCTTGTTAAGCCATTATTACACAATTACTAAATGGAAGCAAAACAAAATCGATAAAAATGCTCAAAATGTGTCATTGAATTTCAAAATTGCTGTCCTGCACTGCTAAGTTAAACGTTTAAATTTTTAAACTTTTCGTAAGAAGGAAATGTGCATAGAATTATTATTAACATTAAACGATTATCTTATCTGTCTTCAAAAAGGTACTTAGATATAATAAAATTAGCAAGATTTGTACTTCATATCATTGTCTTTGGAAAATTGGATGTTAAAGTTATTAGAAAATTATACCTAACGTGTCTTTTACTTGTTGAAAATGAACAGTTCTAGGTAATGTTGACTTTAGTCAACATAAACATACAAGTTCTTTAGAACTTGTATACTAAATATTCGATTTAATGGATATCTTGTACGACACACGAGTGTAAGACATAATGTTTCTTGGAGAAATTTTATCTTTAACATCGACTGTATCGACTAGTGCAATAAAATAGCGGATGTTTATTTTTTTAATTTTTAGCTGGTTTGATTCCCGGGTGATAAAAGCGAATTTTTGAAAAACTTTGAATGCTGTTTTGTTTCTTTTTAAAAATAAGGGAATGTTTCCTTTAAGTAAAATGATCTTACTTAAGGATTTAGGGTAGTTCCCCTCCAAGTCCCATAATTTTTTTCCACCTGTATAGCTAGGGGGGCAGACCAGAGACAATTCAAAAATTAAGTAGGTACCAGATTCCATCAAAATGGCATGCATACCAATGCGTCTGGAACTAGGGAGGTCGTCGAAAAGATTTTACATTAAGTATTTTTAAATCTCATGCGCAGAGTTATGTTGATATGATTTTAGATGCAATCAAATCAACGCGTGTTTCAGCTTTGCATTTATTGGAATTTCGCCAAGGCCAAAATTTATAATGCATGATACACACATACGGATGTTTTCTTTTATCATGCAGGAAATTACATAAACACGTTTCTTTTTACAGGCGATTTAACATCGAACATGCTCGACACGGGAATAGGAGAGATACACACCAAGAGAGTGGCGAAACAATTGGCTGCTGCCTTAGAGCACTTGCACCAAAGAGATCTCGTACACCGTGATGTAAAACTAGATAATATTCTTATATTTAAGTCAGATTTCTCAAGGATAAAGCTGTGCGATTTTGGAGAAACGAGGAAAGTGCAGTCGGTCGTGAGAAGAAGGAACGAATGGCTGCCGTATTCGCCCCCTGAAGTTTTGCGTTTGGCGACGGATACTACCTACAAGTAAAAAGGAATTGTTATTGCTTCCAACTGATTTAAAAAAGCTGACAGATTACCTATGGAAATGAAAATATATTTAACTAGGTGATGTCCGTGACTTCGTCCGCGTAGATTTTTAATTCCCGCGGGAACTCTTCAATTTTCCGGGATAAAATGTAGCCCATATTAGATATGCCTTGCATAATGCTTTTCCAGACAGCCAAATCGGTTCATTCGTTGTGGCCTGAAGGAGTAACAAACATCCATCCATCCTCACAAACGCATTTATAGTACCTATAGTGGCCCAGGGAGTGTAATCTCTCCCAGAGTATTTCTTGAAATGTATAAATAATAGTTATTTGTGTTATATGGGGCCAAAGGAATTTTTTGTTCCCCGAGGGCGTTATTTTGAATTCAGAGCGAAGTGAAGGATCCTATAGTAGACTCCCGAGCGCAGCGAGGGATTCTAAAGTAGAATCCTGAGCGTAGCGAGGAATTCAATATACGCCGCCCGAGAACAAAAAATTTTGGCCCCGAATGACACACAGTATTTTTCATCATTACCTATGAGAAAAAGCTAGGAGTATCAACCTAGGTACTATGTATAGAGTATAGACATTACCAATACGTATATTGAAAGATTAAATAAAACACAAATAAATTTTTATGAAATAATTAAACATTAATATATATGTTGGAAGTGTGGGCGTATATGTCTAATCGACTTTGATCACGTGACTTATCGTAGACAACAGCTTCTCAAACATTTTTGAATTTCGACACATTTTTGAATTCTCTCTTCTGATTGGTCCGCGTTAGTGCTTTAGTATGCTAAAGCACTATAACGCGGACCAATCAGAAGAGAGAAATGAAAAGTCCCATGGGGTTAAAATGAAATTTTGCTCCCGCTGTCCTCTGAAGCCAATATTCGTTTTTCGAATAGGTACCTATGATGAAAATAATATTTTATAGGTAAAAGAGAAAAGAAAAACTTATAAGATTTATGCTGAGACTAAAAATATATTATAGAATGTATCATTTTCATTTCTTTTAACACAGTAGGTACACAGTACCTAGGTATACCTTAGTTAGTTAGGTATTATTATAGTACCTAACTAACTAACTACCTTTCTCGCTATTCATGTCGCTTTCCTTAGTAGATAATAAAAATAATATATGTTAAGTATACCTAGGCTTGTATCGTGCCCCGTGGGGTCCGCAAATAAAACAATTTGTTTTGCAAGAAAATTATCTATGCCCGACAAGAATTTATCTTGAGTAAAAATATGTAGGTATAGTGAGAAACGAGTAGCTATTACTCATAAAGCTGTTTATTTTTTGTTTCAGAGCGCTGATAACCCATGATATATGGCAATTCGGGATAGTTATATTTATTTGCCTCACCGGCTGCTTGCCCTGGCAGAAAGCCGCTTTTGACGACCCACGTTATTACAGGTAAAATATACCTACATGACAGTGACAGCCTAGTGGTTAGGACTGCCGTCTCCTGTTTGGGGGGGTCGCAGGTTCGATTCCGGGCACGCACCTCTAACTTCTCCGAATATCACTTGCATCAACGGTGAAGGAAAACATCGTGAGGAAACCTGCACGCCTGAGTTCTATGTCAGAGTAAAGATAGCAATACATAATTCTGCTGTGATAATTGTTCTCAATCGTGTGTGATCGACCAATTCGCATTGGGCCAACGCGGTGAACTAGGGCGCCTGTAACGTTTCTCAGAGAGGGGACTTGCGCTTCTGTAGTGAGTTAATGAGTTGCTCATGATGATGATGATACCTACATACTCGTACGTATTAGGTACCTAAGTACCTAGGTATCATCTATATATTGCGTTGGGGTCCCAAGGTGCTGGATTGGCGACCCCGCATCGGGAGGCAGAGCGTTGGTAGCGCCCCTTAAGTACTGTAAGCCCCACTGGATAGTGTTCTGGCGATCATTTCAAGAGACCTACTGTCACATAATATAAACTATGATCTGTGACATTGGTCAGTGATTAGTTTGTAATATAAGGTACTATGTAATTAAAAAACCAAGCTAGAAATTGGTAACGTGTTTTATTAAATAAAACATGTCCAGCTGTGGAAGTCTATCTGATGAGAATATGATGATGATGATGATGTTATGTATGAATATCAAAGACCGAATTCGCTCAAAATCCTGAGAACGCGTTGTGCCAAGAGAATTTTGTCTAATTTAAGTTTGCCTAACATGTACCTACAGTAAATGTCCCATACTTCGGCATGTTAAGGCTCTTAACACTTTAAGATTTTTTTAATATACTATTAAACATGATATCAATATGAAAACTTTTATGTGATGAATATTGGTATTTTGACAGTAATTTAATGCATGAATTAAATAGTTTTAGCTAATAGGTTTTTTTATATTAATTTATTTGTGGACCTCTTATTTGAACCCTATTTCGGGATAAAATTTGGCTCCGCTTTTAACTTCGTGAGTTCGTGTCCCCTGGTTCGGGATAAAGTTTCTTATAGTGAGTTAAGGATAATTTATTAATAAAAAAACATAAAAATTTAATGTGTTTAATATTAATTAGATACAGGATAAACAAAGACATGCCTATGAAAGAAAAAAGGAAGGTTTTCAATGCGTGCATTCTTCCGTGCTTATTATATGGTTGCCAGGCTTGGGCATTGACAGATCAGCTCGCACACAAAATAAAGGTCTGCCAGAACGGTATAGAAAGGAGTGTAATAGGAGTAAAAAGAAGAGACAGAGTAAAATTAGAGGAAATAAAAAGAAAAACAAAATTTAAAAATGCACACACAATATATAAACAACTAAAATGGCGTTGGACAGGACACATGATGAGAGAGAAGAAAGAGAAATGGACTGCACAAATAACAGAATGGTATCCACGGGATGGGAAAAGGAACCGAGGTAGACAATATAAGAGATGGGACGACGAAATTAAAAAAGTAGCCGGTCCACTATGGACTCGGACTGCAAAAGATAGAAGCAAATGGAAATCCTTGGAGGAGGCCTTTGTCAGAGGACAAGCTGTTACATGATAAATACTAATAAGATAACCGTTTACCGATGTAATTAATATATATAACCACCCTATTTCTAAATATAAACTTCCTAACAAAAATTCAAATAATTATTTTCCATTAAAAGTTTTTATGTTTTAAAGTTAGAATGTAAGTTAAAAATGTATTAAATTTAGAATGTAAGTTAAAAATGTATTAGGTAATAGGTATCAGATTTCAACCAATGTACATAAATTAACAGCAATAAAGGCTTATTTTATTTTATTTTATTTTATTTTTAGATACAGGATAAAGGTATTTCATAAATAAAAGAGATCTGAGATTGAAATTAACTGATTGACAATTATTTAAGCTTTTATGAGATACATAGTTACAAACTAAAAATTGAAACAAAAAAAAATTTTTTTAGAGGATTAATAAGTCTTTGGCAGATTAAGAAACAAAATTAAACTTATTTATTAGCCATAGATCCAGAAGCGGGAATATTAGTACCTACTCTAAAACTAATCAGGCCTTATGAGAACTCATCTCTTAAAAAGCTGAAACCCTACCTAAAGCTGACGTAACCACCCCTTGTAACGATTAGCGGCCCCTAACCTCACATCTAATCAGTTAAACCACAACACGACAGACAAACAACATCTGAACGTGAGTAGTTATCAAAAATATCAAAGTAAGGGAGTAAGTGAAACTGTGGGGCAAGTGAAACACCCAGCCATATCCATCAAACTTTGAAGTTTATCGATATATGCGCTCAGTCGATAAAACAGGATTGACCACGTCGTTTCAGTGTTCTTACCATTGAATTATATACATATTAAGGTTCTAACGCAGATTTAGCTGCAATATCTGTACAATAATATATCAATTTTAAAAAATTGAAATTTTATAAAAACACAACACGAGTTAGGCACTATCGCTTGATTTTAAAATAATGTGTGTTAAAATGTTTCACTTACCCCATTTTCCTTTTTTTCCATTTATTTAAGAAATTAGACCATTATAGCCATGCACTACCTCATTTGGGGGTAAGTGAAACAAAATCATGGTCTACTTTTAATTACTAATTTCATGGTTATTTGCACGATTAGAGTAGTCTTGAAGATCATGTCATAAGAAAGCCGATTTAATGAAGAGTGTATTGTATTTATCGTTATTCAAATTGATAATCCTTTTACTCACTTACAGATCATTTCATATAAAAAACAGTAAAGTATGTTTTAAGGGAAGTAATCCCTTAACTTATTAATTAATCAATTACATTCATATAACCCTACAGGCAATATTTATTCGATTAGGGTACGATTGCTATCGCAAACTCTTAATCAAATTACAACAAGCTAGATGCAGGAGCATCTGCTAGTCCAATGAGTCTCTGGCAGAGACTGAATTCGTATCCACAAAATAGCCGTATTTATAGTAATATTTTAAAATGGCGTACCCTCGCTGTCAACAAAGGTAAATGTTGATTTAATTAAAGTAATTTCAAAAAATAAAAAAGAAATCTTTATCATTTTTTAATACTCTTTATCAGTTTTAAACAATTATCACACATTTTACACACTAAATTATTTAAAGAATAATAATTTCAAACAAATATAAAACTTCTTCTTAACTAAAACAATACTTAAATAAAATGAAAACTGAAAAACATAACTTATTTTAACTGAAAACATTTATCATTTTGACGGTATCCGATATAAAAGATAAAAATAATAATTATTTTTTTATCTTTTAATATCGGATAGGTGTATATTCTGTAGCAGATACATAGCGCAATTATTGCACTACATATCTGCTACAGAATAAACGCCTCTTTTATTGAGAGGTATGGGGGCCTTTATTTTCTTTACTACGTCATCACTGTCATACGTAAGGATGTCCTCCTTCTCTGGCCAACGCCAATTCACACGACCAGAAATTGTGTCTAGGCCACTCATAGTCATTGTTTTTACTTCATAAGCCGTCGATGTGCCTTCGTGTGATACCTTAGTTATGAGGCCGGGAAAATTTTCGCCTTCGTATCTTACCACTACGTATTCGCCTGTTTTATAATATATTTCGTCAGAAGGTATTTTGTTCTCTTCTGTAATATTTTTAGGTTCTGACGATTGTACTCCTTCAGAATGACGCGTCTTTTTACTATTTTTATTAGACTCCTTTTTAGATGCACTATCTGTAGCTTTATTTAATTTAGCTTTAGCCTTTTCCTCTCTTTCTTTTTTTTTAAGCTCTGTTTTTTTCAAGTTTTTCTTTTTTTGCCTGTTGTAAGCGTTGTTGGTAATTTATATATTCTGTAGAAGTAGCAATTGTAGGAATCAATGATTTTTTTACTTTTTTCTTTGTTGTTTTAGCTATATCCGTCTCAGGCCATAGCAGAGAGTTTTTGAAAGGAGTTGGGAACTGCGATTTCTGTGAGTTACTTGGAGTAGAAGCGTAATCATCAAGAATTCCTGTTACATTAATGGGTTCAGGGTTCGGGTCTGTTACTGTTAATGTTTGCTTTGCTTGTGAGTCTGTATTTAAACACGATGTATTATCTTCAGAAAGTAAATTCTCGTTTGTTTCACAGGACTTTTGCGCTGGAGGAGTTGTGTAATTTGACGGAAAGTATTTGACCGGAGATTTTATAGACGAAGTTTCCTGTGTCAGACTTAAATTTTCACGCTGAATAGATTTGACAGATGCAGTACGCTCTGCTGCTTCTTTAGATTTAGTAGTTGGGGTGGAAGTATTATTCAAAACAGTGTTGAAATTATGAAATCGTAAATTATTATCATCATCACTCTCAACTGGCTCGCTTCCTTTTGATGGTGATCTGCAAGAGTTTTCATAACAGTTTGCAGTATGTTCAGTTACAGGAGCTAGTGAACTTAAGGTTAAGTTGGGCGTAAGTGTTACAGTTCCATCATCCTCAACAATGCCTTCTAATATATTATTATTATAGTTATCAAAATTCAAAATATTGTCTTCTATATTGTTTAGCGTGCACTCGTTTGCTTTCAAAGTAGTATCACCGATTTCAAATTCATCCTCATTGCAACCATTTATCTTTTTCCAAAAATAAAATAAATTTGTATCTTTAATATCTCCTTGCCAAACTCCATCGCAGTCTTTAAATAGCTTAAGCTTTTCTATACCCAGCAGCGTTTCAAATTCAGCAACAAATTGCTTAGAATTGAGATGACTTAAAGAAGTTTTTTCCAGTTGTGTTGAGGATAGTTCATGGGCTGGCATGGCATCATCAAAAGGGGTGCTCACAGCAGAGCCAGAATCACTTGTAGATCCTGCATCACTGGACTTGCTTGATTTGGGGAGTTTATCATAGTTAACGGCATTTTGATCAAAAGGGAATAAACCAGCATGTCGGAATCCATTTATCAAAATGTCAGGCTTGAGAGTTCTTCGAATGCATTCTTCTAAAATTGGGCCAAAATCTTCTCTTCCCAACTTTTTTGCGTTATTAGCCATCCGCCAGTCGTGGACACTTTTTTTCCATGACAACTTCAAAGCATGAAACACCGCGACGTCCATGGGTTGGAGAACGTGAGTTGAATTGGGTAAGAGTGCCACGAGAATGATGCCGTTTTCTTTACAAAACGTCGTTAACGACAGAGAGAGGTGTGAAACGTGTCCATCAAGAAAGAGCAGCACGGGTTTTTTAATATTCTCTTTCATTAAGAAACCATTGAACGAATTTGCGATGTAAAATGTTTGGCATGTCATCCACCCACTGTCAGACTTGCCAATTACCCACGATTTTGGATATTTTTTAAGAATATTCACCGGGATCCGCTTATAAGGGAAGAGAGCCAGTATTGGCATTAGTTTTCCATCAGCTGAAGCCCCAATAGAAAGTGTTAAATTTTCTTTTTCATCATTACCGGATCGACAATAGATATTTTTTTGACCTCTCCTTGCCAATACAGCTTGACCTTTAGGGCAAAAGAAAAAAGCTGACTCATCACAATTGAAAATTCGAGACGGATCTTGCAGAATTTCTAGATAGTTGTTCTCTTCCAAGTACTTATAAACACTGTCAAACCAGTGCCGTATTTTTTCTTCTGTTGCACTGACTCGTGCTGTAGTTAATGCGTGACACACCCTTGACCTCACATCTGGGTTTCTTCTCAAAAATGCTTCATACCAGTGTCTTCCTGGAACTCCCTCTTTAAATGAATTGGGCCTATTCAGTTCTTTGACTAATTTACAAACTGAATGCAGTAATTGCTCTTTTGTGACGGGAAACCCAATCGCTGCCATATGATGAATCCATTTGACAATTAATCCTTCTTCCTCCTTAGTGAGAACCGTCACATGCCCAATAGGATTAGGATGTCTATTTTTCAATTTGTCTAATAACGTTTGGTAAGGCACTTTATGTAGCTTTGAAGCCTTGTAAGCCGTCATATCGCCTTTCTGAACTGATAACAAAGCATGGTCTAAATTTTCGGTGCTATACTTTTTGTACGGCATTTTGTACGTTACATGTCTCTGAAAGATAAAAATTATTGATCTCTTAGTAAATTCTTAACAAACTACTTATCTACTTAATGAGTCCTAATGAACAGTGAACATAGGCGAATAAGGCTGGAATCACATCTGTACACATCGATTCTCATTTAGCCGGACGACTAAGTCACACAAATTTGCAAAACTAGCTGATGCCCGCGACTTCGTCCGCGTAGATTTAGTTTTTAAATATCCCGCAATTCACCATCGACAGTACTTAATACCCAACGGCTTCGGAGTGCAGCACCGTACATCATCATGATTGAGGGTTGAGACTAAAAAGAGTAAAATGATGAAGTCATTGCTTGGTACCTACAATATCAAATCACCATCAACAGTACCTAAATTCCAACAGCTTAGGAGTGCAGTACCCAGCATCATCAGGGTTGAGCGTTGAGATTTGGAGTACAGTGATTAAGTCGTTGCTTCGTCCTTACAATATCAATTCACCATCAAAACTTCTTAAATCCTCACAGCTTAGGAGTGCCTGCATCATCAGGGTTGAGGGTTGGGACTTAAGTATTCAATCAAGTAGTCGTTTCTTGGTACTCACAATATAATTTCACTATCAACAGTTTCTGAATCCCTATCATTTAAGAGTTCTGTATCATGTATCATCAGGGTTTAAACCGATGAACTTGAAATATTTATACGGTGAATCTTTAAAGTACGGCCTTTCTAACAAAGAATGAATGAAATCGGACTACGCGTTAATGAATTACTACTAGTATACATTTTGACTTTAACCCCTCTCCCAAGGGAACCGTGCTGAATTCCGGGATAAAAAGTATCCTATGTCCTACCTCGTAGTATGAACTTAAATCATGCCAAGTTTCATTTAAATCCGTCCAGTAGTTTCGGCGTGATGCGCGGCCAAGGTATAGACAGACAGACAAAAAATTAAAAAAAAAATTGTTTTGGCTTCAGTATCGATTATAGAGTGCCCTCCAAGAAAAATTTTAAAAATATCTTCAATGTACAGAATTGGAACTGTTACAGTTTTATTATAAGTATAGATAGATAGATAGATTAGACAATATAGCCGCATGGCTATGGCTCAGTGCATACTGAGACTCGTAATGAGATTGAGGCAATTAAAGATACCATTTTAGTTGTTTAAAAATAGTTGTATAGACCTCATATTTATAGACTTCTGATCATAGTTTCACTTACCCCATTTCGGGGGTAAGTGAAACAATCATAGTCTACTTTTAATTAGTAATTTCATCGTTATTTGCTCGACTAGAAGGCTTGAAGATCATGTCATAAGAAAGCCCATTTAATAAAGAGCCTTATTATTGATAAGCCGAATAGATGCTTATACGACTCCTTACAAAATGCGAACCGCACAGAGGTGATTCCAGCCTTAAGATCTGACACGAATTAGGGAAAAAGTAACAAAATAGAGTCTCTTATTTCGTGTTATTGGTTTTGAAATGTTCCGCACTCAAATTTCTAGATCATTTTTTAAATTATGTTAATTAATCATTAACTACCTCATTTAAGGTGAAAACATACTAAAATAAATGAAATAAATCGAAAAACAAACAAAATTATGCTGGTAGCACATATGCGAATTTACCTTAAAAATGTAAATTCAGGTCACCTTCAAACTTTTATTACAAGAATTCTATGGTACAAAACATATACCGAATTTAGCTCATAAGAAACTTCATTGAATAGATGATTTGTTTTTTAATTTACATTGAAATTATCATAATTATTAAATAAATACACAAGCAACAAAAATGTATCTAGAATATCCCTAATTCGGTAGTGACACGAAGTAAGAGACACACGAAAAATAAAATGACCGCTAATTCGTGAGTCGATTAATTGCAATTTTCTAGGAATTCTATGCTTGCATAAAACTTTTTTCTAAGTCAAATCAATTGTTATGGAACACAAAAAGCACTATTAAAAGTTTTATTCAAATGGACTTACCTTTGCCTTTCTGTAAGCTTAAGAAGTGCGAGTACTAACCTTACGGTAACAAGGAATGCGCGCACGCTGCACAGATGCTTGTGGCCGACTTGAGAGTTTCGAGCATCGTATTGCTGTCAGTTTAGTCGCCAAAATTTTGTTTCTTGATTTTTTATACAGTTTAAATGATAGAGATTTTTTACCAATACATAATTTAAATAAATATTATTTAAATTGCTTGTTTTTTGCGCCAGAAACAAAACTACCGAAGTATCGTACTATCACGAAGTTACGGACTTTTACTGTACCTACAATAATTGTTAGAAATAAATAAATAATCTACATATTAGCATTCAAATTTTTTTGCCTTACTTCTATAAAAGCCATATAAAAGTATCTAGATACTAATCACTACAAGTACCTATACTCACTTCAGTTAACATAATATTATTTCAGCTGAGTACCTACGTAGGTAGGTAGTACTATTTTTAACTAAGGTCCGCTTGCAGAAACCCCGGGTTATCTTTTTAACCCAGAGTAAGCTGCTGCTTTGACAGATTTCGTATAAAGCTTCTGTGGAAATTACAAATTTATTCCTGGGTTAAACCTAACCGGGCGTCTCTTAAAATTAACTGAGATTGGTCTTTCAATCTAATAATAACTATTGCATAATTTTTTATTTCAAGCTACTACAACTGGTACAATAGTGCTAACCCTCTGAAGAGGCAACCAAAGTTATGGAAAATGGTATCATCTAAAGCACAAAAAATGTTCAAAAAGTTTGTCGAACCAAGAATAGAAAAAAGAGCAACAAACTTCACGGAATTATCTCGATTTGCTGATGATCGGTGGATGGCCAAAGGATATACAGACAGAGTTGGTAGGGTGTAAACAAATACCTAAGCTATGTTTTGAAACAGCAACTGCAGAGTTTCTTGCCGGCTTTCCCAACCGGTGCTGGTAGAATCATGACGTGTCATAAGAGCCACAGGCACTTGAAAATTTATGTAATATGTTAGAAAAGTTTTTATCCAAACAGAGTTTTACAAAGTAGAATTGAATCTACTATTGGTTCGGAATGCCGCGGCCGCTCCAAACTAGTATTACTTACTACCGTGTTCCAAGTCAACCAAGAAACAGCAAGAAACTCTGCGGTTACTTACTCTTTAAAAAAAATTATTTTTGTGTTCAGTTTACAGTTATTGTAGTTGTCTCATGCATTGCTGGCGCTAGTCAAATCCACGCTTTTTTAACCCCCTACAAAAAAGAGGGGTGTTAAATTTGACGTGTGTACACCTGTATAGAATAGAATACAATAGAATAGAAATATTTAGAATAGAAATATTTTTTATTCAAATAAACTTTTACAAGTGCTTTTGAATAGTCGATGAATCTACCTCTGTATGTGATTTTTTCTGTGGGAAAGCTAATGTAGGTTATCGAGGTGGATGTTAGCTATAATTTATGAAGATTACTCAGGCGTTTGAAGATCATCAGCTCATTTCCTACTTGATTGAAGGGTCTTACAAACTTTCACTGATGCTATTGATTTCTTTTACTTCGGATTATTTCCAAGGCATGGTAACCTTGAGCTGATGCTCCAGTATCAAGTAGTTTGCCGTCTGCGGAATACCTGACTCCTCAGCAACTTACAGCAGATATCATTATTTATTAGATAGGTGATGATCGAGGATCGAGGAGGCTATCCTCCTCGATCATCGATCATCATCTATCTAATACCCATGTATTAGATAGATGATGATCGATGATCGAGGAAGATTTGATAGAGCAGAAAACTGGATAACACTTTATCAAATATACAGTACATAGTCTGGCCATAGATTCACAAACATGTCGAGGGTGTTTAAAATTTTAAGTTTACATTTACCTATTATCATTTATAATAATGTATTCAATCTTATAAACATAATTGACACAATCCGGAAGTAGACATGTTAAAATAGGTGCTAATTTTATATTTGTTTTAGCCGGAGGCGACATCGACGAGCTGTGTCCATCGATGTACAGTTTCCACAGTGACCCTAATGAAAAAAATATACTGCTGAAACATTTTAGGGACAACGGCATCGAAACGACAGTTGATCGTCAGGCGAAAAAGCAAAGAATACGTGAATGGATTCAAAACAGCGTTATCGAGGAAGCGGATGAAGAGGTATTATAATCGACCGAGCGAAGCGAAGGTCTTTGAGTTAACTAGGGCGATTTGCACTTGTCCGTCCGTCCGTCCGTCCGTCCGTCCGTCTGTCAGAGCCTTATAACTTTTGAATTACTGAACGTAATTACTTCAAATTTAGATATAATATGTAAACCGATGGCCTCCAGCCGAAAATGGCTTAAAAAGTTATAAAAATCTTTATTTCAGGGGGGCTCTCATAGAAGCGAATGCGAAGTAAAAAAAAAAATATCGCGTTACATAAAATTGTTACGTATCATTTTAAAGATAATTTTGAACTGAGTACAAAAATATTTTTTTTTTAATTTTTCCCTTAAAATTGACGAAATGGGGGGCTTTCAAAGTGGCGATTTTATACGCTCGCTTGAAGACGCTCTCTAGAAAAATCCCCTATGGATTTTCAAACTGATTTTATGTTTTTAGGTCACTTATATCCTGTACTTGAACAACAAATACTAAAATTATATGAATATTATAAAGAAACGAGATTATTTAATTTTTAATGGGCATCAGTAATTCATATAGCATCAACATAGCTTCACAATAATGCTAATAGATGGCGCAGTCAGTAACTATTCCCATGGAACTACGAGTTAAATTCAATGTTTGATAAATAATTCAATGTTTTCACTAACGTTCCCTAACCTTTACGGGCTACCTATAAGTTAGGTGATTGATGTTTTCTGTCAACTTATTTATCACGATCCTGTACGGGACACCTAAAAGGATATTGGGACGGATGTTAGGACTTAGGATTGTATTTAGGAGCTACCTACGTTAAGAGACTCCTACTTAGGGGATGATTTAGGTATGTTTGGTGAAAACGGGCATAATAATAATGTCAGTTTTGGTTATCATGTATCGATTGAATGAATAATCATGGGATACCGTTACCGCGAGGTCTCAGTTCGGGGCGAACCACTAGTATTATATCATACGGCATACCTATTCGAAACAATTCGCTAATTTGCTGCGACAATAAGTATTTTATAATGAAAAGTGATGGTGATTTCATCTAGTAAAGTGGAGTAAATCGCCATTCCATAATCCATAAAAACTACATTAGCTGTTGAAAAGTAAACTCACAGAAGACTTCACTTACTATAAAATCAAAATTAAGATTTCGAAAATTTAAAAACCTCACACGCATTTAAAAAACTTCGGGAATTGACTTCCAAAAAGGACGAGGTTCTCAATCGGCCGGTAGATATCTATTTTTTTCTTGCGATAGAAAAATGTCATTAGCGAATGTTTCCCACCTATGAAAAATTGTGTTGTCTCATTATTTAAAAGAATACCTTACGTACCTAGTAAGTTAGTAACTACCTAGGAACATGCTAATGATTTTGTATTTTGACAGGAGGACAGTGTTTGTGATCCTAGTGCATACGATGACAGTGATGTAGAGTTGGAAGATAGATCACGACCTTATCCCATTGATGAAAGCCATACAAAAGCAACCCTTCGTTACGATACGGAAAAACACATAAATCCGAGAACAGGAGAAATTATCAATGGTGTCAGTCGACCGGTAGACAAAAATCCTCTTTCCTATGACGTTCAAAATATAGAGCCAGTAGCGCCAGCAAATGTAGTCCGAAGATATGGCATAAAAGAGGAATCCTTGTCGCACAGTTCAACAAAGGATAGTGCTTATGGATCAATTGAGACTTCAACAAAAAACGCTAATAATAAAATAGAAAGACACTTATCCCCCATTGATAAGCTTTCAAATAGCTCGCCAAGTAGATCATTAAGTGCCACGTCTCTTCAGCAAAAAACACCATCCGTTAATACTTTATCGTCTCACGCGCAGAGGTTTCAAAAGAGTGAGGAAGTGTTTAAAGAACTAGAAAGCACGAGAGACAGTACTTCCACACTTCATTCTGGAGGTAAATCTTCTAGGTCAAACAGTGTTCAGATGACACGCAATACTTCTCATGAAAGCAATAAAAATACAAATGATGTGCTCAAAGAATCCGAAAATACTAATAATAATAATATGTCGAATCCTAATAATCCTGTTATAACACAAAATGGCTTTAGTCCGGGTGCAAAACATGAAGAAAAAATATCTAACAACCAAAACAAACAGTACATCTCAATGAAAAGTTCAGCTTACGAAAATGTCACTTCCAGAAATGAATTAACGAAACACCAAAAGTTGGAAAATAATATTCAAAATGAAAATAACCAGCCAACAGATAGTCCATATACGTCCATGTTAAACATAGTTCAGGGACAAATGAAAATTAGTCCGCATGCTAAAGAAACCAATACAAATATTGTTAATGTTTCTGTGACACAATTTAGTCGCACGAAGAAAACATAATTTTGCTCAATAAGTTTGAAATAAACAATATTTTGTACGTATATAGATTTAGTTCTAAGATTAAGTACCTACCTAAGTGCCGATTTCACCAACGTCGAGTGAGGTTTATCCTAGGAATAAATTGGGCGTTCTGACCATTTTTGTATTAAAAATACTGTCGAAATATCTTTCGATAAGACTTTACCTTAGTGAAATCAGCCCTAAGTAGGTACCTATGTAATCTGGGAACACGGAAGTGTTCCCGCCATAATTTTTACACGTAAGTTGACAGTCCAAAAATATACCTACCTATAAAATTAGTAGTAATCTATTTATTTTATCTAAAGTACCTTTAGTAGAGAATAATTTATGAAAATACTTATTACCGACGTATAATCTGAGGCCAATTATTTTTTTATATAGGCCTCGGATTATAAATATATACATATTCTGGAAATTGTAACTTTTCAAATAGGTTTCCTTTTCCTTTTCCTCAAGAAATATTATGCCTTGGAATAAAACTATACCTAGATAGTAAATGCAATGTATTTTGTACGGAAGAGCCAACGACGTGGTAATAACGTACAAATATAAAATTCTTCTTCTCTATGGTAATAACTATGTTGTATGGGTTGTCTAAAAATGATTGTATGACAATCGCATTGTCCCCTGGATTGGCTTATGGCGTTCTTCCAGCATCAGTATGGACTTTGCCATAGTCCATACTCTATGGCATCAATGCATTTTTTGTAGGTATACTGAGAAAGACGAGAGTACCATCCGATAAACTGTTTTGTAGCAATGTACCTACCTACACCGTAGCAATCATTTTTAGACAATCACTTTTACTACCTACACTCAGGGCTCAGCAGTTTTAGGTATTTTTCAATTTTAGCATTAAAGACATTTTAAGCCTTAAGTTAGTTGTATAAAAATAACATTAGCTTGTACCCACTCAATGTATGGTATGTATGTCTGTTATGTGTTAATCGTACATAATAGGTTACTAATAAGATTCAGACCATTAACTTAAATCTTATTTAAGTATAAGTGTTATTATGTCGTTGATTTAGATTTCAGACTTTACAGGGTGGAAACCGTAACGGGTTTAAGGAATGTCTGCCCGCGATATTCAAATTTAATATGGTTTTTCGCAATTTGTAAACTTATACGACAAAGTAGGCTTATGGCATTCTAATTGCGCCAATGGCAGTTCAGTTCGTCTTCACAGATTTATATAAAAATCTTTACTTGAAAGTGTCCAGTTTAAGAAATTAGTCAGAATATCCAGTTGGACGTGAGTTACTCAAAAATTAGTCGATATTCTGACCAATTTCTTACTTAAAAAGGTTTCCATCCTGTATATCAGATAGGTACACATTATTGACCGAGCGAAGCGAAGGTCTCTGAGTCTACTTGAGTGAATTTGCACTTGTCCGTCCGTCCGTCCGTCCGTCTGTCAGAGATCTTCTGAATTCCGTACCGTCTTATAACTTCTGGATTACTCAACGTAATTACTTCAAATTTAAACATTATATGTAAACCGATGGCCTTCAGCCGAATATTGCTTAAAAGTTATAAAAATCTTTATTTGAGGGGGCTCTCATAGAAGCGAAAGCGAAGTTAAATATTTTTTATAGCTTTGCATGAGGTTGCGGTATATCATTTTGAAGATAATTTGGAACCGAGTACAAAAATATATTTTTTTTAATTTTTCCCTTAAAATTGACGAAATGGGGGCTTTCAACGTGGAGATTTAATACGCTCGCTTGAAGACGCTCTCTGACAAAATTGGCTATAAATTTTGAAGTTGAATATATTTTTTTATTTCACTTATATCCTGTACTTGAACAAAAAATACTAAAATTATATGAATATTATAAAGAAACAAAATTATTTAATTTTTAATGGGGATCAGTAATTTTCAACATAGCTTCACAATAATGTTAATAGAGCGCTGTCATTGATTATCCCAAAAAAACAGTTTTGCGTCGACCATTAATATTTTGTATAACAAGTACTAATAGTTAATGCATATAATAACATTTATGCAATTAAAATTATTATTTAGTTAAATATTAAACTCAATTAACTATTAATTACTACATTTTGTATATTTTCTATTCGTGTCGATAGATGACGCTTTGTACAAAAGTTTTCACTCGTTAGTACATACATAAATAATAATTCAATGTTATCACAATGTTCCCTAACCTTTACGGGCTACCTATATTAAGTTAGGCGATGCTTCACGAACCTGTGCGGGACACCTAAAAGGACATTGGGACGGATGTTAGGACTTAGAATTGTATTAATTAGGGGCTACTACGTAAAGAGACTCCTACTCCTGTTGTACCTAAATCATCCCGAGTAAGTATGTTTGGTGAAAACGGGCATAATAATAATGTCAATTTTGGTCGTCATGTATCGATTGAATAATGAATAATTATGGGCTACCGTCACCGCGAGGTCTCAGTTCGGAGCAAAGTACTAGTAATATTATTAATTAAAAGCAATAAAGTACAATTTTCTAGCGAAGACACCAAAAATATGTTAAGTACCTACAAATAAAATATTCAGTCTTTAAAGTACCTAGTTTTATTTTCCATTTCATAAAAATAGTGATCAAATTCAAATTCAAAATTATTTATTTCACGTAGGCCAACCAGCAACCTGTGGCTCTTAAACTCCGCTAGGAGTAATAGTGTTCTGTGCTCCTAAGAGACGTCATTCATCACACTCTATCACCGGTTCGGAAAGCGGATTCTGCTGAGAAGAGCCGGCAAGAAACTCAGCAGTTGTTCTTTACAATATAATCATTTTACAATATTATGTAGTAGCCATTACATTGTAATAAGTTTTTTAGACTAGGTATCTTGTGGGCAGCTGGATGCCAAGCCGATTTAACCCATGCAACTTTGTTAGAATAGAATATAATATTTCCAAAATGAGGGGAAGTTCCAAAAAAAGTACTACAATTCAATTCATGTTAAGACGGGCAGACAGAAAGTAGCCCCATTCCCGCCGGCGGCGGCGGCACCCGGTCATCACATCATCGCGACTACGTCAGTAGAGATTTATATTTGTAAAAATTGTGGGAAATCTTTGATTTTCCGGCTAGTTCTAGATAGACAGATAAAAAGTCGTCTGGTGTCGTGGGACACCAGATAGGAACGAAGTTGCTTATTATAAAAATATTAATTTCAAGTTCTATTCGAGGTGTAAAGAAAATAATTGTTCGGGTATACATTTTTTATCATGATTTTTTTATCGATAAAGATCAAGAAAACTACCTACTTTACAAAATTATCTTAACACCTTTATTTTGTTTACAATGATTTATAAAAATATATAATAACAAGTGTGATTTGTTTTAATTTTTTTACCAAATATTATAAATTATAAAATTATAATTAGGTAATAATAATAAATTAATAATAAAAATAAAATAAATAATAATTGTCTGAAGTCAGGATTCAAACCTCTGAACCGATAGTATCACTCCTTCTTTTGACCGCTGCGCCATCGAAGCATTGATGGACTGTGTAAAATAAACGACGAAAATAATAAAACAAGGACTGTGACGAAAAAATCTTACGCTTTTATATAGTCAAAGGCAAGAAGCTCGTACAGCATCGTACAGTGCGACAAGCACAAAGTCACAGCACAAAGTACTGGCGACAAGTTTAATCACAGATTAGACTTTAGAGGATACTACGAGTTTAATTGGCGCGGCTGTGCGTAGATATATCCTTCTCTATGGCTGTGCGCCACTGTGCTCAACATTAGTGTTGCCATTGTATAGAACATAAGACTTCAATTTGGGAAAAAACATTTTTTAATCAATTATTTTCGTTATCGTAAAATTTAAATGATAACGTTGTCATTCATAGTTCAGTTCGTTTCGGGATTAGATTAGCCTATAGGAATTTTTTTTAAATAATTCAAGAGCAGGTAGGTATTGAACTATACAAAAATATGGGTCTGTACACCCATATTTTTACTTTCATTAAAATAAAAATAATACATTTTACTTTATTTTACTACTTTTATATTATGACTAGCTGATGCCCGCCACTTCGTCCGCCTGGATTTAGTTTCTAAAATCCCTCGTGAACACTTTGATTTTCCGGGATATAAAAAGTAGCCTATGTTACTCTACAGGTCCTCAACTATAGTACCCATGCAAAAAATCACGTCGATCCGTGGCTCTGTTGTGGCATGATTGAAGGACAAACCAACAAACAAACACACTTTCGCATTAATAATATTAGTAATGATTAGAATATTAAATTTCATAAAATATTAAAACACTGTAACATTACGTCCATACGATGTATTACATCCATACCTACTATGTAGTATGTAGGTATAATGATCGTTTGGCAAAATCTGACGCCTTTAGAGTTTTACTTTGACTAAATAGGGCTATCCACGATGGCTATTGACGATAAAGTACGCTTGCCAGCTTAAGATGAGCCATACATTCAAAGTATCCTGTAGATTCCGGGGTTCAAGTTATTTGGTCCTTATACTGAAGATTGTGATGTCTATAATTTCTGAACTACTAAATTGCCGACCTTGAAATAATTACAGGAAAATCTCTAAAGGACGCGCTTTCTAACAAAAAAAGAATGAATGAAATCGGAATACGCCTTAATGAATTACAGCTAAATACACATTTTGACTTTCATCCCCTCTCCCAAGGGAACCGTGCTGAATTTCGGGATAAAAAGTATCCTATATTATACCTCGTAGTATGAACTTAAATCGTGCCAAGTTTCATTTAAATCCGTCCAGTAGTTTCGGCGTGATGCGCGGCCAAGATACACACAGACAGACAGACAGACAGACAGACAAAAAATTTAAAAAAAATTGTTTTGGCTTCAGTATCGATTATAGAGTGCCCTCAAACAAAAATTTTTAAAATATCTTCAATGTACAGAATTGGACCTGTTACAGTTTTATTATATTATACTCATGCTTTGTCCTTCGAGATTAGCAATAGATTACATGTAGTAAACACTAGGTGGCGCCAGTCTATCACTGTCTATTGAGATCCTTTTTATTTTTTATTTTTATGACTACTCAGTAGGTACCTGCAATCTTCATTACACTTTCAGTGCTCCGCCAGTCTGCACGCGTTCGATCGTGTTGTGCATTTAAGTGTTATTTTTACAAAAAATAAACAGTAAACGTAATCGTAACCTTTCCGAGGACTATAAGTCTATAGCTCATAGCTAATAAATTAGAAAGTTTGAACAAAAATTGATGCACACACGACGCAAAGATCGATGAAGAACACCGCAAGCGAGATCAACAAGGCTGTCATCGTCGTCATTATCAGTGTCTGATCAAGATCATCATCACGCTCAAGTTCCGCTTCAGGTTCGCGGTCGCCGCCACCGGCCACAATATACATTGAAGGTAGATGAAATATTAACCTACCTACATATTCATTTTAAATCAATATTGCGGTTAACCTATGGGGTTATCACTTTATTGATAAATGGCGTTTTTTCATTTACGTCATAATATAGTGATGCGGGTAGTCTGGGGGACTTTCACTTCACTATAATTGACGTGTTTAAACCAAGTTTAAACAAAAGTGATGATGCGGTCATTCTCTGGGAATGTCACTTCATTGCTATTGCTTTGTATATGGCACACCTACTCAAATAATTGCAATCGCTTCTCGGCCTTTTGGCTAATGGTCCAAGATCCCAGTGCCGCCAGACCTAAGTTATTTTCTCAGCAATTATTTGTGTACGATAGAGTACTGTTCGAATGTTCTTTCAGTATATGCGTACCAGCTAGATTGTGCCGACGGCCAATTTCCAGATACCAGGTGCTAAAGGTAGGTAAAAACTAGAATAACTTATCTTAAATTCTCAGGGCTGATTTTCATATATGTTTTAAAGAATATTGTAAAAATTAATAAATTAATACTGCCAGACGCTTACCGCCGGCGGTTACTTTAGCCAGACGCTTTGAAGCTCCCAAAAAAATATATAATTTAAGTTAACTTATATTCTCAGTTCTGATTTTTATACATGATACTCAGGGAACTATTGCGATATTATCTGTAAGCTGCCAGACCTATTGGAAGGGTCAAACATCCCCCCAGACACACATTATGCGTCCCCATATGTATGAGCGCTAGAACATGATTCACTTGTTTAAGTGTGTGAGAGATAATATCATCATACTATAATATTATAAATGCGAAAGTGTGTTTGTTGGTTTGTCCTTCAATCACTCTGCAACAGAGCTATGGATCGACGTGATTTTTTGCCTGGGTATAGTATAGCTTAGGATCTAGAGAGAGAGAACTATTGCAATATCTTCTGCAAGCTATACACAGGCAAAAAATCACGTCGATCCGTAGCTCTGTTGCAGAGTGATTGAAGGACAAACCAACAAACACACTTTCGCATTTATAATATTATAGTATGATGATATTATCTCTCACACACTTAAACAAGTGAATCATGTTCTAGCGCTCATACATATGGGGAAGCATAATGTGTGTCTGGGGGGATGTTTGACCCTTCCAATAGGTCTGGCAGCTTACAGATAATATCGCAATAGTTCCCTGAGTATCATGTATAAAAATCAGAACTGAGAATATAAGTTAACTTAAATTATATATTTTTTTGGGAGCTTCAAAGCGTCTGGCTAAAGTAACCGCCGGCGGTAAGCGTCTGGCAGTATTAATTTATTAATTTTTACAATATTCTTTAAAACATATATGAAAATCAGCCCTGAGAATATAAGATAAGTTATTCGAGTTTTTACCTACCTTTAGCACCTGGTATCTGGAAATTGGCCGTCGGCACAATCTAGCTGGTACGCATATACTGAAAGGACATTCGAAAAGTACTCTATCGTACACAAATAATTGCTGAGAAAATAACTTAGGTCTGGCGGCACTGGGATCTTGCTCTATAAGATCAAAGAGTAGTATTAATTTGGAGATGCGGTCAGCCTTTGGGGCTGTCACTTATCCAAAATATACAATCTATAATACATTTTATTGGGAATTTCATTACCCAATTGTGCCAATACATGCAACTAGTGCCACTGCCGCCAACGCCTTTTGAGACCGCGCTCTTAGCCTCCACCAGTGCTGTTTGCCGCCGCCGAGCTGCCCTAAGTTAGCGTTGCCTCCCGGCGGGGTACGTCAGTACCCACCTACAATAATGGAATCGGCATGATGCCAATGATGATTAGTAGATCCAACACGGGCTCTGGTCCGTGACTCCTGTTAAAACTGGGAGAGGATCATACGCAGGCAAAGTCGTACGGTGAACCGATTCAACCAGACCTTGCCTATTCGTCTGAAGCATATAGCTAGGATGAATTGGCCGAGAGACATCCGTAATAAGGAGGTCACAGATATCTAATTATTTACCGCTGGCAAACTGCACTTTGATTGAAACACCCATTCTCAATCCGGAAGTGATGCTGCTGTCCCCGAGGCTGTGGTTAAAAGAGTTAAAGGTGCAAGAGCTCAGACAAATGCAACGCTCTTCCATTGTTGTGTTTTTGTGTTGCTGAAGCACTCACACTGCTAATACCTTCAGAATCTAAAAATATCGCTTTTTAGCGAAGACTTGACTAAAACATTAAAGGCTGTGAAAGCTTATCCAAATCCGGAGCGAACATGAAGCCAACATAATTATTGTAAGATTAAAATTGGTGTGCTCGTACCCAGTACCACAGGCCGAAAGGGACTCTGAGAACGTAAAAACCTGTCTACGAGGATCGCCCCGCCAGTTCATAGAAGCCGTCGTCGCGTCCAGCGCACAATCACAGCCGCAACTGCAGCTACACAGGGTGAGTTGCGCCAGTAGGCTTTCTTACCTTTGTGATCAATGGTCACTCATAACGAGCGACAGTATTATTACTTTCGTGGATAAAGGGATGTAAAATACCTTCCCCATCCAGTGAAACAAACAAACGTTCTTGTTGACAAGAATGTTTTTTGTCACGGAAAAATCTAATACGTATTTTCTATTGATTGTTTACGATAGTAAGCAATATGTTTGATTGATCGTGATATGTTAAAAATAGCTGATATGCTGTTACGGAATATCAACCTTGCAAAGGTCAATTTCTGTCTCATTTATTTTTAGAAACGAAACCTAATGGAAAATATGTTTCTTAGTTTACTCTTAACTTAAAAATTAAAATCATTAAATAAATTTATTGATACTTCTCGCGTCAAGCTTGAAGATTTGCGAACGACCCTGAGACTTGTTTTTAGATACTGTTTTATAAGTACGGTAGATCTAAAAAACGCATATTTTTATACGCGTTCATGACTATTCTAAAAAAGGTATCTCAGCTTTCAATTTAACAATAAATTTTGGTACCCATGTCTTGGTACCTGACGCTCCTTTGGATTATTAAAAAAGATTATGAAACCGGTAAACAGTACAGTCATATTCCAATGTACTTTGTGGTACAGTTTACAGAGTTCATGTGGCCATTTATCAGCAATATATTATTTAGATGATACTTTATTGATATCTATCTAATATTTAATCTAAAACCATGTGTTAAAAAACATTTACGGCACAACTAGGTTTTTTAAAGGTCCTAGGCTTCATTAGCAACAAAAAAAAGAATAATTTCTCTCCTGATACAACATGTAAATTACGGGACTTCATAATTTATTCTCATAATTTAAAAGTTTTAAAAATTATAACTGAAATTAAAAAATGTTGTAGTATAAAACATTGTTATGTTAGAGATCTAAGGGCCGATTTCACCAACGTAAAATAAGTCTTATCCGAGAGTAAATTTAATATTTTGACAGAGTTTTCAATACAAAAACTGTCAAAACGCCCAATTTATCCCTTGGATAAATTTCACTCGAAATTGGTGAAATCGGCACTTAGTCGTTTAGTTGGGGCTAATTACCTCTGGCTGTCCAGCCGTCAAATACTTTATACAAAAGAACTGGAGCGATGCAAATATTTAATTATGAAAGGTGATAAAAATTATGACTAATACATGAGCATCCCATCGTCAATATTAACAGATATTGAGTGGTGGTCTCACACGATGGCTCACCCCATAAAACAAAATGAGTTTTGTTTGGAAATCTATAGCGATGCCTCAACTATGGGATAAAGAGCTGCTTATAGTGGCGAACGTGCTATGGACCGTGGAAGGGCAGTGAGGGTTCTCGACATATTAATTATTTAGAAATATAGAACTCTTAGCTTCCTTTTTTGGTTTATAACTCATTGCAAAATTTTATCAAGACTGTCAAAAGTTTGACGGATTGACGGTAGTTTCATATATATAAATCGCATGGAAGCATGGAACTAGGATTTGCGTCCACCATGGGAGGAGCCTAGTTCCCGCATCTCACAAACGTTGTCTAAACATTTATTAAATTAGAAAAAATAATGCAACGTTTTTGGAAATCATTAAATTGACATATTTGCTAGTAGGCTGAACTTTCAGTAAACTATCATGGCATAGTGACCTAGATGTTTTTTTTTTCGGAGATGCATTTATAATTCTGTGGCCAGATCTTTATTTATATTGTTTTTTCCATAGACTTTGTATATAAGAGGTTTTTCCACCATTTGCCGTTATAATGAAGGCACTGGGGAAATTATTATTAACGACAAGGTTAGGGGAATCATGGTAGTCCCATTTTGGCCCATGCAACGGTGATAATCTTTATCCAAGAGTCTATTTATTTCTAATCCGTTGATTCTAAAACCCTCTGACACGTTGATTATTATCTCCCACTCTGGTAATCAAAATGTGCATAGGAAGGTTACCCTGGTTGCCGTGATGCTATCAGGACTTCACACTTGTGAAGAAATGTTCACCCAGTTTCCTTAACCATAATGTTGGCATCACTTTCTGAAAACTCAGTAAAACTTAAGGAAGTGTTTCTTAGTTAGAAAATCGAATAAATTGATTTTATACTTGGGATTAGTGCATAATTTTATAATGTTTTAATACAATCGTATGAGTCTGGTGCAAAATATGAAACTATAAAACAGTTGTAGATCAGCTCTTTTTCTTATCCCTAGCCAGGAATTAACCAATCCTGATCTTAACAAGCGTACATAGATTACATCCACCGTTGCCCATGTATAAACATAATGGGTCACATTTTTTATACTCAATTCCTTAGCGAGATGGTACCCTTACAAACCTTAAATTTAGAAAATATATCAAAACAAATAAATAAATTAGCGACTACTCGCGCTAACAATAGCGCATAGAGCTTGAAAAATCACTAAGATAATAAAAATAAATTAATTAGAATTTCTACACAACAAAAATATTGTAAAAATCCCACACCTGATAAAAACCTCTTGTTTTGGAACAACGCAGCCATTGCTGATTCTGCCTACTTTTCATGAAAGGCAGGAACATGTCCTGTTGTTACATTGCGCTGCTATCTAAATATAACGCAATCTTTGCGTAGTGAAGATAATCTATACTTATAAAAAGACTTGTCTTGTTATAAAGTTTAGGAAAACTCATAAATCCATCACATCTCAGGCTTGGAGCAGATGGATTAAACAAATCTAAGTAGTTGTGGTATAGATATATCAATTTTTACTACCCATAGCACATGTTGCTACTTTTAAAGCTCATGGGCTGTTAATTTAGACTGTAAATTCTATTCATCTATAAAAATAAAAATAAAAACTTCAGCATGGAGCGGTAGCTCTCAAACATATTAATAGAAAGCTTTTTAATAGAATCAAACTCAAGATGCTAATCATGATGTCTCTTTCGCAAGATATATTATGAGTGATTCATTAAATGATTAAATCATTATTTATTTGATGTTAACTTAATAATATAATATATACTAATGTATGTGCTTAGGCTATATATAATGATGATTCATTTGCTCCTAAGTAAATGAATCTACTTTTTGCTAAGTACATAAATGAATCTACTGTTTCTTTGAATGTTGATATTTTCACTCTCAACATCTACATGTAATCTATTGCTAATCTCGAAGGACAAAGCATGAGTATAATTAATGATTAAACGAACTTACCTGTACGTGAAGTTCTATCATAATTATACGAAGGCTTTGTCCGAAGAGATTAGCAACCCACCCACCCTATTTCCCGAATAATGTGCGTATAATTAACGTTTTACAGTTAAATCTGCTAACCTTTTATATATTTCAGTAAAGTTACATTCAAATATCAACATTGACAAAGAATTGTCAGATGCCCTAAACTAAATGAAGATTGCAGGTACCTACTGAGTGGTGAGTGGTCATAAAAAATAAAAAATAAAAAGGATCTCAATAGACAGTGATAGACTGGCGCCACCTAGTGTTTACTACATGTAATCTATTGCTAATCTCTTCGGACAAAGCCTTCGTATAATTATGATAGAACTTCACGTACAGGTAAGTTCGTTTAATCATTAATTATAGATCAGGTTCTAGTTCAGCATGAGGATGTTAGGAGATGGTTAGGAGATGGAAAAAAAAATTTTTTGGAACGAAGTTCCTTATGGGGTGTTGCGGAGAGGTACCCTAGCCGCCAAAAAACGTCCGTAACGTTAAAAAATAAAAGCGTAAGTTTTTCGTCACAGTCCTTGTTGTCTTCGTCTAAAACCTTGATCTCATCATGAATCTCCCAATTTATTGGTGAAACCCGCATTAAAATCCGTTCAGTAGTTTTGAGTTTATCGCGAACAGACAGACATAAACTTTTTTAAATCTGCTGTGACCTGAGGTAGAAAAAGACAGCCTTATCTATAAACCTAATACTATATTATGTTAAAATGGGTAATATGGCTTGTATATTTTTCAAAATAAAATTATCAAAAACTTTCATCGCCTATCTCGAAGGAACCCTATAATTTTTGGGATAAAAATAACCTATATTTTATCTCAGGACAGAAAAGAATGTCAAGTTACAATCAAACCCATGCAGTATTTTTGAGCGTGATCGGTTAACAGGCAGCCAAAAATAAAAAAAACTGTAAAAGTTCTATTTTAGGCTCTCTATGCTTCTAAAGCTTCCTCTAATAAATGAATTTTTCGTACAAAAATCGTCCCTTGACATTACATAGATTATGTATGTTCTTTATTAATAATATAATCGACAAATATAATCGACAACCACCCATCACTAGAAAAATCCTACCTATTATAGTGACAAATTAAAAAGACAACAAATACTTCCATACTCTTCTATCTTCCATCTTCCTATTTTGCATAATCACTGCATTAAGAATAGGTAAAAAAAGTTATCCTAGTGTTCGTGGTCTATGGTCAAAGGTCAAAGAGGATGAATCGAAGCGGTCAAAGACAACACTCAAATAATTTATGTTTCACGTATCCTCTACTTATCTATGATCTAAGTTTGACATGGTTTGACTGTTTTTCATCCTCTAATCTGTGGTTTTTCCGGTAACCAACAATAAATTAATTCTTACTTTTACTGAAAAAGTGAATCTTATTCTAATGCTTAGTTAAAAATTTAAAATTTCTTCCTTGCTAAAGGTATTTAAAACGGATAACACGCTTTATAAATTAAAATTATGGAAATAAAACATTTGTCCCTTAACCTTTACAAATAAGCTTGACCTACCCTATTTTAGTCGAATTATAAATTATAAAAACCGCAAAACGATGCAAAAGTTACAAGAAAGTGTTTTTTCTATTGTTAAAACTACAAGTTTATCGCCCGCTGTGTTTAGTTTTCTGCAACCGACGGCAGATTTCTCAGGTAACTTATCGGCGATTTCTGAAAGTTGTTTAAAATGAAGTAAAATATGTACAATAGTTTATTTTATAGATAAGACCTTACCTTTGGGTGGAATCCTCAATGACACGAAGTATGGATGGCTTGCACTTGGCCCAAAATTCTGCGTCGTAGATTTACGAAGCGGATTAAAAGTAGCCGCAAGAACTTTTGGCAATGGCGTGAGGTAAGAAAGTATGGAAATAACATGAAAAATATTCTGTACTTACCTTATTATTTTGGAGGTCTGAATAAGTTCTTTAAGCGTCCTTCTTTACCTCAGAGAGTATGTGATGCTGTCAATCCCAGTTCTTAATAACACATCTGATAATAACGATCAGTAAACCTAAGAGTAAACACTGAAATATTAAGATAGGATGGAAAAGTTGGAAAAATCCTATTGAGAAGAGCTGGCCAAACAGTAGGCAGTAGCTCTTTTCAAAACGAATTGTTACGATATTATTATGTAGCTATTCAATCTAACAAGTTTATTTGTGCTATCTTTTGGGCAGCTGAATGCAAAACAGAGTGCTCTCATGAAATTTTATCATAATAAATTTAATTTAGGGTTTCTTGTAAGTTAATTGTTTGATGATAGAAGTCAACCTCGACAATAATTATTATGAATTTGCCAAAAGTTTGATAAAATATTTTTTTACAGCAACTGCATCAACGTCACGAGTGTCATTGAACTGCCCACTCCTCTCACAGATAATTCTAAACAACTAATCATCAGTCTAGAACTTGATGAAACAGAAGGACTAATCTGTGTATTCAATGTTAACGGATCACAACTACTCCGTTGCATAAAGACAAATGTAGTTATCACTGAGCTGGCAGTCTCCGATGATGTGGACAGTGGGCCTCTTATGTGTTTTGATGGACTGGTCATGGCAGGGACATGTCGTGGAGAGATATTAGTGTTTGATCTCAACAGAAGTAGCTTGATACAAGGTAACCTATTTCTTTTTATTTTGCACCTTAGAAAAATTATTATAGTGCCTTAATCAGTGGTGTAACTATACTGTTTGAGGCGCATGGCAAATGAATCAGATGGGGCCCTCTCCCACCGATATAAAGAAGCTCACCTTTTTTTTATTTTACAATGTGCTCACAGCCCTCTAGGACCGAGGGCCCCTTCCAGCTGGGCCCATGCCATTTTACCTAAATGCTACCCTGTAGTTATGCCTTACTACCAAACAACAACATCTAACTATTGGATAACACCACTTGTATCTAGTGAGTACATACATTGGATGCTGTCATTCCAGGTAGTTAAGATCTGCCAACACACAACAATCTGATAACACATTGCACACCTGGATGAGAGAAAAGTAAGACAACTCAAAAAGGTCCCCTAGCCAAAGAAAATTAAATCTTATTTGAGTTGTCTTCACTTTTGCATTTATGTCCTTATTATAAACTAGCTGATGCCCACGACTTCGTCCGCGTGGATTTAGTTTTTAAAATCCCTTGCGAACTCTTTGATTTTCCAGGATAAAAAGTAGCCTATGTCACTCTCCAGCTCCTCAAATAGTAGCTCTGTTGCGGTATGATTGAAGGACAAACACACTTTTGCATTTATAATATTAGTATGATACAAAAGTGTGTTTGTTTGTTGGTTTATCCTTCAATCACACTGCAGCAGAGCCACGGATTGACATGGTTTCTTGCATGGGTATAGTTGAAGACCTGGAGAGTGACAAAGGCTTCTTTTTATCCCAGAAAATCAAAGAGCTCCCGGAGGATTTTAAAAACTAAATCCACGCGGATGAAGTCGCGGGCATTAGCTAGTTTTAAATGAGCTTTTAATTTCCAGCACTGAAAGACATATCACAAGGTTGTGTAGACCTAGTAAGAAATGAAGAAAACCCATCTAACGTTACATACCTCCCATTGCGAGTGTTGCATAAAATAGAACACCGAAGGGAGTTAGCTGTTGAGGATGATGATCACTTAGGCCTACTTCTGAATGAAGACTCGTTTCATGAAGGGCAATATATTTTCCGTAATCCTGACCGCACAGTACGAATGAAAGCCCAGCAAAATCATGTACGAGTTACAGTACTCCAATATATTCCACAGTTAGGTAGTTTGGTTGTGGGTTTTAACTTTGGAGCGTTCCAGATCTGGAATATGTTGAATTTGGAATTGGAATTCACATCTCAAGTCAATGTTGAATGCTTGCCGGTTACACATTTTGCATTCCAGGTATTGTTATATGTTTTTACTTTTTATATTACTAAGTGCCGATTTCACCAACGTAAAATAAGTCTTATCCGAGCATAAATTTGATATTTTGACATTATTTTCAATACAAAAACTGTCAGAACGTCCAATTTATTCCGAGGATAAACGTCACGCGACGTTGGTGAAATTGGGGCTAAGTATAATATTATGCTTGGTATAATATGTTATTGAATTGTTCTACTATTTACATATTTTGACAAATTGACTAATTTGTCAAAATATGTAAATAGTGTGTGTGTCAGCTCCGACGCACGACTGGAGTTTACTCCTTAAAACGTCGTAATGCATTAGCGGCGCTCGCTGCGTCTCGGCGCCGCTCGGACCCGATCGGTAGGCGCTCGGCTTCCCGAAGCGAAAGCTCTTTCGCATTCGATAACTCAAGCGAAAACCAACCTTATTTACTCAACGTTAGGGTAGAAATTTGCATCGTTGTGAAAAACGTAACGAGGGCATTCATAAGTAGATTTTACTCCTCGAATTTTTCTCATACCGGGCGCCTAAAATCGATTCTTAAGGAGTAAACTCCAAAAAGAAGAAAATTCTAAGCTTTCAGCGCTTCCTGTAAATGCAACTTTTTTAGATTCGTAAGTTTGCCGTACATATTATGTGAACGTTATTCATTAACTGCGTTTCATTTCACTATTTCTTTGGGGCAATTTATTCCATATGACCACCACTCTGTTTGTTAGAAAGTGTTAAAAGGGATTGGACTACCTTGTTCTTATCTTCTACTAGCTGATGCCCGCGACTTCGTCCGCATGGATTTAGTTTTTAAAAATCCCGCGGGAACTCTTTCATTATCCGAGATAAAAAGTAGCTCTCCCGGTCTGAGGAACCACTACTATACCCATGCAAAAAATCGCATCAATCCGCTGTTCTGTTGCCACGTGATTGAAGGACAAACCAACAAACAAACACACTTTCGCATTTATAATATCAGTAATGCTTTATTATAAGTTATAACACTTTTTATAATTGTCAAATTTTATACCATACTTAACCAAAGACAAAATTACGTTTAGCTGTCATTTACGTTTTGTTATTCCACTGTCGTTTGCGTTTTGTTATTCCATGTCAGATGCGTTTTTCTTATACCACATTTTATAGTGACATGACGGAAACGCGGTCGAACGGGATCAAAAGTATCCTATGTCCGTCTCCTGGTTCTAAGCTACCTCTCCACCAATTTTCAGCCAAATCAGTTCATCCGTTCTTGAGTTATAAATAGTGTAACTAACACCACTTTCTTTTATATATATAGATTTATCATTATTATGATGTCATCAAACCCTGTAAAATGTTTCAATATTTGTTTTTAGGAGCCCTGTGATGACCCCAGAGCCTTCTGCTATCTGTGGGTAGTTTTCTCTGTGACAGACAGGTTTGAAGAAGAGGAGTTTCCCTTTGCTGTGATGTATTCTTTGACCTATCAGGGAAAGAGAATGTTAACAGAGACAAAATCTTTATACCAGGTCAGATTTTTTTAATTTATTGATCAAAACTTCAAAATATGTTTAATACTAGCTGATGCCCGCGACTTCGTCCGCGTGGATTTAGTTTTTATAATCCCGCGGTAACTCTTTGATTTTCCGGGATGCAAAAAATCACGTCAACCCATAGCTGTGTGGCAGCGTGATTGACGGACAAACCAACAAAAAAACACACTTTTGCATTTATAATATGTATTAGTAAGGAAGAATTAATACTACGATAATAAAGGCGATCTAATTAAATTTTAGAACAAAAAAACTACTATTGTGACTTAAATATGATGGTTAGATATATTCCCCTGAGGACTTTTTTGTAATATTTAGAAAGAATTAGTACTTTAATCATCTAGTACATAATTTTTACGTATCATCAATATTTTTCTCAAAACACGCCAAATAATGCATTTTATAGGCAAAATTTTGGTACTTTGGGTTACATTATTGCAATTTGCTTAAGGATTTTTTTGATGTGATGCTATATTTGCACTTCGATTAGTCACTCACCATCAGCTGAGATTGCAGTCAAGGACTACAAATTTGGATAAAAAAATATTTATTTATTTTTATTTTTCTTAAATAGAATATATTTGCCAAGCTTAACATCACTTAAATTCTCCACTCCCCTCCAAATAAGTGGAAAGCTAGGAGTGGGTACGACAATAGTGCAATAGGGTTATTGAACAGTCTACCTTTCAGTCTGCCATCTGACCCTTAATCATTGTGCTTATTGAGGCTTTTTGTGATTTCATGTTTAATGTTCATTTTAGGAGTTTCTGACAGCTACAGTGCGGTTCCAAGTAGAGTTGTGTGCAACAGAAGACGTATCTCAGTTTATCGGTGGCCGCTGCCTCTCCTGCCACTCTTACTCTGTTAACTCTACTTTAGGAGAAGAAGGGGAGGACAGTGAGTGATTAGCTTTTCTTAATTTTTATTCTTAATAACTTTTCTTCTTTCTTTACCACTGATTTCTTTTTACATGACTATGGTAAAGGCAAAAGGAAGGGTTATAATTTTAGTTCCACTGCAGTGCCTAGCTAGTCGATTTGATGAATGAGATGGCAATCGACTGTATTGTGATTATGTTGATGACATAGGCTACATTTTATACAATCAATATGAATGAAGGATATATCAGCCAATTTTCTGTAGTTGGATAAGTTACAAACATTTTTAAAACATTTGTCAGTTTTCCGACTTGTTGTCAAACAAAAGTTTTTAAACTTTTTTTTTTGTTTGTGGTTTTTCTTATCTAATATTTTTGTAATGAAACATAGTCCAGGGCATGTGGCAGTGTGAGATTCGCCTTACGGATCTCCTCATTTCTGATTTGATTTGGCAGGGACATTCTGTGCATATCTCTCAATTAAATTAATTATTTTTCTATAACCATGCAGAATACTTACACCCGAAACTCCTTACTGTTGGTTAGGTTAAATGGTGTAAAGAGAAGAGAGATTCATGTTTCGTATTTTCCAGCAATGTTAAACCTATGTCAGCTGGTATGGGAGTGTTGGGGAGAGAAGCCAGCTTGTATGCAGTACTGCATGCTGTTGTTTGACCTGGATCAATGGTACAAGGACCAGATGCCTGGTAAGAGAGTTTGCATATTATAACCAATTTTAGGAAGGGCAAATAAGCCATTTTTCTATGAAGAAGTTATATTTTAATGGTTTTCTACTGAATAATAGTATTGTATTTTAAAATGCTTTATAATTATTGAGAAATAAATTTAAAAATTAAACTTAAAGTAAAAATACTAATGATCAAAACTGATAAACAACTTTATTGAAAATCAGGAAAATCTTCATTTTCCTGGCAGATTCGCCTTTAATGCATGTCTTATTTATTTTAGCGACATATCCATTGGAAAGCAATGCGTTCATGAGTACCGCCAGGTGTCCTGAGATCAGTCGCGGCACATGCCTGACACTCGACCTGCGGCTGGACCCCACGTCGGTGTCGCCTTACTCCCATGCGACCAGATTGGAGGAGCACTTCTACCCCAACTCACTTCAGTACAGTGAGTAACTATATCACTTACTGTAAAGCTACAGGTAGGTTTGAGGGGGGTGGGCTGCCTGGGCACCAGTAACCTGTGTCCAAACACGGGGAATTGGGTGGAATAGTTCCGACACAGGACTGATCATCCGCCTGGCGTTAGCAGGCGTCCCCTCCATAAATACAATACAATACAACTATATCACTTGAACGCAACACGTTAATGAACACAGCAAGTTGTCCTGAGATAAGTAGCGGCACAAGTCTGACACTCCATTGATGACTCGATGAAGTATTTTATAAATATGATTGTTCGTGTCCACAGAATGTGTATGCCTCAATACGTCGGAAGCGTCGACGCTGCACACGGTGGGCGTGCAGCGGCAGATCCTGCGCTCCATGTGCAGTGCGGGCCCCAGCTGCCTGCTGAGCCCCGCGCGCCTGCACGCCGCGTGCCGCGCCGCCGGCCTCGCGCCGCTCTACTGCGACGTGCACGCGCTGCACGCGCCCACGCCGGTTAGTGCTCACAGACATGGCGGCGCGGGCCCCAGCTGCCTGCTGAGCCCCGCGCGCCTGCACGCCGCGTGCCGCGCCGCCGACCTCGCGCCGCTCTACTGCGACGTGCACGCGCTGCACGCGCCCACGCCGGTTAGTGCTCACAGACATGGCGGCGCGCCTCATCATCATCATTAGCAGGTCTCCTCTCAGAGAAGGGATAGTCCACCACGCTGGCCCAATGCAAATAGGGTATTTTACTCTTTTGAAAAGTGTTTAAATTTGATTCTAAGGTGATAATAAACTACTAGAAAATTTACTAAAATTTTATTCAATTGATAAGTACCAAAAAAATGCATTTGAAGTTTGCCTTTTAAATTTCCGCGCGTAAACGCTAGACGCCTCACGTCTAGGTCATTGCTCACGTCAGACGATGTGGTGACGTAAGGACAGTAAATTCGTTCGCTCAAATGGTTGGCGCCCTTTGTAAAGGCGACACATAGCGACCGCCGGTACATGTCGAAGGCGGCGCGACTTATGTGACCCACTGTGTACTTTATTGCGTCACGCTAAATGTTTGTGTGTTGTATTATGATGATAGTATCAGGGACCATTTTGGTTACCCGTTGAAAGGGTTCTGATAGGGTTTTTTGAAAGGGTTGTTGTTTGGGTTTCTATATTACCGGTTACACTTTATTAGGGTAAAGTGCTTCGAAGGGTAAAACCCTTTAAAACCCTTTGATTAAGTTAACCTGTTAAAATGGTTACCGGTTATTCATTGAGACGGTAACCCGTGCCGAACGGGTTACCCTTTAATTCTTGTAACACGGTAACACTTGCTGACACCAAGCACTGAAAATTGATTTCTTGCGCCTTAGCATAAAGTGCAAAACTGCGTGCATTTGACCCGCACGTGTTGGAAAGTTTACGAGCGACGTTGCCAGCTCTCTCACAGGAACATGCGAGTTGCGACTTTAGTTTTAAATATAGTTGTACCTACTAAAGTTCAATTTGTTTTTTTACGGAAACCAGGGGCTATTCATGATGTATGTACCTACGATCTTGTTTTGTTTAATGGCAGATATTCGTACTTAATATTATTTTGTATGAAAATTTTTTTTTCACCTATGGTTTCGTATAGAGGACAAAAATTCATTCGGAGGAAAAATATGGAGAGAGCTGATGATTGAGGATTTCGGAGACGGGTGAAGAGCACGGCCAGGGTATCAAAGATAGGTGGGGTGTGCTCGAACAAATGTCACTCGAAACCTCATCCAATTCGCAGTGAGCTGAAAAAAAATTCAAAATGGCGGAAAAAAGATGGCCGCCATACAAATTTCGTCGGTGTCTATCTCGGGGAGTATAAAAGATGGAAGAGTGGTTTCTCGGCAAAAGATGATCAGGACCCAAAGGTCTATTTGATGAATAGAAAAAAATCCAAGATGGCGGAATGTTTTTTCTCCATACAAAATATATGGCGAATATTGAGGAGACTAGAAGTTGTGAACTATGCAAGACTTTGATACAGCTCCTTTTGAAAATTGGTTTTTATAGAAGAATTCTTATTCTGACAAATGATGAGATATGATGATCGAGGGTTTGGAAGGTGGGTGAGGAGCACGGCCAGGGTATTGAAGATAGGTGGGAGGTGCTCAAACAAAAAATACTCGAAACCTCATCCAATTGGCAGTGAGCTGAAAAAAAAATCAAAATGGCGGATTCAAGATGGCGGCCATACCAATTGCATCGGCATCTATCTCGGATAGTATAAAAGATGGAAGAGTGGTTTCTTGGAAAAGATGATCAAAACCCGAAGGTCTACGTCTTGGTGAATAGAAAGAAAATTCAAGATGGCGGAATTTATTTTACCATACAAGACGAAGGTTCCTTTTTAAAATTTGTTTTTATGGAAGAATTCTCATCCTGACAAATGATTCGGAGAAAAAATATGGAAAGTAATGCTGATCAAGGATTTGGAAGATGGGTGAGGAGCATCGCCAGGGTATTTAAGATAGGTGGGGGCTGCTCAAACAAAAAATACTCGAAACCTCATCCAATTGGCAGTGAGCTGAAAAAAATTCAAAATGGTGGATTCAAGATGGCGGCTTTAAGAATTTCAATTTCAAGGTGTCTATCACAGGGAGTTTAAGGATGGAATAGTGGTTTTTTGATATAGAATGATCAGGACCTGAAAGCCTACTTGACGAGTAGAAAATACACGGTCCGCTGGTGGGCCGCGCACCCACGCGCCCTACTAGTTATTATTATAATATATATAGCTCGATTACCACTGACTGACACACTCACTCACTCACTCATTGACAGGGTTGTTCTCCTAGAAGGAGACGGAAATCGATATAATGATGTAGGGGAGATATGTCCAGGTGGGGGATTCGAGTTGGGGAAAATTATGACATTTCGGAAAAACAAGATGGCGGCCGACGTGAATCTTGCAACTCTTTTGTTTTCCAACCGATTTCTTTGAAATTTTGGATTATTGTAGAAATTAGTAAACGATTAACAGAAAAAGTGAAAAAAATTAAAAAAACAAGATGGCGGCCGAGCTGTGACGTCTCAAATTTCAGACCCCTCCTGTAAAATTTTGTATGAAAAAAATTTTTTTCACCCATGGTGTCGTATAGAGCTCAAAGAATGTGACTCGGAGAAAGGTGGGGAGAGCTGATGAGTGAGGAGTTCGGAGACGGGCGAGGGGCACGGCCAGGGTATAGTAGATAGGTGGAGGGTGCTCGACCAAATGTCATTCGAAATCTCGAGCAGTTGCCAGTGAGTTGGAAAAAAATTCCAAAATGGCGGAAAAAAAATGGCGGCAAATTTTGTCCGTCTCTCTCTCGGAGACTATAAAAGATGGAGGAGCGGTTTCTCGACAAAAGATGATCGAAACCCGGAGGTCTACCTGGTGAGTAGGAAAAAAATTCAAGATGGCGGATTTTTTTTTTCCATACTAAATGTATGGGGAATATTGAAGGGACTAGAAGTTGGGAACTATGCAAGACATTGATTTTGATAGGTTCATAGGGCTTTTTTTCTTTTTCTTTTTTTTCATTTTACATTTGTTTTTTTTTTTTGTTTTTTTTCATTTTTTTTCTTTTTTTTTCTTTTTCTTTTGTGAATGAGGAGCACGGCCAGGTTATTACAGATAGGTGGGGTGTGCTCGAACAAATTTTTTGGCAAAAGATGACCAGAATCCGAAGGGCTACTTGATGAGTAAAAAAATCGCGGTCCGCTTTAGCGGGCCGCGCACCCACGCGCCCTACTTGTAGTAATAACACTTCCCGCGAGCTGCTTTAGCAGCTCGCGCACCGAGCGAAATAAATAAAGCCGAACAATCGCGGTCCGCTTTAGCGGGCCGCGCACCCACGCGCCTTACTTTTAGTAAAAAACTTCCCGCGAGCTGCTTTAGCAGCTCGCGCACCGAGCGAAATACTAGTTATATATATTATAATATATATAGCTCGATTACCACTGACACACTCACTCACTCACTCACTCACTCACTCATTGACAGGGTTGTTCTCCTAGAAGGAGACGGAAATCGATATAATGATGTAGGGGAGATATGTCCAGGTGGGGGATTCGAGTTGGGGAAAATTATGACATTTCGGAAAAACAAGATGGCGGCCGACGTGAATCTTGCTACTCTTTTGTTTTCCAACCGATTTCTTTGAAATTTTGGATTATTGTAGAAATTAGTAAACGATTAACAGAAAAAGTGAAAAAAATTAAAAAAACAAGATGGCGGCCGAGCTGTGACGTCTCAAATTTCCGACCCCTCTCCTGTAAAATTTTGTATGAAAAAAATTTTTTTCACCCATGGTGTCGTATAGAGCTCAAAGAATGTGACTCGGAGAAAGGTGGCGAGAGCTGATGAGTGAGGAGTTCGGAGACGGGCGAGGGGCACGGCCAGGGTATAGTAGATAGGTGGAGGGTGCTCGACCAAATGTCATTCGAAACCTCGAGCAGTTGCCAGTGAGTTGAAAAAAAATTCCAAAATGGCGGAAAAAAAATGGCGGCAAATTTTGTCCGTCTCTCTCTCGGAGACTATAAAAGATGGAGGAGCGGTTTCTCGACAAAAGATGATCAAAACCCGGAGGTCTACCTGGGGAGTAGGAAAAAAATTCAAGATGGCGGATTTTTTTTTTTCCATACTAAATGTAAGTATGGGGAATATTGAAGGGACTAGAAGTTGGGAACTATGCAATACATTGATTTTGATAGGTTCATAGGGCTTTTTTTCTTTTTCTTTTTTTTCATTTTACATTTGTTTTTTTTTTCTTTTTTTTCATTTTTTTTTCTTTTTTTTTCTTTTTCTTTTGTGAATGAGGAGCACGGCCAGGTTATTGCAGATAGGTGGGGTGTGCTCGAACAAATTTTTTGGCAAAAGATGACCAGAATCCGAAGGGCTACTTGATGAGTAAAAAAATCGCGGTCCGCTTTAGCGGGCCGCGCACCCACGCGCCCTACTTGTAGTAATAACACTTCCCGCGAGCTGCTTTAGCAGCTCGCGCACCGAGCGAAATAAATAAAGCCGAACAATCGCGGTCTGCTTTAGCGGGCCGCGCACCCACGCGCCCTACTTGTAGTAATAACACTTCCCGCGAGCTGCTTTAGCAGCTCGCGCACCGAGCGAAATAAATAAAGCCGAACAATCGCGGTCCGCTTTAGCGGGCCGCGCACCCACGCGCCCTACTTGTAGCAATAACAGTTCCCGCGAGCTGCTTTAGCAGCTCGCGCACCGAGCAAATGCTAGTTATAATATATATAGCTCGATTACCACTGACTGACTGACTCACTGATTGACATAATTGTTCTCCTAGAAAGAGACAGAAAACGATAGAATGATGTACGGGAGATATGTTCGGGTGGGGGATTCGAGTGGGGAAAAATTATGACATTTCGGAAAAACAAGATGGCGGCCGACGTGATTCTTGCAACTCTTTTGTTTTCCAACCGATTTCTTTGAAATTTTGGATTATTGTAGAAATTAGTAAACGATTAACAGAAAAAGTGAAAAAAATTAAAAAAACAAGATGGCGGCCGAGCTGTGACGTCTCAAGTTTCCACCTCTCTCCTGTAAAATTTTGTATGAAAAAAATTTTTTTCACCCATGGTGTCGTATAGAGCTCAAAGAATGTGACTCGGAGAGAGGTGGAGAGAGCTGATGAGTGAGGAGTTTGGAGACTGGCGAGGGGCACGGCCAGGGTATAGAAGATAGGTGGAGGGTGCTCGACCAAATGTCATTCGAAACCTCGAGCAGTTGCCAGTGAGTTGAAAAAAAAATCCAAAATGGCGGAAAAAAAATGGCGGCAAATTTTGTCCGTCTCTCTCTCGGAGACTATAAAAGATGGAGGAGCGGTTTCTCGACAAAAGATGATCAAAACCCGGAGGTCTACCTGGTGAGTAGAAAAAAATTCAAGATGGCGGATTTTTTTTTTCCCCCATATAAAATGTATGGGGAATATTGAAGGGACTAGAAGTTGGGAACTATGCAAGACAATGAGTTTGATAGGTTCATAGGGCTTTTTTCTTTTTCTTTTTTTTCATTTTACATTTGCATTTTTTCTTTTTTTTTTCTTTTTTTTACTTTTTCATTTGTGAATGAGGAGCACGGCCAGGTTATTGCAGATAGGTGGGGTGTGCTCGAACAATTTTTTTGGCAAAAGATGACCAGAATCTGAAGGTCTACTTGATGAGTAAAAAAATCGCGGTCCGCTTTAGCGGGCCGCGCACCCACGCGCCCTACTTTTAGTAATAACACTTCCCGCGAGCTGCTTTAGCAGCTCGCGCACCGAGCGAAATAAATAAAGCCGAACAATCGCGGTCCGCTTTAGCGGGCCGCGCACCCACGCGCCCTACTTGTAGCAATAACACTTCCCGCGAGCTGCTTTAGCAGCTCGCGCACCGAGCAAACGCTAGTTATAATATATATAGCTCGATTACCACTGACTCACTCACTCACTGATTGACATAATTGTTCTCCTAGAAAGAGACAAAAAACGATACAATGATGTATGGGAGATATGTCCGGGTCCCCGATTCGAGTGGGGAAAAATTATGACATTTCGGAAAAACAAGATGGCGGCCGAAGTGATTCTTGCAACTCTTTTGTTTTCCAACCGATTTCTTTGAAATTTTGGATTATTGTAAAAATTAGTAAACGATTAACAGAAAAAGTGAAAAAAATTAAAAAAACAAGATGGCGGCCGAGCTGTGACGTCTCAAATTTCCACCCCTCTCCTGTAAAATTTTGTATGAAAAAAATTTTTTTCACCCATGGTGTCGTATAGAGCTCAAAGAATGTGACTCGGAAAAAGGTGGAGAGAGCTGATGAGTGAGGAGTTCGGAGACGGGCGAGGGGCACGGCCAGGGTATAGAAGATAGGTGGAGGGTGCTCGACCAAATGTCATTCGAAACCTCGAGCAGTTGCCAGTGAGTTGAAAAAAAATTCCAAAATGGCGGAAAAAAAATGGCGGCAAATTTTGTCAGTCTCTCTCTCGGAGACTATAAAAGATGGAGGAGCGGTTTCTCGACAAAAGATGATCAAAACCCGGAGGTCTACCTGGTGAGTAGGAAAAAATTCAAGATGGCGGATTTTTTTTTTCGTACAAAATGTATGGGGAATATTGAAGGGACTAGAAGTTGGGAACTATGCAAGACATTGATTTTGATATGTTCATAGGGCTTTTTTTCTTTTTCTTTTTTTTCATTTTACATTTGTTTTTTTTTTTCTTTTTTTTCTTTTTTTTTCTTTTTCTTTTGTGAATGAGGAGCACGGCCAGGTTATTGCAGATAGGTGGGGTGTGCTCGAACAAATTTTTTGGCAAAAGATGACCAGAATCCGAAGGGCTACTTGATGAGTAAAAAAATCGCGGTCCGCTTTAGCGGGCCGCGCACCCACGCGCCCTATTTGTAGTAATAACACTTCCCGCGAGCTGCTTTAGCAGCTCGCGCACCGAGCGAAATAAATAAAGCCGAACAATCGCGGTCCGCTTTAGCGGGCCGCGCACCCACGCGCCCTACTTGTAGCAATAACACTTCCCGCGAGCTGCTTTAGCAGCTCGCGCACCGAGCAAATGCTAGTTATAATATATATAGCTCGATTACCACTGACTGACTGACTCACTGATTGACATAATTGTTCTCCTAGAAAGAGACAAAAAACGATAAAATGATGTACGGGAGATATGTTCGGGTGGGGGATTCGAGTGGGGAAAAATTATGACATTTCGGAAAAACAAGATGGCGGCCGACGTGAATCTTGCAACTCTTTTGTTTTCCAACCGATTTCTTTGAAATTTTGGATTATTGTAAAAATTAGTAAACGATTAACAGAAAAAGTGAAAAAAATTAAAAAAACAAGATGGCGGCCGAGCTGTGACGTCTCAAATTTCCACCCCTCTCCTGTAAAATTTTGTATGAAAAAAATTTTTTTCACCCATGGTGTCGTATAGAGCTCAAAGAATGTGACTCGGAGAAAGGTGGCGAGAGCTGATGAGTGAGGAGTTCGGAGACGGGCGAGGGGCACGGCCAGGGTATAGTACATAGGTGGAGGGTGCTCGACCAAATGTCATTCGAAACCTCGAGCAGTTGCCAGTGAGTTGAAAAAAAATTCCAAAATGGCGGAAAAAAAATGGCGGCAAATTTTGTCCGTCTCTCTCTCGGAGACTATAAAAGATGGAGGAGCGGTTTCTCGACAAAAGATGATCAAAACCCGGAGGTCTACCTGGTGAGTGGGAAAAAAATTCAAGATGGCGGATTTTTTTTTTCCCCATACAAAATGTATGGGGAATATTGAAGGGACTAGAAGTTGGGAACTATGCAAGACATTGGTTTTGATAGGTTCATAGGGCTTTTTTCTTTTTCTTTTTTTTCATATTACATTTGTTTTTTTCTTTTTTTTCTTTTTTTTTTCTTTTTTTTTCTTTTTATTTTGTGAACGAGGAGCACGGCCAGGTTATTGCAGATAGGTGGGGTGTGCTCGAACAAATTTTTTGGCAAAAGATGACCAGAATCCGAAGGTCTACTTGATGAGTAAAAAAATCGCGGTCCGCTTTAGCGGGCCGCGCACCCACGCGCCCTACTTGTAGTAATAACACTTCCCGCGAGCTGCTTTAGCAGCTCGCGCACCGAGCGAAATAAATAAAGCCGAACAATCGCGGTCCGCTTTAGCGGGCCGCGCACCCACGCGCCCTACTTGTAGCAATAACACTTCCCGCGAGCTGCTTTAGCAGCTCGCGCACCGAGCGAAATAAATAAAGCCGAACAATCGCGGTCCGCTTTAGCGGGCCGCGCACCCACGCGCCCTACTTGTAGCAATAACACTTCCCGCGAGCTGCTTTAGCAGCTCGCGCACCGAGCGAAATAAATAAAGCCGAACAATCGCGGTCCGCTTTAGCGGGCCGCGCACCCACGCGCCCTACTTGTAGCAATAACACTTCCCGCGAGCTGCTTTAGCAGCTCGCGCACCGAGCAAACGCTAGTTATAATATATATAGCTCGATTACCACTGACTGACTGACACACTCACTGATTGACACGATTGTTCTCCTAGAAAGAGACGGAAAACGATACTATGATGAAGGGGAGATATGTCCGGGTGGGGGATTCGAGTGGGGAAAAATTATGACATTCTGGAAAAACAAGATGGCGGCCGACGTGAATCTTGCAACTCTTTTGTTTTCCAACCGATTTCTTTGAAATTTTGGATTATTGTAGAAATTAGTTAACGATTAACAGAAAAAGTGAAAAAAATTAAAAAAACAAGATGGCGGCCGAGCTGTGACGTCTCAAATTTCCACCCCTCTCCTGTAAAATTTTGTATGAAAAAAATTTTTTTCACCCATGGTGTCGTATAGAGCTCAAAGAATGTGACTCGGAGGAAGGTGGAGAGAGCTGATGAGTGAGGAGTTCGGAGACGGGTGAGGGGCACGGCCAGGGTATACAAGATAGGTGGAGGGTGCTCGACCAAATGTCATTCGAAACCTCGAGCAGTTGCCAGTGAGTTGAAAAAAAATTCCAAAATGGCGGAAAAAAAATGGCGGCAAATTTTGTCCGTCTCTCTCTCGGAGACTATGAAAGATGGAGGAGCGGTTTCTCGACAAAAGATGATCACAACCCGGAGGTCTACCTGGTGAGTAGGAAAAAAATTCAAGATGGCGGATTTTTTTTTTACATACAAAATGTATGGGGAATATTGAAGGGACTAGAAGTTGGGAACTATGCAAGACATTGATTTTGATAGGTTCATAGGGCTTTTTTTCTTTTTCTTTTTTTTCATTTTACATTTGCTTTTTTTCTTTTTTTTTCTTTTTTTTTCTTTTTCATTTGTGAATGAGGAGCACGGCCAGGTTATTGCAGATAGGTGGGGTGTGCTCGAACAAATTTTTTGGCAAAAGATGACCAGAATCCGAAAGTCTACTTGATGAGTAAAAAAATCGCGGTCCGCTTTAGCGGGCCGCGCACCCACGCGCCCGACTTGTAGTAATAACACTTCCCGCGAGCTGCTTTAGCAGCTCGCGCACCGAGCGAAATAAATAAAGCCGAACAATCGCGGTCCGCTTTAGCGGGCCGCGCACCCACGCGCCCTACTTGTAGCAATAACACTTCCCGCGAGCTGCTTTAGCAGCTCGCGCACCGAGCAAACGCTAGTTATAATATATATAGCTCGATTACCACTGACTGACTGATTCACTGACTGACTCATTGACAGGGTTGTTCTCCTAGAAGGAGACGGAAATCGATATAATGATGTATGGGAGATATGTTGGGGTGGGGGATTCGAGTTGGGGAAAATTATGACATTTCGGAAAAACAAGATGGCGGCCGACGTGAATCTTGCAACTCTTTTGTTTTCCAACCGATTTCTTTGAAATTTTGGATTATTGTAGAAATTAGTAAACGATTAACAGAAAAAGTGAAAAAAATTAAAAAAACAAGATGGCGGCCGAGCTGTGACGTCTCAAATTTCCACCCCTCTCCTGTAAAATTTTGTATGAAAAAATTTTTTTTCACCCATGGTGTCGTATAGAGCTCAAAGAATGTGACTCGGAGAAAGGTGGAGAGAGCTGATGAGTGAGGAGTTCGGAGACGGGCGAGGGGCACGGCCAGGGTATAGAAGATAGGTGGAGGGTGCTCGACCAAATGTCATTCGAAACCTCGAGCAGTTGCCAGTGAGTTGAAAAAAAATTCCAAAAATGGCGGAAAAAAATGGCGGCAAATTTTGTCCGTCTCTCTCTCGGACTCTTTCTTTTTTTTCTTTTTCTTTTGTGAATGAGGAGCACGGCCAGGTTATTGCAGATAGGTGGGGTGTGCTCGAACAAATTTTTTGGCAAAAGATGACCAGAATCCGAAGGTCTACTTGATGAGTAAAAAAATCGCGGTCCGCTTTAGCGGGCCGCGCACCCACGCGCCCTACTTGTAGTAATAACACTTCCCGCGAGCTGCTTTAGCAGCTCGCGCACCGAGCGAAATAAATAAAGCCGAACAATCGCGGTCCGCTTTAGCGGGCCGCGCACCCACGCGCCTTACTTTTAGTAAAACACTTCCCGCGAGCTGCTTTAGCAGCTCGCGCACCGAGCGAAATAAATAAAGCCGAACAATCGCGGTCCGCTTTAGCGGGCCGCGCACCCACGCGCCCTACTTGTAGCAATAACACTTCCCGCGAGCTGCTTTAGCAGCTCGCGCACCGAGCAAATGCTAGTAATATATATAGCTCGATTACCACTGACTCACTGATTCACTGACTGATTGACACGATTGTTCTCCTAGAAAGAGACAGAAAATGATACAATGATGTAGGGGAGATATGTCTGGGTGGGGGATTCGAGTGAGGAAAAATTATGACATTTCGGAAAAACAAGATGGCGGCCGACGTGATTCTTGCAACTCTTTTGTTTTCCAACCGATTTCTTTGAAATTTTGGATTATTGTAGAAATTAGTAAACGATTAACAGAAAAAGTGAAAAAAATTAAAAAAACAAGATGGCGGCCGAGCTGTGATGTCTTAAATTTCCGACCCCTCTCCTGTAAAATTTTGTATGAAAAAAATTTTTTTCACCCATGGTGTCGTATAGAGCTCAAAGAATGTGACTCGGAGAAAGGTGGCGAGAGCTGATGAGTGAGGAGTTCGGAGACGGGCGAGGGGCACGGCCAGGGTATAGTAGATAGGTGGAGGGTGCTCGACCAAATGTCATTTGAAACCTCGAGCAGTTGCCAGTGAGTTGAAAAAAAATTCCAAAATGGCGGGAAAAAAATGGCGGCAAATTTTGTCCGTCTCTCTCTCGGAGACTATAAAAGATGGAGGAGCGGTTTCTCGACAAAGGATGATCAAAACCCGGAGGTCTACCTGGTGAGTAGGAAAAAAATTCAAGATGGCGGATTTATTTTTTCCATACTAAATGTATGGGGAATATTGAAGGGACTAGAAGTTGGGAACTATGCAAGACATTGATTTTGATAGGTTCATAGGGCTTTTTTTCTTTTTCTTTTTTTTCATTTTACATTTGTTTTTTTTTTCTTTTTTTTTCTTTTTTTTTTCTTTTATTTCATTTTTTTTTCTGTTTTTTTCTTTTTCTTTTGTGAATGAGGAGCACGGCCAGGGTATTGCAGATAGGTGGGGTGTGCTCGAACAAATTTTTTGGCAAAAGATGACCAGAATCCGAAGGGCTACTTGATGAGTAAAAAAATCGCGGTCCGCTTTAGCGGGCCGCGCACCCACGCGCCCTACTTGTAGTAATAACACTTCCCGCGAGCTGCTTTAGCAGCTCGCGCACCGAGCGAAATAAATAAAGCCGAACAATCGCGGTCCGCTTTAGCGGGCCGCGCACCCACGCGCCCTACTTGTAGCAATAACACTTCCCGCGAGCTGCTTTAGCAGCTCGCGCACCGAGCAAACGCTAGTTATAATATATATAGCTCGATTACCACTGACTCACTCACTGATTGACATAATTGTTCTCCTAGAAAGAGACAGAAAACGATACAATGATGTAGGAGGGATATGTCCGGGTGGGGGATCCGAGTGGGGAAAAATTATGACATTTCGGAAAAACAAGATGGCGGCCGACGTGATTCTTGCAACTCTTTTGTTTTCCAACCGATTTCTTTGAAATTTTGGATTATTGTAGAAATTAGTAAACGATTAACAGAAAAAGTGAAAAAAATTAAAAAAACAAGATGGCGGCCGAGCTGTGACGTCTCAAATTTCCGACCCCTCTCCTGTAAAATTTTGTATGAAAAAAGTTTTTTTCACCCATGGTGTCGTATAGAGCTCAAAGAATGTGACTCGGAGAAAGGTGGAGAGAGCTGATGAGTGAGGAGTTCGGAGACGGGCGAGGGGCACGGCCAGGGTATAGAAGATAGGTGGAGGGTGCTCGACCAAATGTCATTCGAAACCTCGAGCAGTTGCCAGTGAGTTGAAAAAAAATTCCAAAATGGCGGAAAAAAAATGGCGGCAAACTTTGTCCGTCTCTCTCTCGGAGACTATAAAAGATGGAGGAGCGGTTTCTCGACAAAAGATGATCAAAACCCGGAGGTCTACCTGGTGAGTAGGAAAAAAATTCAAGATGGCGGATTATTTTTTTTCCCATACAAAATGTATGGGGAATATTGAAGGGACTAGAAGTTGGGAACTATGCAAGACATTGATTTTGATAGGTTCATAGGTGTCTTAGATCTCGGAGAATTAAAAAAGAAAAATATACTGGCCGAATTGAGAACCTCCTCCAACCTCCTCCTTTTTGGAAATGGGTTAAAAAGGTGAAAGAGTGGTTTTTTTTGCCAACTATCCACGCAACCAACTAGGTGGGGTGTGCTCCAACAAAAATTACTCGAAACCACATCCAATTAGCAGGGAGTTGAAAAAAAAACTCCAAAATGGCGGATTCAAGATGGCGGCCATAGAAACTTTCTCTGGTGTCTATCTCGGAGAGTATAAAATATGGAAGAGTAGTTTCATGGCAACAGATGATCAAGACCCAAAGCTCTACTTGATGATCATGAAAAAAAACAAGATGGCGGATTTTTTTCCCATGCGAAATATATGGCGAATATTGATTTTTCTTTTTTTCTTTCTTCTTTTTTTCTTTTCTTTTTTTTTCTTTTTCTTTTGTGAATGAGGAGCACGGCCAGGTTATTGCAGATAGGTGGGGTGTGCTCGAACAAACTTTTTGGCAAAAGATGACCAGAATCCGAAGGTCTACTTGATGAGAAAAAAAATTCGCGGTCCGCTTTAGCGGGCCGCGCACCCACGCGCCTTACCTTTAGTAATAACACTTCCCGCGAGCTGCTTTAGCAGCTCGCGCACCGAGCAAACGCTAGTTATAATATATATAGCTCGATTACCACTGACTGACACACTCACTCACTCACTCACTCATTGACAGGGTTGTTCTCCTAGAAGGAGACGGAAATCGATATAATGATGTAGGGGAGATATGTCCGGGTGGGGGATTCGAGTGGGGAAAAATTATGACATTTCGGAAAAACAAGATGGCGGCCGACGTGATTCTTGCAACTCTTTTGTTTTCCAACCGATTTCTTTGAAATTTTGGATTATTGGACGAATTAGTAAACGATTAACAGAAAAAGTGAAAAAAATTAAAAAAACAAGATGGCGGCCGAGCTGTGACGTCTCAAATTTCCGACCCCTCTCCTGTAAAATTTTGTATGAAAAAATTTTTTTTCACCCATGGTGTCTTATATAGCTCAAAGAATGTGACTCGGAGAAAGGTGGAGAGAGCTGATGAGTGAGGAGTTCGGAGACGGGCGAGGGGCACGGCCAGGGTATAGAAGATAGGTGGAGGGTGCTCGACCAAATGTCATTCGAAACCTCGAGCAGTTGCCAGTGAGTTGAAAAAAAAATCCAAAATGGCGGAAAAAAAATGGCGGCAAATTTTGTCCGTCTCTCTCTCGGAGACTATAAAAGATGGAGGAGCGGTTTCTCGACAAAAGATGATCACAACCCGGAGGTCTACCTGGTGAGTAGGAAAAAAATTCAAGATGGCGGATTTTTTTTTCCCATACAAAATGTATGGGGAATATTGAAGGGACTAGAAGTTGGGAACTATGCAAGACATTGATTTTGATAGGTTCATAGGTGTCTTAGATCTCGGAGAATTAAAAAAGAAAAATATACTGGCCAAATTGAGAACTTCCTCCTTTTTGGAAATGGGTTAAAAAAGGTGAAAGAGTGGTTTTTTTGCCAACTATCCACGCGACAAACTAGGTGGGGTGTGCTCCAACAAAAATTGCTCGAAATCACATCCAATTAGCAGGGAGTTGAAAAAAAAACTCCAAAATGGCGGATTCAAGATGGCGGCCATAGAAACTTTCTCTGGTGTCTATCTCGGAGAGTATAAAAGATGGTAGAGTAGTTTCTTGGCAACAGATGATCAAGACCCAAAGGTCTACTTGATGATCAGGAAAAAAAACAAGATGGCGGATTTTTTTTCCATGCGAAATATATGGCGAATATTGATTTTTCTTTTTTTTTCTTCTTTTTCTTTCTTTTTTTTTTTCTTCATTTTTCTTTTTTTTCTCTTCTTTTTTCTTTTTCTTTCCTTTTTTTCATTTTCTTTTTTTTTCTTTTTTCGTTTCTTTTTTCCTTTTTTTATTTTTTTTTATTTTTTTTCATTTTTCAATTTCTTTTTTTTCTTTTCTTTTTTCCTTTTTTTTATTATTTTTCTTTTTTTTTTCATTTTCTTTTTTCTTCTTTTTTTATTTGCTTTTTTTCTTTTTTTTTTCTTTTTTCCTTTTTTTTATTATTTTTCTTTTTTTCATTTTTCATTTTCTTTCTTCTTTTTTCTTTTCTTTTTTTTCTTTTTTTTTCTTTTTCTTTTGTGAATGAGGAGCACGGCCAGGTTATTGCAGATAGGTGGGGTGTGCTCGAACAAATTTTTTGGCAAAAGATGACCAGAATCCGAAGGTCTACTTGATGAGTAAAAAAATCGCGGTCCGCTTTAGCGGGCCGCGCACCCACGCGCCTTACTTTTAGTAATAACACTTCCCGCGAGCTGCTTTAGCAGCTCGCGCACCGAGAAAACGCTAGTTATAATATATATAGCTCGATTACCACTGATTCACTGACTGACTCACTCATTGACACGATTGTTCTCCTAGAAAGAGACGGAAAACGATACAATGATGTAGGGGAGATATGTCCGGGTGGGGGATTCGAGTGGGGAAAAATTATGACATTTCGGAAAAACAAGATGGCGGCCGACGTGAATCTTGCAACTCTTTTGTTTTCCAACCGATTTCTTTGAAATTTTGGATTATTGTAGAAATTAGTAAACGATTAACAGAAAAAGTGAAAAAAATTAAAAAAACAAGATGGCGGCCGAGCTGTGACGTCTCAAATTTCCACCCCTCTCCTGTAAAATTTTGTATGAAAAAAATTTTTTTCACCCATGGTGTCGTATAGAGCTCAAAGAATGTGACTCGGAGAAAGGTGGAGAGAGCTGATGAGTGAGGAGTTCGGAGACGGGCGAGGGGCACGGCCAGGGTATAGAAGATAGGTGGAGGGTGCTCGACCAAATGTCATTCGAAACCTCGAGCAGTTGCCAGTGAGTTGAAAAAAAATTCCAAAATGGCGGAAAAAAAATGGCGGCAAATTTTGTCCGTCTCTCTCTCGGAGACTATAAAAGATGGAGGAGCGGTTTCTCGACAAAAGATGATCAAAACCCAGAGGTCTACCTGGTGAGTAGGAAAAAAATTCAAGATGGCGGATTTTTTTTTTTCATACAAAATGTATGGGGAATATTGAAGGGACTAGAAGTTGGGAACTATGCAAGACATTGATTTTGATAGGTTCATAGGGCTTTTTTTCTTTTTCTTTTTTTTCATTTTACATTTGCTTTTTTTCTTTTTTTTCTTTTTTTTTTCTTTTTTTTTCTTTTTCTTTTGTGAATGAGGAGCACGGCCAGGTTATTGCAGATAGGTGGGGTGTGCTCGAACAAATTTTTTGGCAAAAGATGACCAGAATCCGATGGTCTACTTGATGAGTAAAAAAATCGCGGTCCGCTTTAGCGGGCCGCGCACCCACGCGCCCTACTTGTAGTAAGAACACTTCCCGCGAGCTGCTTAAAAAAATTCCAAAATGGCGGAAAAAAAATGGCGGCAAATTTTGTCCTTCTCTCTCTCGGAGACTATAAAAGATGGAGGAGCGGTTTCCCGACAAAAGATGATCAAAACACGGAGGTCTACCTGGTGAGTAGGAAAAAAATTCAAGATGGCGGATTTTATTTTTCCCCATACAAAATGTATGGGGAATATTGAAGGGACTAGAAGTTGGGAACTATGCAAGACATTGACTTTGATAGGTTCATAGGGCTTTTTTTCTTTTTCTTTTTTTCATTTTACATTTGCTTTTTTTGTTTTTTTTTCTTTTTTTTTTTTCTTTTTTTTTCTTTTTCTTTTGTGAATGAGGGGCACGGCCAGGTTATTGCAGATAGGTGGGGTGTGCTCGAACAAATTTTTTGGCAAAAGATGACCAGAATCCGAAGGTCTACTTGATGAGTAAAAAAATCGCGGTCCGCTTTAGCAGGCCGCGCACCCACGCGCCCTACTTGTAGTAATAACACTTCCCGCGAGCTGCTTTAGCAGCTCGCGCACCGAGCAAATGCTAGTTATTATAATATATATAGCTCGATTACCACTGACTGACTGATTCACTCACTGACTCATTGACATAATTGTTCTCCTAGAAGGAGACGGAAATCGATATATTGATGTTCGGGAGATATGTTCGGGTGGGGGATTCGAGTGGGGAAAAATTATGACATTTCGGAAAAACAAGATGGCGGCCGACGTGATTCTTGCAACTCTTTTGTTTTCCAACCGATTTCTTTGAAATTTTGGATTATTGTAGAAATTAGTAAACGATTAACAGAAATAGTGAAAAAAATTAAAAAAACAAAATGGCGGCCGAGCTGTGACGTCTCAAATTTCCACCCCTCTCCTGTAAAATTTTGTATGACAAAATTTTTTTCACCCATGGTGTCGTATAGAGCTCGAAGAATGTGACTCGGAAAAAGGTGGAGAGAGCTGATGAGTGAGGAGTTCGGAGACGGGCGAGGGGCAAGGCCAGGGTATAGATGATAGGTGGAGGGTGCTCGACCAAATGTCATTCGAAACCTCGAGCAATTGCCAGTGAGTTGAAAAAAAATTCCAAAATGGCGGAAAAAAAATGGCGGCAAATTTTGTCCGTCTCTCTCTCGGAGACTATAAAAGATGGAGGAGCGGTTTCTCGACAAAAGATGATCACAACCCGGAGGTCTACCTGGTGAGTAGGAAAAAAATTCAAGATGGCGGTTTTTTTTTTCCCCCCATACAAAATGTATGGGGAATATTGAAGGGACTAGAAGTTGGGAACTATGCAAGACATTGATTTTGATAGGTTCATAGGGCTTTTTTATTTTTCTTTTTTTTCATTTTACATTTGCTTTTTTTCTCTTTTTTTTCTTTTTTTTTCTTTTTCTTTTGTGAATGAGGAGCACGGCCAGGTTATTGCAGATAGGTGGGGTGTGCTCGAACAAATTTTTTGGCAAAAGATGACCAGAATCCGAAGGGCTACTTGATGAGTAAAAAAATCGCGGTCCGCTTTAGCGGGCCGCACACCCACGCGCCCTACTTGTAGCAATAACACTTCCCGCGAGCTGCTTTAGCAGCTCGCGCACCGAGCGAAATAAATAAAGCCGAACAATCGCGGTCCGCTTTAGCGGGCCGCGCACCCGCGCGCCCTACTTGTAGCAATAACACTTCCCGCGAGCTGCTTTAGCAGCTCGCGCACCGAGCAAATGCTAGTTATAATATATATAGCTCGATTACCACTGACTGACTGACTCACTGATTGACATAATTGTTCTCCTAGAAAGAGACAAAAAACGATAAAATGATGTACGGGAGATATGTTCGGGTGGGGGATTCGAGTGGGGAAAAATTATGACATTTCGGAAAAACAAGATGGCGGCCGACGTGAATCTTGCAACTCTTTTGTTTTCCAACCGATTTCTTTGAAATTTTGGATTATTGTAAAAATTAGTAAACGATTAACAGAAAAAGTGAAAAAAATTAAAAAAACAAGATGGCGGCCGAGCTGTGACGTCTCAAATTTCCACCCCTCTCCTGTAAAATTTTGTATGAAAAAAATTTTTTTCACCCATGGTGTCGTATAGAGCTCAAAGAATGTGACTCGGAGAAAGGTGGCGAGAGCTGATGAGTGAGGAGTTCGGAGACGGGCGAGGGGCACGGCCAGGGTATAGTACATAGGTGGAGGGTGCTCGACCAAATGTCATTCGAAACCTCGAGCAGTTGCCAGTGAGTTGAAAAAAAATTCCAAAATGGCGGAAAAAAAATGGCGGCAAATTTTGTCCGTCTCTCTCTCGGAGACTATAAAAGATGGAGGAGCGGTTTCTCGACAAAAGATGATCAAAACCCGGAGGTCTACCTGGTGAGTGGGAAAAAAATTCAAGATGGCGGATTTTTTTTTTCCCCATACAAAATGTATGGGGAATATTGAAGGGACTAGAAGTTGGGAACTATGCAAGACATTGGTTTTGATAGGTTCATAGGGCTTTTTTCTTTTTCTTTTTTTTCATATTACATTTGTTTTTTTCTTTTTTTTCTTTTTTTTTTTTCTTTTTTTTTCTTTTTATTTTGTGAATGAGGAGCACGGCCAGGTTATTGCAGATAGGTGGGGTGTGCTCGAACAAATTTTTTGGCAAAAGATGACCAGAATCCGAAGGTCTACTTGATGAGTAAAAAAATCGCGGTCCGCTTTAGCGGGCCGCGCACCCACGCGCCCTACTTGTAGTAATAACACTTCCCGCGAGCTGCTTTAGCAGCTCGCGCACCGAGCGAAATAAATAAAGCCGAACAATCGCGGTCCGCTTTAGCGGGCCGCGCACCCACGCGCCCTACTTGTAGCAATAACACTTCCCGCGAGCTGCTTTAGCAGCTCGCGCACCGAGCGAAATAAATAAAGCCGAACAATCGCGGTCCGCTTTAGCGGGCCGCGCACCCACGCGCCCTACTTGTAGCAATAACACTTCCCGCGAGCTGCTTTAGCAGCTCGCGCACCGAGCGAAATAAATAAAGCCGAACAATCGCGGTCCGCTTTAGCGGGCCGCGCACCCACGCGCCCTACTTGTAGCAATAACACTTCCCGCGAGCTGCTTTAGCAGCTCGCGCACCGAGAAAACGCTAGTTATAATATATATAGCTCGATTACCACTGATTCACTGACTGACTCACTCATTGACACGATTGTTCTCCTAGAAAGAGACGGAAAACGATACAATGATGTAGGGTAGATATGTCCGGGTGGGGGATTCGAGTGGGGAAAAATTATGACATTTCGGAAAAACAAGATGGCGGCCGACGTGAATCTTGCAACTCTTTTGTTTTCCAACCGATTTCTTTGAAATTTTGGAGTATTGTAGAAATTAGTAAACGATTAACAGAAAAAGTGAAAAAAATTAAAAAAACAAGATGGCGGCCGAGCTGTGACGTCTCAAATTTCCACCCCTCTCCTGTAAAATTTTGTATGAAAAAAATTTTTTTCACCCATGGTGTCGTATAGAGCTCAAAGAATGTGACTCGGAGAAAGGTGGAGAGAGCTGATGAGTGAGGAGTTCGGAGACGGGCGAGGGGCACGGCCAGGGTATAGAAGATAGGTGGAGGGTGCTCGACCAAATGTCATTCGAAACCTCGAGCAGTTGCCAGTGAGTTGAAAAAAAATTCCAAAATGGCGGAAAAAAAATGGCGGCAAATTTTGTCCGTCTCTCTCTCGGAGACTATAAAAGATGGAGGAGCGGTTTCTCGACAAAAGATGATCAAAACCCAGAGGTCTACCTGGTGAGTAGGAAAAAAATTCAAGATGGCGGATTTTTTTTTTTCATACAAAATGTATGGGGAATATTGAAGGGACTAGAAGTTGGGAACTATGCAAGACATTGATTTTGATAGGTTCATAGGGCTTTTTTTCTTTTTCTTTTTTTTCATTTTACATTTGCTTTTTTTCTTTTTTTTCTTTTTTTTTTCTTTTTTTTTCTTTTTCTTTTGTGAATGAGGAGCACGGCCAGGTTATTGCAGATAGGTGGGGTGTGCTCGAACAAATTTTTTGGCAAAAGATGACCAGAATCCGATGGTCTACTTGATGAGTAAAAAAATCGCGGTCCGCTTTAGCGGGCCGCGCACCCACGCGCCCTACTTGTAGTAAGAACACTTCCCGCGAGCTGCTTAAAAAAATTCCAAAATGGCGGAAAAAAAATGGCGGCAAATTTTGTCCTTCTCTCTCTCGGAGACTATAAAAGATGGAGGAGCGGTTTCCCGACAAAAGATGATCAAAACACGGAGGTCTACCTGGTGAGTAGGAAAAAAATTCAAGATGGCGGATTTTATTTTTCCCCATACAAAATGTATGGGGAATATTGAAGGGACTAGAAGTTGGGAACTATGCAAGACATTGACTTTGATAGGTTCATAGGGCTTTTTTTCTTTTTCTTTTTTTCATTTTACATTTGCTTTTTTTGTTTTTTTTTCTTTTTTTTTTTTCTTTTTTTTTCTTTTTCTTTTGTGAATGAGGGGCACGGCCAGGTTATTGCAGATAGGTGGGGTGTGCTCGAACAAATTTTTTGGCAAAAGATGACCAGAATCCGAAGGTCTACTTGATGAGTAAAAAAATCGCGGTCCGCTTTAGCGGGCCGCGCACCCACGCGCCCTACTTGTAGTAATAACACTTCCCGCGAGCTGCTTTAGCAGCTCGCGCACCGAGCAAATGCTAGTTATTATAATATATATAGCTCGATTACCACTGACTGACTGATTCACTCACTGACTCATTGACATAATTGTTCTCCTAGAAGGAGACGGAAATCGATATATTGATGTTCGGGAGATATGTTCGGGTGGGGGATTCGAGTGGGGAAAAATTATGACATTTCGGAAAAACAAGATGGCGGCCGACGTGATTCTTGCAACTCTTTTGTTTTCCAACCGATTTCTTTGAAATTTTGGATTATTGTAGAAATTAGTAAACGATTAACAGAAATAGTGAAAAAAATTAAAAAAACAAAATGGCGGCCGAGCTGTGACGTCTCAAATTTCCACCCCTCTCCTGTAAAATTTTGTATGACAAAATTTTTTTCACCCATGGTGTCGTATAGAGCTCGAAGAATGTGACTCGGAAAAAGGTGGAGAGAGCTGATGAGTGAGGAGTTCGGAGACGGGCGAGGGGCAAGGCCAGGGTATAGATGATAGGTGGAGGGTGCTCGACCAAATGTCATTCGAAACCTCGAGCAATTGCCAGTGAGTTGAAAAAAAATTCCAAAATGGCGGAAAAAAAATGGCGGCAAATTTTGTCCGTCTCTCTCTCGGAGACTATAAAAGATGGAGGAGCGGTTTCTCGACAAAAGATGATCACAACCCGGAGGTCTACCTGGTGAGTAGGAAAAAAATTCAAGATGGCGGTTTTTTTTTTCCCCCCATACAAAATGTATGGGGAATATTGAAGGGACTAGAAGTTGGGAACTATGCAAGACATTGATTTTGATAGGTTCATAGGGCTTTTTTATTTTTCTTTTTTTTCATTTTACATTTGCTTTTTTTCTCTTTTTTTTCTTTTTTTTTCTTTTTCTTTTGTGAATGAGGAGCACGGCCAGGTTATTGCAGATAGGTGGGGTGTGCTCGAACAAATTTTTTGGCAAAAGATGACCAGAATCCGAAGGGCTACTTGATGAGTAAAAAAATCGCGGTCCGCTTTAGCGGGCCGCACACCCACGCGCCCTACTTGTAGCAATAACACTTCCCGCGAGCTGCTTTAGCAGCTCGCGCACCGAGCGAAATAAATAAAGCCGAACAATCGCGGTCCGCTTTAGCGGGCCGCGCACCCGCGCGCCCTACTTGTAGCAATAACACTTCCCGCGAGCTGCTTTAGCAGCTCGCGCACCGAGCAAATGCTAGTTATAATATATATAGCTCGATTACCACTCACTCACTGACACACTCACTCACTCATTGACAGGGTTGTTCTCCTAGAAGGAGACGGAAATCGATATAATGATGTTCGGGAGATGTGTTTGGGGGGGGGATTCGAGTTGGGGAAAATTATGACATTTCGGAAAAACAAGATGGCGGCCGACGTGAATCTTGCAACTCTTTTGTTTTCCAACCGATTTCTTTGAAATTTTGGATTGTCGTAGAAATTAGTAAACGATTAACAGAAAACGTGAAAAAAATTTAAAAAACAAGATGGCGGCCGAGCTGTGACGTCTCAAATTTCCGACCCCTCTCCTGTAAAATTTTGTATGAAAAAAATTTTTTTCACCCATGGTGTCGTATAGAGCTCAGAGAATGTGACTCGGAGAAAGGTGGAGAGAGCTGATGACTGAGGAGTTCGGAGACGGGCGAGGGGCACGGCCAGGGTATAGAAGATAGGTGGAGGGTGCTCGACCAAATGTCATTCGAAACCTCGAGCAGTTGCCAGTGAGTTGAAAAAAAATTCCAAAATGGCGGAAAAAAAATGGCGGCAAATTTTGTCCGTCTCTCTCTCGGAGACTATAAAAGATGGAGGAGCGGTTTCTCGACAAAAGATGATCACAACCCGGAGGTCTACCTGGTGAGTAGGAAAAAAATTCAAGATGGCGGATTTTTTTTTCCCCCCATACAAAATGTATGGGGAATATTGAAGGGACTAGAAGTTGGGAACTATGCAAGACATTGATTTTGATAGGTTCATAGGGCTTTTTTTCTTTTTCTTTTTTTTCATTTTACATTTGCTTTTTTTCTTTTTTTTCTTTTTTTTTTCTTTTTTTTTCTTTTTCTTTTGTGAATGAGGAGCACGGCCAGGTTATTGCAGATAGGTGGGGTGTGCTCGAACAAATTTTTTGGCAAAAGATGACCAGAATCCGAAGGTCTACTTGATGAGCAAAAAAATCGCGGTCCGCTTTAGCGGGCCGCGCACCCACGCGCCCTACTTGTAGCAATAACACTTCCCGCGAGCTGCTTTAGCAGCTCGCGCACCGAGCGAAATAAATAAAGCCGAACAATCGCGGTCCGCTTTAGCGGGCCGCGCACCCACGCGCCCTACTTGTAGCAATAACACTTCCCGCGAGCTGCTTTAGCAGCTCGCGCACCGAGCGAAATACTAGTTATAATATATATAGCTCGATTACCACTCACTGACTGATTCACTGACTCATTGACATAATTGTTCTCCTAGAAGGAGACGGAAATCGATATAATGATGTTCGGGAGATATGTTCGGGTGGGGGATTCGAGTGGGGAAAAATTATGACATTTCGGAAAAACAAGATGGCGGCCGACGTGAATCTTGCAACTCTTTTGTTTTCCAACCGATTTCTTTGAAATTTTGGATTATTGTAGAAATTAGTAAACGATTAACAGAAAAAGTGAAAAAAATTAAAAAAACAAGATGGCGGCCGAGCTGTGACGTCTCAAATTTCCACCCCTCTCCTGTAAAATTTTGTATGAAAAAAATTTTTTTCACCCATGGTGTCGTATAGAGCTCAAAGAATGTGACTCGGAGAAAGGTGGAGAGAGCTGATGAGTGAGGAGTTCGGAGACGGGCGAGGGGCACGGCCAGGGTATAGAAGATAGGTGGAGGGTGCTCGACCAAATGTCATTCGAAACCTCGAGCAGTTGCCAGAGAGTTGAAAAAAAAATCCAAAATGGCGGAAAAAAAATGGCGGCAAATTTTGTCCGTCTCTCGCTCGGAGACTATAAGAGATGGAGGAGCGGTTTCTCGACAAAAGATGATCAAAACCCGGAGGTCTACCTGGTGAGTAGGAAAAAAATTCAAGATGGCGGATTTTTTTTTTCCATACAAAATATATATGGGGAATATTGAAGGGACTAGAAGTTGGGAACTATGCAAGACATTGATTTTGATAGGTTCATAGGGCTCTTTTTCTTTTTCTTTTTTTTCATTTTACATTTGTTTTTTTTGTTTTTTTTTTCATTTTTTTTTCTTTTTTTTTCTTTTTCTTTTGTGAATGAGGAGCACGGCCAGGTTATTGCAGATAGGTGGGGTGTGCTCGAACAAATTTTTTGGCAAAAGATGACCAGAATCCGAAGGGCTACTTGATGAGTAAAAAAATCGCGGTCCGCTTTAGCGGGCCGCGCACCCACGCGCCCTACTTGTAGCAATAACACTTCCCGCGAGCTGCTTTAGCAGCTCGCGCACCGAGCGAAATAAATAAAGCCGAACAATCGCGGTCCGCTTTAGCGGGCCGCGCACCCACGCGCCTTACTTTTAGTAAAACACTTCCCGCGAGCTGCTTTAGCAGCTCGCGCACCGAGCGAAATACTAGTTATAATATATATAGCTCGATTACCACTGACTGACACACTCACTCACTCACTCACTCACTCATTGACAGGGTTGTTCTCCTAGAAGGAGACGGAAATCGATATAATGATGTTCGGGAGATGTGTTTGGGGGGGGGATTCGAGTTGGGGAAAATTATGACATTTCGGAAAAACAAGATGGCGGCCGACGTGAATCTTGCATCTCTTTTGTTTTCCGACCGATTTCTTTGAAATTTTGGATTATTGTAGAAATTAGTAAACGATTAACAGAAAAAGTGAAAAAAATTAAAAAAACAAGATGGCGGCCGAGCTGTGACGTCTCAAATTTCCGACCCCTCTCCTGTAAAATTTTGTATGAAAAAAATTTTTTTCACCCATGGTGTCGTATAGAGCTCAAAGAATGTGACTCGGAGAAAGGTGGAGAGAGCTGATGAGTGAGGAGTTCGGAGACGGGCGAGGGGCACGGCCAGGGTATAGAAGATAGGTGGAGGGTGCTCGACCAAATGTCATTCGAAACCTCGAGCAGTTGCCAGTGAGTTGAAAAAAAATTCCAAAATGGCGGAAAAAAAATGGCGGCAAATTTTGTCCGTCTCTCTCTCGGAGACTATAAAAGATGGAGGAGCGGTTTCTCGACAAAAGATGATCAAAACCCGGAGGTCTACCTGGTGAGTAGGAAAAAAATTCAAGATGGCGGATTTTTTTTTCCCCCCATACAAAATGTATGGGGAATATTGAAGGGACTAGAAGTTGGGAACTATGCAAGACAATGAGTTTGATAGGTTCATAGGGCTTTTTTCTTTTTCTTTTTTTTCATTTTACATTTGCTTTTTTTCTTTTTTTTCTTTTTTTTTTTCTTTTTTTTTTTCTTTTTCATTTGTGAATGAGGAGCACGGCCAGGTTATTGCAGATAGGTGGGGTGTGCTCGAACAAATTTTTTGGCAAAAGATGACTAGAATCCGAAGGTCTACTTGATGAGTAAAAAAATCGCGGTCCGCTTTAGCGGGCCGCGCACCCACGCGCCCTACTTGTAGTAATAACACTTCCCGCGAGCTGCTTTAGCAGCTCGCGCACCGAGCGAAATAAATAAAGCCGAACAATCGCGGTCCGCTTTAGCGGGCCGCGCACCCACGCGCCTTACTTTTAGTAAAACACTTCCCGCGAGCTGCTTTAGCAGCTCGCGCACCGAGCGAAATACTAGTTATTATAATATATATAGCTCGATTACCACTCACTGACTCACTGATTGACATGATTGTTCTCCTAGATAGAGACAGAAAACGATACAATGATGTAAGGGAGATATGTCCGGGTGGGGGATTCGAGTGGGGAAAAATTATGACATTTCGGAAAAAACAAGATGGCGGCCGACGTGAATCTTGCAACTCTTTTGTTTTCCAACCGATTTCTTTGAAATTTTGGATTATTGTAGAAATTAGTAAACGATTAACAGAAAAAGTGAAAAAAATTAAAAAAACAAGATGGCGGCCGAGCTGTGACGTCTCAAATTTCCGACCCCTCTCCTGTAAAATTTTGTATGAAAAAAATTTTTTTCACCCATGGTGTCGTATAGAGCTCAAGGAATGTGACTCGGAGAAAGGTGGAGAGAGCTGATGAATGAGGAGTTCGGAGACGGGCGAGGGGCACGGCCAGGGTATGCATGATAGGTGGAGGGTGCTCGACCAAATGTCATTCGAAACCTCGAGCAGTTGCCAGTGAGTCGAAAAAAAATTCCAAAATGGCGGAAAAAAAATGGCGGCAAATTTTGTCCGTCTCTCTCTCGGAGACTATAAAAGATGGAGGAGCGGTTTCTCGACAAAAGATGATCAAAACCCGGAGGTCTACCTGGTGAGTAGGAAAAAAATTCAAGATGGCGGATTTTTTTTTTTCCATACAAAATGTATGGGGAATATTGAAGGGACTAGAAGTTTGGAACTATGCAAGACATTGATTTTGATAGGTTCATAGGTGTCTTAGATCTCGGAGAATTAAAAAAGAAAAATATACTGGCTGAATTGAGAACCTCCTCCTTTTTGGAAATGGGTTAAAAAAGGTGAAAGAGTGGTTTTTTTGCCAACTATCAACGCGACCAACTAGGTGGGGTGTGCTCCAACAAAAATTACTCGAAACTACATCCAATTAGCAGGGAGTTGAAAAAAAAACTCCAAAATGGCGGATTCAAGATGGCGGCCATAGAAACTTTCTCTGGTGTCTATCTCGGAGAGTATAAAAGATGGAAGAGTAGTTTCTTGGCAACAGATGATCAAGACCCAAAGGTCTACTTGATGATCAGGAAAAAAAACAAGATGGCGGAATTTTTCTTCCATGCGAAATATATATGGCGAATATTGATTTTTCTTTTTTTTTCTTCTTTGTTTCTTTTTTCTTTTTCTTCATTTTTCTTTTTTTTTTCTTTTTTTTCTCTTTTCTTTTTTCTTTTTCTTTTGCTTTTACTTTTTTATTTTCTTTTTCGTTTTTTTTTCCTTTTTTTTATTTTTTTTGTTTTTTTTTCATTTTTCATTTTCTTTTTTTTTCTTTTTTCTTTTTTCATTTATTTGCTTTTTTTCTTTTTCTTTTTTTTCTTCTTTCTTTTTTTTCTTTTTTCATTTATTTGCTTTTTTTCTTTTTCTTTTTTTTCTTTTTTCTTTCTTTTTTCCTTTTTTTTCATTTTTCATTTTCTTTTTTTCTTCTTTTTTTCTTTTTTTTTCTTTTTCTTTTGTGAATGAGGAGCACGGCCAGGTTATTGCGGATAGGTGGGTGCTCGAACAAATTTTTTGGCAAAAGATGACCAGAATCCGAAGGTCTACTTGATGAGCAAAAAAATCGCGGTCCGCTTTAGCGGGCCGCGCACCCACGCGCCCTACTTTTAGTAATAACACTTCCCGCGAGCTGCTTTAGCAGCTCGCGCACCGAGCAAACGCTAGTTAATATATATATAGCTGCTGGGGCTGATTCACTTACTCACTGACTGATTGATCACCTCCTGTAAAATTTTGTATGAAAAATTTTTTTTTCACTAAAGGTTTCGTATAGAAGACAAAAATTCATCCGGAGGAAAAATATGGAGAGAGCTGATGATTGAGGATTTTGGAGACGGTTGAAGAGCACGGCCAGGGTATTGAAGATAGGTGGGGTGTGCTCGAACAAATGTCACTCGAAACCTCATCCAATTCGCAGTGAGCTGAAAAAAAATTCAAAATGGCGGAAAAAAGATGGCCGCCATACAAATTTCGTCGGTGTCTATTTCGGGGAGTATAAAAGATGGAAGAGTGGTTTCTTGGCAAAAGATGATCAGGACCCAAAGGTCTATTTGATGAATAGAAAAAAATCCAAGATGGCGGATTTTTTTTTCTACATACAAAATATATGGCGAATATTGAAGAGTTTGAAGTATCCTTTTCAAAATATTTTTTTATAGAAGAATTCTCATTATAACAAATAATTTGGAGAAAAGATATGGAGAGAGCTGATGATTGAGGGTTTGGAAGACGGGTAAAGGGCACGGCCAGGGTATTGAATATAGGTGGGGGGGGTGCTCGAACAAATGTCACTCGAAACCTCATCCAATTGCTTGCAGTGACTTGAAAAAAATTCCAAAATGGCGGATTCAAGATGGCGCCCATACAAATTACGTCGGTGTCTATCTCGAAGAGTATAAAAGATGGAAAAGTGGTTTCTTGGCAAAAGATGATCAGGACCCGAAGGTCTACTTGATGAACAGAAAAAAAATCAAGATGGCAGAATTTTTTTTTCTCCATACAAAATATATGGTGAATATTGAAGAGACTAGAAGTTGGGAACTATGCAAGACTTTGATACGGTTCCTTTTCAAAATTTGTTTTTATAGAAGGATACTTATTCTGACAAATGGTTAAGATATGATGATCGAGGGTTTGGAAGGTGGGTGAGGAGCACGGCCAGGGTATTGAAGATAGGTGGGAGGTGCTCACACAAAAAATACTCGAAAACTCATCCAATTGACAGTGAAATGGGAAAAAATTCAAAATGGCGGATTCAAGATGGCGGCCATACCAATTTCATCGGCATCTATCTCGGAGATTATAAAAGATGGAAGAGTGGTTTTTTGATAGAAAATGATCAGGAACTGAAAGTCTACTTGACGAGCAGAAAATCCGCGGTCCGCTTGCGGGCCGCGCACCCACGCGCCCTACTAGTAATATTATATATTTTGTAAAGTTTATGAGATTTTTACAATAATTGAAAATATTAGAAAGTGCGAGAGAGAGAGAGAGATGCGAAATATTATAATAGTTAAGGAGTAAAAAATATAAAAAAGAAAAATGGTCAAAATCGGTTCTTTATCGGTGTAACATTTGATATTGTTAAGTTTGATCCGCTATTCAATTATAACCGTTCAAATCTGGACCGATTTTGATACCTACTTTACTTTTACTTTTTTTTCTTTAGGAAGTCTGTACACAGAGTCAGTGCATATAATTAATAATCAATTCAGGGAGTTCTACTTCTAAGGGCGTATACGTTTTCTTGGAATCGATTTACAATCTACATTCGAGTTCGACTTACGAGTCATCTCAGAGTACGATTTTGATTGTTACCTACTATATATTAGTAAAACACTCGCGATCGTAGTGTACTGTGTAGGCTTTATAAAATGTAAAATTTCGATACTAAATATTCATTCTGCAGTATCAAGCTTACCCGAAATGGGTGCAAGCCAATTGGTTCGATAATAAGTATTTTTACTTTTTATAGTTTTAGTTGAAATCTTTTACCTGTAACAAGCTAATCAATGTTTAAATACTTAATATCCATTGTTAATAAAGCACTTACCTTCATTCATTTTCAATTTACCTAGATGCCGTTCCCAAAAACGAACGCACTGTACTGTCCAACCTACTGAAAGATACTAATAAATTCTAATTAGGTAATGTTTCTATTTTGAGCTCAATTCCAAGTTCCCAACCCTTTAAATAAGCTAAAATCATAACCTTATAATAGGTAACCCTAAAAAACCCTGAAAACCCTAATCAAAAGGGTAACCCCTTCAACAAGGTAACCGGTTACCCTTTCAATGGGTTATTGAGGATTAACACAGAGGAAGGGGTTTAGCTGTTCATATGGTTTACCATATCAACGGAAAACACTTTCGAAAGAATTAACTCATAATCGGGGTTGTACGGTCCCTGGATAGTATATGATTTTTTATTTATTTATTTATTTATTTATTTATAGACAACAAAGAGTGAACACTATACACCATAAAATTATAGACCAAAGCACTAGACCAAAACTTGTGGCTGGTGATTGCAATTGGCAGCCCAATTAGACCGCAGCCTGTGCTAGGGCTGTCCAAATATCCTCGGCCCAATTGTGTTAATTTCTTATTAATATGTATAAACGGAGAAAAAAAAAAAAAAAAACAAAAAAAAAAAAAAAAAATATATATATATATATATATATATTAGAAAATAAGGAAAGTGCAGTTTGTGCAACAGTGTCACTGTATTAAGTTTATGTATAGTTACTTGTCTATATGTATTAGAAATGATAAAGTGTCCATGACACTAATAGCGTTACCATCAACAAATCTTGTCATAAAGACATTTAAAGTTTTCAAACGAGCATACTAGTAGATATTTCTTTAAGTCCAGCTTTAATTTTTTCTGCAGGGGAGGGTGCTGGGCACACAGAATAACATTAGATATCTCCGGTGGGAGGCTGTTGAACAATTTTGGTGCCACAGATGAACAATGCTTTTTAGCGAATCCAGACGTTCCCAGTGGAACCAAACATCTTTGTTTTCTTTGCCTAAGGTGACTGTGAACTTGGTCAAGTGGAAAGTCATCAATATGTTTTGCCATATATATTGCTAATTGCCATACATACAATTTTCTCGGAGTTAGCACTTTACTCAGTTTAAATAACTCTTCCGTTGGAAATCTTCGATTCTTTTTTAAGATAATTTTAAGGTTAAGTTTTTGAGCCTTATTAAGTTTATCTAATATAGTTGAGCCACATGAACCCCATGCAATAATGCCATACAAGATTAACGATTGAGTTAAGGAACTGTACACTCTTAATAGTAGATCAGTACTCAAAATATTTCTTAAGTTACTGTATATATAGCTCAGGTTTCGAACTTTCTTTGTCAACATATCCACGTGCATATCCCACTTAAGATGTTGATCGACTATAATGCCAAGATAAGTGGTGCTTTGGGTACATAATAATGTCTTGCAGTTTCCACAGTCTGACTTATTTAGACAAGAATGCACTTGAATTTTCGGAGTTTCGGTTGGAAGACCGGCTCTAGTAGGAGAGAAGCACATAAATACAGTTTTTTCTTCGTTTAGCGTTAGCAAATTATCGTCATACCAGTCCTTAGCCAGACGAAGACCATAATTCGCTTTTTGGATGGCATTATCCCATGTCGGGGCTGTGAATAACAAAACAGTATCATCGGCAAAACATAGTGATTTAGAGTCTGTCTGTCTGTCTGTCAATAGTGAACAGAAGTCGTTAAGATAAATATTAAACAAGATTGGCCCTAATACGCTTCCCTGAGGGACACCAAACATGATTTCCTGTCCGTTTTCAGCACTAATGTGATTTCCGACTCGTACAAACTGTTTTCTATTCTCAAGATAACTAGCAAACCAGTCTAATGCATTTCCCTTAAATCCGTATAGCTCCAATTTTTTTAACAAAAGCTGATGGGATATGGTATCAAAAGCTTTAGCTAGATCAATGAACACAGCAACTGTTTTGTTTTTATTTTCATGATTCATTATTATCTGCTTTGTCAAATCAGCAATTGAATCACTGGTTCCTACTCCCTCTCTAAAACCGTACTGATTATTATGCAAGATATCTAACGTGAACGCATTAATCCTGATTTTCATTATTTTTTCAACTATTTTTGAAGTAGTAGGCAAAAGTGAAATAGGACGGTAATTCGACATAACGTTAGCTGGCCCTTTTTTATGTAATGGCATAATTATGGCAGTTTTTAAGGTCTGTGGAAATATTCCTGTTTTAAAACTCAAATTAATAATAACTGAGAGAGGAAAAGCAATTACATTATTCAGTAATTTTAAGATTTTAGAAGTAATGCCGTCGTGTCCACAAGAATCTGTATTTTTTAGCGTTTTTATGCATTTGCTAACCTCTGCTGGGCTTGTAGGTTTTAAATAAAAAGTTTTTTCTACGGGGGGAAGATTAATTTTGCTGCAAAGGGTTTTCTCTGTGGCTCCTACTTTATCTAGATGCCTATGAGCAAGGTCACGTCCAATTGAGCAGTAAAAATCGTTAAGAGCGTTTGTTATTATATTTGACTCTGACGAAAATTTAACTATTTTATTATTTATGAACATTTCTTTAATAGTACACTTTTGTTTACTCTTCCGATTAGAGGCCTCATTCAAAGTTTCCCATATCTTTTTAGAATCCCCAGAACATTTAAAAATTTTCATCCTGTAATATTTTTCTCTTGCATCTTTTATTATCCGGTTACATAGATTTCTATATTTTAAGTAATTAGCTTTAGTAATAGGATCATTAGAATATTTTTTAAATAGTCTGTAAAGTTTGTTTCTTTTTTGTATACACTTAAGAAGCCCATCCGTAATCCAAGGTTTTAATTTAACTCTAGAGCGAGGTATGCTTTTAAATGTAGTATTATTTCTAACATGTGTACCAATAATTTCATGAAATAATTGAAAGGCTTTGTCAACCTCTGTTTCATTATAGATTTCATCCCATGATTGACTACCTACATCTTTAAGGATCTGTTCATAGTCTATACATCGTTTTTGAAAAGGAGGTTTTCGTTGTTCGATATCAGAGTATTCTCTTGCGTACACACTACAAAGAGTAACATAGTGGTCGGTGATATCAGCTTTTAACACAGCAAATCTAGCAGCTTTATTTTTTAGTCTATACATGCAATGATCAATACAACTATTGTCCCTAGTCGGAGCGTCTATGCCAACTTCTATATTATGAAGGGCTAACAGTGCTAGGTAATCGTTTGCTTGAGGATGTACATTACCAGTAATGTTGATATTCGTGTCACCCATTAAAATGATATTTTTCAAACAACCTACCTGCCTTAATTTATGATCAAGGGAATCTAGGAAGATTTCAATATTATTACACGAAGGCGACCTGTATAGAGCAATTAAAGTGAGCTCATCATTTAAGTCAAGCTGTAAGCAATTTGCCCCAAAAACCTCTAGTTCTGCACAGCTATAAGAAATACTATCCTTGATGAAAACAACTACACCATCATTTTGACTGGGATTTATCTTAGTACACAACGAGATATAACCAGGTAAAGTGTGATTGGACATATGGTGCTTGATCCTACATTCAGTGAGACTTAATATGTCAAAACTTATTCCAAGAAATTCCAAGGAAACCAGCAGTTGGTTGAAATTTTTGTGAATACTTCTTATATTCAATGAAATGATTTTAAGTGAATTTTTCACATTTATATATTTACTACATATAGTAAAGTTGTCCGTACTTATACAAAGGTCTGAATTCTGGTAATTATCCAGTTCAGTAGAAAATTGTTGTATACTATTGAATTTTAAGTTCAAAACTATGCCACGATTTCGAGTGTGACAACCCTAGTATGATAAAAAAGTAACAAGATGGTTGATTTGATTGATACACAAGAATTGTTATAATAATATACAAAATTATTAGTAAAACACTGCTGCACAAGTAATAGTGTGTATACGCATTAAAACTAAAAAAATATAAATTGGTAGGTATTTTAAAAAACTTCAATACACAGACAATACTAATTAATAACACTCGTATAACTAGTCATATGATTTTGTTAATTTGATCTTCCGATTTAATTATGATAGGTGGTGATTTCTCCTGTTTTTTTACAAAGATTTTATTGTTCGAAAACCAACAATACCTGTAGTTATATTTTTTGGCGGCTTGTTTACTCAGCGCGAGGAGACGCTTTGCCGCGGGAGTTAAGTGCTCAGAAATATAGAAAGCCTGTGAATTCAAGCTTAGATGTAGGTAGTCTGTTTTTAGTCTAGTGCTTTGATCTTTACACTTCTTATTAAATTCCTTTGTTAGGCGCAGCAATTCATTTCTTCTGAGATTACTTTTGAAGATAACAACAATCGGGCGCACTCTCTCAGGCATTGATTTCCCAGTTCTGAACAGAGCTTGATATTCAGAAGGGTCAAATTTCATTCCCAATAGGTTACAAATTTTTTCCATGATTGATGATAAATTCTCATTTTCCGTTTCTGGAATTCCTCTTATTTCAATATTACAGGATCTCCCTCTCATCTCGAGATCTTCCAACTTTGCATCCAAGTATGTCAGCCTGTTCTTAATGGCTCTGTTCTCCTCTACAAGTTGGTCACGCTGCTGCTCCAAAACTTTAATGTCTTTCTTCACGGCCGTCACCGTGCCAAGTATCACATCATATTGTCCACTCAAGTAGTTGATGGAATCTTCAATTTTCGACGTTTTCTCAGTAAGAGTTTTATAATGGTCCTCTAACTTACTGCTGACTTCTTTTAAAATTTCGTTCTTAAAGCGGTCGAAGCTGCTTTTTATATAATCTTGTAACTTGATTAAGTCCGAATCGCTCGAAGAACTAGTCGGCGGCGAGGATGCGTGCGCCGGCGCGGCCGGCTGTCTCACAGGGGTGTTCGCGTTGTCGCTGCGTCTTTCGCCCGCTCTGCATTGAGGACATTTCCACGAAGCTTTGAGCGCCTTTGATTCCTTTGCAAAGTTTTCCGGCGTTATTCGCAAGCATTGGAAGTGATAATGATTATCGCACACCGTACAAGATTTAAGCTCGCTGGATTTAAGCGGCTTCTCACACGCTGAGCAGGATTTAGACATTTTATAGTATTATATTAAGATTTTCCTCGCTGCAAAAGTCGAGAGTAATACTCTAGTTCACTAAGTTAGTACGCGGTGGATACCTGCGTAGGTATGAAACAAAAATTCCGACACGAGCAGCGCGGAAGAGTGTAACGACCTCACTCGCCGGGAGCGCGAGCGTGACTCAATATAAGAAGAATGAATATAAAGTGATGATACAGATCTAATACTACCAGTATTTTGATTTTTTATTTTTCATTAATCTAAAAAAAATTAAATAAATGATGGTACTAAATGATTAAATAATGTATTTATTTATTTTCGCATAGTTTCTAAAATACCGTGTATTTGTACTACAAACTATTTGAGCGGATGAACTATATAGACCTGCCATTACACTACGTCAAAACGTCAGTACATTTGACGTAGTGTAATGGCGGGTACTGTTTGACGTGTCGATGCGTTTCACATATTTGTAGCATAGGCAAAAAAAGTGAAAACTTTTAAATTAAATATAAAATTTATTTTATAACTTTGTCAACTGAAACTTCCACTTCCCGATTCCTTTTTGCCTAAACTATCTTATTTTTATATTTTTAGATTATTTCTCACTAGGAGTAAAATACCCTATTGGCAGACTTCACACATGCACAACAGATGCATGTGATTTTTGTATCTGTATAGTTAAGGACTTTGAAGTCACGTATGAGTTACCGTTTATCTTGGAAAAACAGAGGATCCCTCCCCCTTAATTTCCCGCGGGTTTCTAAATGCCCACATGGGCAATTAAATTATGTAATAATTCGTGCTCGCTTTAAAATATCTCGTAAATAAACAACTGTATATTCCACAGGAGGAACAGCGCCACTTCCTGCTGTCAGTCGCTCTGGAAGCTCGGCTGTCTCGCTTTCTGAAACGCTGCGCCCACGACTGGGCCACCGGAACGCATAGTGGCGTCGGCTGTACTCTCACATTTCTGGTAAGTATCAACATTAACCTTTATTTGAGACTTTAAATAGAAGGTCTCTGCTTTCATTTTAGGACGCCTAGTCCTAGCCCTCCTAGGAGTCCTAGGCCTAGTGGCCTATTCTGGGGGTCTGGCCTATATTTAGTGACTGTGGTGTCCTATTCTGGGGGTCGCAGGTTCGATCCCGGGTCTCGACCTCTGACTTTTCGGAGTCAAGTGCGTTTAAGCAATTTAATATCAAACATCGTGAGGAAACCTGCACATCTGAGAGTTCGTCATAATGTTCTCGAAGGTGTGTGAAGTCCTCCAATTCGTATTGGGCCAGCGTGGTGGACTATGGCCTATAACCCTTCTCTGAAAGGAGACCAGCGCTCAGTAGTGAGCCATTGATGGGTTGCTGATGATGATGATGATGATATTACATACTTACAACAGCTGTTATAAGTATGAACTAAGAATCACAACATCTTGCGGAATTGTGTCAAAAATTAACATTACTTTTCTCAAGTTAATACAAATAATATTTAATTTTTTAATAAGTACATCAAATTCTAGTAAACAGCATCAATACAAATTAAACAACACGTATTCCTATTATTGTAGAGGTTTTCTGGGATACAAAAGTGGTGGGTTCCCAACTGACAATCCTTGCAACTGGATCGATATGTCGGCAATTCCAACATTTATCGTGACACCGTACTTATACCATACGTTAGGTGATTAGCATTTTTAACCGACTTAAAAAAAGAAGGAGGTTCTTATTTTGTCTTTCTTTTGATGTATGTTCACAGGAATCTTTTTTTTTTTATGTATGTTCACTGACTACTCGAAGACTCCTGAACCGATTTGGAAAATTCTTTTTTTTTTTGTTTCAAAGGGTATACTTCCCAGGTGGTCCCATTTAAATTTTATCGAAATCGGTCGAGCGGTTTTAAAAAAAATCAAAAATACATCATATACTTTGTAGTGGCGCGGGCGCTTGAAGTCGGTATTTAAAAAATATTTTATATAATAACATCTGAACAAATTTCCTTTATTTTATAACAGGTGGACTGGTGTTGGAGACGAGCGGTCGAACTGAAAGAAAACGCAAAAGAATTAACCGCGCCGTTGTTTACGTCGTCCACCATACCAGACCGGTAAAAACGGTTTTCCATACTTCTAAAAGTCTAACTAGAAATGCATGCTTATACCGATATGTCGGCGATATTTAAAATGTCATGTCTATTTGTTCAGCCGCCGATACATTTTATGGAAATCGCCTTTTCCCTTCTAGTTTTGAAGAATCTGTTTTCTAATTAAAAAAACTTATTGTCTAAATTATATAAACTAAATCAAATTTAAATTCAAATTCAAAATTATTTATTTCATGTAGGCCAACCTGTGGCTCTTATGACACGTCATGACTAAATACCACCGGTTCGGAAAGCGGATTCTGCTGAGAAGAGCCGGCAAGAAACTCAGCAGTTGCTCTTTTCAAAATAATCATTTTACAATATTATTATACAGAATAGAATATAATATTTCCACAATGAGGTGAAGTTCCAAAAAAAGCGTAGGTACTACAATTCAATTCATGTTAATCGTGAAACAATATACATAATATTGTGCTAAAACGTGTTTTTTTTTTGTTGGACGATGTCTTATGTACGGAATTAGGGTATTTGACTGTATGACATTATGTGATAGTTAAATTTGTTGTTAAAAAAAAATTTCAATATTTTCCCCAAATTATTTCATGTACTGCATGATTATTGCATTATTTGGATAAAAGAATACATCAGAAGTAAATAAATATTGTGCTATATTTCAACCTAAACTTCTATAAAATTTATAAACACCTATAAATAAATCGATATCGATATTGAAATCGATATCTGCGCTGCTACTATCATAACGGCAAAAACATGGGTGCATCCCTACTTTAACCCTAGACGACTTACCTATACGACTTTAATGTTTCTTGTTACTGAAAAAAGTAAAAAAATAAATAATTTGATGTGTCTGATCTTAAAGAAATGTAGTCCGGTGCTTGGAGCATTGCGTACAACAACTGACAGCTCTCACGGGGCTACTGGACGCCGTGCTAACTAAGTGCTGTAACCTGGTTGTGCCTGATGGTAAGTTTGACTCTCTCATTCCCTCCCCGCGCTCTCTGTATCTTTTCTCTCTCTCTCGCATCGCACTCTCACCCCTTCTCAACCATAGCTCACCCCTTCTCTCTCATTCCATGGCCCTAGTCCATTATGCATATCCATATTATAGTGTGGATTGACAAATTTCACACACCTTGCATGTTTCCTGAAGATGGTTTCCCTCAACGTTAAAGCTTGCTTATAACGCACGATTTTTTTTTATTCAATGACAAGATAGTCCTTGACTGTGATCTCAACTGATGTTAAGTGACGATGCAGTCTAAGATTGTAGCGGGCTAACTTGGAAGGGGTATGGCAGTGAACATTCAACCCATACCCCTAATCGGTACATGTCATCGTGCCGGAACGCTAAATCGCTTGGCGGCACGTCTTTGACGGTAGGGTGGTAACTAGTCACGGCCAACCAGTCTCCCACTAAACCAGACCAGAGACAATTCAGAAATTATAAATTTCCAAATTGACCCCACCGGGAATCGGACCCGAGACCTCCCAGCCATAAGACCACTGCGCCAGGTCGTCAATCGGAACTTAAGAGTAGTGTCTAGATGACGAAACGCGACGCGAGTAGGTATTTTCCAAAATGCTATCTGTTTCACAACGCTTCGCTGCCCGACCCGCATCGTGCGATAGAGAGAGTTGCAAGTCCAGGACTTATTTGCCTAAATTTTATTCTTGAAATATTGTTTCGGGTCATAACGTTTTTACCCCCCTAAACGTTAACAAAATTAGACAATTTTGGTCTCATTAGATTCAGTACACCTTAATCTAGGCTCGTACGTTTCATTTTTTTAGTATTTCAGTTTAGTTAAATTTAAAAAAATAAAATTAGTCGAGGAAGTTTTTTAGTCAAAAATATGGATATTTAGTCACTAATAACTCTTAACATAAGCAATATTTCTTTAAAATTAAAACGTACGGGCATAGTTTTTCATTGTATCTGCAACATTTCAAAAAATTATGAACATTGGACATCATTTACGGGTAGCAAAACGTTATCGCTTTTTGTATGAAAATTTTCAACTAGACAATCCTCTTAAGTCCGAAAAGTCAAAGATGTATGTCTGAAATCGAACCTCTGGAATCGAGAAGGCTTACATGTAATTATATTACCTGATTATTATTTCATCCTTTATTCTTTCTAGTGTACACCCTCATCCAGTATTTCTATTAGTATTTCCTCTTTCTTCTTTTGCCTGGAAAAGATCGCTTCTTCCCTTAATGTATGTTTTTATGTTCTTTTGTATCGATTGGTGTGCAATAAAGTGTATTTTCATTCCATATATTTCAGCACTCAGTGAAATGGAAGAGAAATATAAGGGCATAGGCACAGTGTCGCTTTACTTCCAAGTGGTGCAGTGGTTTGTGCGCGTCGGCCTCCTGCCAGAGCGCCTGCACGATTACGACGCGTTACCGTACCCCGCATCGCAACTCTACGCCACCTACAAGAAACGGTGAGTGAGGATATTGCGCTCGCTTCGCTTGCGTTATACGCACACCACTACAAGCCTTACTATCTAAACTGTGTTTGTTTGTTGGTTTGCCTTTCAATCACGCGAAATTCTGAGCTACGGATTGATGTGATTTCATGCATCGGTATAGTTAAGGACCTGGAGAGTGACATCTTTTTATCCCCGAAAATCAAAGAGTTCCTTCGGGATTTTAAAAATCATATCCACGCGGACGAAGTCGCAGGCATCATCTAGTAATATCACAATAATTCATTTATTCATTTGTGAATACAGTAAGTAAAGATGTTACAAATTATACGTAGTGACTTGTATTCTGAGTGTGGCATAAAGTTTTCGTTGACAGAACTATTAAGGCCCTGTTTCACCACCTTCAAGTAAATTTAACCAACAAATAAATTTGACGGTTTGACAGATTAACCATACAAAAACTGACAAAACATTAACTTTATTCATCGGTTAAAGTTTACTTGAAGTTGGTGATACAGGCCCTAAATGAAATGCTGGTTTAGTTTATTAACTTTGCATTTTAGTAACTCAATAAGTCAGTCGATCAGCTAGCAGCTGTTACTAAAATACAATAATGAACATTAACTAAGGTGAACTAGATATTTTGGGCAAACAAAATATAATACATATAAGTTGTGCGACTTGTAGATGTATTTAGTGTCGGTAAAAACATAAATTTCTTATGTCCGTTTGTTCCAGCCGTATAAAACTGCACAGGCTGCAAGATAAATCGGATGGAGAACCAGAAAATCAATCTTGCCCTCTTCTTTTCATCGACCAATTGATCGAACACGAATTTGGAGGCGAAAGAGTTCATCAGTAAGTAACAAATATAGCCGAAAATATCAAATTATTGCTTACAAATCGAATAAAAAGAAAAAAAATTATTGATTTCGTATATTTAGGCATTTTGCATTGTTTCCTAGATCGGTTAATATCAGCTATTATAGCTACTCATACGATTTTGATTAATAAAGTATTTTTTAATTTTTCTGTGACTCATGGGTTATATTATGACGTCATGACAAATTCAATATGGCGGATGTTTTAGCGGATGGCAAAATTAATCAAAAAAAGTATAAAGTTGAAGTAAATGAATCTATTTTGATATCAAATGAAAGCTCTCATTGTGTATATTCCGAAAATATATAATTTCTGTAAATAAATAATATGAACCTTTCCGAGTCTTTCTGCGGTGATATTTTCAAAAGAAGAAGTCGGGTTTTAGTATTTTGTATTTAAAATTCTGTATCGCGCGTTATAATACATGTATAAAATATTATTAGGATCAAAGTTGTAGAAAATTTTCTTTTAAAAATGTGGTTCCATTTCCATGAGTATTTTGTCTTAAGAGCAAAGCTAACTGTGATAATTTGAATATCCATACCAAAATTTTTTAAAAATGACTAAGATACCCGATCACAAAAACTGTTTTATGTTGACCCTTTGCAAAGCAACACTCCGCAAGTTTAATTCACCTGAACTAATTTCCATATTACAGAATGTGGATAAAAGGCGGCAGCGAATGCGGCGGTCTGTACCCGCCTCCATCGCTATACGCATTACTGCGACTCTACTTGCTGCCCGATATCGCTCTAGAGCATAAACATTCACTGTTGCTCTACCTTTTGCTGGATTACTCTATGCTTTACGATGAAATGCGGTAAGTAAAATGAAATATAAATTACTTTTTCACCTCACTAGCTCAAAAAGAGCGCCTTTGCTGCCCAAAACCAGTGAGCAAAAGTCGAGTGGTAATGTGTTTATCAGTCTATGTTTGTATGTTTGTTTGTTCCTTTGTGGTACTCTAGAGACCAAATGCGTGGGCCGATTTTGATTAGTGGCACGTCGTTAGATTCAAATTCAAAGAGAACATAAAAATTTGAAAAATTCAACATGACAGATTTTTGACGCTATAATATGGGGTTCAAAATTTTTTTTCTTCAAATCCTATCAAGTAGGGTATCAAATTAAAGGGTTTGAAAAGGCGATTACGAAAATATATTTTTAATTTTTTACCCCATAAAGGTCATTTGATATTTTCATTGATATTCTTTAAGCCAGTCGGATTTTTTATTCTCTTTTTAATAGTTTGCTTGTTCCGTATAGGTACGAGGCAGTGATTCGTCGGCTGATGCAGTTCCCAACCATGTTTGGCCTGAGTAACACGGCTATTAAGGCCACGCAGGCCTTTTGGCATCTCGACCATAGGGATTTTGACGTGAGAACTAACTCTTATTCATAGTTTATCGATATACAAGAATCGATTATAGTAAGTAGACATTATAAAAAAAAAAAAAAAAAAAAAATGTAGGTATAATTTATTTTAAAACAGACTGTAAGGCATCTCAGCCCCCCGATTGTCTAAAAGTTATTCCATTGATCGTATTCGTATTCGATGACATTAGCGTCAAAGTACAATAATCCTTGATTGTATTGATTTAAAGTCACAAATTCAGTACAACACATTTTAATATGGAGCGTTATGGAGCGTATCGTACATAAATAAACGTTTAAGAATGCATACACGAAAATGAGCTCTAATTCAATGTTGTTATGGTTTATTTTACTTTGACGCTAATGTCATCTAATACGATTACGATCAATGGAATAACTTTAGACAATCGCACCTCTGATTGCACTGCTACGTGGTCGGAATTCCACGATCTCAGATCTTTTCATCCTATAAAGTTTTTTTTCTGTGTTTAAAGTAAAAAATCATCCTATAAAGTAAAAAAAAAAAACAATCAATTGCGATTTTCCAGTTTGCCCTAGACCAACTGCAATGTCTAACGGGCAACACATTATCGGACTGGCAACACCACGTAGTGCTATCCTCGCTGCTTGCACAGAAAAAGACTCAAGCAGCGTTACAGTATTTACACGTTAAAAAACCTCCTCCCATACAAAATATGAAGGAAGGGGAACATAATGTGAACGATCATTACAAATTGGAGGACTGGCAATCTTGCTGCAATTTATATTTGGCGAGGGGCTTGGTGTTTGAGGCCTTGGACGTTATACGGATGTGCGTCAGAAATGCTGAATCACTCGGAGATAAGGCACATTTGCTGAATTTCTTTTATAAAGGTATGTGTTTTCTTCACTGTGTTATTTTTTCTATAGTAAAATTTTAAGCAAGGACCCATTAATCGGTTTAAAAGGTTAACCGGTCAGACACATAACCCCTTTATTTGATTAACCCATATAAAGGGTTAACCCGTATACCATAAAGGCTAATCTTAAAAATATTGCTGATTAATCCAAATGAAAGAGATATGTAATAGGAAAGCTGCAAGTGACAACTATAGGTACTTTGTCGCTGCCATGTCGTCAATTGAAATATAGTATTGTGCACCAGAAATAACGGTTCAAATTGCTTGTATAAAAATTGGAGTCATGACAGGACGCGATCAAAAGTACACAAAACCGAGCGGCTGTTATCTCTGTCACTTTCTTATTATTTATTATTAATATTTTGCTATAAATTTTGACTCTCACACCCGCGTACAAAATAAATACATATAAAACCAAAGAGAGATATAATAAACATAAATATATATACATATAATAAACTTACATATCGATTACATAAATAAATACTTGTAGCGGGCGGAGGATTACGCCCCGGCAGGGGAGACCAGACGGCCGGGGGTCAGGGCGACAGGCTGAGAAACCGACGGACTATCCTAGCCGAGTCTAGCAACACCGCTTTCTGCATCTTGGCCGCGAGCGAACTGCCACGGAACCCCAGTCGCCTCAGATGGTGAGCGAGGCTGACTGGGATCAACCCATTCGCAGAAATGACGATTGGGATGGTTTCAGTGGACTCCACATGCCACATGCCAGTAACCTCGTGAGCCAGATCTAGATACTTTCGTTTTTTCTCTGTCTCCGCTCTCACGAGGTTCTCGTCATGTGGGATGGTGATGTCCACTAAAAACACCCTCGACTGTGCCCGGTCCATCAGCACGATGTCAGGCGTATTCGCCAGAATCGTCCTGTCCGTGATGATAGACCGGTCCCAATAGAGCCGGACTCCGTCACGCTCAAGTACCGGCACCGGTGTGTACCTATAGTACGGCACTCTCTCATCCAGGAGACCGTACTTTAAAGCAAGCTCTTGGTGAAGGATTTTGGCCGCTTGGTTGTGTCTGTGCAGATACTCAGTGTTAGCAAGAGCCGAACATCCCGAGAGCACATGCCTGAGTGACTCACCGGGATGGCGACACGCTCGACAGATGTCGTGAGTGCCATCCTTCAGGATGTACTTTCGGTAGTTCCGCGTCTTAACCACCTGATCTTGTATTGCACACACAAAACCTTCGGTTTCCCCAAAGAGGTCACCAAAGCGCAGCCATTGCACGGACGCTTTTTTATCTACGTGAGGCTCATTAAGAGCTTTAAAAAAGCGTCCATGCAACTCCTTCTCCTTCCATACGGTCTCCCGGTCAGAGGTGCTTAGTACCACCGGTTTCTGCCACCCGAGTTTGGCCAAAGATAGGGGAGTGAGTCCTTTATCACATTCTATGGCGTCTCTATGCATTGGACACTCCCTTTTCGTCTCAAAGTAGGTTCTGAGGCTGGATATCTCCCGATTATGCATGGTCTTGACGCTTAATACGCCTCGACCACCACATTTTCGGGGTACATACAACCTCATAACAGACGATTTGGGGTGGTGCATGCGGTAGAGAGTCATAGTCGTGCGGACTTTTCTATCCAGTGCATCTAGTTCGGTCTGAGTCCATCTGAGTACGCCAAAGGTGTACATGAGAACGGGCATGACCCAGCCGTTATATGCTCGGACCTTATTGGCGCCCGACAAATAGCTTTTACAAACTTTTGTCAGGCGACCAAAAAAGACCTCGCAAACTGACTGTTTCACGTCCGCCTCCTTTACCCCCACGGATTGTGACATACCCAGATACCGGTATGACTCAGCTTCAGAGAGGGTCCTGATGTTGGATGGCTCGAGATTGATCTCGGCCGAATGAGTAACCTGTCCCCTCTCCACATGTAAGACCGCACACTTGTCTAGTCCAAGCTCCATCCTGATGGAGTTACTGAACTCAGTGGTGATATTCAGCAACTCCCTCAGGCGGGTGGCATTGGGTGCTAGCAGCTTGAGGTCATCCATGTAGAGAAGGTGAGGCACTTTTGTCCCTCCTCTCCGAAACTGGAAGCCTGTCCCTGATCTCTCCAGCAAAGAGCTGAGAGGGTTCAGCGACAGACAAAACCATAATGGACTCAGACAATCGCCCTGGAAGATACCCCGCCGTATCTTGATCCGGTCACCCGCAGCCGCCAACCGCTCGCCATGGAGACAAAGAATCGTACTCCATTGCCCCATACACTCTCCGAGGAAGTCTCGAACTTTACTATCGACTTTGTACAGCTCAAGGACCCTCAAGAGCCATGAATGGGGCACCGAGTCGAATGCCTTCTTATAGTCAATCCAAGCGGCAGAGAAATTCCGGCGATTGCGTTTGACCAGTTGGCCCGCGACGGAGTCGATGAGAAGGAGCTCATTAGTACCACGACCACCGCCCCGACATCCGTTCTGAGCCCGAGACATGATGTTGTTCTCGTCTACATGACGGGAAATCTTAAGGCTCAGAACGGATGTCAATGTCTTATAGATGGTAGTAAGACATGTGATGGGGCGGTACTTAGCTGGGTCAGCGGTATCGGTTGACTTAGGAGCTAAATGAGTGATCCCGGTGGTGAAAAGGCTCGGGAGTGCCCTTTGCTCGAGAGCATCTTGGAATTGTCGAGCCAAAGTAGCATGGCAGAGCGAAAAACCCTTCAACCAGTAGTGATGCAGCCCATCGGGTCCCGGACTTTTCCAGTTCGGGGCCCGGCGCACCGCACCAGCTACATCCTCCGAAGAGATGGCGACGGGGTTCATCGGCTCTATTGAGGCACATGCTTCCTCAACCGCCGCAATCCAAGGGCCCTCCTCATGCTCCACCTCTCTTGACCATACATTTCGCCAAAAGGCGACGAGGTCAGCCGGGCTCGGCCGCTGAGAGGTAGAACAGACTGCTGGGCACTCCAGTTTTTTATAGAACCTTTTCTGATCACTCGAGAAGAGGCGATTTTGCTGAAAGCGCTCAACTCTTTCCGAGTATCGTCGAATGCGGTTCCCCCATGCAGCGATTTTCTGCTTCAGGTCGTCGATGCGCTCCGTTAGTTTTTGGGCTATATCGGGCTGATCTAGCCGCACCCCAAGCCCATTAAAGGCTATTCTAACGGAGCGCACAATCCTTGGCCTAGTGTTGCCCGACCTGAAACTCTGCAGTCTGCCAATGAGAGCTCTGGCCGGGGTGATACGGTGTTCTATTCTCCTTTTCCAGGCTGGCTCCGTGCTGCGCCTTAGAGTAGTGCGTCCACGTTCTTGGGTCTTGACACCCATGAAACGATGAACAGCTAAGGCTGCACCAAAGAGAACAGAAGCCGTATCATCCAGGCCAGTGCTGCGCTCAAGGTATTGAGGCAGCATTTGGTTTATGGCCTCAATGACATCCCGCGTCGCTACATTTAATGTGAGTCGGGAGAGCCGCGGACGATTCTCTAGAGGAGCACTCCGGATCTCCGAAATCGCCTCTTCTAAAATCCTTCCCATCCGCTCTATATCAAGGGAAACTGTTTCCTCCGTGTCTTCCTCCACAGGCAAATCTTGCGCGTTAGCGTCGGTCTCTTCGCGGACGGGTTCCGCCAGAGAGACAATTTGCTCTGTGGTTGGGTTTGTCACCTCGGGAACAGCCTCACGTCGCAACCGTTCGAGCTCGGTAGCGCTAAAGATGTTCGAGCGCTGAATATACCGAGCCCGGTCTGCCAGATTTGCTCCGTGACAGTTAAATTCGGCTCAAGCAGCAAGAACTCGCGGTACATTGCCGCTCGGTAGCCAGTCCGTCCGGTTTCCCCTCCCGTCGCCCTGTAGTACGCACGCATGACATTCTCGTTCATTTGAGATGTCCATCTCATGCGGCGTACTCCACCAGCGGCGGGCTCCGAAGATTGGGTCCTTGAGGACCCTGTCGGTGCCAAGCCCTCTGGTGGGCATGATGGATTGGCCAGCCGCCGGGATGGTAGTGGCGGCCGGCTGGTGTGACTGGCGGTCCGCATGCTGTCACGTCCAGCGCCAGTCCCAGACGCGCCCTGGCGCCCCCCAGGCAGCGGCCCTGTTCGCGCATTCTCTTTAACTTTGTCCATCATCATAAAGGGGGGTGGGGGGTGAGTGGCAGTTACGTCACTCGGGGTCCACTCTGGTCCCCAAGGAGGCTGTTTTAGAGCCAGCTCGCTCGGTTTAGGGGAACCTAGATGTTATTTTGTTCCCCAATTCCCTTAGTCGCCTCTTACGACACCCACGGGATAGGAAGGGGTGGCAACATTCTGTTCTGCCGGTGCCACACGGCGACGGCGGATTAATATTATTATTTATTTTATTATTATTAACCTTTCGGTCCTTGATTTTAAGACTTTTAACCTGACTTCTGCAAAAGCCGAAAGGAATGGTCTGATGTTATAGCCTAATAGTTAGAGGTGCAGACTGACAAACAGAAAGATCGCAGGTTTGATCCCCACCTGTTGCACTGTAGTCGTACCCACTTCTAACAAAAGCTTTCCGCTTATTTGGAGGGGAGAGGAGAGTACCAGTCAAATTAAATAAAAAACTACTTGCTTGTTGATGAAGTTTCTGAGTAATGAACTCTTATGTATTATAACTGATATTCTTTGAAACAACTCTCCCATTGATGAAGTTTCTGAACAACGAACTCATGTATTTTAGCTGATATTCTTTAAAAAACAGCTCTCCCATTGATGAAGTTTCTGAATAATGAACTGTTATGTATTTTAGCTGATATTCTTTAAAAAAAAAGCTCTGCCATTGATAAAGTTTCTGACTAATGAACTCTTTGTATTTTTGCTGATATTCTTAAAAACTCCCGTTGATGAAGTTTCTGAATAAAAAACTCTCATGTATTTTAGCTGATATTAAAAAAGTACTTCCCCTAAACTTTCTGCTTATTTGGAGAAGAGAGGAGAATATTGGTCAAGTTGAGCCAAAAAAAAATACCTGTTGATGTTGAACTCAGATGTACAGGTTTCGTCACGATGTTTTCCTTCACCGTTGAAGCAAGTGATATTTAATTGCTTAAACGCACATGACTCCGAAAAGTCAGAGGTACCGTAGAGGTAGAGGTACTCGGGATCGAACCTGCGACCGACCCCCCCGAATAGGAGACCACAGTCCTAACCACTAGACTTAAGCTAGTACTAAGGCATAATCATAAAAATTCATAAGTAATGATCTTCATGTCATTCAATTCTAATGTGTTTGTATGTTGATGTTCTGAATAATGAACTCTTTTGTATTCTAGGTTGCCGAAACACGGGTCAGTTAGCGAAGGTCTTGCAAGTGTCTCTGATGCCGGTTGAAGAGGAGATGTTTATAAAGTATCTGCAGGATTGCAATGAATCGCAGACATCTGAATTACTCGTTATGTATTATTTGCAACGGGGCAGGTAATTTTTGCATACCTATTAACTAATTGCTCGACTATAATTATGGAGTGCTTAAGTCATATGTGTTGTATACTATTTTATCGCTCACGTGGGCTAGCTGATTAAGATGATATAGTTATAGACTTCATCTGCGTAAATTAAATTCCGTCAAGATTGCTGGCAGTTAGGATGTTAAAAGGCAATAAACATAGACACAATTTTGCAATAATAATGTTAGTATAGAACATAAACTTGGTATATTTACTACTGTAAGTAGACCCGCTGACAGCTGCTAAACGCGTAACCGATTTCGAATTATCAAACTTCTAGTGATTTATAAAGAAATATAGTACTTATAATAAAACCCATAGCATTTGTTTTGGCGTGACCAATGTGACGAGGTATAGCTCACTATAGGTCGACCGTTTAACTCGAAGGGAGCGGAGGCGGGTAACGCTACACACGGAGTCAATAATCCAAAGATTTATCTCGAGATAGACATTGTTGGTAAAGAATTAAGTATTAGGTCTTTACCTATGAAATTGCCTTTCTTCAGTACTGGTCATTTCAAATAAAAAAATGTTTGTAATGGCTCTGTATTCTAAATTCAAATTTATTTTGTTTTAAAACCATGACATTCTATTTACAAACTCAGTCTTTTGGTTTTTGATTAGCGTTGTATTTTCATTACATTTGAACATTTTTCGTCATAATGGATACTTTAAAAATTCGTGTAATTATGGAATATGAGTTCCGTCGTGGCACCAACGCGACACAAACGGCCCGTAACATCAAAAACGTTTACGGAGAGAACTGTACAAACGATCGCACAACCCGTTATTGGTTTTCCCGGTTCCGTTCTGGAAATTTTGACTTGAAAAATGAAGCTCGTGGTCCTCCGGAGACTTTGGTTAACAATAATAAATTAAAGGCGATTGTGGAAGCTGACGAAACTCAATCTACAGCTGAGCTAGCAGCAGCTTTTGATGTAAGCATCAAAACAATATTGATCCATTTGCGACAAATTGGCAAGGTAAAAAAGCTTGATAGATGGGTGCCCCACGACCTTAACGATCGCCAGCGCAACGTACGCGTCGAGACCTGCCTTGCGCTGCTCAACAGGCAAAGAAATGAAGGAATTTTGAAACGAATTGTTACGTGCGACGAAAAATGGATTCTGTTCGACAATCGAAAGCGCTCAGCAAGTTGGCTAGTCCCTGGTTCAGCACCAAAGCAATGCCCTAAACCAAAAATGACCCCTAAAAAGGTGATGGTCACTGTTTGGTGGTCTAGTGCGGGTGTGATTCACCACAGCTTTTTACATAAAAATTCTTTTCAAAAAACCGACTTCTAACGCCACTACAAAGTATAAAAATAATTTTAGTTTGTCCACGTTTATTGAAGTCGGGCGGGCCTATATACAAACTATGAAACCGATGCGCGACGCTACAGAATATGATAGACTCGTTTGTAGAAGTCGAGCGAGCATCGCGAGTCGGTTTCATAGTTTGTATTTTAGGCCCGCCCGACTTCAACAAACGTGGACAAACTAAAATTATTTTTATACTTTGTAGTGGCGTTAGAAGTCGGTTTTTTGAAAAGAATTTTTATTTTAAGCTTTTAAGTGTAGTATCCTATGATTGAGGAGCTAGGACCTGGAGCTCCATGATGTAGTCCATACTTGTTACCTACAATATCAATTCGTAATCGAAATTTCCTAAATCGCCATAGTTTTAGCCTGCAGCATCAGGCTTGAGGAGTTGAAGGTTAAAATTTTTATGGGACCATTTCGCAAACATCCTCTGTCGATTAAAAAAAAATCACGCGAATCGGTCCAGTAATCCCGGAGAAATCGGTGGACATACATAGAAAAAAAAAAAAAAGAAAAAAAAAAAAAAGATACCGGCCGAATTGAGAACCTCCTCCTTTTTGGAAGTCGGTTAAAAACGGCATGAGCATTAATGCAGATGTGTACTGTGAAGAACTGGAGACAATGATGGAGAAGCTTGCACATCTGCAACCAGCTTTGGTCAATCGGTCGTCCCCACTGCTCCTTCACGACAACGCGCGACCCCATACTGCGCAACAGACAGTCTCCAAGCTGCAAGAGCTGGGGTTGGAAGCTCTCCCTCATCCTCACCAGACCTTGCACCTACCGACTATTACTTTTTCTAAAATTTAGACAACTTTTTAGTGGGTAAAAAATTCAATTCCCGAGAGGCAGTACAAAATGCCTTTGAAGAGTTTGTTACCTCCCGTCCAGCTGATTTTTACAAGAAGGGCATCAATAAACTGCCAATGCGTTGGCAAAGATGCGTCGATTGCATGGGTGATTACTTCGAATAACAGAAATAAAAAAGTTTGAAAAAATAAGTACTTTCACTTATTGCATACAAAACGGCAATTTCATAGGTAAAGACCTATTATTTATTTTTAAGTTTTACAAATATTTTATAATAGCTTCATAGGTACAAAATCATAAAACAATAATTAACTCCGTTTAAGAAATATTTAACCACAGATAAATTTTTTATAGGACTATTCGTCACTAATATCCATATCGCTTGAATCATCATCACTGTCTGCGTAGCTTGAGGAGTCAGAGTCTTGCAAGTTAATAATAAATCGGTCCATCTCTTCATCAACGATGCGATCGTGCAGACAATATTCATCTTCAATAGTTTGTACATGTTTATCGCAGTTAACCCATTTTTCTACAGAGAATTCGGCAAATAACTGTTCCAGTGTATTTTTCTTTTTGTCTAAATTAGAATCAATTTCAATTTTTGCGAGCTGTCCTTTGATATCCCCCCAAACCAATTCGATTGGGTTCAAGTCTGGGTGATATGGAGGCAGTCGTAAGACTTCATGACCTGCCGCCTTTAAAATTTCATCTATTTTGTAAGTATTTTCTGTCGCGTGTTGTTTAATTAAATTCAATAAATCACATTTTCTTAAAGACGTATCAAATTCAACATTGTGTCTTTGCAGCCAGGTCTGCATGGTGGCTTTTGTGGATGTCATTGTAGGCTTTTTGTCCTCTTGTACCGAGTGGTATGCGGCATTATCCATAATAATAACTGAGCTTGGCGGTAAATTTGGCAATAGCTTTTCTCTAGTCCATTTGCTGAAGTTTACAAAATTCATATCGCTATGATAATCTCCGGTTTTGCTTTTGGATTTAAAAATTAAAAGAGCTCCATTGATAAATCCGGCTTGTCCACCAGCATGTACAATAATTAAACGTGGCCCTTTGCCAATATGCGACAGCACCCCTCGTTCTTCATTGGATTGCCAACACGCCGGTACATTTAATGACGAATTGACATATGTTTCATCGAGGTAAACAATGTTTCTTTGATCTCTTCTGTGCTTCTTTATCGCATTAAGATAACGCCACCGCCACGATACGATGTTTGGTTGTTCAATCAGTAATTTTCTTTTTGATTGACATTTCTTAAATCGAAAGCCAAGTTTATGAATCAATGTTCTCAAATATTCTCGGCCACAATTTAAAATTCCTTCTTCTCTGAGTTTCGCATTCAAAATTTTTAATGTAGGAACCTTCTTAAAAACCGTATAAAATTGAGTTATTTTTCTTCTAACAACGCCCTCTGTAAAACTGTCAACTTCAATTTTTTCTTTCGGATTTGTTTAATTTTTTTTGGTGATTTAAAATTTACATTATTTTGTTCATCTTTCAGTTCATTTCCTTCTTTTATTATTTTGCATATGGTAGTCACCGAAAGTCCTGTAGCTTTAGCAACAAGTTTGTTTAGGTTTACGTCTTCAAGATACTCTGTAGAATTATGATCTTGTTTTCTGGCTTTAAAAAAGGAATATACATTGTATGCTATTTGTTTAGCTTGCTTGTTAATTTTGTTCGCAAAACTGGAAGAGCGATTCATCTTGAGATTTATCTTGGCAGTCGTATACCTTGTGCGTTAATGTCCAAGCGTCCGTAACAAAAATACCAACCGCGCGCTGCGAGCACAGCCAGCGCACTGCCGCACTTGACGTAAGCTCTCTGCTCCGCGCACCCCTTTCACCCACCCGCTAACATCTCCCTCCGCTTCCTTCTTACCGCGCAGGCGATACGCGAGTTAAACGGTCGACTCATACTTTGTATCATGTATGTCTTCTTACGTAGTAAATATACTAGTGGTTCGCCCCGAACTGAGACCTCGCGGTAACGGTTTCCCATAATTGACGATCAAAATTGACATTATTATTATGCCCGTTTTCACCAACCATACCTAAATCATCCCATTTGTAGAAGTCTCTTTACATAGGTAGCCCCTAAATACAATTCTAACATCCCAATGTCATTTTCACCTTTAGTTGTCCCGTAGAGGTTCGTAATAACAAAGTTGACAGAAAGTGTCAACTAACTTAACATAGGTAGCCCGTAAAGGTTAGGGAACTGTTATAGTGAAATCCTCAAGGCCTCAATCAAACTTAGGTATAGTTTTTTGGAACATTCAAATTAAATTACTTGTACACAGCGTCAACTATTGACACGATCAGAAATATGTAAAAACAAACTGCAACGTGAAGTTTTATTGATGTTTGCTAAATGACTAAATAATAATCTTAATTGAATAATAGGTATGTTACATAAAGCTGCATTTGCTATATGAGATGAGAGCGCCATCTATTGACATCATTGTGAAGTTCTGTTGTTGCTGCTCATTAAAAGTTAAATAATTTAGTTTCCTTATTACATTTATCTAATTTTAGTATTTGTTGTTCAAGTACATGATATTACGCTAAAATTGTAAAACTTTCAAGCCCCAGCTTTCAATGGTTATTCCGTTCTGAGGTCAAATATAATCTCCACTTTGAAAGCCCCCCATTTCGTCAATTTTAGGAAAAAAATTTAAAAAAAAATACTTTTGTATTCTGTTCCAAATTATCTTTAAAATGAGGTACTGTAAACCTATGAAACGCAAAATTTTTTTTTTTTCTTCGCATTCGCTTCTATGAGAGCCCCCCTGAAATAAAGATTTTTATAACTTTTTAAGCCATTTTCGGCTGGAGGCCATCGGTTTACATATTATATCTAAAATTGAAGTAATTTCGTTCAGTAATTCAGAAGTTATAAGGCTCTGACAGACGGACGGACGGACGGACGGACGGACAAGTGCAAATTCACTCAAGTAGACTCAAAGACCTTCGCTTCGCTCGGTCGACTAAGTTTATGGTATGGAAGTATGATTTTATTAATGTAACCACATAATTTCAATTTTAGATACTTAGAAGCGGAACAGTACAACAGCAAAATCAAGTCGAAAGGACGCATTAAGGACATGACGACATCCACGGAATCCATTCAAGACGTATTAGACAGGGAGAGCGCCAGAGAGACACTAGTGGAAGTGCTCTGCTCCGGCCTGCCAGCCATCGCTAGTACCGTCGCCAGAGTGGCTTTGACGGACTTTGAGCCACACAGTAATACACTATTTAAATTATTACTAGCTTTTACCCGCGGCGTCGCTCACGTTAAGTTCGATTTTTCAAACCCCTATTTCGCCCTCTTAGGGTTTGAATTCTCAAAAATCCTTTCTCAGCGGATGCCTGCCATAAAAGCTATCTGTATGACAAACAGCCCGATCCGTCCAATGGTTTGAGCTGAGCGTTAATAGATCAGTCAGTCAGTCGCCTTTTCCTTTTATTATATTTAGATTTTCCATATATTTTTACTCACACCCGCGTACAATGTAAATATATATGAAGCCAAAAAATAGTACTTACTTATAATGAATATGAATATATACACATATGTTATAAATAAACTTACACGTCTTCTTATCAACCAAACAAAGGTCTGTTGTATGGACTTCACAGGCCTCGGTCTTACGCCGCGGCCATCCAGCGGCTCCCTGCGTCTCATTTGATGTCGTCGGTCCACCTAGTGGGGGTCTGCCAACACTGCGCTTCCCGGTGCGGGATCGCCACTTCAGCATCGCTCTTCCCATTTCTACTAGAACAAATAAATCATATCATAAGAAAATTAAACTGACTTTCTAATTAGTGCTCCTATTGACAAAAGTTTCATGCTTATACAGAAGAGATAAAAACACAGCGTTCAGTACTGAAATTCTTTTCTTTTACAGTCGCAAAACCGAAACCTATGTCAGTCTACGTCCAAGCGACATCTACCAAAAATACGTTCACCTACAAATCATCTTTTATACAGGTGCGTACACGCCATATTTATTTTGATAAATAGGGATTTGTTCGCTAAGTTGTCCGAATGTCCATTGGCTTTATGACGTCATAGTAATGCAAAATGGTGGATAAGGTAAACAAAAATAAGTCAAGAAGTAAAATTAAGCTGAACTTGTCTCTTCAGGCATCAGATTTATAATTTATACATATTACAAGGAGTAGTCAGAAAGTTTTTTGTACTTTAACTTTTTATAATGAATGCCAAATAAAAATCTTTTTTTTCTGATGTGGTTAAGGCAACAGTCTGCTGCTATATTCTTGCATCTGAATCTTATCGAAATCAAAATAAAACTAAATTATACCAATGGTTACAATATTACATTAAAAAAAGTTGGTTTGGTTTGTCTATAAAGTCTGTTTATGGACGAAAGTTTTACGTGGTAACGTCATAAAGAAACATTGATGAAAAATTGCATACTTTTATGAATTGAATTGAATTATTATCACTGAATTATCATTATTTTGTATAATGCAAAAAAGGAGTTTATTGAAAATTACAATTTTCTCTAGTCACAAGCCAACGCTTGGGCCGATCGTGCCTCTCTATCGCTTGTTCCGCGCTCTCGCTTGTTCCGCGCTCTCGCTTGCACGCGCAGGCTCAGGCGCAACGTGACACTTTTTCGTGCATGCAGCCGGTGTTCATTGATTTATAAGGCGTTATCACGTCAAAAAAACTTTAACTGAACTCAATTGACCAGACAAAAATGTACTATCCTTTTCCACTGTCAAATTGACACTGGGTATATTGTGACAAGGACAAAACCATGTTTCATCATCTGTATTTTCTCAACCGCTACTATATTTTTACGATTCATGTTTCAGGACACCATAGAAAATGCCAGTGAAACTTGGATCAACAAGCCGAACATGAGAAAGGGAATGAAACGCGCGCTTAGCATTCAAGACACACCATTTATTTGCACACCAAAGACGTATAAATCAAGAAAGTATGTCATTAAACTATTTTTTTACTCGCAATTTCGGAAACAGATCACTCATACATAATACATAGAAACAAATAATGGAGTGTTGGAATAATTTGCCACCTCCACTAATCCGTACGAAATCGATTGCATTGAATCCCAAAGTTTTGATTAATTTTACCTATGTATATTGTATATTCACAAATAAATGAAATTGTCTATGCTTGTGTTATGCACGTCAGTTCTTCATACTTCTTGAAGGTGTACTCATAATACATAGAAACAAATAATGGAGTGTTGGAATAATTTGCCACCTCCACTAATCCATACGAAATCGATTGCATTGAATCCCAAAGTTTTGATGAATTTTACCTATGAATATTGTAAATTCACAAATAAATGAAATTGTCTATGCTTGTGTCATACAAGTCAGTTCTTCATAGTTTATTTATTTATTTATTTTCCACACTTACACTGACATTACAGGATAATTGATCCCAATTCGTTAGTGCAACACAATATCATTTATAACTGTATTAAAAACCTAAATCTAACATTCTAAAAATAACTTATTAATTATTTTGGTAACATATTGACCACATTGCGATCCTGGTGAGCTCATTCAGAGTGCAACAAAACAGGTCGATCTGCTCGGCCACCAAGTTCAGGGTGCGAAGCGCGCGCGTCAGCGGCGCCTTCTTGAGCAAGTTGATGCGCCCTCGCGGCAGCGCCAGCAGCGGCGGCCTGCGCCTGCGCCACACGTACCGGTCCGGCACTCTGAGACTGACCTGCCCTAACACGTCCGCATTGAATGACTTGCCTCTCATTATTTTAAAAACATACGTAACAAGCGCTAGTTCCCTTCTAGATCTGAGCTCATTGTATCCGACCATACCCAGAACAAAGAGTGTAGGGTACTTCAATGGGTAGAATGGGTAAACCCCATAAAACCTCATGTACAAGAACCTAATAAATTTATTCTGAACCCGCTCCAACATGATACAATATTTTGCTTCATGTGGAGCCCAAATGATTGCATTACTTTCAAGTTGGCTCCTTACCAACGCATTATATAATGCGATGATAGCGCTTATATTAGTGAAACCAGTAACTGTACGAAGCAAGAAACCCAAATTTCTGTAAGCTTTCTTACAGCAATTTACAATATGATTACGAAACGATAGCTCAGTGTTTATGCTAACCCCTAAGTCTTTAACCTCTGAGACTCTCGCCATTGGTATCCCATCGATATTGTAATTATATAAGATGGGGTCCCGTGACTTAGAGAAAGTGATGACTGCACATTTGGAATTATTAAACTGCAATAGGTTGCCCTTGCTCCATGTCACCACTCTGTCTATGTCCTTCTGCAGCTTCTCACAGTCCTCTTCGCCATTTACAGCCAGAGCGAGCTTGAGATTGTCCGCAAACAACAAGCATTTAGCGTTCTGGACCACCTTCGGCAGATCGTTTATCATTAAAATAAACTGCAAGGGTCCCAGGTTGCTGCCCTGACTCACACCAGACCTTGTAAAATAACGGTTCTGACCTATGACCCCTATATTCAACATATTGCTGCCTATCTCTCATATAACTCGCAAAAAAGTTTAGCAAATGTGGCGTGAACCCAACTGATGCTAGCTTTTGTAGCAACATATCGTTATCAACTAAATCGAAGGCTTTTCGAAAATCGAAGTATGCTACATCAGCCTGGCCCCCACCATCCACCGCTGGAACAATATGAGACATATATCCGAGAAGGTTACTGGTAGTGCTTCTCGAAGGACGGAATCCATGCTGACAATCAGATAGTTGCGCGCTAACCTGACTGTAAATACTACTGTGAATAGCCGATTCCAATATTTTCGCCGGAGTCGACAGCACTGCCACTGGCCTGTACCCCTCCACCTGTGCTCGACATCCACCTTTCGGTACGGGAACGACCCGAGTCACTTTCCATTTCTTGGGAAACAGAGCTGCCTTGAGACACTGATTGTAAATATGGAGTAACGGCTTTGCTAGGACAAATCGGCAGTCTTTAAAAACATAAGGTGGTATGCCATCCGGCCCCGCAGACTTCTTTGGCTTAAGTTTTTTAAGCGCCTGTCTTACCTCATCTAAGGTAAGCCGGTCTATGTGCACCCGCGCCGCCCCGTTCTCTCCGCCAGCTGCTGTTACCGCTGCATCAACGTTCAGTTCAGCTCACTCTGAACTATACACTGAATGGAAGTACTTACCAAACTCTTCAGCACATTGTTCATCAGTCAACAATACCCCGTTCTTTAAAATTTTTTGTGTGTCTCTACTACCTCTTTTTGACTTAATGTATTTCCAGAATGACGTTGGATCCTTAAGTAGTTGGTTCTGAACTCGATGTCTATACTGCCCGTGAGCTAATTCTATCATAACTTTAACATTCGTCCGACACTGAGCAAACGCTTCGTAATCACCCCTAGATTTACTCGCTTTATACCGCCGGTGAAGCTTCGCTTTCAATTCTATGTTGCGAATTATTTCAGCCGTGTACCACTCGCAGGTACCAACCTGTAGGGGCTGGAGATGTGGGCAGTCTCGGGTCAGGTGTATGCGTATCCGTCCTCCGACGCGAGCGCACACTCACCGCAATCTCGAGAGGCGGATGGTGCGCATCGACCGGCACAAGCGGCGCCGCCGACGCGCAAACACTTACCGTTCCTCCCGCCGATAGCGAACTTAAAACTAAATCCAAATATCTGTCATTACAATTACCTACTGTGTTACTCTGAATGAACTCACAATACGTTTGGAAATATTGAAAATAATTATTGATAGATGTAGAACACGAGTATAAATTAAAGTCTCCTATAACTACCACTTCACTAAAGTTATTACAGTATTGCTCAATAATCCTAAAGAGTATCATATACTCCATATCACTACTGCTAGGCGGTATGTAAACAACGCATAACAAAAACAAGAACCGCTCGCTCCTATAGACACTCGCGCAAACCAGTTCGAAAGAATGAGCGTCTATGTTTACGTCACTGTGTACTCGCCGCAGTTCGAAGCGCGGTGTGGCCACGAGAAACGCACCGCCCTGCTTACGTCCATCCGCTCGGTCACACCTTATAATAGTGTAACCAGGCGGAATTATCTCCGCATCAAGAATAGATTTGTTGCAGCCTGTTTCCGTAATTGCAAATAAATCAGCACACGAAGATGAAACCGCCAATTGAAAATCCTCCAATTTAGTTCGAAGACCCCTTACGTTTTGGTAATAATATTTCCAGGATGTCGCGAGAGGTCCCAGTGTTACGCACGGTTCGATCCGGCTTGATCACGAAAGGGCTTCTCCGACTCGACATTACTATTATGTAATAATGTAGAGGGCTTTTTAAAATGTACCCATGGTTTTATTTTAGCGTTAATCGGCCATACATCTTGTGAATAACAAGTCTCATAGTATGCCACCGGTACAGCTATTTGTAGCTAGTTCTTGAAGGTGTGTGAAGTCCGCCAATTCGCATTGGGCCAGCGTGGTGGACTATGGCCTATGGCCCTTCTCTGAGAGGAGACCTCGCTCAGTATAAGTGAGCCGTTGATGGGTTGCTAATGATGATGATGATGATTGATGATGCTTGTGTCGAGTCGAAAAATGAAATAATTTACCTGTTATTTATTTTATTTGTACCGTTTAGTTAGATAGTGCTTAATAGCATTATAATTGTAATATATCAAAACCAGTAATTGGACTCCAAAGTTACAAAAATTCAAACTTTTCAGCCTTTTCACATCAGAGCAAAGAGGTTCAGAAGCTACACCACCAAAACGCGCTAAACTGGACCTAAGTGGTACTGCACGAACGCCTAAAACGGCATGTAGCCTCAAAGTCAGCGACGCTCTGAGTCAACAAATGGCCAGTCTTTTAGATATGCCGGAAGTGCAAACACCTGACAAATACTATGACAGGAGTGGTGCTGGAACACCACATAGTATATTAAAGGTACGTTCAGTTTCAATACAATCTTGACTCTACAGCTCAATAGACAAGGCCAGATTGAAATTATTTGAAAGGTTGGTTGAAAAAGGAATATTTATTAATATTCTTGTATGACATAGTTAATATTGTTTTTAACCAACTTTAAAAAAAGGAGGAGGTTTTCAATTCTTCAGAGTCTTGAAGACGCCTGAACCGATTTGGAAAATTCTTTTTTGTTTCAAAGGGTATAATATACTAAAGGGTATATTATACTTCCCAGGTGGTCCCATTTAAATTTTATCGAAATCGGTCGAGCTGTTTTTAAAAGTTCAACAATAAATTATGTACTTTATATGGCGCGGGCGTTTGAAGTCGCTTTTTTCAAAAATATTTTTTTTATTATAGATTATATTTTAAATTTTTGTATAGATCTGTACCATTCAGATCAGGAGGAGGGTTCTATGGCTTTATTGGTGCTAATTTAAAAATTTCCACATAACGTTCTTATGGATTATAGTAAGGATAGTTGGAATTTTTTTCTAGAACCGTCGATTGGACGATCGCAACAGAGACGCGTCTTCGCCCACCGACTCCAGATATCTGTGCGACACCGATGAAGAGGAATTAGAGACGGCTAGCAACCATACGCACTACAGCGATTCTACTAACAAGTGAGCTCTAAATTTCTAAAAGCGCAAATAATTTTTCTTTGTTTACCTATTTAATTTTACTTCTTCTTCTTGATCAACCGATAGACGTCCACTGCTGGACAAAGGTCTCTTGCATGGACTTCCTCAGGCCTCGATCTTGCGCTGCCTGTATACAGCGGTTCCTTGCGACTCGTTTGATGTCGGCCCACCTTATAGGGGGTCTGCCAACACTGCGCTTCCCGGTGCGCGTTCGCCACTCCAGCACCTTGGGACCCCAACGACCATCAGCTCTTCGAACTATGTGTAACTTTACTTAATATTAAAAAATATAATATCAATAACGCAACTGGGGAGCTTTGACTGCTCCTCAGTTGCGCTTTTGATATTATTGTGCCTAGTGTGACTGCGGTCTCCTATTCGGGGGTCCGCTTTCGATCCCACCTCAAGCTTTTCGATGTTTTCTAAGCGTTTAAATGTGGGCATTCATGGAGCTTCCAACCGTCCGGATGGCGTGGCCGCCTTCCAAAAACTGCCTGTGAATGTCGAAAACGTATGCTGTTTTTAAAGCGGTGTTCCGACCGTGAATTTCCAAACGGATCGAAATCACCACGCCACGCATTCTGGATGTCTCGGCGTGGCGTATAGGAACGCATCGTGAATGAGCAAATCTACGTCCATTTTTATTTCATTCAGCGCTGCGCCGCCGTACGCTCGCGGCCTATGACAGCGTGCTCGCGCGGCTACTAAAACGTGTCTTCGAGTTAGTACGGTCTACCTATCAATTGAGTAGAATGTAGATAATTATTAAAATGTCAGGTCGTGATTTTTTTCAACAACTTCTTTGTCCATTTGCTTTTCGGGTTATTTTCGTTTTTTTGAATAAATAGCTAACACTGTTCCTAATAATAAAAAATTTTTGTCTGAATCTTCCATTCCTAATTAAATATTATATATTAGGTTACCAAATAATGCACAACTAGTTAGTATAATGTAGAATAGATAGTTCTGAATCGCGCGCGCGAGATACAAGCGAGGTTGAAAGAATGGTGCCGAGGATCGCTCGACAGTGGTAAATAATTGAACGCCTTCCATTCGGATACATCTATTTTCACGGCGTCCATTTAGATGTTCCATGAATGCCCAGCTTGAGCATTAAATATCACGTGCTTCAACAGCGAAGGAAAAGATTGTGAGGAAACCTGCACGCCTGAGAGTTCTCCGTAATGTTCTAAAAGGTGTGTGAAGTCTGCTTATTTGCATTGGACCACACACACCAAAGACGTATAAATCAAGAAAGTATGTCATTAAACTATTTTTTACTCGCAATTTCGGAAACAGATCACTCATAATACATAGAAACAAAATAAAATGGAGTGTTCGAATAATTTGCTACCTCCACTAATCCATACGAAATCGATTGCATTGAATCCCAAAGTTTTGATTAATTTTACCTATGTATATTCACAAATAAATGATTGTTGTGTCATACACGTCAGTTCTTCATAGTTCTGGAAGTTGTGTGAATTGGGCCAGTGTGGTGGACTATGGCATGTAACCCTTCACTGAGAGAAGACCTGCGCTCAGTAGTGAGCCGGTGATGGGGTGCTGATGATAATTACTTCTTTCAGACACCTCCGCTTCACCATCCCAATGGCATCAGAAGGCGAGTCAACACCCTCTCCAATAGCCATACCAGTGAAACAAGAACTGAAAGAGACGGAAGACGGGAGTGAAAGAGGCGGACATAGTGATAGCTATAAGAGTACCATGGTGAGGCGTTTACAATATTCGCTCTGGCATTAGGATACTTGCTCACAACACGGAAGTAGATTTATGCTAAGCAGACTTCATAATTTTATTACGACATCTCTCAATATTAAAAGTTAGCTCTTGTAAAGAATGCTCATGAAAAGGCATATTATTAAAGGTACTTAAATATTATATAAATGATAAATAAGTGTAAATTGAAAATTTAAAACACCCCCGACATGAGAATCTATGGCTGTCGAAGTTATCAATTAATTATCATTTAACGATTTTACTGGCACGCGTGAAGCACTTACTTAATCCAGTAATCATACGCCAAAAAAGCCTTACATCATTTTGGAAAAGAGCTGATACTCTTACACAGCTGAACCGATATTAACCAAACATAGCTAAGAACCACCGCAAAGAAACTGGCTTTCAAATGAAAAAACCGCATCGAAATCGGTCCATCCGTTTGAGAGCTACGATGCCACAGACAGACACACACACAGACAGAGACAGACATCGACGTCAAACTTATAACACCTCTCTTTTTGCGTCGGGGATTAAAAAGTATGGATATGACTTGCTCCAGCAATTATTCAAGACAGGTTTATAGTTGTATAATCTGAATATTATAAACACATAATTTTGTTAGTTTTTTTTAGTAATTTGTTAGTTCACAGCAATCAATTTGTTATTTTTTTTAGTGCACCTCCGAGAATTTTGCTGTTCCTCGGTTGGAAACAGTATTCAGAACCAGTGGTAGATTCATTTGACGACTCAAAAGCAATTTGTAAAAGTTGATTTGAATTAAAAACTATTCTATTCTGTGTCTAATTTATTACTGTTGGTTAGCCATTAATATTGGTAATGAATTAAAAATAATATTTTAGAGTGAAGCACATCCCATGGAGTCACCGCCGAAGAAATTCGCCGCTGAAGAAATAAAGATTAGGAAAACTTACAAAGACAGTGTTCGGGCCAGGTGAGCTTGATATAGATCATCATCATCATCAATAGCCTATAACAGTCCACTGCTGGACTAAAGGCCTCTCCCAAGGGGAGGGTTTTCCCATAATCACCACGCGGGGCAGAGGGGTTGGTGATCGCAGTAGATGGTAGTAGTAGCACAGAGGATGCTGCTGCCTGTTCTCCGTTATATTCCCTTAGTCGCCTGTCGCCTCGTACGACACCCGCGGGAAGAGGAGGGGTGGTGACAACTGTATTCTGATCTGCCGTCACCACACGGCAAAATATACATACAACACGTTCGTTTACAATTGGACCCTGCACCATAGAGTAAAGAAATTTACACCCCTCGCGCTTTCCCGCACCGCACCTCAAGTCAGACCCACAGTAAAGACACAGTATAAGAAGATGCAGTATAATAGTTAATCTATTGATTTATTTATTAAGTATTGGAACGTATTTCTTATCGAGCGGTGCGGAAGGGGACTAGACGGAAAAAATTAAGACAAAATTGAACCGACACTTTTTTGAAACCGACACTTTTTTGATTGTGAATTTGATATGAACCATCGACCTTTAACTGTTTAGCGACTGTAGAAACCACAAGGCTACTGAGATCTGATATTGTACTGTGAAAATATAGAACACAATGCTAAATTAATTAATCGAAAGGAACTTCGTTCCATCCGGGTGTCCATTGACACCTCTCAAGTTTTTTATCTATACATTTACATCTATACTCTGTACAGACATAAATACATATAAATAAAACTGAAGTGTCTGTAATGTCAAAATAACAGATTTTTACTAATTGTATATTCGGTTCGGTACTTAAACAAAACATTTTTATAATTTTTACCTGTCTGTTTGTTCCGGCTAAGCTTGGGAATGGCTGGACTAATTTTATCCGGGCTTGCACTGACAAATAGCCGATGTTATAAGGAGTACTTTAAAATTCAAAATTATTTATTCCACGTAGGCCAACCTGTGGCTCTTATGACACGTCATGACTCTACCACCGGTTCGGAAAACGGATTCTGCTGAGAAGAGCCGGCAAGAAACTCAGCAGATGCTCTTTTCAAAATAATCATTTTATAATATTATTATGTAGCTATTACATTGTAATAAGTTTTTTACACTATCTTGTGGGCAGTTGGATGCCAAGCCGATTTAACCCATGCAACTTTGTTACAATCGAATAGAATATAATATTTCCACAATGAGGGGAAGTTCTTAAAAAGCGTACTAAAATTTAATTCATGTTAAGACGGGTTTATAGAAAGTAGCCCCATTCTCGCCATATTAATTGAGGGAACGTAACAACCCGCACCACACGACACCACCATAGAAATGTTTAAAGAGAGCGTGACATACTTAGGCTACCCATGTTAAGGCATCGAATTGAATATTAGTATTCAAATACTCATTTTCCCATGCAACTTTATCATTGTGAAAGTCATTAACTTTGTAATAGCCACGACTCAGTGAGTTTTTACGCAATGTTTAAATTTGTGCAGTGGCAAATCTAGCACTTTCTAGATTCTAGTACTTAATACTACCTATTTTTAATAAGCGGTGCTTCGCGAGCGGTTTGTTTCTATCTGTACTAAGTGGGTCTGACTTGAGGTGCGGTGCGGGAAAGCGCGAGAGAGCTAGGGGCCAATTTGAATCGAACGTGTAGTACCACGAGATCTTCTTCTTCTTCTTCTTTATCAACCGATAGACGTCCACTGCTGGACAAAGGTCTCTTGCATGGACTTCCACAGGCGAGGCGAGGCACAGGCTTCCACCACGAGATCAAAGGCGCCAAACTACTGCATATCCTATACTGTGTCCGACTGTCGGCATGGAACTAGGAATTACGACTACGTCGATTACTTTACTCTATGGTGCAGGGCTCAATTTTAAACGAACGCGTAGTAGATAGATCTAAAACTCTGACAACAACACTTAAAAAATAAACTTGAGACATGTCATTCTTGTCCAAGAAACTTTTCAGTGTCAGGTATTGATGTTTATTTCGTTTGATGGCTTTTGTCATGTCCACACGGCACAAGTTACTTCGCCAATTTTACGTAGCTTGAAGAAAACACAGGAGGATGCTCGGTTTTAGATCGATAAGGTTGATATTGAATTTTCAGATTTTATTCAAAGTGTACTTTGTGGGTCTATTCCTGGACATAGCTGCAGCTTATGACAATGTTCTTCTCCCGATACTCAGGCAGAAACTGCTATAGCTGAGTATACCGAGATTAACACGAATCCAAAGTCTTGCCCCCAGAAGGGTCTGGAAAAGTCTCCCTCAAGGTTCTGTTCTGAGTCCTCTGCTCTATAATATCTTATACTTATGATCTCGAACTGTCTGTAGAGAGTTTCTGTGACATCTTACAATACGCTGATGACATCGCACTTTATATCAGCTCCAATTCCATGGACGAAATCTCTTCTCGGTTGAACTTTGCTTTGCTTTATCTAGGTCAGTGGTTATCAGGTCATGGGCCATCATTTTCACCAGAAAAAGACAAATCTCCTTATCAAAATATCACTTTGGCCCCTTGTAACACAAATAACTATCTAACACATCTCTTTACACAGGAGATCTCTATCAATATCGGCCAACAGTAGCCTATCAGATGACCCCAACACCTCAGTGGAAAGCATCGCGGACATTCCTGTGACACTTTTCAACCCGCGCTATTCGGGCGAAAAAAAACGACTCTCGCACTCAGAATATAACGAACAAAATAAAACAGAGTCAGAGAGTGAGACTAAACAGAAGAGTGAGGAAAGAGAAATGGAGACAGAGGAAGTGAAGAAAATGGAGTTTTCTAGCGATGCGTATGTTCCTAGGACGCCGAAAGGCCGTAGAAGCATTAGATCCGGTATTGTAGAGAGTACACCTATACACAGCAGGTTTGTGTCTCTTTTTATTTTGTACTACCTCTTGCCCGCGACCTCGTCCGCCTCTAGGTCATTCTATGCAAAAAATCAAGACAATCCGTTGTTCTATTGCTGCGTTATTGAAGGACAAACAGATAAACAACACTTGTATTGCATTTATGATATGTGTATGATTTGAGTTGCGTTTTAATTTAAAATAAATCGTTGTTTCGTATTATTTGAAATCAAAATCATTTCTTATATTATATACTTTTATATTATTCTGTGGTAGATTCATTTGATGATTCAAAAGCACTTTGTAATAGTTTTCTAATCTTTTAATTGTCTAATTAGTTATAACAGTTTGGTATTTAACATCATCTTAAAGCAATGAAATCATTATTTTATTAAATAAATAAATGAAGCAGTCTTATTGCGAGCGGTAAAATTTAAATACACATGTGAGTTACAGAGTTATTTTGTTAAAGATCATAATCCTTAGTTAACATAATAACCATTTTCAACCGACTTTAAAAAAGAGGAGGTTCTCAATTCGTCGGAATCTTTTTTTTATATATGTTCACCGATTACTCGCAGACACCTGAACCGATTTAAAAAAAACTTTTTTTTTTCTTCCCAGGTGGTCTCATTTAAATGTTATCGAAGTCGGTCGAGCGGTTTTAAAAAAATTTACAGTATAGAATAGAATACAATAGAAATGTTTTTTATTCAAATAAACTTTTACAAGTACTTTTGAATCGTCAATGAGTCTACCATATAAATATACCATATATATACCATATATACCATATATATACCATATAAATATATAAAGTAAATTAGAAACTTTGTAGGGGCGCGGGCGTTAAAAGTTTGTTTTTTAAAAATAATTTAATTATAGTTTATCAATAGTAAAAGATAGTAGACAATAGATAGAAAACAATTTTACAACTGTGATTTCACCCTTATTTCAAATTCTCAGAAGCCGTTCCGTTACGCCAGAACGTATCGACTCACCGGTCGTATTAACTCCATTGCGACCAATCCGAGCGACCCGGTAAGTTCACAACTTAAAATATACTTTATTGTAACAGTGTTAAAAGCTATTTTACAGGCAATCTGATTAGATTATAGATTGAAATTTTTACATTAATTATATTATATTTTGACATAAATATCACATGCTTCAACGACAGTACAACAGTACAAAAGAGAGACAATATGCAAATTCCGGCGAAAGCGGATGGGTAACCACTTGAGCTTTGAACGAAATTCGAATGGTGTGTGAAGTCCGCCAATTCCCATTGGGTCAGCGTCGATTATAACCTACAACCCTTCTGAGAGGAGACCTGCGCTTAGTAGTAGGCCGTTGATGGGATGATGATGAATGAATTCATTGATTTAGATTGGATTTTTTCTAAGCAGTACAGTAACTTTATTAGGGGTCAATTTGGGAATTTATAATTTCTGAATTGTCTCGGTCTGGTCTGGTTGGAGGCTTTGACCGTGGCTAGTTACCACCCTGCCGTTGAAGTCGTACCGCCAAGCCAATTAGCGTTCCGGCACGATGGCGTGTAAAAACCGATTAGGGGTATGGGTTGTTGAATGTTCCCTGCAATACCCCTTCCAAATTAGCCGCGACCGTCTTAGACTGCATAGTAACACCATCAGGTGAGATCGCAGTCAAGGACTATCTTGTCGTTGAATAAAAAATGCGTGAGTGTCGTGGAAAACTCGGTTGGAACGAAGTTCCTTTTAAAATAAATATAAAATATAATAATAATAATCTGAAGTCAGGATTCGAACCCCCGAACCAATAGTTTCACTCCTTCGTTTAGCCGCTACGCCACCAAAGCTGTGACGGAATGTGTTTGATAAACGAAGGCAACACACAAGGATCGTGATGGAAAAATTCTTACACTTTTTTTCGCCTAGCCCCCATCCGCCAAGTCCGTACCGTGCGATCCGTGTTATGTTCCAAAAAAAAATTGAAGTACATGTTTGTGATGTTTGCTAATTTTAACCGTGTTCAAAAAAGGAGGAGGTTCCCAATTCGTCGGAATCTTGTTTTTTTTTTATGTATGTTCACTCGAAGACGCCTGAACCCATTAGGAAACTTCTTCTTTTGTTTGACAGGGTATACTTCCCAGATGGTCCCATGTAAATTTTATCGAAATCAGTCTAGCTGTTTTAAAAATATCAACAATAAATTATATACTTTGTAGTGACGCGGATGTTTGAAGTCAGTTTTTAAAAATAATTTTTGTATTATTTATGCCTGGTTTATATAAACATGTTTCCCACAGAACCAGATCACGGTCTCGCACTCCGGAACTAAGTCCGCGCTCATCGCCACTGGCACCGATTCTGGAGCAGCCTAAACAAGAGATCGAGAGTGAACCACACCCCACAGCCACCACGCTTAGTGTGACCAGGCAAATTAGGTAAGGTTTTTACTTTCTTCTTTATCAACCGATAGACTTCCACTGCTGTACAAAGGTCGCTTGCGTAGACTTCCACATGTCTCGGTCTTACGCCGCCTGTATCCCTGAGACTCTTCTGATGTCGTCGGTGCACCAAGTGGAGGGGAGGGGGGGAGTGGGAACACTGCGCTTTCCGGTGTTATACACCTCAATCCAAATTATAATTAATAAGACCTAACTCAAATGACAAAAAAAGTTGAAATAAAGTCATTGTAGACGTAGTTGCTAAAGATTCATAAATGTAGCGATTTTCTACTTGAGCAACTAATAGTCCCTAGCTGATATGGGTAGATTAAAAGGTCTTAATACGTTTTCCACTTATAAATCTATTTCAACAATTTTGCTTATTTTTATATAAATTATATGTATTTATATAAAAATGACAAGAACTTTCTTAATAAAAATTACTAGACCTTAACAGATCTTTTATCATTTAACAGAAGCAGATCGCGTACTCCGGAAAGACAGGAGAAACCGTACAAAGAGTCTCCGCGACTGGAAGCGATAAAGGAGTCGCCCACCAAACCGACCGAGTTGCCGCCTGCTTCACCTTCTAGACGCAGTCTGAGGTACTATACATACCTGTGAAAGCCTATAAAACTGATCTCTAAAATTATTCTATGATTAACACTGGATTGGCTGTCCCTATACAAATAAAGGAGTTACGACGAGGAGTACGAGTAGTCCGAGGAGTACGAGTTTAACTATGTTTCAATTTGAAGCGCCACATTTGACATGCGAGTGTCTCTAACACTAATAGCAAAAGTATGTCACGCACTCTTTAAAAATTTCTTTGGTGGTGTCGTGTGATACGTTCCCTCCCGTTGTTACGGTTGTACGGTTGTTACGTTCCCTCATATATGGTTGAGCGAATCAACAGCTGGGTCATGCGTCATGCTCGTGAGCGGGTGCTACCAGCGGGAATGGGGCTACTTTATGTCTGCCCATCTTAAGATAAAAGTTAGTCGGTATATATTTTTGGAAATTCCCTCATTGTGGAAATACTGCATATATAGCATAGTATTTATTGTATTTTAAACTTGTTTTGAAAAGAGCAACCGCCGAGTTTCTTACTGGTTCTTCTCGGCAGGAAGGGCATTCCAACCAGGGAACCAGGGGTAGAGCCAGACGATTCAAAAGCACTTGTAAAAAGTTTATTTGAATAATAAATATTTCTATTCTATTCTCTATAATAATATTGCAAATGGCGCACCGACTTCTATAATAAATCTATGAAATCATAGATTATAGAGGTCTATAATAATTAATTTATGAAATCATAAATTAAATAAAGAAGTTGGTGCGTCATTTGTAATATTATTAGTTCCAGAGACACTCTATCTGCTTACAGCGCCAAAATAGCGCCAATCAAGTCCAAAATGGCGTCAATCAAGTAGGTCCAAAAAAATATGACGGCAGCCTCTCGACTTATTTCGTAGTTCAACAACATAATTATGATGTCATCATCAGCAACCCATCAACGGCTGCCTACTGAGCGCAGATCTCTTCTTATCATTCCGATCACATGACTCCGAAAAGTCTGAGGTCCCGGGATTGATCCCGCTTACCATGGAATAGAAAACCCCAATCCTAACCTATCACTATTATCGGGCACTGAACGTATGTATTGATTTTTCTATTCGAGTACTTTTGTTATAGGAGCCGCTCGCGCACTCCTGAGGTCGTCATTGCGCCTGAACAACCGGCCGCAAGTCCCCGTAGTTTAAGGTTAGTGTTGAATTATTAATGTATGTTATGTGTATTAATAAGAAGGTCTCCTATTCCGGGGAGTCACGGGTTCGAATCCGGGCTCGCACCTCTGTCTTTTCTAAAGTAGAATCAATAATTCAGTAGACTAAAATGACAGTTGCTAATGTCACTTTGTAAAATAATATTGCCATATTTATTGTAATAGTGATGTTTTAGTTCAGTAGGTAGTGATAGCTATAGTACTGTACTATACATTTCATTTTATAAATCTCATAAGATCACATAATATGTAATAGAAATAGTAATTAAGGTCACCTTTTTAAAGCTGTAATAAAGAAAGCACGAATAGAAATATTTAAGATCTATTTTTAGTACTAAAAGTTGTTTTATTCCCTCTGTATAGGCCGACAAAGACGAGATCAGATTTTCGATAAGACCATAATTGCTATCCAAAATATTTTTGTATCAAATTATAATAAACTCAATTTGAGAATTTTCTTAGTAAATAAAAAAATAAGTGATTTGGTACACAACGTAATGAGTAAGTGATTGATGTGGATCCTTTAGTCACAACACTATTTTATTTTCATCAGAAACTGACAACACTGTAAATGTCAAATTGGTCTACTGAATTATTGATTGTACTTTAAGTTATGTGCGTTTAAGAAATAAAATATCACAAGCTTCAACAGTGAAGGAAAACATCGTGAGGAAACCTGCATACCTGAGAGTTCTTCATAATGTTCTCAAAGGTGTGTGAAGTCTGCAAATTTGCATTGGGCCAGCGTGGTTGACTATGGCCTATTACCCTTCTCTGAGAGGAGACCTGCGCTCAGTAGTGAGCCATTGATGGGTTACTGCGGCTCACTACTGAGCGAGATCTCCTCTTAGAGAAGGGTTATAGGCCATAGTCCACCACGTTGGCCCAATGCGAATTGGCGGACTTCGCACACCTTCGAGAACATTATGGAAAACTCTCAGGCGTGCAGGTTTCCTCACTATGTTTTCTTTCACCGTTAAAGCATGTGATATTTAGTTTCTTAAACGCACTTAACTTCGAAAAGTCAGAAGTACGTACCCGGGATCGAACCTGCGACCCCCGAATGAGTCGCGGTTATTACAAAGTTAATGACTTTCTTAATGACAAAGTTGCATGGGAGAAATTGGCTTGGCATCCAGTTGCCCACAAGATGGTATAATAACTTATTACAATGTAATAGCTACATAATAATATTGTCAAGTTATGTTTTGAAAAGAGCAACTGCTGAGTTTCTTGGCTCTTGGCTTTCCGGCTCAGCGTAATCCGCTTTCCAAACCGATAATAGGATTCATGACTTCATAAGAGCCACAGGTTGGCCTATGAGAAATAACTAATTTTAAATTTATTGAATTTTATATTCAAATTTATAATATAAATATACGCGAAGGAAATTACCGATGAAATTTTTGATGTCACTAACAATCCAGCATCCGGCTGCCCACAAGATAGTTTAAGTAATAGCTGTATAATATTGTAAAATGATTACTTTGAAAAGAGCAACTGCTGAGTTTCTTGCCGGCTCTTCTCAGCAGAATCCGCTTTCCGAACAGGTGGTAGATTCATGACGTGTCATAAGAGCCACAGGTTGGCCTACGTGAAATAAATAATTTAGAATTTTGAATTTTATGAATCACTTATACAGTTTTGTTCAGAGAGGTATTGGTTCAAATTCAAATCCCGCCAGACCGCAAGTTTTGATAAGTTTTTTTAAAATTATAGCTAATAATAATATTTTCAATCGTTTAATTTTTAATAACAAATGAATATAATTGTAATTTAGAAGCCGTTCCCGTACTCCTGATGTGGAAAAAATGTCTGAACAAAACGATATAGCCAGCCCTCGTAGTCTGAGGTAACTTGCAGTTTTAATTCATTTTAATCAAAAAGTATCTAGCTGGTGAGTAGACTTCGTCAGCGTGGATTTAGTATTAAAAAATCCTGCGGGAACTCTTCTATTTTCAGGGATAAAAAGTAGCCTATGTCACTCATCCTCGACTCCTCGAACTTCGATATTAAAATCATGTCGATCCGTAACTTTCACTTTCGCATTTATAATATACATTATACATCATCATCATTATCAACGCATCATCGGCTCACTACTGAGCGAGGTGTCCTCTCAGAGAAGGGTTATATATTTATAATAGTAAGGATTTATTATTCTTCTGACAATTTATTTCAATCACATATTTCAATATTATTATATTTATATATATATTAAATTCATATATATATTAAATTCATATTTTGACCAAATATTTACAATTTCAGAAGTCGCTCTCGAACCCCAGAAATAGAAGTAATAGCTGAACCTGACGCATTAAAAAGTCCTCGTAGTTTGAGGTAATCTTTTTATATGTATATTTATATTATTTTCTAATGCCGCTAACTACAAAATCTACAAATGAAATTATTCTGTACGATCTTAAAGGTCATTAGTTCATTTGCTTCTCATAAATCCCTTAAGGCAAGTTTTAATGTTAAATTATCACATAGAAATTTTCTATAGGAGCTGCAGGGCAAAAACACCTGAAAAACTAATGTCTCCAAAGAAAGAACACGTTTCTAGAAGCAAAAAAACCCTCACTCGAATCGTGCTCGAAGCTAATACTTTTGCGAAAACTAAACAATTCGAAATAATGGAAACTGAAACTGTAGAAGAAAAGACAGAAATCGCAATAGAATGTACACCAATGAAGTCTTCTAAAGAAACACTAAGCTTATTGGACATCAATTTCTCGCCTATAACCAACAAATCAGTATTACAGAGTTCTTCAGATAGTATTTCTGATAGTACTCGCAAAGACGATAAAGATAACGAAGATATTTCAGCATTAAAACCTTTACCTTCGTTTTCGATAAACGAACCTTACCTAGAAAAGTCTGTACTAGTTAGCTATGAGAGCAGTGTAGCCGATAATTCTAATATTCATGATGAAAATGCTGAACCAGACACGAGTAATATAAAGCTACCAGTCTTAACAACTACACTTGAAGATTTCGGCAAATCTGTACTAAAAAGTGTAGAAAGTAGTGTAGAAGAACCTAGGAATAAAGAAAAGGTACAAGTTGAAGAAAAAGTTGAGGTTGTTTCGGAAGTTAGAGGAAAGTTGGAAGAAATATTGAGTATCCCGTTCAAATTAAATAACACAGAAGAGACTAATGTAAATAGGGTTGAAACCTTTAGAGATGTCTCTAGCATAATGACGAGTGATAGTGAGGCTGAGATTAAAGATAATTGGAAATCTCAAATGGAGAAACAGGCGAGGGTTCAAAGAGAGAAAGAGGTTATGGTGGAGATTGAAAGAGGAATAAATGAGATTGAAGGGGAGATGTCAGATGATTGTAGAATTGAATCTGACTCTGGGGATGGAGAAATTGAAGAAGAACAAGATAATGAGACTGATAGCTCTGGTGAAAATGATGAACAAGATAGTGATGAAGAAGATAGTGATGAAGAAGAAAGCAATGAAGAAGAGGTATGTTAAAGCTTTTCTGATTTTAATTATTTCACTATAATATATTAAATTCACTTAACTTATTAAAGCGGCATTGCACTTTTATCTGTACCATACGTACACATATAGTACATCTAGTGGAATGCGGAGAACTGTAGTATTAGAACCGCCTATATGTAGTATTAAAACGTAATTTTAGCGCTATATTATGTGTGGACTCCGCCCTTTGAAAATAGATTTTATTCACCTCTTATTGCTTTGTTTACAGGAATCAGAAGTAGATGACGACGATGAAGCGGAAGTAATATCTATCGCTGATTCCGATGAGTCAACAGATAAAGATAGACATCAAATAGATAAAAAATCCACAAATGCGGTATCAAATGAAGATCTACATCAAACGGATAAAACATCACCAGATGCGGTATCAGATGAAGATACAGATCAAATTGATGAAAAATCAACAGATGCGGTACCAAATGAAGATCGGCATCAAATAGATAAAACATCACCAGATGCGGTACCAAATGTTGACAGATGTCAAATAGATGAACCATCATCTGATACGTTTTCGGAACCAATTATAGTCCAAGAATTTGAAATAATACCTACAGATTTTGTCTCAAAGCAAGCGGTAGAAACAGACATAGCAGATGAATATGAACAAACAGTTTTGGAGACTGAATCGGTAATGGAAGAAAATTCAACGAATCCATTAGACCAAGCTCAAATGTTATCAATGCTCACTGATGACAATTCTGCTGTTGGTTCAGATCAATCTAATTTGAATATAGTTGAAGGAGGTGATACAAAAGACAGTGGTGATGCGATGGAGATAGGTAAGATTGTAATTATTTTTATCCTTACTCTAAATTACAAATGTGATAGTGAGTGTGACTAACTTCTTCTTCTTAGCATTTGTCCTGTCTTACGCCAGGGTCCGCAATCTGTCTATCTATTTCTTCTTTACGAATTTACCACTTAAGAACAAGTATGAAATTCCAAGCGGACAAATACGGCCAACAGCTAGGTTTTAAATAACAATCTTGAATTAACATTCAAGATTTTTATTAATCAAAATACCGAGTTGGACGTGAGTTACTCACAAATTAGTCAGTATTTTGATTAATTTCTTAAACTGGTCACTTTCAAGTAAAGATTTTTATGTAAACCTGTGAAGATGACACTGCCATTGTCGCAATTAGAATGCCAGAAGCCTACTTTGTCGTATTAGTTTACAAATTGCGAAAAACCAAATTAAATATGAATTTCACGGGCAGAACTGTGTCTTCCACCTTAACGTGTTCATTTAAACACATTACGGATATAACAGATTTATGTAAATAGTTAATTTTATTGAATTTTATCCTGAAAATATAAAAATTGTCTTTTTTATAGATCAATCTACACAGTCGAAAGTGCTAGTTGTGAAAATACCATATCTCGATATAAGTAGCCTTAAACAACCGGATTCAATTACAGATTTGGATATTGTTGACGCAGGAGCTCCAAAAATTGCATCTAAACCTGAAAAGACTCGATCAACACCTGCAATGCAATCTGAGGCTGAAAAGACGCCAGAAAATGAAGTTTCCACGCCACCTTCTAGAAGACGATCCAAAACACCAACTTCTACAGAAGTTAGAAGAATACTAACTCGTCGAGTGTCGAAAGAACTGGGCGAAGATGTATCCATGATAGATGAAGAAGTTCTAACACCTAGACGACGTTCCACGCGTTCTAGAAGCAAGAAGGATGATGATAACATAAGTGTTGCTTCTGACACGTCCGTGAAATCCTCGGCAAGTAAGGGTGAAGAGGCAGGCGATGTGAAAAGTGTAAGGAAACGACGGCAGTCTGTTTTAAAGCCGGAGCTAACTGTAATTCCAGAGGTTTCCACTGAGGAATCGAAGATAGAAACATTGGAAGATCAAGATTATTCCAGTGCCAGAAGGTGAGTCTAAAATCATGTCCATCCGTACCTCTGTTGCAGCGTGATTGAAGGACAAACCAACGAACTTCACTCACAAGAACACTAGATGATGAATGCGACTTCGTCCGCGTGGATTTAGTTTTTAAAAATCCGTTGCGGCGTGATTGAAGTGCAAACCAACAAACAAACACACTTTTGCATTTATAATATTAGTATGATGCGACAGTGTTTGTTTGTTGGTTTGTCCTTCAATCACTCTGCAACAGAGCTACGGATAGACGATTTAACATCTTAACTAGTCTTGGAAATATTGAGGTTTAAAGTTTCCTGTTAGACAAAGAGAGCGCTACTGAACTATGATGTCACAAGTCAGTTGCTCCATACGCTCAAATTTCGTTTTAGTAAGAGACACTATATGTGTCTTACTTAAGCGAAATTTGAGCCAGTTAAGAAAGTAGAACCAGAGTCACCGACATAGCTAAGCGAGTCGCGATACTGAAGTGGAAATGGGCGGGGCACATAGTTCGAAGAGCTGATGGTCGTTGGGGTCCCAAGGTGCTGGAGTGGCGACCCCGCACCGGGAAGCGCAGTGTTGGCAGACCAGGTGGACCGACGACATCAAACGAGTCGCAGGGAGCCGCTGGATTCAGGCGGCGCAAGACCGAGGCCTGTGGAAGTCCATGCAAGAGACCTTTGTCCAGCAGTGGACTTCTATCGGTTGATAAAGAAGAAGAAGAAGAAGAAAGTAGTCCGATTATCAACTAATTTGTGAGTAACTCACGTCAGACTCGATACTCGGACTAATTTCTTAAACTGTACACTTACAAGTAAAGATTTTTATATAAACCTGTGAAGGTGATACTGCCATTGGCGCAATTAGAATGCCATAAGCCTACTTTGTGGTATTCGTTTATAAATTGCGAAAAACCAAATTAAATTTGAATTTCGCGTGCAGACCCGTATAAGCGTTTCTTCTCTGAGAGGAGACCTGCGCTCAGCAGTAAGCCGATGATGCCATGCTGATGATTTTCGTTTTAATTCAAAGACTGACAAGACGCCAGAAAACTATGCTGGATTCGCTGCGCGAGGCACAGAGCCCACGCACGCTGCGCCGTAGGACGCGCATGGCCTCGCGCGAGGCAGGCGACGATGCGTCCACTCACTCCGACCGCGAAGGTACGGCGAGCATTAATTGTTTTTTACTACGCGTAGACCGAAATATAATAAATAGAATTACTTACTGATGTTACGATTAAAGTCGGGCCAACGAATCGAGATACCAGACGTAAACATTACGTCATAGCGACACGCAGCAATGAAAATAAAGTCTATCTCTTTCTATCTTGTTTGTTTGCTATCTGCCGCACGGCTCACGGTTACAATGCGTAAGGGCAAAGCAGGTCATTAAAACATTTGGGCGGCCATTTGACTATTATCTTATCTCATTCCGTGTCCTGAAGCGCTCGGGGTGATACATAAATTTCGTTCGTTCTCTGTTATTTCCTGTTATTATTTTCTTTCATTATTGTTAACTGTTACTGGTTTTAAAGTTATTTGTTGTACTGGTTATTGTTTTTTGTTTTATTTGTTTTGTTGGCTATGGAACCTCAGCCAAGTACATCAAGAGGAACACCCTTTAATTGGTCGACATTTGGTCGAGCATCCACCTATCTTTGATACCCTGGCCGTGCTGTTCACCCGTCTCCGAACTCTTCAATCATCAGCTCTCTCCACATTTTTTCTTCGACCTCTATACGACACCATGCGTGAAAATAAATTTTTTCATACAAAATTTTTCAGGAGAGGGGTCGAAATTTAAAGCGCCACAGCTCGGCCGCCATCTTGTTTTTCCAATTTTTTTCACTTATTCCGTTAATTGTTCACTAATTTCTGCAATAATCCCGAGTTACAACGAAATCGGTTGGAAAACAAAAGAGTTGTGAGAATCGCGTCGGCCGCCATCTTGTTTTTCCAAAATTTCATAACTTTCCCCAACTCAATTCCCGCACCCGAACACATGTCCCGAACGTCATTATATCGATTTCCGTCTCCTTCTAGGAGAACAACCCTGTCAATGAGTGAGTCAGTCAATCAGTCAGTGAGTGGTAATCGAGCTATTTATATTATAATTTAATAAGTAATAAATAATTATATAAAATTTAATACTTTTATATATAATAATAATTATCAAAATATAAATTTATTTTACATTTTAAAAATTTGTGTAAGTAAAAAAAGGTTACAAAACCCTGCATAGGCGAATGAGGTTTGTTTACGTCTGGTATCTCGATTCGTTGGCCCGACTTTACTAACTTTATTTTACGTATAAAAAAGGCCATCCACAGAAATATATTCATAATTTTAGAACTGTTATGCTAAGGGTACGAGTCAGTGGTAGAGTGCAATATTCGGCTGAAGGCCATCAGTTTACATATTATATCTGGAGTTGTCCAAAATTGGTTTTTTAAATTTGAATTTAATTAACAAGGATGGTTTTAATGTAGTTGGATAAAGATCCCAAAAGGCTTCTATCAAAATAATTTACAGATTTTTTAAAGCCTCCGATAATAAAAAAAAAATTTTGTTTTGACTCATTTTTTTGCTTGTGATTTGTCGTAATTCCCTGTTTCATGTGATTTATACACCGGTAAAAAACTGAAAATATTATTCTATGTAAGTTGTCAATGTCAGATGATTGTCAGGAACAAATAATTTCATTTTCGAATAGGCAGTTCAAAAGTACCTAGTCGTAATTCCTAGTTCCTGGTCTGTGATTCCTAGTTCCATGGTTCGAAATGACATGTATTTGGTTCAAAATGACATTTACGTGACATTAACCGGTGCCAGATTTGATAGTCTATAGATTATAAAAGTTTTTAGTGTTACCATCCATTGAAAAATATTTTCTACAAACGGTATTTTTCATAATTAATTTAAAAAAAAACCGAGGACTATAAAATTATTATTTTTATGGCGTTTAATTTTATTATTTTTTCTCTTTCACGTGATGACAGTTTGGTTCTGGTTAATGGACACTCAGAATAAAAAACCACCCTCCATACTAAACTGGGACATGTCTTAATTACGTTCAGTAACTCAAAAGGCTCTGACAGACGGATGGACGGACAGACAAACAGACGGACGGACGGACGGACAAGTGCAAATTCATTCAAGTAGACTAAGAGACCTCGCTTCGCTCGGTCAAAAATGCCTCATTTTTTTAGATTAACTTTAAATAACTAGTATCCTTCCTAAGCTTTTACTTTAATTATTTTATTTGGAATGTGCATTTTCACGGATTTTTGTTTCTGATTTATTCGAAAAGGGGTAAGCGTGCCCCTTTTCCGTTCTATCTTGGTATATTTCTGTGATGCCTCATGCCATCTGTATATTGCGACAGGAGAAATGGCTGAGTACAACAATATTGTTTTTGTTGAATTAGAAATTGTTTATACAAAGTTATTTTTGCTGTCGCGCCAAATTCACAATAGTGTCTTTTGTACGTCAAATAAGTTTGGTAATCATAAACATGTTTATTTGAGAGTATTTCGCTTATTGCCTTTAGAATATGGACGCATTAATTACCTCGTGATAATGAAACGATAAAAAAAACTCCTTTGTAAGGTAAAATGAGAGCGCGCGCATCCCATAATTACGTTGTCTCGCTTGCTCTGACGCGATTCTTATAGTTGCGTCGTTTTCGAATTGTGGTACCGCATTGAGCTGCGGTGGGCTTGTAATAAAACATCATATTGACGGTTGTTCTGCATTCAAAACATCGAATGTAATGTAAAAAAAATATAATTATTATTAAACATAAGAAAACCTGTAAAAACATACTAAAAACTTCAATTGTTCTCGCATCTAGGGCATCTGGATGAAATCCACTTGTTGTAGTGATAAAATGTACTTGTACACATCCTTTCTATATTTAAGTTTAGTTTTTAAGTCTGTTATGTGCAGAATAAATAAGATATTATGTGTATAATATTTTATTTTTAAGCTTTTTCATGTTGTGAATTCTGAATGACGTCAACATGTATGTTTATTTGCTAATATTTTCAAATTTCTGTTTAATTAGAATAGAATTCCCATCTTCTGTAGATTCCTTAGTTAGTTACTTAGTTAGATACTTAGTTCCTTAGTTAGATACTTAGTTGATATTTACCATAGTAAGCAATTATAATAATTATATTCTCAGCTATATATTGTTTGCATGATTTAATTTGTGTCACAAATTTTACAAATTCGAGTAATTTTATACGAAAGCCAAGATATTATACACTGCTATTATTACACTTTTATTACACATTTTTACTCTCATAAAATATGTTAATTCAAAAAAATAGTAACATTTTTTTATTTCTGGTAACTCTGAAAGATAAGATCATTAGATAATATCCGAAATGTGCCTACGCAGTACTCTTTTAATGCGTATATTTCGAAAATCGCAAATGAGTCATAGAATTCCAATAATAATATGAGAAACCGGAAACGAAATCTTTGCTTGATTTAAGTAAATGTATTGTTTTTTTTTTTAAGGAAATCCAACAAAAATAATTAGAATCTTAGTATAAACGCAAATATTTCTAAAAAAATTGTGTATCTTGGTTTTTTAGTAGAGTTGAATATAGAGAAGTGAGCGAACAAAACGTCCATTTTAGGTTACATTATTTGAGAAATCAATAAAAACAAAAAATATGATATGTTCTCTATTAGGAACATTTGATTTATTTTTTAACGTTTAGAAATAAAACAATGAATTTATTTTATGCCACTCAGTGTTGCAAGTACATATATGAAATAAATAAAATAAATAATTGAATAAATTAAATATTGTACACCACGTAAACAAAAAAAAGGATAGTGACGTTTTGTTTGTTTCATACTTACCCGTATCATAACCCGTAATTTTTGTCGCTAATATTAACTTGTGTGACGCTAACTCATTAGGTTCTGTCGAAACGGATTCTTCCCGAGCGTCGCCCGATTCCACTTCTACTACCAGACCGCGAGGTAAGTTTGCATGAAACATTATGCCTTTCATGATGTATGGTGTAGCATGGTGCGAGAAGAGGTAGAAAGTATCTCATTTTGTACCATATTGCAGTAATCATAAGGTTCAAATCACGAAAACTTCACAACCTTGTGCACCCTTCACCGCTTTACCACAGAACTTCGAAAAATCGTAAGCCTTGGCACCCTTACGTGGTTGAAATCCAGCCTAGTCGCACAAAACGCTTCAGTTCAACGTTTTTGAATCGAACCGCTAAGGTGTGGAACGCACTTCCAACATCTGTGTTTCCGGCCACGTATAACCTCAGTACTTCAAGGCAACAGTGAATAGGCATTTTCTAGGCAAGCGCGCTCCAACCTAGACCTCATCAGTGCTGTCCAGCATTGATTGTCGTTAAGCGCAAGCCTATCCCGAAAAAGAAAATAATTTTTTTTTTGAAAAAGGTGTGAATTTGAACCCTATGATTGTAACAATATGGTACAAAATGAGTTCTGTTCTATTGCCTGTATCCCGCACCATGCTACCACCGCAAATAGTAGAGATTATTAGGGCTTCCAAACAAATGTACATATTATCGGTGTATGTATGTTTGTGCACACATTTCACCGAAACTATTAATCGGATTATGATCATTCTTTTTTTATTTGCTTACATTTACTCCAACTTGGGAACGGTAAAGGATTCATCAAAATCGGTTCAGTAACTTTAAAGATAAAGAAACTTCCCCTTTTCAGTTATTCTTTATTTCGGTCTATTGAAATCGGTTTGATTTTCCCTAAAATATAATAGCTTGTTTATTTTACATTGGTGAAATCGGCCCTTAGTGTTTCACTGTTCATATCTTAAGATGCTGGTTTTATGTTTATGTAAGAATAACTCTTCATAATTGTTTCTAGCGCGGCTAGCGCGGGCCGCCTCAGAGTCGAAGGCGTCGCCGAGACCCGTTAGAGCTACGAGGAGAATCTCCGTTGATATCAGTAGGCACTTTTTTATTTATCAACTTCAAAAAATTTAAAAAATATGTTACCTACTAGCACACAAATAAATCACTAAGGGTGAGAGATCTATAGATTGAACTCTCACTCAGCTCAGACTCAAGACTGAGTTAAACCGAGACGGATTTGTGTCGGGATATATTTGTGTCTAATTTTAACTTTATTTTGAGTCTTGAGCAGAGCCAGACAGCCTGGCTCTGCTCAAGACTCAAAATAGACTCCAGAGTACGATCTATAGATCTCGGCCTAAGTACAATTCTCTTTAAAATGTAGTTACAGTTTTTGCAATTCACGAAGGCGAGTGAGCTTTACTCGTGGTTACTTCGTGTACATGCACATTGCATAAGTGTGCGTGCCTGTCAAAGCCTAGGTGGGAGCGGGCAGGCGCGAGCATTGCGCTCGCTCACACTTATACAGATACGACACACACACTACCATAAGTCAGTCGCCCTCGTGAATTGCAAGAACTATACGTGATTGTGTACCACAGATTTAGCCAGTATTCTTTTTGAGTTGTCCTCTGTAATGTGGTGTACAGTAAAATTATATATTCATTTATACTTAAGTTGCGGGTATAGTGAAATATTTTCCAGCGTCGGCCATTGATAGCGCGTCCCCAGTCAGCCCGGGGCGCAGTCGCCGCGCGTCGTTCACCCGCGCCTGCGAGGCGATACACACGCCTCGGCACAAGCGGAATTCCACTGAGGTTACGGTAAGTTAAAAAAATCAAGAGTGAATAGGTATTGTCTAGGCAAGCGCACACCATGTTAGGCTGAATCTTCACTTACCATCAGGTGAGATCGCAGTCAAGCGCTAGTCTATGTAATAAAAAAAAAGATATTTAATTTGATGACAAGTCTGCTCTTTGTTGTAATCTCACCTTGTGGCACAGAAGATACTCTCCGCAAGATAATTTAAATAAATAGCGACTCTTACTACCACACAATAAAGTGTAATTCAGGTCGCACAGCGCTAAATTAGCTACAGTTATATTCATCTAGATCTAGAAGTTGCCTGTCTATCGCGTAACTCATCCCTTCTGACTTATCCCTTAGTGTGTTTGGGCTCATTAGAATGGTCTCAGTGAGTAGGGTATTACATACACGATGATCGAGGATCGATGAGGATCTGATGATGGACAAAAACTGGGTAACTGGATGTCATGTTAATCGTACTTAGTCCGGCCATAGATTCACATGTCGGTGGTATTCTAAATTTTCAATTTACATTGTTTTGCTTTTCCCTTTTTGTTCTAAGTGAGGTTAACTGTGAGGGAAAAGTAAACCAACCTTGCATATTGTCGCCGAATACGAAGTATCGATAGACGACTGTTACGGACCTCAGTTGCCCAGACGAAAGTTGAGCGAGCTAGGGCCCATCAGTAGCCCCTCAACGGGCAACAGGAGGGTCGGGCCCAAAGTGACCGATGGAAAAATTATATAATCTTAGCGTATCTTTAGTACTCACCTGAGGTTTCCGCGGTGGGTTCTTCCAAGGTACCTAGAGGCGTAAGTAGGTGTAGTGTAAGGTGTGATGAGAGAGTAGTGTAGTCGTGTATGCCCCTGGGCACTCGGTGTCGCCCAGTGTGTGGCCGCCCTTCGGAAGGTCCAATTCGTTCCACTGTTTCAGCTCTGCTGCACTCTGCTCAAGTTCTCAGTAGTATGATAAATGCACTATACACAACATACTTTAATGTTTTTTATATCACAAGTTTCTAGGAGAAATCGTTCGTTCGACAAGCAATCTGTATCACTTCATATACACCAATGTTCTATGGATTCGTCTCCAAAAAAGGGCACCCGCGACGGCGTGAAACTAGTCCGCTATAGCGCCAACTCCCCAGGGACCACTATTAACACGCGGTGCCAGCCAAAAAGTGGGCGGCTTCAAAGATGGCGGACAACGATAATGTTCAATGAATTCGTTCAAGGCACGCGCGACTACGCAAAACTATTAACAGCGCCGACTCCCGAAGGATCACGAATTCCGCACGTACACCAAAGGTCTACCCGGACCGCGATATCTGTAGAATCGCCGAACAGCAAAATGGAGGACAACTTATTGCGTTTTACAAACACGCGTTCTAACAAGCACAAACGGCGCGCGCGAGCTGTCTCTCGTTCAGGAAGCGAATGTGTAGCAATGAGCGGGAGGCCAGCTCTCATTGGCTGAAGCGCGGCGGCGCGGCGACGGTCATTTCAAAGGCGATTCAATTGTATTAAAAACATTTCGTTTCTATAACAAGTTGACAATACCGCCGTCAGAGATCCCGGCGTAAACAACGACGTATAGTTATTTGTTCAACAAGATAGCAGTTTTTTTTTTGTTGCGAGTGTCTAGTTTGAATCCTGAGTGTAGTGAGGGATTCAAAGGCACAAGATACAAAAATCTTTGCTATCGTGTGATACATACAACTTTTCACCTCAATAGCGAAAAAATACAAGATGTAAGAAAAATATTTATTGAAACGCTAAAAAATTTTTACATTCATATATAGTACGTACTTATATATGATAAAACTTTTTCTTTTGTTTCCCCGTGCCATGTATTATTCGTTATTTGGCTGCATTCGGAATTGTGTCATTCATAAAAAAAATAATAGTAATTAATTAATTTTAATTCTTCTTAAATCTTTTACGTTTCATGTTGTTTACCAGCAATTCAACAGATTTATAAATTTTAACAAAAAATTAATAGTTTAAATAATAAATTAGAAAATTTTGATGAAATAAAATGTATACAATATTTCCGAACTTTTCTTGAGAGGATGAATTGAATAAGGGTGTGTTCTGAAATACACTGCGAGCACTGCTCAGTGCTCTGAGGTGAAAAATTCGTTTCCGTTATAGACTGCCGGTACACTGCCGCAGTACCCTAGGGAAATGTATGACCTCTTAACTCGCTGCCATTTTTGTACTGTGAGCACTGGCGCTTTCGATGTAAGGTGCTCTCAGTACTTTGATCACGTGATCAAAAATAGAAGAGCGCCTAGAGATTTGAAAAAAAATGGAGATGACAGTATACTGGACTGCGTTCTGTTTTAAACAGTAACCAGTATAGCAAACTAAAAAGGAACGACTTCACAGTATTACTGGATTGACGTCACACCTTACAGTGGTCCAGTGTACTTCGGAACACCCTAAATGACAATCCAAAACGTTCTAAATTCAAAACTTTTTCTCACTGAGTGAGCAAAAACAACTTTCGCTCACTGATTTTGGGCAGCAAAAGCGCCCTTTTTGAGCTAGTGAGGTGAAAAAATTATTTTTAATTATTTATTTGCCAGCAGAGTCAGAAGAGCTCCCCGGCGTCGGAGGCCCCGCCCACCCCGGCGAGCGCGGGCCGGCGGTCGCGTCGCGCCTCCGCCAACCAGAAATAACCCGCTACGGGACCAACACGTGAGGTATAGCAAACTGCAAAATTGACTACAAACTTTTACAGGCTTTAAAACGAAAAACGGTTTAAAGAGTTTTCATGTAAAAACAACACAAACTCGTTTCAATAGCATGTATTGCCACCCCTTGCCCTGATTGTAACCTTCATCCGGTTCTTCATAGACCTTATCAATTACTATGGGATACCGTCCCACTCCTCTTGTATAGCCACTTTGTTCCTGGAGGGTTTCTGGGTGGGGTATGACCTGCCCTGACCCTTCTTTTAAGTTCTCCCCTAGCGACATAAACATTTTGGAAATATCGTGTTTCAAACAGAAAAGCGTGGGGTGGGTCGATTTTTTTGCACGCAAGTGTATTGTAATCTAATTTTCCTTAGGGCGTTAATTCACTGCACGGCTCCGGTACGACGCCGTAACGGACAGTGCTCAACGACGCGACACTGGAGTTTCATTTACTAGAAACGCACTTGACTCCGAAGTCAGAGGTGCGTACCCGGGATCGAACCTGCGACCCCCCGAATAGGAGACCACAGTTCTAACCACTAGGCTATCACACCTGTTTGCGCGCGTTATAATATCTACTTTAGATAACATCTCAACATCTCCCACGAAGATCTCTGTGGAGATAGGCCGCCGTGATGGTCAGACAATTATTATTAATAATAATAGTGACATAAACTTTTTTACAGGTGCAAGAGTTGCGGCAGCCACGTTATTACTGATTTAATTTTCATTTTTCTAATTGTTTTCTACCAATCAAAAAATATTGTTAATTAATATATTAAGGCGGTCGCATTTGTGATTTACATGATGAAATAAAAATTAAGTATAAAAGTTGCAAAGATTTTTTATTATTCATTATCATCGTACCTATCGTACCATCGTACCATCGTACTCCCTAAGAACAAATTTCCAATAAATATTCAGTCAGCGATTTTTTGAACATCACAATTGCTAAACAGGATAATTCCGCCAAAGTATCGTTTTAGGTGGAATGACTTTAAATGAAATGCTACTTATTAAGGAAACTAACAATGCATGATAATTACCACGCTTCGGACTTATTTTGAGATCACAGACATGATTTTATTAAATAACTTATTTAAAAACGAGATATCATCACAAATGTCTATTCTATACAATATCCGATATTTTGTTGCAAAAATGAACATTTCGGGCGGTAAACTTTGTATTAGGAAATAAAATACAATTTAAAAACCATCACCTAAATACCTACCCGAAATGTGCATTTTATTCTTTCGCTAAAATTATTTGGAATAGCCCTTTGTGTCAATACATATCTTAAAACTGCACGATGTCACTTAAAATGTAATAAATGCTCAGTTTTAATGCATCACAAGCAAAAATAAATAATAAATCATCTGCTAGTTGTATGTTAGTAAACTGCATAATATTTCACAAATAATTTATAAAATATTTTCTTTTTATGTTTCGAAGTAAAATTCAAAACAAAAGCGTTAATAAAATACTTGTGTGACATTTTTATTATATTAATTATTAATGTCATGTCATGTGTTTTATTTTTTACAAATTAAACTTTATTTTGGTAAGTAATATTTTATCTTTTCTCATCTTCTTGAATACTTTTAAGTGATCTTATATGAAGTGACGCGATCGCTTGATAAGAATTCGACAAACCTACGTCTCCTAAATTAACGTGTGGTAACAAAACTTCCTGTGATTTTGGCTTATCGGGCGTATTTACTAGATTTACGCAAATCTGTCTATCCTCCGGTTTGAGTAAAGTCTCATCTGTACAATCTACAACTTCCCGTTTTCGCCTCGGTATAACGTTTCCATTTGCTATATTACTCAATATGTCATCCGCTTTAAACTTAATAGCACCATTTTCTTTGCGTTTGATCGGTTTATTTATTTCTTCTTTATTTTCGGTTTTAACTACAGGAACATTTTGTACATTTTCATCATTTGATTTGGATTCACCGTTTTTGTTAATTTGGGTATCTTCGCCTTGTCGATACGATTTTGGTTCATCTGGTAAATGCGAATGTGCATTATTAGTCATTTCGAACTTGTTTCCATTTACTTCATTTTCTACAGGATTTGGTTGGTTTTTAAACTCTTGCTCTGGGATTAGTTGTAAATTGTTAACTTCTAATAATTTATTATTGCTTGGCACTTCTCTTTTAATACTTTGTTTATCTAAATTAGTACTTTCAATATTTTGTTTCATATTTTCAAGTACAGAATTTTTAATTGGTGCTTTGATTACTGGAAGAGCATTATCTTTTTGAGCTACATTATTAATAACTCCACTATTGACCTCTCTGTTCTTTTCAAGTTGTTCATTCTTTTTCTTATCCATTTGTTGGATGGCATCCAAAGTTTTCTTAGCTTCACTAACAATATTATTTACAGCTTCATTCGCTATATTTTCCGCAGGTTTTGCATTCTCAGCTTTAATATCGACTGGTTTATCGGAAACACCACTTAAGCTCTGAATAGCTACGCTAGCAATTTTCTGAATACTTTCAACAGCTATCTTTTTGGCTTCTATGCTGTCAATTTCCTTTTTATTTTGCTGCAATTCCTTTTTCGCTTTATGTAGTTCATCTAGAATCTCTTTTTGCTCTTTAATAAGTTCTTTTTGTTCTTGACCGTGTTGTTTGATAGTCTCTATTAACTGTTGTTGTTTTATCATATCTAGTTTTTGTTGGTTTGCTTGTGCTTTTTCTTCCTTTGGCTGTTCAATTTTCTCAGGTATTGGGATTTTGTCTTCAATCTCACTTTTACTAACACCATTAACTTGTTTTTCACCATTCATTTTTGATATCACGTTCTTTGGATGTGATAATGAATCTTTGATATCAACATTTGGCACTTTTTCATCTCGCTCGTGTACAGGGAAAATAATTGGAAGTTTTTCATTAGAGTGAGATTCGGGTGGAACGGGGTTTGGCGGTTGTACTTCTGAATCCTTAAGTACTGGTTTAACTATTTCATTTACATCTTTTTGCAAAACAGGGTTATTTTCGAGTTGAGGCTGGGCCATCACTTCTGTAATAATACAAAATGAACAATATTTAAAAAAAACCCCCAACAGATTGATTCATATTTTAATTATTATTAGCAAATCAAGATAGATAAGGCGTCAAGGCGCTTTTTTGTTGAATCTATTCAGAATCGCCTTGTAAAATTATTGTGGAATTAGCGAACAAAAGCGCACTCGTCTACACTTTATCTCTCGTTTTTTGGACTCTCTTACACATAAGTAAAAATCTCTTTAAAATTATAATTGTCAAACAAAACCGATGGAATCATTTTAACACAAATACAAAATAATATTGTCCCATAGATTGCTGAAAAATTTCATTCAAATTTTTACCACTCCACATAGGTATATGTGACTGAGAAATGGCATCAGTACCTTCGGATTTCTCCATTTTCTGGAAGAAGTCCTCGACAATCTTGTCGATGCGCTCCTGCGTGATGTGTTTGTCGTCATACTTGTCGCGCGAGTTCTCGGCCGCCTGCAGGTTCGCGTACGTGCCCAGCACGAGGATTATCAGGCCCAGCCCTAACACGAACTGGAAAGAGACATTACTTGCTTATTTATGTCGCCAACTTGAGTAAAATGGCTACTTTTTACTTTTGAAAAACAGAGGTTTCTCAAGGAATTTTTAAAAACCTTATTTATATCGACGACTTGCGAGGGTAAAATGGCTAGGAAAAACAAAAGGTTTGTCGAGGGATTTTTAAAAACTTAACTCCATGGGTACAAAATCTAGTGATGATATTATAATCAATAATCAATAGAGTAACTTTATGCATGTAATTTTTTATGAATTCTTTACTTCACCATAGTACAGGAAAAATTGGTTGTCTGTAAAGTCGGTTTACAGACGAGTTTTACGTAACAACGTCATTAAGAAACATTGATGAAAAATTGCATACTTTTATAAATTGAATTGAATTATTATATCACTGAACTATCATTATTTTGAATACAAAGAAAGAGTTTATTGAAAATTACAATTTTCTCTAGTCACAAGCCAACGCTTGGGCCGATCGTGCCTCTCTATCGCTTGTTCCGCGCTCTCGCTTCCACGCGCAGGCTCAGGCGGAACGTGACACTTTTTCGTGCGTGCAGCCGATGTTCATCGATTTATAAGACGACATCACGTCAAAAAGTGTATCATTAATGAAAATGTTCATCATCATCATGAACAACCCATCAACGGCTCACTACTGAGCGCAGGTCTCCTCTCAGAGAAGGGTTATAGGCTATAGTCCACCACGCTGGCCCAATGCGAATCGGAGGACTTCACACATCTTGGAGAACATTATGAAGAACTCTCAGATGTGCAGGCTTCCTCACGATGTTTTCCTTCACCGTTGAAGCAAGTGATATTTAATTGCTTAAACGCACTTGACTCCGAAAAGTCAGAGGTGCGTACCCGGGATCGAACCTGCGACCCCCGAATAGGAGACCACAGTCCTACCCACTGCTTCAATGCTTTCGGCAATGAAAATGTTAAATTACATAAAATATATAAATATTTTTAAACTTCACATTAAAAAAAAATGTGAGCCATCGTGGGACGCCTGGCAGATGTGAAACATCGACATTATTTTGTAAAAGTAATATGCAGAAAAGAACAGATTGTGATAGGAACTAAATATGTCACTAAGTATACATATAATAATACTACCCGTACCCCTACCCCTACGACTACCACTACCCTACCCCTACCCCACCCATAACCCTACCCCTACCCCGACCCCTACCCCTACCCCTACCCCTACCACTACCACTACTACTACTAAACAGATTGTGATAGGAACTAAATATGTCACTAAGTATACATATAACATCGCATGCCGTGGCGAGGCGTCGCCACGCGAGAAATCTGTTTTACGTGCCGCTATAGATGTTTCACATCAAAAGCAGGTGAGTTCACCTTGGCTAGCAGCCTCTCGTTGGTGTTCTTGTAGGTGACGTTGAGGAAGGCGGCGGCGGGGAACACGAGGCAGACCAGCACGCCGATGGTGGCGCCCAGCAGCCCCAGCACCAGCTCGATGGTGGGCAGCAGCAGGCTGACGCACAGCGCGCAGCCCACGATGCCCAGCGTCAGCACGCGGAACGGGGCTTCGGGGATGGACTGCGGCGCCAGGTGCTCGTGGTGCGTGGAGTGCGCCTGCCGACACGGCCGTACTGACGTGTGACGTGTGACCACTACCGGAATGTGGGGAGATCTATGTCCAGCGGTGGACGTCTATCGGGTGTTAACTAACGAAAACTGATATCAGGGAATTCAGTACTTGGTTCCTAATCTCTCAGCATTGGAATTTTTCAATTAATTGTAGCGACACGGCCGTACTGACGTGACCACTACCGGAATGTGGGGAGATCTATGTCCAGCGGTGGACGTCTATCGGGTGTTACTTACTAACGAAAACTGATATCAGGGAATTCAGTACTTGGTTCCGAATTTCTCAGCATTGGAATCTTTCAATTAATTGTAGCATCGGATTGTCCGTAATCTATTTCAACTTATTTTTAATTGTAATTGATAAACAACAAAACATGATAATCGATATTTAACACAAAACAGCAATGAACTAACTACATTTAAACATCCATACATGCTCGACTAGCTGTTTATCAAGCAGTTTATGATTGTATATGTAACTACATTATGTACAAACCGCCACGTGCGACGCGCAGTAGGTTACATCGTTTCTTAATTGCAGAGTGTTGTAATCGCAATATTTGCTATACATCATCATTCATCATTAGCAACCCATCAACGGCTCACTACTAAGCGCAGGTCTCCTCTCAGAGAAGGGTTATAGGCCATAGTTCACCACGCTGGCCGGACTTCACACACCTCCGAGAACATTATGAAGAACTCTCAGATGTGCAGGTTTCCTCACGATGTTTTCCTTCACCGTTGAAGCAAGTGATATATATATTTAATTGCTTAAACGCACTTGACTCCGAAAAGTCAGAGGTGCGTACCTGGGATCGAACCTGCGACCACAGTCCTAACCACTAGGCTATCACTGCTTCACATTTGCTATACATTGCGTGCTAAAAATTGCAACCTCGGTAAACCGGTATCTTAGTAGAACAGTGGTGATAACCGTTCTATCTCGATATATTTTTGCGTCCTCAACAGTGAAGTATCATCGTATGCTCACCCTCCTATACAGGAACGAGTAGAGGCTCGCGCGGCACGGGAATATGATGAGTGGGAAGCTGAAGGCCAGAGACATGACGAAGCCCAGCTTGATCACGTCGCTGCCCATCGTTGGGCTTAAGCTCATCAGAATGTTGCCTGGAATCATACTAATATTATGAATCTCTATAGCGCAATGGTTAAGGTGGATAATACGGGTCTGCCCGCGAAATTCAAATTTAATTTAGTTTTAAAATTTTAAAGAAATCAGTCAGAATATCGACTAATTTGTGAGTAACTCACGTCCAACTCGATATTCTAACTAATTTGTTAAACTGGACACTTTCAAGCAAATATTTTTATATAAACCTGTGAAGATGATACTATCGTCGCGTCGCAATTAGAATGCCATAAGCCTACTTTGTCGTATTAGTTTACAAATTGTAAAAACTAGTAAAAATACTTAAAAAAGAAAAATGGCATAGTGTTCTAAATATTTAAAAACATTATTTCAAAAATATAAATAAATTTCAGCCAAATACCCAATTGCCCAGAAAGAGAGTGACATTGGCACTTGTTATTCTTGGTTGAACTAACGATTCCCGCGGAAAACCCTAACTTCGCGCGACTGTAGTGGGCAAAAACTTCTTCTTTATCAACAGATAGACGTCCACTGCTGGACATAAGTCTCTTTCTTCCACAGGCCTCGGTCTTGCGCTGCCTGAATCCAGCGGCTGCTCGTTTGATGTCGTCGGTCCACCTAGTAGGAGGTCTGTCAACACTGCGCACTGCGCTTTCCGGTGCGGGGTCGCCAGTCCAGCACCTTGGGACCCCAAGAACCATCAGCTCTTCGAACTATGTGCCCCACCCATATCCACTTCAGTTTCGCGACTCGCTGAGCTATGTCGATGACTTTGGTTCTCCTACGGATCTCCTCATTTCTGATTTGATCTTGCAAGATTTGATACTCCGAGCATAGCTCTCTCCATCGCCCGCTGAGTGATCGTGAGCCTCAAAAAACTAAAACTAGTAAAAAAATATTCAGTCCAATCCAAGGTATTCTCTAGGTATCATACAATAGCGCAGTCACGATACGCGTCTGAGTGTGACAAACAATAAGTGTTTATGCTAATTTTGTGTACTGCATACGCTTTGTTATAATATAGACTGTCTGCATGTACAAGGCTTACGGTAGTAATACATACTGTTTATGGAAAAAGGTATTTGAATCGCATCAAACAGAACAGATAATGCAAAAGAACATGTTTTTGTGATAGGTTCCCTCACGTATGCCGCGGTATCCAATTCATCCCTTTACACATAGTGTCTCTAAAACTAACCTCGGTCACCATTCAATAATACCGCGGCTAAGTAGATTGTACAGAGAACTATCGGTCAAAGACAAGTCTATCGATTTATTCTGTGACAAAATCGAAAAATTCAAAGTTAAGGTTAAAAATGCTTTTTAAAGCATATAACATATTCATAGTCTCCATTACAAGCTTATTAATTTAACTTTTTGTCTAGTTTAATTTAGGTAATAACTTGTGTTATATATTTTGTAATATGTTTAAGTACGACCTATTTATAAATTTTGCATGATGTGGCTGCCTATAAGTGAAATTACATGTCTTTCACTACCTTATGTTTATGTTAAGTTTAAGTATATTTTACGTGTAATTTTGTTGGTTGTCCAAATAATTAAATAAATAAAAATAAATAAATAAATAAATAAATAGGTAAAATATGAACTACAATCATCTTCATCATTAGCAACCCTCACTACTGAGCGCAGGTCTCCTCTCAGAGAAGGGTTACAAGCCATAGTCCACCACGCTGGCCCAATGCGAATTGGCGGACTTCACACACCTTCGGGAACATTATGGAGAACTCTCGGATGTGCAGGTTTCCTCACGATGTTTTCCTTCACCGTTATAGCAAGTGACATTTAATTGCTTAAACGCACTTGACTCCGAAAAGTCAGAGGTGCGTACCCGGGATCGAACCTGCGACCCCCCGAATAGTAGACCACAGTCCTAACCAGTAGGCTATCACTGCTTTTTTACCACTAGACTATCACTATGAACAAAATTTTATGTTATCTTATCGTATTTTTTATTAAAACGAGTGTTCACGTTCAGTTTCGACCATATAACTAATAGTTATAGGGCTCTTCTTACCTGATATCTCTTGTGAGCCGAACGCGATGTATCCGAATATGCCGAGCGTGAAGTAAACGCCTGAGCATATATTGATGGCGTTTTTTGTCACTACGCACATCTTCTCTAGGGACAAAGATGGCAACGACTCGAATATCTCGAATAACTGTCTGGAAACAAAATAAAAAACAGTCTGATCAAGATTTGAACTTAGAGGTTTGTTTTAAGTCTGAGATCTATATATCGTACTTTGGCTCTGCTCAAGACTCAAGATAAGTTAAAATGAGACACAAATATGTCCTGACATAAATCTGTCTCGTTTTAACTAAGTATTAGTCTGAGCCGAGTGAGAGTGTCATATATAGATCTCACCCTGGCATTGATCTCAGTCGGACTATGAGGGTGAGGGAATGCAGAGTTCACCTGTGCACATTAGTTATAGACTACAGCATCTTAGAAATAAACCGAAAGCCGACAGTAAATATTTTTTAAGGTCTAGACTAGATTATCTAACTGAATATTTTAACTACACGATAGCAGTTTGGATGAAATCTTACTGCAGTTGATAGGTAGGCCATAGATTCCACTATCCCCAATATTCGGAATTTTTGGTCGCTCTTTTTCTGTTTAATTTTTGATTTACACTTAGTCTAGACACTCAGGGAAAGATCTATAGATGGCACTCTCGCTCAGCTCAGACTCAAAACTGAGATAAAACGAGACAGACATTTTAACTCTATCCTGAGTCTAGAGCAGAGCCAGAGTACAATCTATAGATCTCAGCCTAAATAATTAAACGTTCTGTTAAAGGTATTGGCTGTTTTGTGTATAGAGAGTAATTAAAATAATCCTAGAGAAAGGACTACTAAAAAAAATTGTATGCGCACTGTCCCTACCCCCAACAGACGTGGCACTATTTTTAATATTATTGTGACGTTCCACAAAAAGTCTAATAACAATGTACAGGCGACGAAAGGGCGGAGGGGGTCAGTCGAAGCGCGGGCAGCGCCCTGCGCGGTTTTTTCTCTGCGTCTCAGAAACGCGTCTGCATCCACAATAGCTTTGTTCTAGTTGGTTAATGCTTCTGTATGTTCGTTTTATAATTGTAAACTACTAAATTAGTATCTAAAAGTAAAACAATTCACTGAAAAATAAATACATAAATAAATCAAATTGGATTTGCATGAAAACTCTAAATCTACAGCAGATCCCCCTCCCTGGCTCAGTGGTGAGCGCTGTTGTCTTATAACTGGGAGGTCTTGGGTTCGATTCCCGGCGGGGTCAATTTTATAATTTCTGAATCGTCTCTGGTCTGGTCTGGTGGGAGGCTTTGGCCGTGGCTAGTTACCATCCTACCGTCAAAGACGTGCCGCCAAGCGATTTAGCGTTCCGACACGATGGCGTAGGTATAGAAACCAATTAGGGGTATGGGTCGAATTTTCCCTGCCATACCCCTTCCAAGTTAGGCTGCTACCATCTTAGACTGCATCGTCACTTACCATCAGGTGAGATCGCAGTCAAGGACTAGCTTGTCATCGAATAAAGAAAAAAAAAGATGTCAGAGTTTAAACTCATCGGGTTGCCACAATGTATTGAATGGGATACGTTTGAATTCTGTTGGTGGGTGGGGACGATTTTTTGCATGGTCACTTGTGTCAAGGGATTTACAACTTTACACTTCACGGCAACTTCTTCTTCTTATTATTATGCGGCTATGCAGGTCCTGAGGCCCTGTAGCACGTCGACCGTCGCCGGTCCATTGTGCTCGCCACTTTTTAAAGCTCCTCTCCGATACTCGTTGCCGCCAAGAACAGCAGCACTTTCTTGGCTGGGATGAGTGTAGCCTCCTCAGGGTGCACGATGTGTTTCCCTAGATGGATGCTTCGTTTATGACAACTTACGTCTGACAGAACAGCGCCATGGAGAATATCGGGACGCACTGCAGCACGCCCGAAGGCTTCCACAGCTCGATGCGGGACGTCCAATCCGCCGTCAACAGCTGGCCCGTAGCTTCCACTAGCACCTGTACAATAACACACATGTTTGAGACATAACACGTACAGTACCCGGCGATATATATTGCACATCGGCCTTTGGAATAAAACGCTATTTCTATACTATTGCAAGGAAAGCTAGCCAGAAATTCACGTAGTAATTACTGAAATCTCTTCACAATCGGCGAGCACATCACGTAACATATATAAAAAAAATGCAGTCGAACTGTGAATAGAATAGAATAGCGTTTCATTCCAAAGGCCGATGTGCAATATATATTGCCGGGTACTGTAAATTAATGCTTCTCCTTAGATACGTCATCATAATCATGAGCAACCCATTAACGGCTCACTACTGAGCGCAGGTCTCAGAGAAGGGTTATAGGACATAGTCCACCACGGTGGCCCAATGCGAATTGGCAGACTTCACATACCCTTGAGAACATTATGGAGAACTCGCAGGTGTGCAAGTTTTCCTTCACCGTTGAAGCATGTGATATGTAATTGCTAAAACGCACATAACTCCGAAAAATCGGAGGTGCGTACCCTGCAATCCCCCCAATAGGAGACCGCAGTCCTAACCACTAGGCTATCACTGGTTCTTAGATACGTAATTTTGGTTAATTATGGGTGTTCTCTTCATTATCACGTGAGCATTATGAGAATGGTCTATCAGTGCATATATAAATATATCAGTATACACTATTCAAATCTATTCTGTTCATATTTTAGCCATAACAATGTGCTGCAAACTGTAGCGCTCTTTCTTGACTTTTCCAAATTGTTTCTGTTCATAGTTAGGGCCTAAAAAAGTGTTGCAATTCGTAACATTGCACACACACTGGTCATAAAAAACTGTTGAAAATCAAGAGAGTTATTAATCTATTTAGTCAAACTATTAAACCAAATCATTAACAGTTCGTATTCATGTTAAACATGACTTACATTCCCCTTTCCCCTCCAAATAAACGTAAAGGTTGTTTTAAGAGTGGATACGACAATAGTGGACCGTCAACATTTCGGTATTTCAGTCTTCGCCTTGAGTGCCCACTGCCATGACCGTTTTACTATTGAGGCTATTACTACTTGTTTCAGTAGTATGTTTGAAAGGAACAGGAATGAACAACCTCAGTAGGTTGTTCATCCCTTGTTCCTTTCAAACGTAAAAACCTCAGTAGGTTGTTCATCCCTTGTTCCTTTCAAACGTAAAAACCTCAGTAGGTTGTTCATCCCTTGTTCCTTTCAAACGTAAAAACCTCAGTAGGTTGTCCATCCCTTGTTCCTTTCAAACTTATAAACCTCAGTAGGTTGTTCATCCCTAGTTCCTTTCAAACGTAAAAACCTCTTTAGGTTGTTCATCCTCTGTTCCTTTCAAACATAAACATCTCTATAGGTTGGTCATCCCTTGTTCCTTTCAAATTTAAAAACCTCAGTAGTTGTTCATCCCTTTTTCCTTTCAAACATAAAAACCTCAGTAGGTCGTTCATCCCCTGTTCTTTTCAAACGTAATCGCGCCTCACCTTGATGACTAAACAGAAATAAAACGCTATAGTCGCGGCGCTGACGTTGCTCAGGCTGTCGACGTTCCGCAACAGGCCCAAAGGCAGCACACACACCAGCGACACTATCACCATTATTGACGTTCTGTTAACAAAATAAAGGGTCATTCCATTATTCCATACTTGCCCATCACTATATGCATACTTAAAAGGGAGTGCATACCTACTCATAATATGTAATTTTCATCATAAAATGTATTTTAACCCCTGACAAAAAAGAAGGGTGTTATATACCGTGTTTGTTGTTGACGTGTGTATCTGTGTATCTAACTATGGTCCTCATAAGAAGGCTCAGGGTCAATCAGCGAGCGATGGAGAGAGCTATGCTCGGTATATCCCTGCGAGATCAAATCAGAAATGAGGAGATTCGTACGAGAACCAAAGTCACCGACATAACTCAGCGTGTCGCGAAACTGAAGTGGAAATGGGCGGGGCACATAGTTCGAAGAGCTGATGGTCGTTGGGGTCCCAAGGTGTTGGAGTGACGACCCCGCACCGGGAAACGCAGTGTCGGCAGACCCCCCACCAGGTGGACCGACTACATCAAACGAGTCGCAGGGAGCCGCTGGATTCAAGCGGCGCAAGACCCAAGCCTGTGAAAGTCCATGCAGGAGACCTTTGTCCAGCAGTGGACGTCTATAGGTAGATAAAGAAGAAGAAGTATCTGTGTATGAGTGTATCTGTGTGTCTGCCTGTTCCCTTGTAGCTCCCAAACGAGTGAACCAAAGTTGATGCAATTTTTTCTGTTTGAAAGCTAACGTAATTGAGGTGGATATTAGCTATAATTTTTGAAGATAAAGGGTCTTCCAAATTTTAACTGGTACAATTTATTAGAGGTGTACTGTTACTTTAGATTACATAGAGCAGTGCAAAGGGAGGGGTTTGAGCTGTTGTGCTTTTGGGGTTTGATTTGCTACTGAATTGGCATTAATTTGCTACTTAACACTTGTCACAATGTGTACCAGCCTTAATGAAAAGTGACGGTGCATGTGCCACATAAACCAATTACCTCAGTATATCGCTCTGGTTGATGTTGAGCATCTTGGCGATAATCTGCGGTCCCAGATCACCGACCACTACGAAGTAGGCGATGCACGTGCCCATCAGAAAGCCTATGATGCCCATCTCGACTGCCATCTTGCCCGCCGGCCCAAATATATGGAATGCTGCAATATAATGAAAGAATAATGAACGGCCAAATTTGTGCGAGGTCACTTGCAATGTAGGGTTCCGCCGTTGCCCGTCCCTCTATTATGCAAAAGAGTGTTTTAATTTAATTATTTATTTTTTAATTTTCATCAACATCATTATTTACAAAATTATAATGATTTAAGATAAATGCCTAGATTTATATTAAAAGGCAAAAACAGAAACTTTGTATAGAAATATGCTTTGTTATAACTTTTCATCGACTTAAACTAGAAATTTGAAATTTTCACAGCAATATAAGATCATTTACCTTTGTCTCTTGTATTTTCAACAAAGCACCTCAAGCTATTTCTGAGAAAAAGAGCCTTGACACAGACAACAAAGTGATCTCATAAGGATTCCGTTTTTTTTATCATTGTGGAAATATTCTATTCTAATTCTAACAAAGATGCATGGGTTAAATCGGCTTGACATCCAGCTGCCCACATGATAGTATAAAAAACATATTACAATGTAATAGCTACATAATAATAATATTGTACAGTGATTATTTTGAAAAGAGCAACTGCTGAGTTTCTTGCCGGCTCTTCTCAGCAGAATCCACTTTCCGAACTGATGGTAGAGTCAAGACGTGCCATTAGCCATAAGAGCCACAGGTTGGACTATGTGAAATAAATAATTTTGAATTTTTTGAATTTTTTAGAACCCCTTAAGCCATATTCAAAAAACAAAGACATTATCTTCATCATCATAAATAACAAACATAGACTGCCTTCACACTAAGTCGCAAGCAATGCGGCAGTAGCAGCGCGACTGCCGCGCGACAGTCGCGCTGTTTAGAAGCGGCAGACTTCCATACTGAAATGAGCAGCGCGACAGCCGCGCGACACGTGATTGTCATAGCGAACGGCAGCGCGGCAGCCGCGCGCGATCTGTCGGCTTCCAACCGGTGTTGCAAGCGCACGTGCATACAATTATTGCACAATGAGCGACGAGCAATTCGACACAGAAAGATTTATAATTGAAGTTCGATTGCGTCCTTCTTTGTGGGATTCGAGGATCGATGATTACAGTAACAGGATCATAAAAAAGAAAAGCTGGAATGAATTATGTGAATTGTTTTTTCAAAATTTCAACAGTAAAACCGGGTCAGAAAAAAATGCAGCAGGTATGTTTTAAGCGTATCTTTTTTATTATTTTTTATTAATATGTATCACCTTAATAAGAATTTCAATTTCTTTTCAAATTTTCGTAAAAATGACCAAGTTTTTAAATCGAAATGTAATATTATTTTGTAGTTTGCGAATCTAGAACAACTTTGTAACTAGGTACTAAATTTTAATATAAGCTTTGAAAGTATCCAGAATTTAAATGAAAGTGTCAAATATTAATTAACCGTCAATTACTTTTCGTTACACTGTTATTTAAATTTAAGATACTCGTAGTTTCAAAGCTTATTAAAAAATTTTATCTACTCCAGCATCGAAAAGTTCCAATTTCGAATTTGACAGCTGAATCGAAATGAACCCTCTTTCGGTTTTGCTTCTCATTTCGATACAGCTCGTTGTATGGGAGCTGCATCGAAATGGTTATCTTCTTAAAATAGGATAAAGCTAAGGCCTAAAGCTACAATAGCAGGAGCAACAATGATATTTCCTCGTTGGAATCCATTATTGAAATGAAGTGGGCCACCCTAAACTAAACAAGTCGCGCTGCAGCCGCACTGCTTGCGACCTAATAAGAAGGCATCTGCGGCTGTCGCGCTGCTGCCGCGCTGCTGCCGCACTGCTTGCGACCTAATGTGAAGGCGCCCATAATGTTGAACAAGTGAAGATGCCTGCTTGGTTTACTCACCAAGAAATTCATAATTTCTTCTTCTTGTAATGATTGCAGATTTCAATAGAAAATAACAGCACAGTCTGGACACCAGGCCCATTGATAGTAAAATTAATGCAGCTAGCAATACTCCACACTAAAAGAACAATTTCAAATTAATAATTATTTATGAAAGGTTTTTGATTCCCACAATTAATCTTCTTCTTTAATTTTCCAGGGTAAAATAATATAGCCTATGTGCTATTCTGATGTAAAAATATTAATGTTGTACATTGTGAAATTTCATCAAAATCTGTCCAGAAAGAGTAACAACAGTAGTATTAGTAGAATTTGACCAAAAACCCCTTGATACAATGCTTTTGAAAACATTATGGCTAATTTGGTTATACACAATCTCTCAAGTAAATTGACATTATCTGAATCTAGTCCAGAGTGTGGTGAGGAAGGTACCAGCTTCCACTTCATAGCTGAGTGCCCTCATTGGTAAGGTGGGAACTGCAAGTTAAGGATAGATTAAGTGAAGAAGACTTGATAAACCTTTCTATAAGGGACATCCTCAGGTTTACGAAAGCTACAGATAGGTTTGAGGAGGGTTGAGGCTGCCTGGGCACCAGTAACCTGTGTCCAAACACAGAGAATTGTGTGGAATAGTTCTGACACAGGACTGATCACCCGCCTGGCGGTGGCAGGCATCCCCTCTGCAAATATAATACAATAGTGTACTTTTTATCCTGAAAATTAAAGAGTTCCCACTGCATTTTTTAATAATGTAAATTCCCAAGTTGCAGTCATCAGCAACTAATAGATAAAAATAAAGTTAAAAATATTGAAAACCAGTTATTTATAATAAATTCTTTTCCTGTTCTACAAGTATAGTAATATTTATCAACAAGACTAGGAGTTAGTGATAACTTCATTGTATCACGATGTGAATGATTCATTATGTAAAATAAAAAAAACTTTTAAAATTAATTCAAGTCTTTATGTATAAAATTATGATGGTAAATTAAAGGATAATATTATAGGTAAATCACGATAGTTAAAATATACATGAAAACTGAATAACAAGAGGTATGGATAATCAATAACACATCAAGATAAAAATTAATCTGAATACCACGTCGACTTTATTAGAACAATAATTTTTAATTAATTTTCTCTTTAAAACCTATTCATATTTTTATTGTGACGGCAAGCTATATCCAATTGTATGTATGTTCATAGGTTCTCTTAATAAAAGCTGTAACAATAATTATAGCAGGTATTGAGGAAGTATTAATAATAAAAAGTTTTTTTATGAAACGTAAACAACTTACTTGTTGAAAACAGAACGGCATAGCCAGTATGCCCACTCCTATAATACTGTTAGCGAGTGTAATTGATTGTCCTGTGGTTCCCATGTTTATGGCTATTTATTTCATTTGCATTTCAACTTTTAATAATGTTAAAATTTTAAAATTTTTAAAATGTAAATAGCGACATTCTTCATTAGACCCTTGCTTGTTTTGTTCATAGACCACGAACACGAACACTAGGATAGTTTTGTTCCTGATCAAAGAGCATCAAAGAGTAAATATACACCTACGGCACCTGTTCCTGATCTGTGGTTTTGCGGTCTGTCATGACTCATGAAGGTAGGAAATAGCTAAGAAATACATAACTATAAAACTCTATAAAACCATGGTCTGTGTTGGGTCTGTGGTTCTGAGCCAAAGAGAATGTCAAATTACTAGTTTTTTTTTTAATAACTAGTTTTACAGCTCTGGGTTCGCCCTTTTTAATACGTGTTTTGAGCTACTAAATAGACGTTTAAGGGTGGAACCACATCTGTGAGGATCGATTCGCATTTATGCCGATGCTATAAGACACACTTGTAAGGATCGCGTCCTTACGGATCCGAAAGGATGCGTACGCGTCCTTACGGATCCGTAAGGATGCGTACGCGTCCTTACGGATCCGTAAGGATGCGTACGCATCCTTTCGGATCCGTAAGGAGGCGAAAGCCTATAAACATTGATGTCTGCGTAGGGATGGTCGATGATGGCATCGATATTTTAATTGCTAGCTCAACCACGATATTAATCTTCTACACAGAGGAAATGGATGCCAAAAATTGAAAAAGTCGCCGCCATATTGAAATTCTTTGTTTTTCGACCGATTTCGTTCAAAATCGATATTTAGGCTTCCCTTGGGTCAAGAAAGAGAAAATAGATGCCAAAATTTTAAAAAGTCACCGCCATATTGAAATTCTTTGTTTTTCGACCGATTTCGTTCAAAATCGATATTTAGGCTTCCCTTGGGTCAAGAAAGAGGAAATAGATGCCAAAATTTTAAAAAGTGACCGCCATATTGAAATTCTTTGTTATTGGACCGATTTCGTTCAAAATCGATATTTAGGCTTCCCTTGGGTCAAGAAAGAGGAAATAGATGCCAAAATTTTAAAAAGTGACCGCCATATTGAAATTCTTTGTTATTGGACCGATTTCGTTCAAAATCGATATTTAGGCTTTCCTTGGGTCAAGAAAGAGGAAATAGATGCCAAAATTTTAAAAAGTGACCGCCATATTGAAATTCTTTGTTATTGGACCGATTTCGTTCAAAATCGATATTTGGGCTTCCCTGGGGTCAAATAAGAGGAAATGATTGGCAAAATTATAAAAAGTGACCGCCATATTGAAATTCTTTGTTATTGGACCGATTTCGTTCAAAATCGATATTTAGGCTTCCCTTGGGTCAAGAAAGAGGAAATAGATGCCAAAATTTTAAAAAGTGACCGCCATATTGAAATTCTTTGTTATTGGACCGATTTCGTTCAAAATCGATATTTGGGCTTCCCTGGGGCCAAATAAGAGGAAATGATTGGCAAAATTATTAAAAGTGACCGCCACATTGAAATTCTTTTTTATTGGACCGATTTCGTTCAAAATCGATATTTGGGCTTCCCTGGGGTCAAATAAGAGAAAATGATTGGCAAAATTATAAAAAGTCGCCGCCATATTGAAATTCTTTGTTATTGGACCGATTTCGTTCAAAATCGATATTTAGGCTTCCCTTGGGTCAAGAAAGAGGAAATAGATGCCAAAATTTTAAAAAGTGACCGCCATATTGAAATTCTTTGTTATTGGACCGATTTATCATCTATTACAAGATGATCTCAACTCTATTGTAGACTGGTGTGCTAAAAATAGAATGACTCTTAACGTTTCCAAATGCGCGCACATAAAATTCACCCGTAAAAAGAACATACTAGGAACTGGCTACTTTATTCACAACCATCAGCTTGAGGAGGTTTCAGTCATCAGGGATCTCGGTATTATGATCGATAGTAAGCTTACATTCAAGGAACACATCAACCAAATAGTCTCCCGAGCGTGGAAGCTACTGGGTTTCATTAAACGTAACACGAGTGACTTTATGAGAACCGACTGCATTATAAAAATATTTAATGCACTAGTGCGTAGTATCCTGGAATACGCAGTCCCGGCATGGAACCCGCACTACAAAATCCACACTTCAAGAATAGAGCGAGTTCAACGCTCCTTCACGAGGTACCTAGCCTTCAAAGACAACTCTTGTCCTTAAGAAGCTGACTATGACACACGCTTGAAACATTTTAAAATCCAATCCCTGGAAAAACGCAGGTTGGTGACTGACCTCTTAACACTTTATAAAATAGTCCACAGCACCTTGGATTCCCCTGACCTGTTGTACCACGTCAGCATTCATGTCCCTCGACGACCCTCTAGACATCCTATCAAAAACATCTTCCAGCCCCACTTCTCTAAATCTAACCTAGGCAAATTCGCCCCAATAAATCGAATTATTAATGCATACAATAACTCGACGTGCCCTGACATTGACATATTCCATGATAGTTTGTTTAGCTTTAAGAAAAAATTGTACATATCAGCATGAATAATTTATGTTAATATCATCTAATTCAAATTAATAATATCTATTCCTTAGCTTTGACATTGTAAATATTTAATAACTGTATCTTGCTAGCTATGACATTGTTAATATTTATTAATTATTTAAAATTTTGATCGGAGTTACCCTGGCAATGTTGAATATGCCTATAATTGGTAATTTGTAACAGCATTAGAATTTATTAAGCACATTGTATTATTTAAAGTGTATATTGCAATTTATCGCTGGCATATCTATTAAATAAATAAATAAATAAATAGATTTCGTTCAAAATCGATATTTGGGCTTCCCTGGGGTCAAATAAGAGGAAATGATTGGCAAAATTATAAAAAGTGACCGCCATATTGAAATTCTTTGTTATTGGACCGATTTCGTTCAAAATCGATATTTAGGCTTCCCTTGGGTCAAGAAAGAGGAAATAGATGCCAAAATTTTAAAAAGTGACCGCCATATTGAAATTCTTTGTTATTGGACCGATTTCGTTCAAAATCGATATTTAGGCTTCCCTTGGGTCAAGAAAGAGGAAATAGATGCCAAAATTATAAAAAGTCGCCGCCATATTGAAATTCTTTGTTATTGGACCGATTTCGTTCAAAATCGATATTTAGGCTTCCCTTGGGTCAAGAAAGAGGAAATAGATGCCAAAATTTTAAAAAGTGACCGCCATATTGAAATTCTTTGTTATTGGACCGATTTCGTTCAAAATCGATATTTGGGCTTCCCTGGGGTCAAATAAGAGGAAATGATTGGCAAAATTATAAAAAGTGACCGCCATATTGAAATTCTTTGTTATTGCACCGATTTCGTTCAAAATCGATATTTGGGCTTCCCTGGGGTCAAATAAGAGGAAATGATTGGCAAAATTATAAAAAGTGACCGCCATATTGAAATTCTTTGTTATTGGACCGATTTCGTTCAAAATCGATATTTAGGCTTCCCTTGGGTCAAGAAAGAGGAAATAGATGCCAATATTTTAAAAAGTGACCGCCATATTGAAATTCTTTGTTATTGGACAGATTTCGTTCAAAATCAATATTTAGGCTTCTCTGGGTTCAAAGTTGTTCGTGGTTTAGATTTTTAGTTCGCGTACGTCGATGATATTTTAGTTTCTTCAAAAGATAGCGAACAGCATGCAAAACATTTACGTATTCTTTTCAAACGTTTTTGAAGGATACGGCCGTCATACTTTTAAAACTTATGGCAAATATTTCCTCTTTCTTGACCACAGGAAGCCGAAATATCGATTTTGAATATCGATTTTGAATTTCAATATGGCGGTGACTTTTTAAAATTTTGGCATCTATTTTCTCTTTCTTGTCTCAAGGGAAGCCTAAATATCGATTTTGAACGAAATCGGTCCAATAACAAAGAATTTCAATATGGCGGTCACTTTTTATAATTTTGCCAATCATTTCCTCTTATTTGACCCCAAGGAAGCCCAAACATCGATTTTGAACGAAATCTTTCCAATAAAAAAGAATTTCAATATGGCGGTCACTTTTTAAAATTTTGGAATCTATTTCCTCTTTCTTGACCCAAGGGAAGCCTAAATATCGATTTTGAACGAAACGGTCCAATAACAAAGAATTTCAATATGGCGGCGACTTTTTATAATTTTGCAAATCATTTCCTCTTATTTGACCCCAGGGAAGCCTAAATATCGATTTTGAACGAAATCGGTCCAATAACAAAGAATTTCAATATGGCGGCGACCTTTTAAAATTTTGCCATCTATTTCCTCTTTCTTGACCCAAGGGAAGCCTAAATATCGATTTTGAACGAAATCGGTCCAATAACAAAGAATTTCAATATGGCGGCGACTTTTTATAATTTTGCAAATCATTTCCTCTTATTTGAGCCCAGGGAAGCCCAAATATCGATTTTGAACGAAATCGGTCCAATAACAAAGAATTTCAATATGGCGGTCACTTTTTATAATGTTGCCAATCATTTCCTCTTATTTGACCCCAGGGAAGCCCAAATATCGATTTTGAACGAAATCGGTCCAATAACAAAGAATTTCAATATGGCGGTCACTTTTTAAAATTTTGGCATCTATTTCCTCTTTCTTGACCCAAGGGAAGCCTAAATATCGATTTTGAACGAAATCGGTCCAATAACAAAGAATTTCAATATGGCGGCGACTTTTTATGATTTTGCAAATCATTGCCTCTTATTTGAGCCCAGGGAAGCCCAAATATCGATTTTGAACGAAATCGGTCCAATAACAAAGAATTTCAATATGGCGGTCACTTTTTATAATGTTGCCAATCATTTCCTCTTATTTGACCCCAGGGAAGCCCAAATATCGATTTTGAACGAAATCGGTCCAATAACAAAGAATTTCAATATGGCGGTCACTTTTTAAAATTTTGCCATCTATTTTCTCTTTCTTGACCCAAGGGAAGCCTAAATATCGATTTTGAACGAAATCGGTCCAATAACAAAGAATTTCAATATGGCGGCGACTTTTTATAATTTTGCAAATCATTTCCTCTTATTTGAGCCCAGGGAAGCCCAAATATCGATTTTGAACGAAATCGGTCCAATAACAAAGAATTTCAATATGGCTGTCACTTTTTATAATTTTGCAAATCATTTCCTCTTATTTGACCCCAGGGAAGCCCAAATATCGATTTTGAACGAAATCGGTCCAATAACAAAGAATTTCAATATGGCGGTCACTTTTTAAAATTTTGGCATCTATTTCCTCTTTCTTGACCCAAGGGAAGCCTAAATATCGATTTTGAACGAAATCGGTCGAATAACAAAGAATTTCAATATGGCGGCCACTTTTTAAAATTTTGCCATCTATTTCCTCTTTCTTGACCCAAGGGAAGCCTAAATATCGATTTTGAACGAAATCGGTCCAATAACAAAGAATTTCAATATGGCGGCGACTTTTTATAATTTTGCCAATCATTTTCTCTTATTTGAGCCCAGGGAAGCCCAAATATCGATTTTGAACGAAATCGGTCCAATAACAAAGAATTTCAATATGGCGGTCACTTTTTATAATTTTGCCAATCACTTCCTCTTATTTGACCCCAGGGAAGCCCAAATATCGATTTTGAACGAAATCGGTCCAATAACAAATAATTTCAATATGGCGGTCACTTTTTAAAATTTTGGCATCTATTTCCTCTTTCTTGACCCAAGGGAAGCCTAAATATCGATTTTGAACGAAATTGGTCCAATAACAAAGAATTTCAATATGGCGGCGACTTTTTATAATTTTGCAAATCATTTCCTCTTATTTGAGCCCAGGGAAGCCCAAATATCGATTTTGAACGAAATCGGTCCAATAACAAAGAATTTCAACATGGCGGAAAAGTGGCACCTGTGTTTGCATACATACTTGAGATAAAAACTAATTTCATCGATATATCGATACTTTTTGGCACTTCATGCATTTCCCTAGTTGCCGATGACGCTTTCGCACGCGTAAGGATCCTTACGGATCCGTAAGGATCCTTTCGGATCCGTTCGCGTCCGTAAGGATCCGTTCGCATCCTTACGGATCCGTAAGGATGCGAAAGGATCCTTTCGCATGCGAAACGTGAGCTACACTTGTAAGGATTTTAGGCACTTTTAGGTACAAAAAATGCGAAAGCCGAATCGATGCGAAAAGCCGAATTGATCCGTTCACGTTTCTATGGAATTTGACAGTTTTGTATGGGCGAAATCCGAAACGATCCTCACAGGTGTGGTTCCACCCTTAGATAAAACGATACGAGTAAATACAAGTACTTACTCGATACATTCCTTCCGATACCAAGTACTTTTTGTATCAATACTTTAAAACTAAGTATCGAGTAGTTATCGGTCAAAAGTACTCTTATCTGTATCCCAATATTACGATTTCATTTTAACACGTTAATTGATACATCATGCTCATCTACGCTGTTTTTTTGTGTTTCATTTATTAATCAACATTTTTTTTCCTAATTTTGTGTAGTTGGCAAGTTAAAGTTTGTTTGCCTATCTATGCCCAAAAAAAACTACCCATATTATGAAATCGTTCAGGCAAAACACTTGGAAAAACTAATATTTTTGGGGAGTACTACAAAAACCGACTTTTTTCGTTAAATATATTTAATATTACTGTTTTTAGGGTTCCGTACCCAAAGGGTACCAACGGGACCCAATTACTAAGCCTACGCTGTCCGTCCGTCCGTCCGTCCGTCTGTCAGCGGGCTGTATCTCGTAAACCGTAATAGATAGACAGATGAAATTTTCACATATTATGTATTTCTATTGCCGCTATAACAACAAATAATAAAAATTAAATTAAATTAAAAAAATTAAATTAAAATGGGTAGGTGGGTAGATGGAAATCTTTTAATTTAATTTTTTTTAACGGAACCCTAAAAGAGCGAGGCCCGACTCGCACTTGGCCGATTTTTATTTAATTTATTCCAATTTTTACTATGAAAAATCGATCGATCCGAGTAAGTATCGAAGCTTTTCTATCAATACCGAATAAGTATCGATACTTTACGACCGATACTATATCGAGTAAAAGTATCGATACCTCAGTGGTATCGTTTTATCAAGGTTATTTTTTATCCCTCTACTGTTGCATAGTCAAAGAGTCACATTACAAACGCAAAATGCCAGATACAAAACACTCTGCCAAACTTTAAATAAATATACTCTGTGCTCTGCCAGATACTCAAAAAGCTCAAAACGGGTATGCCCAAACCGTAGAATGAGTATCCTCTAGAATCTTACCAAGCGTGTCGCCGACGCGACAGGGCTACGTAATAAAGTACATACTATACATAGAATATTAAGGGTTGCCTTAATAAAAAGTTTCCCCTAGTATCTTACACGTAGTCCAATAAATCACAGTTTACTACATCCACACTAATATGCGAAAGTGTCTGTATGTTTGTCTACTATATTTTCACTGCTCATCTGTTCAACCAATTTTAACTAAAATTGTAACAGAAATAGTTTATAATCATTTTAATCCAGAGATTATGATTATTACGTATAAAGCCGGGTCTCCTACGAAGGTGCTTTTGCTTTCGAGTACCTACTGTCAAAATAATTTTAAAAGAAAACCTAAAATTTTCGAATACCTATTTATTTTTATTAATTATTCACTATAATTATTATTATATTATATTTAAAATTATTATTTACTATAAGATTGCGAATATTATGACGAATATTGCGATATCAAGGATGCTATCATTTTATAATAGGCACTAATTTACAATTCAGGTCCATGATCACTCCGTATACATAGTGAGACTAAAATATTATAATATATATATAATATTATATATTTTATGCGTATGCATATTATATACCAACCTATAAACTTATGTAGTTAAATAGGATAAATTAATAAAACTTCAAATTGAATGCACATTTAAAATATTTATTTAACTACTTACATAGGTACCTATTTCATATTATCTTTGGTATACTAAGCCATAACAAGAGATTTAATTAGGTTGGAAGGTACTTAAAAAAAACCTTATAAAAAAAGGTACGGTTTTAGAGTTTTGGCTTTTCAGCTTAAATTTCATGTTAATCCTGTTAATTATATAGGTAATGAATGCTAAGTAATACCAAAACAATTAAGGTGGGCCCTTTCTTTGGTTGAACGCTTTGTATTTTAATTGTATGCCTAGTTATTATTTAAAAGCTTGGAGAACGATAAACTGACTTAATTACAAGCAAGACTCAGATAGAAGATATTTTAAACAGAATCTCTAGAGCGTCGTATCTGTCGGACGAAGCGAAGAACCGTCATTTATAGGTATGAATGACAGAGACGACACTCTACGAAACTGATGTTGGCCTATTGTCTCTTTCTGGAGCTCAACTTCTACTCTACGCGATACATCGCGATGGATACGCTGTTGCCTCGCTTTGTGTCTAACCGGGGCTTTAGGTACTCTTTTCACAATAATTAAATAAAATCTAGATCCCTATCACATGGTCCAGGAGTCTGTAACACTGAAAGCCCCGTCATGCGGGATTGAAAAAAATTTGATTAGCTACGCTATGACGAGACTTTCAGTTTCGACGAGCGGGGAGCGTCACCGGCTCCCCGCTATAAGGCCGCATTCGCAATGGTAAGGCGACTGGTGAGTGGCGACGCGATAAACCGCGTCCGCATTGCAGCGCCGACGATAAACTAGCGAGTTGCGCTTACATCGCGTGATCACTGGCCGTACTCAGTGCGGACACATTCATTGGTTATAGTTAGTAGACTATACTATTGAAAATTACGCGACATAAACAAATAAATTTCGCGCGTCGCTTATCCGATGCGGCGGATATTTGTTTATTTCAGGGAAAGGAAAGGAGTTTGTTTCAAGGAAATCGCCGTCGCGTCGCAATCGCCTAACCAGTGCGGCCGTGGCCTAACAGTGGGGTTTTTCATTTTTAATACCTAAAGCATCACAATTGAATCTTCTGATTGAATCACAACTATGTTATATTCGCATATAACAGTTAAAGTTATTAGTTAAACACGATCTTACGGTAGTAAGGAATACTATGTTTATGTTTACGACACATGCATAAATATACTTTAAATAAAATTAAGGTAATTTATGTTCATAAATTACCTTATAAATGTATTATTTATTCTATGTTATATATAAGCCACACATATTACTTCTACTTACTTAAATGCGAAAATTCTTGTCCGTCTGCCTGTCTGTCTTTTATCTAGAACCCAACCGCTAAACTAATCTTGACGAAATTTAACATAGAGATAGCTTGCATTCGGGAGATAGACACATATTATGTTTACCAAAAAAATTTAAATTTCCGCAGAAACAAAATAAACCTAATTCCACGCGATGTCACCGGGCATCAGCTAATAAGCGTCTAAGGCGAATTCCCGTATCGCGTTGCGTTTGCTTTAGCTTTAATCACGAGCACTTCGAGAAATAGCATTTCGCAACGTAAGACTTTGCCATTGTTTAAATAACATTGCGTAGCCCGGTACTGCCAAAAATTCTGAATAGAAGTTCCATTTAAAAAATACCGGCCAAGTGCGAGTCGGACTCGCGCACCAAGGGTTCCGTACAAACTTTTAGGTCGCGGTTAGTTTACCAACTGCAAATAAGTAATTTATAATCGCAAAATTTACGGTTTTCGTATTTTTTTCCTTTACTTGTGCTACATGACATTGTTTCATGCCAAATTAGCGAGAAGTAGGTACACTATGAGTTTTAATTCCCTTGCGAGTGTCAAAATAATATGCGGCATAAACGGAGCATAAAAGGCCGTATCGTATCTTTTGATTGCGTCGACTTAGAAGTTTGATTTGCTCACTGCTGCAAGAGATTGCAGACCTGAGTACTTGATATTCAATTTCGACTTGATACCTCCACGCATTCCTGAGAAAAAGGGTCTTGACAGAAGGACGGATAGATAGACAGACAGACAGACAGACAGACGGACGGACGAAAAACGAAGTGATCCTATAAGGGGTTCCGTTTTTAGTGCGGAACCCTAAACACAAATTCATCATGAATATTATGTATTATTAAAGATAATACACATATTAATAATAATGGTACTCCACTGGTATTTTTTAAACGAAATCAATAAGTACATATTATATTGATTACTTATCTACACCAGTACCTACCTATGTATCGTGTGAATATTTACGAAAGCTATAGTTATGAGTTTATGACTCACGATAAGACAACGTAATTATATGATAAACTTATATGTAATAATGTAACGAAACATAGTTCATTTCTCACGACGCTGAATATTGGATTAGCCTCATGAGTTTTTACGACATAAACACTCACGACACCAAATATAGATAGAAGGATTTACTCACGTCGAGATTAATTGAATAGGCAATTAAAAAAAATGGCACATCTCGTATTTTTGAATAATACCACTTTTTTCCAAAAAAAATATGTGATTGAAATATTATGTTCTCGTACCTATTTATTTCAAATAAAATATATAATATATTAAAATTGCCATCATGTTATTTATAGCAATAATCTCGGAAAATTCACAATTATATTTATATGGAATCATTTATGACAAGAAACGACGCTTTCAAAATAAACGACATGTACCCTTTTCGAAATTGCTTATTCAATTAAACTAATGCTTTGTGTTTTAGTGATACCGGGCTATGAATTGTATTATTACAAAAATATTGAAGTTAAATGTGTAACATAATGCTTACATATCGCGATTTAAAAAAAAATAACATGAAACGATTAGAATCTTCTACTTTAATTACTGAAACTGAGAACTTTTCCTCAACTTGGAAAGGGCCAACCATCAACTTAGGAAAGTACTGATGTATGAATATAAAATATTACTTATATAATAATATGCATCCTAGCTTGCTATGAACACTTAATACACTTCATCTCGCGCATAGGGAATAGCTAAGTAACAATTTAAAGGCTAGAATTTGCAAACATACCTATTAATATTGTCTATTTCATTTGAACCGTTCAAGTAATATTATTTTTATACATATTATATTTAATTAATAATTATACTAAATCCTTACTTATATTATAAATGCGAAAGTGTGTTTGTTTGTTGGTTTGTCCTTCAATCACGCTGCAACAGAGCAACGGATCGAAGTATAGTTGAGAACTGGGACATATGCGACTTTTTATCCCGAAAGATCAAAGAGTTCCCACAGGATTTTAAAGTCTAAGTCCACGCGGACGAAATCGGGGGCAACAGCTAGTTTATAATAAAACTATATTATTAAATATATTGTAATATGATCTAAACACTCAGTTCAACAACATTTATTTCATAACACTGTTACAAATGTTAGCTGTGCAATCTTAGTTCGAGGATATATTGTACAATTTTTTTACTTATACCATAGCCTTAGATTACAAAACTGTTTGTAGGACGTAGTATAAAAACAATTAGAGAACCAATTTTTTTCAAACATTTTTTCCAAGTATGTACTTGAAGAATTTAAATCTTTATTTACTGTATTTTTACCTATGAAAGTTTATACACAGGTATTATACTAATCTAAGGCCAAAGCATATATTATTGTGAATATACGTAAAAATATAGACTAATCTGAAAATTGATAATTGTAAAGAACGCATGATATCATTTTGATTTTTGATTGATTAATTTGTATATGATTTTATTTTCTACGATCAACTACACTAATGATATGATACATAACCATTTCAAGTTGGTATAATTCTAACTAGGAATAAATATTGGAAGAATGAAAGACATTCTCCGCTCTGTAATAATTATTTCCTCATTTTACTTACGTTTAAAAGTAAACAAACAAACAAGGAATGGCACTGGGACACTAGGATAATATCCAAATATAATTATAAACATTAACGACTTTTCACCTATTTGTTAAAACTTAATAAAACCTAAGAAACCTATTTTAAATGTGAATATTTTATGTAATAAATTAAATTAACTATCCAAACAAAATATGTAACAATAATAATAATAATTAATGGCACAATCATAGTAATAAATAATTAAAACGATATTTTCTCCATAATTCTTACATTTTTATGATTATAACAGAACAAAATATTCGCAAAAATTCTTCAATAAAGAATACAAATTTTTAAATTAAAGGCGAGCGGTGTCTTTGGATTTATCACTGTTTGTTTTTCAAGTTTCCGATAGCGTGATAAAATTTTTGCAAATTATAATTTATAATATTTACATTGAACATTAACACATAGTTAAATAAATTAATTTCTATCAGTAGACAAATCTGCTAAGTAATTTTATATTTAAAAGCTTTGGAGTAATCACTTTTTTATGGCAAGCATATTATTTTGTCTTTAATTTTTGTGTTGACATATTCATTCATTTAACCTATTCTTCAGTTCAACCTTCAATACAATTTTATTACGAATACTAAAAAAGAAAAGCATTATGAAGGTATTTCAATTGAGAGGAAGACGAAAACGAAACTTTACAAGAGGTATTTAAATCTTAAAGTTAAAAGTACAGCTACTCACGTCATAAATTCAAAGGTACTGCTTAACATAAATACAACATGAATGAATGTTGAATTCTACAAAAAAACCCACAAAATTGGTACTGATTTGTGAATAAGATTTAGTACTTGATTTAGAAATCAGTTTCAATTTGAGTAAGTAAAGAAGTTTGTAATAAAAATATTTATTACAATATTAAATATCCCTTTGGCCTATACATACATTCTATTTAGCAATCCAATTTTGAATGTATACCTGTATAAGATAGCAGATTGCATTAAAAAAGTCTCTGACACCATGTCAGTGGATAACTGAGTGCGAAACAATTTAAAAACCTATATAAGAATAAATAGCCTGCTATATTATTTGAAAAATAAAAAATGTGATGTATCAACATGTGCACAATAAATATGATGAAACTAAAGAAGTTATGCACTTACTTAATATTAATTAAAAAAGTAACATGAATCATAATGTATTCATCTAAATAACATCATTTTTATAGAGCTATAGCAATTTTCAAGATAATGATAAGTTAAAATTGTTACGAAATTATAAATCGATTGTACTCACGACATAAAATAGACCAATATTACAAGGCGTGAGTTTAGCCGATTTTATTTTATAAATAAAACTTAAATCATGCAAATTACCTATTTTTTCTCATCAGTAAGAAGTTCCAGAATATCTTCGGTACGTTTCTGTTCCTTTTTAAACTTTGCCATCTGCTCTTTTGGAACTGTTCCATTCAGCAATATCTCGATATTAGTTTTCAGCCGTTTTAATGGTGGTAGACTTTCGTCATTACAAGGAGAATGGCCCATAGCTTCCAACGATTCCACAAGAAGATCATCTATTAGACGTTTATTGAAACCTGTATGAAAATGAGGACTTTAGAACTTCACAATGATAAATATATCAATTATATTATATAAATAAATATGATAAATATATCAATTATATTATATAATAAATATTTGAAATAAATAAAAGAAATAAATAAAAAAAATAAATAATTTGAATTTGAATTTAAATATATATGATTATATATAATTATGGCCATGATAAATATTTACAATAAGTTGTTATGTTATGTTAAAGTACATAATATATACAGTATTTTAGGGGTTTTCTGAACTAGGTAGGTGTGTATCTTCCTTTATAGATTATGGTACCAATCAAATTCACATTCAAAACAATAGCGGGGAACTCTTACAAGTAAACCCTAATCACCAATAAAATTTCTATCACCTCTTAAATTTAAGAGAATAAAACCTTATTCCACACCAACACCTATTAAACTTACCAGTACCTTTGAAAGCTAGAATACATTTAAGAGGACTATTACATTTTGCAACCCTCTCTCACCCACATTTTTTTTAAATGATTTGTAAAATTCTCAGATACTTTTTTGATATATTTTGATAGAGTAAAAGGGCGAAAACTGCTATTAACTTTTATCGCTCTTATTCTCTATCAAAAACTAAGTATATGATAATAAAAATGTCTAAAATATCCGTAATTTAACTGTCGAAGATAATAATTGACCACATTTTGTCAAAATTATCGGACATTTTTACAATCATTGAAAATATTAGAATGTGTGAGAGATAGGGATGCGAAATTGCAGTAGTCCTCTTAATTCATAAACAGCACATTTCTCCTTATAACTTATGCAGAATCCAAGCCCTTCACCAACCAGCACCAATATTATAAACTAAATGGTAAATGAACTCACTCGTCGATATATTACCCAAGATCTTGTACGATGACTTTGCCTGCCATGTTATACAATGGCGAAGATGTTTGCTAGAATAAAAACGCCGGATTGTCAATCTGCGCAATGGAATGCGTGCTAATGACAACACTCTTAAGTACTCCACAAAAGCACACATCAGCACACAAAAGTCAAAACACTCGCACGAAATATTTGCAACCCATGAGATAGTTCAGCGGTGGCCAATGTCTTTTTTATGTTCCTATGATTAATGGATTTATTATTTAATACATTATAAATCAGTGACGGTGCATAAAACTTTATCGTAAAAGTATCTATTGTTAAGTGTACTTATAATAATCAAATTCAATGAACACACAATGAAACTGAAAAATCTCTCGTTAATGTCTTATAATAAAGATTTTTGAAGTACAGAAGCTATAATGAATCTAATTTTATCTTCATGATTACTTTGACAAATGGAATGAATGTTGTGAAAAAACGTATTCCACTTATTGGACACGCACACACAGAAAGCTTGTCACACCAGTAAAATAATAATGTCAAGTGCATTTGTTTTGTGTGTAAAATATTGTAATAATAAAATCTACGCACCTAAATATTGTAGTTTCTCTTTGGTAGCAATCATTGTGAGCAGGAGCGCCAAAAGGAATCTCATGCGTGACAAACTCATGACAGACTCAACAACTTCTTCCTCTTCCACTTTCACGGAAGCCTCTATCTTCTCTTCAAATGACAGTTCCCTTTCTCCCACCTTACAGACCTTTGCATGGTTTTCAAGATGTACCTTCAATTTGAAAAACTGTTGACACTTTTTACACCTGTAAGGGTTCTCTTTGCCATGAATTTTTCTCATATGGGCTTTCATATGTGGCAATTGTGAAAACGACATAGGACACATAGCACATTCAAATGGTTTTTCACCAGTGTGACGTCGGATGTGCAACATTAAGGCATTTGAATGAGTGAAGGGTCTGTTACATATTCTGCAAGGATACGGCCGGGCTCCAGTGTGGGAACGACGATGGACTGTCAACTGAGTTGATTGTGTAAAGGTCTGCCCACAGTCTGGACATTTATGTGGACGCCGCTTTTCATGTGTACGCATATGCTCAGATAGATGACCTTTAAGGTACTTCTTACATATAGCACACTGTATCCTGACACCAGCATGACAAATTTGTACATGACGCCTCATTGAGTTCATCCGTAGAAATTCCTTACCACAATGTTGACAAATAAAGTCTTTGACTCTAAGATGAGTTTTAAAATGCATTGAAAGTTTATTTCTGCAGTCAAAGCTTTGTTCGCATATTATGCAGTCGTACAGTCCACTAACCAGATGTTGCTTTTCATGTTGTATTAAATCAATTTGATCAGAGAATTTCTCTTTGCAGTATATGCATTTGAACATAGTTTCAGTATTAGTATGCGAAGCCATGTGTAATATCAAGTTGTCTCTCAACAAAAAGGGTTTATCACATAAGTTGCACATGTAATGTTGATCCCAGTCAGGGTGTTGCCGTGTAATGTGAGCTGACAAGTATAAATGTTTGCGGAACACTTTTTTGCATTGGCCACATGGAAATTTCTTCACATCAAGATGCAAATACATATGTCTTCTTATAGAGGATTTAGTGTCAAATTGTTTTTGACAATAATCACATCGAAAAACGCCTTTCTTTGGTTTCCTTTTGCTTTGTGAATGTTTATGAACATGAGGACTTTTATTAAGGTATTCTTTTGTTTTGTGTACTTTATCTTCTAGAGATATTTCCGAAATGGTATCACTGTGAGAATTTTGTCCACTGACTATTACATTATTGTTATTATAACCACTTTCCTGGGATGTTTTTGTAGGTGTTTCCTTATTATCGCATATTAATAGCTCATTTTTCAAAATATCATTGCATATTCGTAAATTATCCTTGTTCTTCCATTTGATGTGCCCATTTTTATTAAAAATTCGATCCTTCGGAGTATGATTCTTCTTTTTCGAATCTGTTACGAGCACTGTGTCTTTTACCTTGTCTAGTATGATCTGGCTGAGAGAAGATTTAACTTTTTTATTTGGTTTTGAAGTGTTAGTAGTTCTCATAACAGAGCGTGTCTTCACATTGTTATAACCTGATAATGATTGTTTGTGTTTACCAATTTTACCACTCCCTTTTACTCTCTTCGACACAGTTTTGGAAGAGTTAACTCTAATCTTTACATTAGCCATAATAAAAACTAGTACATGTTATCTTGGGTTAGCAAGCTAAATGTTACTAACTTGTGATAATTTGTAGCAGAAAGCAAAGATACCACCACCAGCGAAGAGTAGACCAAAAAATTAGTAAAATGTCCGTCTTTCAGTGTACATTTAACGAATGACGTGCTTTGAGAGTGAGTACTTACAGTTACATGCACTGCTTACTGCTTAGTTACTTCAATAATCACCTCTAAATAAACTGATCAGTTACGTGCATTGATAACGATGTTCTAACGTGTGAAGGACGGAACGGAGCCTCTGCCTTTTGTCTTAAATAAATAAGACGATTACCTTGTGTGATCTTCAAACAATGAACTATCGATCCATAATAAACAACCTCGATTACGTTTTAAACGAGCATCGCTTTTGATTTGTCACGCCACCATTGCAATTTGGATTATCAAAACATACGACTAGCACTAACGACGTTCACTGGAAACACTCTTTTTAATCTCCTGCGTTACTTATCTTGAATTTCTATTCATTTTAATAAAATTCACACTTCACTCCAAGACACTTCATTTTGGATTTGGAGAATAAACTCAAACTTCACAGTTCACTAAACGTCAAAAATCTAAAATATGCTTCAGCTGGAAACTAGTAGCGACATCTACAATTCGACTTACAAATCTCAATGTAATTTTTCAGGATAAAATCCTGAAAATTTTTATAAAAATATGTATAAATTGAGTTTTCTAAAAGAATATGTAATGTGATGCACATAATAATGTGATAATGTGCATCACAACTAAATTAGCGACCGGACCATAGCGACTACAACACTAAACGCAAAAGAAATGAAAAATATGTTTTAGGTCCTGTAGTATATCGCTAAAAAAAATTCAAGTTTCAAATGTGCATGACGCATGTGTACATTGCTACACTGGTGGATTCCGATTGGTAGGTACGTATTTTTAAACGAAACCGATTATAACGAATTGCACTTTATTTTGTAGCTACAAAAAGTTACTACTACGATACCACGAAGCTGATACATTTACGTACCTACTGGGCAATAAAATTAAATATAGGAGACGTTTATACAGCAGTGTAGGTATAATAGTCCGCGTAGTCCGCAGTTTGATTTAATTTTAACTCGCATGACGCGTCTTGTCACGTGCGAGGCTGCAGCTGCGAAGAGTACCTACCTATTAGGCTATTATACTTACTACTTCAAAGCGCGAATGAATAAGATTTTAATTACGAAGAACCTTGAAATAAACTCATATTTGTTACAAAATAGTTAAGTACTTATTATTTATGTAGGTACCTATTTTTCTACTTTAATTTTTAGATTTTATGCATTCATGTTAATAATTTACTAATTTTATTATTAGTAAACCAATGGTTTCAATAGGCAGGTAGTACGAGTACCTACCTAGGTACCTTCTTAAAACGTGTTATGAACTAAACTTCCAAGTCTCCTCGAAACTTCTGAGGGAATTGTAAGTTTTAACTGCAGTAGAAATAGGAACATACCAATATTGAGCTCCTTGGAACCTATCTTACATCGCAGTATAAAAGTAGGTAGGTAGTTATCAGTAGGTACTTACTTACCTATCTCCCACTACTAAGTACCCTCTCAAAAATAAATCCTTTTGTAAAGGATTACTGCTGATACTTAGTTACATACCTAGCTAAATATTGTATACCTATTAGGTACCTACACGACAAAAAATCAAATGCGTTGAAGTCTTTCATATCAAAGTACATTTACTATTAAAAAGACATCAACGATATACCTAGTTAAATTGTACTTTGAAGTAGGTGCCTACTGCCTAGCTTCTACGATTGGCGAATTATGTCTAAATGATGACGTCTTGACTCTTGTAAGGACCTTACTTTAATTCGATATGCAGTAATGCACCACCTAGGTAATTACTTTAAGTGTTAATCCCAATACGTGGAATAATTTACTGACAAGCTTTAGTGCCGATTTCACCAACGTCGAGTGGTGTTTAGCCCAGGAATACATTGGGCGTTCTGACAGTTTTTGTATTGAAAGTCTGCCAATATATCTTTACGCTCGGATAAGACTTAGACTGGGTTTCCACGGCGCGATTCGCACCCGCTTCCGCAGTGGTTGCGGTACCGCTAGTACTGCGCCCGCCGCGGGCGCAAACCGCGCCGTGGAAATTGAAACTTCATTTTCCATACAAATCTGCATTCTACTGAGGCCGCGGGCCCGCAAACGCTCGCTGCGGGCGCGGGCCGCGAACCGCGCCGTGGAAACTCAGTCCAACTTTGGTGAAATCGGCCCTTACTAACTAAAATTTTTGATTTTAGACTTTTCAATTTGAGAGAATTTTGAATAAGATACGATACCTTATTAATACGCGCCAGCGTACACCATGGCAGCGTGAAAGGATAGGTGTGACAGTTTTAATTAAACCATATCCATAATCTGTTTTATGCGGCACTGTACCGAAATAAAAGGTACCCCTGCGGGTAGGGTAAAAAAACTGGCGACTAGCCACGGCCGAAGCCTCCCACCAGACCAGACGCAATTTAAATATTATAATTTCCCAAACGGTCCCTGCCAGCAATTCATCCCAGAACCTCTCACTAATAAGACCACATTTCACAACACACCAATGCGGAAAGGAAGTCGTCAAAAATTATTTTACGCTATACCTATAACCTAACTAAAATGTAGAGCATTTAACTATAAAAATTAAGTAAGTATACCTAGAATATAGTTATCTAGATGTAGCCCAATGTCGAAAACTTATGTAGATATTACTGTGGTAATTTATTATACAGTGATGTTGACATTTTCCTCTTTATCCTACTTACCTATTGTAACACATGTATTACAAAATGACTCACTCATTTGATATAGGTACCTAGGTACGTGCTTGACTAATGCATGAACGTTAAATGTTTGCGTTCCCTCTGCAATATCTGTAAATAAAGAGAGATACCTAGTATTAGATTAGATCTATCTAATCTAAGTAGGAAGACTAGTCGTAATTCCTAGTTCCATGGTTTTATGGTTTAGTCAGTACCATAGTGATACTTCGTAGGGGATCGCTTAAAAATATTCTTGGTTTAAGAATTAAAAAATAAAAAAAAACTATGGCCGCACTTTTAAAAATGGCAAATGGCCACATGCTCAGCGTCTGCGCTATGTTGAATGTTCTGCTTTCACCATTGTTTATTTGACAATGGGCGACTTGCATCACGTTTATATTTTGCCGGCCCTCGCCCCTACCGTTCCCTTTCCGCACCGCAGTTTACCACAAATAAAATTTAAGTTTTGCTAGGTAGGTACTAAAATTATATTATAGTTTCTGATGATTCACAGTTAAACATAATTTTTATTTCCACTAAGTACATAGGCGGTTTCCTTTAACTCATCAAAACTGCTCTGACTTAGTGACATACCCCCATGACTCGGAGAGCACGTAAAGCCATCAGTAGGTACTGAGCCCTCTCCAACATCTCCAGAAAAGAGCAACTGCTGAGTTTCTTGCCGGCTCTTCTCAGCAGAATCCGCTTTCCGAACCGGTGGTAGATCCATGACGTGTCATAAGAGCCACAGGTTGGCCTACGTGAAATAAATAAAATATTTTTTTTTTGAATAGTAAAAATTCTTATCTGTGATAGGTCCTGCACCAGTACCAGAATTTTTCAGTGTACGTACTAAAGTAGGTACGTACACTGTAATTTTTGAAAATGTTTTCCGTAGGCAAAAAAATTTATTCATATGGAAAAATAAAAGCGATCAATGATCATGGATTTATTGAGTTTGAGTTGTTTATTTAATAGAAAGATTAGGTACGTCGTACTGCGACATATTATTTTTCTGTCAGTTATATAGTGCATAGTTTCATACAGGAGGCCTCAAACAGGGGTCCTCTAAATGTGGCAGAAAATATTTCTCGCGCATCCATATTCCATACGTCTACAACATTAAGGCGACTCTATACGCTAAGCTAAATTGCCATCATCATCATCATCATCATCATCATCAGCAACCAATCAACGGCTTCACACACCCTTGAGAACATTATGGAGAACTATGGATACTATATCAGGCGTGCAAGGTTTCCTCACCATTTTTTCCTTCACCGTTGAAGCATGTGATATTTAATTATTTAAACGCACGTAACTTAGAAAAGTTAGAGGTACTTGCTCGGCATCGAACCCGCGACCCCCAAATAGGAGACTGTAGGCCTAACCACTAGAGTCTAGACTGCTTGCTGCAGCAAAGAAAATTGTCCTTTTACTAAAATAATATACAGGCACTAGTAGGTAGTTATAGTCGATATATTATGCTTACGGCTTACCTACTCATAAGTTAAATTGCTATTGTGCAATTAAATAGTGAGTATGAGTATGTTATCTTAAGTCAAACAGCGTATCAGGGAACCAAATTAATACAAAAATAAGATAAGATAAAGTTAAGTACGTAGGTAGGTATGTATGCAATCATATTGAAATAAGTAGTTTAAATACGTTATTGTCTCAACATACCTACTTGTATAATATTAAGTAAGTAGGTAGGTACTTAATAACAATGCTATTTAGTAATGGCTGGGGTTTGATACAGTTTTATAACGCACGAACTCTCCTTTTTATTGCGATATTTTGTTATATTATATGCATTGTATTTTTTGATAGTTTATTTTCCCTGCTAGTTTATTAGCTTCCCTTGGGTCAAGAAAGAGGAAATGGATGCCAAAATTTTAAAAAGTCACCGCCATGTTGAAATTCTTTGTTATTCGACCGATTTCCTTCAAAATCGATATTTAGGCTTCCCTGGGGTCAAGAATTAGGAAATGTGTTGCAAAATTTTAAAAAGTCACCGCCATATTGAAATTCTTTGTTATTCGACCGATTTCGTTTAAAATCGATATTTGGGCTTCCCTTGGGTCAAGAAAGAGGAAATGGATGCCAAAATTTTAAAAAGTCACCGCCATATTGAAATTCTTTGTTATTCGACCGATTTCCTTCAAAATCGATATTTAGGCTTCCCTGGGGTCAAGAATTAGGATATGGGTTCCAAAATTTTAAAAAGTCTCCGCCATATTGAAATTCTTTGTTATTCGACCGATTTCGTTCAAAATCCATATTTGGGCTTCCCTGGGGTCAAGAAAGAGGAAATGGATGCCAAAATTTTAAAAGTCACCGCCATATTGAAATTCTTTGTTATTCGTCAGATTTCGTTCAAAATCGATATTAAGGCTTCCCTGGGCCATTATTTGTGAAACAACATTAATTGTGAAGTTATGGCAAAAATACTGATGTTCATTAAAAAAATCGTTTCTTTATATTTTTGTTAATTTAAGTATTTTTTTTTCAAGTTCAGAATATAACTGAAATTAAACATAATTATACAAACTTTAAAATATTTTTATTTTTTCCTTAAATTGTTTACATGCATCAGGTGACAACCCTAGCTGAATAGGTATACTTCTTCGACCTTGTTAGGAAGCTTCCTCTCTGTTCGGAATATTTACTCGTGTGGTAAAACTGTAATATTGGCCTCAGAGAGTGCTCTCTGCGTGAGGCGGGCCGTATGTGCGCGTGCATTGTCTTACATTAAGACAAAACTTTCGGCCACTCTTTGTGAAAAGGGGATGACATGGGGTCTGATTACTCGCTCGACATAACTGGCAGCGGTTATGGTACCCTCATCCAGAAATACCAGCTCTGTTTTGCCTATTAAGCTTATTCCGCCCCATACCGTCACACTGGGCCCCCCCAATGATCTGTTTCGTGGATACACGGTTCCGCAAATCGTTGGCCTTCTATTCTCCACACGCGTACTCGTCTATCATCACTGTAAAATTTAATTTTACACTCGTCAGTAAACATCACAGACCTCCAGTTAGTCATGGTCCAGTCTGCATGCACACGTGCATACCTTAACCTGGCTGCACGATGAGCTCTAGTCAATTTAAGCCGAACAGCGCGCATTCTGGAACGTTGTCCATCCTCATGGAGTCGATTTCGGATCGTTTGGTCACTAACTCGGGTTCCAGTAGATTCCCTCAATCGATTTTGTAAGGTCCGGGCAGTAACGGAACGATCCCGACGTGCAGTTAACCGTATATAACGGTCTTCCTGGGCAGTAGTGGCTCGAAATCTTCCTGATCCACGTCTTCTAGACACACTTCCTCTCTCCTGGAAGCGTTCCCACAGGTTTCTGATGGCCCGTCGCGATACACCGAGACGTAGTGCTACAGATCTCTGAGATTGTCCCTCCTGAAGCCAAGCTACTGCTCTTGTGGCGGTTTCCATGTCCATATGATGACAAGAACCAGACATAGTAATCTAGGCTAGTACCCAAGTGAAATAAAACAACTAAACAAAGTGACTTTCAACTGCAGTGTTCACAATGAGACTAGGAACACAAGTCACTAAGAAACTGTGCAAGGGATGAATTTCAAGCACTTTCATTTTTTTTGTCGTCCCACTTATGAATAATGTGTAAACTAACGTTAAAAAAACTTTTAAGGGTTCATAAACAAGTCTACTTGATATTTAAATGCTTAACTTGGCGAATGATTAACTTATGAAATATTTGTAAACAAAGTTCGAGATTATCTCGAGGTGGGCCCTATTTTGTTTTGAGTAGTTATAAATATCTATGTATTGTTGAAGAAATATTATATAGGTACCTACCTAATAGGCACAAAAAACTGTCTAAACTACAATAGATCAATCCTTTATCTCAGATCGAAACTCAACCTCAAACCAAGCTGCCTTTTAGCCAACTTCAAAAAAGGAGGTTATCAGTTCGACGACGTAGGCATGTAGGTATGTAATATTATTATTGGAACTGCATAATTTTCACATAATGATAATCTAAGAGCTTCCAACCAAATTTAAACAAAATTTTATAGGTGTATGTATGTATTTTTGTCCAGCCATTTCTCCGAAACCATTAATCGGATTGTGATCATTTTTATTTTATTCACTTACATTTACCTACTTCAACTTAGAGAACAGTAAAGGTTTCATCCTCACTTATGGCGCTGAAACGTGGACACTAACAAAAGGCTTGATCCACAAATTTAAAGTCGCTCAGAGAGCTATGGAGAGGGCTATGTTAGGAGGAATGAAGAGATCCGCAAGAGAACCAAGGTCGCCGACATAGCCCAAACCATTAGCAAGCTGAAATGGCAGTGGGTAGGCCATGCTTGTCGTAGAAGCGATGGCCGTTGGGGCCGGAAAGTTCTAGAGTGGAGACCGCAAACTAGTAAGCGTAGTGTGTGGCGCCCTCCAGCACGTTGGACCGACGATATAAAGCGGGTGGCGGGAAGTGGCTGGATGAGGAAGGCTGAGGACCTGGTGTGGTGGCGTTCTCTGGGAAAGGCCTATGTTCAGCAGTGGACGTCCGCAGGCTGAGATGATTGAAATGAATGATGAAAGGTTTCATCAAAATCGGTTCAGTAGTTTTCAAGATATGAACACTTTTCCCTTTTCAGTTATTGTAGTTCGGTATATTGATGTCGGTTTAATTTTTCCTAAATAATAGCTTGTTCTGGACACATTCCATCTGTTATTAGCTAGCATCGATGTTAGCTAGGTACTTCTAAGGCTGGCCTCATTACCTACCTACTTCTATAAAAATATAATATCGTTAAAGTTTAGTAGAGATACAAAGGGTCCATGTACATCTCGACCGCAATGAACTCGTCCGAATGGTCGAGTTGTCTTAATTCAATTTTATTATTTTTTTTCATGGATAACTCGACCGCAGGTAAAAAGTACAGTCATTTACAGTCACTGAGAGGTTGGGTTGAGGTATAAAAAGTACAGCATATAGCATACGAATATCCCGCGGGAACTGTTTGTTTTCCCGGGATAAAGTAGCCTTTTCTCTTTTCAGGTCCTCAACTATGCCTATGCAAAAAACTACGGCAATCTATTATATAACTCACCGCTGCAAATCCATAAATAATGATCGATTCCATACTTATTCAATACGACCACTTGTCGAAATGATTGACCTGCCGCCTCGGAACCTATCATATAGGGGCCAAACAGTTGAGTTCCTCAATTATTCAATGATACCGTAGTTAGGTACCTACCTACCTACTGACCGCTTAGGTCATGGGCGCATACTTACTGATAAGTACCTACAGTTGATTTGAAATGAATTTGTAACCAAGAGTCAAAAACGATCTAATTTAATTTATAGCCTGTAGGCTAATTTAATTTAATTTTAGTTTTGCGTCTTACATTTACATGTTTCTAATTTGGACGTAGGTATATTATATCTAGTTACACTAGCGGCACGCTATGATGGCCGGTTTGACACATTACAATAGTGATGTGGAATGTCAATTTATTCTCGAACAAAAAACAATTAAGTTTTGTTTTTGTACCTGATTAAATAGGTTTAATAAAACAAAAATGTATATGTTTATTTAATTTATTTGAACGAACTGAATATTTGAATGAAAATGAATATACATACTTTATATGCACACAAGAAACATATGAATACAAAAGATACCAAAAAAGGTGCCACAAAAGGCCATAATTAATCAGATTCGTCCATACTACTATTTTCACTGTCGTCACTGCTATCATCACCTACATTAATAATTATATGTTCGTTTTCTATAATATTATCTATTTTCACATCTCTTTCATAATCTTCCCTTATTAATTTAACAGTTCTATTCACAACCTTTTCCCAGTCTCCTTTAGTCACATGTTCACAAGCTTCTTCTAATAATTTTAGCATTTTTTTTGTGGTAAATGGGGGTTCTGTATTGTGTCTTGCAGCATATCCCTTAATTTGAGCCCACACCAACTCAATCGCATTATACTCACAATGGTAAGGCGGTAACCGTATAACTCTGTGCCCATGTTCTAATGCTATTTCGTCAATGACGTATCGGATCTTGGTTGGTTTGTTTTCTTTTAAAAGACGTACTAATTCCGCTTTTAACATATTCATGTTTGCATCTACGCCATTTTTACGAAGCCATGCGACGATATCAGCTTTCTTTTGGGATTGGGCAGGTGGCTTGTCAATTTGCATCGAGTGGTATGGGGCGTTGTCCATAATTATAATAGATGGTTCAGGGAGGCTACACAACATTGAGGTAAACCATTCAGTAAACTTTTCTCCATTCATGTCTTCATGATAGTCTCCAGTGGTTTTTGACGCAAAAGCCATGAGAGAACCTTCGACAAACCCGTTGATGGTTCCGGCGTGACAAATTATAAGTCGCGATCCTTTTCCTACAGGAACTTTGGAAGTAGATGCTGCTGTGTCATCGTTCCAAGAACGGCCTACAGTATGGTTAGCATTAAGCCATGTTTCATCCAAGAACACAACATTTTGCCAATTTTTGATTTCTTTCACTTGCCGTAAAAAAGTATACCTTGCCATCGCTATATCAAATCTTTCCATCAATATTTTGCGTTTGTTACATTTTTTGTATCGAAATCCAATGGTCTTCAAAATCTTCGTTAAAGAACTTTCCCCACCGAAGAATAATCCAGCTTCCTTCAGTGAATGCACCAACTTTTTTCTTGTTGGATACTCCTTCTGTAAATAGTAGCCGTAAACATGTCTTCGGATAGCATCGGCATCAAAGCTATCGATGCCTACGACTGGTTTTGCTCGTTTTCTCTTTTTTGGTGTGTGAAGTTTATTTTCTTCTGTGCCAGTCTCGCCATATTTTTTTTTAGTTATCCGTCTAACAGTTCGTTGTCCAATATTAAGCGCATCAGCTACGCGTTCAACCACTGACGTTATAGGTAAAATTGGCCCTCCATTTTGAGCTTCACGATCGAAATAGTTACGAAGGCGTATTACGAACTCACGTGTCTGACTATTTAGAACAGTTCTCTGCGTACGTTCGGTCATATCGACGAAATCAAAGGGCTTGAACAGAGTCCAAATTAACGAGCAAGGGTCAACAGTAATGCAGTATCAATATTTGAAATCCAAAGCCAGGTCAAAACTATATCACAATCGCATTGCACTGACAGTTTATACTTTTCGAAGCAACGTCAATTCGAAACTGCTTTGTTTTGCATTGAGCATTGACGCGAGTTTGCCGGAGGTAGTAGTTGTGCTAGCCAGCGATCCTATGTGACGATCGTATTAGATTCCATTTTTAAAAATTTTCAATTTAGAAAACCAAATGCCGAGTTGTGGTATATATCATATAAAAATAAAAATTTTACCTTTTGTATGAAACAGCTGATATTTTTTTGCGATTTCAGAGGTTTGTCCACATAGTGAAAATTGTTCATATTCACAAGTACATTCACCCCTTAAATGGTGCAAACTGATTTTTCTACACTTGTATACATTTTAGAAATCAATTTAATAAATAAATTTTGAGTCCTAAACCTAAAACTACATTCGATAAAATTTATGAATCTCTGCACATCACTATCGTCAATAAAGTAATACAATTATTTCCTTCAAAGTCGTTATCAATTAATACGGAACTTCATGAGCGGACAAACGTCAAACCGGCCATCATAGCGTGCCGCTAGTTTAGGTACGCAAAAACTAGGTAATAAGGATGTAACCATAAAAATATTTGTATTAAATTTTTGAATGAAGATCAACTTTTCTATCGGTTAATTTTGTGGGAAGGATTCATTTTGTGTAACTACATCTATCTAGGTTAACTCTTTTCAGGTATCCGATACGGCCTTGGATTTTTCCAAGAAAAAAACCAAACTTGGTTTTGGTTAGCGAGCCACCAAGAGTAAGCGATTAGAAGATGGGTAGATAATAATATCCTTATAATTTGAATGTCAATTGCCATCCAATAAAATGTCCACGGCTGGACAAAGGTCTCTTGCATGGAATTCTACACATCGCAGTCTTGCGTCGATTGTATCCAGTGGCTCCCTGCGAGTCGTCAGATTTCATTTAACTATAGGTATTATAATTTATAATTTCTTATTTTTACGAATTTAGGATTAAAGGCAAGGCTATATAAAACAAAGGCTTCAAGTTACAAATTAATTTATGGTTCCCCGTAATAAAGTTAGGTAGTTAGGTACCTACTTAACTAATCTTAACGGTGCGAGCGTACTTAACCCAATTTACCTTATCAGTTTATACCTCAGCCTACAAAATTCTTACAAGATCAGTGAACTTTCGGCGACACTCACGAGATCTAACGCGACAACCCAATTTCTTTTCGTAATTGCGTCACAGTCTACTTGGATGATCTCTTGAAAAGTATGGTATTCACTATTCACCTACACGAACTTGATTTCGCTAAGATGGAAAATTAGAGATATGTAGATAAAAAAGAGATGAGAATAACAGAGACTCCAAAGAGTTTCTAGATATTTTTTTAAGACAGATAAAAGAAAAGCTTTACTAAAAATTTTCTTTAGGTTTATGAGTAGTTAGGTAGGTACTTCGGACAGCGCACGGTAGATAAATAAGAGTCTTGCTTATCACGTTCATCTTACAAATCCAATGGGAGCATTTTACAGAGGAATAGAAACCGAAAGCTTACTCATTGCAAACGATTAACACACCATGGTACGGGTACCTTAATTGATGCGACGTGTATGTGATAGCTATTTCTATCATAAGTAAGATTCAGACTTAAGGATGATTATACGGGTCTGCCCGCGAAATTCAAATTTACTTAATTTGGTTTTTCGCAATTTGTAAACTAATACGACAAACTAGGCTAATGGCATTCTAATTGCGGCAGTAGAATTATCATCTTCACAGATTTACAGAAAAATCTTTACTTGAAAGTGACCAGTTTAAGAAATTAATCAAAATACTGACTAATTTGTGAGTAACAAATATCCAACTCGGTATTTTGATTAATTTCTTAAACTGGTCACTTTCAAGAAAAGATTTTTATGTAAACCTGTGAAGATGATAATTCTACTGGCGCAATTAGAATGCTATAAGCCTACTTTTTCGTATTAGTTTACAAAATGGGAAAAACCAAATTAAATTTGAATTTCGCGGGCAGACTCGTATAATCCACCTTAACGAAGCACGTTGTACCGCAGCCACAATACAATAACATAAAATGCACATTAAATAGAGGTAGGGTAGGTAAAAAGTACAAATCTAAGAATCCTCTGGGTCTAAAAAACGTACCGCTAAGCGATTTAGCGTTCCGGCACGAAGGCGTGTAGAAGCCGATTAGTGGCCCTTCCAAGTCAGCTCCTGTTATCATCTTAGACTGCATCGTCACTTAACAACAGAGGAGATCACAGTCAAAGTCTATCTTGTCAAGAATTTAAAAAAATATCCTCGCGGCTGCTCATACCGCATATGTTTTGCGGAATCGCTATTGAGGTATGTGTCACATGCAAATATTTACTTTAGTTTTATAATTGTGATTAATTTTCCTATTACATTTCCGCTGCAGTCCTACGATCCACCGTCCAACGCGCTAGGTATGTGCGTAGATAAAATAAATAAAAAACCGGCCAAGTGCGTGTCGGGCCACGCGCAGTGTAGGGTTCCGTAGTTGCTTTCAACTACGGAACCCTACACTAAAAATTAATATAATTTCAAATATTATTGCTGACCTAGGATAGTGATTTTATTTTATTTATGAATATTGAATACATTTTGAGTTCCATGCTTTAAATACTATAAATATTACAAAATGTGCAACTTACACTACGTGTAATACCTAACTTCGAAAAAACAGATATAACTCTTTAACTAATGAACCCTACTTAGCCGTGATAGTTTTCCTTTAAAATTCATTATATATACTACTGCTGTGAATTTTTTCTTGTATTCTTTATAGAACCATTTAGATGGCAGAGGGGGGGGACACTTGACTCTAATAAAATTTAGCACTTTAAAATATCATATTTCACAAACGGATCCCTGAATTGAAAAATGGTGTTCTCACACCCACAATATTTTTGAAAGACCTATTCAACTACACCCCACACTATGGGATAGACGAGAAAAAAAATTCATCCCCACCTTACATGTAGGGGAGGTAACCTAAAAAAAATATTTATTACAATTTTATTTCACCACTTTGTCGGCGTGATTGATATTTATACCCTTGCCAAATTACAGATTTCTAGTACCAATAGTCTCTGAGCTAAACCGCGGACAGACAGACAGACAGACAGACAGACAGACAGACGGACGGACATGGCGAAACTATAAGGGTTCCTTGTTTACTACGGAACCTTAAAAAGGTCCTCTACATAATTTATCTATGGTATGTGTATCGTCGGACAATTTGTCCATAATAGTAATATGTACCTACTTAGTTTAATTTAAGAATTTTTAGGATTTAGAAAAACTTTATATAAGCGTATTGTTTGATCCATATCATGTTTGTTCCTAAATATCGTACAAATTATCTAAAACAACATTCTCGCTCTAATAACCCTTCATCCGCCATTGCCACCAGAAGGCAAGTAGGTCCTCAACATATTTGTGCTGCAGAAAACTAAGAACAATAACTTGCGAATAGGTGCCTTACCTGAAAGCATACTAGGGTCTTTTAGTTTCGCTACTTCTTTTTGTCTTGTCAGCGACTGTCACTACAACACGAAAGAGGAAAAAATACCATACGAAATCCCATATGGAAAAGAAAAATATAGTCTATTGTGGAAACGTCATATTCTATTCTAACAAAGATGCACGGGTTAAATCAGCTTGCCATCCAGCTGCCCACAAGATAGTATAAAAACTTATTACAATGTAATAGCTACTTATTAATATTGTAAAATGATTATTTTGAAAAGAGCAACTGCTGAGTTTCTTGCCGGCTCTTCTCAGCAGAATCCGCTTTCCGAACCGGTGGTAGAATCTTGACGTGTCATAAGAGCCACAGGTTGGCCTACATGAAATAAATAATTTTGAATTTTGAATTTTTTTGAATTTATTAAGACAGAATTAATACATAGTTTAAAAAAAGTCCCTCCACCGAGTTTGTCTGACTGGATCTACGCGGTAATCTCAAAAACTACAGTAGTAATTTTCATCCGGTTTTCACCAATTGATAGCCGGTTTCTGCGATAATTTAAAGCCGCGGGATTCGCTTCGAGAAAAATTTAAAGAAAAAGGCATTCTTACAGTAGCTTCACAATATATTTATAACAATATAATATTTGTCAGACAAAACATTGTGAATTACAAAAAAAAGGGTGAATTACGAGATAGGCAGGTTAGAGATCCAAATAGGCTCGTGATTCCTCGACTGCGCCTCAAGAGGGTCCGAAAGACATTTGTGGGAATGGGCGTGACGTTCTATAATAAAATTCCACAGTCGATCTTGGACTTGCCTTTACACAAGTTTAAGAAATCGATTAAAACTACGCTCATGAAAAAAGCATATTATACGATTGAAGACTATATAAATGACAAAAAAGCGTGGATGTAATTCGTTCCGGCGATTCATGAGACAGTAGGTAATGATTAACCTGTATAATTGTATATCAAAATAATTCTATTCTATTCAGAGTTTCCACTTTATTTGTGTACAAGTCATATTTTAAAATGAGTATTTGATTTGAATATTAGTTTCAATTCGATGCCTTAAGATGGGTAGCCTAAGTATGTCACACTCTCTTTAACATTTCTGCGGTGGTGTCGTGTGATGCGGGTTGTTGCGTTCCCTAAAATATGGTTGAGCGAAGCAATGGCTGGGTCATGCGTCATGCTCGTGAACGGGTGCCACCAGCGGCAATGGGGTCTGTCACTTGCACTTTCTTGGCACTTTCTGTCTGCCCGTCTTGACATGTGTTGAATTATAATTAGAAATAATTACGTATGCTTTTGTGGACCTTTCCCTCATTGTGGAAACTCTGCATACATAGAATATCTGTTAAGTATATTGTAAAAGTATTTTGAAAAGAGCAACTGCCGAGTTTCTTGCTGGTTCTTCTCGGCAGGAACGGCATTCCGAACCAGTGGTAGACTCATTGACGATTCAAAAGTACTTGTAAAAGTTTATTTGAATAAAAAACATTTCTATTCTATTCTATTCTATTCTATTCTAATGTTTGCATGTAATTTATGCTGCAGTATGTGTTAAATAAATATAACTATGGATATAATTTATGAAAATAAATTCATACTTTCCCGTAAACTTAAATGAGATTTTAATATTGAGATAGGCTTTGATTATAATTATTAATTATTTATTTACACGTCTACTTAGAAAATAGACTAATTAGGTATTTTATACCGCGACGTTTATGTAATTTAAGGGGTATCCATCCCTTGTAGGAAAGGCAAAGGTCCAAGATCATACAGCCTACTCAGTCCGCAGTCGTGTATCCAGTAACAATTTACATCAATATTAGCAAATAGTCGAGCGACGTGTCGCCAGTGAGTTCTCACGAATGTCTAGAATGTTTAAGAATGAGCGGGGATCGTTTTCCACTGGCTGCACTTCTTATTGTCTCTTGATTCTTGACTTCCATATTTTATTTCTTGTTACGAATCCGTGGTGAGAGGAAGCCATTGTTCAGTTTCGCGCCAACTTTTGAAGTTGTTTTTTTGCACAAAAACTTACTTGTAAGTCTAGTGCTTCTACAGTTACGCGTTTGATGTCTGTCCGTTGCAGTGAAAATGGTGAAATTTTGGTGGATGTTCATATTATTTGCGAAAACGGCATCGGCTAGTGATAACGAGTTGCCCGATTCAGAGTCAGAGAAAAGTAAGTTTGTTGAGATCTCGCCGTCGATCTCAGATATTTATTTTTCATTTCGCAGATAAGTAAAGTTAGTTGATGCACATTTTCCTAGGACCTATGATTTATATTATGATAGCTAAACTCGCCGGCATATTTAGCGGAACATAAAAAAAAGGTTTGATATCAGTATCATATAAGGTTGCTGGCTGGTTTATACGTCATTTAATTTAAAAAGAAATATTTTCAAACTAAGAAAACAACTGAACATCACATTTTATGCAATTGTTTTAATTTTATTCAAATACACCTTATCTGGAGCGAACTTCGAGTATTTCTTCCTTCTGAGTTTGATTTAAAATTTCATTGAAATACTGTTTTTTGTTAGTTTTTTTTAATCGCGTATCTTTCTGGAGTTGATGACTGAATTATGCCTGACTTAGCCCCAACGGAGATTGCCAGGACACTCGAAATGCGAAGAAATGGTCAAACCTACAGAGTGATATCCAGAGATCTTCGTCGACTAGTTTCAACGATCCATCGCAGTATCCAACGGTTCAGGGAGACCGGTACTTATGTGAGAAGAGCAGGACAAGGCAGAAAAAGACGCACTTCGAGTAGGGATGATCGTTTCATTCGGCTTCGTGTACGTAGGAACCCCCGTTTGACGGCCGTCCAAGCCCGACATGAGTTAGAAGCAGTGCGGGGTGTAACCGTAAGTGAGCGTACGGTACGAAGAAGGCTCGAAGAAGCTGGTTTGGGTTCATTTGTGCCCGCCAAGGCTCCAAGGCTCGAGGTAAATCATCGTAGAAACAGGTTAACTTTTGCTCAGGAACATCGACTTTGGAACGCGGACCAATGGAGTAAGGTATTGTTTAGTGATGAGTGCAGAATTCTCTTAAATCAAATTGACGGCAGGCAAATACAGACGCAAAGGAGAACGATACATTCAGACAAATTTTGAAACTACAGTTGCATACGGTGGTGGATCAATAATGGTTTGGGCGGGCATTTGTTTGGGAGCTCGCACAGACTTGGTAGTGATTGACAGAGGGAGTCTGACTGCAGACCGCTATATCAGAGAAGTTTTAGAAGAAAATGTCGTACCGTTTGCCCCATATATCGGTGACGATTTTGTTTTTATGCAGGATAATGCTCGGCCGCATACCGCTCGGGTAACTCAAGCTTATCTTAATGATATGAATATCACTGTTATGGAGTGGCCGGCGAGATCACCGGATATGAACCCAATAGAGCACGTTTGGGACTTGCTGAAAAGGAAAGTTAAGTCCAGAATTCCAGCTCCTGCCAACGTGGGAGAACTGCGAATCGCCGTAGTTGAGGAATGGCGGAGACTATCCCAGGAGACCATCGATAACATCATTCTCAGTATGCCTAGATGGGTAGAAACTTTAATAAGAGCACGTGGAGGAAATACGCGATATTAATCACCATTTTTCTAATTTAATTGTTATTTTAATATTAAATTTCACTTTTCCCGGTTACATGAAAAGTTCAAAAATGTACAATTTTTCACAAATAGCCTTTACTTGCAAAATCTGTTCTTAATGTGATCTCATTTTAAGTAAAACAAATGAAACTTTAAATAACAAAAGAAGTGTAGTAAGTAGATTTTAAAATAAAACCATATTTTTTTAATTATGGACCTTTTTTTTATGTTCCGCTAAATATGCCGGCGAGTTTATAAAGCTATCATAATATAATCTCTAGTTGCTACTACAAAACAACAGACATCAAAAGTCTAAAAACAAAAAAGCAGCGAAAAAGTTAATAATTGTGATTTAAACATAACTGGCCATAATAAGACGTATTACCCTTATTAGAACGATATATTACCCAAGCATAACCCAGACACGTTATAATTGTCTGTCCTTTATTGAAGACCTTCTCAGCGCAGTACCTACCTATAATACGCTGTGGTCTTATAAGTGGGGAGTCTTGCGTTCGATTCCTGAAGGTAGGGTAGGGGTTCCTGAGGGTAGGGGAATCGGAAGGTAGGGTGGTAACTAGTTTTCTTCTGGTGGGAGGCTTTGGCCGTGGCTAGTTACCTACCCTACCGTCAAAGACGTGCCGCCAAGCGATTTAGCGTTCCGGCACGATGGCGTGTAGAAACAAATTAGGGATATGGGTTGAATGTTCACTGCGGCCATACCCCTTCCAAGTTAGCCATACCATCTTAGACTGCATCGTCACTTACCATCAGGTGAGATTGCAATCAAGGACTAGCTTGTCATCGAATAAAAAAAAGGCACAGCCGAAGCCTCCCATTAGATTAGAATCGAATGGAAGGCTTTGGCTATCTACCTTCCTACCTAAAGACGCACCGCCAAGCGATTCAGCGTTCGGGTGCGAATGGCGTGTAGAAACCGATTAGGGGTTTAAGCATAGCTTTTTTTATATTAACAATAAACCTCTACAAACAAAGTTAACGATAAGTATGCAAATTAATATAATATTATCGTTTTACTTTTACTTTTGGAGTACGGAACCCTCGGTGCGCGAGTCCGACTCGCACTTGGCCGGTTTTTAAAACTTTATCCTTATATTAACTTTATCTTTATCCTTATTTAAAAAAAATCGCTTTCAGTTGTTACCACACTGAAACATGACATAACAATTTCAAAAAATACCCACACTTTTTGAATGCAAATTGCAACTCTAGTTTCCCACGCTTTCCATTACAAATTATTTTGATTCACATAATTTAAATTAGCCATTCTAGCAGGTCCGTAGGTATACCTAGTGCAACGGTATATAAGACATCTAGGCCAATTTTGACACCTCAGTCGCTGTACCTCATTCCTGAAGATCGTGAACCCGTTCCATTAATCACATACCTAATTATAGGGGTTTTCTTGTTACATCAATGCAATGAGCTGATAAGAGAGAGTGCGAAATAATTGAATTGACTCACGAAATAGACATTTTAAAAATTCCGCCCGTCATTTCAAACTAGGAAAGTTTAAAAACCGACTTCAGATTTGATGTAAATATAACATCCGATTTTTAACCGACTTCCAAAAAGGAGGAGGTTCTCAATTCGGCCGGTATCTTTTTTTTTTTTTCTATGTATGTCCACCGATTTCTCCGGGATTACTGGACCGATTCGCGTGATTTTTTTTTTAATCAACAGAGGATGTTTGCGAAATGGTCCCATAAAAATGTTAACCTTGAACTCCTCAAGCCTGATGCTGCAGAGATATTGCTCACCTAAAATAAAGAGATTTAGGAAATGTCGATTACGAATTTTATTATTGTAGGTAACAAGTATGGACTACACCATGGAGCTCCAGGTCCTAGCTCCTCAATCCTGATGCTGCAGGGTACTGCCTACCTAAAACTGTGGGGATTTAGGAAATTTCGATTACGAATTGATATTGTAGGTAACAAGTATGGACTACATCATGGAGCTCCAGGTCCTAGCTCCTCAATCATAGGATACTACACTTAAAAGCTTAAAATAAAAATTCTTTAAGTATTTATTTATTTAGTTTGTATTTAGGCCCGCCCGACTTCAACAAACGTGGACAAACTAAAATTATTTTTATACTTTGTAGTGGCGCTAGAAGTCGGTTTTTTGAAAAGAATTTTTTGTTCGTATAAAATGTAGGGACCATCATAGTTACCTAACGATTCGATTAACACCTCATTCATCAAAACCAGCTAATTAGTTTATTTGCTACGGTGGAACATTCGTAAATAGTCACATACATACATACATACCTAGACTGCTAAAATCATAACACTTCCTTTTGGCATTGCCGCAGTCGGGCAAAAATAAAAATTTTACAATATGCAACATAGGTACAATAATTTAGGGTAAGGGTAAAAATTTATATCAACCAAGTTGAACTTGACTAATATTCTTCTCTCCCCTCCAAATAAGCGGAAAGCTTGTGCCAGGAGTGGGTACGACAAAAGTGCAACGAGTGGGATTCGAACCTGCGACCTTTCAGTTTTCAGTCCGCAACTTTAACCGTTGGGCTATTGAGGCTTAAATGGCATATAAAAAATGGCATTTATTAACGGACTTCAAAAAAGGAGGAAGTTCTCAATTTGTCGAAATCTTTTTTTTTATATAAGTTCACCGATAACTCGAAGACGCCTGAACCGATTTGGAAAATTCTTTTTTTGTTTCAAAGGGTTATATCCCATCGAAATTTTATCGAAATCGGTCGAGCGGTTTTTAAAATATCAACAATAAATTATATACTTTGTAGTGGTGCGGGCGTTTGAAGTCGGTTTTTTTAAAGAATTATTATAATAGGTATTTAACTATTTACATAGACTTATTATTCTTATTTTTTTATTTTTAAATTATTTTGTGAATAAAATCTCGATGTTTGTCGTCTGCCATTTCACGGTTCTAAGCACGAAACAATGGAAGTGAAAAGGTAGGAACGCTATGGAAAATAATTGCGAGTTAACTTTCCTTTTTTTATCTAATCATATCTTTCCATTTAGGTATATGTATATCTAGGTATTTCCTTTAACTTTTCGTTTTTTGGTTTAATACTAAGGTGGCAGGACTGGTAAAATGCTGGGACCCCAGACAATAGGGGCCTCAAATTAAATAAGTGATATGGGTGGTAATTTTGATTTGGATTTTTGCGAGTGGTTATATTTATTTGTAATGGATTTCCACTAATTATTATTATAAATGCAAAAGTGTGTTTGTTTGTTGGTACGACCAACAAACAAACACACTTTTGCAGCAACTGAGCAACGGATCGGTGTGATTTTTGAATAGGGTATAGTTGAGGACCTAAAATGATATACGTTATTTTTATCGTGGAGAGACAAAAGGTTCCCGCTGGATTTTTTAAAACCTAACTCCACTCTACGCAGTAGAAGTCGCGGGCAAAAGCTAGTTCAATAATAAAAAAATAAAACTACTCGAACACCAAAGATCACTAAATAATAACTGTCCGAAAATAAATAACTGTACCTATATTGAAAAGACTTCTTCTTTGCAATTGTGAATTGTGGAGTCAACATCTCCTGATGATGCTCCGGTATCGGAGCGAAACGTACGTCGGGTGTTAAAAGATTTATTCTGATTGGCGGATTATAGCAAAAGAATATTAAATTTTCTTTAAAAAACTTTTAACCTTTTACAGGTTCAAGATTCCTACCCCTCTTCGAAACGAAGAGGTATGATAGACCGATGGGGTCTGGTCTTCCGCCGCTAACATCTGTTCCGGTGGTGGGAGAAAAATGCTCGGCTCGCCTAGAATCTGCACTGGAGCAGCTTAAGAGAAGAAAGAGGAATCAGCCAAAAAGCTTAGACACCCCATTGGTAATTACTTAGGCAATTATGGAGTGTCTCAAATTTTGTAATCCGCCAAGGTATCAATTCTGAGCAGTGTCGAAAGCTGGTCCTTTTGTTTCATCGCTTCGTAATAATTGATTATCTACAGATGTAGGTACTCGTATATAAAATTATAAACACCGGAATTATCAGCATAGTCTGCTCTCTAAGGCACAAAACGTGCTACCAGGTCACCTGTTCAGTTGTAAAACTTGCATGATGTCAATTATGCCTATTTAAATACTTATTTATCTATATTTTTTTTATTGCAGAGTCAAAGCATCGATTTCAATGGCTACAGTTTGCACCAAGCACTGAGAAGCGCTCCAGTCGACATGTACGTTACAAGAATGCGTGTACGACTACCACAAAACTCAAACTGGGTTCGAGTCGAAAAATGTTATTTCGATCCGAGAAACGTCTCCCTTGACACTATGCTATTGTTCCACGATCTAACCATAAGCGGCAACGTGGACTTGTATGAACCTAACGATCTTGATCGCAGCATGCCCGAAAGTCGAAGACTGAGAAGGAATTACGCTGACTTACAGTACGATCCTTATTCAGGATACGCAAAACGAAACACAAATGGGTGTAACATGATACTAAGACTGAGAAAGGCCGGAATCGGATTCCACACTCGACCGCTGAATCAGCAGCCCGGCAAATTTAACGTCAAAACTGATTCAGAGTTCGTTGAACCAGGTTTCATAAGCGTCTACGCATATGGCTGCGAGAAGTATGTCAACAGAAACTCCATAAAGAATAAGGACAATTTGCCTTTAAAACGGAAACGACGTTCAGATGAATTCTCATTTGAACCACGCTTAGAGACGCCTGAGGAAGAAAGCATAAATGGCAGATCGTCTAATGATTGGGATTATATGTACGAATCGAGTAATAACAGAGTTAATTACGAAAGGAGTAAACTGTTTCGGCCTGAAGACGATTTAGATGAGGTGGAGGACATTTCGCGTGAAATGGAGGACATTTTTACGAAGGGAATAAGGACGCTTTTAACCACATACATGAAGAAAGAGTTACAGCCAGCAATCAAGGATACATTAATGAGAAATATGGGTTACGTGATCTCATACGGATGATAATATTGTTTGACTCTACAAAATTTTAAGTGCACAGGTGCTTTTCAAATATGACGAATAAAATTGTACTAATATTGGATTAGGTTACTTTCCTTTTGAAGAAGATGCGGTTGCTGCTCGGATCCAATAATTGCAAACATAAGTTTTTTAAAAACCGCTTAAATTGATCTGACCTTAAAACGAAAGTTAGCTAATCCTGTTTTCTGTTTTACTACATACTACTTAATTCAGGCTGATTTGACGCTATATGCCGCTTGGATGTTTGCTACCATGTCTTCATAACCTGTAGTTATATCTATCTTTTAATTAAAATACAATTTAAAAAATTATGTAATCGTCATACATTGACGTAACAGTAAGAGAGCAGAATTGACAGGCCCCACAGCCGGAGAGGGCCTTAAATCTCAATGCCTAAGTACTATTTAGGGGCCTCAATGTTTTAAATGTAGTTATAATTGTGGCGTAAAATTATTTAACGAGGGCCTTTAGGGGGTTTGGTAATTGGTTTAAAGCCTTAATTTTGAAGGGCTAATGTTTGTCTAAATCAGGCTTATATCAAGTGATAATTTTTAGGGTTCCGTACTCCGTACTAAAAACGGAACCCTAATAGGATCACTTCGTTGTCCAGCTGCATGTCTGTCTATCTGTCTGTCACTCAAGACCCTTTATCTCAGGAACGCGTGGAGGTATCAAGTTGAAATTAATATCAAATATCTACTAAGGTCTGCAATCCCATGCAGCAGTCGCAAGGGAATCAAAACCTATAAGTAGGGTACTTCCCGTTGACCCAGTATCTTTCGTATGAAGCAATGTCATGTAACACAAGTAGGTAAAGGACGTAAATTAGTTGCATTACAAATAATTTTTTTTTGCGATTATAAACTTATTTGCAGTTGGTAAACTAACCGCGACCTAAAAGATTGTACGGAACCATAGGTGCGTGAGTCCGACTCGCACTTGGCCGGTATTTTTTTTGGTGTACTTAATAATAAATAAAATAAAATATTAAAGTAAAACTTGTAATGATTTAATAAATTATTATTAATTCTATGAGTTTTTCATGGCGGACCAGCTATCTCTACATACAACCTAAGCATTGTTATCACAGAATTTTTTATAAGCTATCTATCTACACTCTATCTATCACACTTTAAGGCGAACGCATGTACACCATTCTAAGCATTTGTGTTCCTCAGTATAGTAACTACCAGTAAAGCCACAGAAACAAAACAGAGAGTGGCATCACTCTCAAGGTATTCAAATCGTGACTCACAGTGTGTGCGTTGGCCATACATAACACTATAAAAGAGGATACCAGACCACATTTTCACTTAAAATACAAAGGAACTAGCCACACGATTGTGTAAGAAAATTGTAGTCGTTCAACAGCTTAAAATGTAAGGTTTCATTTCGTAGAATAACGATGGATCTGAATTTTACTAACTTTACAGTACATCCATTTTAAATAATTTCCGACGTTTTTAGTGTTCTGTACTAAAAGGGTGGCAACGGGACCCTAATTAGCGTCTGCTGAACGTCCCTCTGTCCATCTGTCAGCGGGCTGTATCTCTTAAACTGTAATAGATAGTCAGTTGAAATTTTCAAATATTGTGTACCTATTTCTATTGCCGCTATAACAAAAAATAATTAAAATTAAATTAAAAAATAAAAGGGGCTCCCATACATGGAAAAGGAGTCGAAATAAAATTTTATTTTTTTACCCTGGCATTTGGGGTCAAGGGTGTCATTGTCTAGAGCTCATTAAGTGGAGTCAGATATTTTTTTTTTATATTTTAGCTACAAAAATGAAGAAATGGGGGGCCGCCAAAGTTGTCAGTTTTAGACCAATTTTGTTAGGAGGTCTATCTCAATAACTAACTAGTTAGGAATTTACAATTTTGGTATATTATGTACCATATAGTGTATTTAAACAACAAATAAGTACTGAAAACACCGATTTATAATGCGGTATGCGATTTATAATACATTTGGTCACAACAACCAAAACAAAGGAGCATTTTTTCCCCATATGCTAATTTAGTACTTCCTAAGTACTAAGACATCTAAATATGTATCTAGTTTTAAAAAAATGGTTTGGGCATATGTACGCCGATTTTTTTGCCATAACTTTCTAAATAAAAAATTTGTAGCACATTGTGAAATTTATTTAAATTATTTCAAATGGCTATTCTGTTAAGTTAGTAAAATGCAGACCTGTTGTTGTTCTTTGATAATGACAATAATATGTTTCAAGCTGTCAAACAATATGATTTTCTTCATTTAATCACATTGCAGATTGGTACATTTATTTTCTTAGTACTAAAGTTCACAATAGTATAATGTCTTGGTTAATCTTAACTTTTCAAGTAATTAGGCAAATAGCCTCAGAATATTTAAATTTCATTTAATGTTGTTTAATAAACTTTTATTTTGGACACTAATTATGCAATGTGTGGTCTAGCCACTGGCATCTAATTTATTATTACTTACAGGAAGCAAAATATGTAAGTAAATATATACTATATTTAAAAAAAATCACACTTTTATATCTATCACACAAAATTACATGAGTTGAGTATTTACTTAACGTGAGCATAACATGTAATGTGGACTTATTGCATTCTTAATATGAAATATTTAATCTCATCATAAACAGCAAAATGTAATGCTGAAACAAGTACTGCTTTCAATATGCTAGGTCCAAAACCTTTGTATAGAGCTAGGAAACCTTCTTCGGCTACAGTCAGTTTCAAACAATGAATAGAGCCATTACAGTATATTTGTCTACCAAAATCCTTCCTATGCTGTTGAAAACCTTGAATTTGTAACCGTTTTTTAAGAACATCAAATGGATATATTGCACTTTTAGATACAAAACCTGCGAAGCCACCTGCTAACACATTAGCTATTAAAGATGATTCGACTACTTGACTAACATTATTACTACGTTGAAAAAATTCAAGTCTATTAAATATATGATCAGTAAACAGTTTGTATACAGCAAATTGTATGCCTGCATGAGGTGCTACTTGAGCTATTGTCGGCACAATACCTTTGTATAAAGCACTAGCACCTTCGTTTCTAACCATAAGGGTAAATGCGTTTAGAAAACCTTTGTATGCCTTACAAGTTTTTCGTTCAGCAATTAATCTGGTTCTCACTGTGTCAAATGGAAATGATAGTATTGTAGCAACAGTGGCAGCTATCGCTCCATTAGTAAATACCACCCAATGTTTATTTGCGAGGTAAAATTCAGAGTCCACTCGCTGGCAAGTTTGTATAAGACTTTCGAACGTTGAAAATTGAATAATTCCATATGTTACCGAAAGTAATTGCGCAGGGATATGTCCGCTCCATAATGCAGTTACACCTTCTTCTTTTACAATAGAACTTATCGCTTGTAATATCGAACTATACTTCGACCCTCGTTGTATAGGTTCAAGTTGCAGTTGAAACCTTATTTTGAGTACGTCTAGGGGCTGAGCAATGGCTCTGGTCACCGCTCCGGCAGCACCACCGGCGATAGCACTCTGAGTCACGCTTATTTTAGACTCAATCTTTTGCAATAAATGCCCCATTTTAACTTATAATTTTTAAAATAACTTCAAAGTTCAAAATAGTTGCACATTTGCAAACACTCAAACAGCTGATTTTAGAGTACAGTTAAACAAAAACGACTTTATGTCTCTCTTAATAAAGCACACATTTTAAAATATTTGATAGTCGTCAATTTTGACCTTGGCACTCTAGTGACAGTCAAGCATAGTAGCCTTTCTGGATTTTCTATTGTTTATGGTCGTGCTCTATGGGTTCTTTGGAACAGATAAATTGAGAACTCTGTTGAGTGCTGACATTTATGATTTGACCTTGACGGTGTACTCGTCACGAGCGTCAAAGTCAAATGCTGACTGGCCAAATGTCATTTTAGAATAAAATCCGCGGGGCGACCGGCTAAGAAATATTATATCAATCATTAAAGGACAGCATCAATGTCAAAACATGGTTTTGGCTCCACGTATCATTGATACAGTCCTTAAAGGATCGTTGAGGACAAAAAAATGTTTCGACATTGATGCAGTACACTATTGATACAATTTTTATATGAACATTGCTGAAAATTGGTTCCACGTAAGACTTTTGAAGTAAGGGTGGAACCACATCTGTGAGGATCGTTTCGGATTTCGCCCATACAAAACTGTCAAATTCCATAGAAACGTGAACGGATCAATTCGGCTTTTCGCATCGATTCGGCTTTCGCATTTTTTGTACCTAAAAGTGCCTTAAATCCTTACAAGTGTAGCTCACGTTTCGCATGCGAAAGGATCCTTTCGCATCCTTACGGATCCGTAAGGATGCGAACGGATCCTTACGGACGCGAACGGATCCGAAAGGATCCTTACGGATCCGTAAGGATCCTTACGCGTGCGAAAGCGTCTTCGGCAACTAGGGAAATGCATGAAGTGCCAAAAAGTATCGATATATCGATGAAATTAGTTTTTATCTCAAGTATGTATGCACTTGCCACAGGTGCCACTTTTCCGCCATGTTGGAATTCTTTGTTATTACACCGATTCAGTTCAAAATCGATATTTAGGCTTCCCTGGGGACAAGTAAGAGGAAAAGATTGGCAAAATTGTAAAAAGTCGCCGCCATATTGAAATTCTTTGTTATTGGACCGATTTCGTTCAAAATTGATATTTGGGCCTCCCTGGGGTCAAATAGGAGGAAATGATTCGCAAAATTATAAAAAGTCACCGCCATATTGAAATTCTTTGTTATTGGACCGATTTCAATCAAAATCGATATTTGGGCTTCCCTGGGTTCAGATAAGAGGAAATGATTGGCAATATTATAAAAAGTCACCGCCATATTGAAATTCTTTGTTATTGGACCGATTTCGTTCAAAATCGATATTTAGGCTTCCCTTGGGTCAAGAAAGAGGAAATAGATGCCAAAATTTTAAAAAGTGACCGCCATATTGAAATTATTTGTTATTGGACCGATTTCGTTCAAAATCGATATTTTGGCTTCCCTGGGGTCAAGTAAGAGGAAATGGATGCCAAAAATTAAAAAAGTCGCCGCCATATTGAAATTCTTTGTTATTGGACCGATTTTGTTCAAAATCGATATTTGGGCTTCCCTGGGGTCAAATAAGAGGAAATGATTTGCAAAATTATAAAAAGTCGCCGCCATATTGAAATTCTTTGTTATTGGGCCGATTTCGTTCAAAATCGATATTTGGGCTTCCCTGGGGTCAAATAAGAGGAAATGATTTGCAAAATTATAAAATGTCGCCGCCATATTGAAATTCTTTGTTATTGGGCCGATTTCGTTCAAAATCGATATTTGGGCTTCCCTGGGGTCAAATAAGAGGAAATGATTTGCAAAATTATAAAATGTCGCCGCCATATTGAAATTCTTTGTTATTGGACCGATTTCGTTCAAAATCGATATTTAGGCTTCCCTTGGGTCAAGTAAGAGGAAATAAATGCCAAAATTTTAAAAAGTGACCGCCATATTGAAATTCTTTGTTATTGGACCGATTTCGTTCGTCGAAATTAAGGCCATATATCGATTTTGATCGAAATCGGTCCATTTACAAAGAATTTCAATATGGCGGTGACTTTTTAAAATTTTGGCATCTATTTTCTCTTTCTTGACCCAAGGGAAGCCTAAATATCGATTTTGATTGAAATCGGTCCAATAACAAAGAATTTCAATATGGCGGTGACTTTTTATAATTTTGCGAATCATTTCCTCCTATTTGACCCCAGGGAGGCCCAAATATCAATTTTGAACGAAATCGGTCCAATAACAAAGAATTTCAATATGGCGGCGACTTTTTCAATTTTTGGCATCCATTTCCTCTGTGTAGAAGAAGATTAATATCGTGGTTGAGCTAGCAATTAAAATATCGATGCCATCATCGACCATCCCTACGCAGACAACAATGTTCATAGGCTTTCGCCTACGCATCCTTACGGATCCGTAAGGACGCGTACGCATCCTTTCGGATCCGTAAGGACGCGATCCTTACAAGTGTGTCTTATAGCATCGGCATAAATGCGAATCGATCCTCACAGATGTGGTTCCACCCTCAGATGTCATTTAAGGACTACGACAAAAGTTACGTCAAACTAGGCTTTCATTGATACAAGCCGTGAGGTGTTCTTATCGGTGACATAAGGTGTCCACTAATCGTTTTACTACTCATATTTTCTGTTAAAGTGTTTTAAAAAGCTTTATTAAATAATTTGTCAAATTAGCAAAGCAATTAGTAGTATTTTAAGAAGTATGTTTAATGTTAAAATCATTGAAGAATAATTTTTAGATTTAAAAGTTACTTTTTGACACTTTCGTATGTTCAGGGATAGTTTAAAGAGCATGGAACTAGGAATTACGACTACGTCTAATTAAAGAGTAATCTCTGGTTTGCCGTCTGAAAGTTTGTTACGAAGTATAAAGTCTAAAAATCTGAAATCATAAAAATAGTTTGGTGTTTGGGTGGCATCAAACTCGCAGTTGTTATCATTGTTGGATGAATTAACGTAGTCGTAATTCCTAGTTCCATGAACTAGCCGCATAGGTTACGTACCTACATAAGTATTACGTATGATTTATGTTTTTACGCCTGGGTAAATTCTGCACAGAACACTATTACTGAAATTCTGTCTGTGATGCGGGAATAAGTTTTAGTTTCCGAAATAGAAATAGTTTATTCAAATAAACTTTTTTACAAGTGCTTTTGAATTGTCAATGAGTCTACCAATTTTTATATGTGTTTATGTGTAAGAAGTACCATCCTATTTAAATACTTAAATATTTGCAGATATTAAATATTTAATTCAAAAACAATTATTATTAACTATGGCATTATTAATTATTTCAATAGGTATAACGCAGTAAAATTTGGAAGACTGCTGGATATTTTTGGATGTGAGATGTGAGACAATAGTTACGTGGTCGACCTGCCGATTTTTTCTGCCGTCAGTCGTCACCATATTTAATATAATACTCTTTGTCTTTGGCGTAGTAACTAATACCTAATCTGTGGTCTTTGGTCGACACCAAATGGTAGTGCTCTGTGGTCGTCACTGACGTCACTCAATGGGTCAATCAGTAATCCAAAATCCTATAATCTGTGCAGTAATCAGTAATCACTCAATCTTCATGTGATCTTCATAGATAAAAATTGAAATATTCATAGAATACGATTTCTGCAACTTTTTCTCTAAAATCAATCAACATTGATAACTTTCAACAGTCAACCACGATGTCAGCCTCTCTTGAGAATCTAGAGACTCAGCTCGAAATGTTCATAGAGAACGTGAGACAGATACGTATTATTGTAAGTGATTTTCAGCCACAGGGCCAAAGTGTTTTGAACCAGAAAATGTGAGTATCTTTTCCATAAAATATTACTCAATATCCAAAATGTTACTAATTCTTCAAAAGACAGACGTTCACAGATAGACATATTATATATTTTTAAGTAGGTATCTTGTGGTGACTTCCACACACCTTGGTCTACCGCGGCTTGTAAGTGTCCAGCGGCGCCCTGCGACTCGTTTGATGTCGTCTGTCCACTTACTGAAATAGTACCAACACTATGCTTATAGATATGTGGCCTGCCCATTTTCACTTCAGCTTCACAAGTTGATATGAACACATACTTGGATCTCGTAATTTCTGACTTGATATTGTAGAGAAATAAAGAGCTTACCTACCTCCATTGCCCCCTAATTGACTGGCAGATGTAAGGTAAAACTAATCCTACAGTTTTACCTTATTGTCTTGTTCATTATATCGTGATAAAATCTATGTGATCAAAATAATCTGAAAGTTTAGCAATATTTGCCAGGCTTTTCAGTTCAGCAATATTATGTTGTATTAATTTCTCAATATATTATTTTTCAGCCAATCCTTAGTCACAGGACTCCAAGAAGTAGATAAATTGAAGTCTCAAGTTCAAGATATTCTTGTGCCAACAGAAGTTTTTGAGTAAGTGAAGACTAACATAACATAAAATACCATTTTATGCCTTGTTATACTAGTTTAATATTTGGAGTAATATTTATTGGGTTGGGTATAGATATACTGGTACTCGCGTACGAGGTTGGGGGTGGAGGAGGGGGGTGGAGGGGGGAGAGGGGAAGCCCTCCCCACCTTTCCCCTTTGGCGGAAATGTATAGTTTTTGAGTAATGATTTTTTTTATAAATCATAACCTCACTTCTTTTACACAGGAATATTGACCTATATATTAATTATCCTGTGTTAAATATACTGTTAAAACATAATATCCCTTAGCACGAGGGGGGATGGAGGTAGAGGGAGGGGTGGGGGTGATACTCAATGCTCAAGTTTTTCTAAGCGGTAGAAAATAATAAACACGAAGGCTGTGGCCTGAGTTGCGTTTTGTTCAAGCTACAAATCAAATGGGCTACGCCAGAAGACTCGCTCCGTCGCCCCTTCATTCAGCTTCGTTAGTTTGGGTTAGAACATAAGGAGGGGAAAAGGAGTAGAGTAGATGGGAGCTCATGTTTATAAAATATAAAGAATGACAGACATGGACTGATATAGGTCGAACAGTGTGACAGAACCGAATTGGCCAACCCCAACTCCACGTAGTCTTGTCTGTCCTACCCCTAGAGTGTTTTTATGAAGCGCGAAGCCAGAAGCTCGTGAATGAAGGGGCGACGGAGCGAGTCTTCTGGCGTAGCCCATTTGATTTGTAGCTTGAACAAAATGCAACTCACGCCACAGCCTTCGTGTTTGTTATAAAATATAAAGAATGACAGACATGGACTGATATAGGTCGAACAGTGTGACAGAACCGAATTGGCCAACCCCGACTCCACGTAGTCTTGTCTGTCCTACCCCTAGAGTGTTTTTATGAAGTGCGAAGCCAGAAGCTCGCGAAGGAGGTCCTGAATGAAGCGAGCCTCGACCTCCGTAGCGAAACGAAGGTCGAGTAGGTGAAGCTGAATGAAGGGGCGACGGAGCGAGACTTCTGGCGTAGCCCATTTGATTTGTAGCTTGAACAAAACGCAACTCACGCCACAGCCTTCGTGTTTATTATTTTCTACCGCTTAGAAAAACTTGAGCATTGAGTTCTATCACCCCCTCCCCTCCCTCCACCTCCATCCCCCCTCGTCCCCCTCGTGCTAAGGGATATTATGTTTTAACAGTATATTTAACACAGGATAAGTAATATATAGGTCAATATTCCTGTGTAAAAGAAGTGAGGTTATGATTTATAAAAAAAATCATTACTCAAAAACTATACATTTCCGCCAAAGGGGAAAGGTGGGGGGGACTTCCCCTCTCCCCCCCCACCCCCAACCTCGTACGCGAGTACCAGTATATCTATACTTTACCCTATTTATTAGTGAGCAGTGATAGCCTAGTGGTTAGTACTGTGGTCTCCTATTCGGGGGGTCGCAGGTTCGATCCCGGGCTACCTCTGGCTTTTCTAAGTTAAGTGTGTTTTATAAATTAAATATCAAAAGCTTCAACGGTTAATGAAAACATCGTGAAGAAACCTGCACACCTGAGAGTTCTTCATAATGTTCTCAAAGGTGTGTAGTTTGCCAATTCGCATTGGGCCAGTGTTGTGGATTATGGCCTAAAACTCTTCTCTGAGAGGAGACCTCGCTCAGTAGTGAGCTGTTGATGGGTTGCTCATGATGATGATGATGATTATCAGTGAAAAGTTTATCAAAATTTTCTACTATTCAGTCCTTTTTGTATCTATATTTCAAAATAATTTAATATACATTTACCAATCTATCATGAAAGATCTATTTCTATTAAGAACCAATTGCCTATCAGGCTAAAGTGATTCAAGTCAGGATTCCTTAACTTTTTTGACTATTAAACTTAACCTTTGATATAATATAGCTTATGTGCCCTAGTTTGCTTTTAATTTTACTTTAATTATCTTATTTGCTGAATAGACTTATAAATTAACCTCACATCTTTTTCTTTACAGTTACATTGATCAAGGCCGCAACCCACAGTTGTATACAAAAGATTGTATAGACAAAGCTTTGGCCAAAAATGAAGAGGTGAAAGGGAAGATCGACTCTTACAAACGCTTCAAAAGCCACCTTCTCTCTGAGCTGTCAAAAACATTTCCTAATGAAATAGCTAAATATAAGGCCATAAGAGGTGGTGAATAGATTTATTTTAGATTAAATTATTAGTTATACTTTTTAGAAGTACTTATTACCACAGAGTAAACACGATATAAGGTATTACATAATGGAATACAGTAAGAATTGACTCACCAAATAACTTTAAATTTCAAGATTAAAACTGATTCCTTACCAGTAATGGTAGACTAGCAATAATTTTTATTTTACTTTGCTTAGTCTTGAGACTGATAAAAATATATTTTAAACTGTGGTTAAAAGTCTTCTAGCTTTATTTGTAATATCTATTGCTAGTAATTTAATCATGTAAAATTTTTATTATAAGAGGAAATAAATATTACACAAATTGACGAGCATTTGATTTATTGAATAAATAGAAAACCACATTTTTAAAATATAAAAATATAGAATGAGAGAAAAATTCTCTTATAAAGCAATAGAAAGTATTTAGAAAAATGAAAATAGAATAAAAGAAAAACTTTTCTTCAAAAGTTGTTTCATTTTGATACAGAAATTAAAAATAAACAAGATAGAAAAATAGGGCGCCCTTGTGTAATTATTTAAAAAAATTAACACATTTTATTTACATAAATTAGTACGTAAATTAACAATATCAAAAAGTCTACTTTAAAATGAATCGACTAGTATTATACCATAATATTAGGGCATGTTATAATTTAAAATATTTTATAAAAAATTCAAATCCATTTTAAATAATTAAATAACTTCATAACTACTTATTGAATCGTAATTCATAATTGATTATTATTTTAATTATTTATATAATAATAATAATAAACTTATAAATAAGGCGTTTGCATTGAAAAAGATTTAAAATTGTCTTGTACCATTTCTTTTTCAATAGGGGTAGCCATATTATTATTATCGATCACAGTATCGATAGTAACGATTCGATCATCACCTTCCAACTCAGTACTGTCATCAGATATTCCTTGTGGATTGTGAATTTCGACTTTTTCTGCGTCACTATCACAGTTATTGTCAAATAAAGTTAAAACATCACTAGCAATATTCCACATTTGATAAAACTCTTTCTTTACTGGGTTAACCAATTGAAGTTTGCTAGTGACATAAACATAGTTCCAATGGTCGAAAGATTGGTCGTCACCCCAATTGAGCGTTCCCGTCATCAGAATCTTATCATCGACTAAGCAGAATTTGTGCTTCATACTAAACACAGGTCCATTGGCTTTACATTTTATTTCAGCCCCTGAAAATAAAAGATCGTTTCACTAAATATTTTTATTTTAGAATGTCTGAAATACTTGTAGTATAATATTATATATATTATATATTAAAGTTATATTGTATTGTAAACCTTACCGGCGTCAATAAGTTCTTTGATGAAGAAATCTGTTGATGCATTATATCCCGATCGATCCATAACAAATCGTACCTTAATATTTTTAGATTTTATTAAGTTAACCAAACGGGCCTGTATTGCCGGATTATGTATACCAGGCATGCAAACGTTAACGCTGTGTTTAGCAGCTTCAATGTATCTGACCAATTTATCAAAGTAATTGTGTGGATTAAACTGTAATTTACAGAAAACCATCACATCGTTGATTTCAGTGTTTCGACGTTTGTAGTAATACGCAGCTGCAGATACGACACAAGTTATTGCAACTGCAGCGGCCGATGACAGAAGAAGCGGATTTAATCTCATTTTAAGTAATTTCAAACATTTAACACTTATTATATTTGGCACGCAAACAGATCAGCCTTCAATTTTATTGTTTTGAAATAAAATGAGGTGTTCATTGATCAATTTTTCATGAAACTAAAATTGTTTTGAAATTACCCTCGTTTTTATCGATATTGCAATTTTTTACTGCGTGCGTACCTATGTTTCATAAAATAAATAGAGTAAATCTTTCCTTTGACTTCGTTTTGAAAATTTTGTGGACTTTTCTAAAAAATATGATTATTTTTGTAACTAAATAAATTCATAAAAAAATCACAAATATTTACTTGATTTTGCCAAAATTTTTGAACGCTACATTATAGACAAGAGGCCAGGCGGGAATGGCGGGAAATAGTTGACAGATTTTGACATTTCCCGTTTGTTTTTTTTTTACTCTTTCGTTTGTTCCCTTGTTTTTCTTCTGCAGAAAATCGTGGGAATAAGTTTTAAAATCTGTTTTACTATGTGGACGTTATAGTAAATTTTACTATAATATTAACTTATTAAGCTAATATTATCTATAAAAATATTTTAGAATGGTGTATCGCACAGAGTACTATATAAATAAAGGGGTGTATCGTTAACTATAAGTCTGTAAAGCACCATGGGTATCACGGGTTTGATACCCTTCCTGGAGAAGGCTTCAAGGAGGGCCAATGTTAGTGAGTTCAGTGGATGTACCGTAGCAGTAGATACGTACTGTTGGCTTCATAAGGGCGCATTCGCTTGTGCTGATAAGTTGGTACGAGGAGAAGAGACTGATGTGTAAGTAGCTAAAAGTTTTGCATTTTATAAAATATAATAGTTAATAACATTAGGCTACTTTTTTAAAACACCTCTCATCATATAGTCAAAACATTCTAGTCCTTACTTCATTATTATTTTATTTCCAGTGTTCCAACCCACAATGCATTACACATTAGTAGCTAAAAATGATGTAAAACACATCAATCTGAAAACTTGCTGTGGGTTGGAATGTTTTTATAGCTACGTCCAAATGATATATAAAAATCATGCTATCCTCAGTGTTGCCTTTGGAATAGTTTCTGGTCTATTTTGCATATTTTTAAATATCAATTTATATAGTAAAATGTTTGTTGCAGACATATTAAATACTGTTTAAAATATGTCACAATGCTACTTTCAAAGAATATAAAGCCTATTTTAGTGTTTGATGGACGTCATCTGCCTGCAAAAGCGATGACTGAACTAAAAAGGAGAGAGTGAGTATACTATTATACTTCCATAATAATATTATTATGTTCCTTCATTTATGTTACTTTCCCTCAAATATGGTTGAGCGAAGCAACGGCTGGGTGCGTTCACGAGCATGACGTGGCACCTGTTGGTGCCATTGGCGGGAATGGAGCTACTTTCTGTCTGTCGATCTTGACATGTATTGAATTGCAAGTAGTATGCATTTTTGGAACTTCCCCTCTTTGTGGAAATTGTATTGTAAACTTATTTTATAGCCGAGTTTCTTGCTGGTTCTTCTCTGCAGGATGGGCATTCTGAACCAGTGGTAGACTCATGAACGATTCAAAAGCACTTGTAAAAAAGTATATTTGAAAAAAAGATATTTCTTTTCTATTCTAGTCTATTACTAATGCGAAAGCAGCTTTGTCGTCTTTCTGAATTTTCATATAATTTATGGCCTCTTTCACCATTTGCTGATACTTTATCATATATAACTAACAAATAATTATCTGCTGGATAAATCTGTGTGATATCTTTTTGATCTCAACTGCCCAGATTGACTTATCAGATATTTATGAAACATAAATTTTAACGCTATCCGCCAAAATAAGTTGTGGATAGTCTATCAGACCTTTATCAGCAAGTGGTGAAAGAGGCCCTTAACAGTTCAATTCTCTATTAATAAACATATTCACTAGCCAGTCTGGGGCCTTAACAAATGACCACTAATTCTTGAGCTGTTGAGTCACTACATCTCTTAGCAATCAGTGACAAAAATGCAATGAATAAAGTGCTTAATTTACATTGTTTGTGAGATTTTCACTGCAAAAGGATAATGAGCGGGATATGACTATATACAGACTGAGCTGGATGGACACTTTGTAGACAGAATAGGTTCACACTTCCACTAATAAAGAATTTTGGCAGTTACCTAATGCTGAATGTATGACTGTAACATTGTATCCAGGAAGCAGTGTAAATATTAAAGTAAGACTAATAATTGTACAACAGAAGAGACTTTGCCAAATGAAACAGAGATGTTTCTTTAATTAAAAAAGTTATAGGCTTAAAAGCCTATAACTTTGACAAAAAACAGGGGCACAGGGGGTTTTTTACAGGGGCAAAAATAACATGTAAAATAATAGCCACAAGGTGAAATAAATAATTTGTTTTAATTTTTTTTAGCATTATTTAATGTTATAGTACGTGAATTGCAAGAACTATAACATAAAGCACTTTACTCAGGCCCCTATTCCACTATCATATAATAGGCCTTAGGCCTTGGAGAAAAAAAGGATAAATTAATGTTTTCATTTTCAGAACTAGGGACATATCGAAGAAAAGAGCTGCCGAGTTACTGAGTTTAGGAAAGGTAAAGAAAACTTTATGAATATTACTTAATACCTTAATCTACTGCAATGTACTAGAACTAAAACTGCATGTCCAATAAACTCCAATTGCATGTGAATTACGCGAATGTACAGTCAAAATGCAGTCGTTCTCACTCTCTGCATCAGATTGTATTCTTTCAAAATCGTTAATCATTGCAATGTTATTCATTAATCTGGTTAATACTCAAAAAACAACTACCTATTTTATTATTAAGGGAAAAAAAGAACAGCTTAAACAGAATATGTTAAAATTGGTAATTTTGTATAGGAATCACCACTTTGAATTACTTTTAATAGATGGCAAAATCGAGGGAGCAAAGCTGCGGGTAAAAGTTACTATATAATATTTCAGATAGAAGAAGCAAGATCGTTCATGCGACGCAGCGTAGACATCACGCATGCAATGGCCCTCGCCCTAATCAAGGAGTGTCAGAAGCGCAACGTGGACTGTATAGTGGCGCCGTACGAGGCGGACGCGCAGCTGGCATACCTCAATGTTAGAAACTACGCGCAGCTGGTTATCACTGAAGATTCAGACTTGATACTGTTTGGATGTACTAAGGTATTGAACTTAATTATCCGTATATATCATACTAGCTGATGCCCGCGACTTCGTTCGCGTGGATTTAGTTTTTAAAATCCCTCGGGATCTCTTTGATTTTCCGGGATAAAAAGCCTATGTCATTCTCCAGGTACTCAACTATACCCATGCAAAAAATCACGTCGATCTGTGGCACTGTTGTGGCGTGATTGAAGGACAAACCAACAAACAAACGCACTTTCGCATTTATAGTATTAGTATGATTAGAATATTAAATTGCATAGGAAAACACTTTAACATTACGTCCATACGATGTATTACATCCATACCTACTATGTAGTATATAGGTATAAATTATAATGATCGTTTGGCAAAATCTGACGCCTTTAGAGTAGTTTGACTTTGACAAAATAGGTCTATCCACGATGGCTATATGCTATATACGATAAAGTACGCTTGCCAGCTTAAGATGAGCCATACATTCAAAGTATTCTGTAGATTCCGGGGTTCAAGTTATTTGGACCTTATACTGAAGATTGTGATGTCTATAATTTCTGAACTACTAAATTGACGACCTTGAAATAATTACAGGACAATCTCTAAAGTACCCGCTTTCTAAAAAAAGAATTAATGAAATCGGAATACGCCTAACGCCTTAATGAATTACAGCTAAATACACATTTTGACTTTCATCCCCTCCCAAGGGAATCGTGCTGAATTTCGGGATAAAAAGTATCCTATATTATATTATACCTCGTAGTATGAACTTAAATCATGCCAAGTTTCATTTAAATCCGTCCAGTAGTTTCGGCGTGATGCGCGGCCAAGATACAGACAGACAGACAGACAGACAGACAGACAGACAGACAAAAAATAAAAAAAAAATGTTTTGGCTTCAGTATCGATTATAGAGTGCCCTCAAACAAAAATTTTCAAAATATTTTCAATGTACAGAATTGGACCTGTTACAGTTTTATTATATTGTAGATTGTAATTATAGCTTGACAAAAAATCCCGGGCTTGCACCTCTGACTTTTCGGAGTTAGGTATGTGCATTTAAGCAATTAAATATCACATGCTTCAACAGTGAAGGAAAACATGTTTACCTGAAAGTTCTCACCCATAATGTCTCCATAATGTTCTCGAATGTGTGTGAAGTCCGCCAATTCGCATTGGGCCACTGTGGTGGACTATGGCCTATAATCTATTTGAATATTAGTTTCAATTCGATGCCTTAAGATGGGTAGCCTAAGTATGTCACATTCTCTAACATTTCTGCGGTAGTGTCATGTGATGCGGGTTGTTACTTGTTACGTTCCCTCAAATATGGTTGAGCGAAGCAATGACTGGGTCATGCGTCTTGCTCGTGAACGGGTGCCACCAGCGGCAATGGGGCTACTTTCTGTCTGCCCGTCTTAACATGTGTTGAATAGGCTATTTGACTACTTTTAGAAAATCATCTTAAATTGTTAATAATGCTATGCTGAAGCTAACAAAACATATATTTCGGCATAATTTTCATTATTTTTCATAAAAATCGAGAAATAAATTCAAAAAAATAAATTGCCGCCGAAACGTTCCATTTGCTCTCATGACGTAACAGTTCACATTTCAAACAATGACAATTTTATAATATGTGTTTAGGCCGCGTGTCGCATACTATTTGGTATTTAATAAAATAGTAACGATGAAAAACAGACGAAATTAGCCTATTACGCCGCACAAACACGTCGAAATGTATTGACAAAATGAGAATTCCATAGGTGGTGTAGACTGTGACGTCATTCGAGATCACGGAACGTTTTCGATCACGTGACCATGGCCAGAATTATAGCAATTTTATTTAATGTTTTCTAATTAAATAAAGCTTTATTTTTTAGTTTTGTCGTATGGAATAATGTTTTTTGATAATAATCTTTTAGGATGACACCAGTTGAAACGATATTTTTATTATAGTCAAATACCCTATTATAATTAGATATAATTACGTATGCTTTTGTGGAACTTCCCCTCACTGTGGAAACTCTGCATACATAGCATAATATCTATTAAGTATATTGTAAAAGTATTTTGAAAAGAGCAACTGCAGAGTTTCTTGCTGGTTCTTCTTGGCAGAAACGGCATTCCAAACCAGTGGTAGACTCATTGACGATTCAAAAGTACTTGTAAAAGTTTATTTGAATAAAAAACATTTCTATTCTATTCTATTCTATTCTATTCTATAACCCTTCTCTGAGTGGAGACCTGCGCTTAGTAGTGAGCTGTTGATGGATTGTTGGTGATGATGATGAAAAAGAATTAAAAAAAAACAGTAGATAAAAATAGAGGTACCAGCGATAGGTACTATCGCTAATTTGTCATGAATCTAGCAAATTAAAGAGTAATGTCAATGTGAATGGAGAAAATCGAAAATCACCTCTTGGGTAGATATGGAGTACAACTTGTACCTTCATACACAAGTGTTTCAAGTGACATTGTATAAGTTTCGAGATATGTATTGACAAAAATGCGCCTTGCGATATTTGTTTGAATAGTTTTCATACAAATGTCATATGCACACAAGTACCTAGGTCATTGAATTTTCACTTGGTTACAATGTAGTTAGAATGATGGAGAATGGTTTTCAAAAACTACAAAATAATCTCAAGAAATGTAAATGCACATAACTCAATTTTGACCGAAATGTCACTTGAATCATTTGAGCACCAAGGTATCGATGCATATTATGGGCTGCTTTCTGTCTGCCCGTCTTAACATGAGTTGAATTGCAGTACGCATTTTTGGAACTTCACCTCATTGTGGAAATATTCTAAACCTATTCTATTCTAACTAAGTTGCATGGGTAAATCAGCTGCAAAAAATCTTATTACAATGTAATAGCTACATAATAATATTGTAAAATGATAATTTCTAAAAGAGCAACTGCTGAGTTTCCTGCGGGCTCTTCTCAGTAGAATCCGCTTTCCAAACTGGTGGTAAAGTCAAAATGTGTCATAAGAGCCACAGGTTGGCCTACGTGAAATAAATAATTTTGAATATTTTTGAATAGTTTTGTTAATGTTTAATCGATTTTCGAGGATATTTTAACTTTTCTTTGGCAGGTACTTTTTAAAATGGACCTCGACGGCACCGGTACGCTAGTCGAGACGGCTAAGCTGCCGCTAGTAATGAAGTGCCCCATAGAGCACTACCGGTTCGACAAGTTCCGGCGGATGTGCATCATGTCTGGCTGCGACTACCTGGCCTCGCTGCCTGGCATCGGCCTGGCCAAGGCGAGGCAGTTTGTGAGCGCCACGCAGGACTCGGACTTTGCTAATGTAAGTTTCTTATGGAGAGTTTTAGCTAAACTTATCGCCGAACCGCTACTGAGCATAGGTCTCATCTCCAATGAGAAGGGCCTTAGACCTTAGTCTACCACGCAAAGCTGCTGCAAGTGAAGTAACTCATAGAGCACTACCGGTTCGACAAGTTCCGGCGGATGTGCATCATGTCCGGCTGCGACTACCTGGCCTCGCTGCCTGGCATCGGCCTGGCCAAGGCGAGGCAGTTTGTGAGCGCCACGCAGGACTCGGACTTTGCTAATGTAAGTTTCTTATGGAGAGTTTAGCTAAACTTATCGCCGAACCGCTACTGAGCATAGGTCTCCTCTCCAATGAGAAGGGCTTAGGCCTTAGTCTACCACGCAAAGCTGCTGCAAGTGATGAAGTGTCGCATAGAGCACTACCGGTTCGACAAGTTCCGTCAATCTTCGAAGTCATCACCTCTGGACTTCGGTTAAGACTACTTGGCTTCGCTGCCCAGCATCTGCCTGGCTAAGGCCCGGCCACCAGTTTATGAGCACTACACAGGACTCAGACTTTTCTAATGCAAATTTCTTTTCGAACTATGTAGGTATACATAATTACATACGTATACATAGTTCTTGCCAGCTCTTCTCAGCAGAATCTGCATTCCGAACCGGTGGAAGAGTCTTGACGTGTCATATAAGCTGTAGGTTGGCCTACGTAAAATAAATATGAGTAGATTTGAATTTGAAAAAGAGCTGATGGTTATTGGGTCCCAAGGTGCTGGAGTGGCGATCCCGCACCGGGAAGCGCAAAGTTGACAGACCTCCCACTAGGTAGACCGACGACACCAAACGAGTCGCAGGAAGCCGCTAGATGCAGGCGGCGCAAGACCGAGGCCTGTGGACGTCTATCTGAAGAAAACCAAAGATATCCAACAGTATTAAAAAAAAAATTCACGCGGATGAACTCGGTGGTAGTCGCTGGTACAATATAATTATTGTTTTCCATAATTTTCAGGCATTAAGAAAACTGCCGAGTTTCTTCAATAGGTCAAATTTGACAGTAACAGATGAGTACAGAGAGAACTTTCTGAAAGCAGAGGCTACGTTCAAACATCAGTTTGTTTATGATCCAATCGAGAGGAAGATGGTGCGCCTCACTGAACCTGACGATGAAGGTATGAAATGAGCTTGAGCACTTATAATCTATTTTTAAAGGACTTCAAAAAAAGGAGGAGGTTCTCACTCTTTGTAGTGGAACTTTGTAGTGGCGCGGGCGTTTGAAGTCCTTTAAAAATAGTTTTCTATTATAGATTATTGTTAAAATTAAAAAAAGTGTTTTCTCGCAGACAGACTTAAGTGACGCGCTAAGCACTGCATAGGATGTTTTTACCACACCAACCATGAAACTGCTTAACGTGAAAAACCAAACTCAAAAAGTCGTAAGCGCCCTTAGAAGTTCGTCGGTAACGCGTTTCTCTGAAACGTTTTTTGTGATGTTCCCTTTTACGTTTTACGTTCCCTTTGTTTTGTTACGTTTTAAATTTTTGTCAAATTTTAATTAGGTATTTATTCCTGTTTGGTTACTATTGTTCGCTTTAAGTTTAAGTAGTTTTCTACGATGTCTAAAAAGGAAAAGTTTTGCACAGCGCAGACTATTTTTATTAATGACTTTCTTTCGCCCGATTCACCATTTCGATTTCACCAACCTAAAATAAGAAGACGTGCCGCCAAGAAATTTATCGTTAGGGTACGATGGTGTGTAGAAACAGACAATATAACGGTATGGGTGGAATGAACTCTGCCTCTCCCCTTCCTAGTTACCCGCTACCATCTTAGACTGCAGTCTAAGCTTGTCAAAGAATAAAATATAATAAAATTCCACAGTCGATCTTAGACTTGCCTTTACACAAGTTTAAGAAATCTATTAAAACCATTCTCATGAAAAAAGCATATTATGCAATTATTGAACATTGTATAAATGATAAAAAAACGTGGATACAACTCGCTCCAGCGATTCATGAGACAATAATAACAAGCTTGTGTAACACAACATGATATTTTAAAAAGAGCAACCACCGAGTTTCTTGCTGGTTCTACTTGGTTGGAACAGCATTCCAAACCAGTGGTAGATTTACTTGACGATTCAAAAGCACTTTGTAAAAGTTTATTTGAATGAAAAGTTATTTTATTAAAATACGTTTATAAGTATTTTAACAGAGCCTTTTTTTATTAACGTAATATAATATGTTCATACATCCCGACTTTTAGAGAGTCCTGCTTTGTAATTTCAGATATTGAGGTAGCATTGTGCGTGAACGCCGGTGAACTATTGGACCCTAAGGTCGCTTTTCAGCTGGCCCTAGGCAATATTGAACCTTTTACTTTGAAGAAATTGGACAGTTGGGACCCCGATCATCGAGATATTGCTGTAAGTACATTTATTCTTACAAAGTTAAGTGTAGGTTCATTTCGAGCTTCTCCGTACAAATTTATTATACTGATTATTCTATTTTATTTTTCTATTTTATTACTAAGAACAAAGGAAGATATCGATTTATCTGTCCACTCTCTATATCCTACCATAAATAGGTAACCATAAATTGATTGCACTAAATATAGTGCTGTCCTTTTCAGCTGTGATACTTTCTAAGAAGCAAAGCGATGGGGGAAGTTTAGACACGAGATTTAGACATGTCTACAAAGAAACATTGTTTACAAAGAATTAACCACATTGTATTCAGTATTATCCATAAATAATCCAATATCATTCTATTACAGCTTGAAACAGATATAAAGACTAACAGTTGGAAAGAGAAAGGTATAGCTAACCACCCGAGTATATGGAGTAAGGACTTTACCCAATATTTAACTGAAACCAGGCCTTGGGTGAAAAAGGTTGAGAAAGTTGAACCCATCATAGCGATACCACAAACCAGGGCTCGGAAGAAAGTGGTCACTTTAGTTAGCAAGTATGTGCCAGAAACGCAAGATGAGAGGTATTTTTTTTTAAATATATTCTAAACCATAGATTTTAAATATGTAATAGAGCCAGTAGGTATTCTCGAAAGGTATAGACAATAACCGTTCTCTGTGATTCTTAAAGCCAAAAATACTGCAAATTAGCACTGTATCTTAAGTAAAAAAATAAATTAATATCTTAAGCCACTGGATACAAGCGGCGCAAGATTGGGACGCGTGGTATTTCCTACGATAAACTTATGCCCAGCTTTGGACATCTATTGGTTGACGACTCTTGAATCGATCGTCAACGAATAATTCTTCAATGTATATTTACATTTATTAAGTTTAAAACTCCTTTCAATGATGAAATTTTATACTATTACAGTTTATCAATAGAAACCCTAACCAGCATGTATTGCAAACAACCAGCGAATAAGAAACAAAAAATCGATTCCGAAAACGATACTCAATATATCGAGACATTCACAGAGGATGAACACGACATCGCAACCACTGAAACCGAAATAACAAGAAATCCCACGCAAAATAATAAATCCCCAATACTAGAGAACAGACAACGATCTTTCAAAAAATATCTAGAGAAAAGAAGCAACACAATTTTGAAAAAGCTCAGTCGATTCCCAAGAACTGTTCTAGATGACAACGTTATTCAGAGCAAATTTTTCAATAATGAACCTAACGACTTAAGTAATAAAGTTGAAAATGTAACTATAGAAGAATCGCCTGACAAATGTGTAAACAATTTGGAAGTAGATAAATCGAAATTGACTGATAAATTGGAAATCGATACTCAGTGTTCGCAAATCGATTCGTCACAAAAAGAGAATGCTTTGAGTCCTAAAAAATATAAGAGTCCAATTTTAGAATGTAGTCCTAAAATAAGGAATCCATTTAAGTTAAGGCCTGCACAATGTTCAGAAAACAATTCAAATGAAGACACTCCAAAAGAAAACTCTTTGAGTCCAAATGCGGATCACAACAATACAACAATTTTAGAGACCAGTCCTAAAAATAGGAATCCATTTAAGTTAAGGCCTATAGGAAGTTTGGATAACGATTCTTTATTGGACGAATCCCAAAAAGTGAATTCTCCGAGTCCAAAAATGGATCGGAATAGTCCAATTTTGGATCTAAGTACATTTAAGTTAGAAGAAACTCAGTCGACGTGTGATACAGGATTTAGCGAGTCTGTCATAGACAATAATTGCAAATATGAAAACATGGTAATACCAGTGGATCCTGAGGTAACTAAGGTACTATCTAGTAGTTTGGTGTGTGGTAGGTACTTAGTCTGATTGCTTAGAAATTACCAAATTATAGAAGCTTTTTTTCTAATGAATTTTTCTTTTGCCTTTGTAGGCTTTACAAATGAACTATCAATCTTTATAGCATTTGGGTATTTGACTGATATTTATTTAAAATAACGTTTTTAAATATTATACTTAATAACATAATTCCATTTCTCTTTCTTAAATATCTTTACTAGTATCAGAATTATAAGTTGTTTTGTATCTGTCTCTACGAAATTTTATATGGAGCTGCCTGCTGCTGAATTGTGACATCACACTTCAGTAGAGCGCTCTCTGTCTAACAGGAAACTTTAAAGCTCTATAACTTATTTGTTTTTGGACCGATTTATTTTCTGTTTTTACAAATGTTATTCTTACATGTTACATTTTCGATTATAAATAATGAATATTAATATTTTGACTAAAGTCAAATATACAATTGTTTATTATTTTGTTATATAGAAGGTTTTAAAAATCCCGCGGAAATATACCCATGCAAAAATTCACGTCGATCCGTTGTTGTGTGATTGAAGGACAAACCAATAACCAGAGACACTATCGCATTTATAATATTAGTAGGATTGACTCAAAAGATCAGCTGTGAAATGGTAACTTTTTGTAATAACGTTAGTTGTACATATCACAAATAGTAAAATTAGTAAATCAGTAGCAATAGTAAAAAATATTGTTTTTTGTAGTAGTTAGTGTTTTTTGTAGTATAAATATAAACATACGATTATTATTATTTTATTTATACATATTAAAAAAATATTTGCCAAGGTGAACTTCACTAATATACTCCTCTCCCCTCCAAATAACCTTGGGTATTATAATAGTGCAACGGGTGGGCATTGAACCTTTCAGTTTACAGTCCGCACCTTTTACCATTTATCTTCCATCCATCTATCTTAGACTTGCCTTTACACAAGTTTAAGAAATCTGTAATAAAACTAATCTCATGAAAAAAGCATATTATGCAATTGAAGACTATTTAGATGATAAAAAAGCGTGGATATAATTCGTTCCAGCGATTCATGAGACAGTAGGTGGTAATTAAACTTTATAACTATTCTATTGAATTGTAAACTTGTTTTCAAAAGAGCAACCACCGAGTTTCTTGCTGGTTCTTCTCGGCTGGAAGGGCATTCCGAACCAGTGGTAGACTCATCGACGATTCAAAATCACTTGTAAAAAAGTTTATTTGAATAAAAAACATTTCTATTCTATTGTATTCATTGGGCTATTGAGGCATTATTTGGGAGTTTCTAATCAAACAGACATATTTTTTCTACAAATATCCTTGTACTTACATAGTATTTCTCAACAGTCATTCTACTTCGACTCTCCATCGCCGCCTAAAGCTGCTTCCCAGCCGGCTTTGGACAGGTTCAAGCATGTCGCAAAGAAGCCTACGTGCAGAGTCCCAGGTTTGAGGAAAACCGCGTCGCTGCCTTCCAATCAACCCACGTTGAGCAAGTTTGGCTTTCAGAAAAGGCAAGCAGTTTTTTTACCCGACGGCAAATCCAAAAGGAAGGGTTATGATTTTAGCACTCTATGTATGTATGTTTGCCGTGTGGTGACGGCAGATCAGAATACAGTTGTCACCACCCCTCCTCTTCCCGCGGGTGTCGTACGAGGCGACTAAGGGAATATAACGGAGAACGGGCAGCAGCGTCCTCTGTGCTACTACTACCATCTACTGCGACCACCAACCCGTCTGCCCCGCGTGGTGATTATGGGCAAACCCTCCCCTTGGGAGAGGCCTATAGTCCAGCAGTGAACTGTTATAGGCTATTGATCATCAATAGCCTATAACAGTTCACTGCTGGACTAAACCATAAATCATCAATAATTGATGATTGATGATGTATGTATGTATGGTCCATTGTAGCGTCTTAACTGTTCAGCCGATTTTGATGTACCTACATACAATATTATGCTTTGTACTACGCGTTCGTTTCAAGTTGAGCCCTGCACCATAGAGTAAAGAAATCTTCACCCCTCGCGCTTCCCCGCACCGCACCTCAAGTCAGACCCACAGCAAAGACACAGTATAAGAAGATGCAGTATAATAGTTATTTATCTATTGTTTTACTGGAGCCAACACATCAAAGCGAAAAGAAAGGAATTGCACTTAAAATATCGAAGTCTATACTGGTTACTTTCTAGGAACTCAAAGCTGTCGATAGACAACAAACTTTTGCTATACAAGGCAGCACTTAAACCTATTTGGATGTATGGAATTCAACTGTGGGGCTCTGCTAGTGACTCCAACATAAAAATAATACAACTAGCAGAAGATTCCATTCTGAAACAAATAGCAAACACCCCATGGTTTATAAAGAACAGCGAGCTCCATGAACACCTTGGCATAACAACAGTGAAGGAAGAGATAAAACTCTGTAGTGCCAATTACAAGCACAGGCTGAAAAACCACCCAAATCAGCTGGCAGTACAACTCACTGTCCCTGACGGTATGGGCCGCCTGAAAAGAAAAAACATTTTAGATCTGGATAGACCTTAATCCAGCGTGTGGAAATAAAATTATGACTATTCCAATGGGAATAGTCTTACAGACAAATAAATTTTCAAATCAACACATCTGCTCATAGTCGGAAGGCTGATCGCAAGATATTGCCCAGAGAAAAAAAAATCTATTGTTTTATTTATTAAGTACTAGCTGACCTGTCTTAACTATGAATATTGAATTCGAATTGGTATAAATAATAAAAAAATATATAAAAAAAAGTGTTTATTATTCTAATGCTTTACGATATACATCTTAGTTATATCTTAGTTTTTTTTAACCAAACCTACCAAAGCTCCTAATATTCAAAGTTCAATTTAATAAATTGAACTTTTAATTCGTAAACTTAGAATAAGAATTATTATTAATAGTTATTTGTGTTATATGGGGCCAAAGGAATTTTTTGTTCCCCGAGGGCGTTATTTTGAATTCAGAGCGAAGTGAAGGATTCTATAGTAGACTCCCGAGCGCAGCGAGGGATTCTAAAGTAGAATCCTGAGCGTAGCGAGGAATTCAATATACGCCGCCCGAGAACAAAAAAATTTGGCCCCGAATGACCACACACTATTTTTCATCATTACCTATGAGAAAAAGCTAGGAGTATCAACCTAATATGTATAGAGTATAGACATTACCAATACGTATACTTATTGAAAGTTTAAATAAAACACAAATAATTTTTTATGAAATAATTAAACATTAATATTTATGTTGGAAGTATGGGCGTATATATCTAATCGACAAATTTGATCACGTGACTTATCGTAGACAACAGCTTCTCAAACATTTTTGAATTTCGACACATTTTTGAATTCTCTCTTCTGATTGGTCCGCGTTAGTGCTTTAGTATGCTAAAGCACTATAACGCGGACCAATCAGAAGAGAGAAATGAAAAGTCCCATGGGGTTAAAATTAAATTTTGCTCCCGCTGTCCTCTGAAGCCAATATTCGTTTTTCGAATAGGTATGATGAAAATATTATTTTTGCATGCCTATCCGGGAGATTGTAAGGACTTTTATAATGTAACACCATTGTACTACTCAATCTGTGCAAATAAATAATTTCAATTTGAATTTGAAATTTATTTTTAATAAGCGGTGCTTCGCGAGCGGTTTACTAAGTGGGTCTGACTTGAGGTGCGGTGCGGGGAAGCGCGAGAGAGCTAGGGGAAATTTGTAACGCGTAGTACCACTAGATCAAAGGTGTCAAACTACTGAATATCCTATACTGTGTCCGTACTGTCGGCATGGAACTAGGAATTACGACTACGTCGATTACTTTACTCTATGGTGCAGGGCTCAACTTCAAACGAACGCGTAGTACATACAATATTTTCAGGTACACAAGTTTAGGTGTGTTTTAGTACAGTTTTTTGTAATTATTAATTAGACACATTGATATTAGAAAAACAAAGATACACGAAGAGATAATTAGAAAAGGGAATGAATTTTTTTCAAGCAATACTGAGCATATGTGTGTTTCCAGCCAGCACCGATTTCTAATATTATTCTTACATACTACATTTTCGATTATGATTATAATGAATATCAACATTTTGACAATCAGTCAAATATCCAACTGTGAACCAACTATGTTCAGCATTCCAGCTATTCAAACCTCTAAATGAAATAATGAATTACATATAATATTTAATGTTGATATTATTTTCCTTTTCAGGACAGTATTAAAGAAATAAGAAGAATTGAATTCATCATCATTATCATTGTCTCAACCCATAGCTGGCAAAGGGTCCCCTCGAAAACTAGACAGATTTATGTTAGGGTCTCTCCTTTTTGAATGACAAGGGTCCATCATGCAGGCCAGGCTCAGTCTCCCAGGCATGTTTCCTTACGATGTTTTCCTTTACAGTTGTGTTAATTGCTTAAAACATACACAACTCAGCAAAGTTAGAGATACGTGCCGGGCCCTGGCATTTAACCCCTGGTCATTTAACCCCTAGTCATTTAACCCCTGGTCATTTATCCCCTTTCCATTTAACCCATAATCATTTAACCCCTGGCCATTTAACCCCTGGTCATTTATCCCTTTTCCATTTAACCCATAATCATTTAACTCTTGGTCATTTAACCCCTGGACATTTAACTCCTGGACATTTAACTCCTGGACATTTAACTCCTGGACATTTAATCGTTGCCCCCCAGAAAAGGTAGCTGATGTCAACCACTAGGTTATCATCGATATACTAAGTTATCATCACTTTTTTAATAATAATTAATTATGGAGCACAAATGATTAATTATTATTATTAAAAACATTAGAATAAGTGTATTTTTTATGTTTTGACTGAATCTTTTTTGCCACTTTATGAAAAAGATAAGTAACTATTTAAATATTCACAAACATAGAATTATAACGCATAGAAAGGCAGTAGCCGCGCGCGGGGTGTAACCCTTTCATGGAGGCCTACGCCTATCGGCACGCACGTGTCGGCGAGCGAAAATAAACCCTTTCATGGTAGCCTTTAAAGGCTAGTTTCGCCTATCGGCACGCACACTAGTGTACGTATCGGCGAGCGTAAATAAACGACGCCTCAGCACACATAGGTCGTTTTATGGTTACACGTTAAACTGGTTCCTTGTATGGAACTATCGGTCTATGTGTTATTAGTCGTTATTATAATAATAAAGCAATATCTTGCTATAAGTTTGCATTACCTTTTTCTTACTTTTCTCGGTAAATTCTATCTTGAGTTAGTATAACGTCATACGGTAAAGAGTGGTGTGGTAAAAGAAATTCTGAATAATATGAATGTTTTTGTTAAAAACTACATAGTGTGACTAATTTTGATATTCTCTAAAGTTCTGAACTATACCAAATGGACAGGTCTAAATCTAGTGCTATCCTTTTCTACAGAGAGCATTATGAAAGGGAGCGATATTTAGACCTGTCAATTTAGTTTAGAGATAGTGCTATGTATACAACATAATTAGCCACATTGTTTCGTGTTTCACAACCATAGATTGGTTTGAAATCGTGTCGACAAATCGAAGAAGATTGCAGTTATTGTTGATTACCTCATAAGTTCTAATTGTGATAATAATTATTATTAATTATTTAGAATTTTGATTGTTTTTAAGAAAAAAATAAAAAAAAATGATTGATTTTTATTCTGTAGTTTTTTTTATACAACATAGAAATATTTTTTTATTTAGATCCGAGAAGTAAATATGACGAACCAAATCAATAAAAACGATATTTCGATTTTATCAAATCAATCTATTTGTTCTTGCTACTCTCTGGCTATATCCTTACTAATAAAATGCGAAAGTGTGTTTGTTCGTTGGTTTGTCATTCAATCACGCTGCAGCCGAGCTACGGATCTACGCGATTTTTCCATATAATAGGCATAGATAGACAAGATGGAGTCTAAAGGCTGTGAACGCGTCGAAAATCAGTGCTGCCAAATGTGGCTACACGCTCTTTTCCCGCGCTGAGTTTGAATTAAGTCATCACCAGATAAGGAGCTCGCGAGCCAATATTTTGTTTTTTAAAATGGCGGTTTTTGGTAAATAAAATGTGAATAAACTAAACAGGACGATCTAAAATAACCCATGACACATAGTCTTGTTAGCTCATAGAAAATAACCAATAACGTTACCTACCATCAGTAAATAACATTAATTCACATCAGTTCCTGCAAAATAAGAAATTGAAATTTTTAGAAAATAATTAAATTAGAGTTCACCATTCGTTGTGTGTTGCCAGTTTACGAACCCAAAATTTCCCTAATAAATAATGAAACCTTAGTATGTAGATACCGATAATATTCGAAAAGCGATAGCAGATAATGTTATTTTTAAGTTTCTTTCCAAGACAGTCCTTGTTCTACGATCTCACCTGATGGTAAGTGACGATGCGGTTTAGATGGTAACGGGCTAACTTGGAAGGGGATAAGCTAGGATTTATTAAATTTTTACACGCTATCGTGCCGGAACACTAAATCGTTTAGCAATACGTCTTTGATGGTAGAATGGTAACTATAGCCACGGCCGAAGCCTCCCACCAGACCAGATCTGAGATATTTCAGAAATTATAAATTTCGAAATTGTCCCCATCGATAATCGAACTCAAGAATTCCCCTCTTATTTCTTTTTAACTTTTTCGTTTCTGATTTTATTTTATTTATAAGTATTCGTCTTAAATTTTTTTTTAGTTTTTTAAACGAATATTCTACCGAGAGAGCGTTTTTATGACATTTAGCGATTTAGCGATTCACCGATCGAGTTGGAAATAGGGTTTAGGGTTCCCTCGGATCAAAAATAGGAAATGGTTGCCAAAATTTTTAAAAGTCAGCGCCATATTGAAATTCTTTGTTATTGCACGATGTCGTTCAAAATCGATATTTAGGGTTCCCTAGCGTCAAAAGAGACGATATTGGTTTCCAAAATTTATAAAAGTGAGCGCCATGTTGAATTTTTTTGTTATTGACGCTTGGGGACCCTAAATATCGATTTCGAAAATAGAGTTTGATCAAAATCGGTTCAGTAGTTTTCGAGTTTATTCCGAACATACATCGTGACACGAGATTTTTATATACATAGATACAGCAGGAACTAGGAATGCAGGCAGTATGTAATGTTTATTGCCTACACATTAAAAACAAGGATCTACATTTATATAGGTACTCACTATTGATTTTATTTACGAAGCAGTGATAGCCTAGTGGTTTGGACTGTGGTCTCCTATTTGGGAGTCGCAGGTTCGATCCCGGGTACGCACCTCTGACTTCTCGAAGTCAAGTGCGTTTAAGCAATTAAATACCTATCACTTGCTTCAACGGTGAAGGAAAACATCGCGACGAAACCTGCACACCTGAGAGTTCTTCATAATGCTCTCGAAGGTGTGTGAAGTCCGCCAATTCGCATTGGGCCAGCGTGGTGGACTATGGCCTATAACCCTTCTCTGAGAGGAGACCTGCGCTCAGTAGTGAGCCGTTGATGGGTTGATGATGATGATGATGATGATTGATTTTATATTATGAAGAACTTACTTATTAGTTATTACATAGTTTTAAAATATTATGCAATGATAGGTAAAAAACTTAATTGGGTTTACAGAAAAGTGGGTAGTATAACATTAATGCAAAGATCTTAATCATGCGCAACCCTTTCCATTCACACAGCAGGTACTTGCGATCCACAAAGGTTCTGACTCTCATTACAAATTGGTACGGAGTTATCACAACAATCTTTTGTGCAAAGTACCTACGCTATTTCCGACACCCCATAAATATGTTGATACGGCTGATAACAAAAGAAGTGTGCGACCCTTTTTAAAAAAGCCATTGTACAAGTGACATTTCTTTTATCAGATTAAATAGGTTTTGTTGTGGTCGTAGGTATAATAGGTCCACTGACCTATCTATACTTATAATAAAACTGTAACTGGAAGATTCCTGTACATTTAATATATTTTGAAAATTTTAACTGGGGGATGCTTTATTATCGATACTGAACCCAAAACAGATTTTTATTTAATTTTTGTCTGTCTGTCTGTCTGTCTGTCTGTCTGTCTGTCTGTCTGTCTGTCTGTTCGCGCATCACGCGAAAACTACTGAACGGATTTAAATGAAATTTGGTATAGCGGTAGCTGATACTCCGGGTCAACATATAGGATAGTTTTTATCCCGATAAAACATAAGGTTACTCCAGGATAGGGGATGAAAGTTTTTGTTGATTTTACTCCATAACTCAGTCAAATATGAACCGATTTTAATAATTCTTTCTTTATTAGAAAGTGTGTACTTTTAAAAATATTTTGTCCAATTTTAATGAAGATCTGACAAATATTATCGGAGATAGAGGACAGAACGTCTCTCGGATTTCCAGGTCACTCGCATACGATATATACGTATCATAGACTTATTATAATGATACGTATAGATCTTATTACATCCATACCATAGCCATATCATTGAACTCCAGGCCCTAGCTGCTCAATCCTGATGCTGCTGTGAACTGCCTACCTTAATCATGGATATTTACGAACTGTCGATTGTGTACTGATATTGTAGGTGCCAAATATTTCAAATAATATAATGGCGTAGTGGAGGTGAAAAAGAGGCCTCAATTCTGATGCTGCTGGGTACTGCTCGACAATGGTAGGTACCAAGTATGAACTACATAGTGTAGTGGCATAACGCAGCCGTAAAAAATTTCGCGTCTCCGTTTTCCGTTTACTAAAATTTCTCACAGTAGCTTAAATTCATAAATGGCATCAATCTATTCAGCTAATTTCATTATTTCTCGGTTCGATTTAGAAATTATCCTCCTACCCACAATAAACCAGTAAGCTACAACATTGAACTACTGGTACCAACTTCTTAATACCGATGCTGCTGATGATAATACCCACCTAAATAGGGGCTGTTTACAAAATGTCGATAGTGAATTGATATTGTAGGTACCAAGTGTAGACTACATAGTGGCATAGTGCAATCGTAAAAAATGTCTCACTCACTTCGTTCGCGATAATGTCGATTGTAGATTTCTTTTTAACTGACTTCGAAAAAGGAGTAATCTTTTTTTTTAAATTATTTATGTATGTTCACCGATTACTCGAAGACGCCTGAACCGACCAAGACCAAGTATGGACTACATAGTGATGCAATGTAATCGTAAAAATTTTCGCGCTCGCTTCGCTCGCGTAAATATGTCTTTTCTTTATTGGTATTGTAAGAACGAAGTATGAATGACACAGCTAAGTAGTGCAGCCCTAAAAAATTTTGGGAAATGTCCGTTTTGGATTGCCAAGTATGGACTACATAGTGATGCAATGTAATCGTAAAAAATTTCGCGTTCGCTTCGCTCGCGAAAATGTCTTTTCTTAATTGGTATTTTGAGTATTAACCACGTATGGAGTTTATGTAGGTGCCAAGTATGGACAGTGCTGGTACCAACCCTTAAATCTTGGAGCTGCTGGGTACGGCCCACCTAATTAGTGGGGATTTTGAAACTATCGATTGTGAATTGATATTGTGTGTATCAACTATTCAGCTAATTTCACTTTCACATAGAGGCGTAGTGCGATCGAAAGAATTTAGCGCTCGCTTTGTTCACGAAAATATCGGTTTTAAATTGCTATTGCAGTTGTCAAGTATGAACTACTAGAGGCACAGTGCAATCGAAATAATTTCGCGCTCGCTTCGCTCGCGAAAATGTCTTTTCTCATTTGCTACTGTAGGTGCCAAATATGAACTACAAAGAAGTGTAGCGCAATCGAATATTTTCGCGCTCGCTTCGCTCGCGAAAATGTGTTTTCTTAATTGGTATTGTAAGAACCAGGTATAAATTACATAGTAAAGTACTTGGTGTAGTCCAAAAAACGCCTACAAAGAAGCGTAGTGCAATCGAAAATCTTTGCGCTCGCTTCGCTCGCGAAAATGTGTTTTTCTTAGTTGGTATTGTAAGAACCAAGTATGAAGGACACAGTTAAGTAGTGCAGCCCTAAAAAAATTTTGCGAAAATGTCCGTTTTGGATTACCAAGTATGGACTACATAGTGATGCAATGTAGTCGTAAAAATTTTCGCGCTCGCTTCGCTCGCGAAAAATATATTTTCTTGATTGGTATTGTAAGACCCAGGTATAAAGAACATAGTTAAAAACTTAGTATTGTCCTAAAAATTGCGCTCGCTTCGCTCGCGAAAATGTCGCTGTTGCATTGCTGTTGTAGGTGCCAAGTATGGTCTACAAAGTGGCGTAGTGCAATCGTAAAAAATGTCGCACTCGCTTGACTCGCGATGATGTCGATTATAGATTGCTTTTGTAGATACCAATTAGTATGGACTACACAGAGGCGTTGAGCGATCAAAAAATTTTTGCGCTCGCTTCGCTCGCGAAAGTGACTTTTCTGAATTGGTGTTGTAAGAACCAAGTATGAATAACATAGTTATGTACGAATCTATTCAGCTAATTTCACTTTCACATAGAGATGTAGTGCAACGTAGCTTTACTCGCGATGATGTGGTAAAGATTGCTTTTGTAGATACCAATTACTATGGCCTACACAGAGGCGTTATGCGATCAAAAAAATTTCGCGCTCGCTTCGTTCGCAAAGATATTGGTGTTCAATTGCTACTGTAGGAGCCAAGTATGAACTACAAAGAAGCGTAGTGCAATCGAAAAAATTTCGCACTCGCTTCGCTCGCGAAAGTGTCTTTTCTGAATTGGTGTTGTAAGAACCAAGCATGAATAACATAGTTAAGTAGTGCAGTCCTAAAAAATTTCGCGCTCGCTTCGCTCGCGAAAATTTCCTGCCCTAGAGCTATGTGTTTTTATAGATGCCACCAGTATATTCAACTAATTTTCCTATCGTTCGGTTTGTATTGGGAATCGCCCTCCCCCACCCTGCATCACTGGACTACATCATTGAAGACCAGTTAACAACTCCTCAATCCTGGTGCTGCTGGGGTACTGCCCACCTAAATTGAAGGTATTTACGTAATTTCGATTGTGTGGTGTGTAATTGTAGGTTTGTAGGTACCAAGTAGCTCTAAAATATAATATAGTGGCGTAGGATAATCCTAAAAACCTCGCGATTAACACAAAGCGATTTTTTTAATACTATTCCACGCGGACAAAGTCGCGGGCATCAGCTAGTATTATAATAATTAATCTATGATTAACACTGGACTGGTCGTCCCTAACATTATTATTAGCTTAAATTATGGATCAATTTGAAGCGCCACATTTGACATAATGAGTGTCTTTGGAAGTACATATTATTATTATTATAGGGATGCAGACCAATTATAGTAGTTATTTATATAATTAATGAATATCAACTTTTTGACAACAGTCAAATACCCAATGAGGCCGAGAAAGTTGGTCTGAGCTACTTTAGTTCCTAATTAATGCTGAGGTACGATGGAAAATTCATTGGTACGTATATTCTTGCTAGATTCTTGCATTCTGTAACTTCAGTACGTAGGTACTAACTAAAATTGGTAAGATCTTTAAACAATTATAAATTAATAATACGGAAGTGGAAATAATTGACAACTGATTGAACTAATAGGACAGGAATTATCCAAACCTGAACCTAAATTTTTTGACAGAAATAAGTTGTATTCTTTCGGCAAGTATTCTGTAGGCAAAATATGTTTGTATGGGACGCGCTATAAAGCTATTTCTCATAATTCCCAAAGCATCGAAAGATCCGTTACTTAAATTTTTAATTTTGTAACTAACTACTTGTTAATTAATTTCATTAACATTCAACCAGAGTGAAATTAAATTGTTCTCGACTGGATGTTACCATTGTTCATTGTTGAGTGCTCGGTAAATTTGAATATATTCCACTTAGCGCAGGTACCTACCTAGGTATAATTCGACCGCAGCAATAATGCGTTTCGATAGAGCTCTGTTGTGTGGAGATTGTATGACCCATGAAATAGATGACCGCTCAGAGTAACTTACTAATAGTTACTCTGAGGATGACCGCGATCCCCAAATCGAACAGATTTGTAGGTACCTTCACTACCTACCTAATAAAACTGGATATGCCCGTAGCTTCGTCCGTGTCGATTAACGTTAACAGTAAACAGATTTGATTTTTACAGTAGTAGATCAAGTTTCAACTATCCGAAAAAAAAACACGCAAAAATTACATCATACTGCCAAGGGACGTGTTTGGGCAAAAACATAAAATGATGAAATTTGTTCGATAATAAAAAAGCCGGCCAAGTGCGAGTCGTACTCGCGCACCGAGGGTTCCGTACTCCAAAAGTAAAAGTAAAACGATAATATTATATTAATTTGCTTATTTATCGTTAACTTTGTTTGTAGAGGTTTATTGTTAATATAAAAAAACTATGCTAGTTAGAGCGTTGGTTTTATTTTTCCTGTAAAATATACATAAACCTCTATTGACCATAATTATTTCAGATTTTTCGATTGGTCAACTTCGGAGATAAGGGGGGGGGGAACGGTATTTTTTTCGACATTTTGGCCGATTACTCAAAAAATATTATATATAGAAATAAATAAAAAACTGTTTTAGAATGCACAAGTAAAGGCCTTTCATATGATACCCCACTCGGTATAGTTATCTTACTTTGAAATTTCAAACCCCCGATTTTCCCCCTTTTTTAATTAAACTAAAATAATTTTCGCGTTCATTTTATTTTTCCTGTAAAATATACATAAACCTCTATTGACCATAATTATTTCAGATTTTTCGATTGGTAAACTTCGGAGATAAAGGGGGGGGAACGGTATTTTTTTCGACATTTTGGCCGATTAATCAAAAACTATTATATATAGAAATAAATAAAAAACTGTTTTAGAATGCACAAGTAAAGGCCTTTCATATGATACCCCACTCGGTATAGTTATTTTACTTTGAAATTTCAAACCCCCGATTTTCCCCCTTTTTTAATAAAACTAAAAATTATTTTCGATTTTTCTTTATTCCAATGATGTTGGGCCACTATTATACACAACTATGCCAAATTTCATGTCGATAGCTTTAATAGTTACTGAAATAATCGACTGTGACAGACGGACGGACGGACGGAGAAAGTCTCACCAATAAGGGTTCCATTTTTACCATTTTACGTACGGAATTTTACGTACAGGTACGGAACCCTAAAAATCGCGAAGTTAGGTCTAATTTTTAACCAATATTCATTTATTTTCAATGTGTTGCATATTACAGAGCCAAAATTTTTACATTAAATTCCGATTGATATTATCAAGGGAGTAGCCTAGTGAATTGAAAAGAAAATGAATATTTTACGAGTTACAAAGTATTTGGCGCTTACTACACTCCTATTCCGCGCAAAACGCTTTCTTTTGTCGCGCCTCACATGAGGTTACGGCTATGTTTTATTTCATCGCGAAATCTAATTTTTTTTGTGTGTTATACGCGTTCCTCGGGACCCTTTGATTTTCCGATCCAATATAAAAAGTCTTAGCTAGATCTCACTCCTTGTTTTATTACGAGTAGATAGGTAGGTTTCTACTAGCTGATGCTTGCGCATTCGTCCGCGTAGATTTAAACATCCCATGTGAAATCTATGATCTTTTGGGATACAACGCCAACTTATATCACTCTCTAAAAAAATTTCATAAAATTTCATTTCCGGCATAAAATCATATTATAAAAAAATTTACCGTTAATTTGCCTCGGGCCTCGAATATAGTAAAAATTTCGAGTTTGATATCCGGGTTAATTAAGTATTTTTCAAAAATGTAATTTTAGTTTCCTTTAAATGCTAATGCTGAAGGCCTGGCTTTGATGACTACTTCCTATTAAAAAAAATTGCAAGTTGTCATTTCCGGGTATCCTGAACAACATATTATGAAAATCGTTACAGCTGTTGTTTAGAAATATAGGGTTATAATTCGATAGACCCACACAATATCGGCAACCTTACGAGCAACGTCAATCTTGTGGGTAAGATTTTATCGATCCACCCTACCGATTCGATTTTTTCGTCTTGTCATTCGCCAGTGAGACAAGCTTAGCATCGGGCGTCGTGATCGCTCGGTCGCCTAAAGCGCCCGAGTTCCGGTCGCCGCTTCTAGAATTATCCAGAACTTATTACCATTTCCATCGTGTCAACAAAGTGTCGTGCTCCTCGAACTTGGATTCTCCATAACGGCAGCTGCCTGAGTGTTGTGTAATTCGTTCGAACCACAGAGAGAAGTCTAGCAGAACAAAAGCCGACCCTACCACCTGCATCGGCGTGGCAGATCGACGACATCGAAAGGTCAGTGGAATCCTTAATTTCCTGCTTGCTTGTTGATGTTGAAGGTTTGTCCAGAAATAGGAACTATCGAATTAAAACTCAATACAGTCCGCTAATTCCTATTCTAACCAGTGACCGCGTGGGCCTTACAACCCCACGACCACTTCATCGAAAATCACAAACCGCACGGATCCATCTGCGGTTTGGAACGCAGTCCCAGATGCGTGGGTCCGAACCATGTAATATCCATGAAACTTTGATTTTTAGGCTTTCGATTAAAAATTAAGAAATACGTGTTTCGCAAATGAAAATTTCACCACCAGACTTCAAATAGGGGATGAAAATTTGTATAAAAGTCCAGATTTTTAAGTTAATTTTCAAGTAACATCCATCAAACTTGGTACTTTAGCTTTCATCTTCTAATCTAATCTAAATAATATATGAAATGCAAAGGTGATTGACTCACTGATCTATCAACGCACAGCTTTAACCACTGGACGGATCGGGCTGGATAGGTATTATGACATAGACGTCCGCTAAGAGAGGATTTTTGAAAATTCCTACCCCAAGAGGGTTAAATGGGGGTTGAAAGTTTGTATAAAAGTCCGTCATTTATCAAATTATTTTTCAATTATCAAATTAATATCCATGAAACTTTGATTTTTGGGCTTTCGATTAAAAATTAAGAAATACGTTTCGCAAATTTAAAATTTCACCCCCAAAGACTTCAAATAGGGGATGAAAATTTGTATAAAAGTTCTGAATTTTAAGTTAATTTTCAACTAATATCCATCAAACTTGGTACAATCGGCTTTCAGTTGAAAATAAAGAAGTACGCGTTTGACAGTTTTTAAATCATTAAAATATGTTCAACTCCCAATGGAGTTAAATAGAGGGTGAATGGTTGTTATTAAGTCTGTCGTTTTTCAACTTAGGTATAACCATGAAACTTGGTTTGTTGGCTTTTTACGGAGATACGAATCGCGTTAAGTTGGATTTTGATTCCCAATAAAATTAACGTGAGCTAACCAACCGCTAAGAAACCATTTATGAAAATTCAACCTCTAAGGGGGTAAAATAGGGGTTTGAAATATCGAACTTAACGTGAGCGAAGCCGCGGGCAAAAGCTAGTATATTTAAAAAAGAAATGGAGTAAGGTCAAGGGGAGTAAGAGAAACGGTGGGGTAAGAGAAACACAAAGCTTTATCTAGCAAACTATGCAGTTTATCGAAATTTGCTATCAGTCGATAAAATAGTATTGTCGAAGTGGTTTAATTTTTTTTATAGAGATGTTGCTGCGATAATTCTTCAAGGTTATATTAAAGAAAGAAATTTGCCATTTTTCAAAACTCAAAACACGAGTTAGACACGGTTTTATTTATTGCTTGTTTTAACGTGATTTTATAGAGTTTTCAACAGTTTTTTGTGGTAAATACTTAGAGTAATGTATAGATTATTTGCCATTTTTCAAAACTCAAAACACGAGTTAGACACGGTTTTATTTATTGCTTGTTTTAACGTGATTTTATAGAGTTTTCAACAGTTTTTTGTGGTAAATACTTAGAGTAATGTATAGATTTAATGTTCCAATTGTTTTTTCTGTATTAAACGTTCAGTTAATTAATTTAAGACATGTTAAAGATTCTAGTCACTAAAAGATCCGAGTGGGAAAGTGAAACAGAGATGAGCGGGGAAGAGAAACATATGTTTCACTTCCCGCATTTTCAGAGATTACCAACCTTCTTTAAATTATATGTTATTTAAAAAAACTAATATTTGATTATAGGTCATCTTGTGTCTGCCAAACCAAATTTATTAATTTTATTGGTGAAATCAAGAATAGAGAAAGACGTAAAAATATGTAAACACGGTGTTAGCTATGTTATTGAACTAAAAAATTAATTAATTTAGAACTTACTCAAAATTTGTTTTGGTTTAATACCCCTGACTTGGCGACTATGTTTTACTTACCCCATTTCTGTTTTTTCCATTTATTTAAGAAATTAGACCATATAGCCATGCACTGAGACTCGTTATCGATTGAGGCAATTGAAGATGCCATTTTAGTTGTTGAAATAGTTCTATAGGCCTCATATTCATAGAGTTCTGATCATAGTTTCACTTACCCCATTTCGGGGGTAAGTGAAACAAAACCATAGTCTACTTTTAATGAATAATTTCGTCGTTTTTTGCACGACTAGAGGGCTTGAAGATCATGTCATAAGAAAGCCGATTTAATGAAGAGTATATAGCATTTATTGTTATTCAAATTGACAATCTTTTTACTGGCTTACAGGTCATTTTCTAGAAAAAACAGTAAAGTATGTTTCACTTACTCCCCCTGACCTTATATTGTAATATTTAAAAACTTTATTTTAATATATTAAAAACTAACAGTCCAATACTACGGCACTGTTATCATCTTACCTGAGCCCCAGAAATTAAAGTAAGCGAACTCATTTGCGCGGGCGATATTGTTTATTATTAACGAAGCCAATCCATCTCCCTTCCCGGAATGAATTGTGCCACTTAATAAAGATCTTCGTCGCCCCAGGAGAGTTGGGGCTTAACTAATAAATAATTAATGTTTTAAAGCCTGATTTACACCAACCAACATACATTGGCGTAGGTAATTTATTAATGCTGAATATGCTGTAAGGTATGTAAGTACCTACATGACGAATTTTATCTTGTACTAAATGAGGTCCGCGACTTCTTCCGCGTGGATTAAGTTTTTAAAAATTCCGTGGAAACTTTAATTTTCCGGGAAAGTACCTAGCCTATGTCACTCTCTAGGTCCTCAACTCCACATCTCATGCAAAAAATACTACCTATTAGTACCTAACGATTATCTTGACTCGAAGCTAAAAGAAAGGGTTATAATAATTACAGTAGATATCATTAGAATCATAAGAGTTTAGATTATGTCAGCCGAGGCGATGATGGCGTTACCGTGATGACACCATCTAAGCGACTGAATCGTTATAGCTGTCATTCGCATTTGAAATACTAAAAAAAATTTACTGAAATTAAAGAAAAATCGATTTAAATCGATATTAGCGCCTTATAAGCGTTGATTCTCCGATCAACTAATTAGCGTGGACTGAAAAGTCGACCCGTCAATCACCACCCGCTGCACTTTTATCGTAGCCTCTCCTAACACAAGCTTTATATTATGCTTATTTGGAGAGAAGGGGGAATAGTAGTCTTGTAGGTACACGGTACAATATGCCTTAATATTCTTTAAAAAAAACATCGTTATATTAGGTCTTTACCTATGAAATTGCCTTTATTCAGTACTGGTCATTTCAAATAAAAAAAAGTTTGTAATGGCTTGAATCTGTATTCTAAATTCAAATTAATTTTGTTTTAAAACCATGACATTCTATTTACAAACTCAGTCTTTTGGTTTTTGATTAGCGTTGTATTTTCATTACATTTGAACATTTTTCGTCATAATGGATACTTTAAAAATTCGTGTAATTATGGAATATGAGTTCCGTCGTGGCACCAACGTGACACAAACGGCCCGTAACATCAAAAACGTTTACGGAGAGAACTGTACAAACGATCGCACAACCCGTTATTGGTTTTCCCGGTTCCGTTCTGGAAATTTTGACTTGAAAAATGAAGCTCGTGGTCGTCCGGAGACTTTGGTTAACAATAATGAATTAAAGGCGATTGTGGAAGCTGACGAAACTCAATCTACAGCTGAGCTAGTAGCAGCTTTTGATGTAAGCATCAAAACAATATTGATCCATTTGCGACAAATTGGCAAGGTAAAAAAGCTTGATAGATGGGTGCCCCACGACCTTAACGATCGCCAGCGCAACGTACGCGTCGAGACCTGCCTTGCGCTGCTCAACAGGCAAAGAAATGAAGGAATTTTGAAACGAATTGTTGTTGTTGAAAAATGGATTCTGTTCGACAATCGAAAGCGCTCAGCAAGTTGGTTAGACCCCGGTTCAGCACCAAAGCAATGCCCTAAACCAAAAATGACCCCTAAAAAGGTGATGGTCACTGTTTGGTGGTCTAGTGCGGGTGTGATTCACCACAGCTTTTTACAAAACGGCATGAGCATTAATGCAGATGTGTACTGTGAAGAACTGGAGAGAATGATGGTGAAGCTTGCACATCTGCAACCATCTTTGGTCAATCGGTCGTCCCCACTGCTCCTTCACGACAACGCGCGACCCCATACTGCGCAACAGACAGTCTCCAAGCTGCAAGAGCTGGGGTTGGAAGCTCTCCCTCATCCGCCATACTCACCAGACCTTGCACCTACCGACTATTACTTTTTACCAAACTTTAGACAACTTTTTAGTGGGTAAAAAATTCAATTCCCGAGAGGCAGTACAAAATGCCTTTGAAGAGTTTGTTGCCTCCCGTCCAGCTGATTTTTACAAGAAGGGCATCAATAAACTGCTAATGCGTTGGCAAAGATGCGTCGATTGCATGGGTGATTACTTCGAATAACAGAAATAAAAAAGTTTGAAAAAATAAGTACTTTCACTTATTGCATACAAAACGGCAATTACCCATTTTTAATTAACTGTGTACATTAAATAGCGAAATAAAACATGCTATATAATATAGACCATGTTTTATTTCGCTGTTGGACTAGAACTGAGTTCTAGTCCATATAGACCATTAAATAGCCCGTTAATAAAAAAAAGAAAAACATTTTTGTGCGTGATACCAAACGAACTTGTGCCGCGTAGGTAATTACGCGTGGTCTAAAGAGTATTATTTCACGGTAGGTATTTATTTTACGTTGATAAGGTTGATTGATTATGTACATTGTACACGAAACAAATAGACATAAAATTTAGCAAATATTATCAAGTGAAATTAAGAAATTATTATTAATTAGTAAAAATACAGGTATTTTTTGAAAAAAAGGCATTTAAATCGCAAAGTAAAGATAAAAAAATAACGCGTAAAACAACTTAAACACTACTTATCTTGAATGTTTCAAATAAGAACTTGTGTTAATAGGGGTCGATTTTTCGAGCTCGTCGACCCCAAAATCAGTTTTCGTTTATGTCGCCCCTGGGAAACCGATTTAGACCCCAAGGGGTCGATATCGACCACTTTGGGAATCCCTGGTCTAGATGGCTCCCTCGCTACAATCTACGCAACGCTCCGCTAGAGGGCAGTGCCAGTGCCACTCTTGTAATAGACGCGCCGTCATAAATGTTATGTGAATTTTACTAATTTTGGATTCGGTACTTTCTTGTTGCCCAGATTTAACGTACTGTATGGACTGATTGGGACATTTTGAGAATATTACCAAACACAGAGACTATAAAATTGTATTTTTTTTTAAATTAATTGAATAGTAGGTCCTAAAGTAGTCCTAACATTCCTTCATACATAAATATACTCATCGATCTACTTGATGTATCAGAATATCAAATCCGATTAATCGAAACGCTCCGGCTCAATTCTGCTGCGTTTTAAACTGTATTAATTCAGGCAGATATATTCAAACTTCAGCCGAGGGTCATTGATATGCAAACATGACGTCTCAATTGTAGAATCCGTAATTCCTATTCGTATTCTGTCTCGGGCGAGTCAGGCTATCAAACTGAACACACGTTTCTATTCGGAGCTTTGGGGTGAATTAGCATTAAGTCCAAGGAAGAGCAGAAGGATATTAATAAGGAGAAGCTATTGATTCTTAAGCATCTGGGCGGTGGTGGTCGTTTTTCTTCACTTTTCAAGAGAACCAAAATTTTTTTTTTTTTTACTTTTCCTTCCTATACCTACTTACGTATTCGAAATTCTTGCCGGCTCTTCTCAGCAGAATCAGCTTTCTAAACCGGTGCGGTGCCGGTGTACAATCAGTACTTGTCGTCAGTGCCAAAATTTGGCCTCATCATCATCATTAGCAACCCATCAACGGCTCACTACTGAGCGCAGGTTTCCTCTCAGAAAAGGGTTATAGGCCATAGTCCACCACGCTGGCCCAATGCGAATTGGTGGACTTCACACACCTTTGCAGGTTTCCTCACGATGTTTTCCTTCACCGTTGAAACAAGTGATAGTTAATTGCTTAAAAACGCACTTGACTCCGAAAAGTCAGAGGTCGGGATCGAACCTGCGACCCCCCGAATAGGAGACCACAGTCCTAACCACTAGGCTATTACTGTTTTTTTTTTTTATTTAAATATTTTAATTTAAATTTGGCCTACATTAAATAAATGTTTTTGAATTTGAATTTGAATGCGAAAGTGTGTTTTTTTTTTGTTGGTTTGTTCTTAAGTCACGCAGCAACGGAGTATTTGCAGTGATTTTACATACTTGAAATATAATGCGGGTTAACTTGAAGACTTGGGGAGTAACATGGGCTACCTTTTATTCCGAAAAAAATAGGACTTTATTAAATTTATTTTTTCTAACTTTTCAAGAGAGCCAAAAATGTTTTTTTTCGTATATTAGGTATGAATGCGAAAGTGTGTTTTTTGTTTTTTATCACGCAGCCTAACGAAATGCATGATTTTGTGATTGATTTTAAGACTTAAAAGAGTGACATTCAAAAGGGCTACCTTTAGTCTCGAAACAAAAAGGATTTTAATTTAATAAACCTAAATTTAATTCTAAAATTAAAACTAAAATAAAAACTAATTAAAATCTAAAACCCCATCCAAGCCACCGCAGTGTGGCATAGTACCCAAGATGCTGGCAGCATTACCTCTTTGGATGGCCAGGCTAATCCTTTGGCCAAGGTAGCTGCCAGCTCTTGGATCCCCGGTAGACTCGATCACCTTTTTTAATTTAATTGAATAGGTACTTCTCCATGTGCGGAATTATGCCTTACTGCACTGAAACTTCTTTTTGTCTCGGCTTAAATTCTTGTCTCCTAATTAACTAGTGGTTCGCCCCGAACTGAGACCTCGCGGTAACGGTATCCCATGATTATTCATTCAATCGATACATGATAACCAAAACTGACATTATTATTATGCCCGTTTTCACCAAACATACCTAAATCATCCCCTAAGTAGGAGTCTCTTAACGTAGGTAGCTCCTAAATACAATCCTAAGTCCTAACATCCGTCCCAATATCCTTTTAGGTGTCCCGTACAGGATCGTGATAAATAAGTTGACAGAAAACATCAATCACCTAACTTATAGGTAGCCCGTAAAGGTTAGGGAACGTTAGTGAAAACATTGAATTATTTATCAAACATTGAATTTAACTCGTAGTTCCATGTGACTGCGCCATCTATTAGCATTATTGTGAAGCTATGTTGATGCTATATGAATTACTGACGCCCATTAAAAATTAAATAATCTCGTTTCTTTATAATATTCATATAATTTTAGTATTTGTTGTTCAAGTACAGGATATAAGTGACCTAAAAACATAAAATCAGTTTGAAAATCCATAGCGGATTTTTCTAGAGAGCGTCTTCAAGCGAGCGTATAAAATCGCCACTTTGAAAGCCCCCCATTTCGTCAATTTTAAGGGAAAAATTAAAAAAAAATTATTTTTGTACTCAGTTCAAAATTATCTTTAAAATGATACGTAACAATTTTATGTAACGCGATATTTTTTTTTTTACTTCGCATTCGCTTCTATGAGAGCCCCCCTGAAATAAAGATTTTTATAACTTTTTAAGCCATTTTCGGCTGGAGGCCATCGGTTTACATATTATATCTAAATTTGAAGTAATTACGTTCAGTAATTCAAAAGTTATAAGGCTCTGACAGACGGACGGACGGACGGACGGACGGACGGACAAGTGCAAATCGCCCTCGTTAACTCAAAGACCTTCGCTTCGCTCGGTCGAAAATTAAAGTTTAATTTAATTTTAATTGTTAGTAATTTAAATAAATTAAAGTAATTATCTAAATACTCGCTCCGTTCGTTCTATTATTACTGAAGAATATACACACATCAAAAGTGTCTAGGGATCAAGCATTTTTATGCGGATTTCTTGAGATTGAGATGTGGCTTTGTAATAAATTTATGATTTTATAAATTTATATGGATCCTTTTTGGTGCATTTCATAATTTCATAATCAGCGATTAAAATCCTGCCAGGAAGTCCATCCTTATAGTGGTGGAACCATCATGGTATGGGCGGGTATTTGGATCGGCGGAAGAACTGAGTTGATTTGGATCAGAGGCAACCTCAACGCTCAAATTTATGCTGAGACGATTGTATCAGACGTCATCGTTCCTCTACAAGTGCAAATCGGTCCCTTATTTCAGTTAATGCATGATAATGCACGACCGCACACCGCAAGAGTTGTAAGACAGACTCTCGCCGCAGCTAACATCATGTCCTGCCCTGGCCTGCTCAGTCGCCAGACTTGAACCCGATTGAGCATGCATGGGATATGCTACAGAGAAGAGCTCTGCCGAATATGGAGGGTATCCAGTGGCAAGAAGACCTTTTTTTGTTGTTGCAACGAACATGGGCGGCCATTCCACAGCGTGATTTGGATGAACTCATTTTGAGTGTGCCAAACCGATGTTCTTGTGTTGTTAGTGTTCGCGGTAGAAACACGGAACAATTAATATTGTTTAAGTTACCCAATAAAATTTTAAAGAAAACTGTTATTTCAGTCTTTTTTTCGAACTTTAATGTTAGTGGTTCAAATGTCAAAAATCCCTTTATTAGGAAAATGGCAAATTTCTTTATTAATGCAAAGGTGACTTGGTTTATCGTTACTGTGACAAACGAAAACACTTTATTTGATGAATCCTTAAAGAAAATTTTAATTAATATCAATCAGGAGAAAAGTTATTGCAAAAATATATGTTGATCCCTAGACACTTTTGATGTGTGTAGTTTTAACCCTAAAAGTATTCATATCATATTTCTTAAAGTTATGATAAAACATTTGTTCAAGTTTAAAGATAACAAATGTTAAACGCAGGCCCGCCACAAGAATTCAGCCTAAATTTTACAAAATACAGCCCGAGTAATATCCATTACTTCAGTTAAATTAAGCCTTATTTTGCGTGACATCGTTCGCCTTTCGTATTTGAGAAATTAAGTAGCGGGTATTGCTCTGTAATTATGTGGCCCGACAAATTGCATACCTACCTATTTCTTTCTGCAAGATGTGGACTGTCGAGGGTCAAATATGGGTACCTAACTACGAATAGGTATTTATGCCCGTTCACACCAACCATACCTAAATCCATAGCTATACCCTTAATCCTCCCTTAAGGGCGAGGTCAAAGGTCGAGGCCATAACACTGCCCTGAGACGATGCATCGCAATAAACGGCGCCGCATCGCATCGTTATCCTATTATAAAATTCCCAGGATGCGTTGTTTGAAGTCGTAGATTTTTATTTAAAGATACTTCATAATTGGCATGTAAGTCGGTAATTAAAATCACTGATAAGTAACTTGTTTTCAGTTCAGTTCAGGATTTTTGCAAATTCCCCCGGGATAGGATAAATGAAGCGAAGCTGCGAGCCAACGCTATTATAAATTTTAACGTTAATAAACATGTAGGTATTTGTATTCCGCAAAGCAAGTGGACCACAGTTAAATATAATCTGTTCTTTGTGGACCACAAACAAACGTCATTCGGTTATATATGGCGGGATTATTTCCCGCGCGCGGCGACCATTTATGGCGCCCAGCGGACTAAGCTGGTGATTTAAACATACAGCCCTATCGATTTAGTAAAACGTGAAAGTAATTAATCATGTCACAGCCTCCTTTTGAAACGCGTAAAGTGCCTAAGCGATGAATGGAAACGATAATAAAAGTTTAAAATGACGATCAAAAACGAACATGATCAATAAAAATCGGTTCTCGTAACACGTAAGTATTCTTTTCTTAAGGTGAATAAAAATGGCAGCTAACATAAGTGTCTATTTTGGTTATTTTTAGGTAAGTTTTAGACTGTTTTAGTGTTTCCTAATTCATAAGTAGGTAAACACTAGGTAAACATAATTTTACCTTAAAGGAATAACCTAGTTAACCTAACCTTTCAATTAAATGCAACAGTGATTTTTAAACTTGCCTCAAACACACAGATTGTATGCCTAATCCATCGGTGCTGAAACTAATATAAAGTGAGCTGCCTAATTTTATTTTTGATCTTAGAGGCATAATACGAGTGTATCTGTATAGAAACAATATAAGTAATTTTATTTTATATCTACTTTGCAAATGCAAAATCCCCATAAAATTGCATCACGCGTCACGGGGATTTCAATGTTACCGGCTCCAGTACCGGTATTTAAGTACTTAGTACCTTAGTTATAGTAGTCTACTCTATAGCTTACTGTAGTAAGTAGGTAATATTTTAAAGCCTCAATAGCCCAACGGTTAAAGGTGCGGACTGAAAACTGAAAGGTCGCAGGTTCGAATCCCACCCGTTGCACTATTGTCTACCCACTCCTGACACAAGCTTTCCGCTTATTTGGAGGGGAGAGGAGAATATTAGTCAAGCTCAACTTGGTTGATATTCTTTAAAAAAAAATATGTTTATGCTCTTTAGTACCTGTATAGGCCGAGAGTTGATGAACTATTTGCTTTTAGTACCTACGTACCTTTTGTCGATTTTACCATCTCATACATCCAAAAAACATAACTTATAAGTCTTATAACCATCAGCAAGTAGCCTTACTTACTTAGAATATGCTATTATTTTTTGCTACGAATGAAGATGATTGTATTCCGATAAATGACAAGCTTGATGCCCACCAATGTCCACCTAACTCCAAAACGTTGTATCTACAATAACTACACGGCATTCTAATTTCTAATTAACAGTCGGCAATACGTTTTCATTGAGCCTATTTGGGTTGACGCAATACTGAGGTAATGAGATTATCTTGATAACAATGTTAGTCAGAAAGACGTGCCTCGAATCAGGTTATTTCTTAATAGGTTTAGTGACGACAAGCTTTTGATGTACGATTCTTCTGGTAGGTAAATAACGTTTTCATTATACCTATTGGAAAAATCGGCCAAGTGCGAGTCGGGCCTCGCTCTTTTAGGGTTCCGTACATATGACCAAATCTTTTTTCTAGTCTAACAAGATATTTTAAAAATATCTTAGTTCTTAGATATTACCAACTAAATTAGCTTAAGGGGAAAATACTCGTTTCTTTTGGTAGTAAGTTAGTTTTTGAGATAGACCCCGTAACAAAAGTGGTCTAAAACCGAAAACTTTGACGGCCCCCCATTTCTTCATTTTAGTAGCAAAAAAAATAATTTATTTATAGTAAAAAATATATTTGAACTCTACTTAATGAGTTCTAGACAATGACACCTAACATGCCAGGGTAAAAAAATAAAATTTTATTTCGACTCCTTTTATGTTTAATTTAAATTAATTTTTATTATTTGTTGTTATAGCATAGCGGCAATAGAAATAGACACTCTGTGAAAATTTCAACTGTCTACCTATTACGGTTTACGAGTTACAGCCCGCTGACGGACGGACGGACGGACGGACGGACGGACGGACAGCGGAGGCTTAGTAATAGGGTCCCGTTGGCACCCTTTGGGTACGGAACCCTAAAAAGGAAAATTGGCTTCAGAGGAAAGCGGGAGCAAAATTTAATTTTAACCTCATGGGACTTTTCATTTGTCTCTTCTGATTGGTCCGCGTTCGTGCTTTAGTATGTGTTTACTACTGCGTTCGTTGCAGAAACCTGTCGATCGCTCATTCCGTTCGAAATTCAAAAATGTTTGAGAAACTGTTGTCTTCGATAAGTCACGTGATCAATTTGTCGATCAGATATACGCCCATACTGTACCCAACATAAATATTAATGTTTAATTATTTCATAATAATTGATTTGTTTTATTTAAACTTTCAATATACGTATAGGTAATATCTATACATAGTAGGTTGATACTCCTCGCTTTTTCTCATAGGTAATGATGAAAAATAGTGTGTGTCATTCGGGGCCAAAATATTTTTTTCTCGGGCGGCGTATATTGGATTCCTCGCTACGTTCAAGATTCTACTTTAGAATCCTTCACTTCGCTCTGAATTCAAAATACCGCCCTCGAGGAGCAAAAAATTTCTTTGGCCCCTTAAAACACAAATAACTATTATAGCCCGTGTCACTACCAGTACCAGAGTGCATAAGTTAATCATAAAATATATATTTTAATATTCTTGCAACTTTATATTAAATTCGCTGACCTGTCCAAGGTTATTTCTAAGATTAGGGGAAGGGTAAATTATATTATTAATTATAAAAACTCTTGAAGTATATCGCCTCACATAAATTTATTTCTTCATATACATTATGTATAATTTGCGAATCCAACGTGTCCCGGGACGCAGCACGGGAAATTTATTTCTTTTTATAAAATAATCATCGTCTACGAACTCATGCTACATACATTCACACACAGTCCCGCCATATTGCGTGCCACCATTTTAATTTTGCATTAAAATATATTTAAGCTATGGCAACACCGTACCAACTTAGCAATTCAAAATATACAGAACGCAAGGCGGCTACTTGATTACGGATTGCAACATTGAATACATTAAAAATAATGCAATTTAACATGTACATTTTTAAGTAAATTACATCTGGGGGAACTAAAATTATTACGTTAGAAAAGTAAATATCTCGTTTAAATATATGTACCTATTTGTCGATTTTATTAGATTCTTATTGCTTTATAAAAATACATTACATTTCATCTTTTTAACATTTTTTTGGCAAAAATAACCCTCCTACAACACTGCTTAATCGCCTTATGGAAAAATGGAATAATTTTGGTTCCCCACTACGCCAGGCAGTACTAGTCAAAATCACTTAAACTTAACACTACACTAAATAATAAAAGAAAATTACAATTACAAAATCTAAATACATAGGTGTATGAATAAAATCGATACAATCCATTTAGTACTAGCTGCATAGGAAATAAAAATTATACATTACAAATTAATTAAGAACACATGGAAAAATGTAGTAAATCAGTCTTTTACATACATACAAATTAAAACATTGGATACAAACAATTGATTTCCTTTTATATAACACATATTTTGTACTAAAAATGGAATTACATACATACAGCACCTCTTTATGGCATAAATGGGTTTAGTTTCGTATGACCAATACTGTTATAATTACGGCTCAAGAAAATCTCACATTTAAGGAATTCACAACATTTGTCTAGATACAAAATGTAGAAAAATAATGTCTAGCTAGAAAGTATTAATAATAATTTTATTCAATATTTCCTATTTGTAACACTATTATTATTTTTGCAGTATTGGTAATACGTTACATTGTTATAATATTAATTGCACGGCTGATTTATTATTTAAAAATTAAAAACAAAACAATATTATAAGAAATGATGATGGATGTCTATGATATTATTTTACAGGTTGGAAGTGTGCGTAATTTTTTTTGCGGTAGTGTTAATAAAGTTTTTTATAAAATGCCATTTGAAATTTATTAAAATAATATTTTCCCGATTTATTTTGTTTGTAAAGAGGCAATACACTCAGAAGTATTAAATAATAGTAAAAATATAAAATTAATGACCATAAATAATAATCTTCAAATAGGTATATTATGAACACGAAAATGGCGTTTTCAACAAATGTAAAAAAATGTGGCACATAATATTACGTATTATTTAAAAACAAAGTATTTTAAAAACGGAAAATCAAGATTTGGTATCACATTAATTTTTAAAAAACAGGTATACTCAGAGTTTTAAAAGCTAAAGAGGCGAAAGGAAAAGTAACTCTCCCATTATAATCTAAAAGCTCATGACGTGACTTCGAGGAGAAATTTGATGAAAGAGGGATATAATACCTTCCTGATGAAATGCCTCCTCTAGTTTAATGTTGGGCTCTTAGAGTATAATCCTACTAGCGTGTAAGCAAACCTGGTTACATAATGCGATTCATCAACGAGTATTAAATTTTCACTATAACCTCAATTTAACAATATTTTTCATTAAAACCTACGTACGTGTTCGATATATCGATACATCTTAAGTTTTATTATAACTACGTGAACGATTGGCAGTTGACGTCGACCGTGTTAACCGACCTAGTAGAAATGTCCCTACGCCATAGACAAAACGAGCAAAAATAGAATCGGATCGTGACATAGCTGTGTTATGATTACAGTTGTATTGTTGATTAGTTTATTTTAATCGCATATATCTAAAATCGAAAAAAAAAACTCTTAAATCGCAAAAACTAAAATCTGTAGATTCATCGCATCGCATAACAAATTTATTTATTAATCGTTTTGTTTATGGTGTATCTGGCAAATTTAGATGACAATCTTTCTTCAGATTTCGTAGACCGCATCATATTATGTTATTAAATCTAAGTTAAAAGCTCAACTTTAACTTACACGTAGATCGATATAAGGTATAGATGTATAAAACGAGTGGAAAACCTAATAACCTTAATACCATACTGGGCAAGGGGTTATTGTAAAAGGTTAAACAATTCTACACTTAAAGATAGCTTAAAATATTATGAAGGGTGTCATAGCCGAAAAAAATGTTAATGCGAAAAAGCGCAAGAATAATTTAAATAAATATATATGTATGTAGGTATATAACGAGCGATTGCATATTTTTTTGCTTAGAACAGATGCACTTCAGTTTTTGAAAAATACAAAAAATAACAATTAAGCAGTCAACAATAAATACATTCAAATTCTTTTGTCTATAAAAATGTGTCTCGAAATTTCTTTTACTAGACATAATCGATTACTTGATTCGACTATACCATTCTAATAGTTAACGATTCGATTAATATTCGAATCCTTACGATTTCATTAAAACATTACAACACACCGACAAAACATTTTTTCTACCTAACATATAGATATGTCATCGAATCACCGTCTCTTCAAGGGGGGCAGCGATGTTAAAATACTGCCTAAATCTATTTTATACGTTAATAAAACCAAATCGCTAACTAAGTACTCGTAACATAACATGCCTACTATCAACTTTATATAAACGACGATCCTTTTCTAATACAAAAACATCATTTGAGTTGTTCATAAAATTTTGGACCAATAAAGTCCCAATTTTGGTGATGCCTTTTTAGTAAACTAATTTGTTTTGTTTTTTTACCAAAACCGTGTTAATAAATACACGTTATTTGTATTATATAGGATATATTTCATCGGTCTTGAATTGACACGAAATAATTGTTGATAGTAAACACACTGGTCCATTATTTTTATGGTGAATAGTTATCTCTATAAAACTAGCGGAATTACGCAAGTACAAATTGCGCGCAGAAATATTTTTTCGGCTTTCCACGTCCCTATTTGTAGCATATATTATATAATATGGCAATCCCGTAATTCTGAATTCCGCTAGAATTATTCTTGGACTAAGAATAATTTTTCAATCAACTGGAACATGGAATGGGCAAGAGAGAAACAGGCAGACTTTTATGCAAATAAAAGTGTAAAAAATTGAAGCTATTTACATAAAATTACATAATATCCACTACGCACATGACAGAATTTCACACGACACAGCCGATTCGTCCTAAAGAGTTTGTTATATTGCATTAATGAAACATGTTTATTTATTTATTTTTACCACAAATTTACACTACTAAACGTATTATTTAACACCCGATATGAAAAATAAACTTCTAATTACAGCTGCAATAACTATTTATACACTTTTACAATATAATGTCGTATTATGATATCATAATTATGTGATGATCAGAGAAAAATATTATAATCGTCGCATAAAGTCTTCTAAGCGCATTGATTCAATTCTAATTTTCCAAGAACAGTAGTCAACAATTTCTTCAAAGCTTAGCCGGGCCTACATTAAAAGAAATTCGTACCTTTTAGTACGTGATAAATAAAAAAATTGGAGCGGTATAAAACTCTGAATAAATTGTGCACCAGTTCTTGGTCTATAATTATACATTATATTTTTCTAAATCGTGTATTTCGCGGCACAATTAATTAAACGGTTAATTTTTAAATAGCCTGCTATCAAGAAATTATTTTTCTAAATTTTAAATGTAGATGCATTTAATAATAACTTTTAATTTATCATTTAACGTTTTTAATGTTCCATAATTTAAAAATGGCACGAACAGCAGCGCATAAAAGTTCTTTTTTATCTATGGTAGTCAGATAAAAGCTGAACGCACATTATAGCAAACGACATACTTGCTGCAACAACGTGTTTTATTAGCTGAATGAAAATGCGAATGATAGGCACCCGCATTTGCCGAAAATGCGGTGCAGTCTGATGACGTCTGCTGCATTTTCAAGGCACTGAAAAATGCTTTGCGTCCGGTGGTGTAATGTGCAGTCAGCTTGAAAGTTCTTTTTTATCTATGGTATATAATGATAAAGGGTTATTCCATTATAGAGTTCACTAAAGATAATATTTACCCTTCCGATTCACAATCATGTTTGAAACTGGTCGCATTCGTAAATATACATCATAAGTAACTTTTCCTAGGCACTGGTGCGTGATAGCCTCATAAAGTTTACAATATTTTGTTAACAAATGTGGGTTACAATCAGTTTAAGTACAACTGCACCTTTTTGAAAATAATTTTACCCTGCCGTTTTTTTATAGATAATTTTTACGGGATATAAAACAGTTCATTTTAGATCAACAAACTCAATGGAGTTTTTAACTTTACGCTTTTGAAAGATGCAAAAAATCTAAATTATTTATTACAAATTCGGTAATTTCTAAGTAAACAAATTATAAGACCCATAACAATTGAGCACTCGATCAAATTAAATATTTGTAGAAAGTCCGTTTTCGCATCAATTCTTTCAACATGGTACATCACCATTACCAATGATATATTTGTGTGGAGCAACACTAAAATCAAAATCATATCAATAATAGATAAACATATATTAGAAAACTTAATTAAATTGATTACGCCTGTATTCTATTATAATTTAATTATCTATTTATTTTAAATAATAATATATAAATTAATTAAGTGCAAGGTGTCAATGTAATGGGTCTCAAATCTCAATCAAACAGAGAGTAGGTACCTGTACGTAAACCTAACTTAATTGCTTGAGTGTTGTTAAAATTGTGCCTACGTAACTCAGACATCGTACTTATTTTTTATATTGAAAATAAGGATTGTTTTTATATACACGATCTTCAAGATATTTTTTGTTAATTAATAATGTTTTTTACGTTAGAAAACTGATATTTAGTTGCGATATAATTCACGTTTTTAAATAGAAAATAATTTAATTGATGTTCGAAAAATATCACGATTAGTTAATTAAAATAAAATAAATTAGAATACAACATAGAGGTTTGATTTGGATTATTTTGTTTTATCTTCCAAAATTTAAAATAAGAACGTCTGTCACAATAACACAGTTTAACAACACGCGTTAGTGGACCGTAAAAGGATCATAGACAATTTCTACTGTTCTAAGGCGATAAGCACACGTACGGCAGGGTTGCTAAGGGTTGGTTTAGACGAGTATGTCTCAGCGTCAGTTGGCGTAGTGGTCGAACGATCCGAGGTACTCCAGCGCAGCGCGATAGCAGAATTCGTACTGGTCCTACGACAAAAAAAAAACACATTAAGTATAAACATTTCGAAAAGCTGATTTGAAACAATTGATTGGCAAAGGAGAAATTCAAATAGGCGCGTGATTCCTCGACTGCATCTTAAAAAAGTCCGAAAGCAGTTTGTGGGAATCGGCGTGACTTTTTTATTATGAAATTCCACAGTCAATCTTAAACTTGGCTTAACTTTATTTTAGAATTGAATTGTAGTACGTTTTTTTTTGGAACTTCCCTTCATTGTGGAAATATTATATTTTATTCTAACAAAGTTGCATGGGTTAAATCGGCTTGGCATCCAGCTGCCCACAAGATAGTATAAAAAACTTATTACAATGTAATAGCTTCATAATAATATTGTAAAATGATTATTTTTATAAGAGCAACTGCTGAGTTTCTTGCCGGCTCTTCTCAGCAGAATCCGCTTAACGAACCGGTGGTAGAGTCATGACGTGTCATAAGAGCCACAGGTTGGCCTAGGTGAAATAAATAATTTTGAATTTTTTTGAATTTTTTAGGAAATCTGTTAAAAGCATAATTGTAATTGCATTACAATTATATGCTTGCTATTAAAAGCATAATTGTAAATGCATTACAATGCATATTTGCAATTACAATCGTAAAAATGAATCGTAATGTGAATTTACCACTTGTTTACCATTAATATGGTAAACAAATGGTAAATTCACTTGACGATTCAAAAGCACTTTGTAGAAGTTTATTTGAAAAAGAAAAACTATTCTAATATATCCTCATCATTTCAATTTGCAAAAAAAAATCCATACAGAATATAAAATACCGGATGATGTTCGGTTACAAATTTAGAGCATTTGGTTTAAAATACTCAAAGGTATTTATTACCTTCGATCAGTAATTTTTTTGTGGGTTTAAATCAAAATGAAATACAGCCGTAAAAGAAATAACAAGCTACGAGTAGTTATATCTAAATTCACAAAAGTTACAGGCAATATAAGTCAATTCAGTATTTGTTTTATAAATCAAACTAAAATATAAGTAAAATCATACACCATAGTTAAATACAAAGAAAGAGAAATTAGATATATCCTTATGTTATATGAAAAAGTTTAGGCCTACCAAAGTCAAACAATCAAAAACAAGTATGTCGATTGACGAGTAGACATATAAGTGCCAATTGGCATTCTCTATGGTATTTTTCATATATGAAAAATGTTAGCTAAAAATGTAATACATCCCCGACATGTAAATCTATGGCTGGACTACGTACGATATACCTGACATCCTGTTGCTCAGTTTTCTGCTCCATCATCAGATCCTCCTTCTCGATCCTCCATCATCATCAAACTAACAACTAGTCATTGAGACCAGTTGAGACCATTCTAATGGGCCCAATCACACTATAATATTTGCTGTAAGTTGCTGAGGAGTTGGGTATCCCGTAGACACTTGATGCTGCAGCATCAGCTCAAGGTTACCACGCCTTGGAAATAATCCGACGTAACAGTACACCAAATTTCAAATCAATCGCACCAGTGAATGCTTGTAAGACCGTTTAATCAAGTAGGAAATGAGCTGATGATCTTCAAACGCCTAAGCAGATCTTCCATAAATTATAGCTAAGATCCACCTCGATTGAATTAACTTTCAAACAGAAAAACCGCATCAAAATCGGTCCATTGGGGAAGCTGCTACGAGGACACATATAGACTCAAACACAGGTACACAGATCGACACGTTAAACTTATAACACCCCTCTTTTTGCGCCGATGGTTAAAAATTTACAATTTTATCTAATAGAAAATAGAATATTGGACAAAATTGGCTCGTACTATCAGTACTGTGCGCATCTACCAATTTATAATGCGGCTTTACAATCGCGACGTTAATTCCATTAAAAATAATTACTTAGCCGATACGAAGAATTCAGAGCTTAAGGCGCGAGGTATTCCCGCGGAAGGTGAATCTGGGCGAGGGTTGCCACCTTTTGAAGTGAAAACTTCTTTAGGCACGTTGAGCACTTTTTTGGGTGAGCAAAAATCATGGATTTCGCGTCATGGTCACCGTCACCGTCACGCGCCACCGGTAAAAAAACAGGGTCATGTTTTGTTTTCACTTCTATCGGCGTCCCTATGTCTGCCATTTTTTTTTATTTATATCCTTGCTATCCTTATCCTATACTAATAATACATACTTTATTTCCCCTATTTTTATAATATAAATGTGAAAGTGTGTTTGTTTGTTGGTTTGTCCTTCAATCACGCAGCAACGGATCGACGTAATTTTTTTGTGGTTATGTTTGTTATACTATTATTGTTTAAATAAATAAATACTTGAGGACCTGCAGAATGACATAGGCTACATTCAGGGCTGGGCAAAATACATGCTTTGCTTTAATTGAAATACAAATTACAAAATACTGTATCGCAAGTAATTAAAATACGAAATACAAAATATCTTTAAGTAAGGTATTTGAAATATAAAATACAAATTACAGTATTTTAGCTATTTTTAATTGAAATACAAAATACAAATTACAAAATACAAAATAAGTAATCTAGACCAACACTGGCTAAAAAGTAGAGGAAAACAAGATTAATAATAGTGTTCATGAAAGGAAACTCTGGTTTTACTGATTAATTATTAATCAGTAAAACCAGAGTTTCCTTTCAGGAACACTAGATTTTTAAATGTACTGTCTGACAAACAGCCTCTCGTTGCAGAGTGAATAAAACCTGCTGAAGAAAACAATCTTTCTACAGGTCCTGATGAGCACAAACTTGTGTTAAATTGTATGAACACATTTTTTATATTTGGATAGCGCTCAAGAATTGAAAGCTCTTTGCTTCTATCATTTAGGAAGCTAACCAATTCTAACTCCATTTTAGATGTCTGTGGTTGATCACTGTCTCTGTTCTCAAAAACAATAAAATCATCATCTTCTTTACTAGTGGTGCTACTCCTGCTGCTTCCAGGCATTATTTCATGTTTTTTGTAACTTGTCTAAGGCATGAATGGCAAGATTTTGAATTCTTTGCCTCTCGTCTGTTGTGATGCTTTCTGGCAACCAACGCATTTTATAACTTTGCGTCTTATCTAAGGGATCGTGTTCAAAGAGTGTGTGTCAATGATGTAAAATCATCCGGATCAGCCTCAGTAATGGGTGTACCCCAGGGTTCTATTCTAGGTCCATTCATGTTTTTGATTTACATAAACGATTTACCATATTTTGTCCAAAATACTTGCGATATTGTGCTATTTGCTGATGATACGTCTTTGATTTTCAAAGTCGATAGGAAAAAAGACAATTTTGACGATGTAAATAATGCATTATCTCAAGTTTCTGAATGGTTTACGGCAAATAATCTACTTTTAAATGCTAAAAAAACAAAGTGTGTTGAGTTTTTATTGCCTAACACCAGAACTGTCAGTAAAAATTTAAAGATAAGTAATGAATCCTTGAAAACAGAGGACTCCACAGTGTTCTTGGGATTAACCCTGGACTCAAAGCTGCAATGGGGCACCCATATAGCAGTACTTGCTGGCAAGCTCAGCTCTGCTGCTTACGCTGTTAGGAAGATTCGACAGATAACTGACATAGAAACTGCAAAAATTGTTTATTTTGCATATTTCCATAGTATTATGTCATACGGAATCTTAGTATGGGGTAAAGCGGCCGATATTGGAAAAATTTTTGTATTGCAGAAGAGGGCGATTCGCGCAATCTATAATTTAAAGCCGCGGGATTCGCTTCGAGAAAAATTTAAAGAAATAGGCATTCTTACAGTAGCTTCACAATATATTTATAACAATATAATATTTGTCAGACAAAACATTGTGAATTACAAAAAAAAGGGTGAATTACGAGATAGGCAGGTTAGAGATCCAAATAGGCTCGTGATCCCTCGACTGCGCCTCAAGAGGGTCCGAAAGACATTTGTGGGAATGGGCGTGACGTTCTATAATAAAATTCCACAGTCGATCTTGGACTTGCCTTTACACAAGTTTAAGAAATCGATTAAAACTACGCTCATGAAAAAAGCATATTATACGATTGAAGACTATATAAATGACAAAAAAGCGTGGATGTAATTCGTTCCAGCGATTCATGAGACAGTAGGTAATGATTAACCTGTATAATTGTATATCAAAATAATTCTATTCTATTCAGAGTTTCCACTTTATTTGTGTACAAGTCATATTTTAAAATGAGTATTTGATTTGAATATTAGTTTCAATTCGATGCCTTAGGATGGGTAGCCTAAGTATGTCACACTCTCTTTAACATTTCTGCGGTGGTGTCGTGTGATGCGGGTTGTTGCGTTCCCTAAAATATGGTTGAGCGAAGCAATGGCTGGGTCATGCGTCATGCTCGTGAACGGGTGCCACCAGCGGCAATGGCGCTACTTTCTGTCTGCCCGTCTTGACATGTGTTGAATTATAATTAGAAATAATTACGTATGCTTTTGTGGACCTTTCCCTCATTGTGGAAACTCTGCATACATAGAATATATGTTAAGTATATTGTAAAAGTATTTTGAAAAGAGCAACTGCCGAGTTTCTTGCTGGTTCTTCTCGGCAGGAACGGCATTCCGAACCAGTGGTAGACTCATTGACGATTTAAAAGTACTTGTAAAAGTTTATTTGAATAAAAAACATTTCTATTCTATTCTATTCTAACTAGGGTGGTAGCATGACGCCAATATGGCTCCATTTACTTCAGATGACAGTTTAAAAAACTTATCAAATCTTGTGTTGTGTTGCTCTCATCCAACTAAAGGTCATTTAATTTTGATTTGCTTCTCATAAGCTGCGCTACAGAATCATAAAGAGAGTTCCATCTTGTGGGACAGGGATATATTAACTGATGTCCAAGACACGTGCAGTGTTGCCAACTCTAATAGCTGCTTTACCATCATTACACTATCGCCTAGCACTCACACTTACCATCGCTAAATGAAGGTTAAATGTATTTTAATGTTAAAATGTATTTTGAAGCCTCAAGTATTTGAAATACTAATTACAAAATACCTCGGCGTCAGGTATTTGAAATACGAATTACAAATTACATTTTAAGGAAGTAATTTAAATACAAATACCAAATACGTATTTGTATTTCAATTACGTATTTTAATTACAAGTAATTCAAATACTGCCCAACCCTGGCTACATTTTATCCCGGAAAAACAAGGGGTTTCCGCGGGATTTTACTATCATTAACGGATTAAAAAAATATACTTACTATACAGTTAAGGTGGCAACCCTAGTTCAGGCCTTTTATAAGTAAAATTACATTCAGCTTCCCCTACTTTATTGTAAAAGCAACATTGATTGAAAAACGATTACTGCAACTTTAATACAGGAAATTTTGAATGAATGCCTATACACTTTGTTTGATCGTCACAGAAAATCACCTACTTAAATTGGTGTATATTTTGAGAGTGCTAAAGAGCCTCTTTTTAAATTTCTTTTAGTTAAACTACGCTGACAGAAAATAATACTAGCTACTGTGTATTGTTCCTAGCTAATTATGTTGGGGTCCCAAGGTGCTAGAGCGGCGACCTCGCATCGGAAATCGCAGTGCTGGCAGACCTCCATGTGGATCGACATCTCTATGTGGATCGTCTATAGAAGAGACCTGTGTCTAGAATTGAACGTTAGATCGATTCATAAAGAAGAAACATGTTTTATGATTGACGTACACGTAGCACTCGTCTCTACGATACCACGCACTATCGCTTACCTACGGGCTACGGCGTAGGAGTTACCCAAGTGGCCTAATTGACTTGGTCTAGATTTAGGGTACTCTAGAGCAGTGGTACTCAACCTTTGTTTTCATAGGGACCACAAACACGTGTTAGTCTTGGTGTCGCGGGCCGCAAAAAAAAATTGGTAAAGATCCATTTTTAAAGTCGGTTAAAAATAAATGAATAAATTGCCGTATATTACGACAAATTACTGTATCAATAACAGCACTGCACACTCAGCGCGGTCTCAATTTTTTTATAGGCGCGAAATTGAAATGGTTTAAAATAAAGTAACACAGTAAGGTTGGCATATGGGCCAACCACAAAAGCCCGCAGGCCGCAGGTTGAGTATAGCTGGTCTAGAGACTAACTTTAAAGACTATACGTTATTTTTTGGAAAATAAAGCTGAAAATGTTTTATTGAATCAACTGCGGGATTGTCTAAAAATGATTGCTACAAAAATGATTGAAAAAAAGAAAAAAAACACAAACCCACTTTTCAAATCATAAATCTCTTAACCCCAAAAACTGTATGAAGAGAATAGAATAATTAACGCGGTCTGTAAGTATAATAAAAATACGTTTTTTGCTGAGGATGAAAACATTAATTAAACCAGGGAATGAATTTTTAATACTAATGACGTTTCTAGAAACAATCTCACAATTTACATGTTTGGTTTGGTTTGAATTTACTAACAATATCAAATATCCCTTCCGGACCTCAATGATCAAAAAAATAATTACGCTGGTTCTCTGGGCACGTGCACTTAAATAGGGTATTTGGGTCGAAACGTGAGTTAATGCATTGGCCTGGTGTCATATCAGCGAGACAGCATAAAGACCCGGAGCCGTAGCTAAAATGGCTGTATGCGGTAAGCGGTGCAATATGCCTCTGTCATTGAGAGAAACGCATTTTTTCGGTTCTACTTCTACGTAGACTATGGAGTCTGTCTATTAAGAGTGGGTGTACGTTCGTTAACAGTAAACAGATTTGATTTTTGCAGTAGTAGATCAAGTTTCAACTATCCGAAAAAAAACACGCAAAAATTACATCATACTGCCAAGGGACGTGCTTGGGCAAAAACATAAAATGATAAAATTTGTTCGATAATAAAAAATCGCGAAGATAGGTCTAATTTTTAACCAATATTCATTTATTTTCAATGTGTTGCATATTACAGAGCCAAAATTTTTACATTAAATTCCGATTGATATTATCAAGAGAGTAGCCTAGTGAATTGAAAAGAAAATGAATATTTTACGAGTTACAAAGTATTTGGCGCTTACTACACTCCTATTCCGCGCAAAACGCTTTCTTTTGTCGCACCTCACATGAGGTGGCTATGTTTTATTTCATCGTGAAATCTGATTTTTTTTGGTGTTATACGCGTTCTTAAGAATTGTTTGCGATATTTTTACTTCTTACCGTGCTTCTTCACTATCGAAGGTTGGCAACGCAGTCCTTCGCCAAATGAAAAAGCTTCGCTACGTACCGATGCTTTTCCGATCTACAAATTAACACCACAGACCATACATACTCGCAAACCAGTGGTAGATTCACTTGATGATCCAAAAGCACTTTGCAAAAGTTTGATTGAATAAAAAAATCTATTCTATTCTTTTACAAGTACATAATATTATATGTGTTCGCGATATTTCACGGAGGTTAATTATTATTGTCTGTTGTCTGAAGAACTTGTGTCAGTAGCAAGAGAAAGTACCCGATCCTTGTACCGTGCAGTAGCGTCCAAACAATTAGCCCCATTAGGGATCTCTGTCCAGTCGTTTTTTCATTTCTGAAGATCGTGGTCCTGCACGCCTAGCATGCACGCGCGAGAAAATGTTGTCTACCGCTTTTCGCGTATTATCTCTATATCTCTATCGAAACTAACATGGTTGCACACATGACTCGTTTCGTTACGTCAAAAGTAGAGATAAAATTATTTTCTCTATTTTTCTCTACGAACTCTAATATGGCGACGTAAGTTTCTCGATTTTTGAGGTTTAAAAGAGAATTTCTCGTCAGTTTTAAAGGTTTCATACATGGAAGTAGCAAATTTCCAAGGTTTCTGAATGAACGAAATCCGTGTTGCAAAATTAGATTATCGTATGGTGTTGTGAAACGGCTACAAAGTGCACCGGTTTGTCTACATCTACTTTCACGAGAAAGCCAAGTCTGCGACGAGAAATTAGTCACTCGTTACGTGCATGTTAAGGTCAACAAGAAATCAATCTACATCGACAATATCTCTCTCTCTTCGCAAGATATCACTTCGACGTGCATGCTGGGCCTGCTGGTGTTGTTACAACCTCGTGAGGATTAATTGCTTCCATCGGCTTCTATCGGAGACCAGTCTCGCAATTGTGTCTTTGCACTTGGAGCCCTTAGCTGGTCTGCCCATCTGGTTACTGAGCGGCCTCTCAATCTTTTGCCCTCGGTCTTGCCCGTCACAATAAGTTATTCCAAACTATCATTCCCACGGCGTATGCTGTGCCCGAAATAGGACAGCAGCCGTTGGTAACATATAGAGGAGAGTTGCGTTTTTACTCCTAGCTGTGCCAGGATAGACACGTTTGTGCGCTTGGCTGTCCAAGGAATCGGGCTTCAAGAATAGGTTTCTCAAAAAAAAAAAAAATGGTTACCTCAGTTTGCACCATGGCGGGGCGTTGCGTGCGCAGCGTGCGGACGGTCTGGAACACGTCCACAACGCCCTCGTACTGCATGCGCTCGAGCACCGTCGACAGCGTGATGAACACGCCCGTGCGGCCCACGCCGGCACTGCAACAGGCACCGTGTAACTAGTCCGGCAAACCCAGCGTTTACCCAACCCAGAGGAGAAGATAGAGGTTGTATAGTCAAAGAATTGTATGTGTCGTAGGGTTATTGCAAAAGCCGTGATATTTTAATTTTACTCTTGGTATTATAATTATTGGTGGGCAACAATTATTATAATACCACGAGTACAACATATATATTCATAACTAAAGATGATGCCCACGACTTCATCCGCGTGGATTAAGGTTTTTTGAAACTCTTTAATTTTCCGGAATAAAATGTAGCCTATGTGGTAATTTCAGCCAGATCAGTTCATTCGTTGTGGTGTGAAAGAGTAACAAACATCCACCCATCCATTCATGCATCCATCCAACCATCCATCCATCCATACATCCATCCTCACAAACTTTCGATAATATTAGTAGAATATAATATGCCTTGTTCAAAACAAAGCTTAAAATGGTAGATTTAATTTAAATAAAAATCCATTCTGAACGTGGCGCAGTAGTAAAACCAATTTTGTATGTATTACCATATCTTGATAATGTAAACAAGCCCTAATATTATTTATGCAATCTTGATAGTGTTAACTAGCCAATGTCATGACAATGTCACTGATTTATTAATTTATAGTTGACTTAAAGGCTTGGTCAGTTTTTTCTTCTCAAAAATAAGAAAATAAAATAGTTGGCAATCGTTTTACAGTTTATTTGAAAGAAGGTATGGAATAAAAAACCTACCTGCAATGTACAGTGATAGGCCCATCCTGTCCAAACTGTTCTTTAGTCTTGTGGACCTGGCCTAGGAAGTCGATGAAGCCTTCGCCGCTCTTGGGGACGCCTTGTTCGGGCCAGTCCGTGAATTGGAACTGACGGACCGTCCTCGAGGCCCCGTCGCGAGCGTCTGTGACCTGAACGGAATAAGTTAGCGATTTTAATATAACTATTGTTAAGAAAGGTACGTTTCCACATATTTACCACATACTATACCATACAAACTCCAATAGCATTAAATTCCAGTCATCAATTGATTAACTCTATCGAGTTGTAAAAATTGAAAGACGTCTCTAAAATGACGAGATCCGGGTATAATATGTGAATAATACGTTACCTTGAATTCTCTCAAGATGTACTGTGGCATGTTGTACTCAGCAATAGGGTCCACAACAAAGCATTGGTATCGTACAGAGCGGTCCGAAGGCCAATATTGATGACATTTTTCCTGAAATTAATAGCAATATTTAAAACCAGTTCAAAAAAGTATATTATCAAAATTAAACAAGTAGAAGAAACTTACTCTGCCCATTTCTTTCAATTTAGTAAGCATGACGATGATTGTGGAATTGTGCTCCCAAAGCATTCGCCAGAAATCGTCCGTCGTGTCAGGTAATGGGCCTTGAGTGGCGATATAGGCAGCCCTGTATCTGTATCCGTCCACGAACGAAGCGTTGATATAATCTGAACCGTCTCGAGGAGTCAGGCAAACTCGGGTAGACTCGTATGGCAAGATATGCACTAGTCTATTCTTATGTTTATTGCACGGCAAGCTGGCGGATACAAATCGGCTAGAATCGGCTTTCATATTAGCAAGCTTTTTAAATTCCAATTCCATTCCAGTTATGTTCTCAATCGTATCGATTCGCATCAGCTTCTGAATATGCGAATGCAAATTACGAGCCGGCACTTCGGTGTCGCCACAAATAACAGCTTCGAGTAAGGCATCATGGATAAAAATGTACTGGTCTTCAGTCTGCACCATATAGTTTCGTTGGGCTCGTAAACATGTTACATGGCCGTAGATGTCTACAGTACGTTCATGTCTGGCTCTTTCGAGCATAGAATCGATAACAATAAAGCATCCAGTACGTCCGACTCCTGCAGAGCAGTGCACGACCAAAGGACCGGCATCAGGTGGGTTCAAAGCACGAACACGACGTAAAAATTGCAAGAAAGGAGCTGGATGATCGGGCACTCCATGATCGGGCCACGCAGTGAACTGAAGTTGTTTAATTTCTCGACGCTCAGCTCCCCCATTTCTTGTCACTTGGAAAGTTCTAATACAATATGTCGCAAGTTCCTGAACCTCTGCGATGGTTACTGTCATCATACCATATGACTCGCTGCCTCGACTCGGCCAGTATTGATCGCACTTAATTCTTGTCCTCTCTTCTAACTTTGTCATCATTACTATCGTAGACGTTCGTAGTTCCCAGCACATTCGCCAGAAATCAGCAAACGTTTCTTGAAGAGGACCTTGAGTCGCAACATAGGCATTATGTTTACGATAACCATCACAATAATTGGCATTTATGTAATCGCTTCCAAGAATTCCGTCGATTGGTTGAAGAATGACACGACTGTGGTCATAAGCAATTACATTAGCATAGCGGTTTTTAGGCTTATTGACTTCCATATTAGAGTGATCCCATGTGAATTGCTGACCAGGTTCTATACTTTCATACTCCTGAGAGAATTTAAGATTGTCATTAGCTTTAAGCCTGTCAATGTGTTCAGACAGTTCGGATATTGGGATTGGTGGATGAGATATCATAGCTGGTGTTTGAAAGTTTAATCGCCTCATTTCAACTGGATCTGAAGGAGCACCAAATCCAATATCTGCAGACATTAAAGGTCGCGTAACAGCGGCCTGGTCAGGAGTTTTACAAGGTTGTCTTCTTCTTTTAACAATGAATAACAGTACTAAACATAAAGATAACATTAACGCTGCTATTATTGGACCAATAACCCACACCATTCCAGCCTCTTTTCTGTTCTCCTCTATTCTAATTTCGGGGTCACCATTAATATCTTTTGGATCCGGTCTTCTCGGTTCTTCACCTGGAGGAGCTTCTCGCATATCAAGTGATAAGTATTCTGAGAATGGACTGGATGTATATAAATGCTTTTGGGGAGTGTCTACAACAGCTCTCACGAAGACTCTGTATTTCTTATTTAGATTTAATTTTCTGTTGAGAAAACCTTCGTACATTTCGTCATTACCGAGATGAAAAGTATAAAGAATGTTTCTTTGCAGAAATTTGGCAGCGATATACGGCGCATTTTCGTCGTCGGTCCTAGCATTATTTTTAATTAAATCTTCGGTTAGGAATTGATCTGGGTTTTTATGATTATGCGATCTGTCATCTGGTACAACAACTAAATAATAATGTGATATGGGTCCGTATTCTTCAGACGCTTGAGGTAGAATTACAAGTATTTCATTATCGACAACACCGTAAAAATCTGGTTTAACCATTGGTTTAGGTGCGGCCATTTGAGTCGTTACCGTTATCGTGGTAGGCGGTCGATATGAGTTATCATTAGGTATGGCACTTATATTCACATTGTACGTAGTAAATGGCGATAAATCATTAATTGAATATGAAGTTCTATCATGTTTAACAACAATTTCTCTCTTCGGAATTTCTTGCGTTTGCGTCATTCCTAAAGAATCAACAAATTCTTTTATTGCATTATATGAAATCTTATAGCTAACTGGATTCAAACGTAATGGAGGAGACCACGACAGTGTCATGGAATGGGTGGATACATCTTGAGCTCTAAGATGTAAAGGCACTTCTTCAGGCTTCACTTTAACAGTAACCTTTTCCGATAGCCTTCCTAGACCGTCAGCAGTTTTCGCCGCTACTGCAATAGCGTATTCGGCGAATTTTTCCAGGTTTTCCAAATCAGCAGAATGTGTAACATGAACGGTTTTCTGCTGCCATTCATCTAAATCCTCAACTGGAGTCATAGTGAAAAATATAACATATCCGATTATTTTCTTTCTCGACGGAACAGGCTCCCACCATACTTCCACGTCTGACTCAGAAGTTGCAACTGCTTTGACTGACATGGGCGCTCTACCAATGTCCCTTTCAGTATGAGCCGTAACATCTTTACTATAGGGGCCGGCACCTTGATCGGTGTAAGCCCTAACTTTGAACACATAATGGGCGTCTTCTTCTAAGCCAGTAAATACTGCTTTTGTGTGCTCGGTGGTTTTCTCAACAAGAGATGATTGGTCTCCTCGCTTATAAAACTGGACGTCATATTTTTTTATTTGGCCACTCCTGTCTGCTCTTATGGGAGGCTCCCAAGTAACGCTAATTACGTCTGGAGTTTGGAAATGGTATGTAACGTTACTTGGAGGTCCTTTAGGAGCGCCTTCAGGCGTTAGCCAATATTTGATTGTTTCCTGACCAATTCCAATCTGATTTCTTCCTGCTACTCTAAACTCATATTGAACTCCTCTCTCTAAATCGTTAATTCTATGCGAGGTAACTTTGGTTCCAGAAAAATTAATTTCTTCCAGTGGTTGATCTTTAATGCCGTATCTCAATCTGTAGCCTAAAAGATCACCGTAGGTTTGAGCTGGTTTTGCCCATTCAATTTCAATCGAAACTATCGGATCACGCTCCAAAATTCTGGAACAAAACATATATTTAAATTTCTGTCACTTTTACTGTATTTATCTCCTTTAGTATCGTACAAAATTATTATCTTACTTTACTTGATATACTTACTTTAAATTAACAGTCGGTCGGTTAGGAACTCCACCAGGAGTTTTGACAGTTACGGGAGCACTACGATCACCGTCTCCTTTTCTCGTGAGAGCCGCTACTTGCACATTATACCGAGTGTCCGGTTGTAAGCCAGATATGTTTAACTCGAGAGTTGTGTCGTCCATCACGTTGAAGCGCATTGGGTCGTTGAGAAGACCTTTTCCCTATTAATAATTCAATAATTTAATAGAGGTTAGAAAAAACTAAATGTGTTATAGATAGGTAAGAATCCGTACCGTACTATATTATATTATTTACCTCTTCTCTGAGTTCTTGAACGTGAACATGGTATCCTCTAATGATTCCATTTTTCTCTTTCTCCTGCGGCGGCTTCCACGTGACATGGATCGACGTCGAGTTGATCGCGTTAACCTTCACGTCTTGTGGCTCGCCGGGCACTGTAAGCACACAGAATACTCTTCAGATAACCTGAGCCTGACAACTGTAGCACAGACCTAAATGCCCTATCAGCATCTAAGGGAGCGTGCTAGAAAACTACCTAAAGCTTACGTATTGAGGGGCTAAATTAGAAAAAAAGCTTCGATGGCTTATCGGTAAGCGTTGCGAATCGAAAAAAAGAAATGGTTCACCAAGTGCGGTCGGTAGTCCCGTCGGATATGCTGATAGAGTATTTCGGTCGCGACTGTCCGCCGCTCAGCATCTCGATCGGGCATTTGAATACCAACACACACTGAATCATCTGATCTTTTACGCCCTTTCACATCACCATAACCAATTAAAATCCATTACCTTCCAATCCACATCGTTAAGATCAACTAAAATCGTCAAGCATTACAGAGTTAACATTTAGTAAGTCATCTATAATAGTTATCCAAAAGCAGCATCTAGACATAGTTATCCTGTTATCACATTCTGCAAGGGATAAAATTTAACAAAAAAAAGATCTGATGTAAAATATTAGTAGAAGGGCACACGAAATCTTAAACGGTTTAATTAGAGACACAAAATCATGCGTCTTGGACATCATCACTTGCAGTTTGTTTTAAAAAGGTTTTTAATATATTGTGCTAGGAAGAACAAACTACACAAAGCTTAGGCACAAGCACAAATGCACATAAATACAAGCACTATAGTAATTTATACTCACTCTTCAGAGCTGTACGGGTTACCAGCGGCCCATACAAAGTCAGTGACGAGAGAAAAAAGAGAAAAACGCATTCAAATACATTTAAGACAAATTGTGCGAACATTGCAGGGCGAACGGAACTACTAAGTGAGAGATTACGAGTAGAACGCTTGTCGGCAAATAGGGGTATTCTTATTTCACTTCCTCGTGTATTTCGAGCTCTTTTTAGGAGGCGTATTCTGGTTAAGCCGCTTGGGACTTTGTCGCCGGCAACGGCAGCGTGCATTGTCTTTTACTGCTCACAATTTAGTTAGCACAAGGTGAAATGTGTCTCGAATACGGGCCCAGATATTATATAATGTACTCTTCTATATACAATGACATCATACTGAAAGGATTATTAAAAATATAAAATTCTAGTGAGCAGCAGAAGGCAGGCACGTAGAGAAGAGTTTATTCAGGTCCCTCGGAGCAAGGCGGTTCACTCACACGCACATGTATTGATTAAGGCGACGGCGCCGGTCTATGTGTGTGTGCTTCATCAGTGTTGTCTTGTTTTCTTTGAGCGCCATCTGCTGCTTATGTGTGTAGTCCCCTGTGTTGGTATCCTCAATGATGTTTGTGAAGGTGTCAGTGTCTTTGCCCGTTAGCTGTGGATATATCTTCAAAGAACTGTTCAGTATAAAAATAAACATTATATAATACTTAGGTTCTGAAGCCGAGCTGTCGTATAGCGTTCCCTTGTCTCCGTTCGTTCCTCGTCAATGGCAATAGCGTACGTTATGCGTCTTTTGTATGTCACAATATATTCTAGTGTACATGCACGACGATAGTTGGATAGAGTATACAGAAGATAGAGGAAGAGAGAAGTCTACTGGCGAGAAGTTGTAGCTTTAGAGTAAGTGAGACAGACAGAGAGATAGAGGGAAGGAAGTAGAAATAGCGCGTAGTCTAGACCGAGCTGAGCAGTTGGGGTAAAGGCCAGAGCGAGGCGGATCTGATCCTAAAGATTCCATTCGAGCAATACCGAGAACTTTACCACTCTAAGATGGATCTTCAGGATCATCGTTAGTTTAATCCGCTGCCTTTCTGCTAAGAGTACAGTGGGATAGTAGTGAGTAGAGAATAGTTGTGAGTAGTACAGTAGCATGCGCGCGTGTCGTGTGGGACGGTATTGGTATTCAAATGCGGCGCTCGGGCCGTAGTGCGTGTTTGGCTCATTGGTCGGGGGCTCGCTCAGAGACTAGAGCCTGGCCTCAACTCGGCGATGTAAAAGCCGTATGGAGTCAGGGCACTAAGAAAAGTATGCAATAATGCGATAAAATTTGACAAAACTTGCATGAGATAACTTGGAAACGCAAATGCTATGCGCTCACCGTCCAACGTTTACATCGGCTTTTACATCGCTGGTCGGCTCTGGCATCCGAGCAGGTCCTCCGGCCGGATGTTGTAGTGCCACGCACTCGCTCTCTCACCTTGTGTCGTCGCTAGTTGTGCTGAGTGCTCCTAAAAGTGCTATTCTTACTTCACACAAATTCCTAATATCTATCGAAATCTGTGTTCCGCAAGACAAACCTATCAGGTGCCCAGTGAACTTAATCGAACGAAAAATAGTGCTGTGTCTTTAAAGAAAGCATGCAAAATTGTGTATATGGCTAAATACTGAACAACTGTGCGTCAAAATCAATATAACGGTGCCGTCGACACTATACCAGGTGCAATAAAAGTTTTGCATTTCAGTGAGTGCCATCTTTAGCGGATCAATCGACGTCGCATCGATACGATGCGGCATCAGATAGAATCATTACATGTGACAAGTGAGTGGAAATATAATCTATGCCGCGTTCAGCGACAGAAAAAGAGTGAGATCAAACGACTGACGTAATAGTGTTCATACATTAGAGTTCATCGGCAAGCATATTGATTGGTTACTAGAATTAACCTCCTTGATTAGAATCCTGCTATATGCTTATGAAAGAGAAACAAAAGAAAAAAATTACATTAGTAATCTTGGTAGTAATATCTAGTTAGAAATTCAAATTCAAGTACGATCTTATTCATTAACTAGGCAAAGTGATTTATTATATAGGGTCCCACCACCAATTCAGAATGAACAAGCATTTGCATATTATCAAAATTATTTCGACGAGAATCGGCGAGAACGGAAATAAGTTTGGACTATTTTAAGGTGTGAAATCGCTCACGTTCATTCATTAATACGCTAAATTATTCCCATTCCGCCAATACTGTCGACTACAAAATCATTCATAATCTGAATTAAGAATTCAAAAGAAGAATGGTTTCATAGTTCTCGTTTTACCACCCTCCAGTAGTGATCCAGGGCCTTGACATAACAATGTTTTTAGTAACACACGAATATTTTATGATGTCAATGACAATATAGACGCAAATGAAGCGTCAACGGATTGAGATCTCGAGTTTGCCTTAGTCCTACTTCCATGAGTTGCCTGCAGATTTTATTGCTAGCTTTTATTTCTAAATAATTTAACTTCTATAAGTCAGCGTCAATCCTTCGACATTTCATTGCAATTTGAATGCACGGAGTTATTTGTTGTTATGGAGAATGTCTTAATGAACTCAATTTTATCGAGAAGATATTATGAATTTTTTGACGTTTTTTGCGAATGTTTAATTGCCTTTAACTTTTCCATAAACATCAACATTATTTCCCATAAAATTGAGTAGGTATGTAGTGAGGGTTAGTAAATGTGGAGCGATGACAGGAACGTACCGTCTTCATGCGTGCGGACGGTGACGGGGTAGGAGGCCGGCCCGTCGCCCACGCTGGTGCCGGCCAGCACCCAGATGCGGTACTCTGTCCACCGACGCAGCTCGTCCAGCACGAAGCTCGTCTGGTTCAGCTTCACCACGGTGGCCTCCGAGTCCCCCCTCCCACTTTCCACGCAAAGCAGTTTGTAGTAGGCGATCCTCCCGTTCGCTCGCTCGGCGGGCGGCGGTTGCCACGACACGCGAATAGCGGTGGGCGAAATCGCAGCCGCGGTCACATTCATGGGCGGCGCTCCGGGAACTAAACAAGCTCAACACGTAAGACAAAACCGGGAACCCATCCCGCCGAGTCCCAGCACCCTATGCGACCTAGCCGATGCAATCACTGAATGCTGGTGTTAAACGAAATGTAATAAATGTGCCCAGAAATGAAATGAAAATCATAATAATTAAAATCGTCGACAAAATAATGTCCAGCATGCACAATGTGTGGTGTGTAGGATCCGCTCGCCCATACGTCTCTATGCCTCATCCGTCACACTTTCTCCTGTCGGAAGAAAACTGTGATCATTATGTTCTATGACGACACGAACAGCATTTTCACTGTGCGCGATTTTATGCGGATGTTGCTCGTTTATCCGTTCGGATGGATAAAACGTCAAAAAAGTTTGATGGTGTTCGTGTCGTTGCAGTTGTATAAAAAGTAAAAAAAAATCCCTCGAGGCGATGCCCCGTTGGACATAAAACAATACGAACGACATAAAGCTACTAGAGATACTGTATGTGGCACGGTGTACACATCGATTGTCAGTTCGCTGCAGTCACAATGTCGATGAGTACACGATGCCGTGTCAGACGAATTTACGATTACAAAACACATATTATCGTGATATAAAACTTGGTGCTTGTGCTGTATTACTGGCAGCGTGCCGGGCAGGTGCTCTTATGTGAAATATTACAGTAGGAATTACCTGGAAAACCCACAATCGGTTCATACTTTTCTCAATGCGTTCGGGAACGGACTTTACAACAAAACTATGTGACGATACAAGTAACGATACATAAAAACTGATGTATAAATTGAAAAGTCATTAGATAATGCTAGAGGCCAAAGGTTAAAATGAGATTCTCAAGGCTACGTTCTCACTGGTAAAATAGCTCTTATGAAATTCCTCTGAGACAACAGTATGCGTTACATCTGACGTGTAGGGAAGGAAAAATAAATGTTATCCCGCGTTATACGCAGCACGTAATTTATATGAAATGGGTATGTTATGTAAACCAGAAATCCTTGCGGATTTAAGTGAAGTACGCTGAGAAGGTTAAATTCTACGAAGAGAAAATTCGTATAATAATCGATATTAATCATCATTATCATCGGCAACCTATAAACAGCTCTCTACTGAGGACAGGTCTCCTTTACAGAAAGGAGAAAAATCATGGAGACCTCTATCTATTTTAGATCTAGAAATACTTTTAGCATGAGTGACAAACATAAGGAAGGAAGGCACATGATGATGATGATATTTATGGCTAATTGCAAAAATAATACATTTGTAAAGTCCGTCGCCGAAGGGCACACACTCACGCAGTGTCCACACTGTCCGCATGTACGACATACCGTATTGCTTTGTGCGCACGGCGATGGGTGGCGTGGTAGCTCCCTCCCCGCGCTGCGACCGAGCCGCCAGCCAGATGTAGTACAGCGTATTCGGGTACAGGCCGTTCAGAGTGTACGACTCTGTTATTGGTATCCGCCTGGTAGGTATATGGAGAAAACACGTATGAATAGATATGTGAATAAACTTTACTGTACACCAAATCCTTACTTCTTTAGGTATTTATAAACTTCCTTACTGAATATAAATGTGACTGTCTTTTTTGTTTCTTGGTTTAGCCTTCAATCATGCAGCGATAGAGCAACGGATCGATGGGATTTTTTTAAATATAGTAAAAAACCTATAGGGGCTATTCTGTGTTATCGTTTACCTGCTAATTAGAACTGAAAGCTTTCCATAGCCACTGGAAATGTTAAAAATAAAGAATAAGGCAGCTAGAAAGTTATAATAGGCTATTTATCATCTTGAAAAAACAAACGGTTTTCGCCGGATTTTCAAAAATAACCTACGTCGTCTACGAAACTACGAGAAAATGCTAGTTAAATATAGATCAGTAAATATTATTTGCGACGATTCGATTTATCGGCTCATCTTGGGAGAAAAATAGAGCCAAAGACTAAGTCAGCTGACTAAGGTGCACGCGCCACCCGTATACTGTGAAAAGCTAGTTTTGATACTTCTATGTTTGCAGACAGGTTCAGGTGTGATGACTTGCACTCGTTTTTACTCCATTTGTGTTTTATATAAATACCTACTTCTTTATTCTCATTGATGATCCTGCAAAAGCTGCCTGTTTCTTTAAGCCTTTATAACAATCAAAAAATATAACTCAATCGAACACAAGTTCTCTGATAAAATCTCTGATAAACGGGAAAACCGAATGATATTAAACTAAATTCTAACTTTTTTGGTTATTTAAATTTTGTGTTTACTTTCGATGTTTAACCTATCGAAAGTTTTTCTTATCAATTCATCGTTATTATTTTACGGAGAAAACTTCGAGATTTCTTTACTTTTTTAACATTTCATTTCTTTCATGGAAAATCCTACTCAGTTTCAAAGTTTATGGAAAACAATACTTAGGTAAAGAGAAATGTTTATGTTTTTGAACATTTGTGTTTACAAACTTTATCTATGTGGATATTATACTACACAGGCGTCAGCGCCTGTGATTTCGTTTGCGGGGATTAAAGTTTTTAAGAGAATTATTCGATATTTCGAAGAATCGTCGTCTACGAAACTACGAGAAAATGCTAGTTAAATATAGATCAGTAAATATTATTTGCGACGATTCGATTTATCGGCTCATCTTGGGAGAAAAATAGAGCCAAAGACTAAGTCAGCTGACTAAGGCACGCGCCACCCGTATACTGTGAAAAGCTAGTTTTGATACTTCTATGTTTGCAGACAGGTTCAGGTGTGATGACTTGCACTCGTTTTTACTCCATTTGTGTTTTATATAAATACCTACTTCTTTATTCTCATTGATGATCCTGCAAAAGCTGCCTGTTTCTTTAAGCCTTTATAACAATCAAAAAATATAACTCAATCGAACACAAGTTCTCTGATAAAATCTCTGATAAACGGGAAAACCGAATGATATTAAACTAAATTCTAACTTTTTTGGTTATTTAAATTTTGTGTTTACTTTCGATGTTTAACCTATCGAAAGTTTTTCTTATCAATTCATCGTTATTATTTTACGGAGAAAACTTCGAGATTTCTTTACTTTTTTAACATTTCATTTCTTTCATGGAAAATCCTACTCAGTTTCAAAGTATAAGGAAAACAATACTTAGGTAAAGAGAAATGTTTATGTTTTTGAACATTTGTGTTTACAAACTTTATCTATGTGGATATTATACTACACAGGCGTCAGCGCCTGTGATTTCGTTTGCGGGGATTAAAGTTTTTAAGAGAATTATTCGATATTTCGCGACAAAACCCATGGTCTTTTCTCAGGATGAAAGCTATTTCCTTGCCAAATTATGTCAAAAATACTATATTCCAGAATTTTTCCGTCACGACGTGTTGCCTTCGTTTATTACTAACGTTCCGTCATAGCTTTGGTGGTGTAGCGGCTAAACGAAGGAGTCAAACTATCGGTTTGGGGGTTCGCATCCTGACTTCATATTATTATTTTTTATTTTATTTATTTTTATTATTAATTATTATTAAAAGGAACTTCGTTCCAACCGAGTGTTCGGCGACACTCACGCGTTTTTATTCTTACTTTCTGTGGTGCTCCTTAGCATACGTGTCGTTCCAGTACAGCTCATAGGACACGATGTTATCACCAGCGTGCGCGGGTCTCCGCCAATTGAGAGTGACGGACGTCTCCCCTGCTTCCACTGCAACTAGGTTTGATGGTTGGGACGGCACACCTAAACGACACAAAATAATTTTATAACACTTCGAAAACGTACCCGGTGTGAACTAATCTATACTAATATTATAAAGAGGAAAGATTTTTTTGTTTGTTTGTTTGTACCGAATAGGCTCTGTAACTACTGGACCGCTTTTAACCATTTTTTCACCAATAGAAAGCTAAGTTATCAGGAAGTAACATAGCCCATAATTTATTTTCAAAAAAAAAGAGATCCTTTAGAAAATTGCAATAATGTAACCCAAAGTAGCAAAATTTTGCCTATAAAATGCATTACGTGGCGTATGCTGAGAAAACTATTGATGATACATAAAAATTATGTACTACATGATTAAAGTAAGCATTATTTTCTACAAAAAAGTCCCCGAGGTAATATATCTAACTATAATTTATTTAAGTCACAATAGTAGATTTTGTGTTCTAAAATTTAATTAGTTCGCCTTTATTATCGTAGTATTAATTCTTCCTTACTAATACATATTATAAATGCGAAAGTGTGTTTGTTTGTTGGTTTGTCCATCAATCACGCTGTATCAAAGCTACGGATTGACGTGATTTCTGGATATTTATAGTTGAGAACCTGGAGTGACATAGGCATGCCGGAAAATCATAATTTAATGAATGTCTCTGAGGGCGATTTTAAGAGTTTAGTTGAAGAATCTTAAGCATCTTTGATTACCTTGTTGCGTTTTCACTTGCACGGGCGCAGATATAGGGCCGGGACCCACAGAGGTGAAGGCTTGCACCCGTATCGTGTACACCGTGTGCGGTGTCAACTCACTGATGGTGGTGAGGTGGTTATTGTCCATCTGTATGACACAAAATAAAAATTTTATGATTCTATGACTCTTCTCTTTACCCGAATACAGCAAAGCCAAAAGGAAGGGTTATGATTTTAGCAGTTTTAGTATGTATCTTTGTCTTTATGAATGTTCCTATAGCGCCTAAACTACTGAGAAGATTCTGAGAAGAAAGGAAGGTTATTATATTTTGAGAAGTTTTAGCAGATGCAGGGGTCTTTTGGGTGACACCCGGTAAGTATATCTTACACACGCTGCTATAATCATCCCGTTCGGCATCTTGCCTCACCCCTGAACGAAGAGTTTCCAAGGGTTCAGGGATGGACCAAGTGGTCAGAGCGCTACAGATATATCATCCTCATATATAGGCCTATTTTTGTTTTTACAAAGTTAAGTTGGTGTATAACCTTATAAACACAAGGTTTAAAATGGGCAATTCTTGACAAAATATATTTAAGTGGCGCAGTCGGTAGGATTATTATTTCATTGATAGACCTAACAGTACATCTGTATGACTTACCATTTGAGAGTGCCACGATTGCAACGCCTGGGATGGATCTGACGTATAGTAAATTTTGTACCCCTGAAACAAATTAAGGGCGGTCAGAAGCTATTTTATTAAATTTTATTGATCCTGATGTGTTTTTTCAGTACTCAATGTTATGAAGCAGAAGGTGTACATAATTTATTACAATAAATGTCACGGCAAATACACACTCCCAACACCTTGTAGTGCAGTTTGGCAGTGATACTGATATTAGAAATAACTCCTGGTGAGTCAGGTAACTCTGCGGGCAGTGGAATGGGCACCCTGATGTTTGCGTTTCACTTTGTACAAGCAATATGTATACATTTTATCGATGTATCACTAAACATCCTCAAGGTAAGAATACTTCTTACCTGACGACTACTAAAAAGTTTGTTATAAAAATTTTGAAATCTTAAAATGAGCACGATCTTAGACAAAAATACTTTGATAAGATTCGTAATAGTGTTTTAAATTCTTAACCTACCGTGACTTGTCCATTTGGCGTTTCTGGTTCGTCCCACTGAATCACCATAGTACTAGAGCTTAGTGGACGAACTTGGACGTTTCTAGGCGCTGATCCGGGTTCTGAAAAAGAAAATCTATTAGTAATGATCAATTACTTATTAGATATCACTTGTATTTAAAGTGAAAAACAAATATAGAGGCAAGTTCTGTTCCTATGGACGCTTGTACCTGTGGATACAATCGATTCCGTCGAAACTAGGTACCCAAAAATTCTGATTTGAACGCAAACTGTCAACTATAGACAAAGCTTTACGGTTGCGATCAAATTAGAATTTTAGGGTCGCTAGTTTCGACGCAATCGATTGTGTCCACAGGTACAAGCTTTCATAGGAACAGCACTTGCCCATATAATATATAGGCCGTCATTGCATACGTAGTTTTAAGTTGTGTATATTTTTATTTTCTCTTTCTTGTGTAACTTTGTCTTTTATCTGAGTAAAAATATTGCTGTTTATTGTAGAGACGTTATAAAATATGATTATTAATTTGTTCACTTTATTCACAAATTACGTGTTCTTGTTTAATTACTACTGAGAAATGAAAAATTATATCCTTAGTGAAATGAGGCAAGCACAAATAAAATAACCATCGGTTTATGTAGCCTCTTTGTTGAATATTTGCATAAGAATTTAAAAGGCCGTCATAATAATCATAATAACGGTGGAAGCAGCGCAATATCGAATTAAGCCGGGCTCCGTTTCATCTCAATTAAATGTGTTCACAATGAAAACACAATAACAACGAGAAATGGGAAAGTGGCGGAACACAAGGATCTCTTTAAAAGTATTTGTAATCGGCCCCACGACAAACGGGGCATCACTCGGCGAGATCCCCGTCGATGTTTATAATACTTAGTGAGAATGAAACAATAAAAGTTGTGAGGCGGTTTAATATTAAAACGCTATAATCTTTTTGAGACCTGAACTCGGGTAGCCGGCTCAAGATCTTTCCTTTATTTGAAACGTAAAGAAAATTCCAAAGGGAAAAAGCAGTGGGAACAATTTTATTGGCCTATAGCGACGTTTTCATTACCATGTCATCAGCCGCCATTTTTATTGTCTGTCTTGTGACACCGCGGTAATTTAAAAAGGGACAAGTCAAATTTAATATTTTGTGTCAACGAGTGAAATTGGCCGTGACATTATATATATCTTCTTGACAAAATTACGAGCGCGTTTAGGAATGCGTTAAGAATCGTATTGTTTACGATTCCTTAATATCTGCTTGTTTTTAGCTTAAATAAACATTTTCTCTTATCCTCGGCTTTGTTAACAATTGTCACTTATTTTGAATAAACGCGTGATTGTTTCTTATTTTCTTTTTCTACAATTTCAGGAAGTTTTTTTTTATGACAATGAAACGTGTTCTTTTTTTGTTTTAATTTTTTTTCGGAATTTATTTCGAGTTTTACAACAATCAATTTGAACTTCTGAATCCTTACATGTTTTGTTGCACAATCTATCGTTATTGTTGTAGGTTTTCTTTTAATTATCTTCGTCATCAACATCAACATGTGGATGACGCCTGCCACGTACAACATCAAAAGTGGGAAAAAATATAAATAATTAACTAACAATTATAAATAGTTTCACAAAGACACGTCGAATAAAGTTTAGTATCCACTAGTGGGTGAGTTCTATTTGCCCGTATAATTACAATTTTCAAAGCTCAAACTACTGCTACTATTTATGAAGGCTTGGATAGACATAATGCGGGATGGCAAGAAATTGCATGAAGGCGTTCACATTGCGTAACGCGTGTAGGAGCCACGCTTCTACACAGTGTGAAATCATGCCGTACTTTTGCAGTTCCGCATTGATTCTGTCCAAGTTTTAAGTTTGTACTCACTGGCACCTCCATATAGAGAATCCACTGCAATGATGCATGAGAAAAAACAATATTAATCCATTGAAAACAAAAATATAAAAGTCTATGAACATTGATCACACGGTGCTTTAGCAGAAACGGGTAGAGTCGTGAATGTTTGACTGTAGGTTTGAGCACCCGTAGACTACAGACCAGACCGGACGATAATTAAGTCGGATAATAAAGATGCTAAGTAGTTGATTGGCTTGGTCGAGGTGATTGGCTGAATTGCAGGTGTTGTTGCTGCAACAACACCTATTTAGCCTATTGTATGTATTTTAGCCTATACCGAGAGAGTGTCGGCCAATCAGCAGAGGTCATTGCGATCGCCACACTGTAGCAATCATTTTTAGACAATCCCGTGGCAGGTTGTTTGGATATTTTGTTTTTCCATCATTGTATTTGTCCACAACTTTATGGCTGGGCGCGCAGTGCCTACTAAGTATCGCCTGAGCGTCTAAGCGATCGTTTCTTTTTAGCAACTTAGACTTTAAACGTTTGGGAGCTGCTCAGCTCATCTTAACGGCAGCATTTGAGATTTACAAAGCTGCCTTTTACTGAAATTTTGTTCAGATTTTTCTCTTTATGCGCTTTATAGACGCTCAGGTGATTTGCACAAAACATGTCAATCAATGCTGACTAACGCCCAGATCCTAGATTCATTATATCTGCTGTGGGATTATCTTAAATTATAGCATCAGCGTGACATTGGCAATCACCTCTTATTGGCTGAATTTATGGCATTTTTGCTACATTATTGCATTCTAACCAATAGCGAGAGAATACCAGCCAATCACAGGTGATTGCGATCGCCACACTGAGGCAATTATTTTTAGACAATCCCACTGGTGTAATCTATCAATTGGCCACATTGTTAGTTTGTCAAAAATTATGGATTGCATGACTATTTGTCAAATATTCTATACATTTTTTGATACTAAAACATCACAAATAGAAATCTATAAATTGCAGATAAAATGAGTGTAGAAACAGGACGTAGGAATATCAACCGGGGAAAAAATGTCTGTAGACTGCGGGGCCTCTTATTCTAACGAACGATATAACAAAAGAATGGTGCATGTATAGAGAAATAAAAATGCGCACTACTTCTAAATTCTACAGTCAACAAAAAAAATGTGCAAATGAAATAAATAAACCCATTTCAGAAATTCATTCAGAAGCGAACTTACGCGAAGCGGCGGCGATTGTTGTAACGTCGCGTTATAATGCGTTCGCATGAAAAGACGATCAAAAAGAACCTTAGAATAAAGAAAACAGCGCAAGAAAAGAAAACCTATTTGTCGAATCGGAAGCAATAAAAACAATTACATATCGTAAAGGCTCATTTCCATTGGTCGATAAATAATTTGGCCAATACTTGATACGTAGTATTAAGAAAGTACTTTTTGATGTCATATCTTTTAGCAGGGGTATAAAATTACTTGACATTCTTTCTGATATGAAATTACGAAACTATTCGTAAATTTAGATATTTAGAAAAAAAAAGGATCAACTCTCTATTTCTGATATTCTGATTCTATGTCGTTCCATTTTTTCAGATGCGAGAAGAGTTTTTTTTTTACTTTGGTATAGACTAAAAAATTAGATACATAGAATTTTTTTATTGTTACACATTAAAGTAATGTTTACAATTAAAACTGAAACATGAAAATTGTACAAATCATTTACAATCAAATCATCTGAATGCGTTCCTCATCGACCAAAGAAAATGTTTCCCGAATGCGGCCCTTACGCCATGCATCTTAGAAATTTTCCGTGATGCGATATTGGTTTATATGACCAAAATGAGATTTAAGCTAGAGAATTAAATTTTAACAAGCGAATGGTAGATGTTGTATGAATGAATGATGTAAAACTTTTACTAAGGAAACAAGAAAATTAAAGTCGAGTAGAGTTAAAAAATGTTTAAAGTACAATTAATGATTACAACTGGCTTACAAATAATTTTAAATCAGAACAATAAAAACATCAAATCTCAAATTAACTGTACCTATGTTCAAACGAAATGATTAGTAAATAAAATAATTGGTTTAAAATACATTGCTATCAAGATGACCATAACAAAAGAGAAACCGCCATTTCTAATATTTCTGTCCTACTCACCTGTTTCTTATACAGAACGAGATAGAAACCGAAATCGGCGGCCTTCGACATTTCATATTTCTGTCCTATTCGCGTGTTTCTAACACTGAGCGAGACAGAAATAGAAAATGGTGGAACTTCATTGACGATGGAGTAGCTATCTTGAATATGGGAATAGCAATCTTGATTGCAAAGTAACGGATAGTGAAATAAATAAATAGTTCCCAATGTACATACCAGTTTCCCCCGTCGTGATGACTGCAGACGTAGAGGGCGGCCCCCTCCCGATGTTATTCACCGCGATCACATACATTTCATACTCGGTGTAAGGCGATAGATTCGTGACCGAGTAGTATTGCGTGATGACTCCCGATATCTCACTGAATGCCTATACATTTGAGAAGGTGATAAAAACTAAAATGATAACTATTATACAACAGAAACTCAAAAGAAAGGAGTTTTTACAACCACATCATAGTAATTGATTTTATCTTATATAAAATATGATTCCAATGTTCATACTAGGTAAAGTAGCTCTTGGTAAAAGTTACATAACAGAATAAAAGCTTTTTCTCTCGCTTACGCTTAGCTTGAAAAAAGAATTTGATAGTCAAGTTTGTTTATTTTTTGGTGGGCAAGTATAGTCTAAACGATAAGTTAGCTTAAGCATTTGACGTACTACAGACCCGTAGTCAAGGTCAAAAATTACATAGGTGTAGATGACATACCTGATTTGCGTATTTTGGTTTGTACTGAATGACATAATATTGGGGATCTTCTACGCCACTGTACGTCCACGCCAGTCTGACGGTGGTCGCTGTGATTTCTGAGGCTCTCACTTCCGTTGGGGGTCCCGGCAGCGCTATAAAAGTACATGAGATTATTATTTGTGTTTCTTTATTATTTTAGTATTTTAGGAAGTTGTTGGCAGTTTCGGTTCAGTATATTAAAGCCCAATGGTATCGATGAGATTGATAGACAGCAGTTTTTTGAAGCTTGAAAACAGCTGTTCAACCATCGGTACAGCCCCTATTTGGCTGAATTTATAGTACTTGATACAACAATGCATTTTAGCCAATACTGAGAGAATATTGGCTAACAGAGTCGTCACACTAGGTATAGCAATCAATTTTAAACAATCCCATGGCAGGTTAAACAAGGTGGGAAGTTCAAATGTCACTGATAAAAAAATACAATACGCTTCGCCAAAATTATTAATATAGTAAGACAAAATTTTTCCATCTCTAGTTTTAGTTTTCGACTTTGGTCACACTGCCTGCTCTCAAAATAACACGACTTCGAATGGAGAGTTTATTAATATTTCATGTTTTCCTTTTAATCCGGACACATTTTGTAAAATCCGTGCCGCGTCAAAGTTGTCCTTAATCAAAAATAAATATACCCCAAAATATGCAGCAAAATAGGGAGTTGGTTTACAACTTTTAACGGCCGGCCCAAAGGCTAAATAACTCAAACCCTATTCCTTAATCCCCTTTCCTAATAATACTGAGGAAATGGGAAGAGAAACAATAATTAATCATTAATCAAGCCTACATTCGTTTGTATCCGGGGCTTCGTGCAATTTCGGGCCCCTTTCAATTATGAATTATACTCGTGACACTAACTCAAATAGATGTCTTGGGCTTGCCGCAATTTATCAAATAGATTTTCTTAAATCCAAGTATTTATGCCGCAGCCCCATCATTGATGATGATCAATACATTTGGATATCCCAAGCTATTAAGTCATAACGTCAATGTAGCCCTATTCCTTATTCCTACTGTACATTTTCAAGTAAAATTTAACGGACGTTCGTTAAAAATAAACTAGCATAGTAGTTGAGACTTCGGCTTCTACAGCCAAGATACCTGATCTTTGACTCTTCGGAGTAATGTGCGTTTAAAGCAATTAAACACCATGTGCTTTTACGGTGAAGGGAAACATCATGAAGAAACCTGCATGCTTGAGGGCTGTTCTCCACAATGTTATCAAAGATGTGTGAATTCTGTCGATCCGTATTGGCTAGCGTGGTGGATTTTAGCCAAAACCCTTCTAATTTGAAAGGAGATCTATGCTCAGTATGGACCGGCGATGAGTTGAGATGAATGAATGAATGAAAATTCGGAGAACGGAAGCTATTAAGTCATTACGTGAGATTCCTAATCCGATGAATGATATTAATTCTGCTATTAGTTTGGAGGGAACGAGCAAGTCGCGATCGCCACTTCCATAAAAAATTTGCAAATATACGAAACGTAATGAAGTCACGTTTAATTTGAGAAGTAATACTGGAGTTTCTTGGTTAGATCAGTCGAGCAAAATATACTTAACGAATATAACTGATGAAACTCGGACTTTTCGATTTAAATTCCGTATTACACCGTGTAGAATTTACACTAAGGTCTCTATTCCACTATCATAATATATTCATCATAATTAAATGATGTCATATCTGCCATTATAAGCTGCTGCAGTGCATAATTACACTGTCATACATTTCTCATATTTCTATGAACCATAGAAGGCAAGTAGTTTTCTTCCCGCACCGGGAAGCGCAGTGTTGGCGGATCCCCCACTAGGTGGAACGACGACATCAGACGAGTCTCAGGGTGCCGCTGGATTTAGACGGTGCAAGACCGAGGCCTGTGGAAGACTATGCAAGAGACCTTTGATCAGCAGTGAACGTCAATCTGTTGATAAAGATAGAAGTAGGATCATTTAAAAATTTTAGTGGAATAGCGGAAAACATTTTCAGCCTATGTATTAAATTATTTATTGGGGTGAGCGTTTGTTGCGATTTGAATAATAAAATCAACTATCTATCCTGCTTGGCGGTCCGCAAAGGTCTCTCGGTACACTGAAGGCATTAGCATAAATTAGCATCATTTATTCTTAGAAATTGTGAGTTTAAATTGAGTCAGTTTCTCATCTTCGCAAACTTGATGATAGATAATAAAGATTAGATTTTTAATAGGCAAAACAAAGTGAAAATGGATGTTTCTGGACCTATCAATAATAATAGTTAATTATTATACTTAATTCACTAACTTGGGGGGAGTTGAGTGGCTATATTGTTACTCTCAAACTTTAGACCTTGATTCACCGGATTTTTAACATTTAAAACACACGCCTTCGAATAGCGAGAATTTCTAAAAAATACTTATACCTTGGAATAAATACTGTAACAAAGAATTTCGCTAATTTAAAATCTCAGGGTACAGTAGACTCATTTACAATTATATCGCTAATATCACCAGGTTATTTCTTGAAAAAAAAAAACCTTTTGTTTGGCTAATAACAGTAATGTATCATACTCGTAATATGATAGTAGAACAGAGGCGGAATTATAATATAACAAGCAATTATTTGTTTAATAAAAGCGAACTCGTAGAATAATTGAATACATCCCGATAATAAAGTGAAATTTTACGCCAACAATACCTCGGGCAATCCAAGCGTTCGATAAAATATCAATCAATAAATAATAATTAGAGCATTGAAAATGAGTGAGTACGTAATTTAATTTGCGAAGTTTATATAATACTGATCGGAATCGGAATTTAAATAGCTATAGGAAAAGTCTGTAATGAAGTTATTCAACGGAAAGTGAAGAGACCTATGCTCAGATATTTCTAAGTGATCAGAAACGAGGCCCGTAGAAGCAGAGTTAAAGGTACAATATGTTCCTCTGTGGATATCCTTGCAAGACACCTGTCTCTGTAGGATATCCACGTGTTAACAAGTTTTGAAGCTAAAGTAGCAATGGGTAGAGGTATTTAGCCTAATTGTTTGTGTAAAAAGCTAAAACTACATATACAGTGTAATTTGAAAGTAATCGCAGAATAGAATAGAATATTTTTTTATTCAAATAAACTTTTACAAATGAATCTACTATCGTCAAGTGAATATATTATCACTGTTTCGGAATGCCATTGGCTGGTCATTGTGATACATATTGATGTTGTTGATTGGTGTTGCCAGAGATAGGTGTCCTGCAAGGATATCCACAGAACACCATATTGTTCCTCGTCATTTCAAGTACCTGCTTGTCGCTTGAGATTGCCCGTTCACGTAATGGCTGTCCAACATGCGTTTCTTAAGATGTAGGGAAGTACTACTTACACTGTACTTTAACTTCAGCCGTAGTCTCTATAACACCTAGTACGCTCGCGGCTTCGCAAGTGTAGTTTGCTGACTCCCTGATGTCTTCCAGCTTCAGTGTGTTGAGCCCTAGTGGTGGGTTGTCTTCTGGAGTCAGCCATTTTGTTAGCCCTTTGGAATGAATAATTAATTTTTACTTAACTCTTATTTGGAATGTTTTCATCCTTGCCTAACGCCCTAACATAGAATATCATCTTGAAAGTTAACGAGAATCTTGTATATTTTTAACCGGCTTTAAAAAGGAGGAGGTTCTCAATTCGTAGGATTCTTTTATTTTATGTATGTTCACCTATTACTCGAAGACGTCTGAACCGATTTGGAATTTCTTTTTGTTTGAAAGGGTATACTTTCCAGGTGGTCCTATTTTAATTTTATCGAAATCGATCAAGCGGTTTTAAAAAAATCAACAATAAATTATATACTTTGTTGTGACGCGGGCGTTTGAAGTCCAATTTCCCCAATGTCCAATTAGTTTGTTAGACCCAATTTCCAGGACTCGTTCTCGAATGTCTTTTTCCCGGAAGGTCTAATTACCTGAACTTCCAGTATGTCTGTTACGTCCAACTCACATTACATTATTTAAATATAAAAGCAAATAGTCACATACCCTTCTTCCACTTAACAGTAGGCATGGGTGATCCGAACGCGACACACTTCAGGGTTAGGTTGCTGCCCAGCATCACTTCTGTACGCGCTGGTGGAGGTATGGAGAACTGCGGTGCTACTCTTCGAACTGTAGAAAAGAACAGATATGACCATTAATTACAATCCATATATCTACTAATATTATTATAAATGCGAACTGTTTTTTTTGTTTGCCCTTCAATCACACCGCTTGTCTGCAATCACACCTGATTGTATGTGAAAATGCAGCCTGTCTATTTTTAAAACACATTCTATTTTATGTAGGTAAGTACTACCCGTCCGATTCAAGTTGGCCGCTACCTCCCGTCACACTTCCCCGCACCGCACCTCGAGTCAGACCCACTTAGTACAGATAGCAATGTACCCACAGAATATAATACTCTCTAACGAGAGGAACCTACCGCTCGCGATTGTCAGTACTGTATTTTTCAAACTTTTGTTTTGTTAAGTTTTAATTATTTAATATTGTTTGTTCGCGTGTAGTTTTCTACAATGAGTAAAAAAAGAAAAGTTTTTCATAGTGCAGACTATTTATTACTTTTTATTAATGACTTTCTTCCAAGAGGAGAAAAGTAAGAAATTAAAAATCACGCCCTTCGACATTCAAGATGCCATTGCCATGAAAAGCATTACCAGGAAAGAAATATTATATCATAGTTGTGGCAATAGTAAAAACTACAATTTTTTTATGTCGACGGTACAGTATGACGTCATTTTGTAACGGTCATCGACAACCAACTTGAATTGAACGAGTAGTACCTCGTAGTTACCAATCGTAGCAACACTATCGCTACACTGTTACCGATATAAACACGTCGTTCACACAACACTCATCATAACCGCGCGGTTATCACATTGTCTCACCGAACACGTGCGGCGTATTTTCAACACCTGAATCTCTTAAGCTGCAAGCTTGTAGGTTTTATCTTTCCACGACGTGACCAGAATCTGTGCGTTAAAGTTTTCTTTGAAGAAAATTAAGTTCATATTTTTATTTTATGTGCACTTGTTCTTAAAAATTGTTGGTGCAAAGTTTCTATAAGGAAGTTTGTATTTATCTTTAATGCTCAAGCCAGGGAATAACTAATGGTCTTAAATTTTTTTTCTGGCTTAACAACATAATCCAGTATGGATTTCACACAGCCTTACATAATCATACTAATATTATAAATGCGAAACTGTGTTTGTTGGTTTGTCCTTCAATCACGCCGCAACAGAGCCACGGATCGACTTGATTGTTTGCAAGGGTATAATTGAGACCTGGAGAGTGACATAGGCTACTTTTTATCTCGGAAAATCAAAGAGTTCCCGAGGCATTTTAAAAATTAAATTCACGCGGGCGAAGTCACGGGCATCAGCTAGTATAAGATAACACGAAAGACGCCCGTCTGTTTACTTACAAACTTATATTAGGTAATTTACATACGAATAAAATATAGATCAAAAGTACAACACCAGTGAATCGAGAGTGAGTCAAGAGGCGACGGAGATACAGACAATCAAAGTTAAATATTTCAGTGCAGATAGAGATAGATAGATCAGGGCCTATACTATCCATGCTTGAAGCAGTATTATTTCAACTTTCTTTAAGATGTCATATTATAATGACAACCTTACTTATACTTTAATGTTGACATTGTATGACATCTCAAAAGTGGATAGATGGATGGATAGAGACAGACATGATGTCGCGTGCACAATTTCCTGTCCGCCGAGTGGCTTGTTTAGGCCCATAACTTGTATGATTCTACTTAATTCATTAAAAAATAAAAAGTAAACAGGAGATGGCCTGTGATTTTAGCTACTGTGATTTTAGATAGGTATGCTTTATCATTTACTAGCTGATGCCCGTGACTTCGTCCGCATGGATTTAGTTTTTAAAAATTCCGCGGGAACTCTTTCATTATCCGAGATAAAAAGTAACTCTCCCGGTCTGAGGAACCACTACTACATCCATTACTATACCCATACAAAAAATCGCATCAATCCGCTGTTCTGTTGCGACGTGATTGAAGGACAAACCAACAAACAAACACACTTTCCCATTTATAATATCAGTAATGCTTTATTAAACACACACTTTTTATAATAGTCAAATTTGTTACCATATTTAACCAAAGACAAAATTACGTTTAGCTGTCATTTACGTTTTGTTATTCCACTGTCAGATGCGTTTTTCTTATACCACGTTTTATAGTGACATGACAGAAACGTGGTCGAACGGGATAAAAAGTATCCTATGTCCGTCTCCTGGTTCTAAGCTACCTCTCCACCAATTTTCAGCCAAATCGGTTCATCCGTTCTTGAGTTATAAATAGTGTAACTAACACCACTTTCTTTTATATATATAGATTTTGTTGTTTTCTTCTTCTTCTTCTTTATCAACCGATAGACGTCCACTGCTGGACAAAGGTCTCTTGCATGAACTTCCACAGGCTTCGATCTTGCGCCGCCTGGATCCAGCGGCTCCCTGCGACTCGCTTGATGTCGTCGGTCCACCTGTTGGGGGGTATGCCAACACTGCGCTTCCTGGTGCGGGAACTCCAACACCTTGGGACCCCAACGACCATCAGCTCTTCGAACTATGTGCCCCGCCCATTTCTACTTCAGTTTCGCGACTCGCTGAGCTATGTCGGTGACTTTGGTTCTCCTACGTTGTTACGTTGGTACTGGTTGTTACGTTCCCTCAAATACCTATGGTTGAGCGAAGCAATGGCTGGGTCATGCGTCATGCTCGTGAACGGGTGCCACCGGCGGGAATGGGGCTACTTTATGTCTGCCCATCTTAAGATAGAAGTTAGTCGGTATGCATTTTTGGAACTTCCCTCATTGTGGAAACACTGCATATATAGCATAGTATTTACTGTATTGTAAAGTTTTGAAAAGAGCAACCGCCGAGTTTCTTGCTGGTTCTTCTCGGCAGGAAGGGCATTCCGAACCAGTGGTAGATTCATCGACTATTCAAAAGCACTTGTAAAAGTTTATTTGAATAAAAAATATTTCTATTCTATTCTATTCTACGGATCTCCTCATGTGATTCGATCCCGCAGGGACACTCCGAGCATAGCTCTCGCCATCGCCCGCTGAGCGGTCCTGAGCCTACTTATGAGGCCCTTAGTTAGCGACCACTGTTGTTTTACTTTGATTGAAATAAACAAAAATTAATATTGAACTATTCCATATCTTTTTCGCTACGGGCTTAAACTGTTTGCCCATAACAAGCAACACGACGATGGGGGCTCGTGAGTGTAATTATCATAATGGGTGGCGGGTAAATGTTTTATCACCTTGGCCACCGATGTAAGAAACCAAGATGCCCATGTTTCTTAGAAAATAGCTTAGTTTCATCATTAGCAACCTATCAACGGCTCACTACTGAGCGCAGGTCTCCTCTCAGAGAAGGGTTATAGGCCAAACTCCACTACGCTGGCCCAATGCGAATTGGTGGACTTCACACACCTTCGAGAACATTATGAAGAACTCTCAGATGTGCAGGTTTCCTCACGATGTTTTCCTTCACCGTTGAAGCAAGTGATAGTTAATTTGCTTAAACGCATTTGACTCCGAAAAATCAGAGGTGCGTACCCGGGATCGAACCTGCGACCGCCCGAATAGGAGACCACAGTCCTAACTACTAGATAGCTTAGTGTACTCGTACTTATTTATGTTCTATTCTTAAGTTTGATTTAGACTTAAATTAGTTATGTAGCGAGTTTAGTTTGAAAATTGACTTGTTTAGTTCGGTAAGTAGCAAGTTGTGTCCAAATAAGATACAGGCGAGTTAAGTTTAAACTCATAAGTCCTTTAACAAACTTGTCAACAAGACAAGTCGTGACGTGCACTTTACTAAGCTCTCCTGTCCACACGCACGGCATCTGACAACTTCAGGCTTAGAACAATGGACACGTTTTAGAAATGTTATTTGCACAGTGTCTTTTCAATTCAATTTAGGTATGAAATGATGGAGTTGTCAAATCACAATTTTTGCCCATCCATACTTTTGGCGCGCGTCGCCGTTTACTTCAAAAGATAGATCAGGGCTTTCAATTTTAGGCCATAAATAATAATAAAAACAACGATAAAAATGCGTACGTGAGCTTATGCTTCAACCACGCAGCCAAGAAGTAACAAATTGACGTGATTTTTTTTGCATTTTTCCCACATTTTTTCTGGCTAAACGAAGGGCTCCTTCGAGATTTTAAAAACGTAAGTCTATATGGACATAGTCGAGAGCGAAAGCTAGTATATTAATAAATTGTTCCACATTTACTTTTGCTTTTTGACTGAAAGTAGGTGTTTATGGATTTTGTATATCAATGGTGGCGAGTAAATGTTTTTCCACCTAAGTCTTTATCTTTTCTTACTCTGTGGCGTTAATAAAGTACGACCACGCTCCGAAGCGGTGCAGTGGCCTGTTACAGTAGTAACGAATGGTAATTACTACCACATAACTCCTACCACTCTACGCCCCTTGGCTAAATTGACCGGCTTGATTGAAATAACTGCTAAAATGTCCTTTTCTTTTGTTAATAGCTCTTCAATTTAATAATCGCTATTATCAGAATAAATTTAAATTATATTATCAGAAATATTTATAATATTAATAATATTATCAGAATAAAAAGTCGCTATTATTACTGATTTTCATCTGTTTAAGATTATTTAAATCTTAAACAATATTGAATGGAAAATCAGGATGGGTCAGAGTGGGCCCAGACACAAAGTTAATTAATTGTAGCATTATGAACTATGCCGGAATTTGTTGCCCTTACAGAGTAGTTTAATAAATCTAGACATTTGTCTGAATTCACTTGAAGAAAAATTCTACCCTTAGATTAATAGTTCACAGTAAGAATTGAATGAATTTTTATGAAAAATCAGTTCTTCTAACGAACATATTACCTTTTTTCTCCTAATGAATTCAGACATGCTGTCTGGGGATTAATTAAACTACTCTATTAGGGCAACAAAAGCCAACATAGTTTATAGTGTTAGAGTGAAAAATTTTTTGGGTATGGGACCCATTATCTTTTGAAATATAAGCTGTCGTCCTTCATCCGAAACTATATCAAAAGGAATGCCAAGTCGAAAGGTCGACGGTTCAAACTTCAAACCCCATCCGATGCCCTGTTGTCTCAGTTTTACGCCTAATTCGGAGGGTAAAGGGGAATAAATAAGTCGTAAGTAGAGAACGTATCACTAAAAGTTACCAATCTTCATTGGAACTTGACAACATCTATTCTTATTCTGTGGCGTTTATACAGTAAGGCAACGCCTCAACAGAGTACAGTGCATTGGCTTAATAAAGTAGTAATCACAATAAATGGAAATGGTAAATAATACCATACCATAATTCCTATTACTCTACGCTCCTTCGCTTAGTTATTGTTGATTGAAATAATTGCTAGAATGACCATTTTTTTTCATTAAATTAGTATTAATTGTAAGGTAAGGTACCTGGTATAAAACATGGTTGTAAATACCGTTGATGGAATATTTTTGAAATACTCTAATTTTTGAAATAGTTTAAGGCTCTTTATCCTACAAATATTATAAATGCGAAAGTTTGTGAGGATGTATGGATGGATGTTTGGATGAATGTTTGTTACTCTATAACTTCACAACGAATGAACCTTATAATTTTAGGTTAATTTATAGGTTAAATTAAAATTACTCATTAGCCAACTAAGTTAGGCTGGATTGTAATCGAATTGAGCACCACTTTGGTACTCAGTATCAGGAAAAAAAAAACAACGAATGAACCGATTTGGCTGTTTGAAGTGGAGATAGCTCATACCCAGGATTAACACATAGGCACATATTACTTATCCTGGAAAATTACAGAGTTCCCGCGGGAATTATAAACATTTATCCAAGCGGACGAAGTCGCGGGCATCATCTATTACAAAATACAACGATATTTGCTTAGTAGAGACTTTGGTCTCCTTCTTAAGGAGTCCGAGGATCGATTCCTGGCCCGCACCTCTAACATTTCGGACGTATTTTAAGCAGTGACACCTGATTTAACAGTTATGCTAAACATCATGGGGAACCCTGCATGCGATTTATAGTTTTTCATAATATCCCAAAATTGAGTGAATTCTCCCTGGAATGGTTACTTAGCCAGCGTTGTAGAATACAGCTTGTGGGGTACGTACGTAAATAATAACTGTACAAAAGTTTATAAAAGGTTTATATTGATAGCCCACAATAGTTATTTATGCAAGTAACACTATTAAACAAGCAACACTATTAAACAACTATTAAACACATAACATTATAAAACAAATGAGGAAAACCGCGTGTAATTAAGGTCCCCGGACGCGGGTCGAGGAAGCGAAATCGCGAGAGAGACTGCTTTCGTTCGTTAGAATTTCTACTAACTTCCTGGGCCCGCGCCGGGACACATGGATTCCAGATGGGCTCACAACCGCGCGCACAGGCGCGGTTGCCAGCCCGCGCGTCCATGCCGGGGCTCGCCAGGTACGGCCGGCAAGCAAACCGTAGTGAGCGGCGTTGCCACACTTCCCTAAACCTAGGGTCGCCACATCAGCCCCCCCGGAGACCTTTAGGGTCGATAAAAATCGGGGAAGCGTATTCGGCGACCAGATCGGGAAGTAGTCTGACCTGCAGGTGTTCGCTCTGAAGGAGGAACGGCAACAGAAGCACCTTTCGAAGTGATAATGGAAGATGGCGTAGCGTTACCTGGTTCATCCGTTAGGATATAGGCTGGCTTCAGCCTATCGATTGAAACAGTCACAATTTTATCTGCTATGTTAATCTTAAAGAATTTATCGTTCCGTTCGACAACCTTAAATGGGCCGGCGTACGGTGGTTGAAGTGATTTTCTTACCAAATCTTGCCGTAAAAAGACATGCGAAACCGTTGACAAATCTTTGAAAACGAATATTTTACTAGAACCATGACGAGCAACTGGTGTGGGCTGTAACTTCTTCATATGAAGACGAAACCTATCAAGAAAATCGGTATAGTCAGTCTGTTTGTCAGTAGTTGGTTCAAAAAGATCACCGGGTAGTTTAAGCGGTTCTCCGTAAACAAGCTCGGCACTGGACGCTGAAAGATCATCCTTCCATGCACTACGAATTCCTAGCAGGACGAGTGGAAGCTTTTCGGTCCAACTATCATTTGCGTGACACATTAGAGCTGCTTTGAATTGACGATGGAAACGTTCCACAAGCCCATTGGCAGCCGGGTGATACGCAGTAGTTTTAAAATGTTGTGAACCAATAATCTCTGCTATTTTACTAAAGAGATGCGACTCAAACTGCTTTCCTCTGTCTGTTGTTATCTTCTGTGGACAGCCAAAATGGGATATCCATGAAGAGATAAAGGCTTTAGCAACGCTCTCCGCTGTTATATCATGCAACGGCACTGCTTCAGGCCATCGTGTAAATCTATCAACGGCGGTGAAACAGTACCTATAACCATCAGAAATAGGGAGAGGACCTACTAAGTCAATGTGGACGTGAGAAAAACGACCAGAAGGCAGTTTGAAATCGCTGATAGGGGCGTGAACGTGACGCGAAACTTTTGATTTTTGACAGGCGATACAGGAGCGTGCCCAATCTCGGCAATCCTTCTTAATACCTGGCCACACATACCGCTCAGTCACCAATTTGATGGTGGTCCTAGCGCTAGGGTGGCTTAACCTATGAAGGTTATCAAAGACTGTCTTTCTAAATTCTGGTGTTATGTAAGGGCGTTGTCTAGGGCCAGAAATATCACAAAATAATTTAGTGGAACCATAATTTACTTTTTCTAATTTAAGAGATGAGCCATTTCGTAATAGTTCTCGCAGCTCGGAATCTGTAGCCTGTGATTTTGCTAAGGCATCTAAAAGATCATCAACCGGTGTAATAGTGTCAACTCTTGAGAACGCGTCCGCGACCACATTATCTTCCCCGGCAATATACCGGATGTCCGTAGAAAATTGCGATATAAAATCAAGGTATCTAAACTGCCGCGGAGAACACGAATCTAAGGGTTTTTTAAATGCGGACACTATTGGTTTATGGTCGGTGAGAATGTAGAAAGGCTTTAATTCAACCATGTAGCGAAAGTATTTAACCGACTCATAAATCGCCAAAAGCTCACGGTCGTACGCACTGTACTTACACTGAGCTGGCGTTAATTTTCGCGAGAAGAAACCAAGCGGCTGCCAATGCCCTTGAACTTGTTGCTGGAGGACCGATCCGATTGCAGAATCTGATGCATCCGTAACAATAGCGAGAGGGGCAGATGAATCTGGATGAGCCAGAAGGGCAGCATCGGCAATACTAGCCTTGCATTTTTCTAACGCGTCTTCCAAAACGGGAGTCCATTCTATTTCGGTATTACTTTTAACCGCTGGGCCACTGAGTAGACCATGAAGAGGAGCTTGTATCTTGGCGGCACCAGTGACGAATCGTCTATAAAAATTTAATGCACCTAAAAAACGTCTTAGGTCCCGTATAGTCTTAGGCCGCGAAAATTCACGTATGGCCTGAACTCTATCTCCGATAGGTTTAGTTCCGTCAGGAGAAACCAGGTAACCTAAAAACTCGATTTCTTGAACGCCAAACACGCATTTATTAGCATTAAGCAAAATGCCATGCTCACTAAAACGTTCAAAAATCGTACGTAGGTGTTCAATATGCTGCTCCTCATCCGCCGAGGCGATTAGTACGTCATCGATGAAAGGAAAACAGAAATCAAGACCCCTCAGGACTTCGTCCATAAAACGCTGAAAAGTTTGGGCAGCGTTGCGTAAGCCGAAGCTCATAAATGGGAACTCGAAAAGCCCAAAAGGTGTCGTGATTGCCGACTTCTGTACATCCTCTGGCGCCACAGGAATCTGATTATATGCGCGCACTAAATCGAGTTTACTAAAAATTGTACAACCGAAGAGATTGTGAGAGAAATCAGCAATATGACGTACCGGGTACCTATCGGGTACGGTACGGGCGTTAAGCGCGCGATAGTCGCCGCAAGGACGCCAACCCTTATCCTTTTTAGGTACTAAATGCAAGGGCGACGACCAGGGGCTCTCGGAACGGCGCGCGACCCCGGTGCGCACCATATCTTCAAACTCCTGTTTCGCTATAATCAGTCGATCAGGCGCTAATCGCCTCGGTCGAGAGAACACTGGCGGGCCAGAAGTGGTTTTAATAAAATGTTGCGTTTGATGCTTACATTTGCGTTCCAAAGGAGAACCAGTCGGTCTCGTAATGTCAGGATAATTTAATAGTAATTCGTGATATTTAGAATCACCTGAGACCGCAACCTTAACTGTCGGGTGAGTGCACGCGGATGCGACTAGGGCGGTTGACGTAAGAGACGTAGTATTATCAACTAAACGCGCATTACGTACATCTACAAGTAAGTTATAAAAGCACAAAAAATCAACACCTATTATTGGCTTACTGACATCAGCAATTATAAAGCGCCAAGTAAAAGCTCGGCGTAAACCTAAATCTAAAGTCACACTTAACAAACCGTAGGTAGAAATTACAGTGTTATTAGCTGCATAAAGTTCGAAGTTGGTTTTGGGACGTTGCTGTTTACTTAAAAAACTAACAGGGAAAACACATAGATCCGACCCCGTATCAACTAAAAACTGCACTTTAGATTTAGCGTCAGTAACGAACAATCGACCGCACACTGCATCACACTCTTGGGCCGCATCAAGCGACCGCGTTATCAGTTTTTTGAATATTTACAAGGTTCTATGCACTTAGCCGCTTTGTCCGCGAAGTTTCGGTGATACCAGCAGAGGCCGTCGGCGGCGCGGGAGTTGCTACGCGAGCGGCCCGCATTGCGACCGCGCCAGCGCGACCGCGATGCCTGCCGACCGGCTCGATGTTCGCTTGCTGTCTCCATCGCTTCAAGCCTCTTTGAAAGATCGTCGAGCTTCATATTAATTTGATCTAGGGCGGATGATGATGATGAGGTAGCGGCGACTTGTGTGTGTGCGCTATGCGCCGGAGAGACCTCTATTACTTTGTCGGCCATCTGGGCTACCTGATCTAATGGCATTCCATCTTGCATTGCAATAATGCTTTGTAATAAGTTAGGCAGGCGGCTCGTCCACAGCGTGCGTAAAAACTCGTCCGGATAACCCGCACCTGCTAAACTTCGAATATGCCGCAAAAATTGACTCGGCTTTCGGTCGCCGAGTTCCTCATTCATCAACAACTGTTTAAGTTGTTCCCCCCGCGACGCGGACAACCTTTCGGTCAATTGTTGCTTGAGAGTCTCGTATTTTTCCGCCGTGGGAGGGTTGACTATAATGTCCTCGACCTCGGCCGCGTATTTATTATCAAGAACTGAAATTACGTGGTAGAACTTGGTACTGTCGGATGAAATGTTGGCCAACGCGAATTGGCCTTCAAGCTGCGCGAACCATAGTTTTGGTTTATCCGGCCAAAAAGGTGGCGGCTTAACCCCGATACGAAAAAGTTGTGTGTCGTTTGCACTATCACTATTGTCCGTCATGTTGATTAATAATAAAAACTTTAGTGTTCGATAAAATTGTCGGTAAGTCACCAGTTTGTGGGGTACGTACGTAAATAATAACTGTACAAAAGTTTATAAAAGGTTTATATTGATAGCCCACAATAGTTATTTATGCAAGTAACACTATTAAACAAGCAACACTATTAAACAACTATTAAACACATAACATTATAAAACAAATGAGGAAAACCGCGTGTAATTAAGGTCCCCGGACGCGGGTCGAGGAAGCGAAATCGCGAGAGAGACTGCTTTCGTTCGTTAGAATTTCTACTAACTTCCTGGGCCCGCGCCGGGACACATGGATTCCAGATGGGCTCACAACCGCGCGCACAGGCGCGGTTGCCAGCCCGCGCGTCCATGCCGGGGCTCGCCAGGTACGGCCGGCAAGCAAACCGTAGTGAGCGGCGTTGCCACACTTCCCTAAACCTAGGGTCGCCACAAGCTTAAACCCTACTCATTCTGAGAGGAACCATGCCCAGTACCTAATAGGCCGGCGATGTGTTTACATGAATAAATACAAAATAAAAAATCTACAAATTCTGACCCTATTGGATGCAATGTCAATATGAATTTCACTTTAAGGGCCGATTTCATCAACGTTAAATAAGTCTTATCCGAGCGTAAATTTGATATTTTGACAGTATTTTCGATACAAAAACTGTCAAAACGCCCAATTTATTCCGAGGATAAACGTCACTCGACTTTGGTGAAATCGGCACCAAGTTGTAAAAATGCTGAACGTTATTCAACGCCGGTAATGTATTACAAGGAATTAAAATAACTCACGATAGAATGTGGGACCTTACATACATAGTATAAATTTGTTTCACGATAATAGCTAAATTACTTTTTTTATAAGAAAAATACAGATTGTTATCTCTTCTAAAGCATTTTTCTTTCATGCTACAAAGTGCCTAATTGATTCCAGCGAGTATCTACTGTCGTTTTAGCTGATGGAATCTTTTCATTAAATTGAAGCAATAGATATTTAAAATTGATTGTTATTTAAAAAAAAACGTTAAAGTCAGCGTAACATGTGATATGTTATATTTTTTCCAAAGAACATACTTAATCTGTTCTGTGTAAGTAGGTAATTACTTAAAGATATCTGCAATCTGCATTCTGCTATAGTAATTTGCCAGTTCTTAAGGAGTTTTTACCCGCATTGGAATGGAATCATGACAACTTGAAAGAGAGGCAAAAAACTTACATTGATACAGTAAGACTTTTGTTTTACAAGTCATACAGGAAACTTCATGTCACACGGTACACCCCAAAACAGCCGCATGTACTGGGATGAACGCAATTTCAAGTTCCACTCTATAATGTATAACCACGCCAAAAATCACGTCAAATCAGGACAAACCCATCCAGTAAACCAAGAAACAGTGCTAGGATTTTTGTCAACTTTACTTCAACATTTTGTTTCAAATGAGTAGCTAGCCATCCAATCAGGAAATATCATAGTGCACAAGTGTGTCGCAAACAAAGGCGCGCTCTCAATTCCATTCTCATAGTCCGAAATTAAGAATGTACTCACATAATAGAAGTAGGTATTTTATGTAAACGAACGTATAAAATGTAGTGAGAAAACATTATCTCGTAGGTATATTCCCTGTGATCTTATTAACATTTGCAGCACGCTCGAAGCAAGGCTCCACGTTTTACTGATACTAAATATGAATAAGATACGCAACTCGCGCGAATATAAAAGGGTTTTCAGATTTACGAACCCGCCAGGAAGATTGCGCTAGTAAAGAGTGAAACGGGTTATTTTACTTGATTTTATTTTTACATTAACTTCCGACTCGGCGTTTTTATGAAGGACACCCAAAAAATTTACACTCGGCGCATACGTAGATTTCTTTCTTTATTTTGTACTAGTTGATAAATAATTTAGCTTATGTGCTAATCTTGGGTATTACCTATTTCCATTCCGAATTTCAGCCAAATCGGTACATTCGTTGTGGCGTTAAAGAGTAACAAACATCCATCCATCCATCCATCCAGCCATTCGTACATCCATACATCCATACATCCATCCTCACAAACTTTCGCATTTATAATATTAGTAGTATTAGTAGGACTAGCTTTAACCCGCGGCTTCGCTCCTGCCGTCTATTAAAAGTACTTAATCCGAAGTGGTATTTTCTATACAAAATTACCATTTATAATAATATAATTTGTTAGAGTTTTTTGGGTTTACCCTATTTTTTTCATTTTTAAACCACCCTTGTTAAAAAGCGAACAAAACAAAAAATATTGAAATCGGTCAAGCCGTTGTTGAGTTTATGCTTAAGTAATGAACAGCGATTGCTTTTTAAATCGGTGATTATATACCTAGATTATTTTAAGTAATAGCTTGTTTATGTACCCGCAAGAAAATGTTTTCAAAAAAAAGCAAGAAATGAGGAAACCAATGCAATCCTAAGTATACCAAGATATCACTATACCCTGTCCAACCGTTTATTTTCTTTTTGACAGCTCAGTCTCCCTGACTCTCACATAGTGAAAGTGAGACTGAGCTGTCAAAAAGAAAATAAATGGTTGGACAGGGTTTAACATAAATGTTACAAATGGAAAGAGAGAAACACGAAGCAGAAAAGGAGCAAACTGTCATACTATTTCTAGTGACAGGTAATAAAGATGGTCTTACATAAGATCCATCATAGAATACGAGTATGGTGGTTTTTCCTTAAATTCCCTTAGAAAAACAAACTTCATTAATAGGTATAAAAAGATTCTGCACAGTACAGAATTACCTATTTATTGAGATTCTGAAAATCTAATTTAGCGTTTCTAGTATAGAAAATGAGATGAATTGAATACACGATGATTAAAATATTGAATGGTCTAAGAAAATATTAAATAACTAATGGCCGATTTCACCAACGTCAAGTGACGTTTTGGTTTTACCGAGGAATAAATTAGGCATTCTGACATTTTTTGTTTTGAAAATGCTGTCAAAATGTCAACTTTACTCTCGGTTAAGACTTATTTTACATTGGTGAAATCAGCCCTTAATAGGAACTAGTTGTAACTAGCCAACACTAAGGCTGCTTCATAGTTAAGGTGATGTCGAGAAAGTTCAAACATTTTGCGCCCGAAGGCATAACTAATTAACGAGATAACTACTCTCGTTTCAGAAAATTATGTAGATTTACTAATATTCGGCCTGTTGAGGAAAGATTATTTTAAGGTAAAACTGTTAACGTTCCGACTCAAGTTTACGGGTCAAAGACGGTGCTTGTTCGTTTCTGTTATACCCGATAGCTCAAAGTCAACATAGCTCTTTGTTGTAGTTTAGTACAATCTTTTGTTATCTTTGAACTTCATTATTTCAAATTAGTTTTCATCATACTTCTTCCATTTTAGACGACCTCCCTTGCGCATTGGTTTAGAAGTGGGTGGTCTCGGGTTCAATACCCAGGAGGGGTAGTTTAGGATTCTCTTGTTTGGTCTAGTGGGAGGCTTGAGACGTCTCCTATAATATCTCCTGCGTAGCTGTCAATTTTTTGAATGATGTTCAGGTGGTTATCCTATACGTATCTAAATGTATTCTTCAATTCTGATAATAATTGAAGCTAAACTTCATTGATGATTATTCTTCTTCATAATTATCAGAATTATGAAGAAGAGTAATTCTGTGTTACAAAGAAGTGCACTTATGCCTGCTTTTAATATACCAAAATCATCCCCCAAGCACGACTGTTTTTACGTAAGTAGCCCCTAAATATAATCCCTTAACCAAAGTTATTTTTACCTTTAGGTGTTTCTTAAAGGCACTTAATCCGTTTAATCCGTTAGGTGTCACTCGCTGTCACGGCCCCCATACAATAATCTCTCAAAACACAAAAAAAAAAACGAAGAAACAAAGAACACAAACTGGCTCTAATTATTCCTCTTTAATACGGAAAATGGCGACTCCCGGAACATTTCTCGTCTGGACTCATTTTAATTAAAAGCGAAAACAAAGTGGCGGAACGCGTCTCAGGAAACGTTTTTACAAAAGAATAATTTCCCTCAAAACGACTGTGTAAATATAAGAGCGATTTGTGATGAAATTGTTTAATACGAGCTCATTGTATCACCAAACAAGGACGATAGAACACAAACTTTATTGCAAAAAAGAAAGCCACAATTACATAACTTAAAACTACGCATGCAAAGACGGCCTTATTGCTAAAAAAGCAATCTTGACCAGTAGGGCTATTCTCTATCTCAGTGGATATCGAAAGGTTCTAATTAAGGATAGAATAGAGTAGATTTTTTTAGTGCTGATTTTACCAACGTCGAGTGATGTTTAACCGAGGAATACATTGGGAGTTCTGACAGTTTCTGTATTGAAAATGTGCCAAATTATCTTTACGCTCGGATAAGATTTATTTTACGTTGTGGAAATCGGCCCTTATTCATATAAACTTTAACAAAGTGCTTTTGTAGTCTATCTAATAAAGTCTATTGTCAGTTTGATAGTTCTTAATTGACTTTCCATTATTTTCCATAGAAATTATATAATAATAAATTATAGAATAATAATAATATTATTATGAAATAAGCTGATTCAACCGGGCCGGGCATGGCAAGGGAGTTCAAGCACAATTAGTGCAAATAGCGGCTTTTTAACCGACTCCAAAAAAAGGAGGTTTAATCAATTCGACACGTATGTATGTAATATTATTGAAACTGCAAAATACTCACATATGATAATCTATTAGGGCTGCCAAACAAACATACACAATTTTATATGCGTATGTATGAATGTGTGTATGTTTGTCCACGCTTTTCTATTAATTAATAAGCTTGTTACTATTCTTATTTTATTTGCTTACATTTACTTCAACTTAGTGAACAGTAAAGGTTTCATCAAAATCGGTTCACTCGTTTTCAAGATATGGACACTTTTCCCTATACAGTAATTCTTTATTTCGGTGTATTGAAGTCGGTTTAATTTTTCCTAAATTATAGCTTGTTCATCTACAAAACATTGCAAAAGCTGCGAAAGAGAAGTGTTGTAGTACTGATTGCTTTTCTTTATTGCTACTCGAAGGTAGGATTGCGCTTGACTACAATAATCGTACCTACCTCATGGGAATTAGGTTACAGGTCACTCATCTAGAAGATGCCTTTTAAGTCTTGCCTTGAAGCCAATCAAATAACTGAGAGTTCTACATAATTATTATAAAGGTACCTGAAGCCTGCCCTTTCTCATTCTGACAGGGGATCCGATAATGACTCAAGTTACCAAACCAAAAATCTCTTTCAATTCTTTTGTATTTTTATCTCTGAAAATTACGATTAATGACAAACGGTCAATATTATCTTCAATGCAAAAAAATAAGAAGCAGAGAGAGTAAATAATAATTTAACATAAAAAAATTCTTTTTAAAAACCGACTTCAAACACCCGCGCCAGTACAAAATATATAATTTATTGTTGATATTTTACAAACCGCTAAACCGATTTCGATAAAATTTCAATGGGACTACCTGGGAAGTATAACTTTTGAAACAAAAAAAAGAATTTTCCAAATCGGTTTAGGCGTCTTCGAGTAATCGGTGTACATAAAAAAAAATACTGCCGAATTGAGAACCTCCTTTTTTTAAGTCGGTTGATAAAAAAATCGATGTAATTTTAATAGTCTGTATCGATGTTAAATCAAGGTCTCCAAATCTGTTTGTTATCGTAAGGCTTTGGTCAACTCTGACGACTTGGGGCGGACCCTGTTGTGTGCTCAGGCCGAGTAGTCAAACTGCGTAATGCCAATAGTCATCAATAACAAGTGTCCGCAAGCCACTGAACAGCCAACTAAAGGGTCCACGCTGTCCGTATGATACAAAATACAATTGTTATTCTTCCAGATTATGTTTAATTATTTATGAAACAAAAAACAGTTAATATACTCTCGCATTTATAATATTAGTATGATAGTACAGTGGAATATATGCAGTTCATCATCATTCATCATTAACAACCCATCAACGGCTCACTACTGAGCGCAGGTCTCCTTTCAGAGAAGGGTTATGGGCCATAGTCCACCACGCTGGCCCAATGCGAATTGGCGGACTTCACACATCTTCGAGAACACTATGGAGAACTCTCAGATGTGCAGGTTTCCTCACGATATTTTCCTTCACCGTTGAAGCAAGCGATATTTAATTGCTTAAACGCACTTGACTCCGAAAAGTCAGAGGTGCGTACCCGGATCGAACCTGCGACCCTCCGAATAGGAGACCACAGTCCTACCCACTAGGCTATCACTGCTATTAATATGCAGTTACAGAAAGTAAAATATTACTACTAATCAAACCAAACCAGGTCTAAAAATAGTGTTTTAGGGAAAGGATATACTGGCTACTTTTAGCGGCAGCTTTTGATGGCTTTTATAAGTTCGGATGCTCGGTTTCGCGTCACACGCGTCTGGCACACAAGTAACGCCAGTCGCAGCAATTGAGTTGCGTTTTCTAGCATCGGCGTTTCGTGATTTTTAAACGCTGACCTTCACTACTTTTAGTATCGCATCGAACGCTTTAAAAAAAACGCCAATCGCTGCCGCTATAAAGTAGTCAGTCTGTCCTCTCCTCTAGGACTGCAAAGAGGAACAACGTTGCACAACATATTCACGAGTATAGTACCATTAACCGATCGCTCTAACCATACTAACAATAAATTAAGAAAACCTACTAACAAACTACTAATTTCATTTGAAATGTTATATTGAATTATGGAATAAATGGCTTTATTATTATTATAAAAACTTGAGAGGTGTCAAGGGACACCCGGATGGAACGAAGTTCTTAATGTGCATAAACCGACATAATTTTTTAAAATATTATAGCAAATAATTGTAGCAGTAAAAAATTAGGGAAAAATTCCACATGTAGAAATTATTTAAAATAAAATTGAAAATAGAAAATTCAGTCTTTCGAGCTGGGATTCGAACCGTCGACCTTTACGCGACTGTAGAAACCACAAGGCTACGGAGATCTAATATTGTAGTGTGAAAATATTGAACACAATGCCAAATTCACATTCAAAAAAGTGTCGGTTCAATTTAGTCTTAATTTTTTCCGTCTAGCCCCCTTTCGCATCGTGCGATAAGGAACTTCGTTCCAATAATATAGCCGATCGCTCTGCACTCGTATGAGTTGAGTTATTATGTAGCGGCGACGTAAATCAGTGGGTATTGTGGCTTTAGGTTGCCGAAGTGGTGCTCAGGCAGTCGTCATCCAGCGCCGTCAACAGGCATCAATAACACGGGCCGGAGTTGGCGCGCGACCAAACTGCCGCCGAGACAAACGGCCAGTGAGTGACGACCCGCCTAGCGCCTCCTCTGATACTGGCTAATGGTGCGGACTGTTTCATATTACGCCTCGAACGGTCCGTGCAATTTTTAACCCCAGACAAAAAGAGGGCTGTTATACGTTTGACGTGTTTATCTGTGTGTCTGTCTGTTCTCTCGTAGTTCCCGATGAATAGACCGATTTTCTAATCAGATAGATAGTTCGAAGAGCTGATGGTCGTTAGGGTCCCAAGGTGCTGGAGTGGCGACCCCGCACCGGGAAGCGCAGTGTTGGCAGACCCCCCCACCAGGTGGACCGACAACATCAAACGAGTCGCAGGGAGCCGCTGGATCCGGGCGGCGCAAGACCGAGACCTGTGGAAGTCCATGCAAGAGACCTTTGTCCAGCAGTGAACGTCTATCGGTTGATAAAGAAGAAGAACGATTTTAATGCAGATTTTTCTGTTTGAAAGCATTAGCTTTCAAGTATACCTAGGAAGTATACCTAGTAGTATTAACTACTAGGTATACTTCCTAGGTATACTTCCTAAATGCGACTAGCATTTAAATTTTATCGAAATCGATGAAGCGGTTTTTAAACAATCAACAATAAATTATATACCTTGTAGTGGCGCGGTTATTTGAAGTCGGTTATTTTAAATAATTTCTTATATTAAATTATATCTAAATTGTTAGATTAGAATAGAGTTATTCATTATTCCGGGATAATGGCTGTAAATCCTGGGAACTGAAACGACAAAGCTTATCTAGTGAAATCACTCCATGCATTTAAATGCATCTAGGTTTTAAGTGAGGCTTACAGGTACTCGTAACTAGATTGTTCAGAAGTATTATTATATTGGGTAGAATAATATTATATTATATTCTCAAGCAAAAATATACCAAAGCCAGAAATTATGCTAATATGTTAATACAGCAAACGAAAAATAAAACCACAAAATCAAACATTATTGCTAACAAACATAACTCTAAAAATCTCTGGAGCATACTGAATAGGCTAACTGGAAACATCAAGTATTCTATAGATGAAGCACTACAAAATTCCTTCGGTAATCAGGGTTACACTGGTAAAGACATCGCAAACCAATTCGCTCTTGCATTCAATAATGGTATAAAAAAAATTATTCCCAAATGCTCTGAACCGTTGCTTGACGAATCAAACTATAAGTCTTCTGCTAATGTATCCATGCAAATTAGACCCGCCGACCCTGAATCAATAGGGAAGATAATAAACTCACTAAATAGTAACAAAGCTCCTGGAGTGGACAAAATTAGAGCTATTGATATAAAAATGCTATGTGCTAAAATAAAGACGGTAATTTCTAACCTTATAAACGCTAGTCTAATTACTGGTACCTACCCCGCAATATTAAAAACTGGCATTGTAAGACCGATATATAAAAAGGGGAGTAGGGTGGATTGGGATAATTACCGACCAATCACAATATTGCCTGTCATCAACAAAATAGTTGAAAAATACATTAGCGACCAAATACATAAATTTTATGATAGCAACGACATATTGACGGACAGCCAATACGGATTTCGACCACATAAAAGCACTACACAACTACTTTCTACATTCACAGACAGTGTATACAAACATATAGACAATAAAGAACACATATTGGTCGTATTTATTGACTACAGTAAGGCCTTTGACACGCTCAGACATGATAAACTGCTTCAAAGTCTGGATGATTGCGGAATCAGAGGAAAACTACACACCTGGTGTGATAACTATCTTCAGGAAAGATCATACCGGGTGAGAGTTGGTGAAGCTATCAGTTCTCCAGTTCAGGTAACAGAAGGCACCGCACAAGGCTCTGTACTAGGACCTTTGCACTACGTCACATACGTTAATAGCATTGCTAAAGCCATAAAGAGGTGCGAGATCTATCAATTTGCAGATGACACATGTCTAGTTGCAACGGGACGCAGTGTAGAACAGGCTCTTTCAAAACTTCAAACCGATTTTGATACACTGACAAAATGGTCACACGACGCAGGGTTGGTACTTAATGCGGGTAAAACTAAATTATTATACATTAGCACTAGCCACAATAGAAGCTCCTTTAAACCTAAATTAATAGCTCATAACCACTACTGCCTACATGCTAAAAGTACCGATGATCACTCGCCTTGTAGTTGTGATACCATTGAGTTAGTTGACAAACACACATACCTCGGACTTGTCATCGACGATCGGCTCAGTTGGAAAGACCACATCAATCAAGTATGTGATAGGCTTAGGGGAATATTGGCTAAATTTTCAATAATCAAACACAAAATACCATACAAAACACTTCTTCTACTTTACAAATCTTTGGCAGAACCAATAATCTCGTATGGGTTATCGAGCTACGGCAGAACATACAAAACTCATCTCGATCGAATATTCGCACTTCAATTACGCATTTTAAAAGTTGTTGTTCCAGCTAAAATAAAAATAACTTGTGAACAAGACTACCGTAAACTATTCGCTTTCTGTAAAATAATACCTGTACACGATAAAACAGAACTTACGTTATTGATAGAACAATACTTTAATGATAACTTTAGAAAAATACAAAATCCTTATTCTGACCGTAGAATGACAAAACTCCAACTACCCAGATATAACAATCTATTTGGCAAAAGAAGATTAGCTTACGTTATACCTAGCCTTATTAATCAGCTACCGAAAACGCTAACAGAGGTATTAACACCCAAAAACATAAAGACTAAATTGAATGAATATTATCTACAAATCACAAATTCAAAATATAATTAGGTAGTTACTCAGCGAAAACAAAGTATGTATATATATGTGTATATTTGTATGTATGTATATATGTGTATGTATGTATATATGTGTATGTGTGTATGTATATTTATGTATAAAATATAATATCTTAATACTACATTGTATTGAAATTACGGATATCCGCAATGTAATAGTAAATATTATAATTTTTGAAGCATCACAAAACCTAATGTGCAACACTAATAAATAATTCATCCTGTATAGCATAAATACATTGACTTGGCATGGCATGTGTTATGAAAACTGTATGAACAACGTCTTTCCTGTCGCTATAATATTACTTCTTAACCTACCCACTTTTATTTTATTAATCTTTGTTGATTTAATATTATAATAATATATAAGTTAAAATCTTAAGTTCTAATGTAAGTTGTATTTTGTCATAGGTACTAACACTAACTGAATAGAAATATTATTCTAAACACCTATAATTATTATTGTCGACGGCACTGTGGTGTACGGTAAAACACTTCTGAGTTTATGATTACACCACATTACTGTATAAATCCGTATATATTAAGTGTACATAAATGTATAAATAAATAAATAAAATAAATAAAGTAATGTAGTAAACCTAACAGCGAATAAAGAGAATACAGTAAAAAATATTGTAATAATTATGGATGTTCTGATAAGGGCAGCTAAATTCATGTTTAGAGCACCCACGTGATTAATTCAAATACGACAAAATTCTATATTTTTCTCTTTGTTTTACTTTATTTTTTATGTTATATGTTTTTTTAATTTAATGAACATACTTTTACATACCTGTTTGTTACAGTTTGCATTTTTTTTTCAATTTTATTAGTAAGCTGGGCAAAGTAATTTTTATTTCGTTACATTAGCTGTTTAGTTTTTAATTAGCTTTGTAGTTTTGATTTTCCGGTATAAAAGTAGCCTATGCTACTCTCCATGTCCTCAACTATACCCATGCAAAAAACACGTGGATCTGTAGCTCTGTTGCGACGTGACTTTAGGACAAACCAACAAACAAACACAATTTCGCATTTATAATATTAGTATGATATTACGTTTGAGCTTTTTGGGCTTTTAATTGCGGTATTTCGTCTTATTCTTAGGGGTAATTATTTTAGGGGCGATTAGGGGTAAAGGTGTTGTTAACCCCTTTCCGTTTCTGAATCTAATTGCGGAAGTTTACGGCCGGCCTCGGTGTTCTTTATCTACATTTAATGGACCACGTAGAGCTGATTCCGCTACCGCGGCTGTGCGGGCCATTGTTGAAGCGAAACACGGAACTGGTTGTCAAATCGGTGACAAAACAGACCCGTTGAACAATAATATCCGTGGTTAGCGCCATTGTCCACTCACACAAAGGCCTTAGTCCGGTAAAAACAATGTGCCAGAGAAAGAGACACGCGTGTTGCGTCACTAAATAATATATAGAAATGGAATATGTTGAAAACCTAAATAGAAACGATGAAATCGAAACGAAACGCCAGCCCGACTTCAACATACTTCTACAAACTAAAATTATTTTATACTTTGGCGTTTGAAGTCGGTTTTATACAAAGATATTTTATTTTTTATTATTTTAAGCTTTTTGTGGTAGCTTTATTGGATCAATTTTGGGCGACATAGGCTACTTTTATCCCCGGAAAATCAAAGAGTTCCCGAGGGATTTTAAAAACTAAAATCACGCGAACGAAGTCGCGGTCATCAGCTAGTAAATCCATCCATCCATCCATCAGCCTGTATTTATCCACTGCTGGACATAGGCCTTTCCGAGAGCGCGCCACCAAACACGGTCCTCCGCTTTCCTCATCCAACCGCTTCCCGCCACCTTCTTAAGGTCATCGGTCCAGCGAGCTGGAGGGCGTCCTACACTGCGCTTGCCGGTACGTGGTCTCCACTCCAGAACACGTCTGCCCCATCGGCCATCGGTTCTGCGACAGATATGACCCGCCCACTGCCACTTCAGTCTGCTAATCCTCAGAGTTATGTCAGTCACTTTTGTTCTTCTACGAATCTCCTCGTTCCGGATTTTATCCCTGAGAGAGATTCCCAACATAGCTCGCTCCATAGCGCGCTGAGTGACTTTTAATTTGTGAACGAGGCCCACCGTCAGTGTCCACGTTTCCGCTCCATACGTCATTACCGGTAGGACACACTCATTGAAAACATTTGTCTTCAGGCTTTGCGGTATCGACGAATTAAAGACCTGACGCAACTTTGAAAATGCTGCCCAGCCCAGCTGAATTCTTCTGTCAGCTTCCTTGTCGAAGCTAGTAAATATATATTATGAACTAGATAATGTTCGCGACTTCTTCCGCGTGGATTAAGGATCTTTAATTCCCGCGAGAACTCTTTAATTTTCTGGGATAAAATGTAGTAAAATGTGATAATCCTGGGTATGAGTATTTGATACTATCAATCACACTTTTGTACTATACTTACTTAGCTAGGTATTGTAACATTTTTGTTTTGAGAAGAGCAACTGTTGAGTTTTTTGCCGGCTCTTCTCTGCAGAATCTGAAGAAGTTTGAATTTTATTTTACTAACTTCCTTAAAAATTATCGTACCAACTTAAACAATAGTATCACAATTTAATACTAGACAAGAGGAAAATCAAGTCTTAAGACTTTAAATAAGAGCTCGGAGGCATTCGTTTTGAAGTTAAATAATCCGGAGTCCCTTTCGACAAGTTGCGACTAACTCAATAAGACTCCATCGTCGTAAGTTTCCTTATTTCGTTACCAGGCTCCAGGATCGAGGTAAGCATTGATAATAATAGGGTATAATATATTGCATGGAGCACAATCCTACAACTACTATCCTACTAATCTAAATACTAATAGGAAAAGGTGACTGACTGACTCATCTATCAACGCACAGCTCAACGCACAGCTCAAACCACTGAACGAATCGGGCTGAAATTTTGGCATAGAGTTATTATAACGTGGCATCCGCTAAGAAAATATTTTTGAAAATTCAACCTTAAATTTAAAATAGGGATTTAAAGATCAAACTAAACGTGAGCGAAGCAGCGGACAAAAGCTGGTAATATTATAAATGCGTATGTTTATGAGGATGGATGGATGGATGGATGTTTGTTTGTTACTGCTCATTCGATGCCAAGATAGCCAAATCCGTTCATTCGATGGGGCGTGAGCCCCATCGAATGAACGGATTTGGCTAAAATTAGGAATTAAGATAGCTCGTTACCCAGGATTAACACATAGGGCACATTTTATCCCGGAAAATTAAAGACTTCCCGCGGGAATAAAAAAACCTTAATCCACGCGGACGAAGTCCGGCATAGGACCTTTACGTGCTCTTCAATGCTTTGGGGTGACACACCTCCTGTGTCCTAACTCCGGGCTAGTACCGAAAATTTTTGGTCAGAAAACCCGCCAGTCATCGTGTGCGCGCTGTGGTTAGCGGATGTGTCGCGAGCTAGTTCTGTTTCTTTATGACGTTATCACGTAAAACTATCGTCCGTAAACCGACTTTACAGACAACCAATTTTTTTATTTTTTGAAATTTTTCCTTTATTTGTGCTGTAAGACCTTGCTTTTTGCCAAATTTCGTGATTCTTACCTATAGGGTACTTCAGGTTGACCTAGAATTGTCAATTTTGGTTATAAGCAAGGTCTTAGAGCACAAGTAAAGGGAAAATTTCGTAAAATAAAAAGTTGAAAATTATGGTTTAGGTACTTACAAGTTTTCGCGAAAATTTAAATTTGCCCATAAGTAGTATCTTTTTATCGTGTTGACTCAGGACCTTTATTTTTATACAACTAATAGGGACTATAAACCTCAGTATCTGGTAAAAATTTCAACTTGCTAGGTCCACCCCGTCCTGAGAAAATCGGTGGTGACACACGGACAGACGGACCTTTACCTTTTGAGGTACGGAACCATTAATATTTATTTATTATAATCCGCTAAATCTTTGCAATTGTGCATTGTGCAGTCATCATCTCCTGATGATGATCGGAGCGAAACTTACTTACGTCGAGTGTTAAAAGATATAATACTTTTGTATAGCAAAGAAATATTAATCTTTAAATTAAATGACGATTGAAATCCTTATAAATAATTAACGTATAAATATTTAATTTTACTAGATTAAAGTTCCCATTAATTTGCACCATCAAAGGTTAATAAAACCATTACGTATGTTGTTTCAAGCTTTAACAAACAGTTGCGTTGAACCTAAATAAACTTCGCTTCAGGTTTGTTCAGTACGAAGTCGCACAATTTCACTTTGCCGAGGGATCAAAATTATTGTAACTACGATCCTTAATCTAAATATTATTATATATAAGGGAAAGGTGACTGACTGACCTATCAGCGCACAGCTCAAACCACTGGACGGATCGGACTGAAATTTGGCATACAGATCATCATCATCAGCAACCCATCAACGGCTCACTACTGAGCGCAGGTCTCCTCTCAGAGAAGGGTTATAGACCATAGTCCACCACGCTGGCCCAATCCAAATTAGCAGACTTCACACACCTTTGAGAACATTATGAAGAACTCTCAGGTGTGCAAGTTTCCTCACGATGTTTTCCTTCACCGTTGAAGCTTGTGATATTTAATTTCTTAAACGCACTTAACTTAGAAAAGTCAGAGGTACGCGCCCGGGATCGAACCTGCGACTCCCCGAATAGGAGACCGCAGTACTAACCACTAGGCTATCACTGCTTCCAAACCACTGGATGGATTGGACTGTATAGATAGCTATTGTAAAGTAGGCATCCGTTAAGGATTTAAAAATTCAACACCTAAGGGGTAAAATAGGTGTTGAAAAATCGAACTTAACGAGAGCGAAGCCGCGGGTAAAAGCTCGTAATATTATGAATGCGAAGTGTTTGTTGGTTTGTCCTTCATTCACGCAGCAATGGAGCAACAGATTGATGTGATTTTTTGCATGATTTGAGGACCTGGAGAGTGACATAGGCTATCTATCCTATCTATCTATATTTGGATATGCCGAAAAATCAGTTTTTACGGGATTTTTAAAAACTAAATCCACGTGGAAGAAGTCGCGGGCATCAGCAAGTTGTAAACTAAAGCTGACATCCCACACAGATCCATGCAAATGTAAATGCAGAGCTAGTGTAAATGTGTCTATCTTTTACGGTTCAACAAAGGTTCAACCAATGAAATTGATCTTGACGTTTGACTCAGATATAGTTTGTATCCTAAAATAAGACAGGAATTTTGTGAAATCAGCCAAGTAGTAAACTAGCAGACGACCAGACGAGTAGTGAATTACTGTATGTGAAACTGTTATCCGTTTTTAATTTTGAAGTTCAATGAACAGAGAGCACATTATTCCGATCTTCGATTCCAATTGTTTGCAAGTTCAATGACGTGAAGAGTCAATATTATATTTTTTAATCTTGTTTATTTCGTTTTATACTGAATATAAAGTAAAAGAGAATTGCTTTTGTAATCGCTGTTCCGTAATTTTCCACATATTTTCAGAACATATTTTGGCGATGGAATTTTAATTTACTTATTTTATAATAAATTGAAAGAAATTGCCTCTATAGCTTAAAACATAATCTAAATATGTATATAAAAGGAAAAGGTGTCTGACTGACTGAATGACTGATCTATGAACGCACAGTCTAAACCACTGGACATACAGATAGCTATTAATATGACCATAATAGGCATCCACTCAAAAATAATTTTAGAAAATTTATTTTTTTCAAACAGTTGTTTTACCCCTAGGGGACGATTTCTTCCGCCTCTATATTTTAATTTTTTAAATATCGTAGGAACTCTTTAATTTTCTGGGATGAAAATGTCTATGATGTCACCCTGCAGGTCCTTAATTACGCCCATGCAAAAAATCACGTCGATCTGTAGCTCTGTTGCGGCGTGATTGAATGAAAAACCAACAAAGAAACACACTTTCGCATTTATAATATTATTAAGGATGTAAGCTCAGCTGAAGTTAGAAGTTTTATCGATGAAACTTTTACTCCTGATAGTACTATCTCTAGTGTTCTATAAATGGTAAATGATGATAAATCCTAATATTTCTTCCAGAAAACCCGTGATAAGTACCAAAAAAATGTAAGCTGCAATTTTCGTAGACGTCGTTTAATAAATCGCTAGCACTCAAGGCACAATCATTCAAGGCAATCTGAAGTGAGATACGAGTAGTTAGCGTACCGAGACCGACTGCCGACGCTATCTCATGCGAACGTACTACGTACCGCGAATATTATTCCCGCAGCCTACTTTCCAGCTGATAATAAAGCGCTGCGCTGGAAAGTAACGACTCTCATATGTAATTTTCAACAGCGCTATAATAGTTGGCGGAGCAAACATATGTGTTAGTGGACTTTGTGGCCAACTGGGCGTCCCCGTTTTGAGTTGCGTGTTGAGGAACTAAAGTAAATTTGATCAGTAAGCTTAATGTGAGTTTACATAACTCGATAAAATTGATAGTTTTCGAGACGCGGCAAACGTATGGCTACCCACTGCACTGGGACCCTGACCACGGGTACACCCGTCTGAATAAAATGGAGTATGTAAATAAAATGGAGGCGTATATCATGGAGAGATCACGTAGGTACGGAATATGATCGTGTTGCACAGAATGTGAAACTCCATTTTGTTTTAGCGTTGTATTATTTTGTTATCTAAAATCTACCAACGTTGTCGAGGTGTGCAAACTCGTACTAAGTGTAACGGGGTTTATTTAACTGAAATAAGGCAGTAATTAATATTTTAAATTAAGGCAAGAGGAAGAGTGGGGACTCTTTCTAATTTTTCTTTGAGGTAATGGCCTCAGTGTATTAGTGTCAATTTATTGTAAGGACCTATTTCAACATCACTAACGGCCGATTTCACCAACGTGAAATAAATCTTATGTTACAAGAGTAAAGATATATTGACAAGTATTTTATTTTCAATACAAAAGCTGTCATAATGCCCAATTCATTCCTCGGTAAAACCTGTGGTAAAACGTTACTCGAGGTTGGTGAAATCGGCAATAAGTAAACTTTAGCCGAGGAATTGATTGCTAAGGCAAAAATTCCAAGTTTATTCGTCAGTTAATTTTTTAAGTTAAAATTCGGGGATTCGAAATAGGCCCCTAGTAGTTGATATAATTACATTTCCTTTAAAGAGCTTACCTTTGACGTACAAAGACGTCGGCTTGGAGAATTCGGTGCCGATGGCGTTTTCGGCGACGCACTCGAACTTCCCTTGATCTTCCTCCTCGCTCTTCACTATTTGTAGTGTACCTGATGAAAGAAACAACAGTATTAATAGACAGGTAAATATAAACACCCATTCAATCATGAATAATAATCACAGATATAACTTTCCACAATCTTTATAGAGCTGTTGTAATTGCCGTACCTAGTAGTAATTTTGAAGATTCGACTCTGAGGTGCGATTGCTTAAAGTTAATCCATTGATCGTAATGGTATTCTGTACAATAAATGGAATTAATTTTAGACAATTGGTACCCAGTTATGTAAGACTCAGTTCGCTAAGTCTAGAGCCTCTTTCGACTTTCAAGCCGAGCGTATCGTACGATAGCTAACCATCGATTTTTATTATTACTCCATGACACAGTAGTGATCGCTGTGGTCTTAAGTGGGAGTTCCCGGGTTCGATATCCGGCATTTTAAATTTTTAAATTGCCTCTAATTTGGTGGGAGCCTTTACTAGTTACCACTTTGCCGACATATCTGTGCCACACCAACACTGAATGTTCCATTTTAAAAGCAAAATAAAAGGAGCAAAACTTCATTCAGCCTCATAACGAAGTCTGCTACTAAAGTCGTGAAGTTAAAATTTTGCATACAACATTAAATTTTCAAAGTAATGTGTTGGTAAAACGTGAAATGAAATGAAAGGAAGCATTGGCATTCCATTGCGACTATCGCCTCACTATCGCATAAACATTACGAGTTTATTGTTTTGTAGCTATAGGAAACATCCTATAATATACAAAGAAACTTGTATACCTAACAATAATACTTGGCATTGTGCGGTCATTAAACGTAGATTATTTAAATACCTAATAGATTAATTTATTTAAAATATTTAAAAAAACATTACTAATAGGAATTCAACTATCTGCAGTTTAAAAGTATCGATGTATGCTACATCATTGTGTTCATCATTGGAACGCGCGGCGCTTGATTTATAAGTATTGATTAAAATTCAAGATATCAGCTTATATTTATTATTTTAAAATATTTCATTGGATCACTCCCCGGCCATTTACTAGTTTGGTACAAAATAAATATAATCATGTACACAGTGAATTCAATGATGCTCGCGTGATCGTTTAAATTTAAACTGAAAGGTAAACCCTGCAGTTATGTAACTAGTTAATAGTTTTCAAACTGAATACCTTTAGTTTATTATCGTGCTTAATAGTTGGAACGAAATTGCAATGGTTTCATTTTATAACGAATTAGCTTATGCCAGCGACTGTTCGTGCGTATGGATAAGTTAGTTAGGGTTTTTACTTTTTAAAACCCCTTGGGAATCCTATATTTCTCCGAGATAAAAGTAGACTATGTTACTCTCCAGGTCCTCCAAAATCACGTCGATCTGTTGCTTCACTGCTGCGTGATTGAAGGATAAACCAACAAACAGACAAACACTTTCACATTTTAAATATTAACAAGATAAAATTAAAAGTGGTACATAAGTTTTTTCGAATAACTAAATAAATTATCGTTAAACGTACTCATTACCAACTTAGCTAAGCAAGTCGCGAAATTGAAGTGTAAATGGGCGAGGCACATAGTTCGAAGAGCTGATGGTCGTTGGGGTCCCAAGGTGCTGGAATGGCGACCCCGCAGCGGGAAGCGCAGTGTTGGCAGACCCCCGACTAGGTGGACCGACGACATCAAACGAGTGGAAAGGAGCCGCTGGATTCAGGCAGCGCAAGACCGAGGCCTGTGGAAGTCCATGCAGGAGAAGTCTTTGTCCAGCAGTGGACGTCCATCGGTTGACAAAGAAGAAGAAGAAGAAGTACTCTTTTTTATTTTTTTTTTTATTTTTTATTCGATGACCAAATAGTCCTTGACTGCGATCTCACCTGATGGTAAGTGACGATGCAGTCTAAGATGGTAGCGGACTAACTTGGAAGGGGTATGGCTGTGAAAATTCAACCCATACCCCTAATCGGTTTCTACACGTCATCGTGCCGGAACGCTAAATCGCTTGGCGGCATGTCTTTGACGGTAGGCTGGTAACTAGCCACGGCCAACGAAAGCCTCCCACCAGACCAGACCAGAGACAATTCAGAAATTATAAATTCCCAAATTGACCCGCCGGGAATCGATCCCGAGACCTCCCAGTAATAAGACCACAGCGCTCACCACTGCGCCAGGGAGGTCGTTAAACTGTCATTCTGCATGGACGAGAAAGGAACTTAAATACATAATCTTATATAAATACAGCTTTACGTTAAGTTATGTAGGTACAGTACACGCCTTAAACTTGTCAATTTAAAGTCAGGTCCGCATCGAAATACACAAGCATCGAAGCTCATGCGATCAAACACGTTACATCGATAGTTTATTATATCGAACTTATACATAATGTAAGTATAGATATGAGATCGATCATCGTTCATGACATCAAAGCTTAAGTATGCGCTCATCGATAGGTACGGAGTTCGTCTGCCCCAGGACTAGGTGCTGGGAACTTTCCAGAAACTCTTGAAGGTAACAAAGTAGCGAGTCGTCGACAGCGGGAAGAACGGGAACAAAGGGAATGCAATTACTGTGGAACGGACATTCGTTGTTCTAACAAATAAGACAAATTGACAGATTTCGTGCCCTTTTTTGCCATCTCTTAAAGAAATTGAATAGAAAAGATGTTGAAGTAAAAACATTTTTTCAAATCAAATGCAAGAAGTGCAGTTCTTCATTAATTAAAGGATGCTAACGCACTACGTTAACACGGCCATTACGTTATACCATGATCGCAACTCCCAACCTCGTCGCGGAAGCTCAGCTCATACGCTCATACACTTTGGTTGCAAAGACTCTAGCTCTAAAAGCTCTAAAAGGAAGGATGGATCCTTCTTCAAAGTTCTTCAAAAGTTAAGTATTTCTTACACTTGTACCTAATACTCATAGATTCATTTACTTGTAGTAAGTAACTGTTCCTTAACTTTAGAGAAACTGTCGAACTTAACATTGTCACAGTGAACGTTCATAGAATTTAGATGTAGACCTGTACATATATTCGTACCTGGTACATTTTGAATGGATGTGCATTGTGTAACTTGACAATAATTTGGCCACCAGCTCTTTATGACTATACATCGAAGATTATACATATTAATTGGAATGATAACAATAGTTGGACCCCGGTTAAATATAGGGTCTCCACTAAGCCTTGCAAATGCGAAAAATTCGGAACGCAGTAAGTCATGGAATCGATCTCTAAATAAATATATTTTCCTGCAAAAAACAAATGGAATCAACTCACCTTGTAGAATACATATAATATGTACCTACATATTTTTAACTTTTCTCGTCAATAAAAGTAAAAGTAGAGACGAGAGGGTAGAATAGGGGTAAATTCGAACTTCGATCAGGCACACCTGTTAATTATGCCAAATATTTCACGTCCTTCCTTGCAATGAAAACGCTCCGAAGTATCTTGTTTCCATACACTGGATTCAATATGCGTCTATTGATAGAACGTGCTCGGGATATCGTCAGGAACTTTCGAAAACTCCTCGTAAACAAAGTCAAAAGGGAACATTTACTGAGTGTATTTGTTTACTTCCTTTTTTTTGAATAAAAAAAAGGGCGTGTCAGCTCCGGCCTCCGACGCACGACTGGAGTTTACGCGCGACGCTATATCCTTCTCTATGCGCGTGACTCGGGTCCGAGCGCGCCCCGACCGACTTTCGCTTCGGGGACCCGATCGCTACGCGCTCGGCTACCCGAAGAGAAAGCTCTTTCGCACGAAAACCAACCTTATTTACTCAACGTTAGGGTAGAAATTTCAACGTTGTGAAAAACGTAACGAGGTCATTGATAAATTGATTTTACTGCCCGGATTTTTCTCATACCGGGCTGCTAAAATAGATTCTTAAGGAGTAAACTCCAAAAATAGGAATTTTATTGAAGGCTGGCCAGTGCCCGCAACGTCATCGCAACGCATAGATTTGCAGTGTTCTAAAGTTCCACTGCTACTTGATTAAAGGGCAACCAATAAAGAAACACTTTCGCATTTATAAAATGGGTAGGGATTACAGAAAATCATTTTTTTAAAGAAGGAAATTAGTATCAAAAAGGAGGCATTAACTATTTGACAAGGAAGTCTTTATTATCAACGAAAACAATATTTTCAATACAAACAACACGACGTGTTTTCGTCCATAAATAGAAACGCCTTAATCCTTAGAAAAACATTGCAGAGGTTTAAAGTAATCTCTATATATTTTTGCGATTGAAACTTAGTTTGTATGGGATGCGCTGGTGAAAAACTCCGTTTAACTGTCAGGCCAAAACTCGTCAAACAGATCAGCGGGGGGCGTAATTAAAAGAAAAATAAGTGCTATTTATAAACGTCCAGTGTGATAGCCGGGCAGCGGTATTATAATGCCACCAGCCAGCCCCGACTCCCCCTTGTTCTTGTACACAAACAATGTTCTTAGTAACTGACACTAGGGTTGCCTACTTCAAAGAAAATTACGTTCTGAGAAAATTCAAAGCATGCTCAATCAGCCTTCGATATATCAGTTATTTAGATTTATGTCTATATAACGAGTCGCAGATAGCCACTGGATACAGGCAGCGCAAGACCGAGGCCTGTGGAAGTCCATGCAAAAGAGACCTTTATCTAGCAGTGGATGTCTATCGGTTGATAAAGAAGAAGATTTCTGTAAAGTTATTACAGATCACCAGGGGACGCTGCAGTTCGTAATCGGTTTTTTTAATTAAATTCAATATTTTGTTTCGTTTCTTATATATAGCAAGTGGCAACCCTAAGCTCGTCGTTCGCGCAGGTCAGAGTTGTGTGGTCAAAGACGGTTTATCACGGAGGCCCCGTTTAATCTGGCTCTTAGGTCGGGCCGGGAGGTGAGGTTTACTTTACGCCAACGCGGTTGATTTAAGTGGTCGCAGGATATCACGGCGGACACTTATGAGATACTAACGTCTGCAATGAGTAGCGTAATGATTATTGCGCACAGTGATTCACTGCTCGTCGGGGTCTTAAAACGTCATCTGTCACACGGAGATCATTACAAGGCTGCGCGGACGGGATCCGTGCAAATCCTTGGAGTTAGCCGGATTCGCTTGTATTGTTTCCGAGTTGAAGGAAGTGAAGCTAATTAACTCTTTAAACCTATATAACAAACGTTAAATCGTTTGTTATATTATAGGTTTAAAGAGTTAATTAGGTTAACGCTCTTTTGCTGCAATAATCTTGAAAAACTTATGTAGAAAATGTGACTTTAACTAGTAATAAGTATATGTCACACGTCATCTGTCACACGGTGATCATTACAAGGCTGCGCGGACGGGATCCGTGCAAATCCTTGGAGTTAGCCGGATTCGGTTGTATTGTTTCCGATTTGAAGGGAGTGAAGCAAATTAACTCTTTAAACCTATATAACAAACGTTAAATCGTTTGTTATATAGGTTTAAAGAGTTAATTAGGTTAACGCTCTTTTGCTGCAATAATCTTGAAAAACTTATGTAGAAAATGTGACTTTAACTAGTAATAAGTATATGTCACACGTCATCTGTCACACGGTGATCATTACAAGGCTGCGCGGACGGGATCCGTGCAAATCCTTGGAGTTAGCCGGATTCGGTTGTATTGTTTCCGATTTGAAGGGAGTGAAGCAAATTAACTCTTTAAACCTATATAACAAACGTTAAATCGTTTGTTATATAGGTTTAAAGAGTTAATTAGGTTAACGCCCTTTTGCTGCAATAATCTTGAAAAACTTATGTAGAAAATGTGACTTTAACTAGTAATAACTATATGTCACACGTCATCTGTCACACGGAGATCATTACAAGGCTGCGCGGACGGGATCTGGGCAAATCCTTGGAGTTAGCCGGATTCGCTTGTATTGTTTCCGAGTTGAAGGAAGTCAAGCTAATTAACTCTTTAAACCTATATAATATTATAACAAACGTTAAATCGTTTGTTATATAGGTTTAAAGAGTTAATTAGGTTAACGCTCTTTTGCTGCAATAATCTTGAAAAAGTGATGTAGAAAATGTGACTCTAACTAGTAATATATGAAAAAAAATTTCATGCTCACTGAAAACTATATTAGTTGAAAAGTAAACTCCCATAAGACCCCCAATATAAAATTTTTAAAAATTAAGATTGCCTAAGCTCTTTAGGTACAGATCTCTGTTTGTTCGATGACAAATGAACTGTAATCTCGCCTGAATATGTAGCTTTTGCTTAGAACCGAGGCGATATCAGGCACCGCGACGTACACTAGAATAGAATAGAAATATTTTTTATTCAAATAAACTTTTTACAAGTGCTTTTGAATCGTCTGACTTTACCAATGGTTCGGAATATCCTTCCTGCCGAGAAGAACCAGCAAGAAACTCGGCGGTTGCTCTTTACAAAACAAGTTTACAATACAATACCTAGATACTATGCTATGTATGCAGTGTTTCCACAATGAGGGGAAGTTCCAAAAATGCATACCTACTAACATTGCAATATATTTTAAGATGGGCAGACATAAAGTAGTCCCATTCCCGCCGGTGGAACCTGTTCACGAGCATGTCGCATGCCGCAGCTGTTGCTCCGCTAAACCATATTTGAGGGAACGCATGTATGAACATATCACTACTGAGCCAGAATTCGGACCACGCAGATACTTAACTAAGAACTCAAAAAAAAAAAAAACGGCTAAGAGAGTCGGACCCGCACACGAAGGGTCCTTCCTGTACCATCGTAAAATATTTAACACCCAGATCGAGTGAAAACAAAAGTTTATTTTATGTTAAGACATCTATTTTTAGTTTTCCATTTTTTTATTAGGCAGTTGTTGTTATAGCGACAAAAGTAATACGTATTCTGTGAAAATTTCAAGTATCTACCTATTACAGTTCATGAGATACAGCGCGCTGACAGATGGACGTACAGTGGTGGTTTAGTAATAGGATCCCGTTGGCACCCTTTGGGCACAAAAACCCCAAAAATGGACACAAACACCTCCCCAACCTTAAAACTTGAAGTGTCCGTTCACTAGTAATCAGATTCCCTTTGTGCCCGCTCCGGACGTTGTTTACAACTTGCTACTTTTTCCCTTTCACAGTGTTTCAAAAGTTCCGGCGAGTTCCGGCTCACGTCCATCCCATCGATAAGAGCATACTGAATACCGCGCAGGAACAAGCGAACAGGATACGTGCTCCAAACACTTATTCAATTTACAACTACCTACTCGATATGGACTTGCGAGTTGTTTGACAGAAATATGTGGGACTAAAAACTTTTGTCCCTTACTTAGTCACTGGTATGGTATTAAATTTTAATATTAACGGTCGATTTCACCAATCCTTACTAATATTGTAAATAGGAAAGTGTGTTTGTTTGTTTGTTGGTTTGTTGGTTTGTTGGTTTGTTGGTTTGTTGGTTTGTCCTTCAATCACGCCGTAACAGGGCTACGGATCGACGTGATTTTTTGCATGGGTATAGTTGAAGACCTGGAGAGTGACATAGGCTTTAGGCATACTTTTTACGGAAAATCAAAGAGGTCCCGAGGGATTTTAAAAACTAAATCCACGCGGACGAAGTCGCGGGCATCAGCTAGTGTAAAATAAGTCTTATCCGATATTTTGGCAGGTTTTCAAAACAAAATTTTAATACAAAAACTGTCAGAACGCCTAATTTATTCCTCGGTTATACGTCACTCGATGTTTAGAGTAATTGTTTATGTGTCGATCGTGCATAATTACTGTCAATAGCAAAAATAACATCCTTACTAATATTATAAATGTGACAGTGTTTGTTTGTTATTTGTCCTTCAATCACGCAGCAATGGCAATGGATCGACGTGAGTTTAGGACTCGGAGAGTGACATGGATTCACTATTCAGTATGCATGTATGTATGAATAGAGAAATCTTACTTGAATGGTTACTTTTTATTTCGAAAAAACAAAGGCTTCCCGCGGGATTTTGAAGAAACCTAACTCCACGCGGACACTATCGCGAGTAAAAGCTAGTCATACTAACTTCATACTAATATTATAAACCAGCTCATGCCCGCGACTTAATATAAAAATTGCCTGATTAGATAACATTGCAAGCTATAGTGCTATCATAGGTATGAGTCGTAGCGTAGACGTGATGACGTCAACGCTTTACTCGGGAGAAACTGTATGTTCCTTGCCAGCCAGCAAATGTAACCTTTATATTCTCCGTTTAATGAGAAAGGCAGCCTTTGTCTACCGGCGGGATATAAGTAGCCTCTTACTTATTCATGAAACTTTTATTTGCATAAGTTTTCTTCGCGAAAAAGCCAAATAAATCACTCGGCACTTAAGTAAGCAAGTACTGTCAAATATCCTAACGCCCTGTCCGAATGTAATACTTACATTTAGGGCGTGTTTCCACTGAAGACGAGATGTTTGAAGCTGAGTGGAGGCGTTCGAATTCAAAATAAAATTATTTCTTTTATGTAGTGTTTATTATTGAGTAGGCTAACTTGTAGCTCTTTTGACAAGTCGGGACTCTTCTATACCGGTTCCCGAAGCAGATACTGCTGAGGAGAGTTGTAAGAAAATCAACATTTGCTCTTTTGCGTACGTAGCTTATTTACTTACCAATAAATTTCTGCCACCTATGTTGTGGCCAGCCGAAGCAAAGCCGATTGCTTCCATTTGAACTTGTATCATTAAGATGTCATCAACTGTGTGATAAATCTCTACTTCACAGTGTCATGTGTGTATTCGGGGTATGGGTTTAATCAAAACTATCATACTTCCTTCCTAGTTAGTCCGCTACCATCTTAGATTGCATTGCCACTTACCCTCAGATGAGATCGCAGACTGACAAGATTGTCATGAATGGCTGTCGAGATGACAAGATTGCCATGAATACAAAAAAAATCGGCCAAGTGCGAGTCGGGCCTCGTTCTTTTAGGGTTCCGTTAAAAAAAATTAAAATAAATATTTCCATGTACCCATGGAAATATTAATTATTTAATTAAATTTTTAAAATTTAATTTAATTTTTATTATTTGTTGTTATAGCGGCAATAGAAATACAAAATATGTGAAAATTTCAACTGACTATCTATTACGGTTTACGAGATACAGGCCGCTGACAGACGGACGGACGGACAGCGGAGGCTTAGTGATAGGGTCCCGTTGGCACCCTTTGGGTACGGAACCCTAAAAATGTCTGCCAAATACCAATTTGTGATTGCGCGCAGACGTAGATTAATCAGATTATTTGGAAAATGACTTGAAAACTACGTCTTGTCTCATTTGTATGTCAGCCGAAATACTCAGGCTTTACTCCGCTCGTCTTCGCTTCAGTGGACACGTACCCTTACATAAAATTCAGGTAAATAAGCGAGCATTTTCCGCAGTAGTTTTGTACACTATTTCATCCGGGGTTAATATCGCGAAGGTGCTATAAAAATATGTGAGCCCCGGTCTCTAGGCGCGGGGAAATTTATGGGTATCAATCCGACGTGGGATGATGAATTGAAAAATAGTGCGCGAATAATATAACTACCCTCGAATATTATATGTTTTGGCTGATGTGGGGCGAAAGGGAAAAGATTGTTGTGTGAAAGAATGTTGTTTTATTTTGACATGCTTCTAAATATATAAACGGAAAAGGTGATTGACTGACTGATCTATCAACGCACGGCTCAAACTACTGGAAGGATTGGGCTGTTTGGCATATAAATAGCATTAAAACGTAGGCATCCGCTAAGCAGTGATAGCCTAGTGGTTAGGACTGTGGTCTCCTATTCGGGGGTCGCAGGTTCGATCCCGGGTACAAACCTCTGACTTATTGGAGTCAAGTGCGTTTAAGCAATTAAATATCACTCGCTTCAACGGTGCAGGAAAACATCGTGAGGAAACCTGCACATCTGAGAGTTCTTCAAATGTTCTCAAAGGTGTGTGAAGTCTGCCAATTCGCATTGGGCCAGCGTGGTGGACTATGGCCTATAACCCTTCTCTGAGAGGAGACCTGCGCTCAGTAGTGAGCTGTTGATGGGTTGTTAATGATGATGATGATCTGCTAAGAAAAGATTTTTGAAAATTCAACCCCTAAGGGGGTAAGATAGGGGTTTGAAAAATCAAACTTAACCTGAGCGAAATTGCGGGAAAAAGCTAGTTTTATATAAATGTGTGAATAGGAATAAAAAGGCCTCGGCTAAACAAACGGAAAATTAGACGAAAAGCAAAGAGGTCGTTAAATAAAAGCGCTTCGCAACATCAAAACGCGTCACATCCCTCAATTTTCACAGAGTTCAACAATCGTGTCATATTCCAAAGAAAGCTTTATGTTGATGGATGATCCAAAATTTGTACCTATAGTCGGTTTGTGGGTCAAGAGTGCTCAAAGTTGCGAGATGCAATTTCAAAAACGAAAACAACCGCGACGATTGCCAACATTCTTTGAAGGGCGCGGGCCGACCGAGGGTACTTGGCGAACTTCTCGCCATGTTGCGGGCTTATTTCACAGCTTTCCTCTTATGTACAATCAGATTCAGGTAGCGTTTAAAGGTTCAGAGCATTGGAAAGTGAATATTAATATACGAATATTCACGAGTTTTTGATCGCGTTTTAAAATCTCCGCAGGAACCCTTCATTTGTTTGGAATAAAAAGTAGTGTGTGTCCAGGTTGATAAGGTGTCCAACTATATCAATGGATCACGTCAATCCATTGCTCTGTAGCTGCGTGATTGCAGGACAAACCAACAACCAACCAATAAACCAATTGGTGTTTTATATCGGTAAAGTTAGTAACATTATTATTCATGCACTTTTAAAAAATATCATCAGTGGTAATAGAAATATAAAGAGGTACCTAATTAACAACTTGTCAAGTTTTTCCAAAGCCAAACTACAATACAATAGTTAATTTCTTCGGTGATGATAGATCTCTGATTGGTCTCATTTATCATCACTAGAGTTCGATAAACATTCTATTTTGAACACAGTGACTATTGAAAAATAATGATTTATGTTATGTCGAACTGTAAAACTATAGTTTTACTAGTAAGCCGCTGGATTCAGGCGACGCAAGACCGAGCCCAGTGGAAGTCCACGCAAGAGACCTTTGACCAGCAGTCAGACACATCTGTCGGTTGACAAAGAAGAAGAATCTATCAGCTTGTGTCCAACAGTGGACATCCACAGTCTGACGTTATGATGGTGAATCTATCAACGTTGTTGTGGTCTCAAACATTTACTACGTCATTACTTACTTTGAACTAGTTCAACAAACCTGTAATAAAGGGAATCCCAAGAGCGGAGTCGGAATCGCTTTTGCGATGTGACAAAACGGCTAAATCGTGGAAACTATAGAGCATTAACAATAAATAAAAGGAGGCCCGTTGCGGTGTGTTTTTATTTGAGTTCCCCACGTCCGGCGGCTTACAGTGATCCCCGGGTCCCTCCACGTAGCCGCGTTGTTGTATTTGATTACCGGCTAGCCCCCGGGGCGACTTCCACGATTTCGCACGGCCATGACTTGTTTGCGATTATGACGGCGTAACTTTTTAAAGAAGAGTGTAATTTTTTCAAGTAGGCTGTTTATTATTATTTATGCATTAGACTTTTGTCGGAGTGTAGGGCGCCCCCGGCTAGATGGAGCCGAAGGCCGAGGATAGGCAACGTTGGCGCTACTTCAAAGAGGCCTATGTCCAACAGTGGATGCACTCTGATTGATGATGAAAATGAGACTTTTGTCAGAATCCTACTTCAAACTTAATATTACAAATTTAAAAGTTTGTGAGGTTGGATGGATGTTTGTCACTCTTTCACGCAAAAACTACTGGATGGATTTAGATGAAACTTCATAATGTAATAGCTTATACATCAGAAAACATTTATAATGATCATACTTAAATCTTATTGCTTACGACAAATTATGTCAAATTATCCCTTATTTGTCTAGTCAGTTCGCCATGGAAGTAGGAATAGTTGCTCTACTACTTCCATAAAGTTTGCTTTCTAAGTGAGTTTTATTTTGCCCTGCTGAAGTTTCGTCGGATTCGCTACTACGATACCCTGTATGGCAACGCAGATGTACTAGCGTCTTAAACCATTTCAACTTGTAAACTCTCCAAAGAGTTAGTAAAAACGTTGCATCTGGAAGTGGCAGTGGGCGTAGTTCAGAACATAAGGTCTCGATCAAGTTAAGCCCCATCTACACCACTGTTATTGTTTTACGAATTAAGGCCCGTTTTTGTTGAAACAAGAGTCCATGCCGTCCCATTTGAGCGGGGGGTGACCCGGCATTTGCATGCAAATGAGTCGCGATCTCACCCCGTATCCCGCTGTCTCGCAGGAAAGGATTTCAGGATAAACTGGAACGATTTGACAAACGAAAAATTTTAATGATACCTACTCTACGGTTATACCTGCTGTGGGTTTTTTTATGATTGCTACAGTGTAACGATCGCAATCACCTGTGATTGTTGATTGTTGATGGTTGACACTCTCTCGTTAATTATTGGTTACAAGTGTAAAATGAATATTTAAAACACCCCTGACATGTGAATCTATGGCCTGACCATGTACGATATACCTAACATCCTGTTACCCAAGTTATTGCTCCATCATCAGATCCTCCTCTTCGATCCTGGATCATCATCTATCTAACACCTACTCATTGTGATCATTCTAATGAGCCCAAACACTATATCTGCTATAAGTCTGCTGCACTATATCTGGTCTGGTGGGAGGCTTTGGCCGTGGCTAGTTACCACCCTACCGTCAAAGACGTGCCACCAAGCGATTTAGCGTTCCGGCACGATGGCGTGTCGAAACCAATTAGGGGTATGGCTATGGGTTGAATGCTCACTGCCATACCCCTTCCAAGTTAGCCCGCTACCATCTTAGACTGCATCGTCACCTACCATCAGGTGAGATCGCAGTCAAGGACTAGCTTGTCATCGAACAAAAAAAAAAAAGTTGCTAAAGAGTTATGTATCCCGCAGACTACATCAGCGCATGCATACCGTCAGCGCATGCCTTGGAATCATACTAATATTATAAATGCGAAAGTGTGTTTGTTGGTTTGTTGGTTTGCCTTCAATCACGCCGCGACAGAGCTACGGATCGACGTGATTTTTTGTATGGATATACCTAGTTGGGGATCAGAGTCATAGGCTACTTTTTATCCCGGAAAATCAAAGCATTCCCGAGGGATTTGAAAAACTAACTCCACCTGTATGAAGTCGCGGGCATCAGCTAGTTTGGAAATAATCCGAAGTAACAGTACACCAAATTTCAAATCAATCACACCAGTGAAAGTTTGTAGGACCCTTTAATCAAGTAGGAAATGAGCTCATGAATGATGATCCACAAACGCTTGAGCAGATTTTCATAAATTATAGTTAAGATCCATCTCGATCACGTTAGCTTTCGAACAGAAAAAACCGTCTCAAAATCGCTCCATTCACTAAGGAGCTACGAAAGAATACACAGACATACAGATACGTATACAGATACACATGTCAAACTTTTAACACCCCTCTTTTTTCATCGGGGGTTAAAAATGCATTGTTAGCATCCATAAATTCAGCCAAAATTAGGAATCCTTAACCATTTTTTTGATCGGCTTTGCGAACTATACCAACACCTATAATTCCAATTGTTAGGTTTATTTTACAATTGTTTTTAACCTATGTTATTAGTAAATGTGACTAATTAGTGAAACAAAAGTACGATTGTACTAGCGGTAGAAAACAACGATAAATAATACTTTAACAACGCTTAATTATGTTAATTTATGTAATTCAAACGTATGTAAATACATAATGTATGCGTTATACGCGAATTCATGAAAACAACAATGTTCAAATAATTTATATAACGGTGTGAATGAATAGAGTAATATTTATTGTCAAATAATATCTATTGAATTAAATATGGACCTGAATTCCTTAACTTTCGGTCAATAAAACGAATAAGGGCCGATTTCACCAACGTAAAATAAGTCGTATCCGAGTGTTAATTTGATATTTTAACAGTATTTTCAATACAAAAGCTGTCAGAACGGCCAATTTATTCCTAGGATAAACGTTACTCGACTTTGGTGAAATCGGCACTTAGTAGGGTAAAACCGTTTAGAGATGGCCGTACGGGAGAGATGACCAATCAAAATATTTCGCGAATAGGTTTGCCAGGTGGCGGTGCATTTAGGTTAGTTTGCTTCGGGCATAGCTCAGGGGCGACTAAGGACAAAAATTGGACCTATATTAATTTATTAGTTTAACGGCACCCTTCTCGCCGAGCATCTAATAAAGGCAATCACACACTATCTCAGAACAGAACATCATTCTCAGCAATCACCTTCTCTCAATGATAATAACTATCCACAAGAAGGAGGTACATTGTAATCGTTACATAACAATTATGGAACCCCAATATTTCCATGTCTAACTAGACAAACCCGGCTAACTATGCTAGCCTAGGTGCAGCCTCCACCACCCCTCTAGCTGCCCTCTCCACTAAGAGAAGACCCTTAGCAAATATCCTTTCTAACTCGCTCATGGCCCATCACTAGGCAAAGAAACACTAACACGGTAGCATCGCATATACATTGTAACAAACTCACCACATAATCAACTCAGCAACACTCACTCTACAACGACCGATCAATCCCTCCGCAGCATCACCAATCACACAATCAACCACTTCAGATCCCAAATGCACCGCAATCACAACAAAATAGCACACGGCACCAACGCCATGAACAAAAGCCTACGACCTTGTGACTTGTCAGCGAACCTAGCAACCACTATATAGCCAGTAACACTCTAACAATAATCGCATAATCACTCTACACTATCAAATATCACTGATCTTAATCCTGAAATCCTAAATCCCGCAAATTAATGACAAAACTGCAAACGTAACAGAATTCCGAATCATCGACCATGAACCCTAGAATATCTAACCATGGGCCACATAGTTACGCAGACACCGAGACTAGCATCCCTGATGAATTCCACCATAGACTAAAAACATTAAGGAATGCAACACTATACAACCATCCACAGATCAATCGATAATACATGGAACTAGTAATTACGACTACGTCAACAGATTGCGCCTCACAATAATCTTACAAGTTACTAGTAGTTACCGCCGACTCAAGTCCCAGGCATATTTTCTTGGCAAGCGCGCTTCATCTTAGGCTGCACCGTCACTAGCCATCAGGTGTGATCGCATTCAAGCGCCATGCTATATATATTTAAAATAAAAAGTACGCGGCAATATTAATTTAATCCTTTAATCCTTTTAATATTTTGAATGCGAAAGTGTTTTTGTTTGTTGGTTTGTTGCTTTATTGGTTTGTCCTCCAATCATGCAACAATGGAGCTTTTTTGCATGGGTATAATTCAGGACGAAGAGAGTGACAAAATCTGCTTTTTATACAAAAAATCAAAGAGTTCCCAAGCGGGTAAGCGGGCCTAAAAGCGGGAACTAAGATATGCCCCAAAAAATTTAAATATCCATTTCCATTAGCTACAAATTCTTGTTAGGACAAAATTATTATTTCGCGAGCAAGTTTGGTTGTTAATTCCAACACCGTACGTATGAAAGGTCGTAAAACCCTGTCTTTGTTTTACGTAGGTATAATTTACAGCCACGCAATAACAGACTATAAGACCCAATACACACAATATGATTCTTTTAACATCGGAGGTAAACGATTTTGTGCCTGCTTGATGCTGCTACGTATTTAGCTTTGAGGACTAGCATCTTTTAATCGTGGTATCAAAATATCAAAAGGAAAAACGCTTTACAAATAACGTCGTTTTGATTGACATTCAAATGTTTTCCTTTTATTCAGTGACAAGATATGTAGGCCTTGACTGTGATCTCTCTATGGTAAACCTTGATGAAGCGGAAATAACTTGTAGGTTTTAATAAAACCCACACTCCTAATCGGTTTCTACGCGGCATTATAAAAGCGATTCAATCGCGAATCGCCAATGTTTTTTTTTTAAATTCATGTTCAGTTTATAAATTTTCATCTTTAGTTTAAATTATATAATATATTACTGGTTTATTTTATTTTCATAGTTTTGTATTGTATATTTCAATTTTACTATTCATTTTGTGGTAAAAGATGTGGTCATTTGCTGTGTGTGGACTGCAAAAAAAATAGAAGACAGTTCCGGCATTTGCGAGGGAATAGAGCAATGCGATTTAAATAATTGATGTTAAAAGTCTCGTATGTGCTTCGGCTCTAACAGACAATAAAATAATAATAATTCCCTTTAAAAGTTATAGCCACCTTCCAACAAGGCTCCAGAATAATTGCTCGTTATGTATTTAATGTAATATCTCTCACATATTCTCGTAGTGTATAATTTAGCTTTTGGGAGGTGTATCGTCATATAATGGTTATCATTTTTGCTGTTCTATTTATTCATTGAGGACGAGCTGAAGCTTACAGCTGGTCCATTCTGTAGTAGGGTGACGCAGGACCGTATACACTGGTGAGAGCTCTGGAAGCCATTGCCGAGAGGCACTCAATGCTTAGGGACTTTTTAAATTAAGACTAGAAAATATTGTAAACTTATATACGGTAGTAAAGACTGAAATATAAGGCTATTTTTCTGTCTTCCTGCGACAGGAGGCTTTAAATCTATTGCTGAGATAATCTGCACAGGCAGTGAATTTGGCTTCAGTTGTTTATTAGATTCCACCAGGATTATTTGTAAGTTAGGTTACGATGGGCCTGGCGTGTCCGTGTCGGATGAAAGCCCCTTAAAACTTGAGATAATAAAAAAAGGCTATATTTATTTATTTTATTTACTCATTCATTGTAGTAGTTTTTTATTCAAATAAACTTTTACAAAGTGCTCTTGAATCGTCAAGTGACTCTACCACTGCGGTAGATACAAGTAGGCCGAGAAGAACCAACAAGAAACTCGGCGGTTGCTCGTTTTAAAATATTATTATTTTGATGCGAGTCTTATCCATGCTTTTCTTTTGGGAGATAGATTATTTTTTCAGCTAAACGTACAATCACGTATCTGTGTTACAATTTTACAGTAAGTAAAAATTTGTTCATGCACGAAGAAAATAAATGTGCGATAAACTCTACCCATTTTAAACTTCATTTTATGCATGGTTTAGAAGGTAAAAGCCTGCTGACCATCAGGTAATAAAATTCAGGTTAACCGTTTATCTCAATTTGACTTAAAAAAGCCATTTTTCGTTGGAAAATAGTGTAGTGGTGTAGGGTATTCACTAAAATTTAAACTCAATTCGAACCCAACTCACTTGTCAAATATGTAAAACTAGATGATGCCCGTGACTTCTTCGGCGTGGATTAAGGTTTTTTTAATTCCCACGGGAACTCCTTAATTTTCCGTGATAAAATTTAGTCTATGTGCTAATCCTGGGTATAAGTTATCTCTATTCCTTTCCGCCAAATCGGTTCATTCGTAGTCGCGTTACAGAGTAACAAACATACACAACATCCTCATCATCATCATCATCATCATAAGCAACCCATCAACGGCTCACTACTGAGCGCAGGTCTCCTCTCAGGGAAGGGTTATAGGCCATAGTCCACCACGCTGGCCCAATGCGAATTGGCGGACTTCACACACCTTCGAGAACATTATGAAGAACACTCAGGTGTGCAGGTTTCCTCACGATGTTTTCCTTCACCTTCGAAGCTAGGGATATTTAATTGCTTAAAAGCACTTGACTCCGAATAGTCAGAGGTGCGTACCCGGGATCGAACCTGCGGCCCCCCGAATAGGAGACCACAGTAATAACCACTAGGCTATCACTGCTTCATTTAATTTGACATAATTGATAACAAAGAATAAGATGATAGAGGATGGGTAGGCGTTCGCTCCTGTTTTGTATTAGGACGAGTGTCATGACCGTTCTAGTCCTTTTTAGGGTTCCGTACCCAAAGGGTACCAACGGGACCCTATTACTAAGCCTACGCTGTCCGTCCGTCCGTCCGTCCGTCTGTCAGCGGGCTGTATCTCGTAAACCGTAATAGATAAACAGATGAAATTTTCACATATTATGTATTTCTATTGCCGCTATAACAACAAATAATAAAAATTAAATTAAATTAAAAAAATTAAATTAAAATGGGTAGGTGGGTAGATGGAAATTTTTTAATTTAATTTTTTTAACGGAACCCTAAAAGAGCGAGGCCCGACTCGCACTTGGCCGATTTTTTTACCTATTCTGTGATTGGTGAAATTAGTTTGTATTTTACTGAATAGCGCGAAAAATTCAACCTTAAAGTTTTTTTAACACTGCTTGTTTCTTGGCAGACACCTTTAACATAGTACCTACATTAATTAAAGTAGCTAGTACAATACTTAAATTTTTTTTAGTTAAGCCGAACCTAACTAGTATTCTTTTCTAAGTTGCAAATAAACGGAAAGCTCGTATTAGAGTGGGTACGACAATAGTGCAACGGGTGGGTATCGAACCGTCGACCTTTAAGTTTTCAGTCCGCACGTTTTAAATCCTTTGGGCTGTTGAGGCTTTTATACTCGAACTCGGTCCAATTTTAAAGCGGCAAGTTTATGGTAGATATCTACTCCACCTGACAGGCCAATCAAGAGAAAGACAAACGATCCGTCGGAACTAACAAATTCACCAAGAATTTATCATTTAACCAATTTCAGATATCATTCATTAGGCAAATCCGGCAGGACGCTTACGAATTTTTGTCTAAGAGCAGTTTCAGATTAGCTTTTTTTTCGGCGCGCATTAAGCTCGTTTGTTGTAACGCGTATAGGCACGTATACTCGCGTCCTTTGTTACACGCGCAACTCCTACGAGCGTTGACGCGCTTAAAAGCTCGTATAGAGCCGTCCGAACCACGCACCGGTTCCAGCGAATACGCAGGAATAAGCGCGTGTACGCGCGATCGGTTTTTTAAAGCGCGAAATGTGGCGCGCGTGTAAGCGCGTATGCCAATACGAGCGTATACGCCCGAAAAAAACGCTAGTCTGAAATCGCTCTAAAGGCTAATTCATAGGAGAGAAAAAGTTAAGACCATTTAATTTCGTTACTTGCAGTTAGTTAGACCGGCAAAACCAAAAGGAAGGGTTTCACATTAATAACGTTTTAATTCAATTAAAAAACAAATAAGTTATATTAAGCTGTTTCACTGCAACTATATCTGTCTCTTTCTAAAACGAAATTTTCTTTGAAGAGTGTACGGAGCTACTGTCTTGTCACATCACACGTCACTAACGCTCTCTTTGTCAAACAGGAAACTTTAAAGCTCTATATTTCCAAGACTAGTTATTATAAGATATTTAAATAAGAAAAATGGCATTGTCATATATTTAAAAACTTTATTTTAAATTTATAAAAAATATCAGTCAAATACCCTATTGTCATAATGAAGATTTATTGTCTTTTGTGTGATGCTTGCACGAACAAATAAACCTATGAGAGAGAGATGCTGATAAGGCATTCTTCATTCGCACGGGGTGATATTTATACGCTATGCCAATTAAAACACATAAGCCCTTATAGGCCGCACTTTGCCCATTCTAATATAAGTCATTAATTAAGACCGCAAAAGTAATCCTCGAATAAATTTAAATTAATGAGATTAGGATCCGCGGGGTTAGATGAATTTAATTTACTTTCACTCGGTCGCAGGTAAATATTTCGAAATGCATAATGGTATTAAAGTGAAATTAATTTATTAACACTCCACATGTTATATCCTCGTACAAAATAAAAAGTTAGCTGTAAACCGACTACATAAAATTGGATGTAACATTAAATGATTGATTTTATTCGTAGGGTATTAACTGTAGCATAAGTAACTTGGGCCATAATTAAGGAATCGATTGACACCTTATTCATCAAAATCAGATCAGCAATTTAGGCGCTACAGTGGAACATAATGTACAAACATAAATACATAGACTGCTAAAATCACAACCCTCCCTTTTGGCTTAGCCGTAGTCTGGTAAAAAAAGATAAGGCATCATAATAGGAGATGATAGTAACCAAAGCTGTCAAAGAAAAAGGGTTGAATACCTCCATTGGCAAGTAACGTACGTGGATTGACTCGCCTACCGATATATCTCAGGCATACGCACGGTTGGTTTGCTCCGATGTGTAGGAATTTACAGGGGATACCTAGGGAAACGATCTATTCATAAAAGTTACGTACCTATAATATATTCGTAGATCCCAAGGGGAGGCGTGAATAAGGTGTTGTTACAGAGAAAAATTTGCCAATAATCTGAGTTTTGGAAATACATTGCTCAGTGTAGTACATCGTTACATAGTTGCGAGTTCCAAAGTTCTAAGGCTGGAATGGGTTTAACCCACCACTAGGCGGGTCAAAGTGGAAAATCACTAGCCCATGCTTGTGGATATCCCTTCAATTTATGTCCAGAAGTGGACGTTTATTAGGTTGACGAGGATAACGATTGTTCTGTGATTGCTCTGTCAAAAACCAGATTGATATTTTTTGTTAGGTGATTTTATCGTGTAAAGTTTTTATTTAAAGTCGCCTGCTGATTTTTTTTACCGGCTCTTCTCACTAGGATTTGCGTTCGGAACCGTTACGCGTTGGTAGAGATGTGCCAATTTTAAGAGTGGGTGTACGTTCGTTAACAGTAAAAAGATTTGATTTTTACAGTAGTACATCAAGTTTCAACTAACCGAAAAAAAACATGCAAAAATTACATCATACTACCAAGGGACGTGCTTGGGCAAAAACATAAAATGATGAAATTTGTTCGATAATGAAAAATAGCGAATTTAGGTCTAATTTTTAACCAATATTCATTTATTTTCAATGTGTTGCATATTACAGAGCCAAAATTTTTACATTATATTCCGATTGATAATATCAAGAGAGTAGCCTAGTGAATTGAAAAGAAAATGAATATTTTACGAGTTACAAAGTATTTGGCGCTTACTACACTCCTATTCCGCGCAAAACTCTTTCTTTTGTCGCGCCTCACATGAGGTTGCGGCTATGTTTTATTTCATCGCGAAATCTGATTTTTTTTGGTGTTATACGCGTTCTTAAAAGCCTCAGGTTGTTTACACAAAGTAAATATGTTTTGTAATTTTTTTTTGGTAAATACCTACTACGGAATCTTAACTACCACTTTTTTTATAACCTTATTATTCTTAGTTTTGAAACGCAGACGTGACGTTTGTAGTTTTCGGAGTACAAAACATTAAAAATCAAAAAGAAATACTTTACATGAAGTTATTTGCATTTATTGCTGGTAAAATTTAACGCATCCAAAAAAATTTACGTGTCCAGAAAATTTACATTAAATTAATATTTCGCCTTCCCGCCTTATCGCAGTGTAGGCTAAAGTAAAACTTCCATTAAGAGACGAAAATTAAATTCATCCGGACAGCTTTTTTCACTAACTTCATCTCTCTAATTAAACGTAATTAATTGATGGCGTTGATCAAACAAGATGACGAAGTTTAATTTTAATTAGGGAATTTTGTATGATTTCCTTTTTCACACTTCGCCCAATTTCGGTGCAGACTGTCACCGTTCATTATTTGATTAGAAATTATCTTCCTTTTTCAATAAAGTGTAAAATATTTTTGATGTATTTTTGTATACAGGTATTTTCGCACCCGAACTTTGGTATTGTATAAATATCTGTTATTGACACCTCCCGTAACTAATAGGAATTTATAGAAAAAATTGTTGAAAAAATTGTTTTTTGTTGAAAAAAAGGGAGCAAGAATGATAGATACAAATCTATCTTTGGAGCTCAGTTTAAGATTTCATAAGGCATCATATTTTATATCTAGAAGGTAGTTTCTAGCGCAGTAACATATTGACTTCTTTGAAATAACTATTAGTCATCGTATCGAGTTTAGTTGCACATAATCTCTAAACTAAATTGAGAGGACTGTGTGTTATTCCTTCCCGCAGGGAGCATTATGAAAGGGACAACATGAGATTAAAACCTGTCAATTTAGAAATTTTGTGCAACATAATAATTAGTCACAATGCCTACCATAGCATTCAAGAAGTCGATCGTATACCTATATCAGGATGAATTTTAAAGTTATAATTTAAAATAAAAAATTCTTTTTAAAAAACTGACTTCAAACTCCCGCGCCACTAAACAAAGTATAATTTATTGTTGATATTTTTAAAATTGCTCGACCGATTTCGATAAAATTTATATGGGACCACCTGGGGAGTATACCCTTCCAAACAAAAAAAGAATTTTCCGAATTGATAACCTTTTTTGAATTCGGTTAAAAATATCACTTACCATGCATCTTGTCATTCAGCAAAGCGTATCGTGGGTTTGATGCGACGTCCAACGGTAGGGAGTTCCACAGCCAACGGACACGCGGCGAGGGGTTGCCACTCGCCTGGCAAGGCAAGGTTGCTGTGTGACCAACTTCTACCACCATGGTGGTAGGTGGCGGCGCGATGGAAGGAAAGCCGGGGGGCACTTTGTCCGCTGGAAAGGAAATAAATACATTAGAATCTTTGAAAGATAATAATTGATTTCCTTTGAATAAGGTCTGACAGCCAATAGGCTGTATAACCACTAGGTTAGGACTATGGTCTCCTATTCGGGGGGTTGCAGGTTCGATCCCGGACACGCACCTCGGACTTTTCGAAGTTATGTGCGTTTAAGAAATAAAATATCACATGCTTTATCGATGAAGGAAATCATCGTGGGGAAACCTGCACAACTGAGAGTTCTCCATAATGTTCTGGGAGGTGTGTGAAGTCCGCAAATTCGCATTCGGCCAGCGAGACGGAAATGCGCTCAGTAGTGAGCCGTTGATGGGCTGACGATGATGATGACGATGATGATGATGAATAAGGTCTTCTTTCAACCTATCGCCGACCTATTACCGCACGGGTCTCCTCTCAGAACGAGAAAAGTTTAGGCCATAGTGCACCACGCTGGCCAATTGCGGATTGGGACATCACACACCTTTGAGAACACAATGGAGAACTCTCAGGAATGCAGATTTCCTCACGACGTTTTTCATCACCGTTAAAGCGAGTGATATTTAATTGCTTAAAACGTTTAGATCAGAAAATCGCTTGGTATTTGGATCAAGGGCAGGATACAAAAGGCGGTACTCCTTGAGACGGCACGCTTGTGAGGAGGCTCCTCACTCTGGCCCTGACCACGGGCTGCTTGGGTCCTACCCTGCAGAAATAATTTAATAATCTTCTTCTTTATCAAAAGATAGACGTCGACAAAGGTCTCCTGCATTGACTTCCACAGGCTTCAGTCTTGCGCCGTCTAAATCCAGCGGCTCCCTGCGACTCGTTTTTTGTCATCGGTCCACCTAGTGGGGGTCTGCCAACACCACTCCACTCCAGCACCTTGGAACCCCAACGACCATCAGCTCTTCAAACTATATGTTGTCCGCCCATTACCACTTCAGTTTCGCGACTTACTGAGCTATGTCGGTAGCTTTGGTTCTCCTACGGATCTCCTCATTTATTATTATTATATATTAATTGAATAATACAAAGTATCTATTACGTCTATTTAACTCCCCAGTAACCCTAATTAACCCAAGCAGAAGGTATAAAGCCGTGTACCCGACTCGAAAAGTCGTTGATGAGGAACTAATCCCCTCCGCGCCTTTGTTCCGAATACTTCAGATCGTTAAAGGCGTTTCTAATATTTATTTAAAGAAAACCATCTGGTGGCTGTTGAATTCTTTATAGAAAACTAGCTGATGCCCGCGACTTCGCGTGGATTGCGTTTTTAAAATCCCTCGGGAACTCTTTGATTTTCCGGAAAGTAGCCCCATTCCCGCCGGTGGAACCCGTTCACGAGCATGACGCATGATCCAGCCGTTGCTTCACTCAACCATATTTGAGGGGAAGTAACAAACCGCACCACACGACACTACCACAGATATGTTTAAAGAGAGTATGACATACAATCTATATATATAAAAGAAAGTGGTGTTAGTTACACTATTTATAACTCAAGAACGGATGAACCGATTTGGCTGAAAATTGGTGGAGAGGTAGCTTAGAACCAGGAGACGGACATAGGATACTTTTTATCCCGTTCGACCGCGTTTTCGTCATGTCACTATAAAACGTGGTATAAGAAAAACGCATCTGACATGGAATAACAAAACGTAAATGAGAGCTAAACGTAATTTTGTCTTTGGTTAAGTATGGTAAAAATTTGACAATTATAAAAAGTGTTATAATAAATCATTACTGATATTATAAATGCGAAATTGTGTTTGTTTGTTGGTTTGTCCTTCAATCACGTCGCAACAGAACAGCGGATTGATGCGATTTTTTGCATGGGTATAGTAATGGATGTAGTAGTGGTTCCTCAGACCGGGAGAGCTACTTTTTATCTCGGATAATGAAAGAGTTCCCGCGGGATTTTTAAAAACTAAATCCATGCGGACGAAGTCGCGGGCATCAGCTAGTTTATTATTAAATTATTTAGTGATTAAGTTTATGTCTGTATATCATTATTCTTAAAGACCTTCTTGTTAAAAGCTGAATAAATATTTATTTATTTATTATTTACTTAGGCTACCAATGTTAAGGCATCGAATATAATAATAATAATTATGAACCTATACAAAATTACAATTTATACATAATAAAGTTCACAATATTATATTCATTTCATATTGTGAAATTTCCTGATTGTTACCTGTAATAGATTTAATTGCAAAACCATACATTTTAAAATTCTCATTTTAATTTGCGCATACAGTAACGCGAGGCAAATAACAGAATCCACCAGAAAGGGATTTAAAGACGACCGTGGAAACGAGATCCGGATTGGCGGAAATATCTTACGAAAATCTTAAAACGCCAGTAAAATGAAGATAGTGAATTGTTAATTCCCCAAATGAAATTCCCCCCTCACGGCCGAATTGAGCGAAATTTGATTAAGCAACAAAACTGACATTACTTTCAGCCCCCCATCCCATTTCAGACAAGTCAAATTATATATTGCGCGTGAAGGTTGAGTCAAAGAGGACGCGAGATCGAATCACGGCTGCCGTGATTCGACACGGCACAACTAGGCTCGACCGAACATAAAACACCAAAACCGTGCTGAGAAAGGTAAACTACTCTTTCTCTCTCTATCTGCCTCTGCATCGTCAACCTCATTACTAAGGGTCGCTACCCTGCCTTGCCATGGATCATCTTTTCACTTAAGATGTTTTTCTATTAAGCTCTATTCTGGGCATTGGTAGAATAGCGTGGAAAGATGTACCGAGAGAAGTGCTGACCAGTTCGGACCAACGCATAGGGCTGATTCCTCCTACACACTACAATAAGACGTTTTTTAATTCGAGAACAAAGACCTTCAATGATTTCTCACCTGACCATAAGTGACGATACAGTCTAATATCACCGCCTGACCAGACCAATGACAATAATTCAGACACCTGTAAGGTTACGTTGTATTTGTGGGGGTAGAATGTGATTTTAAGTGTATTTTATAAAAACAATACTGCATTTTAGTCGTCCATTTCCGTCAACATTCGATAAATAGTTGCTAATATGAGTATGTCATTATACTACTGTCATGATAGTCAATATACAGTGTCAATATACCTTAACCACGTGACCTGTCAACATATTATAAATACCAGTGTACCTCGTCGAAACGAACAGTCTTACTGTGAGTTGAGTGGACGCTAGGCGCGGTGAAAGTACTTAAGCCAGATGGACAATGTTGCAATTAAATAAAGTATGAGAATGTGAAGTTGGTGTTTCTCTCACGTCCAGAACAGGACAAATCTTACACACCATAACTCCTAAAATAATTAAAAGTTTGTTGGAATGTTTTAGTTGATAAAATATTCTATTGTAAATAAAATATTAATAATATAATATTTGCATCGTATATTACAATTCATAGAAGCCGCTTTGCTGTCGCGTCACTCTTCAGTCCCGCGTTTTGTATGCTTCAACCTTGAGATTTTGGTTGAGACCAAGTTTTCGAACGGGCAACTAATTAGTTGTCTGAGCTTATTCCGAATATTTATTGCTGTTGTTTATTTATAGAGATAATTAAATGATGTTTTGTAATCGTTCTTACACAGTGGAGCTTGTTGTGCCTTTAACTTTATAGTTAGAGAGCTCAATCAAGACTGGTCGAAAAAGCTCATACGATCATTGTAAATCACGGATGTGTCTGCAGTAGTAGTTGAATACGAGCGGCATCTTCGCCGCACGAGAGTGGAGAGTGAGCTTATTGCTAGCCGTCAGCGCGTGGACAGCAAGCTTTCTTCTAGCTGTCAGCAGGTGGACAGCAAGCTTGATTCTAGTTGTCAGCGCGTGGACAGCAAGCTTGATTCTAGTTGTCAGCGCGTGGACAGCAAGCTTTCTTCTAGCTGTCAGCGCGTGGACAGCAAGCTTGATTCTAGTTGTCAGCGCGTGGACAGAAAGTTTTCTTATAGCTGTCAGCGCATGGACAGCAAGCTTTCTTCTAGCTGTCAGCGCGTGGACAGAAAGTTTTCTTATAGCTGTCAGCGCATGGACAGCAAGCTTTCTTATAGCTGTCAGTGAGTGGACAGCAAGCTTTCTTCTAGCTGTCAGCGCGTGGACAGAAAGTTTTCTTATAGCTGTCAGCGCATGGACAGCAAGCTTTCTTATAGCTGTCAGCGCGTGGACAGCAAGCTTTCTTATAGCTGTCAGTGCGTGGACAGCAAGCTTTCTTATAGCTGTCAGCGCGTGGACAGCAAGCTTTCTTATAGCTGTCAGCGCGTGGACAGCAAGCTTTCTTATAGCTGTCAGCGCGTGGACAGCAAGCTTTCTTATAGCTGTCAGCGCGTGGACAGCAAGCTTTCTTCTAGCTGTCAGCGCGTGGACAGCAAGCTTGATTCTAGTTGTCAGCGCGTGGACAGCAAGCTTGATTCTAGTTGTCAGCGCGTGGACAGAAAGTTTTCTTATAGCTGTCAGCGCATGGACAGCAAGCTTTCTGATAGCTGTCAGCGCGTGGACAGCAAGCTTTCTTATAGCTGTCAGCGCGTGGACAGCAAGCTTTCTTATAGCTGTCAGTGCGTGGACAGCAAGCTTTCTTATAGCTGTCAGCGCGTGGACAGCAAGCTTTCTTATAGCTGTCAGTGCGTGGACAGCAAGCTTTCTTATAGCTGTCAGCGCGTGGACAGCAAGCTTTCTTATAGCTGTCAGCGCGTGGACAGCAAGCTTTCTTATAGCTGTCAGCGCGTGGACAGCAAGCTTTCTTATAGCTGTCAGCGCGTGGACAGCAAGCTTGATTCTAGTTGTCAGCGCGTGGACAGAAAGTTTTCTTATAGCTGTCAGCGCATGGACAGCAAGCTTTCTTATAGCTGTCAGCGCGTGGACAGCAAGCTTTCTTATAGCTGTCAGCGCGTGGACAGCAAGCTTTCTTATAGCTGTCAGTGCGTGGACAGCAAGCTTTCTTATAGCTGTCAGCGCGTGGACAGCAAGCTTTCTTATAGCTGTCAGCGCGTGGACAGCAAGCTTTCTTATAGCTGTCAGCGCGTGGACAGCAAGCTTTCTTATAGCTGTCAGCGCGTGGACAGCAAGCTTTCTTATAGCTGTCAGCGCGTGGACAGCAAGCTTTCTTATAGCTGTCAGCGCGTGGACAGCAAGCTTTCTTCTAGCTGTCAGCGCGTGGACAGCAAGCTTGATTCTAGTTGTCAGCGCGTGGACAGCAAGCTTGATTCTAGTTGTCAGCGCGTGGACAGAAAGTTTTCTTATAGCTGTCAGCGCATGGACAGCAAGCTTTCTGATAGCTGTCAGCGCGTGGACAGCAAGCTTTCTTATAGCTGTCAGCGCGTGGACAGCAAGCTTTCTTATAGCTGTCAGCGCGTGGACAGCAAGCTTTCTTATAGCTGTCAGTGCGTGGACAGCAAGCTTTCTTATAGCTGTCAGCGCGTGGACAGCAAGCTTTCTTATAGCTGTCAGTGCGTGGACAGCAAGCTTTCTTATAGCTGTCATCAACACGTGGGCAGCGAGCGGTCACTTCGATTTAAGGTGGAGCCGTGCGGGTGTGTTTAGTGGGAGATGGTGTCATGTAAGTGAGCTGTGACCTTAACTAAGCGGAGAAGACACAAGTAAAAGCAATAGTTTTAGAATAAAGTAATGATCACCGCAATAGATTATATCGGATTGGATTCTGTTGATCTCTGAGTGCTCTTTCATTACTTCAGGGGAAGGACAGATTTTAGTTTAATCTGATGAGGTAGTTTGATTTCTTTACTCACGTATATTTTTTTATATAGGTATTTTCTATTTTTCGTATAAGAAAATGTTACTGGATGCCTAGAACAGTCTAAGCCTATGTATTTTAAGGCTCATTGTCTTTCGTCAATAACCCAATTGATATACCGTGTAAATATGTGTAATTTCTAGAAATCTCCCGCACTCGGAGGTTTCTCCGAATGCGGGCCTCCGAATGACACCACAACAGATGCGGCGCAAATGAATATTGCAACGTGGCGAGTGATATTTATTTGTATCGCATATATAGAAAAAACACACAACGACAAAGAAACAACTTTAGACATTAAAAAATTTAAAATAAATTAATGTGAATCTATGGCCGGACTATGTAAGATATACCCGACATCCTGTTACCCAGTTTGCTGCTCCAACATTAGATCCTCTTCCTCGATCTTTGATTATTTATCTACTACTACTATATCTGTTGTAATTTAACTTTCAAACGGAAAAAACCGCACCTAAATCGGGCATTCCAAGCGGTCCATTCTTTGGGGAGCTACGAGGGAATAGACACACACACAGATACACACGTCAAACTTATAACACCCCGCTTTTTTTGTCGGGGGTTAAAAAAGAATTGACCGCGCTACCATACAAATATTCACAAATGCAAAAGTCTTCTAAATATCCGATCATTTATCGATAATGCTTTTCAAATGACCAAAGAGTTCTTTTAAAAACCGTAGCAATCTGTCTAAATTTTACAATCACAGATTAATTTATATGGCCAGTTAATATTACGAGCTGTACAATATATTACAATTTGCGGTGAAGCTGCGAGCAGGCTGCCTAATTAATATCAACTTTGTGTGCAAAATTTATCGTCTTCAAGCGATTAAACAATAATTGATCTTATTTTCTTAACTTAAAGCTGATTTTCCTTTACTAGATTTCGTTCCTAATTTTTCAAAATGTCGCTCAATTTTGAGTCTTATCTCGTATAAGTTAAGATTGAGTTTTATTCGCGGTTTATCTTAGATTGCTTTTTAAATGTTGAAAATGCAAGCTGAGCGGAATTTTATCGTGAAAGTATGAACTCCATACTTTTATAAATTTATAAATATAATATACTAGCTGACCCGGCGAACTTCGTACCGCCAACTTATCTATATGAATAAAACAAATAAACTATCCTAATCCAAAAAAACTATCCTATCTTTCAAGTTGGACCAAATTACAGATAGTTACGAAGTATACGAAGTAAGTATACGAAGTTTGATCGGTTAAGTAGTTTAGGAGTCCATCGCGGACAAACAACGTGACACGTAATTTATATATATTAAGAATATGTAGGAGATGTAGTGCAATCTGTTGACGTAGTCGTAATTCCTAGTTCCATGTATTATCGATTGATGGTTGTATCGTGTTGCATTCCTTAATGTTTGTAGTCTGTGGTGGAATTTATCAGGGATGCTAGTCTCGGTGTCTGTGTAACGATGTAGTCTGTGGTAGAATTGAGATTATTCTAGTGTGTTCATGGTCTATGGTTTTGGATTTCTGCGACGTAGATTTATCGGTTCGTTCAAGTTGCATGCTATTTGGTTGGATTGAGGATTATTATAGGATTCGTGATTTAATTGTGATAAAATGTTGGTGTAGAGTGATTATGCGATTGATGTCGGAGTGTTGCTGGCTGCATAGTGGTTGCTAGGTTCGCCGATATGGTTGTAGGCTTTTGGTTATGGCGTTGGTGCCATGGTTGGTTCTGGTTGCGATGCATTTGTGATCTGAAGTGATTGATAGTGTAATTGGTGATGCTGCGGAAAGATTGATCAGTCGTTGTGGAGTGAGTGAGTGAGTGCTGATTTGGTTATTTGGTGAGTTTGTTGCAATGTATATGCGATGTTAACGAGTTACTATTCTTTGCCTAGTGATGGGCCATGAGCGAGTTAGACAGGAGTTTTGCTTAGGGTCTTCAATGGTGGAGATGGGCAGCTATATGGGGATGGTGGAGGCTGCACTTAGGCTAGAATAGTTAGCCGGGTTTGTCTAGTTAGACCTGGAAATGTTGGGTTCCATACTTGTTATGTAACCATTACAATGTACCTCCTTTGTGAGTAGTTATTATCATTGAGAGAAGATGATTGCTGAGAATGATGTTCTGTTCTGAGATATTGTGTGATTGCCCTTAATAGACGCTCGGCCGGAGGAGAGGTGCCGTCATATAATATAACTTTTGTTTGTATTTCGTACTTCAAAATGTGGAACTATTTTTATGGATGGTTTTTAAAACTGGTACAGGTCGGAGTGATAGAATAGAATAGTAAGGTGTTTTATTCAAATAAGTAAACTTCAAAAAACTACTTTCGAATCGTAGAGTTAATCTACTCCTGTTAACGACTGTTGTATGAGTATCTTGTACTAGCTGATGCCTGCTACTTCGTCCGCGTGGATTTAGTTTTTAAAAATCCCACGGGAACTCTGATTTTCCGTCATAAAAAGTAGCTTATGTCACTTTCCCATGCAAAAAATCACATCGATTCGTAGCTCGGTTGTGGCATGACTAAAGGACAATCATGCCACAACCAAACAAAAGGAAATTAATACTAATATTATAAATGCGAAAGTGTGTTTGTTTGTTGGTTTGTCCTTCAATCACGCCGCAACAAAGCCACGCACGGATCGACGTGATTAGTTGCATAGGTATAGTTGAAGACCTGGAGAGTGACATAGGCTACATTTTACCCCGGAAAATCAAAGAGTTCCCGAGGGATTTTAAAAACTAAATCCACGTGGACGAATCGCGGGCATCAGCTAGTATATAGTATAGTAGGGATTCTCGGGTATGTAACAGGTACGACCCACGCCTAAACTCTAACTTGACCGGCTTTTGGGCAGACATTTGATATTTTTGAGCCAGCTGCGCTTGTACATTATGAGGCGAGCGCGGCGGCGGCGGGGGCGGCGAGTTGTGAAACGAGCTGGGAAATATTGCGTTTCGCTTTTAACATTAAATATTTCCATCTCATTTTGAGGTAACTCAGCTACGGGGATGTATCGCAGTTTAGCAAACAAACAGTTGGGAATCGCCTTTGAGCTCAGGAAACAGTCCAATAACCACACTGACTTCAAAGCGTATCTGTATGAATACAAACTGGCAGTAAATGTTTTTATATCGCCTGTCGCACGAAGCCACTCAACGTTACAGGTACGAGTGACAGAGACGACGCTCTACGAAGTCAAAGTTAACTGTGTATCTGTCTAGGGCTCGTATTGCACTATATAGTGTCAGGTATTGTAACTAGCTCTTTAAATGAAGATGGCCAAACCATTCAGGGTGGGGATAATTAATGGAGCAAAGCAAACAGTGTTTGGTATCGCAGACAAAGCAAGACGAGGAAGGGACGGCAGAGCAAAAGATGAGGAGATGAAACTGAAGGCAATTTGAAATTGAAAAAATTAAAGAATTGAAATTGAGCAGCAAATAGAAAAGATTGGAGGAGGCCTTTGCCAAAGGGCACGCGTACTCAAAAGTCAATAAACATAATAAAAAAAATAGTCTGTAAAACATAATATTGTATGTATTATTGTTATTTGATAAGGCATTAGCGATGGGCGTTTCTCCACTAGCCGGCAAGAGCGCGGCAGCCGGGGAAAACAAATGTATGAAGCCGGTGCCGTCGCCGTTGCAAGTAAGTTAAAAAAACATGCCCAAAAATTTCATATATTTATACGTCCGCCGGCTGCCGTGCCGTTGCCGTTGCCGTGCCGGCCTAGAGGATAAACGCCCAATAATAAATCAGATATAACTGCCGCGAGATAGATGTGACGCAATTATTAGGCTAACGCTGCAAGTCTCTACAATAATACATACATAAACATAATTAAATAATTTAGGGCCTGTATGTCGGATAGTCTAGCCGTAAATTTTGTCACTTTCTTACTTTATGTCAAGTGACAAAGACAAAATATGCGAATAAGCTATCCGACACTTATCAGAAGGTGGTGAAAATGGCCTTAAATGTAAAAAAATCTTTTCAAACAACCGCCTTCAAACTCCCGCTTTACTACATTACATTACACACACACACTATACAAAGTATTTAATTTATTGTTGATATTTTAAAAACCGCTCGACCGATTTCAATAAAATTTATATGGGACCACCTGGGGGAGTATACCCTTACAAACAAAAAAAAAATTTTCAAATCGGTTCAGGTGTATTCGAGTAATCCGTGGATCCGTGATAACCTCCTCCTTTTTTGAAGTCGGTTAATTGCAAGAAAAAAGTTACCCGACTACGGAAAATTGGATGTAACATTCGTCATGTTGATTTTGTTCGTATAAAATATTATGGGTATTTACCCGCGGTACTACCGGTGGTCCTACTGGTAGTGGTAGTACTACGGGTTTTTTTTAATTTTTATTTTAAACGATGACAAGCTAGTCCTTGACTGCGATCTCACCTGATGGTAAGTGACGATGCAGTCTAAGATGGTAGCGGGCTAACTTGGAAGGGGTATGGCAGTGAACATTCAACACATACCCCTAATTGGTTTCTACACGCCATCGTGCCGGAACGCTAAATCGCTTGGCGGCATGACTTTGACAGTAGGGTGGTAACTAGCCACGGCCAAAGCCTCCCACCAGACCAGACAGAGACAGAGACAATTCAGAAATTATAAATTCCCAAATTGACCCCGCCGGGAAACGAACCCGAGACCTCCCAGTTATAAGACAACAGCGCTCACCACTGAGCCAGGGAGGTCGTCAAAATTGTTTAAATGTAGCCGCCGCGTTGGAAAATTCTTAAATAGTCACATACAATGATAGACTGCTAAATGCATAATACTTCCTTTTTGCCATAGTCGGGTAAAAACACCTACATTTTTAGAAGTCGATTAAAAAGAAGAAGCATTATTATGCAAAAAAATAAAGAGGTCATTTTTTTCCCTTTTATGAGAGAGAAAGAATCTGTAGACAATAAATAAATTGTGCAAAGAATCTTTTGCTCTATTTACTTTCATATTAATAAATTATTGAAAATGTTTTACCAGGTGCCTGTGATTTCTTTCAACAAAAACTCCCAACGAAACAGGTCCTAAATTATTTATTTTGTAATAAAATATTTGAAACAAAAACGGAAGGTTAATTTTTTTCTAGACAATGGGCCGACCTCCGCCTGCCGAATTAGAAAAATTATTCCGTTATTCTGCTCATTATTTTTACCCAACAGCTCAAGGTAGGGTATTGTTTTTCGAGCGTACGAAACGAAATTAAACAGTACATTTTATTGCTCACCAAATAAAAAAAAATGTAAGTATTTTTGTATCTATTTTTTTGTCACGCTCTGCCACGGGATTTTCTTACAATGATTGCTACAGTGACGACCGCAATCGCCTCCGATTGATAAAATAAATCGATTGTATTTAAAGAACTATACATATTTATATCTTGTTGTGCCTGCGCAATTGTAATTTTTGTTGGTGTTTTCTATAAACTTTTATTTAAAGATTAGCCTTGAATGGTTAATCTTGAAATAAAAGATTAACCATTGAAATATTAAGAACGCTGCAACTTCAAGATAGGAAAGGAAAAATCGGAGGAACATTCTTTTGCGGTAAAAAATTGTTTAATATAAACGAGATTGTTCTACAATTTTCGAGATCCAGGGCCTGTTTCACCATTTGCCAATAAAGGTCTGATAGCCTATCTACAACTTATCTGACGAATAGCGTTCTGTTTCATAAGTAGGTATCTGATAAGTCAATCAGGCAGTTAAACTCAAAAGATATCACACAGATTTATCCAGCAGATAATTTATATGTTAGAAATAATATATCAGGCACTTTATCAGCAGGTGGTGAAACAGGCCATTAAAATTATTTCCTAGGACATAATTTTAAAATCTGTAGATATATATTTAAAAAAAAAATATTATTAAAATGTGTTCTTCGACTGATGATCAAAGGCTTGGTTGTAATCATACATTACCTTATGGAATGGTGGACCACTTGGTGACCAGAACGCTGGTAGTTTAGCCATAGTTAAAAAAATAAGTTTGGCCATTCAGTAGGGTAACCCAGCCAACTGGGTAAATATAGGTGTACGTTTCCGCGTTCCAATGGTTTGGGTGATATTCTATTCATTTTTCATAATTTTTGTTCATTTATTGATTCATTATTTATTTATTGGAACGAAGTTCCTTTTGGGACTGTTTGGCGGATGGAGGCTAGACGAAAAAAAGTGTAAGAATTTACCGCCACGACACTTGTTGCCTTCGTTTATTAATCACCTTCCATTAACGCTTTGGCAGAGTAGCGGAGCGAGCGTAGGAGTGAAACTGTCGGTTCGATGGTTCGAATCCTGACTTCAGATTATTATTTTTATGTTTATTTTATTGGAACGTAAGTTCCTTATCGCGCGGTACGGAAGGGGGCTAGACGGAAAAAATTAAGGAACCGACACTCGACATATTTTTGAAACCGACACTTTTTTGTTGAATGTGAATTTTGCATTGTGTTCGGTATTTTCGCGATACAACATTAGATAGGTAAGTTATAAAAAATTAGGGAAAGGTTCCACATGTAGAAATTGTTTAAAACAAAATTGAAAATGGAAAATTCAGTCTGTCGAGCTGGGATTCGAACCATCGACGTTGAACTTTTAGGCGACTGCCGGAGCCACTAGGCTACGGAGACCTAATGTTGTATCGCGAAAATACCGAACACAATGTAATCGAAAGGAACTATGTTCCATCCGGGTGTCCCTTGACACCTCTCAAGTTTTTTTTTATTAAATATAATATTAGGTACCTATTCCCAGAAAACCTACATTATTATAATTTACGACGTAACATCGACGTTTCATTATGCCCAATTTAATTTCATCGAAGATACACATCGAGCGAGTTCGTCTTTAATTAAAATTATCAAAGCAATTTTCCCCACTTTTCGACTTCCATTGTTAGCGGAATTATTTATGAACTGGAATCACTTTTGGCTTCTTCCGGAGTAAATTGGCTGTAATAATGATAGGCCTTAGTGTATTACTTAAAAAGAGAAAAGTTATCTACTTGTTGAAAAAATTGCTGTTTTTAGGGTTCCGTACCCAAAGGGTGCCAAGGGGACCCTATTACTAAGCCTCCGCTGTCCGCCCGTCCGTCCGTCCGTCCGTCCGTCTGTCAGCGGGCTATGTGGGATGTCATTGTCTAGAGCTCATTAAGTGGAGTTGAAATATATATTTTTTTATTTTTTAGCTATAAAAATGAAGAAATGGCAGGCTGTAAAAATTTTCGGTTTTAGGCCAATTTTGTTAGGGGGTCTATCTCAAAAACTAAACTAGTCAAAAACTACTTTATAGTGTATTTAAACAACAAATACTGAAAACATCGATTTATAATGCGGTTGGTAAGTTGTGACCAAAACAAACGAGCATTTTTTCCAAATATAGTAATTTAGTACTTTCTAAGAACGAAAAAAAGAAGATATCTAAATATGTATCTAGTTAAAAAAAAAATGTGGTTTTATGTACGGAACCCTAAAAGAGCGAGGCCCGACTCGCACTTGGCCGATTTTTTTGATAATATAATACATACTATCAAGCCATCTAGAGATTTCTAAACGACTTGAAAGAGTGATTCCTAAAAAAGATAATACACAAACTCTCACTAAAAAAATTTAAGTATAATTTAAAAGTACACACATTAAAACGACCTTATCAGTACACTTCAAGAGAACTTGTTATAGAAAATTGTAAATAAATAACCCAGTAAAGGTATTGAATCTCATACAAACAAAAAAGATCACCTGATACAACGGTTAGGACAAATTCCACAGCTCAATACTGATTTTACGATCAGACACCGTGAAATGATGCTCAAGGATTTCCCATCAAATTTAGTCTTCACAACCTTCTTTGAGGGCTTATGAGACGGTCATTTGAACCGATATAAAGGTTCTGCTACATGCGACCAATAATAAAATAAATAGCAGTATACATTTACTCATGAGATTTTAGGATTCTTATAATTGTTGAACAAGGGTAAAAGTTAAAAAAAACTGTAACCTGACTACGGAAAAGTTGATGTAACATCAGTCATATTGATTTTGTTCGTATAAAATGTAGCCAATGTCATCCGAACTATCATAAAGAATCGATTGACATATATGTCAATATAATATGTGTGATATATCACACATCAAAATCGGTTCAGTAGTTTATTCGCTACGGTGGAACATTCGTAAATAGCCACATACACACATACATAATATATACATAGACTGTTAAAATTATAGCCCTTCCTTTTGGCTTTGCCATTGTCGGGTAAAAACGAATATTGTCTGCATCCATATTGGAGCATAGCTGAGTGGGATACACACATACGCCATTAATCTCTTACGCGCCCGTGGTCCATGTCTTGAAGCATTAGTTGGCCTAGTGCTGTAGTTAAGGCCCTTCGTACACAAGGCTACGCAAATTTTCGATACTCTTTGCGTACGAAGGGCCTAAGACTGAGTCTCCACGGAGCGGTTTTCACCCGCGCCCGCAGCGGTTGCGGGCTCGCTATTACTGCGACCGCCGCGGGCGCAAACCGCGCCGTGTGGAAATTGTTGCTTCATTTTCCATACAAATCTGCATTCTACGGAGGCCGCGGGCCCGCAACCGCTGCGAACGCGGGCCGCGAACCGCGCCGTCGAAACTCAGTGTAAGAGTTCTACTTTCTCGGATACTTCTACCATCAAAGACGTGCGACGTGCCGCAAAGCAATTTAGCGTTCCGGTACGATGGCGTGCAGCAAACCCTATTAGGTGTATGAATTTAATTCACACTGCCATTAATTGTAATGAAGTTGGACCGCATTTTAGACTGCGTTATCATTTACAGTCATCGAATACACAAGAACTTTTATTGAACTTTTTATTCATCTCTTGGTGAGATCAGACCTTTACAGTGTACACAATAACGCAACACGAAGCCGGCTTAAGATTCCAAGTATTAAAATCTCCAGACAAATTTGATGTTGGGAGTCGTGTTTACAAGGATTAATCGGATATCTTTATTTCCTTAGCATTTCAATTTGATGGCATCTCGTTTACGATTGAATCGTATCCCAATATTATTGAGGTTTGGATATCGGAGAAGATTGGAAATATTTTTAAAGAGCAGAGCTTTTTCGATATACTTGAAGACCTCCTTGAAGTACAAGCATGCTTTGCCTTTATAAAAAGAGGTTTAGTTTTATTAAAAAAAAGTGCAAATCTTTTTTATTAATGGCGATTATTTATTGATTACGGGTGTTTAGAAGAAAGAAGAAATAGAGAAATATTATAATTTATAATGTATTTATTAGATAGGAAAGAAAAATAAGTAATTATTTTTTGACAATAAAGGCTTTATTATTATTATTTATCAGTCAGAAAGGTCAGGACAAACATAGGAAAATTAAATATGCTTCTGAAAGCCTATCGAAAAAACTCCAATATGACTTTCTCATTCATTAGTTCGGATTACTTTTCCGTCTAAGACAGCGAGGTACAGACGAAGTTAACGAGAACGAAACTGATGTACCGAATAAAACAACATGTTGCAACGTGTTGCTCCAAGCTATAAACATGAAAGGAGTATAAAGGTGAATGATGGAGGATACAGCCATTACAGCGGAGAGCGATGGGGCGCGATGTCTTGACATGTATACAGTGTCAAGAGAAATCCTGCTATTTACACTTAACTGTGCTACCTTTGAACCGATAAACTTCTTGACTAATTAAATTTAAAATAACAGGGCAAGTAAAGAACTAAATAATGTGATAGTACTTAACTACAATAAACATTGAAAAATAATATTTTTTGTCCCATCTAAGTAGGGCAATAATATTCATTCATTATAGTTTATAAATATTAATTAAGTGTAGGTGGAATAAATATATCAAACTAGCTGATGCCCGCAACTTCGTCCGCGTATATTTAGTTTTAAAAATCCCTCGGGAACTCTTTGATCTCTCTTTTCCGGGATAAAAAGCCTAAAAAGCCAATGCCACTCTCCAGGTTCTCAATTATACCCATGCGAAAAATCACGTCGATCCGTGGCTCTGTTGCTGCGTGACCAACAACCAACACGCTTTCGCATTTATAATATTACTAGCTGATGCCCGCGACTTCGTCTGCGTGATTTTAGTTTTTAAAATGCCTCGGGAACTCTTTGATTTTGCGGGATAAAAAGTAGCCTGTCACTCTCCAGGTCCTCAACTATAGGCACCCCTGCAAAAATCACGTCACGAATCACGTCGATCCGAAGCTCTGTTCGGACGTGATTGAAGGAGAAACCAACATACTTACGCATCTCATATCATCACGAGAGATCTCAGAGAACATACATCCAACCATCCATACATCATACTACATCTATCCATATATCCGTATACTACATCTATCCATAAATTCATCCTTACGAACTTTCACATTAATAATATTAGTAGGATTAGTAGGATATGATATAGGTAATGTAGTTATAGTTAGGAAAAGGAGGATACAAACAATCATAAATACAAACATACATACATGCATGCATGCATACATGCATACATACATACATACATACATACATACATACATACATACATACATACATACATACACACACACATACATACATACATACATACATACATGCATACATTCATACATGCATGCATGCATGCATATTGGCGAATAATTTAGGGAACTGTTTGTTTTCCCGGGATAAAGAGTAGCTGTTGTTACTTTTCAGGTCTCCAACTATGCCTACCCAAAAAACCACGTCAATATCTAACTACCTTGCCCCATAATTGAAGGATAAATAAATATGTGAAAAGTAGCATAAGTACTAATATCCCGCAGGAACCGTTTGTTTTCCCGGAATAAAAAGTAGCCTTTTCACTTTTCAGGTCCTCAACTATGCCTATTCAAAAACCATGTCAATCTGTAACTCCGTTAGCGCATAATTGAAGGATAAATATGTGAAAGTAGCAAATGAATATCCTGCGGGAACTGTTTGTTTTCCCGGAATAAAAAGTAGCCTTTTCACTTTTCAGGTCCTCAACTATACCTATTCAAAAAACCATGTCAATCTGTAACTCCGTTAGCGCATAATTGAAGGATAAATATGTGAAAAGTAGCAAATGAATATCCTGCGGGAACTGTTTGTTTTCTCGGAATAAAAAGTAGCCTTTTCACTTTTCAGGTCCTCAACTATGCCTATTCAAAAAACCATGTCAATCTGTAACTCCGTTAGCGCATAATTGAAGGATAAATATGTGAAAAGTAGCAAATGAATATCCTGCGGGAACTGTTTGTTTTCCCGGAATACAAAGTATCCTTTTCACTTTTCAGGTCCTCAACTATGCCTATTAAAAAAAAACACGTCAATCTGTAACTCCGTTGGCGCATAATTGAAGGATTAATATGTGAAAAGTAGCATACGAATATCCCGAGGGAATTGTTTGTTTTCCCGGGAAGTAGCCTTTTCTCTTTTCAGGTCCTCAAATATGCCTATCCAAAAAACCACGTCAATCTGTAACTCCGTTGGCGCATAATTGATGGATAAATATGTGAAAAGTAGAATACTAATATCCCGCAGGGACCGTTTGTTTTCCCGGGATAAAAAGTAGCCTTTGTTATTTTTCAGGTCCTTAACTTTACCTGTACAATAAAACCACGTTGATCTAAAACCCCATTGCGCGAATTTGGAAGGACAAATGCGTAAAAAATAGCGAAGCTATCCCGCAGGAACTGTTTGCTTTTCCGGGATAAAAAGTAGCCTATGTGCTATTCCAGACATTAATCTATGTCTGTGCCAAATTTCAGCAAAATCGGTTCATTTGTTGTCGCGTTAAAGAGTAACAAACATCCATCCATCCATCCATCCATCCAAACATCCAAACATCCATCCTCACAAACTTTCGCATTTATAATATTAATAGGATAGGATAGTATGATAGTATGATGATGAACGTAGCTAATAGGTATGTTTTGATAAAAAAAAGGCTAGTAATGACAGACAGTCGTCTGTAAGGTAAATGGTCCGAAATCTAAACACACTAGGGTTTAGTTCCACTTTTCCGAAACGAACCGCTAAGGTGTGGGACGCTCTTACGGCGTCCGTGTTTCATGGCACGTATAACATGAGTACTTTCAAGGCAAGAGTGGATGGGCATCTTCTAGGCAAGTGCTCTCTAACTTAGACCTCAGCAGTGCTTTCCATTATTGATTGCGAACCGCAAGCATATCATGCAATTAAAAAAATAAGCTTGTCTTTAAGATAAGTTTCTTTACGTTTCATTAATTACGTGAAACTTACAACCAGGGTACGGCCTGGATTTGTCAAATTATGACGTTTATGCACCCGTACAGAATAAAAGATATCTTCGGGTTACTTGAGATTGCCACGTTGGGTTTCAAGTAGACTAAATGTAGCACGCCTATTACTGAAAGACATTGTTCACAAGGGAGACCCCAAAGCGCACCTGTCTGCAAATCTCAACAATAACTGAGAAACGCTGAGAGCAAGTTTAGGGCTCTCGGCGACTACGGATTTCATTATGATGAATACACGCCCTCAGTGAGTCAAGTGACACTACAAAAGATGTCAGAGAGCTTTAAGATATATATCTTGTTTCCTAACTAGGATGACGAAAGTTCTCATATCATAGCGCAGTTTTTGTTATTTACTAACCTGTATCCAAAATAATTGGACGGGCACGCCATCGCATAATTGCGACGTCTGTACAAACATCTTTCTGCACCATCATGAGGCTCATGACCTATTTCCATTAATGCCTAATGGTAGGGGGTTTTATTTTTTATAATATTAAAAAGAATATTGACTATGTTGGACACGACTAATTTTCACCCAGCACCTTGCATCTACATCTATCGGCTCTCCAAGCTATGTACTTTGCTCCACAATAAGCTATGTCCGAAATGGCGGCGGTAAGTCATAAAGACTGTACGAGTGCTTTGCGATAAGGATCACAATGATCTTCAACTTATAGTTTTTTTTAACAAATAGGCTTGTGCTTGACGACAATCAACGCTGGAAAAAACTGATCAAGTCTAGGTTGGAGCGCACTTGCCTAGAAAATGTCTATTCACGCTTTCCTTGAAGGTACTCAAATTATTGGTGACCGGAAACACGGATGCTGGAAGGATGTTCCACGCCTTAGCGGTTCGTTTCAGAAACGCTGGCGTGTGAGGGAGGCACAAGGTTGTTAGTCTCCTGAGCGCATATTCCGAACTATATCTGATAGTTAATACCAGAAAGAATCGGCCTTCAAAAAATCGGACGACTTTCAGGTTGACACCTAAATATAGCCCTTCTATTTACGCCATTTAGGATGATAACACAATAAAATAAATAACGTACTTCGAGAGTATAAAGAAAAAAAATCTCCATTATCCAATTTCTGTCGAGATATACAAAGACAATGAGACGCGATATTGATGCCGTTCCACCAAATTGAGTTATGCCCCGACAAAATGGCCGCCATGGCAACGTCAATGTTATTTCCGCCGCTAAATCAGAAACAAAAATAAAGATCTCATTTAATGCTGCGTCATAGGATAAATCTGTTCACTTCCTGAAAATGCTCGAAATTATATCTACTTATATAATATATTTTATTATTATTTACTAGATAATACTTGCGACCTCGTCTGAGTGGATTTAGGTTTATTATTAAAATCACGCGGATACTCTTTGATTTTTCGGAATGAAATATATAATAATATATCCGTCTTCGTGATGGCTATTATAGGTGTCACTCAGCTTTTAGGCTTAACAATTATGGATAACAAAGCCTATATTGATATAGGCTTTGTTATCCCTAATACCAACAGTAATAGTTTTTTTACAAAAGAGCATATAATTCTCTACTGCCTGTGAGAAAAAAACATCCTGAGGAAACTTGCATGCCTGAGAGTCCTCTATAATGTTCTCAAAGTGTGAGTGTGCAGTCTGCAAATTCCGCACTTGGTCAGCGTGGTGGTATAATGACTTAACCCCTTCTCATTAATGAGGAGTAAAAAGTCTGTCTCTTCTTGCGAAGAGTCGAGGGCTGTGGTCTTACGAGTCGGTGATTCCCAGTTAAATTCCTCGCAGAGTGTATTTGTGAATTTATATTTTTTCGCATAGAATTTTCCGTAGAGTACATAAATAAACTTACTATTTCATTCGTCACACGTTTACGCTGGCCATAATGTTACCCGTTCAGCAAAGTATCAAATGTAACGAGGGTCCTAAGTACCCCCACGTTTTACATCCATTACCGGGGATAAGAGAAAGGTGTGAGTTAACCCTTAGATCTGACCTATTTTGTACCGTCCGTCGTTTGCTCGCATAACTTTAACTGATGGATGATCTGTCTGTTCTTTGATGGATTTCGTGAGCCATCATATTATTATCAAACCTCACAGTAAAAGTATAAAACTAAGTATAATAGGTACTTGTATTAAGGACATACATTCTATGTTTACGATTTTTGTTTCACAGAGCCTTCCCTTAAAAGATAAGAAGAGAGGTAGATATTAAAACAGTTGCATTAGTCGTAGGCATTGTTATGTTGTGTAAAACGCCCTCCCGGCATCCTTGTTTCCTGCCACGTATAACTTGTGCTTGAAGGCGACAGTGAATAGGCATCTTCTAGGCAAGCGTGCTCCAACATAGCAATTATCGCTCAACATCACGCATATAAGAACCTGCCTAAAAGTATGTTTTGAAAAAAAAAATAAGCAGTGAATTTGTCTTCTATTATTTCTGTTACATTCCACTACAGTTATTTGTAAGTTAGGTTACGATGGGGCTGGCGTGTAAGTGTCTGACGAGTCTCTAAAAAAAATAGATAATAAGCAGTCTTTGTGTTTCACTGTCCGTACAGGTTTTAAGATTTCCCAAATACAAATACCCATCAACTTATTGTAAGGGTGATCTATAGATGGCACTATTACTCAGCTCAGACTCAAGACTGAGTGAAAACGAGACAGATTTATGTCGGAAGATATTTGTGTCTCATTTTAATTCTATATTGAGTCTTGAGCAGAGCCAGAGTACGATCTGTAGATCTCAGCCTTGGTCATTAGCATTAGATGAAGGAGATGTAGAAATTGACACTCTATGCCCGTTTGTCTTGTATTGGTTGACTTCCAAACCTACCTTTTTACTTTCTTCAGACAGTGACAGTGAGTAAAGGGTAAAAAAACTTTTTTCACACACAACAATTAAAATAAACCAGCCAAGTGCATGTCGGGCCACGCACAGTGTAGGGTTCCGTAGTTGAAAGTCTCAACATACATTTTGAGTTCCATGGTTTAAATACTATAATATACTACAAAATATGCAACTTACACTACGTGTAATATCTAACTTAGAAAAACCGATATAACTCCTTCACTAATGAACCCTACTTAGCCGTGATAGTTTTCCTTTAAAATTCATTATATATACTACTGCTGTGAATTTACTTGTATCCTATATACAACCATTTAGCTGGCACAGGGGGGGGGGGGACACTTGACTCTAATAAAATTTAGCACTTTAAAATATCATATTTCACAAACGGATCCCTGAATTGAAAAATGGTGTTCTCACACCCACAACGTTTTTGAAAGACCTATTCAACGACACCCCACACTATGGGATAGATGAGAAAAAAAAAATTCATCCCCACTTTACATGTAGGGGAGGTACCCTAAAAAAAATATTTTTCACAATTTTAATTCACCACTTTGTCGGCGTGATTGATATTTATACCCCTGTCAAATTACAGATTTCTAGTACCAATAGTCTCTGAGCTAAACCGCGGACAGACAGACAGACAGACAGACGGACGGACATGGCGAAACTATAAGGGTTCCTTGTTTACTACGGAACCCTAAAAACTGTCCGTTTCTGTATCGTCTTGGATAAAAAGGTAAGGTATACAAACTCAAACCGTGTGTATAGGTAGTGTTTAACAATATAAATTTCTAAATTGCAATTTGCAGTCGAGATAACAGCGTGGCATCGTAAAGCGTGCGTATCGAGGCTCCAACACGAAATTAATATAAAGAGAAGCTGTTTTCTTATGCAGATTACTAGTATAAAAATGGGTTTTATACCTTATGAAAAATCTCAAGTTATTTTGAAACTAAGGCTTTTTAATTTTAACTTTTCAATGATCAAGATTTTAGATCAGAAAATGTCATCATTTTCTACAATATAAATTTATTATAGACTGATGAACACATAACGTCTTCTTTATCTTGCGCAGTCAGTTAAAAAGTTTTCCGTGCGCTTCTTGCGACTTTTATTAAATCACCCATTAAGTATATTATTAAAAGTATTAATAGTATTTTATTTTATTTAATAGTACTATAGTAATTAATAATTTAAAAATAGTAAGTTTGCTGCAACACTGATTTATCTTAAAAATCCCGTTTTACTCAAAAAACGTGTCTAAAGGTTTCAAAATTTTAAAAATCTTATTTTTGATTTTATAGTAGTCTTCCTTGAATTTACTTTTCAATTAATGTATCTAGTATTTATAGAGCATGAAACGGCGTTTTTTTTTTAATATTACCTATCACTTTTTCGTTTCGAGCAAAAATGCAAATGAGCGAACGCCTTTGACTAGTCAATTTTGATTGCGTATAATGAAACTCTTGAACTCTTGCATGTAGGCCTGCTCTGTTTTGAAGGGTAAATATTTTCATAGTAAATGTAAATCAAGATCATCACAGGAACAACATAGAGTAGCATCCTAATTCCTTCTTGTTTATATTTGATTTAGGGATGAGAAGGGTTTTATCACAAAGCTCAGATATGGAACTCCGGAGACCTCTGAGAGCGTTGGTGTGTCTGTAAACAGGCTTAGAGCTACCTTCCTTTTGTAGCCGACGGGGTTATACTGAAAATATTTTAAAAGGAGATTGTCTAACGCCACAAGAGTTGCATTTTTATGTTAAGGACATTCAGATGACGTCTGCAGCATCTGTCACATTTTAGAAATACTGTGCTTAGATAATATTTGCTATACGATATCCTGGAGGTTTTATTTTTTAATCTTATTTATTTTTAATCCTGGAGGATTTAACTTGCGATTTATGGAGGATTTAACTTGCGATTTAAAGAAAAGTGAAAAGTACCGTGTAGCGTTTATACACCAAGTTGTGGGTACATACAAATCAGACAGGCGCATAAATACAAGAAACCACTGCACGCGTCAACCAGTTGGGCACCTACCATTGACAGAGCAGCACGTCAGTGCGGGTTTGTGTGTTATCTCTATCTACATATTATAGTAGGTATACGAGTTTACTACAGTATATTACATACCGCAATAGAAACAAGATTAAAGATAGATTGCATAAAATAGGAACCGGCCGTATATCATAGAATAGAATAGAAATGTTTTTTATTCAAATAAACTTTTTTACAAGTGCTCTTGAATCGTCGATGAGTCTACCACTGGTTCGGAACGCCGTTCCTGCCGAGAAGAACCAGCAAGAAACTCGGCAGGGCCATCAGGGCGTATACTACTAACGCTTCAAGCAGTATTATGTCAATTTTGTTTTCGATTGATGATTCCAAAAATATCAACCTGTAAGGTTGTCATTATATGACAAACACAATATTCCTAACACAAAGAGAACGTGATATCGCTGTAGGTTTGTTCAATTGGAATAATTTCAAGTCGTATTTTTGCATGCTTTGGTTTTTCACAAAATCGATTGGCACCAATTTGAATAATTACTTTGACTAGGTAACATAATATCTGCAACTGTGCCAACGAATTCCCTCGCAATTTATAATACATGATGGAAAAATAAATAATAAAATATATTCTTTGTGTTTTTCTAAAACATCGATGGTTCTAATTCACTTGTACACTATCTCTGAATTAAACTATACTTTTCTGCACGGAACATTGTGTAGGTACAGAACTATTTTTAAACATGTCCATTAAGTTTAGATACTGTGTATGTACAACAAATTAAAACCTTTGTATTTACTTTGTAATTTTTTTAAAAAACATTAATAGATACAGTTTTTTAAGGAGATCACGCTAAAACCATAAGTATCTAGGTCTAGGGTGATTTCCTTAAAAAACTTACGTCCATGCATACCTATGCATGAGGAAGTTGTACCAACTATTCAAAATTATTTCCATTTTTTATTAAACAATACCAGTCCACTAACAAAAATGCAGGGATCAACTAGTTGTACTTAAACGTTTTTTCGGTTACGAACAAAGCGTCAATCGCATATTATATATCTTTACATTGAATCTTCCAATAAAAACATAAGACGTTACGAAACTCAGCCATGACCCATGGCGCTTTCAAGATCTCACTGAAAGCATTGGTGTGTCTTCAAATAAGCTCAGCAAAACCTTCTGCTCGTTGCCTTAGGGGTTTTAGGGAAATATTAAAGCAGAAAAAATTCAAAACGTTATCCAGGGGACTGAAAAAACATACAATGTTATTATATTTTGGGATCAGCGAGAACGTGATATCATTGTTTGTTGTCTTTTCATTTGGGAATGAATTAGTACCATTTAGATTAGTTATATTTTATTTTAGCAACTTTTTTATTTGTGTTTAAAATTGTGTCCCACTCCAAATAAATTAAGAAGTTCATGTCATCGAAACACCATTAACGTCTCATCGGTGTTTGGAATCAAAACCGACGACTTGGATCGGTAATTATTTACTTCATAGTATACTGAGATTCTTTCCTGAGCATAATATTCTACTTCCTACTAATATTATAAATGCGAAAGTTTGTGAGGATGTATGGATGGATAGATGTTTGTTACTCTTTCACGCCACAGTGAATCAACCGATTTGGCAAAAATTTGGAATAGTGATAGCTCATACCCAGGATTAACACATTTTATCCCAGAAAATTAAGAAGTTCCCGCGGGAATTAAAAATTAATCCACGCGGACGAAGTCGCAGGCATCATCTAGTAATGTCATAACTCGAAAAAGAAAACAAAAATATTTTACGGTAGCTAGCTAAGACCAAAGCCTCCCAAGTATACCAGATCAGACCACAAACAATTCAGAAATTATAAATTACTAAATTGCTCCTGTCGGTATTAAACCCGAATACATTTCAGTTAAAAGACCATGGCACTCACAACTGCGCCAGGGAGTTCATCTAAATATAAAATGTGTGCAGTATAAATTGATATCTAAAACAAAAGCTGCAGATAAGAGCCCACTCAGCGCAAAACTCCGGGATACGTGATGCCGCTGAGATCGCACTGTTCAAAGCGTCGATGTGTCTACTGTCTGCTAATAGAGCAAGATCCCAGTGCCGCCAGACCTAAGTTATTTTCTCAGCAATTATTTGTGTACGATAGAGTACTGTTCGAATGTTCTTTCAGTATATGCGTACCAACTAGATTGTGCCGACGGCCAATTTCCAGATACCAGGTGCTAAAGGTAGGTAAAAACTAGAATAACTTATCTTAAATTCTCAGGGCTGATTTTCATATATGTTTTAAAGAATATTGTAAAAATTAATAAATTAATACTGCCAGACGCTTACCGCCGGCGGTTACTTTAGCCAGACGCTTTGAAGGTCCCAAAAAAATATATAATTTAAGTTAACTTATATTCTCAGTTCTGATTTTTATACATGATACTCAGGGAACTATTGCGATAATAATATCGCAACACTACAGATAACTGTAAGCTGCCAGACCTATTGGAAGGGTCAAACATCCCCCCAGACACACATTATGCGTCCCCATATGTATGAGCGCTAGAACATGATTCACTTGTTTAAGTGTGTGAGAGATAATATCATCATACTATAATATTATAAATGCGAAAGTGTGTTTGTTGGTTTGTCCTTCAATCACTCTGCAACAGAGCTATGGATCGACGTGATTTTTTGCCTGGGTATAGCTTAGGATCTAGAGAGAGAGAACTATTGCAATATCTTCTGCAAGCTATACCCAGGCAAAAAATGACGTCGATCCGTAGCTCTGTTGCAGAGTAATTGAAGGACAAACCAACAAACACACTTTCGCATTTATAATATTATAGTATGATGATATTATCTCTCACACACTTAAACAAGTGAATCATGTTCTAGCGCTCATACATATGGGGACGCATAATGTGTGTCTGGGGGGAAGATTGACCCTTCCAATAGGTCTGGCAGCTTACAGATAATATCGCAATAGTTCCCTGAGTATCATGTATAAAAATCAGAACTGAGAATATAAGTTAACTTAAATTATATATTTTTTTGGGAGCTTCAAAGCGTCTGGCTAAAGTAACCGCCGGCGGTAAGCGTCTGGCAGTATTAATTTATTAATTTTTACAATATTCTTTAAAACATATATGAAAATCAGCCCTGAGAATTTAAGATAAGTTATTCTAGTTTTTACCTACCTTTAGCACCTGGTATCTGGAAATTGGCCGACGGCACAATCTAGCTGGTACGCATATACTGAAAGGACATTAGAACAGTACTCTATCGTACACAAATAATTGCTGAGAAAATAACTTAGGTCTGGCGGCACTGGGATCTTGGACCATAACAGGCTTAGCGATACCTCTCGTTTTATTTGCGCGGTTATATAGAGATACATTTATATACGCAGAGATGAATATAAAGTTTATATTGCGTATATAATTAAACCCTCGAAATAGTAGGAAACTTGTTTATATCTGAGATATAAAACATGTTTTGTTTATTCGAATTTATACAAAGAAATAAAATAAATTGATTGTATGTGTCTGTGATTTCGTAATAATGCCTCTTATTGTCCCAGGAATTTTAAGATTTTGTGATCTACGTCGTGACCCTTAAAATTCAATTTTAATTTAATTTATTATTATTGAATAGGAATCCCACGTTGATTATAATGTGTCAACTTATTTTCTAGGAGGTAGTTTTTAAGTATTTAGTACTAGATAGTAGTTCTTTAACACCCTTTAGTCTGGTTCAAAGTCGGTTTACTTACATGGGTTACTTTTCCATTTATTCCACCTTTTCACATTAATGTGTGCATAGTTTATTTTTAATTAAGATCAGATTTATTTTTCTGTAAATTAATTATTATCAAACTGTTTGATTCATCGATGACTCTTTCGCAATGTTGCTACAACCTATTTTTCAATTTACCCATGTCAATTGACTTATTGAACAGACTCTACCTTAATAGGTATATTGTATATTAATATATACACCTATTAGTCTGTTTGGTACTATCAGTAAAGCCCTTTGAGTAATAAACCAACACTAAAGCCTGCTTTTCAGTTGTATAGTCGACGTCAAAAGTCCATACATAGCTTAAAGGCTAAACCCTGCGCAAGCAATGCTGTGTACCTATCACTCGCATGCTCACTCACACAAAGAAATATTATCTATCAAATAATCAACCTTAAGTCAATAACATAATAACACGAACGATTTCAGTTCAATACTTGTAAGTGTGTGTGACAGACTGCATGCAAGGCAACTTGTTGTACATCACGGAACGTACTCGTATTTTCCAAGTCGGTGTGACTTAAAGGTAATGCAACTAATAGTAGTAAATTACTTTTATATTAGAGTGTAACCAATCCTTTGCCCATGTAGACAGTCTAATTAAAAGACAGTCTAACTTGGATTGCTCGTTACTTTTAACAAGTTCGACCGTCTCGGAGGAGCTCCCGTTAGACACACAGATGTGTTTTTTTTTCTTTTTATAGATAAATGGGAGCATTAGCGCTTAGCAGAGTACCCACTCGGCTTGCTTCCCAAGAGGGGTATCGAAGCATAACAGGCTGGGAGTATTTTAAAGTGCAAAAGGGATTTCAATTCTGCTTTTTTGAACGTTATTTTCATTGTATCTTAATTTACGGAATTCAATTTTATGTTTTGTTTATTAATGTTGTTCCATGTGTGTTTTATATATTAGGTTTATGCGTTTTGAAGGGAAACCAGAGTAGCAGCAGTGATAGCCTAGTGGTTAGGACTGTGGTCTGCTATTCGGGGGGTCGCAGGTTCGATCCCGGGTACGCACCTCTGACTTTTCGAAGTCAAGTGCGTTTAAGCAATTAAATATCACTTGCTTCAAGGTGAAGGAAAACATCGTGAGGAAACCTGCACACCTGAGAGTTCTTTATAGTGTTCTCGAAGGTGTGTGAAGTCCGCCAATTCGCATTGGGCCAGCGTGGTGGACTATGGCCTATAACCCTTCTCTGAGAGGAGACCTGCGCTCAGTAGTGAGCCGTTGATGAGAATTCACGAAAACGTCATCTTGTCTGGGGCACTTCAGAAGCGGCGCGTCTCACGAGATCATTTTACAGCATTTGGTATCTAATAGTATTCTTCTTAGCAGAATCTACTTTCCGAACCATGATAAAGTCTTGACTCTTGACTTGTCATAAGGGCCACAAGTTGGCCCTAACGAAATAAATAAACAATTCGAGGTGAGCTATCACCCATTAGAGCAATAAGCACTAAAGAATCGGTAAGCATTAGAGAATCGGTTAAGCCGATTTCACAAAGTAAAATAAGTCTTATCCGAACGTGATATTTTGACAGTTTTTGTACTGAAAAACTACCAAAATATCAAATTTATGCTCGGTTATGACTTATTTTACGTTGATGAAATCGGTAATTAGAGGCAAATAATGGGCTTAAGAAGAAAGCGAGGGGTAATTATTTTATTGATTGAATAACAGACTATTGGACGAGCATGTTTCGTCCAGATTATTTTTTAATATTATGTTTAATCACTGTAAGCCTATTATAATAAATTCATTGGAATGAATTATATTATGCAGTAATAATTGAATTTATCATTAATGATTATTGAAACCGACAGCAGATTTACCCAAGCTGCACACGTTTATAATAATAAAATTATTATTAATAATTTGTAATCGGTCCGCATTATGGGGATAATATTATATCTACAGAGTGGAATTAATTTTAGAGTATAAAAAGCTAATTAAACATTACTCGGCGATGGTGAAATCGCTGTTCTGTATACAATAATATACTACTCGTAAATACTTATGGAAGCGCTACACAATGCACCGTCAATGTTTGCTAATATTATAAGAAAGTATGTTTGTTGGTTTGTCCTTTAATCACGCTGCAGCAGGGCTACGGATCGACGTGATTTTTTGCATGGATATAGTTGACGACCTGGAGAGTGACATAGGCTGACTTTTTTATCTCGGAAAATCAAAGAGTTCCCGCGGACAAGGTCGCGGGCGGGCAAAGGGTGTCAGGTTGAAAAATCGTTCACCCCTATTCACGATATTCACTGAGGAAAAGGAAAGAACAGAATAGACAACTTGGAGCGAAAATCGCAAAATTCTAAATTTCCGCTAGATTTGTTAGGGCCCTAATTTCTACGCCGCGATGCTTAGATTAGTTCCTTAGTTTAGGTCTTTAGAATGAAGCGTATAAACGCGCCGACGTAATTGCATTTTGTACCATATATCTACAGCTATTGGCACCATCTCAAAGGAAACTAGATGAAAGGATCGATTGGTCCGGGCCAATACCCACTTGAACGTAGAACCTCAGTTTGTTGAATTAATTTGTTAATGATATTGCCGTTTTCTCAAACGACTGTCATCCACAGCTGGTCATAGTAGATGTCAGCGAATGTCACAAACCACAGCTGCAGTCTACTGCAGTTAGAGTTGCAGTTGCACTCTGCAGTTTGTGTAAAATGCCTCACACTGACTTTCTCGAACTTTGTGTCTGTTTAATTAAAATAAAAATTCTTTTCAAAAAACCGACTTCTAACGCCACTACAAAGTAGAAGTCGGTTTTTTGAAAAGAATTTTTATTTTAAGCTTTTAAGTGTAGTATCCTATGATTGAGGAGCTAGGACCTGGAGCTCCATGATGTAGTCCATACTTGTTACCTACAATATCAATTCGTAATCGAAATTTCCTAAATCGCCATAGTTTTAGCCTGCAGCATCAGGCTTGAGGAGTTGAAGGTTAAAATTTTTATGGGACCATTTCGCAACCATACTCTGTCGATTAAAAAACAAATCACGCGAATCGGTCCAGTAATCCCGGAGAAATCGGTGGACATACATAGAAAAAAAAAAAAAAAAAAAAAAGATACCGGCCGAATTGAGAACCTCCTCCTTTTTGGAAGTCGGTTAAAAAGAAGAAGAAAATTAGCAAAACTGAACACGACTAATATTCTCCTCTAATCTCCAAATAAGCGGAAAGCGTGTGCTAAAAAGTGGGTACGACAATAGCATATTTTTTTTTCTTTTTTTTATTGAACGGACACAAAGTTCGAGAAAGTGACAATGCAATGACGATGCAGTCTAAGATGGTAGCGTGCTAACTTGGAAGGGGTATGGCAGTGAACATTCAACCCATACCCCTAATTGGTTTCTACACGCCATCGTACCGGAACGCTAAATCGCTTGGCGGCACGTTTTTGACGGTAGGGTGGTACCTAGCCACGGCCAAGCCTCCCACCAGACCAGACCAGAGACGATTCAGAAATTAAAAATTTCCAAATTGATCCCGCCGGGAATCGAACCCGAGACCTCCCAGCTATAAGACAACAGCGTTCACCACTGAGCCAGGGAGATCGTCAATAGGTGAGAATCGAACCGTCGAAATCCAAATCGAAGTTTCAGTCCATACCTATAACCGTTGGGTGATTGAGGCTTTTTATTCATGTAACCATTTATCGAATTGAAAAATAACCAAACGAATAGTTTATGTGACAATAAAGACAAAGAGTTAGTTGGCACACCGAAAACTTGCAAACCGTATGACAGTGTAAAATTGGGGCTTTCAACAGATTCGGTCTTGAAAAATGTATTTTAAATTGAATAGAGGACACTTTTATATTTTACTCACAAAATTTTTAGACTATAGACTGTTTTCATTCTTGCAATTTGTGTGAAAATTCTCCGAGAATTACTGAAATAGTGACATTTCACGGCTTATTATTATTGGCCTTACGTGCTCTTTGAAAAGCCAAGTCTGTCGACAACTTCTCTTACTCTACCACAGATTCTGAATGCAGAACAGGTATACTGAAACGGGCCGACAAGAGTTCAGTAATTAATTCTTGAAAAAGAACCAGACTTGAGTAATTACTTCTTGAAAAGCAAAACCTTAATCTACTGTGCCTTAATGCAGTAATAAAAATATTATTATTAAGATAGAAACATACTTTGAAACGCGACTTATCACGCCCTTATCCTATCTGGTGGGTGCGACTGATAGCTTCTATAAACTCGGTGACCCCTTTTTTTCTCCTTTTTTATAAGTCACTAGCAACTCACCATTTTGTTCTTTCTTCTGACCGTGGGTACCGCGTGTTGAAACCGTCTTTCTGATCATTGGGTATGGGTATTGGGTATCACAGAAATGACATGCAGCGACGAAGTAACAAACAAAGAACTAACTAGATGTCGCCATGCTATCCTCAATCTCACTATTAAAAAATACTAACGACAGTACCGGCTGGGTCCCCTAACAACAACCTGGAGGAAAATCCTCCAATTATATTCCTACTGTTGAGCGAATATCACCTGCGTACCGAACGTTCATACTATGTACACGTTATTTATCACTTCAGAGGTACAATACGTATTCTGTTTCAACCTTTATTACTTTACACACTTTTCTTTGTTACTCTAACTAGTTCTTGCTCCAAATAATAATATTAGCGGTAAAGTCGGCAAGATTAGTCTCGGTTAGGCGGATTTATGAATAAATAAACGATACGCCAAGTCGCACAGGCCCTAATAGGATAACCTTGTCTGCCTCCAAGTCGGCTTAACGTTATTGTTACAGATTTTTCACTTTTGTAAGCGAGCCTTGGAAACGTTGCGAACTTTGAACATTCAGTAAACCTTTGCAGATGTTGACGATTTAGAATTGAGTTCTGAACGTTATTTGAAGAGCTGTATCTCTGTTACGTTTAACATTTAATTTTTTGTGTTTTATCTATATAATTGTGCAATTTGTAAATGTCAGGACTAATGTATTTTATATTCTGAGCTAAAATGAGAGACAAATAGAACTAATAATCCTTACTAATATCCTTATAAATGTGAATGTGTGTTTGTTTGTTGGTTTGGCCTCCAATCACGCCGCAATTAGGCTACGGATCGACGTGATTTTTTGCAGGGGTATAGTTGTGGACCTGGAGAGTGACATACTTTTTATCCCGAAAAATCAAAGAGTTCCCGAGGGATTTTAAAAACTAAATACGCGCGGACGAAGTCGCGGGCATCAGCTAGTAATAATATAATAATTCTTTAAAAGTAATCGACTTCAAATGCCACTACAAAGCATAAAATAATTTTATTTTATATTTTGTAGTGGCGCTTGAAGTCTGTTTAAAAAAACGCGTTGAATTGATGACCTCCTCCTTTTTCTGAAGTCGGTTAAAAATAACAACCTGACTACCGAGTAACTATTTACGAATATTACACCGCAACGAACAACTTACTGAGCTGATTTTGATGAATGAGGTCGAGTCCGGTCGGGTTCGATCTGGGTTCATTTGAACAAAATCAATATGACAGATGTTACACCCAATTTTCCTTAGTAGGGCTACAGTTTTTAACTTTTATCCTTGTTAACTGTACTCGTCTGAGGCGTATTTTGGATAATTTCAGACATATCGCCCGCCGTTGCCCAAGAGACAGAAACTTAGGGAACTTTTGGTCATGGCCAAGTATGAAGAGAAGAGGCTCACAGATCCTATACCTTCATTGATCCTATCATCCTCACTGCACTCGGTTCACCTTCTCAGGCTGCACTTCACAATGCCGATGATAGATCAAAATGGAAGAACATCGCGCGTGAAAGGGTTATCCGTGACAAGTATCGTGACCCGCAGTGATGAGGAAGACAATACCGACAGAGAGAGTCTATTCTAATCTTAATATTCGACTACGCATCTACTCGTATCTCTTTCTCTCCGTTGCGACTCCGCGGTAGAGATGTGCTAGCGTAGCTATAAAAGATACTACCATACCAGGTAAGGTGCCCTCTGCTTTCTCTGCTGCTCTCTCATATATAAATAAGGTAGGTATAAAGCTCTAAGGGTGAGATCTATAGATGGCACTCCCACTCAGCTCAGACTCAAGAATGAGTCAAAACGAGACAGATTTATGGCAGGACATATTTGTGTCTCATTTTATCCCCGTCCCGAACCTTGAGCAGAGCCAGAGTACGATCTACAGATCTCAGCCTAAGTACCCAGCGTCGTTCTGTCCGGACGGGCCAAATCAATGAGCTAACGGAGTGCGAAGGGTAAAGAGCTAAGCGATAGAAAGGGACTCCTCCCTTTCTATCGCTTAGCTCTTATCCCTAGGAGGAGAAACTTGTAGCACAGAATATAATAGTACTACATGGATTATTATTCTAGATAAATCATGAACGCAAGCTAAATTAGACTTTATCGCTCGGCGCGAGGGTCCATATTGCTTTGTATCTGTTCGCCTGTCTACGTCACGGACGACGTTGCGTGGTTGCCTAGTGCCTTGTAGGTGAATATGACTGTAGGTAAGTTGTGTAAGGTAAGTGTAGGCTGTGCAGTGTGCGACCCTAATTGCAAGCCACTATTTACTTAAATGATTTTGCGGAGAGAATCTTCTGTATCTGTACAATTTTGCTGACACTACCTAGTGTGTATGAACTCCCGACATACTTTTAGAATGATCACATTTTCAATTTAAAAAAAAACCGGCCAAGTGCGAGTCGGACTCGCGCACCGAGGGTTCCATACTCCAAAAGTAAAAGTAAAACGATAATATTATATTAATTTGCTTATTTATCGTTAACTTTGTTTGTAGAGGTTTATTGTTAATATAAAAAAAAACTATGCTAGTTAGAGCGTTGGTTTTATTTTTCCTGTAAAATATTCATAAACCTCTATTGACCATAATTATTTCAGATTTTTCGATTGGTAAACTTCGGAGATAAGGGGGGGGGGGGGGGGGGAATGGTATTTTTTTCGACATTTTGGCCGATTAATCAGAAACTATTATATCTAGAAATAAATAAAAAACTGTTTTAGAATGCACAAGTAAAGGCCTTTCATATGATACCCCACTCGGTATAATTATTTTACTTTGAAATTTCAAACCCCTGATTTTCCCCCTTTTTTAATTAAACTAAAATAATTTTCGCGTTGATTTTATTTTTCCTGTAAAATATACATAAACCTCTGTTGACCATAATTATTTCAGATTTTTCAATTGGTAAACTTCGGAGATAAGGGGGGGGGGGGAACGGTATTTTTTTCGACATTTTGGCCGATTACTCAAAAACTATTATATATAGAAATACATAAAAAACTGTTTTAGAATGCACAAGTGAAGGCCTTTCATATGATACCCCACTCAGTATAGTTATCTTACTTTGAAATTTCAAACCCCCGATTTTCCCCCTTTTTTAATCAAACTAAAATAATTTTCGCGTTGCTTTTATTTTTCCTGTAAAATATACATAAACCTCTATTGACCATAATTATTTCAGATTTTTCGATTGGTAAACTTCGGAGATAAGGGGGGGGGGAGCGGTATTTTTTTCGACATTTTGGCCGATTAATCAAAAACTATTATAAATAGAAATAAATAAAAAACTGTTTTAGAATGCACAAGTAAAGGCCTTTCATATGATACCCCACTGGATATAGTTATTTTACTTTGAAATTTCAAACCCCCCATTTTCCCCCTTTTTTTATTAAAACTAAAAATAATTTTCGATTTTTCTTTATTCCAATGATTTTGGGCCACTATTATACACAACTATGCCAAATTTCATGTCGATAGCTTTAATAGTTACTGAAATAATCGACTGTGATAGACGGACGGACAGACGGACGGAGAAAGTCTCACCATAAGGGTTCCATTTTTACCATTTTGGTATGGAACCCTAAAAAAACAAAATTATTTATTTCACGTAAGCCAACCTGTGGCTGTTATGACACGTCATAACTCTACCATGCCCCGGTTCGGAAAGCGGATTCTGCTGAGAAGAGCCGGCAAGAAACTCAGCAGTTGTTTTTTCAAAATAATCATTCAAATAAGTATTATGTAGCTACTCGTATTTACAATGTAATGAGTTTTTTACACTATCTTGTGGGCAGCTGGATGTCAAGCCGATTTAAACCATGCAACTTTGTTAGAATCGAATAGAACATTTCAACAATGAGGGGAAGTGCCAAAAATGCGTACTACAATTCAGTACATGTTAAGATGGGCAGACAAAAAGCAGTCCCATTCCCGCCGGTGGCACCCGTTCACGAGCATGACGCATGATCCAGTCGTTGTTTCGCTCAACCATATTTGCATTAGCACATTGTGTACCTCGTAAAGGAGTAAAAGAGGTCGCGCCTTGTTTTTTTTAACCCATTAACGAAAATTGGATTGGATTGGTTGACTTCAATCCCGCGCTGCGCCTTCGGGAAATTCGATAAGACTGCCGAATTTCTTGTTTTTTTCTTTTCTTTTTGATATTTCGAGGTGTAAGTGACTCTCCACCTTTGTTTTTGCTTGCCTTTTTCAGAGAATTGGATGAAGTAGGGCAAGAGTAATGGAAAGTTAAAATATGGAAAGATAATAATAGGATAAAAGAAAATTTGAACACATTTTCAAAAAGTAAAAATGTCGAGAGATATTTAATATACAACGCACGTCACACAAGCTCGTCTTGTCCAATGGCCAAGCCACCCGCTTCGTAAGCCTGTACCTTCCTATATCATCATCATCATTAACAACCCATCAACGGCTCACTACTGAGCCAGGTCTCCTTTCAGAGAAGGGTTATAGGCCATAGTCCACCACGCTGGCCATCCTCGAGAACATTAAGAAGAACTCTCAGATGTGCAGGTTTCTTCACGATGTTTTCCTTCACCGTTGAAGCAAGTGATATTTAATTGCTTAAACGCAACCTTCCTATATAGTATATAATATTATAACTAGCTGATGCCCACGACTTCGTCCGCGTCGATTTAGTTTTTAAATTCGCTCGAGAACTCTTTGACTTTCCAGTATAAAAAGAAGCCGTTGCTCTGTTAGTAAGATAAGTAGTCTATTTGCGTTTAGACAATCAAATCGCAATCTAACATCGTTCGAGATAGCAACCTAAATCTTGAACTGTATATATGATTGTCGTGTAATTAACATATTTTTATTTGCAATAACAAATATTGATGTCAATAATTCAGATGAGAACTATCCTATCTTTTAAGTTGGACCAAATTACAGATAGTTACGAAGTTTGATCAAAATCGGTTCAGTAGTTTTCGACTTTATCCCAAATATAGGTACATCGTGACACGAGATTTTTACATATATAGGTATATATTTTTTTGCGAAGAATATATAAAGCATGATGATCCATACATCAACTTGCATACAGGGGTGTGCGCATTAAATCGTAGTATTGGTATACATGCCAAAACAATAACACAATTCATTCAAACTCGAGCACACTAATGTAATTGCTAATGCGTGTACATAAATGCCAATATTGCTTGTAATTTAATGAGCCAGACGTGACCTCTGCACTGTTGGAAATAGGGCTGCCGCTTGCTAAATTGAATAACTGAAATATCATTCCAACAAAATTTTCAAATGTATATTACTAGTGGTTCGCCCCGAACTGAAACCTCGCGGTAACGGTATCCCATGATATCCCATCCCATCGATACATGATAACCAAAACTGACATTATTATTATGCCCGTTTTCACCAAACATACCTAAATCATCCCCTAAGTAGGAGTCTCTTAACGTAGGTAGCTCCTAAATACAATCCTAAGTCCTAACATCCGTCCCAATATCCTTTTAGGTGTCCCGTACAGGATCGTGATAAATAAGTTGACAGAAAACATCAATCACCTAACTTATAGGTAGCCCGTAAAGGTTAGGGAACGTTAGTGAAAACATTGAATTATTATGTAGGTACTAACGAGTGAAACCGGGTTACGGGCATCTGTACAAATCGTCATCTATCGACGCGAATAGAAAATATACAATATTTAACTAAAATTTAACTAAAAAATAATTTTAATTGAATAATATGGTACAAAAAAAATTACAATACAATTATTGTTTTATAATAAGTAACTAAATAATAATGGTCGACGCAAAACTGTTTTTGGGATAGGTCGTTAGTCGTAACTCGTAGTTCCATGGGAATAGTTACTGACTGCGCCATCTATTAGCATTATTGTGAAGCTATGTTGATGCGATATGAATTACTGATGTACATTAAAAATTAAATAATCTCATTTCTTTATAATATTCATATAATTTTAGTATTTGTTGTTCAAGTACAGGATATAAGTGACCTAAAAACATACAATCAGTTTGAAAATCCATAGCGGATTTTCCTAGAGAGCGTCTTCAAGCGAGCGTATAAAATCGCCACTTTGAAAGCCCCCCATTTCGTCAATTTTAAGGGAAAAATTAAAAAAAAAATATTTTTGTACTCAGTTCAAAATTATCTTTAAAATGATACGTAACAATTTTATGTAACGCGATATTTTTTTTTTTACTTCGCATTCGCTTCTATGAGAGCCCCCCTGAAATAAAGATTTTTATAACTTTTTAAGCCATTTTCGGCTGGAGGCCATCGGTTTACATATTATATCTAAATTTGAAGTAATTACGTTCAGTAATTCAAAAGTTATAAGGCTCTGACAGACGGACGGACGGACGGACGGACAAGTGCAAATCGCTCTAGTTAACTCAGACACCTCGCTTCGCTCGGTCAATTATTAGAAGTACGGAACGGAATCAGAGATTAATGAAAGAATTAGAATAGATTGCTAACGGCATACATTAGAACAAAACTCGCGCAAATCTAGTTATTATGTCTTTCAGATGTTACGCCGGAATACAATACAACTATGCGAAGAACACTTGAAAACACTCAAAACAACAAAAATTGGCTATTTCTATATGTTTTTACGAAAATTTTGTATTTTCATCCTATTTAAATATATTTATTTATATTAAATATATATTATATCAAAGCAGAAGAATAAAATACGATAGTTCGACGATTTCAACAATATAAAAATAACTAGTGATCCTGGTTACCCCATCTTAGAATCATATTTTGCGTTAATTTATACAAAAAGTTAGCAATATATTTCTTCTTACTATTTCTGACGGAATACAGGCAATGGTCTTATCTGTTTGCACCATCTTATACAGCACCATTCCAGTTCCAGTCTATGGCGAGTCAAAATCGATTACGGTTTTACTACGGTACGGTTCTACTAGAAACTGCAACTAAGTTACGAAATAGTGTCGGCAAAATAATCGGTGGACAGACATTTAATATAAAATGCCGGTTGAATTGAGAATCTCTTACCTACCTTTATGGAAGTCGTTTAAAAATAAAAATAATCAGGTAAATTTATTATTATTCATCATTAACAACCCATCAACGGCTTCCTCAAGGTCTCCTTTCAGAGAAGGGTTATAGGCCATTGTCCACCACGCTGGCCCAATGCGAATTTGCGGACTTCACACATCTTCGAGAACATTATGAAGAACTCTCAGATGTGCAGGTTTCCTCACGATGTTTTCCTTCACCATTGAAGCATGTGATATTTAATTGCTTAAACGCACTTGACTCCGAAAAGTCAGAGGTGCGTACCCAGGATCGTACCTGCGACCCTCCGAATAGGAGACCATAGTCCTAACCACTATAAAATATTTAATAAATTATTATATTTTTTTTTATAGGCTATCACTGCTTCATTATTTCTATTATTATTATTATTAAATCACAATTGACATTATTTTGATTCAGCGAAATAAAAGCTGTCAGTTTAACTTCAAATACTTACGAGTGGTGAATTTACTCGGTTATATTCAATGCTACATTTTATATTCAATTTAAAAGATGATGCTGCATGCAATCGGAAAGCAATTTTGTGGCCGGTCATATTTTATATCCACGTAAATTGGGTTTATTGTACGTGACGTACTTTGCGACTACGTACACAAATGTATCTTCGTACTTTACATTCGTTATCGTGGTCTATTTCACTTTACATACGTGGGGCTGTTGCTATCTTGGGTCGCGCATAGAATAAAATGCCCAACCAAACGACCACGGCGTTTCGGCCACGGCGACCAAGACTGACGCCCCTTCATGCTATCCGAGGTACAGCGAAGCAATGGCTGGGTCATGCGTCATGCTCGTGAACGGGTTCCACCGGCGGGAATGGGGCTACTTTATGTCCGCCCATCTTAAGATAGAAGTTAGTCGGTATGCATTTTTGGAACTTGTGGAAACACTGCATATATAGCATAGTATTTACTGTTTTGTAAATTTGTTTTGGAAAGAGCAACCGCCGAGTTTCTTGCTGGTCTTCTCGGCAGGAAGGGCATTCCGAACCAAAAGCACTTGTAAAAAGTTTGTTTGCATAAAAAATATTTCTATTCTATTCAGTGGTTTAATTGAAATCGCACACTTCTTAAACTAACACAGAACGCTACTGAAAATTTCTGACAGAAAACTTCAACCACTTTAATTTTTGGCCCAACTTATGGACAGTGTGTAATTGATTGTCGTCAGCACAAGCTAGTTACATCGCCAAGCTATAGGTGGACCGCTGACCTAAGACGCAACCGCGGGGCACGAGTAGCAGAATCAACGATTGCGACACCGTGACCCAAATTTTAGTTTTCAAAATTTAAAATTCAAAATTATTTATTTCACGTAGGCCAACCTGTGGCTCTTATGACAAGTCATGATTCTACCACCGGTTCGGAAAGCGGGTTCTACTGAGAAGAGCTGGCAAGAAACTCAGCAGTTGCTCTTCAAAATAATCATTTTACAATATTATTATGAAGCTATTACATTATAATAAGTTTTTTATACTATCTTGTGGGCAGCTGGATGCCAAGCCGATTTAACCTATGCAGCTTTGTTAGAATAAAATATAATATTTCCACAATGAGGGGAAGTTCCAAAAAAAAAAAAAAAGAAAAGTACTACAATTCAATTCATGTTAAGACGGGCAGACACAAAGTAGCCCATAATTGTATGTCATTTTTAAGCTCATTATTATTACTACATAAAAATTATTATTCCTACATTAAATCTATTAGCTACATCGTGTAGATGTAGATAAAATTAGTTGTAATTAGATTAAGTCCATTTTATAATAAATAAGTTAAAAAGTTTTAATTTTTTTTGTGACCTCGGGCTGTGTCTTCCTTTACTAGCCTATCTCGCAATGTAAAAACATCCCATTACAAATCTAACGTAACTTTAACAAGCAACACTTAAAGAAATGTCTAAGTTCACAATACGTCGAGTGAGTTGCTGGGTGATAACTGCACAGGTTTTATAGTATGAAAATTGTTGAACACTGAAATGAATAAATACATATAAAACGCAGCGTTCATAAGTTCCCGAGATTAAAGTTTGATATTTAAATGTGAAGGTTTCAAACTTCCAACTATACTTTGCAGCATGTAGGGAAGTTCCTCGCAAAATATGTTAAGAGATAAGACTAGGGATAGTTTGCAGTGAACGCGCCCGACAACTTTCTTACACATACAGTTTTATGAACAAAGAGCTTTTTCATTGTTTTACACTAGTCAAGTAACTTTGACTTTTTTCTTTATAGTTATCGTTTTTCTAGAAGTTTTTTAAGCGTGGGTGTACTGGTGGATGCTGTGCTAACCACACACCGCACCGTGTCAAGTCCACAGAGCTTGTTTTACACTAGTCAAGTAACTTTGACTTTTTTCTTTATAGTTATCGTTTTTCTAGAAGTTTTTTAAGCGTGGATGTACTGGTGGATGCTGTGGTAACCACGCACCACAAGTCCACAGAGCTACTAAAAAGTATGCAGAAGAACGATTATGAGGGATTTACCCTGCAACTAATCATAGAAGGGAAAACGTAAAAGACAAACGCAGGCCCGATTGAAGAAGAATATCCAAAGTGTAGGTTTCTTTATGTTGTTTCATCACAAAATATGTTAAGACATAAAACTTCGAAAGTTTGCTCGAAACAGGATCAATACGATCTTGTACGTGGAGATTTTTCGTTACACAGAAGAGCTTCCAATATGTTATGCACTGGAGTATTGTTGACTTGATCTTTTATATGGAAATCGTTTGCAACGCTCTCACCTCAGCGAAGTAGCAAAATATTTGTTGTTGAGGTTCTTTTGCATAACACTGTCGCTTTAGAACACAAGTTTTTTGCAAAGTTGTATTTATTTTTGTAAAGTTTTGCTCGTAATATTCAAAAACAATTTTGAGTTTTGAGACCATTATACCATTATAGATGAATATAGTTAATAGTTTTCGTAGTTGCTATCAAAAACACAGTCATGTTGTTTTAATTATTATTTATACAGAAGTGTTTATTTAATAACTAATTAAATTATAATTAATGAATCATTGACTTGTGATTAACTGCCGCACTCAGCCGCATGTATTAAATTATTATTTTTAATGAGTCATTAATTAATAATCATTAATTAATAATCATTACTTACTGAATTGTCATTAATGTACGAAACGAAGCGTTAGTTTCTGTGAGCGAAACTTTTAAAATCCAAGATCGCGCCGTTAAGTAACGAGACTCTGAGAGCGGCAGTAAAACAAATATTAATCAATAAAAATAACTTAAAAAGGATGAATCGATTTCTATATCCTCGCAGATAAGCTTTTCGGAGTTATGTACGCAATTAAATATCACATGCTTCAACGAATGAAAACATCGTAAGGAAACCTGCACGTCTGAGTTCTCCATAATGTTTTCAAAGGTGTGTGAAGTTTGCCTCAGTGCGGTGGACAGACTATTATTCTCCTCTGAAAAGAGACCTGCGCTCAGTAGAGCGCCGTTGATAGTTTGCTGATGATTATTTAAATATCATGTCTCTGCTTTAATTTATCTCGACAACTAACTAAAGTCTAACTAATTAACGTTAGAATCTTAGGTGCTGCGAATATCAGTACGTATAACGAGGTATTCCATTCCAACTATACATCTACGATGATATATATAGGGAACACACTCAATATATTCTAGGATGCAATTTGGGAAGTTTGCGCCAAACAGAATCGATAGCTTTCCTACTTTATGTACTCGTATGTGTTGCACACGTTTCCTCGCTGAAAAAGACCTTACAGTGTGTTACCGACTAGTACATACACTACAGTACACGTATACTGTTGACTCGATCTTTTATATGGAAATCGGCTGCATTTTCTACTAGCGAAGAGACAAAATATTTGCGGTATTCATAAGTGTTAGGTACATTTCGCGCATGAGCGGTACCTTTCTGCGTTATACATTTTACACCTTGGCATTATTTTTGAATGGCGTTTAGTTTCAGTTCAGTTTCAGTTTAGTTTCAGTTGCATTTGTGTGAAAGATCACAAAAACACAAATGCGCAAAGGGCACTCTCTGTAACCAAGAGAATGTCCCTTTGTTTGAGCAGATACTTGTGCACTATAATATTTATTTTGTAGTTGGTTAGTCTTCGTGTCCGTTAAGATTCAATATCTTTGTGAACATTTGGTCGGGAGAAGATTATATTTTTTTATTGATCGAAATCTATTTTACAGTAATTTAAGAACATACATTAGCCATCCTCTCTTATTTTTATTTTTTCTATCTGTAGATTCAAATATATATAACGGCGTCATATTTATAATATGACGTCAGCGTTGCTAACGTCATTCCCTTCATTATCATCATCATTCTGCATAGTGGCAGTAATTCAAACTAGTTTCTTCAAATAATCCTTATATTGATCTTAAGTGCGTAACAACAATAAAACAGAGCTCCGCACTGCTCGCTTGCTCGAGCACGAATGCCCAATGCGGCAATAGACACCCGTATTTATAGCAAAACCGAGAGTGTCCGAATTTGATAACGAATTTTACAATAACCCGTTTTAATTGATTGTTTACATGCGCTGTAGATATTTAAAAGGATTAGTTAATCATTTTAATTTTTATAATTTTAACTATAGTTTTAAATAGGTAATCAAAATAGCAATATTTTATGAATCATTAATTTTAAGAATCACAATATCTTTAAGTAAATGAGTTGTTGCGCCGATATATATTTACATTTAGTTTAATAATACTATCACTATCACTCCGAAGGACTCATAGTCTTAACGCCTTTAGCACTATTACAGGCGAAAGCTCCTCGAAAAAATATGGTACCTTTTGAGCAAAGGCTTACCTCTTATACGGTGGTTTAAAAAACAAGTGGCAAGCGGGAAAATTAGTCGCTGGGAAGCTTGAGTTTCCATACAAATGAAGTTCTGCTTTAATTCAGAAATTACATGTTCGATTGACATCAAACTTTGTAAATATCATGGGGTGAGACATATTGAGTTCTAAAATCGGTTTAGGACCTCCTGCTTATGAGATCACAGGGAAATTTCATACAAACATTCGATCTAAAAACAAAAGTTTCGTCTCCGCATTCATGAATTATGACGTTCCAACCAGAGCGTCTATAAAGAAGCATCGTTTTAATAAGTTGATCGTATAAATAAAAGTAAAAACGCTTTTCACTTGGACCAAAACTGGCAACACCGGAACATTCTTCTCTTTTTAATAAACGTAAATTAAAGTTTGTCGAATTCCGTTTTCAACAATAGACACCTCATTTCATTTAATTTATTGTATTTTAATATTTTGTTCTGAAAAGTGTAACTGCTGGGTGTCTTGCCGGCTCTTCTCAGCAGAATCTGTACACCGAACCGGTGATAGTCTTGACGTGTCATAAGAGCCACATGTTGCCTACATGAAATGAATAATTTTGAATTTCAATATTAGTTAGTTCTTTTACTAAGTTTATTAAGTTCTTGGGTAAAGTGCGATGGATATATGTATGTAGCTTGGAGTCCAGTTGATCGAAGGACGTAAGGGTCCCAAGATACTGAAGTGGCAGCTGAATGTTGAATATAAGGCGTCCCCTAAGTTAATTACATCAATCAACGAGACGCCTAGAGTACAAGTATTGTGTAGAATTTCATACAAATGCTTTACTCTCAGTGCACAGTTGATATCCTCTGATTAAGATCGTTGACTGTTCAACTGCGAATATACTAAAGCCTGATTGAACATGAGTTGGCCCGACCGCGACGGGCCGGGAAGACACCAGGGACTTGTAGCTTTACAACTAAAATGCAGAATGCGCCTGGCCTGGAATTAGTAAGAACCCCCAAACTAGATAAGAGATAGTCGCTTTTAACATGGACCACAATTCGAGGCTTTGTTTCAAGTGGTCGCATTTATTCTCCCCTGGTCCGAGTCCTCTTTAATTATGGATAATTTATATTCAGATTAAAGCCAGCCAGGTGGGGGCGTGTTCCAGGTCTCTATTATATACCGCACGTGACTTCAATATGCAGTTATTGGGATTTATGGGAGCTACAGCTGTGGAATAGTTTAGAGGCTTTCATGTTCTAGTGTTACATTTATTTATTTTTGGAACTACCCACAATTTTGTACTCCTGTGACGCCCCTGCGAGTTTTTTTTATATAATATTCAATTAATTTTTTCAGGGCCAATAGTTGTTCTCGGAGAACCTCTACTAGATGGAACAACGACATCAAACGAGTCGCAGAGCCGCTGGATGCAGGCGGCGTAAGACCGAGGCCTGTAGAAGTTTATGCAAGAGATCTTTGTTAAACAGTGGACGTCTATCGGTTGATAAAGACGAAGAAGAAGAATAGTTGTCCTTTGTAAGGATGTCACTGGGATGCAAGCAATCTAAAGATCGGTTCAGTGTTGGACAAACAGACGGACAGATACACTTAAAAATACACATATTACCTATATACATATAAGGACGGATAAAGTATCCATATCCGTCTTCCTATATGTTACCTTTTTACAGCTAACCTGCTTATTCATGATGAACTTTGGCACAGAGATAGCTAACTTGCATTCTAGAAATACATGCTGCTCGTGAACGGGTGCCACCGGCGGGAATGGGGCTACTTTCTGTCTGCCCGTCTTAACATGTGTTGAATTATAATTAGGTATGCTTTTTTGGAACTTCCCCTCATTGTGGAAACTCTGCATACATAGCATAATATCTATTATATTGTAAACTTGTTTTGAAAAGAGCAACTGTCGAGTTTCTTGCTGGTTCTTCTCTGCATGAAGGGCATTCCGAACCAGTGGTAGACTCATCGACGATTCAAAAGCACTTGTAAATATGTTTATTTGAATAAAAAACATTTCTATTCTATTCTATTCTAAATATAATAATGGTACTGCTTACTCTAAAACATCAAATTATTGCCAGGGGTTGTTAAAAAACTTAAATCCACGCGATCAAAGTCGCGGACACCACCAAGTTTCACTATTTTATTATTCCAAAAGCTTTAGGTCAAAGCTTTAGGTACATGAATTTCTATCGAAGCCAGACAAAGATCGAAACTCGTTTCATGCGAATCAGTTAATCAGTATCAGTGAACAATAATAATAAAGCAAAATGACAATATTATGTTATGTAACTATTGTTTTTGATATAGATGGTCTTTTGTTTTGTGAATACAACCAATATTTTAGTATCTATCTACAAAATGGAAAAACATAGCTCTGGTTTCCGAATCAATGTTTACACAGAGTAATGAAAAAGAAAATAAAGGGAAAATGTTGAGTGTTTCCACTGAGCCAGTGTGAGTGCAGTCAAATATCAGAGTTAAAATCAAAGGCGTAAGGGTTGGTTTACTTTGGTGTCACTGCGACGTAACAATAATGTTCTTCTGACCGTCAACATCATCAGCAACACATCAACGACTCACCTCCGAGTGACGGTTTCATTTCAGAGTTTTTTACAATATCCCTTATATTGGCCAAAGTCTACCACGCTGGCCCAATGCAAATTGGTAGACTAGATACACCTTTGAGAAAAGTATGGAAAGCTCTCACGCGTGCAGGGTTCCTCACGATGTTTTCCTTCACCGTTGAAGCATATAATGATTTCGAAAATTCAAAGGTGCATGCCCTGATTGAACCCAAATACGAGACCGTATTCCTAACCACAAGGACAATATTCGCGCAGAGATATACCGCACTATAAATCGCTTGGGTTGCTGATGAAGGCAGTGACATTATTGTAATATACATACAGCCCGCTGATAGTGGGATGGACGGACGTACAGCGGAGTGCTAGTAATAGGATCCCGTTGTGGATACGGAACCCTAAAAACGAACGGTATCCACGCCGCTAATAATATGATCTAAGCCTTATTATTTTCCCCAGCCCAGTCGACTCATAGTTTTCAATTTATTATGAGTCCCAAAGTAAAAGGAAATACCAGAGTGAAAACTTTAGCGGTGAATATGGAGATCTTTGCACATACTAAGACGCTAGGCTGACGCCCTTATAAAAAGTTTCGAGTGGAAAATTTCCTTTTCAAAAGGTCTCCGAAATACGTTTTTGAGTTCTAGACATTATATTAAAAAAGTTCTGCTAAGTCCTGAATCCTGATGAGTGGTGCATGACTGGCTATCTTTTTTTTTTAAATACCGTATTTTGGTGCAAAGTAACTACTTTTGCGTATTTTGCGATAACTCCTAAGATATTCATTTAAATCATATGGTGTAAAGCATTATCATAATGTGCATGAAATGCTTATGGTAACTAACGTATATAAGTTAATAAGGATTAATACTGTATCCGTCTAAATAGATTTCCAATTACCGCATGGTATGTGACCATTTTTTTAGAAGTTAAAATGGGTATAGTAAGCTATCCTTAAAAGATAGATATATGCTGAGAGTTCTTCATAATGTTCTTTAGGTGTGTGGAGTCTGCCAATTTGCATTGGGACAGCATGGTGGACTATGGCCTATAACCCTTCTCTGAGAGAAGAACTGCGCTCAGTAGTGAGCCGTGAATGGGATGTTGAGGATAACAACGGGCACCTTCTGAGGCTGCATCTTCAATTCAGTTAACTTAATTCTCTTGTTAGTGATTCTCTCAAATTGGTATAGTTTTAGATTTAATTATAGTTGATTTAATTATACCTACTCATTTGTCAATTGTGTTGTGATGGGGCTGACATATAGGTCACCTTATAAAAGCCCCTTAAAAATAAATAAGATTTAAAACAAAATCGGCCAAGTGCGAGTCGGGCCTCGCTCTTTTAGGGTTCCGTTAAAAAAAATTAAATTAAAAGATTTCCATCTACCCACCTACCCATTTTAATTTAATTTTTTTAATTTAATTTAATTTTTATTATTTGTTGTTATAGCGGCAATAGAAATACATAATATGTGAAAATTTCATATGTCTATCTATTACGGTTTACGAGATACAGCCCGCTGACAGACGGACGGACGGACGGACGGACGGACGGACAGCGTAGGCTTAGTAATAGGGTCCCGTTGGTAGCCTTTGGGTACGGAACCCTAAAAACACTTGATTCTCCTGTTTCAATGAACAAAAGCTAATAAGTAAGTATTACATCGTTATAGTCAGCAGTTTTCGTCTGATTTTCCTAAAATAATATTCTTTATTAATATTAAGATAATGAAATTGATACTACTCTCCCAAGCTCGTTAATACTACTGAAGCGTGTTTGATTTGTTATCTAAACAGAAACCAATTAGCACGTGAATGTTGTGCGACGTGATATTAAATCATTAGCATATTATGCAGTGGTTGTATTAGGCTAATTAGGCTAAATAAACTATCGCTGTTTTCCTATTATTGGCACAATTTTTGTATGGCTATAAACATTAGCGCTCGCTTCTCAGTAATCTTTAGATACAATCATCGAAACATACTGAATAATAGAATAGAATAGAAATGTTTTTTATTCAAATAAACTTGTTTACAAGTGCTTTTGAATCGTCGATGAGTCTACCACTGGTTCGGAATGCCCTTCCTGCCGATACATGTTATCATATTAATATTATGTTAACATCTATTTATGTACAATGTTTCTTGCAAATAAATATATTTGATTTGAACTATTTATTTATCGTTTAGAACAGAAGTTTCTAACAAGGTTCCGCTCGATGGATACAATATATAACACATTAATGTATTGATATAATATAATGTATATTGTATATGGGCCTTGAATATGAACAACACTGATCCACATGAGTAACTTTACTCATATCGCCAACCGATCAATGAAATTCGGTTTTCAAGGTGCTTGAATAGTGGGCCTCGTAGTAGGTGGTCGATCTCAAGCGAGTCCCTGGGATACGAACGGCACAAGTCGTATTCTGTGGCGTTCTTTTCAAGAGATCAATGTCCAGCAGTGCACGCGTCTATCAGTTGTATTGATGATAATTTTATAGCATTGTTATAAAAATATTGCCACCAAGCTTAGCAATATACTTAATATCTACATCTATATATCTTAATATATACAGGGTGGGCCAGACCAGGTGGATATAAAATTTTTTTTAGATTGTTCACTTAGGGGCCTACCAGGACCCGCAAGGAAAAAAATCGGTTCCCACTCGATTACGAGAAAAAAAATTTTATTTAAAATTTTGGAATATCATTGCCTTGACGAACATTTAATTTTTTTTTAATTTTTCCAGTGATCATTTCAACAATTTTTTTATGGAATATCTTTACCTATTAAGTGTACTCTCTTAGAAAAAAAATTCAGTCTGATTGGCTGGTTTTAAGAGCATTAAATTTTAAATTATTTCAAGAAAATTAAGTTCATCCAAAATCTACAGAAAACTTTAAAATTCCATTAAAAATAAAAGAAGAGGTTCATTGCACTGGTGATTTTTTAAAAACTGTAGCAACTTATGTTCTTTTGATTGCTAAAAGAATAATCGCATGTCAATGTGCCGGATAAAAAGATATGATTTTTCAAAAGTCTTCGTTCCTCATTCATGTAAATAACGACATTATTGAAAAAAATGATAATTGTTTGTGGAGACTGCAGTATGACCTTTAATTTTAACTGCCTCATTGGTCTCGTGTTTGACTGCAGCCGACGAGGTCCCTGGTTCGAGTCCCGGGTCGGACCATATCAAGTATTGGGGTTTTCCGTAAGAAATTCTCAGTACTAGCCCGGAGTTAGGAAGTTGGCGTTGTTTCAGCCCCGTGCCTTGGAGAGCACGTCAAGCCGTTGGTCCTGCACCTAATCTCTCTCCGCCTGCGCCTAATCTCTCTCCGATCGTGGCCGAAATTCGGAAAAATAAAACATTGTTTTATTTTTCTTTCTCTTAAAAATGAAGATACCGTCAGTCATCATAAAAAGGATTAATGTCCTCCCGACCAAATTTCGGCCACGGCGGCGGCCTATCTTCAGAAAAATTAGCCATCTGTGCGAGAGATATTAAAGTGCACAAGTGTGTGCGCGAACACAGGTGCACTCTCTGTTTCTTTACTCTCATATCCCGATAGGAAGGAAAATTCGACACGATCGGAGAGAGATTAGGCGCAGGCGGAGAGAAATTAGGCGCAGGACCAACGGCTTGACGTGCTCTCCAAGGCACGGGGGTGAAACAACGCCAACTTCCTAACTCCGGGCTAGTACTGAGAATTTCTTACGGAAAACCCCAATACTTGATATGGTCCGACCCGGGACTCGAACCAGGGACCTCGTCGGCCGCATTCAAACACGAGACCAATGCAGTCTCCACAAACAATTATCATTTTTTTCAATAATGTCGTTATTTACATGAATGAGGAACGAAGACTTTTGAAAAATCATAACTTTTTATCCGGCACATTGACATGCAATTTTTCTTTTAGAAATCAAAAGAACATAAGTTGCTACAGTTTTTAAAAAATCACCAGTGCAATGAACCTCTTCTTTTATTTTTAATGGAATTTTAAAGTTTTCTGTAGATTTTGGATGAACTTAATTTTCTTGAAATAATTTAAAATTTAATGCTCTTAAAACCAGCCAATCAGACTGATTTTTTTTTCTAAGAGAGTACACTTAATAGGTAAAGATATTCCATAAAAAAATTGTTGAAATTATCACTGGAAAAATTAAAAAAAAAATTAAATGTTCGTCAAGGCAATGATATTCCAAAATTTTAAATAAAATTTTTTTCTCGTAATCGAGTGGGAACCGATTTTTTTCCTTGCGGGTCCTGGTAGGACCCTAAGTGAACAATCTAAAAAAAATTTTATATCCACCTGGTCTGGCCCACCCTGTATAAATTACTAGCTGATGCACGCGACTTCGTCTGCGTGAACTTAGCCTTTAAAATGCCTCGGGAACTCTGACTTTGCGGGATAAAATGTAGCCTGTCACTCTCCAAGTCCTCAACTATAGGTACCCCTGCAAAAAATCACGTCGATCCGTAGCTCTGTTGGGGCGTGATTGAAGGACAAAGCAACGCACTTTCGCAGTTATAATATTTCACCATATAAAGTGCAAGTGCATATAGTCGACGTGGTTTTTTACACAGGTAAAGTTTTAGACCTGGAAAATAACACAGGCTACTTTTTGTCCCAGGAGCATACATTTAAACGCCCGCGCCACTACGAAGTATATAATTTATTGTAGATTTTTTTAAAAAACAGATCGGTTTAGGCGTCTTCGAGTAATCGGTGAACATGAATAGAAAAAGATTCCGTTGAATTGAGATCCTCCTCCTTTTTTGAAGTCGGTTAAAATAATAATAAAAATTAGTTTAAATGTAACGAAGATAAGGAGTAAAACAGTCAAAATAGTTCAACCCCTATCTCAGAGAACATACATCCATCCATCCGTATACATCCATCCTCACAAACTTTCACATTAATAATATTATTGTATAATTAATTAATAATATTATTAGTTCACATTAATAATCAACATACATTAATACATGCATATATACATACACACATACATACATACATACATACATACATACATACATACATACATACTACTACATACTACATACAGCATACTAATATCCCACAGGAACCGTTTGTTTTCCCGGGATAAAAAGTAGCCTTTGTCATTTTTCAGGCCCTTAACTTCACCTGTGCAAAAAATCACGTAAATCTAAAACTCCATTGCGCGTATTTTGAAGGACAAATGCGTAAAAGTTAGCGATGCTATCCCGCAGGAACTGTTTGCTTTTCCGGGATAAAAAGTAGCCTATGTGCTATTCCAGACTATAATCTATGTCTGTGCCAAATTTCAGCAAAATCGGTTCATTCGTTGTCGCGTTAAAGAGTAACAAACATCCATCCATCCATCCAAACATCCATACATCCTCACAAACTTTCGCATTTATAATATTAGTAGGATATAAGTAGGAGGAAGTAGGGTAGTCGGATAGGTAGTAGGAATATACATACATACATACATACCGGGATAAAAAGTAGCCTATGTGCTATTCCAGACTATAATCTATGTCTGTGCCAAATTTCAGCAAAATCGGTTCATTCGTTGTCGCTTTAAAGAGTAACAAACATCCATCCATCCATCCATATATCCATTCTTACAAACTTTCGTATTTATAATATATAAGTAGGAGGAAGTAGGGTAGTCGGATAGGTAGTAGGAATATACATACATACATACATACATACATTCATACATACATACATACATACATACATACATACATACATACATACATACATAAATGCCGCGTAATTAAAAGATAAATATGTGAAAAGTAGCATACTAATATCCCACAGGAACCGTTTGTTTTCCCGGGATAAAAAGTAGCCTTTGTTAATTTTCAGGCCCTTAACTTCACCTGTGCAAAAAATCACGTAAATCTAAAACTCCATTGCGCGTATTTTGAAGGACAAATGCGTAAAAATTAGCGATGCTATCCCGCAGGAACTGTTTGCTTTTCCGGGATAAAAAGTAGCCTATGTGCTATTCCAGACTATAATCTATGTCTGTGCCAAATTTCAGCAAAATCGGTTCATTCGTTGTCGCGTTAAAGAGTAACAAACATCCATCCATCCATCCATCCATCCAAACATCCATACATCCTCACAAACTTTCGCATTTATAATATTATTTACGTGTCACGTTGTTTGTCCGCGATGGACTCCTAAACTACTTAACCGATTTTGATCAAACTTCGTAACTATCTCTAACTAGCTGATGCCCGCGACTTCGTCGGCATGGATTTAGTTTTTAAAAATCCCGCGGGAACTCATTCATTATCCGAGATAAAAAGTAGCTCTCCCGGTCTGAGGAACCACTACTAGGTACATCCATTACTATACCCATGCAAAAAATCGCATCAATCCGCTGTTCTGTTGCGACGTGATTGAAGGACAAACCAACAAACACACTTTCGCATTTATAATATCAGTAATGCTTTATTTTTATACGTAATTGTCAAATTTTTTACCATACTTAACCAAAGACAAAATTACGTTTAGCTGTCATTTACGTTTTGTTATACCACGTTTTATAGTGACATGACGGAAACGCGGTCGAACGGGATAAAAAGTATCCTATGTCCGTCTCCTGGTTCTAAGCTACCTCTCCACCAATTTTCAGCCAACTCAGATCATCCGTTCTTGAGTTATAAATAGTGTAACTAACACCACTTTCTTTTATATTATACAGGGTGGAAAAAAGTTATGGGCCCTGGAGGGGAACTACCTTAAATCCTTAAGTTAGATAATTTTACTTAAAGGAAACATTCCCTTATTTTTAAAAAGAAACAAAACTGCATTCAAAGTTTTTCAAAAATTCGCTTGTCTCACCCGGGACTTGAACCAGCTAAAAATTAAAAAAATAAACACCCGCTATTTTATTGCACTAGTCGATACAGTCGATGTAAAAGAGAAAATTTCTCCAAGAAACATTATGTCTTACACTCGTCTGTCGTACAAGATTTCCATGAAATCGAATATTTAGTATACAAGTTCTTTAGTCAACATTACCTAGAACTGTTCACTTTCAACAAGTAAAAGACACGTTAGGTATAATTTTCTAATAACTCTAACATCCAAAGACATTGTATGAAGTACAAATCTTGCTAGTTTTATTATCTCTAAGTACCTTTTTGAAGACTTAGATAAGAAAATCGTTTAATAGTAATAATAATTATATGCACATTTCCTTCTTACGAAAAGTTCAAATATTTAAACGTTTAACTTTGCGCTGCGGGACAGCAATTTTGAAATTCAATGTCGCATTTTGAGCATTTTTATCGATTTTGTTTTGTTTTGCTTCCATTTAGTAATTGTGTAATAATGGCCTATTAAGAATAATTCGATTTATTAGAAGATTAAGTACTTTTCAAACAACAAGATTTGTAATTTATCTCGACAGTGTAGAAGCTAAATAGCAATTATTTTTTTTCAATTCTCAAAAAAAGGATTTTATTTAAATCTCAACAAGGTACTTAGAGATAATTAGCAAGCTTATACTTCATACAATGTCTTTGGATGTTAGACTTATAAGAAAATTATAACGTGTCTTTTATTTGTAGAAGGTGCAGAGGTGAAGAGAATGTTGATTAGAGAAATTCGATTTCATGGATATCTTGTACGACAGACGAGTGTAAGACATAATGTTTCTTGGAGCAATTTTATCTTTAACATTGACTGTATCGACTATTGTATAAAAATAGCGGATTATTGTATAAAAATAGCGGATAGCCGGGAATTGTATTAAAATAGCGGATGTTTATTTTTTGAATTTTTAGCTGGTTCGAATCCCGGGTGAGACAAGCGAATTTTTGAAAAACTTTGAATGCAGTTTAGTTTCTTTTTAAAAATAAGGGAATGTTTCCTTTAAGTAAAATGATCTAACTTGAGGATTTAAGGTAGTTCCCCTCCAGGGCCCATAATTTTTTTCCACCCTGTATATAGATTTGGTCCAACTTGAAAGATAGGATAGTTTTTTTTGGATTAGGATAGTTTATTTGTTTTATTTATATAGATAAGTTGGTGGTACGAAGTTCGCCGGGTCAGCTAGTAGGTATATAAAAATCAATTGCTGTTCGTTTGTCTCGCTAAAACTCGAGAACGGCTGGGCCGATTTAGCTGATTTTGGTATTGAAATGTTTGTCGTAGTTCAGTGAAGGCTTGAACGGTGAAAAAAAAGGTTGAAAAAGCAAAAAAAAAAAAGACATATATACCTACGCCGCAAGAGAGATTCGGATCGACATGGTTTTTTGCATGAGTATAGTTCAGGACCTGGAGAGTGACATATGCTACTTTTTATCGCAGAAAATCAAGGAGTTCCCGAGGGAAGGGATTTTAAAAACTAAATCCACGCGGACGAAGTTGCGGGCATCAGTTAGTCCTATTAATATTATAAATGCGAAAGTTTGTGAGGATGTTTGGATGGATGGATGGATGTTTGTTACTCTTTAACGCGACAACGAATGAACCGATTTTGCTGAAATTTGGCACAGACATAGATTATAGTCTGGAATAGCACATAGGCTACTTTTCATCCCGGAAAAGCAAACAGTTCCTGCGGGATAGCATCGCTATTTTTTACGCATTTGTCCTTCAAAATACGCGCAATGGAGTCTTAGATTAACGTGATTTTTTTGCACAGGTAAAGTTAAGAGCCTGAAAAATGACAAAGGCTACTTTTTATCTCGGGAAAACAAACGGTTCCTGCGGGATATTAGTATACTACTTTTCACACATTTATCTTTCAAATATGCGCCAACGGAGTTACAGATTGACGTCGTTTTTTGGAGAGGCATAGTTTACGACTTGAAAAGTGACAAAGGCTACTTTTTATCCTGGGAAAGCAAACAGTTCCCGCGGGATATTAGTGTTCTACTTTTCACATATTTATCCTTAAATAAGGCGCCAACGGAGTTACAGATTGACGTGGTTTATTGGATAGGCATAGTTGAGGACTTGAAAAGCCCAGGAAAACAAACAGTTCCCGCGGGATATTCATATGCTACTTTTCACATATTAATCCTTCAATTATGCGCCAACGAAGTTACAGATTGAAGTGGTTTTTTTGATAGGCATAGTTGAGGACCTGAAAAGTGAAAAGGCTACTTTTTATCCCGGGAAAACAAACAGTTCCCGCGGGATATTCGTATGTTACTTTTCACATACTTATCCTTCAATTATGCGCCAACGGAGTTTTAGATTGAAGTTTTAGATTATTTTTTAGCACAGGTAAAGTTAAGGGCCTGAAGAGTGACAAAGGCTACTTTTATCCCTGGAAAACAAACGGTTCCTGCGAGATATTAGTATGCTTCTTTTCACATATTTATCCTTCAATCATGCGCCAATATGCATGCATGCATGTATGTATGTATGTATGTATGTATGTATGTATGTATGTATGTATGCTTGCATGCATGCATGTATGTGTATATGTATGTATCCTCCTACTAACAATAAATACATTAACTATATCCTATCCTACTTATTATTACTCATATTATCCCACTAATATTATTAATGTGAAAGTTTGTGAGGATGGATGTATACGGATGTATGTTTGTATAGATGTCGTATACGGATGGATGGATGTATGTTCTCTGAGATAGGGGTTGAACTATTTTGACTGTTATACTACATAACTTCGTTAAATTTGAATTAATTTTTATTATTACTTTAACCGACTTCTAAAGAGGAGGAGGATCTCAATTCAACGGAATCTTTTTTTATGTATGTGCACCGATTACTCGAAGACGCCTGAACCGATTTGGATTTTTTTTTTTTTTGTTTCAAAGGGTGGCTTCCCAGGTGGTCCCATTTAAATTTTAAAGAAATCAGTCGAGCGTTTTTTAAAAAATCTACAATAAATTATATACTTTGTAGTGGCGCGGGCGTTTAAATGTATGCTCCCGGGACAAAAAGTAGCCTGTGTTATTTTGCAGGTCCTTAACTTTACCTGTGTAAAAAAAATCGGCCAAGTGCGAGTCGGTCCTCACTCTTTTAGGGTTTCGTTACAAAAAATTAAATTAATTTTTATTATTTGTTGTTATAGCAGCAATAGAAATACAAAATATGTGAAAATTTCAACTGTCAATCTATTACGGTTTACGAGATACAGGCCGCTGACAGACGGACGAACGGACAGCGGAGGCTTAGTAATAGGGTCCCGTTGGCACCCTTTGGGTACGGAACCCTAAAAACCACGTTGACTATATGCACTTACACTTTATATGGTGAAATATTATAACTGCGAAAGTGCGTTGGTTTGTCCTTCAATCACGCCCAAACAGAGCTACGGATCGACGTGATTTTTTGCAGGGGTACCTATAGTTGAGGACCTGGAGAGTGACAGGCTACATTTTCAGAGTTCCCAAGGCATTTTAAAGGCTAAGTTCACGCAGACGAAGTCGCGGGCATCAGCTAGTTGGATATAATTTAATACATGGTACGTAATAAGGCACCTAATACAGTATAATTATTATGATCGACGCAAATTAGCTTCGATAGGTTTCTTCCGAGAACCCTTCAGCTACAATTTCCAATATAAACATTCTTAGAATGTGCTTTATGGGTTTCCACTATACGTCAAGTATATCGAATAGAGTGTAAAAATACATAGTAGCATATAAACTTTATAATAATTGGGTCTAGTTCCTTAAATAATAAAAATTAAGTGGCACTCGGGGACTGCCGCGGTAAAGCTATTGCATAGCATTTTTTATCAACTTATGCAGCTATAATATTTATGCAATATCTTTTTTGCATAATAAAAATTATACAAAAAAATAGTCACTACTTCGCGAGTGAGATTCGAACCTGCGATATCTAAAGAAAGCGGCCCCGCGCCCACTGCGCCAAACAGAGCTAAATGTGAACCTCTAAAATGTTGAACGCTTACTGAACGACGGTGTTAGGTTTTTTTCGCTACGGAATTTCTTGATTCGGTCGCCGCGCTCAAACTGTTTGTCCTAGTTCAAAGCCCGCGATAAAAGCTATGAAATAGCTTAATGATATATAAAAATTCTTTTTAAAAACCGACTTCAAACGCCACTACAAAGTATAAAATAATTTTATTTTGTACTTGTACTAACGTATGTTAAAGTCGAGCGGGCCTAAATAGTAACGACAAAACCGATGGTACGAGTATAATACTTTGAGTAATAAACCAACACAGGAGAAGAATTGACGCGCGTACCCCTCTGTAAGTTGGGTATGACCAGTGGTCATACCCGTTATATAAAACTGTTTGACTCGAGTCACGCGCCTGTCAACTACGTATGGTTAGCGGGGAATGAGCTCCGCTATAAATGCCGAATATGAGAGTATTTTCTTCTGAAAAAATATTTAAAAAATCCAGTTTACTAAAGGATAACATTTATTTACTTCTGATGTATTATTTTATCCAAATAATGCAATACTTATGCAGAAAACTTAAGAAAACTGTCGATCTGAAAATGTTGCTACTTAATCGTACATGAAATAATTTGGGGAAAATATTGAAAATTAATCTTCCTACTTACTATTCGTTTAGAGACCTTTTTCATGAACTGCATTATAAATTGATCCCATAGAATTAAAATCACGATAGAATAGGAAGGGGTGAACGACTAATTTATAAGCTTTAAGTAAAATATGACTAGATATATAAATACGAACTTTGATCGTCTGTGGGATTATCAAATAATGATAAAAATTCTTTCTATAAAACCAACTTTAAACGCCACTACAAAGTATAAAACAATTTTAATTTGTACATGTATGTTGAAGTCGGGCGGACCTAAATATAAATGATGAAACCAATGCGCGACGCTAGCCCAACTTTGCCCGATCGGCGTATGAAGTCGGTTTTTTAAAGATATTTTTTTTACATTATTATTTTAAGCTTTTTAGTGTATATCTCTGATCGCGAGCAATTTGCTCTTGATCATTGAGTTCCTTCCTCCATTACCGAAGATATGAATCACCTTCTCTTCACCTTTTAAATAGGCCCAACCTTATTATGCGTTCTTTCAAAAAAAATTGAAATCGGTTCAGATTTGACGTAGTTATGGAGTAACATCTAACATTATATCAACAACAATTTATATGGGAACCACCTCTGAAGTATGCCCTACTAAACAAAAAAAATTATCAAATTCCATTCATTATTTGGCGGAATAATTGCGTTACAAATATACAAAAAAATTCGAATTGAGAACCTCCTCTTTTTTAGAAGTCGGTTAAAATGATTGCATTATTATAACGATCGCAATGGTGTCTGATTGGCTGGTACTCTCCCACTATTGTTTAAAATGCATTGATGCAGCTAGAGCTCCATAAACTCAGCGAATTCATAAAATTAGTTTTTTTACTCAATTATTTCAAAAGTTATAGGTATATATTTCCATATAGCCAGTGTGGTATAATTTTCTAAATATATAAAATGAAAAGGTGACTGACTGACTGATCTATCAACGCACATCTACTATGACGTAGGCATCCGCTAAGAAAGGATTTTTACAAATATAATACAAAAAAATAATGAAAACGAGACTAAAAAATTGTTTAATAGTAATGATAAGTTCTACGTAAGTCTTTCTTACTCGAAAATTAGGACTTTAATTTTATGATGTCGGCCACACCGCAATAAAATTAGGGCTGGACAGCAAGATTTCATATGTCGATATTGGTGGAGGGATTGTATAAATTATTTATACCGAGATATTTTTATCGTCTTACTAATGGTTCATTGACGAAAAAAAATAATTTAAATTCTAAACATATTATTTGGTTCATTAAAACTTGGCAATTGAATTAAAGTACCCATACTTCTTATTCATCCCGCTAGGTTTACCGGAAAGCTAAATAGCTTGGCGGTGTTTTATTACAGATGGGGTGGCCACTATAGCCATGGCGGCAGCCTAGCATTACAAACAAATATACACTTCGTTCAGATGAAGTAGATGAAAAAAATAAGCCTTCCAAGTAAAGTGTGTAGGTACAACTTTTAACTTACCAATTATAACTTTAAATAAAATTTTTTTTTAGGATTCAGTTTTTACTTTTTATGTTTCCTCCATGCTGGACTGAGAGAATATTATTGAACGCTGGAAAACGATCTTATAAATCGAAAAAGTGAACTTTAAACCAGAGCCAATAACGTTTTAAAAAATCATAACAGCTCATAATAAGCTATCAGGAGCAGATTTTTTTCAAAAATCATATTTTTTAATGTAACACATCAGATGATACTAATTATATAATTCTAAAGTAGTAGTTTTTCAATTTCAAGAAGCAATGTTGCTGTAACTTGGTATTTGAAACATATGAAACCACGAAATAACTCTAAACTCTGAAATGCTGATTATGCTGTATCTATTTTTAAGGAAACATGATGTAGTCCTAACAGTTTGTACTTAATATACTTTTTAGAAATAGATACATCGTAAATTTCGCTTTAAACATAAATAAAACAAATGATGTTTCATTAAAAATGCTGTATGTTTATTTAAACAAGATTACTTAAAAAATCAATGTGTTCAATATTAATACCCACTACGTATTCAAATAAAAATTAAATGTCTCTCAACTTAATAAACAATATTATTAAAAATTATAAAAACCTATGACAAAGTACAGCACTCCCTGGTGACTTATAACCTTAAATCATTACTAAACAGCTGCTCTAAGGTGATATACTATGGTACCTACAGCCTACAGCATGCTCTCAGCATGAGATTGAGAGTATAGTGACGGAGTAAATATCTTGGTATCTACAAAATCTGTTAATAATCAGATAATCCTAAGTCCTTACAGTAAACCTAAGTGCACTGCACTGCTAAAAAGTATTGATAACTTTTTTGAAGTATCTGTATAATATTGAAAAATAGATTGTGTCTTAGTATTTACAGCATTTTTGAGTACGTTTAAAAATATGAATAACAAAAAATATAAAATATAAACATGCAGAGAAGGTCAACATAGTATCTTAGAAAAATAATGTCATAGGAAAACGAAAATCCGACAATCCGACGCAGTATCTTTTTCTTCCAAATATATAAAAAAGTCATTTTGTTATTTTTCGAAATAAGCTAGATCGCTTTCCAGCGTCAATATAGTCCAAAGTTTCTAGCTGTATCTTTACGCAAGTACTAAAAGCCTACAAAGAGTCAATCTAATAGCAAAGGCATATTATGACTAAAATAACGGCAAGAGCCTCGTTTCCTAGCGCTTCTATATAGGTACCTACCATGTTAAAGATCTCGAACAAAAAAATTTACTCTCGAATAAAGTAACTCTGTTGTAAATAATTATTAGAAGAACTTATCGAAAGTCGATAATCGATAGTGTCAAATCCTAAAATGCTTACACATATGATGCGATTGTTTCATGTAATGATAGAGCGTCCCTGTGTGTGAATGTGATTGTGTGCATATACTTTAAGGTAGTGTTTGCTAATTATTCCCAGGATTAACACAAAGGTTACTTTTTATCCCGGAAAATTACAGAGTTCCCACGGGAATTAAAAAAGCTTAATCCTCGCGGACGAAGTAGAGGGCATCATCTAGTAATTTTATACCTCAACTGTACAAACTAAAATTATGTATTTTACGAGTATATATAATTTTCAGTGGCGTTTGAGGTCGCTTTTTAAAAAGAATTTTTATATATTACAGCTTTTTAGTGTAGCTTCATAGCATAAATCTACACATTCACTGATCGCGAGCGATTTGCTCTAATGCATTGAGGAGTTCCGTTCTCCATCACCGAAGATATTGATCAGATCTTCACCAAATTTAAATATGCCTTTTGCAAAAAAAAAAAAATTGAAATCGGTTCAGAGTTGACAAAAAAATGTATATGGGATCACCTCTGAATTATGTAGATATGCCCTACCAAACAAAGACAGAATTATTAAAATCCATTCATAATTGGCGTAGTAATCGCGTAACAAACATACGACAAAAAAAGTGTGTGTGTCAGCTCCGACGCACGACTGGAGTTTACTCCTTAAAACGTCGTAAATGCATTCGCGGCGCTCGCTGCGTCTCGGGCGGCGCCGCTCGGACCCGATCAGTACGCGCTCGGCTTCCCGAAGCGAAAGCGCTTTCGCATTCGACAACTCAAGCGAAAACCAACCTTATTTAATCAACGTTAGGGTAGAAATTTGCATCGTTGTGAAAAACGTAACGCGGGCATTCGACAACTCAAGCGAAAACCAACCTTATTTACTCAACGTTAGGGTAGAAATTTGCATCGTTGTGAAAAACGTAACGAGGTCATTGATAAATAGATTTTACTACTCCAATTTTTCTCATACCGGGCGCCTAAAATCGATTCTTAAGGAGTAAACTCCAATAAATTCCAAAACGTACAGTCGAATTGAGAACCTCCTTTTTTGAAGTCGGTTAACGAAAAAAGGGCATTATGCAACCAGAACGCGTACCAAAAAGGGAAACACGAACAAGCAGCATAAACAAGAAGGGGGCAATTAACCTCTTAAATTTCTTGTCGCCGCGCCGTTCCGGGATAGACCGCAGCCGTAATTCCGAGCTAATGTATGCAAGCAGTGTGTCGCCAGCAGTCGGGAGTTATGTCATAATTATCGCGATTTATACAATTATGAACCACGGAGCTACCTATACCTTTCTCGATGTTTATACGACTCCTGCATTGTATCTACCAGGCTTGAATACAAAGAACGCTAATTAAATTTTCTTTTCGCAGCCACAATACGAGTTTGCGAGCAGTATTTGAAAAAGATTTTGGAAATAATATGTAATGTTTAACTGCTTTAATGAAAATGATTAAAAGATTTAAGTATTTATTTAAAATGATTAAAAGATTTAAGTATTTATTTAAAATGATAACCGAAATATTATGTCAGTGCTTGAAACTACTACATACTTACGAGTATGTATAATAAGTTCGTCAAAACTTATTTTTAAAAGTTTACAAAATCTGAAATACTAGCCCGCGATTTTGCCTGCGTGGAGTAGAGGTTTTTTAAAAATCCCGCGGGAACCTTTTTTCTCCGGGATAAAAGCGAAATGATATTTATTTGCTGGTTTATCCTTCAACCACGCAGCATTGGATCATCGGGACATCGGGTCAACGTGATTTTTTCCTGGATAAATAACGGAGGACCTACTGGAGAGTGGAGGACTACTTTTTTATTCGATGACAAGATAGTCCTTGACTGCGATCTCACCTGATGGTAAGTGACGATGCAGTCCAAGATGGTAGCGCGCTAACTTGGAAGGGGAATGGCAGTGTCCATATATTATTCAATCCATCCCTAATCTATTTCTACAAGCCATCGTGCCGATACGCTCAATCGCTTGTCGGCACGTCTTTAACGGTAGGGTAGTAACAAAACCAGAGACAATTCAGAAATTATAAATTCCCAAATCGCCCAATCGCGCTCACCACTGCGCCAGGGAGGTCGTCAAAACCCCATAGAGTGACAAAGACTACTTTTAACCCGAAAAAACCAATGTTTCCGTTAATGCTATAGAAGTCTTACTCCATGCGGACAAAGTCACGGGTAAAAGCTAATACATTTATTATCTACTAGCTTTTGCTCGCGATTTCCCTCACGTTAAGTTCGATTTTTCAAACCCCTATTTTATCGCCTTAGGGGTAGAATTTTCAAAAATACATTCTTAGCGGATGTCTACGTCATAATAGCTATTTGTATGCCTTTCAGCCCGATCGGTCCAGTATCTAAGGTCCAGTAGTTTGAGCTGTGCGTTGATAGATCAGTCAGTCAGAAAGTCAATTAATCACCTTTTTCTTTTATATATTTAGACTACAACGATCGGCTGCAATAAAAATACAGAACTACTCGTAATACAGCAATATTCGCAGCTCATTTAGGGTAGAATTGTCTAGGAACCCCTTGAATTCGTCGCCGCAATTTAGAGGTGCGTCGTTATCGGCCAGCCGTCGCCCGAGATTGGTTTTAATGCTTATTTATTGAAAGGAGCCGGTCTTCACGGCCGGTGGAGTTACTATCGGGATCACGGTGTCACCGCGGACTATTTTATGTGGTTAATAGTCGTTCCGTTTGCCGGCTCGCCACTTGAATTGTACGGACTGTGTAAGGGTCGAGGTTTTTATGGGGAATTAGAAGCCATGGTATGATGGAAACATTTTTATGTGCTTGCTAGCTAGTGTTAGGTTTACCTGTCTGACTCTTTTGAGTCAGAGTCTCTCAAGACTCTTATGGCCGTTTTCACCAAACATACCTAAATCATCCCCTAAGTAGGAATCTATTTATGTAGGTAGCCCCTAAATACAATTCCTTACCCTATGCAATTTTCACCTTTAGGGAAGTTAGATGCTCCCTAAAGAATCGTGAAATTGAAATTGATAGAAAGCATCACCTAATTTAGCTTAGGTAGCCCGTAAAAGTCTAGGAACCTCGGTGAAAAAGAGCTTTAGAGGCGCTCAGACCAAAAGCTCAATAGGGCCTTACTCCATCTCAGTGGCTACCGAAAGTTGGTAACTAAAATCTGTCAAACCCGAAAACCCGAATTTTGTATTACGAAAATATGCAGGTTTGACAGTTGATATTCAATCAAATTCATCAACCCATCAACGGCTTACTACTGAGCGCTAGTGTCTTCTCAGACAAGGGTTATAGGCAATATTCATCCTGGGAACCAGTTCGGGTAATGTGGGATTTATACCTACTAAAATCCGATGGCCACCCTCACCGCATATTGGAAGGCTTCGAGATCTCTTAAAAACACGTACCGGATCATTGCAGGACGCCCATTGGGCTCGTCCCGTAGTGTTTACTCATAGTTATTTCTTCTTACTGGGCCAATTTCCACACACAAACCGTACCTAAGGTAAGGTACCGGTGAATCCCCACCGCTCGCATTAAAGCCGAAATTAGACGGTGCCTCGTTCATCGTTCATTTTTGCGAACATTTTTTGCGACAATGCATCCTAAGGCCCTTTGCCCTAAGGGCAAATTTAGACGGTTCATTTTCGATGACTTTCGATGAAGCCTCCAAAATGGAAGCAAAAATCTCGAAAGCTAAATTCGCCCTTAAGGATGTTTAAGACGGTTAATTTTTTTTTATACACTATAGGCACAAGCTTGACCACTATCACACCTGATGGAAGTGATGATGAGGCCTAAGGTGGAACGCGTTTGCCTAGAAGATGCCTATTCGCTCTTGTTTTAAAGATAACCAAATTGTACGTGTTAGGAAACACAGATCTCGGAAGAGCGTTCCAGACCCTAGCCGTGCGAATCAGAAATGAAGATTTGAACCGCTTCGTGCGCGTGGATGGTATATCAACGATATAGGGATGGAAGCCCTTCCGATGTCTTGCAGTGCGGTGGTAAAAAGGTGAAAGGGGGACAAGGTCGAAGAGCTCCTGAGCACACTCACTGAAATATATCCTATAAAACACCGATAAGCCGGCAACTTTTCGGCGGTGATCGAGGCTCTGAAGTTTGCCTAAGAGTGGTGACTCCTTGCCAATGAGTTTCCTAGCTCATTTTCGCAACGATGAACGATGAACGAGGCACCGTCTAAATTGCGCCTTGTAGACATTCTTGTTACTATGAGCACTTACCCTCAAACACAGTGAGCGTGGCGACCGCAGTGACGGCGTCGCCCACGCCGTTCTCGGCGACGCACTCGTAGGTGGCGTCGTCGCGCTGCGCCCGCACGGGCTCGATGCGCAGCACGGCGCCGTTGGCGTTGGGCCCGGCCGCGGACTCCATGCCCGACACCTGGTAGCGGGACTGCATGCCTGTTGGATAAGGAAGTTGGGTTATTGAAATGTTCAGGACACACACACACACGACGACGTACCTACTTTGAAGTTCAAAGTAGGTACGTCTTCGTGTGTGTGTTTGTCCTGAACTTTATTACTTAACTAGCTGATGCCCGCGACTTCGTCCGCGTGGATTTAGTTTTAAACCTCGCGGGAACTCTTTGATTTTCGGGGATAAAAAGTAGTCACTCTCGAGTCTCGAGGTCCTCAACCCATGCCAAAAAATGACATTGATTCATGTACAAAATAACTTGAAAAATGGAAATTTTTTATTCAAACTTTCAGTCCCATTTAACCCTCTTGGGGCTGGAATTTTCAAAAATCCTTTCTTGGCGGATGGCCTACGTCATAATGGCTACCTGCATACCAAATTTCAGCCCGATCCTGCGTTGATAGATCAGTCAGTCAGTCAGTCACCTTTTCCTTTTATATATTCAGACTAACTTTTGCCCGCGACTTCGCCGCCGTTAAGTTCGATTTCTCAAACCCCAATTTTACCTCCTTAGGGGCTGAATTTTCAAAAATCCTTTCGTAGCGGATGCCTACGTCATAATAGCTATCTATAGGTAGGTATGCAAAATTTCAGCCTGATCCATCCAGTGATTTGAGCCGTGCTTTAATAGATCAGTCATTTAGTCAGTCAGTCACCTTTTCCTTTTATATACTTAGATAGCTTTTAACCACGACTATGTCCGCGTGGAGTTGTTTTAAAAATCTCGCGGGAACTGTTTCAGTTTGTTTTATAGATAACAGTAGCCTATGTCACTTTCAAGGACCTCCACTAAATTCATACAAAAATTCACGTCGATTTGTTCCTGAGTGATTGAAGGACATACCAAAAAAGCAATGAACAAACATTTTGCATTTAGCGTAGGGATGAAGACTGTGAATAAGCATTTTTTAGACAAGCGCGCCCCATCTTAAGTTGCATCTTCACTACCATCAAGTGTGATCACCGCCCAGTCCTATAATATAGGTATTCTAAAAAAAAGGGCGGGCACAGTCTAAGAGTAGCAAGAGCATCAGCTAAGCGGTCTATCTTATTTCAGGGCAGCTTATGCATATTCCTAGAAATCACGCTTCAAAGAAATAAGTCTTTATTACTATCGTGTAAAGATTTACACAGAAAGTCAAATGATATTATGCACTTTTCAAAACTAAGCAACTACGAATAACGAAACAAAGATGAAATCGTGGGAAATTCTCATGAGTTTTGCGAAGTAATTTTTATGCAGAGCAGTTCTCGTCTTTATCTAAGGCTTTCAACTACTTTGAATATTGCTAAGTAAAGTTTCTCACATTTCGTCGAATCCAAGCGAAACTAAACTCGAAAAGTGTGTTGAGGAGTTTACCTACCTTTAGCGCAGCTCATACAAACGAAGTTTGTTCCTTAGTTGAATAATAGTTGATGCCCGCGACTTCGTCACTTTCATTAAGGGTTTTTGATTGCCAGGGGAATTTCTTAATTTTCCGGGATAAAATCTAGCATATGTGCTATTCTGAATGTATAAGCTATTACATTGTGAAGTTTCATCAAAATCCGTCCAGTATGTTTGCATGAAAGAGTAACATCCATACATCCATCCATCCACCCATCCTCACAAACTTTCGCATTCATAATATTAGTGGGATTAACAAGAAATGATACGCCCTAGAAATACATAACATTTTGTGTCTGTTGTTTTTCAGATTACCATAAATTTAAGGTAACATGGACATCACATATCTTCGCAGAACCATTGCACTTGCAACTTCACTTGAAAGAATATTTTAACATAAATTCTTAATCGCTAACATTTCTGATTAGTGTACCACTTTATTTTATTTATTTAATGGCGAAAGAAAAGAAAAAAGTGATAATTTATACAGGTACCTACTTAATTACTTATAATAGACATAGAAATGTTTTGACCGAATCCTGTAAAGTTTAGATTTATTTGCGGCTTTAGTTTGATAGCTCGAAATATTCAAAATCCTTGAAAACTGAAACAGCTATCAAAATTCGTCCAATAGTTATTGAATTGACCGCAAACGTTGTTCTAATTCTGGTCTGAATTTGAATGGTTTGCGAATTGCCGAAAAAAATGCCAATAGTATTTTTTTTTAATTCGTTTTGTGGCAGTTAATTGAAAAAGGGGAAATTGATACTGCCTATAATTCTCACTCATCTGAAGTTCGATTTTTCAAGCCCCCCAGAGCGGTTGAATTTTCAAAAATCTTTACTACGTAGTAATAGCTATCTGTGTGTCAAAGGAGATTGGCGAATTCCATAGAGTTTCTGACCCAGACGAACTGAACCGTGGGCCTCATGCCCACGTTCACGAATAAAACTTCTCACGCTTGTTCTAGTAAACCAGTCTAACAAAAAAGTTCATCAAAGTCTATCAAATAAAGTTGGGAGAAAAAAGATATTCACTTGTATTGCCATGTAACGGTTATTTGTAATGTGCACTTGTAAATAATTATATTTTTGATCCCATCTTCTAAAAATATCGGGTTTACATAGAAAAATACTCTGAAAAATATTAATTAAAATTAAATGATTTCTGAATCTGAACGCTTTTAAAAAATGCTGGGTCGAACTTCGCCAACCTCCTTTCAACCCAATCCGCTAGGAGTAATAATATTCTGTGACCCAATCCATCCAGTGCTTTGAGCTGTGCATTGATAGATCAATCAGTCACCCCTTTTATATATTTAGAAAACATACACAAGATTTACACTATGATTTCAGGCAGGTACGTGGCTTAATACACGTCAAATTGTATACGGTATAGGTAGCAAGTTTAATGCTTTTTGCAGGTAGTCGATTCCATTTTTATGTTTATTGAAAATCTTATATCTCCAGATAAAATGTCCGCGATTCATTGCAGAGCGTCGTTTGCATTTTGCAACAGGGTATTATAAAAAAAACCCAAGACTCGTTTTGCGTTCAAGACACACCTTATTGCGAGGTGGTAGGGTTTAATTTCTATTGTTCGTTGTAGATTAAAAAATGCACAGGTTGGTTGGATACGACTATACGAGTCAGTGTTGGACGACAGAGCTAAATCGCCACTCGCAGTAAGTGCCACAGAAATGTATTTCCCCAACAAGTGAGAATAATCGGAGTCTTTCTACGATCTGTGCTTTAAAAAGATAATAGCAGCCGAGGTACAACTGTAGGGCGGCGAGGTTCTGCATATCTACTTTTTGTTGCATCTAATAACAAAGGGGCCTTAAAGACTTTTACAGAAAGATTTTTACAGAGGCTAGGTTGATTCTGTTCAGATAGATTTATTATATTGTGGAAATGTAACGTTTTTTTTTTCAGTATTTTCAGACCTTTTGAAGCAACATTTATTGAAAATTGTTCTTATTTTTATTAGTGTCAATAATTCAGATCAGGGCAAAGTGCCATAGCTGCTACATATTAACTTTTATAACATACTAAAAATAATATCATCTGCCAGTGTAGATTAAAAAGGTTTCTGAAAACTTAGACCATTCATAGTGAATATAAAAAGTCTATGTCTGAAAATAAGGGTGTTTTAACAATTGTAACTATTTTCAACAACAATATAAATAAATAAAGTATATATCTATAGTGCACAATAGAGGTTATAATTTAATATCATTCCAAATAATATTAATCTTAGTATATCTACTGGTGGGATATCAATTAATGAAAGCTATTAACCCGAGTGGTATTATTTATTACCCCGTAGAGGTCATATACGATAAGCCGTAGATAAATTACCACAAACGTAATAAATATTAAGCTAAAACGAAAAAGAGAGTATCACTTCTTTTATTATACTTACTCGTATGAATAAAATAAAATATGCATTTAGAAAGTGATTTACGTATTACTTTATTTATATTACTGTAGAGCCAATTAATTAAGGCCTGTTCCATTTGTCTCTACCAAGGTATCTCTCTGGTGGTTAAGAGTGGTTCATGGTTCTCAAAAATTCTAAAATAAACAGCGACCTTTCAAATAATAATTAGAATTCAACGCTAAATATTATGTATTTAGCGTTAAGGTTCCGTACCCAAAGCGTGCTAAAGGGACCCTATTACGAGTGTGAGAGAGTATGTATTTCTATTGCCGCTTTAACAACAAATAATAAAAATCAAATTAAAAAATAAAGAGGACATACATGAAAAACGAGTCAAAATAAAATTTTATTTTTTTACTCTGGCATGTGGGGTGTCATTGACTAGAACTTAGTAGAGTTCAAACACAGATCAGGAAAAGTTCAAATATATTTTTTATTATTTTTTAGCTTCAAAGATAAAGAAATTGGGGACCGTCAAGGTTGTCAGTTTTAGATCATTTTTCTGACGAGGTCTATCTCAAAAGCGCTAGCTAGGCTATATTATGTGATACATAATAAACAGAAAATTCAAATTCCTATAGTGCATTTAAACAAAAAATACTGGAAACACCGATTTATAATACAGTTACAGTTTTTGCAATTCACGAAGGCGAGTGAGCTTTACTTGTGGTTATTTCGTGTACCAAATCTGGGACATATAAATCTTATGATTTATATGTCCCAGTGTCTATGGGACATGTAAATCTTATACGATGGTACGGAACCCTTCGTGTGCGAGTCCGACTCGCACTTGACCGGTTTTATTTGAAAACTATTAACCAAGCTGAACTTGACTAAGATTCTCCTCTCCCCTCGACATATGCGAAAAACTTGTATAATATGGAGTGGGTACGACAATAGAGCAGTGGTTAGGACTGTGGTCTCCTATTCGTGGGGTCGCAGGTTCGATCCCGGGTACGCAACTCTGACTTTTCGGAGTCAAGTGCTTTTTAAGCAATTAAATATCACTTGCTTCAACGGTGAAGGAAAATATCGTGAGGTAACCTGCACATCTGAGTTCTTCATGATGTTCTCGAAGGTGTGTGAAGTCCGCCAATTCGCATTGGGCCAGCGTGGTGGACTATGGCCTATAACCCTTCTCTGAGAGGAGACCTACGCTCAGTAGTGAGCCGTTGATGGGTTGCTAATGATGAATGATGACGACAATAGAGCAAATGGGTGGAGATCAAACCGACGAACTTCCAGTTTTATGTTCGCATCTTTAACTGTTGGGTTATTCAGGCTTTAGAGGTTGTTGAGGTGTATACAAAACTTTCTTTTATATTCTGTTATATTCCATTATTACAACAGACAGCAACGAAAAAAAATATTTCCAAAACAATTTTTTTTAATATATCACAAACAAGAGAAACATGGAGCCTAAGGCACATTATACATATAATATTATGCGTAATACATTGAGCAAACAAAATTATCGGAAACCAATATTAAACATTATAATCATGTTTGTCGAATTGAGAAAATTTGGAAGGTATCCGATGGGTACTGTTACCTCACAGTTTGTGTATTTCATTCCACAAATAAACCCTGTACGAAACGCAAATTGGTTTCGATATTCGTGTAGGTATGAAGCGATTGAATATTGAATGTTAAATAATGAAACGTAAACAGCTCTACTATAAACGTATAGTTTTCTTTACAAAAGCAAAGAACTTAAGATAATTTCAATAAGAAGAGCTTAGAACATAATTTTTTTTAGTAAAATGGTCACTTTGTATATTTATTAGGCTGTGGTTAATAAAGCTGGAGACAAAGCCAAACGGTCTAATAAAAATAAATACATGGATGAAAATAAAACCGGCCAAGTGTGTGTCGGACTCACACACGTAGCGTTCTGTACCATCGTATTAACAGCGTTCGTTAAGGTTGAGCAACAAACGCCGAAAAAATCAAGTTCAAGAAATTTGATCGAGGCCTCCTTATTTTTTTTATTACTTGTTGTCATAGCAGAAATAAAAAACTTAAGTGGCACTCGGGGACTGTCGCGGTAAAGCTATTGCATAGCATTTTTTATCAACTTATGCAATTATAATATTTATGCAATATTTTTCTTTGCATATTAAAAACTATGCAAAAAAAAAACAAACAAACAAGAAAAGCAAACTGTCACTACTTCGCGAGTGAGATTTGAACCTGCGAAATCATCAAAGAAAGCGGTCGCTCACCCACTGCGCCAAATAGAGCTACTTGAGAACCTCTAAAATGTTGAACGCTTACTGAACGACGGTGGTAGGTTTTTTTTCGTTACGGAATTTCTTGATTCGGTCGCCGCGCTCAAACTGTTTGTCCTAGTTCAAAGCCCGCGATAAAAGCTATGCAATAGCATAAAATACACATTCTGCTCAAGTATCTACCTATTACGGCTCTTCAGATACAGTCCGCTGGCATACAGACGAACGGACGGACGGACGTGACGGACGGTCGGACAGCGGAGGCTTACTAACACGATATCGTTGATACATCGATGCGTTGGCACCCTTTGGGTACGGAATCCAAAAAGTGTGGACGTCACGAGATGCCCGGCAGTGTGAAACATTGAAATTAAGCGTAGCGGATACATGACGGCATAATAGAGCGTCATATGCTGATTGCCGTCACGGCATAAGATGCATCAATAGATGATGCACATCGAAAGTCTCAGCGTAATCTATGTAAATGTTAAATATCGACCATGAGGTCGAGAAAGAGACAATCAGCCCGGCTCCGTAGAGCTTCTTCTCTGTCGCATAAAGCTGAGCAACAAAGCCTCGTACAGTTATGAGTGACGTAAACGAACTCTTTATGAAGCTGAGGCTGGCCTGTTCTGTGTCTCTTTATATTTACTATCCCATCAGTAAACAATAAAGAAGTTTGTTAATTTTTCAGAGGTTGCTTACCAATCATAAACGATGATAAACTTTTCTGACTGCGAAGATAAGTAACAAAATAGTTTTCCACCACAACTTTTGTTTTATTAACATAAAAAGTAGTCAGACTTATGACAAGGAGGGATCCAATAAATCTCGCGAAAGTTAACGTCAAAGTGTGTTAGAAAAACTTTTAGGAAACCTTGAAGTAGCTGAATGGAGAGTGGTAATATTATTGTTATGAGACATACAACTGAAGTAATAATAAAGTTCTACGATTTGTATAAGGAAGAACTTCCTACTCGTGCTTATTATGAAGCTTCATCCACTTATTCTGGTTGTAGTTTTTTATTTTTTCCAAGAAATACCTCAGGATACATTACAGTTGTCTAATTAGTCTACCCGGGCTTCCAATAAAACAATTACAAATAGGGATAATATTTTACATAGGTACATAGAAGACAAATACAATTAAAAGTAAATAATATAAAAAACATTATAAAATTAAAATTCTAGGTACCAATTTTTCTTCGCATTCATAATAATTAATCTAGATATGGTTAGAAATGTTATGAAACGTCTTCTTTATTTAGTAAGACACACATGAAGAGACAGAAATAAAAATTGTTTGCTTCAATAGAATGTACATTGGTTTTCTATCTGAGAAATTGAGACTCTCTACAAAAAAAAAAGTATGGGCCCGTATGTTACAAAATTAAGAAAACAACTCAAAGAATGACACGGTTCTCCCTTTATTCAATTACGAGTCACATACTTCAAGTCGTGAACTACTTTCTAAATAAGAACTTATTCTTTCACCAAATAATTAATTCATAGATTTTCCATTCGCTCTGCCCCAAATAAATCTTCGTACCATTTCGTATTAGTATCCGAATGTTTTCCTGTCACATGCTCAACCGAGTCAGGGGCACGTTTGATAGATAGCGGCCGGTGACAGCGGGACAAATCGAGAATAAAGTTTGAAAGCAGATAAAACGCGGAGTAGGGTAGCGACAATTTGTTTTATTTTCGGAATAGATAAATATATCTAGATACACCGTTTTTAAGAAAATAAAGATGCTGCTTGGTTTTATAAGTTTGTGCACAGTTTGAAGTTATTTCAAGATTTGAGTAGGTACTTTCTGCAGTAAATACTGTCATTCCATTTAAAATGGTCTTTGAAGACACGTCTTAGTGATTGACGTTTTCTGTGGTTTTTTGGAAACCACTTAAATACCTAGTAGGGTAAATATTTCTATAAAAATTCAAAATATTTATTTCATTTATTTCAGGCCAACCTGCAGCTCTTATGACATGTCAAGACTCTACCTGTGGTAGTGTCGTGTGATAAGGGTTGTTACGTTCCCTCAAATATGAGCGAAGCAACGGCTGGGTCATGCGTCATGCTCGTGAACGGGTCCCACCGGCGGTAATGGGGCTACTTTCTGTCTGCCCATCTTAATATGTATTGAATTCTAAGTAGGTATGCATTTTTGGAACTTCCCCTCTTAGTGGAAACCCTGCACACATAGCATAGTACCTTTTGTAAACTATTTTGAAAAGAGCAACCGCCGAGTTTCTTGCTGGTTCTCTCGGCAGGAAGGGTATTTCGAATCAGTGTTAGATTCATCGACTATTCAAAAGCACTTGTAAAAGTTTATTTGAATAAAAAATATTTCTATTCTATTCTATTCTACCACCGGTTCGGACATAGCTAGGATCTCAAACTTTTGGACTATATTAAAAATTGTTTGCGTGAGTGCCCAGCTCAATTTCCTTTCTACCTTGAAACATTTCTTTGTTATGAACGCTGAGAAAACGACATACATACTCGATAATCAGTGACACATAAAAATCATGATCTGCGAAGTAAACGATTTGTATCTATTCGTTCCGGCATACGAAACAACAAACACGTCGTTTTGTCCCCTTCGTGAAAGTGGAGGGAGTCCCCTACCACGTCCCCTACTCAGGCAAAGGCGCGGGATGACAAACGCGCTACATAAAAAACACAGACCATTGAATCCAAGAATTCTGTTCGTGATTGAAATGTAAAAATGGTGTTTTTAGAACGTCGATATATGTAACAATTTAATATAAAAAAAAAAAAACTTTTATAAAAACCGACTTCAAACGGCCCGCGCCACTGCAAAGTATATTTACTGTTGATTTTTTTAAAACCGGTCGACCGATTTCGATAAAATTTTAATGGGATCACCTGGGAAGTATACCCTTTCAAACAAAAAAAAGAATTTTCCAAATCGGTTCAGGCGCCCTCGAGTAATCGGTGAACATGCATAAAAAAAAGATTCCGACGAATTGATAACCTCCTCCTCTTTTGAAGTTGGTTAAAAAAAACTAAGGAATTAGGATACAGATAATTTAAGATCACTATTTTGCCATTTATTTGTACTTTCCGCTTTTCGGTGAAGGAAAGCTCTTGAGTGGAACAGCACATTGCGAATTAGTGGCTAATTCGTTCTAGGGGCTAGTATAAAAAAATTAAGTGGCACTCGGGGATTGCCGCGGTAAAGCTATTGCATAGCATTTTTTATCAACTTATGCAATTATAATATTTATGCAATATTTTTTTTGCATACTTAATAAAAATTATGCAAAAAATAAAATAAAAAAACAAACAAACAAGAAAAGCGCACTGTCACTACTTCGCGAGTGAGATTCGAACCTGCGACATCATACACCATACGGTAAAGAAAGCGGCCTCTCGCCCACTGCGCCAAACAGAGCTACTCCTGAACCTCTAAAATGTTGAACGCTTACTGAACGACGGTGTTAGGTTTATTTTCGTAACGGAATTTCTTGATTCGGACGCCGCGCTCAAACTGTTTGTCCTAGTTCAAAGCCCGCGATAAAAGCTATGCAATAGCATAATAATATGATCACAATCGATAAGCAATAAACTTTAGTCAAGCACTTCTTTTACGAATGACCTATTTCTTATGTGAAGTGTCCTTAAAATACTTATAATACATACTATAAATATGTATTCCGCTATCCAAGTGTTCGTGGTCTTTGTTAATTCTTCATCGTCATGTCTTTCTAGTATGAGTACCATACAATTTGCGATAAAAATGCAGTTGGTAATGATTAATTAATTTCTTAAGAGGCTTCACTAGCGACTCCTTTAACTGAACAAACAAGCTGGTCGATAGGTATATCTTGGTATCCTAGGAAATGCATATCAACGTTTTAAGCCCATAAATATGTGAGGCCGGTAATGACGTCTATAAGCCCGGAGCAATGAGCTGGAAAAACGTATCGCCGCGGCCACGCACGCGAAAACCCCTCCCATAAAACCATTCATGCCCCCTCTAAATAGTTTCATCGCCCGCCGTGAAATATGTTACGTCATCAATCATATCCGGAGCGCGGTGAATGTGAAAGAAGCGCACCACCATAAGAAAAAAGATCTAGAGATGAAACAAAGACTAAGAAAGAGCAACCTATGCTATTAGTATAGTATATTCGACTTGAAACCACGACTAATGCGAAAGTGTATTTTTACTTAACTCTATGCAGAGGATGTATGTTATTATCAAAAGCTAATTTAGTTTCTTTATTACTTTATCTACACACTTTTCTTTGTTAGTTTCCAACTAATTTTTGCTTCAAATAATAATATATTATGCGGTAAAGTCAGCAAGATTAGTCTCGGTTAAGCGGATTTATGAATAAAATACCTTTATCCCACGGCGTCGCTCACGATAATTTTGATTTTTCAACCCCCTATTATATAAGGGGTTGAGCCCCTATCCTTAGGTGTTGAATTTTCAAAATCCTTTCTTAGCGGATGCCTACGTCATAATAGGCTATCTGTATGCCTTTCAGCCCGATCCGTCCAGTGATTTGAGCTTTGCGTTGATAGCTCAGTCAGTCAGTCAGTCACCTTTTCATTTTATAATTATTTAGATGAAAGAGTTAAACAAATATTTACTGCGATGTGGCAGTGTAAGCTAAACTCATACTCCATTCAGATTTTACACACCATCGTGGCGGAACGCTTGAGAGCTTGGCGGCACGTCTTTAAAGGCCAAGCGATACCACGGCCAAAGCTTACCACCAAAGAAATAAAAGTTGCATAAAGATCAAAAAGGAAAGTGAGGGCTGTGGTGGATGTCCCGTTACATGAATGCACGAGGAAAGCAGCTGTCAGGGAAGAGTGGAGGCGTGAAGTGAAGCGTGCCACAGCACCTAATTGACGACCACGACCGCTCTTTCAAGAGCATATCGACTAAGAAAATAAAGATCTATTATATACTTACTAGAGACTCGTTTTCCGTTCTTTCTCCACTGTATGTTGGGTATGGGGTCGCCCCTCGCCGCGCAGTAGAAGGCGGCGATCCCGTTCGCGCGGACCTGCAGGTTGCGCGGCCGTATTGTGATCTCGGGCGGATCTGCACACAGAGAAAAGAACCTTCTTTAGTACAATATAAAGATTAAAATTAGTTACAAGCTGTTATTAACAGACATTGAATCCCTGCAGATGTGGCTCTGTCATAAGACCAATCTTGGATATAACATCGAACATAAGTCTTCATACTCCAAAAGATGAAAATAAATCTTCTCTTATCAGCAGAATCTGCTTTCCGCACGTCGTAGAGTCTTGACTTTTTATAAGGTTTTGGACTACAAGAAATAACTTTAAATCCTTCTAAGTCAACTACGTAACTCATAATGCCGCTGGAAGGAGATCTCAAGGACGCAAGAAAAGATTCTAACCAACAACTATTATCACTCTGACAATAGTGAACGAATGGGAAGAAGAATGTGTGACGTAGATATCTACTATGAAAATGTAATTATAAACTGAGGTGATAATATCTATAAATTGCTTTGCAACAATTAAGACCAGGTATTGATGTTACATCCCCCAAACACCTTAAAAGCGACAACGCTTCCTTTTGCAACTTTTGCAACCTTTCATCGCTGTAAATCAGTGAAAAAGCGATAGCGTGCTTTTTGCACGTGGTCTGGGGCTGCTCAAGAAGCTATTAAAGGAAGCTATTATAGCTACAGTAGTAAATATTTTTTAATGGGTTACACGGGTTTCATTTTTACTCGTATTTAAATGCATGGTCTCATCGCAACACGTGGTCCTTACCCGTCAGAGGTCGCCGAATGGATACGCGAAAAAATTTACTGGCAAATTTTTAGAGCTCTCTATATGTGCAATTAATACCTATGCATACAGTACAATGTACATACACAAACAGACACCCTATGTTAGAAAACCTATGTTTCACGACGTCCTATCTTATACGCATACTCCAGTTGTATTTGATGATGATAGCTGATCATCGCTATCGCTCTTCTACTAAAAAAAAAGTCATTGGTCAAAAAAAGGTCTATTGGCAGTCCCTATGACTGCCAAAAAGTGAAATATAGATTTGTTAATAATTAAAAACAAATATAAAATAAAAATAGAAAATAAACATTAAAATAATAAAAAAAGCACTCTGTCACGATAACGAGAGTGAGATTCGAACCTACGACATCATACATTAAACGGTAAGGAAGGCGGCTGCTGGCCCACTGCGCTGTACAAGGTTGCTTGAGAATTTCTGAAATGTTGAACGCTTACTGAAATCTCCAGGTGACGATTGTGAAGGTGACGATGACGCGAAATCCATGTTTTTTGCTCACCCAAAAAGTGCTCAACGCGCTTCAGAAGTTTTCACTTCAATAACTCTGCGCCCAATGGTGTACCGTTAACCGTACTATAGTGGTTATGTTGGTAGCCAGGTAATTGAAACCCCAGATGGGATTAAACTTTTACTTGTGGCCGCAAGTAACTGCAAAGTCCATTTAGATCCAATTTTCGACCATGAATAAATTAAGAGCATCTCAAGACCCTTTGTAATGACATAATCCCGACCAACGTGTGTAAGGAGACGTGGATTTTGAGAACCTCATTTATGAACATTCTGGAGATGCAAAATTTTAGATTTGTTTATTCTTGTGGTATATCTTCTTTTATTAACATTTTTGAATTGATAGCAAGTGCTAGTTCTTGCAACAGTAACAAACCAGATGAAAACTTTGGAATAGTCGATAATTGGGGCTTTAGATTTTCCAAACATAATGTTCATACCGGTAAAAAAATTTAACCGAAAATGTGAAATCGTCTTTTTAATCTGCGTGGCTTAGTTTCAAGATAAGAGTAAAAATCACGAAATGTAAGGCAGGTAATAAACAACCCTTTTAACATCCGATTTATATTTCTTTTGGCTAGTGTTCACAGATATGCACAGGAAAGTCTACACCTCTGCTACGCGGACTGTCCATGGATATGGATAAAATATCCCAGTAAATTCACGCACTGAGCCTTGAAATAACCGTGACGCGTAAACATCAGACCGATATCCCCGCGCCCGGCGAACCAGAACAAAAATGTCTAAAGGGACTTCGGAGAGATCATTGGACGCACGCCATAGGGAGCGTTTGATTCCTGAACTAGAAAATGAAATCCCATTTAGTTCTCTATACGTATCCGAGGCGCGTCCCTCGGGCCGGTATCTGGCAATCAGTGCGACATTAATAAACGAACGTTGGTAATGGCGGCTTCATATAGCACATGTCGCGTCGCGAACAACCGCGAACGTGGGCGAATGTCGATCGCGGATGTTCACGGGCTCGCGCGTGGAATTATTACCTCGCTAGCTCGAAAAACGCGCCTCTAAAAGACCAGAAGAGACGTGAACAAAAGTCTATTTTGCTTTGTTCAAGTGAAGAATATAGAATTAATAAGTGGCATGAATATATAATTAATTTTATATGCCACATTATTATTTAAAACCCATTAATTGGTCTAAGACATCAATTGTGAATTAACTACATACTTTGTTTTTTCTATGCAACTCTAAAAGTAGTGAATAAGTAAGTATTTGCACAACTATGAACAGTGAGTTCGTACAAAAGCATACCATGTCTCGTTCACGACCAACACTTAAAGTTGAATCAGCTTTTATAGTTTTATATTAGTATACTAGCTGTTGCGCGCCGCTTCGCTTACGTTAAGTTAGATTTTTCAAACCCCTATTTTACCCCCTCAGGCGTTGAATTTTCAAAAATCCTTTTTTAGCGGATGCTTACGTCATAATAGTATCATCATAATCTGTATGCCAAATTTCAGCCCAATGCGTCCAGTGGTTTGAGCTGGGCGTTGATAGATCAGTCAGTCAGTCAGTCAATCAGTCAGTCACCTCTTCGTTTTATATATTTAGAAGAAGAAGAAGATTTTTGTTACTTTGGCAGATTTGGGCAGAACTAAAGAGACTATGAATGACGATGATTCACAGTGCTAGTCCATGGAGTCAGTTCTCGGAATATGTGAAACTGCCCTACCATTTATAAATACCTATTTGCGTCCGCGGAGTTAAAATATTCATGGAACAGCCACCGTAGAAATGGGTTCGAGATTAGACTTATCAAAAAAGATGGATCAGCTTTGAGCGACATAAAACAATAATATCGAGCGATTTCACAAATGGATCAAAATTGCCAGCCATAGCCACCGATATAAAGCATAAAAAAAAATATAAAATATATTGGTATACCAATATACACCATAGCAGCAGTGATAACCTGCTGAAGGCTTCCACCTCCTTTTCGTGAAGTTCGGGGTGAAATCCCACATCGGGGTTCGAACATCTCTTGGGAATCGCGCCCGAGTGTGTTGGATTTACACCAAAGCCACGAACGAACTACACGTCAGCATCAAAATTAGTGATATGTATCTATTTAATCAGTTTAAGCAACTGCTAGCGACATCTAGTAGCACCACATTACAGTTGTCAATCTACTTTTTCACGTGTAAAGAAACTGCAGGTCCCCTGAGAGTTCACGATAATATTCTCAAAGGTGTGTTAAGTCTGCCAATCTGCCAGCCAGCGTAGTGGACTATGGTCCAAAATCTTCCCATTCTTACTGGAGACCTGTGACCCGTAGTGAGCTGGCAATGGTAGAAGTGACGATACAAAATTCTGTAGAAAGTTCTCATTTTATATGAAAAAGATGACAAAATCTAAATATTTCGTAAACCACGAAAAGGAACAGCGCAAAGATTTGCCAAGTTGGATAACAAGTTTACAAGTAAAAATTGCCGTCTCATGAGCTCAAGAGCGGAATCGCTTCCATGGAGCAATTTAATTTCGCACATAGCGCCGTCTAGGCATCGCGTAATTTAATCCAGCTTGGTTGGCGCGAATCACGCAAAAAAAAAGTGGACGACTTTTATTTGTACTCGTGCGTAGGCACGTACTGATGCCCGTTTCAATCCCGCGTACATATAAAACGTGACCATTCACATCCTCGTCCGTCGAGGAATAAACATAATCTGTCACGCATCTTTTTTCCCCAGCCGCCTTCCCATGCGATTTAAAAGCAAAATGGTCCAAGCGTTAGCGGGAAATCTGTTTCAAGGCAACATGTCTTTAAAAGGAGTGGAATGTCCTCAGGACCATATAATACCTAAACCTTGAGTACTTTCAAAGCAGAAGATAATGGGCTTTTAATATGCAAGCTTAGGGTCCTTGCGTTCCACCCAGCATGCATTTTATGAAGTTCATTTCGATCAAGTATTAGGAGAAATGGAAAAAACTGCAGTGCTCATAGATCCTGGTTGATGATAGGCTGATAGACAATATCAAACTGACTGAACCGATGGAGACACCAGACGGATTGTGGAAAACCCATTATGATAAGTCAGTTGTCGAAACCTATCGATTGAGATGACAACAAACATTTAATAAAAGGAAACACGGATTTTACAAAAAACGCTCGATTATTTACCTTCCAATCCTGATTATGGGAATGTAGATAGAGTAGACGGCTGGCTTTGTTGGGCAAAGCTTAACAACGTTCAACAGTGGAACTGTATAGGTAAAATACCTAACCTACACTAGCGGCACGCTATGATGGCCGGTTTGACACATTACAATAGTGATGTGGAATGTCAATTTATTCTCGAACAAAAAACAATTAAGTTTTGTTTTTGTACCTGATTAAATAGGTTTAATAAAACAAAAATGTATATGTTTATTTAATTTATTTGAACGAACTGAATATTTGAATGAAAATGAATATACATACTTTATATGCACACAAGAAACATATGAATACAAAAGATACCAAAAAAGGTGCCACAAAAGGCCATAATTAATCAGATTCGTCCATACTACTATTTTCACTGTCGTCACTGCTATCATCACCTACATTAATAATTATATGTTCGTTTTCTATAATATTATCTATTTTCACATCTCTTTCATAATCTTCCCTTATTAATTTAACAGTTCTATTCACAACCTTTTCCCAGTCTCCTTTAGTCACATGTTCACAAGCTTCTTCTAATAATTTTAGCATTTTTTTTGTGGTAAATGGGGGTTCTGTATTGTGTCTTGCAGCATATCCCTTAATTTGAGCCCACACCAACTCAATCGCATTATACTCACAATGGTAAGGCGGTAACCGTATAACTCTGTGCCCATGTTCTAATGCTATTTCGTCAATGACGTATCGGATCTTGGTTGGTTTGTTTTCTTTTAAAAGACGTACTAATTCCGCTTTTAACATATTCATTTTTGCATCTACGCCATTTTTACGAAGCCATGCGACGATATCAGCTTTCTTTTGGGATTGGGCAGGTGGCTTGTCAATTTGCATCGAGTGGTATGGGGCGTTGTCCATAATTATAATAGATGGTTCAGGGAGGCTACACAACATTGAGGTAAACCATTCAGTAAACTTTTCTCCATTCATGTCTTCATGATAGTCTCCAGTGGTTTTTGACGCAAAAGCCATGAGAGAACCTTCGACAAACCCGTTGATGGTTCCGGCGTGACAAATTATAAGTCGCGATCCTTTTCCTACAGGAACTTTGGAAGTAGATGCTGCTGTGTCATCGTTCCAAGAACGGCCTACAGTATGGTTAGCATTAAGCCATGTTTCATCCAAGAACACAACATTTTGCCAATTTTTGATTTCTTTCACTTGCCGTAAAAAAAGTATACCTTGCCATCGCTATATCAAATCTTTCCATCAATATTTTGCGTTTGTTACATTTTTTGTATCGAAATCCAATGGTCTTCAAAATCTTCGTTAAAGAACTTTCCCCACCGAAGAATAATCCAGCTTCCTTCAGTGAATGCACCAACTTTTTTCTTGTTGGATACTCCTTCTGTAAATAGTAGCCGTAAACATGTCTTCGGATAGCATCGGCATCAAAGCTATCGATGCCTACGACTGGTTTTGCTCGTTTTCTCTTTTTTGGTGTGTGAAGTTTATTTTCTTCTGTGCCAGTCTCGCCATATTTTTTTTTAGTTATCCGTCTAACAGTTCGTTGTCCAATATTAAGCGCATCAGCTACGCGTTCAACCACTGACGTTATAGGTAAAATTGGCCCTCCATTTTGAGCTTCACTATCGAAATAGTTACGAAGGCGTATTACGAACTCACGTGTCTGACTATTTAGAACAGTTCTCTGCGTACGTTCGGTCATATCGACGAAATCCACAACAAAGGGCTTGAACAGAGTCCAAATTAACGAGCAAGGGTCAACAGTAATGCAGTATCAATATTTGAAATCCAAAGCCAGGTCAAAACTATATCACAATCGCATTGCACTGACAGTTTATACTTTTCGAAGCAACGTCAATAGGGAATATGCATAAAATTTAAATTTGTCTCAAATATTTTTTTCTAGATTCTTTATTGTCTTAACATTATACTTAAAAGGTATTTTTTTATTTAGTTATAATTTAAACCCAGAAAATATTATATAGAAAGTGAAAAATAAAGGAGGGAAATTCAAACTTACAAAACGCGTCGCCATTGGTCGAAACGAAATGTGACGTCATTTGTGTTACGGTTGATTTATGGCGTCGATATTCATAGGTACAGTGTTTGTGAGAAAAATTGTTTAAAACTGTATTCCTGTGTGATTACTTGTGAATTTATATTTGTAGTCAATCTAGGTCGATGACAGAAACTGGTTTTGTCAAAGCACAATCGGATAATTTACCGAAAATAGATGCATTTATGATGTCAGTATATTTTGTATCAAATCTCGATTTTACGAGCGCAGAGATCAAAGGAGTGAAAGCTGCAAGATAATTATTATGTTACATGGTATATTTTAGTCCTTAACATAGATTTTTATTCTTATATGTTTAAATAATACTTAAAACAAAACATAACCTTTAAATAACCATCTGTGTTCCTAAACTCCTAATTTACGTCTATATCATGATAATTTATACGTAATATTATGTTATTGAAGCTCACTCAAGTTCGATATGTTTATATACTTTTTGTAAATAAGTATTAGATAAATACGATATTCCGATTTATATGAACAATTTTCTTACACTTTTTTTTTCGTACTTTCGCATCTCGTGGAATACGAAAAAATCGGCCAAGTGCGAGTCGGGCCTCGCTCTTTTAGGGTTCCGTTAAAAAAAATTAAATAAAAATATTTCCATGTACCCATGAAAATATTTTAATTTAATTTTTTAATTTAATTTAATTTTTATTATTTTTTGTTAAAGCGGCAATAGAAATACATAATATGTGAAAATTTCATCTGTCTATCTATTACGGTTTACGAGATACAGCCCGCTGACAGACGGACGGACGGACGGACAGCGCAGGCTTAGTAATAGGGTCCCGTTGGTACCCTTTGGGTACGGAACCCTAAAAACACTTTATCGGGTGTACTAATAATAGTGTTTTTGTACTTAGGTACCATACAATACTTGTAAGAAGGTTTTTTAACTTCTTCCATGGTTTGTGTAGCAATTAAAACTGAAAATAAGTATGAAGTAACTGAAACGCTATAGTAAACAAACACGGGACATGTCGAATGACGTCATCAAAAGCGCGCGCTAATGGTGGCGTTTGAACAGCTCAAATTTATTCAATGTTTTAAATTTCACTTTGAAAAGTTATTTGACTATTTTCAAACCTATTTATATTTTTTATATGTTATAGAGATGTAAATGATTAATTTAAGAAATTAAAAAAAAATCATGCATATTCCCTATTCGAAACTGCTTTGTTTTGCATTGAGCATTGACGCGAGTTTGCCGGAGGTAGTAGTTGTGCTAGCCAGCGATCCTATGTGACGATCGTATTAGATTCCATTTTTAAAAATTTTCAATTTAGAAAACCAAATGCCGAGTTGTGGTATATATCATATAAAAATAAAAATTTTACCTTTTGTATGAAACAGCTGATATTTTTTTGCGATTTCAGAGGTTTGTCCACATAGTGAAAATTGTTCATATTCACAAGTACATTCACCCCTTAAATGGTGCAAACTGATTTTTCTACACTTGTATACATTTTAGAAATCAATTTAATAAATAAATTTTGAGTCCTAAACCTAAAACTACATTCGATAAAATTTATGAATCTCTGCACATCACTATCGTCAATAAAGTAATACAATTATTTCCTTCAAAGTCGTTATCAATTAATACGGAACTTCATGAGCGGACAAACGTCAAACCGGCCATCATAGCGTGCCGCTAGTTTAAATAACTTCAAACGTTGACCTTCTGTTCGGATTAAACTAATACAAAGTTATAGGAAAGTGAGTAGCTTTTTACACATGACTATAAAAACTGTCAGAGGACTTGACTTTAACGTTGTAATAAACATTTTACTGTTAGTTCGCCAACACACGTACTCGGAATATTACATAGTTACCCACATAGCACATCATACAATAGGCTATTTGACTATAGTAAAAATATCGTTTCAACTGGTGTCATCCTAAAAGATTATTATCTAAAAACATTATTCCATACGACAAAACTAAAAAATAAAGCTTTATTTAATTAGAAAACATTAAATAAAATTGCTATAATTCTGGCCATGGTCACGTGATCGAAAACGTTCCGTGATCTCGAATGACGTCACAGTCCTCGCCACATATGGAATTCTCATTTTGTCAATACATTTCGACGTGTTTGTGCGGCGTAATAGGCTAATTTCGTCTGTTTTTCATCGTTACTATTTTATTAAATACCAAATAGTATGCGACACGCGGCCTAAACACATATTATAAAATTGTCATTGTTTGAAATGTGAACTGTTACGTCATGAGAGCAAATGGAACGTTTCGGCGGCAATTTATTTTTTTGAATTTATTTCTCGATTTTTATGAAAAATACTGAAAATTATGCCGAAATATATGTTTCGTTAGCTTCAGCATAGCATTATTAACAATTTAAGATGATTTTCTAAAAGTAGTCAAATAGCCTATTGCCGATGTTGAATAAACATTGTATCGTAGCATTCGCAGCCCACTAAGGTTGCGTTTCTACTGAAGCGCATATGGCGGAGACGGAAAAATAGCATTTTTTTAACCGGCTTTACCTATTCAAAAGAACAATTAATACAGAGGTTCCCAAAGATTTTTTATCACGCCTATCCACTGCCTAAAATAAAAATGTCTCGGTGCAGCAAGTGGACTCGCAACCTAATTGTAGAATACAGTAAGGGTAATTATGTCCAAAAATATTAATTTAGATCGTTTTACTATAAAAAGTATAGTTTAACACACTTGATATGTCGAATGAAGGGTCAATATGACAGGTCAATATGATAAGGGTCATAAGTGAATATGAGATAATTATAATACATTATAATTATGTCATTAAACCATGAAATAAGTCTAAAATCTTTAATGACAGATGAGCTTGCATGCTTTTAACAAGATTTCCAATTCCGGGTTCACTAGAAGAAAGTGCACAAGGTAGCTCGCTATTCGCTAGCAGATATTGCTGTGCGAACCAGAGGGCACCCGCACCCCCGCTTACATGTCTTCGCGCCCCAATAGAGTGGCGCACCCACCACTTTCAATATCAATTAATTGATAAATTAATATTCGACCGAGCGAAGCGAAGGTCTTTGAGTTAACTAGGGCGATTTGCACTTGTCCGTCCGTCCGTCCGTCCGTCCGTCCGTCTGTCAGAGCCTTATAACTTTTGAATTACTGAACGTAATTACTTCAAATTTAGATATAATATGTAAACCGATGGCCTCCAGCCGAAAATGGCTTAAAAAGTTATAAAAATCTTTATTTCAGGGGGGCTCTCATAGAAGCGAATGCGAAGTAAAAAAAAAAAAATCGCGTTACATAAAATTGTTACGTATCATTTTAAAGATAATTTTGAACTGAGTACAAAAATATATTTTTTTTAATTTTTCCCTTAAAATTGACGAAATGGGGGGCTTTCAAAGTGGCGATTTTATACGCTCGCTTGAAGACGCTCTCTAGAAAAATCCGCTATGGATTTTCAAACTGATTTTATGTTTTTAGGTCACTTACATCCTGTACTTGAACAACAAATACTAAAATTATATGAATATTATAAAGAAACGAGATTATTTAATTTTTAATGGGCGTCAGTAATTCATATAGCATCAACATAGCTTCACAATAATGCTAATAGATGGCGCAGTCAGTAACTATTCCCATGGAACTACGAGTTAAATTCAATGTTTGATAAATAATTCAATGTTTTCACTAACGTTCCCTAACCTTTACGGGCTACCTATAAGTTAGGTGATTGATGTTTTCTGTCAACTTATTTATCACGATCCTGTACGGGACACCTAAAAGGATATTGGGACGGATGTTAGGACTTAGGATTGTATTTAGGAGCTACCTACGTTAAGAGACTCCTACTTAGGGGATGATTTAGGTATGTTTGGTGAAAACGGGCATAATAATAATGTCAGTTTTGGTTATCATGTATCGATTGAATGAATAATCATGGGATACCGTTACCGCGAGGTCTCAGTTCGGGGCGAACCACTAGTGTAGTTGCAATAAAAATATTACGCACCTTAGGTTACGTCTTCACTTACCATCAGGTGTGATCGCAGTTAAGCGCAAGTCTATATATTTAAGAAAAATCAGTCATTAATTAAATGTCAGAGACAGAAAAAAGTGTTCAGATTGTTCAATCCTTGTTTACTTTCCGCTCATCTCCGCTTCAGTGGAAACACATCCTAGCAGATTATAGTCGGGTCAGTAGGTCAGTTGGTGACCATTATCTTGCCACTTTTTGTGGCGAGCTTGCCAGTAATTGACTTGACGATTATTGCCTTCCGCTAGTCCAAACTTCTTATCTAAGTTGCGAGTGAAATGCGAGAAAAAACCTTGTTTAATTTAAACTTGTGTGAGGCATGCAATATTATTATTATCACTCATAGGTTTTTATATTATGCTACCTTTTGCAAGCGACTTCGTCCCCTTAGCATTAAGTGTCAAAAATCTCACACCAATCCTTTGTTTTTTGCTTTTTTGGGATAAAAGCATAAAACCGTAGTCGTAATTCCTAGTTCCATGGATAAAAGTATGCCTATGACATTTTCGAGGCCCTCAACTAAACTGATGCAAAAATGACGTGGATCCATTGCTTGATTGAAGGACATACCCATAAACTAACAAATAAAGTATAATAAGTAGGATACATACATAAATACCAATAACAATACACATAATATACCTTGGCATAAATGTGTAGGTATCTAAAATAGAATCAAATAAAACATTATAACGGTGACCAAATCGACGCTGAGTAGAAAGCCTGAAAGGGCTGACATGCACGCCACGAGATTTTGTCTACTCATTCACTTATGAATCTCTAAGGGAATCACGAGAAAACGGGTACACAAAAATTTCTCGTGGCACGCATGTTAGCCCTATAGGACGCAAAACGTCTGCTAGGTTGGGTCGGAAAAAGAGTTAATAGAAAGAGTCAAAGTCTATAAATATAAAGACTTTGAGAAAGAGTGCCTACGATACGAACAGATGGAGACAGAGCTCGCTTCTATACATCTGTTGTGTTAAAAAACGATTAATTATACAACTCAAGTTGTATAATGCCAATTTTACACAAACCGGAACCCGTGAAAAAAACATAGAACTATTAAATATCGACGGTTTGACAAAGCAGGTTGGTGGCCACAGCATAACATATTTCACAGAATTTATTTTTATTTTTTTATTTATTAAATAAGGTACAATCACAATATACATATTAAACATTGCCATAAATTAACAATTACATAAAACTAGTGGTTCGCCCCGAACTGAGACCTCGCGGTAACGGTATCCCATGATTATTCATTCAATAGATACATGATAACCAAAACTGACATTATTATTATGCCCGTTTTCACCAAACATACCTAAATCATCCCCTAAGTAGGAGTCTCTTAACGTAGGTAGCTCCTAAATACAATCCTAAGTCCTAACATCCGTCCCAATATCCTTTTAGGTGTCCCGTACAGGATCGTGATAAATAAGTTGACAGAAAACATCAATCACCTAACTTATAGGTAGCCCGTAAAGGTTAGGGAACGTTAGTGAAAACATTGAATTATTTATCAAACATTGAATTTAACTCGTAGTTCCATGGGAATAGTTACTGACTGCGCCATCTATTAGCATTATTGTGAAGCTATGTTGATGCTATATGAATTACTGACGCCCATTAAAAATTAAATAATCTCGTTTCTTTATAATATTCATATAATTTTAGTATTTGTTGTTCAACTACAGGATATAAGTGACCTAAAAACATAAAATCAGTTTGAAAATCCATAGCGGATTTTTCTAGAGAGCGTCTTCAAGCGAGCGTATAAAATCGCCACTTTGAAAGCCCTCCATTTCGTCAATTTTAAGGGAAAAATTTAAAAAAAAATATTTTTGTACTCAGTTCAAAATTATCTTTAAAATGATACGTAACAATTTTATGTAACGCGATTTTTTTTTTTTACTTCGCATTCGCTTCTATGAGAGCCCCCCTGAAATAAAGATTTTTATAACTTTTTAAGCCATTTTCGGCTGGAGGCCATCGGTTTACATATTATATCTAAATTTGAAGTAATTACGTTCAGTAATTCAAAAGTTATAAGGCTCTGACAGACGGACGGACGGACGGACGGACGGACGGACAAGTGCAAATCGCCCTAGTTAACTCAAAGACCTTCGCTTCGCTCGGTCGACAAGTAGCTGATATGAATATCAATAATGATTGTACACAGCATTCATAACATAGAGTTGTGCAAACTAAGAAGAATTTTGTTTATTATACAAAATTAAAAAACTACACTAGCGGCACGCTATGATGGCCGGTTTGACACATTACAATTGTGATGTGGAATGTCAATTTATTCTCGAACAAAAAACAATTAAGTTTTGTTTTTGTACCTGATTAAATAGGTTTAATAAAACAAAAATGTATATGTTTATTTAATTTATTTGAACGAACTGAATATTTGAATGAAAATGAATATACATACTTTATATGCACACAAGAAACATATGAATACAAAAGATACCAAAAAAGGTGCCACAAAAGGCCATAATTAATCAGATTCGTCCATACTACTATTTTCACTGTCGTCACTGCTATCATCACCTACATTAATAATTATATGTTCGTTTTCTATAATATTATCTATTTTCACATCTCTTTCATAATCTTCCCTTATTAATTTAACAGTTCTATTCACAACCTTTTCCCAGTCTCCTTTAGTCACATGTTCACAAGCTTCTTCTAATAATTTTAGCATTTTTTTTGTGGTAAATGGGGGTTCTGTATTGTGTCTTGCAGCATATCCCTTAATTTGAGCCCACACCAACTCAATCGCATTATACTCACAATGGTAAGGCGGTAACCGTATAACTCTGTGCCCATGTTCTAATGCTATTTCGTCAATGACGTATCGGATCTTGGTTGGTTTGTTTTCTTTTAAAAGACGTACTAATTCCGCTTTTAACATATTCATGTTTGCATCTACGCCATTTTTACGAAGCCATGCGACGATATCAGCTTTCTTTTGGGATTGGGCAGGTGGCTTGTCAATTTGCATCGAGTGGTATGGGGCGTTGTCCATAATTATAATAGATGGTTCAGGGAGGCTACACAACATTGAGGTAAACCATTCAGTAAACTTTTCTCCATTCATGTCTTCATGATAGTCTCCAGTGGTTTTTGACGCAAAAGCCATGAGAGAACCTTCGACAAACCCGTTGATGGTTCCGGCGTGACAAATTATAAGTCGCGATCCTTTTCCTACAGGAACTTTGGAAGTAGATGCTGCTGTGTCATCGTTCCAAGAACGGCCTACAGTATGGTTAGCATTAAGCCATGTTTCATCCAAGAACACAACATTTTGCCAATTTTTGATTTCTTTCACTTGCCGTAAAAAAGTATACCTTGCCATCGCTATATCAAATCTTTCCATCAATATTTTGCGTTTGTTACATTTTTTGTATCGAAATCCAATGGTCTTCAAAATCTTCGTTAAAGAACTTTCCCCACCGAAGAATAATCCAGCTTCCTTCAGTGAATGCACCAACTTTTTTCTTGTTGGATACTCCTTCTGTAAATAGTAGCCGTAAACATGTCTTCGGATAGCATCGGCATCAAAGCTATCGATGCCTACGACTGGTTTTGCTCGTTTTCTCTTTTTTGGTGTGTGAAGTTTATTTTCTTCTGTGCCAGTCTCGCCATATTTTTTTTTAGTTATCCGTCTAACAGTTCGTTGTCCAATATTAAGCGCATCCGCTACGCGTTCAACCACTGACGTTATAGGTAAAATTGGCCCTCCATTTTGAGCTTCACGATCGAAATAGTTACGAAGGCGTATTACGAACTCACGTGTCTGACTATTTAGAACAGTTCTCTGCGTACGTTCGGTCATATCGACGAAATCCACAACAAAGGGCTTGAACAGAGTCCAAATTAACGAGCAAGGGTCAACAGTAATGCAGTATCAATATTTGAAATCCTAAGCCAGGTCAAAACTATATCACAATCGCATTGCACTGACAGTTTATACTTTTCGAAGCAACGTCAATTCGAAACTGCTTTGTTTTGCATTGAGCATTGACGCGAGTTTGCCGGAGGTAGTAGTTGTGCTAGCCAGCGATCCTATGTGACGATCGTATTAGATTCCATTTTTAAAAATTTTCAATTTAGAAAACCAAATGCCGAGTTGTGGTATATATCATATAAAAATAAAAATTTTACCTTTTGTATGAAACAGCTGATATTTTTTTGCGATTTCAGAGGTTTGTCCACATAGTGAAAATTGTTCATATTCACAAGTACATTCACCCCTTAAATGGTGCAAACTGATTTTTCTACACTTGTATACATTTTAGAAATCAATTTAATAAATAAATTTTGAGTCCTAAACCTAAAACTACATTCGATAAAATTTATGAATCTCTGCACATCACTATCGTCAATAAAGTAATACAATTATTTCCTTCAAAGTCGTTATCAATTAATACGGAACTTCATGAGCGGACAAACGTCAAACCGGCCATCATAGCGTGCCGCTAGTGTAAATTTATGACACAATAATCTCGTCGTCCGGGTTAGGTTAGGTCCACACAGAAATTGGACCAATTTATTACATCGCAGGTATTTTAGCCTAGGCAACGGGGCGGTCTGTTGTATGGAGACCCCCACATCAAATCCTCAGTCGATGAAATTTGGCAGGGTTGTAGTATGGGATGACCCAAAATTTACACAAAAATATCCAAAAAAAAATCCATGCGGAAGTTAGGTATTTATACCTAAAAGTACAAATAGCTCAATATTTTGAAATAAATAATTTCTCCGTCCAATTTTTTTTTAGCAAACTAATTATTAGCCTTAATAAGAGGTACTTGATAAAAATCCAAAACTTTTTTCAAACGGAACTGTCACTTTTTAAAGAGGTTTCCTTTTTTGTCCGTAATTTCGACCACAAAATTGCTCAGTCAATTTTTCATTTTTAAATGTCCTTAAAATGTAATTTAGCATAACGTGTAAGAAAATCCAAAAAAAAATCCATACCAAAATCTATTTATCTTACTTCAACTGAAAATTGTTTATAACTCGGTATGAAAAATTTCTCAATCCAATTTCTTTTTTTTATCATAGTAGGTAGTCACATTTACACTCTTATCCTAAATATCCAAAAAAAATATCACGAACAACATTGATATTGAAACAGATTTTTTGAAATCTAAACTGCGTTTTCGCGATAATCCGGTTTAAGACGTTTATTGCATCATTTAAAAGAATATACAATATTCACTTATACAAATGATACTTACAGGCTAATATCTTAAATTATTACAGTTAAATAAATATATAATAATGCACCTTAATTCTTGAAACATTGGGTATAGTTTAGCGTGCGCGAGCGAAGCGACTTCACAAAATAATATACATGTTACTACATGCCTTCTACAATGCTAAATATTGAACATAAACGTGTAACTGAACATTAATTTATTTGTACAAGATAAATGAGCTTAAATAAGGGCTCATAAATTATTTTTTTTGTAAGCTTATATCTAGGTAAGTAAATTAAAATAAAAAATTAAGTGGCACTCGGGGACTGCCGCAGTAAAGCTATTGCATAGCATTTTTTATCAACTTATGCAATTATAATATTTATGCAATATTTTTTTTTGCATAATAAAAATTATGCAAAAAAATAATTAAAAACAAAATAAAAATTATGCAAAAAAATAATTAAAACACAAACAAACAAGAAAAGCGCACTGTCACTTCTTCGCGTGTGAGATTCGAACCTGCGACATCATACACCATACGGTAAAGAAAGCGGCCGCACGCCCACTGCGCCGAACAGAGCTACTTGTGAACCTCTAAAATGTTGAACGCTTACTGAACGACGGTGTTAGGTTTATTTTCGTTACGGAATTTCTTGATTCGGTCGCCGCGCTCAAACTGTTTGTCCTAGTTCAAAGCCCGCGATAAAAGCTATGCAATAGCTTAAAATTCAATTTTTTTTCATTACTTGGATTTGAGGAAATAAAGGAGGAAATGTATTAAATATATTTTGTTTAAGTACGTATTTGGCAAGCCAGAAATTTGCAAACTGTTTAAAGCATAATGCTAGACAGTTTATGCAACTGATATCGACGCTGGAAATTTCAAATGTCGTAAGGGACATTCTGTCGTAAGTACACTTGATTCACCATCGAACTTGAAATTTTTCTTTCTATCGATCTGTATATTTATTTAAAATTTTGATATCTCTTATAATTATAAATAAGGACTGGAGATACGAAATGTAATACTTTGTAGTAAGTAACAAAAAAGTAAAATTTTAGTTAGTATAGATCAAATTTTAGATTCTAACTTTCTTGTACAGTACCCGGCGATATATATTGCACATCGGCCTTATGGCCGGGTACTGTAGCCTTTTGTAATGTCGTAATTCATTTCAAACTGTCTGGTTTCTATGCTGTAACGCGTCTACAAAAATTAAAAATTCTTTACGATCTAAAATCTATTTTGGTATTTAAAATTTTGAATTAACATTGACGTAAGTAGCGACGAATTGATATCGACGCTGGAAATTTCTAATGTCGTAAGGGACATTTTGTCCTAAGTACACTTGATACACCATTGAACTTGAAATTTTTATCTCTATCGATCTGTATATTTCAAATTTTGATATCTCTTATAAATAAGGACTGGAGATACGAGATGTAATATTTGTAGTAAGTAATAAAAAAAGTAAAATTTTAGATCGTATAGATCAAATTTTAGATTCTGACTTAGTAAATATTTTCACGATCGCTTCGCTCGCGAAAATTTATATTACAGATTGATATTTTAGGTATCAAGTATGGAATACATAGCTGCGTAGTACGGCCGTTAATCACTGACCTATATCATTGAGCTCAAGGTACCAACTCCTCAATCCTGATGCTGCTGGGCTTCGGCCCACCAGACTCAGCTAGCCTTAATTAAATCATTGGGTCGTTAAAATAATCTAGGAACTGAAACAATATTGTAGAGATTTGTAGGGGCGGCAAAATTTGAATAGCCTACTGGCGGCAAATGTGTAAATCTGGTGTGCGTTGCGCCTCCGTTTATTTCGACGTTTCTTATATGCCCATCCAACTTCAACGTACGCGTAGAAACAAAGATTATATATGTAATTTATAGAGGCGTTTGAAGTTAGTTTTTTGAAAATCGTTATTATTTTTAGTGGCCTAGGAGTGCAATATTCTGCAGCATCAGGTCTGATTTTCAGGTCAGGTGATAGAATCTGGAGTTCGTGGTGTAGTCTAACTAAAGGTAATTAGTCTTTACAATATGAATTCACAATCAAAAATTCCTAAATTCTCACAGCTTAAGAGTGCAGCACCCTGCAGCATCAGAATTGAGGAGTTGGGGCCTCGAGCTTAACGATGTAGTCTATGCTTGATACCTATTACTTACATTATTAATACACAATCGATATTTTCTAAATCTTCATAGTTAATAGCAAACATTCTCTTTCAAATAAAGAAAATGCGATACGGTCTGAAATATGCGGCATAGATGGACCATAAAAGGCCGTATCTTTTGATTGCGACGACTTAGACTTTGTCACAGCTACAAGGGATTGCAGACCTGAGTATTTGATACTATTTTCAACTTGATACCCTCCATGTGTTCCTGAGAAAAAAGGTATTGACAGACGGACAGACAGACGGACAACGAAGTGATTCTAGAAGGGTTCCGTTTTTAGTACGGAGTACGGAACCCTAAAAATGAGAGTTATGACAGTTTAAAAGGTAAAATTTTGTTTGGTCCTCCTGAAAATTAGGGGATTGTCGCTTACAAAATTTGAAATATCCAGCATCGATGTATCGGATTACACACGGACCTCGGATTACAAAGGGCGTAAAGGACATTTTGGCCAAAACTTGAACTTTTTAATGGTATCATATTCAGTTTTTAACGCTCTTTCGATCTGTCTTATTTACGTCTCAATATTCGCTAAAAATGTCGTTGACGATCTAGATTTTTGGTGTTCTTAAACATGAATTTTCGAATAAATAGGTCACTACTAATGGTACTACACTATGTAATGCATACATAGCATAATATATATTAAGTATATTGTAAAAGTATTTTGAAAAGAGCAACTGCCGAGTTTCTTGCTGGTTCTTCTCGGCAGGAACGGCATTCCGAACCAGTGGTAGACTCATTGACGATTGTAAAAAAACTTGTAAAAGTTTATTTGAATAAAAAAACATTTCTATTCTATTCTAATGGTCGTAAAGCTTGAGCTAAAACATAATATCATCAAAACTATTTTTTTTTTAATTTTAAAAAGTAAAAAATATTCATATCTATTTCTTCTTTATCAACCTATAAACGTCCACCCGCTTTCAGGAGTTCCGCAATGATTCCGTCATCACCAGGCGCTTTGTTGTTCTTGAGCTGTTTGAGAGCCATACTAATCTCGTATAGGCTGACTGACATCTGGGACATCTTCGGTATAGTTCATAAATCATAACGAATAATTGATCGTCATAGTCACCGTCGTTGGCAACAGTTTTTGATTGACAATTGCACTGTCGATTCAACGAAATACAGTCGATTATCGAGTGCAGGCTCGCGTCACCGTAGAAAAAATATGTCGATATAATAGGCAGATAATATGTCGGGTCTCGTGACGTCACCACGCTCCTGCTTCTTCCCTTGATACATTAAATATAAAATATTTCTTTCTAAAATTTTTATAGTTTTCTATGCGCTTGATTATTTTTTTGGATATTTTGATACTTGATACAAAAAAAATAATTGTAATCATATCAATTAAAAAAATGGATGGAGAAATTTTGCACTGTGAGTAAAAGGGTAGTTTTTGAAAAAAATATAGTCTCTTGGTATATTGTTTGGATTTTCAAGTTGTAGGTACAAAACGGCTATAAAAGGACATTCCAGTGAAAAAAATTCACAGAGCAATTTTTCGCTGCAAGTTACATTGAAAAAACGTATTTTTCAAAATTTGGTGGTTTCGACTAGGAGTATATTTTGGATATTTTATATTTTGTTTCTAGACTTTACATGAATGTTTTAGGTGAAGAAAGTTTTGACCGAGCATTTTGCCGAACTGAGATATTAAGCATAAAAGAGTTTAGGTAAAAATACCTAACTTCCGTTCTAATTTTTTTTGGATATTTATAAAATACGTTTAACTACTGATACTTTATCATTCTGTAAAGTTTCGTCGCCTGAGGAATTGATGTTGGGGTCCACTAGCTTCATTGCCTAGACTATTTAACGTTGCATTTTGAACATTTCAAATGGGGAGCGACACGTGCCGGCTAATCATCTAATATGTTTGTGTTTTGGAATAGAAAGTGGTGCCATTTGAATTTATGAACATAAGTTGAATGATAACAGAACATATCTACAAATATAATTTTATCTAATAACTAGCTGATGCCCGCGACTTCATCCTCGTGGATTTAGTTTTTAGAATTTCTTTGATTTCCCGGGATAAAGTCACTCTCCAGGTCCTTGACTTTGTCCAGGTTTGTTTGTTGGTTTGTCCTTCAATCACGCAGCAACAGAGCAACGGATTGAAGTAATTTTTTGCATGGGACCTGAGATGGGATGTTGAGGACCTGGAGAGTGACATAGGTTAGGTACTTTTTATCCCGGAAAATCAAATAGTTCCCGCGGGATTTTTGAAAACTAACTCCACTTGGATGAAGTCGCGGGCATCAGCTAGTTGATAAATAATAGCAGTGAAATGCTTATATTATCTTAGACTGGGGCTTATTTTTATATTGGCAACGCCATTTCCTTTTTTTAATTGACGTCAGCGAATAGTTGATCTAAACAAATAAAGTTTTGAATAAAACTTTTAAAGTTTTATTTGTTCAACCATTTTCCGCAGGTTATGGGTTATCCAGGAAAGGGATAGATTGTTATTTTAATTAAATATCAATTATTCTAGTTACCTATTACCAATCAGCTCCTGATCAAATGTTGCTTAATAGTGATAAGTTAACCAATAAATTCATAAATAACAGTCATTAATCAAACTCAATGACGATGCATTATTATTGTATGCGCATTAATGTTATTGATATTAAGTATTTCAATGATATATTCAATGAAATATTAGTTTATATAGACAACTTTAACAACTAAGTTAATCTAAACTCAGATCCTAAAAAAACAATACTTGTTATTTTTATATTATTATTACTAGATAATTTTTTTTTCATCAATAATAGATACGGGCAATATGATGATTGTAGGTATTTGTAGCTTTTGCCCACGACTTCGTTCGCGTAGAATTATAGTTAATTTGCTTTACCGGGTTAAAATGTACCCTCTACTCTCAGTCTCTATCCTTGCAAAATAATCACCTCGAACCGTGTTGCTGCGCGATTGAAGGACAAACCAACAAACACACTTTCGCATTTACATATTAGTAGGATGACACGGAATTACTTTGATATTATTTAATGTTTTGATTATTTACTGTACATACGCACGTATGTCTAAGTATTTCATGAGAGATGAAGCCGAAAAGGTAGGTTTCGTAGGTAGGCTAGGTAGGTTCTAAAGGTAGGTTCAATACATTGTTGGTAACTATGTCAGATTGTACTGATTTCCTCCACTTATTATAAGCTTTGACGAATGTGGGAAAGCCCTTGTGGGGCTTTATTATTGCGTGTTTAACTTGAGGCTTAACGAGTTCAATCCAGACTTCGTTGCCACATCGTCCGATACGATATCCCAGCCGAATTTTCTATTTTTTTTTAAGAACATTACTTATGCTGAATATGACTAATATTCCCTTTTCCCCTCCGACTAAGCCTAAATCTTGCCATAGGAGTAGTTAGGACAACAGTGCAATGGATGGGGTTTGAACCAGCGACCTTTCGGTTTCAGTCCGCACCTTGAATCGTCGTTGCGCTATTTGAACAATTTCAAACCATATTTAAAGAGAAAATGACCACAAAAATCAGACAGGTGATAAATCTTATTTCAAATCCATTGCAACATGTCTCTATCTGTAGAAGTATTCTATTGCTTAGGTTTGACGAGGGTCGAAATAGCAAATAATTTAATGCTGCAAGTGCGAGGTTTCTATGCTTTTTTCAATTCTACCAGTACTTTTAACTGCAGTTACCTATTTGTTTACTATCAATAGTTATATTAATAGATATATAATCTACGTATTTTTTTTTATAATTTAAATATTTAATTTTAGAAGCAGTCATAGCCTTGCTGATAAAACTTCGGCTTCCTCTTCGGAGGGTCCATAGTTCGAATCCCAGGCTAATTTTTCGGAGTAAAGTGTTTTTTAAGCAACGATATTATGTACTTTCTATAACGGTGAAGCAAAAACATTGCGAGGAGACCTGCATGTTTGAGAGTTGTCTATAATGTTTCTCAAAGGTGTGCCAAAATGCTTTTGCAATGCCAGTGTAAGCACTGAGCAGGTTCAAAATGAATTTTATAATGCTGTGTTATCTATATAAATAAAAATGAATGTTGGTAAGCGCATAACTCAAGAATGGATGGACCAATTCGGTTAATTTATTTTTTTGTATGTTCCTTAAGTTCCACGGAAGGTTTTAATACAAAAAAAAAAACGGGCCAAGTGCGAGTCGGGCCTCGCTCTTTTAGGGTTCCGTTAAAAAAAATTAAATAAAAATATTTCCATGTACCCATGGAAATATTTTAATTTATTTTTTTTATTTTAATTTAATTTTTATTATTTGTTGTTATAGCGGCAATAGAAATACATAATATGTGAAAATTTCATCTGTCTATCTATTACGGTTTACGAGATAGAGCCCGCTGACAGACGGACGGACGGACAGCGTAGGCTTAGTAATAGGGTCCCGTTGGTACCCTTTGGGTACGGAACCCTAAAAACTAAATTCACGCGGACGAAGTCGCGGGCATCAGCTAGTTTCTAATAAAACATAATCTTTGTTTATGAAGAAAAGTAATAGCTTACGTAGTTACTAATTTAAGTATTTCAGCACGTAAATGGAATTTAATAGACGGATCGGATAATGTGAAAAGGAGTTCATAATAAAATGAGTTCAATAACATCGGCCCTATAATAAAATTAATCTAGATGGGTTATCAAACTTGTTCGAAGCTCATTCATAGTTGTGGGTGGGTTTCTATCGAAATTAATTTGGATATGAAAAGTGTAGATCCTCAGTACTTATTTTATTGGCAATAATATTGTTATTATGTTGGTATCTTTAGTAAATTGATTTTCTTTTTGAATAGCAACTTATTTATTTCTTTTATAATTATTTTCTTTGTGCAGTTTCCCAGGTACAAATATATTAATTCTAAGGAATAGAACGTATAGAGATATTGGTATAATTGTAGCTTTTTTGAACAAAATATATAGGTATATTTACACTATGCATGAAAATACGAATAAAACGCTACTTAATATAGGTCAACAAATCAATAAAATAATTTTCAACTTCTATACCTATAACAGAGAACCATCAATGATATGACTGACAGGCATTATATCACAAATCTGTAGTCCTAGAGAGATAGATATATTTTGAGAAGATTTCATAAACTTCTTGGAAGTATTTCAAGTTCTAGAGACAGTTTTCTTTAAGTGAGTGAGGACCTTTTGAAAACACGTAGAAAAATTACATGACAAGTACCTATTCTTTAAAAAACAAATAGATTAATCTCGCCTGCCTGCCTTTCCTGTAACTTTTCATCCGACAGTAGCTGTCAATAAAAAATTTCTGCCGAATTTTGATGCGGTCCAAAATGAGGCGCAAGCATGCAATATATACATTGTACACTGACAAAAAAATGATATAGGTATACAACAAATACGGACAATTTTGCACGTATGTGATATGTAGTCCGAGTGTAACTTTTAAAGCTTACATCATTGAAGTGTTATGTATGGCTTACATCAATTGTGCGTAAATATTCAATTAGCATGAACCGAAAAGGGATGGAAACATTCTCCGTCCCTTTTTCATCGATACTAAATGACACAATACCACAATAGCCCAATGATTAATGGTACGGAGAAATGAATGGTAAAAGAAGTCAAGTCCAGCTTAACTAATAATCTTTTTTTTAATCTAAGATTTTCGCACAGTTGTGATTTATACATGAAATGTTTCACAAGACTACAATCACTGACTAAGCCTGCGCGCAGAAACCAAAGTCTAATCCTTCCCTATAAAAAGTCTGTGATTTACGATTAATCTTTAATTCAGATGACGTCAAATCCGTAGACTGCATCCGAGGATCTGTAAACACAACAACAGTTAGCATAAAAAACTTACGTGTGAGGTATCGTATCAAAACATTCGTGTTGTTGACCGGGGGTATCCCGATCAGGGGTTTCTCGGTCACCGTTACTTCCAGGGGCGGCAGGGTTTCCAGTGACTCTTCGGTCCCTACGTCTGTCCCAGAATGATAAAACTTTTTTATTTGTATGCGGCTGTCGTATTTTTTGCCCTAACTACGCAGTGCCTTACCTAAATTCTAATACCAAATAGTACTTATAAATAAGGTTATACAGCTTGCATTTTCTGGTATGCTTTAAGCACGCTATCAAATTGCAGGTTAAATAAATAGAATTAAAAACTCAAGCATAACCAGTGCGATACTTCTCGTGGCATTACTATGCAGGGCATTATCAAGAGTAGGTACGTAACTTAAGTAAGCTTTGTCAATAACAAAAAAAAAAACGAGAGAATACCAAAGGCGCGAGAGAGCATCATCATCACACTGATTTTACTTGGGATGGTGTACGAATTACTTAGAATTCAGCACTATTTGTATTTTTAGTAATTAATATGTGTAAAAATAAAACTTAACTGGCAGGTTGGATGCGAGCAATATTTATTATTTTCATAGTATAACTTAAGAGCGCGTGTAACCCCAAAAAAAAATCAGATTTCGCGATGAGATAAAACATAGCCACAACCTCATGTGAGGCGCGACAAAAGATAGCGTTTTGCGCGGAATAGGAGTGTAGTAAGCGCCAAAATACTTTGTAACTCGTAAAATATTCATTTTCTTTTCAATTCGCTAGGCTACTCCCTTGACAATATCAATCGGAATTTAATGTAAAAATTTTGGTTCTGTAATATGCAACACATTGAAAATAAATGAATATTGGTTAAAAATTAGACCTAACTTCGCGATTTTTTATTATCGAACAAATTTCATCATTTTATGTTTTTGCCCAGACACGTCCCTTGGCAGTATGATGTAATTCTTGCGTGTTTTTTTTCGGATAGTTGAAACTTGATCTACTACTGTAAAAATCAAATCTGTTTACTGTTAACGAGCGCACACCCCCTCTTAATGAATGCAAAAAAAAAGATTATACGCCAATATCCTAGAACCTAGATGAACAGAATCCTTTTCAAAATTCATTTTTTTATTCCGACTGTAGAATGTAGAAGCAGTAACCTGATAATTAAGTTTTTATGTACAGTTTTACCATCTAAACATTTTTATGTTACTCTAAAATCTAAATAATATTTAACAAAAGGCATATTCAATCGTTTTAACATAAATTTTGATAAGTGAAAGGTGAAAATAATAATTTTCAATTTCAATACACTCATATGGAAATCTATCTATAACGATGTATATGATTCCATACAACACATAATATCAGCATCATAAATCAGTTCATTGTTACAGCCGAGAAAACTCCAGTTTTCGAGAAGGTATAATATGCAGTAAATAAACATCCAGGCATCGATTATATTGAAAGATTTATATCTGAACGTCTCTGAAGAGGGCTCGGCTCCATCATTATTCATATTTATATACTTTCTTCTATTGTATGGATCAGAATGGTTATCTAGGAAGGTTAATGGAAACTACTTAGTTTTTTATAGACTGGAGTTTTGTACTCTAGAAAAAGACTTGCATGTTTAAAACAAGCTTATGTCCACAACTTCATTGGGTTTTAGGTTTAAATATCAGAGTCCTTAGTCCTTGACTGCGATCTCACCTGATGGTAAGTGACAATGCAGTCTAAGATGGTAGCGGGCTAACTTGGAAGGGGTATGGCAGTGAACATTCAACCCATACCCCTAATCGGTTTCTACACGCCATCATGCCATCGTCGGTAGGGTGGTAACTAGCCACAGGCAAAGCCTCCAACTAGACCAGACCAGAGACAATTCAGAAATTATAAATTCCCAAATTGACCCCACCGGTAATAATCGATCCCGAGACCTCCCAGTTATAAGACCACAGCGCTCACCTCTGCGCTAGGGAGGTCGTCAAAATTAATAGAATCATAATAAGTTTTACCAGTATATTTGTATGGTATAGGTAGGTAGTAAACGACAGTACCGTTTTGAGATCACTAATCGTGCTATAGTATAGAGCCTACAGATAGCATTCTAACAATAAGCTAATGAATTCTATACAAAAATAGTAAAAAAAAGCAAATGATAATATTCTTTTCATTTCCAACGTTCAATCTCACTCATAACATTATTTAAATTAGAAGCAAACCGTAATATTCCATTTGTATAAGCTCACAGTAAATATTAAAGAAGCAGACCGATAAAAAGCTTTGTTTTGTTGGAGAGAGCAATAAAACGGTTCTATTATAATATGTGAGGATACCGCCTAAAGCTTTTAAGTATAGGATCGTACTAAGCATGTCACACGATAAAAAATCTCACACGCCACATTGCAAAGACAAAAATTCTAAGCAGGCAAGCAAGTTTGGACTTAATGGTTATGACTTAAGTTAGACTGGGCTTAGAGAGTAATAAATGTTACTAATGTGTCTACTGGCTACTTAGTGTCTGCCCGTGAAATGTGGAACTTTTTTTTGAACTTCTCATTGTGGAAATATTATATTTTATTCTAACAAAGTTGCATAGGTTAAATCGGCTTGGCATCCAGCTGCCCACAAGATAGTATAAAACTTATTACAATGTAATAGCTTCATAATAATATTGTAAAATGATTATTTTGAAAAGAGCAACTGCTAAGTTTCTTGCCGGCTCTTCTCAGCAGAATCCGCTTGCTGAACCGGTGGTAGAGTCATGACTTGTCATAAGAGCCACAGGTTGACCTACGTGAAATAAATAATTTTGAATTTTGAATTTTTTTTAATATTTTGCAAGATTATTTATGTCAATCCATTTAAATGCAAGCCATGATCTTTATGGGCTGGAATTTGAAGTATCATCCGCATAACATTCGGACACACAAATGATAACATCAAATCTATCGTCGATTTTCTTCTTCGATCTATCACGAGATCTGATTTATCGAGTCTACAGTACGCTAGTAATATTTTGAACAGAATTAAAATGCAAGTCTTTTTAAACTACTTTAAGCTCACACGTAAGATGTAAGCAGACGACAGGACAAAAAGTTGTGAAACAAAAATTCTCTAGTACGAGTATGACCGAGCACTCTCAACTCCAGTGCGAAGAATTTCAAACGAATTTCCTAGTTTTTAGCTCTCATTTGCATTCAAATGCAGGGTGCTTGGGTGTTAAGCATTTTGTGCAATCATGTTTTGGTTGCCAACGATATGAAATCGCATGTAATGAGGGGAACGGAGGCAAAATATTTGCGCTTTATTTATTTTAAGGAAACACTTTTGAATGAATGAATAGAGTTTTGGCGGGTTTATCTATTTTTGGGTGGGTTTCGGGTTTTGTCTTCTTGTTTAAATTGCACGGAAAATATACCTCCTTACTCGAACTATACTTAACTTGAATACCTACCTAAAGTCTGTTCTTACTGCCACATTACCTTTTATAAAATTGATATGTTATCCCAGTTTGCAAAGATCATTTTAAAGAAGTTTGCGTCTGCTACCAGGATCCAAGAAATAGTAATAATCGTTATGTAGTACGCACTTCTAACGTGTAGCCAACCTAAGTTTACAAATGTAACATAAATACTTAGTAAGAAATAGTCCACTGACTTATGACAGGTTTAAATAACCTATCTAATCCAAAACTAAACATGTCAGACTTTTTGTAGGTCTGATAATAATCGGGCCGATAATTTCGACCACATTTATCATAGGTATATTTTGTGCGTGATTTTGACTGAATATTTGTAAGATGTGTGTTTCAATATTGCAATCTGTTAAATTTTTTGCCAATAAAAAGTCGGTCACCGATGGTCGGAATTGGGCGGAGCGCCTTAAAGTCGAATATTTTATCCAAATATTATAGTATAGTCTTTACCAATCGGTGTATCAGAATCCAATGTCAACAATCAATACAAAGACACGCTATATCCGATATCCATGTTAAGTGGATATCTGGATTTAATATAATCTGAGACACTTATGTCATACTACATACACTATTACTATATAATAATGTATACTAAAAAACGGGTTATTTCTCTCATTACGGTTACGTAGAGTACGTGAAACGTTAAACAAGATGGCGCTTGGCATCTAGAAAGATAGTTTTATAGCAGCCGCTATGGCACCCCTATCCTCGAAAACCGACGGGCAATCTCGCAAAATCATTTATTGTTCCCACAGCCATTCATTAGCTGCCATCGCGGAAGTGTTTAGAGCGTGAAATATTACCTTAGTCAAGTTATGATTATGACTATTTATCTAGGCTTCACCTTTTGTGGAGCAGAGTGAATGGACACCCCTTCGCAAAGCGGGACCGCTTATAGTGCCCGGAAATTACACTGTGTTCTGAAGAATTGGAATTATTCAAAGCAATCCGTATAACTTGTAAATATATGTACGTTTTAGGTCAGCAATCTTTCAGCTTTATCGACTACCTCCAATATTTTTTAAATATCGAGTACTTAACACACCATCATTTATATGAAGTTATCTTTATTATGATATCCAGGATTTTTTAATCTCAAAGATTCAACTTGCTTATTAGTACAGTGATTTTAGACTCAATCACAAAACATAACATAGGTACATAAGTTAAATACGTTGACGACGAGACAACAATTTGGACCACGTTCGGACTGAATGCATCGAAAAGCGTACTTTCACTAAAGCACAGTCATTTTCCTTATCTTAATAGTTTCCGTAATCACATCACAAAATAAGAACATTTTCTCAGTTAAACTGGTTCTCTCCACTTTAGTTGATTGGCTTATCAACGTCTAAAGTGCTGATTGTCTGCTTAAACACAAAATAGTGACAACAAGCAATTTCGCATCGCTTTCTTTGTTCGAAATCCAGTCTATTTTCTCCTTTGTTTGTCTATAGGATGGACCAGTGTGGACCAACTGTGAGTGCGTGACACACTAGAGACTTTTGACACAACATATACATCTAATTCAAAAATAGGTAAGAGAAACAGATAAAATGCACGGTTAAAGCTATCAATAACCCAAGCAGTGCAACATATCTATCGCAGCTATTTCAAAGCTTTAAGCCACTTATGAACTGTACCTAAGAAATAGGTACTTCCTAATTCCATGCCGGAAAGTATTGACATTTATACATACAATACATGAAAAAATTAGGTACTCTTATGTGACCTCCAAACTTCCTCCAAAGCATAAGCTACGTCAACTTTGTCGCTAGTATGAATCTACAATAGTTTACTAATAGGAGGTCCGCAGTGTCACGCGAGCGTGTACCTAGTGTGTAAAAATAAACAAGGTCGAACAATGGACAGCAAACAATGCTGGTTTCTCTGAGGACAACCGTTGAAAAAGGCTGGGAGAAGCTACAGACCGTCACTTGAAACAGCGTTGACAAGGGAAACAATAAGTGTTGTGTAAACTGTCAGAAAAGCATGTATCATTAAGTGTTAGGCAACAAAGGTGTAGGTAGGTGTTATTAAAAACATCCTTTCGGATATAAATGCGGAAGTATGTTTGGGTGTTGGTTTGTCCTTGTCTTTTTTTTGCATGGGTATAGGTGCAGACTTGGAGAGTGACAAAGGCTAACTTTTCATCAGGGTAAAACAGAGGATTCCCACGGGATTTTTAAAAACCTACGAGTAACTTCAGTCGAGTCGCGGACAAATACGAAAAAATGTAGACAGACATCATCATCAATAGCCTATAACAGTTCACTGCTGCAATAAAGGCCTCTCCCAACGGGAGGGTTTGCCCATAATCACCACGCGGGGCAGACGGGTAGGTCATCGCCGTAGATGGTAGTATTAGCACAGAGAACGCTGCTGCCCGTTCTCCGTTATATTCCCTTACTCGCCTCGTACGACACCCGCGGGAAAAGGAAGGGGTGGTGACAACTGTATTAGGATCTGCCGTCACCAGATGGCACAGAAAAACATAGTTAACAATAATTTTTCGTTCCCCTAAAATCTAAATAATGACATCCCCAAACGCAACCTACAAATCTTTAAGGAATCCTCATATGTATAGCTTTTCATAGTGAAACTAAAAGATTTCTTTTAGGCAATTTCCCACACAAGAAAATGGGGCATAAATCTTAAACATGGTAGGGAACTAATAGAGTATTCCGGCGGCCGCCATTAAACACGAGCCACGGCCGTCATTCGAGTCAATTTCCGGGATACTATGGAAGTATAAAGGGGTATATTTTTATGAAATCACTTCCAAGGATACCCATTTCATTGTTTGAGATTTTCACGTACATTGAATCAAGATAATAGCACATAATATTATCGTGATATGCAATACCTGTGTTAATATAAAAATCGACGTATGTATGTGTGTATGTTGAGTGTGTGTTGTACGAGCATGACATTCTTTACATAAGCCCAGCGGCTGATCCTGAGAGGTTTTTTATTTTTTTGTTTTTTTGGTTATAGGTATATAGATAAAATTAGTGCAACCCGTGCGATGAGGGCCGGTCCTTTTCAACAGAATCTGGTTTCTGAACCGGTGGTAGATTCTGCACTTATCATAAGAGTCATAGTTTGGCGCATGTAAAACAAATTTGAATTTTATTCATGGCAACAAGAAGTATGCAAAATGATGAATTTTTTTTCAATCATCAGTCATCGCATTAGACAGTCCATTATACTTCGTATTCGTCCTCCGAGATTAGCATGATAGTACCGTGTAGGTACGGCCACTTCAACACGTTAGTTGAGGGTAGCTGAAAATAAAAATAAACTCGCCCTCCCTTCGCGTATTTTTAAACAGTTATTCGTCTTATTAGACACTCGTTCTGGTGCTGAAACTAATTCCGACACCCGTGTTGCTTCACCATCGGGACAGCGTGCAGTAGTCAGGCAGCCAAATGATATTGCCTCTCATAAAGGTTTGCAAGACATAATCACACAGGCGCAAGTCCATGCGCCTCCATCCGCATATTCTCGAAAATACTGCCACGGGCACAACGCCCTACACATTCATCAACTGTGCCGTTTAATTTACCAGACGATGGAATTGAATATGCAGATCTTCATGAGATAATTATACAAGCTCACAATATTGGCTTTTCCAAAGAAATTGGCAAGGCAATACGCGAGAAATATCCAATTTCTGCTAATTGCACACTAACTAATGCTCCGCAAATTAATCCTGAGGTCAAAGCAGCTATTTCAGATGTTACCTCTAAAAGATTAGGAGGCATAGTACAAAAACAGAAGCAACTTGCTAGCGCCATCTCCTGTTTAGGAGAAGCTATCACTTTACTTATATCACAAAAAGATAGAGATCCTAACCTACTGCGTTTATTGACGGACGCAGGACGTATTATTTGCGACTTGCAATACAATGACTCCTTGACAAGACGTATTCTCGTTCTGGATTCGCTAAAAAAAGAAATGAAGGATTCTTTCTTTTTTATTCGGCCAAAATCTTTCGGAAACCTTAAAATTGGCTAAGGCAATAACCAAATCTGGCACAGAGTTAAAACAGTTTCAAGCTCCCAAACAAACGCAATGGAAGTCCAATTACAACATACCAGTTTGTTTATAAGAAGAATAATTTAAACACGAAGACCCCTCCCTCGAGCCACAGGTCGACGGGGAGATCTCGCATACCTGCCCCCAAGAATCAGCTCGCGAGCTCACCAAGGAGCTTTCAAACGACTTCCAAGCGCAACCATCGTTAACCGAGGTAAAGAGCACCGGTAGATTATTGAAATTTTGATTCAGTGGTCACGTATATAACCGATAACCCTAAGTTGGATAGATGGTTACATTATTCCTCTTAGTTAATCTGTAATTCAAAAACAAGTTCCAAAAAACAGAGTGCATTCGCACCAGGACAGGAAATATATTCAAGAGGCTATCGATAATTTCTTAGCTTAGATAGGAGTTATCTCAGAATTTGAATCGGTAGCAAATCAATTTTCATCCGATTTTTTCTGATTCCTAAACCAAACGGCAAAAAACGATTCATCTTAAATTTAAAACAATTAAATAAATTTATTAATGTCGTACATTTTTAACTTGAAGATTTTAGAACAGCTGTTTTAATTAGTAAGTCAGAACTGTTATATGACTACGATTGATCTCAAAGACTTATTTTTCGGTCCGAATACATGAAGATTCACAAAAGTTTCTACATTATATTTATTATATATCTTACATTCAAAAACTATTAATTGCTTTAGGCTTCACTATCAATGTAGAAAAAAGCAGTATGTTACCAACTACGTCCTGTAAATTGGGATTCATAATTGATTCCAAACATTTGAAATAAAATTACAACCTGAAAAAAAATTATAATTAAAAATGAATCAATAAGATTCTCCGTATTAAAGAATTGTAAAATAAGGGACTTCGCTAGATTAGTTGGCCTTCTCGTTTCAGCTTGCCCGGCTATTGAATATAGCTGGTTATACACAAAAGCTTTTGAAACGTGAACAGTCGTACACTCGTATTTATAAAGATATCTTATATGGATAGATTGTATAAATCTTATAACTTAAAACATCGAATAAGACTCCACTCATGACTTAAGTATCTTCTAAACGAATTAAAATCCAAATCTAGTTCAAACACTGTTAGAACAGTGACTTTTTTAATCTTCAAAGCTCTTTGAAGATTTTCCTGAGACTGAATATGCCTTTTAGGGAATATGTATACTCGTCATGCTGAATTTACATTAACATAATTTTTAATATTTATAAATACACACTCTTATAAGATAATTTTACGTAAATCTACACATTAGAACGAACTGACGAACTTTGGCACAAAAGAACATACGAATACACACTGGGTAGTCTTGATGAAATTATCATTAAAGACATTATACGATACGTAAATATATAATTCGAATTATGAAACATGAAGTTATCCAGACTTAGGATTACTCAAGACTATACTATATTATGTATTTAAAGAATACCTAATAATGGCGTACGTCAGTAGGTACCTATGTATAACCATTATAATTTTGCTAAGGCCCGCTTGCAGAAATGCCGGGTTAGGCTCAACCAAGGTATTTTGTAATTTTGACAGAAGCTTTATACGAAATCTGTCAAAGCAGCAGCTAACTCTGGGTTAAAAAAACTCGACGTTTCTGCAAGCGGGACTAAGTATCTACTAGAACAGAATAAAAATAAGGATCGACGCTCATTGGTTCGGTACCGTTCGATCCCTTCTTTTCAGCAGCCGCAGAATTGTCTATGTGACGATCGCAATTACCTCTGATTGGCCGACACTCTTTCGCTATTGGCTAAAATACATTCCTCAGCAGGAACACCACAAATACGACCAATCGCCACAATTGTCTCAACTGCAGTGATTGGCCGAATTTGTTTCGTAATAACGATTGTTGCAGCTTTTTTGCAATCGACTATCAGATATTGTTTTCATTTATAGCATTTTTGGCTTCCATCGAGATGATCCAAAGCGCTTCGAACAGAACTATTTCAACATTTCTTACCTACCGCAGAGAAGCTTGAGGTTGTGTATAATTAGGTATTGTCTGAGTTATTACGCGGTTGAACAAGAGTAGAAACAGCTTTACGTAGTGTGTAGGCAACATTTACAAAACACACGTTCCTCACCACAACCGCATAGCATAGACGTTTGTATTTATCTAAACTCATGAATGTATACCGGGATATAAAGCTGTGACAAGATTTTCAGCTTACCATAAACAATAATACTTCGAAGCACTGTCTGCGGTACACTCGACGCCGAAATTACTTTTGTGCATTAATTTTATGTTAGTTTTTTATGGCTTGTTCACACAAAGCAAGCTAGCGCGCGAGTTCCTCTGGGCCCAGATTCCCTGTCCTATGATCTCACTCACCTCTTCATTAACGTCAAAATGCATTTTACACGAAGTAGTTACATAGTACTAGTTACGATTTCAAGGTGAATAAAGATTGATAATTCTTGTAGAAATAAATGTTAAAGATTTCATTGTAGCAACGAGTATTTAGATTTGATTGACTAATTTAAATTATCTTTATTTAAATTGTCTGTAGGTTATCAATAGAGCCTAGGTTAGCAATATTGTTATTGTCGAAAAAATATTTTGACAAATTACATCGGATTACAAAGAGAATGTACGATTAGAGAACGAACCATAGCGAATAAGGGCTCTGGATTGTAAACGCATGGTGAATCATATGCGAATAGGTAACGTAACTTTCATGCAATCTAGTACATAAGTTCAAACTTCATTGATGTTTTGCCATGGTAGGTATATGTGGGCGCAATTGATTTCCGTTTAATTTATATTAATTAATTAAGAGTATTTGTTTTGATTTCCGTAGGTTATTTTATATTAATTATTTAAAAGTATTGTTTTGATTTCCGTATCCTTATAATTTATATTAATTATTTAAAAGTGTTGTGTTGACTTCCGTTTCCTTTTATTTATTAAAATTAGTTTAATCAAATTGACATTTGACTTTGACAGCGCGGGTATGCCATTTTGCGCGCCATCTTGAAATATTAGTATAAAAGGGCTGTTTCGACGATACGAATTCAGTCTCTGCCCAGAGACTCTTCGACTAGTAGATGCCTTCGCGTCTAGGTCGTTCTATTTGATTGAGGGATTGCGGTAGCAATCGCTCCCTAATCGAATAAATATTGTCTGTACGCTTAGATTAGTGTTAATGATTAATTCATACTTTGACAGTCTCTGCCCAGAGACTCATTCAGCTAGTAGATGCTTTCGCATCTAGGTCGTTCCACTTGATTGAGGGTTTGCGATAGCAATCGCTCCATAATCGAATAAATATTGTCTGTACGCTTAAAATAAAGTAACTGATAAATTAATTCTTTGATATTTTGATAGTTACCCTCACGTTCAGATGGTGGTTTGTCTGTCGTGCTGTGGTTATTAGCTGAGTGGAAAGGGGCCGTTATTGGGGATGGTGGAGACGGCTTTAGGTAGGGTTTCAGCGTTTTAAGAGATTCGTTCTCTTAAAGCCTGATTAGTTTTGAGTAATAATTCCCGCTTCTGGTCCATCGCTAATAAATATAAAAGAGGGGCTTTGAGGGTACTTTGTTCAAAGAATAAACATCCTAAGTAATTAAACTGATCATTCCACGCTACCTACCCTCGTCGCGCGACAAATGTGTCTGACTTTGTCGCCGACGAGGATACCTGCTCCGACATATACCTACCATATGTTTTGCAGTTTCACGACTCACTAATGTGGATGTGATGTGAAATGTGATTTAAGACAGTGGCTGTTTACTACGATCGCAGTCGCTCGCACTATATATAGCGAAGCTTTTACTTTTGTTCATTTTTGTAGTTTTTTATGCGGTGAATACTGGCGCGTACTAACATGGCTTATGCATTTTAATGCAGTAGTATTTTGGTAGGTTAGAGTTATGGTAACCGAAAATATTGTTAATAGTCATGATTATACCGGGCGTATATGAATAAAGAACGTAGACCATAATATGAATTATAACTACTATTTTAGTAGCTGATGGCCGCCACATTTAACGTTTTTCATGAATTTTGAATGATGATAATATGATTATTACTATCTATAATTAGGGACTATATTATAACTTCCATATAATTTAATACTTTGCATAATGTACATATTAAAATGATGTACTTCATAATTATTCAAAATATTATGATAGTTCTGAGTGAACTTTGAAGGTCTGACCAACAAAATAATATATGCGTAAGTAATAGCACGCAGTAGACCCATAAATTATTTATGTTTTCTCTACCACTACCACTGAAATTGTCTATTAAATATAATTTTAGTTTAGAAAGACAGAAAAAAGCAAGCAGTAAAATATAATTTTTGGATACCTATTCTACTTTTTTTGTATCTCATATAATTCAGAGAAATAATTTTCGAACTCTTTCGACATCGCTTCATCGCTTCTTTTTTATATTATTTATTAACTCATAATAAAAATAAAACATTGTATGTTCTCCTGAACATACAATGTTTTATTTTTATTATGTAGCTGTTACATAGGTACATTGTAAATTGCAATAGCTACATAATAATATTTAATTTTTAAGAGAATCTGCTGAATTTCTTGCTGGCTTTTCTAGTAGTAGAATCTGCTTTCCGAACCAGCGGTTGTGTCTTGATTTGTTATAAGAGCCACAGGTTGGCCTTAAACCTATATGAAATAAATAATTTTGAATTTTTTGAAATTCAATAACATTCTGTAGACACACTCTAGAATCGTATAATTATATTATCGTCTAAATATTAATCGTATCTTTGTCTGTGATAAAGATATGTATGAAAATTTTTAAACCCGTGTGTGTATCTTTAAAATTATGTACTTAATTTGACGGAAATCAAACTAAACACAATTATCGGTTTATAGAGCCTTAACAAAATTTCATTGAGTAAGATTGGTTCATATTTTATTAAGAAACCAAACTTGGTTTGTATGGACTGCGCTAGGCAGAAACTTCTCTTGAATATCATGTATGGAGATTAGAATAAGTTTAAGTTTTAACTTCAAAATCATACAAAAAAGTTCAAGTATATATGTAATCTTGAAAGTCATTTCATGTCAGTGCTATCCTTAATAAAACTTCTAGCACTAGAAGGAGACATGATTTGAAAGGCAAAGGATTTTAATAAAGCATCCAAAGACCAAACCGCCAAACAAAATAAAGCATTCCATACATATGCTGATGTTTTATCCTCGACTGTACCCCGATTGTATGCTATTATATTGCATATGAAGAACACGTATCTCTAGCGGCGTGTTTATTTTCTCTCAACAAAATATAGGTGTATAGGGAACACCAAAATAAGGTAGTTTATTTTTGTCATTGTGTTTTTATTTTACACAAAATGTTAGTTTAACTTTACGTTGACCAACTAAAAATTCTCACGCTCGGACCGATAAACAAAATAGCCGCTTTAAAATGGCGCCAAACAAAGGCCTGTACAGCATAAATAGGAATTCTTCTAATTCTACTAATATTATAAAATATGTGGAAATTTGTAAGGATGAATGTATGGATGGATGTATGGATGGATGTTTGTTACTCTTTCACGCCACAGCCCATAAAAAATGAACCGATTTGGCTGAAATTTGAAATAGAGATAGCTCATATCCAGGATTAACACATAGGCTACTTTTTATCCCAGAAAATTACAGAGTTCCCGCGGGAATTAAAAACCTTAATCCACGCGGACAAAGTAGGGTGCATCATCTAGTATTAGACAAGAGTATAAACTCGTCCCTTGATTGTTTGTCTACAAGTCACTTGACCAAGTAGACATTTCCAAAGACTTACAAAAACACTGGAAGCAGAAATAAATAATAATGAAGTTATAAAACGTGGTCACAAAAATAAATAACATTGCCAGGCTCAGATTAAATACCGACATAATGTCGAAAATGAATATGAAATTGTCATTTAATAACATTAAGTCTGCAATGAAAAGCGTTCCAGGATTAAGTCCTTTGCCAATTTATTAAACCTTTTGTGCTGATTGAAATACACCGAAATATTTTAGTCCATTATAAAAGCCTGTACTGTTAAACGAAATTCATAAAGTTCAAATCATTAATCAAAGGTCTACTAAATGCCTAAGTGCCGATTTCACCAACGTAAAATAAGTCTTATCCGAGAGTAAATTTGATATTTTGACAGTGATTTCGATACAAGAACTGTCAGAACACCCAATTTATTCCTCGGTAAAACTTCACTCGATGTTGGTGAAATCGGGGCTTACAAGCTTAAGCTTGTAAGCCCCGATTCCTTACTTCATCGTGACATGGCTCCCATGTCACGATGAAGCTCCCATCTTCCCCGAGCCTTACTTCATCGTGACATGGCTCCATGAACGTGTCAGCAACGCTTGACAATTGTCAGTTAATTGGACGGTATTTGTCACGATGCATTGGTCGCGATGTGACCACTGACCCATATATGTGTGTGACCAGAAGACATGTATTAATTTCACGCGTCGAAGCACAGAATGACCAATTTATGCTACCATACCCTTTCCAAATTAGCCCGCTTTTGCAGAGAAAGATCTTACTAGGAAAATATTAAAACAACGTATTTATGAGTATTTTGAACAGAGCGGGGCATTGCATCCATAGACGATTCCATAATACCCATGTAAGATCAGAATGTATGGACTATATGTAATGTATAAAGAAATGTATGCACTAATAGTCCATGAACTCTGGTCTAGCTACTTGAAGTGATTCATACATTTCTCTCGCTCGCCGTACGGCACTAATCTAACAGCCAAAAGGTTATGTCTGGCCCTAAGATATTAAAAAAAACCACTAAGAAAGAAAACACCGATAGAAATCTAATTCCTATCTCAATATCCCATTAAAATCATATTTGCGGAGATGTCTTTCGAACCGCTGGCGATATTTCACTGCGTATTTTTCCAGTGGCTTCCAACTTCGACACCTTATTGCCTCTCATGCAATATGCATGGTAATACCCCATCGCACGAAAACACAGCGGGCCCATCGTTCCGCACCCCTGTAATTGGTGAATATCTACTCCCCACCCTCCTCCCAAGGTTGTTGTAAAAAACGCGCAGAATAAAAATAGACTTTTCCCGCTCCACGTAAAAGTGGTAAAAAGGTAGGAAATCTAAGCTTTTTAATGGAGTCTCAAGTTTCTTTATATACTTACTTCTTTTTACCTTTGAATGAAAAATTATGCCTTTTTAAACGCTAAGTTTCTTTTGGTGATTAGTTTCAGCTAATAACTCATGAGTAGTTGGGATCAAATAACTCAACTCACTTGTATCGCCATTAAGAAAAACTTCTCTAATATATCTCAACCAATGCATGTCATTATGACCAGCGGGTGGCAACTTCTAGCTTGATCGTATATTAACCTATCTGAGGGGGAGGGGTCTTCCATATCAGCATATCCATGTGCGAGGTCCCGTTCGAGCACATTGGGACCTTAACGCCCATAGGTCTTTCTAGCATACCTCTTCCATTTTATCTTTAGCTTCGCTCTTCTTAAGGAATTCTGAAGAAATCAGGCACTAGCCTTTTTAAAAAAAAATGCTGTCCACATTCTAATTGTGATGTATCAAGTAGACAGCTTTATCCATCCGAATCGAGTTCTTTGGAAAACTTCCAAGCTTATAATTTGTTTCATAAGTAATTTTTTTGAATTATCTTCAACCTCATAAGAAGGCTCAGGGTCACTGAGCGGGCGATGGAGAGAGCTATGCCAGGAAATCAGAATTGAGGAGATCCATAGGAGAAGCAAAGTTACCGACATTGTCATGAAACTAAGGGCCTCATAAGTAGGCTCAGGATCGCTCAGCGGGCGATGGAGAGAGCTATGCTCGGAGTGTCCCTGCGGGATCGAATCAAAAATGAGGAGATTCGTAGGAGAACCAAAGTCACAGACATAGCTCAGCGAGTCGCGAAACCGAAGTGGAAATGGGCGGGACACATAGTTCGAAGAGCTGATGGGTCGTTGGGTTCCCAAGTTGCTGGAGTTGCGAACCCGCACCGGGAAGTGCAATGTTCGCAGACCTCCCACCAGGAGGAGCGACGACATCAAACGAGTCGCAGGCAGCCGCTGGATCCAGGTGGCGCAAGACCGAGACCTTTGTCCAGTAGTGGACGTCTATCGGATGATAAAAAAGAAGAAGAAGAAGACTAAGATCAAATCACAAGAGTATGGCCTAACCTTCAAGATAAAATTAGCATGTTTCATGAAGTCTATAATTTGCTGTGATGTTCATATCGTTTTTCCTTCAATCACGCAGCAACGGATCAACGTGATTTTTTGCATCTATCTTATAGGCTATCTTTTACCCCGAAACAGGGTTCCCGTGGGATTTTTAAAAACCGCGGACGAAGTCACGAGCAAACGCAAGTACCAAATAAAATCTATATTAGACGTCGTGGTTAATATAAAACTCTCCGACAATTTATAAACGTACATAAGACTAGGTATACCAAGACGCCATGATGAAACATGATGTATGACTCCAAGTCCCCGATATAATAACATTTTACTGCTCACTCCGCTAAGGTGCTTGCGAGAGACACAGATGTGTCTAATGTACTTAATATCTAACAACATTACTGAGCTAACCTACCAAAACAATTACCTTGAAATGTTTCGGCAAACTTAAGTGCTAGACGCACATATTTTTCTACCTCTGAATGAAATTATAATTTTTATCCTTTTGCTAATTAGAAACACAGGTGTGTCTCATTAATATCTAACGACACTAAAGATAAGTTAGTAAGAAGATAAGTTATAATTACAATTCCTGTGCTTTATTACCTTGCTTTGTTTAATGTCACTTTTCATATTATGCATCTTAACGTCACTTTTTGTATGGGCTCAAAGATAGTTTGTATCCTGGAGTCTGATAAAGTATACTTTTTATCCGGAAGATCTATTCCCCGAAAATAAAGAGCATTAGTTAGTTATTTAAACATAATGTTATCTCATAATCTGAAAACAAAGCAAGAATTTTAATTCACAATATTCTATTAGGCCGACAAAGCCGTCGCTATGCGCGAGTATTTACAAACCTTTTATATGGTTTAAATAATGAATATCTGCTCTGAACAATGAATTTTAATTTTTATATCCTCCGGCATCCTTCATAACAATGCTCTACGTTGTTCAGGTCCATGAAAAAACCTAATCAAATGAGAAAGACACCCCTTTTGGCGCATTAAATAAAAAATGACCCGTAAATAACTTTAGAGCTCAGAGCACGGATTCTAATGAGTTAGAGAGAGGAGGCCGGGGCAAAATTGAAACCGATTGCAGAAATAAACCATTTGTATTCAAACGGGCCGTCCGACGGCCGCATTTTAATTTACTTACTCGAATTAAAAGTGCGCGTGATTTGAATCGAACCCCGAGTTTCACTCGATACTTTATTTTTATCGTTGATTGAAGACAATGGAGGCCGCCTGTACTTCTAGTACAAGTATGAATATTTCGACGACGCGACATCTTCGACCAACAAATTATGGATTACAGGAAGATGATGATAAAATTCCGACAACGTACCGCTTTGAATTCAGATTAAATACGTATTTGTCGTTGTTCGTCGTATTTAACGTAATATGGAAACGCGGACAAAACACTGAAATCATTTTCCACTAGAGTTCTCTCAAGCCTTACTTTGTCGTTAGTGTTTCGCTACCTACTCGAAATCTTTATTATCGAAATGTGAAAACTCGCTCTACGCCTAGCGGACTGTTATTATTGGAGGTTTTCTTAGGATCCCCAGCTCTCCACTCGAAATTCAATTGTATATTCAACTCGGTCCGTTCCGGTGTACTTTCGAAATCGCTCTGCTCAAGGCATATTTTGCAAATTGACTATAAGTCTCCCGTGATAAAGTCGATTGTCTTCAGCCGTTTATTCTTTCAATTTGTGTATTGAATCGCCTTTGCAGAAATTGAAAAGCTTCTGCGTATTAATGCTAGAGATATTCGTTTAAAAATTGTGAATTCGTTCAGTGACAGAATTGGATTTACATTGTAATACTATAGGATGCACACCTGGAAATGATTTCGATCGTATCCTTGCTATTCAAATTTATGCTCTCGAAGGTGTGTGAAATGCTCCGATTCGCATTGGGCCAGCGTGGTGGACTTTGGCCTATAACCCTTCTCCGAGAGGAGACCTGCGCTCAGTAGTGAGCCGTTTATGGGTTGCTGATGATGATGATTGTTATCAACGAAACTATATGAAAAAGAATGAGGAAGTTCAATTTTCGTATCGACTTTTTATATTTTGTTGGTGTGTTACGACGACTGAGAACAAATTTTAATTTTCTTTATTGAAGGGACTATCACGCGGGTGGTCCCATTTTGAACAAAGTTCTACCTCTTAGAGTGGAAAATAGGTGATTTACTTAATCACAATTATGTTTCCTTTTGGCTAATTATTTGTTCCCCTTGCTACATAAACAATCTTTTGCAATCTGGAAGTATGAGCACATAATACGTACAGGACGTATAACCACGTAAAAATATTGTTGAAATAATATTTTTTCATAATGAGAATGTGAATAAATTAAAGATATAAGATATCATAAGTGGCTAAAGTTCAACAGCTATTCCTCTAATAATATTGAAGGTAAACAGCAGGCAACAAAGAAGCGAAATAAAACGTTGCACAACACCTTTGAGTAACTTTTCATTTCGGTTTTTTTGGTTTCCTTGCGCCGCTTTTATCGGCGGATTCGATGTTTATATTTGCACAACAATCTCGTGAAGTGCTGCCGTCGCTTTGTTGTGGTAATTTCATTAGACGGTCGCTGCCCGCTGCATATTAATTGATGGGGACGCTGTCGCGCTTCCTGCACTTTGCTTTTGCGTCATCTTTCATAAAGCGCTTTTTATGCGGTAATTTTTAAATCCCAACAATGATTTGAGATGTATCGGTGATATTCATAACTGATTCGTTTTATTTCTTCATTATGACAAGCAACTGAATACTTATTGCACTTTCTCTCTGACTGTAGTGTGTGGGATTTGGTGGATCCCAACATTTCTGATTTGATCTCGCAGGGATACTCCGAGCACAGCTCTCTTCATCGCACGCTGAGTGACCCTGCGCCTTCTTATGAGGTCCATAGTCAGCGACTATGACTCGAATCCGAAAGTAATGTTGTGTTTATCTTATTTTTATTTTGAGACCTATTTTAGATTAGTCACTCAACAATGAGGAACAACGCGTGTGCAAAACACTGCAGCAAACTGGTAATAATGTGAAACAAGACACGGTCACTACTTTATTACATAAAGTAGCACCGGCCCCCTATTATTATTCGCTGTTTATTGTTACTGAACATTAGAAGCGAACGCCATATTTCACGACTTGCAAGTCGTAACCCAACAAAGCGTCACAAATGGCTAACTGACACGAGGTTCATTGAATGTTGGAAGATTTTTTTACGGATTACAAGTTGAATGTAATTACTTATAGTGTATTCATATAAAGGATAGCTATAGCTTTTGACTATGCATGACAGCGTCCTGAATTCGAGTCCGGGTCGGGCAAGACAATAGATAATTATTAATTGGGTTTTTCTATCAAGAAATCCTTAGTACTTAGAATTTTTGTTACAGTGCAAAAGTTGTCGGTGTAACACTTCCACGTCTCGGAAAGCACGTAGGTAAAGCCGCCTGTTATTACCTGTTCAGTCATGTTGGATTTCTACCTCAGAGAGAGGGAATAGCTCTATTTCCTCACTCTCGTCGTACACCTGATTTTGCGCACATACCTACTTTTAAACTATAATAATTATCTTCCGCGCAAGTGGCTAATCTCTGTGGAGATTGGCACACACAAAACGTTGAATGTCCATAAATATATCTCAAATCTCTGCAATTTGCTTGTAAGAAATAGGGCATGATGTCAACTCTCGTTAACTCTATGATGGAAATATACACAAAAATGAATAGAACGCAGTAAAACGACTTAATCATCGCATCACGTGACGTCAAATGCGTGACGCGGGGAAAATGGTGGTGTCGCGTTCAACACTACAATAATAAAGCCGCCATTACAGCCCCGTGCAAATTGATAACGACTGTAGTTTGCCTTTTTGATTACATTCCTGAAATTATTAAATTGATTATTTATAGAGGTAAAGTAACTTCTGCATTCACACCTCAAAATAAAAGAAAAAAATGCTAAGCAAACAAAAATAATCCGAACGAAAATAATATGAAAAATTAAATTATATTAAGTCTTAGATTAATTACTCGGAGTAAATATTCTTAGTATTGAGTATAGATCTCACAAAACGTTTTTTATTTTCTTTGAATTGCAATAACAAGAGAAGAGACTAAGCAGAGATTTTAGGGAGTATAAGTTTGAACATTTAAGGGTAGGATGCTGATTTTAAATGTTTACAGAATGGTGATTAACTGATTATATTGTTTTTGTCAAAGGGAAAAAATTGTATAAAAATTGATGGTATGTAAAAATTGGATTAAGCGATCTTTCTTGCACAAGGCATACTGTAGAAATACATATTCACCTATCAGCCTTATATCTTAATTCAGACTACTTCACTAAAAAGTAACCCATCTTACTTCTCAGTTTGAGAAAGGTGGACAATTTGATTACGAAATAGGACTCGTCACCTTTATGTGAATAACAAGAAAATGAAGCCACTTTTAGGGATGTCTAAGAAACCCTGTATCCTTAGGTTTTATATCAATGAGTCCAATCAAGGCAAAATATCGCCGGGGAAGGCAATAACAATAACCCAGGTAAATTAAGTTAGGATTTTAATTTCTTTGACTCAGTGACGGGTCGCCTTTATGAAAATCAAGACCCGATATTAAAAAGACAATTTTTATGTGACAGAGACGGGTATTCACCTGAGAGAATGTCCACAGAGTTTTGCATAATTAATTGCTATTTTTTTTATTCCGTTTTTCCTGAGAGTTTTCCATAATTTTCTTAGTTGTGTGAAGTCTGCCAATCCGCACTTTACCAGCGTGGTACGCAGCTTCTATTCTGAGGGGAGAATCGTGCCCAGTAGTGGGTCGGTGATGGGTAGAGAATAGAGATGATGATGATGATTTTTGGAACGAAGTTGCTCTTCGAACGGTTTGGCGGATGGAGGCTAGGCGAAAAAAGTGTAAGAATTTTCCGTCACGACACTTGTTGCCTATTACACACGGTCCATCACAACTTTGGTGGCATAGCGGCTAAACGAAGGAGTGAACTGTGAAACTTATCGGTTCGGGGGGATTATTATTTTTTATTTTATTTTTTATTAAAAGGAACTTCATTCCAACCGTGTGTTCTACAACACTCACGCATTTTTTAGTTGAGAAAGGGTGGTAGAATAGAATGGCTATTCTTCTATGGAATAAATACAGCTTTCAATTACATAAATTATGTGTAAGAATAATAATTATGAAAATAATGAAGACAGTACCTAAGATAAAGCAATAAAAAATAAAATATACTACGAAATAAGACAAGAAAGTCTGGAGAATACCTAACAAGAACCACAGTAATAATTTATTAACAGTACAAAAAAGTCCTGTTTAGCAAAGGTATACTAAAAAGTAGGTATAGTAAAGGTACAAAAAAAAAGTGTTTAATTTCTTATTTTATATTTTTGATTTCCTGAAATTGTTGTTAACACTAGAAATGTAACATTAAATATTTGTGAACACAGAGCATTTAGTTTTGTCTATTCGCAATTATGACTTGTACTAGTGTTATATTATACGTATCGGAACACCTGAAAAGCTGTTGTTTCTTTATCAAAACAAACGTAGTTTGTTAGTTGTAACTAGTATCGGTAATATCGTGCTATTCGAGTAAGCTTAGCAATTTCGTCTGACCATTTATTCAGTATTATTCACATTGAGGTTAAGGCCTGATTAAAGTTTAGTCGATACACAATAGCTTTCTGAATAAAGGGTGCTTACAGAGAGATAGAGTACTTACAGCCTCATTTTGTATCTGTTGATATAATATTCCTTATTGTTGCTTACCTTACGTTGATCTTATACAAAAAAAAACATTTTCTTGAGAAGGAATAACGAGTGCTGACAGCCTTTTTATGTCCAAACATTGAAACTTTTTAAGACTTCTCCTGCATTTGGTAGGGATTTGATAGTTGTTATTACACAAACACTAAAATTGTATGTGAGACAATATATAATTTAATTTTGTTCTGAAAGATATGAATTTAATGGAAACTCATCTAAACAAAAAATAGAAGTCTGGCGAAAAAGAATAAACAGTAGAACTACTAAGTAGCAAGACTGGTAAAATACAGGAGAAGGGTTGCCATTGAATTCTACTAAATTTTGGTAAGCATTATTCCAATAAAAACCTATTAAAATATATTATGTTCAGGCTGAAGAGATAAAAAAATAGAGCTTCGAAAAATGGACTCATAACATTTTGGTTATATCCCGGACCTATGACAGTAAAGTCGGATTCAGTGAGAGCGTTAGTAAACCTTTTAACAACAGTGTTCAGTATGGACCATAAAAGCCACAAATTTCCGCTCGAGCGTTTATTCTCATCAGAATCGAAGCCGGTTTAATATCGACTGAGCCCAAATCTGTGGAGAGAATCCCGATAACATAACTCAAGCTGGATTTCAGTCCGGTCGAAGCGCCGGAAAACTTCGTCCATTAGTTTTTTATAATGACAATAAGGCTGTTGAGTTAATGATATTGAGAATGTGTTTTGATATAAATGTGAAATGGAACCTGGATATACTGAGCAGTTTCCTGTGTGTTTCCTGTCACGTACTCATATGCATTTTAAGCACTATACATTTCATTCATTCAAGTCCTTTAGTGTCCAAAAAAAAAAGTGTTTAATTTCTTATTTTATATTTTTGATTTCCTGAAATTGTTGTTAACACTAGAAATGTAACATTAAATATTTGTGAACACAGAGCATTTAGTTTTGTCTATTCGCAATTATGACCTGTACTAGTGTTAGACTTACGCCAAGTCCGGTTGGATCTGTCACAATCTTACTACTGTACTGCAACCACCATAGTTGGTAAATGTGAGTTTGAGAAATGAAAATAATCAGTACAAAAATTTCCGACTGTTGTTTTGTAAAGCAAAAAATTCTTTTCAAAAAACCGACTTCTAACGCCACTACAAAGTATAAAAATAATTTTAGTTTGTCCACGTTTGTTGAAGTCGGGCGGGCCTATATACAAACTATGAAACCGATGCGCGACGCTACAGAATATGATAGACTCGTTTGTAGAAATCGAGCGAGCATCGCGAGTCGGTTTCATAGTTTGTATTTTAGGCCCGCCCGACTTCAACAAACATGGACAAACTAAAATTATTTTTATACTTTGTAGTGGCGTTAGAAGTCGGTTTTTTGAAAAGAATTTTTATTTTAAGCTTTTAAGTGTAGTATCCTATGATTGAGGAGCTAGGACCTGGAGCTCCATGATGTAGTCCATACTTGTTACCTACAATATCAATTCGTAATCGAAATTTCCTAAATCGCTATGGCGATAGTTTTAGCCTGCAGCATCAGGCTTGAGGAGTTGAAGGTTAAAATTTTTATGGGACCATTTCGCAAACATCCTCTGTCGATTAAAAAAAAAATCACGCGAATCGGTCCAGTAATCCCGGAGAAATCGGTGGACATACATAGAAAAAAAAAAAAAAAAAAGAAAAAAAAAAAAAGATACCGGCCGAATTGAGAACCTCCTCCTTTTTGGAAGTCGGTTAAAAAGAAAAAAATCATAATAATACACAAACTTAATGATTTCAGTAATATGGCGCGAAGTCTCACTTCCAGCATACTTTCCAGGTAAATCAAGTTACGTTATGTGAAGATTTTATACAAAAGTCTTTGGGGAATCGCCTAGTGCTCGATATAAAAGCGCTTTGCATGCCACCTGCGAGCTGTTTACTTTACGAGGTTTTTGTTCGTTTATACCTCGCTCGTTCACCATTCATCCGCATCTGGGACCCTGGCATTGTGGAAACTCCGTTCCACTCGTGTCAACAATTGAGTATTTGGAAAAATAGAGCCACTTTAATCAAAACTTTCAAATTTTTAAAAAGATTTTTTACTAGTTAATCCTGTATCGGTTGTAGAGATCTCATTTACATAGTTTTATGTAAAAAATGTACGCTGCCAAGATAAGAATAAGATGCTGCTGATGTTGATGAAGAAATTTCCTAAAAGAACAAACAGAAAGAATAAACCAAACTTAAGTATAGTAAAATAAATAATCGAAACATTTATTAGGTGTATATGAACTTGCCTGTTATATTAGTCAGTCGCGTCTAAAAATATAATCAAAGATGGAAACATGTAAAGTTGATACGGCATCAAAACAAACTTGGGATTTATACATCCTTTGCGAATATAACTGAGCGCGGGGGTCGGGTGTAAGGAATACGGAGGCTCTAAAGGAAGCCATCGAAGCGTGAATTCAGAACATACTTCATTACTGCGAGTATGGAGGCAGACTATGGATATTAAAAGGCTCCTTTTGATATCTACATACGTACAAACTGCTTGCAGGAATTGGTTTTTAAAATAAAAACTATTTTTTTTACATATTTACAATTTAGACACCTATTTATATTATGTACAACTGTTTTATTCTGTGCGATATCGTGCGAACAGTTTTCATATTATGTGGAAACTCTTAATATGTGGAAATTAAGATTTTGTGCTTTTGTTACTACTATTATTCCAGTGAAAAAGTCATATTAGGAAGTACCTGGATTATGATCTATCGAGGTTTAATAGTTATTTGTGTTATATGGGGCCAAAGAAATTTTTTGATCCGCGAGGGCGTTATTTTGAATTCAGAGCGAAGTGAAGGAGACTATAGTAGAATCCCGAGCGCAGCGAGGGTTTCTAAAGTAGAATCCTGAGCGTAGCGAGGAATTCAATAGGTATACGCCGCCCGAGAACAAAAAATTTTGGCCCCGAATGACACACACTATTTTTCATCATTGCCTATGAGAAAAAGCTAGGAGTATCAACATACATACATAGTAGATGTATAGACATCGTATATTGAAAGTTTAAATAAAACGCAAATAAATTATTATTAAATAATTAAACATTAATATTTGTGTTGGATACAGTATGGGCGTATATACGATCGAAAAATTGATCACGTGACGTATCGAAGACAACAGCTTCTCAAACATATTTGAATTTTGACACATACTAAAGCACGAACGCGGACCAATCAGAAGAGGGAAATGAAAAGTCCCATGGGGATAAAATTAAATTTTGCTCCCGCTATCCTCTGAAGCCAATATTCGTTTTTCGAATAGGTATGATGAAAAATATTATATTGTTTTCTTTTGAGATGGCTGCAAGTTGGCAGTGACGATGTTCTAACCTCGAATTGTATTTGCCGCCCTCGTTTACCTAACATGGGTGTGAACGCACCTTCTTACATTCATTTTTTACATTTTGTCACCAATCATTATAATTTCAATAAGCCAGTACATCAAAAAAAAAATTCGTCATACATCACGCTACACTCGGGATTGACCCACTTAGGTATTTAATTCGTGCGGGATTTTTTACTTTTCTTTCAATGTATAATTTAATATAAAAAATTATTTTTAAAGAACCGACTTCAAACGCACGCACCAGTACCTACAAAGTATATAATTTATTGTTGATATTTTAAAAACCGCTCGAACGATTTCGATAAAATTTCAACGTGACCACCTGGGAAGTGGGACCACCTATAACAAGTACTTGTAAAAGTTTATTTGAATAAAAAAACATTTCTATTCTATTCTATTTTATTCTAAACATTTGAAAAAAAAAAAGATCGAATTTTCCAAATCGGTTCATGCGCCTTCGAGGAATCGGTAAACATACATAAAAAAAGAGAACGAATTGAGAACCTCCTCCTTTCTTGAAGTCGGTTAAAAATATCATCAAAACAATTTTACAATAATAGACCACGCAACAAAAGCGAAACCTTAAATTAAGTGGATGCCGTAATATCGGCTTACGCAACTGAAAAATGGGGCCAAAGTGACAACTTCGGTACGCATAACTGCGATGTTCGCGATAAAAGCAATTTAAATTAGGACATAAAACACGTCAAGGGATTGTCAGCCGGGAGCAGAGTAGTCCCGGACAATTCATTTAAGTCTTGAGACGGCGGAGAATGTAAAGTGGAAGTTTAAAAGGATTTTGAATTGAAAAGAATTGCTGACTCATTACTTCTCTCGGACTTGGCTTGTGGGCGATGAGATTTGCTTTGGGATCTTAATTTAGAATGTTTTTGCAGCAATCTTACATAGAAACTCATTAATTTCTTTTGCGAGATTTTTATAAAAGTTCCGAATGAGGTTCCGTTTGCGAAATAGACATGACCAAAATTTTTCGGAATTTCATATTTACCTAGAAAAATAATAATATAATGCGGCTTGTACACGAATAAATATTTTCGTCGGAACTGTCGATATTTCGATCCAGTTGCATGGACCACAGTCACGACGTCACGGCGGAAGCTGTCATGTTGCTAGCTGTAGAATCTATCTACCCGCCTTCTTGGTCTTTTCTGGTCTTTTCAATGGAACATCACATGTTCGGCAATAATATGATGTCACGTTTCAATGTTGACTAACTAAAATATCTATCACTAGCTGATGCCCGCGACTTCGTCCGCATGGATTTAGTTTTTAAAAATCCCGCGGGAACTCTTTAATTATCCGAGATAAAAAGTAGCTCTCCCGGTCTGATGAACCACTATACTACATCCATTACTATACCCATGCAAAAAATCGCATCAATCCGCTGTTCTGTTGCGTCGTGATTGAAGGACAAACCAACAAACAAACACACTTTCGCATTTATAATATCAGTAATGCTTTATTATAACACTTTTTATAATTGTCAAATTTTTTACCATACTTAACCAAAGACAAAATTACGTTTAGCTGTCATTTACGTTTTGTTATTCCACTGTCATTTGCGTTTTGTTATTCCATGTCAGATGCTTTTTTGTTATACCACGTTTTATAGTGACTTGACGGAAACGCGGTCGAACGGGATAAAAAGTATCCTATGTCCGTCTCCTGGTTCTAAGCTACGTCTCCACCAATTTTCAGCCAAATCGATTCATCCGTTCTTGAGTTGTAAATAGTAACTAACACCACTTTCTTATATATATGTAGATTTACCCTTTTATAACGATCTCGTTAAATACATAATTATAAGTGTCTAAAATCTTTAATTAATAGAAAAATTTTCAGATACAGACAGAGCCCATAATTTATATATTCTGTTATGTGACATGATTTGTGGGTTAAATAAGTTTTAAAATATCATGACAACAGACTTTTGAAACTCTTTACTGTATTAGGCTGCGGCCGCACTGGTAAGGCGAATGGCGACGCGACACGACGCGATAAACCATGTGTCCGCATTGCAGCCGCGATAAACTAGCGAATTGCGCTTACATCGCGTAATGACTGGCCGCATTCATTGCGGAATGCGGACACATTCATTTGTTTTAGTAGTTACTATTGAAAATTACGCTCGACATAACCACAAATCCTATACGCACGTCGCTTATCTGATGCGGCCGCCCCCATTTGCTTATTATAGAAGTTTGTTCCAACGAAATCGCCGTCGCGTCGCAGTCGCCTTGTAAGCAGTGTGGCAACGGCCTTAACCAACATCGACACAAAGAACATTTTGACAATGTAAACATATGGCACGTAGTCGCAATTCCTAGTTCTATGGGGCAAAGGGATGTTCATGGAAACGCTTGGGTATTTCTAATGGAGATTAAAGAGTTTTTCCTTTCACAGATCCCCTCATTCGACATTTGACATTGATCATGCATCCAAAGGACCTAAAGCGATAAAGCCGATAAAGGTCATGAAACTTCACAAACCCCTGAATTAAAAGTTCGAGATTAAGGAGCGGGAGAATTAATTAGAGGAATACGAGTTGCCTTTATAAACTTTTACGATTTTAGGAAACGTTGACAACCAGGGCAGTCGTCGGAGCGTAAAAACTCCCTTTTTAATCAGAAATACCTACATACGGGCCAAAGCTTACTGACGGAAGACTTTGCTTTTGTTGTTTGAGCTCTCGGAGAAAGTTAAAAGGATCTCGAGGTGGGTCTATAATATATTTCATACAATTATATACGAATAGGCACATGTTTTTTAACCGACTTCAAAAAGAAAAAGCAAAAAGGAGACTATCAATGCGACACGTACTATGTATGTAATACATATTATTGGAACTGAAAAATAATCACGTATGATAATCTTATTAGGGCTTTCAAACAAATATACAAAATTTTATAGGTGTATGAATGTTTTTCCACGCATTTCTCCGAAACTCTGACTTCTACGAAATCAGACTGTGATCATTCTTTTTTATATGCTTATATTTTCTTCAACTTAGGGAACAGTAGTTTTCACTTCACTTTCCCCTTTTCAGTTATTCTTTATATTGAAGTCGATTAATTTTTCCTAAATTATAGCTTACCTTACCCTTCATTCCGCGAACATAAAAACGCTCCCTCGTATGTGACTGTTTACGAACGTTCTTTGTATGTATGTGACTATTTACGAATGTTCCGCCGTAGCAACTAAACTGCTCATTTTAGCATTCTGTGTATGTATGTGACTATTTACGAATGTTCCGCCGTAGCAACTAAACTGCTCATTTTATTTAGCATTCTGTGTATGTATGTGACTATTTACGAATGTTCCGCCGTAGCAACTAAACTGCTCATTTTAGCATTCTATGTATCTATGTGACAATTAACGAATGTTCCGCCGTAGCAACTAAACTGCTCATTTTAGCATTCTGTGTATGTATGTGACAATTTACGAATGTTCCGCCGTAGCAACTGAACTGCTCATTTTAGCATTCTGTGTATGTATGTGACTATTTACAAATGTTCCGCCGTAGCAACTAATTTGCTCATTTTAGTATTCTATATATCTATGTGACAATTAACGAATGTTCCGCCGTAGCAACTAAACTGCTCATTTTAGCATTCTATGTATGTATGTGACAATTTACGAATGTTCCGCCGTAGCAACTAAACTGCTCATTTTAGCATTCTGTGTATGTATGTGACAATTTACGAATGTTCCGCCGTAGCAACTAATTTGCTCATTTTAGCATTCTATGTATCTATGTGACGATTAACGAATGTTCCGCCGTAGCAACTAAACTGCTCATTTTAGCATTCTGTGTATGTATGTGACTATTTACGAATGTTCCGCCGTAGCAACTAATTTGCTCATTTTAGCATTCTATGTATCTATGTGACAATTAACGAATGTTCCGCCGTAGCAACTAAACTGCTCATTTTAGCATTCTATGTATGTATGTGACTATTTACGAATGTTCCGCTGTAGCAACTAATTTGCTCATTTTAGCATTCTATGTATCTATGTGACAATTAACGAATGTTCCGCCGTAGCAACTAAACTGCTCATTTTAGCATTCTGTGTATGTATGTGACTATTTACGAATGTTCCGCCGTAGCCACTAAACTGCTCATTTTAGCATTCTGTGTATGTATGCGACTATTTACGAATGTTCCGCCGTAGCAACTAAACTGCTCATTTTAGCATTCTGTGTATGTATGTGACAATTTACGAATGTTCCGCCGTAGCAACTAATTTGCTCATTTTAGCATTCTGTGTATGTATGTGACAATTTACGAATGTTCCACCGTAGCAACTAGACTGCTCATTTTAGCATTCTGTGTATGTATGTGACTATTTACGAATGTTCCGCCGTAGAAACTAAACCGTTTTTTTTGAATGAGGTGACAATCGATTCGTTAAGATGTACCGGGTGACACACATAAATGTGGCTAGGTCTTACATTTACTATTGTATTGATTCTATCGTCGTTTTGTACCTATACTTTATTTTGTCTCTTATTTTTATTGTGTAAACTGAATAAATTTTATTAATTTATTTATTTTATTTAACTTATTATACTTGGGTTCTAAAAAAGGTTTCTATTTCAAAATCACTGTAACTAGACAAGTTAAAGGCTTCGAAATGGAAACCTTTGCTTTACATTTCACTGATCCTGTGTCATTCAAACGTGGTATCATGAATAGTAATTAAATCAGCTCGCTAATGAATGAAGGATTAATGTGGAATACGTATCCTTATCGCCTTGATCTTTTTGTGCTTATTGAATATTTCATTAACAATAGATAATGTTAAAATGGATTAGGAGTAGGTACTTATTAATACTCAAAATAATAATTGTTGAGTCAGCATCATCATCATCATCAGCAATCCATCAACGGCTCACTACTGAGCACAGGTCTCCTATCAGAGAAGAGTTATAGGCTCCACCACGCTGGCCCAATGCGTCTTTGCGAGTTGGCAGACTTCACATACCTTCGACAGCATTCTCAGGGATGCAGGTGTTGCAGGCACGATGTTTTCCTTCGCCGTTGAAGCATGTGATATTAATTAATTGCTTAAACTCACATAGGTAGCTCCGAAAAGTCAGAGGGGCGTGTTCGCGATCGAACCTGCGACCTTCCGAATAGTCACCAGTCCTAACCATCTAGATTCTAGGCTATCACTGCTCAAATGCAATTTTTGAGTTGGCGGCATACAAGTATGTCTTTAAAAGGGTTGTTTTTATGTTATGTTTATTTTGAAAATGTTTTTAGGCCGACTTGCACCAAACTTCTTAATCATGTTTAGTTAAATTTTGTAATGCTGTCACTTTGACATGAGAAGGACAGGTATAGAAAATTTAACTAAACATGATTAAGCAGTTTGGTGCAAGCCGGCCTTAATTTAGAACTGTAAATCCTGCGGAAGAAAAATGCTTTCCCGCGGGTTTTTTGTAAAATCTAAGTAACGGGACATACTCGCGGGCAAATGATAGCAAGATACCTCAGTGCTCATCATGAAATGTAGCTCAAACACTAAGCAGACACAAAGCAGATTCTGAACATAAATTGTATAAACAAGCTGAAGAAAAAGCTACATAAATATAAAGCTAAATAAACAGTATTCTATACTAAAAAGTTATGTAAAAACCTACTAATTAATTTCGATAGCATTAACTATAGATATAACTGCGCAGGGCTTAAAATAAATAAAGGATATATCTATGCAACATTCTATATGCAACTCTATGATTAATAATGGTGTTTTGTTGTTAAAAAAACATCTTCTGAATAAAAGAGATACACTTTTACTCCATAATATAAGAAAACGGCTGCCGATGCTTTCATACACATTAAAAGTTGCCAACAAACTTGATCGAGGGCCTTTATAAGAGTATAAAGAAAAAACTTTATAAACACAACTAATCTATAACACGGGTGAGTGCTTACAGGCATACTTTTCATGAGGAAATAATATTTTCCGTGGCATGGGAGATATTTAATAGTGCTACAATCTTTTCAAGCATCAATATTTATTCGTTTATCGATACTATCCAGGTTACCTATGATGCTAATTTACTCAAACTCTAAATTACATAAGCAGGCAGTGTTGCTATAATTTTTCGCTGAGATTAAATTAGACAGTACTAGGGTCCGCTTGCAGAGACGCCGGGTTAGTTAACCCATGAATAAATTTATAATTTTGACAGAAGATTTATACGAAATCTGTCAAATCTGTCTTTTTAACCCAGAGTTAGCTGCTAACTCAGGGTTAAAAGGATAACTCGACGTTTCTGCAAGCGCGCCTAAGGCTATTAAATCTAATTTTAAAACTTAAAATAAACGGATCAGTAGTTTAGCCGCTATTTAAAAAGACACAGACGTATAAATATAGCTAAATCATAACCCTTTGTAATGAAGTTAGGCAAAGTTCCTATTGGATTTGCCTTGTTCGTGTAAAAATGAACAGCAAATAAACTTTTTAACAGTCAAGTTGAGTGTTTACCAAGACCAGGGAAACTTTGTAAGAATTATGGTCTTACATTTTTAATAGAAAAATATGCGCGGCGCCGCGGGCCACAATTAGCCTAATGAACAACTCCACTTAAGAGTCAGCTGTAATTGAAGTCAAAAACTTAAATTGTTACCACTGTGCCAACCTCAATTACTGGGTCGAAGCTAGTAGCTACTGGACTTCCGAATATAAGTTCATTAAGATAACAATACCTATATAAAAATTCTTTTTAAAAAGCGACTTCAAACGCCACTACAAAGTATAAAATAATATTATTTTGCACACGTATGTTAATTCGGGCGGGCCTATATACGAGTAGAAACGATTAAACCGATACGCGACACTAGCCCGATTTATTTTATTATTTGTTGTTAGCGGCAATAGAAATAAGCATTCTGTGAAAATTTCAAGTACCTATCAACCTATAACGGTTCATGAGATACGACCCGCTGACAGTGGACGGACCGGACGGACGGAAAGCGAAGGCTAGTAAAAGTGTCCCGTTGGCACCCTTTTCCATACGGTACCCTAAAAAAGCGGTGATCGAATAGTGGCTAAGACTTTTCCGCATCTCTGACTTATCGGAAATATGTGTGTTTTAAGCAATTAAATATCACTTGATTGAACGGCGAAGGATATATCGTGAAATCTTCATGTTCCGAAACCCGTGTTTCCCGCATAGGCTATCGTTGTAAATTACTCGATTACAATCCAATCTCGATATCAGTGGGGAACAACCCCTTAGTGAGCACTTGAAACCTCAATTCGATTTGCCGGCGAATGAAAAATATTCGAGGGCATCAAAGAAAACCAACGACTTGAAAGTTGATCCGATTACTTATCCAAGTTAATTTTACTTCAAGTGGTGGCCTATTTTTAACTGTAATAGAACAATAACTCACATTTTGTTGAGTGTAGCCTTAAATAACATAAGCTCATTTCCTCATTACTAAATAATAAGGTCCTCTCGACTTCATCTGGCCACGGCAGCTAATCTCCGCAGTCATCCACACAAGAGATATATTATCATAGTGCACTAGATTGTATTCAAACGCAAGTTGAACTACCGCAGCCGATGGGAGGGCAATCTGACATAAATGGAAAGAGATCAGATAAGGATAGATGGCTATACTTGCTCTCCGATTCACGAGAGTGGACACACCGCCTACTTCCTGACTCCAGACTAGTACCTAGAATATCTTGACGGAAAAACCCTATCCATTTTTTTAGCCAGACCCGGGAGTTGAATTTAGAATTTTGTCATCCGCAGTCGAAATGCTATCCAGATCAACCAACTAGACCTCCAGAATTTTGTCATCCGCAGCAGTCGAAATGCTATCCAGACTAACCAACTAGACCTCCAGAATTTTGTCATCCGCACTCGAAATACTATCCCGACCAACCAAATAGACCAACAAGGCAGATATTTTCTCATTTCTCAGTAATAAGCATCGGATGAATCAAACACTACGCATTTTTTGAGCAACACGCAGTTTTACAGAAAGTGAAACGCAAAGGCATTCTGAGGACATCATACTTTCGTCAAAAAATATTGACAGACTTTAAAATCAAAACCTCAATGACAGTCCTTTACATTTCATAAACTGGTTTTCAAAATAGGAGGCGTGAATTTATTAATTAAATGTGACGCCTATCTCGAGCCCTTTCATTTGCTTTCCATTTGCGAATTAGTTTACCTTTAATTTGGCTAAGCGCACCGAAAATGTTCCCAATAAAAGCAAGCCGCCCCCGCCACCCACTTTTCAAATTAAATCTATAATCCGTATTGAGATTAATAAAATCTGTGAGATTAAGATGAAAATCCACGTGAGTTACGAAATACAAATTGAATTTTGTTACAATAGTACTTATGCTCATTGATATAAATGACAAGATATGGTCGTGCGAACAAAATTTTTTCACAGTATAGCCACCAAATAAATTAGCGCCATCTCTTAAATACTCATGAACTACCACGGAACCAGTGTTTCCACTTACGATTTTGGATTTACCCTAGAATACGCCTTAAATTACCGTAATAAAAATTCAAAATAGCCTTATTTATGGCACCTAATTTTCAATATTTAAAGAACATCTTCATTTCAAGTTTTGAATATTGTTTCACGATTAAAAATCAAATTTCTTTCAAGATTTCTTTGAACTCAAGAGTTCAAAGAAATCTTGAAAGAAATTTGATTAGTTTAGTGATGAAGAAGATGTTCCAATTTTCAAATTATAATAACAATGAGGCTACGAATAATGAATAACTAAGAAGTCAGCAGAAAAATAATCTATTATTCCGATATACAGAATGACAAACTTTTTCATTCTGCTCTTTTCTATAGATCTAAAAAAATTTGATTGGGTGGGGTATAAAAACAGGGTTATCACCTGAAATTCGATTTTAACCCAAATTATCCTAAATCCCTGTCATCTTCAAGAAACGCATAAAGCCCTACCTTATTAGTTTCACCCGAAAATAGTGAAAAGTTTCTAAAGTTGGAAACACTGTATGGACGTTAGTATGTTAGTCGACAATTGAAGTAACCTTGTAAGAACGACCATTATTGGAGGTGGCCAACTTTGTGACCTGTTATTTTTGTTTAGATTTGTGTACAACCAAATTAGTACCATTATACACAAAAGCGTTTAGAAAGTTAATATTTTAGACTAGCTGATGCCCGCGACTTCGTCCGCGTGGATTTAGTTTTTAAAATCCCTCAGGAACTCTGATTTTCCGGGATAAAAGTAGCCAATGACACTCTCCAGGTCCTAAACTATACCCATGCAAAAAATCACGTGGATCCGTAGCCCTGTTGCGGCGTGATTGAAGGACATACCAACAAACAAACACACTTTCGCATTTATAATATTAGTAAGGATTTATTTTTCTCGTTTTAAATTAATACAAATTTATTAGTTACTCCGATTTTCCTGTTTGAGCATGAGCATGAGCGTGGCGAAAACATTGACACTTTGCGATGGGGTTGTTTCATTTTGGGCCGGGTTCTTGTACGCTATACCAAAAAATAGTATTAAATCATAGAAATTGAAATAAAATATGCTTTTTGTAGTATTAAAGTGAATAAGAGGTACAAATATAAAATTGATAATTGGGTACATCTGTAGAATGGCAACTCCTGGAGTGCATCCATCTGATTTGGTTTTTTATGTTTGTAATGACGTTATGTCATCTTAATGTCATTTCAATTGTCAAACGTCAATTGCTGGTATGTCAAATGTCAATTGCTGTCAATTGTGGTTATTTTTATGTCAAATATCATGACTCGTGTAAGTACGTGTCATTGTCAAAAAGAACGCCATGTTGTTGTGCTTTTATTTTCCAAAGTAATTTCGCATTGTACCTCGTAAAAAGGACCTTTTAATGAGAAAGAAATAAAGAAAAAATAATCACTATTTCATGACCCCAAACTGATAGAAATGGTGGCTAAAACAATAATCCCAATGTTCTACAGTTTAGGGCTGCATATAAAAAAACTTTAAACGACTTTGAACTACGATCATCCCTCAGTGGCAATTGTATCCCATTAAATAATTTTAACATCTTAAACACAGCATCTGTAAATGTCATCAATAGCACGTCCAGTTTAAGCAGGCATGATGAAGTAGCATTCGAAGTTTTGAAATCAGTCCGAGCTCTTGAATCTGATTTGGAAGCTGACAGAAATTTTCACCATATTTCTCTTCTTTTGGGCTCTACAGGCAATCTGTGAATTAAAAAAAATAAATATCATCAATACCTATAAAATTTATTCTCATGAAACCAAATCAAAATCCCGATTACGACAGTACAAGGTTACCTCGTGCACCCGCATGTAATACGGCCAAATTAAGACTACGCGACTTGAGTGCGTTTACAATGCAATACATATTCACTGGACATGGCCGGTTAGTCAATTGTAAACGGTAATTAAAATATTCACTAAAAATATTAAAAATATACGTAATACATAATTTTTGTAATCCTAACCGAAAAAAAGATATTCCATCCTTTTTTTAGTCACTTTTTTATCGGAATTAGTGCACTTCTTTACAACACAACTCGGCATTTTAGCAATGATAAGCAACGTCCACTCGCGTCTGAAATCCAGACGTCACTGAGTTCGCGTCGGTGCTCCTTTTCCATTTTAGCACCAATGAGTCGGTGCCATTTCGTTTGTTCAATGGCCCGGTCCATACGCTAGTAATATAATAAGTCTATGACTTATGCTATTATATTTACTGGAAAACTTTTGTCCAGGAAAATGTCGCCAGACATGTCAATGTAATTTGGTGCCGCGACATTCTTCGTCCATCTTAAATATCTGTCGTTCCGATCATCATCATCAAGGTAGCGATATGACGTGAGTAAATATCATTCGTCTATGGCAAAGTTGGACAATAAGGTCTGATGTCGCAAGACTTGTCAAGGAACGTAATATTCCATGATATTCGGTTCTTAGCGAATTGAGCTTCACAATATATTTTTTTCAAGAAACTCTCAGAATTCGTGGCTCAGAAGATATTCTAGATTCTGGAGCAGAAATCACGATTGTGAGATTTTTGGAACGAAGTTTCTTATCGGACGGTACTGACTTGGCGGATGGGGGCTAGGTGAAAAAAAGTGTAAGACTTTTTCCATCACGACCTTTGTGTGTTGCCTTCGTTTATTACACACGTTCCGTCATAGTTTTGGTGGCGTAAGGGCTAAGCGAAGGAGTGAACTTTCGGTTAGGGGGTTCGAATCCTGACTTCAGATTTCTCATCATCATCAGAATTAAGATTTTTCATCTTTTATTTTATTTATTTTTATTTTTTTATTATTAATTTATTATTAAAAGGAACTTCGTCCAAAAACCCCTTCAGCACACCAAAGCGCATACTGAGGGGTTCAAGAACTCTGAATAATATACAACATCACCATATAAATACAGTTGGCAAGGAATTAAACATTGAAATGAAATACTGAGATGAAAATATATTCCAAGTTACAACTTGGAATATTTCATATCGGACTCGGCATATGAAAAGATGTAGAGCATAATTTCTAATCGGGTTCCATTCAATATCATCCACGAGTGTAGAATGGGCTAGTGATTTACCGAGGGGTTTGTTGGTTGAGTTTATAACTAGCTACCGTACTAGGTTGAGCATGCACATCACTCGGGGTATGTTTGCAGTGTGTAGCTCCAACGCTGGTCGTCTAGCCGATTTTTGTGGTTTACCAATTTCCAGACTAAGATCAAAGAAGCTACGCTAAAACTCCAGCTAAAATCGTATAGTGAACTTTGACACTCTTCTGCCTTTTTTCAGCTCGCTCTGACTGGTAATCCATCATTAAATATTTTAGTTTTCAATTTGAACCTACACAAACACATTTTAACTTTCATAGCTTCGCTCGACTAGCACCGTTGGTTGCAGGCTAAACAAAGCTAAGCAAAGTTAGTTTAGCTCAAAGTGTGCCCCAACCACGCTATAGTAGAGTTTATTAATAGTCAGATTGAAAATACGGTCGCGTAACACGTCATGAATATGTTCGACGTACGAGCAAAATTGAGTATGTACTACCAAAGCTAAGTCACAACTCAACTCATACATCCAATAATTAACTTGGGTTACTATCGATTAATTAATGCAACCCTGTAACACACGCGATCAAAATGAAGCCACACTACAATCTAGCCACACTTCAAACAATAGTGAAATTACATCTACATTAAAACGCTTTTGTTTAAGGCCCATAAAATCTATACATGCAATGGTTCGATAATACCAAAATATCAGTGCGCGAATTTGGAAACCGCCACGTTAGTCAGCGCGGGAGTGTGTAATCCCATGATTAGTGTACGGGATATGCGGCATTAGGGACGATGATTTAGCTAAACTGTGTTGCCATTATTTATACCGACTAAGAGGATCGTGGACCGTGAATGTTTCCCCTTAGGGAGAGGGAAGACTGGCTATTTTTAGCGGCCTTTTTGCACTTTTGAGTTGCTGTTCGGAGCTCGATTCAACGTCCAAACGCTTCAGTACAACAAACTCCAGTCGCGGCTATCGAGTTGCGTTTTTTAGCATCGGCGTTTCGCGATTTTTAAACACTGACCTTCCCTACTTTCAGCATCGTATCGAACGCTTTGGAGTCGCGAAATCACGATACAGTCGCAAAAAGCCAACCACTGCCGCTAAAAAAAAAACAATCTGCCCTCTCCCTTAATCTACGAGTACGTAGCCTTTCTTAACTTCAATGTTTCAGTCGAATTTTTGGCATATCGCAGTGTTATAAATATTCTTCTTTGCACTTGAGGATTTCCATCTAGTTCTTGATATTATCTTCACCAGTGACTAGTTCATCAGAATAACAAGCTTAAGAACAATGGCGTGTTTGATTATTTATTGTATAGGATAATGATGTCTCCAATTGCAAAGAGAGGCATCTCCAATGGCAAGACTGTATAGTCATCTTCTAGGCAAGCGCGCTCCAACTTCGACCTCATCAGTGCTTTCCAGAATTGATTGTCGAAAAGCGCAAGCCTATCTCGTAATAAAAAAAAAACTACGCTATGGAGCAAAGGAAACACAGGATGAAATATTTCAGATGATAATAATGAAAAAAAAAACAGCAAAAATAAAATAGAGCGATCCATATTTCATAGAGTGGAAAGCAAGCAGAAGGCACAAAGTGTGGGGATAATAACATGGAACACCTATCAGGAAGGAAGATGGAGCGATACCCATAATTGTGCGCCATTGAGCATGTTTGTTTCGAGCCGGCAGATTTATGACGTCAATTTATGCGTGGCCGCGCGCTATTTTTTCCATCAGGGCTAATATTTTTCGGCGGGTGTTTGAATTAATGCTTTTAGCGAACTACTCCAGCGCGAGCCTGCATCATTAATGTAGGATTTACACGTACACATCCTGCCAATTACGTAAGGGTTATTTATTTATGCAGCTGTGGATTTACTATTTTTTTTTTAATTTTAATTTTATGTTCGGACTTTATTCGGTCGTGGCTTTCATCGTAAATAAAATTAAAGTTAAGTCTATCATAAGCGTAACTACTAAGTACCTACGTTTATATAACCCACATAAAATTCAAATGAAATCAAACACGTATTTTTGGTTGAAAGCGATAATTCAAAAGATTTACTAAAGTTTTTATCACTAAATACGATTCTTCAGAGAATCGTGGCTATCAATCAAAGTTATAGAAGTAATAGACGCATAATTATTATCCACACTAATTTTATAAAAGTGCAAGTCAGTCCTTTTCTCTGTTACTTTTTCTAATTCTAATCGCTGAACAGACGGGCAAATATTTATTTGGGAAGAAATCACGGGTATCGGCTACTCAATTAATGTTTGTAACATGTCGATATCGAATTTTATATCGAATGTACGTGAATTAATTAGGCACTAATTTATCGACCGAGCGAAGCGAAGGTCTTTGAGTCTACTTGAGTGAATTTGCACTTGTCCGTCCGTCCGTCCGTCCGTCCGTCCGTCTGTCAGAGCCTTATAACTTCTGAATTACTGAACGAAATTACTTCAATTTTAGATATAATATGTAAACCGATGGCCTCCAGCCGAAAATGGCTTAAAAAGTTATAAAAATCTTTATTTCAGGGGGGCTCTCATAGAAGCGAATGCGAAGAAAAAAAAAAATTTTGCGTTTCATAGGTTTACAGTACCTCATTTTAAAGATAATTTGGAACAGAGTACAAAAGTATTTTTTTTTAAATTTTTTTCCTAAAATTGACGAAATGGGGGGCTTTCAAAGTGGAGATTATATTTGACCTCAGAACGGAATAACCATTGAAAGCTGGGGCTTGAAAGTTTTACAATTTTAGCGTAATATCATGTACTTGAACAACAAATACTAAAATTAGATAAATGTAATAAGGAAACTAAATTATTTAACTTTTAATGAGCAGCAACAACAGAACTTCACAATGATGTCAATAGATGGCGCTCTCATCTCATATAGCAAATGCAGCTTTATGTAACATACCTATTATTCAATTAAGATTATTATTTAGTCATTTAGCAAACATCAATAAAACTTCACGTTGCAGTTTGTTTTTACATATTTCTGATCGTGTCAATAGTTGACGCTGTGTACAAGTAATTTAATTTGAATGTTCCAAAAAACTATAGGTACCTAAGTTTGATTGAGGCCTTGAGGATTTCACTATAACAGTTCCCTAACCTTTACGGGCTACCTATGTTAAGTTAGTTGACACTTTCTGTCAACTTTGTTATTACGAACCTCTACGGGACAACTAAAGGTGAAAATGACATTGGGATGTTAGAATTGTATTTAGGGGCTACCTATGTAAAGAGACTTCTACAAATGGGATGATTTAGGTATGGTTGGTGAAAACGGGCATAATAATAATGTCAATTTTGATCGTCAATTATGGGAAACCGTTACCGCGAGGTCTCAGTTCGGGGCGAACCACTAGTTATTAGGTATTTGAGTTAGACTTCTATATATAACTTTGTAGTTGCAAAGTTAGCCGGGGTCAATTTGTTTCTTAATCTTTTAGCCTATGTAATTTTGAAACCACAGATTTAGGATTGGTAGTCGCTTCGCACCTTAAGCTACCAATCCTTAATCTATACTTCAAACTAAATACCTATTTCTTACAGAAAATGTGACAAACCACAGATAAACATATCGGTTTCTAATGCTTTTCAAAAAAAATTCATTGAGTATGATTTATTCATGAAACAAATTTCGTTGGTATGGTGCTTCTACATAATAAACTCCTTACATAAAATACGAAGAAAGGTTTATGAACCTTACATTTACAGCCAGCCCTAAAGTCTTTGTATGAAACATAGGATTACAACATTTTGTGATTAAATAAATAACATCATCTTGTATTACTTAAACCAAGACAAGAAGGCTTTTACCTCTGGAAAACGTTGCTTTGTGGTACTCATTCAGGAAAAAAACCGCCCATTATTGCCAACATAAAAGCGTATAATAACAACATTAAGTGGAAGTCTGCAGGAGAAAGGAAATTCTGGGAAACATTAGTGCTAGGGCTTATAGTTAGGGAGCCGGGAGCAAATACTGTGAAAAAGATTTTCGCTTAAGAGTGCTTGTCAAAAAACGAATCATACGTCTTGAAACAAGCTAGTTAAAGAATATCAGTCAAGTATTGGTGCAACGGGTGGGGTTTGAACCTTTCAGTTGTCAGTCCGCAGTCCGCACCTTTAACGGCTATTGATGCTATAATAAATAATAATAATAAAATATTTTTAATTCGACCAACTGGGATCATATTGGGTTAGTAACAATAAGCTTAAAACCTACATGTTAGTACGACTAAAATCTAAAACTTAACCTAGGACGGCACCGATTTGTCAGCACATGAACCATGCAACAGTGGTTCAAGTACTGACAATCGATCCTGTCAGCAAATGCCCTCAGGACGCTATTAGAGCTGGCCCGGACTCTACGCAACAGGGATGTGCACCGCTTTCTCATAGTGGTGTAGAAACAGTCTACACGAGCGTCGGCAAACATCCCTGATGCGCTGCAGAATCGGGGCAGTCCCAACAGCATCCTGAACGCATTGTTGTACTGTACACGCAGGGCGTTATACTGCTTCTGCGTATAACTGATCCACAGGCTGCTCGTGTAAAAGGAGGTGCAGTATGCCCTAAAGAGGGTGACTTTGACTGGCACTGAACAACGAGCAAACTTGCGGACAATCATGTTTGCCCTGACAGACAACGCCCTGCGCTCTCTCTCTATATCTGCATCGTCCTTCAGGTCAAAGGAGATCACATGACCTAGATATTTGAACTGCGACACCCTCTTCAACGGGGTACCGTATAACTTAATGGGTGGTACAGTTGTGGGCAAGGATTTTCCCCTGGCCTGAAAGACCATACATTCGCTTTTTTTGACATTATATGTCAATCCGTGAATGTGAGCGTACCTTTCACATATGCTCAACAGTTTTTTTAAGCCACACACAGAAGCACTCAGCAACACCATGTAGTCCGCGTAACTGATATTGTTGACACATACGCCATCAATATGACAACCAACATGAGTGTTGCTAAACGCCTCTATCAGTTCATTGACATATAGGTTAAAAGAGCGCAGGGGAAGTTAAACCACCCTGTCGCACCCCACACTCCAACCTAAAAGATCCTAGTAACTTCTTCGGGCAGTCCCGTATCTTTTAATTTCTGCCATAGGATATCGTAGCTTACCAGGTCAAACGCCTTGCTAAGGTCCAGAAAACATGCATAAACAGGTGTCTGTCTCACCGATCGAGTAGTACTTAAAAGTTTGCTTCAAACATAATATCGCTGATTCAGTTGACAAACCTGGCCTGAAGCCAAACTGATTATCATGTAGGGATATATGTTTATTCAGCTGGTTGTTAAGCAAACTGTCAAGCACTTTCGCAATAAACGCGGCAAGTGAGATAGGCTTGTAGTTGGACTTATCAGATATGTCCCCTGTTTTGTTCTTCACAATTGGCACCACCACCGTTCTCATCAGTGCTGCGGGCAAGTAAGAGTGCGCTACACATAAGTTATAAAACATGGCAAGTACTCTAGGTAAGTGAGGACCTGCATTCTTTAAATGTTCAATACTAAGTCCGTCATGGCCAGGAGACTTGCCCCGCGACATAGAAACTATAGCATTATGGACATCCTTCGCTGTAAATCGGATTCCAACTTCCCGGCCAGACGTACACTCCTCGTTTCCGGTTTGTGATGGTCCCAGCGGTGATGTCACTGTGAAATGCTCTCTAAACATATCTGCTATAAGGCTGTGATCGTTGATACCATTAACGCTCACTGGTAGGCCAGGTCTGCTATTTGATTTATTGGTCGTTTTCCAAAAATTCCGAAAGTCATTTTTCGAATGCTGTGTCGCTAGGATGTCCATTTTTTATTTGTTCACTGTGGTTTTGACACCACCTTAATCGTGACCGAAATAGACTGCGACTTCGATGCATTTCATCATAAAGACTGCCATTTTTTGGCTTACCCCACCAAACCCACATTAAAAACTTCGACCTGGCCTCCCTGTGGGCATCTCGTACATACCTGTTCCATCCGGCCACAGGACCTTTCCCACCGCGCGATCTCTTATTATTGGAATCGGTGGCAGACACAGATAAAATATTTACAATTTCGCTATATAATTTATCGATAAGTAATGTGTGATCGATACGCTCACAAACATAATCACTACAAGAACGAAACTCTACGGGAAAATCGGCTATAATTCACGTTTTTTAAATCGGCTATAATTCACATTTTTTAAACTTTTATTCAATGCACCATACTAACACTATAAATGCGAAAGTGTGGTTTGTCCTTCAATTACGCAGCAACGGAGCAACGGATCAGTGACAACTGATCATCAATTTGACGTGACAACGTCTTATAAATTGGTTTGCCGGGTGACACTTCAAGAAACTGCGTTACGCTCCGCTCACGTTATGCGCTCACAATGAGAGCGAGTGAGAGCCACTCGGGCATGGTTAGCCCGCCTAAGAGCGAGAGAGACAGACATAAAAAGTGAAAGGCACGCGTCCCTTCCACTCGAGCACAGTTAGCCCGCCTAAGAGCGAGAGAGACAGAGCGAGAGAGAGAGAGTGAGAGAGATAGGCATACACACCGGTTCATGTCTTGCGCTTCTATTTCGGTTGTCACGTAAAACTTTCGCCCGTATACCGACTTTACAGGCAACCAATTTTTTTGGCATGAAGTTTGGTAGTTACGTTTGATCACGGGAAAACAAAAAGTTCTCGCGGGAATTATAAAGAAACCTAAATCCAAGCTGGCCAAAATAAATAAGTTTGTTTTGCTTATCTTAACTGACACCAGCTCCTTAACTATTATGCATTAAAGAGAGAAACAAGCACAAGAGCAGAGGAATTTACTTAGGATATTAAACGTCAGACAAAGGGGTCTCGTGTTTAAATCGGCGAAAAAGAATGAACCTTTACAACAACATACGGCTCTTTGGGTTGTAATTTTAAAAATATTTCCTGGCAACTACAAGTTAGCCAATGGCTATTCTTAAATCCGATTAACAAATTTTGTTAAAATTTACGATAAAAATATAGAAATACTAAGATTTTTTTAAATTGAAATAGAAAATTAAATTTTGAATAAGAGCTTTATGTTTGATGTGATAAGTTTAATGAATTACAAAATGGCTTACGCGGTAAATTGGTAACAATATTCTTCGTTGCAATTAATGGATTTAACTTTCAATTAAAAAAATATATAAATTTAGATTTTCTATACATTTGAAAATCTAATCTAAAGAACCAAGACGCAGTGAATTAATATTATCTCCTTTTTAATCGTGCACAAAAAATAGCTTCTTTAAATATAAAATGTGGCTTGAAGCGAAAAACATATTATACAAACGTAAACCGCAAATAACGGACCCTACTTTTTGGGTCAATATTGCTTGCTACGGATTTAATTTAGGTTTGAGTTCTTGAGCCCGGAATATTCGGGAATATTGGCTTCGAACGATCGTGGTTCCTAATTAGTTTAGAGAATTAATTTTGAAGACCTAACGATGCCTTTCCGATGTAATTGAATATTAGAAACCAATGGAAATATTCCGCAAATGAGAACGTTATGGCATGTTTTTTTAGAAATCGCCTCAGCCTCATCACAATCTCAATCCATTCACTTGCCCACTCTTGGGCCTAGTTCTCCTCTCAAATGAGAAGGGTTAAGAAATAACCCACCTCGCAGTCCAAGTGGCAGACATAGCACAGCGAGTCGCGAAACTAAAGTGTAAATGGGCAGAGCACATAGTCACGACGACATCAAACGATTCGCAGGGAGTCGGTGGATTCAGGCGGCGCAAGACCGAGGCCTATGGATGAGACCTTTGGCCAATTTTGGTAAAGAAGCTAGTCAAGTGTAGATGCAGGATATTTAATTGCCGAAAATCCTAAATGGCAGAAATGCCTACCGAGGATTGAAAACCAAAGATTTAAACACTAGGCTATCATCTCTCATCTAATATTCTATCTTGTATAACACTATGAGTACTTCTTGACAGAAAAACGTCAATATTTTTGTCCTGATCCGAGATCGAATCCGATATAAAAGCAAAATAAGTGACTAACCCAACGCAGCAGTAAGAACATTGAGATAATAATAATTATTAATTATCCATGTCTATAAAAAGATACAATAATATTAAGGTAACTACGTTAACCAAAGCTTCATAAGAGTTAATGCTTTTAGATGATCAAAAACGTTTGAATCCAACGATAAATCAAGATAAAGATAATTAACGAAATCCGAACTTGAAACTTAACCAATGACATGAATATGTCGAAAACTACTGAAGTAAATGTCAGCCGTAGCGACTTTGTCACCAGAATGAGCGAAAATTACAGAAATGCTATTCGGAACTCCGCGAAAGTTGTAAATGGAATCCACGTCGTGTTCGTAACTTTAAAATCACTAATTAAGTAAGTACTTACTTAACTATGAATTGCTGGAAGATTATTATTGGTCTAAGTGAATAGCAAAAGAAGTTTAGACCAAGGATATTGTAGAACATAACAATGCTTAAAATGACTAATGTACACTAATTCTATGTACGTGGATCGTAGGTGGACGATTACAGCTTTGTTATGTCAAAGTCTACATACTTTAAAGATATACTCGTAACTAGATAATGACCGCGACTTCGTCCACGTGGTTTTATATCTCCCGTGAGATCTCTTTGATATTCCGAGATAAAATGTAGCCTATATGTAAATCCTGGGTATGAGCTATCTCCATTCCAAATTTCAGCCAAATCGGTTCATTCGCTGTGGCATGAAGGAGTAACAAACATCCTCCCATCCATCCATACATCCCCACAAACTTATACATTTATAATATTAGTAGGAAGCTTTGAGGAATTATTATTAATAATTCAATTGTAGGAAGTAGGATTTGTATTGTATTTGTGGAGGGCACGCCTGCTAACGCCAGGCGGGTGATAAGTCCTGTGTCAGAACTATTCCACACAATTCCCCGTGTTTAGACCTAGGTTACTGGTGCCCAGGCAGTAGGATAGTAGGATTATCATGACTCTAGACATCGCAATGGAATATTGCAGTCATCATAATATAAATTATAATATAATCATATTATTTATATTAATTATAATATTATTTTATATATCATTTTGTGTACACACATTATGCAAATAAAGAATTGTATCTGTACATACGATTGATATTACATGACATAAAAATAAGTTACCCAAACAATTTTATCTGGCGAGAGCAGGATAAAGGCGAAGTTGTAGACGCAATCCATGTTTCACTCATAACTCTAAAATTTACGAATGAACTAAGTAAGAACTTTGAAAATTCACAGCGAACAAAGCGTGCAAATTAGCCAAGTTCCTATCGAAACATGTAAGGGTTGAATAATTAAGTAATAAATCTGTCGAAGTAACACCTCCAATTAGCAGCTATCGTAACAGTTTAAATTTTTATTTGAAGCTCTAAAGGTAGAAACAAACCAAACGACGCGACGATGAACTGATCGCAGTACCCAGCGGACGTTTTGACATCCGCTTGTGATAAAACTAAAAAGTCGTGTGGTGTCGTGGGACACCAGATAGGAACGAGGTTATTATTAAAAAAAAATATTAATTTCAAGTTCTATTCGAGGTATAAAGAAAATAATTATTCGGGTATACATTTTTTATTATGATTTTTTTATCGATAAAAATCAAAATGACCCCAGGGAAGCCTAAATATCGATTTTATACAATATTAAAATTAAAATAATTTTATAAAATAAAAAATGAAAATAAAATTGCGCGCCCCGGGTGGGCTCGAACCACCAATCTTTCGGTTAACAGCCGCACGCGAGCCAATTGCGCCACGGGAGCGATGCACAACTCGTTGAAATTATTACATAAGATATTTTTTAGGCCATCAAAAAATGTATAAAAGTGTCGTTACACCTTTTGGGCTTAATTTTTTCCGTCTAGCCCAATTTCGCAACGCGCGATAAGGAACTTCGTTCCAAAAACGAAAGTCGACGATCAAGTAACGTATCGATTATGTGCGGCAAACCTTCGAATACTGACTGAAGGACACCGAAATGTCGTGTGAGTCAACTTAAATACTGGCGGGCTCGAATCCACCGCGAGGCAAAACCGCCTTCACACAGTTCCTGGCATAACTTTTGCTAGCTGCGTTGTGCACTTATCCGCTACCGCTACGCTTTGTGAATGTATCAGGCTTTATTTGAAGCCCACACGCTATTAGCGGCCCTTTATCATCATTAGGTCTTCAGATAATAAATGTCATGTGAGTCAACTCAAATACTGGCGGACTCGAATCCACCGCGAGGCAAAAACGCCTTCACACAGTTCCTTGCATAACTTTTGTGAGCCGCGTTTTGCACTTATCCGCTACCGCAACGCTTCGTGAATGTATCAGGCTTTATTTGAAGCCCACACGCTATTAGCGGCCCTTTATCATCATTAGGCCTTCAGATAATTAGGCACAGCCAGCCAAACAGAACAAACGAGGCAAATTAACAGTTTAAGCGTTCCGCGTGTAGGCTACTTTAACAAATTTTGTATTCTATACAAGAAAAGCTTGTTACTAGTTAGATTTAGTTTTTAAAATCCCTCGGAAACTCTTAGATTTAATATAAAAAGTAGCCATGTTACTCTCCAGGTCCTAAGCTACACCCATGCAAAAAATCACGTCAATCCGTAGATCCGTCGCAGCGCGATTGAAGGACAAACCAACAATCAAACACACTTTCACATTTTTATTATTAGTAAGATAGTTTCCGCTGCGTACGCGATGTCAGGATGTTTTTTGGTATTTTTATCGCACCTTGGGTTACATTATCGAAGTTTTCATACAGATCCCTAACTATTTGAATATATTCTATCGCCTATGTTCATCAGGTATAATGTAGGATTCCAATGCTAAAAGAATTTTTCAAATCGGTCCAGTAGATTCAGGGCCTATAACAAACAAACAAATTTTTCCTCTTTATTGATAAGCGAGGTCTCTGAGTTTACTAGAGCGATTTGCACTTGTCCGTCCGTCCGTCCGTCCGTCTGTCAGAGCCTTATAACTTTTGAATTACTTCAAATTTAGATATAATATGTAAACCGATGGCCTCCAGCCGAAAATTGCTTAAAAAGTTATAAAAATCTTTATTTCAGGGGGGCTCTCATAGAAGCGAATGCGAAGTAAATTTTTTTTTGCGATTCATAGGGTTTCTCTGTATCATTTTAAAGACAATTTGGAACAGAGTACAAACGTATTTTTTTTTTAATTTTTTTCCTAAAATTGACGAAATGGGGGGCTTTCAAAGTGGCGATTTAATACGCTTGCTTGAAGACGCTCTCTGGGAAAATTGGCTATATATTTTCAAGCTGTACTTATTTTTTTACTTCACTTGTATCTTGTACATAGAACAACAAATACTAAAATGATATGAATATTATAAAGAAACGAGATTATTAAATTTTTAATAAGCATCAGTAAATTTCACATAGCTTCACAATAATGCTAATAGATGGCGCACTCATTAACTATTCCATGGAACTAGGACGACTAGGAGTTACGACTACGATCTATCCCAAAAACAGTTTTGCGTCGACTACTATTATTTAGGTACATAATATAATAACATATGATTCAATTAAAATTATTCTTTAGTTAAATATCAAACTTCAATAAACTATTAATTGCTGCATTTTGTATATTTTCTATTCGCGTCGATAGATGACGATTTTTACAGATGCCCCTAACCCGTTTTCACTCGTTAGTACCTACATAATCATTCAATGTTTTCACTGACGTTCCCTAACCTTTACGGGCTACCTATGATAAGTTAGGTGATGATTACTGTTAACTTCTTTATCACGATCCTGTACGGGACACCTAAAAGGACATTGGGACGGATGTTAGGACTTAGGATTGTGTTTTGGAGCTACCTACGTAAAGAGACTCCTACATAGGGGATGATTTAAGTATGTTTGGTGAAAACGGGCATAATAATAATAATGTCAGTTTTGGTCGTCATGTATCGATTGAATGAATAATCATGGGATACTGTTACCGCGAGGTCTCTGTTCGGGGCGAACCACTAGTTAATATTAGGGTAGATATATTACGATAATAAACTAGAGAAGGATATACATTATTCATCGATGTTTTATCGAAACATTCTTACTGAGTGTGAAAACATCTGTGATTTGACATTGATTTTAGGTCCTCCAAAAACATCAAAACATCGAAGCGATGATAATAACAAAAAAAAACCGGCCAAGTGCGTGTCGGCGAAAAAACAGATATAACTCCTTAACTAATGAACCCTACTTAGCCGTGATAGTTTTCCTTTAAAATTCATTATATATACTACTGCTGTGAATTTTTTCTTGTATCCTCCTATACAACCATTTAGCTGGCAGAGGGGGGGGGGGACACTTGACTCACTCACTTAATCAACGACACCCCACACTATGGGATAGTCGAGAAAAAAAATTCATCCCCACTTTACATGTAGGGGAGGTACCCTAAAAAAAATTATTTTTCACAATTTTATTTCACGACTTTGTCGGCGTGATTGATATTTATACCCTTGTCAAATTACAGACTTCTATATATTCTATATACTTCTATATATAATAGTCTCTGAGCTAAACCGCGGACGGACAGACGGACGGACATGGCGAAACTATAAGGGTTCCTTGTTTACTACGGAACCCTAAAAATCGATTCTTCTAAGTTTAATTGTTGAAAAAATCACATAAAACACGTTACAAAAATCTGAAATTTTTAAATGTCTTCAAATATCAACCCATATCAATCTCCATTTCGTACATTGTGATTAGTTTATGGCTAATTATTAACAAAATATACCTAAGTAAGTAAGGTATGGACAGCATTGAAAGTCACAGGTAAATGCTAGTAAAGGTTTGCATTAGATTACTGAACGTTTTGAATTTTGCTAACTTAAATAAATTACCTTTATAAAATGTCCTTTTGGAAATTGACCAGTGACCAAGGGTTGACTAGAGCTCTTTCAACTACGGTCGGGTACATCGGACCCAGTAATTACACTAATAGCTCTAATAGGGGTCTCGTGGACCCAAATTGTAGTGGGACATGTGATACTCTTGTAAGGGGAACTCGTATTGGATATATTTTTACGAGGTTTTAAAGTAGTATGCCGCTTATGAGAAGTTAAGCGGTAGGTCACTGTAACTGTACTAGCAAAAAAAATAACTAATACTATTAAAAGTACTAGCGATATAAACTAGTAAAAAACGTTGCTGTAAAATTATAATGTCATCAAACCACAGTCAAACCCAACAGAGTGGATCATTTTAGCACTCAAAACATGTCAAAGGCTCATTGAAAGCGTTTTGAAGGGACAAATACTCCACATGATCAGTGTGGGCTATTAAATTTCAATCCGTTTATGAAGTGGGATATTAATTAGTTTGTCCAGCGATTACGCGGAATTAATTGGGTAATCCAATATAAATTTAACGACGAGCGGGACGCGTGATTTTGTATTATAGGCAACTGTGTAAATAGTTTCTGAAATTGCGTCTGTCTTTGTTGAATAAAATCGTGCGGATTTATTGTTAGGCAATACAAAACTGACCCGTCACAAAGTTCGTGATCGTTTTGTGAATTTGTGAAAGTTATTGAAAAATTGTAAAAATGAGAAAAAAACCAAACCTATGTCAAGCAAAACAGAAAAAAAAATCAACAAAACAATATTATGTCGCGTTATGTAAACAATGAACGACAAAACGAAGAAAAATAAACCGAATAATCCTTTTTTTGTTCATGTAACGGCGAAACAGCGCCCTCTATATTAAATTTTGCGTATTTACCCAGAGTAAAAAATCGGGAGAATAGGTCTTCCGATTTTCTTGTCTTAATACCTTTTAGTTGACGACCAATTTTCCAATTTCTCTTTCAACACACAAAAAAAACGTAGTTCCCAATACTTTTACGAAAAAGCACCGTGCAAACATTTACATAGACAATGTTCGTTTTAATGGAAACCAGGCACAGTAAAATAATTGTGTGCAAAATACACAGTGGCTGTGCGCCCTCAGTCCTTACACCATAGCCACTCAACTATCCATTAAAAAAATATATTGGTTATTCTGTAACGTAGAGAGAGATTGGATTCATTGAATATTAAGAAGTATAGTCCATCGCAAAATAAAATATAGCAAATGATGTACCCGGCATGTGAACGGCATGATGTGCCCGTTGTAGGATAGAAGGGGTAAAGTGATAAATAGCCTATAGTAGCATGACTGCAGCCTCCTTTTATTAATGCGATAATTTATTATGCGATGAAGGCTTTTATTAGCGTTGTAGGAAGTCGGGGGTCCAGGATTCGAATCCGGAGAATCCGGAATTGTACCTAAACTTTTTAAGCAAATAAAGCATCAACTTCTCTAACAATTAACGAAAACATTCGTGAGGAAACCTAAGGACCATAATGTTCTGTAAGGTGTGTCAATTCAGCCCATCTGCATTTAGCCATTTCTATGGCTTAAAAGCTCCTCATCCTCAATGCCTACATACCTACACACCTACCACACATTTGCCTACATAGGATGTAGGGTACCAATTAGAGGTATAGGCATAGGCCTATGTACCCTACGCGCTCTCCAGGTCCTCAACTCCCATGCTCAATCCATTTCAACAAAGAAACACACATTAGCATTTATAAAATAGGTACCGACTCTCCATTATCTTAAAACAATATAAATTTTCGCATACCGTCTCGTTTTCTATTTACGACAAAGTTATTCGTATATGTACAACAAACTTTATCTCACAAATTCTCTCGAGTCAAGACTCAATATTCAAGTGTGGGAGTATATTCTAAGAGTATTTACCTGTTCCAATATAAAAATAAACTTTATTTTAGCGGCGATAGAGTTTATAGAGCAGTAGAGGTTTAAATAGTTAAAGGAGACACGTGCAAAATTCAAATTTGAAACGTTTCATGAAACGATACAATGCTGCCGAGGTTTCGTCTTTTAGTGCCTCAATACGGTCCTATGTTTACATTACCACACACGAGACTCTAGAGAGTTATATGTATACCTTCTTTGACTAAGAAATTGCACTGCTATCTTAATTAACTGCCGTGATTCGACTACCTATATTGGGATAACAGAAATATAGCAGATGGTCATTGGGGTCCCAAGGTGCTACAGTGGCGACCCTGCACCGGGAATCACAGTGTTGACAGACCCTCCACTAAGTGAACTAACGAGCAGACGAGTCGAAGGGAGCCGCTGGGTACAGGCGGCACAAAACCAAGGTCTGTAGAAATTCTTGAAAGAGATACTTGTTCACCAGTGGACATTGGTTGTTGAAGTGATACAGAAACTAAATTCAAACTATAAATACAGTCAACATAATAACACGATTACAGACCTATTAAACCGAACAAATATACTAAAGAACTTTTTTATAGCGTATACTAACCAGGAGGATGTTTATCAGCTATGATTTCTAAAATATTCATCGAGTAGAAAGCTATAAATGGCTACATAATGATGTATATTGTATAGATGCAATGCTACGCTCATATTTGGTGCAGTTCAACATTTTACGATTTGGAAATACGACGGGAACGATACGGAGTACGTAAAAGCATATTAATATACAAATATTATTTTCTCCCTCGCTCCAGTCAGGTAAGAAGTTTTCTGTGTACCCTCTCCTCTCAACTGTCGGCCGATTTAAAATATGTTTTGACACTCGTTCCAACACTTTGGTGCAATTTGTTCCAATTTCCCGCCTTTCCTCATCTTTTCACCGAGTTACGATCTCGTAATATTTATAAGTGGGATTGAATTATTTCGGAAAAGGTTTAAATCTTTAAGAATAGAATAGTTTTTCATTTAAATAAACTTTTAGTGATTGTATAATATTAGGTTTTTGTTCATTGTGATTACTGATTAGGGTTATGATTAGGCTGACATACCTGCTTGGTAAAAGCCTAAAAACAAACAGAGAAAAAAAAACTTTTAGAAAGTGCTTTTGAATCGCCAAGTGAATCAAACACTGGTTCGGAATGGAATTACTAAGAAACTCGGTGATTACTTTTTTTTAATATTATGTTGTATAGGTATAGTTTATACAGTTTACCGTTTCATGAAATGCTGCCGAGTTATATCCACGCTTTTTACCAGACTACGGAAAAGCCAAAAGGTATGATTTTAGCATGTCTATGTATGTATGTATGTATGTATGTATGTATGTATGTATGTATGTGACTATTTACGAATGTTCCACCGTGGTGCCTAAATTACTGAACCGATTTTGATGAATGAGGTGTCAATCGATTTGTTATTATGGTCCGGGTATAACAATATTATTAACTATTGTATAGAGAATTTAAAAAAAAATATTACTTAAACATTATGTTTTTTTTAAAATATATTTTTCATGGGTCGAAAGTACCCAAATTTGAGATTTTTCGAACCTTTAAAAATTCATATCTTTAAAAATATTAACTTTATCGTGAAAAGTCATAGACCTTTTTTATTGGTATTTCAATAAAGAATATAAAAAAAATTTGTCCGGTTGAAAAATAACAATTCCTTGCAATTGTTTAAACAATTTCGGTTTAAACAATATGGCACCGGGTTGCGCCATGGCAACATGCATTTATATCATTAGGAGGGCAATTTGAAGAGGATCGCATAAAAAAATTGAGGTGGAATAGTTTTAGGAACTCATGCGCCGATTCCTCCCGGACTAATAATTACACATTGGATTTGGACATTTGGATTGGATGGATTTAAACATTGGATAGAATGTTATTGTACTACTATCGCCATCTGTTAGAAACCAAAGAGTTGACATCGCTGCAACAGAACTTATTACCCGTTAGAAAAACTACGCGAGCCCTCACAAAGCTCAGCTTTTTGATAGTAGGTATGTGCTTTTTTCATAAGCATCTTTTTAATAGATTTGTTGTGTTAAGGCATGTTTAATTTTACACATTGTTTGACGAGACTGTATTAGAAACCCGAACGAGAATCTGGAAACCATTAGGTATAAAATACCTATAAGTAATAAAATTAATTAGGACGCTATTCCTTGAGCTTGATCTTTCCTCATATTTTCGTTTAAAACAGTAAACTAAGCAGTCTAAATCAATTTTCATTGAAAGTAAACTTCAGAGTAAGTAAGTTCAGAGAAGTCGAGGAAAGTCGGATAAAGTAAATAAACATTATTTAGACGCGGTTCGGTAAACTCAGATATCGAGTTTGCCAGTGGCCATGTTATAAATTATTTATGGTTAGATGCAAGCTATGGTTATTTTACTAACTCGATGAACTTAATGGCTTAATAAAATCTATGAGATAGAAATTTTTATTGCGTTCTAAAGATTCCGTAATATATATCGAAAAGTGCTTTTCATCAAAGATACTTTCAGAAAGCTTTAGACAAATCAAACAAATCTAAAGAGAAATAAAAATAATACTTAAATATACTAGTGGTTCGCCCCGAACTGAGACCTCGCGGTATCCCATAATTCCCATAAGGTAGTTTTAACTATATTATATTGTAATTAAAACGCGCCGAATCTGATGACGTCAATCGTCATCTGCTTTCGTTAATGGGATGCGTATTTACAATATTAAAGACAGCGCCATCTAGTAACAGTATAGTGAAGTTTTGTTAAAAACATTGATACCCATTAAAACTCAAATAATTTCGTTTCTTTATAATATTTATCTAATCTTAGTATTTGTTGTTCAAGTACAGAATATAACTCAAATTATGTGTAAGTTTCAAGTTTTAAAACAAAGTGGTTTTAGAGATCTAGCCTCGAATACAATCTCCACCTTGAAAGCCCCCCATTTCGTATGGGAGCCCCCCTGAAATAAAGATTTTTATAACTTTTTAAGCCATTTTCGGCTGGAGGCCATCGGTTTACATATCATATCTAAAATTGAAGTAATTACGTTCAGTAATTCAGAAGTTATAAGGCTCTGACAGACGGACGGACGGACAAGTGCAAATCGCTCTAGTAAACTCAGAGACCTTCGCTTCGCTCGGTCGAATAGTCATAAAATCTTTACCACTTTGTTTGCTGTAAAAAACAGGCGATTCGTAGATTGCGAAAGCAATGTGGCGACACATACGACAGTAAAGTTATCAACGCGTTCAATCTCAGAGTCAGCGATGGCTTCGTTACTATGTAGATGGCAGCATCGGACAAATATAATAAATGCGGAAGTTTGTGAGGATGTATGAATGGATGGATGTTTGTTACTCTTTAACGCCACAACAAATGAATCGATTTGGCTGAAATTTGGAATGGAGATTACATCATACCCAGGATTAACACATAGGCTACTTTTTATCTCTTTTTACACAGTTCCCGCGTAAGTCAAGAACTTTTATCCACGCGGACGAAGTCGCGGGCATCATCTAGTTGATAATACATATTATAATGATGAAATGATTTAAACTTAATGAATGTTTTTGAGTGTGACAGGTAAAGAAAGCGCTTCGAGTGCGTAGATAGAAGGTTGACGAAGATCCCCATCCCTGCGGATGAAAACCCACCAGGTGTCTTGCAGTATGGTGATATACAGTAAAAATGAAGTAAGAAAACGAAGGAGAACGGGATCGAAGAGCTAGAGATATTTTATTTATTTATTTATTTATTTATAAGCCTATATCGGACAATATAAAATATTTTTTATTGTTTATTGTTGTTTATATTTGCTAGTCCGTGTGCCCTTTGGCAAAGGCCTCCTCCAATCCTTTCCAATCCTTCCTATCTGCTGCTCGTCTCATCCATGATATAGTTTTACAAAAAGTAATGAAAAAACAAAGAAAATACCTAATAAGCATAGCAATAAAATCCAAACTGTCCGCACCAATTAATAATTTAGCGCGCATAGCGTTGTATCCGCCGCGAAAATTAATTATTCGGATTTGGTTAACGAGCGTCCAAGCGATATAATATTCGGCGGAATTATTAGGCATTTCATCTGATATCAATTAACAATGGCTCTCCGTGAAACATTTTAACGATTACGCGTCAAATTCACGTAAATGCGTAATGGGTAAAATGTAAATCAAATATTTATTGATTAGGTGGTCATTATGTTCTGATTTTTAAGAGAAATTCGCTTATTGGTGCGTTACAAAGGTTCACGTCATAGCCACAACGTCTTCTACGAAAAAAAATTTAGAATGTCTGTGCCTATATTATTATAATTATATTGTGTAGAATATATATCCATAGTTCGATCTAATATTCGGATTACATTGAGCTATGCAATTATGTCGACGATAAATAGGACAAAGAGGATGATGACAAGCAAGTTAAAATAAAATAGAATTAAAATAGAATAAAACACCCCACTGCTCGAAAAAATATTAACTTTTAATTATTTTGTTTGAAATGTATAACAAAGGCACAAAGGGTGCATCATTTTTATCTGGCATTTATACTTTATAAATACTTTACATTATTTTGACGCTCATAATTTCCAAAGTATGATTAATATAAATTCCAATGAGACTTCTGCGGTACAGCGCTCATGACTATGTTGTCGATGAGTTGATAAAATATAACATTTAATATCCTGAAAAAATATCTGCAAACTCCATTGATATACAAAACTTTACATAGCGAACACACTTGGGTGAAAATGTGGCTGAAAAAATATTAATGGTGCACTGTAAATATACGTAAAAACTAACACAATTATGTAACCATCTAAAACTTTAATACATTTTTGTAAAATTTTTGAAAAGTATTGGATTACAATATTAAATTTGGAAATTATTACAACTGTGCACTCCCAATTTTAATGGTAGTATAAGGTGCACCGTGTAACTGAATGCCTGAAAGCCGACGAATGATGTAAAAATAGCTAATTAACCGACTTCAAAAAAGGAGGAGGTTATCAATTCGTCGGAATCTTTTTTTTTATATATGTTCACCGATTACTCGAAGACGCCTGAACCGAATTGGATTTTTTTTTGTTTGAAAGGGTAAAATTGTATCAAATTCGGTCGAGCAGTTTAAAAAATCAAAAATAAATTATATATTTTGCACAGGTGAACTTTGAAGTAAGTTTTTTAAAAAGATTTTTTTGTATTAAATTATTTAAGCCCAGAAATCTTTCAACGGAGACAATAAGTAGAAGATATTCTAGTGGACAAGTGTGTGTGTGTGTTGTGTGTGCTCTTGATTTCCTCCATTTTATAATCCATTTAAATTATCCAATTTAAAAAGTTTAGATTTATTGAAATAATTAATACTTATGAAAACGCTACGACTCTAGAAAGGTCCAGTGGCTTAACGTGCTCTCCGAGTCACGAGTTCTTTGGCAAAATATATCAACGGTAAAGTCTCGAAGTTATTTATTCAGTGGGTCATAAATCACATCGGCACGTGCGCGCGGCAGCTCGGAGGAAGCGGAAGAATGAGCTCCGCGGAGAAAAAAACGTTAAGTTATTAATAACATGATCGCATTTGCTTTTTTCGCAGACTTTTCAAGTATTAAGTGTAATTGGTAATTCTTATCTGTTCAATATCAATAATGATTCAACTTCATTTTTTTTTTGCTAGCTAATGTCCGCTTGGATGTAGTTTTTAAATATCTCATGGGAACTCTTTGATTTTCCTTGATAAAAAGTAGCCGATGTCACTCTCCGCGATTGAAGGACAAACCAACAAACACACTTTCGCATTTATAATATTAGTAAGGAATAGGTCCTTAATTAAGCAGCTGTGGTAGCCTAGTGGTTAGCGATCTCCTATTCGGGGGTCGCAGATCCGATCCCGGGCACGCACCTTTGGCTTTTCTTAGTTATGTGCGTTTAAGAAAATAATATCACAAGCTTTAAAGGTGAAGGAAAACATCGTGAGGAAACCTGCACACCGGAGAGTTCTTCATAATGTTCTCAAAATAGTGTGAAGTCTGTCAATTTGCATTGGGCCAGCGTGGTGGACTATAACCTTTCTCTGAGAGGAGGAGGAGGTGCTGATGGGTTGCTGATGATGATGGAGGACTACAAAAAAACTCAAAACTTTGCCCGCGTGGATGCAGGTTTAAAATTAAAAATCAACTAAAAAATGAGACAAAGGTCTCTTGCAGAGACCTGCTTTGGTCTTGCCATAATCTGTATCCAGCAGATCCTTGCGACTCATCTGATGTCGCCGATCCACCCAGTTGGGGTCTGCTAACACTGGGTTTTGGACCCACTGACCTCTAATTAACCTATGATTAGACCTCCATAATTAACCCATGGTTAACACCGGACTGGCTGGATACAAATCACAGCTTAAATATTGGATCAATTTGAAGCGCCACATTTGACATACGAATGTCTCTGGAACTTATATTATAGGGATGCAGGAAGTGCCAAAAAGTATCAACTGTCAGCTGTCATCTTACTAATTTTAGTTCCTTGGACACTCGTTACTGTTTACAGCGCCAAAATGGCGTCAATCAAGTAGTTCCAAAAAAAGGATTACAGCAGCCTGTCCAGTGTTAGTTAATCATAGATTAATTATAGAGGTCAGTTCTTCAAACTATGTGCCCCGCCCATTTCCACTTCAGCTTCGCGAATCGCTGAGTTATGTCGAACCGTATTTATAATAAATAATTAAAATGTAGTCCACCGCGTCCAGGACGCCTTGTTAAAAGTGTCAGCAAATAAGTACACAGACTCGTATGTGGGACACGCTCCGACATTTTATTAGAAAGAAAAAAAAACCAGGAGACTAAAATAAATAGACGTGAAAAATTCAGACGGGTAGCATTTGTTTTTTAGATAAGCGCGTAAAGCTGGACTGAAGGTGAAACAAAATAATTTTGTACCAAATTTAATTATACATATATTTTTAATAATAATAATTAGGAGACCAATGCCCGTTTTCAACAACCATATCTAAGTTATCCCCTAAGTAGGAGTCTCTTTATGTAAGTAGCCCCTTACTAGCCTAGCCAATGTCATTTCTACATTTAAGTGTTCCCTAAACGCTCGTGATAACGAAATTGACAGAAAACGTCACTAAACGTAAAAGTTAGGGAACGTTGGTGAAAACGAACATAAGACAAACTTATATTTTAACAGGGTCCCTGTCCAGACAGCAGACACAATAGTCAAACAAATGGCCATGCATGCATCAGATGTGATTCATTGGACAGGAAAATGATTTATAACATTCAACGGCAATTAAATGGCATTCCGAACCAGTGGTAGATTCACTTGACGATTCAAAAGCACTTATAGTAAAACTTTATTTGAACATAAAACTATTCTATTTTAATAGCAACACACATTGATTTTTTGATAAATACGAATTGCCTTAACTTAAAAGCATATTTTCGCATCGAGTTGTCAGAAACATAAATAGTAACACAGGCACGAGGTTAATGTACAGTAAAGGCTTACATAAACATCGGCCGGCTGTGTGAGAAAAATGTCACGGCACGGTTATCGTGATATGCGAGGCTTTCATATCGTCTCATACACCTAAAAGTTCCTACTGCGCTTTCCTACCAAATGTATACGGACGGTAAAACCGGATGGAACTGGATACCTAAAACTCAAATGGGCTTGATCGCGTTTGGCCAATGTGTACAAGGCCAAGGTCATTTGATACTAATATTCAATATCTTGATATCTTCGTTTATCAAAATCTATTGAGCAGTTTTGAGAAAATTAAAACACATTCAAACAAGGACTGTTTAAATCCTTAGCTCATCGAGCCGCGAAGTGAAAAAAGGCGCATATAGTTCGAAGAACTCCTGCTCATCGGCGTCTTGAGGTGCAATGTTGGCAGACCCCCACTAGGTGGACTGACGTCACCAGACTAGACGCAGGCATGTGAAGGTCTAAGCAAAATACTAATCTATCTAAGCACAATACTATGTCTAGCAGTGGATGTCTAACGATTGATAAAGAAGAAAAACAAAATCATTACCCTTCCGCAATCGAATATTTCATTAGTTAGACCGTATCACAGCGGAGACGCAAAGCTAAGTAAAAGGAAAGACAATGAGAAAATACAGAATAGAAATGATATGTACAGTCGAGGGTGCGTCAGTGGAGACAATTTGCCGCGATATTTATTGGCATTCGACCGTGTATTGGGGCCCTGTTCCCGGGACATCTGCAGTTTGATAGCAACATTCCCAAGCCTCGCAATATCAATAACAGAAACTGGCGCAAAAGTTACAAAGCAGGATGCCGGTCAGTCCAAACTTTCAACTTTGTTACGGTTGGGATTCGCTCAGTTTCTCAATAAAAGTCCGAAAGTAATTCCACCTTGGGACTGTATCTCTTTATAAACTCGAGCGGAAGCGACTTTTATTAGTTGGACATATTTACAAATTGCGCAGCCAGTGAGGTAGAAATAAAATGTGAGATCCGGTCCGGAGAGTAGGCTTTGCGACCTCGATCAATTATTATCGTTCTGGATAGACGGACGGGCGAACTTCACAAGCTGATGATAACAAACGCTTCAGTAAATCCACAGTGTGACTGCCGCTGCTTCAAAAATAAGAGTTACGAGCGCGTAAGCCCTAACTGTACTACAAAGTAAATCATGAATTTAGAGCGGCGACCATCGGATTAGTGTATGAAAACTTTCGGCGGCCCTCCGACGAAGTTTCATCTCGTGTTGATGTTGAAAAATAAAAAATACGGAACTAAATCCTGGACGTACCGGGGATAAGGGATGGGCCGAGATTAACGCCAAGAGTCGGGGCTACGTGCCGCAACGAACTAACGAGGTCAGAGGCGGTTACATCTCGAAATATTTTCTGTTGTAAACGTCTATTTTTTATGATCGTGTGTACTGAACTTTATAATCTTTTAACTTAATACAGCTTTTAATAAGTCTAATTTTGAATAAGGTATCAAAACAATTGTAGAGATCTGCAAGCCTGTAATGAGTGTAAGCCTTGAAAAAAATAAATTCGCTTGAGGCAAATTGGTGTTTGTACAAACAGAAATATGAGTCACAACGTCTAGTATTGGATAACTTCCCGTTCGGATCACTAATCCAATCTAACTAAGTAAAACATCAGAAGATTCTTCAACAGAATGTTTGATGTGGCAGAGTAAAAATAGTAGATAAGCTCTTAAAAAATACCAACAAAATCTTTAATCCAAATCTGTTAAAGCAGAAAAAGCGTGAATTTACAGCCTCCACCGCGCAATTCATCCGGTGTGGCATTACAGTAATATAAAAGGGAACTGTTCAACAATATTTGTTTAAGCGGAATGTAAATTCTCAAAAACAACTGGGAACAATATGCAAATGGTATCCGACGTTCACACTAGCTGCAGACTATGCCCACAATAGTTCGGCAACAATCCGGCATAACTCGGCATAATGAAGCTTTCTTTGCTCTTGCGTGAAATGTGAACATCATGTTCACTTGGATTTCTTGTTTTACGGCTCATATAAATGTTTTACGACTGTAGTTACTGTGTTTGTTCTAATGTTGTCTGAATAGTTTACAAACTTTTGGATTGCTAAATTCTTGAATACTATCCTAGAACCTTCTTCTTCGAACGATTTCCAGTACTCTGTTGTCTTGGGTTCTGTAATTGTTATTCTAAATATCTCACTTCTTCTTTTTCCACCTAACATTGCCCTAAAACTTAATTCTACTACAAAAATTCTAAAATAAAAAATCTATAAAAAATTGGCATTTTCATTTTCATTCATCTCACTCCATCGCCGGCCTATAAGTGGGCAAAAGTCTCCTTTTGAAAGTATAGGGTTTAGGCCATAATGCACCACGCTGGCCAAGTGCGGGTACGATTCCTGAGGTAGATGCGCAGTGTAGAAGGGGTGACGGTTGACATAACGATTAAGATAAGTGATCGACCCTCCCTGACCGGGCACACCTGCGTCAGGGACCGTCTCAATTAAAAGGTACGCTTATTATCTTTACTATCCCTCTATTTTATTATGTGATGGACTTCCGTCCCACTTTGAAAGTTATCATCATGAATATTTGACACCTTTTTAGTAGCAAAGATAAAAGGAAGTAGTGGTAGGGATCTCTTATAAACATAAGTGTTTCCTTGTCCATCATCTTTTCTTTTTTCTACTTTTATACACCTTAAACAAATAAAGAAAATCTACTAGTTCAGAATCTGCCAACACTGCGGTTTTCAGAGCGAAGTCGCTTCTCCAGCACCAAAAAACATAGAAACTATCATATGTGGGCCGTCCATTATAACTTCAGCTTCCTTGATGATTCATTTAAGGAAATTCGTATTTCTGATTTGATCGCACAGGGATATCCCGAGTACAGCTCTCTCCATCAACCGTTGAGAGACCCTGAGCCTTCTTATGAGGCCCATATTTAGAAACCATGTTTCTGTTCCATAAGTCAGTACATTCATTTTTATGGTAAAAATAGTATAAAAATGGTAAAAATAGTAATGATACTTAGTAATGTCGACTTTAATTTTAAGGGAATTTTCAGTACTATATCCCCTGTATATCCTTTCACTTTTAGATTAAGATAATACTGACAAAAATATAAAATAACAATTTGATTTTATGATTAACAACCGTGCTTCTAAATTTCTTTCAAAAAAATTAAAATACGGCATTTCTGTTCCAGTAAAGTATGAAACAGTACCATAATTTCTCATATTATATTTATTCCGCACTACATCATTCCAGTCGTCTCTGGGCCTATTTATTAAACATGCAACAAACATTAAGAGTAGTTGGTTGGGAACAGGAACCCAATTTGAATTTTAATGCGACCATCAAACGGGTTACATTCGATGTAAGCCCGGAGATCAGGAAACGCAAGACTCCTGAGGAAAATCTGATTTATTCTTGGCAGTGTGTCAAGTAGCATATTTCGTTCTCGGATGTAGAATATTGGCGAGATGATAAAGCCTTATTTGGCGTATATTGGGCGTAAACCATCGCCCCATTTCTCGATCGAATGCGAGTTAGAGGAAGTATGTAATACGAGCCCGTTTCCCTTGACTCCCCCCCTCATTAGTAATCTGAGATCGGTGAATCCAACGGCAGATACGGTGAAACAAGCGTGAAGCTAATCCTTAAGGATTGAATGATTGCATTGTGCAGTGTACTTTATTTGAACCAATGGCTATGCAGGCAACTGCGAACCAATTTTATTAGTTATGGCGGAATGTATTTCAAATGATGACACAGCCGAGGTGCGGTAGCGATAATAATTGGGAATGGCCTATGTCCAACCGTGGACTTAACGAATACTGTAGTTTTCACTTGTTTCCTTCGCTGATATTTTATAATATTACAAGGTATGAATTAAAATACAGAAATAAAAAAGTCGAAACGAGAAATTATTTTGCGGACAGTAATCTCTTTGACAAGATTACGGCTAAGGATAATGGACTATGACTGTTTCATTGTTATTTTAACTCTACGAAATCATTTTGGGTTTATATTTATGAAAGATACTTTTGATAGTGATGATAGACAGAGTAAGAGAAGTTGTTCAATAGTTTAACGGAATTTATTGAGAGCTGATATATCGATTTTATGTAGTTACCTAAATAATATAACAATACATATAAGTATAAATACAATTATTTTTAATTCATAGCTTAGAAAAAATTTAGCCAAATAAAATATTAACGAAAGATATTTGAACACCACACGCATATTATCTATTGAGAGAACATTTATTACTTCTACAAAAAGGGCCCCAATCCAGTTAAGAAAAAGAGTTTATAAACAAGTTGACCCTCGTTAATCGTTAAGCGTTTATTCAGTCAGCTCAAAGTGAAATCGTGAATTGACGGCATTCGTAATGGCCCAAAAAGTGACCCCACGATATTAAACTGAGCTAAAGCTTGTACATTTATATCACCGTACTTTATAAGCTTCTACATCGATAAAGGGGAAATTTCAACATTACTGCGAGGCCGTTATGTTTTTATAGGCGACCCATAAATTAGCTTTTTCTGCATATTATATTAGGACACTTGTTATCTTGTAATATTTATTGTTTATAGCCTCAATAGCCAAACGGTTTAAGGAGACGGACTGAAAACTGAAAGATTGAAGGTTAGATCTCCACCGGTAGCGAAAGCCGCGCCTGACACAAGTCATCGCATATTTAGAAGGAAGAGTTCCGATTGACTAATATTCCTTTTAAAAAAAAATCTAAGGTCTTTAATCTTTAACATTGCTTCCAGTTTTAACAAAATAAGTTGTTTTAGTAATTTTAAAGAGTTTTATGTAGCTTCATTTACCACGAAACTAACTATCTATCGCCGATATTTGAAACAATATTGTGTGTATCAAGTAGGTATATAGACTTCGCATTCTGATTCCTAAATCCTGATTTTGCAGGAGTATAGTAACATAAATCATAAGGGATCGGTAAAATTAACTTCTTGTCTCCCATCTTCAAATCCTATGTAGATTGAAAACCCTAATATCTATAATTTTAGTAAAATAGAGAGTTTAATGAAATCACAAACAAAATCGAAGTAGCTATAAACTTTCTGTTTGCGGAAATGTATTTAAGATATCCAATATATGAAGCCGTAAACATTTATATCATAGCAATCAAAGAAGTCAACTACCGCCCTAAAGGAGTATAACGAAAAAAATTTTATCGAGCTACCCAATTTTGGTTGAGATTTTATGCCTATTCGTGTGGGCCCACTTTGGACCTGTTGGAACAGATTCCTTCCTCCGCAAACAGTCGTAAATCCCTGAACATTGTTCTGATCCGTCCTTCGGCTTAATAAAAAAATAAACCGATCCAGAGCGAGTGGGTTCGCCCGATTTGGGTTCCGAATTGTAGCCCTAAGTCGTAAGCGAAACTTTCTAGCCGATTTGGACAAATAGAAATATAGTGAAACGATAAATTTTAAACCAAACTTTTTTTCCTTTTTACTTTTTGAAATCTGTTTATATTTTGAAGACTGCCAAAAGATCTGACAACCTCCTAATTTTTTTGAACTCTGTTCAAAGTTCCCTATTACGAACATACTAAAAAATAAAAAATAAAATTAAGTGGCACTCGGGGACTGCCGCGGTAAAGCTATTGCATAGCATTTTTTATCAACTTATGCAATTATAATATTTATGCAATATCTTTTTTTGCATAATAAAAATTATGCAAAAAAAAAATATAAAACAAACAAACAAGAAAACCGCACTGTCCGGTGAGTGTACTTACGGTACTTCGCGAGTGAGATTCGAACCTGCGACATCAAACACCATACGGTAAAGAAAGCAGCCTCTCGCCCACTGCGCCGAACAGAGCTACTCGTGATCCTCTAAAATGTTGAACGCTTACTGAACGACGGAACGGTCCTTCGTTACGGAATTTCTTGATTCGGTCGCCGCGCTCAAACTGTTTGTCCTAGTTCAAAGCCCGCGATAAAAGCTATGCAATAGCTTAATTATGAAAAAATAAATAAAAAATTATTACTAACTATATTTACAAAAAATACATGCCGTCCAAGTGATCACTAACGGGCATGGTGCCCATAACACTGGCGCTATTACCTCTCTGAATAGCGAGGCTAAGCCTTATTAACTAATATTATTATTAGCCTTAACCAAACTTATTAATTTTAAATGACAAAATATTAAGGTTTAATAAACGACTGAAGATAATAATTTAAACGGCTGTAGATAGACAGATGACTTGAAAACGAATGATTGACCCTGGGATCAGTATTCATAGCCTAACAGGTTGCAGTAACTGTCCGAAGAATACGTGTATATGAATAGAACTGAGTATGCCGTTTTTTCCTTTATGATACGGGATTCTAAAAAAAGGAATACAAGTAAACGAGGACGCTATTGTACGCCGTGGACGTGATTTATTTCAATAAACGTCTCGTATTGGATCGCATATCGAAAAGAGGGATAATCTTCAGAACGGATTACTTTACTTGTACGGATAATTCTTGATCATTGCGATACTTTTATATAAAGTTGTGGAAAAATATTTTGGTTTTAAGATTTTTTATCAGATTTTTGGTAAATAATTGAGTTAAATTGATACTGTAGAAAAGCTTTGGAATCCTTTAGTTTTGAAAATAAAAATTAGCTATTAAAGAGAATACTGGATGAAATTGAAATCTTTAATATATTTTAAACTGGCAAGAGTCTAATCAACTAGATAAAAATGCAACACAGTTTTCTATTGAATATACTACGATTTTGCCTGAGACTTCGACCAGTAGAATTCAATACACCCATGAAAAAAAATCACTGTTACTGCGTGGTTGTAGGACAAACAAATACATTTTCGCATTTCAATAATATTGGTAGGGAATATGCGATTTACTTCTTAAGTGTTTATTTTGATATACAATAGGTATGTATTACTGTATGTTTTTAACAAGTTATACCCAGCAATATATATCACAATATTTTTTACGGTCATACTTAAGTTCAATCCCGACCAGTTTATTGAAAACGAGATTACATTTCGAGCCATTCCTATCTGATTTATGATGTATATAATTTTTTTACAGAACAATAATGGATTAAACTGTATAGCCGTGCAACCCGAATTTCAGGATCTTTATTTTGTTTCGATTAATCCTAAAAAAGGGTTTGATGCCGTAACCATTTTTGTGTAAAAGCATTAACGCTGAATTATCGTTAAAATGAGTTCACATAACGTTGATTCGTGTCACATCGAGTTTTATAAAACAAAGATGTGAATTAATGGCCCTCATTCTGAAAGGTCTATTGTGAAAGGCCGTCCCCAGGGTATGTCCTCCCATTTAGGAGAATTGGACATGTATCGACACCAACTTTACTTGACCCGTCGCGGCACCTAAAAGTCATTTTGATGGACGCTAACGAAGAGTAAATGGATACTACCCCAAAGATCTTTGTATTGTGGATATGTCGGTTCAAACGGAATGGATACTGGGCCCGTTTATTAGATTCGTTGCTTTTTTTCCTTTACCTTTGAGTAAGGACTAGTGTTGTCTTTGAGATGGCAGTCCGATCGGGTGGTCTTAACGTTAGGGGAAAATGGAAGCGTTAAATGTGTGGTAATTTAACTGTGCCAATAATATAAAGTGTTGGCTATTTCTTTGAAATTGTGTAGCGATCTGTATATTTATGTTATATTGTGGATATCATCGATACCGTTACCTGTCTAGAATTTGAGATACAATGCTAAACCAAACATACATACTTTTTCCCATTGAGGGTAGCTGAAATTTCCACGGTCCCATGTCGGGCGCCAAGATTCTTACAAAGAAAGTTTTTTACAATGCCCAACAGAATTGGGTTAGCATTATAGATGTAAATGAGGTTTGATAGACCACACGCAAGTTATAATCTAAATACAAAAAATGCAGCCTTTCGTAGCATGCAATTTATTGTGTGATCAATACAGTAGAAACGTTCATTGTTTGTGAAGTGGATATATTTTATTTTATTTATTTTTATTTATTTTTATTTATTTTGGCAAAAACAGTCATAACTTAAAAACAATACATATGGATACAAAAAGAAAGCTTAAAAATAGACATAACATTGCCGAAAAAGAAGATACATAATTTAAAAAAAAAAAAACATAATTAATAAAGTTTTAAATAGGAGCACTGAGCAGAAACAAGAAAAATATAATAAAAACAATAGCATGATATCTTTATCAGAGTAAAAGTATAGTTTTGGTAAGGTTAAGTAAGGTTTATAGTTAATATTATAGATATTTTTTTAAACATGCCGTTTTAATTCCCTTCAAAGAGCTAACAAATAAGTCTACATCAGAAAATTCATCATTGTATAGTCTCATAGCTCGAGATACATAACAGTTGCGTGTGTATTTTTTATGAAGAAATGGCGGTGAAAACAAGTTTAATTTACGGTTGGGGCGTATAGGGAGTTTAATTCGACATGAAAAGTTTAATTTAGATAGCAGCACAGGACAATCGATTTGACCGTTTATGATTTTATGTAGAAATGCGATGTCGAACTGCTTCCGGCGGCTATGAAGGCTTAAAATACTATGGTGTTTTAAGGAATTGTCGTAGGATTCATTGTAGCGATTACAACGAAAGTTTAATATTCTGATGAACTTACGTTGGACTTTTTCAATTCTGTCAATGTGATGTTTGTAGAAAGGACTCCAAATCACACAGCCAAAGTCTAATATTGAACGAACAAAAGCGAAATATAATATTTTTAATGTTATAGTTTTATTGAATGGTTTAGTAATACGATTAATAAAACCTAAATTTCTAAAAGCCCGTCGTATAATATTGTCTATATGTAAGTTAAATGTTAGTTGATCGTCTAAGATCATACCCAAATCACGAACCTGATTTACACGTTTGAGAGTATTGTTACAGAGATGATAGTTAAATTTTAAGGGACTTTTTTTTCTGGTGTACGATATAACACTACATTTATCAGAATTTATAAAGAGTTGATTACGAGCACAATAATCTGATAGATTATCAAGATCCGCTTGTAACTTTAGGCAATCGTCATAAGATGTAATGACTCTGTATAGTTTTGTGTCATCAGCGTATAAAAGGTAATTACTATTAAATAGTGAGTCTCCTATGTCATTTATGTATAAAGAAAAAAGTAATGGCCCTAAATGGGAGCCTTGCGGGACGCCGGAAGGGACAGACAAATATTTTGAACGAAAACCTTTAAGGCAAACAGCTTGGCTACGATTTTTAATATAGGATTCTAACCATCTAAGCAGATTACCATGTATGCCGAGTTTCCAAAGTTTCTCCAAGAGTAAATCGTGGTTAATTTTATCGAATGCTTTAGAAAAGTCAGTGTACACAGCATCTACCTGTATATTTATGTCCATAGACCGATACAAAAAGTCTGTAAATACAGCTAGATTACTCTCAACACTGCGTGACTTTATAAAACCGTGCTGATTTTCATTAAGGTGGTTCCGGATGGCCAAAGACAGTTGATTTGTAACTATTTTCTCGAAAAGCTTTCCTAGAATACATAATTTAGAAATAGGTCTATATTGAGTTATTAGATTTTTTTGTGTATTTTTAGGTATCGGAGTAATAAGTGCTTGTTTCCAAATACTAGGAAATATACCTGTTTCGATAGATAAACGAAAAATATTAGCCACAGGTTTTAATAGTTCAGTAGCACATCTAGAAATTAGAACAGGGTGAATATTATCATGGCCTGCACTTTTACGGGTATTAACGGACTTAAGTTCTTTTAAAATGATTTCATCACTAAGGTTAATGGAATTAATATATTAATATATAGACGACGGCCAATTTCCAAAGCAACAATGTAAACCGCACCATAACCACTAATTAGAGTAATTGGAATTCAAACGCAAGCATTATTAAATGATATACAACTTATTTTATTGACAATCAATAAACCGCGTCCATTTTAGTTATAATACACGTGAATGGGTAGTTATACATTTCGGCCTCAATATAATTAATGATGTGCTCAGGTCGAGACTGGTTTGGCCTCGTTGATATTATTGTTACAGAACAAGTTGAAAATATTATGTCCAAAGCCGTTAAGCAACCATTCTCAGCCATTGACGGCTGTTATCAGTAATAGTCAATGTGTCCAAATACGGTAATGACGATAATGATGATAGTGGGAGTGTTGATGTGAGGTGATGAAGTCTGTCATCAGTTAAAATTCCAAAAAAAAAGTACGCGTCGAATTGAGAACCTCCTCTTTTTGTATTATTTGAAGTCGGTTACATATATCAGCCATTCCATAAATGAAGTTGTACATCGTTCGGGATGGTATAACACTGCAAAGATCTCCGCTTCGGAGTGACTTACACGCACAACATTCCGATCCGGTGGTCATTACCATACATAACAGACAGTGAGAAAATGGGAATGAAGAAAACAGATTTAAAAGGAAGCAGCTGTGGGTATACTTTAGAAGATATTATATTCAGAGCCCCTGCCACTTGTGAAACGCGGACATAAAAATCAGATGGGAACCGTTAGCTTAGAAGTTATGTACCGTAAAACACCATTAAAGGCTTTATAAAGTACTGGAAGCTTCGTGAAGTCGGATGATAGACGAGGCGTTTTACAAAGTTATTGTTTAAAGTTTATTCTGAAAATAGGAGTTGCGTGATATTGCGGTAGTTACTCCCGAACGCTAATCATGTGCTCATGCCGAAGGTTGGTGAACTTGGTAGTTATGTACGGTAAATAAAGTCTTGCTAATGGTCGTTCAAAGTCGAATTATTGCATTACATAGACCTCTCAAACACTAGTGGGTATTAACTGAGATACCTTTTCTTAAAGATTAGTCTTAATAATTTATGTTAGTATTAGGAAATGGATACCAAATCGTAATAAAGTAAAATAGTTGAATTTGGATTGAATACTCGTAAATTTTCGACGTCTTTCTTATTTGAAAATAAACGCAATACATGCGCTGAATTAAAATTATTGTACCTTTGATTGTGGTTGAGCAATACTCTAATGTGTAGCTCTCTACAAAAATAGATTTAATAAACAATAACTTAAAAAAGGATACTTATGAGTTTATGTTAGGCCCAATAAGAAAATAAAATGTTAACAAGCCAAGTAAAATTACAAGCGTTCGGCAACGAAGTTGAGAGAAAATTATTTTCTTCTTTTAGCAGATATGCCCATTTCTCTTAATATACTTATAGCGGGTAATAAATTACATTGCAGGAAGAGTTTTACTGGTTTTACTTGCTCGTTACTTACCTTCGTATAATAACATTAGAACTGTAGCCTACTTCTTGTCGTAGTAGCTTACTCTAGGTCTTTTCTCCTATTAAGAGACAGAGATTTCCTTAATTTCTATTCACAAGCATGTTATCTTAACTTCAGATTATGAATTAAAATTTCGAGTTTATACTTTGGGAAATCTGATATATGACTATGGTATACTGATTAGATATTAAAATTAATTAAGGTCGAATGATGGTTATGATATCCACAAATAAAAATTAATTGTAAATATCAATTTAGCATAACAAAACAATATAAGTTGACCGGTGATTTCGCTATAGTTTAGTTCCCTTTATTTCCGCTGTTACGATTTTGTGGCAAAGATGTTCTTTATAGCCAAACCAGTCAAGTAATGCATTAAAAATCAACTCTCTGAAATAGGTGCAAAAACTTTTATAATGTGTTCAAATAAATTGATGGATTTACTTTAAAAATAGAAAACAGCGAATATGGAGTTCGCGGGAATGTCGTTACATTTTGGCTCGAAGCCAAAGTTTAGAGGAAAATTGAATAAGGCAACGGGCCGTTCGAGCGTGTATGCAACTTTCCAAATTTTGGTTCATGACGTTCTGTCAGATTTGTGGATTTGTGGTGTACACAAAACAATGCACCATATTTGACTATATATTAATTTAGAACATGTGAATATATTATATCATTTGCTAATTCAAGTGCCAAAATTTCTATTGAGCATGCCTCCATCACTTATCAGCAGACAAAACAACAAATAAACACACATTCACATCCTTAATAATGTTGTAAATGTAAACTGTAAACTGCATACAACATAATATTTTAAAAAGAGCAACCGCCAAGTTTCTTGCTGGTTCTTCTCGGTTGGAACGGCATTCCGATCCAGTGGTAGATTCACTTGACGATTCGAAAGCACTTTGTAAAAATTTACTTGAATAAAAAACTATTCAATTCTATAATGCGGAAGTGTGTTTGTTTGTTGTTTTGTCCTTCAATCACGCAGCGATAGGGCCGTAAATGACGTGATGTTTTGCATAGGTATAGATGAGGTCGTGGGGAGTCCACTTAAGCTTTTATCCCGGAAAACAGAGGGTTCCCGCGCGAACTTCACGCGTATGAAGTCGCTGGAATAAGCAAGTTTATAATATTTGTATGTAAGGATTTTCTCTATTCTAATTTTAATATTTCAAAAGAAGTGAAGAATATAACCTAAAAGATAAAGTTAATATTAGGCAATTCATAACACTAAGCGGTAGGGGATCCAAATTTGCTTTACTCATAAAACCTTTTATCCCCATAATGGATGATCTTTCAAAGTCAATAGATTCTGATCATGTATATTTACAACTACATGTACTCACACCACTCGTATATGGTTAGAATGTTTCGAAGTAGAGAGCGCGTAATGGATTTTCTGGGGAGTCACAATCCCTAGAGTGTATCCATCTCCTTTTTCCGATTGATTAAGTGGCAACTGGACTCCATAGGGTGATGCTTAGCCATGATTTGCGGTTTTTGATTTATAGATTTTAATCTGAACTAGATGATGCCCGTGAACTCATCAGCGAGGATTAAGGTTTTTGATTCCCGCGAAAGTTCTAATTTTTCGGGTTAAAATGTAATACTGGGTATAAGCTGTTTCTTTTCCAAATTTCAGCCAAATCCGTTCACTAGTCGTGAAGGAGTAACAAACACCCAAACTTTTTACGTTAATAATAACTTTAATAAAATTATAAAATTAATTACGTTAATTACAAGCTTTTACCCGCGGCTTCGCTCCAGCAATCTATTAAAAGTAATCCGAAGTGCTGATTCCTATACAAAATTTACCAATTCAGATTTTTTCTATTTTTCAGGTGTTCTTTTTTGTTTTCCCTATATTTATTTTTTAAACAATCCCTATATTAGAGCAAAGCATACCCGACATGGATTGAAAAAATTATGAAACCAAATATAGAATGCCTTCGCAATGTCGAAGCGTGATTTAAGGTCGCCATTTTTTAAGCCGACCATTGTGGATGGCGCGTCGATTTCTCTCAATAATGGTATTAGCGAAGAAAGGGATCGAAGGGCATTTTATGCGCTCAATATATCGCAGTTGTTTTAGTCGTTTTTTTTATACGTTAAAAGCTAATGCTTTGACGGATATAAAGCGTATCACCACAGCTGAAAAGCCAGGGCTTAGCGTCTTTTTCACAACAACTTAAACTGCTGGTAAATTGCATTATTGCATAGGAAAAATTGCATCGATTATAGCTACAGTCTCAATCGTGCTCCGACAGATCGGCAGCTGTAACAGCGCCCTGGCCCAACCTCTGTCAGATGAGGCTAGGGCGCTGGTACAGCTGTTTAGAATGTGCCTGCTGAGCCGTGATATTGTATAGGTTAAAAAGACTATTGTGAAGACAAACGGAGTGTCTTAGTCCCTTTGGACCAAACTCCTAAAATAAAGATTAAAAAAAGAAAAAAAACTCAAACTGCCGGTAGATTGCGGTAAAATTGCATCGATCGTAGCTACTATACAGTCTCAATTGTGGCGATTGGCTGAAATTAGGTACAGCATTCTTATCGGAACGATGCCTTTTAGCCAATAGCGAGAGAGTGTCAGTCAATCAGAAGTGACTGCGATATTCACACTGTAGCAATCATTTCGTATTAAACACAGCGCGTAGAAAGTACACTATGACAGAAATAGCAAGTTTGTATTTGATTTAAGTAAAGAAATTTTGATTACAAGGAAGCATGCAATAGAAAAGCTCATATAAATTTTTGATTAAGCTTCTCATTAAGCCAGATAATATTATGAAGCTTCTATAACAAAGAGATTTTTACAATCTGCAGTTCGTAAGACTCGCGGACATTATTAAATGGTTTAATTTAATTAAAATGTTTTAAAGCAGCTGTTATGGTTTCTATGGTGCAAAATTTAATGGTTCTAATTTAAGATTTAGACAAAATACAGAATTTACAAAATTTAAATCAAAGTTTTATATAATATCCAACAAGGTTCTGTAATTTTTACAGATTTCTAAAACCTACACAGACGTGGCTTATTGGTGGAATGGTTGAACTCTCAATATAACAAATAATTTTCTTAAATGTATTTGGATCACGTTCAGCGGACCCCTATTTTATATTAATATTTCAACTGGCTTTCACGTAGAACTGTCTATCCCTCTTCGGGAAACGAAAAAGGCGGAACGATTAGGTCCATCGAAAGTAGGTAAGGCAACTTCGACCGCCCATTTCTGTGGCCATTCCATTTATGACCTCGCGTAACGGTCGCATTGAGGAGAAAAAAGAACGTTACCGAAGCAAAATGAATCGTAGTTGTAGATCGTATTGTTTCATTAAAAGAGTGTTATATAATACTTAATTCGGTAGAGTTAACTAGAAATGCTTCGAAGAATCTATAGCTTCTGAAAACACGTGATGAGGATTAAAAGGCTATGAGTAAAAATAAGCAAATAGACGCTATAGGGTCCCAAAACATATTGACTTATAGATGCAAGATAGATGCAAGCTCAAAAAAGTTGGAAGTCAATCAACGCTTTTTAATCATAATAATAGAGAATCTCGAAAAATCATGATTTTTAAAATCTGTAGCAAAATATGATGGTAAAGAAGACTGTATGTAAAATAATGCTCAGCTCTCTCTAAACGAAAAAATATTCTCACTAAACAAAATTGATATTAAACATATGTACATATAACTGTAACTGGAAAACTGTAACTGGAAGATTTCTGTACATTTAATATATTTTGAAAATTTTAATTGGGGGATGCTTTACTATCGATACTGAGCCCAAAACAGATTTTTATTTAATTTTTGTCTGTTTGTTTGTCCTTCTTTCACGTAAAAACTACCGCACAGATTTCTACAAAATTTTATACCGTAGTAGCTTATTACTCGGGTAACCATCTAGGCTACTTTTTATCCCGAAAAATCAAGGAGTTCCCGAGGGACTTTAAAAACTAAATCCACGCGGACAAAGTCGCGGGCATCAGCTAGTATTAAATATTATGGGATGTTTCCAGATAACAATAATATCATTTGCGCTAGATAATGACTAAATGGATAACGAAGCGTACAATCGCTTGTAACACATAACAGTATAGTTTGTAGAGCACAAATTGATACACAAAAAGTAGAATCTGGACAACACTAGCAATTTCCCGACGAGAACTAGAAACAGGGTCGCGGATATAGTAAATAGTACAAGAGCTTGTGGGAGGGTTTCAGGAGGTAGTCGATAAATATTGCACCATAATCTCTCCAATACGTGATCGATTCAGGAATTATAAATTTTTCTTTATGAAAATAATTTTCTTGATAAATAAAAAGTATCTTAATAATTAAAAGGCACAAAGGCACTTATATTATAACGTGCCATTCCGTGAGAGGTAACCAATGGCCAGGGGGCCGATCGCGCTATTTTTTACGACTGAAACGTAACTGAACTGCAAACGAACCGCAACCGCTTTTTGAACGTTTCGTATCGCGCTAACAATTTGACAGCTAGGTGACACTCAGTTGAACTTGAGTTGGAACGCAACTGCTGTCAAACGAACGTTTTTGCAACAGTTCAATAGACGCTACTTTTTTATAGTTGAAGTTCGATCGCAACAGTTCAATACAGTGTTTACAAGTGTAGTGTTTATTTATATTCAAGTTGAATTGTAGTTGCACCACAATCGCAACTGATCCATAACTGAATTGTAAACGTTTCGTTGACAATGCAAATAGCGCGATCGGCCTCCTGGCTAGTTTTATTTGCATGTTAGATAGAAAAACTATATAACATTGTTACATTAAGCGTTCATCAAGTACCTATTCAATGGATATTTACTATCGCTGCGAATCTAAAAGATATTTGACTCTGCATCTACCAGTTTCGTTAATTCGAAATCTCTGAAAGAACGAAAAGCCTTAAAGAAATAATAAGTTGAAGTAGCAGTAGGTAGGTCAAAGTTTATTTAGCTAAAGTTTATTAGTCTGAACAAAAATGAAAAATTTAAAGAACCTTGTACAGTGGCGCACTCTAGGATAAATCCATGTCTAGCTGTGTATACAGGCTATAGAGGCTGTTAAATAAAGTGCCTCCAAAAGTGATCACATCGGCTCTCAAACTATTCGTATTGGCCATTCACTTTTATGGGCGACAGTAAAGGGAGGAGCGATGCGCGAAAAAATCTACTTGAAACGCTGAACCAGTGCTATGTTAATTTAATTATCCGTTGGGATTTCAGACTAACAGCAGTTTCTTCTTCACCAATATAGGCTCGAATCACTGCGTATGTTTAGGCGTTTCAAACTAACACCTTGTTTGAAATAAACGTGAAAAATTTATTTATTTATTTTCGGTCCACACCATACATTAGGCAGCGAAAGCCAATTAGGCCGCGTTTATGCTCGCGCGGCGCGGTGGCGCGTCGCTCGTTCGCTCTCTCTTGCTCTCATACTTTTCGATAAGTTTGAGATTACCGCGCGACACGCGCCGCGCAACGCCTCGCGTGTGCAAAAACGTACCCTAGTATTACCAAGCTCCTGCTGCTACTTTGATTTCGCAATGTTAGATGGCATGTATTTGGGTCACTAAAGCTGGTAATTTTTTCAGCGTTCATTTGAAATAAGATATGGTAGACTCTCAGAGATTATAGTTTTCGTCATTCAACCACTTTATAAAAGTTTATTTGAATAAAAAATATTCTATTATATTCTGCCTTTTACATTTTCAAGGCAGCTTAACCGTTTAAGTTTGCATTCTGTATTTTTAAAAACTAAAATCAACGCAAACAAATTCGAAGGCCTTATAATTATTCAACCATTTGGTTTTTGCTGGCATTGAATAACAAAAAGTCCGAAACGATATCAACATCAATGAATTAAAACAAAAAACGCGTATAAAATCAATCTGAAAAACGTATTGCCATTAATAAAACGTTATCGTTAGGTCAGCGATCGTGCGAAATAAAATTACATAAATTGCTTATAAAACAGCCAACTGAATGACCGTACATCCATTCCAGTTTATTGTGCCTTCAATGATTGTAATACTGCGTGCGAAAACCTGTTTTCAGTGGAAAGGTTAATTAATGCTTTATAAACAACTAGCTTTTGCCCGCGGCTTCGCTCACGTTAAGTTCGATTTTACCCCCTTAGAGGTTGAATTTTCAAATATGGTTTCTTAGCGGTTGGTTAGCTCACGCTAAGTTAGATTTGTATTGGTAATTAAAATCCAACTTAACGCGATTCGTATCTCCGTAAAAAGCCAACATACCAAGTTTGATGGATATTACATGAAAATTAACTTAAAAATCTGGACATTTATAGAAATTTTCATCCCCTATTTGAAGTCTTTGGGGGTGAAATTTAAAAAAAAAACGTGTTTGGCAATTCTTATTTTTCTTATTTTTTTATCGAAAGCCCAAAAATTTCATGGATATTACATGAAAAATAATTTGATAAATAACGGACTTTTATACAAACTTTCAACCCTCATTTAACCCTCTTGGTGTCGAATTTTCAAAAATCCTTTCTTAGCGGACGTCTACGTCATAATAACTAACTATATTCTGTGTGCAAAATTTCAGCCCGATCCGTCCAGGCAGTGGTTAGAGCTGTGCGTTGATAGACCATTCTGTCAGTCAGTCAGTCAGTCACCTTTGCCTTTTATACATTTAGATAGATAAAAAAACAAATACCAAAAAAAAACATATTTCCTTACTAAAATTATAAATGCAATTTTTTTTATTTATATCGGTAATGTCCTAAGTGTGTTTGGTTTGTCGGTTCCCCCATCAATTACGCAACAACGGGGTAAGGCTTTGTTCACACCAAACGGATAGTCAACCGATTGTGAATAGGCTCACTGTGAGCCCCAGTGTGAACGTGAAGTCAAACTGAATTTTTCGTTCACACTATGCTGACAATACGCTGTAGCTACGTAGCTTATCAGCGTCCGCAGTACGTAGTGTCGTAGTATATTACTTAATAAGTCGACGAATCTAAAATTGGTATAATTTTAGATTTAAATATAGTTGATTCAATTATATTCATTTGTAAATTGTGTGTACTGATGGGGCTGACATATAGGTCACCTATAAAAGCCCCTTAAAAATAAATAAGATTAAAAAAAAAAGTCGCCGAAAGTCAGCGACTACGTAGTATAGCGTAGTAGCGTATCGTCGGTTTGGTGTGAACGAAGAGTTGAATATGTATGGAAAAGCAGTAAACTGCGTAATGTTCGCTCACAGTCGGCGGCTGACAATACGTTTGGTGTGAACACATCCTAACGGATGACAATGAGTATATCCTGCAAAAAAATCACGTCATCCGTTCAGTTCCGTCAGATCCGTTCAGAAGTACGCGTGTCTGTTTTTCCGGGATTTAAACTGTACCTTGTCACTCTCTAGGTCCTCAGCTATACTCTTGCAGATTCACGTCGATCCTTTATTCTCTTACTGCGTGATTGAAGGAAAAACCAATAAACAAATATAAATAAAAAAATTAAGTGGCACTTGGGGACTGCCGCGGTACAGCTATTGCATAGCATTTTTTATCAACTTATGCAATTATAATATTTATGCAATATTTTTTTTGCATAATAAAAATTATGCAAAAAAAAAATTAAAAAAACAAACAAACCAAGAAAAGCGCACTGTAAAGACACACATAAAGCGGCCGCTCGCCCACTGCGCCAAACAGAGCTACTTGTGACCCTCTAAAATGTTGAACGCTTACTGAACGACGGTGTTAGGTTTATTTTCGTTACGGAATTTCTTGATTCGGTAGCCGCGCTCAAACTGTTTGTCCTAGTTCAAAGCCCGCGATAAAAGCTATGCAATAGCTTAAAAATATTAGTAGGTATAGCGATGGGCTAACCTGAGTTACTCAGTAGACTTTGCAGCAATTCCGAAATGCTTATCTGTCAATAACTCATATCCAGCTACGTTATTATGAAAACGAATATTATAAAGCAGAATGCTTTATAAAGCGTATTGGACGTAGACAAAAGTGGAACAAGCGATAAAAGATAACATAAGGGTCTATTTATACAAACTGTAACTATAAAGCTGATAGTAATCGCGAAACAGCACATAAAAATCTACAGCCCCATTCAATTGAAGCGATAGCGTTGAAATTACGCTCAACGATATTCAGACACAATCGTCAAATAATATTAGCGTTCGATCTAATCGCTCGGATAAATCTATTATCTTTATTATATATATAAAAGAAAGTGGTGTTAGTTACACTATTTATAACTCAAGAACGGATGAACCGATTTGGCTGAAAATTGGTGCAGAGGTAGCTTAGAACCAGGAGACGGACATAGGATACTTTTTATCCTGTTCGACCGCGTTTCCGTCAAGTCACTAAAAACGCATCTGACATGGAATAAAAAAACGCAAATGACAGTGGAATAACAAAACGTAAATGACAGCTAAACGTAATTTTGTCTTTGGTATGTATGGTGAAAAATTTGACAATTATAAAAATGATAGCTAAACGTAATTGATAATATCATCAGTAATATGTTTTCTCTTTGAATCATCATTAACAATGCCGCGAGCAAGACGATCAAATGTTTCCTGCTACAAAGCTACGGATTGACGTGATTTATTGGATAGGTATAGTTGAGAACCTGGAGGGTGACAAAGACTTCTCGCGGTATGTTATGAACTAAATCCACGCGACGAAGTCGCGGGCATCAGCTAGTTATAATAATATCAAATAAAAAAGGTACCGGTTATCTACCGAGTTTCATAAAATAGACGATTTTTTCAAGTTTAAAAGCAAGTTAAAAGAGTATCATAGACAAAAATGTTACTACGGCATTGGCAAACTGTTTAAGCCAACTATATTTTTTATGACCTTTATTATTGTAACAGTTTATGCAACGAATAAATGAAATGAAATGAAAAGGACAATAAAATTTTAAAGTAGCTGGTGCCCGCGAATTCGTCTGCGTGAATTTAGCTTTTAAAATCCTGTGGGAACACTTTGATTTTCCAGGATAAAATGTAGCCTATGTCACTCTCCAGGTCCTCAAATATAGCCATGCAAAAAATCACGTCGATTCGTAGCTCTGTTGCGGCGTGATTGAAGGACAAACCAACAAACATACTTTTACATTTATAATATTAGCAAGGACTAGACTTAGGCCCGTGACCTCGTCTACGTGAATTAAGGTTTTTTAATTCTCGCGGGAACTTTTTAATTTTCCGGGATAAAATGTAGTCTATGTGTTAATCCTGAGTATGAGCTATCTCCATTCCAAACAGCCATATCGGTTCATTCTCTGTGGCGTGAAGGAGTAACAAACATCCAACCATCCTCACAAAATTTCGAATTCATAATATAAGTGGGATTCTTTAATTTAATGCTTTTTCTCTATAAAAGGAAAGGAAAAGGAGGCACTACATACTATATATTATCTAATATAGTATGTAGTGCCTCCTTTGACAAATGAACCACGGGACCAGTAACGCGCCTAATGCTACGAACAAAAAAGTCTGCCACTTTTGGTGCGGGGGGGAGGAAACACTACATACACAGAACTGCACACTTTATCAATTCCATTTGTGTCATTATGGCACACAAAAGACAAAATCTCCAACACTATTACATTTACGCACACATATAGGTTAAATACAGTGTAAGACAGACAAATTAATTGCGATGCTACCATATCGATATTTTATATCGATAGTTTTCCTAAGAAAAAACAGAAAAGTTCCTAAGCAGCAAAACGCACTCAAACAAAATTTTAATCATCTAACTCTACTTGGTTAGCGTAACACGTCTTTTTAGGGTTCCGTACCCAAAGAGTAACAACGGGACCCTATTACTAAGCCTACGCTGTCCGTCCGTCCGTCCGTCCGTCCGTCCGTCCGTCCGTCTGTCAGCGGGCTGTATCTCGGTAACCGTAATAGGTAAACAGTTGAAATTTTCACAGATTGTGTATTTCTATTACCGCTACAACAACAAATAATAAAAATTAAATTAAATTAAAAAAATTAAATAAAATATTTCCATGGGTACATGGAAATATTTTTATGTATTTTTTTTTTAACGGAACCCTAAAAGAGCGAGGCCCGACTCGCACTTGGCCGATTTTTTAGGGTTCCGTAGTAAAACAACTACGAACCCTTACAGTTTCGCCAAGTCTATTGGTACTTACTGTGGTAAGTAAGAGACTATAATCATTATATTATAACTAGCAAAAAGCTGAGCTTTGTGAGAGCTCGCGTAGTTTTTCTAACGGGTAATAATTTTTACGTTAATGGTTATAAAATTATATTTTCTTTGACAGATAACACATTTGGATATGAAATTAAATTACAATGTTAAATCACAAATCCATAAGCGTGATAGTTTTTCAGCGAAGTGTACCACAAAATGTACAGTTTGTGGGATAGTGATAGGTCTCGCTCCGCTCTTAAAACTATTAAACTTACTAAAACTTATTAACTAACTATACTAAAAATTATCTTAAAACTTGCTCCTCCGCATCATATGCCGATGCCGTGACAACTTATTCAATAAAATCATAATAATATAACGTAAAGAGGAAAACATTAAAAAATGCAATATTTATATTTTTTAATCATTACACTTTTTAGGGGTTCCAAGTAAAACAACACGGAACCCTTATAGTCTAGTCAAGTCCGACCGTCTGTCCACCTAAACATTCGAACCGATTAGGGGTACTCTCAATTTACACAATATAGGCTATATATTTTATCCTTAAAACTTAAAAAGTTTCCGCTAAAATCAACATTTAGTTAATAAACAATACATTAGCGTTCGGCATAAGTTAAATAAAATTGAAGGGAGCTTTAATATATACATATCAATATTCCGATATTTTTGTCGAATTTATTTAATGTAATGAATTGGTTGATTTACATTTTATTAGGGCGAGCGGAGCGAGACCTATAACTATCCCACAAGCTGTACATTTTGTGGTACACTTTACTGAAAAACTATCACGCCTATAGATTTGTGATTTAACATAGTAATTTAATTTCATATCCAAATGTTATCTGTCAAAGAAAATATAATTTTATAACCATTAACTTAAAAAAATTCTTTTCAAAAAACCGACTTCTAACGCGACTACAAAGTATAAAAATAATTTTAGTTTGTCCACGTTTGTTGAAGTCGGGCGGGCCTAAATACATACTATGAAACCGATGCGCGACGCTACACAATATGAGAGACTCGTTAATAGAAGTCGAGCGAGCATCGCGAGTCGGTTTCATAGTTTGTATTTTAGGCCCGCCCGACTTCAACAAACGTGGACAGTTTGTCCACGTTTGTTGAAGTCGAAAATTATTTTTATACTTTGTAGTGGCGTTAGAAGTCGGTTTTTTGAAAAGAATTTTTATTTCAAGCTTTTAAGTGTAGTATCCTATGATTGAGGAGCTAGGACCTGGAGCTCCATGATGTAGTCCATACTTGTTACCTACAATAATAATTCGTAATCGACATTTCCTAAATCTCTTTATTTTAGGTGAGCAATATCCCTGCAGCATCAGGCTTGAGGAGTTGAAGGTGAAAATTTTTATGGGACCATTTCGCAAACATCCTCTGTCGATTAAAACAAAAATCACGCGAATCGGTCCAGTAATCCCGGAGAAATCGGTGGACATACATAGGAAAAAAAAAGAACCTCCTCCTTTTTGGAAGTCGGTTAAAAATTATAACCCGTTAGAAAAACTACGCGAGCCCTCACAAAGCTCAGCTTTTTGCTAGTTATAATCCTCTTTAGTTTATTGCTTGCTGATGAATTTCGATGCTTCTTCAATGAGTAATAATTTTTTTATCGTTATCGATCCGCACCGCAGTCACATCACTTTTCCTAAATTTAAAAGTTTGCAACCTTGTGCACTATGTAATAAAATCTAATTTTGCAAAATGATAGGGTGTATAGTACGAGATCTGGCTGCAGAGTATACATCTACGATGTTGCCTATCAAAATGTGACCGCTAGTATTTTTAATTAAATTAGGTACCACTGTACTTTATTTGTACTACCGTACGTATGTTTGTTGTTGTTGTTGTTGTTTGGTGGTCATTCTGTTACTACCGGTGCAAACAGCAGTAGAAACGACTTAATAAATAGGTACTCCAAAAGAAATCTTCCTTTTCAAAATGACAAATTTTAAAATTACAACAAAAATGAATATTGATGAAAAACAAAACCCCTTGGTTTTTACTTATATAACTTGGTTGGTTTACTTATATAAAAGAAAATATTATTAGATTTTATTCAAGTATTCAACCGTCTGTTACATAATAATTAAACATTTAAGCAAATTAAAAATTTAAAAAATGTATCTTATATTTCCGTGACTCTTATTTAAAAAATCATCGGAGCCCTCATTTACACTATCATCGCAGCTATCACTTTCATCGCTACAAATATCAGATTCGTCGACATTATCGGAAGATTTGTTCATGAAGTCACATAGCACACTCTTAACTTGCGTTGGAGTTGAGTCTCTCAGGAACCATGTTGGTTTTAGAAAACTATCTAATAGCAGCCAGCCATTATTTTTTGCGCAAAATCTGATACATTCCGACTCAGTTGCATTTAAACACATCGAATTAACAGATTGTCCACAAAAATTGTTGTTTGAAAGATTTCCAGAACGGTGGAATGTGCGTTGAGTCTAAACCTTTAATTCTTTTTATGTTGCGTTTTTTATGTTATAATAAAAATATCGCAGCTGTTCAGTTGAGAACACTAGCATTCGACGCATGTGCAGTGGCCAGTGACTTTAAATCATCGCGGTCGTACAGCTGGCAATCGCTATCCTCGTCTGACTAGTTATGTAACGCGCTAACTCTCTTTCACTCTACATTAAATTAATATTTATCATCTTTAACAACCATCAACCCTTATTTGCGGCCAGATTTAACTAAGCAATCGTATATCATAATAAACAGAAATAATTATCTTTAATTTGATATAATATAAATAATAAATGTACGTTATGAACGAATAAATGTATCAAAATCATACCTGTATATACTTGGCTACGAAGAGGTGCGGCCAAGTGCACAACGGCATCCGTGATTTTTCAGTCTTTACATATATTGCCGTGAAGAGGACGATATTTTATTTAAAAAATCAGTGAATGAATTTTTTTTTCCGAAAAATCAATTAACAATAATTTAATTAAAAATAATAGCAACCACATTTTGATAGGCAACCTGGTAAATGTTCTCTTAATCATAAATATATGCGTAAAAATTTGGTTTATAGCAAACCCTTGATGAGTGCACTCTTGAGAGTGAATTCTACAGCCGGATCTTAGACTAGTAGTCTCGTTACACAGTTTTGCTTGTCAATTTGATTTTTGTTATTCATTTTTCGAATCTGAACCTAAGTTCTATGTAGTGATGGTTGAAATTGCTATACAAGAGTAAAATAGTAGTAAGTAGTCCCGTGTTGTACTTGCGTGTTCAAATTTAAACCTTATTTGTAGCAAGCAAAGGTTGAAATTGTTTAAAAAAGAAACAAAAAGTAGTCTCGTGGGGAGTGTGGTTACGTCACAACTCAACTTACGATTATCACTCCGATTTTAACGAGATATTACGTAGTAGATCACCTAAACGATGAAATTCTCGATTATTATTTATGATATTACTTTAAATATTTTTAATAGAAAGAAAGCATGTATCACAATAAAAATACTTCCAAATGGAATGTAATTCCCTATTTTTGTAAATTTGAGGTATTCATCTTATTCCTGCACATGTTAAGCGCTCACACATCAGCATTCACGGAGCACCTACGAGTGCGAAAATGATTCATGTAATGATATAATCGATTCGAAAACAGTTTTTATAAGTGCACAAGATTTGAATCCATTACATTGTGGCAGAGGGGAAGGATCTTGCGAGGCGAGTCCAATTACGGTAGTAAATATCATTCGTCTATGAGTGCCTCCTTTTCCTTCTTCTGTGTAGGTTTTAAACTAGCGGCACGCTATGATGGCCGGTTTGACACATTACAATAGTGATGTGGAATGTCAATTTATTCTCGAACAAAAAACAATTAAGTTTTGTTTTTGTACCTGATTAAATAGGTTTAATAAAACAAAAATGTATATGTTTATTTAATTTATTTGAACGAACTGAATATTTGAATGAAAATGAATATACATACTTTATATGCACACAAGAAACATATGAATACAAAAGATACCAAAAAAGGTGCCACAAAAGGCCATAATTAATCAGATTCGTCCATATTACTATTTTCACTGTTGTCACTGCTATCATCACCTACATTAATAATTATATGTTCGTTTTCTATAATATTATCTATTTTCACATCTCTTTCATAATCTTCCCTTATTAATTTAACAGTTCTATTCACAACCTTTTCCCAGTCTCCTTTAGTCACATGTTCACAAGCTTCTTCTAATAATTTTAGCATTTTTTTTGTGGTAAATGGGGGTTCTGTATTGTGTCTTGCAGCATATCCCTTAATTTGAGCCCACACCAACTCAATCGCATTATACTCACAATGGTAAGGCGGTAACCGTATAACTCTGTGCCCATGTTCTAATGCTATTTCGTCAATGACGTATCGGATCTTGGTTGGTTTGTTTTCTTTTAAAAGACGTACTAATTCCGCTTTTAACATATTCATGTTTGCATCTACGCCATTTTTACGAAGCCATGCGACGATATCAGCTTTCTTTTGGGATTGGGCAGGTGGCTTGTCAATTTGCATCGAGTGGTATGGGGCGTTGTCCATAATTATAATAGATGGTTCAGGGAGGCTACACAACATTGAGGTAAACCATTCAGTAAACTTTTCTCCATTCATGTCTTCATGATAGTCTCCAGTGGTTTTTGACGCAAAAGCCATGAGAGAACCTTCGACAAACCCGTTGATGGTTCCGGCGTGACAAATTATAAGTCGCGATCCTTTTCCTACAGGAACTTTGGAAGTAGATGCTGCTGTGTCATCGTTCCAAGAACGGCCTACAGTATGGTTAGCATTAAGCCATGTTTCATCCAAGAACACAACATTTTGCCAATTTTTGATTTCTTTCACTTGCCGTAAAAAAGTATACCTTGCCATCGCTATATCAAATCTTTCCATCAATATTTTGCGTTTGTTACATTTTTTGTATCGAAATCCAATGGTCTTCAAAATCTTCGTTAAAGAACTTTCCCCACCGAAGAATAATCCAGCTTCCTTCAGTGAATGCACCAACTTTTTTCTTGTTGGATACTCCTTCTGTAAATAGTAGCCGTAAACATGTCTTCGGATAGCATCGGCATCAAAGCTATCGATGCCTACGACTGGTTTTGCTCGTTTTCTCTTTTTTGGTGTGTGAAGTTTATTTTCTTCTGTGCCAGTCTCGCCATATTTTTTTTTAGTTATCCGTCTAACAGTTCGTTGTCCAATATTAAGCGCATCAGCTACGCGTTCAACCACTGACGTTATAGGTAAAATTGGCCCTCCATTTTGAGCTTCACGATCGAAATAGTTACGAAGGCGTATTACGAACTCACGTGTCTGACTATTTAGAACAGTTCTCTGCGTACGTTCGGTCATATCGACGAAATCCACAACAAAGGGCTTGAACAGAGTCCAAATTAACGAGCAAGGGTCAACAGTAATGCAGTATCAATATTTGAAATCCAAAGCCAGGTCAAAACTATATCACAATCGCATTGCACTGACAGTTTATACTTTTCGAAGCAACGTCAATTCGAAACTGCTTTGTTTTGCATTGAGCATTGACGCGAGTTTGCCGGAGGTAGTAGTTGTGCTAGCCAGCGATCCTATGTGACGATCGTATTAGATTCCATTTTTAAAAATTTTCAATTTAGAAAACCAAATGCCGAGTTGTGGTATATATCATATAAAAATAAAAATTTTACCTTTTGTATGAAACAGCTGATATTTTTTTGCGATTTCAGAGGTTTGTCCACATAGTGAAAATTGTTCATATTCACAAGTACATTCACCCCTTAAATGGTGCAAACTGATTTTTCTACACTTGTATACATTTTAGAAATCAATTTAATAAATAAATTTTGAGTCCTAAACCTAAAACTACATTCGATAAAATTTATGAATCTCTGCACATCACTATCGTCAATAAAGTAATACAATTATTTCCTTCAAAGTCGTTATCAATTAATACGGAACTTCATGAGCGGACAAACGTCAAACCGGCCATCATAGCGTGCCGCTAGAGTAGTGGCAGGGATCTGTTTCTTGTCAATCTTCTTTTCTTTTTTTAATATTTGGTAAAAAATAAATAAATATATACCTAAAACATGAAGTGTAAATATCGCGAATATGTGATAGAAAAAAATATACGTAGGTACATAATAATCACAATAGGAATACGTTTCAATTATGCGATTTTACTTACTAATTTACAAGTAGGTACAAAATAAAGGTTACATTTGACAGAGCTTCGAGGAAAGTTAATTTTATTTACATACATTTGTCGAGCTGACAGCAAAACTGTTAATGTTATTTCGTAGAAAATTGTGTTCATTGCTCATGCAATACTTTTTCTGACTTAAATAAAAAGAAAAACATAATATACGAGTAGTTTACGACACACACCTACTTACTTGTGACTTGTTTTTTCATTATTTACTTTTCTGTACCACTTTATCTTTAATAATTTGTTTCCTTCATTTATTTGTGTGAATTTTAAGTGTACCAATAGCCATATTATACCTACACCAAATTCTCTTTGTAACAAAAAGCAGAACCTAATTCTTGTTATATTAATATCAAACATTATATTTATACAGTCTAAAGAGTCGAAGCCTAGTAATAATATTATCCAATCATCGAACATACAAAAATATAAGAGACGTACCTATTCATTAAAAGTATACAGAAGTTTCTCCATATACGTACATTGGGGACTTGGAGAGGCAATGAATGGGTGATCAGGATTAAAGGGAAGGAAGTTAAGGGCCACTAATCATTACCCTATTCTCGTATCATGCTAACCGTTGAATTGCCCATTCGATTGCTGATTCGAGCCTCTAGAGCTCCGTAAAGAGGGTCAATTTACCCAACATTTTATACGCCGAGCTAAAGTGAATAATTTTATTACGACTCTGCAAATGAACTGATTTTACTTTTTCTCAGAAGTGCAACTTATTTAAATTCAGTTAACAATTTTAAGCAACACAAGCATGGAAACAAGAAACCTACGGATTTTTCTGGTTTGGCAGCTAGATAAGTTAGTGAGGAAACCGAAGATTGCGCGAGATTTCTCTATAATGTTCTCAAAGGTGGATCGTGGTTGACTATTGTCTAAAGTCTAAACCCTCTCACTCGACTTGATTTTCATTCGAGAGGTGACCTATGTCCAATAGTGGAGAAGCAATAGTTTGAGGTAAATAAATTGGTAAAGACTTTTGTTCCTCGTGTATGGACTTTGGCAAAGTAACGCCTACCTCTATCTAATACTATTTATATTATTATGATTTGATCAGTATCATTTGTATCAATACTGTAAAGTCACCTGAGTACGATACACGGCAGCACTCAGTAAATTGCTGGAGTGAAACCATGCAGCTTGCAGATACAAACGTATCAGATGATAACGGACATCAAATCAGTTCGGTTTCGTAGTGGGGATCCAATTCATTAAGTGTGCAATGATATAATTTTGAGTAATTAATGTTTTGAACAAACACGCATGTTTTTTTTTATTCAAAGGCTGAACCTGCTCGAAACTATAATGATCACAAAAAAAGAGAATTTAATTATATTAATTTACTATATATACGATAAATTCAAAAAAAATATCGGTTTTCATTTGTTTTCGATAGGTTTTTAGTGACATCGATACGTTGATCTATCTGAAAAATAGAAAGGTAAAATAGCTAGTATACATATTAACATACGCAGGATGTACGGGATATGTTAAAGAAAACTTTGCAAATAGTTTACACTAATGCCCACAATGAAATTACAAATGCAACTAACTCATCTCGAGAATTATGAGTTACCAATATTGTAACTTTTGACCACGCAATGTATTGCGAGCAATGAAAATTGATACCCACACGCGCAGTAGGTAATGCACGTCGCAAGCGGAGGTTTGTATATAAGTACTTAGGCAGAGTGCTTTGAACTTATGATAAGCAGCCGATTGCAAGCGTATTACATTGCTGTTTTGTGATTGTTGATTTCTTCATTACATAGACGATTCCATAATATTGCAATGAATCAAAAAACTGAAAAAAAAAATTGACAAAATCACGAAAGGACCATGACCAAGAAATCAAATACTGAATACCTGCTTTCAGTTTTCGTTAGCATGGTAGTTCTCTAAACTTCTACAAATACAGGCTTTAAGGGTACACCCTGTATAACGTATTTGTTGAAGTTTAGAGATTGTGCACAACCAGTTTGGCACTGATACTATGCACAATCAATAGCTTATGCAACACAAAGTAACTTCCAACTTCCGCAAATGCACAGACTACGAAAGTTGCTTATTCACAGAGTATCGGTAGCTTCAAAATTTTTAGAAGTCGCGCGTTTCAATAGCATCGTTTAGTTAGCATAAGTTCGAGCACTGAAGCCAAATGGAAAACTTCCGAGGCTAACTCCAGTGCCAAGTTTGCCTTATAAATATAAATACTGACAGAGAGGGAGCCTAGGACGATCAGTCCTTCAGAAATTTCAGATTAGATCAGAAATTTGGAACGGAGATACATTACCTTGGATTAACACTTAGGCTACTTTTTATCCCGTAAAAATCCATGATTCACCAAATCAGGTAGTAAAAGTGTATAAACCTTTGCTACCTGATTTCTCCCAAAGCCACCATGATCCAGACTTCATAATCGGGGATAGTTCTTACCTTAATGGAGGGCATACGCAGAGAATCTTTCAGCTTTTATAAAATGACGAAGGTCTGATCGTCATGGGCTCCCAGCCCATGAGTTTGATCTGCAAAACTAGAACTCTGAACGGGACGAAATGTATCATATATTTACGTAATAATATCAAAGATCATATTTTGGTAGTTAGGTACAGCGCGTAGTGGAAGTCCGAAAAAAAAAACCATATAAATTTTTTATACAAACTTATTTTAGTGATATGTTTTACTCAAAAACTGCAAGGGCTTTACTTATAATATGCTCATCACCAATTTTATATCAGATGCATTAATATACTCTTTAGTATTTTCAAGTACTTTCTTTACACGTTGTATATTACACAAATCGAAAGAGTGATGGAAACTGTAATAATAGAATTTTAGTATACTTAAAAAAGTTTAGATTTCTAAGAAAAAAAATATATACTTATAAAGTCTTTAATAGAGATCCTTGAATGCAATTCAAAATGAAAGAAATTATTAACATTCGCCGAAGAATAACTTCCGAACGTTTCCAATTTATAACAAATAATACCTACATATATGCTGAATTTCACTGTTGCTTATTTCCATAAGTAATAGGGAGCAGAGTCATGAAATATTAATTTTGACGAGTCTATTATTGTAAAGTTTAATCATTTTCCGTTTAATTTCCATTTATAATATATTCCGTTGAATTCAATTGAAATCTGATGTTCTTACTTCATAGCTATAGCGCGCTCAATACAGATACTATTAAATACCTATTAAGTTCAATATTACATTATTATTTATTTCATGTAGGCCAGTGTTTTATACCTATCTTATGATAAGTCAAGTCTACCATCGATTTGGAAAGCCGATTCTGCTGAGAAGAACCGGTAAGAAAATTAAAAGAAGAAAATAAAAGATTTTTAGCAAAAATGTGAAAAATATGGATATATGCGCATAGTTATTCGAGTAGCGAGGAAGGACACTTAAATGCAAGTTGGTCGCGAAGTGAGCCAAAAGTCAAACTACATAGGTAATTATACCATTTTAAGAGTAAACTACGATATACTAACTAACTAATACACACTAATACACAATAATAATACAGTAACTAAGTAATACACAATAATTAGGTTATTATTAGCACAAAGAAATACACATTATTATAACTTTTACGATTAAACATAACAAAAAAAAACACGATTTCGGAGCAGTCAATCACTGCTTTTTATCAAGAAAATAATTTATTAAATTATTTAAAGAAGATTACTTTGTGCTGAGACTAAAACATATGGGTACATCATATATTATGTAGCTTCCGACAGGATAACATCGCATTAAACCTACTTATAGATTCTAGACTACATTTGCAACTTCTCTAAAAAGCCGATTGGTATTAAACATCGCAGAATATAATCGATTGTAGTTTGAACCGATAAAATAGAATCGATGTTTTAAGAAATACGCAAAACGCAAAAGCTACAACAATATGTATCATACATATTATAGAGAGCCTATAGAAAATATCATCGTAGTAAATGGAATACACTACACAACACACAAGTATAAATGAACAAATAAAACATGAAGCGTAAGTTAAAATGAACGCAGCACTTAACTTTATTAAAAGCTCTCTTGATATTATAGATGAGATGTGAAAAGATGTGACATAGGTACATTTTGATCGAATGCATCTTTTTGATAATCTCTTTTTGTAATAAATTGAAAAGAAAAGCAAAATGTTATCCTAGATATTCGTTGAGCGACTACACCTAATAATATACCTAGGCAGAAAATAAGAGAAGCATTAGAATTTATATCCTTAAATCATTATTAAAATTTTAAATGCAAAATTGTGTCTGTTTGTTGGTTTGTCCTTCAATCAAGCAGTTACGGAGTAACAGATCGACGTGATTTTGTATAGTTGAGAACTTGGAGAATAACATTCACCTACCTTTTATTTCGGAAAAACAGTGGGGTCCCCGGATTTTTTTTTAAAACTAACATTTTCGTTCCCAAAAATTCTATGTAAAAATCCTTTTTAAGAAACCGACTTCAAACACCATACAAAGTATATAATTTACTGTTTAATGTTTTAAAAACCGCTCGACCGATTTTAATAAAATTTAAATGGGACCACCTGGGAAGTATACCCTTTTTTTATTGGTGAACATACATAAATAAAACAAGATTCCGACAAGTGAGAACCTCCTCCTTTTTTGAAGTCGGTTAAAAATAGTGCAAATACCCTCAACCCACAATAAGTACCCAGGTGGCAGCCTCAGGAAAATTCTCGGAGGAAGGAATTACTTAAAATTACGCCGCGGCTTTCATGTTTCCTTATTTCTGATATAACTGGATTCCTGTGCGGATGAACACAGATTACATTAGTATTTTAATGTACGAGTATAATATTTACGGAAACAGATTTTCAAACCAGTAGAGCGATCTTAGAAGTAGTCCATTATATAACAGGATTTAAATCTTATGATGTATAATGATAAAATCATTAAACTAATTCTTAAATAAATTGGTGGAACCATTACCAAGTAAAGTATAACCGGGAAATAAATTTTACGTTTTGACAGTTTTTATATTGAAAATCTGACACATCTTCAGTCAGTCATTACGTAGCTATGTTGACATTGGCACTAAGACAATTCGGATGTAGAATAAAATACACACAGCAACATGGTGGTGGTGGTGGTACACAAATGTGCTTAAAAAAAATTGTTTATTATGTTCAGTTAATTTTAAATTAACTTTACAAATACACACGAAGAGTCGTACCGACAACACTGATGGTTAGGGCCGTTTCAGTATGCGTATTTGATCACGCATGCGGTCCGCGAGTCAACCAGGCAAGAGTGGTTTGCCCCTAACTAAACAAAAGTATAATAATTTAATGTTAAATGATTTAATTCGAAATCCCGGAACAAAAGAGGTCTAAAAACGCCAAAAACAGGCCCCAGTATTTTTTTAATTTTAAGAAATAAGAAATCTTTATTTGAGAAGCTCGGTACAGTAACAAAATTAAACTTAACATTGCTACTATGTTCTATTTGATGACAAGCCGATTTCAGAAGCTATGTGATTGACGACAAGGGACGTAAGCGCAATTCAGTGAAATACAAACTCACTTCGACAGCAAACTCACTCACCTTGGTTTACCAATCATGGAATAGGTAATGAAGTAGGAACGGTGAAGACACTCACTCGTCCTAATACAAAGTGGAAGCAAATTGTGTCAAATTATCCCTTATTTGACACAATTGACAAATCAAGGTGAAGTAGAATTTGCTTTCGAAGTGAGTTCCGAGTTATTAAGTTATTAAATAGAGACCAATATGCATAATGCAAACTTTAGAAGTACATTGCACTTACTTAGTTCAAAGTCATAAAGAACATGAAGAAAAATGTAACCATCAAATAACAATCCGCATTGCTTAAGAAAATAATGATAATTTCAATTATGTAGCCAGTATAAACAGACGGATCTCTTCCGGGAACGGAAGAACGTTTCGTATTCAGAATTAATCAAGAAAACAATTATCTTCCTTGTTTCTTGGCACTGTTTTTGAAATTGACATCTTTCTTTTATTCTCCTAAACTTTACTACGAGTACCTACAATCTACATTGATAAAAATCGCCGTATTATTAAAATATTTCTCAACACTCAGCTTTATTTAAACATTTTTGTAGTTTTTAAAATGATTACCTAATTGTTACGTGTTTTAACAAATAAAATTATCAGGCAACAAAATTCAAAACAGTAAAATTAAAAGTCATCGCTTGACTAATTTTGAGTTCTTCACGCAATTATGTAACAAAAATGGGACTTTAAAAGACCAATAAAAAATGAAATGTTACTCAATTGCATGTTGTTACGCCTGCTAATCGTAGACTATAATTTGAATTTAAAATAAAACAACGTCTCTACGTGACTTATTTATAATTAGAATTACAATTTACCAAACACTAGGTTTTTCAACTGAACATTCGCGTAAACATGAAACGATATATTATGATAGTAGCTGGCTAGATTGGCAAGGGGCTATGGCAGTTGTGATTCTACCCATACCTCTACTAGTCGGTTTCTACACGCCATCGTGCCAGAACGCTAAATCACTTGGCGTCACGTCTTCTACTGAGGGTGGTAGCTAGTCACGACCAATGCCAAAAAATATTAAGATGTTTATACCGATCTTGTTGAGACAGCTGCATTACTAAACGAGCAATCATTTGCAAATGTTCTCTATTAATTTATATACATCAAATAAGTTATAAAATTATTTTTGGTTCGGACACTTGTTCCATCAGGTTTGATTAAATCAGAAGCGTTTCCTTAGACCAGTCAACGTACTAATTCGCTTATTTTGGGGTAGTGAGGGTAACCCCAAAATTATCAATTTGACAAAGGACATAAATTGCAACACGGATTCGTATAAAAAAAATTCTCGCAAGATCAAAATATCTTATTCAATATCAGCGAACGCTGGAGAGCCGAAGCATAAGTTACGATTGAATTACAAAGGCAAAGGAAAAATGTACGCAAATTTTCTGCAAAAATCCGACCGAGAAACCGGCCTATCTGCGGGATAGGATTAAATTCCACTAAACGTAGTTGACGGGCACCGGCGAAAATTGCTACATTCCAGGACGGCTGCCAGATTAAAGCCTAAAGAAGCGAACATTTTTCAGTCAACTTGAATACAAGGAGTTAATTGGGAATTGTTATTTGAAAGGCTGTACTCGAATTAAATTTGGACCCAGAAGAAACCGCTATCGCTATAAGGTTGCCAAACTGTAATCATTAAACATGTTTTTTCTGTTCGTAATATTTCTTAGCGTACAATTAAACAATATTCATTCATTTATTAATTTATATCAGAAGATAGCACACTTTTTTTTCTTCTTAAGAACATTCTCAACTTTGCATCCCATTTGCCAATTGCTTGATGAAACGATTTTACTGGGTTGATCCACAAAGCATAGTGGCATATCCTTTCAAGCAGATATCATCCTAATCGGCGTTGTGTAGGTATAATTATTATGTTATCACCACAAAACCATGTTTTCTACAGTGTTGCAAATCTTTGACCCTATAAGTTTTATTAACACAGGTAATATAACTTAAAATCTAAAACTCTAGAAAATAGAGTACAGTATTGTTTATCAACAATGTGCTGAAGTAGTTCCCTCTAAGCTCTCTGAGGATGTGCAATCGATTTATATAATACTTTGCCAGATGAAATCAAAATTGAATGACGTTTAATTGGAAGGCTTTAATTTTGCTCAACCCTCACGAGCTTTCGTAGGTGAATGAAAGTATATGGAAAGAGACAGGTTCATTCATCAAAATACCAGACTGCGCTTTAATACTGTGTACGCGCAGACACAGGTCGTAGGTGTGATATCTTGATTCTCTGTATATTTTTCGAGAATAACAATTTTTGTGTTATTGTTCTGTAAAATACGTATAATTATTACTGTATATGTAACTTTTTAAATTCATCCACAATTTCTATTCTTTCGACTTAATTCAATTACCAAATCTTACGCATTTTTGTACTAAGAAAATTTTTATACGAATTGAACTAACCATTAATGAATGAATAAGTAGCACCGTTTTCCCCTGTTTTAGAAACTACAGCGATAGCTTTAACGTACTCTTGAATTCAGCAGAATAGTATCCAGCATCTGGATTCCACACAGCGAACTCTACGATTGACGGATACCAATATTATGTTTACCAAGTTCGAAATTCAGCTAAACTTCCCTTCCGGCCGAAAGGAGTTTAAAATGCTTACTAGCTTGCTCAAACTATGTGCGGCATTGCATAGGTAATAATGTTAGTACTGTTTACGAGTTGGAGCTTGTTGAATAACTAAGTTTATAGATGAACCCGCAGGCAAAAGCCGCGGAAGTGCGGAAACATAATATTTTACAGGTAACTTCGGCCATAATGCACGATCGACTTGAAATGTACGAGTAGATGTACCCAGTGGAGAGAATTCAAGTTTCGTAGAACATTTCACCCGGCAGCCAATTGTTCGAATTGAACTGTGTATTTGTTGCACTGGAGTTGCACGGTAAGAAGTTGATAAACGGATTTGTTTCACTTCGCCTTTACTGTTTTGTTATTTTTACCTTGCAAATGGAAGACCCTTCTAATTCTGAGAAGAAACCTGAACCTGTCCAGTATCACAGACTTTGAAGACGCGTAAATGTGCTAAAGCTTCATCATTTTCATCATTAGCAACCTATCAACGGCTCACTACTGAGCGCAGGTCTCCTCTCAGAGAAGGGTTTTAGGCCATAGTCCACCACGCTGGCCCAATGTGAATTGGCGGATTTCACACACCTTCAAGAACATTATGAAGAACTCTCAGGTGTGCAGGTTTCCTCACGATGTTTTCCTTCACCGTTGTAGCAAGTGATATTGCTTAAAGGCACTTAACTCCGAAAAGACAGAGGACCCGGGATCAAACCTGCGACCCCCCGAATAGGAGACCACAGTCCTAACCACTAGGCTACCACTGCTACTACTAGGCTATCACTGCTACTCGTTAAGAAGGAAGGAAAAAGTTCAGAAATCTATTGCGGACCTACTGTTGTACTCGGGAAAGTCAAGCACAGGGAAAAGTAATTTTTATCTCAAATTGGTGGGGTTTTACTACCTAAAGATTGATTGAGATTGACGTGATTACGATAATATTTTCTTAATTACTACCCTGTATCACCAATCAAACTGAATCACGCCATTGGAATGCTCAGCGCTAATCTGCACGACTGACAGTTCATTCTTTGTCTTATAAATTGATACGTCGGGGAGGCCCGCAATCTCGCCCAGGACTACATCCATCAGCCTGGCGAAGGACTAATGATTGATGAGATCGAACGGTTGACCGGTTATCTCGGATTTGGTGCGCAAATTTATTTTTCCATCCATTTTTCTTGCGATCTGCCGAATATTGTATTCATTTTTCTATTCAACACTGATCTATTGTTGGCGGAATATTAATAGTACTATATTTTGCCGACGCGCGCTTTGCATTCACCGATAAATGTATTTTTACTATATGCAACCTGTATTTACTGCAACTCTTCTGATGTCATAGTTTCCCTAAAACGCCTGCCAATATTGCGTTTTTCATTGCGAGGTCACCACTCCAGCACCTTGGAACCTAAACGACTATCGCTTCTTCGAACTATGTGCCCCGCTCATTTCTACTTCAGATTAAAATTATATAAAATAAATTACAGCCAAAAAAAAATATAGCTGCGGTAAGAAAATTAATTAAAATTATAAGGCGAACGCAAACGTTAAAAATAGCTCAATAAAGGCGGAGGATAACAGCCAAAATGCAAATTACCCAAAATTTATTATTTCCTTGCGGTCAAAAAAAATTCGGAGCAGGACGTGATTAATAAGAGTGGAGTAATGTTTCTTAAGGATTGTAATCCTTACTTATAATATTATAAATACAAATAAATGCGACAGAATGTGTGTTTGGTGTTTATATCACCGACATATATATAAATATGGTTGAGCGAAGCAATGGCTGGGTCATGCGTCTGGGTGCCACCGGCGGGAATGGGGCTACTTTCTGTCTGCCCGTCTTAACATGTGTTGAATTATAATTAGGTATGCTTTTGTAGAACTTCCCGTCATTGTGGAAACACTGCATACATTGCATAGTATCTATTATATTGTAAACTTGATTTGAAAAGACCAACTGCCGAGTTTCTTGCTGGTTCTTCTCGGCAGAAAGGGCATTCCGAACCATGTTATATATATATAAACCATATGTTGAAGTCGGGCTAGCATTGCAGTCCTCCATCATCGAATATATTCATCTGATCTACACCGAATTTGGTGAACACCGAAATGGGACCAACCTGACGGTATGTCCTTTCAAATAAAAAATAAATTAATAGCTTGGAGCGGCGATCCTGTGATCCCCGATCCAGGATCGTGGAGCATGCATCGTGGATCACACATGTCCAGATCAGAAGTAGCAATTTGACCGGCCGCTGCTCACGCTCCAGGCGATCCACACTGAGGCTGAGATCTATAGATCGTACTCTGGCTGTACTCAAGACTCAAGATAGAGTTAAAATGAGACACAAATATGTCCTGACATAAATCTGTCTCGTTTTAACTTAGTCTTGAGTTTGAGCTCAGTGGGAGTGCCATCTATAGATCTCACCCTTAAGCAGTAGAACTCTATCTCGCTATGGAGTCACACCTGCATCGACGGCGAAAAATTGCCGTAGCAGCAACAACCTATATTTTACTAAAATATTTACGACAAAAATCACAAAAACGAAAAAGACAGTACTGGATGAAAACGGTGTTCCTGTAAAAAAAAATCCTTATCATTCGAATCCCACAAACATTTATATTCCCTATAAAGGGAGATTAAACTAAAACATTGCGAATTATCCATATTTATAAATATCGGCGATCGTCGCGCGTCAAAATTCCACCCGTCCACACCATGCACGCCTGGCGGCTGACAGCCCTTTGAGCATGTGCAAAAAACTTTCCTACCTACCATGCAAAAAACCGCCTACAAATGGATCGCACGAGGCGGAAGCGCGCGTTCCAATTTTGACAGCTTGGATCGCGCGAGGCACGTCTACACCGACCGCGTCTGTGGAGCGCGTATATTATACCTTCACACAACACTCATGACGTCAGAGATCGTGTTGCCGTTGGGTATGTTTTCAAATCCAGAAATAAAGAATTAATTTAATAAATCGTACCTTTACCTAACATTTGTGACGTCACTGGCCGAGTTGACATTGGGTATACTTTCAGATTTAAGATTTCGCGCGTAGGTATTTTAAAACATACCCGACCGCAACGGAGTAATCGTTCGGTATTCTTTTGTCACGAACCTAACCTAACCTAACCTAACGTAACCTATACATCATATTTTGCCAAAATCTAAAGTTAGGTTAGGTTAGGGTTATACATGAAAAGGTAGGTGCCCGGCCGCCGCACTTAGGTTGTATTGGGTCAATGTACATAACATAACTCAAAATGACCTAACTGAATGAAATGAAACCTAACCTAACCTAACATAAGTTGTAATAAACGTTTTTTTATCCTCTTTTCTTCTAGTATTATTTATCTCAATCCTATCATATAAAATTAAACGTCTCTTTGTTAGCGTAATTTAAAGTGTAGAGACAGTGAAACGGGTATACATTACATTATAGTAAAATGGAGTGTCCTACATGAAATTATACCCCAGAAAAATGTTGCGCTGGGGTACATTTTGAAATCCTTCACGGGCACATATATTTTTATTGTATACCTGAACTCAACACTACAGAGCGTTGGCTGAAGGTATAGATTCCATATACGCCGCTCCAGCCGCGCGCGATCGGAGCGCGGTGGATCGTTTGGTGGAGACCCGGCTATTGAAATCGGTTCAGAGCTGACGGAGTTATGGAGTAACATCGACAAAAAAAAATACGCGTCGAATTGAGAACCTCCTCTTTTTGTTCTTTTTTTTTTGAAGTCGACAAAAAATGACTAAAGTAGGTAATTAAAAACAAAAAAAATCACTTAATAGTTTGTACGCTGGCGAGAGTCCAAGATTTCCGCCATTCCAACCTCTAATATGGAATATTTGAATAACGAATGGGGAATTTTCTGAACATTCTATCCGATGTCACGGCTGAAAGAGTACAATTGAATAAGCAAAATATCATTCGGTCCGTTCGACCGTGGAACTATGAAAGCAACGGGAAGTCAAGTAGCAAAATGGTCACTTAGCCGTTTTGATTTTAAGTTTTCTCTTATTTTCTGATATTTTTGCTGAACTCGAAATACTTTTATACGACCTGGACAGTGTATCACATGTGACACAACGTAGATGTGTTACCATTTTATATTAAAGATTTATTTAATGTATGGCTTAGATTCTAATTAAATTTTTTATCATTTGTTTCAGCGTATCATTTATTAAGCTATTGCATAGCTTTTATCGCGGGCTTTGAGTGCGGCGACCGAATCAAGAAATTCCGTAACGAAAATAAACCTAACACCCCGACCGGCACAGCGGTACGGCGTTGAAAGCCGTGCATCGTCTAACGTCGTTTCAGTTCGGCAGACTTCGGCACGGTGCTTGTGTGCGTGCGAGTAGAAAATGCTATGCAATAGCTTTACCGCGGCAGTCCCCGAGTGCCACACGTATTTTCTGTGGTTTTTTACCCAACTACGGCAACGCTAAAAGGAAGGATTATGATTTTAGCAGTCTATGTTTGTATCCATGTCTGTATGTGTGTTCCATCGTAGCGCCCAAAGTAGGTACTAATCCGATTTTGATGAAATGATTGATGTGCCAATCGATTTGTTATTATGGTACGGATGACAAGGGCTACATTTTATACGGACAAAATTATAACACATGTTATCCAATTTTCCATCATAATCATAATTCAAATAAGTAAAGTAGAATGTAGTAGGTATATATCATTTTTGACGTGATAACGTCTTATAAATCGATGAACACCGGCTGCACGCACGAAAAAGTGTCACGTTCCGCCTGAGCCTGTGCGTGCAAGCGAGAGCGCGGAACGAGCGATAGAGAGGCACGATCGGCCCAAGCGTTGGCTTGTGACTAGAGAGCGCCCGTACGTTATCACGTAGGTAAAACTATCGATCGTAAACCGACTTTACAGACAACCAATTTTTTTAGGTTAGTTAAAGCTTAGGTTAGTTTATCTTAAAATTTATTAAAAATTTTAAGATAAACTAACTAAAATTTATACTTATTACTTTGCAAGAAATAAAAGTTTTTTTTTATTTTGTATTATTTTATTTTACATCCAATTTTCCGTAGTCGGGGTACAGTTTTGAAGCTTTTATCCTTGTATAGTTCTTGCAATTCACGAAGGCGACTGACTTATGGTTGTGTGTGTGTCGTATCTCTATAAGTGTGAGCGAGCGCAATGCTCGCGCCTGCCCGCTCCCACCTAGGCTTTGACAGGCACGCACACTTATGCAATGTGCATGTACACGAAGTAACCACAAGTAAAGCTCACTTGCCTTCGTGCATTGCAAAAACTGTAAAAGACTAATATTCGCGTCGCGCCCAGTCGCTCACGCAGGACGAAGCCTTAATATTATTAGGTACGCGGACAAAACTGATCCAAAATATTTGCTTCCGATTAATATCCGGGCACAAGTGAACACATGTCGCTCTGGCACGCGAGACACGTCCCACTGCGAGCGCGGGCCTCGGAGGCAAATCACAAACGCGTATTCGGGCCGAAGATAAGTGGAATACATCGCTATTGACTGCTTTGAAGCCGTGTTTAGCCATGTGGAACAGTGTAGATTTGATTTGAATGTGCTACGACTAATATAAACAAACAAAAGTGTGAAAGATAGTACAGAAAATAAATAGAAATAAAAATTACATATCATATTCAACACCTTCATCATCACTACTAAAGTTGCAAATGCGAAAACGAAATCCCAAAAAGACACTTTAGTTTTTTTTTTGGATGTCGTTCAATCAGGCAACAACATATTATCAATGGGCCGACGTGATGCTTTGCATGGATTTAGTTGAGGACCTGGATAGTGACATCGATATTTTGTGGCAGTTTTGGAAAAACTAACTCAACGCGGTAGAAGTCGTGAGCAAAAGTTACTAATTGTATTATAATCACTTTTATCATACTACTAGTAGATACCATTAGTATTATTAAGTAACGGTTCTGGAATCCACATTGTCCAAATTGCCTCAACTTTTAACTTATCTAACCTGGAGGTTAGGTTAGATTAGGTTAGATATTGGAAGAACCCAAGAAGAAACTAAAAACCTCTTAAATAAATAAATTTATATTATTTTATTGTAAATATATAAATTATTTATAAGTTTGTATAGTAAACAAGAGAGTGAAACGTGGACAAAAAAATCATAGTTTTTTAAGATAGCCTTGAACATATTTTAATAGGCAATACAGTTGCGATTTGTTTTTTTTATAAAGAATATTCGATAAAAATACTTTTCATCTGGTAAACAGATGGGTGAATGACGACCTCTCTTCGGATCTTAGACCAAGAGCGTTTCTGCTTGAAACTGTCGCAAATTGATCAATGGCCAAAAGTCAGCTAAGTCAAAGCTGACGCATAGCGCCCACAGTGTTAAAGTGAAAAGCTAAACAGCTGAATGCGCACAGTGGCTTTGTGAACATTTCACATATTTTCTCGTGCCGTAGACGGATATTGTTCCCGATATACCAGCTGAGCCAGCTGAATTGCCACAACTTGACGAATGGCTAATGAATAGTTAACGCGTTTCAGAATGGCTGCATTATATATTGCGCTTTTGTGCGCGAGGCTTACTTTTCGATTGAATGCATTGGTTGTTATTGATTTACAGTTCCGCGTTACGTAGGTAGTATTGCAAAAATAAAACAAAACGGTAAAAACAAAAATTTACCATCTAGTTTTTTTAATATTACCTATGTTCAAATAAGAAACTATGGAACTACTAGCTGATGCCCGCGACTTCGTCCGCATGGATTTAGTTTTTAAAATCCCTCGGGAACTCTTTGATTTTCCATGATAAAACGTAGCCTATTTCTATGCAAAAAATCACGTCGATACGTAGCGGCGTGATTGAAAGACAAACCAACAAACAAACACACTTTCGTATTTATAATATTAGTAAGGATTGGAGATTTGCACCCATCTTGTAATATCGAGTTTAGTCAATGCCCACATGGAAGTCGGAAGAGTTGTGAAAAGCTGCTTCCTCTTTAAGCTGAATGTCATATCACTTATATCATACTAGTAGTAGTTTATGTCGACTAAAAATAATTATTATCATTTCATAATTGATACACTTTTCTCATTATTTATCAATGACCATCAATCACTCAATCTTTCCTTCATATGCCTAGTTTATAAATATGCCCTAATTCAATTATTATTGTATATTTTGCATTATATTATAGTATATCATAATCTATAAATTACACTTATATATTTATTACAATATACTTAGATTGTATATTACATATTTTACTTATTTATTGTATATTGTATTATTAATATATTGCACATAATCTAATATATACAATTCTTGTTTGTTACCAAACTCCTCCGAATCGGCTGGACCGATTTTTATGACATTTCGTGTGCATATCGAGTTGGTATGAGAATCGGCCAACATCTATTTTTCATATCCCTAAATGATAAGGTTGACCCACCCCTAAATATTTTTGTTGGTGGTACGAAGTTCGCTGGGTCAGCTAGAATACTTATATATTATGTGCGACCTCTGCAAATTGCACTATCTTGATATCATGTTTTAGTTTAAGTTATGATACAGAATAATGACTAAATAAATGACAGGTATCGAAATCTATAACTTCGATACGTACTTTTAATAGTCACATCTAATTCCAGTATAATCTTCATCGATATAAGGACATCAGGCAGGCGTGCCCTAACGCTGTTACTTTCACGTAGTTATAAGGTTATGCAGCGGAAAATTACCAGAGGACATCTATCCGATAACTTAATATCGGATCCTTGGATCGGTTTACTTTGGCAGCATAATATAGTATCTGTAAGATATAATATCAGGTCAGAAAATAATTCGTAGGGGAAATTAGTAAGACTAGGCGTGATTGAAAAATAAGACTAGAGAATAACATTAAATGTACCCATTTACAATTTAAATATTTGCGCAGAATAATTTTAAAAATATATACTAACTTACATTTATATATATATTATTTACATATAAATGTGATAATTTGTGTTAAACTAGCGCTTAAACTTGCATATAGCGCACGTCAGTTTCTTCTCATTCTTTTTACACAGTTATAACATTTCCTGCATCGATCCTGGCTTGCACAACCCGTGGAAATATGTCCGTATTCAAGACATCTGTAAATAGAAATAGAAATAGAAATTCTTTATTTGCATAATGTGTGTTTACATAGGATGTTAATTGCTAAAAAAAAAAATTCAACACATTAGCCGTAGCGGCGTACAAATACTTTGTCATATCGACATACAATAGAAATTCTACACATTCCAATACAATAGAAATATACATTTGAACTACCTACTTAATAATAATAATTATAGGCATACATAACTTACAAATACTAAAATGTCAAGATTTTAAATTGTCAGAAACCAAAAAAAAATTAGAAACACTTTTTATCATGCTGGAAATATTCTTCTAAAGAGTAAAAGTTTTTACCCTGCAGCCATTTCCTCAGCCCCTGCGCAAACTGTTTCATTGGAAGTGATTGTAATCATATGGTAATATCATATGGTAATTTATTAAAGATTTTAACTGCCATGCCATTTTAACATGTAGCATGTCTTCTTTTGCACTAAGACTCTGACTCCCTTCCACCCTTTCTTAAATTTCTTCTCGACATCTAGTTTTTGTCCCTACTTCTTCGGCAGCTCTATTGCTGTCTTAATACCGAAGCTGTTTTATCAAAAACTCTTAATACGGATCTCTTACACTTTCTGCTTGAATGATTCCTCTAATTCCTCTCTTTTGATGGAGACGTAATTTTCTCTTATTATTACCTTAGCAGACTCCTTAAGTGTCCTCAGCGTAAATGAAAATAATTATTTCTCCAACTTTCTCTTTTGTTTGTAAGGCTCCTCCAATTTAGCCATCCTCTAGCTCAAGGAGTATATCACCTCTCCATGTTTTCTTACTTTCGAGAATACAATTTCCTCGTTGGCTAGTCCGGATTTTACTTTTTTTAATACACTGGTATAGTCACGGTCCTGAAATTCTATCACCAGTACTTCAGGCTTTGCCTTTGTCTTTTTACGTGACGATTTTCTACCACTTGGTTTTATTCCTTTTTTCCCATTTTTTATATTTTCTTCTTTCTTGGGTACTTGAGTACTGTCCATATTTATCTCTTGCTTGTTCTGTAGTTCTCGGCATTTGTCCCTTTTCCTTCAGTTCCTTTCTCATTCCTTGTCCCCTCGGGGTTTATTTTAGTTCCGTTTTCGTCGAGCCTTTTGTTCTCATTTCTAAGTTGTTGCCTCTCTTTATATTATAAATGCAAAAGTGTTCTTGTTTATTGGTTGCAGCTGCAATTGCCTTACAAATTTTATAAACTTAACTAAATATAATATAATGATAGAAATCTTAAACTAGCGGCACGCTATGATGGCCGGTTTGACGTTTGTCCGCTCATGAAGTTCCGTATTAATTGATAACGACTTTGAAGGAAATAATTGTATTACTTTATTGACGATAGTGATGTGCAGAGATTCATAAATTTTATCGAATGTAGTTTTAGGTTTAGGACTCAAAATTTATTTATTAAATTGATTTCTAAAATGTATACAAGTGTAGAAAAATCAGTTTGCACCATTTAAGGGGTGAATGTACTTGTGAATATGAACAATTTTCACTATGTGGACAAACCTCTGAAATCGCAAAAAAATATCAGCTGTTTCATACAAAAGGTAAAATTTTTATTTTTATATGATATATACCACAACTCGGCATTTGGTTTTCTAAATTGAAAATTTTTAAAAATGGAATCTAATACGATCGTCACATAGGATCGCTGGCTAGCACAACTACTACCTCCGGCAAACTCGCGTCAATGCTCAATGCAAAACAAAGCAGTTTCGAATTGACGTTGCTTCGAAAAGTATAAACTGTCAGTGCAATGCGATTGTGATATAGTTTTGACCTGGCTTTGGATTTCAAATATTGATACTGCATTACTGTTGACCCTTGCTCGTTAATTTGGACTCTGTTCAAGCCCTTTGTTGTGGATTTCGTCGATATGACCGAACGTACGCAGAGAACTGTTCTAAATAGTCAGACACGTGAGTTCGTAATACGCCTTCGTAACTATTTCGATAGTGAAGCTCAAAATGGAGGGCCAATTTTACCTATAACGTCAGTGGTTGAACGCGTAGCTGATGCGCTTAATATTGGACAACGAACTGTTAGACGGATAACTAAAAAAAAATATGGCGAGACTGGCACAGAAGAAAATAAACTTCACACACCAAAAAAGAGAAAACGAGCAAAACCAGTCGTAGGCATCGATAGCTTTGATGCCGATGCTATCCGAAGACATGTTTACGGCTACTATTTACAGAAGGAGTATCCAACAAGAAAAAAGTTGGTGCATTCACTGAAGGAAGCTGGATTATTCTTCGGTGGGGAAAGTTCTTTAACGAAGATTTTGAAGACCATTGGATTTCGATACAAAAAATGTAACAAACGCAAAATATTGATGGAAAGATTTGATATAGCGATGGCAAGGTATACTTTTTTTACGGCAAGTGAAAGAAATCAAAAATTGGCAAAATGTTGTGTTCTTGGATGAAACATGGCTTAATGCTAACCATACTGTAGGCCGTTCTTGGAACGATGACACAGCAGCATCTACTTCCAAAGTTCCTGTAGGAAAAGGATCGCGACTTATAATTTGTCACGCCGGAACCATCAACGGGTTTGTCGAAGGTTCTCTCATGGCTTTTGCGTCAAAAACCACTGGAGACTATCATGAAGACATGAATGGAGAAAAGTTTACTGAATGGTTTACCTCAATGTTGTGTAGCCTCCCTGAACCATCTATTATAATTATGGACAACGCCCCATACCACTCGATGCAAATTGACAAGCCACCTGCCCAATCCCAAAAGAAAGCTGATATCGTCGCATGGCTTCGTAAAAATGGCGTAGATGCAAACATGAATATGTTAAAAGCGGAATTAGTACGTCTTTTAAAAGAAAACAAACCAACCAAGATCCGATACGTCATTGACGAAATAGCATTAGAACATGGGCACAGAGTTATACGGTTACCGCCTTACCATTGTGAGTATAATGCGATTGAGTTGGTGTGGGCTCAAATTAAGGGATATGCTGCAAGACACAATACAGAACCCCCATTTACCACAAAAAAAATGCTAAAATTATTAGAAGAAGCTTGTGAACATGTGACTAAAGGAGACTGGGAAAAGGTTGTGAATAGAACTGTTAAATTAATAAGGGAAGATTATGAAAGAGATGTGAAAATAGATAATATTATAGAAAACGAACATATAATTATTAATGTAGGTGATGATAGCAGTGACGACAGTGAAAATAGTAGTATGGACGAATCTGATTAATTATGGCCTTTTGTGGCACCTTTTTTGGTATCTTTTGTATTCATATGTTTCTTGTGTGCATATAAAGTATGTATATTCATTTTCATTCAAATATTCAGTTCGTTCAAATAAATTAAATAATCATATACATTTTTGTTTTATTAAACCTATTTAATCAGGTACAAAAACAAAACTTAATTGTTTTTTGTTCGAGAATAAATTGACATTCCACATCACTATTGTAATGTGTCAAACCGGCCATCATAGCGTGCCGCTAGTGTAATGCAATTATATTGGAACAAAAATAATTATAATGATTAAACGAAAAATATACCATTAAAGACAACTAACTTCTAAATTCAAACAAACCATTTTATACAAAGTTATCATATTCTCTCGTTTTCAAAACTCAAAGCATAAGCATAATAATTAAAAACGGCGCTTTTATCCAGTAAACCGTATTGTATTTCGAATTTAGTCGCATAATTGTGCCGCATTATTCTTTCGGGCTGACAAAAGGGTAAAAGTTTTAGTCATGCAATTTTTCCGCCAACGGTCTTCCTGTCGACAACTAATGACACACGGTAGTACGGTACGGGAGCAAAGTAAACATTTTCTTTTAAAACGAACTTAAATGTTTTAAACAGCGTTGTCCAACATTAAAAATACATATAAGGTTAAACACCTTAGAAAAAAATGAGAAATATTCCAAGACGAGATTTAAATGAAAATGAGCCTTAGGTAAATACATGAGACAGTGTTCTCCTAGGAAAGAATTTGCTTAGCGCTACTTAGCTGGTAAATGAGTACTGTGTTTGACCCTTTTCATAAAATATTTCCAAGTGAGAAACTAGTTGTGTGATCGCAGTAGGTTCAAAGCTCATAAATGGATTACTGTCAGACCTACTCGCAGCACTAGCGTTAGAAGAATCAGGGTGTTAGGACTTATGTGCTAAATTGTTACTTATTTTATAAAAGTGAAAGTGTGTTTGTTTGTTTGTTTTGTCCTTAGATCACGTAGCACAACGAAGCAACGATTTTTTTTACATGGATATAGTTGAGACTTGAAGAGTGACGTAGTCTACCTTTTATCCCAGAAAAACAGAGGGTTCTTAATGTAACTATTACTTCTATAAGTTCCACGAGGACGAAGTCGCGGACTAAAGCTAATACCATAATATATTCTTTTAACACCACAAAATAGAACCGGAGTCTTAACTTTTCATTTGCTCCTATACCTGTTAAAGATATTGATAAGACAAAAACAATTACTACATCCAAAAGTAGGGATCTTGTTATAAAAGACAACGTCATTGAAAAGAAGTCTCATAAAAGAAGTAAGTAAAGCTCTTTTTACTAGGCAATTTTACATGGGGATATATAATATTCTACCGTATATTATGGTGTGAGTGGGGGTGGGGGGAAGGGGCGATGAACACTCAAAGGAGTGACGCGTCAGCCAATTTACTGGATGATATTCACACCTGTTGTTGCTTTTATGGTTATGGTATGCCTCGTCACAACTTGAACCTGCTCTCACCAACCAAGCCCCGTGAAAGGGATTTATCTATTTACAAGAACTTAGCGCAAATAAGATCGTATTTTTAAATTCAAAAGTATCTGCGAAAGCTTAGCACTTGTCTTCGACATCTGAGGTAAAAAAGATAACTTGAAAAGTGCGAGCAATTATTATTATTGCTTATTGTGGTCCCGTAGATCGATATAAATAAGAGCTTAACTCTGTTTCAGTGACATGCTTTATTGCGGGATGTAAACAGTTCTACGTTATTGGAACGTAAGTTCCACTTAACGCGCGATAAGATAAGCTAGATGGAAAAAATTAAAGAACCGACACTCGACACTTTTTTGAAACCGACACTTTTTTGTTGAATGTGAATTTTGCATTGTGTTCGGTATTTTCGCGGTACAATATTGGGTCTCCGTAGCCTAGTGGCTTCGGCAGTCGCTTAACAGTTAAAAGTCGATGGTTCGAATCCCAGCTCGACAGACTGAATTTTCTATTTTCAATTTTATTTTAAATAATTTCTACATGTGGAATTTTTCCCTAATTTTTTATTGTATAAATTGGATAAAATGTTATTGTACTACTAACGCCATCTGTTAAAAAACCAGAGTAACTCTTTGGTTTTGTAACATTGCTGCAATAGAAATAAACTAAATATAATTCATCGTAGTTAATCAATTTATTACTAGATGACACCACTAGTTTATTACGATTCCTTCACTAATTAATCGAAAGGAACTTCGTTCCATCCGGGTGTCCCTTGACACCTCTCAAGTTTTTTTATTTAAAATCGATCTTTTTATATTTCAGAAAAATGACTTTAACATATTGAGTGATTTTCGGTGTTCGATATACAGCCCCTCTAGCCAAGTTACACCTCTTTGTATCTATTCGCTTTCCACGATCGTAATCGCTTGAAGTTTTAGCTAGGGCTAGACAATTAAAAGATTAGCATGGCATCAACGGCTGTAAATATTAAAATCTGGGCAACCTTTGAGAATTCCATTTAGTGCTAGTGAAGCGAAAACAGCAAGTAACAAGAACAAATTAACTTCAGAATGGAAATTCAGGCCGTCATTAAATGCCGTAATGGTAAATTGGTATAAGCAGTAGGACTCCGCCCGGTACTCCCAACAACGTTACGATCTTGAAAGACTTCAATTCTACAATTTTCCACTGAGGAGCCAACCATTTTCTACTGACGGTGAAAAAGAAGTATGTATGCTTGCAACAAAGGTTGCGTGGAAGTAGTATGAGTTCCATGGCACCCAGTAGTGTCGATCAAAGATGGGGTTTGTGTCGTGCCAGATCCAATACAAGAACCTGACGACCACAATATTATCATATGGTATGTAAATCAACATTGTGAGCAGCCCGACAGGCTAATTTCAGATTTTTGTTTTCCTATGAGTTAATTTTGTAGCTTCTTGTGTACTCATGCAGTAATGGCGACACATGCCTGTCTTTGAAACTTCTGTAGATCTTGCTGGGCGATTGTAAGAAGTGTTTTTGGCCACCAGATTAGTGCGGTATGCGTTGTTGAGCGTCTTATTACTGCTAGATATAACCAATTCATAATCTTTAGTTTTAAGCCTCAGGTTTTCTCCAGCATGCGTTTGCATTTATTATTTTCTTTACGGTAATGGAGGGACTTTTTGATTTTGTCCTCTAGGTGTTTTTTCCAGTTGAGCCAGTAGGCTTACCTTGGTGTAACCTCTTGCGTTATACTTGGTGCCTCTTGCGTTAACCAAAGTGCGTGGTTTGTTAAGTTAAATATTTCCTTTTGTTGGTAGTTTCTCAGTTTCATTGGGATTGACCGACAGGTCATTTTCATCGCACCATCGCTCGATTAATTGCATTGCTAGTTGAATGATTTCATTTAATGTCTTTCTAATTTGACACTGATGAGAATGGCCATATCATCAGCATATCCAGTTGTGTAGAATCTACTTTTGTTCAGTTTGTTATCAAGTCATCGACCACGAGGTTCCACAGGATCGGTGATAACATACCTCCCAGTGGGCAGCCTCACCTTCAATGCTAATGAAGATATCCAAAATTGTAGTCTATTCAGTGGTCCTATCCAGCTGAGTTGGGTTCCCGGTCGTTCTAACGATCTAAGGCTTTGACTATGCTATCGAATGATGTTTTGTCAGAGGCACTTTCAATGTCAATGAAGATACTCAAAGTTGGTAGTCTAAAGACCATATTTTAGCTTGGCTACAAAGGAGTGTAATGCAGTTTCCGTTGATTTTCCTGTACTGTAACCGCGAAAAAGGGTTAAGTTGCTGGGTGTAAGGAAACTCTTGTATTATAGAATGATGAATAGTCTTTGGAGACCGTATATCACCGGTTAACCACTAAGCAAAGAGGAGGATCTCGGACTTTCTTCATACATGGGTAATTGGGTAACATATTTCTTTATAATAATAAAAACAGTTCAAGAAAATGGCTGTGTGCATTATTCATATTGAACTCGTGTTTTATAGAATGAGGTTACGCCTCTTCATATAAACTTTATTGCGAGCTCTTAGACAAATGATACGCGGGTCTAACAAGTGGTGATAAAGAGCAGTGTTCTGCAATTTCATATCTTAATGCACTGCCAGATGTTTGTGACAAATATCCAAGGATATCTCCAGTACTATAATATACTAAAGGGGGTTCACCTTAAAAACTCTGATGTAAGCGTAGATTAAAATCACTGCTTACCAGTACACGGTAAAAGGAAAAATCAGTCTGCTACATCTTAGAACTATGTCACCCGCCGTCTGCTTCCGCGAATTCCCGTCAGTATTAACTAGTACCTGCGTTCTATTTTGTTCCAGTAGTTCAACTCAAAAGGATTTACATGCAGTTGAAATATAATGGAGACAAAAAGTCTGACTAGTTAAAGGGTTGTATAAGTGGGAATGAGCCATCGCTTTGACGTCCTAAATATTAAACTTAGGATTACTAGCCGATGCCCGCAACTTCACTCGCAAAGATATAATTTTTTTTAATTCCGAGATTTTTCGAGGTAAAGGTATATGACCGTCGATCCACGATTAAGCTATTTCTCGTCAACCTCCATAAATCAAATAAAACGTGAAAAGTTACAAACAGACAGACCGAAAAACTTTCGTTTTTATAATCAGGTTAGTATAGATGTTACAGCAGACGATTTAAATTTCCATTTCATAAATAAAGCAATATGTAAAATGAGTGCACTTTAAAACCGGATTAACCAACCAATTAATGCAAATATAATTAGCATTTTCAATATGAACGCCACTTTATTCCACATGAAATTGTTTACATTTGAGATTGATTTTAATCATAAAGCCGATGGCAAGATAACATAATTAAATTGTACATCGTTACGAGTTGATGGAGGTTGGTGCCTTTTGATTAACAAGATGGTATGACGAAAATATGCCTCATATGATTGAGATATAATTTATGTACCTACTTTAAAAGCTGTTTTCTCTTATTATTTTAAAAGTTTTCTCTACCTCTACCTTGTACTCTACAGTGTACTTACCAACTTATCTGTTCAGGTGGATAAAATTGGAATTAAGGCCGCTTGAGAATCTCATTCTTGTTTTAAAATCTCATTCCACTGTCCATGTATTTGTGGTCTTTTTGCTGCCAGATATTTCTAGTGCGAGTGCCGTATAATATTATGAAAATGCAGTACCGATTCCCTCGCTTAACTTGTAAAGTAGCAAAAATAAACTCTCCATCAACTGAACAGATAAAGTTGGTGGCAAATGAGGTATTATCGCTGCATTCGTAGAGATCAACTACGATAACATGGCTCGTCACTCCAAAATTCAAAACGTTTGAAAGAATATTATTTTTGTGAAAGAATTTACAAAGCGCCACCAAGACACTCAATACATATGCGCGTGCCGGACTGCTACTAAAGACGAATACTTACATCTACATACAAACTCTTTTGTAAGGATATGACTAGAGTACATTGAAACAGTAGTGGAGAGGTGAGCATGTTATTTTGTTTGTTTTACATAGTGTTGTGGATTGGTAGTCGCTTCGCACCTACTACCAATCTTAGTCTTCTAATTCTGCCATCGCGATTTCGATAGAAACACGGTCACTAACAGCCGTGGGCTTCATAAGACTGCTCAGGGTCACACAGCGGGCGATGGAGAGAGCTATGCTCGGAGTAGGTATCTCTGTGAGATCAAATCAGAAATGAGAAGATCCGTAGTAGAACGAGTTCCCAAAGCACTGCAGTGGCAATCCCACACCGGGAAGCGCAATGTTGGCAGAGCCCCCATTAGATGGACCGACGACATCAGACGAGTCGCAGGGAGTCGCTGGATAAAGGCGGCGCAAGATTGAGACCTGTGGAAATCGATGCAAGAAATCTATGTGCTGCTGTGGACGTCAATCGGTTGATAAAGAAGAAGAAGAAGGTTTCCATCAACTAAGTTTATTCGTTTTGAAGATTCTCCAAAAATTCAACAAAAGTGCACTTGGGAAATGAATCGATTAGATAGATCAGAGCATAAAATCAAATATTATATTATATCAATTTGTGAAATTTTCTCGTCAAGCGCAAAACGGTTGATCGGCAACAAAGCGAATTTCATGGTTACGAGCAGGAATTTCAGACTTTATGGCAGGAGCTCCAACAAATTCCATCGATATTTTTGTACTGAAAACAAAAACTATAAGTATTTTTGTAATAGGAATTTTTATTATTATATTATAAAAAATTGACATTATTTAATATTTATTTACCAAAAATTCATACCGAATAGTTGAGTTAGATAATTGAAAATTTCACACAACTAACACCTTTAAGGAATAAAAGATCACACCAAAGTGAAAATTACATCAGGAGAGGTTACATTTAGGCTACCTACGTTTTACCCCTAGGGGTAAACATGATATGGGAAGACTTAGTTTTTGATGAGATGAGATGAGATTTAAAATTATACCAAAATTCGTTCCTTAACTTTGATTAAAGTGGTGTTAAAACTTATTTGCGGGTCGGAAATTTGAAATTTAACAGTAACTTTAGCGCTTGTGATGGAATTGATTCTTACATGTAATAAATTAATAGGAAAGTGGCCTTATTATAATGGAAGTCTATAACAATAGCGGTCTACTGTAGAGCTTTGAATATTTTAGAGGAAATGAAGATGGACGCTCCCGGAACGGGCACTTTGTACCGGACATGGCGGAATATGGAAATCCTTTGCCAGTTATATATGAACACGTAGCTAGGTATTATTTAAATTACAATTTAAACTTGCAACCGCACATTAATCTGTAACATCTACATTCTTGGCGCTTTGATTTACTCGTAAGTAGTTATGTGCGTATACAAAAAAAATTCGTATCCGGTGAACAATTTTACAATGCAATTTTGCGTATAGAATTTTGAATAGTGAACAATGACAATTTTGACATTCAAATTCGAGTAGATCGATGACATTAGGTTGCATATACGTTGTTCAATCAGTAAGGAATACTATGTTTATTTGACCAATAGGCTTCGTTTTCAGGAATCCGTTTAGTAACGGCTTGAATAATCTAAGACTATAATATGTCATTCACTACATTCGATTATCTTACTGTGTAAATTAAAACTCGATAGGGCTTTTGCCTATGGTTGAATAAGGGTAGGTATTGGTCTAATAAAAACTGCCAGGTTCAGATCAGCCCGATAAAATCTTGACTGCATCGTCACTTGCTGCTAGGTGAGATGCTAAGTAATGGAATAGGCATGATGACCGATTTTGAAAAACTGTTGGAAGATGTTCGGAAGTATCTACTAAAAAAAAGGGTTTGGAGATAAAATTGCCATTTCAATTTTAAGTTTTAAAATTCACGCAAAAACGCTCGACGGTGTCATGGCGTCTTTCGTGACGTCATCTCTATGTTTTTTGATAGTAAATTGTCAAAGTTTGATCATAGATGTGACGTATCGCTCTGATTGGTGTTGAGTCCAATACGGTGGACTGCTGTTTTAATAGTTTTATTTTATCAAAATAAATATCGTTCTCACTCAACATAGAAAAATAAATACATTTTTTATAATCCATGAATCCTATTTCATTAGATAAATTCATAATTTTATTGATCCTTGGTTACTGTTATCATGCCTATTCGGTGCCGATTTTCACCAACCATACCTATATCATCCCCTAAGTAGGAGTCTCTTTACGTAGGTAGCCCCTGAATACAATCCCCTATCCAATACCGTTATCACCATTAGGTGTTTCCTAAAGTTTCGTGAAAATTAAATTGAAATAAAGCGTCACCTAACTTACCTTAGGTAGCCCGTAGAAGTTAGCGAACGCTGGAGAAAATGGGCATTAGACGACTACGGTAAACAAAATTCGGTAAACAAAAATGTTATATTTTGTGACCAAAAGCACACTAAACACCCGGCACCACGTCGGTAGTCACCTTTTAGAAGTATATTACTGGCTTTACTTTGTGTTCACGGTGCGTGTAATTATTTCCGTCACGCCTTAACCTTGTTTACCTGCGACTATTAGTCTGCCATCCTAAAACAGGCTTAGCTATAGAAGAATAAAGCAACGGAGTTGGGATATTTAAACCAGAACTATTATTATTATTCATTGGAAAGAATGTACAGTCAGACTGGGAATATTTGGTAAAAATCGGCCAAGTGCGAGTCGGGCCTCGCTCTTTTAGGGTTCCGTTAAAAAAAATTAAATTAAAAGATTTCCATCTACCCACCTACCCATAATTTTTTTAATTTAATTTAATTTTTATTATTTGTTGTTATAGCGGCAATAGAAATACATAATATGTGAAAATTTCATCTGTCTATCTATTACGGTTTACGAGATACAGCCCGCTGACAGACGGACGGACGGACGGACGGACAGCGTAGGCTTAGTAATAGGGTCCCGTTGGTACCCTTTGGGTACGGAACCCTAAAAACTCCTTAACGGACAGTAGATCAATCGCGACCAGTGTAATGGATCAGTTTGCCATGAAATACATGTACATGACGCGGTAAGTCTTGGTTCTAACTAATAAATTTCGTGCTCACGGTAAGTATAATAATTATTATGTTTACGGCTTCCCTTATTTAAATACCATCGTTATTATAATTTATGGAATTCGTTATTTAATTAGGTACTATAGGTAACAATTACTCAAACTTATATTTTAAAAGTCTCCACGACTTGTCTGTAGCTAGGCCATTGCGTAGCTTTGTCAGTGGTCTTCTGTCTGGAGCTAGGTCTACAATTTCTTCTCGGTGCTTTCATCAGATATTATATATGTATTTTGAGGGAGTGTAGTGAGTAGCAACCCACTCAATTAATTATTTCCGATTTATTTAAGAGGGCCTTGCAATAGCTTGTCATAGCGTAGCTATATCAGTGATAAAAGTCTTAAAATAAGCGGCAGCTGTCTGGGTCACAGAACTTAATTCTAAAATTACCTCTTTGCTTCCGTCAGTAAGATATATAAAGGAGTTCAGAATTGTGACCTGTCCAATTAACTCGTTAACCCTGATTATACGAACTACTCAGGAACTACTGTCCTTTGCTAAAATTTGCATAGTAACTTTCTTCCAGTTACCTGCTTACTTAGTGAATTTTAGATCATAGGAAATCGCCCGGACGCTGTTTTCGTATACTAAAATATGACGTTTAAATAAAATGCAAATTCAAAACAATATTTGCTCGTTTTCACTAACCGTACCAAAACCATTCCCTAAGTAAGAGTCCCCTAAAAACGCAAATCTACCTTATCATACACAAAAAAATTTTCACCTACCTATGCTACATTAGACCATGAAAATTGTTGAAAGTCAGTGAACTAGGGCATTAAGGGGCCGCTGAAATCTGAATATGATTAAATATTCTCCTTTTGCCTCCAAGTAAGCATTAAGCTTTTGCTTAGGTATTGCAGGTACGACAATAAGGCGACGCGCGATTTAAAGAGCTTTTAATAATTATTATTTATTGAGTTTTATGTTTAAAGTTCAATTAACACGATTGTATTGGTACACTGAATTATAGGTAATTAACTTATCTATTCATTAACTACACAACCGTGAAACGGTCCGAAATTAAGGAAACACGACATTGACATATTGTTCCGTTGAAAAACAGACTCCATCAACACCATAACGAGTCCAACATAGCGCTACAAATAACACTAAATGCAACTGAAAAAATAATGGGTCGACCACCCGTAGGTACCTACTACCTACCCTTAGTGTCAGTTTACCTGTCTCGATATTACCAGATTTTGAATATCGAAACACTACAACTCAATAGTGAAATCTACGGTAAAAGCACAGCGTTAAAGTCGATTATATTTATTTTACAAAGTTTTCGCTTGGGGGCTGGTTTTTTATGTGTTGATGAGCTCGAAACATAAAGCAATGCCACAAAATAGCAAAATAGTTTAAATTCACTAAACTCTACTTTTAGTGTTTCGAAATTCGAAACGTATAGTACTACAGCTCTCTAATTTACCATCGACCGTCGAGCACGTCCAAACATACTCGATGATGGTACATACATTTCTAGGAAAGCGTCACGAAACTAAACACGCGATTGTTTGACTTTGGACGGCGTGCTTATGAATTTGCTGGACCGTGAAAGCAATGCTATTTGAATTATTATACTTTGTTGTTATAGCGGCAATACACACTCTGTGAAAATTTCAACTGTGTAGCAATTACGGTTTACGAGATACAGCCGCTGATAGACGGACGAACGGACGGACGGATGGATGGACAGCGGAGGCTTAGTAATAAGGTCCCGTTGGCACCCTTTGCATACGGAACCCTAAAAACAGCCTTTGACTCTGATTTCTACTGATGGTAATTGACGATGCAGACGAAGATGGTAACGGGCTAACTGAGAAAGGATATGGCGGTGTAAATTAAACCCATGCCAAAATTGAATGAACCGGAATCATTTTGGTTGCTGGTACATTCAAAGATCGATTTCAAAGTTTTCAATTAACTGGTTTACATGCAGCACATGCGCGCCAATAGGACGACTAATGTTTTTGATATTCAAAGCTGACTGGCTCTTTTTCTGACCAATCGCAGCCCGCCTGTAAACAGAACTAAAGAAGTTCTGTAAAAATTTTGAAAAATTAAAATTAATGGATTAAATGGTGAGAAGAACACCAAAAAACGGATTTTATCAGATTGACTCACTTCTTACTACCAAAAATTGAATTAGGCCGACGAAAGTTGCACATACTTACTTTGATTTTCGCTCATGTATTAGGTATATCTAAGGTAGGTAATAAAAAGGTATATCTCGCCTGTAATAGAGGTTGATATTACTTAAATAAATATTACTTGGTTCTCGATTGTCGTTGCAGTAGGTATAATAATATGATACAAACAGGGTTGTATTGTATTCTGCTCAAATTCATAATCGAGTTGAGGGTAGCCCATGCTAACGATACAATAACGCAGTGAAAACAATATCCTCCCACCCCATACCAACATAAAGCGGTGACATCCCATTCCAATATTAGGAGGCGACCAAACACGTACAAGGGACAAGAATTGAGCGATATTAAATTAGCCCCAGGTTTACCCGAGTGAGAAATAGGTAAATACTGAACGTTCGTGTGTGTACTTTATTAAAAACCCATGGAATGCGAAAAAAAGCCTCAATAGTCCAATGAGTAAAGAGACGTGAAAACTGAAAGGTCTACGGTTCGATCAACACCCGTTGCACTGGTGGCGTACCCACTCCTCACACAAGCTTTCCGCTTATTTGGAGGGGATAGGAGAATATTAGTTAGGGTCAGCATAGCTAATGACCATCCTACTATACTAAATCTGCTAACGAATAAAAACCCTTCATTCAAATCAGCCATTAGCAATCACCAGAAGGACGAAAGACGCCCAAAAAATAACAACAATCGCAAGACAAAAAAGCGTCCACGTTCGCAGCTGCGTAATCCAAAAGAGAGCAAATGCAACCTTATAAGCGTGACCGAAGTAATGAAGGTCACAATATTGTGTGACTTAATAACACTCTTGCAACGTGACTGTATGTCCTTGTTGAAACGTGTTGAAAGAAAATATTTCGCTGTCGTTTATCAGATTTCAGATATCATAATATGATTCGTTTTGTATTTGTTCGTTGCCTGACTCAGTTCGTTCGTTCTGTTATGCCCTGGTCCTATCCGATCACACTTGACCCTTTTGAGTGGAACCCATCCATTTCAGTCAGTCTGTTCTCGTTTCATATATAAATATACAGATATATTACTGCGTTTCTTATTAATATTCAAAAGGTTATGGGCCCAGGTATTCTGAAAAAAGTAGTTTAACTTAACATGTGCAGCCTAAGTTCGTCATGCTCTCTTTAAAGATTTCTGTGGTGGTGTGTGATGCGGGTTGTTACCCTCAAATATGGTTGAGCGAAGCAACGGCTGGATCATGCGTCATGCTCGTGAACGGGTGCCACACGGGCAAGGCTACTTTGTCTGCCCGTTTAAACATGTATTGAATTGCAAGTATGCATTTTTGGAATTTCCCTTCAATGTGGAAACTGCATACACTGTATACTACTTTTTGGAATTTCCCTTCAATGTGGAAACAGTATAGTACCTATTGTAATCTTTATTGAAAAAGAGCAATCGCCGAGTTCGAGAATCGAGTTTCTTGCTGATTCTTCTCAGTAGGAAGGGCATTCCAAAGCAGTGGAAGATTCATTTGACGATTCCAAATCAGTTTATTTGAACAAAAAATATTTCTGTTCTACTCAATAACTTTTTATTTAACTTTAATTTCTTTCTAAGAACGTAGCGTCCTTATATAGAACAAATGAGTATTAATATTTAGTTACCTAGTGCCGCCCAGTACTAAACTTCAGAGCGCCTACCCACAGGCCACGTTTTCGCATAGGCGTGGCGTTGCGCGTCGCGCGGCGCGTCGCTCGCTCGCTCTCGCTCGCCCTCATACCTTGGCCATATCGCGCGACCGCTCACGCGACTCGACGCGCCGCGCGAAGCGCAACGCCACGCCTATGCGAAAACGTCGCCGTAGTCTTAACTCACCCGCTGGCGTAGAAGCAACCTCGCCAATATTTCACGATGATCTATATCCTCTATTAGGGAGGAATTTCAAGCGAAACTCAAGACGTTACGTGAAACTGTTTAATCTTGCCACATTAATAAAAACTGAGATTCTGCTGTGGCGATGTGAAGCAGGATTTACGAGTAGCTTTGTTATTTTTAAATAAATTACACGAACAATTTGCTACCTTTCTGAAAACTACTCGGGCGAAAGTTTATTTTATTAAAGCAGTTGGTTCAGCAATTTTTTATTGAATATAAAATAAAATAACGAAATCGCTCCCGCACATTTAAAAAAGTAAAATGATTTTACGTAGATTTTTCCATCTAAAACCTTAAATGAATTGGTTTGAAATTGAATAAACTCCACGATGATCTCATATTTGTATCGTTGATGCCTACTGAGCCTAACTTAGTTTTTTTTTTAATAAAATGAAGTAGTAAATATTTTCCTAGGTATTATAATTCCTTACACAACAAAGTTATTCATGAAGAACTAAAATCATCTCACAAAACTTCTCTCTTCTGCCTTAGTTAGAGCAGCTAAGTTCCAAACTTTACGACGTATCGCATAAAAGCAACATTTTATGTCTAAATATTTCTAAAACCTTCACTTTACAGCATAACCTTAAATCATGACTTTATAGTTGCAAAAGTATTAAAATTGACACCGCACGACCAGCGGCATCCATAATGTAAGGTTTTAAAGGCGAGTTAAAAAAACAATGTATACATTCTAGCATAGTCATCTTTTCAAGCGTCTGACCCTAGTCACAACAACCCGACGCTTTACCGAGGCAGATAAGGCAGGCTTTCTATGCACCTACACTCATTAACTCCGCCAAAGTAAAGGCGCTAGTTAACTATGCATGTATCGTGTTTACATCTCCTTTCAGTCTTCATGGTCCGCACTTAAGCTTAAGTTCATAGCTTACATTCGACTAGAAGTTTGCTATACACTGTTTTGCAAAGGTAAAATGGATGTCACATTGTGTGTGTAACTTGCATACAAAGTATACACAAGGACGACACAAAATGTCAGCATCTTCAGTCGAATACAAGACAAAATTGTTAACTGTTCAATTTATTTATATGATGAATAACGTCTAAACATGTTTTACTTCCTCTTATTTTTTATCAACGTCCACAGCTTGCCAAAGGTCTCTTGCATGGACTTCCACACATGCCTCGGTCTTGTGCCACATGTATCCAGAGGCTTCCTGCGACTTTTCTAAAATCGTCGGTCCAACTAAAGGGGGTTCTACCAACACTGCTATCTGGTGCGATTCCTTGAAAATAATTATCATTGTTTTACTTATTCATTTATTATTTTATCAAGCATCTATGTCGTGTGACGGTTGATCTATTTTATCTGAAATAATTTTTGGCTCCTATAGAAGTCGCTGCGGCAGGAAAAAGAGATTCTACTGGACGCAAAGTAATTGAAAAAGGTTTTTGACTAAAAACTTAAAGTTTTAAACAAAAATGCCATAGTGTGATCTTTCACTTGCTGCAAAATACTTATCTTGTTGACATCTCCTTTCAACGTTGTCCACGTCTCGGGTGAAGTGAAGGCTTGCACAGCCTCTATCGGGCGCTGCACGCTGTTTCGATTCATTCCCGTTCACCTTTGAAGGCGATGCTTATTCAAAGAGCGGTGGTCAAAGGTGCTTTGATATTTTGGTTTTAAAGCCAGAACTACAATATTTTTAATAGATCGTGACATATCTATCTAAATATTGATGATGGCAAAAATAAATAATTGCATTTATTGTTGACGAAAAGATATATTAATAGCATATTGTAGGAACGTGTAGGTACGTGTAGGCAGGAAGCACATTTAAGAACAGTGGTTCTTTTTGCTCGCAAAGCCATACATTTTACACGACAAATCTCAATACGGTATGTTGTCCGCTAGTAAATCTTAAAAATGAAAAAAATACGAATAGGTACTAGTATGATACCTAAGTAATGCATCAACTTATTATTACTTACTATCGAAATAAAACCACCCATAAAACTAAATATTTCAGATAAAGTCAGAAAGTGGGATATTAATGTGTATTGTGCACGTATTAATTTTTTGTCGGGAGTCATAATACACAATTGCAGTCAAATAGCCGAATATAACGCCCACTGAAGATGTTAAAAATAAAGTATTCGACCGTTCTCATAATTTATTACGCTCAATATATTCCCATAAGTATTAGACTTTATCATCCGAAAATTGCATTTTTGGAGAACAACGTATTTTATAACGTCGTTCGCTCAAATATTTGCCTTACAAATTGGAAGCCGATCTAATAAAGAGGGAATTAAAAAGGATAAAATTAAATTCGATTGCATTATCATCCGAGGATCGTTTCGGAATAGGCCCCAAAATTACAGCACCCATATCACCGTTATAAACGCTTTCGCTCGGTCCATTTTGTAACCCTATCGGCGTCCATTAGTAAGTGGGAGGTTAATAAGATTCTTTGTTGGGGGCTCTCGACGCTTTCACAATTTTGCCCTGAATGCACCTTATCTCGGGGGTTGTTTGCTCATCGTCTCGGTAAAAGACCCACCATTTTTGCGCCGGCCGCCAATTTTTCTAGCGTTAGTTGGTAATTACGAACGCAACCCGAGATAGCATCTGAAGTGGGCGCTTTGAATATGCTTTACTTTACGCGAGAGCTATTTAGTAGCTGTATAATATTCAGAGAAGTTTCTCCATAGTGCACTCCATACAAACGCAGTTTAATTATTATTATTATTTGAGCATTTATCTTCTTCTTATTCTTTTCAACCAATAGATGTCTACAGCTGGACAAAGGTCATTGTATGATCTTGTACATGCTTGGGATTTGCGGGTATCCAGCGGCTTTGTACAACTCGTTTGATGTCGTCAGTCCACCTAGTGGAGGGCTAATGTGATACAAATAATAATACAAATGAGCTTTCCAGTGCGGGTTCGCCATTCCACCACCTTGGGATCATTACAACCATCGTAGTAGTAGAACATTAATTAATGAAACTCTTTGTTTTGTAGACGAGCTCTAGAAAGTAGCACCTGTGTTCACAGTTTGTCAGAAAGCTCTAAGTTTCACATGGCGAGTAGGAATAGGTAGACGATTTTAAAAGTTTGTAACCACCCTTAACTTATCTGGATGATCTTGTCGATCAAATTCTAACTTGATCCCTTCGATAGGCCACTTCAGGCTGAAATGAAAAATTAATGGTGTGGAAGTAACGCTCTTAAGAGCAGACGCAAACGAGCCACTAGAGACATCCAAAATGCTGCTGCTCAAATTTTCATCCATTTATGGCATTAAGTCAAACAGTAGTATCGTTATTGAATTTAAGTTGATGTAAAGGTGCACGAAAAATATATTCTGGCTTTCAAGGTCCACACGTCATGTGGAATTAATAAGAATCTTCACTGACACAAAAATATATATCGGAATACATAAAAATATACCGAAATTTCAAAACTTTCATGATCATTGATCATTCCACCAGCTATCGCCAACGGCAAAGTTTTATTTAATAATATAATAATGGTATTCGTTCTTCGGCCGATGTGCACAGCTCTATCCGGGATAGACTATACCTCTCTCACGGCACATAAGTCTACCGGAAAGTGCGAGTAAGAGAACTAACAATCTTGGCGAAATAAAACACGCCCTCTGAGTGCAACTACGTGTCATAACGAAAAATTGAATTGAAATGAACAATCAGTGTCAGTTGCGCACCACTTAGGAGCATTTGACTTCAGTTCGCGAACAACGTGCATTCGAATTTTGGTCCGTTTGTGATGAGCTTTAGATAAACGAGGGATAATAGATTCCAACAGTCTTTAAAATTCCAGGATCGATTTTGTTTTATTACGAAGTTACGCCTTAATTAGTGAAAACAAAGGATACGAATAAATTCAAATTACAAAAATGTAAAAGAATCGACCTACATATTTTTTTTTTAATAATACAAGCAGCATTTAATATTTCAACAATAAAAAGCATCATCGGATATTCCTAACGTTCGTAATGACAACATATATATTTTGTATATATTTTATCTTTGTTCGTAATATACCTAGATACGCTGTAAGTCGATTTTCAATAGATAGGCTGTCTTTCAAAGATTTCAATGGTATACCTTAATAGTCATCGGTGCGAAATCAGAGTGATTCACCTAGTTTTAAAATAAGAATGACTATCCAAGTTGAAATTTTTCTATTACTCGAGATTGAAAGGAAATCTTTCTTATCACAAGCGGTTATTGAAGTAGGATTAATATCTACGATTGGCTGGTGTGGAATCGCGTTATATAGAATTGCTGAAGTATCTACAGACATGCCAACTGATAACTTCAATGTTGGTCGCAACCTCAAAGTATTATTAATACTCAAAGGTCTTAACCGAAGTGTTAGCATGACTTTAGGTTGGATTCTTATACCATCCACAGGCATACCGACTTAGAACTACAATGTAGCCTGTAAAGGTCGGTAATTTTCGGGTCAAAAATCTATAAAGCACAGTAAATTATTTAAAATGTAAATAATTATAAAAGTGCATGACGTTAAACAAACATTGACATTTTTAAACTTAAGAAGGAATAACGATTTACATAGAATTTTAATTATTATTTACCTTGATTAGGACTGAATACTTGATCATTGGCTAATGTTGTTGCTTTTGAATAAAAAGGGGTTCTTAATATTTTGTACTATACTTTAGATACCAATGTCTGACTGCCAAAAAAACGCTTTAGTACGCGTCAAGATTGGACGGGATTTTCAATTTCACTCACTAGGTTGGAACGGATCGACTTGTTGGCGCATCTGTAGATGGCTTAGCACGAAACATCCTTTGTGGGGTATTCAATTTCTTGTTTTTTAGAGCACATTGCTGTGTGGCAAGTGCTGCCAATATATCTGATTAAAGTGGTTTAAAACTCAACACTGGATGCGCTTTCTCGTGTATTGTTGGCTGGCAACTAATAAGTTGGAAATTGAAAATGCTACCCGTATTTTACAGTGGGACAGTGAAAAGATTGCTTGATCTCACTGGTCACACGTTGAGTGAAATATTTTATTGCTCCCTTATCTGTTATCTGACAAAATCCCATTCCATCGCTAGCTTTGATAGGTAATATATAAAGGTGAAGTGAGTTTTAAACTTGACAGTGGTTTCATATTTGCGCCTTTTGGTGTAGAGACCCTGGGGCCGTGGGGCCCGGAGGCTCGCGCACTTTTTTTAGAGATATCAAAAAGAGTGATCGAGTCTACCGGGGATCCAAGAGCTGGCAGCTACCTTGGCCAAAGGATTAGCTTGGCCATCCAAAGAGGTAATGCTGCCAGCATCTTGGGTACTATGCCACACTGCGGTGGCTTGGATGGGGTTTTAGATTTTAATTAGTTTTTATTTTAGTTTTAATTTTAGAGTAAATTTAGGTTTTTTATTTCTTTCTTGTTAGGTATTTATATTGTTTGTTGTCATAACATGTACCCTTAAATTAAATCAACCTCCCCCAAGGTGAAGTTGTTAACGTGAATTGAGATTTTTTATTTATTATTATTAATATTATTATCATCTATAACACGTAGATAGATTTCGTCAGGGGAGGAGAAAAATATTTCTAATGGCAAATTAATTATTATCATTCAACTCCATTTTGAATCATACTTATTTATGATACCTACGGATGGAATTATTTTAGCGAAAAATTAATCTTAGTAGGTATTTTTTTTCTCGTTAAAGTATTCAGTACTTAACTATAAAAATTAATACTTATTTGCATATCTTGTGGGGGATAGTGACTCAAAATTTTATTTCTAATACAAAATTTTAATCAACCTCTCGGATTCTGAGCCTTTGGGTTTGAGGATCATAAATATGCATGAACTTTAATATAATTCAGACAATTGTTATTGTTTAGAATACAATCCCGCTATAGATGAAATATTCCCTCTCGAAGATTATTATTTTTGAAGCTTTTAATAGTTATTATGGTATAAATTAATTCACGTTTTTCATTAAATTATTATCTATCATTAAAACTACCTTTTTTAAGTATTTATATGAATAGTTATTCACTTTAAAATGTTACTTTCTTTGAAAAAATGATTTAATGATTGACTAATACGAAAATTAACCCAATAATCTTTTTGGTTGATCTGGGTTTCGAACCCGAAAACTCATGGTTCTCAGCCAAATTAGACTAATAAATATAAGCTAATAATGAATTAATAGGTTCGACTAGGTAACTATATTAATATGTATTTATTCTGTAGAAAAACATAAACTAAAACATAAACATTTATAGGACGTGCACATAGACAGATAATCTCTAAGGAACATTTGCTCTAAAAGGCTGTCAGAATAATGGGGCCAAGATAAAATGCAGAATTAGGTGCTTTTAAAACTTTGACATTTCTTCTTTCATTCATTTAATTTTTTTTTTTACAATGATAATGTTTTAACATACTGTGTCAATTTCACCATTGACGAGTTATAATAACGTTTAACCAAGAAATGAACGTTTACATTTTGGCAGAATTTCAATACAAAAACTGTCAAATATTCAAACTTATTCCTCGGTTAAACGCTACTAACGTTTAAACGTAGAATAAAATTCACGTCATTGAACGTGAACTTTATACTTAGGTAAAAAGTTACTCGGCGTTAGTGACATTGGTACCAAGAACACTGCTAGGTAGGTACATTTTTTAGATTTGCAAGTCAAACTAGATAATATGATTGTAATCTGTAAAAAAAAGTTATTCACTCATAAATTTTAATGTATGAAGACTAAATCAAGCTCGATAGCTTTCCATTCTCCAATCCTGAGGACTTATTTACTCGGTGACGCGTTATTAGCATTTAGATTATCTCCACCAACGCACGTCGTTTCTCCCAGTATGCTCTATACGCTTATGAAGTGATTGGCTGAGACGTTCATCTGGAAATGTGAACTAAATCTGCCAAAGGTATGTATAGGTAGGTAGCTATGGATAGGGAGTTGATGGCAGGTAAGATTGATGCCCGTTTTCATCAACGTTCCCTAACTTTTAAGGACTAACTATGCTAAGTTAGGTAGCTCTTACTGACAATTCGTTTTCGCCAATCTTTAGGCAATATCTAAACGTGAAAATGACATGAGATAAGGCGACGAATTAGGGGGCTACTTTGGTATGTTGAGAGACTCCTAACTTAGGGATAATAAATAATTGTGTTTCGCATTTTAATACTTTTACATATGCAATTTTTTTTATTTTTTTTCCATCAGTAATAGTTAAATGTAATTTTAAGAAAAATATGAACAAATGATTACTAACTGAACTATAAGTCGCGAAGCTGGAGTTGAAATGGGCACATAGTCTGAAGAACTGATGGTCGTTAAGGTCCCAAGGTGCTGGAGTGGCGACCCTGCACTGGAAAGCACAGTGTTGGCAGACCCCCCACTAGGTGGGCCAACGACATCGGACCAGTCACAGAGAGCCGCTATAGACACAGACGGCGCAAGATCGAGGCCTGTGGAACTCCATGCAAAAGACCTTTGTTCGCAGTCATCTATCGTAACGACGTCTAGCGGTCGATAAAGAAGAACTAAAACTGATTTGACTTTAGCTAGTCCCTTCCACGTTAAAAATATAAATGTTTGTACCTACTAATAGTTACTCTGAGGTTTGTACAGTGTCAGGGGAAAAAGATCGCATAACAAGAACGCACTCACCGAACGATACCCCTGTCAATATCCCCACGGGGGATGAGCCTTATTGTTATTTTACTTCTTAAATTGTTATAATGCGATCGTTACTGACACGCGGCGTGCCATTTGCATAAGCGAGGTTCGGCGCGGCTGCGGCGGCGATAAAACCGCTCGACCCGCGTCGAACTTATGAACGCAATTAATGAACGGAATGATACAACAACTTCACGGAATTACCCTTTTTGTATGGGGGTTAGAAGCAGTGATAGCCTAGCTGTTAGGACTGCGGTCTCCTATTCGGGGGGACGCGGATTCACTCTTTTGACTCTTTGGAGTTATGTGCGTTTAAAAGCAAGTACCTGGGTGACCGAGCTTTGCTCGTTTTTTTTGGTAAATCGTGTTTTTTGGAAATTATAAATATTTAGAAAAATAAATAATAAAATAATAAATGAGAATAATAATAAAATTCATAGGGGAAAAAATAATCGTCTGAACTCGAAACGGGGTCTTCTGGTATCGGGATCGCCCGATTTCCTAACTGAGCTATTGGAATTTTATAGATGATGGCGAAATTTACCTTAGTACTCTAATGATATTGTAAGGGTTTTTTCATTGCCTGAAAACATGGAAAAAACGACGTTTTCTAAAAATGAAACCTAGCTCGATCGATTTATCGCCCCCGAAACCCCCTGCATACTAAACTTCATGAAAATCGTTGGAGCCGTTTCCGAGATTAAATATCACATGCTTCAATGGTGAAAGAAAACATCGTGAGGAAAACTGCACCTCTGAGAGTTTTCCATTATATTCTCAACAGTGTGTGAAGTCTAACAATTCGCATTAGTTCGGCCTGGTGGACTATGGGCCAATAACCCTTCTCTGAGAGGAGACCTGCGCTCAGTAATGAGACGTTTATTGGTTGCTGATGATGTATGCAGATTAGCCCATACAAAATATTTTTTACAACGGGCATCACTTCAGCATTAATTTTCGATTAAGAATTTTTATTGACGCCGGAAACGCTTAACGCCACGTGCGAAAAAATGGCTTACGAGTGATCTTATTACTCTCGTGTACCTAATATGTGCACCCGAACATATTGGAATAAGTAAAAAGATTTCGTATTTGATCTTTACGACAGCCAAGGCAAAGATATTACAGACGTGACTATGTTCGTCTTGATTGCGAACCTATTTGACAAAAAAAAAATTTGCGCCACCGCAGACTTTGATTTGCATTTTAATACGCTTAAGGGGAATGAAGCTGTCACATTGTGCTACAGTGAAGCGGCGTAGACCAGCCTTGTATCGGTTAATCATGAGCCGCGAATGGGACGTTTTCCAATTAAATTAAACGTTACAAAAAATTAAAGATAAAAGACAGGCTTTTATTATTTTTCTTCTTCTTTATCAACCGATAGACATCCACTGTTGGACAAAGGCATCTCGCATGGTTCAAAATATTCATAGGTCTCAATCGTGCGCCACCTGTATCTAGTAGCTACCTGCAAATCGTTTGATGTCGTCGGTCCACCTGGTGGGGGGTCTGCCAACACTGCGATTTCCTATGCGGGGTCGCCACGTGAGCACCTTGGGACTCTTAACCCCTCGCGCGTCGAACGCGCCAATTGGCGCGCCAAATTTTTTGTTCTTGAGTGTCGGACGCGCCTATGTGGCGCGGATTCTGTCATGTTGTCTTTGGCAAATGGATGCGTTTAACATAAGCTGTATTTTAAAATGTGTGTAGTCGGAACGTATTAGTTGGTTGTCAAAGAATGACATTACATCAAGAATGTTGGGTACACGTTTCCGAACAATTTGTATTTGCCCCATAATTTGCCCGCTCAGGTAATGGCCGCCTCGGTTTCGTTGTTTGTTTTGAATTGCAAAAAGTTGTTTTGGTGTGAAATAAACCAGTTTCTAATCAAATAAAAGGTACATATTCATAGGTGTTAGTTTATATTATGTAATTTAAGTGCCAGTGTTCGAAAATATTATCACAAAATTAGTGAAAAGTGAGGAAACATGACCAAGTTTATGGTGTGTTTTGCCAATTACGACTTTATTATCGTAAATATATTTTACTGAGCTTTTACGGAGATTAACAAATTTATATTCGAGTAGGTAATTTCATAACGAACAAAACGGTATAACATACATGTAAAAACCTTGCAGCATAATCGAGAAATATGAATTTTACAAAATGTATGCAAAAAAAATCGAGTCATGGTCGATACCCCGCGACGCGTCGAGCGCGCGGTAGTTATCCGGGCCCGACGCTCGATGGGTTAACCAACATCAGTTCTTCGAATTATCTGCCTCGCCCATTTCCACTTTAGCTTCGCGACTATTTATTTAATTAAGTACCTTAAAATCAAGGTTGATTGGTTGATTCATGGCAAGAGACTCTCAGCCAATATGAGGTGATTGCAATCGACAAACTGTATGATTTTTAAACTATCACCACATCTGACTACCGCATTTAGACGAAAGAGTAGTAATATAGCCACAATTTGTTTTATTACTAGATAGGCTTGCGGTTGACGACAATAATAACGCTAGAGAGCACTGATGACGTCTAAGTTGGAGCACGCTTGCCTAGAAGATGCCTATTCACTCTTGCCTTGACGGTACTCACATTACAGGTGGCAGGAAACACGGATGCTGGAAGGGTGTTTCACACCTTAGTGATTCGTTTAAGAAACGTTGAAGTAAATCAGTTTGATTCACATTTGATTTGCGTGAAATACGAAACGTCGACCATATCTAATTTATTTTTATCCGGTTCGTGTGTAATCAAAGCTCAAAATTTAATTTGGCCGAAGCCATTTTAGCATCTCATTATAATAAAGCAGTGGCAACATAATTATGCAGGCTAAGGGTACGGCGACGGGGTACTAAAGACCCCGAGACACGGATGCGATTTTTGGTACGAGTTTTATGTTAATATAACCTTCCCTATGCTAATGACTGAATACGAGACGTGTTCGCGGGGACCACACGCTCTTCTAACCCAACATTTACGCTTTTGTTGTGGGGGCTTCTACACATGTTCGAATCAAACCAGAGTAACGATAAATTGTTGTACAGTACCTAATGAAAGTAATCGGCTTTGCTACAGCTGTCCACAAGATAGATAAGCTGCGTATTAAAACACTCGATGTTTTGACAAGAGCAACTGCTGAGTTTCTTCCCGGCTATTAGTAGAACTTCATCCAGTACCATATTCAAATGCTAGTTCGTATGTCTACTGTCTAGATACCTCCTGCTAACTTCACTTACTAATGTCATGATGTTTTAACATAAATAATTTGGAGCGAAGTTAGAAGGATCTGCGCTTATCAACATTTGAAAATTCTCATAACTATACCTATTCATTTGTTTCATTCAAACGCTTTAAGAACACTTTTAGAGCCCAGAACCTTAACTGTTTCCAGTAGAAACAGTTACGCCTAAATATTTGAGTACATAGTTTATGCCCAGCTTTACAAATAACGATGTTTTTCAAATAGCTATTTAGGTAGGTACACATAGCCTATACTTATAACGTAACGTCCATAAATGCGGCTTTTATTACCTTAATGTTATGTTTTTAGTTTTTTTTATTTAACGCACTTGTAATTGACATTTTATGTAAGTCGTATTCGTATAGTGCCACCCTAAAATAACAGTTGTAACTTATGCTGTTATTTGGCGAGATGGAATAACTATTACCAAATAAAATTTTTGAAAGTTGTGAAAACTCATTTTATTTTTACTTGTGATTACATACCGAATTGTGTGATACATATCGAACCTTTTAGTACTACTTTAGTAGGTACTGAAAAGATAGGAAATAATACTTATTTTATTATACATAATACAAGTTAAATACTAACATGCTTCAACGGGGAAAGAAAGTCTGTGAGGACACCTGCACACCTGTAATTCTTTCTCGAAGGTGTGTGAAGTCCGCCAATCCGCAGCGTGTCAGTGTGGTGGACTATGGCCTATAACCCTTCTCTGAGAGGAGACCTGCGCTCATTAGTCAGCCGTTGATGGGTTGCTGATGATGATGATGATGATGATGATGATGATGATGATGAATGTAAGCTATATTTCAACGATATAATGCAAACACTGGTCTATAAATCTGAGGTGCGATTGTCTAAAGTTATTCCATTGATCGTAATCGTATTCGATGACATTAGCGTCTAAGTAAAATAAACCATAACAGCATGAATTAGAGCTCAATTTCGTGTATGCATTCTTATAAGTTTACGTAATGTACAATACGCAGTACGCTCCATAACGCTCCTATTATAATCGGTTGGACTGAATTCGTGACTAAATCAATACACTCAAAGATTATTTTACTTTGACGCTAATATCATCGAATACGAATACGATCAATGGAATAACTTTTAGACAATTGATACCTTGGTCTGACGCACTTTAAATGAGATTAATAATGTACACCACTAGCCGATCTAATTACAAAAAAATTAATTCAGTGGTAATTATTATTACTTCATAATTTTCTTTTTCAATCTAATTAATTATATAATTACTGTGACAATCAGATACAAGTGTCCTTTTCCCTTGAGAATTCTAAAGTTTTAATGGTATGGTATCTCCCACAAAATACGTATACTAATTACTGTGCTGAATATAAAAGTAATAATTATTTAGACTTTAGGAGACTCAGTAAAGCAAGCATACCGTTTGGAAACAATGACGTCCGGAGAATTGTACCTTCCGGGCCGCAAAGAAGTGTCCATAATCCTACTAATATTATAAAGGCGAAAGTTTGTGTGTATGTTTGTTCCTCCTTCACGCAAAATCTACTGGATGGATTTGGCTGAAATTTGGAATGGAGATAGATTATACCCTGGAATAACACATAGGCTACAAATTATCCCGGAAAAATGCAAGGTTCCCGCGGAATTTTGAAAAACCACTGATAGATGGCGCTGATTGTACTTAAATCACGCTTACATTATCCGCAGCATCGAGAATAAGTAAAAAATTCCAATTCAACAATCAAGTTGGATAAACACAGTTATTGAAGTTTTTCATTATCAATAGAAAATTTCTTAGGGATTAGGGATGGATTACGAAATAAATTATACAAATAGTACAAGGTATCGATTTGTCCAGTCATAGTGAGTACATTGCTAGATATTATAATGACTGATCATGTGTAGATCCTATCCTATCCTATTATTCCTATTAATATTATAAATGCGAAAGTTTGTGAGGATGGATGTTTGGATCGATGGATGGATGGATGGATGGATGGATGTTTGTTACTCTTTAACGCGACAACGAATGAACCGATTTTGCTGAAATTTGGCACAGACATAGAATATAGTCTGGAATAGCACATAGGCTACTTTTTATCCCGGAAAAGCAAACAGTTCCTGCGGGATAGCATCGCTATTTTTTACGCATTTATCCTCAAATTAGGCGCCAACGGAGTTACAGATTGACGTGGTTTATTGGATAGGCATAGTTGAGGACTTGAAAAGTGACAAAGGCTACTTTTAATCCCAGGAAAACAAACAGTTCCCGCGGGATATTCGTATGCTACTTTTCACATATTAATCCTTCAATTATGCGCCAACGAAGTTACAGATTGACGTGGTTTTTTTGATAGGCATAGTTGAAGACCTGAAAAGTGAAAAGGCTACTTTTTATCCCGGGAAAACAAACAGTTCCCGCGGGATATTCGTATGGTACTTTCACATACTTATCCTTCAATTATGCGCCAACGGAGTTTTAGATTGAAGTTTTAGATTATTTTTTAGCGCAGGTAAAGTTAAGGGCCTGAAAAGTGACATACATACACACATACTGTAGTAGTAGGTATGTATGAATGTATGTATGTATGTATGTATGGAATGCATGTATGCATGTATGCATGTATGTATGTATGTATGCATGTATACATGTGTGCATGTTTGCATGTATGCATGTATGTATGTATGTATGTATGTATGTATGTATGTATGTATGTATGTATGTATGTATGTATGTATGTAGGCATGCATGTATGCGAACATACATACACACATATCTACTACTACTGTATGTGTGTATGCATGTATTTATGTATGTTTGTATCCTCCTCCTACTAACAATAAATACTTTAATTATATCCTATCCTACTTATTATTACTCATATTATCCCACTAATGTTATTAATGTGAAAGTTTGTGATGGATGTATACGGATGTATGTTTGTATAGATGTCGTATACGGATGGACGGATGTATGTTCTCTGAGATAGGGGTTGAACTATTTAGACTGTTATACTCCATTACTTCGTTTTTGAACTAATTTTTATAATTACTTTAACCGACTTTGAAAAAGGGAGGAGGATCTCAATTCAACGGAAACTTTTTTATGTATGTTCACTGATTACTCGAAGACGCCTGAACCGATTTGGAAAATTCTTTTTTTGTTTCAAAGGGTGGTTTCACTTCCCAGGTGGTCCCATTTAAATTTTATAGAAATCAGTCGAGCGTTTTTAAAAAAATCTACAATAAATTATATACTTTGTAGTGGCGCGGGCGTTTAAATGTATGCTCCCGGGACAAAAAGTAGCCTGTGTTATTTTCCAGGTCGTCATCTTTACCTGTGTAAAAAAGATCAGCCAATTGCGAGTCGGTCCTCGCTCTTTTAGGGTTCCGTTAAAAAAAAAAACCATGGGTACATGGAAATAATTTAATTTTATTTTATTTTTTTAATTTAATTTTATTTTTATTATTTGTTGTTATAGCGGCAATAGAAATACAAAATATGTGAAAATTTCAACTGTCTATTACGGTTTACGAGATACAGGCCGCTGACAGACGGACGGACGGACAGCGGAGGCTTAGTAATAGAGTCCCGTTGGAACCCTAAAAACCACGTTGACTATATCATACTATATGCACTTTATATGGTGAAATATTAAAACTGCGAAAGTGCGTTGGTTTGTCCTTCAATCACGCCTCAACAGAGCTACGGATCGACGTGATTTTTTGCAGGGGTACCTATAGTTGAGGACGGAGAGTGACAGGCTACTTTTTATCCCGCAAAGTCAGAGTTCCCAAGGCATTTTAAAGGCTAAGTTCACGCAGACGAAGTCGCGGGCATCAGCTAGTTGGGTTCTAATTCTCTAAGGGCCTATTTCACCAACGTAAAATAAGTCTTATCCGTGCGTAAATTAGATATTTTGACAGTATTTTCAATACAATAACTGTCAGAACGCCCAATTTATTCCTTGGTATAACGTCACTCGACGTTGGTGAAATCGGCACTTAGAAATTGTAATCATTACCACTCGCAAAATGCATTTTTGACGTCAAATAATACAGCATTTTATGCAAAAAGCAGCTAAGTATAACGTCACTAATTAAAATTGTAAGAGTATTAAAAAACTTGAGAGGTGTCAAGGGACACCTGGATGGAACGTAGTTCCTTTCGATTACATTGTGTTCGGTATTTTCGGGGTACAACATTGAGTCTCCGTAGCCTAGTGGCTCCGGCAGTCGCCTAAAAGTTCAACGTCGATGGTTCGAATCCCAGCTCGACAGACCGAATTTTCCATCGTCGAGCTGGGATTCGAACCATCGACGTTGATCTTTTAAGTGACTGCCGGAGCCACTAGGCTACGGAGACCTAATGTTGTATCGCGAAAATACCGAACACAATGGAAAATTCACATTCAACAAAAAAGTGTCGGTTTCAAAAATATGTCGAGTGTCGGTTCCTTAATTTTTTCCGTCTAGCCCCCTTCCGTACCGCGCGATAAAGAACTTACGTTCCAAAAAAAACTACAAAAGAATACTGACAGTATTGTTTGTAGTTTTTTATGAAGGTAAGTTTCCGATTGAACAATGTAGGCAGACTTATACCTACCTACTAATTTCACCATCGCTAAGTACCTAACTGTACCTAACGTTTACAAGAATAAATTATGTTTTGACAGATTTCAGACACGAAAAGTTCCAGAATGTCAGACAACAACACTCCTTAGTTAAACGTTACTCAGCGTTTGTCAAATTGGCACTTTAAAGTGTTATCAAATATTAACAGCGTAGCGGGCGGCATAACATGTTCGTTTCCGAACTGTATGGTTAAGATACTGTGGTAGAGTTCCGTGCCGCTAGATCGTCAGTTCGTTCTTTACATTCCAAAAGTGCTTAAATAGTTAACAACTTAATAATAGCATGCTTGTTGGTCTGGCTCCCATTTGTTTCAAGCGTGAGTTCACATTTTGAATATGAAATTAATACTGAAATTGTTTGTTATTGAAATATTTTATGTAAGTATTTTATTCATAAGAAAAGTTTGAAGTATTGCTTTTGTACAAATAGTTTGACATTGTATAGTTGACCTTTATAAACATTATATTGTATAATTTATCAATGCAAATATTTTGTTTTGTTTTGTTTATATTTTTCCTTTAATAAAATAATGACCCAATGCATTTTATTTCTAATTTTTTTTTTTAAGAATATTAGTCTTGCTTGACTTGACTAATAATCTCCTCTCCCCTCCAAATAAGCGGGAAGCTCATGTTAGGAGTGGGTACAACAATATTGCAGCGGGTGGGGATCGAGCTGTCGACCTTTTTGAGTTTTCAGTCCGCACCTTTAACCGTTGATCTATTGAGGATTGTTGTTTTGTATGCACATTGCAGTTTGCTGTGAACTGGCTCAATAAAGAAACAAATGAGACCCATAACAGTACTAAAACTAGTTGTCACTCACCAGCAGCGTCGGCTTGAGTCAGGAAGAAGAGGCAGGCGGTCAGTAGAGCGGCGGTGCGGTGGTGCGCGGGTCGCCGCTCTCGCATCTTACTGGCGCCGGGCTGCGCCTGCGCCAAATACCACGTGACAACGCACCGTACCCAACATCACCGCGCGGAACATCCGCGCTGCAATACACCCACCAAACAATCTAGCCCCGCAGCCCCAAAAAAACGGGACTGCCCCAAACAAACGGAACTGCCCCAAACAAACGGAACTGCCCCCAAAACCCAAAATACTACTTACTGCTTACACACTATACACATCACAACCGAGTTTTGCCACTTACGATAAACTTTTCGAGATACCTATTATAATAATTTTAATTTTACTAACAATAATATTTTTATTTATATCACAAAAAATACGACAACCGCTTCGATGATTAAAAAATTCGAAATATTAGGCTAAGAGAGTATTGTAAAGGACAACGATTAGTAACTATATAATTTATGTACAACTATAATTTATTTTTGTTTCTAGTTAGTAGTTCGTTTATCGTGAAATTTTTGCTAGGGGTTTTGTTTCACTGCGCGTAATCATTTTCCGGAAGCACAGTTCGGTTCAGACGGGGGCGAGAGTTCAACCATATTCCATTGTTATTGGGTTTATCGTCTCAACTGGACCCTTGTAAAACACAACACTTGTACGTTCGTCTGTTAACACTACAACGGAACTTTCTTTTCATCAAACACATCTTTTATTTCTTGAAATTAAAATCATAAACGTCGCTCCCCTCAAGTCGCACCTGTAACGAGATTGACCCAAACATCACAAATCTGCAACACTACGTAAATATGTTGCTGATGTGTAATATTTAAAAAAAATAAAAATAGAATTGAAAAGCGCATTATCAAATAAAATAAATTTTCATAAAAACAATACGCACTTCTCATTTTTTATTTTTAAAGTGAGATTCGATGTATAAAACGTGTCGCGCATAGTAAGAACATTCATTTAATTAATTATTTATTATCATAGATTGATATTTGGTACCAGTAAGTTGCTAGGTATGCATAAATAGTTTTTATAGTTCAATGTGTTACTACAAAGTGATTCTATGTTACTAGGTGCGTTGTAGCTACATAACATTTTCAGACGTTGATTGCTTATGCCATTAAATTCATAGAATATAATTGATATTCTCTACATAAAAAAATATATTATACATATCATAAACAAACGTTGGGTTCTCAAACGCACAAAATACGTCTTACTTTAACTTTCAAAGCACTGTAGAGATATTAAAAGCAATTTAAATGTGTGAAAATGCACAGAGAATTCTTTGATCCATGAAATATAAGAGTAAAAGATTTCCGCAGAAAGTTGATACACTTTTGAATATAAAACAGTGGTATCATAGGAAAAGAGTCTGATACAAGTTCTTAGAGATACCCACGCAGGCAGCACAAAGCGAATATACTTGAGAAGGTGATACAAAGTTTGGAGCTGAAACTTGTAATGATTTCTAAAATACACACTGCCTTTGAATTTACCGCGCTTTTGATGGTAAGTAAACCTGAAGTCCTTACGAAGTGACTAACTACCTAATTCATACCTAATCTGTGACTATACTCAGTGTAGTATAGCAATTGAACAAACCGTTGTTTAGATCAAGTAAACAAAAAAAACAGTACAGTACACTCTAGTAGTACATTATGGACGGATGAACGTAATTTGAAAACTCTATTTTGCAGATAAACGCAATCACCAGCCTGATGCTAGGTGACGAATGACGATCTAGTCTAGTCAAAGATATTAGCGGGCTAACGTGGAAGGGGGGGGGGGGGGGGGGGGATGGCAGTTTTTATTAAACCCCAATCAATACACTTAGGGCCGATTTCACCAACGTAAAATAAGTCTTATCCGAGCATAAATTTGATATTTTGACAGTATTTTCAATACAAAAACTGTCAGAACGCCCAATTTATTCCTTGGATAAACGTCGCTCAATCAGCACTAAATCGGTTTTTTCTCCACGCCATCGTGCCTGAAATCCAAATCCCTTGGCGGCACGGCACGTCTTTGACGATAGGGTGGTAACTAGCCTTGATGATGTAAAACTAGACCAAAAAGTAAAATAGTGGCAAAATTAAAGAAAGTTTCAGTCAGCGAAATTCCCAATGGCTCCTAAGTAGGGCAACGATCGCGCGGCCAACGTTGGCTCGTGTACAGTAATGAGCGAACTTCGCCCGATCGAAATATTGTACTTTTAATTAAATTTCAACCGCATCGTAAAATACACTAAAGTTCGTATGAGCGGACGTTAGAAATTGAGGGGTTTGTTAATGCGGAATGGCACTGTATACTACAGAAAACTGGCTTTGCAAAATTATTTATTTCATGTTGGCCAATCAGCCAGTCTGTCTGTGTGACTTTATGATACTCGAAAATCAAGATCTCAAGACTAAACCGCCAATTATGAAAGCGGATTCTGCTGAGAAGAGTTTACAAAAAGCTCTGCAATATTAAGCTGTATTATTGTTATAGATTCTGATGTCTAAAAGATCTGAAAACTTAGTAGAACTACTTGTTCTAACGCCTATGAATAATAATAGAAATAAATTTAAGTTTAATTCAAATAAACATTATCCAAAGTGCTTTTGTTAAGTGAATGAACTGAGAAGAACTTAAGGCGGTCGATTGACAACTTCACACACCTTTGAGAACATGATGAAGAACTCACAGGCATGCAAATTCTCACCGTGATCAGCAAGTGATGTTTAATTGCTTAACTCCGAAAAGAAAAGAAAAGTGCTAGGGATCGATCTCGGACCCCCTCCCCTCCGATAATGAAGCCCAAGTCTTAATCATCAGGCTATCGCAAGTAATAAGTATTAGTTAATAATGGAGTATTTTCAGTTGAGCACGTGAAGTAACCGTAAAAGAAACATTGTTCGAGCTTAAGCCAACATTCAGAATGGTTCTTTAGTAAGACGGTGATTGTAACGCTACTTGAATAGGTAGCTTATTTTGCAATAATTAGCAAAGTTTGTCCCTGCGAAATGTTCCGTTTGGAAAATACATTCGCCAACGTAAAATAAGTCTTATCCGTAAAGATATTTTGGCAGATTTCCAATACAAAACTGTCAAAATATCGGATGACTTTTTACGTTGGTGAAATCGGTCCTTAATCGTGAACTTACAAAAAGCTTTAATAATTATTTTGTTTATAGAAAACGAATACTAAGCTGAACTTGACTATACGATTCTCCTCTCCCCTCCAAATTAACGTACAACTTTTGTTATGAGTGAATACGACAATAGTAACAGTCATCCAACACCCGGGAATTGAACCGTTCGTTGGCCTTTCAGTTTTCAGCCCGTATCTTAAACCCTTAGGCTAATGAGACTTTTAAACTTAACTAGATCATGCCCGCTCCTTCATCCGCGTGGATTAAGGTTTTTTGATTCCCGCAGGACTTAGTTAATTTTCCGGGATACAATGTAGCCTATGTGTAATCCAGGGTATAATCTCCATTCCAAATTTCAGCCAAATTCGTCCAGTAGTTTTTGCGTGAAAGAGTAACAAACATACACACACACAAACTTGCCTTTATAATATTAGTGTGATTACTCTGAAGTCTGACGTGATTGATCTTGGTATTTATAAATATGATGCAAAAGTTACACAATTTTTAATATGTCTTGAATATGTTTCTGATATGATATGATTCTGCTTACATAACTCACAAACTTTAATTGCTAAAATTACTGTTTACCGAATGGCATGCTATTCAATACATAGAGAATAGCACAAGTGGACGATATTACGTAATAAAATCATTTAAATTGCAATATAGCAATTGTGCAATAGATTTATTGATCTAAAGTCTAGACTGATCTACTTATACTATACTACTGACTGCCTAGATGATAGATATCATACCCCTGAGTACCCACTAGGTGGTGTCAAGCTTATAATGTGATATGTCTTCAGCCTCATCAGTAACTGTATTAATATACCTAACGGGTAACGACAAACATGAACTTTAGTCCATTATCTAGGTATGCTTATCTAATCGCTTAGCATAAAAGCAATTACTTAGTTTATGGCCTCGACCGGTCAAATATAGTGGAAACGTGTGAAATTCCACTCCCTAATACCGATACTCGTAGAGCTGGTGAAAAATTCTGAAGAGGGGCTTGAAACTTGACTTGCTCGTCTCCATTCTATGAGTACCTACGCCAACGCTTGTTTGTCGTAATATGACAATAAAGCTGCATTAGTGTCGCAGCTGTATCGGTCTGGAACTATAATACTCAATAAAGTTCTAAAATATAACAATACGAGTTAAACTTTTGTCCAGTTAGTTAGTCCGCATATTTATTATTCAACCTTGTGTTCAAATAAGGTATTAAAATTAACTTGAACGAAATTGACAAATTTTATCTCTTAACAAGTTTTGTTCCACAAACATGTTCAACTGATTTGACAGTAATACCTACTCATTATTAAATAAACAAGTCAAAAAGTTGGATTAGCTTAGCATCAACTTGACTCTTGACAACTTTCTAACCCAGCGATACTGACAATAGTGTTCATGTTTAAAAGTTACCTATCATATTAATTACTTAAGTTGTAATTATTATGTACATTGTAGAAAATTTTAAGGTAGAGAATAATACGCTTAATCCTACTTCCTACTAATACTATAAATGCGAAAGTTTGTGAGGATGGATGTATGGATGTTTGTTACTCTTTAACGTCGCAACGAATGAATCGATTTGGCTGAAATTTGAAATCAGATAGCTCATACCCAGGATTAACACATAGGCTACTTTTAATTCCGGAAAATTACAGAGGTCCCGCGGGAGTTAAAAATCAACGCGGACGAAGTCGCGGGTATCATCTAGTTGTCTATAAACATTATATCAGACGAGAGCTGTAAAGTAGAATGATAATTATTTTCAGTTTCAATCAAGCACAATTACTTGTAGCTTTTGTTAAGTACCTCCTTAGCATTGCCCACTAGCTCTGCCGTTATTCGGATCCACTTTGCACTTAGAGTGAAATATGGGAATGTTCAATAAAAGAAATGAAAAAGTAAAAGATCCATTTTAAAGTCCCCTTATAAAAGCACTCAATATCGGAGACTATTTCGATGACACCATAATTTATGGAAACCGAAGTTTGAAATAACTTTTACCAGTTATTCAAGTTTACTCTCCTGCTTGAATAACTGCATTGAGCGAAAGGAGTTTGAATCTCACCTTGGAATTCAATAAAGAATTTTCAGTTTCACAGTTTAGACAGAAACAGCTAAGTTGCTAAACCTGATCTCACATTAGCACTTCGTACCATTTTGATGCTATTCAGCACATAAAAAGGACGTTATAAATTAATATAATAAACGTTAACTCGCACCAAAATAAAATTATATACATTCCCACTATCTAATAAGTGAGTCGGTACATGTGAAGATTCACTTGATCATGATTTATCAGTGTGCGAAAACGGATTTTGTCAACAGGTTCAGAACTGTAAAGGATTTGCATTTTGCGTACAAAATTTGATTTCATTTCCATTTCGATTGTGTTCGGTCCATTTGTCGTCAGCGATAAGTTATTACGTCAAACAAATTAAAAAAGTATGGATGTATAGGCGGATTTATGTGCGTTTATGCAATTAAATATCACATGAACGGTGAAGGAAAACGTCGTGAAGAAACCTGCACGCCTGAGAGTTCTTCATAATGTTCTCAAAGTATGTGAAATCTAATTTGCGTTGGACCAGCGTTGTGGACTATGACCTATAACCCTTCTCTAAAAGGAGACCTGCGTTCAGTAGTGAGCTGTTGATGGGTTGCTGATGATGATGAAGCATTTTAAGCACAAAACGTGCTGTTAGATGTGCGATCAATTTAAATACGATATGATAGGGAGGAATACCAGTTTGCACGACTTATAACTTCCAATAAGAGTGGACCAGGTGTGACCGGGCGACTGAAACTATTTGCATAGCTCGAAGCTGAGTAACTTGCTTTTATTATAACGGTACTCAACCGTGCTGAGAGCCAAATTATTATTTAAGCGAGTGCATTTGGACGTCTTGTTTGGCTGCTTTCATAGTGGAAATAAAGGAGTATTTACACAAAACCTTGTAGCGATGGTGCAATGATTTGTTACATGAAATGGAATAAGGTCCTTGTTACAATTTTACCATAATAATTGATTAGGTTGATACACTGTTGCCTATAAGATAAGTTCAGATCTGTTATTACCCGAATATACGGGCTGTTTAGCAGTTATTTGGGGATGTGTTTTTCGTATTTCGGTTTATAGTTTGCCTCATAATATCAGACCAATCATATGATTTTGATAATTAATAAATAGTCTTTATTTATTAATTATCCAAATCATACGTCTTAGCTGCAATAGGCTATAATTATGACGTCATGACAAATACATTTAAGGCGGATATGACAAGACAAAATAAATTAGAGATAAATCAATCGAGTTTGGTATCAAACGAAAGGACGTCTTAAAATAATTTGTAGATTCTGAAAATCTTTAATCTGTATACACGTATGTGATGAACTGTTCGTCGACAATAATAAGGTTGAGAATTTATTGAGTTTGGTATCAAATGAAAGGATTTTTATGTAGGCGTATTTGCAAGAACCAACTAAATTGTCAGACCTCAGCACAGCAAAGCCAGCGTGGTTTTATGTAAATACTCCTTAACCTGTTTACCCAATAATATTTTTCCCGCTTGTGTTTTCACAACAAGTATTTCGAACTCTAATTTTTCTGTGTTGAACAAAAGATTTCTATTATAGATAAGAACTTAATTTATAGATAAAGTTAGGTAGGCAAGGTCTTTGAGTTCTCAGGTATTCTTTTAATTATCCGTTTCCCTGAATATCTATCTAAATCTCCCAGTATTTTAGAGAAGTTAACGTTTTATTTAATTATAGCAGACCAGACGTACTGAGACCATTTCTAAAGTTTTTTTTTTTTTATAATTTGCCCTCAGAGCGCCAAAAGTGGGCGGAACACGCGTGCCAACAATGTTCAATATAGTGCAACAATAAAGTTTTTGAGTTGTAGTTGCTTGGGGAGATCTTCCTACGCTACGCGTCCTTGTGCGAGGTCGCTAAACGAGCACCTTAAGACCCCAACGTCCATCGGTTCTTCGAGCTATGTGCCTTACCTATTGCCATTTTGGCTTTGTATCTCGACGAGCTCTGCCTGGCGATCACGTAACTTTTATCGCTGTCCTTGAAGGACTATTTCAATGTCAAACATGGTTTTGGCCAATAGAAGCCCAAAATCATATTTTGACATTGATGAAGTCCTTTAAGGACTGAGAAAAAGTTACGCGATAGACCTTTTGGTTTTTATACGGATCTCCTCATTTCTGATTTGATCGTCACTCGGTACAACAAATACCTAATAATGTTGAAATATTTAACGGTTGAATGGTTGGCTACACATTGATTGTGCCGTGTATAAACAAAAATAATACGCTTTATGACCCTAATTACCCATTCATATCGTGATCTAGGCTAGCTGAAATTACAGTACAATATTAAACCATTATTAATCTGCCGCGTTTGCTATGTAGGTAGGTATAAATGCAATCATATTGGCCGCATTGGCGCTATGTATGGGATTTGAATAGACGAAAGTGCATGTAATATTCAAAATAGTATTTAATGCCCTTAGTCTAAATAGGTCACATTTAAGATAAGATTAATGCCATTTTAACTTTTAGGTATTCCCTAAATGATCTTGAAAAGGAAATTGACAGAAAGCGTCACCTAACTTAGTTTAGGAAGCCCATAAAAGTTAGGGAATGTTGGTGAAGACGGGCATACATCTATTGATTTAACCTGCGTTTAAGGGATGACATCTAGATTTAAGTGACATCTATCTATAAAGCAACGTTACGTATACCTACTTAGAGAATTATGTTTAGGTACGTCTATTGCTGATATCAATCAAGCATGGAGCATTAATTTACATTATAAACGTTGTTAATATTTCATTAATGTGATTTTGTTAGCCGTAACATTGCAGGCAACCCTAACAACTAAGTAGTTTATATTATTTGACGTGATAACGTCTTATAAATCGATGAACACCGGCTGCACGCACGAAAAAGTGTCACGTTCCGCCTGAGCCTGAGCGTGCAAGCGAGAGCGCGGAACAAGCGATAGAGAGGCACGATCGGCCCAAGCGTTGAAAGAAAGAAAGAAAGGATTTATTTGCATAATTGTAAATACATAGTGCGAACACTTTACAATCAGCCAATTATGGCACGCAAAATTAAGTTGGCTTGTGACACATTTTCATTCATTAATATTTCTTGACGTTATCACGTAAAACTATCGCCCGTAAACCGACTTTACAGACAACCAATTTTTTTTCTTCTTGCTAGGCATTTCTACTCACATAATTATATACCTAACTACCGTTAAAGTTGTGTGTATCGTATATCACAAAATAATCCACAATAATTAATGTGCGTTTTTCAATGCTGAATGTTTCGTTCGCGTCAGCAAGATCGAGAAAGTTCTGCTTACTTCAGCAAAATTCGGCGCTAAGGCGATCTAGTTCGCATATCAAGACGCACCCGATACTGCTGAAAACACTGATTTATTTGAATGGAAAGTCTTGCATCTTTTGCGGCCGTGTGCGGTCAGCCTATGAACCAGACGTACGTCGTACAGCCATCTATCATGTGGCAAGTTGGAAACGTTTAATCACGCTTGATCTTAATTAACTAAGCGACCTTATTTGCGGACCCGTATTTACCTTTTTTATTCGACTCATTATAAACCTTACTTGTTTTGTAAATAGTAAACTTTGTACACAGATTGTCTTCATTAATTTGTACATAACAAATAGCCTATAACACAAAAAAAAACACATAGACAATTTACGTGCAGACCTCGACAATGAGAATAATTTTCGAATTAATTTTTGTTTCTTATTTTTAACCGACTTCAAAAAAAACAAAAAGAGGAGGTTCTCAAATTTTTTTGTCAATGTTACTCCATATCTCCGTCAAATCTTAACTGATTTCAATAATTTTTTTTTTATTTGAAAGGGTGTATTTGCAGGTAGCCCGCCCGACTTCAACATACGTGTGCAAATGTTTGAAATCGGTTTTTTAAAAGAATTTTTATTATATTACTAGCTGACCCAGCGAACTTCGTACCGCCAACTTATCTATATAAATAAAACAAATAAACTATCCCAATCCAAAAAAACTATCCTATCTTTTAAGTTGGACCAAATTACAGATAGTTACGGAGTTTGATAAAAATCGTAATTACTCTTAAATCGTAATCGACACGTAATTTATATATATTAAGATATTCTTTTTTGTGTTTTTGTAAATCAAATAGTTAATCACATCATTATTATGAGCTTAAAAAAGGCTTTTATTTATAATATTCATGTAGGTACATATGTATATAATAAACGTTAAAAATCAATTTATTTAAGCTTTTACAATAGTGACACTTATTGTTCCCGGATGAAAAAGGATCAATTGAGGACAATATTTTATTTCGTAACCACGTATTGATGGATTTTACATGATGAATTGTGTTCGCAGCTTTGGGTACATTATCTAGTGGAGGAAACAAATGTCGGGCTGCCACCGCGGCGGCTAATCCGAGGCTTTGCTGTCAGTATTATCAGAGGCGCAAACTACGACAGAGCAATTTGCCGAAAGCTTAAAGCTTTTTTTATGGAACTTAACGTAATATGGGAACTGACGATAAACCAATAAATAAATACACGTTTCCATTATATTATAGGTATACAGTAGGAAAGGATAGGATGGAGAAAGAACAGAAAGAAAGAAGGAGCATTTATTTAAAATTACGAATGACGGATATACACTCAGATTCTTTACAAGATAGTCCTAGATTGTGATCTCTACTGATAGTAATTGACGATACAGTCCTACATATTATTCATGATAGCGGATTAACTTGGAAGGGGCATGGCAGTGTCTATTAAACCCATGCCTTCTCCTAATCTCAGCAGAATTTAGCCTGAAATGTTGGCCATATGAAATAAAGTCAGGTCTTCTCATCGTCATTACCTCAATGCCTGAAGACGAAAGTCTTCAATCAACGTGTCCTTCCCGTCCCCACTTACGGCGCTGAAAGTGGACATTAACAAAAGGCTTGATCCACAAATTTAAAGTCACTCAGAGAGCTATGGAGAGGGCTATGTTAGGTGTTTCTCTTAAGGACAGGAATCGGAATGAAGAGATCCGTAAGAGAACCAAGGTCACTGGCATAGCCCAAACCATCAGCAAGCTGAAATGGTAGGCAGTGGGCAGGCCATGCTTGTAGCAGGGGCGATGGCCGTTGGGGCCGGAAAGTTCTAGAGTAGAGACCGCGAACAAGTAAGCGAAGTGTGGGGCGCCCTCCAGCACGTTGGACCGACGATATAAAGTGGCGGGAAGTGGCTGGATGAGGAAGGCTGAGGACCGGGTGTGGTAGCGTTCTCTGGGAAAGGCCTATGTCCAGCAGTGGACGCCCGCAAGCTGAGAAGATGATGATGATGATGATGAAATCAAATAAAAAATTTTGAATTTTATCGATTTCTAGGTTTTCACAAGCTATAATAGCGGAATGCTAATTTACTTGGTGGCATGTAGTTGTCGGTAAGGTGGTAGCTCACCACGGCCAAAGCCTTCCACCGGGCAAAAGATACACAACACCCACATAGATTTACAGTTGGAAAAGCGAAGCAACTACCAATCCTAAATCTATGAACACCCACATGCCGTATCATTTACGCGCATAATGATGTGGCAAAATTCTATTAAATATGTATACTTACCATAGATTTGAAACCAGTGGATATGTAATAAGCTCTTAGCGCTGGCCGGCGCCTAATTTAATGGTCTGGCAGTCATTTTCTGCAACATTAGACGCACGTGCTCGTTACTGTTACACGGCCATGGATACTACCGTTTAAATTAGGTTGTTAGCACATTTACACTGTAGCAGAGGAACGAAACGGATAGGTGCATAATCAGATGTCTGCGTTAGAACAGACAGTTTTTCAAAATTGAAAATTACTTATTTCACGTAGGCCAATCTGTGGCTCTTCTTTTTTTGTTAAAAAAGAATATCAACCAAGTTGAACTTGACTAATATTCTCCTCTCCCCTCCAAATAAGCGGAAAGCTTGTGTCAGGAGTGGGTACGACAATAGTGCATCGGGTGGATATCGAACCTGTGTCCTTTCAGTTTTCAGTCCGCACCTTTAACCGTTGGGCTATTGAGGCTTATTGGGCTCTTATGACACGTCATGACTCTACCACCGGTTCGGAAAGCGGATTCTGCTGAAAAGAGCCGGCAAGAAACTGAGCAGTTGCTCTTTTCAAAATAATCATTTTACAAATATTATTATGTAGCTATTTACATTGTAATAAGTTTTTTTATACCATCTTGTGGGCAGCTGGATGCCAAGCCGATTTATCCCATGCAACTTGTTAGAATAGAATAGAATATTTCTACAATGAGGGGAAGTTCCAAAAATGCGTACTACAATTCAATACATATTAAGACGGGCAGACAGAAAGCAGCTCCATTCTCACCGGTGGGAATTTCACTCCTGTTTGACAACGACGATACTAAAGCAGTTTCTAAGTACTAAGAGATTTTTTATGTGATTTTTATGTCCGTTTTCACCAACGTTCCCCAACTTTTATAGGCTACCTAAGGTTTTTTATTGTTTCAAATATATATAGACTAGCGCTTGATTGCAATCTCATCTGATGGTAAGTGAAGGTGCAGCTTAAGATGGAGCGCGCTGACGCTTTCTGCAAATTTCGTTTTCGCGAACCTTTAGGGAACACCTAAATGTCGAAATGACACTAGGTAGGAGGTTTTATTTCGGGGCTACCAACATAAAGACTCCTACTTAGGGTATGATTTACGTATGGTTGGTGAAAACGGGCATAGTATTTGATTTGGCTTTGCCGTAAGCATACTAAGGATTAATAAAATAATCATGGTAAAATTAATATTCCTTTGCTATAATCCTTTGACTATTCAAAGTAAATATAATAAGTCTATGCTATAATCCGCCAAACAGAATAAATCTTTTAACACTTGACGTACGTTTCGCTCTGATACCGGAGCATCATCAGGAGATATTGACTCCACAATGCACAACTGAAAAGTCCTTGTCTTTGTTAAAAGATTTATTCCGTTTGGCGGATTATAGCAAAGGAATATTACTTTTTCTTTAAATATCATGGCATTCCGCAAATTCTATCCAATAATTAAAGCATAAACCGTTTATGGTCCAGTGGTTAGACTGCTCTCTCTTACACGGGATCCGGGGTCCGATCCCAGGCACGCGTATCTGTCTTTTCACTCATGTGCGTCATAAGCAAAATTGGTTTATCGGTGAAGGAAAACGTCTCGTGAGGAAACCTACATGCCTGAGATTTCTACGTAACGTTCTCAAGTTTTTGAAGTCTGCCAGCGTGGCGGTCTATGGCTTAAACCCTTATATTTAAGAAGAGTCCTGTGCCCAGTATAGTGAGCCGGCGATGGGTTACGACGTATGAATGAATGCAGTATGTGAGTAATGAAAGGGCCATGAATCCTCTTCTTCTTCTTCTTTATCAACCTATAGACGTCCACTGCTGGAAAAAGGTCTCCTGCATGGACTTCCACCGGCTTCGTTCTTGCACCGCTTGCTTGCAGCGGCTCCCTGCGACTCGTTTGATGTCGTCGGTCCACCTGGTGGGGGTCTGCCAACACTGCGCTTCCCGGTGCGGGGTCGCCACTCCACCTTGGGACCCCAACGACCATCAGCTCTTCGAACTATGTGCCCCGCCCATTTCCACTTCAGTTTCCTGAATCCTCTACAATGAGAAAACTGCTCCCCAAGAGAGCTTATTTCCACTAAGCGTAACGGAACATTTACTTACGTATCTAGTTTGTGCACAATTGTGAATTATATGAAAGTCAGACCGTTTTATGAGCACGTATGTGTAATGAGACCTGCGTGCTCGTTTAGACAAGTGGCAGCTTACGTGGCCACAGATAATGTCGCACTTAAACTTAATGAGGTGCGGCGTCTGTGTATAAGGAAGCTATCTAAAGCCTGAGTCACATGCAAAGCAGGACGGCATCATAGGTAATGGACCTACAGTCCCTTATTGTAGACTGAATTATTTCGACTGTACGACAAGCCCTAGTAGCAATTTCCGTTAGCCAACGGTAGTCAACGGTTGTGAGATGGTAGGTAATGACGACTAAGTCCCTTCGTAAGGTCAAGCATATCCCGCTTTTCTACGGTTGGCACTACGATTTTTAGAGATGACACTGTTGGCCAACCAGACTAGGGACAAAGGCCCATCTAACAGCAAACGCAAATTGCTACTAGGTTTACTATCATATGACGTTAACGACGTGTATTTCCATAGTATAGAATTCCACAGTGGTTATGTTTTAGGCAATGACTTTTTTTGTAAAGCCAAACTCGAAACAAAACGATGCGCAATTAAGTCTTTACTTTATTACTTTGGAGTTACAATGTTTCATGTTATCAATGATATTAAGATGTGCAAACTAATGCTAACTAAATATTTTCTGAGAGGTTCTGAAGATTTTACCTTTAAAAAATAGACGGACATACAGACATTTTAAAAATGCTATCGTTCAAATAGACAAATAATCACATTTTGAGATTAAACGTGGAAACGAGTTCCTTAAATAGGTATATAAAGAGACAACCACTTAATTATATTTGTATTATCTTTGTATTATATACATCACACGTATCGTACACAAATCTTTACAATTATTGTTGCCACGCGGCTTTCTGTGTTTCAGGCACTAATATCATTGCACATAACGTATAAATAATAAATAATACACGTATAGTAAATTATATTACTGGGAAGTATGCAAAATACTACAATTCTAAAGTAACTAACAGTTGCATACAGTATGTGAAATACATAATCCATTTTCCATATTCCGAGTAATTTGCCTCGCCATCTTAGCTAAACTATTACGAGCCAGACTAACTTGATCTTAATCCGACTCCAGTGTGCATCCTAATACGTAGTAGTTATTATCTATTAGAGACATTGACGTCTAGTTTTAATGGTCTGCCGGTATACTGTTGAAAGACAATTGACACATGTGGGATGTGCTATTTTTTATATAATATAAAGTATTGATCAATGCTAGATTGCTAGATAAGTGAAGATGCAGCTTAAGCTGGAGTAGGCTTGCCAAGAAAATGTCTATTTATAAGGTACCCAAGTTAGGTATAGTTATTCGGAAAATGGAAGCCGGAAGGGCATACCAAATGTTAGCGTTGCGTATCAAGAACGAGGTAAAAAACCGATTATGCGCGAACGTGGGAAACTACGTGGCGATGCAGACCTAATCGATGCCTTGCGATTCGATGGTAGAAATGTGACGGTGGAACTGAAAAATTGGTGGAAATCTAAGAGTTCCTGAACGTTAGTCATACTATTATAAATGTGAAAATGTGTTTGTTCGTTAGTTTGCCCTTCAATCACGCCGCAACAGAGCTACGGATCGGCGTGATTTTTTTCGCATGGGTATAGTTGAGGACCTGTAGAATGACATAGGCTTTTTATCCCGGAATATCGAAGAGTTCCCGAGGGATTTTAAAAACTAAATCCACGCGGACCAAGTGGCGGGCATCAGCTAGTACAGAACTACAGAATAATAGGTAGGTACATCTTTCAAATAATACATTTGTAGTTTAGAACTCTATCTTAAAGAGCTCTATTTTCCACACAAATAGAAACGCTAAGTTAAACAAAAACTGCCATTCGTGGTTGAGATTTCTGAGAATGCATATCATCGGAGCAGCTTCAAGCTATTTGCTCTGTAATCTGCGATCTAGACGGTCAATTTGGTTTGATATAATATATGCACAATTACATATGCATGATTCAGACAACAGAGCACTAGTGGTAATATAATAGGGTAATTTAGTGTTTATACAGACGGACCACGTTTGGACTGCAAGCGATTATAAAATTGCAGTGTGTTACTCGGCTTGCACGCCACTTGCACGCGGACTGCGGAGTCAGTTTTGATGCAGTTATTTGAATTACTACTACTAACCACATAGAAATCGCAATTTTACAGTAAGATTGGAAGAAACAGTTCATCTGGATAGATATTCAGGGCCAATTTCATTCAAGCGGAACAACGCGCTGTGTGGCATTCGCAGTTAGGTACTCAATATATGGAATGTAAACAAAAATACTCGAATATAAAATAAAGTCCACAAAAGTGCCGAAACAAATAGATCAAAAACATGCAAGAGCGTAACCACTATTTGCAACACTCGTCTGAAAGCCTTTCACAATATGGCAAAATAAATTTTGACAGCCAATTCTATTTATTTCTTTTTTCCCTCGAAAGTGACAATACTCTATGTGCAAGTAGTTGGAAAATAGTACAATGACAGAGTTTTATTCTATAAAGCATCCGACTCGTCGTTGAGTTCAGCGTTGATACATTTTTCACAGAGTCAATTCGTCATTTCAAGCTACCTAAAATGTTAAGCTCTTAAAAGTATCCAGGGATTGTTGACAGTAACTGATACATCACTGAATCGTGTTGTTTACACGTGATACTATATGCAGCGCGGCATGTCTAAATCACCATTGACAGTCATTAGATCAATGAAAACTTGCTATAAATGTAACATAGTGTCACTATTGAGTAGCAAAGGTCAAGTTATTGCAATTATAAATTTTATAATACATAAAAATCTACATGCAAATATTGAGAACCTACATAGTTAAAGACATAGTATTCTATATTGTGTCACGGAAGAGTTTTCGAGTCAAACGGTAAGCGTAAATAGTCAACACGAATCAACGGCGCTCAGGTTTCGTCAGGCGTCACATACATAAATATTTGATTTCGTCGCTGTGTCAGTGTGAAAGCATCGCTCGACGTTGTGTATTTAGAAGATAGCACTGCAGCTGTGAGTAGGAACTGCGAACCATTTCGGTACACTGCTGTTTATACGCATATATTTAACGCTGCACGCTGTTCGCTATGAACTGATGCATCCACGATATGTTACGGAATAACTGTTATTGTTTGGTTAACAAAACGCTACTACTCGTGTATCAAGTTTTGATGTTCGCCATGATATTTTATGTATAATGCTGAGAATGATAGCGAGATAAACCTAGATTTCATAGCCGTAATAGTGTTCTCCCTCCCCAATCAACTCTCTCCATGTATGTGGGATCCCGGCTTTTTGTTTTGCGGCAGAGGCATTTTGGTTACTAAGGGCCGTTTTCACTACCTTCTGATAAGGGTTGGATAGCTTATTCGCATATTTTGTCTTTGTCACTTGACATAAAGTAAGAAAGTGACAAAATTTACGGTTAGGCTATCCGAAACTTATCAGAAGGTGGTAAATACAGGCCCTTACTGTTTTAAATTGTGATGGGAACCTTCGGTGGTGTCCTTTTTGATAATGACATACCTACTAAACACGTATACGAGTCATGATGACATTTGATACATTACAAACAAAGACAACAAAAACTTCAAGAGTCGCTATTCTACAAATGTATCCAATTATCAATTTTATATTTTTACCGGTGTTCACTGTAAAACTACAAAAAAAGCATATTTTATTTATATTTCTATGATTTTATACTATTTTTTGAAATACTGTACAAATACCTGGCCCAAGATGAAACAACCCCTTTGGAAGTATGGGCGGTGTGACGAATTCGTCTCAAATTCCTATTTCATCGGACTATGAGAGTGAGAGTGAGTTACCAGAGAGTGCACCTGTGTTTGCGCACACACTTGTGCACTATAATATCTCCCAAGCCGGTGGGCCGCCATGGCCGAATATGGTCAGCAGACATTATTAACTTTTTTAATAATTTACGTATGAGTTAATAATGCGGAAGTGAGGATGTAGCTTTTGAACATATAATATGTAATAATAAGTAAAGCCGGCACATAAATCTCAATCCGCTGCATTGTATTTTCGCTGCATTTCTCGGTCTCTTGGACGGATATTGAATTTTCATACAGATCGTTTGTTGTTTGGAACCGTTTTTATTTATCGGACACTTTAACCGGCGGGCCTGTTGACAGGAAATTAATGCGTCAGCCGATTCAATTTGTATTAACGAATCGAAATTGTTGCCCTATGCATTTATTTGGTCATTGTGTTCTCTGTGGTGGTTATTTAGGAAATATTTATAGCTTGCTGCGGTTAACAATAAATGGGTCCTAGATATTTGATTAATAATAACAATTCCATAATCTAAATAGCGCAACGGCAGATACAAGGCGCGGAATGAAAATCGATTCCGACATAATTAGAGATGTGCCATCCATCCTATTCTTTTGACGTGATAACGTCTTATAAATCGATGAACACCGGCTGCACGCACGAAAAATGTCACGTTCCGCCTGAGCCTGTGCGTGCAAGCGAGAGCGCGGAACATGCGATAGAGAGGCACGATCGGCCCAAGCGTTGGCTTGTGACTAGAGAAAATTGTAATTTTCAATTAACTCCTTTGTATTATACAAAATAATGATAAGTAATTCGGTGATAATAATTCAATTCAATTCATAAAAGTATGCAATTTTCCATCAATGTTTTTTTTATAACGTTATCACGTAAAACTATCGTCCGTAAACCGACTTTACAGACAACCAACTTTTTATATGAATAGCGAGCAAAAAAGCAGGCGGGTCGATTAACCTGACGTTAAGTGAACATGAACAACTTATAGCGCCAATGCATTGCCGGCTTTTCAGGAATTTGTTGGTCCGCCCCTTGAATTATCCCATATTTTAATTAGTGGGACTAATAATATTATAAATGCAAAAATGTGTTTGTTTGATGGTTTGTCCTTCAATCAAGCAGCAACGGAACAATTAAAGAACGACGTTATGTTTTGCTTTTGCATGGGTAGGAATAGAATAGAATAGGAATGTTTTTTATTCAAATAAAATTTTTTACAAGTTACTTTTGAATCGTCGATGAGTCTAGCACTGGTTCGGAATGCCCTTACTGCCGAGAAGAATGAGCAAGAAACTCGGCAGTTGCTTTTTTCAAAACAAGTTTACAATAATATAATAGATACTATGCTATGTATGCAGTGTTTACACAATGAGGAGACATTCCACAAAAGCATACCTTATTATATAATTCATTCACCCCCCCCATTCCCGCCGGTGGCACCCATTCACGAGCTAGTTATAGTTGAGTACTTGCAGTGACATCTAAGGCTAAATTTTATCCCGGAAAAACAGGGGGTTCCCGTGGGATTTATAAATACCTAACACCAAGTTAGGCAAAAGCTAGTAAAAACATTAACTTACTTTAACTATCTACCCCAATTTATTATAAAGGCGCCTTAAGCCCTAAGTAGGTGTGTCACGTACAAACTGAGAGCCCCGACAATCGGGAGGGCTCAAGAACCAACAACGGAACAACTAAGATATTCCATCTGGATGTAAATCCGCTAACTAGATAAGTTGTCTGAATGCGAGTGTTAATCAGTAAGCACAATGATTAATTGAGTAACTCTGGCGGAGACGTGATCTTTGTTATTTTAATGAGTACCCGCTATTCATATGCAAACGTCTCTACTAAAGAGTGGTCTCAGGAGGATCCCGTCAGCTAGACTATTTAACTTTATATTATTCCTAACTGCTGCTCCTAAACTGTTTCTGTTGTTAGAGGAGGCAGATTGTTAAGAAAATTATCCCTACTAAAATTATAAATGTGAAAGTGTGTTTGTTTGTTGGTTTGTCCTTGAATCTCGCAGAAACGAACCATAAAAGATCGACATGATTTTTAGCATTAGTTGAAGACCTGAAGAGTGACAAGCTAATTTTTATCTCTCAGAAACAATGTCTTCCCGCGACATTTTTAAAGACCTTATTCTACACGAACTCGCGGGCCAAAGCTATTAAAATTATAGTTTCAAATGTTCCTTGAGATTGTTGATGATAGAAACTACAATGGCCATTTATTGCGTTATACGTACGTGTCATCATAACGAATCGTTTGACACCTCATTCATCAAAAATTTGTAAACAGTCACGTACATACATATCATCATCATCAGCATCATCATCATCATCATCATCATCATCATTATCAACCCATCATCGGCTCACTACTGAGCGAGGTCTCCTCTCAGAGAAGGGTTACATACATATATAGACTGCTAAAATATTAATCCTCCCTTTTGGCTTTGCCTTAGTCGGGTAAAAAAGATTTCGAAAACGAGCCAAAAACCATGCAAACATTAATATTACCATAACGTCGACTAAGGGTGCCTTAACGACGGCAATGATATTTCTTCTCGCAATCTCCAGAATGTTATTACACACTCGAAACTTGCGCGATTCAAACACATAATTACACTTGTTTTGGGTCGTGCGGAGATAATAATATTTTGCCTAATGGTGCTCCAAATTTGCTCTCATATACTATTCTCTTTACTAAGTTGTTTTCCTTAATATAAGGGCTCTTCAGAATTTCTCTGCTATCAGAAAAGATGTAAGTAATGTGCTGAACCAATTGGTTAAGGTGGATTTCTCAGAAATATAAAATACTCGTAGGTACACAGTCATTTTTCATTAGCTAAGTGTGTTAGCTAAATAACAATTATTTCAAGTTGAGATTTTCTCAGAAGCTTTAGACGCTTGGTTTTCACTTGTAGGTATGACGGTGTCAATATAAGTTCGCATTAAAAATGTGTGTGTGGCACTTAAGTATTTCAATGAGAATCGACTTAAAAATATATTTTAGCGTAATTAGAATATTAGATTTTCCCGGGATATAAGAACTTTATGTCACACTCTAGGTTTTTATTATAACCCTGCAAAATCAATCAAGTCAATCAGTTGCTCTGGTGCTACGTGATTAAAGGGCAAACACTTGCGCATTTATGATACTGTAGCTGGTCACAGGTTCGATCCCGGGCGCACCCCTGACTTCGAAGTTATGCAAGCAATTAAATATCAAATGCTTCAACAGTGAAGGAAAACATCGTGATGAAACCTGCACACCTGAGAGTTCTCCATAAAGTTCTCGAAGGTGAGTGAAGTCCGCCAATTCGCATTGGGCTAGCGTGATGGCCTTATGGCCTATGTAGACTACTGTATGGTAGACTGTATGGTTCAAAAGCACTTGTAAAAAAGTTTATTTGAATAAAAAACATTTCTATTCTATTCTATTCTATTCTATGGCGTGATGGACTATGGCTTAGAAGAGACCTGCACTCAGTAGAGGGCCGTTGATGAGTAGCTGCTGCTGATGATGATGATGATAATCATGAATACATAATAAGTAATAACACATAATCACATCAAATATTCGATTCGTTTTCATTTTCAGTTTACAACAAAATGTAAGAGACAAATTCCAGTACCATTTCACAGACTCGAGTGTTTGCGTTAAACATATCAAAACTTGAACATGAAATTGTATAAATAGAAACATTTGCAGAACATACTCCTACGTACAGTACGTTCATTTCCATTCGCCACCGTGTTTACACATTCATAATAAATTCTCTACCACGCAGTCAGATAAAAGAGCTTGCGCAAACGGGCCTCTCGCTATAGTTACGTACCGTCAACGGTACGGTGCTTTTGCATTTGCGCATTATTGAAGTACACACCACTCCTTGCCACCGGATTCTTATTACACTAGTGTACCGGTAGGTGCAAGTCAGAGCTCCAACGCGTTGGTGGAAGACAAGTAAGAAAAAAAAAAAAATGAAACATTTAAGTCCGCCTTCGCCATTTAGAAGTCGTTTCAGATTGCTAGCCACTTTGGCCGAGGCGAGTGGCCCGTTTGCGCTCACTCCTACTCGTACCTACGTTTTACTCTGAATGTAAAAATCATTTTTCACAACTTGAGTACTGACAGCTGGTTTTTAAAAGTGCACGAGTAATCTAAATGTATTTACGGAATTCTATGTAAAGTTGCTCAGTCCAAAATGTAAGTGTTAAATTTTTAAAAAGCCGCCAATATGAGAAATTTGGTATGTGTATTATTACACTTTTATTTTTTCATCGTCAAAAGTTAGAATACTGAATTAAATACAAATTAAAGTTTAATTCAATTAGCTTTTCTTATATTTACAAAAATGGTAATTTCTTGCAAAAAACAAAACTCTTAGCTTAGCATACCGACGCATTCGGTGCGAAACGATTACCGCCTTTGTGGTTTTGAAATACATTGAATCCTTTGTATTTCCGTGATAAAAAGTAACCTATGTCACTCTCCAGGTTCTCAATAATAATATTACGTTGCTGCGTGATTAAAGGACAAACCAACAAACAAACATACTTTCGCACTCATAATATTATTAGTAGAGATAAACTTGTTAACAAAATGATTCAGAATAATCAAACAAGTAGGTACACGTAACAATGGTGGGTACAAAAGTTCCCTACGCAAATTCTGTAACAACCCAAGCACAATAACAAAGCTTCATCAGTCAAAATGCATTATTTATTCCCAATATCACGCTAGAGCAATTTATAGCAATACAAACGATAATTTCGGCAAAACTTTATTCAACATACGGCTGATATCACATCGCCCGGGGACCTGGCGCCAACTTTGACAATTAACGAACGAGCAAAGCGAGTTTTGACTGGGAATTTGTCGTTTCAACTGCCATGAGTAGGTACGTTTTCGTATTAGCCTAGATTAAACGAAACACAATCTGGGCTGAGCTCCAAACCGACATCTCAGAATTAAGATCTAGGTACAAAGATAAAATCATTGCCGCCGCGCTGTAATTAGTGTCGGGAAGACAATTTTCCGGGGCAATCATTCTTAAGCAGCTGTTTGAAATTGCAAACTGAGAGAACTATGTACATTGCAACACTACAGCTACAAATAGTAACGCACTCTCTAATTATGGAAGTGCAAAGGATGCGGGTAGTTTTATGCTTACCGAAATTAGCAGCAGGATAATAAGTTCGTATAAAATTCCTTTAGCACGAACTTATTGCTACTTATGACTATTAGATGATTTCATTACAGTTTTCGACTTTGTAGACAATGCAATTGGTGTTAAGGAAAATTAAATCTCTTTCCACTTATAAATAAATAGCAAGCAAACATATAGGACTTCTATCTACATATTTATTATTATACACTGTGAAAATTTAGTGGTTTTAAGGCCGCAGAGAAGTGATTATAAATTAACAGTATTATCCATTTCGACCCTTGTATTAAAATAAAAAATCGAGAAATTAATATTTCGAAAACTTCGTGAACAGTTGTTAGGAGCCATGCCGCCCTTGCCGCTGTGGTCACGTGACGCTTGAAGCGAGCGGCGCGCGAGTCGCGGCAGGTCGTTCATTTTTGTACGGCTATCAGCTGATGTAGTTACATTAGGTAGCAAAGTTTCGATGAAAGTTTTAAAAGCGGCAGTACTGCGTGCGGCGCCGCGTAGTAAACAAACCGCTTCTACTGATTTTCACAGTTTCCAGTTTATTTCGAATTTTTTTCAAAATCAAAAAAATACCTACTTCAAAAAACAAAAAAAATGTGGGCTCGATAGTTAATGCTTAAGGCGATTCAACTCACGATGACTTTAAAACCATTAATTTTTCACCGTGTATAAATGGCAAAGGTGACTGATGTACAAACTCACAGCTCAAACCACTAGACGGATCGGGCTGAAATTTGGCACACAGATAGCCATTATGACGTAAGCATTCACCAAGAAAATGTTTTTGAAAATCCAACCCCTAAGGGGTAAAATAGGGATTTTAAAAATTGAACTTAACGTGATGTCAGCCGCGGGCAAAAGGGATAAAATTTTAACTAATTTTCATCCAAAATCCGGAACTCTTTCTACCACAAAGTCCAAGTCATTCATCTTAAGTTATCACCGGCCCACTTGTGGGCACAGGTCTCCTCTCGACTGATAAGGATTTAGCCAATCGCCGAGTGCAGATTGGCCTACGCAAACCTTTGAGACCATTATGAAGAATTCTCAGGCATGCAAGTTTTCTCACGATGTTTTCCTTCATCATTACAGCGAGAAAAAAAAGAGATATTAAATTGCTCACAAGGTAGACCGTACATATGTAACTCTGAAGTCAGAGATGGGATTGAACCTGAGAGCGCCCGTAAAGCAGAGTCTTAACCACTAGATTGTTACCGCTTACAGACACTTTCAAAATTTCCAGATAATATTACTAACTGACACGACTTCAAAAACCAAGGCACCTTCTATATCTATACTACGGATAAAATTACTAACTGATTCGACTCCAAAATCCGAGGCACCTTCAATATAAATCAAAACAAGCGCAGATTGCTCGTACGCGTTCAGCTAGATAGGGATGCGTTCTTTGATTTAGTATCACTACAAACTGCGCCGGTTAATTTAGCGTAAGCGTTTGTTTCGTAATAACAATTCCACGCGTCGTTTAACCAAGTTTATTCCCATAACGGGTTTAATGACTGCAATGAGTTATTAGTGTATGATGAATTAACTATAACGCCATAATGAGAGCTAAATAAATAGTGATGGCATTACAGGTTTCATAATTACGCCATTGTTCAAGCCTTGGTCAAACATAACGCGTAGCAACAACAGCAATAAAGTTTGCATCAAACAAGACGTACCTTCTCGTAAAATTAAAAATTAAAAGAAGAATTATAACCCTAAGACAATACCTGCTCTGAGTACCAGTCTTGTAGAAAAGCGCATCAAAATCAGACCAGTATAGTTTTTCGTGAAAATTACCGTAAATAAGAACGTGTTCTGTTGATATAAAAAAAACTGTTCTGAAAAAGTCCCATTAGTTTTTCAAAAAATGGTAGCAATAGATGCACAGAACGCCTAAAGTCAAACGCTTAGTATACATAAGTTCTGTGTTTCACCATGGGTATATATACCTACCTATACATATATGCCATAATATTATCGCAAAACAAAAAATAAAAGACGATTAAATATCTACATCATTTATTATTGTATAGAGGGCATTAAGACGAACGGAAATGAAAAGCCACATTTAAGTGTGTATCGGACCCAAAAATAGGCAAGAACCAATGTGCAATACTATTTATTAATGTAAGTAATGTAGCGGAATAAAGCTGTGGTCAAACATAACGCGTGACGGCACCAGCAACGCAGAAGCTCTTTTAAGAATAAAATCTTTAAACCTAAACTTAACAGTCAATTTGACATATAATAGTTATTCATACAAATGACCTTTTCTGTGTATCTATCTATCTTCTATGTATATATGTATAAGTCTATCTGTAGTCGCTATTAGATACCGCGCTTCCTAAAAACAATAGCTCTTTGAATGTGGCAACGTTATGTCATAGTATTTGAAAACGTCAAAAATTGGTTGCTACGAGACTATATGGGTACCCCAGTTCAGGCGTACTATGAATTGCCGTAATTTACTAGTTCGCCGACGGTATCTAGTAGGTGCGAAGCGACTACCCATCCTAAATCTATGTTATGAGTATTGACTAAATTATTATTTATTAATACTCAGAGAAGTATGATCACTATGTGCAGTAATATTTGTGTAACAAAACTTAAATATAGGTAAATAAAAAGAATATGATTCTTTTTATTTACAAAATATGTGAATTTTTGCATAATTTTAAAGGGACTGAATTAGTACTCTATCCGTACGTTTATCTCACATTTTCATAGATTTCGTTTTATTACTCCTGGAAGCCGCCTTGGAGTCTACCGATACGCGTTGTGTGTGGTAAAATTTTAGGGTAAACGACCAAGACCCAAATGATATTCAGGATATAGAAAGCAATTCAAGAATGGACTCCGCCGCATAAATCGTTTCAGCAGCTAAAGGCTATAAAGGGATCTATTCTTTAAATTTTATGATGCGCAACGATCTACATTTATATGGAAAAAGAGCTGGTGGTAAATTTCGACACAGGTCTCGATTAAAACATGAATTGTAATATCGATTTTTGTTGTTTCTCTTTAACCAGAGAATAACAACCTAGACCTGTTGTGTATAGTTGTTAATGGTGTAGGTTTTCCCTGTGTCCGGAAGCCATCGGTCGATTACGATGGCCCTGCGGGAGGCAAATACACCTACCAACTCACCATTCATTCCAGACTGAATTGTAATTTCAATACTCGAAAGCAAATATTTACTCCAGATCAAGATTTGTTGCATTTTTAGCTAGCCCATTGTACTGAACCCTCCAGTCTAGTCATAATAGATCAGTTGGAATGATTTGGTAAGTCTACGTTGTTCACCCAGCGGATTGTGCTAACCAGTTTACTGGTAATCTAGATAATTTAATGTGTCTTCCGGATACTTGTATTGTCAATAACTCTGCAGTGCTATTTCCTGATTCGAAGGACTTAGGGATTTTTCTTTTCAGCGTACTCAATCACAAGTCATAAATTTTAGACGATCACGACCGGTACCATCACATAGTCAGTTGAGGCACATCTGCTGTATAACACATTACCGCTGCGCAATATCGTAGCAGCAGAATGAAAGGGATAGATTCATGGTGAAATGTCTCCATCAAACCATTTCTGCTGTCAGACACAAGTAAAACTATCCGAAACTGCCTGACGAACTTTGATGATTCTTTTCATACTGGCAAAACAAATAGTTCCCACATAATTTTAAAAACCATATTCCACGCGGATGTAGTCGCAAGCTTGTGTGGTTTATGTCCGGCCAGAAAACCCTAATGAATGAGATCGACTGGCAGTCCTAGATTGCTCTATTCAGAGAAATTATGAATACGTGCTTTTTATTGAATACTTACAGCTTGCTTTTGCTTTTCCCATCAGCTCTCTGACAATCGTTGGCCGTTGTAGAGGCAACGTTCGGATACAGGGTTTGACATTATCGCAAATGCGATATAATCTTGGACGAGAAGGAAACAAATGACCAAAGTAGATACGTCTTAATAACACACACATAGGCCCAGTCTCACCAACGCGGAATGAGTCATACTCGAGTGTAAATTATTATGCCAAACTACATTTACGTTTGACAATAGCCTAAGCGTGGTGGACTATGGCCTAAACCCTTTTAATTCTAAGAGGAGACCTATGCCCAGTAGTGGACTGGTCATGGGTTGTTATGATTCTCCCGGAAAATAAGGAGACCCCGATAAAAAGTGCCGTGTGGTGACGGCAGATCAGAATACAGTTGTCACTACCTCTCCTCTTCCGGCGGGTGTCGTACGAGGCGGCTAAGGGAATATAACGGAGAACGGACAGCAGCGTCCTTTGTGCTACTACTACCATCTACTGCGATCACCAACCCGTCTGCGCCGCGTGGTGATTATGGGCAAACCCTCCCCTTGGGAGAGGCCTTTAGTCCAGCAGTGGACTGTTATAGGCTATTGATGATAATGATGATGATAAAAAGTATCGCATGTCTATCTTTAAAATCATATCTATCTAGGCGTATGTGCTAAACACTAAGCCAATACAAAACGAACTGTGTGAATCGTGTAAATCTGACATTTAGTATGAACGGAAAAAAGACGGAGAACTTTTCCATCCATTTTCTGTCCATCCAGTTGACAGATTCATGCACAGTTAACTTACAATTAACTGAACTGTACAGAAACTGAGAACGGAATGCGAATAAAGTCTGCATTCTGAAATGGAAACTTGGAAACTTTTTATCAATTGGAAAATTAGCGAGGTAAAAAGCAATTAGCGAAGTTCCCACGAATGAGCACCCATTATTCAGCAAAAACTGATACAGTACTATAGCAAACAATACACAACAAACTGTAATTGAATTAATGGTTAGTTGGTCCGACCACAGTTTGTGGCGGTTTTTGGTTTCATAGTTTATTGATATTATAAATTAAGATCGAGTTCTCGTTATGCATTTTATAGTAGGTATTACCGTAGCAGTAGTCGGAAGCAGGAGGGACGACAGAAGCGCTAAAAACTATATCTAAATAAAAATTTTTGCCGATATAATATCGATATTGATTTCTATATATCGTACAATTTTCGTATAATATCGGTAACATATTATAGGAAAAATATTGGCGGTTTTAAAATATGCTAGACGTATAATTTGGCTTAATCCTGCTCAGTTTCAGTATGCCTATATAATATCATAAATGCGAAGTTTGTTGGTTTGTCCTGCAAACATAATAGTTCTATATAACAGCCTAGTTCGCAGTCACCTGGAGTAGGTACTGTAGTGTAGATTGGCGACCGCATTATGCTACCCACTGTCTAAGATTAGAGCGTGTTCAAAAAAGGTTTTTATGGCATCTGTCGTACTCAGTAAGAATACATAGGACAGTGATTTCTTATAGGAATAGATTAAAACACTTTAAAATTATGACTTTTCAAAATAGAAGAGATTTACTGTATCTTATGTTTCTATATAAATTATTAAGAAATAAAGTGGATTGCCCAAGTTTGCTTAGCAAAATCAACTTTAGAGCACCGCACAGATATCCTCGCTCTGCCATAACACCTTTAGTGCCACCACGCAGCAGAACAGTCTTCGGCGCCAACACGGCCCTACCTCGCTTGTGCAAACTACAACGAGCGCAGTCGGTCGATAGACATAAACACAACTCCTGCAATGTTTCGTAAGTTAGTAATAAGTGACCTAGTCAATAGCCATACACAAAACTAAATTACATATTTTAATACTTTTATATATTTTTCCAAATGTGTTTTTTTTATTGTATCATAACGTTTAGAAACTAAAATAAATTTTATTAGATTTGTTGTAACTCCATTTTATAATAGTAGGCATAGAGTAAATTTTAATTTTATTTTAGACTTTAGCTTAATGTTTACTTGTTTAACTGACTGTAATATTAAAATAGCGCATGTCGTGTTTACTTTAATATGATTTTACATACTAAGTTAATATCTTAGAAATTGCATTTTATGAATTGTATTATGTAAAAATCGCTAGTAAACCAATAAATAAAAAAAAAAACATGCATCAATGCGACGGAGATAAGATCGACGTAATTTTGGACGAGTATAGTAGAGAACCTGGAGTCACATAGGCTACTTTTTATCCTTGAAAAACAAATGTAAAACTCCTAACACAACACAGTACCTACTTTTACACACGCTCCATCACAGCTTTGTTGGCGTAGCGGCTAAATGAAGGATTGAAACTATCGGTTCGGGGTTTCGAATCCTGACTTCAGATTATTATTCTTTATTTTATTTATTTTTATTATTAAAAGGTGCTCCACGACACACACATTTTTTTTTTCAAATATATTTTTGGTAAAGATATAATTTCTAAATTAGGTACTGGAATAAATGATAACTTAATTATTATATTAAGGTTGCAATAAAATACAGCATCTCATAAATTCCGAGCAGTTTTACTAATGGTATTCCAACCGCATCTTCCTTGCAGTTGCTTATTATTGGGAGCAGGATCTGTATCCGTGGCCCCGAGCCAAAATATCAACTCCACCTACTAGGTATACTTTTCGATTGCTTACTGAAATCTTAATATATATAAATTACGTGTCACGTTGTTTGTCCGCGATGGACTCCTAAACTACTTAACCGATTTTAATCAAACTTCGTAACTATCTGTAATTTGGTCCAACTTAAAAGATAGGATAGTTTTTTTGGATTGGGTTAGTCTATTTATTTTATTATATAGATAAGTTGGCGGTACGAAGTTCGCTGGGCCAGCTAGTAAAACTATAAAACAAGACCAACAGCAAACGTCATAACTACAACTGACGTTGACTTTACACAGTTTATTATACACTAGCTTTTGCAAGCGGCTTCGCTCACGAGGTTCGATTTTTCAAACCTCTATTTAGACCCACTTAGGGGTGGTTTAATTTTCAAAAATATTTTCATAGCGGATGCCTACATCATAACAGCTATCTAGAAAGTCAAATTAAAATAAGTAATAAATAATTAATTAAGTTATCCCAAAAATTGTAGAAAAGACAGAGACAGCCAAATGGTGCTTGGGCATAGATATCCTTATACCCTAATAGCTTTGAGTATATAACCAACATTGGTTATATACTCAAAGCCTAATAGCCATCCCCAAAGCTGTGCTGGAACTATCGTCATTAAAGTTCTATGCATCGACACTCATGACCCAGGAGCTGGTAGCGAAATTCGAGGAGGTGCTTAATACAATCTTACAGCTGTTTATATCGAGACTCTTTTGTGTGACTTACGTATGATGAACTCAACAGCAAGCCGGACCGTAGAATATTCGACGGTTATGAACTTCGTAAAATAATTTATTCATCAAAAATTTTTTTAACCGACTTAAAAAGGAGGCGGTTCTCAATTCATCGGAATCTTTTTTTAACCGACTTCAAAAAACGAGGAGGTTCTCCATTCGTCGGAATCTTTTTTTTCTATGTATGTTCACCGATTACTGAGACGCCTGAACCGATTTGGAAAATTTTATTTTTGTTTCAAAGGGTATTACTAACCAGGGTAAGGGTATTTACTTCCCAGGTGGTCCCATTGAAATTTTATCGAAATCTGTCGAGCGGTTTTTAAAATATCAACAATAAATTATATACGTTGCACTGGCGCGGGTGTTTGAAGTCGGTTTTTAAAAATATTTTTTTATATTAAATTAAGTCCCATTTAAGGTCCCATTGAAATTTTATCAAAATCGGTCAGACGGCTTTTAAAATATCAATATAATAAAAATTGTGAGTTCTAGTTTGCCACGGGCTCTCCCACGGGCTCTTGGCCAATCATAACGCGAGACTCAGAGCTTTCCTTCCGTTAGGCTAATGATTTCACTCGATTTTTACTTTACATAACCGTAGCGAGATAGTTAATGCACCTATTAAAGAAAATGAGAGAGTAAAGAACTTATTTTATGGTAACGTCTTCCGTACTAAGTGACCTTTAATGGAAATATAGTCAAATGGGTAGATTTTCAAGAAGCGTTTTTTAATGATTTTAAGAGACTGCCATAAAATCGAATTCTGTAATTTTGGAAGGTAAGTAAAAGTTTAGATTATTATTGAACAGCGTATTTAAGAATTGGAAGTAAATTGAGTAAAACTAAGTAGAAAAATCAAATTCATATGATTTAAGTAAATTGTGAATATGTAGATTATTTTTTCTAATCCCGGTATTATATGTTCGGTAAACTTATTACCGAACATATACCGAAACGCGAAAAAAATAACATAATAAATCACATAAATCAGTTTACAAGTTCCACAGGGCATACTTGACAGGTAATATTATATTCAATACCAAATCAAATTTCTTTATTTCAAAATTCAATATAAAATATTTTCTTATAGAATTCTGAAATAAACTTCAAAAACCGACTTCAAAGGCGTGAAATTCAATCAACGGGATTCTAATTTATAGGTGGAATATTTTCTCTTTTAAATGGAACCACACTCGAGATAAAACCTGTTGTATAAAAAGAACCATTGAAAATAATTCACAATCAGCGAGAATATCGTGTAACATACACACACAAAGCTGGCATACTTAGAGATCTGGGCTATGTATCTATCTAGTCATGAATAAAAAAAAACTCCTAATTTTTTGAAGCCTATGTCTGAAATATTACCTATAATATGTCGGAGAGAAAACTATGGAAGCCTTGGTTGTCTTAGGGTGGAACCACATTTGTGAGGATCGTTTCGGATTTCGCCCATACAAAACTGTCAAATTCCATAGAAACGTGTACGGATCAAATCGGCTTTTCGATGCGTACACGAATGTATGGAAAATGACAGTATTTTTAAGGTGGGTCTACGCTAGACGAGCCGAGCACGAGCAGAGCACGAGTCGAGCACAAATTCGTGTAGTGTGGACCGACTTACGAGCCTCGAACATGCGCGCTTCGAGTGTTTGGCTCGTGCTCGACTGCGCTCCGCCCGTTGTCAGTTTTTCGACGAACACAAAGGGATTTGGGTGTGTAAAAATTATGTTCGAGGGCAGTGCTCGTTGCAGGTCCACACTTGACGACGCGAACGACGGCACCCAGAATGGCTTGGCTCTTCTAGCGTAGACGCATCTTTAGGCAAAATCGGAATCGATCCTCACAAATGTGGTTCCACCCTTAGGCGTATTCTGTAGCGGAGGTTAGGAACATTGAGGGAATGTCTGGGTAAAGTTGGCTCTCAATCGAGGCTTGTGTGTCCGTTGGTCTGTGGACGGTTGTGTCGTGTCGCATCGCATTCCCTAATGTTTGTAGTCTATAGTGACATTTATCGGGGATACTAATCTCGGTATCTGTGTAGCTTTGTAGATCTGTGGTAGCATTCAGATTATTCATTCTAGTGTTCATGGTCTATGATTCAGATTCTACTATTACATATAGCGATGACATTCTCTTTGGATTCTACCACGTGGTTAATGGAAATGACTTAACAATCTTAATAATGGCGGTTCGCGGACACAGGGCAGTGTGCAGTTTTGTCAGTTGCCGCTTGGATTTAGGATCTGGAGTGGTTAATTACGTAATTGATGATGGTGTAGAAGGATTAATCAATCGTTGCTTAGGGAGTATTACTGGATTATTTGGATTTTGGTGAGTTAATTCCAATGTACATTGACGATGACGTTACTGTGATATACCTATAGTGTTTCGTTGCCTTACGATAGGCCATGAGTGCAGTAGAAAGGAGATTTGCTAGGGTCTTCTTGGTGGAGACGGATGGCTTGAAGTTGTTTGTCTATATATATATATATATTACTGTGTACTAATTCTAAGACACTATTACGAAAGTCATCAATTTTTACAAGCAAACAAGCAAGCATTTACATGCTTTCCTTTAAACTTACGGTTAGGGTGTTATTTACGAAAAATTAAAACTAAAGCTAAGAGGGTTTCAAACGCGCTATGGTCTGAGAAGGACCAAAAAAATTCTGCCTGGAAAAGTTCGGACGTGCTGCATGATACAAGGGCAATATTGTGTAAATACTGACGGGCATATGACGATGACAGATGTTTATGACTGACCGTGGCGTTAGTTCTATGTGAAACTATATTTTCGCGTGACTCGGATTGAGTTATTGACCTGTTACGTGATTGATGTGTGGAGTAATTGAAGGCTCAATAGCATAACGGGCTGAAATCCAAAAAAGGTTTTCAAGAACTAGTTGGACGATACCGTATATTTATTGAGAACTATATTCATAAATACCTATTAGGTAAGAAGCCAGCTTTTGCCAGTTATTGTGTGTGTAATTTAAGTTAATATTATGTTTATATATTTATAGTATCTATAAATATAAACGAGAATTATTTATAGCACTATTATCTTCATGCACGCCTACGCGTGATATGATATCGTACTTCCAAAGGTAAACTGGGACTATATAACTTTTTACCGTCGTCCGATTTTGATGATTATTTTTTTAATACATTATGTTGTGCACCAACTTTACTATAAAAGAATTATTATTAAAAGAAATATTATTATTCAATTCGGTTCATGAATCTTCCATCAGACTAAATTTTGAAATGTTACACTCTGTTATTTCAATTCCTCTGCTTATAAAGCGAAATGTATCGTAATTTTGCCGAAGCAAATATTAAATATTGACTGAATCTAAACACAATAATTTTAGCTTAAATTAAACAGAGCACTGCACGTAAATAAACAGTTTTCGTGGAATATGTTTAATTTACGGCTAGGTAATGCCGTTATCTCGACACTGCGGCCAACTTTGCAACCAATAAAACAAACATTGGTGTTTACTTTACGAGTTGATGCCACGAAACGAATGGAAAATTTTATTCTCGATTAAGCGTACTAAAAAGCGATTTTCATAAAATTCATTTGTTTGTATCCTGTAAATTGTTTTAACTTTAACTCTTCTATCATGAATTTGTTTTTTTATTTTAATACAATTTTTCAAATGTTGCCAAATATACACTTCACACTGTCAAACTGTTTTAAATCATATTTTCTATGAAAAAAAGGCACCCCTGGTTGCCCCCCAAGTTTATAAGAATATTCCTGAAATAATATAAAATGGGGTTCATTTGCTGTCTTCTACAAATTTTTTTGAAAATTTTAACTTTACGTTAAATACACTGACATGGTAAAGTTAAAATTTATTATTTTATACTCCCGAAGTTAAATTCAGAATACGAGAGCACGTCATAATTTATTGCCCCAAAAACAAACTGAGTAATGAAATAAATATTTAATATGAAAATTTTCCGATTATTTACGGGCTTCAGTGAGATACCACCAAACCGTCGCGGTCGCTCAGAGTTTATTAAGACACTTGCAGATGTGTCAACAATTACTGCGTTCATTGATAATATTTTATGTTGAGGGCTGAGTCAGGAAGGCTAGCCAATAGAATAGAATAGAATAGAATTTTTTTTATTCAAATAAACTTTTTACAAGTGCTTTTGAATCGTCGATGAGTCTACCACTGGTTCGGAATGCCCTTCCTGCCGAGAAGAACCAGCAAGAAACTCGGCGGTTGCTCTTTTCAAAATAAGTTTACAATACAATAAATACTATGCTATGTATGCAGTGTTTCCACAATGAGGGAAGTTCCAAAAATGCATACCTACTAACAACGCAATATAGCCCAAGATGGGCAGACATGGCCCCATTCCCGCCGGTGGAACCCGTTCACGAGCATGACGCATGACCCAGCCGTTGCTTCGCTCAACCATATTTGAGCAGAAAATTTGAAAATTGTAAATCAGAAGCACTGAGAAAACCATGGAACTATGAATTACGTCTAAGAGAAAAGGGCTAAATAACCTTTGTGTACTTTGTGTACATTTGAAAAAGGTTTCTACCCTTTTTTGTACCTAATCGAAATCTGTCATCGCGGGGATGTTTAAACTTGTTCTAAATACAGAGCGCGATTAAATCGCCTGCCGAGTTAATTTTGGAGTTGGAAGTTGGCACGTTTGTATATGCTTTTATAACGGATCAGGACAATAAATAATAAACTTTGCCAATTTGCGTGCAGAGTGGGACCCGAGGCGCGAATTATAATATTCATAATTAAATTAAAACACAAGTTGTGGTGTTTAAAAGAAACTAGGCATCAAGCTTAGCGAGGAGAGTGAGTGTCACCGGAGACTTGACAAGAATTTAATTAGCTCTGGCCAGACCGCGCCGCGATGTCGCTATCTTGAGACTACTTCGAAATATTAATTGCATATTTAAAAAAATCTTAATTACGTACTAGGCTTTTACCCGTTACTTTGTCTGCGTTGAGTTAGTTCTTTTATAAATCCTTCTAGCTGATGCCCGTGACTTCGTCCGCGTGAATTTAATTTTTAGAATCCCTCGGGAGCTCTGATTTTCCAGGATAAAAAGTAGTCTATGTCACTCTCCAGGTCCTCAACTATACCCATGCAAAAAATCACGTCGATCTGTTGCTCTGCTGCGGCGTGATCAAAGGACAAACCAACAAACACACTTTCGCATTTATAATACCTATTAGTATGATGTCACTCTTCATATCCCCAACTTACAATAAAAAAATCAAGTTGATCCATTGCTTCATTGCTGCGTGATTATTGGACAAACCAATAAACAAAGAATCTTTCGGATTTATATTATTTAAATAATATTTTGGACATTTTAACAAATTGAAGATAGTGTCGCTCTCATTGTATCTGTATACGGAATTCACTATGGAGTTTTAAACCCATATCGTTAGTGATGTTCTAACAGTGCGTAAGTCAAAAAGTGTACTTTACAAGAGAGTAATAAAACTATAAAATATTCGTTAGCAACCCTTGATGTACTTATATTATTTGGAAAAAGGATTTAAAATGAAGTTATTGACGAAATATTCTTTTTGACTGTGCGAATGAAAGCGTGAATGGCATTGAAATGTTAAAACCCACCAAGAATGCTCACTAGTATATACGCACTATTAGAACTTCACTGACGATAATATCCCAATTCGGTTTTTACGTGGCATAATACCGTGGAGCCAAATCGCTACGCATCGGGAAGCGCAGTGTTGGTAGGCATTCCACTAGGTGGACCGACGACATCAAACGAGTCGTAGGGAGCCGCTGGATTCAGGCGGCGCAAGACCGAGACCTGTGGAAGTCCATGCAAGAGACCTCCAGCAGTGGACGTCTGTCGGTTGACAAAGAAGAAGAATAAATCGCTCGGCAAGGCTTTGCCAGTAGAGAAGCGTACCTAAAACCGAGACGTAAACTTTTTCTCTACAAAAAATAATTGGTTGTCTGTAAAGTCGGTTTACGGACGATAGTTTTACGTGATAACGTCATAAAAAAACATTGATGACCGCTAACCACACCACACACGCGATGACTGGCGGGCCCGGCGGCCGGCGCTCTGCCAACGCTTGGGCCGATCGTGCCTCTCTATCGCTTGTTCCACGCTCTCGCTTGCACGCGCAGACTCAGGCGGAACGTGACACTTTCGTGCGTGCAGCCGGTGTTATCGATTTATCGTTATCACGTCAAAAGACGTAGTACTTCTATCGGTTAACGACGAAGACAATGCAGTAAAAACATTACACAAAAAATTTCGCCACTCAACAGGCTTTTAGTTTCAATTACCATACTAAAACAAGTTTGAAAAAAATCTAACATTATAATTTCAAAAGAGGCAAAGTTTTTATCGGTCCAATAGGGTAGTTAATGGTGTGAGCTTCCCCCTCCCCCGCCACTTACACGCTATTAGCATAATGCTTTTGTAGGTAGGGAAATATTGTTTTAAGAACATCTGGAGGATGGAAACTTTGGGGAGACAGGTCTAGTATAATAATACACTTTGCTATACTTGAAGCTGAAGTGGAAATGGGCGGAGCACATAGTTCGAAGATCTGACGGTCGTTGGGGTCCAAGTTGCTGGAGTAGCGAACCCGCACCGGGACCGGACCGACGTGGACGACATCAAGCGAGTCGCAGGGAGCCGCTGGATTCAGGCGGCGCAAGACCGAGGCTCGTGGAAGTCCATGCAAGAGACCTTTGTCCAGCTGTGGACGTCTATCGGTTGATGAAAAAAGAAGATGCTATACTTTGCCTAGCTGAATTCGTTATGGGTTCTTCCCAGACCGGAGCGCGTTTAGAACTCTTGAAGCTCTTTTTTTCTATGCATCGAATTTTATGATTTTTAGGGAAAGACCAATATTGTCTCTTTTTTATTAATGTTCCTCCATATTTTAAAAAGGCGAATTATAAAAATTATATTTTATAAATATTCATATTTTAAAAATCGAGTGACGATTACAACAGTGGAAAGTTGCTACCCAAGAAAAAGCGGGTTTGAGTTGTCCTATTATAGTTAGTGCCGATTCGAAGAATGTCAACGAGTGACGCTTAATCGAGGAATAAATCGGGTGTTTTGATAGTTGTATTGAAAATCTGTCAAAATATCCAATTTACGCTCGGATAAGACTTATTTTACGTTGGTGAAATCGGCCCTTAGGATCTTTCGATAACCACTGACATAGAAAAGAGCCCTACTGAATAAGTAGAGAGCCTTTATAGGCACAAAATATCATCTTTCAAAATAGAAAATTAAGAACAACAAGGTGGAAACGAAAGAAGTGAATTAGCGAGGGGGCGCGGAAGATTTCATTAGACCAATTTGGAGTTGGTAATAATAGCTTTAATTATTCACGATTGAGAAAGCTTTTAGAGTTGATGGAACTCGCTATTAGGCCGGTAATGAAACCGTTCACGCCAGCAGTGTTTGGATAATGTTTGTTATAACATTGTAAAGGTAGACTGTGAGGTGCACGACTGTGACTTTGTATAGAATTTATAGTATGGAGATTATTTTTAAATTAAACTGATTTTGAAGCCTTATTAAGGCTAAACCCAACGGTTAAAGGTGCGGACTGAAACCTGAAAGGTCGACAATTCAATCCCCACTCGTTGCATATATTGCCACTCCTAACATAAGCTTTCCGCTTATTTGTAGGGAATAAATAGGGAAAATATATGTTAGTCAAGTTCAGCTTGGCTAAAAAATAGCTATTTCACCTGAATTGTTAAAAAAAATTAACTACAAAATTATTTAAATCCACGACATACGTATAAAACTGGCTGTGAAATCTAGATCATAGTAATGAGGCATCTCAGCAAAACTCAGGGAATAGACTGAAAATGTAAACTTACCTACTTCAAAAAATACTATCTTAAAGTAGGACGTCTCCGGGCATCCGCCTAGGTATTGCGAAGTTTACAAATGCTTCAAACTTTATTAATACGAGACCGCATGCCGCCGTACCATTATTTGGATTTGAGCTCTTTACTCACTATTTGTTCAAAAATATGATTGTGAGGATTTTTCAGTTTCCAACATCATAATCCATTGGAACAACGTTTGTTAAATATATATCTTTTGTAGCTAATTTTTTTTTTCGATATCAGGTATTGTTTAAAAAATTTCTGTATAGGTACTACCTATATATATAAATATTGTAGTGAAATAACCTCTTTGTTCCTTATATAAACAAATTCGTTGTCGTTCTTTGTGTTATTTTTCGTTTATTTTACCGAACTAAGTACCTATTTCCAAACATCCTTTAAATGGCAAAGGACCTAAAACCAAAACAAACGTGGTCTAACAAACATCATCCTGGTTGTATTAAGGCGTCTTCTAACCAAACATTTCTTTACTTCTCAGAAAATGGTAACACACTAAAAATTTAAAACGCGATTGCAGCGCTCCCTAACAATTATATTATAAGTGTAGAACGTATCTAGGATCCTGCCCAGAAGTTATACGCTGTGAAATTAGCTCAGTAAGTTTTCAGGAAAATGGTTACGAAAATAAAAACACGAATCGGGGATCGGAGGTTAAAAAATCCCCCAAAACAATATAGCCAAATATTTATACTGACAATGTTTTCAGAAGTTCCTAGTACGTATATCAAAAGTTAAAACTCCCAACCCTGTTTTACCGATTCCCGTATATCCGTCACGGAACACAAAATCGCACTCGCGAGCGCGCCATGCTCTAAATTCGCTAAACTTTCATATTTCCGCGAAAACTACGATATGGGTACGTACACTTCGTCAAACGAAATTTGCAGGAACTTCGCCGGATACAAGCGTCTACGACTCGCTATAAAGCGTCTTTATCATAAAGAGAATGATATTAATGTCTTTGACACTATACTCCACTCTACTCTAGATAATACCTACAAGTGTTCCACAATAGCAATATACAACAAAGCTGAATAGTAATCATGAGTTCATCTATTCAATAATTGAAGTATCCGTCTGAGTTTTCGAAATAAGTGCGTCTTATTAAGCTTGTAATATATAAGCCGAAGAACGTCATCATCTACGGCTCACTACCGAGCGTAGGCCTGCTCTCAGGTTATATGGCCATACCTTTACCTAGTCCACCACACTAGCCCAACGCAAATTTGCAGACTTTACACATTCTTAGAGAACATTGAGAATTTCTCAGCGTGCAAATTTTCTCACAATATTGTCCTTTATCGTTGAAACAAAATTATAACGTTTAAGTAAAGGCTTAAATGCACACAACGCACTTAAAGTGAATTAAGTACAGGATTGTGCAAGGAGTGATTGAGGCTACTTTTCATCCCGGAGAATTGCAGACTTTCCATAGGATTTTTGAATAACCTAAATCCACGACGAGCAATGCGTACACAAGCTAGTATACGTATGACGGAGGCAGTTAGGAGGCATGGAAGATACTCTTTTAAATATTAATTTGCCTGAATTTAATGTTCACAACTACAATAACTATAATTTAATATAAAAAATATTTTTAAAACATCGACTTCAAACTCCCGCGCCACTATACAAAATATATAATTTATTGTTGATATTTTAAAAACCGCTCGACCGATTTCGATGAAATTTATATGGGACCACCTGGGAAGTATAACATTTCAAACAAATAAAGACTTCCAAATCGAATCAGGCGTCTTCGAGTAATCGGTGAACATACTAAAAAAAGATTCCGACGAATTGATAACCTCCTCCTTTTTTTGAAGTAGGTTAAAAACAAAAACTACGTAAATATAAAGGAAACTAAACTCAGTCCATTAACGCGAGAAAAGCTTTGGAATATTATCACATACCTACTCCAATGCTCACTCCCAGAGGTTATTAATATTTCAGGCGTTTTAATGATTAAACGCCTGAAGTACGATATGATGACATAATATGGACCCAGGGAATCAAACAAATCTATTACACGCTAATTCAGCCCTACTGATTGAATTTCATGTGGTCGTTTATCCTGACTTTACCCAATTTCGGGCACCGATGACAGTTAACCCATTACGATTTATCCGAATAAAGGCGCCTGACCACTGAAGCGGGCGGAACGGAGAGGTAGACCATCCACATTATCGACAAAATATGATGATGAACAATAAACTGCCTGGTTTTTAAGCTACGTTTTAACTTCGATCCACTTTATTGAACGATACGATACCAAAGAAAAACTTGGCAAATGCTCTCCTTCTATTGGCTTAAATGTATTGAGGCAGTAAGGCCAGTAAGAGTATCATAATTTCGGCCAATCACAACAACAGACTGTAGCAATGATCCGCAATCGACCAGCGGGTGTAGGTACTCAACATGATTCTTATATTTTATCGTTACCTCAAGCCATAGGCATATATCGACTCAGTAAATATGATGACAAGTTGTGGAAAGATATGGCCGTTTGTCACCTTATCCCGGCTCAACCGCTGGACCGATCTCGACAGGCACAGTGATAGCTTACGTAGAGACTGACATAAGAAACTCTTTATCTCAGAAAAAGACAGGGTTTGTCACGGGCAAAAGTATAGCTATATTTTCCTGCCTTTGTATAGTTCTTGCAATTCACGAGGGCGACTGACTTATGGTTGTGTGTGTGTCGTATCTGTATAAGTGTGAGCGAGCGCAATGCTCGCGCCTGCCCGCTCCCACCTTTGACAGGCACGCACACTTATGCAATGTGCATGTACACGAAGTAACCACAAGTAAAGCTCACTCGCCTTCGTGAATTACAAAAACTGTACTCGTTTAGGGTCTAGATACACAGACTACAGAATTGCAGTTTGGGTTCACATGGGATGCTAGTTTATTTATTATTGCCTTCATATAAAAATATTTATGAAAAAGTTTTGCGAACCACAAATCATGTTTACGGAGCTTATTTGAAACAAAAGTTGTAGCCGACAAAGATTGTAAGTAGACAGAAGTTGGACATACAACCATGGAAGGAAAAATAACTTACGTTTGAAGGAACATGTCCCAAGGGAGCTGTAATTGTATGTATTATGCCCTTATTAAGAGTGTTGCTCAATAACTTATGTTTTTATAAGTACTTGTAAAATATTTTAATTAGTGTATTACAAAAAAAACTATGATTGAAAAAATGACATGCAAAAATAAAAAATCGGCCAAGTGCGAGTCGTGCCTCGCTCTTTTAGAGTTCCGTTAAAAAAAATTAAAATATTTCCATGTACCCATGGAAATATTTTAATTTTTTTTTAATTTAATTTAATTTTTATTATTTGTTGTTATAGCGGCAATAGAAATACAAAATATGTGAAAATTTCAACTGTCTATCTATTACGGTTTACGAGATACAGGCCGCTGACAGACGGACGGACGGACAGCGGAGGCTTAGCAATAGGGTCCCGTTGGCACCCTTTGGGTACGAAACCCTAAAAAGGTAAAAGACCTAATCGACAAAATAATTGTCATCAAAGCACAGTTCAATGGATCTGGTGTATAATTTTTCAAGTGTACATTAATTGTGCGTAGCATTTCTAAAGAGTATCTCTTTTCCGCCTATACCAACTAACAGATTTACTTTGATAATTAAACTTGAAAGTTACACTAGGATTAGTTCAGCTAATTGACATATTTTTTTCATGACACTTACCTACACCTTCTCATAGATTCAACCTATCCACAAGTGAAAACCGGACGAAATCCATTTTTAGGACAGCGCGCATAGACAAACAAACCCGACGGAGAGAGTGTGTTTTATGATACTTGGTGATTGACTTATGACTGCAAATGAGGTAGTCTGTATAAATTGCAACCATCCATTTAGTCGGGGGAAAAACTCTTCCATTTTATATTTTTAAATACTTAATGTATCTCCGTTCAATATAACAACAAACTATGGCGAAACTATGCACGCTCAATATACTGTACAAAAGCGAATATTTGCCCAATAAATTCGTTATCAATGTAATCTAGTTTAATAAATGAACGTTCATATTTCGACGGAGTTTATAAAATAAATTCACGTAACACCTACCTATGTAAATAAGAGTAATTTAGATAATGCAGGACACCGTGTGACAAAAATACTAGTTTATTTTCAGTATCGGAAAACGTTTATATAGGCTCCACAGCTGTAGAGACACTAAATTTATATACTGATAGTATATTTATAGCCACTGTATATTTTGAAATGTAAAAAGCTTTTTATACAGTGTAAAATGTAATAACGCAAGTGTTAGTGCATCTGGGTACCTAATGAGTTTTTCGTAATATTATGGCAATAAAATCGGACATGTGCAAGTTTTTCTTGTATAAAAAAAAATTAAGTGGCACTCGGGGACTGCCGCGGTAAAGCTATTGCATATCATTTTTTATCAACTTATGCAATTATAATATTTATGCAATATTTTTTTTTGCATAATAAAAATTATGCAAAAAAAATTAAAAAACTAACAAACAAGAAAAGCGCACTGTCACTACTTCACGAGTGAGATTCGAACCTGCGACATCATACACCATACGGTAATGAAAGCGGTCGCTCGCCCACTGCGCCAAACAGAGCTACTTAAGAACCTCTAAAATGTTGAAAGCTTACTGAACGACGGTGTTAGGTTTATTTTCGTTACGGAATTTCTTGATTCGGTCGCCGCGCTCAAACTGTTTGTCTTAGTCCAAAGCCCGCGATAAAAGCTATGCAATAGCTTAAAAATATTAGGTAATATCGATGTACCTTTCACGATAGACAATAGCGATAGCACGAGATCGTGCTATTCTTATTATAATGCTTCGTGTAGAAAGGGATAGTACGAGATTTAGACCTGTCAATTTAGTTTAGAGCATAGAGATTGTGTAAAGAATTAGCCACATTCAAAAAAATTCAAAATTATTTATTTCATGTAGGCCAACCTGTGGCTCTTATGACACGTCGTGATTCTACCACCGCCGGTTCGGAAAGCGGATTCTGCTGAGAAGAGCCGGCAAGAAACTCAGCATGCTCTTTTCAAAATAATCATTTTACAATATTATTATACCGCTATTACATTGTAATAAGTTTTTATACTATCTTGTGGGCAGCCGGATGCCATGCCGATTAAACCCATGCAACTTTGTTAGAATAGAATAGAATATAATATTTCCACAATGAGGTGAAGTTCCAAAAAAAAGCGTAGGTACTACAATTCAATTCATGTTAAGACGGGCAGACAGAAAGCAGCCCCATTCCCGCTGGTGGAACCCGTTCACGAGAATGACGCATGATCCAGCCGTTGCTTCGCTCGACCATAACTCTTCAAAGAGTGCAGTAAAACCGAGGTAAAGCCTCATACACATACAGTGCCGTATTTTATTCAAAGCTAATCTTATTTTACAGCCATCGTAGTAATTGTTCTCGCACATGTTGCCCCGGCTCGTAAAGCAGATGGCCATATGGATCGCATTAGGAGATTACCCGTAACACTGTTCGAACGCTGATCTGGACCACTTCAGACGTTAAACACTTGAAACCGTGAGCTTAGTGCTGAATTAACAATATTATGCCCAACTACATTAATGTGGTTTACGTAATAAGTAGGAAAATGAGAAATTCAAACAGGTTCGTAATTCCTGAACTACGTCTCAACAAAGTACCTACAAAAGTCGTTTGTCGAATGAGCATATCGTTCTGTACAATACGATGTGTCGTTCTATATAAAAATTCCATAGCCAATTTCAGACTTGCACACAAGTTTAATAGAAAAATCATTATAATCTATTACAAAATTGAAAATGAGATGAATGATAAAAAGCGTGGATAAACACAAGTACAAGGTAAGTATTAATAGGCATTGATAAGATCTCATTATTATTGGAACGAAGTTCCTTAACTGACGGTACGGACTTGGCAGATGGGGGCTAGTCATGACCTTTGTGTGTTGCCTTTGTTTATTACACGTTCCGACATAGCTTTGGTGGCGTAGCGGCTAAACGAAGGAGTGAAACTATCGATTCGAGGCATATTCGAGGGCTCGAATCCTGACTTCAGGTTATTTTTTAATTTAATTTATTTTTATTATTAATTTATTATAACTGAAAGGAACTTCGTCTCAACCTATTGTTCGACGGCACTCACGCATTTTTTTCTATCAATCATGATTATCGTCAAGCGCAAGACTTGCACCTAAAAAAAATATATATATACCTACTGTGTGTGTGTGTCATATATTAGGTTCATTTTAAACCTTCGTAATTCCTTTATGTTGGTTGCTACGAAAGCGCAGAGGAAACATTTTTATATCGATTTCTCTGCTTCCCGATCCAATTAGGGTGAAACGTACCTCTTGCTTTGAGAACTTTAAGCGTTCAAAATTCAAACAGCGAAATCGCCTTCGAACATAGTTAAATGACGTTGGAACATTGAACAAACAGCCTTAAAAATAGTTAAAAAAAATTAAAACTTTAATTTAAAAAATGCGTGTGTCGTGGACCGTGGTACACTTGGTTGGAACGAAGTACTTTTTAATCATAAATTTATACTTAATAAAAATTAATAAAAAAATAATAATAATCTGAAGTTAGGATTCAAACCCCCGAACCGATAGATAGTTTCACTCCTTCGTTTATCCGCTACGCCAGCAAAGCTATAATGGAACGTGTGTAATAAACGTAGGCAACAAGTGTCGTGACGGAAAATTCTTATACTTTTTTTCGCCTAGCTTCCATCCGCCAAACCACCCGAAAAGGAACTAAAATTATACCCGAAAGGGCATTTGAGGGCGAGGTAGAGAATACCTTCACATTTGAAGTCCCGACGCCACGCTACGTCAGAAAACTGAGAAGGAACAGACGGTGTGATTTTTACTTTATTTAGTTTCCTTGGATTGTTTGGTGGCGAGGCACAGAGGTAGGCTTTGCGTATGTACCTAAGTTGTATGTGGCGCTGGTCACATTAGTACTCATCAGAATTTACCGAAGACCATATTGGGTGAATTTAGGTGTAACGTAAAAGTATAGAAGCCAATAAACAGATCCACTATGGACTCACTCGGTACTTCGGAGAAAAGCCATTTTGTTTTATTAATTAATTATCCCCCCCGCTTTATTAAAACCAAGAGAACTTAATATAAACACGAGTAAAATCAACCGAACAACAAACACGAAACTCGCTCCACAACACTAACAGCAAATCAATAACCCACTAAATTAGGGTCCGATAGCACTAATTACGCTTCCCTTAGGGGTGCTTCCGTCGAATGCGGAATATTTTTCCCAACTTTCCATTTAGCGGCGCTCCCGCGGGCTCGCAACTTTTTGTTTCAAAATAACCACAGTAAACAAGATTTGTGGTCCGTATATCTCGGTTAACTAAGTGGTTTTCTATATTATATTATACTTTGCAGGGGGAAAAGGTAAAATAGCTTCAAGCAAAATAAATTCTCACGTGGCCAAACCACATTATGATAACAGGTACCTAAATCCTTATTATAATACTAGCTGACCCGGCGAACTTCGTACCGCCAACTTATCTACATAAATAAAACAAATAAACTATCCTAATAAAAAAAAACTATCCTATCTTTCAAGTTGGACCAAATTACAGATAGTTACGAAGTTTGATTTAAATCGGTTAAGTAGTTTAGGAGTCCATCGCGGACAAACAACGTGACACGTAATTTATATATATTAAGATTTTGACCCACTAAGAAAAAAATTGGTAAAGTGAAATGGAAATCTACTATTGTGTATTAAATTACTGTCTGCCTTCAGTAATACGGCATTCCCACGAGGCGATTATTGTTGAATGTAAACATAGAGACGGCTATAGTGACATTCAACAAAAATTGCCTCGTGGGAACGCCGTATAAATTTAACATTAGCAGTTTTATGTACAACAAGGATGAAAGTTTAAAAACGACTGCGGAGTACTGGATGTAACATCGTCATATTGATCGTATTAAATGTAGCCTATCATAAGGAATCGATTGACACCTCATTCATCAAAATCGGTGCAGTAGTTTATTCGCTACGGTGGAACATTCGTAAATAGTCACATACATATGCACATACTGCTAAAGTCATAACACTTCCTTTTGGCTTTTCTGTAGTCGGGTAAAAATTACTAAAATTGAAAAAATTTAATAGTTATTGGTAATAGTACTACGTTGCACTTGGAAGCAGTGATAGCCTAGTGGTTAGTACTGTGGTCTAATATTCGGGGGGCCGCAGGTTCGATCCCGGGCACACACGAGGCGTTTCTGAGTTAAGAGCATTTAAGAAATTAAATATCACAAGCTTCAACGGTGAAGGACAACATCGTGAGGAAACCTGCACACCTGAGAGTTCTTCACAATGTTCTCAAAGGTGTGTAAATTCTACCAATTCGCATTGGGCCAGCGTGGTGGACTACGGCCTATAACCTTTCTCTGAGAGGAGACCTGCGCTCAGTAGTATAGCGTTGATGGGTAGCTGATGATGATGATGAATATTTATCCTTACTAATATTATAAATGCGAGTGTATTTGTTTTTTGGTTTGTTCTCACGCCGCATGAGGGCTACGGATCGACGTGATTTTTTGCATGGGTATAGTTGAGGACCTGGAGAGTGACATAGGCTACTTTTTATCCCCGGAAATCAAAGAGTTCCCGAGGTATTTTAAAAACTAAATCCACGCAGACGACGTCGCGGGTATCAGCTAGTTACTAATAATTGATTTAAGACTAAAACGATTTGTTTTAATTACAGGGTATTTGTTTTCCTAAGCTGGATGGATCCCTTGCGATCATAGTTTCGTTAGGAGTTGGACTTTATACGTTTTTATATCAAAATGGGGGTGCAGCCTAAATATTTGGCAACAAAAACTTGCTAACATGTTATCCAACTGGACTGGATATCATCCCCACTTTCGCCTGCGAGGGAAAGGGAAGTTTATTTCACCACTGATCCCGAGCATTACAAACTTCTTTGGGCTCGCTCACTTTTGTTGATATACAATGTTCTGTTAGAATATTTTAAATAATTTGAATTTAAAAAAATATATGATTAACATTCAACAATGACTCGTACGTTAACTCATTACAACTGAATGGAAAGTAATCTACTCATCATTATTATTTTGTTTATAAAGATGCAAGACAACGCATGTCATAAGCAACGCATGAATAAATGTTTTGCCAAAAAATTTTGTTATATTTTGGCCTTCAGATTTGCAAATATTATACTGATCATTAATTCAATTAATGAATTTCGTTACACTAGTGGCACGCTATGATGGCCGGTTTGACACATTACAATAGTGATGTGGAATGTCAATTTATTCTCGAACAAAAAACAATTAAGTTTTGTTTTTGTACCTGATTAAATAGGTTTAATAAAACAAAAATGTATATGTTTATTTAATTTATTTGAACGAACTGAATATTTGAATGAAAATGAATATACATACTTTATATGCACACAAGAAACATATGAATACAAAAGATACCAAAAAAGGTTTTTAAAAATTTTCAATTTAGAAAACCAAATGCCGAGTTGTGGTATATATCATATAAAAATAAAAATTTTACCTTTTGTATGAAACAGCTGATATTTTTTTGCGATTTCAGAGGTTTGTCCACATAGTGAAAATTGTTCATATTCACAAGTACATTCACCCCTTAAATGGTGCAAACTGATTTTTCTACACTTGTATACATTTTAGAAATCAATTTAATAAATAAATTTTGAGTCCTAAACCTAAAACTACATTCGATAAAATTTATGAATCTCTGCACATCACTATCGTCAATAAAGTAATACAATTATTTCCTTCAAAGTCGTTATCAATTAATACGGAACTTCATGAGCGGACAAACGTCAAACCGGCCATCATAGCGTGCCGCTAGTGTAGAGATGTTTTCGCACTGTATTTTGGAAAATTACAACGTTAGGTAGAAAAATATCGCGAATGAAACGCAAAGTACCACAAAAGAACCCCCTTTCGGAACATATTTTGAAAAATCATCGTTTTTTATTTAAACAGCAAGCGAGAAAAATGTTATAGTGAACGGACATACATTTACCTAACGGCAAAATGCATTCAAAATCGTGCAAACCAAGTGCTGTGAAAACTAGCGCAAACGGTGGTGTTTCACATTCCGACGAATGGCTAATTTGATACGAGTTGTTATTTCGGAATGCTCCATTGGTCTTCACCGCATAGTGCGCTCTAATGCATTGATTGCACAATTTGGTTTGTGCAAAATACATTGAAAACAATAATTATAATTAGTATGCCATTCCTAATCTGCAACACCGCCAAACTAAAAAACTTATTTCTTTTATTCAATTACAAGACAGCCCTTGCCCTTCGATCTCACCTGATGGTAAGTGACGATATGGGAGTAATAAGGCCCACTTCTATTTCTTTGACTGTACACTTACAGGGGTAAACTCAGGAAGGAAAAAAACAGGAAGGTGGCGGGATATTTAATAACAGCTGTTCAAATATTATGACATTAAATACATATTTACAATAGTTACCTGCATCTGCATCTTTATTTATGCCTGAACCGACATGAAAAGAAACATTACAACACAAAACATACAACATAAAAAAAAACATTAATCAATCAAAATGTACAGATGCATTTCCACAGTTCAGGTTCTGTGTTGTATCAGAAAACTTACAATGGCACGTTTATCTTTGACAGGAAAAGAGATTTATATCCAGCGAAGATTCCCGAAGTAAAAATTGAATTTCGTATTCATATATATTTCGTATTGCAATAAAATCCGATAGGATGGATGCAACGGCAAATATTTATTGTATGGGCTTCAAATAAATAAAAAATATTACAGCCTTCATTTAAATATATATAAAAGGAAAATATGACTGACTGACAGCTCCAACCACAGGATAGATCGGGCTGGACTTGGCATACAGATAGCTTTTATGACGTAGGCATCCGCTAGGGGTTTTTGAAAATTCAAACCCCTAAAGGGGTAAAATTGGGGTTTTAAAAATCAAACGTAAAGTGAGCGAAGCCGAGGGCAAAAGCCAGTGATTAAATAAAAACAATAGCTGACGGGCCCCGATGCGCCAAAAAATTAAAAGCTACGTAAACTTAACCATATTCTTAAAACATAAATATAGTTTAAAAACTATGACCCGACTACGGATACTTGGATAATATACTCGTAACATCCGTCGTACATATATTTTGTTTTTGTAAAATATAGCCTACTAGCTGATGCCCGCAACTTCGTCTGCGTTTTCCGGGATATAAGTAGCCTATGTTTCACTCTCCAGGTCCTCAACTATACTTACACATGCAAAAAATCACGTCGATCCGTAGCTCTGTTGCGGCGTGATTGAAGGACAAACCAAAAAACAAACACAATTTCGCATTTACAATATTAGTATTAGTATAATATGATGTCTGCCAATTCGCATTGGGCCAGCGTGTTGGCCTAATGGCCTATAACTCTTCTCTGAAAGGAGACCTGCGCTCAGTAGTGAGCCGTTGATGGGTTTTAATGATGATGATGATGATTTCATCAGGACCATAATAACGAATCGATTGACACTTCACTCATCAAAATCGGTTCAGTAGTTTAGGCGCTACGGTGGAACATTCGTAAATAGTCACATACATACATACATAGCCTGCTAAAATCACAATCCTTCCTTTTGGCTTTGCCGTAGGGTAGACTGGGTACGGTTGTAACAATTTCCCTTTGAACACCCACAGCATTGCCAATATTGCTATAAACAACGGTTATAGCATTTGAGATGAAAGCCAGGTTATTTTTCTTTAAATGAATATCAAAATCACTTGTACAGGTGAAACAATTTAGCAGAAATGAGTAGTTTTATTGAGTGTGTGCGATTGTTACAATCGACCCCATACCAGGGGCGGTTGTAACAGTGATGGGGGACAGTTGTAACAAGCAGAAACAATACAGAATTGAAGTATTTAAACCAACTTTACTATTTAAAAACGCTAAAAAGTACTTTACCTAATATATCGCCATATCTTAGGCACATTTTTAATAGTTATTTAGATAATTTTTAGAATAAAAATAAATTAACATAATAGATAATGTTTCCCCTATGCATCGGTACGCAATCAGTCTCACCAAACGAACATAATCTCTAATTATTAAATAAAACAAAATTAAATATCAATAAAATCTAAGTTTAAACTGAAAACAACAATTAATTATTTTTTCCTATACTTAATCAGACTCTGCAGTTATGGCATACTCCCATCTGTACAGACTACGTTACGCTCTCCAGACCGACTCGTTGAATAAGTTTCCAGGCAAAGAAAGCAATAATATTCTTCGGCTTCTGAAGAATCTGGTGGTGTATTAGATTTATTTTTCTTTGTTTCCTTCACCTTTCCCTTTGCGTTGGTTTGTCTTGCCATTAGATTCTAATACGTTTTTCTTAGTTTTCTTATTTTTCAATCTATTCTGCCACTCTGTATATTCTCTTCTAAAAGCTTTCTTTTCAGGAGGGCCTATCTGTGTAAATTGCCGATTTTTGGTACTGCGACCTATGGTTCTTATTTTCCTAGGAGGAGCTTTGAGGAAGGGCCGTAATGCCTCAGGTGCGAACTCAAATGTTCTGCTTGTGGACGGAATAGTTTTTGATTGCTCATGAACAGCAGGTTCATTTCATCATGGGCGTTCTTGTACAACAATATGTCGCTTTCACCTCTCGAAGTCTTTCTTACGCGTTTCCTATGCATCTGCAATGCAAAAATATGATAAAACTAATGTTACAACCGTACCCATCAAAATCGTTACAACCGTACCCACCACCTATTTTGGCAATAAAAAGGTCACAGGCATGAAGCCCAATTACGTATACAAAAACGAACTAGCTTATTATAATCTCTAAAATACAACAATTGCATATGTTAATACTCAAATATGAAAATTATATTAGTAGTCACGCTATATCGGAAAGAAACTCATCAAAAATACTTACTTTTGGTTGACAAAACACAATGGGCTTTCGTTTAAACGTAATAAGTGCGCAGAGTGCGACGCAACACTGTGAATCATGTTGGCACTTGAAATCCGCGTGCCTCTCCCCTTGTACCCTTTCCTGTGTTGTGTATAGTTTTGGAAATATTTGAGTTGTTTCAACCGTACCCCGTTACAACCGTACCCAGTCTACCCTAGTGGAGTAAAAATGAATGTTGATAATGCTGATTTAGATCACATGTGGCGTATACAATCTCTTCGATGGGATTATAAAATAGTCAGCTGTCAACGAGAACTATTTGTGTTTCAAACATTAGACACAAATAAATAGCAGTGCAAATAGTGTACGCGAAAGATTCCTATTTCACAACATCCAGGCCGGCCTATCGTAATTCTAAATTCTTTTTTTATATATAATTGTTATTATATCTCCTTCAGTTTTGTAAATACTGCGAAATACAGCTTCAAGTGTAAATAAGTACTAAATTGTGTCTCATTTATTCAACAAGCGAAAATTTGTGGCGGCAGAAAAGCCACATCTAAGTAATTTATGGTTTTATTGAGCAACACGCCGACATCATCCAAGCAACGTTTAAATAGAGCTGAACTGCTCTAAGCACATAACTTTGCAAATGCCAGAGCAAATGTTACGTTACGAATTGGCACGTTGGACGATTGTCTAGCTCGCTGCTCGATACAACATTGGAATATGTAACGTTGGACACATTTATCGAGGACAGCTAACCGTGAGATTTATGTGACGTCAAGATCTCTCAATTGAACGTTGAATTTAGATCGCTACGATTTTAGAATACGTACATTTATTTTATCAATAACAAAGTTTCAGCTTGTCTGTAGCTTAGCATTGAATCTATACATAAAATAAAACAGAAACGAAACCAATTCTTTACATGAAATAGATTCAAAAAAGGGTTTTTGCTTCTAATTGTGTTCAAGATACAGATATCAAAACAGAAGCTAAATTTTTTTTGTCTGTCTGTCTGTTTGTTTGTCCTTCTTTCACGTTAAAACTACCGCACAGATTTCTACAAAATTTTATACCGTGGTAGCTTATTACTCGGGTCAAAATCTAGGCTACTTTTTATCCCGGAAAATCAAGGAGTTCCCGAGGGACTTTAAAAACTAAATCCACGCGGACAAAGTCGCGGGCATCGGCTAGTTTAGAATAAAATAGATTCGAAATGTACCTATAGATGGATACAGAATCTATTTGGAATAATGGAAAGGGTATTGTGATGGCCTGATATTTTTCGTGCAGATTTGATGATGCAGTAAATATCTCGCGACTTGTGCAAAACTACTAAATATTAGCTCTAAAAGTGCTACAACATTACACATACTAATGTATTTGTGGTTGAAAGTGTAATGTTGTACCTATGTGTACTTGTGTATTAAACTAATACATTCAAAATTCATTTAAATCCGTTATTTGCTTAGTACTGAAATCAGCAGCTCCTTGTAACATTTAAATAAGGAGTTTTGAAATTCTGACAGTTTTTGTATTGAAAATGACGTGTCTAAACATCTTTAATCGTCAGTTAAACATTAATCGGCAACAGTGAAATTGGAACTTAGTCCGGTAATTTAGAAGTCAGTAGGTATGGGTACACATATTTTATTGCAGCTTGCCAATTCACAAAATAAACTAATACTCAGTTAACAATCAATATAACAGGATATACTGCAGATTGAAAAGCCGGTTCATCAATTTAATGAAAATGCACCGTCACACAGCGAAGCAGCCGCTAGCCGCCACGGCTAACTGGGCGAATTTATTAGTCGCATAATCGATGGGGTTCAACCATTTTATTCACTTGTCGCTACTGTAGGTACACAAAATTTAAATACGGTATGTACCTACTTTAAGCATAAGTAATCAAGTTTTCTTAATGTCAGTTGTATGGAAACAATCGGTTAAAGGTTAAAGGTGCGGACTGAAAACTGAAAGGTCGCAGGTTCGAATCCCACCCGTTGCACTATTGTCGTACCCACTCCTGGCACAAGCTTTCCGCTTATTTGGAGGGGATAGGAGGATATTAGTCAACTTCAACTTGGCTGATATTCTTTAATAAAAAAAAAAAATCGGCTTTACTTCAGCTTACCCCACAAATGCAATAAATCAATGAACGTCGCAGGTCCGATCCTCACCCGTTGCATTACTGTTATATCCAGTCCTAGCACAAGCTTTCCACTTATTTGAGTGGAGAGGAGAATATAAGTCAAGTTCAGCTTGGCTTGTAGTCTTTTTAAAAAAAAATTAAAGAATTGTTCCTTACTGTACATCAAACAAACAAAAAATAAACAGCAAGTTCAAAACAGAGTACACTTTAAGAGGCCTTATTTTTAAGAAGCCAAGTCGCTACGAGGAAATTAATCTAAATCAAGAATATTATTGACGATAGAACTCTAAAATATTGCTATTTCAGAAATGCCATGCCACCAAGTGATTTAGCGTACCGGTACGGTAACGTGTAGAAACCAACAAAGGGGTGTAGGTTTAATAAATAAAACTGCCATATCTCTTCTCATTCGAGAGGAGACCTGTGCTGAGTGCTCAGTAGGCGACAGATTGAGAAGAATAATATGAAGAAAGAATCTTTTATGATTTAACCCGCTACCATTTTAGACTGAGTTTCCACGGCGCGGGTCGCGGCCCGCGCCCGCAGCGGTTGCGGGCCCACGGCCTCCGTAGAATGCAGATTTGTATGGAAAATGAAGTAGCAATTTCCACAGCGCGGTTTGCGCCCGCGGCGGGCGCAGTACTAGCGGTACCGCAACCGCTGCGGGCGCGGGTGCGAACCGCGCTGTGGAAACTCAGTCTTAGACTTCATCGTCCCTTACTATGATGAGAGCGTAGTAAAAGCCTACCTCGAAACTACCTAACTTAAATAAAAAAAATGCGTGAGTCTAGTGGAAAACTCGGTTGGAACGAAGTTCCTTTTAATAATAAATTTATAATAAAAATAAAAAAATTAGGGGAAAATTCCACATGTAGAAATTATTTAAAATAAAATAGAAAATTCAGTCTGTCGAGCTGGGATTCGAACCATCGACCTTTATGCGACTGTAGAAACCACAAGGCTACGGAGATCTAATATTGTAGTGTGAAAATATTGAACACAATGCCAAACTCACATTCAAAAAGTGTCGGTTCAATTTAGTCTTAATTTTTTCCGTCTAGCCCCCTTTCGCATCGCGCGATAAGGAACTACGTTTCAAAAAAAACACTTTCGGTTACAAAATTAAGCTGTGTTTCTAAACTTGAATGTTTCATTGTATTATCTTACACCTAACGTCACAGTATCAATACCGCTGCGACGCTATCGCACGACAGCGCTCCGCGATTTATGCACAAGAATTCGCCAACTCATGTATGTGGATTGTGGATGCTACGTTGGATAACACTTCCCTAGTAGATAAAACCTTCATTTCCATACTTTATTTCACGGTTAGGTACCTATTTATTCCTCGTATACCTATTAATTCCAATTTCATTTATTTACCTCACGTATGCCTGCATTGAAGGACGGGACGCGTGGCCTAGTTGGTACAGTTTTTGAAATTCACGAAGGCGAGTGAGCTTTACTTGTGGTTACTTCGTGTACATGCACATTGCATAAGTGTGCGTGCCTGTCAAAGTCTAGATGGGAGCGGGCAGGCGCGAGCATTGCGCTCGCTCACACTTATACAGATACGACACACACAAAACCATAAGTCAGTCGCCCTCGTGAATTGCAAGAACTATACCGCACATATCAAACCAAAGCAATGTCGACACAAGTCAGTAGCTGTACAAATTAACAAATGCAAGTGCAATAAAACGTTTAACTCACCTAGCTTCACATTAAAAAAAATTAATGTAGGTCAGCCTGTGTTTTTATGAAACGTCGTTAGTCGAGACTTTACCACCGGTTCCAGGCAATATTATCTCAATTTTGTTTTGAGATGTCATAATATGATCACAACCTTAGAGTAATTATTATAGAGTTCACATTGTATATCTCAAAATAGAAATTAAATAATAATGCTTTAAGCGTTGCTATAGTATAGGCCCTATTCAGTACTGTCTGTCGTCGTGATCTCAAGGCACAGATCTTTTACAAAGATGCCACAGAACAACATCTAGTGCCGTAAGTGTCCAAGGTTGCCAGCAACTCGGAAGAACTTCCGTCTTTCAACGCTATTAAAAAGGATTACTGAGGTAATATAAAAGTAAGAGCATTAAAATTTCATTCGGTAATTAGTACAACTTAATAAACCTTCATTTTTACCTACCCGACTGAACTAAGTAGGTGCATTGATTTTTTAAAACACCAGGGAGTTCTTTTTCGCAAAAAAGCCGTTATTTGCTATTTTACTTTTTAACCAACTTCCAAAAAGGAGGAGGTTCTCAATTCGGCCGGTATCTTTTTTATTTTTTTTTATTTTTTTTTTCTATGTGTGTCCACCGATTTCTCCGGGATTACTGGACCGATTCGCGTGATTTTTTTTTTATTCGACAGAGGATGTTTGCGAAATGGTCCCATAAAAATGTTGACCTTCAACTCCTCAAGCCTGATGCTGCAGGGATATTACTCACCTAAAATAAAGAGATTTAGGAAATGTCGATTACGAATTATTATTGTAGGTAACAAGTATGGACTACATCATGGAGCTCCTCAATCATAGGATACTACACTTAAAAGCTTAAAATAAAAATTCTTTTCAAAAAACCGACTTCTAACGCCACTACAAAGTATAAAAATAATTTTAGTTTGTCCACGTTTGTTGAAGTCGGGCGGGCCTAATATACAAACTATGAAACCGACTCGCGATGCTCGCTCAACTTCTACAAACGAGTCTCTCATATTGTGTAGCGTCGCGCATCGGTTTTATAAACTCGCCGGCATATTTAGCGGAACATAAAAAAAAGGTCCATAATTAAAAAAATATGGTTTTATTTTAAAATCTACTTACTACACTTCTTTTGTTATTTAAAGTTTCATTTGTTTTACTTAAAATGAGATCACATTAAGAACAGATTTTGCGAGTAAAGGCTATTTGTGAAAAATTGTACATTTTTGAACTTTTCATGTAACCGGGAAAAGTGAAATTTAATATTAAAATATCAATTAATTAAATTAGAAAAATGGTGATTAATATCGCGTATTTCCTACACGTGCTCTTATTAAAGTTTCTACCCGTCTAGGCATACTGAGAATGATGTTATCGATGGTCTCCTGGGATAGTCTCCGCCATTCCTCAACTACGGCGATTCGCAGTTCTCCCACGTTGGCAGGAGCTGGAATTCTGGACTTAACTTTTCTTTTCAGCAAGTCCCAAACGTGCTCTATTGGGTTCATATCCGGTGATCTCGCCGGCCACTCCATAAAAGTGATATTCATATCATTAAGATAAGCTTGAGTTACCCGAGCGGTATGCGGCCGAGCATTATCCTGCATAAAAACAAAATCGTCACCGATATATGGGGCAAACGGTACGACATTTTCTTCTAAAACTTCTCTGATATAGCGGTCTGCAGTCAGACACCCTCTGTCAATCACTACCAAGTCTGTGCGAGCTCCCAAACAAATGCCCGCCCAAACCATTATTGATCCACCACCGTATGCAACTGTAGTTTCAAAATTTGTCTGAATGTATCGTTCTCCTTTGCGTCTGTATATTTTTTGCCTGCCGTCAATTTGATTTAAGAGAATTCTGCACTCATCACTAAACAATACCTTACTCCATTGGTCCGCGTTCCAAAGTCGATGTTCCTGAGCAAAAGTTAACCTGTTTCTACGATGATTTACCTCGAGCTTTGGAGGCTTGGCGGGCACAAATGAACCCAAACCAGCTTCTTCGAGCCTTCTTCGTACCGTACGCTCACTTACGGTTACACCCCGCACTGCTTCTAACTCATGTCGGGCTTGGACGGCCGTCAAACGGGAGTTCCTACGTACACGAAGCCGAATGAAACGATCATCCCTACTCGAAGTGCGCCTTTTTCTGCCTTGTCCTGCTCTTCTCACATAAGTACCGGTCTCCCTGAACCGTTGGATACTGCGATGGATCGTTGAAACTGGTCGACGAAGATCTCTGGATATCACTCTGTAGGTTTGACCATTTCTTCGCATTTTGAGTGCCCTGGCAATCTCCGTTGGGGCTAAGTCAGGCATAATTCAGTCATCAACTCCAGAAAGATACGCGATTAAAAAAAACTAACAAAAAACAGTATTTTAATGAAATTTTAAATCAAACTCAGAAGGAAGAAATACTCGAAGTTCGCTCCAGATAAGGTGTATTTGAATAAAATTAAAACAATTGCATAAAATGTGATGTTCAGTTGTTTTCTTAGTTTGAAAATATTTCTTTTTAAATTAAATGACGCATAAACCAGCCAGCAACCTTATATGATACTGATATCAAACCTTTTTTTTATGTTCCGCTAAATATGCCGGCGAGTTTACTTTGAATTTAGGCCCGCCCGACTTCAACAAACGTGGACAAACTAAAATTATTTTTATACTTTGTAGTGGCGTTAGAAGTCGGTTTTTTGAAAAGAATTTTTTAATCTTAAATTTTTATAATATCTATTTTTTAGATACTCAAATAATTTAGCTTTATATCATCATCATTAGCAACCCATCAACGGCTCACTACTGAGCGCAGGTCTCCTCTCAGATAAGGGTTATAGGCCATAGTCCACCACGCTGGCCCAATGCGAATTGGTGGACTTCACACACCTTCGAGAACATTATTAAGAACTCTCAGATGTGCAGGTTTCCTCACGCTGTTTTCCATCACCGTTGAAGCAAGTGATAGTTAATTGCTAAAACGCACTTGACTCCGAAGAGTCAGAGGTGCGTACCCGGGATCGAACCTGCGACCCCCCGAATAGGAGACCACAGTCCTAACCACTAGGCTACCACTGCTTCGAAGCACTGGTACTGCACTGCACTGCACTGCACTGGAAGCAGTGGTAGCTTTATATACCAACGAGTATTTATGTGAAAGTCTGTGAGGTTATCGTGCTAAAGATCAATACGTCGTTCGGACGCTATCGGCCGACACTTCCCGGAATTTATGCACAAGAATTTGCAACGCTGTATGTGTGTTTTACTACAATTTGATAACGTAATTTATCGTTAACTTGATTTGTTTGTATCGCTGCATTTGCGAAATGTTAATGCGAAATATGTTACCAAGTAGGCAAATAGTTTTATTGTTGTATGTTTGGTTTTTAAGAGAAGAAAAATATTTTCAACTTAAAAAATACTGAAACCATTACTTATATAGAGATTTTTCATTGTAAAATATGACTTTATACCAACTGGTGATATAAAAAAAGAAAATAGGTTAATAAAAACTTATTTACGTTACAGTACGCAGAAGTGAATATTAAACCAAACTTTGAAAAGGGCTCTGATTTAAATAGAGCGTCGTCGCTATCGCACGAAGCGATTATGTCATAGGTGGATCGGCTCTGGCACTCATGATATCTACAAGTTTTCTTTGCACTATAACTATAGTAAAACTTCTTTTTAATACCTACTGTTAAGTTATTATTTAAGGGGCATTAAGAATAAAACTAACTATTCTGTTTAATAAAGATATTAAATTTATTTATTTCAATCGTTACCCATGTTACTAACATCTGTCTCAGTTGTTATATGGTTGTTATACATACGAGGGTACCCACCTGTGAGTAAGTACTATATTTCTAAGCGTTTGTCTTTGTGATAAACAATTTCGTACCTGACGACTTGGGTATAATACTAATTCAGAATTATTCTCCCCAACTCATTGTTTTACGTTGTTTGTAAAAACTTCCAAACCAAAACATAAACTCACCTCCCAACCTCTATTTTGTGAAAAATTCCGCTCGAAAACTAATTTGCAATACAATTCAGCGCGAAACCACAGCTGCACTTTCAACCCGCGTTGATACGCGTCGATGTACAACATTTAATCTAACTTTACTCGGTAAGTGCTCTCCAAAGTTCTAGTTGGACTTGTATTAATTATTAGCAGACATTCTCCGGTTCTATTATTAAGGGAAATGAGAAAGATTTTGCACTACGGAATAACCAAGTAGCTGGCATTCTTTTTGCTCTTTTGTCATACTTCCAATATTGTAAACAGATATTCTGAGAAAACTTAAAATAGAACATTGCAAATATAAGGTGTTTTACTACTTATCAACAGTAGAATGTGTGTATGTGTAAGCCATGATACTATTATTGAATGAATGAATGAATGAATGAATGAATGAATTTTTATTCACAAAAATCGGCCAAGTGCGAGTCGGGCCTCGCTCTTTTAGGGTTCCGTTAAAAAAAAATTAAATAAAAATATTTCTATGTACCCATGGAAATATTTTTATTTAATTTTTTTAATTAAATTTAATTTTTATTATTTGTTGTTATAGCGGCAATAGAAATACATAATATGTGAAAATTTCATCTGTCTATCTATTACGGTTTACGAGATACAGCCCGCTGACAGACGGACGGACGGACGGACGGACGGACGGACGGACAGCGTAGGCTTAGTAATAGGGTCCCGTTGGTACCCTTTGGGTACGGAACCCTAAAAATGCAGGTACAATATGATTGTAAACAGGAAATCGAGCCTAATACATTTAACCAGAACTGGTGTGTGAATATTTATAATGTCAACTTAAGTATAAACAAAATGTCAATATTAAAAACTAATACATAATTTTAAAAGTAATTCCATAATTTTGAATGTATTTATGTCCATTAAATTGTCAAAAATAATCAATAAAAATAATAATCTACCTATGGACACTGTTCTTAATAAATTATCTATGTTCAATACATTGTACAATAGTAGTGCAATTATATTTTAGGCACGAATTATTAATTAGAGATGCTGTGGTCTGTTAAATAATCATTAATATGGTAATAATTTTTATTTAGTAATAATTTATAATTTTTTTTCTAAATACGGCCGTAGGCTTTCCTTTTAGGCTATCAGACAATTTATTAAATAATTTAATTGCCATGCAATACGCACTGTTAGAGAACAATTTAAGTTTTATTCGAGGTAAGCACATTTTGTCTTTTCGGTGGGTTCTTCGGTTATTCTCGTATTTCGTAAGGTCGGGAAAAATAGTTTGATATTTTTTTACAGATAAAAGCATTCTGTAGATGTATAAACTCGGTAAAGAGAGAATACTTGCATAGTGTGACTATTACTTGCATATTACTTGCATATTGTGACTAACTAACCAATCTTCTTTTTATCAACCAAGATACGTACACTGCTGGTCTCTTGCATGGACTTCCACAAGTCTCTACTAAAAATTTACAATTACAGAGTTGAGAATTTAAAATCAAAAACGCATGTACGTCAAATCAACGGGTACCAGCGAAAGTATCTTTAAAGAAAGGAAAGTATTTGTACCAAACACTCAGGCCTCCTCTCGAATGAAAATGACCATGTGGCCATAAATAAAGGCGCGAATTGGAAGACTATTATATATTAGTAGTATTAGTAAATTAAGTGCGCATATATTAAAAAAATCCGAAATATAAAATTGACTGGAAAAGGAGAAAAAAACTAACAAAGCATAACGGAGATTATCACAAGGTCGCAATCTTTTCTGTAATTAAAAGTTTTTAATTGCTCGAGGAAGTAATTTTTCATCATATTGCCTAGTCGTTAGCCAACCAAGTAATTAGTTTGTAAAGTTCAAGTGGGGTGAGCGAAAGCCGTATCAAAGCCGCCCTGGACAATGAGACCTCAACCTTTTCCTTATTATATCACGCGGAGATACTTATCTGAAATATCAGAAAGTAGGAAAAACTGAATTATAAAATAAAAAAAATATAAGTCTTATGACATCTTGTACTTAAAGATGATGATTGATGAGCAATAAACTGTTGACGAAAATGCACGTGATAGGTCATCCAGGATATTAAATTAAATCTCAAAACAACATCTGTCAAGTTAATAAAGTATAGGTACGCTCGGTATATCAACCAAACAAAATAGTAAGTATTTATGTATCCAAATGAATTTTATATTTTTAATGTACTTATACAGTACAGTAGAGTACAGTTACTGTTTCTATTTTGAATGAAATAAGTGTACTTAAACAGTTTCATAAATTTTAAGTTCTCTTGTAAATGATCAAACAAGCAGCTTGTCTTTCTGAGAATATAATTTTTAAACCTAAGCCAGTAGGTAAAAGATACAACGAACTTAAACACCGACAGAACTGAAGTTAATTAATGATCGAGTTGAATTGAATTTACTTCTACAGTCTGATGTCAATTAAGGAAGACATAAAAAATTTGTATCAAACTTATATTTAACTACCTACTTAACGAACTTTCGTAGGTGCTTGTATTGTAATAAGTCTATATTTCACAATTCCTTAAAAAGTTTCAAAAGACTCGTTACATTTAACACTGCAACGGCCCTTGTTGATAAAATATTAAGGAAATTTCCTTCCAACTTCCCGCCTCATGAATAGCGGGACACGCCTCACTTGTTATGTTTCAAAACTTTTTTATTTTCTACTCCATTAAAAAGACGCGTAGGCTGGCGATTTAGCGTCGTACCCGATGAATAATTAATATGACCGTATAAAAACTAGCTATTAATGCTGATACCGGTATTTTAGGGCCTCTTACGCAAATTGTCTAACTAAACTGGTTTATATTTGCGTTTCAACTTGCGTAGAGGTATGTCATGTAGGCTGTCGTAGCAATACATGCAGTAGTGCATGCGTCTACCCATGCGCTGACGCGTGCCAGGTTACAAGAATTAACCTAATGCCAGCAACACGAGGCATGCGCACAGGCATAATATTATATCTGGGTAGTTATCGCATGCGTCTAACGCAAGTTGAAACCCAAAGTCAAAGCGAACAAACAGGTAGGAAGGAAGGTACAACAAAGTGTAACTTGGCTACAGGGGCTGTGTAGTTAGACCTATTTATTGGGTGCCAAACGTGATCCTATTACAAAGCTTTAGCTCTCAGTTCACCCATCCATCATCACAGGGGGTTCAGCCTTACTGGGTCTCTACAATGGCAAGAAATACCATCCCAGAAATCTAAAAAATAGAAATTCAACGTTACAACAATCTTAAGAGCGATAAATACGAATTTTGATTTAATTGAAGATTTAATACCGGAGCCGATGAATAATTAAAAAGATTTTTTGATTGTCACGTCACTAATGAATATAAAAAGAGCCTTGCGGATTTGAGAGAGAAAAGAAAAAGAAAATCAGTGGTTGCTTTAGGCAAAAAATCGTTAATTAAGGAGGCGGGATATAAATAAGTTAGGTGCTATTCAGCCGGTTTTTGTTACGGCTTGTCAGCCACTTATTCAAAAGGTAATTTTTGCTTGAACACGATGATTTATTGGTATCTAGACGCACATCACTCGAATTATAAATTGACACTGAATAAGTGAAGTTTCGCTGTCTGGCAGTATTTTTGTACCCATAGGCGTGACACTTAGACACTGATTTTGATATGACCTCAAATGAAGCAACTTAAATATCCAAATCTTCAGCTAATCAGCTTTCTGTGTATATGTGTATCATATACGCCAGACTGGCGTACTAGTATCGTAGAGGTCAGTGGTATTATGCCAATTGACTCGCCCAAAAATAACGACACGTTTTTAGTACGTCATATTTGCATGTGTACCTACGTACACATGCAAATATGACGTACAAATAAATTCTTAGGTCGCCAATGGAAGCATTGGCGACCTAAGAATTTATTATTTGAAGGACACGTTTTTAGTACGTCATATTTGCATGTGTACCTACGTCCACATGCAAATATGACGTACAAATAAATTCTTAGGTCGCCAATGTATGCATTGGCGACCTAAGAATTTATTATTTGAAGGGCACAGAAACTGCCAATACGTTACCCACTTTTGACAATTTACAAACCACTTTTTTCCTCCTTTTGAAAAAACTGTTAGAATTTCGAGACATACTCGTATATAAATATTAACAAAGAATTTCACGGTTATTGAAATCTGTAGCGAACCAAAATATCTATGAAACTCATTGAAATATCACGGAAATAAATCAAACCCGACCCTACTCGGACGTAACCCTTGGGTAAATAAAGTGTACGGAGACAAACACGCATTCACGTTAGCAAAGGTTGACCCGTGACAAAAGATCGCGGTGCTATTGATACGTCGACGGACAAAGGAAGGTGGCCCGGCGGAATTTGAAAAGGTCACCGATTATAAACGCGTTATATCTATCGGACCCGTTGTCAAATAAATCCGCAGTACAAACAGTAATAAACAAATAAAGTAAGTAACAAATAACAATATTAAAACAAAGCGTTGGCACCCTTACGTGGTTGAAATCCAACCTACTTGCACAAAACGCTTTAGCTCAACGCTAAGGTGTGGAACGCACTTCCAACATCTGTGTTTCCGGCCACGTATAACCTCAGTACCTTCAAGGCAAGAGTGAATAGGCATTTTCTAGGCAAGCGCGCTCCAACCTAGACCTCATCAGTGCTGTCCAGCATTGATTGTAGTCAAGCGCAAGCCTATCCCAAAATAAAAATAAAAATACAGCTGGTAATGCTCGTGTACCAACTAAGTGACCAGAAGCCAAAAATGAGTGAATAAGTAGGCTAGAAGCGACATCAAACGACTCTCAGGAGTTCGCTGCATGCAGGCGGCGCAAGAATGAGGCCTGTGGAAGTCCATGCAAGAGACCATTGTTAAACAATGAACGTCTATCGGTTGATAAAGAAGAAGAAGAAGGTGATGAACAAAAATACTAATTGTAGTTAGCTAGTTACGTATAACGTACACTACCGGAAGTCGAGAGCGTAAGACCACCGCAGCGCAGACAGGGTTATAGAGTACCACAAATAGCAAGGTAACGAATGGCAAAGCATTAGTTATTCAAGTCGAGGTTTCTCAACCTGAGGCATCTCAAGGGAAGAATACGAATCATGAAGTGCATATTCATTCGATATTTTTTGACATATCAAAATCCAAGATTAATAACCTTGCTTATACCAGAATTATTAAAAAAAACGCAATTAATGCATTGCTAGTCTTCATCATCATCATCATCATCCCAACTGCAATGCTAGTATAATAGTTTGATATCATTGTTACTACACGAACGAATGAATTATTTATTAATTGTAAAAGTGGTCCAGCTAAGATATTATTAGATATAGTACGAGTGGAAGTGTTCGAATTAGAATAATACGTTGATCCTAATTAAATATAAGGAAATGCTAGAATGCTAATGTAATTTAGTTCCTGTGTAGTAAACCTGCATGCGCCATGTCGAAATAATGGAAACTGTAGAACCATAAACTATGAACTCACTTGATGGTAAGTGACGATGCTCTAGAATTCTATATGGAAAAAAGCTATTTAGGAAGGGGTACTTATAGCATTCAAAAAAAATTTCAAAAATTAATATTTCATGAAAAAAAAAATGATTTTAAGTTTTGCTCTATTAAACGATTGCTAAGCATGCAGTAGAACATCAGCGAATATTTGCTGAAATAAGCTTTACATCAACTAATTGGATAAATAACTAATATCAGTAATTATGTAAGACAGGAATACCTTTGTTAACTTTCAATACTTTCATCAAATCATCATACTAATTTAATAAATGCGAAAGTGTGTTTATTGGTTTGTCCTTCAATCACGCCGCAACAGAGCCACGGATCAACGTGATTTATTGCATGGGTATAGTTGAGAACCTGGAGTGTGACATAGGCTACTTTTTATCCCGGAAAATAAAAGTTTCCGAGGGATTTTAAAAATTAAATTCACGCGGACGAAGTCGCGGGCATCAGATAGTAAACAATAAGTTACACGTAGCTTGCAGCTTCTGTTGGCGAATGTGGTATTTGACACCATCAAGTCCAAGCCATTCAAAGACCTAACAATAGCCTTATAAGTAACAGTGACGTATATTAGGTATATTCAAACGTAATCAAGATTTGGTACACAAATACACACATCAAAAGTGTCTAGGGATCAAGCATTTTTATGCGGATTTCTTGAGATTGAGATGTGGCTTTGTAATAAATTTATGATTTTATAAATTTAAATGGATCCTTTTTGGTGCATTTCATAATTTGAATCAGGAACTGTCAATCAAATTCGAGTAAAAGATGAAAATCAGCTGTCAATATTTTCCCTATAAAAACATACAACGCATTGAAGACATTATTAGTGCTACTGTTTCCCTACTACTGATTAAAACCAACGTTATTATGGAGCGGCGACGTCATTAAAGCAGGGAAGAAATGCTCAGAGCCGTGGGAATTATAGAAGCTGGTTCCCGGCAACGTACTGTGGCTTTAGCTCTGAATACAAGTCAGAGTGTTATCAGTCGACTTTGGACACGTTACCGAAGCACTGGTACCGTGGCTGAGCGCCATGGAGGACGGTATCGCTGCACCACACGGAGACAAGACCGATACATTCAAATCTTAACTCGAAGAGCTCCAACAATAACCGCCATGATGTTAGCCGTGAGGCTTCATCACTCTTCAGGGAACTTAATTAGCGACCAAACAGTCAGAAACCGCTTGCATGAAGTGAACCTTCATTCCCGAAGACCGCTACGGGTACCACCTATAGCAATGCACAATCGTAGGATTCGATATCAATGGGCTCTTGAACACAGAAATCGGGCAGAAGAACAATGGCGTTTCGTGTGCTTTTCTGATGAGTCTCGTTTTGGTATGAGACCGGATACAAGACGTATACGACACTGGAGAACCCCTGGACGCCAACAGCGATTAAAATCCTGCCAGGAAGTCCATCCTTATAGTGGTGGAACCATCATGGTATGGGCGGGTATTTGGATCGGCGGAAGAACTGAGTTGATTTGGATCAGAGGCAACCTCAACGCTCAAATTTATGCTGAGACGATTGTATCAGACGTCATCGTTCCTCTACAAGTGCAAATCGGTCCCTTATTTCAGATAATGCATGATAATGCACGACCGCACACCGCAAGAGTTGTAAGACAGACTCTCGCCGCAGCTAACATCAATGTCCTGCCCTGGCCTGCTCAGTCGCCAGACTTGGACCCGATTGAGCATGCATGGGATATGCTACAGAGAAGAGCTCTGCCGAATATGGAGGGTATCCAGTGGCAAGAAGACCTTTTTTTGTTGTTGCAACGAACATGGGCGGCCATTCCACAGCGTGATTTGGATGAACTCATTTTGAGTATGCCAAACCGATGTTCTTGTGTTGTTAGTGTTCGCGGTAGAAACACGGATTATTAATTGTTTAAGTTACCCAATAAAATTTTAAAGAAAACTGTTATTTCAGTCTTTTTTTCGAACTTTAATGTTAGTGGTTCAAATGTCAAAAATCCCTTTATTAGGAAAATGGCAAATTTCTTTATTAATGCAAAGGTGACTTGGTTTATCGTTACTGTGACAAACGAAAACACTTTATTTGATGAATCCTTAAAGAAAATTTTAATTAATATCAATCAGGAGAAAAGTTATTGCAAAAATATATGTTGATCCCTAGACACTTTTGATGTGTGTAGTTCGAACACGATCATTGTATTGAAGTCCACTGAAATGGATATAGTCGATGAAATACGACGTTACACATTATCTTGAATCACGTGTAGGCGATAACTTGGGACAGTTTTTAATTAAAATAAGTTTTCAGTTAAAATAATCCACAGTTTAATTGATATTATTGCGCCATATCTTGCCTTAATTTTTAATAAATCAGTTGATTCTGGATCTTTTCCAGACCTTATGAAATGTAGTAAACTACTCTTTTAAAATCGGGAAGCAAAAGTGACCCGAATAACTACAGACCAATTTCAATTTTGCCAACCCTCAGCAAGATATTCGAAAAAATAATGCTCAACCAACTGCTTCTACACTTTAATTTAAATGGACTTCTTCACCCTGAGCAGTATGGTTTTACTAAGGGTCGATCAACAACCGATGCAGCCGCAAAGCTGTTACAACACATATTCGATGCATGGAAGAACTCACAGAATGCCATTGGTATTTTCTGTGATTTATCAAAGGCATTTGATTGCGTTGATGGCGAGACCCTTTTGCTTAAACTGAGCCACTATGGTATTAAAGGTTTTGCACTTAGTCTCATTGCGTCTTATCTCAGTGATCGTGTTCAGAGAGTATGTGTCAATGACGTAAAATCATCCGGATCAGCCTCAGTAATGGGTGTACCCAGAGTTCTATTCTATAGGTCCATTCATGTTTTTGATTTACATAAATGATTTACCACATTTTGTCCAAAATACTTGCGATATTGTACTATTTGCTGATGATACGTCTTTGATTTTCAAAGTCGATAGGAAAAAAGACAATTTTGACGATGTAAATAATGCATTATCTCAAGTTTCTGAATGGTTTACGGCAAATAATTTACTTTTAAATGATAAAAAAACCAAGTGTGTTGAGTTTTTATTGCCTAACACCAGAGCTGTCAGTAATAATCTAAAGATAAATAATGAACCTTTGAAAACTGAGGACTCCACAGTGTTCTTGGGATTAACCCTGGATTCTAAGCTACAGTGGGGCACCCATAAAACAACACTTGCTGGCAGGCTTAGCTCTGCTGCTTACGTTGTTAGGAAGATTCGACAGTTAACTGACATAGAAACTGCAAAAATTGTTTATTTTGCATATTTCCATTCCATTATTTTGTATTATGTCATACGGAATCTTACTATGGGGTAAAGCAGCCGATATTGGAAAAATTTTTGTATTGCAGAAGAGGGCAATTCGCGCAATCTACAATTTAAAACCGCGGGATTCCCTTCGAGAAAAATTTAAGGAAATAGGCATTCTGACAGTAGCTTAAGCTTACGCTAGCTAAGCTAAGCTTAAGCTTTACAATATATTTATAACAACATAATATTTGTCAGGTCAAAAAAAAGGGTGATTTACACGATAGGCAGGTTAGAGATCCAAATAGGCTCGTGATTCCTCGACTGCGCCTCCAGAGGGTCCGAAAGACATTTGTGGGAATGGGCATGACGTTCTATAATAAAATTCCACAGTCGATCTTAGACTTGCCTTTACACAAGTTTAAGAAAGCAATTAAAACTTCTCTCATGGAAAAAGCATATTATACAATTGAAGACTATATTAATGACAAAAAAGCGTGGATATAACTCGCTCCAGCGATTCATGAGACAGTAACACAGGACAGTAATAATCAACCTGTGTAACAAAATTATCCTGTGCTATTCAGTGTTTCTACTTTATTTGTGTGTCTATAAGTGATGTCTTAAAATGAGCATTTAAATATTAGTTTTCAGTTTGATGCCTTGACATGGGTAGCATAAGTATGTCACGCACTCTTTAAACATTTCTGTGGTAGTGTCGTGTGATGCGGGTTGTTACGTTCCCTCAAATATGGTTGAGCGAAGCAATGGCTGGGTCATGCGTCATGCTCGTGAACGGGTGCCACCGGCGGGAATGGGGCTACTTTATGTCTGCCCATCTTAAGATAGAAATTAGCCGGTATGCATTTTTGGAACTTTCCTCATTGTGGAATAACTGCATAAATAGCATAGCATTTACTGTATTGTTTTGTTTTGAAAAGAGCAACCGCCGAGTTTCTTGCTGGTTCTTCTCGGCAGGAAAGGCATTCCGAACCAGTGGTAGATTCATTGACTATTCAAAAGCACTTGTAAAAGTTTATTTGAATAAAAAGTATTTCTATTCTATTCTATTCTATTCTATTAGTCTGACCTCTGCACAAAATAATCATATTTATAAGCTAAACATGTTAATACATAATTTAACTTATGGTCATAGAGACTATTTCCACTTTTTTAACACAAATAAATTTGTAAAAAAATTTAAACTGACAAGAGATACTATGTATCTACCCTCTAGTTTTAAAAAACAAATTGCTACATTAGTAGCATACAATATACAAAATTCAGCTATTTTTAGCTTGAATAGCTCTGGTACATGTTGTACATATAATATTGACTTAGTTAGTAATAAAACTAATTCAAGTATTTTGACTTCAAATTGTAATGACTCAAATTCAATCGACAAAGGTACATGTTGTACAAGTGATATAGACATAATTAGTAGTAGTACTAATTCAGATTTTTTGACATCAGATTCTAACAGGAAAAATTCCTGTGATAAAATTTTAAACTAAATAATAAGACAACAGATAAGCAATGTATAATTAATCTTGTACACCAAAATATACAGGGCTTATCTGGCAAAGAGCATGAGATTGAGTTATTTATTAAAGAGTTTAATATTGACATTTTATGTCTCACTGAACATTGGCTCAACTCTCATCAGTTAGTTATGCATTTTGATAGTTATTTACTGTCAAGTGTGTTCTCCAGAAAGACTGCTATACGCGGGGGTTCTTTGATAATAATGCGCAATAATATTAATTGCAAAGAGCGAAAAGACATTGTTAGTCTTTCTATGGAACGCATTATTGAGCTGTCTTGTGTTGAGCTGGACCGATATATTATAGTCTGCGTGTACCGACCCCCCTCGGGCGATTTTGTTCATTTTGAGAAGGTCATGGAGGACGCCTTAGGGCGGCTATGTAGGACATCAAAAAAAATAGTAATCTGTGGAGATTTTAAGATAGATATCCTGCAACACACGCCTTTTACAGGTAGATTACTTAATTTGTTTAAAAGTTTTAACCTGAAAAATGTTTTTGTTGAACCTACGAGAATAACTGCTAATTCAGCTACTTGTATTGATAACATCTTCTGTGATTGTGAAATTATCCAAAAATCGATTATCACTTATTTAAGATCTGATCATTGCGGACAAATGATATCTATTCCGAGCAGTGAGCAGAATACAACAAAAGTAGTAAAATATAGGCCAGTTACCACAAAAAAAGTAAGGCAATTTAAACAAAATATCGCAGCTGCATTGCCGACGCTTGATATTGCACAGGGTGGTCCGGATGAAATTTATAGTGAGTTTTTTGATCTTTTAAACTCTCAATTTAACTCTATCTTTAAGGTAATAGACAAAAGATTATTTAAAAATTTAAAATTTAGTGATTGGGCAACTGTTGGCATCTATAAAAGTAGAAATAAGCTGTTTGACTTGTATGCAGAAAAACGATATAATTATACCCCCGCGTTTATAGAATATGTAAGAAATTACTCCAAATTGTTTAGAAACGTGTGCATACAAGCAAAGTCACTTCACATAAAACAAAAAATTGTCAATTCAGAAAATAAAATAAAAGCAGTATGGGACATTATTGGTGATGAAATGGGTAAGAACAAGATGCATTATAATAAACTGGAGCTTAAACTTAATAACCTTGTAATTGACTCCGATATAGAAATTGCAAATACATTTGAGAACTTTTTCAAAAATATACCAGTAACCACGACCAGTTCTCTAAATTCCTCGCCAACAGAAGCCTGTAATCTTCTAAGAAGCAATGTCTCTGAGTGCAATAAACTATTTAGGTTTGAACACGTTACCCCATATGATATTATCAAAACATTTAAATCATTGCAAAATAAAAAAACAGGAGATCTATGGGGAATATCAGTTAAATTAATTCACAATATCATTGATATTATTGCGCCTTATCTTGCTTTAATTTTTAATAAATCTGTAGATACTGGATCTTTTCCAGACCTAATGAAATGTTGCAAATTAATACCTCTTTATAAATCGGGAAGCAAATTTGACCCGAATAACTACAGACCAATTTCAATTTTGCCAACTCTCAGCAAGATTTTCGAAAAAATAATGTTCAACCAACTGCTTCTACACTTTAACTTAAATAAACTTCTTCACCCTGAGCAGTACGGTTTTACTAAGGGTCGATCAACAACCGATGCAGCCGCAACGCTGTTACAACACATTTTCGATGCATGGAGTAACTCACAGAATGCCATTGGTATTTTTTGTGATTTATCAAAAGCCTTCGACTGCGTTGATCACAAGACCCTCTTACTTAAACTGAGCCACTATGGTATTAAAGATATTGCACTTAGCCTCATTGCGTCTTATCTAAGGGATCGTGTTCAAAGAGTGTGTGTCAATGATGTAAAATCATCCGGATCAGCCTCAGTAATGGGTGTACCCCAGGGTTCTATTCTAGGTCCATTCATGTTTTTGATTTACATAAACGATTTACCATATTTTGTCCAAAATACTTGCGATATTGTACTATTTGCTGATGATACGTCTTTGATTTTCAAAGTCGATAGGAAAAAAGACAATTTTGACGATGTAAATAATGCATTATCTCAAGTTTCTGAATGGTTTACGGCAAATAATCTACTTTTAAATGCTAAAAAAACAAAGTGTGTTGAGTTTTTATTGCCTAACACCAGAACTGTCAGTAAAAATTTAAAGATAAGTAATGAATCCTTGAAAACAGAGGACTCCACAGTGTTCTTGGGATTAACCCTGGACTCAAAGCTGCAATGGGGCACCCATATAGCAGTACTTGCTGGCAAGCTCAGCTCTGCTGCTTACGCTGTTAGGAAGATTCGACAGATAACTGACATAGAAACTGCAAAAATTGTTTATTTTGCATATTTCCATAGTATTATGTCATACGGAATCTTAGTATGGGGTAAAGCGGCCGATATTGGAAAAATTTTTGTATTGCAGAAGAGGGCGATTCGCGCAATCTATAATTTAAAGCCGCGGGATTCGCTTCGAGAAAAATTTAAAGAAATAGGCATTCTTACAGTAGCTTCACAATATATTTATAACAATATAATATTTGTCAGACAAAACATTGTGAATTACAAAAAAAAGGGTGAATTACGAGATAGGCAGGTTAGAGATCCAAATAGGCTCGTGATTCCTCGACTGCGCCTCAAGAGGGTCCGAAAGATATTTGTGGGAATGGGCGTGACGTTCTATAATAAAATTCCACAATCGATCTTGGACTTGCCTTTACACAAGTTTAAGAAATCGATTAAAACTACGCTCATGAAAAAAGCATATTATACGATTGAAGACTATATAAATGACAAAAAAGCGTGGATGTAATTCGTTCCAGCGATTCATGAGACAGTAGGTAATGATTAACCTGTATAATTGTATATCAAAATAATTCTATTCTATTCAGAGTTTCCACTTTATTTGTGTACAAGTCATATTTTAAAATGAGTATTTGATTTGAATATTAGTTTCAATTCGATGCCTTAAGATGGGTAGCCTAAGTATGTCACACTCTCTTTAACATTTCTGTGGTGGTGTCGTGTGATGCGGGTTGTTGCGTTCCCTAAAATATGGTTGAGCGAAGCAATGGCTGGGTCATGCGTCATGCTCGTGAACGGGTGCCACCAGCGGCAATGGGGCTACTTTCTGTCTGCCCGTCTTGACATGTGTTGAATTATAATTAGAAATAATTACGTATGCTTTTGTGGACCTTTCCCTCATTGTGGAAACTCTGCATACATAGAATATCTGTTAAGTATATTGTAAAAGTATTTTGAAAAGAGCAACTGCCGAGTTTCTTGCTGGTTCTTCTCGGCAGGAACGGCATTCCGAACCAGTGGTAGACTCATTGACGATTCAAAAGTACTTGTAAAAGTTTATTTGAATAAAAAACATTTCTATTCTATTCTATTCTATAGAATGCTTACTAAGAGCAGTAATAGCCTAGTGGTTAGGACTGCGGTCTCCTATTCGAAGGGAACGAATGTCGAACCTTTGACTTTTCGGAGTTACCTACGTGCGTTTAATTTTCAGTGGGCCAGCGTGGAGGACTAATAACGGCCTATAACCCTGAAGACCTGCGCTCAATAGTAAGCCATTGATGGGTTGCTGATGACGATGCTTCTTACTTTGCAGGCTGCCCGGGACATGTTTCTGTAGAATCTAAAGAAACTATGTTCAGGGCTGCAGTATACTATCTAGACTCTAGATAATATACTCTAGACTCATATTACGCCACCAGAAAATGGATCACAGAGAATTTTGTGAAAAGAATTACGTCTTTTTTTCGACTGGCTTTTATTTTGAAAGAATGACTTTTACTACGCGTTCGTTTCAAGTTGAGCCCTTCACCATAGAGTAAAGAAATCTTCACCCCTCGCGCTTCCCCGCACCGCACCTCAAGTCAGACCCACAGTAAAGACACAGTATAAGAAGATGCAGTATAATAGTTTATCTATTGTTTTATTTATTAAGTACTAGCTGACCTGTCTAAACTATGATTATTGAATTCGAATTGGTATAAATAATAAAAAAATATATAAAAAAAAGTGTTTATTATTCTAATGCTTTACGATATACAACATTCTTAGTTTTTTTTTAACCAAACCTACCAAAACTCCTAATATCCAAAGTTCAATTTAATAAATTGAACTTTTAATACGTAAACTTAGAATAAGAATTATTATTAAATATTATTTTTGCATGCCTATCCGGCAGATTGTAAGGACTTTTATTATAATTTAACACCATTGTACTACTCAATCTGTGCAAATAAATAATTTGAATTTGAATTTGAAATTTATTTTTAATAAGCGCTGCTTCGCGAGCGGTTTACTAAGTGGGTCTGACTTGAGGTGCGGTGCGGGGAAGCGCGAGAGAGCTAGGGAAAATTTGTAACGCGTAGTACCACTAGATCAAAGGTGTCAAACTACTGCATATCCTATACTGTGTCCGTACTGTCGGCATGGAACTAGGAATTACGACTACGTCGATTACTTTACTCTATGGTGCAGGGCTCAACTTCAAACGAACGCGCAGTAATTTATTTCAGTTTTTTGTATAACGAAATTATTAGCGCATGTTATAACAATTTCATATCGAACAAAAGATTGCTAGGTATCGTGCCAGCATCTAGCGAAAATATTAAAAATTACTCAAATGCCTCCCGAAAATAGCTTTAGGAGGGGATTAGGCATACTTACTTACATTGAAAGGAAAATCAGCATATTTTAGCGAATTTTTTCGCATCATGAACGTTCAGTAGATAATGCTGTTTAGCGCTGAGTACAATCGTGTTTTCGTACGCAATATTTTGAAGTCTTTAGTCTATTGTTTGAAGGAAGCGTATGCTAAAATTGACGATGAAAATTGTTAGTGGATTAAAGAAATATAAAGTTGACGATCGTGTCAAGATTGTACAATTCTTTGTAGTTTATGACGTAGGGCAGCTACTTTTTATGCTGGAAAAATAAAGCGCTATAGCAACTATGCCTATACACAAAATCATGTCGGTCCGTTAAGCTGTTAATGTGATTGAAGAAAAAACCAAAAAGCAAACATACATTCGCATTTATATACTAGCAGGAAGAAGACTGCGATGCTACCATGTAGTTGTAAATGATTCAAAGTATCAAGGTGAGAACGCTGAGCGTATACCTACTAAATATTTTGGTATATTTTACGTAAAGAATTCTCTCTACTTGTATGGAACACCATTTGAGATCGGCTTAGCACACTTCGGAGTCTTTCCTGCACTTCGCCTCGCTCCAGTGCCCACGCTGCATTATGTGCTATATATATTCCTTGCCTTGGCGATATATTTATTGAGTACCATTTTTCATTATGTAAATAAATGTTTGCTTTACAATTCGTGTAGGTATCTTGCATTTCGAGATACCGTCCTACCTGAGGCCCTACCACCAACGCTTAAAAGCAGCCCGCACACAGTCAATAATATTGTCGAAAATATTGACGAAAATATTGACAATATTTTCGTCAATATTTAGACCCCGCACACTACGCAGTAATATTGTCAATATTTCTAACAAAAAGTGATTTCAGAAAGGCTCTTTTAGGGTTCCGTTAAAAAAAAATTAAATTATTATATTTCCATGTACCCATAGAAATATTTTAATTTAATTTTTATTATTTGTTGTTATAGCGGCAATAGAAATACATAATATGTGAAAATTTCATCTGTCTATCTATTACGGTTTACGAGATACAGCCCGCTGACAGACGGACGGACGGACGGACGGACGGACAGCGTAGGCTTAGTAATATACGGAACCCTAAAAATAATTTTCGATTTTTCTTTATTCCAATGATGTTGGGCCACTATTATACATTATTATATATTATATATTATTATATACAATGCCCAATTTCATGTCGATAGCTTTAATAGTTACTGAAATAATCAACTGTGACAGACGGACGGACGGACGGAGAAAGTCTCACCATAAGGGTTCCATTTTTACCATTAATGATGGCTTAAATACTGGATGACAAAGTGGAAAAGTGGAATTAAATCATTTAAATCTAATAAAAGAACTTCGAAATACAGAAAAAGATGATTTTAAAAATTACATGAGAATAAAAGGTAGTAGCTTTCAAAAAATACTATCTTTAGTAACCCCTTACTTAAAAAAACAAGATATACTGATGCGAAAATCGTTACGTCTCCCACATTCTAATAAATTCTATTAAATATTCTTTTTCATTGCTTGTTGCACTGGGGATGTCCTCCATTTTTGGTTGCGAGCGCACGTCCTCCTGCCTTGAAATCTTTTTTCAACTAAAATATTGACGCGCGCCCGCACACTGTCAATATTATTGTCAATATCCCTGCCTCCCCCCGATATTGACGAAATTTCCGGACTTCGACAATAATATTGATCAAACCCCGCACACAGTCAATAATATTGTCAATATTCGTAAATATTGACAATAATATTGACTGTGTGCGGGGTGCCAAAGTAATAATATTTCAATGTTATTCAATATTGTTTTGAGATGGCATATAATGACAACCTTAAGGGTACGTTTATGCACACGCGGGGCGTTGCGCGGCGCGTGGTGCGTCGCGTCGCGCGGTAAACTCAAACATATGGCCAAGTATGAGAGCGTTCATACAGAAGCGTTTACGTTGAACATTGCTAGTGTTTTATATTTCAAATGTAACAGAAATAAAAATTCAAGAATTTAACTTCAGAACTGTAAAAAACTATAACATAATGGAATATTTAGACGGTAGTTAGTGAAAATTCTCGGACAAAAGCTGCACCGACAGTCTACTAGAAATAAAGAGAATTGTAGAAGTTAATCTAGAAATGTTGCAAATACAGCTGATGATAATATCAAAATTCGAAATTAATAAAGTAAAACTTCAATACGAGCAGCTGAGTTAATATTAAAAACCGATATATAAACAATGTTAATCAAAATAATAAATCACGGCCAAACGTGAGCTGATATTAAAAACCAATTTAAATCCATTAAGCGAAACCGAAGTGGCAATAAACAACGCTTGCGGGCACCGCAACATTTGTTTCCTCTAGAGATTCTATTACCACATAAATAAAGCTGCGAAAAAAGTTTATATATTTTATTTTAATTTAAAAAAAAATTAAATCATTCTTAGAATTTGATTGCGGTTTTAAAAGAATAATAATAAAAGACATGTTAAATGCGTCTGATGTTTCGTTTGCATCCGTATACCTAAGTGGATAAGTAGAGTTTCAAGAAAGTGGAAAAAAGGAAGTCAGGTATAGCAACCAGGTAGGCAGTTGAAATATACCTATCGATATTTTGTATTCAGTTTTCATCCCCTGACAGAAACTACAATTTTTTTTTCTCTGACCTAACCCGGACTCGTAAGCTAGCCACTATACCGATGAGGCAGTTGGGTTAGTAATGATTCTATAACAGAGTAAATAATGTTGCAGAGAAACCTGTAGAAGGTGCGGTCAAAAAGCAATTTGAGTTAAAACGAAACGATTTCTTTAAAGCACAAAAGCGACGAACGGACGTGGAAAAGTGACTGTGTTCGGGAAACGTTTATGGCTCTATACATCTGCGACTGTGTACGGATAATCATACAATTTTCGTGTTCGCTTTTGAAAACGGTACCTAACAAGCATTTACGATGTAACTTGAATTGGTTAGAACTTCGACCATTTAAAGTAGGACTTGCCTTAAAGCAGATTTAGTACTAAATAAATTCTGCCACTATCCACGTGGGGGGGGGGGGAGGTGAGGTAAATACGTACAGCACACATTTACTAACTCACTACGTCTCCATGAGCGCACATTAACTCGAAAGCTGTCAAACTTACAGAAAATGAGCACACAAGCAAGTAATTACACGTACGTCGTACATGTACTTCGGCAGAGGGGAATGCGTGCGCTTGGCAAGTCCTTCTCTGTCTCGTCCAAGGTTAGAATAACGAGTATAATTATTCACTTTAATACGTCTCGTAGATTGCTGGACGTCTCAAAAATTAGAAACTTAAAATCAGGGTATATTAGGTATCAAGATTCTTCTATTTTAAGAGAGTTATTTTGTTGAATCTGATGATTTTTATTATCACTAACATCAAAGGCACACCATCAATGTGGGTTTAAGAAAGGTCTAATCAAGACCGTGGCCGCACTGGTTAGGGGACTTGCGACGCGACGCGACGCGATAAACCGTATCTCCGCAGTGCGGATGCGGACATCAATCGCTACTAGAAAATCGCCTGAACCTAACCAATGCGGCCAAATATTACGCGATACAAGCGCGATTCGCTAGTTTATCGCCGCTGCAATGCAATTCAATGATAAAAAACTTAAACTCAGCTTCATTTACTTTCTGCTACGGTGGAAATTGGTTTCTTAAATCATACTAATATTATAAATGCGAAAGTGTATTTGTTGATTTGTCCTTCAATCACGCCGCAAAAGAGCCACGGATCGACGTGATTTTTTGCATGATTTTTTTTTTTGAAGACCTGGAGAGTGGCATAGGCTTTTTATCCCCGAAAAATCAAAGAGTTCCCGAAGGATTTTAAAAACTAAATCCACGCGGACGAAGTCGCGGGCATCAGCTAGTGCAAAATAAAAAGGGAAGCTCACGCAAAATGGTGCGCCCGACACGCGGCGTTTTGAGTCTGCTGGCTGCTATGCCACAGTAATTAGGTAAGGCTGCCTTTGAGTTGTTATCAAAAACAGTCGCTAATAAAAAGTCACTATTAAAAAGTTAATAATTGAAAATGTCATAGTCTGAGAAATAATCATAAATATGATAATAATTTTAATCATTAATTTCTTTGTTTTATTGCAATATATTTTCCTACTGCTAATACTTTTAACCTTTAAATTATCAAGATTATTGTAAGACTTAAAGCGAACCTGGTTCAATACCCGGAAACGTTGAGACGAAAATTTAGAACATTCGTCGTCGCTTCCAACGCTATAAAGGATTAGTTTCTTTGCCTTTTTAATACATAAAGTAATGGGTTCTCAGAAATCCTTTGAGTATTGCCTGACCATCCACAGTCCAGTTTGAGACTTGTGGGCGTTAAAATAAAATTTACATTCGCGTGACTGATGCAAACGCGTTCGCGTTTTCAATGGCTAACAATAAAATAATGTTCCCTTCGTTTTAAATGGTGTGCTGTGAAACTAGACGAAGTTTGGAAAATCATTATTATGACCGTTAAAAAGAATCTTTTTTTTAAAGTGCTGCAAATCTAATGTAGAGGCACCTAAAAGACTGAAAGGACAAAACATCGTCATTGTCATTTATGATGACATAAATAGTATAATGATAATAAATGATGACATCATTGTCACTACAAGAAACCCGCAATTTACTAATTTACTTTTATTCTTCGCAATTAGTGACAGCTATATCGAAGAACCGATGGTCTTTGGCTTTGGGGTCCCAAAGTGCTGGAGTGGCAACCTCGCAACGAAAAGTTCAGTGTTGGCTAACCCTACACTATACGGACCGAAGACATCAGTCTAGTCGCAGGGAGCCGCTGAATACAGTCTACGCAAGGCTACATAATATTAGTCTGTCCAAGTTGTGTTTACTGTTAAGTAATTACTACACTTAGCTAGTATTAAGTGAGACTTAAGTATTTTTGTTAGTGTATTAGTGTAAGTGATTATTAGTAAACCTAATAAAATAAAATAAAAGCAGAAGAAGTGATAGCCTAGTAGCCTAGATAGCCGGAGACCACAGTCTCCGATTCGGAGGGTCGCAGGTTCGAACCCGGGTACGCACCTCTGACTTTTCGGAGTTAAGTGCGTTTAAGCAATTAAATATCACTTGCTTCAACGGTGAAGGAAAACATCGTGAGGAAACCTGCACACCTGAGAATTCTTCATAATGTTCTCGAAGATGTGTGAAGTCCGCCAATTCGCATTGGGCTAGCGTGGTGGACTAGGTATGGCCTGTAATCCTTCTCTGAAAGGAGACCTGCGCTCAGTAGTGAGCCGTTGATGGGTTGTTAATGATGATGATGATGATTAGTGTAAGTGATTATTAGTAAACCTAATAAAATAAAATAAAATAAAATAGATACAAGAAACCCATGCCCAGCAGTGGACGTCTATCCATTGATAAAGAAGAGAAGAACATACTCGTAGCCACCCATTGATCACTATCGGTAGCAAGTCACACTTAAACACTAAAAACATATAGATACAAAAACCGTTACTGATCGAAAAATGACTATCAGTAATGTAAACGTTTTCGCTAATAAACGAAAACGTTTTCTTAACGTTATCAAAAAAACTCAAGAAACCGCGACAATATTTAAAATAAAAGAAATTTTCACGCGATTCAATATTTAATCAACGCCGACACTGTGCAAGTCAATTAGCGGAACGTCTATAATATATTTTTCAATTCGCGCAAAAACTCCAAGAAACCCTCAAATCGGACCGATATGATTCGCCTTTCAATTGACTCGACCGGACCTCGCCAAACTTTGAAATTTATTCTGCTACTCTCCTTGCATCAGTTTTGCGCTCATCTTTGTACTTAATTCAAACCGATATTCCAATAATATATAAAATCTTGCTTTTTGAAAGCAATATCTTGGAAGTAGTTATTTGGTTAGTAGTTATTCCATTGATTTTTTGGATACTGCTATGGAATTTTAAAGGGCATTGAAGATTTTGCCTACCTAACAGTCCGCCATTTTCCTTTCTTTTTTTTTCAAAATATCGGCCACGCATCAAACCTGTATAAATCAATATCTGGCACGAATACAAACAAATATTGCATGAGACAAAATCTTCCAAAGTGTCGCCTTTTCGAGACGTAAGCTTTGATAGCTTACGTCTCGAAAAGGCGAACTGGTGGGGCCATCGGTTAATAATCTTAAAACTAAAATTAAACGTACGCACCTAATCTAATAATCCTAACCATGAAAAAATTACTTGCTACGTGATTGAGGAACAAACTAACGAACAAACACATTAACACAACTTGTTTTATTAGGTGGAAAAACATAGAGATCCCGCGGATTTTTTAAACCCGAAACCCACGCGGACTAGGTCACGGGCAAAAGTATCCGTCCAAACAGATTTGAGCAAATAATTTCTTTTTCTGCAACTAAATAGCAAATATTCATAGCAAATATGCAAATATTCAGCGACTCCTTCAAATTTTTTCCCCAAAAATGATTTCAAAAGTCGCATTCCGAAGACATTCTAGCGTAACACGTTGGAAACTTCAAAACCTGCGAGTAACGGAGTGATATCGATTTCATCACGTGTATGTAAGGTGTATCACATACGTTACAGTCGGTACGATGTATCGAGACGTGAAATCTCTCTGAGAAGCGTTCCCCGTTAGCTACCGATAACTACAGCCTTACTGGAATGGAAAACACATTTTCACATAAAATATTGTTCCAAGTGTAAACCAATATTTTCCTTTACTATACCACTTCCACGTGCTTGTTACTCAAACAGTTTAAAGTTTAAATGTTTGCTCGTTATAGGATACTTATTGGTACACGAAACTTGTTAAGTCTTTTATGCAAGTTAACAACAAACATTGGTGATACTTTTTGTGATTAAGCTCGAATCGGATTTCTTTATTTTATTTCTTTTAATAATATTATTTGTTTCAACGTAACACTTCTTTTTAAATGAACGAACGTATATTTTTGATTCTTTTATTTCAAAGTCTTTACATTCGCAGATGTCATGATTACCGATTCTAAGGTGTTTTCCCCTAAAATTTTATATATTCAAATGTAAATGCACACACTAAACTAAACTAGCGGCACGCTATGATGGCCGGTTTGACACATTACAATAGTGATGTGGAATGTCAATTTATTCTCGAACAAAAAACAATTAAGTTTTGTTTTTGTACCTGATTAAATAGGTTTAATAAAACAAAAATGTATATGTTTATTTAATTTATTTGAACGAACTGAATATTTGAATGAAAATGAATATACATACTTTATATGCACACAAGAAACATATGAATACAAAAGATACCAAAAAAGGTGCCACAAAAGGCCATAATTAATCAGATTCGTCCATACTACTATTTTCACTGTCGTCACTGCTATCATCACCTACATTAATAATTATATGTTCGTTTTCTATAATATTATCTATTTTCACATCTCTTTCATAATCTTCCCTTATTAATTTAACAGTTCTATTCACAACCTTTTCCCAGTCTCCTTTAGTCACATGTTCACAAGCTTCTTCTAATAATTTTAGCATTTTTTTTGTGGTAAATGGGGGTTCTGTATTGTGTCTTGCAGCATATCCCTTAATTTGAGCCCACACCAACTCAATCGCATTATACTCACAATGGTAAGGCGGTAACCGTATAACTCTGTGCCCATGTTCTAATGCTATTTCGTCAATGACGTATCGGATCTTGGTTGGTTTGTTTTCTTTTAAAAGACGTACTAATTCCGCTTTTAACATATTCATGTTTGCATCTACGCCATTTTTACGAAGCCATGCGACGATATCAGCTTTCTTTTGGGATTGGGCAGGTGGCTTGTCAATTTGCATCGAGTGGTATGGGGCGTTGTCCATAATTATAATAGATGGTTCAGGGAGGCTACACAACATTGAGGTAAACCATTCAGTAAACTTTTCTCCATTCATGTCTTCATGATAGTCTCCAGTGGTTTTTGACGCAAAAGCCATGAGAGAACCTTCGACAAACCCGTTGATGGTTCCGGCGTGACAAATTATAAGTCGCGATCCTTTTCCTACAGGAACTTTGGAAGTAGATGCTGCTGTGTCATCGTTCCAAGAACGGCCTACAGTATGGTTAGCATTAAGCCATGTTTCATCCAAGAACACAACATTTTGCCAATTTTTGATTTCTTTCACTTGCCGTAAAAAAGTATACCTTGCCATCGCTATATCAAATCTTTCCATCAATATTTTGCGTTTGTTACATTTTTTGTATCGAAATCCAATGGTCTTCAAAATCTTCGTTAAAGAACTTTCCCCACCGAAGAATAATCCAGCTTCCTTCAGTGAATGCACCAACTTTTTTCTTGTTGGATACTCCTTCTGTAAATAGTAGCCGTAAACATGTCTTCGGATAGCATCGGCATCAAAGCTATCGATGCCTACGACTGGTTTTGCTCGTTTTCTCTTTTTTGGTGTGTGAAGTTTATTTTCTTCTGTGCCAGTCTCGCCATATTTTTTTTTAGTTATCCGTCTAACAGTTCGTTGTCCAATATTAAGCGCATCAGCTACGCGTTCAACCACTGACGTTATAGGTAAAATTGGCCCTCCATTTTGAGCTTCACGATCGAAATAGTTACGAAGGCGTATTACGAACTCACGTGTCTGACTATTTAGAACAGTTCTCTGCGTACGTTCGGTCATATCGACGAAATCCACAACAAAGGGCTTGAACAGAGTCCAAATTAACGAGCAAGGGTCAACAGTAATGCAGTATCAATATTTGAAATCCAAAGCCAGGTCAAAACTATATCACAATCGCATTGCACTGACAGTTTATACTTTTCGAAGCAACGTCAATTCGAAACTGCTTTGTTTTGCATTGAGCATTGACGCGAGTTTGCCGGAGGTAGTAGTTGTGCTAGCCAGCGATCCTATGTGACGATCGTATTAGATTCCATTTTTAAAAATTTTCAATTTAGAAAACCAAATGCCGAGTTGTGGTATATATCATATAAAAATAAAAATTTTACCTTTTGTATGAAACAGCTGATATTTTTTTGCGATTTCAGAGGTTTGTCCACATAGTGAAAATTGTTCATATTCACAAGTACATTCACCCCTTAAATGGTGCAAACTGATTTTTCTACACTTGTATACATTTTAGAAATCAATTTAATAAATAAATTTTGAGTCCTAAACCTAAAACTACATTCGATAAAATTTATGAATCTCTGCACATCACTATCGTCAATAAAGTAATACAATTATTTCCTTCAAAGTCGTTATCAATTAATACGGAACTTCATGAGCGGACAAACGTCAAACCGGCCATCATAGCGTGCCGCTAGAATAGAATGATTTCTCTAAATGCTAACCTTTTTCTACCATTAAAGTAAAAAAGGGGTGTTAATTTTTTTTAGATCTGTCAATTTAGTAGAATTTAGAGATTGGTTACAAGTTACAAAAGAATTAGTACCATTATAATATAATCAATGATTACCTTATGTAATTATTCTTGATAAGCCCTATTGCATTTTCTACAAAATTAAACTCCTTAACAAAATTTTCGCGGTCCGAAAAACCCTTCCTACTTATTCTTGTTACATATTATCGAAGTAAGTATTCTTGGGTTTCGTACGTCAGCTAACCCTTCATTAGCAGTGCGGGTCTTTTTCCCCGGATCTATTTGAAAAGCGGCGTTCTCGAGACGGATCTAATTTGTTTCTTTTCAAGCACGGTTCGTCCCATCCTCCGGCTGATTGCGTCAGGGTTATTTTTCACTCTTCTGACTGTATTGCCTGTGTAATTTGTTTAGGTAGGCACTGAGAGATACCCTCCTTTGAAAGAGAAATTGTTTGTCATCTAAAATACACAATGGCGAGCCCGTAACGAACTATTTGATTCTGACGATCTAATATATTCCGCTGATTTGGAACTTTTTGAAACGTCAGAATAGGTAGGTTATTTTAGCGGGAAAAAGAAATATAGTTTCTAAAAAATAATCCCCACTCGTTGCATATTAATGATAAAGATACAGCCTGCCGCAAGTCAACTAACATTGAATTTGGATTTATACTTTGGATGTTCGACTTTATAGAACCTTTTTTGTTCACATGTTCCCATTCCCTTTATAAATAAAATAAAATTCTGGCACAAAGAAATAAGTAAAAATACATCTTTAATAATATACCTACCAAGAGGCTTAAGAGTAAAGAGCCGATTACACCACACTATTTCTAGTGCACTAGGTTAGGGCACTACAAACAGGGTGTTCTGTTTACACTGCATTACGATACGAACCCTAACTTCAGTCTGTGACGAAACGCCGACTATGGCACCCGTACTTTCGAAGCTGCAAAAAATCGGCATTGCCCTTGCCGTGACAACGGGCATAACCAAACGAAAAAAAAGAAAATGTTGGGTTAAGCAGTATCTGCTCCTGAGAAATAAATTAAGCAATATGAACATTTTAAACGTTTTAGGATCGAAATTTTTGTATATTTCGAGCAATACCTTGTACCCGTCGTGGCGTAAATATTTATTTTTATAGTCCGAATGATTTTTGTCCCACAAGTAGGGCATGTCTTTATATAAATCCAAAATATTTAAGAGAGTTTCTTTCTCAATCGTTGTCATATTTTTTATTTTCTTACTACCACTACACGTGCGAATACACCGGCTACCGCAGCAAGACTGAGCGTCCTACATCCCTACTTGTGTTTACACTGCACTACATGTAGTGCACTAAGCCATGTAGGACGGTCGGCCTCTTCCTATCGCCCTAAGTTAGGGTCCTACGTCCCTATATGCATGTACACTACCCTACTTCTAGTGTCCTACATGATGTAGTGCACTAGAAATAGTGTGGTGTAATCGGCTCATAAAAAAGCAAAGTAAATAGCGACTAAAAGCGTCGATTCTGTATAACAGTCAGCAAGTGTGTGTGTGCGACTCGGTCCCTGACATGTTACGACATCGCTTACTCGGGAGTCAGGACCATTAGATAAATTGTCGATCCAACATAAAACTGCAAACTGTAATAAAACTTCCCATTATTTGAACGTTTTATAAACAATGAACGAATCGCTTTAATGAGGTTGTTCTCAAAACCCAAACAAAACTTTAAATCCTTCACCATTCGGATACTATGCGTCTAATGCGTTACTTAAACATTTTAATTATTATTATACGTTGAATTAATTTTATATACGTCGAATTTATTAATTATAGAATAGAATAGACTAGTGGTTCGCCCCGAACAGAGACCTCGCGGTAACGGTATCCCATGATTATTCATTCAATCGATACATGACGACCAAAACTGACATTATTATTATGCCCGTTTTCACCAAACATACCTAAATCATCCCCTATGTAGGAGTCTCTTTACGTAGGTAGCTCCAAAACACAATCCTAAGTCCTAACATCCGTCCCAATGTCTTTTAGGTGTCCCGTACAGGATCGTGATAAAGAAGTTGACAGTAATCATCACATAACTTATCATAGGTAGCCCGTAAAGGTTAGGGAACGTCAGTGAAAACATTGAATTATTATGTAGGTACTAACAAGTGAAAACGGGTTAGGGGCATCTGTACAAATCGTCATCTATCGACGCGAATAAAAAATATACAAAATGCAGCAATTAATAGTTTATTGAAGTTTGATATTTAACTAAAGAATAATTTTAATTGAATAATATGTTATTACATTATGTACCTAAATAATAATGCTCGACGCAAAACTGTTTTTGGGATAGATCGTAGTCGTAACTCCTACGAGTAGTTCCATGGAATAGTTAATGACTGCGCCATCTATTAGCATTATTGTGAAGCTATGTGAAATTTACTGATGCTCATTAAAAATTAAATAATCTCGTTTCTCTATAATATTCATATAATTTTAGTATTTGTTGTTCAAGTACAGGATACAAGTGAAGTAAGAAAATAAGTAGAAATTGAAAATATATAGCCAATTTTCCCAGAGAGCGTCTCCAAGCGAGCGTATTAAATCGCCACTTTGAAAGCCCCCCATTTCGTCAATTTTAGGAAAAAAATAAAAAAAAATACGTTTGTACTCTGTTCCAAATTGTCTTTAAAATGATACACAGAAAACCTATGAATAGCAAAAAAAAAAATTACTTCGCATTCGCTTCTATGAGAGCCCCCCTGAACTAAAGATTTTTATAACTTTTTAAGCCATTTTCGGCTGGAGGCCATCGGTTTACATAATATTATATCTAAATTTGAAGTAATTACGTTCAGTAATTCAAAAGTTATAAGGCGTCTGACAGACGGACGGACAGACGGACGGACGGACGGACGGACGGACGGAAGGACAAGTGCAAATCGCTCTAGTAAACTCAGAGACCTCGCTTCGCTCGGTCAAATAGAATAGAATAGAATAGAAATATTTTTTATTCAAATAAACTTTTTTACAAGTGCTTTTGAATCGTCGATGAGTCTACCACTGGTTCGGAATGCTGTTATACGTTGAATTAATTTTATATACGTCGAATTTATTAATTATACGTTGAATTAATTTCATATACGTCGAATTTATTAATTATACATTAAATTAATTTTATTTACGTCGCAAATAAAAACGTGAAAAATCTTGAGTAAAAATATACAGTTTTTCATAATAGATAGATAAAAACTTTATGTGCACACAAGCAACAGAAAAAAAATGTACACAAAACTTAAAACTACGCATGCAAAGGCGGCCTTATTGCTTACAAAGTGATCTCTACCGGGCCACCATCGATTACACAAGCAAGCAAGCAAGCAAGCAAAGGAAGTTTTTTCTTAATGTTGTGCAAGTTTTGGCACTAGATTAAGAATAGAATAGAATAGAAATATTTTTTATTCAAATAAACTTTAACTTATATACTATTATTATTTACTATTATTTATCAATTCTCTGTTAAACTTAATATTTTTTAAATTAAGTAGGTAATTTAATCATTTTCTGGCTTTATTTAAGAACTAAAATATCTTGTAATTAATTGTATGAACGCTGTTGATTACTAATAAATAAATAAATAAAAAAATAAATAAATAAATAAATAAATAAGTGCTTTTGAATGGTCCATGAATCTACCACTGGTTCGAAACGCCGTTCCTGCCGAGAAGAACCAGCAAGAAACTCGGCGGTTGCTCTTTTCAAACTAGTTTACAATGAATACTATGCTATGTATGCAGTGTTTCCACAGTGAGGGGAAGTTCCAAAAATGCATACCTACTTACAATTCAATATATGTTAAGACGGGCGGACAGAAAGTAGCCCCATTCTCGCCGGTGGAACCCATTCACGTGCATGACGCATGAATGACCCAGGCGTTGCTTCGCTCAACCATAATATTTGAGGGAACGTTAAAGTTACATTTGGAACATCTCGACCGTTCCGTAAACCGTAAACGTATAAAAGAGTGCCTCTCCCCACCGGCCTGAGATAGACAAAAAAATTTAAGATAAAGCTATTTTCTTTTATCTAAAACCAATTTTACTGCTCGAGCAGTGGAAAACGGCGTAGTGTGCCCCTGAGAGCTACCGACTGCGAACATCAATAGTCTAATGATCCTGCATATTGCCCCTAAAATTTGACCAAATGACGCATAAAATTATTATAAGACTAGCTGATGCTTGTGGATTTAGTTTTTACAAATTCTGTGGGCACTCTTTTGATTTTCCGATAGAAAAAGTAGCTTATGTTACTGTCCAGGTCCTCAAATCAGGATCTACGTGTATAGGTATACACGTACCTATGTTGCGGCTTGATTGAAAGACAAACCGACCGACTAACAAACAAACACACTTTCGCATTTTTAATATTAAAGTAGGGATAGCAAACTCAGGAGAATCTGCTTTGCGAACCGGTGGTAGAGTCTTGACTTGTCATAAAAGTCCCAGGTTGGCCTACATAAGCGCGAGTGCATCTCTTTGGTGATATAATAACGTTTATATCATACTTGCTCAGTAACTAGGGATTACTATGGTGGAAAGTCTCCTTGTAAGTTGGTGTTTGCAATTCAAGGCAACATTACGTCGCACTATGCTTGAATTGTAATGTTCACATTACAGTTCAAGCTATGCAAAACTCCTTGGTAAACAATCTCTTTTCTTATAAAATGGTAAGAAAACTTTTTACTGAAAAAAAAAACACTGAACATGGCGGCATTTAATTTCCATACATTTCAACTATGCAAAACTCCTTGGAACTCAGAGCCGTAAAAAAAAAATAGAAAACTATTTACGAAAAAAAAAATGGAAATGGCGGCATTTCATTTGATCTGAAAGTTTGTGAAGTTTGTTCGTAAAGGGATTTAAGTTATTTACTACAATGTCAAGCACTTCATCAGATGATGAAAAAGGAGGAGAGCCTGATTTTTGTTTGCTTGAAGCAGAACAAATGATGCAAAACCTTTTGCCGGATAAGTCCAAAGAGCGCTACGTGAAAACTTACGAAGAATTCAACAAATGGCGAGCAAAGAAAGGAATTACATCTTTGGCAGAATGTGTTTTGCTTTCTTATTTCAATATGCTGTCAAAAAGCTACAAACCACCGTCATTGTGGTGTTTGTACTCTATGCTAAAATTTCATTTTGCATTACCAATGTTTTATTTACCTCGCAAGAATGATATAAAGTAGAATGCTTACCTCGGTTGCAAGTAGCTATTACATCCTCGAACTATATTCACCCTCGCTCGCTGCGCTCGCTCGTGTGACTAAATATCTCGGGTGCACGCGATCCATTAGCGCCCTATGCGAGCTGCGCTCGCACTGGCGCCAAATTGGATCTTGTTCTGTAATAGCTTACTTACGTCCCTTGTGTAACAATCTACTATTATATCATACTTGCTCAGTAACTAGGGATTACTATGGTGGAAAGTCTCCTTGTAAGTTGGTGTTTGCAATTCAAGGCAACATTACGTCGCACTATGCTTGAATTGTAATGTTCACATTACAGTTCAAGCTATGCAAAACTCCTTGGTAAACAATCTCTTTTCTTATAAAATGGTAAGAAAACTTTTTACTGAAAAAAAAAACACTGAATATGGCGGCATTTAATTTCCATACATTTCAACTATGCAAAACTCCTTGGAACTCAGAGCCGTAAAAAAAAAAATAGAAAACTATTTACGAAAAAAAAAATGGAAATGGCGGCATTTCATTTGATCTGAAAGTTTGTGAAGTTTGTTCGTAAAGGGATTTAAGTTATTTACTACAATGTCAAGCACTTCATCAGATGATGAAAAAGGAGGAGAGCCTGATTTTTGTTTGCTTGAAGCAGAACAAATGATGCAAAACCTTTTGCCGGATAAGTCCAAAGAGCGCTACGTGAAAACTTACGAAGAATTCAACAAATGGCGAGCAAAGAAAGGAATTACATCTTTGGCAGAATGTGTTTTGCTTTCTTATTTCAATATGCTGTCAAAAAGCTACAAACCACCGTCATTGTGGTGTTTGTACTCTATGCTAAAATTTCATTTTGCATTACCAATGTTTTATTTACCTCGCAAGAATGATATAAAGTAGAATGCTTACCTCGGTTGCAAGTAGCTATTACATCCTCGAACTATATTCACCCTCGCTCGCTGCGCTCGCTCGTGTGACTAAATATCTCGGGTGCACGCGATCCATTAGCGCCCTATGCGAGCTGCGCTCGCACTGGCGCCAAATTGGATCTTGTTCTGTAATAGCTTACTTACGTCCCTTGTGTAACAATCTACTATTATTTCCTAATACTTATAAATTTTGTAAAAGAAAACATATTTGCAACTACACAGTTTTGTCAAGTTGTGAGTAAAGTTTGACGACTTCCCTGTGTAGTAGAGGTCTTAAGTGGAATGTTCTGTTCTGAGTGTTGTAATTGGCCTTTGAATAGGTGATGTCCACGACATTATCTGTTGTAAAAAAAGTTTCTTTATACAATCTCATTCAACTTATTAGTTTGAAATCTCTATCTAGGTTCATAGGATTAGGTTGGGTGTTGTATCTACTCAAATAAATTATAGGGCCTGTTCCACTTGTCACTACCAAGGTAGGTATCCCCCCTGGTGGGCAAGAGTGGAATTTTTTTCCATCTCATGGTCATGGTCATGGCCCTACTATAATTTTTGCACTAAGGCTTGGTAGGCGTTAGTGGAAAAATTATAGTAGCACCAAGACACTTTGGCTATTATAGCTTAATAATTAAGGAATCATAGTCGGGTCAGATGTCGTACAAAATATTCGGATGGAAGGTAAACCAAAACAGCTACTGAGACTTTAGTATAATAAGCAAACTGCCCGGTAAATGGTCGGGTCTGATCGTATTACTTCCAATCATTTCATGCTTTATTAATTATTATCAGAAGCGGGGATATCACATTCCATTCAGGGAATATCTAAGTGAAAATATACCGCTATAATTAGGTTTTCAGATTAATTCTACAAGTTATATAACCGAGTTCCTTTTTAGATCTTTAAATAACTTATATAATTCATAAGATAAAAGTCCTTGGAAAATATACTTGGTTTGCCTAAGTTTTGAATATGTATGGACTCGTCAGTGTCATTTACTTGAAACTAACAATAACATTGTCTGTCAGAGACACACGAATTCAGTTACTTGAGAGCCAACTTCTGAAGTAAGTTAGTTATAAATATGTTCAGTTAAAATAATAAATACTGAATTCATTCCTTTTAAGTTTTTAGACGGACTTTGACAGCTGTCAAACACAGTAAAATGACAAGTTACAGGTACATTATACCGTCGCAGACAATAAAATACTACAGATAACAATATGTTATGTGTCAAACAATCCTTGACTAAGGAATTTTGACAAAATCTGTCAAAACGTCATTCTTCAGAAAAATAGGCCCTGAGTATAAAGTTAGAGCAGCTATTGTTGATACTTATATTATGCACGTACCATTACCTATAGTACATAATATTGTACATATTTATGTAGGTTCAATCCTCATCCTATTTGGCGTATGAAGCCTTAATACCACATAATATGCAGCCTTTAGTTTTGATTGCGATCATAAAAGCAAATGAGGCGTTTAAATCTTAATAAAGCTAAGTATGATTTTGATAATAGCCAGAGTAAAAACGTAATAAACCTGCCATTATTACGTTCGTGGGTGCCGTAAACGTTAACGGGTATTGCTACTATTTTCCGCCTTAGATATTGTATAATACATACTTATTATAAGTTTGGTAAAAACAAATACAACACAACAATTATCTATTTACTTTTTTCTGTCTATAACATACGATCAACAGTTTCTACTATGACTGGAACATACTAAGTGCCGATTTCACCAACGACGAATGACGTTTATTCTAGGAATAAATTGGACGTTCTGACAATTTTTGTATTGAAAATACTGTCAAAATATCAAATTTACGCTCGGATAAGACTTATTTTACGTTGGTGAAATCGGCCCTTATTTATACAAAATAAGACCACAAAAGATATAATACCTACTTAATAGTAACGTTTACTTTATTAACAACTAGGTAGGACCTATTTTCTTCCTATTTTATGGGAATTTCTTCAAAATCTTCAAAATAAATGTAATCAAGCCAATCTATTATCTACCCAATCACCTATTGTTCTTGTTAACTAACCAAAAACTAGGAGGTTTCTCAAGTCGTCGGAATATTTCCTTTTTTTTATGTATGTTCACCAATTATGACGCAAGACGCCTGAACCGATTTGGAAAATATTTTTTTTTGTTTCAAAGGGTTTTTTTTTTGGTTTCATACTTCCCAGGTTGTCCCATTGAAATTTTATCGAAATCGGTCGAGCAGTTTTGAAAATAACAAATTATAATATATAATAATAAATTATATACTTTGTAGTGGCGTCGGCGTTTGAAGTCGGCTTTTTAAAAATAATTTTTTTATATTAAATTATTTGATTGAACAAAATATATCAATCAGTCTGGGAAGCCTCTTGACTTAAATATAACAAGATAAAATTTAATGAAGAGTTACCTTCTTTACTTACCTTAGTTACCTTACCAACCTACCAATGTTAATACTAATTATCAACATCTTACATCACGATTGTGTTGAACCACCTTGCTCTCTCGAGAGATGTAGGTAATAGGCCATACATCTCTGACTGTAAGAATATAATTATTTGTACTTACATAATACATTGTGGTAGCAATGTTAACATTAACCACATTCTCACATTAGTGTTAGGCTAAATTAGTACCCATGAACAAGAACGGCCTTACAGCTTTGATGACTCTTACAGCGCACTGAATAGGTAGGTACATACGTTACAGCCTGATGTTACGGTTGTCATAATATGACCATAAAAATTAAGACAATAATAAATATTTATATCAAAAAATATTTATCAAAATTCTTGTCTTTGTCACAGCTAGTAGAGCTCTCTTATCAAGTCTTAAAGATACAATACTTATTATATTTTGTCAGTAATAAAATCTACTACGGCTCATTCAAGTAAAGGGTTGTTGCGTATCATCATCAGCCTGTATTCGTCCACTGCTGGACATAGGCCTTTCCGAGAGCGCGCCACCAAACACGGTCCTCCGCCTTCCTCATCCAACCGCTTCCCGCCACCTTCTTAAGGTCATCGGTCCAACGAGTTGGAGGTCGTCCTACACTGCGCTTGCCGGTACGCGGTCTCCACTCCAGAACACGTCTGCCCCATCGGCCATCGGTTCTGCGGCAGATATGACCTGCCCACTGCCACTTCAGCTTGCTAATCCTCAGAGCTATGTCGGTCACTTTTGTTCTTCTACGAATTTCCTCGTTCCGGATTTTATCCCTGAGAGAGATTCCCAACATAGCTCGCTCCATAGCGCGCTGAGCGACTTTTAATTTGTGAACGAGGCCCACCGTCAGTGTCCACGTTTCCGCTCCATACGTCATTACCGGTAGGACACACTCATTGAAAACCTTTGTCTTCAGGCTTCGCGGTATTGACGAATCGAAGACCTGACGCAGCTTTGAAAATGCTGCCCAGCCCAACTGAATTCTTCTGTCAGCCTCCTTGTCGAAGTTGTTTCTACCGAGTTGTATAATCTGGCCAAGGTAGTTGTATTCCTGAACAACTTCGATGCTGACATTTCCGACGTTAACCGGTCTTGAGATAACGTGCTCGTTAAACATGACTTTTGTTTTGTCTATGTTCATCTCAAGACCCACTTGTCTGGAAGAACAGCTAAGCTGGGCCAGCATTTCTTCAAGATCTTGCAGCGATTCCGACAGTATAACTATATCGTCTGCAAAACGCAAGTGTGAGATGTATTCACCATTCACATTAACACCTCGACTTTTCCAGTCCAACACCTTAAACACGTCTTCTAGGGCGCAAGTGAAAAGTTTCGGGGATATAACGTCTCCCTGTCTTACCCCCCTTCGTATGGGAATCGGATTCGTTTGTTGGTCTTGGACTTGGACTGTCATAGTGGCGGCCTCATACAAACTTCTCAACACCTGGATATAGTGCCAGTCGACTTGGCATCGCTGCAATGAATCCAGAACAGCCCAGGTCTCAACGGAATCAAAGGCTTTCTCGTAGTCCACAAATGCCAGACAGAGGGGCAAATTATACTCCTGGGTCTTCTGCATAATTTGCCGTAGGGTGTGAATGTGGTCTACGGTGCTGTAGCCTTTGCGAAACCCGGCCTGCTCTGGCGGCTGAAATTCGTCAAGCCTTCGAGCGAGACGGTTCGTAATCACCCGCGAGAACAGCTTATAGATATGGCTCAGAAGTGAGATTGGCCTATAGTTTTTGAGTAGGCTCTTATCTCCTTTTTTGAAAAAGAGAACCGTGACACTTCTGCTCCATTTTTCTGGTGTTATGCCAGTTTTGATGACGGTATTAAAGAGGTCTTTAAGCTTAGTCAGAATTGGCTTTCCTCCTGCACGTAGGAGCTCCGCAGTAATACCGTCATCGCCTGGGGCTTTGTTGTTCTTCAGCTATCCGAGGGCTATACTAATCTCGCCTAGGTCAATATCCGGGAGGTCGTCGGTATAGTGGCGTTGTGTTGCGTATGTTCGTTCAAATTCTTAATGAGCGCCCCAGAGCTTGTATAAGATATCGACTAAAAATTAACATTTTTACGTATAAATTATGAATTGAAATAGTACTAGTAATAATAGTAGTGTAATAGTAGCACTAGACTAGTGCCATGTTAGCGTGCCAGCAAAAGCTTATAGGTACCTATCGTTGTACGTTGGCAGAATTGATGTGACGTCATAAATAGCATCATCACATTTCTAGCGTCATTCTAGCCTGAGCCTGAGTTGATTATCTCAAAGTTAAGGGAGTGATCCCTTAACTTTGAGATAATCAACTCAGTAACAATCAATTAACTATCACAAAATCAAGGGTAAAAAGAAGAATATGCAATTCCGACCAAAATATGTGAAAAATTGTCCCTCGTAAGCTGGCTCATACTTTCGTGCCTCGAAATATTATGTCCAGGAACGTTTACCGGTTTCACATTCACACTTCACGGCGGTCTAAAGGAACTGCGAAGTTGTGAAACTAACTTGAGCAAAAGTTGTGAAACTTTTCGAGTGCGCAACATGTTAGAAGCCCAGAGATCACGCGCGAATGAAGGGGCAAACTCACAGCCGTGAGTCACGCGCGAGTGTAGAACACGCTTTACATTTCAATAATGTTAAAGTAACACTCACGTAAGCTCAGAGAACTCAGAATCCCGACTAGTTTTGATCGCGCCCAAGGTTTTCAAGTTGCAAGCTTCTTACGTGCATGTGGAAATGCGATTCCACGTCGTGGACTCGAAGCAGCAGCGTTGCGAAACGAGCTAATTTCAGACGTGAGAATTGCCGGCATAATATTCTCAATATGAATGCCACTCACGAAGTTTTAAATTTAAATAAACGTTTCTAAAAAGACCTTTTAAGCAGGTTAATTTCTAAGTTCACATACTGTAGTTACTAGCAATATATTAAAGTATCTGGAGTTCGACGTAGAAAAAAAAGTTTGGAGAGAGTTGATTCAACATAACGTACCTACCTACAGAAATAAACCAGCGAAAAAAATGTATAAATAAATAACACTTCTTATTTTTTACAACACAAAAAAAAAAGGCTTTTTACAACCCAGATTACAATTACGGTATTGTTTTACGGTTATAGATTTTATGTAGAATAACTCTTTATGTAGAAAGTACCTTGAGACATAGTTTTATACAGTTCTTTACAGGAAATGTCCTTTCGTGGCAAGTGTAGATGGATGCCCTTCTGTAAGAGTGCTTGATTCAACCAAAGTAAGGCTTGTACCTACTTGTTGCCAAGTTACTCCTATATAATTACCGATACGAGCTCTGGATTTTCTCAGTTTTCCCTAAGGGTGGAATTAGAAGTGATGAATGATTTATTTAGTTCACTTCGCAAGTGTTTCCTTCCATAGAGAGCGCAAAAGTGATAGTCATCATGAAGTTTTTGGGTTTCACAAATTAACTTTGTTGGGTCATTATTTTCATCTATTGAAGGTACAATATAGAATTTTGATCAAGATTTTATCGTAAAGGTGCTCCCACACAGCAGTTAAATAACGTTAGAGAATGTTGCAACATTTTTGTAGTCTAAGTTTTTTTAGCAAATTGTAACAAAAGTTTTAAATTGTTAGTCACATAGCAAAATGTTATACAACTAATTACAACATGATACAACAAATTATAACTTTTGTTGTATAACACAACATCTTCCAGAGAAAGAGACGTAAGTATAATTATTGCCAGAATAGCGAAGTTATGCCGCGGTTAAGAAAAGGAAACAGTTTAGACCTGTTTCTCCACTAGAGATGTTTCACATCCTTGGTAATTAGGAAAGGCAAATGTAGCAAGAGATAGGTAATTACACAAGCGATTTCCTTCAGGCAACCATCTACTGCAGGCCAGAACGATTAAATAACTTTGTCCAAATGTACATAGTGTTGCATTACTTTAAAACTGATCTCGAAAAAGAATCGGAACAAGCAAAATCACTCTGGAGAAGAATTTTGAATTTTTTTAACAAGGATATGAAATTTCCCACGGGATTTTTAAATATCCTTTATCCATGTGAACGAAGTAAGGGACATCAGCTAGTAATTTTATTAACTTGAGAAATGAAACAAGTTTGACGAATAAAAGAAAGAGAACCGTTGTGAAAAAATTGTGAAGATGAAAAAGGGTTTTGTTAAATAAATAACTTATATTTTGTTTAAAAATAAATAATAATTATAATATCCACAAGAACTGTTATAAAAAAGTTTTTTTTGTCAAAATAAGACTTGAAAGGCGTTTTAAAACGTTTCAAACAACTTTATAGCTGTTTCAGCTCTAGTTTAATCTGTCTGAAAAAATACAATCCACATAAATCGGATTACAGGGTTTCATATTTCAATGGAACTTGAAAATTCTATAAAAATGTTTTATACTTAACTCAAAACTAACTTAAATCTTCGTGTACAATACGATTACTAGACGACCCGCCCCGATTTCGCTACTTTCTTACTGTGGTTGTGCCTTATAAGACAATTTACATGCAAAACTCAACTTCGTAGAACCAGGAGATTTTTTATCGAATATTAGGTAGGTATATAGGAGTAGGTACGACAATAGTGCAACGGGTGGGGATTGAACCGCCTTTCAGTCCGAACTTAGCCTATTGAGGCTATATTGGTTTGAGGCTTTGAACATTACGTTGAAATTTCAGGCAGTCTGTCAGGCAGCCAATTCGCTCTTCTGTAATATGTAGAATTATTATAATTTCTACATATATTAGAATAGAATAGAAAATAAATATTTTATATTCAAATAAACTTTCACAAGTGCTTTAGAATAGTCGATGAATCTGCCACTGGTTCGGAATGCCCTTCCTGCCGAGAAGAACCAGCAAGAAACTCGGCGGTTCCTCTTTTCAAAATAGTTAACGATAGGTACTACGCTATGTATGCAGTGTTTCCACAGGGAGGGGAAGTTCATACTTACATACAGGCATGCATGCATACATGCATTTTTTAATTGCATGTTAAGATAGGCAGACATAAAATAGCCCCATTCCCGCCGGTAGCACCCGTTCACGAGCATGACACATGACCCAGCCGCTGCTTCACTCAACCATATTTGAGGGAAAATGAACTTATAAATACTATAATATTACTCATAGAATCCGAAAGCACTTTGTAAAAGTTCATTGTTAAAGTCACACCTATAAATAATCGCAGGAGGACCGGTGGATATTACTGACCAAAGTAAATGACTATACGAGTAGAAGTTTCGCCACTCATTGGTTTGACTTCTTTAGGTCTAGCACGAGGTCAGATATCAGATAGACAAAGTCCAAATCGAAACCAACCTTTGCCTGGAGAACAAGATTTTAGTCAATCCTAGGTGAGACTAACCCAGTCTTTGAAAGGTCGGGTCATAATTTTTTGTTAGTCCGCTGAAACACTCAACATATAAATCTGATTATATTGCTCCATATATCAACAAAACTCGCAAATTCCATTACGAAAATGAATAAACAGTAGGTAGAGCTCCAGTTTATAAAGTTTTATTCATTTTATACAGCGACTACAGACATTGCAAAAATCACTTACAGTGGCTTCTCTAGGCAAGATTCGATGTCTATTTAGAGGGTAATTTTTTATTTATTTTATTGATGGTAAATAAATGCTGAAGCAGTGATAGCCTAGTGATTAGGACTGTGGTCTCCTATTCGGGGGGTCGCAGGTTCGATCCCGGGTACGCACCTCTGACTTTTCGGAGTCAAGTGCGTTTAAGCAATTAACTTCACTTGCTTCAACGGTGAAGGAAAACATCGTGAGGAAACCTGCACATCTGAGAGTTCTTCATAATGTTCTCGAAGATGTGTGAAGTCCGCCAATCCGCATTGGGCCAGCGTGGTGGACTATGGCCTATAACCCTTCTCTGAAAGGAGACCTCTCTCAGTAGTGAGCCGATGATGGGTTGTTAATGATGATGATGATGAAATGCTGAACTATTTAGTAATTAAGTAGGTGAGATCGCAACAATAGGTTAATTTCTAATTGAAACTGTAACCCGACTAAAGAAAAGATGTAACGTCCGTCATATTAATTTTGTTCGTATACAACGTAGCCTATGTCACCCGGACCATCATAACGAATCGATTTCGCTTCATTCATCAAAATCGGCTCAGTAGTTTATACGCTACCGTGGAACATTCATAAATAGTCACATACATAAAAACATAAGTACATAAACTGCTAAAATGGATAACCCTTCTTTTTGGCTAAGTCTGGAAAAAAAAAACAAAAACTTGATCACTTCATGAAAATGTCAACTACCATCGTAAACAAATCTAGTAATTAGATAAGACTTGGTTACATGGGTAACGCCGGAAGATTTTTAGTGCCGCGCTTTACAAAAACACATCAATATATCATCCTACAAACGAACTCGGTACGTATAAGACTATTATCTACTATAGTAAAGGTCTTCTACTGTCTCCATCAACAAAATAAATAATAATATCGTAGCAGGGGCCAAATATAGTTAACAGAAATGTGTCTATCTGAAAACAAAAGTTTTCGCCAGTAAGTCCACAGTCCCTCCACTGATTCATTCCGCTAGCATGTGGCCCATCCCCGGGGCTTCTTAACTATAAAACCTAGTTTTCAGGCCACGGGTCTATTGTCTATCTGAACAAACCTACTTCGCTCCCCGCTAATTAGGCTTTTTGTTAGTAACCTTGTTAAAATTCTATGTTCAACAACTTTTATAGCAGCTTTTCATAAGTAGTGTGGACGAGAATAAAGTTTGTGATATAATTAATGTTTGTGGCTTTCAAAGTTTATATTATTTTATTCGATTTACCAATTCATCATTTTACTAAAAATTTCTAATTAAAAAGCATTATATGGTAATAATCTTCCTATTAGTTAATGTCGAACACAGTTAATGAATAGGAATCAGAAGTATAGCCCGTATAGAAAATTGCTTCTGACAAAGCAAAAAAGTAAAATAGAGAAGTTCAAAAAATAACATTAAGTTTGCCTACACTACTACTACTTGAAAAACGAAAAAATTTAATTAGGGTGCAATGTAAACTTACAGTATACCCAGATTTAAAATGTATTCTTCTTTTACGTTAAATTTCACATTTTTCCAACAAATCCAACTCAACGCGCGACCAAAGCAAGTTCTAAACAAAATTCTACACATTTAAATTCTCCAATTTACATATATAACAATATTAAGTTTTTAAGTTCGTTTTAGGTCGTCGTTATGGTCAAAAAGAGATTTAGTAAAATGCTAATAAATATGATTTTTTTACATTTACACTTTGATTTATCATTTCTGATAAAATATCAGTATTTTATTTATATCTTATTAAAGTGTTACCTACACTTAAGGAGATATCCGAACAATTAGCATTACTTATATCAAATACATCTAGATGTTAATGTAGGTCATTATCATCTCAACCCATCGCCAGCCTACTACTAGGTACATAACAGGTCTTTTTTCGAATGAGGCGGGTTTAGGCTAGTAGTCCACCACACTGACCAAGTGCGGTAAACTATGGCCTATTTAGCTTGGTAGACTTCACACACCTTTGGGGTATTTCACACACGATGTTTTCCTTCCACATTAAAGCTTAGTAAAGTTCTTGCAATTCACGAGGGCGACTGACTTATGGTTGTGTGTGTGTCGTATCTGTATAAGTGTGAGCGAGCGCAATTCTCGCGCCTGCCCGCTCCCACCTAGGGCTTTGACAGGCACGCACACTTATGCAATGTGCATGTACACGAAGTAACCACAAGTAAAGTTCACTCGCCTTCGTGAATTGCAAAAACTGTACGTACTAGTAGCATGACATGACACACACTAAACGGGTGTTACAAACCAAGTACAACAATAACTTTAATGGCATGCTGAGTGTTCAGATAATGACGTACGTCGTACAGCCACCCTATTTTCGTTGCGTTTACATACAGCATACTTGACATTTGCTACTGGAGCGAATATTGAAGCACTACTGTATTTGTTGATGCGACCAACCCGACCCTAAGCAAATAACAGAGTCTAAAACTGTCTACATTTGGGGTAGTGAATAAACTTATGCCAAACCGTATTCACGAAAGTGCACCTTAAAACCTTAATCATAAGGTACAGATTAATTTGGTAACGATAGATAGACCTGAGCGGTAAGAGGGGCCGGATCGAATAAAAAAGATGAAAGCATTCATCATTGTAGTACTTACATAAGAATCGTTCATAATTTATATACAAAGGAGGAACTAGCCGCATGATAATAAATGTAGTAATAATTTATGAACAACATGCGTATTTATATAAATTGATGATACAGTAAAGTGGTTATAAATGCTATGCAAGACATTATATGATATAACATATATTTTTATCGAATTCGCGTTTGTGTAATCTATTATTATACCTATGTAGCAAGCAGGTTTATAATTATTATTAAGTGACCCGATTCTGGCGTAGTACGCATCCGAGTTTTAACAGTAGTTATTCGGCCGAGCTTGCTGCAACGCTATAAGAAAGAATAAGATATCTTATTGGAGAAACACGGTATAGAACATATCATTGGAATCCTGACCCTTAAAAAAGCAAAGCCCGTATCTTAGGAGCCAGTACCATTCCCAAACATTGACTAATATTATGATCGCTTACTGGTGAACTAAGAACATATGATTAGAGATACATTGAGTTTAACAATGTTAATAAATATATAAAAAGAGCAAAACAGAAAGATATAATTTAGAATTTCAAGCTATGTTTAAGTAACAGTAAAGAAAATAATGATATAAGCAGTGGCAGCCTAGTGGTTAGGACTGTATGGTCTCCTATTTGGGGGGTCGCAAGTTCGATCCCGGGTGACTTTTCGGAGTCAAGTGCGTTTAAGCAATTAAATATCACTTGCTTCAACGGTGAAAGAAAACATCGTGAGGAAACCTGTACACCTGAGAGTTCTTCACAAAGTTCTTGAAGGTGTGTGAAGTTCGCCAATTCGCATTGGGCCAGCGTGGTGGACTATGGCCTATAACCCTTCTCTGAGAGGAGACCTCCGCTCAGTAGTGAGCCGTTGATGGGTTGCTAATGATGATGAATGATGAAAGAAAATTATAAAAAATAAAAAATATTGCATACTGTGTTCGATTTGCGTGTGTGTGTGTCTGTGCGTGAGTATGTGTGTGTGAGTGTGCGAAGTTCGTATTGTATTGGTTTCATAAAGTGCAAAATAAGTGTGTATTTAAAACTTTTTCTGTGTCCTCGTACATAGTATTATATACCTATTATGCATATTATAGCCAAGTCTGCACTTTCCTCATCAGACCAATGCAATGATTTGTTTGTTCTGTACCACGCATCGATATTTATGCACGTTTAACTGGCACCTTAAACGTATTCTTCGTATTGAAAGTTAAAATTAGAATTGTGAAGACAAAACTTCCCATTAAGTCTACAGCGCCAAATCTGCGAATAACGCTTCGTCAAATCACAAAGCATCCATTTCAGCCCAATGATATCCCTAATTAAAAGCCGAAACGGACGGGGCGCGAAGAAAAATTACTCAATTCGGCGAGATATTTTACAGGTCATTAGTTCTCCAGATTGGGCCCCTTACCGTCTAAAATTCATGGCTTCCAAAAAGCCCTGGGCGTTTGAAAGTCCTGTCTCGATAATTGAAAGTGGCGTTTAATTTCACGTATGATCGCCCGCGGGAATATAGGGGACGTTTAAAAATCATAGCCGAGGAAAGCTTACTTTGAATTAAATACATCAACGTCCGGACAGAAAGTTAATGAAAACGAGGCAATTCTAAAGGCTCTATTAAAGTCTAATGAACCACTCAAAATTGCTTAGCAAAACTGAGAGCAAACTCAAATGATGATTAGACAATTGGTTTTGCTCTGAACTTTGCTACTATTAGATTATCAAATGATACTAGTAGTTACGAGAAACGTATCATTTTACTTTACTTATTACAAAATAATCCTTTTAAAAATTTTGTTACTCAATAATTCACAAACGTAATTACAACATTTTAAACCTACAAATATCTTCTAATTAAAGTGCATAAAGGAGAGAGCTGCCAAGACTTGGCAAAACCACAAAAAGTCGGGTAAAAACTAAAAATGTCTCGTTGGCAGCATCCGTCCCATATTCAGATGAATTATACACCAGAATAATGAATGATAGCTGCCACAGAGGGGAACTCTCTGAATCAAATTAATTAAGTTCTCTTTATTTATCGCACAGAATTTTCAAAGGCAAAAAATCTAAAAATACGTTAGCTGAACTCGCTTGGATACCTATAGAAAAGTAACTATATTTTAAAATATAACTGAAAATAATATAAATTACGAATAAGTACATCAGTACTTTATTTACATTCTTATATCAATAATAATGAATAAAGTAGATGTCATATTGCAACACAAAACAGTAAAAACAACCACATCCCAGCACTATTGTATATCACCGAACAATAAAAGTAAAAATAAAAAAAAGAAAGAATACGATTCCCCCAATCATCCAACGTACGGGGGATCGCCAAACAAAATACATTTCAGAATTTACACAAAATCGAACCAAGAGCGTGGGCAAATTGAAAACAGTCGACTTCGGCTCGTTATAGAGCCAACTCCTCCATTTATCTTCATTCTACCTTTGAATGGAATTGCCGGCGACGTTTTCCGCAACTCAAACGTTGGAACTACTTATTATTTCGAGCAGTTCAAGCTTAACGATTTGGACTGAACGCTAGTCGCACCTGTCACAGGCTCGGCCGGGCCCGCCGTCTTTCGACGAAGGAGGTACCTATCTGTACGTTGGATGTACGCCATTTGAATAGAGACTGAACACAATAAATACGAGACACACAAATGTATGGCCACTAACACTTGAATATCTTTTGTGATTTGAATGTGCTACTCCTCTCGGTCTCTAACAAAATTCTCTTATGTATTATATCATTTTCGTTTATAACTTTTATAGTTCAGTATAAATGCGGTTTTCGCTATCATTTAGATTTAAGACTTTCACGAAGACGATGCATTGTTAAAGGTTTGTTAGGTAGGTAAATTGCTTCGTTGCTGCGGGATTCAAGGACAAACCAACAAACCATCAAATAAACACACAAGCATTTTTATTATTAGTAAAGATTAAATTTTAGACATAAACTAGCTGACCCAGCGAACTTCGTACCGCCAACAAAAATATTTAGGGGTGGGTCACCCTTATCATTTAGGGGTATGAAAAATAGATGTTGGCCGATTCTCAGACCTACCCGATATGCACACAAAATTTCATAAAAATCTGTCCACCCGTTTCGGAGGAGTAAGGTAGCTAACATTGTGACACGAGAATTTTATATATTAGATAAGATCTATCTATTAGTGTCTATTTTGTGTGCACATTCCACCACAAGGTAAACCACTAGCGAGAAAAATATGATGAGAGGATTAGAACATCTAAACATTAAATTCTTCATCATCATCTGAACGAATCGCCAGCCTACTGCTGTGCACGATCTTCTCATTCGGGAACTTAAAAAAAAATTCATGAATACACAATAACTTGGCCTTGTAAACCCCAAAATTGAAAAAAAATAAAGAAATCAACACCCCAATTATTTGATCACCACAAATGAATACATAATTACCACCCACTTTGCAAAATTCCCGAACGGGTCATCACGAGCGAAGTTTCACTTTCCACCCACATTTCAAATTCCTTTAGGACTCATCATAATAATTAACGAAACCAAGTTAATCTGCATTTATTTGTGGCCAGTGAAGCGAATGATTCAGGACAGCCGACTGAAATGCCACGGGCACTGTTTGTGTAAGGTTAACTTATGTACGTAAGTTACCAAGTTGTTAACGTACGCCCAGTTTCTACGAGTATATTTATTCAATTAATCTATCTACAACCCAAGATTTCTTTTTTAACATCATTGTTATTGTGGAAACATTCCATTTCATTACTAGGTTACTACTATATTACAGACTAGCTGATGCCTGCGACTTCATCCGCGTGGATTTAGTTTTTTAAGTCCCTCGGGAACTCTTTGATTTTCCGGGATGAAAAGTAGCCTATGTCACTCTCCAGGTCCTCAACTATACCCATGCAAAAAATCACATAGGCCCAGGGCTCAGTTGCGGCGTGATTAAAGGACAAACCAACACACTTAAAAAAATATCTTTATTTTCAGAAAAGGTTATTACAGTGTCGTATTTTGCTAGTGGTCTCCACACTAGGTAACCTGTATCGTGACTTTCGCATTTATAATATTAGTATGATTGATTAATTATTAAAGGAGCTTAATATTAGTAGTTATTTCGGTAGTGACTTTGCAACCACGATGAACCAAATCCGAATACTATCAAATTAGGATCTTTTTCATCTAAATCGTTTCATTTGGGGAACTTTTGACCTTGTTGCCACGGACTGACGGTGGTCAGTAATTGGATATTAAAGTATTATTAATCACCAACTGCATAAGTGACTGACTTGAGAGGTTCGTATGTAGTTGTTTTTAGTCAAATTCCCATACACTGCTCTCGTCAAGTGGAATGCGGAATGATACTATGGGAGCCTACCGCATTATTATCCTATGAAATTTTTTACCATTGTTACTAATAGAGAAGGATCCACGCAATGAGATGACGCAGAGATAATTAATTTCAAAGGAACAATTTAACAAGAAATGGCAAACCTGGGAAATTAAATGTTGTTAGCTAGTTAGCCAGTGGGTAAGTATAGACAGACGATGAGCCCCGTGGAGCCTTTGGACACAAGCGAGTGAAATGTGGAAATCTCTTCAAGAGACCTTTGTCCAGCAGTGGACATTCATCTGTTGAAATGGCGACGAACCTGGATCAAGTTAATGTTATAAGCCCACAGGCCATAGTTTGTATGAAAAACCCCTCTAGAGAACAGACGTCGTTTAATTAAGCATTCTCTATTATACTAATGGTGTATCCATGCAAACTCAGTTTCTGACGGCTGTCCCATAGGATGCCGCTCACAATTACGATAATGCAGCGGAGACAATGTGACTTTGTGGGGGGAAGGGAAAATGTTTGTTGTTTACCTGGAGGTTTTAACCTATTCTACTATTTACTCTAGTTTTGATGTAACGACAGCTATTTCATAGTTTCTTAAATAGGGGGAAAAAACCAGTTAGTCACACCTAACTTACTTATAAACTTCAAAGAGGTAAAGAAGTTTGTTGATACATATATTGGTAAAGTAGCTAATCTTCATACTAATAAATAATTAAATAGAGAGAAAAAGCGAAATACGTTCGTTTCAACCAGAGATAATCTGCAATTCGACACCTTTATCGACAGAAACTAGAAAGTTTGAGTGGAAGGAATGATAGGACAGGGAATTCTAGGCACTTTGCTTGACAATACCGTAGTTTACTTTGTAATTTTTTTATGATCAGTCCTTGTATGATTTGTTACTAAATAGTATGAAGTAAATTAAAATGAAAAGACTGAGGTAAGAACCTCCTCCTTTTTGGAAGTCGGTTAAAAACAAAAATAAGAAAGCCACTCACTGCCCACAATAATGAGAATAACGACACCGTAGAAAGAAGTATGTATCATAAAATAAATATTTCTTTCATCCGTTACTCCATATGGATTCACTTACAAAAACAAGTTTGGTATTGTAATTTTTCCTTCAGTCACCGCTTTCCGTCTATAAATTACACCCCCACATAAAGAAGGTTGGCTTTTGTCCCCATCCTTTGTTGGTTACAGATGATCGCACGTGACTGGCGTATAAAACACGACAGTGTTTGGAGTCGGTTTGTCAGATCCCCGGCTTGTTTGCTGTACGGAGGCTTTTGATTGACAGGCTGTGTTGTGTGATACAGGCTTGAATTCCTTCTGCGCTGATATCGGTTGCAATGCGGTACGGTACTTTGCGATGTTGACAATGCTGATAGGCAGCGTCGCAACTCGCAACTCACAGTACTATGGCTGAGATTTATAGATAAAAATAGAGTTAAAACGAGACTGATTTTATAATAGTATGTTAAGACATGTTAATTGTTGATGTATCATTTTAACTCTGCCTAAAGTCCGAGCCAAGTCAGAGCACGCTTTAAAGATCTCGGCCTATAGCTTTTGCCCGCGTCTTCGTTTGCATACAATAAGTAACCAAGCGTTTATGTAATTAGCGACAAACCGCTAAAATGACCTTTTAGAAGTCCGAGAAGTAAGTGATTTAAGTACAGACCCAATAATAAACTTAGTTTTCGTGACTCGTAATTTTCATGAAAAGCAAGAGCACAAGACTAACAGTACGAAGCAAATTAAAAAAGGAACCTTTTAAAATTTAATAACAGCGTTATACAACCCGAAGGCAGCCATACTAGCTATAAAGGATGGGATTTTAAAATACATTAAGTGAGTAAACCGAGGGAGCGGCGAGGCACCATAATTTGGTGTTAATAATTCCGCAGAAGGGCAAATCGCCCATTGTGTTTCACAAGACGTGCCTTGCAAAAATCAATTAGCCAAGCGTACAAGGTTCCCGCAAATAAATTGCTGTTAGTGTGCGTTTCTTTTCCTGCGTGTATGCCTTGTTTACTTGTGTTAATTCTTTACTTCATATTCATGTAAGTACAAGGGAAACTTTACCGAACAATATGCTCTTAACGCCAAAAGCATACGTCTTACGTTTTAGCATACATCTAGGTATTAAGTTCTTGGGATCAGTGTTTGTGAACTTATATATCGAGAATGAGAAATATAATATCGAGAAAATTGTTCATAATCTCCTTTTTTACAAATGATGTGATAAAAGCTTTATAAATTATGTGATAAAAAAACGTAGAAAAAGAAGACTGTGGATGAAGCAATGAATAAAAGAAAGAAAAGCTTGGAGCCACATGAACATTTTAAAAATATTGGACTCCGACTTTTTTGGTTCCAATCCTTATAAAGGTCAGAGCCAATGTCCCATAGAGTGGGCAAAGTATACAGTTCAAAGAATCACCTATAACTTCACTTTCTCGGCGAACCGCCGCCATCTTTATTGCCACAAATGAGAAAAAATTCTTTCACAATCAAATTATAAAAGCGTATACTCCACCCCACGAAGGAATTCTGCACTAAACGCAGTGATAAAGCAGCTTGTTCATACCATTACCATTGTTTCAATAATAAAAAGTAGGCTTCCTGCCCGAGTAAGCGATTAAAAATCAGGAAGCCGCAATTTAATTACTGCGTAACATAACCCGATAGCAGCCATAAATACTGCGATCTCAAATTACATTAAAGTAAACCAAAGGAGTAGGCCGCTCCTATAATTTGGTGTTAATTATTCCTCGAGAAGAGCAATCGGCTATTGTACCCCACAAGGCGAGCCGGGCCCGAATCAATTAGCCTCGGCACACAAAGATCCCACCGAACAATTTATGTGTGTGCACAACAGATTATATGTGTGCAAAACAGATTGCGAGTGAGGACTGTTGACAGTAGAGTTCGACAAAACACTCGGTATATTAAGGTGAAAGGGGTGGGCGTTGAAATGCAAAACACTCTTTGGGTTATTCAACATGTATCGATTGTGTAATTATGGTAGAGTAATTGACTGATTTAAAACGATTTAACAGGTTTAATTAATGAACGGTAAGACCCCACCGGGCGTTGAACAAATTATGCGTAGGTACATCCACATCAATGTGTGTGTGATTGAATGTATTAAGTAGGTATTGTGTTCACACAAAATAGTCTATTATACTACTCTATGTTATGAATGCACTAGAGGTATGCGATGATTTGGGATTTTTTTAGATGCTTTTGAGGAATTTAAATACGATCACTTTGATATATTTCACACTGACTTTTTCCCGCGACTACGTTCGCGGTGAAGTTTTTAGCTTATATCACTCAGTCCTCATACACATGACATAGCCGGAACAAACAGACAGATAAACAGACAGACAAAAAATTTAAAAATGAATATTTTGTTTAAGTACCGAACCGAATATTTAGTAAAAATCTGTAATTTTAACTTTACAAACAGACACTTCAATTTTATTTGTATGTATGTTTGTATAGTGTATAGATATAGATGTATAGATGTGTAGATAATACTTAATAATTAATAAATAAATAAATTTCAATAAAAATAACCGTATTTTTTGGCGTGTGCTGAGAAAACTATTGATGATACATAAAAATTATGAACTATATGACTAAAGTACTCATTATTCTCTACAAAAAAGTCCACGGGGGAATATATCTATCATATTTTAGTCACAATAGTATCTTTTGTGTTCTAAAATTTAATTAGATCGCCTTTATTATCGTAGTATTAATTCTTCCTTACTAATACATAATTATTATAAATGCGAAAGTGTGTTTGTTTGTTGGTTTGTCCGTCACGCTGCAACAAAGCTACGGATTGACGTTTATTTTTTGGATAGGTATAGTTCAGAACCTAGGGTTCCCGCGGGATTTTAAAAACTAAGTCCACGTGGACGAAGTCGCGGGCATCAGCTAGTAGTAGTAGTAGCTATAGTAATATATATACCTAAGCTATCTGTTCAATAAGGAACTATTAATGAAAAACAACATGACGCTGTAAGATTATATGTACATATCGTGATCGTGCACGTTGCAAAATATTTTATAGTAAAAACTTAGTTGTACAACTAATAAACTTAATTGAACAAGGATTTCATTATTGTAAAAAAAAAACTCTATTTTAAAAAATCTTAAGTAAAATTTGCTTTTAGAGCATTGCTCTATAAAAATTGCTATCTAAATAATAAATTAATTATAAAATTAATAATCTAAATTGCTAGTGTACGAACACGATTCCTTTGGGGTTGGATTCAGCTTTAAATTTTCAAGTTGTCGTTCGGTTCGTTCGTATCTTTAAAAGCCATTCAGCTATCTTTACAAGAATCTCTCAGCATGAAATATATGCAGTAATTTCTTGTCTTTTTCTAAGATTCAAATTACCTACCTATGTGAGAAATTTTTTTCTCAACTAACATGAGCTTAAGTTTTTTAAATATATAGACTAGCGCTTGACTAGAATCTCACCTGACGGTAAGTGAAGATGCAACCTAAGATGGAGCGCGCTTGCCTAGAAGATGCCTATTCACTCTTGATTTAAAGTTATAGTTAGTTTGAAAAAGAGAAGCCCGAACGGTTCCTTTCAAATTTTAGCAGTACCGTATTTTATTGGAACAATGAAGCAAAGCGCTTAGTGCGAGATTATGGAATGTCGACCAGGTAGTGGTGCTGATCCATGCGATGCCTTGCAGTTCGATGGTAGAAGGGTGATAGTGGAACTAAATCGAATAGTTCTTAAGCACACTCTCCACCTTGTGGAATACTAACACGTCACTTTTTTCTACTTTATTACAAGCTTTTATTTAACTAGCAATGTTTGTTTGGGTCAAATCTTGCAAGATGAATTAGACCCACTTCCCGGTTTCTGATGGAGCTGAAATTTTGCATGTATATGTAAATCGGATGACAATGCAATAAAATGCCTATTATTGTGACATGGAGCTGATCTGATGATGGAGATGGAAGATGGCTATCGGAACTCTGTAATAAAACGACGTAACCCCATCGAGTTTGGGCTCATTTGATTCGTCATAACAAGTACTCTGATCCTAGATGATGTCCAGAGTCTAATGATGTAGCTACTAAAAGCTTGCATTTAAAAATAAAATTTTTAATTTACACTCGTTGTCATCCTAGCTAACAATGTAGCCCTAGTAGAGAGCCAATATTGCGCCGATGCGCGGTCGCCGTTCCAGCACCTTGGGATCCTCGTGAATCGGCTCTTCGAAAAACCCCGTCTATTGCCACTTCAGTTTTTCGACTTTTTCGAGCTTCAATGATCATCAAGCATACCTCTGTCCAAGGTCTGCTAAGTGATTCAAGAGTTACTTTGTTACACTAGCTGATGCCCGCGACTTCATCCGCGTGGATTTAGTTTTTAAAATCCCTCGGGAACTCTTTGATTTTCCGGGATAAAAAGCCTATGTCACTCTCCAGGTCCTCAACTATACCCATGCAAAAAATCAAGTTGATCCGTAGCCCTGTTGCAGCGTGATTGAAGGACAAACCAACATTTATATCCGCATTTATAACATTAGTAAGGATGTGTGGTAGAGCCTAGACGTTTCTAAAAAGCTACACAGGTAGGTTGTCCTACATGAGATAAATAACTTTGAATTTGAATATTATTTAAGTATATACAAATTCAAAGTTATATTATTTTATATTACGCACTGCACGATGGCTTTGGTATTCAGGCACTGAGGTAATATCTGAAACTTCTCAAACGTGGCCGTTGAAATGGATTCTGAGGAACCTTTAACTCGAAGTTTGATCTACCAGGCTGGAGCGTATGTCCCAAGTATTAATGTAAATGATTTAAGAGCATTTTACCAATATTGTAAACGCAAAAGTATGTTTGTATTTTGGTTTGTCCTTCAATCACACTGCAACTTCATCAATCAGGCTACTTTTTATCCCGTAAAATCAAAGAGTTCCCGCGATATTTTAAAAACTAAATCCACGCGGGCAAAGTCGCGGCCATCAGGTATTATTTTATAAATGATTCATTTATGACTGAAATTGAGATTGTAATATTAGCATGATACTGAACTACATATCAGAAGAAAAACAGACTTATATTAATATCAGTTCCTTCCCTACATATAATATAATTGGTACTTAAGTACTATAATGTCGTAAAAATTATACAACATATAATTCACTACTATAGGGATGGGGTCAGGCGCGATATTGACTTAGATCACGCGATGTGGGGAAAGGTGCAAATAAGACACGCGACCTACACGTCTTTATAAGACGCTATACTGAACAAAACAGGAACGGAACGGTTAAGTATTAAATAATATTCTTAAATAAGATGAAAAGGCTTGAAAATTGCTATAGATAATATCAAAATTAAAAAAAAAACTGCTATGCTATGCTGAACATGACATATACTCCCGTTTTCTAAGTTTAAATAAATAAACATTTATTCAGCTTTTAACAAGAAGGTCTTTAAGAATAATGAATAATGATATACAGACAAAAACTTAATCACTAAATAATTTAATAATAAATTGTTCCTAAATGTTAAAGCTGTAAGGCTACTGCCTCAGCATAATGCTGCAACATTAAAATGCTGAGCGCTGATTTTCAGGCAAAGCCTAAATGAAATCGCGAGCCAACCACGAGACAGCTGTTATACAAGAAAAGTAATAAGAAAAAGAAATAAATGAATAAATACAGATATTAACATGAGTTTCGGTTAACAGTTGATACATAGATAAATTGGGGGTAGTATAAAATTAAATAGTTATTAATTAGGTATTAGGTAATAGGTAATTTAAAAGTAACTCAGGTTAAAAAGTAAACGTACAAAATAAATGAATACTACATGTTATTGTGTCTGAATAGCTACAGGTATTGAGGAGCACATGTAAAAATATCGTGCCTGTAAGACTCGGAAAGATCTCTTATTTTAATGATTTTTGCCTGACTAAATAATATTGCTTTAAAGCCTTTTAAAAGATATTATTGATTTCAGCTTTCGGGCTGGTGGTGGAAGGTCATTCCAGATCTTACAGGCTGAATGCTTAAATGTACCTCGAAATGCAGCTGTCTAACCTTTAACTAAGCTTTTATAGCTTATCCTTGGAGTAGGTACGACGATAGTGAAACGTGTTGGGCATTTACAGTCCACCGCTTTGACCGCTGCACGTTGCGTTATTGAGTAATTACGAGTTTTTTTCTTAATCAAAGACTTTGCCCGTGACTATGATATCACCTACAAGATAAAAAACGAGCGAATTTGGAAAAAGTATGTCAGTTAAATTAAACCTATCTAAGAGGTTTCTACGCATCATCGTACTGAAACGCGAATGCGCTTGGCTTATTTTAGGAGCTGAAAAGTGACACAGGCTACTTTTTGTTTCGGAAAATAGTGTTTCCGCAAGATTTTTGAAAAATCTTTTTCCACGTGAACAAAGGCCCGGTCAAAACTTAGTTTATAAGTATTGATGAAATAAGAGAAATTTTAAAATAAGGTCATTTTGATCCCATATTTTTAACGTATTTCGAAGCAAATACAATTTCACGGAAAATTTTAACTCTATAATCATATATTTTCGACTGAATCCAATTACTTCCTTTTAAAGTGGTCAATTTAACAGTACAATTCATTTGTAAAACTTCAACGTATGTTGAGCCCACTTTTAACGCTTTATGAAACAATTTTTATTTTATTTACGTTAAGCCCCACCTACTATGGCCTCGTGGATTTAGGAGGTAAAAAATATCGGAATCTTTTTATTTTTCTGGGTCAATTTATTAGCTTGTATAGTAATTAACCTTTCAGCGAAAAATTAATTTGTTGAAACGTTTCAAAGATCCTGATAAACAGACAGACTGATAGACAAAGAGACGACTGAAAATCAGCGGACGAAAATTACCGAAAAGTACCTAAGGAGAAGAATTTATAAACATACGAGACTAACTTTCACAGGGAGTGTTAGCTGTACCTAGTTGTTGAGGGCTGGATAGATCCTAGTTGGATGGAATCGCCAATCCACGCTATACTTACGTATGAATGCGGGAAAAATATATTTTGCCAAGTTGAGTTGAGTTCCACCGCACAAATGCAGAATTTACTACCATGCATAGTGTCAGAATATCACCACGACAAAATACATAAAAAAATCATTCATTCACTTCAATAATGGTGCAACGGTCAAGGTTGCGGATCCTCTATCTCCTTAGTAGGTACCTACAGGTAGGTAGGTTAAATCTTGTACCTACTTAGTAGGTACAAGATTTACGCTTAGTTGGAGGGAATAGTGGGATGCATGTCTTGTCAGCATGGCTAATATTCTTTTATGTGAAAAAAACTGTCCACCAAAATTTATCTAAGCTAAGGTGAATCCATTACTATAGAAAAAAAAGGTCTATGGCAGTAGGACTTAATAGCGGGAAAAAAATTGAATTAGGTAATAACTAATATCGTACAGTTAAAGTAGTGGTATGGGAAAATAAAAATGGTTTAATGCTTCCGACTTCGCTCACTAAAAGTAACTTCAAACGGATTTAAGTCGAATGTATATCGCCCAAATGGTCGTAACTTACAACCGTTGCAGTTGCAGTGGTTTATAAATAGAACGCTCCCATTGCGCTAACGAAGGCAAAAATACCTAAAGTATAAGAAAGTGGAAAGAAACGAACCTGCGAAGCGAAATGTCTTTAAAGAAATATAATATTTGTGAATCTGCGAGCTTTACTTGGACACGTTTTGTTGATGCCTTTTTAGAAATACTATGAATGGATAACTTTATTTTATTTCTTTAGCCCACACAATGAAAATAACTAAAAATATATTTCTGTATTTTATTACAGCTATGAGATAAAAACTAATGACTCACCAAACACATAAATGCGTTTGTATATACAGTTATATTACAATACAAAAGGATACAATAATCACAACATAATTAAAAATGAAAAAAAAATTAGAATATCTAAATCAAAAAGTTTTATTACTTCAAGAAAAATCATTTTTTTCTCTCGTGTAACATATTACTATTCATTAAAGAGTAAAAAGTAAAGCATAAATAACCGGTGAGCATGGATTATTTTAAATTAGTAAGAGTAAGACAAAGGTTGGTATCGAAGATTCAAACTATATCATAGTAAAGGGGGTTAAAAGTAATCGGACGAAGGGGTAAAAGTTTAATAAAAGACAAAGTCATTAAAAACGTTAAATCAAGGAAGGAAAACCGGAAAGTAGTGTCGTTTCTTAGGATTAGCAGTTAGTGAGGACTCGCGTGCTCGACGTATCGACCCCGATTCCCACGGAGGGCAACTCGATATACCTAATTCGACTTTTTCGTCCGAATCAACCCTAACCTACACTAGTTACCTACATTTTATTTTTTATGACTTTACGAAGTTATTATACGTCATTCTGAACCAGTGGTAGATTCACTGGACGATTCAAAAGCATAAAAAAATCGGCCAAGTGCGAGTCGGGCCTCGCTCTTTTAGGGTTCCGTTAAAAAAAATTAAATAAAAATTTCCATGTACCCATGGAAATATTTTAATTTAATTTTTTTAATTTAATTTAATTTTTATTATTTGTTGTTATAGCGGCAATAGAAATACAAAATATGTGAAAATTTCAACTGTTTATCTATTACGGTTTACGAGATACAGCCCGCTGACAGACGGACGGACGGACGGACGGACGGACAGCGGAGGCTTAGTAATAGGGTCCCGTTGGCACCCTTTGGATACGGAACCCTAAAAATTAAGCGTTTATAAAGGAGGTTGGCCAATCTCCTTTATTCTGATTCAAAAGCACTTTGTACAAGTTTATTTGAAAAAAAAATCGGCCAAGTGCGAGTCGGGCCTCGCTCTTTTAGGGTTCCGTTAAAAAAAATTAAATAAAAATATTGCCATGTACCCATGGAAATATTTTAATTTAATTTTTTTAATTCAATTTAATTTTTATTATTTGTTGTTATAGCGGCAATAGAAATACAAAATATGTGAAAATTTCAACTGTCTATCTATTACGGTTTACGAGATACAGCCCGCTGACAGACGGACGGACGGACGGACGGACGGACAGCGGAGGCTTAGTAATAGGGTCCCGTTGGCACCCTTTGGATACGGAACCCTAAAAATTAAGCGTTTATAAAGGAGGTTGGCCAATCTCCTTTATTCTGATTCAAAAGCACTTTGTACAAGTTTATTTGAAAAAAAAATCGGCCAAGTGCGAGTCGGGCCTCGCTCTTTTAGGGTTCCGTTAAAAAAAATTAAATAAAAATATTGCCATGTACCCATGGAAATATTTTAATTTAATTTTTTTAATTCAATTTAATTTTTATTATTTGTTGTTATAGCGGCAATAGAAATACATAATATGTGAAAATTTCATCTGTCTATCTATTACGGTTTACGAGATACAGCCCGCTGACAGACGGACGGACGGACGGACGGACGGACAGCATAGGCTTAGTAATAGGGTCCCGTTGGTACCCTTTGGGTACGGAACCCTAAAAACTATTCTATTCTATTATTCTATATCGAAGCGCACTCTCCATTTACGTACAATTCATAATAATTTGATGATTATTACTGGAATATGATGGAAATTATGAGACGTTTCTGCCCCATAAATTGCTCAATATCCTCATTAATCCTTACTATAAAACCGAAAGTATGTTTATTTGTGGATCAGTCCTTCAATTACACCGCAACGGAGCAACGGATCGACTTAATTTTTAGCATGGGTATGTTTAAGGGCTTGTATAGTTTATCCCGAAAAAACAAATGGTTCCAGCAGGCAAAGTTAATATTATTAAAGATTTTAAAACAACAATTACAACAACAACAATTAAAGAACAATTTTGATAAGTATTACCCAAGTGAATTTCCTTAACTGCAATGTCCTGCATTATGTGTAGACAGTATAAAAACCTAACCGAAAATGTGATCATTTCCCAAAATTCAATTTCAAAGGCGGGTGTAATTTTCCTCAATTCTCGATGTAGTATTTTTTTAGTTATATTCGTAGGCTGATTGGGGTAATTCGGTATTTTACCAGCGCTTGAATCGCCACTGACACGCCGTAATTGGTGTTCGTTGCGATTGCATCTACTCGTACCTTGGCATTAAGTGTTGGCAATTTACAATTGAATAAATGTATCGAATTTATTTATTTTAAAATCAGTGGAAAGATCACGTGGGAATTACGGGTACAAATATCTCCAATTTTTGGTTTTAAATTAAAAGTTGTACCTACCTGATTGTGGTAACAGTTGCTAGTTTTATTGAAGTTGTCTGGAAATGCCAAGGGTTTCAATGTATTCTTAAAATTTAAAGAATTTTTAAATTTTTCGATTTTCTCCAGATTGTTAATTATACTACCTATATGTATAATATAACGACTTATAAAAAAGTGTGAAGGGCTGTTAAAATTGATTGATTTCTTTATATTCCACAATGCAATTGCATACACATTTACAATAGGTATTACGTACTGGTATTTTGCTTAATAGCTAGAATATGAGAACTGGTGCATGTAGTGTCATCTTCATCATCGACTGTTCACTTATGGGCACTAGTCTCCTCTCAGAATAAGAAGTATTTAGGTTAGATTAACGTTGGCACGGATTGGCAGTTTTCACACACCTTGGAGAAAATTATGCAGAATTTTCACTCTTGCATGTTTTTTCATCGTTAAAACTGATATTAAATTGTCTAAGCCAGCAGTGCATCTAGTGCAAAACCTGTGTTTAAAATCAACGGTCAATGAGTAATGCCTCATAAGAATCTTGTCATCTTATCAAATGAGTTAAAAAACTTTACAAGTAAAGTAATGCCAAAATGGCTTTCATATTTAAATGTAAAATGTAAGCATCAGTAAACTTGCTAAGTAATAAATTTACGTTATGACTACTGTAGGACGCTGAAAAGTTCGCGAAGTTCCAAATTAAAAGGGACTTGAAAACATATTTAATGAAGTTGTTCGTCAACATTTTATCAAATAATTTGTTTACGAAATTGTTTTTATATAAATAATATAAAGTTTTAAAGTCTTAATAAAATTATTAAGATTTTTAAAACTGTAGTCGTCGTTTACTTGTTTGCATAAACCAATATCAGTCGATTGAGAACAAACATTCGTAGTATATACGTAGTATTTAGTAGCTAGAATTAATAACACAGACAAATAACGTTTCTTTTGAATAAGGCTTATTTCACATTATCGATATAAACTTGGCAGCTAGGCCTAATTCTCAAACCCTAAAATGTACATTATAAATAAACCTACGAACGTAAATTATCTTCAATTAAAATCTACTTCTTTTATTATTAATTTGACTATCTAATAAATAGCGGAAGAAAACGCAATTATATTCTCACTACGTTATATAAGTATGCATACCCTTTACCTTACCATAATTTAACTCTACTGTAGAGCAGAAATCTCTAGAATCCATGCATACTTTAAAGCATACCTATTTTACCAAATAGCGCGCTATCCAAAATAACTCAATACACATCGAACCTCACTTTTTGGAACCATCACATTCCAAACAAATAAATAACATTTTATACAAGTAATAAAAGATTTTTAACATCACATGACGTAAACAAAAAGTTTTTATTTTTGAATTAAAAAGCTTTTTAAACATGCGCTTTCCAACTCTATACAATTATCACAATCACTTTACATGTAAGTACGTTCACACAACGTTCTATCGACTGTCGACTATCGACTACGGCGTAGCGACGACCGGTCTACGCGATGAGCGTCGCAGCACTGACGCCTCCCGTAGCCCGTAGCCGCTACGCCGCTCAGCTGCTTTGTTGCCCCGTGTCATTGGTATAGCGATTTCGTCATAAAAATCCAATTGCACAAAGTTTGTTTAATTTTAGTCGGCTTGACTAGTTAAAATTGTTCATTACAATTTTCTTTAAAACATAGCCAATAACTTCTTATTCATTTTATAGGTTCGATTGGAATAGCACTTCATCATAGAACTCGATTTCATACTGTTAATTAAAGTCAGTTATTCCTACTCTTTCTTAAATAAATTAGAAAATAATTTGATATTCTGAAGTTTTAACGCGGTATTCCAACAAGGAGATACCTACGTATAGAGTAGCGGAAAAGGAAGAACACACTTCTAGACAATTTTTTTTGCCTACGTTTAATGTTTAACTATACTGTTGTTTAAAAGGCAACCAATATTAAAAGTACTAGTTTTAGAATATAAAATTTCAGACAATAAGGAGAAATTTAACTACCATCTCTCCAACAACTAACATCGCGGCAGGATAGTCTAAAAATTTCATTGTTATTGGCTAAATATTTATTTGCCGCATAAAATCGTGTAAAATTTCGGATTCCCTGAGTAATCCCACCGCCTGATTCCAAAAAAAAAAACCGTCAGAGAGAAAGATTTAACCGTCCGGATGATATATATTCTCGGTGACAACTTAAGAATTCCAAAATAAAGCCATCTTTTTGCTTATTTTGAATGTGCCCTGAAGCTTTTGTTAAAATTAATAACATGTTTAGAAAAGGATCTAGATGAAATCCAGTTAGACTCACTAGAAGATTTAAGTAGTACTTAGCCAACAATAAAGACAAACTTTTAACCAAGAAGTAAAGTTGACGTTCTGAAAGTTTTTGGATTGAGTTGGGTATTAAAATGATATTTATTTATTTATTTAGAATAAAGTTTTTAAATAAGTATTATAACACAATGCCATTTATCTTTTTTAAATATCTTTACTAAACTACGGCCGTTCAGAGAATGCGTTCCTGACACGTCGCGATTGAACTGACGACGTAACTTTGTAATGGCGTTGCAGTTACGATAAAAATATTATTGCTGGTTGTTTACCGTTTTAATAATTGATGAGCATTAAAACAACATTATTATATCAATAATCAATTAATGTTATAATTTTGTGACAGTTGTTGTGACTAACTGACAGGTGTCAGGAACGCATTCTCTGAACGGCCGAACATTAGTTTCGGAATTATAAGCTATTTTACTGTGACTGTATCTGTCTCTTTCGAAAACGAAATTTTCTATGGTGCGTGTATGGAGCTGCTAACTTATGACGTCAGACTTCAGTAGCGCTCTCTCTGTCTAACAGGAAACTTTAAAGTTCTATAACTTATTTGTTCTTGAACCGATTTATTTTCAGTTTTTACAATAATGTTATTCATACTTTCGATTATAAATAATGAATATTTATCGAATATCGAATATCGAATTATTACTATCAGTGGTACTAGATATTGTAGTAATACGTCGGTTAAACGTTACTCGGCGATAGTCAAATAAGTGATATTAACACATTCGGATTTACTAAACGTTCACTTCAAGTTGGCCGTTACTACCCGTCGCGCTTCCCCGCACCGGGTCTCAAGTCAGACCCACTAGTACTGATAGCACCGTATCGCTCGCGATTGTCACTACAATGTTTTTTCATACTTTTGAACGTTTTAAATTTTTTGTTCAGTTTTAATTTGTTATTTATTAGTCTTGTTACTATGTTCGCGGGTCGTTTTCTACGATGAGTAAAAAAGGAAAAGTTTGGCATAGCGCAGAATATTTGTTAATTTAATTAATAACTTTTTTGAAGAGGTGAAAAATACGACATTAGATTACGCCCGTCGGCATTCAAGACGCCATTGCCATCAAAAGCAAGTCGGTCAGTCGTGGTTACAGTAAAAATACAATTTTTATTTTATGTCAACGGTACCAGTAATTGTGCGTATGACGTCATTTTGGAACTGTCTACGACGGCCAACTCGAAGTGCAGGATAGTATAAGTTTTTTTTTTTTCAGTGTATCTCAGTACAAACCGTATGTTCATTGCATAACGGATGTAGAAGAAGTATCCTGACCTGTGTCTGATCAAATGGATACGAAGCATTGTGCATTTGAGTGCGATTAACAAGCTCACGCCCCCTTTCTTCACTATAACTTGATAATCTTGTTGTCAGTTGCGGCGAACGCCTATTCACCCGCGGTTCCACGCTAACTGCCACGATTGAGGCTTTCATATTAAATCACAAGCAATTACCACCCTTATTGCTACTGTAACAGGAGTCAAATTAAACGTGATTCCCAAGATATGTATTTGAATGGAGCCCCCGACGACGTTGACCTGCCACTTTTTAATGAGTCTGTTTTTAACGTCAGTTGTCAGAGAAAAATAAGGTGTTCCAAGGCACGCCTCTGTTTTGTTTGTAAGGACTTCTTAAATTAGTACAAAATCCGGTTAAAACTTCGAAAATTTGTATGCTCATAAGGTCTTTAAATTTTTAAAGTCTTTGAATTAATTTGGGTCAACTTTGCTTTTACCCTTTTATTTTTCGAACGATTTTGGTTTGTCCCTTTTATTTGTAAAACGATGGACCGGCTGTATAAAAGGGGTTAACAGGAATTGCTCTGGTAAGAAAAGATTTTATGTGGTGGCGCTAATGGGAAATGTCTGGGAATATCGAGCAATCGACGTCCTATCAGCCTGACAAGACGATGATGTCGGGTAAAACATCCATACAAGCAGCATAGTTACTTGCCTAATTACCTAATGCCATTATAATGCGTGATGATTTATAGTGATAGCCTAGTGGTTAGGACTGTGGTCTCCTATTCGGGGGGTCGCGTGTTCGATCCCGGGTACGCACCTCTGACTTTTCGGAGTCAAGTGCGTTTAAGCAATTAAATATCACTTGCTTCAACGGTGAAGGAAAACATCGTGAGGAAACCTGCACACCTGAGAGTTCTCCATAATGTTCTGGAAGGTGTGTGAAGTCCGCCAATTCGCATTGGGCAGCGTGGTGGACTATGGCCTATAACCCTTCTCTGAGAGGAGACCTGCGCTCAGTAGTGAGCCGTTGATGGGTTGCTTATGATGATTATAATGCGTTGTTTTATAATAATCAATTCAATAACGGGTGATATTTCTAAATTTTTTTTTCTGAATATATAAAAGGAAAAGGTGACTGACTGACTGCATGACTGACTGACTGACTGACTGATCTAGCAACACACAGCTCAAATCACTGAACGGACCAGGCTGAAATATGGCATACAGATAGCTATTATTCGTAGGCATCCAATAAGAAAAGATTTTTGAAAATTCAACCCCTAAGGGAGCAAAGTGAGGGTTTGAAAAATCGAGTTTAACATGAGCGAGGCCGTGGGCAAAACCTAGTTTAATATAAAATCGCTATTCATAATATTTTTAGTGGAAAATGAGGAGTCACGACTCACGTATTATAATAATTCCATGATGCTTATTTAATTTAAGGTTTCGTTAAACCTAATTGGGTAAGTATACCAAGAAAGCGTTACAAAACATAGGATAATAGAATATCGTTACCAGGGTTCTAACACGCTAAACGTATTAATAATTTCTTTAGCAAGGCCTTTGAAAAGGCACGAAAGCAACTAGCGTGATGATAAAGTAAAATAATAATGATTTACAGAGAGCGACCGACCGTCTTGCGATGCGCCCATCCTTTTTGTCAGCCTCGGCTTTTCCAAAGAGGCTTTGGGGAAACGGACAAGAATAATTAGTAACGCTTCTTTCTCGATGGGGAGACACTATATACAATGTTTCGATTTACCAAAGTACCAGCCCAATGGATTATACTCGTATCGTACTCGTACATATTGGTTGGTTCGGCGAGCTTCCCAAGGTGGTTTCCTTGGTACATTTGTTTGGTGGCAGCGACAGAGTTGCGTCCATAGACGCAAAGTAGAAACATAGAACTTGTATACTATTTAATTAAAATAAAGTGTTCATGGATTGATTATGCGTGCATCCGTCAAGCTGCGTATCATACGTACGTAGTGCGATTTTGCACTCTAACTCACGGCTAACTCGATACTAACGCTGCATTTAGCGTACACGTCGACTAGTAACTATCGACAGTCAGTGGGCAAAAACGCTGACAAGGGATCATTCACACGTCATTAACACTATTCAATTCTGCGCTGACAGAAATCATTTGACAGATAGGAAAAACCATGATAGCGTCGCTGTCGAATCATATGATCAATGAAAAAAAGCCATCAAGCCATAAACCGGGAGGTCCGTGTTACTCGATGGCATAGTCCGTGAAAAGACATAAGAAAATGTTGAGACAAATAAGGGGGCAGCCGGCCGTGAAATTTTCTTCGCGGAATCCGTATAAAAATTAAATTCTGCGGCCCGTTTTCACTATATTCTTGAATCCGCATTATACTCGGTTACATTTAAATTGAGATTACAAATTACAATGAGTAATTCTTAGTGTACTTAATGCCGGTTTGCACCAAACTTTGAAGCTAAGTTAGGTGACGCTTTCTGTCAATTTCGTTTTCACGAACCTTTAGGGGCTACCTACGTAAAGAGTCTCCTACTCAGGAGACGATTTAGGTATGGTTGGTGAAACGGGTATAACTAATTTCTTGGTACCAAGTCTGAATGAAAGATGACCGTAATGTAAATAATACTGTACTTGAAATTGTTAAGTTTTAAGATAGATTAAAATACATAAGCTTCTAGGTCTGGACTAGTGGTGGGTTCGGCCGCGACTAGGAGCAGCCTACCAGCATGAATTTATTCCTAAGTAGATAAGGTAGAGTAGTTGCTTGTTTGACGTTGATCACTATTTTAGACACAACAGCGCGGTTATGATAGGAAATTGAGGCTTTGACCTTTGGTTCGCGGACACAGTTGCTTGGACTGTTTGACTGACTGAATTTTTGTCGAAAATTTTATTTTACAACTAAACACTAAATTATAACTTTAAACATTATAAAATTGTTAGCAGCGAAGATTAGATGCAGTCATTAATAAATGAAGACATGAAGAACAACGAAAAGTTCATGTCTCTCGCACTCTCGCACGTAAATGGTGATAACGTCACTATTTACGTACATGCATCTCTTTTCTACCATTTTACAACTCACATAATTCTAATTAAAATTATTTATTAACCTGTGGCTCTTATGACACGTCCTGACTCTACCACCGATTCAGAAAGTAGATTCTGATGAGAAGAGAAACAACCCCGTTTCCAGCAGATTTAAGATTTTGTTATGTTATTTATTTTTAAGCAGATTTATATAATAATTTATACATTATATCAGAGTAACTTTGATAAAAAAAAGTAATTTTGATAAAAAAAATTATCAAAAGGTTCCTTTCTTATTATCACCACAATACCCAATATTAATTACTTATTTAATACTTAGGTTTAATAATATGCACATAATACAGACAGGTTAGTAATGCTCATAATAATAACAACGAATCAATGCTCAAGCTATCCCCGAGTGCCAAATTACTAACTATTATGTTAATATCTGTCTGTATAATTATATGAACTTAACGAATACACAGGTGTTTGCTCGATCGATATTATGCATAACACAACCAATACGCATACGTTTATTACACATTGTAATATTAATATTAGATACTACGTGTATCGGTACTTCGGTAGACCACTTCAATAGCAGCATTCAGCATGTTCGCGTAAAAGAACCAAAGTTACCGACATAGAGTCGCGAAGCTCAAGTGGAAATGGGCGGAGCACATAGTTCGATCCGATGGTCGTTGGGGTCATAATGATGGAGTGACGACCCCGCACCGGGAAACGCAGTGTTGGCAGACTCCCTACTGACGACACAAGACGATTCCCAGGGAGCCGCCGGATACAGGCGGAGCAAGACCGAGGCCTGTGGAAGTCCATGCAAGAGACCTTTATTCAACATTGGACGTCTATCGGTCGATAAAGAAGACGAAGAGGCATGTTCGCGATATTTATTAATGGTTTACTTATTATTATAATAATCAAGGCTATAAATTCTTCCACTCAATCACTTCCATCTAACCTCTCCAAAATTGATTGTAGAGGTTAGCTCAGAGATATTGGGTATCATCAATTTCGGATAAAATCGGTAACGATGATCCAAGAACGGAAGATAAGAGGTAAATTCGAATATTATACAAATATGGTTGAGCGAAGCAACAGCTGCGTCATGCGTCATGCTCGTGAACGGGTTCCCCCGGCGGGAATGGGGCTACTTTCTGTCTGTCCACCTTAATATGTATTGAATAATTGTAAGTAGTATGCATTCTTGGAACATCCCCTCATAGTGAAAACACCGGATGCATAACATATTATCTATTGTATTGTAAACTTGTTTCAAAAAGAGCAACCACCGAGTTTCTTGCTGGTTCTTCTCGGCAGGAAGGGCATTCCGAACCAGTGGTACACTCATCGACGATTCAAAAGCACTTGTAAAAAAGTTTATTTGAATAATAAATATTTCTATTCTATTCTATTCTATAATAGCAAAGGCTTTCGCTTCCGGTTCATGTCACACCTAATCTCAAAAGGTTTCTTATTCTAAAAAATATAATAAGTATCTCTAATCTCTACTGCTGACGACTTGGCTTTGACTAGAATATTAATGGTGTCATTAGGTATCAAAGGGTGTGATCAACAATACAAAACGATTTCTCATTGATCGGATGTGTAAAGCCCGTTTACGCAAAAAATACAAAATTTTAGGGAACACCTAAGCCCAATTAGATGTCACTTAATATTAACAAGGATTAATTTCCCCGACGTTGGAATACGTATAAAAGTTTTCGGATTACCAGATATTTAGACAAATTCAAAATTATTTATTTCATGTGGCTGTGGCTTGTGTTTCGGTTCAGAAAGCAGATTCTGCTTAGAAGAGCCGGCAAGACACTCAGCGGCTGCTCTTCTCAATTTTCAATTCGTTTTTTCGTTTCAATTCGTTAAATTATATAATATTATTACGTAGCTATTACAATGTAATTTCAGCTCTGTTTATGAAGATGAATAATATAATTATTATTCATCTTTATAAAAAGAAACGATAATATTAAGAAACGATAATATTATGATGAGATAAATTATAATTAATCTCATCATAATACTATCATTTCTTTTTTGTTTATATCAAGAATGCTATACACACGTGCACTTTTAAATTTGATTAAATATAGCATTTACATTTAATTCACATCAATTAATGTCACAGATACAAACAGTTTTTTAACACATAATATGCGTGTTAGAACAAATGTTAATGTAATTGCTGTAAAAGCTCGTCGGCCTATTCGTTGGTCAAAAGCTTTTTAATGGTATGTTACTTCAATTAAGTTACGGCTACGTTTTGATATTCAAGGTATCTAAAATTGTTCTCAGTAGCTAAGCATAAAATAGCCAGCCCAGAGACCTGTTTCACCACCTTCAAGTAAACTTTAATCGAGAAATACAATTTGAACTTGACAAATCAAGTCAAATTTGACGTTTTTACAGATTGCACATCGTCAGTTAAAATTTACTTGAAGGTGGTGAAACGCCGTAGATGTTGCAAGGAGGCTTTGCGACAAAATAAACGTTATCAACGCCTGACGGTAAAAGAGGAATCTACATCTGTGAATGTTTGTGACATACTCATAGTACTTTTTATCCCGTAAAATCAAAGAGTTCCCGAGGGATTTTAAAAACTAAATCCACGCGGACAAAGTAGCGGGCATTAAGCTAGTTATTAATACATATTGTGCTCGTGTTGGTTGTATTTATTGTTCCTTAAATCACGCAGCAAAGGAGCAACGGATCGACGTGAATTTTCGCGTGAGAATAGTTGAGATTGAGGGCCTAGAGTGTATCATAAGCTACTTTACACATAACAAAGGTTTGCTGCTTGTTTTTTTTTAAATCTAACTACATACAATGAAAGTCGAGGCAAAAGATATTTTGTGACTGAAACTTCATTCATCTCTCTCACGCAACTGCCCGTAATATAATACAATAATAGACAGGGCTACAGGGCTCTATGCCTAAAACACACAAACTCGAAATTATTACCAATACGAGGGTAGAAACACAAGGCTACCGTACTTCCGAGCAGATGCGACCAAAATTATAACTACGACTTCGATAATAACAGTATCTTTATAACCGTGTTGTGTACCCGAACGGAATGTGTTTTTGTCCTTTAAGGTGACTAAATTAGCAATGAGGTAGATTTTTAAACTTAGGTATTTGGAAAAAAAACGGAAAACCTATCTAATAAGAAATGGGGAGTTAGTGTCAGTTTTGATATATTATGATAAGCTCTTTAAGTATTAAAGCTTGAGAACACAGTAAACAAGATGGCACTGATTTTTTGAAAAAATTACTGAATTTGACAGCAAGTAAACATTGTTCGAAATCATTTTTTCGCAACGACGTATCTGTATTTATCTTATCAAACTAAGATTAATTTATCTGTAAAATTGTAATTTGCGAACTTTATAGTGGGTAAGTAATACAAAGACTAAAATAATGAACCTCTCAATTAGTCAAGAAACTAAGCACAAAAATAAAATTTGCGGCGTCTAGATTCTCTCCAAGTTTTGCTTTACATAGAGCTTTTAGCATTAAGTTTTCGAGCTATCGAGTCAGTTGTTTTCATAGGCGTGGAGAGAACTTGGTCTACAGCTGAATGGATGTTCAATTAAACGTCCACATACCTATTAGACAATTAGGGCTATACCATATTCATGGGATGTGGCGGTCTTCGAATATGGACGAACTAGAACCACATATTTATTTAACTTTTTATCTTGTATCTTGTACCAAAACTTAAAACGAAAACATAAACATATAAAGACACAAGGGCAAATTATCTCTCAGGAAGAGAACGACGTACAAAAGAAAGAGAGAGACATACAGATGATCTACCTATTAGATATACGTAGTAACTACTTACTATTATATATATTACTGGTCTTTGACTTAGACTGGTCAATCAGGAAGTATGGGTCTCGAGGCTGAGTCTCTTTACCCTGTGGCGTCCTTACAGGGAGCTGCATTTATCTGGGCTTTTTCGGTCCCTTGGAGTAGGGGCTGAGTACTAGTGGAAGCCTGAGGCATATCCGATGTATTCCAATTCGCCACTGTAATGTATTGGGTTTGGGGGTACAAAGTTTATACAAAAAGTGTGGGTACATACTAGATACCTACGCATAAATACATGAAGCCACTGCACGCACCACCACTCGTGTACAGGCTACGGGCCGGCCACCATGCCGGCTGGGCATGTGTGTGAGTGTGTGCGTGTGTGTGGGTGTGTGATATCTACATATAGTAGATATACAAGTATTTAACAGCCACAGCTAAGTGAGCCAAGCTATGTAGCTTAGTTCTCTATATGGCTTGCGCATAACCTGTCCCATAGCAAAGTTATATCATTTAGTTATTTTTTTTATTCTGTTTAAGTAATGAGTCATCAAATAAGTTTTATGTCGAACTTCGTAAGATCGTAAGAATATACCTACAAAGGCAAGTGGTTTAGAAAGATTGGAAAGCTAAAACCTTTTTAGTTGTCACATTATTTCTATTTAACTAATGGTCGTTTCGTGTATGTAAAACTGGTTCTTGAGCATTAGTAAACTAGCCTTATACACGTAATTCTAATGATTTTAGTTTGAAGGTTGTCTGCTAAAGTTTGAGGCTGCCGCGGCCAGTCTCATTGGGTACCTACGACAACGCATGAGATATTAAACAAATCAGTACTATAACACATGAGTAGTATGTATTACATTTACTTACTCTCATACTCTGATGGGATGGTAATCCGACACGACCAGAGAGATCAGGGGCAATGGGGCTTTACGTGCTCTGCAAGGCATAGGGGGTGTTAACGCCGCCAACTTACCAACACCGGGCTGCAATTGAGAATTTTTATCAAAAAAATCTTTTTTAATCCTACCCTAGCTTCGAACACTGGACCAACCGCGGCAATTAACTAAGACAGCACAGTCACTTAGTTTCCTATTAATATCGAAGTCAGTTGGCGCCTTATTAAGTAAGCCTCCAGTCGTGGGGCAACCCTCAGTCCGTTACACTTGATGCGCAGTGATCATTATCTGGAACCGGCGAGTTCGCTAACGAACAGCTGTTTTAATTTCCTTGCAGAAAAGTTATGAGAAGCTATTAATTTATTTCTACTTCCCCTCAGTTATAGTATTTCTATATTGAAACATTAACTTTTACCGCGTCAAAAAGATTTTGAGGCTTGAATTGAAAGTGTAGTATAGTATTTTTTGGTACTTTGGATAGTAACTAAAGAGTAGAGATAGTAATAAACGCTAATAATTTATAGTTTCCCCGTTTTGACGGGGACCTAGGAATCGTTTTCAAAAACGTTTGAAAGCAAATCTAAAAATGAAGGGAACTCAATTAGCCCTCATTAATTTGGATTCAAAAGCTTCTTAAATGTTATGAGTAACAAGTGAATGTTACTCATAACATTTAAGTATTTAAGTATTTACATATGTGGACATTATATATACGTTATTCATCATAATTCATAGTACCTATCTTCAAAACCGTAGTAGTTTTAGGCTGTTGTTGTTAACATGCTGTCTAGATAGATAGACGCAGTGAAAAACAATCTTGTCAGGATTTTAAAGATATTTTTTAAAAATAAGATGCATACGTATCTTATTTATACGGCCACAGGTATTCTTATTATTACGGCCATATGCTTCGGCACAATTATGCCGCTTCCAAAGAGATAGACGCAGAGGATAACTTTGTAATGTGTAGTAATTCCCAAAAGTAAATTTGAATACAAGAGAATTGCTAATTGTATGGAACGTACCAAGGCAAAATATATAAAATGCTTTTATTACAATTTGTAAAACTTTAAATCCCTTACACAGCGTTTGTGTTCCGCCAATGCGGAGATCAAAGTATTAAGACATTTGGAATGTATTAACATATTTTTCTTTGTAAGCTTAGTGTGGGATCAAAACTTTTAATGAAATTACCTACATGGTGGGGGTCCTCTAAACAATATCATTACTTAATCATGAATGAGGAATGACTGAAGTAGAGCATAAATGCCATATCCTATGAAAACTACGAAACTTCACAATATTCTTATTGAAGTCTAACAAAGCATAGACTAGAAATATAACAGTCTCTATAAGGTAAGTATTAAATACAGCACCAGTTAGTGAGGTGCAGACGAGACACTTGACAAATCATAATCTATATATATATATATATATATATATATATATAAATAAAAATTAATGTTGGTAAGCGCATAACTCAAGAATGGATGGACCAATTCGGTTAATTTATTTTTTTGTATGTTCCAGGTCCACGGAAGGTTTAAAAAAAACAAACAAAAAAAAATTTATAATAGATAAGTTGGCGGTACGAAGTTCGCCGTGTCAGCTAGTTTAATATAAAAAAATATTTTTAAAAAACCGACTTCAAACGCCCGCGCCACTACAGAGTATATAATTTATTGTTGATATTTAAAAAAAAATTTGAATGGGACCACCTGGGAAGTATACCCTTTGAAACAAAAAGAATTTTCCAAATCAGTTCAGGCGTCTTCGAGTAATCCGTGAACATACATAAAAAGAAGTTGGTTGGTTTTATTTGAATAAATAACTATCCTATACTCTATTCTACTCTAATACCACAAAGACTTTGATTAGTTGATGTTTAAATAAGAATCAAACTTCGTTTGTATAGGATGCGCTCGAATGAACCTCCTTTAACGTTAATAAGGCACACAATATTTTGTGTCTTTAAAAGCTCCCCGAATCTCAATACCGCGACTACAAGTCAACACCCCGCCATTAAAGCTAATGCATTTCGCGAGCTTATATTAAACGCTACTTAAGCGTCAAATCCCGGTATAGGGTGGCGGAGGTAAACAAATGGTGCAAGTGACGTGTTTGTAAGGCCTTAGACCGCGGCCGCACTGGTAAGGCGACTGGCGACGCGACGCGACGCGATAAACCGTGTGTCTGCAATTGCAGCGGCGATAAACTAGCGAATTGCGCTTACATCCGTAATGACTGGCCGTACTCAGTGCGGACACATTCATTGGTTGTTGTAGTACTATTGAAAATTACACGTGACATAAGCAAAAAAATGTCGCACCATAAGGGTTCCATTTTTACCATTTTGATACGGAAACCTAAAAACGCACGTCGCTTATCTAATACCGGGCCCCATTTATATTGAAATGAAATGAAAATACACTTTATTGTCCACCAATCAACACAAAACAAAAGAACATAAAACATACATAATATAAGGGTAGAAGCTGTACAATAGGCGGCCTTATCGCTAGAAGCGATCTCTTCCAGCCAACCTAATGACGAAACAGGAATAGAAAGAAATACTGGATGAGGGTGTACACTAAAAAAGAATAAATGATGAAAATAATAATATATTATATAGGAGTTTTATTTCAACGAAATCGCCGTCTCGCTGCACTTGCCTTAACAATGCGGCCGCGGCCTTAGAAAGCGGCGTAATGCGACAAAAGTGACGGTCTCTAGCTTAAAAGGAAGGATGGTTTTGTGTCTTACATTTGTATGACTTTTGTCGATATTTATTTCATGTTTTTTGCGGCAGGGTTTAATGTTGGTGGCTTATGGTTAGGTGTTTGTAGGCGTTTTGTCAACATTTATGTTTTGTTTGTTTGTATTGTGTTTAAGACTTGTCTCATTGCGACATCAAATCGCTCATTTGCTATATCGTTTTAACTCAAAAAATAGTGATATTAATGCAGAAAAAAATTACCTTTTTATGCTCTATGAAAACTACATTACTTTCATGAAATGAAAACTCACAGAAAACTATAGAAAGTAGGCACAAAATTTTCAAAAAATTTTGACCTCATTTTTGGACCAAGTTTTCATTGTATTTTTAGAAAAGTGGAAATTTGAGATATGTGTTGCAGCAAATGAGCGAAATATCACAGAGAGCTTTTTTTTTTTCTTGTGACAGTTTATATCAATAAACGTTACTTAAGTCTGATATAATTTCAAAAGTGAGGATTTCAAGCTTAAGAGAAAATCGATATGGTTTTGTGTTACTGTAGTATATGTTTGTATATTAAGTTATTTACCTACTACAAAAAGAATTTTATCGTGAAATTCATAAAAGAACTAAGCAGTAATCCTTTTCAGTATACAGATATTGTCATATAGATAACACTAAGAAAGATGCAATTGAGGTAGGTACGGACTGTATTCTTACATAGCTGAGCATTGGGAAGCTGAAATAATAAACCGCTCCAGATTTATCTCTCTTTAAGTTTCAAATTGCTTCTGAATACTCGGAATAAGTTTCGTCATAGCGCATCAACAATGGACGCTATTTTCAGTTAAATATAAGATAGGAAGTAGATTCATATTTAGAAACAGCATTGAATCTTACTTCTTAGTAATGTGAAAGTGTGTTTGTTTGTAGGGTTGGTTAGTCCTTCAATCAGGCCACAACAGAGCTTCGGATCGACGTGATTTTTTTACATGGGAATAGTTTAAGACCGACATCAAGCGAGTCGCAGGGAGCCGCTGGATTCAGGCGGCGCAAGACCGAGACCTGTGGAAGTCCATGCAAGAGACCTTTGTCCAGCAGTGGACGTCTATCGGTTGATAAAGAAGAAGAAGTTTAAGACCTGGAGAGTAACATAGGTCTGTGACAACTTATTACTGATTATCCAGGAAAATCAAAGTTACAAAGGATTTAGAAACTAAAACCACGCGTACGAAGGCGCGGGCATCAGGTAGTTCATAATAATTTAATGACCTACTAGTCCAGTCATTATAGTAAGTTCACCTCGGAATTCGAGATACCCAGCTGTAAGTCTGTAAATACTTGTATATTGACACCCTAAAAGTTTTCTCAAAACCTACATATGGTAGGGTGTGCGCAACTATTAAATTTCAAGGTCAAAGGTCACAAAAATCGGTCTTTTGCGCTTTTTTTGTAAATATCTCATTTCCTATGGGTTTTTGCTATTTGTATTTATTATCAATATTGTAGAATACAAAATTCTCTACAAATTTTGTTAAAAAAATTTTTTATACGGTGAACCGTTTTCGAGATAGAGGCCGGAGAGCGCGAGGTCACAGCATCACTTCAGGTCAACCGGTGCCTCCGGTCGAAAACGCGCCATATATAGTTGATGAACTATCGATAAATCAACGATTATAAATATTTGTCAATGTTTATTAACTATTATATTATATTTTATCATTTTTTTCCTAACCTATCCACTTTTTATTCAGTATTAATTTATTTAACAACACTTAACTGCCCATGTAATTGCAGAATTGTTAATGAAAATATAGGAATTATATTTGAATTTTAACCTAATTAATATTAATAACTTCTTACATTAATAAATTATGAATTAATCTTTTTATTAAAAAATATCATTCAATACATTTATTTTTATTAAAAGTAAAAAAATGGAATAAAGGGTACAAAAACTACAATACAAACACTACAAAATATAATTTTAATCATCTTCTTCCTCTTCATCGTCGTCTTCCGGCTGCTGGTAAATTTCAAACTGGTCTTCATTATCGTCTTCAACGACATTTGTCTCAAGTTCTTCCATGATTTCGGGGTCAAAGGTTCCATCTTCGTTAATGTCGCTCTGATATGGTAGAGCATTGAGACGAGCTTGCCCATTACATTGGCCACAAGCTAAAGAGCATTGCAAGCCCGCTTTCCTGCATCCGCATCGCGAACCACAACCACTCTTGCAGTTACAGAAAATTGTATTTATCAAATCTTCTGGAGCAGGTGGTAAAATTGTCATGATAGGCTCCAGAAAATCGTTTCGCACTGCCCAACCCCATACCTGGGGTTCCAAATCATGCCCTAACCAAGTTTGAACTTGATAATATACACGTTTGAAATGTTGATGAGCAGCTGCACTTGGTGGAATATTTGAAAGCTGCACAGGTTTATTAAGTTTTGTAGGCTTGACGTAATGCATATAATGAAGATGATCGAGACTTTTCACAGATTTCGGAGCATTATAGATATTATATACAGTATATAGTAGTAGTACAATATATATATATATATATATATATATATATATATATATATATATATATATACACAGTATATAGTAGTAGTACATACAGTACCCGGCGATATATATTGCACATCAATGCAATATATATCGCCGGGTACTGTAACTATACCATACAATTGAACATCTGTCCCTACTGGCTCTATATAGAAAGGTCCGTAGTGTATAATAGGGGCCCGTATAATTCCCAGGTATAATTTTTGACGTAGTGGAAGGATTTTAAAATTTACAGATTTTAAAGAAGATGCACTTAATTATTTTCTATTTAAAATGTCATTAGTGTAAATGGGAATATAATTATATTATGATTTAAGTTTTTCCCTTAATTATTTTTTAATTTTAGGAAACGGTTATCAGTATTATTGAATATATATAGATTTAATGCATGAAGAAAATGATAAAATATAATATAATAGTTAATAAAAATTGACAAATATTTATAATCATTGATTTATCGATAGTTCATCAACTATATATGGCGCGTTTTCGACCGGAGGCACCGGTTGACCTGAAGTGATGCTGTGACCTCGCGCTCTCCGGCCTCTATCTCGAAAACGGTTCACCGTATAAAAATTTTTTTTTAACAAAGTAGAGAATTTTGTATTCTACAATATTGATAATAAATACAAATAGCAAAAAACCCATAGGAAATGAGATATTTACAAAAAAAAGCGCAAAAAACCGATTTTTGTGACCTTTGACCTTGAAATTTAATAGTTGCGCACACCCTACCACATGTAGGTTTTGAGACCACTTTTAGGGTGTCAATATACAAGTATTTACAGACTTACAGCTGGGTATCTCGAATTCCGAGATTCTTACCAAATTTAAATGACTGGACTATACGTTGCGTAGTGGTGAGCATTGTGGTCTTAGGGTGGGAGGCCTCGGGTTCGATTCCCGGCGAGGACAAAATCTATGCCAGTTTAATTAAAACTGCTATAACATCTTATAAGTTAACCCACTACCATCTTAGACTACATCCTCCACTTACCAGATGAGAAAGAAGAGAGACAAACCAAAGAAATCAAAATGAGCTCCTATAGCTGATCTTAATTATTTTTTTTGAATTCGTTTGGCTGATATTGAAAAAGTATCAAACTTCGTTTGTATAGAGCGCACTAGGGAGAAAGATATCAAGGGTAAAAAATAAGCGCTAAAGGTGCGCAATATATCTGTAGAGTTCTCCGCATTACGCTATGTGGGGCAAACCTCATTGTTTGTTCGCCCCAACTGAGTCCCGCGATTCCGATTTACATAGAGAACTGAGCTCAAGCCATTGATATTAAGAAACCAAAGATCCAAAGAAAGTACTGTGTACTTGTCTAAAATGATTGCATCGATGTAACGAATTACCTCTGATTGGCTGGTACTTTGACACTGGTGAAAACGCATCGATGCAGCAACAAAACCATAAATTCAGCCAATCAGAGGTTATAAATCGTGTATACGATAAAGCAAGAATAAGCAGTGATAGCCTAGTGGTTAGGACTGTGGTCTCCTATTCGGGGGGTCGCAGGTTCGATCCCGGGTACGCACCTCTGACTTTTCGCAGTCAAGTGCGTTTAAGCAATTAACTATCACTTGCTTCAACGGTGAAAACATCGTGAGGAAACCTGCACATCTGAGAGTTCTTCATAATGTTCTCGAAGGTGTGTGAAGTCCACCAATTCGCATTGGGCCAGCGTGGTGGACTATGGCCTATAACCCTTCTCTGAGAGGAGACCTGTGCTCAGTAGTGAGCCGTTGATGGGTTGCTCATGATGATGATGATGATGATAAAGCCGAAGTGGTATGGGAGATGTGTACTTAGTATAAAACTGAAATGAGAGCTCATAAACATTTTACGTGTTTTTTGTAGTTAATGTAGGTAAAATACAATACTTACTATGTTTGTGAGTTTTATAGTTATTTAAAATGATTATCCATCTTAAAGAAACAGAAAATGTGGAATTTACGTAGTTTGAAGCTCAAGAGAGAGAAAAAAAAAGGTTACTGGGATAATGCTCATTGTTATAACTTATAATTGGTTGCCATTTCTGATATTTAAGTTTCTTTATGCTCACATAAATTAATAATTAGTTATCAATTATCATAATATAGTTCTCTCTATATCTAATAGACATGACATGTTATAAATTTTATACTTTAGTCATGCGTTCGGTACAAATGTTTGACATTATCTTCAATTTTGGGACTAAATTTCTTGACACTTTGATAAGCGAAATCTTAGTAGTTTTATATCTATGGCTGAAACTCTCTATTTTACACCAACATCCCGCTGGTTGTGGAGGTACATAATTAAAATATATATTGTTTCACGTACCTACCTAACTACTAAAATTTTAAATATTGCTAAGTATCTTGGTTTGGTACAATGGTATTCTTTATGTTTAAACTAACCTTTAAGTGCCTCTTTTAATACCAAAGCCAAAGTCTGAGTCAAAGTCCAAGTCATGTACCTAATCAAAGTTGGTACGCCGTACAACATTTGACATTGCTTTACTATCTCTATAAACCAGTAAGAGTTAAGAGTTAGCTGAACGTCAAGCGATTAAAGTTAAGTTACGTTTAGGGTTAAGCTTATTCACCAAAAAACAAGCTAAGTGGAAAGCTCTACGATTAGGATTTAATTTTGGTAAAAAGTTAAATGACTCTGACTGGTTAAGCACATTGCCAACCAAAATAGCTATTTTCAAAATGTTTATTTGGTGGTAAAATTTAACCTTAACCATAATACTACTCTAACCGCCTGACATGCAACTACCCCTCAGGGCCGATTTCACCATCGTCAAGTAAACGCCAATTTCAACCGACGAATAAAGTTATTTATAAATACGATTTTTAGGGTTCCGTAGTAAACAAGGAACCTTATAGTTTCTGTAGTAGTCTGTCTGTCTGTCTGTCCGCGGTTTAGCTCTGAGACTATTGGAACTAGAAATCTGTAATTTGACAAGGGTATAAATATCAATCACGCCGACAAAGTGGTGAAATAAAATTTTGAAAAATAATTTTTTTTAGGGTACCTCCCCTACATGTAAAGTGGGGATGATTTTTTTTTCTCGACTATCCCATAGTGTGGGGTGTCGTTGAATAGGTCTTTCAAGAATATTGTGGGTATGGGAACACAATTTTTCAATTCAGGGATCCGTTTGTGAAATATGATATTTTAAAGTGCTAAATTTTATTAAAGTCAAGTGTCCCCCACCCCCCCTCTGCCAACTAAATGGTTGTATATAGGATACAAGAAAAAATTAACAACAGTAGTATATATAATGAATTTTAAAGGAAAACTATCACGGCTAATTAGGGTTAATTAGTTACGGAGTTATATATATTTTTCCTAAGTTAGGTATTACACGTAGTGTAAGTTGCATATTTTGTAGTATTTTTTTTTTTAAAGAATATCAGTCAAGTTGAAGTTGACTAATATCCTCCTCTCCCCTCCAAATAAGCGTAAAGCTTGTGTTAAGAGTGGGTACGACAATAGTGCAATGGGTGGGATTCGAACCTGCGACCTTTCAGTTTTCAGTCCGTGCCTTCAACCGTTGGGCTATTGAGGCTTGTAAATTATAGTAAATTGTAGTATATTATAGTATTTAAACCATGGAACTCAAAATGTATTCAATATTCATAAATAAAATAAAAGCACTATCCTAGGTCCGCAATAATATTTGAGACTTTCAACTACGGAACCCTACACTGCGCGTGGCCCGACACGCACTTGGACGGTTTTTTCATACTTAACTTGGTGATGGTGATATGTTATTGACTTTGCCATAGTAATTTAACGTTTATTAATTGTATTTACCGCAAAGATTTCATTACGGTGCATCTTTAATACGCCGAATTATAACATACGTTTACATTATACATATTGATACATTAATTCTTTTACATACATTAAACTTTTACGTATTCTAAAAACCTTTCCAAAAACAAACAATGAAGCCCCGAATTAGAGTACATCCAATGGGAGATACGCGTCAACAAACGCTCATTTTAATGAAGTCCTATAACGTTTTTTGGTTTGATATAAGCTTAGTTATAATCTTCATGACATTAGGAAAAAGATATTAAAATTTATAATTAAAAATTGGCGCAACGCAAATCTCAAGAGTTCAGTATCCCTCATTATTGTAGATAATAAGTATAGTAAAGTTGCCACAATAAACGGAAATCTATATATATAAAAGAAAGTGGTGTTAGTTACACTATTTATAACTCAAGAACGGATGAACCGATTTGGCTCAAAATTGGTGGAGAGGTAGCTTAGAACCAGGAGACGGACATAGGATACTTTTTATCCCGTTCGACCGCGTTTCCGTCAAGTCAATATAAAACCTCTGGTATAACAAAAATGCATCTGACATGGAATAAAAAAACGAAAATGACAGTGGAAGAACAAAACGTAAATGACAGCTAAACGTAATTTTGTATTTGGTTAATTATGGTAAAAACAATTATAAAAATTATAGTTTAACGTACCTAATTGATAATATCATCAGTAATATGTTTTCTCTTTGAATCATCATTAACAATGCCGCGAGCAAGACGATCAAATGTTTCCTGCTACAAAGCTACGGATTGACGTGATTTATTGGATAGGTATAGTTGAGAACCTGGAGGGTGACAAAGATTTCCCGCGGGATGTTATGAACTAAATCCACGCAGACGAAGTCGCGGGCATTAGCTAGTATATTATAAATCGGAATTGAATGTGACCATCCGATTTTGAACCGTAATAACAGTGTTATTCCTTACTCAGTGATTATTCCCGTTTTCATCAACTTACTTTTACGGGCTACCTAAGCTTAGTTAGGTGACGTTTCCTTTCAATTTCGTTTTCACGAACCTTTAGTGAACACCTAGAGGCGGAAATAACTTCAATTGATTAAGGGATCGTATTTAGGGGCCTTTACCTAAGTAAAGCGACTCCTCCTTAGGGGATGATTTTGGCATGGTTGGTGAAAATGGGCATAAGTGAAACTTTTAACGCTGTAAGAATTCATGCAAGACTTAAAAATTTCATAGTAAAAAATAGAATTAAAACTTAGAAGCGTGAAAACTGAAGCAGTAGAGCTATGAAGAGCTCTTTAGTTCTAGACATTACGCTGTGGGTAGAGTAATGAAAAGAACTTGTAAAACTTTAGCCGCCTTTTCAGAGTGTCCGGGGATTCGAAACCCTTGCACATAATGGTTAAAAATTAAATTTTTTTTTTTTTAAAAACCGACTTCAAACGCCCACGCCACTATAAAGTCTCTATACTCTTTCTGTTGCTGCGTATTTGAAGGACAAACTAACAAAAAAAACACTTACAATTTTCTATATTAGTAGGGATACTAGATTAAACTTTTTATTACTTGGCATGAGACGTAGTCGTAATTCCTAGTTCCATGTGGCATGGATATTATAAAAAAGCCCAGTCAACCCGGTACAATTTAATATCTAAAAGCCTAGGCATTACATATAAAATACAGGTAGTAGCGCCGATATAAAAACTAGACAAAATGAAGGATCTATTTTCATTTTATCTCGGCGCGAAAAATGCAAGTCATAATAAGTAATGACGTCATTACACCCGTGACTCCAACGGGTATGCGGGGCGATTCATCTTTTAATACGTCATAATATTATGTGAAATTTTATATATTATATATTCCCTGCTCCCCAATGAAATTTGCAGAGGGCAGAGGCAGACATATTGCTTTTTGCATAAAGGTGTAACGTCATCACCTCGACTTGACACTTGATCCTTTTTTCCCTCACGTCTTTTAACTCCACTGAATACCACTATCTCGCACTAAGCACTTCGCCTCGTCGTTTCCAATACACACTGCTAAAAGGAATGATCTTCCGGCCTCCGTTTTTCCAACTAACTATAAACTCGGTACATTTACATCTGGTATGAATACACAAGAATGAATAAGCATCTTCTAAGCAAGCGCGTTCCATCTTAGCCTGCATTTATTAAAAAAAAACAACGGATACGGATCTCCTTCCAAGTTAGCCCTCTACCATCTTAGATTGCATCGTCACTTACCTTTAGTTGAGATCGCAGGCAAGGGCCATCTTTATTATCATCGAATGAAAAAAAAAGATGTAGTAGTGTTTGTTTCATTTTATAATGAGTGCGCTATGCAATGAAGTCATTCACGCGTATATAATACGTCTATCATAAAATGGTTTACTATTGACATGGGGTCGTCAATGTCGCGTGACTGTATCCTTATGACGGAGGCAGTAAACTCCGAATGTGAGCGGCGACTGCATCAGAGCGGCTCTCCATTACCGAGCATTACGTATTAATGCCTCGATTCACTGTCGCGTATATCGAGTGAATACTGCCCTACCCAACTCCGTAATATTCGTTATTCATTGATTGAAAACATACATACTAGTTCGAGTGTCCCATAGGAATATATTTATTGTATCTCTAATTTGACAACATTATCATAAGAGTTAAAGAAAGCAATTTATGCAACGAATTCATCACTTGCCACCAAATGAGATCGCAATAGGGTATTTGACTACTTTTAGAAAATCATCTTAAATTGTTAATAATGCTATGCTGAAGCTAACAAAACGTATATTTCGGCATAATTTTCAGTATTTTTCATAAAAATCGAGAAATAAATTCAAAAAAATAAATTGCCGCCGAAACGTTCCATTTGCTCTCATGACGTCACAGTTCACATTTCAAACAATGACAATTCCACAGCCCGTAGGTGGTGTGGACTGTGACGTCATTCGAGATCACGGAACGTTTTCGATCACGTGACTATGGCCGGAATTATAGCAATTTTATTTAATGTTTTCTAATTAAATAAAACTTTATTTTTTAGTTCTGTCGTATGGAATAATGTTTTTAGATAATAATCTTTTAGGATGACACCAAATGAAACGATATTTTTAATATAGTCAAATAATAATAATTAATAAATAATAATAATTCTGGGTGCATTTGTTTTATCACTCGTGCAGTGACAGACGATCAAGAATCTGCCCCTCTAGCCAAGTTACACTTCGTTGTATTTATTCTCTTTCTACGATCGTTGTCACTTGAAGTTTTGGCTAGGGCTAGACTAGATGGCGCTGCAGCTGATCAAAGACAGAAGTGGATTGATAATATTTCGCGGCATTTTGTATTATAAATGTTTTAAATGCTAAAAAAACTATACAAAATGCCACGAAATATTATCAATCACTTCTGTCTTTGATCAGCTGCAGCGCCATCTAGTCTAGCCCTAGCCATAACTTCAAGTGACAACGATCGTAGAAAGAGAATAGATACAACGAAGTGTAACTTGGCTAGAGGGGCAGTGGTATTATTTCAATTTTGTTTTGAGACATCATATGACAGATATTAATTTTATACGAGTGATTTCATTTTTATTTAAACTAGCGGCACGCTATGATGGCCGGTTTGACGTTTGTCCGCTCATGAAGTTCCGTATTAATTGATAACGACTTTGAAGGAAATAATTGTATTACTTTATTGACGATAGTGATGTGCAGAGATTCATAAATTTTATCGAATGTAGTTTTAGGTTTAGGACTCAAAATTTATTTATTAAATTGATTTCTAAAATGTATACAAGTGTAGAAAAATCAGTTTGCACCATTTAAGGGGTGAATGTACTTGTGAATATGAACAATTTTCACTATGTGGACAAACCTCTGAAATCGCAAAAAAATATCAGCTGTTTCATACAAAAGGTAAAATTTTTATTTTTATATGATATATACCACAACTCGGCATTTGGTTTTCTAAATTGAAAATTTTTAAAAATGGAATCTAATACGATCGTCACATAGGATCGCTGGCTAGCACAACTACTACCTCCGGCAAACTCGCGTCAATGCTCAATGCAAAACAAAGCAGTTTCGAATTGACGTTGCTTCGAAAAGTATAAACTGTCAGTGCAATGCGATTGTGATATAGTTTTGACCTGGCTTTGGATTTCAAATATTGATACTGCATTACTGTTGACCCTTGCTCGTTAATTTGGACTCTGTTCAAGCCCTTTGTTGTGGATTTCGTCGATATGACCGAACGTACGCAGAGAACTGTTCTAAATAGTCAGACACGTGAGTTCGTAATACGCCTTCGTAACTATTTCGATCGTGAAGCTCAAAATGGAGGGCCAATTTTACCTATAACGTCAGTGGTTGAACGCGTAGCTGATGCGCTTAATATTGGACAACGAACTGTTAGACGGATAACTAAAAAAAAATATGGCGAGACTGGCACAGAAGAAAATAAACTTCACACACCAAAAAAGAGAAAACGAGCAAAACCAGTCGTAGGCATCGATAGCTTTGATGCCGATGCTATCCGAAGACATGTTTACGGCTACTATTTACAGAAGGAGTATCCAACAAGAAAAAAGTTGGTGCATTCACTGAAGGAAGCTGGATTATTCTTCGGTGGGGAAAGTTCTTTAGGGAAAGATTATGAAAGAGATGTGAAAATAGATAATATTATAGAAAACGAACATATAATTATTAATGTAGGTGATGATAGCAGTGACGACAGTGAAAATAGTAGTATGGACGAATCTGATTAATTATGGCCTTTTGTGGCACCTTTTTTGGTATCTTTTGTATTCATATGTTTCTTGTGTGCATATAAAGTATGTATATTCATTTTCATTCAAATATTCAGTTCGTTCAAATAAATTAAATAAACATATACATTTTTGTTTTATTAAACCTATTTAATCAGGTACAAAAACAAAACTTAATTGTTTTTTGTTCGAGAATAAATTGACATTCCACATCACTATTGTAATGTGTCAAACCGGCCATCATAACGTGCCGCTAGTGTAATTGTTTTTCGAGTCTTCGCGAACGACGACAAATCTCGCAGAGAAATGCGTAATTTCTGCGGCTGGCTTAGGTGAAATTAAATAACTTGAAGTGATTTTATGAAACCAACAAATAAATTGAAAACACGTAACCGTAACACGTAATTGTGCTTGTTGGTTTGTCTTTCAATCGCGCAGCAAAGGAGCAACGGATCGACGTGTTTTTAGCACGGGGCCTCGTTGAGCACCTAGAGAAAAACAAAAGTTTCCCGCGGGATTTTTAAAAACCTTTCGCCACTCGAACTAAGTCGCGGGCAAAATCTTGTTTTCTTTTTTTTTCTAAATAACTGAAGATTATAGAAGGCTATTTTTTGGCGGGAAGATTTTATTTTCACCGATCTCTTCTCTGAAGAGGTTCTCCGAAATCTTATCGGAATCTTTTTTTAATATATATATAGCTGCTGGGGCTGATTGACTCACTGATTGACTGACTCACTCATTGATCACCTCTCCTGAAAAATTTTGTATGAAAAATTTTTTTTCCACCGATTGTTTCGTATAGAGGACAAAAATTCATTCGGAGGAAAAATATGGAGAGAGCTAATGATTGAGGATTTCGGAGACGGGTGAAGAGCACGGCCAGGTTATTAAAGATAGGTGGGGGGTGCTCGAACAAATGTCATTCGAAACCTCATCCAATTGACAGCGAGCTGAAAAAAAATTCAAAATGGGGAAAAAAGATGGCGGCCATACAAATTTCGTCGGTGTGTATCTCGGAGAGTATACAAGATGGAAAAGTGGGTTCTTGGTAAAAGATGATCAAGACCCGAAGGTCTACTTAATGAACAGAAAAAAAATCAAGATGGCGGATTTTTTTTCCTCCATACAAAATATATGGCGAATATTAAATAGACTAGAAGCTAAGAACTATGCAAGACTTTGATACGGTTCCTTTTCAAAATTTGTTTTTATAAAAGAAATCTCAATCTGACAAATGATGAGATATGTTGATCGAGGGTTTGGAAGGTGGGTGAGGAGCACGGCCAGGGTATTAAAGATAGGCGGGGGCTGCTAAAAGAAAAAATACTCGGAACCTCATCCAATTGGCAGTGAGCTGAAAAAAAATCCAAAATGGCGGATTCAAGATGGCGGCCATACAAACTTCAACGGTGTCTATCTCGGAGAGGATAAAAGATGGAAGGGTGGTTTCTTGGACAAAGATGATCAAAACCCGAAGTTCTACGTCTTGGTGAATAGAAAAAAATTCAAGATGGCGAAATTTATTTTTCCATACAAACTATGTAAGACTTTGATATGGTTTCTTTTCAAAATTTGTTTTTATGGAAGAATTCTCATCCTGACAAATGATTCGGAGAAAAAATATGGAAAGTGTTGGAGCAGTGAACTGATGTGTTTATAATAAAGTCTTGATGGCACGATAACTTTCTTTATTTAGTATGAGTACAAATTACGGTGCACAGTGGACCGCAGCAATGTTTGAGTAATAAGTTGATACGATGATCGCACAGTCGCCGATAGGAATATAATAATATGTCCCAGGCGCGCGCTAACCGCGCCCGCAGCCCGCACCCCCGCGCCGGTAAACCGGTTGGAGGCGATGTCTCCAACAGAAAGTAATGCTGATCGAAGATTTGGAAGGTGGGTGAGGAGCACAGCCAGGTTATTAAAGATAGACGAGGGCCGCTAAAAGACAAATACTGGAAACCTCATCCAATTGGCAGTTAGCCGAAAAAAACCAAGATGGCGGATTCAAGATGGCGGCTTTACAATTTTCATAGGTATCTCGGAGAGTATAGAAGATGAAAGAGTGGTGTTTGGGTACAAAATGATCAAGAACTGAAACTCTAATTGATGAACAGAAAAACCGCGGTCCACTTTAGTGGGCCGCGCACCAACGCGTCCTACTAGTTTAATATATGTTCACCGATTACTCGAAGATGCGTGAACCGATTTGGAAAATTCTTTTTTTGTCTGAAAGGGTTTAGTTCCCAGGTCACATTTAAATTTTATCGAAATCGGTCGAGCGGTTTTTAAAACATCAACAATAAATTAAATACTTTTTAGTGGCGCGGGTGTTTGAAGTCGGTTTTTTAAAAATCATTTTTTATATTAAATTATCGATTTAACTTATCAATTAACTTATCAGATCAATATAATATGTACCTACGAGTAAGTTGGAAAATCAGGTTATTTTATTTAAAAACACGTTATAGACCGTCCTCATTCAAACATTTGAATGTAGCCAAGGAAAATTAATATTTCCCGTTGTATTTTTTCCGCGAATGAGATATTCCACGCCTACAGTCAAGAATGAATAGCCTAATTATTACAAGTCGTATCATCCATAATACATAAGATTCCACCGGAAACCCCAAGTCGAATAACTTAGTTTTTTTGCACGAGAACCTTTAAGAGAAGTTTCGTTCAAGTGCCCCCCATACTAACGAAGTTTGAATATATATTAATTGAAGTTAATGAAATTCACTAGACAAGTTCTAGAAATTAATAAAGAAGTCTCTGTGGTTCGTCAGATACACGTAAAAAGATATTGTTTCAAACGTTATCGTACCGGAACGCTAATTCGCTTGGTGTGCGGCTTTGCCGTTACGGTGCTAACTTGGCAAGACTGAAGCCTCCAACTACACCAGTACACAATAAAATAAGAAATCATAATTCCCTAATAATTGTCCTCCAACGATTTTCAAAACCAAAAGGAAGAGTTATGATTTTAGCAGTCTATGTATGTATATATGAATACTGTAATGTATTAGGGTTTGGGGGTAGAAAGTTTATACACCAAGTGTGGGTACATACAAGATTACAAGATACCTATAAATAAATACACATAAATACATGAAGCCACTGCACCAGCCTGAGTAGCATGGGTGTGTGTGTGTGTGTGTGTGTGTGTGTGTGTGTGTGTGTGTGTGTGTGTGTTTGTGTTTGTGTGTGTGTGTGTGTGTGTGTGTGCGTGTGTGCGTGTGCGTGTGTGCGTATGTGCGTCGTGGGTGTGATATCTACATATACTTAGTAGATAAACGAGCACATTACAAATACGAATTCACGTATGCTACACCGTAGCGCTTAAACTACAGAGTCGATTTTGAAGAATGAGTTATTTTATAAAAAAAAATGATTTTATATTATGGGCCGGGTGACATAGGCTACATTTTATATGAATGAAATCATTAAGAGGCACATCACGTCATCAAATTTTCTGAAGTAGGGTTACAGTTTTTAACGGTATATGCCCAGCAGTTAAGTAGCCGTCCATCGATTAAGACGACGAAGACGACGATATACGCAGCAGAAGTATAAATAATAAGAATGAAGAAAGTTCTATCCTCAATAATTCGCAGTTCGTTCAATCAGCGGTATAAGCATAATGGTCGGACTTGCAAACTTTCTCCGCCGATATCCACAATTCGTTTCTCGGCTATTCATCGCATTGATTTCCTCTTTTCCATGGGTTCTTAATGCAGTGGCCATTAAAAAAGCGGATATCGGTTAACGTAACTGCACGTATCTACTCGTAGTAGTGCAGTTTGTGTGGAATTTTGTGCTGTTTGGAACACTTAAATATTCCAATCAGGACAAAATTTCACTTATAAGTGTTGCAAGTTGAATAATTAATTTCAGATTCCTACTAAGTAATATTAATAAAATACGAACATATGTTTGTTAGTTGGTTTGTGCTTCAATCACGCAGCAACGGAGCAACGGATCGACGTGATTTTTGGTACGGGGAATCGTTGAGGACCTCGTCACAAAAGTCACCCGCGGGATTTAAAAAAACCTTACTATCACTATCGTATAAAAACTCTACTCACAAAAGTTGACAGAGCGAACAAAATGCAAAAGTACCTCAAACATTTTAAAATTGCATTTATTCCTCACATTCTATCACAAGTCTTGTTTCTTCTTACTGTAACATTGACGCGGAAATCAATGCACTATAAATTAACAACACAGCATGACTTAACAACATAGTGAATGTTGTTAAATCATTGCAATTCAAAAATGTATTTCCAACAAACAATAAGGGCCTGTTTCACCACTATCCGTTAAAGTGTCTAAGTTTATCTAACAGATAAAATATCTGTCAGATAAATCTATGTGATCTTCAGAGCTTTTATCTGCTAGATTGTCTTAACAGACACTTGTGAAACAGAAATTTAAACGCTATCTGTCAGATTAGATGTGGATAGGCTATCAGGTACATTATCAGCAAGTGGTGAAACAGACCCTAAGGAAGTGTGTTACCACCTTCTGATAAGTGTCGGATAGCTTATCCGTAAATTTTGTCAGTTTCTTACTTTATGTCAAGTGACAAAGACAAAATATGCGAATAAACTATCCGACACTTATCAGATGATGGTGAAAATGGCCATAAGTATTTTAAATACAAATAATCGACCGAGCGAAGCGAAGGTCTCTGAGTTTACTAGAGCGATTTGCACTTGTCCGTCCGTCCGTCTGTCCGTCCGTCCGTCTGTCAGAGCCTTATAACTTCTGAATTACTGAACTTAATTACTTCAATTTTAGATATGATATGTAAACCGATGGCCTCCAGCCGAAAATGGCTTAAAAAGTTATAAAAATCTTTATTTCAGGGGGGCGGGCTCTCATAGAAGCGAATGCGAAGTAAAATAAAATTTTCTGCATTTCATAGGGTTGCAGTACCTCATTTTAAAGATAATTATTTGGAACAGAGTACAAAAGTATTTTTTTTTGTTTTTTTTTCCTAAAATTGACGAAATGGGGGGCTTTCAAAGTGGAGATTTTATTCGAGGCTAGATCTCTAAAACCACTTTATTTTAAAAATTGAAACTTACACATAATTTGAGTTTATATTCTGTACTTGAACAACAAATACTAAGATTAGATAAATATTATAAAGAAACGAAATTATTTAAGTTTTAATGGGCATCAATGTTTTTAACAAAACTTCACTATACTGTTAATAGATGGCGCTGTCTTTAATATTGTAAATACGCATCCCATCCACGAAAGCAGATGACGATTGACGTCATCAGATTCGGCGCGTTTTAATTACAATATAATATAGTTAAAACTACCTTATGGGAATTATGGGATACCGCGAGGTCTCAGTTCGGGGCGAACTACTAGTATATTGGAACAGACTAAATATTCAAGCAGACATTTAAGACACGCCCGAAGCTGCATCCGCTTACTTAAGAGCCTTAACTGAAGAGTGCTAGCACTAACTCAATTACAGACATCCGGCTTCATGAGGACCAATTCACGGGCTCTTCAGGGCTGTGGGAGTGTTTTTATCAGAGAGGTACGATATAATAGAGGTTCTGATATTCTACAAAACTGCTTCAACTTGACTGGTGAATAAGTCGTTCTTTTTGTCATTCAGCTTTCGCGGTATCTTTTAATATTATAGCTTTTTAAAGTAATACCTAATAATGTATACCTAATTTATGTGTGTATAAATAAAAGTGACACAGACAAATGAATACTAACTATAATAAGGGCCTATTTCACCGCTTGTTGATAATGGTCTGATAGCCTATCAACAACTTATCTGACGGATAGCGTTTAAATTTCTGTTTCATAAGTATCTGATAAGTCAATCTGGCAGTGAAACTCAAAAAGATATCACACACATTTATCCAGGAGATATTTTATCTGTTAGATATATAATATATATATTTATTATATCAGGCACTTTATCAGCAAGTGGTGAAACAGGCCATGATACTTTTATTGTAAAATAAATGATGCAGGCTTAAAGTGTCTAAAGTTTGTTACCAGACTGAGAAAATACTGTAAAACATGTTCTGCCATTTCAATGATTTTCCGAACAAAAATACAGATATAATTACAAAAAACCTTGTGTTTAGATGACATAATCGTTTATTAATCGTATCAATTTTTCCGTGTATTAGTTATTAACATTAGTTATAATATAAAACTGTGTTTACTAACAAATTGAGCCTCAGATGTTTCATATAAAGATCGTTATTATTATTAAAGGCAGTCATTTAAAAATCACAAACAATACTTCACTTTTATTTATTTGTATAGACTCTATAGAGTATACATAGATTCCATCGTCTTATAATAACGGGAGGACGCGTTCTTGACGCATGATGCTTCTATCTCTACAATCTATAAGTAACTCAATGGTTTTCATGAAACGAAATGTGATACTGTTATATAAATGCCTACTTTGCGGCAAGTAATTATTATTTATGAGCCACCGTAATTCTATCACTCTGTATTCGTAGAAATCGTAAGAGTTCGTTTATTTTATTCATCCAAGTTTTGTTATTCTACTTGGAATGTACAGTAAATTGTTTGAGTTGTGAATGTAACAAGGTTTTGGGTTGTTACTATACCATTGCTTTTGTTGTAGAAAAAGAATTTTAAATTACATTATTATATTGTTAATTTTGTGTACTTTTTACTGACGCTGTCTCTCGCTTATTTCGTCTGGTCGAGCCAGAAATCAACATTTCTCGTGGCTTTTCCAATACTTTGTCGATGGAAAAAGAAAACCATGTGGAACAGATTGTACTAGGGTTACAGGAACTAAAGACGTTACTTTTTACAAGCTTTCTCTATACTTCACGGCGAATTTATTTATTTAAAAAATGTGCAAATCTTGCAATCGATTTTTCGACGACTTCCCAAAGTTGGATCAAGCTCAGATTGAGCATGGAGCCGTATTCCCGGTGACAATAGGTTCTATCAGGAGTTGGTATTGATCTGATGATGCAAACTGAAGATATTCCACCAGGTTCAAGGATAGTCAGTTGTTTTGATAGGTATCTAGTAATCGCTAATTTTGTCATATCGTTTAATGTAGTGATAGCGTAGTGGTTAGTGTGACTGCTTTTCTTTGCTACTTTGTGATCCGAGAGTCGTGAGTTCGAATCTCTCTTGGGGCATATTTTTTTTTCTTACATATTTTTTTAACCTTTTTTAAAAAATTATTATTTATGTTACAAAATATATATAAAAATACATATTAATAAAAAATATATACATAAAAAGTGAAAACTAATAAGTATGCGATATTGCCTCGACCACATTATTTAATTTGGGACTTTGTGCTACCGCCATCTTCAATATTTTAATAAAACTAATACAATGTTTGTAGCAATGTTTAGGTAGAAAAACTAGAAACACTAGTTTTGCTATGAGTTTTATTAAAATATTGAAGATGGCGGTAAATGAAAGATTATTTAATTAGTATTAAAGTAATCTCGTATTACCTGTTAAACTACACAGACATATAAAAACGCGCTGTAGAGCTGTAGAGCTGTCCGTGCTCCCCTAATCTTGCAATAAATATAACATCAATGGTAAAATTTATTATTAGGTATGTTGATATACTACCGATGTATAATAATAGGTAATAACTCTAATCGTCAGGAATTTAAGAGATGGAATTATTTTGGATATCGCTTCGAATAAAAAATTCGAAAGCTTTTAGTAGTAAAGAAAAAGACTAAAAATGACAAAATAAAATTAAATAAAAAAAAATTTTTAGGTTACAAGCTTTCATGAACTAAAAAGTATAAAACAAGAAAGGATTAGTAGGTACATAAACGCGAGGAAGTGGGAGTAGAGTCAGTGATTATAAATAGGCAATTTGTTTTCATTGTGAGTCGTTTTGGTACCTAGATGTCTACCTACTTGAAAGCTTGTCGCTAACCTACCCACCATTTAGGTATCAAGCAAGTACTTATAATCCACAGCATGATCTGGCTGGCTTACCATCTACTAACTAGCTTAATGAATGCTTTTTGCTATCATACAGCGACAAGCTTTCAAGTAGGTAGACATCTAGGTACCAAAACGACTCACAATGAAAACAAATTGCCTATTTATAATCACTGACTCTACTCCCACTTCCTCGCGTTTATGTACCTACTAATCCTTTCTTGTTTTATACTTTTTAGTTCATGAAAGCTTGTAACCTAAAAATTTTTTTTTATTTAATTTTATTGTTACTCAAACAAACGGGTCCACACTGACAGGGCAGCAACGGAATAGTTCATGAAGTAGAAATTCGATAACGTTGAAATTCAACTCTGCAAATAGCGGTGAGTTGTCGCTTAACGTGCCACCGCGCCGGTTCTATCGTGACATACGATCGCTTGTTTGGAAAACCATGGCCGATTAAAGCAAGGGATTGAAGTGAAAGATGTGAAATAAATCTTCGCTAGACCTACAAGATAGTGCTGTGACTGAATGACAGACCTGCCTATACCAGAGGACCTGAAAAATATTCTTTGAGTAGCGTTAAGGAGGCATTTCTCAAAATTTCACCCCTAAAGGGGTGATTTAAAAAATAAATTGTCCACACAGCTCACAACTACGCCAGGGAAGTGGTCGTAAAATATATAAAGAAATTCTATCTTTTAGAGAAGAGAAAGATCATAGCTCGATTAAAAAAACCTGAAGACCAGATCAGCTGTGGTCATCCCAGATAACTACGACCACACATACGCCAGCCACATAAGAGGCCAGAACATCAGTGCCCCAACATAAATTAGGAGTCCTTAGCAAGCAGTTCCTGTGGCTGAAAGCGGTCTGGAGGACATCAGATTTTTTTGAGAGCTCCAACTAGTCATGACATTATCATCATCGACTAATCATGATAATCATCATTTCTTCACACAGTCCACAGCTAGACACTAGGCTTTCGAGTGCGTGCCACCATATACAGACCTCCGTCTTTCGCATCTAGCGATTTTCTGCTACCTTCTTAATGTCATCGATTTGCGTTTGCCGGTCTCCACTCTTGAATACGTCTACCCCAGCGTCCATTCACTACGGTTCCAAGGCAATGACCCATCTACTGCCACTTCAACTTTATAATTCAGTAGAGCAAACGCATAACTCAACCACGAAAAAAAAATTCTACCCATTTTGCCGTAATATCTCTTAGAAATTCACGAGCAAATAAATGGGTAGGTACACAAAATATTCTCGTGGCGCCCTATTGACGAGACATTTTGTGACAAAAAATATCAAACTAATATCATAAATGCGAAAGTGTACCTATTTGTTTATTGGTTTGTCCTTCAATCACGCCGCAACAGATACGGCTCGACATGATTTTTTGCATGGGTATAGTTGAGGACCCGGGGAATGACATAGACTACTTTTTATCCCGGAAAATCAAAAAGATCCCGAGGGAGTTTAGGAAACTAAAATCCACTGGGACGAAGTCACGGGCATCAGCTAAAGTAATAATACAACAAAATGAAGTACCCCAAACAGGAGGGCCGTGTGTGTAACGGGATATTTTCAGCGAGTGAACTTGAAAGCTAACACGAGACGAGTGGAGGGACAAAGTTTGTGTGAAAATATTTATTGTAACTAAATTTGATCCGGCAAGGGTTAAACTCTTCAGCAAACAAGCTGCGTACGGGGTAACAATTTTTATACCCCTGTTTGCATGTTTCACCGAGTTATGTGTTGAAGTTTTATTCTGTACACACGAGTCGTAGAGCTGCCATGTAAATGCTTGGTAATAATGTCTTGCAAAACGGCCTTAACGTGACTGGTGAAAAGAGGACAAAACTGCTTTGTAGCGCTTTACCTGCTTTAAAACTCTGTGTGTCAATAGTAGTGCTGTAATAGCAACTTGTATACACTATTATAACTATCTATACTATCACTACTATAACTATCTTTATCATATGAAGCAACATGTTAACAAGTGTAAAAGAGAGAGAGAGAATATATATTTTGCAATATATTTTATTACTATTTATATAACCTGTACAATTAGGCGACTTTTTACATACGATTGACCTCAACTCAATAATATTCCCATGTGGTTTGTCCCATCTCGTTACAACTTGTCTCAAAATCACAATTTTATTATATAAGGTTCAATGTACTCTTAAGAGGTTTGTACCTCTCTGGTCTAGAACACAATGATTCAAGTGTATGTTTATGTGTCCAATATTTACTCTATATACATTGCGTAACAATTTTATATTTGAGTAGGTTTATAAGGGAGTTGGATATATTAAGATACGTGGAAAATAAATAGTACTTTAAAAAGAAACTTCTTGTATATGGGGCGTTATCAGGACCACTCAAAAGTGTCTTCTTTTGAATATAATTTTGATAATAAAAGTGTATTTACATAGAAGTATTTCAATTTACGTCGTAAACAAAAGAACTAGCACAAGTTACCCACGCACACCATACGAGTAGTTCATATCAAAACATCTTACCTCACTCGGAATAGCTAAACAATAAAACTATCATCTTTTACATTTGCGAGCCGAGGAGCAACATGGAGGTAGGCGAAGGAAACGGGAGACCGTCACGACGCCAGTCACATTCGATTTGCATACGGAAACACTGTGGAAACACCGCGGTATCAGAGGACTCTTCCTTGGAAATATTGCCATGTGACGATGATGCACTAAACTCAAAGATACACTCTATATATTTTTTTCTCCTGCAAGACTACCCACGCACACCATACGAGTAGTTCATATCAAAACATCTTACCTCACTCGGAATAGCTAAACAATAAAACTATCATCTTTTACATTTGCGAGCCGAGGAGCAACATGGAGGTAGGCGAAGGAAACGGGAGACCGTCACGACGCCAGTCACATTCGATTTGCATACGGAAACACTGTGGAAACACCGCGGTATCAGAGGACTCTTCCTTGGAAATATTGCCATGTGACGATGATGCACTAAACTCGATGATGCACTAAACTCAAAGATACACTCTATATATTTTTTTCTCCTGCAAGACTACCCACGCACACCATACGAGTAGTTCATATCAAAACATCTTACCTCACTCGGAATAGCTAAACAATAAAACTATCATCTTTTACATTTGCGACCCGAGGAGCAACATGGAGGTAGGCGAAGGAAACGGAAGACGTCACGACGCCAAAGTCACATTCGATTTGCATACGGAAACACTGGAAACACCGCGGTATCAGAGGACTCTTTCTTGGAAATATTGCCGTGTGACGATGATGCATTAAACTCAAAGATACACTCTATATATTTTTTTTCTCGTACAAGACTGCGATCTCGCCCGTGCTTTGTGAACATCGGCTATCTTCACACGTCGTAATACTGCAAAAAGGTTTGCAGTATCAACGACGTGTGAACGCCTCTCATGTTTCTGTGGCTCATATATGCGCCACTATATTTTCCATAAAGTTTACCCTGCAAAACACGTGAATTCCAATGCAGCGTGAATCTACCTACGCTCTAAGGCTAAGATCTATAGATGGCACTCTCAGCTCAGCTCAGACTCAAGACGGAGTTAAAAAGAGACAGATTTATGTCGGAACATATTTGTGTCTCATTCAACTCTATCTTGAGTCTTAAGTAGAACACGAGTAGAACAAGAGCCAGAGCACGATCTTTAGATCTCAGCCTAAGTGAATTTGCAATCTAACGGCCGAATATGCAAACGTAGTCACAATGTTAATCCAAATTTATTGAAGTATTTATTATTACCTATACTTATACTAATACTATAGTATTTACCTATTATTATTGGTAATAATATGATAGTAGAAAGTATTCAAAGTTAGAAAAAGAAATATGCTTAAAAACTGTCACCCGACTATGTAAAATTGGATGTAACATTCGTCATATTTTTATTTTATATAAAGCGTGTGCGGAGTTAAGGCACTACGATGGAACATACTTAAATACAAATAAACATAACCCTTCCTTTGGGCTTTGCCGTAATGGGGTAAAAATGCTGGATACGTATTTTATCGAAATTCTTGAGATAGCTCGGAACAAAAAGACGGGAGGTAACTTTGACATATTCTGATTCCAGAGCGATGGAATGTTGAATTAAGGAAAACACTTAAGAGCAACATTTCTAAGCGACAGTGTCTTTAATTTTATATATATCATTGCCTTCGTGTTACGCGATCTTATTTAAAAGTCACACTTTGTGCGATTTTATAAAGGAATATAAATTTAAAACTGAAAACTTTAAACGCGGCGCTGAAAAACAATGTATTCCCGACTTGTTCCCGGGCGGGTTCGTTTCTATATTATTTTCTTTTATGCCTTCGGGACTCTTTGACGGATCGCATTTTGAATCGTTGCTTTTTTTTTCACTTTTTAAAGTTAAACTGCTGCTGTATCCATCTGTATAAAAAATTCGATTAATTGTATAACCTATATTTTTTTTCGTAAATACATGTTCAGATACTCTAAATAGTCACATCACGTTTGACTACTTCAGTAGTAAAACTTGAGATCGTGAAAAGCAAGTAACAAGGATATAATATGCTGTTACCTCACCTGTGACCCCGCCGAGGGGTGAGCAGATAATGTTAAAACGATAAAAACCATAAAACCGATAGAAGGCCCATAACTGCTATTCTTACTATCCGTGTTATCCGTATTATACTACTATCCATACCTCCTACTAATCCTATCCTACTTAATATTATAAATTCGAAAGTTTGTGAGGAATAGATGAATGGATGGATGTTTGTTACTCTTTAACGCCACAACGAATGAACCGATTTGGCTGAAATTTAGAATGGAGGTAGCTCATACACATGGATTAAAACATAGACTACTTTTTATCCCGGAAACTTACAGAGTTCCCGTGGGAATTAAAATACCTTAATCCGGGCATCAACTAGTTATATTATAAATGCGGAAGGTGCCTGTTTGTTGGGTTGTTTAGTTCGTTCAGAGAAACGGATCGACGTGACTTTTTACATGGGAATAGTCGGGGACCTGGAATGTTGTAAAAAATGTATCCCGGAAAAGCCCGAGCGATGCCGATGTATTTTAAAAACCTAAACTCCACGGGGACGAAATCGTGGGTACAAGCTAGTCTTAACAGGTACATATTTTTCCTCTCGCTCCGTTATCAATTTTCAAAAACAATAAAATGCGAAACATGCAAAATTTTACTATAAAAATGTACTAATATTCCGCTTTTCCCTTCAGGTAGGCAAAATTGCGTCGTCCGCAACGCCGGTTTTATTCAGTTCCATCCGGCTTGCACTGTTTAAAACCAAATAAAACCAGTTCTAACAAGTTCAGATACTGGCCCGGAGCGGTTCGTCGATAGGTCCGCGCGACTGCGTTTCGGATTGACGTGTAATTTGTGAACGCAGACCCCTATCTATGTCGTACTGCGTGGGAGTTCTAGACAAATAGACTAAAAGGTTTTTAAAACTTAGCATGGAATACGAAATGGAACAACTGCAAAAAGGAGGAGTGTTTTTTTTAATTCGTCACATTTAGCATTCGGTAGACGATCAAGGAACCCTTATAGATTTCGTATCAGCTGTCTGTTAATATTGTTTATATTAATTGTGTCGTTTATTTTATTCACATAAGTTATATTTTTTTAGGAGTTTAAAATTAAACTTAACCTTATTGCTGTAAAAGTCTTGCCTCCGTGCTTATTATCCGAAGAATACTCGTACTGCCTGCATTTATGAGTGTGCTTTGTAAATAGTAGGTACCTATTTAAAATGCTTCCTCGGTGAAATGTGCTATAGATCTTTATAGAGCTCGAGAAGTATGAACTTCTGAAACTCTTAATCCTAACATGGTTTCCTCTTATATGAGAAATCCTGATCATCCTCAACGAAATAAGTTCCTCAAAATTTATAGGCTGTTTTAATAAGGTATTAGAATACTTGTTTGCATTTGATGCTTGAGAAGCACCCATAAAACACAATGTTTTTAAATCCACTCTCTCCCTAGCATTAAGTAGGAAAAGCAATTTCCCATTTTCGTCTACACCGAGCCTTATACTCTCTCTAAGTACAGACCCTACCATGAACAGCATTCTTATTTTGTTGCGTTCTCAATGTAACATCGAATCGAGTTGAAAACTATTTTTGTGTACTATCCTCTGTTCAGCCTTAAAAATAACCAATGCGTCTCTAATTTCCTACTCTTATGATACAAGCTGAAAATCTATAGTTTGCATTCGACGGACTTTCACATGACTTTTCTAATTAGCAGCTCATTTATGATTCGTTATTAACCCAACCTGAGCAAATATCTATTCTCTATTTTTCTCGTCATAAAATAGCACAATCGTTCCACTCCGACCTTTTATGAAAACCTCTTTTTCGCAAGGCAAGACACAAAATCTTAGTCTTGCAATTATTTGGACCCGCATATTTTATATTATTTAACAAAAACACTTAAGTTTTGGAGTGCTTTCAATTCTCGCAAAAAGAAAACCACATACATAGAATACGAAAAATTGTCTATAAATCAGTTTTGGACATTTTCATTGCTTAAACGCACTTGACTCCGAAAAGTCAGAGGTCACCCGGGATCGAACCTGCGGAAACCCCCGGAATAGGAGACTACAGTCCTAACCACTAGGCTATCACTGCTTCTGCAGCTTGTTCAAGCAAATAAATATCACTTGCTTCAACGGTGAAGGAAAACATCGTGAGGAAAACTGCACACCTGAGAGTTCTTCATAATGTTCTTGAAGAAATGTGAAGTCCGCCAATTCGCATTGGGCCAGCGAGGTGGACAATGGCCTATAACACTTCTCTGAGAGGAGACCTGCGCTCAGTAGTGAGTCGTTGATGGGTTGCTGATGATGATGATGATGATGGACATTTTCAAAGATAAATATTGTTAAATAGAATTAATAAGAATAATAATTTCTGTTGATAAATAAATAATTTTCCCACCAACAGTATCACTTCAAAGTCACGATTCAGTTCTTGCATGATATGTGTTGTTGAAAGAATTTTTTCTACCCAATATTTACTATCTATTATCTACTACAGTAATTACTTATTATAGAGTCAGTGGTAAGGGTTGGAGGCATTAGGTGGATTACACAGAACGCGCTCGTCGCGCGAAATGACAACTTAAGCACCTGCTCATCGTCTTAATGCCGACGCGAAAACATATCCAGCGCGGATGATAGAAGGCTATTAATGGGGGATTTAAAACGAGAAATAATGAGCCGTGTTGTGATAAATGCATTTATCCATATAAGTTAAACTATAAAAACCACCAAACTATATTCATTATTCATATAAAGGTGAAGTTTTTCGTTTCAAAAATCATGCTTGTTACCTCACGTAAGATCGTAAGACACGAGTACCTCATCTGTTTTTCACTGACTTAACACTAAACACCGCTCAGGCTGGGTACCTTTTAGTCGAAAAGCCGGGTTCCATTTACTATTGACTTTAAGGTTTAGACTCCGACCAGATAAATGGGATATTCTGCTAAAAGCTCGAGTGAATTTGAGTCACTATGAAGTGTTGTTTGCGAGTAGAACATATTTTTAATTAAAAGTAAAAGATTTACTATTCCCAGCACTATCTTCTTCTTCCCCGTCAACTGATAGACAACCTCTGCTGAATAAAAGTCTCTTGCATGGACTTCCACAGGCCTCGGTCTTGCGCCGCCTGAATCCAGCGGCTCCCTGCGACTCGTTTGATGTCGTTTGTCCACCTAGTGGGGGGTCTGCCAATACTGCGTTTCTCGGTGCGGGGTCGCCACTCCAGCACCTTGGGACCCCAACAACCATCAGCTCGTCGAACTATGTGCCCTGCCTATTTCCACTTCAGTTTCCAGCAGTATCACACCGTTATTATTATATAGCTGAGGTCAACAGGTGGACATAGGTCTCTTAGATCGCAACGGAACAAGATGTCACTTAATGATGTTTATTTAACTTGCTATCCAGATGTTCCCAGCGATCATCCGTCCACTCATTTTGGGAGGACTATAGTGAATGCTTCTTCGAGTAATATGCTGCGCCCCCACTGTCAATTCAGCTTCGCCGATCGATGTATGTCGTTAACACTGTTTCTCCAATGGATTTCCGAATTGACCTAATTTCTGAATAAATTTAAACTCAGAGGGATGCATACAAACATAAATGCAATAACACATCATTGTGTGTGTTAGCAATATTATGTGATTTATTGGCGTGCGATGCAATGTTTGCAATTTTGTCTGATGCATTGTCTGCTGGTGCTAAAGCTAGTGCATTACGTTGTCGAAATTAAGCGTCACTGCATAATATTTCGAGGGGTTTTGATTTTAGGCAAAATTAATATTGCGCAGCTTATTTCATACTTCTGTGCTTATTCACACATCCAGCACTCTGCACAAGCGAACTGATTTACTACTGAAAGCATAAGATAAGTTTTCACAGAAAGCAAAAAATCTAACTGTATCTTAGCCGTTAAGGTGGATTGTACGGGTCTGCCCGCGAAATTCAAATTTAATTCGGTTTTTCGCAATTTGTAATCTAATATGACAAAGTAGGCTTATGGCATTCTAATTGCGCCAATGGAATTATCATCTTCACAGGTTCATATAAAAATCTTTACTTGAAAGTGTCGCAATTAGAATGCCATAGGCCTACTTTGTTGTATTAGTTTACAAATTGCGAAAAACCAAATTAAATTTGAATTTCGCGGGCAGACCCGTATAATCAACCTTAACAACCGATGGCGATGGTCGGCTTAGCTATTGCATTGTAACTCAACGATCTTTACGGACCCCTGTACACGTTGGACTATCGTTGTAAATACATCAATTTAGCCGAGTTTTTTCGTTTGCGAACCTATGATCATTCTCCATAGGCCGGTGAAAATTCATAAATGTACTTACCTGCTGTACACGTTGGGCCAACTCTTCGCCTTAAAGATTCGTATTAGCCACTATAAATAGGTTCCAGTGAATCTCAGCAAGAGATATAGGCCACAAGTTTCCAATTTTGGACCACAGCGTGCGCTAAATTAAAGCTAGAAACCCAGCATCTCGGAGTAGGTAATACTCCCTGTTCTACCTGTTTTATTAAAACGTTGTTGTGCTTGTAATTTATACGTGACATTTTTAAATTCATAGCACCTTATATAACCGGCTGTAACAGTTTTATACACTGCTCGTAAATTCTGTATATTTGACTAACAAGAACTTTTGGCTGAGTATTAAAATGGTTATAAATTTTGAAGAAACTTTATTCATAAGGGTGCTGACTGTAGCGTCTTTATTGTGCGTCACGATACCTACCTACCGAATTCGATTTTCCTTTTAATACGCTCTGTTGTGTTGAATTCGCTTATTTACTACAGTTCTATCAACGGAAACTTTAAAAACTGAATCATAATACGTTTTGTCAAATGTTACTGGCGGTGAAACCTGCAAAACAAATTATAATATCAAAACTTTTTATTTCATATAAAAATTTTACAGAACACATCACGTTGCTGCATGATTGAACGACAAACTAACGAATAAGTAAAGAAACTAACACACTTTAGCATTTACGACATGTGTATGGATTGTGATAAAAAAACATAGTTTCCGGAATAATCTACGGCACAAGGAAAATGTGACGAAAAAACCTCATTTTGTTATATTTTGTAACGGTTTGACAACTGACTGCTTTTAATTCGACAAGAGTTTCATTAACATTTTTAATTCAGAAATTGACAAAAATATTCACTTTCTAATCATAATAAAAAAAAAAACAATATTCTAATCACTTAGGAAAATAATAAAACAGATGCATGGTGGAATTGATTTGATCAGACTGATGATAGAATTCAATTCAACAATAGAAGGCAATGCTTTTAAATTTCAATAGAAATAAAAACGTAGAAACGCGACAAGCACTTCCAAAGAAGAATATAAAACGTAGGCACAAAATACGCACCCATGTACTTTACGTACATTAGGAGCGACATTCCATCAAGTTTACTCATGTATTTATGTATATTAAATTACGTATTCTTACGTATAACAAAGGCATTTCGCTCTGTTTATGTATGTCGCAAGGAAAGACAGTGTAAAAGTGTGTGTAATGGAGCATCGCGGAGTTGTTTCGTGAATGTACTTACTGAGGCTTTCCTTGAAACAGTATACGCATTCTTGCGAGGACCTTTTTACCTGCGGCCAAGGTGCGAGCGGGTGCGGGCAGCGGAGCGCTCGGCGCGGGCGTGTAGAACAAACGCTTAAGATTTATAAGAAACTAGTTGATGCTCCCGACTTCATCCACGTAAAAAATCGCGCTATCTTGTTTTATTCACATAATTGCGAAGTAGCGTCCTTTAGAATTAGTTTTGCATAATATTCGCTATTCTCTCAACTTTTCTGTCTATGACCTTAAAAACAAAAAAGTATAACGCATACCCATCGTTTGAATCTTTAGTTATGTTCTTGAGTTCCCTATAAAATAAATTCCCTTTTAATAAGCTCTAAATTAGTCTATTTAATTTGAGCATACATTTCGTTACACAGAGATAATCGAGGGAAATATAACTTTACGGGCTTGGACAAATTATTATTAAAATCAACTCTGTAACTACAATGACCGTTAATTTGCTGACAACACAGTGGTTTCGCGGTCACGGTCGCATCAGTGGCGATGCGACCCGGCTATTCGTTCTGTATAATGTCAACTGTTTTCATTTATCTGTTATGATTATGAAGTCAACTCTTGTCCCAAACGGGTCACGTTTATTCGCAGCACTGCATAGCAGCACACAAGAGTAAAAGGAGACTGAGGGCCTGTTTCAACACTTGCTGATAAAGGTCTGATAGCCTATCCACAACTTATCTGAGGGATAGCGTTTAAATTACTGTTTCATTTTCATTCATCATCAGTAACTGATAATTCAATCTGGCAGTTAGAATTTCTATTCTAACTACCAGAATAGAAATGTTTTTTATTCAAATAAACTTTTTACAAGTGCTTTTGAATCGTCGATGAGTCTACCACTGGTTCGGAATGCCCTTCCTGCCGAGAAGAACCAGCAAGAAACTAAACTCAAAACATATCACACAGATTTATGAAGCAGATATTTTTTATCTGTTAGATATATACCAGACACTTTATCAGCAAGTGGTGAAACAGGCCATGACTGACATAGCTCAAACCGTTTTTCGAAGGCTCAAACCGCTTGAGAAACTTGAGATTTTGTAGTTGCTCTATAACCCGGCCCGTAGACCCAAATAAAAGAAGAACGGAAAGAGCGAAGCAAGGGCAGGTCCATTGGTTTCGAAAAACCTTTAAATACACTTTTTTTTTTTTTAATACACCAACAACTTCCATACAAAAATTTCCATCTTAAATCTATAATCTAATAACAGTATGTTAGTCAATTAAAGGTGTAAAAAGTTAATTATAACTAGGTAAATGCACTTATAGATAGTAAATTATAAGAACGAAAAGAAAGATAATAAGAAAATATGAAAAATAAATTACACTTGTTTATTACTTACTAGATGATGCCTGCGACTTCGTCCGCGTGGATTGCTTCTTAATTTTCCGGGATAAAATGTAGCCTATGTGTTAATCCTGGGTAGAAGCTAAGTATAACTATTCCCAGCCAAATAGGTTCATTCGTTGTGGCTTGAAAGATTAACAAACATCCATTCTCACAAACTTTCGTATTTATAATATTAGTAGTATTATAATAGTAGTAGAAGTAGGTTATAAGTAGGATTAGCTTTTGCTCGCGACTTCAACCGCGTGGTGTAAGATATTTTTTAATCCCGCAGAATTCCCTTATTTTCTGGGATAAAAGTAGCCTACCGCGTGGAGTAAGAGTTTTTTTAATCCCGCGGGATCCCTTATTTTTCTGGGATAAAAGTAGCATACGTCACTCTCCGGATTCTCCACTTTAACCATAGGAAACACACTTTCGCATTTATGATACAAATAGAGATGTACCCTACACCTATCTACCGCCGAGAAGGTAATATATCAAGAGTTTCAGGCAGATTATACCAAGTTGTATCATGTGTCAAGATGATAAATGTATAGTACCTAGATAAATAGGTTTTCCAATATAGATGACTACTTCCAACTAACCTTTAGCAGTGAATTTTTTTTATATCTGTTTACTGTCATCGAACATCACGATCATTTATCTTTATTTATCATCTATTCAAAACTCTTCTTAAGCCCCATTCGCATGACATACTTAAGCTGAAATCTAAGTATAGAGCGTACTTTAAGAAAAGACATTAATTTAATATAATATAGGTAATGAATCGGTTTTTACGCGGCTGAGCACTTAGTCGCCCCACTGGTCTAACCAGTGTGGTTATGCCGAGTTTTAATTCGTTTGACCGTAATAGTCAACTATGACATTGGCATCAAAGTAAAATGAACTATACTATCGATTTAAAGTCACAAATTCAATACAGACGATTTTAATTTGGAGCGTTTTCGTTACGTAAAGGTAAAAGAATGCATACAAGAAATTGAGCTCTGACTCAATACTATTATGGTTTATTTTACTTTGATGGTAATGTCATATTTTACTATTCATAGTTAACTATCCAATCTTGTACTAACGCTTCAGGTCAAGTCACTCTTCAACTCGAAACCGCGTTTAGAAAAGCCGGAGATCAGACACTGACTAAGCTTTAGTTACCAACTCCACGAAGCAAGATTGAGTTCGTATGGCAGGCCCATACGAACTCAACCTTCAGCAATGAAGTATGAGACCAAGATGAAGGAAAAAGGAATAACGTCTCGTTTTTAGTTTTAATTTTGATTTTTTTGAATTTTGAATAACTGTGTCTTGAGTTTCAGCACTAAAGCCTAAGCTCGAAACAGTAACATGAAAAGTGTAAGCTAGGCTTTATGTGGTTTGATTTCTACGCCTCCATCAAAACTAGAACCAACAAAATATAGTACTTAGAGCACAAAAAATAGTCTTATCTATATTGGCGATGTTTAGGGGTGGAATCCACACACAAAGCTTGGCTCTAGCAACTGTATCATAAATTCGACGCTCTACATAACAGACCGTGTGGCCTAATGGATAAGGCGTCGGACTTCGGATCCGAAGATTGCAGGTTCGAGTCCTGTCACGGTCGATGCTTAATAATTTTTAAAACACAGTTCTGTTTATTGTTTTTAATATTATTCAAATTTTATTTATTTTTATTTGCAATGTTCACAATTTTATTTTTTGAATTCTGATCAAATTAATCTTGTAAAATTATTTAATATACGTATAGAATGATTCTAATTATCCTATGTCAGCCAGTCAATAGGATTATTACTAAATATAGTACATTGTTCAACGAGAGGTGAAAGTGACCGATTACATACGAGGGTGTCATTTGAGGCCCGAGGCGCAGCCGAGGGCCTTAATACACCCGAGTAAGGAATCGCACTTTCTCCCGAGTGATACATAGTGCTTTATACTACACCTACGAGGAAAATAATAGACGAATCACATAATTGAAATTCATATATCTATTAATTTACAATTCTCAAACTCAACTCAACTCTAAAAAACTCATGGTAGAATTTTTTCTCGCTTTTCCACTGTAGTAAATCTTCATAAAATGCTTTGTTATATTTATCGATTTCTAGATTCTCGGTACATTAATTTTTCACTATACACAGACATTTTGAATTCACACTGCTATCACCAATAGACATTTTGAGTTCTTAATATAGAGTAAAGTTTATTTTTTCTACTAAAAGCTTGTACCTAAGTAATTTTATAAATTCAAAATTTAGTTATAACAAAATAATGCGACTCGCGCGAAATTTTTCATTTTTTTTAAATACGTAGGTATGACTCACAGAAAACGCAAGTGGCCAGTAACCACAGACCAGGAACAACAAGATAACAATTTGTTTTTTTTTTATCTTTGTAATCAGTTTTATTTTATTTCATAGAATATGTATGTAATAGAATATGGAACCTCGTTTACTTATATAGTATATAGAATCCTCTTTATAAAGATTTTTACTAGTTATAATTTAGTCACTATTTTATATATTTTTCTAATTATTTATTTATTAGATACTTACTATGAAAATAAAGAGTCTTGTTTGTTGAAACATATTTCTATTTTTTTTATATATTTTTTTAAGTATGGTATTACTGAACTGATTATATCAAAAATTAAAAAAAAAAAAAACCAAGCGTGTAATGGATTTTCATACAACTTTTCAGCCCGCTAAAGCACGTAAGTAATGAAATTTCAAACATTTTTTCAGCCCGCAGATTTGCCTCCACGTAAAGACGTATTTTCTTTCTCGCTCTTTGTCGATATGACACAAATCAGAAGGTACTTTCCGAGCAGGTGTAGTATAAATTAACTTTTACTTATCGCCATGTTGTTCTTATTATTTACTTTTATTTAAAATGATCAACTTTTTATTTTATTTTCTGAATTATGGTCAAATTAATCCTGCAACAAGCCTCTTTAAATATAATAATGATTCTAAACCATCCAAAGTAGGTAAAAAATCTTTATACTACACCTGCTCGGAAAGTACCTTCTGATTTGTGTCATATCGAAAAAGAGCGAGAAAGAAAATACGTCTTTACGTGGAGACATATCTGCGGGCTGAAAAAATGTATGAAATTTCATTACTTACGTGCTTTAGCGGGCTGAAAAGTAGTATGAAAATCCATTACATACACGTGTTTTTTTTTTTTTAATTTTTGATAAAATCAGTTCAGTAATACCAATACTTAAAAAAATTATATAAAAAAAAATAGAAATCTGTTTCAACAAACAAGACTCTTTATTTTCATAGGAAGTATCTAATAAATAAATAATTAGAAAAATGTATAAAATAGTGACTAAATTATAACTAATAATAATCTTTATAAAGAGGATTCTTTAAAGTATATCAGTAAACGAGGTTCCATATTCTATGACATACTTATTCTATGAAATATAATAAAACTGATTACAAAAGTTAAAAAAAAAAAACAAATTGTTATCTTGTTGTTCCTGGTCAGTGGTTACTGGCCACTTGCGTGTTCTGTATGTCATACCTACGTATTTTAAAAAAATGAAAAATTTCGCGCGAGTCGCATTACTTTGTTATATCTAAATTTTGCATTTATAAAATTACTTACAAGCTTTTAGTTGAAACCATAAACTTTACTCTATATTAAGAACTCAAAATGTCTTTTGGTGATAGCAGTGTGAATTCAAAATGTCTGTGTATAGTGAAAAAAGCCGGCCAAGTGCGAGTCGGACTCGCGCACCGAGGGTTCCGTACTCCAAAAGTAAAAGTAAAACGATAATATTATATTAATTTGCTTATTTATCGCTAACTTTGTTTGTAGAGGTTTATTGTTAATATAAAAAAAAAACTATGCTAGTTAGAGCGTTGGTTTTATTTTTCCTGTAAAATATACATAAACCTCTATTGACCATACTTTGACCATAATTATTTCAGATTTTTTGATTGGTAAACTTCGGAGATAAGGGGGGGGAACGGTATTTTTTTCGACATTTTGGCCGATTAATCAAAAACTATTACATATAGAAATAAATAAAAAACTGTTTTAGAATGCATAAGTAAAGGCCTTTCATATGATACCCTACTCGGTATAATTATCTTACTTTGAAATTTCAAACCCCTGATTTTCCCCCTTTTTTAATTAAACTAAAATAATTTTCGCGTTGATTTTATTTTTCCTGTAAAATATACATAAACCTCTATTGACCATAATTATTTCAGATTTTTCGATTGGTAAACTTCGGAGATAAGGGGGGGGGGGGGGGCGGTATTTTTTTCGACATTTTGGCCGATTTATCAAAAACTATTATATATAGAAATAAATAAAAAACTGTTTTAGAATGCACAAGTAAAGGCCTTTAATATGATACCCCAATCGGTGTAGTTATTTTACTTTGAAATTTCAAACCCCCGATTTTCCCCCTTTTTTAATAAAACTAAAAATAATTTTCGATTTTTCTTTATTCAAATGATGTTGGGCTACTATTATACACAACTATGCCAAATTTCATGTCGATAGCTTTGATAGTTACTGAAATAATCGAATGTGACAGACGGACGGACGGACGGACGGACGGACGGAGAAAGTCTCACCATAAGGGTTCCATTTTTACCATTTTGGTACGGAACCCTAAAAATGAATGTCCCGAGAAATCTAAAAATCGATAAATACAACAAAGCATTTTATGAAGATTTACTTCAGTGGAAAAGCGAGAAAAAAATTATACCATGAGTTTTTTAAAGTTGAGTTGAGTTTGAGAATTGTAAAAATTTTAATAGATATGAATTTCAATTAAATGATTTGTCTATTATTTTCCTCGTAGGTGTAGTATAAAGCACTATGTATCACTCGGGAGAAAGTGCGATTCCTTACTCGGGTGTATTAAGGCCCTCGGCTGCGCCTCGGGCCCCAAATGACGCCCTCGTATGTAATCGGTCACTTTCACCCCTCGTTGAACAATGTACTATTTTATTTTTGTTTATTTGTTAAAGATGTTATCTGAAGATAAGCCAATGTAATTAGTGTTCATTACAGTAATACAGTTCAATACATCATGACATCAACCCATCGCCGGAACACTACTGGGCACAGTCTCCTCTCGAATATTAAAAATATTTTTCGAAGATCTTCACTGTTCATAGTTAATCTATATATCTATATATATATAAAAGAAAGTGGTGTTAGTTACACTATTTATAACTCAAGAACGGATGAAACGATTTGGCTGAAAATTGGTGGAGAGGTAGCTTAGAACCAGGAGACGGACATAGGATACTTTTTATCCCGTTCGACCACGTTTCCGTCAAGTCACTATAAAACGTGGTATAACAAAAACGCACCTGACATCGAATAACAAAACGCAAATGACAGTGGAGTAACAAAACGTAAATGACAGCTAAACGTAATTTTGTCTTTGGTTAAGTATGGTAAAAAATTTGACAATTATAAAAAGTGTTATAAATTATAATAAAGCATTACTGATATTATAAATGCGAAAGTGTGTTTGTTTGTTGGTTTGTCCTTCAATCACGTCGCAACAGAACAGCGGATTGATGCGATTTTTTGCATGGGTATAGTAATGGATGTAGTAGTGGTTCCTCAGACCGGGAGAGCTACTTTTTATCTCGGATAATGAAAGAGTATTCCCGCGGGATTTTTAAAAACTAAATCCATGCGGACGAAGTCGTGGGCATCAGCTAGTCATCAATAAATACTACACTAATAATACTACACCACCACACTCTATTAAAAATAAAGATATCTCTAATGTAGTAACTTGAAACCGTCGGAAGAATTATTGCAATTCCATAAATAGTTTGCTATTGATCGTGTCTATCTAGTCGTGTATATCTACCAATTAGGGCTGACATTGATTCCGTCTGCAGCTCGGGATGGCTGGCCAGAAATAACCGGATCGATGCTTCCCGCTTCTGAATCTGAACTTTATGAGCTCGCGAATTCTGATCGAGAGCACTGTTATAGCGGGGATAAAGGCTATTGTAGTACATTTTACTAAGTACGTCTATCTCTATCGCTTATTACTTATTATATATACAGATTGTTCCTGCATTGCTACGGCCTTCGATAGCCCAGAAATGCGGGTTGCCACCACTATGTTGTCATTAAAAGGCTTAAACTTACTGAATTACTTACTCTATGCGACGTCCGTATGTTTTTTGTTTGCTGGTGCCGTGATGTTTTTCGAAGATAGCCGGCGGCCGCTAGCTATCTAGCCGTTATCCGAAGTTGTTTTTCGCTTTCTTGAGTTGATGGTGGTAGAAGTGGTAGAATCGTCCATAATACTATATAATGTTCCGAGCTCCGATGATAATTACGCCATTAATTAGATCAAAAAAATCACCACCGAGAACAAAGTATTTATTTATAACAACAGTATTTTGCCATAACACAGATTATGCCTGTTACTTTTGGAGGAAAATGGTCACATTGCTAAATAATTGAATACACTACGTATTGCAGCGCCCTTTTTTAGCCGTAAATCACATTTAAGGGAAGGATTTTCCTGATTTTCAGCAATATTGTGAGAAGGCTGAAGATGCATACACTTGACTTGAAGATGTAAACCAAGAAAGGGATAGCACAAATGCAAATTGGCCGCGAAATGAATATATTAAATTATACCTATATAAATCTATATATATAAAAGAAAGTGGTGTTAGTTACACTATTTATAACTCAAGAACGGATGAACCGATTTGGCTGAAAATTGGTGGAGAGGTAGCTTAGAACCAGGAGACGGACATAGGATACTTTAAAAAAAAAACAGAACAGCGGATTGATGTGATTTTTTGCATGGGTATAGTAATGGATGTAGTAGTGGTTCCTCAGACCGGGAGAGCTACTTTTTATCTCGGATAATGAAAGAGTTCCCGCGGGATTTTTAAAAACTTATTCCATGCGGACGAAGTCGCGGGCATCAGCTAGTAATATATAAATTTTTGTAGCGAAAATTTTTCCGAATCATTTTCTATTTCAAAGCGAATTTAAATAAAAGCCCCAAAAGGCATACCACTTATATTTAAACACGAAAGTCATATTATATCCTTCTCGTATTCATTTTACGGCGTAGTACCAAAAATAGCATAAACCCTCAATATATCCCTTTAAATACTAAACAGATAAAGCTAAAGCTGCTAAAACACAACTAAATGCCACTAAAAGTGCAATAACTGTTCAGATAACTGCAATCTCAAATGAGAACGGCGCCGAAGGGACCTCTCATACCGAGCCAGCTCAAACTTTTCTTAAACGAAAAGAAGTGCAGTTTACCTTAACAGTTAGGAGATATAATAAAAAGCAACGGCCACTATAGGTAGAGAGATACCTGTAAGCATAAAATGTAACTAGTGACTTTTTGTTTCACAATTTTTTGTCTTGCACACACTAGACATTTATTTGAAAACTGAAGCGGCACCGACGATACAAAAAAATTGTGCAATGTTGCACAATTTGTGTAGTTGTTCTTTAAAAGAGTTTCTTTAATTACTATCCTTTAACTAGGCGAGCGCGGGTCGCGGCCGGTGTAGGCGGAAGGGGCAGCCATCGGCATATCTTCTGCGCGCGGCTTATAGTTTCAAAATTCAAGATGCAACTCTTCAACATTCTTTTCAACAAACTCTATTTTTAAAACTCTGCAGTAAAGCAGACGTGCAGATTTAAGTCTCAAAGCCTTGTAAAGTATTGAGCAGAAACTGTCTGGTACTCATGTGTTTGCACAAATATGAAATGCAAGAAGTAGCTAGAGATGAAAGTATGGATCATGTCTTGTCGTCGTCAGCTGCCTCTATTTTTTGTCTTTCGATATATTAATATCCATACAAATGAGAAGCAACTATTTATCGAGCGACGATAAGTGGACTTAGTACTTATCTTCGCTCGATAAATAGAGTCTGTTCAAAAAGAGAACCGTCGCAGGACTGAGGGCGCAACTGTGCTTGATTACCTCTTTTGTTTAGCGGGTAATACAATAGCGCCGCCTGTTTCGCGTTTGAGTTAGCAAGACGCGGCGTGGCCAAACAGTGAACTAACGCGAAACGCGGCGGTTCTCTTTTTGAACAGACTCTAGTTGCTTCTCATAAGTTTTTGACGCTCGACAAAAATTCGCAAGTGTGTTCCACTCGTAGCTACAGGCTAATAGAGATTTGCATATCGGGGACGTTAGTGCGTTTTGTATGGCCACATATGTACCTAGTATCTGGTGGAGATTTTTTTCTTTGTAACCCTGTTCAGGAAGCTTGGAGCGTGGCCAGCTACGACTATTGTTTACGAGATCGGTATTGATAGCGAGTTTACTATTGCTGCTGTATGAATAGAGTAGCTTCGTAGTCATTTATTACTTTATTTGAAAGCGTATAAGTAAAATTTCTACCTGTTCCGATTGCATCGCATTAGTCTTTGTTTGAACATACATACAAGTACCTACATTAAGTATATAATTTATGCTTTTTTGAATGATGCCAAATCAAATAATTTATTGAAACCTTTCGTTGCTATGTTAATGATAATCTATACTTATAAAAAGACTGATTGACTGACTGACTGATCTATTACAGTACAACCTCTTACCATAGGAGTTAGAAACTTGAAATTTGACAGTAGGTTCTTTTTACTACGTAGGCATAAATAAATAATTTATGCTTTATTGAATGAAACCAAATCAAATAATTTATTGAAATCTTTCTTTGCTCTGTTAATGATAATCTATATTATAAAAGACTGATTGACTGATCTATCACAGTACAACCTCTTACCATAGGAGTTAGAAACTTGAAATTTGGCAGTAGGTTCTTTATATTACGTTTGGAATTTAAAAAAGTCCTTTCTTAGTAGATAAGAAAAGACTTTTTTAAATTCCACCCCCAAAGGATGAAACAGGGGATGAAAGTTAGGCATGCTTATCTAAGGGCATTGAACTAGTTTAACTATGCCAATAATGACTTAATATACTTGTTGTTTGATTATTCATATAATTAATTAATTATATCAATATCCACTTGAGCTAACAAGGTAAGGTAACACAACAAAGGATCATTATGAACTCGATGAAATGACTAGTTCTGCATAGGTTTGTGATAGAGGACTTGCATAAACAAATAAAGGAATCTTGCAAAGAGCTCGATTAAAACGATAGTATGCGTCTTGGAAAGGAAATGCAATTAACATCTTCAGTATAGATCCGAAATCCGAAATTATCTGACATTAACGGGGCTCTACAGTGATTTTCAGTAAAGGAGCAACCTCATATAAATATCTATAGCTATTTGTTAGAGGCAGTTTATTTAGTTGTATTGGAAAAACACACACAGAAAGATCCACGAAGCGGTCTATCAATACACATAGTAAATTTTTTATTATTTAACATCGAAGACATTATTTTTGATTTTGCATACGTCAAACTATTTAACCGTTCTAACGACGGGTGAATACAAAGTCGAAGCGAACTTGACTTATTAGCGTGCGAACTTTGAACAATCACAAACTTGAACATTTCATACTCCATAATATTATGTCTAGTAGTTAGTTCCACATTTGAATGAAGATTTATGTTGTTTGGAGTAAGTGCAGGTTTGATGGATTGGGATGGACAGTTCTTAAGGTAGAAGACAAGGGTCTGCTCGCGAAATTCAAATTTAATTTGGTTTTTCGCAATTTGTAAACTAATACGACAAAGTAGGCTTATGGCCTTCTATTTGCGCCAGTGGAATTATCATCTTCACAGGTTTACATAAAAATCTGTACTTGAAAGTAACCAGTTTAAGAAATTAATCAAAATACTGAGTTGGACGTGAGTTACTCACAAATTAGTCGATATTTGATTAATTTCTTAAACTGGACACTTTCAAGTAAAGATTTTTTTTTATATAAACCTGTGAAGATTATACTGCCATTGTCGCAATTAGAATGCCATAAGCCTACATTGTCGTATTAGTTTACAAATTGCGAAAAACCAAATTAAATTTGAATTTCGCGGGCAGAACCATGTCTTCAACCTTAAGGATGCTGTGCTAAAATTTTAACTGGACTTCTTGTTGACGCGATTTCGTCCGCCTACACCTTCTGATTTCAATAATTACTACAATAGCGTATTATCATCGTATATTAGCGTAGCTATATTGCGATTGACATGAGAAGCTATTAAATTGACGTATTTGATGACGGTCACTAAGTGCCAATTTCACCAGCGTTGAGTGACGTTTTACCAAATAATAAATTGGGCGTTCTGACAGACATTTTGTAATGAATACTGTCAAAATATCAAATTTACGCTCGAATAAGACTTATTTTACGTTGGTGAAATCGGCCCTGAGTGGGTCAATCAGACATCACTATGAAATTATGGGTTCAGCGTTTGTTCTTGCTCGAACACTTTGTTTAAAAGTGTGTGCTTATACTGACCACATTATACCACATTATATTACAAGAAGTGAATTAGATGACCACATTCAGATAGAGTAAGCCGTTGTTTCCGTACAAGTTGGTAATTTTTCAACGAGGAAGGCGGCTGGCACCTAATTTATGTTCGCCGCCACAAGGAAGGAAGGTAAATTACCATACGACGTACGACCAGCAAAGAAACTGGCAAGCTTCCTAACCGATACCGAGTGAAGCACGGCTTGGCTAGCACGCATAATTTTGATAATATCTCAGCGTATGAGTGGGTCAAGTTATTATTGTTTAAGGAGTTTTGGATATCTAAGTATTAAAGTAGGTTGCTTTTCCTGAAAATATTACATAGGAATGTCAGAGCTTGGTAAGTATTACCCTCACTACCTAGCTCCTTTTGGAATAGTACGATCACCCTTTATAATTTGGTAAGAATGATGATTAAATAAAGATTTGGTAAGAATAAAGAAAGAAAGATCTACAGTCTCTCCATATAATGTCCACGCTTTAAAACTGCCTTTGGCTGTTTTTCCCACAAAATTTTCATATAGGGCTATTCTTGAATATAATAAATAGATTCGGGTCAATAAATTACTATATAAATTATTATAAGCGTAACTTTATATCAAGTCTTTTGGAGAAGGTTTTTTGCGAAGTCAGCTTCTGGTCAAGTTACTCCTTTAACGCCTCCCAAAATAGACTACAATCAGGGATAGGTCAGACTAAGTATATATGTGTGTGTATGTTTTTTTTATTTTATTGCGGGATACGCTTGCGCTTGACGACAATCAATGCTGGACAGCGCTGATGTGGTCTAGGTTGGAGCGCGCTTGCCTAGAAAATGCCTATTCACTCCTTCAGTGTATGTGGCGAAGACCACTCCACTCACTCTACGCGGACGAATTCGTTAACTAAAGCTAGTCCTTAATATTTTGCCGTAACACGAAGTTTCAACCACTACCATGAAATGTCATGATCATCATCATCATCAACATCCCATCAACGGCTCACTACTGAGCGCAGGCCTCCTCTCAGAGAAGGGTTATAGGCCATAGTCCACCACGCTGGCCCAATGCGAATTGGCGGACATTGGGAAACCATGAAATATTAATCCCAAAATATAAGGATAAATAAATTAGATCATCTTTTATTTCGTTAAAGACATTTTGAATGACTCCGTGCAAAATAGTCTCGGCGAATACGTCCACCAGACAGACGAGCCATTCACTTTATCCCGACCTATTCAATCCACTTATCGAGCAATACACTGCACGCTACCAATTATTTGCACAATCTCATTAGTAGACCGTGTCGGCTGTCAAGATTCTTCGATCCCTATTTGGGTACCCGTCAGACATCTCATAATTCCCGTTTTGACTCTTTTGTGAAGAAAAAACTTACTCTCATCGATAGAATTCTGCTATCCATATTCCGAATCATAAAAAAATTCTATATTGTTACGAAGCTCGTCTTTACTTACGTCATCCATGAAAATGTACAATACCAAAACGTCTGCTAAACGTGACTGAATTTATGTGAAGGATGAAGATGGTACACGGCAGCTGACAAACTTCTTTTCTTCTTTATCAATTAATAGACTGCTAAACAAAGGTCTCTTTCACAGATGGGCGTCTCGGTCTTGCGCCGCCTGTATCCAGCTGCTCCCTGCGACTCGTCTGATATCGTCGGTCCACCTAGTGGGGGTCTACCAATACAGCCCTTCCCTAAGCCCTTCGCAGCTTCCCATCATAGAGCATTCATAACGCGATACGAGTCAATATTTCCGTTGCAGTGTGCTTTATAACCTATAAATATAACAACGCTCGAAATGGCACATCGGAGTAATTTTCAATTGTAAACCGCATTATTGAATTTTCCGACTTTTCTACAGCACGAGAACCGAGAGTCCATAATTTCAATTCGATATCAACGTAAACAATAACGTGAAATATTAAAATTTAAAAGTTTGAACTACGTATTGTTTGTCACAGTTTTGCAGAACGAATGGAAACATTGCAAAAACTAGCACATAATGAGTATATCAATTATATGGCTTACGCATGACAACAAATTGTCAAGATAAGTTAGATGGACTAAGAATAGATTTAAGATTTAAGGGTGAATTTCTTTTCCTAGAGTCAAACCAGATAAGTTTTAAAAACGTCCTAGATTTAAACCGAATTTCTACGTAACAAAGGACATACATTAAGGGCGCCAGCATTTTCGAGGTACACTAAATTGGGAGTTGATATAGAATGGCCAATTGTTCGCAGGATCGGAGATCGGAGACAAAAGAGGGGGATACTTAAGCCGAGTGAGCCGGTAATGTTTGTTCAGAAGGCAATAATGGGCGATGTTACCCCCGACATTTGACTCGGCAAACTCGGGCCCTACCCTATTGCGGCATAAGACTCAATTTGAATCTTTTAAATGGGACCGAGACAGCGTCGTGATTGAATTCAACCACGAATTTTGTAATATGCATTTAATTAAAGAACATTAGCTACATTTTATAAAAATCTAAATCCATTTGAAAAATGACTAATTTCTCCAAATGTCAAACTAAGCTCGAAGCAGATTATTTTCAGTAGGGGTAGACAGATTTCAACTTTTTTGACTGAACTTTGTAGATCATATGACCAATTTTCGCAGGATGACCCTTAAGCTTTCAAAACTCAGGTAATATCCTTCAGAATTATTTCATCATCGCAAAATATTCTAGCATGTCACGAAAATTAGATTTAATATAATCGTAGTTATTATACAATGGATGCTCACAGAACACACCAGTCTTGTGTTTGCTGAAGATCGCTAATCCGCTAAGCAAGCAACGTTTGTCTACGTGCGGGGATTTGGGTAAATATTCTCAGTTTCGAGTTCATAGTTACCTTGTGTTTGCGTATTGTGGAATACTGTTATACATTCCGCCGCATTACAATTACCGCAGTATATTACGCACACTACCAACAATCCGTCGTACAAACATTTAATAACGAATGCGCATACCGAACAACAATGAGGAAGTCACGCTTATCTAAGGGACCTGAACTAATTTATTATGGTCCAATTGAATCTTCATTTGACAACAATTGGGCTGTCCTTTGTGAGGGAAACCTAGAGGTATTCAGAGTTGGGATTTGTTTCATTATACAGCATCGGTGTGAACTGGGACCTCGATGAATAAAGACCATCTAAACTCGGGGACGTGAGTGACATTTTGATATAGTGGAAATTGCCTTCAATGGGTTCGGGTAACGGATTAAGCACATGGAACGGAATAAGATTTGGAGTGATGGATTGATTTATAGACAAGTAATGACATGTATTGAGATGTGACATTGGCTAGAGAACTTTTAAAGCACTGAGGAATTAATTTATGAAACTGTACGCTTACAAAGATTTCACTTAAACAATTAACAAAATTTGCTTTAGTTAAAATCCTTATAATTCTTTACTAACATCATAAATGCGAAAGCGTGTTTGATTGTTGGTTTGTCCTTCAATCACGCTGCAACAAAGCTACGGATCAACGTGATTTTTTGAATGGGTATAGTTGAGAACCTGGAGAGTGACATTGGCTATACTGACCATTTAGAAAGCAATTTACCACATGTTTGCAAAGGTTCTTTATCTCTATCTCTACATAATAAACAAAGGCTATCCGCGACTTTGTGTGCAAAAAATGAGCTGGCTAAACCTTATGACTTATGAGATACAAGAAATAAAATTATGTACTACGGAGTATCGTATGCGACATTTTAGTTCGAAAGTTACCAAAAAAAAAAGAAAGGGCTAACCGTAAAAAACCTTCGTAAACGTTCGAAAATAAAATAAAAAGTTTGATATAAGGGATAATAACATAGTTAAATCGCAGAATATATCATGGTGGTACAGAGTTCATTTTTGTATTCCGGGAGATCAAAGAGTTCTCACGCGATTTTGAAAAATCCTATAAGCGAACATTGGCTGGGAATAGGAAGTACCACATATGTATGGAATGGACCCACAGTGGATATAGGTGAAATGAATGAACACTTATTTTACGATTATAAATGAGCAGATCAGGCATTTTTGGAGCTAATAGAGGCTTCTGAAATATTTAGCAGACCTTACTTAGTCCTTGAATACTGAAAATACTCCAAAGAAATTATGGCAATTTTTCTCAACTAGTCAGAGTAGGTAACAAATGTTCGCAGTGTCTCTTATGACTCTACAGGGACAGTTACAGTACAGTGCTGAATATAATTTTCACGCGCATGCAGCGCAATTTTTAATTAGAACTATTTCATAACAAAGGTCCCACTTAATTTGTCTACATACTAAGTCCCTACACAATTGCTTAATATAAAATTAAATATAAGTCATATTTAAAAAGATGCATAACACTGTTATGAATCTGCTTTGTTAAAGATGTTTACTAACACAGACTGTACCTTATTCATTATCATACAATGACTTAGATGACATCTTCATGTTTAACTAGCAGATGCCCGCGACTTCGTCCGCGTGGATTTAAAATACCTATCAAAAAAATAAAAAAAATTCTAAAACGTGAAACGTTCTCGATGCAACTTATGCCTCTTCTGGGGACAGTTACAGCGCTATGAATATGATTCCCTCGCAACTGACGCTAGTTTTCATTAAAACTTGCGAGTAATATAGACAAAAATTTTAACCAACTCCGCGACTTAATTTCGATGATAAGTGGTTTTATATCTCACGGTTATTGTTTGGATAATTATTTTCCATATAATAAATTGCTGAATGTACTCAAATTGAATAATAGGTGAGTAACTACGCTGTTTTCCTATAGGAAGAGTGAAATTTAAAAAAAAAAAGACCGTTTATTCTCTTATACCCTGTTTTGCACCTTTTTTTCGACGATATGCAACAAATGCGACTTCTGGGGACAGTTGCAGAGTTATGAATATGATTCTCCGTCAACTAGCGCTAGTTTTAATTAAAACTTGGGAGTATTATAGACAAAAATGTTAATCAACCTCGCGACTTAATTTCCATGATAAGTGCCTCTTTATATTTCACGCTTAATAATTGGTTGATTATTTGCATAGTATTAACGACTAAAATAAAACAAAAATAACTTTTAAATTAGGCATAGTACAACATTATGTAACAAGTTTTGCCCTGTACGTAGAAAAATATTAGTAAAACAGTTTTCAAATCTTTTGCATAATCAGTACAAAAAATATTAACATGTTAAGTTATGTTCTTCAGTGTTTATTGATTTTTGTTTTCATTCATCGACTACAAAATCGACGCGACAAAAACTGATAGACGTTCATTTCGTGTGAACTTTGAATGAAAAAAATCACCTTAACCCACTGGTTAATTTTTACAAATAAACTATATTTATATTTTATTTTTTGATGACCGCATAAAAATTTAAATGCAATAAAATTTTACGAGCATAATAGTCGTATTGGCAGGACCTATTGGAACGTATTCAAGTTGTTAATTTAGCTTATCATTGCATTAAGGTATTATCAAAAATGAAGATATCCTTTATTTACGGTTTAAAAAATAATAAGTATTGCACAAAATCTGAAAATCGTAGGTTTGTACAGAAAATATACGGAAAACTATTAAAACAACGAAAATCGAAGTCTTTCAAATATTATATTGTTTGTTTAATACATACCTATAAAACTTAGGGCCTGTATTACCACCTTCTGATAAGTGTCGGATAGCCTAACCGTCAATTTTGTCACTTTCTTACTTTATGTCAAGTGACAAAGACAAAATATGCGAATAAGCTATCCGACACTTATCAGAAGGTGGTGAAAATGGCCCTAAATATTTATTTTAAGTCTAAACCATTCTTACAATTTTTCACAAAACAGACGAACTGTAAAACCTTAAGTTCCTATTCTCGTAGCTCTATTCATATTCAGCTTACATCATAACTGTAGACTAGATAGGTACACTAGGTTCTAAAGTGAGCGCATTAAAAGGCGATTCTCATTTAAACTTAACACCAGGTAAGCCGGGTTGAACGCACGTTAAACCTATTTTTGCGGGCTGTAGCTGTAAGAAAGAAAATGGCGAACACCGCTTATGAGTAAGCGGAAGCCTGAACTAATAAGCAGGCCTGGAGGTAGAAAACATTAGACAGGATGCGGGCGAAGGAGATTACGTAGTATGGACTGTAGTCGCATTTGTTAGAGAAAAAAAGGTGGTTATTAAATGCGAGAGCTGGAAATTAAACGTAAAAGCTTTTTGTACTAAACTTGTAAATAAAGCGACTTTTGTTAATCATCACAAAATTGATTGAGTACTTAATAGTATTTTTAATATAACGATTTATAAACATATATATGTATACTTGGAAAGGGCAGTGAAATTAAGCACTGAACTTCAAAAAAATCCCCGTTATGTAAGACATAGCAACCTCAGCGATATTTGAAAGGAAAACTTAACTGACAAAATATAGTAAACCGCTTGATCTTGAATTTTGAGATTTTACTTTTTACGATAGGTACTCTAATAAAAAGGATTTTCTGAAATTGCAGTATTTTTGAAATATCGAGCTCGCAAATGAAATAGATAAAGGAAAAAGCTAGTAAACGCATAAGATTTAGGGCCTCTTTCACGACCTCCAAGTAAAGTCTCGAGTAGGCTAATTGCCGGTTAAAGTCAAGAGTAACGTGAAAGTGGATTTCACAATTGCTGAGTAACACTAATCGTCGGTTAAAGTAGCCTGCAACTTACTTCCAGCTGATCTGCCAATTAAGCTTGTTTAATTGACGAGTAACGTTATTCGAACGAACTTGACAGTTTATAGCCAAGTTTTTAAATCGAAATTATAGTTTTAAATGGATTTATTTGAATTGGTGCATCTGCAGCATCAGAATTGAGGAGTTGGAACCCGAATTTTTTATTGGACCATCTCGCAAAGTCTTTCAATGGATAATTTCAATGGAAAATATTTGCGCAAACTAGTTAAGAAATCTCGGAGATCAATATCTCCGTGTTTGTTTTTTTTACCTACGGACATCGATATGTCTGTAGGTAAAAAAACACAAATCCTCCTTTATTGAAAGTCAGTTAAAAAAGTTGCCTAACTTACTCCTTATAACGCCAGCTATCTGCCTGGCCGTTCTCGAGATTAGCCGGAACAAACAGACAGAAAGACAGACAGACAGAAAAAAAATTGTTTTTTTATAAGTATGTAGGTACCGTATTTACTTTCATAATATGCATTTAGTAAAAAGCTGATACGTTGACATTACAAACAGACACTTCAATTTTATTTATTTGTATAGATAGGATACCATAATTATGAAATACCGAACAAAACAATCAAAATCACCACGATAAACAAAGGACGCATCACAAAAAAACTGACATAATTTATTGAGTGCAGATGGCAGCGTTCAAAGTAGCCTCTATTGAACGAAAGTTTGAATGCATTTTAAAGATCATTCAATTATCCCTTGAGTTATTACTCGGGACATTGTTTTGTAATGTGAAACTGATAAAATTTACTTGTTACTTTTACGTGCTGATTAACACTAATTACGAAGTAACTAATCAAGACTTTACTTGAAGGTCGTGAAAGAGGCCCTTAATACATAATTAGATAATGATGCAATAAATAAGTATTTACATACTTACCTACTTTATACAAGTTTTGAAATAATATTGAGTGATTTCACTAATCAATACATTATATTATCAGAAAGAAATCTAGCTGAACTTACCAAACTCGCAAATCGAACACAAATATCTTGATGTTCTGAATATAAATATTCATCATGAAAATGTACTAGATCCATAATTTCTGCAATTTTACAAGCTCGGTGAGCGCTACTCATATCGACCGCTGCAATATTCTGTGCAAGCAACGTCGTAAGCTTTTCGTCTAAGGGCGGGCTTGCACCAGCATTCTTAAATATATTTAACAACTACTTAAATACGTTTAAGCTCTGTAATCAAATATTCGTCTTGCACCATACAACAAACTGTCGCTAAATTTGTTTAACGACCTGTCAAAGTTAAATGGCCGCTCAGGGCTATTTAACCGCGGTAAATACGTTTAGCGCCCAGATCTCATGCCATCTGTCCAATAAACAAATAAAAATTTTAGGTTATTACGTACATATTATTGTGAACTGTGTGTTTTTTAACGATTCGTTGAATACTCTAACGTGCGAATTACGATTCAGTTATATTATGCCAAGTACCTTGTTTAACATGTTTAATGTCATCCTTCTTTTTGTTCTCCACAATGTGCATATAGGGTTCCACTGACACTACACAGTACACAACATTTTTGTTCTTCCCGCGAGAAATTACGGCAAACAAATTACTGGTGTTTCACGCAAACGTGCTTGAATAAATTTTTACACTGGAAGATAACTACTCTAGTACTCTTTAGTTAGACTAAACGGCCGGTAATTTATATTACAACAAAATACAAATGACAAAATGCTAATGTCTGATAAAGTTCAGTTCAGCATAAATCTTTGGCTTACAACTTCTAAAATGCATAAGAACAATAGAAGCTCTCACATCTGGGCCGTGAATACGTAGAAAAAACGTACTGTACTGTTTTGCCGGCATTTTAAACGTATTTAGTTAAATATATCTATTGAAGTGGTGGTGCAAGGCATGCCTAATTACATTTAAGTTAAATGCATTTAAGAAATTAAACCAATTTAGTCGACCGAGCGAAGCGAAGGTCTTTGAGTTAACTAGGGCGATTTGCACTTGTCCGTCCGTCCGTCCGTCCGTCCGTCCGTCTGTCAGAGCCTTATAACTTTTGAATTACTGAACGTAATTACTTCAAATTTAGATATAATATGTAAACCGATGGCCTCCAGCCGAAAATGGCTTAAAAAGTTATAAAAATCTTTATTTCAGGGGGGCTCTCATAGAAGCGAATGCGAAGTAAAAAAAAAAAAATCGCGTTACATAAAATTGTTACGTATCATTTTAAAGATAATTTTGAACTGAGTACAAAAATATTTTTTTTTTAATTTTTCCCTTAAAATTGACGAAATGGGGGGCTTTCAAAGTGGCGATTTTATACGCTCGCTTGAAGACGCTCTCTAGAAAAATCCGCTATGGATTTTCAAACTGATTTTATGTTTTTAGGTCACTTATATCCTGTACTTGAACAACAAATACTAAAATTATATGAATATTATAAAGAAACGAGATTATTTAATTTTTAATGGGCGTCAGTAATTCATATAGCATCAACATAGCTTCACAATAATGCTAATAGATGGCGCAGTCAGTAACTATTCCCATGGAACTACGAGTTAAATTCAATGTTTGATAAATAATTCAATGTTTTCACTAACGTTCCCTAACCTTTACGGGCTACCTATAAGTTAGGTGATTGATGTTTTCTGTCAACTTATTTATCACGATCCTGTACGGGACACCTAAAAGGATATTGGGACGGATGTTAGGACTTAGGATTGTATTTAGGAGCTACCTACGTTAAGAGACTCCTACTTAGGGGATGATTTAGGTATGTTTGGTGAAAACGGGCATAATAATAATGTCAGTTTTGGTTATCATGTATCGATTGAATGAATAATCATGGGATACCGTTACCGCGAGGTCTCAGTTCGGGGCGAACCACTAGTTAAATGAAATTAAGAAATATTTAAATAAAATTTGGTGCAAGTCGCCCTAAGTGTATTTTAAACGTACCACACCAACCATGGTAATACCACAGTATAAGGAGCTAATACTATGAATTTATGTTGTAAGAAATTATTGCATTAGTACCAGATCTTTACAAAGCTCTGCTGTTGATCATAATTTTTACGATGAATTGCGATCAATTGCTTTCTTAGACATTCTACACATTCAATAATAATTTTTTTCTGCTTAATCATACTGATCACAGTCTGTCAAAATTTTATTAAAAGAAAATGTTTTTGGTTCCTTTCTTATTAATGTTTTTCAAAATGTACTTTATTTCTTAAAATTTAAAATTGTGGAGCAAATAACGGATGCTATGAAACTGTGTGAGCTACATTTTAAAGCAATCCCTAATATCAGAACATTAGTTCTAAGTGATTAAAATGAGACTTTTTTACAAGTTTTTGATTGTGGCTCACCTGAATGCATCCTAAATTGTGTTCATTTTGTACACTAAAACTTCAACGCCTTCCATTAATGAACATTTTATTTTTCAGTGGATTGTAAAAAATGGACTAGCTATCATAATACTATTCGAGCAATTTGTTACATTTTATAAACGACGTAGTTAAATTGTTAACTACTCGTATATCTTTAACGGATATTTTGCTGCAATTGAGGTGCTGCCGATCCGAAAGCATTGACATACAGTGACAAAGTTAATTTCCTTGTATTGCTGCTCATCTTGTCTTGTTTAGAATCTCAACCCTTCTAAATCTAAGAGCATAGTCAGATCCAATAATGTGCAGGCGAAGGGTCGAAATGACTGCTCATCTTTAGAGTTTTGCTCGTCTTGGTGAGATTAAAACAAAGCTTAGAGATTTGCCTCTATCTGTATCGAAGTTATTTATCCAACCTTTTTTCTAGAAGTTTAAATCCCAAAAATCTATAAACTACTGTTTTAAATCTTGCTATTTAGAGAATGCTTTTATTGGTAACTCTACAATATTAATACAATGTACAAGAATTTTTTTCTCCAAGAATTGCCGAAACCCCGTCTGTTTAGCGCGATGCTTCGAGACGGGAGCGTTCATAATAATCAAAGGACGGAAAGCCGTGGTAGATCTAACCAATGTTGCAAACTTGTGCAGCGTATAGACAGGGAATAACGAGTCTCTAGTGGCATTGGAAAACTTTAGAGTAATCGTGTGTGATGTTTATGAACGCCCTATATTTCGTATTGAATTGCACCCTCGCTATCGTGATACAATTCTAGATATCTATTTCACGAAGCATCTCTGGCAATTTTCCCACTAAAGGTGACTGCAACGCTAGGATTATACGTGACCAAGCATATCTTACAACACACATCTAAATCGAATAGACTAGTACAGTGATATCTCACAATGGACTCCAACTGTTAGGATTCTGTTACTGCGCTTCAACACTTGGGAAAACAGGAATTTCCCAGAGCTAACTTTATATAAATATTTGCTTTATTGATCATTGAACGTTTCACAGAACAAAAGGAGGATGGTATACTTACTCGTGTTTTGACTTCCATAAATGTGAGTTGATAAAGTTTGGATGTTTATGTTGAAGAGGTTGTTTATCTAATGATAATGACAAAAAATAAAATATATAACATTTCAACTATAAGTTTGCTGCTATTAAATTTAATAAAATTAATACAATTGAAATCTTTCAAGAACTTTGATCCTATTTTAATAAGCAGGCTATATAGGTATAACTTACAAAAAAAAAGTTAAAAAGATAAATTGATAAAATAGTAAATTTCAAAAGTTGTAGGTGGTTCAAAGCCTCAAACAAAGGAGTAGAGTAGCATAAAAAATAGCTATGAACATAAATTTTCCAACATCGACATTTTAGTATTTATAGAGCCGTAAAAGTCACGCAAGTTAATATAAAAAGAAGGATACTGTGTCAAATATCAATTTAGGATATTGGCATACGCCTGAGAAGGCGCATCATACAATTATTTGATATTTAAAATAAAAAATTATTTTCTAAATCTTAAGAGAGGAGAGAGTTTCCGAACCAGCCATCCCCGAAATATTTACCTCACATTCTTGCAAGAATACCCAATTGTGTAAGAATGATTATGGTGACCCCTTAGCATTCAAGTATAACGGAAAAAAGAGAGCTCGTATAAAACGTTATCGAGAAGCTAGTTAATTTAGTTTAATCATCCGTACTTTGCTACAATTAATATAATCAATTACATCGTATTATCAGGATAATAGTACTTAATTTCAAAAAATTACAATATTTACTCGAGAAAACATTCATAATAAAAAAATATTCAGAAGCGAATCATATAATTTGCGATTATAATTGCGATTATGATTGCGATTATAGAGCTAGGTAGCTCTAACTTATTTTACTTTACTAAGATTTTTTTGAAGAATTAGGAATAGGCAAGGCAAGGCACTTGAAACTTTGTTACAGTAAAGCTTTTTATACAGGTACACTACTTTTTTTTATTTAAAAATAATTATGATTTTACATGCATTCAAAGTTCGCATAAATATCGAGCCCCGCTAACAGTCACGGGACTGCGTATGACGTCATTTTCCAATGCTGCCAACTGTAGTAGCAGTTTACTCGCACAGTGTTTTGTTTTGTTTCATCGCTTCCAGTTGCAACGCAAGCACAAAATATAACGCCATACGTAAGAGCGGGCGTTCCCGCTCTTACGTATGGCGTTATATTTTAAGCTAAGCCAGTAATGAACTATGACGTCACGCGCATTGACTACTTGACACTTACTGACATCTTTGAAACTAATTGACGTATCGAAAAAATTCTTTCACGAGTATGTTTTATTTTCAACGGAGAATACAGAAAGCTAACATTCAAAATTAGTGAACATTCTTAATTATTGCTTGAATATAATAACTCTAATAATAATAATAGCTCTAACAGATTCAGTCATAATCATAAATCAAAAAAAATGCAAAGGTTAAATTTTTTACAAAAAAGGCTAACTTAAATCGGTGCACAAAACTTCGTTCCTTTTTGCTTTTCTTTAAAAACAAGTTCATGTAGCTCTAAGTTTTGCTATCACGTGTCGGAACACAGTTTGAAGACAAAATTAGATCCGACACATTACCTAAATTAGGTAGGCCATTATCCCCGGGCCAATCTGCGCGGTCTAGCAATACATTATAGTCATGTCCCCGCTGTAGATCGAAGCACAGGTGTACGCTTACACGTGAATCGTTAACTAAAGTTTAACCAGATAAGCTGGCGTGCGGAAATTCTGTCGATATTTTGTTCGATATGTTTTGAGCCGACCCAAAGTTCCGTATTGCTAGGAAAAGTCTGTAATGTAATTTCGCACTGAAAAGGGGTTTCACGAATGTGACTTTTCATAGATTTATGTTAATTTATCCCGCGCTCTTTATCATGGAAAAAGCCTACATGCTACATGTCTACGCCTAGATCTTCAATTTTGCTTCGAGGGATAACTTCAAATGCCATGCCAGCCATGCTGAATTTGACTAATATTCTCCTTTTTTTTATTCGATGACAAGCTAGTCCTTGACTGTGATCTCACCTGATGGTAACTGACGATGCAGTCTAAGATGGTAGCGGGCTAACTTGGAAGGGGTATGGCAGTGAACATTCAACCCATACCCCTAATTGGTTTCTACACGCCATCGTGCCGGAACGCTAAATCGCTTGGTGGCACGTATTTGACGGTAGGGTGGTAACTAGCCACGGCCAAAGCCTCCCACCAGGGAAATAATAAGCGTAAGGCTGTGGGGTACGACATAGTATAGTTGAGCGAAGCAATGGCTGGATCATGCGTCATGCTCGTGAATGGGTTCCACCAGCGGGAATGGGGCTGCTTTATGTCTGCCCGTCTTAACGCCCGCCGAGTTTCTTGCTGGCGCTTCTCGGCAGGAAGGGCATTCCGAACCAGTGGTAGACTCATCGACGATTCAAAAGCACATGTAAAAAAAATTATTTGAATAAAAAACATTTCTATTCTATTCCATTCTGGGTTGTGGCCGCAGGTCCGCTCGGCTGGGCTGACCGTACACTTGTGTGTAACTCCCGCCTCGCGCCACCATGTATACCATTTATTAAGATATCATTTTACCTTCATTTTACATTAATCGTCACAATTTATACATACATGGGGGTACATGAAGTTGAACACATAATCAACATACTCCAAATAGATCTACCCAAGAGTGCGGAATTAATGCTCCCAACCGCAACACTCCGAAAGTGTCACAAATACTTAGCTAATACGAATAGTTTATAAACTAACGGAATAAACTCATCAGTCTAAATGGGACGACGTAAGCTCATGGCAGAAGTTCTAGACAGGGGCCGAACACAAATCATTATAAGTTGCAATTACTGCAGCGGGTAGGTCGTAAATAGTGGTTATTAGTTGCATAGTTGCGAAAGAGTGCAGCGTGCAACAATTCACCCCATTATTAAAGATTTGATTGGTGGCGGTGAATCGCTTAGTCTTTTTATCGCGACTTCACGCTGTAATATAAATTACCTACCTATATTTTGAAATTGCTCGTAGAGAAAAGTATTAGGACACTGTACATAGGTATCTATCGGCTAACGTAGTGCTGGCAGATCCTTATTAGGTAGACCGACTAAGTGGACTGATACATGATCGTGTCCCATTTCCGACCAATCAGACTATGAGACTGAGGGAATAGAGATTGCACCTGTATTTGCGGATACACCTTTGACGGCAGGTTTTCTATACAAAAACTATTAGAACGCCCAATTTTGACAGTTTACACAATTTTCAATACCTCTCCTATTATTAGATATTAGGTACATATTCGCTTAGTGTAACACTCTGGCCCGAAATTTTTTTTAATTGCCTTTTTTACAATGGTTACCAGGAAGAGATCGCTTTTTAGCGACAATACCGCCTTTTGTACATGTTTTATTTGTTGTATATTAAAATGCACGATAAAAAATATTTCATTCATTAAATTCAAACAGCTATCAATGATGTAAGGATCATTATTACTTCCAAAAACAATATTAAAGGGATACGGACGCGTGGAAGCGAGTATAAATCTATTACAGAAAGACAGGGAAAAGCAAACACGCCGCGAAATTAACAAATACCAGTACCACACGTTCGGGACATACTATTAACGGCGGGATCTTCGACATCGACCTATTTTTGATTGAATCGTAAACAATGAAATATTCTTTGTTTTGATCGGTTAAAAATATATGTTGTAGTTTAATGTATGTTCTTAATTCTTTTGTGATTCAAAACTCTATATTTACAACTTCACCCGATCAAAAATAATTTCGAAAACAGTGTAATTTTTATCGTTTTTCAGGTCGTGTTCATAGAATATTAAAGTTAGACTAAAAAAACAAATTTCATAAAATAGGCAAACACTTTTAGAAGATTCTTTTGTGATTACTTTTTCTCTAAAAAATTTGTATTTTTTTATTCACGACGTTTTTACTTTTTATATAACAAAGTGGCTCGTGCGCTTCACTTCAGTAGCCCGCAAAGTATCATCGAGGTAGGACGTATCGCTTTCGCTGGCTCGCTGCGATCCCCCCGCTGATCAAGCGATCTATTGCATAGATACCTATTATTTTCATTCCGTATTCATTTATCATAGATTAAATCAAATCAGAGGGTTAATATTGTTGTAATTTTTAGTATTTATTAATAAATCTGTAAATATTAGTATTATAGGTTTTAGGTTTAGAGTCTTATTGTATAGATAGTGTTAAACTATAATATAAGAATAATATAATAAAGTAAATATGGGGAATAAAAATGGAAGAAAGAACAAAATATCTTGATTTAAATTACGAAAACTTTCGAAATTGATATCTGGGGTTCCAGTGCTAATAAAAGAGGTAACCATCGTCTAAATAAGAAAAAAATGCGGCCATTTTCTTTTTTTTTGTTATTGGACCGATTTCTTTCAAAATTGATATCTGGGGTTCCCAGTGCTAATAAAAGAAGAAACCATCATCAAAATAAGAAAAAAAAGGCGGCCATTTTCTTTTTCTTTGTTATTGGATCGATTTCTTTCAAAATTGATATCTGGGATTCCCAGCGCTAATAAAAGAGGTATCCATCGTCAAATTAAGAAAAAGTGGCGGCCATTTTATTTTTGTTATTGGACCAATTTCATTCAGAATTGATATCTGGGGTTCCCAGTGCTAATAAAAGAGGTATCCATCGTCAAAATAAGAAAAAAAGGCGGCCATTTTCTTTTTCTTTGTTATTGGATCGATTTCTTTCAAAATTGATATCTGGAATTCCCAGCGCTAATAAAAGAGGTATCCATCGTCAAATTAAGAAAAAGTGGCGGCCATTTTTATTTTTGTTATTGGACCAATTTCATTCAGAATTGATATCTGGGGTTCCCAGTGCTAATAAAAGAGGTATCCATCGTCAAAATAAGAAAAAAAGGCGGCCATTTTCTTTTTCTTTGTTATAGGATCGATTTCTTTCAGAATTGATATCTGGGGTTCCCAGTGCTAATAAAAGAGGTATCCATCGTCAAAATAAGAAAAAGTGGCGGCCATTTTTATTTTTGTTATTGGACCAATTTCATTCAGAATTGATATCTGGGGTTCCCAGTGCTAATAAAAGAGGTATCCATCGTCAAAATAAGAAAAAGTGGCGGCCATTTTTATTTTTGTTATTGGACCGATTTCTTTCAAAATTGATATCTGGGGTTCCCAGTGCTAATAAAAGAGGAAACCATCTGTTGAGGCCAACGGCTTGGCCAACGAGTCAAGGCCTGGAACACGAAGTATAGGGGCCCATCAGCTATAACCTGAGTCCAGGGTCGCTGCCCAAAGCGGCCTTTAACCGCGGTCAGATTTGTTCTCGTCTAAGTGTGGACTTAATGTGGTAGGGTTGCACTGACCTTCCTTGCAGCATTCAATCCTTGTACGGCCTGAGATTGGTATGAGAGTGGTGTATGTGGGGTGTGTTGTGAGGGAGTGTAAGGTGAACTTCTCAGGCCGCTAGGCGCAGCAGGCAGGCAGCCAGCTATGGCCTGCTGAAGACGCTGGGCTGGCGTGGCACTGTACACTCGGCTTGTCACTAGTTAAGGTCCAAAACCCTGATCACACACACTTTCGCCGGGCGGGTGGCGAGCAAGGCCGGCGGGTTCCAAAAGGGTTCCTTTGTTACGGATAACACGTTAACAATGATGCTTATAGCTAGGTCGACACATAGACCGCTTGACGGCGCGACTAAACCGTAAAATAACCAAATCTAGGCACTCAAAAAGGCAAAACGGTGCGCGAGGGACCCGAATTTTCGTGAATACGTGTTAGCTGTCAAAAAGCAAAGGGAACTTGCAAAAACCACGCCCAAAAATCGCGGCAAGTTTTACCTTTCAAGTGTCATCTGTCAATTTCATTGCGAGCCAAAGAGGTTGCTAGCGCCACGACCATGGAACAAGGAATTATGGCGCGAACAATCACCCGCCCTTGGGCGTAAGGATTTACGTCCACTTACTAGTAAATAGGTAAACGTGATAAGGAGCAAACGGCTCGCTGCAAGACAGAGTCTCCGACTATTACCTCGGCAACCCGGGGAACCCCATCAGACCCGTAGATCAGCTTAAGAATGCGCCCACGGCGCCAGTATAAAGGCAACAAATTAGGTTCCTTAATCAGCACTAGGTCACCAACTTTGGGTGGATCAGATTTGTCAGCCCACTTAACCCGCTGCTGCAAAAGATGCAAATACTCTAGTGACCAACGGTGCCAAAAACTCTGAGTCATCTGTTGCAGCAGCTCAAACCGGGACAAACGTGAGACCTTCACGTCCCTGAAGGGGTATTCGGGTAGAGCGTTAAGGGGCTGACCAATCAGAAAATGACCGGGAGTTAAGACCTCCAGGTCATTTGGGTCAGATGAGAGGGGACAGAGTGGCCGAGAATTGAGTACAGCCTCAATTTTGCAAAACACGGTGGCGAGTTCTTCAAAGGTTAAAACAGTTTCGCCTATAACGCGCCGGAGATGAGTCTTGGCCACCTTAACCACAGCTTCGAATATTCCACCCCAATGAGGGCAAGCTGGGGGGTCAAACTTCCAGGTTACCCCCATCTTGGACAATGCTGTACTTAATCTAATCTTATTGCTAGACAGGAATTCGACAATTTCTTTTAAATATCTATCAGTGCCCTTATAATTTGTGCCGCAATCAGTGCGAATCAGGTCAGGCAATCCTTGACGAGAGACAAATCTACCTAACGTGGCTACAAAAGCTTCAGTGCTTAAGGCACTCACAAGTTCTAAATGTACCGCCTTGGTAGCGAGACATACAAAAACGCAGAGGTAGGCCTTGAGCGATTTGGCGTTGCGGAGGTTAGAGCTCTTGATGGCAAACGGGCCAGCAAAATCAGTGCCAACCCCAGCAAAGGGTCGAGTGGCTAGAACGCGGTCGGAGGGCAGATCACCCATCATCGGCTGTGAAGTATTAGCCTTCAAGCGGTAACACGGAATACATTTGAAAGTGACGTTCCGGATGGTGCGTCTCCCTGCCAGAATCCAAAACTCGCGCTGTAAAATAGCCGAGAGTGCATTACAACCAGCGTGGGCATTTTTAAGATGGTAGTGTGTCACTAGCAATTTGACAAAGGTGCCGTCCTTAGGTAGCAAAAGGGGGTGGCGAGCACCATAGGGCAGATTGGAATTCTTGAGGCGTCCTCCAACGCGTAGCATTCCGTTATTGTCCAAAAAAGGGCTTAGGCGAGCAAGGGGGCCCTTCAAAACTAAACCTCTCTTTAGGGTGTCAATCACGGATGAAAAATGCTCCACCTGAACCACACGCACCCAGTAGTTCCGGGCGTCTTGGCGTTCAAGAGGGGAAAGCACAGGACTCAAATTTTTATTTTCTGAATTCCGCCCATTATGGATGAAACGTCGAATCCAACCGGTAACACCAATTAGTTTATCAAGGGAACTGTAACGGTTCAAAAGGAAGTTCAAGTCGGGGATCTGTTTATCCTCAACCACTCCGACTCTTAAGCCCGGCAATACTTCGGGAGCGGAAAACCTATTTTGAGGCCAAGTCGTCTCGGATTGGGATAGCCAACTTGGATCCCACCAAAGGTGATGGTGGACCAGTGAAGAGGCCTCACAGCCGCGGGAGGCGCAATCGGCCGGGTTCAGTTCTCCGGGTACGTGTCTCCAAATCACCGGTACTGCAGAGCTCTGAATTTGGGAGACCCGATTCGCAACAAAGACCTCTAAGTTGTGAGGCGCGGCTCGTAGCCAGCAAAGGACAATCTCACTGTCCGTCCAAGCATAAACGTCGGTCAGATCGACCGCAGATGCCAAAGAGGAGCGGACGTGGTTCAAGAGGCGTACCAGAAGGGCGGCGCCAGACAATTCTAATTTCGGGATAGTTAACCGTGACCGAATAGGGGCCACCTTGCTTTTTGCCAAGACGAGATGCGTCGCGACCTTACCGGCGACATCGACAGTCCTCAAATATACCACGGCGGCGTATCCTCGTTCGGAGGCGTCGCAAAACCCGTGGAGACTGGCATGACACCTTCCTGTTGGTAGGAAGCGTCGAGGCATGGAAATTCGGTTAACTTCAGGAAGTGAAGACACAAGGGAGTTCCACTCCTTCAATAACTTCCCAGGGAGTGGTTCGTCCCAACCGAGTTAAGCAATCCAAAGCTTCTGGAGGAAACATTTAGCCAAAAATATTACGGGAGTGATCCATCCATTGGGATCGAAGGTGCGAGCAACCGTAGACAATACGGAACGCTTAGTCCAGACCTTAGGAGGTGGGTCTAATTTGACCCGGTAGGTGAAAACGTCTTGGACGGGCTGGTACTGTATTCCAAGGACCGTCAGCAAATTGGGATTTTCGGGATTTTCAAAAATATGAGGATCCTGCTGATCCTTTCCCGGAAGATCCTTCAAGACGTGAGGGGAGTTGGACAGCCACTTGCCCAACTCATAACCTCCGGACTTCAGTATTGCAATTAATTCATCGCGAAGAGTCAGAGCTTCCTCAACGCTCGAGGCTCCCGTGCAAATATCGTCCATATAGACTGACGATTCCAAGGTGGCTGATGCGCGAGGGTAATTCAGTCGCTCCCGGTTAGCTAGTTCTAACAAGGTCCTGATAGCAATATAGGGGCTTGACTTGAGTCCATAGGTCGTGGTGTTCAATTCAAAGACACGCATTGGCTCATTAGGATTTTCGCGCCACAGAATCATTTGGTATCTCCGATCATCGCGATGTACGATCGACTGTCTAAACATCATCTTGATGTCAGCTACGAAAACAATTTGATGCCGGCGGAAATGCGTGAGGATATCGGAGATATCCTTGATCAGCTTAGGACCGGAGTGCAAGCATTGGTTCAATGTCACCCCGTTGAATGTGGCCGCGGAGCCGTCAAAAACCACTCGAATCTTCCCCCCAGGGGTCTTCAAGACGGCATGGTGGGGTAAGAAGTAGTGCTCGTGTGCGCGCCAATCAAAATTGGATGGTGACATATGCCCCAGGCCCTCGTACTCGCGCATAAATTCAACGTACTTGGAGCGGAAGGTGGAGTCGCGCCGCATGCGCCGTTCCATAGACAAGAGCCTCTTTTCCGCCAAGGCTCGCGATTGACCAAGCGGGGGGCGAGAAGCGAGAAAGGGCAAGCGAGTTACAAATCGCCCATCAACACGGCGGCCTGTGTTGTTTTGATAAAACAACTCACATTCAAGGTCAAGAGGGTCAACTCGTGCGGCATGCGGCGGCTCCTCAACTTCCCAAAAGCGCTGGACCACGTCCGACAGCGTCAAGCCGGCTGCTTGCAATTGGTCCAGCACCGGTAGGTCCGAAGACCATAGCACGGGTCCAAAAAAGCTAGAACCGAATATAGTGGACATGGCACATAGGCCGTCCTTCTGCAAAACCCTAATTTCCCCTGACAAGACCAGGCCCAACACGTCGGAACCCAACAAAAGGTCCGTAGGACCGGGTTCAGTCCAGTGGGGGTCAGCTGGGTTTAGGCCTGATGCACAGGACACCGCAGCGTCAGTTATTCGGACCTGCGGTAGGGGACCTAAGATATTGTCAAGGACTGACACCTTGACCAAGACCCTGAGATTGCCCGTAACGGGGCCAAACATTAATTCCGCTTCCCCGGTAGGAGTCGAGGGCTCTATCCCCCCGATACCTATCACCCGTCCTGTTCGAGGACTCCAAGGGAGCCCTAGCTCACCCACCAAACGAGAAGAAGCAATACAGCGCTGTGAACCCGAATCCAAAAGGGCGCGAACGATTAAAAATTCACCCTTCGGGTTGAATACCTTCACTGAGACAGTCGGCAAAAGAATGGTCTGACAGACAGACTGCCGGAGATTCAAGGTCTCAGGAGAAGTTGCTGTGGTGGGGGCTAGGGCGGCAACTACCTATTGGTGGTCGTCCTCATCAAACCCGTCCTCGAACCGGGGAATCTCATATTGAGACTCAGGGGGGACCTCCAAAGGTGAGGGGGACGGACCTCCATTTGGGTAAACCCATGCGTCATCTCGTGGCGGCAGCACGGGCCTAGTCATACGGGCTGAGGTCGGTAGGTCGTAGTACTGGTAGGCTTGGTAAGAACCCTACAATTATCAAATTATATAAATATTAAGTTTATTTATTTACAATCTACATCTAACTGTTGGCCAGTTACGGGCCACAAACAACAATTAGGTACTATTAATTATTAATCAACAAAAATTAACAAAACAAAATCTCAATAATTGCAATCATTATACAGGCCTACATGTGACAAGGCAGGCTATGTACTAGTAACTCAATAAGCCTGTGTATTAATAAGTTATAAGGTCCATTAATTTACAATAAATGAGTTAACCCTAGAACGGCCAAGTTAAGTCACAGTAATGCCAAATCTGTCCGCGGAATCAATTTAACCGCGCTCTGACTACCAAATGTTGAGGCCAACGGCTTGGCCAACGAGTCAAGGCCTGGAACACGAAGTATAGGGGCCCATCAGCTATAACCTGAGTCCAGGGTCGCTGCCCAAAGCGGCCTTTAACCGCGGTCAGATTTGTTCTCGTCTAAGTGTGGACTTAATGTGGTAGGGTTGCACTGACCTTCCTTGCAGCATTCAATCCTTGTACGGCCTGAGATTGGTATGAGAGTGGTGTATGTGGGGTGTGTTGTGAGGGAGTGTAAGGTGAACTTCTCAGGCCGCTAGGCGCAGCAGGCAGGCAGCCAGCTATGGCCTGCTGAAGACGCTGGGCTGGCGTGGCACTGTACACTCGGCTTGTCACTAGTTAAGGTCCAAAACCCTGATCACACACACTTTCGCCGGGCGGGTGGCGAGCAAGGCCGGCGGGTTCCAAAAGGGTTCCTTTGTTACGGATAACACGTTAACAATGATGCTTATAGCTAGGTCGACACATAGACCGCTTGACGGCGCGACTAAACCGTAAAATAACCAAATCTAGGCACTCAAAAAGGCAAAACGGTGCGCGCGCGACCCGAATTTTCGTGAATACGTGTTAGCTGTCCGTAGGGGAAGGAAGCTTGCAAAAACCACACCCAAAATCGCGGCAAGTTTAACCTTTCAATTGTCATTTGTCAAATTCATTGCGAGCCAAAGAGATTGCTAGCGTCACGACCATGGAACTAGGAATTATGGCGCGAACACCATCATCAAAATAAGAAAAAAAGGCGGCCATTTTCTTTTTCTTTGTTATTGGATCGATTTCTTTCAAAATTGATATCTGGGATTCCCAGCGCTAATAAAAGAGGTATCCATCGTCAAATTAAGAAAAAGTGGCGGCCATTTTTATTTTTGTTATTGGACCGATTTCTTTCAAAATTGATATTTTTATTTTTGTTATTGGACCAATTTCATTCAGAATTGATATCTAGGGTTCCCAGTACTAATAAAAGAGGTAACCATCATCAAAATAAGAAAAAAAAGCGGCCATTTTCTTTTTCTTTGTTATTAGACCGATTTCTTTCAAAATTGATATCTGGGGTTCCCAGTGCTAATAAAAGAGGTATCCATCGTCAAAATAAGAAAAAGTGGCGGTTAATTTTTTTTTTGTTATTGGAACAATTTCTTTCAAAATTGATATCTGGGGTTCCCAGTGCTAATAAAAGAGATATCCATCGTCAAAATAAGAAAAAGTGGCGGTCATTTTTATGTTTGTTATTGGACCAATTTCTTTCAGAATTGATATCTGGGGTTCCCAGTACTAATAAAAGAGGTAACCATCATCAAAATAAAAAAAAAGGCGGACATTTTCTTTTTCTTTGTTATTGGACCAATTTCTTTCAAAATTGATATCTGGGGTTCCCAGTGCTATTAAAAGAGGTAACCATCGTCAAAATAAGAAAAAAGGCGGCCATTTTCTTCTTTTTTGTTATAGTACCGATTTCTTTCAAAATTGTTATTCGGGGTTCGTTCCCAGTGCTAATAAAATAGGTATCCATCGTCAAAATAAGAAAAAGTGGCGGCCATTTTATTTATTTTTGTTATTGGACCGATTTCTTTCAAAATCAATATCAGAGATTCATCATACTCATGAAAGAGGTCGCCGTCGTCAAAATTAGAAAAAGTGTCGGCAATTTTTTTTTATACTATAAACATTTGTCAAATATTAAATTCGTGTTTTTATTATTCTTTGCTATTCCGATAAGGAATTTCATCCCAAATAGGTTGGGGGAAAAACTTTTCCATTTTTTTGTTCGGGCAACGGTTACCACTGTGTCATAACAGGTAAATGTTGCCAAAACTTGCCCAGGGATCTTCAGATATTGATTTTGAAAGAAATCAGTCCCATAACAAGAAAAAATAAAATGGCCGCCACTTTTTCTAGTTTTGACAATGGTTACCACTGTTATGAGCACAGAGATCCTCAGATATCGATTTAGAAAGAAATCGGCCCCATATTAAGAACAAAAATGGCCGCCACTTTTTCTTGGACAATTGTTACCGCTTTTATGAGAACAAGGATCCCCAGATACGGATTTTGAAAGAAATCGGTCCAATAACAAAAAAAAAGAAAATGGCTGACATTTTGGCAACGGTTACTATTTTATAAGCACAGGGAACCCCAGATATCGAGTTTGAAAAAAATCGGTCCAATAACAAAAAAAATGGCCAAGGAACTTCGTCCCAAACAGATTAAGGAAAAACTATTCTATTTTTCTAATTTTGACATCGGTTACCACTGCTATGAGCACGGGGATCCTCAGATGTCAATTTTGAAAGAAATCGGTCCCATAACAAGAAAAAGAATATGGCCACCACTTTTTCAAATTTTGACGATGGTTACCGCTTTTATGAGTACAAGGATCCCCAGATATGGATTTTGAAAAAAATCGGTCCGATAACAAAAAAAGAGAAAATGGCCGACATTTTGGCAACGGTTAACTATTTTATGAGTACAGGGAACCCCAGATATCGAGTTTGAAAGAAATCGGTCCAATAACAAAAAAAAATGGCTAAGGAACTTCGTTCCAAATAGGTTGGGGAAAAACTTTTCCATTTTTCCAATTTTGACATCGGTTACCACTGCTATGAGCACAGGGATCCTCAGATATCGATTTTGAATGAAATCGGTCCCATAACAAGAAAAAGAATATGGCCACCACTTTTTCAAATTTTGACGATGGTTACCGCTTTTATGAGTACAAGGATCCCCAGATATGGATTTTGAAAAAAATCGGTCCGATAACAAAAAAAGAGAAAATGGCCGACATTTTGGCAACGGTTAACTATTTTATGAGCCACCACTTTTTATTATTTTGACGATGGTTAACTATTTAATAAGCACAGGGAACCCCAGATATAGAGGTAGAAATAAATCGGTCCAATAACAAAAAAACGGCTAAGGAACTTCGTTCCAAATAGGTTGGGGAAAAACTTTTCCATTTTTCCAATTTTGACATCGGTTACCACTGCTATGAGCACAGGGATCCTCAGATATCGATTTTGAATGAAATCGGTCCCATAACAAGAAAAAGAATATGGCCACCACTTTTTCAAATTTTGACGATGGTTACCGCTTTTATGAGTACAAGGATCCCCAGATATGGATTTTGAAAAAAATCGGTCCGATAACAAAAAAAGAGAAAATGGCCGACATTTTGGCAACGGTTAACTATTTTATGAGTACAGGGAACCCCAGATATCGAGTTTGAAAGAAATCGGTCCAATAACAAAAAAAAATGGCTAAGGAACTTTGTCCAAAATAGGCTGGGGAAAAAATTTCCATTTTTCTTATTTTGACATCGGTTACCATTACTATGAGCACGGAGATCCTCAGATATCAATTTTGAAAGAAATCGGTCCCATAACAAGAAAAAAAATGGCCACCACTTTTTCTTATTTTGACGATGGTTACCTTTTTTATTAGCACTGGGAATCCCAGATATCAATTTTGAAAGAAATCGGTCCAATGACAAAAAAAGAAAATGGCCGACATTTTGGCAACGGTTATCTATTTTATAAGTACAGGGAACCCCAATTATCGAGTTTGAAAGAAATCGGTCCAATAACAAAAAAATGTCTAAGGAACTTCGTCCCAAATAGGTTAGGGAAAAACTTTTCCATTTTTCTAATTTTGACATTGGTTACCACTGCTATGAGCACGGGGATCCTCAGATATCGATTTTGAAAGAAATCGGTCCTATAACAAGAAAAAAGAATATGGCCACCACTTTTTCTAATTTTGACGATGGTTACCGCTTTTATTAGTACAAGGATCCCCAGATATGGATTTTGAAAGAAATCGGCCCAATAACAAAAAAAGAGAAAATGGCCGACATTTTGGCAACGGTTACGTATTTTATAAGTACAGGGAACCCCAGATATCGAGTTCGAAAGAAATAACAAAAAAAAAAAACAAAAAAAAATAAGTAGGTAAATGTACCTATGTACGTAATATGCAAAATAACAATCACACTTATATAATATAAATGTATGAATAAAAAATAAAATAAATGTTTCTAAAACTTACAAGTGTCCCTGTACTGTTAGGTACAATAAAGTTATTTAATCTATGATGTAAAATTTGGGGTGAGTGAGTTCATTTGAAAAGCGCCTACGCGCACCTCACCGCGCGGGGACTGAGGTTGCTCTAAATGCCTACTGCGCCCGGAGATCCTGCCCTTAAGGAACGCATTCCCGCTAGCGGAGCATAAAACTTTGACTGTGAGCACATTAAAGCAGGCGCCGCACACGCCGCACTGCAAGCGACACATAAGGGCCGATTCACACCGGGATGGCAGCGGCCGGCAGCGGCGCGGCGAGCATTTTCAGTGTGAAATAATTTTAAACTTTATCTACACTAATCAAAAGACCATTATCGCTTAAAAAGGGCACGCGGCCGCGCGCAGCCCCGCGAGCGTCCTCGCGGCCACGCCCGTTTTGTCAGCGGTACTGCTCGCGGCGCCGCGCGCGAGGCCGCTGTCGGAGACGGCGGCCGCGCGCTCCCCGCTCTGCACACCCCCTTCTTTTTTTCCTTTGTTTGTTTCTTTCTTTTTCTTCAAATCCCGGAAAATCAAAGAGTTCCCGAGGGACTTTTAAATCCACGCGGACAAAGTCGCGGGCATCAGCTATACATAATAAAACAGAAACGAAACCAATTCTGTACATGAAATAGATTCAAAAAATCGGCCAAGTGCGATTCGTGCCTCGCTCTTTTAGGGTTCCGTAAAAAAAAAATTAAATTAAAATATTTCCATGTACCCATGGAAATATTTTAATTTAATTTTTTTAATTTAATTTAATTTTTATTATTTGTTGTTATAGCGGCAATAGAAATACATAATATGTGCAAATTTCATCTGTCTATCTATTACGGCTTACGAGATACAGCCCGCTGACAGACGGACGGACGGACAGCGTAGGCTTAGTAATAGGGTCCCGTTGGTACCCTTTGGGTACGGAACCCTAAAAAGGGTTTTTGCTTCTAATTGTGTTCAAGATACAGATATCAAAACAGAAGCTAAATTTTTTTTGTCTGTTTGTCTGTCTGTTTGTTTATCCTTCTTTCACGTAAAAACTACCGCACAGATTTCTACAAAATTTTATACCATGGTAGCTTATTACTCGGGTCAACATCTAGGCTACTTTTTATCCCGGAAAATCAAGGAGTTCTCGAGGGACTTTAAAAACTAAATCCACGCGGACAAAGTCGCGGGCATCAGCTAGTCTTCAAATATAAGTGCTATAATAACCAATTCCATTATTTTCACTTCAAACGCACGAGTTTCCTTGCCGAATGTAGAAACTAAACTGGCAAGAGGACACTAGGCGCGCGGTGCCGGGAGGCCGCGAGCGGCTGGCAGCGGCCGCCGGCAGCGACGCGAGCCTTCCGCGGCCGGCCTCCTCGCGCATCTGCCGGCCGCTGCCGGCCGCTGCCACTCCGGTGTGAATCGGCCCTTAATATGCACTGGAAATTCGAAATTCGTCAATGACTTCATAGGTAAGTAGTAATGCGTATCATGTGTGGATTCAAAAAGAAAATTCGTATGACGTCATAGTGAACGCCGCATGGGCAGAGTAATATTCTCTTTCTGTCGCTTGTCAAACGACGAAAAACGGAGGAGTTTCTCAATTCGTCACGTATATTTTTTTATGTATGACTAGGTACGCATAAACTTTTCACATATTTTCACATAAGTAGTCGACCGAATTTACGAGATACATAATTCTTTTTATGAGAATCGGCGCACCGATGCCGAATAGTACGGGCTCTTGCAAGCAATTTTAGTCGCTCCAGTGAACTATTTTTCTAATAAAAAGAATTACAGATGCGGAAAATTGCAGTTGCGGGAGCTTAGGCCTAGTCCAACCCGTATCGGCGTGTGCGACTTGCAAATTCCGACTTCGAGTGTTTTTTTTTTTACTTTATATTTATTATAAGATTGTATGGACAGAAGGGGTTTACGAATGTAGCACCTAAGTATTAGGTATTATAATTTACAATTTACCTATTACCTACCTATATTAAGGCATGCAATATGGGGTTGACATGCCAGGTGGTAGAAAACCCCAAAAAAATATATAGACAAAATTCTCATAAATTAAATGCAATATATGTATAAGTTTAAAAAACTTATTACTTACTTACTTAACTTAACTTTCACAAAACGTTAGGTAATAAATAATTAAAGTAATCGGTTTTTCAGTGTTGTAATGTGTGATTTGTGAAATATATTCCCCTTTCGCGAAGTAGAAAACTTTAAAAACTATAACACCAAGAACAATAACTACAGAGAGCATGATAGTTGAATACTACTGCTCGTAAACTGAGATATAAAACGAGTAACACATCAAGATCGTATTAAAGAACTTTGCATATGGGTAAGGCCGTAAAATTGGCCTCATGTGATATAAAAGTAACTTAAAAGTCTGTGGCTGGATAACTTAAAAGTAACATAAAAGTTTTGTAAGGTCACGTCTCCAATGTAAGAAAAAACTCCTTTTTACACAATCATTTATTTAATTAGCTGTTTACAAAAGGAATAATAGGTATTTATTTTCAATTAACGAATTCACGGACTTACATGCGATAAATTTACAGTTCAAAATAAGTTTCATTAAAATCATCTTTTAAAAGGTATTCGTTTTTTTTATTATCATCTTTGTTCAATCCTATAGTTTTCACAATTGACAAAGAAGGAACAGTATCCGTGTCCATTTTCTTCGGGGTAATGAATCTCAGTGAGGGTTTTTTTATAGTTTTAAGAAAATTAATAGTGTAGTTTGTATCTTCGTCTTTGGTGTGTACTTCAACTACACGTCCTATATAATATTTCCAAGTTTTGCGTATGTAATACCTTACTAATACATACTCATTTATTTTAATTTTTTTCTCATCACTTTCATCATAGTCTTTGGTATTTTCGTTTTTGTTAGCTTCTACAATACTTACTCCTGAGTTCGGTCTTCCTTCTCCTTTGGTTTCGTTTGTTTCTATAGAATCTAAATTTATGTCATATCTTGCGTTTCCTTTAAAGTCTTCTTTAATATTTTCGGTTTGGTCTCCTTCATTCAAATTGAAATAAGTTTTTACGTTTCCTAAGTCTTCAGTTTTTTGGTTTTCAGTCTTAGTCTTGATTCCTGAACTACTAGCCACCGGGTTTTTATATGGATCAATATTTTCTGCGCTTATGGGAACACCTAATGTTTTTTTCAATGAACAAAGGTCAAAATTTAAGTCCATTTTTTTGAATTGTAGTTCACTACATCGTTTCAAATCAAAGTATTTTTTATTCCACGGCGAATTTCGAATATCAGATAAAATAATTACGCCTTTCTGAGATACTGTTTTCTTTTCAATTTGTACTTCTTTATCTATATTTTCTACCAATCGGCTAACTTCATTTTCAAAAAAAGTTTTGCCTGAACCATTTTCTGCTCTTTCTTCTTGTCTTTCTTTTAAAATATTGTCCATTGATTCTAAATATTCTTCTTTATTATTTTCATCTAATTCAAAATATTCTTCTTGATAAGTTTCAGAAAAATTTATAGCATCACTGTCATCTAAATATTCTATTTCAGTACAGTCAGACTCAGTGGTGCTTGCCATGCTTTCCCTCCTCTTTTTTATACTAGTTTTATTTCTCTTTATCGTGTTTAACTTGCGTTTTATGGTGCTTTTTGGTTGTACGTCTTTGCTGATTTCAAATATGTGTGTTTTTGGAGAATAACAATCGCATTTGCCACTCATATTTCTGCAAAAACAACTTAAGTTTCTAAAATTCACAGAATTCTTATCTTTAAATATTATCTGATGAACTTTTAGTGTATTAGGCAGCGGTTTTAGATTTTTTATTAGTTCTTCTTCAAGTGATTTTATATCCTCTGGTGGAATATAAAACATTTTTATAAGTCCTCTTTCAGAAAGGACTTCATATGCGGTTTTCGCATCGGGAATATCTTTGCCATGTGCCACTGTTGAGTCTAAAGTACGCTTTACTGCGCCACCAATACCGTCCGCGGCACCTTTTCCATGCCCTGCCTCAAAAAAGGACCATGTGGCATGCTTAAAGCCGTACGTTTCAATTTGGCTCAACAAGAAAAAATTTTTTTTATTCCGGTACTGGGATGTTGGTCCGTCGGAGAAAAAATGCAGTGTGTCGACTTGGGGGTATTTGATTTTCAAATATTGTAATATGGGTGCCAAATGAGCCCATATGGCCTCGGGGCTGTGCACATTTGCGGGGCATATTGAGCAAAATGATGTAGGTCTGTCATGATTCTTGATGTAAAGAACACCAGTGTGCAGAGTTATTTGCACTTTGGAAGCTCCGAAGTGTAGGGCTTGTATTTCTGTGTGCAACTTACAAGTATAATTTTCGGAAAAATCTATGTGTATTGCTGTTTCATTATCTTGTAAGTTGGCTATGCACAATTTGTAACTTTTATATTGGTGTGATATATTGTACGAATGAATAAGAAAGTTCTTCATATCAGAGTGGAATGCATTAATCAAGTCTTGTATAGTTCCTTCTCTCCATTTTTACCATTACCTCGTTTTTACCATTTTCTTTGTGGTCTTTTTGTGTCCTTCTTCACCGTACTCGTGCTTCTTTAACATCCATACAGGCCATACAATTTCTTCGTTCAGGTTGATCTGATTTTCATTAATAACGACTTTGTCTTTACAAAATTTACAAAAACCATACATGCAAGCATTAGATGTTATATCACAAACAAATTTTGATGTTATTTCACTGAGGTCATCGCTTTCAAGGATAGTCAACTGTTTTAATTTTTTTACCATAAATGCCATATTTGAGTGCTTTACACAAGCACATGTATCTCGATCTGAAATTTTCGGTTTGAGTACATAAAACGGTCTATATTTTTTGAATGTACTCAATGAAGCTTTTCCACCTTCCGCAAAATATTTTTGATGTAATTTTTTTATAGGTGCCAATAGGTATCTTATCTGTCTTTTTATTTTATTTTTTGTTCGATACTCCTTTTTTCCAGCAGTTGCACGACTGTTATCGTCTCGATCATAAAAGTTTTTTATTTCGTTGAATAGTTTCTGTTTACGTATTTTCCTGTCCCTGTTTGAACGAATATTACTTTTGAGTCCTAGCGTATTTTTGAGTTTTGTTTTTAATTTATATTTTTTTACAATATCGTTAGTTACAATTTTTTTAATAGTACTCTTTTGTGTAGTATCAGATTCTTTATACTCGTTCCTTAGTGATTCTACCAAAACATTATGTTCTAAAATTTTCTTTTTCACTATTTCTTTTTGTTGTGTGTCAATTTGCGGTAAATTTTCCTTTATAAAGCTCTCTGTTTGTTTCATAGGTGTAACACTGTCGCTGTCCATTTCTTGGTATTCTTGATTGGTTATAGTCTTCTTAAATTCCTGGAATGCTATATTTAGTTCAACTAGTTTTTTTGACTGTCGATAATATTTCTTCCTTAATGCATTGATCCTATTGCGCAATGTTTTAACTTCTTTTTGTAATTCTTTATTTTCCCTACGTAATTTATACTCTATATCTTTTTGCTTTTTTTCTGGCTTATTAAGATCAACCTTTGCTTGCTCAGCTTGTTTTTGTCTTTTCCTGTCTTCCTGCCATTTTTTTCTTCGTTCTATTTTTTCTTCTTCTGTAAATTGACTTACTTTCTTTTTATAATAACGCAAAGCGCACTCAGCAGTCTTCTTTTTCATTTCATCATATTTGATAGGGTTCTCTCTTTTCAGCTTATCCCGGTATTTTCTTTGTCTTTCCGCAGGCGTAAGTGGCATCTATAGGTACAGGAAAAAAAATATAAAAATTACAATTAGGTAGTTTACTAAGGTTTCATAGGCTCATTCGGTTCCACTAAAATATCTACATGTTGATGAATTTCCAAAATGTTGTACGCAAAAATGTGTGTAGGTACGCACAAAACTCTAGAAGGCTGCACCAAGTTGTATGATTATTTTTATGTTGTGTTTGTATCAAAAGGACAACGGGAACAACGAGATAAAATTTTAAAATGTACTCGAACAAAGTTAGACTAGCCACTAGTATTCATAATTATCAAAAAAAAAGTTTAAATTAACTTCATATTTTTTGTATAAAAAAATACGAATACGTGCATTGAGCACGTATTTTTTTTATTTACCTAATTGTTAAAATGACTAAAATTACTTATGAGTTCAATTATTCTTTGAAGTTTCTATATGAATAAGGCCTAACATTACTTTTATGTTACGTTCTATAAAAATGTGACTTAAATGTCACTTAAAAGCTAACCTCTCGTCCAAATATTTTCACTTTAACGGTAAAACAATAAGAATAAAAGCACGTAAACAGCCTCTAGCTATTCCTTAAACATTAGATTCATCAAAATAATAAGTCTCCTATAGTAAATGAATACAGTTTTACCTTTATTCAGCTGCAATCGATTTATAACCAACAAAAATGACTCCGTTCCGCTCGACAACAAAAGTTCACAGCTATTACATATGGCCGACGAGCGAAAGACGTAGCATTGACAAGTAGACTATGGTGTTACCATATTACAAAAATGAATATTGCTGCTCAAATACTAAGTTTTAGTATAAAATATCGTAACATAAAAAACGTGACTTAAAAGCATCAAATCCGTGGACGCGATGATAATGTACCAGAATTTTATTATTTGATTATTATATAAACCTGTCTACTTTGTTATTTTGTAGAACAGGTATTATTTCATTCATAATAACTTTTAAATGGTCAAATAGAAATACACCGAAAAATCAAAATTGATACTTAAGGCATCAGGGCGAGTGTGGGACATTTTATCTTGTATTGAAAATTTTGTGATCATATATTATTTTTATGAAAAATAATTAATTTTAATATGTTTTCATAATGTTTGTATAGTTAGCCTACTAGAAAAACTATTCGACAAAGCTAAGGAAAAAGAATTTTACAGGTAAAATGTAAGATTTTATTTTATTACTTACCGGACGCTGTAGCTAATATAAAATAATCCATTTTTATCGGCCTTACCCATATACTTGAACTACTCGAGCCAAGTGGTTGGTGTCTGGAATTTGTTCTGTATGTTCAAGTTAAAACACGTTTTGATGTTGCTTTTTAATATTATATAGGTAGGTATCTATCTCACTTTCGAGGGAAGCTGGAAGACATCTCTATTTAGAGATGAGCTTCACCTTTGTCCACCTCAACTATTATTATTTTTATCTTTTTTTTTTGTACATAAATAATAAAAATAAAATAAATTATGAGCAGAGAACAAATGAGCGGAGACGTCATCACTCATCAGTGATTACCACCGCCCATGAACTTCACGTAAAGCCGTCGTCACTAGCCATCTGCGCGGGAGATATTATAGTGCACGAGTGTGTGCGCAAACACAGGTGCACTCTCTATTCCCTCAGTCTCATAGTCCGATCGGACGGAAATTCTATACGACCGGAGAGAGATCAGGCGCAGGACCGACGGCTTTACGTGCTCTCCGAGGCAAGGGGGTGACTAACCGCCAACTTCCTAACTCCGGGCTAGTACTGAGAATTTCTTTGGCAGAAACCCCCAATACATTTTTTGGCCCGACCCGGGATCTCATCATCCGCAGTCGAACAAGCTAACCACTAGACCAACGAGGCAGTTTTTTTTTTCAGACCGTACTAGAGGGTCAATACGACGTCATCCTAGCCAGGTGCACAGATAATGTGATAAAGAATGGTAAATAAGTGTTTTTTTTTTACCAAAACACGTACTTATCATAGATGAAGTAAAGCTAAAGTAAAGAAGTATTGAGCTGACGATTCTTTTATCAATAACGTCAAAATAAATAATAACTGAGACTTTGTAATTCTATCAACGAACCCATTTTGAGAGCGGAAAAATATATTCTCGTAATCAGTTATATTTACTTCATTATTTTGCAAAAAAAAACAACCGAATCATCCCAAAAAACAAAGTAAATATATTTTCACACTAATTTGCTTGTTATGTTTTAACGATTGTCCGTATTCCTGTTATCTACAGTCTACACCACCCCAATATAGGGTTACCAGATCTAAATATGCGAATTCAGGACAAAATTACGTATTTTGAAAAAAAAAAACGGTTTACGGACGACAGTTTTACGTGATAACGTCATAAAGAAACAAGTCACAAGCCAACGCTTGGGCCGATCTTGCCTCTCTATCGCTTGTTCCGCGCTCTCGCTTGCACGCTCGGGCTCAGGTGGAACGTGACACTTTATCGTGCGTGCAGCCAGTATTCATCGATTTATAAGACGTTATCACGTCAAAATCCGGCCATGTATCGCAACGGACTGTTTAATTTAATGTATAAAAATATAATAAAGCACTTTTCTTGAAAGGTAATGATAAAACACTATTATTCAAAAGCATCATAAACTTTATGCATATCTCTATGTTATGCATAAAGGCATGATGCAAATCAGATTGATGTGATGAATCTTTGTAACATAAGAAGTTCATTAACTCCGTAAATGTGTTAAATCACACATTGCTTAAGCTTATGCAATTAAAGATTATATAAGTCCTTCGGCATCATCTTATAATCCATAATTCTCACATTTATAGTACCTAAATTCCCAACATGTCCGGAAAATTCCTATCGTCTGGTATCCCACCGTTGTACGATTGGCCCCCCCAATAAAACACCTCGTTCTATGGAGATCCCACCTGATTACGATCTGTGATGCTCCCTTTCAGTTTATTGACTAAATAATACCGCTTTGTCCCTATAATTGTTTTCCCTTTCCGCCCTTTATTTGCGTGACTAGGGCTTTATTACGCAGAAGAATAACTGTGAATAATTATTATCGATAAAAAAATTATTGGAATTAACACATTTCTATTCTATATGGATAGAAGCAGGCGTTACTTTCCGGAAGTTCATGATAAGCAAAAAAAGGTTAGAATTAATTTGCTATAATCTGCCAACAGAAAAAATCTGTATGCAGTAACAAGCTATCGCTCACCTTACCAAGCAAGCAAGAAAGCGAAGTTCCCAAGCAAGCAATGCCACCACCTACGCTCAACGCTTAAAAGTTCAGCTTTCATTTTCGACGCATTTTGACCAGAGAGCCGAGTGCGAGTTTTCAAACTTACGTTAACTGTGCGTAAATACGTCAGTTAGTATGGACGGAAAAGGGATGGAAAAAAAAAGAGACGTGTCAAGGGACACCCGGATGGAACGTAGTACCTTAGTAGTAGTATTTTAGTGAAGGAATTGTAATAAACTAGTGGTGTCATCTAGTATTAAATTGATTAACTACGATGAATTATTTTTAGTTTATTTTTATTGCACTGATACAACACCAAAGAGTTACTCTGGTGGAGTTACTGTTTTTTCACAGATGGCGTTATCCAATTTATACAATAAAAAATTAGGGAAAAATTCCACATTTAGAAATTATTTAAAATAAAATTGAAAATAGAAAATTCAGTCTGTCGAGCTGGGATTCGAACCATCGACGTTGAATTTATAGGCGACTCTCCTAACCACTAGGCCATGCAGACGCCGAGTTCTAAGGCGAAAATACCGAATACAATGCAAAATTCACATTCAACAAAAAACATTCAACAAAAAAGTGTTGGTCTCAAAAATGTGTCGTGTCGTTTCCTTAATTTTTTCCGTCTAGCCCCCTTCCGTACCGCGCGATAAGGAACTACGTTCCAATACTCCGTACCTTTCCCGTCCATACAAATCGAAGTTAACGCTATCACGACCGAATAAGTAAAAAATCTCCCACTAGGCAGAAATTAAAAAGTAAAGGGGCTCTTTGGGGCAAAAGTTGAATTCTTATGCTTCAACCTACAACCTACTTGAGAACGTGTGTCTCAAGAACCGGCCATTTGCCACTGTTACATCACGATGACCCCGGATATTTGACTCATCATCGTTTGAGGCCTTATCATCAATCTTAGATTTTGTATGTCCTCATCTACGTAGGCCGTAGTCTGAAAACTCGCAAAAATATCTTTTATCCAAGTTAAGCCAGTCCATTTATGATATGAATCACGAATGGACAAAACCGAATATGTCAAAGTTAGTAAAACTGCTGACATTTAATAGTGAATTATAGTCGCATTCGGAGTTCCAGAGCAAGTCCGAATACGCCAGCAGTTCTTCCGAGCACTAATTCGGCAAACTTAAACGTCTTGTTCTTATCAGCAAGTATGTATTCTAAGACACATTTTGTAGCACACTTGATTCTATTAGTAGTTTATACGAGGATTTCATAAAATATTTTAGAGTGATATTATTATATCCTTTGCGTGGAGACTTAATCAGTTTTCGTATTAGATTTTTTTCTACGTTTTGTCATAAAAAACATTTTAAAACATTATCTTAACTCAATATTGAAATATTTACGATTTACACAACTAGGAAAAATATAACGGCACTATACTATAATACGCTTGATCTACCAATGGATACCCTTTCACACACGTGATAGATGGCCGGAGCATTATTTAGACCGAATTACATCATCTCACATTTTGTATAGAACCGTTATAGGACATAGGTATTGACCTTTGCCAACCCTTTAGGGCGGAATGGACAATGAGTCTAGTTGTGAAATGGAAGAGGGAGGTCAGAAAGAAAACATGGTTATTCAAAGTAGGTATACGTTCACCGTGCTCAAGCCTCAAAAGCTTATAAAGGTCAAGGATAATGCTGAGATGCATTTTTCAGTTTTCTGGCAATTATTTTTCTACTGTTTAAAGACGTGCCGCCAAGCGATTAAGCATTCACCGGAACTTCGACTGTAAAAACTTATTAAGGATATGGGTTTAATTTACACTCTCAAGTTAGCCCGTATTAATAAAAACTACAACTTACTATAAGATATTCAGAGAATTGTCAGCCGAGTAGGTAAATGAGTGCAGCGAAAGAGCTGGTCTTAGGGTGAACATCTCAAAGACGAAGCTCATGGTCATATCTAAGAATACCATTGACTACTTAGACATTACAGTAGCAGGCCGAAAACTAGAAAAGGTGCGCAAATTCACAAAGCTGACTACAAACCTTCGCTAGTCGGAGAGCCACGCGAAGAAGAAGAAGAAAAACTATATAATGCCCATTATTAATTATTTATTCGGCGAGATAACCTAAAAGACATCCTACTTACCTGACAGTCATCTCGCTTTTGCTAAAGGCATTTAATGGCCCTGGAACACTTTATTGTTGCCATTTCTCAAACGCATAAAACTTCTCTGAAATGCGAAATAAATCAATTTTATTTCAGTCCATAAAATTTTTCTTTAATAGAAATTGTTTTGTATACAAAACTATACTTGTAATAACTTTATATCTACATACGTATTTGCTTGGAAAAGTTTCTTTTTTGCGTGTTTCATAAAATTAAATAACGAAACGAATCAAAAAACAAAAAGCCCGCAACCAGATCGCTACTATTAATTTTATTGATTGTAATAAATGTGTCGCAACTTGCAGAAAACAAATCAAACTGATTTTTTTAGCTTGTACTTTTACCATTTGACTACGTAGTAGGTACTATTATATATTCTGTGATTTGACTAAAATTTTACGGAACTTAAGGACCCTTTATTTGCGTGGGCATTTTAATCACTAATGACTAAAAATTGCTTAAAAAACTAAACTATGGAGTTTAGGTTTTACTTTACTCTACATTCTACATCCTACTAATATTATAGCTCGATAGTTTGGATGTATGGATGGATCTTTGTAACTCAATCACGCAGCAACGACTGAACCGATTTGGCCGAAATTTGGCATAGAGATTATAGTCTGGAATAACACAGCCTACTTTTTACTGGAAAATAAGTGAGTTTCCGCGGGAATTAAAAACCTCAATCTATGCTAAAGAAGGCGCGGGCGTCAGCTAACGTCTAGCTACATTGACCGCTGTTATATTTGACCAGGAACAGGCTCCCCAGAACAAAACAGGCAGTTTGGATTTTTGATATATTTATTTTCCGATTTTTACATCGTCCGCGTGGAGGTTTTTAAAAACTCCGCGAGAAAATTTGTCTTTCAAAGATAAAGTATGTCACTCAGTAGCCAAACCAAAAATAACTTCGAACCGTTAGCACTATATCGGTGCGATTGAAGGACAAACAAACACACTTTTGCATCTATGATATTAGACATAATGATATCCATTCAATTTTTCTGTCCTACTTTCGAACAATGAAAACCTTAAGAAAAATAGAAAACCTCGTACCCATTTGTTCACAACATAAAAGTTTTGTTCTAATCCTAACAAATGCATCGCGGTTGGTTAATTGTTACAAAGCATGTGCAAACAATACAAATGGTCAGATGATACGTCAGCTCTAGTTACGTGCACAGATCATTAGCAGCGTTCAGAGATAAGCGGTGAGTGCGGTTAGCGATCGAAGAGTGTATGAAAACGGTAACAGTAATGTTACTTAGTACTTTTTTATTTATTTAATCTATACCAAAACTTAAACTTAAACATATATACATATAAAGGTCGAGCACAAGGACAGTTTGTCTCTAAGGAAGATATTACTTCCAGAACTCTTTTGTTTGCCACCTGAAGCTTGAACATCTTGACTACTTTAGCAAGAAAAATAAATTATTTAACTAAAAGACTACGAAACTTATAATTATTATGATTGTAATTTATTATGTGTCCGTTTCCATTTCGGGTTTTGCACATAATGACCACGCTGGGCAGGCGTGTTGGTCATCGCAGGGCTAGACTGATCGCGCCTATGTCGCTGCTGCCCGACACCGACGTGTGCCAATTGTTCAATCTAGCTAGAATGAGATGGTTATACTGCCATCTGTCGGTCGCCATAGCCTCATCAGTAAACCAGCAGGGGGCATCGCGGGCATGTGAGGTTGACTTTTGGAGCGCTAGATGAAGGTGCGCTCCCTTACCCGCCCTTAACCATAATTATTATTTATTATTTATTATATATAAAAGGAAAAGGTGACTGATTGACTGACTGACTGATCTATCAACGCTCAGCTCAAACCAGGCATCCGCTAAGAATTTTTAAAAATTCAACCCCTAAGCTAAGGAAGAATGTTAAAATAGAGGATTGATAGAATCATTGATATTAATATTAACGCGAGAGAGACACCAACGCAATGTGTACATGCGAAATTACGCCATATTAAAATAGACTCACAAGTAGTTACAAGATTTGGTCAAAAATAATAACACCTCCTTTACTAGACAGCGTCTATTAAGTAGGTGTACTTTTAATTAGTCGGTAAGCTGAAATAAAATTGAAACGAGTGAATACTTTCAAAAGCGGTAGAATGAAAACGAGCTGTGAAAGTAACATTTTAGTAGTTATGGTGAAAAGTGGCTGCGATAGAATTTTCTAAAGGTTTCCCGTAACGGTCTAATTTCCACGCTCTTTACAAACAAAGGCGGCGGGAAAAAAATCAAATAGTTGCATTTTCCGCTCGTTCAAGTAGTAGAAAATGCGAGACATTATTTTACAAGTAAATGCTAATGATAATATAATGTGTTAGCGGAACTTATTTTACGATTGTAATGCTGTGTTTTTATAGGTGTAGTACTTTTACGTACTAAACCGTAGTAATTTTATTACTACGACATATTTCTTCGTTTTGCACGACAGAATCTACTATTAGGTAAGTACAAAACGAACTCTCCCCTTTCTTTAGGATCCATTCATAGTTCTACTAATAATTTTTATAGTTCCCTATTGTTCATTGTGAACATGTAAAATATATAAGTAGATATCATTTTCAACAGAAAAACGAGACAGATTTATTTTAGGACATAATATTTAAAAAACAAAAAAGAGCAGGTTCTCAATTCGACGCGTATTTTTGAAGTGAAAACTTCTTTAGGCGCGTTAAGCACTTTTTTGGGTGAGCAAAAAACATGGATTTCGCGTCATCGTCAATATCGTCACCTGTTGATATGAGATTTCAGTAAGCGTTCAACATTTTAGACGTTCCCAAGCAACCTTGTATAGCGCAGCGAGCAGGCAGCCGCTTTCTTTATCGTTTAATGTATGATGTCGCAGGTTCGAATCTCACTCACGAAATCGTGACAGTGTGCTTTTCTTATTTGTTTTTAATTATAAGCAAATCTAGTTTCAAATCTATTCACAAAAAAAAATTGGCACTCATGCCAATTTTTTTTGTATCTTGTTTTATCCTTTGTCTAAAGTTCGAGCAAGTTGAAGAACGCTCTATAGATCTCCAGTTGAGATGGCTGGCAGCGTTGCGGGAGTACTTTGTGTCAGCCTTAATTATCACAACATAAAAGTGACTTAAGAACACCAACACCACACCAACAGAGTTGCTCATACGAGTACAATCCGACAAAATCAGGACGACGACGACACGATGCCGACGTAGCATAGCTCTTAGAGTACAACTATGAAATTAAAAAATCTACCGGCTACACATAATCATGATACACGACATCTCACTGCCATCGATCACCCGCGCAATTTTCCAGCCTCAGCCCAAATCTGGCCCTTGTCGAATTGCTCTGGCGTGTTAACGTTCACTACATTGATTTATATTCCGATTTTTATGCCATTGTGATTCTACTTTTAAACGATTTTCATAAAATATGAAACTTCAACGTTCCGCTTCCATCGTGGACAGCGAAACAGCGAAGAAGCATTATACCAAAATAGTATGCGTGAATATTTTATAGGTCTTTCTACAGGATAATTCTTCTTATTTATGGATTCATAAATATAAGAAGTTTGCGAGAAAAAGAAAAAAATCGCTTTTATTCTTCTAACTGACTTCTAGTCGGTTTGATGAAGCCAAACATCAATTGAAAATCTCCTGTATTTTGCATCTAAAAAGATTACGTCGATGTCTAATAAAATGTCTTCATTTACATTTTAATGCAGATTAGAATTTATTTCAGTCAGAAAAAAAATCTAAACTAGCCTCACAAATCACAATATGTACGATGCATTATGCTTTTAAAAATAGTAAAATTTTAAAAACGCAAAAAAGATGGCGGCACGTCTTTGACAATAGAGTTGTAATAAGAAGACCTTGTTCAACATCCCTCTACGCACCAAAAAGTAACTGATAAAAATAGATCCTCGCAGTCATATGGTAAACCTTAGGTCCTTAGGGACTTAAGCAATAGGCAAAAACACTCAAAATGGTTTTATGTGTAGTTGCTCAAGCGGTAAATATATTTCTATCTAACACCATAAATATTCACACTGGATGCGTAAAATTAGGCCATTACTTCCCATGCCTCGTAGAGGATATATGGTCTATCCCCGTTATTGGTTTAATATCATTCTAACCCCGATGGCTTACGCGTAAACTCGTAATGGCACACAGGGGTTAGATGGGAACCGGTCCGGATAAAAAATCGGCAGTATTTTAAATCATTAAGGCTTACTTCTGCAACCGAAATGCTCTTTTAAACATTCATCTAGGTCACCTGATATTAAGTGATTACCGCCACACATGATCATCTGTTGTGGGATTGCCTAAAACTATCTGTCTTTGTACACTGTTATGGTTGCATTTTAACCAATAGGCAGAGAGTATCAGTCAATCAGAGTCAATTGCGCTTGTCACTCATTACAAATCGACATTTTCAAACAAATCTCACACAGCGGATCACGAAGAGTCTGTTTGTCGCCCCTTGAATACTACATAGTTTTGAGGAAATACAGCGGTTGAAAAACGTGGCTAAAATGACCTGGACGGAAAGCTGAAAAATTTCTGCAATCCAAGCTGTGAGCTGACGTATAAATTCGTCGTGTTTACAGTTTCTCAATACAAAAACAGTTACAACGTCAAAATTCCTTGGTTAAGCAACGCTTATGCTTGGCAATGGTGAAATTTGCACTAAGAGAGCTAACTTCGTGACTCCAACGTGCTTCTCAAATTTTTAAACGATAACCTATTTGTAACCCAGGCAATGGCTTATAAATAGGTTATAGTTAATTTTTAATCTTCCATTAAATCTTATTGTGTATTTTCCGTTTTATACCTACAAATTCCCATATTCCGTGTTCGCAGTTTCCACATTCGTAGCGAAAATATTTTCAAAAATAAGCTTGCCCTCAGAAACCCTATTTTAAGCCGATATATAAGATTTCACGTAAAGTACTTGGAGTAGCAGTTGTGTTGTGCCAATTAGGTGTTCCCAGGTGACAACTCCGAAGCAACTAGCCCGAATTATCTGCTTAAGGCTCTCTACACGGAGATAGAGACACTGGAAATGTATACAATAATTTTAGGGTTCAGGGAATTTAATTTAAAAAAGTGCAAAACATGTTTGACTTATTATGTAGTTTTTCGTTAGCGATGCAGCTTCTTTCTCAGCTGTGAATTTTCACTCTAGCAAAATTCATTTACATCACGATTTTTATGTCAATGAGTATAATGTTATCGGCGCGGCGGCAAATTGAACTTCATTTAATTGTATATTGTAAAAATACAAAATACTTTTATATTTCAAAGAAAAATCCTTAAATTAAACTTTAATGATAAGCCTATTATTTTAGTATACGCCTAATAAACAAAAACATATTTAAAAATAATAATATTCAATCGTTTAGTAATTCCAAAAAGACAAAATGGCGTTCATCTTGAATCTAATTCAATCTTACCCGAAGCGAATAAAATTAGTAAAACTAGCATCATAAAACGGTACCGCCTAGATAAAATACTCCAAAAAACGTTATTACAGAAGATACCTCGAGCCAATAGACGTCGTCGTGTAAATATTAAAGTTTTTCGAGAAATGAAGGTAGGTTGTAGGTACCCACTATCCTGTCCAGCGTCTTTAGCGCGACAGTTTTATGTGTTATCCCGTAAATGCCTCGCTCGGGACGCTGTAAACATCTACGGGTAAAGTTTAAACGTCAACCCTACAAGATCACCGCCAGCTAAAGTTATTAGGGTCCTTGAGACCCTCGCAAGTGGTATTTAATTTTTGTCTCCAACAATGTAAGCCCTTTTTTAAGGTTCCGTAGTAAAACAAGGAACCCTCCTGTGTCTGTCTTTTCGCCTGTGTGACACAGCTATTTTAATTGGGTTTCTGCCGGGGCATTTTAGGATAAATTGAGTATCTAAATGTCCAAATACTGTTCAATTGTTGACCAAACATAAGGCAATTTTTTTATTTTATTAGTTATGTACACATAAAACATCATTAAAAATAATAATAGATGAAGTGGACAAAGATGAAACACATATAAATATTATAAATTAACTTAAATAAATAATAAATAAAAACTGCCGGCCTTAGAAGCAATCTCTTCCAGGCAAAGTTGCAGAGTTTCGTTGTTGTTGCATTTTATTCAAAAACTACTACACATATTATACACGACACATAAGTCAATGAACCAGTACTTAGTAGTACTTGCTACTTACTCCGCTGACTCTATGACCCAAAGAAGATCTTGGCCTCCCGACACTCGAAGCTGCCACTTATGCCTGTCCTGCGCTAATCAGGTCTATCTAAATTGACCTGATTAGCTAATGAAAGGCATGTTTCACTTCTACATCTGAAAGCCCTTTCAGAGGCTTTCAGATGTAGAAGTGAAAGACGAAAATAAAATTCTACGCACTCGACTCGAGTAGGAATTTGTAATGTATCGGTATGTTATAATTTTTGGTTATAATTTATGATAAGAAGCATGACTAAGGTACCCTAACGTGACCCTATACGTGTTCTGGCACGCACTTGACCGGTTATTTACTGGTCTCATTTCCGGTGTCGCTGATGTTAATAATCTTTGAATGGATTTTTTACGATAAAAGCCCCATAGTTTGGTAAACCAGGATGGGTCAGTGATTATTTTAACTTTTTTTTCTGTGATCGAAGGTATTTAATACACAAGCCAAAATTTGACTTATTTTCAACTGTATCTCTGTAAGAATACCTATATAAAAACTAAAAAGATGATTTCTAGTTTCTAGTTTCATCTAAATATGACGTCTCATCAGCAACCCACCAACGGTTCACAAGTCACAACTAAGCGCATGTGGAGCTCTCAGAGAAGGAATAGTCCACCACACTGACCCAATACAAATTGGCAGACTTTACACATCTTTGAGAACATTATGGAGAACTCCGTTGTGAATGTTTCCTCACAACGTTTTCCTTCACCGTTGAAGCATGTGCATATTTAATTTTCACAGCAGGTTCAGTTTCAATAAGTCAGCCTTGGTGAGCCATGTTTGGCACCCTTGCGTTAGTATGGGGGAGATGTATCATGATAATGTTGTTTACATTGAAACTATCCTTTCTTCTACTTCGTATTACTCTTCCTATTACTCTTACTAGTAACGTCTTCAGCGGCAGATGTGATTTGCCTCTTTGATTTCGATTTGATTCACGAGCATTCGCCACTTCTCCCTGCTGGCCGACAGCCTGGTACACTAGTGCAATGAGTGCAATGGACCACTCACAGCAGATTTATTTTGGTCGGTCCATCGCAAGTAGGTACCTATCTAAGTATGTTCTTATTAGTTTGTCAAATGAAACCACAGAGCCAACAATATCAAAATGCACTTAGCAAACCACTCGAAGGCATATAGCTTATATTAATTGGGCCAAACAAGGTTTGTAGGTGAATTAGCATAATGTGTTGTGGGCCATTGGGCGATGTTTATCAGTGCTGAGCATTTGTATGTAAATAGGTTGGACCTGTAGCAGACCTCCGCCGCAAAATCGGACTATCGAAAACGCCACAATTTAATGATTTTGGAAATATTTCGTAGTCTAAGCTGTCACTGGAAGAATCTATATACGCTTCCTCTTTTTTCTCTTCTCCTTCTTTTTTAAGGAACTTCCCATCTGATTAATAGTGCCCGTGACACTTTGCAACATCGCAGTCCCGTCATGACCACGTTCCATGTAACTTGCACTAAAAACCCACATCATGGATAGTACCCGCGTTTTTATATCTACCATCGTAGGTTTTACACTCAGGCTGCAGCGCCACGTCTCCTTAACACGACCGGTTTTAGCCTCACATAGTGTGTAGGTCTTATAAAGAACTGCTGTAGAAATGATCCTATGGAGAACAGTCAGTACATTATAATTACGCCTACTATGACTTACATGTGAAACTGAAGCCAAACTGCATGTTCTAACCGGTAGTAAATATCATTCGTCTATGGTTCTAACAGAGTTATGACTTCTCTTAGCCATACAGTAGAGGTGTGCTATAGACCTTATAAATCGCGATTGTTGCTCACATCTCACAGACGATAGTCCTGATTATTTGTTGCATTAATAACGTCGATTGAATAGGTATTTCCGAGCTGACACGTTTGATTGTGACAATTAAAATACCTACTTTGATATTACGCATCCACTCTAGGCATTATTTTATCAATGTTCTACAATTTACGCACAAGAAATGTCGGCTTGCGGCCATCTTAAATTTTTGCTGGCATACTAATTGACACAGTTCTCTTCTAGAATGAAAGGTGTGGCTGGCCAAGTGCGCACTGACTGACTTTACACACCTGAGAACTTTATAGAGAACTCTCAGGCATGCAGGTGTCCTCACGATCTTTCCTTCGCCGTAAAAGCATGTGATAATTATACAATATGCACATGACTCCATAAAGCATCCAAAACTCGAGACGTGGCTATAACCCTCCAAAACTCCTTTTGCGGGCAAAATATTATTGATTATATTATTATTATTATTAGGGGTGCCATACAGATCGTCCCATACTAGAGGCCACCATAAAGATTGTCTCTTTGTTTACAATCACCTGTATGCATTCTGAAAGACACCAATAAAGTGTATAAGTACTTTTATGACTTCCGCCCGTTCTACATCTAGCTGAAGAATCGGGCGAACGATTGAAGATTGCATCACAATATTACTTAACCCTTAACTGACCTTTATAATTTGGTCAATAAAACAAAAGCTATCCAAAATTTGGAATTTCCCTGACAAAAAATCTAACGGATTACGCGACCAAAAACACAAAAGTCTAGATAAAGTCGATCTAACGTAACAGGGGAGAGGGAACAAAAGACTTTATCCAGACTCTTTTTGCTGACAGGCTGGAATTATTATTGCATTTCGCAAAATCACCCAAAGGAAATTACAAAGAATAAAATAATGTCGTGCACTGTACTATCTTCTAAACGTTTGTCGCATTCATCTCTATGTAGTCAAAGAAATACTAGTATTAAATGTAATGCAAAAGATGCGGTATTCTGGTATTTCTTTATTCTATCAATTTTATGAACAGCAGTACATACAGAACGAAAATCTGATTCGATGCAAGAGGATATTGTGTAATGATAATGAAGGATGTATGTATTATATAACTGGTACCGGACAATAGAATACAAATGTTGTATCTTGCAGGACAGTATAAGAAGCTATAGCCAACACTAAGCTCTTCGGTCCGGTTGCAGAAACAAATCTGTATTACTCCCGAGTCCCGATTCTGTACATTATAATTTAAGCAAGACACCAAACTTGTTCCCGGGGTTTTGATCACAGTAAAATGATCATACAGTTCAGAAACACTTGTGCTTACGCAGACATGCAGTGTAGCTTTTTGAGGAAATGAGTGACTGATATAATTCACATATTAAATTTTACCAAACGTTGAGTTAACAGTGGAATCTGTGAATAACGGCTATAAATTATAGACGTATATTCTTTACTTACCAGTGTACTAGACGAATGGGTCTAAAATATAAAGTGATGACGTGAAACTGTGCATGAATATGTGTGTGGTGGGTACATATTTCAGTAGCAAATGATATAAACTCCAAGCCATATTTTAATGGTTTGTGCAATCGAGTTTTTCTAATAGTTTATGGTGGATTTTATTAGACTTTATTCAAATTATCAAACAGAGTGCTTTCGAACAGAGTGCTTTCGAATTGTGAAGCGAATCCACCATAGGATTGTACTTATATAAAATTGAGCTTTATAATATCTATTTATATAATACCCCAAATGTTATCCAATATATTAAAATCGCCAGATTTGAGTGGGCTGAATAGAACAATGAACATGTTCAACGTATAAATGACCATCAGCCACCAAAGAATTCAAAGAAACTGATGTTGTCGCGCCCAGATGGTCGTAGGAGTATTGTTGTTTAGAAGCGAGGGCAAGTAATAGAAGAGTTGGCAGGATTTGAAATGTATTAAATCTGACAAGCCGGCTGCAGTTGTCCGTCCGGTTTTTACTATGTTTACAGAACTATATGATAGCTCAACTGTGGTCCCGACTATCGCACAGTGAGCTCCGGATATAAATGTTAATTTCCGAGTCCATTGTACAACTTTCCGCAATGAGTTTGCAGAATAAATTATAAACGAGCGTAATACATGTGCAAAGAGCTTTAGATACCGTCGCCCCGACGCATTGTTAGCGCGGCACGCTAATTAGGCAATAAATATTTAATTTTTAAACGTACTACCAAATTCAACGTGAAACTATCAACCCATTAAGGGTCTAACTACTTAGACCTAGACCTAGTAACTACAGCTAGCCCAACATTTTTGGTCGAGTTAAGTGGATAAAACCTTACAGTTGTCGTTATGTGTAGCACCAAAGTGAATCTATAACAATTATAATAATATATTTATGTATAAATATCAAATCGCTTGGAGAGTCTAAGCACACGAGTAAATATTCCGAACAGAGAGGAAGCTTCCTAACAAGGTCGAAGAAGTATACCTATTCTGCTAGGGTTGTCACCTGATGCATGTCAACAATTTAAGGAAAAAATAAATATATTTTAAAGTTTGTATAATTATGTATAATTTCAGTTATATTCTGAACTTGAACAAAAAATACTTAAATTAACAAAAATATAAAGAAACGATTTTTTTTAATGAACATCAGTATTTTTGCCATAACTTCACATTTAATGTTGTTTCACAAATAATTGCACAGGGAAGCCTTAATATCGATTTTGAACGAAATCTGATGAATAACAAAGAATTTCAATATGGCGGTGACTTTTAAAATTTTGGCATCCATTTCCTCTTTCTTGACCCCAGGGAAGCCCAAATATGGATTTTGAACAAAATCGGTCGAATAACAAAGAATTTCAATATGGCGGTGACTTTTTATAATTTTGGCATCCATTTCCTCTTTCTTGACCCCAGGGAAGCCTAAATATCGATTTTGAACGAAATCGGTCGAATAACAAAGAATTTCAATATGGCGGTGACTTTTTAAAATTTTGGAACCCATTTCCTAATTCTTGACCCCAGGGAAGCCTAATTATCAATTTTGAACGAAATCGGTCGAATAACAAATAATTTCAATATGGCGGGGACTTTGTAAAATTTTGGAACCCATTTCCTAATTCTTGACCCCAGGGAAGCCTAAATATCGATTTTGAACGAAATCGGTCGAATAACAAAGAATTTCAATATGGCGGTGACTTTTTAAAATTTTGGTATCCATTTCCTCTTTCTTGATCCAAGGGAAGCCCAAATATCGATTTTAAACGAAATCGGTCGAATAACAAAGAATTTCAATATGGCGGTGACTTTAAAAATTTTGGAACCCATTTCCTAATTCTTGACCCCAGGGAATCCTAAATATCGATTTTGAACGAAATCGGTCGAATAACAAAGAATTTCAATATGGCGGTGACTTTAAAATTTTGGCATCCATTTCCTCTTTCTTGACCCAAGGGAAGCCCAAATATCGATTTTAAACGAAATCGGTCGAATAACAAAGAATTTTAATATTATTTATTAATTAATTTAATACGTACCTATACGTATAAAAAAGTACTTACTTCTCTTTATCTCTCAGACATAAAAAAAGGAAATGTCCTTATTGTCTTTGGGTTGTTTTAAACAAACTGTGCAAGAGTTTGGCATTTTTACACTAAGTACACAAATAAATCTAAATCACTCACTCTTCGTCTATTTATTTCCACTAAACGCACGACCGTCAGCCCTTACGTTCTGACCCTGAGTGGACCGGTTTGACCCTGAGCGGCGTGTCGGTGAATGTGTCGGTGAGAGCTCACGCACACAGCGTTGCGCTATGTATGGGTGAGCCCGCCGCGAGCCGTTTGTATGTAGCTTCCACTCTGTTACCTTACTCGTGTGGTCTAAGTAAACTTTAACCGACGAATAAGTTTGACGTTTTGACATTTTTTGTAATGACGGTTAAACTTTACGTGGGGATGGGTTATAGACCCTTAGTAGTTCGTAGTTCAATAAGTTTGGTATCACACCTAAATCTGGGTGGTCGTTATCACATAAGACACAATAAAACTAAAATTCATCGAAATTCGGTCGGCCTGAGCGATTCCAGAAGATTTTAAACCTTACGTGGGGATGGTCAAATAGACCCTTAGTAGTTCGTAGTTCAATATGTTTGGTATCACACCTTAATCTGGGTGTTCGTTATTACATATGATCTTAACTTACTTAAGATCTTAAAATTAGTGTTTGAATATTAGTATTCAATTCGATGCTTTAATACGGGTAGACTAAGTAGGTATGTCACGCTCTCTTTAAACATTTCTGTGGTGGTGTGTGGTGCGGGTTGTTACGTTCCCTCAAATATGGTCGAGCGAAGCAATGGCTGGATCATGCGTCATGCTCGTGAACGGGTGCCGCCGGCGGGAATGGGGCTACTTTCTGTCTGCCCGTCTTTGACATGAATTGAATTGTAGTACATTTTGTGGAAATGTCATATTCTATTCTAACAAAGATGCACGGGTTAAATCAGCTTGGAATCCAGCTGCCCACAAGATAGTATAAAAACTTATTACAATGTAATAGCTACTTATTAATATTGTAAAATGATTATTTTGAAAAGAGCAACTGCTGAGTTTCTTGCCGGCTCTTCTCAGCAGAATCCGCTTTCCGAACCGGTGGTAGAATCTTGACGTGTCATAAGAGCCACAGGTTGGCCTACATGAAATAAATAATTTTGAATTTTGAATTGAATTATAACACAATAAAACTAAAATTCGTCGAAATTCGGTCGGCCTCAGTGATTTCAGAAGATTTTAAACCTTGCGTGGGGATGGTCAAATTGACCCTTAGTAGTTCGTAGTTCAATATGTTTGGTATCACACCTAAATCTGGGTGGTCGTTATCACATATGACACAGTAAAACTAAAATTCATCGAAATTCGGTCGGCCTGAGCGATTCCAGAAGATTATTATATAAACTAACTATCTCGAGGTCGGCTTGTTTGCGAAGTAAACAACTTTCATTTACGGAACAAACTAATCCAGAGTTTATGCAAGGGACGCCTTAATTTTAGTTAAAGGTATAATAGCATCTGTGATCAGTTTGCTGCATAAACTGTTGTTTAGACTTGGAAATATCTAGGAACCTCTCTTACTATGGTTCTTTGCTATAGTAAATTTACTGTAACTGAGGAATTTTAGTTTTTTGTTTTGTACGAGGTATTTAAGAAAGTTCAACTTACGACGTGAGTAAGTTCTTTTTGAATAGGGTATTAATTACTTAGACAATAAATTGAAGTTATAATATACAACAAAAATCAAACTTAAAACTTGATTCCTGTACATATAGCTTGTAGCACTTGTGAAGAATCTCGACTCTAGCACCGGTTCGGGAAGCAGTTTCATTCATTCATTTGTTGATTTTATCATTCAATTATCAGTAGTTTTGTTAAAAAAGTCTAACAAGAAACTCAGCAGTTGCTCTATTCAAAAAAATGTGAAAACCACGATGAGTTACGCTAAACTTATAATGAAAATGCAAAAAAATATTGAGTGCCCGAGTTTAAGATAATATTTTGCGGGGCATAATATTTATTATCGACCTTTATTAAAATCCTCTTGGTCATAAAAATCGTGAAATCTGCCCATAAATTATGCAAAAGGCCATTTAGCGGTTTAAAGTCGACAAAAAACGAATTACGGGAGCGCACGGCACAAATTTTAACGCTAGGCAAGGCTAGGCAAACTCCGTTTCGTAAATTAAAAGTAAGCAATGGACGATACGATCCAGCAATAAGGCCTAGTCTACACGCAGCGGTTGCAATCCGATCCGGTGTCAGATAAATTTGTATGTGCTTGTATCTTGCATGATAAGCACGCAGTGGATAATTTCATCTACCTATTTGATGAAATTAAATAAGAGAAACATATTATTGAATCCAGTTTGCTGATTGAATAAGAGGCAATACTTGTTTTCTCTTCAAAATGTAAAATTTAGAAGAGCAGCTTAATAAATATAAACAGCGATTTCATCACTCACCTACGGTTTATCAGTGAGATATTCTGGGTATAACGAAAATCATGTGCCGCTCAGTCCAGTGACAAAGACGAGAAATTGTAGAAGAGTAGGTATTTGAGGTGTAACGATTTTCCTAAAAACGCGACAATGACAACCAACGCTAAAAGTCTAATAACTTTAAAACTACTTAATTGATTTTGTGTCTAGCTACTAGGTGTACACTGCCGCACTCTAAAAGTGCGACAGTGGCCCCCAACGTAGTCTTGTCCTCTCTCTAAATTTGTCCACCCCTAAAAGTGCGACAGAGGAGCAGCTTGTATGAAACCGGACCCGAGTGCGACCGGACTATGTACCTCATGGAAGATTAAACCGGTGAAATTGCCATTAATCCTGATAGTTGCCGCTCATTTGGCTGGGAAACTCTGCGGGTAGTACCGGTCTAGGTATTCTGGATATTAATAATCTAAGCTGAATATATTGTACGACATAATTTAAGGAAAATGGTTGCACTGTGTCAAAGCAAAAGATAAGTAGGTCTTTCCAAGTATAATCTTCTTAACTAAATGGAACGTAAATTATAGTCCACACTGGTGCACAAAGGTACTATTTTCAACCGTCTCTTTTACAAAAAAAAAAACAGTAAGTATGTATATCTAACCTAGGTTACTTTTATTTCGGAAAACCAAAAATTTTAAACAGTTCTGATTCAAAAACCTCAGACGACGTCGGGGGCATAACCTAGCAACTATTCATGACAAGATAGCCCTTGTTGCGATTTCACCCGATGGTAAGTGACGATGTAGTACACACTAAGTAACGCTCAGACTAACTTGCAAGAGAGTATGGAATTTTCATTAAATACCTTTAATACAACCACGCTGCCATCTGTCACAAGTGGAGGGCTGTGCAACTCCAACACAAGGAGATTAACGACAACTGATGTTCACATCATCACAGCGCCTATAACCAATCTGTTAGGAGTGACCGATTGAGCAGAGAATAAGAAGAAAACCCTAAAGCCGGCTTTTCACTATGGGATGTAATATATATTAGATCCCAAAATATAAATTACATCCCGCGATTGACGTTTACACTATGTGATATATTTTATCGAGCAGTTCAGTTGCAATCTTCATTGATCCGCCAATCGAATAACGTGGCCGCGGGTCGCAGGGGCATGAACGGTGTGCGGGGTGCGGAAGATATATTATATCCTTGAAAATATCGCTCGGTTGGTCGAAAAAAATGTTTATAGTTTGGGATATCATATATATTATATTCAAGTGTAAAGAGTTCCATTTCAAAGCAAGGTTAGCGATATTAATGTATATCTCAGGATATAGTATAAATATGTTATATCCCATAGTCAAAAGCCAGCTTAATTCATGTATTTAAATTTTAATAAGCACAATGACGCCTGAATTCATAATTTTTCCCGACAATATGGCCCTGTAATCGTAAACTGGATGGAAATTCCATAGAGTATACGGTTACAAGGCTTTACATCTACTCTGAGAGCAATGCTCTCGGAGATCTCATAGTAATGTCTGTGAATACGAGTGTGAGAATACACGATGAGTCAAGCCATTCGCTATTGTGGAGAACGCCTTCTGCACTTGATAGTTCTGTACATATTAGAGTGCAAGCTTCTAACCGCATTTCTGTTGCAGTTTTTAAACCTGCAAATGCCTGCGTGTTATTTCGTTACAATGTAAGGGAATCCTAACAACTTTTTCCCTCACTGCTAATACGTATTGTAGTATCAATTTATGCAACTCTGATGACAATAAAATTATGTGGACCGTCGAAGGTGGTGTGATGAGTTGATGACGGATTTGGGCGGAGGCCATAGCGTCTCATATCCTCCTCTTATCATAGAGACAAGTCAAAGGAGATTTCCTTTCCTGAATTTCTCTTTTGACTTGTCTCTATTATTTCCGTATACATGTGAGACTGTACTGCGAAGTAGAGTATAAATGTATCAGAAAGGTTAGTTTGATTTATTCAAAGTACACTATCCTCAGCTTTAAAAAAAATATATACAAATAATGTTAGAATAGAATAGAATAGAATAGAAATATTTTTTATTCAAATAAACTTTTTTACAAGTGCTTTTGAATCGTCGATGTGTCTAACACTGGTTCGGAATACCCTTCCTGCCGAGAAGAACCAGCAAGAAACTCGGCGGTTGCTATTTTTAAGACATGTAGAATCCACGCTCAAGTACGGCATCTTATTCTGGGGAAATTCTGTCGAACGGGAAAAAGTATTTAAAGCTCAAAAAAGGTGTATAAGAGCAATTCGGAATCTGCATTGGACAGACAGCTGTAAGCCGCATTTCAAAGAGCTTCAAATTTTAACGTTCCCCTCTCTCTTCATTTATGAGACAGCTGTTTTTGTCCACGGCAACCTTTCGTTGTTCAAAAACATGAACAACAGTAGGCACCCGTTAAGGTTACGGGCTCGACCTTCAAAAACCGCAAAAATGCGGAAAAGCATTTTCTGTCTCTCAATTCATATTTATAATAAAATATCAAGTGACATAAAAAAACTAAATATGACTAATTTTAAAAAATCATTAAAGACATTTTTAATTAATAAATCATATTACTCAATTATGGAATTCCTGGACGATAGAAACATCTAAACAATAATTTCTTAATTAAAATATCTTTTAAAGCATTATTAAATGACTAATAAATAACCTTAGAATGACACAATGTATTGACATCTTAGGATTGCTTGTAAAGTTAGAATAAGAATTATTATTAAATATTATTTTTGCATGCCTATCCGGCAGATTGTAAGGACTTTTATCATAATGTAACACCTTTGTACTACTCAATCTGTGCAAATAAATAATTTGAATTTGAATTTGAATTTGAATTTGACAAGCTTACAATACAATAGATACTACACTAGCGGCACGCTATGATGGCCGGTTTGACACATTACAATAGTGATGTGGAATGTCAATTTATTCTCGAACAAAAAACAATTAAGTTTTGTTTTTGTACCTGATTAAATAGGTTTAATAAAACAAAAATGTATATGTTTATTTAATTTATTTGAACGAACTGAATATTTGAATGAAAATGAATATACATACTTTATATGCACACAAGAAACATATGAATACAAAAGATACCAAAAAAGGTGCCACAAAAGGCCATAATTAATCAGATTCGTCCATACTACTATTTTCACTGTCGTCACTGCTATCATCACCTACATTAATAATTATATGTTCGTTTTCTATAATATTATCTATTTTCACATCTCTTTCATAATCTTCCCTTATTAATTTAACAGTTCTATTCACAACCTTTTCCCAGTCTCCTTTAGTCACATGTTCACAAGCTTCTTCTAATAATTTTAGCATTTTTTTTGTGGTAAATGGGGGTTCTGTATTGTGTCTTGCAGCATATCCCTTAATTTGAGCCCACACCAACTCAATCGCATTATACTCACAATGGTAAGGCGGTAACCGTATAACTCTGTGCCCATGTTCTAATGCTATTTCGTCAATGACGTATCGGATCTTGGTTGGTTTGTTTTCTTTTAAAAGACGTACTAATTCCGCTTTTAACATATTCATGTTTGCATCTACGCCATTTTTACGAAGCCATGCGACGATATCAGCTTTCTTTTGGGATTGGGCAGGTGGCTTGTCAATTTGCATCGAGTGGTATGGGGCGTTGTCCATAATTATAATAGATGGTTCAGGGAGGCTACACAACATTGAGGTAAACCATTCAGTAAACTTTTCTCCATTCATGTCTTCATGATAGTCTCCAGTGGTTTTTGACGCAAAAGCCATGAGAGAACCTTCGACAAACCCGTTGATGGTTCCGGCGTGACAAATTATAAGTCGCGATCCTTTTCCTACAGGAACTTTGGAAGTAGATGCTGCTGTGTCATCGTTCCAAGAACGGCCTACAGTATGGTTAGCATTAAGCCATGTTTCATCCAAGAACACAACATTTTGCCAATTTTTGATTTCTTTCACTTGCCGTAAAAAAGTATACCTTGCCATCGCTATATCAAATCTTTCCATCAATATTTTGCGTAGTTAAAGAACTTTCCCCACCGAAGAATAATCCAGCTTCCTTCAGTGAATGCACCAACTTTTTTCTTGTTGGATACTCCTTCTGTAAATAGTAGCCGTAAAAATGTCTTCGGATAGCATCGGCATCAAAGCTATCGATGCCTACGACTGGTTTTGCTCGTTTTCTCTTTTTTGGTGTGTGAAGTTTATTTTCTTCTGTGCCAGTCTCGCCATATTTTTTTTTAGTTATCCGTCTAACAGTTCGTTGTCCAATATTAAGCGCATCAGCTACGCGTTCAACCACTGACGTTATAGGTAAAATTGGCCCTCCATTTTGAGCTTCACGATCGAAATAGTTACGAAGGCGTATTACGAACTCACGTGTCTGACTATTTAGAACAGTTCTCTGCGTACGTTCGGTCATATCGACGAAATCCACAACAAAGGGCTTGAACAGAGTCCAAATTAACGAGCAAGGGTCAACAGTAATGCAGTATCAATATTTGAAATCCAAAGCCAGGTCAAAACTATATCACAATCGCATTGCACTGACAGTTTATACTTTTCGAAGCAACGTCAATTCGAAACTGCTTTGTTTTGCATTGAGCATTGACGCGAGTTTGCCGGAGGTAGTAGTTGTGCTAGCCAGCGATCCTATGTGACGATCGTATTAGATTCCATTTTTAAAAATTTTCAATTTAGAAAACCAAATGCCGAGTTGTGGTATATATCATATAAAAATAAAAATTTTACCTTTTGTATGAAACAGCTGATATTTTTTTGCGATTTCAGAGGTTTGTCCACATAGTGAAAATTGTTCATATTCACAAGTACATTCACCCCTTAAATGGTGCAAACTGATTTTTCTACACTTGTATACATTTTAGAAATCAATTTAATAAATAAATTTTGAGTCCTAAACCTAAAACTACATTCGATAAAATTTATGAATCTCTGCACATCACTATCGTCAATAAAGTAATACAATTATTTCCTTCAAAGTCGTTATCAATTAATACGGAACTTCATGAGCGGACAAACGTCAAACCGGCCATCATAGCGTGCCGCTAGATTATGCTATGTATGCAGTGTTTCCACAATGAGGGGAAGTTACAAAAATACATACTACTTACAATTCAATACATATTAAGAAGGCAGACAAAATAGCCTCATTCTCGCCGGTGGAACCCGTTCACGAGCATGACGCATGACCCAGCCGTTGCTTCGCTCAACCATATTTGAGGGAACGTAACAATGTTAAATCTTTTATCCTAATGTCAAGTGTATGGAGCTGTAGAGCTGCAACTTATGCAGCGTCTGGCATATTATTTTCATAGGTATTTTTAATCAGTGGTTAGTTACTGCAGTACAGTTTTGAATTGTATACAATACAATATATTCGAATTTGTTCCTCACTCCTCTATAGTAAGCGGATTGTTGCATGCATTTAAGGAACAACGCATCATTATGAACTGTTTAGTTCGCAATAGAATTTGAGGTTGTACTTACACCAACTTGAGAGACAAGTTTTACTGAGACGAAACTTAACTGTATTATGCGTGGTAGATAATTCACACATTCGCACATTTACAATCGATACAACACATGCAACTTCCAAACTGTACTTATTTACACATTGTAATTGCTATTTTAATTCTAGTTGCACGCCTAACCGGGATGGGAATCCCTTCATAATCCTGAAATTAGAAACTGTTTCGAGTAAGTTAAATTAACAAAGTTTTTTGATATTGCGCCAAAGCATATTTGAGTGAAAGGACTCTGGAGAACTTCATTTAGATATCAAACATTCTTTCTAATTAAAATACCTACTTGGAATCTCGTAATTTAAAATTGTTCTTCCCTGCAATTCTCCCAACGACTAAAATAATGATGGCTATGATATTCATATGGATATAGCGAGGATAAACAAAGCATGCTCCTGCAAACTATTAGTGATGAATAATATTGATTCCTGAGATCATGCATTAGCAAAAAGCTCGCGAAAATATAATTATAATTGTGTGTCTCACAGATGTTACGCCATCTACCCGACGCCAATAAAACTATGCGAAGAACACTTAAAACATTACTTTTACTCGTGAACGGGTCCGCCGGCGAGAGTGGGGCGGGGCTACTTTCTGTCTGCCCGTCTTAACATGAATTGAATAATTGTAGTACGTTTCTTTTTTTTTGGAACTTCCCCTCATTTTGGAAATATTATATTTTATTCTAACAAAGTTGCATGTGTTAAATCGGCTTGGCATCCAAATGCCCACAAGATAGTATAAAAAACTTATTACAATGTCTATTACATTGTAATAAGTTTAACTTATTACAATGTCTATTACATTGTAATAAGTTTAACTTATTACAATGTCTATTACATTGTAATAAGTTTAACTTATTACAATGTCTATTACATTGTAATAAGTTTAACTTATTACAATGTCTATTACATTGTAATAAGTTTTTTCATAATAATATTGTAAAATGATTATTTTAAAAAGAGCAACTGCTGACATTCTTGCCGGCTCTTCTCAGCAGAATCCGCTTTCCGAACCGGTGGTAGAGTCATGACGAGTCATAAGAGCCACAGGTTGGCCTACGTGAAATAAATAATTTTGAATTTTGATTTTTTTACATCATTTTATACAAAAATGGATTTTGATACTAGAAATAAATAAATATGGCGAACCGGGAACAATAAAATACGATATTTCGTCGATTTCAACAATAAAAACCCCACTTGTAATCCCAGTAACGCCATCTAGGATAATTTTTAGCGTTATTTAATTTATACAAAGAGTTAGCAATCATTTCTTCTCAATAATCTTTGACCTAAAGACAGGCGGACTAGTTCGAAATGTTCAGAGGATTTCGTTTTCTCAGTAACGAATAGACAATAGATAGAAATAGAGCTTAGAGAGAGACATATAATTTCTATGACTGAAGGAATTATTATGTGCCGAGTCTGGTGTAAGGACTCGACCCTCAATTTAAATAGCATGGCCTCAAAAATGTTATAAGCGGCAAAGCTTATCGACGTTTATTTCATTCAAACAATGTAATGTAATAAAGCCACAAAGGCGAGCGACCCTAGGTTGTACCTTATGTTATGAATGTAGCAATATTAAAAAATAATTAGAAATCCCCATACGTAACATGCGCGAATTAATGCACGAAAAAAGATACTTTCTCGTAATAATAATAATCAATTTGGCTGTTTGTAGAACTTTTTATAAACCTCGGGTCAGAGTTACGTCAGTCCCAAAAAGATAACTGCCAAAAAGGGTTGTCTAACGTTATTCTTTTTTAATAACTACATAGAGTCCATTGACTTAATCCATAGAACAGCAGATGTCACATACATTGGGCGTCGAATATCTAAACTAAGGCTCTAAAGCCGCCCAAGTAATTTAAACATTTTTAACTAAACTGTACATTAAGACGTATAAACGGTAAAACGAACGATGCCTATAAGTTTTACGATAAATAGAATTTTAATCAACACACAAATATAGAAACGAACACTGTTAGAATCTCGGAGTCCTTTGGAAAATCGTAGTATCAATATTAGTTGATCTTCACTTTCCGTACCTAGAAAAAGTTGACAATAGGTTTCTTCATTAACTTGTACAATCCGGGCTTTTCTAGAAAGAAAGAAGAAAGAAAGGCATTTATTTTCAAAAATTGTGCCACACACATCATTGTAGCCTAAGTTAATAATGGGCTAACATAATAAATGTCATGTGTGGCACAACCCGAAAAAAAGGTCCAAGCTCAGCAATAAGCTGTATACCTTTATAATAAGTACACAGCGCTGATTTTCAGAGTTCTAGTAGGTAAAAACCAAAAATCCAGAAATGAAGAAGGGGGGAGATTCTGTACCGATCTGTAGGGATAATGTAAGGTCAGCTAACCTAACCTAAGGAATCTTTGAAGTTTTACTGGTATCCTGTATATTAAATATCTATGTATCTTCTTTTACTCTTTTTTTTATTACAAGATAGGCTTGCGCTTGGCGATCATCAATGACTGAAATCACTGATGAGGTCTAGGATGGAGCGCGCTTGTCTAGAAGATGCCTATTCACTCATGCCTTGAAGGTACTCAAATTGTACGTGGCATGGAACACGGACGCCGGAAGGGCGTTCCACACCTTAGCGATTCGTTTCAGACATGTAACTAAGGCGTTTCATGCGAGTGGCGTCAATATTACTTATTGACATAAAAAGCGATTATTATCATCATACTGTATACATACAAAACGCAATACTGGTGAATTTATTTGCGGAGACGGAGTGTTCGTAACATGACAACTCTCTGATCATATCCGTCTATCACGGCCTTAGAAATGACAATAGGTATAAAGGCTTATCTGGAAGGGACAAATAGCCCGTGGCGCCGCTTGAAAGGGCCTTTAACAAGGATCATAGAATGTGAATAGGTACGGAGTTGTGTGCATATTCTGTTCAAATAATTCTTGGCGTAGTAAATTGAAAATTATGCCCGTTCTTTGAGATTTACTTAAAGGGAAGAGAATGGCTTTTGGCCACTTGCAGCTATTGTCTCGAAGTTTGAGGATGTTTGCGTGATTCTGCTTGATCTATTTCGATCTCTTTATGGGTAGTTTTAAGTTTATTATTAACTAGCTGATGCCCACGACTTCGTCTGCGTGCATTTAGTTTTTAAAATCCCTCGGGAACTCTTTGATTTTCCGGGATAAAATGTAGCCTATGTCAATCTCCAGGTCCTCAACTATACCCACGCAAAAAATCACGCCAATCTTTAGCTCTGTTGTGGCGTGATTGAAGGACAAACCAACAAACCAACAAACAAACACACTTTCAGATTTATAATATTAGTATGATTTAATTTTTGAATAATCTATACTTGAAATAAATATCTGTCTGAATGACTTTTATAAGTCTCATGATTTTTTGAACGATAGTCTTACCTAACCTAAACACTTTTTTTTTTAATTTTTGTCTGTTACACCGACCTATGTTCTACATAGAAAGTACAAATGTACTTATAATACATTGTGCGTTATACATTAACCAAAGTTTCTTTTTAAATACATAGTAGGTAAGTAGGTACTTACTAAGCGGTAATTCAAAAATTAAATATCCCCCGCTTAAAGGCGAGCATCCCCCATAACTCAGACGGGGGACAGGTAAACAGAATTATGGTTGCGGGGCGTCAATAAAACCCGTATCTGATTTATTGTACCATTACTTACTGCAGCCATGGGGTGGAGGAGTTATTTGTTTTCAAATTGATAAGTGATAACGCACGGCCGTTCGCGGCGCTTTTAAAGCCGGGTACTCATTAGCGAATTGTAACCACTGTTGCATGTTATGTTACCAAAAATCATATTGTGTACCTGGTACGCGAGTTGCCGCGAGCGGATCGAATGCGGTACGCACCGAGTCGACGATAAACAGGTATTCATTATGTAACCATAACCGTTACAGTTTTTGCAATTCACGAAGGCGAGTGAGCTTTACTCGTGGTTACTTCGTGTACATGCACATTGCATAAGTGTGCGTGCCTGGCAAAGCCTAGGTGGGAGCGGGCAGGCGCGAGCATTGCGCTCGCTCACACTTATACAGATACGACACACACACAACCACAAGTCAGTCGCCCTCGTGAATTGCAAGAACTATACCAAAAATCATAGTGTGTACGTGGTATGCGAGCCTGCCGCTAGCGGTACGCGTGCGGCACGCAGTGAGCCGACGATTGTCGGTTTTTGGCGCGAATCAAAGGACGCTCGCAGTGCGTTCGGACTTCGCGTACACACTAGAATCTTGCACTGTATATTGTGTTCTGTTAAAGTTACAGCTAGCTGAATGAGTACGGTGGGTGAGGGATGTTCACGCTTGGTGGACATTTCAAGTGAAGACTACACGGGTACACACTAGAACCTTGTTACTGTGACGGCCCGGTTACAGTTACAGTTCTCTAATGAGTACCCGGCTTAATTGAACGTGCCTTGATGAATTTTAAGAGTCTTATGCCAGTTTGTAGATTTTTAGTTCTGTCCTCCCGACCGTATCCAGTCACGGCGGCCATAATCCACACTTATTTGCGCAAACACAGGTGCACTCTCTATTCCCTCACTCTCATAGTCCAATGGAACGGAAAATCCAACCGACGACGAACTGACGACCGGAGAGAGATCAGGCGCAGAACCGACGGCTTTACGAGCTCTCCGAAACACAGGGGTGACACACCTTCAACTTCCAAACTCTGTACTGACAATTTCTTAACAGTACAGTACAGTAACCCATTTACCCTGTAAATTTCTTTACCCAATAAATTCTAGTGTGTTTGTTTGTAGGTTTGTTGGTTTATTTTTGTTGGCCATGATTTTCCGCGTGGTTATAGTTGAAGACCTGGAGAAAGACACAGGCTACTAATTTACATTCCAGAAAACTAAAGAATTCCGCGAAACTAAAAACCTAACTCCACGCGAACGAAGTCATGAAAAAGAGCTATGTATACGCGTTAGTTCCTACTTACGCGTATACTAATTACGCGTATAGTTGTTACCCGTATAGTAATTTTGTAACTATTGGTTACCAATAGTTATAAAATTCATAAAGCTAACCACAGTTATTAGTCTCATGTCTAGAACATTACAAACAGCAATAATTACAAAACATTTTCAATCAACCGTAACAATTGGAATAAAAGTAATAAATGCCAAGTAAAATATAATATGTTTGCTAACGGATACAAATGATTCATGGAAACCAACGATATAATTTAAAATATTCAATTAACCGGCTCCTTTGTAATATGGTTAAAATATATTTAGCATATTAGGAACAAGTTGTGGAGAACCTACTGTCACATTCGATTAAAATTGATAACGATTTTTAGAAATGATAGAAATGATAAGATAAAGATATAATTTAAAGGTTAGTTTAATTAAATCGACATTTGACTGTTGACAGCGTGGGTACGCCATCTTGAATAATTAGTATAAATACTTACGACTATTTTGACGATACGAAATACGAATTCAGTCTCTGCCAGAGACTCTTTCGACTAGTAGATGCTTTAGCGTCTAGGTCGCTGTATTTGATTGAGGGATTGAGGGATTGCAATAGTAATCGCATCCTAATCGAATAAATATTTCCTGTATGCTTTAGATTAGTGTAATTGATTGATTAATACTTTGATGTGAAGTCAGTTGGAAAAACGGAAGCCGGAAGGGCATTCGGAACTTGTGTGATATCGTGTCATTACCACGCAAATCAAAATTAAACAAACACAGAAATTTATAAAAAATTAAATAAAAAAAATTAAAATATTAGGTAGGTATATATGTATTACAAACTTGCATCCCGCACACTTAAAAGGAAATATCTTTACAGGTTAACATAATAGCCTCAATAGCCCAGGTTAAAGGTGCGGACTGAAAACTGAAAGGTCGCAGGTTCGATTCCCACCCGTTGCACTTTTGTCGTACCCACTGCTAACACAAGGTTTCCGCTTATTTGGAGGGGAGAGGAGAATATTAGTCAATAGTCAAGTTCATATTTTTAAGAAAAATTGGTTGTCTGTAAAGTCGGTTTACGGACGATAGTTTTACGTGATCACAAGCCAACGCTTGGGCCGATCGTCCCTCTCTATCGCTTGTTCCGCGCTCTCGCTTGCACGCACAGGCTCAGGCGGAACGTGACACTTTTTCGTGCGTGCAGCCGGTGTTCATCGATTTATAAGACGTTATCACGTCAAAAAATAAAGAAGAAAGATTACAGTCGCAAAGTTAGTTTAGAAATAATATTAGATATTATATGTATAGCAATAGTGAACTTTATCACTTAAGGTCCCTCAAGGTCATTATTAAAATGAAGTACTCACAGTAAAACTACCCACCGGTGACAAGGGTTTCATTAAAGCTATTATGAAAGGACAGCTTATAAAAACAGATTAAAAAGGTGTTCGTTAGAAACACATTTTCTAACCAATCCCTTTAGGGGAAACCTATTTGAGTTGATTTTATTTAACATTACCATAAGTCTTAAGTTATTGAAACAGATTTAGGAATCGAAAGTAATATTTTTTTTCAAGAAAGTAAATTTCAGACTAGCAGATGCCCGTGACTTCATCTGCGTGAATTTAGTTTTTAAAAATCCCGTGGAAACTCGTTTATTATGCGGGATAAAATGCAGCCTATGTCACTCCCCAGGTTCTTAACTATAGCCATTTAAAACAACGTCAATCAGTAGCTCTTTCGCGGCGTAATTAAAGGACAAACCAACAAACAAACACACTTTCGCATTTATAATATTAGTGATTATTCCACATTATAGGATTTTATACATTAAGTATATACAAAATAAAATCCGATACAAAAGAAAAATGCGTAAGTGTCGTGGAACACTCGGTTGGAATAAAGTTCCTTTTAATAAAAAATTAATAATAAAAATATATGAAATGAAAAATAATATTCTGTAGTCAGGATTCGAACCCCTGAACTGAATAGTTTTACTACTTCGTTTAGCCGCTATACCACCAAAGCTATGGCGGAACGTGTGTAATAAACGAAGGCAACGCACAAGGGTCGGGACGGAAAAATTCTTACATTTTTTTCGCTTAGCCCTCCGCCAAGTCCGTACCATCCGATAAGCAACTTCGTTCCAAAAACTTATTAAACTTAATTATTATTAAATTAGGTGGACAAATGTCTAGTATATACCCAGCTTGTCTTCTGTAAAATGTCCTACGAAACTTCAAGAACTTTCTTATTAACTTTAAATAACCTTAAATAAAACCTCCCTCTACATATTAATTACTATGATGGAATAATGTTAAAGCCTATCTATGTTTGCATAGCCGTCAGTCAGAAACGTTTCAAAACGTAACTACGAACTACCAAATATCGATCAATGTAACGGGCAGTCATATCGCTAATGTACTTTCAACGATGTATGCAAATTCATAAACCTGTCTACATATTAGAGCATGTATGAGTGCAGTGTATGAGTGCAGTCATGTTTTTATTGCGCCATCAAACTTTTATAGACGAATGAGTGCTTTCAGGACGAAAGGGGATCCTTTGTATTTAGCTTTATTTGGAATTAAGGTACTTATAACTTTTATTTTCCACTCTGTCTTATACTAGCAAAAAGCTGAGCCTCGTGAGGGCTCGCGTAGTTTTTCTAACGGGTAATAATTTTTAAGTTAATGGTTATAAAATTATATATTTTTTGACAGATAACACATCTCGATATGAAGTTAAATTACTATGTTAAATCACAAATCTATAGGCGTGATAGTTTTTCAGTAAAGTTTACCACAATATGTACAGGCTCCGCTCGCCCTAATTAAATTAGGTACTTTAAGTTTTCGTTGGCTTCAATGATTTTTATATATTATATTCAATTCAATTTCCTTTATTTGCTTGAATACATGTACAATGGTTGGTATATTATTTTATTAGAAATATAAATAAAATTTACCTTAGTCTATTTAAATTATTATAATAAAAGCAGACCCTCTCTAATCTCACTTCAAAAGCGGACGAAATAATAAAGTATATACAAGTAAACTCTTAAACCCACAACCGAATTATACATCTGTAGTACCTACTTAGCGCCTGGTGTCAGCAAGGAGATTGTGGCTAGCCAAGCGGATCATAAATACCTAGATGTCATCGTAGAACAGAAGTACGTATAATACCAAGCGTCTAACCTACTTATAGTCCACTAAGCCTTTATATTGAAAACGGTTAAATATTTTCCTAACGAAAATAACCTCTATTAATGTGGTTTTGAAAGATGAGTCAAGTAGTAGATAATATGAAATGTAACTTTTCAAATAGCTAAATATACGGTATAACAAGCAGCCACCTTAACACGACAGTTATGATGAACATAGCTACAATCGCAATTCTTGCGATTGGCTGAATTTATGGTATTTTTACTGCAACTGTGTATGTTCGCCACCAGGGAGTGCCAGCCAATCAGACGTGATTGCCACGATCAGTCGATGGCGTAGACTGACAAATTACGACTTCAGTCATCTGCGATGGATAGACATTCCCAGCCATAAACCAAGAAAAGAAGATAAAGGAAAGGTGCTCACTGCAGGATCATACTTAGGCAGTGGCGTAACGTACACCCCCCCAGCCCCTCCATTGGGGGGGGGGGGGCCCGCGCGGTCTGGGGGCCCGGGTGTTGAACCTTTTATTTAATTTTTACTTTATCTTGTTAAGGACCAATTGATAGTAAAAACTAATTTTATGGTAATTTTCTGGTAATAATATATTTCCTGGTTAAAATGTTTAAACAAAACAAAAGAAAACAAAAGAGCCAAAAAGGTGAATTTAGATGAAGTTATAAGGGCATTTGCTGCTAAGAAAGCTAGAAGGCAGAAGATATTGTTGTAGCACTAGACCATCAACCACCATCAGATCATCGCTGTCTCACAAAACTAAGTCTTTGTTTACAAATATTATCTATTTGTTTTGTATCTATTATATCTATTATATTTTTGTATCTTTTGTATCTATTCGTATCTTGTATCTATTATACATTGTAACAAATTTTTATGTAGTTGATTAAAACTAACGTTATTGTGTATTAACATGTGTATTTCAGTCATATCCTGTTTTTTTCTTTTGAAATAATTTATAATTATATAGGTTAAAAATTATTAGTGAAATTGTTAAGGTAGGCTTATCAGACAGGAGACACTTATAAATGTTTGATATGATTACTCAGATTCAGTCTAGCTAAGTGTAAAAATTAATTTCAAATAATAGAATGATAAAGTAAATGGGCTTATAAAATGTGAATTATAACGAAATCTTAAATGTATATTTTATTGGACACTATAATAGTTTCTACAAGATAGAAATGTTTCACCAACAAAAGAATTGTTAGACAGTCATCTATATATATAAAAGAAAGTGGTGTTAGTTACACTATTTATAACTCAAGAACGGATGAACCGATTTGGCTCAAAATTGGTGGAGAGGTAGCTTAGAACCAGGAGACGGACATAGGATACTTTATTTACATATTTTTTTATTATCCTTATTTTTTTTATTACTTTATTATCCCGTTCGACCGCGTTTCCGTCATGTCATAAAACGTGGTATAACAAAAACGCATCTGACATGGAATAACAAAACGCAAATGACAGTGGAATAACAAAACGTAAGCTTAGAACCAGGAGACGGACATAGGATACTTTTTATCCCGTTCGACCGCGTTTCCGTCAAGTCAATATAAAACCTGGTATAACAAAAATGCATCTGACATGGAATAAAAAAACGAAAATGACAGTGGAAGAACAAAACGTAAATGACAGCTAAACGTAATTTTGTATTTGGTTAATTATGGTAAAAACAATTATAAAAATTATAGTTTAACGTAATTGATAATATCATCAGTAATATGTTTTCTCTTTGAATCATCATTAACAATGCCGCGAGCAAGACGATCAAATGTTTCCTGCTACAAAGCTCCGGATTGACGTGATTTATTGGATAGGTATAGTTGAGAACCTGGAGGGTGACAAAGATTTCCCGCGGGATGTTATGAACTAAATCCACGAAGACGAAGTCGCGGGCATCAGCTAGTCTCTATATATATAAAAGAAAGTGGTGTTAGTTACACCATTTATAACTCAAGAACGGATGAACCGATTTGGCTGAAAATTGGTGGAGAGGTAGCTTAGAACCAGGAGACGGACATAGGATACTTTATTTACATATTTTTTTATTATCCTTATTTTTTTTATTACTTTATTATCCCGTTCGACCGCGTTTCCGTCATGTCATAAAACGTGGTATAACAAAAACGCATCTGACATGGAATAACAAAACGCAAATGACAGTGGAATAACAAAACGTAAATGACAGCTAAACGTAATTTTGTCTTTGGTTAAGTATGGTAAATAAATTACCAATTATAAAAAGTGTTATAATAAAGCATTACTGATATTATAAATGCGAAAGTGTGTTTGTTTGGCCTTCAATCACGTCGCAACAGAACAGCGGATTGATGCGATTTTTTGCATGGGTATAGTAATGGATGTAGTAGTGGTTCCTCAGACCGGGAGAGCTATTACGAGAGAGTCTTTTTATCTCGGATAATGAAAGAGTTCCCGCGGGATTTTTAAAAACTAAATCCATGCGGACGAAGTCGCGGGCATCAGCTAGTATAAAATAAATGGTTGAGGACTGAGGTAAGCCTATAGATTTGAAGTTGATAATGAATTAAAAAATGGACGAGAGAATGGGTAATTATGGTGATAAGGGCTGAAGGAGGGGTGGGGCCCGGAGACAATCATGGGAGGGGGGGCCTGGCTGAGGAACGTTACGCCACTGTACTTAGGTCTTTAGAAGCGATCGCCACAGAACACGACATTCACCCGCCTGTATCCAATTGTGCGATTCTAAGCGAATCGCGCTTGTGATCGTCCTATCTAGTAAGATCAAGAGGTGCGATATAAAGATTTAACCTTCCCGAAGCCACACAATACATAATAGTACCTACTGGTACAGAAAACTTCACTTTGCAAAATCCATATAAATAAATCATAGCGACTCTTGTTACCACATAATAAAGTGCAATTCAGGCCGCACAGCGCTAACTTGTCTAGAGTCATATTCACCTAGAAGTTGCCTCCCTTTCTATCGCGTAGCCCATTAAGTGTGGGTGTGCGCTCGTTAACAGTAAACAGATTTGATTTTTACAGTAGTAGATCAAGTTTCAAGTATCCGAAAAAAAACACGCAAGAATTACATCATACTGCCAAGGGACGTGTTTGGGCAAAAACATAAAATGATGAAATTTGTTCGATAATAAAAAATCTCGAAGTTAGGTCTAATTTTTAACCAATATTCATTTATTTTCAATGTGTTGCATATTACAGAGCCAAAATTTTTACATTAAATTCCGATTGATATTATCAAGAGAGTAGCCTAGTGAATTGAAAAGAAAATGAATATTTTACGAGTTACAAAGTATTTGGCGCTTACTACACTCCTATTCCGCGCAAAACGCTTTCTTTTGTCGCGCCTCACATGAGGTTGTGGCTATGTTTTATCTCATCGCGAAATCTGATTTTTTTTTTGGGGTTACACGCGCTCTTAAGTTGGCCTGTCCGGACGGACGGAAAGGCGCCGGGTAGGGGTAATCGTAGCTTTATACCTAAAATGCGGAGTACGCCTGGCCTGCCGAAGCTCGCTTTGGAAAGACTGAAATCTTCTGGACTGGAACGGCGACATTGCTCCTGATGTTTGCCGATGGAGTAGTTAAGGCATAGTGTCTGACAGAACCTGACAAAATGAAGAGCATACAGACCTACAGAGCAACCTTTGTGACCTTATCATTTAATTAATCGCGAAGTCGACGTTGAGGTCCTGAATAGTATTTTACACTTTGTGAATTAAAATGCTCTGATTTTTGAACACGACATAAATCACACTTGGCATGTGTCAAAATAATCCCTTGCTGCGCGCGAAGGGTTGTGTTTGCCTTCGTATTTATGTCATCAGGTCGCGGGAACCCCGGCGGATTCCATACGTTCTCTAGACTGCTATAATTCACAAAACAAACACAATTTGTAACCCGTCTAATATGCTTAGTGTTGATATGGACCCATCATGCTGTAATTTCGTTTGGCTTGTAAATTGAAATGAAAGCGATATTTCAGTTGTCATGAACATTCGCGTGACTTGTGACTGATTTATTTGAGTATTTCAATCATACTAATATTATAAATGCGATAGTGTGTTTGTTGGTTTGTTAGTTTGTTAGTTTGTCCTTCAATCACGCCGCAACAAAGCTACGGATCGACGTGATTTTTTGCACTGGTGTAGTTGAGGACCGGGAGTGTGACATAGGCTACTTTTTATCCCGAAAATCAAAGAGTTCCCGAGGGATTTTAAAAACTAAATCTACGCGGACGAAGTCGCGGGCATCAGATAGTATTTTATAAATTCAAGAAGTAACGGGCGAAACAATTTAAAAAGGTATCATAAAAAAAATATAAAGGAGATTGGCGAACTCCATAGAGTTTCTGACCCAGACGAACTGAACCGTGGGCCTCAAGCCCACGTTCACGAATCAAACTTCTCATGCTTGTTCTAGTAAACCAGTCTAACAAAAAAGTTCATCATAGCCTATCAACTAAAAAAATTTGGTAGAAAAAAGATATTCACTTGTATTGCCATTTAACGGTTATTTATAATGTGTACTTGTGAATAGTTATATTTTTGATCCCCATCTTCTAAAAATATCGGGTTTACATAGAAAAATACTCTGAAAAATATTAATTAAAATCAAATGATTTCTGAATCTGAACAGTTTTTTAACATGCTTGGTCAAAATTCGCCAACCTCCTTTCAAACCGAATAGAAGCAAAAATCTTCACCAGGATTAAAAAACGCAATATAAAGATGGCTTCGAAAATATTTACCTGCACCAACGTCTATACTTTCTCGTTGGAAGCTACCGCAGACTCACCTAAATTTTTAACGGACCCATCAAACTGAGTGCAATTTATGGAATAACTTGCATACAAAGTGCTTACACTGCTGCAATTTTATAAAGTAAATATAAAAATATAAATATACATTTTATAATAATACAGTGCTTTCAAAATGTAAAATCGATACAGAAAATAAAATGGAAACAGTACATAATGTCCGATGTTCGTCACCGCTTATGTAGATTTTTGTATAAATCTCGTGGAACTTTTTGATTTCCCGAAGTAAATAGTATCCTTTGCCCGTCTGGAAAATTCAAACCAACTCAAGCTTAAATTTGTACTACTTACTGTTTTTAAACTTTAACTTTCTTATAAGTCGCAAAATTACGTTATAACTTAGGTACATTATAATACTTTCAACAAACAATAGATTCAATGAACATCAATGGATATAATTCAATGGGTTTAAGGTTTAAATATCTGTATCATGCGTAATTTCGCACAAATAAAGGAAAAAGTTAAACTAAAAGAAAGAAGAAAGCAGCTCTATATCTAGTGAGGGTCATCCCAACAAAGTTAAAGAAAAGACCTTAAGTTGTACAATATATCGTCCCTCGTAAGTTTCGCTCTTGTTTGGCAAACTAAGTAGGGCAGGCGAGATGTTTGACACTGGTATAAAATACGCATTGCTTAGATGGGGGAGAAACTTTGTTGGATTTTTGACTTAGCAGATTTCTTTTAATCATACAGGAGTCACTAAAAAAGTCATAAATACGAAAGTTTGTGAGGATGGATGGAATGAATGAATGCTTGTTACTCTTTCACGCAAAAACTAATTAATGGACGGATTTTGATTGAACTTCACAATTTAATAGCTTATACATCAGAATAGATAGGTATTTTATCCTGGAAACTTAAAGAGTTCTTGTGGGAATCAAAAAAATCTTAATCCACGTGGGCGAAGTAGCGGGCATTATAATACTAATTTCATTTCATTTAAGTAATTTATAAAAACATAGACCTTAACATACGAGTAATAATCTGAAGTGGAGTACACTTACATAGTAAAATGGCTCAATAACACAGTTCAATTATTTATTTGAGCAGGTGGTTAGTGTACCTAGTACTCTTAGGGCCGATTTCACCAAGGTAAAATAAGTCTTATCCGAGCGTAAATTTTATATTTTGACAAGATTTTCAATACAAAAACTGTCAAAACGCCCAATTTATTCCTCGGTAAAACGTCACTCGACGTTGGTGAAATAGCCACTTAGGCGGACATAATCAGGCGAGTTGCTGGCAGACGCTAGACAGAAGCGGCAAGACCGTGTTCTGTGGAACATCTTGCCAAAAGCTGTTATCAAATATGCTAACCAGTAGATCAACGTCAACGGACCAGGGAAAGGATGTTACCATAATTAATTTGTGCAATGCCAATACAAATACAAAGAAATATTATACGCAGATGAATATTCAAACCAGAATCAACACTCGTAGTCATATTCATATGTTAGCCACTGGAAATTAACTTCCCAAATATTAGAACAACGTTGTAATTTTATTGGAAAACCATATTAATTGTCACCGCAGCGATTTGAATAACCGTAATAAATGTCAAGTAAATAATATGTTTGTTAACGGATCAAATCTATTATTCAGGAGCGCTAACATACCGTTTTAATGGCGTAAATAAATTAATAGCTCTATTACACATCTACGCTATAGTTAAATAATATTATGTAGAAAGACAGCAAATGTTAGTTTGTATCACCTGTGAGGCAAACTAGGAGAACAGATTATGCCAATCGTGTTCCTGGGAGCCAATGCAAGTGGAGACATACTATGTGAGAGACCTTTGCCTCAGTCTGTGGAGGTATATCAAATGAAACGATACGTAAAGATCTACTAGAAAATACTAGCTATCATATTTTCGGGAGTGATTTTAACAATAAAAGTAAATAGTAAAACAGTAACACAAACAAAAGCAAGTCTTACACTAAACCTCAAACGATGCATACCGCATAACATGCAAGTATAGCGAGATGAGTTTAAAGTTAGTGTCGATAATCAAGAACAATGAAACAAAATATGTATTTAATTCATTAGTCCTTCAATAAATTTTATTGATGGTACGATAGGTACAGTCCTAGTATAGGCAGACTTCACACACCATTGAGAATGTGGGAAATTCTTCTGAGATCGAGGGTAATGAAGATGCAATTTCAGTGCAAGGCAGTTCATCTCAACCTGAACCAACAGGTAGTCTTTTCAAGATCAAGATCTCCATCTAGGGCGACTGCTTACTTATGTTTAATGTGCAAGGTGGGTGGGTGCGAAAAAAATATGCTGCAACTGCTGCGAAAAATTGTGAATTTTTGGGGGTTGCAATTTTGTTGAAGTTTTTGTTTAATGTTTAGTTTTTATCTTGAATTTTATAGTTTGTATCCGAAGTTTAAAGAAATGAATCCAAACCAGTTGACATTCTAAGTTTCTTATGTATCAGATCTCATTATTTTAAGAGTGTCTTTTTGTGTTAAAAATATTAGTTCTTGTAAGATTATAATAAATCTCGAAATCTTATTATAGTTTATGTCACTTAAAGGTTTAAAATAAAGGTCTAAAGTGTAAACAAATATTTTACTCATTTGAATCCTTTGTTAATACTGTATAACCGGAATTTAAGGTTGTTAACATGAGCGGTCTCCAGGACCGCACGTAGGTGGTTAAGGTACAGAAATAGGTGGTAGGTAGTTAAGGGTTAAGTGCTTAATTTAATTACAGACATAAGCTACGTGCCCGAAGCTCTGTTCATTTTTAATAAGTCTTAATGAACCTTTTCATTTCAGAATATACCCGACGCATCGTCACTGCAACATTAAGGTGGGTATTGTTCGCCAGGATTAAAGTTAGTAAAAAAAGTTTTTGAAAGACGTATAGTGCAAACCAAAAGAGTAACTCGAAGATTAGAAAGGATCTTAAGAGTAGTGTCTAGTGACGAAACGCGACGCGAGCAGGTATTTTCCAAAATGCTATCTGTTTCACAACGCTTCGCTGCCCGACCCGTATCGTGCGATAGAGAGAGTTGCAAGTCCAGGAGTTATTTGCCTAAATTTTATTCTTGAAATATTGTTTCGGGTCATAACGTTTTTACCCCCCTAAACGTTTACAAAATTAGACAATTTTGGTCTCATTAGATTCAGTACACCTTAATCTAGGCTCGTACGTTTCATTTTTTTAGTATTTCAGTTTAGTTAAATTTAAAAAAATAAAATTATTCGAGGAAGTTTTTTAGTCAAAAATATGGATATTTAGTCACTAATAACTTTTAACATAAGAAATATTTTTTTAAAATTAAAACGTACGGGCATAGTTTTTCATTGTATCTGCAACATTTCAAAAAATTATGAACATTGGACAACATTTACGGGTAGCAAAACGTTATCGCTTTTTGTATGAAAATTTTCAACTAGACAATACAGTAGATCAGAAATTACTTGGTGTATAATAGGTAACTAAGGTGCTAAGATCGCAACCCCGCATCGAAAAAACGCACTGTCTGTAGAAAACACACTAAGTGGATAAAACATAATTAATTATTATCAAACTTATATAATCAAGAGCCCTCAGCCTTGCGATTGTCTAAAGTTATTCCATTGATCGTTATCTTATTCAAATTATATATTATGAAATTAGAGATCAATTTCGTATGTGCATTCTTATACGTTTACATATGTACGATACGCTCCATAACGCTCTATATTAAAATCGGTTGTACTGAATTTGTGACTTTAAATCAATACAATCAAGGATTATTTTACGTTGACGCTAATGTCATCGAATACGAATACGATCAATGGAATAACTTTTAGGCAATCGCACCTCGGGACTAAGCAGATAACCTATAGAGCGGTTTGTCCACTGCATGCGAAGTGATCTCTGTACGGCTACGGACACTCGAGATAACTGCGTAGGGGCACTTTCAACGACACGGAGTCTAGCGGAAAGGACTGAGCGAATAGAGTTCAAAAAGAGTCACTTGATGAGCGGTGGAAGCGGTCAAAACTCTGTTAGTGGAAGTGTAAACCTATTTTGTCTACACACACATTAGCCATTTGCAGAGAAAGCCGCGCCTAGAACCCACAAGATGTCGTATGTAATATAACAGTGGACGTCCAGCAGTTGAGACGACAAAGAAATGGCAAAGCAGGTGTAAACTTTGCACTAAACCAATAAAATAGAATTAGAAAGGTGCTGATCAAGCTATAGGGACGCCTACTAATTCTTCATCAGTAAAGAAAGGTAAAGTGTGCCAAGCTCCTTAGTTTAATCCATTAACTAGTATTTGATCGGGATATCTACATAGAGATATCCATGTGATCCATTTAGTGCCAATTACGACAGCTGCTGGTGTGTTCGCTTTGACACGATAATGGCACAGACATCCTGGCATAGAATGGGTAAACTTAGTGCCAATTTCCCCATTCGCGAGAAACGTTTATTTGAGAACTTTTCAAAAAGTTCTAATTGTTTTTGTATTCAAAATCTGTCAAAGCGTTCAATTTTCTTTGAAACGTTACTCGGCGAAAATACATGTAGGAAATAATTTTAATAAATAGTACTAGATCAATTATAGTAGATGCTAAAATTAATATTACAGATAAAAAGCAACATAATATTATTCAGATTGTATGAATACCCACTAATAAGGCTATAATAATAGATCTGTACCGTTACATGGTTGACATCCTATACTGTCGATATCCTCATTCCTGATACACACCGGGAATGCCTTTCCGGCTTCCTTTTTTTACGACTAACTATAACTTGGATAACTGCAATTCAAGAATGAATAGGTTTCTCTAAGCAAACGCGCTTCATCTTCATTTACCGACAAGTGTGATCGCAGTGAAGCGCTAGTCTATAAATATATTAAAAAAAATCGGCCAAGTGCGAGTCGGGCCTCGCTCTTTTAGGGTTCCGTTAAAAAAAATTAAATAAAAATATTTCCATGTACCCATGGAAATATTTTAATTTAATTTTTTTAATTTAATTTAATTTTTATTATTTGTTGTTATAGCGGCAATAGAAATACATAATATGTGAAAATTTCATCTGTCTATCTATTACGGTTTACGAGATACAGCCCGCTGACAGACGGACGGACGGACGGACGGACGGACGGACGGACGGACGGACGGACGGACGGACGGACAGCGTAGGCTTAGTAATAGGGTCCCGTTGGTACCCTTTGGGTACGGAACCCTAAAAAAGAAGACTAGAGTTCACTATTTCGATAAAAAAGGATTTATACATAACATCGCACTAATTTCGATCTCGTACAAGATATTAAATCACGGGTCTCGTAACGAAGCAAGCGATGTGACGCAAATTGACGCCATTTGAGTATAATAGCCAGTTTAATGCCTATAATGCGAATGTGCACAACACAAATGCGTCAAGACAAGCGTGAACTAATTAAGTTCAAATATTTAGATCACCATACATTCAGCACCTAGATTTGAACATTCAAGACCTCTACGTAGACTTCTAAAACCGTGAGTCGAACAGTCTTTACAACGCCGATGATCACGGTTCTCGGTCTCGTCATAGGATTATTATGTCTATGATATTTTGTCTTTGTCACTTGACATAAAGTAAGAAAGTGACAAAATTTACGGTTAGGCTATCCGACACTTATCAGAAGGTGGTGTAACAGGCCCTAATCACGTTATATTGATAACTTTGAGAATAGTGATTTACACGGTTCTACCTCTCATTCGTTAACTCTTGGCAGAGTGGTTGTGGTTGTGATTTGGCCTTCACAGCAGCTATTACGATCTCCTTCCAGAGATTTCTGTTGGTGGCATCACGGGAACACTAGGAGACGGATAAATTAGTGGCAGAACAGATTGAATCCGTCCACCGACTCGACCTTGTACAAGAAGGTTTTCAATGGTACCAGTCTTCCTTGGGATATGCCCAAAGAACTTAAGGATTCGCATTTGTACAAGCGACGAAAGCTCTTTGAGAATGGAGTCGTTTGTTCGATGCGCTGTCCAGCTTATCTATATAAATAAAAATGAATGTTGGTAAGCGCATAACTCAAGAACGGATGGACCAATTCGGTTAATTTATTTTTTTGTATGTTCCTTAAGGTCCACGGAAGGTTTTAATATTTAATAAAAAAAAAAACAAAAAAAAATTTTAGCGGTAAGAAGTTCGCCGTGTCAGCTAGTACTTAATAGTCGTCACCAGCACCACATTTCCAGAGCGTCGATTTTTCGTCGGTCAACTTGTCTGAGGGTCCAAGTTTCAGCCGCATATAGAAAGATCGGAAAGAAAAGACATTTCATTCGACGAACCTTTGTGTTTTTCGTAATTATTTTGTCCTTCCAGGTTTTCGATAGCTTCTCGAACGGCTGATCTGGTCAGGGAACAGCGTCTTTTGATTTTGCTCTCGCAACACCCAAACCAAGGTAAATATAATTGGCGACAACCTCACAGTTACACGATAGGCAGCTCATAAATCCAAAAGGGCTCGTGATGGCTCAATTATTACGCCTCAAGAAAGTCCGAAAGTCGTTTATGGGAATGGGCGTGATGTTCCGAAACAGTGGTTGGCGGTTAAAGGGCACTTTGTTAAATAAATAAATAATAAATAACACTTTTTCCATCAATGTTAAATTAATGTTAAACTTTATTTGAATAAAAATCTTTACTATTCTATAATATTCTACAGTCGGAAATGTAATGTAGGTGTTGACCCAGACTTTAAATTACGTGTTAAACTACTCTGTCTTCCTCTTATTGATTATACTAGATATCAGGCTATTTTGATAGGAGTTGACCTTTGCCCAACTTTCGGGTTGTTTAATTAAACACATTTCGCCGCTATAAATACAACGTTTTGTCTGAGTTAGTTAGTTAAGAGTAATTTGGCATACTATGTATTTCTATTTAAATATATTATCTACTTTGGAGACACAGTTTAAACAAGAATGGAATTTCAATAAAGAAATAAAAGTCCTCTTACCAAGGGGGACAAAGTTACGATTGCTAGAGACGAAAGCACTTGAAATACAAATATGGAGCAAAAAAGTAAAGCATCTAGAGACAGAGTTTAAAGAAAATGAAACAAGATATTTTATCTTTTAACTTTAACGCATTCAGAACTTCAACGCGAAGACAAACTTGAATAGCCCAAATTGGTTCACTAATTCTATTTGCGCTCTTGGAAATTTGTTTAAAATCGTTATATAATTCCAAGAGGAATACCTACCGTAGTTTAATATCCTGAATGTTAGCTGCGGTAACTTATAAAACAGAGTATTCAGTTAGCTTTCTACATCGAAAGTATGTTTCATGGTTATGTTATATTATAACTTCTAGTGAGTGAGGGGCCAGCTTGCTCGCTTTTTTGCATCATAATATGCCTTGCCGTTCAGAATGGACTATGGGCATGTATTTTATAATTATTTTATTGGGCCGGTTCATTCTTATACTTTTCAAAATTAGAAAATTTTCTCGAAAAAATCATAAATTATTATTGATACTTTTTAAAGATTTTTTGAAAGTTTATAGAAGATTAAAATAAAATACTTAGCTATTAGGAAAAACAGGCAGCTAATAAAAACGAACCAACATAATAATCCTCCGATCTTATATTAATTTTATCTTCCATAATATATTCGGTACCATTGTTTGGTTGCCAATTTGCCATTATGTAAATTATTCTTTTTTTTTTTAATCTCCTTATAAAGCTGAGTCGCTGGCAATATTGTTCTATACCTACATATAAGTACGTATTTTTTGTGATCTTGAGGGCTTATTAAAAAATTTCGAAAATATTTAAATTAAAATGACCTTCGTATTCGAGAGGAGACCATTGCCCAGTAGTTGGCCGACGATGGGTTGAGACGATGATCAAAATTACGACTTTACACTAGCGGCACGCTATGATGGCCGGTTTGACGTTTGTCCGCTCATGAAGTTCCGTATTAATTGATAACGACTTTGAAGGAAATAATTGTATTACTTTATTGACGATAGTGATGTGCAGAGATTCATAAATTTTATCGAATGTAGTTTTAGGTTTAGGACTCAAAATTTATTTATTAAATTGATTTCTAAAATGTATACAAGTGTAGAAAAATCAGTTTGCACCATTTAAGGGGTGAATGTACTTGTGAATATGAACAATTTTCACTATGTGGACAAACCTCTGAAATCGCAAAAAAATATCAGCTGTTTCATACAAAAGGTAAAATTTTTATTTTTATATGATATATACCACAACTCGGCATTTGGTTTTCTAAATTGAAAATTTTTAAAAATGGAATCTAATACGATCGTCACATAGGATCGCTGGCTAGCACAACTACTACCTCCGGCAAACTCGCGTCAATGCTCAATGCAAAACAAAGCAGTTTCGAATTGACGTTGCTTCGAAAAGTATAAACTGTCAGTGCAATGCGATTGTGATATAGTTTTGACCTGGCTTTGGATTTCAAATATTGATACTGCATTACTGTTGACCCTTGCTCGTTAATTTGGACTCTGTTCAAGCCCTTTGTTGTGGATTTCGTCGATATGACCGAACGTACGCAGAGAACTGTTCTAAATAGTCAGACACGTGAGTTCGTAATACGCCTTCGTAACTATTTCGATCGTGAAGCTCAAAATGGAGGGCCAATTTTACCTATAACGTCAGTGGTTGAACGCGTAGCTGATGCGCTTAATATTGGACAACGAACTGTTAGACGGATAACTAAAAAAAAATATGGCGAGACTGGCACAGAAGAAAATAAACTTCACACACCAAAAAAGAGAAAACGAGCAAAACCAGTCGTAGGCATCGATAGCTTTGATGCCGATGCTATCCGAAGACATGTTTACGGCTACTATTTACAGAAGGAGTATCCAACAAGAAAAAAGTTGGTGCATTCACTGAAGGAAGCTGGATTATTCTTCGGTGGGGAAAGTTCTTTAACGAAGATTTTGAAGACCATTGGATTTCGATACAAAAAATGTAATAAACGCAAAATATTGATGGAAAGATTTGATATAGCGATGGCAAGGTATACTTTTTTACGGCAAGTGAAAGAAATCAAAAATTGGCAAAATGTTGTGTTCTTGGATGAAACATGGCTTAATGCTAACCATACTGTAGGCCGTTCTTGGAACGATGACACAGCAGCATCTACTTCCAAAGTTCCTGTAGGAAAAGGATCGCGACTTATAATTTGTCACGCCGGAACCATCAACGGGTTTGTCGAAGGTTCTCTCATGGCTTTTGCGTCAAAAACCACTGGAGACTATCATGAAGACATGAATGGAGAAAAGTTTACTGAATGGTTTACCTCAATGTTGTGTAGCCTCCCTGAACCATCTATTATAATTATGGACAACGCCCCATACCACTCGATGCAAATTGACAAGCCACCTGCCCAATCCCAAAAGAAAGCTGATATCGTCGCATGGCTTCGTAAAAATGGCGTAGATGCAAACATGAATATGTTAAAAGCGGAATTAGTACGTCTTTTAAAAGAAAACAAACCAACCAAGATCCGATACGTCATTGACGAAATAGCATTAGAACATGGGCACAGAGTTATACGGTTACCGCCTTACCATTGTGAGTATAATGCGATTGAGTTGGTGTGGGCTCAAATTAAGGGATATGCTGCAAGACACAATACAGAACCCCCATTTACCACAAAAAAAATGCTAAAATTATTAGAAGAAGCTTGTGAACATGTGACTAAAGGAGACTGGGAAAAGGTTGTGAATAGAACTGTTAAATTAATAAGGGAAGATTATGAAAGAGATGTGAAAATAGATAATATTATAGAAAACGAACATATAATTATTAATGTAGGTGATGATAGCAGTGACGACAGTGAAAATAGTAGTATGGACGAATCTGATTAATTATGGCCTTTTGTGGCACCTTTTTTGGTATCTTTTGTATTCATATGTTTCTTGTGTGCATATAAAGTATGTATATTCATTTTCATTCAAATATTCAGTTCGTTCAAATAAATTAAATAAACATATACATTTTTGTTTTATTAAACCTATTTAATCAGGTACAAAAACAAAACTTAATTGTTTTTTGTTCGAGAATAAATTGACATTCCACATCACTATTGTAATGTGTCAAACCGGCCATCATAGCGTGCCGCTAGTGTAGTTTCTTTTTGTAAGAGCCGTTACACTATGATTATGTGTTAAAATGAATTCCATGTCACTTTTATATGAAGGCTTATACTTTGGCCTTCGTAGTTACGTTCTGACCGCGAGCGAGATCCCTTATGAATTCCATTCATTCTTCGGACTGCTATAATTCACAAAACAAACGCAATTTCATACACTTCGCATATTGAAATTAACACATCGTTATCTCTAAATATATTAACGAAGCAATTTCACTATCCGCCTTTGTCTATACTGTATTCATGTATAACATTTGCTTTTGTTTTTCAACGCGGTGTTACCATCAATATTTTAAACGTCATGCTCGTGAACGGGTTTCACCGGCGGGAATGGGGCTACTTTCTGTCTGCCCGTCTTAACATGTATTGAATTGTAAGTACCATTCCGAACCAGTGGTAGATTCATTTATATTATGCATAGATACGAAAGCACTTGTAAAAGTTTATTTAACTAAAAAATATTTCTGTTCTATTCTGATCGGCTTTGCTTCAGCTGTCCACTAGACAGATAAGCTACATTTTGTAACATTTTTGTTTAAAAAAAAGTAACTGTTGATTTTCTTGCCAGCTCTAATCAGCAGAATCAGTATTCCGAACCGGTGGTAGATTCCTGACTTGTCATAAGAGCCACAAGTTGTCCTACATGAAATAAATGATTTTGAATTTGAATTGGAATTAAAAGTTATTTTATGACGAGGCTTAACATTTATGTCCATCCTACCTAAAACACATTCCCATAATCTATAGAATAGAAAATAGCCCACTCATACGAAGGCAAAGCTAGTCAGCTCGTATTTTTATTATCCTAATGGAAAAGCCTTTAAAAGCACGATAGGAATACTAAAAAGGGCCAAACTTTTGAGTAAGTATAGTGAAAGGTCATATAAAAAGTGTTATCTCAAAGAATAATAATGAAGAAAAGATCTTTGTAGATTTAGAATTTATTCAAGATTGATAACTTAAAATCGGACTTACCAGTTTTAACGTATTTATAAGAAAGCACCTTTTCACGTTAAATATTTAGGGTAAGCTCTTCCGAGCAAACCTTGATATGACAATAGTGTAAAAAAGTTATTTCAAAGAACAGCTTTGTAAGTAGGTAAAATAGTGAGACACCGAAAATATTGGAAGTGTCCAGATTCTGACAATAATGTCACAGATAAGAAGCTAAAAATTCTTTTGTTCACCTTCGAAATCGTAACAAGGCAGCATGGATAAAAGCGATAAAATATGAAATCAGCTTAACTACAACAATTGTAAAAAATAAGTGTATTATTATGGTATTACGTTAGATGTTTTCTCGTTAATAACAAATGACAAATTTACCCCAAGTCTAATGACCTTCGGGTTGAGACTATTTGTACCAAACACAGTACTGTAAAAGCTATTGTCTTACTTCCTAGATCAAAAGTGGCTATCATAATATATGATCAGATAGCTAAAAAATTTTTGGAACAAGTTTCTCGGTAATTAACATTCCTAATCCACACTATTATTATGTTTAGTTAAAAGTTACACTAATAGAGAAACCTAGTGAGTTACATAGTCCTACGTGAAGATATCTCCAAAGATGCATCAAAAGCGTAACCGTACATACGTCGACGTACGGCCATCGGGTTTAAGCAGGCAGATATGTTCACGTCGATGTACGTGATCTAATGTTTGCCAGCAGTCATCACGTAAATTATAGTTGTGAAGATTAGGATTATAATCTAGGGGTTAAGTGTTAAAATGATGTATTTGATCTGACTAACCATTGACACAGAAGTAAGTTAGGTTTAAGTGATTTAATGCAAATTAGTAAAAGTCAAAAGTCTTCGTTTCATTTCGTCGACCAAGGCTAGCTGTCGTTAACTTAAGTAGTGTTACCATTTGACCATAAATATTGTTTAGAATAGGTAGTCTCGAAAAATAATGCTCTCCATTGATTCCAGTACTAAGCCATTGGAGTCATTTATTAGCTTTCACAGGCGGCTGCTGCGACTGAGCCGGGAAATTGGAAACATCCGAAGCGCCGCCATTTGTCACAGCGGCCACGTTCGAATTGGTGACGACACGGCCAGAGAGTTAATGTTATTAGTTTGTAGCGATTTTGAATGCATTGGTCGGTGCAGTCTTGTTAGTTAATCGATTGATGCGCCCGCGGAACGTATACAGAATATGTATAATATAGGTTTTAGGATTTATTATAACGTGCCTTTTGAGATTAGATCTAGATCTCATTTATATTTTCTCTTAGATTATGATTTAAAACAACCATCAAGCATGAATTTTTTGAAGTTCAATCAGATAGATGGCTTTTGAGAATTTTGTTTCTTCTTATTTATTGGCTAATTTCATTCGCGTGGGTTTAGTTATTAAAAGCCCCGTGGGAATTCTAATATCCCGGGATGAAAAGTACGCTATGTCACTCTCCAGGTCCTTAAATGCAAAAACCATGCAAAAAATCACGGCAATCAGTGGCTCTGTTGCGGCATGATTGAAGGGCAAACCGATAAAGAAACACACTTTCATTTATAATAATATTTGTAAGTATTATAGGAACTTTGAAGGGAATTGGTTTCTTTGCCATGCAGGTGGAATAAATGATCTGCTGGTACAAAAAAAACTTTTTAGGGCTAATAAAAAAAAAATTGAAGATTATAAATTCACTCATTTTTAGGGTTCTGTACCCAAAGGGTACCAACGGGACCCTATTACTAAGCCTACGCTCTCCGTCCGTCCGTCCGTCCGTCTGTCAGCGGGCTGTATCTCGTAAACCGTAATAGATAGACAGATGAAATTTTCACATATTATGTATTTCTATTGCCGCTATAACAACAAATAATAAAAATTAAAAAAGTTAAATTAAAATATTTCCATGGGTACATGAAAATATTTTAATTTATTTTTTTTACGGAACCCTAAAAGAGCGAGGCACGACTCGCACTTGGTCGATTTTTGTTATATTCTTAAAATGGAATGGTTACTGTGTACGTCGCAATGAACCTTCAAAAAATTCACTCGGCGCCCTAACAAGCGCAGTAAAGGATTATCCAACTGGCCGCAACGAGTAACAAAACTCGGGGTGACCGACAAAAAAGCGTAAAGGACACCGCAGCCACATAATCAGACGCGGTCCCATTCTTATTTGGTTCATTAATCAAGCCGTGATTTATGATTGTTTAAAAGCCGCCCTCATTCTCTATGGTGTATAAAAAGCTTATGAAAAGGAATGTGTTTTAGACGTGGCTAGTTTTGCAAGGGCAAAGGGTCGGATGTCTTTAGGGCGGTTTTGGTTCCGGTGCCTTTGTGATGTCACCGCAAAAAAGATGACAGGTCAGATTTAAATAAAGTCCGATGATTAAGCGACTCTATACATAATGTTGTTTCAAGTTGTGAAGTGAAAAAAACCATTTTATCTTATCAACGAATCTAAAGCATTGCGATGCTAGAGGATAAATGAAATAAACTTAACAAATGATGATGAAATTAATAGTGACTATGACCTTTTATATAAACTAGCAGTCAAAGATAGACCAAACGTAGATAGTAACTACACTACCACACTTCGCTCATAAAAAAAGCGATTCTAATCGCCTCGTGCGCACAAATTCCTGAAATCAATAATCCTGAATATATATCTGAGATATTCCAACTTTTTGAGGCAGATAGCACAGGCGCGAACTTTAGATACACCATAGACAAAGTCAGTAAACGAACAGAAAGAGACATTCGTCCAGTAAATGTACAATACCCACAGCTGTCTGGGCAGGCGGTAGCTTGGGTCACATTTACAGAGATGCGGTCATTTAGGTACACCGCATCCACCGCAAGCCACGTTTGTTGTGAAACCTGTGACTACCAAAAGTCACAGAATCTGAGATTTGTACCTTATAGTCATGATTGTGTCAGAAGCATAACTTTGGTTAGAAATGGGACGTGTTCATAAATATTTGAATAGTTGGTAATTCGAAATTGATGGTAACATTATTGACCTCATCATGGTTATTCCATATATCTTTAAGAAACATCAACATTCAATACTATGAATTATGATACTACTACAACGAAACATACGATACAGTACGATAACAGGACACGGCTCACCTAACAAACACCTTTTCATTGCAGCTATTACCAACAGCCTTATAAAGGATCAAACTTCTTAAATGCAGCCGAGTTATCTAGTTCGGTGGCCTGCTTCTAGGCCGGATTCTAGAAAAAGTTCGACAGGTTGGAGTCATCCGGCGGGGAGCCAGCACCAATAATCGCACGAGAAACCGATGGATAATTCCCAATAGCATAAGGAATTGAATAGTCCCATCAAAAAAGGAAAATATAAGATGCATCGAATTAAAAACCTCTTAGCAAAATTAAACTTGACGTATCACAGCACTTTCTTAACATCAATAAACGGGACTTGGTAAATGTCTGCTATAAGTTCAGAATTTTAGTTGAAATTAAAAAAACTGGAAAAATTTCGGATGCACGAAAACATAATTAAGTCTGAGACAAAATTTTTGGTTAATTAGTGGAAGAACAGTATAAAAGTAAGAGTATTTATACCACAACTAGAACTACGTCAAGTTTATTAAATAAAGTGGTCAATTAAAACTATCCTATGAAACCCATAGAAAACTTGACAATTTGAATAACAAACGAAGAAGGTATTCCATTAGGGAAATTAAAAGCGATGGTTACTGTTGTTCGAAATCGAAACATCGACCGATCGAATTGAATGTAATGAATTAACTTTGATAGTAGCTGTTGTAGAAGCACGAAGACCTTGAATCGTATTTTATTGATTGCGTGGATTAAGTTACATTTACTAATTTTAATTCTAGGACGAGAAGAAATAAAAAAGAAATCTATTTTTTATGAGAGCAAGAAAATTGTTTAAAAACTGTAACCCGGCTTCGGAAATCAGATATAACTTCCGTCATATTCATTTTGTTCGTGTAAAATGTAGCCTATATGTCACCCGAACGACGGACCATAATCTTAATATATATAAATTACGTGTCACGTTGTTTGTCCGCGATGGACTCCTAAACTACTTAACCGATTTTGATCAAACTTCGTAACTATCTGTAATTTGGTCCAACTTGAAAGATAGGATAGTTTTAATAGTTATTTGTTTTATTTATATAGGTAAGTTGGCGGTACGAAGTTCGCCGAGTCAGCTAGTATTATAATAAAAATAACGAAGAGATTAACATGTCATTCATAGAATTATAACGCATAGAAAGACAGTAGCCGCGCGCGGAGTGTTAACACTGTCATGGAGGCCTTCAAAGGCTCTTTACGCTTATCGGCAAGCACGTGTCGGCGAGCGTAAATACACGACGCCTCTTAGCACACATAGTTCTAAAAATGGTTACACGTTATGCTGGTCTCGTTGTATGGAACTATCGGTCTATGCGTTATTTTTCTAAGATGTCATTCATCTAAATCGGCCCAGTAGTTTAGGCGCCACGGTGGAACATTCGTAAATAGTCACATACAGCTAAAATCATAACCCTTCCTTTTGCTTTCCCGTAGTCCAGTAAAAAACACAATTTGCAAAAAAAATATGTGGCTAAGTAGATAAAGAAAGTACTAAACGTAAAACGTCAACGATAGATCATTTTTGTAGATAAAGCTACACAGTTGTTTTTATCGTTACCATATTGTTACTAATAACTCTGTAGTTTAATTTGCTAATTGCTGTTAGGAATGCCTGCCCACCATCGTGTAGTATATGTTTTATATAAATAATTTTGTTTTATAATTTTAAAAAAAATCTGGGAGAAGAATTAATTGAGGGACATTTTTCATTAATTTTCATAAGCACTTAATTTGACTTAGAGTAAATCGTGCGTAAAATTAATGAACATTACGCAACGGGACCTTTTTAAATGAAATCACGTCAAAAAATTGGGACTATCGAAAAAGGAACACGGGCCTGATTGGTTTTTAAAAGGGTTGGAGATGGAGAGTCACATAGGTATATAACCCGATTAATATTTAAGGGTATCGTCAAATTGATTGTGCTTAAGGGTTTGTACTTATACTGAAATATAAATGAGGAGATATATTAATGAAAAATATAATAAAACTAGCTGATGCCCGGGACTTCGTCCGCGTAGATTTAGTTTTTAAAATCCCTGGAGAACTCTTTGATTTTCCGGGATAAAAATAGCCTATGTCACTCTCCATGTCCTCAACTATACCCATGCAATAAATCACGTAGCCCTGTTGCGGCGTGATTGAAGGACAAACCAACAAACAAACACACTTTCGCATTTATAATATTAGTAAGGATTACTTTTTATATCATTTTTATTTCATTCAGCATTGATTTATAATAAACAAAATTTTCCAGTTATACGAGTATAATTTTGTAGAAAAACACACTGCAACACATATTTCATCTATTCAAATTAGGTTACCGGACTCGCTCGTCAATGCATCAGATTCATCAGATTTAATCTATGGTCTGGTTTAATAAATCGTTTATAGTGTAATAAAGTTGCAGAACTACTGACAATGTTACATTCAAAAAAATCTTCTTCCTGTCGCCGTTATTTTCAACTTAGGTATATTGCCGCAAAAACTCATCATGGGATGGCTCTAGTCAAGTTTAAATTGGAGCGACGCTGATTGCTAATGTGTTTTGCGCAATTTTTCGTCTAGTTCTGAATTTCGTTGCAACTGAGAACCATTTAGGCAACAAGTTTCATTCGCCGGGAACCATAATTCAATCCCATAAATTGCCTCATTATACTTTTTACAATTCACACAGCCGCGCGGTGCCGGACATTCTTGCAACTTTGCCAAGCCCCGCCCTGCAGTATATCACCGAACGTATTTAAATATATTTTTCAGGGAATCAGCAATCGCGAATGAGAAACTCCGTTCATTCGTTATCGTGCAATTTTGTTTGGTAGGTACCTAGTTTGTTTTGAGATGGCGGATAAGTTAAGCGTGACAGTACCGAATTTTAAATTGGTTTCGGGGCTCGACGGGCCTTGTGATTATCTAACGCTCAAACAATAACGTTCTTGGTGAGGGGAAATGGAAGGGAAATAGTTTAATATTGTAGGCCTATGCTGGTTTGTTTGTGGTATGCTAATGTATTGTTTGGGTTGAATTAAAAGGACTTGGCATGTATGGGTTCGTTTGTTTAAGTGGGAGGGTAAGTCAATGTGCATACTATTAATAAGCCATTGCTAAGTAATTGCCTTTTCTCCGGCCTACAGTACATAGAGCTTTTAAGTCTCAACGTCGTCGGCACTCGGCAGACAATACCTACACAATCTTAAGACATTCATGCGTTTTCCTCTGCTCCTGTTTGTGAAGTGAATTTAAAATAAATTGTACTAATTATTTCACAAGTTTTAATTCAAAATAATCAAGGAAACATACCAGTGAATTAAAAATATGTGATAACAGAACGTTAAATGCTTTCTAATAAGCAAACATTAACAAAATTCACATCTCAATTCATTCAAATTCAAATGAAAATTTCCAAAGGAATCCTAATCAGGAAGATCTAATCCGAACAAGCGTTGTACGACGACAAAAAGCACACATTAAAATTCATCGTAAGTCGAAAACGTTTTATGACAAGACGGATGAGCCAAATAAAATAAAGTAGGCACCTACAATATAAAATAAGAAAATAACAGGCAGAACAACTTTCAGCTAAAGAAGTCTACTAGCAAGTTCATTATGTAAATTATATAGAAGCTGGATTTATTTGACCCAAGCCAGCAGTAAAACTATACGAAATCAAAGGATCTAATTTTTTTCTATTACTTATTGTTATGCCTTATCAAAATGGCTAGAACATAATTCTTACTAATATTTATTATTATAAATGCGAAAGAGTGTTTGTTTGTTGGTTTTTCCTCTAATCACGAAGCGACCGAGCACAGGATCGACGTTAATTTTTTGCATGGGTATAGCTGATGATTTGGAGAGTGACACTACTACTTTTTATCGCGGAAAAACAGTGTTCCCGCAGGAGTTTTAAGTCGCGGCAGGCCAGGCACACTCCGCATTTTAGGCATAAACCTACAGGTATTAGGCGTTGTCCCGACCCACTCAATAGGCTAACGTATTCCGAAGGGATGTGCTACGCGATAGAAAGAGAGGCAACTTCTAGGTGAATATAACTGTGGGTAATTTAGCGCTGTGCGAAATGAATTGCACTTTATTGCAAGAGCAAAAAAGCTAGTTATATTAATTATTGTAATTGAATACAGTTGTTCTAAAAATCAGAAAGATAAGAGTATAAAGTACTAAAGTAGCAACGAGTGTTGGGGATAACTGATGCACCGCACATCAATTGTGAAGGAGGATCTGTTTGGGATTGATGTTGAGAACGCCGCATGTTTTGGAAGCAGGATGTAACGGGTAATCCTCTTCCGTACAATGTTATATTGCTTTACCTCGCAACAAGGTAGCATGCGCTACAGGTGGATCCAATTTTGTCAAACACTACTTCAAGCAGTACTTTTTGCTTAGTTACAGGAAAAAGGGAATAATGTTAATTAATGTTCAGCTTTATTAAAAATAAAAACTGATAGTTCAAATTATCGTGTTTCAAAGTACCTACTTGTATTCGCTACGTAAAAGTGTGGAAAAAGAAAACCTTACTACAAACACTAACACTAAGCTTGTTACTTCGTGTTCGATACATAATATATTGAATTTATCACTTAATATAAGAACTTTTTTGAGCATAGGAAATATCTATAGACTAACAACACCTGATGGGGAGTGAACTCAACGGTACACTTTATGTCCGATCAGCTCAACTAACTCCTAAAGTTGCATGTCTAGGTTTGAATACACAACTACAAAATATGATTTACGATAACATCCCTTATACTTTACACTCTAACTTATTACAATTTATCCGACAATATTAACTTACAAAGATAACATCTCATTCCAAAGACGCATGTTCGGGCATAAACAACTCCATAATAACGACAGGACATTAAAATTCAACTTAAGCCGAAAACATTTTACGACACGACCAAGTAAAATATGAACGGAATAAAATAGTAGACGTTATCCAACGAAGGTTGATGCGAAGTCGCTAGGAAGTTAGTTAATTATGTAAATTGCTGAGCTCCCGCAAGTGTGGTTGGATTCATTCGACCCGAGACAAGAGCATGTGAGGTGAAATATGTGTAGACCATTACGGAAAATCTTTGGGCAAAGCGTGAAATTAATTTAACTTGTTTTATTCCATTTCAATTAATAAACGGATATACATAACTAAACTTATTTTAATAAATTGACATTAAAACGCAAAGGTAAAAGGTATAGTATATAGTACAGAAGATACAAATATACCTAAATTAAAAATTTTGTAGAGGGGCGTTACTTGGACTCGCTTGCCCGGGGACATGAGTCTAACATGTTTTTATGAAAGAATTGATCTTTTTCGAAGAATCGGATTTTATTCTTAACAAACCTTTAAGTCGGACTGACGGATACTCTCCTGTATTTGCAGGAATATTATTAATAATAATTAAATTAAATAAATAAATAAATCAATCAATTTCAAGGAATGGACATTTAGACACTTAAATCTGCTTTCCGAACTGGTGCGGTGGTGGAGTCTAGAATTTTTGAATGAGCCACGAGAGTTGACCTACATGAAATAAATAATTTTGAATTTCATAGCGTGGATCCAGAAAAGAATTCCAAATGACTACGAATTCACGAGTTTTTTTCTTCAGTATACAGTATCCTAAGCCATCTAGGTACGATATATTATGTGACCATAACGAAACCGAAAGTTAACTTTGATTTACTTATGATGTTCAAACATGTTTGACACACATATTGATATTGTAGATTTCTTTATTGGAAGAATAAATTAAACCGCTTATTTTTCCTATATGACTATTCTAGTTAAAGAGTTTTGAAAGATTCAAACGACAATCTATTCAAGGGTATTAGGAACACGGTCGGTCGGAGAAAGGGCGTAAATATCGGAGGCGATAAAGATAAAAGTTGCTCGGAGTTATCAGCCGATTCGCAGGAAGCAACGAGTCGACTAATCCCTTCCACTTGCTCGGAAGCCGGAATTGGGTATAAATTAGACAAGTTTCAGGGAGCAATATCCTTATTCCGTATTACTAACATTCTGACTGACCCTGGTGGAGGTGATAGAGTTTAATAAAACTCGGAATGTCGCGAACGTTCCAATCAAATGAGATTGAGCGAACCTACAGTTTTAGAGAAATTTAAGTTAGAAAAATTCTTGGATGTTTCCAATGTCTTCAACTACGCTGGGAGCAATTACAGACTTTTTCCATTCAAAAGCGAAAAAAAAACAAAGAATTAATGATTAAACAGAAGACAGAGTTTTTCTTCAGCTCGAGTCGTTCTTAGTATGAATAAAGATAAAACTTCCAGCTTCCGACAATTAGTACTAAAATGGTAAAAATGACCATTATTACGACCAAACATTACGAGTATGTAAATAGTTAGTTATAGGTACAGTTAAAAACAAAAAGGTTCATTTTTGAGGCGATCGAATAATTTAACTTATTAACTATTCAAATACACAGTACTTTTACTTCCAAACTTCCAAAGTATGCCCTCGATGCGAGAACCCGACTAAGCTAATAACTCTCAATACCCAATAATGTCCTATTATCCCGTCAGTAGGTACGCAATTTAGTTTAGAGAATTCCGTTTGGTGTATCAAAAAAAAATTTCAGCGGCTCACTAAAATGTAGATACTGCTATACATCTGGGAATTATCCGACTTCGTGTTACGTGAGAGGAATTCTGCAAAGTTCCTCAGCCCGACCTCCTCAGCCCGTGCTCATTGGGCGAGGGTTTCGAAGGCGAGACACGTAGCTGTAAAGAAGTGGCGCGGTCGTATACTATTATAATAGTTTTATCATATTACGCGCCGCCTACAAATTATGAAGGTAGTGAGACAGTTTTTTTATTTATTTCTTTGTTCGAGTTAAATTAATTTCGTTATAGCGGCCTATTGGGCTTACAAAATAAATTCGCGATTACATCGTTCAACAAACCGTCAAGTCATTAACAGATATACAATTTTTTGTGTATAGGACATCAATAACATTGGCTCACCCCTGATTTTTGGTCAAAGGACGTGCCTTCAAATATCCAAACAAGATTTCTCAAAATCCTTTCGGTCAAATTCCAAATTAGGCTTAACATAGTTGTCAGCAGATTTCAATTAAGGTCCCCGTAGAAAGTTAAAAAGTGAAAAAAAGGCTCTGATTACCTAAAAGATTGTTTCTGTAACATTAAAATAAGAAAACGCTCGCCTCACTCGAACTTATCATCATGATTTAAGTATCTATAGGATACTGATTACTAATTTACTTTGTAAACAAGGGTAAATTCAAAATTTATGCGGTTATTCGCATACTACTTGATGCTGCAGCATCAGGTCAAGGTTACCATGCCTTGGAAATAATCACAAGAAACAGTACACCCAAATCAATCGCATGCGTGAAAGTTTGTAAGACCATTTAATCAAGTAGAAAATGAGTTGGTGATCTTCAAACGCCTGAGCAGATCTTCAACAATTATAGCTAAAATCCACCTCGATTAAGTTATCTTTCAAACAGAAAAAACCGCATCAAAATCAGTCCATTCGTTAGGGAGCTACGAGGGAACAGACAGATACACAGATACACACGTCAAACTTATAACACCCTCCTTTTTTATCGAGGGTTAACAATATGACTAATATTATGACTAACACTTTATGATAGCAAAAATATTTTATAGACATGTTACCGCAATACTCAATAGAGTACTAAGTATTATGGCAGCAGTGAGCAGGCAGATGATTAATGCAAGGGCAGCCACCCGTGGCGTTTATTCATATTGCGGGTGTAGCGGGTAGTCTTCAAACGCACTCTGTTTAATGGCCGCCTCTAGGGAACAGGCAGACAATTTAAAATACCTTGCTCTCAAATTTGCGAAGCACCTGAAAGGAAGCCTGCGCTAAAAAGGTAAACGACCAGGCAGATGATCCAAATTTATCTTTTTTCCCCGTCTTTTTGTTACTTAAAGCTACTCTTCTTACTCGCTTCTCTTATTAATGATTTATAACCCAAATACAAAATCATTTATTTCATGTAGGCCAAATTTTGGCACTTATGACAAGTCGAGGATCAACCACCGGTTCGGAAAGCTGATTCTGCTGAGAAGAGCCAGCATGAAACTTGCTGCGTTATACCGCGGCTGCAGGTATAGCTGCGTGTTCTTGCACAGTGAAGTCGGAGGAACGAGGTAGAGAAACACAGACTTGTTGATGTAGTGAGCAAGTGGCAATATATTTACATAATTACAGTGATCTTATATACTAACTAGTAGGGCGCGTGGGTGCGCGGCCCACTAAAGTGGACCGCGGTTTTTCTGTTCATCAATTAGAGTTTCAGGTCTTGATCATTTTTTACCTTAACACCACTCTTTTATCTTTTATACTCTCCGAGATGGACACCTATGAAATTTGTATAGCTGCCATCTTGAATCCGCCATCTTGATTTTTTTCAGGTCACTGCCAATTGGATGTGGTTTCGAGTATTTTTTCTTTTAGCAGCCCCCGCCTATCTTTAATAACCTGGCTGTGCTCCTCACCCACCTTCTAAACCCTGAATCATCATAGTATCTCGTAATTTGTCAGAATGAGTATTCTTTTATAAAAACTGAAAAGAAATCGTATCAAAGTCTTGCATAGTTTCCATTTTCCTCTTCAATATTCGCCATATATTTTGTATGGAAAAAAATCCGCCATCTTTAATTTTTTCTGTTCATCAAGTAGACCATCTTTTTCCAAGAAACCACTCTTCCATCTTGTATACTCTCTGAGATAGACACCGACGAAGATTGTATGGCCGCCATCTTGAATCCGCCATTTTGGAATTTTTTTTCAGCTCGCTGGCAATTGGATGAGGTTTCGAGTGACTTTTGTTCGAACACCCTCCACCTATCTTTGATACCCTTGCCGTGCCCTTTACCCGTCTTCCAAACCCTCAATCATCAGCTCTCTGCATATTTTTTTCTCCAAATCATTTGTTATAATGAGAATTCTTCTATAAAAAAATATTTTGAAAAGGACACTTCAAACTCTTCAATATTCGCCATATATTTTGTATGGAGAAAAAACATTCCGCCATCTTGGATTTTTTTTCTATTCATCAAATAGACCTTTAGGTCCTGATCATATTTTGCCCAGAAACGACTCTTCCATCTTTTATACTCCCCGAGATAGACATCGAAGAAATTTGTATGGCGGCCATCTTTTTTCCGCCATTTTGAATTTTTTTTCAGCTCACTGCGAATTGGATGAGATTTCGAGTGACATTTGTTCGAGCACCCCCCACCTATCTTCGATACCCTGGCCGTGCTCTTCACCCGTCTCCGAAATCCTCAATCATCAGCTCTCTCCATATTTTTCCTCCGAATGAATTTTTGTCCTCTATACGAAACAGTCAGTGAAAAAAAAATTTTTCATACAAAATTTTTCAGGAGAGGTGATCAATGAGTCAGTGAATCAGCACGAGCAGCTATATATATATTAATAGTTTTATCATATTACGCGCCGCCTACAAATTATGAAGGTAGTGAGACAGTTTTTTTATTTATTTCTTTGTTCGAGTTAAATTAATTTCGTTATAGCGGCCTATTGGGCTTACAAAATAAATTCGCGATTACATCGTTCAACAAACCGTCAAGTCATTAACAGATATACAATTTTTTGTGTATAGGACATCAATAACATTGGCTCACCCCTGATTTTTGGTCAAAGGACGTGCCTTCAAATATCCAAACAAGATTTCTCAAAATCCTTTCGGTCAAATTCCAAATTAGGCTTAACATAGTTGTCAGCAGATTTCAATTAAGGTCCCCGTAGAAAGTTAAAAAGTGAAAAAAAGGCTCTGATTACCTAAAAGATTGTTTCTGTAACATTAAAATAAGAAAACGCTCGCCTCACTCGAACTTATCATCATGATTTAAGTATCTATAGGATACTGATTACTAATTTACTTTGTAAACAAGGGTAAATTCAAAATTTATGCGGTTATTCGCATACTACTTGATGCTGCAGCATCAGGTCAAGGTTACCATGCCTTGGAAATAATCACAAGAAACAGTACACCCAAATCAATCGCATGCGTGAAAGTTTGTAAGACCATTTAATCAAGTAGAAAATGAGTTGGTGATCTTCAAACGCCTGAGCAGATCTTCAACAATTATAGCTAAAATCCACCTCGATTAAGTTATCTTTCAAACAGAAAAAACCGCATCAAAATCAGTCCATTCGTTAGGGAGCTACGAGGGAACAGACAGATACACAGATACACACGTCAAACTTATAACACCCTCCTTTTTTATCGAGGGTTAACAATATGACTAATATTATGACTAACACTTTATGATAGCAAAAATATTTTATAGACATGTTACCGCAATACTCAATAGAGTACTAAGTATTATGGCAGCAGTGAGCAGGCAGATGATTAATGCAAGGGCAGCCACCCGTGGCGTTTATTCATATTGCGGGTGTAGCGGGTAGTCTTCAAACGCACTCTGTTTAATGGCCGCCTCTAGGGAACAGGCAGACAATTTAAAATACCTTGCTCTCAAATTTGCGAAGCACCTGAAAGGAAGCCTGCGCTAAAAAGGTAAACGACCAGGCAGATGATCCAAATTTATCTTTTTTCCCCGTCTTTTTGTTACTTAAAGCTACTCTTCTTACTCGCTTCTCTTATTAATGATTTATAACCCAAATACAAAATCATTTATTTCATGTAGGCCAAATTTTGGCACTTATGACAAGTCGAGGATCAACCACCGGTTCGGAAAGCTGATTCTGCTGAGAAGAGCCAGCATGAAACTTGCTGCGTTATACCGCGGCTGCAGGTATAGCTGCGTGTTCTTGCACAGTGAAGTCGGAGGAACGAGGTAGAGAAACACAGACTTGTTGATGTAGTGAGCAAGTGGCAATATATTTACATAATTACAGTGATCTTATATACTAATAAAATTACATGAATTGAGTGGAGATTTCTAGATTCTGATCTTACTGTACATGCAGATATTGCTGACTAATATTATCATCAAGTTATTGAAATGATTTACAAGGTTTTACTACGTGGAAAGAAAGGTGTGCTATGAGCAGGTCCCTACGTGCCATAGAACTCAGCAGTTGCTCTTTTCACCCGTTGCTATAAGTGCCTTCGGGACCATTTAGTGAGAGTATAATTGTACCAACAGCACGATTAAACTACTTTTGTACGTCGCTAAGACAGCACCCCTGAGACAGCTAATTTAAAGGTGTGCATGTTGAGCGTGGAATTGCGTCTTTGTAAACCGATGTAATGAACAAGGCGGTATTTAAGAAAAGCAACATGATCCTGTTCGACAAATTACAAATATATTTTCTTTTTTCACTTTATTACACAACATAATTTAGGTTAAAAAGGCGGACTTGCCGCTAAAGCATTTTTTCCAGTCTGTATCTGGACGTGCAAATATCGTATACCTACCTACACGTAATGTCGCACTTTAGCTTAGGAACAAGCGTAAAATTATAATTTAAAACACCCCCGACATGTGAAATGTATGGCCGAACTATGTACGATATACCTGACATTCTGCTAGCCAGATTTCTACTCCATCATTCTTGTCCTCGATCCTCGATCATCGTCTATCTAACATCTACTCATTGAGACCATTCTAATGAGCCCAAACACACTATATCTGCTGTAAGTTGCCAAGGAGTTGAGTATGCCGCAGACTACTTGATGCTGCAGCATCAGCTCAAGTTTACAATGCTTTGGAAATAATCAGAAGTAACAGTACACCAAATTTAAAATCAATCGCACCAGTGAAAGTTTGTAAGACCCTTTAATCAAGTAGGAAATGAGCTGATACGTATATACATAAGTAATTGACCGAGCGAAGCGAGGTCTCTGAGTTTACTAGAGCGATTTGCACTTGTCCGTCCGTCCGTCCGTCCGTCTGTCAGAGCCTTATAACTTTTGAATTACTGAACGTAATTACTTCAAATTTAGATATAATATGTAAACCGATGGCCTCCAGCCGAAAATGGCTTAAAAAGTTATAAAAATCTTTATTTCAGGGGGGCTCTCATAGAAGCGAATGCGAAGAAATTTTTTTTTATTTGAGATTCATAGGTTTTCTGTGTATCATTTTAAAGACAATTTGGAACAGAGTACAACCGTATTTTTTTTTAATTTTTTTTCCTAAAATTGACGAAATAGGGGGCTTCCAAAGTGGCGATTTAATACGCTCGCTTGAAGACGCTCTCTGGGAAAATTTTCTATATATTTTCAAGTTGTACTTATTTTCTTACTTCACTTGTATCCTGTACTTGAACAAGAAATACTAAAATTATATGAATATTATAAAGAAACGAGATTATTTAATTTTTAATGAGCATCAGTAAATTTCACATAGCTTCACAATAATGCTAACAGATGGCGCAGTCATTAACTATTCCATTGAACTAGGAGTTACGACTACGATTTATCCCAAAAACAGTTTTGCGTCGACCATTATTATTTGTGTACATAATATAATAACATATTATTCAATTAAAATTATTCTTTAGTTAAATATCATTTTGTATATTTTCTATTCGCGTCGATAGATGACGATTTGTACAGATGCCCCTAACCCGTTTTCACTCGTTAGTACCTACATAATAATTCAATGTTTTCACTGACGTTCCCTAACCTTTACGGGCTACCTATGATAAGTTATGTGATGATTACTGTCAACTTCTTTATCACGATCCTGTACGGGACACCTAAAAGGACATTGGGACGGATGTTGGAACTTAGGATTGTGTTTTGGAGCTACCTACGTAAAGAGACTCCTACATAGGGGATAATTTAGGTATGTTTGGTGAAAACGGGCATAATAATAATAATGTCAGTTTTGGTCGTCATGTATCGATTGAATGAATAATCATGGGATACCGTTACCGCGAGGTCTCAGTTCGGGGCGAACCACTAGTATAATTAATAATAACTTTATTTCTTTGATGCCATACAAATTACAATAGTTACATATTTATGGTATATTATGGTATAAGAAAAAGGCAGGTCAACCGCCTGTGGGTTGGCATACGTAAATATACTCATACATACAAACTTGCGTAGACTGCTAAAATCACAACCCTTCCTTTCAGTTTTGCCGTAGTCGGTTAAAACCATCCTGTAGCCACATAAGGCGGACGTTATATTGTATACGCTCTCGGATGGGCGGTAAACATAACGTTATCGCACGTCACTCGGGCGTTTAACGTCAAGTACTGTAATGCGACAGGCGGCCGGACGTCTCTGTCATTACGTGACGTCACGATAATGACGTTTGCAGCATCTCGATAACGCTCCTGGCGAACCGGTGATGCGGGGTTTCATGTGTACCTATTTAATACAGGATGGTGTTGAAATTGTTCATTGTTAGAAATAATTAAAACTTAATGAGAAAATCCCGGTATTACCCAGACCATAAAATGATGATACGTATGTTAAAATTTGATTGTTTCAATGAGAACAAGCTGGTTTTTAGGGTTCCGTACCCAAAGGGTACCAACGGGACCCTATTACTAAGCCTACGCTGTCCGTCCGTCCGTCCGTCCGTCTGTCAGAGGGCTATATCTCGTAAACCGTAATAGATAGACAGATGAAATTTTCACATATTATGTATTTCTATTGCCGCTATAACAACAAATAATAAAAATTAAATTTAATTAAAAAAATTAAATTAAAATGGGTAGGTGGGTAGATGGAAATTTTTTAATTTAATTTTTTTTAACGGAACCCTAAAAGAGCGAGGCCCGACTCGCACTTGGCCGATTTTTTAGTTAAACTATAAAATTATGAGGTAGGCACTATGTTAAAAACTGATTGCTTCTAGAATAAATGTTATATTGATTCATCAGAAAATGAAAACGCAGATCCTTATTAGTATCGGTGGCAAGATCAGATACCTGTTTACTTAGTTAACACAACTTAAGTATTATAAGTAAAGTTTTTATAATATAATAACTTTAAGCTCACTGGTGTACAATCCAAATACTTGCGTCCGTTAAAATAAAATAAAAGTTTTCAGAAGCCAAAAAAATAAAAATAAATCTTTAAAAATCTATACAGATAGGTATACTCGTATAATCCACGAGAATTTTCATTGTGCCGAACGCGCAAGGAAATAATCAGCGAAACAACGGATAAAACTGTCACAATCAAAAGAGTAACTATTGATTAAAAATAACTAGGACACGCTGTATAATGATGTATCGACATTCGTAATGGTTATCTTTTTTTTCTTTGCATGTTTTTGAAGTAGTCGTAGGGGATCGGAACTGGAAGAATTGGAAGTTTATATGAGCTAAAATATAGCCAAAATGGACTTTTTTGGGGACAACAAAACACACCATAAATAGACTGCAAAAATAATGCAACAGGGAACATTGGTAATACAAAATTGATTTTTAGGGTTCCGTACCCAAAGGGTACCAACGGGACCCTATTACTAAGCCTACGCTGTCCGTCCGTCCGTCTGTCAGAGGTCTGTATCTCGTAAACCGTAATAGATAGACAGATGAAATTTTCACATATTATGTATTTCTATTGCCGCTATAACAACAAATAATAAAAATTAAATTAAATTAAAAAAATTAAATTAAAATGGGTAGGTGGGTAGATGGAAATTTTTTAATTTAATTTTTTTAACGGAACCCTAAAAGAGCGAGGCCCGACTCGCACTTGGCCGATTTTTTTCCATGTTAAAAATATAGGCACATTAATGTGGATTGCAAATAAAGCTGGTAATTTTGTCCACGTTAATTTTTACAAGCTTTTATTTAACTTGCAAATTGCAATGGCATTTATGTAATGTACCTATAAGTTTAGGTCAAATCTTGCAAGATGGAATAAGTAGAACCAATTCCCAGTTTCCGATTGAGCTGAAATTTTGCATGTAGGTATATGTAAATCGGATGACAATGCAATATTATTGGGACATGGAGCTGATCTGATGATGGAGCTGATGATATCCAGGGTCTGAAGATGAAGCCGGCTGGTGACTAAAAAAAGACGTAACCGCATTGAGTTTGGGCTCGTTCTAAGTTTGATCAAGTACTCTAATCCTAGATGATATCCAGGGTCTGATGATGTATTCAGCTACTAAAAGCTTGTTTTTAAAAATACTTAACATTTTTAATTTGCACTTGTTATATCTACTTCAATTTTTAGTTTGGATTGAGCAGTCATCTCGGTGCAACCTCGAAATCTCTTCAAGCTTAAGCCGCGTGATTAATTAAAAAATCTAACAATGAACCAATAAGTCAAGCATTTATATTAATTTTAAAACAAAAACCTACAAAATAAATTAAATTAACTAACAAAAATAAAGCCACCTAAAAACTTCAACGTATCGCGATGCCATCAATCGCTGTTACTATAGATATAGGTCGCGAGTTCGCGACTCGCGCGATTCGCAGTCAATGAGATTTACCACCATAGTATGACCACTCTGCTAATGGATCTGACATGGTAAAAGATAATTTCCATGCATTTGTAAATATCGGAAGTATTTATAGCTCCTTAAGTATGTATATGAGTCGGCCAAATATGTATATGGGTTTATTGAAGCAACAAATCATTATTGAGCAGGCAACACATGGGAGCTTCTTTTAAAAACGTAAATTTTAGTCATGGCAGAAGTTAATGACTAAAAATCAGATGATCCGCTTGATTTTACTGGATACTTATATAAAAAGGATGAATCTAGGTATGAATTAACAGAAAAACAATTAGACAAGCATAAAACCCACACAGGACATTAAACGTTACGTAGCATTTTTCCATTCATGCCAAGTATAAAAACTATTGCAACAATAGCAGAGTGCAGGCAGATCAGCTACAAACGATACAAGTTTTAACGGCAACAGTAGATGCGCGTCTCATCAGGATAATGGACACTTCAATATACAAACGCAGGTTTTTACCTGCAGGTTAAGTGTAACTAGGGTGGACAATTTATTATCAAAGAACGGGTTAGTCCCATAAATTTTTGATAAAACTTTCTAGAAAAAAAATTTTAACTTTAAATAGGTACATAATATTATGATGTTATCAAAATTTGCGAGGCTGATAGGGATCGAACCCGACTCTCAGGAATTGCGCCCGAATGTGTTGACCATTTTACGTCATAGCCAGTAGCCACAGAACAACGTTGTTTTATTCGACAATTTTCTTCAAGTTTAGGTAAACACTTATAAAAATTTTAAACTTTCGAGAATATAAATATTCATTCAACCATTAAAATATAATAAAAACAAGAAAATAGTTTAAAAACTGAAACCCGACTACGCAAAATCGGATATAACAGCCGTTATATTAATTTTGGTCGTGTAAAATGTAGCCTATGTCACCCGAACTTTGATAAGGAATCGATTGACACCTCAAGCATCAAAATCGGCTCAGTAGTTTAGGCGCAACGGTGGAACATTCGTTAGTAGTCACACACATACATAAACATGTAATGCTAAAATCACAACTCTTCCTTTTGGTTTTTCCATAGTCGAGTAAAGAAACTACACATTTTGACTGCACTCAGTGTAAACTACTGGAAAGAATTCAAAATTCTGCGTGTAGATCCCACATCTGAACTAGGCAATTAATTTTTACATTTTCTTGGAAACAATGGAAGTCTCTTATTAGATTTAAAGTCTAGCAATAATAATACAAGGGACACGGGCTCTTTTCTCTGATTTCAATTTAACTTTTATGTTTTCTGAGAAGAAAAATATAAAATGATAATATTTAGAAGAGTACCATGTACTTACTTATGATAATATTTAGAATTACATATTTCCTTGGCAAAATTGCTTACATGATGTTTTGACCACCTTTCTGACAAAAATATAAGAAAGTAGAAGTAGGTAGACAGGTAGTTGAGAAAAACTATAACAGCCCCGAAAACGTAAGAAAATCCTGAAATTGTACATATGGGTTGCATGCTAAGCCCCACGTGATTTTTTACAATCCTCATATTACATAGACGCAAAAGTAAAACCAGCATGTCGTTAAAATGCTTATTTGTAATATTGTTTCGGAAAACTCATCTTTTTGTCAAACCATTAAAGTCGGACTGCCTACTATCCTAGTACGGTCCTAACAAAGCACTAAATTACCTAATGTACGAGTATCACGCGAAATCCTGAGATATGGTGACCCTAACTGCGACTATACAGCCCGTTTTACTGTGAAACGTGTCGCACAAATGTTAGGGGTGAAATATTGGCTGCATAAGAGTAGTGCTAGTATATGTCCCGGGAGATTTTGTGATCTAAAAGACAACACAAAATTATAGTGCTTACTCAATGTATAAGCTTACTTTTATGCATTACATTATGTTCCTTCATCGAGCGAAGTGAGATTCGTATATCTGGATACATTCATTCATCTAAATATATAAAAGGAAAAGGTCACCAACTGACTGATCTATCAACGCACAGCTCAAACTACTGAACGGATTGGGCTGAAAAGCATACATATAGCTATTACGACATCGTCAGACATCCGCTAAGAAAGGATTCTTTAAAATTCAACCCCTAAGGGGGTAAAAAGGGGGTTTTGAAAAGCGAACTTAACGTGAGCGAAGCCGCACCGGCAGCCGCAAAACGGTAGTCCATCCTAAGCTTGCATGGGTCTACTGCTGTCTCCGGTAAGCTTGAGTTTCCATACAAATGCAGATGTTATTTCTGTTTTATTTTTTAAAATACGGTTATATTATTTTAAACCTCATACCATATTTGCAATGTTTTATATTATTTCGTCATGCAATTATTGATTAAAGCAAAGCACGTTGCTAAACACAAATAGTAGATTATTAACCAAGGCGATAAAGCAGTGTCTTCTGTCGCGGGTGACGATTTAAATCGCGAGCGTAACGAAGGACTCGAGGTTTACTCCCGAGCGTAGCGAGGGTGTTAAAAACTTAAATCACGAGCGAAGCGAGGGATTTAAGACGAGTCCTGTAGCCTTAGTACAAGATTGGATAGTTAACTATAACGGACCTCTGTTTGCGAGCTTCTTCATACATCTACAGCCAACGCCCCAAGCGGAAACATTGGGAACTAAAAGTGTCCGAGTAGTTCCCAGTATGAGCGTGTATAGTTAAAACGCATGACGTCACTATCGTGAATTAAAAACGTCTTCGTACAAAAATACGGATAGTATCGCTAATTGGCAGTATGAGTAATATGTTTGACAACTCACAACCCGTAAATGACGTCATTTACGATTGTAAACGTGATACGATAGGTGAGTTTCAATTCACCGAAAATATTCCGTGAGAGCTTGGTGATATACAATCGAAATGTTGAAAAATAATTATTTGAGGAGTTCCCTGACCCACGGAAGCGTGTAGAATGATCACGGAGGCTCTGCAAGATAGCCTCCGAGACGAGGAGGAGTAACAACTGTCTCAGAGGCGATATTTGTGTTGTGCATCTCGGATGAAATATTAATTTGTCCAGGAACTCCTAACCGGTCTCTGAGTGCTTGAAATTGTGCTTCAAATAAACCTTTACAAAGTGATAGTCAAGTAATCGTCCACTGTTAAGAAAGAGTAAGTATACTCTAATAAGCAACCTCATATTATGTTCACAAAAAGTACCTATCATTATTCACTGGAGAGTTGGAGACTGAGTGTTCGAAGGTTGGTTTATTCAAAGACCGGAGACGAAGGTAGGTAACCCGTAGGTTACATTTGGCATAAGTGTTGGTACACAAATACGTCAGATACCTAGGTCGGTACCTATTCTATATTGTATTATTTTGGCCTCAAGGACTACGGGCCTAGGTAGGTAGGTAAACAGCTATGTTTTGTTACAATTTCTATGATGATTTGATGAAATTTTGCTAGTTACATGTCCTTGAAAGTAAGGGCATTTTATCCCTAACTACATATCCAGTAGAGATAAGGAAAAGTCACTCTTGCAATATTCTTGCTTATTTAGCCTTTTGGGGTAAAATGTTCAAGGAAGGTGTAACACCCTACTTAAGTATTTATTTATTCAAGAGACAAAATACTAAGTTTCATATACATAACTTGAAAAATGAAACATTGTCATAAGCATTTTCATCCCCTATTTATCTTCTTTGGGGGAACAATCTTTAAACACTTATTTCTTCAATTTCAATTATTGAAAGGCCAAATACCAAGTTTCATGGATATAACTTAAAAGATAACAGACTGTCATACAAACTTTCAGCCCCTATTTGACACCATTGGGGGTGAAATTTCAAAAAATCCTTTCTTGATGGGTGCCTACTTCATAAAAGGAACCCACTGTCAAAATTTCAAGTTTCTAACTCCTATGGTTTGGTAAGGCTGTGTGTTATAGCTCAGTCAGTCAATCAGTGCTGTTAATGTTGGTTATCATCATCATCATAATTAGCAACCCATCAACGGCTCAATACTGAGCGCAGGTCTCCTTCTCAGAGAGGGGTTATAGGCCATAGTCCACCACGCTGGCCCAATGCAAATTGGCAGACTTCACATACCTTCGAGAACATTATTAAAGAATTCTTAGGTGTGCCGGTTTCCTCACGATGTTTTCCTATACCATTGAAGCAGGTGGTATTTAATTAAACACACATGACTCCGAAAAGTCAGAGGTGCGTACCCGGGATCAAACCTGCGACCCCCCGAATAGGAGACCACAGTCCAAACCACTAGGCTATCACTGCGTATGTTGGTTATACTTATTGTCATTTTGCACATTTTATCAATCAAATTTATGCTTACTTAACCTACATATTACCTATGTACAAAAACTAACAACATCCACATTTAACTTCAAAAATATGCATCAACAATATGCATGTGTGTAGGTAAAACAATTGCAAAAAGTAACTACTCCCATTCATAAAATATGTGCAAATAGAATAATTTATTAGTAGGTAAATTACACCTATGATATTAAAAACAATCAAACCACAAACCTAACTCTAATGAATAAGTTTCTATTTAATATAAGTATCATATTTTTACAGGTTGCAGATCACCTCAGAGCATAATAAAAGCTGTCACCTAAACAATATGTACCTACCTACCAAGTATGCAGGTGTTGCTTAACATCTGCAAGTGGCTGTCACATCATAGTGATCATACTTGAATAATATACTTAATTAGATTTTAATATAGGTACCTACATAAAAGAATAAATACCCAAACCAATTGTATAAAATGCAATTAGTTTTTATAAATAAACAAATTGAATCCTTAATTGTTTTAGTTTTCTTATTTTACTTACCTTATTCCATCCTAATTCATATTATTGCAAAGTTTATTAATCTTTTCAAAAGAAAACTTTAGTATGTATCTATTAAAAAGAAAGATAGGTATTTTGAATTGTTCTCAGTAATAAATAATTAACATTACACATTAAATTCATATTGTACTAGCTGATGCCCGTGACTTCGTCCGTGTGGATTTAGATTTTAAAATCCCTCGGGAATTCTTTGATTTTCCGGGATAAAAAGTAGCCTATGTCACTCTCCAGGTCCTCAACTATACCTACCCATGCAAAAAAATCACGTCGATCCATAGCCTTGTTGCAGCGTGATTGAAGGACAAACCAACAAACAAACACACTTTCGCATTTATAATAAGGATTTACTTTGTCCTATACATATATACTTGTATTAAGTTGCCGTGTTGTAATATTTCTATAGTTATTAAGGTAACTTTTCAGGAATAAAAAGTAACCTAGATAACTCATTGCATAGTCTTTGTATCTGGATAAATGGTCAGCATTTGCAATAGAAATATAACATCCACACTGCAATATTGCAGTCAGCTTGCAGTGCATCTACTAAACAGAAGATAAAAGTTCATCAAAATCGGTTCAGCCTTTTAACTTTTATTGACTGGGACAAACAGACAAACAAATTTAAAAAAGACAGTTTAAACATTATAGACATATAATGCCATTTGAAAATACCTTTGTTCTGCATCAATTTACTACTTATACTAAACATAATATATAGGTATACATTTTGAAAAGAGCAACTGCCGAGTTTCTTGCTGGTTCTTCTCGGCAGAAACAGCATTCCGAACCAGTGGTAGACTCATTGACGATTCAAAAGTACTTGTAAAAGTTTATTTGAATAAAAAACATTTCTATTCTATTCTATTCTATTGTATTCTATACCAATAAAAGGAAAATATTATTTTGACAAGACTAAAAATAATGGTGTGTAGGTAAATAAAAATAGGTAAGTAAATAAAGAAATGCTGATGAAAGATAAAGTAAAAATATTTATTTATTTATGTAGACTTATGGAATATACACAATTTTATTTTATTTATTCAGCAACAATATTATCAAATTACAATGTTTCTCAAACATGATTTCTCAAAGTACAATTTAATTCCATCCCGTTATGACCCTGGATGCTTGCACTGGAAAATGCAATGATTATAATATGAGCGGTGTAAGTGCAGAGGGCCTGGTGACTAAAGGCTGAATACAGAGATGCAAATGTGCACCCATTCTTCTGGTGTAAATTTGTAAGTACTAGCCTCTAATTATGTAGGTTTCACTGAAAAAAAAAGAAAAAAACACATTTCCCATAAGCTTATTATATAGCTATACTTACAGAGGATGGTATTACAATTAATAAAATGTCAACATAATTAATACATTATAATATGCTTGGTGACAGAAATCTTAATATGTAATAATAGTTTTCTATAACAAATTCAATAGTTTAGACATTTTGAAAGAAAAATAAAAAAGAAACTTCTTTTGCATCAACACTATTACATAACAAGCAAAGTATACCTAATTTAGAAAAAAATTAAACCAACTTCAATAAAGTACCAAAATAAAGAATAACTGAAAAGGGAAAAGTGTTCATATCTTGAAAACTACTGAACCGATTTTGATGAAAGGTTTACTGTTCCTGTTGAAGTAAATGTAAGCAAATAAAAAATGAAAGGTCATAATCTGATGAATAGTTTCAGAGAAATGTATGGACAAACATACATACATACACCTATAAAATTTGTTTGGAAACCCTAATATAATATCATATGAAAATATTTTGCAGTTCCAATAATATTACATACATACAGGTCGAATTTGATAACCTCCTTTTTTAAAATCTATTACAAAGAAAACAAAACTTAATCTACGGGGCCTAAACTAAAAACAATTTTATTATGATTAATTAATATAAGTAAGTCTCTTGCTGCAGCACTGGTTTTCATTTGCAATTTCATATATCATTTCAACAATAATATATTATGTACTAGCTAATGCCCCCGACTTCGTCCGTGTGGATTTAGTTTTTGAAATCCAGCAGGAGCTCTTTGATTTTCTGGGATAAAAGTAGCCTAGCTGTCACTCTCCAGGTCCTTAACAATATCCATGCAAAAATCACGTCAATCCGATGCTCTATTGCATCGTGATTGAAGGACAACCCAACAAACAAACACACATTCGCATTTATTTTAGTAAGGATTTATTTCTCAAATCATCATGATAAATCAAACCTGGCATAATAATATACTTATATACCTACCTACTTTGAATATAAAGAATTCATGTTTTAGGTACCTTTCCTCACTATTCTATGTATCCAATTCAGTTGGCCAGTTAGTGAAAATCCAGGCAGTTTTAGATTAGGATAATGAGCTGGTTGGTGTAATATACAGAATTCTTCTTCATCATCCTTATCAAGCCAACATAACACTGCACATCTAGGTCCGGGGTCGCCACTCCAGCACCTTGGGACCCCAATGAAAATAATATACCTCCGTACAGGATTCTGAATCTTGAATTAAAGGTTATACTCGTAAGTAGGTACTAACTAGGTACAGTTTGTTTTACGTTTCATATCCTATAGTTTGTTTGTTTTATGTTTTATATCTACTATTTCACATTTTTCTTTTTTGAGAAGTCTGAATCGTAAATTAAGATCTATTATAAATAATTTGATTTGATAATTTGTTTGTTTGTTATGACAGTTTGACTTTTACGGATGACCACAGAGTATAGAATCACTCAATTTTACCACAGACTTGCCACAGACTCATTCTCATTGTATTAACCTTCGTAGTGGTCATAGAACTCACTATAGTTAGCTCGTTTACGGATACGTGACCGACTCGTGGTACCAATTTGACAAAAATGTTATTTACTATGAATAGTTCGTGAGAGAACGATACTATAGTCGTAGCTGCCATAGTAAATCTTGTACTAGCCACACTGAGTGTAGCGAGGGATTTAAGTTCACCCAAGACTAAAGACAGCTTTATCACCGAGGAAAATACTCTACTTTTCGTACCATTTGCGAAAAAATTTACACAATAATAATATGAGATAAGCATTTATTAAAAATAATGACAATTAAAAGTAAAAGTTAACATTCGAAACATTGGTCCAATTATTGATAGAGAGAGTTACATTTTTGTTTGCTACATTTATTGTTGATGAGTTGATTTGAGTATTTCTCTGTTCTTGCGTCTGAGCATTTGCACTGATGGAATCCGACAATTCTCTGTCACTGTCGCTTTGATTTAATATCGTAACGTATTTTTAGAATATTAACTTATTTATAAAAATAAATTAAAATAAACTTAACGTTTATGTATTTGAAGAAAACAAAAACGCGGTAAATTCCTAGACTATTAATATTTTTTTGTCGGAAAAGCAAAGGCATCAAGCTCATACGGCCTCGTCGGTTTTCGTAATTTTATTTAATAATCATAACTGCATAATAAATGCGTATTCCTTTTTCAAAAAGATGTATAATGCTTTATATAAAAACTCAATGGTGTAAACACAGATGTAGTTCAGTATAAATTTCGGTAAGTATTCCAAATTTAAATCACATTCTCCCCCTAGAGGATGAATAAAATTCAGTACAATTTTCTTTCCCTGTTTTAAATAGATTAAAAATGACTATTGTTATGTTCGCTTTTTGTGGCACAGAATGTCACTTTTTTGAGCAAGTGGTACGAAATAGTAGATTATTAACCAAGGGGATAAAGCAGTGTCTTCTGTCGCGGGTGACGATTTAAATCGCGAGCGTAACGAAGGACTCGAGGTTTACTCCCGAGCGTAGCGAGGGTGTTAAAAACTTAAATCACGAGCGAAGCGAGGGATTTAAGACGAGTCCTGAGTGTAGTGAGGGATTTAAGTTCACCCAAGACTAAGACAGCTTTATCGCCGAGGGAAATTCTCTACTTTTCGTACCATTTGCGAAAAAATTAACACAATAATAATATGAGATAAGCATTTATTAAAAATAATGACAATTAAAAGTAAAAGTTAACATTCGAAACATTGGTCCAATTATTGATAGAGAGAGTTACATTTTTGTTTGGTACATTTATTGTTGATGAGTTGATTTGAGTATTTCTCTGTTCTTGCGTCTGACCATTTGCACCAGGATGGAATCCGACAATTCACTGTCACTGTCGCTTTGATTTAACATCGTAACGTATTTTTAGAACATTAACTTATTTATAAAAATAAATTAAAATAAACTTAACGTTTAGGCCTAGCGCAAACATACAACTTTTAGTTGAACAACTGTTTAGTTGTGTTTCATAAGTTTATGGAAATGTACTGCGATCATAGAATGTGCGCAAACTATCAACACGATAGTTGCTCGACAAAAAAATCAAAAAGCCTTACGATTTGCTTTTGATTGTATTGAATTCACGAAAAGTACACAACTCGACTAAACAGTTTAGTCGATGTAAAAGTTGTATGTATGCGCCTTACCTTATGTATTTGAAGAAAACAAATACGCGGCAAATTCCTAGACTAATATTTTTTTGTCGGAAAAGCAAAGGCATCAAGCTCATACGGCCTCGTCGGTTTTCGTAATTTTATTTAATAATCATAACTGCATAATAAATGCGTATTCCTTTTTCAAAAAGATGTATAATGCTTTATATACAAACTCAATGGTGTAAATGTAAACACAGATGTAGTTCAGTATCGGTAAGTATTCCAAATTTAAATCACATTCTCCCCCTAGAGGATGAATGAAATTCAGTACAATTTTCTTTCCCTGTTTTTAACAGATTAAAAATGACTATTGTTATGTTCGCTTTTTGTGGCACAGAATGTCACTTTTTTGAGCAAGTGGTACGAAAAACTTATTTAACATCTTCTCGCCACCTTGTCATTTTATCAGACAGTTAGGCTAGAAGTCAGTGCGACATAGTTACTGCTACACTGCTTCACTCGTCTGGACGTAATTCTGCGACACAATATAATATCCGTGAACCTGCGCACTGCAATTTCAGCTTGCTAATCCTTTGATGAATGTCCGAACAATATATTATCTAAACTATGTTAGAAAATCTACTCAATTCATACTATAAAAATAGGTTATAATATAAAATATAATAAATTCACATATTTTTGACTCTTAAATTAAAAACTTAATTAAAGTGTCTCGTTAGAGTATACAGCAAATAAACTGATCTCTGACCTGAAATATTCTAACATTATTTTAGGAGCAAAAGCAACTTCTTTTTCGCCAATATAATACAAGAAAATACTGCAGTGGATACATCTTGAGGCAGGGAATGAGGCGAAAGCTCTAATGGATGAGCTAGGAAGAAATAATCGTCGGCCGTTAGCTAACGCATCTGTTGTCTAAAAGCACTTTGCCATTTATTTATTTATAAAGAAACCGAAGATAGTAAAGAAGAAAGAAACGTTACAATAACTTACACTGATTTATTTTTAACTTGAATAGGTATGCCACTAAGAAAGATCACTTGTAGTTGAAGACAAAACGTCATTAGTATTTTATAGCGAAAATTACTGTGTAGATGACAACGAACGTTGCTAAAGTTGGTATAAACGTTAAACAAACTACTTGACAATGATAACATCATGAGCTCATTTGTTTAATAATGTATAGGAATCAACAAGATAAAAGCTACACATCATGTCAAAGATATGTCGAAGATTCTAGAACCGCCTTACAATGTCCATGTATACCTAACAAGATCACCAAGTCGGCTAGACCGCATACATATTGGCAGCTGCGTCTATGTGGCTGATCAGGGCGGCTATGTTTAATCGAACATTGCCACTAACATCTAAACACAGCAGCAGAAATTGTCAAGCTACACTTACTTAAACTGAGCGACTTGTAGAATCTGAGCCAGCGAAGTAAGTAGTATGTCAGATGGCGTCTTTTTTGGGCAAGGATTGCCTTATACTTACTTTCCTTTTATTTATATGAAAATTTTTATCTTAATAAATACGTCATAATATTCTTCTAAACTATATGGTAAATTGAATTACTTAATTATTAAGTTGCGTACATAAATATTTATGATTTTGCTTTCCATCTTATATAATTATATTTATTTTATATATTGCTGGTAATACTAATAGAGCATTGGCTAAAATTAATACCATGCCCATTTCGTAGATTTAATCGCAAAATTATGTCGGATTATCCATTGAGATATCGGCTGAAATATCAAATTTGGCAAAACCGTTAGCCTCGATCGGCGCAAACCATCTGACGATAACAAATCAATCATGAAACTCTGCATCTATTACGTACGGTTGGAGAACTGTCCAGAGGGCAATTATGTTCGCTGCTATGTTGGATTATACGATAGAGACCATCTAAATGATGAATATATTTATAACGACTTCGCACTAAGAGATTTACATAAAAAATACTGTAGACTTTTTTCGCTTCAGATTATTATTATATTGCGTGCCACAACTTTCTGAGTAGGTTGGTAATTGACAGTTGTTTGTGTTAACTCTTATTCAACTTGTAGACTTGTGCTTGTTAACAGTTTGAACATAAAAAAGCGATAAATCAGCCGTTTATAGGAGATGTTTACCTTGATTACCTTAGTTTACCTTTTCTTAGATTGTTTGCAATGGTCATAAAGAATTTAACACAATGCTTCTTTAGATGTTTTTCAACTAATCTGTGTGCTGTTTGTCAAGAGTCTACAACCCTTTTCAAATCTTTCACTTAAATAAATAAATAAATAAAACTTTATTGACCACCACCTTATCCAACACAACAAATTAGTTATCACTAAGAGTCTAAGCTAAGTTTAGGTACAGCTTTGTACCTATTTAAAATTAAGTGTGGTGTGGTGTGGTCGATGGGCCATCAGCTTGTGCCACAGCATGAAAGGTAGGTATGTACCTACCGGACACACCGCAACGCTGATTTTCAGGAGGGGCCCAAGGGCACTTGCATGGTTTACCATTCCCTTCCTACTTTTTCCTTTCCTGGGATACGAAAACCTGAAAGCTTTGCGCTGTTTATGGTATGGCCAGCCCAAAGAGCTTTAAGTTCGAATTCTTTATAAACTTCAAGTTCATAAAGATTATTGAACGACATATCGTTCAGTTTTCGGACGTTTAACGACTGACAACATTGCGTGCCAAAGGACACTTCAGTCCACATTGCATTAATTAATTGGAAGTTTTCCTTTCATGTCCCAAACTTTCAATGTTAATTGCCTTTTCGACGGCTATAACTTTGTAGTACCCACTTCCTGAGTATGATGTTCTTTACCATCAACCGGTTTTAATACAATGTTATCGTCCCACGTTTACTTTTATATTGGCACATTTCGGAAAGTAACGCTTTGAGAAAGTGTAATTGACATCGTAAAAGAACGTCTTGGGAGAGTTTCAAGTCACAGAAGAGATAATGCTGATAAGAATAGACAATAATGCGCAAACAAGCTAACTGTGATTCACCATCAGATTGTTAAATATTGTTCCTAAAATGTTTCATTTTCTCATCATCAATTTAAAAACGTGTTCAATGCTAGAAAATTAAGAGATAATTATATAAGGTAAAATTTTGAGTGTTCAATACTGTAGGAAAATCTTAAAACTAACGTCATATTTTAATGAATATCAAAATTAGGCACTCCAGTAAAGTGAGTTATTCTAAAATCACTTAGCTGCTGTAAAAGACTCCACATAAGAAGAAACAAGAAATTAATTTTTCATTCTTACCTCGAACTCATCTTTTTAGGGCATCTTATAATTAACCGTGGTTAAAATAGACAGATTATCATACAGGGATTGCATATAAAACAAAATTATTTCCGAATACGTTTTATCCCCATGAACCAATTTAATCCCACACAATGGTTATTAACAATGCGAAGTTTTAAGTATTCCCATGACATGAATGGGCTCGGCTGTCATGTGCAATATGAATCATACCTAGGGCACCCAATCAACTTTCATAAAAGGGACAAATTAGTGGTAGCTACAACTAGTAATTATTCCTTTCTGATTTGCATGCACGTCTTTTGTTCCTATTAACTCATTAGTAAGGATAAATGCTTTTACAAAATGAGCCAGTTATGAAAGGCGAATGACCATCAGAACCTTGAAAAGGGGATATTTCAAACATTGGATGTAAAAAAAAATATGTTATTTTAATGGCGTAATCTGATTGTATACCTACAAAGAAAGTTATATCATAGTTGAATTTTCATTAGACTAGAGTAACAAAGCAGTGACCAAGAAAAATAGCATTGCAAAACTACAAACTTGCCTTAAAAATACAATGTGGCAACTGGCAACTGTCAGTTATAAGAGGCGCTGTATTTCAGACTAAATGCAACGCCACTGTAAACATCCCCATTGTTAGCTTCTATAAACACCGCACCAGAACACAAATCACGAAACAACGACTGTGATTGTGGCTGAGCCATTATATCGGTATTGAAGAAAAATATTATAGTTTTATTCACGTCTCTATTTACACAATATCCGACTAATTTCAATAACTCTGGAAATACAAGATAATAGATACTATAATCTGGAAAATAATAGATCTGGAAGTACAAGATCATCATCATCATTAGCAACCCATCAACGGCTCACTACTGAGCGCAGGTCTCATCTCAGAGAAGGGTTACAGGCCTTAGTCCACCACGCTGGCCCAATGCGAATTGGCGGACTTCACACACCTTCAAGAACATTATGAAGCACTCTCAGGTGTGCAGGTTTCCTTCACCGTTGAAGCATGTGATATTTAATTGCTTAAACGCACTTGACTCCGAAAAGTCAGAGGTGCGTACCCGGGATCGAACCTGCGACCCCCCGAATAAGAGACCACAGTCCTAATCACTAGGCTATCACTGCTTAATTAAGTAATTTAGTTCCACTGTCACCTTTCTATCATCAAACTGCAAGGCATCGCATAGATCTGCACCGCTAAATTGATTGAAAACCCTCGAGCATACATTAAGCGCTTTGCCGTTCCTAATACGCACCGCCATGAAATGCCCTTTCGGCTCACCTTTTTCCAACCACCTATAACTTAGGTACCTTTAAATCAATAGGCATCTTCTAGGCAAGCGCGCTCCATCTTAGGTTATCAGGTGTGATCGCAGTCAAGCGCTAGTCTAAATATATAAAAAAGTAGTACTTCTAGGTCCAAAGGTTTGACCGAACAAAACAAAAATGGGTTTACTCCAAAATTTTAAAAAACAACTAAAGAAACCTTAGACAGGTTTACAGAAACATTTCGAATGAACAGTCTTCGCCTTGTTACCTTCAAGTTTAAATATAATTAGAGCTACGAATAACTACTAAAACCCTTTACAAATTTTCATCTGCGGACTTTAGAAACTTTAATTAACTCGACCAGATCTTTTGTTAAGCGGAGGAATGCGTTTTGTACTATCTCAGCAGATTATTATAATAAGAAGATATTCCAAATGTCAAAGCCAAGCCAATTACGGATTTGCTTTTCTTCTTCTACGGGTAGGTAACCTTTTTCTACTCTTTCCCTATTTTAATCTTTATTCGTGTGCTTCTTTTCTTTATATTCACGATTTATTTTTCCGCGAGAGGATCATCTATTATCAAGCAATGAAAAGAAAATTTTGTTATTTTGTACCCTTTGCGTACTTTTCAACTCTAAATTGAAAAGAGAGTTTATTCAGACAGTAAGCAAAGCTTATCAATGTTCAAATAAGGCAAACAAAATTCGAGCCTCATTACCCTTGGAAATAAAGCCACTGTCTACAACAATTGACAAATACGCTTAAAGCCTCGCTTTTTTCTTCCTGTTAGGCAACATCCGTGCGGGGCGACAGGTGTCCACATGGTCGGCCATTTTGTTTTTCCCCGCGCGCCATTACGCCACCGTGTTGTCTATTACCCGTACAAGTTAATAAATAACACCGAGTACGGTAAATGTATATTATTCTATCGTGACATCCTCGCGCCAGCCGTTTGTTTTTATATAAGTAGCTCAACAAGTTTCGTACCTACATTTTTGCCAGGAGTTGTCTAAAGGTAAACATAGCTTTTACTTTAATCTAATGCCACCAGACCTCCAGACTTCTTCTTCAGAAGAAGAATAAACCAACAAACAAAATATACACTTTCGTAATGATTAAATTATCTCTGTTTTCTCTATCATTTTTTTAAAATCATTTAATCCTAGCGCTATATTATGTGTAATTTTTGTAATTAAAGTTAAAAAAAAACAATATTTGGTATCGTTTGGAGACTTTTATGTTGGAAAACAAATTTTAGAAGTAATTTCTCGTTGAAATAATACAAAAACAACATTACAGTACCTACTCAATTTTGTTTCAACGTAAACTTATACGGCTTTTAACGCAGTCCTTGAAGCTTTTTTCATCTCATTTAAGGTGAGGGGCAAAAAATGGAAACCGCAGTAACGTTCCAATTTATATACTCGTGGTGTAGGTAGGTATACCGTTGTCCTGATCTGAACTTGTCAATATCAATAATGCGGCCAGAGCTATGTGAAGTTTATATGACGTGTGACGGAAAATACGATACGCCCACGCCCATATCATTTTTTGAAGGACTCAGTAACTTGAATTGTATCGATTTCTTCTTGACTGCTTTTTACTTTTACGCACGAGATATTTTTTACTACGTAAGATTTTAAATCAGGCTTTGATTTCGAATTAAAATTGCTGGCCATAATGCTCGGTTATATACGTGCACATTTAGCTGCACACGTGATTGTTCTGTTGAATCCCTATATTTGGCAAAATTGCAGTTCGTTTACAAGATTGGGTCTTGTGTAAAATCTTTCTTACGGCATGATATAATAAGATAGGTACTTAGACCATACATAAAAACAAAATATCTATATTAATTAATACGGATCGGATAGTCGGGATAGCCTTTATTTTACCGGGATATTTAGGATTGTTTAATTTTACTAGAAGTCCCTTCCGGCTTCCGTTTTTCCAACTGAATATAACTTTGGTACCTTTAAATCAAGAGTGAATAGGCATCTTCTAGGCGAGCGCGCTCCATCTTAGGCTGCATCTTCACTTACCAACAGGTGAGATTGCAGTCAAGCGCTAGTCTATATATTTATTAAAAACCTATTGGTATTAAACTATTAAGTAATTGGATATCACTTACTTTTAGAAAAAAATCTTTTATTGTTTCCACCAATGATATTGGAAGGAACTTTTCCTTGCAATATCATTGGTTTCCACCCTATCTGACTCATCCCGGCTTATCATACCTTAGCACTGATGGATAAAGACAGGTAAGTATCAATATATACAACCCTACTCAAACCCTAAGTATCAATTAAAACAAATTGATTGTACGAGTGATAGATACAAAAATAACGACTACAATACATAAATCAATCGCGTTAAACTAAAAGTAACTACCTACACTAAGTACTAACGCAACTCGTTAAAATTAAGTTTGACCCACAAAATCCGCTGTTAGTTTCAGTGACTACTGACAATACACCAAAATATAAAGCACGACAGTGTCACAGCGAGTCAACAATTATCAAGTGAATAATTTAATTAAAAACTTTGAATTAACGGCCCCGTAACACTGGCGCATGGAGGCGATAAATAAAATTATTTTGTCGCAGAAAAACAACGATGACAAACTATTGCGCCTAGGCTACTGCACTCTACTCCGCTAACTGGGATTTAACGCCCATCCACTAGGTTCCGAGAAATACTGCCATCGAGATAAAACATTCGCAGAATTCTCTATGCTGTTATCTTCTTTAAAAAAGCTTAGATGTTAATGAAGATGATAATAATGATGATGATGACGACGACGACGACGACGACGATGATGATAAATATGTTATGTTTATAACATAGCCTCGCATTTAACTAAAAACGAATGGACCTACAAAACAAAAAGAACAAAATAATAATTTATTTTTAAATAGTCTACATTTCTACCCACCATCGTAAGTAAAGCTATTATAGTAAGTTTTATTGCAGAAATTAAGTAAGCGGACAAAGTTACGACTTTCAGTGGACGATCATATTTCAGTGACGTTATTAAAATATACCTACGGTAAAACTTTTTGTACATTCTTGTATCCTTATTCCTTGCCGAAGATTAAAATTGTGATCGTTGAAAGCAAAACTTCCATGATGCTCACGGAGAAAATAAGTATTTTAAACGATATGTTATTTTTAATAAAGTCTAAGATAGAAGCTAATTAAATGAAGGTATAATGTTTTCCTCCTAAAAAGGCAGTTAACACATTTTCGTACCCAAGGACCGTTATAACCGCAATTTGTAGATACCATCGTCTACAAGCTATAAAGGGGCTTCAGTGTCCCACTCGCACCATAACCACAATAGCATCCCCCAACCGACGGAACACTTGAAAGCGACAAAAGGCGCAATTAATACTAAACAACAGCGGAACGGCATTAAGTAAAGTCCGCTTCCATTAGCAAACCGAGCAAAAACGCTTAAACGTGCTGCGAAACAGCTAAACAATTTTACTGAAATCCCGCCTGAGCGACGTGTTAACGCCTCTGGTTCAACTGCATTTTTACCAGAATCAATGCAGCTGCATCTTTATGTTTAAACCCTTTTTCTTATTTTACTAGGGGTTGGTGGATGTTATAATTTGGATAGAAGCTCAGCTTTACATAGAAGGGTTTTACGTACGTAGGTCATTAATAAATAATTAATTAAATGACTTATACTCGTCGTTAGTGTCATTACTCATTACTCATTCATAAAGTGATTTGAAGTATGATATACCATGAGATAATTCTGTTGCGTCTACAATCAAAAGCTTAAAGCTGTGTCGATTTAACTTTTCTAATAAATAAATAGAAATTCACTCTTAGTATGTAATATTTTTACAACTTAACTGATCCATTGTAAAATTTAAAATATTTCTTCGAACCCTTTTACCTTTATTGATATTTTGTAAAGGTGTACCTTTACTGGTAGAACTTCAAAGAATTCTTTCTTGGTGCACCTCCAGAAAGATCCGTCTCTAGGTCAATCGGTTTAAGGCTGTGCTTTGTTTATCAGCCATTCACTTTTTTATATAGTTGTTTTTAATAATATGTATTAAGTAAAATATTAAAAAAATAAACGAATTTTATTTTGATACTTCACACGAAATTTTAATCTACTCTACGTAACAAACAGCGAGCGGTAGAAATCCAATAAAAATATAAAGTAACTATCTCAGCAGGTACGTTGTATGGCCTAGTTTGTGATGCGGGATGTAAATTCGTCGGTGAACGACGAAACAGAGTAAAAACGTTTAATCGCGCTATAAAACAGCTAAACAATTTTACTGCAATCCCGGCCACGCTACGTGTTAATGCGGCTGATTTTTTCATTTCCACTGGCAAACAAGTGTGGGGAACTGTGTTCTTTATTTGTCTAACATTTCCCGCACAACTGTTATGTCTTCTTACTTTGATAAAATGAACACATATAAAGACAATTATTAGTTTATACTAATTACGAACTAGAAGGAATTTAACTAACCGTTACATAGATCTTAGAAGTTTACTATTAGCGGGGTAACCACTGAGTGACCCTGATCACCCCGTCAAAGCGGAATCAAAACAAGTGTAAATTAAAAAAAAAATTAAAAAACAAGCTTTTAGTAGCTGGCTACATCGTCAGACCCTGGCTATCATCTAGAACCAGACTACTTGTCAAGACGAATCAAACGAGCCCAGACTCGATGGGGTTACGTCGTTTTATTACAGAGTTGCCAAAACCACCCTCCGGCTTCGTCATGAGACCCTGAATATCATCTAGGACCAGACTACTTGTCAACACTAATCAAACGAGTTTAAACTCGATGGTATTACGTCATTTTATTACAGAGTTACCAAAACCGTCTTCCGGTTTCATCATCAGACCCTGATCAGATCAGACCCTGGTAACCATCTAAAAACAAAGTACCTACTCGTCAAGACGAATCAAACGAGCCGAAACTAGAACTCAATGTAATACTATAGTGAGTTATAATAAATGTCAAACATGAATGAGTCTAGGCACTTCATAAAAACCTAGGCAAATAATACACCAAAACTGTCACTTAAAACAATATAAATATCAAAACACTATTTATGAAAAAAAAAAATGCTGTTTCGACCATCATTAAAATGTTGAATTTAAAGTGAACGAAACTAAAAGAACGCGCCGGGTAAAGCCCCCGACGGTGCATTTAATTTTAAAGGCGTCCTGCTTTATTGCGTTTTATGGGAAGATAAAAATGGCGGCTCAATAAGTATGAAATAAGAGCTCGACGGGCGGCGCCAGTGGTATCGCGTTTCTTGCGTTATTTAGATAAACCGACTCCTACGGGACACGATTCTTGTTAAGGAAATGGCAATGCCGTAAAGAGTATAAGCTTTAGTAGGTGCTTTAGTTAAGTGACAGTCAAAATATTTTTTTTAATAAATTTAAAAAATATATAATTAAATGCTTGATGATGATGACGAGCTATTCTTTCAAAAACCAATATTAATAAATTCTAAATAACAATCTTTTAAGTCCTTACAAAAACCTCTGCTCGAAAAAATATTTGCTTCCACTTTAAGGCCGGCCACTCCGTCTTTTGCGGGCAAGCCATATTTCAACAAGCTTGCAATATGAATGTGTAGGCTTTTTTCCCGGAAGTAATTTACGTTTCAACAAATGACTCGAGGACTTTAACTTGACTTTTACTTAATTCACAAACCTCAGTCATTCCCCAGCTCAGTTATTGGGAAACTTTAATGAGATTATTATTACCAACAACAAAAACCATAAATTATCACAGCCCACAGAACATGCTCTAATGTCCAATAAAACATGTTTAAGAACTACCGCTAGAAAACCTGCTTTTAAATTAAAAACCACACCCATATCTGTTCACCCGTTTAAGAGCTACGGTACCACAGCAAACAGAAAGACACATACATAGCGGTCAAACTTCCAACACCCCTCTTCTTGCGTCAGGGGTTAAAAGGACTTAATTGTAAATCACGTCATTTGATTTTAAACTTATTTATTTCGTATAACAAAACACTAAAGCCAAGTACACCATCGCCAAGTAAACCTAAACCGTCAAATAAAGACGTTTTGACAGATTTTCAATACAAAAACTTTCACAACGTTAAATTTTCTTCCCAGTTAAACGTAACTCGGCAATAAAGAAAAAGGCCTTAAGGCAGATATCGTATAGAGCATACATGGAATTACTCAGACTTTACTTTTGAGTTGAAACAAGACACATTTAGGTCAGGACGTACATATATCTCAGCGTAAAATTCATCAACTCACAGAAACACAATTACATCGAGAGCCCTTATTGGGCGCCACCATAAATTTTGGCACCCAAACAAGAGGCAACAAAAAATAATGATTCTTAGTAAATCACTATGCGTGCTGGATAGATTTTTTTACACTTTGACAAGGGTCACGGGCCCATCATTCCGTGCAATTTGCGTATATAAAATATAGATAGATCGCATCGCAACGAGATTGGATTCACAACGATATTCCATTACGGGGGTGGACGCGGAATATTAAATGGGAATTGACCCCCTGTAGCGTATCTCGTTGATGCCAGACACTTAGATAATATTTGCCAATAGATATTAAAATTTACTGCGAAAGTATATAATGGCTATGAGTTATTAACGCACCAAACTGGAAATTAGGTAGTGTAAATGTTTACTTAGCGCCTTAGGGTGCCCTTTGTATATATATATATGGAATTTGCTTAGTGTTCTTTGGAGCATAAACAAAACCTTTAGGAGTTGTAGAGACTGTTATAGTCGGTAAAATCATGATAATATATTGCAAATTTTTTAATTTTTGTATCATTACGTCTAAAAATAAGAAGAAATATGATATAGTTCTTGCAATTCACGAGGGCGACTAACTTATGGTTGTGTGTGTGTCGTATCTGTATAGGTGTGAGCGAGCGCAATGCTCGCGCCTGCCCGCTCCCACCTAGGCTTTGACAGGCACGCACACTTATACAATGTGCATGTACACGAAATAACCACGAGTAAAGCTCACTCGCCTTCGTGAATTGCAAAAACTGTAATTGATCATAACTAGTAATATAATATTACTACTAACTAATGATATAACATTACTATTACATAGAGAGACAATTAGTCACAGCGATTAAGGGACTTAATATACGATCAACCGGAGTGAGAGATCTGGAGATTTCAGAACGGAAATTAAGTAGTGTAACCCCACTAGGTAATTAAATCGACGCCATTACAGTGCAGATGCTTCAGGCTAGGAGCAAAATGAATGGAACTAATTCGGTGAATATATTATCTATGATGCGTGCGCAGACAGAACGTAGCCGGTCATATTATGGTCGGCCACAAATCGGGTTTTAACGGAACGGTAGAAATGGCACCTTATCTCTTTCTCTCATTGACACCCCAATCCAATTCCATAAGCGTAATAGAGTAGATTAGTGAGATTAATAGGATTTTAGTTATACTGTTTATGCTTTTATACTTTGCTAGCTGAGCCGGTTTCTAATATTTAAAGGGTCTAGGATAAGGTAGAGAGATATTTTTAAAATAACCTTTGAATATCGGTGAGATTTAAAACTATGTACTGTTGACTCAATTTCAGCCTTTCATATCACTGCGTTTTGGATATTGACCAACCATTTTTTTATATTTTAATAGAACTATTGCAGCTACACGAATTAAACAAAAATTTGAGTAACCTAAATGGATTTAAAACATAATGATAAGTAAAACTTACATGAAAAGCAAGTTTACATGTCTGCTGGTTTTTAGTCTAGCAAACTTTTTAAATGCATCCATGCACCATGTCCATAAACGAGACGAGAGCTTGTCCGAGATAAAATATATCTACATATTATATTATAATTATATTCCTACATAAATGTAGCTAGGAACAAGCTTTTTGTGCTGCTTGGCACTATAATGACAGTCGTTTCAGAAGAGATCCTACCATAATGCTTTGCCATCGTATAGCAAATATTTGCCAATTTTTTTATTTATTCTATCACAAGAGACTTTCACTGTGATCTCCCCTGTTAGTAAATGACGATCCAGTCTAAAATGGTAGCAAGCTAATTGAGAGCCCCTTCTAAGCCTGCTATTTTAGACTAGATCGTCACTTACCATCAAGAGCGATCACAGTTGGATATGGCAGTTTTAATTAAACCCAAATTAATTAATAAATAAAAAAAATAACCAACATTACTAAATAAAGATTTAATTTTTCACTCAGCAAAATTGAAAAGCAGAGATTTTCAATCATACACCAATAAAGCTTTGTGCGTGTAACAATACTTGCCGAATTTACCCAAAAAATAACCAGAAAGTAAACACTGTGTAATAAAACTAACATCAAAAGCTACCCTTTTAAAATCGCATCGTATTACTCTTCAAAATAGATTTAGTGGAGCGACCGCTTCACTGAATAAACATTGTTGCTGTTTTTTGTCGGGCACCATTCAAATCTCAACCCTCCGATACGCGTCAATGATCAAAGGGCATAATATCGTCTGGTCCTTTCGCTCATGCCGGATATGTCCTATGAAGATCTCCGTCCGGACGGTTCGGCGTCTTAAAGATTCAATCCGGCCGGAGTAACCGCAAACAAGAGTTACTGGGTCGAATGGTTACAAATCTGATCCCGCATAATATGTTTCATTTAGGGCAACAACAGATTCAGTTTGAAATAAAATTATTTCCTTTGCCCAAACATGGGTAATAAGCAAAACGACATTGCATAAGCAGATTAGTTTCAAACATGTTTTGCTTTAATTTAGGCGTGTAAAATATGAGAAAGTTACCACAACTAATATGAATATGATTTTATTTATCTAGTTCAGATGCCCAAGTATTTCTTTTTGTTTGGCCCAACTTTTCAAGTTTACGTTAACTGCGCGTAAATCTGTCAATTTTACTAACGGAAAAGGGATGGAAAAGTTCTCCGTACATACTTTATGACAGATTTACGCACAGTTAATCTGTAAAGTTACACTCGATCCACTGGTCTTAAAGTTTTTAATGGTTCCTTTTATGTACAACAAAGCACCTAGTGTAATTTTTCAAATTAACAAACGTGACACTGAAGTAAGTAGTTTGCGCATCAGTAACCTAAATAACAGATTCACGATAACCCACTTGTCACGATATTTAACTTAAAAATATAATACAACACTTACATTTACTTATTATATTACAACATTAGATACAAGACTTGGGCTTCAAAACATTAAATAACAAGAAACTAATAAATTTAATATATGTAATTACAATTTTTTACTCACTAATGGTAAAAAAAACTGTTTTAATAATGGGCTACTAAAATATCAAAAATGTAAACTATTGCATATTTACAAAAATATATCTCATCCAAATGTTAATTTAAACATAGTTATGTCGTGCCCAACACTGGCTTTTTTACTTAAATCTACTAAATGACATCTGACTTGAGTGTAAAATCAAACGCAACCAGCTATGGATTCGAATCCATAGCTGAATACAACTTAGCATTTCAATATTAAGAGAAAACAATTTTGGGTAAACCGGCGCTGGCCCCTACTAAAGTATCAACTTTCTATTACTCAAATTGAAGTAACCTTAATGACTAGTGCTTAATCATTATCTCTAGCTATCGGAAAGTTCAGAATAAAGATTTTAAAAAAGATTAGTGTTCTTCGTGAAATATAATATCTTCTAAACCAATAATTAATACATTTATAGCCACTATGGATTTTTAAGTTCATTTTCATCTTCCAATCAGAAACATTTTATAAAGGTCTTCCGAAAAAAGTTTTCAAGTAATCTTCCTCATTTTCTCACAACTCTTGTAATAAAAAGAATCTGAAAAATCAGAACAAGGAATTTTGTAAGTGTAGTGGTAAGAAGCGAAAAAGTACAGTAAGTAAAGTTTTTTTAAATAGACATTAAACATTGATTTAAAATTAAAAAGATTATATCAAAATCGTCTCAGTAGTTTAGGCGCCACGGTGGAACATTCATAAATAGTCACACACATACATACATACATACATACATCCATAGACTGCAAAAATCATAACCCTTCCTTTTGGCTTTGCCGTAGACGGGTGAAAAGGAAAAAATGAAAAACAACTTAAAGGTCTACATAAAACTTAAAGGTTTTCAGACAGAAATAATCAATTCAATTGGAATTGGTAATGAATGATGCAAGTTTTGACGAATTATATTCCTTGAAATACAAAACTACAACCAGCTGCTGGCTCAGCAAACATAGCGTTTGAAATTTCACAGCGGTTGCGATAAGCATTATGATATCCTTAAACGTCGGAATGACGCCAAATCTTGTTTCCTACTATGCAATTATTGCAGTGTGCGAACTGCATACTTAGTCAGTGTTTTAGTGGGATGTAGCAGTGAATATGCATTAGGGCTTATTCACAACAAAAACGGATATTTGAACCAGTGCGTTTCATATAGCAAAGACGAAACTTTGGCCGACTTGCACCAAACTGCTTAATCATGTTTAGTTAAATTTTGTAATGCTGTCCTTCTTATGTCAACTCTGAAATAGTATTGTCATAAAAGTGACAGCATCACAAAATTGAACTAAACATGATTAAGCAGTTTGGGGCAAGTCGGCCTTTGAGGTAGAGATACTGGGTTCATGGTAGAGACTAGAGACATGGGAGAAAGGTCTACTCATTTTCTCGGGATATCTCTTAAAGATTCACGAGTAGGTAAATGGGTAGACAAAATTTTCTCTTTGTGCGCGTGCTTCAGTGAGCTCATGCGCTTTTGGAAAAACTGTCGAATGACTTGGGATCTATGGGGGATCCAAGAGCTGGCAATTCCCTTGCCCAAAAAATTTTATCGGCTATCCTAAGAGGCAAACCTGCCCAAGCAGTTAGGTACCTACTTTGCCGCGCTACGGTGGAATTGTTCAGGTTTAAGTTTATTTTATGTTATAACTTTAAAACGCATTTTTAATTTTAAATAGTTTGTTAATCCCAAATTAAACAACAATTGATTAAACAATTCAATCGTTTCTATGAATTAATTGCGTCTTTTTGCCACCGAGTATTTTTCTACAATTAGCTCTTCATACAGCTTACTAAAGCTTTTTCTAGACTACTGCTAATGATCTAACCTGTTTTTGCTACATTAACCACTGAAAACAAAACTACTATTACAAATTACAGTTTCAGTTAATTTATGAAAAAAGCTTAATTTATTAAAAAACTAAACTGTAGTTGGCCCGAATTTAATTGATAAAGTAATAGCAAAGAACTAGATTTAGGAATTAATAATAATTAAGTAATAAATAACAAATTTTGAGAAGAAAAGTGACATAGATCATATTATGTATAGCGAAGTAAGTGGGTAAGAGAATCAAGCGTTAATATGGGGGAACAAATTAGATTCAAGACGAACATAGGCAGAATTAAAGCTCGCGTCGTAGAATCATTTCTTTGCAAATGTTTTGTTGTACATGTAATGTAACATTGCAAATATCCCTGAAATTGTGCGATATACAGACTGCAATAGGTACAAAAGCATGCAGTGCGTGCCACACCCCATTCATTAGCTGCCGAGTGCTTCCGCGCATTTATCAATCTACCCCGCTGTAGATCTCTAGTTTTTGTAGAATAAAGTGCATTCCTCTGTTTAAATATATACTAACCAAATTCTTACATTACACTACATAATATAATTACTTAACCACACTACCTAATTACATAGTACTTACATAAATTATTAGGAAAACATAATTTGTCATCTATAAGAATAAGAATCATCCCTGTCGATCATAACATTAACTAGTAGCTCATTCTTAAGTTCCACCATGTCCAATGTGTTATGCGTAAAAACGAAACCTGATCAATGAATATAATCTGCATCGTCAATCAATAGAAGCGACACTACACCCTACAGTACATTGTACAAGTTCTTTCAAGAGACCCATATCCAACAACTGATGAACGACTTCTATCCGAGATGTTAAGGACCAATGAGCATAAAAAAGAATGAACGACAGTGAGTGGCATACTTCAAAATAAAGCAGAAATGTCAACTTCTCTGATAATCCTATTATCCTATCCTATCCTATTAATATTATAAATGCGAAAGTTTGTGAGGATGTATGGATGTTTGGATGGATGGATGGATGGATGGATGGATGTTTGTTACTCTTTAACGCGACAACTAATGAACCAAATAATGAAGTGTAGATGTAGTATAGGGATGTATGGATGGATGGATGTATGTTCTCTGAGATAGGGGTTGAACTATTTTGACTGTTTTACTCCATAACTTCGTTGAATTTAAACTAATTTTTATTATTATTTTAACCGACTTCAAAAAAGGAGGAGGATCTCAATTTAACGGTTTCTTTTTTATGTATGTTCACCGATTACTCGACGACACCTGAACCGATTTGGAAAATTCTTTCTTTATTCAAAGGGTCCCAGGTGGTCCCATTTAAATTTTATCGAAAAATCAACAATAAATTATATACTTTGTAGTGGCGCGGTCGTTTAAATGTATGTTCCCGGGACAAAAAGTAGCCTGTGTTATTTTCCAGGTCCTCAACATTACCTGTGTAAAAAATCGGCCAAGTGCGAGTCGGGCCTCGCTCTTTTAGGGTTCCGTTAAAAAAAAATTAAATAAAAATATTTCCATGTACCCATGGAAATATTTTTATTTAATTTTTTTAATTTAATTTAATTTTTATTATTTGTTCTTATAGCGGCAATAGATATACATAATATGTGAAAATTTCATCTGTCTATCTATTACGGTTTACGAGATACAGCCCGCTGACAGACGGACGGACGGACGGACGGACGGACAGCGTAGGCTTAGTAATAGGGTCCCGTTGGTACCCTTTGGGTACGGAACCCTAAAAACCACGTCAACTATATGCACTTGCACCTTATATGTGAAATATTATAAATGCGAAAGTGTGATGGTTTCTCCTTCAATCACGCCCGAACAGAGCTACGGATCGACGTGATTTTTTGCAAGGATAACTATAGTTGACCTGGAGAGTGACAGGCTACTTTTTATCCCGCAAAATCAAAGAGATCCCGAGGCATTTTAAAAACTAAATTCACGCAGACGAAATCGCGGGCATCAGCTAGTAATTAATATTTATTGCCTTATCTTAAACTAGCTTTTGCCCCCACAACTTCGTCCGCATGAAATTAGGTTTTGGGGTGGAACTTCCAAAATATAATTTGAAAAATAACTTTAAAACAAACATTCATCCCCTATTTAAACCTTTTGGGGTAGAACACTTGATTCTTTATTTTAAAACGAAAGCCCAAAATACCAAGTAAACTTTCATGGATATAACTTGAAAAATGACGGACTTTCCCTATTTAATCCCCTTAGGGGTGGAATATCAAGAAATACTTTCTTAGTAGGTGCCTACGTCATAAAAGGAATCACCTACTCACATCAAGTTCGATTTTTCAAACCCCTATTTTACCCCCTTAGAGGTTGAATTTTCAAAAATCCTTTCTTACCGGAGGCCTACGGCATAATAGCTATCTATAATCAAAAGATCAGCCCGATCCGTCCAGGGGTTTAGGCTGTACGTTGATAGTTCAGTCAGTCAGTCAATCAGTCAGTCACCTTTTTCTTTTATATATTTAGATGTATGCATAATATGTATGTACAGATAAACCTTGAAGGTATTTCGCGTACTTATACAGCGGTTATTCGATCGGAGGACAGTAATTGACAAAGCAACTCATTTCCCTGATGGCCGCCATTACAACGGTCAAGATGGATGGATAACAAACCGGCAATTACAACGCAATGACAACTGGATGTTTTCACTAATTGAAAAGGCCACCCGCTATCGATTCATTCGTGGCACTATATGAAATGAAATTGCCGTGCGTGACGTCTGTGCCAGGCCATGCATTAACCCCATCGACGTTATGAAGAAATGCGCGAAGTTCATTAAATACAACTACACAGTTAGTTATGTGTTTCGTTAATCATGTTACGGCTGATGCTAATGTCAATTAAAGTAACAATCGTTTGTATTAACTAATTACAATTACGGATAGCAAAAACAATGACGTTATGAAAAGAGTTTTAATAAATTAGGAAAGAGAAGTCGCGACTTTGCAACATACCAGAGAAAGAGTATCGTATATTGTGGTACGAAATCGTTGTAATAATTTCTAAATTTTTCAAGTCTTTTGGGTACTTAAATGTTAATGAACTGTAAATATCAACCCAAAAAGTATACTAAATATTTTCAGCATAGAATGGCAAGGAAACAATAGCAACCCGCTTTCGAAATTAGCAAAACTTAAACGATAATGAGGAAATTAGCGGTCGGCTTCACTTGGCAAAGAATCCTAATCATAATAACTCAAGATGTTATCGTGCGGGGCAGGCGATGAACAAAAGACGGCAGCAGAGCAACAATGGCGCCGGCGCGGCCCGAGAGGCGCCCTAACAAATTACCAGCCCGCAGATAACTAAGCAATATTAAATCATAGTAATTTGTGGTTGCGTAACGCGGCCCCTCTTCTAATTCAAACAGACCCCGCCGCGCCGTACGGTTCCTAAAAGGCCGTAAAGTGAAAAAACATCATTTTGAGTCACGACAATATTTTTTATTATTTCGTTAATTGTAATTGGATATTTGACTGTTGTCAAAATATTTATACCTATTCATTAGTTTTATTATAATCGAAAATGTAACATGTAAGAATAGCATTTGTAAAAAAAAGGAAATGTGTTTACAAATAAATGTTATAAACTATTTTTTTGCGACTGTATCTCTCTTTCTAAAACGCTATGGAGAGCGCTTGGAGAGCGTATGGAGCTTGTGATGTCACACGCCAGTAGCGCTTTCTCTGCATCGATGTATCTCTGTCGAACAGGAAACGAAAGCTCTGTGTTTCCGAGACTAGTCATGATATTAAAAAAAAGAAAAATGACATTTTATTTATAATATTTATACTTAACCTTATGTATGTATGTATGTATATACTTTATTGCACCACAAAACACAAATGAATTACAGGTTACAAAAAAGAAAACTTAAAATGTATATAAAACTTAAAATAGTACAAAAAGGCGGTCTTATCGCTAAATAGCGATCTCTTCCAGACAACCTTAACGCTAGGGAGAAAATGAACAAATAGACAGTGGGAGGTGGTGTATATAATATACCTAAATACTAATAGGTAAATAAACTAAACCATATAATATAATAATAATAACATATTAACACACTAATATATACAAAGTAAATATAATACACATACATAATACTATACATATAATATACATACATATATATACATTACTGATTTCAACCGTAAACTATGTCGTTATTGATGATAGCACAGAGATAGGTAATAATCTTTGACGTCAGTTTTAAATTTATTAAGGGATTCAGCACGATGAATTTGCGAGGGAAGCTCGTTCCATAGACAAATAGCCTTGACCGTGAAGGAGTTACTAAAATACTTCGTCCGATGTGTAGGTGTCACTGGCTTGAGTTTTTCCGCAGGCCGTAAGACTCTATCTGGTCTGTCATGACCACGAAATTTAAACCTTATTTATATAAAAAAATATCCGTCAAATACCCTATTCTTGGATATTTCACGTAAACTTGTTCTCTCAAATCATCTTAATATCCTCTGCAACGTGGATGCCGCCAGTGTGGCTAATTGACACGTCTAAATCTCGTGATTTACCTTTCATTATGCTCACTGCGGTTTAAGTATTGAAAAATTAAGAAAATGATTAATTCAACCGTGTATGTAGTCTCTGTATCTCAGTAATGATCTATGGTTTAAATTACATGACCTAGGCCCGCTTGCAGAAACGCCGGGTTATCCTTTGAACCCAGGAATAAATTTTTAATTTTGACAGAAGCTTTATAGGAAATCTGTCAAAAGCAGCAGCTAACTCTGGGTTAAAAGGATAACCTGGCGTTTCTGCAAGCGGGCCTAAAACAAATCGATAGAGAAAGAGATCACATTTCGCGTAGGTGGTAATCTATATATATAAAAGAAAGTGGTGTTAGTTACACTATTTATAACTCAAGAACGGATGAACCGATTTGGCTCAAAATTGGTGGAGAGGTAGCTTAGAACCAGGAGACGGACATAGGATACTTTTTATCCCGTTCGACCGCGTTTCCGTCAAGTCAATATAAAACCTGGTATAACAAAAATGCATCTGACATGGAATAAAAAAACGAAAATGACAGTGGAAGAACAAAACGTAGATAAATGACAGCTAAACGTAATTTTGTATTTGGTTAATTATGGTAGAAAATTATGGTAAAAACAATTATAAAAATTATAGTTTAACGTAATTGATAATATCATCAGTAATATGTTTTCTCTTTGAATCATCATTAACAATGCCGCGAGCAAGACGATCAAATGTTTCCTGCTACAAAGCTACGGATTGATGTGATTTATTGGATAGGTATAGTTGAGAACCTGGAGGGTGACAAAGATTTCCCGCGGGATGTTATGAACTAAATCCACGCAGACGAAGTCGCGGGCATCAGCTAGTATATTATAAAAGAAAGTGGTGTTAGTTACACTATTTATAACTTAAGAACGGATGAACCGATTTGGCTGAAAATTGGTGGAGAGGTAGCTTAGAACCAGGAGACGGACATAGGATACTTTTTATCCCGTTCGACCGCGTTTCCGTCAAGTCGATAACAAAAACGCATCTTACATGGAATAACAAAACGCAAATGACAGTGGAATAACAAAACGTAAATGACAGCTAAACGTAATTTTGTCTTTGGTTAAGTAGGTATGGTAAAAAATTTGACAATTATAAAAAGTGTTGTAATAAAGCATTACTGATATTATAAATGCGAAAGTGTGTTTGTTTGTTGGTTTGTCCTTCAATCACGTCGCAACAGAACAGATTGATGCGATTTTTTGCATGGGTATAGTAATGGATGTAGTAGTGGTTCCTCAGACCGGGAGAGCTACTTTTAATCTCGGATAATGAAAGTTCCCGCGGGATTTTTAAAAACTAAATCCATGCGGATGAAGTCGCGGGCATCAGCTAGTTAGTATATAAAACTCAAAATTTCCAAAATGTCACATTACGGTCTTTTAGAAATCGGACGGCAGCAGTAGGCCATCGGATAATATTATTTTACTTCCCCCCACGATCACGATAAGTTTCAGCGGGATCTCACAAAGGCGCATTACTTTTTATCTCGGACAAAGAAAGATCCTAAACACTCAATCTGAACTCAGCAATTTCGCCGCTGTCGGCCACGGAAATGAATAGTTTAAATTAGTGAAAAGAACAACATCCCGCTTTAGACGGCGGTGAGTCGGCGTGATGCTGGGGCCACACTAAAGGGAAATGTCAAGGCCTATTATCACGATAAATATCGCTTTAATTTTTAACGCGATAAAGTGAGTGGCTACACGTGAATGCTCATCCTTGGCGATAAAATTGGCGCTAATATTCCTTGAATTTCAAGCAAGATGGACGTTGACGGTATTTTATCATTACTGGAACGAAGAAAAAAAAGAACACAAAGAAAAAGAAGGTAGTGGACGAAGACAAACACTTGCGATCCCGTCGAGCTCACGCAATAAACGCAACGCATTAATTCTCGCGTTAATCTCTTTGATGTACCGCCACTTGAGCTATCGCCTAACGTCAAACGGCAATGTGAATGCCGTTGTCAAATTATCGCGTTAATGTGTGGCTACACCTACGGTGATCGTGATGATTAACGGCATTTCCCGTTAGTGTGGCCCCAGCATTAAGCAGCAATTTCGCCGTTCATAAAGCAGGGAAACGGCAGCGTCGGGCGTTGGGTGCAATCGCGTCTTTTGACTCGGCTCCTCCGCCGTTGCATTAGCAATTCCAACCATCGCGATAGTTGCTGGGGAATTGTAATATTTAGTCTTAATAAAGGCATTCGTAACGTTGAGTATCCGGAACAGGCGTGCTTTCCTCGCTGCGACTCGCTGGGGGCGGGGCACCTCGCACCGTGCTTAAATTTACGACAATGCTTTATTCACATACAGGTTTGGGTTTCAGATAGAGGTGGGCCATTGAAGGTTTACGTGGCAATGTAGTGTACTTAATTTTGTTCGATAACTAAGTAACGTTGTTGTAGTAAATGTGCCTGCGGTCAGTCTGTCACGAAGCCTCTTGGAGGGTAGTTGTTGTATTGACATAGTGCAAGCATGTTTATAATTCCGATATAAAGAACAGGTGTTTTATTTAAACACCACAAAAGTGGCAACGAGGCGAGGATCGAGCTGCACGTGAGCAATTCAAATAATATTTTTTTTGAAGTTTTCAAAGGACTGAGTGTTTACATTAACTTGTTATTCGAACAGTTGTGTTCCCATACAATAATTATTTTTAAATGATATAAGTAATTCAATAAAATAGATTATTAATTATAAATTAAAGTATAATACGTTTTGACATAATATTTTGAGCAATTAGTTTAAACGCCTACCTACATACTGGCTAAAGTATTGATTGGCATAATTATGGTTTTTGTTGTGTACCGACACAAAATGTGAGTGTTTAGTTTATCGCTAATCTTATAAGTTTTAGGCGTAAATAATAGGGTAAAGTACTGTTCGGATAACCAAGTTAAAATAATTAATAGTTATTAATAAAAATAGAAAACAAAACAAAACTATTCAAAATCGAATGAAGTTAGTTTTGTGGAATTGTACCTACCTAAATAGTAAGTTGGTAAACATATTGCTGTAATATTACATGGTCTATACTCAATAGCATGCAAATATTGAAAAGTACCTGCCAGGTGCTCATTTAGTTAAAAATATAATGGGTTGTGCAGAGATTAACTACCGTCAATGCATTGACAAACAAATGAAGAATAAGCAAAAGAACGGTCGTAGTGAAAGAAAAAGCTTTAGTTTGCGTACTTATTATTAATGAATCATACTTTTGTACTACCCACAGATAGTTAATTTCCACGTTAATTTCATTTATTCATTCATTTCACCCCAAAATAATACGAGGTAATAAAAATCCACTTCCAACTCAAAAGCAATACCTACCTACGGTAAGTAGGTAAATACATAATACAATATCATTGAGTTAGGTACGTTTATTTCTGAACATACCTATTGCAAATACCTGATACAGTGAGTACCAGCTGCGAGATTGTCTAAAAATGATTGTGCAGTGTAGCGATCGTAATCAACTCCGATTGGCCGACACTCTGTCGCTATAGGCTAAAGTTGCTGTGGTGAGGAGAATATGCCATACAAATTGAGATGCAGTGAAAAGCAACGATATTGTGGCGCAATGATTGCTGCAATTTTTCCGGAATCGACCAGCTGTTACCATTTTATCAGATAATCAGGGTAATTTCAATGTTTATAAAAAATGTATTTATTTTGCATTTTGTTATTCCTACCTTTTAATATCATATTATGTATTAATTAAAAAAATACAAATATGAATAGAACATTTGCAAAATATTTATGTTTTATGGCTAAGGTCTCCAGCCAAAGGTAAAGGTAAAGGTTTAAATTTAAAGGTAAAGGTAATCAAGTCAACGTAAAGGTAACGTAAAGGTAACGTAAAGGTAACGTAAAGGTAACGTAAAGGTAACGTAAAGGTAACGTAAAGGTAACGTAAAGGTAACGTAAAGGTAGCGTAAAGGTAACGTAAATGTAATTTAAAGGTAATCAAGACAACGTACAGGTAACGTAAAGGTAATTTAAAGGTAAAATTAAATTTAACAACAAGATAACAATGAGCTAATGCTCACGCTATTGCTAATAATAAATAATTTATTAGAGAGTCATGCTTGATACCAAGGGCTATGCCAGTTACAATACTGTTGCTTAAATGTAAGCAAAGAGCCACGCACATTGCTTGACACCAAAAGGCTATGCCAGTTACAATACTGTTGCTTAAATGTAAGCAAAGAGCCATGCACATAAAATAATAATAATCGTATCTCAGGGAAGCATAGAGCCACGCATACAAAATAATCAAAATATCCATTATATTCTGTAAGATATTGTTACTGGAAAAACCACACCATAAATATTGTAATTTATAGACTTTTATAATTGCAATGGTGAATTGGTGACTTAGCTGTCGCTTCGCGATGAAAAAGTTTGTGTTTTAATGTATGTTTTGAAACACCAAAAAAAAATAAAAAACAATAGGCGAGCTATTTTCTTCATATTACTACTGTAGTACCACTACAGAAGGCTTAACTGAGGTTTTACCACAACCAACCAACTAAATTGAGGTTTTAACCATCGAGAATAAGAATTATTTATTTCTCAGTGTTAAAAAAAAAGGAGTTTGATATTTTAATTATAATTCAACATTATTTTGTATTTCTTTTTCATATTTAATATGGAAAAGGGAAATTTTGAAAGGCTCCTTGTAATCATAAATTGAGAACAACTTATTTTCAATAAATTGAAACAGCCTTTACAGTAAATGTGGCCGGAAAAAATAAAATTTACTAAAATTTACAATAACCAAAATTACTTGATCTTATCAAACAATACTATTAAAATAAATGAATATGTGAAATTTCTATTCTATTCTATTCTAAATATACAATTGAATAAAGAACGACACAAAGAAGAAGTCTTATGATTAATAAGATTGTAAAATATAGGTATTTTCATATGTTGTAATCATCACAAAAGAAAGATGGGCGATGTTTTATTAAACCAATTCAGCAATTTAAGATGGCAGTCCACACACAAAAAAAAAATTATATTATTAATAAGAAACAACAAGTAGGGTGTTTCAACAAGAAATATCCTTCTCGATAGACCTACCCACCGCCGTGTGGTGAACTTAACAAATTGTTAATTATTTGAAAATAGTGATATTTTATAACATGGCAATGTCAGTGGATGAATTAATTACCATAAAGTAAAAAAATAAGTAGGCGATAATTGGGGAAAACCGTTCGCTTCCGATTATAAACGAGCTATTGGAAAGTTGTATTGCTCAGATTAACTTTTCTAAATTAGATAAAAATATATTACCACTTTTAGTGCGGGTATTTGTTCTGACATTAGATAGATTTTTGAAATTTCTTGTACTCAAAAGTGCACGTTTCAGAGTATGTATTTTGATTAAGATGCTACTGAGTAACAGTACCAATGATTGTTATGGATAACAGTGCATAATAACTAATACTCGGCAATTCCTTAAGATAAACTATTTGTATACTAATGCACTTATTGTATACTAATGTAATAATACTTTAAGCGAAATCATGAAATTAATGTGAACAGGTCTCTTCGGTATCCAAATAAGATATTGATTTAAAAATGTATACCAGTACATATTATATGAAAAGTCCCTACTGTATGGCGGTCAGGTTATATAATAAACTGCCAGCAGATTTTCAAAAATTATCTATAAATAAGTTTAAAAGAAAACTCAACGAATGGCTATTGGAAAAAAGTTATAATGATGTAAAAGAATATTTAGTGTAATAATTAGGTACGGGAAAACATAAATATTGACATTTTGAAATTTATATTTTTATTTGACTATTGTCATTCTTAATCTTGACTCACTAATTTATAATAATTATAATTGTCAAATAATCTCACTTTGAATTAATCACTTTCATTTTATAATTATTATTGTTTGTATCATAATTTGCATACTATTAATTTAGTTGAATGTTATGGTCTTTACTGACAATATATTTTGTTACTACCATCCCACTGTACAAACATTCTGGCAAATAAATAATTATTTATTTATTCAATAATTATAAACATAAATATTGCCACAATAGTAACTAAAGGTAAAATTTTTAAATTGTAAAAGAACTTCCATATTGAATGCCCCCGCTCTTAAAATAAAAGAAATACCTAGGAATTGAAAGCAATCCACATGAGGGTTGTTTATGGTTATGTAAGCTCTAGCTAGTTAAGAATAAGAACTTATGATACAGTAGCTATATGATAACTACAACAAAATAATAAAAATAACACGCAACACTTTTGAATTATTATTCTTAATTAGTTACAGTCCCATTTAATGGGGTTCATCGAAACTCTAATTAGTAAGTATGTACCTATAATATATGCATAATATTAAAAGATGTCCCAAAGCCGTTTCTTAATCTACTTCGCTGATCGATCAGTCATTTTATGTTTACGTATTGCAAAACTTGCAGTAACCTAATAATACTTATAGTTTTATTAAGTAATCATTGATGTCAATGTGGTCATATTACGATATTTTGCTAGTCAATAATATTGCGTCTTAAAGTTAAGTCCTAAAGTTACTAAGTAGGTAGCACTTTAAATCTTATCTGTCCGCATCATATGAACTCACAGCTGGTCATATCTTTAAAAGAAATGGGACACTTAAAGATCTTCTCGGGGTTCATCTATCCTGCGACTATTCCCGTGAAAATGGTAATCACTAGCAGTAGCATTTTGATTTGTATACCTCATAAATCTTGAAATCAGACAGCCTGAGTGAAAAAGAAGGAAGGAGGATAGAGGCAGGAAGTTAAACATTTTATAACAAGAGAGATATTATTTTCCAATATAAACCTTACATAGCCGACCAAGCAAGCGAGGTGCGGTCATAATCTAAACATAGCTTGTTACAGTTTAATGATTAATGAATTTAAAGACCTTATAACATTTTCTCTGATATAGTTTGCACACTAAAGTTATGTTTCCTGTTATACTTAAAATGAAATATTAAGATGTTATAAGTTGTATTGACAAAGTTGCATATAAGCAATCAGCTTTGTATTCAGCTATCTACAAGAACTTGTCATATTAAAGTAGCTATCTGCTTTATATTTGTAACATTTTGTTGTTGAAAAGAGCAACTGCTGAGTTTCTTGCCGGCTCTTCTCAGCAGAATCAGCTTTCCGAACCGGTGGTAGAATCATGATGTAACAAGAGCCACAAGTTGGCTTCTATAAAATTAATAATGTTGAATTGAATTAATTATTGTATAAAATTATATTTTCTATTAATTACATTGTTACATACATTCAAAATTGAAATAAAGAAGGGATGTAGTAAATGTGCCTGCGGTCAGTCTGTCACGAAGCCTCTTGGAGGGTAGTTGTTGTATTGACATAGTGCAAGCATGTTTATAATTCCGATATAAAGAACAGGTGTTTTATTTAAACACCACAGTTGTAAAAGCTGGTTTTTTTTTCAACAGGTTTTAAAACCCTTACTTTAGATACATTTGAGTCGTTGTTTTGAAACAATTCGTTATCAATGGCATACTTAGCTATGTTACCTATAGTTTTATTACCTTATTTTGTCTTTCGTATGAGTACATTCCTATGTTCAGCAAGAGACGTCTAACCATTGATAAAGAAAAAGAAGAAGGACCGCAACAGAGGGCAGATTAGACATACCGGGAGTAAGACATTCGGAGAACAGAACAATACCGGAATTGGACCTTCCGGGCCGTGAGGATATTTACCTATCATATATCATTTATCAATGCCAACATATTATTTTTCTTCAACCTATTTTTTAAGAAATGGAATAACAGTTAAATCGTTTCTGAAAAAAGCTGCTCGTTGTTTCAACGCCCATCACTAGTTTCAGTCTGCAGGCTTCATTCTCTATAGAGTATAGTGTAGTGTAGACTTATAACTCGTGTGAGTGCGAATACTGAATAGGCGCGGACTAAACTTCGGTTAATTGAAACGATAGCTTGGTTGGAAGGATCGAAACGAATATTCAAAACTCTAACCGCAATATATTTGCAGTCGAACAATTCGAGCGCCCGCCGCTATTGTTGTCGGGACGGTAACAGCGTATAGTTTATTAATGAACCGATACACCGAGCCATATTGAAGCCGAAACGCTTTCTATAAATTAATGGTTTATCGCGCCTCGGACAATGGATACGGTACCCATGAGGCCGGGCTCGTATACAACCTTTTAACTTATTTATAATAATGCCGCAACGATACCTAGTTTGTGCGAGGGTTTAATTATTATAATAATAATATGTAGATTTAAGTATGAATAGGTAATAATTATTGTGATGCAAAAATGTCCCTTCTCTAATCCCTTATGTACCTATATAATATGTTAATGTAGTTAGGTATAGGTACCTATTCCAGAATTGAATATGATAAACACGTGCCAATTTCACCATCGCCGAGCAACGTTTATCTGCTCTGTGTTTTAGCAGATTTTTAATAGGTACAAAAACTGTTAGAACATCCAAGTTATTCCTTGGTTCCTTATTCGGCGTTCGTTTGGTGAAATCGGTACCTAAACAGATATCGTATTAATAACTATATTTTCGACTATAGAAGTAATAGAACTTAAATACAGAAATCCGTGCCCGGCAGTAAATGTTTCTCCTCACTCTTATATGACGTCTGATCGCTCCGTGCAAAAGAGATGACTCTCTACGAAGTCCAAACAATGTTAAATATTTACTTAACAAACTTGGCCATAAATAGAAAAATTTAATTGGAACCTAAACTGATATTTAGTTTTATTATTGCACTTATCTAACCACTACTGAAGTTATTCTGTCTTCAGGGGATACCATTTTGCTATCCACGTATAAAAAAGAACTGGAAGCTCTCCAATGCGTGGATGCCACATACTTGCCCGCATACAGTCCAGAGTTCGAGACCTGGCGCTCGAGTCTGGAGATTTAAAAAAAAGGGGATTTCAGCACTACCCTAATGAATCGAAAGGTGGCGGTTCTATGACCTATCCTATCCACCAACAAAAGCATTCCCAAAGAGGGTTGACCCTCTTGAGGGCGGCCGGTCGTAAAAATATGTCAAGCCGAACCACTTACATGTTGTAAGTTTGGTTGGCTTACAAGACATGTAGTCCCGACCCCACATAGCGTGGGACAAGGAGAGGGAGAAGATGATCTAACCACTACTTGGTATAAAATAATAATAATTATACTCTACCATTTACAATACATGTTTTAAATAACGACATCTACTCCATGAACTCTCAACTACGTTATCTAAATACGTTACACTGCCCTCTGCAGAGGGGCAGCAAAAATACTACGTACTAACCTACTAGGTGTCCGATTAATTTTGTACAAAATTATGCCATCTAGTGGTCACAACGAAAACTTTTTCCAAAGAATTATAGCGACGCCATCTTTCGGTGGCTTCGTGTATTACGTTAGTGCGAAGAAAGAAACCTTGGCGAGCTAAGCGTCACCAACAGTAGCCCAAAGATGGCACTGTACGTTTATGACGAAAAACGGTTGTGATGTGTAGAGCACCTACTAAAAATTATTTATTATTATTAGTTTATTTTTTTAAAGAAACCATTGTTTATAAAACTTATACAAGTAAATACTCACGTTTGAAGTCTTGAAGAGCATCGTGGTCCCGCTCAGTAAGCAACTAAATGTCTGCAAAAGAAAAAATCTTTTGTTAAGTTTTTTTTTTTCACGAAAATATTTCTCAATGGTATCCTCGTCATTGTCATCGAGAACAAAGGCCGGACAGGAGTGTACGGACTACGCTTTTGTTTCTGATCACAGGTTCTGTTTACATACCCCAAAAAGACAAAGTTGTAAAAAAAATATTGGCTGGTGTGAGGGACTCATTGTTTAGAAAGGCATCAGGCAAATAGGTCATCATTAGTTTTTGTCGTTTAAAAATCGTGAATCCAAGTCACAATAGATTAACTTTTTAGTTTTTAAATCTGGTGGGCACTATGATTTTACAGGAAAAGAGTAGGTACCCATGTGCCTCTGCAGGATGCAAGATATTTCAATGCCAATCAAAAATGTACAGACAGAAAGAAAGGGTATTTGATTGTTGTCAAAATGACCATTCAATAAGGTTATTTTAATCGAAAATGTAACATGTAAGAATTACATTTGTAAAAACAGGAAATAAATGGATAAAAAAAAAAAAACAAAATAATGTATGTGGCTCTTTCTAAAATAAAACATAATTTTAAGGTCAAATACCTTATTACTTTCGCATTTATAATAACCTTTTGCCCGTGATTTCGTCCGCATGGATTTGGCTTTTTACAAATCTGTACTTAATCATGTTAATCTTGTTTGGTTTTTGGAAAAATGTACCCTATGCCACTATCAACGTTTTCACCTATGCCCATGCAAAATCATGTCGATTCGTTGCTACATTGCTTCGTGATTAAAGGACAAACCAAAAACAAGTGTAAATTAAAAATTTTATTTTTAAAAAACAAGCTTTTAGTAGCTGGCTATCATCTAGAACCAGACTACTTGTCAAGACGAATCAAACGAGCCCAAACTCGATGGGGTTACGTCGTTTTATTATAGAGTTGCCGAAACCACCTTTCCGGCTTCATCATGAGACCCTGAATATCATCTAGGACCAGACTACTTGTCAACACTAATGAAACGAGTCTAAACTCGATGTTATTACGTAATTTTATAACAGAGTTACCAAAACCACCTTCCGGTTTCATCATCAGAGTTCAGACCCTGTGGTAACCATCTAAAAACAAAGTACTCGTCAAGACGAAACAAACGAGCCGAAACTCGATGGGGTTGCGTGATGCGTCGTTTCATTACAGAGTTTCTATGACCATCTTCCCAGCTACATCATCAGACCCTGGTTACCATTAAAAGACAAACTACTCGTCAAGACGATTCAAACGAGCCCAAACTCGATGAGGTTTTGTCGTTTCATTGCGAAGTTTCTATGGCGATTATTGGCGACCTTCCAGCTCCATCATCAGATCAGCACCTTGCCATCATAATATGGCATTGTCACGCGATTTACACATGTATGCAAAATTGCAGCTCATTCTGTAACCGGGAAGTGGATCAAATTTAATTTGCAAGATTTGATGACAAACATCGGGACAGGTGAAACTAAATAAAAGCTTGTAAAAACGATTTTTTTATTTGCAATTGCTTTTCCTCTACCAGATTTTTGAAGATTCGAAAACACTTATTTTAATAAAAAATTATTCTCTACTATTCTAAACCTAGGTTGAGGTTTATCTACTAGGTACTTATACTGTACTATAAAAATAAGGAACGCTTACAAAAGAGTGGATCTTTTGTAGGAAAAATAATTAATTAATAAATACATTATTCTTATATTAGTAGTACAATGGTATCTCTGGAACCTTTTCGAACAATAAAAAGCTTTGTAGAAGCTAGAGCCAATGAACTCCCAAAAACCTAATGTGTATATGTCTAGACTATTATAGCATTCTTCAGTTGCCAAGAAAGCTAAACCTAAGATAATCCCACACCATAGCTACAGTAGCAGTCTACAGGTTTGACTTCAGACAAGGAATAGATAAAACTTCAGAGCTCTCTGTAGTATTGTCTAAAAATTATTGTTACAATGTAACGATCGCAATCATCATCATCATCATTATCATCAGCAACCCATCAACGGCTCACTACTGAGCGCAGGTCTCCTCTTAGAGAAGGGTTATAGGCCAAAGTCCACCACGCTGGCCCAATGCGAATTGGCGGACTTCACACCATCAAGAACAAACATTTAGCATCCCTCTCTTTCGTAGATTCCAATATTTTCAATGATTGTAAAAATCTCAGATACTTTTGACTTAATGTGCTCTTTTGTTATCTTCGACAGTTAATTATTATTATTATGTTATTACGAATATTTTAGACACATTCTTATTATCATAATTATGATAGAAAATAAGAGCGATAAAAGTTAATAGTTTTCGCCATCTTTCTATGTATATCAAAATGTAGGTATATCATAATAAGAGTATATTCAATATATCTAAAATATCCGTAATTTTATTGTCAAGGATAATAATTGACCACATTTAGTCAAAAGTATCTGAGATTCTAACAATCATTGAAAATATTGGAATGCGCGAGATAGGGATGCGAAGAATGTAATAGTCCTCTTAACCAAGAGAATACCAGCCAGAGATGATTGAGATCGTCACATATCGTAGCTATCTATTTTTAGACAATCCCACAGCTGCATTCCGAATTCATTGTAATCCATGCGATAGCTTGGAACTCCACTCACGTCTCACACTGACCGCATATTCTGTCGAATAGTAAAATAATAAATATTATTATCTTCTGACCGAATTTCGCTAAAATACGTACGCGTTGAGATGTATGTAATATGTACGAGTATGTATGTGACTATTAAATAGTCACACAAAGTGTACTTGATGATTTTTGCATGTAATGAGTTCTTGCAGTAAGCCGACGATTTAGATTTTAGTGCTGTGGTTAAAGTGGGAGGTCTCAGGTTCGATTCCCCTTGGGGACCTTGTAGAAATTTATAATTTCTGAAATGTTTCCGGTCCAACTTGGTAGGAGGCTTTAGCCGTTGCTAATTTCCATCATATCGTCAAAGACGTGCCGCCAAGCGATTTAGCGTTCCGGCACGATGGCGTTTAGAAACCAATTAGGGGTGTGTATGAATTTAATTAAATCTGCCATGTAACTATACAAACTACATATTTTTACGGAATGTGATTATTACACAGACAACTGTGTTTCTTGAAATTTGGTTGCATGGAGTGGACTTCTTCTTACTTCTCTTAAAAGACACTAGGCCTTCTCGTGTCATTCATATGTTATACTATCCAGCTACCATTACATAATATTTATTTTCTATAACCAGAAGAATTACTGGAGTCACTCCAAGCGACGAAGTTTGGTTTTCTGGCAGGAAAAGTCGCAGGCAAAATCTTGTCTCCGTAAACCCCATTCCGTACAAATGGTAAGCATAACCTAATAAATGTTACCCTATTTCGCTATATCCTAGCTATTACGAACCGTCACAGACATCTATCTAGATCTAGAATCTAGCGCGACGCAATCTCGAACTTGGGAGATTCGCTACGAACGTAGCCGTACTACTCGTAGGTCTACGGCTACGACTGGCAAAACGCAAGCAAGCGTAGAACCTTTTTATTTACCTTTCGATTTCAATACGTTATATTAATATTATAAATACCTAAGACTCATTCTGACTAATCTATATACTCTATAATAGAATAGAATAGAATAGAAATATTTTTTATTCAAATAAACTTTTACAAGTGCTTTTGAATAGTCGATGAATCTACCACTGGTTCGGAATGCCCTTCCTGCCGAGAAGAACCAGCACGAAACTCGGCGGTTGCTCTTTTCAAACCAAATTTACAATACAGTAAATACTATATGCAGTGTTTCCACAATGAGGGAAGTTCCAAAAATGCTTACCGACTAACTTCTATCTTAAGATATACATATATCTATATCTTCTTATATATAAAGACTGCTGTTCGTTATAGTCTGGCTCCGATTTGAATATATTTTTTTTGTTTTGTTCGAACTATCGTAGTATATATATCGAAGTAACGAAAAATCCAAGAGCAGTTAGATCGACATAAAATTGGTAATTTTGTAAAGGAACCCCCACTTCGGCTTACTTTTAATAGATGGCGGGAGCAAAGCCGCGAGTAAAAAAGCTTTTAAATCTTTTTTCAAAAGTTCTTAAATATTAATAGTTTTTGAGTTATTAATGAAAAACTAAATATCTTTTTTTTTATCATCTTATTATGTCAATAATAATTGCAATTTTTTATGTGCTAATAAATCCTCGAGATACATTTTTCTAGACGCCATTCCGAATCGAATGATCTATCGCACATATTTTAAGGAGCTTGATCAAGAACTAACACGTTTTTGAACTTGTGGACTAGACTAATATTATTAGCCAACGTTGGAAACTTTTTGGAAACGGATAAAGTTCAAAACTGATCTTCCCGTGAGAGAATAGTCGTAACTCGTACGGACTGCGTTTCACATTGATAACGTTAACGTTACGTTTTCCTTCATATAGCATACTAAATAGGGCCATTGATCGGGTAAAAGCTCAAACAAACGATAAGCGGCACACTTATTCCCGTTTGATCGTAGTGCATGCCGTCTCGGTTATAAAGGATAAGGAAGGTAGGTAATTAATTTAGGGTTTTATGATTATTTTGTACACGTGATCTTAAAGAGGTCGTGATGCATCGCTTGGTTCAGGGTTGCCAACGTTTGGCAGCAGCTCTGGATTCCAGCAACTTTTGTAGTATTCGTAATATTAATAAAATTTGAATAGAATAAGGAGACGGATCGTACTAGTTATTGCCGTAAAACATTTTTCTTTTTAGTAGGTTAAAATGCAGGTTTCAATCAATGACCTGTGTGATTTATAAAAAAACTTTGAATGCAGTTTTCATTTCCTTTGATATCAACGACATGATTCTCTAAGAGTTTTGGCCTAACTAAACGCTCTCAAAAAATAACAGCATACCATATTATTTTACCATAGTATATTTTCACCATAAGTTCGCCGAGGCGCTGTGGGCTCTATTCAGACCAGGGCGCGTTAACAACCCTCGTAGATTTTGTTTAGGGTTGGTCAATAAATAATGTATGCACATGCAAATTTTATGCACATTATGACGATTCAAAATGTGTATAATATTACCTACTCCAATAGTTATTACGTTTCTTTTTTTTTTATTCCTTAGAGCCCTTAAGCGTTGGCACATTCCTCTAAAGTCTATAAAGTTAGATTAGATAGCTCTATTAGCTGATGCCCGCGACTTCGGCCGCGTGGATTTAGTTTGTAGTATGTCCACTCTCCAGGTCCTCAACTATATACCCATGCAAAAAATCACGTCGATCCGTGGCTCTGCTGCGGCGTGATTGAAGGACAAACCAAGAAACCAAGAAACGAACACACTTTCACATTAATTATAATATTAGTTAGTATGATGTAAGATCATCAATTGAGAACAGCTCGATCGATATGGCTCTTTTTTTTGGTTGAGTTCGTAATTGTCAGACGGTTTGTATAATAGAAAATTTTTGGAAAATCTACCGGAAAAATCGTAATTTTGGATGGTATTTTTGTATGAAAATTACAATAAAAAAAGTTCGACGCAATTTTTTCGTGGGTTGGTAGGTGAAGACTTGGAGAGTGACATAGGTTATATTTTATCCTGGAAACAGCCCTCTGTTCACGCGAGATTTTTTTCAAACTCTAACTCTGCGCGGTATATATCTTATATCTATATATATATAAAAGAAAGTGGTGTTAGTTACACTATTTATAACTCAAGAACGTATGAACCGATTTGGCTGAAAATTGGTGGAGACGTAGCTTAGAACCAGGAAACGGACATAGGATACTTTTTATCCCGTTCGACCGCGTTTCCGTCAAGTCACCATAAAACGTGGTATAACAAAAAAAAGCATCTGACATGGAATAACAAAACGCAAACGACAGTGGAATAACAAAACGTAAATGACAGCTAAACGTAATTTTGTCTTTGGTTGTAAAAAATTTGACAATTATAAAAAGTGTTATAATAAAGCATTACTGATATTATAAATGCGAAAGTGTGTTTGTTTATCTCTGATAATGAAAGAGTTCCCGCGGGATTTTTAAAAACTAAATCCATGCGGACGAAGTCGCGGGCATCAGCTAGTTAAGTTGTAACGTTTTAACTTGTAGGTGGAAATTAAAAAAAACGTTATCACAAATTTTTAGAGATATATTAGTAGCTAATACACAACAAGTAGGGACGTGGGTTTTAGGGGCCTTCAATTATTTTTGCTTCCTGACCGCAGTGGACCATGTACTGCCCTGGCTTGGTTGCTGGAGTAGGCCGCAAGCGAAGGATGCTCAGCGAGGTAGGTAAGCAGGCCAGAAGAGGGCGCGGCGAACGGCACCCGTAGCCTCAGCGACAACCAGGGGCGACACGACGTCCACGACACACAGAAGTGGTGTGCGTGGTGTTGCGCTGGCAGGGAGCGTGAAGTGGTTCGTCCGGTTCCTACGAGTACTCGTACCGTGAACTCGTACCCAGAACTCGTACCCAGAACTCGTACCCAGAACCCTGGAATCAACGCCCTGGCAATAAGGCACCGTCCTACATCCTCACGCTTGATTGTGACCACGCAATAAGCTACGGGTGGGTACATAGTAGAAGATGGCGGCGCTGGTCACAATCAGACGGAGTTTACATTAAACAGAACGAATAAAACTATAGTAGGTGTACGCAACACTTACCCGATATTCGGGGTTCTACGCAGTAAAAAGACGTTTTCAGGAATGCGGACGGCTCAAGGAACACAATATATGCCGGCTCGGCATCGCAAGTGACACGCTATTGCTTTCCGATGTAAGAACGACGTAAATGGCCACGGCCGCTGCGGAGGCCTACGCGACTGCCAGCTCATACAAAAGAAACCGGCCCAGGCGCGGGACGCGGGGAAAGGGAACGCTCAACGCGAGAATCACCTAATGTTACTCAAGGTCACGCGTCAAGTTGTCTAATAATGTTTATTAATTTTGAATTTAGTAGGTAGGTATGTTATAGGTATTTAACTGATCGAAACCTTCCAAAGATGATTTTAATGAGAAATTCTGTTTGTGTAGGTAGTTAAGTAACCTACTACGTTACATATCCCCCTCTCCTACGAAAGGATTTTATTCTGCTCAAAAGAAAATCCACTAAATTAAACTGCCAAGGAGACGTAAGTACATTATCCATTCAACCTAGCCTTTCATAATCTTTCATACTTCACGCAACTATAAAAGCAACAGTACGTAGGTATTTATTCAAAATACTGACGCATCCTATCACGACAAAGTTAACGGTATTATAAAAAACCAAAAACTCTTGTACAAACTAAGCATAAACGATGTTAAATATGGGGAAAGTAACAACAATAAAATATATAGTTATATAAAGAATATATGTATTCAAGACTTGGCTTTATTAGTTGCCTATTGATTTTAGGTCTTTTATATGCCAGGTACCTAGGTCTTTCCCAGTCATGTCTTGCAAAACATAGACTAAAGGAGACTTTTTACCTGTTATTCTAGCCTTAATAAATTTAGGAGCCAATTTCCGTGAAAATTGATTTTCCTTATTACTTAAGAAGTAAGCACGCTTCATGACTACGTCACCTACGTTGAATTCTGCGAATTTTCGGCGAAGGTTATAGTGAGAGGTATTTTTTACGTGAGCCTGCCAAAGTCTAGACTGAACTGTATCAAATATTGAAGCTAAATGACCTATATTTTCCGCATAGATTTCGCGAGGCAAAAATAATATTTCATCGCCGTGATCATTATCAACGTAGTGTGATCCACAAGGAACAAGTTCGCGACCGTAAACTAAAAATGAAGGAGTAAATCCTGTTGACTCGTTTACTGAGTTATTAATTGCGAATTGAATTTTGGGAATAAGTACGTCCCATGACCTATGATCATCGTCAACATACATGGAGATACACGTAATTATAGTTTTATTATACCGCTCGACTAAGTTGACTTGAGGAGTGTACTTAGGGGTATAATAAATTTTGGGGATTCTATATTTTTTAAAGAAGGAATCCGCCACTTTTCCGCAAAAAATACTAGCATTATCTATCAGAACAGTTTGTGGCACGCCGTGCACTAATATTACCGAATCTTCTAGTATTTTTGTTACAATTTCCGCAGTAGCCTTCTTTATTGGAAAAATCAAGCAAAATTTTGAAAAACAGCATGTTACCACAAGGATATAACTATTACGCGACCTGGTAATGGGAAGAGGGCCCATTAGATCAATCGAAATCATTTGGAAGGGGCGAGAGACTTGTTTCGGTCTACCCATAGTTCCTAAAGTACCATGTGTAGACTGTTTATAAGTTTGGCATTTAACGCAACGAGAAACAAAGTTAGCGACGTCTGCATACATGCCTGGCCAATAGAAACGAAGTGAAAGACGCTTATAAGTTTTAAAAATTCCGAGATGACCAGCAGTAGGTTCGGAATGACAGTCAGCCATAATTTGCTGACGTCGCTCCTCTGGTACGACTTCCTTCCATTCGAATTCCTTATTAAGAGTGCATTTAGATTGCATGTAACGATAAAGCTGGTTGTTTTTAACTATGAAGTTTGGAAAAGATGTGGGAGAATTTTGGCAACCATTGAAAATATTAAGATACCACGGATCCGCAATTTGAGTTGTAGTTAAGGATGATACCGGGCAAGCACGCGAAAGAGCATCTGGGATGATATTATCAACTCCTCGGCGATGTTTGATTTCAAAATTGAAACACGAGAGTCTAACACCCCAGCGAGCGAGACGGCCAGTAGGGTTATTCAAATTAAGAAACCATTTAAGGGCCGAGTGATCGGTATGGACAGTAAATCGTTGACCGTTGTCAAGATAACATCTCCAATGCTCCAGCGCTACGAGAACCGCAAGTGTCTCGCGTTCAGTCACACTGTAATTACGCTCACTAGCTGTTAGCGATCTACTCATATAGGCTATAGGATGTTCAACCTTATCAATAGTCTGAGTTAGAAGAGCGCCAATCCCGAAGTTGCTAGCGTCAGTATGTACCTCGAATGGAAGATTATAGTCTGGGCAAGATAATATGGGAGCTGAGATTAAACATTCTTTAAGTTTGTTAAAAGATTCCTCGGCTTCTTTAGTCCAAACGAAAGGTTTAGCCTTTTTACCACCGGATGTTAATTGATTTAAAGGACCTGCAATTGTACTAAAATTTGGTACAAACCTTCTGTACCAAGAAGCTGTTCCGATGAATCTTTTCACCTCTTTCTTGTTAGTAGGAGTAGGGAAATTGAGAATAGCCTCGACTTTTCCAGGATCGACGTGCAAACCTTTAGAATTAACAACGTACCCAAGATATTTCAATTCATCGCGAAAGAAAACAGATTTAGACAAATTTATAGTTAGATTAGCCGATTGTAATTTTTTATATACTTTTATTAATAAGGATATGTGAGTATCAAAGTCTGACGAAATTATTATAATGTCATCCACGAAAACGAATACGGAATTTTCGAATTCGGGACCATAAAATAAAAGATCAACTAATCGTTGCTGAGTTGCTGGCGCGTTTGTCAACCCAAAAGGCATAGTTACAAATCGATAAGTGCCACGACCAGGGATGTAAAAAGCCGTTTTATCGCGATCTTTCTCCGTAATCGGTATTTGCCAGAAAGCTTTAGACAAGTCGATGCTAGATAAGTACTTAGCGTTTTTAAGGTTATCTAAAATTTCCGAAACGTAAGGTAATCTGTACGCATCTTTACGTGTAACAGCATTGAGCTTTCGGCTGTCTAAGCAAAACCTGAGTCTTCCATCCTTTTTTGGGGTAAGTAGAACGGGAGAAGACCAAGGGCTCTCGCAAGGTTCTACGACTCCGAGTTTAAGCATTTGATCTAACTCCTCAATCAAGATTTTTTGTTTATCGGGTGACATTCGGTAATACCGTTGACGAATCGGTTCAGCGTCTCCAGTATCAATGTTATGAGTAGTAAGATTGGTAATACCGAGACCCTTCTGTTCGAATGAAATGTCATTATAAAGTTTAATGACATTATCAGCTAGCTGTTTTTCAGTCTCTGATAAATTAGTGTAAGGTTGTATAAAAGTACCAAGTATAGTATTATTAATTTCGCTGCTAACCGTACGAACACTATTTACGTATTTTGGACAAAGTTGAAACTTACGCCAAAAGTCAATGCCGAGAATTATGTCAGGTGTTATCTCCGGAACAACAAAAGCTTGCAAAATGTGAAATTGTCCCTCGAATTCTATAGGTAAGTTAATGTATCCGAGACTTTGCAAACGTTGTCCACCGGCCGTAATAACAGCGACGCAGTTCTCCCTAATTAGAGGTAGACCAAGGCTTTCGAAAGTGGAGTGGATACTGTTACCTAAGATCGTAACACCAGAACCTGAGTCCAAAAGACCTAAAAAGTTGTGACCACAAACTTGCACTGATGCGTGAGGCCTACTATCATAGTTATAGTTTTTATGGAGAATTGTGTGGATTCTATAGGTTTCAAAATATAAGTTTACTGTATCCAGCCAATTTTGCCAATCATTTCTATCAAATTTGGTATCCACACAATTCTCTGAATCTAGTTTTTTGTATCAGGACGTTTATTATTTCTAGCGCAGTCTGGGCAATCTGGGAATTTTACATTTTTACGTCTACAGCCGAAACAGAAAATTTCACTGCGGTCAGCAGTACACCCTCTAGTGCTGTGCGTATCAGTGCGACAACGAATACAGTAACGAGGTCGTTTATTATTTTCAGGGGCACTGACTGCGTGAACATAGTTACTGTCTGAGTTTGTAGTTTTATTGCTAGAATGTTGAGGTTTATTAGAATTAGATTTATTATTGTCAGTAGTAGTATTTTTAAATTTATAGTTATAATTAAATTTTTGAGAAAAATTCGAATTCTGTTTGCTACTTGAACTACTAGCGTAAGCAAAATCAGGTGCTAAAGTATCAGCTGTAGCTTTCGGTGGTTCCTTAAAATGCGAAAGGCGAGATTGAATATCCTCGTAGTTACGGCATAAGTTTCTTAACTCATCAATGGACTTTATTGTTGAAACTGATGATAAAGTACTAGCGTAACATGGCCGAATATTATGTAAGAGAATTTCTAATTTTTCATCTTCTGAAGGTTGTTTCGATAGACGCGAAAAAAGACCAGACATAATCGAAAGGTAAATAGCAATATTTTCTTTTTCGCCTTGCGTACGAGATCTGATTTCTGAACTAAGTGTATAATCATAATCCGGCCGACTGAAATCCCGCCTCAAGAGAATCGCGAGCTCATCCCAAGTATTAACAGTATCCTTGACACTACGATACCAGTGAATCGCGTCGCCTTGAAAAATTTCCGTTGCATTCCTTAAAACTGTTTCAGATTTAATATTCTTAGCGAGACAAAATTCATTTATACGTTGAATAAAAGCTCTAACGCAGGTTTTTCCATCAAATTTAATTTTAGAAAATAAATTTAAATTATTGCCTTCGCATGTGACATTAATAGTAAGAGGTGTAGTTGAGGTACTAGATGTAGCATGAGATTCGCTACTCGTGGTTGCTAATGGATCAGTCGCTGTATCAAGAAGTTTATTGAGTGTGGATCTATAATCTTTGTATAGACCAACACACTCGTCATAATCCTCCTGAATTTTATCCGTGCGTGATATCCGGTGAAGCCGGTGATAAATATGGTTCAGCAAATTTTGAGATCGTAAAAGTGCACTCTTATCAGCAGGGGCAGAAATTACTGAGCTGACTTTGTCGAGAGCTTCAAAAACACCAAGGATGTCAACCGAAGGTTCGAAAGGGCTTGTTAGAATATCCTCAGAGGGATATGAGGGACTACATTTTGCAATCTGTTTTCTTAGCTCCTGAACTGTAGAACCGGGAGTTTCACCACGAATAGCTACCTCATACTCCAGTTCTCCTTTTTGCAAGGACATGAATTTTATCTCGTAAGACATATTTTTAAATGATAACAATAATTAATTAAAAAAAAATTAAAGTGCAAATGTATGAGAAATGAAAAAAAAAAAACTAAACACTCCGTCTGTTACAAATTAAAAGAATAATTAATAACGTTTCGGTTGTTTATCTTTAAAAGCGTGAAATGATAAAATGAAATCAGCGAATAAAATAAATGGATGATTAATTGAATGATTGATTGAATGATTGTTGAATACTTGCAACAGAAATAAAAAATCTACCAAAATAAAATGAAATAAGCAAATAAAATCAATAAATAATTATTGCAACTAATGTGTACGGGTACGAATATGCAAAACAAATTTACAACAAAAAATTTTTTTTTTTTTTTTTTTGCTAACGGTACATTATTAGTTTTAGAACCGATAATAATACACAGATAATACTAATAATCACAAAGGAACAATAAACAAAATTAGAATTTTTATAAGTTTAGGTGAGTTATTTTTTATAAGTGAGGTAGGTAAGGCGTGGACTAGGTCAAAACAAGGTGACCGCGCCTTAGCAAGTTACAAGTAATACAGTAGGTACGTACCTCGGACACATTAGTTGCTAGCAACCAAAATAAAATCAACGTTTTACAACTAAAACAAGCACACACCAAACTTACCACTACGAATGAAGAAGCAAAATAATGAAATTACCACGTTGAGTGCGCCATTGTAACGTTTTAACTTGTAGGTGGAAATTAAAAAAAACGTTATCACAAATTTTTAGAGATATATTAGTAGCTAATACACAACAAGTAGGGACGTGGGTTTTAGGGGCCTTCAATTATTTTTGCTTCCTGACCGCAGTGGACCATGTACTGCCCTGGCTTGGTTGCTGGAGTAGGCCGCAAGCGAAGGATGCTCAGCGAGGTAGGTAAGCAGGCCAGAAGAGGGCGCGGCGAACGGCACCCGTAGCCTCAGCGACAACCAGGGGCGACACGACGTCCACGACACACAGAAGTGGTGTGCGTGGTGTTGCGCTGGCAGGGAGCGTGAAGTGGTTCGTCCGGTTCCTACGAGTACTCGTACCGTGAACTCGTACCCAGAACTCGTACCCAGAACTCGTACCCAGAACCCTGGAATCAACGCCCTGGCAATAAGGCACCGTCCTACATCCTCACGCTTGATTGTGACCACGCAATAAGCTACGGGTGGGTACATAGTAGAAGATGGCGGCGCTGGTCACAATCAGACGGAGTTTACATTAAACAGAACGAATAAAACTATAGTAGGTGTACGCAACACTTACCCGATATTCGGGGTTCTACGCAGTAAAAAGACGTTTTCAGGAATGCGGACGGCTCAAGGAACACAATATATGCCGGCTCGGCATCGCAAGTGACACGCTATTGCTTTCCGATGTAAGAACGACGTAAATGGCCACGGCCGCTGCGGAGGCCTACGCGACTGCCAGCTCATACAAAAGAAACCGGCCCAGGCGCGGGACGCGGGGAAAGGGAACGCTCAACGCGAGAATCACCTAATGTTACTCAAGGTCACGCGTCAAGTTGTCTAATAATGTTTATTAATTTTGAATTTAGTAGGTAGGTATGTTATAGGTATTTAACTGATCGAAACCTTCCAAAGATGATTTTAATGAGAAATTCTGTTTGTGTAGGTAGTTAAGTAACCTACTACGTTACAAAGTATATAAACAAAAAGTTATTCCTGTTCCCAACCCTACTTAAACTCTTACGTCGACGCTTAACTCTCATAAAGGGAGGACTAAAGTAAATAACATGGAACAAACAAAAATATACTAAATACGTACTTAAGACTTAAGAGCGCATGTAACACCAAAAAAAAATCAGATTTCGCGATGAGATAAAACATAGCCACAACCTCATGTGAGGCGCGACAAAAGAAAGCGTTTTGCGCGGAATAGGAGTGTAGTAAGCGCCAAATACTTTGTAACTCGCAAAATATTCATTTTCTTTTCAATTCACTAGGCTACTCTCTTGATCATATCAATCGGAATTTAATGTAAAAATTTTGGATCTGTAATATGCAACACATTGAAAATAAATGAATATTGGTTAAAAATTAGACCTAACTTCGCGATTTTTTATTATCGAACAAATTTCATCATTTTATGTTTTTGCCCAAACACGTCCCTTGGCAGTATGATGTAATTCTTGCGTGTTTTTTTTTCGGATAGTTGAAACTTGATCTACTACTGTAAAAATCAAATCTGTTTACTGTTAACGAGCGCACACCCACTCTTAACGAAGAGAGCACCCTACAAGTCGATAAACTCTTTCGCATAAAATTGTAGAGAAGATATTATTATTTATTGTAGGTATAGATAAAAGGTTAATGTCTCGTGTAGCAGTTTTTATGGCATATTATGTATTAACTTTTATGTACCTTTAAAAATTCCTAAGAAATAAAGCTTGATAAGAAGACTCAGGGTCGCTCAGCGGGCGATGGACAGCTTTGCTCGTAGTATCCCTGCGGCTCCGAGATCAAATGGAAGGAATGAGGAGATCCGTAGGAGAACCAGAGTTACCAAACATAGCTCGAGTGTCGCAGCTGAAATGGCAACGGAGCCCGCGGGGCATATTGTAGGTAAGAAATGATCTAAGGTGGTCCAACAACGAATAGACGTCATTTTTTTAATGGGTACATATTTAAGGACCTGAAGATTGACATGTATAGCCTACTTTTTGTCCCGAGAAAACGATGTTAGGGTTTTATACATCGTTTTCTACGGAACTCTAAAAAACAAACCAAACGAACTCTTGTGATGTCATTGTTTCGGCGGTGTGTCGTGCGGGAAAGGGTCGTAAAAGAAAACCAGACGGGTGGTGAAATCACTTTTGTCTACACTCACGAGTAGTTCATAGAGTCGATTTGTGCCACAGTTTAACAACCATACAATTCAGAAATTGCGAGACCTACTGAGTTTTAAGAGTCTCAGACTTGACACATAAATATGTTGTGATACGAAGCTGTCTCGTTTTATCTCTGTCTTGAGTCTGGGCAGAGTGAGGGTGTGGTACTATAGATTTCACCCTTACGAGTGACGAGCTACTAGCGCCCAGTAAAGGAAATACCGAACCTTCTCGTGTTTAGATACTAGCATAAAGTGGGATGTAAGTTAAGATCACCGTTGATCTGCAATATTTTGAATTATCATTATTTTGTAAAATACAAAGAAGGAGTTAATTGAAAATTTCAATTTTCTCTAGTCACAAGTCAACGCTTGGGCCAATCGTGTCTCTCTATCGTTTGTTCCGCGCTCTCGCTTGCACGCGCAGGCTCAGGCGGAACGTGACACGTACGTGTAGCCGGTGTTTATCGATTTATAAGACGTTATCACGTCAAAACATAAAACGAGAATATGTGTTACATTAACTTAGGTAGCCCTAGGGCTAGGGCTGCCTTATTTTTTTTATGACAAGATAGCCCCTGACTACGAATTGCGATCTCACCTTTAACGGTAACTATAATAATGAGATGGTGGTACGTTTTTGAATCGCTTGATAGCTACACTGTGTTTTTGCTCCCCGTAGCGGTGCGTTATGGTAGTTATTCCCCTAGGCGCTATTTTAAGGAATATACACGTATACAATCTAGACATCGAAGTTCAGGAAAGAACTTTGAACTTAAACATTTTCTGTTTCGAGAACGCGAACTTTAAATAAGAAAATTAAATTAAAATTTATACGTAACACTAAACAGTAAGTACTTAATGGACAATATTTAGCACCAACAAACTTTTCATTGTTATAACCTTTTGCATTTGCTAATTATAGTTACAATGGTACGATTCCAAGGTCAAAGCAGCAATTTTTCGCTGAAAAATATAATTTAGACCAACATTATTGTGGTGTAATTTAAACATAATTTATAACGTTAAAATACACTTAATGCTAATTCACCAACGCCGAGTTACGTTTAACTGAGGAAATTGGGTGTTCTGACAGTTTTTGTATTAATGATAATAATAGTTTTTAGGGTTCCGTACCCAAAGGGTACCAACGGGACCCTATTACTAAACCTACGCTGTAACTCCGTCCGTCCGTCCGTCCGTCCGTCTGTCAGCGGGCTGTATCTCGTAAACCGTAATAGATAGACAGATGAAATTTTCACATATTATGTATTTCTATTGCCGCTATAACAACAAATAATAAAAATTGGAAATATTTTACAAGGAAATATTTTTATTTAATTTTTTTTAACGGAACCCTAAAAGAGCGAGGCCCGACTCGCACTTGGCCGATTTTTGTATAATAATTTAATTTTGTAATAATAAATATCAACATTTTGACTGTTGTCAAAATGTAGATATTTATTATTTATAATCGAAAATGCAAAATGTAAGAATAACATTTGTAAAAACAGAAAATCGATCAAAATAAATAAGTATAAATGATGATCAATACATTACAATATAAACAGCCAAAAATCCTTATTCCTCAGTTAAACGTTACTAATCGTCAAATTTGCAGAGAAAGACAAAATTAATGAAAAAACAAACTACGTTTTAACTTATCGCATATTTTACATGTGCTTCAGTAGAATATTATTTGTAATCTCTATGTCCGCTAATCGTCAAATTTGCAGGGAAAGACAAAATTAATGAAAAAACAAACTACGTTTTAACTTATCGCATATTTAACATGCTTCAGTAGAATATTATACGTAATCTCTATGTCCGCTAGCTTTTACATAAAGGCTTAGAAGATAACTCTTTAAGCACTGATTAAGTGATGCGTGTCCTTTACCGGACGAGCAATAATAACATCCGCTATTTCGAAAGAGTAGTCATGTAGTTAAAGCAAGGTGCCTGATTAGGAACAGCTAAGATGTGCGTGCCTGTTCTATGAAGTTTATTGCTCACTTAACGAATTAGAGCTTTTTTTACTAGGGGCATGTGATTCGAACAATCAACAGTTTAAATTACACAGTATTGAAGTATTTTCTTCTTAGATAAATCATCATCATCATTGTAGTGTCTCCCAATGTGTCGTATGTCGCACAGGCTTGGCACGCACTTTAATTAATTACATTAATCACGTCTACACTCGCCTTGCAGCTCTGGTATACTGACGTGGTGCTCCAAGACTGGCCAAGACAGCGTATGGTTTATACTATGATGTCTGTGTATGTTGGTATATATAAAGAGATATGTTAGTACATAATAATGCATATTATACGTAGGTATCCACAAACACTACAATCATCATCATCAGCAACCCATAACGGTTCACTACTGAGCGTGAGCGCAGGTCTCCTCTTAGGGGAGATTTTTTAATGCAAGACAGGCTAGCACTTGACCAATGCAATGGTGGAAAGCACTGATGAGGTATATGTTGGAGTGCGCTTGCCTAGAAGATGCCTATCCATTCTTGCCTTCTGGGTAATGTAGTTACACATGACAGGTACGGACGCCGCAAGAGCGTTTCTCACCTTAGCAATTCGTTTCAGAAGCATTGAACTAAATCATAATAAACTTGACTGTTCTCATAGCACAGTCAAGTCTATTATATGGTACAGAAACTAAGAAGATAAGTTTCTTTTAGAACAATTAAACATGGGTCTTTACAATAATTGTAAATAATAAATTATTTAGGTCATGTTTGTTGTCTACTGTCTTTGCGGTTAGACGGTACACGGACCAAACAAGAGTTAAAGTTTTACGTACAACTTAGCGAACTTCAGGCAGTATTTTGCTTTGGGTAAGTAAGTATTATAATTTATAGGTACTTTGTGTAGTGTATAAAAATACTCTACTAGGTTTTGTTTATAAACGGCTGTCTTTGAAGATGAAATATCTACCTACTTGAACACCTAAAGAGAATAAGCAAGAAATAATTACTTACTTTGATAAGAAGTTAGTGCGTAAGTGGGTTATTGTAATTGCTCCTAATTGCTTGGTGTTTGTTTATTACGTAAGTGCCTATCTACCTACAATAATTTAATAAATTACATAAATAAAACATGTGTAGTACTAGTAATATAGATTTTACTTTTGCAAGTAACTACAGTTGAAAGTAGAAGTAAGTAGATATTAGACATCGAGCCCAAAAAGGAAACATCATTTTCATTATGTCTTCTGACCGAATTTCGATTACCAAAAACATCATCATCATCAGCCCAAATGCATCCACTGCCTATCCTCGGCCACCCAATCGATCCCTGCCACTTTCCGGATGTCATCGCTCCATCTATAGCCTGGGAGCGCCCTACAACCGAGTCGCGGTCTCCACTCGAGGACCTGACGACCCCAGCGACCATCGGTCCTCCGACAAATGTGCCCAACCCACTGCCACTTTAAAGTGCTAGCCTTGAGAGCTTCGTCGGTCACCTTATTAATTCTTTTGGCAAATTACTTTTGGTTCGAATTTCATCCCTGAAATAAATTCCGAGCATAGCTCTCTCCGTAGCACGCTAAGCGACTCAACCTCAAGTTTTGTGGACTAGCCTCACTGTAACCAAATACACGTGTCTGCGCAAAATCAATTGCACTCTCTATTCTCGCACTCTCTTATTCCGACGGGACGACAATCCACTACGAGCGAGAGAGATCAGGAGCAGGAATGACGGCTAAACTTGCACTAAACCTTAAGCCTACCTGTCCATTAATACGAAGCGGAGCGGAGGTGTGATCGGTGGACCAATGAGAGCTGACGTGTTAAAATTATCGCGCCATCTGCCATTGACCTGATTGGTCTGCGAAGCACGTCTCCGCTCCGCCCCGCATCAATGGACAGGCAGCTTAAGACTTTTACCCAGAACCAAATAAGCTAGTTACTAGAACAAGGAAGCAGTTCCATTTTCCAACGTAGGTATTTCATTACGCAAAGCACTACCTAGTTACTATACAAACATAGCGATCTATATACATAACTAGTAGGGCGCGTGGGTGCGCGGCCCGCAAGCGGACCGCGGTTTTTCTATCGTCAAATGGACTTTCAGGTCCTGATCTTTTTCTATCAAATAACCACTCTTCCATCTTTTATACTCTCCGAGATAGATGCCGATGAATTGGTATGGCCGCCATCTTGAATCCGCCATTTTGAAATTTTTTTCAGCTCACTGCCAATTGGATGAGGTTTCGAGTATTTTTTGTTTGAGCACCTCCCACCTATCTTCAATACCCTGGCCGTGCCCCTCACCCACCTTCCAAACCCTCGATCATCATATCTCATCATTTGTCAGAATGAGATTTCTTTTATAAAAACAAATTTTGAAAAGGAACCGTATCAAAGTCTTGCATATTTCTCAGCTTCTAGTCTATTTAATATTCGTCATATATTTTGTATGGAGAAAAAAAAATCCGCCATCTTGATTTTTTTTCTGTTCATCAAGTAGACCTTCGGGTCTTGATCATCTTTTGCCAAGAACCCACTCACACCTATTCACCAGTCTCCGAAATCCTCAATCATCAGCTCTCTCCATATTTTTCCTCCGAATGAATTTTTGTTCTCTATACGAAACCAACAGTGAAAAAAAAATTTTTCATACAAAATTTTACAGGAGAGGTGATCAATCAGTGAGTGAATCAGTGAATCAGTCAATCAGTCAATCAGCCCCAGCAGCTATATATATATTAATATTATGTCACTTTACAGAAACAAGAAACTATTAAATTTAACTCTGCAAAATTCCCATCAGACAAACTAACATACCTACCTATATAATAAACGGAAGCCAGCTTAATAAGCTCCCGAGTAATTGGGTTAAAACACATTGTACAGGGGCACTTTACGCTGGTGCAACACAATGAAGGAATCTCACGATATTTTACCAGTTTCAATGCATAATTGTTATGCGTTTATGGTGTGTATGGGAAATGGAAATTAGGTATAGTTCGTTTAGTGTTTTCTGTTTAATTTAAGAGTGTTTATTACTATGGCTATAAGTTCATTTTTCGAAACTATAAAATGTATCTCTCTATCATTATAATATGCCTACAGTACAATCTCTCTTACTTTTCCTTTTGTAAGTTTGGTTGGTTATTTATTTTACTCTTTTAGCCAACGAAAATATTATATCTCTCTAAATATATCTGTCTTGGATATATCTAACTAGATATCCGTCATAATAAAGAATTCTTGGGAAATGTAAAAATGTCTAAAATTGACAGGAAATTGTAAACAGCGGGATAACGTAGTAGCTGTTTTTTTGATGGTCTGCGCCAAAACTCGCTTCGTCTCCTCGTGGTCACTTCATACATCTTCACCTCCCCAAGACTATAAGACCCACAAGACCCTCGCTCTACCCGGCCTTGTAGGCCCGGTTCATTCATAACCTCCGAACAGGGGGCTTGCCACCAACGTTAAAGGTAGAATTATTTTATTTTGGTTTTGAGATGTCATACAACCACGTCCTTATTGACCGAGCGAAGCGAGGTCTCTGAGTTAACTAGAGCGATTTGCACTTGTCCGTCCGTCCGTCCGTCCGTCCGTCCGTCTGTCAGAGCCTTATAACTTTTTAATTACTGAACGTAATTACTTCAAATTTAGATATAATATGTAAACCGATGGCCTCCAGCCGAAAATGGCTTAAAAAGTTATACAAATTTTTATTTCAGGGGGGCTCTCATAGAAGCGAATGCGAAGTAAAAAAAAAATATCGCGTTACATAAAATTGTTACGTATCATTTTAAAGATAATTTTGAACTGAGTACAAAAATATTTTTTTTTTAATTTTTCCCTTAAAATTGACGAAATGGGGGGCTTTCAAAGTGGCGATTTTATACGCTCGCTTGAAGACGCTCTCTAGGAAAATCCGCTATGGATTTTCAAACTGATTTTATTTTTTTAGGTCACTTATATCCTGTACTTGAACAACAAATACTAAAATTATATGAATATTATAAAGAAACGAGATTATTTAATTTTTAATGGGCATCAGTAATTCATATAGCATCAACATAGCTTCACAATAATGCTAATAGATGGCGCAGTCAGTAACTATTCCCATGGAACTACGAGTTACGACTACGACCTATCCCAAAAACAGTTTTGCGTCGACCATTATTATTTAGTTACTTATTATAATACAATAATTGTATTGTAATTTTTTTTTGTACCATATTATTCAATTAAAATTATTTTTTAGTTAAATTTTAGTTAAATATTGTATATTTTCTATTCGCGTCGATAGATGACGATTTGTACAGATGCCCGTAACCCGGTTTCACTCGTTAGTACCTACATAATAATTCAATGTTTTCACTAACGTTCCCTAACCTTTACGGGCTACCTATAAGTTAGGTGATTGATGTTTTCTGTCAACTTATTTATCACGATCCTGTACGGGACACCTAAAAGGATATTGGGACGGATGTTAGGACTTAGGATTGTATTTAGGAGCTACCTACGCTAAGAGACTCCTACTTAGGGGATGATTTAGGTATGTTTGGTGAAAACGGGCATAATAATAATGTCAGTTTTGGTTATCATGTATCGATTGAATGAATAATCATGGGATACCGTTACCGCGAGGTCTCAGTTCGGGGCGAACCACTAGTGTTACTTACTTTAAGGTTGACTATGCATGTTAAAACAATACTGGTGGTAGGCCTCAAGGAGCCTAATTAGGTGCTAAGGTTCGAAGTCGCAGTTAGTAAGACTCAGTCGTAAGTCGTTTCACAAAGTATAGAATAGAATAGAAATGTTTTTTATTCAAATAAACTTTTTTACGAGTGCTTTTGAATCGTCGATGAGTCTACCACTGGTTCGGAATGCCCTTCCTGCCGAGAAGAACCAGCAAGAAACTCGGCAGTTGCTCTTTTCAAAACAAGTATACAATTCAATAAATACTAAGCTATGTATGTATGCAGTGTTTCCACAATGAGTTCCACAAAAGCATACCTAATTATAATTTAACACGTCATGTTAAGTAAAGTATGTAGACTTACGGTATTTAGGTGTACTTAGGTACATTCTAAACGCAACAACCTCACATTCACATTCGTAAATCGTAATCTCCGTATAATATAGAACTTAGGTAGGTATATCACGGATTTATCTGTGAAACCTGCACATAACGTACATGGGTACATAGAACAAAAATTAAGCTCCGCTTCCCTCTTATGGCCTAATTTAGCAACATACGAGTACGAGTAAGAGCTATGCTTTTTAAATAATTTTCAAAGTAAACCTAGTTTCCGAGTACAGAATTATGTAATATATAATATACAATATGGTATGAGATCGGAAATGTTAGTGCAAAATAGTTTTATACAGTTTTGTCGCTAGTGAGGTAATCACAACTCGTTATAGATTCTTCTTCTCTTCTTTTTCAACCGATAGTCCACAACTGGACAAAGGCCTCTTAGGTACTTGGACTTCCGCAGGCCACGGTCTTGGGATGCCTGATCCAGCGTCTTCCGCCACTCATTTGATGTACTTATCCCCTTCCCATTGCTGATCTTCCCATTGTATATCAACCCATTGTCTATGAAGCCTCAATAGCCCAACGGTTAAAGGTGCGGACTGAAAACTGAAAGGTCGCAGGTTCGAATCCCACCCGTTGCACTGTTGTCGTACCCACTCCTAACACAAGCTTTCCGCTTATTTGGAGGGGAGAGGAGAATATTAGTCAAATTCAACTTGGTTAATATTCTATAAAAAAAATAAAAAAAAAATTAAAAATAAACCGACAAAGACCCAAGTAATTTTGAAAGTGTTTTTTATCATGGTGTTTTCGTCGAACGAGCATTTATGTACGAAACTCTTTGACCTTATAAAATTATTTTATTTTACGAGTTATAATTCCCCCGAGTGCTTCTGCATGAATTTAGGTTTTTAAAATTGGGAACTCTTTGATTTTTCGGGATTTAAAAATTATTTTCAAAATACCGATTTCAAACGCCACTACAAAGTAAAAACATATTTCTATTTTTGCACGTCGAAATCAAAGTCAGGCGGATCTTCGAACCTTTTAAGCTGTTCAGCTTTTTAACATAGGAGTTAAGGCTTTTGGATTGAAACCTGTGATTAAATGACGTCTTACACTATTAATACATAATTGACAATTCCTAAATCTCGCCAATTTGGAAGAACAGGTGGATATAGTACTCCTGCAGAATGAGAATAAAGAGTTAGAAATAGGGGTACATACATAGTTTAGAAAAAAGCACCTCGTTTTTTAAAAGTCGGTTAATAAGTTGCCTATTTCCCTCTTTGTACATATATAAACCTCCTACCTATATAAATATATACCTGCGATGGTCCCGTCTAAATCGGTTTAGCCGAATACATTCTGAAGATTTAGCTTGCACAAACAGACAGACCGACAAAAATTTAAAAATGTTATAGTTCAACTAATTATATAATAAGCTTTAGTTAAAAAGCAGTTAATTTGATATGATATCAGACCATATCAGACTGACACCTGAACTGAGAAATATTCCACTTTTAACAGAATAACTGTACCTCATAGAACCTCTTTACACTAGCGGCACGCTATGATGGCCGGTTTGACACATTACAATAGTGATGTGGAATGTCAATTTATTCTCGAACAAAAAACAATTAAGTTTTGTTTTTGTACCTGATTAAATAGGTTTAATAAAACAAAAATGTATATGTTTATTTAATTTATTTGAACGAACTGAATATTTGAATGAAAATGAATATACATACTTTATATGCACACAAGAAACATATGAATACAAAAGATACCAAAAAAGGTGCCACAAAAGGCCATAATTAATCAGATTCGTCCATACTACTATTTTCACTGTCGTCACTGCTATCATCACCTACATTAATAATTATATGTTCGTTTTCTATAATATTATCTATTTTCACATCTCTTTCATAATCTTCCCTTATTAATTTAACAGTTCTATTCACAACCTTTTCCCAGTCTCCTTTAGTCACATGTTCACAAGCTTCTTCTAATAATTTTAGCATTTTTTTTGTGGTAAATGGGGGTTCTGTATTGTGTCTTGCAGCATATCCCTTAATTTGAGCCCACACCAACTCAATCGCATTATACTCACAATGGTAAGGCGGTAACCGTATAACTCTGTGCCCATGTTCTAATGCTATTTCGTCAATGACGTATCGGATCTTGGTTGGTTTGTTTTCTTTTAAAAGACGTACTAATTCCGCTTTTAACATATTCATGTTTGCATCTACGCCATTTTTACGAAGCCATGCGACGATATCAGCTTTCTTTTGGGATTGGGCAGGTGGCTTGTCAATTTGCATCGAGTGGTATGGGGCGTTGTCCATAATTATAATAGATGGTTCAGGGAGGCTACACAACATTGAGGTAAACCATTCAGTAAACTTTTCTCCATTCATGTCTTCATGATAGTCTCCAGTGGTTTTTGACGCAAAAGCCATGAGAGAACCTTCGACAAACCCGTTGATGGTTCCGGCGTGACAAATTATAAGTCGCGATCCTTTTCCTACAGGAACTTTGGAAGTAGATGCTGCTGTGTCATCGTTCCAAGAACGGCCTACAGTATGGTTAGCATTAAGCCATGTTTCATCCAAGAACACAACATTTTGCCAATTTTTGATTTCTTTCACTTGCCGTAAAAAAGTATACCTTGCCATCGCTATATCAAATCTTTCCATCAATATTTTGCGTTTGTTACATTTTTTGTATCGAAATCCAATGGTCTTCAAAATCTTCGTTAAAGAACTTTCCCCACCGAAGAATAATCCAGCTTCCTTCAGTGAATGCACCAACTTTTTTCTTGTTGGATACTCCTTCTGTAAATAGTAGCCGTAAACATGTCTTCGGATAGCATCGGCATCAAAGCTATCGATGCCTACGACTGGTTTTGCTCGTTTTCTCTTTTTTGGTGTGTGAAGTTTATTTTCTTCTGTGCCAGTCTCGCCATATTTTTTTTTAGTTATCCGTCTAACAGTTCGTTGTCCAATATTAAGCGCATCAGCTACGCGTTCAACCACTGACGTTATAGGTAAAATTGGCCCTCCATTTTGAGCTTCACGATCGAAATAGTTACGAAGGCGTATTACGAACTCACGTGTCTGACTATTTAGAACAGTTCTCTGCGTACGTTCGGTCATATCGACGAAATCCACAACAAAGGGCTTGAACAGAGTCCAAATTAACGAGCAAGGGTCAACAGTAATGCAGTATCAATATTTGAAATCCAAAGCCAGGTCAAAACTATATCACAATCGCATTGCACTGACAGTTTATACTTTTCGAAGCAACGTCAATTCGAAACTGCTTTGTTTTGCATTGAGCATTGACGCGAGTTTGCCGGAGGTAGTAGTTGTGCTAGCCAGCGATCCTATGTGACGATCGTATTAGATTCCATTTTTAAAAATTTTCAATTTAGAAAACCAAATGCCGAGTTGTGGTATATATCATATAAAAATAAAAATTTTACCTTTTGTATGAAACAGCTGATATTTTTTTGCGATTTCAGAGGTTTGTCCACATAGTGAAAATTGTTCATATTCACAAGTACATTCACCCCTTAAATGGTGCAAACTGATTTTTCTACACTTGTATACATTTTAGAAATCAATTTAATAAATAAATTTTGAGTCCTAAACCTAAAACTACATTCGATAAAATTTATGAATCTCTGCACATCACTATCGTCAATAAAGTAATACAATTATTTCCTTCAAAGTCATTATCAATTAATACGGAACTTCATGAGCGGACAAACGTCAAACCGGCCATCATAGCGTGCCGCTAGTGTAGTACCTACTCGTAGCCCAGGTTTAAATTATTCAAAATTTTAATAACTAATAAATTAACAATAGTTAAATGTTCTTCTGATCAAATGGCCACAGTGGTCAATTGCATTGGTGACTAGCCAACTTTGCAGGAGATAATATAATAATGCACGAATACATGACATGTAGCAAAATGGAAGCAGTGATAGCCTAGTGGTTAGGACTGTGGTCTCCTATTCGGGGGGTCGCAGGTTCAATCGAGTCACGAGTCATGTACGTTTAAGCAATTAAATATCACTTGCTTCAACGGCGCAGGAAAACATCGTGAGGAAACCTGCACACCTGAGAGTTCTTCATAATGTTCTTGAAGGTGTGTGAAGTCCGCCATTGGGCCAACATGGTGGACTATGGCCTATAACCCTTCTCTGAGAGGAGACGTGTGCTCAGTAGTGAGCCATTAATGGGTTGCTAATAAGAATGATGATGACATGACATGTAGGTACTCTTTTTATTCTTGCAATTTCATAGTCAATAACAAGAGACTTATCAAGGTAAGTGGTGTTACAGCAACAAATCCCCAACGCTGAGCTGCAATTTCTTTCCAAATAAAATTAATTTCTTTCTACACTTGGAAACTCTTGGTTTATATCCAAATTAGCTAGCCAGTAAATAGTAAGGCTGACATGCACTATGGCATCTTATTATGAGAAAGAAAGCGGCACAATATTGTTGTCAGATGAATTGTCTTTTATTACAAGATGGGGCCACCCTTGGTGACAATCATGCATGCATCAAAGTAATATTCAGGTCTAGGAGGGTATGCTCATAATATTCTTAGATATTCGTTATTCACTCTTGACTTAAATTTTTTTTTAAATGAATTAATATGTTGGCCAAGCTGAATTTGACTCTATTATATATATTCTCCTCTCCCCTGCAAAGCGGAAAGCTTGTGTTAGGACTTAGGAGTGGGTATGACAATAGGTGGGGATCGAACCCTGCAACCTCACAGTTTGAGTCCATATCTTTAACTGTTGGCCTATTGTGGTTATAAATGTTATAAAGTTGTCCATGGAGGGAAACCCAGATGCTCATACATCCTTGATGTGGGTACTTTCTACAATATATGCACCTACCTAGCTCCTTATGTGTGGGTTGTCTATGCTAGTTAATTCTAGTGATAAGGCTGGCCTTCCACTCAGAATCTTTAAATAAAAAAAACTCAGAATCTTTAGGTAAAAAAACTGAGTTTGCACCACTCACAAAAGATTTAACACCAGCTATTATTAAGATTGAACAATAAACAAAAATGGACCACAGACTACTGGTTTGGAAAACAGTTTCTAGATACAGAGAAGAGCCTGCAAGAAACTTGTCTAAAAAAATACTAAGAATGTGAAAACTTCATAATGTTTCCTATGACATTATAAATGGCACCAGTTCCATATTAAAAAGTCTAAGGAAGCTAGACAGTACTAAATCACTGGCCACACATGGCAAATGAATCATAGTATAAGGAGATGATACACATGTGGGCTAATCATAAACACTCCATGCTCTGGGCTACTTGTGTAAATAAAAAATGTTATCCGTTTGTTTTCATAACCAAATACACATTTTTAAACATACTGACAAGCCTATGATTAAATGGTTCTCTGATTCAGATTAAGAACTACACATATTATTTTAGAGTGAAGTATCCCCACTAAAATTCATGTTTTTGTATTCATTTTTTTATTTTAGTACCTTTACCTCAAATTTTATAAAACTTAACTTTTTGGTAGTTGAATAAATTTAATACATAAGATGCTCTTAGATAGTTTAAAAATACCTAATTCCTGAATCAAAATATTACGTTATTAATATAATTACTTAATATTTTAATTCATAGATTAGGTTTTATATGTTAGTAAATAGGTAGCCAAATAAATTAATTAAACCATAATATTGTCTGACATCAATCATGCCCTCATGTTTCTCCAGCAATCTAAATTTCATAAATTTCTATTCATTTAATAAAATTAATTATGAATAATACCTGTATAATTTTTATTCGGAACTTTCAGTTTTCCTTAACTTGTCATAAACTAAATCACTAGTCAATGAAATTGTTAGTTTACATTAAAAAATAACAACAAACAAGTTAGTAACTATAGCAAACTACTTGTTAAGACGAAATCTACACGTACACAGTAAATTTTTGAGCTAGACTTTATGAAATAACTTTAGTTATTTACGAAAAGCTATCATCTGGTGTGATAACCTACGAGAAAAGGGTCAAGATAATACCAATATATTTTTGGTCTTTTATGCTTAATTAAACGGGCGAAGAGCGTCATATGATAATTTTTGTAGCTTAGGGCAAATTATACAGAGCTTTAGTACATAACACTTATCAATAATACCTCAAATGTGTAGAGAAACAGAAAATACAGACCCTTATAAGTCCACTGAAGATATGAAGCTGCTTTTCAGTCCAGTAACGTAAAACATCATCACAAAAACACACAATTCACAGGCATCACTCGCACATAATCTTCCTAAAGATTTTAATTAATCTTCACCCGCTAAAACAAAAATTCACCGAAAATCAGTCTCTTATTGACATAAACACAAACTGAGCGTCCGCCATATGCAGGTACGTTCCGTACATGAATTTTCAATCCAGCTCTTCAAGACACTTAACATTGACAAGTCTTTTTTATGATTTGAAAGCTGTCATTCTCAAGATCAAAATCGAATATCACCTCTTATATGCAAAATATTTTAATTTAATGTGTAATAACTCTTTAACAATACACGTTTTTATTGCAAGATATCATAATTTAAGTTTTTTTTTATCAAAAAATTAAGTACAGTTTAGTGATAGTTTCACTGTTAAACATAATCGGAACGTAACTTCACTTGCTGCTTACTTCGTAGACTCAAAAATCGCGGCAACTTCACGACGCTTCAATCCCGAGGAGCTTTGATTTCGATTTACGGAAGAGTATGGCGAGATGCGTGAGCGGGACAGATAATAATGTGTAAGTCAATGTCCTGTGTGAAGATACTGCTTAACTAGGCTATCATTTTGTTAAGCTGTGGTTTTTCGTAGCTTTTCCTGTAACCGCAAACAAATTAATTCATACTTATTAGATAAAATATAATCTACGCGGAAAATAGCTTTATTTAAAGTAACTTCTCCTTTATCAAACGATAAACGTCCACTACTGAACTAAGGTCTCTTGCAAGGACCTCCTTCCACAGGTCTCGGTTTTGCGCCCGCGCCTGTTCGAAGTCTACTGATCTGATGTGTATTATCTATGCTACTGATGGTCGTTGGGGCCCCAAAGTGCTGTAGCGGCGAACCCGAACCGGGAACCTCAGTACCTAATAGCAGACCCCCCAGCGAGACATCATCATTAGGTTTACTCATTAAAATATTCTAATTAATTATTGTTGGTAGGTCTAGGTAGGTATGTGAACTGATAGGTATGTAAGTAGTGACAGCTAATAGTAGTTAAGACTTCAACCTTCTTTTCGGGGATCTGGGGTGCGATCCCAAGCACGCATCTCTGTCGAAGTTATGTGCGTCTGCACAAATAAAATATCAATTGCACGGTGAAAAAAACATCGTGCGGAAACCTGCATGCCTGAGAGTTCTCCACAATGATCTCAAAAGTGTGTGAAGTCTTCCGATCCGCTCTTAGCCAGTGTAGTGGACTTTTAACCCTTTTCATTGGGTTGAGATGAATGAATGAATGGAAAGAATAAAAGATAATAGGTTCATAAAGTTTTAGTGCTTGCTTAATAAACTTCTGTTTCACTATTAAGTAGGTACCTACCTAGGTGCTAAGTATAAGTAGGTAGGTACCTAGGCGTTTCAAAATGTAGAATAGAAGTAGGTAGTAAGTTTATTAATATAATATACCTTTAATGTTAACTTCCTCTCGAATCACTTTATAATCGTTAACCGCCCGTTTACAAGTTGCTGATAATGATGGGTAAAGTATTAGATTAGATACCTACCTGTTTTACACGTACGTTTCGAACTGTCTTTTTCTTCTACTTTTGTTAGATCTAGTGCATCAAAACTGGTCCGCTATTTTTTTTAATTGGGCATTTTTATGTTAGGTAGTTGGTATTTTTCGTGTAGATTTTTCCTTATGCTACCTACATTTTTTTCGGGAGAGGAAAAAATCCCTTCGGACTTCTGCCTGTGGACAGAGCGTGTCAGACTTGCACGGACCAAAACAACCTCCCCGTGTCTCCCAGATCAGCACGGAACCACGTTGCATTTCTTCATGACAACCGCTACCCTACCTACGGACGCTTTTATAAACCCCATTTTGTTAACAGACCCTTAAATACCAGCGAAAGTTTACCCCATATAAATGGAGGATGTGATTGCACACGGCTCTCGATGCATTCGTTAGGAGTAAGGATGAATCCACGCATTCTCGCATTTATTATGCCCTCGGGAAATATGCTCAGGTAGGTATCACCCCTAACTTTTACCACTAACACAGATTAGCAACCATTCAGTAAACCGTTGCATTTGACGTCATCTGCTCTGTGATGTGTCAACTTTTTATACCAGATGCCTTCCACGTTTATTCATGATCATCATCTGTTGGTCTCAGTATGCTGAGAACGGGTCTGCTTTCAGAATGAGGAGGACTTATGCCATACTGATCGACACCGGCTAAGTGTAGATTGCCAGACTTTACTCACTTTTGAGAGCATCGGGAAATCTAAATTAAAAGCAATGTTGTTATATTGCCGACATCCTGCTACCCTTCACTTTCCTGATCCATATTTTGTCTTTACCCACCTTACGATTATAAACTCGGTGGGCCTACGTTTAACAGAGCTGAGTTCCTGTGACCACACTCCTGCTTATCATGAGACTCTCAACACTATCTATAAGCCATGTACTACCTTTTTACTTAATTTCCACTAACTCACATTCTGTAAGTTATGTGATATTCTAGCACGCAGGTACGCGAGATGTTTTTGTTTGGCTGCTTACCGTTTCCGAACTGTATGATTTTTAAATTATTGCGTTAACATAAATTGAACTGTTTCGAGTGTAAACAATGGCAAGGGTGGGTCAAGGGATTGCACCAGTTATTTCCACGGGGTCTACCCAGGCGTTTCCTATTGATGTAGGTAGGTACTTCTATACTTTAATATTATAAAGAGGAAAAAATTTTTGTTTGTTTGTTTTTTTGTTTGTTTGTACCGAATAGGCTCTGTAACTACTGGACCGATTTAAACCATTTTTTCACCAATAGAAAGCTAAGTTATCAGGAAGTAACATAGGCTATAATTTATGTTTAAAAAATTAGAGATCTTTAAGAAAATTGCAATAATGTAACATAAAGTAGCAAAATTTTGCCTATAAAATGCATTATTTGGCGTGTGCTGAGAAAACTATTACTAAAAACTATGATACAGAAAAATTATGTACTACATGATTAAAGTACTCATTATTCTCCACAAAAAAGTCCCGGAGGGAATATAATATCTAACTATCATATTTAAATCACATTAGTAGCTTTTGTGTTCAAAAATTTAATTAGATCGCCTTTATTATTGTATAGGTAGATATATTTGGGAACCTGGAGGGTGACATAGGCATCCCGGAAAATCAAAGAGTTCCCGCGGGATTTTAAAAACTAAATCCACGCGGACGAAGTCGCGGGCATCAGCTAGTAATATATCAAATTGTCAAAGAGTCTAGTGATCTTCGCTGTCAGCTACTAATTATATGTGTTTTATGTATTTTCGTCTATGTCGTAGCGTGTCGTCAGGATTTTTAGGAGTATTCCAAATCGAAGGATGCCAGTAGGTAGGTACCTATATCATTTGTATTTCTGGACTTCAAGGTTGATTGAATAGTGCTGATAGAGTGTGTCAAATGGATGATAAGATTTTATCTTATTTATAAAACCATAACATGGACTCCTCACGGTATGCAGTCTGAAATCACCAATCCGAAGTTTTGCAAAGTAGGTGTTACTGACGCACGAATTTTCTTATTTGCACTACATAAACTAGGAATAGAATAGAAATATTTTTTATTCTTTTACAAGTGCTTTTACAAGTGCTTTTACAAGTGCTTTTACAAACTTTTACAAGTGCTTTTGAATGGCCGAGAAGAACCAGCAAGAAACTCGGCGGTTGCTCTTTTCAAAATAGTTTACAAAAAGTAAGTACGTACTATGCTATGTATGCAGTGTATGCAGCGTTTCCACAATAAGGGGAAGTTCCAAAAAATGCATATTTACAATTCAATACATGTTAAGATGGGCAGGCAGAAAGTAGCCCCATTTCTGCTGGTGACACCCGTTCACGAGCATGACGCATGATCCAGCCGTTGCTTCGCTCGACCATATTTGAGGGAATATTTAAAGTTTAAAGGGTCGTAACTTCCAAAAATAAAAGGTAGGTACAACTTTATCACATTTTTTTACGGTAGAGCATAGAAAATGAAGATATCCATAAGTCAATATTATCATATAATTTTAGTATTTGTTGTTCAAGTACAGGATATAAGTGTAGTAAAAAAATAGGTTCAGCTAAAAAATACATAGCCGATTTTCCAGAGAGCGTCTTCAAGCGAGCGTATTAAATCTCCACTTTGAAAGCCCCCCATTTCGTCAACTTTAAGGGAAAAATTAAAAAAAAAATATTTTTGTACTTTGTTTAAAATTGTCTTTAAAAAAATATATCGCAAGCCCATGAAAGGCAACAAAGTAATTTTCCTTCGCATTAGAATAGAATAGAATAGAATAGAAATGTTTTTTATTCAAATAAACTTTTTTACAAGTGCTTTCGAATCGTCGATGAGTCTACCACTGGTTCGGAATGCCGTTCCTGCCGAGAAGAACCAGCAAGAAACTCGGCAGTTGCTCTTTTCAAAATAAGTTTACATTCAATAGAATAGTTAAACAGTTCAATTACCACCTGCTGTCTCATGAATCGCTGGAAAGAATTATGTCCACGCTTTTTTATCATCTAAATAGTCTTCAATTGCATAATATGCTTTTTTCATGAGATTAGTTTTTACTGATTTCTTAAACTTGTGTAAAGGCAAGTCTAAGATCGACTGTGGAATTTTATTATAAAACGTTACGCCCATTCCCACAAATGTCTTTCGGACCCTCTTGAGGCGACATCGAGGAATCACGAGCCTGTTTGGATTTCTAACTTGCCTATCGTGTAAATCACCCTTTTTTTTGTAATTCACGATGTTTTGTCTGACAAATATTATATTGTTGTAAATATATTGTGAAGCTACTGTAAGAATGCCTATTTCTTTAAATTTTCCTCGAAGGGAATCCCGCGGTTTTAAATTATATATTGCGCGAATTGCCCTCTTCTGCAATACAAAAATTTTTCCAATATCGGCTGCTTTACCCCATAATAAGATTCCGTATGACATAATACTATGGAAATATGCAAAATAAACAATTTTTGCAGTTTCTATGTCAGTTAACTGTCGAATCTTCCTAACAGCGTAAGCAGCAGAGCTAAGCTTGCCAGCAAGTGTTGCTATATGGGTGCCCCATTGCAGTTTTGAGTCCAGGGTTAATCCCAAGAACACTGTGGAGTCCTCACTTTTCAAGGGTTCATTACTTATCTTTAAATTTTTACTGACAGTTCTGGTGTTGGGCAATAAAAACTCAACACACTTGGTTTTTTTAGCATTTAAAAGTAGATTATTTGCCGTAAACCATTCAGAAACTTGAGATAATGCAATATTTACATCGTCAAAATTGTCTTTCGTCCTATCGACTTTAAAAATCAAAGACGTATCATCAGCAAATAGTACAATATCGCAAGTATTTTGGACAAAATGTGGTAAATCATTTATGTAAATCAAAAACATGAATGGACCTAGAATAGAACCCTGGGGTACACCCATTACCGAGGCTGATCCGGATGATTTCACATCATTGACACATACTCTTTGAACACGATCACTAAGATAAGACGCAATGAGGCTAAGCGCAAAATCTTTAATACCATAGTGGCTCAGTTTAAGCAAAAGGGTCTCGTGATCAACGCAGTCGAAAGCTTTTGATAAATCACAGAAAATACCAATGGCATTCTGTGAGTTATTCCATGCATCGAATATGTGTTGCAACAGCGTTGCGGCTGCATCGGTTGTTGATCGACCCTTAGTAAAACCGTACTGCTCAGGGTGAAGAAGTTTATTTAAATTAAAGTGTAGAAGCAGTTGGTTGAGCATTATTTTTTCAAATATCTTGCTGAGAGTTGGCAAAATTGAAATTGGTCTGTAGTTATTCGGGTCACATTTGCTTCCCGATTTAAAAAGAGGTATTAATTTACTACATTTCATCAGGTCTGGAAAAGATCCAGAATCTACAGACTTATTAAAAATTAAAGCAAGATAGGGCGCAATAATATCAATGATATTGTGAATTATTTTAACTGATATTCCCCATAGATCTCCTGTTTTTTTATTTTGCAATGATTTGAATGTTTTGATAATATCATATGGGGTAACGTGTTTAAACCTAAATAATTTATTGCACTCAGAGACATTGCTTCTTAGAAGATTATAGGCTTCTGTTGGCGAGGAATTTAGAGAACTGGTCGTGGTTACTGGTATATTTTTGAAAAAGTTCTCAAATGTATTTGCAATTTCTATATCAGAGTCAACTATCCGGTTGTTAATTTTAAGCTCCAGTTTATTATAATGTACCTTATTCTTACCCATTTCATCACCAATGATGTCCCATACTGCTTTTATTTTATTATCCGAATTGACAATTTTTTGTTTTATGTGAAGTGACTTTGCTTGTATGCACACGTTTCTAAACAATTTGGAATAATTTCTTACATATTCTATAAACGCGGGGGCATAATTAAATTGTTTTTCTGCATACAAGTCAAACAGCCTATTTCTACTTTTATAGATGCCAACAGTTGCCCAATCACTAAATTTAAGATTTTTAAATAATCTTTTTTCTATTACCTTAAAGACAGAGTTAAATTGAGAGTTTAATATATCAAAAAACCCTCTATAAATTTCATCCGGACCACCCTGTGCAACATCAAGCGTCGGCATTGCAGCTGCGATATTTTGTTTAAATTGCCTTACTTTATTGGTGGTAACTGGCCTATATTTTACTACTTTTGTTACATTCTGCTCACTGCTCGGAATAGATATCATTTGTCCGCAATGGTCAGATCTTAAACAAGTGATAATCGATTTTTTGATAATTTTACAATCAGAGAAAATGTTATCAATACAAGTTGCCGAATGCGCTGTTATTCTTGTAGCTTCAACAAAAATATAAACTTCTATGAGAGCCCCCCTGAAATAAAATGAAGATATCCAGTCAATATTGGGCTTAGTTTTAAGTCTAGTAACATAAGAAATGGACTTATCAGCGTAATATAGCAGCGAGTAGCGTGGCCCGACATTTATAAGAATTTAACTTTAGGTATATTCGTCGGTTTGTAACGCCATTCTTGATTCTGTTGAATTTGAGGAAGGATCGTGCCCTAATATGATAATTGACTGTCAAACAGCAGTCCCTTACCTCTATTAGATCAGCTGTTGACTGTTCAAGTTTATTTGATTGGCCGGAGAGTTTGTGGACGAACGAAGTTGTTTATTTTGTGATCCATGACGTAATATCGTCCTCTCGAGTGAATTTTAGCAACGGCAACCAATGACTTCGGAGACTCATCAATCATCATCATGGGGTGCCATCTTTAATCGGACGTCAGTATACGTGAAATACTTTTCGCTCCTATGCCAACTAACTATGCTTGGTCCACTCCTTTATGTCATCCGTCCACTTTCTCGTCTATCTTCCAGTTGCTCTTTCTCCTTTGTCATCGGAGATATTAGCCAACTAATGGTGACGTTATAGAATAACGTTGCCCTTGAGTTTGACAGGAAAACTGTACCCAGACTACATTCTGTCATATTGGTTTGTTCGTGTAAAATGTAGCCTACCGACCATAATAACGAATCGATTGACACCTCGTTCATCAAAATCGGTTGACTAGTTTAGGCGCCACAGTGGAACATTCCTAAATAGTCACATACATACATAGATTGTTAAAATCATAACTATTCCTTTTGCTTTTGCTGTAGTCTGGTAAAAATGTTGCAGACTGCACATACTTACATTTAAGAACATTATGGAGAACTCTCAATCGTGCTGGTTTCCTCGCGATGTTTACCTACACCATTGAAGCATGAGATATTTATTTGCTTTATCGCTTCCAAAACTACGAACTCTGAAAAATCCCCACGTCCCACCCGAATAGGAGACGGCAATCGTAACCACTAGGCTATCACTGCTCCCCAAACTAATTTACTTTTAATTACAAAAAGAAGAGGAGATCGGGTACATTATACATAATGAAAGATTTCCTACTAATGTTATACTTAAATACGAAAGTGTGTTTGTTGATTTGTCCTTCAATCATGCAGCAACGGAGCAACGGATCGATCTGAATTTTTGCATGGTTATAGTTGAGGATCTGGAGAGTGTACTTACTAAATAGGTTACTTTTCAAACCCGGAAAATCAAAAAGTTCCCGCGTGATTTTTAAAAACTAAATCCACGCGGACGAAGTCGCAGGCATCAGCTAGTAATGTGTATGCATATCCGTATAGCAGTGATATCGTGTGTGCTTCAGACGGTCGCCGTTGTCCCGGGGGACTCAACACTGCCTCATAATTGCATTTGAAGCCCTCTCTGTCGATATTGGCTGCGCCCTGTATTGCACTATCATACCTATTTGCCTCCATTTTAAAATTAGACTTCCGAGCTTGTGTGCTAAGGGTATAACTAATATAATAAACTATAATAAAAAAAATGCCTCTAAAAGTCAATGAGATGTCAATGGAAAATTTTGCTCGCATCAAAATTTTTATTTATATAATATTTGAATCGGTTATTTTGGATAATATTGGCATCAAATTGGCGCTTTTTCGCGAAATACCCCGTGGTATTGTTTTTAGCCCTGATATGCAATATTAACAGTTATTTTTGTTTCAGAGCGAGAGGCGTTGCTACGCGGTGTTGCGGTTGCCAGGGGCCATCGGGCTGTCGGCCTGTCGCCTGCTCTGCAGGCCTTCTGGCTGCCGCTGCGGGCTTCATTCTCTAAAGACGCTATTGTGTAGTGTTTAAGTGCTTTTTTTTTATTTGTTTACGTGTTTTGAAGTATGAACCCCAGTGCTTCTCAATCTGAATACGTGGAATGCCCACACTGCAGTGATGGCAGGCTGTTTAAGGGTCGCAAAGGCCTTAATATTCACATCGCACGCTGTCACGGACCGCCAACATGGCCACTTACTTGCCCAAATTTAATGTGCGATCAAACTCAATCAGGAAGCGACAATCAGGTTTCATTTGAAATTTTATTATCTAGATATAACAATGACGTTCCATTGGTAAAACGCATTCCGCGAGGAGCGAGGATATCATTAGCTAGAGCCCTATCACATACAATCCAAAGTGTCCTATCAAATTCCCTTTCAGCTTGGCAAAATTTATTTTTGTTTTCGTACAAGCATTTTCATGTAAATAAGTCTGAAAGCGGGTCGTTATGTTCAAAATTTAAAAAAAATAGTTTGGCTAATCGCGTTATTCAAATATCGGACTGCTCATTTCGGACGCAAAATTACAATTTAAAGAAAATTGTGGAAAATAAGGTTATGGATGGGGACCTTAAAAACACTGCCCGCGTTTTGTTTTCTAATGATACCCTGGCTCCATTTAATGATATAACGCTGGAAGCCTTACGTGAAAAGCATCCTTTCCCCAATACCGCCTCTTTGCTTCCGGACCCCCCTTCCAACACTTCTTTTTTACAGATAAAGGATGAGGAGACCTACGCTGCGATAATGTCATTCTCTAGTGGCTCTGCTGGTGGCATAACGCCACAACATCTTAAGGATCTTGTGGGAGTTACTGCTGGGGACGCCGGCAGGGCGCTTCTGAGTGACATTACCAGACTGTGTAATCACATGTTATCTGGCGAGGTAAATTCATCCTTTTTACCATTCCTTTATGGTGCACGGCTTTGTGCTTTCAATAAAAAAGATGGTGGTATCCGCCCCATTGCTGTTGGCTCTACTTTTCGCCGTTTGGCGTCAAAATTAGCGTGTAGACACATAGTTTCTACCCTAAAGGATAAATTCCAACCTATTCAAGTTGGATTCGGCAGTAAAGGAGGCTGTGAAGCAGCAGTACATTCGGCTCGTACTTTCTTAGCGAATGGCGAGGTTGAAGTACTGCTTAAAGTAGATGTAAAGAATGCTTTTAATTCTTTGGACAGGGCAACTCTGCTTAACGAAGTTGCAACACAACTTCCAGAAATTTATCCCTACGTTTGGCAATGTTACAGCTCTGCTTCAAAATTATTTTTTGGAGATAGCGATATTAAGTCTATTGTGGGTGTTCAGCAGGGGGATCCTTTAGGTCCAGCCTTGTTCAGTTTAGGGATCCATAAACACATTTTAAATTTAACATCTAAACTAAATATTTGGTATCTTGATGATGGAACTATTGGAGGCAACGTGAATGACGTCCTAAAAGATCTTAACCATGTTAAGCAACAGTTTAGCAAAATTGGTCTTGAACTAAATTTTTCCAAATGCGAACTCTTTTTCACAGAAAAATTGTCGCAAGATAAGATATTATCGGCCTCTGAATTATTTAATGAAATTACCCCTAATATTAAGATTGTTGATAAACATTCACTTTGCCTTCTTGGTGCTCCTTTATATGACGAAGCCATACAACCAATTTTGGACCAAAAAATCAAAATATTTTCGGCCAATACCGACAAATTGGGTGCTTTAAATTCTCACATTGCATTTTCGATTCTAAAATATTGTCTTTTTGTACCTAAATTAATGTACATTCTACGCGCGAGCCCAATTTGGAAATTTCCTGGACTACTCGATAACATGGATGCCATCCTAAAAAACGCGCTAGAACAAATTCTAAATTTATCTTTTGATGAGCACTCCTGGAACCAAGCTACTTTACCGGTCGTATACGGTGGCATCGGCGTGAGAAAAATTTCGAGTGTTGCTCTTCCAGCTTTTATGTCCTCTGTGCATAGTATAAAAGAGCTTAGTTCTCAAATTATTAAATCGAATTCATTTCCAATAACCTATGCCACAGAGGCCCTAGATAGTTGGAAGATCAGGTGTCCCAATGTCGATATCCCGAAGGAACTTTCCACACAAAAACTTTGGGATGCGCCATTGGTTCAACTGACACATAGAAATTTGGTTCAAAATCTAACAAGTGACAGAGATCGGGCTAAGCTTCTAGCTTTATCTAAAAAAGAATCTGGCTTTTGGCTTCATGCTTTGCCATCTAAAAATCTCGGCACTCTTCTCGATAACGAAAGTTTTCGTGTGGCTCTAGGTCTTAGATTGGGAACACCGCTGTGCCACGAGCACAGATGTCCGTGTGGAAAGGAGGTTGATACATTTGGAATTCACGGACTCTCTTGCCAGAGGAGCGCTGGTAGGCTATTTCGGCATGGTTCTCTTAACGATACGTTAAAAAGGGCTCTTGCCACCATTGACATTCCTGCGCTCATCAAGCCAACAGGGATTAGTCGAGATGATGGCAAGAGACCTGATGGATTGACGATGGTTCCCTGGGAACGGGGACGGGCTCTCATGTGGGACGCAACGTGCGTCGACACATTGGCCCCGTGTCATATCAGGGAGACAGCATCAAGACCGGGAGCCGCAGCTGAAATGGCTGAATCCTGTAAGCGGCGCAAGTATGCCCCTCTGATCGAGAGTTACATATTTGTTCCGTTTGCTGTGGAGACCCTCGGGCCATGGAGTCAAAGTGCAAAAAAATTTTTACGAGACATTTCACCGCGGTTAATTGCCTCATCTGGTGACAGAAGGGCTGGCTCATTTTTTGCACAAAGGATCAGCCTGGCTGTCCAGCGCGGAAATGCAGCCAGTATTCTTGGCACCATTCCACGCGGGCATGATTTGTATAGTAATTAGATTAGTTTAGCTGTAAGTTTTTTTTTGTAACATTTTAATAATAAAAAAATAAAAAAATAAAAAATAAAAACTATATAAATTTAATTTATCAATTATAGTGTTTGTATTATTAATAATACCTATGTAATTCCACGTATATATAGTCCAGTAAAAAGTTAAATGAAACCATGATCTGACCAGTTTTGGCGCAATGAGTAAAAATGTGTTCAATAAATACTTAAATAATGATATTATGAAAGAAATTTTGATTTATATTTATTTTTTGTAGCTAAACTAAAGCAGATAACAAAAAAATGAAGAGGAACTTTTTTGTGCAGAATTTTTTTCTCTACAACTTTTACTTGAAACTTTTTTTCTATTTCCTACCGTTATTTAAAAAAAAAAGACATTTTTCAACCCTTTTTTTATTTTTTTCATCCCTTTCCCCTAAATTTAAATCAAAATTTCTTTCATAATATCATTATTTAAGTATTAATGAACACATTTTTACTCATTGCGCGAAAACTGGTCAGGGTTTCATTTAACTTTTTACTGGACTAATACTGCAATCTTTCAGTTCAATAATCAAGTTCTTTCATATACCTACCTAGGTTGCCTGGCAGATATGACTATAGTGATAAGGTCACCTTTTGTATACAAGATTACAGAAATAATGATGTTTACAGAATTAATGCTGTAGGTACATGAACTCTGCATTTATGTACGCAAAAAAGATGTTTATAGTTACAATAACTATAATAAGTACCTGCATTACATCATGTACCAGTATCTACTCTGTATCTACCTAATTCATCATTATATTATGGAATTCCTAGGCAGAATAAATTATACTCACATACGCATTCCTAGGAACTCGATCTATTTAGGAACTCTATGCAAAAGACCATTCGGTATTGAAATAATTCGACAATTATTTTAAACTAGCTGATGCCCGCGACTTCGTCTGCGTGGATTTAGTTCATAACATCCCGCGGGAAATCTTTGTCACCCTCCAGGTTCTCAACTATACCTATCCAATAAATCACGTCAATCCGTAGCTTTGTAGCAGGAAACATTTGATCGTCTTGCTCGCGGCATTGTTAATGATGATTTGAAGAGAAAACATATTAATACTGATGATATTATCAATTACGTTTAGCAATCATTTTTATAATTGTCAAATTTTTTACCATACTTAACGAAAGACAAAATTACGTTTAGCTGTCATTTACGTTTTTTTATTCCACTGTCATTTGCGTTTTGTTATTCCATGTCAGATGCGTTTTTGTTATACCACGTTTTATAGTGACTTGACGGAAACGCGGTCGAACGGGATAAAAAGTATCCTATGTCCGTCTCCTGGTTCTAAGCTACCTCTCCACCAATTTTCAGCCAAATCGGTTCATCCGTTCTTGAGTTATAAATAGTGTAACTAACACCACTTTCTTTTACATATATATAAGATACTAGCTGATGCCCGCGACTTCGTCCGCGTGAATTTAGTTTTTGTTTTTTTTTTGTATTAAAACCTTCCGTGGAACTTAAGGAACATACAAAAAATAAATTAACCTAATTGGTCCATCCATTCTTGAGTTATGCGCTTACCAACATTCATTTTTATTTATAAGATATAAGATAAGATGTAACAAACACAAATGTAGGAAATATTTTTCCTAAATTGGCTCGAAAGTATACATTTCCAAGGCTTCGTTCAGAAATATGCAATATTTTCTATTTTATTTGAAATCCATCCGCTGCGTGTCAATTCAGGTACACGAGGAATAACTAGAGCTTGAATTGTGGATAATAAAAAGTACCTAGCCAAATGCCAATAGGAAAGTTTGAAGACTTTCATAAAAGCTGACAATTTACAATCGTGGTTCTCGAGATGGTTCTCATGTGTTTTTTGTTAAATTTACGGCAAACTTTAGCCTACCGGCTGGAAAATTGCGACGTGTCCATACCTACTGCGTTGCCTTATTTTATTTGTAAGGTTTCCATAAATTTTTCGATGAAATCACTAGGCAGTAAATTATGTATCTAAATTCTAATAAGCTTAGAATATACCTAATAACAGTTTTTATACATTTAAAAAGCACTATCATACAAGTAGGTGCATAATATATAAAAATATTATGTATATGTAAATACGGCGTATTTTTCCATTCGATACAAGCACTAAGTTTTGCGAAAGTTAGTTTACTTTGCCATCACAGAGATCGATATCGTTTTCTTGCTCTGAATATTATGTCCAAGCTTTTCTCCAAGTGCCTATAAAAATCTCATCACGAGATATTTCTCAGACAAAAAGTGAGACAAAATGAGTAATTATGGTCCTCATCTGGCGATAACACTGATGAAAAGCTCTAAAATAATCTTTATTAAAACAGCTCTCGGGAAAATAGATTCTATTACTGATCCAGACGTTCAAGTTTTGGTTAGTTATACCCTCATATGTAACCTACCTATTACCTAATAGTTAGAACTATGTAGACAAATATCAGAGAAAAGCCAAATTATGCTACAAATTACCTTATAGCAAAACAAATTAGAGACATAGGTACCTATACAAATAGTTAACATTGAAAGTACTGCCTGCTCAAAAGCTCATATTATGTACTCAAAATAGCTTTTATTCTATTCTTAAAACGATAGCCGTATTAAATCTATGTGTAACATTATTGACCAAAACACGTGTACATAAAAGTTTATTTTTATTAAGTCTGTTCCTCTAAGTGTAGGTCTAGGTTAACCTTCGGAACAGCTGAACCGATTTTGACGTCATGACTAGGCAGGGAGAGGTCATACTTACGGAAATATATAGAGTTCTTGTGAAAAAAGTTTTGATATTAGGGAGATTAATTATACTCGTATTAATCCTACCTACTAATATTATCCTACTTATCGTACCGACATTGTAAATGCGAAAGATTGTGAATATGGATGGATGTTGGTAACTCTTTCTCGCAAAAACTACTGGACAGATTTTGATGAAAATTAAAAACTCCTGAGGGAATCAAAAATCCTTAATTCGCGCGGACGGTGTCCTGGGCATCAACTAGTATCAATCTATGTTTAAAATAGAGCAAGATCCCAGTGCCGCCAGACCTAAGTTATTTTCTCAGCAATTATTTGTGTACGATAGAGTACTGTTCGAATGTCCTTTCAGTATATGCGTACCAGTTAGATTGTGCCGACGGCCAATTTCCAGATACCAGGTGCTAAAGGTAGGTAAAAACTAGAATAACTTATCTTAAATTCTCAGGGCTGATTTTCATATATGTTTTAAAGAATATTGTAAAAATTAATAAATTAATACTGCCAGACGCTTACCGCCGGCGGTTACTTTAGCCAGACGCTTTGAAGCTCCCAAAAAAATATATAATTTAAGTTAACTTATATTCTCAGTTCTGATTTTTATACATGATACTCAGGGAACTATTGCGATATTATCTGTAAGCTGCCAGACCTATTGGAAGGGTCAAACATCCCCCCAGACACACATTATGCGTCCCCATATGTATGAGCGCTAGAACATGATTCACTTGTTTAAGTGTGTGAGAGATAATATCATCATACTATAATATTATAAATGCGAAAGTGTGTTTGTTGGTTTGTCCTTCAATCACTCTGCAACAGAGCTACGGATCGACATGATTTTTTGCCTGGGTATAGCTAGCAGAAGATATTGCAATAGTTCTCTCTCTCTAGATCCTAAGCTATACCCAGACAAACAATCACGTCGATCCATAGCTCTGTTGCAGAGTGATTGAAGGACAAACCAACAAACACACTTTCGCATTTATAATATTATAGTATGATGATATTATCTCTCACACACTTAAACAAGTGAATCATGTTCTAGCGCTCATACATATGGGGACGCATAATGTGTGTCTGGGGGGATGTTTGACCCTTCCAATAGGTCTGGCAGCTTACAGATAATATCGCAATAGTTCCCTGAGTATCATGTATAAAAATCAGAACTGAGAATATAAGTTAACTTAAATTATATATTTTTTTGGGAGCTTCAAAGCGTCTGGCTAAAGTAACCGCCGGCGGTAAGCGTCTGGCAGTATTAATTTATTAATTTTTACAATATTCTTTAAAACATATATGAAAATCAGCCCTGAGAATTTAAGATAAGTTATTCTAGTTTTTACCTACCTTTAGCACCTGGTATCTGGAAATTGGCCGTCGGCACAATCTAACTGGTACGCATATACTGAAAGGACATTCGAACAGTACTCTATCGTACACAAATAATTGCTGAGAAAATAACTTAGGTCTGGCGGCACTGGGATCTTGGACCAAAAGTAAAAAGGCGCATAAATACCAATTTCATCAACTTTCCCTAGGATTACCCATAGCGATCATTTGGATCAACTTGTTTTGAAAAGAGCAACCGCCGAGTTTCTTGCTAGTTCTTTTCGGCAGGAAGCTGGGCGTTCCGAACCAGTGGTAGAGACAGACGATTCAAAAGGTAAAAAGTTTATTTGAATAAAAAATATTTCTATTCTATCCAAATACATTAAAGGGTTCATTACAGGTTTACTCCCAACATTTATTATAATATTCTAACTTACGATATCAATTCCCAGCGGTTATCGCTTCCAGATAGAAGATATATATATATATTTTTTCAGATATCACGGGTGAACGACCTCCAAATCGCCTTGTCGGGATTGATTCGGCAAGAAATCTAAGAAAATGAGTTTTTTTAATCATCTACACTACATAGATTGTGCAGGTATATAAAATACAGCCGATCCACCCATGCAAAAGCATGGGTATGATTGAAGACCTGGAGAGTTAAATAGGTTACTTTTTATCCCGGAACAACAAAGAGTTTCCGCGGAACATTTAAAACCTAACAACGCGGACAAAGTCGCAGGAAAAAGCTAGTGTGATAAAATATTATAACTTCAGGTATGCGAAAAAATAATATTTTCTATTGATGGTAAGTCATATCATATCATATTATTATTATTATTTATTTATTTTTAATGTAGTTAAAATATAGGTTAATTACTAAGGTATATTATGAAACAGTCATTTGTAGGTAATAATTATAGTAAGGATACTATTAATTGTTATGCTGGTGCAGTGCAGTGGTAGTTTTAAAAGTGAGAAGTCTCGGGTACAATTTCTGACAAAAGCAAATATGTCATTTCTACATTCAACATTGTCTCTGCTGCGAAACTTAGACCGTGTTTACTGGTTAGTTGTCACCATCGTAGTCGTAATTCCTAATCCATGGTTGTCACTACTCCACGTCAGCAAAGACTTGTCATATAGAGATTTATAACGTTACACTAAGATGCTTTGCAAAAACCGAAAAGAGATGTGAGCTTGATTAAACTGAGTGCAGATTAAAACCCTTCCTATTTATCCCGTAAAATAGTATTTTAGAGTGAATTGTCACTATCACCATCGTAAAATCGGTCAATGAGTGAACTCTAACCGACTTTTCGCAAGTCAGTTACAAATAAAACGGTTCCCAAACATTTAACTAAATCCTCACTAATCTTCTAATCCGAGGTTAATATTAACGCTCCCCTTAATCCAGATACCAATTAGTTGCTAAACCACTTAGCGTAAAGACTTCGATAAAGAGCTATTGGTTAAATCCCGTCAGTGGTTTAAAGCTTGTTAGGTCTGGTGAATATTTTATTTATTTTAATGTCAAACGAGTCGCAGGGAACCGCTGCATTCAGGCGGCGCAAGACCGAGGCCTGTGGAAGTGTATGCAAGAGAACTTCGTCATCATCAGCATATTTGCATCCGCTGCTGAAATAGACTTTCCGGGCGCTTTCTGGACCACACGCGGTCCTCAGACATTCACATCCAGCTATCTTTAGGTGTACACCCGCCATACTGCCTCGTAGAAAGTTGACGGAGTGTCATCCCCATACCTCGGAAAGCAAATGACGTCATCGGTTCTTAGTCTGCAGGCTGATTCTGTAAAACCTACATCAATCATTGCTACAGTTTCAATTGCTGTATTTGGCCGAATTATTAGCGATCTTTCTGCAACAATGAATTTTAGCCAATAGGAGTGACTATCGGCCATTCAGAGGCATTGTAGCAATCATTTTTAGGGTTCCGTACCCAAAGGGTGCCAACGGAAAATGAAGAAATGGGGGGCCGTCAAATTTGTCGGTTTTAGGCCAATTTTGTTAAGGGGTCTATCTCAAAATCTAAACTAGTTAGGAATTTGAAATTTTGGTATATTATATATTATACAGTGTATTTAAACAACAAAATTACTGAAAACACCGATTTATAATGCGGTTTGTAAGTTGTGACCAAAACAAACGAGCATTTTTTCCCCATATGCTAATTTAGAACTTTCTAAGAACCAATATCTAAATATGGAAGTATCTAGTTTTAAAAAAATGATTTCGTCATATGTACGGAATCCAAATAGCGAGGCCTGACTCGCACTTGGCCGATTTTTTTAGAGAATCGCACAGCTGGTCTCTCTGGTCGTGTCGGATTTCCGTCCCATCGGACTGTGAAAGTGAGGGAATAGACAGTGCATCTGTGATTGCGCACTCACTTGTGCACTATAATATCTCCCGCGCAAATGACAAATCTCTGTGGAGATTGGTTTCAGTGGCCGAATTCGATCGGAAGAACATTATTTTTTTATTATTATTGCCGCTATCTTCATTGGTCGGTCCAGCGGGCTGAAGGTCATCCAACGCATGGCTTCCCGATACGCTTCCTCCACTCCAGATCTCGTCTGCCCCATCCCATGCGGCTCCGGAATCTGCAACAGACAGGAATTCCACACTGCAGTGTCAACAAAGTTATATCTTTTTCACCAAAAAAAGCATTCCCAAAGAGGGTTGACGTCAGCGGTCAGGCAGGCGGCCGGTCGTAAAACGTTATGCCGAACCACTTACAACATGGCTTACAAGACATGTTGTGCCAACCCCACATAGCGTGGGACACAAAGTACATTATACAGAGCGTGGGACAAGGACAAGGAGATGATGAGTGTCAACAAAGTTATACCTACGTGACGACTAGGTATACTCCTGCCCAAATTCTGCTCCTCCTTTCTACAACTGAGTCCAATAAAGGTTGTACTTATGCATGGATATAGACTTCTGCACGTAAGTAACAATCAGATTGCATGGACATAGATAAGGACCAGGAGAGTGGCATAGGCTACTTTTAATCCCAAAAAATCAAACAGTTCCCATGAGATTTTTAAGACGAAAGTCGCCGGTAAGTATCAGCTAAGCTAAGTAATATTATATCTATGTTTCAAAGCCGAAAATTTTCCATCTCAACCTTGGTGGTGGCATGGCAACTCCTTATAACTTCATCCAGATTTAATTAAATTCCCTGTTCAAGCAAAATCTAATTGATACAAGCGCCTCAAAAGACATCCGTAGGTTGCTACTTGCTGCCCTATTTATCTTTGGAAATGAGATGCTTATGTTTCTTATCGTTCGGTAAGTATACAACCTAATCACATACCTACAACCTTTTTTTTTTAATTCACTTTATTGCACAAAAAAAAGTACAAAAGGCAGACTTAATGCTAAAGCATTTTTTACCAGTCAACCTTGAGATGTGAGACAACACTTGTAGGTGTGCAAAAGAGTAGGCCTACAAAGAGTATAATATATAATACATAAATATTTTGAATATAATAATATACATATAATATACATAATTATATACAAATAGGTACCTAAATATATTACAACTATACTTAATAACAACTATACTTAATAATCCTTTAATAGCGGGCGCGGTTACTTCCCAATGGTTCTTTCCATAGTTTATATTATTATTGCCCATAAGATTTATAGTGATAGAGCTCGAGTATGTAGGTTGCACTTTGAACAGAGCCAGCAGACGAATCTACACACATCAAAAGTGTCTAGGGATCAAGCATTTTTATGCGGATTTCTTGAGATTGAGATGTGGCTTTGTAATAAATTTATGATTTTATAAATTTATATGGATCCTTTTTGGTGCATTTCATAATTTCATAATCAGCGATTAAAATCCTGCCAGGAAGTCCATCCTTATAGTGGTGGAACCATCATGGTATGGGCGGGTATTTGGATCGGCGGAAGAACTGAGTTGATTTGGATCAGAGGCAACCTCAACGCTCAAATTTATGCTGAGACGATTGTATCAGACGTCATCGTTCCTCTACAAGTGCAAATCGGTCCCTTATTTCAGTTAATGCATGATAATGCACGACCGCACACCGCAAGAGTTGTAAGACAGACTCTCGCCGCAGCTAACATCAATGTCCTGCCCTGGCCTGCTCAGTCGCCAGACTTGAACCCGATTGAGCATGCATGGGATATGCTACAGAGAAGAGCTCTGCCGAATATGGAGGGTATCCAGTGGCAAGAAGACCTTTTTTTGTTGTTGCAACGAACATGGGCGGCCATTCCACAGCGTGATTTGGATGAACTCATTTTGAGTATGCCAAACCGATGTTCTTGTGTTGTTAGTGTTCGCGGTAGAAACACGGATTATTAATTGTTTAAGTTACCCAATAAAATTTTAAAGAAAACTGTTATTTCAGTCTTTTTTTCGAACTTTAATGTTAGTGGTTCAAATGTCAAAAATCCCTTTATTAGGAAAATGGCAAATTTCTTTATTAATGCAAAGGTGACTTGGTTTATCGTTACTGTGACAAACGAAAACACTTTATTTGATGAATCCTTAAAGAAAATTTTAATTAATATCAATCAGGAGAAAAGTTATTGCAAAAATATATGTTGATCCCTAGACACTTTTGATGTGTGTATTTTCCCAATTAATGTTTTGTACTGATGGGTGAGGGAAAGGAAAAATATCTTAACTTATCATTAGGAGCTGCAATTTAGCATACCTACATGGAATGAATCATTTTGAATTTTTGCTTTGAAACAGGTGCGGAAATAATTTACGATTATGCAACAAACCCGGCGTATCCCGGACACCCACGTCATGTTCCCGCTTTTCACATTTCCCACCCGATACTGGCATTTATTGCCAACACATTCGCGGCATAGCTCTTTACAACAACTATATTTCAAAACATATTTTCATAACAATTAATACATTTCAATATCCATTGAGTGCTTACTACACCAGCAAATCCCTTCCACTCCAACTAAACCATCAATGAAAAGGAAACAATTCGTTATACTCTATTATTTTATGTTCTTTGTAAGTCTATAAAGTTGGGATGCGTTCAGGAATTGATTCACAATCACACGACTTCGACAAGTATGATGGAGCGACGCAGACATATTTAACCAAAGTATTACATCGTTTCAGATAAAGTGACGTCATAGACGGGGTAAAAGCTTTTTAAGCGTCCACTAGTTAACGACTACACCTCGTGCTTTCGGCATAAAATGTTACAGCTGTCGTTATAATCTAGATTCTAGACAACAGAGTTAGCCACAATGTGAGGCGTGAAATTAATCTGTTATAAGTTGATGACTGATAAGTGATTAAGAAGTAAGATGAGGAGTTTTTATTGAGCGTGCTCCATCAAACGAAGTTTGATTCTTATTTTAATAGGAAGAATTACCCCTCAAACTTACTTAATTAAATTTTGTAGACTCGCTTTGAAAACTTAATATCACTGTCTATGAATTGGATTGTTAGATTTTCATAAAAACTTTAGCTTCAAACATACATGTCTGCCCCATTAAAATCAAAATACAGATAGATAAATCTTATTATTAATGGTTCTCCATTGGCATTTGGCTTTAAGAATCAAGTCAAAATACTCAAGACAAGAATTTATATTGAATAACATTAGTCTCGAACAGACAATGTGAATAGCACCATTAATACGTATCACCGTGTGACTCATACCTAATACCTATTCCTGAAAACTGTCGTGGGGGTGTAAATTTTATTAAGCTACAATATTGCGGGGTGACTTATGGTGGTCGCATATTGCGATCCTCATAAGAGTCGAAAGCGACGCAAATTTCAGTACCTACTGTGCCAGATGCCAAGTTCGATTAATTTGGTAATTTTTTGTCTATATCGGCTCACCCTTTGTCAACTTGATGGAAGAGGATTCAACGATTGTAAGTTATATACAAAGCCGTGGCGACACGATAACGTTTTGGTAGGTAGGTACGGTGGTGCATAACGAGTACCTACTAGAAACTGATTCTACGGGTTTATGTTAGCCCGCTACAATCTCAGTGAGATCGCAGCAAGGGGTTTTCATCTGATAAAAATAAACCGAAAATTCAAATGACTTCAGCAAACGGTACTGCCTCTGCTGTGGCCATTTCAGTCTTGTATAAGTAAGTAATCTATTATTGTACCTTGGGCACCAACGACTATAGGTTCTTCAAACTATGTGCCCTTTACATTGCCAGTTCAGCTTCGCGAATGTTTCTCGCGTAATGTCGCGAATACTTGTTACTCTGGTTTTTTCGCGTGGTTTAGCGTTTCTCGCGGCTTTCGGTAAATAGGCGATCACTTTTTCTAAATATCATGAATGTATGACAAACAGGATGCTCCACCCCTCACGTCAGGAGCGCAGACGGGCAAGGCTTTTAGGACTCTAGGAGTGCCTTTACAGTCATATTATAACAGGGTAACAACTTAGGACAGGACCAACCTGGCAAGGGAACACTGTCAATATCAGCTCGAATTTAATATATTTTTAGTAAAACTACATTCTTCATTAAATCCAACAATAACTTCAAAGTTTACAAAGAACAAATTATGAATGGTATCGAGACCGCGGCGGAGTTTAATTTTTATAAAAATGATTTCATAATTTCTCAAAGATTTATAAAAATCTTTAATAAAATCGATGCTACAATTGCTTGTGTAGCTTCTGTTTACATACTTACAATTCACAACTCTATATATATGTATATTGGAATTGAAGAAGGACGATATTTAATTTTTCGTCGGAAAAATCTTTAATGCTCGAGCAGTTATTACGCTTGAAGCTGTTATTATTTCGAAGAAGAAAAATTTATTAAGAATTTTATTTTATTTTTAGACTAAGTATTTCAGATTCTTTTGAACTGCCCTTTAATATTTTTCATTGTATTGAAATGATGGTGAAGTCAAGAAAAAATTAAAATTACGAGGGTTCCAAAAGCGCCTCGGTCTGTGCAGAAGCCTAACTACGTCTAACCTTTGAAAGCCTCGATAACTGAACGGTTAAAGGTATGGAATGAAAAGTGAAAGATCTACGGTTCGATCTCCACCCATTGCACTATTGTAGTACTCATTCCTGACATAAGCGCTACGCATATTTGAAGGGGAGAGGAGAATATTAGTCAAGTTAGGCTTGGATTCTTAAAAAAACTTACTGCAATCTCACATCTATGGTAGTATGGTATCTGTTTCTCTCACAGATAATTATAGGTATCTGTGATAAATCACAGCTGGAATATATTGCGGCCAAAGAAACGAAAATAATGAGAAGGAGAAGCCCCACAGTTAAACGAATTACACGAACAATCTGTCAACGGTAAACGTTTAGTCGGCATTGGGACATAATATTTTTCTAATGGAAGAATCGCTGTTACTGCGACATTGTCTAATCATCAAATGGAGAGTTTCATGATTTTTTTGTGGATTTAATTCATAATTAAGCAATATTCTAGGTTAACTAGCTTTTACCCGCGGCTTCGCTGACGTTAAAACCAAGTTCGATTTTTCAAACCCCTATTTCACCCGCATAGGAGTTGAATTTTCAAAAACTCTTTCTTAACGCCCAGATCCACCTAGAAGATTGAGCTGTGTGTTGATAGATCAGTCAGTCAGTCAATCAGTCGGTCACCTTTTCCTTTTTATAAGTATAGATTATTCATTATTATTCATTTATTCCTCTCAACCCATCGCAGTCCCACAACTGGGCATAGTAGGGCTCTATCTCTATCACAGTGTACCTACTGGCTATTGAACGTTGCTAACTAAGAAATGTCAACCATGGCAATTCTTATTTAGCAACTTTCGATAGCCACTGTGAAAGAGAATAGCTCCTCTGGTGACTGGTCTCCTCTCGAATTACAAGGATTTAGGCCTCCACAGCCCACCACGATGGTAAAGTACGGATTGGCAGACTTCACATATATCTTTGAGAATATTATAGAGAACTCTTAGGTATGCAGCGTATCATGTTTTCCTTTATCGCTCAATCGAGTAATATTTAATCGCACATAAAACCGCGACCCCCCGAACTATCTACTATCACTAGGCTATCAAAAGGCTATCACTAGAGTATCAGGCTTTCAAGTGGGCAAAAGTCATGCAAATAAATAAATCAATGAGTGAAATGTCAAACCAAGTATATTATTGAGTTTTAACAAACATAATAAACTGGAAAAAACGCCTACAGCGGATCTCGGCGAGCTCTACTTAAACTTATAATGACATGATTTCCTTGTCATCGGGTCGGCGGGAGGCGAGCCTTCGCCCGGGGGAGCGACCGTCACTCGCGAAAATTATCGAGGAATATTTCTGGATTTCCATCCATTTGACGTGTAATTTAGAAGGACCTTGGTTTTATTTTTCCTGTAAAATATACATAAACCTCTATTGACCATAATTATTTCAGATTTTTCGATTGGTAAACTTCGGAGATAAGGGGGTGGAACGGTATTTTTTTCGACATTTTGGCCGATTAATCAGAAACTATTATATCTAGAAATAAATAAAAAACTGTTTTAGAATGCACAAGCAAAGGCCTTTCATACGATACCCCTTTCGTTATAGTTATCTTACTTTGAAATTTCAAACCTCCGATTTTCCCCCTTTTTTAATCAAACTAAAATAATTTTCGCGTTGCTTTTATTTTTCCTGTAAAATATATATAAACCTCTATTGACCATAATTATTTCAGATTTTTCGATTGGTAAACTTCGGAGATAAGGGGGGGAACGGTATTTTTTTAGACATTTTGGCCGATTACTCAAAAACTATTGTATATAGAAATAAATAAAAAACTGTTTTAGAATTCCCAAGTAAAGGGCTTTCATATAATACCCCACTCGATATAGTTATTTTACTTTGAAATTTCAAACCCCCGATTTTCCCCCTTTTTTATTAGAACTAAAAATAATTTTCGATTTTTCTTTATTCCAATGATTTTGGGCTACTATTATACACAACTATGCCAAATTTCATGTCGATAGCTTTAATAGTTACTGAAATAATCGACTGTGACAGACGGACGGACAGACGGACGGAGAAAGTCTCACCATAAGGGTTCCATTTTTACCATTTTGGTCCTCCTCCTCCTTTCGTCGTATTCCCCATTACTGAGGGTCGTGACCCCTTCCACCAATGATCTTTTTATGGACGATGTCGCGCCATGTCGTCCGGTTCTCTGCGACATGGAGAGCTTCGTGGATCTTGGTGTCGAGAGCGGTGCGGATTTGATCCGACCAACGCATCGGGCTTCGTCCCCGAGGTCTCCTTCCATCCACTTTGCCAGTAACGACAATCTTTTCAAGGTTGTGTCCCTCTCTTCTGGCAATGTGGCCGAAATAATCAAGGATCCTCTGGAGACAGGTGGTAGATAGCCGTTTCGTGATCTTTAATTGTTTAAGGATCGATGCGTTGGTTCTGTGCGCTGTCCAAGGGATTCGGAGCATTCTCCTCCAGCACCACATCTCGAAAGCGTCAATGCGGTGCCGGTCAGCAGCTTTTATTGTCCACGTCTCAGCTGCATACATGAATATCGGGAATATGAGCGTGCGGACTAGACGCATTTTGGTACCAGTCGATATCTGCTTGTCCCTCCAAGTCTTATACAACTGTGACATGGCACTTTTGGCCATTCCAATCCGTCTTCTAATTTCCACCTCACATGACCCGGTATTAGTTATGTTGGAACCCAGGTAAATAAAGTTCTCCACAATCTCGAGGTTCAATGAGCCAGTGAGTTCCAACTGTCCGGCACGGTCTACCACCATTACCTTCGTTTTGGATCCGTTTATGGAGAGACCCATTTCCTCACTTATTTGCTCCATCCTGTTCAATAGAGACGACATTTCAGTCTCAGATGCTGCTAGGAGTGTTGTGTCATCAGCGTACCGCAAGTTAGTAAGCTTTACTCCACCGATGCTGACGCCACCTTTCCAATCTTCGAGGGTACGCCGCATGATGTATTCACCGTAGATATTGAACAAGATGGGAGAAAGCACACAGCCCTGTCTTACACCCTTGCGAAATCTAAAGGGCGCAGAGACGGTCTCGTCTATCCTTACAACTGCTTCGCTGCTACTGTAGAGATTCTTTAGCAGTATGACCAGATGCTGTGGCACTCCTAATTCGGCAAGGACACTCCATAAACGGCTCCAATTGACGCAGTCGAAGGCCTTACTGTAATCGACAAAGCACATGATAATCGGCGTATTGAATTCATAGGCCTTCTCAATTAATTGCCGTACATTTAAAATTTGTTCACGGGTGCCTTTACCTTTAACGAAACCCGCCTGCTCTTGCGGGATCTGCCAGTCCAGATAGTGTCGGATTCGATGGTTGATAATGTAGAGCAGTATTTTACTGGCATGTGAGATAAGTGCTAAGGTGCGATAATGATCGCACTTTCTCGTTGATCCTTTTTTGTGTAAAGGCACCACGACAGACAAAGCCCAGTCTCTTGGCCATTCACAGTTGCGCCAGATTAAGTTGCAAATCGTGTGCAACATGTCGATGCCAGTATCCCCCAGAGCTGTCAGCGCTTCTACTGTTATTTGATCTGGTCCCGGAGCTTTCCTAGTTTTAAGCGACTTCAGGGCAGCGAGAATTTCTGATCTAAGTATGTTTGGCTCCAGTTCCACTCCAGTACAGACGGTATGCAAGAGTCCTATGTATGCAAGAGAGAGATCATCGGGATCCTTGTACAGCTCTTCCCAACATCTGCGCCACCTTTCAGCTATTGCGTCAAGTTCATTAATGAGCTGGCCATCGGAATCTTCTATCACCCACGTTTTTGGCTTAAATTGCCTGGACAAGAGACGGACCTTCTTGAACAGGTCAGAAGTTTCAAATTTTTGGGAGTGGTGTTCAATTTCCCTGCATAAGTCTTCTATGAATTTGTTCTTGTCTTCTCGACAGCTTCTCAGGATGTCATTACATATGCTAGAGTAATCTTCCATCACTCGCGGGTTCTGAAGTCCTTTCATTTTGATTGTCTTCCTCTTGTCCATCAATTTCCAAGTCTTTTCTGTTAACCAAGTTTGTTTTTTTGGGCTGGCTTTTCTCGTCTTTGAGATTTCATGAAAAGTTTCTGTCATATGAGTCTTTAAAAGTTCCCAAAGTGAGTTAGCATCAGCCTGTGGGTTGTTCTGAAATGAAAGATCCTTCAGCTTATTTTCCAAAGAAGTTTGAAAAACTGATCGCTCCGAGGGGTTAAGTTGTTTTGGTGGGAGAGTACGTTTTCTGGGGGCTTTCAGACGGAGTGCGAAGTCAGCTACGAGAAGGTTATGATCGGAGCCACATTCGGCCCCAGGAAAGGTCTTTGTATTAGAGACAGAGGACCGCCACCTAGAGTCAATAAGTATATAGTCGATTTGATTCCTGACTCTGTCTCCTGGTGATTTCCACGTATATAGTCGGCGTGGGTGGTGTTGAAAGCATGTGTTAAGTATAGTGAGGTTTTTGTCTATACAGAATTCGATGAGTCTAGCACCTCTTTCATTTCTGACACCGAGTCCATATTTGCCCACTGTCTTCCTGATATGGTCATCTGCAGCTGTGTTGCCTATCTTGGCGTTCCAATCACCAATGATGATTTTTATTTCGCGGCTTGGTATTTTGTTCAGGGTCGTCTCAAGTGTTTTGTAGAATTCGTCTATATCGTCCTCTGAAGCCTGTGACGTAGGAGCATCGACCTGGATGATATTAAGAGAGCATAGTCTGGTATTGAGCTTCAATGTAATTATCCTGTCAGAAACGGGATTGTAACCAAGAACATATTGGTTTACTTTTGGAGGTAGAAGAAATCCCACGCCGTGATGGCTAGAATCCTCTGATCCACAAAAATACAGCGTATTTCCCGACGCTGTCTTGAAATGACCTTGACCGCGAAGATGTGTCTCGCTGACGCCTAATATAGAGAGTTTGTAATTTTCCATTTCTTTCTCCACGATACTTATTTTCCCGGGTCCTAGAAGTCCTCTGACATTCCAAGTGGCAATACGGTGGTGTGCTCGTATTGAGGTTTTGCACGAAGTATGTTTATTGCCGCCAGTAGCATTACCGTTAAGAGAGGCCTGACGAGACGCCACTCCCACAGCTTCGGTCGCACATTTCTCACTATCCAGCCCGGGTACTGAATAGCGCCGAGCGTTAGTCGGGTCGTCCAACAATCGCATATTCATTCTTTTTGTTCTCATAATGGTAGGGGGGTTTTCTTGGGATGGTAATGCGGTGGGCTCCCAGATCCTTCCGCATCAGTCTTTTTAGGAACTTTAAATCCATGTGGCCACTGAAAACCACTCTATGCATGGGCATAGAAAAGTCGGGCTATTAAAGTACCGGCCGAAGTTCGGCGTAGCTGCGCATTTAGCACCACCCAGGGGGCACGTGTAGGGTGGGACTCATGGAGGATGAGATGGTAATTCCTACGGACGCGCGCAGCCGATGCCCCCCAATACCACCATACCATTTTGGTATGGAACCCTAAAAATGGAAGGAATCCCTGTAAGGAAACATGTGCTTAAGGCATGTATATAATGCGGTGACTAAAACGAATACGGGTTTAAAAAAAATTAAAGTGGGTACCTTAAATAATGGTTTAGCAGCTAAAGAGCATACTTAATATGAGTATATCAGTAATAAGCTCCGTCAAAACTAGCATCAAGTTGATGATTGATAAAATGATGATGATGTCCGGCGGCCGGACGCCTGAATATTTATGTACAACCCTAACCTTACCTGAGAAATTGGTAACAAATTTTGTGCTACTGTTTTTAAAAGAATACTATGCTAAAATAGAAAAAAACTGAAAAAAATAGTTTATTCTATGTAAACCTGTGGCTCATATGACAATCTCTACCATAGTTATTAAATACTTAATGTATCTTAATGTCCCCAAATCGCTGAAATTCTGGCATGTTGATTATTGAATCCAGTGATTTTATATGAATCTCTTTTCAACGCGATTTTTACTACGATCTTATGTATGTCCCTAGTGACCCTAGATACCCGTGCCTCGAATATAGCGAATTAGACCGGTCTATTTAAAATGGTCTACTTGAGCGAAATAGACAGCGGAAATGTGACTGCCGTCTGAATACACCGCCAGAAATCTCCGTGCGAGTTTTACTTCTGTTTTGCATGTCATACCACGGACAAGTCATTCTGAAGCTTCAGCGGTTTCGCTGCTAGGGTTTCGGATGAGTTAAAGGCTTGAAGCCATTAATGTGCATGTCACGCACATAACGTCATTGAGAGCCTCGAGTAAGATTTGCGTGAATACTCGTTACTACTTACTGGAGTTGGTGAGAAGCCTCAATGTAATAGGTTAGGCAAACGAAGAATTACCCACCCTAAGGAACTATTTGAAAATACGAGAAGGAACTCAATTACTAAGGGTGTTCATCATCGAAAACGAGATATCATCGACGAAGAGACAGATTCATTTATTATGGTCTGTCTTGCGGGACATTCATTCGGTACGTTACGTTCCTTCAAATATGGTTGAGCGAAGCAATGGCTGGATCATGCGTCTTGCTCGTGAACGGGTTCCACCAGCGGGAATGGGGCTACTTTCTGTCTGCCCATGTTAACATGTGTTAAATTATAATTAGGTATGCTTTTGTGGAACTCATTGTGGAAACACTGCATACATAGCTTAGTATCTATTGAATTGTATACTTGTTTTGAAAAGAGCAACAGCCGAGTTTCTTGCTGGTTCTTCTCGGCAAGAAGGGCATTCCGAACCAGTGGTAGACTCATCGACGATTCAAAAGCACTTGTAAAAAGTTTATTTGAGTAAAAAACATTTCTATTCTATTCTATTCTACGTCGGTTCAGGCGTTCGTTATCCAAGCGCCGTCATCACGGCTGCCAAGAATGTGAAGGATCTTCTGAGAGAACATGACTTACATGACTAGCTGTAGCTGTAGTGCCAGCAATACTGAACACGCACACGTGGGCTCATCCATTACACCCGAGATTACCAGCGCCGACGCTGCAATAAGAAAGTCTGAACTAAACTCGGCAAACCAACCACCAACCCAACAAGAATGATGATGATTTCTCGGTGATGGCATCAGTGGGCAAACCCTAACACAAGAACCTGTGGTTGGTTTGATTCTTTTAAATCGCTTCTCTGAAATTGTCTCATGATAAATGCAGACCGTTTAACTTTATTATGATCCTGCCTTTCTATAGACTGGCTTGTAAACCATTCGAGGGTGTTTTTGTCTGACGAGTAATGATATTATGGGATCCGTTTTATTTCTCGGATTGAGCGGGCGTCATTAGAGTGGATATTTAATTTGAATGTTTTATCGATAAGAGCTGGTCTCAGAAGCTCGCCCGGGAGATGCCGACTTTTTTCATTAAGCAAATTGTGCGCGTAAATCTTGACAAACGCGGTCGGTAATGAGCGATAAGGGCCGCGCTCTGAATCCTGAATTGTGTGCCTCGGAACACAGAGAGAGGGATTTGGGAGCGGTCAGAGACACAATAACTATTACGGGTGTAATAAATACTATACATGCTTGGGCACAGCAGTAAAACACATAATAATTATGGAACTAGGTACTTTTATTTATCTGCGAACAGATATTAAGTATTTTAGTAAACTAATTATGTAAAGACGTACTTATAAATCGACTACTTTGCCCCCACAACTTCGTCCGCGTGGAAATAGATTTTGGGGTGGAATTTTCAAAAACTGTGAAACACGTATTTCTTTATTTTTAATCAAAAGATGAAATACCAAGTTACACAGATTTAATTTGAGAAATGACGGACTTTCATATAAACATTCATCCCCTATTTATGCCCTTTGGGGGTGTAATTTTTAAAATCTGTGAAACACATATTTCTTTATTTTTAATTATTATAAATAAATAGCTCGATTGAAACAATACGTAAAAATTCTTATTAAAAAACCGACTTCAAACGCCACTACAAAGTATAAAATACCTACCCAAATCCTTCAAGTGTGCCTAAAAAAATTTGAAGAGTTGGCTCGATTTCTTCAGGATCCCATCATCGGATCCTGACCTCCTAGGATCATGGGACCACCTGGTAAGTATATCCTTTCAAACAAAAGGAGAATTTTCAAATTGGTTCAGGCGTCTTTGAGTAATCAGGGAACATACATAAAAAAAGATTACGAATTGAGAACCTCTTCCTTTTTTGAAGTCGGTTAAAAAGACCCGGCTAGGTAGGTATAAATAATATTCCATAACCACTCATTCAAATTTATACAACCGCATGAATTCCAAGTGAAATTCCATTGAAGCGTCTGAGCAATTTGTAAATGGATCGCGGTTTCATGGTTCACCACCCCCTTGTATTGTGTTTGCGGAATAGTTATGCAGAATTCTTTCGCTCCCTTCCTTTGTGTGTGTCGGGTAATGAGCAGTTTGTTCGGGAAGGAAAGGGTGATCGCAATAAAATCTTCTGGGGGGAGGGGAGGTCAAAAAGTTGATAAAAAATTGATGGTTTCATGATGATGGTTGTCTGCAAAGTCGGTTTACGGACGATAGTTTTACGTGATAACGTCATAAAGATGAACAGCGTGCTGCTAGAACTAGCTCGCGACACATCCGCTAACCACAGCGCGGACACGATGACTGGCGGGCGCCGGGCGGCGGCGGTCACAAGCCTGGGCCAATAGTGCCTCTCTATCGCTTGTTCCGCGCTCTCGCTTGCACGCTCAAGCGCAGGCGGAACCTGACACTTTTTCGTGCGTGCAGCCGGTGTTCAAATTCAAATTCAAATTCAAAATCATTTATTTCATGTAGGCCAACCTGTGGCGCTTATGACAAGTCATGACTCTACCACCGGTTCGGAAAGCGGATTCTGCTGAGAAGAACCGGCAAGAAACTCAGCAGTTGCTCTTTTCAAAATTACACATTTTACAATATTTTTTTGTAGGTAATATGTATTTACATTTTAATAACTTTTTATAATATCTTGTGGGCAGCTGGATGCCATGCCGATTTACCCCATGCAACTTGTTAGAATAGAATATTTCCAACAATGCGATGATATAATATTTATAGAACTCCAAAAATACATAAGTACCTCTGTAAGTAGTTCATCGATTTATAAGACGTTATCACGTCAAAACATCACGTCATTAATGGACGACCCCCTTGTAGCATGACATTTTCGCTACGACATGAAATCGACACGGACGCGTCCGCGTCGCCGCGAATTAGCAATAACGGCTACGCTGAGCGCGAAGACTAGCAGTTTTGCAAGTATGTACCATTGTAGTTCGGACATTCATTTTAATGAATGGGATTTCTTTTTCAAAGGCGCTATTATTTTACGACTTACAATTCCCAGGGATTTTTTCATTAGCTCTCTCTATTGTTCCGAAAATATTATGAGCTAGATATTTTCTGTAGAGTGTTTGAAGGATTTTCGCAGGACTTAACAACGGCGGCCGACGCGGGTGGCATTGAATAGATTTATATATTACATATGTTTACTTGTACTACATAGAATGTGTAAATGTAATTTACTATTAAATACATACTTTAAATTAAAATTAACTTATAAATAAAATATAATAACTAAAATATATTATTAAAAGGAGTCCCTTTAGGCAAGGTTCCGAAGATACTGGCAGCGTTCACCCTTTGAATAGCTAGACTAATTCTTTGTCCGAGGTAGCTGCCAGCTCTTCGGTCTCCTGTGATGTCGACTAACCTTTTTGCTATTTCCTTAAAAAGCTTTATAGCGCTAGGACCCCACGGACCAAGGGTCTCGACACCGAATGGGACAAAAACATATTCGGAGCCTAGACTCCTGTATTTATAAGTTTTAGCTTTTTCAGCCTCTTCACAAGCCGCACCAGCTCTGTTGTTGGTTCCATGTAGATCGGAAGGGGCCAGCGTGTCTGAACATGTTGCATCCCATACCAGCACCCGGCCCACCTTCCATGGAATCAAACTCATACCGTCCGGTCTCTTGCCATCGTCTCTTGCAATACCAGTCGGCTCAAGTAGACTTGGCACGTTGACGGTGGCAAGGGACCGGCGCACGATATCGTTAAGTGCGGCATGTCTCGAGAAGCGGCCTGCACTTTTTTGGCATGACAGTCCGTGATGTCCAAACTTGTCGACATCACTGCCACAAGGACATATATGAGGAACGCAGACCGGAACCCCAAGCCGTAGACAGGTTACGATTCGGAGTGTGTCAAGCTCGAGAAATGTTCCTGTATTTGACGAAGGGTACGCGTGAAGCCAGTAGCCGGCCTCACGCGTACCCACGGCCAAAAGCCTAGCACGTGCCGAACCTGTACTACAGCTCAAAAGATTGTCATAAGTCAATTTACAGTTTATGTCGTCCCAGCTCCTCTGTGAATTTGGGGAAACTGGAAAATTTTGACCTGGGCATGCAATTAAAAAAGCGTTTCTAGCTTCTTCCAAGCCAGCAATTTCAAAGTTTGAAGGGGATGCGTTTAAAATTTTACTTATGAGATTTGCTGAACTATGGACAGAAGATAGGAAGGCTGGTAAAGCGACACTGGAAATTTTGCGAATCCCTAAACCACCATAACGGATGGGTAGGGATGCTTGGTTCCAAGATTGCTCGTTTAGCTGCATATTAAGTATTGATTCTAAGCTAATTTTGATTAAGTCGTCCACTTGTATCAAAAGATCTGGGTGATTCAAAAAGGAGCAGCAACGGAGCACATAGGTAAATTTTGGGACGAAAAGACAGAATTTTAAGATGCTAAGTGCATAATGTGGACTAATTTCCAAGAGACGGTCAGCAGATATTTGAAATTTAGTAACTGAATTATTAATATATTCAGAAATAGATTCATCAAAAATTGGAGAACCTAAAAGGTAAATTTGATGAGGTAAAGGTGATTTATATATTATTTTAGACCTTTTCCATTTCATCATTATTCTACAGTATTTCATTTTCGCCAATAATAAATTTTTTTTTATTTCGGGATAGGCTTGCGCTTGACGACAATCAATGCTGGACAGCACTGATGAGGTCTAGGTTGGAGCGCGCTTGCCTAGAAAATGCCTATTCACGTCACCAATTTGTCACCAAGTAACCGCCTCACTTTATTAACCGACTTCAAAAAAGGAGGAGGTTCTCAATTTGTCGGAATCTTTTTTTTTATGTATTTTTTTATAACCATTTTATGTACTTCTACTACTTGAAATACTGATTGTTTTAAGATTTGAGTATTAAAAGTTAATTTATAAATAAAACAGATGTCACATTGTACCTACTTATTAAGAAAAATGAATAAATTTTAAAATCTAGCCTGCATCCTTATAAGATGGATATTTTTTATCCCAGAAAATAAAAGACGTGGGATCTTTTATCATCCGAGATTTAAAAAAATCCTTAATCCACTTTGCCACTGGAATTAGCATATAAGATAATACAGTAAGTAGATATATTAGTAATATATATAGTAATATAATATTACTATATACATAGTGTTAGATAATATAATAATATGATAGATTCATAAATTGTCATAGCTCGTATATCGTGTGCCAAGTGGTGAAGATAATTGCCTTTGGACACTACACGCCAATATTGAGTACAACACATGCTACATTGCTTTTATGGGTCATGAAAACCAACGGGCCGAAATATAATCAAACTACACAATATTACACTAGCGGCACGCTATGATGGCCGGTTTGACGTTTGTCCGCTCATGAAGTTCCGTATTAATTGATAACGACTTTGAAGGAAATAATTGTATTACTTTATTGACGATAGTGATGTGCAGAGATTCATAAATTTTATCGAATGTAGTTTTACCACAAAAAAAATGCTAAAATTATTAGAAGAAGCTTGTGAACATGTGACTAAAGGAGACTGGGAAAAGGTTGTGAATAGAACTGTTAAATTAATAAGGGAAGATTATGAAAGAGATGTGAAAATAGATAATATTATAGAAAACGAACATATAATTATTAATGTAGGTGATGATAGCAGTGACGACAGTGAAAATAGTAGTATGGACGAATCTGATTAATTATGGCCTTTTGTGGCACCTTTTTTGGTATCTTTTGTATTCATATGTTTCTTGTGTGCATATAAAGTATGTATATTCATTTTCATTCAAATATTCAGTTCGTTCAAATAAATTAAATAAACATATACATTTTTGTTTTATTAAACCTATTTAATCAGGTACAAAAACAAAACTTAATTGTTTTTTGTTCGAGAATAAATTGACATTCCACATCACTATTGTAATGTGTCAAACCGGCCATCATAGCGTGCCGCTAGTGTAGATGTCTTACACTAGCGGCACGCTATGATGGCCGGTTTGACGTTTGTCCGCTCATGAAGTTCCGTATTAATTGATAACGACTTTGAAGGAAATAATTGTATTACTTTATTGACGATAGTGATGTGCAGAGATTCATAAATTTTATCGAATGTAGTTTTAGGTTTAGGACTCAAAATTTATTTATTAAATTGATTTCTAAAATGTATACAAGTGTAGAAAAATCAGTTTGCACCATTTAAGGGGTGAATGTACTTGTGAATATGAACAATTTTCACTATGTGGACAAACCTCTGAAATCGCAAAAAAATATCAGCTGTTTCATACAAAAGGTAAAATTTTTATTTTTATATGATATATACCACAACTCGGCATTTGGTTTTCTAAATTGAAAATTTTTAAAAATGGAATCTAATACGATCGTCACATAGGATCGCTGGCTAGCACAACTACTACCTCCGGCAAACTCGCGTCAATGCTCAATGCAAAACAAAGCAGTTTCGAATTGACGTTGCTTCGAAAAGTATAAACTGTCAGTGCAATGCGATTGTGATATAGTTTTGACCTGGCTTTGGATTTCAAATATTGATACTGCATTACTGTTGACCCTTGCTCGTTAATTTGGACTCTGTTCAAGCCCTTTGTTGTGGATTTCGTCGATATGACCGAACGTACGCAGAGAACTGTTCTAAATAGTCAGACACGTGAGTTCGTAATACGCCTTCGTAACTATTAAACCTATTTAATCAGGTACAAAAACAAAACTTAATTGTTTTTTGTTCGAGAATAAATTGACATTCCACATCACTATTGTAATGTGTCAAACCGGCCATCATAACGTGCCGCTAGTTTAGGATTAGGGAGGTAATATTATTTCATATTACGTGCCTAACATTTTTTTAATCGATTACTCTCATAAGGTAACCTACAGGTACAGGCTACAACTAAGGCTTATAAAACACAAATTTACCTACGTTTATTCACTAGTGGTTCGCCCCGAACTGAGACCTCGCGGTAACGGTATCCCATGATTATTCATTCAATCGATACATGATAACCAAAACTGACATTATTATTATGCCCGTTTTCACCAAACATACCTAAATCATCCCCTAAGTAGGAGTCTCTTAACGTAGGTAGCTCCTAAATACAATCCTAAGTCCTAACATCCGTCCCAATATCCTTTTAGGTGTCCCGTACAGGATCGTGATAAATAAGTTGACAGAAAACATCAATCACCTAACTTATAGGTAGCCCGTAAAGGTTAGGGAACGTTAGTGAAAACATTGAATTATTTATCAAACATTGAATTTAACTCGTAGTTCCATGGGAATAGTTACTGACTGCGCCATCTATTAGCATTATTGTGAAGCTATGTTGATGCTATATGAATTACTGACGCCCATTAAAAATTAAATAATCTCGTTTCTTTATAATATTCATATAATTTTAGTATTTGTTGTTCAAGTACAGGATATAAGTGACCTAAAAACATAAAATCAGTTTGAAAATCCATAGCGGATTTTTCTAGAGAGCGTCTTCAAGCGAGCGTATAAAATCGCCACTTTGAAAGCCCCCCATTTCGTCAATTTTAAGGGAAAAATTAAAAAAAAAATATTTTTGTACTCAGTTCAAAATTATCTTTAAAATGATACGTAACAATTTTATGTAACGCGATTTTTTTTTTTACTTCGCATTCGCTTCTATGAGAGCCCCCCTGAAATAAAGATTTTTATAACTTTTTAAGCCATTTTCGGCTGGAGGCCATCGGTTTACATATTATATCTAAATTTGAAGTAATTACGTTCAGTAATTCAAAAGTTATAAGGCTCTGACAGACGGACGGACGGACGGACGGACGGACGGACAAGTGCAAATCGCCCTAGTTAACTCAAAGACCTTCGCTTCGCTCGGTCGATAAAATTTTGTATGCCTATAAACTGTTCTACGAACAAATATAATATATGTGCCAGTTTTGGTCAATGGGTCAAATTGATAAATATACTAGCTGTTGCCCTCGCGACTTCGTCCGCGTGGAATTAGGTTCGGGATAAAAGTAACCTGTTAGACTGCAGGTCTGCCACCATACCCATTAAAAAATCACGTAGATCCGTTGCTCGATATGACTAACTCGAAAAATTATGCACTTTCATACAAACATTCAACCCCTATTTAACCCCTTTGAGGGTAGAATTTTCAAAAAGTGTGAAATACGTACTTCTTTGTTTTAAATGAAGAGCCAAAATACCAAGTTTTGTGGATATAACTTGAAAAATTACGGACTTTCATACAAAATTCCATCCCCTATTTAACCCCTTTGGGGATAGAATTTACATAATCTGTAAAACACATAAGTAATACTTTTTATTTCATTCATAGCCCATATACCAAGTTTCACATGTACATAACTTGAAAAATAACTCGAATAATAAAGGACTGTCATAACAACTTTCATCCCCCATTTTCTGCCTTTGGGGGTAGAAAATTGCTGTTAGATTTATAATATGCTTAATTACTTCCCCAAAGATACATTGTCGATTCATGAAATTATTATAATTTTTAAATCTATGTTAACTAAACTAGCGGCACGCAATGATGGCCGGTTTGACACATTACAATAGTGATGTGGAATGTCAATTTATTCTCGAACAAAAAACAATTAAGTTTTGTTTTTGTACCTGATTAAATAGGTTTAATAAAACAAAAATGTATATGTTTATTTAATTTATTTGAACGAACTGAATATTTGAATGAAAATGAATATACATACTTTATATGCACACAAGAAACATATGAATACAAAAGATACCAAAAAAGGTGCCACAAAAGGCCATAATTAATCAGATTCGTCCATACTACTATTTTCACTGTCGTCACTGCTATCATCACCTACATTAATAATTATATGTTCGTTTTCTATAATATTATCTATTTTCACATCTCTTTCATAATCTTCCCTTATTAATTTAACAGTTCTATTCACAACCTTTTCCCAGTCTCCTTTAGTCACATGTTCACAAGCTTCTTCTAATAATTTTAGCATTTTTTTTGTGGTAAATGGGGGTTCTGTATTGTGTCTTGCAGCATATCCCTTAATTTGAGCCCACACCAACTCAATCGCATTATACTCACAATGGTAAGGCGGTAACCGTATAACTCTGTGCCCATGTTCTAATGCTATTTCGTCAATGACGTATCGGTGTTTTGTTCATATTCACAAGTACATTCACCCCTTAAATGGTGCAAACTGATTTTTCTACACTTGTATACATTTTAGAAATCAATTTAATAAATAAATTTTGAGTCCTAAACCTAAAACTACATTCGATAAAATTTATGAATCTCTGCACATCACTATCGTCAATAAAGTAATACAATTATTTCCTTCAAAGTCGCTATCAATTAATACGGAACTTCATGAGCGGACAAATGTCAAACCGGCCATCATAGCGTGCCGCTAGTTTATTATAATTATATTCTGTGGTTATACTTTAAGGTTTTATCATTTTATTAAAAAAAAATCATTAAAATATTAAAAATAATAATTAATCGTTTAATTTAAAAGGAACCTACATTGGTTGACAATCTTTTAGAAAATGATTTCCAAGCTTTCAATGACCTATTTTCGTATGAATCTAGATCATTGCAAACTGCTAAGTGCTAACAAAAGTCTACGCAAGCAAGTGGCCCAGATTTTTAATATTTATAAACATTTAATTTACCTATTATAATCTCTTTTTTTAACCCCCGACGCAAAAAGAGGGGTGTTATAAGTTTGACGTTGATGTCTGTCTGTCTGTCTGTCTGTCTGTGTGTGTGTGTGTCTGTCTGTAGCATCGTAGCTCTCAAACGGATGGACCGATTTCGATGCTGTTTTTTTCATTTGAAAGCCTTGCGTTTCCTTGCGGTGGTTCATATCAATGTTTGGTTAATATAGTTCCAGCAGTGTAAAAGTATCAGCTCTTTTCCAAAATGATGTAAGGCATTTTTGGCGTATAAATTCTCGATTAAGTGCTTCACGCGTGTCAGTATAATCGTTAAATGACAATTAATTGATACCTTCGACAGCCATAGATTCTCGTGTCGGGGGTGTTTTAAATTTTCAATTTACACTTGTTTATTTTACTCATGATGTAATGATGTCAAGATAAGACAAAAATGCCCTACACATTTTAGGAATAATATTAATTGGAACGAAGTTCCTTATCGCGCGATGCGAAAGAGGGCTAGACGGAAAAAATTAAGATTAAATTGAACCGACACTTTTTTGAATGTGAATTTGGCATTGTGTTCAATATTTTCACACTACAATATTAGAACTGCGTAGCCTTGTGGTTTCTACAGTCGCATAAAATGGTTCGAATCCCAGCTCGACAGACTGGATTTTCTATTTTCAATTTTATTTTAAATAATTTCTACATGTGGAATTTTTCCCTAATTTTTTTATAATTATAACTTGGTTCCTATCTGGTGTCCCACGACACCACACGACTTTTTATAATATATTTTATACAGCGTTGTATTAGACCGTAAGTTGTAAGTCATAATGAATACGATTTTATTAATCTTATGGCAGAAAAGTTAATCTGCTATCTTACAAGTAGAGTATACTGTATATACTTTATAGCAAGAATGTGATATTATTACATAATAAACCACATAATTCCCTAGAGTCGTAAGGGTACACATTTCATATTATCAGGCGCCAGTGCTACGGTCGATGACAGACCACAGTAGATTAAACTAGCGGCACGTTATGATGGCCGGTTTGACGTTTGTCCGCTCATGAAGTTCCGTATTAATTGATAACGACTTTGAAGGAAATAATTGTATTACTTTATTGACGATAGTGATGTGCAGAGATTCATAAATTTTATCGAATGTAGTTTTAGGTTTAGGACTCAAAATTTATTTATTAAATTGATTTCTAAAATGTATACAAGTGTAGAAAAATCAGTTTGCACCATTTAAGGGGTGAATGTACTTGTGAATATGAACAATTTTCACTATGTGGACAAACCTCTGAAATCGCAAAAAAATATCAGCTGTTTCATACAAAAGGTAAAATTTTTATTTTTATATGATATATACCACAACTCGGCATTTGGTTTTCTAAATTGAAAATTTTTAAAAATGGAATCTAATACGATCGTCACATAGGATCGCTGGCTAGCACAACTACTACCTCCGGCAAACTCGCGTCAATGCTCAATGCAAAACAAAGCAGTTTCGAATTGACGTTGCTTCGAAAAGTATAAACTGTCAGTGCAATGCGATTGTGATATAGTTTTGACCTGGCTTTGGATTTCAAATATTGATACTGCATTACTGTTGACCCTTGCTCGTTAATTTGGACTCTGTTCAAGCCCTTTGTTGTGGATTTCGTCGATATGACCGAACGTACGCAGAGAACTGTTCTAAATAGTCAGACACGTGAGTTCGTAATACGCCTTCGTAACTATTTCGATCGTGAAGCTCAAAATGGAGGGCCAATTTTACCTATAACGTCAGTGGTTGAACGCGTAGCTGATGCGCTTAATATTGGACAACGAACTCTTAGACGGATAACTAAAAAAAAATATGGCGAGACTGGCACAGAAGAAAATAAACTTCACACACCAAAAAAGAGAAAACGAGCAAAACCAGTCGTAGGCATCGATAGCTTTGATGCCGATGCTATCCGAAGACATGTTTACGGCTACTATTTACAGAAGGAGTATCCAACAAGAAAAAAGTTGGTGCATTCACTGAAGGAAGCTGGATTATTCTTCGGTGGGGAAAGTTCTTTAACGAAGATTTTGAAGACCATTGGATTTCGATACAAAAAATGTAACAAACGCAAAATATTGATGGAAAGATTTGATATAGCGATGGCAAGGTATACTTTTTTACGGCAAGTGAAAGAAATCAAAAATTGGCAAAATGTTGTGTTCTTGGATGAAACATGGCTTAATGCTAACCATACTGTAGGCCGTTCTTGGAACGATGACACAGCAGCATCTACTTCCAAAGTTCCTGTAGGAAAAGGATCGCGACTTATAATTTGTCACGCCGGAACCATCAACGGGTTTGTCGAAGGTTCTCTCATGGCTTTTGCGTCAAAAACCACTGGAGACTATCATGAAGACATGAATGGAGAAAAGTTTACTGAATGGTTTACCTCAATGTTGTGTAGCCTCCCTGAACCATCTATTATAATTATGGACAACGCCCCATACCACTCGATGCAAATTGACAAGCCACCTGCCCAATCCCAAAAGAAAGCTGATATCGTCGCATGGCTTCGTAAAAATGGCGTAGATGCAAACATGAATATGTTAAAAGCGGAATTAGTACGTCTTTTAAAAGAAAACAAACCAACCAAGATCCGATACGTCATTGACGAAATAGCATTAGAACATGGGCACAGAGTTATACGGTTACCGCCTTACCATTGTGAGTATAATGCGATTGAGTTGGTGTGGGCTCAAATTAAGGGATATGCTGCAAGACACAATACAGAACCCCCATTTACCACAAAAAAAATGCTAAAATTATTAGAAGAAGCTTGTGAACATGTGACTAAAGGAGACTGGGAAAAGGTTGTGAATAGAACTGTTAAATTAATAAGGGAAGATTATGAAAGAGATGTGAAAATAGATAATATTATAGAAAACGAACATATAATTATTAATGTAGGTGATGATAGCAGTGACGACAGTGAAAATAGTAGTATGGACGAATCTGATTAATTATGGCCTTTTGTGGCACCTTGTTTGGTATTTTTTGTATTCATATGTTTCTTGTGTGCATATAAAGTATGTATATTCATTTTCATTCAAATATTCAGTTCGTTCAAATAAATTAAATAAACATATACATTTTTGTTTTATTAAACCTATTTAATCAGGTACAAAAACAAAACTTAATTGTTTTTTGTTCGAGAATAAATTGACATTCCACATCACTATTGTAATGTGTCAAACCGGCCATCATAGCGTGCCGCTAGTTTAGATCAGGGTATAATAAGCTGTATCTTTTAATTAAATTTTCTTGCCTTTTACTATTTACACATAGACTTTTCTTTTGTAATTATATTAGCAATTAAATACTTAATTAAACAGTAAATGGTCTCAAGGTAAACACAAACATTTATCAAATACTAGCTGATGCCCGCGACTTCGTCCGCTCTTCTTCGCTCTTGACGGGCAATTCCTTGTGCTTCTTCAGTCATTTCATTCGCAATGTTTCTTATCCTTCTTGCATTACGGCTTTGTCGGGAAACATTTGATCGTCTTGCTCGCGGCATTGTTAATGATGATTCAAAGAGAAAACATATTACTGATGATATTATCAATTACGTTTAGCTATCAATTTTATAATTGTCAAATTTTTTACCATACTTAACCAAAGACAAAATTACGTTTAGCTGTCATTTACGTTTTGCTATTTCCACTGTCATTTGCGTTTTGTTATTCCATGTCAGTGCGTTTTTGTTATACCACGTTTTATAGTGACATGACGGAAACGCGGTCGAACGGGATAAAAAGTATCCTATGTCCGTCTCCTGGTTCTAAGCTACCTCTCCACCAATTTCCAGCCAAATCGGTTCATCCGTTCTTGAGTTATAAATAGTGTAACTAACACCACTTTCTTATATATATATATATATATATATATATATATATATATATATATATATATATATATATATATATATATATATATAGATATATAGATATATAGATAAGCGGCGTTCAATAAAAAGTACCTAACAATGAGTATTTAAAAGTACCTTTAATTAAATGTTATTTTATTTTTCCACTAGCTGATGCCCGCAACTTCGTCCGCGTAGATTTAGTTTTTAAAGTCCCTCGGGAACTCTTTGATTTTCCGGGATAAAAAGTAGCCTATGTCACTCTCCGGGTCCTCAACTATACCCATGAAAAAAATTACGTCGGTCCGTAGCTCTGTTGCGGCGTGATTAAAGGACTAACCAACAAACCAACAAACACACTCGCATTTATAATATTAGTATGATAAAGTCGCCTTTTTAGTGCTTTACACTTGGAATAACTTTTCTCTAAGTTTAGAATTAGCAGTGATGCCTAGTGGTTAGGACTGTGGTTTCCTATTCGGGGGTTCACAGGTTTGATCCCGGGTACGCACCTCTGACTTATCCGAGTCAAGTGCGTTTAAGCAATTAAATATCACTTGCTTCAACGGTGAAGGAAAACATCGTGAGGAAACCTGCACACCTGAGAGTTCTTCAAGAACATCAGTTCTTGAAGGTGTGTGAAGTCCGCCAATTCACATTGGGCCAGCGTGGTGGACTATGGCCAATAACCCTTCTCTGAGAGGAGACCTGCGCTCAGTAGTGAGCCGTTGATGGGTTGCTAATGAAGTTTAGAATTTACTATTCATTCACAATTTTTTTTAATTTTGTATGTTGATAATTAAACAAAAACTTTATCCTGCGTATCTAGAAAGTCCTGTATTGTAGCGACTACTGCTTCACCATCTGCAAATCGCTGTCCTCTCAGAAACTTTATAATCTCTGAAAAGTGTAGAAAGTGTAGGGCAAGATCTGGAGGAAATGGCGGATGCTGTATTGTATTTTCGAAGACTGTACAATTTAAATGAAGTCATATTTTATTACTTGAAATGAACACAGGCTATCACTGCTTATACAATCTATTTAAGGCTATAATACATACTATACATATATAGGTACGTATATGTTTAGTGCTTATCTATCTTATCTATACTTCTATACTTAATATTATAAAGGGGAAAGATTTTTTTGTTTGTTTGTTTGTTTGTACCGAATAGGCTCTGTAACTACTGAACCGATTTCAACCATTTTTTCACCAATAGAAAGCTAAGTTATCAGGAAGTAAAATAGGCTATAATTTATTTTCAAAAAAATTAGAGATCCTTAAGAAAATTGCAATAATGTAACCCAAAGTAGCAAAATTTTGCCTATGAAATGCATTATTTGGCGTGTGGTGAGAAAACTATTGATGGTATATAAAAATTATGTACAACATGATTTAAGTACTCATTATTCTCTACAAAAAAGTCTCCGAGGGAATATATCTAACTATCATATTTATTTCACAATATTAGCTTTTGTGTTCTAAAATTTAATTAGTTTGCCTTTATCTTCGTTTAGTATTAATTCTTCCTTACTAATACATAATTACAAATGCGAAAGTGTGTTTGTTTGTTGGTTTGTTGGTTTGTCCGCTAATCATGCTGCAACAAAGCTACAGGTTTACGTGATTTTTTGGATAGGTATAGTTCAGAACCTGGAGGGTGACATACTGACATAGGCATCCCGGAAAATCAGAGTTCCCACGGGATTTTAAAAACTAAATCCACGCGGGCGAAGTCGCGGGCATCAGCTAGTATTTTATAATTTACATAAATTAAAACTATAAAAATTTGAGAGGATCGCTAATAAATTTGAATTACAAAGGTGAACTGGGTTTACCTACTTTAACGTTTAAATCAAACAATCAATCGGTTTAACAAACAGCCTATTTATTCCAAGTTGATTCCGAACAGTATTTAAACCTAAAACCATTCAGGATTATATGATTCGCCGAAGTGGCTTTCCAGTGAAGTAGAAGAATTTATTATAATTGAAACCCAATATTCCTTCAGACAATAAGCATTTTGAGTATTATAAGTATTATGACACTCGTGGTTGCCTTAACGGGATTATGTAAATGAATATTAAACTTGCCTAAATATAGGCTTAAGGCCAAATTAACATTAATCCAATAACTATGACAAGACTTTATTAATATTTCATGGTATACCTACATGTTATTATTTTTACCTCTTTATCTATACATTTTAGCTTGAAGGAAGCCACTCGTAGACTCGTAGATTCTACTGATCATCTGACTGAAGTTTTACCATAATAATTATATTATGAATATTTTAAAATTTATTCAAACCAAAAATATTTGTCTGATGTGAAGTTTATACCAACTACTCTTCAGTTGCCGCCCGATTGAATGATAAATAAACAAACAAATCCACTTTCGGATTTATTATTTCAATAAGTACTTAGGTATAATAATATTGTAAATTCAATATAATATTAATTATTGTAAGGGTGACTGTTGGTATAATATAATATAATCTTAATATATATAAATTACGTGTCACGTTGTTTGTCCGCGATGGACTCCTAAATTACTGAACCAATTTTGATCAAATTTCGTAACTATCTGTAATTTGGTCCAACTTGAAAGATAGGATAGTTTTTTTTTGATAAGAATAGTTTATTTGTTTTATTTATATAGATAAGTTGGCGGTACGAAGTTCGCTGGGTCAGCGAACTTCGTACCGCCAACTTTTACAAGTGCTTTTGAATAGTCGATGAATCTACCACATAAAATATTGTAAGGGTAAATATATTGTGTTAGATTTTAGAATATTATTTACCAGTAATATCACATGGAATAAATAGATCCATCGTAATCCTTTGCTTTCCCACTATTGCGTATAGGTTCTTTTTAAATCAAAAGGCTTTAGGTCACAGTCTACAACGCTGGCTAGGTGCGGACTGGCAGACATCACACACCTTTGAGAACATTATGGAAAATTAAATAATTATGTAGAAGTACGTAGTACTATTATATATTCTGTGGTAGAAGTACCAAAGTTACCGAAATAGTTCAGCGAGTCGCGAAGCTGAAGTGGAAATGGGCGAGCACATAGTTCGAAGAGCTCGATGGTCGTTTGGGGTCCCAAAGTGCTGGAGTGACGACCCCGTTGGCAATGTTGGTGGACACCCCTACTACGTGGACCGACGATATCAGACGAGTCGCAGGGAGCCGTTGGATAGAGGCGGCGCAAGATTAAAGAATGTGGGAGTCAATTCAAGGGAAATTTGTTCAGCTGTGGACGTCTATCGGTTAACAAAGAAGAAAGAGGTAGCTCAACATTTTTCTAAAACACTTTACGGTTACCATAAGTTTATCTGAACAGGTTACACAAATTAAAGCATATAAGGTCCCACGCGCGTCTTACAAACCTATTAGAATCTGAATAATAAGATTAAGAGAAATTTTGTAGTGATAGCCTAGTGGTTAGGACTGTGGTCTCCTATTCGGGGGGTCGCAGGTTCGATCCCGGGTACACACCTCTGACTTTTCGGAATCATGTGCGTTTAAGCAATTAAAGTGAAGGAAAACATCGTGAGGAAACCTGCACGCCTGAGAGTTCTCTATAATGTTCTCAAAGGTACCTATGTGAAGTCCACCAATTCGCATTGGGCCAGCTTGGTGGACTATGACCTAAAACCATTCTTTGAGAGGAGACCTGCGCTCAGTAGTGAGCCGTTGATGAGTTGCTAATGATGATAATGATAGAGAAAATTTTAGTGGGCAGGTAGCTCAATATTTGTGTAATGTAGCGATAGTACTTATATTACTAGTATATTGTAAGTAAATACAAACTCAAATTGAGAGGGCCATATTCCTGTCACGTCTGCGGGCTTGCCGCGCGGATTGGTGTCGCGTCCCGAACTGGGTCCCGGCCGCAATCTCGTTGCGAGCGTAATGCTCTTGTTGACTATTCAGCTCAGTTAGAAATATGGTTACGGGCTATACATCCATCCTTAATAATAATCTTAATATATATAAATTACGTGTCACGTTGTTTGTCCGCGATGGACTCCTAAACTACTGAACCGATTTAGATCAAACTTCGTAACTATCTGTAATTTGGTCCAACTTGAAAGATAGGATAGTTTTTTTTGATTATGATAGTTAATTTCTTTTATTTATATAGATAAGTTGGCGGTACGAAGTTCGCCGGGTAAGTTAGTCTTCTATATAAATAAAAATCAATGCTTGTATGTTTGTCCTGTATGCGTTCCGAAACCATTGATCAGATTGTGATGAAAAGGTAGGGTGTTCTGTGGACGCCCGCGAGGGTTCCTGGCCCAAAAATCTATAATATAATTACTTTATACTTTACGTGCCATTGCAACGCATGCCGGGTACAGCTAGTATAACAATAAATTCGAAAATGTTTTTGTTGATCGGTTGGTTAGCTGGTTTTTCTTTCAGTCACGCCCCAACATAGCTACGGATTAACATGATATATTTGGATGGGTATAATTGAGGACCTGCAAAGTGACGTAGGCAAATTTTTATCGCGCAAAATTAAAGAGCTAAAATCTAAATAAAATAAAATAAACGCGAAAAAAGTTGCGGGCATTTAAAAAATTTGATTGTGGCACGGAAAGTACAATGTAGCACTTCTTTATCTACTCACGAAATGAACTTAGAATTGTGGTGCCCAAAATGGGACTTTTCATAGTAGCAATGTCCGTGTTCGTTTTTGAGTTTAATTACAATTTTATTGCTAATAAGAAGCAAGAAAGTAGGTAATAATTATAACGGTAGGTAACTACATAATTTAAAAATATATTCAATTGGAAAATTGAATAAGTGAAAATACTTTTTTGATATTAATAATTTATATCATGCAACTTGTTCAGATTCAAAGCATAAAAACAGTCTTATTTAATCTTATTTTGTTAATGTAAATAAAATAAATGCATATAATTAGGAAAACACGTTTTAAACATACCTTGTTACATCGCAGCATGGATCCTATTGAAAGAAACAATCAAATTAAAAGGAATTACTCTCCACTTAGAATACTCGACATGTAATACATTTGACCAAATAAACTAGAAGCTTTACTATTTTATTAAATTAAGGAATTAAGCGGCACGCAGTCCGGGACGATATAAAACGAGTACCTCGTTTATTGTTCGACACAAGTGAGAAGCGACTGCCTACGTCGGACTACTCACTTCGTCATCACAACTAGTCATCAACACCCAGTGATTGTTTATTTATTTTTTCAAATGCTAAAAGTCTACTATCCAAACCTCCGGCTCTCTTCGACCATTTTGTAGTGAAACGTGCACAAAATGGCCGCCAACTACACAGATGACATCGGCCCGGTGGCGTGGCCATTAAAAATGTTAGTATTATTTTTTTATATTTTATTTGTAGTTTTTTTTCTCCCTTTCTCTAGCTCTAAAACCTGATCAGATATACAGCTCTATTTTTTTTGGTTTTTCACATAAAAATATTGTTATTTTGGTGTCATCAGGAATTAATTGGTAATTTCAGGTGTCGCATCTTTTGCTGCCTTTTTTTATAAAGTAGGTAGGTTACTTGTTACTGGTTACTTAGTTTTCAAATTTATTCAAATTTTATGTATGCTTAGTACTTAGATTAGGCAAAAGTAAGATTAATAGGATATTTAATAGGATAGAACCTTTAAAACAATTTTTTAGGCAAAAAAATAATTAACGGTCATCAATCAACCAACCTGCGGGAATGGGGCTACTTTCTGTCTGCCCGTCTTAACATGTATTGAATTATAATTAAGTATGCTTTTGTGGAACTTCCCCTCATTGTGGAAACACTGAATACATAGCATAATACTATTGTAAACTTGTTTTGAAAAAATAAACCGCCGATGTGTTTCTTGCTGGTTCTTCTCGGCAGCAAGGGCATTCCGAACCGAAGTGGTGGACTCATCGACGATTCAAAAGCACTTGTAAAAAAGTTTATTTGAATAAAAAATATTTCTATTACAATTCTATTCTATTCTAATCTTTGCCATAAGGAAGCGGATCAGATTTAAAAAAAACTTGAGAGGTGTCAAGGGACACCCGGGTGGAACGTAGCTCCTTTCGATTAATTTTAGTGAAGGAATTGTAATAAACTAGTGGTGTCATCTAGTATTAAATTGATTAACTACGATGAATTATATTATTTAGTTTATTTCTATTGCACTGTTACAAAACCAAAGAGTTACTCTGGTGGAGTTACTGTTTTTTCACAGATGGCGTTAGTAGTACAATAACATTTTATCCAATTTATACAATAAAAAATTAGGGAAAAATTCCACATTTAGAAATTATTTAAAATAAAATTGAAAATAGAAAATTCAGTCTGTCGAGCTGGGATTCGAACCATCGACGTTGAACTTTTAGGCGACTGCCCTAACCACTAGGCCATGCAGACGCCGTGTTCTAAGGCCAAAATACCGAACACAATGCAAAATTCACATTCAACAAAAAAGTGTCGGTTTAAAAATGTGTCGAGTGTCGGTTCCTTAATTTTTTCCTTCTAGCCCCCTTCCGTACCGCGCGATAAGGAACAACGTTCCAAAAACATTGTTGAACATTTTCGTTAAAACTTATTTTAAAAGCAATTTAAAGTGCGAATCTCGTTTGACAAATCCACAAAACAATAAGAAAAATCTCGCACTGGATCTCCCGAGCCCCCACTGCGACTGCCAACAGCGAAACGAATGTAAATTGGTTAATTTAAATGACTTGCTTGTTACGAGTAACTTTCGTTGAATTTGAAAATAGGTACGCGTCCCAGATAACTTGAAGACTATTGATAAGTATGTAAAAGTATGTATCGGTAGTTCGGCACCTAGGAACTTACTCGTAGTAAATTAAAACAACTTAGGGCCAATTTCACCAATGTAAAAAAGTCTTAGCAGTGCGTAATTTGATATTTCTCTTTCCCTCTATCACAACGCCCAATTTATTCCGCGGTTAAGTCACTCGACGTTGGTGAAAACGGCACTTAATATAATAGATATAAAAAAAAGCTTAAACGCAATAAATAGATGATAATATTTTGATGATATTTTTTATGTTCGCTTTTCGAATTTCTGATATTAAGATTTTTATTTTATTTATTTTGAGTATTTTATTTTGCGATTTAAAATAATATTTTTGTGAAAATAAAAACATAGTACATCATTAAATACTAATAAAATCCCGCAGGAATTCTCCGAGCATATCTCGAGAGATAGAGCTGAGATCTCTATCTCTTATATTGGAAAAAATAACAATAATATCATAATATTATTGTTATGATCATAACAATTTTGATATAATTGTAATCATATCAAATGTGGTCTATTGGATGGTGGATTATGTGGTCTATTATTAACCACATCATAATAGATTAATACAAGTTTAAGAATGTTTTTATTTGTTTCAAGGGTCTCACAAGAAGTGGTGGAGCACATGCTTGGATGGAATGTTCCAGAAGAGCACCAGGCCATGGTCCACGACCACTGGCGGGACTTCCCCGCAGTTAGCAAATACTGGCACTTCGGTTTAGCACTAATCTACGCTTCTCTGATGCTGGCTTCATTATCAGGAAATGGAATCGTTATATGGATATTTAGCACGTGAGTTTTTAGATAATTTATTAACCTTGGTTAGGGCAGATCACTATTAATTACTCGTATTTAGATCCTACTAATATTATAAATGTGAAATTTTGTGAGGATGAATGGATGTTTGTTACTCTTTCAGACCACAAAGAATAAACCGATTTGGCTGTGGAATGGAGCTCTTACCCAGACTTAACATTTATAGGCTACTTTTTATCCCGGAAAATTGCAGAGTTTCCGTGGGAATTAAAACCATAATCCACGCGGACGAAGTCGCGGGCATCATCTAGTAGAAAATACGAGTACTTAGCTCATGTGATATGAGTGACCATCAAGAAAGAATTTTAAAAAAAATCAATTTCTAATCCCACTTCTGATTCCGAATAGAGTATATTCCAGTATCCAAAACATCTTAGATCAACCAGGGACCAAACTAGCGGTACGAAATACGATTTCGGAAAAAGGTGAAACGTTTGCACAACTTAAAACATCTGTTTCGTGAAGCCAAGTCAAGTACTAATATTTCCAGTCTGGAAATCCCGAGTTAAACACTTTATTGAAACGGTTAGCATTCTATTAGGCATTAACATACGATTTATCCAAGAAGACACTTTGAAGTTACAATATTATCCTCAGTCGCGCGTGAACCGCGTTAGCGAGCGCAAGTGTCCAGGTCACTTTGTGCGGCAACGTAAAGTGCTATATCAATCTACCCACATTTTTAGTATTTTTTTTTATTACTATGGAGGAAGATATTATGAGTTGTGATAGTAATGTGATTCAAATATGTGGTGATCGTACATTATGTGAAGTACAAAATCGTGCGTGTGAAAATACGGAGTCAACGCTGAAAAAAGTCGAAAAGAGGCCGCGGGAGACTGAAGATAGTAGTGAGGACGGATTTACGACGGTGTCGAGACGAAGACCCAGGCGACATGTTAGAAGCGAGTCGTGCGAAAGAGATAGGTCTTTTAATGATAATAATGAAACCATGGTTGGTACTTATTATGAAGTGAGTTTATTTGGATTACAAATTCTTCCGAAACAGATGGCTTTTGCTAGGTTATTAAGAGATGAAAATATTTCAAGCGTTACAAAAATAAAGTATAAAAGTCCATATAAAATTTTTATACAATTTAGTGACAAAAGTCAGGCCGAGAACCTTTTAAATTTAAAGAAACTAGTTGAGATGGACATAAGAGCTCAATTCACAAATCAAGGAAATTTGTCTTACGGTATTATTAAAGGAGTTGATTTAGACACAAGTGAAAAGGAGTTGCTAGAAAGTTTGAAGTCTGATTATGATATAGTTTCAGCCAAACGATTGAGACGTTTGAATAAGGAGGGTAAGTGGTTTGAAAGCGAAACTATAAGATTATGCTTTAGAAACCCTGTTGCGCCTTCGTCGATAGATTCATACGGATTCAGATTTGACGTGGAACGATTTGAGTTCCCAGTTACTCGGTGTTCAAGGTGCTGGGCTTTTGGCCACATTAAGAAATTTTGTAAGCTGAATAAAAATATCTGCCCAAAATGTGGTGAAGCTCATGACAATTGTGAAACTCAAGAATTTAAGTGTATTAATTGTAAAGGTCCTCATATGGCACTTGATAAGACGTGTCCTTTCTTTAAGAAAGAAAAAGAAATCCGACGTATAATGAGTGTATACAATGTTACTTATAAAAAAGGATTAGAGATATATTTGACGAATAAGAAAGAAGAGACAGAAAATAAGGAAAAACAAGAAATTAATATAGATCTAGATACAAGCTATACAGATCATGTACCAGTGAATGTGACGGCTAGAACCTATAGCAGTGTTCTTAAAACGACGGCTATTGTACATGAAAGTGAAAAAGATACCTTAGATGAGAAAACAAGGAATCAAATCAATAATAAGGACAAGAAGAAAAAAAAGTTAAGAAATCAGAGAATCACACTGATAATGATTTCCAGAACAAGAGATTTGATTATGACGGAAGTCAGGAAAGTGATCTGGATAAACAAGAGAACTCTACAGAAAAAGATAGTAAAAGAAGACAAAGAAGATTTGATTTCTGGAATTTGCTTAACAGAATTAGGGAAATTGTGTTATCTGAACAAAATTGGTGTGATAAAGTGATGTTAGTAGTAAGGGCTATTGTTGAAGAATGTAAGTTGTTTATAGTTAATTTTTTGAGGGAAGGAAAATTATGTGACATTTTTTCAAAGATTATTTTTAATGGATAAGCTCTTTAATTTAAATATTATTCAGTGGAATGCACAAAGTTTGAAACCTAAGTTATTAATGTTAGAAAACTTGTTGCACCGAGAAAAAATACATATAGGCATTATTTCTGAAACTTGGTTGGATGCAGATACTGCGCTACATATTAGTGGATATAATATTTATCGAAAAGATCGTTTTGATTCTTATGGAGGAGTTGCTATTGTTGTTCATAAGTCTATAAGGTCACACATTTGTGCTGCCCATGTCAACAATCAGGGAATTGAAGCTGTTAAGATTAAGTTATTGAATTGTAAATATTTGGAATATATTATATCTATTTATTGTCCTTCTTCTGTTCAAACTCGTCAATCAGACTGGGATAGTATATTTTCAGCAGAAACTAGGAAAACACTTATAGCTGGTGATTTCAACGGTCATCATACTAACTGGTCATATAAAACAGATCAAAGAGGAGCAAATATATTTGATGCAACACTAGATAATGGATTTTTATCACTCAATAATCACGATGCTACAAGGGTTAAATTAGTAAACGGTATTCTTCAAAGATCATCTCCAGATATAAGTTTCGCGTCATCGGATATAGCAGTTTACTTTGAATGGCATGTTTTTAATGAAAATTTAGGCAGTGACCACCTTTTAATTAAAATATCAACAAGTTATGAAGATACTTTAAACTATTCCAAAAAACTTAACTTTAAAAATGCTGATTGGAAATCATATAATAATGATTTAGTTAATGCATTTCCTCATATTGATATTTCTTGCTGTACAGCAAATGATGTGCAAGTACATTACGATAATTTAGTAGAAAAGATTAATGTTTCTGCTAATAAAAATATTCCTAAAATTATTTGTTGTATGAATCCGACGAGTAAATTCAAGCCCAAAGAATATTGGAGTCCTTCATTATCCAAAATTGTAGCAGAACGTAGATTGTCACTGAAAACCTTTCGAAGAAATCCTACCCCGGAAAACCTTAATAGATTAGAGGAGAAAACTCGCGAATCGAATATTTTATTACAGAAAGCTAGATCGTTGAATTGGCAGACATTTTGTACGAATATTAATGAATCGACTTCTATATCAATCATGTGGGACAAGATGCGTTGGTACAAAGGATTCCGAAAATCAAAGTTCTGTCCATCCAACGAAAAGGCAAAAGAATTGTTATATTCCTTAACTCCAGATTCAGTCATTAACTGCCGACCCGATTTTTTTTCTAATAATGAATTATTACAGAGACCATTTACACTGCAAGAGTTAAAATGTTGTTTGAAAAAGAAGGATACTTCTCCTGGTACTGATGGGGTAACTTATTCGATGATATTCAATTTACCTCTAGCTGGTAAGTTACATCTTTTAAATATTTATAATGCTATATTTATGTTAGGGGTCGTACCCGTGCAATGGCGGAAAACCTGGATCGTGCCTATTCCCAAAGCAAACACTAATGCAAATGTTGAACCGAAACTTAGACCGATAGCTCTTATTTCTTGTCTCTGTAAGATATTTCACAACATGTTAGGTAAAAGAATTGAATGGTTCGTTGAAAAACGTAAAATATTGTCTCCACATACTGTTGGTTTTAGGAGGGCCCAATCTAGTCTAGATTGCCTTTCAAGACTTGTAACATATATTCAGGTAGGCTTTACACAGAAAATATCTACAGCAGCTTGTTTTTTGGATATCGAGAATGCCTATAATAATATTTTAGTTGATAGAGTAGTTGAAATATTAGATGAAATAGGTGTAGGGAAACAAATTTGCAAATATTTATGGTCATATTTGAGTGATAGGCAATTAATGATTAAATATGCTAATGATAATCAATTAAGTGAGGTTAGACATACAAATAGAGGTCTAGCTCAGGGAGACCCCATGTCACCATTACTTTTTAATATAACCACACATATGATTTGTCATCATATTAAAAATGTTTTTATCTCACAATATGCAGATGACTTTGTATTTTATCTCCATCATAAGAATTTAAATATTTGTGAACAAAATTTACAAGAAGCTCTAAATTCTATGGTTATAAGTTTAGATGAAATAGGTCTTCAGTTATCGACAAGCAAAACAAAATTGTGCATTTTCAGTAGAGGTTACAGAAGAAAACAGATAAAGTTAGTTATTAACAATAGTAATTTCATAAGTATAGATGAAAATATTAAATACTTAGGTTTGTGGTTAGATAGATCGTTGCGATGGAATAAACATATTAAAGAGCTAGGCGAGAAGTTATCAAAGTTCTTAAATTTGTTTAAAGTATTGGCTGGTCCCGGTTGGGGTATTCACCCTAAGCACTTGCGAAATCTTTACATATCATTAATTAGAAGTAGATTGGATTATGCGAGCTTCTTGTATGATGTAAGTGCAAATAGTAATTTGTCGAAACTTGATCGAGTTCAGAATCAGGCCCTTAGAATTATTGGTGGATTTATAAAAAGTACACCTATCCACGTTATGGAGAGCGAGTTGTGCATCCAACCATTGTTTTTACGACGTCTGTATCTTGCGTATAAATATGTAGTGAAAAGTTTGACTTGGTCAAACAGTATTACCGTTAATCTTTTAAATGATCTTGGCTCTAGCTCTTACGACAGATATTGGCAGTCGAAAAAGAAGCCGTTATTGTTAACAACTTATAATGATTGCAAACAATGTATCATATATTCTACTGATCTTTTACAAACATACCAATTAGATATATGGGTGTCTTATATAAATGTGTATAATGTTATCAGAGCAAATTTAGACTGTATTGTTTTAGCAAAGAAAGACTTTGAACCTGGCTCTCTTAAACACTTAGTACTAAATGAACTTCACGAAAAATATGGGGGATGGGTACATATTTACACAGATGGATCAAAAAATAGTATTGGTTTGGGAGCAGCTATGTGGCATTTTAGTGAAAGAAAATCAGCCATGTTCAAAACAAACCAACAAATTTCTATTATGACGATGGAACTTGTTGCAATTTCAGAAGCTCTAAAATATATTGCAGGTTTAAGCGGGCGAAATTTTGTTATCTTTTCTGATAGCAAAAGCGCCCTACAACACGTAGCTCGATGCGCCTCTGGCTATAGCAGAGGTCTACCGATAGCTATCGAAATATTGAAGCAGATATATGATTTTAGACATATAAATTTGAGATTGCAATGGGTTCCATCCCATATAGGCCTAAGAGGAAACGAGGAGGCTGATAGACTGTACCATATTTCACAGAAATTCTAAATAATTTCACAATTAAATGTTACGATAAATTTAAGGAATATTTTGACACAAGAAGCAGAGAAAAGGGAATATGGTACAAAACTATCCAATGTCAGCCTCCTCGGTTCCCCTGGTGTGTTAATAGTAAGTTAAGTAGAAGATATTTTGTATTAGCTTATAGGTTGCGTTCTGGACATTATCCATCGAAGAAGTTTGCCTTTCTTATGAAAAAAGTTGATTCTGTTAATTGCGATATTTGCGGTACGATGGATGATGTCCAGCACGTACTGGTGAAGTGTAGCAGATACAGCGTACAGCGGGAAGTGCTTGTGCAGAGATATAACATCAATAGATTTGACGTAGGTGCTTTTACTAGCCTCCTCTGTCTTCCTCCTACAGAAGGCTTTAAATCTATTGTTGAAATATATATGCGCAGGCAGTGAATTCTGCTCTAGTGGTTTCTGTTACATTCCACCAGAATTTTATTGTAATTAATTTTAGAAAAATGTAAGTTAGGTTACGATGGGGCTGGCGTGTCCGTGTCGGACGAAAGCCTCCTAAAAAAAATTAAGATTAAAAAAAAAAAAAAATATTATCCTAAATTACTTTCTCAAATTCTCAAGTCAATCACGTAATTTATTCAAAATAAATCACAAAGTGAGTATTTAGGCGGCTCAAGTTTTGTGCTCGACTTAATAAGACGGAACAATTCGGCGATCGAGTGTCGTTGACTGGCGTCACTCGGCAGTGATTTAATTAAGTTTGTAAACGCAATCAGCAGTCGCCGGGACGCGCCGAGACTATTATCATGGAGTTAAATAGCATTTTTCAATATCAGATATCAGTATATGCCTGAGCAAAATCATTGTCCAAATTGAAATTCAAAATTATTGATAGGCCAAACTGTGGCTCTTATAACAAGTTAAGACTCTACCAGTCGGTTCGGAAATCAGATTCTGATGAAAAGAACTGGCAAAAACTCAGCAGTTGCTCTGTTTAAAACAAAATATCACAACATATTTATGTATGTATGGAAAGTAGAATAGAATGAAAATGAAAATGAAAATGAAAATGATTTATTTCAAAACTAAATTCTGTATACAATAGTATCAGGAGTCCCGATTTAAGTTAAATTAAACCTGTGGCTCGGGATTCCTGCTCTTCCTCCGTCGCTTACGTTATTACGTTATTATATAGGTACTAACGAAATAGTAAAGAAAAAATTAAAACAATACAAAAATTTAGGTAGTAAGGTTCGTGTGTGTGTGTGTGTGTGTGTGTGTGTGTGTGTGTGTGTGGGTGGGTGGGTGTGCGTGCGCGTGTGAGTGTGTTTGAAATAATGTAATGTAGGCACTACTTGAGGGTAAGTTAAAAAAGTGTACAATTAATAGAAATAGAATAGAATAGAATAGAAATATTTTTTATTCAAATAAACTTTTAACAAGTGTTTTTGAATCGTCTGACTACCACTGGTTCGGAATCCCAGTAGGTAAGTCTAAGTACTAGTTACGACTAGTACTTAGACTTACTGTCTAAGTACTAGTCTAAGTACTAGTTACGACTAGTACTTAGACTTACTGGCGTTTCTAACTCATTGATTCCTTTAAAATTCTATAAGCCTCACCCATTGAATTATTAGGTAGGTATGTACTAAAGCACGCCTTACCTTACTTTTAGTGAATCCCAATTCAGATCCAGATCCATATTATCTTTCTCTAACGCTCAATTTGTGAAAGCATTACAAAATGTTTGCACAAATTGTGCGTTTTTGCAATTTGCACAGGATTTTGAACAGAAGTTTGCCTTAGATAAAGCACTTTTAGATATTGGTTATATATTATATTCTAGTTTATGATCAATAATTTCTGCTATACATACCTACTGTATTATGTTATAGTATGTGATTACTACAAGGATAGCGTCAGATCGCTTTTTCGAAGATAGGTTAAATTTAAAAAATATCTACCTAATTAATTTACCAATTATTGATTTTAACATTAAAAACCAAACGGAATGTTACTACCTACTACTCCTAACCTCTCGTTTCCAGCGTTTATTTCCAACAAATGGTTCATATCTTAGTGGTGAATGAATATTTATGGAATTTCGTACATCTGTGTTTTGAAGCGAGTGTTACAGCAAAAGTTGTGAGCCGCCGCTCGAAGTTTGGAAAACGTTTCTGGTGTTCGGTGTTCTTCATCGAGCACATTTTACTCGTATTCTAGTTATCTTTTACTGTTTTGTATACTATCTGTGCCATTTTAGGGGTGAGTTTGAGGAAAAATTGTTTCAATATTCTTAGAATTAAAAAGCTTCTCCCTACTTAACTTAATATCACTGAGTTATTTTTCTTTGTCTGTGGCGAAGAGTTTTTAAATTTAATCTAGGCTATCATATCTATCTATGACTTATATATATATATATATATATATATATTTTCTTACGAGCACGTCGTATCTACTAACGTCGACTATTGCGCCTCCAAGTTCCAAGCAATATATATATATATATATATATATATATATATATATATATATATATATATATATATATATATATATATATATATATATATATTGCTTGGAACTTGGAGGCGCAATAATCGACGCAGTGTTAAGCCATTTTCAGACTACGCAGTATCGTCACGTTAGTAGATACGACGTGCTCGTAAGAAAATGACTTACTGAGCTTTGAAAAGGTGTCAATAATTCATCACAATAACCATCAAAAACGTACCAGTTACCACGTACCATTATCAGTACCAGTAGGTATCAGAAAACAATTCCATGGCACTCGCACATTTTTTGGTCGTTTTTTTTGGTCGTTTTGAGCCCACGTTTGGAGCAGAACTTTGTGAGAAACTTCTGTTCTAAGCTTTATAGTTCGATGACTTGTTTTAAATATATTTTCTTTATCAACCGATAGACGTCCATTGGTGGACAAAGGCTGAGGTCTGATCTAAGTGTCTTTGGTTCTCCTACGGATCTTCTCGTTTCTGATTTAATCTCGCAAGGATACTCCGAGCATAGCATCCTCCACCACCTGAGTAACCATGAGCCTTCTTATGAAGCTCATAGCTGGCAAGTGAAAGTAAACCTATTGATAAAAAATATTAAGTGGCACTCGGGAACTGCCGCGGTACAGCTATTGCATAGCTGCTTTATCAACTTATGCAATTATAATATTTATGCAATATTTTTTTTTGCATGATAAAAATTATGCAAAAAAAAAATTAAAAAACAAACAAACAAGAAAAGCGAACTGTCATTACTTCGCGAGTGAGGTTCGAACCTGCGACATCGGCGCTCGAAAGCGGTCGCTCGCCCACTGCGCCAAATAGAGCTACTTGAGAACCTCTAAAATGTTGAACGCTTACTGAACAACGGTGTTAGGTTTTTTTTCGTTACGGAATTTCTTGATTCGGTCGCCGCGCTCAAACTGTTTTTCCTAGTTCAAAGCCCGCGATAAAAGCTATGCAATAGCTTAAAACTTACTTATTAGCATCGTCAAGATAAAAATAAAAGAAAGTTTTTAATATATTTTAATGTCACTGACACACCTCGCTTTCGTAAACTTCGTAGTTCGTAGGAGTCGATAATATGCGGATTTGCTGGGAGTTTGCCTTTATTGGAATTGTTCAGTCCAGGCCGTACCTACCTTACCTACACCGTATCTAGCTACATTGTTCGCGCAACTTATCTTACTTGTCTTTTTCCTACCTCGTTGGTCTAGTAGTTAGCATGTTCCACTGAGGATGATGAGGTCTCTGGCTCGATTCCTGGGTCGAGCCAAAAAAATGTTACCTGGAGTTAGGAAGTTGGCGGTGTGTCACTCCCGTGCTTCGGAGAGCACGTAAAGCCATTGGTCCTGCGCCTGATCTGTGTCCGGTCCTGTTAGATAACCAACCCACCGTACTATGAGAGAGGGAAGAAAGACTTCTTCTGTGTTTGGGAACACACTTAAGTGCACTGTAATATCGCTCGCTCAGATGGCTAATCTCTGTGGAAATAAGCCACCGTGGCCGGATTTGGTCAGGAAGCAACAAATACATTAGAAGTCTTTGGGAGGACATTATTTATTATTACTTGTCTTTTCGAATTCGAATATTTACCTTCATTTTATTATATTTTTTAAATCAATATAGTAAACTTTTACTGAGTCTATTGTGTTACATTCACCTACAATTTGAAATGTTGTTATAAGAAATAAAAAGGCATGCTTTCTTCGATCACAGAAAAAAGCGTGCTTTAAATCCGGAGAAGGTAACGAAGTTCCATGCACTATACAGAATATATAATTTACCTATTGTTGATATTTTAAAAACCTGGGAAGTATACCAGTTCAAACAAAAAAAAATCCAAATCGGTTCAGGTGTCTTCGAGTAATTTCGGTGGATATTGGACATCCATAAAAAAAAGATTCTGACGAATTGATAACCTCCTCCTTTTTTTGAAGTCGGTTAAAAAAGAATTGTGTATTGTGTAATATTGTTCTAGGCTAAATAATACTCAATTTTCTCTATTCATTTTGACAATATTTCCTACTACCTTGTATCTTGATTAGTTGAAAGACCTCGTTGAAAGAGTATCAAGGAATTAATTCAACTTTTTTACGGTACAGAGTATTACCTACCTAAACGTTAAATTTGAAACTCCTCGTAAAGTTATTTCATTAGAAGTTTTTATGAAAACTTTACGTTGATGTTATAATATGGTACATATATGATACTATGATACTTTTTAAGATCAGACGAGAAACAGGAAGGCAATTTATTTATCGGAGTGACTAGTTGTACGGGTACTGGAAGAATAAATTATATTTATTCGTACAGTTATTCAATTTTTTTTGAAGGCATTGTGTTCGTTATTTTCGCGGTACAATATCAGGTCTCTGTAGCCTACTGGCTTCTGCATTCGCCTAATAGTTAACAGTCGATGGTTCGAATCCCAGCTCGACAGACTGAATTTTCTTTTTTAATTTTTTTATTCTATTCATTTTTTTTTAAATTCCACATGTAGAAATTTTTTTTAAATTAAGAATGAATTGGATGATTAGCTTGTTTTATATTTGTCAATTTTTTTTAAATAGTTACACTGTAACACGTTGGGAGAACCACCAGACTGTGGAAAATCTAAAGTTAGGTTAGGTTAGAAATGAAAAATTAATTTGGAGGGGATTCTAAGCTTCCTCTACTCCTTTTCCCCTCTCCCACTATTTTTTTACCTTCACTCCTTCACTAAGCGAATTTTGGCAAGACTAAAGGGGGGGCCCCCTCCCCCCCTCGCCCCTCCCCTCCCCCAAATTCAGGTAGCACGATTCAAATATTTGACCAAAATTATTCGTCCGACTTCTGTACGAATAATTAATTATAAATTGTTCGTACGGTAACCGTATTAATAATTATAAATTGTTCGTACAGTACCCGTATTAATAGACTCACTCAAATAAAATACTCAAATTAAAACAAAATCTTAATATCAGAAATTCAAAGCGAAAATAAAATAAAAATAAAAAAATATCATCATTTATTGAGTTAAAGCTTTTTTTTATATCTATTATATTAAGTGCCGATTTCACCAACGTCGAGTGACTTAACCGAGGAATAAATTGGGCGTTCTGACAGAGAGAAAGAGAAATATCAAATTACGCACGGCTAAGACTTTTTTACATTGGTGAAATCGGCCCTAAGTTGTTTTAATTTACTAGGTATATAAGTTCCTAGGTGCCAAACTACCGATACATATTTTTACATACTTGTCAATAGTCTTCAAGTTATCTGGGACGCGTATTTTCAAATTCAACGAAAGTTACTCGTAACAAACAAGTCATTTAAATTAACCAATTTACATTCGTTTCGCTGTTGGCAGTCGCAGTGGGGGCTCGGGAGATCCAGTGGGAGATTTTTCTTATTTTGTTTTGTGGATTTGTCAAACGAGATTCGCACTTTAAATTGCTTTTAAAATAAGTTTTTACGGAAATGTTCAACAATGTTTTTTTAAATCTGATCCGCTTCCTTATGGCAAAGATAAGAATAGAATAGAATATAATAGAAATATTTTTTAATCAAATAAACTTTTTACAAGTGCTTTTGAATCGTCGATGAGTCTACCACTTCGGTTCGGAATGCCCTTCCTGCCGAGAAGAACCAGCAAGAAACTCATCGGTGGTTTCTTTTTTCAAAACAAGTTTACAATAGGTACTATGTATTCAGTGTTTCTACAATGAAGGGAAGTTCCACAAAAGCATACCTAATTATAACTAAATTGTTCGTACAGTACCCGTATTAATAGATTCAGCCTTTATTTATAGGTTAAAAAAAACTAGCTGTGTCTGGAAATTAAGGAATTTCAACCAATAGTGAGAGAGGATCAGAATCGCAATACACAGAATCTGAGGCGATTTTACAATCGTCACACTGCACTATAGCAATTATTTTTGTGGGGACTCAAAATATTTTTATACAGGAAAGTCAAAGAGTTCTCACGGTATATTTAAAATCCAAAATCGACGTAGACGCAATCGTGCTTTACATTATCCAGTCTATTGTGGTTTCCATTGTTTTTTTTTTTTCAGATCAAAATCCCTACGCAGTGCAAGCAACATGTTCGTCATCAACTTAGCAGTATTCGACCTCATGATGATGCTGGAGATGCCGCTACTTGTGATCAACTCCTTTCATCAGAAGCTGGTGGGCTACCAGCTGGGCTGTGATATATACGGAATCCTAGGCTCACTGTCTGGGATAGGAGGTGCTATCACGAATGTCATCATTGCATATGACAGATACAAGTATGTATTCTATTTTTATCTGAAGTTTTTATCTCGGCATCGTATCTCTCATCGTTTTTTCTGAGGCTTGAGGTTTATTTTGAGATAAAAATGCGATAGATTCCTAGATGATCCTGATGCAATCATCATCATCATCATCATAAGCAACCCATCAACGGCTCACTACTGTGCTCAGGTTTCTCTCAGAGAAGGGTTATAGGCCATAGTCCACCACGCTGGCCCAATGCGAATTGGCGGACTTCACACACCTTCAAGAACATTATGAAGAACTCTCAGGTGTGCATGTTTCCTCACGATGTTTTCCTTCACCGTTGAAGCAAGTGATATTTAATTGCTTAAACGCACTTGACTCCGAAAAGTCAGAGGTGCGTACCCGGGATCGAACCTGCGACCCCCCCGAATAGGAGACCACAGTCCTAACCACTAGGCTATCACTGCTCTGATGCAATACAACTCCGGTATTTCGACTTCGAGATTTAACTCCGAATAACGGAAGAGACGATAAGGAATCGAAAGGTCGAATAATGACCTCCAACACGACCACTAAGGATTACGACCTCTTTTTCATGGCCTTTAACGGTGAATGAAATCATAGTCAGAAAACTTGCATATCTTAGAGATCTCCTTAGGGTACTTTGGTGGAGTCTGTCAGTCAGTGTAAATTCACAAAAGAATTGTGAACATTTCGATTAATAGTTACGAAACCTTGTCTTCAGAACAATATCAAGTCCACTAGACGGGCGACTGACGCGAGTGCAGGCTTCCCTGCTGATACTCTTCACGTGGTTGTGGGCCACGCCGTTCACATTCCTGCCTGCCTTCCGAGTCTGGGGAAAATACGTGCCAGGTAACTCTCAGTCATTTTAGAACTTCGCACATAGATCGTAGATATCTCCCAAGTAGGTATCTGTAGTGCCTGATAGTTTTGTAATCTGGGGTCCTACCACCAACGTATAAAGTAGGTGGTTTTATTTCAATGTTGTTTTAACATAATATTGTGATACAATGACGACCTTACGTTAATATCTTCATCATCATCAAAATAATATTTAAGCGTTGGTGATAAGGCAACTGATTTGATTTCACTGTATACCTAATTCTGACGCCCTTCTTCTTTATTAACTGATAGACGTCCACAGCTTAACCAAGGTCTCTTGCGTGCACTTCCACAGGCCTCAGTCTTGCGCCACCTATTACTACCTACTCCTAAAAGGCCGTTAAATGAAAAAATGTAACTTAGAGCTACAGAAAAAAACGTGGGAAATGATGTCGCTAGAAATCTAAGGTTTAAAACCATTAAGTTTTATAGGGTTAGGGTTTTATAGGATTTACTTAATGTACAAGTAGGTAAAATGTGTAACTCTTATTGATACTACAATTAGAAATCCGACGACAAAATCTTGCTGACTATCTTCCTCTATTATGTCATGAATAAATAAATAAATAAATATTAATAATAAATAAATAAATATTATGTCATGAATGAATAAATTAATAATTTGCAAAAACAAAAGGAAGTGTTAAGAGAAAATAAATTGCCATTGAAAAGACAAAGAGCATTATCGAATAACGTGACCGAGCGTATGTAAACCAAGATTAACGGCTTATTAAGAACGCCAATTGTGCAAGAAATTATGCTCATCCGTTGAAGGAACATTATGGCTGCCGTCTTAAAAACAACTTCTCATTTCATGCGCAGTTGAATACGTTTAACAGGGCTAATAATATGGGCGAGCCTTTTTTAATGAAGATAATTTTATTTATGGAAATTCTGTTAAGATTGGTATTTATGTAGGTACTAATAAAAAAGTCATGGTGTTTAAAATTGTACTGTTCTATTACATGTGTATGTAATAGAACATAATATTAAGTACAAATAGTTTATGCCAATATAGTTATAAAGGTATAGATCGGACTGTAATATCTTTGATGGGTGTGATTGCGGACCTGCAGGTTGATTTTTATCCCGATAAAACAAGGAATTCCCACGGGATTATCAAAGAACCTAATTCCACGCAGACGAAGTCGTGGTGGCAAAGCTAGTACTTACTGAGATATTTTTCCTTACTAAATCTATTCTTCTTTCCAGAGGGCTTCCTAACGACGTGTTCCTTTGACTACTTCACTGAAGATACGGACACCAAAGTATTCGTTATGTGCATATTCGTTTGGAGTTACGTCATTCCAATGAGTTTAATATGCTTCTTCTACTCTAAACTCTTCAGTGCTGTAAGTATTGCTGTCTTCACTTATTTTGGAAGGAACTTAGGCCCGCTTGCAGAAACGCCGACTTATCCTTTTAACCCAGAGTTAGCTGCTGCTTTGACAGATTTTGTATAAAGCTTCAAAATTACAAATTTAGTCCTTGGTTAAACGTAGCCCGGCATTGTCTCTGCAAGCGGGCCGTTTTTAAATTACCCACCATATTAACGTCAAACGATATGACTTAAATTAGTGCCAATTTCACTATGCATCACAGAATAAAGTTTTTAATCTCTCTCGGTAAAGACTTTCTAACAGATTTTGTGTTGAAAATCTATCAAAAAGTCGGTTAAACTTTAAATCGTAGTCGTGAAATTAGCACTAATGAAGTATCATTAATTAGTGCCCCCGAGATAGTGTGCTATGGAATCAAAGCTTTACGCTTTAGTTCACCGTTTCTGAAACGAACCGCTAAGGTGTGCAGAACATCCTTCCAGCATCCGTGTTTCCTTCCACCTATAATTTGAGTACCTTCAAGGAAAGAAGAGTCAATAGGCATCTTCTAGCTATGCTTTCCAGCATTGATAATCGTCAAGCGCAAGCCTATCTAGCAATAAAAAAACAAAATTCAGATTTAGTGCGAACCTGTCATACAAATAATACTACGGCTACTTCAGATGGCAAGCAGTGATTACCTAGTGGTTTAGGGCTGTGGTCTCCTATTCGGGGGTCGCAGGTTCGATCCCGGGTACGGACCTCTGACTTTTCGGAGTCAAGTGCGTTTAAGCAATTAAAATATCACTTGCTTCAACGGTGAAGGAAAATATCGTGAGGAAACCTGCACACCTGAGAGTTCTTCATAATGTTCTTGAAGGTCTGTGAAGTCCGCCTATTCGCATTGGGCCAGTGTGGTGGACTATGGCCTATAACCCTTCTCTGAGAGGAGACCTGCGCTCAGTAGTGAGCCGTTGATGGGTTGTTAATGATGATGATGATGATGATGATGATGGATGCAGTGCGTAAAGAGTAAAGAACCTTCAAGTCGAGGTAAGATTTCAGTAGGTGATACATATTTGCAACAACTCCAATCTTGCTGGATTATAATACCCATATACCCTATAGCTACCCATTCAGATCACCTTTTCCGAATCAATATTTTTTCTAAGCCCACTGCTCAAAAAGGTACGTTATTCAAATGCAAAATACATGTGAAAGTGTATAAATATTCTGATTCATATTCCGATCATAAAGGATTTTGCTGTTGAACCCTTCAATCAACTGGATAGGGGAAATATCCTTCCCAGAGTTAAACGCCTCAGTCCATTTACTAGAGAAATAACTTTTCTCTTATCCATCCATCCATTGTTATCCAGAGAAAAGGAGATTTTTCATATTATTAGATAGATATCTGGATCAACTTAATGACCAAAAAAGTGACCAAAATGGATACTTATGGAAATTGATATGACAGAAACCCGATACGATAATTAAAGTAAAAAATATGTTTTTGAAGAACCTTTTCTAATCCATATTAATATGTGAAAGTGTTTATTCGGTTGGTTTGTCCTTCAATCACCCAACAACGAACGAAAAACCTACTAATCGGAGACGAAGTCGCGGAGACAAAGCCTAGCAATAGTTCATATTCCTCTTTCTCTGGGGCGAGGAATATACTTCACTTATGACCTATGTCATAGTGGTTGAGCTAAACCACTGAACTATTTAATTAATAATTTATGTTCTAATTAAATTTAAAATTCAAATTGATTTATATAATCCGTATAAAACCGTAATGTATGGTTTCATTTTACACAGCCTCCTTACCTTACCCTCTAGTGCCTTATAAATCAGGTCCCCAGAAATGGAAGTCCGCTACTTGATATTTTTTCTTGCAGTAAATTGGAATCACCAACTGATAATGACCAAGTTAATCAGACTGATTTCAAAACTTTTACTTTTTCATTTTTTTTATATTATACTCTTCTTCAGTCGCAGTAGACTTTCTTTATCCTTATAATTTAATACTTATAAAAAATTCTTTTTAAAAAACCGACTTCAAACGGCCCACGCCACTACAAAGTATTTAATTTATTGTTGATATTTTAAAAACCGCTCGACTGATTTCGATAAAATTTCAATGGGACCACCATACCCTTTGAAATGAAAAAAAATTTTGTAAATCGCTTCAGGCGTCTTTGAGTAATCGGTGAACATACATAAAAAATCCGACGAATTCAGAACCTCCTCCTGTTTTGAAGTCGGGTAAAAAGAGTATTTATCTGGATTTTTTTGATCTTAATACAATACTTATATCTTATAATCATAATATTATTCCTGTTAATATTACCTATACGTATTTATTTTATTTTACTTATGCTTAACTATTTCCGGCAAATAATACCTAAGTACCTATGATAGAATACGAACCTAAAGCTGTTAACGTAAAGGTACTTAGGCCCAATTATATAATGTACTTTTAGAATTTTTATATTTATTTATACACCTAATTTATACAACTAAATTATTTTGTAATTCGTGATACTCGTAGTAGGTTATAATACCTATATTTGTTTATTTGCTATTCAAAACAAACAATCAATGGTTTATCAGAAAATCTGTTTCCGTTATGCTCTTATACAATATTTTAATCAGTTATTATTATTAATCTTTATTTAACAAGTCACTCAATCAAAGTTTTCATAAGCTTTAATGCTTTGAAACGCAAACGATAATGATCTGTCGACTCGAGGCTTGTATATTTTAGCGGTTTCGCCTTTTACAGAACTTTCGTAATTGCGATAAATGTAATGCTTCGCCTCATAGAGCGTCATTTTATTTGGTAATGAATGTTATTCATATCTTTATTACGTTATTTTTTGTTATTGAGAAACTTTTTTCCGGGATAAAATGTAGCCTATGTCACTTTTCAAGCCCTTAAACTACACAAAAATGATGTAAAAATCACGCCAAGTTGATCCGTTGCTCCGCGTTACTGCGTGATTGAAAGACAAACCAACAAAACACACACAACAAAACACTTTCGCATTTATAATATTAGTACTCCCTAGGAGTAGGGATGACTACCTATATTTATTCCTCTTAAGTAACCTACCTAGTCCTAGTGTATGATACAAAGTTTTGTAATATAGAAGGAAAACTCGTACCCAGTTCCAAACAAGGTCGACAGTACCTATAGGATATTTAATTAGTAATTTTATTGCGCGCCGGCCTCGATCTCGCTTTATTCAATTAAGTACATCCACTCGAAGAACTTTAACCTGGTAAACGATTTAAAGAGTTGCTTAACTTCTCTTTCACCTCCTTTTCGTTAGGTACGTGTAATAAAAACGAGAATTGTATACTTACTATATTCAACTTTATTTAGATATTTCGAAGTGCTGGGGAAACCCATTAAGAATTAACATTCCCACAAAAACGTTTCGTGGATTAAGTATTTATTTAAACCGTAGTTTTTCTTTCAGAATAAGTAGGTGCTAGAGAGATTTTTAATACGCAATGGAGTACTTAATATATAATAGGTCGCGTTAAGGGGATATCTCAAAGTTGTCCGTAAATTCGCGCTTCTTCTTCTCTATACGGATCAATAGTTTTTTGCCCGTCCGTCGTCCCCGAAAATTAAATCGCTGGAGTATTTTCGGTACTGCCCCCAGATCGGTGAAAATTGTGCAAATTATGCGATGTCGCTCAAGGAAAAAAAGTTAAGAAAAGTTGCGAGGCCATCAAGATGTGTCAGAAATGGTGGGGCTAACGAGGAAGAACCTATACTTAATATAATTTAATATAAAAAATCTTTTTAAAAACTCGACGATATGTAAAAAAAAAAGAAGAATTTTCCAAATCGGTTCAGGCGTCTTCGAGTAATCGGTGAACAAAACGATTCCGACGAATTGATAACCTCCTCCTTTTTGAAGTCGGTTAAAAATTGTGGGAGTTTCCTTGGTTTAATAATTATAGTAATGTATCGGTATAAAGGTTAGGTACACATTAAATATATCAGTTCGATACCTTAAACTCTGGTTATTTTATAAGGAAATGTTTTAAGTTATCCAATATAAGGTTTCCTACGTCTATGGGGCATTTATTTGAATTTACCAAAGCGTATTACGTGTCCGCTGCGATTAAAAAACTGTATAGAAACAGTCTGGATGGATAAAAAAGAGCAAATCGTACCTACAGCGTCGCAGCTCGCAGGAGGTTTATCCGTGCTTATTTGTTTGTGTTCCATTCTATTCGAGAGCCTGAATCCTGAATCGGATACAGAATTCTGTGAAAAACTCCAAATCCCAAAGTGCTCGTCAATTTAAAAGTTGCCGTGTTTTAAAATATTTTTATTTTTTTGTTTCGGATATAATGATTAATTTGTTAGAAAGAAAATTATCCTAAATAATTTAATAAATTCAAAAAAATTCAAAATTCAAAATTATTTATTTAACGTTGGGCAAGAAACTCAGCAGTTGCTCTTTTCAAAATAAAAAAATTACAATATTAATAAGTAGCTAATACATTGTAATAAGTTTTTATATTATCTTGTGGGCAGCTGGATGCCAAGCTAATATAACCATCATTGCATCTTTGTTAGAATAGAATAGGTCTTTACCTATGAAATTGCCTTTCTTCAGTACTGGTCATTTCAAATAAAAAAAAGTTTGTAATGGCTCTGTATTCTAAATTCAAATTAATTTTGTTTTAAAACCATGACATTCTATTTACAAACTCAGTCTTTTGTTTTTTGATTAGCGTTGTATTTTCATTACATTTGAACATTTTTCGTCATAATGGATACTTTAAAAATTCGTGTAATTATGGAATATGAGTCGTGGCACCAACGCGACACAAACGGCCCGTAACATCAAAAACGTTTACGGAGAGAACTGTACAAACGATTGCACAACCCGTTATTGGTTTTCCCGGTTCCGTTCTGGAAATTTTGACTTGAAAAATGAAGCTCGTGGTCGTCCGGAGACTTTGGTTAACAATAATGAATTAAAGGCGATTGTGGAAGCTGACGAAACTCAATCTACAGCTGAGCTAGCAGCAGCTTTTGATGTAAGCATCAAAACAATATTGATCCATTTGCGACAAATTGGCAAGGTAAAAAAGCTTGATAGATGGGTGCCCCACGACCTTAACGATCGCCAGCGCAACGTACGCGTCGAGACCTGCCTTGCGCTGCTCAACAGGCAAAGAAATGAAGGAATTTTGAAACGAATTGTTACGTGCGACGAAAAATGGATTCTCTTCGACAGTCGAAAGCGCTCAGCAAGTTGGTTAGACCCTGGTTCAGCACCAAAGCAATGCCCTAAACCAAAAATGACCCCTAAAAAGGTGATGATCACTGTTTGGTGGTCTAGTGCGGGTGTGATTCACCACAGCTTTTTACAAAACGGCATGAGCATTAATGCCGATGTGTGCTGTGAAGAACTGGAGAGAATGATGGAGAAGCTTGCACATCTGCAACCAGCTTTGGTCAATCGGTCGTCCCCACTGCTCCTTCACGACAACGCGCGACCCCATACTGCGCAACAGACAGTCTCCAAGCTGCAAGAGCTGGGGTGGGTGGGTGGGGGTGGGGCGGATGAGGGAAGCTCTCCCTCATCCGCCATACTCACCAGACCTTGCACCTACCGACTATTACTTTTTCCAAAATTTAGACAACTTTTTAGTGGGTAAAAAATTCAATTCCCGAGAGGCAGTACAAAATGCCTTTGAAGAGTTTGTTGCCTCCCGTCCAGCTGATTTTTACAAGAAGGGCATCAATAAACTGCCAATGCGTTGGCAAAGATGCGTCGATTGCATGATTACTTCGAATAACAGAAATAAAAAAGTTTGAAAAAATAAGTACTTTCACTTATTGCATACAAAACGGCAATTTCATAGGTAAAGACCTAATATTTCCACAATGAGGGGAACTTCCAAGAAAAAAATACCTACTACAATTCAATTGATGTTAAGACGGCGGAAATGCGAAAGTATGTTTGTTTGTTGGTTTGTCCTTCAATCAAGCCGCAACAGAGCTACGGACTGACGTAATATTTTGCATGAGTAATGATCTATAGTTACTGAGATCTATAGTTGGTACTCTGGCTCTGCTCAAGACTCAAGTTAAAATGAGACACAAATATGTCCTGACATTATTATCTGTCTCGTTTTAAATTAGTCTTGAGTCTGAGCTGAGTGAAATTGTCATCTTTATATCTCAACCTTAATTAAAAAAAAAACTGTTTTGCTTTTTTAAATATAAGTACTTTTTACTTGTGTTAGATTTTATGATTTTATGTCAAGTATTATAACAGAGTAGGTAGAGTAGGTAAAATAACCAAAGAATGGCCACTGGGTCAGCTAAGCTAAGTGACTCCAATTGTTGCGCCGATCGACCGATACGGGCTTCCGTTCAAATATTTCCCAGCCTGATTTGCTTCCAGATGTATTTCATTCCTAGACTTGAACAAGTTCTCGGAATAGGAAAATGTTAAAGTGCGGTTTGGAAATATGCTATTCTTGGGTAATGCTTTGGATTCTTAAATGCCTTCGTGCTATTTGAAATTTATTATTTACTAGCTGATGCCCGCGACTTCGGCTGCGTGGATTTAGTTCATAACATCCCGCGGGAAATCTTTGTCACCCTCCAGGTTCTCAACTATACCTATTCAATAAATCACGTCAATCCGTAGCTTTGTAGCAGGAAACATTTGATTGTCTTGTTCGCGGCATTGTTAATGATGATTCAAAGAGAAAACATATTACTGATGATATTATCAATTACGTTTAGCTACCATTTTTATAATAAAACTAGCTGATGCCCGCCACTTCGTCCGCGTGGATTTTGTTTTTCAAATCCCTTCCCACGGGAACTCTTTAATTTTCCGGGATAGAACAAACTATCCTATCTTCTAAGTGGGACCAAATTACAGATAGTTACGAAGTTTGATCAAAATTGGTTAAGTAGTTTAGGAGTCCATCGCGGACAAACAACGTGACACGTAATTTATATATATTAAGATAATTGTCAAATTTTTTACCATACTTAACCAAAGACAAAATTACGTTTAGCTGTCATTTACGTTTTGTTATTCCACTGTCATTTGCGTTTTGTTATTCCATGTCAGATGCGTTTTTGTTATACCACGTTTTATAGTGACTTGACGTAAACGCGGTCGAACGGGATAAAAAGTATCCTATGTCCGTCTCCTGGTTCTAAGCTACCTCTCCACCAATTTTCAGCCAAATCGGTTCATCCGTTCTTGAGTTATAAATAGTGTAACTAACACCACTTTCTTTTATATATATATATAGATATATAGATATAGATTATTATTGTGAGTTTCAAGAAGAACCCTAGAAATGAAGGAAATATAATATTATGTAGAAAAAGAATAAAAAAATTTAACAGACAGAAAACCCCACTGTCGCATTTAAAATATTAGTATATATACTAATATTTATAAAAAAATGCATCATATGTTTTTTTAGCAAGGTGATATATATATCACCTTGCTAAAAAAACTTATGATGCATTTTTTTCAACACGGTTATTGGCCTCATCTTGTGGCAGAAGAGTTGGTACATTTTTTGCGCAAAGAATCAGCCTGGCTGTTCAGCGTGAACATACTGTCAGTATTCTTAGCACCATTCCACACGGAATAGTAGTTTAATTAGGCTAGCTAATATTAAGTACCTAGTTACGTTTTATTGTAACTTTGATAAAAAGTCTGGTGTTCGAAATTGAAATTGCACATTTTAGGTAGGTATTTTCCCCCTTTTTTACTTAAACTAAACGTTTAAGTAAAAAAGGGGGAAAATCGGGGGTTTGAAATTTCAAATCATTCATCATCATCATATCATATACGAAAGGCCTGTGTTCTACATTAACACAAACAGACTTTTATTTATTTTTATATAAAATAGTTTTTCATTAATCGGGCATAATGTCGAAAGAAATATCGTTCCCCCCCTTATCTCCGAAGTTTACCAATTGAAAAATCAGAAATAATTATGGTCAATATAAGTTCATGTATATTTTACAGGAAAAATAAAACCAACCTTCTAACTAGCACAGTTTTTTTGATATTGACAATAAACCTCTACAAACAAAGTTAACAATTAATTAAAAAAACTTAGATGTTATCGTTATACTTTTACTGCTGGAAGACGGGACCCTCGGTGAGCGAGTCCAACTCTCGCTTGGCCGGTTTTTTTAATTATATTTTGAGAGTCATTCGACAATATGGCTCTGTACGAAATCTTTTCTCAAACATTAATTAATTATTATTTATGGTTCCATGGCTACAACATAAAGGCGAGTGAAATTGAACTGCCATAAAAATGGTTTAGAATCCTTGACAATCGGATTCGGGAAGGCTTTGCATAGAAATTAATTTATTTCTAAGATCAAAAGGGCCGCGGTTATGACGGCAGCGATCCTTATCGTTCTAACGAGGACTTTGACTAAAACTGGGCGTAGAGCATTTCCTATAGGTCTCATTGAAATCATAACTCTCGTTGCTCTGACGGTAGTGATTCTTTCCTTTCAATACATGATGTTGGAAAACCTCTTTAGTTTTAGAACTCTAAGTTTTTAACCTACTTCAAAAAAGGAGGAGGTTCTCAATTCATCGGAATCTTTTTATTTTATTTATTTTTTATGTATGTTCACCGAGTACTCGAAGACGCCTGAACAGATTTGGAAAATTCTTTTTATGTTTGAAAGGGTATTTCCCACGGGACCACATTTAAATTTTAACGAAATCAGTCCAGCTGTTTTAAAAAAATCAACAATCATACTAATATTATAAATGCGAAAGTGTGTTTGTTTGTTGGTTTGTCCTTCAATCATGCTGCAACAGAGCTACGGATCGACGTGATTTTTGGCATGCGTATAGTTGAGGACCTGGAGAGTGACATAGGCTTCTTTTTATCCCGGAAAATCAAAGAGTTCCCGAGGGATTTTAAAAACTAAATACACGCGGATGAAGTCACGGGCATCAGCTAGTAAATTATACACTTTGTAGTGTAGTAGCACAAGTAGCTAGTAAATTATATACTTTGAAGTCGGTTTTTTAAAAAGAATTTTGTATGTTAAATCATTTAATATTGAATAAATTGCATTTAAATTTCAGGTAATGAAAGTGGCTTAACGGCCTGCTGTACATTTTCATCCATTTTTCTCTATCCTTAGCTTTCCTCTTTCAAGAAGCTAACTTTCCCATTTTCTTCCAATCCTGCCACCTTTTTCTGGGTACCTTCCCTTTAACCTTTATGGCTGTGGTATAATTTGGAGAACACTGACCCCGCTTTTATTGGCATCCATTAAATGTGCTTCGTGTCTTGCTATGCAAGGTTTTGCTCATAATGGCCAAGTTTGGTAGGCGTACCTATTGGTCATCACTAGGTGGATTGATGACATCAGACGAATAGCAGATAGCTCCTGGATACAGGCGGTGTTAGACCAAGGCATGTGGAAGTCTATGCAAGACACCTGTATCTAGCTGCGGACATCTATAAGTTGATAAAGAAGAAGAAAAAGAAATGTGCCTGAGCCTTCACGGAACTCAGAAGTTGTGATTTACAATGCCTCACAATTATATTAAGCTGTAGTAGCTCACAGTTCTAGAGATTCATTGTGAGAAAAGCAGTGATAGCCCAGTGGTTAGGACTGCGGTCTATTCGGGGGGCCGCAGGTTCGAGCCCGGGCTCGACCCGATCTCCGACTTTTCATAGTTATGTGCGTTTGCATTTACATACATGCTTCAACGGTGTAGGAAAACATCGTGAGGAAAACTGCACGCCTGAGAGTTCTTCATAATGTTCTGAAAGGTGTGTGAATAGAATAGAATAGAAATGTTTTTATTTTAATAAACTTTTTTACAAGTGCTTTTGAATCGTCGATGAGTCTACCACTGGTTCGGAAATTTCGGAATGCCGTTCCTGCCGAGAAGAACCAGCAAGAAACTTGGCAGTTTTCAAAACAAGTTTACAATACAATAGATATTATGCTATGTATGCAGTGTTTCCACAATGAGGGGAAGTTCCACAAAATTCCACAACAAAGTTCCACAAAAACATACCTAATTATACCTAATTATAATTCAACACATGTTAAGACGGGCAGACAGAAAGTAGCCAAATTCCCGCCGGTGGAACACGTTCACGAGCATGACGTCTGACCCAGCCATTGCTTCGCTCAATCATGTTTGAGGTGAAGTGTTCCAATTCGCATTGAGCCAGCTTGGTGGAGTATGGCCTTCCCTTCTCTGAACCTGCGCTCAGTAGCGAGACGTCAATGGGTTGCTCATGATGATGATGATTGTGGTTAAAACTATCTTAATCTTTTGCAGGTCCGTCTTCACGAGAAAATGCTCAAAGATCAAGCTAAGAAGATGAACGTCAAGTCGCTGGCTGCGGGCAAGGACGACGCCGGCAAGAGTGTGGAGATCAGGATCGCTAAGGTCGCCTTCACCATCTTCTTCCTGTTCGTGTGCGCGTGGACGCCCTACGCTTTCGTCGCCATGATAGGGGCTTTTGGTGACAGGTAATATCGACGAATCCAGATACTATAATAAATGCGAAATTGACTGCCTCTTTGGTTTAGTCCAGGGATTCCCAAAGCGGTCGATATCGACCGCTTGGGGTGGAAATCGGATTCCCAGTGGTCGACATAAAAGAAAACTGATTTTGGGTGTCGACGAGGTCTAAAAATCGACCCCTATTAATTAACACAAGTTCTTATTTGAAACTTTCAAGATACTGTATAAAGTTGTGTTACGTGTACCAACTTGTTATAAGAATGACTAATATTTTAGAAGGAAGTATCATTGTTGTACTTTGGTTATAGGCGGTCTGAGGTATCAGTTCATTGGGTCTCTTGCCCAAAATAGTTTGGGAATCCCTGGTCTAGTCACTAGACTCTAAATCTAGTGGTTAGCATGTCCAACTGCAGATGACGAGGTCCCGGGTTCGATTTCCGGGTCGCGCCAAAAAATATGCTGGGTTCTTCTATCAAGAAATTCTCAAGTAGCTACTAGCCTGAAGCTTGGAAGTTGGTGGTGTGTCACCCCCGTGCCTCGACGAGCAAGTAGGTAAAGCCTTCGGTCCCGCACCTGATCTCCCTCCGGTACTATCCGATTTTGGTTTCCTATGTCGGTAGCTATGAGAGTGAGGGAATAAAGAGTGCACCTGTGTTTGCGCACACACTTGTGCACTTTAATATCTCCCGCGCAGATGGATAATCTCTGTCGAGAATCGGTCGGGAGGGCATTATTATAAATGCGAAAGTATGTATCTCCTACGGTATGTAACTTTTTCCTGCCTTAAGTGATGTACCAACTGATTTCATCCATAGACATTACGGAGATACCTAATTTGCATTCTGAGACGAAATATAAGACATAGTTTTTAAAATTTAGTAATCCTTTCTTTTACATAGTTATTAGTTAAATGTAAGTATGTGTATGTAGATTTTAGTAGGCAAATCTAGATGCTTTAGTAGCAAGGTGCCAACCCTGAAATGAGAAAAAAATGCAAATCTACCGGGCTACCGGCTCACATGAGTTCCGAAAAAAACTTAGAAAAAATATGGAAATAAAGAAAGCCGGTGTTTCCATTAACTTTATCGTGCTTTAAGTTGTATGTTATAAATATGGCACCTCTATATAGCACGTTTGACGTTAAACTGGAAACATATAACTTGAATCTAAATTGACTGAATAAAAAAATTACTAAGAAAAACAATGTGATAAAAAGAATTGTGTCTTTAAAATTCAAAAATGGTGATTTTTTTAACAGTTTTATTTGTTTGTGGAAAATTGCATTAAGGAATTATTTTCTGGCAATGGCAGACGGCAGTTAAAATTGTGTTTTACATATTGTGTTTTATTACTGCTATTATCATTTATTATTTATTTATATCTTATAATACGTCTATGGTTTATATGCAGGAGTCTACTAACACCAGTCGCGACGATGATCCCTGCGGTGTGTGCGAAGACTGTGTCCTGCATAGACCCATGGGTGTACGCGATCAACCACCCCAGATACCGGTGAGTACGAGAATAAGGCATTAACAACATCCAATCTATTTTACGGTACGTTTATGCACACGCGCCGCGGTGCCCACCGCATGCGCGCGCCGCCGCGTTCAACGCAAACGCTTCTGTCTCATACTTGGCCATATTATTATGTTTGAGTTAACCGCGCGATACGACGCACCACGCGCCGCGCGTGTGCATAAACGTACCCTTATTCGTTCGGCACATGATGTCAGGAACCGAAAGACGCTCGCTCTCTAAAACGCAGCGTTGGAGTCTCCAACGCTGCGTTTTAGATCCAGCATTAGTCTCCAACTTGACCCCTACTAGGTGAACGGACCATCTCAAGCGAGTCCCTGCCAGCTGGATACAAGTGACCCAAGATCGTGATCTGTGGCGATTTTTGCAAGACATTCTTATCCAGAATCAATCGGCAAAGTCAATCGGCAAGGACGTAGCTAGGATTTGGTTCAATCCTTCCTAAAAACGCCAACAAAAATGATTAGATGAATTATTATGTATTAACAAAATATTTATTTGTGCAAGTAGCTAACATTATGGGAAAAACATGCTGTTTACTTAACGTATCTATAATAAGTCATGTCGTTACGTACTAAAACCCTGCGACACACCTACCTGGCGCAAGGCCGTTGTCTGTTAGTTTGTTGACATTTAATCTACCCAAGATTGCCAATTTGGCAGCCCTTTACTAGTTTCAGCTAAATTACTTCGTCTTATCACATAGACCCTTTAGCCGTACTTAATGCTTAAATTCTCGTCTAGTACCTACTTACTTTCACCTTAATTTTCGAGTACCAAGGAGCTACGCTTTTCAAACTTAGCAAGTTGCTACGATGCTCGTAGCCTTTCAATTTTTAATCAAACTTTGAACGTAGCGTGGACGAGATTATTATTAACTAGATGAGAAATTATATAATTTCCGCAGGAACTCTTTAATCTAAATTTACCGGGATAAAATGTAGCCTGTGTGTTCCCTGTTCATCCTGAGTATGAACTATCTCCATCCCAAACACCTAATTCGGTTCATTCGTTGTGGCGCGAAGGAGTAACAAACATCAATCAATCCATCCAACTTTCGCATTTATAATTTATATTTAGGGTCGTTGGCACTAACGTAAAATAAGTCCCGTGCGTATTTTAAAAGCATTTTCAATACAAAAACTGTCAGAACGCCCAATTTCTTCCTCGGTAAAACGACACTCGACGTTGGTGAAATCGGCCATAAGTAGGATATGGACTGAATGAATGTTTATCTTTGTCCCAGGGCGGAACTACAGAAGCGAGTGCCCTGGATGGGAGTCCGGGAGCAAGACCCAGACAGCGTGTCCACATCCAGCGGGGCGACTGCGCAGACGCATAACGCGGCCGAAGCGTGAACCCACGACCCAGCGAACTGACTGCTTCCAACTCACTACCATACATGTGCCTAATTCCGGACAAAATTCGACCAATATGCTCGTAATAACTGCGATATTTTACAGATGTAAACTGTTAAACCTTCCTACAGATCATTACGTGAAGGAAACCCGCCTTCCTTAAAACCTACCTTCATATCTTTATTTGAAGAATGGTTTACGAGGGCTACGAGGTATCATTGATCCAGGTAAGGGCTAAACCGCCATCCTAAGATGCTACTCACTACATAAATAATGAGAAATACTCGTACTATATCAATGTACGAAAATCCATAGACTTTTTCAAATTCCTAAAAATCGGGAAACGCATTGGCGGTTTTCCTCGGTGCTGCAAATGATGGGCAGCCGTAGTCACTTAACATTAGGTGACCCGCCTAATTTGAGAAACAGAAATGTCAGCTATTATTCAGCTAAGAATATTCAGCTATTTATACAAATTGACTAGATTACAACTCTAGTAAACTGAAATACATAAATCTGTAGGGTAGGTTCGGTTCGGTTTCAAGATTCAAATATTGCTGTTATCAACTTTTTGGGAATTTCTCCAGGATTACAGACCTGTATGGTAGAGGCTTTAATCACTTACGGACCAATCTTTTGTATAGTTAACTAGTTTTTAAGGAAACGACACAATCAAAGTATATACCTAAATACCTACCTGCTTACGTAGCAGCTTGTGGTCTTTGCTTGTGTCGGATTAAAATACCTAAGGGAAAGGTATAATAACGAAATATGCATGAAGTTGGACTCTGATTTATTTTCATACTCTGACAATAATAAACAACTTGTTTAAAAAACGAGATGTATTTAGATTAGATCGTTTTTACATTACCTAGGTATATAAATGGACGCTCGTGTATAATTTTTTTATTATTTTAAACTTAGTGTTTGAGCGATCAGTTAAGTATACCTTGTGGAAAAGCGTTCTTTTTGTAATACTTTTTGTGACGAAACGAAAATTAAAAAAAAAAATGAAAAAAAATCGAACCCTTATCGACGACTCTGGCAAGTATGGCTTTCTAAACGGAATAAAGATTAAAAATATTTTGCAGTACCTTTTCCTTTTATTTAATAACTACCTACCTTTAAGATTAAATTATTTAGGTAGGATTTAATTATCTATATTAAATAATATCTACCTGCTTTTTTACTAAGGCCTGCTTACAGAAACAGAGTTACAATAGTTGCTGCTTTGACAGATATTTCGTATATATTAAGTATACCTACTTATACAAAAAATGCCTTGGTACCTAATTGATAAACTCTTGCTCAGATGTTATATTCCATTCATGAAAAAGTTAGTAAGCCTACCTATTATTTGTATATGTTACGGTAAATGTGATTAATTGAAAATTATTAATAATTACCGATCATTATTAATAATTAGCAAGATTGATGGTAAAAGTAATAAATTATTCACTTTTTTGGGTGATTATTAATAATTATATCTTACTCTTGGTAAATTTAATAAATTTTTAAAAATAACATTCGCTTAAAGGTAAACCGTCGTAAACTTGGCCATCGCGATGATCTAATAGGGTGGGTGATGTGTCCGGGTATTCACGATGCGATGGAATTACCGACTTAAGATCGAAAAATATCATGTATGTCGGCGAAGTGGTCTCGCCAGTGTTTTTAAGAGGAGCAGAATCGTTGACCTCACATGGGTCACCGATTCTGCCATCACTATCCATTTTAACGAAAGTCAATATCTAAAGCGAAAGCTAATTCAAAATAGGAAATCAAAGTTAATTATCCTAATATTTAAATCCATAATAATAAAATAAGTAGGTAGTTTTAAAATTACAACTTGTCTCGACTTGGCTCGATACCCACAAAAGGAACTAAAAGAAACACCACGCTATTTTTAGGCGTTGATTATAATTTGAACGAAAACACCGTAAGTTCACTTATCACGATCTGTTTTTATTACAATAGTTTAAGCTAGGAAAATTCCACAATGAATTTACAAGTTAGTTTTTAATAATTAAATCGTCTTATCCAAAAATATTGCAAGTAACAATTTCAACTCAAAAGCACTGAAAACTAAACTACAAAATGAAGCCTAGGTATAACCTAGACTTCTGATTTTATTGAATACTCAAATCGACAAGAGTTTCCCCTTACAACCTATCGCTGGCAAGTGCCCAAAAATTAATGTGAAAAATACGCCATCTTAATCGAATGCAAGCTGCGTGAGCCCTCCCACGTGCTTTGCTCCTATTGGTCGGGCGGCATTGCATTCGATTGGATGGTAACAGTCATGTTAAGTGCTTACTTATTTAATAGACGAGTAAATAATAGTTTAAACACATAGAAATTACTTCTAAAATCATTCTAATAATTAAACATTAATTTTACAACAATTCGGATAGCAAAATCTTTACATGAAAATAATTAGGAAACAAACAAGACGCAATCATGACAAATTGCTTACTTATTTAATGGACGAGTAAATAATAGTTTAAACACATAAAAATGACTTCTAAAATCATCATAATAATTAAGCATTAATTTTACAGCAATTTGGATAGCAAAATCTTTACATGAAGATAATTAGGAAAAAAAAAAGAACTTACACCAAAAACTCGTCCTTTTTAAAGTAATTTAACTATTCCTTCACTTGTTTTGCACAATTTGGATATTAATAATAAGATTAAATTTAAGCTTAATTAATTAATAATAAAAATCGGGGAGAATGGTTTAAAGGTTGAAGCCCGTCTAGCCTCCGCGGCGACACGGCCATACTGCATGCGATGCGTGCCCTGCAGCGCCTCGTTATACAGGTTAAGTTCTGTAGACAAAGAAATTAGCTTTGAGGCAAGGGCACTTCCACAGTGAACCTAAGCCTATAGATTCCAAGGGACTTTTTTTGTAAGTAAGACTTTTGCTAGTTAGGATTTCCTTAAGCTAAGGAAAATCCAAGGCAATAAAGCATTGAAGCATATGTCATGGTTAAATTTGAAAATTTTTGCATATTGACACTGCTCGCTACAAGCGACGGCAGAGTAAAATAAAAACAATTTTGTAACTGTTCACTCTACATGAACACAGTTAAATAAATAAACTATTTGCACATACCACATGACATTAAAGATAAGTAAATAAGTCATTTTCATGCAATGTGTAACTGCTCATTCCACATGACAACAGTTAATTAAGTGACTTCATATATTGTGTAACTGCTCATTCCACATGACAACAGTCAAATCAGTAAATCATTATCAGTATAACTGCTCATTCCACATGACAACAGTCAAATTATTATTATTATTATTGTTTTTTTTTTTTTTTTTTTCTTGTTTAACACACAAGACACTGCTCATAATTTTCATATGAATACAGTTATATGTAGTGTTAAAGGGTAGGATGTGAGGGGGACAGGTCCACGAAGAAGGCTCTAAAAGAAGGAAGAAAGGCTGGGGAGTTGGGAAGGTCGATGCTGTGCTCTAAGCGGTCCTGAACGCCGTGGTACACAGGGGACATTTTATTCTTTTCGGATAGGGTTAACTATTGAACGGCTCCACACGTCAATAGTTATTTTTAATAAGTTGGTCGTTGATCGGCTCCACACGTCAACGTACATCTTTTGTTTATTATTATTATTATTATTTTTTTTTTTTGTAACAGTCACAGTCAAAGTAAAGTCAGAGTTATAGTCAAAAATATCAAGTTAATAGTAATAATTAAAATTATGTCATGTGCTATGTGTTTTAATAATTAATTGCTGTTTGAAAAGAAAGTAATACGCTCACCGAGTGTAAGATCCAGATGACTTAAGCAGTCTGCTCAGCAGCAGCCGCAGGTGATGCAGCCAAGGGATGCGAGACCGTAGCAATCCCGGAAGGCCCAGGCTGCTGATCATTTTGAGGCGACACGGCCGCCTGAAGGGTTGCGCCTGGTTGTGGGGCGCGTCGTAATTGATCATGGGCAACTTTGCGGGGGCGCCCATGGTGTCCGACGACCTTCTTCACCAAGTATCGGTCGTTCTCAAGCACTCTGAAAACTTCATAAGGCTCGCTAAATCTGAGATCGAGCGAGGTTTGGTTTCTGGGATTGTTTTTAATCAACACAAAGTCCCCTCGTTGGAAATTATGGATTCTTGCCCGCCCTTTATCAAACCTTGCTTTATCTTTGGCAGACGCTTCGGTCATCCTCCGCTGAACGTGAGCATGTAATGCTTCCATATCTATGGAGACGTTATCAAAGTTGACCAGGTTTAGGAGTTCCGGTGGTACACAGTTTTGACGACGTGTAAGGAGTGTAAGTGGGGCTGTGCCAGTCGTTCTATGAACAGTGCAATTAAAAGCCAATTGTAAACTTTCTAAAGCTGTGTGCCATTCCGGAGTCTCATAGTTTTTGATCATGATTAAGCCGTTTTTCAGTGTCGCCATTACTCGCTCCACTTGACCATTTGCTCTACTCACACCAGGGGCTATAACGTGAAGTTCAATACCAAAACTGTCGCAGTATTTCTTGTATTCCCCTAGGAACTCGCGTCCTCCGTCCACTATGATCTGCCTTGGGGCTCCGAATAGATGAATGACCTGCTCCAAGGCAGCCAGAGAGCTGTGTTGGCTTTTATCATTAGTATAACGTAAGAGTACATACTTTGTATATGCGTCGATTGTCACAACGACGTATTCCTGGTCTTCAGGGCTGCCAAGCTTCCCGGTGATGTCCATGTGGATGACTTCAAATGCGACCGTTGGTTTCATTATGGGATGAAGCGTTACCTGTGTGGCTCCTGAAGTTTGTTTTGATGTTTTGCACACCACACAGTTGTCCACAAATTCTCGAACTACGGAGTTCATCTTATCAAAATGGTATGTCTCTTTAATTTTATGAAGAGTCTTCTCCCAGCCTGGATGTTTGAGAGCATTATGGTAAGTATTGATCAGGCTCCACTGAAAAGACTTTGGCACAACTATTAATTTTAGCATCCCCAGGATCGGGTCTGCATTTTTGTACTTAAGGACATTACCTTCGAGCAGATACCCCTGGATATCCTCTCCATTATAAAGAGAGTCGATGATAGGGCGAAGTTGAGCATCGCGACGCTGTTCGACGTTGATCCACTCGACATTCCTCGTCATGACGTTAACAGTTATGGGTCTTGGGTTTCTGCTAAAGAAGTCTGCATGCTGCATACGCTCGCCCTTCCTGTATTCAATGCCAAAGTCGAAATTCTGTAGGTACGCCCACCATCGATGAATGCGGGGTAACAAATCCTGTTTGTGCTTTGAAGCCTTCAGTGCATTGCAATCAGTTATTACTGTGAACTTCCGCCCGTAGAGAAAATGCCGGAAGTGTTTGATTGCACGCACAACAGCTAGCGTTTCGAGCTCGTAGGAGTGATACCTGCTTTCAGCGTCCGTAGTGCGCATGCTGAAGTATGCAATCGCATGCTGACGACCATTGATGATCTGGATTAACACAGCCCCGAGGCCAAGGCTGCTGGCGTCGGTGTATAATTCAATCGGCTCACCTTCTTGAAATATTGTGAGGACTGGTGCGGAAGAAAGATGGTGGATTACCTTTTGACGTGCTTCTTCGTGTTCGTGAGTCCACTGCCATTTAGCACCCTTCTTAGTCAAATTGTACAGGGGAATCATTATTCGTGCGAAGTCAGGAATAAATCTTCGGAAAAATCCGGCTAAACCGTTAAACTGACGGAGTTGTTTAACCGTAGTCGGAGCAGGGGCTTTTAGTAGAGCTTCAACCTTTTTGGGACTAGGACGAACTTGTCCATCCTCTATTACATTGCCAAGGTACTCAATCGATCTTTTAAAGAACATACATTTATCGATGTTAATTGAAAACCCTGAATCGCGTAGGGCGATCAAGATTCTTTCTACATTTGAAAGGCCATTCGAGAAATTTTTACATTTACTTATTACATCGTCAATATAGACCTGAGCTACGCTACTAAGAGGATCATTATTGGCACTTCCGATATTTAAAAGGGGCCCTAATGCACGATTTATGCACCTCTGATACACAGCAGGTGCATTACAGAGGCCGAAAGGCATCGTGAGGTATTCGTATAACCCATCTGGGGTAACAAAGGCGGTTTTCTCAACAGAGGAAGCAGAGATCGGGATTTGGTGGAATCCTGATGCCATATCAAGTGTAGTAAAATATTTCCCCCCAGCTAGTTGGTTGATCTGATCCCCGATCAAAGGAAGAGGGTAATGATCGCGGATTGTATTTGAGTTTAATTCGCGATAATCCACGCACATGCGATCATTTCCGTCTTTCTTTTTCACTAGGATAATCGGACTGGAATATGGGGATTTACTTTCCCGAACGATGTTATTTTCGATTAACTCATTAACAATCTCCTTAACCTTTTCACGCTCAACTGGACTCAACCGATAAGGCCTTCGTTCAACATATTTATCCGGATTTTTTAAACGAATTTCTAATTCACCGGTGTTAACGCGAGATTTTGAAAAACCACGAGTGAAAAGATGGGCATAATTATTTAGCAAGCTTAATAATTGATTAACCTCAGATTCGTCAATAAGATCATGATTTAGGTTTTCAAAAATCGGACTATTATTTCTTAATTGCATAACACGACGTTGAGGTATCAAAGTTGCGCTATTTTGTGTAACGATTACACTTAGACCAGTTTCAAACAACAAATTTGCCCCAATTAGTACATCTGATGTCATTTCATAATCAGCCAGAACATGGAATAGGATTTCTACGTTAACATTATCAATGACACAAATTGCCGTTAAAGTACTCATGGAAATAACCGGAAATGAACCTATTCCTTGTAAACAATTAACCGTTTCATTTCTACGTCCGGGTAGTTTGCTAGCAACGGATTCGCGCATCAAAGAGCATTCAGCGCCACTATCAAACACAGTGTTCAAAACCATATTACCAATTCTAATGTGCATGGTATTTAAATTTGATTTAGCTTTAAACACCGTGTTAACGTTAGAGTTAATCTGTCTTTCGCGACGGAAACAGGTCTGAAAACTATGTCCCGGCCTGTTACAAAATGAGCAGAATTTATTACTGTTGTTGTTCGGCGTAACTGGTGATGATGACGTTGCAAGTGGTTTACTGATTGAACTACTTGACGCGGTTTTGAATCGGCATTTGAATGAATCGTGTCCCGGCTTTTTACAAAATTCACAGAAAGAATTGTTTCGATTATCAAGTGAAAATTTCGAACGCTTATTTGGGGGCTGGTTTAAACTATTCGACTGGTTAGGCCGTTTAGCGCGAATAGAGGAAGCAACAGAAATTAATTCTGGCACCGAAGTAGCGCGCACATTCATTAAATCAATTCTTAGGTGAGTGATGAGCATCACTCACCGTTCCGATGACTGCTTCGACGGCATCGCTGTTATCAAGTTTATCCTTAGTGATCCGTCGCCAAAGAAGCCAGGAACGCGTCAGGAACTCCGCTATATCTTTGGAGGAATTATAAACATGCTCTCTAAACCTGAGTATGTCCCGCGAGTAGCGAGTTTCCGGCTCGAACGTAGTGATGATGACTTGACGCAGCTCCTCCCACGTAGATGTAGTAACTAGCCAGTTGTCTGCCCAGATATTAGCACGCCCTTTTAGTAAGCTAGTCACTTTCATACGAATATCGTAATCACTAAGCTGATAATTATTTTTAGCTGTAGAAATATGATCACACCACTCACGTACTCCCACGTTACCGTCCGGGTCGTAGGAAGGCAGGAAAACGTCCGTTATCTTCACTTTGTCACCTGGTTGCCGCAGCAGTCGCTCGCTCATGCTCTGCATCATGGTCACCATGTGTGTGAAGAACTCGGGCGGGATGGCGCCCGCCTGCAGCGGCTGCGGCGGCAGGGCTGCACTCGTGCTCTGCATCGTCTGCGCTGGTACACTTGGGCCAGGCGCGCAATCGGACGGCGCCCCTGGGTCCACATCGTTGGGGCCAGGATCTGAAACATACTGAGCGGCAGAAAGGGATCGCTGGAGCGATCCCACTTCTGATGTCGGCGAAGTGGTCTCGCCAGTGTTTTTAAGAGGAGCAGAATCGTTGACCTCACATGGGTCACCGATTCTGCGATCACTATCCATTTTAACGAAAGTCAATATCTAAAGCGAAAGCTAATTCAAAATAGGAAATCAAAGTTAATTATCCTAATATTTAAATCCATAATAATAAAATAAGTAGGTAGTTTTAAAATTACAACTTGTCTCGACTTGGCTCGATACCCACAAAAGGAACTAAAAGAAACACCACGCTATTTTTAGGCGTTGATTATAATTTGAACGAAAACACCGTAAGTTCACTTATCACGATCTGTTTTTATTACAATAGTTTAAGCTAGGAAAATTCCACAATGAATTTACAAGTTAGTTTTTAATAATTAAATCGTCTTATCCAAAAATATTGCAAGTAACAATTTCAACTCAAAAGCACTGAAAACTAAACTACAAAATGAAGCCTAGGTATAACCTAGACTTCTGATTTTATTGAATACTCAAATCGACAAGAGTTTCCCCTTACAACCTATCGCTGGCAAGTGCCCAAAAATTAATGTGAAAAATACGCCATCTTAATCGAATGCAAGCTGCGTGAGCCCTCCCACGTGCTTTGCTCCTATTGGTCGGGCGGCATTGCATTCGATTGGATGGTAACAGTCATGTTAAGTGCTTACTTATTTAATAGACGAGTAAATAATAGTTTAAACACATAGAAATTACTTCTAAAATCATTCTAATAATTAAACATTAATTTTACAACAATTCGGATAGCAAAATCTTTACATGAAAATAATTAGGAAACAAACAAGACGCAATCATGACAAATTGCTTACTTATTTAATGGACGAGTAAATAATAGTTTAAACACATAAAAATGACTTCTAAAATCATCATAATAATTAAGCATTAATTTTACAGCAATTTGGATAGCAAAATCTTTACATGAAGATAATTAGGAAACAAACAAGTACTTACACCAAAAACTCGTCCTTTTTAAAGTAATTTAACTATTCCTTCACTTGTTTTGCACAATTTGGATATTAATAATAAGATTAAATTTAAGCTTAATTAATTAATAATAAAAATCGGGGAGAATGGTTTAAAGGTTGAAGCCCGTCTAGCCTCCGCGGCGACATGTATGTAACATGATATTTTTTTAACAAATGCATTATTTTATTCTATTAGAACTAAATATATGTATTAAAACTAAACCGAGTATAATATTCTAATAGTGATCTAATGAACAAACTAAAATAAAAATTTAAACAAGGGTCTTCATTATTTTTTATTCGCTTAGGATTGAGGAGCTATAACCTAGAGCTCCATGATGTAGTCTATGCTTAGTGGCAACAGTATCAATTCGTAATCGACAATTCCTAAATCCCCGCAGTGTGGGTGGGCAGTACCCTGCAGCATCAGGATTGCGGAGCTATAACCTAGAGCTCCATGATGTAGTCTATGCTTAGTGGCAACAATATCAATTCGTAATCGACAATTCCTAAATCCCCGTAGTTTGGGTGGGCAGTACCCTGCAGCATCAGGATTGAGGAGCTATAACCTAGAGCTCCATGATGTAGTTTATGCTTAGTGGCTCGGTCCCTATCCGAAATATCGTTGGTATTTTCTAATAGGTCTAGATACGAGGAGTCAAAATATTGCCTTTGGGCGGCACCATTAGGACCACCCGTATATACTTGCATCTGGAAATCCTTACTGTTAACTGAGTTGGCCACTTTTATAACCACCCAGAAATGCTTTTACCCGGAAATCCTTACTGTAAGTTAGGTTCATCACAGCTTTCGTTGTTATTTTTTTTATGACAACGTAGGAATACTTGCACCCGAAAATCCTTACTGTTGGTGAGGTTAAAGGTGGCTGGAGAAAGGAGTCGGGTGGGGTTTAGAGGGTTTTTCAGACTGTTTCTCGTTTGTTTTATCACTTTTACCAAAGACAACAGTTATATATTAATAATAACTGATAAAAGTGATGAATTTCATAGTATTTATCAAATTTACCAAATGGTGAGGTAATTATTAATAATTACCGAAAATTATTAATAATTATCACATTTATCACATTTGCCGTAACATATATACTTACCTAGATATATTTCAAAAACCTATGCGACTACCTATTCATTAAGTACCTAACCGTTTATACCCAACAGGTACCTATGCAACTATTCATTATGAAACCATTTATAGTCATTCTCACAAAAAATATTCTGAGCAATATCATTTTCACATTGTGTAGAGAACATTGACTTGCAAATAGCTGGAAACGTAGCAAAGCGGCTTAAATCGAGGCCCCTTTATAGAGGAAATCGCTGGCCACTCTAATGAACTTTAAGAGCTCGATATCGATAGACTTCTTACGATATCATTCACTTAAAAGCAATCCTTGTTTTGAAACTAATGGGCCTTAAGAAAACGGTTGCCTACCTAAGTAAGTAGGTAACTATGCTTTTTCTGAGTTTTTGATTTTCAGTCTACTAATAGGTAACCATTTAACCAATCTTATAAGCAGTGATAGCCTAGTGGTTACGACCGTGGTCTCCTATTCGGGGGGTCGCAGGTTCGATCCCGGGTACCTATGATTTTTCGAAGTTAAGTGCGTTTAAGAAATTAAATATCACATGCTTCAACGGTGAAGGAAAACATCGTGAGGAAACCTGCACACCTGAGAGTTCTCCATAATGTTCTCGAAGGTGTGTGAAGTCCGCCAATTCGCATGGGGCCAGCGCGGTGGACTATGACCTATAACCCTTCTCTGAGAGGAGACCTCGCTCAGTAGTGAGCCGATGATGGGTTGATAATGATGATGATGATAACCAATCTACCCTTTTTGGGGGGAATTCTCAATATTGTTAAGGCCAATAGCTTAGTATTAGGTATGCTCAAGACAACCACTGAATCGATCAAGACGAGATTTGACACGGAAATACCTACATAGTCAACAACTCGGAAACGGAAATAGATACTTTTACCACGAGATATATCACAAAAGATAAAAAACAAAAAGTGGGATTTTTCGAAACGAAAATCCACGCGGTCGAATTTCCCAGCTTAAGTTAAGTAAACTTGGTAAGGAGGTCCTTAAATATTTTCATAACTTCGCAAGCGTCCTCAAAAAGTAAAGCCGACTGTTGACCCTAATCTTCTTGTTAAGTTGAGAAATGAGAAGTTAGCCAAACTCATTAGACGCTAGTTGCCATAAGTCTCGAGGTTGGAACGTAAATACGTCGCTTTGAACCCGCGAGCTTTGTTTGACATACGACCGGCGCCCGCTTATGAATTCCTAGAAGTGTATCTATAGACATACCAACCCGCAACTCCAGTCTCCCACACAAGTCGGCAACGGACTTTTGTAGATCTCTAGCGTAGCTTTCGTAGCAGCTCGTAGTGTAGACATACCTACTGGTTGACTACTTATTTTAGTTACCCACTGACTCAGTAGTCAGCCCTTTCGAATCACAGCACTCTCGTTACTGAAATTTATCATCCCTCTAACTCACTCTCGCATAGTGAGAGTGAGTGAGACTGAGCTGTCAAAAAGAAAATAAACGGTTGGATGGACATGGTTATAGGTATACCTGCACTAGTGATGTGAAACGGTTTTAAAAAAACCTAAAAAATACCGGTTTTCGTAAAAACCGATAAACACCGGTGTTCTTTTACTGAAACCGAATATTTTTCTCTCTCTACTTTGATCTCGCGGGGATGCTCGCACTGTTCGAAGACAGATTTTGGACGAGAAGACATCTCGGAGCTTCCCGAACACTGCCCAGCCGAGTTGGATTCGATTTGATCTCTTTCTAGAAATTGAACCTACCTAGCTTGCAGAGTTGTACAAAATAGTTTAAGAAATGTACTAAAATACAAAATGCAAATACTTTTTTGATCGACCTATTTCAAATGCAAAATACCAAATAGTGTTTTGTATTTCGGCTTGGCTCGGCTCGGCTCGGCTAGGCTTGGCTCGGCTCGGTTCGGCTCAGGTCGGCTCGGCTCGGCTAGGCTCGGCACGGCTCGTCTCGTCTCGTCTTAACTTGTCTTGTTGTTGTATTGTGTTGTTGATTACAAGCATGCTTTGGTATAAATACGGGTAGCATGCCTTGCGTTTCATTGTCGCTCGAGACGTCGGACCGTTCGGAGCTCGGCTCGGCACGGCTCGGCTCGGCTCGGCTCGCCTGGCTCGGTTCGGCTAGGCTCGGCACGGCTCGTCTCGTCTCGTCTTAACTTGTCTTGTTGTTGTATTGTGTTGCATTGATTACAAGCATGCTTTGGTATAAATACGGGTAGCATGCCTTGCGTTTCATTCTCGCTCGAGACGTCGGACCGTTCGGAGCTCGGCTCGGCACGGATCGGATCGGATCGGCTCGGCTCGGCTCAGCTCGTCTCGTCGTAACTTGTCTTGTTGTTATATTCTGTTGCATTGATTACAAGCATGCTTTGGTATAAATACGGGTAGCATGCCTTGCGTTTCATTGTCGCTCGAGACGTCGGACCGTTCGTAGCTCGGCTTGGCACGGCTCGGCTCGGCACGGCTCGGCTCGGCTCGGTTCGGCTCGGCTCGGCTCGGCTGGCTCGGTTCGGCTAGGCTCGGCACGGCTCGTCTCGTCTCGTCTTAACTTGTCTTGTTGTTGTATTGTGTTGCATTGATTACAAGCATGCTTTGGTATAAATACGGGTAGTATGCCTTGCGTTTCATTCTCGCTCGAGACGTCGGACCGTTCGGAGCTCGGCTCGGCACGGATCGGATCGGATCGGCTCGGCTCGGCTCAGCTCGTCTCGTCGTAACTTGTCTTGTTGTTATATTATGTTGCATTGATTACAAGCATGCTTTGGTATAAATACGGGTGGCTGATGCCTTGCGTGTCATTCTCGCTCGAGACGTTGGACCGTTCGGAGGTCGGCTCAGCACGGCTCGGCTGACGCCGCTCAGCCGTGCACGTCGGAGCCTGTCGCAGCGCAAGCCACGGCGCGTCTGCGCCTCGCCTGCTGGTGCGCTGCCATGCATGTCGCAGCGTCAGCCACGGCACGACTGCGTCTCATCTGCCGGTGCACTGCCGAGCACGCAGGGGCTTGTCGCATCGCTGGCCACGGCGTGTCTGCGCCTCACCTGCTGGTGCGCTACTGAACACGCAGAGGCGTTTCGCAGAGCCGGCCACGGCGCGTCTGCGCCTCACCTGCCGGTGCGCTGCAAAGCACGCGGAGGCGTGTGTGCCAGCCACAACGCGTCTGCGCTTCACCTGCCTGTGCGCTGCCGAGCGCGTCGCAGCGCTGACCACGACGCGTCTGCGCCTCACCTGCTGGTGCGCTACTAAGCTCGCAGGGGCGTGTTGCAGCGCCGGCCACAGTGCGTCTGCGCCAAGCCTGCTGGTGTGCTGCCGAGCGCGTCGCAGCGCTGGACACGGCGCGTCTGCGCCTCACCAGCCGGTGCGCTGCCGGAACAGCACAGGCCACGGTGTATCTGCGCCTCACCTGCCGGTGCCCTGCCATGCGCTTTGGAGTGTGTGTATGCGCTGGCCATTGTGCGTCTACGTCTCACCTACCGGTGTGTTACTAAGCACGCAGAGGCGTAACGCAACGCCGGCCACGCTGCTGGTGCGCTGTCGAACACGCGGGGGCGCGTAGTAGCGCCGCCCACGGTGTTTCTGCGCCTCACCTGCTGGTGCTCTACTGGGCACGGCTCCGCTCGGCTTTGTCTTGTCTTGTTGTTGTATTGTAGTGCATTATCTTGTAGTTGTATTGTTGCACTAATTACAAGCATGCTTTTGTATAAATACGGGTGGCTGATGCCTTGCGTCTGCGTGTCATTCTTGCTCTAAATGGTGGACCGTTCGCAGTCCGACTCGGCTCAGCACGGCTCATCTGCCGGTGCGTTGCCGAGCAGGTCGGAGCTTGTCGCAGTGCCAGCCACGGCGCGTCTGCGCCTCACCTGCTGGTGCGCTGTCGAACACGCAGAGGCGTATCGCAGCGTCGGCCACGGCGCGTCTGCGCCTCACCTGCTGGTGCGCTGCTGAGCACGTCTTTGCACAGCGCCGGCCACGATGCATCTGCGCCTCACATGCTGGTGCACTGCAGTGCGCAATTGAGCGTGTCGCAGCGCTAGCCACGGCACGTCTGCGCCTCACCAGCCGATGCGCTGCCGAGCACGCAGGGGCATGTCTCAGCGTCGGCCACGGTGCATCTGCGCCTCACCTGCTGGTGCGCTGCAGTGCGCAATGGAGCGTGTCGCAGCGCTGGCTACGGCGCGTCTGCGCCTTACCTGCTGGTGCGTTGCCGAGCGTATGGGAGCGCAGAGCCGACAACGGCTCGTCTGCGCCTAACCTGCTCGTGCGCTGCTAAACGCGTCGAAGCGCAGCGCCGACCACTGTGCGTCTACGCCTCACCTACCGTTGCGTTACTGAGCACGCAGAGGACCGTCGCAACGCTGGCCACGGCGCGTCTGCGCCTCACCTGCTGGTGCGCTATCGAACACGCGGGGGCGCGTAGTAGCGCCGGCTGCGGTGTGTCTGCGCCTCACCTGCTGGTGCTCTACTGGGCACGGCTCGGCTCGGCTTTGCTCATCTAGTCTTGTCTTTTCTTGTCTTGTCTTGTTGTTGTTTTGTGGTGCATTATCTTGTAGTTGTATTGTTGCATTGATTACAAGCATGCTTTGGTATAAATACGGGTGGCTGATGCCTTGCGTCTGCGTGTCATTCTCGCTCTAGATGGTGGACCGTTCGCAGCTCGGCTCAGCACGGCTCGTCTGCCGGTGTGCTGCCGAGCAGGTCGTAGCTTGTCGCAGTGCCAGCCACGGCGCATCTGCGCCTCACCTGCTGGTGCGCTGTCGAACACGCAGAGGCGTGTCGCAGCGTCGGCCACGGCACGTCTACGACTCACCTGCCAGTGAGCTGCCGTGCGCGTTGGAGCGCGTCGCAGCACTGGCCACGGCGCGTCTGCGCCTCACCTGCTGATGCGCTGCCAAGCGCGTCGTTGCACAGCGCCGGCCACAATGCATCTGCGCCTCACATGCCGGTGCGCTGCAGTGCGCAATGGAGCATGTCGCAGCGCTGGCCATGGCACGTCTGCGCCTAACCAGCCGATGCGCTGCCGAGCACGCAGGGGCGTGTCGCAGCGTCGGCCACGGTGCGTCTGCGCCTCACCTGCTGGTGCGCTGCTGAGCACGTCGTTGCACAGCGCCGGCCACGATGCATCTGCGCCTTACATGCTGGTGCACTGCAGAGCGCAATTGAGCGTGTCGCAGCGCTAGCCACGGCACGTCTGCGCATCACCAGCCAATGCGCTGCCGAGCACGCAGGGGCGTGTCGCAGCGTCGGCCACGCCGCGTCTGCGCCTCACCTGCTGGTGCGTTGCTGAGCACGTCGTTGCATAGCGCCGACCACGATGCACCTGCGCATCACATGCTGGTGCACTGCAGTGCGCAATTGAGCGTGTCGCAGCACTAGCCACGGCACGTCTGCGCCTCACCAGCCGAGGCGCTGCCGAGCACGCAGGGGCGTGTCGCAGCGTCAGCCACGGCGCGTCTGCGCCTCACCTGCTGGTGCGCTGCTGAGCACGTCGTTGCATAGCGCCGACCACGATGCACCTGCGCCTCACATGCTGGTGCACTGCAGTGCGCAATTGAGCGTGTCGCAGCGCTGGCAACGGCGCGCCTGCGCCTCACCTGCTGGTGCGTTGCCGAGCGTATGGGAGCGTAGAGCCGACAACGGTTCGTCTGCGCCTAACCTGCTCGTGCGCTGCTGAGCGCGTCGAAGCGCAGCGCCGCCCACTGTGCGTCTAAGCCTCACCTCCCGTTGCGTTACTGAGCACGCAGAGGACCGTCGCAACGCTGGCCACGGCGCGTCTGCGCCTCACCTGCTGGTGCGCTGTCGAACACGCGGGGGCGCGTAGTAGCGCCGCCCACGGTGCGTCTGCGCCTCACCTGCTGGTGCTCTACTGAGCACTGCTCGGCTCGGCTTTGTCTTGTCTTGTTGTTGTATTGTAGTGCATTATCTTGTAGTTGTATTGTTGCATTGATTACAAGCATGCTTTGGTATAAATACGGGTGGCTGATGCCTTGCGTCTGCGTGTCATTCTTGCTCTAGATGGTGGACCGTTCGCAGATCGGCTCAGCACGGCTCATCTGCAGGTGCGCTGCCGAGCAGGTCGGAGCTTGTCGCAGTGCCAGCCACGGCGTGTCTGCGCCTCATCTGCTGGTGCGCTGTCGAACACGCAGCGGCGTGTCGCAGCGCCGGCCACGGCACGTCTACGCCTCACCTGGCAGTGAGCTGCCTGCACGTTGGAGCGCGTCGCAGTGCTGGCCACGGCGCGTCTGCGCCTCACCTGCCGATGCACTGCCGAGCATGCAGGGGCGTGTCGCAGCGTCGGCCACGGCGCGTCTACGGCTAACCAGCCGATGCGCTGCTTAGCACGTCGTAGCACAGCGCCGTCCACGATGTGCGCAATGGAGCGTGTCGCAGTGCTGGCCACGGCGCGTCTGCGCCTCACCTGCTTGTGCGTTGCCGAGCGCGTCGTTGCAAAGCTCCGGCCACGATGCATCTGCGCCTCACATGCCAGTGCGCTGCAGTGCGCAATGGACCGTGTCGCAGCGCTGGCCACGGCACGTCTGCGCCTCACCAGCCGATGTGCTGGCAAGCACGAAGGGCCATGTTGCAGCGTCGGCCACGGAGCGTCTGCGTCTCACCAGCCGATGCGCTGCCGAGCACGCAGGGGCATGTCGCAGCGCTGGCCACGGCACGTCTGCGCCCCACCTGCTGGTGCGTTGCCGAGCGTATGGTAGCGCAGCACCGACAACGGCTCGTGTGTGCCTCACTTGCCGGTGTGCTGCCGAGCGCGTGGGAGCACTTCGTAGCGCCGGCCACGGCACGTCGCAGACGCGCCTCACCTGTCTGCACCTCACCTGCTGGTGCGCTGTCGAGCACGTCGTTGCATCTGCGCCTCACATGCTGGTGCGCTGCAGTGCGCATTGAAGCGTGTCGCAGCGCTGGCCACGGCACGTCTGCGCCCCACCTGCTGGTGCGTTGCCGTGCGCGTTGGAGCGCGTCGCAGCACCGGGCACGGCACGTCTGCGCCTCACCTGCCAGTGAGCTGCCGTGCGCGTTGGAGCGCGTCGCAGCGCCAGCCATGATGCATCTGCGCCTCGCATGCCGGTGCGCTGCAGTGCGCAATGGAGCGTGTCGCAGCGCTGGCCACGGCACGTCTGCGCCTCACCAGCCGATGCGCTGCCGAGCACGCAGGGGCATGTCGCAGCCACGGCCACGGCGCGTCTGCGTCTCACCAGCCAATGCGCTGCCGAGCACGCAGGGGCATGTCGCAGCGTCGGCCAGGGCGCGTCTGCGCCTCACCTGCTGGTGCGCTGCTGAGCACGTCGTTGCACAGCGCCGACCACGATGCATCTGCGCCTCACATGCTGGTGCACTGCAGTGCACAATTGAGCGTGTCGCAGCGCTGGCCACGGTGCGCCTGCACCTCACCTGCTGGTGCGTTGCCGAGCGTATGGGAGCGCAGCGCCGACAACGGCTCGTATGCGCCTCACTTGCCGGTGTGCTGCCGAGCGCGTTGGAGTACTTCGCACCGCCGGCCACGGCACGTCTGCGCCTAACCTGCTCGTGCGCTGCTGAGCTTGTCGAAGCGCAGCGCCGCCCACTGTGCGTCTACGCCTCACCTACCGGTGCGTTACTGAGCACGCAGAGGACTGTCGCAACGCTGGCCACGGCGCGTCTGCGCCTCACCTGCTGGTGCGCTGTCGAACACGCGGGGGCGCATAGTAGCGCCGCCCACGGTGCGTCTGCGCCTCACCTGCTGGTGCTCTACTGAGTACTGCTCGGCTCGGCTTTGTCTTGTCTTGTTGTTGTATTGTAGTGCATTATCTTGTAGTTGTATTGTTGCATTGATTACAAGCATGCTCTGGTATAAATACGGGTGGCTGATGCCTTGCGTCTGCGTGTCATTCTTGCTCTAGATGGTGGACCGTTCGCAGCTCGGCTCAGCACGGCTCATCTGCCGGTGCGCTGCCGAGCAGGTCGGAGCTTGTCGCAGTGCCAGCCACGGCGCGTCTGCGCCGCACCTGCTGGTGCGCTGTCGAACACGCAGCGGCGTGTCGCAGCGCCGGCCACGGCACGTCTACGCCTCACCTGGCAGTGAGCTGCCTGCACGTTGGAGCGCGTCGCAGTGCTGGCCACGGCGCGTCTGCGCCTCACCTGCTGATGCGCTGCCGAGCGCGTCGTTGCACAGCGTCGGCCACGGCACTTCTGCGCCTCACCTGCTGGTGCGCTGCTGAGCGCGTCGTTGCACAGCGCCGGCCACGATGCATCTGCGCCTCGCATGCTGGTGCTCTGCAGTGCGCAATGGAGCGTGTCGCAGCGCTGGCCACGGCACGTCTGCGCCTAACCAGCCGATGCGCTGCTTTGCACGTCGTTGCACAGCGCCGTCCACGATGCATCTACGCCTCACATGCTGGTGCGCTGCAGTGCGCAATGGAGCGTGTTGCAGCGCTGGCTACGGCGCGTCCGCGCCTCACCTGCTGGAGCGTTGCCGAGCGTATGGGAGCGCAGCGCCGACAACGGCTCGTGTGCGCCTCAGTTGCCGGTGTGCTGCCGAGCGCGTCGGAGCACTTCGCAGCGCCGGCCACGGCACGTCTGCGCCTCACCTGCTCGTGCGCTGCTGAGCGCGTCGAAGCGCAGCGCCGCCCACTGTGCGTCTACGCCTCACCTACCGGTGCGTTACTGAGCACGCAGAGGACCGTCGCAACGCTGACCACGGCGCGTCTGCGCCTCACCTGCTGGTGCGTTGCCGAGCGTATGGGAGCGCAGCGCCGACAACGGCTCGTGTGTGCCTCACTTGCCGGTGTGCTGCCGAGCGCGTTGGAGCACTTCGCAGCGCCGGCCACGGCACGTCTGCACCTCACCTGCCAGTGAGCTGCCGTGCGCGTTGGAGCGCGTCGCAGCGCTCGCCACGGCGCGTCTGCGCCTCACCTGCTGATGCGCTGCCGAGCGCGTCGTTGCAAAGCGCCGGCCACGTCGCATCTGCGCCTCACATGCCGGTGCGCTGCAGTGCGCAATGGAGCGTGTCGCAGCGCTGGCCACGGCACGTCTGCGCCTCACCAGCCGATGCGCTGGCAAGCACGAAGGGCCATGTTGCAGCGTCGGCCACGGAGCGTCTGTGTCTCAACAGCCGATGCGCTGCCGAGCACGCAGGGGCATGTCGCAGCGCTGGCCACGGCACGTCTGCGCCCCACCTGCTGGTGCGTTGCCGAGCGTATGGGAGCGCAGCGCCGACAACGGCTCGTGTGTGCCTCACTTGCCGGTGTGCTGCCGAGCGCGTTCGAGCACTTCGCAGTGCCGGCCACGGCACGTCGCAGACGCGCCTCACCTGCTCGTGCGCTGCTGAGCGCGTCGAAGCGCAGCGCCGCCCACTGTGCGTCTACGCCTCACCTACGGGTGCGTAAGTGAGCACGCAGAGGACCGTCGCGAAGCTGGCCGCGGCACGTCTGCGCCTCACCTGCTGGTGCGCGGCTCGGCTTTGTCTTGTCTTCTTGTTGTATTGTAGTGCATTATCTTGTAGTTGTATTGTTGCATTGATTACAAGCATGCTTTGGTATAAATACGGGTGACTGATGCCGTGCGTCTGCATGTCATTCTTGCTCTAGATGGTGGACCGTTCGCAGCTCGGCTTAGCACGGCTCATCTGCCGGTGCGTTGCCGAGCAGGTCGGAGCATGTCGCAGTGCCAGCCACGGCACGTCTACGCCTCACCTGGCAGTGAGCTGCCTGTGGAGCGCGTCGCAGCGCTGGCCACGGCGCGTCTGCGCCTCACCTGCTGATGCGCTGCCGAGCGCGTCGTTGCATCTGCGGCTCACATGCTGGTGCGCTGCAGTGCGCAATCAAGCGTGTCGCAGCGCTGGCCACGGCACGGCTGCGCCCCACCTGCTGGTGCGTTGCCGAACGTATGGGAGCGCAGCGCCGACAGCGGCTCGTGTGTGCCTCACCTGCTGGTGCGCTGCTGAGCGCGTCGTTGCATAGCGCCGGCCACGATGCATCTGCACCTCACATGTCGGTGCGCTGCAGCGCGCAATTGAGCGTGTCGCAGCGCTAGCCACGGCACGTCTGCGCCTCACCAGCCGATGCGCTGCCGAGCACGCAGGGGCGTGTCGCAGCGTCGGCCACGGCGCGTATGCGTCTCACCTGCTGGTGCACTGCTGAGTGCGTCGTTGCACAGCGCCGGCCACGATGCATCTGCGCCTCACATGCTGGTGCGCTGCAGTGCGCAATGGAGCGTGTCGCAGCGCTGGCTACGGCGCGTCTGCGCCTCACCTGCTGGTGCGTTGCCGAGCGTATTGGAGCGCAGCGCCGACAACGGCTTGTGTGCGCCTCACCTGCTGGTGTGCTGACGAGCGCGTTGTAGCACCTCGCAGCGCCGGCCACAGCACGTCTGCGCCTCACCTGCTCGTGCACTTCTGAGCGCGTCGAAGCGCAGCGCTGGCCATTGTGCGTCTACGTCTCACCTACCGGTGTGTTACTAAGCACGCAGAGGCGTGTCGCAACGACGGCCACGGCCCGTCTGCGCATCGCCTGCTGGTGCGCTGTCGAACACGCGGGGGCGCGTAGTAGCGCCGCCCACGGTGCGTCTGCGCCTCACCTGCTGGTGCTCTACTGGGCACGGCTCCGCTCGGCTTTGTCTTGTCTTGTTGTTGTATTGTAGTGCATTATCTTGTAGTTGTATTGTTGCATTGATTACAAGCATGCTTTGGTATAAATACGGGTGGCTGATGCCTTGCGTCTGCGTGTCATTCTTGCTCTAAATGGTGGACCGTTCGCAGCTCGGCTCAGCACGGCTCATCTGCCGGTGCGTTGTCGAGCAGGTCGGAGCTTGTCGCAGTGCCAGCCACGGCGCGTCTGCGCCTCACCTGCTGGTGCGCTGCTGAGCACGTCGTTGCACAGCGCCGGTCACGTTGCATCTGCGCCTCACATGCTGGTGCACTGCAGTGCGCAATTGAGCGTGTCGCAGCGCTAGCCACGGCACGTCTGCGCCTCACCAGCCGATGCGCTGCCGAGCACGCAGGGGCGTGTCGCAGCGTCGGCCACGGCGCGTCTGCGCCTCACCTGCTGGTGCGCTGCTGAGCGCGTCGTTGCACAGCGCCGGCCACGATGCATCTGCGCCTCACATGCCGGTACGCTACAGTGCGCAATTGAGCGTGTAGCAGCGCTGGCCACGGCACGTCTGCGCCTCACCAGCCGATGCGTTGCCGAGCACGCAGGGGCGTGTCGCAGAGTCGGCCACGGCGCGTCTGCGCCTCACCTGCTGGTGCGCTGCTGAGCACGTCGTTGCACAGCGCCGGCCACGATGCATCTGTGCCTCACATGCTGGTGCGCTGCAGTGCGCAATGGAGCGTGTCGCAGCGCTAGCCACGGCACGTCTGCGCCTCACCAGCCGATGCGCTGCCGAGCACGCAGGGGCGTGTCGCAGCGTCGGCCACGGCGCGTCTGCGCCTCACCTGCTGGTGCGCTGCTGAGCGCGTCGTTGCACAGCGCCAGCCACGATGCATCTGCGCCTCACATGCCGGTACGCTACAGTGCGCAATTGAGCGTGTAGCAGCGCTGGCAACGGCACGTCTGCGCCTCACCAGCCGATGCGTTGCCGAGCACGCAGGGGCGTGTCGCAGAGTCGGCCACGGCGCGTCTGCGCCTCACCTGCTGGTGCGCTGCTGAGCACGTCGTTGCACAGCGCCGGCCACGATGCATCTGTGCCTCACATGCTGGTGCGCTGCAGTGCGCAATGGAGCGTGTCGCAGCGCTGGCTACGGCGCGTCTGCGCCTCACCTGCTGGTGCGTTGCCGAGCGTATTGGAGCGCAGCGCCGACAACGGCGCGTCTGCGCCTCACCTGCTGGTGCGCTGTCGAACACGCAGAGGCGTATCGCAGCGTCGGCCACGGCGCGTCTGCGCCTCACCTGCTGGTGCGCTGCTGAGCGCGTCGTTGCACAGCGCCGGCCACGATGCATCTGCGCCTCACATGCCGGTGCGCTACAGTGCGCAATTGAGCGTGTAGCAGCGCTGGCCACGGCACGTCTGCGCCTCACCAGCCGATGCGTTGCCGAGCACGCAGGGGCGTGTCGCAGAGTCGGCCACGGCGCGTCTGCGCCTCACCTGCTGGTGCGCTGCTGAGCACGTCGTTGCACAGCGCCGGCCACGATGCATCTGTGCCTCACATGCTGGTGCGCTGCAGTGCGCAATGGAGCGTGTCGCAGCGCTGGCTACGGCGCGTCTGCGCCTCACCTGCTGGTGCGTTGCCGAGCGTATTGGAGCGCAGCGCCGACAACGGCTTGTGTGCGCCTCACCTGCTGGTGTGCTGCAGTGCGCAATTGAGCGTGTCGCAGCGCTAGCCACGGCACGTCTGCGCCTCACCAGCCGATGCGCTGCCGAGCACGCAGGGGCGTGTCGCAGCGTCGGCCACTGTGCGTCTACGCCTCACCTACCGGTGTGTTACTGAGCACGCAGAGGCGTGTCTGTGCGCTGCCGTGCGCGTTGGAGCTCAGCGCAGTGCCGGTTACGGCGCGTCTGCCTCTCACCTGCCGGTGCACTGCCGAGCACTTTTGAGCTCGTCGCAGCGACGGCTACGGAGCGTCTGCGCCTCACCTGCCGAACACACAGAGGCGTGACGCAGTGCCGGCCACGGCGAATCTGCGCCTCACCTGCCATTGCGCTGTCGAGCTCGCAGGGACCTGTCGCAGTGCCAGCCACGGTGCCACTGCGCGCCACCTGTCGGTGCGCTGGTGAGCGCGTCACTTTCTGACGCAGCGCCAGGCACGGTGCCACTGCGTGTCACCTGTCTGCGGTGTCACCTGTCTGCTGCGTCGTGTCGGGCCTCGCCTGGTCTGGTCTCGTCAGGTCTGGTCGCGTCTGGTCTCGTCGATCTCGTCTGGTCCCGTGTGGTCTCGTCTGGTGTCGTCTGGTCTCGTCTGGTTCCTCTGGTTTCGTCTGGTCTAGTTTCGTCTCTCTGGTCTAGTTACGTCTCGTCTGGTCTAGTTACGTCTCGTCTGGTCTGGCCTCGCCAGGTCTGGTCTAATCTCGTCTGGTCTTGTCAGGTCTGGTCTTGTCTGTCTGGTCTTGTCTGGTCTGGTCCCGTCTGGTCTGGTCTTGTCTGGTCTTGTCTTGTCTTGTCTGGTCTTGTCTGGTCTTGTCTGGTCTTGTCTGGTCTTGTCTGGTCTTGTCTGGTCTGGTCTTGTCTGGTCTTGTCTTGTCTGGTCTGGTCTTGTCTGGTCTGATCTCGTCTGGTCTCGTATGGTCTCGTATGGACTCGTATGGACTCGTATGGTCTCGTATGGACTCGTATGGTCTCATCTGGTCTTGTCTCGTCTGGTCTTGTCTGTTCTCGTCTGGTCTCATCGTCTGTCCTCGTCTGGTTCCGTCTGGTCTCGTTTAGTCCTCTGGTCTCCTCTGGTCTCATCTGGTCTCTTATCGTCTGGTCTGGGCTGGTCTCGTCTGGTCTAGTCTGGTCCTATTTTGTCTGGTCCTGTCTGGTCTCGTCTCGTCTGGTCTTGTCTGGTCTCGTCTAGTCTCGTCTAGTCTGACCTGGTCTCGTCTGGTCTGGTCTCGTCTTGTCTCTTCTGGTCTCGTCTGGTCTCATCTGGTCTCGTCTGGTCTCATCTGGTCTCGTCTGTCTCGTCTGGTCTCGTTAGTGATTTGTGAGTAATTAGCGATAAGATATTATGTATAATTATTTATATGCAATAAGGTAAGTAATTATTGATTAGCGATTAAAGATAAGTAATTAGTGATAAGCGATAAGATAAGTTATTACTGATTAGCGATAAGATTAGAAATTAGTGATAAACTATAAGTAATTTGTGATAAGATATGTAATTAGTAATTAGCGATTTGATGTTATTAGTGCTAAGCGATAAGTAATTAGTCATAAACGATTAGGTAAGTAATTAGTGATACACGATCAGATAAGTGATAAGCGATAAGATAAGTAATAAGCAATAAGTAAATAGTGATAAGCGATAAGATAAGAAATTATTGATTAGCGATAATATAAGAAATTAGTGATAAACGATAGGATAAGTAATTAGTGATAAGCGATAAGATAAGTAATTAGTGATAAGATATGTTATTAGTAATTAGCGATTAATAAAATAATTAGTGATAAGCGATAAGATAAGTAATAAGCGATAAGTAAATAGGGATAAGCGATAAGATAAGAAATTATTCATTAGCGATAAGATAAGAAATTAGTGATAAACGATAGGATAAGTAATTAGTGATAAGCGATAAGATAAGTAATTAGTGATAAGCGATAAGATAAAAAATTAGTGATAAGATATGTTATTAGTAAATAGCGATAAGATAAGTAATTAGCGATAAGTAATTAGTGATTAGCGATAAGTAATTAGTGATAAGCGATAAGATAAGAAATTATTGATTAGCGATAAGATAAGTAATTAGTGATAAGCGATAAGATGTGAGATTAAAGATAAACGATAATAAGAAATTAGTGATAAGCGATAAGATAAGTAATTAGTGATAAGCGATAAGTGATTAGTGATAAGCGATAAGATAAGTAATTAGTGATAAGCGATAAGATGTGAGATTAAAGATAAACGATAATAAGAAATTAGTGATAGTAATTAGTAATAAGCGATAAGGGATAAGATAATAAATTAGTGATAAACGGTAGGATAAGTAATTAGTGATAAGCGATAAGATAAGTAATTAGTGATAAGCGATAAGATAAAAAAATTGTGATAAGATATGTTTAGTAAATAGCGATTAGTTAAGTTATTAGTAATAAGCGATAAGATAAGTAATTAATGATAAGATAATATGTTAATTAGCGATAACATAAGTAATTAGTGATAAGCGATAAGATAAGTAACTCGTGATAAGCGATAAGATAAGTAATTAGTGATAAGCTATAAGATAAGTAACTAGTGATAAGCGATAAGATAAGTAACTAGTGATAAGCGATACGATGTTAAATTAGTGATAAACGATAAGATAAGAAATTAGTGATAGTAATTAGTGATAAGCGATAAGATAAGTTATTACTGATAAGCGATAAGATAAGAAAATAGTGATAAACTATAAGTAATTTGTGATAAGATATGTAATTAGTGATCAGCGATAATATGTTTAGTGATTAGTGATAAGTAATTATTAGTCATAAACGATTAGATAAGTAAAGTGCAAAACTATAAGTAATTTGTGATAAGATATGTAGTTAGTCATTAGTAATTAGCGATTAGATAAGTAATTAGTGATAAGCTATAAGATAAGTAACTCGTGATAAGCGATAAGATAAGTAATTAGTTATTAGCGATAAGATAAGTAATTAGTGATAAGCTATAAGATAAGTAATTAGTGATAAGCTATAAGATAAGTAACTAGTGATAAGCGATAAGATAAGTAACTAGTGATAAGCGATAAGATGTTAAATTAGTGATAAACGATAAGATAAGAAATTAGTGATAGTAATTAGTGATAAGCGATAAGATAAGTTATTACTGATTAGCGATAAGATAAGAAAATAGTGATAAACTATAAGTAATTTGTGATAAGATATGTAATTAGTGATCAGCGATAATATGTTTAGTGATTAGCGATAAGTAATTATTAGTCATAAACGATTAGATAAGTAAAGTGCAAAACTATAAGTAATTTGTGATAAGATATGAAATTTAATTAGCGATAAGATAAGTTATTAGTGATAACGATTAGATAAGTAATTAGTGATAAACGATAAGATAAGTAATTAGTGATAAGATATGTTATTAGTAATTAGCGATTAGTAAAATAATTAGTGATAAGTGATAAGATAGTAATTAGTAAAAGTAAGTAATTAGTAATAAGCGATAAGTAATTAGTGATAAGCGATAAGATAAGAAATTATTGATTAGCGATAAGATAAGAAATTAGCGATAAACGATAGGATAAGTAATTAGTGATAAGCGATAAGATAAGTACCTAATTAGTGATAAGCAATAAGATAAAAAATTAGTGATAAGATATGTCATTACTAAATAGTAATTAGTTAAGTAATTACTAATAAGCGATAAGATAAGTTATTAGTGATAAGCGATAAGATAAAAAATTTGTGATAAACGATAAGATAAGTAATAAGTGATAAGATATATAGTTAGTCATTAGCAATTAGCGATAAGCTATAAGATAAGTAACTAGTGATAAGCGATAAGGTAAGTAATTTGTGATAAGCGATAAGATAAGGAATTAGTTATAAGCGATAAGATAAGTAATTAGTGATAAGCTATAAATTAAGTAACTAGTGATAAGCGATAACTAATTAGTAATAAGCGATAAGATGTGATTAGCGATAAGATAAGTAATTATTGATTAGCGATAAGATAAGAAATTAGTGAAAAACGATAAGATAAGTAATTATTGACTTGCGATAAGATAAGTAAATAGTGAGTAGCGATAATTCACTATCGCTACAAATATTTTGACACGCATAAGTCATAATAATTGTCAATTAGGTAATTCGTGCATTTTGATGACTACCCTCACGTTCAGATGGTGGTTTGTCTGTCGTGTTGTGGTTAAAATGATTAGATGTGAGGTCAGGGGCCGTTATAGGGGTGGTTGGAGACGGCTTTAGGTAGGGTTTCAGCGTTAAAGCCTGATTAGTTGTTCAGTAATAATTCTTGTTTCTGGACCATGGCTATTGTGGCTATTTATTGATCAAATCAGTTCTCAGTTCTATGTAATAAATTGCTGTTCCAAATTATCCTGAAGTTTCGTTCAAGTAGCTCAAAAATCAGTCGAGAACTGATGCTAAACCTAAGAATTATCCCTCGCCCTTCACAAATCCCACATTAAATCTCGGTCACTCCAAAATACAGGATCCAAAAAAAAATTATCGATAAGATAAGTAATTATGTGATAAGCGATAATATATTATGTATATAGTGATTAGCGATAAGGTATATAATAATTTAATGTGAAATACTTTATATGTGTTGCAGACCCCGGAATATTAGCAGAAATGACTGTGTACGCTGGTTATTTATTTAGATTAAATAAAAGAAACGAATTACCGATTTACACATGAAGTTTTGTAAAGTTTAATTTAAATTTTGAGAGTATAGGCATAATAGTTTCTTAAAGGTTCTTAGAACAACAAAGGTTAAATCGATGTTTTAAAATTGTTGACCAATGGAACCTAAAAAATAAACAGTTCTTTATCTATATATAACCAATTACCATTTTCTTAGCTACGTTTTATGTTACTATCTGATTACATCTCACACGGCAAATACTCAGCCGAGCTAAACATCAGGGAACGTGAAATCCGTGCAGTGCAACAGTAAAATGTACACTATTTATCCAATACACCTATGATTCATCTTAGAACTGTTATGTAAGCCATGTGTTATTGCAAATCTAAAGTAACAACTACGTACTTGGAATTAAGTTTCTAAATAGAAATAAAAATAAATTAAACGTGTCCACCTGGTTTCATTTCCGTGGGAGGAAGCCGCAGCATTCCTCAGCAAAGGTAAGTCCAATTTGAACTTTTCCTCAACCTACTATTTTGATTATAATAAAGATACTTATAAGTTAGTCCGCTACCATCTTAGACTGCATCGTTACTTACCATCAGGTGAGATCGCAGTCAAGGACTATCATGTCATAGATAAAAAAAAAATTACTTAAAAATCTTCGATGTTTTGTTCTTTTTTTTAAGAAAAATAAGAAAAACCTAAGAATACCTATAAAAATCGGTTTTTTTACAAAGGAATCGGTAAAAACCGGTTATCAAATTTGTAATCGGTTCACATCACTAACCTGCACTTTCCACACGATAGGACACACGCAGACGTAACGCAACTTGCGTTACGTCTGCGTCTTGCGTTACGCAAGGCGCAAGCTGTCATAATACCTACCTACAGAAAGGAAAAGTATAGTAGCCTACCTATTCTTGCTGAGTAACTACATTTTAGCCAATGGTAAGTATCGGCCAATCAGTAGGTGGTTGCGATGCGATCGCAAATCTGTAGCAATCATTTTTAGAAAATCTTGTCATTTGGTACAGAGCAGAGTGATGAGTAATAGTGTTCTGTGAGAGTGATGATCACAATCACCACCTCTAATTTGACCATTACTCTCTTGCTATTGTTACAGCAAGCAGCAATGTTTTATGCAGCTTTTCTGCAATCGATCAAAGGCTTTCAGAAACCTGTCAAGCAATGCTACACGAATGTTTCATCATCATCATCTCAGCCTGCGGACGTCCACTGCTAAACATAGGCCTTTCCCAGATAACGCCACCACACCCGGTCCTCAGCCTTTCTCATCCAGCCACTTCCCACCACCCGCTTTGCGGATGCTTTTGAGGATGCCCCACACTACGCTGTCTTGTAATGATGATGAATGATTCACCGATTTAATAATAATAAACTACCTATAGGTTGAAAGTTGGAATGTGTAAGCCGCTGATTTGCTGGCACATCTGTGAATGCGTATTCCCGGAATAGGCATGTAATGAACTGAAATAAAAATAAACCACCGGTCCCTGCCCCGCTACTGGGTAACGCTGAAACCGTTTAAAAGCTTTCACTTTGATCGCAGACTGAAAGAATCGATTTTATCAGGTACCAATAAAATCTACTTGAATAGGTAGATTCTCGTCTGGTGCTTTTAATGAAAGCTCTTTAATACCCAATATAAACAAACACATTCGAAGTTGAATGGTAATGCACGAGGCACATAATTAGAAGATAGACGAATAGGAGTTAGTGTTAAATAGCGAACTCGCACCAGAAAGCGCAGTGCATGAGAGGACATGAGAGGAGTTGCATGGAGGCCCTGGATACAAGCGGCGCAAGCAGTGACGTGTAGAAGTGCCAAAAAGACACATGCCCAATCAGCAAAGAGTAAAAGCTAAGTACCGACCTAGAACAGTCTTCGACCCCCATGTCGAAGGAAAAAAGGGAGGAACACAAATAAAAAAAATCAGCAGAGAACGACAGGGCATAGGTAGGTATAGGGTGCAATACTTACGAATGCCTAATTGCCGAAGTCTTTGCTAAATTGACCCCATCGGGATTCGAACTAGGTACCTACCTCTAGCTAAAGCATCGGCTAAACTTTTAGATCAAACATTTTTTGCAGAGCCGATAATACTATTTTTTCGCAAAGGTACGTTTGCCTTACTAGAGCGTTTATTTTGTTTCGTAATTACTACAGAATGTGGTTTATTTCTTTTTTTAACTGAAATAGCAATATTTTACTTTTGCCAACAAAAATCCAATATTCGTAAATAAATCGGTTCTAGTGCCATACAGCTCTTAGATTTAGTTTCAACTAGCTGATGCCCGCGACTTTGTCTGCGTGGATTTAGTTCATAACATCCCGCGGGAAATCTTTGTCACCCTCCAGGTTCTCAACTATACCTATCCAATAAATCACGTCAATCCGTAGCTTTGTAGCAGGAAACATTTGATCGTCTTGCTCGCGGCATTATTAATGATGATTCAAAGAGAAAACATTACTGATGATATTATCAATTACGTTTAGCTATCATTTTTATAATTGTCAAATTTTTACCATACTTAACTAAAGACAAAATTACGTTTAGCTGTCATTTACGTTTTGTTATTCCACTGTCATTTGCGTTTTGTTATTCCATGTCAGATGCGTTTTTGTTATACCACGTTTTATAGTGACTTGACGGAAACGCGGTCGAACGGGATAAAAAGTATCCTATGTCCGTCTCCTGGTTCTAACCTACCTCTCCACCAATTTTCAGCCAAATCGGTTCATCCGTTCTTGAGTTATAAATAGTGTAACAAACACCACTTTCTTTTATATATAGGTATAAGATGTCAAAGACTTAGACTTTCCAGATTTACTTAGATACGCTCTTAGAGAACTGAAAAAAACAACCGACATAGAAGCTGCTATTAGCATACTATTCTTATGCAAATGTTTGGCTGAGTTACCTCGTGGTTCTGTGGGGAAACAGTACAAATGCACAAGAACTATTTATTTTGCAAAAAAAAATGCATTAGAATTATCAAAAACCTAAATAATAGGGAAAGTTGTGCGTGCACCCCACTTTAAATCACTACAGATATTACCTGCCCTGCATTTACACATTAGAAGCATCCAAATACGTTAGAAAACAACCACAAAACTTCACAAAACTACAAGACCTACCGCGACGGCTATGAACTTCGGCCAGCGCGTAAGCATAATATGCTTACACGTCTAGACGTGGGTCGTTGCGCGTTTTCGTACTTAATACCTTAGCCTTACACCAAGCTCCGCCCTAAAAAAATTAAAAATATATAATAACTAGTAGGGCGCGTGGGTGCGCGGCCCGCAAGCGGACCGCGTATTTTCTACTCGTCATGTAGGGGCTTTCAGGTCCTGATCATTCTATATATCAAAAAAACCACTATTCCATCCTTAAACTCCCTGTGATAGACACCTATGAAATTCTTATAGCCGCCATCTTGAATCCACCATTTTGATTTTTTTTCAGCTCACTGCCATTTGGATGAGGTTTCGAGTATTTTTTGTTTGAGCAGCCCCCACCTATCTTAAATACCCTGGCGATGCTCCTCACCCATCTTCCAAATCCTTGATCAGCATTACTTTCCATATTTTTTCTCCGAATCATTTGTCAGGATGAGAATTCTTCCATAAAAACAAATTTTGAAAAGGAACCTTCGTCTTGTATGGTAAAATAAATTCCGCCATCTTGAATTTTTTTATTCACCAAGACGTAGACCTTCGGGTTCTGATCATCTTTTTCTAAGAACCCACTCTTCCATATTTTATACTCTCCGAGATAGACACCGACGAAATTTGTATGGCCGCCATCTTGAATCCGCCATTTTGGAATTTTTTTTCAACCCAATGGCAATAGGCTATTTGACTACTTTTAGAAAATCATCTTAAATTGTTAATAATGCTATGCTGAAGCTAACAAAACATATATTTCGGCATAATAGGCTATTTGACTACTTTTAGAAAATCATCTTAAATTGTTAATAATGCTATGCTGAAGCTAACAAAACATATATTTCGGCATAATTTTCAGTATTTTTCATAAAAATCGAGAAATAAATTCAAAAAAATAAATTGCCGCCGAAACGTTCCATTTGCTCTCATGACGTAACAGTTCACATTTCAAACAATGACAATTTTATAATATGTGTTTAGGCCGCGTGTCGCATACTATTTGGTATTTAATAAAATAGTAACGATGAAAAACAGACGAAATTAGCCTATTACGCCGCACAAACACGTCGAAATGTATTGACAAAATGAGAATTCCATATGTGGCGAGGACTGTGACGTCATTCGAGATCACAGAACGTTTTCGATCACGTGACCATGGCCAGAATTATAGCAATTTTATTTAATGTTTTCTAATTAAATAAAGCTTTATTTTTTAGTTTTGTCGTATGGAATAATGTTTTTAGATAATAATCTTTTAGGATGACACCAGTTGAAACGATATTTTTACTATAGTCAAATACCCTATTGTCATTATTTTTCATAAAAATCGAGAAATAAATTCAAAAAAATAAATTGCCGCCGAAACGTTCCATTTACTCTCATGACGTAACAGTTCACATTTCAAACAATGACAATTTTATAATATGTGTTTAGGCCGCGTGTCGCATACTATTTGGTATTTAATAAAATAGTAACGATGAAAAACAGACGAAATTAGCCTATTACGCCGCACAAACACGTCGAAATGTATTGACAAAATGAGAATTCCATAGGTGGTGTGGACTGTGACGTCATTCGAGATCACGGAACGTTTTCGATCACGTGACCATGGCCAGAATTATAGCAATTTTATTTAATGTTTTCTTATTAAATAAAGCTTTATTTTTTAGTTTTGTCGTATGGAATAATGTTTTTAGATAATAATCTTTTAGGATGACACCAGTTGAAACGATATTTTTATTATAGTCAAATACCCTATTGGATGAGGTTTCGAATGACTTTTGTTCGAGCACACCCCACTTATCTTCAATACCCTGGCCGTGCTCCTCGCCCGTCTCCGAAATCATCGATCATCAGCTCTCTCGAATGAATTTTTGTCCTCTATACGACACCATCGGGGAAAAAAAATCATACAAAATTTTACAGGAGAGGTGATCAATGAGTGAGTGAGTGAATCAGTCAATCAGCCCCAGCAGCTATATATATGTTACGGTAAATACGGTAAATGTGATTAATTAAAAATTATTAATAATTACCGATCATTATTAATAATTACCAAGATTGATGGTAAAAGTAATAAATTATTCACTTTTTTCGGTGATTATTAATAATTACACCTTACTCTTGGTAAATATAATGAATTTTTAAAAATAGCATTCGATTATAGGTAAACCGCCGTAAACTTGGCCCTCGCGATGGTCTAATAGGGCTTGGGGCGGGTGATGTGTTCGGGTATACACGATGCGACGGAATTACCGACTAAAGATCTAATACATACATTATATTTTTAAACAAATGCATTATTTTATTCTATAAGAACTAAATATATGTATTAAAACTTAACCGAGTATTACCTATATTCTTAATGCAGTGATCTAATGAACAAACTAAAATAAATTTAAACTAGGGTCTTTATTATTTTTTATTTATTATTTGCATACATAATTAAAAGCAGGCAATACAAAAACACACATTAACATTAATTTGAACTTTCTGTATTAACAGAACATTCTTTATTCGAACATTCCTGTGATGTATCATGCGATTGTTTAATGTTAAAATACCATGTACAGCTGTTGGTAGGAAAATATCACAAGTCAGTCATTGCCAGCGGACAGCGGCAGAATACCTGATTGGTTGAGCGCGCTCTCGCCCCGTAGTTTCGGTGCGCAGTACTCTGCAGCATCAGAATTGAGGAGCTCCATGATGTAGTCTATGCTTGGTACCTACAGTATCCATTCGATATCGAAAATTCCTAAATCCCCGGAATTTAGGTGGGCTGCAGTAATCTGCAACATCAGGATTGAGGAGCTATGACCTAGAACTCCATGATGTAGTATATGCTTAGTGGCTAAAATATCAATTCGTAATCGACAATTCTTAAACCCCCGCAGTTTGGGTGGGCAGTACCCTGCAGCATCAGGATTGACGAGCTATAACCTAGGGCTGCATGATGTACCTAGTCTATGCTTAGTAGCTACAATATCAATTCGTAATCGTCAAATCGTCGTCATTGCCTTTGGGCGGCACTATTAGGACCACACGTACCTATATACTTGCATCTGGAAATCCTTACTGTTGGCTCGGTTGGCCACTTTTATAACCACCCAGAAATGCTTTTACCCGCAAATCCTTACTGTTAAGTTCATCACAGCTTTCGTTGTTATTATTTTTATGACAACGTAGGAAATACTTGCACCCGAAAATCCTTACTGTTGGTGAGGTTAATGGTGGCTGGAGAAAGGAGTCGGGTGGGGTTTAAGAGGGGTTGTCAGACTGGTTCTCGTTTGTTTTATCACTTTTACCAAAGAGAACAGTGAATTACCTATTAATAATAACCGATAAAAGTGATGAAATTCATAGTATTTATCAAATTTACCAAATGGTGAGGTAATTATTAATAATTACCGAAAATTATTAATAATTATCACATTTATCACATTTACCGTAACATATATATATTAATATTCCAAACCACATAAAATATAAAAATATATATGATAATATCCCAAACCACATAAAAGAAATGAGGAGTGATACAACGTTTATCAATTCCTTAAAAACGTTTCTGATAGAAAGAGCGTAAAAATAAAAGATTTTTTTGAAGAAAAATAATGGTGTCCATCTCTCTACTTAAACTAGTAATTGCTGTGCCTCAACGGGGTTCCAATGTAAATATTATTTATATTGTAAGCAAGGAATAAATGAATTAAAAAAAATGCCCTATGCACTATGTACCTACCTATGGTACCAACCACCATACCATGGTATGATACCAAGTAGTACCAACGTTCAGATTTCAGTATAAAGTTGTATCAAATTCAGTAAAAGAAAATACATATTTTTATTAAAAATGTTTTATTAAAGTCCATGATCTGTAATTACTCATAATAATATTATTTACAACTATTATTTCAAATTACTAAGTACAAGACAAAATGAATGGAATGTTAAATTGAATTGAATCTTTCATATTCTGCAATTATTAAAGTAGGTACAATATTACATAGTAAGAATAGTCCTTATTTTAACAAACTTCGTTAACCGTAAGAGAACAACGTCCATTATTAAATATGTATGTACATTTTATTTCATTCAAATTCAAGTATTGTACACAAAAAATGACATTTCACACAATATGTAGAACATAATTTTGAAATAAGAGTAATTATACCCAATTAGAAAATTATTATTAAAATTATAATTAAGTAGTCATTAGTAAAATTAAAACAGAAATAAGTATAGACAGAAATGTTATTTATTGGATAGAAGCAGGCGTTACTTTGCGGAAGTTTAAGTAAAGTTAAAATTAACTTACTGAGTCAAAATTTGTAATGGGCTTAGAATTTTCGTCCTGACCAAAGTCAATGCTGACCAATGTATACGTCATTCTATTCACCTGTGATCAAACCTTAAACACTATTTATGTGATGTCATTATAAAAAGATTTGCAATAATGAATTTAAACACAAATATATTATTTGGTGACAATTTGGACATATAAAATAAAAACCAATTGTGTTGTTTAGTGTTTTCTATTTTGATTGATTGTGATGATTTTAAGAGAAGAAAGGACATTTTTAGTTATTTCATAAAATCATTATTATTAGATGCAATGGAGAATGTTTACTTACTAATTATGACTTAAATTTTGACTCCGTATTTTCTGTTAAAAATTAAAAATAAACGTGAAAGAAATATTTCGATACGTCAAGTAGTCTCGATATGGAATTTTAAAATTTTCCGAAAAGGACGTCAAGTTGTGTAAGCAGACTCGGTATTTAGGGGAATTTCAAATTTGGTTTTTGAATGAAACAAAAACTACTGTATTTGTATACAAAATATTATACTGTGATAAGCTTTCAAACGATTTTGCATACCTAGTAACATTCTCCATTGTTGACTAAGGCCTAAACAGAAATTTTCTGACAAACTATTTCTGCAAAACATGCGGTTGACCTCATGTTTTCAGAAATAGCTTGTCAAACTGGTTCACCCATCTAAGGAGCGTTAGAATGGGACATACGATCCGGCAATAATCAAGCTCTAGTGTAACTTTCAAATCGTTAAGTGAATCTATCACTGCTGGTTCAAAATGCCACTGTTAACTGTGAGTAAATCTATCAATTAGTATAGGCGGAAAAGAGATGAAAAAGTTCTCCGTCCCTGTCCTGCCTATAGTATATTATAGTAAAAAAATATTGTAAAATGTGTAATTTTGAAAAGAGCAACTGCTGAGTTTCTTGCCGGTTCTTCTCAGCAGAATCCGCTTTCCGAACCGGTGGTAGAGTCATGACTTGTCATAAGCGCCACAGGTTGGCCTACATGAAATAAATGATTTTGAATTTTGAATTTAGTAACCACTGATGGTTTGCGGTGTCATAAAGTGGTTTCCGGAAGGTACGGTTCGTATTTTTGTCAGAGGATAATATGAAATAAATAATTTCTTATACTTAATAAAGATACAGTCATTGTAGCCAAGTAACACTTCGTTGTGTCTATTTCTCTTTCTACGATAGTTGTCACTTGAAGTTTTGGCTAGAGCTAGACAAGATGGCGCTGCAGCTGATCAAAGACAGAAATATAGTGAAATGTAAAGATATTTCGCGGCATTTTGTAGCATTTAAAACATTTATAATACAAAGTATTATAAAACACTTCCGTCTCTGATCAGCTGTAGCGCCATCTAGTCTAGCTCTAGCCAAAACTTCAAGTGACAACTATCGTAGAAAGAGAAATAGACACAATGAAGTGTTACTTGGCTACAGGGGCAGGTATCAAAATTCGGGTCAGTGAGCAAAGAGCCAAATGTGATCACGCCATTAGAGATCTGGTACATTCAAATCAACCGTACATAAAAAAAATCTAAACACTAAAAAAAAGTTGTCAGAAAACAAAAAAAACTAGCTCATTCTAATTGGCAATAACACATTTGCTTACACATTACAAGTAAAAATTGAAAATTAACTAACTTAATAATTATTTTATCTTTATAACTTACATAGTAATCTCCTAAGTGTTTTTAAATTTGAAAATTATTTTATCTTGGGTTGTGTCCCAATCTTTACACTGTTTAAATATTTCCCTAAGGCGACGCTTTCGTATAGGCGAATCGCCGCGCGGCGCGCGGTTCGGCGTGTCGCGCGAGCCGTCGCGCGATATGGCCAAAGTATGAGGGCGAGAGAGAGCGAGCGAGCGACGCACCGCGCGTCGCGCGGCGATTCGCCTGTGCGAAAGCGTCGCCTTAGGGTTGCTGCGCATTGAGGCTTGTATCTGTTGTAACAATCTCTAAATTAAACTAAATTGACAGGTCTAAATCTAGTGCTCTCCTTTTCAGCAGGGAGCATTATGAAAGAGATAACACGAAAGTAAGACCTGTCAAATTAGTACTTTCTAAAGTAATCTCTAGATTGTGTACAATAAACTTAGCCACACTGTCTGGCTATTTTCATTGCCGATACGCAAACCATATAATAGCGAAAATTGTATAGTAATTCAATTATTTTTTATTTTTAATGATAGGTAAAGATCATAAGAGAGAAAATCATAGATATTCCGAATAAATTGAAGTTAAAAATATCTCATTGTACCATCCTAAAATTAAATGTAGTTGCACACAAATTTTATTGCCAAAAATATACTGACAAGATGTTACAAAGATTTCTAAATTTTATGGGCGATAAATTTTAAAAACACAATCAAATTTTATGAGATTTTTTTTTAAATTTAAAAGTGCTTTACTCACTCATTCATTAATTTATTTGAATATATCGAATGATTTAAACAAATTGCACGTCTTAACTGACTCCACCCTCATAATTATAGTTTTTAGGGTTCCGAAAAAACAGAAGCCTTATTGAGGATCAATTTTGTTGTCCGACTGTCTGTGTCAAGGCCCTATTTACGGCCCAGAAACGGCTTGTGATACTAAGTTTAAAATACTGAATACTCTCCTCTTAATGCTGATGTGAAAATTTCAAGTTTCTAGTTAAACTCAACGAAAAGTTACAGCTTTTCAAAGCATATTTCGATACAAAATTTCCAGTAACGTTTTTGCCATTAATTTAGATCTAGGCACATTATCAATTCGTAATATTTTTTAAAATGTTAAAAATTAATACCTTTTGTTATGAAAATTACATATTATAATAAAATTATGTACTCCCTTTTAAATCCCTTTTTAAGTGATGTCAACTACGGAACCCTACACTGCGCGTGGCCTGACACGCATTTGACCGTTTATTTTTAAAGGAATCGCTGTCGCGTCGTCATTGTGTTCCCGGCCTTACTGTTTATATCTAAGTTGATACAACTGGCTTTATTTGTGCGGGTATCTTAGTTTAACGGCGATATGCGAGACGAGACGCGAGAATGTGTAATTGTCGCCGTCATTGAATATCTGTAATTATTACCTGTCACCTGTTATTGTCGTTTTCGTAATCTCGCATTTACACAGACACGTCTCTCGTCACCATTCACCGAGCGCCGTTCATATCGCCTTAAACAGAAGACCTGCCACTGTAAGACACCTAGACATTGGCTAAAATGCAGTGTTGCAATGGAAATATTGTTAATTCAGCCAGTCACAACAACTGAGATCGTAGTATTGGTGGTACTGCACCATCTTATGTAATCAGGTGGACTATCATTCCATTGTCAAGTGTTTGTGTTCTTTGCTGCTGTCAGTTCTTTCTAGTGAGAGTGCCATACAATGGTACAGTTTTTACAATTCACGAAGGCGAGTGAGCTTTACTCGTGGTTACTTCGTGTACATGCACATTGCATAAGTGTGCGTGCCTGTCAAAGCCTAGGTGGGAGCGGGCAGGCGCGAGCATTGCGCTCGCTCACAATTATACAGATACGACACACACACAACCATAAGTCAGTCGCCCTCGTGAATTGCAAGAACTATACGAAAATGCAGTACCAATTAATTATTAATTAATTTCTTAAGAGGCAATACTAAACTCTCCACTAGGGACTCAATCAACTGAACAGTTAGTGGGTCTATAGTATGTGTGTAACATTGAAATAAGTAGTGTACTAATGAGATATCATTAACATGTGAGTGTGCTAGAACTAAGACCGATGCTTGCGATTGATGGTCTGCATCATGCGACAACCCCACCAGTCTTCTAAGTTGAACGGCCTGAAGTTAGCCAGTTGACGCGGCGCGAGCACCTCTTGGTAATATCTGGCGTCATCGCTACCTCTTTCTAATTCACGTGTCACCTGGAAGTAACATTAATAAAGTATTATTAAATAATAATAATCGAACTATGTAGTAACACATGCAGGTCCTTTGTCCAGCAGTGGACGGCTATCGGTTGACAAAGAAAAAGAAGAAGAGGAAGAATTTTCCTCACCTTATTCCAAGAGTCAAATATATAGTTGACAATATCATCATGCTGATTATTGCCATTGTTATTGTTATTGTGGTTGCTACTATGTGTTGTTGGTGCAGGCGGGCTCAGTCGTGATCCGTTATGGCTGTTGCCGTTGTGACGTTTGCCTCCACCCATGTGAGGCAGAGACCTTGGTCCACTGTTTACGTAGTTTGATCTGTAATTTGCAATAACCAAGTTTAAGGTATGTGTAAGGTTTTTTTTACATGGGGTGCAATCCCCATGATCTGCACATCAACTTACATTTTTTTCAATCATACTAATATTATAAAGGCAAAAGTGTGTTTGTTTGTTGGTTTGTCTTTCAATCACGCCGCAACAGAGCTTTTTATTGACGTGATTTTTTGCATGGGTATAGTCGAGGACCTGGATGGTGACATAGGCTACTTTTTATCCGGTAAAATTAAAGAGTTCCCACAGGATTTTAAAAACTAATTCCACTCAGACGTAGTCGCGGGCATAGAATAAACGCTTTCATGGTAGCCTTTAAAGTCAGACTAATTTAGCCAAACTGCAGGCACACTAGTGTACGCGTCGGCGAGCGTAAAGAAACGACGCCTCTTAGCACACATAGTTCGAAAAGTGGTTACACATTGTATGGAACTATCGGTCTATGCAATAATGTAAATAGTCTAACATCGCAGGCATCAAAAATTACAATATTTTGTTAAAATATATCACTCTTCACAAAGTTTTTGCTAGCCTGTCCCTATACCATGTATTACCATTTTCATTCACTATTTATTTTTTAATTTTATTTATTTTATTTATTTGACATACCAGCGATAAATTGCAAATACATTTATAATAATACAATTTGGTTAATTAATGCTAGTGCTGTTACAAATTACTAATTATAGGCATATTCAACATTGCCAGGATGACTCCCATCAAAATTTTAAATAATAATTAAATATTTAAAATGTCATAGCTAATAAGATACAGTTATTAAATATTTACAATGTCTAGGCTAAGAAATATTTTAGAAAATAAATTAAAATTAGATGATGTGTACAAAAACTATCATGGAAGATGTCAATATCAGGGCACATCAAATAATTGTATGCTTTAATTAATCTATTTATTGGGGCAAATTCGCCTAGGTTAGATTTAGAGAAGTGGGCTGGGAAATGTTTTTGATAGGATGTCTAGAGGGTCATCAAGGGACATGAATGCTGACATGGTACAATACAACACTTCTAAGTAGACTTTCAGATATGTTTTACAGCTGTAGGTCACCAGAGGCTTCTGCAATTCAATGTGGTATTAATGTGCCTCTGATACCACAGCATAACAAAAAGGTATCAATGTATTGTGATGTATTAATTTATATTTAAATATTATCAATATTAATCAAAATAAAGTAACCAAATTACAAAGATTTATGACAAAGTGTTTATGACAAAGTGTTTATGAGATATGTATAACAGACAGTATCAGTAACACTGATTCATTCATTGTTTATGTCCAAGAATAATAGCAAGTTTGTTTATGTTTTCAATGAGATAAGAGGTCTCATATTGATAAAAATGAAAATAAAACAAACCACATACTGAACTATTGACAATAGGTTTCTTAAACAGAATATTTTCTAGCAGAGACTTCTTTATGAAAAACCCAATAAAATTAAATTAGTAATGAATGCACCTATTATACCTGTTGTAAATTTTCGAGTTCTGATTTCCTCTAACAAATATAAAGAAGCGAGAAATCTGGTCCATCAAAATAAATAGGTACAAGCTTAGATCGACTGCCGAATATTTCACTAAGCAGATTGCTAAATTTACACGTAACCAATTTCGTGAGTGATTAGAGATAACATGGGAACACAACAAAGAATCTTACCTCATATTATTTCTATCCATTTTTGTATAACTAACGACACTCAATACTTCTAATATTAAAAAGAACAGATACACCTAAACATTTAAATTATAATTTGTGTTATACAAAATTACAAAATACGTTAAATAAATGCAATATTGTAGTTTTAATAGTAAAATAAGACTATAATAGAAGTTAAAATTGATAAATACACATGACGGCTGACGCCACGGAAACAATCAATTTCAATTTTCTGTCATTTGGATCCACAAACCATTCCTAATTCCTAGTTCCAGGCCACAAACCTAAAGAGGGAACTTTGACAAATGAACGGTAGATATCATTCGTCTATGAGAGGGAAGGATCAAATAGGACGTAGTCGTAATTCCTAATTCCATGGGAAGGATCATGGTCGTAGGTCGTAGACCTACGTCGTAGACAGAGAATGCTTGGTGGTTGTCTTTGTCTTAAAATATGTCAACATCAGCAAGCCGCAAGATGTCAGCCTTAGATCTTAAATAAAGTAGGCGGCATGTGCCTCATCGACGAGTTCGACAAGATGAACGATCTCAAAAGTGAACGATGAACGATGAATGATGAAGGACCGCACCTCCATACACGAGGCCATGGAGCAGCAGTCCATATCCATATCCAAGGCGGAGATAGTCACTGCCATGGAACTAAGTACTACGTAGTACATATTAGTTCCATGGTCACTGCGCTGCACGCCAGGTGAGTCATCATATTGTGTCAGCCAAGTCTAATGTTGTCAGCAGTGTAAATGCTATTGCTGTTAAAAGATATTGTGGTTCCTAAAAGTGCTATTCAAATTCAAAATTATTTATTTCATGTAGGCCAACCTGTGGCTCTTATGACACGTCAAGATTCTACCACCGGTTCGGAAAGCGGATTCTGCTGAGAAGAGCCGGCAAGAAACTCAGCAGTTGCTCTTTTCAAAATAATCATTTTACAATATTAATAAGTATCCAGCATTGTAATTCATTGTATTGTATCCATACATTGTAATAAGTTTTTATACTATCTTGTGGGCAGCTGGATGCCAAGCTGATTTAACCCGTGCATCTTTGTTAGAATAGAATATGACATTTCCACAAAACGTACTACAATTAAATTCATGTCAAAGACGGGCAGACAGAAAGTAGCCCCATTCCCGCCGGCGGCACCCGTTCACGAGCATGACGCATGATCCAGCCATTGCTTCGCTATTCGCACTATTGATGTGAAACATCTATAGCGGCACGTAAAACAGATTTCTCGCGTGGCGAGGCGGCAATCTGTTCTTTTCTGCATATTACTTTTACAAAATAATGTCGATGTTTCACATCTGCCAGGCGTCCCACGACGGCTCACAATTTTTTTTTGTATGGAGTGGTGTACGCATCAATTAAACTTTTCGCATCGATTCAGCTTTCGCATTTTTGACGTGATAACGTCTTATAAATCGATGAACACCGGATGCACGCACGAAAAAGTCATGTTCCGCCTGAGCCTGAGCGTGCAAGCGAGAGCACGGAACAAGCGATAGAGAGGCACGATCGGCCTCAGCGTTGGCTTGTGACCATTTATTCATCAATGTTTCTGACGTTACATGTAAATGTATCATCCGTAAACCGACTTTACAGAAAACTTTTTTGTACTTCAAATGGGTACAAGTGTAACTCTCGATTCGCATCATCAAGTGTCTTGACTCAGCTTATGGCAACTATGGATGCATGAAGTACCAAAAAGTGTCGATATTTTGGTAAAAGTTCCTGAATATCTTCCGTGGTATTTCATTGGTGTATCTATAGGCTTCTTGTTAGATACTGCAACTGAGATAGTGAATTTTTGTTAATCTTGGAATAGACCTCCACATCATGGAATTAGGATGAAATCACATCAGGATTCATATTTAGGCTGATGGTTTTAGTCACACTAAATATTGCGCGTCGACGCGGACGCATGTGAATGAGCCGTTTGCATACGCATCCTTACGCATGCGATCAGACGCAGAAAGCATAAAGATTGTTGTCGTAATATGGATGTTCGATGATGGCATCGATCAAGAAGCTTAAATACCTATATTTAAGCTTCTTGGCATGTTTTCATCGCTAGTTGTGTGAGAGAAACTGCCTGTGAGTGTGAAAAAGTGAGATGACTATAGTAAGTGGTCTCTTCAGAACTCTTTAGAAATGTATAATAATTAAAAGACAGCCTATTGATTGTGAGTGATTTCTTTGTTCAATACAGGTTGAACCCCAGCACGTAATAATATGAATAGTAAGTAATAAATCAGTATTTATTGAACTAGACTACACTAGCGGCACGCTATGATGGCCGGTTTGACGTTTGTCCGCTCATGAAGTTCCGTATTAATTGATAACGACTTTGAAGGAAATAATTGTATTACTTTATTGACGATAGTGATGTGCAGAGATTCATAAATTTTATCGAATGTAGTTTTAGGTTTAGGACTCAAAATTTATTTATTAAATTGATTTCTAAAATGTATACAAGTGTAGAAAAATCAGTTTGCACCATTTAAGGGGTGAATGTACTTGTGAATATGAACAATTTTCACTATGTGGACAAACCTCTGAAATCGCAAAAAAATATCAGCTGTTTCATACAAAAGGTAAAATTTTTATTTTTATATGATATATACCACAACTCGGCATTTGGTTTTCTAAATTGAAAATTTTTAAAAATGGAATCTAATACGATCGTCACATAGGATCGCTGGCTAGCACAACTACTACCTCCGGCAAACTCGCGTCAATGCTCAATGCAAAACAAAGCAGTTTCGAATTGACGTTGCTTCGAAAAGTATAAACTGTCAGTGCAATGCGATTGTGATATAGTTTTGACCTGGCTTTGGATTTCAAATATTGATACTGCATTACTGTTGACCCTTGCTCGTTAATTTGGACTCTGTTCAAGCCCTTTGTTGTGGATTTCGTCGATATGACCGAACGTACGCAGAGAACTGTTCTAAATAGTCAGACACGTGAGTTCGTAATACGCCTTCGTAACTATTTCGATCGTGAAGCTCAAAATGGAGGGCCAATTTTACCTATAACGTCAGTGGTTGAACGCGTAGCTGATGCGCTTAATATTGGACAACGAACTGTTAGACGGATAACTAAAAAAAAATATGGCGAGACTGGCACAGAAGAAAATAAACTTCACACACCAAAAAAGAGAAAACGAGCAAAACCAGTCGTAGGCATCGATAGCTTTGATGCCGATGCTATCCGAAGACATGTTTACGGCTACTATTTACAGAAGGAGTATCCAACAAGAAAAAAGTTGGTGCATTCACTGAAGGAAGCTGGATTATTCTTCGGTGGGGAAAGTTCTTTAACGAAGATTTTGAAGACCATTGGATTTCGATACAAAAAATGTAACAAACGCAAAATATTGATGGAAAGATTTGATATAGCGATGGCAAGGTATACTTTTTTACGGCAAGTGAAAGAAATCAAAAATTGGCAAAATGTTGTGTTCTTGGATGAAACATGGCTTAATGCTAACCATACTGTAGGCCGTTCTTGGAACGATGACACAGCAGCATCTACTTCCAAAGTTCCTGTAGGAAAAGGATCGCGACTTATAATTTGTCACGCCGGAACCATCAACGGGTTTGTCGAAGGTTCTCTCATGGCTTTTGCGTCAAAAACCACTGGAGACTATCATGAAGACATGAATGGAGAAAAGTTTACTGAATGGTTTACCTCAATGTTGTGTAGCCTCCCTGAACCATCTATTATAATTATGGACAACGCCCCATACCACTCGATGCAAATTGACAAGCCACCTGCCCAATCCCAAAAGAAAGCTGATATCGTCGCATGGCTTCGTAAAAATGGCGTAGATGCAAACATGAATATGTTAAAAGCGGAATTAGTACGTCTTTTAAAAGAAAACAAACCAACCAAGATCCGATACGTCATTGACGAAATAGCATTAGAACATGGGCACAGAGTTATACGGTTACCGCCTTACCATTGTGAGTATAATGCGATTGAGTTGGTGTGGGCTCAAATTAAGGGATATGCTGCAAGACACAATACAGAACCCCCATTTACCACAAAAAAAATGCTAAAATTATTAGAAGAAGCTTGTGAACATGTGACTAAAGGAGACTGGGAAAAGGTTGTGAATAGAACTGTTAAATTAATAAGGGAAGATTATGAAAGAGATGTGAAAATAGATAATATTATAGAAAACGAACATATAATTATTAATGTAGGTGATGATAGCAGTGACGACAGTGAAAATAGTAGTATGGACGAATCTGATTAATTATGGCCTTTTGTGGCACCTTTTTTGGTATCTTTTGTATTCATATGTTTCTTGTGTGCATATAAAGTATGTATATTCATTTTCATTCAAATATTCAGTTCGTTCAAATAAATTAAATAAACATATACATTTTTGTTTTATTAAACCTATTTAATCAGGTACAAAAACAAAACTTAATTGTTTTTTGTTCGAGAATAAATTGACATTCCACATCACTATTGTAATGTGTCAAACCGGCCATCATAGCGTGCCGCTAGTTTAGTAAAAACTGACACAATAGAATTTGAAAATTGTCCAGAAAATTTCACCGATATATCGATACATTTTGGCACTTTATGCATCCCTAGTTGCCACTAGTTGAGTCAAGACGCTTTCGCGTGCGTACGCATTGGAGATTTTCTTCTTCTTCTTCTTTTTTGTGGCTCAGCGCGTCGAGCGTTTGAGCCATAGACAAGTTTTTTTTTTTTTTAAAACGGAGATACTTATTTTATAATAGTAAAATCAAAATTTAAAGAAACGGAATTTTGGAAAGGATCAGAAAAGGGTAGAAAATAATATAAAATGGAATATACATACTAACTATACATATTTACAGTTTAATATCATTAAGTAGGATAAATGAAGAAAAAAGTTTATATACACAAGGTTCATCAGAGGACAAGAGGATGTCAACAGAAGTGGGAAGTGGGATATGACACTGAATAAGACCCTGGTAAAATGCATCCCTGTTATATACTGGACATGTCAAAAATATATGGTTCAAGTCACCCACCTCACCACATTCACACAAATCACTATCCACAATTCCAAATTTCGCCAGTTGAACAGGTGAACAAACGTGGCCCAAACGCATACGCGTCAAGATACACGTCACCCTCCTGCTCAACTTCAAACGTGAGAACCATGGCTTTGACGGAATAGAGTTTTGGATCCTAGCATATGTTCTACCTTTTGACTGGCTAGAGGTCGCCCAAGCCACTCTCCAAGATTCTTGAAGAGAATGTTTTGGTAATGTACACAAATCATGGGCAGAGTTACAATAGTCTGCATCTGCCATGTCTCCGCATGAAATAGCCTCGTTAGCAAGCTGATCAGCACGTTCGTTTCCCGAAATGCCAGAGTGACCTGGTACCCAGGAAAACACCACTGTATAGCCTCTTTCATTACACGTAACTAGGAGGTTTCTAATTTTTATAACAACATGGTTAATCTGAGCATATTTGAATGGAAACCTAGATAAAGCTTGCAGAGCACTCTTAGAGTCCGTAAATATAATAGATTTCTTAAGTTTGGCAAGAAGAATATATTCAACAGATTTAAACAGACCAAGACATTCTCCAGTAAATACAGATGATTCAGGCGGTAGTTTTGTTTTTTGGACAATATTGTACTGAAAATGGAAAACACCCACTCAGACTATGCCATCTGGTGAATGCTTAGAAGCATCACTATATATGTAATGAAAATCCGCAAATTCATTTTCTTTCAATATGTTCACATATTGAGGAGCTTCCAATTGGTTTCTTGGAATATCTGGATTAATCCTAACATTCGGAGGGATTATTAATGCTTTAAATTTACTATCAAAAATAGGATAACAATATGTATTATACATCGGCGCTTGTATGGAACAAAATATTCGATAGCTTTTAATAAGGCAGGGAGTGGATTTACGAGACCAGTATGAACAATTAGTATCTATGAAGTTCAAAAGAAGTTGAAGTTTATCACGTAAAGGATGATGAGAAAATTGCATGGCTTTAAATAAATACCTATCAGATAGAAATTGACGTCTTAATCTTAGAGGTGGATCAACACACTCTATTTGCATAGCATTAATAGGACTAGATTTCATGGCTCCAAGGATGATCCTTAAAGCTTTAGCCTGCACACAATCTAATTTGCTAAGAGCAGCAGCATTACAGGGTTCTAGAATAAAAGTGGCATAATCTAGTAAGCTACGAATGAGGGCGTTATAAATAAGACGCAAGGTCAAAGGATGGGCACCCCACCAAACACCGGTTAGACACCTGATCATATTTAAGTTTCTTTCACATTTAGTTACAATATAGTCACAGTGAGGTACTCCAGTAAGTCTGGAATCTAAAATAACTCCCAAGAATTTTGCTTCAGACTTTACAGGGATAGGATTATCCCTATAAAGTACGCTGAAATCAAGTATGATTCTTCGTCTAGAAAATAGAACCACGGTGCTTTTACTAATAGACAATTCCAGTCCATTGACATCTAACCAATCATTCAGCTTATTAAGAGAAGTGGTTAAGCGGCTGCTAGCTTTTTCTAAAGAAGTGTCCGAGATGTATAAAAGAAGATCATCAGCATATTGCAAGGCATTTACATCTGAATTTAAGAAGGTCTCTAAATCATACGTATATAAATTGTATAATAATGGACTAAGGACCGACCCCTGGGGCAGGCCTCTCCATACAAGCCTTGATAGTTGAGTACCATTGTTTAGGTCTAATTTAATACACCTTTCAGAAAGCATATTAATGATAAATGTAATTAATAATTGCGGTACATGAAGGTCATGCAATTTTTTATGCATTACTGAGATCAGCACATTATCATACGCAGATTTGATATCAAGAAAGGCCGCAAGAACTGACTTATTATTCGAGAAAGCTAACCGAATATCCGTAACAAAAATACTAACATTGTCTATGGTGCTACGGCCTTTTCGAAAACCCAGCTGATTAGCTGTCAAAATGTTTTTATTTTCAATGAAAAATTCTAACCTGTTTTTAACAAGATGCTCAGCTATTTTGGCAAGAACAGAGGATAGGGCTATTGGACGAAAAGAAGAAACATCGGAGGCTGGTTTGTTTGGTTTTGCTATAGGAATTATGGCTTGGGTTTTCCAAGCAGAAGGAATATTACCAGACAACATAATGGCATTAATAATACTCAAATAGTATTTCAAAGAAGGGTCACTGCAGTTTATCAAGAAAGAGTATGTAATGCCATCTTCGCCTGGAGATGAGTCTTTTACATGAGACAACACACCTTTTAGTTCAAAAAGAGAAAAGGGAGCATTAAGGTCTGTATAACTACAAGCTACCGAGTAAGGTACACAACACTGGGTATTATTAAAGTCGGGAGCAGATGCAGGAGCCAACTTGTCCATAAATTGGTCGGCTAGTTCAATAGATAATGTACCTGATGAAGATGAATAGAAAGCTGATTTAAATCTTTTTATATTTTTCCAAACTACTGATGGGCAAATATCTGGATTTAAGGAGTCACAAAATCGTCTCCAACCTTCAAATTTCTTTTTTTTGAGGAGCTTGCGAGTGGAACGGGCTACCTGGGTATAAATTTCAAAATTCTCTGCAGTCATCATGGAACAATATTTTTTCTCAGCCTCCTTCCGTTGCTTGATGGCTATAGTGCACTCATGATCCCACCAAGGAGGAAATGGAATTTTACCCTGTTTATTACATCTTAATGGAAATAAAACATTCGCAGCATCAATTAAAATTTTAGTAAACTCATCTGCACATATTGTTTCATTACCACCATTAACAATAGGAAGGCTAGATATGTTTTGTTCAACATAATGTTTAAATGTACTCCAGTCATCTGGCAGTTTATGCTTTAATTTAGAACTGTGTTGTAGGTTAGAAGGAGGGCAAGATATAGGTAAAGTAAGAACAACTGGTATATGATCACTGCCAAAGGAATGGTCAAGTACACTCCAGGATATCAAAGATGCCAAACTCAGAGAGCAAAGAGACAAGTCAGGGGCACTAAGGCTTTCACCAGGACCAGTACGTCGAGTTGGAGTGCCATTGTTCAATATACATACGTTTTGAGAGTCTAAAATATCTGTCATCAATTCACCATAATAATTAGTGTTAGAACTGCCTCATGATTGATTTTGACAGTTGAAATCCCCAAGTACTAAAAATGGACAAGGCAAGGTAGTAAGTAATTGACTAAACTCATTGTATAAGGAAGAAGAGGGATGAGGTATATACACAGAAATAATACAAATTTTATTTACAATCACAGCAATGGCATTAATGCCATCACTGAGAGAAGGGAGTGAAAAAATCTTATAGGAGAAAGCTTTACTAATGAGTATGGCCACTCCACCATACCCATCCAGTCTATCATTTCTCACAGTAACAAAACCAGAGATCCTGAAAAGAAACTCTGGTTTCAGCCATGTCTCAGAGAGACACATAGCCATAGGCTTATATTTATTTAGTAAGTAAATAATATCAGTTTTTTTACTTATGGCACTCCTGCAGTTCCACTGTAGGATTTTGTGGTCCATAATTAAAAATTTGGTTTAAAGTTGTCAATAATGAGTTGGCGGCGTTGGACGGTAAAGAGTTATCACTAGAAAATGAATTACTAGAATTAGAAAGTAATTTAATAAGTTCTAAAATTAATTCTGCAATAGATTTTTGAGGGATTGTATTTGATCTGTGTTTCAATACATTACCATCAGGCATTTGGGAGTTCTGATTATTATATTCATTGTTAATTGAGTCATGTATAGTGCGGTCATACCCTCCGGTTTGTTAAGGAGGAACACGACGTTGAACAAACACAGTTTTTTTATGGGAACTGTTTGGTGTAGGAGGTACAAATGAACTAAAGTTTGAGGTAGGATGATTCTTATTTCCAGGTTGGGAAGGAGAGGAAGCTGCTACATCAGCATAAGGTTTTAAAGATGAGGGGTGGATTTTAGCTGCCTCTGCATATGATATGCAGCTCTGGGCCATTGAAATTTTAATTTTTTGCTGTCTATCGAATTCTGGACATAACTTACTAGTGGCAAAGTGGCGACCAGTGCAATGAAGACAATGAGCGTTTTCAGAGATAACAGTACAAGTGTCTGAAAGGTGGTCATCCCCGCATTTAAAGCAACGTGGCTTTGATCTGCATTGTATCTTAGTATGACCAAATCTGCAGCAACTGTAGCACTGTATGGTAGGAAAAATGTATAATTCAACAGAAAGAGCTGTATAACACATGTACACCCTTTTTGGTAATATTTGACCATCAAACGTCAATACAACCATGTTAGTGTTGGAAAATAAAGCTGTACCATCAGTTACGTTTTTTCTTTTAATTCGCCTCACCTTAATAATTTGACCACATCCAAAAGGAACAGTGATGTTTTCCTGAATTTCTTCCTCAGACCAGTCTTGGGGCACACCTTTCACTATACCTACTCGAGTAACAGTGAAACTGGGAATAAAAACTTTGTAGGAAAGACTAGCTATTTGTGAGTTCTCTGTAAACAAATTGGCATCCCGATAATTGTTAAAATCTATCGAAACTCTATTTCTGCCTATACGTTTGAGGCTGCCATTGACAATGTTATTAATGTTAAATTTTTTTAAATCTTTGCCGAACTGTATAGGATGTAAGGTAATAGGATCGTTAGGTGATGTGGTTAGTCTTTGGATGTGGACAGTGAAAGGTCCTGAATCAGTGCTAACATATTTTCTAGCTATTTGTGGTTGTGACTGTTGTGAGGGACCTGTCGAACCAATGGGTTGTTTAGAGGAGGCACCAGTATTAACAGGTGAGACAATTTTCTCATCTTGAGCATTTTCTACAACAACAGGGGTCAATTTTTCATCAGAGTCATCACACTGACATATTTGAGAATGCAATTTTCCTTCTTTATTCCGACTTCTCTTAGACTTGCAATGGCGGCATCGTTTTTGAGGTTTAGTGCGTTTTCTATCAGAGAGAGCAATAAGACCATCCTCCGTGTCCATAGATGAATCGTCAATAACAACGTTATATCCTCCTGCAGGCCCAGGGTCATCCGGGGGATCGACCCCCATAATAATTAAAAGACACTTACCAAATCAAGATATGAACACTATTTACTAACTAAAATAAAAATATATATATCTAGTAACTAATAGAACTACTTTTATACTCTAAAACCTCCACTGATCCACTTTTTCAATCACTATGAATCGGAAACCAAAAAAAACACGTCCGCCAAATTAAAAGTTTCCGCCATTTTTTCTGGAGATTTTCTACTATTTGTCTGGCAAACCTTCAAACCATGTAACTAGGAACTAGGAACTACGACTACGTAGTCTTCCTAGTTCCATGCCTAGTATAAGCCTTCAATGCATGGAACTTCGAATTACGACTACATGCTAGTGACAAATTAAAAGCAAAGACCATAAACTTATTAGCTGTTTGTAAATTATAGCTTGTCCTGTGACAGTTGTCAGATTGACTTGAATAGGGCTTGACAATATTGAAAATCCGTCATAATGATATCGTTATTATCATTACTAAAAAGAAATGTCGATGTTATTGTTACTATATTAATGAATATAATAGGATAGTCCAACTTTAATAGGATCATTATTTGTAATTAGTAAATTACTTATAGTGAAATCAAACAAAAGTATAAAGGTTTCATAATATATTTAATTAAGCAGTGGTGCACAACCCAAATCATTAATTTCATTCATCAGATTAATTATTATAAATGCTTCATCATTCAAACTGTCGAAATGAACATTGTGTTCCCAATCTTCTTTTCTTCCAATTCCCAAGGCGTTTGCACTCATACTACCTTGCAAGTGGCAAACACAAAATGACAGCTGATGACTTGTGAAACCCCACCACTCACCTAACCACTACCTATATTATTGTATTCAGTGCTGTAAGCCCTAAAATCTGTTAATAGTACCCAAACTGTTTTTAAGTGACTTTAAATAAAACCAGTGGATTTAAATTGCTGTCGTTTTGCAATTAATAACATTCTTCTTCTTCTTCTTTATCAACCGATAGACGTCCACTGCTGGACAAAGGTCTCTTGTATGGACTTCCACAGGCCTCGGTCTTGCGCCGCCTGAATCCAGCGGCTCCCTGCGACTCGTTTGATGTCGTCGGTCCACCTGGTGGGGGGTCTGCCAACACTGCGCTTCCCGGTGCGGGGTCGCCACTCCAGCACCTTGGGACCCCAACGACCATCAGCTCTTCGAACTATGTGCCCCGCCCATTTCCACTTCAGTATCGCGACTCGCTTAGCTATGTCGGTGACTCTGGTTCTCCTACGGATCTCCTCATTTCTGATTCGATCCCGCAGGGACACTCCGAGCATAGCTCTCTCCATCGCCAGCTGAGCGGTCCTGAGCCTACTTATGAGGCCCTTAGTTAGCGACCATGTCTCGGATCCGTAAGTCATCACTGGCAACACGCACTGTTCGAAGACTTGAGTCTTCAGGCACTGAGGAATTTTGGACGAGAAGACATCTCGGAGCTTCCCGAACGCTGCCCAGCCGAGTTGGATTCGGCGGTTGATCTCTTTCTCGAAATTGGACCTACCTAGCTGGACTGTGTGTCCCAGGTAAATATACTCGTCGACAATTTCGAGTGCAGAGTTCTCAACAATTACTGGGTGGAGCGGTGCATGAGCATTGGACATGATTTTCGTCTTGCTCATGTTCATTTTCAGGCCCACCTGTTGAGAAACCCTGCTGAGATCATTGAGCATTGTATTGAGGTCTCTCAGAGTCTCTGCCATGACTACTATGTCATCGGCAAATCGCAGGTGAGTGATGTACTCGCCGTTTATGTTGATGCCAAGCCCGTTCCAATCCAGAAGCTTAAAGACGTCCTCCAACGCAGCGGTAAAGAGCTTCGGGGAGATAACGTCTCCCTGTCGCACTCCACGCTGCAAGTGGATTGGCCTCGTAGTCTGGTCCTGTATAAGTACTGACATTGTGGCGTTTTCATACAAGCACTTCAACACTTGGATATACCGGTAGTCAATCCGGCATCTCTGCAGCGACCTCAACACAGCCCAAGTTTCCACCGAATCGAAGGCTTTCTCATAGTCCACAAACGCTAAGCAAAGTGGCCGGTTATACTCTTCTGTCTTTTGTATAACCTGCCGCAGCGTATGAATGTGATCTATGGTACCAAAGCCTTTTCGGAATCCGGCTTGTTCGGGAGGCTGGAAGTCGTCAAACCTACGAGCGAGACGATTCGTAATGACTCTCGAGAACAACTTATAAACATGACTCAACAACGAGATGGGTCTATAATTCTTCAACAAGGTATTATCACCCTTTTTGAAGAACAGAACCACCACGCTCCTGTTCCATGCTTCCGGCGTTGTGCCCTCGTGGATGACGGAATTGAACAATCGCTGAAAGATCTTAAGTACCGGTTTTCCACCCGCTTTCAGGAGTTCCGCAGTGATTCCGTCATCACCTGGCGCCTTGTTGTCCTTAAGCTGTTTGAGAGCCATTCTAATCTCGTATAGGCTGACGTCCGGGATATCTTCGGTATAGTGTCGGGTCAGTTTGGCTCTGGGATCTTTCGCCAGATCTTCAATAGGTTTTTGTGTCGTGGTATATAACTGTCCATAGAACTTCTCAACCTCTCCCAAAACCTCAGGTCGAGAAGAGACGAGACGGCCGTCATCAGTTTTCAGCCGCATCAACTGGCTCTGTCCGATAGACAGATCTCTCGCGAACACTTTTGAGCCTTTGTTCCGCTCAATGGTATCTTTAATACACTTGGTATTAAAGACACGGAGGTCGCGAGTTTGTGCTTTAGAGATCTGCTTATTAATCCGCCGGTAGGCAGCCGCGTCTGCCGATGACTGCAGCCTCATCTCTTGTCTCTCCTTCATTAGCTTGAGAGTATGGTCAGAGAACTTTTCGGTTCTTTTCCTGCGGTGGGTCTTAAAGAATTTAGACCCCACAGTATGAACAGTTTCCACGAACCTGTTGTTTAGATCGTCCACAGAAACGCAGTCTGCTAGGCACTCTAATCGGTTCTGCAGTTCGAGTTGGAAGTTTTCGGGATTTTGGATATGAGCACGAGAAGGTCGGAGAGTGGACTTCACCAGTCTGGCCCTTTCCAGCTTCACATTAATATTCAACGTGCCTCTTACCATCCGGTGATCGCTACCGGTTTTCACCCTATTGATCACAGAGACATCATTGAATATATGCCGCTTGGTCGACATAATGAAGTCGATCTCATTTCTCGTGGAACCATCGGGACTCAACCATGTCCATTTTCTGTGTGGCCGCTTCCTGAAGAAGGAGTTCATCATAAAGAGGCCCTCCTTCTCCATGAAGTCGGCCAGTTCGCTCAGCCTTGCATTGAAATCCCCCATCACAACACTGTAATGAGTGGTAGAGGCGTGTATGGCTTTTGATATATCCTCATACAGCGCCTCCACCTCCTCGTCAGAATGTGTCGATGTCGGTGCGTAGACCTGTATAACCTTCAGCGAATACCGTTTGGTGATTCTGAGTATAAGGTACGCTACCCTACTCGACACACTCTTGACTTGTACAATGTTGTTGACGAGGGACTTGTGGACGATGAACCCGACACCACCCTGGGACTGTTGATCGCCCTCCCGGTAGTAAAACAAGTTGCCGGAATTAAGGATTATCGAGTCCTCCCCCTCTCGTCGGACTTCAGATAATCCTATAATGTTCCAGCGCAACTTGCTCACTGCTTCTTCCAGCTCGATGATCTTTTCGTCAGTCCTCAAAGTGCGTGCGTTATACGTCACCAGGTCCAGTCGTCGGGGTTGGCAGCGGAATCTCGTCCGGAGATTCTTAGCACCCCCTGCCCCGCCATTACCGTGACCGCTGCCAGGGTCAGGAATAGCGAGGCCGCCGGGAACTAGGGGCCATGGTCTTGTGCGAATATCCATACAAGGTTTTGCCCATAATGACCACGCTGGGCAGGCGTGTTGGTCATCGCAGGGCTAAACTGATCGCACCCGTGTCGCTGCTGCCCGACACAGGCCTGTGCCATTTGCTCAGTTTAGCCAGTATGAAATGGTTATACCGCCATTTGTCGGTCGTTGTTGATTAATAACATTAATAAAATGTAAATAATAAGATTTTTAATTTAAAAAGCAACAAAGTATTCCGATTTAAAGTACATCTAGTGCACGTGGTTACGATAACAAAAGGAACATCACTATTAATGTGCATAAACCAATGAAGTATGATATTTTTCACGTATATTTTTTTTTTATACAATAATATACCAACTTCATAGGCGTCATTTGGGTGACATCTGTCACAGGACTCATGCTATATTTTACAGAGTGTAGTTAGGTTATCTCTTTGCTTCTGTGGCATAATTGATTGATATTTCCTGATTATTTTATTATCTGTATTCTGTGGTAGAATTCAAATGTTGATTGATTTGAACTATTGAAAATAAAATAAATTCGTAAAAAGTAACAAATTGCTAAAATTACTGAATGATCTGGGAAATAAAAGCCTTCAGCGATGTCTGAGAAAATAGGTTTTGATGAACTTCGGGTTAAATATAAGGTAAAAAAAATAAGTTTTAGCATAACCTATTTTATATTCGGCTTTGGCTCAGTAGTAGGCCCATAACTTAGTATCTTTTCTTTAATCTTACGTTATTTCAGAATGTCCTCTCCAAATCTTTCGCGAATAACAACATGGATTTGCTGGACTCATTTTCGAAGAATGCTAATGAAACTGACAGAAAGGCGGCGATGGACCAAGCGTTCAGAGATAAACTTCTCGAGTTACTCGTAGAAGAACCCGAGACCTTGGAAAACTATGTCTGTTTTTGCATAGAGTCGTGTAGACGACAGATGGTGACACCTACCATGCCCGTAGTTCTCCTCGGCGATATTTTTGACGCGCTCACCCTTAATAAATGCGAAAAATTGTTTGCGTACGTCGAAAATGGTGTAAATATCTGGCGGGAAGAGCTATTCTTCGTCGCTTGTAAGAATAATTTGCTTAGAATGTGCAATGATTTGTTGAGACGTCTGTCCAGGTCACAGAACACAGTATTCTGTGGACGTATATTGTTATTCCTCGCAAAATTCTTCCCCTTTTCTGAACGGTCAGGACTTAATATTGTTTCTGAGTTTAATCTCGAAAATGTGACTGAGTTTGGTGGTGATAACTCAAGTACATTGAAAGATGCCTTAGACGAAGAGATGGTTATAGACGAAGATAAAAGTAAACACACTATAGATTACAATTTGTACTGTAGGTTCTGGAGCTTGCAAGACTTTTTCAGGAATCCAAATACTTGTTACAATAAAATACAGTGGAAAACATTTGTTGCAGTAAGTTTACATTTTGTGCCATAATTTTTATTTGATGCTTACCCTAGATTCCATTTACCATGAGGCAATCAGAGTCCGCCAACTCGCATTGGGCCAGCGTGATGGACTATGGCCTAAAACCCTTCTCTGAGAGGAGACCTGCGCTCAGTAGTGAGCCGTTGATGGGTTGCTAATGATGATGATGATGAATCAGAGCTTAGGTATTATTTATTTTATGAGTAAATAAGCATTTTCTCAGCAATCACACTCCAAAGTCCAAACTAGATCTAATCAGGGTTTTCCATCATTGATTGACATTAAAGGCAAGTTACCAAAAAAAAAAAGATACTGGCCAAATTGAGAACCTCCTTTTTTGAAGTCCGATAAAAACCTTTATAAACCAATAGACATCCACCGATGGCCAAAGTTCTCTTGCATGATCTTCCACAGGTCTCGGTCTTGCGCCGCTTGCACCGAGCGTTGTTGGTCCACATAGTGGGGAGTCTACCAACACTGCGCTTCCCGGTGTTAGGTCGCCAGTACACCGATTTAAAGACATTTATAGCTCTGGAATTAAAGTTTATTTTATTTGAACCCACAATCTATATCTATTTTTTCCAGCATTCAGGCAGTGTATTATCCGCCTTCTCGTCTTACAAGCTAGAAGCTGTTGAGCTACAGAAGTCTAAGCTGAACAGACTAAAGACATACAACTCCGATGTGGAAATGCAGGAGAGTAAAGAGCAACACTACTTTGCCAAATTCCTAACAAATCAGAAGTTACTGGAATTGCAGTTGTCTGATTCCAACTTCAGAAGATGTGTCCTGATACAATTTTTGATATTATTCCAATATTTAACATCCACAGTAAAGTTCAAAATGTATGTATGTATTTTATTAGTTATTGGTCCTGTCGTGTCATAAGATCCACAGGTTGGCCTATGTGAAATAAATAATTTTGAATTTTTTATTTATTTATATTTATTTATTTTCATTGTAAAATTTGTTTGCCCATTACATATAGGGTATACCTCGCAATTTGGATCAAACTTTGCTTATCTTAGTTAAGCTATCTTTTTAAGTGTCACTAATGTTGAGTAACATTAAAGAAATAAAAGAAATAAATTCATTCTGACAGTTTTTGTATTGAAAATCTGTTAAAATATCAAAATTTCATGGGTAAATGTTACTCAAAATTAATGAAATTGGCACTTATAATAATAATTAATATAAATAATTTAAGTATTAAGGATTTAATCTCATAATATGTTTCTTAACACTTTAATTTTTTAGTATAGAAATTTGACAGTAAATAAAAAAAATATGTTTTCTGTAAGTAGATTTCAATCTTTCAAAATTTCATGGGTAAATGTTACTCAAAATTAATGAAATTGGCACTTATAATAATAATTAATATAAATAATTTAAGTATTAAGGATTTAATCTCATAATATGTTTCTTAACACTTTAATTTTTTAGTATAGAAATTTGACAGTAAATAAAAAAAATATGTTTTCTGTAAGTAGATTTCAATCTTCACTAAAAATGTATAATTTTTGGTGTTATATGAGTCACTACAAACCAAGTTTTAGATTTCTATAGTTGAAATGGCATCAAATTCAAAATTATTTATTTCATGAAGGCCAAATTATGGCTCTTATGGCAAGTTGAGAATCTATCACCAGTTTGGAAAGCTGATTCTGTTGAGAAGAGCTAGTAAGAAATGGTTCTTTTCAAAACAAATATTATTATGTTACAATATGTAGCTTATCTATATCTAACTTATAGACAGCTGAAGCAAGACAAATTGTTTCCAAGCAGACTTGTCGTTAAGAAATTCAATAACTGTATAATCTGCTGGACTTGCATGGACTTCCACTGGCCTCAGTCTTGCGCTGCCTTAATCCAGCAGCTCCTTGCAACTCAATGATGTTGTCAGTCCATCAAGTGGGGGGTCTGCCAACACTGCGCTTCCCAGTGCGGGGTCACCACTCCAACACCTTGGGACCCCAACGACCATCAGCTCTTCGAACTATGTGAACTATATAATAGCCACTACTTATTAACCATCAGTATCCTTTGACCCTCACTAATTGGTGTAAACTTGTGTTAAAGGGAATCTCAAGAGTTAAAATCAGATCAGCAAGAGTGGGTGAAGGAAACCACATCATTAGTGTACAAACTTTTGGGTGAGACTCCACCAGAGGGGAAACAGTTTGCAGAGTGTGTGAAGAGTATACTGAAGAGAGAGGAGCATTGGAATAGCTGGAAGAATGATGGGTGCCCAGGTTTGTATCATTTTAATTTTATGTTTTACTAGCTGATGCCCTCGACTTTGTCCATGTGGATTTGGTATTTAAAATCCCATGGAAACTCTTTTTTTCCAGGATAAAAAAGTAGCCTATGTCTCTCTTCAGGTCCTCAGCTATACCCATGTAAAAATTCACATCAAATTGTATCTCTGTTGCAGCGTGATTGAAGAATAAACAAACACTTTCGCATTTATAATATTATTAGGAAGTAAGATTTCTCTTTCCTAGGATGATGGATGAGAAATAAATAAATATTTTCTGGCAAATTTTTAGGTTGCCTATGAATGTAGTCGTTCTCAGTAAGTAATTTTTGTCTGTTGATTTTGAGTAAATTATTATTTTTAAATTATTCTTTATGACAAGCTTTTACCCGCGCCATCTGTTAAATCTGAAGTGTTGATAAATTTTTTCGATTTTCGGCTTTTCTTTTGGGTATAAAATATACAAAAAATAAAATAATAGGGCAACTATTTTTTTTGTTTCTAAACCACGCCTGTATTGAGCGAAGACAAAAAAAATTATTCAAATCAATCGCCATTTTTGAGTTTTTACCAGACTAACGAACAACAAATTGATTTTTATATAAAAAGATAGACTATGCTGCTCTCGCTGATGCGCCTATATCAATTTCTGTGTTTGGAGTGTCTAATCTATTTTTAAATTGTTTGATCTACTTTGATGACACTATATCCTTGGGCAACTTGGCCCACATGAGCACAACTCTGTTCATAAAAAGTACTCAAACTCTGTTCTTTAGAAAGTACTCAAATTCTATTCATTACAAAGTACTCAAACTCTGTTAATTACAAAGTTCTCAAACTCTGTTCATTACAAAGTACTCAAACTCTGTTCATCAGAAAGTAGCTACCTAAACTCTGTTCATTAGGAAGTACTCAAGCTGTGTTCATTAGAAAATACTCAAACTCTGTTCATTAGAAACTAGAAAGTTCTCAAACTCTGTTCATTAGAAAGTACTCAAACGGATTGGACCATGTAAATTGATGCTGGAGTTAAATACTCAAACTCTGTTCATTAGAAAGTACTCAAACTCTGTTCATTAGAAAGTACTCAAACGGATTGGACCATGTAAATTGATACTGGAGTTAAATACTCAAACTCTGTTCATTAGAAATTACTCAAACTCTGTTCATTAGAAAGTACTCAAACGGATTGGACCATGTAAATTGATGCTTAAGTTTTAGTAATAAGTACTTTTTATGTTAAATTTTGTTTGAAAACTTTGTGACAGAATTTCAAAAACCCAAGCCACCAGTTCAAACTGAGAGCACGGAAGAAGTGAGAAAGACCAAGAAAAGACGAAGACCAGTCGGTGACATAATCAAAGAGTATGAGGCGCAAGATAAATTCTTTATGGGAAAGTAAGACATCTCTTTCTATGCTGTGTTGCTCATTGCTTAGTTTAGTTGTTACGTTACGTCAAATATGGATGAGCGAAGCAATGGCTGGATCATGCGTCATGCTCGTGAACGGGTGCCACTAGCGGGAATGGGGCTACTTTCTGTCTGCCCATCTTAACATCTGTTGAATTATAATTAGGTATGCTTTTGTGGAACTCATTGTGGAAACACTGCATACATAGCATAGTATCTATTGAATTGTAAACTTGTTTTGAAAAGAACTACTGCCGAGTTTCTTGCTGGTTCTTCTCGGCAGGAAGGGCATTCCGAACCAGTGGTAGACTCATTGACGATTCAAAAGCACTTGTAAAAAAGTTTATTTGAATAAAAAAAACATTTATATTCTATTCTATTCTAATAATATAAATCAGTATTAGTAAAGATTCGACGGTATTCTTAAGTGATTTAAACTTAATTTACAATAATTATTATTGTTGAAAGAATATCATGCACTTCTCACCAAACATACAAACTCCACTCAGCACTTACAATTTTATACTCATAGACTCATGTTAAAGTGGTAGTACTGTGCTGTAATAGTAAGACCTTGGCAGTGAAGTAAGGTTCTTTTAATATATTTGCAGCAATGACCTAACAAAGTTGTGGAACTTGGCGCCAGATAATCTTGCAGCTTGTCGAACGAAGGAAAGGGACTTTATGCCGTCATTAGGTATGTTGATATCTTTTTAGTGGGAACTCTACTATCCATAACCGAAGGTCGATTGCTGGCCGAATCGGCCTTCGCCATGACCTGAAGCCGCAGCCGAAGGTTGATCGACCGATAGATGTCCACACTTGGACAAAGGTGCATGGACTTCCACAGGCTTCGGTCTTGCGCCGCCTGAATCCAGCGGATCCCTGCGACTCGTTTGATGTCGTCGGTCCACCTAGTGGGGGTCTGCCAACACTGCGCTTTCGGGTGCGGGGTCGCCACACCAGCACCTTGGGACCCCAACGTCGACCGTCAGCTCTTCGAACTATGTGCCCCGCCCATTTCCACTTCAGTTTTGCGAGTCGCTGTCATACATAAACTGCTAAAATCCCGTATTAATTGTGTCAATGTCGTCGTGTGTTGTGTTTAGAGTCGTACATGCTGAGCGGCGCGGCGTCGGACGTCGGGTCGGGTGCAGGGTCGGGCGCGGGGTCGGGCGGCGGGTCGAGTGGCTGGTCGTGGCGCGCGCTGCGGCTGCTGGCGCGCCGCTCGCCGCACTTCTTCGTGCACACCAACAACCCTATTGGACGGCTGCCCGACTACCTCGAGGACATGGTCGGTAACTTATACTAGTAATATATACTGTATACAGTGAAACTTAAACCAGGGATTCAGTACATGATTCTGAATCATTCAGTGTTAGTATTTTACATGGGTGTATGTAACCTATCTCCATTTCATTTTAATTGAAAAAATAGCAAAAAGTTAATATTTAACACAAAACAGCAATGGCCTACAAACCGCCGCTTGCGACGCGCAGTAGGTACTTCACGTGTAGGCATTTGTTGTTTATGATACATTGCGTGCTCAAAAATTACAATATTGGTAGTAACCCATAATTTCAGAGATAAGTGGCATTTGTAATTTCATTATAGACATGGGTGAGATCTATAGATGGCACTAAGCCTGAGTGTAATCTATTCACAAAGTTTTCGTTACCATTTTTTTTTATTAAATAGTCCACAAAACTGACTCCAATTTTTTGGACATGCCAAATATAGTAGGTACAATCGAGTCAACTAGATGTGATCCTTGAGGTACGCACGATGATACTTTTATCTCGTAAGATATGTTTCTTACGAGTACACCTGTATATGGCATCTAATAAAGATAGTACTTTGCCTATATATTGAATGACATATAATTTGAAAACAGGTGAAACGAATATCCCGAGAAGCAGCCGCTAATGCTGCGTCGAACAACTCAAATGGTGACAGCAATTTGGACAAGGCTATAAAACAGGTATTTTTGAATTTAATTGAAAATATGAAATGAAATTAAGTTACTTAAACAAAAATGATTTATTGTTAAAATATGTGTCTGTTTACAACATTATCGGTAATCCTGAAATATGTTTAGATAAACCCTGCTGTAGGATTATTTAAAAATAATTGCATCAATATGACAATCGCAATTGGCTGCATTACTACTGGTTTACTTGCTGCATCAATGCAATTTAAGCAATAGCGAGAGTACCAGCCTATCAGAAGTGATTGCGATGGTCACAATCATGCAATAGTTTTTAGACAATCTGCATCACAGCTGTATCTTAAGGTGGATTATTACGGGTCTGCCCGCGAAATTCAAATTTAATTTGGTTTTTCGCAATTTGTAAACGCATACGACAAAGTACGCTTAAGGCATTCTAATTGCGACGATGGCAGTATCATCTTCACAGGTTTATATAAAAACCTTTACTTGAAAGTGCAGTTTAAGAAATTAGTCAGAATATTGACTAATTTGTGAGTAACTCACGTCCAACTCGATGCTCGAACTAATTTCTTAAACTGGACACTTTCAAGTAAAGATTTTTATATAAACCTATGAAGATGATACTGCCATTGGCGCAGTTAGAATGCCAGAAGCCTACTATGTCGTATTAGTTTACAAATTGCGAAACACAAAATTAAATTTGAATTTCGCGGGCAGACCCGTATAATCCACCTTAAGAAACGAAGAACACCTCTCCTACTGAACCCAAGGATGATAACATACTTACGAAAATTTTAAAGTAACGAATGTCCTATGTATGTCTTTGATTTTCCGGGATATAAAGTAGCCTATGTCACTCTCCGGGTTCTCAACTATACCCATGCAAAAAATCACGTCGATCCGTAGCTTTGTTGCAGCGTGATTGAAGGACAAACCTACAAACACACTTTCGGATTTATAATATTAATTCTAACGCGCTAGTTAATTAGCCTTAGCTTCAAGCCATGTAGAACATGTTCTACATGGCTTTTATTATAGTTTTTTATTTACTTGTATACTTTATTAGGAGGGTGTGGATGAAGAAATGTGCGAGGAGCAAATAGAAACCGATATAATTAAGGAAGAAGACACTACAGACATGGATGCGGTGAGTATCACACTAATTTCTGGAGTATATTTTATAGAAAAATTAATATTCCTTTGCTATAATCCGCCAAACACAGAACAAATCCTTTAATACTCGACGTACATTTCGCTCCAATACCGGAGTATCATCAGATGTTGACTCCACAATGCACAATTAGGTACAACAAAGGAGCAACACCTCCTGATGATGATTTTTCTGTGTGACGTCATAAAACTACTGTTTGGGTAAATTTCGTTTTAGAAAGAGTCAGATATAGTCACAGTAAAACAGCTTACAAATTATTTGTTTTTTGACCGATTTTTATTAATTTTTATGATTCATTTTCTGGTTTTGCAAGTGTTATTCTACGCGTTACATCTTCGATTATTAATAAAATGAACGAATATCAACATTTTGACAACAGTCAAATACTCAATTAATGTGTTTTAAAATTATTTTTTGTTGTTAATTTTTTTTTTAATCATCATTATTATTATAAGACATCTCAATAACATTAATAACATTTCACTTAATACTTACTTTATTAGTAACTAGCTGATGCCCGCGACTTCACCTGCGTGGATTTAGTTTTTAAATCCCTCGGGAACTCTTTGATTTTCCGGGTTAAAAAGTAGCCTATGTCACTCTCCGGGTTCTCAACTATACCCATGCAAAAATCACGTTGATCCGTAGCTTTTTTGCAGCGTGATTGAAGGACAAACCAACAAACACACTTTTGAATTCATAATATTAGTATGATATGATATCAGTTCCAGTTATTAAATAATATATTATATTAAGAATGTCACAAAATAAATACAATTTTTATATTCTTTTAAACAGGTAACAGACGCGCACACTGGCGAAGACGAGGACAAACCGACCCGCTCCAGAGTGACTATGATAACCCAAACACAACTAGACGTTCTAGCCGCCAAGCTGACCGAATGGAAGAAACTAGCCGCCAAGCTAGGCTACAAGCCCGACGAAATACAATTCTTCGAGACGGAAAACGCCACAGACGCTAGCAGGGCGAAAAACATGCTCACACTTTGGTTCGACGATGACGAAGACGCTTCTGTTGAAAACCTACTCTATATCATGGAAGGATTAAAGATGGCGGATGCGTGCGAAGCTTTGAAGAGCGTTATGTGACGATCGGTCAAAAGGCACTCTAAAGTGCGAAAGGAAAAGCATTTACATTCGAATTTTAAGAAATTATTTTAGTTAGTACCTATAATTATGTTTAGGAGAAATGATTTGCACCTACCGATTTGTATGCATATAACGTAAAAATAAAGTTTTATGTATTCTGTCATTTTTTTGTTTCATTTGCAACTCCAGGTATCCTGTTAGGGCGTGTACACACGATTTCCTATTCAGTGCACCACGATCGACCACCTTACTCTCGCCCCAAATCTATACTTATAAAAAGACTTGTTCTGACTGACTGACTGACCTATCAACAGCACAGCCTAAAGCCCTAAACCACTGGATGGAAGCAATGGCTGGATCATTCGTCATGCTCGTGAACGGGTGTCACCAGCGGGAATGGGGCTGCTTTCTGTCTGCCCGTCTTAACGAATTGTTGAATTATAATTAGGTATGCTTTTGTGGAACTCATTGTGGAAACACTGCATACATAGCATAGTATCTATTGAATTGTAGACTTGTTTCTTGCTGGTTCTTCTCTGCAGGAAAGGCATTCCGAACCAGTGGTAGACTCATCGACGATTCAAAAGCACTTGTAAAAAAGTTTATTTGAATAAAAAACATTTCTATTCTATAAGTCTGAAGTCAGAAACTTGAAATTTTGACAGTTGGTTCCTTTTATGATGTAGGCACCCACTAAGAAAGGGGAAGAAAGGTTGTATGAAAGTCCGTCATCTTTTAAGTTATATCCATGAAACTTGGTATTTTGGCTTGCGATTAAAAATAAAGAAATACTTGTTTCAGTTTTTGAAAATCCCACCCGAAATCTAATACCACGCGGTTGAAGTTAAGGGGGCAAGCAAGGCTAGTACCTAGACCTAAACGTATATGTCCAAATGTTATAATAATAACTAACTGACCCAGCGAACTTCGTACCGCCAACAAAATATTTAGGGGTCACCCTTATCTTTTAGGGGTATGAAAAATAGATGTTGGCCAATTCTCACACCTACCCGATATGTACCTACACAAAATTTCATAAAAATCTGTCTAGCCGTTTCGGAGGAATTTGGTAACAAACACCATATTAGATACGTCATCATCATCATCAACCCATCAACGGCTCACTACTGAGCGCAGGTCTCCTCTCAGAGAAGGGTCATAGTCCACCACGCTGGCCCAATGCGAATTGGCGGACTTCACACACCTTGGAGAACATTATGAAGAACACTCAGGTGTGCAGGTTTCCTTACGATGTTTTCCTTCACTGTGGAAGCAAGTGATATTTAATTGCTTAAACGCACTTGACTCCGAAAAACCAGAGGTGCGTACCCGGGATCGAACCTGCGACCCCCGAATAGGAGACCACAGTCATAACTACTAGGCTATCACTGCTTAATTAGTTATGTACTTACATCTACATCAATGGTGAAAACCGAATGAAAATCTACAGTACCTACTTAGTTTCTGAGATTAACGTCGGCAGACAGATAAACGTGTAGTGATAGTTGTGCCAATGAAACTCGCCACTCCTTGAAACATTGTTGGCACGCCCACTACTAACTCGTAGAGCTTTGAAAGCATGATCTTATGATGACATGCAATCTGTAATTTGTAGGCGTGTTGCTGATTATCCTGCCAAGGGAAACACAACAGATGCATCTATCATACGAGGCAAAATGGAGGCGATGGTCCACCGCTAATACTCTCACCGATTGCCTAAGGGAAACGCGTACGGTTCAGATTTATAAAACCATTAAACAATGTCGGGCGTTCCGAAATTATAACTTGCACGCATTTCCTCATCGCGGTTGACTCACGGTGTGCCTAAAACAGAACTTATTGCCTACAAACTTTACATCCCCAAAACGTTTTAAGAAAAAGCAGTCTTATGTGCCCACACTTAGAGTTCACTCCAACTGAACTCTTTCAGTTGTAAGTCAGGAAAACAACCAATCTTAATTGGTCCACCGAGTCTCTCCCGTGGACTAGGGCTCTGGGTGGATAAGAAAATCCGATTGGCGGTTTGCAGATCAAGTGAAACTGGTCGTATTTCACCGCTGCGATGTTTACAGAATCGCGGAATAGTCGCTGCACCGAAATTAGTTCGAAACGAATACGTCAATGGGTAGACGAAGCTTAGTGTTGCTCGAGCGGTCGATCCTAAAATATTTATATTTTTATGATTCGATACGGGACTAGATATTTTTATATTAAAAATATACGGCAACGGGCGTGACGTGCGTGCGCAGAACTTTGGTAGGAATTTGTGTGTCAGACTTTTAAACTGTAAGTAGAAAAATCTGAGCTTTTTGGTGTGTGTTTGTTTGCTATTTCTCATTGTACCTATAAAATGCCTGTTCTGCGTATTTTACAAGACATGTCAGATAAAACATCTTGGTATTTTAATGGCTCTTAGTGTGTCATACTCATCTACCCACCTAACTGCAATTAATTTAATAAATTTATACCTACATTTAGTTGTATAAGTATTCTGTAAAAAACCTCCTTCACTCGATTAGTCTACCTAGCATCTGACTAGGCAGTAAGGTTCTAAAACTCCAATTTGTTCCTAATCAGTTTTTAGGGTTCCGTAGTAAACAAGGAGCCATGTCCGTCCGTCTGTCTGTTTGTCTGTCTGTCTGTCTGTCTGGCTATCCGCGGTTTAGCTCAGAGACTATTGGTACTAGAAATCTGTAATTTGACAAGGGTATAAATGTCAATCACGCCGACAAAGTGGTAAAATAAAATTGTGAAAAATAATTTTTTTTAGGGTACCTCCCCTACATGTAAAGTGGGGATGAATTTTTTTTTTCTCGTCTATCCCATAGTGTGGGGTGTCGTTGAATAGTTCTTTTAAAAATGTTGTGGGTGTGGGAACACCATTTTTCAATTCAGGGATCCGTTTGTGAAATTTTAAATTGCTAAATTTTATTAGAGTCAAGTGTCCCCCCCCTCTGCCAGCTAAATGGTTGTATAAAGGATACAAGAAAAAATTCACAGATAGTATATATAGTGAATTTTAAAGGAAAACTATCACGGCTAGGTGGGGTTAATTACTTAAGGAGTTATATCTGTTTTTTCCAAGTTAGGTATTAGGTACACGTAGTGTAAGTTGCATATTTTGTAGTATATTGTAGTATTTAAACCATGGAACTCAAAAATATGTATTCAATATTCATAAATAAAATAAAAGCACTATCCTAGGACAGCAATAATATTTGAGACTTTCAACTACGGAACCCTACACTGCGCGTGGCCCGACACGCACTTGGCCGGTTTTATATTTATTCTTTTATAAAGGTATTCTAAGTGACCAACTACCTACCTTGCTATTTACTTAACTACCTACATAAATAGCTTGTTGAAAGGAGGTTGGCGAATTTTGTCCCAGCATTTTTAAAAACCGTGCAGATTCAGAAATCATTTAATTTTAATTAATATTTTTCAGAGTATTTTTCTGTGTAAGCCAGATATTTTTAGATGGGGATCTAAAATATAATTATTCACAAGTACACATTATAAATAACTGTTACATGGCAATACAAGTGAATATCTTTTTCCTCCCAACTTTATTTGATAGACTTTGATGAACTTTTTTGTTAGACTGGTTTACTAGAACAAGCATGAAAAGTTTAGTGAACGTGGGCTTGAGGCCCACGGTTCAGTTCGTCTGGGTCAGAAACTCTATGGAATTCGCCAATCTCCTTTTACCTAAAGGTAGACTATGCTAAAATGCTAAATGCTAAAATAAACCTTTAAATAGGTTTAAAATATTATAATTAACTAGCTGACCCAGCGAACTTCGTACCGCCAACTTATCTTTATAAATACAACAAATAAACTATCCCAATCCAAAAAGACTATCCTATCTTTTAAGTTGGACCAAATTACAGATAGTTACGAAGTTTGATAAAAATCGGTTCAGTAGTTTTAGTTGTCCATCGCGGACAAACAACGTGACACGTAATTTATATATTTATATAAAGATAATACTTACCGATTTTTTAACGCTGGAGAAAAGATCCGAAATTATCTACGGAATTCGGGAGAACATTAAGTAGGTAGGTAGCTCTGTGTTAAAGATGATTAATTTCTCTTTCGGCGAGGCGATTGCGAAGCGACGGCGACGCCATAAATCCAGTGCTCACGTTGCATTGGCGATAAATTGTAAATGCAAATAAAAATTTTTCAATGCGAATACTTTCTTTAGACTTCTTACAATTGAAAATAACGAACGATATAACAAAATATTTTCGCACGTTCACGGTTGATGCGGCCACCGCCAATAAATATGTCTAAGTATAGGAATTCGTTTTAACGGAATCGCTTTCGTGTCCCATTCTATGGTTTGTGTTGGGAGTGGGTACGACAATAGTGCTACAGGTGGGTGTTGAACCTTCGGTGCTTCGGCCGAGTCGGTCGAAACCTTTCCGATTTCAGTCCGCGCTCTTTTTGCGTTGAGCTATTGATCATATTATCATAATAATAGGTACCTACTTATAGGTATTAGGTGCAGGTTCTTATGGTCTCTCTATGAACAAAACTAACATGAAAGCGCAAAACATAAAGCATGCATCTTGTGATCAGATTCTAACTATGCAGCGGACATAACTTTAATCGAACCAAACCTACCTAATAAAACTGTCAGATTTTTAGGGTTCCGTACCAAAATGGTAAAAATGGAACCCTTATAGTGAGACTTTCTCCGTCCGTCCGTCCGTCTGTCACAGTCGATTATTTAAGTAACTATTAAAGCTATCGACATGAAATTTGGAATAGTTGTGTATAATAGTGGCCCAACAACATTGGAATAAAAAAAAGCAAAAATTATTTTTAGTTTAATTAAAAAAGGAGGGAAAAGCGAGAGTTTTAAATTTCAAAGTATGATAACTATACCGAGTGGGGTATCATATAAAAGGGCTCTACCTGTACATTCTAAAACAGTTTTTTATTTATTTTTAAATATAATAGTTTTTGAATAATCGGGCAAAAAAATACCGTTCCCACCCCCTTATCTCCGAAGTTTACCAATCGAAAAATCAGAAATAATTATGGTCAATAGAGGTTTATGTATATTTTATATACAGGAAAAATAAAACCAACGCTCTAACTAGCATAGTTTTTTTTATATTAACAATAAGCCTCCACGAACGAAGTTAACGATTAATAAGCAAATTAATATAATATTATCGTTTCACTTTTACTTCTAGAGTAAGGAACCCTCGGTACGCGAGTCCGACTCGCACTTGGCCGGTTTTTTTTATAAGTTTAGCGTAGATAAGTAGGTACTTTTGTCGTGTAATTAACACTCAAATACGGAATACCTATTTAAATTAAATCATTTATCAAACCTGTGGGTTTTATGACAAATCAAGAATTTACCATCGCGCTGATTCGGAAAGCAGGGAAAAGCCGGCAAGAAACTCAGCAGTTGCTCACTATTATCAAAATGATCAAACAGCTTATAGTATATCTATTGAGTTGCTGCAACGCCTAATTTCGTTTATTTATCTAGGTAAGTCCTTCCGCAATGTATACCTAAAGTGAACCTTACCTTCGTTACTCTGTGCCTAAAGATAACTAGGTAAACCATAAGCTACAAAAGTTTATGATAAAAATCTAGTCTGGACTATTTTAGACGTGGAAAATGTTATCAGATTTATTCAGTTTTATTCATAGAATCCCAAGGTGGGCAGGTACATTGGAGTAGCGCAAATAGTTTTGTATTATTCAGCGGATCTAGTTCGCACCAATACAAGATACCTACTTTAATTTTTTTTTTTATGATCCCTGTGACATTTATAAGAACAAAGTCAATATGTCACCGGGACCAAAATAACGAATCGATTAAAACCTTTATACATCAAAATCGGTTCAGTAGTTTAGGCGCCACGGTGAAACATAGGTACTTAAATACTCGTACAAAAAACATACGACTTACGAGTACAGTACCCGGCGATATATATTGCACATCGGCCTTTGGAATAAAACCCTATTTCTATTCTATTGCAAGGAAAGCTAGCCAGAAATTCACGTAGTAATAACTGAAATCTCTTCACAATCGGCGAGCACATCACGTAACATATATATAAAAAAAAACCGGTCAAGTGCGAGTCGGACTCGCGCACCGAGGGTTCCATACTCCAAAAGTAAAAGTAAAACGATAATATTATATTAATTTGCATGATTATCGTTAACTTTGTTTGTAGAGGTTTATTGTTAATATAAAAAAAACTATGCTAGTCAGAGCGTTGGTTTTATTTTTCCTGTAAAATATACATAAACTTCTATTGACCATAATTATTTCAGATTTTTCGATTGGTAAACTTCGGAGATAAGGGGGGGGGGGGGGGAACGGTATTTTTTTCGACATTTTGGCCGATTACTCAAAAACTATTATATAAAGAAATAAATAAAAAACTGTTTTAGAATGCACAAGTAAAGGCCTTTCATATGATACCCCACTCGGTATAATTATCTTACTTTGAAATTTCAAACCCCTGATTTTCCCCCTTTTTTAATTAAACTAAAATTATTTTCACGTTGATTTTATTTTTCATGTAAAATGTACATAAACCTCTATTGACCATAATTATTTTAGATTTTTCGATTGGTAAACTTCGGAGATAAGGGGGGGGGAACGGTATTTTTTTCGACATTTTGGCCGATTAATCAAAAACTATTATATCTAGAAATAAATAAAAAACTGTTTTAGAATGCACTAGTAAAGGCCTTTTATATGATACCCCACTCGGTATAGTTATCTTACTTTGAAATTTCAAACCCCCGATTTTCCCCCTTTTTTAATCAAACTAAAATAATTTTCGCGTTGCTTTTATTTTTCCTGTAAAATATACATAAACCTCTATTGACCATAATTATTTCAGATTTTTCGATTGGTAAACTTCAGAGATAAGGGGGGGGGAACGGTATTTTTTTCGACATTTTGGCCGATTATTCAAAAACTATTATATATAGAAATAAATAAAAAACTGTTTTAGAATGCACAAGTAAAGGCCTTTCATATGATACCCCACTCGATATAGTTATTTTACTTTTAAATTTCAAACCGACGATTTTCCCCCTTTTTTTAATAAAACTAAAAATAATTTTCGACTTTTCTTTATGTCAATGCTTTTGGGCCACTATTATACACAACTATGCCAAATTTCATGTCGATAGCTTTAATAGTTACTGAAATAATCGACTGTGACAGACGGACGGACAGACGGACGGAGAAAGTCTCACCATAAGGGTTCCATTTTTACCATTTTGGTATGGAACCCTAAAAATGCAGTCGAACTGTGAATAGAATAGAATAGCGTTTTATTCCAAAGGCCGATGTGCAATATATATCGCCGGGTACTGTAGGTACATAACACATACATAAACTGAGTTCTAACCCATCCGTAGTAAAAAAAATGACTAATGTCCAGTAGCTACTTCATCTTCCCATTACTACTATAAATTATTATAGTCGCCATACTATTAGTGCGTCATTCACTGTACTATTTCTGTGATCGAAGATTTTGACGGACATAAAGTACGCCGAGGACTGTCCCACGTCTGCGTAGGCTTTAGCGTTCGTGTGAACGAGGCCTTATGATCGATGGAAATTGTGGAATAAGTAACCCGCAGGCATATAATGTAACCGAAGTAGTTTGAAGAGTTCAACTATCTTACAACCTACTGCCATTTTGTTCGTTAGAGTTAGACCATAAAATTGAAATATATACTGCACGACTTCAGTGTAGAGTCGTCAAATAGCCGCCGGTAGAGGCGTTAAAGATAATATTATTTACGGTTAGTTTGTTGTTATGGCGGTTTCACGTCTCCAAAGATATACATACTGAATTTATAGATACATGCAAAAGTAGATATTTACTCTTGTATCTAAGTAGTTAGGGCCTGAACACTGTGTGAATCATCATTCATCATGAAAATAGTAGATACCTAACTTAATTATACTTTTACGTAGGTAGATAAGTACGTTTATTAACCATGTGGTCTAGTACAGCGCGAAATTACCTACAAGTATATTCACCTAGAAGTTGCCTCTCTTTCTATCGCGTAACTCTCATTCCTTCGGACTACGCCACATTGAGTTGGGCCGTCGACGGGCCGGGATCCGGGTACTTGTAGCTTTCAGTTTATAGCTAACCTAAAATGCGGAGTGCGCCTGACCTGTCTGATGTCATATATTATATGGTAAGTACGATAATATAATATACTAGCAAAAAGCTGAGCTTTGTAAGGGCTCGCGTAGTTTTTCTAATGGGTAATAAGTTCTGTTGCAGCGATGTTAACTCTTTGGTTTTAACAGATGGCGTTAGTAGTACAATAAATAACATTCTATCCAATGATAGCAAAATTATTGTTAATGTTAATTTTTTTTAATGGTTATAAAATTATATTTTTTTGACAGATAATACATCTGGATATGAAGTTAAATTACTATGTTAAAGCACAAATCTATAGGCATGATAGTTTTTCAGTAAAGTGTACCACAAAAATGCTCAGGTTGTGGGATAGTGATAGGGCTCTAATAAAAATTCTTTTTAAAAAAACCCGACTTCTAACGCTACTACAAAGTATAGAATAATTTTAGTTTGTACAGGTATGTTGAAGTCGGGCGGGCCTAAATAGAAACGATGAAATCGAAGCACGACGCTAGCCCGACTTCAACATACAAACTAAAATTATTATAAATGGTATAAATATAAATATGGTTGAGCAAAGCAATGGCTGAGTCATGCGTCATGCTCGTGAACGGGTGCCACCGCCGAATATAATACTTTCTGTCTGCCCGTCTTAACATGTGTTGAATTATAATTAGGCATGCTTTTGTGGAACTTCCACTCATTGTGGAAACACTGCATACATAGCATAGTATCTATTGTACTGTAAACTTGTTTTGAAAAGAGCAACCGCCGAGTTTCTTGCTGGTTCTTCTCGGCTGGAAGGGCATTCCGAACCAGTGGTAGACTCATCTACGATTCAAAAGCACTTGTAAAAAAGTTTATATGAATAAAAAACATTTATATTCTATTCTATTCTATAATTTGTAGTGGCGTTTGTAGTCGGTTTTTTCAAAGAATTTTTATATATTATCATTTTAAGCTTTTAGTGGTAGCTTCATAGGGTGAATCTTACATTCTCTGATCGCGGGCAATTTGCTCTTATTCATTGAGGAGTTCCGTCCTCCATCACCGAAGAAATCGTCAGATCTTAACCAAATCTATTGAGAAAAGTTTTACGATATTATGCCCTTTCAAATAAAAAAAAAATTGAAACCGGTTCAGATTTGACGGAGGCATCGAAAAATCTACAAAAATAAAAAATACATAAAATGCGCGTCGTATTGATAACATACTCCTTTTTTTGAAGTCGGATAAAAATACCTAAAATCTTTTCACGAGGTGCTTTTCTACTTGCCTGCCATTTTCTGAAGATCTAGAAAAAAAAGCGAAATGAGGTGTAATCGCTTACATGTAAACACAGCGCTGTTTTCATTTAGATTTTATTTCAGGAATGGGGCCTGCCTTGGTTTACCTGTTCTAGATACATTATGCTCTGTTTTCTCGCTTCTAACATAAGTATGTACCTATATCAGTTATGTATTGTGAATTTATCGCGTCTGGACTGCGTTGGATGGTAATTTTGTATTTCAACGCTTCGTTTGAACCAATCTACGTACCTATTTCTCTTTTCACTTAGTTTCACGCTGCACCTGGAAAATAATGGAAAGATAATATAATGCAATACTAGCTGATGCCCGCGACTTTGTTCGCGCGGATTTAGTTTTTAAAATCCCTCGGTAACTCTTTGATTTTCCGGGATAAAAGTAGCCTATGACACTCCAGGTCCTCAACTATACCCATGCAAAAAATAACGTCGATCCGTGGCTCTGTTGCGGCGTGATTGAAGGACAAACCAACAAACACACTCGCATTTACAATATTTGTATGATGATGTTAGGGAGGAACATTTCATATACCTAGATACCAAGGCCATTTTAGTTTGTCTAGGTGTTATTGGTAGGGGTACTAATTAAAAAGCTTAAATCGCTACGAATGTTGAAAATGTCAAACGTCCGCAGGCAATTATATCTCCCGATATTTTTACATAAAATATGCGAGAGTGTTTGTTTGCTTGTTTGTACCACGCAGCAACGGATTGGCGTAATTTTTTTTTTGTGCATGAGAATAGTTGAGACTTGGGGAATGATATAGGCTAACTTTTAACATAAATCCTGTAAAAAAGAGGGTTCCGGTGGGATTTTAAAAACCTAACCACATGCGGACGAAGTCGCGGCCGCGACTAGGTAAGAGATATTTAAATGTCAATGAATTATTTTAACATGCCTTGAATTTTTTTTTATGAAGTAGGTAGTTTTTTAGTAGTTTTTTAGGGTTCCGTAGTAAACAAGGAACCCTTATAGTTTCGCCATGTCCGTCCGTCTGTCTGTCTGTCTGTCCGCGGTTTAGCTCAGAGACTATTGGTACTAGAAATCTGTAATTTGACAAGGGTATAAATATAAATCACGCCGACAAAGTGGTGAAATAAAATTGTGAAAAATAATTTTTTTAGGGTACCTCCCCTACATGTAAAGTGGGGATGAATTTTTTTTTCTCGTCTATCCCATAGTGTGGGGTGTTAAATAGGTCTTTCAATAATATTGTGGGTGTGGGAACACCATTTTTCAATTCAGGGATCCGTTTGTGAAATATGTTATTTTAAAGTGCTCAATTTTATTAGAGTCAAGTGTCCCCCCCCCCTCTGCCAGCTAAATGGTTGTATGAAGGATACAAGAAAAAATTGACAGCAGTAGTATATATAATGAATTTTAAAGGAAAACTATCACGGCTAACTAGGGTTCATTAGTTAAGGAGTTGTATCTGTTTATTCTAAGTTAGGTATTACACGTAGTGTAAGTTGCATATTTTGTAGTATATTATAGTATTTAAACCATGGAACTCAAAACGTATTCAATATTCATAAATAAAATAAAAGCACTATCCTAGGTCAGCAATAATATTTGAGACTTTCAACTACGGAACACTGCGCGTGGCCCGACACGCACTTGGCCGGTTTTATTTACCATACGACGTAAATGGATGCAAGCGTTGCATACCGAGATTCTATAGAGACCTGTGGACATTAAGTCAACAACGATGACGATTTTCGTCTCGCTATATCAATGTTACCTGACGCCGCCTGGCGGACGTTTTTCACAAGTGCCATAATACCTACTAGATTGATGCCCGCGACTTCGTCCGCGTGGATTAAGGTTTTTTAATTCCCGCGGGAACTCCTTTATTTTCCGGGATAAAAAGTAGCCTATGTGTTAAACCTAGGTATGAGCTATCTCCATTTCAAATTTCAGCCAAATCGGTTCATTCGTTGTGGCGTGAAATCGTAACAAACATCCATCCATCCATCCATACATCCCCACAAACTTTCGCATTTATATAATACTAGCTGCCCGGACAGACTTCGTTCTGTCAAAAGTTAAAAGTAAAAATTAAATTTTTTTTTGTTTGTTTTTTTTTATTAAAACCTTCCGTGGACCTTAAGGAACATACAAAAAAATAAATCAACCGAATTGGTCCATCCATTCTTGAGTTATGCGCTTACCAACATTCATTTTTATTTATATAGATTAGTAGGATTAGTAGGATGTATCTCTTGATGGTCCAAGAGGAAGTTTTCAGGTAAGAAAACCTTGGTATTTGCGACACCTACCTATAGCAAGCTATACTGCCAGACGGTTAGTGGTGGATTCTTAGTTTTTTTCTCACAAATCTACCGCATTACCTACGTACTAGCGGGTTTACTATAAACTTACCTGAACCAATAATTCAAAATTTCCTACGATTTCTCGAGCCACCGGATATTGAAGTAGGATGCAATATGCAATATTTTCATCTCGCGATATAAATTACTTACCTGGCGGACACATTTACGTTGGTTCAGTGTGCGTCTTTCACGCCAGACATAATGAAGTGATCTCTGAATTTATTTGAGTTTCAACCTCTCGATGTCGCGCGGTAGGTACTATAATATATCGCTCGACAACGTGATTTGGATGCATTATTGAATTTTTTTATGCGTACCTAATTGTATTCTAAAATTTGTCAAATGTCCAAGTATTCTATTATAGTGGGTAGTTATGGAAATAATTTATATCTGTCAGAGAATTTCGATAATCTTCGAAGAATTTTTTAAAATCGAAAGTTCTAAGTTTACAGGTCGGTACAAATTCCATGCTGTACACAGGAACAAGGAAATGGAAAGGAAGGAAATTATCTAGTTTTTTTAATTTTGGTATTAGTAGGCACTGCATAAATAAGCAAATAAAAACTTTGTAAAATAAAAGGAGATTGGAGGTTTCCTATCTCCAAAAAAATCTAACTGAGCTATTTAAATAGCTTTCTGCATACGTATTGAGATAATTAGCATTCGTTAATTTAAAAGCGTTATGATTCTATCATACTTTATAAAATATATATAAAAGAAAGTGGTGTTAGTTACACTATTTATAACTCAAGAACGGATGAACCGATTTGGCTCAAAATTGGTGGAGAGGTAGCTTAGAACCAGGAGACGGACATAGGATACTTTTTATCCCGTTCGACCGCGTTTCCGTCAAGTCAATATAAAGCCTGGTATAACAAAAATGCATCTGACATGGAATAAAAAAACGAAAATGACAGTGGAAGAACAAAACGTAAATGACAGCTAAACGTAATTTTGTATTTGGTTAATTATGGTAAAAACAATTATAAAAATTATAGTTTAACGTAATTGATAATATCATCAGTAATATGTTTTCTCTTTGAATCATCATTAACAATGCCGCGAGCAAGACGATCAAATGTTTCTTGCTACAAAGCTATGGATTGACGTGATTTATTGGATAGGTATAGTTGAGAACCTGGAGGGTGACAAAGATTTCCCGCGGGATGTTATGAACTAAATCCACGCAGACGAAGTCGCGGGCATCAGCTAGTACTTTATAAATTATACTTAAATGCGAAAGTGGGTTTGTTTGTTTGTGCTTCAATCACGCCGCAATAGAGCTACGGATCGGACGGAGTTGAGGACCTGGAGAGTGACATAAGTTACTTTTTATCCCGGAAAACCAGAGTTCCCGAGGGATTTTAAAAACTAAATCCACGCGGACGAAGTCGCCGGCATCAGCTAGTAAATAAATAAAACGAAAGCAGATCAAAGCGATTTTTTGTGATTAGCGATAAATGTACCTATTACCTACATTTATCTAACTGAGCGAGAGCTTTACACAACCACAAACATCCGCAAAGGAGTTTGCAGACCAAGTTTCAACAGTATATTTTTCAAATCATTTCCAACATGTATTTTAGTAAAGTGGAGCGAGCTGTTGTAAACATTTCTATAGCCATATAAACTTGTATATAAATCAGTAAACACTGAAATAGAGCCGATCCGAAATGAATGAAACTTTCCACGTTAAAATAAGATGAAATCTGTTACAGCGGCGCCATTAGCCTCGTTTGACAGCCGCATTTATAACATCTGAATGCGATCTTTCATGTGTCAAAGGGAAGTTATAAAGCTACGTCTAATGTCTATATCTACGCTTGTCGAACCGAGCAGGAACTGTAACTTTAGTAAGAGTTTGAACATCTCCAACGTTGATAGCTTCGAAGCACAAAGCGTCAGCGAAAAATGGCCCTAAAGAGTCTTGTTTTAGCGTGGCTGATTTCAATGGATTTTTAAAAACTTATATCCACCTTCTAACTCTGAAGTAGCGGATAAAGCTCTTCTTCTCTTCTTCTTGGAGTGCCGACTCCTATCGGAGGTTGGCAATCATTAGGGCTATCTGCACCTTGGACGCTGCTGCACGGAACAAGGATCGGGTACTTTTTCCATACTATTGGCGTAGGTTTTTAAGCCACGATGTTCTTCTCCGACCCGGTGGTCTTCGGCCAGCTATTTTTCCTTGTATAATGAGCTGCAGGATGTCGTATTTGTTATTCTTCCTGAGAATATGGCCAAAATATACTCCAGATTCCGCACTTTTATAAAATAGAACCGGCCAAGTGCGTGTCGGGCCACGCGCAGTGTAGGGGTTCGTAGTTGCAAGTCACAAATATCATTGCCGACATTATGAAATATTATTGCTGATAGTGCTTTTATTTTATTTATGAATATTGAATATATTTTGAGTTCCATGGTTTAAATACTATAATATACTACGAAATATGCAACTTACACTACGTGTAATACCTAACTTAGAAAAAACAGATATAACTCCTTAACTAATGAACCCTACTTAGCCGTGATAGTTTTCCTTTAAAATTCTTATACATACTACTTACTGCTGTGAATTTTTTTCATGTATCCTTTATACAACCGTTTAGCTGGCAGAGGGGGGGTGGGGGACACACATACTTGACTAAAAATTTAGCACTTTAAAATATCATATTTCACAAACGGATCCCTGAATTGAAAAATGGTGTTCCCACACCCACAATATTTTTGAAAGACCTATTCAACGACACCCAAAACTATGGGATAGACGAGAAAAAAAATTCATCCCCACTTTACATGTATAGGGGAGGTACCCTAAAAAAAAGTTATTTTTCACAATTTTATTTCACCACTTTGTTGGCGTGATTAATATTTATACCCTTGTCAAATTACAAATTTCTAGTACTAATAGTCTCCGAGCTAAACGGTGAAGGAAAACATCGTGAGGAAACCTGCACGCCTGAGAGTTCTCCATAATGTTCTGAAAGGTGTGTGATTAAGTCTACCAATTGCATTGGGCTAGCGCGGCGTGGTGTACCTGCTGTAACCCTTCTCGGAGAGGAGACCTGCGCTCAGTAGTGAGAAAGTAATGGGTTGCTCATGACAAAATATCGAGCCCCAGAAAATATGACGTAAAATGATTAATGATTGAAAACCCTACCCTGAGCGGAAAAAATAAAGCTGTTCATTTTCCTATATACCTAAACGAGATATCCGTTTTTTTTTTAAATTCTTGACAAAATAGACATTGAAGGCAATCTCACCTGATGGTAAGTGACGATGCAGTCTACGATGGTAGTGGGATAACTTGGAAGAGGATATGATACTTTTTAATTAAGACTTATCGTAAAAGAGAAAGCGTAATCTCATGTTCTCAATGTAGAGCAAGTCTACCCAGTTTAATGTCTAAGCGCATAATATGTCAAAATGTCCATCACTTTTCACTAATATAAGAATCTAACAAATTATTTATTCCAAATCTCTCGGCACGAGTATAATGGTAGTTTTCATCAACGGGATATTTTGAAACGTTGCCAAGATATCTTCCAGTGTGAACTAGCGGAATTTCAGTTAGCCAAGGAGGGCTTTCGAAAATCTAAAAAATTCAAAACATGTCAAAACATTAAAGCGAAATAAATAAATAGTATAAGTTTATGACTTTTTCGAAAGAAAATTAAACGATAATTTATCTATCCGAAGGTATTTATCTATCTCGATCTAGAATCTCTGATCTCTTTTTATTCTCACTAGATGTTAGGACTTTTCTCATTAGAGAGGAGACCTGTGCCCAACCGGGGTCTGTGATGGATTGATTTGAGACAGAATGAGATAGAGACTACGACTAAATGTGTTTTTAAAGATAACAACGCGTTGGACTTCTAAACACTAGATGATGCCCGCGACTTCGTCCGCGTGGATTAAGGTCTTTAATTCCCGCGGGAACTCTGTAATTTTTCGGGGTAAAAGTAGCCTATATGTTAATCCTGGTATGAGCTATCTCCATTCCAAATTTCACCCAAATCGGTTCATTCGTTGTGGCGTGAAAGAGTAATAAACATCCATCCATCCAACCTCACAAACTTACACATTTATAATATTAGTAGGAAGTAGGATAGTCGTTATGAAACGAAAGTTAATTTGTATGACCGTACTGATCTTGACAACATTTGACATAGAGATAGCATGTATTGCTGAGGGTAGGTTACTCTTTTTCCGAAAAAAGTCAATATAGTTTCCAAGGAAAAGAGAAATTCGGAAAAAAACACAAGAAATCTCTCAAAAGTTTCATTATAAATATCTAAGTACAACATAATAAGTCTATTGTATCATATAGGCTGGCAGGAAATCGTTTGGCTATAACTTATATCTGTGAACCCATAAAATGACGGATCAGGATGCAAGTCGTGATATTTGTAGCGGTTTCTCAACAGTTTCGCTTTTATTAAAAGAAACTAGTAAAGGATTGCCCTTTGGACCATCGCGTCGATAGTTCAATTTATAATAACCAAAGAGATATAGTTTTTGTATTTAATTGCGGGAAAACTATGTACTTTATTCGTTGGTTTTCTTGAAAAGTAATTTACGAAATAGCTAGGTAATGCGTATAATCCTATATCTAGTTTCCTATTATGTTAGAAAGCAAATATACAACTCAAATAATATACAGGGTGGGCCAAACCAGGTGGATATAAAATTTTTTTTAGATTGTTCAGTTAGGGGCCTACCAGGACCCGGAAGGAAAAAAATCGGTTCCCATCCGATTACGAGAAAAAAATTTTTATTTAAAATTTTGGAATATCATTGCTTTGACGAACTTTTAATTTTTTTTTAATTTTTCCAGTGACAATTTCCGCAATTTTTTTATGGAATATCTTTACCTAATAACTGTACTCTCTTAGAAAAAAATTCCAGTCTGGTTAGCTGGTTTTAAGAGCATTAAATTTTAAATTATTTCAAGAAAATTAAGTTCATCCAAAATCTACAGAAAACTTTAAAATTCCATGAAAAATAAAAAAAGAGGTTCATAGCACTACTAGCACACATAATATGTCAATGTGCCGGATAAAAAGTTATGATTTTTCAAAAGTCTTCGTTCCTCATTCATGTAAATAACGACCTTATTGAAAAAAATGTTAATTGTTTGTGCAGACTGCAGTATGTCCTTTAATTTTAACTGCCTCATTGGTCTCGTGTTTGACTGTGGCCGACGAGGTCCCGGGTTCAAGTCCCGGGTCGGACCATATTAAGTATTGGGGTTTTCCGTAAGAAATTCTCAGTACTAGCCCGGAGTTAGGAAGTTGGCGTTGTTTCACCCCCGTACCTTGGAGAGCACGTAAAGCCGTTGGTCCTGCGCCTAATCTCTCTCCGCCTGCGCCTAATCTCTCTCCGGTCGCGGTCGTGTCGAATTTTCCGTCCCATCGGGCTATGAGAGTAAAGAAACAGAGAGTGCACCTATGTTCGCGCACACACTCGTGCACTTTAATATCTCCCGCACAGATGGTTAATCTCTCTGTAGATAGGTCTACGTGGTCGAAATTTGGTCGGGAGGACATTATTCCTTTAATGATGACTGACGGTATCTACATTTTTAAGAGAATGAAAAATAAAACAATGTTTTATTTTTCCAAATTTCAGCCACGGCGGCGGCCTATCTTCAGAGAGATTAACGATCTGTGCGGGAGATATTAAAATGCACAAGTGTGTGCGCGAACACAGGTGCACTCTCTGTTTCTTTACTCTCATAGCCCTATAGGACGGAAAATTCGACATGACCGGAGAGAGATTAGGCGCAGGCGGAGAGAAATTAGGCACAGGACCAACGGCTTTACGTGCTCTCCAAGGTACGGGGGTGAAACAACGCCAACTTCCTAACTCCGGGCTAGTACTGAGAATTTCTTACGGAAAATCCCAATACTTGATATGGTCCGACCCGGGACTCGAACCCGGGACCTCGTCGGCCGCAGTCAAACACGAGACCAACGAGGCAGTTAAAATTAAAGAACATACTGCAGTCTCCACAAATAATTAACATTTTTTTCAATAAGGTCGTTATTTACACGAATGAGGAACGAAGACTTTTGAAAAATCATAACTTTTTATCCGGCACATTGACATACAATTTTTCTTGTGGCAATCAAAAGAACATAAGTTGCTACAGTTTTTAAAAAATCACCAGTGCTATGAACCTCTTTTTTTTATTTTTAATGGAATTTTAAAGTTTTCTGTAGATTTTGGATGAACTTAATTTTCTTGAAATAATTTAAAATTTAATGCTCTTAAAACCAGCTAACCAGACTGGAATTTTTTTCTAAGAGAGTACAGTTATTAGGTAAAGATATTCCATAAAAAAATTACGGGAATTGTCACTGGAAAAATTAAAAAAAAATTAAAAGTTCGTCAAAGCAATGATATTCCAAAATTTAAAAAAAAAATTTTTCCTCGTAATCGGGTGGGAACCGATTTTTTCCCTTCCGGGTCCTGGTAGGCCCCTAAGTGAACAATCTAAAAAAAATTTTATATCCACCTGGTTTGGCCCACCCTGTATGTTGCAGTAAATTGCATTACTGTTGAATCTTTAGTTTATGATAAAAAATATAATAGTTTTTATAGGCGTTATTTAGTTTATGTGTGATTAATTAATATTATACATAATATGTGCTTCTGTTCTACCTTAAAGTTTAAAGAATAATATTTATAAAATTAGTCAATCGCTAGGCTTCTACAGACGGTTTATGCTCTACAAAAGCGTAGACCCTTTAATGACAGTAGAGCCCCTACGCCTACGATGTGTAGACCCTCTACGCCTTATTAGTCTACATAATTACGTATTTTGTAAATTATTCTATTCTACACTTATTTTTTTCTATTTACACTAGGAATTTGTAAAAAGACTTGCCCTATACATAAAGCGCCCTATTATTAATTACTAATTAACAAGCAAACCAACTAATTGCCACAACTTCCTCTTCTTGCCTATACTTTGGCAACGTTGCAACGGAAATGACGCACGCTTTCGTTTTGAAAACTATAAATAGTTTATTTATATTATTGCTAAACACTTTGTTCCTCGAATATCCTTTAACAAATCTTGTGTTTATTTTGTTTAATATATTGTTTATTTCCATAGTTACACTTAATTATTCCTTAAAATATATGTCAATAGAAGGTAAGGCAGGCTATGGATACCCAGTTTGGGTGTAGCAACAACAGTGTATTATAGTAATGAGACCGATTTTACTTGTGTTTGCCCGTATCATTATTTTTAATGTGTTTATAAACTCCTTTTCTTTTTCAATATTTCTTATGTAGTCATGTAGATTATTATAATTTGTTATTGTCATTACGTAAGCTTATGCTAAGCTCGAGCTGTGCAGTACTAATTTTGATTTCAAACCGCGTAATATGGCCCAGAGTACATTCTGTGCCATGTACCGGCTGCTGTTACCATGTAAGGTATACTATGGAATACTTATGTAATGAATACCATGTTTATGGTTATTACGTAGAAAAGAAAAAAAAATATGTGCGTGGATTTTAATCATCGAAAACAGCGTGAATCTTAATATTAGCAACAAAAATTAGTACACTGCAAAATCGCTGCATGGTTCAGAGATCAAACCCAGGAAACGAAACAAAAAAAAACTACGATTTATGGAAAATAAAAATCCATCCAATATAATATGCTAACTCGACATCCGCTACAAATTAATAGTTTCCATAAATCATAATCAACTTTTAATATAATAATATAAAAAATCTCATGAGATCTCGATATTACGGAATAAAAAAATTTATTTGTTCTTCCTCAAGAGGTAATCTATCTCTTCGCAAAATATTATCGAAATCAGTTCCGCAGTTTAAGCATGCGAAGGTAATAAACAGACGGACAGTATTGTTTTTGCATACATAATATAAGTAATAGTCTCTAATTTTTAACAAATTGTCTATTAAAATTCTCATTACTCACACAAACCTACGCTTTTCACGTAGATAAATAGTTATTTGAAGATCGACCTTGTATTATTTCCACCCTCGATTGCAGACGCAAACTAAAATAAGTATTTCAGATAAATTTAAAACCGAATAATAAAGTTGACGTTTTGACAGTTTTTGTATGGGCACTCTACCAAAATGTCAAATTGATTCGTCAGTTAAAGTTTACATCAAATATCAATCTAATTGAATGTGTTGGTTTACAAAATGTCACAGCACAATTTGTTATTTTTGTCCTCTTCGACACTCAATACTAAGGTGGATTATACGAGTCTGCCCGCGAAATTCAAATTTAATTTGTTTTTTCCTATTTTGTTAACTAATACGACAAAGTAGGCTTATGGCATTCTAATTGCGCCAGTAGAATTATCATCTTCACAGGATTACATAAGAATCTTTACTTGAAAGTGTCCAGTTTAAGAAAATAATTAAAATACCGAGTTGGACGTGAGTTACTCACAAATTAGTCAGTATTTTGATTAATTTCTTGAACTGGTTTTAATTCTTAAATTGACTGACCACTATATTGACTTTGTTCGTAAAAAATATATCTTGTGTCACCTGGACCATAATAACGAATTGATTGACACCTCATTCATCAAAATCGGCTCAGTAGTTTAAGCGCCATCGTGGAACATGCGTAAATAGTCACATGCATGCATACTTACATACATACATACATAGACGGCTAAAATCCCTTCCTTTTGGCTTTGCCGTAGCCCGTAATCTGGTAAAAAATTAAGTGTCACAGCGCCCACGTTTTCCACGTGTGAGGCTATTGTAATGAATTGTACGAGTGTGGGTACTCTGAACGTAACGTGAAGGGAAAAAACCGGTCAAGTGCGACACGAACTCGTGCGCCGAGGGTTCCGTACCTACCCATTATACCGCCATTATATTATTATTATATATAATTTTCAACTTTTTTTATTTTTTTGAAATTTTCCCTTTATTTGTCCTGTAAGACCTCGCTTTTTTGCCAAATTTCGTGATTCTAAGCCAACGGGAACTACCATATAGGGTTTCGACCCAAAACCTATAGGGTAGTACTTCCGGTTGACCTAGAATTGTCAATTTTGGCTAAAAGCAAGGTCTTACAGCACAAGTAAAGGGAAAATTCCGAGAAATAAAAAAAGTTGAAAATTAATGGTAAGTACTTAAAAGTTTTCGCGAAAATCTAAATTTGCCCATTTTTAGGGTTCCGTAGTAAACAAGGAACCCTTATAGTTTCGCCATGTCCGTCCGTCTGTCCGTCCGTCCGCGGTTTAGCTCAGAGACTATTGGTACTAGAAATCTGTACTTTGACAAGGGTATAAATATCAATCACGCCGACAAAGTAGTGAAATAAAATTGTGAAAAAGAATTATTTTTAGGGTACCTCCCCTACATGTAAAGTGGGGATGAATTTTTTTTCTCGTCTATCCCATAGTGTGGGGTGTTGTTGAATAGGTCTTTTAAAAATATTGTGGGTGTGGTAACACCATTTTTCAATTCAGGGATCCGTTTGTGAAATATGATATTTTAAAATTTTTTATTAGAGTCAAGGGTCCCCCCCCCCCCCCCCACTGCCAGCGAAATGGTTGTATAAAGGATGCAAGAAAAAATTCACAGCAGTAGTATATATAATATATATATTGAATTTTAAAGGAAAACTATCACGGCTAAGTAGGGTTCATTAGTTAAGGAGTTAGTTAGTTCATTAGTTATCTGTTTTTTCTAAGTTAGGTTTTACACGTAGTGTAAGTTGCATATTTTGTAGTATATTATAGTATTTAAACCATGGAACTCAAAATGTATTCAATATTCATAAATAAAATAAAAGCACTATCCTAGGTCAGCAATAATATTTGTGACTTTCAACTACGGAACCCTACATTGCGCGTGGCCCGACACGCACTTGGCCGGTTTTTTTATTATCGTTTTGACTCAGAACCTTTATTTTTATAAACCTAATAGGGACCATAGACCTCAGTCTCTGGTATTTTCAACTTGCTAGGTCCACCCGTTCCTGAGAAAATCGGTGGTGACACACGGACAGACGGACAAGAGAGTGATCTTATATGGGTTCCTTTTTTACCTTTTGAGGTACGGAACCCTAAAAAATTGTCGTTTGTATCAATCAACAACACGGGGGCGTTGACATCACGGTTTCGTCTTCGGACGTCATTGTTTTCAAACCTGTCATTTTATTTTTAGCAAGCGTGCAGTTTCTTTTTTAACTCCACATGTTCGGAAGAGTATTTATTAGTCTATTGGTTTTCGCCCGCGCCTCAGACCCGCGCAACCGCAGACAAAATAATGGTTCTACGAATCATCACCTCAACCAATGGACGTCCACAGTCGGATATATTCTGTAGGTATCTTGAATTGATCGCCATAGAACACGTCACACGACCCTGTGCGTCAAGTACCGTACAGGTAGGTAGGTAGTGGTTGGGGGTCTACCACGATGCGTTTCGGTGCGGGTCGGCATTCCAGTCATTTGCCACATAGTCTTACTATATATTACATGAATATTCCTCAATTTCTTTCCATATCTCAACTTTTGAAGATCAGCAGTTCTCCTAGGGCAGAGATTTCATTGGCTAGAGTTTATTAATAAAGCTAAAATGTCTTTGTTTAAATATTCTGCTACCTATTGCTTCCCTGGTAAATACCAAATAATGGTAACCTGGTAAACCGGGGTTAAATACCAGGATATATACCAGGGTCTCGTTGATATTCTCCGATCGAAAATGGAACTTTACGGTCTTAGGCTAGGTCCACATTTGAACATTTTGACGTATCCTGTTTAAGTGTATGCATTAAGCATGGACGCCCATTTCAACCATGTCGTATCACTAGCCGTACCTATCGTCAGAAAAACCTCGTCCATTCCTAACCATAATCGTATCGTGTCAGAGTATCGTATATTAGGCGATCACATTGAGACATGTGCATTGGTTCATTGCTTCATACCGTTTCTACCATGTCGACGTCCCTACAAGCGTTCGTGAGCGTTCAGTGTGTACTTCAAACATGCAGTAAAACCGTACCTTTCAGTTATGTTCTTGAAATATTTCGAACATCAACACTAATCTTCACACAAATCCAAATACTTTTTCAAAGATGCTGGTATGGGTAACCTCTGTATCCCGAAAGGGAGTTCAAAGTTTTCCCACAGAAGTCGTCGTATCAAACATCTGCAAAGGTGTTTCAATTCCACAGGCTTTAGACCACATCTTGAAGCAGGAATCAGATGGTCTTGCAGTATATCACCATATTTCTCTAAAACTAATTTCCTTTGGTAATTATAGTCATCTGGTAACTCCAAATGCTTTAATGCTGCTTTATCAACAGTCAAATCAAGTCTTGGGACAGCTCTTAACGTTAGCTTTAGACAAGTGACTAGTTCATAAGGATATTTTCTGTTATATTCGTTGAGCCTGTCAAGAATAGATTCAATTGGGTTCGAAGAAACATGGTCAGATGTAATTCTGGCTCCAAATCTGAGGAGTATCATGAGTATTTCAGACGCCCCCATTTGTATTACGACTCTCACTGGCGAAGCTTTTCCACAGCTTTCTAAGGGTACATCTATAAATCTGTAAGTTTTAGGTCCATCGTTGTATTCTAAGCTGGCATTAGTAGCGTGGTCTAGGAAAAACACAAGCGCGTGAACATTCTCTTCTCTATCCGTGAAGTCAGATTTCCAACCGGCTAGAAAATATGGTGCTGATGTACCGAATATTGCTCCGAGAAATATCCTCTCAAATGTGCCTTCACAAGCGTATAGTTCATCCAGTAAAGCAGCTACTGTGCCGTTGTCTTGAAGACTCCAGTCAAACGCTAGTTTCATAGCGACATAGAGCAGATTGTGGTACTTTCCCATGAGACACACATCACCGTTATCTGATTTGCACCGATTGTGGTATCTAAGAGCGCAGGCGACGAATGATTTACAAGTAGCATTGTCTGTTCTGCTTTGTCCTTTCGCACACCCGGCAATGACTGCGTTGAAATATTCTACAAGTTCCCTTCTTTTGAATCTTACGTTGAGGCCATCTCGTTCCATACCACTGAACACTTCTTCGAAATAACATTCCATAAACGAATCCATGGCGAATACACGCTGAATTTTTGCAAACAAAAAATGAAGAATTTAATTTTTCTTCTAAAACACTTTTCACTGTGGTTTAATCATTTTGTCAAAAAAATAATTTTGCGTATGCTTGACAACAACATGCTTACAACTCTGAGTATTAAACCAGTTACAAGTAGTCGCACCTCTTTCAAAAACTTGAAACAATTTTGGTTTTTTTTTCAACAGCGAGTGTTTTACACGGCATGCAGTCGGCATATGAATAGAAAAATCATTTCCATTCAGCCCCTTTCATGATTTTGGAAAACTTATAAGTGCAGTAATCGGATTAACTTTGGTTACATAGTTGGGAAGCCATAAACGTACTGCAACACTACGCGTTAATACTAGGCAGGTAGTAGGCGGTAGTAAACCTAGCTTAGGAAAAAGTTGGTACCTATACCCGCAGTACGCAGTAGGTAGGTAGGTTTTTTCCAAAAGGGCTGGAATGTTTTCTCTCATCAAAAAACGCAGCAATTTTTTTTAGGTACTACAAGAACTATTGTATAACAGAAAAGTAATGAACAGTGAATAAATTTTTCATCGTCTATGTGAATGTAGCGAAATGGCCAAGCCATATATTTTGACTAAGGCGTAGGTAGAGTTTGTGACGTTAGGGCTTGTAGAGTTAGAAGCTTGGCTACATGAGATCTGATAACTTTTTGACAGTGCCATATGGTCTCGTCTTGGCAACATTTTAATTTTTACATGAAAATGTTTTTGGTGGGATAAAATTTAACTCTTGCGGGACTAGGTAGGTACCTAATCACATTTTTCATCACATAAAAATGGATTCCCAAGGCGACAGAAACAGGTCGCACAAGATTTCTCTCTCAGATCAACGGAAGAGTTATGTTGAACATTAATTGCATTAAATTGGTCGTGAAAGTCGATGTTTTTCTTTATATCTGCGTAACGAAAGTCCGGCAACATTTCTGTATTATATTTTCGGCACCTCGTTAAACAGTCCATTCCGAATGCAGGTACAATAAAAGGAAGACGACGGAAAAATTGGGGTGTTTATAGATTGACCACATTGTCTGTTTGTATGAGACATCGCAGCGCTCAAATGGATGGACAGAATTGAATGTGTTCTTTTTATTCGGAAGCGTGTTTGACTGGGTTAACAAAGTCTCAATTTTTATGATGATGACATTGTTGCAGCAAATGAGCGTATTTCAGCAAGATTACAAAGAACTCAAAGAAGATTGTGAAGCTAGCGAAGAAAGAAGCAAAAGTTCTCGATAGATTTGTCTTTTTCCGCTTTGCTGCTGATGCTTGTGTAATGTCAACGGCAAAGTGAAAAGGTCTCCTTTATCAGAACATGCTCCGAGACATCATCTTCTGCACACGAGTAAAGAATACCTACCTATCTATTGTAAAGAAGGTTGTCTATTAGTGCAAGTTTGAGTGTCAAAATTTTGATTTCAGACCTTATTTGACTGGACTATTCTGTAGCTGTATTAAAGACGAGTTTAGTAGTACAAGATCCGAAGAGAGATCGTCCTTCACCCATGTGTTTACCTAAATCTTTATCAGATGAAAAGTATTTTTTATCGAATCTATAAAAAACAAATCACAATTATATTGCCTATTAAAATATGTTCAAAGCTATTTTTAACTAAAAAAACTATCTTTTGATGTCGTCGATCCACCTAGTGGGGGGGGTCTGCCAACACTGCGCTTCCCGGTGCGGGGTTGCTACTCCGGCACCTTGGGATCCCAACGATTCCAACGACCATCAGCTCTTCGAATTATGTGCCCCACCCATTTCCACTTCAGTTAAGACTCGCTGAGCTATGTCGGTAACTTTGATTCTCTACGGATCTCATTTCTGATTTGCTCTCTCCATCGCCAGCTGAGTGATCCTGAGCCTTCAAAAAAATTGAAGTTTTTTTTAATTAAAAATACCCTTGAACATAATATTTTAATAGAAAATACATTTTTTTTCTATTGAAAATATTCGATTATACTTTTCATCTGGTAAAAAAATGTGTGAAGGACTATCTCTTTTCGGATCTTAGACCATAGTAATTAGTCAAAATTTCACGAGAACCCTTTGTACCTATGTATTTATTCCTGGGATAAAAAGCTGCTACGTATCTATACTTATCATCGGATTAGAGTCTAATAGTCCAAGAGTCCACAAACTTTTTATCCAAAGGCCATGCAGACTCCGACTATTTTTAATTAATATAATTGACTCTTAGTAATATAATTAAATTTTTTATTGAACTGATAATAATTTACATTAGGTACTATATTTTTTTTAGGGGCGAGTTTTAAAATACAAAAAATCGATGACTTTTCAAAACATTGGATTCGCGTTGAGTAGGATTTATTAACGGCTGACCCTGAGTCCGCCATTCACAATATAAACATTTTCAGTGCGTAGTTGTAGAAATATTCGCGGAATCCTATGCCGTAATGTTGGCCCGAATCTTCTGATTTACAGCTCGCCCGCTAATTTAAGACAAGTGCTCAGTTTTACATTCGCTACTTGTATCGCCTACGATACCGTGTTAACATTATTTTTTGTTTGACAGATTTTGGTTTTACGACAAAAAGTCAATGTTTTACGACGATGTTGTGTGTCACATAGGTACCTGCTACCTACCCAGTACCTAATAGCCAAGTGGTTAAGACTTCAGCTTGTTTTTAGGAGGGTGTGGGATCTCTAGCACACACTCATAATAACTAGTGGTTCGCCCCGAACTGAGACCTCGCGGTAACGGTTTCCCATAATTGACGATCAAAATTGACATTATTATTATGCCCGTTTTCACCAACCATACCTAAATCATCCCATTTGTAGAAGTCTCTTTACATAGGTAGCCCCTAAATACAATTCTAACATCCCAATGTCATTTTCACCTTTAGTTGTCCCGTAGAGGTTCGTAATAACAAAGTTGACAGAAAGTGTCAACTAACTTAACATAGGTAGCCCGTAAAGGTTAGGGAACTGTTAAAGTGAAATCCTCAAGGCCTCAATCAAACTTAGGTATAGTTTTTTGGAACATTCAAATTAAATTACTTGTACACAGCGTCAACTATTGACACGATCAGAAATATGTAAAAACAAACTGCAACGTGAAGTTTTATTGATGTTTGCTAAATGACTAAATAATAATCTTAATTGAATAATAGGTATGTTACATAAAGCTGCATTTGCTATATGAGATGAGAGCGCCATCTATTGACATCATTGTGAAGTTCTGTTGTTGCTGCTCATTAAAAGTTAAATAATTTAGTTTCCTTATTACATTTATCTAATTTTAGTATTTGTTGTTCAAGTACATGATATTACGCTAAAATTGTAAAACTTTCAAGCCCCAGCTTTCAATGGTTATTCCGTTCTGAGGTCAAATATAATCTCCACTTTGAAAGCCCCCCATTTCGTCAATTTTAGGAAAAAAATTTAAAAAAAAATACTTTTGTACTCTGTTCCAAATTATCTTTAAAATGAGGTACTGTAAACCTATGAAACGCAAAATTTTTTTTTTTCTTCGCATTCGCTTCTATGAGAGCCCCCCTGAAATAAAGATTTTTATAACTTTTTAAGCCATTTTCGGCTGGAGGCCATCGGTTTACATATTATATCTAAAATTGAAGTAATTTCGTTCAGTAATTCAGAAGTTATAAGGCTCTGACAGACGGACGGACGGACGGACGGACGGACGGACGGACAAGTGCAAATTCACTCAAGTAGACTCAAAGACCTTCGCTTCGCTCGGTCGACTATTCGAAGTTATTTGCGTACATAGGTATTCACGATTGTTTTTTTTTCGGAGCTCCGAGGTACCTATAAGAGATACGAGGAATGACGTTACTCAAGACACTCATTACGGTCTCAAGACACCTACCGTGGAGGAGTATGTTGGTACTCCGTAGTCGTGCATCGCATGTTCACAAGCGCCAACCATGGACCGTACAAAACACCTTCACGGCATCGCCCCGCTAGCCAGCCGACCACCGGCAAGACGTCCACTACCTACCTCGAGAGCTCCTGCGATCGCCATCATCAGCGAGAGAGGCAGTCGAACACAGCGACGACGACGATGATGAAGCCGCGAGACCCACCGGACCTGACACCAGCCCCACGTGACTACAGCGCGGACGACGAGAGACGTCGAGACATCTAGCCATGTCGTCACCGTGATTTGATGGAAAACGGCTAAAAAGTAATCACCGGGGAAGTGACTCCCCGCGCCCTACCGTGATAAGGAGCAGGGTCGGATTAACCATTAGGCAGGGTAGGCCTCCTTAAAGGTAGCCAAGCCTCGACGCCCGTACCCTCGTTGGGTTCACGGCCTATGGAGAGGAACCACAGTAGAGGTCGTGGTTCATGTGTTTTCAGACTACTTCATTTATCATGATTATCAACCCATTCATCGGCTCACTACTGAGCGAGGTCTCCTCTTAGATGAGGGTTATAGCCATAGTACTAAAAAGGTGTGCCAATTATGTGTACCATACACATAATTGGCACACCTTCGAGAGCATTATGGAGAACTCTGCAGGCGTGCAGGTTTCCTCACGATGTTTTCCTTCACCGTTAAAGCATATGATATTTAAGCTCTTACACGGACTTATCTTCGAAAAGAGGTGCGACCCCCCGAATAGGTCGTACCACTAGCTACTGCTTCAGACTACTTCCTAGCATTCAATGTAAGCACAAACCATAAATAATAGAATCTTCATACTGATTCCCATATCTATGGTTAGTACCCACAAACATACTTAGAAATAATCGGAAGGATTATGGCATATTAAAGCAGATGAACAGATGCTACTTTTTATTATTTCAGGTAGGTACCTACCTACCTAATCAGAGTTCTCAGGATTAATAAATACGTGCGGACGTAGTCGCGTACAAAGCGCGGCGGGCATCATCTAATACTAAACAGTTTATTTATTGTACCTATTCCAGAAGTTTTTCAGTGGCTTATTCATAGTCTTCATTTCGATGACGTCAGAGTTTTATTTATATTCCAACATAGATTTATAGCTTTTATTTTATGCCTACTTTGTTTGTTTTGGTATGAGCACTACTCCTAACTAGGTACATTACGATGCTGTATTGTACTTACTAATGTTTATATTATTATGATAATATTATGATCCATAGGTATACCTATTTTTTCGTTTACCTAATATCACAGTATGAGGATATGAAACTATCCATCTTCTGTGCTAATATGTTATTTGCTTAGTGTTATACTGATGCAATAGTATAGTTTACTATTACCTATTTACTTACCTACGAATTAATAATTCGAAAGTACTTTGTAAAAGTTTATTTGAATATAAAATTATTCTATTATATTCTAAATAGGGAGATCGACCAATGCACGTGCAGATCTGGGCATAAGTCTCTTGCATTCCGCACAGAATACGATCTTGTGCCGCTAGTGTCTAGTGGATGCCAGCGACTCGCTTGAGGACGTCCGTTAACCTAGTAGAAGTGTTACGGGCTGTGTTTTCTAGTGAGAGGATGCCATCCATAGCAGCACCTTAAGACAGGACTTCAGAAAGGTTGCAGCACATTTTTTTTTTTTTATTATTTTTTTTATAATTTGGACCCCAAAGAGGTTGCCATTGCAGCATATTGGGGCCCCAGAGGTTGCCATTGCAGCACATTGGGAACCCAGAGCAGAGGCTACGTGCTCCACTTATCGCCACTAAAGTAGAGTAACAAATTGAAAACATTGATAGATTTTGATCGTCGAGTCACTATCACGTCACAATAAAATGGACATAAGTTTAAAGGCCCAAGTTGGCCCATGTATCTACACAGCCAGTCCAGCGACTCAAGCAGAAACTTTGCGAAATAAAGCTTGATTTAATACGCGACCTTAAAACAAGGACTGTTTGGTCCATTTTACTCTGACGTCATAGTTTTGAAACTTGATGTCATTGCATATTAGGGTATTTACAGCTTCGAGTAGGTAGGTGATAGGCAGTTAGTTATGCGATATATTGTACCTATGGTCACGTATCCCTACGTGCCATAGATATTTCCATTTTTTCATTTATTACATTTTTAAGGGGGGAATATCTATGGCACGTAGCGTAGGGATACATGACTATAGCGCACCTTTCTTTCCGCAAATATTAATCATTTCAATAACTTGTTAATAATTTTTGTTCGCAACATTTGCACGCAGAGAAAGTCCATAGTCTAGCTCAATTTCTAATTGAGCTAGATTATAAATCTAATCTAATTTATTAGTATTTATTACCAATGTAAAAATGTAAATATATGCCACTACCATTAACTACAGCAACAAGTCTGTGTTTCTATATCTCGTTCCTCCGACGTCTCTTTACAAGGACACGCTAGGTACACTGCAACCGCGGTATAACGCAACAGTACCCATATTACATTCAAACTCCTCCCAATTAGCTTTGCGAGTCATTGTTAACCGTACATATTATGACTTCACACAGGGAAATTCGCAGTAAATGGATTAAATTAAAATGAAAAAAAAAAAAAACAAAGATACGTAATTCAATTTATTTTGAATTCATTTAGAAGAAGTTCAAGACATTTTTGAGTTTTACCTACTTCCCATACATCAGTCGCTTTTAATAAGTACAAGCTCGAGTTTTCTGTATTAATTAAGCATAGTAATCATAAAATAGTTCATGAATACAATGTGTCAAAACTGTCTGAAAATATATTTTCGTTATTAAACATACTATAATATTATGTGATCGGTTCATTCGAAAAACTTATGAAATCCTTATTTTACATATAAAAATAAAACTTGCTTTTGCCTTATAGAATTAGATTTTCGATTGGAATTTTCAAAAACTGAAAACTATGAAACACGTTCTTCTTTATTTATGGGAAAATAACGAGTTTCATGGATATAACTTGAAATATGAGGGACTTATATACTAACTTTCATCCCCTACTTAACCCCTTTGGGAGTGGAATTTCAAAAAAATCATTTCTTAGTATAGGTATATTCCTTAAAAGGAACCTACTGTCAAAATTTCAAGTTTCTAACTCCTTTGGTTTAGGTTGTGCGTTGATTTAATTCCACCCCCAAAGAAGATAAATAGGGAATATTTGGATGAAAGTCCTTGTTATGTCTTTATAACTAAAGACTGAATATAAATAATTGAATACTCTCAATGTTCATCTAAATGAGCGTATACTCTTCTAAGCTTTTCCCTTTTGTTTTTGTTCGCATGTTTCTTTTCCTGTTTCCAAGGTTTCCCGACAATGCCTGAGTTGCCTGCCGCTTGCGCTCCTGATATTCTGAAAAAAAAAAAAAATAGGTAACAATATTATGTAGGTAAGTACTTAGTTTTAAATTTGGTCGAAACAATAATGTTATAATATTATAGACAAAGGCTAACGATGACTCCCGTTCGGCGAATATATTCATCTGATAGTGGAATTAGTTCCTCACCATTCTAAACGAAAGACAGACGCGTTACTCGCATTTAAAGAGATAGAGTTGTTCAAAAAGGAACCGTCTTGGGATTTGAGGGCGCAGCTGTGTATAACTGTGTATTTGACTGTTGTCAAAATGTTGATATGCATGAATTAAAATCGAAAATGTAACATGTTATGCCTCATCCGCACGTTTGGCGTTTGCCGCAAACTCCAAACCTCTGCAAACGTTTGCCTTGAATTTTGCCATGCCAAACCTACGCAAGCCATGCCAAACGCTCTATCCGCACGTTTGAACTTGTGAAGGCTTGCCGAGGTTTGCCAAACGTGCGGATGAGGCTTAAGAATAACATTCGTAAAAACAGAAAATAAATGAGTCGAAAAATAAATAAGTTATAGCATAGCCGTCTCTATCTCCAGGAGATAGAGACGGCTTTAAGCGCGCCGCGCCGTCGACGCGCCTTTTGGAAACGTGCGTCAACGGCGCGCTTTTATCCTACAGAGCAGTTTGTTGTCGTTTGTATCGATACAGACGCGCCGGTGTCACGCGTTTGAATCGATACAAACGCGCGACACCGGCGCGTCTGTATCGATACAAACGCGCGTCACTAGCGCGCGCGCCTTCCCTACGGGCGGGGTTTCCCCCGCAACGAGGGAGGCATGCAGTGTTGCCAGTTGCCACTTTGGTGGTTTTCCCACCAGAACTGCTGCTTTTTTTAGGCGTTTAGTGGTATTTTTTATTATATAGCGCTTTTATTATTTTTAGTGGTTTTTGGCGGTTTCTCAATAAAGAATCTGGCAAAATATTTTTAATAGGGAAATCTAATCTAATCTAATGAGGAGATCCGTAGGAGAACCAGAGTCACCGACATAGCTCAGCGAGTCGCGATACTGAAGTGGAAATGGGCGGGGCACATAGTTCGAAGAGCTGATGGTCTTTGGGGTCCCAAGGTGCTGGAGTGGCGACCCCGCACCGGGAAGCGCAGTGTTGGCAGACCCCCAACCAGGTGGACCGACGACATCAAGCGAGTCGCAGGAAGCCGCTGGATTCAGGCGGCGCAAGACCGAGGCCTGTGGAAGGCCTATCGGTTGACAAAGAAGAAGAAGAAGAAACGTTGTTGTATAATGTCCACACAACCTTCTCTGGCTTGTAAATGGGTGTACCCACATACGTCGGTAATTATTCTTCTTCCTTTTTTTAAAAATTAATAACAAAGCGCATGCAATCAATGCTGTCTCGACCGACGCCATCTTGCTACTGTTGACGAGGTTCTGCTTAAAAACGCAATATGCCAGCGCGTTTGCATCGCGTCTGTATCGCAACACACGCGCGTCTGTATCGATTCAAACGCGCGTTTTACGCGGTGTGCAAAGGTCTACAGGCTGCGTCTGACTCGCGTGCGTATCGCGACTGTATCGCTACAAACGCGCGTCGACGGCGCGCTTAAAAAACGTGGTGTGCATAGGGCCTTAGCGGGCAATACAATAGCGCGCCTGTCTCGTGTTAGTTCACTGTTTGGCCACGACGGTTCTCTTTTGAACAAACAACACAGATCGCCATTCACGCCACTAGATGTCTCTACCAGTCGATTACACGTAAACTTTAGCCAAGGAATAACGACGTTTTGACTGTTTTTGTATTGGCAATCTGTCAGAACGACAATTCGACAGTAAAAGTTTACAATTGAGTATGGCGAAATAGGCCCTATGGGTATTGGACCCTAAGGGTAGGCCCAAGTGCTATCATGGCAAAAATCGATGTTGTCACAGACATAAACGGACATCATCTTAAGACGCTGTGTAAGTTTGTTTGTGTACTCACAAATACCCATTTAATAAAAAAATTCAGGGAAGCTAAAATTAGTGTTCAAAGCTTCTTGTAAAAGCTTCAAGATTATGACAAAATTAACTGAGCAATAGAGCTATTCTATAAAATATTTTTGTAATTTGACTAATGAATTCGCGATGAGTTGCATATTCTTATTCTGAAAAACTCGATAATATTTGTCGAATGTGGCGGTAAAATAAACTACTTGGTCAGTAGTTATATAAATGAGGGATAGTTTGACATAATTGGTATTTACGTATACAATACCAAACCAAGGGGAAGTGAGTAGTTTGCCTTCGAATTTAGTTATCTCACTTGATTGAGTTTCGATATAGAGATGGTATTTTAGCGAATAGCCCTGCTGAAATTCTGAGAAAATTAAAAACAGTTCTCAAAAGCAACTGGTGACCCTTAGAGCTTACCTCGTTATTGCAAAATACCAAAATGCGTTGACAATTTCACTCAACCGATTCCAAAGTATTCCAAGATGAAAGACCACCCGAATATTGTCAATAATATCAAAATGGTAACCTAAATAACCTTCTGCGGACGGAATGGGTGCCCTGGCCCGCAGCCAAGCGTTAATTCATAAAGTTTAACTGCTTTACGAGGAGACGGCCGGTTAACGAGCGGCGAAATTGCTCTTAAAGTAAATACGGACGCCGTAATGTATGTAGTCCGCCTAATGGTGGAATGCGAAGGCATGTAGGTTATTGAGTGCAAATTAGCTGGTGTTTTTTATCTGCTAAAAAATGACATATTTCCACACTAATGGATAGATAACATAAAACACGAGTCAAGTATATTTTTAAGCTATTGCATAGCTTTTATCGCGGGCTTTGAACTAGGACAAACAGTTTGAGCGCGGCGACCGAATCAAGAAATTCCGTAACGAAAATAAACCTAACACCGTCGTTCAGTAAGCGTTCAACATTTTAGAGGTTCACAAGTAGCTCTGTTTGGCGCAGTGGGCGAGCGGCCGCTTTCTTTACCGTATGGTGTATGATGTCGCAGGTTCGAATCTCACTCGCGAAGTAGTGATAGTGCGCTTTTCTTGTATGTTTGTTTTTTAATTATTTTTTTGCATCATTTTTATGATGCAAAAAAAAATATTGCATAAATATTATAATTGCATAAGTTGATAAAAAACGCTATGCAATAGCTTTACCGCAGCAGTCCCCGAGTGCCACTTAATTTTTAATTTTTTACCAGCTTCTACCCGCGACTTCGTCCGTTTTGAGTTAGGTTTTTTCCCTAAGGTTAGGTTAATCCCTCGGGAATCCTTTGTTTTTCCGGGATAAAACGTAGCCTTTGTCTCTCTCCAGAGAGAAAATTTTGTCTACCCGTTTTCTCGTGATTTCGTATAAATTCACGAGTAAATGAGTTGAGATCTCGTGGCGCGCATGTTTTTAACTGTACTCATGCAAAAAATCACGTCGATCCGTTGCTCCGTTGCTGCGTGATTGAAGGACAAACCAACGAACTAACACACTTTCGCATGTATTATATTAAAGTAAGGGAGTAAGGATAAGTATGTCTGTAAATACCATCATCTTGTTATCCTTTCGGAATATCTATAATAATATTATGTAAATTTTAATAAACTGGCCAGTGAAGGAAGTACTTTAATTCTAGTTCTTTAGGGCCGATTTTGCCAACGTAAAATAAGTCTTATCCGAGCGTAAATTTGACATTTTGACAGATTTTCAATACAAAAACTGTCAGAACGCCCAATTTATACCTCGGTTAAATGTCACTCGACGTTGCTGAAATCGGCACTTAGTCAACAAAAATGACTAAGTGCTGATTACATTTACCTTTATTTACACAAATAAGAAAGAATATGTTATTTCACACCAACTTACCCTAGAATTGGTTTCCCTTTAACATGTGCAGTGCTTTTCTGCATCGCGAAAAATGTGTTGTCAATTTCTGCAGACTTGTTCAGCCAGCCCTGAAAAGAGATTATGCTTTAATTTTATTCTTTAACTAGCTTTTGCCCGCCGTTTCGCTCACGTTAAGTCAAATTTTTCAAACCTACGATTTTTTTTACTTCCTTAGGTGTTGAACTTTCAAAAGTCCTAAAGGATTCTTGAAAATTGACCTGCACTTCACAGCTGATGGTAAGTGAAGATGCAGCCAAGCAGCCTAAGATGGAGCGCGCTTGCCTAGAAAATGCCTATTCACTCTTGATTTGAAGGTACCCAAATTGCAGTTATTTGCTTACATCTAAGTCCTAAGCTCCTTGAAGCAATGATAGCCTCGTGGTTAGGACTGTGGTCTCCTATTCGGGGGGTCGCAGGTTCGATCCCAGGTACACACCTCTGACTTTTCGGAGTCAAGTACGTTTAAGCAATTTTTCTAAAGGACAATGGGCAAAAATGTATGAAACTTGGTCCAAGAGCCTCCACTGATGAGACTTCCGGGAAATGAAAGGTCAAAGTTGTCGTATGATTCTGGCAAAACTCTATTACATTCTGTCCGGGGGTTATTTTGCTACGGTCATGTTTGTTCTGACTAAATAATATGACTCGTGTTAAACAATTCAGCGTCTACGAGTATGTTATCTTTTTATGAAGTCATTCGATCAAAATGCCAATAGATTTAAGATTATGGAACACTAGGTGATGTCCGCGACTTTGTCCGCGTAGATTTCGTTTTTAAAATCCCTCGGGAACTATTTTTTTCCCGGGATAAAAGTAGCCTATGTCTCTCTCCAGGTCCTCAACTATACCCATGCAAAAAATCCGTAGCTCCGTTACGGCGTGATTGAAGGACAAACCAACAAACACACTTTCGCAATTATAATATTAGTATGATGACCAAGATCTTAAGCAGCGAACACAGTGAGAGTTAGTCGAAGACTGTCGCGACGATGTTCAGACCACAAAGTAAGTATTCTGTGGAACTTAATATGTGGGTAGAATCATAATTCTGATGTACGAAGTTAGAATTGGTTAGATATTATGGTCTATCTATGGTATGAAGATTAGGGTAGGTGAAAAAGTTCATCACCGACATGAGCCACCGCCGTCATTAACCTTGACGACCGCTCCATAAATCCCCCATGAATAAGTACTCCCACAAGAAGCTAGAAAGAACTTACCATAACACGGGGCGGTCGCCACAAAGACTGCGCATTCGCTTGCCGGTTGTTGGACCGGGTCGGTGCGGTGCATGCATTCACAACAGGCTAGGACTGCGGGAGGGGGACATACACAATGATAATCCCACCCCCTCTGACCTTCCTTACCTTGTTTTGTTTACCTGGATGCGAGCCGAGAACATAAACGTACTCCATAGTCACATTATATCTGCGCCTGGTGTCGGTGACGTCATATCAGTGTTCTGGTAGGTGTCTGAGGGGCGAGGGAAGTGCGGTGAGGTAAGAGAAGCGGGAGGGGCATCGAATTAAAGATAGATAAAGAGATTAAGAGAACATGTCATAATAAAGACAACGTTATGTACGTAAAATCATATTATTTAGTCGGAACAAACATGACTAAGTATAACAAAATAACCCCGGGACAGAATTTAATAGAATTTTGTCAGAATCATACGATAACTATGACCTTTCATTTCCCGCAAGTCTCATCAGTGGAGGCTCTTGGACCACCTTCGCCCATTGTCCTTTCTAAATTTTATTTTATTTATTAAGTATATAATTTTGTTTGTAATAATTACATATTAAATCTTGTGTTTAATGGACGAGGAGGGCGATGATCACCGCAACACAGTTTATACTTCTGCGGGATCATCGTTCAAATCTGTTATAATCATTTGTAATTTTGGAAAAAATAAACGATTATTTGGAAAAAATAAACGATTATTATTATTAAATTAAATATCACTTGCTTCAACAGTGAAGGAAAACATCGTGAGGAAACCTGTACACCTGAGAGTTCTTCATAATGTTCTCGAAGGTGTGTGAAGTCCGCCAATTCGCATTGGGCCAGCGTGGTGGAATATGGCCTATAACCCTTCTCTGAGAAGACCTGCGCTCAGTAGAGAGCTGTTGATGGGTTGCCAATGATGAAGTACTAAGCTCACCTCAACAGCTCTCGTCTCCCTGGGCGTGGGTTTCCGCGCGTCATTCTTCCTCTCCGCTATGAGGTGGTCCACGGGTGCAGGGTCCACTCCTGGGGGAAGCTGCTCCCACGGCAGGCGGCCGCTCGCCGCGTCCTTGAGCAGCAGGCGAGCTGAGCGGGACTGGTCCGGCTGCCCGGCCGCCGTCATGAAGCCACGGTTGACTGAAGTTATAAGGATATTTCTTTTATTCGATGACAAGCTAGTCCTTGATGTCACCTGATGGTAAGTGACGATGCAGTCTAAAATGATAGCGGGATAACTTGGAAGCAGTGTGGCAGTGTACATTCAACCCATACCCTAATTTGTTTCTAGGCACGTCTTTGACGGTAGGGTGGTAAATAGTCACGGCCAAAGCCTCCCACCAGACCAGACCAGAGACAGTTGGGTATTTGACTGTTGTCAAAATGTTGATATTCATTATTTATAATCGAAAATGTAACATGTAAGAATAACATTTGTAAAAACAGAAAATAAAACGGTCCAAAAACAAATAAGTTATAGAGCTATAAAGTTTCCTGTTAGACAGAGAGAGCGCTAGGTGGCGCTAGTGAAGTGTGATGTCACAATTCAGCAGCTCCATACATACTCCATAGAAAATTTTGTTTTAGAAAGAGACAGGTACAGTCACAGTAAAACAGCTTATAATTACGAGACTATAGTAAATATATTTAAAAAAGAGAAATGGCGTTGTGATAAGATATTTAAAAAAGTTATTTTAAATAAATAAAAAATATCAGTGAAATACCCAATTTAGAAATTTTAAATTCCCAAATTGCCCCCGCCGGGAATCGAACCCGAGACCTCCCAGTTATAAGACCACAGCGCTCACCACTGCGCCAGGGAGGTCGTCAAATTCAATTATGGTTAAAATTTTTTCCTAAAGAACATCAACATCATCATCAGCAACCCATCAACGGCTCACTACTGAGCGCAGGTCACGTCTCAGAGAAGGGTTATAGGACATAGACCACCACGCTGGCCCAATGCGAACTGGCGGACTTCACAAACCTAAGAGAACATTATGTGGAACTATCAGATGTGCAAGTATCCTCACAATGTTTTCCTTCACCGTTGAAGCATGCTAAATTTGTGGAGACCTATGTGTGGCATGTCTGGCTGATGCTGCTGGCCACATTTTTGCACCGGAACTCTTTTGACGAAATTTGTTTTCATAAATTAGTTAGTTAAGATTTAAATTCTTTATTTAAAAATTTAAAAACTCACTAATAGTGAGGAAATATGTGTCAATAAGGGGCCGTTCATAAAATACGTTCGCATAGAAGGGGGAGGGAGGGGTCTTACTGAGTGTGACAAGATGTGACAAGGGGGGACGGGGGGTCTACGGCAACGTGACGTTCGCCGTTCATTATTTTTCGAAATGAGCGCTATAAGCTCTGTCGCGCGGCTCTAGCAGCGTTGCGATCCGTCACTGGTTTCTTTGTTTTTCCAATACTTGAGAGAGTAACGTTTCCACGTACCCTGCGCTCTCGATTCTTTAACAAATGAAAATACTGTTTCTCATGTATTTATTATTATATTATTCCTTCATTCGCCATTTAGCAGTGAACTAATACAGACGCTTTTTTCATATTTCTCAGTTTAATACTCTTTATTACGTTAATTACTTTATACTCTTAAGATATATAATTTATAGTTTATAGTTAAGATATATATTAGAAAACAATGTCATCGATAAGAGGTGAACTCTATCAAAAATTATTAAATTATAAAAGACATTTATTGATTTATTTAAATTTTATTATAATAACTAAATAAATATTTTTCATTCTCAAAATTTATGTACTATCATTTGAAATTTATCATACTAAGGAGAGGGGGGGGGGGGGTCTTAGTTTTTGTGACGGAATATTTCTAGGGGGGTCACAAAAAGTGTGACACAGCGTGACAATAGGGGGGGAGGGGGTCAAAAAAAGCTGATTTTAGCGTGACGTATTTTATGAACGGCCCCTAAGAGGTGATTGCAGTATTGGCCTTGTAATCATTTTCATACAATCTCTCTAGTGGTCCTATTCAATTTCCATAAATAAACTAATTCGAACTGTAAATTAGACTCACACGCATGCGCAGTAAGTATCTTCTTGTACTCCATCTCACTGCCCTCATATTCGGGCAGTAGGAGACCGTATTTCCTCTCAAATGTATGTCGCCCTACCAGCTCACATAGCCTAGCCATCGCCGCGTCGTGAGCACGCATCTAAAAGGAAAAATTTAAGATCAAAACTAAGACAGTGCATGTCAGAGTGCTAAAGGAGGTTGGCGAATTTTGACAGCATTTTTAAAAACTGTTCAGATTCAGAAAAAAATTATTTAAATTATTTAAATTTATTAAAAGAAAAGAGTTATTTTTCTGTGTAAACCCCATATTTTTAGAAGATGGTGGTCAAAAATATGATTATTCACAAAGTACACATTATAAATAAACGATAAATGGCAATACAAGTGAATGTCTCTTTTCTCCCAACTTTATTTGATAGACTTTGATTAATTTTTTGTTAGTCTGGTTTACTAGAACAAGTACAAGAAGTTTGATTCGTGAACATGGGCGTTCAGTGTTCAGTTCAGTTCATCTGGGTCAGAAACTCTATGGAATTTGCCAATCTTCTTTATGCTATGATAATCTAGTCTTTCAGATGTTACGCCATCTTCTTTTTCTTCTTCATCAACTTAGATGTCCACTGCTGAACAAAGGTCTCCTGCATGGACTTCCACAGGCTTCGGTCTTGCGCCACCTGAACCCATCGGCTCCCTGAGAATCGTTTAATGTCGTCGGTCCACCTAGTGGGGGATCTGCCAGCACTGCGCTTTCCGGTGCGAGGTCGCCACTCCAGCACCTATGTCGGTGACTTTGCTTATCAGCTCATTTCTGATTTGATCTCGCAGGGATACTCTGAGCATAGCTCTCTCCATTGCTGAGTGACCCTGAGCCCCTTACCCCACTTGACCTTACCCCATCTACCGGAAATCAATACATAATACAACTACGCAAAACTACTAAAAAGGACTTTGGGCATTTTGGTCCAATTCCTTAAATCCCTCAACAGTGTTCAAACTGATTTGAAAAAATTGATTTCTTAATTTGAACCTTATGATTATAAAAATATGGTACGTTCAATTGACCTGTCACCCGACTATGCTGCGATAAAAAATCTTTAGGGAAGGAAGTTCAGATGAATCTGAAATAAGTCAGCTAGCATTTGCATCTCACCTGGTCAATCGGCAGAACAGCAGTCAACAGCAGATCAGGAGCGACGGCGTAAGTCGGTAGCACCAGCCCAGGGCAGTCCAACAGTTCTATGTCATTGTCTAGTATCAGCGACTGGATGTGCCGCGTGTGGCCTGGCATGGAACTTACACTGACCTGAAAATATATTTTACGATTTTCGAACATGAAATGAACAATACTCTTTTGATCTGAAAGATCTATAGCGGCGGGTCAGACCGAATGTTCTCATTGCGACGCATCACCACGCCAACAGTATGTATGTAAACTCGCCGGCATACTTAGCGGAACATAAAAAAAAGGTCCATAATTAAAAAAATATGGTTTTATTTTAAAATCTACTTACTACACTTCTTTTGTTATTTAAAGTTTCATTTGTTTTACTTAAAATGAGATCACATTAAGAACAGATTTTGCGAGTAAAGGCTATTTGTGAAAAATTGTACATTTTTGAACTTTTCATGTAACCGGGAAAAGTGAAATTTAATATTAAAATAACAATTAATTAAATTAGAAAAATGGTGATTAATATCGCGTTATTTCCTCCACGTGCTCTTATTAAAGTTTCTACCCGTCTAGGCATACTGAGAATGATGTTATCGATGGTCTCCTGGGATAGTCTCCGCCATTCCTCAACTACGGCGATTCGCAGTTCTCCCACGTTGGCAGGAGCTGGAATTCTGGACTTTTCTTTTCAGCAAGTCCCAAACGTGCTCTATTGGGTTCATATCCGGTGATCTCGCCGGCCACTCCATAACAGAGATATTCATATCATTAAGATAAGCTTGAGTTACCCGAGCGGTATGCGGCCGAGCATTATCCTGCATAAAAACAAAATCGTCACCGATATATGGGGCAAACGGTACGACATTTTCTTCTAAAACTTCTCTGATATAGCGGTCTGCAGTCAGACTCCCTCTGTCAATCACTACCAAGTCTGTGCGAGCTCCCAAACAAATGCCCGCCCAAACCATTATTGATCCACCACCGTATGCAACTGTAGTTTCAAAATTTGTCTGAATGTATCGTTCTCCTTTGCGTCTGTATATTCTTTGCCTGCCGTCAATTTGATTTAAGAGAATTCTGCACTCATCACTAAACAATACCTTACTCCATTGGTCCGCGTTCCAAAGTCGATGTTCCTGAACAAAAGTTAACCTGTTTCTACGATGATTTACCTCGAGCCTTGGAGCCTTGGCGGGCACAAATGAACCCAAACCAGCTTCTTCGAGCCTTCTTCGTACCGTACGCTCACTTACGGTTACACCCCGCACTGCTTCTAACTCATGTCGGGCTTGGACGGCCGTCAAACGGGGGTTCCTACGTACACGAAGCCGAATGAAACGATCATCCCTACTCGAAGTGCGTCTTTTTCTGCCTTGTCCTGCTCTTCTCACATAAGTACCGGTCTCCCTGAACCGTTGGATACTGCGATGGATCGTTGAAACTGGTCGACGAAGATCTCTGGATATCACTCTGTAGGTTTGACCATTTCTTCGCATTTCGAGTGCCCTGGCAATCTCCGTTGGGGCTAAGTCAGGCATAATTCAGTCATCAACTCCAGAAAGATACGCGATTAAAAAAAACTAACAAAAAACAGTATTTCAATGAAATTTTAAATCAAACTCAGAAGGAAGAAATACTCGAAGTTCGCTCCAGATAAGGTGTATTTGAATAAAATTAAAACAATTGCATAAAATGTGATGTTCAGTTGTTTTCTTAGTTTGAAAATATTTCTTTTTAAATTAAATGACGTATAAACCAGCCAGCAACCTTATATGATACTGATATCAAACCTTTTTTTTATGTTCCGCTAAATATGCCGGCGAGTTTAGTATGAAAGTAGTAGTATGTATGTATGTATGTAGTACGAAACAGTGTTGTTTACTACAGTACATGTAACCTGTGTCTTAAAAGAAATAATTTTAACAATAAAATATGTCTGATAGTGATAGTTTAGAAAGTGAAAGTGAGCAGCCTCTTGCAAAGAGAGCAAATTATAATTAGAGTGTACATTTAAGTGTGTACTAAGCTCGATATTACCTGTACAAAATAATTTCGATGTTTCACATCTGCCAGGCGTTTCGCGACGGCTCACAATTTTTTTTATAGGTACACCAAATGTATAAAAAATAATAATTAAAATGTATTAAAAAAATAATAATAAATGAACTTGTACTACTATTTAATTCTTATTAGGAACTTATTTTGTAACTTTTACTTCAAGATCATACCATTGAAATCTATTGAGAAAGTTCTTTTCCAGATAATCTGTTTTCATGATTTGAACCTTATGATTGCAAAATATGGTTCGAAATAAGTTATGTTCATTGACCTGTTACCCGCAACATGCTGTGATGAAAAAACTGTAATTACTATTATCATAAGAAGAAAAAGCTAAAAATTAAAAAAAAAATTACAAATAAATCACCTTTTTAGTCTGCATCAAGATATTGACAGTACTAGATTTTCCAACATTAGGATATCCAATCATTCCCACAGTTATTCTAGGAGGGTTTTTTAATTTGCCAAGCGTTTGCTGTTTAAGTACTTGTAACAACCTATCTCTGTCAAAAATTTCATGTGAATTTTGAACTGTAACCTTGTTCTCTGTTATATAACTAATTGAATCATTTGCAACTATTTCTATTTGACTACCAGTTGTTTCTTCTGTGACTATATCCTTATTACTTTGAGAATGTTCTATTGGTTTCCCCGTTCGTAAATTCTCTATTACTTTATTTAAAGCCTCTTGTATTGCATCTATTTTGTTGGCAGTGTCGTTCACAGCTTTATCCAGATCTCCCAGTTGTCTTTTGAACAGCTCTATGTCATCTTGTGTATCATTTAGAGCTTGTGGGTTTTCAATATCGCTTTCGTCTTCTGATTCGCCTGTTTCAGCGCCTGAATCATTATCTTGTTCTTCTGATGGTTCCTGATCTTCGGATATTTTTCTTTCTTTGCTAACTGTACTTTTTGCAGCTGAGAAAAATATTATGGGGATGTTCTGGAAATTAAATATTTTTAATAATTATTGTCTTACTGCAAAAAAAATATACAAGCGATAAAAGTTTTTTTTACAAACCAACAACACTTTGACAGATTTCCACTACAAAAACTGTCAAATGTCAATAGTCAAATTGAATTCATTGGTCAAGTCATTCAGTCATTTTATTTTCTCTTTTTGTCTCATTGGTAATTCCATATTTTTGAGTACTTACCTCTTTATTGAAGTAGTCTGCCCAACATTTGCGCACATATTCTGAAGTCAAATCTGCCTTATTCAACAGCAGTATACATTTGCAGTTTTGTTCAGCTGCATATTTTTCCAAATCACTACATCTATATAAAAAATAAAATGGTAGGTAAGTTATAGAAATACTAGCTGATGCCCGCGACTTCGTCCGCGTGGATTAATCCCGCATGAACTCTTTGATTTTTCGGGATGCCTATGTCACCCTCCAGGTTCTCAATTATACCTATCCAAAAAAATCACGTCAATCCGTAACTTTGTTGCAGCGTGATTGACGGACAAACCAACAAACAAACACACTTTCGCATTTATAGTGTGTATTAGTAGGGAAGAATTATTAATACTGCGATAATAAAGGCGCTCTAATTAAATTTTAGAATACAAAAGCTACTACTGTGACTTAAATATGTTAGTTAGATATATTCCCCTGGGGACTTTTTTTATAGGGAATAATGATTACTTTAATCATGTAGTACATAATTTTTATGAATCATCAATAGTTTTCTCAGCATACGCCAAATAATGCATTTTATAGGCAAAATTTTGCTACTTTGGGTTACATTATTGCAATTTTCTTAAGGATCTCTATTTTTTGAAAATACATACATTATAGCCTATGTTACTTCCTGATAACTTAGCTTTCTATTGGTGAAAAAATGGTTGAAATCGGTCCAGTATTTACAGAGCCTATTAGGTACAAACAAACAAAAAAACAAACAAACAAAAAAATCTTTCCTCTTTATAATATTAGTTAATATTATTTATTATTCAAGTGAAGTACAAAATAAAATCATAAATGTTAAAAACAATGTAAGCCATTTTTTAAACTTGTATAATGTAAAAAATGCTAATGTACGTAATGTTAATTTAATATTATAGGTGTTTTTAAAAGTTTAAAAAAGTTAAACAAAATATATTTTTTTTTTAGATAAGTTTGCCTTGCTACTAATAGAGCAAGATCCCAGTGCCGCCAGACCTAAGTTATTTTCTCAGCAATTATTTGTGTACGATAGAGTACTGTTCGAATGTCCTTTCAGTATATGCGTACTAGCTAGATTGTGCCGACGGCCAATTTCCGGATACCAGGTGCTAAAGGTAGGTAAAAACTAGAATAACTTATCTTAAATTCTCAGGGCTGATTTTCATATATGTTTTAAAGAATATTGTAAAAATTAATAAATTAATACTGCCAGACGCTTACCGCCGGCGGTTACTTTAGCCAGACGCTTTGAAGCTCCCAAAAATATATATAATTTTAGTTAACTTATATTCTCAGTTCTGATTTTTATACATGATACTCAGGGAACTATTGCGATATTATCTGTAAGCCGCCAGACCTATTGGAAGGGTCAAACATCCCCCCAGACACACATTATGCGTCCTCATATGTATGAGCGCTAGAACATGATTCACTTGTTTAAGTGTGTGAGAGATAATATCATCATACTATAATATTATAAATGCGAAAGTGTGTTTGTTGGTTTATCCTTCAATCACTCTGCAACAGAGCTATGGATCGACGTGATTTTTTGCCTGGGTATAGCTTGCAGAAGATATTGCAATAGTTCTCTCTCTCTAGATCCTAAGCTATACCCAGGCAAAAAATCACGTCGATCCATAGCTCTGTTGCAGAGTGATTGAAGGACAAACCAACAAACACACATTCGCATTTATAATATTATAGTATGATGATATTATCTCTCACGCACTTAAACAAGTGAATCATGTTCTAGCGCTCATACATATGGGGACGCATAATGTGTGTCTGGGGGGATGTTTGACCCTTCCAATAGGTCTGGCAGCTTACAGATAATATCGCAATAGTTCCCTGAGTATCATGTATAAAAATCAGAACTGAGAATATAAGTTAACTTAAATTATATATATTTTTGGGAGCTTCAAAGCGTCTGGCTAAAGTAACCGCCGGCGGTAAGCGTCTGGCAGTATTAATTTATTAATTTTTACAATATTCTTTAAAACATATATGAAAATCAGCCCTGAGAATTTAAGATAAGTTATTCTAGTTTTTACCTACCTTTAGCACCTGGTATCTGGAAATTGGCCGTCGGCACAATCTAGCTAGTACGCATATACTGAAAGGACATTCGAACAGTACTCTATCGTACACAAATAATTGCTGAGAAAATAACTTAGGTCTGGCGGCACTGGGATCTTGGACCATAACTGCAACAGAAAAGAAGAACAACACAATGCAACAAATAACGACATAAGGCTTTGTTCACACCAAATGGATAGTCAGCCGCCGATTGTGAGCCCCAGTGTGAACGTGAAGTCAGACAGCATTTTTCGTTCACACTATGCTGACAATACGCTGTAGCTACGTAGCCTATCAGCATCCGCAGTACACAGTGGCGTAGTATATTAATTGGCCACCGAAAGTCATCGACTTCGCATAGTATAATAGCGTATCGGCGGTTTGAGGTGAACGGAAAGTTGAATATGTATGGAAAAGCAGTAAACTGCGTAATGTTCACGCACAGTAAGCGGCTGACAATACCTGACAATACGTTTGGTGTGAACACAGCCTAATTGCTCAATTAGCTTAAAAGTTCAGCTAAAAATACAAAAATTGAACAATACCTGAACAGTAAAGGATTTCTTGCATCCAACAAAAGCAACACCACATCAGATTTCTCCAAAGTCCGCCACAACTGCTTCCAAAGCTCCAGATTTCTCTCATAAGGTGTGACTGCAGCTCCGAGTTTAGCTTGCAGGTCGTTTAAATGCCGCCTCCACTCCAAGAAAGCGTCTCTTTCTCTTGTTAACTGCTCCTCAGCTGTTATACCTGGTTTCCATGCTGGTCTAAAAGTAGACTTGTATTAACAGCTGTAATTTGGTATTCAGCTGTTATTTTTTTATTTACTTAAAATAACATTGTAACGTTTTAATGAATTTTTTTATTTAGTAATTTTTTTTTATTTATTTATATATAAATATTATAACACAATGACATTTTTCTTTTTTAAATATTTTAACTAGTCTTGGAAATATAGGGCTTTAAAGTTTTCTGATAGACAGAGAGAGTGCTACTGAAGTGTGATGTCACAAGTCAGCAGCTCTATACATGCTCCATAGAAAAAATCGTTTTAGAAAGAGATGGATACAGTCACAGTAAAACAGTTTATAGCTCTTATTTGTTTTTTAACCAATTTATTTTGTTTTTACATATGCTATTCTGACATGTTACATTTTCAATTATAAATAATGACAATAGTCAAATATCCAATTGTTAGATATACATGCTGGCACTTAGTAGGAAAAACATATGCATTCTAGTGCAAGCTTTGATGGGACATTGTGGACTACACAGATACATTTTTAACCTCAAGTTCCAGTGCCATACCAATTTGCAAATTGCAAATTCAAACCAAAAAACAACTGCAAGTGAAAAACCAAACTTAAGAATGTAATAAGCACCCGGCTACTTGTTTCTCTGAATGTTTTCTATAATTTGTTTACTTACCTTTTGAGACACCTAAGATAAAAGTATATTGAAGAACATACTTTGATTGAGTTTTTTGCAGGGACTATGTGGTGGAGAAACGTCAGAGATAGAAAGCTTTATAAGAAGATAGAGGAAGCCTGAGTTTTGTTGACTTATTTCTCTATCTATGCTTTGTATATACCTGCCCACATAAGCAAACGTTCAGTAATAATAATAATACGCCTGGACGCCTGGCAGATGTGAAACATCGAAATTATTAATTAATATTGAGCTTAGTTCACACATAAATGCATACTCTAATTATAATTTGCTTTCTTTGCAAGAGGCTGCTCACTTTCACTTTCTAAACTATCACTATTAGACATACTTTATTTTTAAAAGCAGCAGCGATAGCGTGGAGCAGTGATAGCCTAGTGGTTAGGACTGTGGTCTCCTATTCGGGGGGTCGCAGGTTCGATCCCGGGTATGTAACTCTGACTTTTCGGAGTCAAGTGTGTTTAAGCAATTAACTATCACTTGCTTCAACGGTGAAGGAAAACATCGTGAGGAAACCTGCACATCTGAGAATTCTGCATAATGTTCTCGAAGGTGTGTAAAGTCCACCAATTCGCATTGGGCCAGTGTGGTGGACTATGGCCTATAACCCTTCTCTGAGAGGAGACCTGCGCTCAGTAGTGAGCTGTTGATGGGTTGCTAATGATGACTACTACATACATACTGTGAACAGTAGGTCTGACCCGCCTGTATAGATGTTTCACACCAAAAACCAGCCTATATTGTGCTCACACAAGTGGGTATTCAAAATGGCTACTGAGTCAATAAAGGCTGTATTCATTCAATTTTTACTTTACCTTCTAGGAACAGTGAGAGGTTCATCAAAGTCAGGCTGTGATGTGACAATATCAACTTCACATGGTGTCAAGTTTATGTATTTCACATTTAGTTTCTCCGCTATGAACTCTTTGTTGGCTAGCTCAGCTGTGGAGAGGAACTCTTGCAGGGATGACTCTGCTGTCACAGATTGTAAGTTCAGACGGCCCCAGTCATAGCCGTCATTAACTTCAGTGGTGTGAAGCTACACAAGTAATAATAATTATTATAGTACAGAAGTTTTTATTCAAATAAAATTTCAGAATGAAATTTTGTGAATAGACAAATGACTTTTTCTTAATATTGCTTATCATTGTACTTTTCATAAATCATGTTTAATTTAATAAATATTGTTTCATACTTATTTATGACCTCCCCTCCCATCTTGTATAATTATTGATCTTGGGTTTGATTCTTGGCAGGATCAATTTGCGAATTTACTGCATCTAAATTGCATCTAGTCTAGTTTGGTGGGAGGCTTCGGCCGTGGCTAGTTAGCAACTTACTGGCAGAAACATACTACCAAGCAATTTAGCCTAGCAGTACAATATACTTAGAAACTGATGGGGGCATGGGTTTAGTATAATTGCCAGGTTAGATGGCATCCATCTTAGACTTTAAGTATTGACTATTGTCTCTTACCAACAGGAAAGATTATAAAGATTGCAGTCCAACTTAACTCAAATATTCTGTTATACAGTATACTTATAGAAAAAGTATAGAAATGATAGATTAGATAGATAGATACACTAAAAGAAACTGCACAATAAATACACAGACTATTGTTTATCCGAAACTTTATCCTTAAAGGCCAAAATCAAATAGATATTCAAATTGTTTACCAAGGTATTATCTTCTACATGTCTGCGATGGCGATTCTTAGCAAATCTATCTTTGATAAGCGCCCTTCCGAGTGAGTCCTTATTCTTCTTTCCCATACTAGCTCTTCCAATGTAATTTTAAACGATATTCTATACAGTAGAAATTTATTTTAGGCGACTCAAATTTCAAAAGCAAAAACAAGCAAAAGAACCACACCACAACCACACCAACCACACATGCTCACAAGTCACAACACATGTGCTGGTGCGGAGAGATGTCAATGTCAATTGTCGTCTGTCAAGTCAAAATTGTCAAAATCGATTATGACATTTTACGATTACGACGTATTTTATACTCAGTGGTAGTAGGTGCCAAAAGACCTTACAGGTATAGACAAGCCGGATTTATCGATGGAGCTCTTTTAATTTTTAAATCCAAAAGCAAAACCGGAGATTATCATAGCGATATGAATTTTGTAAACTTCAGCAAATGGACTAGAGAAAAGCTATTGCCAAATTTACCGCCAAGCTCAGTTATTATTATGGATAATGCCGCATACCACTCGGTACAAGAGGACAAAAAGCCTACAATGACATCCACAAAAGCCACCATGCAGACCTGGCTGCAAAGACACAATGTTGAATTTGATACGTCTTTAAGAAAATGTGATTTATTGAATTTAATTAAACAACACGCGACAGAAAATACTTACAAAATAGATGAAATTTTAAAGGTGGCAGGTCATGAAGTCTTACGACTGCCTCCATATCACCCAGACTTGAACCCAATCGAATTGGTTTGGGGGGATATCAAAGGACAGCTCGCAAAAATTGAAATTGATTCTAATTTAGACAAAAAGAAAAATACACTGGAACAGTTATATTTTGCCGAATTCTCTGTAGAAAAATGGGTTAACTGCGATAAACATGTACAAACTATTGAAGATGAATATTGTCTGCACGATCGCATCGTTGATGAAGAGATGGACCGATTTATTATTAATTTGCAAGACTCTAGACTCCTCAAGCTACACAGACAGTGATGATGATTCAAGCGATATGGATATTAGTGACGAATAGTCCTATAAAAAATTTATCTGTGGTTAAATATTTCTTAAACGGAGTTAATTATTGTTTTATGATTTTGTACCTATGAAGCTATTATAAAATATTTGTAAAACTTAAAAATAAATAACTACTTAATTCTTTACCAACAATGTCTATCTCGAGATAAATCTTTAGATTATTGACTCCGTGTGTAGCGTTACCCGCCCCCGCTCCCTTCTTACCGCGCAGGCGATACGCGAGTTAAACCTCGGACGAGATTCTTCGTCCGAGGAGTTAAACGGTCGACCTGTAGGATGGTGTATGTAAGGCAACGATGTTATGTTTAAGGTCTTTGTTCCACCCATAAGGTGCCTACCCAAGAGAATATAACCATTAACCACTGAAACTACAATAGATAGTCTTCTTTTATTCTATGCACAGCACACTACACAGTACACAGCAAGTGTTCGTGGTCTATGGCACACAGCACAGGAATTAGGAATATGAATACGAATAATATGAATAGGTACAGATCACAGAACCAGAACCAACAAGAACACTATTACGTAGTATCCTCTAATCTTTGCTATTACTGCCTCAAGGATCCAAGTAGTACTAGTATCCATCTAGTATCCTCTAATCTGTGGATCCAAGTAAAACATTTTCGGAATTGAATTGGAGATTTATTTTAGGATATAACTAAAAAAGGTTTGGATTAATTTGACCAAATTAATAACTAACAATATTCGTTTATTCTCAAACTGTTTCACGAGCCCTTTTATCGTATTTCAGTGATGATGTCCGAGTATTTTGACCACTACCATCGTTGGGAGCCTTTGGCCGAATTTCATTTTTTTATCGACGAAAACGAGGAGCTTTACGACGATAATTATTTCTACTGTTTATGCAGTCGAGCTTTTATACGGTGGGTATTGCCTTTTAAACCTATTACTGATTATTTACAATTATTTATAGGTTAGAGCTTAATCAATACTTCCTACAGCATTCAAAAACAACAGGTCAAAGGAAATTTGAATCGTTAAATTACAAACGCTATTCTTTCGTATTAATAATTAATATTGCTAGTAATAACAAGTAAACGTTAGTTACTAAGAGAGATCATAATTTGGAATTCGAGATAATTATGACTGTAAGTTTAACTTGATCTCAGATGTGGAGAAAGCAATAGGATCATAAATATTTAATCCTCCAATAGGCCTGATCAATCTATAGACCTGGGGTCAACATTGCTTACCCACTTCAATAATTGAATGATGTGCATTGTATCATACAACCCATTTATTCAATGTTCTTATAGAGATGGGGTGAAGACTTACTACGCAGAAAGGGAGTGTGGCAGTGAGAGTGATGGTGAAATGGTGTCACAGTCACAAGAGGTTGATGAGCACTCCCATGTACATTTCTCAGTGAATACTTCATATAAAGTTAAATGTGAGGTAAATTGTATGGTCATGTATTTTCTATCTTTAAATTGTTTCCATGGTGTCATGTTCTGTTAAAAATTAAGTGTGAAATAATATATTTCAGTCTTTTTAGTCTGTCATTTCCATAGTCCGGTATTCTGATCAGTAGTGGGATTCTCTAAAAATGGTTGCATTAGTGTAACGATCGAAAAAACCTCTGATTGCTGCATCAATGCATTTTAACCAATAGATGGAGAGTAACAACCAATCAGAGGTCATTGCGATTGTTACACTGATGCTCAATTTTAGAGAATTCTACTACTGGATTTAGTGCTGATTTCACCAACGTCACGTGACATTTATCAGAGGGATAAATTGGGTGTTGACAGTTATTGTATGGAAAACTCTGTCAAAATATAAAATTTATGCTCGGATAAGACTTATTTTACGTTGGTGAAATTGGCCCTTACTGTGTAGTGAGAATTCCTAAAATTAGATCATTTAAGTATTGATTAAAATTTCTGATAAAATAATAAAAATGATTGTACTTGGGCGACCTAAACAAATTATTTTCAACTATTGATTCTAACCAACCCTTGAGTTCTTGAGTCCAATAAAGTTGAGTTGTAATTAACTAAAAGTGTACAACAATTCAATACTTACCATCCTACAAAAGAATAGTTTATTTGGAGGTTTTATAAAACATGTTAGGTACTGTAAAATTGTCACAAGAGCATTATGTTATAATTTACAGAAAGATGAAGGTGCCAGCTGTTATTGCAGTGCGTCCCACACTGACAACTATTGTTCCACCGATGAACTTGACCCTACTCAAATGCAATGTTTCCCCTCCCATGCTCTACAGCCTAGCGATAGTGGAGCCGACTTAACATATCAAGATTGTCATTCCGACTACACCACACACGATAAAATAGAAAAAATGGATCAAGATTTTACTGAAATCAATGAGAATTACTTATCTGAGGACACATGGGAAAAATTTTGGGCTTTGAACGGTGAAAGAATAATCTGGGCTTCATGGATAGAGAAATATAGTGATTACATCAATCCTGCTTATCTAGGTGGTAATAACGACCTAATGTTAGATGAAATTAGAATTCCTACTCAACACTCCACAGAACCTATTTGTAATAAAGAAGATTCTAAACTCAATAATGAGAATCAAAGTGCAAGGGAAAGGAAATTCTCCTATGACTCAAAAGTGAATCCATATAAAAAGAAACAAAAAGGACTTAATACAGAAGAGAGTAAAAATGATAAAATAACAGCCAACAAAGATGATCTCTGGGTTCCAGTAAATAGAAGGAGGTCTTGCTCTGAACATGAAAGGATCGTAAGTCCAAGAACTCTTGGTGGAACTGATTCAATGACTAATGTGACAAAGTTAACTTTATCCAGTTATAATGTCACATCAAGTCATGTTACGTCAGTATCCACACCTACAGATGATTATAGTGTATCATCAAGATCATCAGATGAACAGTTTAATGATCAAACTCGTATTATTAATATTGAATACAATGATCAAACACCATCAGTTGAAATGGATAGTGAGGAACACTGGCAGTTTCTATGGAAGAAACACTTTGGCGAACAACTTGCTTTGCACTATGCAAATTACATTGAATGTCATGAAGCACATAACAAATTGTTGATATCAAATATAAATGTCGGAAACAAAATAGAAGAATTGAAAATTTCGGAAATCGATTGTGAGAATAGTGAAGGTAATTCCCAAGAATTACCATCAGTAATTGAAGTTCAGACACAAATTGATCAAATTAAGTTAAATGAGAAACCAACTAAGACCAGAAAGAGAGGTAAGAAATCGAGCAATCGTATAATAAGTTCAGTTGGAATGCTTTTACAGAATTTGCTCAAAGAACAGAAGGAAAAAGAGGTTGATCAACCAGTTGATAAAACATATGATCAACCAGCTGATCAGCCAGTTGATCAACCAGTTGAAGCAGAGGATGTTCAATATTTTAAAGCAGATGTAGTTACAGTGGAAACTGTTGACAGTAATACAGGGGTTAACAATGTGCAGCAACATAATAATAGTATTGCTTCTAACAATCATGATGATGATGAAGATGATGAACCACCAGAAGAAAAGCCAATTTCATTGAAAAGAAGGTGAGATTTACAAATACTTAAACTTGAAATTGATTTTTTGTGTGAATATTTTGAAGCCAGCTAAAGTAATGCATACCTACACCTGCGAATGGCTTGCATACATACATATTTTGCTTTTAGGTGCGTTTTACTTTTTTTTATGTTGGGTTTCAGTTCTTTCTCTTCAACATGGTATGTATAAAAAAACAGCTAAATAAAACTGATGTTTGTAATGTTTTTGTGATATCAATTTGATGACTTGAGATGAATAATTAAAAAAAAATTTACTCTAGCCAGGAGTAAAATCTTAGTTATATAAATGAATATTTAGGAAGTCCTGCATTTCAACAATTTTGCTTGCAGCCATGAAATGGATGAGGAAGAAATAGCAACAGATAAGGTTAAAACAACATTCCAAATAATGGGATTTTCCTTTGATTCATCACAACTGCCTAAGGGTCTAGCTGTGTACAGAAAACGCTTGGCAAGACTGCGTCCACCGAGAAATCGAAAATTTGGAGTGTCAAAGAAAACATATTTCGATGATGAAGGAAATCCGTGCATAGATGAGGTAAGACAAATTGAAATTAAAACCCAGTTGTTTTAACATACCTATTAAATATTTTTTATTTTAAAAAGGTTTGTCTTTGCCTGTTTCTCTCTGATATCCCTAGCAGCATAACGATACAGCTACTACTATATACTTCTATATTTTATCCCAGAAATATTTCAGATCACTGTATGTAAAAATAGAAATGTGGCACTGGGACAAAGTAATATAATATAAAGGTTTATATATTTACATTGCCTAGTCACTAGATCTTGACGAAATTTGGAACAGAGATGGTTAACATCATCCCTGAGATGGTCATAATTATACTGGGAAATCAAAAGAATTAAATTTTCAAAGAACTTAAATCCACAGACCAATTTTTAGGCGAAGCTAATATATAGTACCATTTTTTCTTAAACAGAGTCAAGAATCACAAGATGAAGGAGCAATGATGACAGACGATGATGGAAATGCCCAAGACTTAAAATCTGATTTAGAGAAAAATAATTTAGAACACAGTGTAAATACAACGGATGATAAAGAAAACGCGGATAGTGAATTAGTAAATGCAGTAACAAATGCAGAAACTTTGGACGATGTTGCAAACTCCGATGAACACAGTAGTGATCCTTCGGACAGCAAATGTGAAGAAAATGCAGATGAAGGAACGGAAAATACAAGTTAGTTTCGTAACTTAATGCAGGTTGCAGACTGAAAACTATGATAACTTAGTTTAGCTTAGCTGGCATAGCTGACGCAGTTTGTCATACTTGTGTGCAAATTGCAATCTATGCAAACTAAGCTATGTAAGCTAACCAAAATATGCGAAGCTAAGTTAGTTGTGTACGCCAATGCGCAGCTAATTGCTAACAACTCCCGCCTGCCCTGGCCCTTCACGTTTCCTTCGCCGGTGCTGTCCTGTGTCTTAAATACATAAAAAGTGAAATTAAGTATTCATTTTCTTCATCCATGGCAAGCGATATGTCCCTCAAATCGAACTTCACTGACTGAGCTTCTGCTTAGCTCTTGATGTGCTCAGGACATATTCCTACTTTAGCTGAGCTTAGCTAACTTAGTTTAGCTTTGGCATAGCTTAGTTTTCGGTCTTCAACCCACTTAACTCAGTTAAGGCAAATCTTAGTTACAGCAGGTCATTAAAATTGTTGATAAGCTTTGACAGTGGGATTTCCATCTTCCCATGCATTGTAGGAAATCCAACAGTCCATCTCGGTCGTGTGAAGTGCAATCGCGCCCATAAGGACGCGGGTGTTACATGTTCGGGGGGAACCCCCCTGCGTGTGAGTGCAGCCGCCTGGCGTTAATACGCCAGGGTCCTTGGGTCGGCCGAGGTGGGCCTATATGGAGAGTAGAATAGTGGACTCATTACTGTCGCGGACCGGCTCTACCGGGTGACACCTCTGAGGGAAGCCCAGTAGATGCCTACCGCGTTCGAGTAAGAGTCGACTACCTTGGTAAAACTTGGGTTTTCAATTTGTTTGTGTGTCCGTCTGTCGCGTGGAAAGCAGCGCCCGTCCGGGAGGCGCCTGTGGTATGGTGCGATTTCTTTGATGTGGGTGTGAGTGGAGGTGTCTGCCCTCGTGAACAACTGTCCATCTCTCGGAAGTGACCTGTTATTTTGAAATTTGAACTCCTGACAAAAAAGAGTATCACTGAAGCTTAATATCCAGGGTCACTCCCAGGGACACTGTGGAGTTCTCCATTTTTAGTGTCTCCATTTATCATAATTTTTTTTATCAACTTGCTTTTACATTGGGTAATATAAACTCTAAACATTTAGTTTTTTTTTTGCAATCAAAAGCAAGTTATTAGCAGTGAACCAGCGGGATACGTGTGTTAAAGCACTGTTCACAAAGTCAAAATTTTCTTTTCTCCTATCAGTTTTAAAAACAAGAGATGTGTTGTCTGCAAACAGTACAATCTCGCAGGCATCGCTTACATGGTATGGTAAATCATTAATATAAACCAAAAATAGAAAAGGACCCAAGATTGATCCCTGCGGGTCACCCATTACAGCAGGTGAACCCAGGGACTTCACGTCACTTATGTACACCTTTTGAGTCCTGTTCCTAAGATAAGAATCAATGAAATTCATTGCAACACCTTTAATGCCATAGTGGTTGAGTTTTAATAACAAGGTTTGGTGATCAACACAATCAAATGCCTTAGAAAGGTAACAAAATATGTATGTTTAATATTTGCATTAATTCATGATCATTCTGCTGTTACAGGTCAAATAAAAAGAAAACGCAGGCAGAAAAGGTATTCTAAAGTGGAAGAGAATTATGATACATCTGATATGCCATTGGAACTCAGGGATGATCCCAAAATGTACAAATACTGGAAGAAGCGACATTCCCTTTTCCACAGGTAAATCTAATTAAATGATAGTTATTTAAGAAAGATGCAACATCACGATGCCAAATGTGATCTTCAGATTGTAACGATGCCAACATGTGATATAGTTAAAATGTAAACAACTTGACTGTAGCAGCTAATCCACTTTCGTACAAATAAATTAGCGCTGGGATGTTGTAGCGCATCGTGTATTTTATGAAAGACGCCGCAACGACACCGCAGAAGCACTGCAATGACGCCTCAACTATACTTTGTAGTTCTCAAAAAATTTAACAAAGCTAATAGCTATATTCTAAGTCATACACTCTTCTTTCTCGTGAATGTGGCTATGTAGGTAAGTACTAGAATATGTAATGTTACCTTTCCTTTAATGCCCCTTCTCACCAATATTCTCTAACTTTTACGGGCTATCTAAGCTAAGTTAGGTGACGCTTTCTGTCAATTTCGCTTTTATGAACCTTTAGGGAACATCTAAAGGTGGAAATGACATTGGAAAGGGATTGTATTTAGGGGCTACCTATGTAAATAGACTCATACTTGGGGGATAATTTAGGTATGGTTGGTGAAAACAGGCATAAGTATATTAAAATCACTACATGTCGTACCCTTATGATTTCCTTGACCTGACTTCATCACCACATTTTTGTATTCTAAGGCAGACTAGTATAGAACATGCTCTCATTTGAGACAGAGTCTAAGCAGAGTGAGTGTTATCTATAAACAACTTTATAAGTCTCAACTTTAGCTTAATAACGGTCTAACAGTGTCACTTACCACATGTAGTGGAATTAATAGGCTAAAGCGAACAACGGTGGAAGATCTGGTCAGTGTTAAAGAGCCAGCAGTTGCATAATGAGAAGACTTGGTGACCTTCCCACTCACGGCGCACACGTCAAATCTACTTACAGTTAAAATTGAATTGACTGATTCGGTTGAAAAAAGCAACAAAATCGGCCAAGTGTGCGCCGTACCATCGTACAAGATTTAACACATTGTTTTTGGAAAGAAGTTCCTTGTAGGACGGTACGGACTTGGCGGATGGGGGCTAGGCGAAAAAAGTGTAAGAATTTTCCGTCACGAGTAGTGTAGACGGTTATCCATAGCGCTTATGCTATATTACGAGATGGTTCTAACATGTGGCGAGAGATGGCGTTGATTCTGAAAGTTAATGTTTTTAAAAAGAACTTCGTTCCAATCTAATGTTCCACGACACTCGCGCATTTTGTTGTTATACCGCGGCAATAGAAATACATATACTGTGAAAATTTCAAGTAGGTATCTACCAGGCTGGCGCAACTTCGAAGAGATTTTTTTGTATGAAACGTGCGCTAATTTTAATGGCGGCTCCTATTTATCTTATTTCTAAAGTGTTTTTCTCTGTCGCACCTACCGAGTTCGCCTCCAGTCCTTGAGAGTTGACAGAAAATTAGTTTTTTTATGTGCTGTTCGTTAGCGCACGTTCATTTCTTTGTATGGGAGTTCTGACTCTTAAAACGTAGTGATTACATTCTCTTTGGTATCCACCTATAACGGTGCATGAGATACAGCCCGCTGACAAACGGACGGACAGCGTAGGCTTAGTAATAGGGTCCTGTTGGCACCCTTTGGGGACAGAACCATAATAAAAAAAAGTTGTCACATGAAATTTTTTGTTGTGTCAGATTCGACGAAGGCATCAAACTAGACCGAGAGAGCTGGTTCAGCGTAACCCCTGAGAACGTGGCTCGTCACATCGCCACTAAATACGTTTACGACGTGGTCATTGACGCGTTCTGTGGCGCCGGCGGCAACACCATACAGTTCGCGCAGACTTCTAAGAAAGGTTCTTCTTTTTTATCAACAGTAAGATGTTCATTGGACAAAGGTCTCTTGCATAAACTTCCACAGGCCTCGGTCTTACGCCAGCTGTATTCAGCGGCTCCCTGCGACTCGATTGCTGTCGTCGATCCACCTAGTGGGGGGTCTGCCAACACTGCGCTTCCTGGTGCGGGGTTGCCACTCCAGCACCTTGGGACCTCAACGACCATCAGCTCTTCGAACTATGTGCCCCGCCCATTTCCAGTTCAGTTTTATAGTCGGTTAATAATTTTGAATTCATTCATCGGACTATTATTTTTGTATAATTTTCAGTGATAGCCATAGACATAGACCCCGTCAAGATAGAAATGGCAAAGCACAACGCGGCAGTGTACGGCGTAGCGGATAAGATACAGTTCATAGTGGGGGACTTCTTCGAGGTAGCGCCCACGCTCGTCGCCGATATGGTGTTCTTGAGCCCGCCGTGGGGCGGACCCAAGTATTCAGAGGTAAGCCTTTTTAACGATAAAAAAAAAATGTGTGTCGTAGAACACTCTGTTGTTGGTACGAAGTTCATTTTAACAATAAATTAATAAATAAAATAAAAAATAATTTAATATTAATTTAAATAAAATTTTTTTCGCCTAGCCGAAGCCCGTACCGTCCGAACTTCGTTCCAATAAAATAGCGTTTTATTTCAGACTAGCTGTTGCCCGCGGCTTCGTACCCACCATCTATCAAAAGCAATCCGGCGTGGCGATTCCTGTACAAAATTACCAATTTCAATTTTTTAGTATATGTAGTCATCATATTTAGAAGAACCTTCCAAAAATCGTCCAGAAAACTTAACAACTGAAAGAAAAAGGAACGAAAAGTCGTTAGAAAAGTAAAAAAATGCTTGTAATGACAGGTTTCTTCGATACTTTTACAGCATTCCGAGTACGACATAGAAACAATGCTAGAACCGAAACCAGCGTCCGAGCTCATGAGGGTAGCCCGAGAAATCAACTCCAATGTGAGCTTGTATTTACCACGAAACACGAGGACAGATCAGGTGAGTTATATTATTACATCTTGCCGCTCTTCTTCGGTTTAACTATCAATTCGAATACAAAATTTTCGAATCCGCTATGAGGGGAGCAATGTTACTACTGTCCAATGTTATAATGTCCTGGACCATTATTATATTATGTAGTTGAAATTTTCAGTCCCTATACCATTTGGCAACCAAAAAATTGCCAATAAATAGCACTCATAGTTTTCTACTAGATGGCACTATTTTAAAATTTCCCAGGATAATAATAGTTCTTCTTTATCAACCGATAGACGTCCACTGCTGGACAAAGGTCTCTTGCATGGACTTCCACAGGCCTCGGTCTTGCGCCGCCTGAATCCAGCGGCTCCCTGCGACTCGCTTGATGTCGTCGGTCCACCTGGTGGGGGGTCTGCCAACACTGCGCTTCCCGGTGCGGGGTCGCCACTCCAGCACCTTGGGACCCCAACGACCATCAGCTCTTCGAACTATGTGCCCCGCCCATTTCCACTTCAGTATCGCGACTCGCTGAGCTATGTCGGTGACTCTGGTTCTCCTACGGATCTCCTCATCTCTGATTCGATCCCGCAGGAACACTCCGAGCATAGCTCTCTCCATCGCCCGCTGAGCGGTCCTGAGCCTACTTATGAGGCCCTTAGTTAGCGACCGCTAATAATAGTTATTATTCCTCAATTCTTCTTCTTCTTTATCAACCGATAGACGTCCACTGCTGGACAAAAGCCTCCTGCGTGGACTAATAATCCTCAATTAACTCAATGTTATTCCTTATCTTTTCAGATACTATCGTTAGCGAAAGAGGGTTGTAGTTCGGTAGAAATTGAACAGAGCTATCTGGACAGGAGATTTGTAGCCATTACAGCATATTTTTACTAATACTTTTTTTTAATATTTCATTCTGCGGGAACAGCTATTATAATGGTGCTAATTCTGTTGTTAGGCAACTTCTAAACTAAAATAAATTAACAGTTCTCATTGTAATGCTATCTTTTTTTCTACAGGCTACATTGTGAATAGGTTGGTAAATCACTTTTTTAGAGCTGTTAAATTAGTTTAGCAGTTGTGTACTACAGAATTAGTCTTATTGTATTTTTATTTTACCTGTGCCTATATTTCATGGTGTTAACCCACATAAAGTTTCCTACACGAAGATATTATGGTTCCATCATTGACATACTATAGAAGCAAGACTAGGTACCAATCGTTAACTTATGGGACCCATTTTCTCTCAGAATCTGAATTCTTGTGACATTCCGAATTTGAGTTCATGAAAATCTGAAGAGTGTTATGTCAAGTAGGAATAACGAAACCACTCAGACATTATTCAGTTATTGTAAGGTATAATAACTCTATTTGATATAACCAAATATAAAACTTGCCCTGTATTCTGTGAGCACTTGTTGGTTTCGGTTACTTTCGAACGTAACTTTGGGTCTTTTGGACTTTGTTTCGACTTTGAGTCTTGCTGATAGAGTAAGCCAAATTTATTTCATTCAAATAATATATTAAAAAAAAGATTTATTGAACATAATATTCTATAGTCCTCGTTTTTTAATGGGAGGTTTTCATTGATCTTATGGCTGGACAGTGCCAGCACTGGTTTAATGTAAACGACATGCTCTATTGACAGTGACTGGCGGGGGCCACTGGATCAGTATAAATCTATCTTTAAGCATAAACAAATCAGATCTAATGAATTATTTTATTTTTTGAAATCATGAACTCCTTTCGTGACACTATTTTGTATTTCTATTATATTATTACTACTAAGCAATAATTACTTTATAAGAATAACAGTACCTTGTAAAGCCTTTTTTTGTATAGTATTTCAAAAAAGGACTACTTACTCTATTTTATTTATGAATTTACTAGTATTTTATTAACTAGAAAAAAGATATACGCAGTGACTTTATTGCCTTACAAAAAATACACTATAAGCTTAATGTAAAGATTGTTCGTCTATTTGTTACTACTAGCAGTTAAATTACATATCAGGATTGCAATGTTTCATTTTATAACTAAAAAAAGGTGTAGTGCATTTAATTATTTAGTCATTGTACAACGTGTTTTATAAAATTATCTAAAGGCAGGTAGTTAATTAATAACACCTTTGCGCTGGCATGGTTGACTTGGTTCACAACATAAAACACCTTGGGCGGCTTGAACGCCAGTTACTAGCTTTGAAGTCACTAGTGGTCGTCTGAAAGTCTAGTTACGGGCGGAAATCAAATACTTGAAACCTGCCTGTTATATAATTTTCGAAATTATACTAAATATCTTTATTAAAATATTACATTGATTCTATTATATAAAACGATGTAGCTTTACATGTATGATCACTAGTGATCATTGATCAATGTGACAAATATTCATAAATAGTACATATACATAAGAGTTTAGAGCACAATACCTATAAAGGATGTTATTTTGGGAGCGGTCAGAGAATAGAATAGAATAGAAATGTTTTTATTCAAATAAACTTTTTTACAAGTGCTTTTGAATCGTCGATGAGTCTACCACTGGTTCGAAATGCCCTTCCTGCCGAGAAAAACCAGCAAGAAACTCGGCGGTTGCTCTTTTCAAAACAAGTTTACAATACAATAGATACTATGCTATGTATGCAGTGTTTCCACAATGAGGGGAAGTTCCACAAAATCATACCTAATTATAATTCAACACATGTTAAGACGGGCAGACAGAAAGTAGCCCCATTACCGCCGTTGGAGACAAAATTGAAAACTAATAGAGATCGACGAATTTGGTGAAAGGAACAATGCGTCGATTTTAAAGAATACTATAGATTTTCGATAAAGTGCATAATTATGTACATTAATAAGAAATAAAACCCACGCTTTAAATCAAAATATCATTGTGAGTTTATTATGAACTTGGATACAGTAAGTACCTACCTATGTTTAGAGAAAAAATATTCTCTGCAAGACACCACAAAATATTGTTTACGCTGATTGTCTCTTGTTTACGCTGATTGTCTCAGTGGAATGGGAAACAGATTTGAATTTGCAGCAAAAATACTTGCCTACCTCGTATAGGTAGGTACATGTGTTATTAACTGGTATATCTATAAATATAAAAGAAAGTGGTGTTAGTTACACTATTTATAACTCAAGAACGGATGAACCGATTTGGCTGAAAATTGGTGGAGAGGTAGCTTAGAACCAGGAGACGGACATAGGATACTTTTTATCCCGTTCGACCGCGTTTCCGTCAAGTCACTATAAAACGTGGTATAACAAAAACGCATCTGACATGGAATAACAAAACGCAAATGACAGTGGAATAACAAAACGTAAATGACAGCTAAACGTAATTTTGTCTTTGGTTAAGTATGGTAAAAAATTTGACAATTATAAAAAGTGTTATAATAAAGCATTACTGATATTATAAATGCAAAAGTGTGTTTGTTTGTTGGTTTGTCCTTCAATCACGTCGCAAAAGAACAGCGGATTGATGCGATTTTTGCATGGGTATAGTAATGGATGTAGTAGTGGTTCCTCAGACCGGGAGAGCTATTTTTATCTCGGATAATGAAAGAGTTTCCGCGGGATTTTTAAAAACTAAATCCATGCGGACGAAGTCGCGGGCATCAGCTAGTGATTGAATATATTTGAAGGCAATTCTCATTTTGTTTGATATCGACGCCATGATTCCTCAGACCAAGCACAATTTCTAGTAGTTACAGGTTCCAAAAATGCATACAACAATTCAATACTTAACATGAATTGCAATTTGCATTGTAGTATGCATTTTTGGAATTTTCCCTCGTGGAAATATTCTATACTAACAAAGTTGCATGGGATAAATCGGCTTGGCATCCAGCTGCCCACAAGATAGTATAAAAAACTATTAGGTACAATGTAATAAAAATGATTATTTTGAAAAGAGCAACTGCCGAGTTTCTTGCCAGCTCTTCCCAGCAGAATCCGCTTTCCGAACCGGTGGTAGAGAAATAAATAATTTTGAATTTGAGTTAGTACTTTAAAGTTTAAAATTACGCCTTATTGACAGCACCCAAAAGAGCATCCTGTAACTGTATTATTTATGTACCTTCATAGTTCATACTTTTAATTATTTCAATAATAGCTTTTCTTATTTTAGTAGATATTTATTATTATATTTCATTGTAATAATTAGCAATTATTTTAATCTGTGGTTGAATGTCTTTTTAATAAAAATTTAGGCATTGTGAGTTGTGTGCTCATATTTTGATTGTTGTGATCTTGAAATACTTGTTCATGTTGATAAATAAATAAGTGTAAAAAAACTGTGTTTATTTTAAAATTCCTGACCTGTACAAAAGTACAGAATTGGACTTGGCTAAAATATGTTCCTAATGACCCTAGAATCATATTACATTCGAAGAGAATATAACCAATATTATGATTATTTTCATATTTCTCCCAGTCCATCAAGTAGTAGGTTTGTTTATTCAATCTGTCTTAGTCTTTTCTTAGAGACAAAAGATAAAAAAGAAACCAAGCTTATTTTGTTTATCTTATATTAAGGTGAAAAAATCACATATTGAACATAGTCTTAGGAAAACTTATCTGTTACCTTAAAATACCTTAATCTAGCTTTTATTTTATTTATATAAAGCAACTTGGTATCATCTAGGTATGGTATTTTAAAATGCTGATGATAGGTGTTAAGCCATGTACAGATTGTGTATTCTAGTGCACACATAGTTGAGCAATTTTGAATATGCATACAGACTTATGCTTACAAAACTTCAGACTGCTAATCTGCATTTGCATGAAATAAAATGCATGACTTCAATTACACAATTTCACATGCATTGGAGCACCCAGTCCATGGCTTTATATGAAGGTATAGACATTATGGTTCAGTCCATTTCTTATACTATACTTAGGCTGACTGGCACCAAACTGCTTAATCATGTTGCACATTAGATGCGTGACTGATAAATGTAAAAACGAATCTCGCCTTGCTTGTAGTCGCAAACGCGTGTGATTTTCCCAGGTAATGCTGCATCCTTGGTATTGATCACGCGCATTACGCGGCTTACAAATAAACCCGCTAACGCATGCGGTTTTCGCAGGTAATGTGTTTAAAAGTCGATGGTTCGAATCCCAGCTCGACAGACTGAAATTTTCCCTAATTTTTTATACCTTAAAAATAAGTTATAAAAAATTAGGGAAAAATTCCACATGTAGTAATTATTTAAAATAAAATTGAAAATGGAAAATTCGGTCTGTCGAGCTGGGATTCCAACCATCGACCTTTGGACTTTGTAATGCTGTCACTTTTTGACAATACTATTTCAGAGTTGACAAGAGACAGGTATAGAAAATTTAACTAAACATGATTAAACAGTTTGGTGCAAGTCAGCCTTAAAAGAAAATTATGGATGGCTGAATACTGAAACTTAATTCTCGTGACCTAACTCCAAAGTGTTACCATTTTTGTGGTACAAAATGTAAACAATCATAAAATATTAATAATGCCTTATGGAATTAGTTAATAGATATTTCAGTATTCAGTTATAAGGTTAAGTTACTATTTTGAATATGTACCACTAGAATCAATTTGACATAGTTTTACTAGTGACATACTGATAATATAATTAAGTTTATTCTTTCATTTCCCCTTCTTCATCTTCTTCTTCAGCCCCTCTTACATACAGAACATTGTTACATCTAATAAGGACTTCCCCAAGATTACCTAAAACAAAAATTTTAAATTTCAGATTGAGATACAATTTTGGTATTATTAGGTATTCAAAGAAATTCTATACTGCATTATTTGGTATAGAGAAAAAAAGAAAATCTATTTTTCATCAATGGTGTCAGACAAAACCAGATACAAGTGTCACTTTTGTCTGTAACATGGCCTAGGAAGGGTGTGCTGTGCATCTCAGCATTATGCTCTGCATCATCTGCAAAAAAATGCATACAATGCCAGATGCTGATTTTCAGCTGGGCTTAACTTTAGTACTGTTGAGACAACAGGGGGAGGGTGACCACCCTCCCCAAGGGACACCTGTTGAATCCTGATAGTTTTCGAAATATATTTTTTTCAATCTTGTAAATTTTTAGGTTAGTTTTGCCGAAATTCGAGCAAAACCTCACTTATTGAAGGGGGAGGAAGGTGAAAAGAGTGGAATGGAAGGGGAAAGTAGTAGGGGCTTAGAACACCCTCCTACCCCACCACAGCCTGCTAACCTAACCAACAGTAAGGCTTTCAGGGTGCAAGTATTTTTGGATTTTTATAAAAAAATAACCACGAAAACTGTGGCAGGACTGGGGCAGAGCGAAGCTCTTAATTCCATTCAAAAACAGCATCGGCTGATACAGTTCGAATAGTGTGACAGAAACAAATTGGCCAAATCCGACTCCATGTAGTCTTGTCAGTCCTACCCCGTGTTTTTATAAAGCGCGAAGCCAGAAGCTCGCGAAGGAGGTCCTGAATGAAGCGAGCCTAACCGACCTTCGATTCGCTACGGAGGTCGCGGAGCTTCAGTCAGAGACAGATTGTAGTTCGATACTTGAATTGATAACATCGAGTTTAACACAGAGGTTATTTTATCCAAACTCAAAAACTAACCTGTACAAGACCCATCAACAATTTCTTCTGTGTTAGCGAGCTGTAAGTTCATGTAACCATCGGCGGAAACCAGTAGCCCTTTATATTCATGCCCCCATTTCAGTTTAACTAAAACTGCCTTTCCTGTTAGGCTGTTTAGAAAAGGCTTGGGGTTGATAGGCATCGCCGCCGCCATTTTAGTAGTTTATCTGTAATTTTAAGAATCACATACAAAAAATTAGATTCTTGCTAAATGGTACGGAAACTTACAGTAATAATCAATAACTATTACTTAATTTCCTTGATTTGATGAAAAAGAAATGCCGCTAACCGCGTCGGTGATTTTTTTTTATTTTGACCATAGAGAAGGATATATATCTATATTTTGACAATGACAAACACCGACCAGATGACAATAGGGTATTGACTATATTAAAAACTAGGTGATGCCCGCGACTTCGTCTGCGTGGATTTAGTTCATAACATCCCGCGGGAAATCTTTGTCACCCTCCAGGTTCTCAACTATACCTATCCAATAAATAACGTCAATCCGTAGCTTTGTAGCAGGAAACATTTGATCGTCTTGCTCGCGGCATTGTTAATGATGATTCAAAGAGAAAATATATTACTGATGATATTATCAATTACGTTTAGCTATCATTTTTATAATTGTCAAATTTTTTACCATACTTAACCAAAGACAAAATTACGTTTAGCTGTCATTTACGTCTTGTTATTCCACTGTCATTTGCGTTTTGTTATTCCATGTCAGATGCGTTTTTGTTATACCACCTTTTATAGTGACTTGATGGAAACGCGGTCGAACGGGATAAAAAGTATCCTATGTCCGTCTCCTGGTTCTAAGCTACCTCTCCACCAATTTTCAGCCAAATCGGTTCATCTGTTCTTGAGTTATAAATAGTGTAACTAACACCACTTTCTTTTATATGTATAGATATCGTTTCATTTGGTGTCATCCTAAAAGATAATTATCTAAAAACATTATTCCATACGACAAAACTAAAAAATAAAGTTTTATTTAATTAGAAAACATTAAATAAAATTGCTATAATTCCGGCCATGGTCACGTAATCGAAAACGTTCCGTGATCTCGAATGACGTCACAGTCCACACCACCTATGGGCTGTGGAATTGTCATTGTTTGAAATGTGAACTGTGACGTCATGAGAGCAAATGGAACGTTTCGGCGGCAATTTATTTTTTTGAATTTATTTCTCGATTTTTATGAAAAATACTGAAAATTATTCCGAAATATACGTTTTGTTAGCTTCAGCATAGCATTATTTACATTTTAATATGATTTTCTAAAAGTAGTCAAATACCCTATTATTTATCGTACATTCATTCAACAAATCACAAGCAATTCCACAGAACACTATACTCATAACCTCATAACGGAGAGCAGTATAAAATATTATAGTGTACTCTGTGAATAGTGTTAAGAAATGAATATTCTTCTGTGGTGTTCTGTGTCGTTGGGGACCGTTGTCATTGTTGTCGTTCATGGTCTATAGCATGGTAGGTAGGAAATAGATGGAGATGAAGTATATAAAGTAATTACTAGTCAAGCCGGGTGCCATCCGCCATTTTATGAGCCTTATGTACAACACATTATGTATTCACTCCATGAAGGTAGCAAATACATGGAGGTGCCTTACCTACAAAAATCGGGTGCATACCTACAGAAAAAAACTCATAAAATGGCCGCCCATTAGGGAGTGTGCTTCGAAACTATCGACATCGATAAGGAGTGAAGCGATAATCAAGCATTTATGTATACGTAGTATTTATAGGTTATAATAATTACGTAACGTACGTTTGTACTCTATCAGGTACATATTATTCGCGTGGATTTAGGTTTTTAAAGATCTTGGAATATCCAAACAGTTTTGCTGCCGTTTTGTGAAATTGAAAGAGATCACCATATATAAAAAAGTACTCATTTATAAATTATAATATGTATCAATCGTTTGTTAATTATAAACCACTATTTCTTTTCATTAAAAGAGCAACTTGCTGGCTCATAGTAGTAGAATTTCTTTCTATAAGCGGTGGTAGAGTCGAAACATGACGTGCTTAGCATGAGACAGCTATCTGCATGCCCTACATATAAATAAACAAATATAGAATACTAGTTGACCCGGCGAACTTCGTACCGCCAACTTATATTTTATATAAATAAAACAAATAAACTATCCTAATAAAAAAAAACTATCCTATCTTTCAAATTGGACTAAATTACAGATAGTAACGAAGTTTGATCAAAATCACTTTAATTTAAATTTAATTTTATATCACACAATATATTATTATCACACAAGTTAAATAGTTTAGGAGTCCATCGTGGACAAATAACGTGACACGTAATTTATATATATTACTAGCTGACCCAGCGAACTTCGTACCGCTTCTTATCTATATAAATAAAACAAATAAACTATCCCAATTCAAAAACTATCCTATCTTTTAAGTTGGACCAAATTACAGATAGTTACGAAGTTTTATAAAAATCGGTTAAAATCGGTAATTGAATTGCACAGGGATTATTATTAAATCCACCTCTTGCTCTTACCGCATTAAAGAAATGTATCACACGATCTTTTCATATTTTATGTAGAGGGATGTGTGTTATATTTATATTTTCCACGCCTATAGCACCCATCCATTTTTTTCTTTAAGTTTTCACTAGCCGGAAACGACAGCAGAAAACACGGACATTATCATCTATTAGAGGTATTAGATTCTAGCATTTATTATCTATGTGAAGTATTAAAATAACCGGACAAATGATATAAATTTCAACTATAAACACCAAACTTCTTGTATTATCTGATAATATGGTGATGAGCAGTACCTAATGCATTAGAATTTATTCAACTCGTTTAACGTCACCTATAATAATATCGACAAGTCGATACTCCATTGACACAAATCCAATAACACGCAACTACTTGACAGGCTGACAGCTGAAGTTCAACCAATAAGAGTGAATACATAATGTGTTGTACATAAGGCTCATAAAATGGCGGATGGCACCCGGCTTGACTAGTAGTTACTTTATATACTTCATCTCCATCTATTTCCTACCTACCATGATTCACTCTTATTGGTTGAACTTCAGCTGTCAGCCTGTCAAGTAGTGTTGCGTGTTATTGGATTTGTGTCAATGGAGTATCGACTTGTCGATATTATTATAGGTGACGTTAAACGACTTGAATAAATTCTAATGCATTAGGTACTGCTCATCACCATATTATCAGATAATACAAGAAGTTTGGTGTTTATAGTTGAAATTTATATCATTTGTCCGGTTATTTTAATACTTACTTCACATAAATAATAAATGCTAGAATCTAATACCTCTATATAATAGATGATAATGTCCGTGTTTTCTGATGTCGTTTCCGGCTAGTGAAAACTTAAAGATAAAAATTGATGGGTGCTATAGGCGTGGAAAATATAAATATAACACACATCCCTCTACATAAAATATGAAAAGATCGTGTGATACATTTCTTTTCTGCGGTAAGAGCAAGAGGTGGATTTAATAATAATCCCTGTGCAATTCAATTACCGATTTTAACCGATTTTTATAAAACTTCGTAACTATCTGTAATTTGGTCCAACTTAAAAGATAGGATAGTTTTTGAATTGGGATAGTTTATTTGTTTTATTTATATAAATAAGTTGGCGGTACGAAGTTCGCCGGGTCAACTAGTATTCTATATTTGTTTATTTATATGTAGGGCATGCAGATAGCTGTCTCATGCAAAGCACGTCATATTTTGACTCTACCACCGCTTATAGAAAGAAATTCTACTACTATGAGCCAGCAAGTTGCTCTTTTAATGAAAAGAATTAGTGATTTATAATTAAAGTTCGGCCGTTCAGAGAATGCGTTCCTGACACCTGTCAGTTAGTCACGACAACTGTCACAAAATTATAACATTAATTGATTATTGATATAATAATGTTGTTTTAATGCTGATCAATTGTTAAAACGGTAAACAACCAGCAATAATATTTTTATCGTAACTGCAACGCCATTACAAAGCTACGTCGTCAGTTCAATCGCGACGTGTCAGGAACGCATTCTCTGAACGGCCGTAGTATAACAAACGATTGATACATATTATAATTTATAAATGAGTACTTTTTTATATATGGTGATCTCTTTCAATTTCATAAAACGGCAGCGAAACTGTTTGGATATTCCAAGATCTTTAAAAACCTAAATCCACGCGAATAATATGTACCTGATAGAGTACAAACGCACGTTACGTAATTATTATAACCTATAAATACTACGTATACATAAATACTTGATTATCGCTTCACTCCTTATCGATGTCGATAGTTTCGAAGCACACTCCCTAATGGGCGGCCATTTTATGAGGTTTTTTCTGTAGGTATGCACCCGATTTTTGTAGGTAAGGCACCTCCATGTATTTGCTACCTTCATGGTCTATAGACCCAAAGAGTAAATATATGCTTAGACCAAAGAGTAATTAAATACAGACTTAGTGACATCTAGGTACCACTTGAGAAATAATTTTAAGAGCCAGTTACAGAGGGTAATCTACTAGATGGCATGGCAAAAAATTAAATCCCGTTTTAAGAAAGTGTCACCCCCCTGCATGGTCCAAGATCCCAGTGCCGCCAGACCTAAGTTATTTTCTCAGCAATTATTTGTGTACGATAGAGTACTGTTCGAATGTCCATTCAGTATATGCGTACCAGTTAGATTGTGCCGACGGCCAATTTCCAGATACCAGGTGCTAAAGGTAGGTAAAAACTAGAATAACTTATCTTAAATTCTCAGGGCTGATTTTCATATATGTTTTAAAGAATATTGTAAAAATTAATAAATTAATACTGCCAGACGCTTACCGCCGGCGGTTACTTTAGCCAGACGCTTTGAAGCTCCCAAAAAAATATATAATTTAAGTTAACTTATATTCTCAGTTCTGATTTTTATACATGATACTCAGGGAACTATTGCGATATTATCTGTAAGCTGCCAGACCTATTGGAAGGGTCAAACATCCCCCCAGACACACATTATGCGTCCCCATATGTATGAGCGCTAGAACATGATTCACTTGTTTAAGTGTGTGAGAGATAATATCATCATACTATAATATTATAAATGCGAAAGTGTGTTTGTTGGTTTGTCCTTCAATCACTCTGCAACAGAGCTATGGATCGACGTGATTTTTTGTCTGGGTATAGCTTAGGATCTAGAGAGAGAGAACTATTGCAATATCTTCTGCAAGCTATACCCAGGCAAAAAATCATGTCGATCCGTAGCTCTGTTGCAGAGTGATTGAAGGACAAACCAACAAACACACTTTCGCATTTATAATATTATAGTATGATGATATTATCTCTCACACACTTAAACAAGTGAATCATGTTCTGGCGCTCATACATATGGGGACGCATAATGTGTGTCTGGGGGGATGTTTGACCCTTCCAATAGGTCTGGCAGCTTACAGATAATATCGCAATAGTTCCCTGAGTATCATGTATAAAAATCAGAACTGAGAATATAAGTTAACTTAAATTATATATTTTTTTGGGAGCTTCAAAGCGTCTGGCTAAAGTAACCGCCGGCGGTAAGCGTCTGGCAGTATTAATTTATTAATTATTACAATATTCTTTAAAACATATATGAAAATCAGCCCTGAGAATTTAAGATAAGTTATTCTAGTTTTTACCTACCTTTAGCACCTGGTATCTGGAAATTGGCCGTCGGCACAATCTAACTGGTACGCATATACTGAAAGGACATTCGAACAGTACTCTATCGTACACAAATAATTGCTGAGAAAATAACTCAGGTCTGGCGGCACTGGGATCTTGCTCTAGCATATCAAGGACTTGAAATTCGCATTTGGCAGTGTATGCGGTCCTAACCCTTTGTTTCCTGGTCCGTGGTCATAACGATAAGCTAGTAGCGTTAGGACCGCATACACTGCCAAATATGCCAATATCAAGATGTTTTCGAGAGTGCAACATGAGTGCAACAAAAGATGGTCGCAGCCCTAATAGTCCGGGAGGAATCGGCGCATGAGTACCGAAAACTATTCTACCTAAATTTTTTTATGCGATCCTTTTCAAAATTGCCCTCCTAATGATATATGCCCTCCATGGCGCAAGCGCAACCCGGTGCCATATTGTTTAAACCGAAATTGTTTAAACAATTGGGTATTTGACTACTTTTAGAAAATCATCTTAAATTGTTAATAATGCTATGCTGAAGCTAACAAAACGTATATTTCGGCATTAATATCAGTATTTTCCATAAAAATCGAGAAATAAATGCAAAAAAATAAATTGCCGCCGAAACGTTCCATTTGCGCTCATGACGTCACAGTTCACATTTCAAACAATGTCAATTCCACATCCCATAGGTGGTGTGGACTGTGACGTCATTCGAGATCACGGAACGTTTTCGATCACGTGACCATGGCCGGAATACGGTATTTGACTATATTAAAAATATCGTTTCATTTGGTGTCATCCTAAAAGATTACTATCTAAAAACATTATTCCATACGACAAAACTAAAAAATAAAGTTTTATTTAATTAGAAAACATTAAATAAAATTGCTATAATTCCGGCCATGATCACGTGATCGAAAACGTTCCGTGATCTCGAATGACGTAACAGTCCTCGCCACATATGGGATGTGGAATTGTCATTGTTTGAAATGTGAACTGTTACGTCATGAGAGCAAATGGAACGTTTCGGCGGCAATTTATTTTTTTGAATTTATTTCTCGATTTTTATGAAAAATACTGAAAATTATGCCGAAATATACGTTTTGTTAGCTTCAGCATAGCATTATTAACAATTTAAGATGATTTTCTAAAAGTAGTCAAATACCCTATTATAGCAATTTTATTTAATGTTTTCTAATTAAATGAAACTTTATTTTTTAGTTTTGTCGTATGGAATAATGTTTTTAGATAATAATCTTTTAGGATGACACCAAATGAAACGATATTTTTAATATAGTCAAATACCCTATTGCAAGGAATTGTTATTTTTCAACCGGACAATTTTTTTTTATATTCTTTATTGAAATACCAATAAAAAAGATCCTATGACTTTTCACGATAAAGTTAATATTTTTAAAGATATGAATTTTTAAAGGTTCGAAATATCTCAAATTTGGGTACTTTTTTTGGGTACTACTTTTTATTTAAGCATAAATCGGAACATGTCATTAAAATTACTTTTTTGTTTTTAAAACGGAAAGTAAAGTAAAAGACCCAGTTATTGACACTGGCCTATTTATTAGGCCAATAAAATTTTCTTAAAAATTTTCTTAAAGGTAAGCGACGCATACTTGTGAGCGCGCGAAATTAACAATAAAAAAAAAGATATAAGCAATGAAATTTTTTAAAATCTTTATCAATATTATTAACTATTGTATAGAGAATTAAAAAAAAATATTACTAAAACATTATGTTTTTTTTAATATATTTTTCATGGGTCGAAAGTACTCTTTGAGATTTTTCCCCGGATATAATGGAAGGCTACAATCAACACTGAGAAGTTGAGAAAAATATTATATATGTTCGTCTGTGTGTGCGTTCGTGGTCTATGGTGTGTGCGCCATAGATAATACACTATATTTGTGTGCGCCGTGCGGTTACGTAGTAACTAGTACCCAACTAGTTCTAGTACCTAATCTGTGGGTGTATCGGTGGACCGTTTGTTTACTATCTATTGATTTACTAATAAAATAAGTTACCAATTTATGTAAGAAACACGTAAATTGTTTATAAGTTATAACTTATAACACTAAACAAGTACATTGTTATAATTTTTTCAACAAGTCATTTAGGACTCGGCTTTGCACAAATGGCTACTTTAGAAGACAAAATTCTGGGTGAGAAGCTACAAAACTACTGTAGCAGCAGCGAAGATGAAGGATCTGAGGACGAAGACAGCCGGAGCGGAGGTGAAGACGACAAGCCTGCGAAAGTATGTACAACCAGTGCCGAGCCCACTCCGGTTAGCGACTGGAACGGTACAGCCAGCAACACGGGCCCCAAAGGCGTATTGGAAGACTGGCGGCGGTTCAAAGAGCTCGAAGCGGCAAATCGCGAGCAACTAGCGAAAGAACGATACGCTTTGGCCAAAAAACTCACTATGACCGTAAAAACTGCGCGCGAAGAAGAGGAAGCTAAAGAGATCGATGAACTAGAAGATGAACTCAACGAGCTGATGGACGAAGGTTTTCTGATGAAATACCAGCAGCAAAGGATGCAAGAACTGATGTCACAGCTTCATAAGGCACCTAATTTCGGTAAGGTTGTAACTCTGAAAACACCGGATGAGTTTTTGAGTGCGATAGACAAAGAAGATTCAAAAGTCACAGTAATTGTACACATTTATAATAACGGTGTACAAGCATGTGAGAGTATGGATGGATGCCTGAATATTCTCGCAAGTGATTATCCGGGTATTAAGTTTTGCCGCATCGCTGCTGATATCGCCGGGCTTAGCAGACATTTTCGTATTGATGGTGTGCCAGCGCTGTTAGTTTACAAAGGAGGTCAAATAATTGGAAACTTTGTGCAGTTGATAACTGAACTGGGGGATGACTTTTACGCTTCAAATGTTGAAAAGTTTCTTGTGGAATATGGTATGTTACCTGAGAATTAATAGCAGGTATTTTAACTGTGTGAAAGCTAAGATCTATTGTATGAGATGGTAGAATTTTATGCAAAAATAATTATTTTCTTGTGGATGTGCCTTTGCAATGCTAATTAATATCTTTATTTTATTGCCATGTAATAGAAGGCTTCAAATAAAATTGAAAGAATATACTTAAATTGTTTGTGGGCATGGGGGTGATATCTTTAATAACATTCTAGTCTTTTGCGAGCCCAGGTGCAAAGGGGTGCAGGCAGTGGAGCAGTCAGCATATAGAACAAATGCTTAAGGTTTATATGAAATTGGAAGGAAGGCGGCGTGGCGTGGGTAATTGAAGGCGGGTGCCGAGCAGCATGAATGCTAGGAGGACTCGCCCCCTACCTGCTCCGCTCCCCGCACCCACTCGCACCTGGGTTGAGTGCTTAGACTTACACGAGTTTAAGAAGCCTATTGAAAGTATGCTAAATGCTCATGCAAAAAGCATTATCTATATAAATAAAAATGAATGTTGGTAAGCGCATAACTCAAGAATGGATGGACCAATTCGGTTAATTTATTTTTTTGTATGTTCCTTAAGGTCCACGGAAGGTTTTAAAAAAAAACAAACAAAAAAAAATTTATAATAGATAAGTTGGCGGTACGACGTTCACCCTGTCAGCTAGTATAGAATAATTGAAGATTGTATAAATCAACTCATTTTTGTTTAGAGAGCAAACTAAGTTTTTTGTTAGTTCTTGGTTGGAACTACATTCTGAGCACTGGTTCTTAGTTCAAAGTTATTTTGAATTGTCAACTGAATCTACGACCTGGGTAGATTTAGTTGACAATTCAAAATAGTTTAAAAATTCTATTTAAATAAAAAACCATTTATTTTATTTTATATGTATGTAGTTTGTAAACTACACTATACTCCAATTACAAGCTATAGAATCTAAAACAAATTATTATGTAATTTGATGTGAAAATCTGCAGAAAAGTACCTTGTTATTATTCACTGTAGGTGAAAATCAATAATAAATTACTTGAAACTTTCTTATTGATTTATAAGCAGTTGATTGATGGATGTTGTTATATTTTAACTGGTATTTTTTATACCTAAACTTGTTTAGAGTTTAAATATCTTGTAATAAATATTGAAACTGCCTTGAGTGATATTATTGAAGCATGAAAGTTATCGAATTGTATGTACATATTTATAACTTATGAGTGGCTTGTGTAATGGAGCATTTATAATAAGCCTTTCAGTTTTCAATGTGGTGTGATCAATTTCTATTATTATAATTAAAAATATAAGTAATTAATTTATTTACTGTAAATGATAATGTATTTTTTGTCTGGGTATAGCTTAGGATCTAGAGAGAGAGAACTATTGCAATATCTTCTGCAAGCTATACCCAGGCAAAAAATCATGTCGATCCGTAGCTCTGTTGCAGAGTGATTGAAGGACAAACCAACAAACACACTTTCGCATTTATAATATTATAGTATGATGATATTATCTCTCACACACTTAAACAAGTGAATCATGTTCTGGCGCTCATACATATGGGGACGCATAATGTGTGTCTGGGGGGATGTTTGACCCTTCCAATAGGTCTGGCAGCTTACAGATAATATCGCAATAGTTCCCTGAGTATCATGTATAAAAATCAGAACTGAGAATATAAGTTAACTTAAATTATATATTTTTTTGGGAGCTTCAAAGCGTCTGGCTAAAGTAACCGCCGGCGGTAAGCGTCTGGCAGTATTAATTTATTAATTATTACAATATTCTTTAAAACATATATGAAAATCAGCCCTGAGAATTTAAGATAAGTTATTCTAGTTTTTACCTACCTTTAGCACCTGGTATCTGGAAATTGGCCGTCGGCACAATCTAACTGGTACGCATATACTGAAAGGACATTCGAACAGTACTCTATCGTACACAAATAATTGCTGAGAAAATAACTCAGGTCTGGCGGCACTGGGATCTTGCTCTAGCATATCAAGGACTTGAAATTCGCATTTGGCAGTGTATGCGGTCCTAACCCTTTGTTTCCTGGTCCGTGGTCATAACGATAAGCTAGTAGCGTTAGGACCGCATACACTGCCAAATATGCCAATATCAAGATGTTTTCGAGAGTGCAACATGAGTGCAACAAAAGATGGTCGCAGCCCTAATAGTCCGGGAGGAATCGGCGCATGAGTACCGAAAACTATTCTACCTAAATTTTTTTATGCGATCCTTTTCAAAATTGCCCTCCTAATGATATATGCCCTCCATGGCGCAAGCGCAACCCGGTGCCATATTGTTTAAACCGAAATTGTTTAAACAATTGGGTATTTGACTACTTTTAGAAAATCATCTTAAATTGTTAATAATGCTATGCTGAAGCTAACAAAACGTATATTTCGGCATTAATATCAGTATTTTCCATAAAAATCGAGAAATAAATGCAAAAAAATAAATTGCCGCCGAAACGTTCCATTTGCGCTCATGACGTCACAGTTCACATTTCAAACAATGTCAATTCCACATCCCATAGGTGGTGTGGACTGTGACGTCATTCGAGATCACGGAACGTTTTCGATCACGTGACCATGGCCGGAATACGGTATTTGACTATATTAAAAATATCGTTTCATTTGGTGTCATCCTAAAAGATTACTATCTAAAAACATTATTCCATACGACAAAACTAAAAAATAAAGTTTTATTTAATTAGAAAACATTAAATAAAATTGCTATAATTCCGGCCATGATCACGTGATCGAAAACGTTCCGTGATCTCGAATGACGTAACAGTCCTCGCCACATATGGGATGTGGAATTGTCATTGTTTGAAATGTGAACTGTTACGTCATGAGAGCAAATGGAACGTTTCGGCGGCAATTTATTTTTTTGAATTTATTTCTCGATTTTTATGAAAAATACTGAAAATTATGCCGAAATATACGTTTTGTTAGCTTCAGCATAGCATTATTAACAATTTAAGATGATTTTCTAAAAGTAGTCAAATACCCTATTATAGCAATTTTATTTAATGTTTTCTAATTAAATGAAACTTTATTTTTTAGTTTTGTCGTATGGAATAATGTTTTTAGATAATAATCTTTTAGGATGACACCAAATGAAACGATATTTTTAATATAGTCAAATACCCTATTGCAAGGAATTGTTATTTTTCAACCGGACAATTTTTTTTTATATTCTTTATTGAAATACCAATAAAAAAGATCCTATGACTTTTCACGATAAAGTTAATATTTTTAAAGATATGAATTTTTAAAGGTTCGAAATATCTCAAATTTGGGTACTTTTTTTGGGTACTACTTTTTATTTAAGCATAAATCGGAACATGTCATTAAAATTACTTTTTTGTTTTTAAAACGGAAAGTAAAGTAAAAGACCCAGTTATTGACACTGGCCTATTTATTAGGCCAATAAAATTTTCTTAAAAATTTTCTTAAAGGTAAGCGACGCATACTTGTGAGCGCGCGAAATTAACAATAAAAAAAAAGATATAAGCAATGAAATTTTTTAAAATCTTTATCAATATTATTAACTATTGTATAGAGAATTAAAAAAAAATATTACTAAAACATTATGTTTTTTTTAATATATTTTTCATGGGTCGAAAGTACTCTTTGAGATTTTTCCCCGGATATAATGGAAGGCTACAATCAACACTGAGAAGTTGAGAAAAATATTATATATGTTCGTCTGTGTGTGCGTTCGTGGTCTATGGTGTGTGCGCCATAGATAATACACTATATTTGTGTGCGCCGTGCGGTTACGTAGTAACTAGTACCCAACTAGTTCTAGTACCTAATCTGTGGGTGTATCGGTGGACCGTTTGTTTACTATCTATTGATTTACTAATAAAATAAGTTACCAATTTATGTAAGAAACACGTAAATTGTTTATAAGTTATAACTTATAACACTAAACAAGTACATTGTTATAATTTTTTCAACAAGTCATTTAGGACTCGGCTTTGCACAAATGGCTACTTTAGAAGACAAAATTCTGGGTGAGAAGCTACAAAACTACTGTAGCAGCAGCGAAGATGAAGGATCTGAGGACGAAGACAGCCGGAGCGGAGGTGAAGACGACAAGCCTGCGAAAGTATGTACAACCAGTGCCGAGCCCACTCCGGTTAGCGACTGGAACGGTACAGCCAGCAACACGGGCCCCAAAGGCGTATTGGAAGACTGGCGGCGGTTCAAAGAGCTCGAAGCGGCAAATCGCGAGCAACTAGCGAAAGAACGATACGCTTTGGCCAAAAAACTCACTATGACCGTAAAAACTGCGCGCGAAGAAGAGGAAGCTAAAGAGATCGATGAACTAGAAGATGAACTCAACGAGCTGATGGACGAAGGTTTTCTGATGAAATACCAGCAGCAAAGGATGCAAGAACTGATGTCACAGCTTCATAAGGCACCTAATTTCGGTAAGGTTGTAACTCTGAAAACACCGGATGAGTTTTTGAGTGCGATAGACAAAGAAGATTCAAAAGTCACAGTAATTGTACACATTTATAATAACGGTGTACAAGCATGTGAGAGTATGGATGGATGCCTGAATATTCTCGCAAGTGATTATCCGGGTATTAAGTTTTGCCGCATCGCTGCTGATATCGCCGGGCTTAGCAGACATTTTCGTATTGATGGTGTGCCAGCGCTGTTAGTTTACAAAGGAGGTCAAATAATTGGAAACTTTGTGCAGTTGATAACTGAACTGGGGGATGACTTTTACGCTTCAAATGTTGAAAAGTTTCTTGTGGAATATGGTATGTTACCTGAGAATTAATAGCAGGTATTTTAACTGTGTGAAAGCTAAGATCTATTGTATGAGATGGTAGAATTTTATGCAAAAATAATTATTTTCTTGTGGATGTGCCTTTGCAATGCTAATTAATATCTTTATTTTATTGCCATGTAATAGAAGGCTTCAAATAAAATTGAAAGAATATACTTAAATTGTTTGTGGGCATGGGGGTGATATCTTTAATAACATTCTAGTCTTTTGCGAGCCCAGGTGCAAAGGGGTGCAGGCAGTGGAGCAGTCAGCATATAGAACAAATGCTTAAGGTTTATATGAAATTGGAAGGAAGGCGGCGTGGCGTGGGTAATTGAAGGCGGGTGCCGAGCAGCATGAATGCTAGGAGGACTCGCCCCCTACCTGCTCCGCTCCCCGCACCCACTCGCACCTGGGTTGAGTGCTTAGACTTACACGAGTTTAAGAAGCCTATTGAAAGTATGCTAAATGCTCATGCAAAAAGCATTATCTATATAAATAAAAATGAATGTTGGTAAGCGCATAACTCAAGAATGGATGGACCAATTCGGTTAATTTATTTTTTTGTATGTTCCTTAAGGTCCACGGAAGGTTTTAAAAAAAAACAAACAAAAAAAAATTTATAATAGATAAGTTGGCGGTACGACGTTCACCCTGTCAGCTAGTATAGAATAATTGAAGATTGTATAAATCAACTCATTTTTGTTTAGAGAGCAAACTAAGTTTTTTGTTAGTTCTTGGTTGGAACTACATTCTGAGCACTGGTTCTTAGTTCAAAGTTATTTTGAATTGTCAACTGAATCTACGACCTGGGTAGATTTAGTTGACAATTCAAAATAGTTTAAAAATTCTATTTAAATAAAAAACCATTTATTTTATTTTATATGTATGTAGTTTGTAAACTACACTATACTCCAATTACAAGCTATAGAATCTAAAACAAATTATTATGTAATTTGATGTGAAAATCTGCAGAAAAGTACCTTGTTATTATTCACTGTAGGTGAAAATCAATAATAAATTACTTGAAACTTTCTTATTGATTTATAAGCAGTTGATTGATGGATGTTGTTATATTTTAACTGGTATTTTTTATACCTAAACTTGTTTAGAGTTTAAATATCTTGTAATAAATATTGAAACTGCCTTGAGTGATATTATTGAAGCATGAAAGTTATCGAATTGTATGTACATATTTATAACTTATGAGTGGCTTGTGTAATGGAGCATTTATAATAAGCCTTTCAGTTTTCAATGTGGTGTGATCAATTTCTATTATTATAATTAAAAATATAAGTAATTAATTTATTTACTGTAAATGATAATGTACAAAACAGGTACATACCATGAACATTTTGAGCTCTGGCACATCAGTCTAAAATGGCAAGTCCTGGGTTTGATTCCCTGTGGGGAAAATTTGGTTTATAATTTTCAAAATTTGTTGCCTGGTATTTGTGGAAGACTATCCCTGTGGCTATTTATCACCTATTCATCTAAGATGTGCTACCAAGTGATTTAACATTCCACCATGATGACATGTAGAAATCAAAGGGTTTGGTTAGGTTTAAAACCAAAGTGGAAAAATATTTAGATTATTTCTGTTAATGCTTCAACTTTCCATACTGCAACTCTACTGTGACCATTGCTCCTGGCTACACCATCTGTCTTGCCTGTGGAGTCTAATCTTCCGCAAGTTAACGACCAGCGCGGGCCGTCTTGCCGTCGACACCCACATGCTTGTATTGTATTTAAGGAGGGGACGCCTGTTAACGCCAGGCGGGTGATCAGTCCTGTGTCAGAACTATTCCACCCAATTCAATTGAGTACATAGGGCACTCAGCTATGAAGTGGTACGCACATGTACGCACGTTCCCTCAAATATGGTTGAGCGAAACGGCTGGATCATGCGTCATGTCACGGGTGCCACCGCTGGCGGGAATGGGGATACTTTCTGCCTGCCCTTCTTTACATGTATTGAATTGTAAATTGGCATTTTTTGGAACTTGTGGAAGCACTGGATACGTAGCATAGTACCGATTAGTACCGATTGTAAACTTTTTCTTGTTCTTCTTGGCAGGAAGGGCATTCCAAACCAGTGGTAGACTCGTCGACAGTTCAAAGGCACTTTTAAAAGTTCATTTGAATAAAAAAATAATTCTATTCTATTCCATTCATATAATATGCTTAGTTGTGCAAACTATGCTTGTGCAGATAAGATGGAGTGTGTAGGTACTTATGATTGAACTCACATTAGGTTGAACTATCAGCATTAAAAATAAGAATATGCATTTATCATAGTATGGACCCGTTTTTTACATGATAATTTATGTTACTTAATATATTATTATTTTGTAAGTAAATTATTGTTTTTATGAAATTCTTGAAAGTAAAAATATTCCCAGCTTAATTATTGTATTTTATTTATAATTCATAAAAATATTACTACTGTAAAATCCCTTACAAGCTAGGTCAAGAGTAACCTTAAATGAAACAAATAAAATTTTATAACCATTATTTATTATCAAGAAGTAAATACTTATTTATTAACTAATACAAATTGTTCTTATTTTGGATTTAGTTTACTTATTACATCACTCTTATCATACTTACTAATATTTTAAATGTGAAAGTGTTTGTTGGTTTGTCTTTCAATCACGCCGCAACAAAGCTAATGATCGACCTGGTTTTTTGCATGGGCATAGTTGAAGACCTGGAGTGACATAGACTACCTTTTATCCCGGGAAATCAAAGAGTTCCCGCGGGATTTTAAAAATCAATTCCACGCGGATGAAGTCGCGGGCATCAGCTAGTCTATGATAAATTATATACCTATCAATTGTTGCAGCAAAATTACGAACTTTTAAAAATACAAAGTTCTTATACTTAGATTAAAATATAGGAAATTAAAGTTTTGTACTGTTAGCAAAAAATTTTTCGTTATACTTACAAGTTAGGTACAACTCTTTCCAAAGAATTATTACAGTAGGTACACATTTTTCTTTTCAATCAATTCAATTTTTGGTTGTGGAGCATAGGTACGCCCAGAGGGCGCGGTTAACTTCGCCAATGAAGTGACGTGTGGGATGGAAGACACGTATGAAAATTGCTGGTATTCTAATGCAATGTTATAGAATGAAGTTTAAAAGCATGAGATTGTGTATAGAATTGTGGGTAGTTAAATAAAACAATACTTTTATGTAGGTACAAATATCATACATACTACAAATTATCAATTCGAAATTCACTATTTCAATTATTCAATTATAAAAAAGGATTATTGAAATGAAAATTATTGTTACAATTAATTTTAATTAAAACAATAATTTTACAACAACAATATTGATTAATTAATCATTTGATAAAATCAAGATAAAATCGAATATTATGTTACTATTTAATTTTTTTTCGAATGCTTTCGATCACCGAAAATTCATTCGAATTATGAATGGTCCTTTCTTAATAAATTAGCAAATCATTTAAATAATTTGAGTGTAATTTTTTAGTACATTAGCTCATCTCTTACTACAAATGTTATACTACTGTACTTATACTATTATAAGAGCTCACTATAAACATTAACTTGCCATTGTTTGTGACAATGAGAATTTACAAACAATGCTCAATAAGATTTCGCTAACACACTTCAGAATAATGATGGAGTGGCAGGTCCAATTTTGTGGAGGGGCACTTCACGAGTCTTTACAAAAGTAAAACTTAAAGTAGAAGTTACACTTGAAGTACACAAAATACGTGTGGCATTCGGGGACTGCCGCAGTAAAGCTATTGCATAGCATTTGTCTAGTCGCACGCACACAAACACCGTGCCGAAGTCTGCCGAATTGAACTGACGTTAGACGATGCTGTGTTTTATTTTCGTTACGGAATTTCTTGATTCGTTCGCCGCGCTCAAAGCCCGCGATAAAAGCTATGCAATAGCTTAAAAACATTTATTACGAGGTCAAGGCTTGCGCTTGAAGATAATCAATGATGGAAAGCACTGATGTCGAGGTCTAGGTTGTAGTGCATTTGCCTAGAGAGTGCCTATTCACTCATGCCTTAAAGGTACTCAAATTATACGAGGCAGAGAACACGGAAGCCTGAAGGGCGTTCCAACCTAGCGGTCCCTCATCATCCATCATTCTATCTATAGATCTCAGCCTGAGTAATTAGATCTTACAAAATAAATTCACATACTCATACAAATATACCATACAGAATAAGGGCACCTAAATAAGAGAAATAATTGTTACCAAGGACAGAAAGGCTAATCCATATAAGCGTTTTAACCGGGTTAATGGTTAGGTGAAAACCCTACAATAAAGGTTAACCCGTATTATTGGGTTAATCAGCTTATAGGAACCGGTTCCCACATAAGGGCAATTTTTGTTCATAAAACACGTGCAAGAAAGTGACTGAGATAACAGCCGCTCGGTTTTGCGTACTTTTGATCGTGTCCCGACATGACTAATTTTACGCTGCGCAAGATACTAGCAATTTTAAACGTTATTTCTGGTGCAGAATACTGTATTTAATTTGACGACGAGGCAGCGACAAAGTTCCTATAGTTGCGACTTGCGGCTTACATATTATATCTCATTCATTTGGATTAATCAGAAATAATTTTAAGATTAACCTTAATGGTATACAGATTAACCTGTATAAAGGTTAATCAAATGAAGGGCTTATGCATCTAACCCGATTAATGGGTCCTTGATTGTTACAATGTAATATGCTAACTGGGGTAAGTATGAAAGGTCCTACACTAGCACAACTCCACAATTTCGTTACTCATTTCAACCTTCCTACGTTTAGGAGGCTTGGGCGCTGGTTCCCCGTTGTCATCCTCTTCGATAATTTCCATGTCACTGTCACTGTCATCCTTGGAATGTGACGGACCAGGTTTCGGTTCGTCGTTTTCTTTGCCATTAGAACCATTTGCAGTCGTCTCTTCTTTCGGCCCAAGCATCGGGGAATCAGTGTCTGTGACCAAACGCCATGATTTCTCTTCGTCTTCCTGCTGTAATCTCACTCTGACTTCGTAGTTTTGTAAAAAATCATCGACTACTAACGCGCAACCGTCGTTCAAACCGATTTCCTCTAAAGTTTTTTCATTGTTGTGGTCGGTTTCACCTGGCTCTGATGATAATACGACGAGGCCCTTGCCTTCGACTGTCGCGTCTGGTGCCTGCATATTGAGACCCTCTTTGAAAGCTGTGTTCAGATCTTTGAGTGTCAGTTGTTTCATATTGCAAGCGAGACCCACTTCAGGTTTCGGCGCGCATACGTAGCATTTGGGATTTGGTGCGGTCAAAGCTGAAAGATAATATTTGCAACATTAACTAGTACAATATTTATTATAATGGCAGTGCCGCTACACTACACAGAGCCGTTAGACACTTTATGTCTGTCCATCTTAAGATGTACTTGGTAGGTACGCATTTTTGGAACTTCCCTCATTCTGGAAAGACCGCATACATAGCATAGTATTTATTGTATTGTAAACTAGTTTTGAAAAGAGCAACCGCCGAGTTTCTTGCTGGTTCTTCTCGGCAGGAAGGGCATTCCGAACCAGTGGTAGAGTCAGACGATTCGAAAGCACTTGTAAAAAGTTTATATGAAAAAAAAAAATTCTAGACATCAACTCTCTTTAACATTAAGGGTGATGACTCACCAGAGAGTTATGACCTTACTAACATCACTATATATAGAGCAAGATCCCAGTGCCGCCAGACCTAAGTTATTTTCTCAGCAGTTATTTGTGTACGATAGAGTACTGTTCGAATGTCCTTTCAGTATATTCCTACCAGCTAGATTGTGCCGACGGCCAATTTCCAGATACCAGGTGCTAAAGGTAGGTAAAAACTAGAATAACTTATCTTAAATTCTCAGGGCTGATTTTCATATATGTTTTAAAGAATATTGTAAAAATTAATAAATTAATACTGCCAGACGCTTACCGCCGGCGGTTACTTTAGCCAGACGCTTTGAAGCTCCCAAAAATATATATAATTTAAGTTAACTTATATTCTCAGTTCTGATTTTTATACATGATACTCAGGGAACTATTGCGATATTATCTGTAAGCTGCCAGACCTATTGGAAGGGTCAAACATCCCCCCAGACACACATTATGCGTCCCCATATGTATGAGCGCTAGAACATGATTCACTTGTTTAAGTGCGTGAGAGATAATATCATCATACTATAATATTATAAATGCGAAAGTGTGTTTGTTGGTTTGTCCTTCAATCACTCTGCAACAGAGCTACGGATCGACGTGATTTTTTGCCTGGGTATAGCTTGCAGAAGATATTGCAATAGTTCTCTCTCTCTAGATCCTAAGCTATACCCAGGCAAAAAATCACGTCGATCCATAGCTCTGTTGCAGAGTGATTGAAGGACAAACCAACAAACACACTTTCGCATTTATAATATTATAGTATGATGATATTATCTCTCACACACTTAAACAAGTGAATCATGTTCTAGCGCTCATACATATGGGGACGCATAATGTGTGTCTGGGGGGATGTTTGACCCTTCCAATAGGTCTGGCAGCTTACAGATAATATCGCAATAGTTCCCTGAGTATCATGTATAAAAATCAGAACTGAGAATATAAGTTAACTTAAATTATATATATTTTTGGGAGCTTCAAAGCGTCTGGCTAAAGTAACCGCCGGCGGTAAGCGTCTGGCAGTATTAATTTATTAATTTTTACAATATTCTTTAAAACATATATGAAAATCAGCCCTGAGAATTTAAGATAAGTTATTCTAGTTTTTACCTACCTTTAGCACCTGGTATCTGGAAATTGGCCGTCGGCACAATCTAGCTGGTAGGAATATACTGAAAGGACATTCGAACAGTACTCTATCGTACACAAATAACTGCTGAGAAAATAACTTAGGTCTGGCGGCACTGGGATCTTGGACCAATATATGAAAACTTGTGTGAATTAAATAGCAACTAATGTTACACCAATGTCGCCGATTTCCCTAACGTAAAATAAGTCTTATCATTTCTCATTACCATTATCATTATCATTTTCAATACAAAAACTGTCAAAATGCCCAATTTATTCCTTGGTAAAACGTCACTCGACGTTGGTGAAATTGGCCATTAAAATGTCAAACAATGTCATGTCTTAATTTACAAAAGTCTTGCACATTTCCAATACTTAGTTTTGCAAAAACTAACGTAATACCAGGCCAGGCGCACACCGCATTTTAGGTATAAAGCTACAAGTACCCTGCGTCAATTGGGCTAACAGAAGGGTTTCAGGATTAGTTTTAAAGTAATAATTCCCACTTCTGGGTCTCTTGCTAATATGTGATACAGAAGTGTATATACTTACTTTTCTCGGGCACAAACAGCTGCCCGCGGTGGTTGACCTTAGGGCGCAAGTACACGCTGGTACAGTTGTCAATCTCTCCCCTGAGAAGGTTCTGCGCTCGTAACACTGCCAGCCCTGCTACTATGGCGTTAGCGGTCGCTATGGCTGGGATGATGTTGCCCGCCATTGCTGAGGAAAACAAAAAAATATATATATTGATAATTTAACTTTCTTACTCAAGTTTTTAATTAAAGGACGGCCAAAAATTGTATGGAAGTCTGCCCCAGAATGTCCAGAGATGAAATCTATGTTATTAAATACAGATCTTCTATTTATAGAATAAGAATGTTAAATGTAGCTATGCAGATTAAAATTATGAAGGTTAAAAAAAGTTCATTTTGTTGCTCAGTTGTTACCATGATAATATACTTTTCTCTACAAAATTAGAATATTATAGTTAGTGGAGCACTCACTAGAAAATATTTCTAATTGTTTGCAATAAATTAAACATAAATAGTTATTTAAAATTCATTGTTTATTTTAATTGAATTATTTATTGTGCTCATATGTTTGGACAGCCTGGGGCAAATTTCGGCCATGCCCTTTATGAAGTGTGTAAAAAGTGTGTTTACCCAAATATGGCAAAGTTATATATGTTGCTATTAACATGTCAATCGATTATAATTAACAAAATCAGTATGACAGATGTTACATATTTATTAATTTTCCATAGTCCAGATAGTTTTTATAATTTTTCTTGTTATTGGTATAGTTGAGGACTTCTATGGTATTAAAAAAAATACTAGCTAAATTGAGAGCCTTTTTGAAGTCTATAGTCTGTTTTTTTCCATTGCGAAGGTTTGGGGTCCCAAGGTGCTGGAGTGACGACCCCGCACCGGAAAGCGCAGTGTTGGCAGACCCCCCACTATGTGGACCGCTCAAACGAGTCACAGGGAGCCACTGGATTCAGGCGGCGCAAGACCGAGCCCTGTGGAAGTCCATGCAAGAGACCTTGTCCAGCAGTGGACGACTATGGGTTGACAAAGAAAAAGAAGATAGTCTGTTTAAGGATGATTATACGGGTCTGCCCGCGAAATTCAAATTTAATTTGGTTTTTCGCAATTTGTAAACTAATACGACAAACTAGGCTAATGGGCGCATGCAAATGCGCATTCTAATTGCGCCAGTAGAATTATCATCTTCACAGGTTTACATAAAAATCTTTACTTGAAAGTGACCATTTTAAGAAATTAATCAAAATACTGACTAATTTGTGAATAACTCACGTCCAACTCGGTATTTTGATTAATTTCTTAAACTGGACACTTTCAAGTAAAAAATTTTATGTAAACCTGTGAAGATGATAATTCTACTTACGCAATTAGAATGCCATAAGCCTACTTTTTCGTATTAGTTTACAAAATGGGAAAAACCAAATTAAATTTGAATTTCGCGGGCAGACTCGTATAATCCACCTTAAGTAGTAAACAATAATAATACATTTGATCTCGAAGCGCGAGCTGAGCGGGATGCCGAAGATGTGCGCGCGGATGTTGGCGCACGCCGTCACGAAGTCCATGGCGCTGCGCTCGTCCTTGTCCCACACCAGGTGGTCGCCGTCCGGCCGGCTCTTGAGCTCCACTTGCAGGGACTTGCAGCTCTCCGCGAACACCTGCACAAACCAGAGGTTGGGTATTTGACTGTAGCCAAAATGTTCATATTCATTATTTATAATCGAAAATGTAACATGTAAGAATCACATTTGTAAAAAGAAAATAAATCAGTCCAAAAAATCCTAACTTATATTATAAATGCGAAAGTGTGTTTGTTGTTGGTTTGTCCTTCAATCCCGTCGCAACAGAGCAACGGATCGACGTGATTTTTTGCATGGGTATAGTTGACCTGGAGAGTGACATAGGCTACTTTTTATCCCGGAAAATAAAGTTCCCGAGAGATTTTAAAAACTAAATCCTCGCGGATGAAGTCGCGGGCATCAGCTAGTGTAAGATAAAATTAATTAATATTAGCGATAGGAAATTAGTACTGTCATTAGTATGCAGTATATAACTAAGTATGATCAGTGAATAACGGCTATTTTTATTTATTTTAGTAATGATCATTACCTGGGCACATTCATGCACCGACCAAACCCTCTGATCAGGCAATCCCGAATGCTGAACCGATGGAGCATCTTTCCCTGGCAGATTATCCCACGTCAGAGGCGTGGGCGGGCGACGCTTCTTCCACAGATTCTCCATAGACAACAGATAGCGAATGTCATCGCCAAACAGTTTACTGAATAACTTTTCCGGGTCATAGTTTGTATCTGACGCCCACGCTCTTGTGCTCTTACGTTCAACGTTTCCAGCTTCCGTTCCTGTAAAGTCAAAATGAAGAATTTTCATGACAAACAATTATGCAATAAGTATTATCATCATCATCATCATTTCAACCCATCGCTGGCCCAACCTGGGCACAGGTCTTCTCTTGAATGAGAGGGGTTTAACAATACATCAGTGCAAGAAATCTGACAAGAAATGATGCAGATAAAGACCATCTCAGTTGAAACTTTAGCATTGTTGGTCGCATGTGTAACGTCACACTTCCATTTTACATTCCACCGAGGTATATTCAGGCCTATAACTTTAATTTTTTTTTACCTAGATAACCCTTTGTATCCTGTAAAGTGTAAAAGGACATTCAGTTTTGGATCTCTAAAGACAAAGATACAAATACACAGAGAAAACTTATAACGTAACTATATTGTTCAAATGAATGTTGTTATAAAGCCACTTATTTATAAACTAGTTTCCCACGGGAACTCTTTGATTTTCCGGGATAAATTGTAGCCTATGTCATACTCCAGGTTCTCAAGTATACCCATGTAAAAAATTATATCAATCCGTTGCTCTGTTGCTCAGTGATTAAAGGACAAACCAACAAACAAACACACTTTCGCATTTATAATACCCACTACTGATGATGCCCACTACTTCATCAGTGCGGATTAAGGGTTTTGGTTTCCATAGGAATCCTTTAATTTTCCAGTGTAAAATATAGCCTATATATGCTATTCTGATGTATAAGCTATTACATTGTAAGTTTCATCAAAATCTGTCCAGATATTTTTGCATGAAAGAGTAACAAACATCCATCCATCCATCCTCACAAACACATTTATTATATTTTAGTAGTGATAAACAGCTGTTCCTTATTTGCTTATATTATGATACTACCTTCTGAGGTTAAAGCAGAGGCTCCTGCGTCTCCAGCAGCCTCGGGGTCTGCAGTGTCCGGGCTGACATCTTGATCGGGGTCCTCTTCACCAAAGAGTTGATTGAAGAGGTGTTTTGCCCACACAATGCAATGGATCGGTTCAGATGGGGTGTTCCTAATTGTGCAGCCTGGGAACGATTTTTGCGGAGCCTTTGGTTGACATTCATAGCACTGAGTGAGGCCTTTTTTGATGAGCTCCACCTAAAAGCATAAAAATAATTAAAAATATTCTTCTGACAGAAAAGCAGTTCATTAAATGTTACTTTTTTAATTGTTTTGGTCTATATTAAATGTAAAAGTCGGTACTTTGTTTTATTTGCATGGTATAATGTAATTATTTTTGATTTGTATATATTTGATGAAAAAATTGTGTCTAAGTTATAAGTACCATATTTACTTCCATTCCAAAAGCTGTTATTTTGACATTACATACAGACACTTCAATTTTATTTATTTGTATATATGGACATTGTTATATGACACAAATATATGACATATATTTGCGTTACTGGACAGTTTGATGTAATTAATAATATAAGCCTTTATTACTGAATTGTTTACATGTTATTTTTAGAAATCATCCTACTAATATTATAAATGCGAAAGTTTGTGAGGATGTATGGATGTTTGGATGGATGGATGGATGTTTGTTACTCTTTAACGCGACAACTAATGAACCGATTTTGCTGAAATTTGGCACAGACATGGATTATAGTCTGGAATAGCACATAGGCTACTTTTTAACCCGGAAAAGCAAACAGTCCCTGCAGGATAGCATCGCTAATTTTTACGCATTTGTCCTTCAAAATACGCGCAATGGAGTTTTAGATTTACGTGATTTTTGCACAGGTGAAGTTAAGGGCCTGAAAAATGACAAAGGCTACTTTTTATCCCGGGAAAACAAACGGTTCCTGTGGGATATTAGTATGCTACTTTTCACATATTTATCTTTTAATTACGCGGCATTTATGTATGTATGTATGTATGTATGTAAGTATGTATGAATGTATGTATGTATGTATGTATGTATGTATGTATGTATATTCCTACTACCTATCCGACTACCCTACTTCCTCCTACTTATCCTACTTCCTACTAATATTATAAATGCATGTATGTATGCTTGCATGCATGCATGTATGTTTATATGTATGTGTGTATGCATGTATTTATGTATGTTTGTAACCTCCTCCTACTAACTATAAATACATTAACTATACCCTATCCTACTTATTATTTCTCATATTATTCCACTAATATTATTAATGTGAAAGTTTGTGAGATACGGATGTATGTATGTATAGATATATCTATAATAGATGTAGTATACGGATGGAGGGATGTATGTTCTCTGAGATAGGGATTGAACTATTTTGACTGTTTAACTCCATAACTTCATTAAATTTAAACTAATTTTTATTATTATTAACCAATTTCAAAAAAGGAGGAGGATCTCAATTCAACGGAATCTTTTTTTATGTATGTTCACCGATTACTCGAAGACGCCTGAACCGATTTGGAAAATTCTTTTTTTGTTTCAAAGGGTATACTTCCCAGGTGGTCCCATTTAAATTTTATCCAAAGCAGTCGAGCATTTTAAAAAAAAATCTACAATAAATTATATACTTTGTAGTGGCGCGGGCGTTTAAATGTATGCTCCCGGGACAAAAAGTAGCCTGTTATTTTCCAGGTCCTCAACTTTACCTGTGTAAAAAACCACGTCGACTATATGCACTTGCACTTTATATGGTGAAATATTATTACTGCGAAAGTGCGTTGGTTTGTCCTTCAATCACACCCCAACAGAGCTACGGATCGACGTGATTTTTTGCAGGGGTACCTATAGTTGAGGACCTGGAGAGTGGCAGGCTACTTTTTATCCCGCAAAGTCAAAGAGTTCCCGAGGCATTTTAAAGGCTAAGTTCACGCAGACGAAGTCGCGGGCATCAGCTAGTTGTATATAATTTTATTGTATAAATTAAATTAAGTTTGACACTAGTAAATGTGTTTTATTTATTCATATTGCCCATGGGTAAAGGCCTCCTCCAGGGCTCTTCCAGGGCCACCTGTCTTTTGTTGTCCTTTGCCATATACTTCCTGATGTGCTTTTTGTCATCCTCCCATCTCTGGCATGGGCGCCCTCTTCTTCTTTTTCCTTGTCTTGGGTACCTCTGTGACCTCCCTCGTCCATTGTTCTCTTGTCCCTCATAAATTAAATGTAATTAAATTACAATAAATAAATAAATCTTTACCTGTCCAGCATATCCAGCTGTGCCAGTCTCAATCAGTGGCACATTGGCAGCCAAGCACATCCTGTTCACATGGTTACGTGCCACTCGGTTATCCAATGCATTCATGACAATGTTGAATTGCTTGAAGTAACTCACGCCATAATCATTACTGAAAGATTACAGACGAAAAAAGGAACAAAATATAATTTATTCAAGCATTGGTGTCACAGACAAACATTTCACATACAATTGTATATAATATATATTTTGTCTGTGACACCACCCAAGAAGGGTGCTCAGCTTTGTGTCCTACATGATATTGACCAACAGACCGACAGACGAAAGTTAAGCTAAAAAAATATGCAGTGAAAAGTTATGTTTTATGACTCATACTCTTTTTCCAAGCCACCATAGAATATACTCTGCATTTTGAATGAGAAAACACTCAAATTTTATAATTATTAGTTCTGAAGCTCCCAACTTTGTCTTTGTGGGTTTAGTCTATTCTTCCATCGGGAGGCAGTAATACAACCAATTGGTCAAATTGTATCAATTTCAGCTTTTATAACTCTAGGCACCTGTCACGATGCATACATTGCAGTTAGCAATGTCACTTACAATTAAAACCGGCTTAAGTTTTAAAAAATTTTAATTTTAAAATTTCTATGTTTTTTACAACCTAAGTTTACTTGGACCAATAGTTAAGGCAATACCTGTCTGTTAAAATTCTGAATTATCCTACTAATATTACAAATGTGAAAGTTTTTGAGGATGGATGTATAGATAGATGTTTGTTACTCTTTCACGTCCCAATGAATGAACTGATTTGGCTGAAATTTGGAATAGTGATAGCTCATACCCAGGATTACCACACAGGCTACATTTTATCCTGGAAAATTTAGGAGTTCCCGTGGGAATTAAAAACATTAATCTTCTCGAACAAAGTCGCAGGCATCATCTAGATTATTTCATATAGGCCAACTCATGGCTTTAATGACAAAAGTAAAGACCTTAATTTTGTACAAGTGTTAAATTGAAAAAAAAATCAGATTTATTTATTTCACATAGGCCAGTCAACCTTTGGCTCTTGACACCTCATGACAGCCGATGCCGATGGCAAGTTGACAGGGTTCCCACTGCATTTTTAAAAACCTTACCCCATGCGGAGGAAATCGGGGGCAAAAGCTAGTTAAGTATAAGTTCTTTAGCTTCACAGTTGAAGATTTGGCAGCGGTATCTGGATTTCAACGATGTATAAGTATCTATTAGTACTATATTTTTCAAATGTCTAGGGGGGGACAGCTGCCCCTACCAACCCCCCCCTTGGCGACGCCCATGCCTCATGGTCATGACTACCACCGGTTCGGAAAGCGTTAAGTTAGTGCCATCCTTTTCACATTCTACGGGGTACAGAATGTTGCTCATTCAGTTGTTCACATTATCTAAACTAAATTAAAACAGCTCTAATTTAGTTTATTTAAGATAGTGTACAACAAAATTGGTCTGAATATAGATGAATACCATTACATTACATTTGCCAACAAACTGTGAGTTTGCGAATTCATTAAAAATTCCAATGTCATCGATATAGGATACGCAGATACGCCATAGAGTTCGATTACCTCTGACCACAGTTACTAACCTAATAACACTATCATGATGTGCGATTATATTCACGTTGGGGTTGAAGCTGAGAGCACTGTCCTTTGCTACTTGCGCCTTCGACTTCCCCACATGCTCTTTGTGAAATAGGAACTGCCTGTTTAGATTGCTTACGTCGATTGTATCAAGGTCGATCTGGAATATAAGCCATTTTAACAACGTTTAAGACATTCAATTCGTAATAATTAACTTTAACTAAGTCAACAGAGAGTTGAACTTACGATTTCTATGTATGGGAAGCCGGTGAGTACCAGATTTTTGAGAATTTCACAACCTATACCGCCGGCTCCTACGACTAAAATCTTGGAATTTGCTATCGCCTCTGTAAGCTTCTCATCGAATACGCCAGCTACGCGTGCCACCATCTTCGGTAGCTTAAATCAGATCACAGTTATCACAAATGGTTAAGATTCACGGAATATAATTAATTTGCGAAGCAACAAAAACGAAAATTTTACGGTATTCAGCCTGTGGTATTCAGCAATCCAATCACATTGGACAACTGTCAAAAGTTGGCGTCCCGCGCCAGGTACCCGCATCACGGCATCAGTAGTGTTAATACTCTATGGTAGTGATTATATCATGGAACTAGGAATTACGACTACCTATTTCTCTGGATTATTTATTCTCTTTTATACCAAAAATTATACCACTAGAACAAAGATCACTCAATTACATGTCAATATTATTACTCTATCCATTAATGATGTCCGTCCAAAAAAAATTCCTGTGCCTAAAATAGGTACCTATTATACTGGGCCGACAACCTACAAGGACCTTTTCAATCGTTATTTACGATCGTAAAGCTCCCTCTACACTAGGCACTCGCGAAGTATCTCGACGAAGAGCTCGACGCTCGTGAAAGTCGATCGCAGTCGGAAGAACGATTCGTGCAACTTTGCGATTGCCGTGAGTCGGCCCGCACTACAATGTGGGTAAACCTAACCAAAAATTACATGTAGCTAGAACTTTGAGTATTAAATCATCACTATATACTCAAAGAGCTAGAAGTAACTAGATTCGTTTTGGTGGCTAAAATAGAATATTATTTTTGGCTAAAATCGTTGAAAATAATTATGGTGGTTAAAACGGCAACACTGTCGTCAATGCGCTAACTGAAGTCATGGAACTAGGAACTGAAATAGGTACCACGCCGAGTACGACAGCGATCGGAAGCGAGGTTGCACGAAGCGAATCAAAACACTACTCTCCTCGTCCAACTTCGATCAACTTCGCAAGACGTAGTCTATAGGGACTTTACAATCAATGAACTACCGTCAATAGACTTAGGTACATTATGGTCCTTTGAGAAAACCAGCTTAAAAAATAAAAAAACCGGGACATAAAGTAGCCTATGTCACTCTCCAGGTCCTCTTTGCATTATAATATTACTAGCTGATGCCCGCGACTTCGTCCGCGTGGATTTAGTTTTTAAAATCCCTCGGGAACTCTTTGATTTTCCGGTATTAGTAAAAAGTAGCCTATCTCACTCTCCAGGTCCTCAACTATACCCATGCAAAAAATCACGTTGATCCGTAGCTCTGTTGCGGCGTGATTGAAGGACAAACCAACAAACCAACAAACACACTTCCGCATTCATAATATTACCTAGTATGATAGTATGATTAAAAAAATTTAAAATGCAAGCTTTTAGTAGCTACATCATCAGACCCTGGATATCATCTAGGACCAGAGTTCTTGTCAAGATGAATCAAACGAGCCCAAACTCGATAGGGTTACATATTTTTGACCGAGCGAAGCGAGGTCTCTGAGTTTACTAGAGCGATTTGCACTTGTCCGTCCGTCCGTCCGTCCGTCCGTCCGTCCGTCCGTCCGTCTGTCAGAGCCTTATAACTTTTGAATTACTGAACGTAATTACTTCAAATTTAGATATAATATGTAAACCGATGGCCTCCAGCCGAAAATGGCTTAAAAAGTTATAAAAATCTTTATTTCAGGGGGGCTCTCATAGAAGCGAATGCGAAGAAATTTTTTTTATTTGCGATTCATAGGTTTTCTGTGTATCATTTTAAAGACAATTTGGAACAGAGTACAAAAGTATTTTTTTTTTTATTTTTTTTCCTAAAATTGACGAAATGGGGGCTTCCAAAGTGGCGATTTAATACGCTCGCTCGAAGACGCTCTCTGGGAAAATTTTCTATATATTTTCAAGTTGTACTTATTTTCTTACTTCACTTGTATCCTGTACTTGAACAACAAATACTAAAATTATATGAATATTATAAAGAAACGAGATTATTTAATTTTTAATGAGCATCAGTAAATTTCACATAGCTTCACAATAATGCTAATAGATGACGCAGTCATTAACTATTCCATTGAACTAGGAGTTACGACTACGATTTATCCCAAAAACAGTTTTGCGTCGACCATTATTATTTAGGTACATAATATAATAACATATTCAATTAAAATTATTCTTTAAATATCATTTTGTATATTTTCTATTCGCGTCGATAGATGACGATTTGTACAGATGCCCCTAACCCGTTTTCACTCGTTAGTACCTACATAATAATTCAATGTTTTCACTGACGTTCCCTAACCTTTACGGGCTACCTATGATAAGTTATGTGATGATTACTGTCAACTTCTTTATCACGATCCTGTACGGGACACCTAAAAGGACATTGGAACGGATGTTAGGACTTAGGATTGTGTTTTGAAGCTACCTACGTAAAGAGACTCCTACATAGGGGATGATTTAGGTATGTTTGGTGAAAACGGGCATAATAATAATAATGTCAGTTTTGATCGTCATGTATCGATTGAATGAATAATCATGGGATACCGTTACCGCGAGGTCTCAGTTCGGGGCGAACCACTAGTTATAACAGAGTTTCCCAAACCACCTTTCAGCTCTATCATCAGACCTTGGATATCATCTAGGATCAGAGTACTTGTCAAGACGAAACAAACGAGCCCAAACTCGATAGGGCTATGTAGTTTCATAACAGAGTTCCTTTAACCGCCTTTCAGCTCCATCATTAGACCCTGGACAACATCTAGGACCAGAGTACTTGTTAAGACGAATCAAGCGAGCCCAAATTTGATGGGGTTGCGTTATTTTACTTCAGAGATCCAAAAGCCATCTTCCGTCTCCATCATCAGGTCAGCTCCGAGTTACAATAATGCATTGTCATCCGATTTACATACTGCAAAAGCTTAATCTGAAACCGGGAAGTGGTTCTAATTATCCTGCAAGTTAAAAAAGCTCTTAAAATACGTCGTCACAATGTGGCGTCGCGACGCAGAATGAAATAAAAATAGACGTAGGTAGGTAGTTTTGCACATTCACCAAGCGTGCGTGGAGTGCGTCCAAATGGCGTGGTGCACATTTTTCGCACTGACGGTCACTCCAAACACGCCACGCCAATACGTCCAAATGGCGTGGCGTCCTGGATTTCGATCCATATCAAAATCCACGGTCAGGACGTATTACGTTTTTGGCATTCACGAAGATTTTGGAATGCAGCCACGTCGCCATTTGGACTGTTGGATGTATCGTCAGTGTAATAAAATGCATATCCTATGATAATAGGTTTATTCTATTTAAAATTTTAGTATGTAATGACATTAATATGATGTACGTAATATAGTCATCATTTTTATTAAAACTAAGAAGTTTCAATATCACCACATTCTTCCCCGGTTAGTAATGAAGATGATAGTCTTCGAGACGACGTGGTAGCATACGCGCCCTTGTCGATCTTCGGGGCTCCGATTCTGGAGTCATAAATTCGTCATTATTTAATATTTCTTCATCTTCTTGATTTTGGTCTCTATTATTATCTTCTTGAGTTTCATCTTCTTCCTCGTCATCAGTTTCTTCATCAAAAGATTTACTTTGTATTTGTATTGGTTTAGGCGCAAGATATTTATTAGATATTGTAGTTTCTCTACCATCAGAGAGTCGAACATATGAATAGTCATTGTTTGGTTCTAGTAGAGTCACCTCTTCTACCAGGGGTTGGTATTTATTAGAGCGATTAAATTTCTTCATTAGTACTGTTGTTCCTGGATTATTTAACCAAGTCGGTAACGACATCCCGTTAGCTGATCGTCTTTTGTATGTAAAGATTCTCTCATGTGGAGTACAATTCGTTGATGTACACAAAAGTAATCTTATCGCATGTAATGCTTGAGGCAAAACTTTCTCCCAATTTTCTATAGCATAATTTTGAGTTTTCAATGCCAACTGAATTGCTTTCCAAAGTGTAGAATTAAGTCTTTCTACCTGGCCATTGCCTTGTGGATTATATGGCGTTGTTCTGCTTGTTGCAATGCCACGGGAACTCAAAAAACATTTTAGTTCTTCTGACATGAATGCAGTCCCACGATCAAAATGAATATAATTTGGCATGCCAAATGTTGTGAAAATACTATGAAGATGTTTGGTTACAGTTTTGGCACTGATATCAGAACACGGAAAAGCGAAAGGAAACCGTGAATATTCATCAATTACTGTTAGCATATATTTATTTTGAGTATTTGACGGCAATGGGCCTTTAAAGTCAACGCTTAATCTTTCAAAAGGGGCAGTAGCTTTTATCAATTTTGGCTTTTCTACATCGTTTTTATAGAATTGAGGTTTTATTTCGGAACATATTTTACAATTACTTGTCATTGTACGTATATCATCTATAGAGTATGGCAAATTTTTAGATCTAACCCAATGATACATTCTTGTCACTCCTGGGTGACAAAGAGATTCATGATGGGTAATTAAATTAGATTTCTTTGCATCCATATAAGCACAAACTCTAGATAAGGCATCTGCCGCATAATTTTCTTTTCCTGGCCTGTAAATAATTTCGTATTTATATGCGGCTAATTCTAAACGCCATCTTTGTATCTTTTCATTCTTTATTTTGCTTGAATGGTTTCTGTCAAACATGAAAGACACTGATCTTTGATCAGTAATAGGGAATATGCATGATTTTTTTTTAATTTCTTAAATAAATCATTTACATCTTTATAACATATAAAAAATATAAATAGGTTTGAAAATAGTCAAATAATCTTTAAAAGTGAAATTTAAAACATTGAATAAATTTGAGCCGTTCAAACGCCACCATTAGCGCGCGCTTTTGATGACGTCATTCGACATGTGCCGTGTTTGTTTACTATAGCGTTTCAGTTACTTCATACTTATTTTCAGTTTTAATTGCTACACAAACCATGGAAGAAGTTAAAAAACCTTCTTATAAGTATTGTATGGTACCTAAGTACAAAAACACTATTATTAGTACACCCGATAAAGTGTTTTTTCGTATTCCACGAGATGCGAAAGTACGAAAAGTGTAAGAAAATTGTTCATGTAAATCGGAATATCGTATTTATCTAATACTTATTTACAAAAAGTATATCTTCTTCTTCTTTATCAAGCGATAGACGTCCACTGCTGGACAAAGGTCTCTTGCATGGACTTCCACAGGCCTCGGCCTTGCGCCGCCTGAATCCAGCGGCTCCCTGCGACTCGCTTCATGTCGTCGGTCCACCTGGTGGGGGGTCTGCCAACACTGCGCTTCCCGGGGCGGGGTCGCCACTCCAACACCTTGGGACCCCAACGACCATCAGCTCTTCGAACTATGTGCCCCGCCCATTTCCACTTCAGTATCGCGACTCGCTGAGCTATGTCGGTGACTCTGGTTCTCCTACGTATCTCCTCATTTCTGATTCGATCCCGCAGGGATACTCCGAGCATAGCTCTCTCCATCGCCCGCTGAGCGGTCCTGAGCCTACTTATCAGGCCCTTAGTTAGCGAAAACAAATTAATTTCATATTATCCTTTCACTTTTACTTCTAGAGTACGGAACCCAACTAGAGTACGGAACCAAAAAGTATATAAACATATCAAACTTGAGTGAGCTTCAATAACATAATATTACGTATAAATTATCATGATATAGACGTAAATTAGGAGTTTAGGAACACAGATGGTTATTTAAAGGTTATGTTTTGTTTTAAGTATTATTTAAACATATAAGAATAAAAATCTATGTTAAGGACTAAAATATACCATGTAACATAATAATTACATTGCAGCTTTCACTCCTTGGATCTCTGCGCTCGTAAAATCGAGATTTGATACAAAATATGCTGACATCATAAATGCATCTATTTTCGGTAGATTATCCGATTGTGCTTTGACAAAACCAGTTTCAGTCATCAACCTAGATTGACTACAAATATAAATTCACAAGTAATCACACAGGAATACAGTTTTAAACAATTTTTCTCACAAACACTGTATGAATATCGACGCCGTAAATCAACCGTAAGTCAAATGACGTCACATTTCGTTTCGACCAATGGCGACGCGTTTTGTAAGTTTGAATTTCCCTCCTTTATTTTTCACTTTCTATATAATATTTTCTGGGTTTAAATAATAACTAAATAAAAAAAATACCTTTTAAGTATAATGTTAAGGCAATAAAGAATCTAGAAAAAAATATTTGAGACAAATTTAAATTTTATGCATATTCCCTATTACACTAGCGGCACGCTATGATGGCCGGTTTGACGTTTGTCCGCTCATGAAGTTCCGTATTAATTGATAACGACTTTGAAGGAAATAATTGTATTACTTTATTGACGATAGTGATGTGCAGAGATTCATAAATTTTATCGAATGTAGTTTTAGGTTTAGGACTCAAAATTTATTTATTAAATTGATTTCTAAAATGTATACAAGTGTAGAAAAATCAGTTTGCACCATTTAAGGGGTGAATGTACTTGTGAATATGAACAATTTTCACTATGTGGACAAACCTCTGAAATCGCAAAAAAATATCAGCTGTTTCATACAAAAGGTAAAATTTTTATTTTTATATGATATATACCACAACTCGGCATTTGGTTTTCTAAATTGAAAATTTTTAAAAATGGAATCTAATACGATCGTCACATAGGATCGCTGGCTAGCACAACTACTACCTCCGGCAAACTCGCGTCAATGCTCAATGCAAAACAAAGCAGTTTCGAATTGACGTTGCTTCGAAAAGTATAAACTGTCAGTGCAATGCGATTGTGATATAGTTTTGACCTGGCTTTGGATTTCAAATATTGATACTGCATTACTGTTGACCCTTGCTCGTTAATTTGGACTCTGTTCAAGCCCTTTGTTGTGGATTTCGTCGATATGACCGAACGTACGCAGAGAACTGTTCTAAATAGTCAGACACGTGAGTTCGTAATACGCCTTCGTAACTATTTCGATCGTGAAGCTCAAAATGGAGGGCCAATTTTACCTATAACGTCAGTGGTTGAACGCGTAGCTGATGCGCTTAATATTGGACAACGAACTGTTAGACGGATAACTAAAAAAAAATATGGCGAGACTGGCACAGAAGAAAATAAACTTCACACACCAAAAAAGAGAAAACGAGCAAAACCAGTCGTAGGCATCGATAGCTTTGATGCCGATGCTATCCGAAGACATGTTTACGGCTACTATTTACAGAAGGAGTATCCAACAAGAAAAAAGTTGGTGCATTCACTGAAGGAAGCTGGATTATTCTTCGGTGGGGAAAGTTCTTTAACGAAGATTTTGAAGACCATTGGATTTCGATACAAAAAATGTAACAAACGCAAAATATTGATGGAAAGATTTGATATAGCGATGGCAAGGTATACTTTTTTACGGCAAGTGAAAGAAATCAAAAATTGGCAAAATGTTGTGTTCTTGGATGAAACATGGCTTAATGCTAACCATACTGTAGGCCGTTCTTGGAACGATGACACAGCAGCATCTACTTCCAAAGTTCCTGTAGGAAAAGGATCGCGACTTATAATTTGTCACGCCGGAACCATCAACGGGTTTGTCGAAGGTTCTCTCATGGCTTTTGCGTCAAAAACCACTGGAGACTATCATGAAGACATGAATGGAGAAAAGTTTACTGAATGGTTTACCTCAATGTTGTGTAGCCTCCCTGAACCATCTATTATAATTATGGACAACGCCCCATACCACTCGATGCAAATTGACAAGCCACCTGCCCAATCCCAAAAGAAAGCTGATATCGTCGCATGGCTTCGTAAAAATGGCGTAGATGCAAACATGAATATGTTAAAAGCGGAATTAGTACGTCTTTTAAAAGAAAACAAACCAACCAAGATCCGATACGTCATTGACGAAATAGCATTAGAACATGGGCACAGAGTTATACGGTTACCGCCTTACCATTGTGAGTATAATGCGATTGAGTTGGTGTGGGCTCAAATTAAGGGATATGCTGCAAGACACAATACAGAACCCCCATTTACCACAAAAAATGCTAAAATTATTAGAAGAAGCTTGTGAACATGTGACTAAAGGAGACTGGGAAAAGGTTGTGAATAGAACTGTTAAATTAATAAGGGAAGATTATGAAAGAGATGTGACAATAGATAATATTATAGAAAACGAACATATAATTATTAATGTAGGTGATGATAGCAGTGACGACAGTGAAAATAGTAGTATGGACGAATCTGATTAATTATGGCCTTTTGTGGCACCTTTTTTGGTATCTTTTGTATTCATATGTTTCTTGTGTATATTCATTTTCATTCAAATATTCAGTTCGTTCAAATAAATTAAATAAACATATACATTTTTGTTTTATTAAACCTATTTAATCAGGTACAAAAACAAAACTTAATTGTTTTTTGTTCGAGAATAAATTGACATTCCACATCACTATTGTAATGTGTCAAACCGGCCATCATAGCGTGCCGCTAGTTTAATTGAAATGGTCTTCCAATTAAAAAATGGCGCCATTTTCTTAGAGATTCGACGATTGCATATGCTTCTTTCTCAATAGCCGAGTGACGAACTTCACTATGATTAAGTGTTCTTGAAAAGAATGCTATTGGTCTAGAATCTTGCGCTAAAGTAGCTGCTATAGAGTGTTCTGAAGCATCCGTTTCTACAGTAAATGGAATGTTATCTTGAATAGCATGTACCATCGATTTCAAAATATCTGATTTAAGTCTTTCAAATGATTTGACTAAATCATTTGATAAAGGAAATCTTTCTGCTTTTGACAAATCGTAAATTTTCTCTGAAAATTTCGGAATCCATTTAGCATAGTGTGCAAACATTCCCAAGGTCCGCTTTAGTGATTGTTTATCATGCGGCGGAGGTAAGTTTATTAATGGCTGCAATCTATCATTATCTGGTTTAATAGTATTATCAGTAATGGTATATCCTAAAATATTAATTGATTTCTGTGAAAATTGACATTTGTTTTTATTTATTGTTAGTTTATATTTATTAACAGCATTCATAAAATTTTCTAAATTTTTATCATGTTCTTCAACTGATTTACCACATATAGTGATATCATCAAGATAGGCAAATGTTCCTTTCAAATTCTCCTGCCTTATAATCCAATCAATTATTCGTTGAAAACTTGATACTCCATTAGTTACACCAAAAGGAATTCTTTTATACTGATACAAATTACCAATCGCTTCAAAAGCTGTATATGGTCTTTCATTTACTAAAATTGGCACTTGATGATAGGCACTTTTTAAATCGATAGTGCTGAAATTATTATATTTAGATATTTTAGTCACTATGTCTTCTATGTTAGGTAAAGGATAAGCATCTAATTCTGTGTACTTATTTATTGTTTGTGAATAATCAATAACTAGACGTTTCCTGTGGTTTGCTGTACTAGTTATTAATACTTGTGCTCGCCAAGGTGATTTATTTTCTTCTATTACTTCATCAGACAGAAGTTGGGCAATCTCATTTTCTATAAATGATTTATCATCTTCAAAAACTTTCGAGATTTAATTGAGATAGGCTTGCAGTCGTTCCCAACATTTGAAAATAATGATACAGCAGGTACGGAAGCTTCAGTTACGCCACATACTTTGAATGGTTCTTTGGAACCACCAAATGAAAATTCTATAACTGAGTGTTGCTTTAGAACATCATGACCGATTACTAAATCTGCACACAAATTTTTTACAACTAGTAGTCGTATATTTCTATACATGTATTTTCCTATTTTTATATCTTCAAAACCTTGACCTTCTACTTGAGAGGTGTAATTTAAGGAAGCCATGGAAATTGTTTGTCTACAAGGAGTAATTTTCATTCTACATAATTTTGCAAAAGAGTCATTGATGAAACTAATTGAACTTCCGGTATCCAATAACGCTTCAGCTTTTGTATTATTAATTATAGCAGATACTGTTGCTTTTTTTAAAGAGGAGGGTGAAGCAGCGCTTATTTCATCATCATCAGTATTTTCATAAACGATGGTATTCACCGTCTTATTTTTACTTCTACAGACATTCGCAAAATGGCCTTTTTTGTGACATAATTGACAATCAGCGTTAAAAGCAGGACAATTTTTCCGTTGGGCGTGAATTTTCTCCCCGCAGAAATAGCATTTACGCTTGCATTTCATTTTTGCTACATTTTCATTAATGGAATTGACAGTTTCATTTTGTCGTGAATTTGATACAGGATTTACTGTTGGAGATTGAAAGCTTAGATTATTAATTTCTGCTCTTTCCATAGAGACCGCTTGATTGTATGCTTGATCAAGGGAAAGGGAATGATTTTCTAACAATCGTTGCCGTATTTTATCGGATTGTATTCCTGCTATAAAGGCATCACGAATACTATCATTTTTGTTCGTATCAGCATCAACGGCCGTATATTCACAATCTTTAGATAAAAGTTTTAAAGCCTGCATATATGTATCAATACTCTCGTTCGTACTCTGTTTTCTGGTAGCAAGAATATGTCTAGCATATACAATATTTAAAGGTTTAATATAAATTTTATCTAATGTAGTTATTGCCTCATCGAATGAGTCAACATCTGCAATATACGCATATACTGATGCCGATAAATTATTTATTAGTAATTGCAATTTTACTTGCGAATCGGATAGTTCCTTGATCGTGAAGTCCTTCACCTTAAGGAAATTTATAAACGTTATCTTCCAGTGTTCCCATTCTATTCTAGCAGTATTGGAAGTTGGTTCCACATTGAACCGCTCTGGTTTTAAGTATTTTTCCATTTTAATTTGTTAATTTAAATAGAATAAATTGTAATAAAATGCATATCCTATGATAATAGGTTTATTCTATTTAAAATTTTAGTATGTAATGACATTAATATGATGTACGTAATATAGTCATCATTTTTATTAAAACTACACTAGCGGCACGCTATGATGGCCGGTTTGACGTTTGTCCGCTCATGAAGTTCCGTATTAATTGATAACGACTTTGAAGGAAATAATTGTATTACTTTATTGACGATAGTGATGTGCAGAGATTCATAAATTTTATCGAATGTAGTTTTAGGTTTAGGACTCAAAATTTATTTATTAAATTGATTTCTAAAATGTATACAAGTGTAGAAAAATCAGTTTGCACCATTTAAGGGGTGAATGTACTTGTGAATATGAACAATTTTCACTATGTGGACAAACCTCTGAAATCGCAAAAAAATATCAGCTGTTTCATACAAAAGGTAAAATTTTTATTTTTATATGATATATACCACAACTCGGCATTTGGTTTTCTAAATTGAAAATTTTTAAAAATGGAATCTAATACGATCGTCACATAGGATCGCTGGCTAGCACAACTACTACCTCCGGCAAACTCGCGTCAATGCTCAATGCAAAACAAAGCAGTTTCGAATTGACGTTGCTTCGAAAAGTATAAACTGTCAGTGCAATGCGATTGTGATATAGTTTTGACCTGGCTTTGGATTTCAAATATTGATACTGCATTACTGTTGACCCTTGCTCGTTAATTTGGACTCTGTTCAAGCCCTTTGTTGTGGATTTCGTCGATATGACCGAACGTACGCAGAGAACTGTTCTAAATAGTCAGACACGTGAGTTCGTAATACGCCTTCGTAACTATTTCGATCGTGAAGCTCAAAATGGAGGGCCAATTTTACCTATAACGTCAGTGGTTGAACGCGTAGCTGATGCGCTTAATATTGGACAACGAACTGTTAGACGGATAACTAAAAAAAATATGGCGAGACTGACACAGAAGAAAATAAACTTCACACACCAAAAAAGAGAAAACGAGCAAAACCAGTCGTAGGCATCGATAGCTACCGACCGATGCTATCCGAAGACATGTTTACGGCTACTATTTACAGAAGGAGTATCCAACAAGAAAAAAGTTGGTGCATTCACTGAAGGAAGCTGGATTATTCTTCGGTGGGGAAAGTTCTTTAACGAAGATTTTGAAGACCATTGGATTTCGATACAAAAAATGTAACAAACGCAAAATATTGATGGAAAGATTTGATATAGCGATGGCAAGGTATACTTTTTTACGGCAAGTGAAAGAAATCAAAAATTGGCAAAATGTTGTGTTCTTGGATGAAACATGGCTTAATGCTAACCATACTGTAGGCCGTTCTTGGAACGATGACACAGCAGCATCTACTTCCAAAGTTCCTGTAGGAAAAGGATCGCGACTTATAATTTGTCACGCCGGAACCATCAACGGGTTTGTCGAAGGTTCTCTCATGGCTTTTGCGTCAAAAACCACTGGAGACTATCATGAAGACATGAATGGAGAAAAGTTTACTGAATGGTTTACCTCAATGTTGTGTAGCCTCCCTGAACCATCTATTATAATTATGGACAACGCCCCATACCACTCGATGCAAATTGACAAGCCACCTGCCCAATCCCAAAAGAAAGCTGATATCGTCGCATGGCTTCGTAAAAATGGCGTAGATGCAAACATGAATATGTTAAAAGCGGAATTAGTACGTCTTTTAAAAGAAAACAAACCAACCAAGATCCGATACGTCATTGACGAAATAGCATTAGAACATGGGCACAGAGTTATACGGTTACCGCCTTACCATTGTGAGTATAATGCGATTGAGTTGGTGTGGGCTCAAATTAAGGGATATGCTGCAAGACACAATACAGAACCCCCATTTACCACAAAAAAAATGCTAAAATTATTAGAAGAAGCTTGTGAACATGTGACTAAAGGAGACTGGGAAAAGGTTGTGAATAGAACTGTTAAATTAATAAGGGAAGATTATGAAAGAGATGTGAAAATAGATAATATTATAGAAAACGAACATATAATTATTAATGTAGGTGATGATAGCAGTGACGACAGTGAAAATAGTAGTATGGACGAATCTGATTAATTATGGCCTTTTGTGGCACCTTTTTTGGTATCTTTTGTATTCATATGTTTCTTGTGTGCATATAAAGTATGTATATTCATTTTCATTCAAATATTCAGTTCGTTCAAATAAATTAAATAAACATATACATTTTTGTTTTATTAAACCTATTTAATCAGGTACAAAAACAAAACTTAATTGTTTTTTGTTCGAGAATAAATTGACATTCCACATCACTATTGTAATGTGTCAAACCGGCCATCATAGCGTGCCGCTAGTGTAAGAAGTTTCAATATCACCACAGTCAGCTTTGAGTATTAAAATCGTCAGTGCCCGGCTTTATACTATTAAACAGTAAACTTTATAAAGATTTTCGTTATCTGTAGTGGATGAATGTACCTCGATCTTATCGTATGAGAATCCAATTTCCATTTTGTTCAATTCGATTTGTTAACATAACCGATCGCAATTTGGTATACCCACCTATCAGATAAAGTATACCTACTCTTATTAACCGTTCCGAAATGTCCATATAACCCTGTAATTGCATATTGACCCCAAGCGAAATGAGATGTTGTAGCCACGACAACGCCAATCAATTTAAGGAACCGCGCGAATGCCCAACGTACCCATTTTGGCTTAGTCAGATAATATATGGGGCTGGTTGGCAATTAGGGTTCACAGTAAAATGGTCGTTCGGAATGGCCACCACTATAAAGTTTATAACCGATCAGAGGCAAAACTTATAAAGCTTCTGCATTTTTTACCTACTTACTGGTAGGGTTGTCAGTTGTCACAGAAAGGAAAATAAAATAAAAAACGCAAAATATCTAATATTTATCCGTTTTATACATTTTTAAAACTTACAATTTTCAAACACACACGCTGCAAACTTGTTCTAATGTACCTACTTTATCATAGTCTGGAACCCCAACGACCATCAGCTCTTCGAACTATGTGCCCGCCCATTTTCACTTCAGTTTCGCGACTCGCTGAGCTATGTCGGTGACTTTGGTTCTCCTACGGGTCTCCTCATTTCTATATGTGTCTATGTATTATTGTTACTACCACAATTGAAATTGATGCAAAAATGATTTTATGCAACTTTTCTGCAATCGATTAGCTGAAAAATAGCTACCTACTCAATCAAGTCTTATTTCTGTTCGGTTATTTATTCCTGCGGCCTTTTGTGATTTGACGCGCGCCAAATGTGATTGTTATTTGGCAGCACGTTTGAATTCGGGACACAATTTGGCGGGACTATGTTCAGTAAAATGCACTGAGTATAATTATCTATATCCATAGATACTACACTATATACCAGTCTATCTCTATAGTAGGTACGTCAAATGCGTCAACATCAACAATGTGTGAACGCTGAATATTTAATCTAATAATGTTCTGTGATTTAATCACTCTTTATGTAAATAGAAAATCATCCAGCAATAAATTAATATAGAGACATGTAAAACTATTTTGTAATTATAAAAATACATATTCAGAAAGTTGTAGAAGAATACTCGATTTTCACAATGCCACCGAAGGGTAAAGGTAAGGGTAAGGACGCAGCGGCGGGGGCAGCGGCGAAAGCCATGATGGCGGCGGCAGCTGGCCCCGCCCCGAAACCCAAAAAGCCTCCACCACCACCTGCGTGCTTTAATCAAGAGGATTTAGCAAAATTTAAAGAGATGTTTAAAGCATTTGATGAAGATAACATAGACAAGGTACTAATAAGTGAAATTAAATCCTTGTCCAAATCCAAAAGTATTATTTTTGATTTACTAATCATCAATTAATTTATTAATGTTTAAAAATATAGCCCCTCCGCGCAAGTAGAAGAGCCTGTAGAAGTCTATGCAAGAGATCTTTGTCGTTTGTTTGTGGACATGTATCGGTTACTAAAAGAGAAAAAGAATGATAGAGATATTATATAGTTGTATAATTATAATGTACTAGCTGACCCAGCGAACTTCGTATCGCCAACAAAAATATTTAGAGGTTGGTCACCCTTATCATTTAGGGGTATGAAAAATAGATGTTGGCCGATTCTCACACCTATCCGATATGCCCACAAAATTTTATAAAAATCGGTCCAGCCGTTTCGGAGGAGTTTGGTAAAAAACACCGCGACACGAGAATTTTATATATTAGATTAGGTATTGTTTAATTATAATGTATGTAGTGTACGAGTACGTACCACGATAATTGTTTTGAGATTGTCGATATTTCGATCCAGTTGCATGGACCCTGGTCACGACGGGACTGATTTGTTAATTATGTCATTAAACCACGAAATAAGTTTAATAAAATCTTTATGTAGTTGTAATTTATACATTTCATCATCATCTTCATCGACCCATCAACGGCTCACTACTGAGTGCAGGTCTGCTCTCAGAAAACTCAATGCGAATTGGCAGACTTCACACACCTTCAAGAACATTATCGAAAACGCTCAAGTGTGCAGGTTTCCTCACGATGTTTTCCTTCACCGTTAAAGCATGTGATATTTAATTTCTTAAACGCACATAATTTCAAAAAGTCAGTGGTGCTAGTGGGTTAGGACCCCCTCGAATAGGAGACTACAATCCTAAACCACTAGGCTATCACTGCTTCATTTAACATTTATTTATACATTTAACTTTATACTTAATTATTTATAGGTGCCATTAGAAGCGATTCCAGTAATGTTACGAAAATTAGGATTCAATCCAAAAGGTGCGGAGATAAAGGAACTTTTCAAACTTTTTCTTGAGGATGAATTTGTCGACACTGTGGAATACCACGAATGGTTGTTCATGATCGAAGCAAAGATGAATTGGGGCGATGATTTTGAGCTGGCTGTAACAAAAGCATTCGCCGATTTAGGGCACGATGATGAAACAACGGGAAAAGTTGATTTTGAACTTCTGCGGGAAGAACTAATGCAATGGGGCGAGCCTTTAACAGAGATCGAGTTCGTTGATTTTATCAAACTAGCTATGAAAGACAAAACGTACAACCCTGAGGATGGTACATTTAATTATGTCAAGTTTATTGAGAACATGAACGCTAAAGATGAGAGATATATCCAGGAGCCGATCAATTTCTTCAAATTGGACCAAAAGACGCTTGCTGCGATGGCTATGAAGAAGGCCCAAGAGGAGAGAGAGGAACAGGAAAGGAAAGAGGCTGAAAAACGAGCTCGAGAAGAAGCGAAACGGCAGAGGATGATTGCTGAAGGTTTAATACCACCAGATTAAGACTAAGGGAGGAAAAATACACTACGGTTGCGTCAGTGTTACTTTTTGAATTCATTTGCTCCAGAGAACCCTGTAGTTTGTACCGATTACAAAGGATTTCCAGTATTTCTTTATTTTCGTTAGTGATAAATTTACGCTAACTTCGGTCGTTTGTGTTCTTTTTATTAAAATTATTTTAGTGCGTACTTATCTACAGATTAGATGCAAAACATTGTACAGGTATTTAAAAAAAATTGATTCAACATGACGTGTCTTTAATTCTTATCCAATTTTTGCTGGTCAGAATATTGGACGGTCGTATAAGTACAGGAAGTATTAGAGGCCGGTGGATTGATGGAGTAGAAAAGGGCATGAGAATTTTAGGTTCGGACTCGCGCTGTAGAAGTTTGCTTGACCAAACCAAGACCCACACAGGGCTGTAAAGCTCTGGAGGCCATGAAGACGGGAAAAAATTAATGATAAAGATCGTTTTCACCGACGCGCGTCAGTGGGTGGTAACGTCACCCACGAACATAATGAATTTATTTTGGGCGTTTGTCGTGCTCCGAAGCTTATATTACAAGGTTCAATTTTCCGCCCGCTTCTTTATGATTACGTCGTGAGGGGTCTTGATTCAATCATTACAGCGCTAACTCAGCACGAGGGCGAGTTAATGATGTGTGAAATTGGCGTAATCATGCCTTGTTGGATTATATATTTGATGACTTCCCTGGACCAGTGGTGACCGCTTTGGTCATATGACTGGGAGGTCTCGGGTTCGATTTCCGGCGGTCAATTTGGGAATTTACAATTTATGAATTGTCTCTCGTCTGGTCTGGTCTGGTGGGAGGCTGGAGGAGGTAGAAACCGATTAGGGGTAAGGTTGAATGTTCACTGCCCGTTGCACTGCAGTTAGCCCGCTACCATCTTAGACTACATCTTCACTTACCACCAGGCGATATCGCAGTCATAGACTTGTCATCGAATAAAAAAAATCGTCTGTGTGGATTTAGGTTCTATGGAAAATTCTGTGGGAGCTTCATGTTTTTGAGGGAGTAAATTACCCACCTAGATCTCTCCTTATATACATAATATAAATAAGTCGGTCACGGGAGGAGCCTATGATATTCCTTGAAAATGATCCTCTCTAGCTACCTGTGGAAGACCGTTTAGATATCGCAGGCAAGGCAAGGTATGCTTCTCTGACTTTTTGGAGTTATGTGTGTGTTATGCAATTATTCTTATACCTATTATATTTATTACGACTTGAGTTATGTTGCCTACATAAGAGCGATAAAAGTTAATAGTAGTTTTCGCACCTTTTTACAAGCTTTTATTTAACTTGCAATGTTTGTTTGGGTCAAATCTTGCAAGATGAATTATACCCACTTCCCGGTTTCTGATCGAGCTGAAATTTTGCATGATACGTGTCATCAATATTATTGTGACATGGAGCTGATCTGATGATGGAGACGGAAGATGGATATCGGAACTCTGTAATAAAACGACGTAACCCCATCGAGTTTGGGCTCGTTTGATTCGTCATAACAAGTACTCTGATCCTAGATGATATCCAGAGTCTAATGATGTAGCTACTAAAAGCTTGCATTTAAAAATAAAATTTTTAATTTACACTTGTTCTCTATCAAAATCTAGGTCAATCATAATAAAACTATATAAGTATCCTATTCTATTCTCACAAGTTGCATTTGATAAATCGGCTTGGCATCCAGCTGCCCACTAGATAGTGTAAAAAACTTATTACAATGTAAATAGCTTCATAATAATATTGTAAAATGATTATTTCAAGTCTCTGGTCTCTAGACCCTAACGTTTTTCTTAACATTTCTCATTTCTTCTGCTAGTCGTATGCCTGTAGTTCAAAGTATCATACGGTCCATAAAACGCATATTCACATTTGCATTAAGCACCACTCTGCATAATTCTCATCTAGCGGAGTAATGGGGCGGAGCTAATGCGATTTTTTCACGTTACGCCTAATTTATGTGCGGATTATGAAAGACGGACATAAATTATGTAGGGCGTGAAATTATCTTTACATTCGTTTTCATAGCGCATAAGAATTTCATTTTAGAATTTTACTCTCTTTTTCACAGTTTAAGTATCAATTCAAACCGCGTTGAAGAGAGGTTGGTATCAATTCGACACGTTTGTAGGTATGTATGTAACATTATTGGAACAGCAAAATATTCATCTATATATATAAAAGAAAGTGGTGTTAGTTACACTATTTATAACTCAAGAACGGATGAACCGATTTGGCTGAAAATTGGTGGAGAGGTAGCTTAAAACCAGGAGACGGACATAGGATACTTTTTATCCCGTTCGACCGCGTTTCCGTCATGTCACTATAAAACGTGGTATAAGAAAAACGCATCTGACATGGAATAACAAAAACGCAAATGACAGTGGAATAACAAAACGTAAATGACAGCTAAACGTAATTTTGTCTTTGGTTAAGTATGGTAAAAAATTTGACAATTATAAAAAGTGTTATATTAAAGCATTACTGATATTATAAATGCGAAAGTGTGTTTGTTTGTCCTTCAATCACGTCGCAACAGAACAGCGGATTGATGCGATTTTTTGCATGGGTATAGTAATGAATGTAGGAGTGGTTCCTCAGATCGGGAGAGCTACTTTTTATATCGGATAATGAAAGAGTTCCCGCGGGATTTTTAAAAACTACATCCATGCGGACGAAGTCGCGGGCATCAGCTAGTAATATCATATTATTAACGCTTCCAAATAAATGTACAAAATTTTATAGGTGTAGGTATGCACGTGCAACATACATAGTGTTTGTTTGTCCATGCATTTCTCCGAAACTATTAATCGGATTGTGATCATTCTTTTTTTATTTGCTTACTTTTACTTTTGCTTTAACTAAAATTATATCCTACTAATGTTATGTGTGAAAGTTTGTGAGAATGGATGTATGTTTGTTACTCCTTCACTGGGAATGCAGATGGCTCATACCCAGGATACCACATAGGCTAAATTTTATCCCGGAAAATTCCCGCGGGAATCAAAAACCCTTACATCTGCGCGGACAAAGTCGCGGGCTCATCACTACTAATGTCTACTACTACCGTACTTTCGGAGGGGAGTTTAGTAGTAGTAGGCTCTCGTATAATATGTAGTATAATAAGTAGTTCGTATTCTTTGCCAACGGTTTTCTATCAAATCAAAGTCAAAGTAATGAAGTCGGCTCGATAGTCGATTAAGTTCAACGTGGCTGTTAACTCAATTTAACAGCAATTAAGCGAGCGCTGTGCATGCCGAGACCTGTTAAAGCATTGATAGAGTTATCAATTAAGTAATTATTTATGCATTAGGCACATTATAGAGCCATCGATATAAAGCTCATTTTTATGAATTTCAGAAGAGATTTTCATTCAAATAATCTTTTACAGTGCTTTTGAATCGTCAAGTGAATTTACCATGGGTATGTACAATTATTGCCTTTCTTTGTCCAGTTGATATTGAGACATTACGGTATAAAACTGCCCTTTTGGATTTTTTTATAACCACTGTACTTCTTTTTCCAAATCCAACTTGACTGGGCAGCGTTCAGGAAGCTTCGAGATGTCTTCTCGTCCAAATGCCTCAGTTTCTGAAGACGCAAGCATTCGAACAGTGAGCGTGCTAGCGATAACTTATGGATCCGAAAAATAGGTAATTCATTATGGGCCTATGCGTGAGGTGCCGGGTTCAAATCCCGGACGAGCCCCCGGAAGCAGTGATAGCCTAGTGGTTAGGACTGAAGTCTCCTATTCGGGCGGTCGCAGGTTCGATCCCGGGTACGCACCTCTGACTTTTCGGAGTCAAGTGCGTTTAAGCAATTAAATATCACTTGCTTGAACGGTGAAGAAAAACATCGTGAGGAAACCTGCACATCTGAGAGTTCTTCATAATGTTCTCGAAGGTGTGTGAAGTCCGCCAATTCGCATTGGGCCAGCGTGGTGGACTATGGCCTATAGCCCTTCTCTGAGAGGAGACCTGCTCTCAGTAGTGTTGATGGATTGCTAATGATGAAAAATGATGATTATGGGCCTCAAAAAAAGGCGGGCCAGAGTCAAGACGTGTCGTGTCGCGAAACTGAAGTGACAATTTCGAATTGACGTTTGGGGCGCCAAGCTGTGCCAACTGTGGAGGTTTGATGGAGATAGACGGACGATCTTAAGTGAGTCACTGGCAGCCGCTAGACACAAGCGGTACAAGACCGTGTACTGTGGAGATCCTTAATTATTAATTTATTAATTAAGCAAATATTTTTTTTGGGCGTAAGCGCACTGAACTCTTTTTATTTATATACTCAAGTCTATTGTCTTTATTTATTTAGGGGCTTTTATGCCTTGGTACACGCAAGCCCTGTTATAATCTTAATACAATTATGTCTACAACAACAGAATTAATCAAAATTATGAAAACTAAAACAATTACAATTACAGATTAAAAAAAAAAATATGCTAACAATCAAATTATCATCGGAACAGACTGTCACATAAGTTACTGTACGGAAAGCAGATAATAAAATGCTTTGATTATATAATCAAAGATAAAATGATTTGAATATTAATTTTTATTGAGAGCTTATTAAATCAAATTAGACTTATGAATTTGAACAGAGTTATAGCATATTTAGATGCTGGATAAGCAAGTATGTTTTCAAATCCATAAGGCTTACATTCTACAATTTCTTTACGCCCCGACTGAAATCGGACACATATTCCATTAGAATAGAATGGAATAGAATAGAAATGTTTTTTATTCAAATAAATTAAAGGTGATGAACATCCTCGATTAGATTCCGTAATTTTCGTCGAACAATTTGTTCAAAGGCATGTATGTGTCCGGATCTCAGTCTGTGAACAATAACAATTAACCTCCAACCAATCTTAACATTCAAGAACCAAGGTATATGAAGAGGCGGAGGCTGTATGGTTCTGTACCAAATTCCTTTTTCCACAGATTTACATTGAAAGTGTTCTACCCATAATTCCTTGCATTATGTACTTTGATAAGACTTCAGTGTATTAAGTATTTAAAACAGTTGTGGACAAATAGTAGTAGTAGGTAGGAACTTAGGTACAGTTTGGACAGAGGTTTCATGCGTTACAATAAATATAATATTATTTATAATATATTATTATATAATATTATATATAATTGAACCTGCGTCATCAAACCTCATATAAAAATAAGTACCTTAAAATCGCTATCTGGCTTAGTTCTGAATCTAGACAAACAAAAATAGAAATGGGCGTAATTCCTTTGTAAGGAGAGGCAAGTAGGTAAGAAAATGTAGCCGAAGATATTTTTCGAATATAATATAATAGCAGGAAATAGGTATACTATATTCGAGATTCCCATAAATACATTTATAAAGACTCCTAAGGTACTCGTAAGGTCCCTTAGGTACGAGTACATAAGGAGTATAATCGATAGGAATAGCTATAGATATAACCAAGAATAGAATAAGAAGAAATCTTATTTCAGTTCAGTTAGATACATCGAAAAAGATTCCCGTGTAGACAGCAAAACTATCGCGATGTGAATAACGTATCCTTTCCCGATAAGAAATTCTAGACATTCTGAGAATTTATGAACCTCTGCTTGAGTATAAAATAGAAAAATATGTTATAAATAGATAAAATATTGCTACACAAAAGATATAATATCGTTGGAAATCCTTTATGAATAAATAAATAAATAATTAAACGCAAGCGTGTATATTCACCGCCAAACTGACTTTCCGAAATATATCCGTACCGGTCACTGATAGTATTGATCTTCTTGGTATAAATGTCTCGTCAAATCTTAACTTTGGACGATGACTCGAATCCAAGGCAAAACTCCTGGCAAGGAACTTGTTATCCTCAATAAGGTCAAGCGCTACTTCACGCCGGAACAGCTTGTTACCTTGTATCAAGCACAAGTTCGATCGTGCATGGAGTAGTACTGCAGCCATTTATGGGACGGCTCTGCCAAGTACCAGCTTGCTGCATTGGTTTCAGTGGATAGACGCGCCAGAAGACTCATTCGCGACGAATCGCTAACTAACTCCAAACTTCAAAGTCTGGAATATCGGCGCAAGGTTCCCTGTCTGTCGGTATTCTACAGGATATATATCGGAGAGTGTGCTCAAGAACTATTGGAACTAGTTCCTCCATCACCCTTCTAGCATCGAACCGCAAGGCATCGCTCGAATCTGCACCGCTATACGTGGTCGAAATTTCACGATCCCGCACTAAGCGCTTTGCCTCCTAATTTTTAATACGCACTGCTAAAATTTAGAATGCCCTTGCGGCTTCCGTTTTTTCCAACTGTCTATAACTTGGGTACCCTTAAATCAAGAGTGAATAGGCATCTTCTAGGCAAGCGCGCTCCATCTTAGGCTGCATCTTCACTTACCATCAGGTGAGATTGCAGTCAAGCGTATAAAAAAAAAAATTAATTTACGATTCTTTCACCAAACTTTCTTCAAACGCCGGCTTAGACGTACCTACCTACTATGAATTAATTATTACCACAATGTACTAAACTAGCGGCACGCTATGATGGCCGGTTTGACACATTACAATAGTGATGTGGAATGTCAATTTATTCTCGAACAAAAAACAATTAAGTTTTGTTTTTGTACCTGATTAAATAGGTTTAATAAAACAAAAATGTATATGTTTATTTAATTTATTTGAACGAACTGAATATTTGAATGAAAATGAATATACATACTTTATATGCACACAAGAAACATATGAATACAAAAGATACCAAAAAAGGTGCCACAAAAGGCCATAATTAATCAGATTTGTCCATACTACTATTTTCACTGTCGTCACTGCTATCATCACCTACATTAATAATTATATGTTCGTTTTCTATAATATTATCTATTTTCACATCTCTTTCATAATCTTCCCTTATTAATTTAACAGTTCTATTCACAACCTTTTCCCAGTCTCCTTTAGTCACATGTTCACAAGCTTCTTCTAATAATTTTAGCATTTTTTTTGTGGTAAATGGGGGTTCTGTATTGTGTCTTGCAGCATATCCCTTAATTTGAGCCCACACCAACTCAATCGCATTATACTCACAATGGTAAGGCGGTAACCGTATAACTCTGTGCCCATGTTCTAATGCTATTTTGTCAATGACGTATCGGATCTTGGTTGGTTTGTTTTCTTTTAAAAGACGTACTAATTCCGCTTTTAACATATTCATGTTTGCATCTACGCCATTTTTACGAAGCCATGCGACGATATCAGCTTTCTTTTGGGATTGGGCAGGTGGCTTGTCAATTTGCATCGAGTGGTATGGGGCGTTGTCCATAATTATAATAGATGGTTCAGGGAGGCTACACAACATTGAGGTAAACCATTCAGTAAACTTTTCTCCATTCATGTCTTCATGATAGTCTCCAGTGGTTTTTGACGCAAAAGCCATGAGAGAACCTTCGACAAACCCGTTGATGGTTCCGGCGTGACAAATTATAAGTCGCGATCCTTTTCCTACAGGAACTTTGGAAGTAGATGCTGCTGTGTCATCGTTCCAAGAACGGCCTACAGTATGGTTAGCATTAAGCCATGTTTCATCCAAGAACACAACATTTTGCCAATTTTTGATTTCTTTCACTTGCCGTAAAAAAGTATACCTTGCCATCGCTATATCAAATCTTTCCATCAATATTTTGCGTTTGTTACATTTTTTGTATCGAAATCCAATGGTCTTCAAAATCTTCGTTAAAGAACTTTCCCCACCGAAGAATAATCCAGCTTCCTTCAGTGAATGCACCAACTTTTTTCTTGTTGGATACTCCTTCTGTAAATAGTAGCCGTAAACATGTCTTCGGATAGCATCGGCATCAAAGCTATCGATGCCTACGACTGGTTTTGCTCGTTTTCTCTTTTTTGGTGTGTGAAGTTTATTTTCTTCTGTGCCAGTCTCGCCATATTTTTTTTTAGTTATCCGTCTAACAGTTCGTTGTCCAATATTAAGCGCATCAGCTACGCGTTCAACCACTGACGTTATAGGTAAAATTGGCCCTCCATTTTGAGCTTCACGATCGAAATAGTTACGAAGGCGTATTACGAACTCACGTGTCTGACTATTTAGAACAGTTCTCTGCGTACGTTCGGTCATATCGACGAAATCCACAACAAAGGGCTTGAACAGAGTCCAAATTAACGAGCAAGGGTCAACAGTAATGCAGTATCAATATTTGAAATCCAAAGCCAGGTCAAAACTATATCACAATCGCATTGCACTGACAGTTTATACTTTTCGAAGCAACGTCAATTCGAAACTGCTTTGTTTTGCATTGAGCATTGACGCGAGTTTGCCGGAGGTAGTAGTTGTGCTAGCCAGCGATCCTATGTGACGATCGTATTAGATTCCATTTTTTAAAAATTTTCAATTTAGAAAACCAAATGCCGAGTTGTGGTATATATCATATAAAAATAAAAATTTTACCTTTTGTATGAAACAGCTGATATTTTTTTGCGATTTCAGAGGTTTGTCCACATAGTGAAAATTGTTCATATTCACAAGTACATTCACCCCTTAAATGGTGCAAACTGATTTTTCTACACTTGTATACATTTTAGAAATCAATTTAATAAATAAATTTTGAGTCCTAAACCTAAAACTACATTCGATAAAATTTATGAATCTCTGCACATCACTATCGTCAATAAAGTAATACAATTATTTCCTTCAAAGTCGTTATCAATTAATACGGAACTTCATGAGCGGACAAACGTCAAACCGGCCATCATAACGTGCCGCTAGTTTAGTACGCCGACGCGTACGGTATCTATGAGTATCTATTAGACGCTTAGCGACTACCTATCATGAATCTATGGAAAATATTAGATTCATTATTTTTATGAACGACATGTTTTGATCAATAATAATAAATAATACTTACCTGAATTTTCCCCTTACCGCCTCACGAGTACCTAATCCTTTTCTTAAATCTTTTCTCATGTTTTTTTTGTCCTAAGATTAATTATTCATAATAATATTAGGTCTTTACCTATGAAATTGCCTTTCTTCAGTACTGGTCATTTCAAATAAAAAAAAGTTTGTAATGGCTCTGTATTCTAAATTCAAATTAATTTTGTTTTAAAACCATGATATTCTCTTTACAAATTCAATTCCCGAGAGGCAGTACAAAATGCCTTTGAAAGGTTTGTTGCCTCCCGTCCAGCTGATTTTTACAAGAAGGGCATCAATAAACTGCCAATGCGTTGGCAAAGATGCGTCGATTGCATGGGTGATTACTTTGAATAACAGAAATAAAAAAGTTTAAAAAATAAGTACTTTCACTTATTGCATACAAAACGGCAATTTCATAGGTAAACATTATATTATTAATAGGCATTATTTATAGGCATAATGGCTAATTTTATCTACAGGTACACAAAAGAATATCATTTTATTTATAATTAATTGGTAAAGCCTTGTATTAGCTGACGGATGCGACTCAAGCCCACGAGGTCCCCCTTGACTTGTTGAACGGGCCTTAGCTGGGATACTTCCGGTTAAAAGATTACCACCGGGTACGTGATCCTCCCCATGCCCTACCCGGGGGAGGCCAGACCTCAATACCCGTACCTACATCCGCTTGGTTTTTTGACGTGATAACGGCTTATAAATCGATGAACACCGGCTGCACGCACGAAAAAGTGTCACGTTCGTCACATCACGTCACGAACAAGCGATAGAGTCACGATCGACCCAAGCGTTGGCTTGTGACTAGAGAAAATTCTAATTTTCAATTAACTCCTTCTTTGTATTATACAAAACTAGTTGATGCCCGCGACTTTGTACGCGTGGATTTAGTTTTTAAAGTCCCTCGGGAACTCTTACTTACATCACGTAAAACTATCGTCCGTAAACCGACTTTACAGACAACCAATTTTTTTATTGCAAGATAGGAAAACCATGCCTAAAAGCAATGATAAGGATGCAGCGCGCTTGCCTAGAAAATGCATACCTACGTATTTAGTCATCTTGAAGGAGCTCGACATATATGGGTCAGAAAACACGGACGCCGGGGTAGCGTTTCAGACTATAGCGGTTCGAATTCGTTTCAGAAACTTTGAACTAAAGCGTTTCGTGCGAGTATGCCTTACCCCTTCCAAGCTAGCTCGCTTCTATCTTCAGGTGAGTTTGCATTCAATTGTTTGAGCTCAGGTAGGTATTCAGGTTTTTGTCATCGAAAAAAAAACATTTCTGAGCTCTTACAAATCTTAATCCATCAAACTAGTCACATTTGGCAGCAAAAGCTTTATCTTTTGTAGACGTGCATTATCGGCGCTGGCGTATTCTCTTTGAAATGGCAGACAAAATTGCTCGGCTTTTGTAGTGCTGTTATTGAAGGCAAAATTCAAACTAGAAAACTGCTGTGGAGGGAAAAATCCTTCTTAATACCTATTATTTTTTTTATTATTAGTTTGTTTGTTTATTGGTCTGTCCAATGTCCATTAATCAAGCAGATTCAAGTATAGTTGAGGACCTGGAGAGTCATATAAGCTACTTTCTATCCCGGAAAATCAACGAGTTCCCGCTGGATTTTAAAAACTACTTAAATCCACACGGACGAAGCCGCGGGCATCAGATAGGTATAATAATAGATTTTATTGAAGACAAAAAATGTAGTATACGCATAAATAATGACAATGAAACAGTTATACCTACTTCCGAGGAATGAAAAACAAGTAGTTGTATGTGTTTTATTTACAACTTCCTTTGTCAATTTCTGAGTTCCCGAAGCATAATAATGTGATCGCGATTAACTCTGAAGTGTGATAGGTATTTGTCACAAAAAGTATTGGAAAGTGATTGGAAGTCAAGTTATTGACATTCGAGTGCGCTCTTCTCAACAAAATAATAAATCGCGAGCAGTGACAAATACAGAACTTAAGAATTAATGCCTTTGATTGAATCTGATTGGATTCCCTTCACCGATTTCACTAGGATTTTCAAGAAAGATCTTCCTTATATTGCAAGCTTTTTACAAGCTTTCTTTGTTCTTGCGTTCGTTTTTTCTAGTTGGTTGGCTTGGTACTTTGAAATATTTGATCGACTTTACGGATAGGTCTTCCTCTTCTTTATCAACGATAGACGTCCACTGCTGAACATAGGTCACTTACATGAACTTTCACAGGACTAGGTCTTGCGCTACCTGTATCCAGCGGCTCCCTGCGACTCGTCTAATGTCAGTCCATCAAATGGGGGCCAGGGTCAGAAATAGCGAGGCTGCCGGGAACTATAATATCTATAATGACTGCGCTGGAACTGGATACAAATACTACCTACTATCTATGCGTGTAAGGATGATTGATAATGGAGAAGAGGAGTGGTGTTCAATGTTCATGTTATTTATAGTTTGTTGTTAGTGATGTACACGTTGATTTATAATTATGCATCGTAACGTTTTAAGAAACTTCTTCCTAAATCTAATCTTTATAGTTATTATAGCAAAAAAGTTATGTTCAAAAAACTTTTTCATTTTCGTTTTTCGCTGCTCCTGAAAAGTCGTGTTTTGTTCTTTACGTCCTTTGTAATCCAAGGTTTCGATATACTTACTCGTAAAACAAAGATCAAAACTAATATCTACAGAGGAATAAAAAATTAAACCCGTCTATAAATGACGTTCTGGGCACATGGCAGGGTTTCCTCGCATAATGGCTGGGTGATGGGTTGAGATAGTGGGCCGACATTGATGGATTGAGATGATGAAAAGTCATCATCATCATCATCATCAGCAACCCATCAACGGCTCACTACAGAGCGCATGTCTCCTCTCAGAGAAGGGATATAGGCCATAGACCACTTCGCTAGCTCAATGCAAATTGGCGGACTTCACACACCTTTGAGAACATTATGAAGAACTCTCAGGTGTGCAGGTTTCCTCGCGATGTTTTCCTTAACCGTTGAAGTTTGTGATATTTAATTTCTTAAACGCACTTAACTTAGAAAAGCCAGAGGTGCGTACCCGGGATCGAACCTGCGACACACGGAATAGGAGACCGCAGTACTAACCACTAGGCTATCACTGCTTTAATTGATAAATAATAATTCTTATCTAAGTTAAGACTGCCGAGCAAAGAAAATTATAATTATGTAGTAAGAAAAATAAATAAACTAAGTAAATAAATTATTATTAGCTACAAAAATGTTCGAGTAAAGTTTTGGCAAAAGTATTTTAACTTTTTATCAAGTTAATAGGTAGGTAAGTATTTAAAAGTTTCATAATTTACAAGTTTTCAATTTTGTTGGCAGATAATAATAATTTTAACATAAACCGCCAGAAATTATTTAAGGGTCGAAGCAGATTAACTAAATGGAATTAATGACCTAAGTAATTTTAGAGTTTTTAGGCCATCGAGTTTACATTAATGTTTGTGTAATGTATTAATGTATCTACCTACTCTTTTACAATTTACAGGTAATTTTCGTCTCTTATAAAATAAGGGAATTATCTAGTTTATCTAGTAGGAATTATCTAGATTTATAGTCGTTATAAAGCAAATCAGTATTATTGCATTGGGTTACCCACGGTTAGCTACCAGTGGGTTTAAAGTTCCGAATTTCCGAAAAACTCTAAACTGCGCGGACGTTATATTGTGAGCAACAGCTAAGAGCATGTCATAGCTTCAAAATCCTACTAATGGGCAACGGCCCTTGTCAAAATAATAAGAGTGAGATTATCATAAGATATTTGGGTCTAGGAATTTGCTCTAACTTCTTCGAAAACTCAAACGTTACAGACTGGAACGTTAATTACGGTTCATGCATCCTTGTTCACACTAATTTTAAAGTACTTTGACTGAAGCGCACTCATGCGGACCTCCTTGAAACTGGAGTCAAAGGGTTCAAAGCAGTTCAAAGGAGAATGCTTCACATCAGTGTGTAGAGTAGCCACGTTTAGCGATGTTAACGATGTAGGGTTATAAAATTCACGCTTAAGGCTGGAACCACATCTACGCGCATCGATTAGCATTTTGTCCATACAAAACTGTCATTTTTCATAGAGTCGTGTACGCAGTTTTGTATGGACAAAATGCGAATCGATTCGCACAGATGTGGTTCCAGCCTTGCTCATACAAACCTCTATAGTCTATGGATATTTTTTAGTAAAGATAATCTGGTAAGTGTCAATTTCACCATCGCCGAGTAATCGACGATTTTAGATGCTTTTACAGATTTACAGTAAAATTACTGCCAGATTGTAGCTATACATAATCGACTTTTCAGATTAACGGTATTCGGCAATGGTAAATCGTTTTAGTTTCTGTTAGACTAATTTTTGCCCACGTGGACGTGCCTTCATCGAAGCAAGATATGTAAATCATAATAACAAATAATTATTCATATTTAGTCATTGCAATGCAGCTCTCAGAGTATGTATTATAATATTATGTTGATTTTTAGGGTTCCGTACCCAAAGGGTGCCAACGGGACCCTATTACTAAGCCTCCTCTGTCCGTCCGTCCGTCCGTGCGTCTGTCTCTCCATCTGTGAGCGGGCTGTATCTCGTAAACCGTAATAGGTAGACAGTTGAAATTTTCACAGAGTGTGTATTTCTATTGCCGCTATTACAAAAAATAATAAAATAAAATTAAATTAAAAAATAAAGGGGGCTTCTATACATGAAATAGGAGACGAAATAAAATTTTATTTTTTCACCCTGGCTAGAGCTCATTAAGTGGATTTCAAATATATTTTTCATTATTATTTAGCTTCAAAAATGAAGAAATGGGGGAGCCGTCAAAGTTGTCGTTTTTAGACCATTTTTGTTACGGGGTCTATCTCAAAAACTAAACTAGTTAGGAATTTGAAATTTCTGTATTTTATGTACTATATAGTTTATAGTACAGTTAAGTATATGTAAACCACAAATAGAATAAACACCGATTTTACCGGTTCGTAAGTAACGAGTATTTATTCCCCATACGCAAATTTTGGTACTATCTAAGAACTAAGATATCTAAATAATTGTATCTAGTTTAAAAAAAGTGATTTGGTCATATGTACGGAACCCTAATAGAGCGAGGCCATATATTCGCACTTGGCCGATTTAAAAAAGTAGTCTTACAAAGTTAAAATAAGCCAAAAGTCCACGATCATACAGCCTGTTTAGTGTACAATCATTTGGATACTCTTATCAGTATCTATTAATATATTTTTTATAAATTCCCAGCGCATTATACTAATATAAATTATATTATTATATTGTGATTAATGAAAGGTGTCTTTTAAAAAAGTTTCATTAAGTAAACTAATGCCAATGGATGATCAAATCCACTTGTTCGCTCACAATGGACAGCAACGAAGCTCCACCCTTTGAAATCAACATTATTTCCAACAAATACCTATTTTCTCGCAGTGCTCGTCGCTTGTGACCGAAATATTAATTCTTCTCGCACTTCTGTACTACACAAAATGAAAAAACTTTGCCAATAAATGTGCCTTACATTTGATATAGACTGTAAGGTCTTACTAAGTTTGTAACGACCACTTTTTGATATTTTTTTTCATTATTTCTATTTTCTCCATGGAAAATTAGACTACTGTTAGTATAAGTTTTTTTAATTACAAAACCAGGTTTTATAACAACTTATGTAACACCATGGAAGTAGTACGTAGTCGTAATTCCTCCATGTGTAACATAGACTGCCGTAAAAATTTTATCCATTTTAAAATTGGAAAAACCAATCAGAAGTTCCACACAACTTTGATAAAAGGCACTGGGACGCAGGTGTTACCTACATTTTTTGTACGCAATTTGTAAAATTCGTAATGGGATGGCAAATTATCATATTTATCATATTTATTTTGCCATTTTCAGCGCAGGCCCGTAGGACCCACGGGGCGGAGTGTAAGGTAGGTATTACAAAAATAACAAAACTTTTGATATAAACTCGTGTAGCTGTAAGTTAATTAAATAACGTCCTTATACGCTGCGGGTTACGTTGAGGGTTTGTTTTTTTTATTTAATGTTTTTTATTACAATAAATTTTTACAAGTGCTTTTGAATCTAGCAATGTGAGTCTAGCACTGGTTCGGAATGCCCTTCCTGCCCAACCAACCAACAAGAAACTCGGCAGAACGCTCTTTTCAAAACAAGTTTACAATAGGTATTAAGTAGGTATGCTATGTATGCAGTGTTTCCACAATGAGGGGAAGTTCCAAAAAATGCTTTACAATTCAATACATGTTGAGACGGGCAGGCAGTAAGTAGTAGTAGTAAAGTATCCCCGCCAGTGGCACCCGTTCACGAGCATGATGCATGACCCAGCCGTTGCTTCGCTCAACCTTTGGCTTTGAGGGAACGTAACAACTCGCACCACCATAATGGTGCGGACTGAAAAAATGAAAGGTCGCAGGTTCGATCTCCACTCGTTGCACTATTGCTGTATCCACTCCTAACACATAGCTTTCCGCTTATTTGGAGGGGAGAGATAATTAAGCAGTTTGAGCTCATGCACTTTTTCACCTTGGAGCTTGGTTCTCTTTCAGATTTCTTGGAAAACTCTTAGCAGCATCATTTCAATCCATTGCTGACCCACTTCTGTGCACAGATTTCCTCTCGAACGAGAAGTTGTATAGCGTAAATCATCCTAATTAGCACTAAAATTGCGCTCATTTTCATTCTATACATGCATCTTGCACGAAACTAGTGGCAATTTATGTAGCGTATACTTCCAAGCTGATAAATTGCCTAATTAACCATAAAGTTCAACGAGTGAAAGCTTAAACATGCCTGGACGAATGCCAGAGTACCCTAGTATGCCGCTTTGTACGTAATTTTCTACTTAAAAACGCGGATTGCCTGATTTTCTTGTGCAATTCTACCGAAGCGTGTGTTGCATAAGGACCAAAAAGGGCTTTAAAAAGCAAGGAAGGATATTTCTTTCGTTGTTGCCTTGGTGGGAATTACACAGTCATGAGCTTTTCATTAGATTTAGTTTCATTTATTTTAATTTTATCATATTTATTTATATACTCATTAATAAAATCACCTGATATGGCAAATAATCTTAAAAAATCCTGAAACATTTTGAATACTCTAAAGGTATATACCTACCTACTATGAGAGACCACTAAAAATTGTTTCAAAGGAAAAATGTCTCAAGAGAATCCAGACTTCTACTTCCATTGGTTTTATTATGAATGGCGCATAAAATAGAATTTTTCTCACCTTGCGCCGTTATTGCACTCATTTGTTGTACGGGATCGCTTTAAAACATCTCATTTTTCTTAGTTTCCACTAATAACTTTAAACGTGATACTGCAATCTAAAAATGTACTTATTGCTACTAAAGAATAGAGTTTTACCACGCTGTATGGCTTGTTTTATCAATGATAAAATCATTTAAAATTGCAGTTTTAAAACTATAAAACTTTGTAAATTCATAGTCACATTACTCAGTGAGCTGTAAGAAAAGTCTAAGGCGACGTTTTCGCATAGGCGAATCGCCGCGCGGTGCGCGGTTCGGCGTGTTGCGCGAGCCGTCGCGTCGCGCGATAAGGCCAAGGTATGAGCTCTGTGGTATGAGGGCGACAGAGAGCGAGCGAGCGACGCAACGCGCGTCGCGCGGCGATTCGCCTGTGCGAAAACGTCGCCTCAGAGTTTTTTTACAAATATATATTTTGAAGTGTTTAGGTTATACTCGTAACTTCATTCAGGTGCATTTTCTATACTCTATATTAATATTATAAAGAGGAAAGATTTTTTTGTTTGATTGTTTGCTTGTTTGTACCGAATAGGCTCTGTAACTACTGGACCGATTTTAAACATTTTTTCACCAAAAGAAAGCTTAGTTATCAGGAAGTAACATAGGCTATAATTTATTGTCAAAAAATGAGAGATCCTTAAGAAAACTGCAATAATGTAACCCAAATTAGGAAAATTTTGCCTCAAAAATGCATTATTTGGCGTGTGCTGTGAAAACTATTGATAATATATAAAAATGATGTACTACATGATTAAAGTACTTATTTTATACAAAAAAGTCCTCCAGAAAATATATCTAACTATCATATTTAAGTCACAATAATAGCTTTTGTATTCTAAAATTTAATTAGATCGCGTTTATTATCGTAGTATTAATTTTTCCTTACTAATACTTCATACTAATATTACTAGTGGTTCGCCCCGAACTGAGACCTCGCGGTAACGGTATCCCATGATTATTCATTCAATCGATACATGATAACCAAAACTGACATTATTATTATGCCCGTTTTCACCAAACATACCTAAATCATCCCCTAAGTAGGAGTCTCTTAACGTAGGTAGCTCCTAAATACAATCCTAAGTCCTAACATCCGTCCCAATATCCTTTTAGGTGTCCCGTACAGGATCGTGATAAATAAGTTGACAGAAAACATCAATCACTTAACTTATAGGTAGCCCGTAAAGGTTAGGGAACGTTAGTGAAAACATTGAATTATTTATCAAACATTGAATTTAACTCGTAGTTCCATGGGAATAGTTACTGACTGCGCCATCTATTAGCATTATTGTGAAGCTATGTTGATGCTATATGAATTACTGACGCCCATTAAAAATTAAATAATCTCGTTTCTTTATAATATTCATATAATTTTAGTATTTGTTGTTCAAGTACAGGATATAAGTGACCTAAAAACATAAAATCAGTTTGAAAATCCATAGCGGATTTTTCTAGAGAGCGTTTTCAAGCGAGCGTATAAAATCGCCACTTTGAAAGCCCCCCATTTCGTCAATTTTAAGGGAAAAATTAAAAAAAAAATATTTTTGTACTCAGTTCAAAATTATCTTTAAAATGATACGTAACAATTTTATGTAACGCGATTTTTTTTTTTTTACTTCGCATTCGCTTCTATGAGAGCCCCCCTGAAATAAAGATTTTTATAACTTTTTAAGCCATTTTCGGCTGGAGGCCATCGGTTTACATATTATATCTAAATTTGAAGTAATTACGTTCAGTAATTCAAAAGTTATAAGGCTCTGACAGACGGACGGACGGACGGACGGACGGACGGACAAGTGCAAATCGCCCTAGTTAACTCAAAGACCTTCGCTTCGCTCGGTCGATAAATGCGAAAGTGTGTATGTTTGTTGGTTTGTCCTTCAATCACGCCGCAACAGAGCTACGGATCGATGTGATTTTTTGCATGGGTATAGTTGAGGACCTGGAGAGTGACATAGGCTCTTTTTTATCCCGGAAAATCAAAGAGTTCCCGAGGGATTTTAAAAACTACATCCACGCGGACTAAGTCGCGCGCATAAGCTAGTTAAATAATAAAGGGATGAAAAGTACGATATGTCATTCCTCAGGAATCCTGAGTCCATCTCCTTTCCAAATTTTGTCGTAATCAGTTGAGCGGTGAAGCTGTCAAAAGGTTATACTCGTAGATAGACAGACAGAATTGCTTGCGTATTTTCAATATCGCATATATAATAATTATCTATATCGCTTATATAATATTAGCCATAAAAGTATTTATAAAGTAAGGTAAGTTTTAATTGAAATAGTAGGTAAATACAAATAATTTCGCTTGCGTGAAATATGGAATAGACTGTTTCGCTAAATAATAATTATCGGTACCTAATAAATTACAATTGTTTTAATGATAAATTATGTTGGCACGTATTAAATAGTATTAAACTCAAGCTGTTCTTCGGCAAATACCCGCTTTGAAAGCAAATATTTGAGGAGTATGTAATTAACTCTCACATAATAGTTACACACAACCACGCCGCTGGAACTCCTTATGTTTTACTGATATCAGATTGGCGTAGAAGTTTGCTGAGAAAATCTAAAATGGAAACTTCATCATGTAGTCTTCAATAGGTACATACCTACTAAAAGTCTTGTCCTGTCAGATCTATCACCGCATAGCCTAAACCACTGCACTGGATTAAGAAGCTTGTTCCTTTTATGACGTAGGCACCCGCTAAGAAAGGATTTTTAGGGTTCCGTACCAAAATGGTAAAAATGGAACTCTTATGGTGAGACTTTCTCCGTCCGTCCGTCTGTCACAGTCGATTATTTTAGTAACTATTAAAGCTATCGACATGAAATTTGGAATAGTTGTGTATAATAGTGGCCCAACATCATTGGAATAAAAAAAAAACCAAAAATATTTTTAATTTAATTATAAAAGGGGGAAAATCGGGAGCTTGAAATTTCAAAGTAAGTCATCTCCGATAAGTAAGTAAGTCATCTTATCTCCGAAGTTTACCAATATAAAAATCTGAAATAATTATGGTCAATAGAAGTTTACGTATATTTTACAGAAAAAATAAAATCAACGCGAAAAGTATTTTAGTTTAAATATTGGATAGAAGCAGGCGTTACTTTGCGGAAGTCCACGATTAGCAAGAAAAGGTTAGAATTATTTTGCTATAATCCGCCAACAGAAAAAATCTGTATAACTTTTATACTACTCTCGACGCACGTTTCGCCCCGACACCGGAGCATCCTCAGGAGATGTCGACTTTACAATGATGTATTGTCTAGTGATGTATTGACTAGACAATACATCATTGTAAAGTCGACATCTCCTGAGGATGCTCCGGTGTCGGGGCGAAACGTGCGTCGAGAGTAGTATAAAAGTTATACAGATTTTTTCTGTTGGCGGATTATAGCAAAATAATTCTAACCTTTTCTTGCTATTTTAGTTTAATTAAAAAGGGGGAAAATCGGGAGTTTGAAATTTCAAAGTAAGATAACTATATCGAGTTGGATACTGTGAGTGGGGTTCTAACTTAGTTTTTTTTAAATTAACAATAAACCTCTATAAACAAAATTAACGATTAATAAGCAAATTAATATAATATTATCGTTTTACTTTTACTTCTAGAGTATGGAACCCTCGGTGCGCGAGTCCGACTCGCACTTGGCCGGTTTTTTTTTATCTCTAAGGGTGGATAGTTAGGAATAATAATTTAAGAGAGATTCAGTAGCTAGATTTAATATTGTATTTATTTAGAGATACGCCGGCATTTTAGAGGTACGCAGGTAGCCTGCGTACCTCAAAAATAGACGGCGTACCTCTAAAGTAGCCGGCGTACCTCTAAAGTAGCTGTCGTACCTTAAAAGTAGCCTGCGTACCTCCAAAGTAGCCTGCGTACCTTCTAAGTAGTCTGCGTACCACCAAAGTAGCCTGCGTACCTCTAAAGTAGACGGAGAACCTCTAAAGTAGCCGGCGTACCTCTAAAGTAGCTGGCGTACCTTAAAAGTTGCCTGCTAAGCCTGCTTACCACCATTTTTTTAAGTATTTGTATTACTAGTACAGTAATTTTGTCAAAAATTAAAAAAAAAAAACAGCCACGTATGTAATGGATTTTCATACAACTTTTCAGCCCGCTAAAGCACGTAAGTAATGAAATTTCATACATTTTTTCAGCCCGCAGATTTGTCTCCACGTAAAGACGTATTTTCTTTCTCGCTATTTCTGGATATGACACAAATCAGAAGGTAATTTCCGAGCAGGTGTAGTATAAAAGATTTTTTCGTACCACTTGCTCAAAAAAGTGACATTCTGTGCCACAAAAAGCGAACATAACAATAGTCATTTTTAATCTGTTAAAAACAGGGAAAGAAAATTGTACTGAATTCATTCATCCTCTAGGGGGAGAATGTGATTTAAATTTGGAATACTTACTGAAATATATACTGAACTACATCTGTGTTTACACCATTGAGTTTGTATATAAAGCATTACATCTTTTTGAAAAAGGAATACGCATTTATTATGCAGTTATGATTATTAAATAAAATTACGAAAACCGATGAGGCCGTATGAGCTTGATGCCTTTGCTTTTCCGACAAAAAATATTAGTCTAGGAATTTGCCGCGTTTTTGTTTTCTGCAAATACATAAATGTTAAGTTTATTTTAATTTATTTTTATAAATAAGTTAATGTTCTAAAAATACGCTACGATGTTATATCAAAGCGACAGTGACAGTGAATTGTCGGATTCCATCAGTGCAAATGCTCAGACGCAAGAACAGAGAAATACTCAAATCAACTCATCAACAATAAATGTACCAAACAAAAATGTAACTCTCTCTATCAATAATTGGACCAATGTCTCGAATGTTAACTTTTTAACCGACTTCCAAAAAGGAGGAGGTTCTCAATTCGGCCGGTATCTTTTTTTTTTATTTTTTTTTCTATGTATGTCCACCGATTTCTCCGGGAGTACTGGACCGATTCGCGTGATTTTTTTTTTAATCGACAGAGGATGTTTGCGAAATGGTCCCATAAAAATGTTAACCTTCAACTCCTCAAGCCTGATGCTGCAGGGATATTGCTCACCTAAAACTATGGCGATTTAGGAAATTTCGATTACGAATTGATATTGTAGGTAACAAGTATGGATTACATCATGGAGCTCCAGGTCCTAGCTCCTTAATCATAGGATACTACACTTAAAAGCTTAAAATAAAAATTCTTTTCAAAAAACCGACTTCTAACGCCACTACAAAGTATAAAATAATTTTAGTTTGTCCACGTTTGTTGAAGTCGGGCGGGCCTAAAATACAAACTATGAAACCGACTCGCGATGCTCGCTCGACTTCTACAAACGAGTCTATCATATTCTGTAGCGTCGCGCATCGGTTTCATAGTTTGTATATAGGCCCGCCCGACTTCAACAAACGAGGACAAACTAAAATTATTTTTATACTTTGTAGTGGCGATAGAAGTCGGTTTTTTGAAAAGAATTTTACTTTTAATTGTCATTATTTTTAATAAATGCTTATCTCATATTATTATTGTGTTAATTTTTTCGCAAATGGTACGAAAAGTAGAGTATTTTCCTCGGCGATAAAGCTGTCTTAGTCTTGGGTGAACTTAAATCCCTCACTACACTCAGGACTCGTCTTAAATCCCTCGCTTCGCTCGTGATTTAAGTTTTTAACACCCTCGCTACGCTCGGGAGTAAACCTCGAGTCCTTCGTTACGCTCGCGATTTAAATCGTCACCCGCGACAGAAGACACTGCTTTATCCCCTTGGTTAATAATCTACTATTTTCAACTCGGTTCAGGCGTCTTCGAGTAATCGGTGAACTTACATAAAAAAAAAGATTCCAACGAATTGAGAACCTCCTTCTTTTTTGAAGATGGTTAATAAAATGAACGTAAAAGAAAAAACTTCAAAATTCAATAATGCATTCAATCATAATATTTTGTTAGCGAATTAAACAAAAAACTGGCAATCGAGTGTGTTCTCGCCGCCATAGTATAGAAGTGCTCGAATATTAAACCGGAGCTAAGCTAACGAGTTAACTAAAACCGCGAGGTTTATAGAGGCTGCCCAAGGAAAGTGCGCCGCTGGGCCGTCGCAGCCGCGCGGGCGATCGTCTGCAGCGCACGTTACAAGAAGCGTTGCCCGAATACGAGCGCGTGACGTCACGTGCTATAGACCTACTAACTAGCGCTAGTGATCTAAACAGTAGTGGCATCACACTAAAGAATACACTTCCAACAGTATGGCGGACTCGCTTGACTATATACCTCAAGAGGCTAAAATCTCCAGAAGCGCGAGTTAGGATTTTCACGAAATGAAGTATTAAATATTCATAAATTGTACTACTTTTTAGCTTACTCATCTAAACAAGAAAAACAACTTTTTTGTTTTTACGACATTTATTTTTAAAAATATAAAATAAAAACGCAAATGAAATATTTGACGCGTACAGCGCCATCTAGAATCAAATTGGAAGTAAAGTTTTATGGTAACAGTGGTGCAATGTTTTCTAGTAGATACCATAGAATTTACTAACATAGAGGTTATCATAGAGGCTTTATTATTATTTTTTAGGGTTCCGTACCAAAATGGTAAAAAATGGAACCCTTATGGTGAGACTTTCTTCGTCCGTCCGTCCGTCTGTCACAGTCGATTATTTTAGTAACTATTAAAGCTATCGACATGAAATTTGGAATAGTTGTGTATAATAGCCCAACAACAATGGAATAAAAAAAATCAAAAATTATTTTTAGTTTAATTAAAAAAGGGGGAAAATCGGGAGTTTGAAATTTCAAAGTAAGATGACCATACCGAGTGGGGTATCATAAATGAAAGGGCTTTACCTGTACATTCTAAAACAGATTTTTATTTATTTTTACATACAATAATTTTTGATTAATCGGGAAAAATGTCGAAAAAAATACCCCCCCCCCCCCCCCTTATCTCCGAAGTTTAGCAATATAAAAATCTGAAATAATTAAGGTCAATAGAAGTTTACGTATATGTTACAGGAAAAATAAAATCAACGCGAAAAGTATTTTAGTTTAATTAAAAAGGGGGAAAATCGGGAGTTTGAAATTTCAAAGTAAGATAACTATACCGAGTTGGATACTGTTACAGTGGGGTTCTAACTAACATAGTTTTTTTTTAAATTAACAATAAACCTCTACAAACAAAATTAACGATTAATAAGAAAATTAATATAATATTATCGTTTTACTTTTACTTCTAGAGTATGGAACCCTCGCTCGGTGCGCGAGTCCTACTCGCACTTGGCCGGTTTTTTTTATCCCCAAGGGTGGATAGTTAGGAATAATAATTTAAGAGAGATTCAGTAGCTAGATTTAATATTGTATTTATTTACCTACGAAAGCTACTTCGTAACAGTGACTCACCTCTTTAAATGAGAATAAAAAAAAGTTTTGTATGAAAGTGAAAGTTTTGTATGATACAGTTAGATAGAAAATGTATTTTTGCTTATTTTTCGTAGGTGTTGTTTTAACGGAATAGATCTTGTTTTGAGAGTGCAATCGTAAACGTTATTGATAGAAGTTTACGATAACAAGACGTGTCTATTCCTTGGAGATCGATTTCCTTGATAGTATCTATTACTCCTTAGAGTGAAGTTTACTGGAAGCTTAAAATAACTGCAATATTGTCTTAGCACGTAGCGTGTTTACTCTGGGGTATTGCGATCCTGTGCGAGCTGCTATCAATTTAATGGAGCCCGTAATGGAATAACGGAATGATATATTCATGTGGCCGTATTTTGCCGTGTGGTGACGGCAGATCAGAATATGCGCGGGTGTCGTACGAGGCGACTAAGGGAATATAACGGAGAACGGGCAGCAGCGTCCTCTGTGCTACTACTACCATCTACTGCGATCACCAACCCGTCTGCCCCGCGTGGTGATTATGGGCAAACCCTCCCCTTGGGAGAGGCCTTTAGTCCAGCAGTGGACTGTTATAGGCTATTGATGATGATGATATTCATGTGGCGTATAGGAGACGAAAAGTATACTTGGAGCTTACTCCATAAGTGGATTATTTTTAAATACCAGGGAACCATACCAGATATTATTTTAAATGAGACTTATCCTTTTTTTAATAGATACTCAAAGTTTTTTGATGACAATCGTGTCATGAATGTTCAATTGTAGGCTACTATTCTAGGCTATCAATCAGAACGCAGTTCTGACCACTAGTTCCATTAAGGGCCGATTTCACCAACGAACGTAAAATAATCTTCTATCTTAGTCTTATCCGAGCGTAAAGATATTATGACAGGTTTACAATACAAAAACTGTCAGAACGGTTTATTCCTCGGTTAAACAATCAAAGTTAAAAGTACTTTGTAAAAGTTTATTTCAATGAAAAACTATTCTATTCTAGGATATCAATCATATCGCAGTTCTAAGGTGGGTCTACGCTAGACGAGCCGAGCACGAGCCGAGCCGTTCTAGGTGTCATTGATGGGAATTGGTTAATAATGGCAGGCAAAAATACTTTGAGCTTTGAGTTTTATTTCTAACTTTATAATTGGTAAGATAACAATAATTAAATTTATTAAAAGCAACAGTGTACACACAAAGTGTAAAGAACATAGACCTCGATCACTACGATCATTATCATAGAGTTAGGAACTAAACAATGCCATGGAAGTAGGTGGTAATGTAACATTGTATTTATCCAAAAGTCATTGTTTTCGGCGTCAAGTGTGGACCTACAACGAGCCTGCAACGAGCACTGCCCCTCGAACGTAGTTTTCCGCACCCAAATCCCTTTGTGTTCGTCGAAAAACCGCGACGGGCGGAGCGCAGTCGAGCACGAGCCAAACGCTCGCAGGGCGCTCGTTCGAGGCTCGTAATCGGTCCACACTACACGAATTTATGCTCGGCTCGTGCTCCGCTCGTGCTCGGCTCGTCTAGCGTAGATCCACCTTAAGGTGGTAGACATGGGTCTGCCCGCGAAATTCAATTGCGCTAATTGCGCCAGTGGAATTATCATCTTCACAGGTTTACATACAAATCTTTACTTGAAAGTGACCAGTTTAAGTAATTAATCAAAATATCGAAAATTTATGAGTAACTCACGTCCAACTCAGTATAAGCCTACTTTGTCGTACCTATTAGTATGCAAATTGCGAACAAACAAACTAAATTTGAATTTCGCGGGCAGACCCGTGTCCTCCAACCACTAGTTCTTTTTAAAAGCACCTTGTAAAAGTTTATTTTTAACCCAAACGCAAAAAGAGGGGTGTTATAAGTTTCACTACGATGTCTGTCTGTCTGTCTGTGGCATCGTAGCTCTCAAACGGATGGACCGATTTCAATGCGGTTTTTTCACATGAAAGCCAGTTTCCTTGCGATGGTTCTTAGCTATGTTTGGATAATATCGGTCCAGCAGTGTAAGAGTATCAGCTTTTTTCCAAAATGATGTAAGGCATTTTTGGCGTATGATTACACGATCAAAAGTGCTTCACGCGTGCCATATCTGGGGTGTTTTAAATTTTTTTACACTTGTTTAAATATAAATCAATTCTATACTATTTTGGTTACAAAGACTACAGAGCTGAACCGTATTATTAAGCATTCTGTGCCTGGATGTTAAATTACTGAAAATGTTAGCTTTTATCGTTTATAATGAAGTCACGTTCAACCCGTTGCATCGTTTAACTTAACTCTTGTTTAACTGATGTTGAAAAAGCGACCGACTAATCTCATTTACCTGAGCAGGGTCTTGAGAAGGCTCTCCGTAGAGCGCGCCATACAAACGAAGTTCTAAATTTTCATAAAAACACTGTAATTGAACTAAATAATAACGTCCTCGGCGGCTAAACTGCGTGGTTATACATATTAGCCAGATGACTAATTACAGAGTTGGGAGCGCATTTGCGCGCGAGATATTATAGTGCAAAAGTGTGTGTACAAAGCACATGTGCACTCTCTATTTCAAAGGTTGATGGGACGAGGAGTGAGGAGATGTGCGAATAGGGTGAAAATATAGGGAATTTTACTCCATAGCTTCGTCAAACCTGAACCAATTTTAATAATTCTTCCTTTATTGTAAAATGCGTATCATCTGGTAAAGTTCGTCCAATTTTGGTGAAGATCTAATAAATATTAGCGGAGAGAGAAGGCACAGCTTCTGATGAATAGTAGCAAATAACTCGCGTAAGATTTAACGGTCTTATTAGGTAGTTTTAAATTTTTTTACGTAGGTAAGACCTAAATGAACGCAGACGAAGTCGCGGGCATCAGCTATTGTATAATATAATATTAAGGAATATTTATATAATATTTATGAATATTTATTATGAATAGTTAAAAATAACAAAATATTTGTAAATAAACAAAATATAGATATTAGTTTCTAGTAGTTTATATCACAAGAGCTGAGTACGTATAATTAATAATTTACTAACGTTTGTCATTATATTATTATCTACAGGTTAACATTTCCTTTGATATTGTTGAAGTCTCATAGATAAAGATAAATGTTAATATAAACCAGAAGATGTTCGTGGTTTATGGCCGCGAGCCCTTTGAAAATGTTAATGCTTAAAGGAAAATAAAACTCAGGCGTGCCTTCGTAAACATCGCCCTTATATCACTATATTAAAATCTTGAAATCTCCGAGGGCGAAATGTCGGTCTCTGTAACTACATTTACAAAAAAGGCCTATGTTTACGGCCTTTTCAACCATATAATAATATTATTATCTTTTTTATTTAACTGGGAGAGTACAATTTAATATAATTCTTTTTAAAAACCGACTTCAAACACCCGCGCCACTACAAAGTATATAATTGATTGTTGAATTTTTAAAAACCACTCGACCGATTTCTATAAAATTTAAATGGATAATCGCGATGTGACTGCTATTTTGTAAAATAAATGTGCATGTATGTATTTTGTAAAATGTAGTTACGCCACTGAATCGCGATATTTCCACGGGATATTTCAGACAACATTTTATAAAGACGTTTAGAGGAAAAGTTATTGAAGTAGTTTGATCGGAAATGTTCTAGAAGTTGCACAAATCTATGTCCAGTAGGAATTGAAACAGAAACTATAAATAAAAGAGGAATTCAAGGCACCAACGGAATCTCGCTATTTCTTTCTTATCTACTTTTGTTATTTGTGTTATATTCTGTGCCAAAACCTAGAAATATAGGAAATGAATTTAATAGATAATTCATGGTACTATTTGAATTAATGGAGAATGTTCACTAATTTTGATTTTTAGCTCTCCGTATTTTCTGTTAAAAATAAAAAAATATACGTGACAGAATTATGTCGCTACGTCAAGTATTTTCGGAGACATGGAATTTTAAAATTTTCCGAAAGTGACGTCACGCTGTAGTCAATTGTGTAAGCGGACTCGATTTAAGGGAATTTCAAATGCCCGTAAAATCATAACTTAAGTACTTGGTTTTTGAATGAAACAAAAACTACTGTATTTGTATACATGATTTATTATTATAATGTGCAAACTTTCAAACGATTTTGCATACATTCTCCATTATCATAACTTAATGTAACTACACAATAACCTATATACTTACTTATACGCTCAAAGTATATCTAATTTTTATTTGATGATACTTTGGCCATTAACTGCTAGCTCAGATGGTGGTAAACTGGTAAAGTAGATGTAGGTTAAGAAGGAAGCGGGTTAACTTGGAAGACATATGACGGTCTTAATTAAACACATATTGTTTCATTTTTTTTTAATGTACATGACAGGAACCTTATCATATTGTAATAAGTATTCATTGTTTCTTGTCTTTGTAAAACTTATTCTTAAAGAACACAGACCTCTTTAATTAATCTATGATTAACACTGGACATGCTTTTGTCATATATTTTTTGACCAACTTCATTGACGCCATTTTGTCGCTGTAAACAGTTACGAGTGTTCAAGGAACTAAAATTAGTGAGGGCACTAGTTTTTTTTTTCTTTATTAAAGAACTAACTAGTTGAAAACTGATAGTCTGATAGCTTAATCTTTTTGGCACTTCCTTCATCCCTATACTATTAGTTCCAGAAGCACTCGTATGTCAAATGTGGCACTTCAAATTGATCCATAAAGTTTAAACAGTCATTAGTATAGTTACAGCCAGTCCAGTGTTAATAATTGATTAATTACCTATAGAGATCAGTGTTATAGAAGGTGCAAGGCTTATAGAAGTGGTGGTTATGCTGACAACATTATGTACTAGCCTGTAACTACTATACCTAAAAAGTAGACAAGAAATATAACGAGTATTCGTAGAACTGAGGAAAATAGAACTATGTAGAACAAAATTTTGCGTCAAACAACAATGACGCCATAGTCATTAAATCGAAACTGTATACCCCACTTGTTAAATAAACAGACATATGCAGGAATACAAACAAGTCATGTTTTGTAAAAGCGCCTACTAATTTATAACGCAGTATAATATTAATTAATTATAATAATTAGGTACAATAAAATTAAAAGCTTTTAGGGTTAGCATTGCTCTTTTGATTGTGCAACTAAGAAAAAATAAACAGAAGAAAAGCGTAACCGACGGATGTGACCGGTGCTTACGATATTCTTATTCTCTTTGTTTGTTTGTTTTTCTCGACAACATCATCATCAGCAACCCATCAGCGGCTCACTACAGAGCGCAGGTTTCCTCTCAGAGAAGGGTTATAGCCTTATAGGCCATAGTCCAAGCTGGCCCAATGTGAATTGGCGAACTTCACACTCCTTCGAGAACATTATGGAGAACACTCAGGTGTGCAGGTTTACTTCACCGTTGAAGCATGCGATATTTAATTGCATAAACGCACATAACTCCGAAAAGGCGTACGTCAGGGTCCAACCTGCGACCCCCCGAATAGGAGACCACAGTCCTAACCACTATGCTATCACTGCTCACAAGTTTCTTGACTACGCGACGGCAAAGCCGATAGCTGGTATTAGTTTTCCATAAATTCATTACTTCACGTAACTGTGGCATTGGTATTTTCTAATAACTCCTAATTTATTGCGAATTTGAGGAAACTGATTAAAGGAAACGATGCGTAAATTAACCATAAAAAGAACTGCATTAAAAAGTAGAAATTGCCAAAATTTTAGATAGATAGTCTTGATTCTTAAGAGTCGTTATGCTTCTGTGGTATGCATCATTTCGAATTCGGGCCCTAAAGGGTTACCGACCAAAGCACCCTTAACAGTCGACCGACAAATCCTTTCCAAATCAGAAACGATTTTGAAAACTCCAGATAAAATTGCAGCGTCTGTGATTCATTTCAAGTGGATACTTACTGATTTTATCTTTTGTCTTAGGCAGCCCGTATGATATTATGGTCAATTTGGATCACGATCATAGATTATGTAAGTCTTCTTAGACCACTATTCGTTCTAATACATGTAATGGCCGTCCAATCTCGAATCAAAATCATATTGCTTAAATTGTGGTCTAAAAGTCTGGTGTAATCGGGGATTATGATCGCAGATCCCGATCCAGTTTGCCTATCTACAGGCTACCATATAGATGCTCATCCTATCTATAGAAAATTCCAAGTTTGATCCACCGCGCCCGTCTTAATTACCTATCCCACAGAATAATCCGCGATCGATCATTAAATCATTATGAAAGTGAAGGAAAACATCGTGAGGAAATCTGCACACCTCAGAGTTCTCCGTAACGGTTTCAAAAGATTGTTAATTCAGTCAATTTGCATTGCACCAGCATGGTTGACTATGGTCTATAAATCTTCTCTAAGAGGAGACCTGCATTCAGTAGTGACTAGTGAGCCGTTCATCGGTTGCTTAGCTGATGATGATTATGTGATGTCGGGGATGTGGGGTTGTGGTAAGATGACACCACATGATGGTGTCATCATGTAGTCTTCAAATTGCTTGGAGAAAACATACGATAATATGTCGGGATGTGTCGAGTCTACTCAGTTATATCGTCGATCCACTTCCTTCTGGTCCTTCCTCCGGCTATTTCGCCTTCGACGATCAAACGTGGAAACTTATAGAGGGATCTTCATTGCAGGTGGCCAAAAAAAAGTAACGACGGTTGTAATGGTTGTTATGGCAGTTTGCTATATAATAGTATTTCCGTATATAAGTATAATAATCTGTTTGTGACAGTTTACTACCAACAGAAGTTATCAAAGACTTTATAGTGCGTTTCATAAAAGAATTTAATACTGACTAGTAAATAAAACAGAGGAATGTAGTCGTCATTTTCCAGTTGTTTTATTGCCAATTAACACGGTTCAAAAGAGCTTCGCGGACGTTTCCGTTTTTTTATGTTTGGGGTCCATTTTATTGCAATGCTTTATCGCTATGGAAGACCCATATTTTTTCTCATACAGCTGTTAAGAAAACAGTTGTTTGTTCATGGTAGGTTTGAATCTATTTCGTAGTAGCATGGTGTAAGTGACAGGTCAAAAAAAGTGACTTACTTTGTACCACAATAATATTATTGTTAATTAATAGTCTCAATGGATTTTAATAGTAAGTAGTAGAGTTAAATAGTAGTAGATAACTTGAACCCTATGATTAAAACAATATGATACAAAATAAGTTATATTCCATTGACCCACACCATGCTACAACGAAAATACTCTGTAATACTTATTAGTTCCTCGATTTCGTTCTCGTGAATTTAGGTTAGTTTCATTTTTATGTTTATTTCTATACAAGTATTATTAATTCGAAAGTACCTAAGTCTTTCGAAAAACCTGTCAAACAATGTACCTACTGTGATATTTGATATATTTTATTTAAGTATTTAAATTAAAGTTCTTATATATTCTAACTCAATGCCCTTTTAAAATATCTTATCTAGTCTCGAAAATATAGAGCATTAAAGTTTCCTGTTAGACAGAGAGAGCGCTACTGAAGTGTGATGTCACAAGACAGTAGCTCAATACAATCTTCATAGAAAATTTCGTTTTAGAAAGAGACAGGCATAGTCATAGTAAAAGAGCTTATAACTACTAGACGATGCCCGCGACTTCGTCCGCGTGGATTAAAGTTTTTGATTCCCGCGGGAACTCTGTAATTTTCCGGGATAAAAAGTAGCCTATGTGTTAATCCTGGATATGAGCTATCTCCATTCAGCCAAATCGGTTCATTCGTTGTGGAGTTATAGAGTCACAAACATCCATCCAAACATCTATCCATCCAACCATACATACTTAAATTCTCACAAACTTTCGCATTTATAATATTAGTAGGATTTGTTTTTTTGACAGATTTATTTTCTGTTTTTACAAATTTTATTCTTTACATTTTTGATTATAATTAATGAATACTAGCTGATGCCCGCGACTTCGTCTGCGTGAACTTAGCCTTTAAAATGTCTTGGGAACTCTGACTTTGCGGGATAAAAAGTAGCCTGTCACTCTCCAGGTCCTCCACTCCACTATAGGTACACTGCAAAAAAATCACGTCGATCCGTAGCTCTGTTGGGGCGTGATTGAAGGACAAACTAACGCACTTTCGCAGTTATAATATTTCACCATATAAAGTGTGAGTGCATATAGTCAACGTGGTTTTTAGGGTTCCGTACCCAAAGGGTGCCAACGGGACCCTATTACTATAGCCTCCGCTGTCCGTCCGTCCGTCTGTCAGCGGCCTGTATCTCGTAAACCGTAATAGATCACAGTTGAAATTTTCACTTATTTTGTATTTCTATTGCCGCTATAACAACAAATAATAAAAATTAAATTAAATTAAAAAAATTAAATTAAATTAAAATATTTCCATGTACCAATGGAAATATTTTAATTTTATTTTATTTAACGGAACCCTAAAAGAGCGAGGACCGACTCGCACTTGGCCGATTTTTTTTACACAGGTAAAGTTGAGGACCTGGAAAATAACACAGGCTACTTTTTGTCCCGGGAGCATACATTTAAACGCCCGCGCCACTACAAAGCATATAATTTATTGTAGATTTTTTAAAAAACGCTCGACTGATTTCTATAAAATTTAAATGGGACCACCTGGGAAGTATACCCTTTGAAACAAAAAGAATTCTCCAAATTGGTTCAGGCGTCTTCGAGTAATCGGTGAACATACATAAAAAAAGATTCCGTTGAATTGAGATCCTCCTCCTTTTTTGAAGTCGGTTAAAGTAATAATAAAAATTAGTTCAAATTTAACGAAGTTATTGAGTATAACAGTCACAATAGTTCAACCCCTATCTCAGAGAACATACATACATACATACATACATACATACATGCATGCATGCATATTGGCGCATGATAGAAGGATAATTATGTGAAAAGAAGCATACTGATATCCCGCAGGAACCGTTTGTTTTCCAGGGATAAAAAGTAGTCTTTGTCACTTTTCAGGCCCTTAACTTTACTTGTGCAAAAAAATCACAATCTAAAACTCCATTGCGCGTATTTTGAAGGACAAATGCGTAAAAATAGCGATGCTATCCCGCAAGAACTGTTTGCTTTTCCGGGATAAAAAGTAGCCTATGTGCTATTAGACTATATTCTATGTCTGTGCCAAATTTCAGGAAAATCGGTTCATTCGTTGTCGCGTTAAAGAGTAACAAACATCCATCCATCCAAACATCCATCCTCATAAACTTTCGCATTTATAATATTACTAGCTTTTGCCCGCGGCTTCGCTCACTTTAAGTTCGATTTCAACCCCCTATTGTACCCCCTAGAGGTTGAATTTTCAAAAATGGTTTCTTAGCGGTTGGTTAGCTCACGTTAAGTTCGATTTCCAAACCCCTATTTTACCCCCTTAGAGGTTGAATTTTCAAAAATAGTTTCTTAGCGGTTGGTTAGCTCACGTTAAGTTAGATTTTTATTGGTAATTAAAATCCAACCTAACGCGATTTGTATCTCCGTAAAAAGCCAACATACCAAGTTTCATGGTTACACCTAAGTTGAAAAACGACAGACTTAATAACAATCATTCACCCTCTATTTAACTCCATTGGGAGTTGAACATTTAAAAACTGTCAAACGCGTACAGTACCCGGCGATATATACTGTCTGGAACCTTTCCCTAATTTTTTATAACTTATAAATTATAAAAAAATACCACAATTACCATCAGCCTTTGGCTGTTAGGCGACTGCAGAAGCCACAAGGCTACGAAGACCCATTATTGTACCGCGAAAATACCGAACACAATGCCAAATTAATTAATCGAAAGGAACAACGTTCCATCCGGGTGTCCCTTGACACCTCTCAAGTTTTTTATACAAATTTTCATCCCCTATTTGAAGTCTTTGGGGGTGGAATTTTCAAAATTTGCGAAACACGTATTTTATTTTTTTATCGAAAGCCCAAAAATTAAAGTTTCATGGATATTACATGAAAAATAATTTGATAAATGACGGACCTTTTATATGAACTTTCAACCCCCATTTAACCCTCTTGGGGTTGGAATTTTCAAAATCCTTTCTTAGCGGATGTCTACGTCATAATAACTATCTGTGTGCAAAATTTCAGCCCGATCCGTCCAGTGGTTAGAGTTGTGCGTTGATAGACCAGTCAGTCAGTCAGTCAGTCAGTCACCTTTGCCTTTTATATATTTAGATTATCAACATTTTGACAACAGTCAAATATAACCAATTGTTCCTCGGTTGATGTACACATACGGTTGATGTTGAGGTATACATGCATGAATAAAAAAAACATTACTCTCCTTCTTATGATGTAGAAAAATGTACCTATACAAAAGTCTACCCGTGCCGTAAGAGCCAGGCCGGGTTGCTATTACACTAATAAAATAATACCTACAATTAGTTTCAGCAAAAATAATTTCCAAGTAAACTCATCAAACTAAAACCACAATTTAACGAGCTCTTGTGTATAATAAAACACAATGTAGTTGTGATGTTTTTGGGCTCATAATTATAATGTACATAACATGATTACGTCATGACACTCAGTGAGGACAACTTCTATGTTAATTAAAATCTGTTGTTGAAACACGCTTTTCTACACAATGGAAACATACATGCCAACACGGAATAGAAAGTAGTATTTTACATAATACCCAGAAAGGAGACAGGCAGCGATTAGAGCGAAAACAAAAATCAATATCATCATCATCAGCAAGCCATCAACGGCTAACTCAGAGATAAAAGAAGCAAAGGGCTACTACTTAGCGCAGGTTTCTTCTCAGAGATGGGTTTTAGGCCATAGCCAAACACGTCACCCGCTCAAATGCAAATTGGCATTATTCAGGCGTCCAGGTTTTCTCACGATGTTTTCCTTCACCGTTGAAGCGCATTATGTGATAGGTATTTGATGCGGGTTGTTGCGTTCCCTCAAATATGGTTGAGAGAAGCAACGGCTGGGTCTTGCGTCATGCTCGTGAACGGGTTCCAGCGGCGGGAATGGGGCTACTTTCTGTCTGCCCATCTTAAGATTTATTGCATTGTTAGTGGGTATGCATTTTTGGAACGTCCCTCATTGTGGAAACATTGCGTACATAGCATAGTATTTATTGTATTGTAAACTTGTTTTGAAAAGAGCAACCGCCGAGTTTCTTGCTGGTTCTTCTCGGCAGGAAGGGCATTCCGAACCAGTGGCAGAGTCAGACAATTCAAAAGCACTTGTAAAAAGTTTATTTGAATTAAAAATATTTCTATTCTATTCTATTCTATTTAATTACTTAATACATGCGTATTAAGTAATTAAATAGAATAGTAAAGTTCGGCCGTTCAGAGAATGCGTTCCTGACACCTGTCAGTTACTCACGACAACTGTCACAAAATTATAACATTAATTGATTATTGATATAATAATGTTGTTTTAATGCTCATCAATTGTTAAAACGGTAAACAACCAGCAATAATATTTATCTACTCCAGCATCGAAAAGTTCCAATTTCGAGTTTGACAGCTGAATCGAAATGAACCCTCTTTCGGTTTTGCTTCTCATTTCGATGCAGCTCGTTGTATGGGAGCTGAATCGAAATGGTTATCTTCTTAAAATAGGATACCTAAAGCTAAGGCTCTGAGTTCTGGCACTTTTGTACCGTTCATATAACAGAGGCGCCACAGGCGGCTGGTGGCGGCTTACGGAGTTACTTTTTGTTGACAGAGGCGCCACAGGCGGCTGGTGGCGGCTTACGGAGTTACTTTTTGTTACTTTATTGAGCCTACGGCGTATTTTGTTAATGATTTTACTTCCTTGTCGTAGATAAAATCTTGTATGCAACTGAACGTAATTAGTCATTTTAATTCTCGTACTATCCTATTTTGATACTCGGCAAGCCTCGTATCAAAAAACAGCACTCGAATTAAAATGACCCTCATTACGATGCAGTTGCATAAATAGCTATTCTATCGTAACTGCAACGCCATTACAAAGTTACGTCGTCAGTTCAATCGCGACGTGACAGGAACGCATTCTCTGAACGGCCGTAGTATAGTAATTAGAACTCGGGAAAGAGTCGAGACCGCAACCCCTCGTAGGTATAGGATACCTAAGTCCTTATAAGAGGCTTTCGCTGATCTGAAATAAAAGGAAAATAAGAGCAGAAAAAGCGATAGGCATCATATGACGTAATAATCAGACTATTGCATCGAAAATAATTGTTTTCGGTTTAAATATCAAGTTATAGGCAAGCAAGTATATCACGCGAAATATTATAAGCATGAGCTTAAATTTTTACAGCTTTTAAATTATTTGGGGCACTACAACCAAATACATGAAACGTATTTTAATATAAAATAAAAGAGCGTTTAAAACGCTGTTTCAACCACCAGGGTTGATATTTAATGAAGTATGTATAAAAACTAAAATAAAAATATCAATATAGAATGGAATAGAATAGAATAGAATAGAATAGAATAGAATAGAATAGAATAGAATAGAATAGAATAGAATAGAATAGAATAGAATAGAATAGAATAGAATAGAATAGAATAGAATAGAATAGAATAGAATAGAATAGAATAGAATAGAATAGAATAGAATAGAATAGAATAGAATAGAATAGAATAGAATAGAATAGAATAGAATAGAATAGAATAGAATAGAATAGAATAGAATAGAATAGAATAGAATAGAATAGAATAGAATAGAATAGAATAGAATAGAATAGAATAGAATAGAATAGAATAGAATAGAATAGAATAGAATAGAATAGAATAGAATAGAATAGAATAGAATAGAATAGAATAGAATAGAATAGAATAGAATAGAATAGAATAGAATAGAATAGAATAGAATAGAATAGAATAGAATAGAATAGAATAGAATAGAATAGAATAGAATAGAATAGAATAGAATAGAATAGAATAGAATAGAATAGAATAGAATAGAATAGAATAGAATAGAATAGAATAGAATAGAATAGAATAGAATAGAATAGAATAGAATAGAATAGAATAGAATAGAATAGAATAGAATAGAATAGAAATATTTTTTATTCAAATAAACTTTTACAAGTGCTTTTGAATAGTCGATGAATCTACCACTGGTTCGGAATGCCTTTCCTGCCGAGAAGAACCAACAAGAAACTCGGCGGTTGCTCTTTTCAAAACAAATTTACAATACAGTAAGTACTATGCTATATATGCAGTGTTTCCACAATGAGGGAAGTTCCAAAAATGCATACCGACTAACTTCTATCTTAAGATGGGCAGACATAAAGTAGCCCCATTCCCGCCGGTGGAACCCGTTCACGAGCATGACGCATGACCCAGCCATTGCTTCTTCATTCAACCATATTTGAGGGAACGTAACACTATATTACTTACATCATGGCTTACAAGCCATGCTCATGCAAATCATCATAGTATTATGCTGTTTGGAAACTACGGTAGGTACACAATTGTATTTATTGTACCTAAGTACTAAGTAAGGCTTAAGCAGTGATAGCCTAGTGGTTAGTACTGCGGTCTCCTATTCGGGGGGTCGCAGGTTCGATCCCGGGCACGTACCTCAGACTTTTCTAAGTTATGCATGTGCGTTTAAGAAAATTTAATTATATGTATAAAAATTATCATAACATAACATCGTGAGAAAACCTGCATACCTGATGCGAGAGTTCCTCATAATGTTCTTAAAGGTGTGTGAAGTCATGCCAATTTGCATCAGGCATGGTGGACTACAACCTGAAAACCCTTTTGACCTGAGAGTAGACCTGCGCTCAGTAGTGAGCCGTTAATGGGTTGCTGATGATGAAGTAAAAATTTTCTTTTAAGTAACTTAGACTACCTGCAGTCAAAAATCTCATCTTTGACTGGATCTTTGCGTAAATCTACACGATGTATAGGTACCATATAAAGTCCGAACTTTAATTTACAATTCACTAGCTAAGTCCATATTAGAATACCTAATAGAAATATGGGGATGTGCGTATAAAACTAATCTGAAAGATCTCCAAATATCCCAAAATAAATTATTAAAAACATTGTTTCAACTAGATTACCGATTTCCATCTAAAGAACTATATAAGAAAACTGACTCATTATCCATTAGCCAATTATATAAATACAAGACATGTATTCTAATTAGAAAAATACTAACACAATCTATAAACACACAAATTACAATAAAAACTAAATCCTATACATACTTTGCACGAAATAAAAATAAATTGCAATTGCCTAAAGCAAGAACAAAAACATATGGCGCGAAAACTATACAATTTGAGGGAGCACTTCTATACAATGGTCTGCCAAAAGATATATTATCCGAGAAATCTTTTCCAATTTTTAAAAGAAAACTCAGGAAGTTTTTTAAAACAGTTAGTAAACCTTAAAAATATTTTAGTTTTATAGTTATTTAAGTTATTTAAGAGCCACCATTTTTGTTTTAATGTATATAATGTGTTATAATTTAAGTTTTAATTTCTCTGTAAGTGAGCATGTTTTGTTCTTAGAGAATAAATTCTTTAAACCTAAAACCTAAACCTAAACCTAAACCTAACTTTATTTCTTGTTATTTTGCTACAAACAATTACTTAAAAACGAACACAATAATGAACAGCTAGCTATTAGTATACTTAGCATTACACACCTATCCTTAAATTGTACAAATACTAGCTTTCGCTGGCGACTTTGTCCGCGTGGATTGAGGTTTATAAAAACCCGCGGGAATCCTCTGTTTTTGTGATTGTTTGTTTGTTGGTTTGTCCTTCACTTCACTCACGTAGCAACTTAGCAACGGGATCGTATTGATTTTTTGCATGGATGGAATTAAACTAGGGAGTGGATCCCGGGAAAACAATGGTTCCCCCGGAATTCCGTGCTGACGAAGACGCAGGCAAAAGCTAGTTTTCAATAAAAGTAACCGAACTTCCACTAAAAAACACTACGTTTTATCCGCAGTTCGACACAAAGGCATTGGCTCGCATCCATTGCATCTCCGCGGTTTGTAAGCTACGCAGTTCTCTTCACCTCTGCAGACATGGTCCTTGCACACGTTAAAATCTTTCAGGCAGGATTTGTAGGCTGAAAATAAAAGGTCAAAGGAAATAATAAGAAGGATGTCGTGCATACTCGTGCCGCAATAAGATTCCCCTCGGACGAGACTGTGTATGCTCCGTGTTACCCGATCGGAGGTTTTTCAATTATTCTTTCTTATAGACCCACGTTCTTTCAAAAATAAAAGAAACTAGTGAAACTGGTTGTATTCTTTTTTGTCTTGAAAATATCGTATTGCTCAACTTTATTTGATAGTCTCGAAATAGGTTAAGTACCTATTAACCTATTTCTACCTTATTTGATATTTTTCATATTATTTGATCTTAACTATCTTATTTGATAGAGACTATCAAATAAGTTGAGCAATACGATATTGTCAAATAATTTGTCAATAAAGCCTCAATAGCCCAGCGCTTAAAGGTGCGGACTGCGGACTGACAACTGAAAGGTCGATGGTTCAATCCCCACCAGTTGCACTATGGTCGTGCCCACACCCACAAGCTTTTCGCCACTACAATTTCGCTTTTTTTGACTTAGTATAGTTACCACCCTATTGACAAAGACGTGCCGTCAAAAGATTTCAGGGCAGACACGATTATTATAAGAGCAACTGCCGAGTTTCTTGCTGGTTCTTCTCGGCAGGAACGGCATTCCGAACCAGTGGTAGACTCATCGACGATTCGAAAACACTTGTAAAAAAGTTTATTTGAATAAAAATATTTCTATTCTTCTATTCTATTCTATTAGCATCAGCGATCGGCGCGGCGTTTATTGCGTTCGAACGCAGCATATTCGTACCTACTCCCGAAATATGAAATAATGAAAAACTGTTTTTCAGTACAAGCAAAATATAAAGAATAAAAAACCCGACTGCTTTATAGAATATCAATGAAAATACCAATAATCAAAATGAGAAAAAAAATTTTCGTAATCACCTTTTTAAACCCTTTAATTTGATACCCCACTCGATAGGATTTGAAGAAAAAAATTTTGAACCCCACATTATGACGTTCAAAATCCGCCATTTTGAGTTTTTCAAATTTTTATGTTCTCTTTGTTACTGGCGCTGTATGGCGAATCAAACGACGTGCCACTTATCAAAATCGGCCCTCGCGATTGGTCTCTAGAGTGCCGTGCCGCAATGGAACAAACATACATACATAGACTGATAAACACATTACCACTCCTTTGCGTCGTGCAGTCGGGTAAAAATCTTTATTGCTTAAAACTTCTTCATTAATGCTGAAATTCCATTCCTACTGCAAAAAGTATCAATATAAAACTTTTTACCGAATCCGAATACCGAAGATTTTTGATTTGATTACGTACTGTCTATACATCCTCCATTGAAACAGCATCCACCGCAACATTGCTCGTGATGACCACACTGGAATAGAAATATAAGAATGTTATATAGAGAACATAGAAAACCGGCGTGCCTGAGAGTTCTCCATAATGTTCTCAAAGGTGTGTGAAGTCTTTCAATTTGCATTGAGCCAGCGTGGTAACCTCCTTCTCTGAGAGGAGATCTGAGCTCAGTAGGGAGCCGTTGCTGCCGCTGATGATGATGATGAAATCATACGTCAGTGTTTTTTTGCTGTTTGGTCCTTCAATCAAGCAGTAAGTAACGGAACACGTAAACGAATGTCATTTATTGCATGTGTATTTATTTTGAGACCTTGCTTATGCTAGTAATTTAATCATGAATAACAAAATATTCAACCAAAAAAAAATAATTTTTCGTTAAATAGGTAAAACAAAACTATTCCAAATTTTATTATTACAACAGTCAAGAATAAAATTAAAAATTGTACCGATTTCCCTCCAACCCTGCAGTCCTGACACTTGCCGTACAAAACCAAAACAAAACAAACGAAGATCCAACTCAAATACATCGCTAGACGGCATTCAGAAGTTACGATATAAATCTAGATAGGTACTACACACTGAACCATATCCGCTTGCGAAACTGTTAATTATTGAAACTGCACTTCCATCTGAGAAGTTCTTAGAAACTAGTACAAATCTGTGTAGATCGTTAAGTGTAGCTCACATGACCAAGGCACTGTAATTTTTAGTACTGTTCATTTCGTAACGTGATTTATGAAGTTAACACACTTTAGACTGTCGTAGAAAAATGACTGATTTTGTTGATCGCTTAGTCTCACAAAGGGCAATTAGTTATGCTAATTGAAACGTCACTGCATCTAAGAAAATCTTAGAAACTATTTTACAGTACTAGTACAAATCTGTTTAGATCATGACTGTTGCTCACATGACTATGGCACTGTCATTTTGACTCCTCATTTAGTAACGGGAGTTATACCGAATGTTAGCACACTTTCGACAGTCGTAAAATATCGTAAAATAATGGAATAAAAATTTATCCGACTTTTTAATCTGAACGATTACTCTCACAATGGGAAATTGGTTAACTTAGTTGAAACTTCACTTCACGATAGTCTTGGTTACTGGAAGGGATGAGTCGAAATCAGTGTGGTATATGAGTGTAGCTAACTTGACCGCGGCACTGTCATTTTGACTACTGTTCACATGAACAACATTGTAACAGAGTTATGAAGTTATAGCACACTTTAGGCTGTCGTAGAATAAGGAAATAAAAATTTTACAGGTTAACTTATTCGTTCACGCTCTTATAGGGAATCCCAAGTAATTAGTTATATTAATTGAAACTTCAAAACACTGCATATAAGATGATCTTATAAACTAGTAGTACATATATAAGTATAAGCCAGTATGGAATAAGAGTGTAACTCACAGTAATTTTGACTATTGTTAATTCCGTAATGTGAGTTTTCAACATAATATTATGAAGCGATTAGCAAACTTTAGTCTGTCGTAAGATATTAATTATTGCACTGGTTTTGTTAATCGTTCACGTTCATAAAGAGATAATTTAATAACAATGAAGGTAATTCAGTTACGTTACTGGAATGTAGATTTTGTTAAGCAGCGATTTGGCTCAAGAACAATGTTAAGTTACTGCAAATGTAAAGAATTGAGTTGTGTAGAGATTAATTTTTTTTATTAACTGGGTCACTGTAAATTTGTGAAAAAAAAATGTATGTACAGAGCAATAGGACTGTTATTTATGTTACACTGCTGGGCGGTGAAGTCAGTGTCACAGTAGCAGAGCAGAGTTCGCAACGCTCCGTTTATCATAGACTCCGCGCCGTAACGCAAAAGACAGTCTTGTCTTAAGTGTACGCCAACTAAATCTATTGAAAACTGTTTCGGTTTGGTCACGCGTCGCATCGCACGCGCAGTCGGCCTCGCCCGAATGACCGAGTTAGTTCAGGTGCATTCGAATACATCCATACATATTAGTAGTTAAGGCTTAGGTTCAACTTTTCGGCCTAGTGAAGAGGAATTTTTATCTAGCGCGCATCTTTTTCCGCGCATTTTATTATTAATTTATTAAATAATAAATTAATAATAAAAATAAAAAAATTAGGGAAAAATTCCACACGTAGAAATTATTTAAAATAAAATAGAAAATAGAAAATTCAGTCTGTCGAGCTGGGATTCGAACCATCGACCCTTATCGACCTTTATGCGACTGTAGAAACCACAAGGCTACGGAGATTTAATATTGTAGTGTGAAAATATTGAACACAATGCCAAATTAATTAGCAAGAAAAGGTTAGAATTATTTTGCTATAATCCGCCAACAGAAAAAATCTGTATGGTCAAACATGCAATTAAAAGCTAAGCACCACTCACCTACCCAGCCAAGCAAAAAAGCCAAGTTCCCAAGCAAGCAATGCCACCACCACTCACATGCACCACCACACAAGATTTTTACACTACTCTCGACGCACGTTTCGCCCCGACACCGGAGCATCCTCAGGAGATGTCGACTTTACAATGCTGTATTGTCTAGTGAAGCTTGTGTCAAATGCGCGGTATTATATACCTTTTTCCTACCCCCACTACTGTTGCCCCGCCCACTACCCCCCGGACCCCCCACTACCCCCGGATCCCCCCACTACCCCCCGGATTCCCCCTCTCTTTTTTCAAACAAACGAAGCAGTGGTGAACTTGAGACGTTCACTTGTTCATTAAGTAATTTAAACTGCTTATTATTATTGTGTTTTATTATTTCTAATTGTTCCAACATGCTCAGTCGAAGTCCTTTATCGCAGGTATGTAAGATTTTATATGAATGATCGGATGATAATTTGTGTCCACTATCAAGGAGATGTTTAGCAAAATGAGACTTTTGGGGTTGGTTGTTCCTAACCGCGGCCATATGTTCTTTGTAGCGTGTTTCAAATTTACGACCCGTTTGACCAATATAAGTGGCCTTACAGTCTGAACATTCGAGTTTATAAATGCCCGATTTTTGTTTGTTGTTTAATTTATCTTTGCCGTTGCAAATATTTTTAAGTGTATTATTTGTCCTAAATGCAACATGTATATCATGTGCTTTAAGTGTCTTCGCAATACTCTCCGACACTGTTCCAAAATAAGTTAAACTGGATTTGTATTTATTTATTTTATCAGGTGATGATGAATATAAATCCTTTTTGATCCGCATCAATTGTTGCTTTTTTATTATATTATTAACAATATTATTGTTGTATCCATTTGCCTGTGCCATATGGTAAATTACTTTTAATTCTTTTAAATAGTTTTCTTTCGTGAGTGGAATAGTGAGCAACCTATGTACATAACTGTGGAACGCTGCGAGTTTATGCTGCCAAGGATGACAGGATGAAGCGGGTATGGTTGTGTCTGTGTATGTGGGTTTCCGGAAAATTCCAAACTGATGTTTATTATTAGTACGAGTTATAGTTAGATCGAGGAAGTTTATAGAGTTATCTTGTTCTAATTCTGATTTGAATTTAATTTTCGGGTGTATATTGTTTAGATTTTTTACAAATATGTCAAGTTGTCGGTCTGTCCCAGTCCAACATATAATTATATCATCTACATATCTATAGTAATACAGAATATTTTTATGTTTGACAATATGTTTATTTTCAAAATCATCCATGAAGATATCAGCCATTAGGGGACTTAGTGGTGAGCCCATAGCTAATCCCTCTTTTTGTTGATAAAATTGGTCATTGAATTTGAAGTAGTTCTGTTTCATGCATATTTTGGTTAATTAAGTCGCGCATCGGTTTCATAGTTTGTATATAGGCCCGCCCGACTTCAACAAACGTGGACAAACTAAAATTATTTTTATACTTTGTAGTGGCGTTAGAAGTCGGTTTTTTGAAAAGAATTTTTTGAAGTCGATTAGAAATTACCTAACTTCATTTTAAAGTAAATAAAAAATGCAAAATATATATATTTTTTTAATTGTTGGCGATGTGAGCGCAGACTGATTTTCGCACCCCGGCGTCCAGCTGGTGAAGGAAATCATCGTGAGGAAACCTGCACACCTGAGAGCTCTTCATAATGTTCTTGAAGGTGTGTGAAGTCCGCCAATTCGCATTGGGCCAGCGTGGTGGACTATGGCATATAACCCTTCTCTGAGAGAAGACCTGCGCTCAGTAGTGAGCCGTTGAATTGAGCCGTGAACCTTTCATCATTTCAAAGTCATAATTTTTCATTTCAAATCAAAGTCAAGTCGATCCGAAGCTCTGTTGCAGTGCGATTGAAGTAAAGATTGCTATAAAGTTTTCTAGTATGATAAAATCGTTGACAACAGGCTCAACAACTATTTTTTTTTGTTTTGTACTTTATTACACTATTGAACTTCATAACATCAATGTACAATACAAAACAATATGACAACATAATTAAACCTAATAAAAAGCCCTTTGGTCTTTGTGTAAAACCACTGAACCCAATGGAAACTCATTCAACTGAGCCTATTTTACAAACGCTCAGAAATGGGCCAGGATGTAATAATTAATCAATACCGTCTAGACTGATAAATGGGGTAGTAAATACTGGTATATTTCCAAGAATAATACAGACTTTCTGTGGCAATAAAACAAGAAACCCGAAATTACCAGTACGTAGGTTGTAGATATCTAGACTTTATCGGACAGTATAGCTTTCAGCAGTCAGCACTTCTTAAGTTCTTACCCACTTGCCAATAACGAGTCATAGAGGTCGTCAATTACATACTACGTTTATATTTTAAAACATTCAGTAATACTACGTTTATGCTTCAAAGCATGCGAGTAACACTACTGGACTGGGAGCGCAGGACGATCAGACCTTCGTCATTTTATAAAAGCTGAAAGTTTCTCTGCGTATGCCACCCATTAAGGTAAGAACGATCCCCGACTATGAAGTTTAGATCATGGTGGCTTTGGGACATATCAGTTAGAATAAAAACCAGCCAAGTGCGTGTGGGGCCACGCGCAGTGTAGGGTTCCGTAGTTGAAAGTCTCAAATATTATTGCTGACCTAGGATAGTGCTTTTATTTTATTTATGAATATTGAATATATTTTGAGTTCCATGGTTTAAATACTTTATTATACTACAAAATATGCAACTTACACTACGTGTAATACCTAACTTGGAAAAAACAGATATAACTCCTTAACTAATGAACCCTACTTAGCCGTGATAGTTTTCCTTTAAATTCATTATATATACTACTGCTGTGATTTTTTTCTTGTATCCTATATACAACCATTTAGCTGGCATATAGGGGGGGACACTTGACTCTAATAAAATTTAGCACTTTAAAATATCATATTTCACAAACGGATCCCTGAATTGAAAAATGGTGTTCCCATACCCATAATATTTTTGAAATACCTATTCAACGACACCCCACACTATGGGATAGACGAGAAAAAAAATTCATCCCCACTTTACATGTAGGGGAGTTACCCTAAAAAAAATATTTTTCACAATTTTATTTCACCACTTTGTCGGCGTGATTGATATTTATACCCTTGTCAAATTTCAGATTTCTAGTACCAATAGTCTCTAAGCTAAACCGCGGACGGACGGACAGACAGACAGACGGACGGACATGGCGAAACTATAAGGGTTCCTTGTTTACTACGGAACCCTAAAAAGTAAGGTAGGTAGATTTGGTGAATCTTGGATTTTTACAAAATTCCACACAGGTTTCAAAATTCCACGGGTCAAAGATTTGTATCTATGTTACAAATTAGAGTAAAGCTTCTCAGACTTAGATTCTCAGATTTTATTTACGTAAAATTAACTTGAATTTTATGTGAACTTTACCTGAACTTTGTAAGTATAGGTAGGTAGGTACCTCTCCTTCCAAACTTTCTTGACATTGGTTCAGCAGTTTAGGCTTGCAAACAAACAGACATAGTTACTTTTGCGTAGTTTTAGTATTGACGCTACCTTCTCCACGTAATTACAACGGTTATTGGGTAAATACTCAGTCAGTCAGTAGTAATACTATTGAATATTATGTTTAAAACCTAGACTGTACCTGCATATAATAAAGAAAAAGAAATTTAATGTCGTGTAGTGGTTATAATCATAATAAGCAATTTGTTAGCAAGATAATAATTTATAATAGCTTAGAGGTAGACAAATCTGTTTCTCCCGGACTCCGGTAATGGACTGATTAATAAATAATTAGAAAGGAAACAATTTTGAAGCTTAACCTTTATTATTTCTCAATTGTTTTTAAATTATATTAACAAAAAAATTATAAACATTGTTTTTCATTCGTGCGCAAACATTGATAGTTGTTGGAGTCCCAAGATGCTGATTTCTGGTACTATGACGACCCCCGTTGTGGTTGGCAGGTCCTCTACTAGATATACTAAAAACGTCAGACGAGTCGAAGGAACCATTGGGTTACAGGAGGCACAAGGTCGTAGGAAGTCCCTAGACCTATGAGTAGGTATGTCCAGCAGTAGACGATGATGGCGTGTAACATTGGTACCTAGGTATATTGTTTTCTTCCAACCAACCAACATTCCAAAGTGCCCAGAACTTTTATTCATCATTCAGGCCTTTACGTCTGTTCTAGACGATTTAAACATTGTCTCGGAGGCATTTTCTCCGGTGACTGTGGAGACCGATCCGTGAGCGACAGTTACGTCCGCACTTGCTGCAACAAAACCCGATGACCACAGACGCAGTCCCGGCGCTGGAACGCCCTCCATTTAATAATAATGAGGTGTGTCTTTATAATTTAAAAACCGACCGAATTTGTATAATTTTTTTTTTAAAAACCGACTTCAAACACCCGCGGCACTACAAGGTATACAATTGATTGCTGATTTTTTAAAAACCGCTCGACCGATTTCATTAAAATTTAAATGGGACCACCTGGGAAGTAATCAACATTTACTTTTAAACAAAAAAAGAATTTTCCAAATCGGTTCAGGCGTCTTCGAGTAATCGGTGCAAACATACATAAAAAAAAGATTCCGACGAATTGATAACCTCCTCCTTTTTGAAGTCGGTTAGAAAAATCATTTCTCACAGCAGTAAGCGGATATTAATCCCTCGAGAGCTTGAGGAAAGCCTTCGACTGACAGACGGACAGATGGACAGCAAATTGGTCCTAAAAAGGGTTTCGTTTTTCCATTATGCCTTGTTCAAATTTTTTCCCATAAACGTATTACGTACCTATTACTTAATGGTTTTTCGCGGCTCTTGGTTTGGTCTTTTGAATCCAATCCATTTCGAAAACGTTATTCTGTACCTTTTATGTACCCACATAAATCTTTATGATTTATGTAATTTGCTGGAAGATACTCGCAAACGTGTCGAAGATTCGTATCGTCGACACGTTTGCGTTTCTCGTTGGACTTATTTTCGCTATCGCATTCAGTACTAGAGGCCTTCTAAACCAGCGGAATACCGAATACGTAATGAACCCGTTGCACTATTGTCGTACCCACTCCTTACGCTTATTTGGAGGGGCAAGGGGAATAAGTCTCAATATGCCAACGGTTCAGGGTGCGGACTGAAAACCGATAGATTGCTTTTTCAAACCCCACCAGTTGCACTATTGTCGTACCCACTCCTATGACAAGATTTACGCTTAGTTGGAAGTTAAAGTAAATATTATATTAGTAATGTTCAGAATCTGTAAAAGGAGATAAGCGAATTCCATAGAGTTTCTGACCCAGACGAACTGAACCGTGGGCCTCAAGCCCACGTTCACGAATCAAACTTCTCATGCTTGTTCTAGTGAACCAGTCTAACAAAAAAGTTCATCAAAGTCTATCAAATAAAGTTGGGAGAAAAAAGATACTCACTTGTATTACCATGTAACGGTTATTTATAATGTGTACTTGTGAATAATTATATTTTTGATCCCATCTTCTAAAAATATCGGGTTTACACAGAAAAATACTCTGAAAAATAATAATTAAAATTAAATGATTTCTGAATCTGAACGGTTTTTAAAATGCAAGGTCAAAATTAGCCAACCTCCTTTTCTTTAGTAAAAAAATGTTTGTTCAGCATGGTTTATATTCTTCAAAGAAATTGGATTTTTATTATTTGAATTGAGCTTTACCTACATCAACACACAGCTTAAATCACTGGACGGAACGGGTTATTTGGCATTGCTATTATGACATTAGCATAAAATGATTTTTGAAAATTCAACCCTTAGGGGTTGAATTTTCAAAAATAATGAAAGTGCAGTAAAATAGGGGTTAGAAAAATTTAACTTGACGTGAATGAAGCCGCGGGCAAAAGCTAGTCTTGAATAAATGAAATTCGCAGATGAATGGATATATAGTAATAGGTATACCTATTTAATACGTGGAAATTTCAAATGGAAATGGAAGTTACAATTAATGATTAGTGACCTCGACGACCTTGGGGCTTCGCAGCGTGACAATAATTAATAGAATAATTAATTCACGTTCACGCTCCGTAGATTGACAATTAATTCAAGTTGAAGCGAAATATACATTAACAATATTATCACGCGAACGAAATGCAACAACATACCTAAATGCATAAAATATGGAAAGCAATACTTAAGTAAATAATATCACTATTATCTAAGTTTAGCACCCAAAGACTTTCATTAAAATATTACTATGTTTAATGAAAATCTCTGAGTCACTCTAGTGTTGAGAATTGAGATGTCTCTGAGATTGAACTTTTTGAAAACTTTAGGATTATATCTATAGGATATTAATTATTATTCTTATGGCTGATTTCACCAACATCGAGTGACGTTTTACCGTGGAATAAATTGGGCATTTTGACAGATTTTGTATTGAAAATACTGTCAAAATATCAAATTTACGTTCGGATAAGACATAATTTACATTACCGAAATCGGCCTTTAGGGAGATATTAAAATCGCTAAAGAAGTCGCGGGCAAATGCTTATCCTTACCAATATTATAAATAAGAAAGTGTATTTGTGTGTTAGTTTGTCCTTCAATCAAGCCGCAACGGAGCTACGGTTCGAACTGATTTTTTGCATGGGAGTTGAGGACCTGGAGAGTGATACCTTTTTATCCCGGAAAATTAGAGTTCCCACGGGATTTTTAAAAACGAAATCTCGGACATTAAGCTAGTTACAAATAATTTCAAGAAAACTTTGTATTGACTGCACGTATTTTACTTACCGACTGAAATGTACGTTCAGTTCAAGAATTTCTGCAACCTTAACTACTTTTGAAGTAGTTCCGTAACTGCCACTTACACAAGTTAAAATGATGTGAAATTATTCCGAATATCGCAACGATGTTGCATCTTTCTATCTCAACTTAGAAACTGCATCGTATATTTTCCTTGACCCGTATAAAGTTTTACAAGCATGGCATCTGGCATTTTTCCAAACATTGTAAGATTTTACTTCAAATAGCTTCAGAACTATTTGCTATAAATCTCTTTAATTAATTCAGAAAATGAAACATATAACATCAAATACTACCTACTAATTAAAATCGAAATTAAAACAAAATCTTAAAATACATACAAAAACTTGAGAGGTGTCAAGGGACACCCGGATGGAACGTAGTCCCTTTTGATTACATTGTGTTCGGTATTTTCGCGATACAACACGGCGTCTCCGTAGCCTAGTGGCTCCGGCAGTCGCCTAATTTTTATAACTTAAAAAATTAGGGAAAAATTCGACATGTAGAAATTATTTAAAATAAAATTGAAAATAGAAAATTCAGTCTGTCGAGCTGGGATTCGAACCATCGATTGTGAACTATTAGGTGACTGCCGGAGTCACTAGGCTACGGAGACGCTGTGTTGTATCGCGAAAATACCGAACACAATGCAAAATTCACATTCAACAAAAAAGTGTCGGTTTCAAAAATGTGTCGAGTGTCGGTTCCTTAATTTTTTCCGTCTAGCCCCCTTCCGTACCGCGCGATAAGGAACTACGTTCCAAAAATTAAAAGGTAAATAAAAAAATATTTTTCATCATACCTATTCGAAAAACGAATATTGGCTTCAGAGGATAGCGGGAGCAAAATTTAATTTTAACCCCATGGGACTTTTCATTTCTCTCTTCTGATTGGTCCGCGTTCGTGCTTTAGTATGTGTCGAAATTCAAAAATGTTTCGAAGCTGTTGTCTTCGATAAGTCACGTGATCAATTTGTCGAACGGATATACGCCCATACTGTATCCAACATAAATATTAATGACTAGCTGATGCCCGCGACTTCGTCCGCGTGGATTTAGTTTTTAAAATCCCTCGTGAACACTGATTTTCCGTAAAAAGTAGCCTATGTCCTCAACTATAGTACCCATGCAAAAAATCACGTCGATCCGTGGCTCTGATGTGGCGTGATTGAAGGACAAACCTACAAACAAACACACTTTCGCATTTATAATATTAGTATGATTAGTAGGTCCATGGACAGAGGAGGTCAGCTGAAGTCAGAGATGGGTCAGAGCCAAGTCGGAGCAATCGAATATTGCCAGAGTAAAAAAAAATATTTAAACAGAAAGTAGGCCCTAAAAGGTTTAGCTATTAGAGGACCCCAACTCAACTCCCCAACTCAATCAAGGCCCCAACCCAACCCCAACTATTGAACCGCGGAAAAGATATTTCACTTCACTCTCCGTATAGCCTCAATAGTCCAAAGATTAAAGCTGAAAAAAGGTTAAGGTGGATTATACGGGTCTGCCCGCGAAATTCCGATTTAATTTGGTTTTTCACAATTTGTAAACTAATACGGCAAAGTAGGCAGGCATTCTAATTGCGCCAGTGGCAGTATTATATTCACAGGTTTATATAAAAATCTTTACTTGAAAGTGTCCAGTTTAAGAAGTTAGTCAGAATATCGGCTTATTAATTGTGAGTTATTAGTTGTGAGAACTCACGCCCAACTCGATATTTTAATTAATTCCTTAAACTGGTTTCCCCCATTAAGGTAAGAGCGATCCCCGACTATAAAGTTTGGATCATGGTGGCTTTAGTAGAAAATATCAGGTAGCAAAGGCTTACACACCTTTGCTACCTTATTTGTTGACTCATGGATTTTTACGGGATAAAAAGTATCCTATAACATATAGGATACTTTTTATATATTTTATCCCGTAAAATCTATCTTCATTCCAAATCTCAGCCAAATCGGTTCATTAGTTGTGGCATGAAGAAGTAATAGGTACGTGAATTTCGTTTTTTCAAAATCCTGCGGGAACCATAAATTTTTACGGGATAAAAAGAAGCCTATGTGTTAATCCAGTGTATAATCTATCTCTATTCCCAATTTCATTCAAATTGGTTCATTAGCTGTTGTGGCGTGCAGAAGTAACACATGAACTTAGATTTTTTCAAAATCTTGCGAGAATCATGATATTTTACGGGATAAAAATAAGCTATGTGCTAATTAAGGGTAATATCTATCTCCATTTCAAATTTCTGCCAAATCGGTTATTTAGCTGTTGTGCTGTGAAGAAGTAACAGGTGAATTTCGATTTTCGATTCATTAGATTCGATTTCGAAAACACTGTAGCATTAAGTCCATACGATGTATTACATCCATACCTACTATGTAGTATGTAGGTATAATGATCGTTTGGCAAAATCTGACGCCTTTGGACTTGGAGTAGTTTGACTTTGACAAAAAAAATCCACGATGGCTATATACGATAAAGTACGCTTGCCAGCTTAAGATGAGCCGTACATTCAAAGTATCTTGTAGATTCCGGGGTTCAAGTTATTTGGACCTTATACTGAAGATCTTGATGTCTATAATTTCTGAACTACGAAATTGACGACCTTGAAATAATTACAGGACAATCTCTAAAGAACCTGCTTTCTAACAAAAAAAGAATGGATTAAATCGGAATACGCCCTAATGAATTACAGCGAAATACCCATTTGGACTTTCAGCCCCTCTCCCAAGGAAACCATGCTGAATTTCGGGATAAAAAGTATCCTATATTATACCTCGTAGTATTATCTTAAATCGTGCCAAGTTTCATTGAAATCCGTCCAGTAGTTTCGGCGTGATGCGCGGCCAAGATACAGACAGACAGACAGACAGACAGACAGACAGACAGACAGACAGACAGACAGACAGACAAAAAATTAAAAAAAAATTGTTTTGGCTTCAGTATCGATTATAGAGTGCCCTCAAACAAAAATTTTCAAAATATCTTCAATGTACAGAATTGGACCTGTTACAGTTTTATTATATTATAGATTAATTGTTTAATAATAATTTATTTGTGTTTTATTTAAACTTTCAATAAACGATGTCTATACATAGTAGGTTGATACTCCTAGCTTTTTCTCATAGGTAATGATGAAAAATAGTGTGTGTCATTCGGGGCCAAAATTTTTTGTTCTCGGGCGGCGTATATTGAATTCCTCGCTACGTTCAGGATTCTTCTTTAGAATCCTTCACTTCGCTCTGAATTCAAAATAACGCCCTCGGGGAACAAAAAATTTCTTTGGCCCCATAATCACAAATAACTGCTGCGAGAGAATGTCGTCTAATCAGAATTGCGATTGTCTTAAGGTATTCCATTGATCGTAATCGTATTCGTTGACATTAGCGTTAAAGTAAAACAAATTCACATTGTTTAGGTATAGAATTCTAATTATGAGTTGACAAAATTAATTATGAATTTCAGTTATTCAAACTAAATGTATTAAATAATATTGTAGGTTCATTAATTTCGTTCATGTTCAATTAATTATTAACATTTATTTACTGTTCCATTACCATTAAAACAATAATGGGAAATAATATAGCAATACATTGGAGGGATAATCGGCAATTATAATTAATGGGCGGGAATTTACGCAGCAAATATTTGTTCCTTTCAACAAACAAATGGCCGTCTATCTGTTCATGAATAGCTTGTTACATTGCGATTCCTTATCCTGAGATGTTAATAGATAGATTTAGAAAGCGGGATATAAAAAAAAATATTGCAAGGACTAGCTGATTATACGCTTCACACGGGCTTACCTATTATAATATTATACTTAGGTAGGTACAATAAGATATACTTAAAAAAACTTGTCCTGACTGTCTGATTGACTGACGTGTGGACGTGAAATTTTCAGTTTGGTCAAGGGTTTGCCATACTTTTTAACCGACTTCAAAAAAGGAGGAGGTTATCAATTCGTCGGAATCTTTTTTTTTCATGTATGTCCACCGATTACTCGAAGACGCCTGAAACCATTTGGAAAATTCTTTTTTGTTTGAAAGGGTATACTTTCCATATAAATTTCATCAAAATCGGTCGAGCGGTTTTTAAAATATCACCAATAAATTATATATTTTGTATTGTAGTGTGTGTGTGTGTGTGTGTAATGCAGTAAAGCGGATGTTTGAATTCGGTTGTTCAAAAAGATTTTTTTTATATTAAATTATGTAAATAAAAACAGTTTGCGCAAGCTTTAAGCTAGCTTGCTAGCTTTAAAACTAGCAAAGCAGAGCATTTTACCCGACTACGACAAAATTCAAGGTCTATGACTTTAGCAGACTTAGGGCCATTTTCACCACCTTCTCTGATAAGTGTCGGATAGCTTATTCGCATATTTTGTCTTTGTCACTTGACATAAAGTAAGAAAGTGACAAAATTTACGGTTAGGCTATCTGACACTTATCAGAAGTTGGTAATACAGGCCCTTAGACTTTAGTTTCATCAACATAAATCGAGGGCTTCTGGAATAAATCTCTTCCTTAGAGATAAGCTGTCCTTGTGCACGTCCTTTATATCTTTCTTACAATTTTTATATTACTGGTACTAAATAATTAAATAAATAAATAAATAAATAAAATAAATCTTATCCGAGCGTTTTGATATATTGGCAGAGTTTTCAATACAAAAACTGTCAGACAGTTCAATTTATTCCTCTGATAAAAGTCACTCGACGTTGCGCGTTGGTGAAATCGGCACTAAGTATTTACATATTATTATGTTCCACCGCAGTGCTTCTTATCCTTTGTCAACCGATAGACGTCCACTGCTGGATAAAGGTCTCTCGCATGGACTTCCACAGGCCTCGGTCTTCCGCCGCCTGAATCCAGCGGCTCCCTGCGACTCTTTTGATGTCGTCGGTCCACCTATTGCGGGGTCGCCACTCCAGCACCTAAAGCCACTCTAGTGCCTAAACTACTGATCCGATTTTGATGGATGGGTTAATCGATTCGTTATTATGGTCTGGATGACAAAGACTATATTTTATACGAACAAAATCAATATAATGGATGTTGCATGCAATTTTCCGTAGTCGCAGTACAGCTATTAAAGTCCTTATTCATATCATTCAGATTCCCCAATTCAAGTAAAATGTCTCTATTTTAAAATTCAACGCTTTATCTGTCTGTATATTACTATATGTCTGTATACTGTGTTGTATACTATTCATTCGTATTGTGTAGATTTATCAGGACCTAGAGTTAGCGCAGACGACCATATTATCTTCCGTGTTTGTCAATCCATCAACCGATCCACTTCAATAATTTTATTTGAAGGTAATTCTCTCTGTTAACCACCACCACCATCATCATCATCATATTATTATTAGACTTCACACACCTTTGAGAAAATTATTGAACATTTTTAGTTTATAACTAGCTGATGCCCGCGACTTTGTCCGCGTGGATTTAGTTTTTAAAGTCCCTCGGGAACTCCTTGATTTTCCGGGATTAAAAGTAGCCTAGATGTTGACCCGAGTAATAAGGTACCACGGTATAAAATTTTGTAGAAATCTGTGCGGTAGTTTTTACGTGAAAGAAGGACAAACAAACAAACAGACAAAAAAAATTTAGCTTCTGTTTTGATATCTGTATCTTGAACACAATTAGAAGCAAAAACCCTTTTTTGAATCTATTTCATGTACAGAATTGGTGTCGTTTCTGTTTTATTACTTATATGTATAGATTTTTCTATGATCGCGGACTCGCCAACAAAGTGCATGTGCAGTTGGCGGTATCAACTTTATATTTTTAATATTGTGCATTACTTGAGTAAATAAATTAAAAAAACCTACATAGTTCTGTAAAGTTAGAAGTGAGTGGATTCGAACCTTATACCGCACAGAAGAGGAGGATTTGTTTATGTACTCCTTTAGTAATGTACTTATTGTAATTTTAAGAGAACGCAGCATACTTTAAAAAGAGCAACCGCTGAGTTTCTTGCTGGTTCTTCTCACTTGGAACGGCATTCCGATCCTAGATTCATTTGACGATTTGAAAGCACTTTGTAAAACTGTATTTGAATAACTCACTATGTTTGTTTTTGTCTGGCCTAAAGGAACTTTCTATTTCTGCCGACTTATATGGTACAGAATATAATATATCGGTCGTTTGCGATACCTCTTAGATTGTCTTTAAATGAAGACGCGTACATACTTATATATTATTTTATATAAATAGTTTAGTCTGATTTGTTTCGTAGATTGTCACTCATCAGCGATTTGTTTTGTTTCGCAACTTTGTCGCGACCAGACTCTGTATTACAAGCAATATAATTTAATCATATATTTTATTATTTTTCAGGCTCAACTCCTGGTAGGTTCTATTTAAAAAAGTTATAAATTCTTTATTGGCTCCTACTCAAGCTTGTACCTACGTACGCATAATTACACGCACATAGACTCAGAGATAATAATTATGGAAAAACAGAATAATATAATCGAATATTTGCAATATCGAGACAAAAGCGAAGTCATTCGAAAGAAAAAACATAATAAACATTAAAAACATTAATTTTTGGCAAAGTAAATTTTCTTAGCGACAAGATTAATTAACTGTATCAAATAACAACATAAACAATTTTTATAAGCAGACATAGTCTGGACTATCTGATACAATTTGTCACTTGTCTGGAGCGAAAGCAAATAAATTGTTAAAATGAGAACACTCTCGTGTGGAAAAATGCTTGCTTACCCGATGAAGAGTGCTTAGACCTGTAGTAGACCTCCGCTGCCAAATAAATGTAGCGGAACCGCTGAAATCCTGCCTACTTTTCAGTTGTAAGAAGAAGCGAAGCTGCTTGTTCTACCACAGCCTTACCACAGCAGGCATTTGGCAATGAACTTCTCTTTTTCCCAAGTAATCTTGGCAATGCTCCTAGTACATCTCAACGAAACATTTACAGTGAAAGTGGACGAGAAGTATGGACTGGAGTTTGATGATAGCGCTGGAATCGTGTAAAAGAAGTGAATAAAAAATGCGCCAAATAGTAAACCATTTACGTTGGACCCACAGTTTTTCTATGTTAAAACTGACTTTAATTGGTTTCCGTTTCGCATTTCATACAGCAGACCAGTAGTCATACCGGCATTTTATAGGTTTCACTGCTATAATTTTGCGGTCATGATGTGCTAAAGGCCTAAAATGAGAACACTCTCGGTGAAAAAATGCTTTGCTTATCCGATGAATGATGCTCAATGTTTTGAAAAACGCAAACACTACTGAGTACGGACTTACACTATACTACATTGCTTTAAAGTGGAATAATGCTCAAGCAAAAGGGTTCCTTATTTCTTTACGATAAAAAATAAAGTAACTTGGTTCATCGTAGATCCAGCAAGAGCTTCGGCGTCCGTACAACCAGCAGCGTTGTGTTACTTTATGTTCGTAACAGATGCTTTTACATTTTTCGCGTTTTTATTGTGGCGAGTTTTATTGCCGTTTGGTGCGCTGCAGGGATGGAGTGTTGGAGAATACAATGGACGCGTTCAGAGCAGCAGTAAAAATCAGTGATAGGCTAGTGGTTAGGACTGTGATCTCCTATTCGGGGTATCAGATTCAATCGCACCTCTGACTTTTCGTAGTAATGTGCGTTATGCAATTATGACATACTTCAACGGCGAAGGAAAACATAGTGAGGAAACCTGCAAGCCTGAGAGTTCTCCATAGTGATAAAAAATCTCCAGTTTGCATTGGGGTACCGTGGTGGACTATGGCTTATATAACCCTTCTCTGAGAGGATACCTGCGCTCAGTAGTGAGCCGTTGATAGGTGTCTGATGGTGATGATGTGCTGCAATGATGGAGTTTTGGAAAATACAGTGGACGCGTTCAGAGTTGAAGGTTTGGGGTAAATAAACAGAACTGTTTTTTTTTATTTGGTGAACAGGGTCTTTGAAAACATAATAATAGGTAATGAGAACAGTTTGACACGACTGTAAAGAGGTCAAATCCACCTTGGGTCAAAGTACATATGCAGTAGTTATTCATAACAAGATAACCTTTGACTGCGATCTCATCTGATGGTAAGTGACGATGCAGTCTAAGATGGCAGCGGGCTTTCTTCAAACTTGGAAAGATGTTTGGCAACCCTAATCGGTTTCTACACGTCATCCTGCCGGAACGCTAAGGCCCGCTTGCAGACACCGAGTTAGGTTTAACCCAGGAATAAATTGGTAATTTTGATAGACGCTTTAATACGAAATCTGTCAAAGCACTGGGTTAAAAGGATAACCCGACGTTTATGCAAGCGGGCCTAAGTCACTTGGCGGCTTGGCTTTGATGGTAGAGTGGCAACTAGCTATGGCCAAAGTCACCCACCAGACAAGACCAAAGACATTTCAGGAATGGGGTATTTGGCTGATTTTTTTTATATAGGTATTTAAAATAAAGATGTTTATTTTTATGTTATGCCAATGCCAGTTTTCTTTTTAACTGACTTCAAGAAAGGAGGAGGTTCTCAATGCATCGGAATCTTTTTTTAGAATAGAATACAGTAGAATAAAATAGAATATCGTTTATTCATTGACATCAAAGAAACAAAAAATACCTAAATACAAATGAAATGAACGTACAGAGGTACCTACTTAAAATCTAACTTAATAATTTTTAGTATATTCACCGGTTACTCGAAGACGCCTGAACCGATTTGGAAAATTCTTTTTGTTTGAAAGGGTACACTTTCCATTTTAATTTTATCGAAATCATCAAAGCGGTTTTGAAGAAGTTAACAATAAATTATATACTTTGTATTAGCGCGGGTGTTAGTCGGTTTTTTAAAAATAATTTTTTATATTTAATAATTTTAATATCTTAACTAGTCTCGGAAATACAGAGCAAGTACAGGATACATTCTCAATAGAAAATTTCATTTTAGACAGAGTCAGATACGGTCGCAGTAAAACAGCCATTACCTGTTTGTATTTTGAACCTGTATTTGTTTTTTGACCCATTTATTTTTGTTTTTACAAATATGTTATTTATTGCATTTTCGATTATTATTTAATTTATGATTATAACATCTTGACAAGAGTCAATAATTATACTCGAAATCGTATCGAATCGGGAATCGAACCCAAAACTTTAAGATCACACCGCTCACCACTAAGCCATAGAGGTCGTCAAATGCGTGATGCAATTTACTGGATGCGGTTGAAAATATGACCAGCGATATTCCCAGAGCTTTGTGCATGTTTTCTGCAGCTGTTGCGTGCTTTTATAATCTTAAGCGGAAACACTGAGTTTCTTTAACGCAAGGAAATAGAAAAGATATAAATTAACAAGTTCTTTGTGAATTTTTTACAAGACAGTGCTCTTAGACAGCCTTTGAAGCAGTGAAATGAATTTACGCGACGTCGGAACTTCTTGGAAACTGCATGTAACAAAACTGTATCTACGCTTAAAGATGTGTATGGCACGTAGGAGCGTGCTCATAGCATAACTTTCTTTCCGCATGGTAAAACCTTGTAAATCAATTCAATAACTTATTTTATTATTAATATTAGTCAGCAACTTTTGCACGTACATAAGATCAGAGTCTAAACTTCTCCCACTTTTTATCTGTAATTGTATTAGTATATAAGATCACTGTAAATATGTAATATATGCCACTACCATTAGATACTCGCAAGTCTGTGTTTCTATACCTCGTTCCTCCGACTTCACTCTACAAGAACACGCTGCTTTACTGTTCCCCGGTATAGCGCAACAATGTGCTTATAGTTCACAGGAGGGTTAGAGACCTCGCGCAATATGAGACGCGTGTAAATTACCATGTACATACAAAATATTTTGGGATTATACAGATTACAAAATGCAGTACAACCTAGTACATCGTAAAATTGAAGCTACATAATGGGTATAAGTTGGCTCTCGATACGTAGGGAGTCTGTAATGACGTTGCAGTTCGAATAATTAATTACTTTGAGCAAATTTTTGAGTGACTCGCTCATCGTAATGTAATTGGCTTTGTTTAGTCATGTTGGCGAAAATAATATTGTGTCGTTACGCCGTGAATAAAATATTCTGTTTTGCACCAAAAATTCAATAATATGCAAGAATAAAATTATCATAAAAAAGCGTACATAGGCAGTCGAAAAGCTGAAGAAATCTCTTCCAAGCAATCTTGTCTGGAAATGAAGAAGCTAAAGAAGTGTCAGGATAGTGTGAGAGTGTGCCAGTACTAAAACTTTCAAAGTGTCCTCTTACACCGTTGAATTATATTTATTATAAATGCGAAAGTGTGTTTGTTTATTGGTTTTTCCTTCAATCACGCAGTAACGGAACAAGATAGACGTTTTTAGGGTTCCGTACCCAAAGGGTACCAACGGGATCCTATTACTAAGCCTACGCTGTCCGTCCGTCCGTCCGTCCATCCGTCTGTCAGCGGGCTGTATCTCGTAAACCGTAATAGATAGACAGATGAAATTTTCACATATTATGTATTTCTATTGCCGCTATAACAACAAATAATAAAAATTAAATTAAATTAAAAAAAAAAAATTAAAATATTTCCATGGGTAGGTACATGAAAATATTTTAATTTTTTTTTTAACGGAACCCTAAAAGAGCGAGGCCCGACTCGCACCTGGCCGATTTTTTGCATGGGTATAGTTGAGGACTTGGGAAGTATTATCGGCTACTTTTTATTATGGAGATAAAGCGTTCCCAAGGGATTTTAAAAAACTAACTTCACACGAACGAAGTCGCAGGCATAAGCTAGTTGTGTAAAAAGCACGTATATTGTCAGGCGTAGTTTTACCTCAAGACATAATTAAATAATGTTTCCCCAAGAAATGCAGGAAAAATGATAGTAATAATGCTTTCGGAATTCAAGAATTACATATTCAAAGCATTGCCTAATAATTCACTCTGACAGTGTAATATATCATTTCAGAGCTTAGATCTATTGTGAACTCCCACAAAAGATTTCATCTCGACGTATTCTATGACAAAGCTCGATGATTCACGTAATCTATACTTATAAAAAGACTTGTTATTATAATAACAAGCGTTCTCATCAATTCATTAATAATAAATAATTAATTAAACGTAGGTTGAAGGGTCGTGTCCTTTGCTCTGTAATTAAAATAATTACTATCTCTCTATTGCGTGCTTTGTACTGAAACTAGCTGTTGATTAGCCTAGCTTTACCTATTCTAAATACAGTCGATACTGGTAGAGTTCTCATAAAAATCACAAGTTGGCCTTAAATTCGTTAAAATTGCAACGTAAACTTGTAAGTTTTCACGGAAATTGGGTATTTGACTGTTGTCAAAATGTCGTTGTAACTCTGTTCATTCTAAAACGAAATTTTCAATGAAGATTGTATGGAGCTACCTATTTTTTGACGTCACACTTCAGTAGCGCTCTCTTTGTCTAACAGGAATCTAGCTCTATATTTCCGAGACTAATTAAGTTATTTAAAAAAGAAAAATCGGCCCAGTGCGAGTCGGGCCTCGCTCTTTTAGGGTTCCGTACATATGACCAAATCATTTTTAGGGTTCCGTACCCAAAGGGTGCCAACGGGACCCTATTACTTAGCTTCCGCTGTACATCTGTCCATCCGTCCGTCCGTCCGTCTGTCAGCGGGTTGTATCTCGTAAATCGTAATAGATAGACAGTTGAAATTTTCACATATTGTGTATTTCTGTTGCCGCTATAACAACAAATAATAAAAATAAATTAAAAAATAAAGGGGGCCCCCATAAGCAGCAGTTTAAAGTTTTGAACTTGGTTTTTCGACATTCCGTAGAACAATGTTGGTTCATATTACACGACATGGTTTTTGAGTATTTCTTAATTATAATTAAAATTAAAATATACGAAGCGCGACGGCTTTTCAACTAACAACACCGCAAGTGACAATCAACTGGCGGCCTTCTTCATTTGACAAGTTAGCGACAGCAGCGCTTCTTTACAAGCGACGTTTATCTTCGGAATGAGTTTCAGATACGACTTTGTCCGATTGAATATCTACAAAACTACTGAATTTTTTTCTTTTGCTGAGGTGTTAAGCGTTGTTTATAAAAGCCGTTAGTGTCAAAATCAAGATTTCGCTGTATATTCATATGCGACAGTGTTCTACGACAGTGTCGACATATTTATTATTATCAATGTAAAAGTGCGTTTGTTTGTTGGTTTATCCTTAAATCACGCAGTAACGAAGCAACGGATTGACGTGATTTTTCTCATGGATATTCATAGTTGAGGACTTTGAGTGTGATGTAGGCTATATTTTTTCACTGAAAAACTGAAAATTCCTGCGGGATTTGTAAAAATCTTAACTCCATTCAGATAGAATGAAGAAGTCGCGAGTTTTCTCGACTTGACGCTTTAGAAAAAATCGGGGTTTTCACTGAGTGTAGATTTTACCGAGGAGTTTGGGTTATGTTTTGCGATGACAACGAGGCTGTGTTTAAAAACAGTGAGACTTTTATCAGCTAAATAAAAAGCTAAATAGGACATTTGAATGCCATGAAAATGACATCATTGTGATATCTAACATTTTTTTTTCGGGTCACCCGTTGTAAGCATAATAAGTGCCAACGCAATTGGTGTTTAAAAACTTTTTAGGCCTCAACCGAAACGGTCGTTAGATGTCCATTGACCTATGACATTTGGAGATAAAAATAACCGATTCTCCGCCTCGCTGACTTTAGATTACGAGCCTCCTAATGGGCCACCTGCTGCGATTGAATATTAAAAACATTATTATGGTTATTCAAAATCACTGAAATGAATTTTGAAAAATTATAATTTTTATACGAGTACGTACCACGGTTTTGTGAAGTGCTAGGTAAGTTCTTCGAACTATGTACCCCGCTCATTTCCACTTCAGTTTCGCGACTCGCTGAGCTATGAATGTTTCTCCTACGCATCTACTCATTTTTGATTTGACCTCGCAAGGATACCTACTCGGAGCATAGTTCGAAGAGCTGATGGTCGTTGGGGTCCTAAGGGGCTGGAGTGGCGAACGGGAAGTGCAGTGTTAGCAGACCCCTCTTAAGTGGACCGACGACATCAAACGAGTCGCAGAGAGCCGTCGGTTTCAAACGGCACATATCCGAGTTCTGTGGAAGTCCATGCAAGAGACCTTTGTCCAGCAGTTGACGTCTATCGGTTGACAAAGAAGAAGAAGGAGGTAAGTTGTTTTTCATTACTGAAATGAATTTTGACAAGATTTCTAAGGTACTAGGTAAGTTCTTCTTCTTTGTGAACCGATAGACGTTCACTGTTGAACAAAGGTCTCTTGCATGGAATTGCCGAGGCCTGTGGCTCGGTCTTGCGCCGCAGGCGTCCAGCGGCTCCCTGTGACCAGGTAACTTATGATTGCTCAAATGAAGACTTGCCTAATGGTCATCATCGACATTTGCATATGACAAATTTAGACAATTTTTTTTTGCATATGACGAATACAGTGTCACATCTACGTATGTTTGTTACCGGCACTGTACTACTGACTAACTAATACCGACGGTAGGGTGGTAACTAGTTATAGCCAAAGCTTTGAACCAACTAGATCAAGCCGGAGATATTACAGAAATAGAAATTTTATAAATTGTCCTCGCCAGGAATCGAACCGGAGACTCCCGATTTGAGACCACAGCGCTTACCACTGTGTCAGGGAGGTAGTCAAAATAAACTAAACTTAAGTTAACCTAAGTACTTAACTCAGTAATTAATTGATATGGATGGCCGTTGGATCGTTGTATGCGCGAAAGTAACTCCCTAGTGATACTCTTAAGATATTTCCAAGTAGGTATAATACAAAATATTCTTGGAAATATTTTACAAGTAGGTATGTAAGCAACTTCTAAATAAAACAAACTTAGAAAACCACAACCAAGTCTTGTTTCGAACATAGAAAGGCTTTCACTTAGTTTAACTTCGATACTCATCAGTTATTATAATTTAATAACTGAAAAAGCATAAATTCATTTATGTTCAACGTGAGTTTTAAATAGGATGTAAATTAGTGTACTTTATTATGTAAAGCGTAGATTTAAAAGTCTGAACAGATTTTGTTGTGGAAGACTTTATAGACTAGACAATCTCACTCAATATTTATAAGACCACTATAAATTATCGCGCACTTATTATCTTATTCTTTATAAAATATATTGTCAGCTATTGCCTGCAACTTCGTCCGGTGGTTTAAATTTTTTATCTCGCGAGATCCCTCTGTTTTTTACTTATTAAGCAATTTCTAAAAGGAGGAGGTTCTCAAGTATATTTTTGTATGTTTGTTACACAATTATTCCGCCAATTATGATTTTTTTATAATATTATAAGGATTTTTATATCTCACTAGCTTTTGCCCGCGACTTTGTCCGCGTGGAATTCGATTTTTAAAAAGCCTCGCGGAAATGGGAAGTCAATAAATAACAGTTAATTAAGTATAACCTCCTCCTTTTTTGAAGTCGGTTAAAAATAAAGTAGGAGAGACATCATGTTTATAGAAGATACTAGCCTAGGATATAAAAGTCTCATAAAATAATAATAAAAAAACCGGCCAAGTGCGAGTCGGACTCGCGCACCGCGGGTTCCGTACTCTGGAAGTAAAAGTAAAACGATAATATTATATTAATTTGCTTATTAATCGTTAACTTTGTTTGTAGAGGTTAATTGTTAATATAAAAAAAATAATGCTAGTTCTAAAGAGCGTTGGTTTTATTTTTCCTGTAAAATATACATAAACTTCTATTGATCATAATTATTTCTGATTTTTCGATTCGAAAGCTTCGGAGATAAGGGGAACGGTATTTTTTCGACATTTTGCCTGATTAATCAAAACTATTTATTACATATAAAAATACGCTATTTTTTTTTCGACATTTTTCCCGACATTTTTCCCGACTAATCAAAAACTATTACATTTAAAAATAAATAAAAATCTGTTTTAGAATGTACAGGTAAAGCTCTTGCCTATGATAATCCACTCGGCATATTTACCATTTTGGAACCCTAAAAAACAATAATTGCAAAGAGATCTTTCTGAGTCACCAAAAACTGTCATTAAAAGTTTGTCAGTAAAAAATGGAAAGGTTTCGATTCAATTCTTTTTATTGCAGCTTTATCAACGTTTGGGAGAAGTTTATCTGAGTACTCTCGAGCGTGCCCCATATAAACGATGTTAGATTTTTAATAAAAATTTCACTTAATAAAATTTTGTACACACGGAGTAGAAATTAATAGGAATGTTTTTATATTACATACTTTTAACGCGTATTAAACTATTTCTTTACAACTTTACTAAACAAACCTATGTTAAGCGAAAAATTTTTTTTCTCCTCATTTGCTTCTATGTGTGCCCCCCCCCCCCCTCGCAAAAAGTATAGCTTTTTTGTCATTTTCAGCGGAGCATTTTTCTGGAATAAAAAATAACCTATATCACTTTCCAGGTACTCAACTATACCTGTATAAAAAATAACGTCAACCCGTTCCTCCGCTACTGCGCGATTGAAGGAAAAACCAACAAACAAATAAACCGAAAAACAACCACACTTTCTCATTACTCAAAAAAAAAATATAAGTAAGGATTAGAATCAAAATTCGTTTGCATGGGGCGCGCTCCGAAGAAACTTCCCCTAACGCAAATGAAGTTCCCAAGTTCTTTATAGCTATTTGATTAAGCCCTTTATGAATAACAATTCTATTATTTCGTTCCCAAACAACCAAAGGCTGACGCCACAACAAAGCTTCCTTTTGTGCTGTCGCTAAAAACTCAGCAAACAAAGCGCTCGACAAACGACAGACTTCAGACTTAATATTGTGCCTACTTACAATTAAAATAATATCATCAAGGAATCCAAGGTTCTAAAGTATTAATTATTCTAGCTGATGCCCGTGAGTACGCGTGGCAAGTTTTTAAATCCCTAAATACTTAAATAAAACCCCCAAATAAACCCCCAAATAAATAATTTTTAAAATTAAATTTAAAATAATTTGATTTGCGTGATTAAAGTCACACTTTTACCACACGCCCACGTGTGGTAAAAGTCTACTTTACAACTTTGCCAGCGATGTAATAAGATCCAGTTTATGAGCAAACATATTTGTATTGTAAAATATTATGAAGACTCCAACAAAAACTAAAATGAAACTCCCAGATTAAGCACGCACTTACTTGATTGTCACCGTGAACAGGCTTTTAGATGATAATTGTATGGATTATTATATTGAATTCCGTAATCCATTCATGATGATACTTGATCCGTGTTCAAAATCTAACTAAGGGCGATACCACACTCTGCGTTAGGCGTTGTCGATGAGTTGCTTTTGCAGTGTCGCAGTGGTATTCAACATCGAAAATACGTGGTATGAAATACGGTGCGCTACGGAATTGCGATGCGTTGCGGCTTTACTGAGTTATTCCTGCTGAGTCATTGTCTACGTCACTGGGTTGCTTCAGTGGCATCTTAAGGTGGATTATACGAGTCTGCCCGCGAAATTCAAATTTAATTTGGTTTTCCCATTTTGTAAACTAATACGACAAAGTAGGCCTATGGCATTCTAATTGCGCCAGTAGAATTATCATCTTCACAGGTTTACATAAAAATCTTTACTTGAAAGTGACCAGTTTAAGAAATTAATCAAAATACTGAGTTGGACGTGAGTTACTCACAAATTAGTCAGTATTTTGATTAATTTCTTAAACTGGTCACTTTCAAGTAAAGATTTTTATGTAAACCTGTGAAGATGATAATTCTACTGGCGCAATTACAATGCCATTAGCCTAGTTTGTCGTATTAGTTTACAAATTGCGAAAAACCAAATTAAATTTGAAATTCGCGGGCAGACCCGTGTAAACATCCTTAAGGAAATTTTGTGTTATGCTACACGGTGAGCTACGGAATCGCTACGCTTTGCTACGTCATTGCGTTGCTTTTGTGGCATCTTAAAGAAAATCCTTGTTATGCCACACGGTGATCTACGGAATCGAAATGCTTTGCTACGTCACTGGGTTGCTTCTGTGGTATCTTTAGAAAATTCCGTGGTATTGCTACGGAATTGCGATACGTTGAGGCGACGCGTCGCTGCGTTGCTTCTTGGGTGTCAGTCACGTAAAAAACCTGTGCTGTGATACACGGTGCCTCTGCCAAATGTCACTTCATCATCTCAATTCTCAAACCTTCGCCGGTCCTACTCAGGCTCAGGGCTTCTCTCAGAATGAGAAGATTTTCGAACAAATTCCACTATGCTAGTTACATCTTGGCAAACTTGGCATCTTAAGGAAAATCCGTGTTAAGCCACACGGTGAGCTACGGAAAGGCTACGCTTTGCTACGTCACTGGGTTGCTTCTGTGGCATCTTTAGGAAATTCCGTGGCATACAACACCGTGCGCTACGTAATCGCTACGCTTTGCTACGTCACTGCGTGGCTTCTGTGGCATCTTAAGAAAATTCCGTGGTATTCCATACGGTGTGCTACGGAATTGCGATACGTTGAGGCGTCCGCGTCGCTGCGTTGCTTCTTCGGTGTCAGTCACGTAAAAAACGTTTATTGATTGATATACAAATAAGAATCAAAGTTCATTTGAATGGGATGCGTTAGAGAGATAAGTTCTTTTCATGTAGATCTAATTATATCTATGACGTCACTGGTTGCCGTCATATTTTCTAACGTGGATAATAAATTGTTTTCGAGTTATTATACTTTATCAATGCAAGGTTTCTTTTTAATCACTGTTTTGATGATCAAGTGTGAGAGATTAAAAATATACCTACATATAATGAGAATAAATATTATCTAAGTTGAAAGCTATTATAGAGCTTGGGTACGAGAAAAAGTCTTGACTTTCATAAGAATCACTAGTTGGCCTACTTCCACGATTTTTGGAACGAAGTTCCCTATGGCGCGTTGCGGAGGGACCCTAGCCGGCAAAAAACGTCCGTTTACGTTATGAAAAAAAGCGTAAGATTTGGCCTAAGAATCTTATATAATAATTTCAATAAGTTGTGCATGGCCTCCGTGGCGCAATCGACTTGCGTGCGGCTACTAACCGAAAGTGATGGTTCGAGCCCACCCGGGGGCGCGCAATTTTATTTTAATTTTTTATTTTATAAAATTATTTTAATTTATATATTTTATAAAATCGATATTTAGGCTTCCCTGGGGTCATTTTGAATTTTATCGATAAAAAAATCATGATAAAAAATGTATACCCGTATAATTATTTTCTTTATACCTCGAAGAGAACTTGAAATTAATATTTTTATAATAAGGAACTTCGCTCCTATCTGGTGTCCCACGACATCACACGACTTTTTTCTTTCAATAATCGAAAAGCCCCTATCATAGAAACCTGTTGTTTATGGTTTCTTTGGTCTGTATAATGTATTTTGTGATGGTTTCTTATATGTAACTAGTAGGGCGCGTGGGTGCGCGGCCCGCAAGCGGACCGCGGTTTTTCTATCGTTAAGTGGACTTTCAGGTCCTGATCATTTTCTATCAAATAACCACTCTTCCATCTTGTATACTCTCCGAGATAGACACCGACGAAGTCTGTATGGCCGCCATCTTGAATCCGCCATTTTGAATTTTTTCAGCTCACTGCCAATTGCATGAGGTTTTGAGTAGTTTTTGTTTGAGCATCTCCCACCTATCTTCAATACCCTGGCCGTGCTCCTCACCCACCTTCCAAAACCTCGACTATCATATCTCATCATTTGTCAGAATGAGATTTCTTTTATAAAAACAAATTTTGAAAAGGAACCGTATCAAAGTCTTGCTTAGTTCTCAGCTTATAGTCTATTTAATATCCGCCATATATTTTGTATGGAGAAAAAACATTCCGCCATCTTGGATTTTTTTCTATTCATCAAATAGACCTTTGGGTCCTGATCATCTTTTGCCCAGAAACTACTCTTCCATCTTTTATACTCCCCGAGATAGACACCGACGAAATTTGTATGGCGGCCATCTTTTTTCCGCCATTTTGAATATTTTTTCAGCTCACTGCGAATTGGATGAGGTTTCGAGTGACATTTGTTCGAGCACCCCCCCCCTATCTTCGATACCCTGGCCGTGCTCTTCACCCGTCTCCGAAATCCTCAATCATCAGCTCTCTCCATATTTTTCCTCCGAATGAATTTTTTTCCTCTATACGAAACCATCGGTGACAAAAAATTTTTCATACAAAATTTTACAGGAGAGGTGATCAATGAGTGAGTGAATCAGTCAGTGAATCAGTGAATCAGCCCCAGCAGCTATATATATATATATTAACTAGTAGGGCGCGTGGGTGCGCGGCCCGCAAGTGGACCGCGGTTTTTCTACTCGTCAAGTAGACTTTCAGGACCTGATCAATTTCTATCAAAAAAACCACTCTTGCATCTTGTATACTCTCCGAGATAGACACCTATGAAATTCTTATAGCCGCCATCTTGAATCCACCATTTTGAATTTTTTTTCAGCTCACTGCCAATTGGATGAGGTTTCGAGTATATTTTGTTTGAGCAGCCCCCACCTATCTTAAATACCCTGGCGATGCTCCTCACCTATCTTCCAAATCCTTGATCAGCATTACTTTCTATATTTTTTCTCCGAATCATTTGTCAGGATGAGAATTCTTCCATAAAAACAAATTTTGAAAAGGAACCTTCGTCTTGTATGGTAAAATAAATTCCGCCATCTTGAATTTTTTTTATTCACCAAGACGTAGACCTTCGGGTTCTGATCATCTTTTTCTAAGAAACCACTCTTCCATATTATATACTCTCCGAGATAGATGCCGATGAAATTGGTATGGCCGCCATCTTGAATCCGGCATTTTGAATTTTTTTCAGCTCACTGCCAATTGGATGAGGTGTCGAGTATTTTTGTTTGAGCACCTCCCACCTATCTTCAATACCCTGGCCGTGCTCCTCACCCACCTTCCAAAACCTCGACTATCATATCTCATCATTTGTCAGAATGAGATTTCTTTTATAAAAACAAATTTTGAAAAGGAACCGTATCAAAGTCTTGCTTAGTTCTCAGCTTATAGTCTATTTAATATCCGCCATATATTTTGTATGGAGAAAAAACATTCCGCCATCTTGGATTTTTTTCTATTCATCAAATAGACCTTTGAGTCCTGATCATCATTTGCCAAGAAACCACTCTTCCATCTCTTATACTCTCCGAGATAGACACCGACGAAATTTGTATGGCGGCCATCTTTTTTCCGCCATTTTGAATTTTTTTCAGCTTACTGCGAATTGGATGAGGTTTCGAGTGACATTTGTTCGAGCACCCCCCACCTATCTTCAATACCCTGGCCGTGCCACTTACCCGTCTCCGAAATCCTCAATCATCAGCTCTCTCCATATTTTTCCTCCGAATGAATTTTTGTCCTCTATACGAAACCATCGGTGAAAAAAAAATTTTTCATACAAAATTTTGCAGGAGAGGTGATCAATGAGTGAATCAGTGAATCAGTCAGTGAATCAGCACGAGCAGCTATATATATATTACTAGTAGGGCGCGTGGGTGCGCGGCCCGCAAGCGGACCGCGGTTTTTCTATCGTCAAGTGGACTTTCAGGTCCTGATCATTTTCTATCAAATAACCAATCTTCCATCTTTTATACTCTCCGAGATAGATGCCGATGAAATTGGTATGGCCGCCATCTTGAATCCGCCATTTTGAATTTTTTTTCAGCTCATTGCCAATTGGATGAGGTTTCGAGTATTTTTTGTTTGAGCACCTCCCACCTATCTTCAATACCCTGGCCGTGCTCCTCACCCACCTTCCAAACCCTCAATCATCATATCTCATCATTTGTCAGAATGAGAAGTCTTTCTATATCAGTCTTTTATAAAAACAAATTTTGAAAAGGAACCGTATCAAAGTCTTGCATAGTTCTCAGCTTCTAGTCTATTCAATATTCGCCATATATTTTGTATGGAGAAAAAAAATTCCGCCATCTTGATTTTTTTTTTCTATTCATCAAGTAGACCTTCGGGCCCTGATCATCTTTTGCCAAAGAAGCACTCTTGCATCTTTTATACTCTCCGAGATAGACACCGACGAAATTTGTATGGCCGCCATCTTGAATCCGCCATTTTGGAATTTTTTTTCAACTCTCTGCGAATTGGATGAAGTTCCGAGTGACTTTCGTTCGAGCACACCCCACCTATCTTCAATACCCTGGCCGTGCTCCTCACCCGTCTCCGAAATCCTCAATCATCAGCTCTCTCCATATTTTTCCTCCGAATGAATTTTTGTCCTCTATACGAAACCATCGGTGAAAAAAAAATTTTTCATACAAAATTTTACAGGAGAGGTGATCAATGAGTGAGTGAATCAGTGAATCAGTGAATCAGTCAGTGAATCAGCCCCAGCAGCTATATATATATTAACTAGTAGGGCGCGTGGGTGCGCGGCCCGCAAGCGGACCGCGGTTTTTCTATCGTCAAGTGGACTTTCAGGTCCTGATCATTTTCTATCAAATAACCACTCTTCCATCTTTTATACTCCCCGAGATAGACACCAACGAAATTTGTATGGCCGCCATCTTGAATCCGCCATTTTGGAATTTTTTTAGCTCACTGGCAATTGAATGAGGTTTTGAGTATATCTTGTTTGAGCACCTCCCACCTATCTTCAATACCCTGGCCGTGCTCCTCACCCACCTTCCAAACCCTCGATCATCATATCTCATCATTTGTCAGTATAAGGATTCTTCTATAAAAACATTTCGCAATGAAACCGTATCAAAGTCTTGCATAGTTCTCAGCTTCTAGTCTATTCAATATTCGCCATATATTTCGTATGGAGAAAAAAAAAATCCGCCATCTTGGATTTTTTTCTATTCATCAAATAGACCTTTGGGTCCTGATCATCTTTTGCCAAGAAACCACTCTTCCATCTTTTATACTCCCCGAGATAGACACCGACGAAATTTGTATGGCGGCCATCTTTTTTCCGCCATTTTGAATTTTTTTTCAGCTCACTGCGAATTGGATGAGGTTTCGAGTGACTTTTGTTCGAGCACACCCCACCTATCTTCAATACCCTGGCCGTGCTCCTCACCCGTCTCCAAAATCCTCAATCATCAGCTCTCTCCATATTTTTCCTCCGAATGAATTTTTTTCCTCTATACGAAACCATCAGTGAAAAAAAATTTTTTCATACAAAATTTTACAGGAGAGGTGATCAATGAGTCAGTGAATCAGTGAATCAGTCAATCAGCCCCAGCAGCTATATATATATTAAAAGGTGCACTAAGACAGGGTTTTTTTGACTTCCAATTTTAAGAGGGTAAATACATTATTAAATAAGTAAGCAATATCCATGTATAAAAGACATTGAGTGCTGTAAGCCTTACTAATATTGTAATATTATGCGAACGGTCATTTTAATATGTCCTTCAATCACGCTGCAACAGAGCTTAAGGTAGAAGTTATTCTTTGCATTGTTTCAGGACAGCGACAAAGACGAATTTTTATTCCGGAAAAACAAAGGATTCTTCCGGGATTTTTAAAAACCAAACTGCGCGAATTCTGTTAGGTATAAAAAAATAATATTTAGCTCCATTAATCTTATTCTTCTGAGACAAACTTTCTAAAATAGGTATAAATGCAGTTAATGCAGGATCCTCAGAAGCTTTAGCTCTGTTGGGTTATTGACTAATGTGGCTTTAGTGTAGGTACCTACTGCATAAAGTGCAGTGACTGATGCATTCATTTCATAGATTAATGGCTGCAGTAGCTTAGCCCGTCTATAGACGAGAACGCAAAATGATCGAAAGTCAATTAGGTTTGGTTTGGTGAAATCCGCTAATTTATTACTGCTGAGTATAATCTAAATCATATCTATTTGTAGCCACTGGAGATATACATAATATATTTATTATTGATTCTGTAAAATTATATTTATGTATGTCTATGATATATTCAACATCTTTTTAAAAATAATTAAATAATAATTTAATATAAAAAATTCTTTTTAAAAACCGACTTCAAACTCCCGCGCCACTATACAAAATTTATAATTTATTGTTGATATTATAAAAAGCGCTCAACCGATTTCGATTCATTTTATATGGGACCACCTGGAAAGTATACCCTTTCAAACAAAAAAAGAATTTTCAAAATCGGTTCAGGCGTCTTTGAGTAATCGGTGGACATACATAAAAAAGATTCCGACGAATTATAACTTCCTCCTTTTTTGAAGTCAGCTAAAAATAAACTTAAATCTAAATTAATAAATAATTAATACTAAAATTAAAACTACATAATATAATATTTAAAATTCCATCGAAGTCACCGCAGTGTGGTATAATAATATATTATATAGTGTGGTATAATAGTATACCCAAGATTTTGGCAGCATTGCCTATGTCTATGATTATAATTATAATATTTTGGTCCATTTCTCTTTTGCCCTATTTTTGTCTGGGATAATCAAGGTGTACGTATATCCAATATACTATAGATATATTTATCCTATTAAAATAAAAAAAAAATTATATAAGTAATATCATACTTTGATCCAAGCAATGTGGAGATGGTCACGCTCAGCAAATAATAAGCCCAGGCATGGATTACAGAAGACGTCCCTCTTCTATTATTTACTATTGTTTCAGTACAAATACCACTTCTGCGAAACAACATTACGCCGCATTCAACGTTTCAAATCAACGTTAATGTATCTTAGATACCTATCTAATAATAGATAGATAGATAGATAATTTATGTACCTAAATTAAAATCAATTGGCCGTATGTATTGTTATGGCGCACCTGGCCAGTTTTGGAAGCGACCAGAAAGAATTGACTTATTGAATACACTTCTTTATTTTGAATCCGCTTACTACTACTACTACTACTCCTACTTAAAGTACTAGAGCACTTACGAGTACCTATTAATTGTTTTCGATGCCTTGAATAATTTCCCATTATTTAAAAAAAAACTTGAGAGGTGTCAAGGGACACCCGGATGGAACGAAGTTCCTTTCGATTAATTAATTTGGAATTGTGTTCAACATTTTCACACTACAATATTGGGTCTCCGTAGCCTTGTAGAAACCACAAGGCTACGGAGACCCAATATTGTACCGCGAAAATACCGACAATGCCAAATTCACATTCAAAAAAGTGTCGGTTTCAAAAAAGTGTCGATCAGTGTCGAGTGTCGGTTCAATTTTGCCTTAATTTTTTCCGTCTAGCCCCCTTCCGCACCGCGCGATAAGGAACTACGTTCCAATACTCCAAATAATTTTAACCCCGCTAGTTTCTATGATCACACCCATTGGAATACGTAAAAAGGCGAAAGTATGACATGATTTTTTTGTAACTTTAAATGATAATTTCGTATTAGGTACTTGTAAATTAATTAATGTATATTTTTGCTTTATCGGTAGGTATTATATTATACTGCAAGTGCAACCATTATTATCGTTTCTTATGAAATAGACACATCAAAAGTGTCTAGGGATCAAGCATTTTTATGCGGATTTCTTGAGATTGAGATGTGGCTTTGTAATAAATTTATGATTTTATAAATTTATATGGATCCTTTTTGGTGCATTTCATAATTTGAATCAGGAACTGTCAATCAAATTCGAGTAAAAGATGAAAATCAGCTGTCAATATTTTCCCTATAAAATCATACAACGCATTGAAGACATTATTAGTGCTACTGTTTCCCTACTACTGATTAAAACCAACGTTATTATGGAGCGGCGACGTCATTTAAGCAGGGAAGAAATGCTCAGAGCCGTGGGAATGATAGAAGCTGGTTCCCGGCAACGTACTGTGGCTTTAGCTCTGAATACAAGTCAGAGTGTTATCAGTCGACTTTGGACACGTTACCGAAGCACTGGTACCGTGGCTGAGCGCCATGGAGGACGGTATCGCTGCACCACACGGAGACAAGACCGATACATTCAAATCTTAACTCGAAGAGCTCCAACAATAACCGCCATGATGTTAGCCGTGAGGCTTCATCACTCTTCAGGGAACTTAATTAGCGACCAAACAGTCAGAAACCGCTTGCATGAAGTGAACCTTCATTCCCGAAGACCGCTACGGGTACCACCTATAGCAATGCACAATCGTAGGATTCGATATCAATGGGCTCTTGAACACAGAAATTGGGCAGAAGAACAATGGCGTTTCGTGTGCTTTTCTGATGAGTCTCGTTTTGGTATGAGACCGGATACAAGACGTATACGACACTGGAGAACCCCTGGACGCCAACAGCGATTAAAATCCTGCCAGGAAGTCCATCCTTATAGTGGTGGAACCATCATGGTATGGGCGGGTATTTGGATCGGCGGAAGAACTGAGTTGATTTGGATCAGAGGCAACCTCAACGCTCAAATTTATGCTGAGACGATTGTATCAGACGTCATCGTTCCTCTACAAGTGCAAATCGGTCCCTTATTTCAGTTAATGCATGATAATGCACGACCGCACACCGCAAGAGTTGTAAGACAGACTCTCGCCGCAGCTAACATCAATGTCCTGCCCTGGCCTGCTCAGTCGCCAGACTTGAACCCGATTGAGCATGCATGGGATATGCTACAGAGAAGAGCTCTGCCGAATATGGAGGGTATCCAGTGGCAAGAAGACCTTTTTTTGTTGTTGCAACGAACATGGGCGGCCATTCCACAGCGTGATTTGGATGAACTCATTTTGAGTATGCCAAACCGATGTTCTTGTGTTGTTAGTGTTCGCGGTAGAAACACGGATTATTAATTGTTTAAGTTACCCAATAAAATTTTAAAGAAAACTGTTATTTCAGTCTTTTTTTCGAACTTTAATGTTAGTGGTTCAAATGTCAAAAATGTCTTTATTAGGAAAATGGCAAATTTCTTTATTAATGCAAAGGTGACTTGGTTTATCGTTACTGTGACAAACGAAAACACTTTATTTGATGAATCCTTAAAGAAAATTTTAATTAATATCAATCAGGAGAAAAGTTATTGCAAAAATATATGTTGATCCCTAGACACTTTTGATGTGTGTATAATTGGAACGAAATTCTTTTTCGGACGGTTTGGCGGTTGGAGGCTTATACTAAGCGAAAAATTTGTAAGAAGTTTCCGTTAATTCATAACTTTGGTGGCGTAGCGGTTAAACAAAGGAGTGAAACTGTCGGTTCGGGGGCTCGAATCTTGATTTCAGATTATTATATTTTATTTTATTTATTTTTATTATTAATTCATTATTAGAAAGAACTTCGTTTCAATCGAGTGTTCCACGACACTCAACTTTTTTAATGTTTCACATATTTTTGTACCACGTAAATATAATGTAAATTTTTATTATTAAATTAAATATTTGTGTGAAAAAAATTGAAGTTTTCATTAATTCAAGACTGGAAAAATTGTAAATTGCAAGAAAATTCTTATTTTCCTGTATTTAATTTCCTAACAAAAACCAAGTTAATTGAAAATCCTGTGATGTTGCTAAGATAGTTGCTAAGCAATAAACAAAATCTGCGGGCAAGCAATCATGTTATGCAAATCGCTTATTTATAACCAAAATATTGAGACCCTTCCCTTCATAGACAAGTTGTCTATATTCTTCAACTTTGTAATGCAAGGTGCGGGGTGGCGTAGTTCTTGTAAATTGGCCAGTAATGTGATGTCAGGACATAATCTCAATTGATTAAACCTCGTAGAGTAATTTACAAAATTGTGTTATCGTTTCATGAATAACCTCCCTTTTGATGTACAAGCCGTTTAGAATTTAGATGAAGGATATATTTTTAGAAAGTATCGTAGAAGTTTATTTACATAAAGTTATTGATACCCTCATTTAGATAAAATAAATACCCTTAGCACGGTAATATTTATACATAATATTACCGTGCCCTTAGTTATCCAAAAATATTTGTAACTTAAAACACAATTTGAGTAATGAGTAATACCTTTTTAGATACCTATTTCAGGGAGCAACGGCCGAGTTTCTTGTTGGTTCTTCTCGGTTAGGAGGTTTTTGTATGATGTCTATTCATTTCGGCTAAAAAATGTAAGTACGTCATTTTTAAAGAATTGCTCTTCTGAGTAAAATTCGAAGCAAAGGGTGTAAAACTAACTTGCTGGTGCTAAATTTAGGTGAATTTTACAGCAATATCAATTTCATGAGTTGATTAATGACACAAGATACGTTCACACGATACTAAATAAGAGGGGGCGATAGAACTCGATTATGCCACCTTCTTTACTAGGGTCCTCCCATACTACATTGGAAAATTAATAATAATGGCGAAAATTTTTACCCGAGCCGCAGGCGAGGCGAATCCTTTACAATTACTTACAGCCGCAGTTCGATAAGTTGGCAGTATCTATTGCTTCATTTTATGATTGAAGTGAATAAGGGCCTGCGCCCACTAAAGGCACGGTACGGCAGGGGATTTTTCATGCGACGAACAGAAATGCACCTTATTATTATGACAAAAAATTGAAATTTCAATTATGGTTATCGTAGATGGGTGATTTTGTACCTACGACGACCATCATTAAAATTTCAATTTTATTCTAATACCATTAAGGTATATTTCTGTTCTTCGCATGAAAATCTCCTACCATGCCTTGCCGTCAATGAGCGCCGACCCTAATTCTGTGGTAATATTTTGATCGAAAGTGTGCGGTAAATGTCTACTTTGCAGTTGTGACAGCGATGCATCGCTAGATGAATCAATCAAAAAAATATGGGTTTTAAGCCCAACTCCAGGCAGACGAAGTCGCGGGCATCAGCTAGTAATTATGAGGGTAGTAAAGATATTCAGTGGCAAATACTTGTACTTTTATATAATTCACGCTTCCCATAACTTAATAATTTAATATAAAAACAACCGACTTCAAACTTCCGCTTTACTACATTACACACACACTATACAAAGTATTCAATTTATTGTTGATATTTTAAAAACCGCTCGACCGATTTCGATAAAATTTATATGAGACTACCTGGAAAGTATACCCTTTGAAAGAAAAAAAGAATTTTTCAAATCGGTTCACACGTCTTCGAGTAATCGGTGAACATTTATAAAAAAAAAGATTCTGACGAATTGAGAACCTCCTCTTTTTTTGAAGTTGGTTAAAAATAACGCTCTTCAACCTGCTCTAAACTGCTAAGTTAATTATTTCGGACACTCCATACTTTGTTTTGAAGTTAAAACAATTTGTTCTGAACTTTTCAATAGGCTTAAGTATTATAATAAGGAGGCTTAAATTTATTAAGGAGGGGTTGCTACTCGATTCTCCATCAATGAAATAAAGGTATATTGTCACTGAACAATATTAGCCTTAATATCATTTTAAAAAATTTATTTAAAAGCCTCAATAGCCCAACGGTTAAGGGTGCGGACTGAAAACTGAAAGGTCGCAGGTTCGAATCCCACCCGTTGCACTATTGTCGTGCCCACTCCTAGCACAAGCTTTCTGCTTATTTGGAGGGGAGAGGAGGATATATAAGTCAACTTCAACTTGGCTGATATTCTTATTAAAAAAAAAAAAAAAAAATTTCATTTTCAGAAAGAGGCGCTTATCTCTATAGAGGGTTTAAAACGCTGTATTGTCTCCCTAGGGCGAAAAAATTAATGACTCAAAAAAGAACTCGATCACTATACACGGACAATCATTACTGATAAAATAATTTTTATATAGAGTACGAATAGTTACAACTGCCAGATAAGCAAACTCTTTAATCACTTGAGTCGTAATTCTTACTTTTAATATAAAAAATACCGGTCAAGTGCGAGTCGGACTCGCGCACCGTACAAACTTTTAGGTTGCGGTTAGTTTACCAACTGCAAATAAGCTTATGGCTCAAAATCACCAAGGTGCAGAATTGGCTTTGCTAGCAATTTAATGTCTTAAATCTTGACTTTATTGAGAAAATAAAATTAATAAAATACTACAACTAACCTGTTTTATGTGTACATCAAACAATGCAATTTAAAAATGAAGTAAATTTTAAATTAAATCAATATACATGCATAGAAAGTCATTTCGGGAACGCGTCCTAATGTACGATCTTCCACAACAAGTCCAAAATATTAATGAAAAATTTAAGATATTTAACACCTGTCATTACTTAATATACCGTAAGTTTTATAAAAAATCTAGTTTTAAAAAGGGTACTAAAAGATTATTTTATTTTTAATTTTAAAAATACAAAAATAGTATGTCCGATAGCACACGCGTCATGTCAGTGAACGCATCGATAATCGAACAAAAAAAATTTTAAGTGAACGCAGCGATTCGGTGTCAAACGTCAGTAGGGAAAGAAAACAATAACAAAGCCGGCTGTCAGTGTATTTATGGTCAAATAAATTTTAACTAAGTGGTAAGTACCTTTCAATTCATTATTCGTAGAGCGTACATCAATAGTCCGTCAATTCGTGAACGTGTTTATTACATTTAATTATAGTTGCACAAAAAAGAAATTTTTACGATTATAAATAATCGTAAAAATTTCTTTTTTGTGCAACTACAAATTAACGGTTTTCGGATTTTTTACTTTACGTGTGCAACATGACATTGCTTCATGCCAATTTTCATGATTTTAGGTCAACGGGAAACTTACCCTATAGGTTTTGATTCCCTTCCAAGTGTCAAAATATGCGCCATAAACGGAGCATAAAAGGCCGTATCTTTTGATTGCGTCGACTTAGCAGTTTGATTTTTTCACTGCTGCAAGGGGTTGAAGACCTGTATTAATTACTAGTGGTTCGCTCCGAACTGAGACCTCGCGGTAACGATATCCCATGATTATTCATTCAATCGATACATGACGACCAAACCTGACATTATTATTATGCCCGTTTTCACCAAACATACCTAAATCATCAAATTATTGTTTAGTTAAATATCAAACTTCAATAAGTTTGATATTTAACTAAATATCAAACTTCAATAAGTTTGATATTTAACTAAAAAATAATTTTAATTGAATAATATGGTATTATATTATTATGTAACTAAATAATAATGGTCGACGCAAAACTGTTTTTGGGATAGGTCGTAGTTGTAATCTCCTAGTTCCATGGAATAGTGCCTAATGTAATGACTGCGCCATCTATTAGCATTATTGTGAAGCTATGTTGATGCTATATGAATTACTGATGCCCATTAAAAATTAAATAATCTCGTTTCTTTATAATATTCATATAATTTTAGTATTTGTTGTTCAAGTACAGGATATAAGTGAAATAATAAAAATAAAACAGGTTGAAAATACGTAGCGGATTTTGCTAGAGAGCGTCTTCAAGCGAGCGTATAAAATCGCCACTTTGAAAGCCCCCCATTTCGTCAATTTTAAAGGAAAAAATAATTAAAAAATATTTTTGTACTCGGTTCGAAATTATCTTTAATATGATATGTTACAATTTTATATAACGCGATAATTTTTTTTTTACTTCGCATTCACTTCTATGAGAGCCCCCCTGAAATAAAGGTTTTTATAATTTTTTATGCAATATTCGGCTGAAGGCCATCAGTTCACATATTATATCTAAATTTGAAGTAATTACACTAGCGGCACGCTATGATGGCCGGTTTGACACATTACAATAGTGATGTGGAATGTCAATTTATTCTCGAACAAAAAACAATTAAGTTTTGTTTTTGTACCTGATTAAATAGGTTTAATAAAACAAAAATGTATATGTTTATTTAATTTATTTGAACGAACTGAATATTTGAATGAAAATGAATATACATACTTTATATGCACACAAGAAACATATGAATACAAAAGATACCAAAAAAGGTGCCACAAAAGGCCATAATTAATCAGATTCGTCCATACTACTATTTTCACTGTCGTCACTGCTATCATCACCTACATTAATAATTATATGTTCGTTTTCTATAATATTATCTATTTTCACATCTCTTTCATAATCTTCCCTTATTAATTTAACAGTTCTATTCACAACCTTTTCCCAGTCTCCTTTAGTCACATGTTCACAAGCTTCTTCTAATAATTTTAGCATTTTTTTTGTGGTAAATGGGGGTTCTGTATTGTGTCTTGCAGCATATCCCTTAATTTGAGCCCACACCAACTCAATCGCATTATACTCACAATGGTAAGGCGGTAACCGTATAACTCTGTGCCCATGTTCTAATGCTATTTCGTCAATGACGTATCGGATCTTGGTTGGTTTGTTTTCTTTTAAAAGACGTACTAATTCCGCTTTTAACATATTCATGTTTGCATCTACGCCATTTTTACGAAGCCATGCGACGATATCAGCTTTCTTTTGGGATTGGGCAGGTGGCTTGTCAATTTGCATCGAGTGGTATGGGGCGTTGTCCATAATTATAATAGATGGTTCAGGGAGGCTACACAACATTGAGGTAAACCATTCAGTAAACTTTTCTCCATTCATGTCTTCATGATAGTCTCCAGTGGTTTTTGACGCAAAAGCCATGAGAGAACCTTCGACAAACCCGTTGATGGTTCCGGCGTGACAAATTATAAGTCGCGATCCTTTTCCTACAGGAACTTTGGAAGTAGATGCTGCTGTGTCATCGTTCCAAGAACGGCCTACAGTATGGTTAGCATTAAGCCATGTTTCATCCAAGAACACAACATTTTGCCAATTTTTGATTTCTTTCACTTGCCGTAAAAAAGTATACCTTGCCATCGCTATATCAAATCTTTCCATCAATATTTTGCGTTTGTTACATTTTTTGTATCGAAATCCAATGGTCTTCAAAATCTTCGTTAAAGAACTTTCCCCACCGAAGAATAATCCAGCTTCCTTCAGTGAATGCACCAACTTTTTTCTTGTTGGATACTCCTTCTGTAAATAGTAGCCGTAAACATGTCTTCGGATAGCATCGGCATCAAAGCTATCGATGCCTACGACTGGTTTTGCTCGTTTTCTCTTTTTTGGTGTGTGAAGTTTATTTTCTTCTGTGCCAGTCTCGCCATATTTTTTTTTAGTTATCCGTCTAACAGTTCGTTGTCCAATATTAAGCGCATCAGCTACGCGTTCAACCACTGACGTTATAGGTAAAATTGGCCCTCCATTTTGAGCTTCACGATCGAAATAGTTACGAAGGCGTATTACGAACTCACGTGTCTGACTATTTAGAACAGTTCTCTGCGTACGTTCGGTCATATCGACGAAATCCACAACAAAGGGCTTGAACAGAGTCCAAATTAACGAGCAAGGGTCAACAGTAATGCAGTATCAATATTTGAAATCCAAAGCCAGGTCAAAACTATATCACAATCGCATTGCACTGACAGTTTATACTTTTCGAAGCAACGTCAATTCGAAACTGCTTTGTTTTGCATTGAGCATTGACGCGAGTTTGCCGGAGGTAGTAGTTGTGCTAGCCAGCGATCCTATGTGACGATCGTATTAGATTCCATTTTTAAAAATTTTCAATTTAGAAAACCAAATGCCGAGTTGTGGTATATATCATATAAAAATAAAAATTTTACCTTTTGTATGAAACAGCTGATATTTTTTTGCGATTTCAGAGGTTTGTCCACATAGTGAAAATTGTTCATATTCACAAGTACATTCACCCCTTAAATGGTGCAAACTGATTTTTCTACACTTGTATACATTTTAGAAATCAATTTAATAAATAAATTTTGAGTCCTAAACCTAAAACTACATTCGATAAAATTTATGAATCTCTGCACATCACTATCGTCAATAAAGTAATACAATTATTTCCTTCAAAGTCGTTATCAATTAATACGGAACTTCATGAGCGGACAAACGTCAAACCGGCCATCATAGCGTGCCGCTAGTTTACGTTCAGTAATTCAAAAGTTATAAGGCTCTGACAGACGGACGGACGGACGGACGGACAAGAGCAAATTCACCTAGTAGACTCAGAGACCTCGCTTCGCTCGGTCAATTATATTACATTACTTCATATTTATTGGCATTAATTTCAACTTGATAGCACACGCTCCTGAGAAAAAGGGTCTTGATAGACGGACAGACGGACAAATGGACAGACAGAAGGACAACGAAGTGATCCTATAACGGTTCCGTTTTTAGTACGGAGTACGGAACCGAAGAAATAACTTTAACATTAAAACATTGTGATCACATTATTAAATTAAATTCAGTCAACATCCGTTCTTGTTCTCAACATATTTAAACGACTTAGGCCCGCTTGCAGAGACGCCGGGTTACTTAACCCAGGAATTTCGTAATTTTGACAGAAGCTTTATACGAAATCTGTCAAATCTGTCTTTTTTACCCAGAGTTAGCTGCCAACTCTGGGTCAAGAACGATCTCGATTTATTTAAACGACAATATTTCATTTAAAACGGTTTCACCGCTTATTATGTATGCGGCGGTAGCGCGGCGATTTAACCCAATGCGATAACGTTTGCAGACTTATGTCAACAGAACATAAATCTGTGTGGCGATCGAATCGCGTAAATTATATTGCTGTCCTTATAGGACTATTTCAATGTCAAAACATGGTTTTGGCCAATAGGAGAAGCCCAAAATCATATTTTGACATTGATACAGTCCTTTATGGACTGAGAAAAAATTACGCGACATTTACAGGGGGTCTACCCTGTACACTGACTAGTGTAAATAGTGTTCTGTGCTAGTGTTAACAAGAATATTACGGTTTTACATAACAATAAAACCAATATTATGTGCCGAGAGGGAAAACATACAGCATTGCAGGAAGTTCTTCCTGGTAAAGACTATGACACTCAAAATGGCAGCTGTTTCCCACTACCTTGCTGGGTGAGACACTAGCGCTACCTATATCCGGTAAGATGAACTACAGACCGGTCCGGTTCAGATCCGGTGAAGTACAGACTGCTTCTTCATAACAATGCTGTATGTTTTCCGGAGGCACATCAACATAATATTCAGTTAGCGAACTCAGTAAAACAGAATGTGGTTTCAGCTATCGATCTTAAATATTATAATAATAATGACGTAAATGCTTCTCTTGAATCTTTAAAGTCAATATTATCTTCAGTCGAAAAAAAAAATTAATATATTTTCTCTTATCAATATTTCAAGTTGTCATTTTTGAACCCGTGTCATGGCGAGCTAAATCAACCGTGAATGACAGTGATGGATGATCTCTAATCCATTTGTTCTTAAGGGATCTTGGAAATTATTCCATAAAATAATAATAGGTAACTTTAACATTCCCAACTTTTAATAAAGGCCGGCCACTTACTTTTCAGAATTCAATTCAATTTCAAAATTCCAGTTTTTTTTTTAAATTTTAGTTTTACAAATGCGTAAGTGTGTTTATTTGTTAGTTTGTTGTTTTGTTCTTCAATCACGCAACAACAGAGCAACGGATCGACGTGATTTTTACAGCACGGTTGAAGAGTTGGAGGACCTTTTATTCCGGAAAAACCAAGGATTCGGTGGCTGCACATTCTAAAGAATGGGATTTTAAAAGAATTTGTCGAATTTTTTTTTACGATGACAAGTTCGTATTTGAGTATAAGGGGTACGGCAGTGAACATTCAACCCATACCCCTAATCGGTTTCTACACACCATCATGCCGGAACGCTAAATCGCTTGGGGGCACGTCTTTGACGGTAGGGTGGTAACTAGCCACGGCCAAAGCCTCCCATCAGACCAGGCCAGAGACAATTCAGAAAATATATTTTCCATAATTGACCCCGCCGGGAATCGAACCCGAGACCTCCCAGATAAAAGACCACAGCGCTCTCCACTCCACAGTCGAAATAAGGAGATGAAACCCTTTTTGGAGTATTAATAAGTGGAAATTTTTAAGATGGATTGATGGATGTAGGTGATTCCGCTTCATAGCAAAAAACAAAAGAGTTAATTATTCGGCTCGTAACACAAGCATGTTGAACGTTTCGGAAACAAATGACTGCGAGCTTTAAAGCGAAATACACCCACCAACGTAAATATGCTGTCTAAAGTAAGGAATGTTACCAATTTGTCTCAACTTAAGTGTTTTTTGGAATCAAACTGAACGAGTCAGAAGCGTCTGGTATCTTGATTAAATTTTAAGTGGGTAATATGGGTTGGCACCAGACCGTCACTTTCAATTATTAGCTGCTTATTACCTACTGAATGAAGACCGCGACTTCGTCCGAATGGATATAGTTTTTAAAATCCCTCTCCGCTCACTACAAAGTGGTACCGGCGTTTAATGTCGGTTATGTAAAATTTATTTATTGTTTTTTTTAAAACAACTCAATTGATTTCGATAAAATTTAAACGGAATACTCTGGGAATTATACCCTTTCAAACAAAAAAATAATTTTTGAAATAGGTTCAGGTGTCTTCGAGTGATCGATGAGCATACATAAAAAAATGATTCCGACGAATTGATAACCTCCTCCTTTTTTGAGGTCGGTTAAAACTGGCAGTAAATTTTTAATTATTGAAGTATCTTTTTTCTTATTATTATTAATTTAGCTATAAGTTCTTATAATTATAATTTAGTTCTAATAATGTGTTTATTTGAAGAATTTAACCACCATGATGAATCATGTTGGTTACTCTGATTGTGCTACGGACACCCTCATTTCTTAGGTCTGTTAATATAAATATCTATAGAAATGTCATGTCAAGACAAAACCAGTCACCTATCTGGTGTCAAACAGTCTTGCGGAAGACAAGGGTCTCTGAAACATTCACTTTGTAATTTATTTAGTAGGTCTGGGATTGAACTCCGTAATGGAATAATCATAGAGTTGTCTTATTACTGGAGAAGAAACTTTTTCATGATAGGCTTTGCAAAAGTACCTATTCTTCTTCTGCTTCGTTATCAAGCTATAGACGTCCACTGCTGGACAAAGGTCTCCTGCGTGGACTTCCACAGGCTTCGGTCTTGCACCGCTTGAATCCAGCGGCTTCCTGCGACTCGTTTGATGTCGTCGGTCCATCTAGTGGGGGGTCTGCCAACACTGCGTTTCCTGGTGCGGGATCGCAACTCCAGCACCTGCCTGGGGGCCCCAACGACCATCAGCTCTTTGAACTATGTACCCCGCCCATTTCCACTTCAGTTTCGCGACACGCTGAGCTATGTCGGTGTCTCCTACGGATCTCCTCAATTCTGATTTGATCTCGTAGGGATATACCGAGCATAGCTCTCTCCATCGCTCGCTGAGTGACCCTGAGCCTTCTTATGAGGCCCATAGTTAGTTAAAATACCTATTTCCAAATGGAAAACAAAATATGTTTGAGCACCTGAGAGGCGTCTGTTCACTCTTGGTTTGATTGTACTATTTTTAAGTGTCAGAAAACAAAGATGTTAACGTGTTCATCACTTCTGGGGTTGTGGTCGTTAGACACCTATACTAACATTACGCTTAAAAAAGCGCCATAAACTGTAATTATTATAAAGATGTTAACGAGGAACGAGTGTATGTACAGAAATAAAAAAATACATTATGTCAATCTTTTACTTTTTTTAGATAGTACTCCAGTAGTAGTAACTATTCCATAGTAAATGTGTCTATAAAAATGCACTTCACTTTTATTTGAAGAAACCCGTTCCTGTCGCTAGCAAGAGACTACCAGCCAATCAAAGGTATTTGCAATCGTTACACTGATGCAATCATTTTTAGACAATTCCACAGTGGTCTGGACTGGACGACTCCAGTCCGATTGAGACATTGCATGCTCTAGTAATTAACAACTCACTGTGAATAAATCACCTAAATCCAATTAAGATTATCATGTTTAATCTAGTAGCTCGTACACTCGAATATCTATAAACAAACTTTACAGATATAAAGCAAAGTTTGCTGTAGCCAGTGGCAAAGCATTTATTTATGAGGCCCTCAATCTTATCTGGACTCTTGGATCAATGCTTTATTTTCTTTCATTTTTTTCTTCTCCGAAAATTCATCGTACGAAAACACTCAAGGGCTTTAAGACTGAGGTAAAAAACCACTATTTATCACTTTGTAGATCATCAAAAGCAATATTTTGGTTTTTAACTGGTATTGTGTTTAAAGTATATTGTATAAATTATTTAGTCGTGTTTATCTATGTATGTCTGTATTGTATAGGTACATATATATTAGTGTATTATAGATTAATAATTTACTATAATCGGTTAAGTTTATTCAGATATTATCTTATTGTAATTGCAACACCTCCTACGTCTTCTAATTCAAGTCTGTTTCTTATCCATAAGATTGTCTGGAAGAGATCGCTTTTTAGTGATAAGATCGCTTTGTTGTACGAAAAAATATGTTTTTACTTTTGATAATCACTGCTTTGTGTGCAAAAAAGTATAAATATGTAATTATATATAAACAAATAATATGCTGGTACAATAAGGTGTTAAAAATAAATAACGCGTTTCCCTACAAATGCAAGTACACAAAAAACAATAATTCTTGAAGTGAAAAAAAAGTGAAAAGTAAGTATTAAAACCAAAAACACAAAAGTTATATCAAAAATCCAAGTAAATAAACCAGATACCCATGTTAATTCCACAAATTAAAATAATGTAATGAAACAAATCATATAATATCGATCGAACTTAACTTGAGAAGTTTGTTCGATCACATAATATTATTTTTTACTCAGGGCCAATTTCGCCAATGCCAAGTAAGGTTTAATCCTACTAATATTACTAGTGGTTCGCCCCGAACTGAGACCTCGCGGTAACGGTTTCCCATAATTACTTATTCATTCAATAGATACATGACGATCAAAATTGACATTATTATTATGCCCGTTTTCACCAACCATAGGTACCTAAATCATCCCCTTTGTAGAAGTCTCTTTACGTAGGTAGCCCCTAAATACAATCCTAACATCCCAATGTCATTTTCACCTTTAGTTGTCCCGTAGAGGTTCGTAATAACAAAGTTGACAGAAAGTGTCAACTAACTTAACATAGGTAGCCCGTAAAGGTTAGGGAACTGTTATAGTGAAATCCTCAAGGCCTCAATGAAACTTAGGTATAGTTTTTTGGAACATTCAAATTAAATTACTTGTACACAGCGTCAACTATCGACACGATCAGAAAACATGTAAAAACAAACTGCAACGTGAAGTTTTATTGATGTTTGCTAAATGACTAAATAATAATTTTAATTGAATAATATGTTACATAAAGCTGCATTTGCTATATGAGATGAGAGCGCCATCTATTGACATCATTGTGAAGTTCTGTTGTTGCTGCTCATTAAAAGTTAAATAATTTAGTTTCCTTATTACATTTATCTAATTTTAGTATTTGTTGTTCAAGTACATGATATTACGCTAAAATTATAAAACTTTCAAGCCCCAGCTTTCAATGGTTATTCCGTTATGAGGTCAAATATAATCTTCACTTTGAAAGCCCCCCATTTCGTCAATTTTAGGAAAAAAATTAAAAAATAAAAATACTTTTGTACTCTGTTCTAAATTATCTTTAAAATGAGGTACTGTAACCCTATGAAACGCAAAAATTTTTTTTCTTCGCATTAGCTTCTATGAGAGCCCCCCTGAAATAAAGATTTTTATAACTTTTTAAGCCATTTTCGGCTGGAGGTTATCGGTTTACATCTTATATCTAAAATTGAAGTAATTACGTTCAGTAATTCAGAATTTTTTTTTTTTCTTTATTTGTTTAGGGGCTTTTGTACCTTGGTACACGTCAGCCCCATTATAATCTAAAAACGATTCATACACTTACAGAGTTAATCACTGAAAAATTAACAAAAAAAAAAAAAACTAAAATAACAATTACGAAGACTAAAACAAATACACTTACAGAGAAAAAAAAACAATAAACAAAATTGTGATTACAATCAAATTAGACTTATGGATTTGAACAGAGATATAGCATCTTTGGATGCTGGACGAGCAAGTATGTTTAAAAACATACCTGTGTCCAATCTGTTCAAATCCATAAGGCCTACAATTTCTTCTCGCCCCGACTGAAATCGGACACACTCCATCAAAAGGTGATGAACATCTTCAATAAAATCACCTCTCTGTGGCTTACATGACTCACAGAAAGGTGATTCCGAAATTTTCATCAAAAATTTAAACTTGTTCAAAGGCATGTGTCCCGATCTCAGTCGGTGAGCAATAACAATTAACCTCCTACCAACCTTAACATTTAAGAACCAAGTATGAAGAGGCTGAGACTGTATGGTTCTGTACCAAATCCCATTTTCCACAGATTTACACTGAAAGTACTCTACCCATAATTCCTGGCATTTTGATTTATACTTTGATAAGACTTAAGTGTAATCCGGTTTAATATTAATTTGTTCTCCCACTATTGTTGCTTCTTTAGCCAGCCGATCAGCCTCTTCATTGCCTCTTAAACCAATATGCGATGGAACCCATTGCAATTTTAACTCTTTTTTAATTCGTTTGAAATGCAAAATCTTTGAGAGTATAACATTAGCTATCGAGATGCCTCTGCGGCCAGAAGCGCATCGAGCTATATGTTGTAATGCACTCTTACTATCAGTGCAAATTAAGAGTTTTTCACATGGCAAATTTTGTGCGTAATTTAATGCTTCAGAGATTGCAATGAGTTCCAATGACATGATTGAAACATTACTATTAATCTTAAAACAATTATTGTTATAGTAATTTTCTACATTAGGATCATAAAATGCTGCACCATTTTTCAGAAGTTATAAGGCTCTGACAGACGGACGGACGGACGGACGGACGGACGGACGGACGGACAAGTGCAAATTCACTCAAGTAGACTCAAAGACCTTCGCTTCGCTCGGTCGATAAAGGCGAAAGTTTGTGTTTATGTTTGTACCTCTTTCACGCAAAAAGTAATGGATGGATTTGGCTGAAATTTGGAATGGAGATAGATTATACCCTGGAATAACACATAGGCTACAAATTATTCCGGAAAAATCCAAGGTTCCCGCGGGATTTCGAAAAACCACCGATAGATGGCGCTGATTGTACTTAAATCACGCTTACATTATCCGCAGCATCGAGAATAAGTAAAAAATTCCAACTCAACAACACAGTTATTGAAGTTTTTCATTAGCAATAGAAAATTTCTTGGTGATTAGGGATGGATTACGAAATAAATAATACAAATAGTACAAGGTATCGATTTGTCCAGTCATAGTGAGTACATTACTAGATATTATAATGACTGGTCATGTGTAGATTCTATCTTATCCTATTTATCCTATCCTATCCTTCCTATCCTATATCCTATCCTATCCTATATCCTATCCTATCCTATATCCTATCCTATACTATTATAAATGCGAAAGTTTGTGAGGATGGATGTTTGGATGGATGTATGTTTGTTACTCTTTAACGCGACAACGAATGAACCGATTTTGCTGAAATTTGGCACTGACATATAATATAATCTGGAATAGCACAGAGGCTACTTTTTATCCCGGAAAAACAAACAGTTCCTGCGGGATAGCATCGCTATTTTTTACGCATTTGTCCTTCAAAATACGCGCAATGGAGTTTTAGATTAACATAATTTTTTTGCACAGGTAAAGTTAAGAGCCTGAAAAATGACAAAGGCTACTTTTTTTCTCGGGAAAACAAACGGTTCCTGCGGGATATTAGTATACTACTTTTCACACATTTATCTTTCAATTATGCACCAACGGAGTTATAGAATGACGTGGTTTTTTGGATTGGCATAGTTGATGACTTGAAAAATGACAAAGGCTACTTTTTATCCTGGGAAAGCAAAGAGTTCCCGCGGGATATTAGTGTTCTAATTTTCACATATTTATCCTTAAATTTGGCGCCAACGGAGTTACAGATTGACGTGGTTTATTGGATAGGCATAGTTGAGGACTTGAAAAGTGACAATGGCTACTTTTAATCCCAGGAAAACAAACAATCCCCGCGGGGTATTCGTATGCTACTTTTCACATATTGATCCTTCAATTATGCGCAGGCGAAGTGACAGATTGACGTGGTTTTTTTGATAGGCATAGTTGAGGACCTGAAAAGTGAAAAGGCTACTTTTTATCCCGGGAAAACAAACAGTTCCCGCGGGATATTCGTATGTTACTTTTCACATACTTATCCTTCAATTATGCGCCAACGGAGTTTTAGATTGAAGTTTTAGATTATTTTTTAGCACAGGTAAAGTTAAGGGCCTGAAAAGTGACAAAGACTACTTTTTATCCCTGGAAAACAAACGGTTCCTACGGGATATTAGTATGCTTCTTTTCACATATTATTTATCCTTCTATTATGCGCCAATATGCATGCATGCATGTATGTATGTATGTATGTATGTATGTATGTATGTATGTATGTATGTATGTATGTATGTATGTATGTATGTATGTATGTATGTATGTATGTATGTATGTATGTATGTATGTAGGTATGTATGTATGTGTACATGTATGTATGTATCCTACTATCCTACTAATATTATAAAGGCGAAAGTTTGTGTGTATGTTTGTTCCTCTTTCACGCAAAAACTAATGGATGGATTTGGCTGAAATTTGGAATGTAGATAGATTATACCCTGGAATAACACATAGGCTACAAATTATCCCGGAAAAATCCAAGGTTCCCGCGGGATTTCGAAAAACCACCGATAGATGGCGCTGATTGTACTTAAATCACGCTTACATTATCCGCAGCATCGAGAATAAGTAAAAATTCCAACTCAACAACACAGTTATTGAAGTTTTTTATTAGCAATAGAAAATTTCTTAGGGATTAGGGATGGATTACGAAATAATACAAATAGTACAAGGTATCGATTTGTCCAGTCATAGTGAGTACATTACTAGATATTATAATGACTGGTCATGTGTAGATTCTATCCTATCCTATTTATCCTATCCTATCCTTCCTATCCTATATCCTATCCTATCCTATAATATTATAAATGCGAAAGTTTGTGAGGATGGATGTTTGGATGGATGGATGTTTGTTACTCTTTAACGCGACAACGAATGAACCGATTTTGCTGAAATTTGGCACTGACATATAATATAATCTGGAATAGCACAGAGGCTACTTTTTATCCGGGAAAAACAAACAGTTCCTGCGGGATAGCATCGCTATTTTTTACGCATTTGTCCTTCAAAATACGCGCAATGGAGTTTTAGATTAACATAATTTTTTTGCACAGGTAAAGTTAAGAGTGAAAAATGACAAAGGCTACTTTTTTTCTCGGGAAAGCAAACGGTTCCTGCGGGATATTAGTTTACTACTTTTCACACATTTATCTTTCAATTATGCACCAACGAAGTTATAGAATGACGTGGTTTTTTGGATTGGCATAGTTGATGACTTGAAAAATGACAAAGGCTACTTTTTATCCTGGGAAAGCAAAGAGTTCCCGCGGGATATTAGTGTTCTAATTTTCACATATTTATCCTTAAATTCGGCGCCAACGGAGTTACAGATTGACTTGGTTTATTGGATAGGCATAGTTGAGGACTTGAAAAGTGACAATGGCTACTTTTAATCCCAGGAAAACAAATAATCCCCGCGGGGTATTCGTATGCTACTTTTCACATATTGATCCTTCAATTATGCGCAGGCGAAGTGACAGATTGACGTGGTTTTTTTGATAGGCATAGTTGAAGACCTGAAAAGTGAAAAGGCTACTTTTTATCCCGGGAAAACAAACAGTTCCCGCGGGATATTCGTATGTTATTTTTCACATACTTATCCTTCAATTATGCGCCAACGGAGTTTTAGATTGAAGTTTTAGATTATTTTTTAGCACAGGTAAAGTTAAGGGCCTGAAAAGTGACAAAGACTACTTTTTATCCCTGGAAAACAAACGGTTCCTGCGGGATATTAGTATGCTTTTTTTCACATATTATTTATCCTTCTATTATGCGCCAATATGCATGCATGCATGTATGTTTGTATGTATGTATGTATGTATGTATGTATGTATGTATGTAGGTATGTATGCATGTGTGTATGTGTGTATGTATGTATGCATGCATGTAATGTAAGTAAGTGTAATGTAAGTTTATTATAATATACTATCTATTACGGTTTACGAGATACAGGCCGCTGACAGACGGACGGACGGACAGCGGAGGCTTAGTAATAGGGTCCCGTTGGCACCCATTGGGTACGGAACCCTAAAAACCACGTTGACTATATGCACTTACACTTTATATGGTGAAATATTATAACTGCGAAAGTGCGTTGGTTTGTCCTTCAATCACGCCCCAATAGAGCTACGGATCGACGTGATTTTTTGCAGTGTACCTATAGTTGAGGACCTGGAGAGTGACAGGCTACTTTTTATCCCGCAAAGTCAGAGTTCCCAAGGCATTTTAAAGGCTAAGTTCACGCAGACGAAGTCGCGGGCATCAGCTAGTCTAAAATAAATTGGACGCCCTGAAAGATTTTCAGTACAAAAACTGTCATAACGTCCAATTTATTCGTCGGTACAATTGGGACTTAGTAGAAACATACCTGTATTATATACTTCGGAAAAAAAATATATGAGCAGATTATAGTTCAAAGCATTATTCCTTGGATTTGGATAGGATCAGTGCAAAAGCGCCCAAGGGGTATATTATGGATCTACGAATCAAATGAGCAGAATTTAAAGTAAGTTCTCCCAAGTCGGCAGCTGCGCTGGTCGTATTCAGGGACTGACCTTAGGGATAGTAAATTAAGTCATTACTGTTCCTCCGAGGCTCGGAAAACACATAAAACCGCCAGTGCCGAATGGCGATCGTTAATTCAGTAGAGATAATAATTAGTCAAGCGCTATATAATCATATCTCAAAAATAGCGTTAAAAATCATCAAAACTTGTATAATAAGCTTAGCATTCAAAAAGTAGATAATATTTTAATAGATAATATCACTGTTCCACCACTTTAGGGTTGAAACCGAATGGTGCAGATTGTACGTAGATTCATCTTTTTAACCGACTTCAACAAACACAAAAAGAGGAGGTTCTCAATTCGACGCGTATTTTTTTTTAATTTTTTTGTCGATGTTACTCCATATCTCCGTCAAATCTTAACCGATTTCAATATTTTTTTTTTATTTGAAAGGGCGTATCTGCAGGTAGGTTCCATTTAAATTTGGTGAAGATTTGATGAATATCTTCGGAGATGGAGGACGGAACTCCTCAATGAATGAGAGGAAATCGCTCGCGATCAGAGTATGTATTTACTTTTAACCATGCTTAGTACATAACATACATACATAAGCTAAATTTCTATTTATCATCTTATTTTTACAAGCTTTTATGTACCTTGCAAAGTAGGTCAAGTCTTGCAAGATGTATTAGAACCATTCTGGGTTTCCAATTGAGCTGAAAATGAGCATGTACATGTAAATCGTATTACAATGCAATATTATTGTAACTTCGAGCTGATCTGATGATGGAGGCGGAAGATGGCAATGGGAATTCTGTAGTAAAACGATGTAACACCATGGAGTTTGGGCTCGTTTGATTCGTCTTGAGAAGTACTCTGGTCCTAGATAATATCCAGGGTCTGATGATGAAGCTGAACGGTGGTTATGAGCACTCTTGAAAAGCAAATACCGTCAGGTTGGTCCCATTTAAAATCGGTGAAGATATGATGAATATCTTCGGTGATTGAGGACGGAACTCCTCAATGAATAGAAACAAATCGCTCGCGATCAGAGAATGTGTAGATTTATCCTATGCTACACTAAAAAGCTTAAAATAATAATATAAAAAAACTAGTAGGGCGCGTGGGTGCGCGGCCCGCAAGCGGACCGCGGTTTTTCTACTCGTCAAGTAGAATTTTAGGTTCTGATAATCTTTTTCCAAAAAACACTCTTTCATCTTTTATACTCTCCGAGATAGACACAATTGTGAAATTTGTATAGCCGCCATCTTGAAACCGCCATTTTGGAACTTTTTTTCAACTCACTGGCAATTGGATGATACAAAATTTTACAGGAGAGGTGATCAATCACTCAGTCAGTGAATCAGCCCCAGCCGCTATAAATATATACTAGTAGGGCGCGTGGGTGCGCGGCCCGAAGCGGACCGCGGTTTTTCTGTTCATAAATTAGAGTTTCAGGTCTTGATCATTTTTTACCTGAACACCACTCTTTCATCTTTTATACTCTCCGAGATAGACACCCTTGAAATTTGTATAGCCGCCATCTTGAATCCGCCATTTTTAATTTTTTTTCAGCTCACTGCCAATTGGATGAGGTTTAGAGTAGTTTTTGTTTGAGCACTTCCCACCTATCTTCAATACCCTGGCCGTGCTCCTCACCCACCTTCCAAACCCTCGATCATCATATCTCATCATTTGTCAGAATGAGATTTCTTTTATAAAAACAAATTTTGAAAAGGAACCGTATCAAAGTCTTGCATAGTTCTCAGCTTCTAGTCTATTTAATATTCGCCATATATATTTTGTATGGAGAAAAAAAAATCCGCCATCTTGATTTTTTTTCTGTTCATCAAGTAGACCTTCGGGTCTTGATCATCTTTTGCCAAGAACCTACTCTTCCATCTTTTATACTCCCCGAGATAGACACCGAAGAAATTTATATGGCGGCCATCTTTTTTCCGCCATTTTGAATTTTTTTTTAGCTCACTGCGAATTGGATGAGGTTTCGAGTGACATTTGTTCGAGCACCCCCCCCCCTATCTTCGATACCCTGGCCGTGCTCTTCACCCGTCTCCGAAATCCTCAATCATCAGCTCTCTCCATATTTTTCCTCCGAATGAATTTTTTTCCTCTATACGAAACCATCAGTGAAAAAAAATTTTTTCATACAAAATTTTACAGGAGAGGTGATCAATGAGTGAATCAGTCAGTGAATCAGCCCCAGCAGCTATATATATATTAACTAGTAGGGCGCGTGGGTGCGCGGCCCTCAAGCGGACCGCGGTTTTTCTATCGTCAAGTGGACTTTCAGTTCCTGATCATTTTCTATCAAATAACCACTCTTCCATCTTTTATACTCTCCGAGATAGATGCCGATGAAATTGGTATGGCCGCCATCTTAAATCCGCCATTTTGAAATTTTTTTCAGCTCACTGCCAATTGGATGAGGTTTCGAGTATTTTTTGTTTGAGCACCTCCTACCTATCTTCAATACCCTGGCCGTGCTCCTCACCCACCTTCCAAACCCTCGATCATCATATCTCATCATTTGTCAGAATGAGAATTCTTTTACAAAAACAAATTTTGAAAAGGAACCGTATCAAAGTCTTGCATAGTTCTCAGCTTCTAGTCTATTCAATATTCGCCATATATTTTGTATGGAGAAAAAAATATTCCGCCATCTTGATTTTTTTTCTGTTCATCAAGTAGACCTTCGGGTCTTGATTATCTTTTGCCAAGAACCCAATCTTCCATCTTTTATACTCCCCGAGATAGACACGGAAGAAATTTGTATGGCGGCCATCTTTTTTCCGCCATTTTGAATTTTTTTTCAGCTCACTGCGAATTGGATGAGGTTTCGAGTGACATTTGTTCGAGCACCCCCCACCTATCTTCGATACCCTGGCCGTGCTCTTCACCCGAGTGAATCAGTGAATCAGTGAATCAGCCCCAGCAGCTATATATATATTAACTAGTAGGGCGCGTGGGTGCGCGGCCCGCAAGCGGACCGCGGTTTTTCTCCTCGTCAAGTAGACTTTCAGGTCCTGATCATTTTCTGTCAAAAAACCACTCTTCCATCTTTTAAACTCCCTGAGATAGACACCTATGAAATTCTTATAGCTGCCATTTTGAATCCGCCATTTTGATTTTTTTTCAGCTCACTACCAATTGGATGGTGTTTCGAGTATTTTTTGTTTGAGCAGGCCCCACCTATCTTAAATACCCTTGGCATGCTCCTCATCCATCTTCCAAATCCTCGATCATATTTTTTCTCCGAATCATTTGTCTGGATGAGAATTCTTCCTTAAAAACAAATTTTGAAAATGAACCTTCGTCTTGTATGGAAAAATAAATTCCGCCATCTTGAATTTTTTTTTCAATTCACCAAGACGTAGACCATCGGGTTATGATCATCTTTTGCCAAGAAACCACTCTTCCATCTTGTATACTCTCCGAGATAGACACCGACGAAGTTTGTATGGCCGCCATCTTGAATCCGCCATTTTGAGTTTTTTTCAGCTCACTGCCAATTGCATGAGGTTTTGAGTATTTTTTGTTTGAGCATCTCCCACCTATCTTCAATACCCTGGCCGTGCTCCTCACCCACCTTCCAAACCCTCGATCATCATATGTCATCATTTTTCATACTGAAAATTCTTCAATAAAAACAAATCTTGAAAAGGAACCGTATCAAAGACTTGCATGATTCCCGGCTTCTAGTCTCTTCAATATTCGCCATATATTTTGTATGGAGAAAAAAAAATCCGCCATCTTGATTTTTTTCTATTCGTCAAATAGACCTTCAGGTCCTGATCATCTTTGGTCAAGAAACCACTCTTCCATCTTTTATACTCTTCGAGATAGACACCGACGAAATTTGTATGGCGGCCATCTTTTTTCCGCCATTTTGAATTTTTTTTCAGCTCACTGCAAATTGGATGAGGTTTCGAGTGACATTTGTTTGAGCACACCCCACCTATCTTCAATACCCTGGCCGTGCTCTTCACCTATACACTTCACTCTATACGAAAACATCGGTGAAAAAAAAATTTTTCATACAAAATTTTACAGGAGAGGTGATCAATGAGTGAATCAGTCAGTGAATCAGTCAGTGAATCAGCCCCAGCAGCTATATATATATTAATTAATTCTTTAAAAAAAAACCGACTACAAAGTACCTGTACCAAGTACTATTATATTCTGTGCCTGGACCTACAAACTAAAATTTTGGCTAGCGTAGCGCATTCGTTTCATCGTTTTTATTAAGGCCCGCCCGACTTCAACATACGTGCACAAACTGAAATTATTTTATACTTTTCAGTGCCGTTTGAAGTCGGTTTTTTAAAAAGAATTTTTATATATTATTATTTGAACCTGTTATTCGAATGTCAACACTCTATTATTCGACCTACAAACTTAGTAGGTACGAGTACATCATAACTATTCATAACATAACACGATTCTTTGCTCAATATCAAAGTCAATTTATTTTAGAACGGATATTTATATCTGCCAAATTTTCCCGGTAAGATCAAAGCGGTAAAAAAAGATTGGTCGCATATTTTCGGAGAAATAGAATAGAATAAAAATGTTTTGTATTCAAATAAACTTTTTTACAAGTGCTTTTGAATCGTCCGTCCATGAGTCTACCACTGGTTCGGAATGCCGTTCCTGCCGAGAAGAACCAGCAAGAAACTCGGCAGTTTTCAAAACAAGTTTACATTATACTTAGTTGATAGCTATGTATGCAGTGTTTCCACAATGAGGAAAAAGAGAATTTACAGGTTAATCATTACCTACTGTCTCATGAATCGCTGGAATAAATTATATTCACGTTTTTTTGTCATTTATATAGTCTTCAATTGTATAATAATATGCTTTTTTCATGAGATTAGTTTTAACTGATTTCTTAAACTTGTGTATGACTTGTGTTATGAACTTTGAAGATATAAAAATTAAAGAAAGATATTAAGCCATTGCATAGCTTTATCGCGGGCTTTGAGCGCGGCGACCGAATCAAGAAATTCCGTAACGAAAATTAATCTTCTTGTAACTCTGCCCAAGATTTCATTTATGAATAATAAAAATATTATTAAAAAAAAATTATTAAACTCTAAAGTGCGAATAATATGCGCAAGTACGTTTTCATTTGAATGATTTTCAGATTTTTTAACTGAAAAGGTATTTTCCTATTGACTGCTCACGAACCTTTTAAGCGTAGATAGTTCTTTTCTTATGCTTTAAAGGGGTCGCACTCAGGTTAAGATATTATGTAAGACCCACATGTGGCGCAAGAGCCGTAAAAGGCGCCAGAGTGACGTCAGCTGAATGTGAAATGTAAAATGTATGATGAGTCAAGGAAAACAAAACGCAGAAAACATTTCGGCGAAACGCAAACCTGACGACCTTTTGTTTTTCGGGCGCTTAAGACGTTTTAGATTCTGGTTTTTTCACTTGTAGCTAGTAATTAATAATTGGCTTAAATACAAGTAATAAAATAATTATAATTATTTTTTTATTGTTCATAATATTGACTTTTATCTTGTTTTGTCATTTGTCAAAAATATTTAACACTTTGAAATAATGTCTTTGTTTTTGATTTAGTAATTTACTGGCAATCCCTTGCCTCCCGGTGCGTCGTCGCCTCTTCCATTGCCCTCACATTCTTTGTTCGTTAAATTTCGGCGCATGTTAGAATCCTTCGGCGTCGGTCAAAACTTCGGCCCATTTTGGCCGAAGACGAAGATTTGGCCGAAGGTGTAAATTTAAATTAAATTTGGTTTTTCCCATTTTGTAAACTAATACGACAAAGTAGGCTTATGGCATTCTAATTGCGCCAGTAGAATTATCATCTTCACAGGTTTACATGAGTTGGACGTGAGTTACTTACCAATTAGTCAGTATTTTGATTAATTTCTTAAACTGGTCACTTTCAAGTAAAGATTTTTATGTCAACCTGTGAAGATGATACTTCTACTGGCGCAATTAGAATGCCATTAGACTAGTTTGTCGTATTAGTTTACTAATTGCGAAAAACCAAATTAAATTTGAATTTCGCGGGCAGACCCGTACAATCATCCTTAACCGAAGGTGGTATGTTGGCCGAAGGTGGCCGAAGTCGAGGCCGAAGGTTCGGTCGGACGCTACTTAAGAGTAGTGTCTAGTGACGAAACGCGACGCGAGTAGGTATTTTCCAAAATGCTATCTGTTTCACAACGCTTCGCTGCCCGACCCGCATTGTGCGATAGAGAGAGTTGCAAGTCCAGGAGTTATTTGCCTAAATTTTATTCTTGAAATATTGTTTCGGGTCATAATGTTTTTACCCCCCTAAACGTTTACAAAATTAGACAATGTTGGTCTCATTAGATTCAGTACACCTTAATCTAGGCTCGTACGTTTCATTTTTTTAGTATTTCAGTTTAGTTAAATTTAAAAAAATAAAATTAGTCGAGGAAGTTTTTTAGTCAAAAATATGGATATTTAGTCACTAATAACTTTTAACATAAGCAATATTTCTTTAAAATTAAAACGTACGGGCATAGTTTTTCATTGTATCTGCAACATTTCAAAAAATTATGAACATTGGACAACATTTACGGGTAGCAAAACGTTATCGCTTTTTGTATGAAAATCTTCAACTAGACAATCCTCTCTCTTTGTCAGTGTGCGGTAAGAATGTCCTATGCACTGTGCCTACGTCGCTTACGCATTTATGTAAGTAAACACTTGTTAAAACAGCTGAGGAAAAATAGATCGTATCTAGACGTAGCTTTAGTTTGTGTAAAGTTACTTACAAAAAGTGGTGATAACCCTGTCTAGTTAGGACTTCAGTCACAAAATATATAATAGCATTCAGTCTCCTTTTCAACGATTTCAGTTTTTGATCCCAGGCACGTTTTTCGGAGTTAGATTTGCGCATTCATTTTATGCAACTGAGGATCAACTGCTTTAATGGTGAAAAAAAAACAGTGAGAGTTTCTGCACGCGTGGGAGTTATCCATAATGTTCTCAAAGTTGAGTCCACCAAATGCCAAAAAATTAACTCGACCCGTAGCTCTGTTTCTCTGATTGAAGGACAAACCATCAAACAAATACATTTTTGCATTTATAATATAGTAGTTAGTTAGTAGTGATTTAACAAATCATATTAAATATTTACTTACCTTGTAGAGGCAATTATAATTTATAACACAAAATAAATCCTTAAAAGGGTCATCGGATTATAGGACGCGAGGAGAGTAGCTTTGGAGTTTGGATGTTTGTATAAGGTGTTTATATAGGGCGATCCCATTTTGGGTATATCCTATATTGACTCGTAAACACTGATTTCTCAATGTATTAACTATAAACAATTTATTGCAGAATATACTGCAGCACCTCTTAACTTTTCAATGTTCGCTCCGATCAAAGGCGGGTGAAGTCTGCCGGTGCGAATTAAGTGCAGATTACATTTGGTCAGCGTGGTGGACTATGACCCTTTTATAAGAAGAGACCCTTGCCCAGTTGTAGGCATACGATAATTGTTTAGTTGAGATGATGATAATATTCATCATTTCAACACATCACTAATAACTCCTAACGGGTATCGCATGCGGAACTTCCATTTATAAGACCATAGCAATGCATCAATGTGATGAACGCAAGGATTGGAAGGATTGTGTAAAGGGGGAAACTAGGATCTGTAATTTATATCACATAGCTTCCGTGCCATCCTTTGTTTCAGTCATTTATATCTTACACTGTGTGATACTTTTCTGTTAGTTTTACGGATGTTTTATCGGTTCTAGTTTACGACATGTTGTACTAACTGAATTGGTTTCCATGTTTTATTAAGCTATTGCATAGCTTTTATCGCGGGCTTTGAACAAACAGTTTGAGCGCGGCGACCGAATCAAGAAATTCCGTAACAAAAAAACCTAACACATTCATTCAGTAAGCGTTCAACATTTTAGAGGTTCACATTTAGCTCTGTTTGCCACACGTATTAAGCTATTGCATAGCTTTTATCGCGGGCTTTGAACTAGGAAAAATAGTTTGAGCGCGGCGACTTTTTTTTGCCGATGTCCATCCATATCTTAATTGATTGAAACGTTATCATCTCAATTTAAGGTTAGCCTTTGCAGCTTCCACGCAGTTGGGTTAAATTTAATAATAATTAAATTAAATTATAAATATATTGCTATTATTAAAAGAGACATTAAAATATGATGTTATCTTTGGGTTGATAAATATTTTTTCATTACAATTACAAAAGTAGTACCTACAATAGACGAATGGGTACATATTATACTAATTTAGTGACTCTAGCGACCTTAATTGAGTAGATTTCGGCACGATCAAATTACTTTGTTAGTTTATCTAAGTGCACCTCACGGCAGGTCTGAATTGAGGTAAAGGGGCTACTTAAATTGGGTCACGGGAGCTACCTATTTAATTAGTCTTACCGCGTCTCACATGGTCCAAGCCGCTCGCTCTAGACGTCTGTTTGGGCAAAGTTCTTTAGGGGTCGAAAACAGGATTTAATAATACATTACTAAAACTACGTGTGCCTCAAATCACGATGGAATAAATAAACAAGTATAAATAAATTGTTTTTAATAAACAGGCTACATCATCAGACCGTGGATATCATCTAGGACCAGAGTACTTGTCAAGACGAATCAAACGAGCCCAAATTCGATGGGGTTACGTCGTTTCATTACAGAGTTCTGGTAGCCATCTTAGAACTCCATCATCAGATTAGCTCCATGTCGCAATAATATTGCATTGTCATCCGATTTACATATACATGCCAAACAGCTCAATCGGACATAATTTACATACATTCTTCTTCTTCTTTGTCAACCGATAGACGTCTACTGCTGGACAAAGGTCTCTTGCATGGACTTCCACAGGCCTCGGTTAGGCCTGAATCCAGCGACTCCCTGCGACTCGTTTGATGTCGTCAGTCCACCCAGTGGGGGGTTGCCACTCCAGAACCTTGGGACCCCAACGACCATCAGCTCTTCGAACTATGTGCCCCGCCCATTATACAACTTCAGTTTCGCGACTCACTGAGCTATGTCGGTGACTTTGGTTCTCCTACGGATTATCCCATCAATCATCAATTACGGATCCCATTTTTGATTTTATCTCGCTGGGATACATACATTGCAAAGTTAAATGAAAGTTTGTAAAAAGGGTCTATGTAGTAGCCAGCTCTAAGATTATTAACAAATAAATACTACCACGCACTCACCTCCCGCTAACTTCAGTCATCATCTTGGTCATCAGCAGCAACCCATCAACGGCTCACTACTGTGCGCAGGTCTCTTCTCAGAGAAGGTTTCACCATTTCAGGTTCACCATGCTGGCCAATAGATACAAATTGGCAGACTTCGCACACCTTTAAGAACATAATGGAGAAGTCTTATCCAAGTTTTGATACTTTGGCAGATTTTCAATATGAAAACTGTTAGAACGCCCAATTTATTCCTCGGTTAGGTCGTCACTCGACATTGGTGAAATCGCCACTTAATCCTACACATATTATCATCGTACGTATACCTATAAAACTGAGACTAGAAGCATGCGACAGGCAATTCTCGGTGAGCTCTGTGAGGTTTACAAATTGAAAAATTTGAATAATTTCAATGCAATATGTAATTTGGGTATCTTAACTAAATTCGCTTAGAGATAGAAACACGATTGGAAAAAAAATTCTCTCTCGATAGAAAGATTTCCCAAACTTTGATCCAATAATCTCCTTTTTTAGGTTTACACCTTGTTTAAACAGAAACGATAGGTTTTTTTCCTGCTATTTTTTTATTTGTGTTGATATAAATAATTACTAAAAGCGGTGAGAAAAATTATTTGATTATTGGCATCCATAATTTTTTAAATCAATTTTAAAGATTTTTTTCAATTCCCGACCCCTGAATGCATAATTTCCATCTCTTTCCTAGCACTGCAAAATATATAGCTCAATCCCACTCGTCCGACCCAAACAATTTAGGATCGTTATAGCCCCTTAAGTAACGTATACCTACGAGTATCTATATCATTTATTATTATACGTTTGTTTGGCGAAGGATCTTTCTCTGTAGTGAATTAGAGACTGCACAGTAGCTCCAGTGATCGTAATCCAATAACGAGCAATTAAGCTGACCGCCCCGATTCGAGGGGATCGTAAATAACACGTTTAACACAAATTAAGTGTCCTAATCTGCCGTGGAGAAAGAAATGTTATTAAAAAAACATTTTGACGACCTCCCTGGCGCAGTGGTGAGCGCTGTGGTCTTATAACTGGGAGGTCTCGGGGTCGATTCCCGGTGGGGGCAATTTGGGAATTTATAATTTCTGGATTGTCTCTGGTCGGGTCTTATGGTCAGGTCTGATTGGCCGTGGCTAGTTACCACCCTACCGTCAAAGATGAGTCGCCAAGCGATTTAGCGTTCCGGCACGATGGCGTGTAGAAACCGACTAGGGGTATGAGTTGAATGTTCACTGCCATATCCCTTCCAATTTAGACCGCTACCATCTTAGACTGCATCGTCACTTAACATCAGGTGAGATCGCAGTCCTATCAAATAAAAAAATCTGACGTTTATGAGATACCCCTGGCTCAGTGGACGCTATGGGAGGTCTTCGATTTATGGTGATTCAATTTCGATAATTTCTGAATGGGGATCTCCACGCAAAACTAATGTAGGTGGCAGCACAGGCGCAATGACCAAAACATTACTAAAACTTTCTTTACGTCCTATTTAAAGGCTGTCGTTTTTTCTGTTTTTTGCTTGTTGGGTGATATGTCTTGTAATGTCTGTCAATTACAGTATATATTCTTCCTTGAGTGTGCTACAGCTTAAAGCATAACTAAGAAAAACAGGTGCAGCTTTAACGGGAAAGAAAGCTAACCTCATCGAAAGGTAATATTTAAATTTTACTTTGCTAAGTATATTTTTCATGTAATTTACGTTTAATTGTGAATGTGCGAATGTGAAATACGAAACAACTCACCTGTGTAAGCGGATTCCACAACATAATCGGTATCTTTGAAGTGAGTAGGACATAACCTAGAATTTACAGAGACTGCAAAATTATGTCGTCGTATAGCGTTCTCCCATTGTTTTTTTAATGCAGCATTTTTAGGAAACAAATGCACACCACTAATATTACATCCTGGCACAGAACAAAGCAGCGTGGTAGTTTATTTAATAAAAAATACTCCCATGTAAACAAAAGAAACCGAAGCTGACAGCTTTGCATTGGCCATTGCGACGATGCGCCCTCTGGCACTATGCTTCTGTCCAACCTAATATTCCTCGACGACCTTGGTTCTTCTTTCATAAAAAATCGGTTCGCTGGATAACCTCTACTATCAGTCGTCTTCGAATTGGTCATGCCTGCACCCCCGTTCACTTGTCCAAATTAAGAGTGCGTGATCATTCCCTGTGTGAGTGTGGTCTGGACGAAGGATCTACCTCCCACATACTCTTCTCCTGCCCCAAACTTCCCTTTAAAATTTATGATGTCCTTCCTCCTAAAGTTCCCCGTCCCTTAAATGTTGCATGTGTCTTAATGTTAGTCTATACTCCTTATGTTAAGTATTTATGTAAGTTTTTTAAAATTAACAAACTTAAACTATAATTTTTATATTTGTGGGTATTAGATTCCTTGTGTTTTCATATTCTCTGTCTTGTTGTTTATTGTAGTGTAGTTTGTCTAGTAATAATTTTAATACTATTCTAACCCCTTCTATTACAGAGCTAGAAATCTTAAATCAGTAATATTTTTACTGGCCTATCTCCTTTGTGCCTTTTTCAAGCTACTTGACATTAGCGAAGTGCATTGTGCTGGCTTGGCACTAAAAAAAGCCAAAAAATAAAGGAAGAAGAAGATGCGCCCTCTGTAGTGATAAAATCGCAGTGGACATCCCCATTGTCTCTGTGGATACTTTTTACGGACATCCCCACTGTCTCTGGTCTGATGGCTTTGAGCGTGGGTACTTTTTACAGCAAATTCACCCACGTGGAGGTTATTAAAAACCTCGCGAAAAACCTGCCAGTATCTACAGCTGTCTAGCTAGACAATACATATCGTTGAGGATGTCCTCAAAAAATTACGTTGATTCGAGGGACTTTTAATCCTTACAAATATAAATGCGAAAATGTGTTTGTTTTTTGTTGGTTTGTCCTTCAATGGCGCCTCAACAGTGCTACGGATCGACGTAATTTTGGTTGGATTAATGCATGGGCATAGTTGAGGACCTGGAGAGTGACATACGCTCCTTTTATTCTGGAAAATCAAAGATTTCAAGTAAGTAAGGGATTTTCAAAAACTAAATCAACGCAGGCGAAGTCGCGGGTATCATCTGGTGTAGGTATAAAATCCCCGTCCTCTGTGAGCTTTAAGTTTGACAACCTTATTCATAACGATAATTTACTATTTCATACTCTTAGGCCGACTTACACCAAATGTTTAGTTAAATTTTCTAGACCTGTTCTTACGTCAACTCTGAAATAATATTGTCAGAAAGTGACAGCATTACAAAATTTAACTAAACATGACTAAACAGTTTGGTGCAAGTCGGCCCTAGTATTACGCACGCGTGTTTGATAACTTTAACCTAGCAACATCCTCATTCAAAGTTTGCCGACATTGAAGCCCGCCACACATTAAACTCTTACGGTAGTAAATATAATTCGTCTGATTAAACTGTTCAAATCTCCGAAGTTAATCATACGGCGGCTAAACTAGAAACTATTTGCAAATGTCACTAACTAGAAAGTTTCGACTTGGGTATAGTTAGTAAGTTTGTAAGTAAGATGTTCGGATTCAAAACATGCTTTATTTATTACACTCTAACGAGTATTGGTAAACTTACATGACGTGTGTTATGATGTGGGTTGTTAACTTAGTACCCTTTTTATTAGGGCGAGCGAAGCGAGCCCTAACACTATCCCACAACCTGAGCATTTTTGTGGTACACTTTACTGAAAAACTATCACGCCGATAACGATTTGTGCCTTAACATAGTAATTTAACTTCATATCCAGATGTGTTATCTGTCAAAAAAAAATATAATTTTATATCCAAATAATTAACATTAACAATTTTGTATTCATTGGATAGAATGTTAATTGTGTTACTAACGCCATTTGTTAGGAAACCAAAGAGTTAACATCGCTGCAAAAGAACTTATTACCTTATGTTAGAAAAACTACGCGAGCCCTCACAAAGCTCAGCTTTTTGCTAGTTTAGTATGTATGTATTTGTCTACTTATGTTCTACCGTAGTGCCTAAGCTAATGGGTCGACTTTGATGAAAGAGGGGTCAATCGATTCGTTATTGACACCTCGTCGCCTGTGGCTAGTTTAGTAACTACTACTACTACTGTAGTTTAGTTGGCGGCACGTCTTTGACGGTAGGGTAGTCCCTACCGTCAAAGACGTGCCGCCAATCGATTTCGCGTTTCGGCACGAAGGCACGTAGAAACCGCTTAGGGGTATGGGATTAATTAACACTGTCATAGCCCTTCCAAGTTAGCCCGCTACCATGTTAGACCGCATCACCATCAGGTGAGGTGATTTTCGGTTTCTTATCATCGAATAAGAAACGGAATATTTTGCAGAGGTGAGAACAAGCCAACACTCATAAATAATGTATTCGCATGGCTGCATTTTTTAGGCTCAATTTACATTGCCGCGAAACGGAACAGAACGGAAGCGACAGTTTCACCTCGTCACGCGAGAAGACGGTGCCGAGATCAACATTAGCTACGGATACAGACTACTTAGCACATAGTTCGAAGAGCTGATGGTCGTTGGGGTCCCAAGGTGCTGGAGTGGCGACCCCGCACCGGTAAGCGCAGTGTTGGCAGACCCCCCACTAGGTGGACAGACGACATCAAACAAGTCGCAGGGAGCCGCTGGATTCAGGCTATAATACTTTAGTATACGGCTACGGGAATCCTCGAGAATGTGCGAGAATTCCCCGAAAATCGCGCAATCTCTTTTTTGGCTCATTCATATCTAGTTTGTACGTTACACAATTAACACAAAAAACTCAGTATACTTACTATGTACGATTTCGTTACAAAAAAAATTTCACTTCCGTTCCGTTCCGCGGCATTGTAAATTGAGCCTTACTTACTTTAACCGTAATTTTTCTACATCTATAGAATATTTTTATCCATGGTAGCCTCTGGATTTTGCTTTCACTGGTATTCGTATTTTCTCCAAATAGGCTTTTACATAAACATGTTTTGAATTCTCAAAGGTCTTGAATTGGTAATGAATAGCACCGTTTCATGGAATACTGATTCCTAGCGGCAATAAACTTGAGAGTTGTTTTCTTTGTTCTAACTTCTACTAAGAAAAATAAATAAAGTCTTATTTTACAGCTATTAAATTATTAAAGCTTTTGACTCAGATTCTTAAATGAGAAAAATCGTTTCGTTAATAATTAAAATTAAAAAGCATTTTTGTTTACTTTAATTGGTGTTAGGCAGGCTTCGGCGAGTATAATTATTAAGGCCCGCTTGCAGAGACGCCGAGTTAGTTAACCCAGGAATAAATTTGTAATTTTGGCAGAAGCTGTATACGAAATCTGTCAAATCTGCCCTTTTAACCCAGAGTTAACTGCTATTTCTGCAAGCGCGCCTAAGATGTGTGGTAAGGGTTTGCTAATTATATAAAGGGTAGGTGGAGGCGATATAAAGTAAGCTTGGTTAGTTTAAGCTGTAGTGTACTCATTATGTATTCTGTGGTTTCAGAGGAATAATTTCTGCTTCTGGAACAGTGCCTTTTATGTGTTTTATACATAATCTATATGTAGCGGACATTTGTTTGATGTGCTGACCGAGCATTTTGTCGATCGAGTTTTATTAAACGTTTTGAACTGGCTTCGAGTCCAGTTGCTCCTTACCGGCCGCACACATCACACTATTCCACTGTAGGGTTTAGTAATTTTGTAATTTAATATTAATGTGCAGTTAATTAAATATTTAAAGTCACGGAGTAACTTCTTTTACAAGCCCTATAACCTTGATAGAGAACACGGCGCTGCATACGGAGTAGTAAGGAGATTCTCTAAACTGGTGACGCAAACATCTCCCACATTGGTGACCCCGACGTGACGCAAACTTTATTTTTCATTAGAAGATAGAAGTAAATTTTATTATTTGGAGAAAAATCTTGTTCATTCCACGTTCAGTAACCAGTCGTGTACAATGGGTAAACAGCAGAGCAAGGCGACTACGGTAGAGGAACAAGTTATCATAGCACAGAACGCGTCGACGGGAAATCAAGAGCTGGAAAGCAGCGTACGAATAGTTGGGAATATTACAATTGGAATATTAGCACTTCTGATGCTCATAATAATAATTTGGTTATTACGTAAGTGTAACCGACATGCGAAACGTTGGGTGCGACGACAGTTGGACGGCGCGGGCTTAGCAACAGAGCAGCGTAATCCTGCCGCAGCGACCCCGCCGCCTCCCGCCCAGGTAGTGGTGACGTCAGCCAAAGTAGTGTGATGCAATAGACTTAGAGTATGTGCCGTGCGTTGAAAGTGAAACGAACAATGTAATAACATTATAAGGGCCGAGTCACATTAGAGTTGTTAGCTAAGGCGGATCTCGATCATTAATAGGGTTGTCAAAAATAAAAGTTGGTATAATTGTTGGAATAAATTTATTACTGTGTGCCTAGTTTAAGATTTTTGTGTGTTAATTTTTATCAAGATAAAAATTTGGGGTGGTGTGATGTAGCGGACATTTGTTTGATGTGCTGACCGAGCATTTTGTCGATCGAGTTTTATTAAACGTTTTGAACTGGCTTCGAGTCCAATTGCTCCTTACCAGCCGCACACATCACACTGTTCCACTGTAGGGTTTAGTAATTTTGAAATTTAATATTAATGTGCAGTTAATTAAATATTTAAAGTCACGGAGTAACTTCTTTTACAAGCCCTATAACCTTGATAGAGAACACGGCGCTGCATACGGAGTAGTAAGGAGATTCTCTAAACTGGTGACGCAAACATCTCCCACACTATATAAATAAAAATGAATGTTGGTAAGCGCATAACTCAAGAATGGATGGTCCACGGAAGGTTTTTAAAAAAAAAAACAAACAAAAAAAAATTATAATAGATAAGTTGGCGGTACGAAGTTCGCCGTGTCAGCTAGTCTTTAATAAAAAAATCTTTTTAAAAAACCGACTTCAAATTCCCGCGACAAGGTATATAATTGATTGTTGATATTTTAAAAACCTCTCGACCGATTTCGATAAAATTTAACTAGGAATAGAATAGAATAGAATAGAAAAGAGTACTTATACCCTTTGAATCAAAAAGAATTTTCCAAATTGGTTCAGGCGTCTTCGAGTAAACGGTGAACTAACATAAAAAGAAGATTAAAACGAATTGAAAACCTCCTCCTTTTTTGAAATCGGTTAAAAATATTAAAATACGCCGTAAGCGAGCATCTTATTATTTATTATTTGAATTGTAAGTAGGTACCATTACGAATCAGTGGTAGATTCATTTAATTTAAATATTATAATAAAACTGTAAGTGGACGATTTCATGTCTGTTTATTTGTCCTTCTTTCACGTAAAAACTACCGCACAGATTTCTACAAAATTTTATACCGTGGTAGCTTATTACTCGGGTCAACATCTAGGCTATTTTTTATCCCGGAAAATCAAGGAGTTCCCGAGGGACTTTAAAAACTAAATCCAACAACGCGGACAAAGTCGCGGGCATCAGCTAGTTTAAATATATTATTCATGGACGCGAAAGTACTTGTAAAAGTTTATTTAAATGAAAAATGTTTCTGTTCTATTCTAATCGGCTTTGCTTTAGCTGTTCATAAGATAGATAATTTTGTAACATTTTGTTTTGAAAAGAGCAACTACTGAGTTTCTTGCCGGCTCTTCTCAGCAGAATCAGCATTCCGAACCGGTGGTAGATTCCTGACTTGTCATAAGAGCCACAAGTTGGCCTACAGAACCAGTGGACTCATCGACGATTCAAAAGAACTTGTAAAAAAGTTTATTTGAGTAAAAAACATTTCTATTCTATTCTTTTCTATTCTAATTGAAATTGAAATTGAAATTATTTATTTCCTTTCTTTGATTACATAGGTGCTTAAAATCTATGAACGTTGACGACTGGAAAAGTTTAAACTGCGTTCCAGTCGTCACGCCCACCTCCGAGACTTAATTATTTATATATACGGAAATATTAACACGATTCAATTTATCCATTTATATAATATTAAATTAAATTTACAGCATGCAGGAAGTGTGAGTGAGTGTGTGTGTGTGTGCGTTTGTGTGAGTGTGTGTGTGTGTGTGTGTGTGTGTGTGTGCGCGAGTGTGTGGGTGCGTTCGTGTGTGTATGAGATATTCTATTCTATTCCATTTCATTCCATTCCATTCCATTCCATTCCATTCCATTCCATTCCATTCTATTCTATTCTATTCTATTCTATTCTACACGAAATACTTAGATGATTTTGAATTTTTTGCATTTTATTATGATGCGCGATTTTGTCAGTGGTTAATTGCTCTAAGCCTTAGAGTCTAAGGCAAGACATCATCCGTAGCATTTAAGCTATTCCTGCGTCCCTGATTTAAGGGGCTATAACGATCCTAAATTGTTTGGGTCGTACGAGTGGGATAGAGCTATATATTTTGCAGAGCTAGGAAAGAGATGGAAATTATGGATTCTGGGGTCGGGAATTAAAAAAAAATCTTTAAAATTGATTTAAAAAATTATGGATGCCAATAATCAAAGAATTTTTCTCACCGCTTTTAGTAATTATTTATATCAACACGAATAAAAAAATAGCAGGAAAAACCTACCGTTTCTGTTTAAACAAGGTTTAAACCTAAAAAAGGAGATTATTGGATCAAAGTTTGGGAAAACTTTCTATCGAGCATTTTTTTTCCAATCGTGTTTCTATCTCTAAGCGAATTTATAAGATACCCAAATTACATATTGCATTGAAATTATTGAAATTGGAATTATAGTTTTCAATTCGTAAACCTCACAGAGCTCACCGAGAATTGCCTGTCGCATGCTTCTAGCCACTTAAAGATCCTAAAATTGAGTATTGAACCTAGAGGTTTGTCATAATTTAGAGATTGTTGGTGAAAATATAATTAATTTACAATTCAATGGAAACACTAGGATTTGAATGGCACGTTTAAAAGTATAAATAAGCTACTTATGTGAAAAACTAACAAAGGTGTTTGGACGGTCATAGTCAAATAAAATTTTCAACTACTAAGGAAACATCGTCATAATTTTCCAAGTTAAAGCTCTTAGATCAGTCTTTCACAATTTTCAGCGTCTTCTATTATTCGTTTATCTAGGTACGCTTATTACGAATCTTACGGCTGCGAGCTTTACCAGAGTTTACCTTTTAATTTTGTGTGGCTTAAGAGGATTCTTTGAGTATACAGTAGACACCAATCAAACCCATAACTAAAGGATATTGCCCAACTTCGCATATGAGTCTTAAGTTTGACACTAAAATAATTACAAACAAACAGCTTATTCTATGTGTTTTTTTCAAATACTGTCACTTTACGCATACGCCTTCAGATTATATTAAAAAAAATTAATTGACTTCAAGACAAAAATAACAATGCTTTCCCGTTCGCCAAATAATAATATCCAAAATCTTCTTCCCTATGTGAGATTCATTATGTATCATACTATTAAAAGTACTATTATAATAAAATTTAATATAAAAAATCGGCCAAGTGCGAGTCGGGCCTCGCTTTTTTAGGGTTCCGTTAAAAAAAAATTTAAATATTTCCATGAACCCATGGAAATATTTTAATTTAATTTTTTAATTTAATTTAATTTTTATTATTTGTTGTTATAGCGGCAATAGAAATACACAATATGTGAAAATTTCAACTGTCTATCTATTACGGTTTACGAGATACAGGCCGCTGACAGACGGACGGACGGACGGACGGACAGCGGAGGCTTAGTAATAGGGTCCCGTTGGCACCCTTTGGGTACGGAACCCTAAAAACCGACTGCAAGCGCCCGCGCCAATACTAAGTATATAATTTATTGTTGATATTTTCTCGACTGATTTCGATAAAATTTAAATGGGGTCCCTTTTAAATTAAAGTAACCTGGGAAGTATAAGCTTTAAAACAAAAAAGAATTTTCCAAATCGATTCAGGCGTCTTCGAGTAATCGGTGAACCTACATTAAAAAAAAGATTCCTACGAATTGAGAACCTACTTCTTTTTTGAAGTCGGTTAATAAATGCGAAAGTGTGTTTGTTTTTTTGGTTTGTCCTTCAATCGCGCCGCAACAGAGCTACGGATTGACGTGATTTTTTTGCATGGGTATAGTTGAGGACCTGGAGAGTAATATAGGCCACTGTTTATCTCGGAAAATCAAAGAGTTCCTGAGGGATTTTAAAAATTACATCCACCCGGACGAAGTCGCGTGCGTCCGCTAGTATTCTTTAACTGTGAAAACTTGTAACTAGCTTTAATTTTCTTCTGTTATTATCTATTTACTTTCTCTAACTAGCTGTAAGTTTTCTGTGAAAATAAAAAAAGAATCACTACATACTAAGTATGGAAGTTCCACTTCAGTCAAAGACGAATAGTATGCCTATAGCACAGTATAAGGAGAACCCTATGAATACTTATATGTCTAGAAGGAGTGTCGCGCTACTAAAGAACGAAAAAAAAACAGGCCAATGAGAATATGCTAGTGTGCGTGACGTGAGTGCCGCGCATGCGCGGCGTCTGTAATCGTTACGAACTTATTCGATTATCGATTAATATTTCCATAGAACTTAGAATCGATAGTCGCATGGATATTCGATATTATGTTGTATAGTCAGATAATAATACAAATCAAACTATTTTATTCTATTAAATTAATATAATTTATTAATTAATATGACTATAAAAGTCCTCCCACAACGACGATTTCGATTCGTGCGTATTTTTGTTTCATCAGTCAACCTTGTAGCGCGGAACACGCGTAAGTCGAAATTGTTGCTGTGAGAGGGCCTTTAGGGTGAAATGAAATAAGGAATAAATATTTAAGGCTATTTAATACTAGTACAACGGTGCACAACCTAAACAATGTTTATCGATTTATTTCATTTCAAAATCGATTTTATATTGTCTGTGGTTGTTCGAGAGGTATGGCACTTTACTAAGTGGGCGGTACCCATCAATAAAGTACGAAATTAACTGTAGTACATCTACCGAACAAAAAAATACGAAACTTTATGTGCGTGATCTGCCAAAATTATCATCCTAAATTTGACAAAGCATAATTTAATTATTTTCGAAAAATTTCAATTTCTTATTTTGCAGGAACTGATGTGAATTAATGTTATTTACTTATGGTAGGTGATGTTATTGGTTATTTTAGATCGTCCTGTTTAGTTTTTTCACATTTTATTTACCAAAACCGCCATTTAAAAAACAACATATTGGCTCGCGAGCTCCATATCTGGTGATGACCTAATTCAAACTGAGCGCGGGAAAAGGGCGTGTGCCTTACGTGGCAGCACAAATTTTCGACGCGTTCACAGCCTTTAGACTCCATCTTGTAAATCTTTGGGAGAACCTATAGTCGGTCGGCAGTTGCGATACAGCCATATCATAGTTATAATTTTGGTGTCTGCATTCAATCCGTACGTAACCATTTACGTGCTCACAACAATAAATCGAGATAGAACGTTTATCACTACAGTTTTTTTTAAAAGTCATGGAAAATCACAAAACCAAGATCATTATTTTTTGAAAATATTATTTCTGTTGAAACACAGAAAAAATGTTTGTAAAACAATAAAATGAAAGGAGGATGCCTCCTTTTGAGATTCATTTCGAAGCTTTTATTTCGGTGATTATATCTAATAAATAGCATTTTCATTTCAGTTTTTATTATTACTTTATTCGAAAACTGTTTTACCTACTTTATCAACCGACTTCAAAAAGGAGAAATTTATCAATCCGACGGAATCTTTTTTTTTATTTATGTTCACCGATTACTCGAAGACGCTTGAACCGATTTGGAAAATTCTTTTTGTTTGAAAGGATATAAGTTCCATATGTAGTATATGGTGGTCCCATAGAAATTTTATCGAAATCGGTCGAGCGGTTTTTAAAATATCAACAATAAATTAAATACTTTGTATAATGTGTGTGTAATGTAGTTAAATGGATGGTTTGAAGTCGGTTGTTTAAAAAGAAGTTTTATATTAAATTATATCAAATTGTTGGCAAGTCCAGTCTTCCATTTTCCATTCTATCTATCAAGATATATATATTCTTCTATATATCAATATTTCTGTGGCCGCACTTCATCGCGCTAGCGTAGACTTCGCTCACGCTGGATAGCGCCTTAACTTTGAGTTAAATGAATTTTCCACCATTAGAAATCTCGTTATAATTTTACGAGTCTTGAGAGCCATTGAAAAAGGGTTTCCTCTTTGAGAATTTACGGCGTCTGCGATTTCGAAAACTCTTTGTAATTTCGCGTCTTTTATGACGTAATTTGACTCGCCTACCTAGGTAACTACCTAATATATCAATACGGTGAATGCCATAGATATTTCGGCTTTATTCGTAATAATTTCATTTCATTTCATTTCATTTATTCGTTGCATAAACTGTGTAACATTAAAGGTCTTACAAATGTAATAGGCTCATACAATTTACCAATGTCTGGCGCGCAACATACTTCATTAATTACATTTTTTTTGGAGTTTACTCCTTAAGAATCGATTTTAGCAGCCCGGTATGAGAAAAATCCGGGCAGTAAAATCAATTTATCAATGACCTCGTTACGTTTTTCTGTTACGTTTTTCACAACGTTGAAATTTCTACCCTAACGTTGAGTAAATAAGTTTGCTTTTCGTGCGAAAGAGTCCCCGAAGCGAAAGTCGGTCGGGGCGCGCTCGGACCCGAGTCGCGCGCATAGAGAAGGATATAGCGTCGCGTCGCGCGTGAACTCCAGTCGTGCGTCGGAGGCCGGAGCTGACACACACTTTTATTTTATTGAATGGATGGGCACTATCAACAAATTTATTAGCTATATACAACTATTCATATCTGATAACACATTTAATAACAATAATTTGACGATATGGTAAAAAAATTCAAATACCCAATTCAACAAACAGGTTCTGATTTTGATTTTTGTAAGGTTAGTAAATCTTACTACAAACCCATGCGACCCTAAATTTATGACAGTTTTAGCAACAAATAAAATGCGTGAGTGCCGTGGAACTCGGTTGGAACGAAGTTCCTTTTCAAAATAAAAATAAATAAAATAAAAATAAATTTGAAGTCAGGATTTGAACCCCCGAACCGATAGTTTCACTCCTTCGTTTAGCCGCTACGCCACCAAAGCTATGATGGAACGTGTGTAATAAACGAAGGCAACACACAAAGTTCGTGACGGAAAATTCTTACACTTTTTTCGCCTAGCCCCCATCCGCCAAGTTCGTACCGTCCGTTTATAAAAACAGTATAATTTATTGCTTTATTGTATTTTCTCCATACTTACTCGGCTCTTTGGCAAGGCCTGTTGTTGTTTATGTCTTTTACGACGTCAAAGCCTCACTAAAATAGTAAGGCCATAAGGAAAAGTGCAAAGAAAACAAAAATCAACGTAAAACCACATTATACTCATCGCTGGACTCTCCCAAGGTGACATTATTTTTGAAGAAGGTAAGTTTCGCAATACCTATTCTCTAAAAGATTAAAAAAGGTCTCCAAGGCACTAGGAATTATTCAAAAGGCTTCATTTTTTGTATCATGTTTTTACGAAGAATTATTTACATTCAAGGAAAATTTCGTTGGAAAATAGGTCAGTGTAACATAGGCAAGGCATGTGAATTGAAATTTTACACTAAAAAGATAAAAATTGAAAATCTTAACGTATAACTTAACAAACTTTATTAATTTTTTATTAAGTAGTTTCGTTTGTTTAGCTACTAAGAGCCCACTTGCAGAAATGCCGGGTTATTCTTGGAACCCAGAGTTAGCTGCTGCTTTGACAGATTTCGTATGTCGCTTCTGTCAAAATTACAAATTTATTCCTGGGTTAAACCTAACCCGGCTTCTCTGTAAGCGAGCCTAAGAAGTTGAAAAAGATGCAATTAGGATATACCACTGAAACTACTTATTCTATAGTAGATATCTAGTTATTATAAGTACGTATACCTAAGTAGAGATTACCTTTATAATTATTTCTACTGTTATTTAAATAAAGAAGATTTGTTAAGTTTAATGTAACGTAAAACCTTAGAATAAAAACTCCTAGAAACGCAATAGTTGATGCGGTGACAAGCTTTTTTAGTAGGTAAGCCTTTAAAGGCTGACTACGCAGTATCGCCACGTTATTACGACGAGTTCGCAGAAAATTATTAAAAAATAACGTACTGTGCTGTGAAAGGGTGTCGTAAGTCATCACAATAACCATCAAAAACGTAATCAACAGTACCAGTACAGAAAATAATTACATGGCACTCACACATTCATTGCTCGTTTGGAGCGGAACTTTGTTAGAAACTTTCGATCTATGAGTATTTAATCTAAGGGTACAATACAATTACACTGTTCTACCAATCAATCATTTTGGTAGATAGCTTTTCAAATATTCTTTAAATTTCCTTTTCATGATCATTGTATTTGAATAGTGATTCAGCGCTTTCATTTTCCTTCTTTCGATCGAATGTATTCATTTCCTTGATGAACGTATTACAAACCTTTTCATGCATGTGCACTGTGCAGCCTCCTTTGGGAAAAATATGTCAGTACTCGAGGAGATTCACAGTAGAAAAGGGGTCGCTATAAGAGGAGATTTGAGGTGCCTGCTACGGGCTACCTGCTTAAGACTGAGTTTCCACGGCGCGGTTCGGCGCCCGCGCCCGCAGTGGTTGCGGGCCCGCGGCCTCCGTAGAATGCAGATTTGTGTGGAAAATGAAGTTTCAATTTCCACGGCACGGTTTGCGCCCGCGGCGGGCGCAGTACTAGCGGTACCGCAACCGCTGCAGGCGTGGGTGCAAACCGCGCCGTGGAAACCAAGTCTAAGACTAGAGCAATTTTCAAGGCCATTGTGATGCAAAAGTGACGCGATGATTAATCAAAGTGGCCATTTGTATCAATGCAGACAATAATTATTTATTATAAGAAAACATTTAAAACAAATAATCCTTTAACAATTTTATAAATCTTTTCTTACTATTATCGTATTTTATCACTTCAAGAAGTAGTTAGTTACTACTTCTACTATTAGTACTATTTTTTTATAAAATAATTAGCGATTATTTATTATACCTCTTGAACCAGTCAAAACCGCTTCATTGCCACTGTCATCGCTTTGCATCAGGTATGATTTTATTTATTGATTATTATCTCTCTAATATTATAAATGCGAGGGTGGATTTATTTGTTTAGTTTGTCCTTCAATCACGCAGTAATCGGGCATCTAATGAACATGCTTATTTCATGGGTCCACTTGAGGACCTGGAGACTGATATGGCTACTTTTGATTCCAGTAAAAGGGTTGGCAAAGTATTTTTCAAAATCCAACTCCAAGCGTACGAAGTCAAGACTCACCAGTCAATATTGGCGTAGCATAATAACGGGTCGGGTTATAAGTATGCTTCCACTTTAAAAGTACAATTAAACTAGCAGATCTTTGGTACAGTTTATTAAATTAAGGACAACTAATTGCACAAATTACCCATCCATTGACGTATTAATTACACCACAAGCGAATGTACATTATACAGTTTTACACTATCTTTTGCTGGGCTTACAAAAAATTGCGTACACAAATACCTAATATTATATTATTTTAAAGTTGAAAACTCTTGTGAGAAAAGCAATTTCGACAATGGGCTCAAAGTTCTAAGGAACATTATATTGACGTAAATGCTTTTCGTCACTGTATTTACATGATTATATAAAATTACATATTATTATATACAACTTTACAATTTCAATTGCATTATTGTGAATTACAATAAATTATATGATCTACTCATAACATTTACAATTTTAAAAAAGTATTTTTGAATAACATTTTCATATTTTGTACAATAAACAATTCGCTTAAAGCTGTTTAAGTTATGTGTTTATCCTATTTGACAGAATACAGTGGGTTCTCTCTCTAAGTAGGCTCAGGACCGCTCAGCGGGCGATGGAGAGAGCTATGCTCGGAGTGTCCCTGCGGGATCGAATCAGAAATGAGGAGATCCGTAGGAGAACCAGAGTCACCGACATAGCTAAGCGAGTCGCGATACTGAAGTGGAAATGGGCGGGGCACATAGTTCGAAGAGCTGATGGTCGTTGGGGTCCCAAGGTGCTGGAGTGGCGACCCCGCACCGGGAAGCGCAGTGTTGGCAGACCCCCCACCAGGTGGACCGACGACATCAAACGAGTCGCAGGGAGCCGCTGGATTCAGGCGGCGCAAGACCGAGTCCTGTGGAAGTCCATGCAAGAGACCTTTGTCCAGCAGTGGACGTCTATCGGTTGATAAAGAAGAAGAAGAAGAGTGGGTTCTCGTACCTGTAACAAGGAAAAGTTCAGTTAGAAGAAATAATAATTGGCCGCTTCAAGTTTACGGTAGTATACTAACTCTTTGACCAATAATGTATTGGATAATATTTTGTTGGTATCTCAATAATTTAATATAAAAAATTATTTTGAAACGACCGACTTCAAACACCCGCTATAAAGTATATAATTTACTGTTGATTTTTTAAAAACCGTTTCTCGATTTCGATAAAATTTTAATGGGACCACCTGGGAAGTATACCCTTTCAAACAAAAAAAGAATTTTTCAAATCGCTTCAGGCGTCTTCGAGTAATCGGTGAATACATAAAAAAAAAGATTCCGACGAATTGATAACCTCCTCCTTTTTTGAAGTCGGTTAAAAAGTATAAAAACTGTAATCTGCAGAAAATTGTATGTAACATCTGTAATATTGGTTTTGTTCGTAAAAAAGGAAGCCTAGTCACATACATACATACATGCATACATACATACATACATACATACATACATACATACATACATACATACATATATACATACATACATATACATACATACATACACACATACATACATACACACATACATACATACATACATACATAGGCTGCTAAAATCAGAACTCTTCCTTTTGGCTTTGCCGTAGTCGTGTAAAAAGTTACAGGCTTAAAAGCGCTTCTCGGTGAACGGATAATATTATAATGGATAAATTAAATAAATAGACGGAAAAATGGGCGCATGACGTCACATGACGTCCGTGTGACGTCCTCGCTCCACGAGCATCATTCAGCGCTGCAATTTTTAACTTTGTCCGTCACGTCATGTTTGTTCGTTGCAGTGCCGATACTTTCCCCACCATATTATACTCGTAGGTAGTGTTTTATGTTATATCGATTCGAAGGCGGGATCATAACCTGCCATGGTGGCAAGTGTTTTAAAAATAAAGTAATTTTTATGTAGACTCGTATATTCCTCGGCCGTATTGCGATTTGTACGATCGATATTTTATTAGGTGTTAAAAGTTATGACTCATTTTAGTGTACCAAACGCTAATGGCGTGAAGTCAGTGGCGAATGCTGACTTCTTTATTACTATACTTGCGAGCAAAATAACCGGCTCCCACTCTAAGCGCTTAGATCGTCACTAAGTCAGATTGCTCTTATGTAAATCAACATATGGAAATAGGCATCCTCTAGAATATAGGGAATCACGCACCATCTTAGTCTGCAACTTCACTAACCATTAGATGAGATTGCAGTTATAAAATATAAATATACCTTATATTATTAGTTATTTATTATCTATTCTGGTATAAAGACACGCCACCTGAATTAATTGGAACATAGTTCCTTATCGCGCGGTACGGAAGGGGGCTAGACGGAAAAAATTAAGGAACCGACACTCGACACAATTTTGAAACCGACACTTTTTTGTTGAATGTGAATTTTGCATTGTATTCGGTATTTTCGCCATACAACACAGCGTCTGCATGGCCTAGTGGATCGGGCAGTCGTCTATAAGTTCAACGCCGATGGTTCGAATCCCAGCTCGACAGACTGAATTTTCTATTTTCAATTTTATTTTAAATAATTTGTACATGTGGAATTTTTCCCTAATTTTTTATTGTATAAATTGGATAAAATGCTATTGTACTACTAACGCCATCTGTTAAAAAACCAGAGTAACTCTTTGGTTTTGTAACAGAGCTGCAATAGAAATAAACTAAATATAATTTCGTCATCATCGTAGTTAATCAATTTAATACTAGATGACACCACTAGTTTATTACAATTCCTTCACTAAAATTAATCGAAAGGAACTACGTTCAATCCGGGTGTCCCTTGACACCTCTCAAGTTTTTTTTGTTTAGTCTTTTACCTAAAAAAAATAAACTTGCCACCTGAATCCGGCCAAGCCAAGGCGGTCAATCTTCTATGCTATATTACTCAAGTGTGCAGCGTGTGAAATTGCCTGGATTGCCACGCTGAACAGCCAGGCTGATTCTTTGCGCAAAACAAATGAGCCAGCCCTTTTGTCAGCAGATAAGGCAATTAACTGGTGTGATTCTTTTAAATTAATCGGTTTACCTTGTGCATTTAAAAAAAAAATAAAAAACTTAATTAAATAAAACGATACTTATTTAACTTAATTTAATAACATGCTAGAAGGATAATTAAAAAAAAACATTAATAGGTAATGCTTAGATTTATAAACCAATAAACTTAAGCTATAGCTCACATATTTCTACGAATACATGGATCGATATCCGGAAAATGGCCAGAGAATCATCATGAATTGTACTTAAGTCTGGGGTTATTATAATAAGCTTGCATAATCAAACGTTGACAAAATGTCTCGGATAATGTTATAAAATGTAACTCGTTTGCTACCGATAAATTTTCGTGGTAAACCCAAAAATAAGAGACGTTATGAATAATAACAGAAATTAATATGTAAATTATAAAAGGGTCATTAACTTCGTCGAAGCATAATACCCACGAAGCCCAAGGGCTCTGTTTCTACACTCAACATAAACAAAACAATTATTATCACTAATAATATTATCTAATTTCAGTATTATTTTATGGTAATACTAGCTGATGCGCACGACTTCGTCCGCGTGGATTTAGTTTTTAAATTCCCTCGGGATCTCTTTGATTTTCCGGGATAAAAAGTAGCTTTTCCGGGATAAAAAGTAGCCTATGTCCCTCTCCAGGTCCTCAACTATACCCATGCAAAAAATCAAGTCGATTCGTGGCTCTGTTGCGGCGTGATTGAAGGACAAACCAACAAAAAACACATTTCACAATTATAATATTAGTAAGGATTAGTAAGATAAGTAGTCTATTTGGGTTAAGGTGGATTATACGGGTCTGCCCGCGAAATTCAAATTTAATTTGGTTTTTCGCAATTTGTAAAGTAATACGAGAAAGTAGGCTTATGACATTCTAATTGCGACGATGGCAGTATCATCTTCACAGGTTTATATAAAAATCTTTACTTGAAAGTGACCAGTTTAAGAAATTAGTCCGAGTATCTAGTTTGACGTAAGTTACTCACAAATTAGTCGAAATTTAAAAAAGAATAATTTAATATAAAAAATACTTTTAAAAAAACCGACTTCAAACTCCCGCGCCACTATACAAAGTATATAATTCATTATTGATATATATTAAAAACCGCTCAACCGGTTTCAATAATATTTATTTGGTTCAGGCGTCTTCGAGTTATCGGTGGACATACATAAAACATTCTTACGAATTGATAATCCCCTTTTTTAAAGTCGCTTAAGATAGCATCGTGTTATAATAGTTATTTAAAAACGTTATTTTAAATAATTAAAAAAATATCAGTCAAATACCCACATACTATTATATATTCTTCTATTATAATATATTATTCTATTCTTCTATTATATATTATTATTACTAGTGGTTCGCCCCGAACTGAGACCTCGCGGTAACGGTATCCCATGATTATTCATTCAATCGATACATGATAACCAAAACTGACATTATTATTATGCCCGTTTTCACCAAACATACCTAAATCATCCCCTAAGTAGGAGTCTCTTAACGTAGGTAGCTCCTAAATACAATCCTAAGTCCTAACATCCGTCCCAATATCCTTTTAGGTGTCCCGTACAGGATCGTGATAAATAAGTTGACAGAAAACATCAATCACCTAACTTATAGGTAGCCCGTAAAGGTTAGGGAACGTTAGTGAAAACATTGAATTATTATGTAGGTACTAACGAGTGAAACCGGGTTACGGGCATCTGTACAAATCGTCATCTATCGACGCGAATAGAAAATATACAATATTTAACTAAAATTTAACTAAAAAATAATTTTAATTGAATAATATGGTACAAAAAAAATTACAATACAATTATTGTATTATAATAAGTAACTAAATAATAATGGTCGACGCAAAACTGTTTTTGGGATAGGTCGTAGTCGTAACTCGTAGTTCCATGGGAATAGTTACTGACTGCGCCATCTATTAGCATTATTGTGAAGCTATGTTGATGCTATATGAATTACTGATGCCCATTAAAAATTAAATAATCTCGTTTCTTTATAATATTCATATAATTTTAGTATTTGTTGTTCAAGTACAGGATATAAGTGACCTAAAAAAATAAAATCAGCTTGAAAATACATAGCGGATTCTGCCAGAGAGCATCTTCAAGCGAGCGTATTAAATCTCCACTTTGAAAGCCCCCCATTTCGTCAATTTTAAGGGAAAAATAAAAAAAAAATATTTTTGTACTCAGTTCAAAATTATCTTTAAAATGATACGTAACAATTTTATGTAACGCGATATTTTTTTTTTTACTTCGCATTCGCTTCTATGAGAACCCCCCTGAAATAAAGATTTTTATAACTTTTTAAGCCATTTTCGGCTGGAGGTTTACATATTATATCTAAATTTGAAGTAATTACGTTCAGTAATTCAAAAGTTATAAGGCTCTGACAGACGGACGGACGGACGGACGGACAAGTGCAAATCGCTCTAGTTAACTCTGAGACCTCGCTTCGCTCGGTCAATTATTATTATCTATTATATATTATTCTTCTATTATATATTATAGCAGCAGTGATAGCCTAGTGGTTAGGACTGTGGTCTCCTATTCGGGGGGTCGCAGGTTCGATCCCGGGTACGCACCACTGACTTTTCGGAGTCAAGTGCGTTTAAGCAATTAAATATCACTTGCTTCAACGGTGAAGGAAAACATCGTGAGGAAACCTGCACACCTGAGAGTTCTTCATAATGTTCTTGAAGGTGTGTGAAGTCCGCCAATTCGCATTGGGCCAGCGTGGTGGACTATGGCCTATAACCCTTCTCTGAGAGGAGACCTGCGCTCAGTAGTGAGTCGTTGATGGGTTGCTAATGATGATGATGATGATTATATATTCTGTGATACTAGGTAGACGGAAGACCTCAAGGGAGAAGACTCAAGTCGCTGGCAAGCGGCACAAGATCGTGATCTGTGGCGATCATTTCAAGAGGTCCAGCTGTGGACGTCTATCGGTCGATGAGACTGATGCTGATGATGACGATGACTGTATAAACTTTTCTTTCTTACTTACGCATTTATTCCCTACAATACTATATCGGATTAATATGTTACACATGGCGGTCGTTAAAATAAAAGAGTCGGTATGCGATATGCTCTGGATTTACGATCTATCTAAGATAGGTTTGAGTGTTGGAGTACTATAATATGGAATGTGCTTTTCGCAGAAGCTATTTGCATTGTATTAAAATACATTTACGAGTAGGATTATGTATAATATTTACCACTAGCATCGACTTGCGTCTTCCCAGTGTAAATTTAATAATTTAATATAAAAAATTTCCAATAATGTATTGGATAATATTGGTTGATAATCAATCCTTACTATAATATTATAAATGCGAAAGTGAGTTTGTTTGTTGGTTTGTTGGTTTGTCCTTCAATCACGCCGTAACAGGGCTACGGATCGACGTGATTTTTTGCATGGGTATAGTTGAGGACCTGGAGAGTGACATAGGCTACTTTTTATCCCGGAAAATTAAAGAGTTCCCCAGGGATTTTAAAAACTAAATCCACGCGGACGAAGTCGCGGGCATCAGCTAGTAATTTAATATAAAAAATCTTTTTAAAAAACCGATTTCAAACTGAGCTATGTCGGTGACTTTGGTTCTCCTACGGATTTCCTCATTTCTGATTTGATCTCACAGAGATACTCCGAGCATATTAGCTATCTAAATCGCGCGCCCGTTGAGTGACCCTGAGCATTCCTACGAGGACCATAGTTAGGGAATATTTTTCGGTATCTCACTAGGCTATATCACTGCCTCCCATTTCATATTATTAAGCTATTGCATAGCTTTTATCGCGGGCTTTGAGCGCGGCGACCAAATAAAGAAATTCCGTAACGAAAATAAACCTAACAGCCCCCACTCCGACCGGCACACCGGTGCGGAGTTGAAAGCCGTGCATCGTCTAACGTCGTTTCAGTTCGGCAGACTTCGGCATGGTGTTTGTGTGCGTGCGACTAGACGAATGCTATGCAATAGCTTTACCGCGGCAGTCCCCGAGTGCCACACGTATTAAGCTATTGCATAGCTTTTATCGCGGGCTTTGAGCGCAGCGACCGAATCAAGAAATTCCTTAACGAAAATAAACCTCACACCTCCCACTCCGACCGGCACAGCGGTGCGGCGTTGAAAGCCGTGCATCGTCTAACGTCGTTTCAGTTCGGCAGACTTCGGCACGGTGTTTGTGTGCGTGCGACTAGAAAATGCTATGCACTAGCTTTACCGCGGCAGTCCCCGAGTGCAACACATATTTTTTTTTCATATTTTGAGTTTTGACCGTCAAAACAGACAGCTTTCACCGCAAAACTCGTAACATGTGGCGGCATTAATCAAAGTATGGCGGGCACACTCCGACTCAAGTACTCGCTTAGGACCATTATACTACCCTTCCCATTAAACACAATTAAAATGGAAGTTGCTATGTCACCGGTAAGAGTAACTAAAAGCTTGATGACAAAGTTTCTAACGTGTTGATAAACACTAGGGTACATTATATCAAAATTATTCTGCTAAGTTAACTAAGGGCGCTCTTTTTAGTATAACGTGATTTTGTGTTAGCGAATGCATTTCAGTTATTAATTTACAAGTTGAAAACATATTTTTCATCATATCTATTCGAAAAACGAATATTGGCTTCAGAGGATATCGGGAGCAAAATTCAATTTTAACCCCATGAGAATTTTCATAGCTCTCTTCTGATTGCTCCGCGTTCGTGCTTTAGTATGTGTTTATTACTACTGCCAATCGCTCATTCCGTTCGAAATTCAAAAATTCTTGAGAATTCGTTGTCTTCGATAAGTCACGTGATCAATTTGTCGATTGGAAATATGCCCATACTGTATCCAACATAAATATTAATGTTTAATTATTTCATAATAATTTGTGTTTTATTTAAACTTTCAATATACATATAGGTCTATACATCGTAGGTTGATACTCCTAGCCTTTTCTCATAGGTAATGATGAAAAATAGTGTGTGTCATTCGGGGCGAAATATTTTGTTCTCGGGCGGCGTATATTGAATTCCTCGCTACGCTCAGAATTCTACTTTAGAATCCTTCACTTCGCTCTGAATTCAAAATAACGCCCTCGGGGAACAAAACATTTCTTTGGCCCCATATAACACAAATAACTATTTCTCAACGTCATTAATTGTTTCAGCTCTTTCTTAAGAACTGTCAATACCCACAAGTTTCTTTTGTAAACAGAGTTAAACATAAAATTATGAACTAAGGTTCCGCATTCAGATAATACCATTGCTGGTCGAACGCCTTGACTGGATCTCCACGGCGCGCTTCGCGGCCCGCGCCCGCAGCGGTTGCGGGCCCGCGCTCTCCGTAGAATTCAGGTTTGTATGGAAAATTATGTAGCAATTTTAACGGCGCGGTTTGCGCCCGCGGCGGGCGCAATTTCAAGTACTATTATATATTCTGTGGCAGTACTAGCGGTACCGCAAACGCTGCGGGCGCGGGTGCGAACCGCGCCGTGGAAACACAGTCTTAGACTGAGTTTTCACGGAGCTGTTTTCACCCGCGCCCGCAACAGTTGCGGGCCCGCGGCTTCCGTAGAATGCAGATTTGTGTGGAAAATGAATGCAATTTTCACGGCGCTGTTTGCGCCCGTGGCGGGCGCGGTTGCTCGCGGCGCCCGCAGTAGAACCGCGCGGGTCGCGGTCGCCCGCGAGCTTGGCGGTCGTCACCCGCGGACTCTGAGATCGGTGGCGCGTACGCAGGGCGACGCGACGTAAGCGGGAGGTGTTCTCTCCTTCCGATGCCATTTTATTGGTCCTTTTCCGCAACCGCGGTGGCTGCGAGACCCCTTAACTGCGGTGACGTGAGTATTGAAACAAAACAGTGGTACCGCGACCGTTGCGGGCGCGGGTGAGAACCGCGCCGTGAAAACTCACACTGAGGTGTACTAAATTGTACCCGCCCGCCGCTGCTTCATTTTACATACAAAGCATTCTACGGAGGCCGCGGGCCCGCAACCGCTGTGGGCGCGGGCCGCGAACCGCGCCGTGGAAACCCAGTCTTAGTCTTATTTTTGTCACTTTGATATTGCTAAAGTATCCACTGCTATATTATTAGTATTACAGTAGTTATAGTCCTGTAGTTTGTTCTTTGTATCTCATGTGTGTAATAAATCTCAGAAGTGGGCGGTGGTACATACAACTCCATTCTTCCTATTGCAGTGGGTGGCCGTGGGTGGGTGGGCTACGGGTGGCCCGCAAGCCGCTTTCAATGATTGTAATCTCCCAAAATATTTTGTAAGATTGTTAAGTTGGAATGTGCTCTATAAACAATATTTTTAATGTGAAATGAAAATATTCTAAATAAAGATTTTGTATTTTTAAACTGTTTATATTTATTAGTTTTTTATCACTGAGATAGAGTTTGAAGAATTTAATTTTTTGTGTGATTTTGGGTGACGGAACCCTTTTTGTGTGAGTTTGAATCACTTTTAGTCGGTTTAATTTGGTGTCGTATTCTGCCCCGTTTCAGAAGAGCACTATAAAAATTGCGTATTCGTGTAGTACGAATATTATACTTTTTAAGACCACCGTTTAGTATAAGTATAGTTTAAAAGTTTATGATGAGAATAATTTATTAAATACGGTACCCACTGCTGCTCACGAGTTACGAGCATTAAAACTCCCTTGAACTGAAATTGCCACATTACTCAGCAAATGCCTTAAAGACAAAGTCGCTTTCAAATGCTTGATGACGATTTAGGCACATTATTTTAAATTACTCTGTTGGATGCAGGGAACGATGCGAGTTACATGAACCAGTTTTGCAAAGCGATTATTTTGCGAGAGTTTTGCGATTTTTTATATTTTATGTTTCGCTCGGAGTTTAACCTAATGGGTGGACTCATCACCATTTTGCCTTACATCATCATTATCATTTAATTATTTTTCCTCCATCATGCTTTATTTTTTGGTTTAGTAAAAAATTATATACTTACCTACTTATTATTTCATCAACTTTATCGCATGAACAAATATTTGAATTTTGTTAATTATTCTGGGTAGGCCATTAATGTTCTTCTTATTGCTAACTGTAATTACCTGTAGTGATAGATTTAAGTTTGTAAAAAAAAAAGTCGAACTTTTGTGGACGTTAAGTATAGTGGGAGTGTGTACTGTATTAAAGGACTTAATATAAATTAAACATACAGGTTGGTTAACTTACCACATAATTAGAGTGCCGATACAATTGGTTCCTTGTCCGAGGAAACCACAGATTTATCTACAAACATATACATCTTAACGCAGTCTTCATTCGGACTAGGATTGTCCTCTGGTTTCTCATCAGGACTTATATTCTCGGCATCGTTTTGGTAAACTTTTAGTTTCTCATTAAATTCTATTTTATATCGAACAGTAGGCTTAGTTACAGTGGATGTCAACAGCGACTCTTGAATAGTTTCGTTTCCGTTACACGTCTTTTCTGAACGATACATTCCTGTCCTCTCAGACTGGTTGAAATTCCTCTTAGACTTCTTTGTGACGAATGCTCCTAAGCATGGAAGAATTTGTTTGAATTCCTTGCGGAAATTCTCGTTGAGCCATGCATACAGAAAGGGATTATAACAAGTGGAAGACATCGCTATTAAATGTGCAACGAAGAACATAACCATGGAGTACTTCCAGTCTTCAGCTAAAGAGTAAAAGTCGCTGCTTATATTTATCAAATTCAATGGCAACCACGATAGACCAAATATAGCAACCATTGCTATTAGCATTCTGTTTGTTCTTCTTTTCCTTTCCCTCTCTGCGTCTTCCTTTTTACTATTTTTACTACCTGGTCTAGTTTTAAGACGATCATTCAACTTTATACTAACACAAGTATAACAGAATGCCATTACGATGAATGGCAAAACAAACTGCATTATAGTTGTCACAGCCCCGAAGGCTTTGCGGAATTGGTCCGATGGCCATTTCTCGGCACAAAATATATCTTGAAGGGCCATGTAATAACCGTAAGGAAATGTTACAGACAAGGAAAACATCCAAATGAGAATAATGAGTCCGATGCACGTTTTTATTTTCATTCGAGGTTTGAATGGGTATATTATGACAAAGAATCTATCGATAGCGATCGATGTAAGCGTTAAAGTGGAAATGTAGATGCTGCAGCCTTGAGCATAGGGCATGATATGGCACAGCAAGCCTCCGAAGACCCATCTGCCTAGGAAAGTGTAAAGAGGAGTAAATGGGACTGCAAATACACACAGCAATATATCAGACAAGGCCAGGTTCGTGATAAATAGATTAGTGACAGTTTGCATGGCTCGGTTTCTGATTACCGCATAGCAAACAAGGGCGTTGCCAAAGATGCCTACTACGAAAATGATTGTGTACGCCGTATAGAACGCCGCTTGAACCGCTTTATCTTCGATTGGATCAGGAGCTGTACTATTGTCATGTTTGGTAGTATTCTCGAATGTAATATTTTCATTGTATAAAGATTCGTTTGATGGCCATGCGTTCTGCATAATTTTTAATTCAAATTAGTTTACCATCATAAACCATTTAGGTTTGTTATTGATGTTATCATGATTATGAGGTTGGTACTTTATATGGTTCTTCTTTCGTATTAGTAACGATTCACTGGTTATCTTACTGATTCTGAAGATAGTTGTCATTTTTTCTTACTACGACACACGACTCACGACATTGTTTAATATCATAACTGGTATATGTTATATTCTCTTCTGGTAGTACAAAAGAATCTGAAACAAAGAAAATAAAATAATATTAATATTATCATCTTCATCTTCATCTTAATCCATCGCTGGTTCTCCATATTATGTCTACGAAAATCTCCAATGAACTTTAGATCAGCCAAGCCGATCAGTTAGCAGTTATTTTTGTAGCTAGAACCTAAAAACTAAAAAGGTAGGTTGTAGACAAGAAAGTAACATCAGTGTCTGTAGTTTGCAGGATTAACGTAAAAATATTCAGTTTCAAAGTTATACGAGCTCAGGAGTTTACATAAAAATCCTTGGAGTCCGTGTAACTTTGCAACATTCCTATCAGGTGGGATTGAGTGGCCTTAACTTTGATCTAAAAAGATCCATTATTACTATTAGCTATAGACAATTTAAAGAAGGCATAACTGAGGGTAGTTTTTTACAAGCTTTTATTTAGCTTGACTAGTTTGTTTGTTTGGGTCAAATCTTGCAAGATGAATTAGACCCACTTCCCGGTTTCTGATCGAGCTGAAATTTTGCATTTATGTGTAAATCGGATGACAATGCAATATTATTGTGACATGGAGCTGATCTGCTGATGGAGACGGAAGATGACTATCGGAACTCTGTAATAAAACGACGTAAACCCGTCGAGTTTGGGCTCGTTTGATTCGTCATAACAAGTACTCTGATCCTTGATGATATCCAGCGTCTAATGATGTAGCTACTAAAAGGTTGCATTTAAAAATAAAAAAAATAATTTACACTTGTATGATAGTCTGAACACATTCTAGATAATATTATTTAGGGTATAATACACACTACTAGCCCTAAAACTGTCTACTTTATTATGGTGTGTTAGTCTTTGGTAGTCTCTTCTCTCCAGTAAGGAATACTCTTTAAAATGCTTCTCTCAATAAAGAAAATTAAACAGAATACCATATAAAAATTGTATAAGATTTAATAACAAATAAGAATACCTATAATATTATATAAAATAATATAACCTATAACACGACCACAAAATTGCCAACCTTTATTCAAGTGGCATAAAATATCGTAGGAACATAATAATTCTCAGTTATTTATGGTGGATAAAGCCTAATTAAGGCACAATTAATTATCTTTTAGCCTTAGATAAATGCTATTATCATACGACGCACTAAGTGACCCATCCATTATCAGTTATTAGGTACCTATACATAGGTATACATAATACACTTCGTGCAAAATTGTTTACTTTGACAATATGTCAGTTTTACAAACTAAACAAAGAATTCATGCTGAGCTCTGTTTATTTTTACGGTTGTTACTAGGTAAGTACCTATTTAAAATTATTACCTAGAAAATTTTTGAATATCAACAGCCTCAAAATGTTGTAATCGCTAGTGTAAAATCAAAATTTTATTCTTAACAGGCCTAATTAGGAGTATAATTATCATATTATAGACTCAACATTTTATCAAATATTTTTTTAATATTAATTAATTTAATTGTATATCTATTTATACATAAGCGTATATTATTTTATTAAATAAGCTGTGTGAAGAAAACTCTTATTTCGCCAGTACCTACCTAATTTAGAAATAATAATTTAATATAAAAAAATCTTTTTCAAAACCGACTTCAAACGCCCGCGCCACATGTATTTAATTTATTGTTGATATTTTAAAAACCGCTCGACCGATTTCGATAAAATTTCAATGGGACCATCTGGAAAGAACAACCTTTGAAACAAAAAAGAATTTTCCAAATCGGTTTAGGCGTTTTCGAGTAATCGGTGAACATACATAAAAAAAGATTCCGACGAATTGAGAACCTCTTCCTTATTTGAAGTCGGTTAAAAATACTGAAAATAACCATTTTTATGCAGAATTTCGATGTCTCAAAACGGGTGTAATATTTCCGATCATATTGCGCCATGTTGCTCAAATTACAGAGCTGATAAGAGCAGCTAATCTGTATAAGTGGCCATTTACGAGGTTCGGATTAATCGGCTATAAAGATACTCAGCCGTTAGCTCTTTTGTTATGTGAATCGGTAGTAAGGAAATATGTGATACATTTTAAGAAGTAGGTACCTAGTTTTAAAATGCAGCTCGCTTTTTATATTATTTTTTGTACCATATAAATTAAATTCTAATGTATAAAATTCTCATGTCGCGGTGTTTGTTACCAAACTCTTCCGAAACGGCTGGACCGATTTTTATGAAATTTTGTGTGCATATCGGGTAGGTCTGAGAATCGGCCAACATCTAATTTTCATACCCCTAAATTAATTTTAAATTCGCTGGGTCAGTTAGTTAGTCAATGACAAGGACAATGAAACACTTAATCTCTTTAAGAGAACTCTACCAGAAACTCTCTAAATGATAAGGGTGACGGTCATGATAAGGGTGAAGGTATTTTTTGCAAAAATATTTAGGGGTGACCGTCACCCTTATCATTTAGGGGTATGAAAAATAGATAATTATAACACAATGACAAGGACAATTAAGACGCTAAACGGAAAATAAATTGTTTCGAATTTGGAGAGTACTTTATAAAAATAGGCGGGGCCAAAACCCATCCACGGGGCGCACTCCCTTCACGTACTAAGAGGTCACGTAGATAAAATAGATGGCGCTGGTAAAAATAAATAACTTTCATTTTTATGTTTAATAATATTTGATATAGAAAAGCACTATTTTGTTTAAAAATATTTTTAATACATACCTACAAAATATATAAATATTATAACTATTTAAAAATACTCAATTTTTATCGTATACAGGAGACGGTTTATTAAAGGTAGGTATAATATTATTCTATTTGAAAATTTAAAGGTATCAGCTTAATACACAATCTGGAAGATAAGAAATCTAAAGAATAACATAAGGTCACAAGTAAATTGGTTAACAATTACTATACCTACTTAATAAAATGAAGAGATCCATAGGAGAACCAAAGTCACAGACATAGCTCAGCGAGTCACGAAACCATGCGAAACTGAAGTGGAAATGGGCAGGGCACATAGTTCGAAGAGCTGTTAGTCGTTGGGGTCCCAAGGTGCTGGAGTGGGGTGGAAACTCAGTGTTGGTCTGCCAACAACAACAAACAACAACCCCACTAGGTGGACCGACGCGTCAAGCGAGTCACAGGGAGCCGCTGGATTCAAGCGGCGCAAGACCGAAGACTTATTTGGGTATCATTAAAGCAAGAGGGAATAGGCATCTTCTAGGCAAACGCGTTCCACCTTAGGCCACATCATCACTTTCCATCAGGTATGATAGTGGTCAAGCGTGTGCCTATAATAATGTATAAAAAATAAATAAAAAAAAGCCATACTGAAATTCTTTTTTATTGCATCGATGTAATTCAAAATCGATATTTAGGGTCCCCTAGCGTCAAAAAAGACGAAGTGGTTGCCAAAATTTTAATCGTTCGTTTTTTACGATATCGACGGCAGAAAGCGGAACTGGCGTATCTCAAAAAATCCAGTTTTACACCAGAGCCAAAAAACTATTTGAAAAAATCATAACTCGTAAATTAATAAAGATAGAATGTTTAAATTTGCAAGAAATTTCTATGAATCTAAACGATATTTGATACAGTTATTAGGAATGTCCTAAAGTTACTGCTTCATTGATTTTTTACGAGTTACAGCAGTTGATATTTATATATCGAGCAGCGGAAAAGCTGTAACTGTAAGGTGAAATGTATGACCAATTAAAATAAGTAGATACAAGTTTTCGTGCTACGATCTGCTGTATCTCAAATATTCTGCTATTCGAAACATGGCCATTTTGATGTATGTGATTTTAATTAAATAAGTTTATAAAAATAAAATGTTTGATTTACATTCTGAATTATCTATAAGTACATGATATATTATAATAAAACTGTAACTGATCGTTGTCTGTACAGTGAAGATATATGAGAAAAACTTATTAGGGGCCTTTATCAACAGAATAGAACCCAAAACAATGATTGTTAGAATTTTTGTCTGTATGTCTTTGCGTTAGTGCGCACTAATCTCAGAAATGGCTACGGTGTTGTGGTAAGCTTCACTTCAAACTCAGTGTTTGTTTTACTTCAATATAGTTCATAAATAAAAAAGTTATGTCAATTTAAAGAATCACGTCGAACATTTAACTGTTCAGTTAAAGAATCACGTTGAAAATTTGTCATCATTTGTTGAACGTTGACGCTTTTTTGGCTCTTAACATTAATAAAATTAATATCTACGTGTTTCAGTGTTTAAGATAATTCTATCCTTATGGGGGTGAAAAGAGTAATGAAAGTTTGTAAGTGAGTTCGGTAATTTATGGAGTATGATGCGTGAATCTTTATTAACGGGTGTCTATTTGGTAATAATAAAGCACTCATCTATAATAATAAATAAGTAATAATTTTGCTTTTAAGGGGATGAAAAGGGGGATGAAACATTTATGTGAGTTTGGTCATTTTTTAAACGAAATGCATAAACTTAAAAAGCCATCAAGCGATTTCAAATATTCTACCTTTACGGGTGAAAAAGGGGATTAATTTGGTATGTAATGATGATGAAGTTTCGAAGTGAAATGCATGATACTATATTTTTAGGCGTCTTAAGAAAATGATGGAAAAGGGGATGAAAGTTTGCATTGAAATCCATAATTTTTGAAGTGAAAAAATATTTATATAAAACATCACTCACTTTCTTTACTGTGTACCTACCTAATGTTTCTTAACAATCAAGATAGGTACGTAAAATATAAGCAGGTAAGGTTGTAAACTTTACTTGCTTATTAGATATAGTAGGTATGGTAAATATACAGACTTCCAATTAACTAAAAAATAACATTTAACTAAAAATAGGTTAAATTTTAATATTCTTTTACTTACCCGAACTCCTGAAGTATAATAATTAATTTTAAACACGTAAATAAAACGTAAACGATAAGTTAACAATCTTTTAAAATAATATTTTTGTTAACAACAAATACGCTTTCTCACTATTGGCGCTTACGCATCAGATGCCGCGCGATCAGAATGGCGTATATAGCAAACACCTCGGGATTGGAGGGGTGCGGGTCTATCTAGAGTGGCGTATTGATTACTCATCACAAAACAATACTCTAATATTATGGTGTAAGTAAGATATTTGCTCTTTCTCGAAATTGGACCTACCTAGCTGGACTGTGTGTCCCAGGTAAATATACTCGTCGACAATTTCGAGTGCAGAGTTCTCAACAATTACTGGGTGGAGCGGTGCATGAGCATTGGACATGATTTTCGTCTTGCTCATGTTCATTTTCAGGCCCACCTGTTGAGAAACCCTGCTGAGATCGTTGAGCATTGTATTGAGGTCTCTCAGAGTCTCTGCCATGACTACTATGTCATCGGCAAATCGCAGGTGAGTGATGTACTCGCCGTTTATGTTGATGCCAAGCCCGTTCCAATCCAGAAGCTTAAAGACGTCCTCCAACGCAGCGGTAAAGAGCTTCGGGGAGATAACGTCTCCCTGTCGCACTCCACGCTGCAAGTGGATTGGCCTCGTAGTCTGGTCCTGTATACGTACTGACATTGTGGCGTTTTCATACAAGCACTTCAACACTTGGATATACCGGTAGTCAATCCGGCATCTCTGCAGCGACCTCAACACAGCCCAAGTTTCCACCGAATCGAAGGCTTTCTCATAGTCCACAAACGCTAAGCAACGACCCCGCACCGGGAAGCGCAGTGTTGGCAGACCCCCCACCAGGTGGACCGACGACATCAAACGAGTCGCAGGGAGCCGCTGGATTCAGGCGGCGCAAGACCGAGGCCTGTGGAAGTCCATGCAAGAGACCTTTGTCCAGCAGTGGGCGTCTATCGGTTGATAAAGAAGAAGAAGAAGAAGAAGATATTTGCTCTTAAATTAAATGTTTGAAATGTAGTAACTGTTTGATAAACACTCACCACTTCAAAGCATATTGCTGTATCCTTGTCAACGTAAAATTTTGGGGCGGCTGAAATGCTGTATCTCTTTTGAAATCAATGTCCGTCAGGGTAAAATAATGGTGTAACTGTTATTTATGTTGGACGTGTTGTCGTATCTATTTTATTTTCAAAAATAGCGATTTTTCCTCTATTTACAGCAATTTGTCATGTAAGCAGTACCAAAACTAGAAAAAATTCAATGGCGTATCATTAAATTTTTTCATCGTAGAAAGACGAGACATATACCATTCGACGCGGCTTTTTTTGCTTATCAACAATATAGTAAAAAAAGTCATTTAGCCCAAATTTTGAGATACGACATTTCCGCTTTCTGCCGTCGATATATAAAAGAAAGTGGTGTTAGTTACACTATTTATAACTCAAGAACGGATGAACCGATTTGGCTGAAAATTGGTGGAGACGTAGCTTAGAACCAGGAGACGGACACAGGATACTTTATATCCCGTTCGACCGCGTTTCCGTCATGTCACTATAAAACGTGGTATAACAAAAACGCATCTGACAAAACGCAAATGACAGTGGAATAACAAAACGTAAATTGCAGCTAAACGTAATTTTGTCTTTGGTTAGGTATGGTAAAAATGACAATTATAAAAATGATAGCTAAACGTAATTGATAATATCATCAGTAATATGTTTTCTCTTTTAATCATCATTAACAATGCTGCGAGTGATATTATAAATGCGAAAGTGTGTTTGTTTGTTTGTTTGTCCGTCAATCACGCTGCAACGCTTTGTTGCATTACGGATTGATGTGATTTTTTGGATAGGTATAGTTGAGAATGGAGGGTGACAGGCATCCCGGAAAATCAAAGAGTTCCTGCCTGATTTTAAAAACTAAATCCACGCGAACGAAGTCGCGGGCATCAGCTAGTAACAAATAAATTCAATATGGTGCTGATTTTTTAAAATTTTGGAAGGCTAATACAAAACCCTAATTACCTTATACAAAATATTATATACTATGAGTCATTAGAGTTAATATTATTAATAAAATTATTGTTTTATGATAATAAATAAAAAAGTATTAATTTTATTTTTATATAATATTTAAAAAAAAATTAATGACATAATTGTCCCCATTTTATTGGAACTACTTGTACCTGGTATTATTACGCCCGCTCAGTAATCCACGCCGCGCATGCGCGGCACTCATGTCAAGCACACTGGCATATTTTCATTGGCCTGTTTTTAGGGTTCCGTACCCAAAGGGTGCCAACGGGACCCTATTACTAAGCCTCTGCTGTCCGTCCGTCTCACAGTGGGTCGAAACGGCTATATGAGGGACATAGGATTTTTTGTTACAAATTCCATTAAAAAAAATATCTATCGAAAGACCTTGTCATTTTGATGAATAATTGTTATTAAACGTTTTTCTCTAAAACTGATAGTTTGCCCGGAAAAAAATATTTTCAGTTTTTGTTGTATGGAATGAAACAGAAACTGCTAAAATTTGGCCAAGTCTTGAGAGGTCTTGCTTTAAAACTACTTTATTCTTATTCTTTAGCTTGTTGGCTATAACTCTATGCTATCAGCTAAGAATCCGAAATTTTTAAAAAAATATGATTTTTATTGATTTTATAATGTCGTGGATTATCAAATATTTGAACAAAATAATGTGCTACATGAAAATTCTATGAATAAATATTGAAATTAACTTTAAATCACTAGTTCACCAAAGAGAAACTTATAAGTTAAGCACTTAAAAAAGGATATTTCATAGATTAAAACTGTAAATTTTATTAAAATAACGTAAATTCAAACAAAGGATCTACAAAAATAAAACTTTCATAATATAGCTTTCTTTATTTCTTTTTAACAATTCATTTTATTACGTATTTGATGTATATCCTTAGCTAAACTGTCTTTGTTGCTGGAAACTAATTACAAACAGCGAAAAATTAGCTACTCATCAGATAATTATAATATTTCATTCGCTGTTCTATTCATTACGAATTATCTCCTCTGCAAATTATCTTTTCAATTTGCTAATTACTATATTAGTAATGTAATTACATTGAATGACTCCACTTCCCTAATAATATACCTTAATGATAGGGATAGGAAGGAGTAATTCCGACCTACCTATATAAATAGGGGTTTCATTTAAATAAAATCATTCAGAGATACGCATTTTGACTACCAAGACAACTTGCAGTGTACCTACATATTTTTGTGACAAATATGGAAGTTCTAGTGAATAATTTGGATTTGTTCAAAGTGTTACGAGAACAGGTTGGATCTTTGGCGGATAGTAAAATTCTTTTTTTTTAATGGAATATTTGCTAAACCATCCTGAAGATACTGATAAGATGAAAACTTGCATAATTCAGAAAAAAAGAAAAGTTTATCTATAATATAATAAAACTGTAACAGGTCCAATTCTGTACATTGAAGTTTTTTTGGAAATTTTTGTTTGAGGGCACTCTATAATCGATACTGAAGCCAAAACAATTTTTTTTTAATTTTTTGTCTGTCTGTCTGTCTGTCTGTCTGTCTGTCTGTCTGTCTGTCTGTATCTTGGCCGCGCATCACGCCGAAACTACTGGACGGAATTAAATAAAACTTGGCATGATTTAAGTTCATACTACGAGGTATAATATAGGATACTTTTTATCCCGAAATTCAGCACGGTTCCCTTGGGAGAGGAGATGAAAGTCAAAAGGTGTATTTAGCTGTAATTCATTAAGGCGTATTCCGATTTCATTCATTCTTTTTTTGTTAGAAAGCAGGTACGTTAGAGATTGTCCTGTAATTATTTCAAGGTCGTCAATTTAGTAGTTCAGAAATTATAGAAATCACAATCTTCAGTAAAAGGCCCAAATAAGTTGAACCCCGGAATCTACAGGATACTTTGAATGTACGGCTCATCTTAAGCTGGCATGCGTGTTTTATCGTATATAGCCAGCGTGGATAGCCCTCAGCCCTGGCGTCAGATTTTACCAAACGATCATTATACCTACATACTACATAGTAGGTATGGATGTAATACATCGTATGGACGTAATGTTACAGTGATTTCCTATACAATTTAATATTCTAATCATACTAATATCATAAATGCGAAAGTGTATTTGTTTGTTGGTTTGTCCTTCAATCACGCCACAACAGAGCCACGAATCGACGTGATCTTTTGCATGGGTACTATAGTTGAGGACCTGTAGAAGTGTAGAGTGACATAGGCTACTTTTTATCCCGGAAAATCAGTGTTCACGAGGGATTTTAAAAACTAAATCCACGCGGACGAAGTCGCGGGCATCAGCTAGTATATATATATACACCTGAAAAAGCGCTAGGCTCTCTCGATATCGCTTAACTTATCAAAATTAATTAATTAATTAATCTATGGGATTCTGCAATTGAACAAGGTGCAGCATCTATGTATCACACCTACTACAAAATATAGCAAGCATAAAGCAAAAGAAATTGAATTGTTACCCTGTAAACCAGGACATCACCATAACCGAAGTTTTCTCGGCGTATATTGTGACGATGACATTGAAGCTTTTGGTGCAGATGGTGCCAAAGTTTCTGCATCTTTACTGACATCGTCGGGTTGGAGATTTTCTGTTTGGGAGATAAGGTCTTTAGGCCATATTATGGCAGATTCTAGCCAATCTCCATTTCTCTTCAAAAAATACTAAGAGTTCTATTTGATCTTTCCCATTTACCACAAACATTTGAACAAAACTTCTGACAAAACTTCAGGAGATTTTTACTTGTTTCTTAAGTCCAGTTTACGTTCAGCGTCTCTTTGAGGTATTCAAAAAGACTTACACCATGAACAAATCCAAATTATTCACTAGACCTTCCAGATTTGTCACAAAAATATTTAGGCACACTGCAAGTTGTCTTGGTAGTCAAAATGCGTATCTCTGAATGATTTTATTTAAATGAAATCCCTATTAAATATAGGTCGGAATTACTCCTTCCTATCCCTATCATTAAGGTATATTATTAGGGAAGTGGAGTCATTCAATTTAATTACATAACTAATATAGTAATTAGCAAATAGAAAAGATAATTTGCAGAGGAGATAATTCGTAATGAATAGAACAGCAAATGAAATATTATAAGTATCTGATGACTAGCTGATGCCCGCGACTTCGTCCGTGTGGGTTTAGTTTTTAAAATATCTCGGGAACTCTTTGATTTTCCAGGATAAAAAGTCACTCTCAGGTCCTCAACTATACCCATGCAAAAAATCACGTCGATCCGTAGCTCTGTTGCGGCGTGATTGAAGGACAACCCAACAAACACACTTTCGCATTTATAATATTAAGTATGATTAGCTAATATTCCACTGTAATTAGTTTCCAACAACAAAGACAGTTTAGTTAAGGAGATACATTAAATACATAGTAAAATGAATTGTTAAAAAGAAATAAAGAAAGCTATATTATGAAAGTTTTATTTTTGTAGATCCTTTGTTTGAATTTACGTTATTTTAATAAAATTTACAGTTTTAATTTATGAAATATCCTTTTTTAAGTGCTTAACTTATAAGTTTCTCTTTGGTGAACTAGTGCTTTAAAGTTAATTTCAATATTTATTCATAGAATTTTCATGTAGCACATTATTTTGGTCAAATATTGATAATCCACGACATTATAAAATCAATAAAAATCATATTTTTTTAAAAATTTCGGATTCTTATAACTCTTGAACGGGCAAGTTTGGGTGCGAGCTGATAGCATAGAGTTATAGCCAACAAGCTAAAGAATAAGAATAAAGTAGTTTTAAAGCAAGACCTCTCAAGACTTGGCCAAATTTTAGCAGTTTCTGTTTCATTCCATACAACAAAAACTGAAAATATTTTTTTCCGGGCAAACTATCAGTTTTAGAGATAAACGTTTAATAACAATTATATTTCTTTGCTTCATCCTCAATATAATTAATTACAAAGGTAGTCACGTTATTCACTCGAGATAACTCCGCGAATTTCACAGATATATACCCTATTTTAAAAATAAATCACCTTGGCAGCACCGTCTTAAGTTTGCTCATTACTTTTTCGCGCGAGATAACGACCGCACGCGCTCAGCGCGCCGCACTTAATAGTTTAACCAGAAGTGCAGAAGATCGAGTGTTATTGTAGGATAGTGTGATTGCAGTATTGTTCATCGGCTGAAATCATCGTCATCATCATCGAAGGAAAAAGGTACGAGTTCTTTTCTGTTTTCAAACGATCTCTTGTTTGCGCTTACGCACCGCTACATAGCCTACTATATTATTGTTTAGGCATGTACATAAAAACGGTACACTTTTCGTATCGAGGTTTACTGCGAGTCTTCATCGATTACGAGGTATCAGAGAAAACGTAAATATTCTGAATTAAATATTACGTTAATTGTTTTTATTATGAAAATTAATAAAAATTAAAACACAACTATAACGATTATTATGGTAACACTATTGTTACAACTTGTCATCAATCACGATTAAATTAAATTAGTACCTACCCCCCAAGTGTCTCGGATTTATCTAGGTTAGGAGACATTTATCATTATTATTTCTACATATCATATTATACATTCGAAAAATGTAATAAAATTCACGAATTCACTCAACTATGCTCGTAAAATTCGCTCAACGGGGCTTTAGTAGCTTGCCCAGCCGTTAACTATATTCGAGTACCTACTTGTAAACAAAAATATAATATTATTTATCTGGAGAGACGGTAGTGTCCCTGCCACGACGAGCCAAGTGAAGCGTAAGGGAACTAACTACCCACCTTTTCTTCGCTTTGTCTGAAAACACTAATTGTTACGAAACACTTAAAATTAAAAGCAATGGAAGATGAACAAGCAGAGCAAGCAGCATATTATTAGATATTAAGAAGACCATATTATTAAATATTTGGAAGAAATAATGGCCATTTTCCTCGGTTTTAAAGTCTTGCTCGTAACTTAAACAACTGTGCAATGTTCATGTCGACACTACGACGGTAAGAAGTTATATTAATTGAAAGAGAGGCATTCAATACCCTCACTTAAATAAGTTAACTAGAACCAGTTGACATTGGTGAGAACAATGTGAGCTTTGTTTTTTTTTTGCGTCATACGTAAACACCAAAGAAAATCAAGCCGACGCCGAGTCTAGTACAGTTAATCCAGATACTGAATGGTCATTTCCTGACAAAGGGTTCAAAATTACTTTATTAAAGGTCGGTCAACTCGAAATCGACTCAGAATTACACTCGGCGCTTGGGAAATCGACGCATGATTCCCCGAAGTATGGGGAAAATATGCCAACCATATGGCTCTTTATATTAAAAAAGGGGATGCGACAAAGGCTACTGGTCCTGCGTATCACGGCCGTTAGTAACGGGATGGGCCTACTATTAAAAGAGAGTGAAAACAGGGTGCAGGCCATGAAACACCTAAGCAATGGCTGCAGGATCCTATGTGATTCAAACTTCGGAATCACTCAAAGCAGCATTAAACTCTTAATGCCTCAACTCAACAAGAAGTGCTATAAGATTCGGAAAGAGACAAAACTTTATTTGGATCGGCTTTATCCGAGAAACTAAAAAACAACAAACAGGGATTGACTGCGAACCAATTGCAATAACATGATTAACTGCGAGCTAATCATGAGTCATATACTAAACCTGTGACTCCACAAACAAATCGGGATTGACTGCGAGTCAATTGCGATAACATAACTAGCTGCGACCTACTTATGGTTCATATCCTAAAGATGTGACTTCCTAGCTGCGAGCTACTCATGAGTCAAATCCTACAGCTGTGACTCCACAAACACATCGGGATTGACTGCGAGTCAATTGCGATAACATAACTAGCTGCGAGCTACTTATGGTTCATATCCTAAAGATGTGACTTCCTAGCTGCGAGCTACTCATGAGTCAAATCCTACAGCTGTGACTCCACAAACAAATCGGGATTGACTGCGAGTCAATTGCGATAACATAACTAGCTGCGAGCTACTTATGGTTCATACCCTAAAGATGTGACTTCTTAGCTGCGAGCTACTCACGAGTCAAATCCTAAAGCTGTAACTCCACAATAGAAAGGGATTAACTGCGAATCAATTGCGATAACATAACTTGCTGCGAGCTACTCATAAATCACATACTAAAGCTGTGATTCCTTAAACATATCGGTATTGACTGCGAGTCGATTGCGATTACATAACTAGCTGCGAGCTACTCATGAGCTTTATCCTAAAGCTGCTAAAGCTGTCACTCCACAAAAGGAAATTAGTACTAGTAGTATTGTGATAACCTAACTAGCTGCGAGCTAGTTATGAGCCATATCCTTATGACAATTGTGTAGAAAATGTGTAATCGTGAATATATATGTACATTAACTACAAATTATTGTCTGCGAGACAATATACGTTATGTTCTTACCTAACTATGTACGGGTACTCGACCAGCCGGCAACCAGGAAAACTGGCGAGCGCCTCTTCGGTACTCGTCATGAACTGGAGGGGGGGGGGGCGTAATAATAGGAGCTATTAGTACCGAGTTCAATTTTCTTGATGCCTAAACCTAATGTTAGGCTGTTCGGCTTATCAGTGACTCCAGGTGTTTTAATCAAGGTCATAAAAGAAGTTATAACCTATTTGAGATACCTAGGCTTTAAGTCCGTTTTGCTTGAATAACAATACTAAATTTAAAAAATCCGTGCCTTGACAACAAGATCCGGACGCCTTAGCTGTCGATGCATTTACGCTTTGTGGGGCTTTTATGTTTTTCTATGATTTTTGTTTCCTCCTTTTTCTTTAATTTTAAAGTGTCTGAGGAAAATCATTGATAACGAGGCAAACGGAATCCTAGTTTTTTCAAATTGGTTATCACAAGCGTGGTAATCTCTCCTACAAAGCTTGGTAGTTTCGGATATGACTTAATGTTAATCCTCATTAATACTTATTGCAATCTCATTTCACCATTCCTTGCACAAGAAACTTACCCTGGGTGTCGCGAGACTCTCCGGACTCTCTCTCTCTCTCCCTTAAAACAAGGCGCCGACCCAGACTCAGCGTCACTAATGTTAACATTATTCTCTGACAGTATTTTAAAACAATATAATACCACACTCAAGCTTCGGTGGCAGTTTTGTAAATTAAATAATAAAAATGTATTTAAACCGTCAAATACCAGTATTAGGTATCTTCTCTTACAGCGTTTGTTATGGAGTTTGAACCCTTATCGAATTGCAATATTATTTATGCTAAGAAACAGCATTGTTTCTGGAGCGAGCGTAAAACGTCTCCTCAAAGGTGTCTATAAGTTAAGATCAACCAAACCCTATTACTCCCGTACTTGAGTCCCTCAACTTTTTTTAAACTATATTAAAAATTGGTTCCCTTATAGTCACTCATCTTTAGAAAAAATCACTAAGAAACTTTTCATTATACTAGCAATTTGCACTGCTCATAAACTACAAACTCTTCCGTCAATTAAATTGGAAAGCAATATTACTTTTGAAATCGGGGTTTAAATTAGAATAACGGTAGGTAAATTATTAAAAAAAAAAAAAAAAACACGCTGCGGGCAGATACCACGCCTATTCTCTTTCTCTCTTCCTACCTTACTTTCAAGAAAATCTGAGCATCTGCCCTGCTACACCCCTCCACACACTATATTTCCAGAACTAAAAATATAAGATCTGAGGGGACAAATAACCTGCTATTTACGTACAAGAAGCCTTACAAAAGGCCGCACCTCAATCGATCAGCAGGTGGATCAAGTTAACGCTATCAGGGAGCAGCGTTGACACAAGCACACAGCACCTCACGCTGAGACAATTAGAAAAACGGCAGGCTCGACTAACACATCGAACTCATTCTTTCGCTGCTTAAATGTTAGATCCATGGCGGATGAGGGAGATTATGCCAGACCCTGCCAAGACAGGTCTTAATAATAATTGCGTTAACACATCTAATAGTGAATCAATTTATGAATTATACCTAATCATAAAAATAAATATATTCTAATTTATAGTATTAAATAATATTATAATAATAATATCATAAATAAATATTAATATTGTTAAAGTGTACGCAAGCAAGAGAGTGATTAAAAATACACCATTTACAAAATCTGTATTGCGTACATGTTTATCAAAACTTTTTACTCTAAACAACTACCTTTGTAATTAATTATATTGAGGATGAAGCAAAGAAATATAATAAGTGATCAAACGAACTTACCTGAAGTGAAGTTCGATCATTATTATATGAGTTGCTTCATCTGAAGATATAATTACCCACCCTCCCTGACTGCCCAAATAAAAAAGTTTTGAACCGTATACATCTCTAAAAAGAATGAGCAAACTTAAGACGGTGCTGCCAAGGTGATTTATTTTTAAAATAGGGTATATATCTGTGAAATTCGCGGAGTTATCTCGAGTGAATAACGTGACTACCTTTGTAATTAATTATATCTTCGGATGAAGCAACTCATATAATAATGATCGAACTTCACTTCAGGTAAGTTCGTTTGATCACTTATTATTCATCAGAATGACAAGGTCTTTCGATAGGTATTTTTTTAAATGGAATTTGTAACAAAAAATCCTATGTCCCTCATATAGCCGTTTCGACCCACTGTGCGCGTCTGTCAGCGGAATGTATTTCGTAAACCGTAATAGATAGACAGTTGAAATTTTCACATATTTTGTATTTCTATTGCCGCTATAACAACAAATAATAAAAATTAAATTAAATTAAAAAAAATAAATTAAAATATTTCCATCATGGAAATATTTTAATTTAATTTTTTTAACGGAACCCTAAAAGAGCGAGGCCCGACTCGCACTTGGCCGATTCTTTTCGTTCTTTAGTAGCGCGACACACCTTAGTCTAGACTAAGTATTCACATAGAGTACCATATTTACTTTCATAATATGCATTTAGTTATATAAATCTGTTATCTTGACATTACAAGCAGAAACTTCAATTTTATTTTACTATGGTAAATAAAAAAAAACAAACAAAGACATAATCTGAAGTCAGAATTCGAACCCTGAACAATTGGATTCACTCCGTCACCCTCGCCACCACACTAGACACTCTACGGAGAAGTCTGTGAAATAATCGAAGGCATCACGCAAATCATATTTCCGTCGAACTTTTTAACAAACCAATTTTATATCATGTTGCTTAGTCGTTTAGTCAATGACCAATAGATGGCGTTGCTCTTCAACGTAAAGTTTTACGATAAAAGCTTCGTATTTTATTTTTTGGTCGCCGAGTAGTTACAACCTGCTATTTTCAAGCGCCATCAAGGCATTTTTAATTTTTTCCTAACCGAAAAAAAATACATATTATCCTGGCGGATCCGGACACACGTCCAACGCTGGCAATAGCCATCAGTTAACTGGTTAAAAATGGGCGGGTTGTACGATAGTGATGGGACTATATACTTTGCAGTGCTAGGAAAGAGATGGAAGTTATAGATTCAGGGGGCGGGAATTGAAAAAATCTTTAATAAGTGTTAAATTGATTAAAAAAAATTATGAATGCTAATTATCAAAGAATAGTTCAAACCGCTTTTAGTAAATATTTATATCAACACAAATAAAAAAAATAGCAGGAAAAAAAACCTACCGTTTCCGATTAAAACGAAAAAAAAGGAGATTATTGGAGCAAAGTTTGGGAAAACTTTCTATCGAGAATTTTTTTTCCAATCGTGTTTCTACCTCAAAGTAAATTTAGATAAGAGACCCAGATTACATATTACTTTGAAATTATTCAAATTGAACTTATAGTTTTCCTCACAAAGCTCACCAAAAATCGAGATCTCTACCAGTAACTCTATAAAAAGGATAGGTAGGTATATAAGTTGGGATTGGGATACATGAAAAAGCTTAAAATATTTTCTGGAAAATACTACCGACCTCACATAGCGAGATGATTTTGTTCGGCTACTTGCTTAGTGCTTACCCTTTTTGGCTTATGTGGAATTTACTAGGAGATGAAGAACAATTTTGTCCTACCATTTTACGATGTATTCCCGAATAAGATTTTTGATAATAGTTTTACTAATGCCTGCCTTAAAAGTGCTGTTCCATATTTTATATTTTAGATTTTCAAATTTTTTAATTTCAAACTTGCATTTTTTCTCATTGCCAATCAGTTGTACACGAATAACGTATAATGCAAGTGAGATATTGGTGATAATTATTATTTGAGAAAAAATTTAATTTATCTAAGCAAAGGCAAACTAAAATTACTAGGTTTTTATTTAAACTTATTAACTAAAAGAACTTTTCTTAGTAAAAGTGTACAGTAAAGTATAGGTATTTTTATTTCAATTTTCAGTTTCATTTCAGACATAATAGAAAGTGTTGTACGATAAAAGCTTCAGTATTGTTTATTGTTCCTAACATTTTAGCAGTCTTGAAATAGGGCGTAGCACTCAATGGTGAATGCATTACCTGTACACACAAAAATGTTCACTGCGATAAGATAAGCTCTGACGAAAAATGATACTAGCACAAATAGTCAGGGAATTTCAAGATGACGACGGTCCAGAGCTTTTAGTTTTAATGTCGCCAGTAAGTCTTAAGAGAATTCCTAATGAATGTGCTTTTCTGATGAGTTGGACGCGCATTGGTAAAGCTCCATTATGTTGAACTCAGAGTAAAAGCTTAGGTAAGGGCTGAATGTCAAAGATTAAAGTCCGAAAGTAATTTCGTCCTTTGTAGCTTATCAGATATGCTGCATATCTATTTCTATCTTATAACTCAATAATTTGAACTCTAACTGTAGTTCATCGTCACCATCAGCAATCCATCAACGGCTGACTTCTGAACGCAGATCTCCTTTCACAGAAGGGTTATAGTCCACCACGCTGGCACAATGCGAATTGGCGGACTTCACATACCTTCGAGAAAATTATTGAGAACTCTCAGGTGTGCAGGTTTCCTCACGATGTTTTCCTTCAACGTTGAAACGTGTGGAAGGTATTTTACAGAGGTACATGCCTGGGATCCAACCTGCGACCTTCCGTATAGAAGACACAGTCCTACCCACTAGGCTATCACTGCTTAGTACTGTAACTGTAATTAGTAGGTACAATATACATATTTCATAGTAAATACCATACAAAAGTTAAATGAGTTTACCGCGGAAAAGCGTGAACCCAGAGAGTTGATATATTATTAGAGAAAACTAGACTTCCCATAAAACTGCATCGATATAGCTTGTGTACATAGGCACACACAAAGTTAGTTTTTTGTTATATGATGCTACTCTAAGTCTTACAGTAGCATCATATAACAAAAAACTTAAGATAATGTAAACGTGAAAGAGTAAAAGAGAAAAATATTTACCTACTTAAAATGTTTATTGGTACAAGCCTATATCACTCCCTGTCAAAGACTAGCGCCTCACAAAAGACTAGCGCAAATTACATCTACGACTGGCTGTATAGCATCACAATGGAAAACTGCGCTCAAAGCAAATTATACCTAAGTAGTACACACACGTATGATACACACGTACCTAAGTAGTACGGAAACGCATTTATTCTGAGATATAGTCAAGTTTATAAAGTTTTACATAGTCGAGTTTATAAAGTTTTACAAAGTGAAATCGTCAAGTGACTCTGACATTGGTCCAGAATACCAACCGAGAAGAACCAGCAAGTTACAGTAAGCTCCAGGTGGCACTTTTAGACTGGGTTTCCACGGCGCGGTTCGCACACGCGTCTGCCTCGGGCGCAAACCGCGCCGTGGAGATATAAACTTAATTTTCCTTACAAATCTGCATTCTACGGAGACCGCAACCGCTGCAGGCGTGGGCCGCGAACTGCGCCGTGCAAACCTAGTCTTACGAATAATTGCGATCTTAATAAGCGATCATCATATTAATAAATACTATAAAAGTACATTGTTTTTGTACTTTTATAATAGTACTAGCTGATGCCCGCAACTTCGTCTGCGTGGATTTAGTTCATAACATCCCGCGGGAAATCTTTGTCACCCTCCAGGTTCTCAACTATACTTATCCAATAAATCACGTCAATCCGTAGCTTTGTAGCAGGAAACATTTGATCGTCTTGCTCGCGGCATTGTTAATGATGATTCAAAGAAAAACATATTACTGATGATATTATCAATTACGTTAAACTATAATTTTTATAATTGTTTTTACCATAATTAACCAAATACAAAATTACGTTTAGCTGTTATTTACGTTTTGTTCTTCCACTGTCATTTTCGTTTTTTTATTCCATGTCAGATGCATTTTTGTTATACCAGGTTTTATATTGACTTGACGGAAACGCGGTCGAACGGGATAAAAAGTATCCTATGTCCGTCTCCTGGTTCTAAGCTACCTCTCCACCAATTTTGAGCCAAATCGGTTCATCCGTTCTTGAGTTATAAATAGTGTAACTAACACCACTTTCTTTTATATATATAGATTTATTAATTATTAGATGTCTGAGGTGTGTTGCTCCATTTGGTACATAGATATAACTCAATGGGTGAATCGGATAGCGTAATATATTCATCCGACGTAAATCGAGTTTCAGCTTAAACTATTCCTGCAAAATCTGTGTGGAAAATAGCTTAATTGACGAAACCACGGCTAAGGGGAATTTAATTTGCTTGCACTATCAATTCAAAGCCTCCTCGGATAGTTTATTCAACAAGCTGATGCCTGTGACTTTGTCCGTGTGTATTTAATATTTTTATAGGAAGTAGTAGGTACCTATATATTTCTAGGAAAAAGTTTTTTTTAAATCCTATGAAGATACCGAAAGACTTTTATTCATAGTTAAATAGCATAACCACAATAATATTCATACGCATTCACTCACACATACACACATACACACACACACACGCACACATACACATACACATATACACACACACTTCCTGCATGCTGCACCAGTGCTAATTTAATATTATATTATAAATTTGTAAATGAAATCCTGTTAATATTTCCGTTTATAATTAAGTTTCGGAGATGGGCGTGACGGCTGGAACTTTAACTTTTTCAGCCGTCAACGTTCATAAATTTTAAGCACATAATATAACAAAGAAAGGAAATACATAATTTCAATACCAATTATCAAAATCTTTATTTATTGTAAAGGGATTTTATACAAAATTAAGTTTATATGACAGCCCCATTTAGTCTTGTAAAAGTTTAGATTTTCTTCCTGATATATTTATTCCCTCAAGAAAGTTAGGAGAAATCGGGTCTTAGAGACGTTGATTTTTTATGCTCCTTCAAAAGAATGACCTTAGTCTATTATATAGGCAACCTTATTTCTTTTACGGCCTCATAATGGCTTTCCATCAGGTGAGATGGCACTCCTGACACTCAAAGCTTATGGTAGTAAAATATTATTTAAAGGTGTTCGCACACTGCTCAATATGCGCCGCCCGCAGCGCAAGCGCAAATCAAACTCCTTGCAAAATATCCTCCCGTTATGCTTATGCTTAGCTTCCGTGGACATGGCTTCAGTAGAGTGGAGATAAGTTTTAAACGACTAAAGAGGTGTGTTGCGGAGATATTCAAGCAGATCAATCAAATTATTGAAAGATGAAAACAATATATGAATAACATAACAAAAGTCAGTCTTGGCTGTATGAGGAACATATGCACCAACGCGACATGAGTCATTCGTGATGCATTGACTGTATTGGTCCAATTTGTATAGGCTCTTTAGACATCACACATCACTCGCATAAGGCTTTCAGCCAACGTGACTTGGAGGCTTTGAATATTAAGAATCCGTTGCGGTGAGTTCGAGCGGTCTTTACAACTTTCACGGAAAGGTTCACGAATGCGGTACGTACGGCGCTTGCCAAGTATGCGACCAACTTTAGAAGATAAAGCTATCGTTCCATTTTCGCTAGATACGACCCAATCTACACGTATTCTTGCAAATTGAATAGAAACTACTTTACCCTGATATTAGTTTTTATTAGCGTAAGTCGGATTAAGGATAATCCTTGCGTACCGAATTACTTGCAATCTTCTTGTAATGGTAAGTTGTTACAAAAACTGCTCAAGGTAGAATAGCATGCCAATCAGTTCTTTTACGAGTAGAAACTCGTAAGATTGCTATCCATTTATAGGACTTTAAAGCCATTTCATAAAATAAAGTGGATTTACTGTCGCAGTTAGGCCGAGGCCGCACTGGTACGGCTACTGCGACGCGACGGCGATTTCGTTGAAACAAACTTATACAAATGGGGGCGGCCGCATCAGATAAGCGACGTGCGAAATAAAGTTTATGCCGCGCGTAATTTTCAATAGTTGGTACTAAAACCAATGAATGTGTCCGCACTGAGTACGTCCAGTCATTAAGCGATGTAAGCGCAGACGTTTGCTAGTTTATCGCCGCTGCAATGCGGATACACGATTTATCGCGTCGCGTCGCGTCGCCAGTTGCCTCACCAGTGCGGCCGCGGCCTTAGGAGACATTTATTTATTTCAATTATATTTAATGTCCCTCGACCGAATCCGGCCACGGCAGCCACACAATATTTACAGAGCTTAGCCATGCGCGCGGGAGATATTATTTATTTATTTATTAATTTGTGAATATGGTACAGTCAAGATGTTATACAATTTAAAATGCGCATATCCTACCAAAGTGTGGTGTACAAATATAGGAATGTTATCGACCGAGCGAAGCGAAGGTCTTTGAGTTAACTAGGGCGATTTGCACTTGTCCGTCCGTCCGTCCGTCCGTCCGTCCGTCTGTCAGAGCCTTATAACTTTTGAATTACTGAACGTAATTACTTCAAATTTAGATATAATATGTAAACCGATGGCCTCCAGCCGAAAATGGCTTAAAAAGTTATAAAAATCTTTATTTCAGGGGGGCTCTCATAGAAGCGAATGCGAAGTAAAAAAAAAATATCGCGTTACATAAAATTGTTACGTATCATTTTAAAGATAATTTTGAACTGAGTACAAAAATATTTTTTTTTTAATTTTTCCCTTAAAATTGACGAAATGGGGGGCTTTCAAAGTGGCGATTTTATACGCTCGCTTGAAGACGCTCTCTAGAAAAATCCGCTATGGATTTTCAAACTGATTTTATGTTTTTAGGTCACTTATATCCTGTACTTGAACAACAAATACTAAAATTATATGAATATTATAAAGAAACGAGATTATTTAATTTTTAATGGGCGTCAGTAATTCATATAGCATCAACATAGCTTCACAATAATGCTAATAGATGGCGCAGTCAGTAACTATTCCCATGGAACTACGAGTTAAATTCAATGTTTGATAAATAATTCAATGTTTTCACTAACGTTCCCTAACCTTTACGGGCTACCTATAAGTTAAGTGATTGATGTTTTCTGTCAACTTATTTATCACGATCCTGTACGGGACACCTAAAAGGATATTGGGACGGATGTTAGGACTTAGGATTGTATTTAGGAGCTACCTACGTTAAGAGACTCCTACTTAGGGGATGATTTAGGTATGTTTGGTGAAAACGGGCATAATAATAATGTCAGTTTTGGTTATCATGTATCGATTGAATGAATAATCATGGGATACCGTTACCGCGAGGTCTCAGTTCGGGGCGAACCACTAGTTATAATATGTCAAAAAAATTAAATTAAATTAAATGTCAAAAAATAATATACATCAGTTAAAATTTTTCCATAAGGTAATCACAAATTGTATAATATGTCTTATCTATCAAAAAATTTTTTAACTTTTTTTTAAACATAGGGATCTCCTGCGTTTCAATAATGTCTCTGGGTAAGTGATTATATAAACGAGGCCCAGTGCAGAAGAAGCTTTTTGTAAAATTGGCACATCTACTGGGTGGCTGTCGCAGCTCAATGGCATGTCTTTTGCTGTTGCGATTTTGAAATACATTTAAATTACTTTTAACAAATACAATAGTTTCATAAATATACAGACATGGCATTGTAAGAATTTTATACTTTTTAAAATAGGGCTTACAACTATCCGTCGTTTTTAATTTAAATATGGCCCTTAAGCATTTCTTTTGTGCCTTAAATACAGCTTCTTTTTCAGTAGAATTACCCCAAAATACAATACAATATCTCAATAGCGAAGCCACATAGCCATGGTAAACCGTCAGTAGCGCCGACACATTTACTGTTTTCCGCAACATATGAAGTGCAAAGGAGAATTGCCTTAGCTTAGTACAAATATGATTTAAATGTTCCTTCCAATTTAAAGTAGAATTAATATTCAGACCTAAGAATTTTGTTACATTTACTTCGTTGATAGTTTTACCTTCATAATTTACATTCAAAGCATAGCATATTTTCTCTGAGCTTAAAAATCATTAAGTTTGTTTTATCTAAGTTGATTGTAAGTTTATTACGATTTAGCCAGTTTATTATTATATCCAGTGTATTTTTAACATTAATAATAAGGTCACTTATGGTTTTATTTGCAAATATAATAGTACTATCATCAGCAAACAAGACCATATCATGGTGAGTTACGTATTTTGGTAGATCATTGATATATATAATAAATAATAGTGGGCCTAAGATACTTCCTTGAGGTACGCCGCGTTGAATTACTCTCGACTCTCGATTGATTAGAGTAAACAAGTGTGTGCACAAACACAGGCGCACCCTCTATTCCCTCACTCACATAGTCCGATGGGACGGAAATCTGACCCAACCGACGACTTTACGTGCTCTCCAAGGAACGGGGGTGACACACTGCCTACTTTCTTACTCCAGGCTGAGGTGGTAATGAGAATTTATTGGCAGAACCTTGACCTTGACTTGGGGGTCGAGGTTTTTATCTAAAAGGCAGTATGCCTCTATGGGATACACTGCTATAAAAATTTAGTCACTGTGTCATTTCCACATCAATACCGTAACATCGAACGATCGACCAAAGGCTGTTCGTAAAAGAGCACTGAAACTGAAATACAGACAGCGATGCATGTGTACTCAACATCATAAGTACCCATAAAACTTATACAATATACAACCTTAGTGGCTATAAAACTGAGTCTATTTCACAATGGACGCGATATGGTACGGTTTTCCTATAAATTTTTAGATTGTAGCGGTCTCTGGTAAATATCAGAAAATTCCTGCGCTTGTCACAAGCGTATCTACGGTTCCCAGTGAGATGTCATGCTTCTAGAGAGTGCAATATGTACGTAACGTCCCGCTAACCTAATTCTCCTCGATAGAAAGGAAATCTTTCTACTCTTACAGTAGGTATACTGTAACAAGACCACAAAAGATGGTAATTATTTTTTTATCATACCTATTCGAAAAACGAAAATTAGCTTTACAGGTCGAGAAACAATTTCAGTTTCTAACCGACTTCAAGAAAGGAGGGGGTTCGCAATTCGTCGGAATCTTTTTTTTATTTATATTAACCGACTTATTACTCGAAGACCTGATTGATAATATTTCGCGGCATTTTGTATTGTTTTTTTTTTAGCATTTAAAACATTTAGGGCCATTTTCACCACCTTCTGATAAGTGTCGGATAGCTTATTTGCATTTTTGTCTTTGTCACTTGATATAAAGTAAGAAAGTGACAAAATATACGGTTAGGCTATCCCACACTTATCAGAAGGTGGTAATACATGCCCTTAACGGCTCCAACGATTTTCATGAAATTTGGTATGCAAGGGGTTTCGGGGGCAATAAATCGAGCTAGCTAGGTTTCATTTTTAGAAAAGGTCGTTTTATCTGTTTTCAGGCAATGAAAAACCCCTTACAATATCATTAGAATACGAAGGTAAATTTCGCCAGAGTTTTTAAGAGGACTATTATATTTCGCATCCCGCTCTCTCGCACATTCTAATATTTTCAATGAGGCATTTGGACGCCTAATTTACGATGTCAGATCTTCCTGTGATACGACAACTCTCTGCTGTTGCCTATTATATCTTTTTGGCGAAACGAGCTAGGTAAATAAAGATCTACTACGATAATAGCTTTGTAAACTGTCCCTATTTGTTTGATAGATTCGAGTCTGTAGGTAATAGATTCGTGATCGATTGACGATTCAAAACCGATATGTTGTAGTTTATTTGAATACTAGATGATGCTTCATTGCAATGGGAATTTGTAGTAGCGCGGGTTTTTGAATTCGGTTTTTAAAAACAATTTTTTATATTAAATTATGACAAAACTAGCTGATGCCTGCGACTTCGTCCGCGTGGATTTAGTTTTTAAAATCCCTCGGTAACTCTCTGATTTTCCGGGATAAAAGTAACCTATGTCACTCTCCAGGTCCTCAACTATACCCATGCAAAACATCACGTCGATCCGTGGCTCTGTTGCGGCGTGATTGAAGGACAAACCAACAAACCAACAAACACACTTTCACATTTACATTATTAGTATGATAAAACTTTAAAATACAGCAACCCGCCATACTGGATTGAACATCAATCAGAGCGATAGAACGTCTATCTTCAAACTTTCTACTACAAGTAAAAACATAGAGGTGATGTCACGAACGGACGCCATGACACCGGCTAGCGTTTTGGCGTGAATTTTAAAACTTAAAATTGAAATAGCAATTTTATTTACCAATCTTTTTTGTAGTCTTATTAATCGATGAGCACCGGCTGCACGCACGAAAAAGTGTCACGATCCGCCTGAGCCTTCAAGCCAAGCGTTGGCTTAGAGAGCGCCCGCTGCCGCCCGCCAGTCATCGTCAATGTTTCTTTAAATGACGTTCTCACGTAAAACTATCGTCCGTAAACCGATTTTACAGACAATTTTTTTTTTTTGAAATAATATATACTTCCGAATCCAACATTTTTTCAAAATCCTGTGGAAACTCTTTGATTTTCCACAGGTTATCCTGTATTTGCCGCGAATGTCTCCTCTCGAATAAGAAGGATTCAGGCCACAGTCCACTACACTGGTCAAGTGCGGTTTGACAGACTACACACACCTTAGAGAACATTGAGAACTCTCAGTCATGTATGTAGGTTTCCTCACGATGTTTTTAACCGACTTCAAAAAAGGAGGAGGTTCTTAATTCGTCGGAATCTTTTTTTTAATGTATGTTCACCGATTACTCGAAGACGTGTGAACCGATCTGAAAAATTCTTTTCTTGTTTCAAAGGACATACTTCCCAGGTGGTCCCATATAAATTTTATCTAAATCGGTCGAGTGGTTTTTAAAATATCAACAATAAATTAAATACTTTGTATAGTGTGTGTGTAATATAGTTTGGAGTCGGTTTAAAAAGATTTTTTTTTAATTAAATTATACTTTTCCTTTAAAGCTATGTATTTTGTTGTACCTAACTCTGAAGAGGCATGCCTTGGAAAAGGAGATAGAAGTCTTATAACCACTTGGCACTGGGCTAAGGTGACTGACTGACTGACCAACCACACATTAAAACCACTGAACGGATCTGGCTGAAATTTGGCATACAGATAGCTATTATGACGTAGGCATCCGCTAAGAAAGGATTTTTCATTGAAATAAAATTCCACCCCAAAGAGGGTAAATTAGGGGTTTGAAAAATCGAACTTAACGTGAGCGAAGCCGCGGGCAAACGGTAGTTGTATTTGTATAGAAGATTATATTATTGTTTTGCGCCCGGGTCACACATCAAAAGTGGATAATGGAATTAATGAAAATGTAAATCGCTTCAAGTGAGCATAAATCGGAAGTTCCAAAGTGGATGGTTCCAATGCCAAATACCAAATTTTTAATTTTACGGACCGATGCACCTGCTAGTACCATCAACCATGAACAAAATTTATGAATAATGAATGAGTTAGAATTCTTTCCGGTAACGGCCACGGTAGTCACTATGTAGTAGCGGCGATCGGCGTTTTAGCTATTTTTAATCGCTTTTCGGAAGCTCGATACCACGTCCGAATTCAAATACGCCGATCGCAAGTATCGTGTCTATCTGGGCCCTAAAGGAATGCAATGTTTCGCTACGTATATCGCCACCAGTTGCATTATACTGATTGAAAAATACATGCATAATATTATAATTAAGAAATTAAATATCACATGCTTTAACGGTGAAGGAAAACATCGTGACGAAACCTGCACACCTGAGAGTTCTCCATAATGTTCTCAAAAGTGTGTGTAGTCCACCAATTTGCATTGGGCCGGCGTGGTGGACTATGGCCTACAACCCTTCTCAGAGAGGAGACCTCGCTCAGTAGTGAGCCGATGATGGGTTGATAATGATGATGATGATGATGAATATTATAATGTATTATGGTACGTATTCGTATTTAATAATTTATAAATTATTTAATTATGTCATTAGACTACGAAATAAGCCTAAAATCTTTAAAGCATAATATTATTAGGTATGGATAGTTTTTCATCATCATTATCATCATCATCATCATCATGAGCAACCCATTAACGCCTCACTAACTCTCCTATTCGGGGGGCGTAGGTTCCCGGGCACGCACGCTCTTTCTTTCCGGAGTTAAGTGCATTTAAGCAATTAAATATCACATGCTTCAACGGTGATTTTTTTTCATAAGCTATGGCAAATAATTCATCAATGGTTAATATTGACAATGAAACCACAGCAGATTCGCCCTATTTTTTAAAATTTGCAGGTGTTTTGTTGACAAAACATGCTTTGTTATTTTCTGTTACTGAGCTTGAACTACCCAAGGCATTTAAAGATAAAAACCATCATTTCTGTTGCCAGTACATCATGAAGTAGGACACGGCACTCAGAGTTGTATGCATTAGCTCGATACAATAAAAACGTTTTCGAGATAAGATAGTCACGTATAGTCGAAATGGTACGAGTGTCACGAGGTTTCGAGATTAAAACATTTTGAAGCTTTTAGATTTAATTTGGTGATACGGGAAGTGCGCGAACGTTGAGTGTATCTACGTAGCGGTTATGCTGCTATTAGAATAATTAAAATTCAGGAAATTATTATTTAAACTTGCAAAAAGCTGAGCTTTGTGAGGGCTCGCGTAGTTTTTCTAACGGGTAATGATTTTTAAGTTAAATTTTAAAAAAATCGGCTAAGTGCGAGTCGGGCCTCGCTCTTTTAGGGTTCCGTTAAAAAAAATTAAATAAAAATATTTCCATGTACCCATGGAAATATCTTAATTTAATTTTTTTAATTTTTAATTTTTATTATTTGTTATAGCGGCAATAGAAATACACAATATGTGAAAAGAAGATTGGCGAATTTGGACCCAGGACTTTTAAAAACCGTTCAGATTCAGAAATCATTTCATTTTAATTAATATTTTTCAAAGTATTTTTCTGTGTAAACCCCATATTTTTAGAAGATGGGGATCAAAAATATAATCATTCACAATTATAATACACAATATAATTAACCGTTCTAATGGCAATACCTACCATTTTACGGAGTAAAGAGTAAAAACTTGTCAAATTATTTATGTCAATTGTCAACTCCCTTTATAGGAAGACTATAGTCGCAATTCCTAGTTCCATGGTCAACTTACTCAAATGTCCATGGAACTAGAAAAATGAGTTTTAATTCCACATCATCATCATCATCATCATTAACAACCCATTAACGGCTCACTACTGATCGCAGGTCTCCTCTCAGAGAAGGGTTATAGGCCATAGTCCACCACGTTGACCCAATGCGCATTGGCGGACTTCACATACCTTCGAGAACATTATGAAGAACCTTCAGGTGTGCAGGTTTCTTCACGATGTTTTCCTTCACCGTTGAAGCAAGTGATATTTAATTGCTTAAACGCACTTGATTCCGAAAAGTCTAAGGTTTGTACCCGGGATCGAACCTGCGACCCCCGAATAGGACACCAAAGTCCTAACCACTAGGCTATCACTGCTTCTAATTCCTAGTTCCATGCAAATGTCATTCGTGGTCATAGAAATAGGAAGTTTGTAATGCATTTGGCATTTGCGCGTTTATTTTATTTTTTCGTTCGTTTTGTGTTTGTTATGCATTGTAGTGTATTAATTACAAGCAAATTGATTCCAAAGCAAAGTTCCTTACATATCGCTCGATAAGATGACATCAGACGAAAGTGATGGATCTCTATAATAATCTTTTTCCAAATAATAGAACAGCATGACAACCATCATCACTTAGTCGTTTTCCTAGTTCCATGCCAATACCATTGGTCGCATTACATGACAGTACTAGTCGAATTACCAAGGAACTAGGAATTGCGAAGAATTACACATTTTAGGTAAGGTTGGTAGGAAGCGTGTTCTCATATATGTATATTCAGACAATAATATTCTGTGCCTATTAGATTATTCAAAGCACAGATTAATGATTGATTCAAATATTAAATGGAAACATAACCTCATTTTTAACAATAATTTACTACTGAATATCTTTTTGCTCCCAACTTTATTTGATTGACTTTGATTAACTTTTTTGTTAGTCTGGTTTACTAGAACAAGTATCAGAAGATTGATTCGTGAACGTGGGCCGCAAGTCTGGGTCAGAAACACTATGGGGGTTCGCCAAACTCCTTTCATCTGTCTATCTATTACGATTTACGAGATACAGCCCGCTGACAGACGGACGGACGGACGGACAGCGTAGGCTTAGTAATAGGGTCCCGTTGGTACCCTTTGGGTACGGAACCCTAAAAAAAAGCCTTTATTTTTCCTTATCATAGGTACTATTTACAGTTTAAGCTTATCTAAAGGTTAGTAGGTATGTTAGTATTTGGTTTATATACTGGTACGATGTGTCTTTATGTGAGTTTATGTAGTGTGTGAATGTTTTAGTCTGTGGATACTCACGTATGTGCGTGCCATTTGATTCATGTGTTGTTGACTGATTTTTAAGTTAACGGTTATAAAATTATATTTTTTCGACAGATAACATATCTAAATATGAAGTTAAACTATGTCAAATCACAAATCTATAGGCGTGATAGTTTTTCAGTAAAGTGCACCACAATAAGCTCAGGTTGTGGGATAGTGATAGGTCTCCGCTCGACCTAATTGTATTCTCTTGTTCTAAGAATTCTAAGAAATCTTTAGAATGCCTTGAAATAGAATAGAATCATCAATAAATAGAATCTTTCTTGCCGGCTCTTCTCAGCAGAATCCGCTTTCCGAACCGGTGGTAGATTCATGACGTGTCATAAGAACCACAGGTTTGCCTACGTGAAATAAATAATTTTGAATCTTGAATGAGCCGCAGGCGCACAGGACGGTGAAAGATGTATCACGATAAGTATATCGTTAAAATGCTCTCAATAAAGGTGTTCGACTTTTATTGAACAACTAAAAGTTGATTGATTCCCTGTCTACATAAGACGTACAAGTCGGTAGTTCCGTGGTTTTTGTTAGCTCTTTGAACCTGTTATCTCTGATACGCAATTAAATATTAATTAATAATAAAAAATTGATTTTTTTCGTATGTAATAAGTGATATTGAAACTAGAATTTTAGTTTAAGTAAGGCTGATTATCTCATAAGACATGTGATATGTTAAAAATAAATAAAACTTATCCAATTCAAACTTAAAAAAAAAATATTCCAAATTTTGGAAAGTGTTCACATGTTCCGCACTTGCCCCTATGTTCACCGATTACTCTATGACGCCTGAACCGATTTAGAAACTTCTTTTTTTTGAAAGGGTATACTTCCTAGCTAGTCCCATTTAAATTCAATCAAAATCGGTCCAGCAGTTTAAAAAAAATCGACAACAAATTATATACTTTGTAATGGCACGGGTGTTTGAAGTCGATTTAAAAAAAATTATATTAAATTATTCGGAATAAAATTCTATTTCGATGTTAGTTGATGAACAGCTGGCTCACTCCGTGATTGAGGACGGCGCATGAAATTCCGAAATCAATATACGATATTTACATAACTAGTCTTGCGTGAATTAAGATACGATCAGGTCAACAATCATCTATATTATTTACACAAGAGAAGGTTGCTTGCTTGTTTGTCAATCCAATTAAACTTATTCACATGATTAACACTGCCATCCTAACTTCGATATCAATAATGTTCATACATGAGTGTATTACATTATTGATATTAGATTATATTTTGTAAATAATAATATCATGCAGTTGATATCACACCGAATTGAATTGTAGTACCTACGCTTTTTTTGGAACCTCACCTCATTGTGGAAATATTATATTCTATTCTATTCTAAAAAAAGTCGGCCAAGTGCGAGTCGGACTCGCACACCGAGGGTTCCATACTCCAAAAGTAAAAGTAAAACGATGATATTATATTAATTTGCTTATTTATCGTTAACTTTGTTTGTAGAGGTTTTTTGTTAATATAAATAAAACTATGCTAGTTAGAGGGTTGGTTTTATTTTTCCTGTAAAATATACATAAACCTCTATTGAACATAATTATTTCAGATTTTTCGATTGGTAAACTTCGGAGATAAGGGGGGGGGGGGGAACGGTATTTTTTTCGACATTTTGGCCGATTACTCAAAAACTATTATATATATAAATAAATAAAAAACTGTTTTAGAATGCACAAGTAAAGGCCTTTCATATGATACCCCATTCGGTATAATTATCTTACTTTGAAATTTCAAACCCCTGATTTTCCCCCTTTTTTAATTAAACTAAAATAATTTTCGCGTCGATTTTATTTTTCCTGTAAAATATACATAAACCCCTATTGACCATAATTATTTCAGATTTTTCGATTGGTAAACTTCGGAGATAAGGGGGGGGGGGGGGGGGAACGGTATTTTTTTCGACATTTTTGCCGATTACTCAAAAACTATTATATCTAGAAATAAATAAAAAACTGTTTTAGAATGTACAAGTAAAGGCCTTTCATATGATACCCCACTCGGTATAATTATCTTACTTTGAAATTTCAAACCCCTGATTTTCCCCCTTTTTTAATTAAACTAAAAATAATTTTCGATTTTTCTTTATTCCAATGGTGTTGGGCCACTATTACCTATACATAACTATGCCAAATTTCATGTCGATAGCTTTAATAGTTACTGAAATAATCGACTGTGACAGACGGACGGACAGACGGACGGAGAAAGTCTCACCATAAGGGTTCCATTTTTACCATTTTGGTATGGAACCCTAAAAAGTTGCATGGGTTAAATCGGCATGGCATCCGGCTGCCCACAAGATAGTCTAAAAACTTATTACAGTGTAATAGCTGTATAAATAATATTGTAAAATGATTATTTTGAAAAGAGCAACTGCTGAATTTCTTGCCGGCTCTTCTCAGCAGAATCCGCTTTCCGAACCGGTGGTAGAATCATGACGTGTCATAAGAGCCACAGGTTGGCCTACATGAAATAAATAATTTTGAATTTGAAATTAATAATTTTGAATTTCAAATTGAATTTGATCGACAAAAATTGTCAGTGAAAAATAATTTCTCACTTATGTTATTGAAACTATTTTCAGTGGAAAAGCCAATGCCATAATTTGCTTTGAAAACTCGCAAAATATTAAAGAAGTTTCAAGAAACATCTATTAGGATAAGGTTGTTATACATATTTTTTGTATCTTAAGTTGACTTATGATTTTACTGAAGAGCATACTAATTTTCACTCTTCTCATTAGGTTCCGTATGAGAATTCATAAACTCTATTGTATGTATATCTACTCTGTTGAATGTAATGCTAGTTTATATAGCTATGTAACAGACTTTCTCGTCATAGAAAATCACACAATGATTCCAACAAAGCACATCTATTTATTATGGCACGGCTCACTAACTTACGTACAACTTGAACGTCTTTATCACTTTGAATATAGGGTTTATTTTGCTCTGAAATCAACATTTTGCCGATGCTACGAATATGAAGCGGCAGGCGTTGAGAATGGAAAAAAAGCCGGCCAAGTGCGAGTCGGACTCGCGCACCGAGGGTTCCATACTCCAAAAGTAAAAGTAAAACGATAATATTATATTGATTTGCTTATTTATCGTTAACTTTGTTTGTAGAGGTTTATTGTTAATAAAAAAAAACTATGCTAGTTAGAGCGTTGGTTTTATTTTTCCTGTAAAATATACATAAACCTCTATTGACCATAATTATTTCAGATTTTTCGATTGGTAAACTTCGGAGATAAGGGGGGGGAACGGTATTTTTTTCGACATTTTGGCCGATTACTCAAAAACTATTATATCTAGAAATAAATAAAAAACTGTTTTAGAATGTACAAGTAAAGGCCTTTCATATGATACCCCACTCGGTATAATTATCTTACTTTGAAATTTCAAACCCCTGATTTTCCCCCTTTTTTAATTAAACTAAAATAATTTTCGCGTTGATTTTATTTTTCCTGTAAAATATACATAAACCTCTATTGACCATAATTATTTCAGATTTTTCCATTGGTAAACTTCGGAGATAAGGGGGAGGAAACGGTATTTTTTTTTAGAATGCACAAGTGAAGGCCTTTCATATGATACCCCACTCGGTATAGTTTTCTTACTTTGAAATTTCAAACCCCCGATTTTCCCCCTTTTTTAATCAAACTAAAATAATTTTCACGTTGCTTTTATTTTTCCTGTAAAATATACATAAACCTCTATTGACCATAATTATTTCAGATTTTTCGATTGGTAAACTTCGGAGATAAGGGGGGGGGGGGGGAACGGTATTTTTTTCGACATTTTGGCCGATTAATCAAAAACTATTATATCTAGAAATAAATAAAAAACTGTTTTAGAATGTACAAGTAAAGGCCTTTCATATGATACCCCACTCGATGTAGTTATTTTACTTTGAAATTTCAAAGCCCCGATTTTCCCCCTTTTTTTATTAAAACTAAAAATAATTTTCGATTTTTCTTTATTCCAATGATTTTGGGCCACTATTATACACAACTATGCCAAATTTCATGTCGATAGCTTTAATAGTTACTGAAATAATCGACTGTGACAGACGGACGGACAGACGGACGGAGAAAGTCTCACCATAAGGGTTCCATTTTTACCATTTTGGTATGGAACCCTAAAAATATCTCCCTTAAATTCTTTAAATAGGTGAATAGAACAAATTTTTATATTTAAAGATTAAATTGGATAAGCAATATGATTAAATTGGATATTATTATGATGATAGACTTAGGCCGACTTGCACCAAACTGCTTAATCATGTTTAGTTAAATTTTGTAATGCTGTCACTTTTTGACAATACTATTTCAGAGCTGACATGAGAAGGACAGCATTACAAAATTTAACTAAACATGATTAAGCAGTTTGGTGCAAGTCAGCCTCAGTCTACCATCGTGATAATATAGTATACCAATAAGTCAAAAAGGGACGTACGGATATCAAAGCAGAAATTCAGTTTCAAAATTGAAATGTCTGTCGGCCGAGCTTATCATATTCATGTATTTTATTTTATATTTCAATGAATATTTTTGCTCTGATCTTTCGGACACCATATTAATTGTATTTGTAAGTTATATTCTTACACATTTTAGCCAAGTTTTTAGACATATATTTTATAGTGTTAATAATAAGGGTATGTAGCATTTATTTATCATTCATACTAGCTGATGCCCGCGACTTCATCCGCGTGGATTTAGTTATTAAAATCCCTCGGGAACTGTTTCATTTTCCAGGATAAAAAGAAGTTTATATCACACTCCAGGTCTAACTATACCCATGCAAAAAATCACGTCGATCCGTGGCTCTGTTGCGGCGTGATTGAAAGACAAACCAACAAACAAACACTCTTTCGCATTTATTAAGGATAAGTAGGTACAAAAGTAGAAATACACTCAAACAATTTTTTTCAAAGCTAGTAGTTTCTAACATTTTTCCTGATCATATCTTTCTTCCATTATGTAGCGCAATTACTGAAATATAACAGCGTATGACATTAATTAATTTATTAGGTGGGTGGGGTCAAAACCAATTACCATGATGTAATGTTGTTATATGGCTTGTTTGTCAAGTCACTGACATGAATCTGACATTGTAGATAACTCTGTTACTGTAATGAGCACGTTTTACTATAATATTATGGCTACTTTGTAATAATGGTTGTGTTAATATAGTCTTTACAGTGGTTGGTAATTGATTTCCGCAACCAGTGAATCATGGTTATTTGACAAGTTCCGCGTATTATTTTTGGCTTAAGCTTTTCACCTGGGGTTCTAGTTTCTAGTTGGGAGAAGGTACCCTTAACCATCACTTGCTTCAACGGTGAAGGAAAACATCGTGAGGAAACCTGCACATCTGAGAGTTCTTCATAATGTTCTCGAAGGTGTGTGAAGTCCACCAATTCGCATTGGGCCAGCGTGGTGGACTATGGCCTATAACCCTTCTCTGAGAGGAGACCTGCGCTCAGTAGTGAGCCGTTGATGGGTTGCTAATGATGATGATGATGATGACCCTATAGCGAGAGGGTAGCGGGATATTCTTAAAAAGTCCCACAAACTTAACTGGCCCTGTGGTCAAAAGTGGAATTAATGATTTGCATGCTTGTTGCAAAAAATACTTATTGGCATCACGAATTGTAATAGCGATAGTGTCACCGGGCCATATACTTAGGTACTCTTACCTTCTTGAATTCTATCACAAATAACTGAAGGGAAATTAGTTGAGAGATCTCCAATCATACTCGATATGGAAATATCTAACCGCCACGTCCAATTGTTGTCGTTATCTCTACCGATAGACGCGTCCACCGCTGGGCAAAGTTTTTTTTTATTGACCTTTAAATAGTTACACTCTCTCTCAATGTTCTCTTGCAAGGATGGCCACAGAGTGCAATCTTGTGTCACTTGTGGTCAGCCGCTTCCAGCCACTAGTTTAGCTAGCAAGCATGACCCAGTTGATGGCCTGATGCATTTTCCGATGCAAACAAACTATTGTCGCTGGATTTTTAAAGAACTGACTAAAGCTTCTTCTTCATCAACCGATAGACATCCACTGCTGGACAAAGGTCTCTTCCATGGACTTCAACAAGCTTCGGTTTGCGCCGCTTACGTCGACTCGTTTGATGTCGTCAGTCCACCGAGTGGGGGGTCTGCCAACACTGCGCATCCCAGTGAGGGATCGCCACTTCAGCATCTTGGGACCCCAACGACTCTCATCAGATCAGCTCTTCGAGCTATATGCCCCGCCCATTTCACTTCAGCTACGCGACTCGCTAAGCTATGTCAGTGACTAAAGCTAGACGTTAAACGTAAACGACTAAACGTTCTAGGTATGTTACTTGTGGCCGACTCGCTAAGCTCTGTCAGTGACTAAAGCTAGACGTTAAACGTAAACGACTAAACGTTCTAGGTATGTTACTTGTGGCCAAAAAGTCACTTCAATTTAAGTAGGTACTTGTTGTACAAACATATTATAATAACCCCAATAGCTCAACGGTTAAAGACGCGGACTGAAAACTGATAGGTCACAGGTTCGATCCCCACCATTTTCGCACTATTTTCGTACTCACTTCTAACACAAACTTTCCGTTTGGAGTTGGAGGGGAGAAGAGGATATAAGTTAAGGTCAGCTTGGCTAATATCCTTGTAAAAAAAATACTTACTATTCGGGATCCATCGGAAAAATGACGGAGAAATAAAAATAAATGGAATCTTTTATGTAAGCGAGCTCATTAGTGAATAGTGATTTAGGGATTCGGTTGAATGTACCGTAGAGCTTCGTAGAAGCCATTTAGAAGCCATTTCACTTATTATGGAGCCAGAATTCAATCCTCAGTCAAATTGACCTACCGCGTAACCTTCAATTTGGAGATTGAATTAAGGCGTCTCTTCACCAAGAAAAATTGAAATCACAATTTTATTCGTGGTTTGCTGTAGAAGAATTTAGCAGAAAATATTTATTGAGTTTGTAGAAAAAGGAAAAGAAAATTAATACATCCTACTAGAGAAAACAAGAGGCAGTGATAGCCTAGTGGTTAGTACTGCGATCTCCTATTCGGGGGTCGCAGGTTCGGTTCTGGGTTTTCTACCTCCTCACCTACGCACCTCTGGCTTTTCTAAGTGCGTTTAAGAAATTAAAATAATCAAAATATCACAAGCTTTAACGGTGAAGGAAAACATCGTGAGGAAACCTGCACACCTGAGACTTCTACATAATGTTCTCAAAGGTGACGTGTGAAGTCTGCCAATTTGCATTGGGCCCGTGGACTATGGCCTGTAACCCTTCTCTGAAGTCTCAGTAGTGACCCGTTGATGGGTTGCTGATGATGATGATAATGATGATGATGATGATGATGATGATGATGATTAGAAAACAAGAATAATAGTGGATAAGGAAATGCCAAATCTCTACCAGTGACATTAGGCAGTGAAAAAGGATGCTCTCGAGGGATTTAAAAAAAAGCGGACCAAAGCTGTAGTAGAAAATTTATCCGTAAAGCATTGTATTTGTTAAGTAGACGTTGGGTGCGAAGTCACTATGAATTTGTATTCTTGGCACACTTTAATAGCAAAACAGTGCACTTCCAAGTTTCTACGACTTAAGGTAAAACGCGCCTCTCGACACAGCCTGTCCTTCCTGTTTACTTTTCTCACTGCCGTTTGCGGCGGTGTCTGACAAAGCACAGGGAAACACACTTGGATACTCGTATTACTCGTATCTTTTTAAACGACTTGAAAACAAGGGAGGTTTTCAATTTGACTGTATTTTCCTTTTGTGTGTTTGTAACGCGATATCTTCGCAGGTTGTTTACCGATTTTAATGATTCTTTTTGATGAATTTATCTCAAAGGGACGGTCCCGTTTATTTTGAAGCAAAATATTCTGTCTACAAAGATGCTCTAAGGTAACAAAATTAGGGGATGAATCCTGTTTATTGAATTTCTCACGTGAGAGGTCGTCTATTTAAATAATTTTTACATTTTGAATTATTCATACTTATTATCTGTCTCCTTAAGATTATATCAATAACGAGATAAATATAATATGCAAAATATTATGGTCCGCGAGCCGGTAACACATAAATTGCACTTACTGGATTTTCATTAATTTTTTGCGTACAGTCATAGGCACAATACAAACTTGGTTTTCCAGGATTTATCCTGGCAACAGTATTTTTTATATTATTAATAAGTAATAGTTTTTTACACTTCTTCTTCTTCTTTATCAACCGATAGACGTCCACTGCTGGACAAAGGTCTCTTGCATGGACTTCCACAGGCCCCGGTCTTGCGCCGCCTGAATCCAGCGGCTCCCTGCGACTCGCTTGATGTCGTCGGTCCACCTGGTGGGGGGTCTGCCAACACTGCGCTTCCCGGTGCGGGGTCGCCACTCTAGCACCTTGGGACCCCAACGACCATCAGCTCTTCGAACTATGTGCCCCGCCCATTTCCACTTCAGTATCGCGACTCGCTGAGCTATGTCGGTGACTCTGGTTCTCCTACGGATCTCCTCATTTCTGATTCGATCCCGCAGGGATACTCCGAGCATAGCTCTTTCCATCGCACGCTGAGCGGTCCTGAGCCTACTTATGAGGCCCTTAGTTAGCGACCATGTCTCGGATCCGTAAGTCATCACTGGCAACACGCACTGTTCGAAGACTTTAGTCTTCAGGCACTGAGGAATTTTCGACGAAAAGACATCTCGGAGCTTCCCGAACGCCGCCCAGCCGAGTTGGATTCGGCGGTTGATCTCTTTCTCGAAATTGGACCTACCTAGCTGGACTGTGTGTCCCAGGTAAATATACTCGTCGACAATTTTTACACTTACACGGAAATAAATTGTAAGTAGACCATTTTATTGCTATCTATTTTAAGAAAAACTTGGTGTGCCAACTGCTATCGTGGAAGAAAAGTCTGGTGCACCTCTTTTTTGAATGTTTTTAAACAAAACAGCCTTTTCAAAAGGTCAAATCAAAAATAATAAAAATATTATAGTAAAAAGTTCGAAATTGTTCACCGAACAATGCCTATTTGCCTAATTAAAATACCTTTTTGGCTCAGTTAATGGAATATTAATTATTTTCAGCAAACTCATTTAAAAGCCTACAAAACTGGACCGTTAATAAATAACAGCACATTTCTAAAATTGGTTGGTTATTAATAACACCGAACTTTAAGTACCATAATATTTTTTAGACACATAAGCTATCGCAACCAATTTGTAAGTACAAAACGTATTGAATGAATGCGAAGAAAATGCTAAATATTTGCGAAAAAGGAATCACTACTAAATAAGTCCTTGCCATTATTATCCGACCAAGTAAACATGCATGGATAGAGAAAAAACATACCTTAAGGTACCTAACTACTTATACTGGCCATAAACTTTGTATATTTACTACCGTAAGAAGACATACAAAGGAGGGAGGCGTGAAAAAATCTCTTACGGCAATACCTACAGGTAGAAAAGGAAAGCGAATCTAATATTGCTGTGACTAGATTTCAAACAAAAATCTGTCACATTGGTCACGCCAAAATAATTTCTATGGGCTTTATTATAAGTAGGTACTATATTTCTTTACACATAACTAGAAGTAATTGGTCACGTTGGTCACGTCCAAATAAATGCTATGGGCTTTATTTTATGTACTTGAAACATCCCCTCATTGTGGAAATATTATATTCTATTTTAACAAAGTTGCATGGGTTAAATCGGCTTGGCACCCAGCTGCCCACAAGATAGTAAAAAAAACTTATTACAATGTAATAGTATAATAATATTGTAAAATGATTATTTTGAAAAGAGCAACTGCTGAGTTTCTTGCCGGCTCTTCTCAGCAGAATCCTCTTTCCAAACCGGGCGGTGGTAGAGTCACGACGTGTCATATAAGAGCCACTACGTGAAATAAATAATTTTGGCTTTTTTAACTATATTTCTTTGAAGTTTGATAAATCAAAATCGGTCACGCGTTTGCGGCTGTCAGGTGGTCTACTTACGGTAGTGAATATTACGTCTTTGGTACTGACGTTCCTTATTATCCTTACTCATATTTGGCAGGCACTCACAACTCACTTGTATTTTTATAGAGATTTACTAAATATGTTTAGGCTATATAGTCTACGTACTTATAAACACATTTCACAGATCAAACTGAATAATAAACAAGCTAATGCCCACGATTTTGTCCGCGTTGTCTTCGGTTAAAAAATGTTTCATGTTTGCCATCCCTTTTGACCACTTTAGGGATTGAAATTCAAAACATCCCTCCTCAGTGCACATTCCCTTCAATGAAGCCTCAAAAGGTTAAAGGTGCGTACTGAAAACTAAAAGGCCGCAGGTTCGAACCCCTCCCGTTGCACTATTGTTGTGCCCACCTCCTAGCACAAGCTTTCCGCTTATTTGGACGGGATAGGATGATATTCGTCAACTTCACCATGGCTGATATACTTTTTTTTTTTAAAAGTTATTTCATTATCTGTCAATCGGTCAATCGCAGTACTGTTTTTCAGATAGGTATAGAAGATTTCTTCTTTTTTCTTTTTTTTAAGAAAAGCAACGATAAACAATATGACTTATATATTCCTCTTTCCCCTGAAAAATAAGCGTAAAGCTTGTATGTCACGACGTTGGTTGAACAGATGGGGTTTGAATCATAGACCTGCTGAGTGCCCGGTGAGCTATCGGTGCTTTACACATACTTTCGGTAAGTAGACTGATACATACTGGGTGACATTTTCCAGCGTCTCGGAAAATATAGGGTGTGGATAAGTAAATGGAATAGAAGCCCATGGCATCGTTACTTTTTAGGGTTCCGTACCCAAAGGGTGCCAACGGGACCCTATTACTAAGCCTCCGCTGTCCGTCCGTCCGTCCGTCCGTCCGTCTGTCGGCGGGCTGTATCTCGTAAACCGTAATAGATAGACAGTTGAAATTTTCACAGGGTGTGTATTTCTATTGTCGCTAACAAATAATAAAAATAAAATTAAATTAAAAAATAAAGGGGGCTCCCATACATGGAAAAGGAGTCGAAATAATTTTTTTTTTACCCTGGCATGTGGGGTGTCATTGTCTAGAGCTCATTAAGAGGAGTTCAAATATATATTTTTTTTATTTTTTAGCTACAAAAATGAAGAAATGGGGGGCCGTCAAATTTGTCGGTTTTAGACCAATTTTGTTAGGGGGTCTATCTCAAAAACTAAACTAGTTAGGAATTTAAAATTTTGGTATATTATGTACTATAAAGTGTACTTAAACGACAAATACTGAAAACATCGATTTATAATGTGGTTTGTAAGTTGTGACCAAAACAAACGAGCATTTTTTCCCCATATGCTAATTTGGTACTTTCTAAGAACTGAGATATCTAAATCTAAAAAAAAATCTATCTATCAAATCTATTCTAGTTTAAAAAAAAATTTGGTCATATGTACGGAACCCTAAAAGAGCGAGGCCCGACTCGCACTTGAACGATTTTTTTTTAGTTCTACTCTAATGATCTTAATTCTATCAATAACGCCGCAATATTGATAGAATTAAGATCATAATAAGAGTAAAACCTACTTCTATTCCATTTACTTACACCCTATTTTTTCCGAGACGCTGGAAAATGTCATCCGATATACCTAGGTATTTTATTTCACTGTCTGAGTCGCATTCTCACTGATAAGGGTCGACCACAATGGTAGGGATTTTCTTGGGATAATGCCGCGGATTCCCAGAGCATTCGGTTATTCACAGGTGTTGGTGATTAGGAAACGAGAAGGCCTAATTCTGACACCCAAATTCTATCAATTTTGCTTACTAAGGTAGACATGTAGACGCGGTTTAGGTTTACTTTTAGGGTTCCGAAGAAAAACGTCTGTCCGTGTGTCAAAGCCCTTTTTCTCAGAAACATATTGAGGTACTAAGTTGAAATTTATACTGAATACAGAGGTCAATGGATCCTTAATGCTGTGAAAATTTCAAGTTTCTAATCTAACTCAATGAAAAGTCAAAGCTTTTAAAATCGTATTTCCATACAAAATTTCCAGTGACGTTATTGTCCGTTTTGCCATTAATTTAAATGTAGGCGTTTTATCTTAGATCATTATAAAAATGTATAAAAATACATTTTATGTTGAAAATTACTAATATTTTAAAACTTAAAATTGAAAAGCAATTTTATCTAGTTATTTTTTTTTTGCTGAAAATTAATAAGAAGTTTTAACGAAATATAGTAAGATGGGTACTTCCAAACATCATCCAACAGTTATTAAATTCGGTCTTTTCATGCCTTTTGTAGTGTAAATCACGTTAGATACTTGGGATTAAATGAGGGTATCCCAAAGGACTTGATTAAAGCTTCGCAATAAAGAGGCCTAATCCAGTTTAAGGGGGAATTTTTCCATGATTGAGCAAATGCAACAAGAATTCCCTCAGAGAAATAAAACATTATTAAGTTATTATAAGAATAAGAAAGTTTACGTCCCAAGATATTTTCTAATTGACTAGTTTTAGTACGAGTATCTCCGTCGCGTCGGCTCTTTTATCCTATATCCAAATATATAAAAGGAAAGACTGACTGACTGATTTAGCAACGCACAGTTCAAACCACTGCTGGACGGATCGAACTGGAATTTGGCATACAGATTGGTATGACATAGGCATCCGCTAAGAAAGAGTTTTTGAAAATTCAACCCTTAAGAGGGTAAAATAGGCGTTTGAAAGATTGAACTTATTTCTTTTATTACTTATTTATTGAATAAAGGGTCTTCCTAAATAAGTAAATAAAATACACGTTTGTTCTTAGTGATTAAAGCGAATAACAGTTTAGACTTTAGTGTTTTAAGCATTTAAAATGATAGATTAAACTACAAAAAGTTCGCCAAATGCGTTTTGAAGTTTGATATAGAGTTGCTGATTTGATTAGTTGTTAATATCCCTATTGTTGAATATAATAACTGCACTTTGCACATCTAACAAATATTACACACACGGGGTGAATTTTCAAAAATCTTTTCTAAGGGCCCTGTCTCATTAGTATGCCATGGTAGTATGGCGACGCCGGCAGCGCTGCCAGTTAAAACGTGTCAGATTGTATTACAACGTACCTAACCCTACCTCACTTGGCAACGGCTTAGCGTCGACGCCAGTTTGGCGTCGACGATACAATTTTATTTGACTGGCGGCGCTGTCGGCGCCGCGGCCATGGCATCCGAATGTGATAGGGCTCTTAGTGGATATCTACGTCATAATAGATATGCCTATTGCTCAACACCAGCCAATCTCCTTCCAGTGATTTGAGCTGTGCGTTGATAGATCAGTCAGTCAGTCAGTCACCTTACTTAGATTATTGTCTTATAAAAAAATTTTTTTTTGGTTTCCCACTATCTGCCGAGTCAAAAATATGCAAGGATCACTCGTACGAAGAAAATGTCCACATACTTTTATAACAAACGATAACGATCAGAGATGTTAGACAGTCGGAACTAATGGCAAAACGTGCTCTCCCACCATGGAGGGTAAAAAGCCGTAACTTGACCAGAGAGATGTTATTACTAGAGCGTACAATGTTTCTCAAAACAGCAAGAACCAGATTATGGTATGTACAAGGATACCATTCAGTGCTTTTTAGGTTTTTAGTAAAACAAGGATTTCTTATAGTTTCCGAAATTTCGCCTGTCTGAATTCTGAAATGGATGTCACGAACAAATGATATCGTTCGTCACATCCATTTTATACACTAAATATTAAAGCTGCAAAGTTAAAATTTACCGCTACACTATTGACCAGTTACTGAAATGAAGTAAATTAGTTTAAAACTTCATTGTGTTCATTTGCATTATTAGCACCATTTTTATCGTCTCTTATTGTAATTTGACAGTTAAAGTAGGTAATATACAAATAAAATTGGTATTGGTATTGTTTATTTCTTCGATTGAGGCTTACAAAAGCATGAGTGTCATAAATGTTACATCATTAAATAAACTAGTGGTTCGCCCCGAACTGAGACCTCGCGGTAACGGTTTCCCATAATTGACGATCAAAATTGACATTATTATTATGCCCGTTTTCACCAACCATACCTAAATCATCCCATTTGTAGAAGTCTCTTTACATAGGTAGCCCCTAAATACAATTCTAACATCCCAATGTCATTTTCACCTTTAGTTGTCCCGTAGAGGTTCGTAATAACAAAGTTGACAGAAAGTGCCAACTAACTTAACATAGGTAGCCCGTAAAGGTTAGGGAACTGTTATAGTGAAATCCTCAAGGCCTCAATCAAACTTAGGTATAGTTTTTTGGAACATTCAAATTAAATTACTTGTACACAGCGTCAACTATTGACACGATCAGAAATATGTAAAAACAAACTGCAACGTGAAGTTTTATTGATGTTTGCTAAATGACTAAATAATAATCTTAATTGAATAATAGGTATGTTACATAAAGCTGCATTTGCTATATGAGATGAGAGCGCCATCTATTGACATCATTGTGAAGTTCTGTTGTTGCTGCTCATTAAAAGTTAAATAATTTAGTTTCCTTATTACATTTATCTAATTTTAGTATTTGTTGTTCAAGTACATGATATTACGCTAAAATTGTAAAACTTTCAAGCCCCAGCTTTCAATGGTTATTCCGTTCTGAGGTCAAATATAATCTCCACTTTGAAAGCCCCCCATTTCGTCAATTTTAGGAAAAAAATTTAAAAAAAAATACTTTTGTACTCTGTTCCAAATTATCTTTAAAATGAGGTACTGTAAACCTATGAAACGCAACATTTTTTTTTTTCTTCGCATTCGCTTCTATGAGAGCCCCCCTGAAATAAAGATTTTTATAACTTTTTAAGCCATTTTCGGCTGGAGGCCATCGGTTTACATATTATATCTAAAATTGAAGTAATTTCGTTCAGTAATTCAGAAGTTATAAGGCTCTGACAGACGGACGGACGGACGGACGGACAAGTGCAAATTCACTCAAGTAGACTCAAAGACCTTCGCTTCGCTCGGTCGATTAAATAAAAACGAAACAATGATACAAAAATACAAAATCTATAATTTAAATGTAATCGATAAAGTAAATAATAAATTAATTCAATATCATAGAAATTAGGTTAACTTTCATAATTAAGCTATTCGCAGGTTCTTTAGAAAGACAAAGCATTTAGATTCTAAAAAATTTGGTAGATACATGTGGAGCAAATATGGCCATAAAATGCGAACACACATATGTATGCCTTTCTCCCGCACACCACCGACAGAAACAAACATTATTTTAAGTTTAGGTTTAGTTAGTTTTATTAGAAAAATATTAAAATTCTAGTAATGACTTTGTAACACATCATGAATCCATATCTATAAGAGCTTAATTTAGCGTCTTTATAATCATGAAATGGGGGCAAGTTTTGAAGCCGACGTTTTTTTTTATTCGATGACAAGATAGTCCTTGACTGCGATCTCACCTGATGGTAAGTGACGATGCAGTCTATGATGGTAGCGGACTAACTTGGAAGGGGTATTGCAGTGAAAATTCAACCCATACCCCTAATCGGTTTCAACACGCCATCGTGCCGGAACGCTAAATCGCTTGGCGGCACGTCTTTGACGGTAGGGTGGTAACTAGCCACGGCCAATGAAAGCCTCTCACCAGACCAGACCAGAGACAATTCAGAAATTATAAATTCCCAAATTGACCTCGCCGGGAATCGAACCCGAGACCTCCCAGTTATAAGACCACAGCGCTCACAACTGCGCCAGTGAGGTCGTCAAAAGTACGTAAGAAGATTGGTCCTCCAGTAATAAGACATCTCTTCGAGCTTCCCAAACGAACCGCGACATTCCCGTAAATTCACAAACAACAGTCATCAGGGACGGTTGCCATTTGTAAAATAAAAGGGACTCAAAGTTATTACTTTGTACAAAAAGTTGGGCTGAGAAAATTCCCTGTATTTTATTTTTCCAGGGTTTTACTTTTCATAAAAATGCCAACTTTTCTCAATTATTTCTTGTACCGTTTTGACTTATTACGGGACTTTATTAAATTCTTATTAAAAAAAAACGTTATCGTTAAGATCATCAAGGTAACTTACAGCAATTGAAAGCCGAGCAATTATTTTATTAAAAAGTTAGTAATTCTTGTTGGGAAGATTGATTTAAGCCTTTAATACAGTTTTATAGATACCGTTTAAATTTTTCAAGACCGTAGCGGGCTAACTTGGAAGGGGGTATGGCAGTTTAAATTAAGCTGGTATGGGTAACCTAATCGGTTTCTTCATTCTTGATGCCATAGAAACGCTAAGACGCTTGGCGGCACGTCTTTGATGGTAGGGTCAAGGGTGATAATTATCTACGACCAAAGTTATTATTAAGACCAGAAATTATTCAAATGTCCCCGCCGGAAATCGAACCCGAGACTCCCACTCTAATAACACAGCGCTTACCACTAAGCAAGGGGGACATCAATTATATATCTGTTTATTTTGTAGTTAAGTTGTAGTTCCAATACCAATAACTATCCTATTTCTAATTAAATTAGAAATAGGATAGTTATTGGTATTGGATCTGTTTCAGTCAAGATTGTCCTTTTAAATGGACACACTTTTAAGTTAGCTCTATTAAACGTTTTATTGCCGCATATAAAAACAGATAAGGAGACAGTTTAAAAGCTATTTTAAAAGCGGGTCAGACGTTTTCTGTTTCTGAAATATATTATGGTAGTTTTAAAATTGAGTTTTTTACAAACTTTTATTTAACTTGCAATGTATGCATGTTTAGGTCAAATCTTGCAAGATGAATTAGAAACGCTTCCCGGTTTCCGATTGAGCTGAAATTTTGCATTTGTATGTAAATCGGATGACAATGCAATATAATATATTGTGACATGGAGCTGATCTGATGATGGAGCTGGAAGATGGCTATCGAAACTCTGTAATAAAATGACGTAACCCCAACGAATTTGGACTAGTTTGATTCGTCTTGACAAGTACTTTGGTCCTAGACGATATCAAGGGTCTGCTGATGTAGATGTAGTATGTAGCCAGCTACTACAAAAGCTTGTTTTTTTTAATTTAATTTACACTTGTTGTACATATTTATAACTACCTTTTGATCGTAACTTCGACGACTAGGTTTATATTATAGTATACTATAATATAATTATTTACCTATAGGTAAATATATTGGTAAAATTACCTATAGGTAAATATTTTCAGAAGCCAAAAAGTGCGTTTATTGAAATCAAATGCCCTCCGGTATTATTCATGGGCATGCCTTTGATCGGTTAAGTATAAGGTTTCGTTATTCTATTTTCCATTTTTATGCTATTTTTATGAGAACCTTTGTTTTTCCAATATGCCAACAGCTGATGGCTGCGATTTCTTCTACGTGGATTTATTTTCTGTCTTTGGCCCCTCTAATCAAGTAAGAAATGAGCATCGACCTTATTCAAATAATAATATTAGATTAGGTAAGTAATTATTGCATTATAGAAGCAGTGATAGCCTAGTGGTTACTACTGTGTCTGTCTTATCTTTACTCTGCCTATACGGAGGTTAAGTTATGTCCGTTTAAGCAAGTGAATATAGCATGCTTCAACGGTGAAGGAAAACATCGTGAGGAAACCTTAGAGTTCCTCAAAATGTTCTCGAAAGTGTGTGAAGTCCGCCAATTCGCATTGGGCCAGAGTGGTGGACTATGGCCTGTAACTCTTCTCTGAGAGGAGACCTGCGCTCAGTAGTGAGCCCTTGATAGGTTGATGATGAGATATATATTATAGTCACAGTTTATGGAGCTTTAGTCTCTGTTCTGTAATTTTTTTTCACGTGGTAATTAATGCACTATAATTGCAATCAATAAAACATGACAATAAGAACAGAAGTTGATTTCAGATAAAAAAGGAATCCTTTATAAGGTTATTAACTAAATCGATTTCATAAATTATGGTTTGGAGAAAAAATTATGGGACAGATGGATATCAATCATTCTTCACTGCAATTCAACAAAGGAAACTTACGAAGGTAACTTACATTTCAAAGACGGCCAAACAATAGAGCAAAACTACAAAATTGTAGAGGAGTAAAGTTTCATTAATAATAATTAACTACTTAGAACGAACATGGAAGAGGCGGACAAAAGGCAACTGAAGTTACCCCGGTGTTCTATAATACCGATTGATTGATCGACTGAGGTACCTAACTACCTATAACAGTTAATAAATTTTTGACCCCCGACAAAAATAGAGTGGTGTTATATTATGTTTGACGTGTGCATCTGTGTATTTGTGTGTCTATCTGTTCCCTCGTAGCGCTCTAAAGAATGCGCAGATTTTGATGCAGTTTTTATTCTGTTTGAAATGTGACGTGATCGATATGGATCTTAGCATTGATGTAATATGATCTTAGCTATAATTCATGAAGATCTGTTCCTAAGTGTTTGAAGATCATAAACTCATTTCTTACTTGATTTCATAAACTTATGTTTTATGTTGATGTTTTATAAACTTTCACAGGTGCGATTGATTTTTTTGGTGTAGGTACTGTTACTTCAGAATATTTCAAAGACATGGTAACCTTAAGGTACAAAGGTAAGGCTGCAGCATCAAGTAATCTCCAACAGCATCGGCAGCGGCATCCCAACTCCTCATCAGCAATTTCTTCTTTATCAACCGATAGACGTCCACTGCTGGACATAGGTCTCTTGCATGGACTTCCACAGGCTTCGGTCTTGCGCCGCCTGAATCCAGCGGCTCCCTGCGACTCTCTTGATGTCGTCGGTCCACCTGGTGGGGGGTCTGCGAACACTGCGCTTCCCGGTGCGGGGTCGCCACTCCAGCACCTTGGGACCCCAACGACCATCAGCTCTTCGAACTATGTACCCCGCCCATTTCCACTTCAGTATCGCGACTCGCTGAGCTATGTCGGTGACTCTGGTTCACCTACGGATCTCCTCATTTCTGATTCGATCCCGCAGGGACACTCCGAGCATAGCTCTCTCCATCGCCCGCTGAGCGGTCCTGAGCCTACTTACGAGGCCCTTAGTTAGCGACTATGTCTCGGATCCGTAAGTCAAGTCCTCAGCAATTTACAGGAGATAATTGTGTTTGGGCCTCATTAGAGTGGTCTCAATGAGTAGATATCAGATAGATGATGATCGAGAATCGAGGAGCAGGAAACTGGGTTATAGGATGATGGGTAATATCGTGCACAGTTCGGCCATAGATTCACATGTCGGAGGTGTTGTAAATTTTTAATGTACACTCGTAAATTATTATCTCTTCTCTTGTTTCTAAAGGACAATGCCAAAAATGTTTGGAACTTTGACCCACAATACGAAAAGTCGTTTACAAGAATGAATTATGTATCATTTTATTGCTAATTGTTTAGTTATGAATAAACATAAGTTTTAAAACTTCTAGAACTTGCGGTTTTTGATTAATTCAAAGTCAAAGTTGGACTTACAGGTTATAATTATGACAGCCAATTGTCTGACAGAATAACAGGAAATAATTTATCATATAAAATTACTTTTTTGATGGATTTTTATCCTCTAGTTTTACGATACAAATGATTTATTTTAAAACGATCTTAAATTAATAGGATATTTATAATTAATTTACTTTTTCCGTAAATTGCTGGGTCACGAACTGGCGTTCTCCTTTATCATTACCATACGAGTTGCGTCATTTGATAAAGATAGCGATGTTATCAATAACCCTGCCCTGCTCTTACTCCGTCAATTCTTACTCGTTACTGTCTGTCAACAGAGAGTAAAAGCAGGCCCAGTCCCAATTACTGATCGACATCAAGCAGGACCGGCGTCCTTGTACGTCATCCAGGTCACATGAATAAATAATCGAACATAATGCGCAAAGCTTACATGTGCAGAAATTATACCTAATTTGATAGGGTAGTCATAGAATAAGATAAATTAAACAAAGTATTTGCTTACTATACTTAGGATAACATCTATAGATGGCACTTTCACTCAGCTCTGACTCAAGACTTAGTTAAAACGAGACAGATTTATGTCAGAACATGTTTGTGTCACATTTTAACTCTATCTTGAGTCTTGAGCAGAGCCAGAGTACGATCTAATTTTTTGGAACGTAGTTCCTTATCGCGCGGTACGGAAGGGGGCTAGACGGAAAAAATTAAGTAACCGACACTCGACACATTTTTGAAACCGACACTTTTTTGTTGAATTTGAATTTTGCATTGTGTTCGGTATTTTCGCCTTAGAACACGGCGTCTGCATGGCCTAGTGGTTAGGGCAGTCGCCTAAAAGTTCAACGTCGATGGTTCGAATCCCAGCTCGACAGACTGAATTTTCTATTTTCAATTTTATTTTAAATAATTTCTAAATGTGGAATTTTTCCCTAATTTTTTATTGTATAAATTGAATAAAATGTTATTGTACTACTAACGCCATCTGTGAAAAAACAGTAACTTCACCAGAGTAACTCTTTGGTTTTGTAACAGTGCAATAGAAATAAACTAAATAATATAATTCATCGTAGTTAATCAATTTAATACTAGATGACACCACTAGTTTATTACAATTCCTTCACTAAAATTAATCGAAAGGAACTACGTTCGACCCGGGTGTCCCTTGACACCTCTCAAGTTTTTTTTAAACTCACGCATTTGAATTTTCAAAAGACCACTTTCAAAAATTGACAAATTAAAAACGTGGAGCGAAAACAAAATAAAGTGCAAAGCTGTTGTGATTCGAAAACGTTAAGACGCTAAACGGAAAATAAATTGTTTCGAATTTGGAGAGTACTTTATAAAAATAGGCGGGGCCAAAACCCATCCGCGGGGCGCACCCCCTTCACGTACTAAGAGGTCACGTAGATAAAATAGATGGCGCTGGTAAAAATAAATAACTTTCATTTTTATGTTTAATAATATTTGATATAGAAAAGCACTATTTTGTTTAAAAATATTTTTAATACATACCTACAAAATATATAAATATTATAACTATTTAAAAATACTCAATTTTTATCGTATACAGGAGACGGTTTATTAAAGGTAGGTATAATATTATTCTATTTGAAAATTTAAAGGTATCAGCTTAATACACAATCTGGAAGATGAGAAATCTAAAGAATAACATAAGGTCACAAGTAAATTGGTTAACAATTACTATACCTACTTAATAAAATGAAGAGATCCGTAGGAGAACCAAAGTCACAGACATAGCTCAGCGAGTCACGAAACCATGCGAAACTGAAGTGGAAATGGGCAGGGCACATAGTTCGAAGAGCTGTTAGTCTTTGGGGTCCCAAGGTGCTGGAGTGGGGTGGAAACTCAGTGTTGGTCTGCCAACAACAACAAACAACAACCCCACTAGGTGGACCGACGCGTCAAGCGAGTCACAGGGAGCCGCTGGATTCAAGCGGCGCAAGACCGAAGACTTATTTGGGTATCATTAAAGCAAGAGGGAATAGGCATCTTCTAGGCAAACGCGTTCCACCTTAGGCCACATCATCACTTTCCATCACGTATGATAGTGGTCAAGCGTGTGCCTATAATAATGTATAAAAAATAAATAAAAAAAAAGCCATACTGAAATTCTTTTTTATTGCATCGATGTAATTCAAAATCGATATTTAGGGTCCCCTAGCGTCAAAAAAGACGAAGTGGTTGCCAAAATTTTAATCGTTCGTTTTTTACGATATCGACGGCAGAAAGCGGAACTGGCGTATCTCAAAAAATCCAGTTTTACACCAGAGCCAAAAAACTATTTGAAAAAATCATAACTCGTAAATTAATAAAGATAGAATGTTTAAATTTGCAAGAAATTTCTATGAAACTAAACGATATTTGATACAGTTATTAGGAATGTCCTAAAGTTACTGCTTCATTGATTTTTTACGAGTTACAGCAGTTGATATTTATATATCGAGCAGCGGAAAAGCTGTAACTGTAAGGTGAAATGTATGACCAATTAAAATAAGTAGATATAAGTTTTCGTGCTACGATCTGCTGTATCTCAAATATTCTGCTATTCGAAACATGGCCATTTTGATGTATGTGATTTTAATTAAATAAGTTTATAAAAATAAAATGTTTGATTTACATTCTGAATTATCTATAAGTACATGATATCTATAATATAATAAAACTGTAACAGGTCCAATTCTGTACATTGAAGATATTTTGAAAATTTTTGTTTGAGGGCACTCTATAATCGATACTGAAGCCAAAAGAATTTTTTTTAATTTTTTGTCTGTCTGTCTGTCTGTCTGTCTGTCTGTCTGTCTGTCTGTCTGTCTGTCTGTCTGTATCTTGGCCGCGCATCACGCCGAAACTACTGGACGGATTTAAATGAAACTTGGCACGATTTAAGTTACTACTACGAGGTATAATATAGGATACTTTTTATCCCGAAATTCAGCACGGTTCCCTTGGGAGAGGGGATGAAAGTCAAAATGTGTATTTCGCTGTAATTCAATAAGGCGTATTCCGATTTAATCCATTCTTTTTTTGTTAGAAAGCAGGTTCTTTTGAGATTGTCCTGTAATTATTTCAAGGTCGTCAATTTCGTAGTTCAGAAATTATAGACATCACGATCTTCAGTATAAGGTCCAAATAACTTGAACCCCGGAATCTACAAGATACTTTGAATGAACGGCTCATCTTAAGCTGGCCATCGTACTTTATCGTGTATAGCCATCGTGGATAGCCCTATTTTGTCAAAGTCAAACTACTCCGAAGGCGTCAGATTTTGCCAAACGATCATTATACCTATATACTACATAGTAGGTATGGATGTAATACATCGTATGGACTTAATGCTGCAGTGTTTTCCTATGCAATTTAATATTATAATCATACTAATATTATAAATGCGAAAGTGTGTTTGTTTGTTGGTTTGTCCTTCAATCACGCCACAATAGAGCCACGGATCGACGTGATTTTTTGCATGGGTACTATAGTTGAGGACATAGGCTACTTTTTATCCCGGAAAATCAAAGTGTTCACGAGGGATTTTAAAAACTAAATCCACGCGGACGAAGTCGCGGGCATCAGCTAGTATTATAATAAAACTGTAACTGATCGTTGTCTGTACAGTGAAGATATATGAGAAAAACTTATTAGGGGCCTTTATCAACAGAATAGAACCCAAAACAATGATTGTTAGAATTTTTGTCTGTATGTCTTTGCGTTAGTGCGCACTAATCTCAGAAATGGCTACGGTGTTGTGGTAAGCTTCACTTCAAACTCAGTGTTTGTTTTACTTCAATATAGTTCATAAATAAAAAAGTTATGTCAATTTAAAGAATCACGTCGAACATTTAACTGTTCAGTTAAAGAATCACGTTGAACATTTGTCATCATTTGTTGAACGTTGACGCTTTTTTGGCTCTTAACATTAATAAAATTAATATCTACGTGTTTCAGTGTTTAAGATAATTCTATCCTTATGGGGGTGAAAAGAGTAATGAAAGTTTGTAAGTGAGTTCGGTAATTTATGGAGTATGATGCGTGAATCTTTATTAACGGGTGTCTATTTGGTAATAATAAAGCACTCATCTATAATAATAAATAAGTAATAATTTTGCTTTTAAGGGGATGAAAAGGGGGATGAAACATTTATGTGAGTTTGGTCATTTTTTAAACGAAATGCATAAACTTAAAAAGCCATCAAGCGATTTCAAATATTCTACCTTTACGGGTGAAAAAGGGGATTAATTTGGTATGTAATGATGATGAAGTTTCGAAGTGAAATGCATGATACTATATTTTTAGGCGTCTTAAGAAAATGATGGAAAAGGGGATGAAAGTTTGCATTGAAATCCATAATTTTTGAAGTGAAAAAATATTTATATAAAACATCACTCACTTTCTTTACTGTGTACCTACCTAATGTTTCTTAACAATCAAGATAGGTACGTAAAATATAAGCAGGTAAGGTTGTAAACTTTACTTGCTTATTAGATATAGTAGGTATGGTAAATATACAGACTTCCAATTAACTAAAAAATAACATTTAACTAAAAATAGGTTAAATTTTAATATTCTTTTACTTACCCGAACTCCTGAAGTATAATAATTAATTTTAAACACGTAAATAAAACGTAAACGATAAGTTAACAATCTTTTAAAATAATATTTTTGTTAACAACAAATACGCTTTCTCACTATTGGCGCTTACGCATCAGATGCCGCGCGATCAGAATGGCGTATATAGCAAACACCTCGGGATTGGAGGGGTGCGGGTCTATCTAGAGTGGCGTATTGATTACTCATCACAAAACAATACTCTAATATTATGGTGTAAGTAAGATATTTGCTCTTAAATTAAATGTTTGAAATGTAGTAACTGTTTGATAAACACTCACCACTTCAAAGCATATTGCTGTATCCTTGTCAACGTAAAATTTTGGGGCGGCTGAAATGCTGTATCTCTTTTGAAATCAATGTCCGTCAGGGTAAAATAATGGTGTAACTGTTATTTATGTTGGACGTGTTGTCGTATCTATTTTATTTTCAAAAATAGCGATTTTTCCTCTATTTACAGCAATTTGTCATGTAAGCAGTACCAAAACTAGAAAAAATTCAATGGCGTATCATTAAATTTTTTCATCGTAGAAAGACGAGACATATACCATTCGACGCGGCTTTTTTTGCTTATCAACAATATAGTAAAAAAAGTCATTTAGCCCAAATTTTGAGATACGACATTTCCGCTTTCTGCCGTCGATATATAAAAGAAAGTGGTGTTAGTTACACTATTTATAACTCAAGAACGGATGAACCGATTTGGCTGAAAATTGGTGGAGACGTAGCTTAGAACCAGGAGACGGACATAGGATACTTTTTATCCCGTTCGACCGCGTTTCCGTCATGTCACTATAAAACGTGGTATAACAAAAACGCATCTGACAAAACGCAAATGACAGTGGAATAACAAAACGTAAATTGCAGCTAAACGTAATTTTGTCTTTGGTTAGGTATGGTAAAAATGACAATTATAAAAATGATAGCTAAACGTAATTGATAATATCATCAGTAATATGTTTTCTCTTTTAATCGTCATTAACAATGCTGCGAGTGATATTATAAATGCGAAAGTGTGTTTGTTTGTTTGTTTGTCTGTCAATCACGCTGCAACGCTTTGTTGCATTACGGATTGATGTGATTTTTTGGATAGGTATAGTTGAGAATGGAGGGTGACATCCCGGAAAATCAAAGAGTTCCTGCCTGATTTTAAAAACTAAATCCACGCGAACGAAGTCGCGGGCATCAGCTAGTAACAAATAAATTCAATATGGTGCTGATTTTTTAAAATTTTGGAAACCTAATACAAAACCCTAATTACCTTATACAAAATATTATATACTATGAGTCATTAGAGTTAATATTATTAATAAAATTATTGTTTTATGATAATAAATAAAAAAGTATTAATTTTATTTTTATATAATATTAAAAAAAAAATTAATGACATAATTGTCCCCATTTTATTGGAACTACTAGTACCTGGTATTATTACGCCCGCTCAGTAATCCACGCCGCGCATGCGCGGCACTCATGTCAAGCACACTGGCATATTTTCATTGGCCTGTTTTTAGGGTTCCGTACCCAAAGGGTGCCAACGGGACCCTATTACTAAGCCTCTGCTGTCCGTCCGTCTCACAGTGGGTCGAAACGGCTATATGAGGGACATAGGATTTTTTGTTACAAATTCCATTAAAAAAAATATCTATCGAAAGACCTTGTCATTTTGATGAATAATTGTTATTAAACGTTTTTCTCTAAAACTGATAGTTTGCCCGGAAAAAAATATTTTCAGTTTTTGTTGTATGGAATGAAACAGAAACTGCTAAAATTTGGCCAAGTCTTGAGAGGTCTTGCTTTAAAACTACTTTATTCTTATTCTTTAGCTTGTTGGCTATAACTCTATGCTATCAGCTCGCACCCAAACTTGCCCGTTCAAGAGTTATAAGAATCCGAAATTTTTAAAAAAATATGATTTTTATTGATTTTATAATGTCGTGGATTATCAAATATTTGAACAAAATAATGTGCTACATGAAAATTCTATGAAAAAATATTGAAATTAACTTTAAAGCACTAGTTCACCAAAGAGAAACTTATAAGTTAAGCACTTAAAAAAGGATATTTCATAGATTAAAACTGTAAATTTTATTAAAATAACGTAAATTCAAACAAAGGATCTACAAAAATAAAACTTTCATAATATAGCTTTCTTTATTTCTTTTTAACAATTCATTTTATTACGTATTTGATGTATATCCTTAGCTAAACTGTCTTTGTTGCTGGAAACTAATTACAAACAGCGAAAAATTAGCTACTCATCAGATAATTATAATATTTCATTCGCTGTTCTATTCATTACGAATTATCTCCTCTGCAAATTATCTTTTCAATTTGCTAATTACTATATTAGTAATGTAATTACATTAAATGACTCCACTTCCCTAATAATATACCTTAATGATAGGGATAGGAAGGAGTAATTCCGACCTACCTATATAAATAGGGGTTTCATTTAAATAAAATCATTCAGAGATACGCATTTTGACTACCAAGACAACTTGCAGTGTACCTACATATTTTTGTGACAAATATGGAAGTTCTAGTGAATAATTTGGATTTGTTCATAGTGTTACGAGAACAGGTTGGATCTTTGGCGGATAGTAAAATTCTTTTTTTTTAATGGAATATTTGCTAAACCATCCTGAAGATACTGATAAGATTAAAACTTGCATAAGTCAGAAAAAAAGAAATGTTTATATATATATATATATACACCTGAAAAAGCGCTAGGCTCTCTCGATATCGCTTAACTTATCAAAATTAATTAATTAATTAATCTATGGGATTCTGCAATTGAACAAGGTGCAGCATCTATGTATCACACCTACTACAAAATATAGCAAGCATAAAGCAAAAGAAATTGAATTGTTGCCCTGTAAACCAGGACATCACCATAACCGAAGTTTTCTCGGCGTATATTGTGACGATGACATTGAAGCTTTTGGTGCAGATGGTGCCAAAGTTTCTGCATCTTTACTGACATCGTCGGGTTGGAGATTTTCTGTTTGGGAGATAAGGTCTTTAGGCCATATTATGGCAGATTCTAGCCAATCTCCATTTCTCTTCAAAAAATACTAAGAGTTCTATTTGATCTTTCCCATTTACCACAAACATTTGAACAAAACTTCTGACAAAACTTCAGGAGATTTTTACTTGTTTCTTAAGTCCAGTTTACGTTCAGCGTCTCTTTGAGGTATTCAAAAAGACTTACACCATGAACAAATCCAAATTATTCACTAGACCTTCCAGATTTGTCACAAAAATATTTAGGCACACTGCAAGTTGCCTTGGTAGTCAAAATGCGTATCTCTGAATGATTTTATTTAAATGAAATCCCTATTAAATATAGGTCGGAATTACTCCTTCCTATCCCTATCATTAAGGTATATTATTAGGGAAGTGGAGTCATTCAATTTAATTACATAACTAATATAGTAATTAGCAAATAGAAAAGATAATTTGCAGAGGAGATAATTCGTAATGAATAGAACAGCAAATGAAATATTATAAGTATCTGATGACTAGCTGATGCCCGCGACTTCGTCCGTGTGGGTTTAGTTTTTAAAGTATCTCGGGAACTCTTTGATTTTCCAGGATAAAAAGTCACTCTCAGGTCCTCAACTATACCCATGCAAAAAATCACGTCGATCCGTAGCTCTGTTGCGGCGTGATTGAAGGACAACCCAACAAACACACTTTCGCATTTATAATATTAAGTATGATTAGCTAATATTCCACTGTAATTAGTTTCCAACAACAAAGACAGTTTAGTTAAGGAGATACATTAAATACATAGTAAAATGAATTGTTAAAAAGAAATAAAGAAAGCTATATTATGAAAGTTTTATTTTTGTAGATCCTTTGTTTGAATTTACGTTATTTTAATAAAATTTACAGTTTTAAATATATGAAATATCCTTTTTTAAGTGCTTAACTTATAAGTTTCTCTTTGGTGAACTAGTGCTTTAAAGTTAATTTCAATATTTATTCATAGAATTTTCATGTAGCACATTATTTTGGTCAAATATTGATAATCCACGACATTATAAAATCAATAAAAATCATATTTTTTTAAAAATTTCGGATTCTTATAACTCTTGAACGGGCAAGTTTGGGTGCGAGCTGATAGCATAGAGTTATAGCCAACAAGCTAAAGAATAAGAATAAAGTAGTTTTAAAGCAAGACCTCTCAAGACTTGGCCAAATTTTAGCAGTTTCTGTTTCATTCCATACAACAAAAACTGAAAATATTTTTTTCCGGGCAAACTATCAGTTTTAGAGATAAACGTTTAATAACAATTATATTTCTTTGCTTCATCCTCAATATAATTAATTACAAAGGTAGTCACGTTATTCACTCGAGATAACTCCGCGAATTTCACAGATATATACCCTATTTTAAAAATAAATCACCTTGGCAGCACCGTCTTAAGTTTGCTCATTACTTTTTCGCGCGAGATAACGACCGAGCGCGCCGCACTTAATAGTTTAACCAGAAGTGCAGAAGATCGAGTGTTATTGTAGGATAGTGTGATTGCAGTATTGTTCATCGGCTGAAATCATCGTCATCATCATCGAAGGAAAAAGGTACGAGTTCTTTTCTGTTTTCAAACGATCTCTTGTTTGCGCTTACGCACCGCTACATAGCCTACTATATTATTGTTTAGGCATGTACATAAAAACGGTACACTTTTCGTATCGAAGTTTACTGCGAGTCTTCATCGATTACGAGGTATCAGAGAAAACGTAAATATTCTGAATTAAATATTACGTTAATTGTTTTTATTATGAAAATTAATAAAAATTAAAACACAACTATAACGATTATTATGGTAACACTATTGTTACAACTTGTCATCAATCACGATTAAATTAAATTAGTACCTACCCCCCAAGTGTCTCGGATTTATCTAGGTTAGGAGACATTTATCATTATTATTTCTACATATCATATTATACATTCGAAAAATGTAATAAAATTCACGAATTCACTCAACTATGCTCGTAAAATTCGCTCAACGGGGCTTTAGTAGCTTGCCCAGCCGTTAACTATATTCGAGTACCTACTTGTAAACAAAAATATAATATTATTTATCTGGAGAGACGGTAGTGTCCCTGCCACGACGAGCCAAGCGAAGCGTAAGGGAACGAACTACCCACCTTTTCTTCGCTTTGTCTGAAAACACTAATTGTTACGAAACACTTAAAATTAAAAGCAATGGTAGATGAACAAGCAGAGCAAGTAGCATATTATTAGATATTATAGAAGACCATATTATTAAATATTTGGAAGAAATAATGGCCATTTTCCTCGGTTTTAAAGTCTTGCTCGTAACTTAAACAACTGTGCAATGTTCATGTCGACACTACGACGGTAAGAAGTTATATTAATTGAAAGAGAGGCATTCAATACCCTCACTTAAATAAGTTAACTAGAACCAGTTGACATTGGTGAGAACAATGTGAGCTTTGTTTTTTTTTGCGTCATACGTAAACACCAAAGAAAATCAAGCCGACGCCGAGTCTAGTACAGTTAATCCAGATACTGAATGGTCATTTCCTGACAAAGGGTTCAAAATTACTTTATTAAAGGTCGGTCAACTCGAAATCGACTCAGAATTACACTCGGCGCTTGGGAAATCGACGCATGATTCCCCGAAGTATGGGGAAAATATTCATGCCAACCATATGGCTCTTTATATTAAAAAAGGGGATGCGACAAAGACTACTGGTCCTGCGTATCACGGCCGTTAGTAACGGGATGGGCCTACTATTAAAAGAGAGTGAAAACAGGGTGCAGGCCATGAAACACCTAAGCAATGGCTGCAGGATCCTATGTGATTCAAACTTCGGAATCACTCAAAGCAGCATTAAACTCTTAATGCCTCAACTCAACAAGAAGTGCTATAAGATTCGGAAAGAGACAAAACTTTATTTGGATCGGCTTTATCCGAGAAACTAAAAAACAACAAACAGGGATTGACTGCGAACCAATTGCAATAACATGATTAACTGCGAGCTAATCATGAGTCATATACTAAAGCTGTGACTCCACAAACAAATCGCGATTGACTGCGAGTCAATTGCGATAACATAACTAGCTGCGACCTACTTATGGTTCATATCCTAAAGATGTGACTTCCTAGCTGCGAGCTACTCATGAGTCAAATCCTACAGCTGTGACTCCACAAACAAATCGGGATTGACTGCGAGTCAATTGCGATAACATAACTAGCTGCGAGCTACTTATGGTTCATATCCTAAAGATGTGACTTCCTAACTGCGAGCTACTCATGAGTCAAATCCTACAGCTGTGACTACACAAACAAATCGAGATTGACTGCGAGTCAATTGCGATAACATAACTAGCTGCGAGCTACTTATGGTTCATACCCTAAAGATGTGACTTCTTAGCTGCGAGCTACTCACGAGTCAAATCCTAAAGCTGTAACTCCACAATAGAAAGGGATTAACTGCGAATCAATTGCGATAACATAACTTGCTGCGAGCTACTCATAAATCACATACTAAAGCTGTGATTCCTTAAACATATCGGTATTGACTGCGAGTCGATTGCGATTACATAACTAGCTGCGAGCTACTCATGAGCTTTATCCTAAAGCTGCTAAAGCTGTCACTCCACAAAAGGAAATTAGTACTAGTAGTATTGTGATAACCTAACTAGCTGCGAGCTAGTTATGAGCCATATCCTTATGACAATTGTGTAGAAAATGTGTAATCGTGAATATATATGTACATTAACTACAAATTATTGTCTGCGAGACAATATACGTTATGTTCTTACCTAACTATATACGGGTACTCGACCAGCCGGCAACCAGGAAAACTGGCGAGCGCCTCTTCGGTACTCGTCATGAACTGGAGGGGGGGGGGGGGGGCGTAACACTGCGGCGCAGGATAACAGCTTACCAACTTAATATGTGCGTTGCTATTAATAATAATTTATTACAAAATATAGGAGCTATTAGTTCCGAGTTCAATTTTCTTGATGCCTAAACCTAATGTAAGGCTGTTCGGCTTATCAGTGACTCCAGGTGTTTTAATCAAGGTCATAAAAGAAGTTATAACCTATTTGAGATACCTAGGCTTTAAGTCCGTTTTGCTTGAATAACAATACTAAATTTAAAAAATCCGTGCCTTGACAACAAGATCCGGACGCCTTAGCTGTCGATGCATTTACGCTTTGTGGGGCTTTTATGTTTTTCTATGATTTTTGTTTCCTCCTTTTTCTTTAATTTTAAAGTGTCTGAGGAAAATCATTGATAACGAGGCAAACGGTATCCTAGTTTTTTCAAATTGGTTATCACAAGCGTGGTAATCTCTCCTACAAAGCTTGGTAGTTTCGGATATTAATTAATGTTAATCCTCATTAATACTTATTGCAATCTCATTTCACCATTCCTTGCACAAGAAACTTACCCTGGGTGTCGCGAGACTCTCCGGACTCTCTCTCTCTCTCCCTTAAAACAAGGCGCCGACCCAGACTCAGCGTCACTAATGTTAACATTATTCTCTGACAGTATTTTAAAACAATATAATACCACACTCAAGCTTCGGTGGCAGTTTTGTAAATTAAATAATAAAAATGTATTTAAACCGTCAAATACCAGTATTAGGTATCTTCTCTTACAGCGTTTGTTACGGAGTTTGAACCCTTATCGAATTGCAATATTATTTATGCTAAGAAACAGCATTGTTTCTGGAGCGAGCGTAAAACGTCTCCTCAAAGGTGTCTATAAGTTAAGATCAACCAAACCCTATTACTCCCGTACTTGGGTCCCTCAACTTTTTTTAAACTATATTAAAAATTGGTTCCCTTATAGTCACTCATCTTTAGAAAAAATCACTAAGAAACTTTTCATTATACTAGCAATTTGCACTGCTCATAAACTACAAACTCTTCCGTCAATTAAATTGGAAAGCAATATTACTTTTGAAATCGGGGTTTAAATTAGAATAACGGTAGGTAAATTATTAAAAAAAAAAAAAAAAAAACACGCTGCGGGCAGATACCACGCCTATTCTCTTTCTCTCTTCCTACCTTACTTTCAAGAAAATCTGAGCATCTGCCCTGCTACACCCCTCCACACACTATATTTCCAGAACTAAAAATATAAGATCTGAGGGGACAAATAACCTGCTATTTACGTACAAGAAGCCTTACAAAAAGGCCGCACCTCAATCGATCAGCAGGTGGATCAAGTTAACGCTATCAGGGAGCAGCGTTGACACAAGCACACAGCACCTCACGCTCAGGCGAGCGTTGAGACAATTAGAAAAACGGCAGGCTCGACTAACACATCGAACTCATTCTTTCGCTGCTTAAATGTTAGATCCATGGCGGATGAGGGAGATTATGCCAGACCCTGCCAAGACAGGTCTTAATAATAATTGCGTTAACACATCTAATAGTGAATCAATTTATGAATTATACCTAATCATAAAAATAAATATATTCTAATTTATAGTATTAAATAATATTATAATAATAATATCATAAATAAATATTAATATTGTTAAAGTGTACGCAAGCAAGAGAGTGATTAAAAATACACCATTTACAAAATCTGTATTGCGTACATGTTTATCAAAACTTTTTACTCTAAACAACTACCTTTGTAATTAATTATATTGAGGATGAAGCAAAGAAATATAATAAGTAATCAAACGAACTTACCTGAAGTGAAGTTCGATCATTATTATATGAGTTGCTTCATCCGAAGATATAATTACCCACCCTCCCTGACTGCCCAAATAAAAAAGTTTTGAACCGTATACATCTCTAAAAAGAATGAGCAAACTTAAGACGGTGCTGCCAAGGTGATTTATTTTTAAAATAGGGTATATATCTGTGAAATTCGCGGAGTTATCTCGAGTGAATAACGTGACTACCTTTGTAATTAATTATATCTTCGGATGAAGCAACTCATACAATAATGATCGAACTTCACTTCAGGTAAGTTCGTTTGATCACTTATTATTCATCAGAATGACAAGGTCTTTCGATAGGTATTTTTTTAAATGGAATTTGTAACAAAAAATCCTATGTCCCTCATATAGCCGTTTCGACCCACTGTGCGCGTCTGTCAGCGGAATGTATTTCGTAAACCGTAATAGATAGACAGTTGAAATTTTCACATATTTTGTATTTCTATTGCCGCTATAACAACAAATAATAAAAATTAAATTAAATTAAAAAAAATAAATTAAAATATTTCCATCATGGAAATATTTTAATTTAATTTTTTTAACGGAACCCTAAAAGAGCGAGGCCCGACTCGCACTTGGCCGATTCTTTTCGTTCTTTAGTAGCGCGACACACCTTCTAGACTAAGTATTCACATAGAGTACCATATTTACTTTCATAATATGCATTTAGTTATATAAACCTGTTATCTTGACATTACAAGTAGAAACTTCAATTTTATTTTATTATGGTAAATAAAAAAAAACAAACAAAGACATAATCTGAAGTCAGAATTCGAACCCTGAACAATTGGATTCACTCCGTCACCCTCGCCACCACACTAGACACTCTACGGAGAAGTCTGTGAAATAATCGAAGGCATCACGCAAATCATATTTTCGTCGAACTTTTTAACAAACCAATTTTATATCATGTTGCTTAGTCGTTTAGTCAATGACCAATAGATGGCGTTGCTCTTCAACGTAAAGTTTTACGATAAAAGCTTCGTATTTTATTTTTTGGTCGCCGAGTAGTTACAACCTGCTATTTTCAAGCGCCATCAAGGCATTTTTTTTTTTTCCTAACCGAAAAAAAATACATATTATCCTGGCGGATCCGGACACACGTCCAACGCTGGCAATAGCCATCAGTTAACTGGTTAAAAATGGGCGGGTTGTACGATAGTGATGGGACTATATACTTTGCAGTGCTAGGAAAGAGATGGAATCTATAACAGATTCAGGGGGCGGGAATTGAAAAAATCTTTAATAAGTGTTAAATTGATTAAAAAAAATTATGAATGCTAATTATCAAAGAATAGTTCAAACCGCTTTTAGTAAATATTTATATCAACACAAATAAAAAAAATAGCAGGAAAAAAACCTACCGTTTCCGATTAAAACGAAAAAAAAGGAGATTATTGGAGCAAAGTTTGGGAAAACTTTCTATCGAGAATTTTTTTTCCAATCGTGTTTCTACCTCAAAGTAAATTTATATAAGAGACCCAGATTACATATTACTTTGAAATTATTCAAATTGAACTTATAGTTTTCCTCACAAAGCTCACCAAATATCGCCTGTCGCATGCTTTTACCACCTTAACCTCTGGTCGCTTACGGAATATCAATCATTGTTACAATAAGACTTCTGGCGATTGACGGTATTTAGGACGCTCTTACTGCAACAATGCATTTCACCCAATAGCGAGATAATCAGCCCCCCGATTGTTTAAAAATTGCCGATCAAAATCGTATTCATTTGAAGGCATTAGCTTCAAAGTAAAATAAACCATAACCGCATTGAATTAGAGCTCAATTTCGTGTATGCTTTTTTATAAGTTTAGGTATGTACGATACCCTCCATAACTCTCCATGTTAAAATCGGTTGTACTGAATTTGTGACTTTAAATCAAAACAGTCAAGGAATATTTTACTTTGACGCTAATGCCATCAAATGAATACGATTTTGATCGGCAAATTTTAGACAATCGCACCTCAGGGGTGATTGCGATTGTAGCAATCACTTTAAGACAATCCCCATCACGCGCGCCAGTTTGTCCACTCAAAGCGCGTATGTGAGCACGTAGGCTTGTATGAAGCTTTTTCCTTGTCCAGTTTTACCTACGAGTATATACTCATAATAGCTGATGCCCGCGACTTTGTCCGCGTGGATTTAATTTTTAACATCCCGCGGGAACTCTTTGTCACTGTAGTATATAGGCGGTAGACATCATAATGTCTGCATTGCTCATACAGCAAATAGTGGGTAGAAGCAAAACATAGAGGCGCATAAATACGGGCACCACTAGGTGGGGGGACTCAGTCGTGTGTAAGCCACGGACAGAGTAGTACGCAAGTGAAGTGTGTGTGTGCTATTACGTACTATAGAGTACATGTGTACATGTGTACTCTATATTGGCGACGAGTTAAACAAAATGAACCTCACGTAAGTACTTATATTTTATTTTGAATTTTAATATATATAAAGATAAATTTTAATTTTTATCGAAAAGGAAGATGAGATGATTGTGCTGAAAATCTACCAGATTTTCTTAAGTCTAATAAAACTACCCACACAGTGAAATACTTCTTAATTTGTCAAAAAAAAAAGAATCCTACTGTGACAGACTGTCAAGTAGAATTCTTAATTTGTTATTGTTTGCATTAATATATCTACTTACACATCTAATAATATTATGGGGTTAGATTACATGAGGCCCCGTCAGGAGGTTGCATAGTTACAATAAAATTACAATTAATTTCCCTCCAGTAGACCTTCTTTCTACTCACTCTTTAACAATGAATGTTAAAGAGAAGAAAAAATAATATTTTAATAATTACATTTACATTTGCTGTTTTAATGGATTTTAATGAGCCCTAGAGGGTATAGTGTAGTATATTATAACTCTGGAAGTGACGAGGCGCTTGCTGGAAGTGACGATGCGCCAGCTGGAAGTGACGATCCGCGGCTGGAAGTGACGGTCTGCCTGCTGGAAGTGACGATCTACTTGCTGCGTATTGTGCATTACTTGCTTGGGATTCCTGTTCTCCCTGTATTTAGTTACTGAACCTAGTGGCTGACTTGTTCGGCTGTGAATTAATGACGTTCCGGGTTCAAGTCCCGATGTGGGTGAAATTAATGAGCTTTTGATCAATAAATTCTCATTAATAGCCCAAAGATGTGAATGTTGAAGTTTGAATGTGAATTTGGCCTAAGTTAGGACTGAATAAGCAGACAAGCGTGCTGCCTATTCAGGCCCTTCGCCTTATTTACAAAAGAGTGCGTAGTGTTTACGCGCACGCGTGTGCACTGACACCTCTAACGTAGTTGATTAGTTTCTATAGGGAGTTGTTATCGGAGCCATATTTTATTTATTCAATTTTGTTAAAAGAATATTAAAATAAACTCTTACCAACCAGGAAGATAATATTATGTATTGTGTCAAATATAAAGACTTTTCGGAAATTAAATTAAATATATATATGGCTCACTACCATCTCAACATTTAACTGCTATATTGAATCACGTGAATAGTAGTAGCTTTCATGCTAGTTGTGACGTATGGTCAAGTGGTAACGATAGCAATCTCACGCCAATCGAATAAACATAATCTTAGCAACTCAAATATAAAAATATTATAGTTTAACTCGGTTGTTGTCAATATTTCACATTTAATGCTAGTTTGAATTCCTGTTAACTCCCAGGGAGCATAATTGATATAAAAGTTTATTTATACAAAAAATTTGTAAAGTCATATTATTAGAAACCCATATCAATCAATTATTTAATTATTTGGAAGGAATATATTAACAAGTTGCCAGTTGTTTTCTGAAATATAAATCAAGTATCGAAGTTATATAAACATCATTAGATTGCATTAATGAGTTGTAATAGTTTTATATTTTATAAAGTTTTATTATTAATTCATCTCAAATCACAAAATAACATAATTAAAAATAAAAATCTTTATCTAAAACTTCCATATAGAAATGTTTCCATTGCCCTTGTTGTTAATTGTTAAAGAGTGCCCTTGGAGACCACAAACTTTCTTTAGTTAGGTTGAATTTACCACAGTCAAATAAATTCATAAATTCGAAAAAACAAATGGAAATGTGACAGGGGCTACAACAAATTTAGAAATATAATTTTAAAATATTAATCCTAAAGTAAGGGTTGGAAAATGCCTTATCCCAGGGAAACCAGTTTTTCTTCCCGTTCATGATTAACATAAATACAAATTAACAAAATTGGACTGATTTAATGCAGCTCTAAGTTTAAATAATTTCTGCTATTCAGTACTGTCTCTTTTATAGTTTATATGAAAATCTTTCCTACATATTTAAAACATTGTTTATCTTAAGTCCATTAAAATTTAAGAGACGTACGAACTTCAATGTTTGTTAATTTAGCGCGAAAGTAAGCTCTAGCAGATGGTGAATTGCAATGTCCAAAGCATTTTTGACTAATTAGCGCCATGTTTAATGGTTGCGTTATGTTCATCAAAAAAAAAAATTATTGATACAACCTACCCTAATCATGCTCACTATTGTCAGACCGACTGATATTCGTAATACAATACTTATGAACTATTGGCTAGCATATGGTTATAATCAGGACAGCCTAAGGAGTTATCAATTTCTTAGTTAGCTTCTAACTGAGGTACTTATTGTATATTGGGCATATTGAGCTCACAAATTTGGTATCGAGAATTAGTTGGTATATGTGGGCGCAATTGACTTCCGTTTAATTTATATTAATTAATTGGGAGTATTGTTTTGATTTCCGTATCCTTTTATTTTATACTAATTATTTAAAAGTATTGTTTTGACTTCCGTTTCCTTTTATTTATTAAAATTAGTTTAATCAAATTGACATTTGACTTCGACAGCGCGGGTACGCCATTTTGCGCGCCATCTTGAAATATTAGTATAAAAGGGCTGTTTTGACGATACGAATTCAGTCTCTGCCCAGAGACTCAATACGACTAGTAGGTGCTTTCGCATCTAGGTCGTTCTACTTGATTGAGGGTGTGCGACAGCAATTGCTCCCTGCTCTGGTCCATGGCTAATAAATGTAAAAGAGGGGCTTTTGAGGGTACCTTGTTCGAAGAATAAACATCCCAAGTAATGAAATGACCTTTCCACGCTACCTACCCTCGTTGCGCAGCAAATGTGTCTGACTTTGTTGCCGACGAGGATATCTGCTCCGACAGCAGCGGTGGGATTCACCTCTTCCTTTTTTGATCTTAATACTGTTCGATCATTATGTGAGTTAAGGATGGACGAGCGATCATTTTGGGAATTTAATCTTATTTGATTTTTTTTATATCCACTTTTCCAACCTAAACATTTGATGATCACTATGCGTATCCTTTTCCAGGTCTTGTCCAAAACATCCTTCCTTAAGCGCTGGTTGTTTGCCAAGCGTATCCTTTTTCCCGGTCTTAGGGCTATATCCCAGGCGGGTGATGCCATGAAGTGATATGGCTAGATCCAAGGCGGGTGATGCCGATTAGTCCAAAACATCCTTCCTTAAGCGCTAGCTGTTTGCTAAGCGTATCCTTTTCCCGGTCTAAGAGCTATAATCCCAGGTGGGTGATGCCGAATTTTCTAAAACATCCTTCCTTAAGCGCTAGCTGGTTACCAAGTGTATCCTTTTTCCCGGTCTTAGGGCTATATCCCAGGCGGGTGATGCCATGAAGTTGTATGGCTAGATCCAAGGCGGGTGATGCCGAGTTGTCCAAAACATCCTTCCTTAAGCGCTGGCTGTTTGCCAAGCGTATCCTTATTCCCGGTCTTACAGGCTTGAGGCTATATGCCAGATGGGTGATGCCATGAATGTGACATATGGGTAGATTCAGATACTAATCTACAGCGCAGAGAGCGCGCTGGATCAGAATGGCCGTGTGGGCGCAATTGACTTCCGTTTAATTTATATTAATTAATTGGGAGTATTGTTTTGATTTCCGTATCCTTTTATTTTATACTAATTATTTAAAAGTATTGTTTTGACTTCCGTTTCCTTTTATTTATTAAAATTAGTTTAATCAAATTGACATTTGACTTCGACAGCGCGGGTACGCCATTTTGCGCGCCACCTTGAAATATTAGTATAAAAGGGCTGTTTTGACGATACGAATTCAGTCTCTGCCCAGAGACTCAATACGACTAGTAGGTGCTTTCGCATCTAGGTCGTTCTACTTGATTGAGGGTGTGCGACAGCAATTGCTCCCTGCTCTGGTCCATGGCTAATAAATGTAAAAGAGGGGCTTTTGAGGGTACCTTGTTCGAAGAATAAACATCCCAAGTAATGAAATGACCTTTCCACGCTACCTACCCTCGTTGCGCAGCAAATGTGTCTGACTTTGTTGCCGACGAGGATATCTGCTCCGACATATACGAATGATAACAAGGACTCAATGAAAAAAATTTGAGCTTTGTTAAACATAATCTAACCGATTTTAAAGTTATTGGTGTAGTCTCAGAATCTACAAGAGAAGACAAACAATGATTGTAAACAAAGACTGAAGCTGAAGCAGTGCGATTGGTCATCTAGGTTTTACTGAAGATTCACAGTTAAGTATAGTAGTAATAATAGACCACAAGGAGGGTTCGCGAGGAGAACGAGGAAAGGTGCTCTGTAAGTATTGTTTAGATTTTTCCTCCTATCATGGTCAAGCAAAAGAAGAAAAGGAGAAAAGGCAGCTGATAGTCGTGAGTATGTTTACGAGTTTCTAAAAGTCCTCAGCACAAAATCTGGAGAGAATTCTGATGTGTTCCTGAAACGTTGGGTGCAAACTCTGCAGGTAATTCACAAAGGTATGGTAGGGATTTAACATTGCAATCTTAAAACGATCGATGATTGAATATGAGTGGCCTGAAGCTAGAGAAACAGCTAAGGAACGCTGCTATATAAATGTTGACCTGATTCAAACATTAATTTTCAAGTATCACCTGGTAACTTTTAAATACTTTCCCCAAATAGGCAGGACCTTCAGTTAAATCCGTACAAGATTGCTTCGAAGTTTTAAAAAAATCTTCATATTTTATCAACATAATGTAGATTAAGATTTATTCTGATTTTTAGTTTCAGTAAAGGTTTCAAATCATTACCTTAAGTTTTGTTTATCTTGGTAATAATATCAATTCGAAAAGTTCTAATAAGTAATTTAAAGAGACCCTACTACACAAAGTATTAGCAGTAATCTATTAACTTAATTGACGTTTCAAAACGAACATATTTTACATTTACTCTTAGTATTATAAAGAAAATGAGAAATTCGTTATCGTAATAATTATATCCATTTTGGTAGTGAATCCCATTCAAACAGGTAGGTATTTGGATACGGATTTGTCTTGTATAATGACCAGGTCAACAATAATTTGTTGTTCTATTGATTTCATGTGCTTAGATTAAAATTTAATTAGTCGTGGGTTTGAGAAGTTGCGGACCAGTTATTCACACCTCGATTATTTAAAGTAGTTTCGTGGATCTTTATTGAAAGGATATATCCCAGCTCAGTATAGTGGCTAGTATTTGATGTATTCATTGATTGGAATTTGTAAATAGCTACTCGAATCTTTTAACTTCAGAATCAGTCAGTAGACAAATGTCACTGTTAAGCTTCGGATGCATGGTTATAGATGGAAAGTTTTCTTATTCTAATTCTTAGATATTGGAGTAGCACTAATGTAAAAAAAAATGGTAACTGGTGACAATCACTTATTGACATAATTGGCATTGACAAGTTTCTTTGACAAGAGTGACAGGTGTCTACTTAAGTTTCAGTCTGAGAGGCAAGGTTCAATAAGGCGGGATTTTCTCAAAATTGGCGACATTTAAAATAACTTTATTCATTATTTTAACTACGATGTTAAGGGATCTCCATCCTTATATTATAACATTCATTAATCCTTCATTTTACAATACCATTCTGAGACATCTTCTTCATTTACAAATGGTCAATTTTAAAATGATATCAGAAAACATAGGGGGTAATAACTTTACTTTCCGGGTTCAGATTATGACATTTTGTAGCAGTGCAATTGCAGGCATTTATTAGTGATCAGAAAATTCATATTCAATTTCAAAGCCTTTAGTTTTCTCATCTTTCTGAAATATTTTCATTGGTTGAGACCAGGTATTTACTAATCATGTGATCTTTGTTATGAAAAATTCCAGTTCAAAAAAAAAAAGGGAAAGAAAGGAAGGAACTTTCTGGCGACCATGGTTAAGTTAATACCTACTACGAGTATATTCATATTAGTGACTTTGTTAATAAGCCACTGACATGACAAGTAAAAATTATTTAAACAAGGAAGGGATGTAGTATATAGGCGGTAGACATCATAATGTCTGCATTGCTCATACAGCAAATAGTGGGTAGAAGCAAAACATAGAGGCGCATAAATAAGGGCACCACTAGGTGGGGGGACTCAGTCGTGTGTAAGCCACGGACAGAGTAGTACGCAAGTGAAGTGTGTGTGTGCTATTACGTACTATAGAGTACATGTGTACATGTGTACTCTATAGTCACCCTCCAGGTTCTCGACTATACCTATCTAATAAATGACGTCAATCCGTAGCTTTGTCACAGTGTAATTGATGGACAAACCAACAAACAAACACACTTTTGCATTTATAATAATATGTATTAGTAAGGAAGAATTATAAAATATTATTAAATATTAAATACTTACGATAATAAAGGCACTCTAATTAAATTTTAGAGCACAAAAGCTACTATTTTGACTTACATTATGATAGTTAGATGTATTCCCTTGGGGACCTTTTTATAGAAAATAATGAGTACTTTAATCATGTACAATAGTACATAATTGTTATGTATCATCTTTCCTCAAATCTTTCCTCTTAATAATATGAGTTTACATTGTGATGACGACATTCTGCGTGTCATTGCACGTTCTAGTATCATGACATAATTAACTCTGTTAAGAGTTAGAGTTTCATACAATCAGAATTACGAAATGAATACGGGTCAAGTTCGAGCGATTAAACTTTGATTGCTCATTGGCGCGAAGGTCGATCAATTGATTTTAGGCAATTAATTAAATACGCCTTTTGGGGGCCACTGCCTTTTCGATATTAAAAGTGAGATTTTAATTTGTGAGGGAATAATTCATGATGTAATAAAGTAACAACTGATTGAGGTCTCTCCACTGATTTTAAATTGAGGATTTACTCGTATTTTCTAATGAAGATTTGAATGTGACTTTAGGCAGATTCTTGACGTCATTAATTGGATTTGATTTCTATATCAAGATTGATATCTTCTTCTTCTTCTTTATCAACCTATAGACGTCCACTGCTGGACAAAGGTCTCCTGCATGGACTTCCACAGGCTTTGGTCCTGCGCCGCTTGCATCCAGCGGCTCCCTGCGACTCGTTTGATGTCGTCGGTCCACCTAGTGGGGGGTCTACCAACACTGCGTTTCCCGGTGCGGGGTCGCCACTCCAGCACCTTGGGACCCCAACGACCATCAGCTCTTCGAACTATGTGCCCCGCCCATTTCCACTTCAGTTTCGCGACACGCTGAGCTATGTCGGTGACTTTAATTGTGTAAGATTGATATAAATTATGCAGAAAATCATGCTAAGATTAAATACTCATAGATCGGAAGTTTCTAACAAAGTTCCGCTCCAAACGTAAGCTCAAAACAAGCAATGAATGTGTGAGTGCCATGTAATTATTTTCTGTACTGGTACTGTTGATTACGTTTTTGATGGTTATTGTGATGAATTATGACACCCTTTCACAGCGCAGTACGTTATTTTTTTACAATTTTCTACGAGCTCGTCGTACTAACGCGACAAAGTATCGTCGCCTAGGAATATTATGCTTTCGGCTTCCTAAAAATGGCTTATCACCGCGTCGACTACTGCGTTTCTAGGAGTATTTATTCTAAGGGGTCATGTGTGATTATCAAAAAACAATTCTTTGCGGGCTACGTCGAGGGCAAAAGCTAGTAATAATACTAATGCGAAAGTGTTGTTTTGAGGTCAATCTGGAGAGTGACAATTATTTTTCATCCTGGATAATTTAATATATAAAATTATTTTTAAAAAAACGACGCCCGCACCACTACAAAGTATATAATTTATTGTAGATTTTTTTATAACCGCTCAACTGATTTCGATAAAATTTAAATGGGACCACCTGGGAAGTATAATATTCTTTCAAACAAAAAAAGAATTTTACAAATCGGTTCAGGAGTCTTCGAGGAATCGGTGAACATACATAAAAAAAGATTCCGACGAATTGATAACCTCCTCCTCTTTTGAAGTCGGTTAAAAACAAAGGGTTCTCGCAGTAGTAGTAGTAGGTTCTAGTAGTAGGCTTTTGTAGTAAGTATCTACCTTACTACAAGAGGGCGAAGTTGCAGGCAAAAGCTAGTCTCCAAGAAGACAATTAATAAATAAAGTAAGGTCATTGGTACTTAAATGCTAAGATTTGTGTCATTGACGACTGCTGGCTTTATCTCGCTCACGACAGTTTATCAAAACATAATAATATTATTATCACAAAATATGTGAGATCTATCTATATTTTTTTAACATAGTGCTTATTTATAAAATATTTTGTATTAAGTATTGGAACGTAGTTCCTTGTCGCGCGGTACGGAAGGGGGCTAGACGGAAAAAATTAAGGAACCGACACTCGACACATTTTTGAAACCGACACTTTTTTGTTGAATGTGAATTTTGCATTGTATTCGGTATTTTCGCCATACAACACGGCGTCTGCATGGCCTAGCTGTACCGGTTAATAACGGGTGATTTTTTAAGAGCTTGAGAACTTTTTTTTAAAAAAAAACGCATAAAATTTGCAAAATCTCATCGGTTCTTTATTTGAAACGTTAGATTGGTCCATGACATTTACTTTTTGAAGATAATTTCATTTAAATGTTGACCGCGGCTGCGTCTTAGGTGGTCCATTCGGAAAGTCCAATTTTGGGCAACTTTTTCGAGCATTTCGGCCGGAATAGCCCGAATTTCTTCGGAAATGTTGTCTTCCAAAACTGGAATAGTTGCTGGCTTATTTCTGTAGACTTTAGACTTGACGTAGCCCCACAAAAAATAGTCTAAAGGCGTCAAATCGCATGATCTTGGTGGCCAACTTACCGGGCCATTTCTTGAGATGAATTGTTCTCCGAAGTTTTCGCTCAAAATGGCCATAGAATCGCGAGCTGTGTGGCATGTAGCGCCATCTTGTTGAAACCACATGTCAACTAAGTTCAGTTCTTCCATTTTTGGCAACAAAAAGTTTGTTAGCATCGAACGATAGCGATCGCCATTCACCGTAACGTTGCGTCCAACAGCATCTTTGAAAAAATACGGTCCAATGATTCCACCAGCGTACAAACCACACCAAACAGTGCATTTTTCGGGATGCATGGGCAGTTCTTGAACGGCTTCTGGTTGCTCTTCACTCCAAATGCGGCAATTTTGCTTATTTACGTAGCCATTCAACCAGAAATGAGCCTCATCGCTGAACAAAATTTGTCGATAAAAAAGCGGATTTTCTGCCAACTTTTCTAGGGCCCATTCACTGAAAATTCGACGTTGTGGCAGATCGTTCGGCTTCAGTTGTTGCAGGAGCTGTATTTTATACGGTTTTACACCAAGATCTTTGCGTAAAATCTTCCATGTCGTCGAATAACACAAACCCAATTGCTGCGAACGGCGACGAATCGACATTTCACGGTCTTCAGCAACACTCTCAGAAACAGACGCAATATTCTCTTCTGTACGCACTGTACGCATTCGTGTGGTTGGTTTAATGTCCAATAAAGTAAACTGAGTGCGAAACTTGGTCACAATCGCATTAATTGTTTGCTCACTTGGTCGATTATGTAGACCATAAATCGGACGTAAATCGCGAAACACTTTTCGAACCGAACACTGATTTTTGTAATAAAATTCAATTATTTGCAAGCGTTGCTCGTTAGTAAGTCTATTCATTATGAAATGTCAAAGCATACTGAGCATCTTTCTCTTTGACACCTTGTCTGAAATCCCGCGTGATCTGTCAAATACTAATGCATGAAAATCCTAACCTCAAAAAAATCACCCTTTAAAATGTGCTCGCACCTAAGACTGAGTTTCCACGGCGCGGTTCGCACCCGCCCGGCCCGCGAACCGCGCCGTGGAAACTCCAGTCTGAGACCATTCAAATAAACACACATAAGCATAGACATTTCGGTGCAGTTACCGGGAAATAATAAAATTAGAAAGAAAGAAATAAAATTAAAATAATATTATATTTAATTTACATGTAGATAATAATATCTACAAGTAAATTATATATTAAAATAAATTAAAAAACCGGCCAAGTGCGTGTCGGGCCACGCGCAGTGTAGGGTTCCGTAGTTGAAAGTCTCAAATATTATTGCTGACCTAGGACAGTGCTTTTATTTTATTTATGAATATTGAATACATATTGAGTTCCATGGTTTAAATACTATTATATACTACAAAATATGCAACTTACACTTCGTGTAATACCTAACTTATATAAAACAGATATAACTCCTTAACTAATGAACTCTACTTAGCCGTGATAGTTGTCCTTTAAAATTCATTATATATACAACTGCTGTGAATGTTTGGAGTTTACTCCTTAAGAATCGATTTTAGGCGCCCGGTATGAGAAAAATCCGAGCAGTAAAATCAACTTATCAATGACCTCGTTACGTTTTTCACAACGATGCAAATTTCTACCCTAACGTTGAGTAAATAAGGTTGGTTTTCGCTTGAGTTGTCGAATGCCCGCGTTACGTTTTTCACAACGATGCAAATCTACCCTAACGTTGAGTAAATAAGGTTGGTTTTCGTACGGAATCAATCCCCCCGAAGCGAATCGTGCGTCGGAGGCCGGAGCTGACACACACTTTTTTTTCTTGTATTCTTTATACAACCATTTAGCTGGCACAGGGGGGGGGGACACTTGACTCTAATAAAATTTAGCACTTTAAAATATCATATTTCACAAACGGATCCCTGAATTGAAAAATAGTGTTCCCACACCCACAATATTTTTGAAATACCTATCCTATAATTCATCCCCACTTTACATGTAGGGGAGGTACCCTAAAAAAAATTATTTTTCAAAATTTTATTTCACCACTTTGTCGGCGTGATTGATATTTAAATACCCTTGTCAAATTACAGATTTGTAGTACCAATAGTCTCTGAGCTAAACCGCGGACGGACGGACAGACAGACGGACGGACATGGCGAAACTATAAGGGTTCCTTGTTTACTACGGAACCCTAAAAAGTTAAAACATTTACGACTGCACTTAGAAATATTGATAGATAGAATAGATAGAAATTTTATTCACAAAAATGCAGGTACAACATGATTGTAAACAGGAAATCGAGCCTAATACATTTAACCAGGACTGGTGTGTGAATATATTTTATACAATGTCAATATAAGTATAAAACAAAATGTCAATATTAAAAGTTAATACTCATTATTATTACGTTAATATTCATTATTATTACGACACATGAATCATTAACTAATTACATCTACCAATGAGTTTTAAATAATAATTACCTATTCTACCTACTACCACAGCGTACTTTTTTAAATCTACTAAATCATAATCTCATAAAAAAATAAGCTCTGAGAGCGGCTATGTATTAATTATTCTTAATACTAAAACCAATAATTTTCTTTACTGCAAAGAAATATTATTAAAATTAAACATTTGAATAAAATATGCAAAAATATGCGACGATTCGGGCAGTTTTTTTAAATTTTATCAAAATTTTATACTTTTCTTTTAACAGAGTGAAGAAGCTTCAATTAATGGATTTACCTAATAAAGCTATCATTCTTTTGAACGTCTTCTTATCGTTCGGAGACTTTAATTGCGCAGTTAATTAATTAACTAAAGTAATTGTTAGAAAAAATAGTATAGGACGAGTTTTTACTTACTTATTAATTAAAGATATCAGCCGTAGACTGATTTTTATTAAAATTATACTGACTGGGCAATTAAAAGCCGTAAACCGATAATGTTTTATCATAAAGATACAAGCAGGATAAGGCAATTACAGAACAACAGAACAAAAGTTTTTTCTCTCTATTTCGAGAACTGTGCTTTCCCGTAAGTTTCCCGTACTTACCTATAACCTTGGGTAGGATATCACTCACTTAATAATGAAATAATAATTTATATATTTTTTTATTTTATTTATATTATATTTTTTGAATTTCGCAAATATCGTGCTTTACGCTTTCCCGCCATCTAGTCGGCCATTTTTTTTATAATAATAATAATAATCTTTATTTGTAAAACTCAGTACAGCAGAAAACAATGGAATCCTGACCCCTAAACTAGGAAAACCCGTATCTTAGGGCATACTCATGATCGTAAAAGTATTTAAGTGTGCGTGAATCTTATTTATTTATTCTGTACTAAGACGTGTACAAGGACATCTTATTTTTTAAGGGAATCTTATTTTTTGTCAGTGGGTTACCACTTAGCTTGTCGTTGATGCAAGCACAAAATATATAACGCAAGTCCAAACTTAAGGGCACGATCTCCGGGCGCAGTAGGCATTTAGAGCAACCTCAGTCCCCGCGCGGTGAGGTGCGCGTAGGCGCTTTTCAAATGAACTCGCTCACCCCAAATTTTACATCATAGATTAAATAACTTTATTGTACCTAACAGTACAGGGACAGTTGTAAGTTTTAGAAACATTTATTTTATTTTTTATTCATACACTTATAATAAGTAAGTTTGATTGTTATTTTACATATTACGTACATAGGTACATTTACCTACATTTTTTTTTTGTTTTTTTTTTGTTATTTCTTTCAAAGTCGATATCTGGGGTTCCCTGTACTTATAAAATACGTAACCGTTGCCAAAATGTCGGCCATTTTCTCTTTTTTTGTTATTGGGCCGATTTCTTTCAAAATCCATATCTGGGGATCCTTGTACTAATAAAAGCTGTAACCATCGTCAAAATTAGAAAAGTGGTGGCCATATACTTTTTCTTGTTATGGGACTGATTTTTTTCAAAATCGATATCTGAGGATCCCCGTGCTCATAGCAGTGGTAACCGATGTCAAAATTAGAAAAATGGAAAAGTTTTCCCTAACCTATTTGGGACGAAGTTCCTTAGACATTTTTTTGTTATTGGACCGATTTCTTTCAAAATTGATATCTGGGATTCCCAGTGCTAATAAAAAAGGTAACCATCGTCAAAATAAGAAAAAGTGGTGGCCATTTTTTTTTGTTATGGGACCGATTTCTTTCAAAATTGATATCTGGGGTTCCCAGTGCTAATAAAAGAGGTAACCATCGTCAAAATAAGAAAAAGTGGTGGCCATTTTTTTTCTTGTTATGGGACCGATTTCTTTCAAAATTGATATCTGAAAATCCCCGTGCTCATAGTAATGGTAACCGATGTTAAAATAAGAAAAATAGAAATGTTTTCCCCAGCCTATTTGGGACGAAGTTCCTTAGCCATTTTTTTTGTTATTGGACCGATTTATTTCTAACTCGATATCTGGGGTTTCCTGTGCTTATTAAATAGGTAACCATCGCCAAAATAATAAAAAGTGGTGGCCATTTCTTTTTCTTGTTATGGGACCGATTTCTTTCAAAATTGATATCAGAGGATCCCCGTGCTCATAGCAGTGGTAACCGATGTCAAAATTAGAAAAACAGAATAGTTTTTCCTTAACCTGTTTGAGACGAAGTTCCTTGGCCATTTTTTTTGTTATTGGACCGATTATTTTCAAACTCGATATATGGGGTTCCCTGTGCTTATAAAATAGTAACCGTTGCCAAAATGTCGGCCATTTTCTTTTTAGGGTTCCGTACCCAAAGGGTACTAACGGGACCCTATTACTAAGCCTACGCTGTCCGTCCGTCCGTCCGTCCGTCCGTCCGTCTGTCAGCGGGCTGTATCTCGTAAACCGTAATAGATAGACAGATGAAATTTTCACATATTATGTATTTCTATTGCCGCTATAACAACAAATAATAAAAATTAAATTAAATTAAAAAAATTTAATTAAAATGGGTAGGTGGGTAGATGGAAATCTTTTAATTTAATTTTTTTTAACGGAACCCTAAAAGAGCAAGGCCCGACTCGCACTTGGCCGATTTTTTATGTTATTGGACCGATTTCTTTCAAAATCCGTATCTGGGGATCCTTGTACTCATAAAAGTGGTAACAATTGTCCAAGAAAAAGTGGCGGCCATTTTTGCTCTTAATATGGGGCCGATTTCTTTCTATCTTTCTAAATCGATATCTGACGATCTCTGTGCTCATAACAGTGGTAACCATTGTCAAAACTAGAAAAAGTGGCGGCCATTTTATTTTTTCTTGTTATTGGACTGATTTCTTTCAAAATCGATATTTGAAGATCCCTGGGCAAGTTTTGGCAATGGTTACCACTGTTATGACACAGTGGTAACCGTTGCCCGAACAAAAAAAAATGGAAAAGTTTTTCCCCCAACCTATTTGGGACGAAATTCCTTATCGGAATAGCAAAGAATAATAAAAACACCTATTTAATATTTGACAATCTTTATAGTATCAAAAAAAAATTGCCGACACTTTTTCTAATTTTGACGACGGCGACCTCTTTCATGAGCATGATGAATCTCTGATATTGATTTTGAAAGAAATCGGTCCAATAACAAAAATAAATAAAATGACCGAGACTTTTTCTTAATTTGACGATGGATACCTATTTTATTAGCACTGGGAACCCCAAATATCAATTTTGAAAGAAATCGGTACAATAACAAAGAAAAAGAAAATGGCCGCCTTTTTTTCTTATTTTGACGATGGTTACCTCTTTTGATAGCACTGGGAACCCCAGATATCAATTTTGAAAGAAATCGGTCCAATAACAAAGAAAAAGAAAATGTCCGCCTTTTTTTCCTATTTTGTCGATGGTTACCTCTTTTATTAGCACTGGGAACCCCAGATATCAATTTTGAAAGAAATCGGTCCAATAACAAAGAAAAAGAAAATAACCGCCTTTTTTTCTTATTTTGATGATGGTTACCACTTTTATTAGCACTGGGAACCCCAGATATCAATTTTGAAAGAAATCGGTCCAATAACAAAGAAAAAGAAAATAACCGCCTTTTTTTCTTATTTTGATGATGGTTACCACTTTTATTAGCACTGGGAACCCCAGATATCAATTTTGAAAGAAATTGGTCTAATAATAAAAAAAAATGGCCGCCACTTTTCCTTATTTTGACGATGGTTACCTATTTAATAAGCACAGGAAACCCCAAATATCAATTTTGAAAGAAATCGGTACGATAACAAAGAAAAAGAAAATGGCCGCCTTTTTTTCTAATTTTGACGATGGTTACCACTTTTATTAGCACTGGGAACCCCAGATATCAATTTTGAAAGAAATCGGTCCAATAACAAAGAAAAAGAAAATTACCGTCCTTTTTTCTTATTTTGATGATGGTTACCACTTTAATTAGCACTGGGAATCCCAGATATCAATTTTGAAAGAAATTGGTCTAATAACAAAAAAAAAATGGCCGCCACTTTTTCTTATTTTGACGATGGTTACCTATTTAATAAGCACAGGAAACCCCAAATATCAATTTTGAAAGAAATCGGTACAATAACAAAGAAAAAGAAAATGGCCGCCTTTTTTTCTAATTTTGACGATGGTTACCTCTTTTATTAGCACTGGGAACCCCAGATATCAATTTTGAAAGAAATCGGTCCAATATTAAAAATAAATAAAATGGTCGCAACTTGTTCTTATTTTGAAGATGGATACCTATTTTATTAGCACTGGGAACCCCAAATATCAATTTTGAAAGAAATCGGTACAATAACAAAGAAAAAGAAAATGGCCGCCTTTTTTTCTTATTTTGATGATGGTTACCACTTTTATTAGCACTGGGAACCCCAGATATCAATTTTGAAAGAAATTGGTCTAACAAAAAAAAATGGCCGCCACTTTTTCTTATTTTGACGATGGATACCTCTGTTATTAGCACTGGGAACCCCAGATATCAATTTTGAAAGAAATTGGTCCAATAACAAAAAAAAAGTGACCGCCACTTTTTCTTATTTTGCCGATGGATACCTCTTTTATTAGCACTGGGATATCAATTTTGAAAGAAATCGGCCCAATAACAAAATAAAAGAAAATGGCCGCCTTTTTTCCTTATTTTGACGATGGTTACCTCTTTTATTAGCACTGGAACCCCAGATAAAAATTTCGAAAGTTTTCGTAATTTAAATCAAGATATTTTGTTCTTTCTTCCATTTTTATTCCCAATATTTACCTAATTATATTATTCTTATATTACTATAGTTTAACACTATCTATACAATAAGAACTATACAATAAGAATCTAAACCTAAAACCTATCATACTAATATTTACAGATTTATTAATAAATACTAAAAATTACAACAATATTAACACTCTGATTTGATTTAATCTATGATAAATGAATACGGAATGAAAATAATAGGTATCTATGCAATAGTTCGCGTGATCAGCGGGGGATCGTAGCGAGCCAACGAAAGCGATACGTCCTACCTCGATGATACTTTGCGGGCTACTGAAGTGAAGCGCACGAGCCACTTTGTTATATAAAAAGTAAAAACGTCGTGATTAAAAAAATACAAATGTTTTAGAGAAAAAGTAATCAGAAAAGAATCTTCTAAAAGTGTTTGCCTATTTTATGAAATTTGTTATTTTAGTCTAACTTTAATATTCTATGAACACGACCTGAAAAACGATAAAAATTACACTGTTTTCGAAATTATTTTTGATCGGGTGAAGTTGTAAATATAGAGTTTTGAATCACAAAAGAATTAAGAACATATATTAAACTACAACATATATTTTTAACCGATCAAAACAAAGAATATTTCATTGTTTACGATTCAATCAAAAATAGGTCGATGTCGAAGATCCCGCCGTTAACGGCGCCTTAACTTTAATCGCCTGACGTTCAACTGACACTAGTAGTATTTATTTCATTTTTTTAACCAACAAATAGAGAAATAGATAATAACATAATGCGTTTTACTATAATTACTACTGTGTCACTGATAATGTGTTATTGGTCGCTGTTAGCTTACCGGTTCATTAGTCTAAGTCCATTACTTTTACTTTAGACTAATGAAACTTAATTCCTTTGGACCAAACTCCTTAAATAAAGATTTAAAAAAAGTCAGAATCAAATAGATAATAACACAATGCGTTTTACTATAATTACTACTGTGTCACTGATAACGAGTCATTGGTCGCTGATATCTTAGCGGTTCATGAGTCCATTACTTTTAGATTAATGAATCTTAATTCCTTTGGACCAAACTCCTTAAATAAAGATTTAAAAAAAAAGGCAGAATCTAAAAATATATTACCTACATTGAATAATTTGTATAAATATACGCGCGGCGAGTTCAATCATTATCAGGATCCCAGTGAAAGATAAGATTAAATTAAAAAGTGTCGTCGCTAATTCCATTGATTCCCCATTCATAGCAATTCTGATGTTGATACTAGACGGGATTAGTGAGTTAACGAGATATTAATACTGGCGGTGAGATACCGAGCTGGTTGGCTGAGCCAAACGCTAATCACATATTGAGCGCGTTGCTTGTTTGATCCTACTAGGAATTTGATTTTAATTTCAAAGTAGGTACTGGTTAATTATTATAAGCAGTGATAGCCTAGGTTAGGACTGTGGTCTCCTATTCGGGGTGTCGCAGGTTCGATCCCGGGCACCTTTGACTTTTCGGAGTTAAGTGCGTTTAAGCAATTAAATATCACTTGCTTCAACGGTGAAGGAAAACATCGTGAGGAAACCTGCACACCTGAGAGTTCTTCATAGTGTTCTTGAAGGTTTGTGAAGTCCGCCAATTCGCATTGTGCCAGCGTGGTGGACTATGGCCTATAAACCCTTCTCTGAGAGGAGACCTGCTCTCAGTAGTGAGCCGTTGATGGGTTGGTAATGATGATGATGATGATGGTTAATGATTTATCGCAACACGCATAAGATAGGGTTCTACAGTACCTAAGTATATCGTCACACCAGCAACCCATCAAAGGCTCACTATTGAGCGCAGGTCTCCTCTAAGAGAAGGGTTATAGGCTAGTTCACCACGCGGGCCCAATGAAAATTGGTAGACTTCACACACCTTTGAGAACATCACGCAGATAATCTCAGATATGCAGATAAAAGGTAGCCTCACTCACTCTCCAGATCCTCAACTAAACCCATGCAATCACACCGATCCGTAGCTCCGTTGCTGCGTGTGATTGAAGGACAAACCAACAACCAAACAAACAAACTACTCGTCAAATCTCTCACCAATTCAAATAGGTTCATAATCTAGGCACAAATAACATTTCATTTGGCAATTGGGTATTTGAGTGATATATTTTATTTTTAAATAACGTTTCTAAATATTATTTCTCTTTTTTAATTTATCTTTCCTAGTCTAGAAATTATAAGCTGTACCTATTACTGTGACTGTATCTCTCTTTCTATTGAGAAATTTTCTATGGAGCGTGTATTGAGCTGCTGAATTAAGACAACACAATTCACTAGCGCTCCTCTGTCTAACAGGAAACTTTAAAGCTCTATAACTTATTTGTTTTTAGACCGATTTATTTTGTTTTTACAAATGTTATTCTAACACGTTACATTTTCGATTATAAATAATGAATATCAACATTTTGACTACAGTCAAATAGCCAATTATGCACTTTTTTAGCCACGTACTTTAAATTGAAAGAAATCCGCAGGAGAACCAAGGTAACTTGATAAGGCCAGGGTTTACTTGTCATAGGAAAGATAGCGTCAGCGTCGAGTGCGGTTTCAAAAATCCCGCGTAACATTTTGTTTTCCCGGCAAAAATGTCACTCCTATATCACTCACTAGGCCTTTTAACAATATACCAACTATAAGTACAAAAAAGAATCCGTGGTTAGATTTCATTCCAAAAAAAAAATACTTTACGGGAAAAAAATGCTACTATACACAGGATTTTTAGCGGATAGTTTGTACGCATTCGTAGAAAGCTTGTCTTGCCTATTTGTATAATTGAGCTATATATGTATGTAATGTAAGTTATATGTGAACGCTATATTTTCTGCACCTCTGTACAACAGGTAACATTCGAAGAAAACTTATTTTCAACAATTTGCACAGTTATTAAAGCTCTTGAGAGAAAACTCGTTTGCAGCTAATATATTTGTACACAATACTTGCAGAGCTATATTAAAAGCTACGTATGTCGATACGTGTAAACTGCATAGGCCATTAGCAATATTGAATACAACACCCCTAGCATTACGTAAGTTTATGTGATTGTGCCTAATTGCGAATTTTGCAATCATTGAAATGGATGGCTTAACTGAAACGCGATCGTGTAGTAGTGTAGGTACCACCTACTCGTTCCATTATTCTCGAATTTCAACCGATTTTCAGCCTGCCTAGCATGCACGTCGAAGTGATATCTCGCGCAAAGAGAGAGAGAGATATTGTCGATGTAGACTAATTTCTCGTTCGACGAATCCATGTGTGCAACTATGTTAGTGTAGATAGAGATATAATACGAGAAAAGGTGTCGACAAAATTTTCTCGCACGTGCATGCTAGGCGTGCAGGAGTCGTAGTAATTTTATCGCGATTTTACGACATTTCTACAGGTTCTACCGGCAAGTCTATCAATTCTGGGTACAAATCTAGTTAATTCAAATTCAAAATTATTTTTTACTAGCTGATGCCCGCGACTTCGTCGGCATGGATTAAGGTTTTTTTAATTCCCGCGGAAACTCTCTAATTTTCTGGGATAAAAAGTAGCCTATGTATAAATCCAGGGTATAGTCTATCTGCATTCCAAATTTTAGCAAAATCCATCCAGTAGTTTTTGCGTGAAAGAGGAACAAACATACACATAGACACACATACTTTCGCCTTTATAATATCAGTGTGAAGTGTGATGTGATAGTGTGATGTGATGTGATATTTAGACCACCTGTGGCTCTATGGCTCTATCATACGTTAACAATACACACCACTATTTTAGTTCAGGAAGCAGATTATTTTGAGAAGAGCCTACAGTGTTACATATGTAGCTTATCAACATTATAATTACTAGATGATACCCGCGATTTCGTCCGCGTGAATTAAGGTTTTTTAATTCCCGCGGGAACTCTGTAATTATCCGGGATAAAATGTAGCCTATGTGTTACGCAGGCAAAGCCGTCAATGAGAATGCTGATAGGCTTGCAAAAACTGGCGCGGGGGTACGGCAGATAGGGCCCGAACCTGTCTGCGGTATTCCTAAAAGCCTGGTTCAGCTCACCCTGTTAACCTATTGCTACTATGACACGCTAATTCGTTGGCGTAACTTACCAGGACTAAATCATTATAAAGCGCTAGTTAGATCCTTCAATAAGAAGGCTGCCTCTGAGGCACTAGCGCTTAGTAGGAAAAACCTATGCATTCTAGTGCGAGCTTTGACGGGACATTGTGGACTAAACAGACGTTGGTATGTTCAACCTCAAGCTCAAGGGCTCAGATATGCGCAGGCTATGCCTGGAATCGGCGGAAACGCCGTTGCATATTATCTGTTACTGCCCCGCTTTAATGCATAAACGAAGCATCCTTCTAGGGAAACACATCGTGCACCCTGAGGAGGCTACACTCATCCCAGCCAAGAAGATGGTGCTGTTTCTGGGGCAACAAGCATTGGAGAGGAGCTATAAATAGTGGCGAGCGCAATGGACGGTCGACGTGCTTCAGGGCCTCGGGACCTGTATAGCCATGCAACAGAAGAATATAATAGAATAGCCTATGTGTTAATCCTGGGTATGAGCTATCCATTCCTTTCAGCCAAATCGATTCATTCGTTGTGGCGTGACAGAATAACAAACATTCATCTATTCATATCTACATACATCCTCACAAACTTTTACAATGACAATATTAGTAGGAATTAGTAGGATATATTTTTACACATTGAAAAAAAAAAGACGTGAGTGTGTCAGCTCCGACGCACGACTGGAGTTTACGCGCTCGGCTTCCCGAAGCAAAAGCTCTTTCGCACGAAAACCAACCTTATTTACTCAACTTTGGGGTAGAAATTTGCATCGTTGTGAAAAACGTAACGAGGTCACGGCTTCCCTCGGAAAGCTCTTTCGCACGAAAACCAACCTTATTTACTCAACGTTAGGGTAGAAATTTGCATCGTTGTGAAAAACGTAACGAGGTCATTGATAAGTTGATTTTACTGCTCCGATTTTTCTCATACCGGGCGCCTAAAATCGATTCTTAAGGAGTAAACTCCAAAATTTAACCAAAAATAAACTTTTTTTAACTTTAACAGTTAATAATTTACATTAAATTATTAACTGTTTGTGGTTAATTGGTGTATTTTTACGCCGTTCACAGAAATCGGTAGGTATGCATTTAAAGAATTTGAAGAAGAAGATTAACTCTTTCTTTTTGAAGTTTGGTAAGAATAAATTATATTTAAACAATGTAGTGGGACCCTAGAGTGCCGACCCCATAAACAAGCCAGAAGAAAATTAATCATAACAGTACGGATTTTCCTGCCAAAACATAGAATTGTTGTTTTATTGCTTATATACCTATTCTTATTACGCGGCATAGTACGAATGTAAAACAAAGGAAAAAAAATAATTAGTACGAATGTAAAGCAAAGGGAAACAAATTAATTAATGGTAAGAAATGCTATGGTAAAAAAGTTATTAATTTTCCAATTTATTAACAAAGTGTAAATTTGGATTTAATTACTGAATATTTAAATTTATTGGTTTGTTTACAACATCTACCATTGCATTACGGTAGAAGATTTTTTTACGAAATTATAATTTTTTTATTAATTTAAATATACCTATTAAGATATTTTTCGTTTTTTCATTCTTTTCTTGATAGATATAAGACAAAAATGTGTTAAAAGTAGTCGATACTAACAACATTCGATGTTCAAGAGTATGTAGGTCACGCATATAATATAATTATGTATATTATAAAAATGCTAATCACTTTTTTTTTATAGCAACGAAAAAGTAATAAAAAATTCCAAATTCATGATAAAAGATCATTAATCCACGCTCTATCTATAATCTAGATCATATCGGTAAAAAACTTGTAATTTCACCGTTGTAATTTCGCCATTCGTATAGTATAAAGGGTTAATATGGTACTTCTAATAATGTGTTGTAAATGAAACATTCCTTCAATATTTCGTATAGATTTTATTGGAATTTTGGTTAGTAATCCAAATAGTTAAAATACCGATAACCTAATCTATTGAACGTGTGGTATTTTGTAAACGAAATTCTAAAATAGAACTCAATTTTGTAAGTAAATAATAACTGTATAATTATTTTATAAATAATAAAAGGAATAAAATAATAATTAAAGGAAAAATAAACAAAATAACTATCACATTGTGTTATATATTTTTTTCTGTACATAATACATTACTATACACAACAAAATTTTAGATTACTGCAGGAGACACGTTTTAACATAATAGGGAATATGCATGATTTTTTTTTAACTTCTTAAATTAATCATTTACATCTCTATAACATATAAAAAATATAAATAGGTTTGAAAATAGTCAAATAATTTTTCAAAGTGAAATTTAAAACATTGAATAAATTTGAGCCGTTCAAACGCCACCATTTAGCGTGCGCTTTTGATGACGTCATTCGACATGTCCCGTGTTTGTTTACTATAGCGTTTCAGTTACTTCATACTTATTTTCAGTTTTAATTGCTACACAAACCATGGAAGAAGTTAAAAAACCTTCTTACAAGTATTGTATGGTACCTAAATACAAAAAAACACTATTATTAGTACACCCGATAAAGTGTTTTTAGGGTTCCGTACCCAAAGGGTACCAACGGGACCCTATTACTAAGCCTACGCTGTCCATCCGTCCGTCCGTCTGTCAGCGGGCTGTATCTCGTAAACCGTAATAGATAGACAGATGAAATTTTCACATATTATGTATTTCTATTGCCGCTATAACAACAAATAATAAAAATTAAATTAAATTAAAAAAATTGAATTAAAATATTTTCATGGGTACATGGAAATATTTTTATTTAATTTTTTTTAACGGAACCCTAAAAGAGCGAGGCCCGACTCGCACTTGGCCGATTTTTTCGTATTCCACGAGATGCGAAAGTACGAAAAAAAAGTGTAAGAAAATTGTTCATATTTATCGGAATATCGTATTTATCTAATACTTATTTACAAAAAGTATATAAACATATCAAACTTGAGTGAGCTTCAATAACATAATATTACGTATAAATTATCATGATATAGACGTAAATTAGGAGTTTAGGAACACAGATGGTTATTCAAAGGTTATGTTTTGTTTTAAGTATTATTTAAACATATAAGAATAAAAATCTATGTTAAGGACTAAAATATACCATGTAACATAATAATTATCTTGCAGCTTTCACTCCTTTGATCTCTGCGCTCGTAAAATCGAGATTTGATACAAAATATACTGACATCATAAATGCATCTATTTTCGGTAAATTATCCGATTGTGCTTTGACAAAACCAGTTTCTTTCATCGACCTAGATTGACTAAAAATATAAATTCACAAGTAATCACACAGGAATACAGTTTTAAACAATTTTTCTCACAAACACTGTATGAATATCGACGCCTTAAATCAACCGTAACACAAATGACGTCACATTTCGTTTCGACCAATGGCGACGCGTTTTGTAAGTTTGAATTTCCCTCCTTTATTTTTCACTTTCTATATAATATTTTCTAGGTTTAAATAATAACTAAATAAAAAAAATACCTTTTAAGTATAATGTTAAGGCAATAAAGAATCTAGAAAAAAATATTTGAGACAAATTTAAATTTTATGCATATTCCCTATTAGTGAAAGTTTTAAGCTCACTGCGCTCGTATTGATTTTTAACCTGTATTTTCTCATTTATTTTGTTACTAAGGACCTCTAAACTAGTCCGAATATAGTTGGCCTTAAACATCAACTTTAGGTGGTATGAGTAAAATTAACTGCACAAAAACGGTTCCCTATAGGAACGAATTAAAACAGATCCCAGCAGCTCAACTTTTCGGAGTTATGTGCGTTTTCACTTGCTGTAACAGTGAAGGGAAACGTCGCGAAGATACATGATACCCGAGTCTTCTCCAATCTCTATAATGTTCTCATAAGTAAAGTATTCCAATCCGCACTTGGCCAGTAAGGTGGAAAATGACCTAGAGCTTGATAACGATAATATAAAAAACCGATATTTTTCTCGTAATGAAAAGTTGTTCGTATAATGTCACTATATTTTTTCGGACATGTATTTTTTATGGCAAGTAGGATAATTAAAGATCTTGATAAATACTTATAGACAACTTCTCCAAGTATTGCGAAAAAATAAATTGTCATAATTTAGGTATAAATAATAATATTAGTACACAGTAGGATTTTTTTAATAATTTGTTTCAGTATCATGCTTATGTAGCATATTTGGCACTCGGGGGTTTTCCTCTATCATTTTAAATACTTAAACCTAAAGGTTTTTGCTTGCTTGTTAGTAAGATTTCTATGGATTTTTGCAATATAAATCACATGCTCGAAAAAAGGTGTTCACAAAATATTTATACTGAAATAGGCTTTATACTGAATAACGTTATAATACTGGTATTTTCATAACGTTAAGCTCTGCCTAAACCCTTCTCATTCTGAAAGATAATTTGTGCCCAGAAGTGGGCCGGCGATGGCTTGAGATGATGGTAATAAAATAATAAGGAACGAATTAAACAAAAAATATACATTGGATTGATTTTAAGTATCTACTAGTAAACTGATTTATTTTCTTAAAAGATTTTCTTGCGACGAGGTTGGTCATAGTTTTCTGTAGGTATTCCGTAACGCGATACACTTTGAAACTTTCAATTTCTTATAGTTTGTAGAGTGAGAAACTTTATCTATCAACTTCTAAACACTTTTCGTATTGAACTTTTGTGATGAAGTGACATTTTTTTATGCTCAAACTATTGTGAAGTTGATGCTGCAGAAATGATATAGTTTGTAAGTGATTTGCATTGTAATTAAAATCGTTTATGCGTAGGAAATAGTAAGCAATAGCGTAAGCAGTGATAGCCTAGTGGCTAGGACTGTGGTTTCCTATTCGGGGGGTCCCAGGTTCGATCCCGGGTACGCACCTCTGACTTTTCGGAGTCAAGTGCGTTTAAGCAATTAAATATCACTCGCTTCAACGGTGAAGTAAAACATCGTGAGGAAACCTGCACATCTGAGAGTTCATCATAATGTTCTCGAAGGTGTGTGAAGTCCGCCAATTCGCATTGGGCCAGCGTGGTGGACTATGGCCTATAGCCCCTCTCTGAGAGGAGACCTGTACTCAGTAGTGAGCCGTTGATGGGTTCCTATGATGCGTAGGAAATATACCTTGATTAAGTTTTGTCCTTGGTAAGTTACGTCCACCTTGATTAAGTTTTGTTAAAATTCCTTTAAAGCTTTGATTTTCTGGAGAAAAAGTAAATTATCGTTCTATCTCGAGGAGGTACCTAAGCTATCCTTCTGGGTTCAGCGGTTAAGCAAGCTTTGCATTCAGAAGGTATATTTTTTTTAGATTGCGTTACATAATTTTGTACTTTTGAAAATAGCAACTACCGAGTTCTTGCCAGTTCTTCCCAGGCAGAATTTGCTCTTTGAACTGTTGATAGTCTTTAATTATTTTATAAGAGCCACAGATGGGCCTATATTATGAATTAATAAATAGTTTTGAAATATTGAGGCCGGATTAAATGCTTAAGCATGCTAATGGGTTTATTATGCATAAGCATAATAAACCCATTAGCATTATTATCAAACCATTGCATAATATTTTACCTAAAATCTATGATGATCTTTTATTTTCGCCATACCAATATTTTTCGGTAGGGTAATAAAAACACAAACAAATGTATTAAGTCGATTTTATTACAGAGTTGAAATGTATTTCTTAATGAAAACTTCGCTTGGCAAAGCAATCGGCTCTGCTTCAGGTACAAGATAATGTATTAATTTATTATAATTATACTGATAAGGGCACATAATTTTGTTTTTGTTTTGAAAGGAGCAACTTTTCAGTGTAATCTCCTCGGCGGTGCGTTGAATTGAAGACACTACGTCTTCACTCGTCATAAGAGTCGCAAATTGGGCTAAATGAAATAAATAATTTAAAGTTTGAATTTGAATAATTATGATTTGAACAATTATTCATTGGAGCCCCAATCTTTGGCACTTAGGTATTAGTCTTAATGTACCCGACTCATCTTATATTAAGACAGAATAATTCAATATTTACGTACGAAGCCTTAGAGTGTGTTTGCTCAGACAGTATAACTTAGCCTAGGATTTCATTACAAACAACTTAATTGTAGGCTTGACAGGTAATCAATCTCGTCTTATGTGATTAGTTAATCGCCCCCTTATAGCTGGGTGGAGGTCATTTAGCAATCGCCTTAAGTGCCAAAGACCATTAATTATCACTTAATAGCTGGCAGCGGTGGCGATATGTAAAAAAGTTGATTCGCAAATAAAAATTACCCCACCCACACAAGAATTACCCCACAAGATTTTTGAAACGAAGTTCCTTTTCCGACGGTTTTTGCGGATGGAGGCTAGGCGAAGAAAAGTGTAAGAATTTTCCGTCACGACCCTTGTTGCCTTCGTTTATTACACACATTTCATCATAGTATCATAGCTTTGATGGCGTAGTGGCTAAACGAAGGAGTGAAACTATCGGGGGTTCGAATCCTGACTTCAGATCATGTCTTTGTTCTTTTTTTTAATTTTTGGAACGAAGTTTTATAGAAGAGAAATTCCGAACAAAATATTAGCGGGTTCTTTTTTTTAAATTTTGGAACGAAGCTTTAAAGAACAGAAATTCCAAACGAAATATTTGCGGCAAAATTTATTAACGCCATCTATCTATTGTGGGCAGTTTTTATTAATTAATATGTGGGCAGGGTGAACTTGCTTCAACTTGCTTTATTGTCTGTTTTTTATTTTTTACGACATTGATGGACGATGGCGTTGATTCTGAACTTCGTTCCAACCGAGTGTTCCACGATACTCACGCAATTTTTTTGCGTGAGTATCGTGCTCAAAGCTCAAGCTCAAAACTTGACCAAAATATCTGCCACACCTGTTTATAATATAGCTTTAGCCCTCCGAAGTCATAGAAGTGGCGCTTATACAGTCAATATATTTTATAATAATATTATGTTATGGATAAATGGTTGTAGCTAAGGCATAATCCTAAACTTGATTGAGACGACGAAACACACGTCCTATAATAATTAGATGGAATTGGTCTTGCCTTTATTTAGTACCTATTAACTATTAATATGCAATAAACAACCTATTAATTAACACGTATGATAATATAATGAATAATTCACGATGCAAATTACTTTGTTTCGAAAATGAATAATACCACCATGCAATTATCTCACATATTGAACACAGATCACAGGTAACAGTGCTTTTCACAGTTCATTTAAAGTTAGGAGGAACTGGGAATCGAGATGAAGACTTATGGAGTACTATTAAACGCCTTACTATTAAATTAAAAGACGAGTGATTACTGTGACCCTATTCCCTTGAAAAGCGGAATGTTGGCAGACCCCCATTCGACGAGTCGTTGGATACAAGCGCCACAAAACTGAGGCATGAGAATTCTATGCAAAATCTATGTTCAGATGTGGATGTCTATCAGTTGACAAAGAAGAAGATGAACAGATTTTATAATTCATCATCATCATTAGCAACCCATCAATGGCTCACTACTGAGCACAGGTCTCCTCTCAGAGAAGGGTTATAGGCCATAGTCCACCACGCTGGCCCAATGCGAATTGGTGGACTTCACACACCTTCGAGAACATTATGAAGAACTCTCGGATGTGCAGGTTTCCTCACGATGTTTTCCTTCACCGTTGAAGCAAGTGATAATTATAATAAAAATAAAGTTAATTGCTTAAACGCACTTGATTTTATAATTATGTCAAGCGTAAGCCCCTAAACTAATGATTACAAACAAATTATTGATGATGATTACAAAAAAATAAATAATTATCTTTTTTACTCTCGACATAATTATTATTGTTAGGTACCATAATAGTTGCGACATTTAAATTAAATATAATTAAAGTAGGTATCTGCTTGTGATTTAAAATTAGCTGCGTCTTACTTAGCTCGTATTACCTATTTGATCATTTGAATGATGGCATATTTTGATTGATTTGAATGATAAAGATTAAGAGCTAATCTTCGGGTTGACTAAACTGATTTTGAAAGGAATTTTACAGGCAGATAGAGTCTTTTATAGGCAGATACAAGGTTTTATCTTTTCACTTTTAATCGCAAAAATATTTAGAATTGTAATGGCCTGTTTCACCACTTGCTGATAAAGTGCCTGATATATATCTAACAGATCAAATATATGCTGGATAAATCTGTGTGATAGCTTTTTGAGTTTAACTGCCAGATTTATTTATCAGCTACTTATGAAACAGAAATTTAAATGCTATCCGTAGGATAAGTTGTGGATAGGCTACTGATACCACTTGCTGATAAAAGTCTGAACCTTTATCAGCAAATGGTGAAACAGGCGCTAAAAATGATAAATTGCTGATATTAGAAACAATAAGTTGATATTAGGTTAACAAACCGCTGGATCAATCTTTTGACTCAAAAAGAGCTCGATATATTATTTTTTACAAAAACACACAGGCTACTTTTTATCCCGGGAAATCAATGAGTTGTAACGGGATCTTCACTACATAAATTATTATAAAACAATATTCCCGCCGCGTCTGTCTGTCTGTCTGTTCGCGATAAACTCAAAAACTACTAAACGGATTTTAATGCGGTTTTCACCAATAGATAGGGTGATTCATGACGAAGGTTTAAGTGTAATGTTAAGATTTTGTGTAAATTGGTTGAAATATGACGATAATTGTTGACAATGTCAGAAAAATTTAAGCCGCCCGGTAGCTTTCATCGAAAACGCTGGCTAATCCCAGAGATATAACAAAAAAAATATAATGGTGGTATGGAGGGATCATTCTTTACAAAAAAGTCCGCGATGGCATGTATCTATCTTTTAAGGATAGCTTACTATACCCATTTTAACTTCTGAAAGAATCGTCACATACCATGCGGTAATTGGAAATCTATTAATAATTATAAGAATTACTACACCAGCATACAAACCCTACGTGGTTTTGGCTGAGAGGCATAGGATAGGATAGGATAGGCCTTTTTTTGTATAATAAATATTTAAAATAAAAAAATTTAGACAGATACAGTATTAATCCTTAACAACTTAAATACGTTAGTTACCTTACGCATTTCATGCAAATTACGATAGTCCTTTACACCATACAATTTAAATGAATATCTTAGGAGTTATCGCAAAATAAAAACGATCGCGCGCCAAGATAATGTCAAGCGCACTCCGCGGGTTGCTATACCTACTCGTAATAGCCGAGGGCTTCCGAGCGATACTTCTTTTAAATAAGCCTACGTACTGTTATACAATATGCTGTTCAAGGTATAACTTATGGAACATTCCAAGGAGTTTGCAAAGCATAGGCGTAATATGCTCCACTAGCCGTGCGAAGCCGGGGCGGGTCGCTAGTAATAATATAAATCAATGAGTTGTAACGGGATCTTAATAATATAAATCCCCGCGGACGAAGTTACGAAAACCAGCAAGCAATAATATAATGATAGCGACATTATTTACTGCCATAGTGAAAGCAGGTCTGGTGCCAATTTATGGAACGACAAAATCACGGTTCCATCGCCACTGAGATTCAGGTCGTATTACGAAATATCAGCTCTAGAAATACCTACATCTATTTAGTGGGAAGAAGCATAGAAGCAGTGATAGCCTAGTGGTAACGACTGCGTGGTCTTCTATTCGGGGGGTCGCAGGTTCGATACCGGGTACCTCTGACTTTCGAAGTTAAGTGCGTTTAAAAAATTAAATATCACATGCTTTGACGGTGAAGGAAAACATCGTGAGGAAACCTGCACACCTGAGAGTTCTCCATAATGTTCTCGAAGGTGTGTGAAGTCCGCCAATTCGCATTGGGCCAGCGTGGTGGACTATGCCTATAACCCTTCTCTGAGAGGAGACCTCGCTCAGTAGTGAGCCGATGATGGGTTGATAATGATGATGATGATGATGATGTTTTGGTGGGAAATAAACAAGTGCAAAACTCATCAGAGATATGAGAACTCATTTCAGCAGCAATAAGGCTTGCACATAATATCTCCAAATTTTATATCGATCAAATATAGGGGCAGATAACCGAGGAGACTGTAATCTCTTGGATGTGATAGTCGCATGTTTCAAACAGTTGATAAGGATACGAGTGAGCAGTGGATTTGCAAGATTAGTGATAACTTCATAGACGTCTAGGCATGTACCTACATTAATGTGTGATGCGGGTTGTAACGTTCCCTCAAATATGGTTGAGCGAAGCAACGGCTGGGTCATGCGTCATGCTCGTGAACGGGTGACACCGGCGGGAATGGGACTACTTTCTGTCTGTCGGTCTTAACATGTATTGAATTATAATTAAGTATGCTTTTGCGGAACTTCCCCTCATTGTGGAAACACTGCATACATAGCATAGTATCTCTTGTATTGTAAACTTGTTTTGAAAAGAGCAACCGCCGAGTTTCTTGCTGGTTCTTCTCTGCAGGAAGGACATTCCGAACCAGTGGTAGACTCATCGAGGAGTCAAAAGCACTTGTAAAAAAGTTTATTTGAATAAAATATATTTCTATTCTATTCTATTCTAATGTGTTTATATACAGTTGTTTTCAGTACAGTATTACCTTATCATTCTTCTTCTTCTTCTAATTTATCAACCGATAGACGTCCACTGCTGGACATACGTCTCCTGCATTAACTTTCACAGGCCTCGGTCATGTGCCGCCTGAATCTAGCGGCTCAATGCGACTCGTTTAATGTCTTCGGTCCACCTAGTTGGGGATCTACCAACACTGCGCTTCCCGATGCGGTGTCGCCACTCCAGCACCTTGGGACCCAAACGACAATCTCTTCGAACTATATGCCCCGCCCGTTTCCACTTCAGTTTCGCGACAGTTAGGTGACTTTAGTTCTCCTACTACCATCCTCTTAATCCTGCTAATCTCCTAATAATATCCTCATTTCTGATTTGATTTCATAGGTATACTCCGAGTGTTGAGGCCCACGGCTTGGCCAACGAGTCAAGGCCTGGAACACGAGATATAGGGGCCCATCAGCTATAACCTGAGTCCAGGGTCGCTGCCCAAAGCGGCCTTTGACCGCGGTCAGATCTGGTCTCAAGGTAACTTAATGTTAGGGTTGCACTGACCTTCCTTGCCGCAGTCCTCCTTGTATAGGGTCTGAGATAGTATGAGAGTGGTGGTGTGGTGTATTGTGGGGTTTAGTGTAATGTGAACTTCTCAGACCGCTAGCAGTAGCAGGCAGACGGCCAGTTAGGGCCTGCAGTTGACGCTGGGCTGGCGTGACACTGTACACTCGGCTTGTCACTAGTTAGTTCCAGAATCTTAATAATCACAGACACTTTCGCCGGGCGCGGTAGCGAACAAGGCCGGCGGGTTCCAAAAAGGGTTCTTTGTTACGGATAACACGTTAACGAGAATGCTTATAGCTAGGTCGACACATAGATCGCTCAACGTCGCAACTAAACCGTAAAATAATCTAAATCTAGACACTTAAAAACAGCAAACGGTGCGTTCGCGACCGGAATTTTTGTGAATACGTGTAATTCAGCTGTCAAACGAAAAGGAACTCGCAAATCAACCACGCCCAAAAACGGCGGGAAGTTTAACCTTTCAAGTGTCATCTGTCAGCTTCAATTGCGAGCCAAAGAGGTTGCCAGCGCTATGACCATGGAACTAGGAATTCTGGTGGTACATGGCGCGAACACCGAGCATAACTCTCTCCATCGCCCGCGGAGGCCAAAATTCCTTAGTGTTTCAAGGCCAAAATTTCGTACAGTGCGTTTTGCTACTGATGACTTATGGATCCGAAACATGGTCGCTTACTATGAGCCTCATAAGAAAGCTTTGGGCTCAGCGGGTGACGGATAGAATAGAGATAGCTCTCTCCATCGGAGAGACTCGGAGTAACCCTGCGGGATCAATCACATCAGGAATAAAGAGATCCGTAAGAGAACTTGAGTTAGAGAACTGACAGCTTATTGAGTCGCAAAGGGCTGAAGTACTGTAATGGAGATCTCGCATCGGGAGGTGCTGCATTCATGCGAAAGTAGCAGCCCCAGGCGCACTCCGCATTTTAGGTGTAAAGCTATACAAGTACCTGGCGTCGATCCCTCCAGACGGGTTAAGGTTGATTATACGCGTTTGCCCGCGAAATTCAAATTTAATTTGGTTTTTCGCTATTTGTATACTACGACAAAGTAGGCATATGGCATTCTAATTGCGACGATGGCAGTATATCATCTTCACAGGTTTATATAAAAATCTTTACTTGAAAGTGTCCAGTTTAAGAAATTAGTCAGAATATCGACTAATTTGTGAGTAACTAAAGTCCAACTCGATGGGTAAAAACAACAACAAGCTTTAGCTACAACATCAGACCGTGGATATCATCTAGGATCATAGTACTTGTCAAGACGAATCAAACGAGCCCGAATCGATGGAGTTACATCGTTTTATTACAGAATTCCGATAGCCATCATCCGGCGCCATCATGGAGTCGGTTTTTTAAAAAGAAATTTTTATATTAAACTAGCTGATGCCCGCGACTTCGTCTGCGTGGATTAAGTTTTTAAAATCGCTCGGGAACTCTTTGATTTTCCGGGATAAAAAGTAGCCTATGTCACTCTTCAGGTCCACAACTATACCCATGCAAAAAATCACGTTGATCCGTAGACCTGTTGCGGCGTGATTAAAGGACAAACCAACAAACAAACACACTTTCGCATTTATAATATTAGTAAGAATTATTTCCAAACAGCTTTTATGAACTATTTTTTTATTTATCTTTAGCTTTCCTTCATTTTAATTAAACCTATCTCCACGCGGATGAAGTTTCGGGCGATACTATCATACTATCTATATACCTATATAAAAATCTCGTGTCACGATGTATGTTCGGGATAAACTCGAAAACTGCTGAACCGATATTGATCAAACTTCGTAACTATCTGTAATTTGGTCCAACTTAAAAGATAGGATAGTTTTTATCTTAATCATTGACATCAATATTTGTTATTGCAAATTAAAATATGTTAATTACACGACAGTCACTCATAGTATACACAGTTCGAGATTTAGGTTGCTATGCAACCTAGCAACCTAAATCTAGAACGATGTTAGATTACGAGATAGTCGACTACTTATCTTACTAATCTATATAAATAAAAGAAAGTGGTGTTAGTTACACTATTTATAACTCAAGAACGGATGAACCGATTTGGCTGAAAACTTTTTATCCCGTTCGACCGCGTTTCCGTCATGTCACTATAAAACGTGGTATAACAAAAATGCATCTGACAAAACGCAAATGACAGTGGAATAACAAAACGTAAATTGCAGCTAAACGTAATTTTGTCTTTGGTTAGGTATGGTAAAAATGACAATTATAAAAATGATAGCTAAACGTAATTGATAATATCATCAGTAATATGTTTTCTCTTTGAATCATCATTAACAATGCTGCGAGTAATATTATAAATGCGAAAGTGTGTTTGTTTGTTGGTTTGTCCGTCAATCACGCTGCAACAAAGCTACGGATTGATGTGATTTTTTGGATAGGTATAGTTGAGAATGGAGGGTGACAGGCATCCCGGAAAATCAAAGAGTTCCCGCCTGATTTTAAAAACTAAATCCACGCGAACGAAGTCGCGGGCATCAGCTAGTCCTTACTAATATTATAAATGCGAAAGTGTGTTTGTTTGTTGGTTTGTCCTTCAATCACGCCGCAACAAGCAACGGATTGACTTGATTTTTGCATGGGTATAGTTGAGGACCTGGAGAGTAACATAGGCTACTTTTTATCCCGGAAAATCAAAGAGTTCCCGAGGGATTTTAAAAACTAAATACAAGCGGAAGAAGCGGACGGTCATCAGCTATTATTAAATTATATTAATGACAACTTAATTATGATGACATTTAAACTTAAATTTTTTTATTGTTTTGAAGTAGCACAAAAAAAATCAACTCACCAAAGAATCTGAATTCAGCAATCAAAAACTTTTTGTCTTCGAAACAAAACACGAAACTGTTTTTATTGGTCCGAAACGTAAGTTGGAAATAAGTTTTAAACAGTCGTAATATTGCATAAACCACAAAAACTCTATTGTTTATTTTTAAACTTATGCAACGTCAACTTTTTCTTAATTTCCGCGCGTAGAGGCAAAGAACTGTGAACCGTGCATCTACGACGATGGGTTGAAATAGACTGGCGTACCATCTACGGTCGCTGATACCATGGATTAAATTAATATATCTTTTTATTAATAGTAGCATGTCATAAAATTGAATTTTATAGCGTAATTTACATTTTTATCTAAACATTGTCGATGTACATTTTCAATAATAGCGTTTCGCTTGCTTCAAAAAAGAATATGTTCGTACTAAATACTGGGTAAATTTGGGAACTATTTTTATAGCCTAGATATAATAGATAGATTGCCTTAAATACATAAAGAAAATACTTGGTTGTGTATACTAGAAATTGTAGTTTAACATAGTTACTAGTTGTTCGCCCCGAACTGAGACCTCGCGGTAACGGTATCCCATGATTATTCATTCAATCGATACATGATAACCAAAACTGACATTATTATTATGCCCGTTTTCACCAAACATACCTAAATCATCCCCTAAGTAGGAGTCTCTTAACGTAGGTAGCTCCTAAATACAATCCTAAGTCCTAACATCCGTCCCAATATCCTTTTAGGTGTCCCGTACAGGATCGTGATAAATAAGTTGACAGAAAACATCAATCACCTAACTTATAGGTAGCCCGTAAAGGTTAGGGAACGTTAGTGAAAACATTGAATTATTATGTAGGTACTAACGAGTGAAACCGGGTTACGGGCATCTGTACAAATCGTCATCTATCGACGCGAATAGAAAATATACAATATTTAACTAAAATTTAACTAAAAAATAATTTTAATTGAATAATATGGTACAAAAAAAATTACAATACAATTATTGTATTATAATAAGTAACTAAATAATAATGGTCGACGCAAAACTGTTTTTGGGATAGGTCGTTAGTCGTAACTCGTAGTTCCATGGGAATAGTTACTGACTGCGCCATCTATTAGCATTATTGTGAAGCTATGTTGATGCTATATGAATTACTGATGTACATTAAAAATTAAATAATCTCGTTTCTTTATAATATTCATATAATTTTAGTATTTGTTGTTCAAGTACAGGATATAAGTGACCTAAAAACATAAAATCAGTTTGAAAATCCATAGCGGATTTTCTTAGGGAGCGTCTTCAAGCGAGCGTATAAAATCGCCACTTTGAAAGCCCCCCATTTCGTCAATTTTAAGGGAAAAATTAAAAAAAAAATATTTTTGTACTCAGTTCAAAATTATCTTTAAAATGATACGTAACAATTTTATGTAACGCGATATTTTTTTTTTTACTTCGCATTCGCTTCTATGAGAGCCCCCCTGAAATAAAGATTTTTATAACTTTTTAAGCCATTTTCGGCTGGAGGCCATCGGTTTACATATTATATCTAAATTTGAAGTAATTACGTTCAGTAATTCAAAAGTTATAAGGCTCTGACAGACGGACGGACGGACGGACGGACGGACGGACGGACAAGTGCAAATCGCTCTAGTTAACTCAAAGACCTTCGCTTCGCTCGGTCGATTATAATCCTTACTATACTAATATTTATAAATGCGAAATTGTGTTTGTTTGTTGGTTTGTCCTTTAATCACGCTGCAACAGGGCTACGGATCGATGTGATTTTTTGCATGGGTATAGTTGAGGACCTGGAGAGTGACATAGGCTACTTTTTATCCCGGTAAATCAAAGAGTTCCCGAGGGATTTTAAAAACTAAATCCACGCGGACGAAGTCGCAGGCATCAGCTAGTAAGTAATAAAGTAGGCCTCAAATGTTTAAGGTTACCTTTTTAGGACAATGTTAAATAATTGTTTTTTGCCTCTTCTGGTGTCAAAAGAGCGGGTTCATTTTATATGCAAAGAATCAGCCTGGCTGTTTAGTGTGAAAATACAGCCAATATTTTCGACTCAAAAATAATTGGTTTGTTATTTAAGACTAGATGATTCCCACGACTTTGACTTTGACTTTGTCTTTACGTGGATTAAGGTTTTTGAATTCCCGCGGGAACTCTTTAATTTTTTGGGATAAAATGCGGCCTATGTGTTAATCTTGGGGTTACGAGCTATCTCCCTTTTGACGACCTCCCTGGCTCAGTGGTGAGCGCTGTTGTCTTATAACTGGGAGGTCTCGGGTTCGATTCCCGGCGGGGTCAATTTGGGAATTTTTAATTTCTGAATTGCCTCTGGTCTAGTCTGGTGGGAGGCTTTGGCCGTGGCTAGTTACCACCTTACCGTCAAAGACGTGCCGCCAAGCGATTTAGCGTTCCGGCACGATGACTTCTAGAAACCAATTAGGGGTATGGGTTGAATGTTCACTGCCATACCCCTTCCAAGTTAGCCCGCTACCATCTTAGACTGCATCGTCACTTAAGTACCATCAGGTGAGATCGCAGTCAAGGACTAGCTTGTCATCGAATAAATTAAAAAAAAACTCCATTCCAAATTTCAGGTTCTAAATCGGTTCATTCGTTGTGGCGTGAAGGGAAAACAAACATCCATCCATCCATCCTCACAAACTTTCACATATTTATAATATTAGTAGGATTAGGCCCGCTTGCAGAGACGCCGGGTTAGGTTTAACCCAGGAATAAATTTGTAATTTCGACAGAAGCTTTATACGAAATCTGTCAAAACAGCAGCTGGCCCTGGGTTAAAAGGATAACCCGGCGTTTCTGCAAGCGGGCCTTAGTAGTATAGTAAGGATAGGAAGCAGAATAGTAGGATTATTTTCATTACCATTTAAACGTGGGTCGTCGAATTTCAATTCGTTTATTTTACACTCCTCCACCTCGTGTCGTATTCCCCATTACTGAGGGTCATGACCCCTTCCACCAATAACTTTCTATGGACGATGTCGCGCCATGTGTTTCGGTTCTCTGCGACATGCAGGGCTTCGTAGACCTTGGTGTCGAGAGTGATGCGGATTTGATCCGACCAACGCATCAGGCTGCGTCCCCGAGGTCTCTTTTCCCCCCTAACAGTATGAGAGCAAACAGAATGAATATTATTTTACACACAGTTTGATAATATTAAGCTGTCTAAGTGTTTGATAAGAAAATAAATATCTGCATACCTATTTTATCTCGGGTGGATTGCCAAGACATTGCATTGGTAATAAATTCAAAAATTTAAAACACCCCCGACATGGCACGCATGAAGCACTTAATCGAGTAACCATACGGCAAAAATGCCTTACATAATTTTGGAAAAGAGCTGATACTCTTACACTGCTGGACCGATATTATCTAAACATACCTAAGAACTACCGCAGGGTAACTGGCCTTCAAAAAAACCCCATCGAAATCGGTTCATTCGTTTGAGAACTAAGATGCCACAGACAGACACACACACACAGACAGACATCGAGGTCAAACTTATAACACCCCTCTTTTTGCGTCGGGGGTTAAAAAGAAAACGGGTCTGTGGAACTGAGTTCGGAAATGCTGTTCAAAATATTTATCACTAGCTATCGCCCGCGGCTTCGCTCACGTTAGGTTCGATTTTTCTAACCTCAATTTCACCCACTTAGGGGTTGAATTTTCAAAAATCCTTTCTCAGCGAATGCCAGCGTTATAATAGCTATCTATGACGCCAATTTTCAGCCCAATCCGTCCAGTGATTTGAGCTGTGTGTTGATAAATCAGTCAGTTTTATACATTTAGATTTTTTTATTAGCTTAAGGACCTGTTTCACCACCTTCTGATAAGTGTCGGATAGCTTATTCGCATATTTTGTCTTTGTCACTTGACATAAAGTAAAAGTGAAAAAATTTACGGATAGGCTATCCGACACTTATCAGAAGGTGGTGAAACAAGCCCTAAATTATTGTAATTAATACACGTAGAACTAAGCCATAGTCCAAAATTATGGCCTAGTGTGCATTGGCAGATTTCAAAAACCTTTGAGTAATTTCATGTATAATGGTCCAAGATCCCAGTGCCGCCAGACCTAAGTTATTTTCTCAGCCATGATTTATGTACGATAGAATAGTGTTCGTAAGTCCTTTCAGTGTATGCGTACCTGTTAGCTTGTGCCGACGGCCAATTTCCAGATACCAGGTGCTAAAGGTAGGTAAAAACTAGACTAACTTATCTTAAATTCTCAGGGCTGATTTTCATATATGTTTTAAAGAATATTGTAAAAATTAATAAATTAATACTGCCAGACGCTTACCGCCGGCGGTAACTTTTGCCAGACGCTTTGAAGCTCCCAAAAAAATATATAATTTAAGTTAAGTTATATTCTCAGTTACGATTTTTATACATGATACTCAGGGAACTATTGCAATATTTTCTGTAAGCTGCCAGACCTATTGGAGGGGTCAAACATCCCCCCAGACACACATTAAGCGTCCCCATATGTATGAGCGCTAGAACATGACTCACTCGTTTACTTCTACTACTTTTTAGGGTTCCGTAGTAAACAAGGAACCCTTATAGTTTCGCCATGTCCGTCCGTCTGTCTGTCTGTCTTCATGAAAAAATTCATCCCCACTTTACATGTAGGGGAGGTACCCTAAAAAAATATTTTTCACAATTTTATTTCACGACTTTGTCGGCGTGATCGATATTTATACCCTTGTCAAATTACAGATTTCTAGTACCAATAGTCTCTGAGCTAAACAGCGGACAGACAGACAGACAGACAGACGGACGGACATGGCGAAACTATAAGGGTTCCCTGTTTACTACGGAACCCTAAAAAGTAGTAGAAGTAAACGAGTGAATCATGTTCTAGCGCTCATACATATGGGGACGCTTAATGTGTGTCTGGGGGGATGTTTGACCCCTCCAATAGGTCTGGCAGCTTGCAGATGATATTGCAATAGTTCTCTGAGTATTATGTATAAAAATCATAACTGAGAATATAACTTAACTTAAATTATATATTTTTTTGGGAGCTTCAAAGCGTCTGGCAAAAGTTACCGCCGGCGGTAAGCGTCTGGCAGTATTAATTTATTAATTTTTGCAATATTCTTTAAAACATATATGAAAATCAGCCCTGAGAATTTAAGATAAGTTAATCTAGTTTTTACCTACCTTTAGCACCTGGTATCTGGAAATTGGCCGTCGGCACAAGCTAACAGGTACGCATACACTGAAAGATCTTATGAACACTATTCTATCGTACACAAATCATGGCTGAGAAAATAACTTAGGTCTGGCGGCACTGGGATCTTGCTCTATAAAGGCATGCCGATTTCCTAGCGATGTTTTCTTTCACTTATTTATAGTATCTACTATTAATAGTACTATTTGTATATAGTAACTATGAGCCAAAACGATAATAATAATTTCATAATGAACTGAACAGAGAAAGGCCCTCGAAAGCTTTTTAGCCTGTTAATTAAAGAGCGCAAATTAATTTCAGCCGATAAAATGTCTTTCAAAACTTCATTTAGGTTTTATGATACCGTTTTTTCAGGCGGAATATTATTAAATTTCGTTGGTCTGAAAGACAAACGCGTTCATTACGGGATTGGAATTTTTGCCATTCAGCGGGGTAACGCAGGCAGCGTTCTGGGCACATTTCCAGTTGCAGTATTTTATCTCTGGTTTGGGAGATATTTTTAACCAACTTCAAAAAAGGAGGTTATCAATTCGACACGTATATGTATGTAATATTTTGGAACTTCGAAATGTCCATATGATAATGTATTAGATTAGGGCTTGTAAAACAATTAGTATACAAAATTTTATAGGTGTAAGTCTGTATGTATGTATGTACGTATGTTTGTCCACGCATTTCTCCGGAACTATTAATTGGATTGTGATCATATTTTTTTTTGCTTATATTTACTTCAACTTAGGGAACAGTAAAGGATTCATCAAAATCGGTTCAGTAGTTTTCAAGATGTGGACACTTTTCCCTTTCCAGTTATTTTTTATTTCGGTGTATTGAAGCCGGTTCAATTTTTCCTAAATTATAGCTTGGTAATAATATTTGCATAAAGTATTTTACTTAGCTGTGGTTGTAGTTTTCACGAAATAAATAACTTATCTACTGTAAGTGCAATAATATATTAACTTTTTTTAAGAATTTTCTTTGTGATGAGGAATAAACGGATTTTTCATTTACTTTTACATATTATTAGATAGGTACATAACCGTATGTGCCTACTTATTTCGTAGAGCGTGAAAGACTATTTTGATTAAGGATATTGGAACAAAATAGAACATTGCATAAGCTCCCAAGTTCACAGATAATACAAAATTTGGAATACAAAAATTGGAATACAAAATTTGTCTATAAATTAATATGCAACGCTTAAAACCTCGCAGGATTTAGTTTATCCCAATTCGAAACTACCAACTTCAGTATCATTACCTAAAACGCACACATTCAATACTGTTTAATTAAGCTTTGCATAAACAACTGTAACCGCAAATTTTGTTAACAACTGCAACAGACTTTCGGGCCATATAGTCTGAGAGCCATTGGTGCAAATTATGCGTGACACGAAAAACCCAAAAGATGAATAAATGCCTAGCTTTTAAGGATTGACAGATGATCGAGGGCCCCGAAGATCAACCATTTCGTTGGATGGACGACATCACCAAGTTCGCTCTGCATCGAGAAGAATGGCATGTACATGAGGAGGCCTAAGTTCAGCAATGGATAAGAAGAAGAAAAGGATTGTAGTAAATAGTTATGTCTCTGGAAATTATAATTGATTAACAATTCTTATTAACTTCGCTCATGTTAAGTTCAATTTTCAAACACATAAGTATTTTTTATTTTTATCCCTTTTACCTCTTTAGGGGTTGAATTTTCTAAAATCCTTTCTTAGCAAATGCCTACGTCATAAAAGATATCTGTATGCTAAATTTCAGCCCGATCCGTCCAGTGATTTGAGCTTTGCGTTAATAGACCAGTCAATCAGTCAGTCACCTTTTTCTTTTATTTAATAGAAAAGTCGTAGAATGTAGTAGTAGTAGTTTATTGTTTCAGAAAGAAGAAACTGCTGAGGAGATACAAGCGAAGAAACTCGGCAATTTTTTTTTTCAATAAATTATTTTGTACATTTATTGTGTCTAATAGATTCATTGAAAACAATATGCGAGCTCTTCGACTATTATCAACTGTCTAATTGTAAACTCGATGTAGTTATGTTGAACAAATTGCTAGAGCGTGAAACGGTTAAAGTTTGCAACTAAACAAATGTGGTGGTGGTTTAGAGAAGCAGAGCGAGTGTAATTGGTGCATCTTCTTCTTTGTCAACCGATAGACGTCCACTGCTGGACAAAGGTCTCTTGCATGGACTTCCACAGGCTTCGGTCTTGCGCCGCCTGAATTCAGTGGCTCCCTGCGGCTCGTTTGATGTCGTCGGTCCACCTTGTGGGGGGTCTGCCAACATTGCGCTTCCCGGTGCGAGGTCGCCACTCCAGCACCTTGGGACCCCAACGACCATCAGCTCTTCGAACTATGTGCCCCACCCATTTCCACTTCAGTTCCGCGACTTGCTGAGCTATGTCGGTGACTTTGGTGCATAGCCCCTGTTTATCTATTGGTTTATTGAAGTTAACGACACATTAACAAGAATTTTGAAATTTTTTTGATTGCTAGCTGATGCCCACGGCTTCGTCCGCCTGGATTTAATTTTTAAAAGCCCTCGGGGACTCTTTGATTTTCCGGGTTAAAAAAAGCCTATGTCACTCTCCAGGTCCTCAACTATACCCATGCAAAAAATCACGTCAATCCGCAACAGAGCTGCGGATTGACGTGATTTTTTGCATTTAAGGACAGATCAACAAACAAGCACACTTTCGCATCATACTAATATTATAAATGCGAAAGTGTGTTGGTTTGTTGGTTTGTCCTTCAATCACGCCGTAACAGAGCAACGGATCGACGTGATTTTTTGTAGGTATATTGTGAATAAGTTATTTCAATAAAAACGTTATTTCAGTCTACGCTTAACAATTTCAATACGAATAAAAATACCCGACCCGTTGTTTCATGACGTTTACGAGACACGAGAGGAAATGCAGCTGAATCATCGAGTAGATACTTAGACTCAAAATTAAAATCTAGACAGTGAATGGGGATTGCGCTGAGCAGCAAATTGTTATTTTTTGTAGGCGGCTCATCGCCAATTAGAAGCCTCAATAGCCCAACGGTTAAAGGCGCGGACTGAAAACTGAAAGGTCGCAGGTTCGAATCCCACCCGTTGCACTATTGTCGTACCCACTCCTAACACAAGCTTTCCGCTTATTTGTAGGGGAGAGGAGGATATTAGTCATCTTCAATTTGTATGATATTCTTTAAAAAAAAAAAATTAGGATAATTATTATAAGAAAATTATTAAAAGGTTTAATACTTTATTGCCCTGTTTTTGATAATATGATTTTTTTTAAAAAGCCGATTCATTAAGAAATGAACGCGCTTCTGGTTGTGTTGAATATTTCATAGGAAGGCCCGTTCAAAATTTAGTTATCTTTGATTCTTTGTTTGATTTTGTAAAAAAATGTCTATGAGCCCCTTCTTGTCTTGTAGAACTGTTTATCAGGAGGGAAGCAAGACGAAGTAGGAAGTGATAGCCTAGTGGTTAAGACTGCGGTCTCTTCTTCGCGGCGTCGCAGGTTCGATCCCGAACACGCACCTCTGACTTTTCGGAGCTATGTGCGTTTAAGTAATTTAATATCACATGCTTCATCGGTGAAGGAAAACATCGTGAGGAAACCTGCACGCCTGAGAGTTCATCATAATAATATTCTCAAAGGTGTGTGAAGTCTACCAATTCGCATTGGTCCAGCGGGGTGTACTATGGCCTACGAGTATATAGCCCTCCTCTGAGAGGAGACCTGCGCTCAGTAGTGAGACGTTAGTGGGTTGCTCATGATGATGATGATGTTGAAAACTGTTTATGTACTTCGTCATCATGATACAATTTTTTTGTGAGTCTGTGTACGTACCTATATATTAATTGCGCATGTGGGCGGCGTGAATAGAATAGAATAGACATGTTTTTTATTCAAATAAACTTTTTTACAACTGCTTTTGAATCGTCGATGAGTCTACCACTGGTTCAGAATGCCCTTCCTGCCGAGAAGAACCAGCAAGAAACTCGTGATACTCAAAAGGTATAAAATGACTATTTAATTAATAAGTACTTTAGGTAACTCAATGAAAATCACTCGCTAACGGTCGCTCCTTGAAGTTTGCTCGTTGGAAAATACCTACGAATTTGTCACTAAGAAGCGTTTCCACTCTGCATTGAAATGAGGTATCAAGAGTAACTCGTACCAACGCACAGGAGTACAACCGAGGCTCAAGAGTTCATGCCTTGGATCTATACTTGTCGGGAAGTCTTCACTTTTATGAACACCTTCGTCCATCTATCTTTACTTTTAGTCCAAATAATGAGACGTAAAAATCGACTGAAAGCACTCATTGATAAGTTCTTTATTGCGTTTTCTCGCTTCAGCACACATACTTTAAAGCTGAATAAATAAATGATTCAGCGCGTTTTAGAACCATTTCAAAAGTGGACGGTAGAGTCAAATGTACAGAAGTTTTTCTATACTAATATTATAAAGAGGAAAGATTTTTTTGTTTGTTTGTTTGTTTGTACCGAATAGGCTCTGTAATTACTGGACCGATTTTAACCATTTTTTCACCAATAGAAAGCTAAGTTATCAAGAAGTAACATAGACTATAATTTATTAGAGATCCTTAAGAAAATTGTAATAATGTAACCCGAAGTAGCAAAATTTTGCCTATAAAATGCATTATTTGGCGTGTGCTGAGAAAACTATTGATGATACATAAAAATTATGTATTACATGATTAAAGTACTCTTTATTCTCTAAAAAAAAGTCCCCGAGGGAATATATTTAACTATCATATTTAAGTCACAATAATAGCTTTTGTGTTCTAAAATTTAATTAGATCGCTTTATTATCGTAGTATAAATTCTTTCCTTACTAATACATAATTATAAACGCTAAAGTGTGTTTGTTTGTTGGTTTGTCCGTCAATCACGCTGCAACAAAGCTACGGATTGACGTGATTTTTTGGATAGGTATAGTTTAGAACCTGGCGGGTGACATCGGCATCCCGGAAAATCAAAGAGATCACACGGACGAAGTCGCGGGCATCAGCTAGTTTTAAATAAAAAGCAAACTAAGCTGTGCAGTGTCTGTCACTGTCTTAACGCAGAACCAAAGAATTCCAAATATCATAAATGCGTGTGTTTCTTTGTTGGTTTGTCCTTCAATCAAGCAACAACGAAGCAAAGGATCGATGTTATATTCGACCGAGCGAAGCGAAGGTCTCTGAGTTTACTAGAGCGATTTGCACTTGTCCGTCCGTCCGTCTGTCAGAGCCTTATAACTTCTGAATTACTGAACGTAATTACTTCAATTTTAGATATGATATGTAAACCGATGGCCTCCAGCCGAAAATGGCTTAAAAAATTATAAAAATCTTTATTTCAGGGGGGCTCCCATACGAAATGGGGGGGCTTTCAAAGTGGAGATTGTATTCGAGGCTAGATCTCTAAGACCACTTTGTTTTAAAACTTGAAACTTACACATAATTTGAGTTATATTCTGTACTTGAACAACAAATACTAAGATTAGATAAATATTATAAAGAAACGAAATTATTTGAGTTTTAATGGGCAACAATGTTTTTAACAAAACTTCACTATACTGTTACTAGATGGCGCTGTCTTTAATATTGTAAATACGCATCCCATCCACGAAAGCAGATGACGATTGACGTCATCAGATTCGGCGCGTTTTAATTACAATATAATATAGTTAAAACTACCTTATGGGAATTATGGGATACCGCGAGGTCTCAGTTCGGGGCGAACCACTAGTTATCATGGGTATAGTTGAATATTTGGAGAGTCACATAGGCCCCTTTTTAGGGTTCCGTACCCAAAGGGTGCCAACGGGACCCTATTACTAAGCCTCCGCTGTCCGTCCGTCTGTCAGCGGCCTATATCACGTAAACCGTAATAGATAGACAGTTGAAATTTTTACATATTTTGTATTTCTGTTGCCGCTATAACAACAAATAATAAAAATTAAATTACCATAAAAAAATTTAATTAAAATATTTCCATGGGTACATGGAAATTTTTTTTAACGGAACCCTAAAAGAGCGAGGTCCGACTCGCACTTGGCCGATTTTTATCCTAAATAAAAAAACAACGTATTCCCACGGGATTTTTAAGAACGCTTTTAAGCTCCACGCGGACGAAGTCGTGGAAAAAACGCTACTATGTTATAAAATAAAATGTTGGATAAGCGTTATTAAAAAAAAATAAGGGTCATATTATCTCGTGCGAACAAGAAAATGCCGAAAAGAAATTTCTGTGTTCTAGAGCTCAACGCATTACGCTAGATTTGCCGTTGTACATAATTAGGTCATTCAACTTCTGCGACGAAGACATGCCGTGGTCTGGTCTTTGTCGTGGCTATAAAATACCCGAGAGCACGTATAATAGAATTAAAATAATGTTTTAAAATTTTTAGCTGACTTCAAATTGCTGTGTAATAGCTAGGGGGAAAAAGTGGAGTGGCAAAAGTACGTAATCGCGTTTTAATAATTTCGTCCCTTTTATTGTAATTTTGTACCTAAACCAGAAAATTCTCGCAACATTTGTTTGTGTGAAAAACGTTTAAATCTTAATTTAATATAAAAAATTCTTTTTAAAAAACTGACTTCAAACGCCCGCGACACTACAAGGTATATAACTTATTGTTGATATTTTAAAAACCGCTCGACTGATTTCGATAAAATTTCAATAGGACCACATAAGAAGTATTCCCTTTCAAACAAAAAAGAATTTTCCAAATCGATTCAGGCGTCTTCGAGTAATCGGTGAATACATAAAAAAAAGATTCCGACGAAACCTCCTTTTTTTGAAGTGTGTTAAATTTTTTTTTGTATCGAATTATGGTTTTCATTACGGACAACGACAGGAAAGAAAAAATTTTAACAACTGTAACCCGATTATGGAAAATTGGATGTAAAATCCTCATATATATTTTGATTTGATGATTTTGTTCGTTTATAAGTAGCAGTGACAGGCTACGGACCATAAAAATGAATAGATTGATTGATTGACACCTAATTTATAAAAAACTCAGTAGTACTGATATATTCTGTAGTATCTGGTACATTAAATATTTGAGTATAGTGAGACCATTTTACATAAAACGGTTCGACCGATTTCGATAAAATTTAAAATAGAAGTTTCCATATCGGTTCGTCTTCAAATAAAATCAGTGAAAAAAAAAAAAAGATACTGACGAATTGAGAACCTCCTCCTTTTTTGAAGTCGGTTAAAAAGCTTCAATGACAGCATGTGCGGAGTGAAAACCAAAATTTCGACGTCTAAAGTCTAGTCTTAAACCCCACCTGCTGCAATATTATCATAACCACAGTAAGGAAAATAAAAATAAAATTAAGTGGCACTCGGGGACTGCCGTGGTAAAGCTATTGCATAGCATTTTTTATCAACTTATGCAATTATAATATTTATGCAATATTTTTTTTGCATAATAAAAATTATGCAAAAAAAAATTAAAAACAAACAAACAAGAAAAGCGCACTGGCACTATTTCGCGAGTGAGATTCGAACCTGCGACATCATACACCATACGGTAAAGAAAGCGGCCGCTCGCCCACTGCGCCAAACAGAGCTACTTGTGAACCTCTAAAATGTGAACGAACTTACTGAACGACGGTGTTAGGTTTATTTTCGTTACGGAATTTCTTGATTCGGTCGCCGCGCTCAAACTGTTTGTCCTAGTTCAAAGATCGCGATAAAAGCTATGCAATAGCTTAAAACCTGCAATGTGCGAATCATAATCATTCACTGTAGGTTCTGTACCCTTTGAGGGTTATATTAATTATAAATGACCAGCTTACTGGCGAAAGGAGATTGGATTGGATTGGGAGAAATTCCATAGAGTTTCTGGCCCAGACGAACTGAAGCGTAGGCCTCAAGCCCACGTTCACGAATCAAACTTGTCATGCTTGTTCTAGTAAACCAGTCTAACAAAAAAGTTCATCAAAGTCAATCAAATAAGGTTGGGAGAAAAAAGATATTCACTTGTATTGCCATGTAACAGTTATTTATAATGTGTAATTGTGAATAATTATATTTTTGATCCCCATCTTCTAAAAATATCGGGTTTACACAGAAAAATACTCTGAAAAATATTAATTAAAATTAAATGATTTCTGAATCTGAACGGTTTTTAAAAATGCCGGGTCAAAATTCGCCAACCTCCTTTTGTAATATATTACTGGAGACGTGAACTTTTGTTGAATTATTGAACTGGAAATTTTTATTTAATTAATTAATATTAAGGGACCATTGCATTGCTAGTGTAGCAGTGCTAGCCTAGTGGTTAGTACTACGGTCTCCTATTCGAGGAGTCGCAGGTTCGATCCCGGCTTTGACTATTAAGTGTTGGTTTAATACTCAAAGGATCCCGGGCACGCACCTCTGACTTTTCTAAGTTGTTGTGCGTTTAAGAAATTAAATATCACAAACTTCAACAGTGAAGGAAAACATCGTGAGGAAACATGCACGCCTGAGAGTTCCACATAATGTTCTCGTAGGTTTGTGAAGTCCGCCAATTCGCATTGGGCCAGCGTGGTGGTCTATGGCCTATAAGCCTAATCTGAGAGGAGACCTGCGCTCAGTAGTGAGCCATTGATGGGTTGCTGATGATGATGATGATGATGAAGGGACCATTGACATTTTTGAATTCAATTTAAATTTCAACTTGTTACCTCAAGCCGTTTCTGAGAAAAAAGACCGTGACACACTGACAGACGGACAATAAAGTGATCCTATATAATGGGTTCCGTTTTTTTGCGGAACCCTTAAAAGGTTGATATTTTAATCAGATTTAGTTTGTTTCGAGACAAACTCTTCTTAATTCCTCGGGGGGATCGGTCGTTTTTCCATCAAATAAAATGCCTACAATGAAACCTTTGTCGTTGGAGTATTATCTCATTAAGTTGAAGTAATTAACAACTTTTCATAACACAATTCAATTTTGCTAGAGGTGGGTGATTTTTCTTAAAAGTTCCGGGTTCAATCCTGGGTAACAGTCATATATTATCTTCAAAGAGGTATCATTCGGCGTTAGATGTAAGGATGCGCGTGAAACACACTCTGAGGTTTCTACGCCACCCACATGCACGTAATCATTATTATTGACGACCTCTTTGGCGCTGTGGTCTTTTAAGCGGGCGATTCCGGGTTTGATTCCCGGCGGGGGCAATTTTAGAATATATATTTTGTGTCTGGTCTAATCAGGCAGGGAATGGTATTTTTTTCGACATTTTGCCCAATTAATCAAAAATTATTATATTTAAAAATCTTAAGAACAAATTGTAGACAATTTAATTATTAATAGCATTGCTACTTAAAGGTCCCTTAAGTATCGCTGTCTCTCTCTGACTCATGCGTTGCATCGGCCTCCATGTGTATTGAATCATTATTTATCATTTATCTTAAATACTATCAACTTTATCAAGATTGTTAAAGAGAGCAATGTTATTAATAATTAAATTGTCTACAATTTGTTTTTAATAAAATTTTTTCTGAAATCAATTTTTCAAAAGTTATTTAAGCATAAATCGGAACATGTCATTAAAATTACTTTTTTATCAGTTTATATTACTTTTTTGTTATTAAAACGGAAAGTAAAGTAAAAGACCCAGTTATTGACACTGCCCTAGTTATTAGGTCAATAAAATTTTCTTAAAAATTTTCTTAAAGGTAAGCGTAATTCTTGTGAGCGCGCGAAATTAACAATTAAAAAAAAGATATAAGCAATGAATTTTTTTTAAATCTCTATTAACAATATTATTAACTATTGTATAGAAAATTAAAAAAAAAATATTACTTAAACATTGTGTTTTTTTTAAATATATTTTTCATGGGTCGAAAGTACCCAAATTTGAGATTTTTCGAACTTTTAAAAATTCATATCTTTAAAAATATTAACTTTATCGTGAAAAGTCATAGGACCTTTTTTATTGGTATTTCAATAAAGAATATAAAATAAAATTGTCCGGTTCAAAAATAACAATTCCTTGCAATTGTTTAAACAATTTCGGTTTAAACAATATGGCACCAGGTGGCGCCCTGGCAACATGCATTTATATAATTAGGAGGGCCATTTGAAGAGGATCGCATAAAAAAATTGAGGTGGAATAGTTTTCGGTACGCATGCGCCGATTCCTCCCGGACTAATGGTATCTACTACTTTGACAAAACTAGAAAACATTGCACCACTGTTACCATAAAATTTAACGTCCAATTCGATTCTAGATGGCGCTGTACGCGTCAAATATTTCATTTGCGTTTTTATTTTATATTTTTGAAAATAAATGTCTTAAAAACAAAAAAAGTTGTATTTCTTGTTTAGATGAGTAAGAATGAAGTGAGTCCGCTAAAAAGTACTACAATTTATGAATATTTAATACTTCATTTCGTGAAAATCCTAACTCGCGCTACTGGAGTTTTTAACCTCTTGAGGTATATAGTCAAGCGAGTCCGCCATACTGTTGGAAGTGTATTCTCTAGTGTGATGCCACTACTGTTTAGATCACTAGCGCTAGTTAGAAGGTCTATAGCACGTGACGTCACGCGCTCGTATTCGGGCAACGCTTCTTGTAACGTGCGCTGCAGACGATCGCCCGCGCGGCTGCGACGGCCCAGCGGCGCACTTTCCTTGGGCAGCCTCTATAAACCTCGCGGTTTTAGTTAACTCGTTAGCTTAGCTCCGGTTTAATATTCGAGCACTTCTATACTATGGCGGCGAGAACACACTCGATTGCCAGTTTTTTGTTTAATTCGCTAACAAAATATTATGATTGAATGCATTATTGAATTTTGAAGTTTTGCTTTTATGTTCATTATATTAACCATCTTCAAAAAAAAATTTTTACCGACTTCAAAGAAGGAGGAGGTTCTCAATTCGTCGGAATCTTTATTTTTATGTAAGTTCACCGATTACCCGAAGACGCCTGAACCGATTTGAAAAATCTTCTTTGGTTTCTAAGGGTATATTTCCCAGGAGGTCCCATTGAAATTCTATAGAAATCGGTCGAGCGGTTTTTAAAATGTCAACAATAAAATGTAACTTTGTAGTGGCGCGGGACGTTTGAAGTCGGTTTTTAAAACGTTTGTTACGTTCCCTCAAATATGGTTGAGCGAAGCAATGGCTGGGTCATGCTTCATGCTCGTGAACGGGTTCCACCGGCGGGATTGGGGGCTACTTTGTGTCTGCCCGTCTTAACATGTGTTGAATTATAATTAGATATAAGTAATTAAGTATGTTGTTGTGGAACTTTGTTGTTGTGGAATTTTGTGGAACTTCCCCTCATTGTGGAAACATTGCATACATAGCATAATATCTATTATATTGTAAACTTGTTTTGAAAAGAGCAACTGCCGAGTTTCTTGCTGGTTCTTCTCGGCAGGAACGGCATTCCGAACCAGTGGTAGGCTCATCGACGATTCAAAATTCTATTCTAATCTATAAAAATATTTTTTTATATTAAATTATTAATTGTTTATTCTAAGATTGAAATAGGTTTTTAACTGAATATTTAAAAATCTCTTTATTTTTCGAAGGTACGCATAATACAAGAGTCAATCAAATCAAACAAAGTTCGAATACTCTTTAGTGTTTTCCAATTGAACATCAAATTCTCGTCAACCTTGATTTATATTTACGTATCGCTGAGGAAAGAGGAAAATATTCAATGGAAATTACTCACTGTTAACATAAACTCTTTCGATTTGCTTTAGCGATGATATCTGACAACGTAAATAAATTGTGTGCGAATCGTACATCATTCTGAAAGCTTATAGGTCAAGAGCCAGTGAACCTATGAATGACTTATTCTAATCACACATACTTAATAATCATGCTATGCTATATTATTACAACGATAAAAATAAAAATCATCCTAAATCATTATGTTGTGATGTGTGTGTCACAATGGCTGTTTCCAACTGTTAATATTTTTGACTCATTATATAAAATTCGAGAAAAGTTATTTAAATCTTGGAAGTCTTGAGTCTTACTTGCTTAACCTTCAGGTAGAAGTAGGTGGGACTTAAGAATTTTCCTTTTTGTCTTTCTACTAAATCCTAAGATAATATATTATTATTGTTATTATAGCTTCTTTTTAAAATTAATTTTGTCTTCTTTGTGAATGCTTTTTGATATCTGTCCAAGTTGTGGTTACTTTTAAGTAATTACTACACTTAGCTAGTATTAAGTTAGACTTAAGTTTTTTTGTTAGTGTATTAGTGTAGGTGATTGTTACTAAACCTAAAAAATAAAATAAACACTTATGTTATAGGATTTATATTAGAAAACTTTGTTAATCTTCGATCTGTACATTTAGCTGTTGTTTAAACTACGTCAACTTAGTAGTCATAGGCTCTCAGTCCATTGATCACCTCATGAAGTCGTATAAATAAATAAAATTGACTACTTACAAAGCTTTCATTTATTTCGCGGTTGCTTATGTCAGATTTGCGACATTTATCGGTTTACTCAGTTGAAGTCCTTGATGATGCCTTGAGAAATCAGATATGAACCAATAATCCCCACTCTATCCCATAGACTATCGTCTACTGAATAAATTAATTTTATTTAAGTATATTTACAATACACTCAGCATTCAATGAGTCGCAACCCGACCCATATAAGTTTGTATTGCGATTCTGGATACCTATCTCCATGGATTTAGAAAAAAACTTGAGAGGTGTCAAGGGACACCCGGATGGAACGCAGTTCCTTTCGATTAATTAATTTGGCATTGTGTTCAACATTTTCACACTACAATATTAGATCTCCGTAGCCTTGTGGTTTCGACAGTCGCCTAACAGCCAAAGGTCGATGGTTCGAATCTCAGCTCGACAGACCGAATTTTCATTCGAACCATCGACCTTTGGCTGTTAGGCGACTGTCGAAACCACAAGGCTACGGAGACCCAATATCGTACCGCGAAAATACCGAACACAATGCCAAATTCACATTCAAAAAAGTGTCGATCCGTCTAGACCCCTTCCGCACCGCGCGATAAGGAACTACGTTCCAATATGTTTGCTTACTGAGTCTCATAAGAAGGCTCGGGGTTACTCAGCGGACGATGTAGGAAGCTCGGAGTATCCCTGCAGGATCAGGGCAAGAAAGATTAGTAGGAGAATCATCAGCGGCTCGGATAACCAACATCGGCTCTTGAGCTACCTAGTTGAAGTGGTAAAGGGCAGGGATTGTAAGAGTCTCCCGAAAGAACGAGTTTCCATCCAAACGAAGATTTTTTAAATTTAAAAATTCATCTCATTTTGTCACACATCGAACTTAACAAATATAAACTGATGAGATATTTTGAGGTCTCTAAACTCGCTTTTGTTTTGAAAAAACAAAAGAGAGGAAAGTGATAAGTGTCTCTAGTGAAAACCTCGATATATCTCACACAATTATATTTGCTTTGATTTCAATATGATACTTATTAAGTTTCTGATCAAATAAACTAACTTTGAGAGAAAAATCGAGTTACGAGATGTACGCGATTTCTTTAATTAACTTCTTTTAAATTAGCTCACATTTACAGCGACCTCATTTGCATTAACGAAGCACTTAACAGAAATAAAAACAAAACACGAAAGCGAACTTCAGTCGAGAACGTTTTTGTGAAAACCATTTTCATATCTATCTCACGTTATGCACAAGGTTGCCAAGAGATGGCGCTGCATTACAGTAGTCCCTTATACAGTATTCCTTACGAGTAGGCATAGACTTTATTATTTACTACCGCGAGTAATCCTCCTAACATAAATTATTTTGTTTTTATTTATACTAGGTACTTTCTCACCAAATGAAAGTTTTATTTTTTGAAGAATATTGTATAAGTCTTGCTGGACTTGACTAATATTCCCATGTGTTAGGAGTTCGACGATAATTATTATAATTATAGAGCTACGGAGCTACTAAACAAACTTTCAGTTTTCAGTTTGCATCTTCCTTCCGTCCTTTGGCCTTGGATCACACAAAAAAGCGTGATCGAAGCCTTTGGCCTATTGAGGCTAGGAACATTATTTTGAACTCCCAGGCGTGCAAGTTTCCTCACAATTGGGTAATTGACTGATATTTTTTATTTATTTAAAATAACGTTTTTAAATAGGTATAATAATAACACAATGCCATTTCTCTATTTTAAATATCCTTTCTAGTCTCGGAATCATAAGCTGTTTTACTGTGACTGTATCTGTCTTTTTCTAAAACGAAATTTTCTATGGAGCGTGTATAGAGCTGCTGAATTGTGACGTCACACTTGAGTAGCGCGCTCTCTGTCTAACAGGAAACTTTAAAATTCTAATAACTTTTATTTGTTTTCGATTATAAATAATTAACATTTTGATTACAGTCAAATACCCAATTATATTATTGTTTAATTTGAGCCTCAATAGCCCAACGGTTAGGGTAAAAGTGGGATAGATGCCCCACTTTTTGTAAGCTGACTATAACTTTTTTTTTTAAAGCACTATTCGAGTGAGTTAACTATTTGTAACAACTATAGTCCTTATACTTACTATCTACTCATATCATTATTCAATGCATACCGTAGATTTGTAGATATTCGGCTCTAAAAAAAACTTATTGTTTGAGGATAGACGCCTACTGTATGGGGTAGTTGCCCCTGGCAAAATTTCTACATGAGTATAGATGCCCTACAATGGGATAGATGCCTCCGTAATAAAAAAAAAATTCGTAGAAAATTAAATAAAATGTTTATTTGCTTTCTTAGTTACAATAATATATTATGAGGTTTTGTTATCCAAATATAGTATGTTATATACTATAATATAGTGATGTTATCCAACTGAAGTAAATGGCACTTTTATAGGAACAAATGGCTCAGTCTTTCAATCATTCTTTGGGTAAACTTAGCAACTTCAACTTAGCAACAACGTCTATTAAAAATTATTTAAAACTTTACAGAACTAAATTTAGGAATAATAAAACTTAAAACAAATCCGTCCCTTAAGACTTCTTTGGGAAAAAACAAAGCTTCCTTCTTAAAAAAAAATAACAGTAATCAAAATTTTCAAATAATCAACAAATATAGAGATACTGTTTACTTTGGCCAGGTTACTTATTCTTTGAATTCACTTTGGCCAGGTTAGCTTTTAGAGCTGCAAGCTTCTTCTTCTTGTGTCCACATCTATTACAGTAATCGTCATATAGAGTGCAATCTTCGTGTAACCAGAGTTTACACATCAGGCACTGAATCCAGTCCGCCGTGGACTTGGTACTTGCATAGTCATCGAAACATTCTCTGCATTGAGTATTTTCTTTATCAGATTCAGTCTGGTCAGAATCTGATTCATCGAACTCTTGTTCACTTTCAGAGCTAAACCTCGGTCTTTTCTTTTTAGGAACTGATTTTTGGTTGTTTTTTCTAGGTTTGTCTGGTGTTTGCTTCTTAGCTTTACCTTTAAACTTAGCTTTCTTAGAGTTAATATGTTCTTCTGAATTTAAAATGGCAGCACCTTGCTTGCCTCTTTTGTATAATGGAACAGGAATTTTCGGGATAGGTGAACATTGGTTAAGATATTTACTTGGAGTTATGACTTCTACAGTTTCAGGCTCCCTATTGATAGTTGACGACGATGGACCAGGCTGGGCTCAACATAATATGAATTCACATCAGCATTAGCGTCGAGTTCCTTTGCCACTGGTTGGTCTTGAGCAAGGTTTCCTTCATCTAGATTTTGAATTTTTGGGACCGGTGAACATTCTTTAAGATAATATTCACCTGGAGTTATGACTTCTATAGTTTCAACATTATGATTCTGAGAAAGGATGGACGGACTGACATTTCCTTTTAAGGGAATAATAATTGCGTCCGCTGCAAGATCTTCATATAGTAGGAACCCGAAATCAGGCTCCCGCTCCCTATTGATAGTTGACGACGATGGACCAGGCTGGGGCTCAACATTATATGAATTCACATCAGCATTAGCGTCGAGTTCCCTTGCTACTGGTTGGTCTTGAGCAAGGTTTCCTTCATCTAGATTTTGAAAGCTGTTATCAGAGATAGCAAAGTAGCTGTCGGGAATAGCAAAAGGATTGTATGGGAAAATACCACATGCACGAAACCCTTTCACAGCATTAGAAGAGGTAGCAGCGCGAGCCCATGCGTTACCTATTAATTTTCCAGAAATGTATCGATTTATTTTTCGATCTTTGTGACTCAACATCCAGTTTTTAGTTTCTGAAGCGAAGTAAGTTTTGAAAGGTTTAAAAAAACTCCGGTCAAGCGGTTGTAAAGCCTGTGTAGTGTGGCTTGGCAAACAGAACAATATGATGTCATTTTCTTGTGCTAATTCTAGTAAATCAATAGCAGTAGTGTGAGATGAATGCCCGTCTAGTATAAGCAAAACCTTACCCTGTGGTTTTATTGGCACGAACTGTTCTTTCAGCCACTTTTGAAAGAGTTCTGAGTTGACGTAGGCAGATTTTTTGTTCATGTACACGTTGGCTCCGGGCGGAAGACCCTCTTGGAACTCTGGTCTTTTATTGACCCCCTTGATAATGACCACCGGAGGAACATAGTTGCCAACAGCGTTACAGCAAGCTATAATTGACATTGTCTCACCTTTTTCGCTAGAAGTGATGGAATTTACTACTTTGGCACCTTTAGTAGCAATAACTTTACCAGGATTATTGTTCATTTGAACTCCAAGCATTATAAATTCGATCAGGTTTATCGATCAAATCATTTTCAGTTAGTACTTTTAGCAACAATTGAAACATTTTGTTTACTTCATCTCGATTTAATCCTTGAGCCCTTGCAATAGACAAACCTTCTGCCTGGCGAATACTGAGTTCTGGGTGTCGTTCAAGAAATGATTTGAGCCAGTGCTGACCAGCCATACGTGTCTCTTTGTTAAAAGAATTTTCCAAACCCAGTTTCTCGGCAAATTCAAAAGCGAGTCTTCTTACATCCTGTCGTGTTGTGGGAAATCCTGCCTTTTCTAATTTTTGTATGTGCGCTACGAGACGTTTCTCGTTGTCAAAGCCCAGTGTGGGATGTGTTCCTGAAAAAGAAGAAATTAATAGGTACAGAAAAAAAAACTGAGGATTCAAAAAGGACAAGTATGAAAAAACAAACTAAGAAGACAGTGCCTAAATTGAATTTGATTAGGGCAATTAATTCCTCTATTACTTACCCAAAGTAAGTTTTTCACAGTTTTTTTTCAGCATATCGCCTCCTCAAAGTTCGAGATGGAATACCATAACGACGAGATATTTCATTTACACCGACTTTGCCTTTATCCATTTCCCCAAAAGCTTTGCAAAGGGCTTCTTCAGACCAAGCAGCACGAACGGGTGCCCCTATTTTCCTTTTATATTTTCCCGGCATTTTGTGGCAATAAAAAATGAAATTAGGTGAAACGCTGCATTATTTTTTACAAGTACAGTGAAGTACGACATGTAAAGGTATAAACAGCTCATAAATAAACTGGAAAGTCAATTTTCCTACTAAGTTGCATATTAACTAGATAGGTACGTTATTTAAAAAAATCTTACCTACAGCCTGAGTACCTGTGAATAAGTCATAGAGGATATATGCCTCTAAGGGCGTCTATACTCAGTCAATAGTGGGGCCTCTATCCTTTTTAGTAGGGATAGACGCCCCAGCAAATAAATAAAAATACTTAAATAATTTCGTAATTTTATAAACACACCATAAATATAAATGATACATACTATTTAAATAACAATACACACTTAAAACTTACCTTCGAAAACGAAAGTTCTGAACACGTCAAAATGTCACTGTCACAAGAATCATGCAAGCGCGATAAAATTTTGCAACGTTTTTTTAACTTAAGCGGCGACACGTGCAGTCCTGTCGAAGCGCGTGCGCGGACTGAGCTATGCGGGGCGAGATCTGTCCGAGGAACTTGGTACTAGAGCGTGAACTTGGTTTTAAATTCTCTTTTTTAAGGTGCGGCGTCTATCCTCCAAGGGCGTCTATCCCACTTTTACCCTAAAGGTGCGGACTAAAAACTGAAAAGTCGCAGGTTCGAATCCCACCCGTTGCACTATTGTCGTACCCACTGCTAACACAAGCTTTCCGCTTATTTGGAGGGGAGAGGAGGATATTAGTCAACTTTAGTTTGACTAATATTCTTTATTAAAAAAAATTGTATGTGGACTAAATTATTCTTATTTTAAATAATTGTGATCTGAGCCTATCCATTAGTAAATACTCGGTAAATATGTAGGTATATATATAAAGTAGAGTAAGTTTAACGTTCTTGTTTGTACAGTAACGTTTGTTTTGACATCGAAGACATTTTCCTTCGTAGAAATTGTATTTGTGTTGTTTTAAGCGTAGCATTTACCACATCAACTAGAGAAATAGGGTGTGACACTATTGTTCTAATTTATACATCTCTTATGAATACCTATGTCACATGCAGTATCTATATATATACAAAAATCTCGTGTCACGATGTCTGTTCGGGATAAACTCGAAAACTACTGAACCGATTTTGATCAAACTTCGTAACTATCTGTAATTTGGTCCAACTTAAAAGTAAGGATAGTTTTTATCTTAAATTATTGACATCAATATTTGTTACTCCAAATGAAATTATGTTAATTATACGACAATCATAATATATACAGTTCGAGATTTAGGTTGCTAGGCAACCTAAATCTCGAACGATATTAGATTGCGAGATAGTCTTAACCCAAATAGACTATACTTAGCTTACTAATCCTTACTAATATTATAAACTAGCTGATGCCCGCGACTTCGTCCGCTTGGATTTAGTTTTTGAAATCCCTCGGGAACTCTTTGATTTTCCGGGATAAAAAGTAGCCTATGTCACTCTCCAGGTCCTCAACTATACCCATGCAAAAAATCACGTCGACCCGTAGCTCTGTTGCGGCGTGATTGTAGGACAAACCAACAAACCAACAAACAAACACACTTTCGCATTATAATTGACCGAGCGAAGCGAGTCTACTAGAGGAAATTTGCACTTGTCCGTCCGTCCGTCTGTCTGTCAGGGCCTTATTACTCTTGAATTACTGAACGTAATTATTTCAAATTTAGATATAAATGTAAACTGATGGCCTTCAGCCGAATATTGCATAAAAAATTATAAAAACCTTTATTTCAGGGGGGCTCTCATAGAAGTGAATGCGAAGGTAAATATTTTTTGTTGCCTTTCGTAGGCTTGCAATATATTTTTTTAAAGACAATTTTGAACAGAGTCCAAAAATATTTTTTTCTTAATTTTTCCCTTAAAATTGACGAAATGGGGGGCTTTCAAAGTGGAGATTTAATACGCTCGCTTGAAGACGCTCTCTAGCAAAATCGGCTATGTATTTTCAAGCTGAACTTATTTTTTATTTCACTTATATCCTGTACTTGAACAACAAATACTAAAATTATATGAATATTATAAAGAAACGAGATTATTTAATTTTTAATGGGCATCAGTAATTTTCACATAGCTTCACAATAATGCTAATAGATGGCGCAGTCATTAATTCTACGATCTATCCCAAAAACAGTTTTGCGTTGACCATTATTATTTGGGTACATAACATATTATTCAATTAAAATTATTCTTTAGTTAAATATCAAACTTCAATAAACCATTAATTACTACATTTTGTATACTTTCTATTCGCGTCGATAGATGACGATTTGTACAGATGCCCGTAACCCGTTTTCACTCGTTAGTACATAATAATTCAATGTTTTCACTAACGTTCCCTAACCTTTACGGGCTACCTATGATAAGTTAGGTGATGATTTCTGTCAACTTCTTTATCACGATCCTGTACGGGACACCTAAAAGGACATTGGGACGGATGTTAGGACATAGGATTGTATTTATGAGCTACCTACGTTAAGAGACTGACTCCTACTTAGGGGATGATTTAGGTATGTTTGGTGAAAACAGGCATAATAGTAATGTCAGTTTTGGTCGTCGTGTATCGATTGAATGAATAATCATAGGATACCGTTACCGCGAGGTCTCAGTTCGGGGCGAACCACTAGTATTAGTATGGATGCGAAAGTGTGTTTGTTCTTTGGTTTGTCCTTCAATTAATCCCCGGACGGACGGACGGACGGACAGACGGACATGCAGCGGAGGCTTAGTAATAGGGTCCCGTTAGCACCCTTTGAGCACGGAACCCAAAAAAATGGATGATTTAGATTATGATTTCGTCTCTATCACGAAAACATAATATTATTATAATATAGCATATACTCTATAAACCACACGCATACCTATTCTCTACCATGCTTTAGAAATGCGAAGGTTACGTGTAAGTACATAATAAAAAGAAGGTATACTTAGTTTACGATAGTTTGATAAATAGTAGACAAAAGAAAACCAATATTGGGTAGGTACCTATTCATTCTGATTAAATTTATTACAACCCACGCGTAAAAAAATGTTGACATAATAATACTATACCAACCGAAAATTATAATGTCTGTCAGTGATTTGATTTCGAAATAATTGCATCTCATTAAACTCTTTTGAACGAAAGTGTAATGTATAGGTGTGGGTAAGCGGAGAATATTATAATTGTGCGCGTACCGCGATGTAGGAGCGCCCGGTGCTCAGTCGTATTCAGACTCTCGGACCGTGCGGTTGTATGAGTGTTAGTATAATATGTTATGTAATGCATACATTACACACACGTTCGTTTATTGGTACTAACGAACCACCACAGAAAGCATAGCACATTTAAGAATATTATGGAGAGCTCTCAGGCTGCAAGGTTTCCTCGCGATCTTTCCCTGCACCGTTAAAGCAAGTGATAGGTATTTAATTGCTTACAACACACTTATCTCAAGCAGTGATATTCTCTAAAATTGATTTCATCAGTGTAACGATAGCAAAGACCTCTGATTGCCTGGTACTCTATTGATGCAGCAAGATCACTTTGAATTCCAATCAGCCCTGCGATTGTCTAAAGTTATTCCATTGATCGTTATCGTATTCGATGACCTTAGCCTCAAAGTACAATAAACCATAACAGCATTGAATTAGAGCTCAATTTCGTGTATGCATTCTTATACGTTTATGCTTCGTTTACGTATGATGTACGATGCAATCCAGAACGCTCCATATTAAAATCGGTTAGACTGAATTTGTGACTTTAAGGCGATACAATCAAGGGAAATTTTATTTTGACGCTTTGTCATCGAATGCGAATACGATCAATTGAATAACCTTTAGACAATCGCGGGGCAGAGGTCATTGCGATCGTTACACAGATGTAATCATTTTTTGAGGATACCACTTAAACTCTTGACTAAAACCACAGTAGAATTATGTAAACAGTACAGAAACTACCTACAAACGTTCGAAACGGCTCACTCACACAAACATGCGCATCGACGAGACCAAATAGCGGTCCTCGCGGTGCTGTCAGTAGTGTCACGGTAATATTATGTATACAGTATTGTAACTCGGCCGTATCTTTGACATAAATGCCTACAGCCGCGCGGTACGTAAACATGCGATAGGGCTGCCCGCCTCCAGCATTTTAATTACATTTGCCTACTTTGTGTTTCCATTTAGTTTTGTGATTGTAAATATACTTTTTTTTATATAAACAAATAAAATACTTTGTGAATTAAATAGGAAGTGTTCAATAAAAATGCGTGTTGTTTTTTGATTGGTAGATTTAATTAAAAAAAACCGGCCAAGTTCGAGTCGGACTCGCACACCGAGGGTATTAATCCAGACATCTTTTTTTCGGGAGATAAAAGGAAATACCTTATCCTTTAAAAATACACACATTTTGTACCTACCTACTAGTAAGTAAAATTATTTTAGAGTCTTACCTTTCAGAGTTTCCAGGTAATTAAAAAAAAGTTATCTCTGGATGCGTTATTGACGAATTCATGCAACCAAAAACAGCACAATATATCCTCCTCGTCATATTAAATATGTACTTGAACTTATTTTTAGTTAAAAAATTGCGCAGTTATTGTTAAAAAACATAACACCGTCCGTTCGTCACTGCGGCACAGTCGCGACTGTCTGCGTACCGAGCGCTTACCGAGTTCAAGGCGCGTAGGCATAGCTCGCGCTTCGTCCGTTTGTATGAAGTTGGAATACTGTATACATAATATTACCGTGGTAGTGTGGACCGCTATTTGGTCTCGTCGATGCGCATGTTTGTGTGAGGGAGCCGTTTCGAACGTTTGTAGGTAGTTTCCGTACTCTATTGCTATCTTTTCTCTGCTAAAATGCAAGCCTGGGATTCCCATCAAGTCCAGCCACCACCCGAATACCAGCCTCCCTTATATCAGTCTTATCCACTAAACCAGTGTTTTCAATCTGTGGGTCGCGACCCCCAAGCCTTACTTAGGGGATCGAGGGTAAAAAAAAGTCAAGTGTTTGTAGGTCCTACACTACAATAAAAAAAATTTGAGCCGTCGTAGGATGCCTGGCAGATGTGAAACATCGACATTATTTTGTAAAAGTAATATGCAGAAAAGAACAGATTGTGATAGGAACTAAATATGTCACTAAGTATACATACCTATAATAATACTACTACTACCCCGACCCCTACCCCGACCCCTACCCCTACCCCTACCCCTACCCCTACCCCTACCCCTACCCCTTACCCCTTAGAGACATTAACGATGAAGTCATTCTCTAATTGGAGCCTATTTCTTTTTTTGTATGTTGTTTTAATGTTCACTATTGTAAAAATATTAAGTCGCATAAATAAGAATTGGCACATGGCATTAACAATTTTAAAGCGTCCGCGTCGCTTGGTAGCTCTGGATACTCCAATTTTCTTTTCATCCAGAAGACATCAATATCTTAGGAATGAAACTCCATTTTCAGCATGCCTTCACATGCTAAATCTATAAGATTTTTTGGAACGTAGTTCCTTATCGCGCGGTACGGAAGGGGGCTAGACGGAAAAAATCGGCCAAGTGCGAGTCGGGCCTCGCTCTTTTAGGGTTCCGTTAAAAAAAAAATAAACAAAAATATTTCCATGTACCCACGGAAATATTTTAATTTATTTTTTTTAATTTAATTTAATTTTTATTATTTGTTGTTATAGCGGCAATAGAAATACATAATATGTGAAAATTTCATCTGTCTATCTATTACGGTTTACGAGATACAGCCCGCTGACAGACGGACGGACGGACGGACGGACGGACGGACGGACGGACAGCGTAGGCTTAGTAATAGGGTCCCGTTGGTACCCTTTGGGTACGGAACCCTAGGAACCGACACTCGACACATTTTTGAAACCGACACTTTTTTGTTGAATGTGAATTTTGCATTGTGTTCGGTATTTTCGCGATACAACACGGCGTCTGCGTGGCCTAGTGGCTCCGGCAGTCGCCTAATAGTTCACAGTCCATGGTTCGAATCCCAGCTCGAGACTGAATTTCCTATTTTCAATTTTATTTTAAATAATTTCTACATGTGGAATTTTTTCCCTAATTTTTTATAACTTAAAAAATTCCACATGTAGAAATTGTTTAAAATAAAATTGAAAATGGAAAATTCGGTATGTCGAGCTAGCATTCGAACCATCGACTGTGAACTATTAGGCGACTGCCGGAGCCACTAGGCTACAGAGACGCCGTGTTGTATCGCGAAAATACCGAACACAATGTAATCGAAAGGAACTACGTTCCATCCGGGTGTCCCTTGACACCTCTTAAGTTTTTCTTTCTTATTCGCGGGGAGATTAAATATTATCCGAAACGCACCTCAAAAGGCAAAACCTACTTGTTTACAGACATCTCGCCATTCCCTTGATTATAAGTCTTTGTATGAATGACAGTAAGATCCTGGGGATCGCCAGAATTTTTTAAATTGTAAAGGGGTCGCGTTTTCAAGAAGATTGAAAAACATTGCACTAACAATCACTGCTTCTTCATCGGATCTTTAAAAAAATGCGCGCATACGAAGTCGCGGCATTAGCTAGTATAGCAATAGGAGCTAGCTTTTATCTCGTGTTACAGTTAATAAGCAAGTGATTGATTGATTGTGTTAGGAGTGCGAGTCAGACAATGTTATTATGTGGGGATATTGAGGGCACGGCTGTAATGAGGTGACGCCGCAGAACAATGCGTATCAAAAAAACAATTAATTCATAGTTGTTACGAGTAACAGGGAATATTTATAAAACCTTCCATTTTTAAGCTATTGCATAGCTTTTATCGCGGGCTTTGAGCGCGGCGACCGAATCAAGAAATTCCGTAACGAAAATAAACCTAACACCGTCGTTTCAGTTCGCCAGACTTCAGCACGGTGTTTGTGTGCGTGCGACTAGAAAATGCTATGCAAAAGCTTTACCGTGGCAGTCCCCGAGTGCCACACGTATTTTTTTTATTTAAATGTTTACTGGTCATATTTAATTTACTAAAACCCAAAATATGCGCTTAATATTCAAAACTGCAAAAACGTACGTCATTGGTTAGAATTAAATATTATAACGTGAAAAACCACAATAATTACAAACAACAATTTTATCTGGCGGAATATGATACTAGGGGTTGAAACCCCTGTTTTTTAAGAATAGAATAGAATAGGATAGTAATGTTTTCAAAAACTTATAAAGTTAGGGGTTCAATAATTGGCCAAAAATAGCTAGCTAGCTATACCTATGTATAATGATGGCACTAATATAAAAAAAAGACGCCAATGCAGATCTCATACGGAAACACCGTGTGACCCTTTGGACAGGACAACGTCTGTCGGGTCAGCTAGTATTTAAAAAAAATACGTGTGGCACTCGGGGACTGCCGCGGTAAAGCTATAGCATAGCATTTTTTATCAACTTCGCATACGTCTAGTCGCACGCACACAAACACCGTGCCGAAGTCGGCCGAACTGAAACGACGTTAGACGATGCACGGCTTTCAACGCCGCACCTATAAATACACATACAACAATACACATACATACATACAATACAAATACACATACAATAATTATTTTCGTTACGGAATTTCTTGATTCGGTCACCGCGCTCAATGCCCGCGATAAAAGCTATGCAATAGCTTAAAAACAGGATAGGTAAGTATAGCCCTTATTCTAGTTGCCTCCTAAGCGTTGCCACAAGCAATAAGGTACACGTGTCTCGGTTCAACTGGTACGTAGTTCTCCCAACTTCAATTTTCCTCGAGTCAAGCGCTACGAACTTCCCGACAGCCGACTGCTCGCACCAAAGGAAATTATACTCCATTTAGCACCTAACTTTAACACAGATCGTTACGTACCGCACCTAGTTATTTATAACTGACTGATACACCGTACAGTCATACAGACTGCATTTAGACCACCATATATACATTTACTAGCTGATTCCCGCGACTGCGTGGATTTAGTTTTTAAAACCCCTCGGGAACTCTTTGATTTTCCGGGATAAAAAGTAGCTCTCCAGGTCCTCAAATATACCCATGCAAAAAATCACGTCAATCTGTAGCCTTGTTGCGGCGTGATTGAAGGACAAACCAACCAACAAACAAACCAACAAACAAACACACTTTCGCATTTATAACATTTGTAAGGATGTTAATCCGTCAATTTGAATATTTCAACAAAAGTTCACTAGTTTCCCTATTCATAAACATAAAATAAATTTTTCTGAGCTGTGTTAAAAGCTAAACAAGTACTTTTAGGAGAGGGCAGACTGGCTACTTTTAGCGGCAGCGATCGCGAGTTTTTATGGCATTTGGCGTTTTTATGGCATCACGTTGGTTATATCACGTTTCGCGCAATTTCGCGATTCTGCGATGGAAAGCCATAAAAATGCGAACGCGTATGAGTCGCGATTTTCGCAATGCAGTCGCAAAAGGCCATAAAAACGCTAAAGGCCATATAAACGCCGCGATCGCTGCCGCTAAAAGTAGCCAGTCTACCCTCTCCCTTTCTCGCAAAAAGGCGTATGCGACGAGCTATTCAGTCGTCGAGGCTTTTTCGTTACCAACTCTAATAGCATTCTGCGAACTTTTCCAAGCATCGTAAATATGACTGTTTAAGTTTTGTACCTGCATCAGTTGTGCTGCGATCTTTCGTGAAGATGTACGCCGTACTGTTCGGGATGTAGCAAGTTATTTACATTAAAATTATTTATTTATAGGTACTTAATTAATAATTAATCATAATAAAAATAAAAATTAAATGATTTATCAGTTGATTGAGAATAATTTTTTTTCATAAATCTTGCTTAGAGTCGGCAAGATTGAAACAGGTCTGTAATTATTAAGGTCGTTTTTATTATTTTTTATTTAGTACTAGCTTTTACAAGCAGTGATTGCCTAGTGGTTAGGACTGCGGTCTCCTTCGAGGTCTTCGTTCGGTTCGAGGGGTTGCAGGTTCGATCAAATCAGGCACGCACCTCTGGCTTTTCTACAAACTTCACCGGTGAAGAAAAACATCGTGAGGAAACCTGCACATCTGGGAGTTCTTCATAATGTTCTCAAAGGTGTGTAAAGTCTGCTAATTTGCATTGGGTCAGCAAGGTGGACTATGGCCTTTATCCCTTCTCTGAGAGGAGACCTGCGCTCAGTAGTGAGCCGTTAATGGGTTGATGAAGATGATAATGACAATATTTATTTTTTTTCAATTTTTTTTAAAGAATTTATCAGCTACGCTGTAGTTGACTAATATCCGCCTATCCCACCAAATAAGCGGAAAGCTTGTCAAAAAAAATAGCTTGTTGAAAATCTGTTCATAGTGGGGTAAATGGGGTAAATACTTATTTACCTAGGTCTGTGAATGACGTGGCCATCGTCCCACCTTAAGCTAACCGACATCAATGATATCACGTTCCAAAGCGCGTGATTCGCGGCAAAATAAACAAAAGGTTCCCGATAGAAGGATTTAAAGCCTTGGACACATAAATACGATGCGCGACAAAAATGTGCTGGTCCTAGGAATTTTATACAGCGTGTAAAGAAATTTCTAGAAGACACTGAAGGATTTATAATGTGCATCCGACAATCTTTGACAATGTATGTTGGAAATGGAGCCCTTACAGTTTTTGATTAAACCACACCAATAGATTTCACCAAAAACACAAGTAAGCGCATTATATCAATTAAATAAGTTTGTATGATTATTTATATCTGTTATTTTCACAGGTGATTCTATATCAAATGCAAATTATGTATATGCATTTGGAAACCTATCCAAATTTTCAATATTTAAATATAGGAATAATTTGTAATACAATGATGAAAGGAGTTCTCACTACGGTGCGTGCGAGAGTTGCGCAATGCAGTATAGCGTTGCGTCGCTACCAAGTACCATTAAATGTTTTGTATATTTCCAAATAAAAGATCATGCTGGATACTTGACGATACCAGCAAGAAAGCACGTCACGTTAAACCTGCGATAACAGCATGGCATCTCAAGGTAGCAGCTCAGTGTGGATGCCTACTTACTGTTTCCTCCCTTAGAGTGCAGAAGGCGCGGAAAACGGCCACTGTCAAACGCTCGGGCAGGGGGAGCGGGAGCCGTCCCTTTGTATAAGTAATATTTGCCTGTCTGCAGAACAATTTTAGTCTATGAAAACCTTATTTGTGTTATTAACTGTGTCTGCGTCAAAAAAAGAATGGCCGCGCCGCTCGACAGGATAATACAAGTTCTAGAAGCTGTATTGGAGTTACACATCGCTGTTGTAACGCGTTGTGTTTGTCTAGGTGTTTAACTGTACCTATTTATATTTTCTACTTTATACTTAATTTTTTGCACTTTTTTATACTTACCTAAGTATGACCACGTTTTACTAAATAAGTTACTAAATAAGAACGACTCATATGTAATTCATCGGTCGAGCTTTACTTGGAAGTTAGATCAAATTTAAATTGCTAATTTATAATGAATTAGTAATAAAGAAAAAGCATTCCTTTGGGCACTAAGCAATAAACATTTAGGATATAATAAACATTTCAATGAAATGGTGCATGTTTCCCATAATGGATTCCACTCAGCCTATGGCAATCATACTTCAACAGGCTTTCTTTTATATGTATCAGTGATTCAATGACTTAAAAATGACTGAAATCTACATTCTGAAACCATTAATAACTCAAATCGCAAAATTTTTAGATAGTACAGTATTGAAAATCATGTACGATTTATAAAAATCCCGTTTAGAAATTCAAACAAAGCAGTAATTAATGCGAACACTGATGTAAATCATAGACTTATTATAATTACTACCGAAGTAAATGCATCGTGAGGGAAATTGTCCGCGCTGTGTAATGGGGGGTATCGCGAACACGGCGCCAACAAAAAAATCGGCCAAGTGCGAGTCGGGTCTCGCTCTTTTAGGGTTCCGTACATATGAACAAATCATTTTTTTAAACCAGATACATATTTAGATATCTTAGTTCTTAGAAAGTACTAAATTAGCATATATATATGGGGAAAAATGCTCCTTTGTTTTGGCCACAACTTACAAACCGCATTATAAATCGGTGATTTCAGTATTTTTTGTTTAAATACACTAAGTTAATAGTACATAATATACCAAAATTTCAAATTCCTAACTAGTTTAGTTTTTGAGATAGACCCCCTAACAAAATTGGTCTAAAACTGACAACTTTGTCGGCCCCCCATTTCTTCATTTTTGTAGCTAAAAAATAAAAATACATAATATATTTAGACTCCACTTAATGAGCTCTAGATAATGCCACCCCACATGCCAGGGTAAAAAAAAATGTGTGTGTGTCAGCTCCGACGCACGACTGGAGTTTACTCCTTAAAACGTCGTAATGCATTCGCGGCGCTCGGACCCGATTGGTACGCGCTCGGCTTCCCGAAGCGAAAGCTCTATCGCATTCGACAACTCAAGCGAAAACCAACCTTATTTACTCAACGTTAGGGTAGAAATTTGCATCGTTGTGAAAAAGGTAACGCGGGCATTCGACAACTCAAGCGAAAACCAACCTTATTTACTCAACATTAGGGTAGAAATTTGCATCGTTGTGAAAAACGTAACGAGGTCATTCATAAGTAGATTTTACTCCTCGAATTTTTCTCATACCGGGCGCCTAAAATCGATTCTTAAGGAGTAAACTCCAATAAAATTTTATTTCGACTCCTTTTCCATGTATGGCCTTTATTTTTTTTAATTTAATTTTATTTTTATTATTTGTTGTTATAGCGGTAATAGAGAAACAAACAACCAATTTATTTCTACCAAAAATCTGCATGTGCACTATACACAATAAAGGGCCTTTGTACGTAGTCATGGGTAAAACTTACCCCCTCCAAGTGGACCTTTAGCATTCTATGCTCTGCTATAGCAAAGCATCTGGAGAAGGTAATTTTAATCCACAATCTAGCTGCAATATAGAAAGGGCTTATGTATAGCCTCAATCTGTAAAAAGAAAGAGAATAACTTAAGAAAAGTGATTTCCTCCTGGATGAAAATTTATAAGAGGATTGTTAACATGCATTAGTAAATAATGAAAAAAATCAGCTAGCTGTAAGTCAAGGGAAAAGTCGTCAGCTGATAAGATTCAGTAGGTGATAGATGCTGCTGCGTCACACCTTTCAAGGTACCAGCTGACAAACTTTCCACTGCGATACAGCAAGCTGAAATTAATTTTCATTCATAGTAGCATATAAACGATCACCAGGTAAATTTTTAGTTGAGAGGAAATCATTGAATATATAATTTTTTTTTCATGTTCAAGCAGCCAGCTGACGTATAATCCACCATGTTATGGTCAGCTGACTTTATTTTTCCTTCAAAATATTAGGTAAACTATAATCTGACGAATTTTCAAATGGGAGGAAATGACTAAAAATCTTTTTTTTTCCTCCATGCTTATGTATAGCCTCAATCTGTAAAAAGAAAGAGAATAACTTAAGAAAAGTGATTTCCTCCTGGATGAAAATTTATAAGAGGATTGTTAACATGCATTAGTAAATAATGAAAAGAATCAGCTAGCTGTAAGTCAAGGGAAAAGTCGTCAGCTGATAAGATTCAGTAAGTCATAGATGCTGCTGCGTCACACTTTCAAGGTACCAGCTGACGAACTTTCCACCGCGATACAGCAAGCTGAAATTAATTTTCATTCATAGTAGCATATAAACGATCACCAGGTAAATTTTTAGTTGAGAGGAAATCATTGAAAATATAATATTTTTTTCATGTTCAAGCAGCCAGCTGAAGTATAATCCACCATGTTATGGTCAGCTGAATTTATTTTTCCTTCAAAATATTAGGTAAACTATAATCTGACAAATTTTCAAATGGGAGGAAATGACTAAAAAACTTTTTTTTTCTCCATGCGTTGGAGGCTGCCACTGCCCGCCCCACCCACGGAGTCGCAGCTGACGGTTGCGAATATTCATAATATAAATCCCTAATGCGTTTCACGAAGTTTTGATTGGGAGGGACTTGGTCATGAAAATCTGTCACTGGCTCCCGGACCATTAGGGTTTACGAGATACATCCCGCTGACAGACGGACGGAAAGCGGAGGCTTAGTAATAGGGTCCCGTTGGCACCCTTTGGTTACGGAACCCTAAAAACGAAACGAGTAGGTATAATGACTGGTCAAGCGCATGTCACTAATAGTCTTTAGGACTGAGTATTCATGCTACTTGCTAGTATAACTTTGGAATAGGTAGCTATTAATGATCAATTTAATAAATTCAATTTCATTTTTTTTATGTTGGCCAACTTGTGGCTCCTATGACAAGTCAGAAATCTACCACCAGTTCAGAATCCTGATTCTGCTGAGAAGAGCCAGCAAGAAACTCAGCAGTTGCTCTTTTCAAAACAAAAATGTTACAAAATTATCTTATGGACAGCTGAAGCAAAGCCGATTAGATCAGAACAGAAATATTTTCCATTCAAATAAACTTTTATAAGTGGTTTCGCGTCTATGAATGAGATACCTAAATAAATTTGCCACTAGTTCGTAATGGTACTTACAATTCAATACATGTTAAGATAGGCACACAGAAAGTAGCCCCATTCCCGCCGGTGGCATCCGTTCACGAGCATGACGCATGATCCAGCCGTTGCGTTGCTTCGCTCAACCATATTTGAGGGCAAATATATACTAAACTAGCTGATTCCCGCGAATTCGTCCGCATGGATTTAGTTTTTAAAAATCCCGCTGGAACTCTTTGATTATCCGAGATGAAAAGTAGCTCTCCCAATCGGAGGACCCACTACTACACCCATTACTATACCCATGTAAAAAATCGCATCAATAGATACGTTGCTCTGTTGCGACGTGATTGAAGGATAAACCAACAAACAAACACACTTTCGCATTTATAATATTATCAGTAATGCAAAATTATAACACAATCTAGACAACCGCAATCAAACATCGTTCGAGATTTAGGTTGCTAGGTTGCCTAGCAAACTAAATCTCGAACTGTATATATGACGGTCGTGTAATTAACATATTTTAATTTGCAATAACAAATATTGATGTCAATAATTAAGATAAAACTATCCTTTTTTTTTTAAGTTGGACCAAATTACAAATAGTTACGAAGTTTGATCAAAATCGGTTCAGCAGTTTTCGAGTTTATCTCGAACATACATCGTGACACGAGATTTTTATATATATAAGATACATAAATAGGTACTAGGTACTCGAATCACACGCGTTGCGGCATGCCGCCGATAAAGTCAAGTTTATAAATTGATTGTACTACAAAGATAAATCATTTCGCTGAAGGAAAACAACAATTAAACAGCTTGTAGATTAATACAGTATGTCGTCGCGGACTTTTTCACAGACTTTTTTGAGCTCTACAACTTTCCTACTTATAATGGGATATTATTATATTATTACATAATAATATGTACCTAAGTTATAGCCTATGTTGACCCTGAAGGTACATTCTATATTTTGAAAATAATTAAGTCTTGTGGTGTCGTGGGACACCAGATATGAACGAAGTTATTTTTATAAAAATATTAAGTTCTATTCGAGGTATAAAGAAAATAATTCGGGTATACATTTTTTATCATGATTTTTTTATCGATAAAAATCAAGGAATCAGGGAAGCCTAAATATCGATTTTATAAAATATTAAAATTAAAGAAATAATTTTATAAAATAAAAATAGAAAATTCAGTCTGTCGAGCTGGGATTCGAACCATCGACCTTGATGCAACTGTAGAAACCACAAGGCTACGGAGATCTGATATTGTAGTGTGAAAATATTGAACACAATGCCAAATTCACATTCAAAAAAGTGTCGGTTCAATTTAGTCTTAATTTTTTCCGTCTAGCTCCCTTTCGCATCGCGCGATAAGGAACTTCGTTCCAAAAATTTGATATCGGATGAGTAGTTTCGGAGATTACCTCCCGCAAGCTGACACAATTTACCTCTTTACAATATTTGTATTAGTTTAGATACGGCAGATTAATCGTATCACATTAAAGTCATAATCCCAAAAATCTATGGGATCTTTGCTAATAAGTTTTAACTAAAGGTCGACCGTTTAACTAGCGTATCGCCTGCGCGGTAAGAAGGGAGCGGAGAGAGATGTTAGAGATGTTAAAACTTAAAAATAAATACTTAATTCTTTACCAACAATGTCTATCTCGAGATACCCGCCCCCGTTACCCGTTACCCGTGTAGCGTTACCCGCCCCCGCTCCCTTCTTACCGCGCAGGCGATACGAGAGTTAAGCGGTCGACCTATAAGGACGATGGTCTATTTATTAAATATCGTAAATTATTCGAACATTTATTAGCGCCTTAACTGTTTTTTATTTTTGCGAACAATACAATTTCGTAACAACATTGTAAAGGCGATGGGGCATATTTACGTTCCAAGACCCTGGATCATGGAAAAACAAATAACAAGCAACAAACAAAATAAATAAGAAATTTCCTTAGTAATGAAGGTACTATTTATTATTAGGAACAAGAAAAAAAGTGCAAAAACTGTAAGACGATTACGAAAAATTGGATATCCGGCGTATTGATTTTGTTCGTATAAAATTTAGCCTATGTCACTTGGACTATAATAGCGATAGTTAGGCAGCAGTTTAGGCGCTACCGTGGAACATACATTAATACACACAACATACAAACACACACGGCTTTGCCGTAGTCGGGTAAACAGGAACTATTCAAGGTCATTCTTTATAGTTCATACTTACCTAAATACAATAATACAAATACATAGACAGAGTAAATTAGATACATAGTACTCCGAAAAGTCAGAGGTGCGTACCCGGGATCGAACCTGCGACCCCCGAATAGGAGACCACAGTCCTAACCACTAGGCTATCACTGCTCTTAATAAATAATAAATACTGCATACATATTTTTATATAAATCTATTATAATCTGAATCGTATAGGTACATTTTCATATTAATATTCCGCGACTAATAACTAAAATATATCATGAATTTAGTGAGTCGAAACTTATTTTTCCGTGTCACTGGTCCACAAACAAATTAATACTATCATTTCATGTCTAGATGAAAATGAAATCGGACTATTTTGATATTGTAGAAAGATAGATGTAGTATTGTAGTGTCAAATTAATTTAACGCTATACGAACAACATCATAATCTAAATGTCAGAGACTACTTCTAATGTACCTTTTGCAGACGTCCGATAAATAGACGTTCCGGAGTAAAAAAATAATTGGAGAAAGTGTAAGGAAGCGCTTTACGTGGTAATCTTGTCCTGTTCTTTATGAAACGATAGGCGTACACTGTTGAAGAAAGGCCTCTTGCAATGACTATCACAGTTCTCGGTCTTGCGTAGCCTGTAACCAGTAACTCCCTGCGACTTACCTGATGTCGTCGGTTCACCTCGGGTCGGGTCTGCCATTACTGCGTTTTCCTGGGTGGAGTTGTCATTCCTTGGGACCCCAACGAACATCATTCGGCTTTAGCTTCGCATTCAACGGCGCGATTACGCGATATTAGATAATTTTGTATTCTTTGTGCACACTGAGAACAATCCAAAATATTATTACTACATTTTGCTCTCGGCTTCACTCATGTTAAGTAAGATTTTTCAAACCTCTATTTTATCCCTTTAGAGGTTTAATTTTCAAAAATCCTTTCTTAGCATCACAATAGCTATCTGAATGCTAAACAGCCCGATCCATCCAGTGGTTTGAGCTGTGCGGTGATAGATTAGCCAGTCAGTTAGTCACCTTTTCCTTTTTTTATTTAGATACTTAAGATTACGTGTTTGGAAAAACTATGAGGTCCAAATAAGACAGACAGACTGTTTTACATCTTCAGCATCCCAAGTGGAAACTTTTTCGTACACAGAAAAATCACTTTTGATCCGGGAACATTCGGGAAATCCTTTTACATTTGCAGTCTCATATTTTTTACGATGTTCTCACCGTGAGTCTGGATCACATAACTTTTCAAGCTTTTGTCCATTATGAGTAAACCTGTAGTATGGATGAGAAAGGGAAGAAGAATTTTTCCATCTCTTTTACGTCCATACTATTTATTGCTTGCCGATTTACGCACAGTTAACGTAACCTTGAAAATTTTCATTCGGGCCTCTGAAACAGAAGTCATCCGATCATGGGTAAGGAGTCTCTTGACGTAGATAGCCCTTAAATACAATTCCATACCCATTTTCATTTCCATCTTTATGTGTAACCTAAAGGTTTGCGAAAACGAAATTGACAGAAAGCGTCACCTAACTTAGCTTAAGTAGCCCGTACAAGTTATGGAACGTTGGTGAAAATGGGCATGTCACCGAGCGATCGTCTACGTTGGCTTTATATTAAAGATGAGTTAACAATCATGTCAAAGTAATTGCAATTTCCACGAATGTCTGCTTCTCAACGTATAGCAAATGAACGCAGGTAGGTATTGAGCCTTTGGCTTGTATTTTCTGCTCACTGAATATTATGTATCTACCTACGTGGAATAGTGTTCCGAGCCAATACTGAAACGCCTCTTAGGAAAGTTGTAGATCAGGTTACATTAAATCAAAGTGGGTTGCACATACCTACTCTTTTCTCCATGATTTTTTTTAAAGTAAAAAAACGACTTGCAACCCAAAGCTTTTGTGGTCAAAAACTTACTCACAAGTTTAACAGCGGTTCGTTGTATTGTTATGTCATATGTGTGTCACATTTTAATTTGTACAAAAGTTTTAGATAAAAGCAGGAGCAAGCGTTTCTTTGTGGAATTCCATGAAATTTCAAAGAAAAAATAATATTCCTTTGTTATAATCCGCCAAATGGAATAAAATTAAAAGATAAAATAAATGATTTATTCTGTTTTGCGGATTATAGCAAAGTAATATAAATTATTCTTTGGCACATTGAAAATCTTGCCAATATAATAGTAAACATAAATTGAAAACATAAACCTTGTTTTTTTTTTCGATTATCACGTACATAGGTATATATCTCACTGAAACATTTGTTAGAAGAACGAGTACAGTACAGGTTCTGCAGATAGTATTTCAAAGAGTAAGAAAACTTAAGCATAAAAAAATGTCACGTGCAAACTTAAACGAGGTAAATATTATTGACACGCTTTGGCACGTGATGCTTCGGCGTACGAACTTGAATAGAATAACTGACTAAAACACTGAATATGAAATAGTTATTTATTCAACAAGATAGCAAGGTTTTTTTGTTGCGAGTGCCTAGTTTGAATCCCGAGCGAGCGAAGGATTGTAATTTAGAATCACGATCGTAGCGAGTTTCAAGCGAAAGCGAGAGCGAAATTCAAAGCCGTCGAACGGAAATTGATTTGTATTTATTTATATGACAAGTTAATCCTTGATTTAACTAATCAATAACCATAATATTATATGCTAATTAACTAACGAATAGAACTGAAAATACATATAGTTAGTATTCGCTTAGTTCGTTACGTCACGTGTGGCTGAATATAAACGACACGTGATGCATCTGATTCTTAAGTTAAGTGGTAGGTAAACGTATATCGTTTCATGTTTCAAACACCTACTCTTCTGTATAAATGGTCTGAGGATGGTACAAATTCTGTTCTCCACGTTTTCAGCACTAAAGTAAATTAATACAACATAGCTAAAGAATCATTACATGCTTACATTAACTTTAATCGTTCTAAATTCTAAAATCAAAGCGATAGGATAGAAATTATTCGCAAGCTAAGTGGAAATCATGTCCCTACAATCGTGCAAAGGTAAACGTGGCGGCCATCATCATAGCGTGTAATTTTATAAGAGAACGTGGAAAATTATCGGAAGTTGCTTTGTTCTTTACTTTGACACAAGCTTTACGCTTATTGGGAGGCCGGAGGAGAGAAGGGATTCAAGTTATTTATAGTCAAAAAAATGCTCAAATTTAAAAAATTCATCAAAATTATGTGGGCCAACCTGTGGCTCTTATGACACGTCGAGACTCTACCAACGGTTTCTTCTTCTTCTTCTGTTGCGTGGCTATGCAGGTTCGATGCCCTGTAGCACGTCGACCGTCGCCGGTTCATTGTGCTCGCCACTATTTATAGCTCCCCTCCAATACTTGTTGCCGCCAGAAACAGCAGTATCTTCTTGGCTGGGATTAGTGTAGCCTCCTCAGGGTGTACGATGTGTTTCCCTAGAAGAATGCTTCGTTTATGCATTAAAGCGGGGCAGTAACAGATAATGTGCAGCGGCGTTTCCGCCGACTCCAGGCATAGCCTGCACATATCTGAGCCCTTGAGCTTGAGGTTAAACATGTGTCTGTTTAGTCCACAATGTCCCGTCAAAGCTCGCACTAGAATGCATAGGTTTTCCTACTAAGCGCTAATGCCTCACTGGCAGCCTTCTTATTGAAGGATCTAACTAGCGCTTTGGAATGGTTTAGTCCTGGTAAGTTACGCCAACGAATTAGCGTGTCATAGTAGCAGTATGTTAACAGGGTAAGCTGAACTAGGCTCTTAGGAATACCGCAGACAGGTTCGGGCCCTATCTGCCGCATTCCAGCACCAGTTTTTGCAAGTTTGTCAGCATTTTCATTGCCGACTATGCCTGCGTGTCCTGGAACCCAGCGAAGAACCACCCTGTTATATTCTGCTAGGGTGTTCAGGGTATCCATGCAGCTCCCAACCAACTTTGAGTTGATTACCTCAGAGGATAAGGCTAAAAGAGCTGCCTGGCTACCAACGGTTTAGAATACGGATTCTGCTGAGAAGAGCCGGCAAAAAACTTAGCATTTGCTCTTTTCAAAATAAAAACGAAAAACGTGTAGTTTTAAAATATTAATTTTAATGTACAGTAATAATATGTAGCTTTGAAAAGTGTTCTATACGACAATGATGACTACTTACGCAGTTTCTTTCTGGGGCCAAATGTATAATATTTACTGGAGCTTTTTGAATGGTATAAATAGCATTAGTTTCAGCTGGAACTTCCGACCTATTAATCCTACCGACGAACAATCTCAACTGAGATAACCCAACTAGTAAGTGGACGATATATTAAAGTCTACAAGGGTATGCGGTATTCTTTAACTCTCATGATTTATTGGGAAGGCCCGACTTTTAGGAATGCTATCCGAGCACGGGGGTTAACACTCTGACTCCGGACTTTTACTAAGATTTTCTTGAAGAACCCCATAATTTTCTTGTTGCTCAACCCGGGAAACAAACCCGAGGATCTCCAGCTCAACAAGCTAACCACTAAATCAACGGAGTAAAAAAATTATGTTAAAAAGCGTTCATCAAGCATATCATCAAAAATTCCCACCAGCTCTCCACTCTCCAGCTATAATGAAAGGGAAGCAACATGACGTGCAATTGACAACGTCAGACAGCGGGAGAGCGGGAGCTTTGAAGATTTGCAAATGGGGAGGTAAAGGGATTTGTAACCACGTTTGTAATTCAAAAGGAGGTACTCGTATGTCTGAGTACAGGAGTTTACAATCATGTTTCCACATGTTGGATGTTTAGTTACCTAGTGGGTAACATAGAGTCACTAGTGACTTTTTATAAAGTTAAAAAAAAATCGGCCAAGTGCGAGTCGGGCGTCGCTATATTAGGGTTCCGTACATATAACCAAATATTTTTTTTAATATTTTATACATATTTAGATATCTTAGTTCATATAAAGTACTAAATTAGCATATTATGGGGAAAAAATGCTCGTTTGTTTTGGTCACAACTTACAAACCGCATTATAAATCGGTGTTTTTAGTATTTGTTGTTTAAATACACAATATCTTAATATAATATATAAATTACGTGTCACGTTGTTTGTCCGCGATGGACTCCTAAACTACTGAACCGATTTTGATCAAACTTCGTAACTATCTGTAATATTGTCCAACTTGAAAGATAGGATAGTTTTTTTGGATTAGGATAGTTTATTTGTTTTATTCATATAGATAAGTTGGCGGTACGAAGTTCGCCGGGTCAGCTAGTAATACATAATATACCAAAATTTCAAATTCCTAACTAGTTTAGTTTTTGAGATAGACCCCCTAACAAAATTGGTCTAAAGCCGAAAACTTTGACGGCCCCCCATTTCTTCATTTTTGTAGCCTAAAAATAAAAAATAAATATTTTAAATCCACTTAAGGCGCTGTAGTCAGTCACGATCTTCATATCACAAGCCGAATGAAGATCGTCCAATTTAAAATCTATGGGTCATAATATTATGAAAAAAAAAGTAGTTATAATTGATCGTATTTCTGGCCTGATGGCTGTTTCCTAAACACGATGACGCAAACTTTTCTCGATAGAAAAAAATTGCAAAGTTGACTCTGCAAATACATAAACTCCCATCGTTCTCTGTTATGCATACATTTATTTTGGTAAAATTATTTACAATTGTTTTTCATATTTTAATACAACAAATGGCTGTTTTAGATTTTATTTATTGCAACTGTTATAATTTTAATATTATCCATTACAATTTGTCACTTGGCCCTTCTATTCCCGGAAGCGACTTCTTTGTCTCTCCTACTCAATTAGACAGTGATCGCCGAGGCGTGCTGCTAGGTGGACCTGCGTCGCGCTGCGCTCGCTCGGCTATCAAATATTATCGTAAATTGTAATAATTGAAAATTGTTTATGTTTATACTGAAAACTATTATTTTGTATATTTTAGACTTTAGAGAAGTCAAATAGAGTGTACCTAATTATAAGTTTGTATATATAAATATTGTAAATAATTTATCCATCAAAAAAGTTGTAAATAAGTAGGGACTGAGTAGTAGAGTAGACTAATTTTGAAAATGGGTCCGAAAAAAAGCAAAATCTAAGAATGTACAGTATAAAAAAATCGGCCAAGTGCGAGTCAGGCTTCGCTCTTTTAGGGTTCCGTTAAAAAAAATTAATTAAAATATTTCCATGTACCCATGGAAACATTTTAATTTAATTTTTTTAATTTAATTTAATTTTTATTATTTGTTGTTATAGCGGCAATAGAAATACATAATAATTATGTGAAAATTTCATTTGTCTATCTATTACGGTTTACGAGATACAGCCCGCTGACAGACGGACGGACGGACGGACAGCGTGGGCTTAGTAATAGGGTCCCGTTGGTAACCTTTGGGTACGGAACCCTAAAAATAACAAAAGCAGATGATGGAAGTTGTAAAGTAAGTAGGTACCTATTTCAATATTTTGTAAAGGATGATTTGTGTAACATGTAATGTAGTGGATCATGAAATATCAATTTCATCATCAAGTAAGGTATCTAATAATGGTGGGATGCATCATGCAAAGTAAGTACATCATATAGGTACATCGTACAGTTTGGCTAATCAAATTGAGGTCAAATTGACGACCTCCCTGGCTCAGTGGTGAGCGCTGTTGTCTTATAACTGGGAGGTCTCGGGTTCGATTCCCGGCGGGGTCAATTTGGGAATTTATAATTTCTGAATTGTCTCTGGTCTGGTCTGGTGGGAGGCTTTGGCCGTGGCTAGTTATCACCCTACCGTCAAAGACGTGCCGCCAAGCGATTTAGCGTTCCGGCACGATGGCGTGTAGAAACCAATTAGGGGTATGGGTTGAATGTTCACTGCCATATCCCTTCCAAATTAGCCCGCTACCATCTTAGACTGCATCGTCACTTACCATCAGGTGAGATCGCAGTCAAGGACTGAAAAAAAAAAAAAAGGTAGGTAGGTGGTAGTTAGGTACTTTATGGGTATGGGTAGGAGTAGGGGTCGGGGTAGAGGTAGGGGTAGAGGTAGGGGTAGAGGTAGGGGTAGGGGTAGGGGTAGGGGTAGGGGTAGGGGTAGGGGTAGGGGTAGGGGTCGGGGTAGAGGTCGGGGTCGGGTAGGGGTAGGGGTCGGGGTAAGGGTAGGGGTCAGGGTAGGGGTCGGGGTAGCGGCAGGGGTAGGGGTTGGGGTAGGGGTAGGGGTCGGGGTAGAGGTAGGGGTAGGGGTCGGGGTCGGGGTAGAGGTAGGGGTCGGGGTCCGGGTCGTGGTAGGGGTAGGGGTAGGGGTAGGGTCGGGGTCGGGTAGGGGTAGGAGTAGGGGTAGGGGTCGGGGTAGAGGTAGGGGTAGGGGTATGGGTAGGAGTAGGGGTCGAGGTAGGGGTAGAGGTAGGGGTAGGGGCAGGGGTAGGGGTCGAGGTAGAAGTAGGGGTAGGGGTATGGGTATGGGTAGGAGTAGGGGTCGAGGTAGAGGTAGGGGTAGAGGTAGGGGTAGGGGTCGGGGTAGGGGTAGGGGTAGGGGTAGGGGTAGGGGTCGGGGTAGAGGTAGGGGTAGAGGTAGGGGTAGGGGTTGGGGTAGGGGTAGGGGTAGGGGTTGGGGTAGGGGTCGGGGCAGGGGTAGTGGTAGTAGTAGTATTATTATATGTATACTTAGTGACATATTTAGTTCCTATCACAATCTGTCCTTTTCTGCATATTACTTTTACAAAATAATGTCGATGTTTCACATCTGCCAGGCGTCCCACAACGGCTCACAATTTTTTTGTACCTAAAAGTGCCTAAAATTACAAGTGTAGATCACGATTCGCATGCGAAAGGATCCTTTCGCATCCTTGGTTCCGTAAGGATGCGCACGGATCCTTCCAGATCCTTACGCGTGCGAAAGCGTCTTTGGCAACTAGGGCAATGCATGAAGTGCCAAAAAGTATCGATATATCGAATCGATGAAATTAGTTTCTATCTCAAGTATGTGTGCAAACACAGGTGCACTTTTCCGCCATGTTGGAATTCTTTGATAATGGACGGATTACGTTCAAAATCGATATTTAGGCTTCCCTAGGGTCAAAAAGAAGAAATGGATGCCAAAATTAAAAAAAGTCACCGCCATATTGAAATTCTTTGTTATTCGACCGATTTCATTCAAAATCGATATTCAGGCTTCTCTGGGGTCACGAAAGAGGAAATGGATGCGCAAATTTAAAAAAGTCACCGCCATATTGAAATTCGTTTTTTAGTTGGACCGATTACGTTTCAAATCGATATTTAGGCTTCCCTGGGGTCAAGATAGAGGAAATGGGTGCCAAAATTTAAAAATGTCCCCGCCATATTGAAATTCTTTGTTATTCGACCGATTTCGTTCTAAATCGATATTTAGGCTTCTCTGGGGTCAAGAAAGAGGAAATGGATGCTAAAATATAAAAAAGTCCCCGCCATATTGGAATTATATGTTATTGGACCGATTACGTTCAAAATTGATATTAAGGCTTCTCTGGGGTCAAGAAAGAGAAAAAGGATGCGAAAAATTTTACAAAGTCACCGCCATATTGAAATTCTTTGTTATTCGACCGATTTCGTTCAAAATCGAAATTTGGGCTTTCCTGGCGTCGAGAAAGAGGAAATGAATGCCAAAATTTTAAAAAGTCACCGCCATATTGAAATTCTTTGTTACTGAACCGATTTCGTTCCAAATCGATATTTAGGCTTCCCTGGGGTCAAGAAAGAGGAATTGAATGCGAAAATTTTAAAGTCACCGCCATATTGAAATTCTTTGTCATTCGAACAATTTTGTTCAAAATCGATGTTTAGGCTTCCCTGGGGTCAAGAAAGAGGAAATGGGTGCCAGAATTTTAAAGAGGGAATGGGTGCCAGACTTTTAAAAAGTCCCCGCCATATTGAAATTCTTTGTTATGGCGGGGACTTTTTAAAATTTTATCACCCATTCCCTCTTTCTTGACCTCAGGCAAGCCTAAATATATATTTTGAACGAAATCGGTCCAGTAACAAAGAATTTCAATATGGCGGTGTTTTTTTAAATTTTGCCACCGATTTCCTCTTTCTTGACCCCAGGGAAGAACAAATATCGATTTGGAACGAAATCGGTCTAGTAACAAAGAATTTCAATATGGCGGTGACTTTTGAAAATTTTGGCACCCATTTCCTCTTTCTGGACCCCAGGGAAGCCTAAATATATATTTTGAACGAAATCGGTCCAGTAAACAAGAATTTCAATATGGCGGTGACTTTTTAAAATTTTGGCACCCATTTACTCTTTCTAGACCCCAGGGAAGCCTAAATATCGATTTTGAACGAAATCGGTCCAGTAAACAAGAATTTCAATATGGCGGTGACTTTTTAAAATTTTGGCACCCATTTACTCTTTCTTGACCCCAGGGAAGCCTAAATATCGATTTTGAACGAAATCGGTCCAGTAACAAAGAATTTTAATATGGCGGTGACTTTTTAAAATTTTCGCATCTATTTCCTCTCTCTTGACCCCAGGGAAGCCCAAATTTCGATTTCGAACGAAATCGGTCGAATAGCAAAGAATTTCAATATGGCGGTGACTTTTTAAAATTTTGGCATCCATTCCCTCTTTCTTGACCCGAGAGAAGCCTAAATATCGAATTTGAACGAAATCGGTCCAATAACAAAGAATTTCAATATGGCGGTGACTTTTTAAAATTTTGGCACCCATTTCCTCTTTCTTGACCCCAGAGAAGCCTAAATATCGAATTTGAACGAAATCGGTCCAATAACAAAGAATTTCAATATGGCGGTGTTTTTTTAAATTTTGCCACCGATTTCCTCTTTCTTGACCCCAGGGAAGACAAATATCGATTTGGAACGAAATCGGTCTAGTAACAAAGAATTTCAATATGGCGGTGACTTTTGAAAATTTTGGCACCCATTTCCTCTTTCTGGACCCCAGGGAAGCCTAAATATATATTTTGAACGAAATCGGTCCAGTAAACAAGAATTTCAATATGGCGGTGACTTTTTAAAATTTTGGCACGCATTTACTCTTTCTTGACCCTAGGGAATCCTAAATATCGATTTTGAACGAAATCTGTCCAGTAACAAAGAATTTCAATATGGCGGTAACTTTTTTAAATTTTGGCACCCATTTCCTCTTTCTTCCCAGGGAAGCCTAAATATCGATTTGGAACGTAATCGGTCCACTTTTTAAAATTTTGGCATCCATTCCCTCTTTCTTGACCCGAGAGAAGCCTAAATATCGAATTTGATCGAAATCGGTCCAATAACAAAGAATTTCAATATGGCGGTGACTTTTTAAAATTTTGGCACCCATTTCCTCTTTCTTGACCCCAGGCAAGCCCAAATATCGATTTATAATGAAATCGGTCGAATAACAAAGAATTTCAATATGGCGGTGACTTTTTAAAATTTTGGCACCCATTTCCTCTTTCTTGACCCCAGGGAAGCCTAAATATCGATTTTAAACGTAATCGGCCCAATAACATAGAATTTCAATATGGCGGGGACTTTTTAAAATTATGGCAGGCATTCATTTTCTCTTTCTCGACCCCAGGGAAGCCCAAATATCGATTTTGAACGATCTCGGTAGACTAACCAAAAAAAAAAAAATTAAAAAAAGCATGTTATTTGGTTAGGAATTGAACCTGTATAAATTTTTTTTGATTATCTATGAACATGAACTGGAACCATGCTAACTGAGCCAAATAAAGTATAATAGGATTGACGAAAACAAGTTACAGTACCTATTAAGTTTAGATAAATAACCAGTTTTGTCAGTCGGGAGTTGTTTCCCGCCAGAGTTGCTTCGCGCCATTTCTGCGCTTCGCACGGGGCGCCCCGCGGTGGGCGGGACTACGACTCCGCTCCTTCCCCTGCTTTTCACCCCCTCAAATACCTAAACTTTGTCTGCCTCCTCGCCTTAAAGAACTCTAGACAATGACACCCCACATGCCAGGGTAGAAAAATAAAAATTTATTTTCCATGTATGAGAGCCCCCTTTATTTTTAATTTAATTTAATTTTTATTATTTGTTGTTATAGCGGCAATAGAAATACACAATATGTGAAAATTTCAACTGTCTATCTATTACGGTTTACGAGATACAGCCCGCTGACAGACGGACGGACGGACGGACGGACGGACAGCGGAGGCTTAGTAATAGGGTCCCGTTGGCACCCTTTGGGTACGGAACCCTAAAAATTACCTATGATAAATCCGACATCCTGTTATTCACCAACTTGCCTGCTCCACCTATTATCATGACCTATCCTACTCCTAGACGAGACCATACACTTATTTAAGTATCTAAGTATATTGCTCAAGACTTAAATTTTTTAGCGAGACCGAGTTCAAATTTGATGGGCCTATTATTTCGATAAGTAGAAGTATAAGTTGTATGACTCAGGTTGACTTATATTCACATCGGCTGTCAGAAGAGCATAGTTCTTAAACGGCTGGACAGATTTTCCTCAAACATAACTGAGAACTATAGCATCTGCAGAATGCACTTTTGAATAAAAAAACATGCATTCAAATCGGCCCATATACTTGTGAACCTTGTCATGACTCATACACAATAAAAACTGTGAAAAGGTGAAATAAATTGAAAAAAAGTAGCCCATGAAAGTAAATTGACTTCTTGAAAAGACTATCACAAAAATTTTCTTTACTCATATATCTTTGGGGACGTATGAAATTGGGGAAAAACCAAAAAAAACCCACAATTCATAAACGTAAGTGGTCGTAAACAGGGATTCAGATCGAAATTAGCGGATAAAGGTTATATACGCAATCACGGGGCTTATAAAGATAGCGATGGGTGGTCTTCTTATAACGTGCGTCCTAGGGCGAAGAGCTTTATTAATAAAAATCCTGACCGAATTTAGGGTACAGCAACCAATCTCAACAGAGACTAGCCAATTACACAGGAAATATTACAGTGCACAAGTGTGCGCGCAAACACTGATTTACTATTTATTCCCTTAATCTCATGAGGGTGCCATCCTAAGTGGTATTTAACATAATATTTAATATGCCAATAAGATTTAAATCCTATTTCGTATTCTTGTTCTTCTTCTTCTTTGTCAACCGATAGACGTCCACTGCTGGACAAAGTTCTCTTCTCAAAGGTTCTTGCATTGACTTCCACAGGCCTCGGTCTTGCGCCGCCTGAAACCAGCGGCTCCCTGCGACACATTTGATGTCGTCGGTCCACCTGGCCAGCCACCTTGGGACCCCAACGACCATCAGCTCTTCGAACTATGTGACCCGCCCGTCCATTTCGATGTACTATCGCCTGTAATAGCAATGGCTAAAGCCTCGATAGTCCAACGGTTAAAGGTGCGAACTGAAAACTGAAAGGTCGACGATTCAATCCCGTTCCGTTACACAATTATCGTACCGACTCCCACAAACTTTACATTTATTTGGAGTGAAGAGAGAGGAATATTGTCAAATTCAGCATGGCTGATTATTTATTTCAAAAAATTAAGTAAGTACAGATGTCCTGTTTCATTCATTCATTCATATCAATCCAACAACAGCTCATTACTGAGCGCAGGTCGGAGAAGGGTTATAGGCCATAGTCCACCACGCTGGCCCAATGTGAATTGGCAGACTTCATAATTGAATATTTGATTTGAATTGCAATTGAGCAGAATTGATAACATTATGGGGAACTCTCAGGCGTGCAGGTTTCCTCACGATGTTTTCTTTCACCGTTAAAAGTAGCAAGTGATATTTTAATTGCTTTACTGTCATAACTCCGAAAAGTGAGAGCGTGCCCGGGATCAAACCCGCGACCCCCCGATGTGGAGACCGCAGTCCTAACTACTAGGCTATCACTGCTCTCTTGTGATATCCTGTGTAAATATAAAATCCACCTGCACAAAATAATGGGTTTAGAGTACGTAGGCATGTATATCAGAATTTAGAATTAATAGTCTAATTGCCGCACTCAAAGTCATTCATTAAATTAAGATTAATTAATCATTGACTCCCATACCGACCATATTGACCGACATAGCTCAGCGAGTCGCGATACTGAAGTGGAAATGGGCGGGCACCATAGTTCGAAGAGCTGATGGTCGTTGGGGTCCCAAGGTGCTGGAGTGGCGACCCCGCACCGGGAAGCGCAGTGTTAGCAGACCCCCCACCAGGTGGATCGACGACATCAAACGAGTCGCAGGGAGCCGCTGGATTCAGGCGGCGCAAGACTGAGTCCTGTGGAAGTCCATGCAAGAGACCTTTGTCCAGCAGTGGACGTCTATCGGTTGATAAAGAAGAAGAAGAAGAATCATTAACTTGTGATTAACTGCCGCACTCAGCCGCATGTATTAAGTTATATTATTTAATGATTAATTAATTAATTATCATTAAATCTATTACTGAATTGTCAGACGAAGCGAACTTCTGAGAATGAAACTTTTAAAATCCAAGATTAAGTCGATAAGTAACGATTAGCGACTCTTGAGTGCGGCAGTAAGTTTAAGAGTCTAGGTATACCCGTGATATCATGATATGACCTACCCATGTTATATGTTATACGACGGAAATGGCACACACTCAACAATTTCTCACGGTGCGATGTTACACACTTTGTTTTGTCATTTACCCTTTTTGGCGAAAGACAACAACGTGTGATGTATTGTAAATATCAATTAGGGACATAGATGCTTTGACGTGAAATGTAGCCGCTATAGATAGCATATTAGCTGATGCCCACGACTTCGTCCGCGTGGATTTAGTTTTTAAAATCCCTCGGGAACTCTTTGATTTTCCGGGATAAAAAGTAGCCTATGACACTCTCCAGGTCCTCAACTATACCCATTCAAAAAGTCACGTCGATCCGTAGCCCTGTCGCGGCGTGATTTAAGGACAAACCAACAAACAAACACACTTTCGCGTTTATAATATTAGTGAAGTAAGGATTATGATATCAATATTTTTGACGTTTTACCGTTCCGGTTCCAATGTGGTGTAGAAACCGACCCATTTTAGACTGCATTTAGACTCTTTCTAACAGGTGAGATCGTAGTCAAGGGCTAAGCTACAATGTTAGATTGTTACCTTTCTATTGCACTGATTTTATAAGTGGGAAGTCCCGGGTAAAATATCCCACAAACTTACTACTTACCTATTCGATTCAAGTTGACCGTCAACGAATGTTACAAAATGACGTCATACTGTAGCATTTACATAAAAAAATTATTGTATTTTTTACTGTTACCACGACTGTGTCGGAAGTTTTCTTTTCTGGCAATGCTTTTCATGGCAACGACGTCTTGAATGTCAGAGAGCGTGATTTTTAATTTCTTATATTTCATTAAAATTAAATTAATTAAAGTAATAAATAGTCTGCGCTATGCAAAACTTTTCCTTTTTTAGGGTTCCGTACCCAAAGGGTACCAACGGGACCCTATTACTAAGCCTACGCTGTCCGTCAGTCCGTCCGTCCGTCCGTCCGTCCGTCCGTCCGTCTGTCAGCGGGCTGTATCTCGTAAACCGTAATAGATAGACAGATGAATTTTTCACATATTATGTATTTCTATTGCCGCTATAACAACAAATAATAAAAATTAAATTAAATTAAAAAAATTAAATTAAAATATTTCCATGGGTACATGGAAATATTTTTATTTAATTTTTTTAACGGAACCCTAAAAGAGCGAGGCCCGACTCGCACTTGGCCGATTTTTTACTCATTGTAGAAAACTACACGTGAACAATATACGTGGTAACCAAACAACAATAACTAACTAATTAAAATTTAACAAAACAATTTTTTTGTCGCAAATAAATGGCTGTTTATTGTGTAAATGACTAAATATATATATACAATTAAAAAATTAGCGCTGGTCGTTTCTCCCGCCACAATGCCCTCAACGACATCATCCGCAGGTCTCTTGCTACTGCTCACGTGCCAGCTGTATTAGAACCTATTGGTTTGGCACGTAGTGATGGCAAGAGACCTGATGGTATGACGCTTGTTCCTTGGAGGACAGGGAGGTCGCTTGTGTGGGATGCCACCTGTGTAGATACTCTAGCTGCTTCCCACATCCATGCGACCTCCTCTGTGGCGGGTGCAGCGGCTACTAGCGCAGAACAGGCTAAGAGGCGCAAATATGAAAAACTTGACAGTGGTTTCATATTTGCGCCTTTTGGTGTAGAGACCCTGGGGCCGTGGGGCCCGGAGGCTCGCGCATTTTTTATATAGATATCGAAAAGAGTGATCGAGTCTACCGGGGATCCAAGAGCTGGCAGCTACCTTGGCCAAAGGATTAGCTTGGCCATCCAAAGGGGTAATGCTGCCAGCATCTTGGATACTATGCCACACTGCGGTGGCTTGGATGGGGTTTTAGATTTTAATTAGTTTTTATTTTAGTTTTAATTTTAGAGTAAATTTAGGTTTTTAATTGTATATATGTATTTAGTCACAAAACAATTTAAAACGTAACAAAACAAAAGTTTGAAAAACACGGTAGGTATTGACAATCCTAAGCGGTACATTGCTACTTGCTATCTGTACTAAGTGGGTCTGACTTGAGGTATGGTGCGGGGAAGCGCGAGGGAGGTAGCGGCCAACTTGAATTGAACGTGTGGTAAGGACCATCGCGTCTGGTCTGGTGCTAGGCTTCGGCCGCGGCTATTTATCCCCGTTTTCCGCGTTGCTATCGATTAGGGTGTTAAAATAAATATTAACTTCACCATGGTTAGATCGTACTTATTTAAGGTCTAACTTAACAGAAAACTCTTAAAAACTTCTTCTTTATGTAGTCTGAAAGAAAAGATATATGACCTTCCTCACGGAATAGATAAATGCCTAATTTTTTTTTTCTTTTTTTATTAAAATGTTACAAAAAGAACTTATAGCTAAACTAATCTAATTACTATACAAATCATGCCCGCGTGGAATGGTGCCAAGAATACTGGCTGCATTTCCGCGCTGGACAGCCAGGTTGATCCTTTGTGCAAAAAATGAGCCAGCCCTTCTGTCACCAGATGAGGCAATTAACCGCGGTGAAATGTCTCGTAAAAATTTTTTTGCACTTTGACTCCATGGCCCGAGGGTCTCCACAGCAAATGGAACAAATATGTAACTCTCGATCAGAGAGGCATACTTGCGCCGCTTACAGGATTCAGCCATTTCAGCTGCGGCTCCCGGTCTTGATGCTGTCTCCCTGATATGACACGGGGCCAATGTGTCGACGCACGTTGCGTCCCACATTAGAGCCCGTCCCCGTTCCCAGGGAACCAGCGTCAATCCATCAGGTCTCTTGCCATCATCTCGACTAATCCCTGTTGGCTCGATGAGCGCAGGAATGTCAATGGTGGCAAGAGCCCTTTTTAACGTATCGTTAAGAGAACCATGCCGAAATAGCCTACCAGCGCTCCTCTGGCAAGAGAGTCCGTGAATTCCAAATGTATCAACCTCCTTTCCACACGGACATCTGTGCTCGTGGCACAGCGGTGTTCCCAATCTGAGACCTAGAGCCACACGAAAACTTTCGTTATCGAGAAGAGTGCCGAGATTTTTGGATGGCAAAGCATGAAGCCAAAAGCCAGATTCTTTTTTAGATAAAGCTAGAAGCCTAGCCCGATCTCTGTCACTTGTAAGATTTTGAACCAAATTTCTATGTGTCAGTTGAACCAATGGCGCATCCCAAAGTTTTTGTGTGGAAAGTTCCTTCGTGATATCGACATTGGGACACCTGATCTTCCAACTATCTAGGGCCTCTGTGGCATAGGTTATTGGAAATGAATTCAATTTAATAATTTGAGAACTAAGCTCTTTTATACTATGCACAGAGGACAGAAAAGCTGGAAGAGCAACACTCGAAATTTTTCTCACGCCGATGCCACCGTATACGACCGGTAAAGTAGCTTGGTTCCAGGAGTGCTCATCAAAAGATAAATTTAGAATTTGTTCTAGCGCGTTTTTTAGGATGGCATCCATGTTATCGAGTAGTCCAGGAAATTTCCAAATTGGGCTCGCGCGTAGAATGTACATTAATTTAGGTACAAAAGACAATATTTTAGAATCGAAAATGCAATGTGAGAATTTAAAGCACACAATTTGTCGGTATTGGCCGAAAATATTTTGATTTTTTGGTCCAAAATTGGTTGTATGCCTTCGTCATATAAAGGAGCACCAAGAAGGCAAAGTGAATGTTTATCAACAATCTTAATATTAGGGGTAATTTCATTAAAAAATTCAGAGGCCGATAATATCTTATCTTGCGACAATTTTTCTGTGAAAAAGAGTTCGCATTTGGAAAAATTTAGTTCGACCAATTTTGCTAAATTGTTGCTTAACATGGTTAAGATCTTTTAGGACGTCATTCACGTTGCCTCCAATAGTTCCATCATCAAGATACCAAATGTTTAGTTTAGATGTTAAATTTGAAATGTGTTTATGGATCCCTAAACTGAACAAGGCTGGACCTAAAGGATCCCCCTGCTGAACACCCACAATAGACTTAATATCGCTATCTCCAAAAAATAATTTTGAAGCAGAGCTGTAACATTGCCAAACGTAGGGATAAATTTCTGGAAGTTGTGTTGCAACTTCGTTAAGCAGAGTTGCCCTGTCCAAAGAATTAAAAGCATTCTTTACATCTACTTTAAGCAGTACTTCAACCTCGCCATTCGCTAAGAAAGAAAGAATGCCTAATTCCTGTACTTAAATATTATTTTTTGAATGCTTGTTTGATAATAATAATTAGGTATAACAATAGATGTTAGATTTAAAAAAATGTAATATTTGGACTCGTATAAATATTTAAATATTCTTTCAAGCATGTTCCCGACACCGAAGATAAATTTCCAAGACGGTAAATTATACCCACGAACTGAAATAATTCCTACTTGAAACAATAATCTATATTTCACATATTGAAGTATTTGTAAGCGTTATCCAATAAAATACCGACAGATTTATGGCACTTCATTAAACTTAGCGTTATCGCAGACGACCGAAATTTTATAGCCGAAGAAAATAGAACACGATAGATATTTTATTTACTATTTTACTATTTTAAGGTTAGGAATCAATATATTCCGTGCAGCCGGAAAATCCTGTGCGGGATTCGCGGCTCATATAATATTTTTTCGCAAGCAAATTAGTTGCAAAAAAGGTGAGTGCCATAACTGCCATATTAATTTATCTACTACTCATTCCGAACGTCCGCGACCTTTTCATTTGAAAATTTCAGCAACCGTAACTTTGTGTATCCATCAACGTCGCAATTCGTAAAACGGTAGTTGAAGAGGAAATTCGTTAATCTAAATTGTGCGCCCCGAGTATCCAGCAGTTTCAGCGTTCAAATATCGTAGAAAGTGTTACGTATGAGTGTCATGACTCATGATCTATCGTCGAATGGATCCGCTTTTTGAAAAAAAAACTTGAGAGGTGACAAGGGACACCCGGATGGAACATAGTTCCTCTCGATTCATTAATTTGGCATTGTGTTCGGTATTTTCGCGGTACAATAATGGGTCTCCTTGTGGCTTCTGCAGTCGCCTAACAGCCAAAGGTCGATGATTTGAATCCCAGCTCGACAGACCAAATTTTCCATTTTCAATTTTATTTTAAACAATTTCTACATGTGGAACCTTAAAATTAGGGAAAAATTCCACATGTAGAAATTATTTAAAATAAAATAGAAAATAGAAAATTCAGTCTGTCGAGCTGGGATTCGAACCATGACTTTTAACTGTTAGGCGACTGCAGAAGCCACAAGGCTACGGAGACCCAATATTGTACCGCGAAAATACCAAACACAATGCCTTCAAAAAAGTGTCGAACCGTCTAGCCCCCTTCCAAGTTCCGCACCGCGCGATAAGGAACTACGTTCCAAAAGAGTGACATAAAACATAATTCAATACGTGTTAGACGCAGTGAACGAGTACATTGAGTTTGCGTACACTGATTCTCACCATCATAAACTCGGTCGTTGTCGAAAATCGCTCTTAAGCAAAAAGCGAACGTCTGCGTCATCGCTATATCGGGATATCGACGTCAGTTTATTGGTTCCATCTTGTATACAATTTTAAAAATAAGAAAGTTATGATTAATTACTAGGCCTGGCCTATGTATTCATTTGAGTGAAAAATTGTTTTAAAATTAAATAAAATGTTTTAAGCAGTAAATTAGATATTATAAAGTCCAGAATTTCAAAGTATGCATTCCTTGCTGGATGCAGCATTACGTAATTTATTTATCGCCTGGAAAGAGCTCTAATGGGTGTTGCCATAAATTTTTATTTGAGATATTATCAACATGAAGTAGGAAAAATACGAGAAAATTGTGTTATTTTTTTATAAAATCGTTTTATAATTCATTTCAAAAAGTCCTTAACTGTGACCTCACCTGATGGTAAGTGGCAGTCTAAGGAAGGGGGGTATGGTAGTTTTAATTAAACCTATTATAACCTTAATCGAAGTTAGTACGGTTGTGTGAAATGAAAAGTTTTATGGTAAAGTGGCTGAGACCTCCTTGTAAGTATAAAAATACCTATAATAGAAAAGCCTAGCTTATAAGATTACATATTGCTCTTGTATAAAAACTAGGTGATTCACCTCGGCTTCGCTCAAGTGCAGTTTTAAAAATCTGTGAGGGGTGGAATTCCCAAAAATCCTGAAACACGTATTTCTTCATTTATAATTTAAAGCCCCCAAATACCAATTTTCATTGACTTACCTACAAGTAACTCGTAAAATGACGGACAACACTAGTAACGGATACAAACTTTCATCCCTTATTTAAGGGGTGGATTTTCAAAAAACCTTCTTTAGTGGGCGCCTACTAGAGTGGTTTAGTCTGTGTATTGAAAGATTAGTCAGTCAGTCATGCATGCAATTATTGAGTTAAGTGAGAGTATAATTTTGTGTGTGTGCGTGCGTGTGTGTATGTGTGTGTGTGTGTGTTTATGATTTCATTTATTTATTTTTAAATACAAAATGAATGAAGCTTGGTCTCTGTTCGGTTCTTTACTCATGTGGTAGGTAGGTACTACTTTTTCTTTGCATCTTCCACATTAATAACACTTGTATTGACTTCCAATATCTGAGCAATCACCTAACTTCATGACTTTCAAACACTTCACCAGCACTTAGTAGTAGAGTCGAACTTTTAGCTCGAGATGGCAAGTTATGGCTAACTTTATTCAAGTCCTTGCAGGGACAACTACAAGACTACGCTTCAAGTTTCTTTCGTAGTTGTAGGTACTTTTTGACTTTTACAATGTTTATCTATACCTACTGGAGGATAAACTTTAAGAGAACTCAACATCGAATCGTTAAAACGAAGTTTGAATCTTTATTTTTAATTTTAGATTATGATTTGAATTGGCAGACTTCAAATACCTTGGAGAATATTATGGAGAACTCTCAGGCATGCGTGTTTCCTCGGTACACATTTGCTTAAGAAAATTCCTCCACTAATCCTCTTCCTTCTTCCAACTTCAGAGGCGTTCGAGCTTTGGCTTTCAAAATTCAAATGCAAAATTATTTATTTGACGTGGGCCAACTTGTAGCTCTTATGACACGTCATGACTCTACCACCGCTTCGGAAAGCGGATTCTGCTGAGAAGAGCCAGCAAGAAACTCAGCAGTTGCTCTTTTCAAAATAATCATTTGATAATATTAATAAGTAGCTATAACATTGTAATAAGTTTTTTTTTATTTTTATACTATCTTGTGGGCAGCTGGATGCCAAGCTGATTTAACTCATGCAACTTTATTAGAATAGAATATAATATTTCCACAATGAGGGGAAGTTCCAAAAAAGCGTACTACAACTCATGTTCAGACGGGCAGATAGAAAACAGCCCCATTCCCGACGGCGGCACCCGTTCACGAGCATGACACATGATCCAGCCGTTGCTTCGCTCGACCATATTTGAAATATTCATAATCTGGGGATCCGGGAGTGTCCCCGCCACGACGAGCCAAGTGAAGCGCAAGGGCACTACCTAGCTTTTCTCGAAGCTTTTCGTCGTTTTTTTGAAACCTCATTATTATTGTCTATGGAATAAGTAATCCTTGCAAGTTAAAAATTTAAATACATTTTACCTCCTTTCGAAGATGACGTCATCATCATCGTCATCTGAATCCATGGCCTGTCCACAACTGGGCACAGGTGTCCTCTCAAGATGTGAAGGGTTTGACTTTTGGCCATAGTCCACAAAGCATTGTGGACACGTGCTGGCACTGTCACTGGCAGACTTCACACACCTTTGAGAACATTATGGAGAGCTTTTGCTATATTTTACATTATTATTATGTACGTTTACAGTTTGTTATACTATGGGAGGGAAGTCAGTGCGTATGACATTATCGGTGCGAAAATGTCTAAGTATACTTATTTCAAACGAACGTCCAATCCTTATCCCTAGTCAATCCAATTAAGAAACTTCAAAACCTTATCTTACTACACAGCCGGGAAAGGGGTGGGTTACTTTCTGTCTGCCCGTCTTAACATGTATTGAATTGTAGTACTTAGGCATGTAGTTGTATTTTTGGAACTTCCCCTCATTGTGGAAATATTCAATTCTATTTTATGAAAGTTGCATGGGATAAATCGGCTAGGCAAACAGCTGCCCACAAGATAGTATAAAAACTTATTACAATGTAATAGCTCGGTACATAATAATATTGTAAAATGATAATTTTGGAAAGAGCAACTGTTGAGTTTCTTGCCGGCTCATCTCAACAGAATCTGCTTTCCGAACCGGTGGTAGAGTCATGACGTATCATAAGAGTAACGTATCATACGTGAAATAAATAATTTTGAATTTGAATTTACTTTGCTGTCTAAAAACAGGCCATCCGCGCACTGTGCAAAGAAACTGACAGCAGTTTTGCCGGTAAAACAAAGTTTTTGCTGCCAATCGTGTCTACATTGTGAACGTGGTCAGTGAAGGTACGGTGTCATTTTGGACAACAAGTCCATTGGTAGTCGCTGAGGTAGGTGCGTAGCGACTATCTATCTTAAATCAATGGCCATAAATTCAATTATTTCAGCATAACAACAAAGAAACCAAATTCTAGCAATAACAATACCTTCAGCAAACGAACAGAATTAGGATCGTAAAAGTAATGTATGCGTTCATTTACGACTGAAACAACTTTACTCTTGGCTTCCGTAGTCAAGATTCTGTATTGGGGAATTTTCTCTCGGAGCACCAACATAAAATTGACAATAAAATATTGGTATTCAGCCTCAATGAAAAAGGGGAAGCCACCAACAAAATAATACCTGTTACAATACGTTGTATTGATAGTGATAAGTAGCTCGGTATCTAAATATTTGTTGGTTTTTGCTTTGTCCTACAATCACGCTGCAACGGAGCAACGGATTGATGCGCTTAGAAGAAATACTCCTAGAAACGCAATAGTCGACGCGGTGATAAGCCATTTTTAGGAAGCCGAAAGCATATTCCTATTTCCTACGCAGTATCGTCGAGTTAGTACGACGTAAAATTGTTAAAAAATAACGTACTGTGCTGTGAAAGAGTGTCATAAATCATTAAAATAATCATCAAAAACGTAATTAAAAGTATCAGTGCAGAAAATAATAATTACAACATGGCACTCACATCATCTTCAGCAGTGCATCAGAAGCCGTGATAGCCTCGTGGTTAGGACAGTGGTCTCCTATTTGGGGGGTCGCAGGTTCGATCCCGGGTACGCACGACTTTTCGGAGTCAAGTTCGTTTAAGCAATTAAATATCACTTGCTTCAATGGTGAAGGAAAACATCGTGAGGAAACCTGCACACCTGAGAGTTCTTCATAATGTTCTTGAAGGTGTGTAAAGTCCGCCAATTCGCATTGGGCCAGCGTGGTGGACGATGGCCTATAACCCTTCTCTGAGAGGAGACCTGCACTCAGTAGTGAGCCGTTGATGGGTTGCTAATGATGACTCACATCTTCATTGCTTGTTTTGAGCCTACATTTGAAGCGGGATTTGTTAGAAACTTCCGATCTATGAGTATTTACTCTAAGTCGACTTGGTTTTTTTACATGGTTTGAGAATTTGGAGAGTGACAAAGGCAACCTTTTATCCCGGAAAAACAGTGGATTCCCGAGGGATTTTTATAAACCTAACTCCACACAGACAAAGCGGAAAAAGCTAGTTAAATATTGTAAATAAAAACTGTGAAAGAAATGTACGACAAATACTTCGAGACGACAACGGGCCTATCATTCGTCATTTCGGAATGTCTGTCCGCAGCTTTGGTCTTTTTCGTAAGGCACCTTAATAAATATTATTTTCGCATTACAAAACTAATGAAAAACCTATATTAGTTTCAAATAAAATATAAAAAAGCAATCAAAACGCGAGTCGCGGCTCCAACTTTATTAATTTCAGGTTCAGAAGTGATTTTGGAATTCTCATGGCGTCGGAAGCTCCTGCTATCAGTCTGTACACAGAAACCGTACGGTACGAACGCCTGTTCGCGCTTATCTACAGAATATACGAAAACTCTTCCAAGTATCCAAACTTGCCAGTACAGCACAAAAATCTCAGCTGAATGCTTACGAACCTTTGCCAATCCATATCGCATTTAAAAAAAAAACCTTAACAAGTTCACTCTTTTTTAATTTCGAACGCGAAAAAGTGCGTCTTTATTATTCCTTGATTTAATTAGTTTGAGAACTATAATCAACAGTGAATACTTTTTAGAACTGAATTTGTAGCAGTTTTGCAGAGAAATTGATTTAAATAGAAGTCTACCAAGGTCTCTCGCATGTAAAGGTAAGTTAACTTTGAAGTATTTTTTTGAAAATAACTTGTTTGAAAATGTTTAAGACATTCAATATCTGAAAACAAAGATTTTTCAAATCTGTTCTATTTTATCAAATCTACCTAACTATAACCCGCGATTTCTTCTCTGTTTTTTATTCTTTTTTTATTGAGCACAATATCTTCGCTCTTTTTAAGATTAAGATAAGATTTATTTTGATTAGTTGAATATACACTTGAATTTTTATCAATTTTATCTAGGTATATAAATAAAAATCAATGTTTGTATGTTTGTCCTCTATGCGTTCCCAAACTATTGATCAGATTGTGATGATGATGCGCGACGCTACACAATATGAGAGACTCGTTTGTAGAAGTCGAGAGAGCATCGCGAGTCGGTTTCATAGTTTGTATTTTAGGCCCGCCCGACTTCAACAAACGTGGACAAACTAAAATTATTTTTATACTTTGTAGTGGCGTTAGAAGTCGGTTTTTTGAAAAGAATTTTTATTTTAAGCTTCTAAGTGTAGTATCCTATGATTGAGGAGCTAGGACCTGGAGCTCCCTGATGTAGTCCATACTTGTTACCTACAATGATAATTCGTAATCGACTCCTGCAGCATCAGGCTTGAGGAGTTGAAGGTTAAAATTTTTATGGGACCATTTCGCAAACATCCTCTGTCGATTAAAAAAAAAATCACGCGAATCGGTCCAGTAATCCCGGAGAAATCGGTGGACATACATAGAAAAAAAAAAAAAAGATACCGGCCGAATTGAGAACCTCCTCCTGTTTGGAAGTCGGTTAAAAAGGAAATCATAATACATGGTATCAAAACTCATCTTCAAATGCTTCAAAGACCAGTTTTTAGGAACCCGACGAGAGATTTTCATACTTCGAAATCTTTTTCAAAAGAAGCGTTGCTTCCCCTCGACGCTGCCCTATATATTATGCTCTGACCTAAGCTTTCGCGTCATTGAAATTCACAACGGACTGCCATCCATTAGGCAAACAACGTGGGGATTTGTGTAACCAGCCTACGGGTTAGCGGGCTTGGCTTAACATAAATATCCCTCGACATACAGGAAAATTCTTTTTACCCGACTCTGGTTTGGGATACCGATTAGGGTCCTTCCAAGTTAGCCCGCTAATATTATCTTATACTGCATCGTCATGATCCGGAAGCTGGTAACATTGAAAGATCCGTCATGCATGATGAATTTTTTAAGCTATTGCATAGCTTTTATCGCGGGCTTTGAGCGCGGCGACCGAATCAAGAAATTCCGTAATGAAAATAAACCTAACACCCCCCACTCCGACCGGCACAGCGGTGCGGCGTTGAAAGCCGTGCATCGTCTAACGTCGTTTCAGTTCGGCAGACTTCGGCACGGTGGTGTTTGTGTGCGTGCGACTAGAAAATTCTATGCAATAGCTTTAACGCGGCAGTCCCCGAGTGCCACACGTATTTTTTTATGTGAATTTATCGTTAAATATTAGGTGTACAAAATATGCCTTTTAATAGCCGAAAAAATGTAGGAAATTAACATTTTAATAACATTTCTATTATTGTTATACCTAAGTAGGTATACCAAGTAATTCTACGATATAACTAAGTAGAATATTTCCAAATTAGCATTTGTCTGTTTAACGTTTAGCTGTTGATAAAGTTTGATGATTTTAATGTTATTTGATAATGGAACAAAAAACTTTTAATGCAATTTTTTTTTACCGTAATCGCGGTTATTATTGATTATTTATTATTAACATTGTATACGATAGAAAATTTTGTATTATTTCAGAAAAGTATAGTAATCATATTATATAGTATATAATTTTATCCCCTTTTACAGTAGTTAGTATAATAAACTCTGCCATACTCCTTCTAAAGCCCGCTAAGATCCTAAACTACTTCGTCATGATCCAGAAGCTAGTAACATTGAAAGCCCCGTGATGCGTGATGAATCTATATATATATATATATATATATATATATATATATATATATATATATATATATATATATATATAAATTACGTGTCACGTTGTTTGTCCGCGATGGACTCCTAAACTACTGAACCAATTTTGATCAAACTTCGTAACTATCTGTAATTTGGTCCAACTTGAAAGATAGGATAGTTTTAGTAGTTATTTGTTTTATTTATATAGGTAAGTTGGCGGTACGAAGTTTGCCGGGTCAGCTAGTAATATATACAATAGGTATTTATTATCTTTAAACGAGCAATTCTTGTATATATGTATATAAATAATCTGAATCTCGGAAACCGCTCCAACGATTTTCATGAAATTTAGTATGCAGGGGGTTTCGGGGGCGGTAAATCGATCTAGCTAGGTAGGTTGCTTTTAGAAAACGTCGTTTTATCCGTGTTTTCAGGCAATGAAAAACTGCTGCAATATCATTAGAATACGAAGGTAAATTTCGCCACCATCTACAAGGTTATAATAGCTCAGGTGGGTAATCATCTAGTAATTAATAAAATCACAAAAATTAGCTTGCGTTTTAAAAAAATTTAAATTTTTAGTGAGCCTAAAAATTTAAATTTTTTCTAATGTTCGCGAATTATATTATAAATAAATAAAAAAAAAATCAAAGCACCTAAAAGAAAATCACAAAGTAGTAAGCAATAATAAAATTAAAACTAGTTCCGGAAGAGAATTCATTTCATTCATTTTTTAGGGTTCCGTACCCAAAGGGTACCAACGGGACCCTATTACTAAGCCTACGCTGTCCGTCCGTCCGTCCGTCCGTCCGTCCATCTGTCAGCGGGCTGTATCTCGTAAACCGTAATAGATAGACAGATGAAATTTTCACATGTTATGTATTTCTATTGCCGCTATAACAACAAATAATAAAAATTAAATTAAATTAAAATATTTCCATGGGTACATGGAAATATTATTATTTAATTTTTTTTAACGGAACCCTAAAAGAGCGAGGAACGACTCGCACTTGGCCGATTTTTTATGTTCATTAGATTTTGTCTGCTCTTTTCGATCATCCCGTATTTTATTTTATCGGACGCTACCTAATATAAAAACACATTACAGATCAATTTTGTGGTCTGCCGATCCCAATAACTAAAGTGGTGATAGCAAACCTTTGGTAGAAATATCTTATAAATATGCGAAAATGTCCATAACATGATTTAAGATATTTTAGCTTTCCAAGTACTTATATAAACAAGTCAACAAAACTAAATTTTTTTGGTTCTTTACTTTAATGATTATTTTTTAATTAAAAAATTTGTTTTGACCTGTGTTATTATTAATCAATCAAGTCCCATCTTTTCTTTTAGTACGTCTCATAATATTATATTCTTTATGTTATTCGCTGCAAAAAAATAGGTGTTTTGTGTTAAGTAAAGGAATTAATTTATCTCAATTTTAAAAACCTACCCTTTTTCGGTTTTCGACTTTTTCAAAATTTATTGCCGGCGGATTCAGCTTTAGATATAATTTTATTAAAATGTACCTAAAATATTACATAAGAAAAGGTAAATTAAAAGGTAAGGAAATTGATGTAAAGGTCACGTTCCCAAATTTTTTTGTTCAGTACCAACGTAGTTGGTACTGAACAAAAAAATTTGTATGGAATAATTTTATTTATTTTGCAGTCTCTAATTATAAGCCATTACAGTATTCTCCGATCTGTATCTTTTAAAATTCTTTTGATGCAAATGCGCTTGTTAACCTTCTATCTTTTACCTACGTATGATCGCCTAGAACACGTTTTTGAGGTAAAAATGCATTGCAGTCGGTGTTATAAAAAGAAATTTTGTATATTAAATTATTAAAAACCGACTTCAATCGCCCGCGCCACCACAAAGAATATAACCGCTCGACCGATTTCGATTAAATTTTAAATGGAACTTGGAAAGTATACAATTCGAAACAAAAAAAGAATTTTCCAAATCAGTTCAGGCGTCTTCGAGTAATATGTGAACATATATAAAAAAGATTCCGACGAATTGAGAACCTCCTCCTTTTTGAAGTGGTTTAAAAAGAAAAATCTATAATCGTTAAAATATTTACGGACCTCAAAAATTCATTTCATAATCTTTTCCGGGACGCAAAATCTCTAAGGAAATTTCATTCCATTGTAAATTTACTTTACGATCACGGTATTGTTTCTCTGATCTAATATTGGGGAAAGTTTAAATGAAGGACTTATTACAGTTTATAACGGTGTATCCTCATGGAAGCCTTGATTGTTTTGTAAACAGAACAAGGAAAGTAGGATCTATACAATTTGGATTTAGGATTGGTAGTCGCTACGCAGTGTATCAATTTACTAAATAATGTTCGAGCTTTCTTTAGTACCGACCAAGGTGCGACCTAACTATTTCAAATAAATTGAAAACATAAAGATTTATTATTTAACTAGCTGACGCCTGCGACTTCGTCCGCGTGGAAAAAGTTTTAAAATAATCGATAGCCTACTGGTTACGACTGTGATCTCCTATTCAGGGGGTCACAGGTTCGATCCCGGGTACGCACCTCTGACTTTTCGAAGTTAAGTGCGTTTAAGAAATTAAATATCACATTCTTTAACGGTAAAGGAAAACATCGTGAGGAAACCTGCACACCTGAGAGTTCTCCATAATGTTCTCGAAGGTGTGTTAAGTCCGCCAACTCGCATTCGGCCAGCGTGGTGGACTATGGCCTACAACCCTTCTCTGACAGGAGAACTTGCTCAGTAGTGAGCCGATGATGGGTTGTTAATGATGATGATGATGATGTGATAGTGTGATTAGTGTGATGTGATATGATGTGATAGATGTAATAAGATCTATACGTATATATCGTATGCGAGTGACCTGGAAATCCGAGAGAAGTTCTGTCCTCTATCTCCGATAATATTTAGTAAATCTTCACCAAAATTGGACAAAATATTTTTTATGAGACACACTTTCTAATAAAGAAAGAATTATTAAAATGGTTCGTATTTGACTGAGTTATGGAGTAAAATCATTAAAAATTTTCATCCCCTATCCTGGAGTAACCTTATGTTTTATCGGGATAAAAACTATCCTATATGTTGACCCGGAGTATCAGCTACCGCTATACCAAATTTTATTTAAATCCGTTCAGTAGTTTTCGCGTGATGCGCGAACAGACAGACAGACAGACAGACAGACGGACAGACAGACAGACAGACAGACAGACAAAAATTAAATAAAATTCTATTTTGGGCTCAGTATCGATAATAAAGCATCCCCCGGTCAAAATTTTCAAAATATAATAAATGTACAGAAATCTTCCAGTTACAGTTTTATTATAAGTATAGATACGTATATAATTCTTTACATAATGTTCACGATTCCATTCAACTTTATGCATTATTATTGAAAACAATATTTTACTAGCATAAGTGAGTATCTGTAAATACACCCAACATAAAAATTCATCACGGAAAATATCACTTTAATTGCGTAAGGGTTTATGTTGAAATACGTCGCTAAATATATTAATAATTTATGGAATAGAGAGGTATTAATGGAAATAAAGCTACATGCTTTACAAAAATTTCGGAAAGTCGTCAGATCGGACGTTATGCATAAATAATGTATCTCGACAATGAAGAACGATAAAAATACAAGTCACTTTGCTAGAAAGAGGAAAAAAAATAAGACACGTTGATGTCAAAAAGTCGTTTTGGTCGGATCTTCAGATATAATCTTCAAAAGTAGAATACAAGTAGTTTCCTTACAAATCCCCTTGATTTCACAAAAAGCACTCATCACGTACTATTAATCGTGTATCCAAATACGTGTGTTTTTACTATAATATACCGTTTAAATGAGACGGATATTATACTATCTATGCAACAGACCACATCGATATGGGCACATTTATTTTCAGAAAAACGGTAACATAAGATAAGATAAGATAAGCCTTTATTGACAATTTTACATTTTTTTTTACTTATATTATATTATTTTACTACAGTTTTTTTTTTGAATAATAATTAAGTTTAAATAATAATAAGACGCCGATAATAAATAATTATAATTAAGCTTAATTGTCTTGCTTCGTAGCATAGGCCTCCCCCAGGCGCTTCCATATTTCACGATCGTGAGTATTCCTTGTCCACAGTGATCCACCCATTGTTCTAAGGTCATCTTCCCACCTAAGGAATGGTCTGCCCCTTCCTCTCTTTCCTTCTCTTGGGTACCATTCGGTTATATTTCTTGCCCAATTTGGTTTCTTACTTCTTATAAGATGTCCAGCCCACTTCCATTTTACTTTTTTGATGGTGTAAGTTACATCTGTGATTTTAGTTTGCTGTCTAATGTGTTTAAGATGTATTTTATCTTTTCTTTTTACATTTAACATGCTTCTCTCTATGTTGTGTTGGCATGTCTCGAGTTTTTTATAGTTTTCTTTAGTTAGAGCCCATGTCTGACAACCATAAGTCATGCTGGGCAGTAGACACGAGTTGAATACCCGACTTTTCAGACTGAGTGGTATTGCTGGATTTTTTGTTATTTCTTTTAGAGACCAGTACTTCTTCCATGTTGCATTTATCCTGTTCTGTATTTCTTTAGAGGTTAGGTATTTTGGAGATATAATCTGGCCAAGATATATATATTCGTTAACATATTCAATTATATTATTGTTGACTTGGATAGGCTGCTTAGAACAATTTGTCATTAGTTTGATTTTCAATTCGTTCATATATAATCCAACTTTGTGGCTTTCTGCCGTTAATTGGTCCAGCATTTCTTGTAGATGGTTAGAGTTGTCTGATATCAGAATAAGATCATCGGCGAATCTAAGGTGGTTCAGGTGAGGTGAGGTGCTCAACCACTCAACGGTAACATAATGAATTATAAATAATTAAAAAAACATCATTCAACGCGCCCTTTGTTACCATACTGTACGCGTATCTAAAAGTGGGGCTAATTTAAAAACTGCATTAAAATCGGCCCAGTCGGTTGTCAAGAAAATTGTAACAAATAAACGCACAAACCAACCCCGAAACCAAATGCATAATACTCTCTCCGTTCTGTCGTAACGAAAAATAAAATATACCAAAACTAAGAAGATTTAAAGAAAAATTAATAATCCGCCAAACAGAACAAATCCTTCATGATTTCGTGTGTCCTTCGGATTTGTTCCCTTTGGCGGATTATAGCAAAGAAATATTAATTGAAGTAAAACTTCTTTACGCACGCTTGACTTGGGGAGTAAGCTGGTGAATGCGTTACAAAAAGTGTGATCGGGCGAGGCGAACGGAAGTTGAGTGGGAGATATAAGTTAGTGAAAATAGAAAGAGAGAGAGTTACGTTTCGTATATTACTGTAGGGGCAAGAGAGAGAGGTGCGAGCACACATTTTTTTCTCTCTTTCTCTCATAGCCAGTTCCGTTTCGTAAGTTTTACTTCAGTCGTGTGGTCTAAACCAATTTTCTTTAAATATCATGGAAATCCTCAACGTTACTAATGATACAAATAGACCAAAACATGTTATTCCTTGTTAATTATTATTCGTATAAAATAAAAATATTCAGTCACATGACATAGAATACCACACAAAGCCTTATTAATATATTAATCCCATGCACGCGATGCTGTTAAGTCACACAGATTCTGGCGATTAGATAAACGAGGGGACTAATGCTGCTGGCAGTAAACCGTGATAATGACCCGAAGTAATGGCCCTTTATACGAGAATATTATATTAATAGACGGTAACAAATGGCCCGGATCTCGAAATTTCATTATCTTTTTGTCCTTGGAAAATTGGGCTAAATTAACTTGTGGTTGAACGCAAAAAGCCTTACCCAAGCGTTTTGATATTTAGGCAGATATTCAATACAAAAACTGTTAAAAACTCCTATTTAATCATGGGTTAAACGTCACTCGACGTTGGTAAAATCGGCAGTCCCTTCCTGTAACCTTAAAAGAAGCCATCCGCTAGTAGCAATTTGGGCCTGTTAGTTGGGCCTTTGTCCCTAGTTTGGTTGGCCAACAGTAAGACTTGTCATCCCTAAAAATCGTGGTGCCCAGTGTAGAAAAGCGGGATGTGGTTGGCCTTACGACGGAACTTAGTCGGCATCACCACTACCATCTCCCAACCGTTGGCTACCATTGGCTACAAGACCCCAACGGAAATTGCTACTAGGGTCGGAAATCCGAACTTTGCTAGCGAGTGGTGAACTATAGCCTAAATCATTCGAGAGGAGACATGTTATTTTGTATGTCCGAGATTTTGGAATCATAGCAAATAAATTAATAGCAAAATACATACTTACCTTAATCGCTACTACAATGTGTTGAAAATGTTTGTTCTTTGGTTCCGAAAAGGACTCCCCTCAGTTAATGAGAAGGGGTTACCACCCTAAACGATCAGGAATCCGAAAGCGCAAGCTAAGCGCTGGTACTCTGAAGTCATTTACAATTCAACTGCTTTCTTACTTTGCCTAATTACAATTGTGTAAAGTGGTTCATATTTCAAGTTAATTCCTACTCGTTGTAACGCCGGCATTAATAGCTGCTGCACTATGCCAATTGGCAAGGAACGCTTTGCCTGCATATATCTACTCTCTATAATTATATAGGCGGATTTCCAGAGAGGCTATTCTCTATTTCAGAGGCTATGGAAAACAATGGAAAGTTCACAAGGAACTGTCAAACCCACATTTTGTAGCAAAAAACGGATTTAATGGTTCTTCTTAGCTGTTAGCAACTTTCGATAGCCACTGAGGTAAGGAATAGATATACATTTCCAAAATGTTTGTAGAATGTTGAACTAATGGTTCGCGTTGAACTAAAATCTTGCGTCTGTGAAATTTGTAAATTTTTGTTTTATAATTTACATTTGACTGAAATAAAACATATTAAGTTTCTATGAAAATAAAAATTTAAAAAGTTGTCTGAAAAATTTACAAAGTCGGGAAAAACCGAACGTCTTTTTTTAGGGAATTTTTGTATGAACTCAAGACCACTCGCGATTCAAACGAGGAATATACGAAAGTCTTTTTTTTGTTTTGTTTATGGTGATGAAAAAAATCAGGAAAAAATCGGATAAGGGTGCACTATTCCACCATTAACAAGATAATCGCGGTAAATGATATTATATTGACTTTCCACATTTTCTCAACTATGACTGGTTGTCATTCACACATTTGCATTGTTATGCGACGATTTAATTTAATTCTGTTGTGTTTGACATACATAGTTTTGTTTTAATCTAAACCCAAGTTATGAGGGTTCAAAAAACGACCAAGCGCTTCGAGAAAAGGTAGGTAGTGCCCTTGCGCTTCGTTTGGCTCGTCTTGGCGGGGGCACTAGCTACCATGTCCCCAGATGAACAAAAAAATGAATATTATTATAATAGAAAGGCCAGGACAACGTCAGACGTGTCAGCTAGTATAATATAATAATATAATAAATATCGCCATAACAAACAATAATAGCCATAACAAAATACTTTGCACCTAAGAGACCCAACGTAGCACCATGTTTCTCGGGAGCAGATATTGAATTTTAAATATTCAACCCCCTTGTACTGACCTAAGAGCGTGTTGTAATAAATCTAACATTCACATTGGAGAATAGAAGAAGATATGTCTATTTCTACGTATACATTAAATCCCCAACGGTTTCGCCAGCTGCATCTGCAATTCTTGTAGTTTTAGTATTACTATTTGACGCTGCAGAAAATTGTGGATATATAACTTATCGTTGCCAGCTGTTGCAAGTCAAGCTCTAATTGGATTGTAAATTTTAGTAAAAAAAATATATAAATGATTTTTTCAACCACTTTGAAAATGATTCAAGAAGTAGACCAATTTGGTTCTTTTCAGTTTTGTCCCGATAACTGGTTTTTCAGGCGACATAAATATTTTGACGATTTTTTTTAATTCGTTGACAAGTTAGCCTTTGACTGCGATCTCACCTGATAGTAAGTGATGATGCAATCTACGATGGAAGCGTGCTAGCTTGGATTGGGTAGCCCATACCCCTAACTGGTTTCTACACGCCAAAATCCCTGAACTTTAAATCACTTGGTGATTCGTCTTTGACATTAGGTTGGTAGCGGCTAAGGTCAGACCAGAAAAAAATCAGAAATTCATCATCATCATCAGCAACCCATCATGAGCGCATATCTCCTCTTAGGGAAGTGTTATAGGTCATAGTCGACGCTGGCCCGATGCGAATTGGCAGACTTCACAGTTCACACACCTTTGAGAACATTATGGAGAACTCTCAGGTGTCCAGATTTCCTCACGATGTTTTCCTTCACCGATGCAGCATGAAATATTTAATTGCTTAAAGGCACACAACTCCGAAAAGTCACGTGGCCGTGATTGAATCTATCCCCCCCCCCCCCCCCCCCACCGAATACAGTCCTAACCACAAGGCTATCAGTCCAAATTGACACCGACGGGAATCAAACTTATACAGGATGTACTTACTTAAGAGTATTTGGTAAAATAGAGTTTGCTCTATCCCGATAACCCAAAATCAACCATTTCAGATATCGCTCGTAACCAAATTACATAAAGCCTCTTTCACGAACAAGTTTAGGTAAATTTTCATTTATCTGGTTAGAAACCTCTAACAGTGTTTTAATTAACAAAATTTGAGTTGTTTTAATGGGAAACAGCGGTTGATGTTTCTTGATACTGAAAGCAATTTTGTGAAGCGGTGAAAGTTATTGAAGATATTCCCAAGAAACCCTTATTATTCCGATAATGGTTTCACTGGTAATATAATACTTAACTGTTGATTCCTGACTTTGGTAATCAAAATTTTCTCAGAGTTCAGAGATCAAGCTTTGGACCGAGTTGCTATCCGCAACCGATGAATAAACTTGACGTGTTGACAATTTTGTATTGGCAACTTGCCAAACCGTCAAAGTCAGTTATTGCATTGTTTACTTGGCCATGGTGAATGGGCCTGTTTTTCAATAGCCCAGTATATATCCGTCCGAAGAATAAACTTTTGACAGATTTTCAATACAAAAACTGTCAGAAAGGCAAATTTATTTCTCGGTGAAACGTTATTCGGTGATGGTGTAATAGGTGATGTCTTCAACAATAGCTTCCTTTAATCACTAAATCCATCGAATACTAATTTTACATCTATATATATAAAAGAAAGTGGTGTTAGTTACACTATTTATAACTCAAGAACGGATGAACCGATTTGGCTGAAAATTGGTGGAGAGGTAGCTTAGAACCAGGAGACGGACATAGGGTACTTTTTGTCCCGTTCGACCGCGTTTCCGTCATGTCACCATAAAACGTGGTATAAGAAAAACGCATCTGACATGGAATAACAAAACGCAAATGACAGTGGAATAACAAAACGTAAATGACAGCTAAACGTAATTTTGTCTTTGGTTAAGTATGGTAAAAAATATGACAATTATAAAAAGTGTTATAATAAAGCATTACTGATATTATAAATACGAAAGTGTGTTTTTTTGTTGGTTTGTCCTTCAATCACGTCGCAACAGAACAGCGGATTGATGCAATTTTTTGCATGGGTATAGTAATGGATGTAGTAGTGGTTCCTCAGACCGGGAGAGCTACTTTTTATCTCGGATAATGAAAGAGTTCCCGCCGGATTTTTAAAAACTAAATCCATGCGGACGAAGTCGCGGGCATCAGCTAGTATTATATAAAAATCTCGTGTCACGATGTATGTTCGGGATAAACTCTGAAACTACTGAACCGATTTTGATCAAACTATCTATAATTTGGTCCAACTTGAAAGATAGGATAGTTTTTATCTTAATTATTGACATCAATATTTATTATTGTAAATTAAATATTTATTACATGACAGTCAGTATTGTTTATTTATTGTTGGTTCGACGAATTGTTCATAGATGGCTCTGTAGGTTCATTTATGGATATGTCGCAGGCATTTTGTGTGAGGCGTCGTCAGTTTAGAAAAGCTCGCTGCTATGTATGCCGCGGCAAATTGAAGTATTTAATTCTGTTTCTTATGCCTAACAAGTACTATGTTTGCCAAAATCTAAAGTTAGGTTAGGTTAGGATTATACATGAACAGTCAGGGGCACTTAGGTTGTATTGGGCTTAACTTAGGTATATTGACCAAATGGAACCTACCGCATATTCATAAAAAAATGTTTTTGCTCGCGATTTTGTTGGCGTGGAGTTTGGTTTACGAAAATCCCGAAAGAATAATTTGTTACAACATGCAAAAATGCACGTAAATCCCTAGCATTCTTGCGGCATGATTGAAGGAAAAACCAACAGAGAAACGGACTTTAATATTTGTAAGGATGCGAAACTATGTTTGTTTGTTGGATTATCCTTGAAATACACCGTAACGGAGTAACGCGACGGATCGACTTGATTTTTTGCATGGACTTAGATTAAGACTTGGAAAATGACATTGTGTCCCTGCGGGATTGAATCAGAAATGAGGAGATCCGTAGGAGAACCATGTTTACCGACATAGCTCAGCGAGTCGCGAAACTGAAGTGGAAATGGGCGGGACACATAGTTCGAAGAGCTAATGGTCTTTGGGGTCCCAAGGTGCTGGAGTGGCGACCCCGCACCGGGAAGCGCAGTGTTGGCAGACCCCGCACCAGGTGGACCGACGACATCAAACGAGTCGCAGGGAGCCGCTGGATTCAGGCGGCGCAAGACCGAGACCTGTGGAAGTCCATGCAAGAGACCTTTGTCCAGCAGTGGACGTCTATCGGTTGATAAACAAGAAGAACGTTACAAACCTAACTCTACGTGGACGAAGTCGCGGGCTAAAGCTCGTTACAAAGTTTTTATTATGAAAAAGACAATTTTCATCCTATATCGACTCGTGGTGAAACATGTTCGCAATTAAAAGCATTTCCAGTGATTTCATTTAAAACTATACAAAGTAAGTACACAATAGTAAACGTGTCCTTTGAAACATTCATTGAGCGCGTGCCTCTTCTAATGAAATCGAGGTATTGACACGTTTCATTCGTAACACGGTGTTGACACGCGCTGCCAGACTCGTGTCTTTTTACAAGCTTTTATTTAACTTGCAATGTTTGTTTGGGTCAAATCTTGCAATATGAATTAGACCCACTTCCCGGTTTCTGATCGAGCTGAAATTTTGCATGTATGTGTAAATCGGAAGACAATACAATACTAGTGGTTCGCCCCGAACTGAAACCTCGCGGTTACGGTTTCCTATAATTACTTATTCATTCAATAGACACATGACGATCAAAATTGACATTATTATTATGCCCGTTTTCACCAACCTTACCTAAATTATCCCCTAAGTAGAAGTCTCTTTACGTAGGTAGCCCCTAATTACAATCCTAACATCCCAATGTCATCTTCACCTTTAGTTGTCCCGTAGAGGTTCGTAATACCAAAGTTGACAGAAAGCGTCACCTAACTTAACATAGGTAGCCCATAAATGTTAAGGAACTGTAGTGAAATCGGGCATCAATATAGGTATAGAATAGAATAGAATAGAAATGTTTTTTATTCAAATAAACTTGTGGAACCTTTCCCTAATTTTTTATAACTTAAAAATAAGTTATAAAAAATTAGGGAAAAATTCCACACGTAGAAATTATTTAAAATAAAATTGAAAATAGAAAATTCAGTCTGTCAAGCTGGGATTCGAACCATCGACTTTTAACTGTTTAGCGATTGCAGAAACCACAAGGCTACGGAGACCCAATATTGTACCGCGAAAATACGGAACACAATGCCAAATTCACATTCAAAAAAGTGTCGGTTTCAAAAAAGTGTCAATCCGTCTAGCCCCCTTCCGCACCGCGCGATAAGGAACTACGTTCCAACAACAACGGTTGCCAACCAATCAGATGATGATTCTAGATTCTGATACAATAAAGGACTTTAGCTAACATATTTTTAAAATGGTGGTACTTAAATTAATTATCCGACTCCAATGCCAGATTTAAATAATAATTATTTTTTATGGAATAAAAATATAAAGAATAAGTTAAAATATTAAAAAAAAATACATGCTTAATTACGAGTATACTCTTAGCTGATGGTCGTATTTTAGTACTGCAATCATTTGACCAAACTAATGAATGAAAGTTTATGAACTTACTTACTTAGGTCACTAACTAGCTTTCTTTAAACTAAGCTTTAAGAGGAGTGTCTAGTGACGAAACGCGACGCGAGTAGGTATTTTCCAAAATGCTATCTGTTTCACAACGCTTCGCTGCCCGACCCGCATCGTGCGATAGAGAGAGTTGCAAGTCCAGGAGTTATTTGCCTAAATTTTATTCTTGAAATATTGTTTCGGGTCATAACGTTTTTGCCCCCCTAAACGTTTACAAAATTAGACAATTTTGGTCTCATTAGATTCAGTACACCTTAGTCTAGGCTCGTACGTTTCATTTTTTTAGTATTTCAGTTTAGTTAAATTTAAAAAAATAAAATTAGTCGAGGTAGTTTTTTAGTCAAAAATATGGATATTTAGTCACTAACAACTTTTAACATAAGCAATATTTCTTTAAAATTAAAACGTACGGGCATAGTTTTTCATTGTATCTGCAACATTTCAAAAAATTATGAACATTGGACAACATTTACGGGTAGCAAAACGTTATCGCTTTTTGAAGCTTTTTGTATGAAAATTTTCAACTAGACAATCCTCTTAACTATCGCACAGCAGTTACTAAGTATCCGACTAAACCATTATAAATGCAGAACTCTCGCCCACGTGACTAAAGGATGGAGCCCTTGAAACATTTCAGGGCGCGTGCCTCTCATAATGAAACCGCGGAACTATCGAAGTTTCATAATTAAAACGTACTGTTACTATCCCTTTACAGCGCCCTTATAATTTAGCACCCGCGCAATAAACTATTTTGATCCCAACGAGTACAGTCCAGTTTAAAAACAATTTGATAATACTTTTTCTAAAAATAGCTTAGAAAAAATATTTTGGGAAATTTTGTCACAATGGATCTTTGCTAATAATTATTATACACGGAGTGACTAGTTGTACGGGTACTGGACGAATAAATTATATTTATTCGTACAGTTCTTAAATTTTTTTTAAGGCATTGTGTTCGTTATTTTCGCGGTACTATATCAGGTCTCCGTAGCCTAGTGGCTTATGCAGTCGCCTAATAGTTAACAGTCGAAAAGCGTGTACTTTAGTTTGTTGATTTATCCTTCAATCACGCAGTAACGGAGCAACGGATAAACAGACCAACGTGATTTTTTGCACGCGCCCTCGAGAGCACTTGGAAGATATTTATCATTTTTATCATAAAATGAGCAGATGTCGGACTTCCGTCCCATCGAACTATGAGAGTGAGGGAATAGAGAGTCTGTGTTTGCGCAAACTCCTGTGCACTATAATATATCCCATTCATATGGCTAAACTTACTAGAGATTGGCCGCTAATGGCCGGATTGATCTGGAGGATATTACTACTGTGTAATGTATTGAGTTAAGTTGGAGGGTACATACAAATCATACAGGGTATAAATACAAGAAACGACTGCACGCGTCACCAGTCGGATACAGGCTACCGCAGCGGTCAGAGTAGCACGTGTGTGCGTGCGTGCGTATATATATATATATATATATATATATATATATATATGTGTGTGTGTGTGTGTGTGTGTGTGTGTGTGTGTGTGTGTGTGTGTATCTACATATAGTAGATACACGAGCACATTACATACTGAATGAATCAACGTCGTAGGTACGAGTCCACGAGTTGGGTTACATTTCGGAAAATCGGCACCTCTAGTAGATAAACTAATAGCACCTATAAGCTCTACGCCTTATTCCTAAGCTACGATGGAAAACAAACTAATGAAATATCTTGAAAAGTAATCCGCATCCGAGTTCAATACGGGAACTTCAATATTGCGCCACGCCTCCATTCATAAAGGTGCGCTTTGAACTTAGCACAGGAGGACTTAACTGAAATGAACTGGTCTAAATGAAACCAGTTAATTATTACTATGAAAATAAATGCGAAAATTCTTTTGTATTTATTTTAATGCGAAAATCGAAACGACGTGTTCGCACGTTATAAATATGTACTTTATTAAACGCCGAATGAGTGTACCACTATATTATGTACTCCTATCTCTGTCATACTCCTAGGTCTGCCAGTCTTGACATGTATTGAATATTGTACTTATGTATTTTTGGAGTTGTTCTATAAATATTATATCATCGTATTGTTGGAAATATTCTATTCTAACAAGTTGCATGGGGTAAATCGGCATGGCATCCAGCTGCCCACAAGATATTATAAAAAGTTATTAAAATGTAAATACATATTACCTACAAAAAATATTGTAAAATGTGTAATTTTGAAAAGAGCAACTGCTGAGTTTCTTGCCGGTTCTTCTCAGCAGAATCCGCTTTCCGAACCGGTGGTAGAGTCATGACTTGTCATAAGCGCCACAGGTTGGCCTACATGAAATAAATGATTTTGAATTTGAATTTGAATTATGTATCCCACGGAGTACGGACACGCATTAAAGCGCCTTTCTTCGTCGTTTCCGATTCGCACAGCTCAAAATCTGGAATCTGGAATAACCTTCCTTCTGGCTGTTTTTTTTTATTCGATGACAAGATAGTCCTTGACTGCGATCTCACCTGATGGTAAGTGATGATGCAGTCTAAGATGGTAGCGGACTAACTTGGAAGGGATACGGCAGTGAAAATTCAACCCATACCCCTGATCGGTTTTTACACGCTATCGTGCCGGAACGCTAAATCGCTTGGCGGCACGTCTTTGACGGTAGGGTGGTAACTAGCCACGACCAACGAAAGCCTCCCACCAGAAAACTAAACTGGTTGGTAAAACCAAAGTTAACCGACGTTAGAAGAAGTTGGTTGGTAGAACCGAACTAACAATAACTTGGATATCGTAAAATCAAGAGTGAATAAGCATTTTCTAGGCAAGCGTGCTCCATCTTAAGCTGCATTTGCACTTCTCATCCAGTGTGATTTCAGTCAAGCGCTATTGTATAAATAAAGAGATGCTTTTTCCGAAACTGCCCAGAACACTTTGAATGTACGATAACACGTACTTAGCTGTTTTACAAGTTCCCTAATTAAGCCCGCATACATACCGACCCCTGTAGAAGTTAAGCAAATGTAGTTAGTTCTGTAGGGTAATTACTTGATATATAACTATGATGTTTAACTAAAATTTTACATTGCAAACTGATGCACTACTACTTATTACTTTTTACACTGCATTGCAAAATTGCATGACTGTATTTACATTGCAAACTAATTTTGAATTTTAACCTTTAATCGTAAGATTAAAGTTTACTAAAATTATTATTGCCACGTCTTCAGCTTCGCGACTCAATAAGCTATGTCGGTAGCTCTGGCTCTCCTATGGATCTTCTCATCTCTTATCTCACAGGGATACTCCAAGTAGGTATACCTTTCTCCATTGACTCTGAGCCTAGGTACTTATGGGGCCCATAGTAAGCGATTATGGTTCGTATCTGTAAGGCAAACATGGACGGGGCACATGGCTCTTAGAACCGATGGACTTTGGGGTCCCAAGATGCTGGAACAAAGACCCCGCATCGTGAGGCGCAGCGTTGGTAGACCCTACACTAGGTGGATGGACAACCTCAGGCGAGTCACTGGCAGCCGTTGGATGCAGGCGGCACAAAATCATGTTCTGTGGCGATCATTGCCCTATATCTCTATAATTAATCTATGATTAGCACTGGATTGGCTGTCCCTATACAAATGACAGTATAATTATGGATCAATTTGAAGCGCCACATTAGACATACGAGTGTCTCTAGAACTAATAATATTGCAAATGGTACACCGACCTTTATTTAATCTATGAAATCATAGACAAATTATATGAAATCATACATTAATTAAAGAGGTCTATAATAATATGAAATCATACATAAATTATTTTACACGTCGGTGCGCCATTTGCAATAGTATTATTAGTTCCAGAAACACTCGTATCTGCTTCAGCGCCAAAATGGTGTCAATCAAGTAGGTTCACAAAATATGACGGCAGCCTCTCCAGTGCTAATAATTATATAGCTCAGAGGTTGAGATGATTGTGATGATGAAATATTACTTTCTTCATTTATGCATATATAATACGAGTTTTTAGACTAGATATTTTAATTTTGCCGCTCAGCACCAGAGCGAGCGAAGCTGCACCGACCGTAATACATGCTTCATCACTTTGGTAAATATTAGCTTTTCCTTTGTTACTTCCCTAACTCTTTGTTTAAGCAGCCAGTTTTGCAATCTTGCTTCAGGGTGATCGCTTACTACGGGAAAATCCGCAAGTGCTAAAGCCGCCAGAGCCGCAAAAAGGGAAACAAAACCGCAGAAAACACCTTTTTCATTATACCTATTCGAAAAACGAATATTGGCTTCAGAGGATAGCGGGAGCAAAATTTAATTTTTAGGCTCATGGGAGTTTTCATTTCTCTCTTCTGATTGGTCCGCGTTCGTGCTTTCGTATATGTTAATTACTACTGCTTGTCTTCGATAAGTCACTTGATCAATTTGTCGATCGGATATACGCCCATACATTTTTTGGACTTCGAATGAAATTATGAAATTGAAATTAAACATGGTAGGTTGATACTCCTAGCTTTTTCTCGTAGGTCATAATGAAAAATAGTGTGTATCACGCGGGGCCAAAATATCTTGTTCTCGGGCGGCGTATATTGAATTCCTCGTTAAACTCCTTCGTTAGTCCTCGTTAGAATCCTATACTTCCCTCTGAATTCAAAATAACGCCCTCGGGGAACAAAAAATTTCTTTGGAAAATTTATATGGAGATATAACACAAATAACTATTTGTAAGGTTATTGTACGCCTATAATACGAGTTCTAAATGCCTATATTCAACCCACTTACTTGATTGTATTGTATTTAAGACCCCTAAATAAAAATTAATTTTTACAATACACCCTGTTGACATCTAGCTTCAAATATTTGAAGTGACAACTTCGTTTTGGTGCGCTGGGCGAATTTTTGGTAGGGGAAAATGGATATGATCTTATGGGGAAGGGATCTTATGGGTTCGCGTCACCGATATGCTAGGTTAACACTTTAAATATATTCTGTAGTTATGAGTAGACCTATTATATTTACTAGATTATGACATGTTTTCACTTCTGTTGGCAGTCCTCATGACTTTACAATAGAAGCCTACCCTATAATAAAAAATATATTCTGTCAATCGTAGGTGCCTATGTGACAAAAATGTCAACACAGTTTTTGAACTGATGATGTGACCTCTACTCAGCACTCGTAGTTGGCACTGCACTACCGATGCAAGTGACATCTTATTAGTGGTATATAAATGCGCCATTTGCGTCTTACGAGCTTGCGAGTCATGTGCTTATAGGCCTATTTATAGTCTGAAAGAAAAGCGTTCGTTTGCAGTGAAACTGGAACAAAAGGCATTTCCCGTCGTGATGTTTTCCAATTTTTATAATAGACCGTAATTACAAAATACCAATTAGGCACAAATTCATAGCGCTTTTTGTAAAAGATTAAAATAGTGACAAAAACTGCATACCTATATAGGTAGGAGAGATGTCAGTAAATCACTACAAAACAATTTATAGCGTTTGAGGGACGCATGGTGCCTCAAGCAGGTTGTGACTCTACAGCTATATGAGTTTGCACTCACCCAGTTGCACTGCTGAGGTTATGCCTCAGGGACTGTAACCTGACACTGTACCTACTGTACCGGACCTTTTTTTTTTTTTTTTTATCGTAGGAGGGGAAATCCTCATGGACATCCGCCGACCGGATAGTGCCGGACTCCTACCGGCTAAAACCCCTCCTACCTCCCATTGTTCCTGCCATGGGCCTACCAATACTGCCGCTGTCTGTAAGCAATCCTCCCTCATAATCCGTTTCGTTCGTCTGTCTCTTTCCTGGTCATGACATCCTCCATATACTTCCGAACCAGAAACCAATTGTTTTCGGACGCTAACATGAGTTCTACTAGGCTCTCCACTCTTAGGTCCTGTCCCAGCTCTTGCACGACCCTCCTTCTTTCTTTTTCGAACTGCGAGCAGTGGAGAAGGGTGTGCTCAACATCGTCCCGTGGATCTGGGCAGTACATGCAACGGCTGTTAGCGCGTTTTTTGATGCGCTCTGTGTACTGCATGAATACTCCATGACCAGTGAAGCACTGAGTCATATGAAAGGTTAATAAACCGTGCTTCCTATTTACCCAGCTTCTTAGGTCCCCAATAAGCCTGGGGACCTAAGAAGCTGGACTGTACCGGACCTGTAGCTTAGCGAGTTTAACAGTTGACCTGGATGAAAATAGTACACTATTAAAAATCTCTACTTCCTTATGTACAGAATGCGAAAGTTTATTTATTTGTCCTTTAATCGCCCTTAGATCTTTTTCAATCTTAATTCATTTATTTATTAATGATATAATCTTCTAGGTAAGCGCGCTCCATCTTAGGCTACATCTTCACTTACCATCCGGTGAGATTGCAGTGAAGCGCTAGTCTATATATTTAAAAAAAATTGGTTGTCTGTAAAGCCGGTTTACGGACGATAGTTTTACGTGATAACGTCATCAAGAAACATTGATGAAAAATTGCATAATTTTATGAATTGAATTGAATTATTATCACTGAATTATCATTATTTTGTATAATACAAAGAAGGAGTTAATTGAAAATTAAAATTATGACTGGCGGGCTAAAGTCACAAGCCAACGCTTGGACCGATCGTGCCTCTCTATCGCTTGTTCCGCGCTCTCGCTTGCACGCGCAGGCTCAGGCGGAACGTGACGCTTTTTCGTGCGAGCAGCCGGTGTTCATCGATTTATAAGACGTTATTACGTCAAAAAAAAGATAGACGTGATTTTTTGCATGAGTATAGTTGAAGACGGATAGTGATTTAGGCTGCCTTCTCACCCGCGGGATTTTCGAAAACCTCACAGCGCGGCACGCAGACCAAGTCCCGGGTCAAAACTAGTTTGTACAGCCTTAGCCAGAATTTCACGCTATCAAAGCAGAGGATAAAAATATTACACAAATTATACTTAATGAGTTTCATGAAACTGAGATCGCTGTAAGAAGCAAGTTCTGAGAAACTATAATCAAAATATTTCAAAGCGCGCCTTTTCACTGACAGTCCTTCATAAAAAGCGTTTTCTGTGATGTCAAGTTTCAGTTTAATAGCTTGCTTTATTATTTTTATATTTATTCGCTGTAATGGCATAATATCTTCACACAACTAAAGCCTGTAACACACGCGTGGATAGATAGTTCAATTAATTGATGCACGCGGCGTTGCGTGTCTCAATTGGATATTTGACTGTAGTCAAAATGTAAGAACCACATTTGTAAAAACAGAAAATAAATCTGTCCAAAAACAAATAAATTAAAGAGCTTTAAAGTTTCCTGTTAGACAGAGAGAGCACTACTGAAGTGTGATGTCACAATGTGGTATTATTTAGATGTTATATATAATACAAATATGTTATTTTTTAGAATGTTAGATTTAGGTTTTTAATACAGTTATAAATGATATTGTGTTGCACTAACGAATTGGGATCAATTATCCTGTAATGTCAGTGTAAGTGTGGAAAAAATAAATAAATAATAAAACAATTCAGCAGCTCCATACACGCTCCATAGAAAATTTCGTTTTATAAAGAGATACAGTTACAGTTACAGTGACGGTAAAACAGCTTATAATTCCGATACTAGTAAAGATATTTAAAAAAGAGAAATGGCATTGTGTTATAATATTTTTTTTTTTTTTATGTGTACATCATGCGATCAGTCGCCAGACTATGAGCAGATTCGTTCTGGGAATTAGTATCGTTCGGAGACAACTTCCCCAGCAGGAAGAACTCTACATGTCCTATGAAGCCACACTATCCAGTATATGCCGTCTCTTTAAGCGGCGTATCGCTTCTGGCATCGTTAATTGTACTGCTAGGTCATTTGGATGACCAGACAGCCTTGCCTTGTAAGTACAGTTGAAGTTCATAATTTCTTGCTTCACTGTGTTCACATTTAGGTGTTCATGAAGTTCCGACGTCCGTAGGAACCATGGCGCGTTGGAAACTTGTTTTAAAATATAGTTTTGCGATCTTTGGATGATTTCAATGCTGGAATCGCATGCTGATCCCCAGAGCTGTATTCCATATGTCCATATTGGCTTTATAGCTGTCTTATACAACAGAAGCTTGTTATCCACGGATAGCCTAGAGTTCCTTGCTAACATCCAATATAAACCTCTGTATTTGTGGTAGATTTCATCCCTCTTGGTTTGAATATGCCTTTTCCAGGTAAGTCGTCTATCCAGATGCATGCCCAGATACTTTACAGTGTCATTTTGCGGTAGCTGGTTGTCGCGTAATGACACAGTAGGACAGTTCCCTTGTCGCAAAGTGAATGTCACGTGGACAGATTTAGTAACACTAGCTTTTATTTTCCATCTAGTCAGCCATTTGTCGATCTGATCCAAACTACGCTGCAGGATTGCAGAGGCTTCCTGAGGAGATCTGCTACGAGCTAGAATAGCAGTATCATCTGCGTATGTAGCAACAGTGACATCTTTAATATGTGGTAGGTCACTTGTATAAATTGTGTAGAGTACGGGTCCCAGAACTGAGCCTTGTGGAACGCCAGCTTTAATTGGATAGAACTGAGATGTATGCTCTTCTTCCTTGACTTGAAAAATTCGGTCAGAGAGATAAGATTTTACTAATTCAAAAAACGTATGGGGTAAAAGTGATTTGATTTTGAATAAAAGACCTGTATGCCACACCTTATCGAAGGCTTGCTGCACATCAAGAAAGGCAGCAGAGCAGTATTCCTTGCGTTCAAGTGCGTCTCTGATGGTTCTGCATACTCTGTGGATCTGTTCTACAGTGCCATGATGTTGTCGGAAGCCAAATTGATGATCAGGGATAATGGATCTTTCTTGTAGTTCCCTCATAAGTCTTCTCAGCATAACCTTTTCAAATAGTTTTGATGTCACAGGTAATAAACTAATTGGCCTGTATGAGGTTAATTCATGGACTGGTTTGCCAGGCTTTCCAATCATAATAATTTGAGAAACCTTCCAGAGTGCTGGGAAATAGCCAATTCTCAGGATGCCATTAAACAAGATAGTAAGGAATACGATACCTTTTTTAGGTAGTTCTAGTAGAACTTTTTTGTCTATCAGATCAAAGCCCGGTGCCTTTTTGTCTTCCATATGTTTTATTATGCTAATGATTTCTTTTGGTGTAGTTGGCCTAATAGGCAGATCCAATTGAAAAGGCTGTCCGAGGACATTTTCTAGTTCTGTATCATTAGTATCGTGATCAGGTTCATTTGGCGTAAAAATTTTTGCCAAGTGTTCTCCAAAAGCATCAGCTTTCTGTTGCTGACTTCTTGCCCAAATGTTGTTCTCCAGTTTGAGCGGTGGTTTAGAGTTTGTAGGTTGGTTAATATTTTTACAAGCTCGATAGAGTGAGTAGTTAGTGGCCCTTGTTGCAGACAGAGATTCCAGAAATGATTCCATTGAGGCATTATTTAATTTAGATATGGTATTTTTTAGGTCCTTTATTGCTTTATTTAGTGCAGATTTATCTTCAGGATGCCTACTAGTGTGCCACACTCTGCGTAACCTTCTTTTCTCCATAATTTGGTGCTTTATTTCAATAGGAACTAATTTGTGCCGCGATGAAGAGTTGGAAGTGTCTGGTGTGCATTTCCAACATGCTGATTGAACTGTAGTCATGAACTTGTGAGTTGCATTGTCAATATCGTCCTCAGATTTAAGGGCTATTTGAAGCTGTAGTTCATCAGTTATTAAACTTCGGAAAGCTTCCCAGTCTGTCCATTTATTGTAGAGTTGAAGGCGTGTTATAATATTTAAAAACGTTATTTTAAGTAAATAAAAAAATATCAGTCAAAAATTGCGCATACACACACACACACACACACACGCGCGCGCGCGCACGCGCACACACACACACACACACACACACACACACACACACACACACACACACACACACACACAAATTATTTTCCCTATTTTTCTCTACGAACTCTAACATGGCGAGTGGTGACGCCAGTTCGACGTGGATGCTAGGCCTGCTGAATCTACTCATAGACTCATTATATTTACTACCGTAAGGAAGTTCACATATCGGTGATGCCAACCTACAAGAATTTCCCTTACCAAAAATTGATCAACAAAATTGCCGACAGTTAATATATAAAGGCATAAATGTTATTGCTGGTAATATTGTTAAACCTGTCAACATGTCAACATTGGTGGAACGTATTTTTTTGGGCCGTGAATCGCCATTTTGGCGAGTGAATGGGTACGCTAGCATATGATGTGAAGTGTGCGTATACGCCGGTACGTCAGTTAATCTTAAGTTGTGTGAAGAAGAATGAGAGAAGTGTATTAGAAAAAATTTATAGAGGTGTAAATAATCTTCTTCTTCTTTATCAACCGATAGACGTCCACGGCTGGACAAAGGTCTCTTGCATGGACTTCCTCTGACCTCTGTCTTGCGCCGCCTGAATCCAGCGGCTCCCTGCGACTCATTTGATGTCGTCGGTCTACCTGGTGGGGTCTGCCAACACTGCGCTTCCCGGTGCGGGGTCGCCACTCCCGCACCTTGGGACCCCAACGACCATCAGCTCTTCGAACTATGTGCCCCGCCCATTCCCACTTCAGTTTCGCGACTCGTGACTCGCGACGTCTAAATGACATTGCTCTGTTACTGTATGTTGATATTAAATAATCGTTAACGAGTAACCAGTGTTATTTCAATAAATATTGCAGAAAACAGTGTATAATCTTTTACATCGTCTTCGTAGAGTAAGCTTAGTAGTGATGAAGACAAAGCTCTACAAAGGTATTAGGAGTCTCATAATATTATGTCCTTCTATAACATAGCTAAGCTCCTTGGAAACTTTATCGTCGCGATTTGTGTGTTGCAGGCTTTATTTCTATTACTGAAGTGGCGATGAAAACTTCTCAGCAACAAAATTAGTGAACTATTCATCTCCGCTGTCCTATTTCTTAAGAAAGAAGTTTTGGACACAAGTACTTAAGTTTTCATGTTTCACCAAATAAAGTTTTTATGACTTTGATCTTCGCCACTTGTACTTAGTTTTAGTCTCCGAGTTACCATCCTCTCATTATAACCAGTAAAATTATATTGCTGTGTTACAAAGGCCAAACATTGGTTAAACGAAGTTTCAGTTGGAATAGCAGAGTAGGTACCCTCTTACAGTGGGCGGTCGTGATCAAAAGAACGCACCATTTTGCGTAATTTAGCTTTGTTAAAAGGCCAAATAGTTTTATTATTTATTTTGTTTGAGTTTTTGACAAAGTGCCATTTATTTATAGATAAAAATGTGTGAGAGATAATCTTGTGAGAGTCTTTCTCAGAACGGCCTTTAACGCTAAAAGGCCATTAACACCTCTCTAAGATGATGATAACGTAGGATCATAGGTGTTAAGAGATTACATCTTATCATGTTATGCGACGATATTTTTTACTCTTGAGGTCGGATAAAACGTTATCATGGATAATAAACTCATAGAGATTTGTCTGAACTATACTCAAATTACTAATGGTACATACTATACCTTATATACCTAGTCTGTTCAATAAGTCAGTTAACTGACATGGGTTACTTTCTTCGTTGATTCCACCTTTCCGCATTAATGTGTGCATAGTTTATTTTGAGTTAAAATCAGATTTATTTTTATGTACTTAAAGGAGATTTGCGAATTCCATAGAGTTTCTGACCCAGACGAACTGAACTGAACACTGAACGCCCACGTTCACGAATCAAACTTCTCATACTTGTTCTAGTAAACCAGACTAACAAAAAATTAATCAAAGTCTGTCAGATAAAGTTGGGAGAAAAAAGATATTCACTTGTATTGCCATGTAACGGTTATTTATAATGTGTACTTGTGAATGATTATATTTTTGATCCCCATCTTCTAAAAAATATGGGGTTCACACAGAAAATTACTTTGCAAAATATTAGTTAAAATTAAATGTTTTCTGAATCTGAATGGTTTTTAAAAATGCTATGTCTAAATTCGCCAACCTCCTTTTATCAAACGGTTTGATTCATCGATGACTCTTTCATAATGTTGCTACAACCTATTTTTAAAACCAATGTCAACTGTCTTTTAAACAGACTCTATAAACTCTTATCGGAATAGAAGAGATCCGTAGGAGAAACAAAATTAGCGAGTATCGATTATTTTGATAATTTACAATCACAGAAAATGTTATCAATACAAGTTTGTACGTAGCTAATTTGGTAGTTATCCTCGTATAGAGAGCATAGCTTATCGATCGCTATGCTACGAGTAAAGAGCAGATGGCTCAAAGAAAAACTTAAAAAGGGTATTTAATACATTAATATTAGGTATTTTTGATGTAATAAGAGAAAAGATTAAAAACTAGATGACACCCGTGACCTCGTCCACGTGGACTAAGGTTCCCGCGGGAAATCCTTAATTTTCCGGGATAAAATGTAGCTTATGTGTAAATCCTGGGTGTGAGCTATCACTATTCCAAATTTCAGCTAAATCGGTTCATTCGTTGTGGCGTGAATGAGTAACAAACATCCATCCATACATCCATCCAGCCATCCATACATTCATCCTCACAAACTTTCGCATCCTACTAATATTATAAAGGCGAAAGTTTGTGTGTATGTTTGTTCCTCCTTAACGCAAAAACTACTGGATGGATTTGGCTGAAATTTGGAATGGAGATAGATTATACCCTGGAATAACACATAGGCTACAAATTATCCCGGAAAAATCCAAGGTTCCCGCGGAATTTTGAAAAACCACTGATAGATGGCGCTGATTGTACTTAAATCACGCTTACATTATCCGCAGCATCGAGAATAAGTAAAAAATTCCAATTCAACAATCAAGTAGGATAAACACAGTTATTGAAGTTTTTCATTATCAATAGAAAATTTCTTAGGGATTAGGGATGGATTACGAAATAAATTATACAAATAGTACAAGGTATCGATTTGTCCAGTCATAGTGAGTACAATGTGCATTGCTAGATATTATAATGACTGATCATGTGTAGATCCTATCCTATCCTATTATTCCTATCAATATTATAAATGCGAAAGTTTGTGAGGATGGATGTTTGGATCGATGGATGGATGGATGGATGTTTGTTACTCTTTAACGCGACAACGAATGAACCGATTTTGCTGAAATTTGGCACAGACATAGAATATAGTCTGGAATAGCACATAGGCTACTTTTTATCCCGGAAAAGCAAACAGTTCCTGCGGGATAGCATCGCTATTTTTTACGCATTTGTCCTTCAAAATACGCGCAATGGAGTTTTAGATTAACGTGATTTTTTTGCACAGGTAAAGTTAAGAGCCTGGAAAATGACAAAGGCTACTTTTTATCTCGGGAAAACAAACGGTTCCTGCGGCATATTAGTATACTACTTTTCACACATTTATCTTTCAATTATGCGCCAATGGAGTAACAGATTGACGTGGTTTTTTGGATTGGCATAGTTGATGACTTGAAAAGTGACAAAGGCTACTTTTTATCCTGGGAAAGCAAACAGTTCCCGCGGGATATTAGTGTTCTACTTTTCACATATTTATCCTTAAATTAGGCGCCAACGAAGTTACAGATTGACGTGGTTTATTGGATAGGCATAGTTGAGGACTTGAAAAGTGACAAAGGCTACTTTTAATCCCAGGAAAACAAACAGCTCCCGCGGGATATTCGTATGCTACTTTTCACATATTAATCCTTCAATTATGCGCCAACGAAGTTACAGATTGACGTGGTTTTTTTGATAGGCATAGTTGAAGACCTGAAAAGTGACATACATACACACATACTGTAGTAGTAGGTATGTATGAATGTATGTATGTATGTATGTATGTATGTATGCATGTATACATGTTTGCATGTATGCATGTATGAATGTATGTATGTATGTATGTAGGCATGCATGTATGCGAACATACATACACACATATCTACTACTACTGTATGTGTGTATGTATGTATGTATGCATGCATGCATGTATAAGTGTATGCATGTATTTATGTATGTTTGTATCCTCCTCCTACTAACAATAAATACTTTAATTATATCCTATCCTACTTATTATTACTCATATTATCCCACTAATATTATTCACTAATATTATTATTATATTTTATATTTATATTATACTCCATAACTTCGTTAAATTTGAACTAATTTTTATTATTACTTTAACCGACTTCAAAAAAGGGAGGAGGATCTCAATTCAACGGAAACTTTTTTATGTATGTTCACCGATTACTCGAAGACGCCTGAACCGATTTGGAAAATTATTTTTTTGTTTCAAAGGGTGGTTTCACTTCCCAGGTGGTTCCACTTAAATTTTATAGAAATCAGTCGAGCGTTTTTAAAAAAATCTACAATAAATTATATACTTTGTAGTGGCGCGGGCGTTTAAATGTATGCTCCCGGGACAAAAAGTAGCCTGTGTTATTTTCCAGGTCGTCAACTTTACCTGTGTAAAAAAATCAGCCAATTGCGAGTCAGTCCTCGCTCTTTTAGGGTTCCGTTAAAAAAAGAAATTAAAATATTTCCATGGGTACATGGAAATATTTTAATTTAATTTAATTTTTTTAATTTAATTTAATTTTTATTATTTGTTGGTATAGCGGCAATAGAAATACAAAATATGTGAAAATTTCAACTGTCTATTACGGTTTACGAGATACAGGCCGCTGACAGACGGACGGACGGACAGCGGAGGCTTAGTAATAGAGTCCCGTTGGAACCCTAAAAACCACGTTGACTATATTATGCACTTACACTTTATATGGTGAAATATTAAAACTGCGAAAGTGCGTTGGTTTGTCCTTCAATCACGCCCCAACAGAGCTACGGATCGACGTGATTTTTTGCAGTGTATCTACCTATAGTTGAGGACGGAGAGTGACAGGCTACTTTTTATCCCGCAAAGTCAGAGTTCCCAAGGCATTTTAAAGGCTAAGTTCACGCAGACGAAGTCGCGGGCATCAGCTAGTTTATAATATTAGTAGGACTGTAAACTAACTACAGCAAATTGGATGTAACATCAGCCATACTGATTTTGTTTATATAAAATGTAGCCTATGTCACCCGGATCATAATAACGAATCGATTGACACCTCATTCATCAAAATCGGTTCAGTAGTTTAAATCTTCTTCTTCTTCTTCATCAACCGATAGACGTCCACTGCTGGACAAAGGTCTCTTGCATGGACTTCCACAGGCCTCGGTCTTGCGCCGCCTGGATCCAGCGGCTCCCTGCGACTCGTTTGATGTCGTCGGTCCACCTGGTGGGGGGTCTGCCAACACTGCGCTTCCCTCTGCGGGGTCGCCACTCCAGCACCTTGGGACCCCAACGACCATCAGCTCTTCGAGCTATGTGCCCGCCCATTTCCACTTCAGTTTCGCAACTCGCTGAGCTATGTCGGTGACTTTGGTTCTCCTACGGATCTCCTCATTTCTGATTCGATCCCGCAGGGACACTCCGAGCATAGCTCTCTCCATCGCCCGCTGAGCGGTCCTGTTTAAATACTACGATGGAATAAACAAATAGACACACATAATTATATCATTTTAGCTTTGCCATAGTCGGGTAAAACGTATCGGGTGATTAATTTCTAGGAGCAAAGGGTTAGGCCATTTATGTTAATGGATTTCAGTAATGGGATCATATTTATAAAATATGACAGCGGGTATTACATGACCTACAATTTAGTTTCGACAGGGTTAAAGTGATCGACATCGTTCATCGGTTGGGGCCAATGATTGGGGCAAATTGTGGCTTTGTATATACAATTTTCCCTCATTTATCTTAGTCATAATTTACTGATTCAGATTAATGAATAAAAGCGAGTAATAACAACTTTGGCATGCAATATAGTAAAAATAGTACATACTAGCTGCCCGGACAGACTTCGTTCTGTCAAAAGTTAAAAGTAAAAATTAAATTGTTTTTTTTTTATTAAAACCTTCCGTGGACCTTAAGGAACATACAAAAAAATAAATTAACCGAATTGGTCCATCCATTCTTGAGTTATGCGCTTACCAACATTCATTTTTATTTATATAGACTAGCTGATGCCCGCGACTTCGTCCGCGTGGATTTAGTTTTTGAAATCCCTCGGGAACACTTTGATTTTCCGGGATAAAAGTAGCCTATGTCATTCTCCAGGTCCTCAACTATACCCATGCAAAAAATCACGTAGATCCGTGGCTCTGTTGCGGCGTGATTGAAGGACAAACCAACAAACAAACACACTTTCGCATTTATAATATTAGTAAGTATGATTAGAATATTAAATTACATAGGAAAACACTGTAATATTACGTCCATACGATGTATTTCATCCATACCTACTATGTAGTATGTAGGTATAATGATCGTTTGGCAAAATCTGACGCCTTTGGAGTAGTTTGACTTTGACAAAATAGGGCTATCCACGATGGCTATATACGATAAAGTACATGCCAGCTTAAGATGAGCCGTTCATTCAAAGTATCCTGTAGATTCCGGGGTTCAAGTTATTTGGACCTATACTGAAGATTGTGATGTCTATAATTTCTGCACTACTAAATTGACGACCTTGAAATAATTACAGGACAATTTCTAAAGTACCTGCTTTTTAACAAAAAAAGAATGAATGAAATCGGAATACGCCTTAATGAATTACAGCTAAATACACATTTTGACTTTCATCCCCTCTCCCAAGGGAACCGTGCTGAATTTCGGGATAAAAAGTATCCTATATTATACCTCGTAGTATGAACTTAAATCATGCCAAGTTTCATTTAAATCCGTGCTGTAGTTTCGGCGTGATGCGCGGCCAAGATACAGACAGACAGACAGACAGACAGACAAAAAATTAAAAAAAATTGTTTTGGCTTCAGTATCGATTATAGAGTGCCCTCAAACAAAAATTTTCAAAATATCTTCAATGTACAGAATTGGACCTGTTACAGTTTTATTATATTGTAGATTATACTAGCTGATGCCCGCGACTTCGTCCGCGTGGATTTAGTTTTTAAAATCCCTCGGGAACACTTTGATTTTCCGGGATAAAAGTAGCCTATGTCACTCTCCAGGTCCTCAATTATACCCATGCAAAAAATCACGTAGATCCGTGGCTCTGTTGCGGCGTGATTGCAGGACAAACCAACAAACAAACACACTTTCGCATTTATAATATTAGTAAGTATGATGAGAATATTAAATTACATAGGAAAACACTGTAATATTACGTCCATACGATGTATTACATCCATACCTACTATGTAGTATGTAGGTATAATGATCGTTTGGCAAAATCTGACGCCTTTGGAGTAGTTTCACTTTGACAAAATAGTATCCACGATGGCTATATACGATAAATTATACATGCCAGCTTAAGATGAGCCGTTCATTCAAAGTAGGATACTTATTAGTACGTAGATTCCGGGGTTCAAGTTATTTGGACCTATACTGAAGATTGTGATGTCTATAATTTCTGAACTACGAAATTGACGACCTTGAAATAATTACAGGACAATCTCTAAAAAACCTGCTTTCTAACAAAAAAAGAATGGATTAAATCGGAATACGCCTTAATGAATTACAGCGAAATACACATTTTGACTTTCATCCCCTCTCCCAAGGGAACCGTGCTGAATTTCGGGATAAAAAGTATCCTATATTATACCTCGTAGTATGAACTTAAATCATGCCAAGTTTCATTTAAATCCGTGCTGTAGTTTCGGCGTGATGCGCGGCCAAGATACAGACAGACAGACAGACAGACAGACAGAGAGACAAAAAATTAAAAAAAAAATTGTTTTGGCTTCAGTATCGATTATAGAGTGCCCTCAAACAAAAATTTTCAAAATATCTTCAATGTACAGAATTGGACCTGTTACAGTTTTATTATATTATAGATAGATTATATATAGATTAAGTACTATTATTTATTAGTAAGGAGCAGTGATAGCCTAGTGGTTAGGACTCTGACCTGACTCTGACCTGACTCTGACCTGACTCTGACCTGACTCTGACCTCTGACTTTTCGGAGTTATGTGCGTTTAAACAATTAAATGTCACATGCTTCAACGCGGAAGGAAAACATCGTGAGGAAACCTGCGAGCCTGAGAGTTCCTAAAAAGTGCGTGAGTTCTAGCAATTCGCATTGGTTTAGCGTGGTTGACCATAGTCCATAGCCTATAACTCTTCTCTGAGAAGATACCTGCGCTCAATAGAGAGCCGTTGATGGGTTGCTGATGATGATGATGATAATGATGGTAAGTACTATTTAAATATTATGGTTAGATATTTTTAAACAGGATAGACCGTTTGAAAACTGACTGCAAAACCTATCGTCTGATGAAACCTTTATTAAAATACCTAGGTATACAATGAAAATAATATTCAGGAAAGATCGGAATGGAAAGAAAAGTCGTTTATAAAGTTATAAACGGTTTCATTACAATGGATTCCTTGTTCATCGCTTTTTCATTGGATCATCTGAATTTATGTGCAAATATATAAAAGTCAGCTATCTTGGCTAGTCTAAGTTGGAAAATCTGCTTATACTGAATAATAATCCCAATAAATATAAAAGGAAAAGGTGTGTGTATGTGTGCCTGACTGACTGATCCACCACCACTGAAAACCACTGAATGGTTAGGGCTGTTTGGCATGCAGATACTCATAGCTATAATTACAACGTAGGCATTCGCTTTGAAAGGATTTTTGAAAATTCAACCCCTAAGGGGTAAAAATAGGGGTTGTTGTTTGTCAAACAACAACACAACAACAACAAATAACAAAAAACAACAACTAGGAAAACTCGTAAAAGTATCGACGAGGACCGCTTTGGCACAGTAGTGAGATTTGTGGTCTCATAGGCGGGAAATCTTGGGTTTGATTGCCGTCAGAGACAGGATGTGGAATTTTTAATTTCTAAATGTCTGGTTTTAACCTGGTGGGAGGCCCCTTCTGGCATAAACCGTACCGCCAAAAGATATATCCGATAGTCGATTTATATTATATTACAATGCTGCGGACGAATTCGCAAACAAAAGCTTGTTGCCAATAAATTACCTATTAGTATCAATAAAATTCAGTTGGTCAAATTATTGTTAAGGTTTTTCTTATAAAAAACTTACAGCAATAATGCTGATGGCTTTTACCTTACTTGTACCTTACCTTGTTGTACCTTTTTGCTTATGCGAAAAAGGGTGCCAAATTAAATGGGTGCCACTTTTTTTTTGTGTTTCCCTTCATTTTTAACCAATTTAAAAAAAGGACCACCTCCTTTTTCTTCTCAATTCTTCGGAATCTTTTTTTATGTATGTTCACCGATTATTCAAAGCGCCTGAACCGGTTTGGAAAATTCTTTTTTGTTTCAAAGGGTATACTTTCCAGGTGGTCCCATTTAAATTTTATCGAAATGGGTCGAACGGTTTTTAAAAAATCAACAATATTTTATACACTTTGTAGAGGCGCGGGCCTTTGAATTCGGTTTTTTAAAAATCATTTTTTATTATATCATTATTTGTATCCATGTAGGTATGTTTGACAAATAAACTCATTTTCTATCTTTCTAAAGTTCCTCTATTTTTGAAACTGGTTAAACAGGCGTCACGATGTCTGCAATTTAGATAACGCGACCTGTTTCACCACCTTTAAGTAAATTGTAACCGACAAATAAAGTTGACATTTTGACAGTTTTTGTATGGGCAATCTGTCAAAACGTCAAATTTATTCGTTGGTTAAAGTCTACTTGAATTGATTAATCGTGTAGTTCGTGCATGTTATTTTGCATTATAATGCCTTTCAAAATACCTGAATAATTAATCTTATTTTTCTCGAAGATTAATGGACCATTACACGAGTTTAAAGTGCTCGCAAGGCGAATTAAATCACTATGAACGTTTATTGGCGGTTAAAAGTTCGACCAACGAAGATAGCAAACAAACGGTTATAGCTTGGGAGTTGTTGGCGAATTCAGTATTTTTTATTCTGCAACTCTACATATCTTTCCTGTGTTTCTTTAATAAATAAAAAATTAAGTGGCACTCGGGGACTACCGCGGTAAAGTTATTGCATAGCATTTTTGATCAACAAAAATTATGATATAATATTGCATAATACAAATTATGCAAAAAAATAATTAAAAAACAAACAAACAAGAAAAGCGCACTGTCACTACTTTGCGAGTGAGATTCGAACCTGCGACATCATACACCATACGGTAAAGAAAGCGGCCGCTCGCCCACTGCGCCAAACAGAGCTACTTGTGAACCTCTAAAATTTTGAACGCTTACTGAACGACGGTGTTAGGTTTATTTTCGTTATGGAATTTCTTGATTCGGTCGCCGCGCTTAAACTGTTTGTCCTAGTTCAAAGCCCGCGATAAAAGCTATGCAATAGCTTAAAAACATTGACCAATCTAAACATAACTAGTATTCTTCTCTCCGTCCGTCCGCACGCCTATCTGTCAGCGGGCTGTATCTCATGAATCGTAATAGATAGACACTTGGAATTTTCACAGAATGTGTATTTTTATTGCCACTACGAGATGGTTTACATTGTTTTTGCTCAAGCTTGTGTTAAGACTTTAAGGGTGGTACGGAACCCTTTGTTTGCAGGTACGACTCACACTTGGCCAGTTTTCTATTTCTCTATAGGCTCCATTCTCTAATTTAATGTTTTAACAAAATATTAAACTAAAGTGGTAGTAGGACCTGCGCTCGCGCAAATTTTATTAACATTATGTGCTAGTTTACATACTTAGGTATTCGTCTGTGGCCAAAACTGCGGTTGTATGAAGTGATCTCGCCTAGGTACCTATAATCCACATCGTCATACCATATCAAGAACCCTAGCGCACCGCGTGTCAACATTAATCTATTTTAAAGTGGGCTTTGACGTTTCTTCGTAAATCTTCTGGGAAATGGGTCTACTTGATATATTACTGTAAGCTGTATTGACGCGAAATGTGAAGAATTGTGAGGTCATGATCCCATTTCAGACGAGTCAAAACATCCGAATGTGATACTAATAAATTATTGTAGTTTTATCCTCACTTGGATCATGATAGATGGGCGATGGCATAAGTCCTCCTCATACAAGGCTTAAATTACGGATCTCCTGATCCGTAATTTAAGTCCCAATGCCCAACGGTTAAAGGTGCGGACTGAAAACTAAAAGGTCGCAGGTTCGAATCCCACCCGTTGCACTATTGTCGTACCCACTCCTGGCACAAACTCTCCGCTTATTCGGAGGGGAGAGGAGAATATTAGTCAAGTTCTACTTGTTTGATATTCTTTATTAAAAAAAAAATCTCATCTCAATTTGAATGAGATGATGAAGGTGGTCACCACTGTGAGAAATGTCACCAATGTTGGAGGCATCGGTGATGGTATCTTCCCGAGTCTGCATGTAGGCTGTAGCGCTGTGTTCCCTATCAAGGTTATAGGAAATTACTAAAGAACTTACTCAGTGACTTTAAATATTTAATTAACTTTACATTTACACTAAACTACAAGAGCCTAACAGTAGACAGGTATTAGCGGTGGTTACGGGACAACTGACTGACGCTAGTACAAAACGTTTTCACAAAGCCTCTTGGCGAAACCGCTGGATTGTTCTGGAAGACTGGGATTGTAAGGTTACGTTGCTATTTGTAAAAGTAAAATGAGATTTTAAGTGTATTTTATAAAAATTAAGTGGCACTCGGGGACTGCCACGGTAAAACTATTGCATAGCATTTTTATCAACTTATGCAATTATAATATTTATGCAATTTTTTTTTGCATAGTAAAAATTATGCAAAAAAAAATTATTAAAAAACAAACAAACAAGAAAAGCGAACTGTCACTACTTCGCGAGTGAGATTCGAACCTGCGACATCATACACCATACAGTAAAGAAAGCGGCCGCTCGCCCACTGCGCCAAATAGAGCTACTTGAGAACCTCTAAAATGTTGAACGCTTACTGAACGACGGTGTTAGGTTTGTTTTCGTTACGGAATTTCTTGATTCGGTCGCCGCGCTCAAACTGTTTGTCCTAGTTCAAAGCCCGCGATAAAAGCTATGCAATAGCTTAAAAACAATACTGTATTTTAGTCATCAATTTCCGTCAACATTCGATAAATAGTTGCGAATTATGAGTATTTTCTAAAAATATAATGGCGGTGCTACGGTTAGCGAGAATAGATGACTAGAGTGGGGGTATAGAAAAAGAGTTGGATAGTCAGTGGGCGGATGGCGAAAAGGAGTCAAGTTTGAGTAGAGTGGACGCTAAGGGCGGTGAAGGTACCTAAGCTAGATGGACAATATTGTAATTAAATAAAGTATGAGATTGTGAAGTTGGTGTGTTTCTCATAACCAGAACAGAAGTAATCCTACAGGATAAAGGCATAGCTGTTGGAGGGCAGAAGATGTGTAATCTCAGATATGCGGACGATACTACACTCCTCGCTTACACAAAAGAGGATATTGAAGAGCTGCTGTCTGGAGATAACTAGCCTTGAATTCGGACTGGCCGTCAACAGGGATAAGACCAACATGATGATAGAGTAGATCGCGCAAAACAGAACGCAAATCCAACGCATTGCCAACTGTGAGGTGGTACTAATTTACATCTATCTAGGTTTAACTATCTCCAATACCGGAGGTTGTGAGCTAGAAATCCGAAGGGGGTATGCTATTACTAGGACTGCGGTGGAGAAGCTCAATAAGATCTGGAAGGACAGAAGGATCACCAAAACCACTAAAGTTTGACTAATGAGGTGCCTTGTCTTCCCAATATTCCTCTATGGAGCTCAAACCTGGTTCCTTAGACTGCACGACCATCTTAAAATTGATGCCTTAGAGATGTGGTGCTGGAGGCGCCTTTTATAGATCCCTTGGACGGCCTTTGGACGGCCGACGGATGGTCCGAGAACACGGACAAGCAGATGAACAAGAAAAGAGTTTAAAAATCGGTCACCGATCGGCCACGATCGTTGACACTTAGTCCTCTTATTTCATAGAAATAGCTGGTATAGTGAAACGCCAAACTTGACATTTGAGAGGGCAAGTACTGGGAACAAGCACTTGTCGGTATGGGCGGGCAGACAATTATAAGTACTTGCTTACCTATCTTGCAATTTAATAAAATTATTAATATAATTATTTGTCGACCTTCTCTGCCCAGTGTTGAGCGCTGTTGGATTAAGAGAGGTCCTATGTTCGATTCCCCGCAAAGGAAATTAATTTATTATTTCTAAAATGTTCCAGTTTTGGTCTGGAAGCAATGGCATCGATTATTCGATCATCATCGATCTATCATCGATCGGCAAAGTCGCACCGAACGGCTAAGAGATTCAGCGTTTAGGCACGTTATTCTAATATTTTATATTATATATTTTAGAGCGTTCAGGTACGTTATTCTATTACATATTTAATCTGTGTTTTAGAGACGAGGTCGTGTAGAAACGATTATGGGTTATGGGTTTGATTAAAAACTGCCAAAACCCTTCCGAGTCAGCCCGCTTCCATATTATAAATATCGAGCAAAGTTTATTGCATGAAGACTCTCTTTAATTTTCACTTTATTATTTGTTATAGCGGCAATATGGTTGAGCGAAGCGACGGCTGGGTCATGCGTCATGCTCGTGAACGGGTGCCAATGGCGGGAATGGGGCTACTTTATGTGTGCCCATCTTAAGATATTTTGCATTGTTAGTAGGTATGCATTTTTGGAATTTCCCTCATTGTGGAAACACTGCATACATAGCATAGTAATTATTGTTTTGTAAACTTGTTTTGAAAAGAGCAACTGCCGAGTTTCTTGCTGGTTCTTCTCGGCAGGAAGGACATTCCGAACAAGTGGTAGAGTCAGACGATGCAAAAGCACTAATAAAAAGTTTATTTGAAAAAAAAAACTATTCTATTAATAGAATTACACATGCTGTGAAAATTTCAAGTATCTCCTTATTACGGTTTATGAGATACAGCCCACTGACAAACGGACGGACGGACAGCGGAGGCTTAGTAATAGGGTCCTGTTGGCACCTATACCTAAATCTAAAATCATCCGATCATAACCAGTGACGGTATATTGTAACCAATCTATTTTCCATTCATTCATTATGCAGTTCAGACTGCAAGTGCAGACCCATTTTATCTGCAAAGTTCTCAAAGTTCAAACCTGAAATCGTTTCACCGCAGAAAATTCAATTTTACGTAGCTCCGGCTTAAGACAAGTGACGTTTAATTCCAGTTTTCATTGAGTTAGGTGTCTTCAAAGACTCGAGGCTCGAGGGTATCCGATACTGTAATAATATTTACTTTGACTCATCAGCTATCGCGACGTCTGTAAGGGGTTATATAACATTATGGAAGGGTTATGTACATATTATTCTTTGGGAGGTTTGGTGGAGGCTTTCACCGTACAGGCGACTTTTACGTTTAATTTAATAGTGTGAGGATACTTTTATTTTTATTTCATGTTTAATTTAATTTAATCTGAAAAACATAAATTATTTATTTCATGTAGACCAACCTGTGGCTTTATAACACTGATTCTTTGAAGAACCAGCAAAAAACTCAGCTGTTGCTCTTTTTAAAACAGAATGTTGCTAAATAATAACAATTTAGCCATACTATCTTGTGGGCAGCTGGATCTATTTTCTGACATTTTCACTAACAATTGCCACATTTTTCCAGAAAAACGAAGAGAATGTATTGCTGCCATTATTCGTAATTCCTAGTTCCATAGTTGCCGCCAAGGTTCAAAGTTCTTCACGTCACGAAAATACGTGATAATCCATGGAACTATAACGCTATAGTTCAATGTGATAATGCTATTTTTATAATTTTAAAAATATTATATTCCATGTTCAAACTGTTCATCCAATAAAGGCAATTTTGCCATCCACATAATATTTTGACCGGTAAAATTGCCTTTAACATACAGCTCTTAATTAATTACCCTTGAATAATTAATCAAATTACCACATAGTTTTCAGAAGCAATTTCATATTTAAACTCATTGCCGTGCTTCAGTCTTGTGAACAGGTCAATATAGAGGGCCACAGGTCACACAGGTCATAGTCAATATAGGTATCCTATACACGCAATGAATTGGGAAATGGCTCCTTAGGTACTAATTAAAAAGATTACAGTTTAATATTAATTTATAACGTAATTTAGTTAAGTGGAATTAAAATGGGTCACTGCATCATTAAGATTGAGGGGTTGAAATACGGAGATACAAATTCAAAAAACTTAAAATTATTTGAACTAGTACATAAGGAACATTAGTACATTTTAAGGAAGCAGTGATTGCGGTTAGTACTGCGGTCTTCTATTCGGAGGTCGCACGTTCGCTCCCGGGCACCTCCGGCTTTTCTAAGTTATGTGCGTTTAAGAAATTAAGCCTCACGCTTCAACGGTGAAGGAAAACATCGTGAGGAAACCTGCACGCCTGAGTATTCTTCATAATGTTCTCATGAAAGACGTGTGAAGTCCGCCAATTCTTATTGGGCCAGGCAGCGTGGTGGACTATAACCCTTCTCTGAGAGTAGACCTGCGCTCAGTAGTGAGCCGTTGATGGGTTGCTGCTGCTGCTGCTGCTGCTTCTGATGATGATGATGATGATGATGATGATGATGGTGATGATGATGATGAATTTAAACTTATTTCATGTAGTTCAAATTATTTTACGTGCTCTCCAACGCATGTGAGTGACACATCGCCAACTTCCTAATTCCGTTTTAGTATTGAAAATTTCTTAAATCAAATACTATTATAGTTTGATGCTAAATAGGTACATTTCTTTGCCCCGACTCAGAAATCGAAACCAGGTTCTCGTCATCCGCATTCCAACATGCTAACCACTAGTCATAAAGCAGTTAAACGAGTGAGCCATAACGCCACTACGATATGGATTTCAGGCCCCTCTTCGAGCGGGATTTTCTCGTGTATTAAGAAATACAGAGCGATAGACGCGCAACGTAGTGTTGACGACGTAAGCGCCAAAACTGTTTATTACCTAATTACAAGTTAATTAAACTACCAATCGAAAAATTAAACATTTAATTGAAAAATACTTTTAGGTCTCTTGACAAAACAAAAAACCAACCAAAATACTTTGCTCCTCCTGAGATAAATAGCAAAATGTGTGCAACACTTTTTTTTTTTTTTCAAAAAATATACTATCGACAAAATTTTCACCAATCGTGTTTTTAAAACACGTAATCCAAGATAAAAGTTCGAAGTATCATTTCCCCAAATATTAAGGTGGTAACTTTAACAAATTCTGAGATAAATAACAATGACAAAATACCAAATTGCATATTATGGACTCTGAACCATTTACGTTACGTACTTCGATCATATGTATGTATGTATGTATATACTTTATTGCACCACAAAACACAAATGAATACAGGTTACAAAAAAGAAAACTTAAAATGTAGATACAAAAAGGCGATCATAATATACCTACCTACGTTATGCGTTTAACCTGACTATATCATCTAAGCCAGGTATCATCATCACTGGATAATCTAATCAGGGTAAGGCATAGAATCACTTGTACTGTATGGGACAGACTAAGGCTATTTCCGCCGAGTATTGAGATTTGTGCGGCCCTAGTACCTATAGCAATAGGAGTAGGTACTAGGTAAGCGTCTTGCGTAATGGAAGCTTTGTTGCAATCCAGAAATATCCCTGCGTTGTTCTATTCGTCACTGAACGGAATAGGAAGCTTATGCTTTTGACAGACAAAACAAAAAACATGCGTCTTTATAATCTGCTACGTTCCGTGCGTGTGCTATCCGTGCGAAGCGGAGGCTGACACTCTCACTTTCGCACGTAGGAAAAAAATCTATATATATAAAAGAAAGTGCTGTTAGTTACACTATTTATAACTCAAGAACGGATGAACCGATTTGGCTCAAAATTGGTGGAGAGGTAGCTTAGAACCAGGAGACGGACATAGGATACTTTTTATCCCGTTCGACCGCGTTTCCGTCAAGTCAATATAAAACCTGGTATAACAAAAATGCATCTGACATGGAATAAAAAAACGAAAATGACAGTGGAAGAACAAAACCTAAATGACAGCTAAACGTAATTTTGTATTTGGTTAATTATGGTAAAAAATTATGGTAAAAACAATTATAAAAATTATAGTTTAACGTAATTGATAATATCATCAGTAATATGTATCATCAGTGTATGTTTTCTCTTTGAATCATCATTAACAATGCCGCGAGCAAGACGATCAAATGTTTCCTGCTACAAAGCTACGGATTGACGTGATTTATTGGATAGGTATAGTTGAGAACCTGGAGGGTGACAAAGATTTCCCGCGGGATGTTATGAACTAAATCCACGCAGACGAAGTCGCGGGCATCAGCTAGTTATAACATAATACGGTATTTGACTATATTAAAAATATCGTTTCATTTGGTGTCATCCTAAAAGATTATTATCTAAAAACATTATTCCATACGACAAAACTAAAAAATAAAGCTTTATTTAATTAGAAAACATTAAATAAAATTGCTATAATTCCGGCCATGGTCACGTGATCGAAAACGTTCCGTGATCTCGAATGACGTCACAGTCCACACCACATATGGGATGTGGAATTGTCATTGTTTGAAATTTGAACTGTGACGTCATGAGAGCAAATGGAACGTTTCGGCGGCAATTTATTTTTTTGAATTTATTTCTCGATTTTTATGAAAAATACTGAAAATTATGCCGAAATATACGTTTTGTTAGCTTCAGCATAGCATTATTAACAATTTAAGATGATTTTCTAAAAGTAGTCAAATACCCTATTATGGATAAGTTCGAGGAACCTAACCCTATTTCAAGCACAAAACTTTTTGTTTGGATGTCACTATCAGGACCAATCTTCTTCTTCTTAATATATAAAAGGAAAAGGTGACTGGCTGACTGACTGATTTATCAACGCACAGCTCAAACCACTTGACGGATTGGGATGAAATTTGGCATACAGATAACATTTATAACGTAGGCATCCGCTACGAAAGGCTTTTTCAAAATTCAACCCCTAAGGGGTTAAAATAGTGGTTTGATAAATCGAACATAGCGTGAGCGAAGCCGTAGGCAAATGCTTGTTAATATTATAATAATGTTATCATGAGCCACAGGTTCGCCTACCTGAAATAAATAATTTTTGATTTTGCTTTTTAATTACGCCGTGCTGGTCTAAAAATTGACGACGTGCGACGACGAAGTAACTTGACTACTTATCTTTTGGCACTTATTTGAAGATAGAGAGAAGGTTCTTGGAACTAGTGTGGATACTTAGTGTTAAATTGTATTGGAAACGTTATTTCCCAGTAACGTCGATGCGGTGCTTTGTTCCGGTCATAGATAATAATACACTATGGTTCCGGCACAGGATTCAACTGTAATTTTGTATGGTACAGCCAGTCTACCGTACCAATTGTATTTAAAGAGGTGAGTGTTTTGTTTGCTATGTTTATGATGGAGTATGTTAAGCTGGGTGTGTAGCGTATGTAGATTATAATTGTAGCGTAATCTGCGTAGACATAGATTCAACTTGTGTAAGCCATATGTAAATTTATAAGCTGAGCCGTTAATGTTTCAAGGCTCCATCGGATCCATCTATCGGATTGTTAATATAAAATTCTTGTCATATTATAAAATAGCAAGCTATTGCGCTTGGTGGCAATCATGAATTAATGCCTGGTGGAAAGCTTTACTAGCAGATGACTATTAAAATTGCCCTGAAATAAGGAATTGTGACTTCTGTCTCAAGACAACAAACAAAAAACAGAGACAAAGACAGGCAGAGACAAACGAAAATAACATCTTACCATAAGGGTTTCTTGCTTCGCATTTAGGTATCTTGTTAATAAACCTATATAATAGACATCCACTGCTGGACAAAGGTCCATGTACTTCCACAGGCTTTGGCCTTGCGCCGCCTGAATCCCTGCGACTCGTTTAATGTCGTCGGTCCACCTAGTGGTGGGTCTGCCAACACTGCGCTTCTCGGTGCGGGGTCGCCCCTCCAGCACCTTGGTAAAGGTGGTTGGGGAGTGCATTTCCATCTAGCGCTCCAACGGTCAACATCACCTGCCCGCGGTGCCCCCTGCTGGTCTACTGAAGAGGCTCTAACGACCGACAGATGGCGGTATAACCATCTCTTACTACCTAGATTGAACAAATGATAAAGGCCGGTGTCGGGCAGCAGCGACACCGGTGCGATCAGTCTAGCTCTGCGTGACCAACACGCCAGCCCAGCGTGTTCATCATGGGCATCATGGGCAAAACACTTAATGTCATTTAGGTACACGGAACCCTAAAATGAGATTTGCATTGGAACATTATTTTAACGTAAAAACCGGCTAAGTGCGAGTCGGACAGAACGGGCTCCGTACTATCGTTCAAGACTTAACACCAGCTGTTATTAACATCGAGGAAAAACAAAAGTTTATTGTATGGAGGCCCTCTTTAATTTTTAACTTTACTATTTTTGTTGTTATAAATATGTACATATACAATAACATAGGCAATAGAAATACACGTTCTGTGCAAGTCTATCTGCCTATTACGGTTCGTGAGATAGGTTATTATAAGCTGTAAAGAGTTGTTGCTTGCATAATCTTAATACACACATCAAAAGTGTCTAGGGATCAAGCATTTTTATGCGGATTTCTTGAGATTGAGATGTGGCTTTGTAATAAATTTATGATTTTATAAATTTATATGGATCCTTTTTGGTGCATTTCATAATTTGAATCAGGAACTGTCAATCAAATTCGAGTAAAAGATGAAAATCAGCTGTCAATATTTTCCCTATAAAAACATACAACGCATTGAAGACATTATTAGTGCTACTGTTTCCCTACTACTGATTAAAACCAACGTTATTATGGAGCGGCGACGTCATTTAAGCAGGGAAGAAATGCTCAGAGCCGTGGGAATGATAGAAGCTGGTTTCCGGCAACGTACTGTGGCTTTAGCTCTGAATACAAGTCAGAGTGTTATCAGTCGACTTTGGACACGTTACCGAAGCACTGGTACCGTGGCTGAGCGCCATGGAGGACGGTATCGCTGCACCACACGGAGACAAGACCGATACATTCAAATCTTAACTCGAAGAGCTCCAACAATAACCGCCATGATGTTAGCCGTGAGGCTTCATCACTCTTCAGGGAACTTAATTAGCGACCAAACAGTCAGAAACCGCTTGCATGAAGTGAACCTTCATTCCCGAAGACCGCTACGGGTACCACCTATAGCAATGCACAATCGTAGGATTCGATATCAATGGTCTCTTGAACACAGAAATTGGGCAGAAGAACAATGGCGTTTCGTGTGCTTTTCTGATGAGTCTCGTTTTGGTATGAGACCGGATACAAGACGTATACGACACTGGAGAACCCCTGGACGCCAACAGCGATTAAAATCCTGCCAGGAAGTCCATCCTTATAGTGGTGGAACCATCATGGTATGGGCGGGTATTTGGATCGGCGGAAGAACTGAGTTGATTTGGATCAGAGGCAACCTCAACGCTCAAATTTATGCTGAGACGATTGTATCAGACGTCATCGTTCCTCTACAAGTGCAAATCGGTCCCTTATTTCAGTTAATGCATGATAATGCACGACCGCACACCGCAAGAGTTGTAAGACAGACTCTCGCCGCAGCTAACATCAATGTCCTGCCCTGGCCTGCTCAGTCGCCAGACTTGAACCCGATTGAGCATGCATGGGATATGCTACAGAGAAGAGCTCTGCCGAATATGGAGGGTATCCAGTGGCAAGAAGACCTTTTTTTGTTGTTGCAACGAACATGGGCGGCCATTCCACAGCGTGATTTGGATGAACTCATTTTGAGTATGCCAAACCGATGTTCTTGTGTTGTTAGTGTTCGCGGTAGAAACACGGATTATTAATTGTTTAAGTTACCCAATAAAATTTTAAAGAAAACTGTTATTTCAGTCTTTTTTTCGAACTTTAATGTTAGTGGTTCAAATGTCAAAAATCCCTTTATTAGGAAAATGGCAAATTTCTTTATTAATGCAAAGGTGACTTGGTTTATCGTTACTGTGACAAACGAAAACACTTTATTTGATGAATCCTTAAAGAAAATTTTAATTAATATCAATCAGGAGAAAAGTTATGTTGATCCCTATACACTTTTGATGTGTGTATATATAAATTACGTGTCACGTTGTTTGTCCGCGATGGACTCGTAAACTAAATAACCGATTTTGCTTAATATATATAAATTACGTGTCGCGTTGTTTGTCCGCGATGGACTCGTAAACTACTTAACCGATTTTGATCAAACTTCGTAACTATCTCTAATATATATATAGCTGTTCGTGCTGATTCACTGATTCACTCACTCACTCACTGATTGATCACCTCTCCTGTACAATTTTGTATGAAAAATTTTTTTTTCACTAATGGTTTCGTAGAGAAGACAAAAATTCATTCGGAGGAAAATTATGGAGAGAGCTGATGATTGAGGATTTCGGAGACGGGTGAGGAGCACGGCCAGGGTATTGTAGATAGGTGGGGGGTGCTCGAACAAATGTCATTCGAAACCTCATCCAATTGGCAGTGAGCTGAAAAAAAATCCAAAATGGCGGAAAAAAGTTGGCGGCCATACAAACTTCGTCGGTGTCTATCTCGGAGAGTATAAAAGATAGAAGAATGTTGGATAGAAGCAGACGTTACTTTGCGGAAGTTCATGATTAGCAAGAAAAGGTTAGAATTATTTTGCTATAATCCGCCAACAGAAAAAATCTGTATGGTCAAACATGCAATTAAAAGCTAAGCACCACTCACCTACCCAGCCAAGCAAAAAAGCCAAGTTCCCAAGCAAGCAATGCCACCACCACTCACATGCACCACCACACAAGATTTTTACACTACTCTCGACGCACGTTTCGCCCCGACACCGGAGCATCCTCAGGAGATGTCGACTTTACAATGCTGTATTGTCTAGTGAAGCTTGTGTCAAATGCGCGGTATTATATACCTTTTTCCTACCCCCACTACTGTTGCCCCGCCCACTACCCCCCGGACCCCCCACTACCCCCGGATCCCCCCACTACCCCCCGGATTCCCCCTCTCTTTTTTCAAACAAACGAAGCAGTGGTGAACTTGAGACGTTCACTTGTTCATTAAGTAATTTAAACTGCTTATTATTATTGTGTTTTATTATTTCTAATTGTTCCAACATGCTCAGTCGAAGTCCTTTGTCGCAGGTATGTAAGATTTTATATGAATGATCGGATGATAATTTGTGTCCACTATCAAGGAGATGTTTAGCAAAATGAGACTTTTGGGGTTGGTTGTTCCTAACCGCGGCCATATGTTCTTTGTAGCGTGTTTCAAATTTACGACCCGTTTGACCAATATAAGTGGCCTTACAGTCTGAACATTCGAGTTTATAAATGCCCGATTTTTGTTTGTTGTTTAATTTATCTTTGCCGTTGCAAATATTTTTAAGTGTATTATTTGTCCTAAATGCAACATGTATATCATGTGCTTTAAGTGTCTTCGCAATACTCTCCGACACTGTTCCAAAATAAGTTAAACTGGATTTGTATTTATTTATTTTATCAGGTGATGATGAATATAAATCCTTTTTGATCCGCATCAATTGTTGCTTTTTTATTATATTATTAACAATATTTCGTTTTTAGGTATTTTATAATACCTAAAAACGAAATACGTCTTTTAGACAACGGTTTAAAATACAATATCCCTAATAATAAATCACAAAAATCATTAGAAACACTGGCAGTGGAATCTGAATTAGCTGTGGTCCTTAACAAAAAAGATAATATTATCAAAAATATTATCGCTCATGAAATCAAAACTAATGCTACACTTCTAAATTCCAATTCAAAAAGTAATAATAATAATAAAAACACAAATAATAACAACAACACAAACAATAACAACAACAATAAAAACCACATAAACAATAACAACAACATAATATATAAATCTTTACAAAAAACGTTAAAAGATAATGATCTTATTATTTCAAAAGCCGATAAAGGTAATGCGATTGTTATCCTAAAGAGGACCGACTACCAAAATAAGGTCAACGAGGTTATCTCTGGAGAAGAATTCTCTAAGTTATCCTCTGACCCAACTAATAAATACGCAGCAGAAGTTAGGCTAGCCGTTAATAAATCAAAACACATTTTTCCAAAAAATACATCAAAACACAGCGTCATTCAAATGAACACTAATGCTCCTACATTATATGGCTTACCAAAAATCCACAAAGATAATATTCCAATCCGTCCCGTGGTCTCATATATTGGCGCACCAGCATATGAATTAGCAAAAGAGCTAAACAAAGTTATTAAATCAAAAACATCCTTCAATCCTTCTTATTCATTAAAAAATAGTATCCAACTAGTCAATAAAATTAAAGATTTGACATTACCGGACCATTGTAAATTAATATCATTAGATGTGGACAGCCTGTTCACTAATGTACCAGTTAACGAAACCCTAAACATCTTAACTAAATTGTTGGAAAATAATCATAAAAATGTCAACGAAATAACAGAATTAATAGAATTAACCAAAATATGCATGAAACAGAACTACTTCAAATTCAATGACCAATTTTATCAACAAAAAGAGGGATTAGCTATGGGCTCACCACTAAGTCCCCTAATGGCTGATATCTTCATGGATGATTTTGAAAATAAACATATTGTCAAACATAAAAATATTCTGTATTACTATAGATATGTAGATGATATAATTATATGTTGGACTGGGACAGACCGACAACTTGACATATTTGTAAAAAATCTAAACAATATACACCCGAAAATTAAATTCAAATCAGAATTAGAACAAGATAACTCTATAAACTTCCTCGATCTAACTATAACTCGTACTAATAATAAACATCAGTTTGGAATTTTCCGGAAACCCACATACACAGACACAACCATACCCGCTTCATCCTGTCATCCTTGGCAGCATAAACTCGCAGCGTTCCACAGTTATGTACATAGGTTGCTCACTATTCCACTCACGAAAGAAAACTATTTAAAAGAATTAAAAGTAATTTACCATATGGCACAGGCAAATGGATACAACAATAATATTGTTAATAATATAATAAAAAAGCAACAATTGATGCGGATCAAAAAGGATTTATATTCATCATCACCTGATAAAATAAATAAATACAAATCCAGTTTAACTTATTTTGGAACAGTGTCGGAGAGTATTGCGAAGACACTTAAAGCACATGATATACATGTTGCATTTAGGACAAATAATACACTTAAAAATATTTGCAACGGCAAAGATAAATTAAACAACAAACAAAAATCGGGCATTTATAAACTCGAATGTTCAGACTGTAAGGCCACTTATATTGGTCAAACGGGTCGTAAATTTGAAACACGCTACAAAGAACATATGGCCGCGGTTAGGAACAACCAACCCCAAAAGTCTCATTTTGCTAAACATCTCCTTGATAGTGGACACAAATTATCATCCGATCATTCATATAAAATCTTACATACCTGCGACAAAGGACTTCGACTGAGCATGTTGGAACAATTAGAAATAATAAAACACAATAATAATAAGCAGTTTAAATTACTTAATGAACAAGTGAACGTCTCAAGTTCACCACTGCTTCGTTTGTTTGAAAAAAGAGAGGGGGAATCCGGGGGGTAGTGGGGGGATCCGGGGGTAGTGGGGGGTCCGGGGGGTAGTGGGCGGGGCAACAGTAGTGGGGGTAGGAAAAAGGTATATAATACCGCGCATTTGACACAAGCTTCACTAGACAATACAGCATTGTAAAGTCGACATCTCCTGAGGATGCTCCGGTGTCGGGGCGAAACGTGCGTCGAGAGTAGTGTAAAAATCTTGTGTGGTGGTGCATGTGAGTGGTGGTGGCATTGCTTGCTTGGGAACTTGGCTTTTTTGCTTGGCTGGGTAGGTGAGTGGTGCTTAGCTTTTAATTGCATGTTTGACCATACAGATTTTTTCTGTTGGCGGATTATAGCAAAATAATTCTAACCTTTTCTTGCTGATAGAAGAATGATCAGGACCCGAAGATCTACTTGATGAACAGAAAAAAAATCAAAATGGCGGAATTTTTTTTCTCCATACAAAATATATGGCGAATATTGAAGAGACTAGAGGCTGAGAACTATGCAAGACTTTGATACGGTTCCTTTTCAAAATTTGTTTTTATAAAAGAATTCTCATTCTGACAAATGATGAGATGTGATGATCGAGGGTTTGGAAGGTGGGTGAGGAACACGGCCAGGGTGGGAGGTGCTCAAACAAAAAATACTCGAAACCTCATTCAATTAGCAGTGAACTGAAAAAAAAATCAAATGGTGGATTAAAGATGGCGGCTATACAAATTTCAAAGGTGTCTCTCTCGGAGAATATAAAAGATGGAAGAGTGGTTTTTTGATAGAAAATGATCAGGACCTGAAAGTCTACTTGACGAGTAGAAAAACCGCGGTCCGCTTGCGGGCCGCGCACCCACGCGCCCTACTAGTTAATATATATATATGCTTGTGCTGATTCACTCACTGACTGACTCATTGATCACCTCTCCTGTAAAATTTTGTATGAAAACAATTTTTTTCACCGATGGTTTCATATAGATGAAAAAAATTCATTCGGAGGAAAAATATGGAAAGAGCTGATGATTGAGGATTTCGGAGACGGGTGAGGAGCCCGGCCAGGCTATTGAAGATATGTTGGGGGTGCTCGAACAAATGTCACTCGAAACCTCATCCAATTGGCAGAAAACTGAAAAAAAATTAAAAATGGCGGAAAAAAGATGGCGGCCATGCAAATTTCGTCGGCGTCTATCTCGGAAAGTATAAAAGATGCAAGACTGCTTCTTTGGCAAAAGATGATCAATACCTGAAGGTCTACTTGATGAACAGAAAAAAAATTCAAGATGGCGGAATTTATTTTTTCCATGCAAAATATATGGCGAATATTGAAGAGAATTGAAGCTGAGAACTATGCAAGACTTTGATACGGTTCCTTTTCAAAATTCGTTTTCATAGAAGAATTCTCATTCTGACAAATGATGAGATATGATGATTGAGGGTTTGGAAGGTGGGTGCGGAGCACGGGCAGGGTATTGAAGATAGGTGGGAGGTGCTCGAACAAAAAATACTCAAAACCTCATCCAATTGGCAGTGAGCTGAAAAAAAATTCAAAATGGCGGATTCAAGATGGCGGCTAGGCTGTACAAATTTCATAGGTGTCTATCTCAGGGAGACTAATAGATGGAAGAGTGGTTTTTTTGATAGAAAATGATCAGAACCTGAAAGTCTACTTGACGAGTAAAAAACCGCGGTCCGCTTGCGGGCCGCGCACCCACGCGCCCTACTAGTATAATATAATCCTACTAATATCACACGAGTAACCGAACAGAGAGGAAGCTTCCTAACAAGGGCGAAGAAGTATACCTATTCTGCTAGGGTTGTCACCTGATGCATGTCAACAATTTAAGGAAAAAATAAAAATATTTTAAAGTTTGTATAATTATGTATAATTTCAGTTAAATCCTGAACTTGAACAACAAATACTTAAATTAACAAAAATATAAAGAAACGATTTTTTTAATGAACATCAGTATTTTTGCCATAACTTCACAATTAATGTTAATAGATGGCATCGTCATTTACTATCGACTATTATTATTATTACAAGCTTTTATTTAACTTGCAATGTATGTATGTATGTATGTATACATGGGTATATGTATTAAACGTACATACATACATGTAAACATACATGTATCAAATCTTACAAGATGAGATAGAACCACTTTTCCGGTTGAGCTGAAATTTTGTGTGTATGTGTAAATCGGATGACTCTGCAATATTATTAGGATATGGAGCTGTTCTGATGATTGAGCTGGAAGATGGCTTTAGGAACTCTATAAAAAACTCGCTAACCTCATCAAATTTGGGCTCGTTTGATTCGTCTTGACAAGTACTCTGGCCTGAGATGACCTTATCGGGTCTGATAATGAAGCTGGAAGGTGGTTTTGGCAACTTTAGTAATAAAACTTTATGTACTTTAGTAATATAACTTTATTATTAACAAGTTTGGGCTCGTTTGATTAATCTTGAAAAGTACTCTGGTCCTAGACCATGATATCCAGGTTCTGACGATTGAGCCTTAAGGTGGCTATAGGAACTCAGTATTTAAACGACGTAAACTCATCGAGTTTGGGCTCGTTTGATTCGTCTTTCTTTGGTCCTAAATGATGGTCCATGGGTAATGTAGCCAGCTACGAAAAACTTGTCTTGTAAAAATATTTTTTTTTAATTTACACTAGTTTTGTATGACAAGTATTAATAATTATGTTATTCAATTATCAAATATCAATAAAACTATTAATAGCTTCACGTCGTTATTTTTGCAAAAGTTTATTCGTTACAATTTACAAATAATTGTGTTTGTGTCGATAGATGACGCTGTGCACAGATAATTAAATTTGAATTGGCGGGCCCTTTGTTAATGTTCCCAAAAATTATAACTATGTATCGATATAATATGATAAAATATCAATATTAATACACTAACGCATACTGCACATGTGAGAAAACGGAGTTTGGATTATTATAAAAAAATCTATATTCATTATTACACTAGCGGCACGCTATGATGGCCGGTTTGACACATTACAATAGTGATGTGGAATGTCAATTTATTATCGAACAAAAAACAATTAAGTTTTGTTTTTGTACCTGATTAAATAGGTTTAATAAAACAAAAATGTATATGTTTATTTAATTTATTTGAACGAACTGAATATTTGAATGAAAATGAATATACATACTTTATATGCACACAAGAAACATATGAATACAAAAGATACCAAAAAAGGTGCCACAAAAGGCCATAATTAATCAGATTCGTCCATACTACTATTTTCACTGTCGTCACTGCTATCATCACCTACATTAATAATTATATGTTCGTTTTCTATAATATTATCTATTTTCACATCTCTTTCATAATCTTCCCTTATTAATTTAACAGTTCTATTCACAACCTTTTCCCAGTCTCCTTTAGTCACATGTTCACAAGCTTCTTCTAATAATTTTAGCATTTTTTTGTGGTAAATGGGGGTTCTGTATTGTGTCTTGCAGCATATCCCTTAATTTGAGCCCACACCAACTCAATCGCATTATACTCACAATGGTAAGGCGGTAACCGTATAACTCTGTGCCCATGTTCTAATGCTATTTCGTCAATGACGTATCGGATCTTGGTTGGTTTGTTTTCTTTTAAAAGACGTACTAATTCCGCTTTTAACATATTCATGTTTGCATCTACGCCATTTTTACGAAGCCATGCGACGATATCAGCTTTCTTTTGGGATTGGGCAGGTGGCTTGTCAATTTGCATCGAGTGGTATGGGGCGTTGTCCATAATTATAATAGATGGTTCAGGGAGGCTACACAACATTGAGGTAAACCATTCAGTAAACTTTTCTCCATTCATGTCTTCATGATAGTCTCCAGTGGTTTTTGACGCAAAAGCCATGAGAGAACCTTCGACAAACCCGTTGATGGTTCCGGCGTGACAAATTATAAGTCGCGATCCTTTTCCTACAGGAACTTTGGAAGTAGATGCTGCTGTGTCATCGTTCCAAGAACGGCCTACAGTATGGTTAGCATTAAGCCATGTTTCATCCAAGAACACAACATTTTGCCAATTTTTGATTTCTTTCACTTGCCGTAAAAAAGTATACCTTGCCATCGCTATATCAAATCTTTCCATCAATATTTTGCGTTTGTTACATTTTTTGTATCGAAATCCAATGGTCTTCAAAATCTTCGTTAAAGAACTTTCCCCACCGAAGAATAATCCAGCTTCCTTCAGTGAATGCACCAACTTTTTTCTTGTTGGATACTCCTTCTGTAAATAGTAGCCGTAAACATGTCTTCGGATAGCATCGGCATCAAAGCTATCGATGCCTACGACTGGTTTTGCTCGTTTTCTCTTTTTTGGTGTGTGAAGTTTATTTTCTTCTGTGCCAGTCTCGCCATATTTTTTTTTAGTTATCCGTCTAACAGTTCGTTGTCCAATATTAAGCGCATCAGCTACGCGTTCAACCACTGACGTTATAGGTAAAATTGGCCCTCCATTTTGAGCTTCACGATCGAAATAGTTACGAAGGCGTATTACGAACTCACGTGTCTGACTACTTAGAACAGTTCTCTGCGTACGTTCGGTCATATCGACGAAATCCACAACAAAGGGCTTGAACAGAGTCCAAATTAACGAGCAAGGGTCAACAGTAATGCAGTATCAATATTTGAAATCCAAAGCCAGGTCAAAACTATATCACAATCGCATTGCACTGACAGTTTATACTTTTCGAAGCAACGTCAATTCGAAACTGCTTTGTTTTGCATTGAGCATTGACGCGAGTTTGCCGGAGGTAGTAGTTGTGCTAGCCAGCGATCCTATGTGACGATCGTATTAGATTCCATTTTTAAAAATTTTCAATTTAGAAAACCAAATGCCGAGTTGTGGTATATATCATATAAAAATAAAAATTTTACCTTTTGTATGAAACAGCTGATATTTTTTTGCGATTTCAGAGGTTTGTCCACATAGTGAAAATTGTTCATATTCACAAGTACATTCACCCCTTAAATGGTGTAAACTGATTTTTCTACACTTGTATACATTTTAGAAATCAATTTAATAAATAAATTTTGAGTCCTAAACCTAAAACTACATTCGATAAAATTTATGAATCTCTGCACATCACTATCGTCAATAAAGTAATACAATTATTTCCTTCAAAGTCGTTATCAATTAATACGGAACTTCATGAGCGGACAAACGTCAAACCGGCCATCATAGCGTGCCGCTAGGTTAATTACATTTTACTCATTCAATAAAAAACAATTTTAAATTTGCTTTACATAGGTAACAGTTAATAACTAACAATATACTAATCCTGACGATAACATACTTAAAATAATATATAAAATATATCGCAACTACTGTAACAATTTTAATTAAGAAACTGAAACGTGTACATGAAAGGAAATTATTACTAGATATCTTATCTTGTGTGCAAGAGTTTGGCATTTTTACACTATTACATACATATACACAAATAAATCTAAACTCACAACAAACAAACACTCACTCTTCGTCTATTTATTTCCACTAAACGCACGACCGTCCGTCAGCCCTTACGTCCTGACCCTGAGTTACCCTGAGCGGCGCGCCGCGGCGTGTCGGTGAATGTGTCGGTGAGAGCTCACGCACACAGCGTTGCGCTATGTATGGGTGAGCCTGCCGCGAGCCGTTTGTATGTAGCTTCCGCTCTGTTACTTTAATATACCTACTCTGTGCTAATATCCTATCCTACTAATCCTACTTATATTATAAATGCGAAAGCTCGTGAGGATGGATATATTATGTACCTATGGATGGATCATGGATGTTTGTACCGAACCGATTTGGCTGAAATTTGGGGATAGCTCATACCCAGGATTAACACATGGGCTACATTCTATCCCGGAAAAGTAAAAGATTCCCGAGGGAATCAAAAAACCTTAATCCACGCGGACGAAGTCGCGGGCATCATCTAGTCTAGTAATATTATAAAGGCTAAAGTTTGTTTGTGTGTATGTTTGTTACAGTACTGTACTCTTTCACGTAAAAACTACTGAAAGGAGACGTCCAAAATTGTATTGAGTCTGGGTCTGGTCTTGTACCAGTGATAAAATAAAAGAAAATAGAATATGAACCCATTTTTGATTAATCAAATGCACGAACTCATCTAAATTATGGAGCAAAAAATTATTTATTATCTCCACGTGACGTAACTTAACTAGCTAGGTATAATCTGGATAATGGCGGGCGGATTCATGTTTTTTGACGTAATGAGGTTAGCTGTCAAAATATCATGAGATATTATCCGACCAGAAAGCTATCTTGTGCCACAGAGTACTTTGTTAATAACAAAGTACTCTGTGATTTGTTACAAGCAATGAGCTTGGAACAGGAATAAATTAAAAAATAAGACAGCCATTTGAAAATAGATGCGCGTCTACATGATACTTATCTTCTCTATAGCTTAAACTCGGATTGAAGGACGCCATCTTGTAAGTGTTGCAAGTAGTACGGAAAAACTTGAAATTATTTTTATTTTAGCAAGTTATTTATTGCGATGTTCTAATTTATTTTATTTTTAATGAACTTTCTGTATTTTTCTGCTTTTCATGGTATAGTGTACAAGAGTACACCCAAAGTGGACCATCTCTTTTGGAATGAAGATAGATTTTACCCTGGAATAAAACATATTATTCCAGAAAATTAAAGGGTTCCCGCGGGAATCAAAAACCTTAATCCACACGGACGAAAACGCCGGCATCATCTAGTACTTCTGTAAAAGCTTATTCCAAACCATATAAACTACGTAAATCGTCGGTCCTTCAATTAAACGGTTTGATCTGTGCGTCGATAGATGGGTCAATGATACACTCTTAAATAAAAAGATAATAAAACACAAGTGTGAAGATTCAGCACTCCTAAAACACATTTCGTCCAGTTTTATGCGACATAAAGCATGACCCTATCACATAATTCTTCTGAAAATGTCTAGCGTATATGGATCAGAGTGAAATGTTGGAAAATCGTATAGCTACGTTTGAAAATAAAACTTAGGAAGTGGAAACATATTTGTTCTTCAAGTTTACCTATGTTCAGACTACTATGTCATCATGTCTATAGAATGTAAACAATCAAGTAAAATCTATGTACGTAATATATAAAGAGCACATGGGCTTCATTGAACCCATTTTGGAAAACAAACATTACGTAATAATCTCTCAAATTCTACAGATATAATGATCTGTTGCTGCATCATTGACAAACAAACAAATAAATAAACACACTTTCTCATGTATAATATTAAGGATTTCGTAAAAAGATGAGTGTGGTGCTGGGATCCACGTCGATACAATACATGCTCGACTGGAAAGAAGTTCATCGGTCGATCAGAAAGACATGCCGTATGCAGGCAGTTTCTAAAACACATATCTGACATAATTATCATATTATATACTAGGGAACTATTTCCATCCCTCGATAGAAAATGCATGCAGAGTGCAAAGGATTTCTAAAGTGCTGGTGATTTCTATGCATCCTCGACTATCGGTCCGATTTCCCGGAGCTATCCACCGTTGAAAATGTGCCTTCATTTTCTTTTGCTCTTGCTCAATGGATTATTTAAGTGCAGCAGCTCAGTACACTTTGGTAGTGTCGGGTGACTTTATAGAGGATCAAAGGAGATTTCCAGGTACAATTATAATGTGCCAATTTTTCGTAATAATATAAATAATAATTTCGTAATATATGAGTTATTTATAATTATTACAACAAGCCTTACAGAGTTAGAGACAAATATTATTAATATAAAATAGTACCTAGAGATCTATTACATGTAAAAATAATGCAAAATTTTGATAAGTTTAATAAATAATAATAAACAAAAAACCGGCCAAGTGCGTGTCTGGCCACGCGCAGTGTAGGGTTCCGTAGTTGCAAGTCGCAAATATAATGGCTAACCTAGGATAGTGCTTTTATTTTATTTATGAATATTGAATATATTTTGAGTTCCATGGTTTAAATACTATAATATACTACAAAATATGCAACTTAAACTACGTTTACCTAATACCTAACCTAGAAAAAACAGATATAACTCCATAACTTATGAACCCTAGTGATAGTTTTCCTATAAAATTCTTTATTTAAACTACTGCTGTGAATTTTTTCACGTAACCTTTAAATAGACGAAAAATAAATTCATCCCCACTTTACATGGGGAGAGATAGGGGAGGTACCCTAAAAATATTATTTTTCACAATTTTATTTCACCACTTTGTTGGCGTGATTAATATTTATACCCTTATCAAATTACAGATTTCTAGTACCAATAGTCTCTGAGCTAAGTCGCGGACGGACGGGCGGACGGACATGGCGAAACTATAAGGGTTCCTTGTTTACTACGGAACCCTAAAAAAAGAATACCAAATCAATAGGTACTCTTTATTGTCAAACATTTAAAAAACAAATCCTTTTTTTAATTTGAAAAAAAAAACAGTTACAACAAGCAACAATGTTATAGAGGGTAATATGGTGATCTGAGAGATAAAATTGCATAAATATTACGTTATCACACACATATTCTAACATAAGGACTAAGATTAAGGTGCATACAACATTTAAAGGGGGTTACACGATAGATCCTTTGTCCAGAGAGACGCATAATGGACTGATAATATAGAGCATAGCAATACCTTAATGAAAACTAAATTCATAAAATATGCTCGCTAAAATTTTGAAGGAATACAAAAAAAGAAAAGGAAAAGGAAACATTTCTGCTTTCGCTAAAAACCAAATGGTTCCACCGGGCCTCAGAGGCGGGAACACAATTATACTTAGTGAAATCTGAAATCTGACACAGTTGATAAATGACCCACCATCTATCTCTCGGAGACAAGTTTTTCAACGCGAACGTGAGACGGGCTCGGATGGACGCGGACCAGTCAAATCACATTTAATTAGGTATATGTAATTTATCACACAATAGCATTATGATAGTAGGCACCTATTTTATGTCTATCTCATAAGATCTCGCTGTTTGATCGCTGATATCGTTCATTTCTCTTTTTTTCCTTTGAAGAGGAAATAGTTCATAGGGACTTCTGCCAGCTGGCAAGTTGTCTCCTCAGAAATCCCAGCTCAGCAGAGAACCATTTACATTACTTCATGCAGACCCCTTACATGGTGCCTCTCTTGATCTTTTCTCTTCTTTTCTCTTTTCTCTCTCCTCTTCAATGTCTGTCAATATTCTGTCCATAGTTATTGTCAAGTGAGAATCCGAATCGCTATTATTATTAATTCTATTATTATGACGTGACAAGTAAATATGGAAAAATTACTTTTTAAACCCTATAATAATTAGTATACCTAAGTTCTTAGACTAGAAAATCTTTAGAAAATTTTAAGGCCTACGATCTACTTATCTATGATCTAAACCAATGATTATCTGAAAAATAAAGATTATTCACTCCCTGTACCACCGATCTCAAGTCCGCGCAAGTGGCCTCGTTTCACTTTATTTATATATATTTTTTATTCGATGACAAGATAGTCCTTGACTGCGATCTCACCTGATGGTAAGTGACGATGCAGTTTAAGATGGTAGCGGGCTAACTTGTAAGGGGTATGGCAGTGTACATTTAATTTAACCCATAACTCTAATCGGTTTCTACACGCCATCGTGCCGGAACGCTAAATCGCTTGGCGGCACGTTTTTAACGGTAGGGTGGTAACTAGCCACGGCCAAAGCCTCCCACCAGACCAGACCAGAGACAATTCGAAAATTATAAATTCCCAAATTGACCCCGCCGGTAATCGAACCTGAGACCTCTCAGTTATAAGACCACAGCGCTCACCACTGCGCCAGGGAGGTCGTCAAAAACTAAAACTCGTGAAAAGTCACACTGAACACTTGTTACGAACGAACGCAGTGATGAGATGTTCCCGTCTCAAAACTTCCTTAAGAAAAGACAGTGAAATAACTTCAAATATGTCGACAAGATATCTCGCAAAACTTGAGAACTTTTGAAATAGCTGACGGCAATGCAGCTGCATTTAATAAGTATTTTAATGTTAGTCCGGTCTACGAAAGAAAGATTGGGTAACTTTATTCTAGTTTCAGTATATTTTTGTAAGTATATTATTTATGTTAATGTATATTATTGTTAATAATATATGCAAAGTTAGGTAACTTTAAAAGTAACAAGCAAATTATTAACAAGTGTAAATTAAAAACATTATTTTAAAAAAAACAAGCTTTTAGTAGCTGTCCTCATCATCAGATCCTGGATATCATCTAGGACCAGAGTGTTTGTCTAGACGAATCAAACCAGCACAAACTCGTTGGTGTTACGTTGTTTTATTACAGAGTTCCGAGAGCCATCTTCCAGCTCCATTATCAGATCAGCTCCATGTCACAATAATATTGCATTGTCATCCAATTTACATATACCTATACATGCAAAATTTCAACTCAATCGGAAACCGGGATATTTCCCGATCTAATTCATTTTGCAAGATTTGACCTAAACTTACAAATAAATACATACATAAATACATACATATATATACATACATTGCAAGTTAAATAAAAGCTTGTAAGAAATCGACTGCGTTAAAGAATATTAAGTGGAAAATCAAATAGATTAATATACTTTTTTCACGTACACCATATATTTTACACTTTATATTATTGTCACTCCCACACATAAGTCGAATCTAATGACACGTCACAATGTTATGAAACTGTGGAATGAAAACGAGGAAAAAAGTCAAGGGTGTAGCTCAAAACCGCTCGGAATGGGTACATACTTACTGTAAATTACGCCCTCTGTCCCAAGGGGGAAATAGTATAAAACAGACAGTTCGCTAAAAGGCCTCTGTATGAGAGAATTTCGGGTCACCTCACGACAATTAGTGTCATGAGGTGTACGAGTGCAAGGACATATTAAATGTTCATTTTGTCTTCTGGTATGCTGAACTGTTTCATACTGTACCGTACAACCTATGTTGCACAATTTGTGTCACCCTGAAATAGGTCTTGGCTTAGGCCGGCCGTAAACATCCGGAACAACATTCTGAATTCAGAACAGGAATTCACATTCTGAAACCAGATCGCTCAGATATATTATACTAGCTGATGATGATGATTTAGTTTTTAAATCCATCGGGAACTCTTTGATTATTCGGGATAAAAAGTAGCCACGACACTCTCCAGGTCCTGAACTATACCCATGCAAAAAATCACGTCAATCCGTAGGTCTCTATGTTGCGGCGTGATTGAAGGACAAACTAACAAACCAACAAGCAAACACACTTTCGCATTTATAATATCAGTAAGATTACTAAGATAGTAAGATTATATACAATTTTCAATATCACACATGTTTTTCTCCGGATCTGATTTTTCCAGATAGTTCTGAATCCCGAACCTGAAAATTTTCATCAAAATAATAATAAGTATAAGTGTGTCATATCGCAGCTACGATGTGGATTTCGGGCCCCTCTTCAAGCGGGATAGTTAATTATTGTTTTCTCGTGAGTGAGAAATACAGAGTGATAGACGCTCAACGCATTTTTGACGACGTAAGCGCCAAAACTGCTTTTACAAAGCTTCTTCTATTACTTCAATATTCTTATCTTGTATTCTATATTAAATTCCATAAAATAATAAATTGATCATAAAAGTCAGACCAATGGAATGATTGAAGTGGAATTAAACTCTATGAATATATGAATCTCTTAAGATTCCTTGTATGTTAAAACGGTACAAATAAAGAAATTCGATCATTACTTTTATTTATTATTAGGTAGTAGGCACTCAATGCGATCTCAAGCGAGTCGCTGGCAATCGCTTGATACAGGCGGCACAAGATCATGCGCTGTGGCGATCCTTACAAGAAACGTTTGTCCAGCAGTGGACGTCTATCAGTTCAGATGATGATAAAGATATTTTGATGTGATGGTCGAATAAAATAGCCAAACTAGGGTTTAAGATAGCCTGTAATATAAAGGACCCGATTGGGCCATCAGTGATGAGCATATAGCCATAATAATAAATAGCTACGCCAGTCTATGGAAGGGAGACGTATCTGAATACATTGGTTTGAATCTACCATGAATTGGGATCACATTATGTCGTCAATGATCCGGATCTCTAACGCATTGATATGACCTGTTACTTTATATTCCACCAGCAGCTTTGGATTTTTTTTTCTTTTTTCCTATATGCGACGCGGCTATCTGTTTGAATGAAACAATAAGCTGTTCTGGTGGTTGATGGTAGGTATCCAAATTTCCTACTTCCTTATTCCTCTATCCTTTGGAAAATAAACGTGAAAGTTCTCGCTTGGATATTAATATTTTAAATCCAGTTGAACTCTTTGATTCGATATATTAGTTACCCTATGTCCTGCCTCAGGATGCCAGGATCTTCTTGCCAATTCAGCCATTTAGTAGACTGGCTTTCTTTTTCTCGCCTTCAACTATGACAACAAGGCGAGAAACGGTAACAGAATTATAGCTGAGGCTTATTAAAAAAAAGCCTTTTTCCAGAAGACAGAAAGGTTTCTTTCGCTCATTAACATCAACAAGTTTCCGCTATCTATGTCTAATTTGGAATTAATTATAATTTTGACAGAAATATTTGGAATACATTTAATTAAAATAGCTATTTATGCAACTGCATCGTAATGAGGGTCATTTTAATTCGAGTGCTGTTTTTTGATACGAGGCTTGCCGAGTATCAAAATAGGATAGTACGAGAATTAAAATGACTAATTACGTTCAGTTGCATACAAGATTTTATCTACGACAAGGAAAATAAAATCATTAACAAAATACGCCGTAGGCTCAATAAAGTAACAAAAATTAACTCCGTAAGCCGCCACCAGCCGCCTGTGGCGCCTCTGTCAACAAAAAGTAACTCCGTAAGCCGCCACCAGCCGCCTGTGGCGCCTCTGTCATATGAACGGTACCAAAGTGCCAGAACTCAGAGCCTTAGCTTTAGGTATCCTATTTTAAGAAGATAACCATTTCGATTCAGCTCCCATACAACGAGCTGCATCGAAATGAGAAGCAAAACCGATAGAGGGTTCATTTCGATTCAGCTGTCAAACTCGAAAAATCGACTTTTCGATTTTGGAGTAGATAAAAAAATTAAAACTGTAACCGGTGACTAACAATTGGATATATCCGTATCATTATAATTTTGTTCGTACAAAATGTAGCCTACGTCACCCGGACTATAACAACAAATCGATTGACACCACATTGATTAAAATCGGCTCAGTAGTTTAGGCGCTACGGTGAACATAAGTAAATAGACACATACATAGACTGCTAAAATCATAACCCTTCCTTTTGACTTTGCCGTACACGGGTAATACAAGTGTTTTTTTTTTTTTTAATAAAGAATATCAACCAAGTTGAACTTGAGTAATATTCTCCTCTCCCCTCCAAATAAGCGGAAAGCTTGTGTCAGGACTCAGGAGTGGGTACGACAATAGTGCAACGGGTGGGATTCAAACCTGCGACCTTTCGGTTTTCAGTACGCACCTTTAACCGTTGGACTATTGAGGCTTGAAAAACACCCCCGACATGTGAATCTATGGCCGGAATATGTACGATATACCTGACATCCTGTTACCCAGTTTTCTGCTCCATCCGCATCAAAATCGGTCCTTTGGGTAGGCTGCTACGAGGGAACAGACAGACACACAGATACACAGACACACACGTCAAACATACACTTGGTGTATAGTTGAAACAGTGATAGTCGAGTGGTTAGGACAGTGGTCTCTTATTCGGGGGGTCACAGGTTCGATCCCGGGTACGCACCACTGACTTTTCGGAGTCAAGTGCGTTTAAGCAATTAAATATCACTTGCTTCAACGGTGAAGGAAAACATCGTGAGGAAACCTGCACATCTGAGAGTTCTTCATAATGTTCTTGTAGGTGTGTGAAGTCCGCCAATTCGCATTGGGTCAGCGTGGTGGACTATGGCCTTTATCCCTTCTCTGAGAGGAGACCTGCGCTCAGTAGTGAGCCGTTGATGGGTTGCTAATGATGATGATGACACGTTAAACTTATAACACCCCTCTCTTTTGTCGGAGGTTAAAAAAGAGCGTGCAAAGAAAACTAAAGACTTCGAATTTGATAAGGATCAGTATAGGCCGCTGGGGTAATAGTGCTCGTAAATGTAATAGACAATTTGTCTATGAAATTGATCCCAGACGTCGCATTTTCAAATTTACGACCCATTATACGGTAGTTATATCGATAAATGGACAACAGGTAATTTAATACAGCTTTGAATCGCAGCAAACCAATTGAAAAGAAAAAGAAAAAATACGTGTGGCACTCGGGGACTGCCGCGGTAAAGCTATTGCATATCATTTTCTAGTCGCACGAACACAAACACCGTGCCGAAGTCTGCCGAACTGAAACGACGTTAGACGATGCACGGCTTTCAACGCCGCTGTTCTGGTCGGAGTGGGGGGGGTGTTAGGTTTATTTTCGTTACGGAATTTCTTGATTTCGTCGCCGCGCTCAAAGCCCGCGATAATAGCTATGCAATAGCTTAAATAAATTTTCTCAAATTTGCTCGGAAATCGCTTCTTTATTTAAAAAAACGAAACGTCAATTGGCTCATTGCTGGCGTGGCGCCAGCAATTACGTAACAGGACAATAATGTAAATTGCTGGACAGGTACGAGGTTTTTAAAATGTACACTTTCCTCTATTAGGTGTTTCTCCTCTGTGATTAGGTGTTTTAAATGTGCATTTCTTTATCATTTCATAACTGTACAAATTGTACTATAACATTTAACATGAAATAAAACAGTGTTTCTTTAATAATTTTTTTGTTGTTTCCTCGCAAATTAGAGAAAAGTACTATATAAGCCTCGGCCGAAATAGCAATTCATGGCCTCGTTTACTTAAAAAGGCCTCGGCTAGCGCCTCGTCCTTTTAAAATCACTTGGAAGTCCTCGGCTTCGCCTCGGCTTTCCAATGTTACTCGTCCATAAATTGCTTTATTCCGAGCCTCGACAATAATGTACTATTATTTAGAAACTAGACTATTTTCTTGATTCCCGCGGGAACTTTTTACTTTTCCGGGATAAAATGACATCATAGAGAATAAAGTTATTATTTTCTTTCTTTTTCTTTCAATCAAGAGTGAAGATAAAAGGAATATCTCACTGAAAAACTACCCACTTATTTATAATGACTCAGCGCTGTAACTCTATATCCGCTGAGTTCAAACTTCAAATGGTGTTTGTTTAGTTTTAAAATGTTTTTATTACAAAAATACTTTCCGACCTTCGTATCTGCCACTCCATCGGTCGAATATTATCTACAGTTGTTTTTACTGAAGCAGATGTTAAGTGTTAATAAATTTTCATAGTAAACAGATGAGTTAAAATAAAAGCTATAATATAATATATTCCACTAGCTGATGTCTGCGACTTCGTTCGCCTGGATTAAGGTTTTTGAATTCCTGCGGGAACTCTTTAATTTTCCGGGATTTAATGCATTGAATTATTATGTACTAAAGCACATGTAATGTAGCTTATGTGTTAATCCTGGGTATGAGCTATCTCCATTTCAAATTTCAGTTCATTCGTTGTGGCGTGAAGGAGTTACAAACATCCATCCATCTGTCCTCACGAATTTTCGCATTATTATAATATATTCATCATCATCATTAACAACCCATCAACGGCTCACTACTGAGCGCAGGTCTCCTTTCAGAGAAGGGTTATAGGTATGTCATAGTCCACCACGCTGGCCCAATGCGAATTGGCGGACTTCATACATCTTCGAGAAAATTATGAAGAACTCTCAGATGTGTAGGTTTCCTCACGATGTTTTCCTTCACCGTTGAAGCAAGTGATATTTAATTGCTTAAACGCACTTGACTCCGAAAAGTCAGAGGTCTGGGATCGAACCTGGACCCGCCGAATAGGAGACCACAGTCCTAACCACTAGACTCACTGCTTCTCATATATAATATACTAGCTGATGCCCGCGACTTCGTCCGCATGGATTTAGTTTTTAAAAATCCCGCGGGAACTCTTTCATTATCCGAGATAAAAAGTAGCTCTCCCGGTCTGAGGAACCACTACTACATCCATTACTATACCCATGCAAAAAATCGCATCAATCCGCTGTTCTGTTGCGACGTGATTGAAGGACAAACCAACAAACAAACACACTTTCGCATTTATAATATCAGTAATGCTTTATTATAACACTTTTTATAATTGTCAAATTTTTTACCATACTTAACCAAAGACAAAATTACGTTTAGCTGTCATTTACGTTTTGTTATTCCACTGTCATTTGCGTTTTGTTATTCCATGTCAGATGCGTTTTTCTTATACCTCGTTTTATAGTGACATGACGGAAACGCGGTCGAACGGGATAAAAAGTATCCTATGTCCGTCTCCTGGTTCTAACATACCTCTCCACCAATTTTCAGCCAAATCGGTTCATCCGTTCTTGAGTTATAAATAGTGTAACTAACACCACTTTCTTTTATATATATAGATTAGTATAAGTATATAAGTAGGATCATACTTAAGAAAGTGACTCCCACTGTCGTTACCGTTAAGTTGCATCCTAAGGAAGGGTACTTTTTGTCCTACAATATAAGTTGATCCCATGGGATTTAAATAGGTACATCTTAATCCAAATGGACAAAGTCACTGACTTCCGTTCCATTAAGTGGCAATCCGTTAATGAAGGTTTTACGGAAATCCATCCCTAAGAAGGTGAAATGGAGGTTGGAAGATAGTAAGAGATTCCCATAAGCCCATGCCTTATAAACGCGGGACTTATCCCGTATAAGACCATCTTAGCCTTAGCTTACAGAGTCACAAATAACCACTAGGAATATTTTATTAGCTTTTAAATTGCTGGTAGTGAAATCAAACTCGGGATTACTTCGTATAAATAAACAGAACTTTACACATAAAACTTTATTAACAATAACTTATGAACACGATTTCAATTACAAGCCAAAATGTCGCTTAGGAGTTTTAGAGGACGCGGAACAATGTTAACAAGTCGACGGTCAGGGATTCTGTAACTCAGTTGCTATCAAAAAATGATAGCCACTGACATAATATATTTTTTATCCATTGACGGTTTACTACGAAAATGATACTTTTATTTTCATAGCAAACCTTCAATGGATAAAAAATATATGTCAGTGGCTATCATTTATAGATAGCCACTGAGTTACAGAATCAGGGCCCACGACTCTCTGGTATATAGTGTATTATCTATGGTCAGGACAATAATGAAAAATAGCTCTCTTAAAATAACATTGAGAAATTTTGTAACACGGTCGACCGAATCTGAAGATAGAATGAATTGAAAAAGAATTATTGATGAACTTGAAATGTCAACCGCGCACAATCGTTAGACCATAGAAATAGGAAGACTATAGTCGTAACTCCTAGTTCCATGCGTTAGACGTAGTCGTAATTCCTAGTTCCATGCGTTTCGCACGTCTCACCTAGCGTTCTGAATTAAAAAATTATCTTCTATGAAGACAATTCGTCTTAAGGGGCTATAACGATACTAAATTGTTTGGGTCGTACGAGTGGGATAGAGCTATATATTTTGCAGTGCTAGGAAAGAGATGGAAATTATGGATTCAGCGGTCGGGAATTGAAAAAAATCTTTAAAATTGATTTAAAAAATTATGGATGCCAATAATCAAAGAATTTTTCACACCGCTTTTAGTAATTATTTATATCAACATAAATAAAAAAAATAGCAGGAAAAAACCTACCGTTTCTGTTTAAACAAGGTTTAAACCTAAAAAAGGAGATTATTAGATCAAAGTTTGGGAAAACTTTCTATCGAGAATTTTTTTTCCAATCGTGTTTCTATCTCTAAGCGAATTTAGTAAAGATACCCAAATTACATATTGCATTGAAGTTATTCAAATTGGAATTATAGTTTTCAATTTGTAAACCTCACAGAGCTCACCGAAAATCGCCTGTCGCATGCTTTTACCACCTTAACAACGAAGGTCCCAAATGAAACTCTCTGGCCAGCGCTGAAGCGGCCAGACTGCAGCGTGGTGCAATCATCGTGCAATCGCCACACAAGCAATTGTTAGTGACTCATTGCAGTTATCGATCTACTTACTATTTTAACAAATAAGGTGTATATTACCTCATTGTAATTATGAAGTCATACAATTATTTCAATTCCCGAGAGATGTGGGCTCGATCCCCGCCGGCCGGGCCCCCTATTTAAAAATATGGATATTTCCTTGCAATAAAAAATATAAAACAACTAAACGGTGCCCGCCACTTCGAATATTTACGTATTTTAAGAATCTCCTACGAGCTAATCTCTATAAACTCGTGTATATCTCGGCATCGCCTCGGGATAAAGTAAAGATAGTAGTATCTTTTCCTTTTACCGTGCCTCGGGCCTGACCTTGTTAAAACTGATTCACTTTGCAGCAAACTTTGAGAAACATAATATGTTTTTGCCTGAATTTCGTGTTTAAGCATGAAGTTTTAAAGCCTTTTGCTTTTTGGTCTGCCAGTCTTGACATGTATTGAATATTGTACTTATGTATTTTTGGAGTTGTTCTTTATATATTATATCATCGTATTGTTGGAAATATTCTATTCTAACAAGTTGCATGGGGTAAATCGGCATGGCATCCAGCTGCCCACAAGATATTATAAAAAGTTATTAAAATGTAAATACATATTACCTACAAAAAATATTGTAAAATGTGTAATTTTCTTCTTTCTTTCTTTCTTTCTGAGTTTCTTGCCGGTTCTTCTCAGCAGAATACGCTTTTGAGATCTTCCGCTGCGTGCGCTGCGTAAACAGTTAAAGTTTCGCAAAAATCATGTATGACAGAATTGTTCTCATATAAAAGTTCTAAAAAAAAGTCCGCGACAGGTTGGCTCACTATAACCTTATTTATGCTAACCAAATTTGTTCTAAAATAATGCATTATTTGCGAAGGTGTTTTAAGGTGGTGAAGGTGAAGTTAAAACTATTCCACGCGGACGAAGTCGCGGGCAGAAGCTAGTACAATATAAGTCAATTAAAAACACTAGGCTATCAGCTAGTAGGCAATATAGTAAAATGACATCATACCCAGTATTGAAGTAGGAACACTATGCTATTAGCGGACCAACCTAAATGTGGGTTATGTGATCACAATTAGCGGGCGGTTTTCTAATTAACGCCTGACCTTTGAGCTGGGTATCAGCATGGAATTGGCAGCATTAAGTTACATGTCTGCTATCAGTATACCGAATATAGTTACAGTATTAATACCAGTCTGTGAAAATCGGGTCGAACTTGAAACTCGAATTAGGGTTTTGATTTGAGTTGAATTAGGCCTATTCTAAAGGCAAATGCGTTCGGCGAAACCTGGCCAAGATGTAAAAGCGGTTTGCAAATTATGCCACTGCCTTGATATTATTAAGAGATCCCACAAAAGTCCGATCCAGACTGTTGTATTGCGATTTATAACTAGATGTTTGTCACGTCACAACAACAAAAGGAACAAAGGCTGAAATTTTGAATGGGTAAAGCATTACACATTATTATTACAGGCTCAGGGTCACCCAGCGAGCGATGGAGAGAGCAATGCTCGGTATATCTCTGCGAGATCAAATCAGAAATGAGGAGATTCGTAGGAGAACCAAAGTCACCGACATAGCTCAGCGTGTCGCGAAACTGAAGTGGAAATGGGCGGGGCACATAGTTCGAAGAACTGATGGTCGTTGGGGTCCCAAGGTGTTGGAGTGGCGACCCCGCACCGGGAAACGCAGTGTTGGCAGACCCCCCACCAGGTGGACCGACGACATCAAACGAGTCGCAGGGAGCCGCTGGATTAAAGCGGCGCAAGACCGAAGCCTGTGGAAGTCCATGCAGGAGACCTTTGTCCAGCAGTGGACGTCTATAGGTTGATAAAGAAGAAGAAGAAGAAGAAAGCATTACAATAGCCATACATTTCCCGAAAATACAACATCAAGTCTGAAAGCGGCACTGATGCCAAACTCAATCACACTAATATCAACACGTACAATTTGGCTTGGCTTGTGTATCAAAAGGACAACTCGTCGAATCGCGAATAATTTACCCTTATTAGTGCATTAATTGGGCACTTTCAAAACTTCCTTGGTGTTTGTCTGGTGGGAGGCTTTCCTAGCCCCTGACAAAAAGAGGGGTCTTATAAGTTTTACGAGTGTACCTATCTGTGTATCTGTGTGTGTGTCTCTCTGTGCCCTCATAGCCCACCCAGTGGACCGATGTTGATGCGGTTTTTATTGTTTAAAAGCCAACGTAATCGAGGTTCACCTCGATTACGTTGGCTTTTAAACAATAAGATTCATCTTAGCTATACAATAAAATAGAATAGAATAGAAATATTTTTTATTGAAATAAACTTTTTTACAAGTGCTTTTTAATCGTCGATGAGTCTACCACTGGTTCGGAATGCCCTTCCTGCCGAGAAGAACCAGCAAGAAACTCGGCGGTTGCTCTTTTCAATAGATACTATGTTTTTTCAATAGATACTAAGCTATGTATGCAGTGTTTCCACATTCCACAAAAGCATACCTAATTATAATTCAACACACGTTAAGACGGGCAGACAGAAAGTAGCCCCAGTCCCGCTGGTAGCACCCGTTCACGAGCATGACGCATGATCCAGCCATTGCTTCGCTCAACCATATTTGAGGAAACGTAGCATAGTCCACCATGCTTACCAAATACTAGATAATAGATATTAATAACTGGATTTTTTCGATCTTCAATCTGTAGAGTTTGGATTAAATGGGTATAAAGTAATCAGCGAACTCGGATTACGAATTTCAAACAAATTACGGAATTTGATCGCTGTAATCAGTCACTGTCGACCGCAAATCAAATAATATACCTAAATGATTCATCAATGAGCAAAAAGATTCCGCTCTCGACTGAACAATGCTTGTCGCTAACCAACATAACAGCATAATATTATATTATATACATACGCGCTTACACGTGTATTATCTACTATATAAAAATAAGTCGGGTTTTCCTTCCTGACGCTATAACTCCAGAACGCACGAACCGATTTCCACGGTTTTGCATTCGTTGGAAAGGTCTCGGGCTCCGTGAGGTTTATAGCAAAGAAAATTCTATCCACGCGGACGAAGTCGCGGGCATCAGCTAGTCATCTATGAAACTTTAATTCGTCACTAAAGCACATTTCAATGCAGAGCGCATACAATATGTGACTAAGTTAGTTACCCTAACGTGCTATAATTTCTAAATTATCTCTGATCTAGTCCAAATATACAATGTGCCCCAGGGCTAAGTGACCGCCCGACGTATATTGAATATTTGCATAAAATTATTAATAATTAACCTAAAACTAGAGCTCTAACCCGTATAGTTTTTTTTACTGGATTTTTAGTTTATTTTTGTAGATATGCCCGCCTTGGTACGCTATTTTTTAATATTTTTTTTGTTTTTACAGTTTTTGTCATTCTGTTTTTTTTATTTACAAGCTACTATCATAGTTTATCAATTCAAGGTATATTAATAAATTAAGTTATCTATTCATAATAAAATAAACAATTTAAAAATAAATGAATTAACTTATTTAAAGAAAAATTATTACCCCTTTTTTATATAATTTCCCTAATAATACCGAAAAATGCCCCATGAATATCATTATTTTTTAAATTATTATGAAACAACATGAATTATTGCCTACAATATCTCAGAACACTGTTTGTAGCTATCTCAAACATGTGCCAAAATACAAACTCTTGAAGTGTGACCCTTTTTCGGTCAAAAAAGGGATGGCACAGGTAAAGCAAACTGGTTGTTATTGTGTAGCGCTCATCCTCAAATTTGATTCAAATTTGACATTTCAAAGAATTTTGAATACAAACATACATACATAGACTGCTAAAATCATAACCCTTCTTTTGGCTTTGTCGTAGGCAGGCAAAAATAAAACATGTAGAGCTCTAAATGATTCGTGTCATTCATGTCCCGTAATACTTTTAGCCGATAAATATATGTGTCCCGATTAGATAAAAATGAAGATAATAATATTTGAGCATCACTATTACTTCCGAGTGCTTCACAATTCACTATCTTTGGGAAAGTGGTCACTTACAGAATGTATTTTTCGTTATTTCACAACTTTGTTCAAACTTTCCAGTAGAAATACGAGTAGGTACAACAATAAATAAATCAATATCTGTAGGTATACCTAGTATAGCTTTTCAAAACCTGTATTTTTTGGCATTTAGGGCCTGTTTCACCACCTTCAAGTATATTTTAACTGACAAATAAAATTGACGGTTTGACAGTTTTTGTAAGGAAAACGTCAAGGTCAATACTTATGTTTAGTATGGTCGGGAAAGGGACGGAGGATTTTCCATTTATCATAGCATCGATGCAATGGTCCAAATTAAAAGAAAACTTGAAGTTACATTACACCTATTATGCTGTGACTACGTAGTAATTTTTGGTAGTAATGCATTAAAGCTCAGTTAACTTGGTTGATAGAAAATGTCCAAATGAGGCCCACAACACGCAGATTTCTTTTTAACCCCCGACGCAAAAAGAGAGGGGTGTTATAAGTTTAACGTGTCTGTGTATCTGTGTATCTGTGTATCTGTCTGTGGTAGCGTAGCCGCCAAACGGATGAACCGATTTTCGTTTAGTTTTTTTTGTGTCATAGATAATTTTATCCCGAGTGTTCTTAGCCATGTTTCATGAAAATCTGTTCAGCCGTTTGAAGATTATCAGCTCTTTTCTAGTTGATTAGGGGATCTGACTAACTTCCTTATGTCCGATCGATTCGAAATTTGGTACCGTGTTACTTCAATGACATTGAAAGTATATGGTAAAGTAACCATGACCTGATCAGCCGTTTGAAGATCATCAACTCTTTAATAGTTGATGAGGGGATCTGACTACCTTTCATATGTCCTATCGATTCGAAATTTGGTACCGTGTTACTTCAATGATATTGAAAGTATATGGTAAGGTAACCATGACCTGATCAGCCGTTTGAAGATCATCAACTGTTTAATAGTTGATGAGGGGATCTGACTACCTTCCATATGTCCTTTCGATTCGAAATTTGGTACCTTGTTACTTCAATGATATTGAAAGTATATGGTAAGGTAACCATGACCTGATCAGCCCTTTGAACATCATCAGCTCTTTAATAGTTGATGAGGGGATCTGACTACCTTCCATATGTCCTATCGATTCGAAATTTGGTACCGTGTTACTTCAATGATATTGAAAGTATATGGTAAGGTAACCATGACCTGATCAGCCGTTTGAAGATCATCAGCTCTTTAATAGTTGATGAGGTGATCTGACTACCTTCCATATGTCCTATCGATTCGAAAGGTACCGTATTACTTCAATGATATTGAAAGAACATGGTAAGGTAACCATGACTTTAAATAAATGACATGTTAGAGTAAGGTTTAGATTTGGAAGGTGGGTAATTAAATGGGATCAATTAGGCTCAATTACCACTGCGCTAACAAATCACTATAAATACCTTCCTAATATTTATACCTACTTTAAGAAGGACTAAATAAAAGTAAAATTAAAAATTTTAAAAACCCCCCGACACAAAAAATAATCTCTAAAAACTAACAAATAATATTTTATACCTATATATAATTATTATCGTCACATATATTATGTAAGTTCAAATATTTTTATTTTCCAAGTGTCGTCGTCGCGTCGGGGGACCGCTAAGTGAGAAAAACGGGTGTAGTCGCAGATTGCAACAAAAGAATTTACTCAAAATCGACACAACCGTCAACGTCGTCTGCCCTCACGTGTCGCGCGCGGCATTACGTAGAGCGTAGACTATACATGCATGAAACTTAAGATCGCTCGTACCTAAATGTAATTCGTAATAATTAATTAGCTGTTGGAAAAATACTTAATAAACTTTAGCGGTCCCGCGACGCGACGACGACACTTTGAAAATAAAAATATTTGAACTTACATAATATATGTGACGATAATAATTATATATAGGTATAAAATATTATTTGTTAGTTTTTAGAGATTATTTTTTGTGTCGGGGGGTTTTTAAAATTTTTAATTTTACTTTTTATTGTTTTAAGAAAATGTGAGGAAACCTACAAAGTATGTCAATCTACGGCCAGCATTGTGAACAATGGGCTAACCCCTGTTCTGAGAGAAGAACCGTGCCGCCTAGTACCTATTGGTTGAAGCAGCGATGAGTTGAAATTATACATAAAGATAATAGAGGTATAATACTCTGATGGATCTAATATTGCCATCAGTCACTGGACTACACGTCCTATTATTTGTTGCCCTAGTAGCAATTTGCGTTGGCTGTTAGTTGGGCCTTTGTCCCTAGTTTGGTTGGCCAACAGTAAGACTTGTCATCCCTAAAAATCGTGGGGCCAACCGTAGAAAAGCGGGATGTGGTTGGCCTTACGAAGGGACTTAGTCGGTATCATCACTACCATCTTCCGAACCGTTGGCTACCGTTGGCTACAAAAGCCACCGTTGGCTACCGTTGGCTACAAAAGCCACCGTTGGCTACCGTTGGCTTTTTTAGCCAACGGATATTGCTACTAGAAATTGTTTCTTTGTACATCCAATTTTAAGAGACATGAACTTATTAGCATTCCTTAGTCTTTATGTGCATCTATCTCATTATTATCCCATGAAATGGTTTAATTAAATGCCGATTTATTAGAGGAAGGAAACTTTGGGTAGGTAATAAGGGAAAATGTTTCTCACGATCATAAATTGAAACTGTGACCTTTAACCTCCAAGCCCTTTAGGAATTTCAGACCGTAACATTTAAATATTCTTTATTATTTTCCCTTTAATGAAAATCAGTTTTTATTGTTACTCGTTTTTTAACGTACCGCTTTCAGTATAAAACATACTTTGAACAACCTAAAAAAAATTGTCTCGAAATTCAAATAAACTTTTGCTTCTATGAAATGTTCAAGTGAATCCACCACTGAAAGCCATGTCGACATATTAATGTTATGGAAAAATACCTAACGTTCCCTTTAACGTCCTACACGCCTTCGGGCGTTACGAATATTTCAAACTCATGAGTGACCATGATCCTCGCCTGCGGCTTGAGCTTACAAACGCAACTCTACCTACTTCCCGCCCTTGAATCTTCTTCTTCTTTATCAACCGAAAGTAGTCCACTGCTGGACAAAGGTCTCTTGCATTGACTTCCACAGGACTTCATTTGCGCCGCCTGAATCCAACGGCTCCCTGCGACTCGTTTGATGTTGTTGGTCCACCTATGGGGGTCTGTCAACACTGCGCTTCCTGGTGCGGGGTCGCCACTCCAGACCTTGAATCACAACGTACTATTAGCTAATGTCACCTGACCTGAACCACCACTACTAGTTTACTTAGCACAAAGCAGTCTTGGGATAACAAAATACCTAATGGTTATTGAAGCCGTAATAACAGTTTTGCTTGATTTTGAAAGGGTCCCTAGTAAGTGACGTATGGTTGTCACGGCAACGGTTAAGTATGTAACTTCGGTACATTATCAAAGTGAACGAAATTACACCGAATATCGTAAATCCTGAGTACTGGAGCGCATAAAGCGAGATTCCACTGAGAGTTGGCAAATTACTAGAGCACACAAATGTGCCGTAAAATGGACTCAATCTGACCAGTGGACATATTGAGTCCATTTACAAGTTTACCACTCACCCGACTATGGCAAACAAAAGGAAGGGTTATAATTTTACCAGTCTATGTATGTATGTATTGGAACGTAGTTCCTTATCGCGCGGTGCGGAAGGGGGCTAGACGGAAAAAATTAAGACAAAATTGAACTGACACTCGAAACTGATGGACACTTTTTTGAAACCGACACTTTTTGAATGTATTTAATTTAATAATTTCTACATGTGGAATTTTTCCCTAATTTTTTATAACTTATAAGTTATAAAAAATTAGTTCCACATGTAGAAATTGTTTAAAATAAAATTGAACATGGAAAATTCGGTCTGTCGAGCTGGGATTCGAACCATCGACCTTTGGCTGTTAGGCGACTGCAGAAGCCACAAGGCTACGGAGACTCATTATTGTACCGCGAAAATACCGAACACATCAATGCCAAATTAATTAATCGAAAGGAACTGCGTTCCATCCGGGTGTCCCTTGACACCTCTCATTTTTTTTTATATTTACGTATGCTCCACCGTAGTGCCTAAACTACTCAGCCGATTTCGATAAAAAAGGTATCACTCCATTTGTTATTATGGTCCAGCTACATTTTACACGAACAAAATCAATATGACGTATGTTACATTCAATTTTCCGTTGTCGGGTTACGGTTTTCAAACCTTTTTCTTGTTCTTGAAAATATTCCTTACATGCTCTATTCATTCTCAAATACGGTTGAGCGAAGCAGCGGCTGGGTCATGCGTCATGCTCGTGAACGGGTCCCGCCGAAGGGAATGGGGCTACTTTCTGTCTTAATATGTATTGAATAATTGTAAGTAGTATGCATTTTTGGAACTTCCCCTCATCGTGGAAACACTTGATACATATATTTTAATATCCATTGTATTGTAAACTTGTTTTAAAAAGAGCAACCTCCGAGTTGCTGGTTCTTCTCGGCAGGAACGGCATTCCGAACCAGTGGTAGACTAGACTCATCGACGATTCAAAAGCACTTGTAAAAAAGTTTATTTGAATATAAAATATTTCTATTCTATTCTATTCGTGCGAAGCCACTACGCGAATTTTGTAAAGCCTACAAAAAGCTCAAGTATCTCGCATATACATACCAAATACAATGTTATTTTAATTAATAATATTCTTGATTTAAATGTAGTCTTTAGTAGCTCTTCAGTCTTCTGCATAAAAATTTTAATAGGCGTAATTTAGCCTGTGAGTTAGTTAAATAATTAAGATAGTGTACGCTAGTTAACGTTCCATGTAGTAGTTTATGACGATAAAAAATTAAAAAAAAAAACTACGCGAATTTTGTTAATGACATGCTCACGCTCGGTAAGCCATGCGAGAACTCAGCCTAAGCATCCTCTTTCGAGACTACTAAAACCGTTCCCGTGTAGTTGAATACGCCTATCCTGGAAAGCGCCACGCGTGCCTACAGCAACACTTTTACATTTGTAATTGGCATATCACCCTAGCCAGAATTGCATCGACCCAACGATACTCAGATACTCAGTATTTTGATGCGCGACTCTAATATAACTCTTGAGTTAACAGTGTCTAAATGAGTCAAAGCAGTGAGTAGCCTAGTGGTTACGACTGTGGTCTCCTATTCGGGGGGTCGCAGGTTCGATCCCGGGTACGCACCTCTGACTTTTCGAAGTTAAGTGCGTTTAAGAAATTAAACATTACATGCTTTAACGGTGAAGGAAAACATCGTGAGGAAACCTGCACACCTGAGAGTTCTCCATAATGTTCTCGAAGGTGTGTGAAGTCCACCAATTCGCATTGGGCCAGCGTGGTGGACTGTGGCCTATAACCCTTCTCTGAGAGGAGACCTGCGCTCAGTAGTGAGCAGATGATGGGTTGATAATGATGAAATGAGTCAATAACTATGTACGGGAAAAGAAGAATTTTTCCATTCCTCTTCGGTCCATACAATTGACAGATTTACGCACAGTGAGTGTTTACTTAAAAAGTCACTGTAGGGTCACTGGTCAGACTAGTTAGTGGCTGCTCAAACTATTCACAATGTACGCGTATCCTTCTGTACGCGCACGTGTTCAATGTTGCGTTACAGCAATGGTTGCCGTAACAGCGTGTTCTTGCAGAGAGACCGGTGAAGGAAATAGAGAAACACAGACTGCAGTGTCTAATGGTAGTGGCAAATATTACGTATTTACAAAAGATCTTATATACTAATTAATTTTATAAATAAAGGTGGGGAGAGATGTGCTTGGATATTACGTACGTGCAAAAGTTGCTGAACTAATATTATTATAAGTTTGTTGAAATAAATTACAAGGTTTTGTTATTGCGGAATTAAATATGCTATGAGGTACGTATGGTCACGTCTCGTACGTGCCATAGATATTCCCCCCTTTAGGGAAAAAATGACGTATACATCAAAAGGGAAGAAAAACTACTACTAATTAACATTGTTGAAAACGAACTGACTTCTTAATCTTGCTGTGGTTAGTTGAGGTAGGGAATGGTCCTGCGATATCACTTTGCTCATGCGAAAAATGCTGTGCAGGCATAAATTTCCCGAGTGGCGATACTGTGTGCCTATGCACTTTTGATAGTTGGCATGGTAAGCACGAATCGCACCACTGATTTATTTCTGTGTTCATGCTAGGTCAAATGTAATTTCTTCCGATTAATTTCCTTGTCGTATTTTTGCCAGGATGGCTGAAGTTGTGATAGCTGTCAAAAATAGTTCTTCTAAGTTGCTTCGGAATGTATGGTCGCGTAATTCCGGTAGAAATGTCGCAATAAATCTTGCTACTTGTATTGGGTACTGCTACTCGCGTCATGTGTAATGACCTATTTTGTTTGAGTTGCTGTAGCTCGATGTCACCCTCTTGGTATTTTTCTAGCTCAGAATAATCGATAACGGTGGGTAACGTGATAGTTTCCACAACTCGAGATAAGGCGTCAGCCACTACGTTGTGATTCCCGCTTACGTGCTGTATATCGGTGCTAAATTGTGATATAAAATCCAAATATCTTATTCTCCTCGGAGTGTCATCTAGTGACGGCTTCTTGTCGAAAGCGTGCACCAATGGTTTGTGGTCGGTGTAAATCGTAAAAATGCGACCTTCTATCAGTCGTCGGAAATGTTTTACCGCCATATAAATTCCGAGTAGCTCTCGATCATAAGTTGAATACTTGACTTGCGTATCCGATAAGGATTTTGAAAAATATGCAATAGGTATCCATTTTTGCTTGACCTTTTGTTGTAAAACTGCGCCGACGCATTTTAAACTAGCGTCGGTCATTATTGCGATCGGTGCGTTTTCATCAGGAAATGCTAACGTTGCAATGTCACGTAAATCTTGCTTGCATAGTTGAAAAGCACGCTCGGCCTCTGTGTTCCACTTAATCAGCGTATTGTCGTTCTTTCTTGAATTATTTAAAAATGTGTTGAGTGGAGCTTGATGATTGGCGGATTGCTTGATTGCATGTCTGTAAAAGTTGACCATGCCCAGGAAACGACGAAGTTCCTTCACAGTTTTGGGTTTGGGATAATCGATGATTGCTTGAATTTTTTCTTGTGTTGGTCTCATTCCTTGGCTCGTTATATGATAACCAAGAAAATCTAGTTCTTGTTTGGCAAACTCGCATTTGTTCATGTTGATTGTAATACCATTTTGTTGCAGTCTCTTGAAAACTGTTTCCAGATGTTTGTAGTGTTGTTCCTCGGACTTGCTTGCGATTAATATGTCGTCGACAAAAATGAAAACGTAGTCTAAATCTCGGAATATTGAATCCATGAATCTCTGGAAGGTCCGTCCTGAATTACGTAAACCGGAAGGCATTTTTAAAAATTCGTATAAACCGATCGGTAAAACGATCGCGGTTTTCTCGGGTTCCGCTACTGGTATAGAATGATAAGCCTTCCGAACGTCGATTTTGCCGAATATGTTTTTCCCGTTTGCGATATATGTAAAATCCAGTAACCTTGGCAACGGGTACCTGTCTGGAACAGTAATCTTGTTAAGGGCGCGGTAGTCACCGCAAGGTCTCCATTCACCATTCTTCTTTTTTACCATGTGCAATGGACTGGCCCATGGGCTACTGGATGGTCTGCAAATTCCCATCTCCATCATCTCTTGAAATTCTTTTTTGGCGATTTTGTACTTGTCAGGAGGAAGTGGGCGAGCTTTGGCGCATACTGGAAATCCTTCCGTGATGATGTGATGTTGAACATTGTGCTGCGTAGGTCCTTTCATTGAAGTTGGCCTTGTAATACTTTCGTATTTTTCTAGTAATTGTTTGAGAGGAGCGGATAAGTTGTAGTCGATGGAGCGGACGGACGGAATATTTACTCGTATAGAATTCATTGGTTTCTTGATTTCAGTCGTTTTGTCGATTAAGGTTTTCCCGTGTATGTCTACCAAAAGTTGGTAGTGGTCTAGGAAATCAGCTCCTAATATAGGCATCTTGACGTCGGCAATAACGAAGGTCCAGATGAATGGGCGGCGTAACCCCAAATTTAAGGTTAGGGTTTTTTCTCCATACGTATTGATAATGGTTCCGTTGGCGGCAAATAATTTCAACTCGCTTGCCTTTTTTGAGCTCTGTGATGGCTTTGAAATTACTGAAATGTTCGCCCCAGTGTCCACGAGGAATCGATAACCACTGTTAGAGTCGGTAATCGTTAGGCGATTTGAGGGAAGAATAGCACAGAGTCTCGCCGCACGCTGTGCTGAATCTAGTTTTCCGAATGTTTGTTTACCCAAGAACAGGGTTTTTCACACTTTCGAGCTTTTTCTTTAAAGTTTTTATGATAGTAACAAAAATTGCTTCGTTGTTCCGATCGTGAATGCAGGCGTGAACTTGACCTAGGTCTATTGTACCGAGGTTGACTAAAACTGCTGCGTCGATGCATTGTTCGCGCGCGGTCATTGCGTAGCGCTGCAATTTCTAACTGCATCGTTGCAATTTGTGACGTCAGTTGGGTGATTAAATTTATGTCAGCTGATGCCGAAGACGATATGTTCGTATTGCAGCGGCTGTTCTCGTAGATGCGATCAGCCATTTCGCTTAGCTTGTCCAGTGCCAAATTTTCGGAAATCGCTAACACGGAGGTTACGGATGGAGGAAGTTGTCTCATCCATAATAAACGTAGTGTGTCGTCATTAATCTTGCCGCAGCCAGCTTCTTTCATTTTTCTTAATAGTTGAGATGGCTTTTGATCTCCCAGATCCATCTCAGACAAAAGCTTATGGAATCGCCGATGTTCGCTTTCTTCATAACAGCTGATGAGCCGTTCCCGGATGCAGTGGTACTTGTTCTCTGAAGGCGGACTCGTTAAAATGTCGCTGACTTGATGGATGACGTCTTTTGGTAATTTTGATACGACCGCGTTGAACTTGTATTCATCACCTTGCTTCTGCGGAACCACAATTGCGTCAAATTGAGAGAACCAAAGACGCGGTGAATCCGTCCAGAACTGCGGAATCCTCTCTGCTATTGATATTGATGCCACTAAGTCTGTGCTGCCGTTGAGTTGTTCGTCTGTAGAGTTGCCAGCGCCGAAACCTTTGACAGGTGTTTGACGAGCCATGATGACGAAAAAATATGACTCACAATGATGAGGATGTCTTGATGTGTTGGCCGATCTCGTTGGTTGGTTGGACACGTGGGTACGATCTCGTCGGATGAACGCGTCGGATGACTCGGTTGAGGATCACTGCTTCGTACGTCGGAGAGCAGAATCACGTTGAGGTTTTTTCACGGTCGGGGTCACCACTGTTGCGTTACACCGCGGCTGCAGTGTAACAGCGTGTTCTTGCAGAGAGACCGGTGAAGGAAATAGAGAAACACAGACTGCAGTGTCTAATGGTAGTGGCAAATATTACGTATTTACAAAAGATCTTATATACTAATTAATTTTATAAATAAAGGTGGGGAGAGATGTGCTTGGATATTACGTACGTGCAAAAGTTGCTGAACTAATATTATTATAAGTTTGTTGAAATAAATTACAAGGTTTTGTTATTGCGGAATTAAATATGCTATGAGGTACGTATGGTCACGTCTCGTACGTGCCATATTCAACATATTCGTACGCTACAATTTAATAGGCGTATTACGTACTCTGGAACGCGTAATCCACATAATACGGCTTTACCCTGTCTACGATGCGAGGTATGTTCGCGTCTAGACATACTTATTTTATGGAAATTGTATTAGATTATTTTTGCACCAATTTTACACAGCGTGTTATTATTAAAATTACATGTTGAAAGGAGGTACTTAATAAATATTCCGCAAAAATAAAAGCGTCCGTCAGTCGATTGGGGAAGGTTGCAAGAGTGACAAGCATTTTATTGCTTCGAGCAATTTATTACGGACATAAAACGGTACATTTTCACTAGCAGGTGACTTTTTGCCCCTTTTCTTAAGCGGTAGCGACAATCGATACTTCAGTTTACTTCCATCAAAAACATCTAAGTAATTTGTAACCGAAAATTGAGAAATTATGGCTAAATTAACGAGTGGTAATTTTAAAATTGTTCTAGTTTGTAGGATTTATAAATTGAGTTACTTTGGCAAAGTCAAATATTACAAAAAATAACTAGCTGATGTACTTGACTTTGTTCCTTGGAGAACTTTTTGGGACGTAAAGTACTATGTCCGTCGCCAACAGGCAAGATATAACTGAGCTGAGTTTCATCTCAATCGGATGAATAATACAATAAGAACGTATAAAAGACGACGTTACCGAGGTAACTATCAGAATGAAAAGTGTAAGATACTTTCCGAAAAGAGTCCGTCCATTTCCAGGATTCAGGCTATTTCTGTGCCATATTATTCCATGCCATGTTATCAAGACAGCAGTCTGATGAACAGTATATGAACGCGAAAAGCAGGTACAGCCACACAAACTTTAAACTTTTAATGCAAGATTTTAAAGCAAATAATAAGTTATACTTTACAGTAACAAAAAACTTTAAACAGCATTCGAAATAAAACAGCTTAAAGCTTCCATCTTAAGCACGCTACAAATTTTTAATGGCAACACGAAAACATTTGGAGTCGTAAAAAGTAAATTAATGTTGTCGCAAATTAATGGAGAGCCTACGGTTCTTACGCACAATTCAATTTACGCGATTACCTCCATTATGAATTCGATAGACGTACAGTCAGCAGCAATAACACTTTGTTTCCTTAAGAGAATTCCAAAGAGTTTCCTTTGAGTCTAAGCCTGCTTTTTTTTCTTTACAGATGGATTGGCGAGTGATCCTGCAACTGAACATAATACAACTCCACAATGGCTAAGATGCCGTCTTATGATGATTTCTACGATGACATTCTAAGTGGCAGACATGTTTCTACTATGAATCTGAACGGCTCATCTTTCGTAGGAGGAGTTTTGATTTTGACCAAAACGCTAACAGGAGAATCGGTGGAATTATTAGAAGAGCCTAAATCAAACCGAACAACTGATATCATAGATGTGAAGATCGTTCAAGTTGCTTTTTGTATCCTCTACTCGATAATTTTCGTCCTTGGCGTATTTGGCAACGTATTGGTCTGCTATGTGGTCTTCCGGAATCGAGCGATGCAAACTGTCACCAACCTGTTCATAACAAACTTGGCTTTATCAGACATACTGCTGTGCGTCTTCGCTGTTCCTTTAACTCCTATGTACACATTTCTTGGAAGATGGGTTTTCGGAAGACTCCTTTGTCACCTCATGCCATACGCGCAGGGTACCAGCGTCTACATCTCTACCCTCACTCTAACATCTATAGCCATAGACAGATTCTTCGTCATCATATACCCATTTCATCCAAGAATGAAACTGAACACTTGCGTGTTCATTATAATTTTCATATGGGTATTTTCTTTAGTAGTCACCTGTCCCTATGGGCTGTTCATGGGGATCCAGATAACTAACAACAGAACATACTGCGAGGAGAGTTGGCCATCAGACAAATCGAGAAAAATATTCGGTGTTTTTACAACAGTTTTACAATTCCTAATACCATTTTTAGTAATAGCAATTTGTTACACTTGTGTTAGTATAAGATTAAACGACCGCGCTCGGTCGAAGCCAGGTGCTAAGAATACTAGAAGAGAAGAAGCAGATAGAGATAGAAAGAAAAGAACGAATAGAATGCTAATAGCAATGGTGGCCATATTTGGTATATCTTGGCTGCCGTTGAATCTTATAAATATATTTAACGACTTCTACGCCCAAATGACTGAATGGAACTATTACTATGTTTCCTTCTTCCTTGCTCATTCCATGGCAATGGCGTCGACTTGTTACAATCCATTTTTGTACGCGTGGTTAAACGAGAACTTTAGAAAAGAGTTCAAACAAGTGCTGCCATTTTTTGAATCTTCTGGTGCAGTTAGGAACAGTTTTCATTCAGGACGAATGCCCACACATAAGGCTGATAAAATATGCAACGGCAATGAAACTATACAAGAAACTTTGTTGGCGTCTTCCTTCAACAGAGGCCCCTCGATAAAACAACGAATCCTAGAAGGCCACGAAAAGAAAGACAGTGGGGTTGAGATTGAAAACATTTTGTTAGAGGAGAAAACTTTGGCGGCGACGTTTCACACAAAGAACGAGAATATGAACTTGCAATTAATAGACGAGGAATCACAGTTCAGCGACACCAAAGATATAAAGACATCAATATAAAAGTAAGTATACTATCGCATAAGTTTGAGCAGTACATGATTATCCTACTTCCTACTAATATTAAAGTTTGTGAGGATGGATGGAATTTGGAATGGAGATAGCTCATACCCAGGATAAACACATAGGCTACATTTTATCCAGGAAAAGTTCCCGCGGGAATCAAAAACCTTAATCCATGCGGACGAAGTCGCGGGTGTCATCTAGTATCCTACTTACATCATAAATACGAAAGTTTATGAGTATGGATGGATGGATGGATGTATGGATGGATGGATGGATGTTTGTTACTCTTCTTTCACCCCACAACGAAAAAACCGATTTAGCTGTTTAGAATGGAGTTCGCTCATACCCAGGATTAACAAATATAATCTCTATCCCGGAAAATTACAAAGTTCCCGCGGAAATAAAAAACCCTTATCCACGCGGACGAAGTCGCGGGCATCATCTAGTACTTAAATAAACACATAACGTAATATTTTGTTAGTACATTACAATCAAACACTAATCGAAATCTTCTTCTTCTTCTGCTCTGTCAACCGATAAACGTCCACTGCTGGACAAAGGTCTCTTGCATTGATCTTCACAGGCCTCGGTATGCGCCGCCTGAATCCAGCGGCTCCCTGCGACTCGTTTGATGTGGTCGGTCCACCTAGTTGGGGTCTACCAACATTGCGCTTCCCGGTCGGTCCGGTGCGGGGTCGCCTATATTCCAGCACCTTGGGACCCCAGACCGTCAGCTCTTCTAACTATATGCCCCGTCCATTTCCACTTCAGTTTCGCGACTCGCTGAGCTATTTCGGTGACTTTGTTTCTCCTTAGGATCTCCTCATTTCTGATTTGATCTCGCAGGAATACTCCAAGCATAGCTCTCTCCATCACCCGCTTATCAAAATAATATCAAGTATTTTTCTTTCAATTACGAAATGTAATATGCTTAAATTCGTTAAAAACAGCCCACATACGGGAGGGGTCGCCTGCAAATTCATTGGTAAAGTGTAGAAAACAGTGATCCTAGCAAGAGACCTAAATAAAGCTAGCTAGTAGATGTTTGAGACGGCGACGCAAGATAAAAGCGTCCATGACACCATTAGAAATGCACAGCGACAACGATATTAGAATCTTAATCGCTAAATTATAATAAAGCTTGTTCACGCGAAGCTTATGAAACTGGTAGTCGGTCGTAAAGTTCACTTTCATGTTTGAGTTCGTATACCTAATTGTTTAAGTTTAATTGAGGAGCTTAGCAGGCCCTTGACTTAATATCAAAGGAGATTGGCGAATTCTATAGAGTTTCTGACAGCCTGGAGAGTGACATAGGCTACTATTTTCCCGGAAAACCTGAGTTCCCGAGAGATTTTAAATCCACGCGGACGAAGTCGCGGGCATCAGCTAGTCTGATATAATTGAACTTTAACTTACCAAGACAAACGGATCTATCGGAAGTGTAATAGGAAACCTGATAAACCGATCAACAAGTCTAACTTCATGTTTGAACTTGAATAAAACAAGCAATTATGCCAGTTTGTTCTGGAAAATCTTCATAATGGCTAAATTGATATTGATGGGACTTTCACAGGCAGTTTGTACCTATTACTTGCCTTGCATAATATACCTTGTCAAAGCGTGAACTAAATTACTAATACTTAATTAAAATTAAAATACTAAAACGTTCCTGCGTAAAATAGTATAAAGTAGCAAATCACCTATAGTACAGGTTAATGTGTTTTCACGACTTAACCACTAAAATGATATTCTTAGTAGCAATTTGCGTTGGCTGTTAGTTGGGCCTTTGTCCGTAGTTTGGTTGGTCAACAATAAGACTTGTCATCCCTAAAAAGCGTGGTGCCCAACCGTAGAAAAGCTGGATGTGGTTGGCATTACAAAGGGACTTACTTAGTCGGCATCACCACTACCATCTCCCAACCGTTGGCTACGGTTGGCTTTTGTCCAACGGAAATTGCTAATAGGGATGTGTTAAATCTGGCACAGAGATTGCTTGCATCATGAAAACTGACACGGTTTTCTTTTTATTCCGAAAAATTCAAGAGTACTTACAGGATTTTTAAACAACTTCAAAAAAACAGGAGGTTCTCAATTCGTCGGAATCTTTTTTTGTTATGTATGTTCACCGATTACCCGAAGACGCGTGGACCGATTTTAAAAATTATTTATTTTTTGTTTCAAAGGTCATACTTCCCAGGTAGTCCCATATAAATTTTTAAAATATCAACAATAAATTAAATACTTTGTATAGTGTGTGTGTAATGTAGTAAAGTGGGAGTTCTAAGTCGGTTGTTTAAAAAGGATTTTTTATATTAAATTATTAAAACCCTAAACCTTAATTTAATATAATATAATAGAAAATAAAACGTGTCAACCTGTTTCCATAATTTTATTTTAATAATAAGTTTTATTAGAGCATGGAAAGGAACATGGAATAAAAAATTCTACATAATGAAGAATAACGTAGAAAATAAAATCCTCAACCTAATCGAAATTTAACTTCATATTGGGGCTGATTCTGTTGTACACAATCTCTAAACTAAACTAAAATGACAGCAATAAAAATATTGGTAACCCTTTCATAATACTCCCTGCAGAAAGGGACAGAACTAGATTATTAGCTGTCATTTTAGTTTAGTTTAGAGATTATGCTACACAGAATCGGCCCTATTGAGGTGTCTAGGGACACCCGGATTGAACGTAGTTCCTTTCGATTAATTTTAGTGAAGGAATTTTTTTTACTTCTTTATTTATTATTAGCCTGTAGTAGCTGTAATGAAGGAATTGTGATAAACTAGTGGTGTCACCTAGTATTAAATTGATTAACTACGATGAATTATTTTTAGTTTATTTCTATTGCGCTGTTACAAAACCAAAGAGTTACTCTGGTGGAGTTACTGTTTTTTCACAGATGGCGTTATCCAATTTATACAATAAAAAATTAGGGAAAAATTCCACATTTAGAAATTATTTAAAATAAAATTGAAAATAGAAAATTCAGTCTGTCGAGCTGGGATTCGAACCATCGACGTTGAACTTATAGGCGAATGTCCTAACCACTAGGCCATGCAGACGCCTTGTTCTAAGGCGAATACATCGAACACAATGCAAAATTCACATTCAACAAAAAAGTGTCGGTTTCAAAAATGTGTCGAGGGTCGGTTTCCTTAATTTTTTCCGTCTAGCCCCCTTCCGTACCGCGTGATAAGGAACTACGTTCCAACAAGAAATAAAGCAACTAGTCTTAAAAGGCCGTTAGTCGTAATGGATGCGATGGATGTGCGAGAAAATTTTTCTGTTAAATTTTAAAAATCAACCGATATTGTATCACGGCGATGGGTATGACAATAATAAATAATCTTGGACATAATGTACCAATTGACGCATATTTTTTCCTCTTTATTGCATGACATTACGCAATACAAGGCGGACTTAACTCTAAAGCATTTTCTTCCAATCAACCTTTCCAAGAAATTTCATTGCCCAGTGGAAATACTCTTCTGCTAACAAATAATATTCTTAATTTTTTTCTTTTTAAACCGACTTTAAACGCCCGTGCCACTACAAAGTAGTATACTTAATTCATTGTTGATTTTTTAAAAACCACTCAACCCATTTTGATAAAATTTAAATGGGATCACCTGGGAAGTATACCTTTTGAAACAAAAAATAATTCTCCAAATCGGTTCAGGCGTCTTCGAGTGAACATACTTAAAAAAAAAAGATTCCGACGAATTGAGAACCTCCTCCTTTTTTGAAGTCGGTTAAAAATAACTGCGATTCACGAATGAGGCATCCATGTATATTGCTTAGTGCCGATTTCACCAAAGTCGAGCGACGTTTAACCGACGAATAATATGGGCGTTCTGACAGTTTTTCTATTGAAAGTCTGCCAAAAATATCTTTATTTCACGGTTAAACGTTACTCAACGTTCGTGAAATCAGCACTGATGTGGGTAGGTAATCTTCTGCCAGTAAATGTACCGAGCCCAATTCGGTTAACAAATCCACAAGGTATACCGCTAGGTATATCAACATAACAACACGCAGACAAAACGGCTTAAGGGGGTTTCCCAACTTGTGTTGGCATTATCTTGCTATGGTATTAAGTTTAACTCACGCATAATCATTATGTTGGTTTAAAGTTCTGTTATGCTAGCGCTCCACCTGCGCCGTATCAGTATAATAAGTCTTATGGCCGTAACATGTAAAAATTAACACGATATTACAGACTAGCTGATGCCCGCGACTTCGTCCGCGTGGGTTTAGTTTTTAAAATCCCGCGGAAACTCTTTGATTTTCCGGGATAGTCACCCTCTAGGTTCTGAACTATACCTATCCGAAAAATCCGTAGCCGTATCCATCAATCCGTAGCTTTGTTGCAGCGTGATTGACGGATAAACCAAAAAACCAACAAGCAAACACACTTTCGCATTTATAATTATGTATTAGTAAGGAAGAATAATTAATACTATACGATAATAAAGGCGATCTAATTAAATTTTAGAACACAAGTTAGATATATGCTCTCGCGGACTTTTCTGTAGAAAATAGTGAGTACTTTAATCATACTAGTACATAAAAATAATGCATCTTATACGCAAAATTTTGCTACTTTGGGTTACATTATTGCAATTTTCTTAAGGATCTTTATTTTTTTTTAAATTAAATTATAGCCTATGTTACTTCCTGATAACTTAGCTTTCTATTGGTAGAAAAATGGTTAAAATCGGTCCAGTAGTTACAGAGCCTATTCGGTACAAAAAAACAAACAAATAAATATTCCCTCTTTATAATATTATTAGTATTAGTATTAGTATATTAGTATTAGTCATTTAGTATATTAGTATGGATGGGGCCAGCCGATCACCCGTGCACCCACCGGCTTCTCCCACCAGTCGGTGTAAGGGAATTCGTATTTCCCCGTACACCTACTGCATTAGGGTGATTAAAAAAAATTAACCGTCTTTGACATGAATTGAATTGTAGTACGTTTTGTGGAAATGTCATATTCTATTCTAACAAAGATGCACGGGTTAAATCAGCTTGCCATCCAGCTGCCCACAAGATAGTATAAAAACTTATTACAATGTAATAGCTACTTATTAATATTGTAAAATGATTATTTTGAAAAGAGCAACTGCTGAGTTTCTTGCCGGCTCTTCTCAGCAGAATCCGCTTTCCGAACCGGTGGTATAAGAATCTTGACGTGTCATAAGAGCCACAGGTTGGCCTACATGAAATAAATAATTTTGAATTTTGAATTTTTTATTTTAAATGTAAAAATATGTCGATACGTCGTCGTATCGATAAATAAATACGAAATGATGGTGTATATAAGAAACGTCACAGAGCTATAACAATGTTTTGAAAAGTTGGAATTCTGGCATTAAAGAAAATGAATAAAAATAATTAAAAATATAAAAAAGTGACTAATTAATCGATATTATGTACTTAATTTTCATTTCGCATTGGGCCAGCGAGTCCGCCAATTCGCATTGGGCCAGCGTGGTGGACTATGGCCTATAACCCTTCTCTGAGAGGAGACCTGCGCTCAGTAGTGAGCCGTTGATGGGTTACTGATGATGATGATGTACTTAATTAAACTATTGAGATAATGATGAAAATTTATTTAACATGTATACCAAGTTATATAAAGCTGAGTTAAAGGCTGAGCTTAAAGCTGAGTTTTATTTTGTTTTCTAATAATAAGCCACTTCGACTCCACTGCAATTAGTTTGCGCCATAAAAATAGTATTACTTACTACACTAAGGGTGGAACCACATTTGTGTGGATCGTTTCGGATTTCGCCCATACAAAACTGTCAAATTCCGTAGAAACGTGTACCGATCAAATCGGCTTTTCGATGCGTACACGAATGTATGGAAAATGATAGTTTTGTATAGGCAAAATCCGAATCGATCCTCACAAATGTGGTTCCACCCTTATACGGCGTTCCCACGAGGCGAATTTTATTGAATGTCACCATGGCTATACATTCGTCGTCTCTATCTCCTGTATTAAAGGTGATAGAGACGGCTACATACAGTGACATTCAACAAAATCATTCTCCTCGTGGGAACGCCCTGAATGAGTTCTTAAAAACCTTGTTAGATGCGTAGGTCTGTAATGTATGCTTAATCTTTACTCTTTTGTTTCAGACCTAAACATGGCACTCCGTGACAATGACATGCAGAAAAACGCACTATGGTACATCAAGCGTAAACTTTACACCCGTAACGAGTAAAATTGTCCTACTTTCACAGTTTAATTACGAGAAATACTCAAACAGCGGTTATTCCTGATGAACCTTTTGTGACTTTATGGTTATGAGTGTGCCTACAGTATAAAGCTTTTACACATAGCACGATTATATTGTCAAACATTTTTGATACTCAACCACATTCAAAAGAATATTTTTTCACTCAATCAATCAATCATTTTATTTTGCAAGAATATGGTACATGAAATATAGACATATTTACATAGATGTTAAGTTAACAATTATACAGCTTCAACATATCCTGCCAAGCTTGGCGTGAAAAAAACAATCCTTAATAATTGAAACCATGTCAGTAAAATATGGAAAATCAATTTAACTCTTCAATTAGGTAGTCATTAATCTTATAATACATTTTATCTATAAGCATGTCAAAAAGTGCTTTTCTAAATCGACTTAATGGAAAACTTTCATATTATTATATAATATATATATTACAATATGCATGTATAAAAGAAGCGCATTCTAGCCTCGATCCAGTAAGTGATACCATTAGGCATACTTAGTTTATAAAATGTAAAAGATCGAAGGGCAATGAGGGCTTTTTTCACAATCGATGACTAGCGTTTTAACTAACGAATAAAGGTTGTCAAACGTTTTGACAGTTTTTCTATTAGCACTTTGTTAAAATTTCAACTTTATTTATGGTAAATTTACTTGGGGATACTGAAAAAGATCTTATTGCCCTTTTAAAAATGAAACTGACTTTGACTTTTAGATTCCCAATTTGATGTCACACAATTTAATCCTGTCGTGTGAAGAAGGCATAAAGTGTTATTTTTTATTCTGCGTGTCTTTGTAAAAGAAAGCTGTAATATAACTGACAAAAGAATTATTCTCTCCGAAATATTTCATTTCCGCGACAAAAATTGCCTTAGTCGGGTGTAATAGGTAAGAAGCTTGTATAAGTTAAGCTGAAGGCTGTCAGAAGTTAACACATTTATTTCTGGCAAAGTGAAAAATAAGTATACGGTGTGACTCGCAAACGCTAAGTAGTTTTTTATATTATGAATAATGAACAAACGAGTAGGCGGGAATATTTATGTAATAAATTACTTTTATTCATACCTATTATATATTTTTGGATTTTATAAATCTTCGGTTGCATACATAGATTTAGGATTGATATTCGTTACTAGATACCGCCCTTCCAAAAAACAATATAGCTCCTTGAATGCGGCAACGTATGTACGTTACGTACGTTATAATATTATGTTGACGTTTACAAATAGAATATGGTCTATTTGAAAACGTCAAACATTGGTTGCTACTTGCTACGAGACTAATTGTGGGTACGCCAGGTACGCCGATGCTATCTAGTAGGTGCGTAGCGACTAATAATCCTTAATCTATGGCTGCATACATACTCACTTATCTACTTCCTTACGGTCTCTAGTCTTTCGTCTTTCATTTATAAGGAGTTTTATAAATTGATTTATTGTATTAATTAATTTATTGTTTTGATTGTATTTGTATGTTTTGAGGGGTACGATCCTGATTTGCACCAAAAATGCGAAAAAAATAGATTTATACACTGCCGTGTACGAAAAAGCGCAAAATGCATGAAGGCCGCGAAATGAGCAAAAATAAAGTAATATCGTTTTTAGAATAAATTAACTAAAATAAAAAGAATCATGACGTTTTGGAAAAACTGAAATTGTCCACACAAATAAAGGAAAGTTACAAAATTATTACCTACTATTTATTACCAATTAAACCAAAAAAAAAAACTTTTGGAGTATGTAGGTAGTGTTGGAAAAAAGATTTTATCGATAATAATTCTTTTCCAATAATTTTCTATTTAAAAGGCTCGTAAAGCATAATATTATTTATTTAAATAATGTAAGTCGTTGTTGTTATAACTTTTGTACAGCCTACGCTAAATCGCATAAATTCCCAATATTACATTAATTTATTAATTATTGTTATTAAGTTGATTGAAATGGTAGAGTTAAAAAGTATTTATAGAATATAAAACGAAAAAGATTTTTCTGTTTAATATCCATAGAAATTAAGATGTAGAAATTTGCTTTGCCTAGTGATTTACTGTGATTTATCACAAAAGCTGTTGAGTAAAAGAATATAATTAAGTTTGTAAAGTTTATAAATATAACTAGACAGCTGTAAGTAATTTATAAATAAGTACATAATTAGTCTTTCTTTCAAAAAAATATTAAAGTTAAAATGCAAGTAGGTATCCAAGAGGCCTATTCGTTAAGAACGTGTTAAACTTTTTAACTTGTAGTTAAGATGTTAAAAACAATATTTAACTACCTGTTAATTTAAATAAGGTCTTTGTGTTTCTTGAATAAAATTTTGAGCCCAATTTCAAACTTAATCGTATGTTCAATCAATTTTATTTTAATTTGATTATAAAATGGCTAACAACTATTAATTTAAATAAATATTATTATCATCAAAAAAGTAATACTGCAGTTCCCCCTGGTCCTGCTCTGAGGCAGTAGTTATTGAATAAAAAAGAAAAGTAGTTGTTTTAGGAAAATGGTAACAAGATAAAAGCACAAACACACAACCTACATACATGCTATTACATGCATAAACGAAGACGGTACCTTCATTTCTTCCACTATTAAAAATGATTGGTAAAAATATTCTTTAGACAAATATAATTCCTTATATAAAGATATAAGATACTTTGCTTTTAATTTGTTTGATATTATAAAACGAAAGAAGTTTGAAATTAAATATTTATTAAGAAACATAAAAGATATAAATAATTAAATGTGTTTACTTCATTTCAATAGTATGTGGCTATTTTATGTGTACATATAAATCAATTAACTAATTAAGCAATTGTAATGTAAATAATACCTCATAATGTGTTTTAATGATTAGTTTCTAATTTAAAATTTATGCACTTAACCCGTGTTGAATTAATAGGATCAGTAGAATACTTGATAGAAGTATTTGTTAACAATAAAGAAATAAAGTTCATTGTTTTCTATCATTTTTGTATTTTTTACCTTCCAATAAGCGATGGAATGGGTATCAACATAAACTTTTTCCATAGACTTATGGTACAGCAGGCGTCCGACCGTCCGCTTACTCTAAAACCGATTTTATCCATCTAGGCTGACTAGATGGTCTAAAGAAATTTCAAGAGAAAAACTACTGTTCTGTTTTTTTAATAACTCCATTATTTTTGCTAAGTTTTATATCAATCCTAGATGCACGTCCTTTTCAATAACCTATATTGATCCAAAAATGAAAAATATAAAGTCGAATATTTAATCAATGTAGGTATTGAGAACATTCTCTGTTTAAGAATGTATTATTTGCAAATAGATTGCACAGTGCACACTGTTTAGTAATTAAAAAATATTCGACTTAAATTTTTTTAATTTTGCATTATTGAAACCAGTAGTAAATCAAAGCAAAACTACATAATATTATTTTGTACTAGTTGACCCGCCCTGGCTTCGCACGGGTAGGCTACAAAACAAACACAATAGTACAAACATCTGGGGCCTGGAAGTTAATGAATTAATCAATCTCATATTATATGGTTTGCATGTATTCGATCATTGCTTAAAATTAGATAAAACATACATGATAGTTTACACTTTCAAATAAAAAAAGAATTATTAAAATCGGTTCAAATTTGCCGGAGTTATGAAGTAAAATCGAAAAAATTTTCATCAACTATCCCGGAGGACCCTTATTGTTTATCAGGATAAAAACTATCCTATAATGTTGACCCGGAGTATCAGTTACCTCTATACCAAATTTCATTTAAATCTGTTCAGTAGTTTTCCCGTGATGCGCAGACATACAGACAGACAGACAGACAAAAATTAAATAAAAATCTGTTTTGGGCTTAGTATCGATAATAAAGCACCCCCGGTCAAAATTTTCAAAATATATTCAACGTACAGAAATCATCCAGTTACAGTTTTATTATAAGTACACAGAAAAAACAGTTTTCTTAATATATATTTAGTGTGACCCTTTTCTTTATTCTTAATATAAATAATATAATATATTTAGTTAAATCAAAGCGATTATCTTTAATCCAAGAAACATTTTCTCCCTATAGACGTGAGAAAATATTTTCTTGCCAATAGAAAAATAAATGCTCTCAAGTATATTTTCTCAAAGTAAGATATTATTAGTTATCAAACCAAGATAAAACAAATTGCCCACATTAATCGGAGTAAAAATATTTTCAAATCAAATATTTTTCTTTTGACGCTAACAAACTTAGAAGTTTTAACCAAGATTTGGCCTATTTAAATTTTCTCATTTTCTCGCATTTTCTCACGCTAAATACATATTTACTTGAATTTACGTGTAAATTAAAAATTTTATTTTTAAATGCAAGCTTTTAGTAGCTACATCATTAGACTCTGGATATCATCTAGAATCAGAGTACTTGATATGACGAATCAAACGAGCCCAAACTCGATGGGGTTACGTCGTTTTATAACAGAGTTCCGATAGCCATCTTCCGTCTCCATCATCAGATCAGCTCCATGTCACAATAATATTGCATTGTCATCCGATTTGCACATACATGCAAAATTTCAGCTCGATTAGAAACCGGGAAGTGGGTCTAATTCATCTTGCAAAATTTGACCCAAACAAACATTGTAAGTTAAATAAAAGTTTATTACTCAAAGAAATAAAAGCATGTAAAAATCACAAGAAATTTCATTTTCTTGACTTAATTAATCTGGATCTCAATGAATCTTTTTTCCGTGTATAGATATAGATTATGAAGCTATGGGAGACTCTTGAGAGATGGTAAGACGCTGTAATTCTGTCAAACAACCACTATTGTTTTCATGGAAAGCAGTAGATTGATCTAATTTTACCATTAGACTTCGATAAAATAATATATTTATCATTATCATTAGCAACCCATCAACGGCTCATTACATGCTCACTACTGAGCGCAGGTCTCCTCTCAGAGAAGGGTTATAGGCCATAGTCCACCACGCTAGCCCAATACGAATTTGCAGACTTCACACACCTTGAGAACATTATGAAGAACTCTCAGGTGTGCAGGTTTCCTCGTGATGTTTTCCTTCGCCGTTAAAGCATGTGATATTTAATTGCATAATATATTACTATAGGTATAATAAGCCTATTTTCTGCTGGCCGCTGGCACCAAACGCTAGTAAAGCACTGTATAAGCAGTTTTCACATGCAGTCGACGTAAGGAAAAATAGAAAATGTTTATTCGATTTCCATTTGAATGGAGTAGAGTCCATCGAAAACGCGTTGCGAGCACAGAATAGAACGTAAAAGCGGTAACCTTAGACTAATAACGCATAGACCGATAGTTCCATACAACGAGACCAGCTTAATGCTGAAATTATACCCTGTCCAACCATTTATTTTCTTTTTGACAGCTCACTCACTTCTCTGTCTCGCTCACTCTCACATGGTGAGAGTGAGTGAGACTGAGCTGTCAAAAAGAAAATAAACGGTTGGACATGGTATAGACGGTGCCTCGTTCATCGTTCATTTTTGCGAATATTTTTTGCGAAAATGCACCCTAATGCTCTTTTCTCTGAGGGCGAATTTAGACGGATGGCTCACCGATGACCCTCGAAAATGAAAGCAAAAATCTCGAAAAATTAACCGTAGAAAAACTCTTAGGGCAAATTAAGACGGTTCATTTTCGCAAAATTTTTTGCAACGATTAACGATGAACGTGGCACCGTCTAATTTGAGCCTAACGGGTAACCATTTTAAGGGTTCCGTAGTAAACAAGGAACCCTTATAGTTCCGCCATGTCCGTCCGTCTGTCTGTCTGTCTGTCTGCTGTCTGTCCGCGGTTTAGCTCAGAGACTATTGGTACTAGAAATCTGTAATTTGACAAGGGTATAAATATCAATAACGCCGACAAAGTGGTGAAATAAAATTTTGAAAAATAATTTTTTTAGGGTAACTCCCCTACAGGATTTTTTTTTCTCTCGAATATCCCATAGTGTGTGGTGTCGTTGAATAGGTCTTTCAAAAATATTGTGGTTTTTCAATTCAGGGATCCGTTTGTGAAATATGATATTTTAAAGTGCTAAATTTTATTAGAGTCAAGTGTCCCCCCCCCCCCCCTCTGCCAGCTAAATGCTAATGCTTGCTTGCATATAGGATACAAGAAAAAATTCACAGCAGTAGTATATATAACGAATTTTAAAGGAAAACTATCACGGCTAAATAGGGTTCATTAGTTAAGGAGTTGTATCTGTTTTTCCTAAGTCAGGTATTACACGTAGTGTAAGTTGCATATTTTGTAGTTTATTATAGTATTTAAACCATGGAACTCAAAATGTATTCAATATTCATAAATAAAATCACTATCCAGCAATAATATTTGAGACTTTCAACTACGGAACCCTACACTGCGCGTGGCCTGACACGAACTTGGCCGGTTTTTCGATCTATGTGTGCTAAGAGGCGTCGTTTATTTAAGCTCGCCGACACGTACCTACACTAGTGTGCGTGCCGGTAGGCGAAACTAGTTAGTACTATTATATATTCTGTGCTAGTATTTAAAGGCTACCATGAAAGCATTTATTTTCGCTCGCCGACACGTGCGTGCCGATAGGCGTAAAGAGCCTTTGAAGGCCTCCATGAAAGTGTTACACACCGCGCACGGCTACTGTCTTTCTATTCGTTATTATTCTATGGCGGTATCAAAAGGTAGAAGTTAAAGAAATTCAGCAACATCGGTTCTGAAGTTATGAATCTATCGGAACTAAAATATTCGCAGAGTGGAATAACTTCGGCAGAAAATGCGTCGTAACTACGAGCGTCGTTCATCTTTTTATCTAAAAAAAGATTTTTAGCCAAGTTGAACTTACTAATATTCTTCTCTCCCCTCCAAATAAGCGTGATTAATGTGTTAGGAGTAGGTACGACGGGTGGGAATGGAACTTGCGACCTTTCAGCTTTTACTACCTTTAATTCTTAGGCTATTGCAGCTTTTAATCTTGAGCAGGGGATCCAAATTTTTTTAACCGACTTCAAAAAGGAGGAGGTTCTCAATTCGTCGGAATCTTTTTTTTTATGTATGTTCACCGATTACTTGAAGACGCCTGAACTGATTTGGAAAATTCTTTTTTTGTTTGAAAGGGTATACTTCCCAGGTGGTCCCATTTTTTTACCGATATCAGGCGAGCGGTATTTAAAAAATCGGCCAAGTGCGAGTCGGGCCTCGCTCTTTTAGGTTTCCGTACATATGACCGAATCATTTTTTTTTAACTAGATACATATTTAAATATCTTAGTTCTTAGAAAGTACAAAATTAGCATATGTGGAAAAAATGCTCGATTGTTTTGGTCACAACATACAAACCGCATTATAAATCGGTGTTTTCAGTATTTGTATTTAAATACTCTATATAGTATATAGTACATAATATACCAAAATCGCAAATTCCTAACTATTTTATTTTTTGAGATAGACCCCCTAACAAAATTGGTCTAGACTTTGACGGCCTCCCATTTCTTCATTTTTGTAGCTAAATAATAAAAACCGGCCAAGTGCGTGTCGGGCCACGCGCAGTGTAGGGTTCCGTAGTTGATATACTCAAATATTATTGCTGACCTAGGATAGTGCTTTTACTTTATTTATGAATATTGAATACATTTTGAGTTCCATGGTTTAAATACTATAATATACTACAAAATATGCAACTTACACTACGTGTAATACCTAGCTTAGAAAAAACAGATATAACTCCTTAACTAATGCTACTTAGACGTGATAGTTTTCCTTTAAAATTCATTATATATACTACTGCTGTGAATTTTTTTTTGAACCCTATATACAACCATTTAGCTGGCAGAGGGGGGGGGGGGGTGACACTTGACTTTAATAAAATTTAGCACTTTAAAATATCATATTTCACAAACGGATCCCTGAATTGAAAAATGGTGTTCGCACACCCACAATATTTTTGAAAGACCTATTCAACGACATCCCACACTATGGGATAGACGAGAAAAAAAAAATCCCCACTTTACATGTAGGGGAGGTACCCTAAAAAAAAATATTTTTCACAATTTTATTTCACCACTTTGTCGGCGTGATTGATATTAATTATACCCTTGTCAAATTACAGATTTCTAGTACCAATAGTCTCCGAGCTAAACTGCGGACGGACGGACGGACGGACAGACGGACGGACATGGCGAAACTATAAGGGTTCCTTGTTTACTACGGAACCCTAAAAAAATATATATTTGAACTCCACTTAATGAGCTCTAGACAATAACATGCCAGGGTAAAAAAATAAAATTTTATTTCTACTCCTTTTCCATGTATGGGCTGGGCCCCCTTTATTTTTGAATTTAATTTAATTTTTATTATTTGCTGTTATAGCGGCAATAGAAATATACAATATGTAAAAATTTCAACTATCTAGCTATTACGGTTTACGAGATACAGCCCGCTGACTGATGGACGGACGGACGGGCAGCGGAGGCTTAGTAATAGGGTCCCGTTGGCACCCTTTGGGTACGAAATCCTAAAAATCAACAATAAATTATATACTTTGTAGTAACGCGGGCGTTTGAAGTCGGTTTTTTCAAAAATATTTCTTTATATTAAATTATTATCTTATATGAACAGGTAACACATTTTATTGTCTAGCCCGTGGACCCCTAAACAGACTTTTCTCTTACTTTTATAAAACTGGAAGTATTAATGTGATTTTTGTGTCAGCATCTCATAAAATAATGTCCACAAAAGTGCGTAGGTATATATGTCTTATGTCAAGGGATAATTTTTCAAAATAATGTTTCCCTGTTCTGTAGTTTTTCCCTGGATGTCACCTAATCACTTATCGCGTCCCGAACATTGATCTAAATTCTAAAGTGGGCACCACACAGTTGCTACGTAGCTTAAATTTTTTTTTTAGAACAACTGCCGAGTTTTTGCTGGTCATTCTCGGTTGGAACAGCACTCTGAACTAATGGTAGATTCACTTAAGACGCTAAACGGAAAATAAATTGTCTTGAATTTGGAGAGTACTTTATAAAAATAGGCGGGGCCAAAACCCATCCGCGGGGCGCACTCCCTTCACGTACTAAGAGGTCACGTAGATAAAATAGATGGCGCTGGTAAAAATAAATAACTTTCATTTTTATGTTTAATAATATTTGATATAGAAAAGCACTATTTTGTTTAAAAATATTTTTAATACATACCTACAAAATATATAAATATTATAACTATTTAAAAATACTCAATTTTTATCGTATACAGGAGACGGTTTATTAAAGGTAGGTATAATATTATTCTATTTGAAAATTTAAAGGTATCAGCTTAATACACAATCTGGAAGATGAGAAATCTAAAGAATAACATAAGGTCACAAGTAAATTGGTTAACAATTACTATACCTACTTAATAAAATGAAGAGATCCGTAGGAGAACCAAAGTCACAGACATAGCTCAGCGAGTCACGAAACCATGCGAAACTGAAGTGGAAATGGGCAGGGCACATAGTTCGAAGAGCTGTTAGTCGTTGGGGTCCCAAGGTGCTGGAGTGGGGTGGAAACTCAGTGTTGGTCTGCCAACAACAACAAACAACAACCCCACTAGGTGGACCGACGCGTCAAGCGAGTCACAGGGAGCCGCTGGATTCAAGCGGCGCAAGACCGAAGACTTATTTGGGTATCATTAAAGCAAGAGGGAATAGGCATCTTCTAGGCAAACGCGTTCCACCTTAGGCCACATCATCACTTTCCATCAGGTATGATAGTGGTCAAGCGTGTGCCTATAATAATGTATAAAAAATAAATAAAAAAAAGCCATACTGAAATTCTTTTTTATTGCATCGATGTAATTCAAAATCGATATTTAGGGTTCCCTAGCGTCAAAAAAGACGAAGTGGTTGCCAAAATTTTAATCGTTCGTTTTTTACGATATCGACGGCAGAAAGCGGAACTGGCGTATCTCAAAAAATCCAGTTTTACACCAGAGCCAAAAAACTATTTGAAAAAATCATAACTCGTAAATTAATAAAGATAGAATGTTTAAATTTGCAAGAAATTTCTATGAAACTAAACGATATTTGATACAGTTATTAGGAATGTCCTAAAGTTACTGCTTCATTGATTTTTTACGAGTTACAGCAGTTAATATTTATATATCGAGCAGCGGAAAAGCTGTAACTGTAAGGTGAAATGTATGACCAATTAAAATAAGTAGATACAAGTTTTCGTGCTACGATCTGCTGTATCTCAAATATTCTGCTATTCGAAACATGGCCATTTTGATGTATGTGATTTTAATTAAATAAGTTTATAAAAATAAAATGTTTGATTTACATTCTGAATTATCTATAAGTACATGATATCTATCTATAATATAATAAAACTGTAACAGGTCCAATTCTGTACATTGAAGATATTTTGAAAATTTTTGTTTGAGGGCACTCTATAATCGATACTGAAGCCAAAAGAATTTTTTTTTAATTTTTTGTCTGTCTGTCTGTCTGTCTGTCTGTATCTTGGCCGCGCATCACGCCGAAACTACTGGACGGATTTAAATGAAACTTGGCACGATTTAAGTTACTACTACGAGGTATAATATAGGATACTTTTTATCCCGAAATTCAGCACGGTTCCCTTGGGAGAGGGGATGAAAGTCAAAATGTGTATTTCGCTGTAATTCAATAAGGCGTATTCCGATTTAATCCATTCTTTTTTTGTTAGAAAGCAGGTTCTTTAGAGATTGTCCTGTAATTATTTCAAGGTCGTCAATTTCGTAGTTCAGAAATTATAGACATCACGATCTTCAGTATAAGGTCCAAATAACTTGAACCCCGGAATCTACAAGATACTTTGAATGAACGGCTCATCTTAAGCTGGCCATCGTACTTTATCGTGTATAGCCATCGTGGATAGCCCTATTTTGTCAAAGTCAAACTACTCCGAAGGCGTCAGATTTTGCCAAACGATCATTATACCTATATACTACATAGTAGGTATGGATGTAATACATCGTATGGACTTAATGCTACAGTGTTTTCCTATGCAATTTAATATTATAATCATACTAATATTATAAATGCGAAAGTGTGTTTGTTTGTTGGTTTGTCCTTCAATCACGCCACAATAGAGCCACGGATCGACGTGATTTTTTGCATGGGTACTATAGTTGAGGACATAGGCTACTTTTTATCCCGGAAAATCAAAGTTTTCACGAGGGATTTTAAAAACTAAATCCACGCGGACGAAGTCGCGGGCATCAGCTAGTATTATAATAAAACTGTAACTGATCGTTGTCTGTACAGTGAAGATATATGAGAAAAACTTATTAGGGGCCTTTATCAACAGAATAGAACCCAAAACAATGATTGTTAGAATTTTTGTCTGTATGTCTTTGCGTTAGTGCGCACTAATCTCAGAAATGGCTACGGTGTTGTGGTAAGCTTCACTTCAAACTCAGTGTTTGTTTTACTTCAATATAGTTCATAAATAAAAAAGTTATGTCAATTTAAAGAATCACGTCGAACATTTAACTGTTCAGTTAAAGAATCACGTTGAACATTTGTCATCATTTGTTGAACGTTGACGCTTTTTTGGCTCTTAACATTAATAAAATTAATATCTACGTGTTTCAGTGTTTAAGATAATTCTATCCTTATGGGGGTGAAAAGAGTAATGAAAGTTTGTAAGTGAGTTCGGTAATTTATGGAGTATGATGCGTGAATCTTTATTAACGGGTGTCTATTTGGTAATAATAAAGCACTCATCTATAATAATAAATAAGTAATAATTTTGCTTTTAAGGGGATGAAAAGGGGGATGAAACATTTATGTGAGTTTGGTCATTTTTTAAACGAAATGCATAAACTTAAAAAGCCATCAAGCGATTTCAAATATTCTACCTTTACGGGTGAAAAAGGGGATTAATTTGGTATGTAATGATGATGAAGTTTCGAAGTGAAATGCATGATACTATATTTTTAGGCGTCTTAAGAAAATGATGGAAAAGAGGATGAAAGTTTGCATTGAAATCCATAATTTTTGAAGTGAAAATATATTTATATAAAACATCACTCACTTTCTTTACTGTGTACCTACCTAATGTTTCTTAACAATCAAGATAGGTACGTAAAATATAAGCAGGTAAGGTTGTAAACTTTACTTGCTTATTAGATATAGTAGGTATGGTAAATATACAGACTTCCAATTAACTAAAAAATAACATTTAACTAAAAATAGGTTAAATTTTAATATTCTTTTACTCACCCGAACTCCTGAAGTATAATAATTAATTTTAAACACGTAAATAAAACGTAAACGATAAGTTAACAATCTTTTAAAATAATATTTTTGTTAACAACAAATACGCTTTCTCACTATTGGCGCTTACGCATCAGATGCCGCGCGATCAGAATGGCGTATATAGCAAACACCTCGGGATTGGAGGGGTGCGGGTCTATCTAGAGTGGCGTATTGATTACTCATCACAAAACAATACTCTAATATTATGGTGTAAGTAAGATATTTGCTCTTAAATTAAATGTTTGAAATGTAGTAACTGTTTGATAAACACTCACCACTTCAAAGCATATTGCTGTATCCTTGTCAACGTAAAATTTTGGGGCGGCTGAAATGCTGTATCTCTTTTGAAATCAATGTCCGTCAGGGTAAAATAATGGTGTAACTGTTATTTATGTTGGACGTGTTGTCGTATCTATTTTATTTTCAAAAATAGCTCTATTTACAGCAATTTGTCATGTAAGCAGTACCAAAACTAGAAAAAATTCAATGGCGTATCATTAAATTTTTTCATCGTAGAAAGACGAGACATATACCATTCGACGCGGCTTTTTTGCTTATCAACAATATAGTAAAAAAAGTCATTTAGCCCAAATTTTGAGATACGACATTTCCGCTTTCTGCCGTCGATATATAAAAGAAAGTGGTGTTAGTTACACTATTTATAACTCAAGAACGGATGAACCGATTTGGCTGAAAATTGGTGGAGACGTAGCTTAGAACCAGGAGACGGACATAGGATACTTTTTATCCCGTTCGACCGCGTTTCCGTCATGTCACTATAAAACGTGGTATAACAAAAACGCATCTGACAAAACGCAAATGACAGTGGAATAACAAAACGTAAATTGCAGCTAAACGTAATTTTGTCTTTGGTTAGGTATGGTAAAAATGACAATTATAAAAATGATAGCTAAACGTAATTGATAATATCATCAGTAATATGTTTTCTCTTTTAATCGTCATTAACAATGCTGCGAGTGATATTATAAATGCGAAAGTGTGTTTGTTTGTTTGTTTGTCCGTCAATCACGCTGCAACGCTTTGTTACATTACGGATTGATGTGATTTTTTGGATAGGTATAGTTGAGAATGGAGGGTGACAGGCATCCCGGAAAATCAAAGAGTTCCTGCCTGATTTTAAAAACTAAATCCACGCGAACGAAGTCGCGGGCATCAGCTAGTAACAAATAAATTCAATATGGTGCTGATTTTTTAAAATTTTGGAAACCTAATACAAAACCCTAATTACCTTATACAAAATAATAGATACTATGAGTCATTAGAGTTAATATTATTAATAAAATTATTGTTTTATGATAATAAATAAAAAAGTATTAATTTTATTTTTATATAATATTTAAAAAAAAATTAATGACATAATTGTCCCCATTTTATTGGAACTACTTGTACCTGGTATTATTACGCCCGCTCAGTAATCCACGCCGCGCATGCGCGGCACTCATGTCAAGCACACTGGCATATTTTCATTGGCCTGTTTTTAGGGTTCCGTACCCAAAGGGTGCCAACGGGACCCTATTACTAAGCCTCTGCTGTCCGTCCGTCTCACAGTGGGTCGAAACGGCTATATGAGGGACATAGGATTTTTTGTTACAAATTCCATTAAAAAAAATATCTATCGAAAGACCTTGTCATTTTGATGAATAATTGTTATTAAACGTTTTTCTCTAAAACTGATAGTTTGCCCGGAAAAAAATATTTTCAGTTTTTGTTGTATGGAATGAAACAGAAACTGCTAAAATTTGGCCAAGTCTTGAGACGTCTTGCTTTAAAACTACTTTATTCTTATTCTTTAGCTTGTTGGCTATAACTCTATGCTATCAGCTCGCACCCAAACTTGCCCGTTCAAGAGTTATAAGAATCCGAAATTTTTAAAAAAATATGATTTTTATTGATTTTATAATGTCGTGGATTATCAAATATTTGAACAAAATAATGTGCTACATGAAAATTCTATGAATAAATATTGAAATTAACTTTAAAGCACTAGTTCACCAAAGAGAAACTTATAAGTTAAGCACTTAAAAAAGGATATTTCATAGATTAAAACTGTAAATTTTATTAAAATAACGTAAATTCAAACAAAGGATCTACAAAAATAAAACTTTCATAATATAGCTTTCTTTATTTCTTTTTAACAATTCATTTTATTACGTATTTGATGTATATCCTTAGCTAAACTGTCTTTGTTGCTGGAAACTAATTACAAACAGCGAAAAATTAGCTACTCATCAGATAATTATAATATTTCATTCGCTGTTCTATTCATTACGAATTATCTCCTCTGCAAATTATCTTTTCAATTTGCTAATTACTATATTAGTAATGTAATTACATTGAATGACTCCACTTCCCTAATAATATACCTTAATGATAGGGATAGGAAGGAGTAATTCCGACCTACCTATATAAATAGGGGTTTCATTGAAATAAAATCATTCAGAGATACGCATTTTGACTACCAAGACAACTTGCAGTGTACCTACATATTTTTGTGACAAATATGGAAGTTCTAGTGAATAATTTGGATTTGTTCATAGTGTTACGAGAACAGGTTGGATCTTTGGCGGATAGTAAAATTCTTTTTTTTTAATGGAATATTTGCTAAACCATCCTGAAGATACTGATAAGATGAAAACTTGCATAAGTCAGAAAAAAAGAAAAGTTTATATATATATATACACCTGAAAAAGCGCTAGGCTCTCTCGATATCGCTTAACTTATCAAAATTAATTAATTAATTAATCTATGGGATTCTGCAATTGAACAAGGTGCAGCATCTATGTATCACACCTACTACAAAATATAGCAAGCATAAAGCAAAAGAAATTGAATTGTTGCCCTGTAAACCAGGACATCACCATAACCGAAGTTTTCTCGGCGTATATTGTGACGATGACATTGAAGCTTTTGGTGCAGATGGTGCCAAAGTTTCTGCATCTTTACTGACATCGTCGGGTTGGAGATTTTCTGTTTGGGAGATAAGGTCTTTAGGCCATATTATGGCAGATTCTAGCCAATCTCCATTTCTCTTCAAAAAATACTAAGAGTTCTATTTGATCTTTCCCATTTACCACAAACATTTGAACAAAACTTCTGACAAAACTTCAGGAGATTTTTACTTGTTTCTTAAGTCCAGTTTACGTTCAGCGTCCCTTTGAGGTATTCAAAAAGACTTACACCATGAACAAATCCAAATTATTCACTAGACCTTCCAGATTTGTCACAAAAATATTTAGGCACACTGCAAGTTGTCTTGGTAGTCAAAATGCGTATCTCTGAATGATTTTATTTAAATGAAATCCCTATTAAATATAGGTCGGAATTACTCCTTCCTATCCCTATCATTAAGGTATATTATTAGGGAAGTGGAGTCATTCAATTTAATTACATAACTAATATAGTAATTAGCAAATAGAAAAGATAATTTGCAGAGGAGATAATTCGTAATGAATAGAACAGCAAATGAAATATTATAAGTATCTGATGACTAGCTGATGCCCGCGACTTCGTCCGTGTGGGTTTAGTTTTTAAAGTATCTCGGGAACTCTTTGATTTTCCAGGATAAAAAGTCACTCTCAGGTCCTCAACTATACCCATGCAAAAAATCACGTCGATCCGTAGCTCTGTTGCGGCGTGATTGAAGGACAACCCAACAAACACACTTTCGCATTTATAATATTAAGTATGATTAGCTAATATTCCACTGTAATTAGTTTCCAACAACAAAGACAGTTTAGTTAAGGAGATATATTAAATACATAGTAAAATAAATTGTTAAAAAGAAATAAAGAAAGCTATATTATGAAAGTTTTATTTTTGTAGATCCTTTGTTTGAATTTACGTTATTTTAATAAAATTTACAGTTTTAATTTATGAAATATCCTTTTTTAAGTGCTTAACTTATAAGATTCTCTTTGGTGAACTAGTGCTTTAAAGTTAATTTCAATATTTATTCATAGAATTTTCATGTAGCACATTATTTTGGTCAAATATTGATAATCCACGACATTATAAAATCAATAAAAATCATATTTTTTTTAAAATTTCGGATTCTTATAACTCTTGAACGGGCAAGTTTGGGTGCGAGCTGATAGCATAGAGTTATAGCCAACAAGCTAAAGAATAAGAATAAAGTAGTTTTAAAGCAAGACCTCTCAAGACTTGGCCAAATTTTAGCAGTTTCTGTTTCATTCCATACAACAAAAACTGAAAATATTTTTTTCCGGGCAAACTATCAGTTTTAGAGATAAACGTTTAATAACAATTATATTTCTTTGCTTCATCCTCAATATAATTAATTACAAAGGTAGTCACGTTATTCACTCGAGATAACTCCGCGAATTTCACAGATATATACCCTATTTTAAAAATAAATCACCTTGGTAGCACCGTCTTAAGTTTGCTCATTACTTTTTCGCGCGAGATAACGACCGCACGCGCTCAGCGCGCCGCACTTAATAGTTTAACCAGAAGTGCAGAAGATCGAGTGTTATTGTAGGATAGTGTGATTGCAGTATTGTTCATCGGCTGAAATCATCGTCATCATCATCGAAGGAAAAAGGTACGAGTTCTTTTCTGTTTTCAAACGATCTCTTGTTTGCGCTTACGCACCGCTACATAGCCTACTATATTATTGTTTAGGCATGTACATAAAAACGGTACACTTTTCGTATCGAGGTTTACTGCGAGTCTTCATCGATTACGAGGTATCAGAGAAAACGTAAATATTCTGAATTAAATATTACGTTAATTGTTTTTATTATGAAAATTAATAAAAATTAAAACACAACTATAACGATTATTATGGTAACACTATTGTTACAACTTGTCATCAATCACGATTAAATTAAATTAGTACCTACCCCCCAAGTGTCTCGGATTTATCTAGGTTAGGAGACATTTATCATTATTATTTCTACATATCATATTATACATTCGAAAAATGTAATAAAATTCACGAATTCACTCAACTATGCTCGTAAAATTCGCTCAACGGGGCTTTAGTAGCTTGCCCAGCCGTTAACTATATTCGAGTACCTACTTGTAAACAAAAATATAATATTATTTATCTGGAGAGACGGTAGTGTCCCTGCCACGACGAGCCAAGCGAAGCGTAAGGGAACTAACTACCCACCTTTTCTTCGCTTTGTCTGAAAACACTAATTGTTACGAAACACTTAAAATTAAAAGCAATGGTAGATGAACAAGCAGAGCAAGTAGCATATTATTAGATATTATAGAAGACCATATTATTAAATATTTGGAAGAAATAATGGCCATTTTCCTCGGTTTTAAAGTCTTGCTCGTAACTTAAACAACTGTGCAATGTTCATGTCGACACTACGACGGTAAGAAGTTATATTAATTGAAAGAGAGGCATTCAATACCCTCACTTAAATAAGTTAACTAGAACCAGTTGACATTGGTGAGAACAATGTGAGCTTTGTTTTTTTTGCGTCATACGTAAACACCAAAGAAAATCAAGCCGACGCCGAGTCTAGTACAGTTAATCCAGATACTGAATGGTCATTTCCTGACAAAGGGTTCAAAATTACTTTATTAAAGGTCGGTCAACTCGAAATCGACTCAGAATTACACTCGGCGCTTGGGAAATCGACGCATGATTCCCCGAAGTATGGGGAAAATATTCATGCCAACCATATGGCTCTTTATATTAAAAAAGGGGATGCGACAAAGACTACTGGTCCTGCGTATCACGGCCGTTAGTAACGGGATGGGCCTACTATTAAAAGAGAGTGAAAACAGGGTGCAGGCCATGAAACACCTAAGCAATGGCTGCAGGATCCTATGTGATTCAAACTTCGGAATCACTCAAAGCAGCATTAAACTCTTAATGCCTCAACTCAACAAGAAGTGCTATAAGATTCGGAAAGAGACAAAACTTTATTTGGATCGGCTTTATCCGAGAAACTAAAAAACAACAAACAGGGATTGACTGCGAACCAATTGCAATAACATGATTAACTGCGAGCTAATCATGAGTCATATACTAAAGCTGTGACTCCACAAACAAATCGGGATTGACTGTGAGTCAATTGCGATAACATAACTAGCTGCGACCTACTTATGGTTCATATCCTAAAGATGTGACTTCCTAGCTGCGAGCTACTCATGAGTCAAATCCTACAGCTGTGACTCCACAAACAAATCGGGATTGACTGCGAGTCAATTGCGATAACATAACTAGCTGCGAGCTACTTATGGTTCATATCCTAAAGATGTGACTTCCTAGCTGCGAGCTACTCATGAGTCAAATCCTACAGCTGTGACTCCACAAACAAATCGGGATTGACTGCGAGTCAATTGCGATAACATAACTAGCTGCGAGCTACTTATGGTTCATACCCTAAAGATGTGACTTCTTAGCTGCGAGCTACTCACGAGTCAAATCCTAAAGCTGTAACTCCACAATAGAAAGGGATTAACTGCGAATCAATTGCGATAACATAACTTGCTGCGAGCTACTCATAAATCACATACTAAAGCTGTGATTCCTTAAACATATCGGTATTGACTGCGAGTCGATTGCGATTACATAACTAGCTGCGAGCTACTCATGAGCTTTATCCTAAAGCTGCTAAAGCTGTCACTCCACAAAAGGAAATTAGTACTAGTAGTATTGTGATAACCTAACTAGCTGCGAGCTAGTTATGAGCCATATCCTTATGACAATTGTGTAGAAAATGTGTAATCGTGAATATATATGTACATTAACTACAAATTATTGTCTGCGAGACAATATACGTTATGTTCTTACCTAACTATATACGGGTACTCGACCAGCCGGCAATCAGGAAAACTGGCGAGCGCCTCTTCGGTACTCGTCATGAACTGGAGGGGGGGGGGGGGGGGGGGGTAACACTGCGGCGCAGGATAACAGCTTACCAACTTAATATGTGCGTTGCTATTAATAATAATTTATTACAAAATATAGGAGCTATTAGTTCCGAGTTCAATTTTCTTGATGCCTAAACCTAATGTTAGGCTGTTCGGCTTATCAGTGACTCCAGGTGTTTTAATCAAGGTCATAAAAGAAGTTATAACCTATTTGAGATACCTAGGCTTTAAGTCCGTTTTGCTTGAATAACAATACTAAATTTAAAAAATCCGTGCCTTGACAACAAGATCCGGACTCCTTAGCTGTCGATGCATTTACGCTTTGTGGGGCTTTTATGTTTTTCTATGATTTTTGTTTCCTCCTTTTTCTTTATTTTTAAAGTGTCTGAGGAAAATCATTGATAACGAGGCAAACGGAATCCTAGTTTTTTCAAATTGGTTATCACAAGCGTGGTAATCTCTCCTACAAAGCTTGGTAGTTTCGGATATTACTTAATGTTAATCCTCATTAATACTTATTGCAATCTCATTTCACCATTCCTTGCACAAGAAACTTACCCTGGGTGTCGCGAGACTCTCCGGACTCTCTCTCTCTCTCCCTTAAAACAAGGCGCCGACCCAGACTCAGCGTCACTAATGTTAACATTATTCTCTGACAGTATTTTAAAACAATATAATACCACACTCAAGCTTCGGTGGCAGTTTTGTAAATTAAATAATAAAAATGTATTTAAACCGTCAAATACCAGTATTAGGTATCTTCTCTTACAGCGTTTGTTACGGAGTTTGAACCCTTATCGAATTGCAATATTATTTATGCTAAGAAACAGCATTGTTTCTGGAGCGAGCGTAAAACGTCTCCTCAAAGGTGTCTATAAGTTAAGATCAACCAAACCCTATTACTCCCGTACTTGGGTCCCTCAACTTTTTTTAAACTATATTAAAAATTGGTTCCCTTATAGTCACTCATCTTTAGAAAAAATCACTAAGAAACTTTTCATTATACTAGCAATTTGCACTGCTCATAAACTACAAACTCTTCCGTCAATTAAATTGGAAAGCAATATTACTTTTGAAATCGGGGTTTAAATTAGAATAACGGTAGGTAAATTATTAAAAAAAAAAAAAAAAAAACACGCTGCGGGCAGATACCACGCCTATTCTCTTTCTCTCTTCCTACCTTACTTTCAAGAAAATCTGAGCATCTGCCCTGCTACACCCCTCCACACACTATATTTCCAGAACTAAAAATATAAGATCTGAGGGGACAAATAACCTGCTATTACGTAGTATATATACGTACAAGAAGCCTTACAAAAAGGCCGCACCTCAATCGATCAGCAGGTGGATCAAGTTAACGCTATCAGGGAGCAGCGTTGACACAAGCACACAGCACCTCACGCTCAGGCGAGCGTTGAGACAATTAGAAAAACGGCAGGCTCGACTAACACATCGAACTCATTCTTTCGCTGCTTAAATGTTAGATCCATGGCGGATGAGGGAGATTATGCCAGACCCTGCCAAGACAGGTCTTAATAATAATTGCGTTAACACATCTAATAGTGAATCAATTTATGAATTATAGCTAATCATAAAAATAAATATATTCTAATTTATAGTATTAAATAATATTATAATAATAATATCATAAATAAATATTAATATTGTTAAAGTGTACGCAAGCAAGAGAGTGATTAAAAATACACCATTTACAAAATCTGTATTGCGTACATGTTTATCAAAACTTTTTACTCTAAACAACTACCTTTGTAATTAATTATATTGAGGATGAAGCAAAGAAATATAATAAGTGATCAAACGAACTTACCTGAAGTGAAGTTCGATCATTATTATATGAGTTGCTTCATCCGAAGATATAATTACCCACCCTCCCTGACTGCCCAAATAAAAAAGTTTTGAACCGTATACATCTCTAAAAAGAATGAGCAAACTTAAGACGGTGCTGCCAAGGTGATTTATTTTTAAAATAGGGTATATATCTGTGAAATTCGCGGAGTTATCTCGAGTGAATAACGTGACTACCTTTGTAATTAATTATATCTTCGGATGAAGCAACTCATATAATAATGATCGAACTTCACTTCAGGTAAGTTCGTTTGATCACTTATTATTCATCAGAATGACAAGGTCTTTCGATAGGTATTTTTTTAAATGGAATTTGTAACAAAAAATCCTATGTCCCTCATATAGCCGTTTCGACCCACTGTGCGCGTCTGTCAGCGGAATGTATTTCGTAAACCGTAATAGATAGACAGTTGAAATTTTCACATATTTTGTATTTCTATTGCCGCTATAACAACAAATAATAAAAATTAAATTAAATTAAAAAAAATAAATTAAAATATTTCCATCATGGAAATATTTTAATTTAATTTTTTTAACGGAACCCTAAAAGAGCGAGGCCCGACTCGCACTTGGCCGATTCTTTTCGTTCTTTAGTAGCGCGACACACCTTCTAGACTAAGTATTCACATAGAGTACCATATTTACTTTCATAATATGCATTTAGTTATATAAACCTGTTATCTTGACATTACAAGCAGAAACTTCAATTTTATTTTATTATGGTAAATAAAAAAAAACAAACAAAGACATAATCTGAAGTCAGAATTCGAACCCTGAACAATTGGATTCACTCCGTCACCCTCGCCACCACACTAGACACTCTACGGAGAAGTCTGTGAAATAATCGAAGGCATCACGCAAATCATATTTCCGTCGAACTTTTTAACAAACCAATTTTATATCATGTTGCTTAGTCGTTTAGTCAATGACCAATAGATGGCGTTGCTCTTCAACGTAAAGTTTTACGATAAAAGCTTCGTATTTTATTTTTTGGTCGCCGAGTAGTTACAACCTGCTATTTTCAAGCGCCATCAAGGCATTTTTAATTTTTTCCTAACCGAAAAAAAATACATATTATCCTGGCGGATCCGGACACACGTCCAACGCTGGCAATAGCCATCAGTTAACTGGTTAAAAATGGGCGGGTTGTACGATAGTGATGGGACTATATACTTTGCAGTGCTAGGAAAGAGATGGAAGTTATAGATTCAGGGGGCGGGAATTGAAAAAATCTTTAATAAGTGTTAAATTGATTAAAAAAAATTATGAATGCTAATTATCAAAGAATAGTTCAAACCGCTTTTAGTAAATATTTATATCAACACAAATAAAAAAAATAGCAGGAAAAAAACCTACCGTTTCCGATTAAAACGAAAAAAAAGGAGATTATTGGAGCAAAGTTTGGGAAAACTTTCTATCGAGAATTTTTTTTCCAATCGTGTTTCTACCTCAAAGTAAATTTAGATAAGAGACCCAGATTACATATTACTTTGAAATTATTCAAATTGAACTTATAGTTTTCCTCACAAAGCTCACCAAAAATCGCCTGTCGCATGCTTTTACCACCTTAACGATTCAAAAACTTTTTGTAAAAGGACTATGCAAAAAATTGTATGGGCACTGTCCCCACCCCCCAACAGAAGACGTAGCACTATTTTTAATATTATTGTAACATCCCATAAAAAGACTTATAATCATTTTCGATCCAAAAATGATTGGGGTTTTTTTTAAATACGAAAGAAGTACGCACGCTGAAATACGCGCGCGCGACGCAGGCGACAGGCGACGCAAAGGTCCGCACGGAGGTGGTCAGAGGGAGCGCGGGCAGCGCGCGGCGCGTTTTTTTCTCTGCGTCTCAGAAACGCATCTGCATCTTACAATAGCTTTTTTTAGTTGGTTAATGCTCCTGTATGTTCTTTTTATACTTAGTTGTAATTTTCTAAACTGGTATCCAAAACACTTCACTGAAAAATGAATAAATAAATAATTCTAACTCGATTTGCATAAAACCCCAATCCTACGGCGGATGTCGTCATAATAAAAAAATCTCAGGCCACCGTGATGTATTATCTGATATACGTTTGAAATCTGTTGGTGGGTGAGGACGATTTTTTGCATAGTCATTTTATTTGATGAAAAATCTTTTATATTGTTCTGTGTCGCATGCACCAACATGGTGTGCCGAGGGACTCCGATGCATTACAGGTGTCACGGTGTACTACGACGGACTTCGAGCTACAAAGAAAAATCATCTCTGTGTCACAGCCACACGGTGCTAATTTGATTGTACGGAATTTCAGTACTCATTTCCCATATAATTTCAGTACCGAAATTGCTACCAACTCCCTAGCTAGGTATTTTATCTGCGACTCCACACCGCGCCGTATATGGTAACAATCCAACAGAATCACTACATTTCTGTTGCATAATTGACAAAAGGTTCTGCCTCAGTCAAATGGAAATGCTAGTAAATGTTGTTAGTACCGGCTATACGCTCCGTCTTACCTGAGCGCTTGCCTGCACAAGCCAATAGTTAAGTAATTAAAATTAAAATTTTGTATACTAACACACTGGGCCTATAATCTGAAATAAACAGATTTTATTTTATTTTATGTTTTATTTATTTACTTTTACTTGTGATTCATTCAATATCGCCAGTTAAGTTAAGTTTTCGCAAATATATTATTTCACCGCTTGGCTTAGTATTAAAGTACCTATACCAATAAGAGTCCCCAATTTTTTTATTATTCGCCCGATTTATAATATTCCGTTTTTTTACCTTTTCTGTATGTGTATATTTGTATTCTGTATTCCTAATTTGTGTAACCTTACAGACAGGCATATTCGCCAAGCGAATAATCTCATAAATAAATATTAAAAAAAATTATAAGCCTTAAGTGTAACCTATTTACAAAGTTTTCGTTACGGTGTCCCTTACTTGACGATACACATACGGGCTAACTTGTCTTGTGTAGTTAGCCCTATCATAAACTGAAATAACTTATATTTATCCACGTGTCTTATGTTGGTCCAAAGCAAACTACTGGAGTCTACAAGAAACTAACTAACCGTGCATGAATGCACGGCACATGGCTATATTGTAGTTTGATTGTAGTCTACTAACAACAGGTTGCCCACAGCAAATTAACTGGCCAGAATACTATTGGATTATCTTGCGCTAGGTATTTCAATTATTGCTGATTGATGCATACTGTTTGCTCACGGATTCAGTTCTAGCTAATAATAGAAACGAATTTGTAGTCTGCTTATCAGGTTTACGTAACTTACTCGATGCCTCTTTGTGACCACCCGGAAGCTTGAACAATGTACTTTGTATTAAACTTCGTATGTTTTTCGTCAACTTAGTTTTTTCAATATTTTATTTAAAAAATATATTAAATCATACTAATATTATAAATGCGAAAGTGTGTTTGTTGCTTTGTTGGTTTGTCCTTCAATCACGCCGCAACAGAGCCCTGGAAAGACGTGATTTTTGCATGGGTATAGTTCAGGACCTGGAGAGTAACATAGGCTACTTTTTAACCCGGTAAATCAGCAGTGGACGTCTATCGATTGACAAAGAAGAAAAAGAAGAAGACCTATAGGTACAAATAATTTAATGATGAGACCGTTAGTGACTGATAAGTACAACACAGAGCTGCTGTCGTATTCTCTAATTTGGACATTTCCAGTAGCTATCGAAAACAAAAGAAAGTTGTCAGCTAAGAACTATAAACCCGCATTTCTTCATACAAAATGCGAGTTTGACAGTTCTTGCCTACTGAACCATAGCCACTGAGGTAAGTAGAGAATAGCAACCCTGACTCCACAATGTAATTTTATTTGCTTTTTTTTTTATTTATTCGATGACAAGCTAGTCCTTGACTGCGATCTCACCTGATGGTAGGTGACGATGTAGTCTAAGATGGTAGCGGATTAACTTGTAAGGGGTATGGCAGTGAAAATTCAACTCATACCCCTAATTGGTTTCTACACCATCGTGCTGGAACGCTAAATCGCTTGGCGGCACGTTTGACGGCCAAAGCCTCCCACCAGACCAGACCAGAGACAATTCAGAAATTAAAAATTCCCAAATTGACCCCGCCGGGAATCGAACCCGAGACCTCCCAGTTATAAGACCACAGCGCTCACCACTGCGCCAGGGAGGTCGTCAAATTTTATTTGCTGAATTAATTGTAATGTGTTCGCCCACGCTCATGTTTTATCACTCGGAAACAGCCTGACGCCTGCAGCCTCCCATCGTTCCGCTTAAGTATCTGATTTTCTACAAATCACTCTGCCAATACGTTATTTCCTCTAATTTTCGTATGAGTTATGAAATGTATGGAACGACATACGTTCTATAATCTTGAAATTTTGGATCTGGAATTCGTAACGCTTGTCATTCTGACAGATAGATCTGAAAAATTCATCATCATCATCATCATCATCATGATCAACCCATCAACGGCTCACTACTGAGCACAGGTCTCCTTTCAGAGAAGGGTTGAAGGCCATAGTCCACCACGCTAATACGCATTGGCGGAATTCACACACCTTCGAGAACATCATGGAGAACACTCAGGTGTGCAGGTTTCCTCACGATGTTTCCTAAACCGTTAAAGCATGTGATATTTAATTTCTTAAACGCACATAACTTCGAAAAGTCAGAGGTGCGTACCCGGGATCGAACCTGCGAACCCCCGATATTTTTACGAATACGTTTACGAATCGAATACGAGGAAGTGCACAAGCGCCCTAAGAATTTCCCAGTAAAAAGACAAATTGAATAATACTTAAATTAAAGGCACACGAAGTCACGGATGATTGCTAGATAGCAAGTAAAATTAATATTCTCAACTAGTAATAACTTCATCAAAAGGTAGGTAAAGCTTCGATAAAAACGATGTAAAAGTTTTGATTATCATGAAAAAATTGAAGCACTGTCGGACTACTAAGTAAATCGTTGATCAGAAAATATTGACTTTTTAATTTAATTGATGTTAGTATTCAGAGGACCTCTAAATAAATTAAATAGGTACATAATATTTTCTTTGATTTTTTCGAACCTAAAACTAAAGCCGATTAAATTTTATCAAACTTATATTACCTACTAATGTGGAAGTATGTTTTTATTGGGTTTTCATTCAATCCCTCAGCTACGGTGTAACAAATCAACTAGATATTTTGCATAGATATATGTAAATATAAATATCTTAAAGGAAGAAAGTTAATGCTAGTTACTCCGAAATTCCAATTGGAATAATTTGAGTTAAGTTTTAACTCAAATTATTCCAATCCAGAATTTCAGAGGACTATTACATTTGCCATCCCTCCCTTTCACACATTCTTATATTTTCAATGATTGTAAAAATCTCAGATACTTTTGACAAAATGTGGTCTAATCTTTGACAGTTAAATTACGGATATTTTAGACATATTTTTATTATCATATACCTAGTTTTTGATAGAGAAAAAGGGCGAAAACTACTATTAACTTTTATAGCTCTTATTCTCTCTCAAAAACTAGGTATATGATATAATAAAATATTATGTAAATGGAATTTAAATGTAAATACAAACATACATACATATAAAGCCATTGAAAATCTTGTTTCAAAAAGTTCTATTTTACAATCGCGAAAGTCACAATGCTCTTTGAGATCAAAGTTCCTTTGGTCAAAACTTAATTCGTCACTTGGCGTATAAGTACGTATTTTGTTTTCCGCTTTTATGTTAAAATACAAGTCTGTTACCATAGTTAAGCCGGTATTGTATCAATATTATAAAACAAATTATTGCACTATCTTGTGAGTTCTTTTTTGTAACTTTGTAACCTTTTTAAAATTAAAGAATCGCCATTTTTTGAAATCTATAAAACTATTTTTAAAAACTGACTTCAAACCGCCGTGTCAGTACAAATAATTTGTTGATTTTTTTAAAACCGCTCAACCGATTTCGTTAAAATGTAAATGGACCACCTGGAAAGTATACCCTTCAAAACAAAAAAAGAATTTTCCAAATCGGTTCAGCGTCTTCGAGTAATAGGTGAACATACATAAAAAAAATTAACGAATTGAAAACGTCCTCCTTTTTTGAAGTCGGTTAATTACTTGACACTTGAATAGTAAAAATATATGAATGTATATCGTACTATGATAAAACTTTATGTGATATTAGATATATAATTAACAAGAAAAATCTACTATTTAGAAAAATAAACAAAACAATAGTTCAAAGTTGCTGATGAATAAAACTATAAAATTTAGAATTGTGGAGCATTGAAAAAAATTTTTTTTGACAAAATTGCTTCAAGTAATTTTTCTAATGCAAAGCGAATTTAGATTAAAGACCCAAAAGCCTATACGGTCTATAGTTAAATCTGAAAGCCATGATGGTCCTGTGGTTGTTGTACTGCCACAGTGTCCATGTCACCCTTGTAGTAATTTGCGTTGGCTGTTATTTGAGCCTTTGTCCCTAGTTTGGTTGGCCAACAGTAAGACTTGTCAACCGTAGAAAAGCTGGACGCCGTTCGAAGAGACTTAGTCGGCATCACCACTACCATTTCCCAACCGTTGGCTACCGTCGTCGGCTACAAAACCCCAACGAAAATTGCCCCTAGGGTAGCTACTACGTACCAAAATCGCATAAATTCTTATTCTTCATCATCATCATCATTAGCAACCCATCAATGGCTCACTACTGAGCGTCTCCTCTCAGAGAAGGGTTATAGGCCATAGTCCACCACGCTGGCCCAATGCGAATTGGCGGACTTCACACACCTTGAAGAACATTATGAAGAACTCTCAGGTGTGCAGGTTTCCTCACGATGTTTTCCTTCACCGTTGAAGCAAGTGATATTTAATTGCTTAAACGCACTTGACTCCGAAAAGTCAAAGGTGCCCGGGATCGAACCTGCGACCCCCGAATAGAAGACCACAGTCCTAACCACTAGGCTATCACTGCTTCTCCACCCAGCAGTCAGCATCACCAATACCATTTCCCAACCGTTGGCTACCGTCGTCGGCTACAAAACCCCAACGAAAATTGCCCCTAGGGTAGCTACTACGTACCAAAATCGCATAAATTCTTAATATTTCCCGTTAATTTCATTTACTAGACCGAAAGGAAACAATTTATTTTTCTTTTTGAAGTCAATTAAAAACCTGAAAGATTACCGTTTCAGTTTGCTTTACCCCTTGCTACTTTCGTAAACTTTACGCTCTCTTTGAGGAATAAGTGGTAGCGTTAAGCAACTACTTGAAGCGCAGCAATAATTTTATACATCGTGGTTATAAGACTCGTCTCACATTGGCTACGAGTATAATCTATTTTCTATGTCGAAATCTCCAGGTGACGATGGTGATGGCGACGATTTCGCGAAATCCATGTTTTTTGCTCACCCAAAAAAGTACTCTTAACGGGCCTAAAGAAGTTTTCACTTCAAAAATAGATTAGGTATAGATGGGCAATTGGGTATTTTACTGTATTCAAAATGTTGATATTCATTATTTATAATCGAAAATGTAACATGTAAGAATAACATTTTTGAAAACAGAAAATAAATCGGTCCAAAAACAAATAAGTTATAGAGCTTTAAAGTTAGACAGAGAGATCGCTACTGAACTGTGATGTCATAAGTCAGCAGCTCCATTCACGCTCCATAGAAAATTTCGTTTTAGAAAGAGACAGACACAGATACAGTCACAGTTAAATAGCTTATAATTCCGAAACTAGTAAAGATATTTAAAAAAAGAAATGGCTTTGTGTTACTTATAATATTTACAAACGTTATCTATATATGTATATAAAAGAAAGTGGTGTTAGTTACACTATTTATAACTCAAGAACGGATGAACCGATTTGGCTCAAAATTGGTGGAGAGGTAGCTTAGAACCAGAAGACGGACATAGGATACTTTTTATCCCGTTCGACCGCGTTTCCGTCAAGTCAATATAAAACCTGGTATAACAAAAATGCATCTGACATGGAATAAAAAAACGAAAATGACAGTGGAAGAAGAAAACGTAAATGACAGCTAAACGTAATTTTGTCTTTGGTTAATTATGGTAAAAAATTTGACAATTATAAAAAGTGTTATAATAAAGCATTACTGATATTATAAATGCGAAAGTGTGTTTGTTTGTTGGTTTGTCCTTCAATCACGTCGCAACAGAACAGCGGATTGATGCGATTTTTTGCATGGGTATAGTAATGGATGTAGTAGTGGTTCCTCAGATCGGGAGAGCTACTTTTTATATCGGATAATGAAAGAGTTCCCGCGGGATTTTTAAAAACTAAATCCATGCGGACGAAGTCGCGGGCATCAGCTAGTTTTAAATAAATAAAAAATATCAGTTAAATACCCAATTACTGAAGCTCTTTAGTTGCATAAGCAACCATCCCGCAGCACGAGCGATCTAACTGTACGCTTAGTACAAGATTGGATAGTTAACTATGAATAGTAAACTATGACATTACCATCAAAGTAAAATAAACCTTCAGTATTGGGCTCAGAGTAACTATTAGTAGGTATAGAGTGCTAATATCTCACTGTTCGCCCAATACGCAGTGTGGACAGGTGAACTATAGTTACCTATATTGATAGATACGTGTCGAATAGGGATGGGTAATAATGCGCCGCAAGCGCAATTGTCGATGAATACAGCTGAATGGCACAATACTTACCTTACTTATGTAATGATCTGTTTTTTTTAGTAAATCAATATTGTTTTTTAATTTGTAAGTATGAATGTGCTTAGATTTGTATATTATATAAAAATAAAGTTAAAAATAAAACGAGCTATTTTATCTTCATATTTATTTTTGAGTTATTATTGACCCATAACCGCCGACTTATCATATTAAGCGACATTTTTACCTAAATTGAGCTTTTATTACAAAACGATATTTTAAACTATAAAGGACTATAAACTATGATGGGCACGTCAACATTTCCTATTAACATAACTGAAACATATTTGAAGTTAATATTTTATGTTCCCGGGAAATATTGATGTGCTACGGCACATAATATTTCCCGGGAACATAAACTAAAAGAAATAGGGTTCTTTATAGTCCTAGTCCTTTATTCCTTTATATCCCTACTAATCCTACTAATATTAAACCTGAACTAAATTGCCACCTGAACCAGATTTTATTATTAAAGATACACTAAATTTTAGTGTATCTTTAGTGACTAAAAAGCCTAAATAAATAATGCATTAATAAATCTTCGCATGTCCGCGATGGGCCCAGAGTTTATACAACTCTTGACAGTGGGCATTTCCCCTTTATAAATGCGAAAGTTTGTGAGGATGGATGGATGAAAGTTTGTTACTCTTTGACGCCACAACGACTGAACCGATTTGGCTGAAATTTTAAATGGAGATAGCTCATACCCAGAATTAACATAAAGGCTACATTTTATCCCGGAAAATTAAAGAGGTCCAGTATGTTATAACTATAGTAAATAAAACTAATAGAGAGGGAGCCAGCACGTTTCAGACCTTCGTTATTTTGAAGCTGAAAGTTCCTCTGTGCATGTCCCCAATAGAGATCAGAACGATCCCCGACTATGAAATTTGGATCTTGGTGGCTTTGGGAGACATCGGGTAGTAAAGGTGCATAAATTCTGAGTATACTTTCGTCATAGTATAAAAGCTGAGTTTTACATATGTTACTTGGGGACCTATCAGAAGATGTTTCCTCAGCAGTCAGACACTTCCGATAGTTCCTCTCCGTGTCAGACACCCTTAAACTATAGTAAATTATGAGTATACTTTCGTCATAGTATAAAAGCTGAATTTTATATATGTTAGTTGGGGACCTATCTGAAGATGTTTCCTCAGCAGTCAGACACTTCCGATAGTTCCTACGCCCTGTCAGACGCTTTAAAAATCTGCCGTAGGTAGGTATAACAAATAAAAATAAAATCGCAAGTGCAAGAGTGCTGCGGTGTATAACTTTATTGCTCGCAGTACCAACGATAAATAAACAACCGGCAGTCGGCATCGAACGCGTCACATCACTATCCGAGTTTGCAATCGAAGCGGGGTTGCGGGGCAGTGCGGGCGGTGCGTGTCGCCTCCCGTCCCACGTCTCTTTCAACCCCGCGAAGCGTAATTTCTATTTTACTTAAAATTATAAAAACTTGACCAACCGGTGAAATGTGATACTGGAATTTTGTTTAGTTGTTTTTCTTGTATCATTCTTACAAGTTTTTACGGCACATTTAACCATTTTTTAAATTTAATTCTGCTAAAAGCTCGCAACAGTCATTTACACCGCTAGTACTCGTATGACTACCAGCGCTTGCGAACGGACCGATCCAATGTTCTCACCGGTGTCTACAGTTCCCAGTTAGAAACGAGCGCTCTATACCTACTAATAGTTACTCTGAGGTATTGGGTTAGAGCTCAATTTCGTGTATGTATTCTTATACGTATACGAAACGAAAACGCTCCAAATTAAAAACGTCTGTATTGAATTTTCGACTTTAAATCGATAACATTATGGTTCATTTTACTTTGATGCTAATGTCATAGTTAACTATTACGATCAAACGAATTCATACAATCAAACGAAAAACTCAGACTAACCACACTAGTCGCCTCAGAAACGACAGGCTACTTTCCTGTTGCTCAGATAAACATGAACACTTAAGAAATCATTGTTCCGCGGTCAGGTTTATCTCGAAAGAATAGAAAACTTCTTTATTCAAATAAACTTTTACAAAATGCTTTCAATTCCTCAAGTGAATCCACTGGTTCGGAATGGCTTTCAACAGAAAAGAACCTTTGCGGGAACTCCATCGGATCGCAAAGTATCAAGTACTTTGCGATGCGATGGAGGGAGCATTTGATTCTATTTTATAGACTAGTGCTTGATTGCAATCTCATCTGATGGTAAGTGAAAGTAAGCAGAAGATGCAGCCTAAGATGGAGCGCGCTTGCCTAAAGATGCCAATTCACTCTTGATTTAAAAGTTCCCAAGTTATAGTAAGTAAGAAAAATCGGCCAAGTGCGAGTTGGGGATCGCGCTTTTAGGGATCCGTACATATGACCAAATTTTTTTTTTAAACTAGATACATAATTAGATATCTTAGTTCTTAGAAAGTACTAAATTAGTATATGGGGAAAATGCTCGTTTGTTTTGGTCACAACTTACAAATCGCTTTATAAATTGGTGTTTTCAGTATTTGTTGTTTAAATACACTATATAGTACATAATATACCAAAATTTCGAATTCCTAACTAGTTTAGTTTTTGAGATAGACCCCGTAACAAAAGTGGTCTAAAACTGAAAAGTTTGACGGCCCCGGACGGAAGAAATGGTTCTTCATTTTTATAGCTAAAAAATAAAAAAAATATATATTTGAACTACACTTAATGAGCTCTAGACAATGACACCCCACATGCCAGGGTAAAAATTAAAATTTTATTTCGTCTCCTTTTCCATGTATGGGAGCCTCCTTTATTTTTTTAATTTAATTTAATTTTTATTATTTGTTGTTAATAAAAATACACAATTTGTGAAAATTTCAACTGTCTATCTATTACGGTTTACGAGATACTGCCCGCTGACAGACGGACGGACGGACAGCAGAGGCTTAGTAATAGGGTCCCGTTGCAACGGGTGCCAACGCGTTGGCACCCTTTGGGTACGGAACCCTAAAAAACGAAAGCTGGAAGGGCATTACAAAGCAACGAGGATTTTTCTCATTATCGTTTATCAGTTCAAAGCTGTATAATTTTTAGGCGTATCGTGTTAAAAGGTTTTTAATTTCCTTCGTGTTGCCTCACGGACAACCTCCCGGTAAACCTTTTCTATTTTGAAGTATAGTTTTAATTAAATTATAAGACTTACTGTTGTCAGACTCCGATATAATCCGACTTCTTCCTTGTCATTTTCTTGATTTTGTTTTTTTTTTGTGTGCTATTTTTTACATAGCCTAGTGGTTTATAATATTTCTGCACCTTTTTTGGGTGGTTATACACCGAGATTCAATCCCAGATGTACCTCTCTGACTTTCGGAGTGACTATTTTTTAATTTATACCCTCTTTTGCTGGCGCAGCTTCACTCACGTTAACGATTTTTAAACCTCTATTTTACCCTCATAAGGGTTGGATTTTCAAAAATGCTTTCTTAGCGGATGCTTATCTCATAATAGCTGTACATTTGTATAATCTGTATGCCAAACAGCCCGAGTGATTTGAGCTGTGCATTGATAGATCAAGATCAATCAGTCAGTCAACTTTTCCTTTTACATATTTAGACTAGACGATGCCCGCGACTTCGTCCGCGTGGATTTCCGCGGAATCTCTTTAATTTTACAGGATAAAATGTAGCTTATGTGTTAATCCTGGGTATAACATATCTCCATTCCCAGCCAAATCCGTTCATTCGTTGTGGCGTGAAAGAGTAACAAACATCCATCCATACATTCATCTTCACAAACTTTCGCATTTAAAATATTAGTAGGATTTACTTATATATCATTTGCTTTAACGGTGTAATAAAATATACTGAAAGGAGTTTGAAGTCCGCACTGGGCCAGCCTGGTAGGCCAAAACCCTCCACATTCGAAAGGAAACCTGTGCCCATATGCTGGTGGTCTTGGGTTGAGATGGTAAAGTTTGTCATTGCTTATGGAAAATATTATGTTTCTCTAAAAGATCAATCTACTTAATATAGATTTGAAGCGGGGCAGGAGGAAGATCCACTAACGGGGATGTACTTATCTATTTATTCAGCAGCAGACAAGCCTGGCGCCGACTCGCCTGCTATTTACAGATCAATCCATAATATTATACCTATTTCGACTCGCCTACGCGTTTGAAAAGTACCAACTCATTGCGGAAGAATTACTTATAGCTGTTTTTATAATTCTTAGGCCGACTTGCGCCAAACTGCTTTATCATGTTTAGTTCAATTTTGTAATGCTGTCCTTCTCATGTCAACTCTGAAATAGTATTGTCAAAAAGTGACAGCATTACAAAAACTGAACATGATTATGCAGTTTGGTGCAAGTCGACCTTAATCCAAGTTCACACCAACAACAATTATTATCGGTTTACGTCGTGTTCCGCTAAAATTAATTTACAAAGAACAAATTATCGTCAGTGTGTATATTTTTCGTTTAAAGAGATTCGAATTTACGGCGAAAATATTAACGTCAGAAGCAGCGTTCTATCACACGAATTATTACCTACTCTGTGGTTCTATTAAGCGAATTTTGTGTGAACGTGGCTTTGGTTTTTTTTAATTATAATAAGTATACATTAATTGCTTTGCAAGTCGTAGATATTATTATCTTTGTTTATGCTCTACTATAAATTATAATAATAAAATTAATTCCTTATTTTTTTAATTACGTACGTTCGTTGACGAAAAATTAAAAGTAAAAGACGAAAGGAGAGAGTAATGACCTCTTTAATTTCACAAAACTCTTTGCGAACGATATATTTCACGCGAAGTAAAAGGTTTTTTAGTGCACATAAAATTATTTTCGTACGTTACGCCAAAGATACTATGTACTATGTTGTAAGTTCAGAATTTCTACATAATGTTCTGGTGAAAAATCTGATTTAAGAATGAATCAGGATTGAATGCTGAAGAGAAATAAAATATATTCTCTACACCTCATCTTCCAAGATGCGTCTATTACTGGTATAAAGCTGTCTTTTTATTAAATTTAGTAAATAAAAATACATTCCAGGGCCAAGTTGTGTACCAGTTTGGAAAAACGATTTATAGGTCTAATCCCCAAAGGTGCTTGAGGCACCTTTTTATATTTTCATTGTACTCCTAAAAAAAGCTATAATTTTTTGCATAGTTGAGCCATAAAGATTCTATTAAGTGATCTGGGACCTGAATCGTCTTTCAACTTTTAGCTCGATTCCTATCAGGTTTATCTAGATAATAGAAGTATCATAGCTTCACAAGGTGCCCTAGACTATTACCTGACATAATATTCTTGTTCAATAGAATATGAAATTTATTTATTCAGGTACTTAGTTTATTTTAAGCAAATAAACTTCTTTCTTTCTTACTTGGCCAGCGCGGTGGACTATGGCCTAAGCCCTTTTCATTCTAAGAGGAAATCCGTGACCAGCTGTAGTGGACATGAAAGTCCTTAGGTTGCTTTGATAACTTGATGCTCTATGACGTTTCATTCATGTATGCATTATAGTAGCTAATAGAGCTAAAAGTCTGCAACAAACTGCCGTAGTATTATTTCCAACAGATGCCACAGGGTTAATTTAGCAGTCTATGATGTTTGTATGTGTATGTATGTGACTATTTACGTATGTTACACCTTAGTGCGTAATGCCTGAGCCGATTTTGATGATTGAGGTGTCAAGAAATTCGCTATTAAGCTGCATTTAATACAAACAAAATCAATATGACTGACGTTACAACCAATTTCCACAACAGTCGGGTTACAGTTTGTAAATGTTTTTCGTATTACATTATTATAGAACCCTGTGACGTTTGTTCTAACATAAATCTAGTAAGTAGCGTCTAGCGGTCTAGGTTTAACTGATTCTAGACAAACTAAGTGTATTTACTGTTGGGAGATGGAGTTTAGTGTTCCTTGTAGCGACATAATTGAGTTCGCCCGAATACGTGTCTCAATCTTATGACTTAAGGGCTTATACACTCGGGGGTTCTTCTTAATTAAATCGCATATTGAAAGATTCATTTCTTTGCTAAATTATAATATACAAGTCTTTTTATATTATTATTATTTTTGACACGCAAGAGATAACGTTTTATAAATCGATGAACACCGGCTGCACGCACGAAAAAGTGTCACTTTCCGCCTGAGCCTGAGCGTGCAAGCGAGAGCGCGGAACAAGCGATAGAGAAGCACGATCAGCCCAAGCGTTGGCTTGTGACACATTAATTACTCATCAATGTTTCTTTATGACGTTATCACGTAAAACTATCGTCCGTAAACCGTCTTTACAGACAAGCAATTTTTTTATTAAGTAGGGGAAGGTAATCACCCTTCGTACATTTTTTACATTTATGTTATTAATTAATGATTGATTAACTGACTAAGGGCCTGTATTACCACCTTCTGATAAGTGTCGGATAGCCTAACAGTAATTCGCATATTTTGTCTTTGTCACTTTCTTACTTTATGTCAAGTGACAAAGACAAAATATGCGAATAAACTATCCGTCACTTATCAGAAGGTGGTGAAAATGGATGCACCTATAATAAATGTATCGCAGTTAATTACGAAAAAGTCTGAAACTATTACTTATGTCAAAAGGTTATAGAGTTATAGCGATTTTTCTAGCACAAGATATTTGAACGAATGCATCCCATGTGTGGCATACTTTCGTGCAGCAGGTGGGAAACTTTAGACAATGGGTAAGATACACACAGGGTAAATAAAAAGTTTATTAAACTTGCTAACTTTTAATAAATCACAAAAAATATGTTATAATCTTAAAACTAACTTAATATGTTTATGTAATTACGTCTGGTACTAAGACTGATAGTAACACGGGTAACGAACGATTAATTTTACACTGATTTCCTATCATCGTCATCATCATCAGCAGCAGCAACCCATCAACGGGCCACTACTGAGCGCAGATCTCCTCTCAGAGAAGGGTTATAGGCCATAGACCACCAAGATATCCTACTTATATCATACATATATGGGTACATCGATAAACACATTACCTGCCTCTGCGTATTCAGGTAATAACCCGCCACGAACTGATCTAATAAACGCGTTCAATTGACACGCGTGGGGAGAACTCAATAACACAAAATGTAGAAGTCTCGAAGGACTACGAAATTATCCTAAAGTGTATTATAATATCGTAATAGAATCTTTTTATGACATCATCACTTGCTAAAAAAATAGCGACAATACAGTCGCAAGCACAATACTGTATGATGAAACCTTGATGAAACACGTCAACGGCGAAATAGATTTTTTTTTTAAATAATGTTTTCTTGCTTAAATTCTTTATTGTTGAGTAGCTTTCGCGTGAGGAGCTCACAGACAGATAAACAGACGGATAGACAGACAAAAAATTAAAAAAAAAATTGATTTGGGCTCAGTATTGAATTGTAGTACATTTTTTTTGGAGCTCCCCCTCATTGTGGAAATATTATATTTTATTCTAACAAAGTTGCATGGGTTAAATCGGCTTGGCATCCAGCTGCCCACAAGATATATGAGTATAGAAAACTAATTGTAATGTAATAGCTTCATAATTATATTGTAAAATGATTATTTTGAAAAAAGCAACTGCTATGTTTCTTGCCGGCTCTTCTCAGCAGAATACGCTTTCCGAACCGGTGGTAGAGTCATGACGTGCCATAAGAGCCACAGGTTGGCCTACGTGAAATAAATAATTTTGAATTTCATTTTTTAGTATAGATAATAGAGCGTCCTCCAATTAAAATTTCCAAATATATTTAGGCCTGTTTACCACCTTCCAGTAAATTTAAACTTACGAATAAAGTTCATGTTTTGACAGTTTTTCTATGGGCAATCTGTCAAAACGTCAAATTTATTCGTCAGTTAAAGTATACTTGAAGGTGGTGTGATGAACTGAATGAATGAATGAATGAAGATGTTAGAGGCCGCGGCGCCTATGCCGCGGCGGTAAGGCGGAAGGGCGGTATCTAATAGCGACACTAAGCTACCAATCCTATATCTATGCCGAAATGTAATAATTTCATTTATGAGAATTGCCGAAGACACCATCAGTATGAAGACGCCATAATTTACAAGTTTAATAGTAAAATATGCGCGCATTTACGAGCCTGCCCTTGCCTGAGATATTGGCCCTTCGCAGTTATTACGGGCGTATGAAAGAAATTTAAACTTCGTCGTGTGTGCCAGATGGTGTGACATGGACATAAAACGGCATCGTGCTCACAAAAATACTTTCGGCATCTTCAAGTATCAATAGTTTTGACTATAATAACAACGTTAATTTTCGAGTAAGTATATGGAATCACCGTCAAAGAAAAATTAAATCATGCAAGATCTACACAAACAATAATAAACGACATAATACAATGCGAATTGGCGGACTTCACACACCTTCAAGAACATTATGAAGAATTCTCAGGTGTGCAGGTTTCCTCACGATGTTTTCCTTCACCGTTGAAGCAAGTGATATTTAATTGCTTAGACGCACTTGACTCCGAAAAGTCAGAGGTGCGTACCCGGGATCGAACCTGCGACCCCCCGAATAGGAGACCACTGTCCTAACCACTCGGCTATCTAATATAATATATATCCTAATATAATATATAATATACAATACCGATATTTAATATGCAATAAACGATATAAGTGTGTGATGTAGTCACTGCTTGCCGTGTAATGAGTTTCGGACGTCTTTGCAGTTAAGTTAGTATTAAGTTAGATAAGTTTATTGTTAATTTAGGTAAAAATGCATGTATCAATGTGGTTGACACGTAGACGAATGAGTGTCAAAGGGTTGACATGTCAGCTGGTAAAAAACCCAAAAAAATAAAGATTAAAAAAACTGTCGTGTTGGAGTGCACCTACTTATTTGTATTTACACACATCTGTGCACTATAATACCTCCTGCGTAGTAGCAGTTGATCGGTGTGCCCACTGCTCGAAACCGATCTCGGTCGGAAGATAAGTTAAACTTAACACAAGTAGTAGTTCACCGGTGTGCCCGAAACCGATCTCGGTCGGAAGAAAAGTTAAACTTAACACAAAGTTAAGTAATTGAGTTGGGCTTCCTTTAAGGAAGCTCTAGATGTGCCATTACTGCTGTTTAACTCAACGACCAAACTTTGAAACTCGAATCAATTCAGTTTTATGAATTAATGTGTGAATTTCCAGACGGGAAAACTTGTACATTTTGGGATACTTAGTAAATTTTGGAAGTTCGATTTTCATCTAGCCTTTCTTCCATTTAGTAATTATTGCTGTGGATCTTTTTTCACTCGATATACCTAATCTTCTTCTTCTTTATCAACCGATAAACGTCTACTTCTGGACGAAGGTCTCTTGCATGAACTTCCACAGGCCTCGTCTTGCGCTGTCTGTATCCAGTAGCTCCCTAGGACTCGTTTGATGTCGTCGGTCCACCTAGTGTGGGGTCTGCCAACACTGATCTTTCCGGTGCGGGTCGCCACTCTAGCACCTTGGGACTCCAACGACTATCAACTCTTTGAACTATGTGCTCCGCCCATTTCCACTTCTAATTAGCAACTTGCTGCGCTTTGTCGGTGACTTTGGTTCTAATACGGTTCTCCTCCTATAATAATACAAGTCTTTTTACAAGCTTTTATTCATTTTCACCTGTCCCGATGTTTGTCATCAAATCGATCTACTTCCCGGTTACCGATTGAGCTGAAATTTTGCATACATGATAATGCAATATTATGATGACATGGTGCTGACCTGATGATGGAGCTGGTAGGTGGCCATAGGAACTTGACAATGAAACGACACAACCTCATCGAGTTTGGGCTCATTTGAATCGTCGTGACGAGTAGTTTGTCTTTCAGTGGTAACCAGGGTCTGATGATGGAGCTGGAAGGTGATCATAGGAACTCTGTAATGAAACGATGCAACCCCATCGAGTTTCGGCTCGTTTGATTTGTTTTAGATGGTTACCAGGCAGAGGCGGCTCTAGCCCATATAGTGCCCGTGTGCAATTAATACCTTGGCGCCCTCTAGTAGGCGCGCGGTCAAAATCAAGACTTAGATTTCCCTAGTTATTATTTTTGTTGAGCTCTGACAGCGGTGAAAGTCGCAATTATTGTGGCAGCTAGTAACCATCTTACCTTTTATATCATTTCATTACCAGGGTCTGATCTGATCAGGGTCTGATGATGAACCGTAAGGTGGTTTTGGGAACTCTGTAATAAAATGACGTAACACCATCGAGTTAAGACTCGTTTGATTAGTGTTGACAAGTAGTCTGGTCTAAGATGATATTCAGGGTCTCATGATGAAGCCGAAAGGTGGTTTTGGTAACTCTGTAATAAAACAACGTAACCCCATCGAGTTTGGGTCGTTTGATTCGTCTTGACAAGTAGTCTAGTTCTCTAGATGATAGCCAGGGTCTGACGATGTAGCCAGCTACTATTGTTTTTAAAAATAAAATTTTTAATTTACACTTCTTATAACATAAAGCAGTAGTTATTCCTTAGTCTTATCAAGACACAAACTTAAGCCCGTGAGTTCGTCCGCGTGGATTTAGTTTTAAAAACCCCGTCGGCACTATTTGTATTTTCAGAACAAAAAGTGGCCTATGTAACTTCAAGGTCCTCAAATATACCCATGCAAAAATCACGCACCGTTGCTGCGTGATTGAAGGACAAACAAACACACTTGGCATTTATAATAATACGAGTAGGGATGTTATAAATCTGTTGGGGTGATCAGATTAATTTGTTATTTTATAAGTAAATAAAGTCATTTGTAAATATAATTAGCAGTAAAATTTTTTAATTTATTTTTCCATAATTTTTATTTGTATTTATAGAATAAATGTAGTACTTTCATAAGTAATATATTATTTTCTAAAGCATAATAAATCATAATACTAGGCTACTTACAAATTGAATGGAATAAAAAGTCCAGCCACTTGTCTAAAGCCCAATATTAACTTGGTAGTAGTTTGATCGGTTTTTCTACGATTTTCTCACTTGACCTATTCCTGAGTGCTCTTAATGTTAAGCTCAAGACGAGGCCAAGAGCGATTGTTCTCTTCCAATATTAATAGGGTTTATACATACAATAGGTTCTCTTAACTTTTTAAAGTATGGGGCAGGAATGCCTACGAAACTTTGAGAAAAATATATTTTTTTTTAAATAATCTAAACCAAGCTGAACTTATCTTACATTCTCCTCTCCCCTCCAAATTAGCGGATACCTTGTGTTAGGAGTGAGTACGCAATGTGCAGCGGGTGGGAATCGGGCCTGCGAACTTTCAGTTTTCAGTCCGTGATATTTTCCTTTGAACTATTGAGGCTTTATGGTACTAGAACGGTTTTTATTCGCCCATTTCATCTCCTCATTCACACGCACATTCCTCGAATATAAGCCCAGCCAGATAAGTCTAATTTCGAGATAGAGATAAAACGTCACTAATGAAAAATCCTAATGTTAGCAGAATTTCAATATCTCATGTTTTTTTTTAATGACGGTACCGACCAAAACTAAGTACCTATAAAAGCGAGCCCTAAGCCACACACGTGTCCCCGATTTCTAACGTCACCTGAGCGTGGATCCTTACCACGGGACGCGGCGACGTACGGACTAACCTAGTCCAGCCACTCCTGCCATTCGTCCCAACGTCATCCTAAGCCGAGGTCTGAGCCTCACAGGAGGCGCCCTAAGCAAGACGTTGCCCCCCGATGTCTTCGAGTCCTAGGGCTCCCCCGGCGACGCTTTTCGCTCGCCCCAAACACCGGTGACGCTGTAGCGACTAGTAGGATCAGCAGCGTACTCCATCTGAAAATAAAAAACACAAACACGTGTGATTCCTTGTTTACCCGCAGAACGAAAGGGTTGTCAGTACCGGCGCTATTCGATTATTGTGTAAAGTGAAGTTAATTTGAAAGTAGCGCAATTTGTTTTGAACCTGTGTTTACTCATTATTTTCCGCCTCTGAATTCTAAAATTTAAAATAATATCTCCCTTAAAAGTCCCCGAGTGCACCCCACACAAACGAAGTTTGATCTGTCTTGAAATCTAAGTCGATGTAATTTATACATACTCACTTTTGTGTTATATTTATGTGCCTGTCATTCCTCAGATTTAAGTGAATTAAAAAAAATACACAGGCTAAAGCATATAATATTTGTGTCCATCTCAATCTCTACAATTTGAAAGACGTTCCAAGAAGATCCATGGAAGTGAGAAAAATTTATCCATGATTAGCTCGTAGAATAATTATAATGTATTATACGAGTACGTACCACGATAATTGTTTTGGGAATGTCGATAATATGTATAAATTATAATTTATGTCATTAAGCCACGAAATAAGTCTAAAATCTTTAGTTCATAGTAAGTACACACATCAAAAGTGTCTAGGGATCAACATATATTTTTGCAATAACTTTTCTCCTGATTGATATTAATTAAAATTTTCTTTAAGGATTCATCAAATAAAGTGTTTTCGTTTGTCACAGTAACGATAAACCAAGTCACCTTTGCATTAATAAAGAAATTTGCCATTTTCCTAATAAAGGGATTTTTGACATTTGAACCACTAACATTAAAGTTCGAAAAAAAGACTGAAATAACAGTTTTCTTTAAAATTTTATTGGGTAACTTAAACAATTAATAATCCGTGTTTCTACCGCGAACACTAATAACACAAGAACATCGGTTTGGCATACTCAAAATGAGTTCATCCAAATCACGCTGTGGAATGGCCGCCCATGTTCGTTGCAACAACAAAAAAAGGTCTTCTTGCCACTGGATACCCTCCATATTCGGCAGAGCTCTTCTCTGTAGCATATCCCATGCATGCTCAATCGGGTTCAAGTCTGGCGACTGAGCAGGCCAGGGCAGGACATTGATGTTAGCTGCGGCGAGAGTCTGTCTTACAACTCTTGCGGTGTGCGGTCGTGCATTATCATGCATTAACTGGAATAAGGAACCGATTTGCACTTGTAGAGGAACGATGACGTCTGATACAATCGTCTCAGCATAAATTTGAGCGTTGAGGTTGCCTCTGATCCAAATCAACTCAGTTCTTCCGCCGATCCAAATACCCGCCCATACCATGATGGTTCCACCACTATAAGGATGGACTTCCTGGCAGGATTTTAATCGCTGTTGGCGTCCAGGGGTTCTCCAGTGTCGTATACGTCTTGTATCCGGTCTCATACCAAAACGAGACTCATCAGAAAAGCACACGAAACGCCATTGTTCTTCTGCCCAATTTCTGTGTTCAAGAGCCCATTGATATCGAATCCTACGATTGTGCATTGCTATAGGTGGTACCCGTAGCGGTCTTCGGGAATGAAGGTTCACTTCATGCAAGCGGTTTCTGACTGTTTGGTCGCTAATTAAGTTCCCTGAAGAGTGATGAAGCCTCACGGCTAACATCATGGCGGTTATTGTTGGAGCTCTTCGAGTTAAGATTTGAATGTATCGGTCTTGTCTCCGTGTGGTGCAGCGATACCGTCCTCCATGGCGCTCAGCCACGGTACCAGTGCTTCGGTAACGTGTCCAAAGTCGACTGATAACACTCTGACTTGTATTCAGAGCTAAAGCCACAGTACGTTGCCGGGAACCAGCTTCTATCATTCCCACGGCTCTGAGCATTTCTTCCCTGCTTAAATGACGTCGCCGCTCCATAATAACGTTGGTTTTAATCAGTAGTAGGGAAACAGTAGCACTAATAATGTCTTCAATGCGTTGTATGTTTTTATAGGGAAAATATTGACAGCTGTTTTTCATCTTTTACTCGAATTTGATTGACAGTTCCTGATTCAAATTATGAAATGCACCAAAAAGGATCCATATAAATTTATAAAATCATAAATTTATTACAAAGCCACATCTCAATCTCAAGAAATCCGCATAAAAATGCTTGATCCCTAGACACTTTTGATGTGTGTACTATTTTCCAACTACTGGATCAATCAAATCCATTTTCCAAATCCAAAAAAAAAAATATTTTATTAATTTCCAACCTGTGGGATAGTATTTCTATTACAGCCAACAAAGTTCGATGAATATAAATTCGTCCTAATTTCACAAGATTGCCCCAAGTTCTTACAAGATAGATTGCGGATCATCTAATTATATCTTCGAGATTTTGCCAGTTATTATCAGTTAAGAGGGGCCTTCTTGAGCGCACCACATACAACCAATCGAACTCAATATTTAGACGCGCTCTAACAATTAATAATATACCTAAAAAATTATAAACTAAGGAATCACAATTCACAATCTAGTGGTGGCATATCTTCTATCTTCTATATATATAAAAGAAAGTGGTGTTAGTTACACTATTTATAACTCAAGAACGGATGAACCGATTTGACTGAAAATTGGTGGAGAGGTAGCTTAGAACCAGGAGACGGACATAGGATACTTTTTATCCCGTTCGACCGCGTTTCCGTCAAGTCACTATAAAACGTGGTATAACAAAAACGCATCTGACATGGAATAACAAAACGTAAATGACAGCTAAACGTAATTTTGTCTTTGGTTAAGTATGGTAAAAAATTTGACAATTATAAAAAGTGTTTAGTGTTATAATAAAGCATTACTGATATTATATATGCGAAAGTGTGTTTGTTTGTTGGTTTGTCCTTCAATCACGTCGCAACAGAACAGCGGATTGATGCGATTTTTTGCATGGGTATAGTAATGGATGCAGTAGTGGTTCCTCAGACCGGGAGAGCTACTTTTTATCTCGGATAATGAAAGAGTTCCCGCGGGATTTTTAAAAACTAAATCCATGCGGACGAAGTCGCGGGCATCAGCTAGTCCATCCATAATAAAATTAACGCTAATATTTAATATTATTAAGTTCCAAAGTAACACGGGCACAAAATATTCATTTATATGAGGCTCGCTAGCAGACTAGAGAGACACTCCTCTTTTTTTTTTTCCTTTATTTTAAAGCTTTTACCTATCAGGTATGTCAGCCTCATCAAGTACCCTAAGTACCCTATTCACAATAATTAAGAAGAATATAATACAATCATTTTCTTATGAATAATCTGAACAGATTCCAAGCTCCGTCACACTCTCCTCTTAAAGACACATATTTTATGGCCTGCTTCACCACTTGCTGATAAAGTGCCTGATATATATCTAACAGATAAAATCACTGCTGGATAAATCTGTGTAATTTCTTTTTGAGTTTAACTGCCAGTTAAACGCTAAACGCTATCTGCCAGATAAGTTGTAGATAGGCTATCACACCTTTATCTGCAAGTGGTGAAACAGGCCCTAAAACTTTTATTTTGATCAATCAATTTTTTTTTATTTATAACACTATTAACAATTATAACAAACAAGCATGAAACTCCATTTCAGTACCTATGTTTCTATAAATTAAAACTATTAAAAAGTTTATATAAAATTAATAAATCGAAAAATCCGCAGTAAGTGAAACCATAAAATAAAATCCGCTGCTCGCCGCTGGTATAAGAACGCACTATCGCTCAACCAGACTCAACTTTATTGGCCTGTTGAATAAATTACAGCTTTAATTGAGTTCGGAACTTGAAACGATTTTCAATCTCGTCAACAACTAGACCAGTGTTAGTCCCAGAGCCAGTGAGTATATAAGATAACTTTGAATAATAAATAAATACCTACATAAGAAGGGAAATAAATATAATAACTTTTTAACAAAAAATTTAACCGACGCGCGACGATGGATGCAAATGGATGGATGGATGGATGGATGAAAGGGAAAAATAAAAAACCTTTTTAGTCTTAATAAAGTCTTAATAACAAGGCTCCTATATGTTGTAATGTAAGTAACTAATTTCGAGTCGACGGCAAACCTTTTTTAAAAGCGTAACCACGAGTTTTATTTTTTTAATCATGACAGCGAGATTGATTTAAAAATGGTTTTTCGTTTTTTTTTAAATTTATGAGTTATAATAAAATCGTTATTTGCCCACCAGCTCTTGGTCCACATTGCGTGATCCGATGCTTTAAAAATGCAAAGACCAATTTAATTTAATATGTCCCTGATATTGAATAGTTTCACTGGAATGGTATTCCGTACCAGTGGTAGATTCACTTGACGATTCGAAAGCACTTTGTAAAAGTTTATTTGAATAAAAAATTCACTGTTGAGTTTTTTCTATTTAGTTCGACATACATTATTTATTCGCTCATTCGACATACCTAATTTATCCGCTCATTCGACATTCTTAATTTATTCGCTCGTGTCTGTCATTTCGTCCGCGTGGATTAATGTTTTTAAAATTCCCTTGAGAATTCTTTAACTTCAGCGTATTAAAGAGGTAACAGACAGACAGACAGAGAGACAAACTTGCCAATTTCTAACATTAAATGTCCACGTAGCTGATTTTTAAAAATAAATATTTTTTTATATGAATGGCGAGCAAACGAGCAGGAGGGTCACCTGATGTTAAGTGATTAACCGCCACACACACCTTGAATATTTGTAGCACCAGAGGCACCACCAATGCGTTGCCGGCTTTTCAGGAATTTGTTTGTCCGCCCCTTGAATAACCCCATGTTGTAATTAAGCGGGAACACCGTCAATGGGAGTTGGTTCCACAGTTTGGTAGTGCGTGGAAAAAAAGATCTGGCATAGCGGACGGTCGAAGTGTTCCAGGCAGCCAGTTAGTGAGGTCTTAAAAAAATAAACTCAAACTCAAACTCAAAATTATTTATTTCATGTAGGCCAACCTGTGGCACTTATGACACGTCAAGATTCTACCACCGGTTCGGAAAGCGGATTCTGCTGAGAAGAGCCGGCAAGAAACTCAGCAGTTGCTCTTTTCAAAATAATCATTTTACAATACAATATTAATAAGTAGCTATTACATTGTAATAAGTTTTTATACTATCCTGTGGGCAGCTGGATGCCAAGCTGATTTAACCCATGCATCTTTGTTGAATAGAATATGACATTTCCACAAAACGTACTACAATTTTCAATTCATGTCAAAGACGGGCAGACAGAAAGAAAGAAGAAAGAAATAAGAATTTATCTACGAGTAAGCACGTACCTACTCGTAAATAAATACCTATATTATGCGTAGATATAACCTGTAGGTTATAGGGCTCTTAGCAAAATAGTTATAAAGCTAAGATTCTCAAGCAACCTTAGCTTTATTGCTATTTTGGTAAGATAATGTTCTCAAAAGTATGTGAAGTATATCAATTTGCACTTAGCCAGTGTGGTGATGTATGAAATAAACCCTTGTCATTCTAATGGAAGACCCGGGCCTGGTTGCAGTAGGCCAGCTTTTGATTTTGATGATGATGATGATGATGATGGTACGGTTGACAAAAAAGAATAAGATGATGGTACCTTGATGGTACGACTAAAGTCAAAGTCAAATACTATTTCTCCAGTACAGTACTATAAGTCCATCCGTTTCTAAGCAACCTAATAAACAGAAGCTGTGATTTCAGCGAAAAGCATTTTACTTTAAAATACGATATTTTAATAATGGTAAGTATACACTACTTTTATAGCCTTTAATAATATTGCTGCCAAAATACAATCAATGTGTATTAGCTTTCCTATCCAGGTATAATATCCCACAACGGTATACAATGGAAAATCTTCAAAGCATCTCCTTAGATCCTATTTTATTAAAAATCTCCTTTACAAAGTGTATAGTAATCTTCAAGAGGATTTTACTTTTCTTTATTATGAAATGACCGCCATAAAACGTTTTGATACATTTAATTAAATGGTACAAGTATTGCGGTGTAGCTCTACTCCTATTACAACAAAAGAGAAGATAGAATGTTAACTTGTCTTGATTAAGCAAAAATTAAACTCAATTTTAATCAATTGATCGAGCGAAGTGAGGTCTCTGAGTGTACTTGAGTGAATTGCACTTGTATATACTTTATTGTTTCTAACTTTGGTAAAAAAAAGTTTTTTTTAATAATTCCTTGGCTGGGACTACCATTTTAATTCGGCAGCATTGTGTTTCTCGCAGGGCCCACAGGGAATAAATCGAATTTTCCAAGACATCATAGTTTTGGAAAATTGTCAAAATTGAAAAACTGCTTTAAGCGTTGGTGGTTTATTACTCAAAGGTTGGTAGTATATACCCTGATTTTTAGCATGAGTGTTAATAGATTATTTTTCAGGAAAAAAGGGTTTCTGTGGACTTTCTAACACTTTTTTTAAATTAATAAACTTTTAGAAGTCATCGTTTAAATTTTCTCGTAACTACTAGCATATTTTATTCTTTTATCATAGAGAAAAAAATCGGCCAAGTGCGAGTCGGGCCTCGCTCTTTTAGGGTTCCGTTAAAAAAAATTAAATTAAAAGATTTCCATCTACCCACCTACCCATTTTAATTTAATTTTTTTAATTTAATTTAATTTTTATTATTTGTTGTTATAGCGGCAATAGAAATACATAATATGTGAAAATTTCATCTGTCTATCTATTACGGTTTACGAGATACAGCCCGCTGACAGACGGACGGACGGACGGACGGACGGACGGACAGCGTAGGCTTAGTAATAGGGTCCCGTTGGTACCCTTTGGGTACGGAACCCTAATTAAAAAGGTTAAGAGGATGCTTGAAGTTTTACAACATGGACAAAAGAACAATGCATGGAAGCCTTGGTTTAGGTCTAGCATAGAGAGCTCTCCGGTTGAGTGGAAAAGGAAAATGTAATAAAAAATTCCTCCCGCAAAAATTCATCCAAGCATCTTAGATTCAAATAAATGAAAGTGTCTTATTTGATATCACTACGCTATTTACTACATACATATTATAATCTATTATCTTTCAACGAGCAATTCTTGTATACAAATACAGATTATGGCGCAGTGGGCGAGCGGCCGCTTTATGTATGATGTCGCAGGTTCGAATCTCACTCGCGAAGTAGTGACAGTGCGCTTTTCTTGTTTGTTTGTTTTTTTAATTATTATTTTTTTCATAATTTTTATTATGCAAAAAAAATATTGCATAAATATTATAATTGCATAAGTTGATAAAAAATGCTATGCAATAGCTTTACCGCGGCAGTCCCCGAGTGCCATTTTTTTTATGTATATTATTCTTCTCTCTAACCTCTTATTAAAACCAGTATTTTCTAATATTTTACTTTATTTTATTTTTATAATAATAATAATATTATGATGACAAGATATCCCATGTCTGATCGTTCACCTGATGGTTTGATTTGCAGTATTTTCAGAAGTAGGAACTTCCCAATTCCATGGGATTTTCTAGTACCAAAGAGCCACAACATTACCACAAAATATATAAATAGGAGAATCAGTTATTGTAATTAAACAAAACCATCCTGTGCTGGACAGGTTTAAATAAGACAACATAACAAGCTTTTATTTCTCGGCATCTTGAGGATGACAGGGCAATAATATTAATTACAACATTTCCCATCTAACGACCTATATCTATAAGTCTATAGCTATAGTCTACCTACAATCTTGGTTTTATTCTTTCAATAGTTGATCTCAAAAGTTTTCACGACAAAAATGAACCATTTTTTTAGCCAATACTTAAGCAAAAGTTGTCATTTCTAGTGACAAAGTCGCCAAATTGGCAACACTGGTTGTAAAATTTTACAAGTGTCAGAGTTGACACCCGAAGCACGAGCAAATGTCAAGGCTGCGATTTCAAGCGTGAAGAGCAGCCACACATTAATGTTTTATGTGTGACAATTAATTGAGGATGAAATGAAAACTGACATTATTCTATTCGACCAACAAAAAAAAATGCTCGAAAAAAAAATAATAAAAAGAAGACAACACGAAGATCTAAGACTTTTGAATCTCAGCTTAGACCTACCCAATTATTGGCTACGTAAAAATGTCCAACCCCTATTTGACGTTAAATCCTGCGGAGCTTGTACCGAAAAGGCTCGTCGTAAAAACACACTAATTAAAGGACTATTACATCAATAAATATCATTCGTCTATGTATTACATTTCGCATCCCTCTCTCTCTTGCACATTCTAATATTTTCAATGATTGTAAAAATCTCAGATACTTTTGACAAAATTACGGATATTTTAGATATACTTTTCTTATGATATCCCTAGATTTTGATAGAGGAAAATGGCGAAAATTATACTATTAACTTTATACTATTAACTACTATATTATGTATAATATAAATACTATTAACTTATCGCTATTGTTTTTGATTGATAATTAAGCTATTGCATAGCTTTAATCGCGGGCTTTGAACTAGGACAAACAGTTTGAAACCGAATCAAGAAATTCCGTAACGAAAAAAACCTAACACCGTCGTTCAGTAAGCGTTCAACATTTTAGAGGTTCACATTTAGCTCTGTTTGGCGCAGTGGGCGAGCGGCCGCTTTCTTTAGATGTTGCAGGTTCGAATCTCACTCGCGAAGTAGTGACAGTGCGCTTTTCTTGTTTGTTTGTTTGTAATTATTTTTTTGCATAATTTTTATTATGCAAAAAAAAATATTGCATAAATATTATAATTGCATAAGTTGATAAAAAATGCTATGCAATAGCTTTACCGCGGCAGTCCCCGAGTGCCACTTAATTTTTTTATTATAAAGGAGGTTCCTCACCGAGATTATTCATTCGCCTGTAATGTAACAAACTAGGATTCGATTTTGAGCATACGTTACCATACTGCCTCACTGATTGACGAGCATTCGCCTGTAGCCTACCTAATTTAACAATCTGATTCGATTTTGAGCATGACGTTACAATACTGCCTCACTGACTGACGAGCATGCGCCTGTACCTAACTTAACAATCTGTTTCGAGATTGAGCTTGACGTTATAATACTGCCTCACTGACTGAACAGCATTTGCATGTACCTAATTTAACAATCTGTATAGATTTTGAGCGTGACGTTACAACACTGCCTCACTGACTGACGAGCATTCGCCTGTACTTAATTTAACAGTCTGATTCGAGTTTGAGCTTGACGTTACAATACTGCCTCACTGACTGACGAGCATTCGCCTGTACTTAATTTAACAGTCTGATTCGAGTTTGAGCTTGACGTTACAATACTGCCTCACTGACTGACGAGCATTCGCCTGTACTTAATTTAAGAATCTGATTCGATTTTAAGTATTAATGCTCGGTTCCTCTCTCACACTGATGACTGTAATGGAATTTGGACATTATAGCTAAATGCTATAATCAATAAGGGGCTGCCTTAAAGCAAATAAATAATTCGTCTAATTGAATAAACGTGGTCTATTTGAAGTGTACCCAATTATAACATTAACATAAAATTATAACGTAGTTATTAAACTGAAATGGCGTACAAAATTGTTTTTATAATATTGTTGGTAATAAAATTTAGGGTCTGTTGAACAAACAGAACAAATAAATAATATAAACCTTTTGTATTTATATTATGGTCTATGGCTAAATACATATTATTGTTTTGTTTATTTTTAACCGACTTCAAAAAAGGACGAGGTTCTCAATTCGTCGGAATCTTTTTTTTTATGTATGTTCACCGATTACTCGAAGACGCCTGAACCGATTTGGAAAATTCTTTTTTTGTTTTAAAGGTATACTTCTCAAGTGATCCTATATAATTTTTTTTATATTAAATTATAATGTACATTCTTGCTGTAAAATATTTGTGATATTACATTTTCTCATACAATAAAATCGAATCATTTTTTGTTCCTTCACACATGCAAATTTTCTTCGCTATGTAATCTTCAAACAAGCATCTTTATCAGCAGTGAGCCATAGAAGTATAACACAGTAAGCACACATATTTCAGCTTACAGCGATACGTACAAACGGTGGCATGGACACAAAGACATAAACATGACATTTGATTGTGGCCTCTATTTCTATCAACAATAAAGATTAAAATGGCTTGAATGTTTTGTAAATATTTTCCACAAGTTTTCCGCATGAAAATAATAGCTCTGATGGGAAAACTTTTTTTTTCAGAAACTCTTTATTGCTAGTAGTTGAATTTACGAGACTTATGGCCTGTTTCACCACTTGCTGATAAATTGCCTGATATATATCATCTTCTCCTTCTTTATCAACCGATAGACGTCCACTGCTGGACAAAGGTCTCTTGCATGGACTTCCACAGGCCTCGGTCCCGCGCCGCCTGAATCCAGCGGCCCCCCGCGACCCGTTTGATGTCGTCGGTCCACCTGGTGGGGGGTCTGCCAACACTGCGCTTCCCGGTGCGGGGTCGCCACTCCAGCACCTTGGGACCCCAACGACCATCAGCTCTTCGAACTATGTGGCCCGCCCATTTCCACTTCAGTATCGCGACTCGCTTAGCTATGTCGGTGACTCTGGTTCTCCTACGGATCTCCTCATTCCTGATTCGATCCCGCAGGGACACTCCGAGCATAGCTCTCTCCATCGCCCGCTGAGCGGTCCTGAGCCTATTTATGAGGCCCTATCTATATATCTGACAGGTAAAATATCTGCTGGAAAACCTGTGTGATCTTTTTAAGTTTAACTGGCTATTGACTTATCAAATACTTAGGAAACAGAAACGCTATCTGTCAGTTAAGTTGTGGATAGGCTATCAGACCTTTATCAGCAAGTGGTAAAACAGGCCCTTATAAACTCGAAGTATAATATTATTACTGAATACTTTACTGAATACTTTATTGAATACTTTATTTGTATACTATATTGTACGCTACACATACACACACATAAAGAAACTAGGATAACAAGCTTCGGGACTTAAGCCTACAATTTCGCATGCAAAGGCGGTATGCCACAGAATTGCGGATGCATACATACATTTTTACATACAATTATTGATATATCTATTGATATTGATTGTGACCTTTTTAAGGGTCGAATTTTCAAAAAACCCTTTTTTAGCTGGTCCAGTTGTTTGAGATGTGTGTTGATAGATCAGTCATTCAGTCATTCAGTTATTCACATTTTCCTTTTATATATTTAGAAGTTAAGTAAGTTAAGTTAAACATAACCAAGGTCTAGAATACAGATAAGATCTATAAGTAAGTCATTAGAAAAATAATTTATTTTTTATATAGGCGAATACTACATTTGTTATTTTATCACCTACTAATATGAAGAGTAGGTACTGGAATTTTTAATTCCTATATTATGCTGCAGTGCGTCCTAAGCTCTTCATTAAGTCCAACTTAATCCCTAACTTGAAATGTTCTCTAACAGATTTCCTTTGTTACAGGAATTCCGCTTCTGGTAGATTAAACTCATGGTATTCAATTAAAATTTGTATTCTTTTTACCAGACCATTGAACTAGAAAGATGTATTTATTAGGTTTTGACTAAATTGTAATAATAATATACTGCAAAATATGCAACTTACACTACGTGTAATACCTAACTTAGAAAAAACAGATATAACTCCTTAACTAATGAACCCTACTTAGCCGTGATAGTTTTCCTTTATAATTAATTATATATACTACTGCTGTGAATTTTTTCTTGTATCCTTTATACAACCATTTAGCTGGCAGAGGGGGGGACACTTGACTCTAATAAAATTTAGCACTTTAAAATATCATATTTCACAAACGGATCCCTGCATTGAAAAATGGTGTTCCCACACCCACAATATTTTTGAAAGACCTATTCAACGGTAGGGGAGGTACCCTAAAAAAAATTTTTTTTCACAATTTTATTTCACCAATTTGTCGGCGTGATTGATATTTATACCCTTGTCAAATTACAGATTTCTAGTACCAATAGTCTCTGAGCTAAACCGCGGACAGACAGACAGACAGACGGACGGACATGGCGAAACTATAAGGGTTCCTTGTTTACTACGGAACCCTAATGAAAGTGATTTCTTACTATTTTGCCTAAAAAGCTTACTCCACGCGGACGGAGTCGCGTGCAAATCTAGTAAAGAAATATATATTGCCACCTTTATCAACTACATCAATAGTAATTACTTCGGTAATCGCGCTTTAAACAGGATTTATGATTAACAACAATAATTAATAGTCGCTTAAATATAAGCAGTGAACTAAAATACTGAAACACCGCGAAACAAACTATGTGGTAAACGGATGAATAAAGGCTTCATTAATTTACCACAGAACCGTAACTTATGTTGTCCTGGTGATTACTGCCGCATTCAGAATCGCTTATCATTACTTAAGGATACTTCATCATCACCATCATCATCAACACAACCGATTGACATCCACAGCAGGACATAATTATGTATCTCATGACCGTCACATAACACGATCTTATGCCGTTTGTATACAGCGGCTACCAAAGCCTAACTGCGCGGGGTCATTGCAGCATTTTGGGACCCCACGTCCATTGGTTCTTCGAGCCATGCGGGGCCGCCGATTTATTTTTATTCGATGACAAGCTAGTCCTTGACTGCGATATCACCTGATGGTAAGTGACGATGCAGTCTAAGATGGTAGCGGGCTAACTTGGAAGGGGTATGGCAGTGCTAGTATTGCTCCTTCAATTTTACGACTCTGTATACTATGTCGGTAATTCACCAGTTTTCTGATTTGATCCCTCAGGGATACTCCGAGCTCAGCTCTCCGTTCGCTGAGCGACCCTGACGGTCGTCCAAAGTCCCTTTACGTAGGTAGCCCCTTAATAAAGTCCCTTACCACAGGTTAAGATATGACTCTACCATTACTCTGTGCTCTTACCCATGTCATTTACACATTTAGGTGTTCCCTGAAGGTTCGTGAAAACGAATCTGACAGAAAGCGTCACCTAACTTAGCTTAGGTAGCCCGTGAAAAATAGGGAACGTTGGTGAAAATTATCATGAGCCTTATGAAACCGATACCTAGTTAGCGACTATCTATTATGTATCGTCTCGTCTCGTCTTAGTATAGAGTAACGACCTCCTTATTATTTTAAAAATAAAAATATAGGTTGATAAAACAAAAATAATATTGCAGCGTCAGATTTGATCTGCCGGGAATCGAACCTGAGAGGTCGAGGCACTCATAAGACTACAGTGCTCACTGCGTCAGTGAGGTCATCAAAACTCAAAATATCAAAGTTAGGTTAGGTTAGGTTAAATTCACATCATAAATCGCTTACCAAATTTGGAACCTTCGTCAACACGGGTTATGATTACACCGGGCTACCGGATCTGAATAACAAATAGTTCTAATTAATTGTTTTACATGTTGTCCTACACTTTGAAAGGAGTCCTTTATATTATTATTACAACAACTTTAATTTAACTTTAATTATTATTAATCTAAGGCCCGCTTGCAGAGACGCCGAGTTAGTTAACCCAGGAATAAATTTGTAATTTTGACAGAAGCTGTGTACGCAATCCATCAAATGTGTCCTTTTAACCCAGAGTTAGCTGCTAACTCGGGGTTAAGACGTTTCTGCAAGCGCGCCTTACTATCTTATCTTACATCTTACTAACTAATGTCCTACTGGTCCGGTCACGGCGGCCAACCTCTTCAGAGATTCATCCATCTGCGCGGGAGAAATTATAGTGCACAAGGGTGTGCGCAAACACAGGTGCACTCTCTGCTCCCTCACTCTCATACTCCGATGAAATCCAACACGGCCGGATTAGAGATTTATTTTATTTATTCGGCCACATAAGAGATTTTATCAGATATTCCAGCGCCCCGATATCTTTTTTGGAGAAAATCATTCGCCCATGGGTAATTGTGTATCAAGAAATTCCGGGCACCGAAATTATGTTAATGGTTTTAAGCGTTTCATTCTCAAGCTTAGACTATAATATTATAGAGGGTGTATGGATAACGAAAACTCTGTGAATAGGTTACACTTAATACCTATAATGAAATTACAGATGCCGCTTATCTCGCAAATGATTGGTACCACTGTAGTGATTTTTGAGCTCACAATGTATCGCGAATAATGAAAGCCGATAAATTCAGTGCTTTGAAATTTAGTTATAACGGCTGATTGCGCGCGTATGTCACGTTGTTGTTATGTGTTAAATGTTGTCTTTTTTAGGGTTCCGTACCCAAAGGGTACCAACGGGACCCTATTACTAAGCCTACGCTGTCCGTCCGTCCGTCCGTCCGTCCGTCCGTCCGTCTGTCAGCGGGCTGTATCTCGTAAACCGTAATAGATAGACAGATGAAATTTTCACATATCATGTATTTCTATTGCCGCTATAACAACAAATAATAAAAATTAAATTAAAATGGGTAGGTGGGTAGATGGAAATCTTTTAATTTAATTTTTTTTAACGGAACCCTAAAAGAGCACTTGACCGATTTTTCTTCAATTAAGATCAAGTTTACATAGGTTACATAATATATACGACACCATGTTGTAATTGACTAAAAAACTGAAGAAAAAAATTTCAAAATCACGAAAACTCAGAATCATGTCTGACTTCCTGGTTTAATTTTTTGCTAACATGTCCACATCCTGTATTTAGATTCTCGATTGGAAATTCTCTCAACTAAGTACTTACGTCTGTAAAAAAAGTACATCTACCATGGCAAATTAATTTTAAAGCACGCTTTCGATTGACAGCTATTTGATGCTGCTCCTCCTCGAGACCTGGTCTTTGAAGTTTCGAAGACAAAGACGCTGTGCGGGGGTTGTAGGCGTATTTTATAATTACCCCAAAAATGATTTGCAAAGCTATGATTTATTGTTGAAATTGACGAAAATATATCGCATTTTCGCGAGCAATTTTCAATAATTGTATCTCAAGCAAATTAATGAATTCTTATGCTACTCGCATCTATACGAAAGAATTCGAAGAAACAGATTAAGAAGAACGAGGGTTCGTTCGAAATCGTGTAAGTTAATCCCAAAAGTTTCGATTGAGTTCAGGCATCTTGGATTAGTTTTGTTCACGTAATCAAGTCAATCGAATTATTCATCGTCACGTAGCAATAAAAGCCAATAAGATAAGATGTACTTTAGTCATTGATGGACTTTAATACCGCTATATCTATACTTTTAATATAACTGGACGAATTACATTACTGTACATTAAATATATTTTTTGAAAATTTTAATTGGAGGACGCTTCATTATCGGTACTACGCCCAAAACATTTATTTTTTATTTTTTTTCTCTACTTCTTTCTATCTGTCTGTCTGTGCGTCTGTTTGATAGTCTGTGTTAATTTATAATTAATTGTGTATATTCATTCATTTCAAATCATGGCCAGTCCACAAGTCTGCTCAAGTGGGAAGAGTTTACGCCACAGTCTACCACGCTGGCAAATTAGTATGGTAGGTGATAGAGTCCCGTTTTGCACCATTTGTGTACGAAACCCTGAAATGAGGTTGAATAGTAAAATCAGGCCTCTAATATAAATACCAGATGAAAAACATGTCTGAAAGATACTTACTTACTTAGAACATTTTGAATAAAATAATGAGAGTGTAAACAAAAGCTGGTGAATGTATAATTTTAAACAATTTTCGCCTTTTGTTTTCTAGGACTCCTCTATAATTACTTAGGAAACATTTTCCATTTGGAGCTTGCATATTAAAATAATTTAAGAAAGTACAAAGTAATTATCTAGCTGTTCATTAAATTACTTAGGGAAATGTCTACTTAAATTCTTCTTTATGTTGGTTGGTACATTACAAATTAAGAACATAATATATTGTACAATTTTTTTGTAAACGCGGGGCTTTACTCGGTAAAGCTTACACAGAAGTTGCTTTATTCCAGTAATGGACGTTAACTTGATACTCCCTTTACACGCCAGGTACTAACTGTTGGTAACTACTTACTACGAATTAATGGTAATCCATTATTTAGGAATAATCCATTAAAGGTAATCCAGAAAAAATGAAAAAGGTTAATCTGTATTAATTTTTCCTTTGAAGCTATGTTATTTCGGCTACTTTCCTACTTGCTAGCGTACAGGTTTCGTTCGGGTTTGATTGCCAGGGAGAGCAATTTGGGAATTCATTTCTGGGTTGGTGAGGTTGAGCCGTGGCTCAGGGTTAGTTAGCGGGCCATGGAGAGTGCTATGCTCGGAGTATCCCTGTGAGATCGAATCAGAAATGAGGAGATCCGTAGGAGAACCAAAGACACCAACATAGCTGAGCGAGTCGCGAAGCTGTAGTGGAAATGAACGGGACACATAGTTCGAAGAGCTGTTGGTCGTTGGGGTCCCAAGGTGCTGGAGTGGCGACCCCGTACCGGAAAGTGCAGTGTTGGCAGACTTCTTACAGATGTACAGACTAAATAAAACGAGTCACATGGAACCACTGGATATAGGCGGCCCAAGACTGAGATCTGTGAAGTGCAATGCAAGGGGCATTTGTCCAAAAATGGGCGTCTACCAATCGGTTGATAAAGAAGAAAAAGAAGACGAAAAAGATGCGGATTTTGGTACGATGCTGTAAGTAGAACTCACTCAGAAACACTTCAAGGGTAGATGTGAGTATGACTATGGTAAACTTCCATTAGACTCCATCGTCTCTTACTGCCAGGTGAATTCGGTGAAAGGGTGAAAGTCATCGAGTTAAAAACACGCTTCTTCTATTTTTATCTAATCTTACTTAGTGCCAGATTTCACCAACGTCGAGTAACGTTTAACCGAGGAATTAGTTGGGCTTTCTGACAGTTTTTGTATTAAAACTCTGCCAATATATTTAAAACACTCGGATACGACTTATGTTACGCTGGTGAAATCCTTCCTCAAAAGATTAAGGAGATACACTCAGACACGCAACGACTCGCCGGAAACTAACAATGAAACCTGATACAAATGAACAATAGTCAAAAAGGATGGCATATTTGTATGAAAATCTCAATTTCATCTGGCCCGTGAGAAGCTGAGGTGGGTCGCTAGTTATCCATGTAATGGTATTTTAGTATAATAGAAGGTTTTAGGGACGATTTTTTCACCTGAGGAAAAATCTACAGGGTAATCATCACGAGCATATGTCATAGGGTACCTTAAAATAAACAAAATATTATGATATAGAATAGAATAGAAATATTTTATATTCAAATAAACTTTTTTACAAGTGCTTTTGAATCGTCGATGAGTCTACCACTGGTTCGGAATGCCGTTCCTGCCGAGAAGAACCAGCAAGAAACTCGGCAGTTGCTCTTTTCAAAACAAGTTTACAATTTAATAGATATTATGCTATGTATGCAGTGTTTCCACAATGAGGGAAAAGAGTCTTTACAGGTTAATCATTACCATGAATCGCCGAACGAATTATATCCACGCTTTTTTGTCATTTATATAGTCTTCACTTGTATAATATGCTTTTTTCATGAGATTAGTTTTAACTGATTTCTTAAATTTGTGTAAAGGCAAGTCTAAGATCGACTGTGGAATTTTATTATAAAACATCGCGCCCATTCCCACAAATGTCTTTCGGACCCTCTTGAGGCGCAATCGAGGAATCACGAGCTTGTTTGGATCTCTAACCTGCTTATCGTGTAAATCACCTTTTTTTTGTAATTCACAATGTTTTGTCTGACAAATACATTTTAAAGAAAGTTTAATATTCCTTTGCTATAATCCGCCAAACAGAATAAATATTTTAAGTTAACACTCGACGTACGTTTCGCTCGGATACCGAAGCATCATATCAGGAGATGTTGACTCCACAATGCACAATTTCAAAGCAAGTTTAGGATTTTTTTCTTTAAATATCATGGAATTACGCAATGAAACGCCTGATTCTATCCAATATTCAAAATATTATGAACTTAATTAAAATATTATAATAATACTTACCTACTATCACGTAATATTGAATTTCAAATTATTTTCCCTTCAAAAAAAAACAAATTCAGTTAGGGAGGTATAGCTATTGTATTACCAACATAATTGGGGTGGATTGATATCATCATTTTCATTTATTTTACAACATAATATGCTCAAATATTTATATTACACTACCATCTATTGCCCCTGCAACTTCCTCCGCCTGGAATTAGTTTTAAGGTCTCCGCATGATGGACATAATAATATTTGTGTTATATGGGGCCAAAGATACTTTTTGTTCCCCAAGGGCGTTATTTTGAATTCAGAGCGAAGTAAAGGATTGTACAGTGGAATCCCGAGCGCAGCGAGGGATTCTAAAGTAGAATTCTGAGCGTAGCGAGGAATTCAATATACGCCGCTCGAGAACAAAATATTTTGGCCCCGAATGACACACACTATTTTTCATCATTACCTATGAGAAAAAGCTAGGAGTATCAACCTACTATGTATAGTTATCGTATATTGAAAGTTTAAACAAAACACAAATAAATTATTATAAAAATTATTATTAAATAATATTTATGTTGGATACATTATGGGCGTATATTATATCGACAATTGATCACGTGACTTATCGAAGACAACAGCTTCTCAAACATATTTGAATTTCGACACATACTAAAGCACGAGCGCGGACCAATCAGAAGAGAGAAAAGAAAAGCCCCATGGGGTTAAAGTTAAATTTTGCTCCCGCTATCCTCAAGCCAATATTCGTTTTTCGAATAGGTATGATGAAAATAACTATTTGTTCTCTCTTTTTATTACTATTATTTATTTAGCGTTCGGCGTAAAGTTGTCTCAGGAGATCTTATAAGCATTTTCCTTTAAATCCCATTTATAAACTACTATCGTGCCTACTTGCATTTAAAATGGGTATTACGCAAGAATGCAGGTTGAATCGCGTTGTAGAATCGTCGACAGTTGTCGTTTGTACAACTCTCCAGCTGGATTAACGTGCGACACGGTCTAACAAATAGGCCACGTTCCCTTGGAGATAGATATATAGACTCGGTTATATATCGGTAGTGCGGTGGCGTGTGCATTACTTCTCTTGTAACATAGAAATTATGCAAGAGATTTCATAATCACGTTGAAGGACCTTCGAAAATATGGCAATTTTTACTTGTACTTTGTACATTTGCTTTCATTTTAACCGCCTTCAAAAAAGGAGGAGATTCTCCTCCTTCGGTATCAAATTTTTATGTGTGTTCACCGATTACTCGAAAACGCCAGAACCGATTTGAAAATTCTTTTTTTTGAAATACTTTCCAGGTGGCCCCTTTAAATTTTATCGAATTCGGTCGAGCGGGTTTTTAAAAAAATCAACAATAAATTCAACAAAAAAGCAAACAATGGTTGCTCCAACAAACGTGTGTTGATACTGAAAAGTTGCTGGAAGTTTTAGGTTCACAAAACAATATTTCAAACATACTAAACATACTACATACACACACGCAAACACTCACACACACACACACTCACTCTCACACACACACACACACACACACACACACACACACACACCCACACACACACGCGCGCGCGCGCATACCTTTAATTAATACAATATGAATTTTTTGTATGTAAAAGTAATATTAAACCTAATAATTGTATAATTTGAGTCAATCGTCTTTGGTCAATAAATTTAAGGACAGTTCTGTCGCCTAAAATACAGGTTTTTACCTAGTTTAGGGACAGTAGATTTTCTGAATGTACCTAAAATATACTACACAGTGACTAAATAGTCTTAAGACCAAATCTATATTAATTTGTGTTAATTAAGTTTTGTCATATTTGATATTTTTTCTCTGTATATTATGCTACAAGCTAAATAAATAAAATAAAAAAATAAACTATGGCAAATTTATTACTTTGTAGTTGCGCGGACGTTTGGAGTCGGTTTTTTTTTTTATATTTTCTTATATTAACTGATCAAAGTCACACTTCGAAGAACTGATGGTCGTTGGGTCCCCATAGAGCTGGAGTGGCGACCCCGCACCGGAAAACGCAGTGTTGGCAGAACCCCTCACCAGATGGACCGACGATCTTCTTACTTCATCCTGGGAATTGTTTCCGCAACTAGGCGACGACCGCCCGTTTTGCATGATCCCGCTGGTATAGCAACCCACCGAGCTCAATCCAGAATCCAAGCAGTGGACAGAAGGCGCAAGACCAAGGCCTGTGGAATTGCATGTAAGAGATCTTTGTCCATCTGTGGACGTTTATAAGTTGATAAAAATCCGCTTTCCGAACCGGTGGTAGAATCATGATTTGTTATAAGAGCCACAGGTTGGCCTACGTGAAATAAATAATTTTGAATTTTTTGAAAGGAAGAAGCTAAGAGACATTATAATGTACCAACAAACAGCCAGACGGTTTTATCATATTATTGGCCAACCAAATCGCGTCTATTGGGAAATCGCTACGAAATACCTCATTAGTTTGGAAAATTGCGATGCGCAATCGAACAGCTGCGTGCGTGGGGCTGCTAGCGTAAATATAGTTCTATTATTTGAGGCAAAACATGCTTGCATTACCTTAAATATTGAGAGATTTGAGGGAATGCAAGCATGCCTCAAGAATAAAGTCTTTGAATAGTTCGTGTTGCCATTGATGACTTGTGGATTCGAAACATGTTGGCTAACTATGGGTTTTATAAAAAGGCTCATGGCCACTCTGAGCGATGGAAAGAGCTATGGTTGGACAGAGTATCCCTACGAGATCAAATCAGAATAGAATAGAAATGTTTTTTATTCAAATAAACTTTAGTACAAATGCTTTTGAATCGTCGATGAGTCTACCACTGGTTCGGAATGCCGTTCCTGCCGAGAAGAACCAGTAAGAAACTCGGCAGTTTTTCTTTTCAAAACAAGTTTACAATATAATAGATATTATGCTATGTATGCAGTCTTTCCACAATGAGGGGAAGTTGAACACAGAACTGATGAAAGCAGTAGTGGGCACATAATTTGAAGAACCGATGGTCCTTTGGCCCCTATAGATGCTGCAGTAGCGACCTTGCACCGGTAAGCGCAGTTTTAGCAGAGCCCCTTCTAGGTAGAGCCACGTCACCGATGAGTCGCAGGAATCGGTGATTACAAGCGGCACAAGTCGGAGACATGTGGAAGTCCATACAAAAAACCTAGGTCCAATAGTTGACGTGTATTGGTTGAAGAAAAAGTTAGACGAAGATGTTTGTATTTCTTGCTTGTGATTTAGTTTTAGTTACGAGTAGTAGGTATTTGTTACATATTTTTTCTATGAATATCTGCGATCACTTTTAAATGAACAAAATATTTATCGGAGTGACTAGTTGTACGGGTACTGGACGAATAAATTATATTTATTCGTACAGTTATTCAATTTTTTTGAAGGCATTGTGTTTAATTATTCGTACAGAATATTACGACTAACAGAAGGTATTTTCGCAGTACAATATCAGGTCTCCGTAGCCTAGTGGCTTCTGCAGTCGCCTAATAGTTAACAGTCGATGGTTCGAATCTCAGCTCGACAGACTGAATTTTCTATTTTCATTTTTATTTTTTTTTCTATTTTCATTTTTATTTTTTAAAGTCCACATGTAGAATTTTTTTTTTAAATTAAGAATGAATTGGATGATTAGCTTGTTTTTTATTTGTCATTTTTTTTAAATTAGTTACACTGTAACACGTTGGGAGAACCACCAGACTGTGGAAAATCTAAAGTTAGTTTAGGTTAGGTTAGAACATAAAAGACGCCGGTGCCCGGCCGCAGGCCGGACACTTAGGTTTTATTGGTTTGAAATGAAAAATTAATTTGGAGGGGTTTCAAATTCAAATTCAAATTCAAAATTATTTATTTCATGTAGGCCAACCTGTGGCTCTTATGACACGTCAAGATTCTACCACCGGTTCGGAAAGCGGATTCTGCTGAGAAGAGCCGGCCGGTTTCTAAGCTTCCTCTAGTCCTTTTCCCCTCTCCCACTATTTTTTTACCTTCACTAAGCGAATTATGGCAAGACTAAAGGGGGGGGTCTCCCCCCTCCCCCCCTCCCTCCCCCAAATTCAGGTAGCACGATTCAAATATTTGACCAAAATTATTCGTCCGACTTCTGTACGAATAATTATAAATTGTTCGTACGGTAACCGTATTAATAATTAATTTATAAATTGTTCGACGTTCGTACAGTACCCGTATTAATAGATTCACTCAATATTTATTGTCCAAAAAATAATTTCTGCTGGCGCTAATGCTGATGAATATAATGAATTTAATTCAAAAGTTGAAATATGATTTTTTTAACCACCCACCGATAAATGCAGTGTTAGAGCCCCCACTAGATAACCCGATGACTTAATACATTGCACGAAGTCGGGTATGCACGATGTATGCTGGTATACAAATTGTATCCATGGTGTAGGCATGCACACGCATGGGGTATGCATGGGGAATGCATGGGGTATGCATGGGGTATGCAAGGAGTATGCATGGTGTACTCATGGGGTAAGCATGGTGTAGGCATTAATAGTCCTCTTTCTACTTCTTCCAAGTAAGTGTAAAGCTTGTGTTTTTCATACTTGGTTCGTAAAGGCACAGCTTCGTTTAGTAGCCAAAGCAGCTTGTATCAACTAAAGCTAAGCTAAGATAGCTTTGCTTTAGATGGCTTGCGCTTTTGATAATTTATAAAATAACTATTTTCGAGCTTCATTTATGGCTTAATATATATTCATGATTACGGGCTTTTCTGTAAGTTAACCCAAATCTAAGCGGATGAAGTAGCAGGCATCAGAAGGTAACGAATAAATTACAGTAAGTAGTTGAACTTTTTTCCTACCGAATAACGACGTAAAGAAACCTAAATGTCTCGGGAACGATCTGAGATGATACGAACAGGCTAGCATGTCAGAGACACATTCATATTCAAACATAGGGACTTCTTTGAGAGTCCGCGTGGAAAGGTTTCAAAGGGAACATTGCCTACCCAAGGTCTAAGTAACCTTTGTTTTATCCGACACGCAAACGAAAAGCTTTACGATTCTCAGTGAAAATTGGATTCTCGTTACGACTACTGTCACCGTGTGAAAAGTACCTACGAGTGAAGGGCAGAAAATGTCATAAAGATTACATGAACTGAAAATATCGACGTCGATAGAAAGTTGATGTATGGAAAACCTTTAGCAGATCACCTTAGCTGTATTCCACATGATTATTATCATACTATCATACTATAATATTATAAATGCGAAAGTCTGTTTGTTTTTTGGTTTGTTGGTTTAAGCTTCAATCACGCTGCAGCAGAGCTACAGATCGACGTGATTCGTTACATGGGTATAGTTGAGGACCTGGAGAGTGACATAGGCTACTTTTATCCCGGAAAATCAAAGAGTTCTCGAGGGATTTTAAAAAGTAAATTTACGCGGACGAAGTCGCGGGTATCAGCTAGTTACCTGATATGTTCGAAAATGTGGCACAAAAACAAAAGGTGTTTTATTTTATTATTTATCTCAATTCAATGGAGAGTTCTAGAATTTACGTGTAACTTTTAAATTTTGCCCCGCCTGCTGACCTAATAACTAGTGGTTCGCCCCGAACTGAGACCTCGCGGTATCCCATAATTCCCATAAGGTAGTTTTAACTATATTATATTGTAATTAAAACGCGCCGAATCTGATGACGTCAATCGTCATCTGCTTTCGTGGATGGGATGCGTATTTACAATATTAAAGACAGCGCCATCTATTAACAGTATAGTGAAGTTTTGTTAAAAACATTGATGCCCATTAAAACTTAAATAATTTCGTTTCTTTATAATATTTATCTAATTTTAGTATTTGTTGTTCAAGTACAGGATACAAGTGAAGTAAGAAAATAAGTAGACCTTGAAAATATATAGCCAATTTTCTCAGAGAGCGTCTTCAAGCGAGCGTATTAAATCGCCAATTTGAAAGCCCCCCCATTTCGTCAATTTTAGGAAAAAAAAAATAAAAAAAAAAACGTTTGTACTCTGTTACAAATTGTCTTTAAAATGATACACAGAAAATCTATGAATAGCAAAAAAAATTTTTACTTCGCATTCGCTTCTATGAGAGCCTCCCTGAAATAAAGATTTTTATAACTTTATAAGCCATTTTCGGCTGGAGGCCATCGGTTTACATATTATATCTAAACTTGAAGTAATTACGTTCAGTAATTCAAAAGTTATAAGGCTCTGACAGACGGACGGACGGACGGACGGACGGACGGACAAGTGCAAATCGCTCTAGTAAACTCAGAGACCTCGCTTCGCTCGGTCAATTATTTTAATCTATTATTAACACTTTATTTGCTGTCCCTACTGGACATTCTCCCTAATGGAAATAATGGAACTAAATAATATAGGAATGCAAGAAGTGCCAAAAAGTATCTACTATCAGTTGTCAACTAGTGCCCCCACTAATTTTAGTTCCTTGGACACCCGTTACTGTTTACAGCGCCAAAATGACGTCAATCAAGTCGGTCCATAAAAGGGATGACTGCAGCCAGTGCTAATCATAGATTAATTAACCGACTTCAAAAAAATCGGCCAAGTGCGAGTCGGGCCTCGCTTCCGTTAAAAAAAATTAAATAAAAATATTTCCATGTACCCATGGAAAGATTTTAATTTAATTTTTTTAATTTAATTTAATTTTTATTATTTGTTGTTATAGCGGCAATAGAAATACATAATATGTGAAAATTTCATCTGTCTATCTATTACGGTTTACGAGATACAGCCCGCTGACAGACGGACGGACGGACGGACGGACGGACGGACAGCGTAGGCTTAGTAATAGGGTCCCGTTGGTACCCTTTGGGTACGGAACCCTAAAAAGGAGGAGTTTCTCAAAATTCGTCTTTTTTTTAATATTTTTTTATGTATGTTCACCAACTACTCGATGACGCCTGAACCGATTTGAAAAATTCTTTTTTTGTTTCAAAGGGTATACTTCCCAGGTGGTCCCGTATAAATTTTTACGAAATCGGTCGAGCGGTTTTTAAATTATCACCAATAAATTATATACTTTGTAGTGGCGCGGGAGTTTGAGGTCTTCTTCTTCTTCTTCTTTATCAACCGATAGACGTCCACTGCTGGACAAAGGTCTCTTGCATGGACTTCCACAGGCCTCGGTCTTGCGCCGCCTGAATCCAGCGGCTCCCTGCGACTCGTTTGATGTCGTCGGTCCACCTGGTGGGGGGTCTGCCAACACTGCGCTTCCCGGTGCGGGGTCGCCACTCCAGCACCTTGGGACCCCAACGACCATCAGCTCTTCGAAGTTTGAGGTCGGTTTATTAAAAATATTTTTTTATAGAAATCAGTCGTCCCGCCACAACCAAACTCAGTTATATTTGCCATTTTTCCGGTGCCTCCGCCGCATTCTCGGTATACACTGGCCGGAGAAGATCAGTAACATCGATCTTTTGATACGCTGTAAAGAATCGCCAATGGACGAGCAGATTAAACGTCGTAAATGGGGATGGATCGGTCACACTCTTCGAAGGGAACCCAACAACATAGCGAGGCAGGCTCTCGACTGGAACCCTCAGGGAAAGAGAAAGCGGGGCCGGCCTAAGCAAACTTGGCGGCGTACGGCTCTGGCGGAGTTTGCGAAGATAGGGATGACGTGGAACGAAGTTAAGGCCGTGGCTCAAAACCGGTCGGTATGGCGTAGAACTGTGGACGCCCTCTGCCCCACTTGGGGGACATAGGACTAAAAACAAACAAACATTTGCCATTTTTGTATCGCACAATAAAAGCGCCGCTAAATATGATGAACGAGGATAGCCTCGTTCGTCGTTAGTGGTCGTACCGATAAATTCAGACGAAGACGAAAGAAAACTCATCACGCGCCAGCGACAGCCGTTCGTATCGACTAAATGGCGGAAGTAACGCTGGGTCTACACTTTACCTGACAAAGGGAGGGTTATGTTTTAGCGGTGTATGTATGTGACTATTTACGAATGTTCCCCCTTAGCGAATAAACCACTGCGCCGATTTTGATGAGGTGTCAATCGATTCGCGATAATAGTCCGGTGGATATAGGCTATATTTTATATGTATAAACAAAATAAATAATATGACGGATGATACATCCAATTTTCGGGTTGTCGGGTCGGCAAGTCGGGTTACAGTAGTTTTTAAACTTTTATCCTTGGAACTACGTCGCTAGGCTATGGACAAATCTAACAACAAGCATAAAAGTTTAAAAACTGTACTGAAAATTAGATGTAACAACCGTCATATTGATTTTGTTGCTCTAATAAATTAATATAAAAAAATATTTTTAGAAAACCGACTTCAAACGCTCGCGCCACTACAAAGTATAGAATTTATTGTTGATATTTCAAAACCGTTCGCCGATTTCGATAAAATTTCAATAGGACCACCTGGGAAGTATACCCTTTGAAACAAAAAAAAATCCTAATCAGTTTAGGCGTCTTCGAGAAATCGGTAAACATACATTAAAAAATCGGCCAAGTGCGAGTCGGGCCTCGCTCTTTTAGGGTTCCGTTAAAAAAAATTAAATTAAAATATTTTCATGTACCCATGGAAATATTTTAATTTAATTTTTTAGTTTAATTTAATTTTTATTATTTGTTGTTATAGCGGCAATAGAAATACATAATATATGAAAATTTCATCTGTCTATCTATTACGGTTTACGAGATACAGCCCGCAGACAGACGGACGGACGGACGGACGGACGGACGGACAGCGTAGGCTTAGTAATAGGGTCCCGTTGGTACCCTTTGGGTACGGAACCCTAAAAAGATTCCGACGAATTGAGAACCTCCTCCTTTTTTGAAGTCGGTTAAAAACTAGATACTCTAACTTTATTCGGTTTCAAAGCTCGAAAACTATCAAAGCTGGTGAGTTGTGAAAACGCACCTAGTTCGAAATAAATAAGTTTGTACTGCTGTAATGTGACACCTAGATTGTGGAGGCCACTCAGTTTTGTTTGGACTCAGGGACTCACAAACACGAAACTACTAGGGAATATTGCTTACTAGCTGATGCCCGCGACTTCGTCCGCATGGATTTAGTTTTTAAAAATCCCGCGGGAACTCTTTCACTATCCGAGATAAAAAGTAGCTCTCCCGGTCTGAGGAACCACTACTACATCCATTACTATACCCATGCAAAAAATCGCATCAATCCGCTGTTCTGTTGCGACGTGATTGAAGGACAAACCAACAAACAAACACACTTTCGCATTTATAATATCAGTAATGCTTTATTATATCACTTTTTATAATTGTCAAATTTTTTACCATACCTAACCAAAGACAAAATTACGTTTAGCTGCCATTTACGTTTTGTTATTCCACTGTCATTTGCGTTTTGTTATTCCATGTCAGATGCGTTTTTGTTATACCACGTTTTATAGTGACTTGACGGAAACGCGGTCGAACGGGATAAAAAGTATCCTATGTCCGTCTCCTGGTTCTGAGCTACCTCTCCACCAATTTTCAGCCAAATCGGTTCATCCGTTCTTGAGTTATAAATAGTGTAACTAACACCACTTTCTTTTATATATATAGATATTGTCTTATTCAACCATGAATGTTCGCAGCTGTAAGTGAAATAGGTATTAGTATAAGTAATATTTAGATAATATTTTGTAATTAATAATATTACAAATGCGAAAGTATGTTTGTTTGTTGCTTTATCCTTCAATGCTTGCTTTCTCAACCTTTTCCTGCAATTGAGCTACGGATCGAAGTGATTTTTTGCATAGATATCGTTGAGGACTTGGAAAGTGGTAGGTATATTAAGCTACTTTTACTACTTTTTTACAACGGGGAAATGAATCGACGTGAATTTTTGCATGGGTATAGTAAGTTGAAGCTTGGAATGTGATGTAGTCTAGCCTTTATCCCGGAAAAACAGAAGGTTTCCTCGAGATTTTTAAAAAACTATCACCATGCAGACGTAGTCTTAAGGACAAAAGCTATTAAATAATTTGAAACGTCAATACTCCGTATTGTCTTAGGATGGGTGAGGTATATCAATTCTCAGGAATTTAGGCATTGTTTACACAGTTGAAAGGTTAATTAAATGTAACGATCCCCAACGTGTATCCAACCCCTAAGGCATGTCAAATACAAGTGAACGAGCGCAGATCTCCGTTAGATATCCGGTCACGGCTGAACGAAAACAAATAAGAAACATGATAGTGTTAGAGGGATATAATCAATACAATTCTTCCACTGGGCCATGGAAAATTTTTGGTCGTAACAATAAAGAACATTGCCAAAAATATTTATAGGTTTATCTAAGTTAAATAAATAAAATTTCTTTAATTTTGCTTTAAGGGCTAAGGAAAACATTGTGTGTGAAGTCTACCAATTCGCATTGGACCAGCATGGTGGACTATGGTTTATAACCCTTCTCTGAGAGGAGACCTGCGCTCAGTACTAAGCCGATGATGGGTTGCTGATGATGATGATGATGAGTGCTTCTATACTTATGAAAATGAACTATTTTGTGAATCTTTCAATGAAAAACAGAACTTAGTGGAAAATACATAAATTATTATTTAGGTAAAATATTAGCTTCTACAATTTATTTAACGTAGGTATAAAATGTTATCATACTCGTAGAGTCAATTTTTAAGTTTACACTCACCCTAAACTTTACTAAGTACACGCCATAGTTGAGTATAGCTGATAGCATGTGCAAACCGATCAGCGGTATGAGTTTAACTAAAACAGCCATACCCCTTTTCAAGTTAGCCTTCATCTTAGACTGCATCATCACTTATCATCAGGTGAGCTCGCGGTCAAAGGCTATCTTACTAATATAATAATAAATACGAAAGTGTGTTTGTTTGTTGGCTTATTCTTCAATCACGCTACAACTGAGCTACGGATCGACGTGATTTTTTGCATAGATATAGTTGAGGTCTTGGAGAGTGATAAGTAGAAGCTACTTTTTATCAAAAAGTTCATGCGGGATTCTTAAAAACTACATCCGCCCGGACGTAGTCGCGGGCATCAGCTAGTCTTGAATAAAAAGTTAAAACCTCCGAGCCTTACGATACCTGCATTGTGCAGTGATATAAATACAATTTATTATAAGTACAAATAGCCATATTTATACAAATAACTTCCACGTTGTATTGTAGTTTATGGCGAGAAATCGAGACATTTTATGATTTTCCCGACGAGTCAAGGCCTATCTCGGTTATTTGCATTATGCTGACAAACAAATTGTATTTGCATAATTCCGTAATGACGAGCGGGGTCGAGGTATTGTGTAATATCGGTTTCATTCGCCTATCATGTTCTCAATATCGTACATCAAAAACCGTAAATATAATATTTTGGGTTGCTTGTTGAGGGAGAATTTTTTATGCTAAAGTATACCTACTTACTCTTTACTTACTTAACGGCTGCCTCAAGAGTTGGGATAAATATTTTTTTAGTGATATTTTAAGTGAGCTTCGAAGTAACTAGGACAAGTTTTACCTAAAATTTAAATCTTTTCATCTTCGGTACCCTTTGAAGTGATCGTCAACCAAAAGATTTAGATTTTAGATTGAGTCAAACAGACGGCAGACAGGCATTGACAACTGACACGCTATTACCCTAATTTTTTAAATGCCAACAATTTACAAAGATAACAACTGTATAAGTTAGCACTGAAATGGCGAAGACTTACTGAAATTTTAATTTCTGTAATCTTGAATTTAATTTTAGCACGACCAGGAGAAACTGTATTTATAGGGTATACCTACCTACCACAAATTAATGATTATGTATACCAGCTACCTACTATTTTCCCAACTATAGTCGACTCTAGTCGAACAGTTAAACCACCCGTGGTTGGTCGTTGTTAAAAAAATCCATACAGTATAAAACCACGTGACAAAAGAATTCATATTCACCTAAAAAAAATTCGCGAAACGTACGAAAACTATGCTATTTCAGGCATGTTTAAATTAATTCCATTTTTCATAGGGGTACTAAATTTTAAACTTTAGCAATTTAATGCAGTTCAACTTTTAAGTGTTAGCATAAATTGTTTTTATTTCGTTTCGCTTTTTAGTACAGAAGCTGAAACGGGGGAATTTATTCATTGGGTAAAATTTTTAATAAACTGTCGTTTTTAGGGTTCCGTAGTAAACAAGGAACCCTTATAGTTTCGTCATGTCCGTCCGTCTGTCCGTCCGTCCACGGATTAGCTCAGAGACTATTGGTACTAGAAAGCTGTAATTTGACAAGGGTATAAATATTAATCACGCCGACATAGGGGTGAAATAAAATAGTGAAAATTAATTTTTATTAGGGTACCTCCCCTACATGTAAAGTGGGGATGAATTTTTTTTCTCGTCTATCCCATAGTGTGGAGTGTCGTTGAATAGGTCTTTCAAAAATATTGTAGGTGTTCCCACACCTACAATATTTTTCGATTCAGGGATCCATTTGTGAAATATGATATTTTAAATTGCTAAATTTTATTAGAGTCAAGTGTCTACAGCCTATGTCACTCTCCAGCTCCTCAACTATACCCATGCAAAAAATCACGTCGATCCGTAGCTATAATAAACCAACAAACAAACACACTTTCGCATTTGTAATATTACTATGATTCACAAAATAGTTTATTTTCATAAGTATGGAAGCACTAAATTACACATATTGGGCGGTATGAGGTGTAACGACCCTAGTCCTTCATACAAAGGAATTTTTCATGTTTGATAGTACTAAAAATTGTTGATTAAATTTTATCAACATCGGTACAGTAGTTACGTTACGAGATGTACTTTCACATGAGATCATAAAAATAATAATTTTAGGAACTTCAATTTTCATGTCATATAATTTCAATTTGACGTTGACGCTATTCTGTAGAACGATATACTGTAAGGGAAGGCAGCGACGACCGCAACGTCGTTGACGCGCGGATCGTATATAAGAAGAACATTGTTCGTGTTTGGGGCATATGTTCAGAGACTTAAAAACATGCACATACTGTATTATGAGAAATGTGAAGTGGTATGTAGTGACATACTTTATATCAATTATTATTGATAAAGTACAAGGGGCGATACACGAAATCTATTATGAGTGATACCTAATCTGACGTTGGAAGCTGCTTAATAGATGGGGAGCTCTAGCACTTTGATGCTTTATGAACCTGTCTTTGGGCTAGCGACCGACGATTTCAGATGAAGATTGATATATCGCGATGCTCTATGCTGAGTGTTGTGTCAACCTGTAGGTTGGATGCCGAGATAGGATAAGCTTAGGATGGGCTAATAAACTTGCCAGTCCGAGCTGTCTGGTCCAGGTGTCTGATTCTACTTTCGAACTTGCTCTGACGTTAAGTTGGAGCCTATCACCACTTCGTGGTGACAACCAACTGTTGGATGCTGAGATAGGATGAAGCTAATGATGGCAATTGCTATTATGGTTTTGTCTGGTCCAGGCGTCCGACACCAACCTCGAACTAGACTCTAACGTTGTTAGAGTCCTTCACCACTCCGTGGTGACTTCACGCAGTATAACTATTAACATCACGCAGTATAACTATTAACCTACAACCAACTATACATGAGAGGAGCTCACCTCTATAAAAAGCTTCAGTGGATCACACCACTATAAAAAAGTCTTGTGGAGTAAACCACGGTTAAAAAAACCTCGCACATTCGTGTGTGACTGAATGATGACAGTGTGGGGGGGGGGGCTCAAGGTTTGATGGTATTTCAGGGACTTGTAAACATTCCTGATTATTGACAAATAATTACCCAAAGTAATATATTATGTATGTTTAAGAAATTTAAGCTTCGATCTCATTGCGTCAATTATTATAATAATACATTATTGTTTTAATGGATGCAACTGAGTGGTCCTTGATGTACCACAAAAGGTAGGAGCTCACCATCGTTTGGCGTGCAGGGAGCCAACAATCATCATTTCATTTTTTTTACAATGAAATGATGCCATCTTGATTTCGAACGTTGCCTATGGACTCAAAGGAACTTGAAACAACGATGTGTAGTGTAGACGTTCAATGTGATGTTGAATGTCGAGGTACATAAGTTGCGATGTAGGTTCTTTTGATGTTTACCCATAGAAATAATTGTGTCTCTCGACTTCAGTGTTGAGTCTCGTGATAATGGAGCAAACCGGTATCATTCATACTGGATTTTAAATATTCTTTAATATAAAACCAATACGGGAACCCCCTAAAATCTAATACACGAACTCTTGCATATGTCGACTAGGTCTTATGAACTCATTACTTCTGACGCTCTAAAAGTTCTTGGGTTAATACGATCACAACATTATAAAGGGTTCTACCACTAGCGATTCACGTGCCACTCTAAAGACATAATTTAAAATAGAAAGATCAATAGGAATTGTAGGGTAGAGATTTTCGTAGGATACTTAGTTCAGTTACAATATGGTGCCGTGACCAGGATGGTAAACACGGCTAAACAGAATAATATAAACGTGACCAGGATGGTCAAACGGCTGATTAAGGAAGTACAAAGTAGGCGAAAGCCTACAATATGTTGCTCGTGAAATGGAAAGAGTCTGAGGAAGTTTTGAGTTCGTTATGGTCATGGCGTTTTGTGCGAGAGTTCGATTATAATTAGGTTATTGATAGGAGGATTATTTGGACGAATGATGTAAATAAGGTTATATTATTATTTAAACGGGTGAAAGCATAGTCGCAAATCCTAGTTCTATGGGTGAAGGGAACTTAATTGTCTGTTTGACAGGGGGCTGTGGAAATTGATGCCAAGTGTAAAAGAATCTAAGTGGAGCATGGTTATCCATAAAAATTAATATGACATCAAATTGACTTCAGGTCTGGGGGTTGTATAGAGTATTGGGGTTGTATAGAGTATTGGAGGTACAAAACATTAGATTAAGAAAAAAAAAAAATGTGAAAATAAGTGATGTATTGTGGAGATTGACTTAGTATAACATCAAATTGACTTCAGGTCTGGGGTTGTGTAGAGTATTGGAGATACAATAAAGCAATTAGATTAGGGGAAAGGAAAATGTGAAGATGAGTGATGTATTGTGGAGTAATCCTTGTATACAGGTTCAGATATCTCTGTATAATTTAATTTAAGAAACAAATGATAGAAGTCTGGAGGTTGTGATGATATTAAGTTGGACAATAAGGGAAATCGCGAATAAAATATTTCTTAGTGTAAATTCTATTCAGCATACTTCATAGAAATCGTTCTATTTTGCATGCCTCATAGAATTTAGGGGGTTGAATGTAACGACCCTAGTCCTTCATACAAAGGAATTTTTCATGTTTGATAGTACTAAAAATTGTTGATTAAATTTTATCAACATCGGTACAGTAGTTACGTTACGAGATGTACTTTCACATGAGATCATAAAAATAATAATTTTAGGAACTTCAATTTTCATGTCATATAATTTCAATTTGACGTTGACGCTATTCTGTAGAACGATATACTGTAAGGGAAGGCAGCGACGACCGCAACGTCGTTGACGCGCGGATCGTATATAAGAAGAACATTGTTCGTGTTTGGGGCATATGTTCAGAGACTTAAAAACATGCACATACTGTATTATGAGAAATGTGAAGTGGTATGTAGTGACATACTTTATATCAATTATTATTGATAAAGTACAAGGGGCGATACACGAAATCTATTATGAGTGATACCTAATCTGACGTTGGAAGCTGCTTAATAGATGGGGAGCTCTAGCACTTTGATGCTTTATGAACCTGTCTTTGGGCTAGCGACCGACGATTTCAGATGAAGATTGATATATCGCGATGCTCTATGCTGAGTGTTGTGTCAACCTGTAGGTTGGATGCCGAGATAGGATAAGCTTAGGATGGGCTAATAAACTTGCCAGTCCGAGCTGTCTGGTCCAGGTGTCTGATTCTACTTTCGAACTTGCTCTGACGTTAAGTTGGAGCCTATCACCACTTCGTGGTGACAACCAACTGTTGGATGCTGAGATAGGATGAAGCTAATGATGGCAATTGCTATTATGGTTTTGTCTGGTCCAGGCGTCCGACACCAACCTCGAACTAGACTCTAACGTTGTTAGAGTCCTTCACCACTCCGTGGTGACTTCACGCAGTATAACTATTAACATCACGCAGTATAACTATTAACCTACAACCAACTATACATGAGAGGAGCTCACCTCTATAAAAAGCTTCAGTGGATCACACCACTTTAAAAAAGTCTTGTGGAGCAAACCACGGTTAAAAAAACCTCGCACATTCGTGTGTGAGTGAATGATGACAGTGTGGGGGGGGGGGGCTCAAGGTTTGATGGTATTTCAGGGACTTGTAAACATTCCTGATTATTGACAAATAATTACCCAAAGTAATATATTATGTATGTTTAAGAAATTTAAGCTTCGATCTCATTGCGTCAATTATTATAATAATACATTATTGTTTTAATGGATGCAACTGAGTGGTCCTTGATGTACCACAAAAGGTAGGAGCTCACCATCGTTTGGCGTGCAGGGAGCCAACAATCATCATTTCATTTTTTTTACAATGAAATGATGCCATCTTGATTTCGAACGTTGCCTATGGACTCAAAGGAACTTGAAACAACGATGTGTAGTGTAGACGTTCAATGTGATGTTGAATGTCGAGGTACATAAGTTGCGATGTAGGTTCTTTTGATGTTTACCCATAGAAATAATTGTGTCTCTCGACTTCAGTGTTGAGTCTCGTGATAATGGAGCAAACCGGTATCATTCATACTGGATTTTAAATATTCTTTAATATAAAACCAATACGGGAACCCCCTAAAATCTAATACACGAACTCTTGCATATGTCGACTAGGTCTTATGAACTCATTACTTCTGACGCTCTAAAAGTTCTTGGGTTAATACGATCACAACATTATAAAGGGTTCTACCACTAGCGATTCACGTGCCATTCTAAAGACATAATTTAAAATAGAAAGATCAATAGGAATTGTAGGGTAGAGATTTTCGTAGGATACTTAGTTCAGTTACAGAGGCAATTAGAAAAAGTTTGAAATCGAACGTAAAGTACTGAGGAAATATTATTCAGGCCACGATCAATTAAAATTATTCACGGATCGGCAAATAGAGACTGTCGACGCGAGACAAACGCCTCGTCAAGTACTTACAAGTATTTACATCCCGTTTCGCTGTTTGCTGACTAACAACTCCCTGGATATATTATGTACATTGTACGCACACATTAGATAGATAGACAATTTGCTGTATTTCAAGACTTGAATATCTTTTTTGTTGGAACGTAGTTCCTTATCGCGCGGTACGGAAGGGGGCTAGACGGAAAAAATTAAGGAACCGACACTCGACCTCGACACATTTTTGAAACCGACACTTTTTTGAATGTGAATTTGGCCTTAGAACACGGCGTCTGCATGGCCTAGTTGTTAGGGCAGTCGCCTATAAATTCAACGTCGATGGTTCGAATCCCAGCTCGACAGACTGAATTTTCTATTTTCAATTTTATTTTAAATAATTTCTACATGTGGAATTTTTCCCTAATTTTTTATTGTATAAATTGGATAAAATGCTAACGCCATCTGTGAAAAAACAGTAACTCCACCAGAGTAACTCTTTGGTTTTGTAACAGTGCAATAGAAATAAACAAAATAATATAATTCATCGTAGTTAATCAATTTAATACTAGATGACACCACTAGTTTATTACAATTCCTTCACTATTCGGAAGGAGCTACGTTCCATCCGGGTGTCCTTTGACACCTCTCAAGTTTTTTTTAAAGAATATCAACCTAGTTGAACTTGACTAATATTCTCCTCTCCCCTCCAAATAAGCGGAAAGCTTGTGTCAGGAGTGGCCGTACGACAATAGTGCAATGGGTGGAATTCGAACCTGCGACCTTTCAGATATTGAGGCTTGATCTGTGTAATCAAATGCGACGTAAGCTTTTAAAATTAAGTAGGTACTGTTCGTTGGTAAACGCATCACTTGAGAACCATTTGAGAACGGCTGGACCGATTTGGCTATTTCTTATTTTAAAATGTTCTTAATAGTCCGAATTAGTTTAAAGATAAGATAAATTGGAAAAGTTTCCCGGAAAAATCTCAAATTCGCGAAAAACTGAATGACCTATTTTCTATGGGATTTTTATATGAACTCAAGACCGTAAATAATGATTCAAACGGTTGATATGAATTTTTTAAGCTATTGCATAGCTTTTATCGCGGGCTTTGAACTAGGACAAACAGTTTGAGCGCGGCGACCGAATCAAGAAATTCCGTAACGAAAATAAACCTAACACCGTCGTTCAGTAAGCGTTCAACATTTTAGAGGTTCACAAGTTGCTCCGTTTGGCGCAGTGGGCGAGCGGCCGCTTTCTTTACCGTATGGTGTATGATTTCGCAGGTTCGAATCTCACTCGCGAAGTAGTGACAGTGCGCTTTTCTTGTTTGTTTTTTTTTTAATATTTTTTTTTTTGCATAATTTTTATTTTGCAAAAAAAATATTGCGTAAATATTATAATTGTATGAGTTGATAAAAAATGCTATACAATAGCTTTACCGCGGCAGTCCCCGAATGCCACTTAATTTTTTGTTTTGTTTTTAGCAATGGAAAAGTTATTCGCAAACAAAATCGGGAGAATTGGGGATATTACGCAAAGCTAAAGGATGCTTCTTCGCTATACACAAAATTATTTGGACAGCGTCTGTTAGGTTCAACTATAATCTATAATATTTAAATCATAGTCGAGTTGCCACTTTTGGCTCAAGCCGCAGACGAGGTTTGAGTTTATATTTCAGTTATTATGCGCTCATGTTTCATACAACGTTTTTCAATACATTTGTTTCATCTCAGTTTAATAGTCAACTCAACTTAATGAATGAGTTTCATTTTAGTTTTTGACTTCTTGTTGTTTTGTTATAAAAGAACTGTTTTATTATTACACTAGCGGCACGCTATGATGGCCGGTTTGACGTTTGTCCGCTCATGAAGTTCCGTATTAATTGATAACGACTTTGAAGGAAATAATTGTATTACTTTATTGACGATAGTGATGTGCAGAGATTCATAAATTTTATCGAATGTAGTTTTAGGTTTAGGACTCAAAATTTATTTATTAAATTGATTTCTAAAATGTATACAAGTGTAGAAAAATCAGTTTGCACCATTTAAGGGGTGAATGTACTTGTGAATATGAACAATTTTCACTATGTGGACAAACCTCTGAAATCGCAAAAAAATATCAGCTGTTTCATACAAAAGGTAAAATTTTTATTATTATATGATATATACCACAACTCGGCATTTGGTTTTCTAAATTGAAAATTTTTAAAAATGGAATCTAATACGATCGTCACATAGGATCGCTGGCTAGCACAACTACTACCTCCGGCAAACTCGCGTCAATGCTCAATGCAAAACAAAGCAGTTTCGAATTGACGTTGCTTCGAAAAGTATAAACTGTCAGTGCAATGCGATTGTGATATAGTTTTGACCTGGCTTTGGATTTCAAATATTGATACTGCATTACTGTTGACCCTTGCTCGTTAATTTGGACTCTGTTCAAGCCCTTTGTTGTGGATTTCGTCGATATGACCGAACGTACGCAGAGAACTGTTCTAAATAGTCAGACACGTGAGTTCGTAATACGCCTTCGTAACTATTTCGATCGTGAAGCTCAAAATGGAGGGCCAATTTTACCTATAACGTCAGTGGTTGAACGCGTAGCTGATGCGCTTAATATTGGACAACGAACTGTTAGACGGATAACTAAAAAAAAATATGGCGAGACTGGCACAGAAGAAAATAAACTTCACACACCAAAAAAGAGAAAACGAGCAAAACCAGTCGTAGGCATCGATAGCTTTGATGCCGATGCTATCCGAAGACATGTTTACGGCTACTATTTACAGAAGGAGTATCCAACAAGAAAAAAGTTGGTGCATTCACTGAAGGAAGCTGGATTATTCTTCGGTGGGGAAAGTTCTTTAACGAAGATTTTGAAGACCATTGGATTTCGATACAAAAAATGTAACAAACGCAAAATATTGATGGAAAGATTTGATATAGCGATGGCAAGGTATACTTTTTTACGGCAAGTGAAAGAAATCAAAAATTGGCAAAATGTTGTGTTCTTGGATGAAACATGGCTTAATGCTAACCATACTGTAGGCCGTTTTTGGAACGATGACACAGCAGCATCTACTTCCAAAGTTCCTGTAGGAAAAGGATCGCGACTTATAATTTGTCACGCCGGAACCATCAACGGGTTTGTCGAAGGTTCTCTCATGGCTTTTGCGTCAAAAACCACTGGAGACTATCATGAAGACATGAATGGAGAAAAGTTTACTGAATGGTTTACCTCAATGTTGTGTAGCCTCCCTGAACCATCTATTATAATTATGGACAACGCCCCATACCACTCGATGCAAATTGACAAGCCACCTGCCCAATCCCAAAAGAAAGCTGATATCGTCGCATGGCTTCGTAAAAATGGCGTAGATGCAAACATGAATATGTTAAAAGCGGAATTAGTACGTCTTTTAAAAGAAAACAAACCAACCAAGATCCGATACGTCATTGACGAAACAGCATTAGAACATGGGCACAGAGTTATACGGTTACCGCCTTACCATTGTGAGTATAATGCGATTGAGTTGGTGTGGGCTCAAATTAAGGGATATGCTGCAAGACACAATACAGAACCCCCATTTACCACAAAAAAAATGCTAAAATTATTAGAAGAAGCTTGTGAACATGTGACTAAAGGAGACTGGGAAAAGGTTGTGAATAGAACTGTTAAATTAATAAGGGAAGATTATGAAAGAGATGTGAAAATAGATAATATTATAGAAAACGAACATATAATTATTAATGTAGGTGATGATAGCAGTGACGACAGTGAAAATAGTAGTATGGACGAATCTGATTAATTATGGCCTTTTGTGGCACCTTTTTTGGTATCTTTTGTATTCATATGTTTCTTGTGTGCATATAAAGTATGTATATTCATTTTCATTCAAATATTCAGTTCGTTCAAATAAATTAAATAAACATATACATTTTTGTTTTATTAAACCTATTTAATCAGATACAAAAACAAAACTTAATTGTTTTTTGTTCGAGAATAAATTGACATTCCACATCACTATTGTAATGTGTCAAACCGGCCATCATAGCGTGCCGCTAGTTTAAAAGACTTTTATTTGATATTAGAAAATAAGACTGGTTTTTTATTTCATTTCTTATTTGATTAGATACGTCAAAGTTTACTACTTACAAGCTTATTAAAAAAATTATAGATAAGATACGTGAACCAATGTTAATTTGTAAAATAAAATTAGTGTTTATTTCATAATACCTATAATTCTTATTATTTTTTTCATAATTCATTCAAATACTGTGATTATTTGCAAGAATAAACACACAAAACTGCCAATCTTGAGAGATCTCGGAATTGGCGAGATCTCGCGGTATTGTTATTCATAAACTCGCGAGATCTCGCCTGAGCCCCAATCTCGCGAGATTGGACTCCCTACCGGAATCTAACGCATGACCTCCCGATTATGAGGCCGCAATCCTAACCACTAGGCTATCACTGCTCTCAATAATGTCAAAATGAAAATATCAGACAGTAAAAAGAAAATAAAAAGCAGACTATCGCCTCGCTGCGCAAAAAGGCCGTAATTTATGAAACGAAGCCAATTTGGAATTCCGCCGAATCTATACGCTACTTATAGCGACACTAAATGGTTAATGATAAGAAACGATATAATGGCAGCAAGAAACTCCCTAATGAGCACAAGAATAAATACGAGTAGGTATATTATTATAGCAGTGTTTCTTCATTAACATTAACTAACGTGCGGAAAGTGATTGACTGGAGGCAGACATTGAAAAGGATAGGGTAGCCTTAAGTATTTCTTCTTTAGCACCCTACTAGCGTGGAAAACAGTCATAGGTTTGAAATATCCCGAAGGAATCATTGGTTTTTCCGGGATAAGAGGTAGCCTATGACACTCCAAGTTCTTGAATATACGTACCCATGCAAATGGCGTCGATCCGTTGTTCCGTCGCTGCGTGATTGAAGGACAAACCAATAGACTAAACAATTGGTTGTTTGTAAAGTTGATTTACGGACGATAGTTTTACGTGATAACGTCATAAAGAAACATCCGCTAACCACAGCGCGCACGCGATGACTGGCGGGCGGCGGCGGGCGCTCTCCTCTAGTCACAAACCAACGCTTGGGACGAACGTGCTATCGCTTGCTCCACGCTCTCGCTTGCACGCTTTTTTTCGTGCGTGCAGCCGGTGTTCATCGAAATGACGTTATCACGTCAAAAATAAACACTTAGGTACAAATAAGAATTTGTAATATTATTAGTAAGGGTATAAAATCCACTCAAATTAAAAGTTAAGACCCTTGATTTGAGACAGAAATCACGCCTAGATTTGATAGAGAATTGAAACAATATGCAACCATCAAAATTAACGCCAGCTGTTTTAACTCTGGCTGAAGTAATCTTAAGATTGGAATAATGTAATTGCACACTTAGGAAAACCTAATTAAAAGTTCAAGGATTTCAAGGCTCACGTTCTAAGAATGAGGTCTTAAAACTAATCGCAAATTAAAAAGTTAACTAGCTGATGCTCGCGACTTCGTCCGCATGGATTTAGTTTTTAAAAATCTCGCGGAAACTCTTTGATTATCCGAGCTAAAAAGTAGCTCTCCCGGTCTGAGGACCCACTCCTACACCCATATACTGTAACCATGCAAAAAATCGCATCAATCCGTTGCTCTGTTGCGACATGATTGAAGGACAAACCAATAAACAAACACACTTTCGCATTTATTATATCAGTAATGGAAAGTTATAATACAATCTAGACAACCGCAATCTAACATCGTCCGAAATTTCGATAAACAGTTCGAGATAGGTTGCTAGGCAACCTAGCAACCTATCTCGAACTGTTTATTATGACTGTCGTGTAATTAACATATTTTAATTAATATTAATGTCAATAATTAATATAAAACTATCCTATCTTTTATGTTGGATCAAATTACAGATAGTTACGAAGTTTGATCAAAAGTTGTTTGAGTTCATCCCGAACATACATCGTGACACGAGATTTTTATATAATATATAGAAGATAGATATTAAAGTTAGCGGAGTTACTCAGAATATTAATGTACGATTTACTGCCGCACTCAGAGTCGCTAATCGTTCCTTAACGACATCTTGGATTTTAAAAAGATTCATTCTCAGAAGTTAATGCTTCGTTTGTACATTAATGACAATTCAGTAATAGATTTAATGATAATTAATTAATTACTCATTGAATAATATACTTTAATACATATGCGGCTGAGTGCGGCAGTTAATCACAAGTCAATGATTAATTAATCTTAATTTAAAGAATGACTCTGAGTGCGACAGTTAATTGGGTAGGTAATCTATGAAATATTAGGGTGGGCTACAGAAATATAACAAGATAGAATGGAAAAAGTGCAATTTTAAATTAAATAAAAACCCGTTAAATGCATAGCTAAATTACAGTTTTTTAACTAGAGATAAAAATTTAAAATTTCATCTCAAAAAGAATAAAATTTCAAAAAAAATTAAATATTACTTGCTTTAAGGCGCTGTGTTCAATCACGATCTTCATTCGTCATAATATCTCGTAATATTATGGAAAAAAAAAGTACTTATAATTGATCGTATTTCTGGCCTGATGGCTGTGTCCTAAAAACGATGACGCAAACTTTTCTCGATAGAAAAAAATTGCAAAGTTGACTCTGCAAATAAATAAACTCCCATCGTTCTCTGAGCATACATTTATTTTGGTAAATTTAAGTACAATTGTTTTTCATATTTTACTACAACAAATTGCTGTTTTAGATTTTATTTATTGCGACTGTTAAATTATAATGGAAAATATTAAAATTATAACAGTCGCAATAAATAAAATTGTTGGCGTGGTTAATATTTATACCCTTGTCAAATTACAGTCTTCTAGTACCAATAGTCTCTGAGCTAAACCGCGGACGGACGGACGGACGGACGGACGGACATGGCGAAATTATAAGGGTTCCTTGTTTACTACGGAACCCTAAAAATCAGGCTTTCATCTTAAATGTAAAGTCAGATGATTCTACCCTAATTATTATTATAAATAGTTCTTAGTTAGATATATTTTCGCTATATATAACGCTGTTAGTCCAGGGTAGATAATTTTTGAAAACAAAAAAAATTATAGTAGGATGAAACCCATTGGAAAAGGAAGAGAATGCAACAGAAATGAAAGGAAAAATAAATTACGGGCGATCTGAGGTCGGGAAGTGGGGGGGAGGGGGGGTTTAAGGGTAAAAAACGGTTTATCTCGATTTACGGAAAAACTACAAGTCCTATGGAAAAAAGTTAAATGGCAAAGTTGTAGGTAATAAAAAGATCTACAACTTTTGTATTTAGACTACAAGTTTTTTTTAGTTATTTTCACATAACCTCAAAATGTATGTGAAAAATTCAAATAACCAAGTTTTTGGTTTTTTATTTTTATCTTTTACAAAAAAAAAATATTTTAAATCAGAAAAATTACAGTGTGTTTGGGACATATAAAGGTAAGTTTTCACCAAATTTCGTGAAAAAATATTTTTTTTTTGTAAAAGATAAAAATAAAAAACCAAAAACTTGGTTATTTGAATTTTTCACATACATTTTGAGGTTATGTGAAAAAGTCTAAATACAAAAGTTGTAGATCTTTTTATTACCTACAACTTTGCCATTTAACTTTTTTCCATAGGACTTGTAGTTTTTCCGGAAATCGAGATAAACCATTTTTTACCCTTAAACCCCCCCTCCCCCCCACTTCCCGACCTCAGATCGCCCGTAATTTATTTTTCCTTTCATTTTTGTTGCATTCTCTTCCTTTTCCAATGGGTTTCATCCTACTATTATTTTTTTTCACTTTTTATTATTTTTTAAGGCTTCTACCCTGGTCTATGTTTCATTGGTGCCTCAACAATATCGAATGAAGATGTATCATTAGGATAGGAGGCTAGGATACCTACTTAAGCTACAACCAATAAAATCTGCGCAGTTACACCATTGTTACTTATGTAAACGTAAAATGACCACTGTACCGTGGTTTTTACAAGCTTTTATTTAGCTTGACCACTTTATTTATTTGTTTGTTTGGGTCAAATCTTGCAAGATGAATTAGAACCACTTCCCGGTTTCCGATTGAGCTGAAATTTTGCATGTATGTGTAAATCGGATGACAATGCAATATTATTGTGACATGGAGCTGATCTGATGATGGAAACGGAAGATATCGGATATAGATAAGGAACGCTATCGGAACTCTGTAATAGAACGATGTAACCCCATCGAGTTTGGGCTCGTTTGATTCGTCATGACAAGAACTCTGGTCCTAGATGATATCTAGAGTCTAATGATGTAACTACTAAAAGCATTTAAAAATAAAATTTTTAATTTACACTTGTTAACAATGTCTTTCAGTGCTCCTGTATTTATTTATTTACAAAGCAGCTTCGCTACAGTGTGCTGCTAATGAACGAGACCGCTTCACAACCCTTTATAATTAATTTGACTTACTCTTCATGAACGTAACAACATACATAGGTACCTTTTCATCAAAGCTTCCTTCATAAGCACGAGTAGGTGATTATGAGTGAAGGAACTAATTAGTTTTCATCTACAAAGTGCAGTTTACACACGCCTTTAATAAAGTTATCTTCCTTGACTGTAACTTTAAAGGCAATTAATGTACATACGAGTACACTTTGCATGTAGGTATTCTTTTGTAGGGCTTTTTTATTTTTACTCGAAGGTAAGTTGGTTGTTAAGGTTCTGTACCAAAATGATAAAAATGGAATCCTTATGGTGAGACATTCTCCGTCCCTCCGTCCGTCCGTCTGTCACAGTCGATTATTTTAGTAACTATTAAAGCTATCGACATGAAATTTGGAAGAGTTGTATACACAACTCTTCCAATTAATGTTGGGCCACTATTTCATTGGAATAAAAAAAAGTCGAAAATTATTTTTTAGTTTTATTAAAAATGGGGGGAAATCAGGGGTTTGATATTTCAAAGTAAGATAACTATACCGAATGGGGTATCATATTATGAAAGAGCTTTACCTGGAAATTCTAAAAAAAATTGATAAATAGCGTTCCTCCCTTATCTCTGAAGTTTACCAATCTAAAAATCAGAAATAATTATGGTCGATAGAGATTTATGTATATTTTACAGGAAAAATAAATACCAACGCTTTAACTAGCATTTTTTTTGATAATAACAATAAACCATTATAAGCAAAGTTAACGATTAATAAGCGAATTAATATAACATTATCGTTTTACTTTTACTTTCGGGGTACGGAAGCCTCAGTGCGGGAGTCCGACTCGCACTTGGCTGGTTTTTTTTTATTCGCCTAGCTAGTTGTTTTCATACTGATATAGAGATTTTTGAAGCTTAATCGATATTTGGAAGTGATTAATTTCAAAATATGTGTAGTAGTGTATTTTTTTTAATTTGTCACCCTGATATCATAATATTTTTACGAAATAAATCATCATCATCATCAGCGGCGCTACAGCCCCTTGTGGGCCCGGGCCTGCTCCAGAAGCTTCCTCCATCCGTCTCTGTCATTCGCGCTCGTCCTCCAACTTCTCACACCAAGACACTTTGCATCTTGATTAACCCCATCTAGCCAACGAAGTTTTGGCCGACCAATATTTCTGCGACCATCTGGGTGTGACGACATTAATTTTTTTGGGCTCCGATGTTCGTCCATTCGTTGCACATGTCCAGCCCATTGCAATCTTGCAATCTTTATGTGCTGGACAACGTTTGGTTCATTATAGATGTTATACAGCTCCATGTTGTATCGAATGCGCCAAGACCCATTATCTTGGACTGCACCGAATATAGATCGCAGAACCCTTCTTTCAAATATAAGCAGGGCGTCTTCATCCCGAAATAAATATTTAGCTCTTATAGTTGAACGAGCGAAGCGAAGGTCTCTGATTATTATTTCCTTAGTTAGTAACAATGCAGTCTTAGGTATAATCGGGCTAATATGAAAGGTATTTATATATTATAAAAAGTAATTAGTTCTGAAATCATTACCCCTGATTGGTTTTAGGGGCCCGTACCCAACGGGTGCTAACTGGAACCTATTACTAGCCTCCGCTGTTCTTCCGTCCGTCTGTCTTTCTGTCAGCGGGCTTTATACACCTTTGTTTTTGCTCGATTTTAATATCAGCTGGTGTTAAATCTTGTACGATGGTGCGGAACCCTTCGTTTGCGGTGTGAACTCGCACTTGGCTAGTTATTGATATAAACTTTATGCTTTCTCTAATATCAACGCTAAATAACCACGATATAAGCCCGCCACGAAGTCTTCGTGAAATAAAACAATAACTTTCATTATGATTAAGAATTTATTTTGTATATAATTAATTACCTTTTAACCAATTTTTTTTATTCATCTTCAATCACACTACACAATACGTAATATTTATTTTATGATTTTATGACAATATCATTAATTCCTAATAATAAATCTCAAAATTTTAATACGAAATCTTTTAAATATTGCTATAATTGGAATCATCACATTCAAGTCATTTTTTAGTAAAGTACAGTACACCAGTTTACATATAATTAAGACAATAATAATATTATGGTTGTTACAGCTACAAAAGGCGTACGAAGCACATTTTTCAATACTAAAATTGATAAATGATATGATTGATAATGACTAATAAATTGATATAGTTGTAAATAAAATTCATAATTTTCGCCTGGTCTAGTGAAAAGCTTTTTAAGAATCAGCCTGGCTGTATGTGGCCGCGGAGGTGCAGCCAGTATTCATGGCACTTTTCAACACGGGCATGTATGCTAGCCTTATGTAATTAGTTAATGTATAGTGTACACTGTAGCTAGGCTAGCTTTAAGGTTAATGTAATAATAATAATCTATAAATGTAATGTACTAATAAGTATCTGCTAATTTATTAATTTTTTTGTAAATATTAAACTTATTAAGGACTAAATATTAGGGACCAGATTTTACACTGAAAATGTTGACAACATTACGAAAGTTGGTTTAAATGGAATATTTAAAAAAACATTTTCTGAGCATAACAAAGCAATCATAATTATCAGACTTTTACATAATTAATTTTCACAACAGCTGTTACTTTGTTTAAGTAAAAATAAGAATTGTAAATACATACTCGTAGTACAAAAAAAAAATTCGAATATTCAGCCTCAAAAACTGCTCCTAGTAAATTCGAAAGATTCGAAATACTTTCGAATTCGACTCGAATTAGAAAGTGTTTGTTTTGTATTTTAAAAAAACGTGTAAAAACATCGACAAAACATGCGAATTTTTTGTCGATGCGACTTAAAATCAATTTTAACTCACACTGTAAAATACTTCAAAGTAGGAACTCTTACACATACTTTTGAATATTCCAAAATCACTATCACTATTAATACCCTCTTTGACATAAATACTTATTAATATGTTAGATATATTAGAAGTTCTAAAAATAAAATCAAAGACTTCTATGTATCCTAATAGACCGGCTATGCGGCCTTGCGAAATTGCCATAAGTTACGGTCATTAACTTTTTCCTAAAAGTTTACTTAACTTAACTTTTTTTTAAAAGGTTTCCATTTCCCCGAAACTCGTCTAGTCCACTGCGTGCAAACGAGAAGACCAGTGTATTTTTTTTTTTAAGCCGTGAACGTTATTTTCGACAATATTAACAACGATTTTGTTTAACGTAAGCAATAAAACACTGTCAATAATTATGTGCGTAGTTCTTCAACGTGATTTGAAGTTTATTCAAATCAATTCAATTCAAAACTGCGACATTGTTCTTATTCCGAATTACCAGTCTAGTAGTATACATAGAATACTTTGAATAAAACACAATTTGTTTTACAAGTTTCACTTTCTTACATAAAAACTCTTTAAAATACTATTTTTAAACTTTTTGAAATGTTTCTTTCCTGTTGAAATGTTAATTAAAATTACATTAATAAGCAACTGTGAGTACAATAGTTAATAAATGGATTTACGAATTCAAAAAATTCCAATGGGTACATTATTATTTTTGCTATTATTAAAATATTATCTAGAGAATTTAGTTGTAGATTAAAAATACCAACACTAAAATATGGTTTATGCCATTGTTAAATATTTATATTATATTTCATAAGATCATCATAGTTTATTTAATACTATTATTAATTTTATAACAATATTATCATAAACTTTAGCTGTACTCTTTAAAAGTCAATTAAAATGTTTCAAGAGATCTGTTATGCTATTTATGTTTTAATATTTCTACCTTCGTCATTAACTATATGAAAATTAAGTGAAAATGACTAGGTATACCACAAATTCAGCCCTTACTAAATAAAAGAGTACCTATCTATATTTAAGTTAACAAATCATTTTTGTGCAGTTTCTTAATCTAAAGTGCGTTCTTTCCTAAACATGTACAATGTTCATATATTATTGTAATGACAATCAAATGCCAACTTTATCTTATTTATATAAATAGATTAATTATATTTTACTATATATAGGAAATAGGTTTACAAATACTTTGATTCTTTTAGAGTTTTCCGTTTCATAAGTCTATGAATCTATCTTAGAAAGATATCAAAACTCTTGTAATTCTACAATAATCTTAATAATTACCTCTAGTTGGACAAGATATTAGGGCTTATATCCATTAGGTCGCTCAATTGTATCGCAGTCCATCTGATCTTTTCTGAGTGATTCGGCTCGATGGGTATCATTACTTTGCATATGAAAGCAGTTTCATAAAAATAAATGAAGGCGAATTACTCCCGCTTCGATTCAGCGACCCAGTGGACGTCAAGCTTTAAAAGACAAAGTGGCAGTGGTGCTATTTGGGTTAGGTATCTAATTTTTGTGCTATAAATACTTTACATATTATTATAATATTTAAAAAGGGTTAAAACTTCTTCCGTAACAACAGACCATAAAAATTCATAAGCGTATCGTAGTTTCATAGTCATCAAAATCAGAAATGAAGTTCTATACAAAAAATGTTTTCCAAAAATATTGGGATTTCTAAGAAAATCTTCCCTCACAGGTTGTTTCACAGTTGGGAACGTCTAGATGGCCGCACCTGAAAAGAAATAGTATCATTATTTATATTCTGGATGAGAAATTAAACAGGAGGTCCAACAGTTTATTTATTGCCATCGTCGTATCCTATTGTTCCTTGCCTGATGCCACTATTTCAGCCTTATCGCGCTGTGGGATTAAATCCATATTCTTAGGTGAAAAATCAAATTAAGAACGAAACTCACTAGTTTGTGAATTTTTTTCAGTGCCTTATTTCTCCTTAACTGAATTAATTACGAGATTACATGATTCGTTTGGCACTTTAGTAGTAATAGTATAAAAAACTTATTACAATGTAATAGCTGTATAATAATATTGTAAAATGATTATTTTGAAAAGAGCAACTGCTGAGTTTCTTGCCGGCTTTTCTCAACAGAATCCGCTTTTGTAACCGGTGGTAGATTCATGACGTGTCATAAGAGCCACAAGTTGGCCTACGTGAAATAAATAATTTTGAATTTTTGAATTTTTTGAATTCTTTTGTGTTGCCCTTCATTTTAATACTTTTTAACTTACCCATAGTATCAACCGTTAGAATTGACTCTGCGACGGACCACTATCAAAGGACTCTTCATTGATCAACCTCAACTTCACGGATTCCCTTCTCAAATTATAGCTCGTCGATATGTGGCAATGCTTCACGTCCACGTTCATCAGATCCTCATTCAACTCTACACCGCTCTTTTCCACGTCGGCTGCGGCACTCGGCTTCCTTTTATGTCGGAATGAAGTAGCTCTTTGGGAACTAGAGCCTAAGCTGTCGGTAACCGTGTTCCCATTAAAAGTTTTCTCCGACTGTAACACACCCAGTTGCTCTAAAGGAATGTTACTTCGCAGCTGCACGGACGTGTCAATACAGGGTATCAATTGCTTGAATTCCTTCCGGAAATTCTCGTTCATCCACGCGTAAATAAAGGGATTGTAGCATGTCGACGACATCGCTATTACGTGACATATGAAGAATATTAGAAAGTAGTATTTCGAGTGAATGGCGTAAATGTAGTAATCATTGTACAGATTTGTCACGTTCAGGGGTAGCCATGATAAGCCGAATATAGTGACCATAGTTATCAACATTTGATTCGTCCGACGTTTCCTATACTTATCGAACTCTTCTTTACGAGAATTCTTGCTCGCGGCCTTGGCTTTCGCCCGATCGTTCAATTTGAAGCTGACGCAAGTGTAGCAGAAAGCGATCACAGTGAATGGTAAAACAAATTGAAGGACAGAGGTAATTGAACCGAAAATACGCCTCATTTTTTCAGTCGGCCAAGATTCCTCGCAGAATCTGCCAATTTCAATATCGTAATACGACATAAATACTGCGTACGGTAAAGTGACAGTTATTGAGAAGATCCATATCATAATAATGACTATGATACACGTCTCGATCTTCATCCTCGGTCGGAATGGGTATATTATCACAAAAAACCTATCGATCGCTATAGACATAAGTGTTAAAGTTGATATGTATACGCTGCAGCCTTGGGCAGAAGGCATCATGTGGCATAACAAAGTACCCCAACTCCACGTGCCGCGGAAGGAATACAGGGGTGTAAACGGCACAGCAAATATACAGAGCAGTATGTCAGATAGTGCTAAGTTGCTGATGAAAAGGTTGGTAACAGTTTGCATCGCTTTGTTTCTTATGACGACGTAGCAAACTAACATGTTTCCGAGTAAACCCAAGACAAATATGGTTGTGTAGATGGCACAGAAGATAGCTTGAACCCATTTGTTGTCTATGATGTTTTCGTAGCCTGGTATCTGTGGTCTTGCGACTTGCGACTCGTTTCTTAACTTCTCCGAAATGTTCAGTGAGTAAGAGTCGCTCAATGTGGTTTCATCCATCGTCCTGAATAATAAGTAGCTGCTTTTCTAAAAGGGAATATTTCTTTCGGTTATCAGTTCTACGAGCTTCGGTGAAATTTATCCTCGGTCCTGCAACAAATATAATATAATACAATTTACGTTTCCACTCCGACGAGATTCCGTACAAATCCTATTTTGGTACATAAGAAATAAAATTTCATGTAACAGATGATTTCGTGTCAAGGTTACTGATTAACATCTTTCTTTTCATAAATATTCCATGCCTTTTCTTTCTCTAACATTTAACTTAGATACATAATATTCAGATTCACAGATAAGAGTGTAGATAACTATAAAAAAACCTCTTCAAAGAAAAACAAGACTATTTTGCTATAATCCTTAATATTTTTAAGGATTGTAGCAAAATAGTCTTGTTTTTCTTTTATTAGGTATTTTCCTAATCTTCCCAGCCTATTTTTAACCGACTTCTAAAAAGAATGAGTTTTCAATTCATCGGAGTCTTTTTTTATGTATGTTCACCGATTACTCGAAGACGCCTGAACCGATTAGGATTTTTTTTTGTTTTAAGGGGTACACTTCCCAGGTGGTCTCATTTAAATTTTATCGAAATCGGTCGAGCGGTTTTTAAAAAAATCAACAATAACTTATATACCTTGTAGTGGCGTGGGTGTTTGAAGTCGGTTTTTTAAAAAGATTTTTTTATTAAATTATGCTTTAATAATATAATCCTTAAAAAATACCTAATCTATCCAGCCTTAGACAATATAGCAATATTACTTAATCTTTAATACGACAATTATTATTTAACTAGCTGATGTCCGCGACTTCGTCCGCGTTCATTTAGTTTTTAAAATCCCTCGGGAACTCTTTGATTTTCCATGATAAAAGTAGCCTATGTCACTCTCCAGGTCTTCAACTATACCCATGCAAAAAATGCAGCCCTGTTGCAGCGTGATTGAAGGACAAACCAACAAACAAACACACTTTCGCATTTATAATATTAGGAAGGATCTTTAGGTCTCTTTAGGAAGCAAAATATTTTTACTCCTCCTTTAATGAGAAGGATCTAGGCCTTTATCCTAGGCACGCAGGTCTCCTCACGATGTTTTCCATCACCGTTAAAAGTGATATTTAATTGCTTAAAACAACCTGTCATAACTCCGAAAAGTTACACCTTCCGGATTCGAACACCGGAAGCTACGAAAAAGAAGCCTTAACCTCTACGGCGTATCTATTCTTCGCTATTGACAGGAAATTAGTACTGAACAACACTTGTTCCATAACTTTTTGAAATTAAATCTTAATAAAAAAACATCAAATAAAAACTTTCAAAATTATTTATGGTAAATGTATTAAGCTTTACAAAAGTCGTAGAACAAGAGTTGTTAAAAATAATGTTCAGAAATTGCCTGTTGTTGTTAGCTTTTTAAAATTTACCTTTTATACATAATACCCAGTTTAGTTAGTTTAGTTTAGTAGTTTAAAAATAATCATCATTACAACGGATAGATGTCCATTACTATGATATATTATAGGTATGCTAAAAGGATCGCCACACAACACGCTCATGTGCCGCATGTATCCAGGCGACTTGCCTTAAATTCAAAATTATTTATTTCACGTAGGCCAAGCTGTGGCTCTTATGATAAGTCATGATTCTACCAACGGTTCGGAAAGCGGATTCTGCTGAGCCGGCAAGAAACTCAGCAGTTGCTCTTTTCAAAATAATCATTTTACAATATTATTATGAAGCTATTACATTGTAATAAATTCTTTATACTATCTTGTGGGCAGAAAAAAAAAAGAAAAGTACTAAAATTCAATTCATGTTAAGACGGGAAGACACAAAGTAGCCCCATTCCCGTAGGATCCCGCATGATCGCATGACGCATGATTATTTATTCCTCCTTCCTCCCTGAATAGCAAAATAACTTTTAAAACATTGGAAAACTTCAAAAAAAAAATTATGAAGAAAATTCATTTTCTCGTACATTTTGTATGGAACAGATTTTTGGATAATATCTCGAAAACGGATTGACTGATTTCGATGAATTTTTTAATATAGTTTAGTTGAGGGCAGGGAGAGTGACTTTTTACTTCGGAAATAGTAACCTAACGCACGCGGATAAAGTCCCGGGCAAAAGCTAGTATATAACCTAATTCTATGAGCTCCTTGGTAATGCAGTTGCACTGATATATCGCTAGAATAATTCAAAAGCATACATCAAGCTAGAATCTAACAATATATATTCGTAAGGCGGGAAGCATAAATATTAATAAGCTACGTGCTAAATAGCGTTTCCGTGGCATACACTTTCTCATATAGGTACGAGCACTGAGATGTTTTATCCCGAGAGGTAGCAAGTTAGCAAAATCCCGCGCAACGGCCGCAACTTAACTGGTGCCAAGATAACCGTAGTAGTATTTTTGACAACACCTCTTCTTATTTATTACAGTTTTTGCAATTCACGAAGGCGAGTGAGCTTTACTTGTGGTTACTTCGTGTACATGCACATTGCATAAGTGTGCGTGCCTGTCAAATCCTAGGTGGGAGCAGGCAGGCGCGAGCATTGCGCTCGCTCACACTTATACAGATACGACACACACACAACCATAAGTCAGTCGCCCTCGTGGATTGCAAGAACTATAACTGAATAAACGTTCACTGCTGGACAAAGGTTTGTTGCGTGTATGTCCACAGACCTGGGCTTTACGCCGCTTGCATCAAGCGACTGATATACTCGTATTTAGGACATTACGAAGTAAAGTATCAATTACGGAATAGCTGCATCAACCATAACTACACACATCAAAAGTGTCTAGAGATCAACATATATTTTTGCAATAACTTTTCTCCTGATTGATATTAATTAAAATTTTCTTTAAGGATTCATCAAATAAAGTGTTTTCGTTTGTCACAGTAAGGATAAACCAAGTCACCTTTGCATTAATAAAGAAATTTGCCATTTTCCTAATAAAGGGATTTTTGACATTTGAACCACTAACATTAAAGTTCGAAAAAAAGACTGAAATAACAGTTTTCTTTAAAATTTTATTGGGTAACTTAAACAATTAATAATCCGTGTTTCTACCGCGAACACTAACAACACAAGAACATCGGTTTGGCATACTCAAAATGAGTTCATCCAAATCACGCTGTGGAATGGCCGCCCATGTTCGTTGCAACAACAAAAAAAGGTCTTCTTGCCACTGGATACCCTCCATATTCGGCAGAGCTCTTCTCTGTAGCATATCCCATGCATGCTCAATCGGGTTCAAGTCTGGCGACTGAGCAGGCCAGGGCAGGACATTGATGTTAGCTGCGGCGAGAGTCTGTCTTAGAACTCTTGCGGTGTGCGGTCGTGCATTATCATGCATTAACTGAAATAAGGGACCGATTTGCACTTGTAGAGGAACGATGACGTCTGATACAATGGTCTCAGCATAAATTTGAGCGTTGAGGTTGCCTCTGATCCAAATCAACTCAGTTCTTCCGCCGATCCAAATACCCGCCCATACCATGATGGTTCCACCACTATAAGGATGGACTTGCTGGCAGGATTTTAATCGCTGTTGGCGTCCAGGGGTTCTCCAGTGTCGTATACGTCTTGTATCCGGTCTCATACCAAAACGAGACTCATCAGAAAAGCACACGAAACGCCATTGTTCTTCTGCCCAATTTCTGTGTTCAAGAGCCCATTGATATCGAATCCTACGATTGTGCATTGCTATAGGTGGTACCCGTAGCGGTCTTCGGGAATGAAGGTTCACTTCATGCAAGCGGTTTCTGACTGTTTGGTCGCTAATTAAGTTCCCTGAAGAGTGATGAAGCCTCACGGCTAACATCATGGCGGTTATTGTTGGAGCTCTTCGAGTTAAGATTTGAATGTATCGGTCTTGTCTCCGTGTGGTGCAGCGATACCGTCCTCCATGGCGCTCAGCCACGGTACCAGTGCTTCGGTAACGTGTCCAAAGTCGACTGATAACACTCTGACTTGTATTCAGAGCTAAAGCCACAGTACGTTGCCGGGAACCAGCTTCTATCATTCCCACGGCTCTGAGCATTTCTTCCCTGCTTAAATGACGTCGCCGCTCCATAATAACGTTGGTTTTAATCAGTAGCAGGGAAACAGTAGCACTAATAATGTCTTCAATGCGTTGTATGTTTTTATAGGGAAATATTGACAGCTGATTTTCATCTTTTACTCGAATTTGATTGACAGTTCCTGATTCAAATTATGAAATGCACCAAAAAGGATCCATATAAATTTATAAAATCATAAATTTATTACAAAGCCACATCTCAATCTCAAGAAATCCGCATAAAAATGCTTGATACCTAGACACTTTTGATGTGTCTGCTTCAGATAGACAGGGATTGCACAGTTACTCCATAAATTCAGCCAATTACAACAATTGCTACTATACTTTTTCATAATCCTCATACCTAATGTGGTAGAAGCAGTGATAGCCTAGTGGTTAGGACTGTGGTCTCCTATTCGGGGGGTCGCAGGTTCGATCCCGGGTACGCACCTCTGACTTTTCGGAGTCAAGTGCGTTTAAGCAATTAAATATCACTTGCTTCAACGGTGAAGGAAAACATCGTGAGGAAACCTGCACATCTGAGAGTTCTTCATAATGTTCTCGAAGATGTGTGAAGTCCGCCAATTCGCATTGGGCCAGCGTGGTGGACTATGGCCTATAAACCCTTCTCTGAAAGGAGACCTGCGCTCAGTAGTGAGCCGTTGATGGGTTGTTAATGATGATACCTAATGTAAGAACAAAAGTAAAAGTTTAGATATATACTTATTACATTTTCATAATTTAAATGAAACTTCACTCATTCGAAAGACCTGTGCTCAGTAGTGGGCCGACAATGGACTTAAGTGAACAAATGAATGAATATAAACTCTAAGCCTTGTTCTTTATGACGCCCGCTGTATGAAGTTTGCTCCTCCATGGCTGAATCATCTCTTTGGCTTCGAGTAGTACACGGCATACGTTTATAAACGTGAACGTGCCGGCAAGTATATTAATATCCTTTCCAGGGAACTCTTATATTTTATGATACGACGTCATTTAGGGGTTATCACGTAAAGCATTCACAATCGTGATCGCCTTCAAAATTGAAGATGATCGTGATTGTGCTACACTACACACTAAAAGTTGTGTTGACAGTATTGGTTAGGTTTAGAATGGCCAATTTAAATTCAAACTTTTCTGGGTACTAGGGATAGTCTCTAGTGTGTGCCGGCCCTTATTCCGGCCGAAGTAGAATATTCATAAATACATACATGAACATATTTATATGGTAATTTAGTTATGTTCTCACTTTGATTGCAAAAGTCTTCCGTTAGTCAATGTAATAAATGGGGAAAACAAGGTCTAACAGTAGTAAAGCGGGTAAATACGGAGTATTTTCTCTTTCGATCAAAGATTTTATCCTAAGAATTGTGTCTTGGAGAAGTCAATAGCTAATCAAATTTATGGTATTAGTAATAAAGTAATATAACTAGAGGGTTCAGTTCAATCGGCAATTTACATAACGATAACTTTATTTAGTGGCTTTATTCAGTCATCCAGTTGGCGACTTTCCAATATTCAAAACTTGAATAAACTTGCTTACTACGATATTGTCAGATTATTATTTATTGTCAGTGGTAGATTTTTCTATATAAAGGCAGTTCCTGGTGCTGTTGTGAACGTTTGAGAATAGCCTCATTAATAAATTAATATAAATACGAAAGTATGTGTAGTTGATTGTGGGTTTGGTTTTCAATTAAAAAGCAACGGAGCAACGGATCCACGTGATTTGCATGGTTATTAGTTTAGAACTTGAAGAGTGACATAGGCTATCTTTTATACCGATATAATAATTATTATTATTAATAAGGGTACCAGAAGGTATAGCAGTTAACGCCTTACTTATAGAAGAATACAATCAATCAATACAGATCTGATGAAGGAAATCGAGAAAAGAGGATGGCACCCCTCAAGTAGTTAGTCTAAGGTTGGAACATTAACTGCACCTAATCAGTGTAAAACTTTTGAACAATAGAATTATAATATTCAGTCTATTTTTCAACCATCAAGTACCTATACCTATAGTAAATAAAGCATTCAATAAAGCATCTTCTATTATTTAACCAAAATATAAACGAAGCATTATACCTACTTACGACGATTTCTTTAAGTTTAATTTAAAAATAGTTTTACACAAAATACAAAACGCACAATTATTATTGTCAATAAAAAAAACGAACAGGTACAGTAATTATTCAAAACGTTATTTGTAAAACCTAGGTACTAATCGTTCAACCATTACAAATGACGGTCGTTAACAACCATAATCACATTAATTTGTCGATACATTTTAAGGTTAGAATATAACTCACATGCAAGTGCGTAGATCAGGGTTCACACAAATCAATAAAATTGCACATACAAAATTTAAGTTAATTACAAGTAAAAACGTATAGATTACTTTTAAAATGGAGAAGAAATAATTGAAAATCCTGTATTATTATTTACTAGGACCCTCGCCGCACGGTGGCATGCGCGGTCTATGGCTGGGACATGCGCAGAAGGGTAACACAACTCGCAGGTTATAATTGCCTTTGAATTTCCGCCGACAGCCCTGGCTCGGCTTTTTTAGGGCTTGGCTTTAGGTTTATCGAATTGTCGTGACGTTGCGTGTTTTAAAAGGATTTTGGCCCGTTTTTATTAATTGCTCGCAGACCGAATATGGAGAGGCTGTTATCGGATAGGAGTTAAAAATGATGGGCTCATTCTGATATATTTACGGAATAAAAATTAGGGCAAGATTTGGATTTGGAGTTTTCGACGCAGTGCAATTTCGCAAATTTTCCAAGCCTTATGGAGAGGGCACATTGGCTTTTTAGCGCCAGCGATCGCGCGTTTTTATGGCTTTTAGAGATTTTATGGCTTTTTCCGACTGCATCGCGATTCGCGCAATTTCGCGATTGAACTCAAACTTGCAGAAATCAGCGATCGATCGCAGAATCCAGTATAGTTTATTTCCAGTTTTCTGTACATTTTTGTTGTCCAGTTTTACTGTCCATTTTTTCTGAACTGAAAAAACATATGACAAAAGACTGCAAGGCCTCTTGCCGACAACGACGAGCCTTAGCCGGTAGCATATACCAACTTAAAGAAAAAACACAGGGGAAATTGAACCGCCCTGCGCCGTACCCGGCTACGGAGGTCATACCTCGTAGTCCATATCTCCACTTGTAAGCGCAACTGTGTGGTAGAGCGGTTAAGGCTTACCCTCCTCAACAAAACCTCGTGTTCTGAATTTTCTTCTGAAAAATCTCAACCGTCGCCGGCACAGGTTTCATTTATATTATAATGAGAAGGCCAAGGCACTGGCCAAGTGCGAATTGACACCTTTGAGTATATTATGGGGATCTCAGACGTACAGGTTCAATTCAATTCGATTTCCAAGCAATGGCTTTTAGTCATGCAAACTGGGCACAGATGGTTCATAGTTCATAGTTCTTTATTGCATTTCACATGTAACAGGTAGGTACATATACACATGAGACCCTGTGAGGGTATGGCAAACAAAAAATATTACATTAATAAAGATACATACACAGGAAATAAAATAAAATAAAATAATACAATGTCAGTTAAAAGCTGGTTAAAAGTAGTTAAGTTCAAATTTCAATTAAAATATTAATAAATCCCAAAAAGTCATGTTAATTACAATCATAAAAAGTTTATTACAGTCTATGTCTTTATATAATATTAATTATTATTTTATTAAATTAAAGAGAGGTTTCGCCAATGTCACGTTGATGGAAAGAAGGAGAACGAAGGAGATTGAGCGGTGTAGGATTGCTTTTTTTTCAAGTTTCCTCACGTTGTTTTCTTTCACTTTTAAAGCAAAGTACTCTGAAAATTCAGAGGACGTTAGTCTTACATACAAGGATAATAATAACGTTGTCTGTAGGTAAAACACGTGTTATGAATAATATCCATATAAAATGGATTTTGTGACAAAACTGTCATAAAGCCTATCGACAGGCGTCCTCCCTCACAATGCCGTAATTGTTTGCCGTCCCATTGTGCAGCGGACGCGGTGCGGAAACTGTGACAAACTATATTCCGATGTGATAAGCCTTTGTGTCGCGCGTTTTATCGATGGCTTTTAAATTTCACCAATACTTTTAAATGAAAATTTCAACAGCATATTTTTACATACATTTTACGCACGAGATAAGCGTTGCCAGCTTTTTTAACAGGATCGTAGGAAAAAAATTGTTACTGCACGGCAGTTTTCAGGATGTAAAGTGTCCCTTGCAAATGTCATCGAGGTTGCTTTATCCCGTAAAAAGTATTAAATTCAAACTTACGTTTTACAAAGTTTTTACACTAACAAACTATCTATATTCTGTGCGACTGCCAGTTCAAGATAAATGGGGCTAAAATTCTTTTCAATAAATATTTTAAAAATTGATAGCAAGTTTTTTTACCTTGTGTACATTTTACACATGAGATAAGAGCTGATTTATGGTAGGTTCGGGACGTTATGCAGGTAAGTTTTTAAAAATTTCGCAGGCATTATACGTATTTTTTGTGTGTGTTCTTTTATTTTTTACATGAACTTGCGTGAACCCACACTTTCAGATCATCACAGTATCATCTCTGGTTGCCTGGCAGAGATCGCTCCTAAGCGATAAGCCTGCCAGTTTTATCTACCCATTTTTAGGGTTCCATACCAAAATGGTAAAAATGGAACCCTTATGGTGAGACTTTCTCCGTCCGTCTGTCCGTCCGTCTGTCACAGTCGATTATTTCAGTAACTATTAAAGCTATCGACATGAAATTTGGCATAGTTGTGTATAATAGTGGCCCAACATCATTGGAATAAAGAAAAATCGAAAATTATTTTTAGTTTTATTAAAAAAAGGGGGAAAATCGGGGGTTTGAAATTTCAAAGTAAAATAACTATATCGAGTGGGGTATCATATGAAAGGCCTTTACTTGTGCATTCTAAAACAGTTTTTTATTTATTTCTATATATAATAGTTTTTGAGTAATCGGCCAAAATGTCGAAAAAAATACCGTTCCCCCCCCCCTTATCTCCGAAGTTTACCAATCGAAAAATCTGAAATAATTATGGTCAATAGAAGTTTATGTATATTTTACAGGAAAAATAAAAGCAACGTGAAAATTATTTTAGTTTGATTAAAAAAGCGGGAAAATCGGGGGTTTGAAATTTCAAAGTAAAATAACTATATCGAGTGGGGTATCATATGAAAGGCCTTTACTTGTGCATTCTAAAACAGTTTTTTATTTATTTCTATATATAATAGTTTTTGAGTAATCGGCCAAAATGTCGAAAAAAATACCGTTCTCCCCCCCCTTATCTCCGAAGTTTACCAATCGAAAAATCTGAAATAATTATGGTCAATAGAAGTTTATGTATATTTTACAGGAAAAATAAAAGCAACGTGAAAATTATTTTAGTTTGATTAAAAAAGGGGGAAAATCGGGGGTTTGAAATTTCAAAGTAAGATAACTATACCGAGTGGGGTATCATATGAAAGGCCTTTACTTGTGCATTCTAAAACAGTTTTTTATTTATTTCTATATATAATAGTTTTTGAGTAATCGGCCAAAATGTCGAAAAAAATACCGTTCCCCCCCCCCCCTTATCTCCGAAGTTTACCAATCGAAAAATCTGAAATAATTATGTTCAATAGAGGTTTATGTATATTTTACAGGAAAAATAAAACCAACGCTCTAACTAGCATAGTTTATTTTATATTAACAATAAACCTCTACAAACAAAGTTAACGATAAATAAGCAAATTAATATAATATTATCGTTTTACTTTTACTTTTGGAGTATGGAACCCTCGGTGCGCGAGTCCGACTCGCACTTGGCCGGCTTTATTTTGTGTTATTTTTAATTTTTTTAAGTTTATCTATATAAATTTTTTAAATGTGGTGTAAAATTGAGTGTACTTATTTTTATTTCCAACAATTTTCATGAAATTTAGTATGCAGGAGGTTTCGGGGGCGATAAATCGATCTAGCTAAGTTTCATTTTTAGAAAACATCGTTTTATCCATGTTTTCAGAAAATGAAAAACCCCTACAATATCATTACAATACGAAGGTATAGTACATTACACATCTAGGGCAGTAAAATAAGAAATGTCTCAGATCACATGGAATTGTTGTCCGAGGCGAAGCCGAGGTCAATAAACATGTGATCTGAGGCTTTCTTATTTACTGCCCGTGGTGTGTATACTATTTTTCTCCTCGACGGAGGCGGAAAGCGACATTTTCGTTTAGCGCAGCGGGAGGAAAATTGACGCTTTCCGCCCGGAGGTGAGAAAAATTCTTTCCAGTAGCTCAGTTAGGAAATCGGGCGGTCCCGAAACCAGAAAACCCCGGTTCGAGTCCAGACGATAATTTTCCCCTATGAATTTTATAATTTTTTTTTATTATTTTACTATTTTTTTTCTAAATATATAATTTCCAAAAAACACGATTTACATAATATAATAACATATTATTCAATTAAAATTATTCTTTAGTTAAATATCAAATTTCAATAAACTATTAATTGCTGCATTTTGTATATTTTCTATTCGCGTCGATAGATGACGATTTGTACAGATGCCCCTAACCCGTTTTCACTCGTTAGTACCTACATAATAATTCAATGTTTTCACTGACGTTCCCTAACCTTTATGGGCTACCTATGATAAGTTAGGTGATGATTACTGTCTACTTCTTTATCACGATCCTGTACGGGACACCTAAAAGGACATTGGGACGGATGTTAGGATTTAGGATTGTGTTTTGTAGCTACCTACGTAAAGAGACTCCTACATAGGGGATGATTTAGGTATGTTTGGTGAAAACGGGCATAATAATAATGTCAGTTTTGGTCGTCATATATCGATTGAATGAATAATCATGGGATACCGTTACCGCGAGGTCTCAGTTCGGGGCGAACCACTAGTTTAATTAAAAAATGAATGTTAGAGACAGATGGTGGTGATTGATGGTGACATTTCGGAGGTTGATGATGAATGATAGTGAGGCGGACGATGAGGAAGGATGACTTTTCATAACATCTAGGGTTAGGCACCTTATAGGAAGTCTGCGAACACTGGGCTCTCTGAAGCGAAGTACTCGTAAGTAGATATAAAATCCAATAATAAATTCTCTCTAACACCATAAAGAATCCAGCAACTCGAAGTGGTGACACTATAAATCTAGCCATTAACCATTAACCAGGCCACTGTTTAAGGCCTATAAAGTTTATATTATCTGTCCATCTTCATGAATAACTACATTATAATGCACGCTTTCTTTATCTTTACACTTTATGGAGGACTTAATTTCACTCACCACGTATGAGGTACGTATTAAGTTTACTATACTCACTAATAGCTATCAATTTATGTAATCGCTAAAGTGTTTTTGTTTGTTGGGTTGTTGGTTTGTCCTCCAATCACGCAACAACGGAGCAACTGATCGACGTGACTTTTGCTTGGGTATAGTTGAGGACTTGGAGAGTGACATACGCCACCTTTTGATTCGTCAAGTGAATCTATCACTGGTTCAGAATGCCGTTCCAACAGAGAAGAACCATTAATGAAACTCGACGGTTGCTCTTAAAAAAATCACAATCTCAATGGATGAGGTGAGGAACACTCCAATTACTCGATACTTCACTCCAATTTTATATTAATAGTTATAATATTGTTACATTATTAAGAATGGAAAGGATTTGCAAAAGTATCAACTAAAAACCAAAAAACAACCGGAAATTCTATGCATAGTTAAAGTTGGACATGTCCGAGTTAGAAAATTAGATGTAAATGCAAATTAAGTAAACTTAATTAAGTTATATAAACAGAGCCACGCGCTTCTACGTTAACATTTACATTTGCCAAAAACTCACTATACTTAATTGACATGAATTTAAATTAAATCTCAGTGAAATGAAAAGAATATTCTCCTGGACATTGTAACTGTTAAGAACACAGAGAAAGCTTTCGAATGATTAATGGAGTTTACCTCAGATATTATCCCGAGAAAAATAAAAAGCTTCCACGTGGAAAGATTGACTAGGAGAATGGTCCACCTTTTGTGCTAATATTTGTAGAGTAAAGAGAGGCATTTTATAGACGGTAAGTCAAACTCTGTGAACTTTACAACCGCCATTTACCTGATTAGTACAGGAGGGCTATCATATCATCTCTGGTAGAGAGTTTGGAGTTATGTCAGTGTTGGTTTATGGGTTCCCGTATAACTGCTAGGCTAGTGAAGCAGTGATAGCCTTAGGTTAGCGGTCTTTTATTTGGAGAATCGCGGGTTCGATCCCGAGCACGCACCACTGGTTTTGTCTGTGTTATGCGCGTTTAAGTAACGCATAAGAACAATAAACATATCACATGCTTCAACACTTTCAACAGTGAAGGAAAACATCTTGAGGTAACTTGCACGCCTGAGAGGTGTTCTCATGGGTATGTGAAGTCTGCCAATTCGCATTGGGCCAGCGTGGTGGACTACCGACTATGGCCTATAACCCTTCTCTGAGAGGAGACCTGAGCTCCATAGTGAGCCGTTGATGGGTTAAGTGGATGATGATGATGTATAACTTCTAAACTACAATGATTCCATCGAATTTGACATCAAACGATAGGAATTACTCACTTTGTGTATAGATTTTTAAAACATACCTAGTATAATTAGTCATGGGATGCTGATGATAATGATATGGTAATATGAACCACTGCATCGGTTTTATGAAAACTCTCTAGACCTCTGACAGTAGGATCAACACAGCATGTCGGGACCACGATAAGAAAGCGGAACGTGACAACTCAGACATAGCGTGACAATTTCCATTTCCGAAATCTGAAGTAGAGTGAACCGAAATGTTTGCAACTGACAAGTATTATATAAATCGTCAGTATTTTTATATTCATACCAGCTGATGCTCGTGGATTTAATTTTTAAAAATGCCGCGGTTTCTCTCAATTTTCCGCGATAAAAAGTAGCCTATGTCACATTCCAGCTTAAGACCCATGCAAAAAATTCACGTCGATCCGTAGCTCTGTTCTTTGTTAAACCAACAAACAAACACGCATTCGCATTTATAGTATTAGTAAGGATTTAAAAGTAACTGACGTGTTTAAAAATTTTATTTCGTCAATAGGTATATCACCAGGTGGTAAATGACGATGCAGTCTAAGACGGAAGCCAAACAACATAGTAGTTAACAAAATAGTTTTACAACCATGGTTAAGTTACAATAGCAGCATGATATATCAGGTGTAGGTAATTATGTACTAACGTGACTTACGTGACTTACATCGCAAATTTTCAAAATCACATCTACGAGTATAGACTTTTCTCAAAACAATGTCGATATTGGAGGCGATAATGGTGCTTAAATATTTGCATCTATTTCACAATTTATACCTCAAACAAAATGTAATTTCAATATTAGGAAAATTTCATTCACATTCGTATCAATTGAAATCTCTAGAAATACTTTTGCTATTCTTTTGAAACTTCCGTATCATTGAGATGAAAGAAATATCCTATGCACATTATTACGAATGAGTGCAAGAGCACACTTGTACTGTACAGTAGAATAAACAAAATATATGAATATTACAGTTGCATCTCAAACATACTCGTGCGAAAATACTCGGAACTTAAATCCACGAAGGTACACACAATATTGTTATTATGTGAAAGTTTGTTTATACCTTTTTACAGCTAGAGCGTAGAAAACTTTGTACACAGATACTTTACATCGTGGACCCGTGTCCACAATTTCCGTAACTGAATGTGACATTTTCGTAAGATTGCGCAGGAAAATATCTTATTCTGAGTTGAAACCAGAAATTTGACGCAGAGAGCAATAGCGATTATTGCAATAAGAGCAGCAGCCTATTATATTATATGGGCTCTACCGTAACAATACGAAGATCTTACCTAACGACGTAGGCATTCGCTAAGAAAGGATTTTTGAAATTCAACCCAAAGAAAATTAGGGGAGTAAAGTAGGGGTTTGAAAAATCAAAATTAACATGAGCGAAGCCGCGGGCAAAAGCTAGTATAATATAATACTCTTTGTGGAAACAAAAATTGTGCTATCCCACGCATACTATATGTCCTATAGATGATACCTATACCTAAAGGCAAGTAAAAACCCCATTAAAATCAGCATGGTAGCTGTCGCGCGAATAGCAGACAGATGGGCTTCCATAATAAGATTTTCATCATACAATTGCAAAGACATCGATGAAACGCTCACTGAACTATCTAGTAACTCAAACACCGCTGTGCGAAAAGCAAAACTTTCCAATTAGGGCTTGGCGCAAGTAACGTTCATTTATGTGTTGGTTTATCTTCCACTCGGTCTATAGATAGAAAAAATTGCATGGCGACACCCTGATTACTTCGGACGGTAACCTTGAGCTGATGCTGCATCATACCAAGTAGGATAGTCAAGTAGGATACCCAACTCCTCAGCAACTTACAGCAGACATAGTGTGTTTGGGCTCATTGGAAATGTGTCATTGAGTATGTGTTAGATAGATGATGATCGTGGAGGAGGATCTGATGATAGAGCAGAAAACTGGGTAATAGGATGTCAGGTTTAACGTACGTAGTCCGGCTATAGATTCACATGTCCGGGGTGTTTTAAATTTTCAATTGAGGTACACTTGTTAATTTGTTCTTGTAAAGGATATCAAATTTAAGTTTTCAATAACGAATTTAGTTTTATTTAAATTTTTAACACATAAGTTCTCTTGCATCGATAATAATATGTACCTAATAATAAATAACCGCCTATGATTTACGCTGGACATTATTTTTACAGTCAGCAACTTATACAAATAGAAAGAAGTTTAAAACTTAAAACAAACCTAGCACGTGGCCGTTATTTGTGTTACTATTTAGGTACTTTCTTATATATTAGTAGCTTTTGCCCGCGGCTTCGCTCACGTTAAATTCGATGTTTCAATCCCCTATTTTACACCCTTAGGGATTGAATTTTGAAAAATCCTTTCTTAGCGGATGCCTACGCCATAAAAGCTATCTGAGTGCCAAATTTCAGCCCGATCCGTCCAGTGGTTTGAGCTGTGCGTTGATAGATCAGTCAGTCAGTGAGTCACCTTTTCTTTTATATATTTAGATAGAAGATAGAAGAAGATAGATGATAATGTTGAGAGTTGAGACCAAAACAAAAGGCGAAAAGGGTTTACGGTTTTAACACATAAGTCGATATTTTGATATTTACTTAATAAACAAACCAGATTTTTATGGAAATCTAGGCAAAAGAAACTTTACTAATATTATAAAAGAGAAAGTGTGTTTGTTTGTTGTTTTGTCTTTCGATCATGCAGCAACAGATCGACGTGGTTTTTTCCATGGGTAGTTGAGGACTTTGATAGTTTTTTTGACGTGATAACGTCTTATGAATCGATGAACACCGGCTGCACGCAAGACAAAGTGTCACATTCCGCCTGAGCCTGTGCGTGCAAGCGAGAGCGCGGAACAAGCGATAGAGAGGCACGATCAGCCCAAGGGTTGGCTTGTGACTAGAGAGCGCCCGTACGTTATCACGTAAAACTATCGTCCGTAAACCAACTTTACAGACAACCAATTTTTTTATACATTATAGGCACACGCTTGACGACTATCACACCTGATGGAGAGTGATGATGTGGATGATCTCAGAAAAACAGAGGATGGGCAAAAGCTAGTATCAAATAAACGAGCCAGACGCAAAGTTTTTACTTGCATTGCTTGCTACTCTAAATATTCGATACAAAATACGGCTATTTCACAAAACGTTTAAAGAAAACACGTACTATATATAACACTATGAATATCGATTTGAAGAAGCATTCTACATCCACAATAATAAGACATTTCATTCCTGGATCCTCGGAAATCCTCGGAAACAAAAGCAATCATACAAGGAAATATACTCCGAACAACTATTAAAATAAGTACTAATATGGTATCTCATTTACTTGTCAGATACTATCGCTCGGTTCGTTGCACCACATATAATCCAATTTCACCGTGTCCCCCTGTATTACGAACGAGAAAATGTGAAACAAAAGCTATGATTTTACGCAAGGCCATAGAACTAGCGTAAAATTGTATCATCATCATCATCATCATCATCATCATCATCATCATGAGAGCAGGTCTCCTCTCAGAGCACGGCTATAGGTCAAAGTCCACCACGCTGGCCCAATGCAAATACTCGTAGGCAGACTTCACACACCTATGCGAATATTATGGAGAACTTTCAGGTGTGCAGGTTTCCTCACGACGTTTTCCTTCACCGTTGAAGCAGTGAAATTTAATTACTTAAACGTACCTACATGACCCCCAATAGGAGACCAAAGCCCTAACCACTAGGCTATCATATACTGCTCAAAATTGTATGGTATAATAATATTATGGTGGCTATTAAAGCATAAGGGACCCATAAAAAAATATTTTCGGTCCGAATTCCAATCCATTCCGTTAAAGGGTTTTGTCCAATATTTGAACTTAAAAGTAAAATTGACCCACAACTTTCTGAACTCCTTGCTGATTTTTATTTCAAAAACATCTTGTTAGGGATGCGGTCTGCCCCGACTGGGCAGAGAAAACTTTAACTTTTAAAATATATTATCGAAAAATTCTCGTTCTCATAAAACTAATTATTTATTAACCGACTTCAAAAAAGTTGGTTATCAATTCATTGGAATCTTTTTAGGGTTCCGTACCAAAATGGTAAAAATGGAACCCTTATGGTGAGACTTTCTCCGTCCGTCCGTCCGTCCGTCTGTCACAGTCGATTATTTCAGTAACTATTAAAGCTATCGACATGAAATTTGGCATAGTTGTGTATAATAGTGGCCCAACATCATTGGAATAAAGAAAAATTGAAAATTATTTTTAGTTTTATTAAAAAAGGGGGAAAATCGGGGGTTTGAAATTTCAAAGTAAGATAACTATACCGAGTGGGGTATCATATGAAAGGCCTTTACTTGTGCATTCTAAAACAGTTTTTTATTTATTTCTATATAGAATAGTTTTTGAGTAATCGGCAAAAATGTCGAAAAAAATACCGTTCCCCCCCCCCCCCCCCCCCTTATCTCCGAAGTTTACCAATCGAAAAATCTGAAACAATTATGGTCAATAGAGGTTTATGTATATTTTACAGGAAAAATAAAAGCAACGCGAAAATTATTTTAGTTTGATTAAAAAAGGGGGAAAATCGGGGGTTTGAAATTTCAAAGTAAGATAACTATACCGAGTGGGGTATCATATGAAAGGACTTTACTTGTGCATTCTAAAACAGTTTTTTATTTATTTCTATATGTAATAGTTTTTGATTAATCGGCCAAAATGTCGAAAAAAATACCGTTCCCCCCCCCCCCCCCCCTTAACTCCGAAGTTTACCAATCGACAAATCTGAAATAATTATGGTCAATAGAGGTTTATGTATATTTTACAGGAAAAATAAAACAAACGCTCTAAGTAGCATAGTTTTTTTTATATTAACAATAAACCTCTACAAACAAAGTTAACGATAAATAAGCAAATTAATATAATATTATCGTTTTACTTTTACTTTTGGAGTACGGAACCCTCGGTGCGCGAGTCCGACTCGCACTTGGCCGGCTTTTTTTAATGTATGTCCACCGATTACTCGAAGACGCGTGAACCGATTTGGGAAATTCTTTTTTAGTTTGAAAGGGTCCCCAGGTATCCCCATATAAATTTTATCGAAATGGGTTGAGTGGTTTTTAAAACATCAACAATAAATTATACACTTTGTATAGTGTGTGTGTGTGTGTGTGTGTGTGTGTGTGTGTAATGTAGTAAAGTGGGAGTTTGAAGTCGGTTGTTTAAAAAGATTTTTTATTAATATATTAATTTATTTATTAAAAATTCGTAGTTCGTTACCTGACCCGTAGCCTCCCGCTACGAATAGGCTACGGAGCTGTAGAGGCAACCGCTACGCAACAAATAATAATAGTCTGCGAAATTAAATTTTAAAATGTATGTATGCATGATTTGTTGTCAATTACAGATTTGTACTAAGTACCTACGTAATAATAATTGAAACTATTCTGTTGGAAACACCAGTTTCATGGCCCTTTTAGCAAAACGTAAATTGAAAAAATAATCTTTATAGAGAATCTGAGACATTTATAATTTACGAATCTCTGAATTGTATGAAACAAATTCGTATCGGTCTATTTGTGCGCTTGGTTTTTCTAAACTACGTAACGGATTCTGTTTGGTTTTCCCCATCACTTTAAGAATTTTATTCTGCTTGTCATCTACATGCATTTACAGAAAGTTGAGAAAAATCAACTAGACTTCGACTTCCTTATATGGAGGCCAGGGTTTGAGTCCCAGGCATTTCTAAGTTTTCGGAGTTATGTGCGATTTAACCTTAACCCATTAAAAATATTACTCGCTCATTTAAATATAACTTGAAGGAAAACATCATTTCATACATACATGCCCAATAGTGGACTGGCAATTGGGTATTTGACTGTTGTCAAAATGTTGATATTTATTATTTATAATCGAAAACGTAACATGTAAGAATAACATTTGTAAAAACAGAAAATAAATTGGTCAAAAAACAAATAAGTTATAAGCTGTTTTACCATGGTTTTATTACGACTGTATTTGTCTCTTTCTACGAGTAAAACGAAAGGAGGTTGGCGAATTTTGACCCAATATTTTTAAAAACCGTTCAAATTCAGAAATAATTTAATTTTAACTAATATTTTTCAGAGTATTTTTCTGTGTAAACCCGATATTTACGGGTTACGAAACAAACCCCCGATTTTCCCCCTTTTTAGGGTTCCGTACCCAAAGGGTACCAACGGGACCCTATTACTAAGCCTACGCTGTCCATCCGTCCGTCCGTCCGTCCGTCTGTCAGCGGGCTGTATCTCGTAAACCGTAATAGATAGACAGATGAAATTTTCACATATTATGTATTTCTATTGCCGCTATAACAACAAATAATAAAAATTAAATTAAATTAAAAAAATTAAATTAAAATATTTCCATGGGTACATGAAAATATTTTAATTTTTTTTTAACGGAACCCTAAAAGAGCGAGGCCCGACTCGCACTTGGCCGATTTTTTTAATAAAACTAAAAATAATTTTCGATTTTTCTTTATTCCAATGATGTTGGGCCACTATTAACCACAACTATGCCAAATTTCATGTCGATAGCTTTAATAGTTACTGAAATAATCGACTGTGACAGACGGACGGACGGACGTACGGAGAAAGTCTCACCATAAGGGTTCCATTTTTACCATTTTGGTACGGAACCCTAATATTTATTATAAAACGTTATTTTAAATAAATAAAAAAATTTCAGACAAATACCCAATGGGTTGGTATGGTGATGACAGTGTTATCTATAATCTTAATATATATAAATTACGTATCACATTGTTTGTCCGCGATGGACTCCTAAACTACTTAACCGATTTTGATCAAACTTCGTAACTGTAAAAGTCTCACCATAAGGGTTCCATTTTTACCATTTTGGTACGGAACCCTAATATTTATTATAAAACGTTATTTTAAATAAATAAAAAAATTTCAGACAAATACCCAATGGGTTGGTATGGTGATGACAGTGTTATCTATAATCTTAATATATATAAATTACGTATCACATTGTTTGTCCGCGATGGACTCCTAAACTACTTAACCGATTTTGATCAAACTTCGTAACTATCTGTAATTTGGTCCAACTTGAAAGATAGGATAGTTTTTTTTTGGATTAGGATAGTTTATTTCTTTTATTTATATAGATAAGGTGGCGGTACGAAGTTCGCCGGGTCAGCTAGTTTAATATAAAAAGTTCTTTTTAAAAAAGCTACTTTAAACTCCCGCGCCACTGCAAAGTATATAAGTTATTGTTGATTTTTTAAAAACCGCTCGACCGATTTCGATAAAATTTAAATGGGACCACTTCAGAAGAACAAAACAACAAAGAATTTTTGAAACAAAAAGAATTTTCCAAATCGTTTCAGGCGTCTTCGAGTAATTGGTGAACATGCATTTAAAAAAAATAAAAAAAGATTCCGACGAATTCAGAACCTCCTCCTTTTTTGAAGTCGGTTAAAAACAGACAAAATACAAATAAATAAATAGTATTGGATTGAGGAACGACTACAAGTAATTTTCAAACTTAACCCTGATTGGGCAACCTTTGAATAGATACAAAACCATCAGAGGTTCTCGCTCAATTTCCTTCTTGTGGAAAATCGTACGTCTGGACGCCTATCTCAAATAGATAGGGTGATTTTCATGACAGACGCAGACAAATTGCGTCGGAATTTACCAATAAATTGCTTCGGTAAGTTCGTGTATTGGCAACAAAACATTTATGTGGTAAAAAAAATCTATCCCACATAGAAGAGATTCAAGAAAATAACATGTCGATAGGGTCGCTTACCCGTGGTCCCAATGGGTCGACCCATCAATGGGACCACGTGTAAATAAAATTACCCGTAGAACCATGACGCTAAAGTAATAGATAGTGGAATAGATTCGCAAATTCTTCTTAAACCTCCTTCTTTTATAAAAAATTGTAATTAGCACTGTGGTCGCGGAAAAGCGAAAAAGTGGACGAACACGTATTTAATGTATAGGAAAAATAAATTATGTGCATAAAAATATTATTATTGACGTGACAACGTCTTATAAATTGGTTTGCCGGGTGACACTTCAAGAAACTGCGTTACGCTCCGCTCACGTTATGCGCTCACAATGAGAGCGAGTGAGAGCCACTCGGGCATGGTTAGCCCGCCTAAGAGCGAGAGAGACAGACATAAAAAGTGAAAGGCACGCGTCCCTTGCACTCGAGCACAGTTAGCCCGCCTAAGAGCGAGAGAGACAGAGCGAGAGAGAGAGAGTGAGAGAGATAGGCATACACACCGGTTCATGTCTTGCGCTTCTATTTCGGTTGTCACGTAAAACTTTTGCCCGTATACCGACTTTACAGGCAACCAATTTTTATTATACAACTAACAATCAGCATAGGTACATAAAAGAATTTAACTTTAAATAAACATACAGCATGTAGCCATTCTTGGAAATCGAGTAAGTTTTTCAAGGAAAACTTTAGATTAAACCGGGATTGCATCTCATTTTCTTACGTTTTCCGATAAGGTAAACAAGCTCGTACCAATCTTTGATCCACTTTATTTTGAATAACTGTGCCTTGGCCCTTGCATGTATGTACCTATGTATGTATTTAATATTTTCCTGTTAAGAAGTGCAAGTAATACCCGATTAACTAACGTAAATCGGTTATAAACACTCATTTTAAAATACATTTGGGCTTCGAACACCTATTTAAAAATACGTATTTACTTTCTACACGTATTTAAAAATACATGTAGGAAGTAAATAGGTGTTCGAAGCCCCAATGTATTTTAAAATGAGTGTTTATAAAAATGAACGTTTTAAATCTTCTGAGAACACATTTCAACTAAATAAACTTTTTGTTTCAACAAAACAAAAAGTACCACTAGAGAGTGCAGACTTTACGGGAATTAGGTTACGGACATGTGTGGAATCGAGTTTTTACTTTTTGTTAATTAAAATAGTTCGAAGCGTACAACAGACGGTAACGTTTTTTTAAAATTCGCTTGTAATCCTGTTCACCGGAGCTGCATTTGTAGAAGTTATTTTTGGATTCCGCAAACAAGAGATATTTGGCGATTACGTTACATAACGAATAAACCACTTTTATTACTGCAGGTTATTCATTTATTTATTGTTGTCAACAAAAGAAATGACAAAAAAAATGGTGGGCGAAAAAACATTTCTCTCTATAAAAATACTCTGCTTACTTTGCTAGCGTAATGGCTTGGACATTGGCATCCAACTCTAAAAACTACCATTCATTTTTTCTAACCACCCAGAAATACTTGCACCCAGAAATCCTAACCGCGTTGGTTTAGGCTTTACTACCATAGACGAATTATATTTACTACCGTAAGTTTATTACCGAAGACAGTCGACAGACATAATAACTGGTAAGTGATGAAAAATACTACAGTTCATGTTTTATTATTTTGTCCAAGAGAATGTAGTCATTATTCATACTGACAGGGAAAAGGGATATACTAACCGGGAAAAGTGATTGAACATGCAGTTTTACTTACATTGCCCCTATTATTTCAACTCTTAACTTACTCAAGTATTTCGCATACAACATAATACAATGTTATAGAAATTAATTATAATGTTCAAAATGTATCAGTTTTTCTGCAACAAAATTTTAATAGGCGCAATTTAGCCTTTAAGTTGGTTAATTAATTAAGATTATGTACGTAAGTGTTTAACTTACGTTCTATGTAATAATTTATGTTAATAAAGAATTTAAAAAATCAAGAATTAATCACTTACATTGCCCATTTGATATGGGCGTAATGTAGATATTATATAGACCTATCTATTTATACTATATAATAGTTATATATCTATTATATAGTCTATAGTAACCACATGTCTATTTACGAATGTTCCATCGTAGGGATAAACTACTGAGCCAATTTCGGTGAATGAGGTGTCAATTTACCTTATTATGATACCGTATTGTGACATAGGAGACAATGTCTTCACATTGTAAGGGAATCAATAAAACATGTAATGTAAATAAAGTGAGTCTTGCTTATCCCAACACTAAAGTCTTATGAATACCAATGAACAGAACCAGGGTGATAGCGTCTAGAAACACCTGCGAAGAATTTAGTATTCCTGCCGCTAGCGAGCGCACCTGAGCTTATGCATAGTGAAATATATAGTTTGAGATTTTATACATTTTTTTCAGGTATTTTTTTTGAGTTTACCGGGGATCCAAGAGCTACCTTGGCTGAAGAATTAGTTTGGTCATTGAAAGGGGCAATGCTGCCAGCATCTTGGGTACTATGCCGCGCGACGTTGACATTGATGTGATTTTAAATTTTCAATATCTGATGTTTCGGGACCGCCCGACTTACCGAGGTATCGGAAATTTATAAATGATGGCGAAATTTACCTTCGTATTCTAATGATATTGTAAGGGGTTTTGCATTGCCTGAAAACACGGATAAAACGACCTTTTCTAAAAATGAAAACTAGCTAGATCGATTTATCGCCCCCGAAACCCCCTGCATACCAAATTTCATGAAAATCGTTGGAACCGTTTCCGAGATTCAGATTATATATATATACAAGAATTGCTCGTTTAAAGGTATGAGATAGATTAAATAGGTATCACTTGCTTTAACGATGAAGGGTTTTCCTTCGTGAAGAAACGTGTATGCCAGAGAGTCCTGTATTGTGGTGTGCGAAGTCTGCCAAGTTCAGTCTGCCAAGGTCAGCGTGGTGGACTATACCTATTAGATTATGTAGTTTTAATTTTAGATGTAATTTAATATTAACTGTTAATTATTTTACATCCTTGTTTTCTGGGATTTTATTTTATTTTTTATCATAAACATCCTGAGCGAAAGTGAGGATGGATGAATGGATGTTTGTTACTCCTTCACGCCACAACTACTCAACCGATTTGACTGAAACTTGCAATAGTGATAGCTCATACCTAGGATTAACACGTAGGCTACATTGTATCCCGGAAAATTAAGGAGATCCCGCGGGAATTAAAAACCTTAATCCACGCAGATGAAGTCGCGGGCATCATCTAATAGTATTATATGGGTGAAGACCCTTACAGTGTGCGGCAGGGCTAACGCTCGCACAGGCTCACTGAATGTTAAGATTAATGGCGATGTCCGAACGCATTAATCAATCTACAAATTGTCCCGGTGAAATTATCCCTAACCTGACAGCTAATTTGTCAGCGCTACACTGGAAAATATATTCGGTTTTTGCGCGTCAACATAATATCTTTAATGGGTACATTATCGTTCAGATACTTAGATCGGCCATACTTCATCTTGAGAATAATTTTTCTTTTACCATGTTTTTCAATGAATCAGCTTTCCGATCCGGTGGTAGATTCTTGACATGTCTAGGGCAAAATTTGGCCTACATGAAATTAATAAATTTGAATCTGCGGGCATGTCGGTTAAGACAACGACGACACGATAAAACCTTTATTAGGGTACCGTACCAAAATGGTAAAAATGGAACCCTTGTGGTGAGACTTCCTCCGTCCGTCCGGCCACCTGTCACAGTCGATTATTTCAGTAACTATAAAAGCTATCGACATGAAATTTGAAACAGTTGTGTATGATAGTGGCCCAACTACATTGGAATAAAAAAAAAACAAAAAATATTTAGTTTAATTAAAAAAGGGGGGAAATCGGGAGTTTGAAATTTCAAAGTAAGATAACTATACCGAGTGGGGTATCATATGAAATGACTTTACCTGTATATTCTAAAACAGATTTTTATTTATTTTTAAATATAACGGTTTTTGATTAATCGGGCAAAATGTCGAAAAAAATAGCGTCCTCTCCCCCCCTTATCTCCGAAGTTTACCAATCTAAAAATCAGAAATCATTGTGGTCAATAGAAGTTTATGTATATTTTACAGGAAAAATAAAACCAACGCTCTAACTAGCATAGTTTTTTTGATATTAACAATAAACCTCTACAAACAAAGTTAACGATGAATAAGCAAATTAGTATAATATGATCGTTTTACTTTTACTTTTGGGGTACGGAACCATCGGTGCGCAAGTCCGACTCGCACTTGGCCTGTTTTTTTTTCTTTTAACATTTTTTTCAATGAAACAGCTTTCCAAACCGGTGGTAGATTCTTGACATGTCATAAGGGCCAAAATTTGGCCTACATGAAATGAATTTTGAATCTGTGGACAACGACGACACGATAAAACCTTTATTTTTCCATAAGCCAAACATAAATTGAGATAGCGAACGTTATTCCCGATAAGCGCATTAAAGGACCTCTGAGTAAAATCTGTTTTGGCTGCCTTCCAAACTTTTGTTGGACATTAAAGGAAAAGCCGGACTTTTACAGAAAAATGCTTTTAACTTAAGTATATTATTCTTATATTATTGTTATATTTAACAAACTTGCTTGAAAATACATTCTGCCGCGAACTTTTTAATTCTGTATTCTGAGTAGGTATCATCCTAAGCCTTGAATCTCCTCAACTTAATAATTTGTATAAATATAGCTCTATTGTCTTGTATTTCAGGCAAGTAATTATGTAAAAATGTATAATAATAAAAAGAAAACAGTATTTTAAAGTCTTCAAAATCGCCACTAGAAATATTTATCATCATCATCCCATAAAGGTATAAAACTATATTTAGCGCCTAGGTCTCCTCTCAGATAAAAGTTATAGGTATAGTCAACCACGCTGACCTGATTGAACTTGGCAGACTTCGCACACCACAATACAACATAAGACATAATAATAATTCATAATGTTTTCAGGACTCTCTGGCATACAGGTTTCTTCACGATGTTTTCCTTCGTCGTTAAAGAAATTGATATTATTTAATCTATTTAATCTGTCTAATACCTTTAAACGAGCAATTCTTGTATAATATATAATCTGAAACGGCTCCAACGATTTTCATGAAATTTAGTATGCAGAGGGTTTCGGGGGCGATAAATCGATCTAGCTAGGTTTCATTTTAAAAAACGTCGTTTTATCAATGTTTACAGACAATAAAAACCCCTACAATATAATAAGAATACGAAGGTAAATTTCGCCATCATCCATAAAGTTCCAAAAGCTCAGTTAGGAAATCGGGCAGTCCCGAAACCAGAGGACCCCGGTTCGAGTCCAGACGATTATTTTGCCCGTATGAATTTTATTATTATTATTTATTTTTTATTAATTTATAATTTTTTTTCTAAATATATAATTTCCAAAAAAACACGATTTACCACAAAAAAACGAGTAAATCTCGGTCACCAGTCGGTCAGGTACTATTGCTTAAAACGCACATAGCTCCGAAAAGTCACATAATTGTGCTTGGGAATTCAACCCACCGAAAGGCAGACGTGTTAACCACTAGGCTATCACCGCTTTTATACAGACTAGCTTAAGCCCGAGACTTTATTTATCACGGGATTTTTAAAAACTAATTCCACGCGGAATTAGTTTTTAAAAATCCCGTGAAAACCCGTGAATTGTAGCCTTAGATGTCACTCTATAGGTCCTCAATTACTAAACCCATGCAAAAAATCATGTCAATCTGTTGCTCCGTAGCTGCGTGATTGAAGGACAAGCCAACAAACAATCACAGTTACGCATTTATGATATTGGTAGGCATATATCATACTTCAATGTAACAAACAATAAAAATCCCCGGAAGAAAAATGCTATACGTTTCCCTCGCTTTCCTAACTATCTATCATGTGATAGGCCCCGCGGGATATAAGTGCACTTTGACCCATCTCTATCTTTTGTACGTGTCCTTTTATTTAGTTCATATCGGTGTTGAAATAGGCGTGCGTATTACAGGGTTGTTTTTTTTTTCAGGAGGGAAGTTTAAGTATCATAAATCTTTGTGATTTAATTTTATTGGTGATTTATTATTATTAATTGTTTATTTACCTACCTTTTACTACCAGATAAATTATTTATCTATGTAGGTACTCTATAAAATAAATTTTTAAAAACCGGCCAAGCGCGTGGCGGGCCATGCGCAGTGTAGGGTTCCGTAGTTGCTTTCAACTACGGAACCCTACACTAAAAGTTAATTTAATTTCAAATATTATTGCTGACCTAGGATAGTGATTTTATTTTATTTATGAATATTGAATACATTTTGAGTTCCATGGTTTAAATACTATAACATATTACAAAATATGCAACTTACACTACGTGTAATACCTAACTTCAAAAAAACGGATATAACTCTTTAACTAATGAACCCTACTTAGCCGTGATAATTTTCCTTTAAAATTCATTATATATATACTACTGCTGTGAATTTTTTCTTGTAATATTTATACAACCATTTAGCTGGCAGAGGGGGGGGGGGACACTTGACTTTAATAAAATTTAGCACTTTAAAATATCATATTTCACAAACGGATCCCTGAATTGAAAAATGGTGTTCACACACCCACAATATTTTTGAAAGACCTATTCAACGACACCCCACACTATGGGATAGACGAGAAAAAAAAATTCATCCCCACTTTACATGTAGGGGAGGCTATCTGTCAAGTTCGTTGTCACGAACCTTAAAAATGACATTGGGTAAGGGATTGTATCTATGGGCTTATCTACTGAAGGAGACTCGTACTTTGTCCTCCCTATGTTTCGGGAAAACGGGCATAATTCTCGCAAAATAAAGAAATATAACTTTCATAAACTGGATAAATACCTATACTTATTTATTTAGTTTATAATAATTAATATCATTAATTAAAGACGAGCATCTGAATATTTTAAATAAATAAATTAAGTTCTAATGTTCTAGACAATCTTCCGCCTGCTTCACTTGATGGTACAGAACTTCACTATTGCTTCTATACTCCTTCTTGGTGACGTCATCCTCTGCTTGGAACTGGTATCCTCTTGACAGGTAATGGAACAGCGCTATCGATGTGAACATCAGACCGGTGTATATGAAGGATTGAGTTTCCTGTAAAGGAAAAAGAAAAGTTTGTACTCATATAAAAAAAACTACTGATATTATAATTGCGAAAAATGGGGATGGGTGGGTGGGTGTTTGTTATTCCTTCACGCCACAATGAATTTGTACGTTTTGGCCGAAATTTGGAATGGAGATAGCTCATAGCCAGGAGTAATATATAGGCTATTTTATCCCGGAAAATTAAAGAGTTCCCGCGGGAATTGAAAACGATCTTGATCGACGCGAAAGGCGCGGACATCATCTATTAAAAATTTGCCCGTTGACATGGTGAGCAGCCATGCTGTCATGGCGGCTTTCATGCTGCCCGGCGCCTCCTTGAACTCATTACCCGTTACCGCAATATCTTCCCAGGTGCAATCGACATACCTGTTGATAACGAGCGAAGACACGCGTGACAATAATGATCAGAACGTTGCCCGCCGCCTCGGTGAGCAGCCACACGGCTGTCATGACGGCTTTCATGCTGCTCGGCGCCTCTTTGAAAGAGAACTCGTTTCCAGTAACCGCGAACAACACCTGCAGTCAGATTGTGTATTAAGCTGCATCAATCGTAATCACTGCATCAATTCAAATTATGGTTTTCGCAGCACGTATCATTGATACAGTCTCTATAGGATTACTTTTCTTGAAAAATCTGGTATTAAACAACGTTTTCAAGAAAAGCAAAGAAATCTTAATTCTAAACACTATAGTTTGTATGAAATATGCCAAGCTTACTTTACTTATATTTATTCCAAAGGTACACTTATTACTTATGTAAGAGTTTTCAAGTGAGATGCGTAGGCATCGCCGGTTTTATCGACTGTCGATCATGATCCTTAAGAGCATGCGACGTTATAATTATGATTTACGATATACGATCGCTCATCGCCCTCCTGCATCGACACGTGTATAAAATAAAAGGTTTGCGATATACTTTAGAAAATTATCGAAAATGGAATAGAAGCTCTTATTGCTTTCTAGAGCGAAAATTGTAGCCGGGGGAGATATATACGATAACGAAATGACAATCGAAAACGTTCAGAAACATTTTATCGACACGGAAAGGTCAATTTTTGTGGTTCATCATTCAAATGCAGCCATGGCCTAAGCTTAAACTCTGTTACTTTTTAATACATAAATTACATTAACGAAGTTCAAACATCATTTATATCCAGCAGCGAATGTCTATCGGTTGCGATGATGATGATGATGATGATGATGAACAAAGTTCACGCATAAAATTAACATCTATGAGGATACTATCATCTCATTAATGAAAGGGATAACGACCCGCAGAATTGAGGAATACGACTCAGAGATAAATTACATTCTATACATAAAAGTTGTTATTATATCAGTAACTTAAGCTTCTAATACTGTGCCAAAAGTAACCAAATGGAAGCGTACAAGACATTTATCTACGGAATGGCATCTTAACATGGCATTATGGGAGCGGGTAATGTGTAGCGGGATTACACTTGTATGCTGGTTAGCAAAGAGTTACTTGGAGACACACTGGGACACATATTGAGACAGACTTTTATTGCATACAACTTAGACATAGGAGGGACTAAATTAAAAAATAAGAATAGATCTTTGTGTTTAACTATTTAATTTATAGACTAGCGCTTGACTGCAATCTCACCTGATGGTAAGTGAAGATGCAACCTAAGATGGCGCGCGCTTACATAGAAGATGTCTATTCACTCTTGATTTAAGGGTACCCAAGTTATAGTCAGTTGGAAAAACGGAAGCCGGAAGGGCATTCTAAATTTTAGCGGTGCGTATTAGGAACGAGGAAGCAAAGCGCTTAGTGCGGGATCGTGGAATTTCGACCACGTAGCGGTGCAGATTCGAGCGATGCCTTGCGGTTCGATGGTAGAAGGGTGATGGAGGAACTAAATCGAATACCTAATACTAATCGAATAGTATCTTCTTCTTACAATGTTTTTATGTTAAAACGGCAACCGTGATATACCAGTATAAGCAGAATTTTTGTCCGGTTGTAGTTACAATATATCCACAGGTATCGGTCTTACGCGGCCTGTATCCAACGGCTCCCCGCATCTCGTCTGATGTCCTAGTGGGGGTCAAACACTGTGCTTTTCGGTGCAGAGTCATCACTTCAGCTCCTTGGGACCCCAACGACCCCAGTTCTTCGAACTATGTGCCCCGCCCATTTCCACATCAGCTTCGCGTAACTTTGGTTCTCCTATGGATCTCCTCATTTCTGATTCGATCTCGCAGGGATACTCCGAGATAACTCTCTCCATCGCCCGCTGAGTGACACTGAGCCTTCTCATGAGGTCAACGACCATGTATCGTAAATAAAATATAGGTAATATCGTTTTATATAGAATAATAGTAATTATTAGAATAAAGTTTAAAAATTTAAGGAAAATGTGCAAGTCTAAAAAAGCATTCCTATGTAATAGGGCAATTCAGCGAACTTTAGCCAAAATTGTGTTTTGTACGATCTAGGTACTGCTGAAGCTGAGCCAAATGGAACATTTATATAAGGACCTTGAACAAACACTTAGATACCTAATTTCGGTTTCAGAAGCAAAACAGTGACAAAGTTGCATGGAAGAAATTGGATTTTTTTTATGTATATCCATGAAAATTGGTATTTAGACTTTCCTACACCCGCATTTGGTATGGCTCGTCGCAAGCGGCGGTTTGTAGATACTTAGGCCGAGTGCTTTGAACTTTTGATAAACAGCTGATCGCGCGCGTTTTTACATCGCTGTTTTGTGTTAAATATTGACATTTCTTGTTATTTTTCAATCAAAATCATGTTGAGGTTACATACTCGATTCTTTATAGAAATTAATTTAAAAAAATATTAACAAAATGACGAAAAGACCGACGAAAAATTCCAAACCGAGCGACACGGAATCATGTGCTGAATCCCTTTAGTTTCAGTTTCGGTTTCAGTTTTCGTTAGAGTGTCCCTTATACCCTGTATAATAGTAAAGGGCCATTGAGATGGAGATAGTTTCTCGACCCGAAGATACGAAATATACTACTATCGAAAGAATATAAAAAAGTTTCTTCGTCTAAACATTTAAACTTTTCGCTCTTTCACTTTGGCGACAATTGCCTCGCAATGGAATATTGATTGTGTTGTGTAAACAGAAGTTCAAAGCGATAATCGTGTTTCGAGGTTTTATGCTAGTTACTACCATGAGTACAGCGCGCGAGGGCGTTTTATTTATATCTGCTCTTCTAAAAAAAAATCGGCCAAGTGCAAGTCGGGCCTCGCTCTTTTAGGGTTCAGTACATAATTATGACCAAATCACTTTTTTAAAACTAGATAGATACCTATTCAGATATCTTAGTTCTTCGATAGACTAAATTAGCATATTATAGGGAAAAATGCTCGTTTGCTTTGGTCACAATTTTGAAGACCCCCCATTTCTTCATTTTTGAAGTTAAAAAATAATAAAAAATATATTTGAACTCCAATTAATGAACTCTAGACTTTTTCATGTATGGGAGCCCCTTTATTTCTTAATTTTATTTTATTTTTATTATTTGTTGTTATAGCGGCAATAGAAATACACACTCTGTGAAAATTTCAACTGTCTACCTATTACGGCTTACGAGATACAGCCCGCTGACAGACGGACGGACGGACGGACGGACAGACGGACAGCGGAGGCTTAGTAATAGGGTCCCGTTAGCACCCTTTGGGTACGGAACCCTAACCCTAAAAAAGATGTTGGGTAAAAAAATAGATAGAGAAGAAAAAACAATTTTAGAGCATCTTACACGTTGTGCCTTGAATTACAATTGGAAGATGAATAATAAACTTATTATTACGGCATGACACAAATTTTTTTGTGTCATTTTTGAGAACCATCCCCTAGTAATCACTAAATTCGAATGACAAATCTCGCACTCAAAACGGTTCAAACTTCAAACCGATTTGTACGATACTCGCATGAACTTGAAAAAATGTCATGGGAGATCGTGTTCACAAGTTGAGATTTTCGTAAGCAAGAATCTTCTAACTATTAATAAAGAAATATTAAGTATTGACTGGGAACAGGTTTTCGTGGACAAGTCTGCCAGCTGTGCAGTCGATTCGTTTTATGAAGTAATCTACGGATTCATACGGAAACATATTCCCGCTAAAACTGTAAAAACCAAGCAGTTTCCAGTTTGGTTCAATTCTTCTTTAATTAAAATATTTAAAGACAAACAAACGGCCTAGACTAAGTGGAAAAAATATAACAACATATCTGACTATGAGACATTTAGTGTAATAAGACTACGATTTAAAACCGAATCGAAAAATCGCTTTAAAGAATACATGAACCTAGTTGAGGACAACATCAAAATTAATGTAAAATATTTTTGGCTCTATATTTCAAATAGGAAAAAAGGCCAGCACATACCAGGAAACGTGTTTTATAAAAATAATACGGCTAGCAGTTCCTCCGAGGTATGTAACTTATTTTCAAATTTCTTTCATTCTGTATTTATGCCATCAGATCTCACGGATAGTTTTGATATAGACGACTGTGTGCATGATGAAAATACGGTATGTGACGTTATTAGTCATGTTGTTATTACTGTCGAAAATGTAAAAAAAGCCTTACAGAAGTTAGACGTTGCCAAAGGCTCAGGACTGGATGATATCCCACCTATATTTTTTAAATCAACTGCTGCTACTATATGTAAGCCACTTAAACTCCTATACAGTCTGTGCCTTCAGCAAGGGACATTTCCAAGTAAGTGGAAAATGGCACGTATAGTCCCAGTGCACAAAGGAGGTTCAAAGAGAGACGTGGAAAACTACCGACCAATCTCTATCCTACCCGTGCTCTCTAAACTTTTTGAAAGTTTGGTGCACGACTCTATTTATCCTCTTCTACATCAAAACATCCTTGCGCAACAGCACGGATTTGTGCAGAGACGTTCAACGGTTACTAATCTTCTTGTATTCACTTCACACTTATTTGAAAATTTGGATAATAATAAACAAACTGATAGCATTTACACCGACTTCCAAAAAGCTTTCGATAGGGTTGATCATAAACTGCTACTTGAAAAACTAGCTTACAACGGTATACGTGGGAATCTGTGGAGATGGTTCAAATCGTACATAACAAACCGTACTCAAAAAGTGGTTATTAATGGACATGACTCAGAAGTGGTCACGATAACGTCTGGTGTTCCGCAAGGGTCAATTCTTGGGCTACTTTTATTCATTTTATTTATAAACGACATTTGTAAATGTTTTAAATATAGTAATTTCCTTCTTTATGCAGATGATCTTAAAGTATACAATACTATTGAAACCCCTTCCTCCCGGACCTCGGTCACGAGTGGACGTGCAGACAGTGTAAATTTTTATTCAACATTAATTCTAAATTAAATTGTGTACAAAAATTAATCTAAAATATTAGGAGTGCATAAATGTTAAGGAGACCTATCCAATAGAAAGCAGGCCCCGCTGTAACAGCGACGCCATCATAGTTGGAGGAGGTGCAGTTAAAGTGTCAACTCGCTTACGCCGTCACTTCCGGACCTGCAAAAGTGTACCCTATCCGTATGTGAGTAAGAGGTGATAATTGCTGTACTCGAACCTTTTAGTGAGTATACGGCCGTCGACCTAGTGAAAAACTACTCTAAAATACTACCATTATAAGGGCTAATCTGCTCTGCAAACCGTCTGGATCAACGATATCTTTCTATTTTCTGTTACCCTGGTACTTTTTCTACGAACATGGCAAGCCGAGCGCCGTCACCGTCCCCCGCTACGTCCCTCGTCTCTCGTACGCTGCATCACAGTGACTCAGAACCGGCATTAAACTCGCCTACCGACAAAAATGCAAACACGTCCCGTTCGAAGCGCAAGTTTGAAGGTAAAGATGATCACGAGTCACGATCTCTTTTGGCGGAGATGCGCATGATGTTCTTGACTTTCACTAAAGAACAAGATAAAAAATTAACCAAAATCCAGGAATCGATAAATGAAATTAGAACGCAAAATGCGGAAATATTCAAAAATATAGAATTTTTATCACAGGCATATGATGAGTTTAAAATCAGATTGGACAAGTTTGAGACTGAGCGAAAAGAACAATTATCTTATATTTCTATTCTTGAGAATAAAATCGAAAACCTAGAATGGAAATCTGTGAACACTTGTGTTGAGCTTCGAAATATTTCAAAATTAAAGCAAAATGAGACTAAGAACGACCTACAGGAGATACTCTTACTTTTGGGATCTAAACTTTCTTTAAATATACAACCCTCAGACATTAAGGATATTTATAGATCCTTTACAAAATCAGAGACGCACAAGCCGATTGTTGTAGAATTTACAAGTGCCCTTATGAAAGATAATCTTATTTCGAACTTTAAAAAGTTTAATAAAATAAACACCGGCCGGAGATTCAGTACCACGAATATCGACATAGCAGGCCCCGCTCGACCTATATACCTATCTGAGCTATTAACCCGAAAGAGTAAAAGAATTTTTTTCCTGGCGCGTGATTTTGCAAAAACACACGAATATTCTTTCTGCTGGACCGCCCGTGGGCATATATACCTACGTAAAAAAGAGGGTGCTCCGCAAATACGCATAAACTCGGAAGAAGACCTATCTAAGTTAAAAGCAGGCTCTGTGTGACTAGCAACTGACGATCTGGATGCCTCTTCAAAACGTTATAATTTAATGATAAACTGTACTTACGATAGTTGCATTTTATGTAATATTTTTAAGCTATATTTATTTTGTGCCTCAAAACTACAAAATCCTCTTTTTTACACTTATTTATACAAACATACACATACAAAAAATATACTTATTCTAATACACTTCTATACAAATAACTTTATACTATACACTTTTTTATTCAAACTACCTTATACTTACAGCAACATTATGAACTTGTCAATTTATATACACCAACGTCATACCTTGTATATTAACTACGTATTGATACTTACAAAGCAATGTTTATTTGTGTCACATATGAAATATGATACAAATAAACAAAATTGTTATGTGAAATTTAAACATATATTTTTATTTTTGCGCTTGGCTTTTATAGCCGATCTTTCATTTACATATTATTTTTTACCTAATACAATACGTATATATGTATATAAATATAACTCAAACACAATACGTAGGCTTTACAAGCGTTTTGATCTGACCCATTTCATCATAAGTACCTATACTTGTCATGAGGTTCACTATAACTGTGGTTCGGAAGGTTCTAACATACCTCTTTCAGAAAATTTATGTTCTCATACCGTTCTTGCTCACTTGTACTTTTTTAATATACTCGAACATGGATGACATCTTATCAATTAATAAGGATATAGAAAAGTTCTCTCTATCGAAGTCGTACATCTGCATTCCAGAAGAAACTAATAACTATGTAAAAAATGATCACATGTTTTTTAAAATCCTACAATTAAATATTCGAAGTATTAATCGTAACTTTGGGGGTCTACTGGTTTTGTTACAAAGAATACAGTTTCAGCTAGACATTATTGTCTTGTCGGAATGTTGGCTTAGTAAGTCTCCCACAATCCCATCCCTGGACGGTTTTCAGTCATTTGCCTCTGAATATTCGAATCAAAATGAAGGTGTTATTGTTTATGTTAGGTCTAACCTTAAATGCTCACTGGAAACTATGAAAATAGCTGAAGCAAATAGTCTTATTCTTAAATTTCCCGACGATGTTGTAGTTATAGCTCTGTATCGATCACCTTCATATAAAAATATTAACATTTTTCTTAATAGTATTGATCAAGTTCTTAATCTTTTAAAGGTCTTTAAAAATATTATTATGGTTGGGGACATTAATATAAATTTACTTCCGGATAGTAATGATATAAATGCTGATTCTTACCTAAATCTTCTTGCATCTCACGGCTTGCTCCCCGGTCACCTTCTTCCTACCAGGTTGAATAACTGTCTGGACCATGTCATATTTAAATCTCCAAATTACGGGACTACTTTAGTCCTTGAGGTTGATATCACTGATCATGCACCAGTTTTATTCTTTTGTGATGCTAAAGTTAAATCGCAATCAGTAAACCGCACATCTCTTCGTATGGACATTAAAGCTATAGTTTCCAATTTGGAGCAGGCTGATTTTTCTTCGATTTTAACATCCTCCGACCCAGAATATGCTACTGATACTCTTGTTACACTAATCTCTGCTATCATAAAAAATCAATCTCACATTGCCATTATTTCTAGCAAAAAGAGGATTTTAAAACCGTGGATAACTCCTGGTCTGCTGAGATGTATTCGTCATAGAGATAATTTATTTCGAAAATCTAAAAAAGACCCAAGTAATCTGGTTCTAAATGAGACGTTTACTCGATATCGAAACTTTTGTAACAATTTATTAAAAAAATTAAAACGCGAATACGAACGTAACGAATTCCGTAAGGCTGAAAGAAATCCGGCTAAAACGTGGAAACTAGTCAAGAAAATCGCTAATATCAATGCTCTCAAGTCCAACTCTCCTGACTTGCTGAAACTGTGTACCGAGCCATCGAATTCAGTAAATAGAGTTAATGAATTTTTTGCAAAGATTGGTAAGACCCTCGCCCAAAAAATAGTCCAGCCTCCAATTGATGAATTAAAGGAGGTTTTACCTCCCATCCCGATACGGTTAAACTCAATGTCATTGCTTCCTGTAGACAACAAGGAAGTGGAACTTATTATATTTAATTTAAAGGAGAAATGTGCTGTTGGCTGGGATGGCATTCCCTCTTCCATAGTTAAAGCTGCCGCCCATACGTTGGTTCCTATCCTTACCTACATTTTTAATCTTTGTCTTACTCACGGGGTTTTCCCACGAGCCTTTAAAAAGGCCCTCGTGCACCCTATCTATAAAACTGGAGACAGGGGCAGTATCGATAACTATAGGCCCATATCGGTCCTCACTACCTTATCAAAGATTTTTGAAAAAATCTTGAACAAAAGATTAGTTAATTACTTGGCTGTAACCGACATTCTCTCTGAAAATCAATTCGGGTTCAGGGTGGGTAAATCTACTGAAGATGCTGTAGTGACGCTAACTGATCACATTGCTAGAAATTTTGACAATAAGCTTAAAACTGTGGGCATATTTCTGGATCTCTCAAAAGCCTTTGACACTGTGTCTGTCTCATTGTTATTAAATAAGCTTGAACGCATTGGCATACGAGGGATTGCTCTCGATATCTTCAAAAGTTACTTGTCCGAGCGGTCACAATGTGTTATTATAGATAGTCACACTAGTGACTCGGAATCAGTACATTTCGGAGTTCCTCAGGGTTCTGTGCTTGGACCTACATTATTTCTTATTTATGTTAATGACTTGTGTTCCCTTCGCCTATCACACTGCAAAATCATCACGTATGCCGATGATACAGCTCTAATTGTTAGCGGTAATAACTGGAATGAAGTCTGTAATCACTCTGAACTAGCCATTAAAACTGTTATGAAATGGCTAAATTGGAACCTTCTTACATTAAACTTGTCTAAAACTAAGTTTATAACCTTTGCCCCTAACACACTTACCCAAGCTCCTATCTCCTTCACAATACGTGCTCACGGATGTAATGGCTCTAATCCTACCTGTAATTGCAAAACCCTTGAACGCACCTCCTGTATCAAATACTTAGGTGTTTTGGTAGATTGCTTCTTATCTTGGAAACAACATATTGCATCAGTCTCTTCGCGCACAAGAAAATTAATGTTTGTTTTTAAGAATATAAGAAACGTAGCTGACCCCAAATGCCTTAAATCCGTTTACTATGCCCTCGCTCAATCAATCCTTTCATATTGTATAACCGCTTGGGGTGGTTCACCAAAAACGCTTATGCTACGGATTGAAAGAGCTCAGAGGGCAGTTTTAAAAGTAATGCTCGGTAAGCCCATACTCTTTCCTACTGCTGAGCTATATTCTAGTTGCCAGCTGCTCACAGTCCGGCAATTGTTCATCTTGCATACGGTGCTACGCAAACATTCTGAACTGACCTACGATCCTAACCTATTTACTATGAAGCGGAGAACTCATATGGTTTGCGCCCACAGACCTCGCCGGACCGCTGTTGCCGGTCGGCATTATTTTTATTTTGGTGGCTTAATATATAATCGAGCAAATAAAATACTAAATATATATCCGTTAACACTAGATAAATGCAAACACAAGTGTTCAGAATGGCTTCGAGCTCTCACTTATGATGAAACGGAAGTCCTTGTAAAGCTGAGTCAATAAATGTTACACTACTCCACTAACATTCACACACACACACACACACACACACACACACACACACACACACACAAACACACGTGCGCGAGCGCGTACGCCCACACACACACATACACACACACCCACACACACACACACACATACTCACTCTCACTCACACCCAAACACACTCACCTCTCACACCAATTACCTGATACCCAATACATTGCAAACACGCACATGCACTGTCAACAATCTACAACCACAATCTAACACTTTAAAATTTGTCTTTTTTCTAAATTTTCTAAATTTTATTTTATTTAACACGAGTAAGTATTTAATTTAACTTGTAATAATTACATATTATAAATCTTTTATTTAATGGACGAGGAGGGCGATGATCACCGCAACACAGTTTATACTTCTGCGGGATCATCGTTCAAATCTATACTTATAATAAAACTGTAACTGGAAGATTTCTGTACATTTAATATATTTTGAAAATTTTAATTGGGGGATGCTTGACTATCGATACTGAGCCCAAAACAGATTTTTATTTAATTTTTGTCTGTCTGTCTGTCTGTCTGTCTGTCTGTCTGTCTGTCTGTCTGTCCGCGCTTCACGCGAAAACTACTGAACGGATTTAAATGAAATTTAGTACAGCGGTAGCTGATACTCCGGGTCAACATATAGGATAGTTTTTATCCCGATAAAACATAAGGTTACTCTAGGATAGGGGATGAAACTTTTTGTTGATTTTACTCCATAATACTCCATAACTCAGTCAAATCTGAACGGATTTTAATAATTCTTTCTTTATTTGAAAGTGTGTACGACAAGAAATACAATGATCAATTTTGGTGAAGATCTGCTAGATATTATCGGAGATAGAGGACAAAACTTCTCTCGGATAGTTCCAGGTCGCTCGCATACGATATATACGTATATAGATCTTATTACATTCATACCATAGCCATATCTTGACCTGAGCTATTCATTACATACTAATTTTAGACTATATCACTGACCTCCAGGCCCTAGCTCCTCAATCCTGATGGTGCAGTGTACTGCCCACCTAAATCATGGATATTTACGAACTGTCGATTGTGAATTGATATTGTAGGTGCCAAATATTTAAAATATAATAGTGTAGTGGAGCCGTAAAAGAGGACTCAATTCTGATGCTGCTGGGTACTGCTCACCAAGGATAGGTAACAATTAGTATGAACTACTTAGGGTAGTGGCATAACGCAGCCGTAAAAAATTTCGCGTCTCCATTTTCCGTTTACTAAAATTTCCCACAGTAGCTTTGTATTCTTAGATGGCATCAATCTATTCAGCTAATTTAATTATCGCTCGGTTCGGTTTAGGAATCATCCACCTCCCTTCTCCTCCCCATGCTACAACTACTAATGGTACCAACTTCTCAATCCCGATGCTGCTGATGATAATACCCACCTAAATAGTAGGTGTTTACAAAATGTCGATAATGAATTCATATTGTAGGTACCAACCAAGTGAAGACTACAAAGTGGCATAGTGCAATCGTAAAAAATGTCTCACTCGCTTCGTTTGCGAGAATGTCGATTGTAGATTTCTTTTTAACCGACTTCGAAAAAGGAGCAGATTCTCAATTCGTCGGAATCTATTTTTTCAATTTTTTTATGTATGTTCACCGATTACTTGAAGGCGCCTGAACTGATTTGGAAAATTCTTACTTTTTTGTTTGAAAGGGTACTTCCCAGGTGGTTTTTAAATTTTACCGAAATCGGTTGAGCGGTTTTAAAAAATTAAGAAAAAAAAATATATACTTTGTTTTGTAAAAAAATTATATTAAATTATGTACTCATTTGTATATGGACTACACAGAGGCGTAGTGCGATCAAAAAACCTTCGCGCTCGCTTCGCTCGCGATAATATCAGTTTTCAGTTGCTACTGCGGGTGCCAAGTATGAACTACAAAGAAGCGTAGTGCAATCGAAAATTTTCGCGCTCGCTTCGCTCGCTAAAATGTGTCTTCTTGATTGGTATTGTAAGAACCAAGTATAACGAACCAATAAAGCAACGAAAACTGCAATATCTGGGACATATAATGCGTGGCGATAAGTACAAGTTGCTCCAACTAATAATACAGGGGAAGATACAAGGTAGGAGACCCCCTGGAAGAAGACGGACCTCTTGGCTCAAGAATCTCCGGACATGGTTCGGACTGAGTACTCGATCCTTATTCCGCGCAGTTGTGTGTAAGGTCCGAATAGCCAATATGATAGCCAACCTCCGGTAGGAGATGGCACCTCAAGAAGAAGAAGAAGAAGAACCAAGTATGAAGGAAACAGTTATGTAGTGCAGCCCTAAAGAATTTTGCGAAATGTCTGTTTTGGATTGCCAAGTATGGACAACATAGTGATGCAATGAAATTGTAAAAATTTTCGCGCTAGCTTCATTGGCGAAAATTTCTTAATTGTTGTTGTGAGTGTAATGTAACCAAGTATGCTCGCTTCGCTCGCGAAAATATCAGTTTTCAGTTGCTACTGTAGGTGCCAAGTATGAACTACAAATATGCGTAGTGCAATCGAAATTTTTTGCGCTCGCTTCGCTCGCGTAAATGTCGATTGTAGATTGCTTTTGTCTATACCAATTAGTATGGACTACACAGAAGCGTAGTGTGATCAAAATATTTTCGCGCTCGCTTCACTCGCGAAAATTTTGGTTTTCGCTAATGTAGGTGCCAAGTTTAAACTAAAAAGGAGCGTAGTGCAATCTAAAATTTTTGCGCTCGCTTTGCTCGCGAAATTGTGTCTTTTCTTGATTGGTATTGTAAGAACAAAGTATGAAGGACACAGTTAAGTAGTGCAGCCCTAAAAAATTGCGAATATGTCCGTTTTGGATTGCCAAGTATGTGACTTGCCAAGACTACGTAGTGATGCAATGTAATTGTAAAAAATTTCGCGCTCGCTTCGCTCGCGAAAATGTATTTTCTTCATTGTTGTTGTAAGTGTAAACCAAGTATGGAGTACATAGTAAAGTAGTGCAGTCCTAAAAAATTTCACGCTCGCTTCGCTCGCGAAAATGTTTCTTCTTCATTATCGTTGTGAGTGTAAACCAAGTATGGAGTACATAGTTAAGTAGTGCGTTCCTAAAAAATTTCGCGCTCGCTTCGCTCGCGAAAATATCACTTTTCAGTTGCTATTGTAGGTGCCAAATATGAACTACTAATAAGCGTAGGGCAATCGAAAATTTTTGCGCTCGCTTCGCTCGCGAAAATGTCGTTTGTAGTTTGCATTTGTCTATACCAATTAGTATGGACTACACAGAGGCGTAGTGCGATCAAAATATTTTTGCGCTCGCGAAAATTTCGGTTTTCGCTTGCTAATGTAGGTGCCAAGTAGAAACTAAAAAGGAGCGTAGTGCAATCTAAAATTTTTGCGCTCGCTTTGCTCGCGAAATTGTGTCTTTTCTTGATTGGTATTGTAACCAAGTATGAAGAACACAGTTAAGTAGTGCATTCCTAAAAATTTGCGAAAATGTCCGTTTTCGATTGCCAATTGTGGACTACGTAGTGATGCAACGTAATTGTAAAAAAAACGCGCTCGCTTCGCTCGCGGAAATGTCTTTTCTTCATTGTTGTTGTGAGTGTAAACCAAGTATGGAGTACATAGTTAAGTAGTGCATTCCTAAAAAATTTCGCGCTCGCTTCGCTCGCGACAGCGTCGGTTTTGTGTTGCTTATGTAGGTGCCAAGTATGGACTACATAGTGGCGTAGTGCAATCGTAAAAAATGTCGCACTCGCTTTACTAGCGATAATGTCGATTATAGATTGCTTTTGTCTATACCAATTAGTATGGATTACACAGAAGCATACTTAATGCGATCAAAAAATCTTTGCGCTCGCTTCTCTCGCGAAAATATCAGTTTTCAGTTGCTACTGTAGGTGCTAAGTATGAACTACAAATAAGCGTAGAGCAATCGAAAATTTTTGCGCTCGCTTCGCTCGCGAAATGTGTCTCTCTTAATTGATACTTTTTAGAACCAAGTATGAATGACACAGTTATGTTGTGCAGCCCTAAAAATTTTGCGAAATGTCCGTTTTGGACTACATAGTGATGCAATGAAATCTTAAAAATTTTCGCGCTCGCTTCGTTGGCGAAAATGTCTTTTCTTAATTGTTGTTGTGAGTGTAAACCAAGTATGGAGTACATAGTTAAGTAGTGCAGTTCTGAAAATTTCGCGCTTGCTTCGCTCGATAACGTCGCTTTTGTGTTGCTTATGTAGGTGCCAAGTATGGACTATATGGTGGCGTAGTGCAATCCTTAAAATGTCGCACTGGCTTTACTAGCGATAATGTCGATTATAGATTGCTTTTGTAGATACCAATTAGTATGGGCTACACAGAGGCGTAGTGCGATCAAAAAATTTTCGCACTCGCTTCGCTCACGAAAATTTCGGTTTTCAGTTGCTACTGTAGATGCCAAGTATAAACTAAAAAGAAGCGTAGTGCAATCGAAAATTCTCGCCTGCATCACTGGACTGTAGTCCAGTGATGCAGGCGAGAATGAAGACCAGTTGCCAATCAATCATTGAAGACCGGTTACCAACTCCTCAATCCTGATTCCTGATGCTGCTGGTCCTGCCTAAATTGTGGGTATTTACAAAATTTCCATTTTGAATTGATATTGTAGGTTTGCAGGTACCAAGTAGGTACAGAATATTATATAGTGGCGTAGTACAATCGTAAAAACCTCACGATTAACATAAAACAATTCTTTTTTATTACTTTTTCCACGCGGACGAAGTCGCGGGCATCAGCTAGTCTGTTATAAAAACATTTGTAATTTTGGGAAAAATAAACGATTATTATTATTATTATTATTACCTGACGATCATGTCCGACTTCAAGCCGATTTAAATAGATTTTTTGAATATTGTAGGATAAATAAGCTTAGTCTAAGTTTAAATAAATGTAAATATATCACATTTACTAAGAAAACCACTATTAGCAATTTTACGTACTCACTTAACAATATTAGTCTGGAGAGAGTTGATAATATTAAAGATCTAGGGGTGACATTAGATTGTAAACTTCATTTAGATATACATGTAAAAAATATCATTAATAAAGCTTTTAAAATGTATGGTTTTGTAGTAAGAGCGAGTGATAATTTCAAGAGAGCCTCTACATACATTCACTTATATAAGTCGATAGTACGTCCACAACTTGAATATGCTGTTTGTGTCTGGAATCCATACTATGACAAATATGTAAAAAGCCTCGAAAATGTCCAAAAAAAGTTCTTGCGTTGTATGCATTATAAATGTACACGAAGTCGACTGCCTTATGACCAACTTCTTGAAAAATATAACCTGCTCGACTTAAAGTCCAGGCGTAAACAACTAGAAGCCATGTTCTTGTATGATCTGTGTCACAATAAGTACGACTGCATTGCCTTAACGCGCAAGCTCTGCTACCGTGTGCCGTCTAAAACTCCCATGCGTAGTTGCCGAACACACCAACTGTTCGCTACCACCAAATGCCGCACGAATGCAGGAAAGCGCTCACCTCTGCTCAGAATGACACAGACATACAATGAGCGCTTTGGCAATATTGATATTTTTGCTACTCGTGTAGGAGGTTTCAAGAGGTTGGTCATAGGCAACCTTAAATTAAAAAAAACTTATTAAGATTTAGTTACAAGCATATTTTTTATTACTATCTATTATTATTATTTTTTTTATTAGTTTTTTTTTGTTTTAAATTTTTTTCTTTCTAAATTGGCACTTGTATTTTTAAATTTCGTATTATTATTGTTATATTTACTTCTGCATTGCCCTCATCATACTGTATATACCTTTTGTTAATTCGTGGACACCGGTGTGGGTTTAGCTCTAGATAATATTTCATAAGTTTTACTGTAAACTAGAATGTTTAAGTGCTAGACTGTTTGATGTCCCGTGAATAATAAATAAATAAATAACTATAATTTCGCTGCGTAAACAGACGCAAGAAAGGTGAGAATTTTTTCTTACCTGTATGTGATCATTTGATACGATAATGTTATGGCGATTATTGCTTGCGATAGTAAGGTACGATTTCCGCGGTAGCCTTGGCGTGCGAGATATTGCAGACAAAATGCAAGAGCACTTACTGGGCCGTCCTCAAAACTATGTGGGTCACAGGTGCCTAAATATGCCCGTCCCTGGACAGCGGTCCCGAGGCCGGCCAAAGAAACGGTGGATTGACATAGCACAGGCAGATGCACGTGCCAACGGTCTTCGTAAAGAGGATGCTCTAACTCGTGCAAAGTGGAGGAAACTTATTAGCAGGAAAGCGGACCCTGGCGTATGCCGGGACAAACGCTAGGAAGAAGAAGATAGTAAGGTACGATTTCTCGAACCAAAACGTGCGAGAAACTATATGAATTGCTCACCTCAGCTACAGACATAATGAGGAACTGAGGCAGCAGCAACGCCATCGTTATGGAGTTTGGCTCCGTTATCACTATGACCCGCACTTGCTGAAAATTAATTAATTATAATTGAAATCTCGCTTTATGTTATAACAGGACGATAATTAAAATCTGGATATCCCATGGACTTAATATATTTACTACCGTAAGAAGACAGGTACCAGTGAGGAGGGAAAAAGTCTCTTACGGCAATACCTAAAGGTAGCGATACCTAATAAAGGAAAGCGAATGTGCCCCTCTAGCCAAGTTACACTTCGTGGTATCGTTTCTCTTTCTACGATCGTTGAAGTTTTGGCTAGGCCAAGACTAGATGGCGCTACAGCTGATCAAAGACAGAAGTGTATTGATAATATTTCGCGGCATTTTGTATTATAAACGTTTTAAATACTAAAAAAAACAATACAAAATGCCGCGAAGTATTATCAATACACTTCTGTTTTTGATCAGCTGTAGCGCCATCTAGTCTTGGCCTAGCCAAAACTTCAAGTGACAACGATCATAGAAAGAGAAACGATACCACGAAGTGTGACTTGGCTAGAGGGGCTAATATCGCTATAACCTATTTCAAAGACAAATTCGTCACAATTCGTCACTTTGGTCACGCCAAAATGAATGCTATGGGCTTTATTATAAGTAGGTACTAACTATATTCCTGTATACATCACGAGAAGTTTGATAAATTAAAATCGGTTATAGTTCCTGCAATTCACGAGGGCGACTGAGTTATAATGGTTGTGTGTGTGTGTCGTATCTGTATAAGTGTGAGCGAGCGCAATGCTCGCGCCTGCCCGCTCCCACCTAGGCTTTGACAGGCACGCACACTTATGCAATGTGCATGTACACGAAGTAACCACGAGTAAAGCTCACTCGCCTTCGTGAATTGCAAAAACTGTATGCGTTTTGCGGCTGTCAGGGGGTCTACTTACCATTAGGGTAGTAAATATATTGTCTATGGGATATCCACAAAACAAATTGACATACTTAATTTATGCGTACGTAATTGACATACGTAGTTTACTAGATATAATTAACATTGAAAAGTACTTATTGTAATAGTTAATTAGGTCTCAGAATACAGAACATTCTGAAAGGTACCTAGTTTATATTCCAGCTTGGTTATTAAAATATTGCATTTAAGTAGTTAAATTGCCGCTGAACAAATAGTTTTAAGTATAATACCTAAAAAAAAAGAACCTAAGGTGAATCTTTGTAATATACTTACATATACATCACCATTTTTATCAATAATAATGGCATAAACCCCTCCCTGACCCAACTCTATATCCTCCATAATCGTTTTATCCCCAACTCGTATAGAGTAAACCGACGTAAAAACCTCCTTTTGTGTGCTTATTCCGGTATGAATGTACGACTCTATTTCTTTTCTCTTCTCATTATAGAGTGTAAGGTTTGAGGATATCACTCTATTTGTGACAAGAAATCTGAAAAATAGTGTTAAATTAACAAGTACCTACTCAATTCTCTAAAGAATTTTACTTATTTATAAAATTCTCATGTCGCGGTGTTTGTTACCAAACTCCTCCGAAACGGCTGGACCGATTTTTATGAAATTTTTGTGTGCATAACAGGTAGGTCTGAGAATCGGCCAACATCTATTTTTGCATACCCCTAAATGATAAGAGTGACCAACCACTAAATATTTTTGTTGGCGGTACGAAGTTCGCTGGGTCAGCGAACTTCGAACGTTAGTATATTAAGTATTATGAATGCGAAAGTGTTTGGTTATTAGTTTTTCCTTCAGTCACACCACAACAGAGATACGCATCGAGATTTGGTTTTTGCATTTTTGATTTGTAGTTGAGAACTTGAAGAGTGGCATAGGCTATTTTTCATGCTGATTTTTTTGCACTAGTGTACCTACCTCTTCGCTTAGGTACTTATTATATTTTATTTGCAGGTTTAATATTAATCAATACTATAAAATATCGGCATAAAAACATCAAACTTCTCCTTTGACTGACGAAGACCATAGGGTCTTTGGACTCTTACTTAGTGCGTGGTAGGATTCAATTCGAATTACGATTATCACATTGATTGCAATAAAATTCAGTGCTAAAGATACACAGAGGCATGTTGAGACAGTTAACTGTAACGGTTAATTACTTACCTAGCAAGAAAAGGTTACAATTATTTTGCTATAATCCAATCGTGAACTTCCGCAAAGTAACACCTGATTCTATCCAATAATTACTTACCTCACAACTGGCAACCCTGATTTACTTTTGTCGACATTTTCCCCAAATCTCATCGTGTCATTACCATTCACAAAGAAAGATATCGCTTTATTGTTTTCTAAGAGAAAAACTTCATCTCGCGGCTGGATACAAGAGCCACCCAAACTCATTAACACGTTTTCCGTCCCTTTCACTCTTACGTGTTTATTTGCATAGTGCGAGAGAGAGGGAATGGTATATATCATGTCATCACGTATGGAGATAGAGCAATTGTTGCCATTGTACACGCGCAGCTGTGAATATCCCGCTTGAGGTAGTTCTGGGTAAGTTGTCTGGAAGATGATAAATGGGTATAGTTGAAGCCGTTCTATAGCTATGGATAGATTCCACCTCAAGTGTCTACGTGAAATACAGAACATCAGGTGGTCCGACCGCATTAGAAACACAGACGTGTTGCGGCGGGCAAAAGTCAGTGGCATTGAGGCATATCTTATGCGGCGGCAATTGCGTTGGTGCGGACATATTGTTAGAATGCCCAACGAAAGGATAGCCAAGCGCATCTTTTATTCTGAGCTTAAGGACGGAAAGCGGAAACAAGGCGGTCAGTTCCTTAGGTATAAAGATGTGCTAAAGAGGCATATGACCAATTGTAACATCGACTCCTTTCGTTGGGAAAGTCTCGCTGAAAACCGAGGGGAGTGGAGGCACTTGGTTCAGCAGGCTGTCACGGATTTTGAAGACAAAAGGAGGGTGGATCTGGATGTTTACCGAGATCAACTGAAAAGTAGACCACCCTCCAATATAACCTATAATTACGTCGATGGTTCCCTATCATGTCCTCACTGCGCGCGGCTATTTCGTGCAAAAATAGGGTACATCAGCCATATCAGGGCACACGAGCGAAGCCCTTATTGAACTTTCAAAGTTAACAGAGATCCAGTCGCTGTTGCCGAAATCGGCAGTGAACTGAACTAATGATAGCTATAACCCTAAGTTTAACCGGTAGTACAAATTTGTCTATGGGTTTAACCCTAGGTTTAGCTATAAACCGGAATAATATAGTTATTCGGAAACGGTTCATAGCTATCTTACAAGGATAGTATAGTTCTTGTAATTCACGAGGGCGACTGACTTATGGTTGTGTGTGTGTCGTATCCATATAAGCGAGAGCGAGCGCAATGCTCGCGCCTGCCCGCTCCCACCTAGGCTTTGACAGGCACGCACACTTATGCAATGTGCATGTACACAAAGTAACCACGAGTAAAGCTCACTCGCCTTCGTGAATTGCAAAAACTGTAATATGTATAACTATTTGACTAGACTAATCTAGTGAAATGATTAAAGTATTTTTCTTTGATTTGCACAAGTAAGATAGCTATGAACCGCTTCCGTATAACTTCATTCCGGTTTATAGCTATATCATGGCTTCAACTATCTTACTATGACAGATGCACAGACAGAAAAAGTGAAAATTAAATAAAAAGTTGAACTTATAAAAACCAATTTCAATGTATTTTTCCTATACGTTATATTATGTGCTTCAAATATGATGACCATCGCTTTAAAGCTATATTTTGAAATGACAATCTTACGTTAATGTTCTGCTTATTTTTACGTACCGTAATACCTACTTCTAATAGTTTGAAGATTTTCATTAATAAAAACAAATCGAAAAAAAATCGGCCAAGTGCGAGTCGGGCCTCGCTCTTTTAGGGTTCCGTTAAAAAAAATTAAATTAAAATATTTCCATGTACCCATTGAAATATTTTAATTTAATTTTTTTAATTTAATTTAATTTTTATTATTTGTTGTTATAGCGGCAATAGAAATACATAATATGTGAAAATTTCATCTGTCTATCTATTACGGTTTACGAGATACAGCCCGCTGACAGACGGACGGACGGACGGACGGACGGACGGACGGACGGACGGACAGCGTAGGCTTAGTAATAGGGTCCCGTTGGTACCCTTTGCGTACGGAACCCTAAAAAACAAATGATATCTCTTCTAATATATAAAATTCTCATGTCGCGGTGTTTGTTACCAAACTCCTCCGAAACGGCTGGACCGATTTTTATGAAATTTTGTGTGCATATCGGGTAGGTCTGAGAATCGACCAACATCTATTTTTCATACCCCTAAATGATAAGGGTGACCCACCCCTAAATATTTTTGTTGGCGGTACGAAGTTCGCTGGGTCAGCTAGATAAAGTGTAAAAATTTCAATCTGTTTTTTTATTCGTTGACAAGATGGGTTATCTTGTCATTGACTGTGACTCATCTCATCTGACAGTAAGTGACGATATGAAGTCGATTGTAGCGGCCTAATTTGGAAGGAAGAAATTAAATATTAATAAATATTAATAAATATTAATAAATATTAATAAATATTAATAAATATTAATAAATATTAATAAATATTCTAATTCAAGCTTCAACGGTGAAGGAAAACATTGTGAGGAAACCTGCACACCTGAGAGTTCTTCATAGTGTTCCCAAAGCAACCCAGCGTGGTGGACTATGACCAACAACCCTTCTCCGAGAGGAGACCTTCGCTCAGTAGTGAGCCGTTGATGGGTTGTTGATGATGAATTTCGAAGGGGGTACGGACCCTTGGACCTCGTCACCTGGAGTCGAACACGCTAGTCACTAGACCACTCGTTGGTATTACATTCAACTGTAATAAGTATCTAAAAATAGCCAAATCACCTTGATATAAATTTCGACTACCGCCGAAGCAATAAACGCTACACCCGCCAGAACGCCTCCGAGAGTCAATTTGTGGAGCGGATTTGTGAGAATATTGCGCTTGTGGAGAAACGGGTACAGGTACTGGAACAAACAATAAAGTGCGCGCTTAGCTTTGTATATTATACCTGTGCTTTCGAATTTACTTACTGTTATAGGTAAGATATCCGAACCGGAAAGCTTGAGAAAATAAACATTCTGACACCTACCTACAATGTAATCATCTTTATGACTTGGCTGATATCCTTTAATGTTATAAATGCAAAAATGTTTGATTGTTGGTTTATTCTTTACTAGCTGATGCCCGCGACTTCGTCCGCGTGGATGTAGTTTTTAAAATCCCTCGGGAACTTTTTGATTTTCCGGGATAAAAAGTAGCCTATGTCACTCTCCAGGTCCTCAACTATACCCATACAAAAAATCTCGTCGATCCGTAGCCTTGTTGGGGCGTGATTGAAGGACAAACCAACAAACCAACAAACAAACACACTTTAGCATTTATAATATTAGTAAGGAAGTAAGGATTATACGAGTACGAACCACGATAATTGTTTTTATAATGTCGATACGAAGTCGCGGGCGTCAGCTAGTACATTATAATTGTCATTGAACCACGAAATAAGTCCAAAATCTTTAAAAAATAAATAATAGAATAGAATAGTTTTTTATTCAAATATACTTGTACGAAGTGCTTTCGAATCGTCAAGTTAATCTACCACTGGTTCGGAATGCAATTCCAACCTAGAAGAACCAGCAAGAAACTCAGCGGTTGCCGTTTGATGATGATGATGACTTATTCTTACCTTTTGGAACAACGGAATGAGGATAAGTATGCATATAGGGTTGAACACCTGTAGCTGGTCCGGCTTGATTGTGACGAAGCCGAGGCGACCGTCCATTTTCGTAGCTTGAAGCGTCCATCTTGACCCCTTTGAAAAAGTAATTATTTAATAGTCTCAATAGCATAACGATAAAGGTGTGGACTGAAAACTGAAAGGTCGCAGGTTCGATCTCCACCCGTTGTACTATTGTCGTACCCACTCCTTGAAAGAGGACACCCAATACGAATAACGCGGTATTCTCTCTGCGTCTTAGAAACGCGTCTGCGTCTTTCAATAGCTTTTTAGGGTTCCGTACCTAAAGGATACCAACGGGATCCTATTACTAAGCGTCCGCTGTCCTTCCGTCAGTCTGTCAGCGGGCTGTATCTCGTAAACCGTAATAGATAGACAGTTGAAATTTTCACAAATTTTTTATTGCCGCTATAACAACAAATAATAATAATTAAATTAAACTAAAAATAAAGGGGGCCTCCCATACATGGAAAAGGAGTCGAAATACAATTTTATTTTTTTTAATCTGGCATGTGGGGTGTCATAGTCTAGAGCTCATTAAGTAGAGTTCAAATATATATATTTTTTTATTTTTTAGCTACAAAAGTGAAGAAATGGGGGGCCGTCAAAGTTTTCGGTTTTAGACCAATTTTGTTAGGGGGTCTATCTCAAAAACTAAACTAGTTAGGAATTTGAAATTTTGGTATATTATGTACTAGGTATAAAGTTTATTTAAACAACAAATACTGAAAACACCGATTTATTATGAGGTTTGTAAGTTTTGACCAAAACAAACGAGCTCATCATCATTCTCAGGCTGCCATGATGTATTAACTGAGACAAGTTAGAAATCTGTTGGTGGGTGGAGACGCAAATTTGCATAGTCATTTACAAGAAACTACGTAATGTACAAACTTACCAACTGATCCAACAATGCCCAGAACACGGGCAGGACGGTGAACAACGTGAGTATCGACAGCGTCTTCTTCACGTCTCGTATGAAGCTCTTGGGAAATCTGTGTTGTGTACTGTCCAGCCAGTGAGACTGTTTATCGCTTTTGCCTTTTACAATGGCATTTTTTAGTCCCAACTAAAAAATATAATAAAGAATGTAAATTTTTTATTATATGTACAGCAGATATGAAAAAGTTAAAAATATAAAGGGTGTAAGGGTAGCGTAGCAGTGACAGCCTAGTGGTTAGGACCTCCGAATAGGAGTGGGTGGGCCCTATGAGCTCCATAGATATAGGTATTATTATAATATTAAGATTTTTTTTTTCCGATTTTGCTTGATTTTGAGTTGTAAATATTTTTTTTTTTTTTTTTTATTTTTTTTTTTTTTTTTTTTTTATATTGGGTGTCCCCTTTCATAGAAAGCTCGGAGCCCGGAGTGCGCGGAGAGTTGTAAATATTGTACCATTTGGTACAGTACCTACTTACAACTCAAAAACCAAAAACCAACTTGGTAACTAGTAACTAAAAAACTACTTAAGGCCGTGACCGCGTAATTTCATGAAATAATTTTAAACAATTTTTGGAATCTACGACTCTATAATTGACTCTCTATATAATTATAAGTCTAAGGTTGAGATCTATAGATCGTACTCTGACCCTGCTCAAGACTCAAGAAGAGTTAAAATGAGACACAAATATGTCCTGACATTAATCTGTCTCGTTTTAACTCAGTCTTGAGTGGGAGTGCCAAGCTATTACATCTCACACTTAATCCTTCCTATGCTCTCATTCTGATAATAATATTAAAAGTAAAATGTTAAACAAGACTCTCTCGGATAGGCGTTGGATACAAAGATTGGATATGGAATGTGGAAATCCTTACAAGAGATCTAGGTACTCATATTATGTCTAGCATAGTGACGTCACTTCTGTTGACGACGATGACGACAAACAAGGACATTTGATACGTGACTTGCTACGATGTATCATGTAAGACATCCTTACTAATGTCATAACTCATAAATGCGAAAGTGTGTTTGTTTGTTGGTTTGTCCTCCAATCACACCGCGACAGAGCAATGGATTGACGTGATTTTTGCATGGGACCTGGAGAGTGACACCGGCTACTTTTTATCACGGAAAATCAAGCTTCAACTGGATTTGTTAAAACTAAATCCACTCGGGCGAAGTCGCGGGCATCATCTAGTTGGTAATATATTAGTGTGACGACACTATACGATATATATATCTCGATTCCCGCATCATATTGTATTCCACCCACAACTTTTAATAGTAAAACAAAAAGTTTGCAACTGATCTCGCAGATAAACCAGCGAATCAATAAAATCGTAGGGTAAAGTTTGCAATAATGATAGATATTCTGACAGTTCATAACAAAAGAGATAAGGGGGAAAGTTTGCGAATTGGGGTCCGATTTGGTACGCTTTTTATCGTTTTTTTTTTTTTAAGTTTGCTGATGACTTCGTCTACTATTTAAAGTTTGCTGCTGATTTTTCATCTACTTTTTTAAAGTTTGGGAGAAAGTGCGATTCCTTACTCATGTGTATTGATACACTCAGCTTCGCCTCGTGTCTCAAACGGCACCCTCGTGAGTACGGTCGTGAATCGGTCACTTTCACCCCTCGTAGAACAATGTACTATTTATAACTACTTACAGAGATGCATTTCACGAAGTCAATCAGTATGTTTCCTTCGGGTTTTTTCATGACATATCTGCTCTTGGCCGCGACGAATATAACTGAAAAGTATTACGTGGTAAGTATAAATAAAGTATAACACAACATACAGACCTCATCATCATCATCATCAATAGCCTATAACAGTCCACTGGTGGACTAAAGGCCTCTCCCAAGGGGAGGGTTTGCCCATAATCACCACGCGCGGCAGACGGGTTGGTGATCGCAGTAGATGGTAGTAGTAGCACAGAGGACGCTGCGGCCCGTTCTCTGTTATATTCCCTTAGCCTCGTATCGTACGACACCCGCGGGAAGAGCAGGGGTGGTGATAACAGCTGTATTCTGATCTGCCGTCACCACACGGCACAATACAGACCTACTGGAAATCAAACTTCAATAGTTCAAACTTCAAAATAAAGAACTAAGCCGAACGGAGCTGGGACTATAGCCTATTCCGCACCAACTATGTATCCTAGTACCCTACATATTGAGCGTGCGAAAACTAGGTACACTCTATTCCTTCACTCTCATAGAATGGTAATCCGAAAAGAATGAAAACAAATAATTTTCCTCTACTAAACTACTTTTTATGCCGAGAAATCCACGGACGAAGTCGCGAGCGTCAACTAGTTTTATAATAATTAGATAACAAATTACATAAATCAAATAAACTATGGAAAGGTTTCAGAGGTGCCACGAGATAAACTATTTGTATAGTGTGAGTATAATTAAATTGAAGCAGTGATAGCCTAGTGGTTAGGACTATGCTCTCCTATTTGGGAGGTCGCAGGTCCCAGGATCCCACAGCAACGCATCGAACACACTTTTGAATTTTCGGAGCTATGTATGTTTAAATAACTTGCTTCAACGGTGAAGGAAAACATCTCCTGTCATCCTGAACACCTGAGAGTTCTCAATAATGTTCTTGATGGTGTGTGAAGTCCGCCAATTCGCACTGGGCCAGCGTGGTAGACTATGGCCTATGAGAGGAAACCCGCGCTCAGTAGTAATTGTTGATGGGTTGATGATGAGTATTCATTATATGTAGTTTACATATTTTTACCTCGTGACCGCTCCCAAAATAGCACCCTGTAGAGCCTTCCCATTATAGATGACCTTTTCTCTACGCCTTTTCGAGATAAGTTTCGAGGTCGTAAGTTAAATATAGGAAGTTAAATATTATGTTTATTGTTATAAATAAACAAGGGTAAAAACGCTGCCATTCATGCAATGTTTGTTATTGTTTATTCATTTGTATAAATTATTGTTGTGCGAGGGAGTCTTATTTATGTATTTATGTTTATATTAGACTAGTTGTATCGCTCTGGATCCGCTTCACGTGTGGCAGTAATAATAACTTGATTTATACAGGGTGTAACAAAAACTTTGTAAAGACACTTTATATAACAAAATAAAAATAGATACCACTTATCTCAAAATTTATGGGTCACTGATATTCAAAATTTTGAGCACGCAATGTAATGCGAACAATGCGATAACAACGCTCTGCGATCAAGTACCTACTTAGTACTTACACGAGAAGTACCTACTTCATTGCACGTCATTGGCGATTTATGTAATCTGATGTATGTATCGACAGGGTTGCGAATTGCTTTAAACTTTTGATAAACCGGTGATCAAGCGCGTATCGAAGTTTTTAATGTACATTGCTGTTTTAGATTAAATAGCATATCGGTTAAGGAAGTAAAAGAAGAAACAAACTGACCTATAGACAACAGCACAACAAATCCAGGAGCACCAAAAGCCAAGGAATAACAGTCTTTATCCCCAAAGCAATGGACATCAGATCTCAATATGGGAGAGACGGTCTTCGCAATCAAACTACCAGTGCAGAGGTTGAAGTAAAGTATACTGAAGTACAGGGCTAGCTGTTTCTCTTGCTGAGGGAGTATGAATTGATCTCCTCCGAACGCGGTGACGCATGGTTTGATGCCTCCTGTACCAAACGTTATCATTATGAGCCCAATGATTGTGCACAACCTGAAATCAAAGACATTGTGAGAAAATAACCTTTTCATCATACCTATTCGAAAAACGAATATTGGCTTCAGAGGACAGCGGGAGCAAAATTTCATTTTAACCCCATGGGACTTTTCATTTCTCTCTTCTGATTGGTCCACGTTCGTGCTTTAGCATACTAAAGCACTAACGCGGACCAATCAGAAGAGAGAATTCAAAAATGTGTCGAAATTCAAAAATGTTTGAGAAGCTGTTGTCTTTGATATGTCACGTGATCAAATTTGTCGATTAGATATATACGCCCATACTTCCAACATAAATATTAATGTTTAATTATTTCATAAAAATTTATTTGTGTTTTATTTAAACTTTCAATATACGTATTGGTAATGTCTATACTCTATGCATAGTAGGTTGATACTCCTAGCTTTTTCTCATAGGTAATGATGAAAAATAGTGTGTGACATTCGGGGCCAAAATTTTTTGTTCTCGGGCGGCGTATATTGAATTCCTCGCTACGCTCAGGATTCTACTTTAGAATCCCTCGCTGCGCTCGGGAGTCTACTATAGAATCCTTCACTTCGCTCTGAATTCAAAATAACGCCCTCGGGGAACAAAAAATTCCTTTGGCCCCATATAACACAAATAACTATTTCAACATACCTATTCGAAAAACGAATATTGGCTTCAGAGGATAGCGGGAGCAAAATTTAATTTAAACCCCATGTGAGCAAAATTCAATTTGAACCCCATGGGAGCAAAATTTAATTTAACCCCATGCCATGGGACTTTTCATTTCTCTCTTCTGATTGGTCCGCGTTCGTGCTCTATGTGTCGAAATTCAAATATGTTTGAGAAGCTGTTCGATAAGTCACGTGATCAATTTGTCGATCGGATGTACGCCCATACTGTATCCAACATAAATATTTATGTTTAATTATTTAATAATAAATTATTTATTTGTGTTTAATTTCAATTTTCAATATATGATGTCTATACATAGTAGCTTGATACTCCTAGCTTTTTCTTATAGGTAATGATGAAAAATATTGTGTGGCATTCGGGGCCAAAATATTTTGTTCTCGGGCGGCGTATATTGAATTCCTCGCTACGCTCTGAATTCAAAATAACGCCCTCGGGGAACAAAAAATTTCTTTGGTCCCACATAACACAAATAACTATTTCATCATACCTATTCGAAAAACGAATATTGGCTTCAGAGGATAGCGAGAGCAAAATTTAATTTTAACCCCACGGGACTTTTCATTTCTTTCTTCTGATTGGTCCGCGTTCGTGCTTTAGTATGTGTCGAAATTAAAAAATGTTTGATAAGCTGTTGTCTTCGATAAGTCACGTGATAAATTTGTCGATCAGATTCTGATCAGAACGCCCGTACTTTATCCAACATAAATAATAATGTTCAGGATTCAGAAAAACGCTCAGGATTCTACTTTAGAATCCTTCACTTCGCTCTGAATTCAAAATAACGCCCTCGGGGAACAAAAAATTTCTTTGGCCCCATATAACACAAATAACTATTTTGACGACCCCTCTGGCGTAGTGGTGAGCGTTGTGGCTTTAAATTGGGAAGAGTGGGTATAATTTTTGAAATCATCATCAGCAACGTCATCATTATTATCATCGTCATTTGCGATTGCGATCTCACCGCATATAGTAATCAAGAATAAAAAGTCATGAAGAATAAAAATAGAAATGATTTGAGATTGCATCGAAGTTAATAAATTCTCACTTGATTAAACAAAAATCGGCCAAGTGCGAGTCGGGCCTCGCTCTTTTAGGGTTCCGTACATAAGACCAAATAATTTTTTTTAAACTAGATTTAGATATCTTAGTTCTTAGAAAGTTAAAATTAGTATATGGGAAAAAAATGTTCGTTTGTTTTGGTCACAACGTACCAACCTCATTATAAATCGGTGTTTTCAGTATTTGTTGTTTAAATCTATCTATACTTATAAAAAGACTTGTCCTGACTGACTGACTGACTGACTGACTGACTGATCTATCAACGCACAGCCTAAACCACTGAAGCTAGAAACTTGAAATTTTGACAGTGGGTTCCTTTTATGACGTAGGCGAGCACTAAGAAAGGATTTTTTGAAATTCCACCCCCAAGGGGGTTAAATGGGGGGTTAAAGTTTGTATGAAAGTCCGTCATTTTTCAAGTTGTACCCATGAAACTAGGTATTTGGGCTTTAAATAAAAAATAAAAAATTACGTGTTTCACAGTTTTTGAAAATTCTACCCCCAAAGGGGTTAAATAGGGGTTGAATGTTTATGTGATGGTTTTTCATTTATCAAGTTATTTTTCAAGTTGTATCCACGAAACTTGGTATTTTGGCTCTTTATTAAAAATAAAGAAGTACGTATTTTACATTTTTTGAAAATTATACCCCCGAAGGGGTAAAATAGGGGTTGTTAGTTTGTATGAAAGTCCGTCATTTTTCAAGATATACCCATGAAACTAGGTATTTGGGCCTTATATTAAAAATAAAGAATTATGTATGTCACAGTTTTTGAAAATTCTACCCCTAAAGAGGCTAAATAGGGGTTGAATATTTGTATGATACCAGTCCGTTCCTCCACCTCCAGCTATGACTCCTTCCATATTAGACCCGCGCCCAACGTGGGGCCTGACGGAAAGAAGAAAATGGAAGAAAAACAATCGAGTACGCCGATAATGCTGTCAGAAGAACAGTTTACGCAGCTACTCAATCAACAGGGTACAGCGGACAACAAAAACTTTACCCGCTGTCTTTTGCGCTTCAATGGAGCAGCTTTACTGCAGGAGGAGGGTGTCAATGAACTCCCTATCGAATATGCAAGTCAACTACTACCGACCCTGGAAAACCGATTGGAAAATATCACACATCAGCCATAGTTAGCTTCAAAAAACGAGATTAAGAAACACCAATGCCAGTGGTACCCATTCGACAACGCGGACGGCCAAAGAAAACTAGAAGCTCTTAGTTCCTGGTACTCTTACGGGACGTCAACGAGTACCAGAGGGGGAGATTGTAACAAACCACTTAGTTCACGCGCCCGCCGCGTTCTCACTCGCACAGTAACTACCTGTACCGTTCAACAATACGTCATCGAGTCGCTGCTTACGCCGCGCACCGGAGCGGGGATCGAGGAGTGGGGACCGATCGATGTGTATATAAAGCGAACGCTCGCGGAGCACCGTCAGTCAGCCTAGCGGCGTCTTAGAGTGATAGCTACAGCAGTCCTCTAAGATTGTCTGGTCAAGAAGTGCGGTAGCTACTTGCAGCCCGCTCCAACGACCAGTAGAGGTCTCGAACCCGATAGCGCCAGCAGTCCGTTCCTCCACCTCCAGCTATGACTCCTTCCATATTAGATCCGCGCCCAACGTGGGGCCTGACGGAAAGAAGAAAATGGAAGAAAAACAATCGAGTACGCCGATAATGCTGTCAGAAGAACAGTTTACGCAGCTACTCAATCAACAGGGTACAGCGGACAACAAAAACTTTACCCGCTGTCTTTTGCGCTTCAATGGAGCAGCTTTACTGCAGGAGGAGGGTGTCAATGAACTCCCTATCGAATATGCAAGTCAACTACTACCGACCCTGGAAAACCGATTGGAAAATATCACACATCAGCCATAGTTAGCTTCAAAAAACGAGATGAAGAAACACCAATGCCAGTGGTACCCATTCGACAACGCAGACGGCCAAAGAAAACTAGAAGCTCTTAGTTCCTGGTACTCTTACGGGACGTCAACGAGTACCAGAGGGGAGATTGTAACAAACCACTTAGTTCACGCGCCCGCCGCGTTCTCACTCGCACAGTAACTACCTGTACCGTTCAACAATACGTCATCGAGTCGCTGCCTACGCCGCGCACCGGAGCGGGGATCGAGGAGTGGGGACCGATCGATGTGTATATAAAGCGAACGCTCGCGGAGCACCGTCAGTCAGCCTAGCGGCGTCTTAGAGCGATAGCTACAGCAGTCCTCTAAGATTGTCGGGTCAAGGAGTGCGGTAGCTACTTGCAGCCCGCTCCAACGACCAGTAGAGGTCTCGAACGCGATAGCGCCAGCAGTCCGTTCCTCCACCTCCAGATTAGGACACGTTCACATTTTTTTCCGCGTCACAGTTTTATTGTTTTATACTGTTTTACTGTTTTTTACTGTTTTAACGTCTTATGTGAGAAGACAATATATCATCACTCCATACAATCGAGTTTTACTGAAACAACAATCCCCTACAGTACATAATATACCAGAATTTCAAATTCCTGACAAGTTTAGTTTTTGAGATAGACCCCCTAACAAAATAGGTCTAAAACCGAAAACTTTGACAGCCCCTCATTTCTTTATTTTTGTAGCTAAAAAATAAAAAAAATATATAATATATTTGAACTCCACTTAATGAGCCAATTTTTTCCATGTATGGGAGCCCCCTTTATTTTTCAATTTAATTTAATTTTTATTATTTTTTGTTATAGCGGCAATAGAAATACACAATATTTATGTGAAAATTTCAACTGTTTATCTATTACGGTCGACGAGATATAACCCGCTGACAGACGGACGGACGGACGGACGGATGGACGGACGGACAGCGGAGGCTTAGTATTAGGGTCCCGTTGGCACCCTTTGGGTACGGAACCCTAAAAGTTATGGCAGAATATTAGATATATTCATATAAAGGTAATGGACTGACGATAGTCTTTTTCGATCTTAGTACCTTTTTGGAACTTCCAGTTGAGGTATCGCGGTTACAGCAACGAGAATATTTCCAGCCGCGTAGACAAACATCAGGTACAAAATGGTCCTGAAAATAAGAAATAAGTACTTATGAGTACATATTATTATATTTTTACAACTAGAATACGCAAATTATTCTAGAATAGAATAGAATAGAATGGAATAGAACGGAACAGAACGGAACAGAATAGAATAGAATAGAATCTACCACTGGTTTGGAATGCCCTTCCTGCCGAGAAGAACCAGCAAGAAACTCGGCGGTTGCTCTTATCAAAACAAGTTTTGCAATTCAATAGATACTATGCTATATAATATTATGCAGTGTTTCCACAATGAGTGGAAGTTCCACAAAACCTTACCTAATTATAATTCAAACATGTTAAGACGGGCAGACAGAAAGTAGCCCCTTTCCCGCCGGCGGCACCCATTCACGAGCATGACGCATGATCCAGCCATTGCTTCGCTCAACTATATTTGAGGGAACGTAACAACCCGCATCACACGACACCACTACAGAAATGTTAAAAGAGAGAGTGACATACGAGTACTTAGGCTACCCATGTTAAGGCATCGAATTAATTATTTTAAATTATTTGAGGCATTAAGAGCACTACTTAGTTAAAGGTACTAAATTATTTACCGCTCTAGGCTATGCTTGTTAATACCTAAACTTCCCGAGGTAATTGTCGGCCAGGATTCCACCCAGTATAGGGAAGAAGTACACAAATGTGCTGAACACGTGGTAGATCTCCGTCGCTCCTTCGTCTGAGTAGCCCAACTTACTGCGTAGATACAGTGTTAGGAATGCTGAAAATACATTATATTTTTAAGTTAAGCCCACAGGATTTTATTTTTCCGATTAAATCTTACTAATATTATGTAATATAAATGAAAGTATTTGTTTATTGGTTTGTCCTACGATCACGCTGCAACAGAGCAACGGATTGACGTGATTTTTGCATGGGTATAGTTGAGGACCTGTAGAGTGACATAGGCTACTTTTCATCCCGGAAAACCAAAGAGTTCCCGCGGAATTTTACCATTTAAATAGGTACATTCGGACGTAGTCGCGGGCATCAGCTACTTTTAAATAGATATCAATGACGATTTGAACGACCAGTTGATGACGAAGAAGGAGACTAAAATAAGAAATCTTAACTAAATAACTAGTGGTTCGCCCCGAACTGAGACCTCGCGTTATCCCATAATTCCCATAAGGTAGTTTTAACTATATTATATTGTAATTAAAACGCGCCGAATCTGATGACGTCAATCGTCATCTGCTTTCGTGAATGGGATGCGTATGCCTACAGTATTTTAATTTAAAAATTCAGCTGGTTCGCTGAACGGATGTTACGTAGTATACGATTTCATAATAAAAAAAATTATAAACTGCCATGACTGCGCGCTTGCGGCTTCTGCGGCGAGCATGTCTAGATGCGCGCTCATCTTTACATTCATAGACACAGTACCATCATACGGTAGTAAATAGGTGCTAACGTCTAATTATTGTAAATAGAAACGGATTTACTTTTGCAAAAACAACGTGATACTTTTATTGATAATAATTTGCTAATTGAATAACATAATTAATGATAGACAAAATAATATAAAATATTAGCTGACGCAAAACTGTATTTACAATATTAAAGACAGGGCCATCTATTAACAGTATAGTGAAGTTTTGTTAAAAACATTGATGCCCATTAAAACTTAAATAATTTCGTTTCTTTATAATATTTATCTAATCTTAGTATTTGTTGTTCAAGTACAGAATATAACTCAAATTATGTGTAAGTTTCAAGTTTTAAAATAAAGTGGTTTTAGAGATCTAGCCTCGAATACAATCTCCACTTTGAAAGCCCCCATTTCGTCAATTTTAGGAAAAAAAATAAAAAAAATATACTTTTGTACTCTGTTCCAAATTATCTTTAAAATGAGGTTCTGCAACCCTATGAAATGCAAAAAAATATATTTTACTTCGCATTCGCTTCTATGAGAGCCCCCCTGAAATAAAGATTTTTTATAACTTTTTAAGCCATTTTCGGCTGGAGGCCATCGGTTTACATATCATATCTAAAATTGAAGTAATTACGTTCAGTAATTCAGACGTTATAAGGCTCTGACAGACGGACGGACGGACGGACGGACAAGTGCAAATTCACTCAAGTAAACTCAGAGACCTTCGCTTCGCTCGGTTGATTAAATTCTTATAATGCTGAAGCTGAACACATTTTCTTCAAAGATACTCGTAGCTAAAACCCATCCCAATAAAAACGGCTTTTAATAAAAAAAACTTCATTAATTTATGATTACCACATAGAAAAAGCGGCAAACATAATTGACCCCTCTTGGCGTCGGGGATTAAATTAATGAAGGCTGAAACAAAGAGAACGCTCAAAAGGGATCATAATGGTAGGTACCTTTTATGACTCCTATGGTTCTGAGTTATCGTTCTGCATTATGCTTTCACTGTGACCCAAGCAATTAATTTATTGTTAACTAGCTGATGCCAGCGACTTAGTTTTAGATTTAGTTTTTGAAAATCCTCTCTGATTCAAGCTTTCAAGCAAGATTGATGAAAGCTTCAGGTCCTCAACTATATCCATACAAAAAATCACGACAATCCGTAGCACTGTTGAGACGTGATCGAAGGACAAACCAACAGTTTGTTGGTTTTTGGTTGGTTGGTTCGTTTGTTTAAACACACTTTCACAAAATATTATTAGTAAATAATAAGAAATTATGCATAATTAATAAGCAGTGGTAGCCTATAGTGGTTACGACTGTGGTCTCCTATTCGGGGGGTCGCGGGTTCGATCCCGGGTACGCACCACGGACTTTTCGAAGTTAAGTGCGTTTAAGAAATTAAATATCACATGCTTTAACGGTGAAGGAAAACATCGTAAGGAAACCTGCACACCTGAGAGTTCTCCATATAGATGATGAGATCTCCATATAGATCTAGAGATGTTCTCGAAGGTGTGTGAACTCCGCCAATTCGCATTGGGCCAGCGTGGTGGACTATGGCCTATAACCTTCTCTGAGAGGAGACCTCGCTCAGTAGTGAGCCGATGATGGGTTGATAATGATGATGATGATGATGAAATTATGGATTCAGTACCGTCATAGACGTGCCGCCATTCGCCAAGCGTTCCGACTTCCGACACTATGGCGTGTAAAAACCCATGTGAGATATTATAATTATAATTATAATAGCTATTATAGGTGTAATTAAAACTGCTATACTCCCTTCTTCTTCTTCTTCTTCTTCATCAACCGATAGACGTCCACTGCTGGACAAAGGTCTCTTGCATGGACTTCCACAGGTCTCTGTCTTGCGCCGCCTGGATCCAGCGGCTCCCTGCGACTCGTTTGATGTCGTCGGTCCACCTGGTGGGGGGTCTGCCAACACTGCGCTTCCCGGTGCGGGGTCGCCACTCCAGCACCTTGGATACTCCCTTACCCTCTTCCAAATTAGCCCGCTCGCTCTCTAACCTTAAACTGCACTCGTCACTTACCATCGGGTGACATCGCAACAGTCAGGAGCAATCAGTGTCTAAAAGTTATTTCCATTGATCGTATTCATATTCGATGACATTAGCGTCAAAGTAAAATAATCCTTGTTTTAGTCACAAATTCAGGACAACCGATTTTAACATGGAGCGTTAAGAACTCGTGTAACGCCAAAAAAATCAGATTTCGCGATGAGATAAAACATAGCCGCAACCTCATGTGAGGCGCGACAAAAGAAATCGTTTTGCGCGGAATAGGAGTGTAGTAAGCGCCAAATACTTTGTAACTCGTAAAATATTCCTTTTCTTTTCAATTCACTAGGCTACTCTCTTGATAATATCAATCGGAATTTAATGTAAAAATTTTGGCTCTGTAATATGCAACACATTGAAAATAAATGAATATTGGTTAAAAATTAGACCTAACTTCGCGATTTTTTATTATCGAACACATCATTTTATGTTTTTGCCCAAGCATGTCCCTTGGCAGTATGATGTAATTTTTGCGTGTTTTTTTTCGGATACTTGAAACTTGATCTACTACTGTAAAAATCAAATCTGTTTACTGTTAACGAGCGCACACGGCACACCCACTCTTATGGAGCGTATCGTACATACCTACTTAGGCGCGCTTGCAGAAACGTCTTAACCCAGAGTTAGCAGCTAACTCTGGGTTAAAAGGACAGATTGCGTATACAGCTTTTGTCAAAATTACAAATTTATTCCTGGGTTAACTAACTCGGCGTCTCTGCAAGTGAAAGAATGCATACACGAAATTGAGCTCTAATTCAATTCCGTTTATGGTTTATTTTACTTTGCCGTACCGTCATCGTATACGATTACGATCATTGGAATAACTTTAGAATCGCACCTCTTGTCATTAATAAAAAAAAATTCAACACAATTAAAGCGTCGGCTTCGGAATCGATGCCATTAATTACCTCTCATGCCTGAATAGGAAAACCTCTCGCAAAACTCAGCGAGCATAATAAATACGACAATCCTAGGGAAACGCTCTCTCGCCTGCAAAAAGAAAAGAAAAACTTGTGTCAAAGATTTTTTTTATTTTTTTTTTGCTGACGCAACGTTCACAAACTTGTGACAGAAATTGCAATTATTTATTATTATGATCATAAGATTTTTAAAAAAACAATTATTTTGTCAATAATTTGTGTTTTAGCACTCATTTTTGCTGACGCAACGTTCAGAAACTTGTGACAGAAATTGCAATTATTTATTATTATGATCATAAGATTTTTAAGAAAACAATTATTTTGTCAATAATTTGTGTTTTAGCACTCATTTTTTCCGAAAATATCCTATATTTAAAAAATTAGCTTTAAAAAATATAGATAGTTAAGTAGACTTGAAATCTTAACGTCAAATTACCATTTTTTAGTAGGTAAGTTTAATCATATGTAATAAATTATTATGATACTAGCTGATGCCCGCGACTTTGTCCGCGTGGATTTAGTTTATAAAGCTCCTCGGGAACTCCTTGATTTTCCGGGATAAAAAGTAGCCTAGATGTTGACCCGAGTAATAAGCTACCACGGTATAAAATTTTGTAGAAATCTGTGCGGTAGTTTTTACGTGAAAGAAGGACAAACAAACAGACAAAAATTAAATAAAAATCTGTTTTGGGCTCAGTATCGATAGTAAAGCATCCCCCAATTAAAATTTTCAAAATATATTAAATGTACAGAAATCTTCCAGTTACAGTTTTATTATATGTATAGATTGGGTATGTAAAAACCGGCCAAGTGCGAGTCGGACTCGCGCACTCTAGAAGTAAAAGTAAAATGATAATATTTTACCAATTTGCTTATTAATCGTAAACTTTGTTTGTAGAGGTTTATTGTTAATATAAAAAACAACTATGCTAGTTAGAGCGTTGGTTTTATTTTTCCTGTAAAGTATAAGTACATATACCTCTATTGACTTTTTGCCCGATTAATCAAAAACAATTGAATTTCAAAATAAATAAAAATCTTTTTTAGAATGTACAGGTAAAGCCCTTTCATATTATGATACCCCACTCGCCATAGTTATCTTACTTTGAAATTTCAAAACACCCGATTTTCCCGCTTTTTTAATTAAACTAAAAATAGTTTTTGATTTTTTTTTATTCCAATGTTGTTGGGCCACTATTATACACAACTATTCCAAATTTCATGTCGATAGCTTTAAAAGTTACTAAAATAATCGACTGTGACAGACGGACGGACGGATGGACGGAGAAAGTCTCACCATAAGGGTTCCATTTTTACCATTTTGGTATGGAACCCTAAAAAATGCGGGAAAGAAACAAACCCTTGTAAAGCTTGTATTATCAATTAGATCTCTGTTTTTTTGATATTTTCGCTTATTCTACAGCTAAATGAGAAATAATTTCTCACGGACACATTCAAATTTAACTTTAAGTTGTAAGAGTAGGTACATTTATTCATCGAAAGCTGAAACGCTTTGATTTTGACTTGAACCATTTTGAGTTTACATCGCTGCGACTCCAGATACAATATAGGTACCAACCGTTGCCTTTGTTTTGATGTCCCCATGTTTGACGTTTAACTCTCGAGGCTCTACCATAACGGTACCACAATATAATAATAATAATAATAGCGGTTCGTACGTTCGAATGAACGATCGCGAAATAATGAGGAACAAAATATGACGAACCAGACACATCTAATGCTTATTTATAACTTTTATATCTTTCACTGATCAAATAAGACGATGTTACGATAATAGATACTACGAGTGGTGTTATTCCTTTTTTCATACGTGCAGACGAAGGCTTGGACACACAAAACGCGCGAGGGAAACGATGGCAACTGCACGTCATGAACGCGCGCGTATTTGTGCACAAATCCTACATCGTATGCCTAACCCATTCCAATAAAGAAGCAAGTCCAAGGATCTCAAGACCTCTCATTGGATAGAGAGAAAATAAAAAAGAAACGAGGTTAACTTGGTTACTAGCATATGGGCTGCCTCCCCCCCCCCCCCCCCTAGACATTTGAAAAATATAGTGGTAGTAGATACTTCATCATTGAAATCCAGATACCGCTGCCAAATCTTCAATCAATAATATCGAATTGCCCCCCCCCCCCCCCTGGCCAACGGCTGGCGAAGCTCTTTTATTAGTAGATTTAAATAATAAAAAGTTTAGAACGTTATTTAGTTATTTTAGAAAATCACCTGTTGAGTGTGGTAAAATAGAGGACGAAATTTTCAAAAATAAAAATACATTGAAATTACGATATATCCATGCGAATTCGCGGTTTTTACTAGCGGTAGGACTTTTTTCGATAGGCTTTTTGCAGCGGGAAAATTTATCTTTTTATAATCTCATAGAAAATCAGAAATTCTACGCGGACGAAGTCGCGGGCGACCGCTACGCTAGTCCGTACCTAACCGTATAATAGGGTATTTGACTACTTTTAGAAAATCATCTTAAATTGTTAATAATGCTATGCTGAAGCTAACAAAACGTATATTTCGGCATAATTTTCAGTATTTTTCATAAAAATCGAGAAATAAATTCAAAAAAATAAATTGCCGCCGAAACGTTCCATTTGCTCTCATGACGTCACAGTTCACATTTCAAACAATGACAATTCCACAGCCCATAGGTGGTGTGGACTGTGACGTCATTCGAGATCACGGAACGTTTTCGATCACGTGACCATGGCCAGAATTATAGCAATTTTATTTAATGTTTTCTAATTAAATAAAACTTTAATTTTTAGTTTTGTCGTATGGAATAATGTTTTTAGATAATAATCTTTTAGGATGACACCAAATGAAAAGATATTTTTAATATAGTCAAATACCCTATTGTGTCAAGTTAATCATAAATGTTAAAAGGGCGTGGAGATTCACCTCTACAAAACGTGTACGAACAATATTAACTATAGACTTTTGCAAACATCTTATCATTAGGTAAGTAGGTACCTACATTTGTTTAATGTTAGTATAGTCTTAAATATTTTATGCAAATAAACGGCTGATGTGGCAAGTTAAACATTAAATTTAATACAAACTTGCTTCTACAGACTTTCTTTGTGGAATCTAGAAAATTTTGAAGTACCTAGGTATACCTAATTTTAAAGGTAAGTACAATTATGAGGTAAGGTAAGTAATATCTTTGTCAGTCTAAAATAGTAGCTGGATAAGGCTGGAATTACACCTGTGCGCATCGATTCGCATTTCGTCCTTAGAAAACTGACATTTCGTATGTATAGAGTCGTGTACCTACGCATCAATTCGGCTTTGCGATGCGTACACGACTCCATACAAAATGACAGTTTCGTATGGACAAAATGCGAATCGATGCGCACAGGTGTGATTCCAGCTTAAGACGGAAGGGGTTCGCTGTGTGAATTAAGCCCTTTGATCAACCATTTTACTATTAAGCCTTAATCGGTTTCTACACGCCATCGTATCAGAACGCGAAATTGCTTTGCGGCACGGCACGTCTATAACGTTAGAGTGATGAATAGCCACGACCAAAGCGCCGGCAACTGTAAACGAACCCGAGACCACTAAATAGGACTTGACCTGCGACTTCTGAGACTTCTAAAACCACCACCGCTGGGCCAGGGTGAACGTCAAAATCTTTTATCGAGGTCAATGTAGACACATTTTATTCACACACAGACGGAAGGTATAGTGCGTTTCTAGGGCAGGCGGAAAAGCGGACATTGACCTTTGACGATATCATCGGGGTAGCCAACCTTTTTTTTAGATTTTATTTTTAGGGTTCCATACCAAAATGGTAAAAATGGAACCCTTATGGTGAGACTTTCTCCGTCCGTCCGTCCGTCTGTCACAGTCGATTATTTCAGTAACTATTAAAGCTATCGACATGAAATTTGGCATAGTTATGTATAATAGTGGCCCAAAATCATTGGAATAAAGAAAAATCGAAAATAATTTTTAGTTTTATTAAAAAAGGGGGAAAATCGGGGGTTTGAAATTTCAAAGTAAAATAACTATATCGAGTGGGGTATCATATGAAAGGCCTTTACTTGTGCATTCTAAAACATTTTTTTATTTATTTCTATATATAATAGTTTTTGATTAATCGGCCAAAATGTCGAAAAAAATACCGTTCCCCCCCCCTTATCTCCGAAGTTTACCAATCGAAAAATCTGAAATAATTATGGTCAATAGAAGTTTATGTATATTTTACAGGAAAAATAAAAGCAACACGAAAATTATTTTAGTTTGATTAAAAAAGGGGGAAAATCGGGGGTTTGAAATTTCAAAGTAAGATAACTATACCGTGTGGGATATCGTATAAAAGGCCTTTACTTGTGCATTCTAAAACAGTTTTTTTATTTATTTCTAGATATAATAGTTTTTGATTAATCGACCAAAATTTCGAAAAAAATACCCGTCCCCCCCCCCCTTATCTCCGAAGTTTACCAATCGAAAAATCTGAAATAATTATGGTCAATAGAACTTTATGTATATTTTACAGGAAAAATAAAATCAACGCGAAAATTATTTTATTTTAATTAAAAAAGGGGGAAAATCAGGGGTTTGAAATTTCAAAGTAAGATAATTATACCGAGTGGGGTATCATATGAAAGACCTTAACTTGTGCATTCTAAAACAGTTTTTTTATTTATTTCTATATATAATAGTTTTTGAGTAATCGGCCAAAATGTTGAAAAAAATACCGTTCCCCCCTCTTATCCCCGAAGTTTACCAATCGAAAAATCTGAAATAATTATGTTCAATAGAGGCTTATGTATATTTTACAGGAAAAATAAAACCAATGCTCTAACTAGCATAGTTTTTTTTATATTAACAATAAACCTTTACAAACAAAGTTAACGATAAATAAGCAAATTAATATAATATTATCGTTTTACTTTTACTTTTGGAGTATGGAACCCTCGGTACGCGAGTCCGACTCGCACTTGGCCGGCTTTTTTTATCTTTGTATGATTAAACATCATCAGTGAAATATAGAGTGCCGAGTGTGAAGTTCTTCGCAGGCCCTGTGTCTATTATTATAATATAACTAGTAGGGCGCGTGGGTGCGCGGCCCACTAAAGTGGACCGCAGTTTTTCTGTTCATCAATTAGAGTTTCAGGTCTTGATCATTTTTTACCTAAACACCACTCTTTCATCTTTTATACTCTCCGAGATGGACACCTGTGAAATTTGTATAGCCGCCATCTTGCATCCGCCATCTTGGTTTTTTCAGTTCACTGCCAATTGGATGTGGTTTCGAGTATTTTTTCTTTTAGCAGCCCCCGCCTATCTTTAATAACCTGGCTGTGCTCCTCACCCACCTTCCAAACCCTCAATCATCATAGTATATCGTAATTTGTCAGAATGAGTATTCTTATGAAATCAAATTTTGAAAAGAAATCATATCAAAGTCTTGCATAGTTTCCATTTTCCTCTTCAATATTCGCCATACAGTTTGTATGGAAAAAAAATCCGCCATCTTGAATTTTTTTCTGTTCATCAAGTAGACCTTCGGGTCTTGATCATCTTTTTCCAAGAAACCACTCTTCCATCTTGTATACTCTCCGAGATAGACACCGTCCAAGATTGTATGGCCGCCATCTTGAATTCGCCATTTTAAAAATTTTTTTCAGCTCACTGGAAATTGGATGAGGTTTCGAGTGACTTTTGTTCGAACACCCTCCACCTATCTTCGATACTCTTGCTGTGCTCTTTACCCGTCTTCCAAACCCTCGATCATCAGCTCTCTCCATATTTTTTCTCCAAATCATTTGTTGGAATGAGAATTCTTCTATAAAAAAATATTTTAAAAAGGATACTTCAAACTCTTCAATATTCGCCATAAATATTTTGTATGGAAAAAAAATTCCGCCATTTTGATTTTTTTTTCTGTTCATCAAGTAGACCTTCGGGTCCTGATTATCTTTTGCCAAGAAACCACTCTTCCATCTTTTATCCTCTATGAGATAGACACCGACGAAGTTTGTATGGCCGCCATCTTTTTTCCGCCATTTTGGATTTTTTTTCAGCTCACTGCCAATTGGATGAGGTTTCGAGTGACATTTGTTCGAGCACCCCCACCTATCTACAATATCCTGGCCGTGCTCCTCACCCGTCTCCGAAATCCTCAATCATCAGCTCTCTCCATAATTTTCCTCCGAATGAATTTTTGTCCTCTATACGAAACCATCGGTGAAAAAAAAAATTTTCATACAAAATTTTACAGGAGTGGTGATCAATCAGTGAGTGAGTCAATCAGTCAATCAGTGAATCAGCACGAGCAGCTATATATATATTAACTAGTAGGGCGCGTGGGTGCGCGGCCCGCAAGCGGACCGCGGTTTTTCTATTCGTCACGTAGACTTTCAGGTCCTGATCATTTTCTATCAAAAAACCACTCTTCCATTTTTTAAACTCCCTGAGATAGATACCTATGAAATTCTTATAGTTGCCATCTTGAATCCGCCATTTTGAATTTTTTTTCAGCTTCCAACCAATTGGATGAGGTTTCGAGTATTTTTTGTTTGAGCACCTCCCACCTATCTTCAATACTCTGGCCGTGCTCCTCACCCACCTTCCAAATCCTCGATCATCATATCTCATCATTTTTAGGGTTCCGTACCCAAAGGGTACCAACGGGACCCTATTACTAAGCCTACGCTGTCCGTCCGTCCGTCCGTCTGTCAGCGGGCTGTATCTCGTAAACCGTAATAGATAGACAGATGAAATTTTCAGATATTATGTATTTCTATTGCCGCTATAACAACAAATAATAAAAATTAAATTAAATTAAAAAAATTAAATTAAAATATTTCCATGTACCCATGGAAATATTTTTATTAAATTTTTTTAACGGAACCCTAAAAGAGCGAGGCCCGACTCGCACTTGGCCGATTTTTCAAAATGGGAATTCTTCTATAAAAATAAATTTTGAAAAGGAACCGTATCAAAGTCTTGCATAGTTCCCAACTTCTAGTCTTCTCAATATTCGCCATATATTTTGTATGGAAAAAAAAATCCCGCCATCTTGATTTTTTTTCTATTCATCAAATAGACCTTAGGGTCCTGATCATCTTTTGCCAAGAAACCACTCTTCCATCTTTTATACTCCCCGAGATAGACACCAACGAAATTTGTATGGCGGCCATCTTTTTTCCGCCATTTTGAATTTTTTTTCAGCTCACTGCGAATTGGATGAGGTTTCGAGTGACATTTGTTCGAGTACCCCCCCCCCTATCTTTGATACCCTGGCCGTGCTCCTCACCCGTCTCCGAAATCCTCAATCATCAGCTCTCTCCATATTTTTCCTCCGAATGAATTTTTGTCTTCTACACGAAACCATCAGTGAAAAAAAAATTTTTCATACAAAATTTTACAGGAGAGGTGATCAATGATTGAGTGAATCAGCACGAGCAGCTATATACATATATATTAAATAGTAGGGCGCGTGGGTGCGCGGCCCGCAAGCGGACCGCGGTTTTTCTACTCGTCACGTAGGAAAGTCTACGTACGTACGTAGGTCCTGATCATTTTCTATCAAAAAACCACTCTTCCATTTTTTAAACTCCCTGAGATAGATACCTATGAAATTCTTATAGCTGCCATCTTGAATCCGCCATTTTGATTTTTTTTCAGCTCACAACCAATTGGATGAGGTTTCGAGTATTTTTTGTTTGAGCACCTCCCACCTATCTTCAATACTCTGGCTGTGCTCCTCACCCACCTTCCAAATCCTCGATCATCATATCTCATCATTTTTCAAAATGGGAATTCTTCTATAAAAATAAATTTTGAAAAGGAACCGTATCAAAGTCTTGCATAGTTCCCAACTTCTAGTCTTCTCAATATTCGCCATATATTTTGTATGGAAAAAAAAATCCCGCCATCTTGATTTTTTTTTTCTATTCATCAAATAGACCTTTGGGTCCTGATCATCTTTTGCCAAGAAACCACTCTTCCATCTTTTATACTCCCCGAGATAGACACCAACGAAATTTGTATGGCGGCCATCTTTTTTCCGCCATTTTGAATTTTTTTTCAGCTCACTGCGAATTGGATGAGGTTTCGAGTGACATTTGTTCGAGTACCCCCCACCTATCTTTGATACCCTGGCCGTGCTCCTCACCCGTCTCCGAAATCCTCAATCATCAGCTCTCTCCATATTTTTCCTCCGAATGAATTTTTGTCTTCTACACGAAACCATCAGTGAAAAAAAAATTTTTCATACAAAATTTTACAGGAGAGGTGATCAATGAGTGAGTGAATCAGCACGAGCAGCTATATATATATTAACTAGTAGGGCGCGTGGGTGCGCGGCCCGCAAGCGGACCGCGGTTTTTGTACTCGTCAAGTAGACTTTCAGGTCCTGATCATTTTCTATCAAAAAACCACTCTTCCATCTTTAAAACTCCCTGAGATAGAAACCTATGAAACTCTTATAGCTGCCATCTTGAACCCGCCATTTTGAATTTTTCTTCAGCTCACTGCCAATTGGATGATGTTTCAAGTATGTTTTGTTTGAGCAGCCCCCACCTATCTTAAATACCCTGGCCATGCTCCTCACCCATCTTCCAAATCCTCGATCAGCATTACTTCCATATTTTTACTCCGAATCATTTGTCAGGATGAGAATTTTTCCATAAAAACAAATTTTGAAAAGAAACCTTCGTCTTGCATAGTTTGTATGGAAAAATAAATTCCGCCATCTTGATTTTTTTCTATTCACCAAGACCAAGACAACTTCGGGTTCTGATCATCTTTTTCCAAGAAACCACTCTTCCATCTTTTATACTCTCCTAGATGCCGAGGTATGGCCGCCATCTTGAATCCGCCATTTTGATTTTTTTTCAGCTCACTGTTAATTGGATGAGATTTTGAGTATTTTTTGTTTGAGCACCTCCCACCTATCTTCAATACCCTGGCCGTGCTCCTCACCCACCTTCCAAACCCTCGAAAATCATATCTCATCATTTGTCAGAATGAAAATTCTTCTATAAAAACAAATTTTGAAAAGGAACCGTATCAAAGTCTTGTATAGTTCCCAACTTCTAGTCTCTTCAATATTCGCCATATATGTATTTTGTATGGGGAAAAATAAATTCCGCCATCTTGAATTTTTTTTCTTTTCATCGAGTAGACCTTTAGGTCCTGATCATCTTTTGCCACAAAACCACTCTTCCATCTTTTATCCTCTCCGAGATAGACACCGACGAAGTTTGTATGGCCGCCATCTTTTTTCCGCCATTTTGGATTTTTTTTCAGCTCACTGCCAATTGGATGAGGTTTCAAATGACATTTGTTCGAGCACCCCCTACCTATCTCAAATACCCTGGCCGTGCTACTTACCCGTCTCCGAAATCCTCAATCATCAGCTCTCTCCATATTTTTCCTCCGAATGAATTTTTGTCCTCTATACGAAACAATCAGTGAAAAAAAAATTTTTCATACAAAATTTTACAGGAGAGATGATCAATGAGTGAGTCAGTCAGCACGAGCAGCTATATATATATTAACTAGTAGGGCGCGTGGGTGCGCGGCCCGCAAGCGGACCGCGGTTTTTCTATCGTCAAGTGGACTTTCAGGTCCTGATAATTTTATATCAAATAACCACTCTTCCATCTTTTATGCTCTCCGAGATAGATGCCGATGAAATTGGTATGGCCGCCATCTTGAATCCGCAATTTTGAATTTTTTTTCAGCTCATTGCCAATTGGATGAGGTTTCGAGTATTTTTTGTTTGAGCACCTCCCACCTATCTTCAATACCCTGGCCTTGCTCCTCACCCACCTTCCAAACCCTCGATCATCATATCTCATCATTTGTCAGAATGAGAATTCTTTTATAAAAACAAATTTTGAAAAGGAACCGTATCAAAGTCTTGCATAGTTCTCAGCTTCTAGTCTATTCAATATTCGCCATATATTTTGTATGGAGAAAAAAAAACCGCAATCTTGGATTTTTTTCTATTTATCAAATAGACCTTTGGGTCCTGATCATCTTTTGCCAAGAAACCACTCTTCCATCTTTTATACTTCCTGAGATAGACACCGACGAAATTTGTATGGCGGCCATCTTTTTTCCGCCATTTTGAATTTTTTTTCAGCTCACTGCCAATTGGGTGAGGTTTCGAATGACATTTGTTCGAGCACTCCCCACATATCTTCAATACCCTGGCTGTGCTCCTCACCCGTCTCCGAAATCCTCAATCATCAGCTCTCTCCATATTTTTCCTCCGAATGAATTTTTGTCCTCTATACGAAACAATCGGTGAAAAAAAAATTTTTCATACAAAATTTTACAGGAGAGGTGATCAATGAGTGAGTCAGTGAATCAGCACGAGCAGCTATATATATTACTAGTAGGGCGCGTGGGTGCGCGGCCCGCAAGCGGACCGCGGTTTTTCTATCGTCAAGTGGACTTTCAGGTCTTGATCATTTTCTATCAAAAAACCACTCTTCTATCTTTTATACTCTCCGAGATAGACACCGGTGAAGTTTGTATGGCCGCCATCTTGAATCCGCCATTTAGGATTTTTTTCAGCTCACTGCCAATTGGATGAGGTTTCGAGTGACTTTTGTTCGAGCACCCCCACCTATCGTCATTACCATGGCCGTGCTCCTCACCCACCTTCCAAACCCTCGATCATCATATCTCATCATTTGTCAGAATGAGAATTCTTTTATAAAAACAAATTTTGAAAAGAAACCGTATCAAAGTCTTGCATAGTTCTCAGCTTCAAGTCTATTCAATATTCGCCATATATTTTGTATGGAGAAAAAAAAATTCCGCCATGTTGGATTTTTTTCTATTCATCAAATAGATCTTTGGGTCCTGATCATCTTTTGCCAAGAAACCACTCTTCCATCTTTTATACTCGCCGAGATAGATACTGACGAAATTTGTATGGCGGCCATCTTTTTTCCGCCATTTTGAATTTTTTTTCAGCTCATTGCGAATTGGATGAGGTTTCGAGTGACATTTGTTCGAGCACCCTCCACCTATCTTCGATACCCTGACCGTGCTCTTCACCCGTCTCCGAAATCCTCAATCATCAGCTCTCTCCATAATTTTCCTCCGAATGAATTTTTGTCTTCTATACGAAACCATAAGTGAAAAAAAAATTTTTCATACAAAATTTTACAGGAGAGGTGATCAATCAGTCAGTGAATCAGTGAATCAGCACGAACAGCTATATATATATTAACTAGTAGGGCGCGTGGGTGCGCGGCCCGCAAGCGGACCGCGGTTTTTCTACTCGTCAAGTAGACTTTTAGGTCTTGATCATTTTCTATCAAAAAACCACTCTCCCATCTTTTATACTCTCCGAGATAGACACCGCTGAAGTTTGTATGGCCGCCATCGTGAATCCGCCATTTTGGATTTTTTTTCAGCTCACTGCCAATTGGATGAGGTTTCGAGTGACTTTTGTTCGAGCACCCCCACCTATCTTCATTACCATGGCCGTGCTCCTCACCCACTTTCCAAACCCTCGATCATCATATGTCAATCCGAAATCAAAGGAACCGTATCAAAGTCTTGCATGATTCCCGGCTTCTAGTCTCTTCAATATTCGCCATATATTTTGTATGAAGAAAAAAAAATTCCGCCATCTTGGATTTTTTTCCTATTCATCAAATTGACCTTTGGGTCCTGATCATCTTTTGCCAAGAAACCACTCTTCCATCTTTTATACTCCCCGAGATACACATCGACGAAATTTGTATGGCGGCCATCTTTTTTCCGCCATTTTGAATTTTTTTTCAGCTCGCTGTCAATTGGATGAGGTTTCGAATGACATTTGTTCGAGCACCCCCCACCTATCTTCAATAACCTGGCCGTGCTCCTCACCCGTCTCCGAAATCCTCAATCATCAGCTCTCTCCATATTTTTCCTCCGAATGAATTTTTGTCCTCTATACGAAACAATCGGTGAAAAAAAAATTTTTCATACAAAATTTTTCAGGAGAGGTGATCAATGAGTGAGTCAGTCAGCACGAGCAGCTATATATATATTAATATTAAATAGTAGGGCGCGTGGGTGCGCGGCCCGCAAGCGGACCGCGGTTTTTCTACTCGTCACGTAGGAAAGTCTACGTACGTACGTAGGTCCTGATCATTTTCTATCAAAAAACCACTCTTCCATTTTTTAAACTCCCTGAGATAGATACCTATGAAATTCTTATAGCTGCCATCTTGAATCCGCCATTTTGATTTTTTTTCAGCTCACAACCAATTGGATGAGGTTTCGAGTATTTTTTGTTTGAGCACCTCCCACCTATCTTCAATACTCTGGCTGTGCTCCTCACCCACCTTCCAAATCCTCGATCATCATATCTCATCATTTTTCAAAATGGGAATTCTTCTATAAAAATAAATTTTGAAAAGGAACCGTATCAAAGTCTTGCATAGTTCCCAACTTCTAGTCTTCTCAATATTCGCCATATATTTTGTATGGAAAAAAAAATCCCGCCATCTTGATTTTTTTTTTCTATTCATCAAATAGACCTTTGGGTCCTGATCATCTTTTGCCAAGAAACCACTCTTCCATCTTTTATACTCCCCGAGATAGACACCAACGAAATTTGTATGGCGGCCATCTTTTTTCCGCCATTTTGAATTTTTTTTCAGCTCACTGCGAATTGGATGAGGTTTCGAGTGACATTTGTTCGAGTACCCCCCACCTATCTTTGATACCCTGGCCGTGCTCCTCACCCGTCTCCGAAATCCTCAATCATCAGCTCTCTCCATATTTTTCCTCCGAATGAATTTTTGTCTTCTACACGAAACCATCAGTGAAAAAAAAATTTTTCATACAAAATTTTACAGGAGAGGTGATCAATGAGTGAGTGAATCAGCACGAGCAGCTATATATATATTAACTAGTAGGGCGCGTGGGTGCGCGGCCCGCAAGCGGACCGCGGTTTTTGTACTCGTCAAGTAGACTTTCAGGTCCTGATCATTTTCTATCAAAAAACCACTCTTCCATCTTTAAAACTCCCTGAGATAGAAACCTATGAAACTCTTATAGCTGCCATCTTGAACCCGCCATTTTGAATTTTTCTTCAGCTCACTGCCAATTGGATGATGTTTCAAGTATGTTTTGTTTGAGCAGCCCCCACCTATCTTAAATACCCTGGCCATGCTCCTCACCCATCTTCCAAATCCTCGATCAGCATTACTTCCATATTTTTACTCCGAATCATTTGTCAGGATGAGAATTTTTCCATAAAAACAAATTTTGAAAAGAAACCTTCGTCTTGCATAGTTTGTATGGAAAAATAAATTCCGCCATCTTGATTTTTTTCTATTCACCAAGACCAAGACAACTTCGGGTTCTGATCATCTTTTTCCAAGAAACCACTCTTCCATCTTTTATACTCTCCTAGATGCCGAGGTATGGCCGCCATCTTGAATCCGCCATTTTGATTTTTTTTCAGCTCACTGTTAATTGGATGAGATTTTGAGTATTTTTTGTTTGAGCACCTCCCACCTATCTTCAATACCCTGGCCGTGCTCCTCACCCACCTTCCAAACCCTCGAAAATCATATCTCATCATTTGTCAGAATGAAAATTCTTCTATAAAAACAAATTTTGAAAAGGAACCGTATCAAAGTCTTGTATAGTTCCCAACTTCTAGTCTCTTCAATATTCGCCATATATGTATTTTGTATGGGGAAAAATAAATTCCGCCATCTTGAATTTTTTTTCTTTTCATCGAGTAGACCTTTAGGTCCTGATCATCTTTTGCCACAAAACCACTCTTCCATCTTTTATCCTCTCCGAGATAGACACCGACGAAGTTTGTATGGCCGCCATCTTTTTTCCGCCATTTTGGATTTTTTTTCAGCTCACTGCCAATTGGATGAGGTTTCAAATGACATTTGTTCGAGCACCCCCTACCTATCTCAAATACCCTGGCCGTGCTACTTACCCGTCTCCGAAATCCTCAATCATCAGCTCTCTCCATATTTTTCCTCCGAATGAATTTTTGTCCTCTATACGAAACAATCAGTGAAAAAAAAATTTTTCATACAAAATTTTACAGGAGAGATGATCAATGAGTGAGTCAGTCAGCACGAGCAGCTATATATATATTAACTAGTAGGGCGCGTGGGTGCGCGGCCCGCAAGCGGACCGCGGTTTTTCTATCGTCAAGTGGACTTTCAGGTCCTGATAATTTTATATCAAATAACCACTCTTCCATCTTTTATGCTCTCCGAGATAGATGCCGATGAAATTGGTATGGCCGCCATCTTGAATCCGCAATTTTGAATTTTTTTTCAGCTCATTGCCAATTGGATGAGGTTTCGAGTATTTTTTGTTTGAGCACCTCCCACCTATCTTCAATACCCTGGCCTTGCTCCTCACCCACCTTCCAAACCCTCGATCATCATATCTCATCATTTGTCAGAATGAGAATTCTTTTATAAAAACAAATTTTGAAAAGGAACCGTATCAAAGTCTTGCATAGTTCTCAGCTTCTAGTCTATTCAATATTCGCCATATATTTTGTATGGAGAAAAAAAAACCGCAATCTTGGATTTTTTTCTATTTATCAAATAGACCTTTGGGTCCTGATCATCTTTTGCCAAGAAACCACTCTTCCATCTTTTATACTTCCTGAGATAGACACCGACGAAATTTGTATGGCGGCCATCTTTTTTCCGCCATTTTGAATTTTTTTTCAGCTCACTGCCAATTGGGTGAGGTTTCGAATGACATTTGTTCGAGCACTCCCCACATATCTTCAATACCCTGGCTGTGCTCCTCACCCGTCTCCGAAATCCTCAATCATCAGCTCTCTCCATATTTTTCCTCCGAATGAATTTTTGTCCTCTATACGAAACAATCGGTGAAAAAAAAATTTTTCATACAAAATTTTACAGGAGAGGTGATCAATGAGTGAGTCAGTGAATCAGCACGAGCAGCTATATATATTACTAGTAGGGCGCGTGGGTGCGCGGCCCGCAAGCGGACCGCGGTTTTTCTATCGTCAAGTGGACTTTCAGGTCTTGATCATTTTCTATCAAAAAACCACTCTTCTATCTTTTATACTCTCCGAGATAGACACCGTTGAAGTTTGTATGGCCGCCATCTTGAATCCGCCATTTAGGATTTTTTTCAGCTCACTGCCAATTGGATGAGGTTTCGAGTGACTTTTGTTCGAGCACCCCCACCTATCGTCATTACCATGGCCGTGCTCCTCACCCACCTTCCAAACCCTCGATCATCATATCTCATCATTTGTCAGAATGAGAATTCTTTTATAAAAACAAATTTTGAAAAGAAACCGTATCAAAGTCTTGCATAGTTCTCAGCTTCAAGTCTATTCAATATTCGCCATATATTTTGTATGGAGAAAAAAAAATTCCGCCATGTTGGATTTTTTTCTATTCATCAAATAGATCTTTGGGTCCTGATCATCTTTTGCCAAGAAACCACTCTTCCATCTTTTATACTCGCCGAGATAGATACTGACGAAATTTGTATGGCGGCCATCTTTTTTCCGCCATTTTGAATTTTTTTTCAGCTCATTGCGAATTGGATGAGGTTTCGAGTGACATTTGTTCGAGCACCCTCCACCTATCTTCGATACCCTGACCGTGCTCTTCACCCGTCTCCGAAATCCTCAATCATCAGCTCTCTCCATAATTTTCCTCCGAATGAATTTTTGTCTTCTATACGAAACCATAAGTGAAAAAAAAATTTTTCATACAAAATTTTACAGGAGAGGTGATCAATCAGTCAGTGAATCAGTGAATCAGCACGAACAGCTATATATATATTAACTAGTAGGGCGCGTGGGTGCGCGGCCCGCAAGCGGACCGCGGTTTTTCTACTCGTCAAGTAGACTTTTAGGTCTTGATCATTTTCTATCAAAAAACCACTCTCCCATCTTTTATACTCTCCGAGATAGACACCGCTGAAGTTTGTATGGCCGCCATCGTGAATCCGCCATTTTGGATTTTTTTTCAGCTCACTGCCAATTGGATGAGGTTTCGAGTGACTTTTGTTCGAGCACCCCCACCTATCTTCATTACCATGGCCGTGCTCCTCACCCACTTTCCAAACCCTCGATCATCATATGTCAATCCGAAATCAAAGGAACCGTATCAAAGTCTTGCATGATTCCCGGCTTCTAGTCTCTTCAATATTCGCCATATATTTTGTATGAAGAAAAAAAAATTCCGCCATCTTGGATTTTTTTCCTATTCATCAAATTGACCTTTGGGTCCTGATCATCTTTTGCCAAGAAACCACTCTTCCATCTTTTATACTCCCCGAGATACACATCGACGAAATTTGTATGGCGGCCATCTTTTTTCCGCCATTTTGAATTTTTTTTCAGCTCGCTGTCAATTGGATGAGGTTTCGAATGACATTTGTTCGAGCACCCCCCACCTATCTTCAATAACCTGGCCGTGCTCCTCACCCGTCTCCGAAATCCTCAATCATCAGCTCTCTCCATATTTTTCCTCCGAATGAATTTTTGTCCTCTATACGAAACAATCGGTGAAAAAAAAATTTTTCATACAAAATTTTTCAGGAGAGGTGATCAATGAGTGAGTCAGTCAGCACGAGCAGCTATATATATATTAATATTAAAGAAGAAAGAAGATTGTCCTGTTCTTATATGAATTAAAAAGCAAATTAACATTAATTTAATTTTTTTATTTATATATCATTAACAGTATATAAGTAGTAATGAGCATTGATAGCCTAGTGGTGAGGACTGTGGTCTCCTATTCGGGGGGTTCGATCCCGGGTACGCAACTCTGACTTTTCGGAGTCAAGTGCGTTTAAGCAATTTAATATCACTTGCTTCAACGGTGAAGGAAAACATCGTGAGGAAACCTGCACACCTGAGAGTTCTTCATAATGTTCTTGAAGGTGTGTGAAGTCCGCCAATTCGCATTGGGCCAGCGTGGTGGACTGTGGCCTATAACCCTTCTCTGAGAGGAGACCTGCGCTCAGTAGTGAGCCGTTGATGGGTTGCTAATGATGATGAATGTTGATATAAGTTGTTTAATAAGTAGGTAACGTAATACGAAATAGAAGTGGTACTAATAAATATGTTTTGAATATTCGTTAAAAATTATTTAATATCTACACGTCTCTTCCACGTTTTCTTATTTTTATTATATTGCATATTCTGAGAAAAGTGTACAAAACATAACCACTCCTAGGTAGTCGGGTAAAAAGGCGAACTTAATCCTAAAGCGGATAAAGTACGACGCGATACCGCAAATCATGTCGAAACGTTTGTTATCTCTGAATATCCGCAAGATCCGCCCTACCCGGTACTATGAGACGCGCTTAGCGCATAACGATACGTAATCGACAGTGAAATGTATGGAAGCAATACCTATCGTTTACGTCCGATGCTAACATAATACTTCGGGTCAATGTCCGTTTTTCCGCCTGCCCTAGAAACGGACTATAATTAGATTTAGGCATCAATAGACGTAATCGTAATTCCTAGTTCCATGGGATCAATATGACTCGCTTTGACATGTCCCAGTTTAGTATGGAGGGTGGTTTTTTATTCTGAGTGTCCATTAACCAGAACCAAACTGTCATTACGTGAAAGAGAAAAGAAAATAAAATTAAACGCCATAAAAATAATAATTTTAGAATCCTCGGTTTTTTTTTAAATTAATTATGAAAAATACCGTTTGTAGAAAATATTTTTCAATGGATGGTAACACTAAAAACTTTTATAATCTATAGACTATCATATCTGGCACCGGTTAATGTCACGTAAATGTCATTTTGAACCAAATACATGTCATTTTGAACCATGGAACTAGGAATCACAGACCAGGAACTAGGAATTACGACTAGGTACTTTTGAACTGCCTATTCGAAAATGAAATTATTTGTTCTTGACAATCATCTGACATTGACAACTTACATAGACTACTATTTTCAGTTTTTTAACGGTGTTTAAATCACATGGAACAAGGAATTACTACAAATCACAAGCAAAAAAATGAGTCAAAACAAATAAATTTTTTTTATTATCGGAGGCTTTAAAAAATCTGTAAATTATTTTGATAGAAGCCTTTTGGGATCTTTATCCAACTACATTAAAATCATCCTTGTTAATTAAATTCAAATTTAAAAAACCAATTTTGGACAACTCTAATGAATAAATGAAACTTTTACTTTGATTCTAATAGTCTAAGATCCCGATATAGAACGACCTTCACCGAGCTGGTTAATGAATCAAACATAATATTTTTATGTAATTTAATATATCAAAAAATATATTGCATATGGGTTGCCTAGCCAGTCCCGGATAATTTTTAATAATTTTTAAAAAATTTTTTTTTTAATATTTCACCGGTTTGGTTAATGGATAAATTCTAATTTCTACACCAATCGAAAGTATGCAGCCCATAGTATATATGCAAAAGTTGGTTGCCTATTTTTTTCCTGTCACAACCCTTGGGTTGCCAGGCATGAACAGGTAAATCGATACTAGTAATTTGCACCGGTCTGGTTAATGAATGAAACTTAAATAAAAATAAAGTTGATTTCATTACAAACACGGTAATATAGGGTTGGTTGCCTGCGAAAAATCAGTCCTGAATAACGGTTGCCGAATTTTAAAAGATTAAATTTTGCTCCGAGTGAATGTGTGCGACTGAGAGGTCCCTACCAACCGTCCCATGAGATAGAAGAGGACACAAGATAACAGCTGTAGCCCGGCCTTTTAAAGAGAGAGAGTGCGCATGCTCTCTGCTCTTGAAAACAAAAAGGATAGCGATAGACGCGTACATTCTGAGCATAATTTTGGAGTAGTTTCATATTAAAATAAAGGATTATTTTTCAATTTTTTTAAGGAGTTGCCCAGCTGCCGTCGCGTGCAACCGTTTGCACCGGCGCTCGGGCCCCTAACAGTGTTTCGGTCATCAGTGCGACTGCCTACTGAAACCTTTGCGTCCACGGTGGTGTTGGGTCAACACGACACCCCCGCCGGTCAAGGCTCGGTCTGCCACCAGCGGCAAGCCCCGGGTTCGAGGCCGGTGGGGTGCTGGCGTGCCAGCACCTCCGCCTGGGTCGCGCCTTAGGCAGCAACGCCTCCCTCCGCGTCCGTTTGATGCGACCTCACACGCCCGCATCCTCGCGTTACCGCGTCCGCGTCGCCCGCGCCGGTACCGCCAATGCCGCCGCCTAGCCTACCGCCGATGCCGCAGCGGCGCGCGACCCGTCCGCGCGCGCTGCGCCGCAAGGTTTTTGTGCGGTCGGCAATCGCCGGTCTTGAAGCCGGCCTAGACGCCCTCGCCGCATCTGGCCAGGCCACCCTCGTTGGCCGCCCAACTTCAAAGACGAGGAAAAACCAAGACCCCGATGCGGGTCCTTCGACGGGAGCCGGCGAGGTCTCATTCGTCGCGAGCCCGCTGACGTTGTCGCCGGCCCCGTCCATCGAGTCCGTCGCGTCCGTCGTCCGCCCGGCGACGCCCAGACGACGACCGACGCCCACCCGTGCCGCAACGCCGGCACCGACACCAGCCGTACGAGCGGCTACGCCTGCTGCGCATACCGCGCAGGCGCCACTCCCACGCACGCCGCGTTTTCCCGCCGCTCAGCCGGGTATCCCTGTGGGGCGCTTCCCCTCGCCGCCGCACAGAGGACCGCCGCCGCCGAACATGCCGACCCTATCGCCGGACTCACCGATGGAGACCGCGACTAGCCCGACATACGCAGCGACAGCCGCGTTCAAAAAGACGCCGGCGCCGGGCGATGCATCCGCCCCCGCCGCTTCCACCAGCGCTACCGCTGCGCCCACTACCGCCTCCACTATCACTACTACCGCTGCCGCTGCCGCCGCCGCAGCTTCAACCTCGGCCACACCACCCGCCAAAACAGCCAGCCGCTACCCGCCGCTGATCGTGGAGGTGCTGCCGGACTGGCCGACGCACTTCCGAGAGCTCAAAAAGCTGCTCGGCCACACCCCCAACGGACGTCCATTTGGCAAGGGCGTCCGATTCATCCCGCGATCGGACCAGGAGTTCCGCGTGACCCAGCGCTACCTCACGCAGCTGGAGGGCAGCACCGGACTCTCCTGGTTCTGCTACTCGCTCCCCGCGGAGAGGAGCGTAAAAGTCGCCATTCGAGGCCTGCCGGCGAACACAGAGCCGGCACTAGTGGAGGCGGAGCTGCGCGAGCTCGGGTTCGTCCCCGAGCACGTGCGCACGATCCCTGCTCGCCCGGGCAGACCTGGCTGCCTGATGTTCGCGCAGATGCAGCGGACCAAGGACCTTACCCCGGGCATCTATGAGGTGCACGAGTTGCTGTGCATGCCCGGGGTCACCATAGAGCCATGGCGCGGAAGGAGGGGCCCAGCACAGTGCCACCGATGCCAGCAGTTTCGGCACTCGTCCCACAACTGCCACCGGCCTATTGCCTGTGTGCGGTGTGGGGGCGACCATCCAGCCCGAGACTGCCAGCGCCCCAGGGAGCACCCGCCGACGTGCGCCAACTGTGGCGGCGCACACACGGCGAACAACGCCGCCTGCCCGGTTTTCCGAAAGGAAACGCGCAACCGCAGGGCAGGCACCACCGCGCGCACCGCCGCATCTGCGCGCGCGCCATCCGCCACCGCCACCGCCCACGCATCGGAGGCCAACGCGCCCGGCTCGCTTATGGCTGCCGCCAACCAGCCAGGGCAGACGGGCAAACGCCGCCGCAAGCGCGGCAAGCGCGCTCAAGCGCGCAAAGACGCGCCGCCCGCCGCACAGCCCACCGCGCCGCCCACCGCACCGCGCGACGCGCCATCTGTCGCGCCGCGCACAGCTCCGCCCGCCGCGCCGAAGCCTACTCAGCGCAGCAAGACGTCCAAGCCCACCGTGGTCGCCGCCCCAGCAGAGGGGACGAAGGCGAAGCGAGTAGCGCCGCTGGACCCACGACTCACCAAGGTCATCAGCACACTCAACCAGGTGCTGGTGGCCATCCAGGAGCAGCGCGACCCTATCGCGCTGATCCTGGGATGCATTGCTGAGCTCTGCGCCTTTTATGGCTGAGCTCCGCATCGCATTTTGGAACGCCGACGGGCTTTCGCCACAAAAAGCCCGTCTCTTCAAGACCGTGCTCTCACAGCGTCGAGTGGACATCGGCCTGATCAGCGAGACTCACCTCAGACCAGTGGACAAGTTGAAGGTTTCCGGATACTATGTCTACCGGGAGGACCACACCTCGCCGGCCGGGATTGCCTACAGGGGATTAGCAGTCCTGGTCCGTCGGAATATCATCCACCAACGGCTGCCAGTACCACAACTGCAGTCATCGTACGCCCTCGGCGTCGAGATCTGCATCGACCGCCAGCCCACCCACGTGTTCGCCTTCTACAAGCCGCCGCAGAATCGACTTGCAGTGGCTGACGTCCGCACCTTGCTGGACTCGCCGCTGCCCACGATCCTAGCGGGCGACTTCAACGCGAAACACACGGCGTGGAACTCGAACACCGTGAGCCCGAATGGCAGACGCCTCCTGGACGACGCAGACCGCCACGGCTACGAGGTGCTAGGACCAGAGGTCCCAACGCACTACCCGTACTGTGCAGCCCACACGCCCGACGTCATCGACATAGCAGTCGCTCGCGGCCTAGTCGCCGCACCGTCGCTTGACGTCCTGGATGATCACCTCATTTCCGACCACCAAGCTGTCCTCTTGACGCTGAAGACGACCCCGATGACGACATCGATGCCTTCTCCGAAACATCGCCAGGACTGGCGAATCTTCGCCGAACACATGGCCGAACATTCGCCGTCCTTCAGAGTAGAGAGCCCTGCAGACGTCGACCGACTTGCCACGGACCTCAGCGCAGTAATGTCCAATGCGCTTCGAGAGTCCAGACTCGACGCTGCATCTACTCGCAGACAACCCCAGCTCCCTGCCTACATTCAAGCGATGTTAGAGGAGAAGAGGAAGCTGCGAAGGCAATGGCAACACCTGCGGTGCCCGACCATGAAGACGCGGCTCAACGCTCTGGCCGCTAGGATCTCTGACGCACTGGAGACAGTCGCAGTCGAGTCTTGGCACTCCGCCATCGAGCGAGCCGGCGATGACTGGTCCGGCATTCACCGCCTCTGCCGCCAACTCTCCGGGAGGCCGTCTCCGATTAGACCTCTCCTGGTCAGTGACGGAACCCTGCGTTACCGTGCCGAGGATCGAGCGGAGATTTTCGCGGACCACCTGGAGACGCAGTTCACACCCAACCCGACTGCGGATGTGCAGCACGTAGAGACCATCGAGCGACATGTGAAGGACTACTTCGAGTCGCCGATACCTCCGACAGAAGACCCCGTCGTGTTCTCCCCTGGACAAGTCCAAAGGATGATTCGACGAGCTAAACTGCGCAAAGCCCCCGGCCCCGACCGAGTCACCAACGAAGCCCTGCGTCACCTACCCCCGCGAGCAATCGCGACGCTGACGCGGCTCTTCAACGGAATCCTCCGTACCGGGCACTTCCCATCGTCGTGGAAGCTCGGCCGAGTCTTCCTCGATATGGAGAAAGACCGCGTTTGGCACGCCGGCCTCGTGTACAAGCTGTCCACGTCTACTACTCCGCGCCGAGTAGTCAAGACTGTGGCCACCTTCCTGCAAGATAGACGTTTTCAAGTGGCGGTTGAAGACGTCCTGTCCACAGAGCGCCCCATCCGAGCCGGTGTGCCTCAGGGAAGCTGCCTGTCGCCCGTCTGCTATAGCAGATACACGGACGACATTCCAGTCGCTGACGGCGCTATGCTAGCGCTGTATGCCGACGACGCGGCCTTCATCACAACGTCGATCAAGGTCCCGCATGCAGTGCTGAAGATGCAGCGAGCACTGGACGCACTTCCCACATGGCTGGAGAACTGGAGACTCAAGGTCAACGTGGCGAAAACTCAGGCAATTTCCATCGGGCGGGCGCGACTACTGCCGCCCCCGATGACGCTCATGGGCGAGACCGTCGAGTGGTCGCCGAAGGCCAAGTACCTCGGCGTGACCATCGACAGGACCCTCTCGATGCGGCCCCATGTCAAGAATGTGGTCGCCCAGACGCGCGCCGCACGGAACCTCCTCCGACCCGTGCTGGCGTCTCACCTGCCTCTCCGTACGAAGCTGTGCGTCTACAAGGCGTACGTTCGCACGCGACTCACTTACGCGGCACCCGCGTGGTACGCGCTCACAAGCGAGCAAGACCGCAAGTCGCTGCGAGCACAGCAGTCGCTGTCACTCCGCACCATCTCCGGAGCACCTCGCTTCGTACGGAATCAGGTCATCTCCAGAGACCTGCGCATGGAGAACCTGGACGACTTCATTCGCCGCCTGAGTGCCTCTATGTTTGCACGCGCCGACGGAGCGCGATCCCAGCATCTGCATGGCATCGCGCCATACCATCGACGACCGCCGGACATAAGAGGCCTGCCACGTGACCTAGCTCCATAGGACACGACCACTTCCTCGCCGCTGGCTGATGGGCGCTCACCGGTACGCTACCGGCGGGCTCGACCTCGCTGAGCGGCGGGCGAAGCCCACCACGGACATACCACCCTGCCGCAGTCCGCAGATCGCCCGCGACACTACGCGGGCTCGATCGCACTGCGACAGGATACCACCGGATTGACACCCCGGATTTGACACCATGGACCAACCGGTCCCACCCAGTGCCCCGCCTGTAGTTGCAGGCGGCGTCGACACTACTGAAAGGGGCCATCGCCCCGAACAGTCACCCCGAGGCCTATGAAGGCCTAAGCGGAAGACCCCGGACGACGAATTTTTTAATCAATTAATTATATATGTGTATCTATATATTTTGTTACATTAAAGTATATATACATCTTTAGTAAAAAAGAAGGTTAAGACGCTAAACGGAAAATAAATTGTTTCGAATTTGGAGAGTACTTTATAAAAATAGGCGGGGCCAAAACCCATCCGCGGGGCGCACTCCCTTCACGTACTAAGAGGTCACGTAGATAAAATAGATGGCGCTGGTAAAAATAAATAACTTTCATTTTTATGTTTAATAATATTTGATATAGAAAAGCACTATTTTGTTTAAAAATATTTTTAATACATACCTACAAAATATATAAATATTATAACTATTTAAAAATACTCAATTTTTATCGTATACAGGAGACGGTTTATTAAAGGTAGGTATAATATTATTCTATTTGAAAATTTAAAGGTATCAGCTTAATACACAATCTGGAAGATGAGAAATCTAAAGAATAACATAAGGTCACAAGTAAATTGGTTAACAATTACTATACCTACTTAATAAAATGAAGAGATCCGTAGGAGAACCAAAGTGTGACTTTGGTTCTCCTACGGACATAGCTCAGCGAGTCACGAAACCATGCGAAACTGAAGTGGAAATGGGCAGGGCACATAGTTCGAAGAGCTGTTAGTTGTTGGGGTCCCAAGGTGCTGGAGTGGGGTGGAAACTCAGTGTTGGTCTGCCAACAACAACAAACAACAACCCCACTAGGTGGACCGACGCGTCAAGCGAGTCACAGGGAGCCGCTGGATTCAAGCGGCGCAAGACCGAAGACTTATTTGGGTATCATTAAAGCAAGAGGGAATAGGCATCTTCTAGGGCTAGGCAAACGCGTTCCACCTTAGGCCACATCATCACTTTCCATCAGGTGTGATAGTGGTCAAGCGTGTGCCTATAATAATGTATAAAAAATAAATAAAAAAAAAGCCATACTGAAATTCTTTTTTATTGCATCGATGTAATTCAAAATCGATATTTAGGGTCCCCTAGCGTCAAAAAAGACGAAGTGGTTGCCAAAATTTTAATCGTTCGTTTTTTACGATATCGACGGCAGAAAGCGGAACTGGCGTATCTCAAAAAATCCAGTTTTACACCAGAGCCAAAAAACTATTTGAAAAAATCATAACTCGTAAATTAATAAAGATAGAATGTTTAAATTTGCAAGAAATTTCTATGAATATAAACGATATTTGATACAGTTATTAGGAATGTCCTAAAGTTACTGCTTCATTGATTTTTTACGAGTTACAGCAGTTGATATTTATATATCGAGCAGCGGAAAAGCTGTAACTGTAAGGTGAAATGTATGACCAATTAAAATAAGTAGATACAAGTTTTCGTGCTACGATCTGCTGTATCTCAAATATTCTGCTATTCGAAACATGGCCATTTTGATGTATGTGATTTTAATTAAATAAGTTTATAAAAATAAAATGTTTGATTTACATTCTGAATTCTATAAGTACATGATATATTATAATAAAACTGTAACTGATCGTTGTCTGTACAGTGAAGATATATGAGAAAAACTTATTAGGGGCCTTTATCAACAGAATAGAACCCAAAACAATGATTGTTAGAATTTTTGTCTGTATGTCTTTGCGTTAGTGCGCACTAATCTCAGAAATGGCTACGGTGTTGTGGTAAGCTTCACTTCAAACTCAGTGTTTGTTTTACTTCAATATAGTTCATAAATAAAAAAGTTATGTCAATTTAAAGAATCACGTCGAACATTTAACTGTTCAGTTAAAGAATCACGTTGAACATTTGTCATCATTTGTTGAACGTTGACGCTTTTTTGGCTCTTAACATTAATAAAATTAATATCTACGTGTTTCAGTGTTTAAGATAATTCTATCCTTATGGGGGTGAAAAGAGTAATGAAAGTTTGTAAGTGAGTTCGGTAATTTATGGAGTATGATGCGTGAATCTTTATTAACGGGTGTCTATTTGGTAATAATAAAGCACTCATCTATAATAATAAATAAGTAATAATTTTGCTTTTAAGGGGATGAAAAGGGGGATGAAACATTTATGTGAGTTTGGTCATTTTTTAAACGAAATGCATAAACTTAAAAAGCCATCATGCGATTTCAAATATTCTACCTTTACGGGTGAAAAAGGGGATTAATTTGGTATGTAATGATGATGAAGTTTCGAAGTGAAATGCATGATACTATATTTTTAGGCGTCTTAAGAAAATGATGGAAAAGGGGATGAAAGTTTGCATTGAAATCCATAATTTTTGAAGTGAAAAAATATTTATATAAAACATCACTCACTTTCTTTACTGTGTACCTACCTAATGTTTCTTAACAATCAAGATAGGTACGTAAAATATAAGCAGGTAAGGTTGAAAACTTTACTTGCTTATTAGATATAGTAGGTATGGTAAATATACAGACTTCCAATTAACTAAAAAATAACATTTAACTAAAAATAGGTTAAATTTTAATATTCCTTTACTTACCCGAACTCCTGAAGTATAATAATTAATTTTAAACACGTAAATAAAACGTAAACGATAAGTTAACAATCTTTTAAAATAATATTTTTGTTAACAACAAATACGCTTTCTCACTATTGGCGCTTACGCATCAGATGCCGCGCGATCAGAATGGCGTATATAGCAAACACCTCGGGATTGGAGGGATGCGGGTCTATCTAGAGTGGCGTATTGATTACTCATCACAAAACAATACTCTAATATTATGGTGTAAGTAAGATATTTGCTCTTAAATTAAATGTTTGAAATGTAGTAACTGTTTGATAAACACTCACCACTTCAAAGCATATTGCTGTATCCTTGTCAACGTAAAATTTTGGGGCGGCTGAAATGCTGTATCTCTTTTGAAATCAATGTCCGTCAGGGTAAAATAATGGTGTAACTGTTATTTATGTTGGACGTGTTGTCGTATCTATTTTATTTTCAAAAATAGCGATTTTTCCTCTATTTACAGCAGTTTGTCATGTAAGCAGTACCAAAACTAGAAAAAATTCAATGGCGTATCATTAAATTTTTTCATCGTAGAAAGACGAGACATATACCATTCGACGCGGCTTTTTTTGCTTATCAACAATATAGTAAAAAAAGTCATTTAGCCCAAATTTTGAGATACGACATTTCCGCTTTCTGCCGTCGATATATAAAAGAAAGTGGTGTTAGTTACACTATTTATAACTCAAGAACGGATGAACCGATTTGGCTGAAAATTGGTGGAGACGTAGCTTAGAACCAGGAGACGGACAAAGGATACTTTTTATCCCGTTCGACCGCGTTTCCGTCATGTCACTATAAAACGTGGTATAACAAAAACGCATCTGACAAAACGCAAATGACAGTGGAATAACAAAACGTAAATTGCAGCTAAACGTAATTTTGTCTTTGGTTAGGTATGGTAAAAATGACAATTATAAAAATGATAGCTAAACGTAATTGATAATATCATCAGTAATATGTTTTCTCTTTTAATCATCATTAACAATGCTGCGAGTAATATTATAAATGCGAAAGTGTGTTTGTTTGTTTGTTTGTCCGTCAATCACGCTGCAACGCTTTGTTGCATTACGGATTGATGTGATTTTTTGGATAGGTATAGTTGAGAATGGAGGGTGACAGGCATCCCGGAAAATCAAAGAGTTCCTGCCTGATTTTAAAAACTAAATCCACGCGAACGAAGTCGCGGGCATCAGCTAGTAACAAATAAATTCAATATGGTGCTGATTTTTTAAAATTTTGGAAACCTAATACAAAACCCTAATTACCTTATACAAAATATTATATACTATGAGTCATTAGAGTTAATATTATTAATAAAATTATTGTTTTATGATAATAAATAAAAAAGTATTAATTTTATTTTTATATAATATTTAAAAAAAAATTAATGACATAATTGTCCCCATTTTATTGGAACTACTTGTACCTGGTATTATTACGCCCGCTCAGTAATCCACGCCGCGCATGCGCGGCACTCATGTCAAGCACACTGGCATATTTTCATTGGCCTGTTTTTAGGGTTCCGTACCCAAAGGGTGCCAACGGGACCCTATTACTAAGCCTCTGCTGTCCGTCCGTCTCACAGTGGGTCGAAACGGCTATATGAGGGACATAGGATTTTTTGTTACAAATTCCATTAAAAAAAATATCTATCGAAAGACCTTGTCATTTTGATGAATAATTGTTATTAAACGTTTTTCTCTAAAACTGATAGTTTGCCCGGAAAAAAATATTTTCAGTTTTTGTTGTATGGAATGAAACAGAAACTGCTAAAATTTGGCCAAGTCTTGAGAGGTCTTGCTTTAAAACTTCTTTATTCTTATTCTTTAGCTTGTTGGCTATAACTCTATGGTATCAGCTCGCACCCAAACTTGCCCGTTCAAGAGTTATAAGAATCCGAAATTTTTAAAAAAATATGATTTTTATTGATTTTATAATGTCGTGGATTATCAAATATTTGAACAAAATAATGTGCTACATGAAAATTCTATGAATAAATATTGAAATTAACTTTAAAGCACTAGTTCACCAAAGAGAAACTTATAAGTTAAGCACTTAAAAAAGGATATTTCATAGATTAAAACTGTAAATTTTATTAAAATAACGTAAATTCAAACAAAGGATCTACAAAAATAAAACTTTCATAATATAGCTTTCTTTATTTCTTTTTAACAATTCATTTTATTACGTATTTGATGTATATCCTTAGCTAAACTGTCTTTGTTGCTGGAAACTAATTACAAACAGCGAAAAATTAGCTACTCATCAGATAATTATAATATTTCATTCGCTGTTCTATTCATTACGAATTATCTCCTCTGCAAATTATCTTTTCAATTTGCTAATTACTATATTAGTAATGTAATTACATTGAATGACTCCACTTCCCTAATAATATACCTTAATGATAGGGATAGGAAGGAGTAATTCCGACCTACCTATATAAATAGGGGTTTCATTTAAATAAAATCATTCAGAGCCACGCATTTTGACTACCAAGACAACTTGCAGTGTACCTACATATTTTTGTGACAAATATGGAAGTTCTAGTGAATAATTTGGATTTGTTCATAGTGTTACGAGAACAGGTTGGATCTTTGGCGGATAGTAAAATCCTTTTTTTTAATGGAATATTTGCTAAACCATCCTGAAGATACTGATAAGATGAAAACTTGCATAAGGGTGGAACCACATCTGTGAGGATCGATTCGCATTTATGCCGATGCTATAAGACACACTTGTAAGGATCGCGTCCTTACGGATCCGAAAGGATGCGTACGCGTCCTTACGGATCCGTAAGGATGCGTACGCGTCCTTACGGATCCGTAAGGATGCGTACGCATCCTTTCGGATCCGTAAGGAGGCGAAAGCCTATAAACATTGTTGTCTGCGTAGGGATGGTCGATGATGGCATCGATATTTTAATTGCTAGCTCAACCACGATATTAATCTTCTTCTACACAGAGGAAATGGATGCCAAAAATTGAAAAAGTCGCCGCCATATTGAAATTCTTTGTTTTTCGACCGATTTCGTTCAAAATCGATATTTAGGCTTCCCTTGGGTCAAGAAAGAGAAAATAGATGCCAAAATTTTAAAAAGTCACCGCCATATTGAAATTCTTTGTTTTTCGACCGATTTCGTTCAAAATCGATATTTAGGCTTCCCTTGGGTCAAGAAAGAGGAAATAGATGCCAAAATTTTAAAAAGTGACCGCCATATTGAAATTCTTTGTTATTGGACCGATTTCGTTCAAAATCGATATTTAGGCTTCCCTTGGGTCAAGAAAGAGGAAATAGATGCCAAAATTTTAAAAAGTGACCGCCATATTGAAATTCTTTGTTATTGGACCGATTTCGTTCAAAATCGATATTTAGGCTTTCCTTGGGTCAAGAAAGAGGAAATAGATGCCAAAATTTTAAAAAGTGACCGCCATATTGAAATTCTTTGTTATTGGACCGATTTCGTTCAAAATCGATATTTGGGCTTCCCTGGGGTCAAATAAGAGGAAATGATTGGCAAAATTATAAAAAGTGACTGCCATATTGAAATTCTTTGTTATTGGACCGATTTCGTTCAAAATCGATATTTAGGCTTCCCTTGGGTCAAGAAAGAGGAAATAGATGCCAAAATTTTAAAAAGTGACCGCCATATTGAAATTCTTTGTTATTTGACCGATTTCGTTCAAAATCGATATTTAGGCTTCCCTTGGGTCAAGAAAGAGGAAATAGATGCCAAAATTTTAAAAAGTGACCGCCATATTGAAATTCTTTGTTATTGGACAGATTTCGTTCAAAATCGATATTTGGGCTTCCCTGGGGCCAAATAAGAGGAAATGATTGGCAAAATTATTAAAAGTGACCGCCACATTGAAATTCTTTTTTATTGGACCGATTTCGTTCAAAATCGATATATGGGCTTCCCTGGGGTCAAATAAGAGAAAATGATTGGCAAAATTATAAAAAGTCGCCGCCATATTGAAATTCTTTGTTATTGGACCGATTTCGTTCAAAATCGATATTTAGGCTTCCCTTGGGTCAACAAAGAGGAAATAGATGCCAAAATTTTAAAAAGTGACCGCCATATTGAAATTCTTTGTTATTGGACCGATTTCGTTCAAAATCGATATTTGGGCTTCCCTGGGGTCAAATAAGAGGAAATGATTGGCAAAATTATAAAAAGTGACCGCCATATTGAAATTCTTTGTTATTGGACCGATTTCGTTCAAAATCGATATTTAGGCTTCCCTTGGGTCAAGAAAGAGGAAATAGATGCCAAAATTTTAAAAAGTGACCGCCATATTGAAATTCTTTGTTATTGGACCGATTTCGTTCAAAATCGATATTTAGGCTTCCCTTGGGTCAAGAAAGAGGAAATAGATGCCAAAATTTTAAAAAGTGACCGCCATATTGAAATTCTTTGTTATTGGACCGATTTCGTTCAAAATCGATATTTGGGCTTCCCTGGGGCCAAATAAGAGGAAATGATTGGCAAAATTATTAAAAGTGACCGCCACATTGAAATTCTTTTTTATTGGACCGATTTCGTTCAAAATCGATATTTGGGCTTCCCTGGGGTCAAATAAGAGAAAATGATTGGCAAAATTATAAAAAGTCGCCGCCATATTGAAATTCTTTGTTATTGGACCGATTTCGTTCAAAATCGATATTTAGGCTTCCCTTGGGTCAAGAAAGAGGAAATAGATGCCAAAATTTTAAAAAGTGACCGCCATATTGAAATTCTTTGTTATTGGACCGATTTATCATCTATTACAAGATGATCTCAACTCTATTGTAGACTGGTGTGCTAAAAATAGAATGACTCTTAACGTTTCCAAATGCGCGCACATAAAATTCACCCGTAAAAAGAACATACTAGGAACTGGCTACTTTATTCACGACCATCAGCTTGAGGAGGTTTCAGTCATCAGGGATCTCGGTATTATGATCGATAGTAAGCTTACATTCAAGGAACACATCAACCAAATAGTCTCCCGAGCGTGGAAGCTACTGGGTTTCATTAAACGTAACACGAGTGACTTTATGAGAACCGACTGCATTATAAAAATATTTAATGCACTAGTGCGTAGTATCCTGGAATACGCAGTCCCGGCATGGAACCCGCACTACAAAATCCACACTTCAAGAATAGAGCGAGTTCAACGCTCCTTCACGAGGTACCTAGCCTTCAAAGACAACTCTTGTCCTCAAGAAGCTGACTATGACACACGCTTGAAACATTTTAAAATCCAATCCCTGGAAAAACGCAGGTTGGTGACTGACCTCATAACACTTTATAAAATAGTCCACAGCACCTTGGATTCCCCTGACCTGTTGTACCACGTCAGCATTCATGTCCCTCGACGACCCTCTAGACATCCTATCAAAAACATCTTCCAGCCCCACTTCTCTAAATCTAACCTAGGCAAATTCGCCCCAATAAATCGAATTATTAATGCATACAATAACTCGACGTGCCCTGACATTGACATATTCCATGATAGTTTGTTTAGCTTTAAGAAAAAATTGTACATAATATCAGCATGAATAATTTATGTTAATATCATCTAATTCAAATTAATAATATCTATTCCTTAGCTTTGACATTGTAAATATTTAATAACTGTATCTTGCTAGCTATGACATTGTTAATATTTATTGATTATTTAAAATTTTGATCGGTTTGTAATTGTAAATTGTAAATATTTAATAACTGTATCTTACTAGCTATGACATTGTTAATATTTATTAATTATTTAAAATTTTGATCGGAGTTACCCTGGCAATGTTGAATATGCCTATAATTGGTAATTTGTAACAGCATTAGAATTTATTAAGCACATTGTATTATTTAAAGTGTATCTTGCAATTTATCGCTGGCATATCTATTAAATGAATAAATAAATAAATAGATTTCGTTCAAAATCGATATTTGGGCTTCCCTGGGGTCAAATAAGAGGAAATGATTGGCAAAATTATAAAAAGTGACCGCCATATTGAAATTCTTTGTTATTGGACCGATTTCGTTCAAAATCGATATTTAGGCTTCCCTTGGGTCAAGAAAGAGGAAATAGATGCCAAAATTTTAAAAAGTGACCGCCATATTGAAATTCTTTGTTATTGGACCGATTTCGTTCAAAATCGATATTTAGGCTTCCCTTGGGTCAAGAAAGAGGAAATAGATGCCAAAATTATAAAAAGTCGCCGCCATATTGAAATTCTTTGTTATTGGACCGATTTCGTTCAAAATCGATATTTAGGCTTCCCTTGGGTCAAGAAAGAGGAAATAGATGCCAAAATTTTAAAAAGTGACCGCCATATTGAAATTCTTTGTTATTGGACCGATTTCGTTCAAAATCGATATTTGGGCTTCCCTGGGGTCAAATAAGAGGAAATGATTGGCAAAATTATAAAAAGTGACCGCCATATTGAAATTCTTTGTTATTGCACCGATTTCGTTCAAAATCGATATTTGGGCTTCCCTGGGGTCAAATAAGAGGAAATGATTGGCAAAATTATAAAAAGTGACCGCCATATTGAAATTCTTTGTTATTGGACCGATTTCGTTCAAAATCGATATTTAGGCTTCCCTTGGGTCAAGAAAGAGGAAATAGATGCCAATATTTTAAAAAGTGACCGCCATATTGAAATTCTTTGTTATTGGACAGATTTCGTTCAAAATCAATATTTAGGCTTCTCTGGGTTCAAAGTTGTTCGTGGTTTAGATTTTTAGTTCGCGTACGTCGATGATATTTTAGTTTCTTCAAAAGATAGCGAACAGCATGCAAAACATTTACGTATTCTTTTCAAACGTTTTTGAAGGATACGGTATAGTTGATAACGAGAAGAATGGTATTTTAATGTTCCAGAGGTTCGTTTCCTTGGATACAAAATAAGCGCTCCCGGGATTGGCTCTCCTGCTGACCGCATTAAGAGTTTACAGGATTTTCCTCTACCTAAAACAGTACAGGGATTTAGAAGATATGATTAATTTTTATCGAAAATTTCTCCCTAGCATAGCGCGACTTCAAGCAACATTAATAGATGCTTTATCAAAACTTCAAGATAAAAGTGCTAAACCTTTTACTGGGACTCCCGATTTAGAGCGTATCCTACTTCCTACTAATATTATAAAGGCGAAAGTTTGTATGTATGTTTGTTCCTCTTTAACGCAAAAACTACTGGATGGATTTGGCTGAAATTTGGAATGGAGATAGATTATACCCTGGATAAACACATAGGCTACAAATTATTCCGGAAAAATCCAAGGTTCCCGCGGGATTTTGAAAAACCACTGATAGATGGCGCTGATTGTACTTAAATCACGCTTACATTATCCGCAGTATCGAGAATAAGTAAAAAATTCCAATTCAACAATCAAGTAGGATAACCACAGTTATTGAAGTTTTTCATTAGCAATAGAAAATTTCTTAGGGATTAGGGATGGATTACGAAATAAATAATACAATTAGTACAAGGTATCGATTTGTCCAGTCATAGTGAGTACATTGCTAGATATTATAATGACTGGTCATGTGTGTATAATTTATAATTTTTAATAGGATAATAGGATAGGATAGGATCTACACATGATGTAATCCATCCCTAATCCCTAATCCCTAAGAAATTTTCTATTGCTAATGAAAAACTTCAATAACTGTGTTTATCCTACTTGATTGTTGAATTGGAATTTTTTACTTATTCTCGATACTGCGGATAATGTAAGCGTGATTTAAGTACAATCAGCGCCATCTATCAGTGGTTTTTCAAAATCCCGCGGGAACCTTGGATTTTCCGGGATAATTTGTAGCCTATATGTTAATCCAGGGTATAATCTATCTTTTTTTTTTTTTTTTTAATTTTTTATTCAGAAATATAATAACAAGTATTAGTAAACTTATTCTACCACGCCAAACTGCACATGCAGTTTGTTGGCGAGTCTGCGCTCATACAATTAATAAACTTATAACTACATATTATATTCTAATGCTAGCCTACTTGTGTCGGTCAGTCTGTCAGTCGGTCGGTCAGTCAGTCGGTCGGTCGGTCGGTCGGTTCCATTCCAAATTTCAGCCAAATCCATCCAGTAGTTTTTGCGTTAAAGAGGAACAAACATACACACAAACTTTCGCCTTTATAATATTAGTAGGAAGTAGGAAGTAGGATGAAACGGAAAATAAAAAAGTAGTTGGGGATAGAATTTAATTTGACTTGAAAATGTATTAAAGCGGAAATGTGGGCTGATTGGTTGAATGTAAGGGGAAATTGTAATCATCCATTCCATCCATTTTGTTAGTCTAAAAATATAAAAGGGAAATGTGAATTAGTTTAAAGTTAGTTCTCGTTCAGCGTGGGAGCCGACTGTGGCTCCATAAGTGTTTTCGATATTTACTTTTATATTTTAAAAGATGTGCTGTCGTGGAGTTTCTTTGCCCTTTCTTCTACACGACTATAGCACTTTGCGAAACGGCATTAGAGTCATTTTTATAATATATAGATCTATACTGAACAACATAATTAAATACAGATAGATGTTGATGAAGGAGTTTTCTTTACAATCCTTGTTACGTCCTTTGTGTAGGTAGTTATTTTTATTGATGGAAGGCGATTGCTGAGAATGATGTTCTGTTCTGATATTGTGTGTGATTCCTTTTATTAGACGCTCGGCGATGAGGGGGGTGCCGTCATACTTTTAAAACTTATGGCAAATATTTCCTCTTTCTTGACCACAGGAAGCCGAAATATCGATTTTGAATATCGATTTTGAATTTCAATATGGCGGTGACTTTTTAAAATTTTGGCATCTATTTTCTCTTTCTTGTCTCAAGGGAAGCCTAAATATCGATTTTGAACGAAATCGGTCCAATAACAAAGAATTTCAATATGGCGGTCACTTTTTATAATTTTGCCAATCATTTCCTCTTATTTGACCCCAAGGAAGCCCAAACATCGATTTTGAACGAAATCTTTCCAATAAAAAAGAATTTCAATATGGCGGTCACTTTTTAAAATTTTGGCATCTATTTCCTCTTTCTTGACCCAAGGGAAGCCTAAATATCGATTTTGAACGAAATCGGTCCAATAACAAAGAATTTCAATATGGCGGTCACTTTTTAAAATTTTGCAAATCATTTCCTCTTATTTGAGCCCAGGGAAGCCCAAATATCGATTTTGAACGAAATCGGTCCAATAACAAAGAATTTCAATATGGCGGTCACTTTTTATAATGTTGCCAATCATTTCCTCTTATTTGACCCCAGGGAAGCCCAAATATCGATTTTGAACGAAATCGGTCCAATAACAAAGAATTTCAATATGGCGGTCACTTTTTAAAATTTTGCCATCTATTTCCTCTTTCTTGACCCAAGGGAAGCCTAAATATCGATTTTGAACGAAATCGGTCCAATAACAAAGAATTTCAATATGGCGGCGACTTTTTATAATTTTGCAAATCATTTCCTCTTATTTGAGCCCAGGGAAGCCCAAATATCGATTTTGAACGAAATCGGTCCAATAACAAAGAATTTCAATATGGCGGTCACTTTTTATAATGTTGCCAATCATTTCCTCTTATTTGACCCCAGGGAAGCCCAAATATCGATTTTGAACGAAATCGGTCCAATAACAAAGAATTTCAATATGGCGGTCACTTTTTGAAATTTTGGCATCTATTTCCTCTTTCTTGACCCAAGGGAAGCCTAAATATCGATTTTGAACGAAATCGGTCGAATAACAAAGAATTTCAATATGGCGGCCACTTTTTAAAATTTTGCCATCTATTTCCTCTTTCTTGACCCAAGAGAAGCCTAAATATCGATTTTGAACGAAATCGGTCCAATAACAAAGAATTTCAATATGGCGGCGACTTTTTATAATTTTGCCAATCATTTTCTCTTATTTGAGCCCAGGGAAGCCCAAATATCGATTTTGAACGAAATCGGTCCAATAACAAAGAATTTCAATATGGCGGTCACTTTTTATAATTTTGCCAATCACTTCCTCTTATTTGACCCCAGGGAAGCCCAAATATCGATTTTGAACGAAATCGGTCCAATAACAAATAATTTCAATATGGCGGTCACTTTTTAAAATTTTGGCATCTATTTCCTCTTTCTTGACCCAAGGGAAGCCTAAATATCGATTTTGAACGAAATCGGTCCAATAACAAAGAATTTCAATATGGCGGCGACTTTTTATAATTTTGCAAATCATTTCCTCTTATTTGAGCCCAGGGAAGCCCAAATATCGATTTTGAACGAAATCGGTCCAATAACAAAGAATTTCAATATGGCAGTCACTTTTAAAATTTTGCCATCTATTTCCTCTTTCTTGACCCAAGGGAAGCCTAAATATCGATTTTGAACGAAATCGGTCCAATAACAAAGAATTTCAATATGGCGGCGACTTTTTATAATTTTGCAAATCATTTCCTCTTATTTGAGCCCAGGGAAGCCCAAATATCGATTTTGAACGAAATCGGTCCAATAACAAAGAATTTCAATATGGCTGTCACTTTTTATAATTTTGCAAATCATTTCCTCTTATTTGACCCCAGGGAAGCCCAAATATCGATTTTGAACGAAATCGGTCCAATAACAAAGAATTTCAATATGGCGGTCACTTTTTAAAATTTTGGCATCTATTTCCTCTTTCTTGACCCAAGGGAAGCCTAAATATCGATTTTGAACGAAATCGGTCGAATAACAAAGAATTTCAATATGGCGGCCACTTTTTAAAATTTTGCCATCTATTTCCTCTTTCTTGACCCAAGGGAAGCCTAAATATCGATTTTGAACGAAATCGGTCCAATAACAAAGAATTTCAATATGGCGGCGACTTTTTATAATTTTGCCAATCATTTTCTCTTATTTGAGCCCAGGGAAGCCCAAATATCGATTTTGAACGAAATCGGTCCAATAACAAAGAATTTCAATATGGCGGTCACTTTTTATAATTTTGCCAATCACTTCCTCTTATTTGACCCCAGGGAAGCCCAAATATCGATTTTGAACGAAATCGGTCCAATAACAAATAATTTCAATATGGCGGTCACTTTTTAAAATTTTGGCATCTATTTCCTCTTTCTTGACCCAAGGGAAGCCTAAATATCGATTTTGAACGAAATCGGTCCAATAACAAAGAATTTCAATATGGCGGCGACTTTTTATAATTTTGCAAATCATTTCCTCTTATTTGAGCCCAGGGAAGCCCAAATATCGATTTTGAACGAAATCGGTCCAATAACAAAGAATTTCAACATGGCGGAAAAGTGGCACCTGTGTTTGCATACATACTTGAGATAAAAACTAATTTCATCGATATATCGATACTTTTTGGCACTTCATGCATTTCCCTAGTTGCCGATGACGCTTTCGCACGCGTAAGGATCCTTACGGATCCGTAAGGATCCTTTCGGATCCGTTCGCGTCCGTAAGGATCCGTTCGCATCCTTACGGATCCGTAAGGATGCGAAAGGATCCTTTCGCATGCGAAACGTGAGCTACACTTGTAAGGATTTTAGGCACTTTTAGGTACAAAAAATGCGAAAGCCGAATCGATGCGAAAAGCCGAATTGATCCGTTCACGTTTCTATGGAATTTGACAGTTTTGTATGGGCGAAATCCGAAACGATCCTCACAGGTGTGGTTCCACCCTAAGTCAGAAAAAAAGAAAAGTTTATATATATATATATACACCTGAAAAAGCGCTAGGCTCTCTCGATATCGCTTAACTTATCAAAATTAATTAATTAATTAATCTATGGGATTCTGCAATTGAACAAGGTGCAGCATCTATGTATCACACCTACTACAAAATATAGCAAGCATAAAGCAAAAGAAATTGAATTGTTGCCCTGTAAACCAGGACATCACCATAACCGAAGTTTTCTCGGCGTATATTGTGACGATGACATTGAAGCTTTTGGTGCAGATGGTGCCAAAGTTTCTGCATCTTTACTGACATCGTCGGGTTGGAGATTTTCTGTTTGGGAGATAAGGTCTTTAGGCCATATTATGGCAGATTCTAGCCAATCTCCATTTCTCTTCAAAAAATACTAAGAGTTCTATTTGATCTTTCCCATTTACCACAAACATTTGAACAAAACTTCTGACAAAACTTCAGGAGATTTTTACTTGTTTCTTAAGTCCAGTTTACGTTCAGCGTCTCTTTGAGGTATTCAAAAAGACTTACACCATGAACAAATCCAAATTATTCACTAGACCTTCCAGATTTGTCACAAAAATATTTAGGCACACTGCAAGTTGTCTTGGTAGTCAAAATGCGTATCTCTGAATGATTTTATTTAAATGAAATCCCTATTAAATATAGGTCGGAATTACTCCTTCCTATCCCTATCATTAAGGTATATTATTAGGGAAGTGGAGTCATTCAATTTAATTACATAACTAATATAGTAATTAGCAAATAGAAAAGATAATTTGCAGAGGAGATAATTCGTAATGAATAGAACAGCAAATGAAATATTATAAGTATCTGATGACTAGCTGATGCCCGCGACTTCGTCCGTGTGGGTTTAGTTTTTAAAGTATCTCGGGAACTCTTTGATTTTCCAGGATAAAAAGTCACTCTCAGGTCCTCAACTATACCCATGCAAAAAATCACGTCGATCCGTAGCTCTGTTGCGGCGTGATTGAAGGACAACCCAACAAACACACTTTCGCATTTATAATATTAAGTATGATTAGCTAATATTCCACTGTAATTAGTTTCCAACAACAAAGACAGTTTAGTTAAGGAGATACATTAAATACATAGTAAAATGAATTGTTAAAAAGAAATAAAGAAAGCTATATTATGAAAGTTTTATTTTTGTAGATCCTTTGTTTGAATTTACGTTATTTTAATAAAATTTACAGTTTTAATTTATGAAATATCCTTTTTTAAGTGCTTAACTTATAAGTTTCTCTTTGGTGAACTAGTGCTTTAAAGTTAATTTCAATATTTATTCATAGAATTTTCATGTAGCACATTATTTTGGTCAAATATTGATAATCCACGACATTATAAAATCAATAAAAATCATATTTTTTTAAAAATTTCGGATTCTTATAACTCTTGAACGGGCAAGTTTGGGTGCGAGCTGATAGCATAGAGTTATAGCCAACAAGCTAAAGAATAAGAATAAAGTAGTTTTAAAGCAAGACCTCTCAAGACTTGGCCAAATTTTAGCAGTTTCTGTTTCATTCCATACAACAAAAACTGAAAATATTTTTTTCCGGGCAAACTATCAGTTTTAGAGATAAACGTTTAATAACAATTATATTTCGTTGCTTCATCCTCAATATAATTAATTACAAAGGTAGTCACGTTATTCACTCGAGATAACTCCGCGAATTTCACAGATATATACCCTATTTTAAAAATAAATCACCTTGGCAGCACCGTCTTAAGTTTGCTCATTACTTTTTCGCGCGAGATAACGACCGCACGCGCTCAGCGCGCCGCACTTAATAGTTTAACCAGAAGTGCAGAAGATCGAGTGTTATTGTAGGATAGTGTGATTGCAGTATTGTTCATCGGCTGAAATCATCGTCATCATCATCGAAGGAAAAAGGTACGAGTTCTTTTCTGTTTTCAAACGATCTCTTGTTTGCGCTTACGCACCGCTACATAGCCTACTATATTATTGTTTAGGCATGTACATAAAAACGGTACACTTTTCGTATCGAGGTTTACTGCGAGTCTTCATCGATTACGAGGTATCAGAGAAAACGTAAATATTCTGAATTAAATATTACGTTAATTGTTTTTATTATGAAAATTAATAAAAATTAAAACACAACTATAACGATTATTATGGTAACACTATTGTTACAACTTGTCATCAATCACGATTAAATTAAATTAGTACCTACCCCCCAAGTGTCTCGGATTTATCTAGGTTAGGAGACATTTATCATTATTATTTCTACATATCATATTACACATTCGAAAAATGTAATAAAATTCACGAATTCACTCAACTATGCTCGTAAAATTCGCTCAACGGGGCTTTAGTAGCTTGCCCAGCCGTTAACTATATTCGAGTACCTACTTGTAAACAAAAATATAATATTATTTATCTGGAGAGACGGTAGTGTCCCTGCCACGACGAGCCAAGCGAAGCGTAAGGGAACTAACTACCCACCTTTTCTTCGCTTTGTCTGAAAACACTAATTGTTACGAAACACTTAAAATTAAAAGCAATGGTAGATGAACAAGCAGAGCAAGTAGCATATTATTAGATATTATAGAAGACCATATTATTAAATATTTGGAAGAAATAATGGCCATTTTCCTCGGTTTTAAAGTCTTGCTCGTAACTTAAACAACTGTGCAATGTTCATGTCGACACTACGACGGTAAGAAGTTATATTAATTGAAAGAGAGGCATTCAATACCCTCACTTAAATAAGTTAACTAGAACCAGTTGACATTGGTGAGAACAATGTGAGCTTTGTTTTTTTTTGCGTCATACGTAAACACCAAAGAAAATCAAGCCGACGCCGAGTCTAGTACAGTTAATCCAGATACTGAATGGTCATTTCCTGACAAAGGGTTCAAAATTACTTTATTAAAGGTCGGTCAACTCGAAATCGACTCAGAATTACACTCGGCGCTTGGGAAATCGACGCATGATTCCCCGAAGTATGGGGAAAATATTCATGCCAACCATATGGCTCTTTATATTAAAAAAGGGGATGCGACAAAGACTACTGGTCCTGCGTATCACGGCCGTTAGTAACGGGATGGGCCTACTATTAAAAGAGAGTGAAAACAGGGTGCAGGCCATGAAACACCTAAGCAATGGCTGCAGGATCCTATGTGATTCAAACTTCGGAATCACTCAAAGCAGCATTAAACTCTTAATGCCTCAACTCAACAAGAAGTGCTATAAGATTCGGAAAGAGACAAAACTTTATTTGGATCGGCTTTATCCGAGAAACTAAAAAACAACAAACAGGGATTGACTGCGAACCAATTGCAATAACATGATTAACTGCGAGCTAATCATGAGTCATATACTAAAGCTGTGACTCCACAAACAAATCGGGATTGACTGCGAGTCAATTGCGATAACATAACTAGCTGCGACCTACTTATGGTTCATATCCTAAAGATGTGACTTCCTAGCTGCGAGCTACTCATGAGTCAAATCCTACAGCTGTGACTCCACAAACAAATCGGGATTGACTGCGAGTCAATTGCGATAACATAACTAGCTGCGAGCTACTTATGGTTCATATCCTAAAGATGTGACTTCCTAGCTGCGAGCTACTCATGAGTCAAATCCTACAGCTGTGACTCCACAAACAAATCGGGATTGACTGCGAGTCAATTGCGATAACATAACTAGCTGCGAGCTACTTATGGTTCATACCCTAAAGATGTGACTTCTTAGCTGCGAGCTACTCACGAGTCAAATCCTAAAGCTGTAACTCCACAATAGAAAGGGATTAACTGCGAATCAATTGCGATAACATAACTTGCTGCGAGCTACTCATAAATCACATACTAAAGCTGTGATTCCTTAAACATATCGGTATTGACTGCGAGTCGATTGCGATTACATAACTAGCTGCGAGCTACTCATGAGCTTTATCCTAAAGCTGCTAAAGCTGTCACTCCACAAAAGGAAATTAGTACTAGTAGTATTGTGATAACCTAACTAGCTGCGAGCTAGTTATGAGCCATATCCTTATGACAATTGTGTAGAAAATGTGTAATCGTGAATATATATGTACATTAACTACAAATTATTGTCTGCGAGACAATATACGTTATGTTCTTACCTAACTATATACGGGTACTCGACCAGCCGGCAACCAGGAAAACTGGCGAGCGCCTCTTCGGTACTCGTCATGAACTGGAGGGGGGGGGGGGCGTAACACTGCGGCGCAGGATAACAGCTTACCAACTTAATATGTGCGTTGCTATTAATAATAATTTATTACAAAATATAGGAGCTATTAGTTCCGAGTTCAATTTTCTTGATGCCTAAACCTAATGTTAGGCTGTTCGGCTTATCAGTGACTCCAGGTGTTTTAATCAAGGTCATAAAAGAAGTTATAACCTATTTGAGATACCTAGGCTTTAAGTCCGTTTTGCTTGAATAACAATACTAAATTTAAAAAATCCGTGCCTTGACAACAAGATCCGGACGCCTTAGCTGTCGATGCATTTACGCTTTGTGGGGCTTTTATGTTTTTCTATGATTTTTGTTTCCTTCTTTTTCGTTAATTTTAAAGTGTCTGAGGAAAATCATTGATAACGAGGCAAACGGAATCCTAGTTTTTTTCAAATTGGTTATCACAAGCGTGGTAATCTCTCCTACAAAGCTTGGTAGTTTCGGATATTACTTAATGTTAATCCTCATTAATACTTATTGCAATCTCATTTCACCATTCCTTGCACAAGAAACTTACCCTGGGTGTCGCGAGACTCTCCGGACTCTCTCTCTCTCTCCCTTAAAACAAGGCGCCGACCCAGACTCAGCGTCACTAATGTTAACATTATTCTCTGACAGTATTTTAAAACAATATAATACCACACTCAAGCTTCGGTGGCAGTTTTGTAAATTAAATAATAAAAATGTATTTAAACCGTCAAATACCAGTATTAGGTATCTTCTCTTACAGCGTTTGTTACGGAGTTTGAACCCTTATCGAATTGCAATATTATTTATGCTAAGAAACAGCATTGTTTCTGGAGCGAGCGTAAAACGTCTCCTCAAAGGTGTCTATAAGTTAAGATCAACCAAACCCTATTACTCCCGTACTTGGGTCCCTCAACTTTTTTTAAACTATATTAAAAATTGGTTCCCTTATAGTCACTCATCTTTAGAAAAAATCACTAAGTAACTTTTCATTATACTAGCAATTTGCACTGCTCATAAACTACAAACTCTTCCGTCAATTAAATTGGAAAGCAATATTACTTTTGAAATCGGGGTTTAAATTAGAATAACGGTAGGTAAATTATTAAAAAAAAAAAACACGCTGCGGGCAGATACCACGCCTATTCTCTTTCTCTCTTCCTACCTTACTTTCAAGAAAATCTGAGCATCTGCCCTGCTACACCCCTCCACACACTATATTTCCAGAACTAAAAATATAAGATCTGAGGGGACAAATAACCTGCTATTTACGTACAAGAAGCCTTACAAAAAGGCCGCACCTCAATCGATCAGCAGGTGGATCAAGTTAACGCTATCAGGGAGCAGCGTTGACACAAGCACACAGCACCTCACGCTCAGGCGAGCGTTGAGACAATTAGAAAAACGGCAGGCTCGACTAACACATCGAACTCATTCTTTCGCTGCTTAAATGTTAGATCCATGGCGGATGAGGGAGATTATGCCAGACCCTGCCAAGACAGGTCTTAATAATAATTGCGTTAACACATCTAATAGTGAATCAATTTATGAATTATACCTAATCATAAAAATAAATATATTCTAATTTATAGTATTAAATAATATTATAATAATAATATCATAAATAAATATTAATATTGTTAAAGTGTACGCAAGCAAGAGAGTGATTAAAAATACACCATTTACAAAATCTGTATTGCGTACATGTTTATCAAAACTTTTTACTCTAAACAACTACCTTTGTAATTAATTATATTGAGGATGAAGCAAAGAAATATAATAAGTGATCAAACGAACTTACCTGAAGTGAAGTTCGATCATTATTATATGAGTTGCTTCATCCGAAGATATAATTACCCACCCTCCCTGACTGCCCAAATAAAAAAGTTTTGAACCGTATACATCTCTAAAAAGAATGAGCAAACTTAAGACGGTGCTGCCAAGGTGATTTATTTTTAAAATAGGGTATATATCTGTGAAATTCGCGGAGTTATCTCGAGTGAATAACGTGACTACCTTTGTAATTAATTATATCTTCGGATGAAGCAACTCATATAATAATGATCGAACTTCACTTCAGGTAAGTTCGTTTGATCACTTATTATTCATCAGAATGACAAGGTCTTTCGATAGGTATTTTTTTAAATGGAATTTGTAACAAAAAATCCTATGTCCCTCATATAGCCGTTTCGACCCACTGTGCGCGTCTGTCAGCGGAATGTATTTCGTAAACCGTAATAGATAGACAGTTGAAATTTTCACATATTTTGTATTTCTATTGCCGCTATAACAACAAATAATAAAAATTAAATTAAATTAAAAAAATAAATTAAAATATTTCCATCATGGAAATATTTTAATTTAATTTTTTTAACGGAACCCTAAAAGAGCGAGGCCCGACTCGCACTTGGCCGATTCTTTTCGTTCTTTAGTAGCGCGACACACCTTCTAGACTAAGTATTCACATAGAGTACCATATTTACTTTCATAATATGCATTTAGTTATATAAACCTGTTATCTTGACATTACAAGCAGAAACTTCAATTTTATTTTATTATGGTAAATAAAAAAAAACAAACAAAGACATAATCTGAAGTCAGAATTCGAACCCTGAACAATTGGATTCACTCCGTCACCCTCGCCACCACACTAGACACTTTACGGAGAAGTCTGTGAAATAATCGAAGGCATCACGCAAATCATATTTCCGTCGAACTTTTTAACAAACCAATTTTATATCATGTTGCTTAGTCGTTTAGTCAATGACCAATAGATGGCGTTGCTCTTCAACGTAAAGTTTTACGATAAAAGCTTCGTATTTTATTTTTTGGTCGCCGAGTAGTTACAACCTGCTATTTTCAAGCGCCATCAAGGCATTTTTAATTTTTTCCTAACCGAAAAAAAATACATATTATCCTGGCGGATCCGGACACACGTCCAACGCTGGCAATAGCCATCAGTTAACTGGTTAAAAATGGGCGGGTTGTACGATAGTGATGGGACTATATACTTTGCAGTGCTAGGAAAGAGATGGAAGTTATAGATTCAGGGGGCGGGAATTGAAAAAATCTTTAATAAGTGTTAAATTGATTAAAAAAAATTATGAATGCTAATTATCAAAGAATAGTTCAAACCGTTTTTAGTAAATATTTATATCAACACAAATAAAAAAAATAGCAGGAAAAAAACCTACCGTTTCCGATTAAAACGAAAAAAAAGGAGATTATTGGAGCAAAGTTTGGGAAAACTTTCTATCGAGAATTTTTTTTCCAATCGTGTTTCTACCTCAAAGTAAATTTAGATAAGAGACCCAGATTACATATTACTTTGAAATTATTCAAATTGAACTTATAGTTTTCCTCACAAAGCTCACCAAAAATCGCCTGTCGCATGCTTTTACCACCTTAATAGCAATACGTATATAATTCTAATCTTGCAAGTTTTATTTCTTTTTTTCCCTGTTTTAAAATATTCATTGAAAAAAATTAAAGAAATTCCCTCTATGTAATTTATATATCTATAGATATCTACTGACAAATTAAAATCAATTGAAATTATTGAAAAAAATTCAAATCTCATTATAGTCAATTATTTTTAATGAATATTTTTAATCAGGGTTAGCAGACAAAATTAAAAACAAGAATTAAAAAAATTATTCTGTTTATTGTAATAAATAATAAATACAAAAGTTTTTAATTTTTGAATTTTATTGAGATTCCGAGTCATCAGACAGATAACTGTGATCTCCAACTTCTGAACCTTCTTCATCATCGTTTTCTATTTCTCAGGCTGAAGTTTTACACATATTGGATCCGTTGCATTAAGCGACATGGAATTAACGAAAATAGTTCGTAAAATTTTCTGAGTCAATGATATCCAGCATGGTGGTATGGAGTTGGAGTCAAAGCCTTTTATTTTTTTTTAATCTTGCTCGCTGTCTTCTTTAGCAGAGTAATTTTTCATAAAAAGGCGAAATCTCACATCATTCACGTTGGTGCACTTCTTGATGCCAGTTTGATAGTCGTTTTTACTCTTTACTTTGTAAAATGTTAAGTATTGCCATTAGAATGGTTAATTATATTGTGTAATTGTGAATAATTATATTTTGATCCCCATCTTCTAAAAATATGGGGTTTACACAGAAAAATACTTTGAAAAATATTCATTAAAATTAAATGATTTCTGAATCTTAACGGTTTTTAAATGTACTGGGTCTAAATTCACCATTCTTCTTTAATCTTTTAAAATTCGGCAACCCATATTCAGGACTGACTTTTCGCAGGCAACCCTATATTACCGTGTTTGTAATGAAAAAAACTTTATTTTTATTTAAGTTTCATTCATTAACCAGACCGGTGCAAATTACTCCTATCGATTTACCTGTTCATACCTGGCAACCCAAGGGTTGTGACAGGAAAAAAATAGGCAACCTAACTTTTGCATTTACTATGGGCTGCATACTTTCGATTGGTGTAGAATTTATCCATTAACCAAACTAGTGAAATATTAAAAAAAAAATTTTAATTAATAAAAATATCCTGGACTGAAATTTGCTAGGCAACCCATATGCAATATATTTTTTGATATATTAAATTACATAAAAAAATATGTTTGATCCATTAACCAGCTCGGTGAAGGTTCTGCTTCGATGTGTGAATGACAACACGAAGCGAAAACTTAATATTTTATCATTCAAATACAATACCTGACCCAAGCACGACCCAAGAGAATAACTATTATCACTCCTACCCAAGAAGCTTATAAATCTTTTATAAATACCTAAAATAAATAAATACCTACCTATTTAAGCTTCTTGCTACTTCCTCTCCGTCTCGTTCACAAACATAATAGGGAAGGTAGGACTGTTTCCATTTCTATTTTCTAACCATTTTGAATCTGTGGCGTCATCATAGTACGTTGTCTGTGTTAAGCTCATCAACTTTTTTTACATTACTTCGTCCATGGCATTGGAATTTGACAATTTTGACCTCTGCTGCGCTAGGAGCAAGGAGTAATAGTCACAGAACCACACAGAACACTATTACTCTTAACAGAGGTAATATGTTCTGTGATTTTGACCGACATGTTCAATATGTTCCTTGGACATAATCAATTCAAATTTTCAACGGCTTTGTTGTTTTGCATTCGAATTTCGAATTCTATTTTGCTTTGTTTGAAAAACTACAATAATTATTTATGAATTACGTAACAAATAAAATAATTATTATTCTAGAACGACCAAAACAGTAAGTACACACTGTTAAATTTAATGATACAGCAGTAATACAGACTGGCAGGTCGGAGCGTTCTTCTTCGTTTGTTCTGTACCATTGAATTATTGTTATGTTTATTTACTAAAGCATTTCTGTACTTGCATAATAATCAGATGTGAATATTACGCAGTAAATATATTGTACATGCATCCAGGTTCAAGGCCAAATTTTGTACACCATGTTATCCTCATGAGGTCCTATGTCCCTATGTGCAATCATCCAGTCAACTACTGGGCACAGTTCTCTCACAATTTGGAGCTATGTGCAATGTATTGCACTAAGTAACATAAAGAATTATGCCCCAGACTGTGCGGTGCAGTACTGTGCCCAATTACAGTGTTAGAGTATCATTATTTGAGAATTTAATTGTATGTTAATTACTCAGCTCATCTGAAGCTACGTAACTGATGCCTTAAGAATGAACATAACATAATATCTATAGTGTATAATTATCATTGTGAACATAACTTATGCCTTACGACTGAACATAACATATCTATAGTGTATAATAAAATTATCATTGTGATTTGTGTTACAGATAAAACATGTCAAGCTCACAAATACCGTCACCCTCTCGCTCTCAAGGTGGTACAGTTAAGGCTACATCACCAAGTAGGCGTAAATCCAGACGAACTAGAAGTGTCAGCTCAAGAACATCTAATATATCTCTAGGCCTGACTGCTGTGATACCAGATTCATTCCCAACGTCACCTCTGCCAACCAGATGTTCTGTGTTAAATGATGATACAGACATTCAAATTCATGGGCGTAAGTTTTTGTTTTTAAGATTTTTACTTAAAGAAAGTGGTTCACCGTCTATTCCGATGTAAGGTACTCACTTTTGACAGTTTTGGAGAAACTTTTGTAAGAAAAATGTATTGATTTTGTTATTTTGATTATCTGACTGATATAGGTAAGTATTTGTTGTTCAAGTACATGAAATGCTTAAAATTATACATAAGTTGTAACTTTTTGACTGAGATCTATAGATCGTACTCTGGTCTTTGCAAGACTCAAGATAGAGTTAAAATGAGACACAAATATATCCTGACATACTTAAATCTGTCGTTTTAACTCGGTCTTGAGTCAGAGCTGAGTACCATCTATAGATCTCATTCTGAGGCTGAGATCTATAGATCGTACTCTGACTCTGCTCAAGACTAAAGATAGAGTTAAAATGAGACACAAATATATCCTGACATACTTAAATCTGTCGTTTTAACTCAGTCTTGAGTCAGAGCTGAGTACCATCTATAGATCTCATCCTTAGGCTGAGATCTATAGATCATACTCTGACTCTGCTCAAGACTCAAGATAGAGTTAAAATGAGACACAAATATGTCCTGACAAATCTGTCTCGTTTTAACTCTGTCTTGAGTCAGAGCTGAGTACCATCTATAGATCTCACCCTTAGTATTTAGCCAAACAGTCAAGAAACACACAAGATCAAATAACTTGATAGCCTCTAAAATTGTCACTTTTTGAATGGAAATATGAAATTCATAGTTTTAAGCCCTGCTTGAATAAACTTTTATGTAACTTTCAGATTGAGGCTTTTAATTTACACATTGGTTTTGCATATAAAGTAATTGTGTACCTTATTTCAGAAGTTCTATGGCTTTTATCTTGTCTGTTTAGGAAAATTCTTCCAAGGAGATTCAGAGAATGGAATAGAATAGAATAGAAATGTTTTTTATTCAAATAGACTTTTTTACAAGTGCTTTTGAATTGTTGATGAGTCTCACCACTGGTTCGGAATGCCCTTCCTGCCGAGAACAACCAGCAAGAAACTCGGCGGTTGCTCTTTACAAAACAAGTATACAATTCAATACATACTAAGCTATGTATGCAGTGTTTCCACAATGAGTTCCACAAAAGCATACTTAATTATAATTTAACACATGTTAACACAGGGTTTGGGTTGAGTTTTGCTTAAAGTTATTTTTCTCTGAGAGGTTTGATATGTTATGTAATGTGGTCTAAGATAGAAATGTACTAACCACAGGGGGTAACTTGTCATATAAAAGTTTATTGGATGCCTTAAAGTTAAAGATTTTATCTACCAACAAAAAAAAACATACAAGCCCAATTTGAGAACCACCTCTTTTTTGGTAGTTGGTTAACAAAGGCACTTTACGTTATCATTTTGACAAGTCAGCATTCTTGTTAATTTTTCACCATGGAGCTATGATAACATACTTTTGTTTTATACTGGACAAGTTTAATATAGCTAATCAAAGGCAGGCTCCATTGGTTGGATACAGCCTGGTTGCTTATTGGGACTGTGTGGGTTAAAAATCTCTTTATTTTAACCGTACAAACCTCTGTACCTACCTACCTCTGACTTTTCAGAGTCAAGTGCGTTTAAGCAATTAAATATCACTTGCTTCAACTGTGAAGGAAAACATCGTGAGGAAACTTGCACACCTGAGAGTTCTTAATAATTTTCTTGAAGGTGTGTGAAGTCCGCCAAGTCGCATTGGGCCAGCATGGTGGACTATGGCCTACCCTTCTCTGAGAGGAGACCTGCGCCACAGTAGAATTATAACCAGTACTGAAACTACCTACAAACGCTCGAAACGGCCTCACTCACACAAACATGCGCATCGACGAGACAATTAGCGGACCTCGCAGTGCTCTCAGTACTGAGGACCGGTATTTGGTCTCGTCGATGCGCATGTTTGTGTGAGTGAGCCGTTTCGAACGTTTATAGGTAGTTTCCATACTCTATCTATCTTTACTCTGCCTGCGCTCAGTAGTAAGCTGTTGATGGGTTGCTAGTGATGATGATGATGATGATAACATAGGCTACATTTAATACGAACAATTTTGCAGTCAGGATACAGTTTTTTAATTTTAATATTATTTAAATGCATATATTTTAATTTTTTTCAAAGGCCAAAATTGGTGGAAACGGCTAACTGTCAATTCCAGAAGAGTCACTGATGTAATGGGGGAAAGAGGAAATGAAGCTACAGCAGCAGAGGAATTTGATGTCGAAATTTTGAGGTAAGATTTTCTATCTTTTCACAGTTGTTTATAATACGATACCTCCCACGTAAGTTGTTGTATCCCCAAAAACACAATTTTACAGGAGAGCATTTTAAGATTCAAATTGGCCTAAAAACTGCATTTATTATTGTATCTTTGTGAAATTTGGTACATGAATGTAATTTATAGTATTCTTGACTATGTTTAAAGATAATTTAAAAAAAATGTATATTTTCTGAGATATTGTTCATACAACATTTTACTGCGGAGTACAAGCTGCACCAATTGTTGTATCTCATACTTACAACATTATACAGCGGACTTTAGATTTCATCAGTTGTTGTATATGATAGTTACAACAATATACACTGCAAAATATAAGTCTCATTGCATTGTATGTAGCAATACCTACATACATCAGTTAAAAAATTATGTATGTATGTGTGTATATGAACAAATTCTAGGTTAAGAAATAAAAATGAAATATTATCCAGGAAAAATTTCTTAAATTTTATAATAGGAAAAACACGTACTGGTCATTTTAGGAACGTTTTTATGAACATAGCAAGAAAAGTAACATCTTTAAAAAACAAAAAAAAACATTTGTTCCTATAAAAACGGATAGATAATGTCTTCCATAACTAGGTAATCAAAAAAAAATTGAAAACAAAAGAATTAAAGAAGGAAGAAAAAGAAAAGTTATTTAGAAACATAATAAAAGGGACAAAAATCAAAACATAGCTCATTCTCTACGATATTTTAGTATCATAACAAGAACTAATTAAAATAGAATCATAAAACTGATAAAACTTTAAAAACTAAATCATAAAACTTTGTAGAAAATAAAATAAAAATATGACACTTAATAATTTCTGAGATGAACTTAAAATCAAGACCACTAGAAATTAGGTAAGTAACCATATTATTGGCATTGTAGCTGTCCTTGGTTTTATTCGAAGTTTAAAAAAAACAATTTTCAAAATTATAATTAAACACAAAACAATCAATCAAAAAAAAACAACAAAACAGTTGAGTTACTTTGAATTAAATAAAACTAATTTTTAGTTTCATTGGAGCCTTAAATCAGTAAAAAACTAATATAAAAAGAAATTTAAGACATTTCGTAGTTTAACGACATTATAATAACGTAAAACATACCACAATAAAATGACGAGTTTAAAAGTCAATAAAGAATCAATAATTAAAAAAAATCAATATTTCGACCCAGTTGCATAGATCATAGTCACTATGTATATTATATTTATTCTTTGGTGATCACGACGGGACTGCTGTGCTGCGAGGTGTGAAGCTTGAGCTGTCTTGGGCATTGTCAAAGTACCCTCCGTCTCTTTATTTTTGCAGAGAGTTCAGGAGTGGAGTTATACAAACCAGAACAGCGTTGTATGAGGTCTGAAGCTAAAAGAGACTGTTGTGATTGTATTTTGCCGAAATTTTCGTGAAGTCCCTGCGAAAAAAACTAGAAGGAGGGTAGTTTAATACTGCCCATGAAAGCTCCAGCTTTATACCTTGCAAGTCGCAGCCCAGCAGTCCTGGCGTGTTTTTTAAAAGTAGTAATTACTTTTCTCGATCGCCTAAACTCCAATAGCTCTCAAAAATCTTCTTTCTTTTTCTTCACCCAATTTAGCAAAACACTTCTTGCGCCAGCAACATGACGGGCCCTTCTTTCTATTTGCTTACGTCTTAATTTTTCTTGAACACCCAGCAAAAGGTTTGCACACGCAATAACCTGCTGAGAAAGCTGACAGCAACTTCTTGGAGAGCTAAAACCAACCGTTTTACACACAACAGCTCTTGCGCTCTCCTATTCCGTGGCCAAATATGCCTCTCCTGCATGGGAACGGTCGGCACACTTAGAGCTGATCGACGCAGCTCTGAATGAGTCTTGTCGCCTAATAACTAGGTGTTTTAAGCCAACAGCGACGGGCAAGCTGTACCAGCTGGCAGAAATAGCCACCTCGGAGGAGCGTAGAGTAGTCTCTAGCTCGGTAGAAAGAACAAAGCAGACAGAGGACAGACGTCACCCACTATTCAACCACAAACCACCCCGACCTAGGTTACGCTCCTGGAATAGCTTACATTCTGTACAGCCTCTCAACCAACTCGCCGAAACTACGCGTCTTGCTATGTGGAGGTCGCGTCTAAGCACCTTAAACCTGAACATCAGCACGAAGGAGAGGATAGCTGAGGGATACGACCTCAGCTGGCCTATCTGGAAGTCGCTCAACCGCCTCAGGGCAGGCATGGGGAGGTCTAGGGTAAATCTTGTGAAGTGGGGTTTCATCTCTTGGCACGATACGGAGTGCATCTGCAGTCATCCGAGACAGACCATTGCGCACATGACTGGGTTCCCTGCGAGCCCGACAACCTGCACGAAAGAGGAGCTAACGCGGTTACGTACGGTATACGTCGAACAGCTAGATAGACATGCTGGTTAAATATCAAATGTTGATAAATTTTCTTTTTGGATAATATTGTTGGCGGAAATGATTATCACAGTCGTAGTCCAAGTGATTGATACTACAAGAAGGGGAAGGGTGCGGTGTTAATTTCATCGCACTAGCGACACCCAGCGGTTTTACCCGCGCAAGTCCCGATCCCATGGTAATTTTGGGAAATTCTTTTTTTATAGGATGCCTACAATGTATACACACATCCACCAAATTTCACGTCTCAAGGACCAGCGGTTTAGGCTCTGCATTCATAGATTAGTCACTAAGCTAGTCATTCAGGACAAAAAAAATATATTATTTATAAGACCCAATTTTAAAACAGACTTTTGACATACAACATAGAATTTAAGTAAAAAAATCGGCCAAGTGCGAGTCGGGCCTCGCTCTTTTAGGGTTCCGTTAAAAAAAATTAAATAAAAATATTTCCATGTACCCATGGAAATATTTTAATTAAATTTTTTTAATTTAATTTAATTTTTATTATTTGTTGTTATAGCGGCAATAGAAATACATAATATGTGAAAATTTCATCTGTCTATCTATTACGTTTAACGAGATACAGCCCGCTGACAGACGGACGGACGGACGGACAGCGTTGGCTTAGTAATAGGGTCCCGTTGGTACCCTTTGGGTACGGAACCCTAAAAAGCAACGTAAAATATAGTAAGTCACCATACAGCAAAGCAACTTCCGAAGTAAAATGTTGTATTTACTACATATAACAATATTTTCCTTTTTAATGTAAACGTAAAATGTTATATGTATCACATACAACATTTTTAATGAACGCTCAACAACGTATACTGTTGTAAGTAATCTATACAACATTTTAGATTGGTATCACAACAAAAAAGTAACATCAACCTAATAAATGCTAATAAAATAATACAAAAAGAAACATAATTGTGGTATTTTGGAGGTTTGAGTCAGGAAAACTGTTAAGTTCTATTTTCATCTAGTGTAAGTTTGTTATTTTCAATGGTGTTTCGGAGTTGCTATTTTGTGTACTCGTATTAATGATCAAATCACGTCGAGGCCATTTTCTTATTATATCTGCACGTTTCATTTTTATATATTTAAAGTAATTCAATTACGTAAGTTAATTTTGCGAGAATATAAAAGCTTTGCGGCCGGTTGAAAGTCCGGCGTAGTCTGTTGTATGTGACCAATACGAGTGATTCTCCCCGCCCCGTACACCGCGTAAACCATTGCAAAGGCATATACAATGTTTTAGTCCGTTCTCGTTTGAAAGTTACAACATTATACGTCTGGAAAATCCTTGAAAAAATCGTATTTTTGTTATTTTTTCACTTGGAATGCATTAAGTAGTATAAATTAGGACAGTTTTCAGTAAAAACGCAAAATGGCATTTTTGTGGGATACAACAACTTACGTGGGAGGTATCGAATAGCTGATGCTTGTGACTTCCACATGGATCTAGGTTTAAAATCGCATGGCGGACGTTTTTGATTTAGAAAACCTTTGGTTAAGAATCAGCTAATATTTATATATCTCTGTGGCAAAGAGGTCTCAATATTTTTGTTTGGATTCTGGCCTACCTAGGGGTATTGAAAATGTGACACTTTGGAAGATTTTGTCTCATACAATAATTGTTTGTATTCATGCCAGCTATTAATTTAATACAGGTTGTATGTGTGGCCGGTATTTTGAAAAAAAAGAAAAGGAAAATGGCAGACTGCTAGGTAGGCCAAAATCTTCAATGCCCTTTTGTTAAGATTTGTTCAGCAGTTAGAACACAAAGATATATTAATCTAACTAGATGTTATTTAGAGAGTGGTCAGTGATGCTGAAACTTTGACATTTAGAGGTACAGTAATTTGCTCTAAGGAAAAAATATGTTGTCAATTAAAAAAAACCAATTTCGAAAATCTCCCATACAAAAAGACATCTTGTTAATGAATTGAGTATGTTCTAAGAATATAATATTATATAGTTCATTTCACATTATCTAAAAAATAAAGAAAAGCTTCTCCCTATTGCTTAACAGGAAAATATGTTTAGGGTCTAGCTAGACAGATAGTAAGCTGTCAAAATGCAGTCTATCTGTTAGATATAAGGACAAGAAAATAAAAAATTGCATGTAAACTATTTGTTCACAATGATTTTTTATTTCTGTTAACCCTTCCTTTTTTCTCATAGACTAATGATTTTTACTTTTTCTTAAGAATATTTTTTATTTTTTTCCAGCCAAGAAAAGGAAAATATGAGTTTAAATTTGCCAGAAAGCAGTGATGAGGAATCTATTCACAGCATAGTGCTTGCACAGCGTGAACTGTTCAAAAATCGAGACAATCGTCCTAAGAAGAAATTAAAAGAAATTATAAATAGAAAAGAGACTTTAGGAAAAATGCAAAAAACTTTTTTTGATCAGACAAACGTGGACAAAGATATTGATGTAATGCCAAAAAAACTATTCAATAGGGTGCCAAAACCTAAAACAAAATCTGTCTTCAATGCTGCACTGTTTAACGCATCACCAAATAAAACTGTTAATGTTAATAACAGTATAGAAAAACCAGCACAAGAAGTACAAGGTCCAGTTCGTAATATATTCGGTTACAGACCTGGCATAAAGAGAAAGAATATTTATGCAGAATTGGTTTTAAGTGATAGTGATGATGAATTTTCAGAAATACAACCCAGGATATTTGGATTCCAAACAAAAAAGGATCACCAGGAAGCATCAAAACAGAGGAGATTGTCTTCTCGAAGTTCAGTTTATTCATCTGCCTCAAATATTACTGATGTAGAAATTGGTGAATGGAATCACCTTCCATCATCAACAATGGTAGATCATCAGTTTGAAGAGGCTGGTGGAACTACACCAACAAAAAGGATAAGGTTATCAAGATCTAGAAAATCCAAAGATGCTTTGAATAAAAATAACAGCTTGAACACATCTAGAAGGTCTAGTCGGATCAGGTCTAATTCTAAAGTATGTCCAGAAGTTGAAGAAATGAATATTAACTCTCACTCTCAAAGTTTTAATAAATCAAAGAACAAAAGTCAAGTAGAACCAAAATCAATCAATAGTTATGTTGAAACTAATAAAACCAATTCTGTAAGAGAAAGTTCACAGAAAAATAGTTCTAAATTTACGCATAAAGTTTCAATAGATGAAACCTTGACTGAAGAAGATATGCAAGTAGATTTGGTTAATGCAGAACACGAGAACACACTTACAGAGGAATATCAACATGGTCAAGTTGATAATGATAATTTCACTTTAGAATTTGAAGATGATGAACAAATTTTTGATATAAATGTGAAGAATTTTAAAGCAAACCAAAATATTTCCAATAAAACAGATAAGCATTCGCAAGAAACTTATAACCCTCATATTGCTTCAGAAATTATCGAAAGCGCTAATGTAGAAATACATTCAAATCAAACAGATGAAATACATAGTAAGAAAGACACATTGAAATCTCCAGAAGCAGTCCTTCACGAAAAAACAAATGGAAAAGAATCTTACTCTGTGCATGTCCGTAATACTAGTAAGAGTAAAGATTCTTATATTGCTTCAGAAGTTATCGAAAGCGCTAATGTAGAAACACATTCAAATCAAACAGATGAAATACTTACAAAGAAAGACATATTGAAATCTCCAAAAGTAGTCCTTCACGAAAAAACAAATGGAAAAGAATCTTACTCTGGGCATGTCCGTAATACTAGTATGAATAAAGATTCTCATATTATTTCAGAAATCATCGAAAGCGCTAATGTAGAAAGACATTCAAATCAAACAGATGAAATACATAGAAAGAAAGACATACTGAAATCTCCAGAAGCAGTCCTTCACGAAAAAACAAATGGAAAAGAATCTTACTCTGTGCATGTCCGTAATACTAGTAAGAGTAAAGATTCTTATATTGCTTCAGAAATTATCGAAAGCGCTAATGTAGAAATACATTCAAAACAAACAGATGAAATATATAGAAAGAAAGACATATTGAAATCTCCAGAAGCAGTCCTTCACGAAAAAACGAATGGAGAAGAATCTTACACTGCGCACGGACGTAATACTAGTATGAGTAAATCAAAAACGCTACCCAAAGATCTTAATATACGAACAAGTCTAGCCTCTGCTAGAGAGAGCTCAGGCTTCACAGATGGAACTATCTGTTCAAGCTCTGAATGTTCGGTTTGGGACTCGCATAGAACTACACGACAAACATTAAGACAGACTTTTGGAAAAGATTTCACTCCTAGAAAATCTTTACGCACCTTAGTTATGGAAAGAGCAGCTAAACGACAGACTAATTATAATCAAAATCAAGATCAAGTTGCCGATAAATCTGGTTTAAAGGCAGATGCTGACCAATCTAAACATACAATAACTAGTTACAGTAAAGTTGCAAATAAATCTAAGGATAAATCTACACGTCGGACTTGTTTAAATAAAATTGGAAATCTCAATCAATCTAAACGAAAAACCGACTTTGACGAGAATCACACTCGATCTAATCAAGAAATAGACAAAAATGAAAAAGTTGAATGTAATGAAGAAAACAAACAGAATGAAGAACCTGACACTGAACAAAATTTAAACGTTAAATTTGGTGGGGAATCAAAACAAAATGAAGAATTTGAATCTGACCCAAAAACAGTAGAGAATGTAAAATCTGTATCAGCCATAGATCTCCAACCAAATGAAGAATCTGAATTGGTACAAAATGAAGGCGTTGAATCTGATAAAGAATCTAAACAATATGAAGAACCTGAATCCGATGAAGATATCGAACTATATGAAAAATCTGAATCAGAGAAAGATGTCTCACAAAACGAAGGAATTGAATCTGATGCAGAATCTGAATCCTTTAATGAACAAGAACAAAATGTAGAATCTGAATTAGAACAGAATGAAGAAGATGAATCTGAAGCAGAATCTGATCGAAATGAAGAATCTGAATCCTGTGATGAACAAGAACGAAATGTAGAATCTGATTTAGAACAAAATGAAGAATCAGAATCCTCTAATGAACAAGAACAAAGTGAAGAATTTGAATCATATAGAGAACCAGAGTCGTTAGAAGTGGAGAAAATGGCGGATGAAGCGGATCACGAAGCGGCAAGGCGATTGAGGCAAGCTAACCTAGAAAAGTACTTGCAAAAGGTGAAAGAAGAAAGCGCTGAGTTGCGACGAAAAGTGGTAAGGAAATTTAAAATAATAAGTAGCTTTGCATTGCACCTAACCTGTTTACCATAAAACATAAAATTTTCGGCATATGCTAATGCTTATGTAATAACAACGACGAAATACGAAATTCTGGCAAAATGAGTTTTAGTAAAATACCGACCTAAAAGCACAAGGTTCACAACGTCAAACAAAACGCCTCTTTTCCATTAAGCAATAAGGTATTAAATATAAGGTCCGGTTCTACAGCAGCTTAAAAAAATATTATGTCTTATATAGTGAATATAGTTTTTCGTTTATTCCCGAAAGTGACGATTTTGGATTCAGTCATTGTTTTATAAGGAGTGCGATGTATAGAAACGCTTAAACACGTCTTCTTGTATAATCTTCAAACCACCTGTGAAAGATCCGTCAAAATCGGCGCAGCTGTTTAGCCATGACAGAGACAAACTTCTGCAGAGTATAATATTAGTACAGATTCTAATACAGAGTATAATATTAGTACAGATTTTACTCAAGTAATTCGGCTTAAAATTAATTAGGGCGAGCGAAGCGAGCTCCAACACTATCCCACAACCTGAGCATTTTTGTGGTACACTTTACTGAAAAACTATCACGCCTATAGATTTGTGCTTTAACATAGTAATTTAACTTCATATCCAGATGTGTTATCTGTCAAAAAAAATATAATTTTATAACCATTAAAAAAAATGAACATTAACAATTTTGTATTCATTGGATAGAATGTTATTGTACTACTAACGCTATCTGTTAGAAAACCAAAGAGTTAACATCGCTGCAACAGAACTTATTACCCGTTAGAAAAACTACGCGAGCCCTCACAAAGCTCAGGCCTTTTGCTAGTTTACCAAACATAGACTCAAAACAAGCAATGAATGTGTGAGTGCCATGTAATTATTTTCTGTACTGGTACTGTTAATTACACTTTTGATGGTTATTGTGATGAATTATGGTACCCTTTCACAGCATCTTCGTCGTACTGCGTAGGAATATGCTTTCGGCTTACTAAAAATGACATCACCGCGTCGACCATTGCGTTTCTAGGATTATCGACCGAGCGAAGAGAAGGTCTCTGAGTTTACTAGAGCGATTTGCACTTGTCCGTCCGTCCGTCTGTCACAGCCTTATAACTTCTGAATTACTGAACGTAATTACCTACTTCAATTTTAGATATGATATGTAAACCGATGGCCTCCAGCCGAAAATGGCTTAAAAAGTTATAAAAATCTTTATTTCAGGGGGGCTCCCATACGAAATGGGGGGCTTTCAAAGTGGAGATTGTATTCGAGGCTAGATTTCTAAAACCACTTTGTTTTAAAACTTGAAACTTACACATAATTTGAGTTATATTCTGTACTTGAACAACAAATACTAAGATTAGATAAATATTATAAAGAAACGAAATTATTTGAGTTTTGATGGGCATCAATGTTTTTAACAAAACTTCACTATACTGTTACTAGATGGCGCTGTCTTTAATATTGTAAATATGCATCCCATCCACGAAAGCAGATGACGATTGACGTCATCAGATTCGGCGCGTTTTAATTACAATATAATATAGTTAAAACTACCTTATGGGAATTATGGGATACCGCGAGGTCTCAGTTCGGGGCGAACCACTAGTTTATTCTAAGGTTATAATCAACTTTACAGCGGGAAAAAGTACTGAACTCCCTCAAAGTGCCACCAAAACCCTTCAGTTTATTCAAAGTGCCCGAAATTCCGAAACAAAAGCGCGCACCAAAGATCATCAAGAAAGCGCCCAAGCCTAAACTGAAGTCCACGATGTTCACGAACGTAGATCATTTACCTGCCGAGTTCCTTGAGGACTTGAAGTATAAGCCGCCGAAGCGGTTCCAAGGCAGGAATGCGCCGTGGATCACCAAGAGACTGTACAAGTTTTTGGAAGATAAGTTGCAACCAAAGTAAGTACACTATGCAGTTATCATTAGCATCTCCACCAATCGCCGGTTCACTATATACTGGCCACAGTCTCCTCTCAAATTAGAATGGTTTAGACACCCAACAACCAACCTTACCGACATTTACCTTACATGAGGTGTCAATAGGGTATTTCACTCTTTTCTGAAATGTGCCTAAAATTGATACTAGGGTGATAGATAATTTTTTATTTAAATTTTTATTTAAAAAGATTACTAGAAAATTTACTAAATTTTTATTCAATCGATAAGTACCAAAAAAATGTATTTGCATTTTGAATTTCCGCGCGTAAACGCTAAACGCCATGTGTTGACGTTTTCTGTATAGTAAAATCGTTCGCTCAAATGGTTGGCGCCCTTTGTAAAGCCGACACAACGCGGCGCGACTTTTGTGACCCGCTGTGTACTTTAGTGTGTCGCGTTAAATTTTTGTGTGTTGTATTGTGATGATAGTATATGTATGTAAAGTGATGATGACGTTTCGCATATTTGTAGCATAGATAAAAAAGTGAAACTTTAAAATAAATAAAATATATTTATTTTATAATTTTGTGAACTTACACTTCCCGATTTCTTATTGCATAAAATATCATAATTATAATATTTTTAGATTAGAATAGAATAGAATAGAAATGTTTTTTATTCAAATAAACTTTTACAAGTACTTTTGAATCGTCAATGAGTCTACCACTGGTTCGGAATGCCGTTCCTGCCGAGAAGAACCAGCAAGAAACTCGGCAGTTGCTCTTTTCAAAATACTTTTACAATATACTTAACAGATATTCTATGTATGCAGAGTTTCCACAATGAGGGAAAGGTCCACAAAAGCATACGTAATTATTTCTAATTATAATTCAACACATGTCAAGACGGGCAGACAGAAAGTAGCCCCATTGCCGCTGGTGGCACCCGTTCATGAGCATGACGCATGACCCAGCCATTGCTTCGCTCAACCATATTTTAGGGAACGCATTATTATTTCTTACTATACTAGCGGCACGCTATGATGGCCGGTTGACGTTTGTCCGCTCATGAAGTTCCGTATTAATTGATAACGACTTTGAAGGAAATAATTGTATTACTTTATTGACGATAGTGATGTGCAGAGATTCACACACCAAAAAAGAGAAAACGAGCAAAACCAGTCGTTTCCACATCACTATTGTAATGTGTCAAACCGGCCATCATAGCGTGCCGCTAGTGTAGGAGTAAAATACCCTATTGATTCGTTATTATGTTTCGAGTGACATAGGCTGCATTTTATTTGAACAAAGTCAATATGGATACCTTGGAATACAAATCCGTGGCATTTTTCAACAAAATTACGAAAAATGATTTTCTGAAAAAGGTGTGAATTTGGTTCAAATTCTATGATCTATTCTTATGATTGCAACAATGTTACAAAATGAGTTACGTTCTATCACGTACGTACTTATGTAATAGAACGTACGTATCTCCCGCACCCGCTACACTGCACAGAGTGTAACTAGCTAAACTTATCATAAAAAGGGCTTATAAGCCAAAGAAAAAAATATCTTTAAGAGCCATATTATGGTTAATAAGGATGGGTTTGGGCGCAACTTATAAAGTAAAAATCAACTTTATAAGTGTCATATAAGTACTCTATTGTAAGCTAACATTTCTTATAAGTGTTTTAATATGGCTAGCAGTAAGTTTATAACGATAATAAGAGTTCTGGCCATATTATAAGGTAGCTTTGCTTGTTGGGGTATTCTTACAGATCTTATGTGCACACAAGTAGGTCATTAAAGTTTTCACTAGATTAGGTTTTCACTAAAAACCTGTATAACTATCCCAAGAAAGCAAAAAAACCAAATTCGATTTTGACCGAAACGTCACCAAGGTATCCATATTATAATGGTTGTTATATTTAATTTTCCGAAGTCAGATTACTTACGTTCCCTTAAATATGGTTAAGCGAAGCAATGGCTGGGTCATGCGTCATGCTCGTGATCGGGTGCCGCCGGCGGGAATATGGCTTACTTTCTGTCTGCCCGTCTTAATATGTATTGAATAATTGTAAGTACAAGTAGTATGCATTTATGGAACTTCCCCTCATTGTGGAAACACTGGATACATAGCATGGTATCTATTGTATTGTAAACTTGTTTTAATAAGAGCAACCGCCGAGTTTCTTGCTGCTTCTTCTCGGCAGGAAGGGCATTCCGAAAGGTAGACTCATTGACGATTCAAAAGCACTTGTAAAAAAGTTTATTTGAATAAAAAAATATTTCTATTCTATTCTTAAACATTTTACTCGTTCGTTTACCAGGTACGACTACCACGCCCGAGTCCGCGCGGAAAAGCTCGTGGAAAAGTTGTATCTGTTCGTTAAGGACGTGCGCAAGTGCGCGCGCGCCGCGCCGCAGGAAGCCGTGTGGGAGCTCAAGCTGGAGATGGCGCGCCTCGGCATCGTCACCACGCACCACGAATTCTACCACTTCTTCCACGAGTTCATGCCCAGGGAAGTCAGGATAAGGGTAAGTGCTTCTTCTTCTTTGTCAACCAATAGACGTTCACTGTTTGTTTGAAGTTTAAACTTTTTTAGGCGCGTTGAGCACTTTTTTGGGTGAGCAAAAAACATTGATTTCGCGGCATCGTGACCGTCACGCGTCACGCTTTCCGTGAGCTATAAATACTGTGTATATAATATGTATATAGTTATACCACCGTGGGTTATTAGTATACAAACTTGTCTTGTACGAGGGACTCAAGGCACTTGTTACTTAGGTACTTAGTTTTCACTTCTATCGGCAGTCCCTATGACTGCCAATTTTTTTTTTACTTCGAGATAGGCTTGAGCTTGACAATCAATGCTGGAAAGCACTGATGAGGTCTAGGTTGGAGCGCACTTGCCTAGAAAATGCCTATTCGCTTTTGCCTTGAACTTGCCACTGCTGGACAAAGGTCTCTTGCATGGGAGTCTATGTGTGGGAGTCCACAGGCCTCGGTCTTGCCTGAATCCAGCAGCTCCCTGCGACTCTGATGTCATCGGTCAACCTAGTGGGGGTCTACCAACACTGCGCTTCCCGGTGGCGGGTCGCCACTCTAGCACCTTGGGACCCCAACGACCATCAGCTCTTCGAACTATGTGCCCCGCCCATTTCCACTTAGTTTCGCGACTCGCTGATCTATGTTGCTGACTTTGATTCTCCTACGGATTTGGACTCCTCCTCATTTCTGATTTGATCTCGCAGGGATACAGGATATGTGCAGTAACTCGTTTTTATGGGAACCGGTATTGACATTAAGTTTCGTGTTTATAATATTATATAATATGCGTAAGTTCATTGTTTTAAAGATCCCGGTCTCTCTCCAGTCGTGTCGATTTCCGTCCGATTGCACTATGGGAGTGAAGAAATAGAGATTACACCTGTGTACACCTATGATGTGCACTACAATATCTCCCGTGGAAATTGGCCGCAGAGGCCAGTTTCTTTCAGGACGTCATCTGCAATTAGTATTTCCATTCAAAGGCACTTTATAAGTTTATTTGGAATAAAACTTCTATTCTATACTAAGCTTGACACCTATCTATCTTTTCAGGTGAACCCCGATATCCTGAACAAGATACCGCTACCAAGGAATGTGTTTGGCGACATCATGGAAGAATAACAGGATTTGTTGGTAACTACTAGAGAACTGTCTTTTTTTATAAATAGCGGGTTTTGCTCGTTATTCAAATAAAAAAAAGAGGTGGGTCTTAAACAATTTTTACCAATTTTTACCAAACTTTAAACAATTGCACCTCTGATTGGCTGGTTCTCTCGTTTAAAATGCAATGATGCGCCAAGAACGCCATAAATTCAGCCACCTGTTGAAACCAACAGCGATATCGTTAGTATTACATTTTAAATAGGCTAAGGAATATTGGAATCGCTTGTGCACTAGCCCTATCTTTTAGAAATACTCGTACATCTCATAAAGAATTGTTTTTTGTTAATTAGGTACATTTAAATATAATTAATATTACTTCTGGCCAATTATTTTATTTAATGTTTTGTTTACAATAATTATCTTATCATTATAATTACTGATATGTTAACTGGCATGTATTATGTAAAATAAAGACAATTATAATTTATTATTACTGTTTTTATTTGATTTTATTACATTCTCTTCATTTTTGTTACATTCTCTTCCTTTTCCAATGGGTTTCATCCTACTATAATTTTTTTTTAATTTTTCATCATTTTCAAAGGTATTTTTAATCTGTTTTACTGTGACTGTATCTGTCTTTCTAAACGAAATTTTCTTGAGCGTTGGAGATGACTTGTGACAACACTTCAGTAGCGCTCTCTCTGTTTATAGGAAACTGTAAAGCTCTATATTTCCGAGACTAAGATATTTAAAAAAGAAAAATGGCATTGTGTTTCAATATTTAAAAACTTTATCTATATATATAAAAGAAAGTGGTGTTAGTTACACTATTTATAACTCAAGAACGGATGAACCGATTTGTCTGAAAATTGGTGGAGAGGTAGCTTAGAACCAGGAGACGGACATAGGATACTTTTTATCCCGTTCGACCGCGTTTCCGTCAAGTCACTATAAAACGTGGTATAACAAAAACGCATCTTACATGGAATAACAAAACGCAAATGACAGTGGAATAACAAAATGTAAATGACAGCTAAACGTTATTTTGTCTTTGGTTAAGTATGGTTAAAAATTTGACAATTATAAAAAGTGTTATAATAAAGCATTACTGATATTATAAATGCGAAAGTGTGTTTGTTTGTTGATTAGACCTTCAATCACGTCGCAACAGAACAGCGGATTGATGCGATTTTTTGCATGGGTATAGTAATGGATGTAGTAGTGGTTCCTCAGACCGGAAGAGCTACTTTTTATCTCGGATAATGAGAGTTCGCGCGGGATTTTTAAAAACTAAATCCATGCGGACGAAGTCGCGGGCATCAGCTAGTATAATTATAAATTACGTAATTTACGTTACGTTCACGTTGTTTGCCCGCGATGCCGATGGACTCCTAAACTACTTAACCGATTTTAATCAAATTTGCACACTGTGTGTGGTTTGATCCAACTTGAAAGATAGGATAGTTTTTTGGATTAGGATAGTTTATTTGTTTTTAATTTATATATGTAGATAAGTTGGCGGTACGAAGTTCGCCGAATCAGCTAGTTTTAAATAAATAAAAAAAATATCAGTCAAATACCCAATTCTGCAGATCTGGCAACCGCGTCAAGGCAGGACAGTGGGAAGATTGGAAATAAATGAAATACAATATTTTATTCTAAGGCTCGTTTATTCGAAAATAGGATACCAATGTACATCTATGTTACACTACAATGGAGCACCAACACATACATGAACCGTCGCAGTATACGTACAATACATACAATATTAGGGCATTACCTACATCATAGTACATGGATTTTATACATTATACAGATTTTATAATATGGCTTTGTTAAACATGGGAAATACGATATACCATTAAAATAAATGGAAAATTGTCAAAACTAAATTAAGTCAAGTGAACTCGAACAGTAGGATTTGTAAGCAATCTCTAAAAGCTGCGGCTCTAATTAAATGAATGAATCGGAAAACTAAGGCTGGTTTTTAAATAGGATTATACTGTTGTCTATTTGACTTTACCTAAACAATTAGGTACGCATCTCTCTACACTGGGTAATCTAGACGTTGAAATGAAATGAAATGAATACACTTTATTGCACACATTAAAAAGAAATAAAACTAAAAATAACACATGGTAGTAGGTACAAATGGCGGCCTTATCGCTAAAAAGCAATCTCTACCAGGCAACCATGTTGCAAAGGATATAATGATCAAAGAGAAAGTAAGGGTGCACGCAAGTTTATGAGGAAAAAAAAACTTGAGAGGTGTCAAGGGACACCCGGATGGAGCGTAGTTCCTTTCGATTACATTGTGTTCGGTATTTTCGCGATACAACATTGGATCTCCGTAGCCTAGTGGCTCCGGCAGTCGCCTAGACTGCCGGAGCCACTAGGCTACGGAGATCCAATGTTAAAAGTTTATTAAAAAGTATGTAAACAGTAGGTAATTTTAACTAATACAATGGGGCAATGTTGTATCGCGAAAATACCGAACACAATGCAAAATTCACATTCAACAATAAAGTGTCGGTTTTAAAAATATGTCGAGTGTCGGTTCCTTAATTTTTTCCGTCTAGCCCCCTTCCATACCGCGCGATAAGGAACTTACGTTCCAAAAACAACATTCAAACACCTAGACGTTCAAATTTGAATCCACAATATTTATGGATTTATGCACAACCCGGTATCATTTGTACCTACCTATATGTGTTACAAATTACAATCAAAACTTATCCGGCTTTAACTAAAGGCGTTGTTCAAAAGTAGTTACTGAAAAGTATTGCCACTTTTTGAGAGCAATCGCGAAAATTGAATCAGAGGTGCCAAAGATAGAAAATTACAATCTTATTTCTGGCGAAGCCCATTTAATAATACAGTACCTGGATGACCGAGCTTTGCTCGTTTGTTTTTTTGGTAAATCGTATTTTTTGGAAATTATATTTAGATAGATACGAATTACTTACCTACTGATGAAATATGAATAATATTTTTCGATCTTACCGACACACGAGGGTGCGTTTTTAAGTTCGCGGAATGGAGGGTTGGAGAGGGGGGAGGGGTCTCATTAGTACTTCAACGTGTTGAGTGATTCCCTATTAGCAAAAATACCGAGTTTTATTACAATCGGCTCATTAGTCTCTGAACTATCATCAACCAAGCAACTTAATCGGGAAGACGGCGTTCACATATGGAGAAAATCGAGCACCGCGTCGTTATAAAGTTCCTTACCAAGCAAGGAAGAAAACGTAGAAACCATTTCAAAAGATGGCCTTCGTTAACGAAGACTCTTGCCCTTGTAAAACCATGGTTTACAAGTGGTATCGTCTATTCAAGCAAGGACGAGAATCACTTGAAGACGAGACGAGACGACTTGAGGGCCTGGGCGCACCATTGAGGTGACCACGCCCGAAATCATCGCTAAAGTCGAAAAATTAATATTGGAAGATGCTCGAAAACAGCTTGCAGAAATGGTTGGAGTATCCGAAGCAACTATTTTAAAGTGAAAAGACGGGGAAAATTGACGAAAGGTGTGCTGCTTTTGCACGACAATGCGTCTGTCCACAAGAGCCGCGTTGCGTTGGCTACCCTGCTTAAAGTGGGCTTCGATATTTTGAACCACCCACCCTACAGCCCAGACCTGGCCCCGAGTGATTATTACCTCTTTCCAAAAATGAAAAAAGAGCTGCGGGTTAAAAAATTTACCACCGATGATGAAGTTAAGGAAGCAGTTCCAGCGTATTTTGAGGACAAAGACAAAACATTTTTTTATGAGGGTATAAATAAATTAATTGAAAGATAGAAGGAACTTGAAAAAAAAGGGAAAAAATAATCATCTGGACTGGAACCGGGGTTTTCTGGTTTCGGGACCGCCCGATTTCCCATCTGAGCTACAACCTTGCAGATGGGGGCCAAATTTACCTTCGTATTCGTTTTTCATTGCCTGAACACAATATGGATAATACGTTTTCTAAAAATGAAACCTAGCTAGATCGATTTATCGCCCCCGAAACATCAATCATTATATATATATTATACATAATACAAGAATTGCTCGTTTAAAAGTATTAAATAGATAATTAAAATAATAATAATTTTTAAATGAGCTACGCCAGAAGACTCGCTTCGTCTTTTCATTCAGCTTCGCGTACTCTATCTTCGATACGCTACGTTAAATCGACGCTTTTATAGTACGACTAGCTAACCCAGCCAAATTCGTACCGCCAACAAAAATATTTAGGGGGGGGGGGGGGGGTATTTAGGGGTCACCCTTATCATTTAGGGGTATGAAAAATAGATTGGCCGATTCTCAGACCTACCCGACATGCACACAAAATTACATAAAAATCGGTCCAGCCGTTTCAGAGGAGTTTGGTAACAAACACCGCGACATGAGAATTTTATATATTAGTTATACTTTTAAATGCTATTGCAGATAAAAGCACTTTTGAGTGGGTAAGTATTGATTATAAATGCATAGAGAGATATCTTTGCTTTAAATAGGTAAATCTATGTCTTGATCTAGCGAATTGAGTGAAACTATCAAATATGTATATATTTATTCAGTAGATAAGTACATAATTATTATATAATCGAAAATATGAATACTATAATAGGCTTGTGTAGCGTAAATGTTCACTTTGCGTAAATCTGTCATATAATTATGGACGAGAATTAACAGAGAATGTTCCATCCATACCTTATCTTTTTGATATATTTACGAACAGTTAACATTAACTTGAGAGTTAAACTAAAGAATGCGTGTAAAATAAACTCTATAATTATTGTATTTCACATTAAATAGGTACACAATTTAAAGAAAAATGCAACTATTTTGATATTTAGTAGATAAAGCTGTATACTTAATTTATAATTCATTATTATCTTCTAAAATTACCAAAGATAAAGTTCATAAATACGATACTTGATAATTTTGATTTTAGAAATAGTACAGTGAAATTAGACCAAAACCTCAACATCCAATTTACTTCAATGTATAAAAGACATTAAAACACCCCCACTCCACGTAGTCTTACCTCTCTAAAACAAGTGTTTTTGAAACGCGCAAAGCTACGTAAAAAGGCAAAATATAACACAATATGATAAATAGGTACGTTTGTCCTAAAATCGCGTTTAGCCGGTCACAATGACTTTATATGTTAATCAGAGTTTTGTGTTTTACAGTATTAGTTCTAGACTTTAAATAGAAAATAATAATAATTATTGTATTGCATATAAACAATAATAAATTGCTCTAAATTTCTAACTAATTTTGTGACTAATTATTTATTCTTACATAACATCATTATAATAATAAAATTATTGCTGTACATTCTTAAACAACTGTTAAACTTAAATAAAAAACTTAAGAGCTAAATAAAAAATACATGTTATATTACATTATAACAATATTGTAAACGAATTTAGTAGTTTTACCTGACATTTCATTTTAATAAAAATTTAAGGGTTTTAACTTCATTATTTGTGTCAAAAAAAAAAGGTTATAGGTATTTTGCTACTGGTAAAGCTATATTCAACTATATTTATCAAATTAAAATATAAGCCTTATTTCTTAAGTAGTTATATTAAGTAAAAATAAAGTTAACCAATTTCAAAGTAAATATTAGTGCCATTTCATTTACAATATACATGCTTTGAGTGAAACTATCAAATATTCTTTACGATAAAGGACATTAACATGAAATTAGGTCGTCATGGTATTTTAGCAAAAAAAAGTCTGAATGAATAATAAATACACCTAATGGAGTAATGGGAATATAATTCTACTAATACCATAATTAATCATATGTTAACAGGAAGGGTTGGCCTCCTTTTAACTTCACTCACAAATATGTAATAATATTGGAAATAAAAAAAACTGAGAGTGAAGTCAGCAGGAGGCGCAAAACTACACCTATTATCATTTGACGACAGCTACAACACATTACACCTATTGCACAGACTAAAGGAGAAAGAGCAGAAGAGAGGCAGACAGGCAGGCAGGCAGAGAGAGAGGCGATTGTTTTATAAGTGGCTTTGACTGAACAATATTAGAATTATTCTGTGGTGACTAAGAAATCAATTAGGCTCATAAAAATAATAAACTTTCTTTATACATATACTTATATATTTATAGTATAATAAAATATATTCATAATAGCATACAAATTTGGTCCGTATAAGTAATGTTAGTAATTTATACACAAGAATTTAAAATTGAATTATCAATATTATACACTTGTGGACTCACTAACACTTGAATAATGTGTTCAAGCATTGGGCGAGTCCATCTTACTTGCAAACATATTTAGGATTCTGTTGGAACTTGAACGCAGTCTTATCAGTAGAGATGACGACTTTTCCGCACTATAGCTAACAATAGAACTTTAAGAGAAAGCGTATATTTGTCAAAGTATAAGTAGGTATCTGTATAGAACTTAAAACAATATATTACAATTTATTAACGTAGCTCTAGATCCTTAGAACGAAAGTGATCACATTTATACAATCGCAATTGTAGTGATTCGTTGATTGTATGGTATTTTTGTCACCATATTAGTTATTTAATAGTCCGTCAGAGTTTAGCTCTTCAAACTACGGCATTAAGCTGCGTTCAAGTATCTAAAAGACGCAAGTATCGGCGCTGCAAACTTTCTAATTGAACTATTCTATTGTAGGTGACAGGTACCTATAAAAGGTTCATCCATCTTTTTCCTTTAATCTGTGACCTAAACCTAATTAGGGTTATCGCGCCAAAAATATTGTAAAACTCACGATGGCATTCATTTTCATACAAAAACGGTACAAAATTGGGTATAAATGATTTTTGGCACTACTTAAGACACAATTTCGAGGGTATTAAGGGTAAGTTATTCGCCTAAATAGGAGTACATTTTAATTTTAAATATTTCATAAAGCCTCACGTCCACTAGACTAGATTGGTCGAAAATAATAATTTTACCTTTGCTTTACTTTTAATACTGTATGACTATACAGTAAGAAGAAGCAAGAGGGTAGAACAGGTAAGTAAAGATAATATTATCTTGTACCTTTTCATAATCTATAGACGTACGGCTTTATACAACAATTTTAAGAAGTATTTAATTAATGGAATTACGAATATGAACATACTTTCACACACCACAATTAAGCAAATACCTATCATATTATTTGAAAATGAAATTGATACCTAAGAGTTACCATTTAGTATTTTTTTATTTATACCTTTTTTTTCATGGCAATGGCATCGTCGGTGTAATTTTTCTCTCGACTAAGCAGTGTATCTGCATCTTTTTGTTATTGGATAGTTAAAAAGAACGGAAAGCAGAATATACAGGGTTAATTGTAAAATGCCAACATTCTACAGGCAACTTATATGCATCAAATTAAATAACTTTTGTTCCACGACTTTCTAAATTCCTAAAAATAAATATATTTTTTTTCATACAAAAATAAATATTAATATTTATTTTTCTGTTCTATAGTTTTAAGAACTCTACGCGGCACGTGTCAAAGGGAGTGGGTGGCATATTTGTCGCGCCGTCACTCGATATTCGGTACTTAATGCCTGTCCGAAACTGACGTCTGTCGCCGCGGAAAGCTTTTTTGGTGTTCGCGATAAACGCGAAATTATGGACTTGCACACGATAGCTGAGCCTGATGTTAGTAATACACATCACAAAGCATTTGTAAATATGAAGTAAATTCGGACGTTAATTGATGCGCGGTTGGTAGTCGAGGCTTCACGCAGGTGTGGAAGAGACATTACATAAAAAATTAGAGACTCTTCAACAAAAACTTAGATTTTTTTTGTGAATTTATTGGGTTATGTGAAAAGTCGATGAACAAATGTTGTTCAGTATCATGCACAGAAGCTACATGTGGGAGGTTGTTGGTAAATTAAAATTAACCCTGTATAAGAAATCAATAACTGAATACTTTATTCTTCTTCAAACTCCATGGAACCGATCTTGGGAATGGCTCTTGTAATTAGGTTCAAAATAAAATAAAAGGTAAATATGGGCATATTAAAAAAAGATGCAAGAAAAGATGAATTAAGTATTTTGGCAGATTTTCAATACTAAATCTGTCAAAATATTTTTATTCATGGATAAGACTTATTTTACGTTGTTGAAATCGGTCCTTATTAGATTATTCGATGGGTATGCCATAAGTATAATAATTAAGGTGGAAGGCAAGGGTCTGCCCGCGAAATTCAAATTTAATTTGGTTTTTCACAATTTGTAAACTAATACGACAAAGTAGGCTTATGGCCTTCTAATTGCGCCAGTGGAATTATCGTCTTCACAGGTTTACATAAAAATCTTTACTTGAAAGTGACCAGTTTAAGAAATTAATCAAAATACTGAGTTGGACGTGAGTTACTCACAAATTAGTCGATATTTTGATTAATTTCTTAAACTGGACACTTTCAAGTAAAAATTTTTGTATAAACCTGTGAAAATGATACTGCAATCGTCGCAATTAGAATGCCATAAGCCTACTTTGTCGTATTAGTTTACAAATTGTGAAAAACCAAATTAAATTTGAATTTCGCGGGCAGACCTCCAACCAACCAATCTTCAACCTTAAAATAACTAAGGTTAGCATCAGTTTAACTTCTAATTCTCCACATATGGTACCAGGTACCAGGTACTAACCTGAGAAATACACTGCCACAGGTTAAGCCATGGTTTTCTGTTTTTCACGCTACGAATCTTACTATAGTGTTTATTTATGAAAATAATTCAGCATATTATTGTTTAAATAAAAAATATGTAAGTATTTACTATTTCATTCATAAAAATATATTTTGTTATAGTGTATTAGTGCAATAGACACCAATGAACTGAACATTTAACCCTAAATATAAATAAGTGATTAATAAAAATAAGTAATCGTCAGTCGAAATAAAATATAAATACTTAAATAAATATAGACGATATTAATTTCTTAATCAAAACACCATAAAATAAATAAATAACGCTAAAGTATCCCATACTAAAAAATACGATCTTAATAAAAGCGTTTAAAAATTAAAGTACAAGTTACTTATTTTACATTCACAACTTAGTTATTTTTATTTCATATTCTCTAAAATAATACTATGTATTTCGAAATAAAATTTACAAAAACTTATTTATTTATTATCTAGGCATAAAGACAATAATAAAATTAAATATTTAACTAATAATTTATCTAGAATAACTAAATAAGTTACGATATAGTAATAGTTAAAAGCAATATAAATGCATATGAAGTAACAATATTTCCTAGGAAACATTATAAAAATATAAATAAAGTTCCATGTTCTCATTCACTAAGTGACATTTGAATGTTCGTAAAAATGAACATTATTAAAACAGTTTTTTAATTCATATTCCTAGGATTGATACTAAGCAAAAGCAAATAAGCAGAGATCAAAAATGTTACAGTCCATAATACCATAATACTATCTACATATCACTGTATCTAAAAAATTATAAGAATTCAAATTTTTGATAACGTTCACTTGTTGCAACAATGTTTTATCTTGGCTAAAAATTCTTTTCAAAAAAATGACTGAATGAATGATTCAAACGTCAATACAAATTAAAAAAAAAATTTAACTCGTACTACACGTTTGTTGAAGTCGGGCGGGCCTAGATAGAAACGATGAAACCAATGCGCAACGCTCGCTCGACTTCAACAGTAGTGATTTTAACTAGTAACATAGAAAAATTTGCAATTTCATGCTCTATGAAAACTGAATTAGTGGAAAAGTAAACTCACAGAAGCATTTAATATAAAATTTTCTAAAACTAAGATTTGCGTACAAGATTTGATAGTTAAATATAAATAGTAAATGATGACATTACCATCAAAGTATAATAAACCATAACAGTATTAACTTAGAGCTCAATTTCGTGTATGTATTCTTATATATTTACTCGGAGTAACCACACCCATTTGAAAGTCAGGATTTTTGAGTTACAGTGTTGCAGCAAATGAACTATAATATGTCTATGATACTGTGGCTAAGAAATGGAATAACTTTTTAATGACATTTTGCTAGACGAACATTAATTTTAAAATCTCACTTTACATTTAAGAATAAACTAACTATTTTAGAATATGTTTCAGTGCGAATATTACGTCATAAGCTCTACAGAAGTCGCCAAACGTACATTTTCAATTAACTTTATTACACACAATTTCTAAACTAAAACAAATTGACAGCTTAAATGTTATGCTATCCCTTTCCCTCCCTATCCTTTTTATGATAATTGTGAAAAGGATAGAGCAATTTTATCAGACCTGCCAATTTAGTTTAGAGATCTTGCACAACACAATTAGCACTATTGTATTTGTGATACTGTTTCAATAAATGTATCCGTATAACCATACTTCTGTGAGATTATATTACACAAAATATTGATACACAATGACGCGGTAAAATGTTATTTGAAAGCGACATAATTATCTGACATGTGCACTATTTAAAAGGTCAGAGCATGGAAGTAGGAAGTTCCTAATTCTCAGATGGGTCACACTCTGACACGTACATCACACATACGTAAGTCTACGTATAGGTGCACTATTTATAAGGTCACACCAGGTAAGAAGAAAGTTACTAATTCTCAGATGGGTCACACTCTGACACATACATCACACATACGTAAGTCTATGTATAGGTGCACTATTTGTAAGGTCACACCAGATAAGTAGGAATTTCCTAATTCTCAGATGGGTCACACTCTGACAAATATGTCACACACACGTACGTCTATGTATAGGTGCACTATTTATATGGTCACACCAGGTAAGTATTAAATTCCTAATTCTCAGAGACTTCTGTGAGATTATATTACACAAAATATTGATACACAATGACGCGGTAAAATGTTATTTGAAAGCGACATAATTATCTGACATGTGCACTATTTAAAAGGTCAGAGCATGGAAGTAGGAAGTTCCTAATTCTCAGATGGGTCACACTCTGACACATACATCACACACACGTACATCTATGTATATGTGCACTATTTGTAAGGTCACACCAGGTAAGTAGGAATTTCCTAATTCTCAGATGGGTCACACTTTGGAGACATACATCAATCATACGTAAATCTATGTATAGGTGTACTATTTGTAAGGTCACACCAGGTAAGTAGGAAGTTCCTAATTCTCACTTCGGTCATACTCTGACACATACGTACGTCTATGTGTAGGTGCACTATTTATAAGGTCACACCAGGTAAGTAGGAAGTTCCTAATTCTCAGATGGGTCACACTCTGACACATACCTCACACATATGTATGTCCATTGTCCATGTATAGGCTACGCTTTAGCGTGGATGGCAGGGTAAAAGCTCGACGTAGTTAGCGGGGAATAGTCCAAAGACGCCGTGCGGTCCGAGCCCTTGCCACCAACCTGCGTCGATCTGCTCTATATGTGTGATGATGTCACCCGGGTCAAATGTTATCTCGGATTCGTCCGCTGAAAAGGACTTTTTTTTAATTGCTTTGAGTCGATGAGACAGGAGTATATCTAGCAATGTTAGTGCCCTTATTTCGCTTGATTGATACAGCAATAACAGTTATACTATTATATTATTGAAATTGAAATTATTTTTTCCTTTCTTTGTTACATAGGTGCTTAAAATCTATGAACGTTGACGGCTGGAAAAGTTGAAACTGCGTTCCATAAAAAGAAAGTTCCAGATAAAAGTAAAACTATAACCCGGCAACAGAACATCGGATGTAACATCCGTTATATTGTTTTTTTTGTATAAAATGTAGCCTATGTCACCCTGACCATCATAATTCATAACGAATCGATTGATACCTCATTCATCAAAATCGGCTCAGTAAGTACGTCCGTCGCTACGATGGAACATTCGTAAATAGTCACATACATACATAGACTGCTAAAATCATGACCCTTCATTTTGGCTGTGCCGTAATAGGATAAAAATAGGTCAATTTACATAAATTATTCTTGAAAAATATTACAAAAATTCTCCAGATTAAAAATATTTTTATTAAAAAATCTGCCAATTCGCACTTGGCCAACGTGGTAGACTACAGCCTAAACTCTTTTCACTCTGAGAGGAGACTCGTGTAGTCAATAGTGGAATCATGGTGGAGATGATATTTTGTTGTCGCTAGTTCATAGTCTACTGATGTTGCGAATATTCGCATATGCATTCGCAAGAATGGATGTGAATGTTTGGCGAATGTAGGCTGATTCAAAAAAGCCGATAACTGACCAATTAATTTATAAACTATATATTTTGATGGACTTAACAAAAAAATATAGGCTCTTACAATGCCATAAATATATTCGAAATTCAAATATTCCGGGTATTTTTTGTCCACGTTCATTCGCCAAACATTCGCACCGTTTCTAGCGAATGCGAATGTCAAGAAATAGGCGAATATTCGCGAATGCAAATACTAACATTCGCAACATCACTAGTTCATACCTGCTTGGTAGTCGTACAACGCCCTCGCGGTAAGGCCGGGATCGTCGTCCAGGTCTTCGTATATAGCGCCCTCCTCTTCCATACCTTCCGGGGAGACGTCTGGAATACAAAAACAAAATTTAAAAAATAAAAAAAATCTTTTTTTCAACCGACTTCAAAAAAGGAGGAGGTTATCAATTCGTCGGAATCTTTTTTTTTATGTATGTCCACCGATTACTCGATGACGCCTGAACCGATTTGGGAAATTCTTTTTTTGTTTCAAAAGGTATACTCCCCAGGTGGTCCCATATAAATTTTATCGAAATCGGTCGAGCGGTTTTTAAAATATCAACAATAAATTATATACTTTGTAAAGTGTGTGTGTAATGTAGTAAAGCCGGAGTTTGAAGTCGGTTGTTTGAAAAGATTTTTTTAAATTATGAAAAAAGAAGCTATTATTATTATTTTAGTAGTTAGTAAAATATAACTTTACTGTCATAAAAATGCAGTGTACCCACAATACTGAAAATAAACCTTTGTATTATTAAAATTAGAGCCTGTTTCACCACTATCCGTTAAAGTGTCTGATATATATCTAACAGATAAAATAGCTGTCAGATAATTCTATTTGAAATTTTTATAGTTTATCTGCTAGATTAGGTATCCTTAATGGACACGAACGCCTTCTGACAGACAAGTTGTGGATAGGCTATCGGGCACTTTATCAGCAAGCGGTTTAACAGGCCCTTAGTATCTTAAAGATATTTGAACCTTACCATCAAGCGTAGTAGTACCATTCTCCTTCTTATAATTAACATTCTCTATGACCGTATTCTGTCTACTCAACTCCCTTTCTTCCGTGTTCTTACTATAAGGCGACCGTTTGATTGTGCTGAACTTATTATCACTATCATCATCGTCATTTTCATTCGAACTGGAATACGACGCGTCGAACATATCGTTTTCTAGAATATTCTGTTTGATCATGGGTTCACTCTGCTTTAGGTCTAAATCTCGATAGTTTTCGTTATATTCCGTGTAGTTTATAGACGCGAACGATGTAGGTTCGGTTTCTGTGCTGGGACTTAGATCGGCTGGATCTATGATCGGTTCGTATTGAATTTGCGATGGACTTTCGAGACTCATTTTTATCTTGTCTATGTTTTTTAAAGGACTGGTCTTCGGTTGGTTCACTTGTTCTTCTGAGAGTGTTGATTTTTCTTCTGGTTTGACAGTTTCTGTAGGGGTGGACTCAGTGGGGGTGGTTTGTGTAGGGGTGAGGGGTGATTTCACGTGGCTGGGCGATGTAGGTTGCGACGTGTTTTGCGAGAACGTGTTTATCCTCTGCGCTATTACTGAACTGCGTACTGGTTTCTCTGGTATGGAATTCGATCTGAAACAAATAACATACAAATTAAGACTCGAGTGAACCGGCTAGAGGTTTCCGAACCAGTTCCGAACCAGAAGGGCATTCCGAACCAGTGGTAGACTCATCGACGATTCAAAAGCACTTGTAATAAATAAATATAAAAACATTTCTATTATATTCTATTCTATTCTTAGAGGCTCTCATTCGTGGCCTAGTTGCTGAAACGATCTTGACGAAATTTGGCACAGAGATAGCTGAATGAAGAAAACCGAATAAGTCCACTTTTCATCCTGAAAAATCAAAGTTTTTACAAGATTTTTAAAACATACTTTGAAAAAAGTTGGACAAGAATTATTTTTTAATTTGATTGTAGATTATTAAGAACGGTTTTTTCCTTCACTGTTGAATCATATCGTCATGATCGTAGAACAACGACGGATCTGCATTTTACTAACTTTAAATAAATTTAAATAATTTCAAATGGCTGTGCTGTAAAGTTGGGAAAATGCAGATCCGTCATTGTTCTACGATCATGACGATATGATATTTAATTTTGTTTAAACGCACATAAGTCAGAGGTGCATGCTCGGGATCGAACTTGCGACCCCCCGAGTAGGAGACCACAGTTCTAAGCACTAGGCTATCACTGCTTCCGGGTATCCGTTCCATTCCGTGGATGTGTAATCGAATGAGAAAAACCTATAAACTTAGTACATTTACTACCGTAAGTAGACCCCCTAATAGCCGCAAAACGCGTAACCGATTTTGATTTATCAAACTACAAGTGATGTATAAAGAAATATAGTACTTATAAGGCCCATAGTATTTATTTTGGCATGTCTAATGTGACGAATTGTGACGAATTTATCTTCGAAATCTGGTCATAGAGATATCAGATTCGCTTTCCTTTTCTATCTTAAGGCATCGTCGTAAGAGATTGTTTTACTCCTCACTCCTTTGTGTGTCTTCTTAGGCCCGCTTGCAGAGACGCCGGGTTAAGTTTACCCAGAAATAAATTTGTAATTTTGACAGAACCTTTATACGAAATCTGTCAAAGCAGCAGCTAGCTCTGGGTTAAAAGGATAACTCGTCGTTTCAGCAAGCGGGCCTTACGGTAGTAAATATACTAAGTTTATGGAAAAAAACTATACACACCTGTTGGTTATCTGGCCCTGCGCCAGATTCTGCTGGAACAGCGCCCGGGCTGCGGCGGTGGAGCCCCCGATGAGCTGGCGCGCCTCGCTGGAGCGCTGCCGCCGCAGGGCTTCGCTGGCGCTCACGCCGCCCTCCGGGCTCGCGGGCCTGACACAACGATCACTGTCACACTACACTGCCCCGCTAGCCAAGTTACACTTCGTTGTATCTATTCTCTTTTCTACGCTCATCACTTGAAGTTTTGGCTAGGGCTAGACTAGATGGCGCTGCAGCTGATCAAAGACAGAAGTGTATTGATAATATGATTATATTACAAAATGCCGCGAAATATTATCAATACCCTTCTGTCTTTGATCAGCTGCAGTGCCATCTAGTCTAGCCCTAGCCAAAACTTCAAGTGACAACGATCGTAGAAAGAGAATAGATAAAACGAAGTGTAACTTGACTAGAGGGGCTGGTCTAACTACACTGGCTGCTTTCAACTTGCGTAGAGGTACAGACCGTTCACTTTAACTTGTCCCTTGCACCTTATGTTGGCACCATTGCTTCACACAATGAAAACCCTACATCATAAGCACTGTTGCCAACATGATGGCAAGGGACAAGTTATAGTGAACTAGCTGATTCCCATGACTTCGTCCGCGTATATTTAGTTTTTAATAACTCTTTGATTTTCTGGGAGAAAAAGTAGCCTATGTCACTCTCCAGGTCCTCAACTATACCCATGCAAAAAAATCACGTCGATCCATGGCTCTGTTGCGGCGTGATTGAAGGACAAACCAACTAACAAATAGGTACCTACACTTTCGTATTTAGGTTATGATGGACTGTATACGTCATGCACTGAACTCTATAATCTATGATTAAAACTGGATGAGGCTGCCACTATATTTTTGGACCTACTTTATTGACGCCATTTTGAACTTGATTGACGGCATTTTGGCGCTGTAAGCATAATTACGAATGACTCTGGAACCAATAATATTGCAAATGGCGCACCAACCTCTATAATCATACTTCATAGTTCATACTAATATTATAAATGCGAAAATGTTTGTTTGTTGTTTTGTCCTACAACCACGCCGCAACGGAGCTAAGGATCGATGTGATTTTTGCATCGGTATAGTTGAGGACCTGGATTGATCTAGGCTACTTTTTATCACGGAAAATCAAAGAGTACCCATGGGATTTTTTAAAACTAACCCACTCCAGCACCTTGGGATCCCAATGAACATCAGTTCTTCTCCTATCAGTTTGGTTCTCTTACAGATCTCATTTCTGATTTGGAATACTCTGAGCATAAATCCTAAGCTAAATGAGAGACCCGGAGCCTACTTATAAAGTCCATAGTTAGCAACCATGTTTTCGATCCATAAGTCATCACTGGTATTTGTATTGTATTTGTGGAGGGGACGCCTGCTAACGCCTGGCGGGTGATCAGTCCTGTGTCGGAACTATTCCACCCAATTCCCCGTGTTTGGACACAGGTTACTGGTGCCCAGGCAGCCTACCCCCCTCAAACCTACCTGTAGCTTTCGTAAACCTAACGATGTCTCCTATTGAAAGGTTTGTTAGGTCTTCTTCACTTAATCTATCCTTACCTTGTAGTTCCCATCTTACCAATGAGTACATAGGGCACTCAGCTATAAAGTGGAAGCTGGTCTCTTCCTCACCACACTCTGGACAGGATGGGTCTTCTTGTATTCTCATTATTGTGAGATGTCTATTTAGCAGACAGTGTCCCGTTGCTATTCCTATTACCAATGCAATATTGTTCCTACTTTGTGACATAATTTGTCTTGTCTTCTTTTTATCGAATGATTTCAGGAACAATTTCGATTGTCTATATTGAATCGAGTTGTTCCATCTTGAGTTCGATTCTCTTTCTACGATTCCCTCCATCACTCTTTTGGTAATCGTGTACGGAATGGGTAGGCAAGGCTCAGGTCCATGAAATTGGATACTTGCTCCCATTCGAGCTAGTTCATCTGCTTTCTCATTACCGATGTTCCCTTGGTGTCCAGGAACCCAAGCAATCGTCACTTTTGTCTTTTCAGCTAGTGAGTTTAATGCATGTTTGCATTCCTTCACGAGAGCCGAAGTGGTGTCCTTTCTTTCCAGAGCTTTTATTACGGCCTGGCTGTCACTATATATAATAATTCCTTTTGTATCAGTACCTACAATGTCCATCAGGCCGATAGCACACTCCATGATCGCATACGTCTCGGCCTGAAATATGCTCGTAAATTTACCCAGGCTGATTGCCTGGTCCTTATCCGGAATGGTGCTATAAAATATTCCAGCACCACTGAGCTTTGTGGATTCACGCCTTGATCCGTCCGTGTAACAGACAATGATACCTTCGCTGGCGGATTCTATCTTCCATTCTTCTTTTGATCCTATATGCACTCTATATTTCTTATCGAAGATGCGCTGCCTCCTAATGAGATCATTATTAATGATTATCATAGACAGTTTATCTCCGTAAATCTTTTCTAACTCAGTATGTCCTTTATCCATGAAACTGCCTTTCCATTGTCTTGACAGTTTCATTCTATACCACTGCTCCAACGCTCTTCTTTTGGCTGCCAAGTCCAGAGGATAAAGACCTAGAATAATCTCCAGTGCTGCGGATGGTGTTGTCCGCATGGCCCCCGAGATCATCAGTGTGGCCATCCTTTGTACTTTAGTCAGTTCTTTGCTATTTGTTGATGTTGCTGCTTTATGCCACCAAACAATCGCTCCGTATAGAATTCTTGGTAGTATGATGGCCGTATATATCCATTTGATTACACACGGCTTCATACCCCAGGTTCTACCTACTGCTCTTCTGCATTGTATGAGGGCTATTTTAGCCTTCAAGCATTGTTCCTCTATATGCCTACTAAACCTAAGAGTATTATCTAGCAACACCCCTAGATATTTAATTTCTTTAGCCAATTCTATTTCTACACCATCAATTGCAATCGGTGCAAAGTGTGCTATTTTCCTTCGTTTGGTAAAAAATACATCATCAGTCATCACTGGTAACATACACTGCTCTTAGGCTGAGATTTATAGATCATTCTCTGGCTCTGCTCAAGAGTCAAAATGAGACACAAATATGTCCTGACATAAACCTGTCTCGTTTTAACTCAGTCTTGAGTCTGAGCTGAGTTGGAGTGCCATCTATAGATCTCACCCTATGACTTCTCTGCTTATAGACTATAGTGACTTACTTCTGTTCTGCTTTGGCTCTCTTCGCCGCTTCCAGCTGGTCTCTTCTTCTCACGTCTTCTTCTGCTTTTTTCTTCTCCTGAAATAGGTAATTAAATTAAAATCAATCCAAAATCAATTGTAATTAATTATGTTCTAGGAAAACAGTAAAACACATACCTCCTCCCTTCGTTTCCTTTCAGCTTCAACTCTTTTTTTCTCTTCTTGTTCTTCTTTTAACCAAAATTGATCTCTTTCTTTGGAGTTGATCTCTTGGACTGTAGAAGAAAAAATATATAAACAAAATAGTCTCAAAATATATGTACACAACAACAAAAACTTCTACTCCTAGAGAATTTTCGCTATACAAATTAAGTTCATCATAAAATAACTTTTCAAAACAGATACATACTCATAATATTTTGTAAGTCTCACAAAAACTCGAGAACGGCTGAACCGATTTGCTAATTTTGGTTTTGAAATATTTGTGAAGTCCAAGGAAGGTTTAAAAAGTGAAAAAAAAAAAGTTAATAAAAACGGATCTCTAACGGCTGGATCGACGTTGACGAGATTTTCACTGACAGATAGGCTACTTTTTTAACCGACTTTCAAAAAAGGAGTTGTGTTTTCTACATAGGTACTTATATCGATATCTCCGTGATTTTTAAACCGGTTTGCGTGCATCTTTAGAAACTTTGCGAGATGGCCTCATAAAAACTTCGGGTTCTAGCTCTTCAATCCTGGTGCTGGGTAGGTGCTGCTCATCTGTAGTGATTTATTAACTGTCAATTATTAATAGATAATGTAAGTACCTACCAATTAGTAAAGACTACATCGTTGAACATCAGGATCTAACTGCTCAAGCCTGATGCTGCAAGAAACTGCACTCCTAACCGGTGGTGGTCGGAGCTGTCGTTTTGGAATTGATCTTGTAGGTAGGTAGGTAACTACTAAGCTGGGATGGAGTGAATTCCAGATACCGCTCTCAACTATTAACCTTTTAAACCCTGACACGAAAAGCTTTAAATATTTTTATTTTCCACGCGGACGAAGTCGCGGGCAACAGCCCGTACGTTACGTATATAAATAGTAATTTTTATAAAATATTATCTACTATTGATTCTCCTGTACACAATCCTTTTCAGTATTCCATAGCGAAGACTATATTAAGATTTACAATTATTGATCCCCCTTTCTCCATTCTGATAGCAAAATGTTAATTATAAAACGATTTATTTTTAACACTTTAATTTTTTAACTTTTAATATAATAATGTAACCCAACTATATAAATGCCTATAACCCAACTTTAATCAATCCTTTCTAAATGGGTTCACTAATGGTAACATACTTCATAAAAACAAAATTCTAGCAAAAGCCAAAAAACAAATTAATTATAATATGATCGCGATTCGCGATGTATAATTATTATAAATATAATATGGTGGCCAATATAATCGTACCTCTACGAAGACTGTTCTTCCTCTGTTTAATTTCCTCCACGACCTTCCTCGACACTACAATCTCGTATCGAGACGTCAAATAGTTTGTCATTTCAGAGGCGAAAACAACAAACTCCACCGAAAGGCACGCTCGAATGAAAAGGATCGACGCATCGTGGAGAAATGTTTACATTCTCCATTAGCACACAATACCGCACTTGCCCGGCCAGGCCATTGTTGTTCCGTGAATGGTAAACAATAACGTGCGCTAAACTAATCGTAATTTGCTTTAGTTTTAGTTTGCATTCTATAGCACGGCTACATCCATACATTAGTTTTACTGCGAACGTATCTGTCTGTTACCTTTGCCTTTACTGTTGTACTTGACGGAATTTAGCGCACAGTATAGCTTGAAGCTATATGCCTCGACAGAAATAAACTCAAGGTGTTATAAAAGGCACTTCAGCCCATTAAACAAACACGTCTTTATTACAGGTATCACCGACAGTCTTGTGTGGCGGAAGATTAAACACCAACCAACCAGTTTAAGAAATTAGTCAGAATATCGACTAATTTGTGAGTAACTCACGTCCAACTCGATATTCTAATTTCTTAAACTGGACACTTTCAAGTAAAGATTTTTATATAAACCTGTGAAGATGATACTGCAATCGTCACAATTAGAATGCCATAAGCCTACTTTGTCGCATTAGTTTACAAATTGCGAAAACCAAATTAAATTTGAATTTCGCGGGCAGACCCGTATAATCAACCTTAAGTCGGTTACCTGGGTTCATTATCGAGGTGTGTGGAGGTAATCAGTTACCTGGGTTCACCTTCCTGTACGCGGTCCCCACAGGCCCGCTCCGGGGCAGCTCCTCGGCCCTGCTCGTCTTGAAGTTGAACGCGGAGCCGGCCCTGGACAGCTGGTCGAGGATGAGCTTCTCGTCCAGGTCGTCCTCGGTGCGCGCGTGCATGGTGAGGTGGAAGCCCGTGAACAGCTGCGCGACGTGCTTCACGTGGTTCGCGCACGTGCCCTTACGGACCGTTGGTGCACCTTCGCCCTGTGATATATTTCCCATATTGACTAGTTTAAAATTGTTCTTTTTTTTTTTTAAAAGAATATTAGTCAAGTTGAAGTTGACTAATATCCTCCTCTCGCCTCCAAATAAGCGGAAAGCTTGTGTTAGGAGTGGGTACGACAATAGTGCAACGGGTGGGATTCGAACCTGCTACCTTTCAGTTTTCAGTCCGCACCTTTAATCGTTGGGCTATTGAGGCTTCAATAGGCCAACGGTTAAAGGTGCGGTTAAAGGAGTTATGCGAATGGTAAACAATAAAGTGTGCCTTAATTTACAGGAAACTAGCTGATGCCCGCGACTTTGTCCGCGTGGATTTAGGTTTTAAAATCCCTTGGGATCTCTTTGATTTTCGGGGATAAAATGAAGCCTATGTCACTCTCCAGAGGTGCGATTGTCTAAAGTTATTCCATTGATCGTAATCGTATTCGATGACATTACCGTCGAAGTAAAATAAACCAGCATTGAATTAGTGAGCAAATTCGTGTAAGCATCCTTATACGTTTACGTATGTACATTACGCTCCATATTAAAATCGGTTGTACTGAATTTGTGACTAAATCAACAATCAAGGATTATTTTACTTTGACGCTAATGTCATCGAATACGAATATGATCAATGGAATAACTTTTAGAAAATTGGTACCCCAGGTCTTCAACTATATCTACCCATGCAAAAAATCACGTCGATCCCTAGCTGTTATGGCGTGATTGAAGGACAAATAAGTGTGTGATATTCAATTGCTTAAATCCAAAACATCATAGTTGCGTGCCTTGATCAAATTCATAATTATTTATTTCATGTAGGCCAACCTGGACCTGGTCTTATGACATGCCTAGATTCTACCACAGCACAGGTTCGAACCCACAAACCTTGGAATTATAAGACCATAACAGTCAGTCCTCACCAAGTGAAGTCATTAAAATCATCATAAAATGGCATACAAAATCAGTCTTGTAAATCATCATCAGTAGCAACCCATCAACGGCTCACTACTGAGAGCAGGTCTCCTCTCAGAGAAGGGTTATAGGCCATAGTCTACCACGCTGGCCCAATGCGAATTGGCGGACTTCACACACCTTCAAGAACATTATGAAGAACTCTCAGGTGTGCAGGTTTCCTCACTAACCACTAGGCTATCACTGCTTATGTAAATAAAAGTCTTGTAAATAAAAATACATATTTAAAGAACATGGACATCAGCAAATTATTATTATCTCTTATCTGAACATACCTGCCAGTTGATAAGCACATATTTAGATATGCTACCAGTTGGTACATCAACTTTCAGGAAGGCATACTGTATTTTGCCACTGTTAAAATCATCTATCAACTCTGTGAGGCCTCCATCACCTTTGCTAATGTATTTCAGATCATTTGACAATCCATCATAGCCAAATAGGGCCCTAAAACAAAAACATTCAGTACTGATTAATTACTAACAATTACTGACAACTAATACTAACAATTTAAGGTGGAAGACAAGGGTCTGCCCGCGAAATTCAAATTTAATTTAGTTTTTCGCAATTTGTAAACAAATACAACAAAGTAGGCTTATGGCATTCTAATTGCGACAATGGCAGTACTATCTTCACAGGTTTATATAAAAAAATTTACTTGAAAGTGTCCAGTTTACGAAATTAATCAAAATATCGACTAATTTGTGAGTAACTCACGTCCAACTCAGTATTTTGATTAATTTCTTAAACTGGTCACTTTCAAGTAAAGATTTTTATGTAAACCCGTGAAGATGATAATTCCACTGGCGCAATTAGAAGGCCATAAGCCTACTTTGTCGTATTAGTTTACAAATTGCGAAAAACCAAATTAAATTTGAATTTCGCGGACAGACCCTTGTCTTCAACCTTAAATAAAGATAATTATTTAAGCCTATTTTATAGTTATTTTTTACTTCTCTATCTGACCTAATATTTTCTCTCATCTCTATTAATCTAACTCTTTTTAACCCGAAAAATATAAAATGGTATGCAAAGTAATATTCAAGTAACCTAAACTAGCAATCACTACCTTGTTAAAATATTTTTTATTTATAATTTTATAAAATAAGGTCTAAAGGGAAATAGAGAGTACAATATCATGTTCATAGCTTTAAGTGGGTTGAAATATTAAGGAAAATATTGTACTGTATTATTATTCTAATAATAATTGTAAAATTATATACATAATTTAACAATTTTATTTATCAAATTTGCTAGAAGTTATATTTTCCTGAATATAAAACTACTATAAATGGCTCATAGTATTTTAATTAAAAGAATAATTTTAGGCTAGCTAAATAACCATTCAAATTTTTATTTAATTCATTTATTTCATGTAGGCCAAATTTTGGCACTTATGTCAAGTCATAAATCTACCACCGGTCCAGAAAGCTGATTCTGCTGAGAATTACTATTACCAACTTATTTTTTCCAGGATAAAAAATAGCCTATGCCACATTACAGATCCTCACAATAACCAACATTTTGATCCATTGCTGTGAGGACAAACCAACATGTCAAGAAACAAATTTTCACATTTATATGAAGATGATTATCATCTATACATATAATAAAACAGAAACAAAACCAATTCTGTACATGAAATAGATTCAAAAAAGGGTTTTTGCTTCTAATTATTGTGTTCAAGATACAGATATCAAAACAGAAGCTAAATTTTTTTTGTCTGTTTGTTTGTCCTTCTTTCACGTAAAAACTACCGCAGATTTCTACAAAATTTTATACCGTGGTAGCTTATTACTCGGGTCAACATCTAGACTACTTTTTATCCCGGAAAATCAAGGAGTTCCCGAGGGACTTTAAAAACTAAATCCACGCGGACAAAGTCGCGGGCATCAGCTAGTCATCATATAAATGTGAAAGTGCAAGTTCCATATCATTATGATGACAAAGATATGGAACTTGGACTAGAAGTGCATTGGATCGCATTAATTGGAAAGGTTTCTTTATTGTTGGTAAAAAAACAGCACCTGTCAAAGTTTTTGGAACGAAGTTCCTTATCGCGTGTTGCGAAAGGGGGCTAGAAGGAAATTAAGACCAAAAGTTGTACCAACACTTTCGACACTTTTTGATGGCCTAAAAAATATCTTATATAATAATTTCAACAAGTTGTGCATCGCTCCTGTGGCTCAATTGGCCCGCGCGCGGCCGCCAACCGAAAGACTGGTGGTTCGAGCCCACCCGGGGGCGCGCCTAATCCTATTTTCATTTTTTATTTTATAAAATTATTTTTTTAATTTTAATATTTTATAAAATCGATATTTAGGCTTCCCTGGGGCCATTTTGATTTTTATTGATAAAAAAATCATGATAAAAAATGTATACCCAAATAATTATTTTCTTTATACCTCGAATAGAACTTGAAATTAATATTTTTATAATAATAACTCCGTTCCTATCTGGTGTCCCATGACACCACACGAATTTTTTATTTTAATGGAAAATTCATCATAATTGTTTCATCAAGAATATTAGTACAAAATCACACATAGGAAAAAGAATTGATTATTTAAAGAAATCAGCCATTTTCAATAATAATTAGTCTGGGACAAAATACTATGCTTAAAATAAAAAAGTTAGTCAGTCTCAGGTAACAACTTAAGCGGCAGCAGTGGCACATCATACACAACCTGCCCAGCTAGAAGGAAGAACAAGTGTAAATTAAAAAAAATATTTTTAAATACAAGCTTTTAGTAGCTACATCATTAGACTCTAGATATCATCTAGGATTAGAGTTCTTGTCATGACGAATCAAACGAGCCCAAACTCGATGGGGTTACATCGTTTTATTACAGTTCTGATAGCCATCTTCCGTCTCCATCATCAGATCGGCTCCATGTCACAATAATATTGCCTTGTCATCCAATTTACACATACATGCAAAATTTCAGCTCAATCGGAAACCGGGAAGTGATTCTAATTCATCTTGCAAGATTTGACCCAAACAAATAAATAAACTGGTCAAGCTAAATAAAAGCTTGTAATAAAAAGGAAAGCAAAAGAGAAATGGACAAGATGTGCTGTTCTATCAACAAGTGATTCAACATGACAATGAGAGTCCAAGTGTAAGGTAAGTAATTAGTGTCTTAAGCAATTGAGCTATTGAGACTTCTGAGTAGCAAAATAAACTTATAAGTTCAATACACCAAGATGACAGTATAATCATAGTACATTACCCCCATGTGATAGTAGAACCATTACTGTCAAAGCAGTGATAACTTATTGGAAATAATTGCTTGATATGTATTATCTTACATTCTTCTTTAATTATAAATAATATATAAGTTTAAAGCAATAGGGGTCAAACTTTTAGATCAAATTTTAAATTAATTTTTATTTTGGATTAAAGATAGTTGGCAAGAATTAGAACGATAATTTTTCCTTGATATTAGGTGTAAATAAATGTTCCTACAAAAGAGAACAGAAAACTTAAGTGTTAAAGGAAGAACATTAAACTTACAGGAAGTAGGAAATAGGTTTATTATTAATATTTTATTAGTATTGTAAACCAATAATATTATAACCATAACCTTTACTGAAGACGCACCGTGTTACGGAAGCTTTACTTTATCAGTACATCACATGAATCGAATCGTAAAAAGTAGCAAGGTACTTGATTTTTAACGCGATACAAGAACATGCGTGACATAGGCGTCGCTACCGGCCATTCTCATAAGTTGTCTAATTAAATATGTTAATCACGATGCAAGTGTTTAAAGTAATCGTACTGCCACGTTAGTACAGTTACTTCACAGGTTTAATTAAGGGATGTTTATCTAATATTATGAACAAGTAGGTCGCAGGACCATACGAACCAATTGGTGTCAGTTTTCTCGTCCAGGACATCCTTCCACGCGGCGATGAGTGCTTGCTTGTGCTTCTCTAGATTGATAGCCATTTTTTCATGCTTTGTACACTATCAGAGGGTTTCTGAAACGACGGAATTCCCAGGAAAATGTATAGTTGCGGATGAGCAGCCTGACTCACAACAATCCTTTTTCACAGATAAACAGTAATTATAAAGTTCATTCAACTGTCTTCTGTCAACGAAAAAACCATAGACAAATAGAATCAAAGATTTGGTCAAACCCTTAGGGCCAAACCACAAATGCAACTGTCAGATCATCAAAACTTGGCCAAGTTTCGGCATTGACAGCTACGACAACAAACATTTGTCAAATATTGCCCAACATCAAACATACATTGGTGTTGCGATACTGAAAATATAAGAATATTTTTTTTATTAAAAGAAGAGGACATGAAGAGAATGGGGAATGGGAGAACCTGCATAGCCGCGCAACAGAAGAAGAAGAAGAAGAAGAATGGGTGGTGGTATGTAACTAACTATAGAATAGAACAAAAGTCCAATTAAATTAAAAATAATTTGGACTTAATTAGACTTTGAACGTCATCCTGGGTTCTGTGATGTTACTGAGTTGTTACATTGTTGTCGCATGAAGTCATTCTGCAGCTCACGTGTAAAGATATAATCTATACTTATAATGGTAAGGTATAAACGTGGCTTATTCGGCAGACTTCGGCACGGTGTTTGTGTGCGTGCGACTAGACGTATGCGAAGTTGATAAAAAATCCTATGCAATAGCTTTACCGCGGCAGTCCCCGAGTGCCACACGTATTTTTTTTTATTCGATGACAAGATAGTCCTTGCCTGCGATCTCACCTGATGATGATGTGACCAAGTGACGATGCAGTCAGTGAAAACTCAACCCATACCCCTGATCGGTTTCTACACGCCATCATGCCGGAACGCTAAATCCCTTGGCGGCATGTCTTTGACGGTAGGGTGGTAACTAGGCATGGCCAACGAAAGCCTCCCGCCAGACCAGACCAGAGACAATTCAGAAATTATAAATACCTACCCAAATTGACCCCGCCGGAAATCGAACCCGAGACCTCCCACTTATAAGAACACAGCGCTCACCGCTGCGCCAGGGAGGTCGTCAAAAAACGTCTCTGTCTTTGATTGAATTGTCTTATAACTCTTTAAACGAGTCTGCCCGCGTACAAGTTCGTTCACTATTATAGTGAACGGTATGTATAAGCCGTAGACAGAAATATTCTACGCCTCAAGCATTTCTTGACAGGAATGAATGCCAAAATAGTGGAAAATATAATGACAGGATACTGGAAAATATAATGTGCATGAAATGCACATTATGATAATGAATATCTTAGGAGTTTTTGCAAAATAAAAACGAACGCGCGCCAATATAAATACGCCGATTTCAACCTGACTGACTGATAATTCATTTATTTTCATCAAACATGGGTACACGACTCTATGAAAAATGACAGTTTTGTATGGACAAAATGCGAATCGATGCGCACAGACGTGGTTCCAGCCTAATTATTGTCTCGTAGGTACTTACTAATTCCATGGTCGACTTCTAATAAACCTAAGTACATTTGTACACATGCTGTTAGTTGTTACTAGTAATGTGAACCGATTACAAATTTGATAACCGGTTTTTACCGATTACTTTGTAAAAAAACCGGTTTTTATAGGTATTCTTAAGTTTTTAGGGTTCCGTACCCAAAGGGTACCAACGGGACCCTATTACTAAGCCTACGCTGTCCGTCCGTCCGTCCGTCCGTCCGTCCGTCTGTCAGCGGGCTGTATCTCGTAAACCGTAATAGATAGACAGATGAAATTTTCACATATTATGTATTTCTATTGCCGCTATAACAACAAATAATAAAAATTAAATTAAATTAAAAAAATTAAATTAAAATATTTCCATGGGTACATGGAAATATTTTTATTTAATTTTTTTTAACGGAACCCTAAAAGAGCGAGGCCCGAATCGCACTTGGCCGATTTTTCTTATTTTTCTTAAAGAAAGAACAAAATATTTTTTTATCTATGACAAGATAGTCCTTGACTGCGATCTCACCTGATGGTAAGTAACGATGCAGTCTAAGATGGTAGCGGACTAACTTATATACTTAAGTATCTTTATTATAATCAAAATAGTAGGTTGAGGAAAAGTTCAAATTGGACTTACCTTTGCTGAGGAATGCTGCGGCTTCCTCCCACGGAAATGAAACCAGGTGGACACGTTTAATTTATTTTTATTTTTCTTTAGAAAATTCCAAGTAGTTGTTCTTTAGATTTGCAATAACACATGGCTTACATAACAGTTCTAGATGAATCATCGTGCAGTGCGAGTTGTGTTGCTAGATGGACGTGTGTCGCATTGCTTGTGTCGCTGGCCCAAATCATGGCGGGCCAAGGAATAATAATTAACGAATTCCTGACGTTCGTCCAAAATAAAATGGACGTGTTAGACGAACTGAGTATCACCCAGATTTGTGCCACCAACTTCTCGGACGTGGAAATTGAAGCTGGAAAAAATATCTTGTATAATGCGTGTGGTGATAAAGTGCGAAATGTGCAGCGCAAAGGTGACGATAAAAAGAAGCGGAATATCAAGGACGTTATTAAATTATTAAAGGAAGTGGACCCCGATGCACAGCCGATCTTCGTTGCCAGGGACCTAAACAGGTTGCCACCGGTATCCTTTGACCATGTCGATGTCACGCGACTGTTGAAGGACATAACGGTTATGAAGAACGAACTCTCAGACTCCCAGACGAAAGTGAGCGCAGAACTCGCTGAGATACGAAATTCCATTGACCAATTACAAAAGCTAAAACTGACGACTCCCAAAAAGAGGAATTCTTTAACACCATCAACTCCGCAACCGCTCGCGACTGTACTGCAACCCTCACCAGCAATTCAGAGCTTGCTTACGTCGACCTGCCCTGATGGTATGCATGCGAGAGGAAAACCACTATCACCATCGAAATCGCCTCCGCTTGCGGCAGTGCCACCGCCCGCATGCATACAATCGCACGTTGCTGAAATTGTTCATACACCTACATATCGTGACATCATATTCAAAACGGATCGTCCACGCCAAGCGAGAAGCGCTCGTATGTCACGTGAGAGTTCGGGTCAATCTGGCGTGGCAGCTCAGCCCGTACCTGCCTCGGCGTGCGACGCCACGAGTTTTAGTGAAATATTGCCGGACGACAAGAATGCTCCTTTCACGGTTGTGACAAATAAGAAGCGTAAATTAAAAAACATGCGAGGAACATCCGACTCACAGTGCAAAATTCAGGTGGCTGATTTGCACTGTTCCATATATGTTTCACGTTGATCAATAAATAGCCACAATAGCCATGGTCCAGAAACGGGAATTATTACTGAAAAACTAATCAGGCTTTAACGCTGAAACCCTACCTAAAGCCGTCTCCAACCACCCCTATAACGGCCCCTGACCTCACATTTAATCATTTTAACCACAACACGACAGACAAACCACCATCTGAACGTGAGGGTAGTCATCGAAATGCACAAATTAATTGACAATTATTATGACTTAGGCGTGTCAAAATATTTGTAGCGATAGTGAAATATCGCTACTCACTATTTACTTATCTTATCGCAAGTCAATAATTACTTATCTTATCGTTTTTCACTAATTTCTTATCTTATCGCTAGTTACTAATAACATATCTTATCACTAATTACTTATCTCATCGCTTATTACTAATTACTTAACTAATCGCTATTTACTAATGACATATCTTATCACTAATTTTTTATCTTATCGCTTATCAATAATTACTTATCGCTTATTACTAATTACTTACTTTTACTAATTACTATCTTATCGCTTATCACTAATTATTTTACTAATCGCTAATTACTAATAACATGTCTTATCACTAATTTACTTATCTTATCGTTTATCACTAATTACTTATCTAATCGTTTATGACTAATTACTTATCGCTTATCACTAATAACTTATCTTATCGCTAATTACATTTCATATCTTATCACAAATTACTTATAGTTTAGCACTTTACTTATCGCTTATCCCTAAAAATCTTATCGCTAATTACTAATTACATATCTTATCACAAATTACTAATTACATATCTTATCACAAATTACTTATAGCTTATCACTAATTTCTTATGTTATCGCTAATCAGTAATAACTTATCTTATCGCTTATCACTAATTACTATCACTAATTTCACATCTTATCACTTATCACTAGTTACTTATGTTATAGCTTATCACTAATTTCTTATCTTATCACTTATCACTTATTACTTATCTTATCGTTTATCACTAATTTCTTATCTTATCGCTTGTCACGTAATTACTTATGTCATCGCTAATTAACATATTACTAATAACATATTATCTTATCACTAATTACTTATCCTATCGCTTATCACTAATTACTTATCCTATCGCTTATCACTAATTACTTATCCTATCGCTTATCACTAATTACTTATCCTATCGCTTATCACTAATTACTTATCCTATCGCTTATCACTAATTACTTATCCTATCGCTTATCACTAATTACTTATCCTATCGCTTATCACTAATTACTTATCCTATCGCTTATCACTAATTACTTATCCTATCGCTTATCACTAATTACTTATCCTATCGCTTATCACTAATTACTTATCCTATCGCTTATCACTAATTACTTATCCTATCGCTTATCACTAATTACTTATCCTATCGCTTATCACTAATTACTTATCCTATCGCTTATCACTAATTTCTTATCCTATCGCTTATCACTAATTTCTTATCCTATCGCTTATCACTAATTTCTTATCCTATCGCTTATCACTAATTTCTTATCCTATCGCTTATCACTAATTTCTTATCCTATCGCTTATCACTAATTTCTTATCCTATCGCTTATCACTAATTTCTTATCCTATCGCTTATCACTAATTTCTTATCCTATCGCTTATCACTAATTTCTTATCCTATCGCTTATCACTAATTTCTTATCCTATCGCTTATCACTAATTTCTTATCCTATCGCTTATCACTAATTTCTTATCCTATCGCTTATCACTAATTTCTTATCCTATCGCTTATCACTAATTTCTTATCCTATCGCTTATCACTAATTTCTTATCCTATCGCTTATCACTAATTTCTTATCCTATCGCTTATCACTAATTTCTTATCCTATCGCTTATCACTAATTTCTTATCCTATCGCTTATCACTAATTTCTTATCCTATCGCTTATCACTAATTTCTTATCCTATCGCTTATCACTAATTTCTTATCCTATCGCTTATCACTAATTTCTTATCCTATCGCTTATCACTAATTTCTTATCCTATCGCTTATCACTAATTTCTTATCCTATCGCTTATCACTAATTTCTTATCCTATCGCTTATCACTAATTTCTTATCCTATCGCTTATCACTAATTACTTATCGCTTATCACTAATTACTTATCGCTTATCACTAATTACTTATCGCTTATCACTAATTACTTATCGCTTATCACTAATTACTTATCGCTTATCACTAATTACTTATCGCTTATCACTAATTACTATCGCTTATCACTAATTACTTATCGCTTATCACTAATTACTTATCGCTTATCACTAATTACTTATCGCTTATCACTAATTACTTATCGCTTATCACTTATTACTTATCGCTTATCACTTATTACTTATCGCTTATCACTTATCTTATCGCTTATCACTTATCTTATCGCTTATCACTTATCTTATCGCTTATCACTTATCTTATCGCTTATCACTTATCTTATCGCTTATCACTAATTACTTATCTAATCGTTTATCACTAATTACTTATCGCTTATCACTAATAACATCTTTTCGCTAATTTCTAATTACATAATTATCTTATCAAAAATTTCTTATAGTTTATCACTAATTTCTAATCTTATTGCTAATCAGTAATAACTTATCTTATCGCTTATCACTAATTACTATCACTAATTTCTTATCTTAATCGTTTAGCGCTTATCACTAATTTCTTTACTCATCGCAAAGTACTTATCGCTAATAATTACATATCTTATCGCTTACCACTAATTACTTATCTTATCGCTAATCAATAATTACTTACCTTATTGCATATCAATAATTACTTATCTTATCGCTAATTACTCAAAACATAATCTTATCACAAATCACCAACGAGACCAAACGAGACCAGATGAGACCAGACGAGACTAGACGAGACCAGACAAGACCAGAAGAGACAAGACGAGACCAGACCAGACCAGACGAGACTAGACGAGACCAGACAAGACCAGAAGAGACAAGACGAGACCAGACCAGACTAGACGAGACAAGACGAGACCAGACCAGACTAGACGAGACTAGACGAGACCAGACAGGACCAGACGAAATAAGACCAGACTAGACCAGACGAGACCAGATCAGACCAGACGATAAGAGACCAGATGAGACCAGAGGACTAAACGAGACCAGACGGGACCAGACGAGGACAGACGATGAGACCAGACGAGAACAGACAAGACCAGACGAGACAAGACCAGATGAGACCATACGAGTCCATACGAGTCCATACGAGACCAGACGAAATCAGACGAGATCAGATAAGACCAGACAAGACCAGACAAGACCAGACCAGACAAGACAAGACCAGACTAGACCAGACTAGACCAGACCAGACCAGACCAGACCAGACCAGACCAGACCAGACCAGACCAGACCAGACCAGACCAGACCAGACGAGACGAAACTAGACCAGAGAGACGATACTAGACCAGAGAGACGATACTAGACCAGACGAAACCAGAGGAACCAGACGAGACCAGACCACACGGGAGACGAGATCAGACGAGACCAGACGCGACCAGACCTGACGAGACCAGACCAGGCGAGGCCCGACACGACGCAGCAGACAGGTGACACGCAGTGGCACCGTGCCTGGCGCTGCGTCAGGAAGTGACGCGCTCACCAGCGCACCGACAGGTGGCGCGCAGTGGCATCGTGGCTGGCACTGACACAGGTCCCTGCGAGCTCGACAGCGCAATGGCAGGTGAGGCGCAGATTCGCCGTGGCCGGCACTGCGTCACGCCTCTGCGTGTTCGGCAGGTGAGGCGCAGACGCTCCGTAGCCGTCGCTGCTACGAGCTCAAACGCGCTCGGCAGTGCACCGGCAGGTGAGGCGGAGACGCGCCGTAACCGGCGCTGCGCTGTGCTCCAATGCGCACGGCAGCGCACAGACACGCCTCTGCGTGCTCAGTAACACACCGGTAGGTGAGGCGTAGACGCACAGTGGGCGGCGCTGCGTTTTGACGCGTTCAGCAGCGCACGAGCAGGTGAGGCGCAGAAGTGCCGTGGCCGGCGCTGCGCAGTACTCCAACGCGCTCGGCACCACACCGAGAGGTGAGGCGCACACGAGCCGTTGTCGGCGCTGCGCTCCCATACGCTTGGCAACGCACATGCAGGTGAGGCACAGACGCGCCGTGGACAGCGCTGCGAAACGCTCCATTGCGCACTGCAGCGCACCAGCATGTGAGACGCAGATGCATCGTGGACGGCGCTGTGCAACGACGTGCTCAGGAGCGCACCAGGAGGTGAGGGGCAGGCGCGCCGTGGCCGACGCTGCGACACGCCCCTGCGTGCTCGGCAGCGCATAGGCTGGTTAGGCGCAGACGTGACGTGGCCAGCGCTGCGACACGCTCCATTGCGCACAGCAGCGCACCAGCATGTGAGGCGCAGATGCATCGTGGCCGGCGCTGTGCAACGACGCGCACGGCAGCTCACTGCCAGGTGAGGCGTAGACGCGCCGTGGCCGATGCTGTGCAACGACGCGCTCGGCAGCGCATCAGCAGGTGAGGCGCAGACGCGCCGTGGCCAACTGCGACACGCCCCTGCGTGCTCGGCAGCGCATCGGCTGGTGATTAGCAGAAGTGCCGTGGCCAGCGCTGCGACACGCTCCATTGCGAACTGCAGCGCACCGGCATGTGAGGCGCAGATGCATCGTGGCCGGCGCTGTGCAACGACGCGCTCAGCAGCGCACCAGCAGGGGAGGCGCAGACGCGCTGTTGCCGGCGTTGCGACACGCCTCTGCGTGCTTAGTAACACACCGGTAGGTGAGACGTAGACGCTCAGTGGCCGGCGCTGCACTTCGACGCGCTCAGCAGCGCACGAGCAGGTGAGGCGCAGACGTGCTGTGGCCGGCGCTGCGAGGTGATCCAACGCGCTCGGCAGCACGCAGGTGAGGCGCACACGAGCCGTTGTCGGCGCTGAGCTCCAATAAGTCGCCGACGCTGCGACACGCCCCTGCGTGCTCGGCAGCGCATCGGCTGGTGAGGCGCATACGTGCCATGGCCAGCGCTGCGACACGCTCCATTGCGCACTGCGGCGCACCGGCATGTGAGGCGCAGATGCATCGTGGCCGGCGCTGTGCAACGACGCGCTCAGCAGCGCACCAGCAGGTGAGGCGCAGACGCGCCGTGGCCGATGCTGTGCAACGACGCGCTCGGCAGCACATCAGCAGGTGAGGCGCAGACGCGCCGTGGCCGACGCTGCGACACGCCCCTGCGTGCTCGGCAGCGCATCGGCTGGTGAGGCGCAGAAGTGCCGTGGCCAGCGCTGCGACACGCTCCATTGCGCACTGCAGCGCACCAGCATGTGCGGCGCAGATGCATCGTGGCCGGCGCTGTACAACGACGTGCTCAGCAGTGCACTAGCAGGTGAGGCGCAGACGCGCCGTGGCCGACACTGCGACATGCCCCTGCGTGCTCGGCAATGCATCGGCTGGTGAGGCGCAGACGTGACGTGGCCAGCGCTGCGACACGCTCAATTGCGCACTGCAGCGCACCGGCATGTGAGGCGCAGATGTATCGTGGCCGGCGCTGTGCAACGACGCGCTCAGCAGCGCACCAGCAGGTGAGGCGCAGATACATCGTGGCCTGTGCTGTTCCGACGCGCTCGGCAGTGCACCAGCAGGTGAGGCGCAGACGTGCCGTGGCTGACACTGCGACAAGCTCCGACCTGCTCGGAGCGACCTGCTGTACGCTCCTATTGCGTACTGCGGCGCACCGGCATGTGAGGCGCAGATGCATCGTGGCCGGCGCTGTGCAACGACGTGCTCAGCAGCGCACCAGCAGGTGAGGCGCAGACGCGCCGTGGCCGACACGGCGACATGCCCCTGCGTGCTCGGCAATGCATCGAATGGTGAGGCGCAAACGTGACGTGGCCAGCGCTGCGACACGCTCAATTGCGCACTGCAGCGCACCGGCATGTGAGGCGCAGATGCATCGTGGCCGGCGCTGTGCAACGACGCGCTCGGCAGCGCATCAGCAGGTGAGGCGCAGACGTGCCGTGGCCAGCGCTGCGACACGCTCCATTGCGCACTGCGGCGCACCGGCATATGAGGCGCAGATGCATCGTGGCCGGCGCTGTGCAACGACGCGCTCAGCAGCGCACCAGCAGGTGAGGCGCAGACGCGCCATGGCCGATGCTGTGCAACGACGCGCTCGGCAACGCATCAGCAGGTGAGGCGCAGACGCGCCGTGGCCGACGCTGCGACACGCCCCTGCGTGCTCGGCAGCGCATCGGCTGGTGAGGCGCAGAAGTGCCGTGGCCAGCGCTGCGACACGCTCCATTGCGAACTGCAGCGCACCGGCATGTGAGGCGCAGATGCATCGTGGCCGGCGCTGTGCAACGACGAGCTCGGCAGCGCATCAGCAGGTGAGGCGCAGACGCGCCGTGGCCAGCGCTGCGACGCGCTCGAACGCGCAGGCAGCTCACTGCCAGGTGAGGCGTAGACGCGCCGTGGCTGGTACTGCGACAAGCTCCGACCTGCTCGGCAGCGCACCGGCCGTGCCGTGCGGCATGAGCCGTGCTGAGCCGAGCTGCGAACGGTCCACCATCTAGAGCGAGAATGAAACGAAGACGCAAGGCATCAGCCAATCGTATTTATACCTACCAAAGCATGCTTGTAATCAATGCAACAATACAACTACAAGATAATGCACCACAATACAACAACAAGACAAGACAAGCCAAGACAAGAAAAGACAAGACGAGCAAAGTGGAGCCGAGCCGTGCCCAGTAGAGCACCAGCAGGTGAGGCGCAGACGCACCGTGGCTGGCACTACTACGCGCCCCTGCGTGTGCGACAGCGCACCAGCAGGTGATGCGCAGACGCGCCGTGGCCGGCGTTGCGACACGCCTCTGCGTGCTTAGTAACACACCGGTAGGTGAGACATAGACGCACAGTGACAGGCGCTGCGCTTGGACAAGCTCAGCAGCGCACGAGCAGGTGAGGCGCAGACGTGCTGTGGCCGGCACTGCGAGGTGCTCCAACGCACTCGGCAGCACACCAGCAGGTGAGGCGCAGACGTGCTGTGGCCGGCACTGCGAGGTGCTCCAACGCACTCGGCAGCACACCAGCAGGTGAGGCGCAGACGCGCCGTAGCCAGCGCTGCGACACGCTCCATTGCGCACTGCAGCGCACCAGCATGTGACGCGCAGATGCATCGTGGCCGGCGCTGTGCAACGACGTGCTCAGCAGCGCACCAGCAGGTGAGGCGCAGACGCGCCGTGGCCGACGCTGCGACATGCCCCTGCGTGCTCGGCAATGCATCGGCTGGTGAGGCGCAGACGTGACGTGACCAGCGCTGCGACACGCTCAATTGCGCACTGCAGCGCACCGGCATGTGAGGCGCAGATGCATCGTGGCCGGCGCTGTGCAACGACGCGCTCAGCAGCGCACCAGCAGGTGAGGCGCAGACGCGCCGTGGCCGATGTTGTGCAATGACGCGCTCGGCAGCGCATCAGCAGGTGAGGCGCAGACGCGCCGTGGCCGACGCTGCGACACGCCCCTGCGTGCTCGGCAGCGCATCGGCTGGTGAGGCGCAGAAGTGCCGTGGCCAGCGCTGCGACACGCTCCATTGCGCACTGCAGCGCACCGGCATGTGAGGCGCAGATGCATCGTGGCCGGCGCTGTGCAACGACGCGCTCGGCAGCGCATCAGCAGGTGAGGCGCAGACGTGCCGTGGCCAGCGCTGCGACACGCTCCATTGCGCACTGCGGCGCACCGGCATGTGAGGCGCAGATGCATCGTGGCCGGCGCTGTGCAACGACGCGCTCAGCAGTGCACCAGCAGGTGAGGCGCAGACGCGCCATGGCCGATGCTGTGCAACGACGCGCTCGGCAGCGCATTAGCAGGTGAGGCGCAGACGCGCCGTGGCCGACGCTGCGACACGCCCCTGCGTGCTCGGCAGCGCATCGGCTGGTGAGGCGCAGAAGTGCCGTGGCCAGCGCTGCGACACGCTCCATTGCGCACTGCAGCGCACCGGCATGTGAGGCGCAGATGCATCGTGGCCGGCGCTGTGCAACGACGCGCTCGGCAGCGCATCAGCAGGTGAGGCGCAGACGCGCCGTGGCCAGCGCTGCGATGCGCTCCAACGCGCAGGCAGCTCACTGCCAGGTGAGGCGTAGACGCGCCGTGGCTGGTACTGCGACAAGCTCCGACCTGCTCGGCAGCGCACCGGCAGATGAGCCGTGCTGAGCTGAGCTGCGAAGGGTCCACCATCTAGAGCGAGAATGAAACGAAGACGCAAGGCATCAGCCACCCGTATTTATACCAAAGCATGCTTGTAATCAATGCAACAATACAACTACAAGATAATGCACCACTATACAACAAGACAAGACAAGAAAAGAAAAGACTAGATGAGCAAAGCCGAGCTGAGCCGTGCCCAGTAGAGCACCAGCAGGTTAGGCGCAGACGCACCGTGGCCGGCACTACTACACGCCCCTGCGTGTTCGACAGCGCACCAGCAGGTGATGCGCAGACGCGCCGTGGCCGGCGTTGCGACACGCCTCTGCGTGCTTAGTAACACACCGGTAGGTGAGACGTAGACGCACAGTGGCCGGCGCTGCACTTCGACGCGCTCAGCAGCGCACGAGCAGGTGAGGCGCAGACGTGCTGTGGCCGGCGCTGCGAGGTGATCCAACGCGCTCGGCAGCACACCAGCAGGTGAGGCGCACACGAGCCGTTGTCGGCGCTGAGCTCCAATACGTGGCCGACGCTGCGACACGCCCCTGCGTGCTCGGCAGCGCATCGGCTGGTGAGGCGCAGACGTGCCGTGGCCAGCGCTGCGACACGCTCCATTGCGCACTGCGGCGCACCGGCATAGGCGCAGATGCATCGTGGCCGGCGCTGTGCAACGACGTGCTCAGCAGCGCACCAGCAGGTGAGGCGCAGACGCGCCGTGGCCGACGCTGCGACACGCCCCTGCGTGCTCGGCATGCGCATCGGCTGGTGATTCGCAGAAGTGCCGTGGCCAGCGCTGCGACACGCTCCATTGCGTACTGCAGCGCACCGGCATGTGAGGCGCAGATGCATCGTGGCCGGCGCTGTGCAACGACGCGCTCAGCAGCGCACCTGCCGGTGAGGAGACGCGCCGTGGCCGATGCTGTGCAATGACGCGCTCGGCAGCTCATCAGCAGGTGAGGCGCAGACGCGCCGTGGCGGACGCTGCGACACGCCCCTGCGTGCTCGGCAGCGCATCGGCTGGTGATTCGCAGATGTGCCGTGGCCAGCGCTGCGACACGCTCCATTGCGTACTGCAGCGCACCGGCATGTGAGGCGCAGATGCATCGTGGCCGGCGCTGTGCAACGACGCGCTCAGCAGCGCACCAGCAGGGGAGGCGCAGACGCGCCGTGGCCGACGCTGTGACATGCCCCTGCGTGCTCGGCAATGCATCGGCTGGTGAGGCGCAGACGTGACGTGGCCAGCGCTGCGACACGCTCAATTGCGCACTGCGGCGCACCGGCATGTGAGGCGCAGATGCATCGTGGCCGGCGCTGTGCAACGACGTGCTCAGCAGCGCACCAGCAGGTAAGGTGCACGACGCGCCGTGGCTGACGCTGCGACACGCCCCTGCGTGCTCAACAACGCATCGGCTGGTGAGGCGCAGACGTGCCGTGGCCAGTGCTGCGATACGCTCAATTGCGCACTGCAGCGCACCGGCGTGTGAGGCGCAGATGCATCGTGGCCGGCGCTGTGCAACGACGCGCTCAGCAGCGCACCAGCAGGTGAGGCGCAGACGCGCCGTGGCCGATACTGTGCAATGACGCGCTCGGCAGCGCATCAGCAGGTGAGGCGCAGACGCGCCGTGACCGACGCTGCGACACGCCCCTGCGTGCTCGGCAGCGCATCGGCTGGTGATTCGCAAAAGTGCCGTGGCCAGCGCTGCGACACGCTCCATTGCGCACTGCAGCGCACCGGCATGTGAGGCGCAGATGCATCGTGGCCGGCGCTGTGCAACGACGCGCTCAGCAGCGCACCAGCAGGTGAGGCGCAGACGCGCCGTGGCCGATACTGTGCAATGACGCGCTCGGCAGCGCATCAGCAGGTGAGGCGCAGACGCGCCGTGGCCGACGCTGCGACACGCCCCTGCGTGCTCGGCAGCGCATCGGCTGGTGATTCGCAGAAGTGCCGTGGCCAGCGCTGCGACACGCTCCATTGCGCACTGCAGCGCACCGGCATGTGAGGCGCAGATGCATCGTGGCCGGCGCTGTGCAACGACGCGCTCAGCAACGCACCAGCAGGTGAGGCGCAGACGCGCCGTGGCCGATACTGTGCAATGACGCGCTCAGCAGCGCATCAGCAGGTGAGGCGCAGACGCGCCGTTGCCGACGCTGCGACACGCCCCTGCGTGCTCGGCAGCGCATCGGCTGGTGATTCGCAGAAGTGCCTCGGCCAGCGGTGCGACACGCTCCATTGCGCACTGCAGCGCACCGGCATGTGAGGCGCAGATGCATCGTGGCCGGCGCTGTGCAACGACGCGCTCAGCAACGCACCAGCAGGTGAGGCGCAGACGCGCCGTGGCCGATGCTGTACAATGACGCGCTCGGCAGCGCGCCGAGCTGCGAACGGTCCACCATCTAGAGCGAGAATGAAACGAAGACGCAAGGCATCAGCCACCCGTATTTATACCAAAGCATGCTTGTAATCAATGCAACAATACAACTACAAGATAATGCACCACAATACAACAACAAGACAAGACAAGAAAAGACAAGACGAGCAAAGTGCAGCCGAGCCGTGCCCAGTAGAGCACCAGCAGGTGAGGCGCAGACGCACCGTGGCCGGCACTACTACGCGCCCCTGCGTGTTCGACAGCGCACCAGCAGGTGATGCGCAGACGCACCGTGGCCGGCGTTGCGACACGCCTCTGCGTGCTTATTAACACACCGGTAGGTGAGACATAGACGCACAGTGGCTGGCGCTGCACTTCGACACGCTCAGCAGCGCACGAGCAGGTGAGGCGCAGACGTGCTGTGGCCGGCGCTGCGAGGTGCTCCAACGCACTCGGCAGCACACCAGCAGGTGAGGCGCTGCGACACGCTCCATTGCGCACTGCAGCGCACCAGCATGTGAGGCGCAGATGCATCGTGGCCGGCGCTGTGCAACGACGCGCTCAGCAGCGCACCAGCAGGTGAGGCGCAGACGCGCCGTGGCCGACGCTGCGACACGCCCCTGCGTGCACGAGCCGTAGTCGGCGCTGCGCTCCCATACGCTCGGCAACGCACCAGCAGGTGGGGCGCACACGCGCCGTGGCCAGCGCATCGACACACTCCAAAGCGCTGGCAGGGCACCGGCAGGTGAGGCGCAGATACATCGTGGCCTGTGCTGTTCCGACGCACTCGGCAGCGCACCGGTTGGTGAGGCGCAGACGCGCCGTGTCCAGCGCTGCGACGCGCTCGGCAGCACACCAGCAGGTTTGGCGCAGACGCACCGTGGCCGGCGCTGCGACACGCCCCTGCGAGCTCAGTAGCTCAGTAGCGCACCAGCAGGTGAGGCGCAGACGCGTCGTGGTCAGCGCTGCGACGCGCTCCAAAGCGCACAGGCTGGTGAAGCGCAGACGCGTTGTGGCTGGCACACACGCCTCTTTGTGCTTTGCAGCGCACCTGCAGGTGAGGCGCCGACACGCCGTGGCCAGCGATGCGACAAGCCCCTGCGTGCTCGGCAGTGCACCGGCAAATGAGACGCAGACGTGCCGTGGCTGACGCTGCGACATGTATGGCAGCGCACCAGCAGATGAGGCGCAGACACGCCGTAGCCTGCGCTGCGACAGGCTCCGACGTGTACGGCAGAGCAGCGGCAGCCGAGCCGTGCTGAGCCGACCTCCGAACGGTCCAACGTCTCGAGCGAGAATGACACGCAACGCATCAGCCACCCGTATTTATACCAAAGCATGCTTGTAATCAATGCAACATAATATAACAACAAGACAAGTTAAGACGAACGAGCCGAGCCGATCCGATCCGAGCCGAGCCGATCCGATCCGAGCCGAGCCGAGCCGTGCCGAGCCGAGCTCCGAACGGTCCGACGTCTCGAGCGAGAATGAAACGCAAGGCATGCTACCCGTATTTATACCAAAGCATTCTTGTAATCAATGCAACATAATATAACAACAAGACAAGTTAAGACGAACGAGCCGAGCCGATCCGATCCGAGCCGAGCCGTGCCGAGCCGAGCTCCGAACGGTCCGACGTCTCGAGCGAGAATGAAACGCAAGGCATGCTACCCGTATTTATACCAAAGCATGCTTGTAATCAATGCAACACAATACAACAACAAGACAAGTTAAGACGAGACGAGACGAGTCGTGCCGAGCCTAGCCGAACCGAACCAGGCGAGCCGAGCCGAGCCGAGCCGAGTCGAGCCGAGCCGAGCCGAGCCGAGCCGAGCCGAGCCGAGCCAAGCCTAGCCGAGCCGAGCTGAGCCGAGCCAAGCCGAAATACAAAACACCATTTGTTATTTTGCATTTGAAATAGGTCGATCAAAAAAGTATTTGCATTTTGTATTTTAGTACATTTCTTAAACTATTTTGTACAACTCTGCAAGCTAGATACTTAGGTTCAATTTCTAGAAAGAGATCAACCTTCGAATCCAACTCGGCTGGGCAGCGTTCGGGAAGCTCCGAGATGTCTTCTCGTCCAAAATCCATCTTCGAACAGTGCGAGCATCCCCGCGAGATCAAAGTAGAGAGAAAAATATTCGGTTTCAGTAAACGAAAACCAGTGTTTATCGGTTTTTACGAAAACCGGTATTTTTTAGGTATTCTTAAAACCGGTTCACATCACTAGTTGTTACTGGTATTTTGAAGTTTGTGGTTAAAGTTACCAATTTTTTTTTTGTAATTCCCTCCACAACATTAATTATTATTAAAGAGGCTCTCCTAATGTAGCACAGCTAAACTCAGATACCTAGAGGCTAGAGGTAGAGGTAGGAGGTAGTAGGTAGGAGGAGGTAGGAGGTAGGAGGTAGTTTTCGGTAGGCCAAAAACCAAATGAATGCGTAAAATTCATTGCGAATTTTACTAATTATTCATTCGATTTATCAGAATTATTTTACTTTTTTCCGACATACGACAAAGTTGATACGGTACGTAGGTATAAGTCAACTATTCTACGTCATTTGAATAATTTATTAGGACGACACTTTTCAAGTACCCAGCTCAATATAATAATAAAAATGCGTGAGTGTCGTGGACAAGTGGAACACTCGGTTGGAACGAAGTTCCTTTTAATAATAAATTAATAATAAAAATAAAAAAATTAGGGAAAAATTCCACATTATAGAAATTATTTAAAATAAAATAGAAAATTCAGTCTGTCGAGCTGGGATTCGAACCATCGACCATCGACCTTTATGCGACTGTAGAAACCACAAGGCTACGGAGATCTAATATTGTAGTGTGAAAATATTGAACACAATGCCAAATTCACATTCAAAAAAGTGTCGGTTCAATTTAGTCTCAATTTTTTCCGTCTAGCCCTCTTTCGTATCGCGCGATAAGGAACTACGTTCCAATATGTAGGTTTCGCCTAGCACAACAAAACTATGTTTATCACACCACCATGCCGCTACCCCATATTATGTTTCATAATAATATGTAAATATCTCCAAATAAATAATACAGCTATACCTACTTACTTGTAAGTTCCGTAGCTTGCGTGCGCAAACTTCCAAACCCTTGCCCTCGAAGCCTTTAGGGCGCCTACCATACAATCACATGATGAAATAACCGAACAGAGCAAAAAAAACAAAAAGCTTCATACAATAGTGGTGCGTTACCTAGCTTTAATAGTGGACTTGTAGGTACCATTTTCAATATATCTTCCTCAGGTTGTTTCTGAGAAAAAGAGCCTTGACACATGGAGAGACAGACAGACGGATAACTTATCCTACGAGTATAAGGGTTCCATGTTTCCATAATGAGGTTGGGAACTCTAAAGCAAATTGACATCTTGAGTTTAGCTTTTCCTCATGTCGCAACCCAACAAAATTATGAAATAAATAGGAGATAGGTATTAGGTATAAATTCTACAGACACCTTAGAAGCTTTGCCTCTGTTTAGTTGGTTACTCCCGTGGTAGAATATTGTCCACCGTAGAAACGTAGAACGTAGTACCGAGTACGTAAGTTAGTAACAAACACATTCTCTTGGCGGGCAAACGCGGTTTGCGACGTTCACGATAAAATAAAGTTATGTTTACGTTAACATAAAATTAAACAAAGACATAATAATAAATAAACAAGAGTTTACTTAAATAGAAAATGTGGGTGGATGTCAGCGGTAGGGAGAGGCAGAATTATTTGTCGACTGCTAATGGATCATTTATTCCGGGGTAAGTAAATAGTTAAGTACATAAGTCATAGATCGATTTTTTGTGCTTCTTTTCAGTTTTCACCATCACCAAATTAAACCTTGTTGAATGAAACTTTTCCATTTCATAAGAATAATGTACCTACAAAACTCAGGAGACGGAATATCGGCCACCGGCCACGGACACACACGGCGACTGTTTGCTCACTATATTTCCTCACTCTCATAAACCGGTGGGATGGCAATTCTACGCTTCCAGGCAAAATCAGGCATATGATTTTTAGGCATTTTAAATTTTATTTTAAACAATTTGTACATGTGGAACCTTTCTCTAATTTTTTATAACTTAAATAATTTATAAAAAATTAGGGAAAAATTTAGGAAAAATTAGGGAAAAATCGACTTTTAACTGTTAGGCGACTGCAGAAGCCACAAGGCTACGGAGAGCCAATATTGTACCGCGAAAATACCGAACACAATGTCAAATTAATTAATCGAAAGGAACTTCGTTCCATCCGGGTGTCCTTGACACCTCTCAAGTTTTTTTTTGAATTGCCGCCATATAATATCGGTTGGATGAGGAAGGTGGAGGACCGTGTTTGGTGGCGCGCTCTCGGAAAGGCCTATGTCCAGCAGTGGACGAATACAGGCTGATGATGATGATGATGATGAATATCGGCTCTACATTAAATGGAAGTTTGCCGCCATATTATTATGAATACACATAATATCATGTATTTTAATATGTAAATGACAATTTCTATGTGACCGAGGCTCGTTAGCTGTACTATTGGAAAATATTCGGAAAACTCGCTCTCGATGGATAGCGTGCGAGAATTTAGTATGCGACATGAACAAGACAAATTCTTATGAAACATGCTTTGAATAATCTTTCTGATTTGCAAACGCTGCACGCTGTAGTCACGTAGTGGTTGGAGTACCTGAAACTTAATATAGAGATTATGGGTTCAAAACCCATACACTACACTACCACGCATATTGCGCGAAGTTTAAAGTGTTAGGGCGAAAACACATGCAAGCGGTGTTTTGGAAGCAGAACTTCGATTTCCGCGTTGCGACGACGCCGCACCGCTTGGATGTGTTTACTCCCTAAAAGTAGCAAATTATTTGACGGTGTTTTGAGTTAACCATCGTCAAAGATTTTGATTCCCTATCGGGCAGATTATATATTTTTTTTAATGAGTAGGCAGAAGATAATTTCTAAGTGTAAAGACATTTATTAATTTGATTAAATAAATTCATTTGTATTAAGTACAATTTCACAGTACCTACCCACCGAATAACATAAACCTTGTACCTACGAGTAGGTACATAGATTAGATACCCATATGTATTTAAATTATGTTACAACCTATAGAGTATTATTCGGGGAAACACCCAAAAAAAGACCGGAAATTAAGCTATTTGCCTATAAATCCGCTACAAGGATACGAACTATGAAGCCTCACAAAACCAACACTGTAATCGTGACTATCCGATCTGACAAACAATAAATGCTTAGTCAGCCGACTAACCGAATAACGAGAACCCATCCTGCGAGTTTGCAAGAAATGCTGAAGTAGAGTAGAGAGACTTCTTTATCAATTTATATTATGTCTCAGCAGGTCAATTATTGCGGAAAAGCTGCATAGAGCGTCATAGCTGTCTCAAAATAAAAATAAACAGAAAGTAATCTCTATAACTCTCTTCTATTTTTCAAGTTTTCACATTTGAAACGTATACTTAAATACACCTTTAAGCATGGGCGTCGCCAAGGGGGTAGGTAGGGGCAGCTGCCCCCCCCCCCTAGAAGTTTGAAAAAATATAGCTATAAATACAACCTAAGCCAATTTAGCCAATAGCGAGTGAGTATCGGCCAATCATGCTCCAAGTCCACAACTATAGGTACCCCTGCAAGAAATCAGATCGAGCCAATGCTTCGCGATTGAAAAACAAACAAAGACAATACACATTTTCAAACACTAACTCAACCTGTAATAGTTCCATGAACTCAACGCATAAGTTTTATTTATTTTACATTCAAGAGCTCGTAACACTTTGCTTTACAGCTGCATTTAAGCTCTGGAGTGTAGGTACTGTAAGTACCTAAAATTCATACTTTTCCCAATATCAACTTGCCCCCCTCTTGGCCCTCAGCTGGCGGCGCCCTTGCCTTTAGGTAGTTGATACACAAGGCTTTTTTGGGGCTTTTAATTATTAATGTTGTAGTCATTTCATCTTTGAGGAGCTGGTAAGCTTTTCCGATGCCGAATTCGGCTTAACTCATGAAATATTGAGAAGATGTTGAATAATTGAAGTGATAGCCTGATAGCCTTTAAGTGGCTAGGACTGCGGTCACCTATTCAGGGAATGGCAGGTTCGATTCCGGGCACGCACCTCTGAATTTTCGGTGTTATGTGTTTAAGCAATTAAATATCACATGGTTCAACGGTGAAAGAAAACATCGTGAGGAAACCTGCACCCCTGAGACTTCTTCATAATGTTCTTGAAGGTGAAGTCCGCCAATTCGCATTGGGCCAGCTGGGTGGACTATAGCTATTATAGACCATAGGTTATACCTATCCGTTATAGACCATAGTCTATAACAGCTATACCTAACCCTTCTCTAAGAGGAGACCTGCGCTCAGTATAGTGAGACTTTATGGATTGCTCGAAACATTAAAGTTAAACGTATTTTTGGAAGGTGAAAGCTGCGCGTACAGGTGTCTGCGCTCTGGTCGAGACCAGAAAGTCAACGAACAAAGTAATTCTACCAACAGATAGTGTGTAACGGAGTGGATCGGCCCGGCTGAGAGCGACCCACTTCGTTCATTAGATGTGAGGGATCGAACCTCGCTTTTCACTATTTCCTAGGACAAAGAATAAAATACTCGATGAACAATAACGACTTTTATTTACAATTCTCTTAACCTATTACATGATATCGAGAGACGTTGACGCAAGCCTAAACACGGTTACAATATTATATGAAGCGGGACCGCCCGGGCGGCTGACGGAAGGACGACGGACTCCCGGTGGAGCGCGGGTGACGCGGCGGTCGCGGGGGGAACGCAGACGCTCGGGGTGGTTGGACGGGCCGGGCCGCGAGGCCAGGCGCGAGCAACAGCCCCTGTGGTCCTACCAGAGAGCTCGTACCACTCGTCAACCCAGAGGGTAATCAGGCCGACGAAGGGATCGATCCAGAGGGAAATCAGACCGACCCCGATGGTACGGGCGCCGCTGGCGAACTGCCGGTGGACGCTCTTGTTCGGCGTTTTATACTTTTCTGCTGGCTGCTTCGGTGGGCCTCGGCGCGGTTCGGCGGGGATCGCGCCGCTGGTGTCATTGCCCTGGCGTGTGCGTTCACGTCGGCCCCGCGTGATGAGTCAGGCGGCACGTGTATAGTGGGCTGCTTGCGCTGTGACGGCGTGTTCACGCAGGTCCCTCGTGCGATGATTCACGCCGCCCGTGTAGGCTGCTTTGCGTTGTGACGGCGCTCGTCACACTCTCCCCTCTCGTTTTGAGATGTTTACCTGTAAACATCACCGTTGGTTACACACCATCCTCTGAATCAAAAGAACTAGAAAGTGGTTTACTGTCGTCTGTATGTCACTTTGTATTTTTCGAACCTATGCGTTTGGCTGTGCCTTCCCTCCTTTGTCACCCTTTTTGTATTGGGGTAACCTCACTATCCCCTTTCGGTGGTTACCCATGCGTTTTCTTCCTCTCCGTTTCTTTTTCTTCTTCTTTTGCCCCTCGGCTGCCACCACCTCTGTGGCCAGTGCCTGGCATTCTGGTGACATCGTTTGGTCGTCATCGGGTTCCTTTCTGGTTGACGGACCTTGCATTGCCGCTTCTTTGTCCGAGCACGCTGGGGTTGTCGCGTCCGCCATCGTTTACTCCACTGTAACTGATCCTTTTTTGACATTTTCTTGATTTCGATGTTATATTTCTTGTCTTGAGGGTAGGTTGATTTCTTTCTAGTGACATTTGTGTATTCTGTGCTCTTTGTCTATGCTTTCTTATAGTCCGATGTTTGTCTGGTCGGACCTTCCCGGTCGGGTCTATGTTTGATGGTGTGTGTCGTCTTGGACTATTCGTGTCGTGTTCTGACTTTTATCGGTTACGTTTCTTTCGTTTTATTCTTGGAATCTTTTTATATACATTATGTGTGCTGTGCATATTTTGCCTCCGTTGAGTGCTTTTAATAAAAATATCACGGGCGATTTTCTCTCTATTATCTTGTACGGGCCTGAGTATTTTGGTGCTAGTTTCGCGCAGAATTTTTTTTCTGCGTTTGACAGTGGAAAATCTCGTTTAAGTACGAGTTGTTCCATCTTTGGTTCCCATTCGCGTTTTGATTTATCGTAGTTTTTCTTTTGGTTTGTTGATGCTAGTTTCTGGTTCTCTCGTACCATTTGATAATTCTAGTGTCCTGTTTATTCTTTCTGTTGGGTTACACTGGGGTGTGTATGGTGCGGTAAGTCTCTGTTGTATACCGTACTTCTCGAGTGTGTCTCTGAACTGTTTACTTGTGAAGACCTTTGCGTTGTCACTGAGTAATGTCTGTATTCTGCCGTATCTCATGAGTATGCACTCTTTTAGTGCGTTTATAACCGCGTTTGTCGTCGCGTTCCTCAATGGCTTTATTTCCGACCACTTTGTGAACTTATCGTGAAAAACGATGATCCATTGATATCCCTTTGACGATCGTGGTAGTGGTCCTATTAGATCGGTTGTCACTACTTGCCATGGTTCTTCCGTGTTATTGATATGCATGAGTCCTGGTCTTTTTTCCTGCGACGTTTTGTGTTTTTGACATGTCTCGCACCTGTTTACGTATTTTGCGACATCTCTAAAAATGCCTGGCCAATAATAACGTTGTGCTGTTTTGTTGAAGGTTTTTGATACCCCTAGGTGTCCTGCGCTGGGTTCGTCGTGGTTTTGTGAGAGGATTCTTCTTTTGTCGGAGTTTTTGACGCATAGCTTCCATTCGGTGTCGGGATCTAATTTGCCCCCGTATCGTGGATTGATTATTCTTCTATATAGTTTATCTTCCTGTATTGGATAGTCTGGTTCTGTTTCGGGGTTCGCCATTACCTTATTTAATTTCCTTGTGTACCACTCGTTTTCGTCAACTGACGCGGCGCATACTGGGTTTCTTGATAGTTCATCTGCTATCACGTTTTGTTTTCCCGGTTTGTATACTATGTCGAAGCTGTATTGTTGTAGTTCTAATGCCCACCTCGCTAGTCTTCCTGATGGGTTTTTTAGATTGTTAAGCCATTTTAGTGCTTGGTGGTCGGTTATGATGGTGAAGTGGTAACCTTCCAGAAATGGTCTCATTTTCCTAACTCCCCATACTACCGCTAGGCATTCTTTCTCTGTGGTTGTATACTTCACTTCTGGTGGTTGTAGTGTGCGGCTTGCGTACATTACCACCTTTTGTTTTCCCTCGTCTTCTTGCATTAGTACAGCCCCTAGTCCTGTGTCACTTGCGTCTGTTTGTAATATGAATGGTTTCGAGAAGTTGGCTCGGATTAAGATTGGGTCTTCTATTAATAATTTCTTTATTGCCTCGAATTGTTTTTGTTGTTCTTCTCCCCAGGTGAATTTCGTGTCTTTCTTCAGTAGTTTTACTATGGGTGACGTTAATTCGGCGTAGTTCGGGATAAATTTCCTATACCACGATGTCATTCCTATGAATCGCCGTACGTCCTTTACGTTTGTTGGTGCCTGTAGTTGTTTAATTGCCTGTATCTTTCCCTCATTCATCTTTAAACCTTCTTCCGTTACCACATGGCCTAGATACTCTACTTGGTGTTGACAGAATTCACATTTTCCCTTGTTTATCCGTAAACCTGCGGCTCTGATTCTTCGAAATATTTCTTTTAGGTGTGTCATGTGTTCTTCGAACGTTTCACTGCATACTATTATATCGTCCAAGTAGACGTACGCGTATGGTTCCAAGTCTGGGCCTATTACCCTGTCCAGTAATCTTTGGAATGTCGCTCCACTCGAATGTAGTCCGAATGGCATGACCTTGAATTGATATAGTCCTCTTCCTGGTACGGTGAAGGCTGTGATTGGTTTGCTGGTTTCGTCTAACTTAACGTTCCAGTATCCATTCTTCAGGTCGAACTTCGAGAAGTACCTTCCTTTATTTAATTTTTCTAGGGTGTCGTCTATTTGTGGTATCGGATACGCGTCTTTTTCTGTAATTTCATTTATTTTTCTGAAATCTATGCAGAAACGGTATTCGCCGTTGTCTTTTTTGGCCATCACTATTGGTGAGCTGTACGGGCTGTCTGATTTTTCGATTATTCCCTCTGCTAACATCTTATTTACGTGTTCGTATATCTTTTCCTGCATCTTCGGGTTCCTGGGGTAGTACTTCTGTTTTATTGGCTCTTTATGTTTTAGTTTTATGACATGTTTCACCCATGTATTTCCTTTTGGGCTTTTTTCTGCTTTTTCGAATTCCTCGGCTATTATGGTTTGTAGTATTTCTTGTTGTTCCTTTGTTAACCTTTGCTTGCCCTCGCGTTTTTCCTTGGGTTCTTCTTTGTCGGTCTGTCTATTTGGCTTTTGTTCCCATCTTATTGCTAGTCCCAGTCTTCTTAACAAGTCCATGCCCATTATCATTACTGTAGTTGTTGGTAGATATATCACTTGGTGTGTTAGTTTCTGTCCTGCGACTTCGAGTTCGATGTTCACTGCTGTGTCCGATGTTATTTTCGAACCGTCTGCTAATTTTATAGTGTTTGATTTGGGTATTACGTCCTTCCTAGTTTCTTTTATGTGGTTCATGATGGTCTTGTTTATGTACGTGTTTGTTGACCCTGTATCCACTAGTGCTTCGTACGTCTTGTCGCCTATTTTTACCTCTGCAAATATTCTATTGTCTTTTTTTTTTCTTGTGCGTTCGTTGTGTAGGCTTGTGAACTTGTTTTTCTCGCTTTGTTCGTTTCGTTGCAGCAATCCCGAGTTAGTTTTCCTAGTAATCCGCAACGGCTGCAGAAAATAGCCTGTTTGCCTCGGCAGTCTCGGGCCCTGTGGTTTTTCTTTCCGCACTTCCAGCAGCATTTCCCTGGGTCGTAGTCTGGTAAGATTAGTTTTCCTTCCGGCTTCTGTTTGTGTACCTGGTTTCTGGGCTCTGCTCTGGATTGTTCTGGTTGGTTTCCCTTGTGGTAGTATGTCGGTGTCTTGTATGTATACTGATACTGATCTGTTCGAATTTTTTCGTATTCTTTTGCCAGCTGTATTAATTCCGTCATCGTGTTGAAATCTCTTCTTTTGATGTAGAACTGGTAGCTGCTTCTCATGTTGTCATAGATTCTCTCTAGTTGTTGTTCTGGTGTTAATTTCCCATATCTTCTGAATAATGTTTGCATGTTTGTTAGATAGTCGACGAAATCTTCACGTGCTTCCTGTTTCTTGTTTATGATCGTTTCTAAAAGATTTTTCTCATAATTTTTCGGATAGTAGTACCACTTGAAGCTGTCTGTTAAATCTTCCCATGTTTCCCAATATTGATTGTTGTTCCTGTACCATAGTGCTGCTTTTCCGTTGAGACATCTCGGTATGACGTGTATTATTTTGTCTTTGTTGACCTCTAATGTTTCGGCCAGTTCTTCCACTCTTTCTAGGAACTCTACGGCGTCTCCTGTTGAATCGAATTGTATCTTCCATCGGGACACTGCTTTGTCGAAGTCTGTTGCTCCGCTTTCGGTACCCATTGTGTTGTCTTGGCTAGTTGCTTCTTCGGTTTTTATCGTTTTTGATAACAGCTTCCTCAATTCCTCCACTGTGCTTGTAGTTGGAGCTGGTATGTTTCTCTTCTCTAGCTCTTCTGTTAGTTTTTGTTTGTTTAGTGAGTAGATCCAGGCAGTTGGCATAGTTCGCCTTCGATTTGTTCACCCTGTCTTGGGTTTTTTTTTCTTTTTACGGTACGGGTGTTAGTGACTATCTTTTTTTTCCCTCTACGGTCACGGTACGGTTGTTAGTTAATATCTTTATATTTTTAATACCTACGGTAGCGGTACGGGTGCTAGTTTATGTCTTTTTATTTTATCTACGGTGCGGAAGTTAGTTTATCTCTTTTATTTTTAATATCTACGGTAGTGGTACGGGTGCTAGTTTATAATCTTTTATTTTCAATATCTATGGTCACGGTACGGATGCTAGTTAATATATCTACGGAAACGGTACAGATGCTAGTTAATATCTTTTATTTTAATATCTATGATAACGGTACTGAAGCTAGTTTATATCTTTTAGTTTTAATATCTACGGTAACCTACTCTGTTGCTAGGTTATTTCGCGGTGCTCAATTTAATTATTCCGGCGGTTACAGCAAGTACGGTCGGTCGGCGAGCGTTATTTCTACCTACTGTATTTTTCTTATTAATTTTTCCCTAATTTCCGCGGTGTTCCCCCTTGTGTCGTACGTGTAGTAGTTTTCTAAACGATGAGATGCTTTTCCCGTGATTTATCTAACTACTCGAGGTTAATCAAGCCGACTAATCCGGGATAAGCATCTATTTCGCGTTTTCTTATTCCTTTCCCTATGTTTTCTTTCTCTTTATACGATCGGTTACTCACCCTTTCAGTGGACCCGATAAATCGAATCGATTCCGTGAAAGAGTTTGTAACCGTTAAGTTGTAAAAGTCGCGAGTATTCCTAAAGTGAAATGACCTACTGTTTACCTATTGTTTACGCGTGGAGCGTGTCTATTTTTACGGAATATGCCTGTGAACGCGACGCGGTACTTTTTCTCGCGACGCGACGCGGGCGGACGGACCGGCCAAGCGTAACGGATTGGCGCGGGTGAGTGGTTTTACGGATGCGACGCGATTCTTAAGCGACGCAAAACGGACCGGCTACCTAATTGGTTCGCGCGGTATTTTCACGGACGAGTAGGTGGTTTTTTTTTTCACGTGTTCACGGAACGCTATCGCGGGTTTTTGCGGTGGGCGCCAAATGTAACGGAGTGGATCGGCCCGGCTGAGAGCGACCCACTTCGTTCATTAGATGTGAGGGATCGAACCTCGCTTTTCACTATTTCCTAGGACAAAGAATAAAATACTCGATGAACAATAACGACTTTTATTTACAATTCTCTTAACCTATTACATGATATCGAGAGACGTTGACGCAAGCCTAAACACGGTTACAATATTATATGAAGCGGGACCGCCCGGGCGGCTGACGGAAGGACGACGGACTCCCGGTGGAGCGCGGGTGACGCGGCGGTCGCGGGGGGAACGCAGACGCTCGGGGTGGTTGGACGGGCCGGGCCGCGAGGCCAGGCGCGAGCAACAGCCCCTGTGGTCCTACCAGAGAGCTCGTACCACTCGTCAACCCAGAGGTTAATCAGGCCGACGAAGGGATCGATCCAGAGGGAAATCAGACCGACCCCGATGGTACGGGCGCCGCTGGCGAACTGCCGGTGGACGCTCTTGTTCGGCGTTTTATACTTTTCTGCTGGCTGCTTCGGTGGGCCTCGGCGCGGTTCGGCGGGGATCGCGCCGCTGGTGTCATTGCCCTGGCGTGTGCGTTCACGTCGGCCCCGCGTGATGAGTCAGGCGGCACGTGTATAGTGGGCTGCTTGCGCTGTGACGGCGTGTTCACGCAGGTCCCTCGTGCGATGATTCACGCCGCCCGTGTAGGCTGCTTTGCGTTGTGACGGCGCTCGTCACAAGTGAAACTGAATCGCTTATTGTTCCCACGATCTCGATTCGCTTTGATTCTTGTCCAGGAGTGGAATTACATAGCTGCATAGTGCATTATAGGTACCGATACCGTGGTTGGGCATTACATAACACTGCAGGTCAGCAGGTAGAGCACCTTTTATATATTATTAATTATCATCCTTGTAAAACCATAATAAAATTTTATAATATCTATACCAAAAAAAAGTTACTGGCCGAATTAAGAACCTCCTCTTTTTTTGAGAGTCGGTTAAAAAGTACCATGACATACTGAATGTTTATTTACATTTAAGTACGTTATAGCGTACGTACTTACGAGCATATTACGCCTATGCTTTGCAAACTCCTTGAAATGTTCCATTTAAGTTACATTGAACAGCATTTTGAACAGTACGCAGGCTTATAAAAGAAGTATCGCTCGGCTTATAATATAGGAACAACGCAGCGCGCGCGGGGGTGGTCACTGGTCGCATGAGCGAGTCCCGCCGTCATCGCCATCGTCGGGTTGAAAATGAAATCCGCGTATTTATATTGGCGCGCGTTCGTTTTTATTTTGCGATAACTCCTAAGATATAGATAAGATAGATATATTTAAATTGTATGGTGTAAAGGATTATCATAATGTGCATGAAAGCTTATGGTAACTAATAAGGATTAATACTGGTTCCGTTCAAATAGATTTCCAATTACCGCATGGTAGGTATGTGACCATTTTTTTAGAAGTTAAAATGGGTATAGTGAGCTATCCTTAAAAGATGGATATATTAATCGCGGACATTTCTGTAAAGACTTATCCCACCATACCACCACCATAAATTGTTTTGTTATATCTCAAAGGGATTAGGCAGCGTTTTCAATGAAGGCTCCCAAGCGGCTTGAATTTTTTTGAACAATTATCGTCATATTTCAACTAATTTACACAAAACCTTAACAAATTATACACTGAAACCTTCCTCATGAATCACCCTATCTATTGGTGAAAACCGCATGAAAATCCGGTCGGTAGTTTTTGAGTTTATCGCGAACAGACAGACAGACAGACGCGGCGAACATTGTTTTATAATATGTAGTGACTGTAGGTAGTAGGTACGTTCTACATCGTGATAGACGTAAGACGATAGTATGAGAATCAAGGAACATATATTACTGAAGATGAGAATAATATATTTTCATACATATGTGTCAACACTTTTCGTTTATTTATGCTCATTCAAGCAAGCGAAGTCGTCGAAATATGCTAGTCTTAGTCTCATTTGAAATACGATCTTCGCGTGTACGTCAGGTGACAAATGGCGGTTAACTTAAGAAACTGGTTGACCGTGACAGACTTAACTGTAACACGACACGATGTAACGTTACTCTTGATCGTAATTTATCTGATTTTTCTTTCATTTAGGATACCTAATATTAAAAAGCAACAGCCTCTCTAATCTCTATTAGCCTTAGTACAAAAATAGTAACAGCAGAGTAAATCATTTCATAGTTTTTCATAGAAGAGTAGAATATCAAATGTCAAGTTTCAAATAAAATCCATGAAATGCTACAAAAGTTTTATTATTATTTTACTTTAATTATAGTAGGTATAGAAGTTATATTTACCTACGTAGTTTTTAAACGAAAAAATTGACGGTAGTTCAATCGATTTTCATGAATTCTTTGCCTTGGTAAACCCTTTAGTTACCTACGTTAATTTATTAATGTTGATGTCAAGGTTACGTTGGCTACGTTTGATCTCTGTAGCACTGGAAAAATAATGGATAGAAGCAGGCGTTCCTCAGTGGGAAACTACAAATAGAAATATACAAGGAGTAATAAACTTTTATGTTATTTAATCCACCAAACTAGTGATAAATAGAATAGAATAGAATAGAATAGAATAGAAATGTTTTTTATTCAAATAAACTTTTTTACAAGTGCTTATGAATCGTCGATGAGTCTACCACTGGTTCGGAATGCCGTTCCTGCCGAGAAGAACCAGCAAGAAACTCGGCAGTTGCTCTTTTCAAAATAAGTTTACATTCAATAGAATAGTTATACAGTTAAATTACCACCTACTGTCTCATGAATCGCTGGAACGAATTATGTCCACGCTTTTTTATCATCTAAATAGTCTTCAATTGCATAATATGCCTTTTTCATGAGATTAGTTTTAACTGATTTCTTAAACTTGTGTAAAGGCAAGTCTAAGATCGACTGTGGAATTTTATTATAAAACGTCACGCCCAGTCCCACAAATGTCTTTCGGAACCTCTTGAGGCGACATCGAGGAATCACGAGCCTGTTTGGATTTCTAACTTGCCTATCATGTAAATCACCCTTTTTTTTGTAATTCACAATGTTTTGTCTGACAAATATTATATTGTTGTAAATATATTGTGAAGCTACTGTAAGAATGCCTATTTCTTTAAATTTTTCTCGAAGGGAATCCCGCGGTTTTAAATTATATATTGCGCGAATTGCCCTCTTCTGCAATACAAAAATTTTTCCAATATCGGCTGCTTTACCCCATAATAAGATTCCGTATGACATAATACTATGGAAATATGCAAAATAAACAATTTTTGCAGTTTCTATGTCAGTTAACTGTCGAATCTTCCTAACAGCGTAAGCAGCAGAGCTAAGCTTGCCAGCAAGTGTTGCTATATGGGTGCCCCATTGCAGCTTTGAGTCCAGGGTTCCCAAGAACACTGTGGAGTCCTCACATTTCAAGGGTTCATTACTTATCTTTAAATTTTTACTGACAGTTCTGGTGTTGGGCAATAAAAACTCAACACACTTGGTTTTTTTAGCATTTAAAAGTAGATTATTTGCCGTAAACCATTCAGAAACTTGAGATAATGCAATATTTACATCGTCAAAATTGTCTTTCGTCCTATCGACTTTAAAAATCAAAGACGTATCATCAGCAAATAGTACAATATCGCAAGTATTTTGGACAAAATGTGGTAAATCATTTATGTAAATCAAAAACATGAATGGACCTAGAATAGAACCCTGGGGTACACCCATTACCGAGGCTGATCCGGATGATTTTACATCATTGACACATACTCTTTGAACACGATCACTAAGATAAGACGCAATGAGGCTAAGCGCAAAATCTCTAATACCATAGTGGCTCAGTTTAAGCAAAAGGGTCTCGCGATCAACGCAGTCGAATGCTTTTGATAAATCACAGAAAATACCAATGGCATTCTGTGAGTTATTCCATGCATCGAATATGTGTTGCAACAGCGTTGCGGCTGCATCGGTTGTTGATCGACCCTTAGTAAAACCGTACTGCTCAGGGTGAAGAAGTTTATTTAAATTAAAGTGTAGAAGCAGTTGGTTGAGCATTATTTTTTCAAATATCTTGCTGAGAGTTGGCAAAATTGAAATTGGTCTGTAGTTATTCGGGTCACATTTGCTTCCCGATTTAAAAAGAGGTATTAATTTACTACATTTCATCAGGTCTGGAAAAGATCCAGAATCTACAGACTTATTAAAAATTAAAGCAAGATAGGGCGCAATAATATCAATGATATTGTGAATTATTTTAACTGATATTCCCCATAGATCTCCTGTTTTTTTTTATTTTGCAATGATTTAAATGTTTTGATAATATCATATGGGGTAACGTGTTTAAACCTAAATAATTTATTGCACTCAGAGACATTGCTTCTTAGAAGATTATAGGCTTCTGTTGGCGAGGAATTTAGAGAACTGGTCGTGGTTACTGGTATATTTTTGAAAAAGTTCTCAAATGTATTTGCAATTTCTATATCGGAGTCAATTACATGGTTGTTAATTTTAAGCTCCAGTTTATTATAATGTACCTTATTCTTACCCATTTCATCACCAATGATGTCCCATACTGCTTTTATTTTATTATCCGAATTGACAATTTTTTGTTTTATGTGAAGTGACTTTGCTTGTATGCACACGTTTCTAAACAATTTGGAATAATTTCTTACATATTCTATAAACGCGGGGGCATAATTATATTGTTTTTCTGCATACAAGTCAAACAGCCTATTTCTACTTTTATAGATGCCAACAGTTGCCCAATCACTAAATTTAAGATTTTTAAATAATCTTTTTTCTATTACCTTAAAGACAGAGTTAAATTGAGAGTTTAATAGATCAAAAAACTCTCTATAAATTTCATTCAGACCACCCTGTGCAACATCAAGCGTCGGCATTGCAGCTGCGATATTTTGTTTGAATTGCCTTACTTTTTTGGTGGTAACTGGCCTATATTTTACTACTTTTGTTACATTCTGCTCACTGCTCGGAATAGATATCATTTGCCCGCAATGGTCAGATCTTAAATAAGTGATAATAAATTTTTTGATAATTTTACAATCAGAGAAAATGTTATCAATACAAGTTGCCGAATGCGCTGTTATTCTTGTAGCTTCAACAAAAATATTTTCCAGGTTGAAACTTTTAAATAAGTTTAGTAATCTTCCTGTGATAGGCGTTTGATGCAAAATATCTATATTAAAATCTCCACAAATTACTATTTTCTTTGATGACCTACATAGCCGCCCTAAGGCGTCCTCCATGACCTCCTCAAAATGAACAAAATCGCCCGAGGGGGGTCGGTACACGCAGACTATAATATATCGGTCCAGCTCGACACAAGACAGCTCAATAATGCGTTCCATAGAAAGACTAACAATGTCTTTTCGCTCTTTGCAATTAATGTTATTGCGCGTTATTATTAAAGAACCCCCGCTTATAGCAGTCCCTCTGGAGAACGCACTTGACAGTAAATAATTATCAAAATGTATAATTAACTGATGAGAATTGAGCCAATGCTCGGTGAGGCATAAGATGTCAATATCGAATTCTTTAATAAATAGCTCAATCTCGTGTTCTTTGCCAGATAAGCCCTGTATATTTTGGTGTACAAGATTAATCTTATATTGCTCATCTGTTGTCTTATTGGTTAGTTTAAAACAATATTAGAATTATTCCTATTGGAGTCTAATGTCGAAAAACTTGGATTAGTACTACTACTAATTATGTCTATATTGTTAGTACAACATGTACTTTTGTCAACTAAAATTGAAACACTAGATTTTATTGTCAAAATACTTGAATTAGTAATATTACTAACTACGTCAATATTATTTGTACAACATGTACCATCGCCATTCAAGCTAAAAATAGCTGAATCTTGTATATTGTAAGCTACTAATGTAGCTATTTGTTTCCAATATCTAAAGGTGCATAGTATCCCTTGTCAATTGAAATTTTCTAATAAACTTATTGGTATTAAAGAAATGAAAATATTCTCTATGACCATAAGTTAGGTTATGTAAAAGCAAGTTAAGCTTATAGATATGGTTATTCTGTGCTGGGGTCAATGTGACAGAGTAGGGAAAAGCACAAAGTATAAACTTGCAACCTGACTTTTTTTGTACATGTAATAAATATTCAAAGCTTCTTAATACATCTTTTTTAAGTATTTTCAGGCTGTCACCAATTAACAAAACAACTGTACTGTACTTATCTAAACAATTTGCCTTAATATTTTTAATTATATGTTCATAGGGGGCCCCGGGGTTACATATGTTGAGGACCTGTTGTTGCAAGTTATTACCGAGTAAATGGCCAAAGTCTTTTCCCATCTCATCAGAAACTACAAATGTTCTTTGCCGCAAAGAATTTACTGATATACTATTATTATGTTCACTATTTTGTAGTTTCCGGCATTGACCATCTATAGGTACTGTGTTCTGCTCCGCATGAGAAGCCAATTTTTCAGGGAGTATTGTACTATTATTGCAGTCATTGCTAGCCATAGGTATGTGATTACATTGACACTTGTTTGTCAATGACTCAAAGCGGGCCATATTATAATTACCTAGGGCTAACAACTCATCAGCTGCCAGTATTTGCTCATGGATCTGACTTTGTGACTGCTCATACTCAATGGTAACTTTCTTTAGGGAATCATTCAAGCTTAAAATTTGATCATTCAAACGTTGAACATCCACCTCATATTTTGCTCTGATTTCAGTCAAAGATGAGCAATAAGTCTCAAGTTTAGTCAATAAATGTGAACGTTCCTTTCTCAATACTATATTTTTAGTATGGGCCCTTTGTTTCTTAATTAATTTTTTGGTTTTTTTAATTATTTTGCCAATTTTGATGTATTTTTTAATTTTTTTATGACTAACGAATTGTAACCTGTAATTTTTTTGTAGAAGGTTACTATTTCTCCTACAGGGGCTGTCACCGGTCAGATCAATGACTGACGTATACGTCATAACGTAATATACGTATTATAGTCGTAAAGGTCATATTTTTCTAGTTTGCTACACTTGTACTACAGGAGTCCTCGTACACGGTGCTACAGGAATCAGAATACGGTATAGTACGAACACGTGTAGCACGCGCTATACGCACTGACTACCCTCCCGCAACTCTAGATACGCATGAAAAACCAAGCAAGCAATCAAAGAAAGGAACGGAAAGCTGTGCGTTTTCCTTATTTCCTCAAGATATTGCTATTTACTACAAGATTAATACTACAGTCTACATCGAATAGAGGAATGAAGGATTATTAATAAATAAACCTTTTATTTCTTATCACGATTACATACTATAATGTAAAGAAAACAAAATCAATATCTATCTGTATTTATTTAGGTTGTTCAGTATAGATCCATCGTCTTTATCTTTATCTTAAATATATATATATATATATATATATAAATTACGTGTCACGTTGTTTGTCCGCGATGGACTCCTAAACCACTGAACCGATTTAGATCAAACTTCGTAACTATCTGTAATTTGGTCCAACTTAAAAGATAGGATAGTTTTTTTGGATTGGGATAGTTTATTTGTTTTATTTATATAGATAGGTTGGCGTACGAAGTTCGCTGGGTCAGCTAGTTTATTATAAAAATGACTCTACTGCCCGTTTCGCAAGGTGCTATAGTGGTGGAGAAGAATGGGCAAAGAAACTCCACGACAGCACATCTTTTAAACTATAAACGTAAATATCCAAAACACTTATGGAGCCACAGTCGGCTCCAACGCTCAACGAGAACTAACTTTAAACTAATTCACATTTCCCTTTTATATTTTTAGATTAACAAAATGGACCAATGATTACAATTTCCCCTTCCATTCAACCAAACAGCTTACATTTCCGTTTTAATAAATTTTCAAGTCAAATTTCAGAAGCAACTGGAAAGCTATGTAGGACTTTTTTGGGCCAGTCGTTTCATGCTGTCCTGCAGATATCGTCTAACCATTTGTATGTGGGTCTCCCTCTTCTTCTCTTTGGGTCATTGGGGCCAGACCAGGTTGTGGTTATGGTCCACCTATCGTCATTCAACATATATGGCCGGACCATCGCTATTTCAATCTAAATCAATCATTTAGATTGGAATGAAAGATTAATAGATATTTTTCACTGTCACTTTATCAGACTTTCAGAAGTAAAAGATAATCCATTTACCCTTCCGCACCTAGTATATCGAGAAGGCAATCTCGACAACATTAGGTTATCACGCGTTCGACTTAGCAAGGCCGGCCGCAATCGTTCCGTTCCTAGCACTAACCGCGCTATCTCGGCTGGTTTAATGTTCGATAGAACCTTCACTCATTTTCTTTACCATAATCATGTTAGGCACGATCAAGTGCTACGAACTTTGACAAATATCCTACGCAGTGCCATTTTGTTCATAGCCATTCCCAAGAGCGTCGCCAGCCGATGGCCAAGGGATGGACATTATTATGGAGGACGGGAAAAGTATGAATAAATAAAACTTATGCTGCATTGAGTTACTAGTACTATATTTTTCAAATGTCTAGGGGGGGGGGGGGGCAGCTGCCCCTACCTACCCCCCTTTGGCGACGCCCATGGCCATTCCTATAGATTCGTCTTTCCGCACGGGTTGAACTATAGTTGAGAAATCCGGGATGGGTTGGAATTGTTGATAAAGCTCTTGTAGGTTTAAAGTAGGAACTAATAAATTTAAGGAGGTTTAGTAAGTAATATAATAAGTCTATGAGGGAGGTATAAGAAGAAGAATTTATAAGATAGGCATTAGTCCGAAATCAGTAGTAACTAGTAAGTAAATCGTACTAGTAAGTACCATTGCCATTACCATTGCTAGTACTATTGCGGCACCAAATCGGTGCCGTATTAGGTTAAGTTTTTGATTTTAGTCTTACTAACATATAGGTTTAAGTTTATTATTACTAACACAATATGACCCCAGTTGGTCGAAATAAAATATGTTTATTTTTATTTTGTGATTTATTGCACACTGGCCCAGAAAAGCCACTCATTTAGCGTCTATTTGTTTAAGGTTTCCTTGACTATAAACTAAAGTGTCTATCTACGTTATAGAAACGCCACTTCATCATCATTGTCGACGACATTAACTTCATTGAATAAGTGTCTGGGCTGATTGTACACCTAGCTTTGTAATAAGGAAACAGAAATCACGGTTAAAATACATTTAATTTTTCATTACAATAATCCGTCAAATAGGTAATATTTCCTGGATTTTTGAAATATTTATTTAATTAGGAAAGTAGTTAATTAAAACAATTTTTAAGCGTGCCCATTGAACTTACTCGTATAATATTGACTCGACACAATAATACCGACAAAAACTTACAGTCATATATAGATTGGCCCCTGTCAAAAATTAATCGGTCCCTGTAATAAACACCCACGCAATGTGCGATATTGCCACTGACATAATAGCAGGCGAAATAATAATAATAATAAATGTCTTTATTTCATGCAGTAGGTACCCATATTTTGTAAACTTATATGTAATACCGAAATAGTATTTAAATTCCAAGTTGTAATAAAGACTTTTAAGTTAAACAAATAATAGATATTAATTTTAGGGACTAAGTAAAAACCGCAGAAAAATTGTTAATATCATTTCAAAAATATCGCCCACAACGTGCCTATATTTTAACGCCCGGAAAATGAAAAACTGAGGAATTACTTTGAAAAACATAGCATTTAAACTGTCGTTATACAACAGACGTAGGCAACCCAGCAGGTACAACCGCGCCGTGCGCTCCGTTCCTGGTACATCTGTCGCCTTGCCTGGACTATACCTTTACGCCTATCATTTGAAAGTCCCATTCACACGGTGCGTTCAGAAAATACTTACGGGTAAGCTTTTCCACCAATATTTAATAATATAAACTGCTCTTGGGTAAGACCGGGGACAGAATAGAATTAATAACGACGCCCCATCAGTCCTTTAAAACAAAACTGATATATAAAAATACTAACTTTTGCCCGCGGCTTCGCTCACGTTAAGATCTATTTTGCAAACCGCTATTTGTAACCCTTTAGAGGTTGAAATTTTCAAAAATCCTTTCTTAGCGGATGCCTACATTATAATAGCTATTGGTATGCAAAAATTAAGTAAGCCCGATCCGTCAAATGGTTTGAGCTGTGCGTTGATAGATCAGTCAGTCAATCAATCCGTCAGCCACCTTTTCCTTTTTTAAAGGTATTTAGATATTGCGGTGGTCGCATCAGCTAAGTGATTTGTTAATTAATTGTTCCTTCGTTCAAGTTTATACACTTCATATCATTATAATGATTGTGTTCGTATAGAAATAGTATATTACACATCTAGGGCAGTAAAATAAGAAATGTCTCAGATCACATGTAATTGTTGTCCGAGGCGAAGCCGAGGTCAATAAACATGTGATCTGAGGCTTTCTTATTTACTGCCCGTGGTGTGTATACTATTTTTCTCCTCGACGGAGGCGGAAAGCGACTATTTCGTTTAGCGCAGCGGGAGGAAAATTGACGCTTTCCGCCCGGAGGTGAGAATAGTTATTTGTTATACAAGAGTGCAAAGTTGCTTTTTAACCGCGTGCTCAGTTTTGATGACCGAGCAAGCGAAGGATTCTAAAATTGAATCACGAGCGTAGCGAGTGATTCAAAAATTAGAATCCTGAGCGTTAGCGAGGGAATCAAAAGAGCACGAGGTGAAAAATCTTTGCACTCGAGTGCAACACGTAATTTTTCATCTCCCCATTCAAACAATATGACGTGAAAAGAAAATGGCGCGCGCAAAGCAAATTAAAAAAAAGTACACCAAGAAGGTTCCAAGTCTGAGTTTTTAACAAATTAAAAAAGGTTGTATGATAAATTCGGCACCATGGAGGTAGAAGTAAATAGGTTTAATGATGTTTTGAATTCACAAACTTAGTGCACACGACGATGTTCTAAATTCAATTTACTTTATCCTCTAGAGGATAAAAACGGCTTTTACACTCCGATATCGAAGAGCAAAAATACTCTTTCCGAGATGGGGAGATGAAAAAATTATTATTTTACTGTAAGTTCTGATATAGAGGGATTACTTGTTCTTATGAATAATAATAATTATCTGGGTGACCGAGCTTTGCTCGGTTATTATTATTTTTTTTTGGTAAATCGTGTTTTTGTAAATTATATTTAAAAAAATAAATAATAATAAAATAATAAATAATAATAATAATAAAATTCATAGGGGAAAAACTAATCGTCTGGACTCAAACCAGGGTCTTATGGTTTCAGGACCGCCCGATATCCTAACTGAGCTACTGCGATTTTACAGCTAATGGCGAAATTTACCTTCGTATTCTAATGCTATTGTAGGGGGTTTTTCATTGCCTCAAAACATTGATAAAACGGCGTTTTCTAAAAATGAAACCTTGCTAGATCGATTTATCGTCCCCGAAACCCCCTGCATACTAAATTTCATGAAAATCGTTGGAGCCGTTTCCGAGATTCAGATTATATATTTATATAATATATATACAAGAATTGCTCGTTTAAAGATATTAGATATCAAGAATAAAAACCTGGCTGTCCCACGCGGAAATGTAGCCAGTATTCTTTGGCACCATTCCCCGGGGTCATGATTTGTATAGTAATTAGAAGATTATTTTAGTCATAAGTTTTATTGTAACATTTTAATAAAAAAATAAAAAAAATTGAATAGTAGTTTTGTTTCTGTTCGATCTTTTGAACGCTCCCTCTGTGCAAGTCCTTAAAACTTCGTCACCCAGTAGGTATTTATTCAGCTAAAATATATAACGTAGAACGCATATTCGTGGCCTACCCTCGTTTGTCAGTTTTCTAGCTTTTAATTGTTAGTAGTTTTCTGCAAAGGTATTTAATTCTAGTTATTAGCTTTGTTTAGGCTTCGCATTTACTTAACCCACTTTAACTTCAAGGGTAGGTACAGTGTTCCAAAAATATCTGCGCCACTAGAAACTGCCACATGCCTGTTCTATTCCATAGCTCTTTGTCACTGGCAAAAGATAACTTGCTGAATATTCTTCTCACAGCACAATAATTTATACATCCATGCCATCGGTGATTAAGTTTCTCCAATAGGCAAGATGACAGTAATCAAGAATCAATGAAATTATGAATTTAACTAATGAAATAGGATTCAAGGATTAAAAAGTACACATTTATTTTTCTGCTAAGCGTTTGCCCGCGGCTTCGCTCACGTTAAGTCAAAGTCCTATTTTACCCCCTTAGGAGTTGAATTTTCAGAAATCCTTTCTTAGCGGATGACTACGTTATAATAGCTATTTTTATGCCCAATTTCAGCCCGATTCCTCCAGTGGTTTGAGCTGTGCGTTGATAGATCGACTGATCTATCAAGAGTCAGTCACCTTTTCCTTTTATTTATTTAGATTTTAAGCGAGACTGATATTTGTTTTGATAAAATACAACTATAAAATACAGCAATCAGCCATATTGGATTGAAGAGCAATCGGAGCGATACGTCACATCTAAGTTCAAACTGCTTACAATAAAAAAACACATACAGATGACGTCACGAACGACGCTATACGAGCATTTTTGCGTGAATTTTAAAATTTATTTTAAGATTGCAAGGGCAATTTTATCTACCAAACCTTTTTCTTGCTGAAATAAGTTATTTTTTCCAAATAGCAGATACTTCCGAACATGATCCAACAGTTTTTCAAAATCATCATGCCTAAATACCTCATTGGGTTCGGCCTGCACTGGTTCAACCCCCTGATTTTTCCTCTAACTCCAGCCTATATTTGCTTCTGCTTGATTCCAATATCTGCAGGTTTTCCCTTTAGCCATTAAACAAACATAATATTATACTTAGTTAAGTTTTAAATGGTTCACATAAGGTTCACATTGATAGTTTCGGTCCGTGTCCCATATTCCGTCAATCAATTCCGCAGGCCTTGGCCAAAGCTCGCGTGCTTCTTGCCCCTAACATGTAGCTACAATACAAACAATTGTATACAAATCTGACATTGAACCATATATAAAATCAGATTACCTGAAAAATTTAAAATTTAATTTTTTCAACAGTTTTGAGAGAACTAAAGACCACTCTTTAAAATTTAATTTTTTCAACAGTTTTGAGAGAACTAAAGACCACTCTTTTAAAACGTGTGTTGCTCAGTGGTTTTACTAAATATGTCATGTTCGTAATAGGTGTAGGCATCTACAAAACAACAGTAGGTAAGTACCTACCTACGTAGGTATTATTGCTACAACTAGGGCTGCTATTCATCCAACACAACTTTTTCATTGCGTTCGCCGCCGTTCTATTTATTTATTTGTCTTTTATCGATTAAGTATTATTTATGTTAATAATTATTAATTGTATTTGCTACTTATTACCAGAGTAGGTACCTACACCGATATAGACAGTGAGCATTTTAACGTATCGTACTATGGAACTAGGAATTACGACTAGTTTTCCTAAGTTTCCATGTATCATACCTATCTATTCTGATATTTTTTGATATCAAGGGTCATAATGATGAAAATTGTGATTTTCAATTAATATAACAGTATGCAATTTTTCATCAATGTTTCTTTATGACGTTATCACGTATAACTATCGTCCGTAAACCGATTTTACAGACAGCCAATTTTTTTATTATTATTACCTACTAAGTAGCTGATATTGATGATGATGAACGTAATTCATCGATTCGCCAAGCAGATGTAGCAATGGGCGGGCTCGAAGCACGCATTAGGTGAAACGACGTCGTCAGACGCATCGCAGGAAACCGTTGGATAAAGGTGTTTCGGCGCAAACGCCTCGTCTCGTTGTGCTGGAAGTGGAGGAGCTACAATGTTTGCTATTGATGCAGAACAGGCGTTTCAAATACTATTTTACTTAATTATATTATGTCAAATGTCATTCGTGTTCTCACCGTCAACGGATCAAGATTATAGCAGCTAATTACTAAAGTTAGACTTTTATTTGCCCCATTGTATGCCTAAACATACATTTTGGTGGCCCATGAGGGGAAACTAAGCAGCGTGAGCCAGCGGTACATCGAAGATATCGCATCACGAAGAAGAAAACAGCAAGATAAGTGTCCTTCCTTTGTCCAACATTTTTTCGTGTCCAATTTCCTAAAATACTGTCCAAAGTTATTGCAGGTTGCATTTACTTGTGTAAACGAAGTTATTTTTAGCATATATTAGTGCAAATCAGTGCAAATTTACGTAAAATAACAACGAAATTTGCGATCGTAACAAAGTTTATTAAGTACCTACTTGTTGTGATTTTTATTGTTAAATTGCAAATATCTTATTAATTTCTGTTAAAATTGCATTGAATTATCTTGAATTAATCGTAATTCACACTGAATTACGATTATTTTAGCCATAATTAATAAATTCATAGCTTAACATTTGTTTTTCGTGAACAATAATTCGTAACATAAAGGGCAACGCCCATCGACTTGTTTACTACCGACTCGTTTCGTGAATTTTCTTTGCTGAAAATACTAAGAGCATTTCGCCGACTACTTCCAGGTGGTGATCATTATTGCGTGACGCAACTGCTGTGCGACAGCAGCACCTAAATAAAGCGCGCGGCACGTGATTTGCTGAGCGCTTGGTGATCTTCAGGCCGGCCTCCTAGTCAGCGGGCGAGACCGAAACGAGGAGCGTGAGCGATTTAATTTTATTTACTTAACCAATAGTACAGTTTGGTACCTTGATTGCCTAAGTCAAGCAACTAACAATGCCTAACGAAAGTGATATGAAACAAAGATTAAAGGAATTAGTTATCAAGCGTTCGTCGATCAAAGGACAGATTACTAAATTTAAAAATTATTTAAATGGTCTTGAGATTCAATCTGAGTTAAATAATGTTCAATTAACAGAGTTGAATCTTAAGCTTGCAAAGTTTGAGGCATTGTCAGTTAGGTTTGATGACAAAATGACATCGAGGTGTTACATCCGGAGAACATTTCTCTTGAAATTGATGAACGTGAAAGCATTGAGCACGATATCATTATTAACATTGCCACGGCTAAAACATTGGTGGAAAAATTTACAAGAAAGTTTGAATGCGAACATACGAGACATGGCTCATTTCTTGACAATTCTTGCCGTTCAGAGAATCAAGAAATTGGTTTAAAATTACCTCGTATTGAAATAGCGAAATTTGACGGTGCGTGTTTTCGTTGGTTAGAGTTCCGCGACACGTTTGAAAGCTTAATTCATAAAAATTCGCACCTATCTGATATACACAAATTCCACTACCTTATTTCATATTTAGTAGGCGATGCAGCGCGAATTATTTCAAACTTAGAAGTTTCTTCTGCTAATTATTCTGAAGCGTGGAGCTTGCTATGTAGTCGATACAATAACCAAAGGATTTTGATAAATCATCATTTAAATTCATTGTTTAATTTTAAGCAAATGCCACGTGAATCAGAGAGGTCTTTAAGATTTTTAGTCGATCATGTGACAAAAAATTTGCGCGCATTGGCCAGTTTAGGACAACCAACGGACAAGTGGGACGTGCTTATTATTTTTATGCTCTCTGCAAAATTAGACAGTACAACTTTGATAAAATGGGAGGAGCACCGAAACAATTTAGACGGTGACACTCCAACTTTAGATCAGTTTTTTAAATTTATGATTGATCGTGCAGATGTGCTAGAAGCCTTAAATCGTACAAATAGGCTTGACAGCTCCGGTCCTAAGCTCCATGTTAGTAGTGTGCGTAATAATTCAGCTCAGAACGATAATTACAAAAAGCAACAGTCTTCGCATACTAAATCATTTTCAACCACAGCTAATAAGTTTAAAAAATCAATTAACATTCTGTCATGTGTCATATGCAATGAAAACCATAAAATTTATGATTGTCCTACTTTTAAATCAAAGGGTATCGATGAAAGGATGGATGAAGTTAAAAAATACAAGCTGTGTGCTAACTGTCTCCGCCCAGGTCATATTTCCAAGAATTGCCGCTTACGCCCTTGTCATTGCGGGGAGCTCCACAATAATTTGCTCCATAATCCTAGCACTACAAGCCACCCCGCTACTATGGACGAAGCGGATAACCATAGCGATAGTGAAGGATTAATTGTTACCTTTTCGAAACAAAATTCAAAACAAGTTCTGTTATCAACAGCTATTATAGAAGTGTCTAATCCATTGAGCCAGCAAAAGGTCAAGGTTAGAGCTCTTTTGGATTGTGGCAGCCAAATGTCATTTATTTCCAAATCTTTAAAAAATAAAATAAATTTAAAACCCAAGCCTATTGACTCGCTTAAGGTCATAGGAATAGGGAATCACACGTCAGAAAATGTGTCAGAAAGCTGTAATTTACAGATTAATTCTATTAATAGTGGATTCAGTGCAAATATTTCATGTCTAGTGCTTAATGAATTGACAGGTGAGATGCCGAAATACCCTGTTAATGTTAATCGACCGAGCGAAGCGAAGGTCTTTGAGTCTACTTGAGTGAATTTGCACTTGTCCGTCCGTCCGTCCGTCCGTCCGTCCGTCCGTCCGTCCGTCCGTCCGTCTGTCAGAGCCTTATAACTTCTGAATTACTGAACGAAATTACTTCAATTTTAGATATAATATGTAAACCGATGGCCTCCAGCCGAAAATGGCTTAAAAAGTTATAAAAATCTTTATTTCAGGGGGGCTCTCATAGAAGCGAATGCGAAGAAAAAAAAAAATTTTGCGTTTCATAGGTTTACAGTACCTCATTTTAAAGATAATTTGGAACAGAGTACAAAAGTATTTTTTTTAAATTTTTTTTCCTAAAATTGACGAAATGGGGGGCTTTCAAAGTGGAGATTATATTTGACCTCAGAACGGAATAACCATTGAAAGCTGGGGCTTGAAAGTTTTACAATTTTAGCGTAATATCATGTACTTGAACAACAAATACTAAAATTAGATAAATGTAATAAGGAAACTAAATTATTTAACTTTTAATGAGCAGCAACAACAGAACTTCACAATGATGTCAATAGATGGCGCTCTCATCTCATATAGCAAATGCAGCTTTATGTAACATACCTATAATTCAATTAAGATTATTATTTAGTCATTTAGCAAACATCAATAAAACTTCACGTTGCAGTTTGTTTTTACATATTTCTGATCGTGTCAATAGTTGACGCTGTGTACAAGTAATTTAATTTGAATGTTCCAAAAAACTATACCTAAGTTTGATTGAGGCCTTGAGGATTTCACTATAACAGTTCCCTAACCTTTACGGGCTACCTATGTTAAGTTAGTTGACACTTTCTGTCAACTTTGTTATTACGAACCTCTACGGGACAACTAAAGGTGAAAATGACATTGGGATGTTAGAATTGTATTTAGGGGCTACCTATGTAAAGAGACTTCTACAAATGGGATGATTTAGGTATGGTTGGTGAAAACGGGCATAATAATAATGTCAATTTTGATCGTCAATTATGGGAAACCGTTACCGCGAGGTCTCAGTTCGGGGCGAACCACTAGTACTTTAAATTTACCTAAGAACATTTTATTAGCTGACTCTAAACTCGATAAGCAATTGCCAGTAGATGTTTTAATAGGAGCGGATCTGTTTTGGGACATATTAGGAACAGAACAGATCTCACTCGGGCCAGGGAAACCAAATTTGAGAAGTTCTCGCTTAGGCTGGTTGTTAACTGGTATTATAGACTCAGTGGTTGTCAACAAAACCACAGTCTCTAATATTGCATTCGTTTCTGAAATGTCAAGCGAAGATCTGAAACAAGTTCCCACAAAACACGTATTGAACGAAAGGCTATACACTCGTCGAGATGATACGGGTAGATTTTGTGTAGGGTCTACTTTAAAATATGACACCCTCGACTGTCGCAGAGACACCTATAAAGCTAGAAAACGTTTTCGAAAACGAGTCAAGGGAAGTACTTTTTTAAAATGATTAAATTTAAAATGATTTAAATTTAACTTATTACACTAATTTTAAATGAATATGAGGCGTTAGGTCATTTATCGTTAGCTTAAGGTCTGGCTGTTTTAATTTAAGGATTTTTTTTGCCGAAGTTACGAACTAAGGGAATTTATCAAGCTCAGTTTAGAGCCTCTATCTGATTTTGCAAGTCAACAAGATAATGAGTTTAGGTTCATACTGAGTTGCGCTCCTCATTTTGGCAGACTTTGGGAGGCAGGTGTAAAATCCGCGAAATTTCACATAAAACGCGTCATTGGGAATAGTCATTTAACGTTTGAGGAAATTTCAACTTTGTTTGCACAAGTGGAGGCAATCCTTAATAGCCGTCCATTGTGTCCCCTTTCATCCTGTCCCAGTGACCTCCTTTCCCTAACTCCAGGACACTTCATCATAGGAAGGCCCTTGACTGCACTACCTTCACCAGCGCCTGCCAACTGCAGCGACAATCAACAAAACCGATATGAGCGACTGGAGAGCATAAGGCGTCATTTCTGGCAACGATGGCAGAAGGAGTACCTGTCTGAACTGCAGCAAAGGACAAAATGGCGAAACAATACTGCTCGTCTCAGCATTGGTGACATGGTGCTATTATCTGAAGATTGTGCGCCCCCATTGTGCTGGCGTTTAGGAAGAGTTGTTCAACTTATCCCTGGACCAGACAAAGTGGCAAGAGTTGCAGACGTCCAGACTGCCCAAGGATGTGTGCGTCGCACGCTCACTCGTCTCTGCCCACTACCCACGGCGGATGAACTGAAGAGTTGAAATCATTATTTCAACGGGCCGGAAGATGTTTCGGCGCAAACGCCTCGTCTCGTTGTGCTGGAAGTGGAGGAGCTACAATGTTTGCTATTGATGCAGAACAGGCGTTTCAAATACTATTTTACTTAATTATATTATGTCAAATGTCATTCGTGTTCTCACCGTCAACGGATCAAGATTATAGCAGCTAATTACTAAAGTTAGACTTTTATTTGCCCCATTGTATGCCTAAACATACAAAAGGTGATAACTGGTATGAGACCAAGACGTGTGGAAGTGCTTAGAAGTGATCTATGTCTAGAAGTGGAAGTCTATCGTTTACTTCTCTTTCAAATCTTCCTGTTTCTTATATGAAGAATCAAGAAAAAGACCGCAGAATACATCCTTACACAATACTTAACATTTACGTAAGAAAAAATTAAGTGGCACTCGGGGACTGCCGCGGTAAAGCTATTGCATAGCATTTTTTATCAACTTATGCAATTATAATATTTATGCAATATTTTTTTTTGCATAATAAAAATTATGCAAAAAAATAATTAAAAAACAAACAAGAAAAGCGCACTGTCACTACTTCGCGAGTGAGATTCGAACCTGGGACATCATACACCATACGGTAAAATAAGCGGCCGATCGCCCACTGCGCCAAACAGAGCTAGTTGTGAACCTCTAAAATGTTGAACGCTTACTGAACGACAGTGTTAGCTTTATTTTCGTTACGGAATTTCTTGATTCGGTCGCCGCGCTCAAACAGTTTGTCCTAGTTCAAAGCCCGCGATAAAAGCTATGCAATAGCTTAAAAGTTTCCGAATTCTTCAAACTAGGTATAATTAAACCGATGCCGATACTTCTAATAGCGATACGTATATCTAATAACGTATTACAGACGTTACCACTTGGTATTAAGAGGCTTAGGCTATCAGAAAAAGATTTCCTAATCGGTGCAAACTGCCAACCCTTATATAACAGAAGTTTTCTACCGTGTGAGTTTGGACTGGTTAGATTTCCGCACTTTGTCTCCGAGAGCGACGGAACAATGGCCTATTTCATAACGATACTAGTATTTTCCACACTTTCTGTGATACATGCAATCAATTATCATAGTCGACAATGTTTGCTTCATAATGGAAAATGTAAGTATAAGCCTACTGTATCAATTATAGGTATTTCTCCACGCAATAATTGGAGAAGATTCCTTATCTTCCCCTATTCCACATTTTTTCCCAATTTTTTAGGGTTCCATACCAAAATGGTAAAAATGGAACCCTTATGGTGAGACTTTCTCCGTCCGTCCGTCCGTCTGTCACAGTCAATTATTTCAGTAACTATTAAAGCTATCGACATGAAATTTGGCATAGTTGTGTATAATAGTGGCCCAAAAGCATTGAAATAAAGAAAAGTCGAAAATTATTTTTAGTTTTATTAAAAAAGGGGGAAAATCGGGGGTTTGAAATTTCAAAGTAAGATAACTATACCGAGTGGGGTATCATATGAAAGGCCTTTATTTGTGCATTCTAAAACAGTTTTTTATTTATTTCTAGATATAATAGTTTTTGATTAATCGGCCAAAATGTCGAAAAAAATACCGTTCCCCCCCTTATCTCCGAAGTTTACCAATCGAAAAATCTGAAATAATTATGGTCAATAGAAGTTTATGTATATTTTACAGGAAAAATAAAATCAACGCGAAAATTATTTTAGTTTAAGTAAAAAAGGGGGAAAATCAGTGGTTTGAAATTTCAAAGTAAGATAATTATACCTAGTGGGGTATCATATGAAAGGCCTTTACTTGTGCATTCTAAAACAGTTTTTTATTTATTTCTATATATAATAGCTTTTGAGTAATCGGCCAAAATGTCGAAAAAAATACCGTTCCCCCCCTTATCTCCGAAGTTTACCAATCGAAAAATCTGAAATAATTATGTTCAATAGAGGTTTATGTATATTTTACAGGAAAAATAAAACCAACGCTCTAACTAGCATAGTTTTTTTTATATTAACAATAAACCTCTACAAACAAAGTTAACGATAATTATGCAAATTAATATAATATTATCGTTTTACTTTTACTTTTGGAGTATGGAACCCTCGGTGCGCGAGTCCGACTCGCACTTGGCCGGCTTTTTTTTCAATAATCTCTCCCAACCGAATTTGGCCCCGGCGGCAGTAAATTTCAACGAAACAGAAGTGAGAAATTGTTTGCGCATACCTAAGTGCGCACACTCTTACTCTTTCTCTCATACCTTCATTGAAGACTGGCGATTTTTTTTATAAAGAAACCCAAGCTGAAGTTAACTGATATCTTCCTATCCCCTCCAAATAAGCGAAACGCTTGTGCTAGGAGTGGGTACGACAATAGTGCAACGAGTGGAGTTTGGACCTGCAACCTTTCAGTTTTCAGTCCGTACCTTTAACGTTGGGCTACTGAGGCTTAAACTCTAAGGATTGACTGCTTTCTCGCCTTGTCAGCAAACAAAATTAGAAAATGTTCCAACTTTTCTATAATCTGGGTTTTCAGGTGTTGCAGTTTGCCCACGGAACATGCACCCCTACCATACGCGATGCGACGGAGAGACCATGTCGCAACTTTCTTGCAGTTCGCCCGTGCAATATGTCATAGGTACATATTAAGCCCCTAATATCCCCCATGTTCACAACAGTTATGCTCCATACATCTGCAAATGATGATGATGATACCTACCTACTTTACAATATTCTTTGGCGGATTTGGCGTCGTCGTGAATAGGGTATTTTACTCCTAGTGAGAAATAATCTAAAAATCTAAAAATATATAATACACTACGTCAAATGTACTGACATTTGACGTAGTGTAATGCTGGTCTATATTGTTCATCCGCTCAAATAGTTTGTACCTACTACAAATACACGGTATTTTAGAAACTATGTGAAAATAAATAATTACATTATTTAATCATTTAGTACCATCATTTATTTAATTTTTTTAGATTAATGAAAAATACAAAATCAAAATACTGGTAGTATTAGATCTGAATCATCACTTTATATATGTACATATACTATAAACATAATACAACACACAAACATTTAGCGTGACGCACTAAAGTACACAGTGGGTCACATAAGTCGCGCCGCCTTCGCTCGGCATGTACCGGCGCAGCGGCGGTCGCTATGTGTCGGCTTTACAAAGGGCGCCAACCATTTGTGCGAACGAATTTACTGCCCTTACGACGTCATCACATCGTCTGACGTGACTTGACGTGAGGCGTCTAGCGTTTACGCGCGGAAATTTAGAAGGCAAACTTTAAATGAATTTTTTTAGTACTTATCGATTGCATTAAATTTTAGCAAATTTTCTAGTAGTTTATTATCACCTTAGAATCAAATTTAGACACTTTTCAAAAAATCGGCCAAGTGCGAGTCGGGCCTCGCTCTTTTAGGGTTCCGTTAAAAAAAATTAAATAAAAATATTTCCATGTACCCATGGAAATATTTTAATTTAATTTTTTTAATTTAATTTAATTTTTATTATTTGTTGTTATAGCGGCAATAGAAATACATAATATGTGAAAATTTCATCTGTCTATCTATTACGGTTTACGAGATACAGCCCGCTGACAGACGGACGGACGGACGGACGGACGGACGGACAGCGTAGGCTTAGTAATAGGGTCCCGTTGGTACCCTTTGGGTACCTACGGAACCCTAAAAAGAGTAAAATATCCAATTTCCGGACAACGCCGCGTTTAGATCATTTCAAATGGTCCATTAGAGACAATAGGAGACAATGTATATATTTGTCATTCTTTAAATTAAATATACCTAGAGCTAGTTCACTATATTTTGTAGTGATGAGTTTTCATACTAAAAGAATTATGAGAAGGTCTAAGGTGCGAAATTATTGTGGAAATTATTACTTGTGAACTATTTTAGGTTACACTTGCGGCTGGTCACGATGCGATTGTGACGGCAATTTACTTTGGGACGATCAAAACGGTTACTGCGTGACGCGCGCTGAATGTCCAGAATTCGTGAAGAAGTCATCTAAGCGCAAAAGTCGCCGTAGATCTGGGCGAAGGAAAGACGGACCGAGGAAGCATCGCAAGTCGAAGAGAGTAGAGATAAGAGAGGAGACAGAGCCTTTCCCGTAGTATAATAGGGATTCAAATGCGATTCAAGTTGCGGTTTTGGGCGTACTGCTGACGTCACTCTCAACTTCGTTAAATACGTGGTTATACCTACCTAGAATAGCAGTGCTAAAGCGCAATTTAGACGGTGCCTCGTTCATCGTTCATCGTTACGAAAATTCTTGCGAAAATTAACCGTCTTAATTCGCCCTAAGGGCGAATTTAGCTTTCGAGGTTTTTGCTTTCATTTTCGAGGCTTTATCGAGAGTCATCGAAAATGGACCGTCTAAATTTGCCCTTAGGGCAAAGGGCCTTAGGTGCATTTTCGCAAAACATGTTCGCAAAAATGAACGATGAACGGGGCACCGTCTAATTTCGGCCTAATCGCATTTTGAATAAAGTCCAATTTAGACGGTGTCTAGTTCATCGTTCATTTTTGCGAAAATGAAGCTTAAGGCCTTTTGCCCTAAGGTCGAATTTAGACGGTTCATTTTCGATGACTCATCGATGAAGCCTCGAAAATGAAAGCACAAATCTCGAAAAATGAACCGAAAAGAAAGAAAAATGTTCACAAAAATGAACGATGAACGAGACACCGTCTAAATTGGCCCTTAAGTTATTTGGGGGTGTCAAACTATTCCTGTTAGCATTTGTTTTTTTATATATATTTATAATTTAATTTAGTTTAATTTAATTTAGGATTTTTTTCTTAATTATACTCGTAGCTTTAGTCATGAAAATTATTTATTGAAAAGTTCAATAAAGTTGCATTTTGAAAAATCCAGATTTCATCATAGTCCATTGTTCTCCATGTAACCTTTAATTACACAACTTCTAACTTCACACTTATTGTGTTTGTGATGTGTGTGATTGTCAATTCAGAGCAAAATTCAGAGTACTAAAGGATCGACGGGATAATTCATAAAAACCCCTATCTGCCCTTCTCAGTTGGATCGGCAAGGCATTTTTCAAATTCAGATTCGAAAACAATTTTTATTTATCTAAATAATATATAAAAATAAAAGGTGACTTTTCTATCAACGCACAGCTCTGAAAACTATTGGATGGATCGGGCTGAAATTTGGCATACATATAGCTATTATAACGTAGGCATCCGCTAAGAAAGGATTTTTGAAAATTCTATCCTTAAGGGGTTAAAATAGGGGTTTGAAAAATCGAACTTAACGTGAGCGAAGCCGCGGGCAAAAGCTCGTTTTGGTTATAAAACTTTTATAACATGGAATTGTATCCGAATAAAAATATCTGCACCAACATTGGAAGGATGTATAATTGTCATTTAGCAGCATGTTTAATTTTTCCGTCCATTTCACTGAAAATCGTAATGTTTTTAAAGATTTTCCTGTTTACCTTAACGTTACAAATGCGTGTCTTCCGCATAGGTATCTGTATCCATTGTGGTCAATGCTTTAGTGCAATGAAGACGATCGAATTCGTTCTTGTGTTTTATTGCTACATTCGATTCACGAACACCATGTATTATGCTAAAATCGGAAAACAAGACTGCTTAATGTTTAATCATACTTGTAAGTATAATAAATTTATATATACCTACTTTTTAATTTAAGGTCATCCGAAGTTCCGGATACTATTAATAGTGTAATAAATTATATTGTAATAATAATCATAAATGTTGGTTAACTTACGGGAGTGACATTATCAGCACTGATAAACCCCCCTCTAAAAAAAAAGAAAAAAGTTATAGACAGACAACATTGTAGTAGTTGCTTCGCTTGATATGGTCGTCGCAAAACCGTGAAATCTGAAGATCCTTCAAGAGATCGCTGGCTCACTAATGGACGCAGGTCTCCTCTCGAATGAGAAGAGTTTAGGACTAGTCCACCATGCTGGCCAATCTTTTACCTGCTGCATCTTCGAGAACACTATAGAAAACTCTGCAGGTTTTAATTGAATTGCTAACAACGCATTTAAGGGAGAGGTTCGTCGTTACTTTTTAACCGACTTCATAAAAGGAAGATGTTATATATTTTTCGGAATCTTTTTGGAGTTTACTCCTTAAGAATCGATTTTAGGCGCCCGGTATGAGAAATTCGAGGAGTAAAATCTACTTATGAATGACCTCGTTACGTTTTTCACAACGATGCAAATTTCTACCCTAACGTTGAGTAAATAAGGTTGGTTTTCGCTTGAGTTGTCGAATGCCCTTGTTACGTTTTTCACAACGATGCAAATTACCCTACCCTAACGTTGAGTAAATAAGGTTGGTTTTCGCTTGAGTTGTCGAATGCGAAATAGCTTTCGCTTCGGGAAGCCGAGCGCGTACCGATCGGGTCCGAGCGGCGCCTAGACGCAGCGAGCGCCGCGAATGCATTACGACGTTTTAAGGAGTAAACTCCAGTCGTGCGTCGGAGCTGACACACACACTTTTTTTTTATGTATGTTCACCGATTACTCGAAGACGCCTGAACCAATTAGGAAAATTCTTTTTTTTGTTTGAAAGGGTATACTCCCCAGGTGGTCCTATATAAATTTTATCGAAATCGGTCAAGCGGTTTTTAAAATATCAACAATAAATTAAATACTTTGTATAGTGTGTAATGTAGTAACGGAAGTTTGAAGTCGGTTGTTTAAAAATTTTTTTTATATTATAAATAAATAAAATAATTTACTTAAAATATTTAAATATTTTATTATTTATTTAAAAAGAATTTTTTATATTTTAGCGGCAGCGATCGACGTTTTTGTGGCTTTCAGCGATTTTTGATCTCAAAATGCCAAATCGCGCGAAATCGCAGAATCGCTAATTCTACGATTTTTGATTGTTGATTTCTGCGATCGGATCGTACTGTTAAGATAAGTACATTAATCGCAGAAATCAGCGATCGAAAATTACAGAAACGCGATGCAATCGCAAAAACGTTAAAAGATATAAAAAATCGGCCAAGTGCGAGTCGGGCCTCGCTCTTTTAGGGTTCCGTAATCCGTTAAAAATATTAAATTAAAATATTTTCATGTACCTACCCATGGAAATATTTTAATTTAATTTTTTCAATTTAATTAAATTTTTATTATTTGTTGTTATAGCGGCAATAGAAATACATAATATGTGAAAATTTCATCTGTCTATCTATTACGGTTTACGAGATACAGCCCGCTGACAGACGGACGGACGGACGGACGGACGGACGGACGGACGGACAGCGTAGGCTTAGTAATAGGGTCCCGTTGGTACCCTTTGGGTACGGAACCCTAAAAACGCCGATCGTTGCCACTAAAAGCAGTCAGATTGCTCTCTCCCTTGGCGCTGCGCAAAAGGGTGTACTGTGTCGGACACAAGCCACTTATTATTTTTTTTAAATAAAAAGAATATCAGTCAAGTTGAAGTTACAACAATGCGACAATAGTGCAACGGGTGGGATTCGAACATGCGACCTTTGCAAGTTTTCAGTCCGCACCTGTAACCGTTGGGCTATTGAGGCTATTTTATGAAAATAAGTAGCTTGTATCCGATGGACACAAAAGTGTCCACGTTTGTGCAGCGCTTAAATCGTAACTCAAAAAAGTCAAAGATAACCTGGGATCGATCCCTGGACCACCCGAAAAGGAGGCAACTTGCCTTAAAAAACCAAATTAATTTTCACCAGGCGTTGACGAATGCCCAGCGAACATGCACAGAGTGAATAGCGAATGTCGCCCGACGCGGTCGCAGCGGACGTGCGACGAACCAGTCGCGACGTCGATGGGCATTATTTGCCACTGGTCGCGTTGCGACTGCGATTTCCCCTTCGTGCTACATTTGCCTTCGGGATACTGTTTCGCCTATGAAGACTGCCCATGATTTATAAACTAATGTCAATATAATAATTACAGTGCGACAAGTATAACTTGGCGCGGCTGTGCACCACTGTGCTCAACATTACTATTGCCATTTCATAGAACATGAGACTTTTGGGGAAAAACAGTTTTGATTTACACAATAAACGCAACAGCACACAACGAGATCCAATTAGTGAATTTTCAAGACGGCAAGATGGAGTATAAAAATTGGATGACCGAATTAGTCCCTCAAAACGCCACCGCCAACCGATACTTGTGGCACTTTACCTACCTATTTGGTTTATAGAATAGTTTTATTTATTTTAATTTAACTTAAGTATATCGCAATGTCAAAGTTTTATTACGGCGACCGATTTATTAATGGCGGTGCCGATTTATTTTTTACAGCGCTGATTTATAATAGCGCGTGAAAATCGCTTCAATCATAACGTAAAGCACTGTATTTTTATCTTCATATTAAAAATTAGATGAAGACTAATTATTGAAAATGGCTGTTTTTTTTAATCCAAAATATGATTGAATGTATGTAGTATGTATTAGTGGTATTAGCTGATAAATGATTTTTATGACAGATAAATAAATAACCTAATAGTTACTTAGTAGATTTTCTATTCCCTTACTCATCCAACCTTGGTTAGATACCCAAATCCATTTTAACATTAGGTATTTCCTGAGATTGCTTTTCGCTTTATCGAATATTATTTCCTCTGACCCGTGATAAGAAATGAACTTTTAACGTTATCTAAAACGTTATGGATGAAATTGAATTGAAGCGATATTATTTGAAATACAATTTTACGTGGTAAATGTAGGTGTGTTCACACAGGTGTAAAGCCCAATTTAGACGGTGCTTGGTTCATCGTTCATTTAAGCGAACATTTCTTGCGAAAATGCATCCGATGGCCCTTTGCCCTAAGGGCGAATTTAGACGTCTAAATTCTCCTTTAGGGCGAATTAAGTCGGTTCATTTTTGCAAAAATCGAACGAGGCACCGTCTTAATTGGGCTTTACAAAATATCTAAATATATAAAATGAAAAGGTGACTGGCTGACTAACTGAACTATCAACGCACAGCTCAAACCACTGGACGGATCGGGCTGCAATTTTGCATACAGATAGCTATTATGACGTAGGCATCTGCTAAGAAAGGATTTTTGAAAATTCAACCCTGGTTCAAATTCAAGGGGGGTAAAATAGGGTTTTGAAAAATCGAACTTAAAGTGAGTGAAGCCGCGGGCAAAAGGTATAGTTCTTGCAATTCACGAGGGCGACTGACTTATGGTTGTGTGTGTGTGTCGTATAAGTGTGAGCGAGTGCAATGGTCGCGCCTGCCCGCTCCCACCTAGGCTTTGACAGGCACGCACACTTACACTAGCGGCACGCTATGATGGCCGGTTTGACACATTACAATAGTGATGTGGAATGTCAATTTATTCTCGAACAAAAAACAATTAAGTTTTGTTTTTGTACCTGATTAAATAGGTTTAATAAAACAAAAATGTATATGTTTATTTAATTTATTTGAACGAACTGAATATTTGAATGAAAATGAATATACATACTTTATATGCACACAAGAAACATATGAATACAAAAGATACCAAAAAAGGTGCCACAAAAGGCCATAATTAATCAGATTCGTCCATACTACTATTTTCACTCTCGTCACTGCTATCATCACCTACATTAATAATTATATGTTCGTTTTCTATAATATTATCTATTTTCACATCTCTTTCATAATCTTCCCTTATTAATTTAACAGTTCTATTCACAACCTTTTCCCAGTCTCCTTTAGTCACATGTTCACAAGCTTCTTCTAATAATTTTAGATTTAAAACTGATTTTTCTACACTTGTATACATTTTAGAAATCAATTTAATAAATAAATTTTGAGTCCTAAACCTAAAACTACATTCGATAAAATTTATGAATCTCTGCACATCACTATCGTCAATAAAGTAATACAATTATTTCCTTCAAAGTCGTTATCAATTAATACGGAACTTCATGAGCGGACAAACGTCAAACCGGCCATCATAGCGTGCCGCTAGTGTATGCAATGTGCATGTACACGAAGTAACCACGAGTAAAGCTCACTCTCCTTCGTGAATTGCAAAAACTGTAGTAATTATTAGTTATCATGGCCCTACTACATAGTATCACCATAAATTGCCAAAAAATCCAAACTTGTAATTCTGGCTTAGTAATAATAGTAAGTAAACTGCAACTGAAGTTGGCCCAATGTGTTCGGTGAGACCCGACCAATGTTAAAATGTTTCCAGTAAAGATTTTCGTATTTTATAAGCGTCGTTGGGCGGGGCACATAGAATAGAATAGAATAGAAATGTTTTTTATTCAAATAAACTTTTTTACAAGTGCTTTTGAATCGTCGATGAGTCTACCACTGCACTGGTTCGGAATGCCGTTCCTGCCGAGAAGAACCAGTAAGAAACTCGGCAGTTGCTCTTTTCAAAACAAGTTTACAATATAGTAGATATTATGCTATGATATTACTTTATTATTCTTCAAAGAACTGATGGTCGTTGGGATCCTAAGGTGCTAGAGTAGCGACCCCGTACCGAAAAGAATAGTGTTGGCAGATACTCACTAGATAGACTAACGACATGAAGCAGTGATAGAATAGTGGTTAGGACTGTGGTCTCCTGTTTGGGGTGTCGCAGGTTCGATCCCGGGACGCACCTCTGACTTTTCGGAGTCAAGTGCGTTTAAGCAATTAAGTATCACTTGCTTCAACGGTGAAGGAATACATCGTGAGGAAACCTGCACACCTGAGAGTTCTTCATAATGTTCTTGAAGGTGTGTAAAGTCCGCCAATTCGCATTGGGCCAGCGTGGTGGACTAGGCCTATAACCCTTCTCTGAGAGGAGACCAGCGCTCAGTAGTGAGCCGTTGATAGGTTGCTAGTGATGATGAGACTAACGACATAAGACGAGCCGCAGGGCGTCGCTGGATACAGGCGACGCAAGCCCGAGACCTGTGGAAGTCCATGCAAGAAATAAAATAAAATAAATAAATAAATAAAACTTTATTGACCATAACCAACACAACAAATCAATTACCACTAAGAGTCTACTATATACCTATTTAAAAGTAATTGGTGTGGAATTGTCAATTATGTCTTAGAGACTTATGTCCAGCTGTGGACATCTACGGATTCATACAGATGAAGAGAAAGGTCGTCAAAAATCTATAATTAGCAATAAAGGTTACCTACGTTTACAAATACAACGCGAACTTGTTCCCAGATACACAGGGCATTGCCCGCTGCTGAAGTTTCGCTACGGAAAATGCTACGGTGACAACACGCGGCAGATTCTCAAAGAAATACGCTCTAAAGGATTGTTCAAGTAAGTTAGCCCCTAGCCAGACAGACCTAGCTAATTCCTTAGTTAGCTTTAGCTTTAGTTGTTCTATGATTCTGTGGTGTAAGTCGCCATTTGCTCACTAACTGATGAAACTTCACCTAAGTGTATAAAGTGAATATTGTTCCTAAAATCTCGAAGTAGCGCTTTGAGTTTCCGGGTTATCTTACTGGTAGGAGCACGAGGGATAAAAATGCGTGAGTGTCGTGGAACACTCGGTTGGAAAGAAGTTCCTTTTAATTATTATTAATAAACTAAAGATTTTAGACTTATTTCGTGGTTGAATGACATTATTTAGTACGTACCGCGATAATTGTTTGGGGAAAGTATAGTCCCGTCGTGACCACGGTCCATGTAACTATCGTCGGTCCATGTATGGATCGAAATATCGACTTTCCCCAAACAATTATCGTGGTACGTACTCGTATAAAACATTATAATTATTATTTTATTAATAAAATAAAAAATAAAATAATAATAAATCTGAAGTCAGGATTCGAACCCCCGTTTCACTCCTTTGTTTAGCCGCTACGCCACTGACAGAACGTGTGTAATAAACGAAGGCAACACCTTGTGTTGTTACACTTTTTTTCGCCTAGCCCCCATCCGCCAAGTCCGTTAAGGAACCGCCCGATAAGGAACTTCGTTCCAATATGTCCATAAATTCATACCGTTAACCTTATATACAATAAGTACATTCGAGTAAATAATAAAAATTATATTTTGCTTACAAAACTGGAGTCGTGAAAAGTTAACTGACGAATTGACGGAAACACTTTCGCATTTATATTTTCGCATTTTTAAAATACTTACCGATTACTAAAGATTTAAATACAGGTAGGCACTTATTAAATCCTCAATAGCCCAACGCTTAAATAGCCCAACGGTTAAAAGTGCGGACTGAAAACTGAAAGGTCAACGGTTTAACGGTGACGTTTGCCCACATAATAACAGAAGTATCGAAGTAGAACCTATAGTAAGCATAAGAAATAATTATTAAGTTAAGAAATAGGGTCATAATAACAGCTGTTGTAACTTAAAAGGTACCTTACCTACGGCGTAGCACAATCTAGGTTAAAAGGTCGTATTTGTATCTCTATTCGTTCTATGATTTACGACTTTGTGCTACAATCGCGCTACGGCACGTAGAGCCGTAGCCACAGAGTATATTGCCGTAGCTTATAAAATCGGTATCTTGAAATTATAATTTAGCGTTCCGTACCCAAAGGGTGCCAACGGGACCCTATTACCACAGTATAAGGAGGAGATCTTACCTTCGTTACTCTGTGCTATTACTAAGCCTCCGCTGTCCGTCCGTCCGTCCGTCTGTCAGCGGGCTGTATCTCGTAAACCGTAATAGATAGACAGTTGAAATTTTCACAGATTGTGTATTTCTATTGCCGCTATAACAACAAATAATAAAAATAAAATTAAATTAAAAAAGAAACCCACCTGCTCATTTGCTCGCTATTTTTATATTTAAAAAAAAGCGACTTCTTGTCGCTCGCACCCGAGAAACTCTTCTTGTGTAACTGACGCCTAAGGATAAAAATTTTGGTTTCAGCAAACCACTGAAGTATAGGCCAGGAGACAACTACGAGATCGACAATATGCCGCGCCAAAGCCGCCCGCTCCACGACGTGTACGACGGCACCCGTCACCGCCAGCCCGCCTACATGACCGGCTACACGGGATACGTGCCCGGGATGCATTTTACGTAAATATATCATCTTATCCTAGTTTCATTACCCAGTAAACCACTGAAGAATAGACCAGGAGACAACTACGAGATCGGCACCATGCCGCGCCGAAGCAGCCCGCTCCACCGCCAGCCCGCTCTCATGACACGGGATACGTGCCCGGCATGCATCTTACGTAAATATATCTTCTAGTTACCCTAAATCTATATATACAACTACGAGATAGCCGTGACGACGGCACCCGTCACCGCCAGCCCGCCTACATGACCGGCTACACGGGATACGTGCCCGGGATGCATTTTACGTAAATATATCATCTTATCCTAGTTTCATTACCCAGTAAACCACTGAAGAATAGACCAGGAGACAACTACGAGATCGGCACCATGCCGCGCCGAAGCAGCCCGCTCCACCGCCAGCCCGCTCTCATGACACGGGATACGTGCCCGGCATGCATCTTACGTAAATATATCTTCTAGTTACCCTAAATCTATATATACAACTACGAGATAGCCGAAGCCGCCCGCTTCACGACGTGTACGACGGCACCCGTCACCGCCAGCCCGCCTACATGACCGGCTACACGGGATACGTGCCCGGGATGCATTTTACGTAAATATATCTTCTAGTTACCCTAAATCTATATATACAACTACGAGATAGCCGAAGCCGCCCGCTTCACGACGTGTACGACGGCACCCGTCACCGCCAGCCCGCCTACATGACCTGCTACACGGGATACGTGCCCGGCATGCATTTTACGTAAATATATCATCTTATCCTAGTTTCATTACCCAGTAAACCACTGAAGAATAGACCAGGAGACAACTACGAGATCGGCACCATGCCGCGCCGAAGCAGCCCGCTCCACCGCCAGCCCGCTCTCATGACACGGGATACGTGCCCGGCATGCATCTTACGTAAATATATCTTCTAGTTACCCTAAATCTATATATACAACTACGAGATAGCCGAAGCCGCCCGCTTCACGACGTGTACGACGGCACCCGTCACCGCCAGCCCGCCTACATGACCCGCTACACGGGATACGTGCCCGGCATGCATTTTACGTATATATATCATCTTATCATAGTTCAGTTACCCTGCTTATCTATCTATTAATAAGTAATACCTATAAAGTTTTGTCTTCCCGCAACGTCTTCGGGGTGGTTCGGAATGCTGGAATAATATTAATGTTGTTTACAGGACATCTCATCTGTATCATTTAATTATTTCAGTCATTGTTGGAGCGTGTCAAATCCACGCTTTATTGAATACTAGCTTTTTCCTACATCTTCAGACTTCCAGGGGAACTATCAGTGCTGTTTCTGCGATAAAAGATAACTAGCCTAATATGCCACTCTCGAAATAAGTAGGTACTACTCAACTATACCCATGCAAAAAATCAGGTCCGGGATTGAAGAACAAGCAAAGAAACAAATAAACAAGTGTGGAATTTTTGTTGTAGAATCACGTCCATTCCTACAAACGACGTATTTTCTTGAGGCGTAGTTGAGAAATCACGAGTCTATTCCGATATCTAAATGAGCTTTTTAGGCTTCCGTAGCACCTAAAACAACAAGTAACCCTCATAGATTCGCCAAGTTTTAGGACTCAAAATGTTCTGCCTGTGTATTTAACAAAGAAAACCACAAATAAGAAAATTAAACACGCCTTTTAACAGATACGGTAAATCATACGGACGTGCGGCGGACGACTGTATGGCGAACTTCACGGCGAACCAAAGAGAGCTACAACGGAAGGCGGATTTCAACCGGAGCTTCGTGAGATCGCGGAGCGCGCCCAAGATGGAGACTGTGCACTCGAGAGACGAGATACGGCGCGATCTGAGCAGATTTAGGGAGATCAACAAATACAAAGGTGAGGCCATTATGCTAATGTTTAAGAGGCTGGGAATAGTCACTATACCTAAGGAGTTAAGCGATTTTATAGCTCGACTTGGGAAATCCTTTGGTATGAATGAATCATACTATACTTAAAGAAAGTGTGTTTGTTTGTCCTTCAATCACGCCGCAACAGAGCTACGGATAGACATGATTTTTTGCATGGTTATAGTTGATGACCTGGAAAGTGACATAGGCTCCTTTTTATCCCGGAAAATCAAAGAGTTCCCGAGGGATTTTAAAAACTAAATCCACGCGGATGAAGTCGCGGGCATCAGCTAGTAATATTATAAGCAGTGAGAACCTAGTGGTTAGGAGTGCGGTCTCCTATTCGGGGGGTCGCAGGTTCAATCCCGAGCACGCACCTCTGACTTGTAAATTCGAAAATGCTTCAACGGTGAAAGGAAACATCGTAAGGAAAAGTGGACGCCTGAGATTTCTTTCGCCTGAGAATAATGTTCTCAAAGGTGAGTGAAGTCTACTAATTCGCATTGGGCCAGCGTGGTGGACTATGGCCTATAACCCTACTATGTGATGAGACCTGCGCTTAGTATTAAGACTAATGGATTGCTCATGATGATGATGAATATTATATTTATTCAGAATAAATTTTAAATGCCTGAGAATTCTCCATAATTTTCTCAGAAGTTGCCCATATTCATTGCGTGAGCGAACGTAGTGAACTAGCCTAGTATAACCCTTCTCTATGTGATCTCTCAAGTGATCCGTTGATGGGTTGCTCATGATAATGATTATGTCTTTCAGAGAACACAATATCACCAGAATTTCCACCTATAGCGGGCTACACCGGCCACATCCCGCGAATAAAAGGTTCAGAGGCCTCTCTCAGCCAACGCTACCACTGCGCCGCGAAGCGAGGCCTCGAACTCATCAGGATGGAGAGGGACAAGAGAAAGGAGCTCCAGAACGCCGACCTTAACATTAAGGCCATTCTCAAAGACCACGACAAGAAGTATTCCTACTGGAACTGGGGATAGCACACGGGGAGAAGAATGTTCTTCACCAAATGTCGATGAACATTCTTCGTTAACGACTAAGGAACAGTATTAGATCAATGACGCCAGTTTGCAACAATTCCTAAATTTTAGGGAACAAATAAGCATAATTTGGTGACATTTAACACAGAAATCGTTTTCACCAAAGTAAACCTTAGGGATGTCTGTTAGATGAAGTATTACGCTAAGGGATTATTAATTAGGGAATTGTTTAGGTAAGAAGGTTATTAATTTTCGAAAAGTATAGGTATAGTAGTTTACATATGCTTAGAAAGCAGTGATAGCCTAGTGGTTACGACTGTGGTCTCCTATTCGGGGGGTCGCAGGTTTGATCCCGGGTACGCACCTCTGACTTTTCGAAGTTAAGTGCGTTTAAAAAATTAAATATCACATGCTTTAACGGTGAAGGAAAACATCGTGAGGAAACCTGCACACCTGACAGTTCTCCATAATGTTCTCGAAGGTGTGTGAAGTCCGCCAATTCGCATTGGGCCAGCGTGGTGCACTATGGCTTATAATAACCCTTCTCTGAGAGGAAACCTCGCTCAGTAGTGAGCCGATGATTGGTTGATAATGATGATGACGATGATGATATGCTTAGGTATCTACAAATAAATTACATTCATCTACATAACATTCAATAAATTGCAATAGTTCCTAGGAAATTGAACAAAAGCCGTCCAAGAAAAGTATTAAGTAGGTATGGAAGCACCAAGCACGACTTTGTAAGACGTAAAGGTCAGGTTTTTCTGTGATCGACGCCTGTTACTTTTATTCTGTTCTAACTGTAATTTCTTTGCACATTTATTGAACCTACATGCCTTAGTTAACTGCAAATGAAGCATTCAAAGAGTATTTTCCGATACTTCAAATTTGTTAATGCATGAACCATTTTGATATATTATTTATTATAACAGTCATAATATTTACATGTTAAGGTAAATAAATATATTATGCACTAAGTTTCTTTGTATAGATTCAAAATACTTTTGATTTCCATAGGATATATTCCTCTTTTTTCATAGGAAAGAGAGTTATTAGCAGACTATGATTATAATATTATTATTTGATATGATGTCTCCTATTCGGAGGGTTGCAGGTTCGATCCCGGGCAAGCACCGGTGAAGGAAAACATCGTGAAGAAAACTTGCACGCCTGACTTCTCCATAATGTTCTCAAAGTTGTGTGAAGTCTACCAATTCGCATCAGGCCAGCATGGTGGACTGCGGCCTATAACCCTTTTCTGAGAGGAGACCTGCGCTTTAGTAAGACATTAATGGATTGCTCATGATGATGATGATGATACCTTCTCCAAAAAGCATAAGATTCTAACCTTCAGACCATTAAAAACAAGAAACAAGATAAAGCCACTGTTAAAATAGTTTTATTTCAAATGTTACAATCAATATAACATTTTAATTAATAACAAAATTAAGTTTTTTTGAACAATAGTCATAAAAAATAGATGCATTCTTGATATAGTTTAACTTATATTAATGATTTATAATTTAATAATTAATAATGCCAACAGAAAAGTGTAATCTGTAAATTATACTTAGATTAACTTGACTATAGACACCAACATCATAAATAAGTTGAATAATAATTATAATAAGTAACATGATTTCGTAAGAATAAAGTAGGTTTACTGTTACACAAAGTAATGTGTAAAATCATTAAGTCGAGGTTATAGCGCTTTCATATTTTATGAGTACTTTTGAAAATAAGCACACAGACTCTTAAATTATAAATATTTTGTGTTTTTAGCTTTTCTATTACAGGTTTTGCAATTCACGAAGGCGAGTGAGCTTTACTTGTGGTTACTTCGTGTATATGCACATTGCATAAGTGTGCGTGCCTGTCAAAGCCTAGGTGGGAGCGGGCAGGCGCGAGCATTGCGCTCGCTCACACTTATACAGATACGACACACACACAACCATAAATCAGTCGCCCTAGTGAATTGCAAGAACAATAACATAAAATAGTGTTGTATATGAAACTGATTTGCTATAAATTCTTAACATTCAAAAATGGCCTATAAAGTACATCAACATTAGGTTTAAAATAAAAATTGAAATTGTACTTCTGCGCGCAAGTATTCTCAAATTACACTTTTCTATTTATAATTTCAATTTATTACTAATGTTAGTTTTATAATTTCGTTATAATTAATTCTAATTTAATACTTAAAAAAATAATTAGTCTTCTAAAATGTCATGTTCAACACGACTATAATAATAACTTAACATGTAATTAATACTAGAAATAATTAGTTATAGTTATGTATTATAATATAATTATTAGGTAGGTACTTTTGTATATAAGGCACTTAGTACATTAGAAAATTGCACCGTATTGTATTTGGGACAAGTTCTAAAATTCGTTGTGTGGTAAAGTTACCAAGAAAAATAAAGATTTTTCACCCACTTTAACATTTACATTAATATTCGCTATTTTATAGCGAATATATTCACTTAAAGTACTTAGCTGGTCCAGTGGCCAAAAGTGGAACCAATGCATTTTTGAATGAAAAATGCGTGTGTCGTGGAACACTCGGTTGGAACGAAGTTCCTTTTAATAAGAAATTAATAATAAAAATAAATAAAATAAAAAACAATATTCTGAAGTCAGGATTCGAGCCCCTGAACCGATAGTTTCACTCCTTCGTTTAGACGCTACGCCACCAAAGCTATGATGGAACGTGTGTAATAAACGAAGGCAACACACAAAGTTCGTGACGGAAAAATTCTTACACCTTTTTTCGCTTAGCCCCCTCCGCCAAGTCCGTACCCGTCCGATACGGAACTTCGTTCCAATAATATTTATTGGCAACACGAAATGCGATAGTAGCGACGCTGTCACTGGGTCAGATAAGTTTGTGGGGTTTTATATCTTCTAAATTCAACTTTCCGATACAATGTCCACCATTTTACCCGTCTTCTCGTCGACACCGTCAATAATGACAGGTGACGTATCATCCCCCGGTGTTGCCACATTCACACAATCATTTTTATTGCTGGCAAGCTCTAGCATCAGCGTCTCAAGTTTCTGCGCCTTTCTTGTCTCGTTGTGCGTGATGAGAGCGCACAGATGTTCCGTCAATAGCTCCTTACGTTCTTTTTCCTTTTGAAGACTTATTTTCGCTTGTAGAAACTCCTTCTCGACTTTTAGATAATGTTTCCTGTAAATTAGTAAATTATTTTTCATCATACCTATTCGAAAAACGAATATTGGCTTCAGAGGATAGCGGGAGCAAAATTTAATTTTAACCCCATGGGACTTTTCATTTCTCTCTTCTGATTGGTCCGCGTTCGTGCTTTGGCATACTAAAGCACTAACGCGGACCAATCAGAAGAGAGAGTTCAAAAATGTGTCGAAATTCAAAAATGTTTGAGAAGCTGTTGTCTTCGATAAGTCACGTGATCAAATTTGTCGATTAGATATATATACGCCCATACTTTCAACATAAATATTAATGTTTAATTATTTCATAAAAATTTATTTGTGTTTTATTTAAACTTTCAATATACGTATTGGTAATGTCTATACTCTACCTATACATAGTAGGTCGATACTCCTAGCTTTTTCTCATAGGTAATGATGAAAAATAGTGTGTGTCATTCGGGGCCAAAATTTTTTGTTCTCGGGCGGCGTATATTGAATTCCTCGCTACGCTCAGGATTCTACTTTAGAATCCTTCACTTCGCTCTGAATTCAAAATAACGCCCTCGGGGAACAAAAAATTCCTTTGGCCCCATATAACACAAATAACTATTGTTAATTTTATGTAATAAATTGGATAATTGTTAGTTTGTACTTTTATTTTTATCCATACACTGATTTTTTTATTAAAAAGCGTACACGTTTACGTAAACGTACGACGTAAAGCCGTCGGTCCTGCCTTATCTCTCACCGGTCTTGTCGGATTTCCATCCCATCGGTCTATGAGAGTGAGGGAATAGAGAGAGCACATTGTGCACTATAATATCTTCCGCGTAGATGTCGATCTCTAAGGAGGTTGGCCGCCGTGACCGGTTTCGTACGGGAGGATTATTTTATTTATTATTAGAAATCTAAAAGTTTCTGCTAATTGTTGTAAATGCTTTATTTACTTGAACGATTTTTTCAATGAAAAGCACAAAGCCTAAATAGCTTATAAAAAGATAGGATACTACTGTGAACTATCCCAGGAAAATAAATAATCGGTTCCTACAGGATTTCCAAAAATACATTTTTTATATTAAAACATATTATTGTTTGAAAATACAATACTTAAAGGTGAGTATAGGTAATAGATAAGGAAAATATCTATGTGGAAACCGAGTCGCAATTTCCATACTAGGTTCCTTGTGTTGTTTGTTTAAATTCGTTCATTTGTCGCTTTATGTATTTGCGTGGCCAATATTGGCACAATTATTGGGGCAATACTATTTTGTGGATACAAATTTTGATCAAACAGTTTGGGGAATAAGTTTGAGCCAACATGTGCAGCAAAGGTAGCGGCAAAGCTGTTCCAATAAAATTACTCTGCAGAAGGATCCAGGAGACCATCACATTGTTAGTGCGGACAAAAACCTACGATTAAGTGATTAATAGAAGGGGTCGCTACCCTAAGCAATGATGAGTACACAGACATAACTTACTCAGCATCAGCATAACTCAGGCACGCTTGATCGATCTTCTTCCTCAGAACCGCGACATCTTGTGAGAACTGCCCGTCTAGTACTTGCAGTTCTTTTTTTATTTTCTCTAGTTTCTGAACTTCTTCTGCTGTTTGTTTCGTCCTAAAACACAGTAAATGATAACAAATAGGCAGCAAAGTTACCTGTTCATTCGTTGTTAAACTACCACTGGTTGGTAAAGTTGGTAAAGTTCAGTTTTATTTCGTGCATGTTGCGTTTGGACTTCAAAAAAATAAAATCCTACTATCCTATCCTACTAATATTATAAATGCTAGTTTGTGAGTATTGATGGATGGATGTTTGTTACTCTTTAACGCCACAATGAATTAACCGATTTGGTTAAAATTTGGAATGGAGATAGCTCATAACCAGGATTAAAACATAAGCTACTTTTTATCCCGGAAAATTAGAGTTCCCGCGGGAATTAGAAAACCTTAATCCACGCGGACGAAGTCGCGGGCATCATTCGTGCAAACACTGCCGCACCGTTTAGGTTAGGTTTACTTAAGTTACTTACCTAAATTAATCTAATATTTGTTACTAGACTAAGAAATTGCTTCATTGAATGTCGGCAGTCGATATGACTTCGATACATTCAATCGAGTAACCGAGTAAAGTAGACCTGGGAGGTCTCGGGTTCGATTCCCGGCGGGGTCAATTTAGGAATTTATAATTTCTGAATTGTCTCTGGTCTGGTCTGGTGGGAGGCTTTGGCCGTGGCTAGTTACCACCCTACCGTCAAAGACGTGCCGCCAAGCGATTTAGCGTTCCGGCACGATGGCGTGTAGAAACCAATTAGGGGTATGGGTTGAATGTTCACTGCCATACCCCTTCCAAGTTAGCCCGCTACCATCTTAGACTGCATCGTCACTTACCATCAGGTGAGATCGCAGTCAAGGACTAGCTTGTCATCGAATAAAAAAAAAAAAGTAACCGAGTAATTAAAGAACAGAACAGACCAGAGAAATTATGTACTTAACTAGAACCGAAAAATACTGGTTGTCTTAGAATAAATATTCCTAGAAACGTAATAGTCGACGCAATAATAAGCCATTTTTAGGAAGCCAAAAGCATATTCCTACGTAGTATCGTCGCGTTAGTACGACGAGCTCGCAGAAAATTATTAACAAATAACGTACTGTGCTGTGAAAGGGTGTCATAATTTATCACAATAACCATCAAAAACGTAAATAACTGTGCCACTTCAAAAATAATTACATGGCATTCACACATTAACTGCTTGTTTTGAGCCTACGTTTGGAGCGGAACTTTGCTAGAAACTTCCGATCTATGAGTATTTAATCTAAGACTGGTTGTATTTTCCAGTAAACAGTTTCTAGCTCTGTTTATGCTAAGTTATGGCATTCATGTGGCTTTCTCCGAATATTTCAATAGGACACATTATTCACAAATTCCGGTAAAAATCCCTCAAATATAACGCGCGTGACTTTCCGCTAGCTTTATACCTCCAAATTCTCATTTGGATTTTTACATTTTAAACAAATAGCCATCTCCATTTCCATTGTGTATTCAAGTATGAAATGTAAACACATTTCACATGCACAAGATTTTGTGATAAAAGCAAAAGATGAAACTTCTAAGAGAAAAACAGCAATTAGTTTTGCTTCATTTCGCATACCAAGAATATTATTTATTATGCCGCATTTATTATACAATATTTATAAAAACTAGGTTTTATTCGCAACTTCATCTGTGTGGAGTAAGGTTTTTAAACATCCCGCGGGAACGACTTTTTTCTGGGATAAAAAGTAGCCTCATTCGCCACTCTCATGTCAAATGAGTATTCGAATATTAGTTTCAATTCGATGCATTAACATGGGTAGCCTAAGTATGTCACACTCTCTTTAAACATTTCTGTGGTGGTGTCGTGTGATGCGGGTTGTTACGTTCCCTCAAATATGGTTGAGCGAAGCAATGCGTCATGCTCGTGAACGGGTTCCACCGGCGGGAATGGGGCTGCTTTCTGTCTGCTCCTCTTAACATGTGTTGAATTATAATTAGGTATGCTTTTGTGGAACTTCCACTCACTGTGGAAACACTGCATACATATAGCATAGTATCTATTTAATTGTAAACTTGTTTTGAAAAGAGCAACCACCGAGCTTATTGCTGGTTCTTCTCGGCAGGAAGGGCATTCCGAACCAGTGGAAGACTTATCGACGATTCAAAAGCACTTGTAAAAAAGTTTATTTGAATAAAAAACATTTCTATTCTATTCTACTCTTCAGGTCCTCAACTCCTTAACCATTACCCAATCAAAAAAATCAAGTCGCTCCATTACTCCGTTGCTATGTGATTGCAAGACAAGCAAACAAATAAACACACTAACAAATATTATTTTAGGAAGAGATTTAACACCATCTTATTAATCGCGCGATTTCGCGATTCTGCGGTCAAAAGCCATAAAAACGCGAACGCGTCTGAGTAGCGCTTTTCGCGCGCGCGAAACGCGATGCACGCAAAAGGCCATAAAATCTCTAAAAGTCATAAAAACGCGCAATCGCTGCCGTTAAAAGAAGCCAGTCTGCCTTCTCCCTTATTGATATTAATAGGATGGTGCTAATTTTGTTGCATCTTCTTCTTTATCAACCGATAGACGTCCACTGCTGGACAAAGGTCTCCTGCATGGACCTCCACAGGCCTCGGTCTTGCGCCGCCTGAATCCAGCGGCTCCCTGCGACTCGTTTGATGTCGTCGGTCCACCTGGTGGGGGGTCTGCCAACACTGCGCTTCCCGGTGCGGGGTCGCCACTCCAGCACCTTGGGACCCCAACGACCATCAGCTCTTCGAACTATGTGCCCCGCCCATTTCCACTTCAGTATCGCGACTCGCTTAGCTATGTCGGTGACTCTGGTTCTCCTACGGATCTCCTCATTTCTGATTCGATCCCGCAGGGACACTCCGAACATAGCTCTCTCCATCGCCCGCTGAGCGGTCCTGAGCCTACTTATGAGGCCCTTAGTTAGCGACCATGTCTCGGATCCGTAAGTCATCACTGGCAACACGCACTGTTCGAAGACTTGAAGTCTTCAGGCATTTTGTTGCATACTTATTTTTAAATTAAACTAAACTTTTATCACATTTAAAAATAGTGCTAAGTTTATATTATTCCTCCACAATGTTCACTTTAGAAAAGGAAAGCACTGCCATTTGCCAATGCTAATTTAATTTCTAAGCTTAAACTTTGTGCACAAATACCATAGTTCCTTGTCTATATATAGGTCACAACGTCGAATTATTAATGTGAATAGTATAAAAAAAATACATTTTAAATAAATATTATTAGTTACCATATTGGTTTCGATATTAAATATAAGAATTTTGCCATAGACATTTATAGCTGACATGACACCAGTCTGAGAACAGTTTTAAGATTAACTTTATCCTACTTGTTTTATGAAAGATAGCATACCTGATAAATACGCATACTTCACTGATATTAGATAAGGTATGGTGATGAAAAATATTGAGTGCGAGAGTAGGTACAGATCAATGTTTTTAAACAGATTTGCTTGTATTTGTATGCTTAAATGTCGTGCGACATTTTGGATTATCTTTTTTTTTTAGTCTCTGGTTTCGTCTATTAGGAGAACCCATTCTACTAGTTGCTACTTAACCGGCAAAGCAATGCCGCCAAGCGATTTAGCGGTCCCATGGAACTATTATAGCATGGAAGCAGAGAAGACCTACAAATTCGTACGCCATAATTGTCCATGTAGGCACTACAAACACACTATAGATAAAATACACTAAGACACCAACCGGGTCAACAAAAACCAACCATATGACTGGACATTTAAGGTTCAGTTTGTAATAAATGTGCGACACGTACGACGTTTTGCAACTCACCCGCGGAACATTAATTTTTACCGGATTACATCGATGTAAGAATAATTCCGAAGTGGAGTGGCAATTTTTTATATAATTATTGACACACAATAATAATTATTGTAAATTAAAATTTGTCTTTATAATAATATCTTTTTATTTTGTCTTAACATAATTAATAAAATTACAGTCCTTAAAGACTGTAATTTTATTAATAGGTACTGAACGTGTTGTACCGATTTTTTTCATTGAGTCAAATAGAAAAGACAATTAATGTTTGATAGTTCGATCCTTTTTGCATTACTACGTCTAAATGTTTAATAACAAAAAATCGTTAAAAAAACAATAAAAAAAAAACAATAAACTACCTACTCCATTTACATTCTTGAATCAATGTTGCTCAGACGTGCCTATCGCGTTCTCTTCCTCGCGCAGTATGTGTGACTGTGATAGCTGCGCCGCAGAAATATTGTTATTTTCATGACAAATTAATAAAATTAAGCAACATTTCGTGATTATATTGTTAATGTAGTGGAATATAAATGTAAACAAAATATTTTCTTATCGAAAGTATGATATTCCATCTTGTTTTTTGATATAATTTGGACTGTTTTTAAATTTTTTTACGGAGCACCAAGGCATGCTTTCGGTTTGTGAAATAACGCGCGACTGAGCTAACTTGCTACTATTAGTAGCAGTTAAACCGTGCCGTTTTTGACGCGTTGATGGTGAATCTAAGGAAACATAACATCGTTGAGCGGTCCAGTAGAATACCGCTTAAAAGTATCCTCTAATGTTTCGTCAGTTTCATTGTTGAGATTGGAACTTCGGAGTCCCTTCTTAAGTAAAAAACCTGCTATTTTAAAAATGATTGCTAGATCACAATCACCTTTGATTGGCTGGTAGTGGTACTCCCTCGCTATTAAAAATGTTAAAATGCATTGATGGAGCAAAAAATACATAATCGTCATCATGAGCAACCCATTAACGGCTCACTACTGAGTGCAGGTCTCCTCTCGAGGAAGGGTTATAGGCCATAGTCTACCACACTGGCCCAATGCGAATTGGTAGACTTCACACACCTTTAAGAACATTATGGAGAACAGACTAGGTGTGCAGGTTTCCTCACAATGTTTTCCTTCACCGTTGAAGCATGTGATATTTAAATGCTTAAACACACATAACTCCAAAAAGGCAGAGGTGCATGCCCAGGTTCGAACCTGTGACCCACAGAATAGGAAACCACTGTCCTAACCACTAGGCTATTACATTACATTCAGCAAATTAGAGGTAATTGTGATGGTCACATTGAGGCAATCATTTTTAGCCAATCCTACAGCAGGTAAGCCCACTTCCAACTTAGGACGCATCTTTATTCCTTACTTAATGCCAGGCAATCTCACTTAATGCCAGGCAATCAGCAATTATTTATTATTAAGGGCTAACTCTTTTTTTCACTGTGTACATCATGCGATCAGTCAGCAGACTATGAGCAGATTCGTTTTGGGAATTAGTTTCGTTTGGAGACAACTTCTCCAGCAGAAAGAACTCTGTGTCCTATGAAGCCACACTATCCAGATGCTCTCTTTAAGCGGCATATCGCTTCTGACATTGTCAACTGTACTGCTAGGTCATTTGGATGACCAGACAGCCTTGCCTTGTAAGTACAGTTGAAGTTTTTAATTTCTTGCTTCATTGTGTTCACATCTAGGTGTTCATGAAGTTCTGATGTCTGTAGGAACCATGGCATGTTGGAAACTTGTTTTAAAATATAATTTTGCGATCTTTGGATGATTTCAATGCTGGAATCGCATGCTGATCCTCAGAGCTGTATTCCACATGTCCATATTGGCTTTATAGCTGTCTTATACAAAGCTATCTTATACTATTAGAAAAAAACTTTATACCTGTCAGCCAAAGCCTTGGAGAGCATTTCTTTCCTCTTCTTGTTCTGCTCTTCCATCAGCTTCTGTTGTATCTGAAGCTGTTCTAACTTAACCCTGTGTGATGCCAGGTCATCCTCTGTGTAGTTCTCTACACATCTCACTACATCTGGAGTTATGTTTGTGCTACTCTTTCTGCTTGAATCATCTTCTAGTTTATAATCTATTCCTGCATCCATTTTTGTGTCTATTGCATTATTTATGGTGTCATTCGGTTCAACAGGAACATTCTCCTCTGGCATACCTGCAGGTTGGTAAAAAATCTACAGTAATACTAGCTGACCCAGCGAACTTCGTACCGCCACTACTTATAAATGAAAAATTAGTTAAATAAACATTTTCCAGTGGACCAAATTGTGATAGATTCACAATTTGGTCCATCCTCGAATCCCCTAGAACTCACAAAAATTTTCATCAAAATCGGTCCAGCCGTCTAGGAGGAGTTCAGTGACATACACACGCAACCAAAAAATATATATATTAAGATTATAAAAATTTGAAGCCTCAATAGCCCACCGGTTAAAGGTGCGGACTGAAAACTTAAAGGTTCCCACTTGTTGCACTATTGTCGTACCCACTCCTAGCACAAGCTTTCTGCTTATTTGGAGGGAATAGTAGGATATCCTCCTCAGCTTGATTGGTATTTTTAAAAAAATGCATAATTGTTGACTATTGTTTGTTAATATTTCTGGAATAATTGTGACATTCGGCACAAAGAGAACATATATGGAGATTTTACTCCAAAAAATCAAAGGGTTCCCATAAGATTTACAAAAACCTAAAACCACACAACTAATAATTAAAAAAGACACTTTTATACACACCCAACATAAAAATATGTCTTAAATATATATGCATGGACCTAAAACAATTAATAGACATCTTAGTGTAGGTCATTTTTATAATATTTCTTACCATTTTCAACTTCTTTCCCGCTTTGATGCTCATCACTTTCAAGTGAGTTTTGTTTTAAACTAAGCTTGCATTTGTCGAAAGCTGCATTTATTGTATCTTCAGTATTTTGTTTCTGTAATATTGGCAATTTGTATTGCGGTAATTGCTTTTTGGGTCTGGCACCAATTTTGTCTATTTTCCGAGCATTTATCAGTTTTTGTGGTGGTGCTAGAATTAAAAGAAATATTATCCTTAGTAAGTACTTGAGGTATATATAATAATTTTTTCAAAGTAGGTATATTATATGAGATTTTGTTTAACTAATAAATAAAACCTCAATCATCTCAAAAGCTATTCTAATAAAAATTCAATCTTAGTACACTGTACAACACTTATACTATTCAAAACAAATGTAATTTTTTTCACATATTAGGTGTTGTATATATTATTATCATTACTTTACATAAAAAAATGTCTTTTATCACACTAAAAAACACTAACTAAAAATTCTAATAATATATTATTATACATAAACTCGCCGGCATATTTAGCGGCACATAAAAAAAAGGTCCATAATTAAAAAAATATGGTTTTATTTTAAAATCTACTTACTACACTTCTTTTGTTATTTAAAGTTTCATTTGTTTTACTTAAAATGAGATCACATTAAGAACAGATTTTGCGAGTAAAGGCTATTTGTGAAAAATTGTAAAAAATTGTAAAACACAAACAAAAACATTTTTGAACTTTTCATGTAACCGGGAAAAGTGAAATTTAATATTAAAATAACAATTAATTAAATTAGAAAAATGGTGATTAATATCGCGTATTTTCTCCACGTGCTCTTATTAAAGTTTCTACCCGTCTAGGCATACTGAGAATGATGTTATCGATGGTCTCCTGGGATAGTCTCCGCCATTCCTCAACTATGGCGATTCGCAGTTCTCCCACGTTGGCAGGAGCTGGAATTCTGGACTTAACTTTTCTTTTCAGCAAGTCCCAAATGTGCTCTATTGGGTTCATATCCGGTGATCTCGCCGGCCACTCCATAACAGTGATATTCACATCATTAAGATAAGCTTGAGTTACCCGAGCGGTATGCGGCCGAGCATTATCCTGCATAAAAACAAAATCGTCACCGATATATGGGGCAAACGGTACGACATTTTCTTCTAAAACTTCTCTGATATAGCGGTCTGCAGTCAGACTCCCTCTGTCAATCACTACCAAGTCTGTGCGAGCTCCCAAACAAATGCCCGCCCAAACCATTATTGATCCACCACCGTATGCAACTGCAGTTTCAAGATTTGTCTGAATGTATCGTTCTCCTTTGCGTCTGTATATTCTTTGCCTGCCGTCAATTTGATTTAAGAGAATTCTGCACTCATCACCAAACAATACCTTACTCCATTGGTCCGCGTTCCAAAGTCGATGTTCCTGAGCAAAAGTTAACCTGTTTCTACGATGATTTACCTCGAGCCTTGGAGCCTTGGCGGGCACAAATGAACCCAAACCAGCTTCTTCGAGCCTTCTTCGTACCGTACGCTCACTTACGGTTACACCCCGCACTGCTTCTAACTCATGTTGGGCTTGGACGGCCGTCAAACGGGGGTTCCTACGTACACAAAGCCGAATGAAACGATCATCCCTACTCAAAGTGCGTCTTTTTCTGCCTTCTCCTGCTCTTCTCACATAAGTACCGGTCTCCCTGAACCGTTGGATACTGCGATGGATCGTTGAAACTGGTCGACGAAGATCTCTGGATATCACTCTGTAGGTTTGACCATTTCTTCGCATTTCGAGTGCCCTGGCAATCTCTGTTGGGGCTAAGTCAGGCATAATTCAGTCATCAACTCCAGAAAGATACGGGATTAAAAAAATCTAACAAAAAACAGTATTTCAATGAAATTTTAAATCAAACTCAGAAGGAAGAAATACTCGAAGTTCGCTCCAGATAAAGTGTATTTGAATAAAATTAAAACAATTGCATAAAATGTGATGTTCAGTTGTTTTCTTAGTTTGAAAATATTTCTTTTTAAATTAAATGACGTATAAACCAGCAAGCAACCTTATATGATACTGATATCAAACCTTTTTTTTATGTTCCGCTAAATATGCCGGTGTGTGTATTATAAGCAGTGATAGCCTAGTGGTTAGGACTGTGGTCTCCTATTCGGACGGTCTCAGGTTCGATCCCGGATACGCACCTCTGACTTTTCGGAGTCAAGTGCATTTAAGCAATTAAATATCACTTGCTTCAACAGTGAAGGAAAACATCGTGAGGAAACCTGCACATCTGAGAGTTCTTTATAATGTTCTCGAAGATGTGTCAAGTCCGCCAATTTGCATTGGGCCAGCGTGGTGGACTATGGCCTATAGCCCTTCTCTTAAAGGAGACCTGCGCTCAGTAGTGTGCCGTTGATGGGTTGTTATTGATGATGATGATACATATTATATAGCGCACACTATTTTTTTATCTCAAAACAGTTTCCTGTGCAAGACTCAGCATGACATAATTAGATATCCATATTATTATACCCATTATAATTATGATGAGATCATAGATTCTGTAAAATTATCCAATAGCACTACAAAATAATATAAGTATAGGTAAGGTTTATATGAGCAGTAATAAAAGGTTCCTTGTGGTGATAAATATTTAAATGTCACTAGCTTTTGCCCCTGACTTCATCTGTGTGAAGTTTAGTTTTAAAGGGAACCCTCTATTTTTCTGGGATAAAAGAAAGGCTCTCACTCTTCACACTTCCTCTGGTCACCCACATAATATATTTTAATTTTTAATACAATAACTATATTACTAGTGGTTCGCCCCGAACTGAGACCTCGCGGTATCCCATAATTCCCAGGTAGTTTTAACTATATTATTATATTATATTGTAATTAAAACGCGCCAAATCTGATGACGTCAATCGTCATCTGCTTTTGTGGATGGGATGCGTATTTACAATATTAAAGACAGCGCCATCTATTAACAGTATAGTGAAGTTTTGTTAAAAACATTGATGCCCATTAAAACTTAAATAATTTCGTTTCTTTATAATATTTATCTAATCTTAGTATTTGTTGTTCAAGTACAGAATATAACTCAAATTATGTGTAAGTTTCAATTTTTAAAATAAAGTGGTTTTAGAGATCTAGCCTCGAATAAAATCTCCACTTTGAAAGCCCCCCATTTCGTCAATTTTAGGAAAAAAAATAAAAAAAAAATACTTTTGTACTCTGTTCTAAATTATCTTTAAAATGAGGTACTGCAACCCTATGAAATGCAAAAAATTTTATTTTACTTCGCATTCGCTTCTATGAGAGCCCCCCTGAAATAAAGATTTTTATAACTTTTTAAGCCATTTTCGGCTGGAGGCCATCGGTTTACATATCATATCTAAAATTGAAGTAATTACGTTCAGTAATTCAGAAGTTATAAGGCTCTGACAGACGGACGGACGGACGGACGGACAAGTGCAAATCGCTCTAGTAAACTCAGAGACCTTCGCTTCGCTCGGTCGATAACCTCAATAGCTCTTGTTCCTACAATGATAATGATAAATTGAAATATAGTTTTGATTTAAATCTGTGGGTGGTATTGTAGCATACTCTCTTACTCCTATTAGTACACTTATCAGATATGGAAGGATAAATCTTCATCTCTATTTAAAAAAAAACAAGTTGTGTGAGTTAAATCATTTATAACTCAAGAACAGCTAGACAGTTTTTGATAATGTTTGTTTCATTGTATTTGTAACCACCCCAAATAGCAGAATGACAATATTAAAACATCGGAAAATTCACGAAAAATATGAAGAAAATTAATTTTCTCATAGATTTTGAATGGAACAGCTTTTTTTATATCTCAACAACGGATTGACTGCTTTCAATGAATTTTGATAAGTATGTATAGTTATAGTTGAGGGCAAGGAGTGATTTTTTACCCGGGAACAAAATACTGCTTTTGTTCCTGGGTAAAAAGACACTCACGCGGTCGAAGTCGCGGGCAAAAGCTAGTTTGCATTGATAAAACTTGCCTACTTGATAGAAACAAATAAAAAACAAACGTGAGTTTTTATTCATTCTTTCAAGTAGGTAATGTGAAACCATGGGAAATATATTAGATAATGGGCGTGTGAATTAAATTTACCGCTGCTTGGACTTAATTCAGACGATTTAATCCGCTTCAAATCTTCTTCGCTGAAACCGGTAAACGTGGACATTGCTCCTCATGCAATTCTATTTTTTTATTGGTACTTATACAATTCCTTTAAAAATGTTTGTAAGGCTACACTAACCATAATAACACAGGAGACATTAAATTAAGAACCGAAAACATAACATTAACATGAATACGTGTAAAAAATTGCAATTGCTTGGATTGGATTTGGTTTTACTGTGTGAACTTTGACTTTGACGGCCACTTGACGGCTAAGACTTTGACGTTTGTTGCTGTGGTTTGCCATCACAGAAAAATAGTACAAAGTACTCTGTGACCATGAAGGTAGCAAATACATGGAGGTGCCTTACCTACAAAAATCGGGTGCATACCTACAGAAAAAAACTCATAAAATGGCCGCCCATTAGGGAGTGTGCTTCGAAACTATCGACATCGATAAGGAGTGAAGCGATAATCAAGCATTTATGTATACGTAGTATTTATAGGTTATAATAATTACGTAACGTACGTTTGTACTCTATCAGGTACATATTATTCGCGTGGATTTAGGTTTTTAAAGATCTTGGAATATCCAAACAGTTTCGCTGCCGTTTTGTGAAATTGAAAGAGATCACCATATATAAAAAAGTACTCATTTATAAATTATAATATGTATCAATCGTTTGTTAATTATAAACCACTATTTCTTTTCATTAAAAGAGCAACTTGCTGGCTCATAGTAGTAGAATTTCTTTCTATAAGCGGTGGTAGAGTCGAAACATGACGTGCTTAGCATGAGACAGCTATCTGCATGCCCTACATATAAATAAACAAATATAGAATACTAGTTGACCCGGCGAACTTCGTACCGCCAACTTATATTTTATATAAATAAAACAAATAAACTATCCTAATAAAAAAAACTATCCTATCTTTCAAATTGGACTAAATTACAGATAGTAACGAAGTTTGATCAAAATCACTTTAATTTAAATTTAATTTTATATCACACAATATATTATTATCACACAAGTTAAATAGTTTAGGAGTCCATCGTGGACAAATAACGTGACACGTAATTTATATATATTACTAGCTGACCCAGCGAACTTCGTACCGCTTCTTATCTATATAAATAAAACAAATAAACTATCCCAATTCAAAAACTATCCTATCTTTTAAGTTGGACCAAATTACAGATAGTTACGAAGTTTTATAAAAATCGGTTAAAATCGGTAATTGAATTGCACAGGGATTATTATTAAATCCACCTCTTGCTCTTACCGCAGAAAAGAAATGTATCACACGATCTTTTCATATTTTATGTAGAGGGATGTGTGTTATATTTATATTTTTCTCACCTCCGGGCGGAAAGCGTCAATTTTCCTCCCGCTGCGCTTAACGAAAATGTCGCTTTCCGCCTCCGTCGAGGAGAAAAATAGTATACACACCACGGGCAGTAAATAAGAAAGCCTCAGATCACATGTTTATTGACCTCGGCTTCGCCTCGGACAACAATTACATATGATCTGAGACATTTCTTATTTTACTGCCCTAGATGTGTAATGTACTATTCCACGCCTATAGCACCCATCCATTTTTTTCTTTAAGTTTTCACTAGCCGGAAACGACAGCAGAAAACACGGACATTATCATCTATTATATAGAGGTATTAGATTCTAGAATTTATTATCTATGTGAAGTATTAAAATAACCGGACAAATGATATAAATTTCAACTATAAACACCAAACTTCTTGTATTATCTGATAATATGGTGATGAGCAGTACCTAATGCATTAGAATTTATTCAAGTCGTTTAACGTCACCTATAATAATATCGACAAGTCGATACTCCATTGACACAAATCCAACACGCAACTACTTGACAGGCTGACAGCTGAAGTTCAACCAATAAGAGTGAATACATAATGTGTTGTACATAAGGCTCATAAAATGGCGGATGGCACCCGGCTTGACTAGTAGTTACTTTATATACTTCATCTCCATCTATTTCCTACCTACCATGTCTGTGACGGTTACTCTTTACTCTATGCTCTTTGTCATTGAGGTGTGGTCTTTACTCATTGGCATTCTCTTGTACCGTCTTGTACGCTCATTTTTGTTCATCATAGACCACGAACACTAGGATAGTGTTCACCTATTACAACGTGTACAACACAACAGAGATTGGTGTTCGTCTATCCTAGTGTTTGTGGTCTATGGTCTAGGAGTTAGTATTCTGGGTATACCTACATAATCATTAATCTGTGGTATAATATACAGGATGGAAAAAAATTATGGGCCTGGTATTCACTATTCTCCATTCTCTGTCTATGGTAAATTGGTAAACGTGCGTGCGACTTTTGAGAAAAATAATTTTCAAGTATTTTTATAGTTAATTTGTGAAATGGACAGATTAAGTTTTAAGGGAAACTTTTAGTTTATTAAAAATGGGTACTTATCTGAAAATAAAATTTTTGTATATAACGTTGCTAACCTTTGTTTAACAATGTATTATTTTCAGAGCAAATATTGAAAAAAGTCCACAATGTGGATCCGAACAACAGTGAGGAAGTGAAAGAGGCTCTTTCTAGTTTCTTTCAGTGCTTATCCAAGTACAAAGAACTTCATTCCCATAGATTACTCCGAGCATTACAAATCGTAATCAACCGGTAACGTAACCTAGAATTACATGCGATTTTTAATAGTTTTCATACAATTAAACCATAGAATTATCATTCCTATGATTTTTCTACTTAAATTGGAAACATTGGTCATTCGTCCGAAAACAACGCAAGTACTCCAATACTGGGCATGTAGCATTAGATCTGCCAATTTGATCTGGTTTATAGATTTGAAATCAGAATAGCCTATTGGCACCAATGCATAAACTTGTTTGTTTTACGTATATTTCTTTATCATGTACTAGCTGATGCCCGCCATTTCGTCCCCATTGATTTAGTGTTTAAAATCCCTCAGGAACTCTTTGATTTTCCGGGATAAAAGTAGCCTAGTTGTCACTCTCCAGGACCTCTCCAACTATATCCATGCAAAGAATCATGTTGATCTGTAGCTCTGTTGCAGTGTGATTGAAGGACACACCAACAAACAAACACACTCGCTTTTATAATATTAGTATGATACAATGTAATTTTGTTATTATCAACACACAAGTAAAAATTAAATAAATAAAAAAAATAACATTTCCAGGTTTCCCAAATACTGTATGTCACACAGGAATAACGCAGAGACATTCTTGATTAGTTTTCTAAGCTCACACAATTACTTGAGTGTAATAGAGGCAGCTAAATGTGAACATGCATTGCAACAGGTAAGACGTTCAGATTTTAACAAAGGATTTGTGAGATTGTCTAAAATGAATTGCAACAATGTGATAATCACAATCACGTGGTTAGTCATCAATTGGTTAGTATTCTCTCACTATTGGTTTAAATTCAGCCAATCAGAGGAGAGGAGATTGTGACACTAGCAACCAATTTTAAACAATCCCATTGTTGAACAACTTTCTATCCTACTAATATTATAAATGCAAAAGTTTGTGAGGATGTATGAATTGTATAGATGAATATTTTTTACGCAATAACTCCACAACGAATGAACCGATTTGGTTGAAATTTGGAATGGAGATAGCTCATACCCAGGACTAGCACATTGGCTACTTTTTATCCCGGAAAATTATAGAGTTCCAGCGGGAATTAAAGACCTTAATCCACGTGGACGAAGTTGCAGGCATCATCTAGTAATAAATAAATAACTCAGTAAGGCAAAAGCTTTTTCCGAAGAAAGGGATGTTGTGCTTACAACCTTCTTGTTTCCCCATTATATCTTTTATCATGACAATTGACAACACCTTAACTATCTTTCTTTACTTTATACCTTATCTATCTATTGCCCTTATATCAGCGCTTACAAGTCTAACACCTTAACTAAAAAGTGTTACCTTGGACGGCCGCAAGTTTAAGCTCCAGGTTGATTTCTTGTGGTTTTCGTACTACATGACTGTATGATCTTATTCCGAGATCTACAGATCATACTCTGGCTCTGCTCTAGACTCAAAATAGATTTAAAATAAGACAACTCAGTCTTGAGTCTTAAAGCTATTACCTTGATCGTATTCATATTCAATGACATTAGAGTCAAATTGAAAATATAATCCTTTATTGTATTGATTTAAAAAGTCACAAATTCAGTACAACCGATTTTAACATGGAGCTTTATGGAATGTATCGTACATACTTAAATGTATAAGAATGCATACACGAAATTGAGCTCTAATTCAATAGTGTTATGGTTTATTTTACTTTGACGCTAATGTCATTGAATACGATTACAATCAATTTAGAAAATGTCACCTCAGATGTCACAGACACAGAGCCTGCTGTGATTGTTAGGTTTTCAGTCATAATGTGTGATATTGCAGTATGCATCACCATATTCCATAGTTTGCATAGAAGAAATGATCGAAAACATGTTTAAATATTGTTCTTAGGTTCGACCAACTCAAGAGAAATCTGCAACACCTAAAACAAGTTGGAGGGATCAGATGAATGATCTCTGCAATGCTGTGCACACACTTATTGGATCTATTTACACAGATGCAGTGGAAGTTTATAGGAATAATTCCAAGGTAATTCTTGGAAATACTTCAGGTGTATAGTTCTTTGAATGATTTTTATTTTTTAATTATTATCATAAATCAATGACTTAATTGATCTAAAAAGCACATTTCCACTTTGATGGATAGGTACAGTTTCTGATTTAATTTTGAGTTTGCGATTCAAAATAGTAACACAGATTTTTTAATTTCCCTTCTAAAAACTTAATACCACAGGCATTGCAAAGGTAATCAAATTACCATATTACTACTGGTAGTAAGATTGGCAGTAACATGGGCAATAAATGTTATAGAGGGATACAAATCTGGCTGGTTCTGCCACTTTTGATAACATGACTGAATATCTCTTTACAGCCTCAGAAACCTACATCTACTCCCATGTCAACAGCGTTGGTTGATATAGCAAGGAAATTGGGAAATACAAAAGACATACATTCACTATTACGGTTGAGACTTAAGAATGTACTAGTGTTCATACAGGCCATGTTGGTGTGAGTTGAAATCCTTACTAATATTATAGACTAGCTGATGTCCGCGACTTCGTCCGCATGGATTTAGTTTTTAAAAATCCCGCGGGAGCTCTTTCACTATCCGATATAAAAAGTAGTTCTCCCAGTCTGAGGAACCACTACTACATCCATTACTATACTATACCCATGCAAAAAATCGCATCAATCCGCTGTTCTGTTGCGACGTGATTGAAGGACAAACCAATAAACAAACACAATTTCGCATTTATAATATCAGTAATGCTTTATTATAACACTTTTTATAATTGTCAAATTTTTTACCATACTTAACAAACCATACTTACAAAGACAAAATTACGTTTAGCTGTCATTTACGTTTTGTTATTCCACTGTCATTTGCGTTTTGTTATTCCATGTCAGATGCGTTTTTCTTATACCACATTTTATAGTGACATGACGGAAACGCGGTCTAACGGGATAAAAAGTATCCTATGTCCGTCTCCTGGTTCTATGCTACCTCTCCACCAATTTTCAGCCAAATCGGTTCATCCGTTCTTGAGTTATAAATAGTAGTGTAATTAACACCACTTTCTTTTATATATATAGATGTGAAAGTGAGTTCGTTTATTTGGCCTTCAATTCGTTCAACAAACAACGGATTGACCTGATTCTTTTCATTTGTATAGTGGAGAAAGTATAATAGCTACCTTTTATCTCAGAAAAAATATAAAGGATTCCCCATGGGATTCTTAAAACCTCCCCCCACAGAAATGATGATAAGGGTAAAAGCTATTTTATTTATATAACAAATCAATACTTACTAATATTATAAATGCGAAAGTGTGTTTGTTTGTTGGTTTGTCCTTCAATCACGCCGCAACAGTATAGTTGTTTATACTGTTGCGGCTGTATAGTTGAGGAAGAGTGACATAGGCTTATTTTTATCCTGAAAAATCAAAGAGTTCCCGAGGGATTTTAATAACTAAATCCACGCGTATGAAGTAGACAAGCTAGTACTGAATAATTTTAAATAGTTCATTCAAATTATCTTTAAATTATTACATTCACAATACTTATTGCTTTATAATTTTTTAAACACAAAAGTGGCTGGAACGTAGTGTTGCTTACATCAAATTTTTTGCTAAAACTGATTTTCGAAATTTTTAGGGAAGTTTACCCCGTCGCAATACCAGTGCAACCCCAAACAATACTAGATGTCATAGTTCGATTACTGAGCGTGACCAGTGGAACGAAACAGTATGATAAGGATATTTGTAGTATAAAGATACAGGCATTGAGAACACTAGACGCCCTTATTACATGGTAAGCTGTATAAAGTTGTAAGGTCCTCTATCAAGTAATATTTTTTGTTAATTTAACTGCAAATGCAATAAACTCTATTCAATACGCTGTTGTTATACACGGGTGTTACACTCCAAAACCTAAAGCTGGAGACTGACTTGTAGCGTTTGTTTGTAATGTACCGTTTGTTTGTGTGGGTATAGAAAAAGCAAACAAGTTGCCTTGCATGCAGTCTGTCACTCACACACTTACTGTAGTATTGAACTGAAATCGTTTGAACATGTTGTTGACTTAAGGTTGATTATTGATAGATAATAATTTAATTGTGTGAGTAAGCATGCGAGTGTTACACAGCATTGCTGCGCACGGTTTTAGCCTTTAAGCTATGTATGGACTTTTGATGTCGACTATACCATTCGAGGCGATCTTGGTACAATATGGCGACACAGAGTGACATGTAGCGTGTGTTTGTAACATATCAGTCGAGCTCTTGGCTCAAGTGTGCTCCATTGCGACTTGCTCTCGCGATGACGCGACCTGCACTGACTTGTAATGTACTGTACCTAACACTCAAAGGGAATTCGCGAAAAAATTGCGTATTACAGAGTAAAGTTACAAGTCAGTCTGATTTGAGTTACAAAAACTCGATACCTTACACCAAAATGTTATAAGTCAGTCTCCAGCTTAAGCATCATGGACACTACACAATCGCAAAGTTTTTTTATTGCTATTAGGTATGACAGGTGGTGGCAGGTATATTGTACGTTTTGTATTTTAGCAGCCTTTACTACTTTGTAGGATTGTAGCAGTATAAGTTTATTATTTTTTTGTAACTTGAGTTCATTTGAGGTAACCAGTTAAAGCAAGCATTACATTTTTCAGCCTAGGTTCGAACCTGATACCTTACTCGCCATTAGTGTTCCGACTAGTCTTGCAGACACTACGATGGACTTCAGACAATCCCACTGATGACACCAGGTAACATATATTTATTATTTAGATATTTATTATTATTATTTAGATTATTTATTATTATTATTTAGATTATTTATTATTATTTATATGTAGGTTTACCGTGGGAACTGCTTGATAGGCATGATGACAGTAACCAAGACTCAATGGAATTACCAATTTATCTCATGAAATAGGATTCGTGGATTATAAAAAACGTATTTATTTTTCTACTAGATCATGCCCGCGACTTCGTTCGCGTGGATTAAGGATTTATAAAAATAGCCTATGTTTTAATCCTGGGTATGAGCTATCTCAATTCAAAATTTCAGCCAAATCGGTTCATTCGTTGTGGAGTTATAGAGTAACAAACATCCATCCATCCATCCATCCATCCATCCATCCATCCATCCATCCATCCATCCATCCATCCATCCATCCATCCATCCATCCATCCATCCATCCATCCATCCATTCATCCATCCATCCATCCATCCTCACAAACTTTCGCATTTATAATATTAGTAGGATTTTGAGCGAGAAATTACACTTCGTTGTATCTATTCTCTTTCTATGATCGTTAACGCTTTAGAGCAAAGGCTCCCAAAATTTTTTTTATCACACCTCCCTTCTGAAAGATTAGGAGGTATGATAAAAAGCTTTGCGAACTGCTTTAGAGGAAGCGTGTATTCGTGTGCGTAAGCATTTAAGCGAGTATGTTATATATTATACGTATATATAAGCGTGTAGCGTGAATTCTATTCCGTGGAGCGAAGGAGCTATCAAGAACGTTGTGTCGACTTGACTACCAATTAATCGTTTCTAAGATCGCTTCCTCTAAAGTAGGGGTTCCCAAAGTTTTTTATCACTTTCAGAAGGGAGGCGTGCTCAGAAACTTTGGGAGCCCATGCTCTAAATCGTTAACGATCATAAAAAGAGAATAGATACGACAATAAATATGTAATATGGCTAGGGGGCAGAGCAGAAATGTCACATCTATCTTCAAACTTTGGCAAACTGCTACTATTCTTACTATGAATAAACATAGAGGTGACGAAACACCAGTAACGATACCTTGAGCAGTAGTTTAGCAATGGGTTAATATGTAGGAATTTTATATGAAACAAATGAAGTTAATTAAGATATCAAATTCAAATCTTTTATTATTTCCTTTTAGTAAAGTACGCTGCACAGCATACAACAGTCTGGGCAACTGGCTAACCACACTGCACTCACATAGGCTATCCGACACCAGCACCACGTGGGAGGACGACCTAACCAACAACATCCTCACTGACATCACACCCGTGAAGAAAGTCGTACAACTCACTGTAAGTTACTTGTATTCAGGACTATAGCATTTCCACAGAGATACCTTTTTTTATTCAATGATAAAATAGTCCTCAACTGCGATCTCACCTGATGGTAAGTGACGATGTAGTCTAAGATTGTAGCGGGCTAACTTGGAAGAGGTGAGGTGTACATACAACACATACGCCTAATCGGTTTCTACACGCCATCGTGCCAGAACGCTTGACGGTAGAGTGGTAAATAGCCACAGCCAATGCCTCCTACCAGACCAGACCGGAGACAATTCAGAAATTAGAAAATCGCAAATTGCCCCCGCCGGGAATCCTCACAGTTATAAGACCACAGCGCTCACCACTGAGCCAGTGAGGTTGTCAACCAACCTTAAGGTGGATTATACGGGTCTGCCCGCGAAATTCAAATATAATTTGGTTTTTCGCAATTTGAAAACTAATACGACAAAGTAGGCTTATGGCATTCTAATTGCGCCAATGGCAGTATCATCTTCACAGGTTTATATAAAAATCTTTACTTGAAAGTGTCCAGTTTATGAAATTAGTCAGAATATCGACTAATAATTTGTGAGTAACTCACGTCCAACTCGAACTTATGAACAGTCTTTAGCAAACTATATTAACTATTGCGAAACTTAACTATAGCGAAACTATATATAAGTATATGGAAATAATAATTTCTAAAGAGACATTTGACTTATCGTTGTAACCATTTCGTTCTGCTGTTTGGTTTCGCAGCAGAGAAGAATTTAAGGCTTTATAGAAATATTTGTCTTTTTTTGTACACATATAAATTATAAATATAAAAAAGTTCTATTAATGGAGTAAGCCTTAATATAGTTTTGATGAATAAATTATTCTTATTCTTATTAACTATTTCTCTTTTCACTCAGATGGGTCCCCAACCAACGCGAAATCTCAGCAAGAAAGCCAAAAGGAAACTAGCGACCACTCAACTGCAAGAAAGCACCCTGGCTGCGTACGCGCCCGGTGAAAACAACAAAATATCTGTGTAAGACTTATTTTTCATTTGATGACCTAACCTGCTGAGAAGTGACAATTGTCAAATAATTCACGTTTAAAATTGAATACAAGTTTTTGTAGTGATAAAGATGTAATTTAAAAGATAATAGTCCTGTAATTTATTGAAATTAGTTTAAATATTTGACTCTTTTGACAGCTAGGGCATGCCATCTTGAGCGCCATCTTGAATTATTGGTATTTATACTCTGTGCTGTAGGATGGTGCGGGCGACAAGCAACAGAACGTAACTCATTTTGTACCATATTATTGAAGTGATAAGGTTCAAATAACGAAAACTGATTTTCTGAAAAAGGTGTGTATTTAAATGTTATGATTACAACAGTATGGCACAAATTGAGTGACGCACCATGCTATACCGCACAGAGTATAAATACGGCTATATTGACGTTACGAATTCAGTCTACCAGAAAGCTCTACCTATCTATCATTTGATGAAGGTGATGGCATTTCATGTGTAATATTGATTATTGAGTAGTAATTTTCTTTTTATGACTCCAGGTCCGAAGAAGTAAACAGTGAGATTTCAAAAGCGGCCCTACAATGTGCTGAAATATTCCTCATAGTTTGTGGTAGATTCCTTAAACCGACTACACATAAGGTAACCTATGCGCATAACAATCTAGTATCTATAATAGTTTGTTATTTATAATGTAAGACATTTTGTTAGAGTCCAATTTTATTTATTGAATTGTCTACAATTCAATAAATAAAATGTAAATTTTTGATGTTTAAAGTTAATTTTGCATGATTCAAATATCAAAACAATTAAAATATCTCATTACATTCGGTACAACCTTTTTTTTTACTTTTGACTGCTCAAGTTGACGCATCAAGTGATGTCTTAATGCGTCACCGATTCGATTTATTATATCAATCTACTTTATTTCTGAAGGAGTTTTAATCGATGTAACACAATTACATACGCTCTATGGTAAATGTATTTACGGGCAAAATTAATCTGTGGCGACGCCATTTTATTGTCACGGGTAAAAAAACAGCGTCCATGAAGTATTTGCATTTTTGTCTATAGTTGGCTGGTTCTCTGCCAATTATCATAGAACTTCATAGGCGTAATTATGTCAAAAGTAAAATAAATCGTTGTATGGAATATAAATGGCTTATTTTTAAAGTATAATAAAAAATATCCAATTCGCAGCTTTTCCAAGAATGCTTAGTTCGGGAATGTTACAACTACCCTACTTACAATGACGAGCATCTGTTCGGCTTGCTGCGAGTCCTGGAGGCTACGCGCAAAACAACACCAAACAGTGTACCCCCCACCACACAGTACTGCTTACATCTGTACAGCTTACTGCACAACAGTGGACGCGCTGAGGTGAGCACTGTACTTTACTGTCTCCATGATGCCCACTCCACTCCCAACTTCTTCTTCTTTGTCAACCGATAGACGTCAACTGCTGGACAAAGGTCTCTTACATAGACTTTCACAGGTCTCGGTCTTGTGCCGCCTGAATCCAGCGGCTCCCTGCGACACGTTTGATGTCGTCGGTCCACCTAAACTAGCGGCACGCTATGATGGCCGGTTTGACACATTACAATAGTGATGTGGAATGTCAATTTATTCTCGAACAAAAAACAATTAAGTTTTGTTTTTGTACCTGATTAAATAGGTTTAATAAAACAAAAATGTATATGTTTATTTAATTTATTTGAACGAACTGAATATTTGAATGAAAATGAATATACATACTTTATATGCACACAAGAAACATATGAATACAAAAGATACCAAAAAAGGTGCCACAAAAGGCCATAATTAATCAGATTCGTCCATACTACTATTTTCACTGTCGTCACTGCTATCATCACCTACATTAATAATTATATGTTCGTTTTCTATAATATTATCTATTTTCACATCTCTTTCATAATCTTCCCTTATTAATTTAACAGTTCTATTCACAACCTTTTCCCAGTCTCCTTTAGTCACATGTTCACAAGCTTCTTCTAATAATTTTAGCATTTTTTTTGTGGTAAATGGGGGTTCTGTATTGTGTCTTGCAGCATATCCCTTAATTTGAGCCCACACCAACTCAATCGCATTATACTCACAATGGTAAGGCGGTAACCGTATAACTCTGTGCCCATGTTCTAATGCTATTTCGTCAATGACGTATCGGATCTTGGTTGGTTTGTTTTCTTTTAAAAGACGTACTAATTCCGCTTTTAACATATTCATGTTTGCATCTACGCCATTTTTACGAAGCCATGCGACGATATCAGCTTTCTTTTGGGATTGGGCAGGTGGCTTGTCAATTTGCATCGAGTGGTATGGGGCGTTGTCCATAATTATAATAGACTAGTAGGGTGCGTGGGTGCGCGGCCCGCAAGCGGACCGCGGTTTTTCTACTCGGCAAGTAGACTTTTAGGTCTTGATCATTTTCTATCAAAAAACCACTCTTCCATCTTTTATACTGTCCGAGATAGACCGTGACAAAATTTGTATGGCCGCCATCTTGAATCCGCCATTTTGAATTTTTTTTCAGCTCACTGCCAAATGGATGAGGTTTCGAGTATTTTTTGTTTGAGCACCTCCCAGCTATGTTCAATACCCTGGCCGTGCTCCTCACCCACCTTCCAAACCCTCGATCATCATATCTCATCATTTGTCAGAATGAGAATTCTTCTATAAAAACAAAATTTGAAAAGGAACCGTATCAAAGTCTTGCATAGTTCTCAGCTTCTAGCCTCTTCAATATTCGCCATATATTTTGTATAGAAAAAATAAATTCCGCCATCTTGAATTTTTTTCTGTTCATCAAGTAGACCTTCGGGTCCTGATCATCTTTTGCCAAAGAAGCACTCTTGCATCTTTTATACTCTCCGAGATAGACGCCGACGAAATTTGTATGGCCGCCATCTTTTTTCCGCCATTTTGAATTTTTTTTCAACTCGCTGCCAATTGGATGAAGTTTCGAGTGACATTTGTTCGAGCACACCCCACCTATCTTCCATACCCTGGCCGTGCTCTTCACCCGTCTCCGAAATCCTCAATCATCAGCTCTCTCCATATTTTTCCTCTGAATGAATTTTTGACCTCTATACGAAACAATAGGCGAAAAAAAAATTTTTCATACAAAATTTTTCAGGAGAGGTGATCAATGAGTCAGTGAATCAGCACGAGCAGCTATATATATATTAATGGTTCAGGGAGGCTACACAACATTGAGGTAAACCATTCAGTAAACTTTTCTCCATTCATGTCTTCATGATAGTCTCCAGTGGTTTTTGACGCAAAAGCCATGAGAGAACCTTCGACAAACCCGTTGATGGTTCCGGCGTGACAAATTATAAGTCGCGATCCTTTTCCTACAGGAACTTTGGAAGTAGATGCTGCTGTGTCATCGTTCCAAGAACGGCCTACAGTATGGTTAGCATTAAGCCATGTTTCATCCAAGAACACAACATTTTGCCAATTTTTGATTTCTTTCACTTGCCGTAAAAAAGTATACCTTGCCATCGCTATATCAAATCTTTCCATCAATATTTTGCGTTTGTTACATTTTTTGTATCGAAATCCAATGGTCTTCAAAATCTTCGTTAAAGAACTTTCCCCACCGAAGAATAATCCAGCTTCCTTCAGTGAATGCACCAACTTTTTTCTTGTTGGATACTCCTTCTGTAAATAGTAGCCGTAAACATGTCTTCGGATAGCATCGGCATCAAAGCTATCGATGCCTACGACTGGTTTTGCTCGTTTTCTCTTTTTTGGTGTGTGAAGTTTATTTTCTTCTGTGCCAGTCTCGCCATATTTTTTTTTAGTTATCCGTCTAACAGTTCGTTGTCCAATATTAAGCGCATCAGCTACGCGTTCAACCACTGACGTTATAGGTAAAATTGGCCCTCCATTTTGAGCTTCACGATCGAAATAGTTACGAAGGCGTATTACGAACTCACGTGTCTGACTATTTAGAACAGTTCTCTGCGTACGTTCGGTCATATCGACGAAATCCACAACAAAGGGCTTGAACAGAGTCCAAATTAACGAGCAAGGGTCAACAGTAATGCAGTATCAATATTTGAAATCCAAAGCCAGGTCAAAACTATATCACAATCGCATTGCACTGACAGTTTATACTTTTCGAAGCAACGTCAATTCGAAACTGCTTTGTTTTGCATTGAGCATTGACGCGAGTTTGCCGGAGGTAGTAGTTGTGCTAGCCAGCGATCCTATGTGACGATCGTATTAGATTCCATTTTTAAAAATTTTCAATTTAGAAAACCAAATGCCGAGTTGTGGTATGTATGAAACCTTATGTACCTTTTGTATGAAACAGCTGATATTTTTTTGCGATTTCAGAGGTTTGTCCACATAGTGAAAATTGTTCATATTCACAAGTACATTCACCCCTTAAATGGTGCAAACTGATTTTTCTACACTTGTATACATTTTAGAAATCAATTTAATAAATAAATTTTGAGTCCTAAACCTAAAACTACATTCGATAAAATTTATGAATCTCTGCACATCACTATCGTCAATAAAGTAATACAATTATTTCCTTCAAAGTCGTTATCAATTAATACGGAACTTCATGAGCGGACAAACGTCATACCGGCCATCATAGCGTGCCCCTAGTGTAGTGAGGGATCTGCCAACACTGCGCTTCCCGGTGCGGGATCGCCACTCCAGCACCTTGGGACCCCAACGACCATCAGCTCTTCGAACTATGTGCCCCGCCCATTTGCACTTCAGTTTCGCGAAGAACTGAGGAAATTCTTTGATCTTTGAAAAAATAGCAATTTGTCCCACAACTAAATAATCCACAAAGAATATTGAAATGTTACCAATAGTACTTACCCCATACTGCCTTCATTTTTACCAGCGTATATTTAACTTGCAATGTATGTATGTATGTATGTTAAGGTCAAATCTTGCAAGATGATAAACCCCTTCAAGTTTCTTGCTCGTTGGATTAATCAAATGAGAGATCTTGACAAGTATTCTGATCCTAGATGATATTCAGGGATGATGAAGCTGGAAGGTGGTTTTAGGAACTCTGTAATAAAACGCGATGTTAGCCTCCTGATTTTGGGCTCGTTTGATTCGTCTTGACAAGTACTATAAATCTAGATGATATCCAGGGCCTAATGATGTAGCTACTAAAAGCTTGTATTTAAAAAATATATTTTTTAATTTACATTTGTTAGATATCGAAGTTCTGCTCTCAAGCGTTGCTGGACATAAGGCTGCATCTACACTGTTCTCCTCCGTCGCTCAACTTTGCTCTCGAGGTGCCGCCCGATACTGCAAAAACAATCAACAAGAGGAAAAAGGTTTCAGACAAAAATCGAGCTATGTTGGAATCTCTGCTAGGGGCTAATAAGTGAGTATTTTTAAAATCAAATTTAAACCCTGTCCAACCGTTTATTTTCTTTTTGACAGCTCGCATAGTGAGAGTTAGTGAGACTGAGGTGTCAAAAAGAAAATAAACGGTTGGACAGGGTATAGAAAATAGAAACTGAAAGTTGCCGACTTTAAGAATTTGCAGACGATGCATGTAATTGTTTCTTATAAAACAATAAGAGTACTATAAAATATAGGATTACCAACTATATGAAATGAAAAAGAAATTTATGGCTGAGTTAAAACATGCTTGTTTACTTTTTATTTTTATTGCTTTTCTTTTCTTTGTCTTTTGAACTTTAGCGAAGCAAGTCTTTTATCGTCGATTGTTAGAATGAGTCTTTACTCTTGTAAAGACTCATTCTAACAATCGACTAACCTGTACAAGTTGAATAAAATTTACCTAACTCGAAATTCTTCTTAAGTCGAAAACTCTATAACTCGAATTTTTGACGTCTCCTTGAAGTTCGACTTAATGAGGTTCTTCATTCAATAAATGTTACAAAATCATTACAAAATTAAACTTTTTCAGGGTTCCCACTGCTGACAATGATGATGATGTTATATCAATACCCGATGAGCCGTCTAGTAAGAAATCGCGTCTAATATCCGATGACACAGACCAAATAAGTCTTAGCAGCGACTCAAGTTCTGTAGAGGAAGTTTGTGACGATTCGGAATACGATAATGCAGAAGAAGTCGAGGTTGTGGTTGAAATGAATGCAATTAGCGAACAAAAAGACATTGAACCTATGATAGTAACTGAAGAGCAAGAAAATGAACTAAATAGAAAAAGTGCTGTACAAGAAAGTATGGAATCACCTAATGGAGAAGCCTTTGAAAAACTAGATAATGGGCTAAATGACGAAGAAATTACTGTACAAGACACGACTATGGAGATAATTAATCAAAAATCTGAATTAAGAGAGACGAATGAACAAATAATGAATCTAAATGGAAATAAAGAACAAAATGAAATAGCTTGTACAGAAAACATAATAACAGAGACAGAAATAGTTGTAGAAAAAGAAAATGTTCCTATTTATGAAGCCCAAACTCAATTACCTATAGATGTTTCAACTGACACAATCGAAGAAGAAAGAGCTTTATCATTAGAAATTGGTTATGACTTCCCAAGTACAGGTACAGAAAAAGTTCCAGTTTTAGAAAAAATTGATGATGAAAACCTTCCCAGTACAAATGATACTGATGATATTCAAATAACTTGCGGGCAAGTTGCCAGGAATTCACAAGATGTTGATGTAGAAAAGAAATCTTCTGACACTGAACTTAAAATTGATGAAATGCCTAGGGTTAATGGTATAGATGAAAAAATCGTAGAAAATGATGTTGCAGAAAAAGCAATTGAATCTATAGAAAATGTTAAACTTGTTGAAAATTCTACCAAAAATGATGTTACTACCGTTGAAGATATGTTAGCCGATTTTGTGGATGAAGTCAATGATGAGGCAGTAGAAGCTTAATATGTGCTCAGATCAAAGCATTTGTAATAATTATAATGACTGCTTTATTATTTTTATTATTTTATAATTATATCATTAGGTAAGTATTAAGTAAAAGTGTAGTGCGAATAATAACGCATTTATTCCATAAATAAATAAATGATTAAATTAAATTGTATTTTCTTGGGTAAAGGTGCAAAGTGCAATAAAATGGAAGGATTTATAGAACCTTTAAAAAGTAAGTGGTAACAACTCGCAGAAACTCCCAATTTTATTTAACAATAGGCTGACCGAGTTTGCAGTTTCCACCATTAGTAGGAAATACTGTTTACGGAGCATTAATGTGAATATTATTTATTTATTACGAACTTTAAGGTTCTAGAATTTGAGGACCTACTGGAGGAATAAAAATCTACAACTTGCAGTCAGCTTCTAGTTTCTTCTACTTTCTATTTATCTATGCTATCGGTCGTGTGTCGATGTATCGACAGATTTACTGCTTTTTTCGAGGCTTGATTCTGTTTTTAACATAGGTAGGTATAACAACTTTTTTTGAAGAGCTGTCGAGCCAACATTCCAGCATTTATTTTTAGCTGTTGGCAACTTATTTTGTTAAATCCTTGTGACATCTCTACCCCATGGACGTAATAAAATGCTCTACCTTCCTACTGAAGTCGTAAGTCTATAATATGTGGCACGGATTTACATACGGTAGTAAATATCATTCGTCTATGATTTACATACAACTTCGTTATTACAATAGGTAAAGGTTTGTGTATAGGTTCATGATATGTGGTCTCTACCCATGGAACGTGCATGGAACTAGGAATTACGACTATAATCTCTACCTTACTTTGGTAATTTGACACTGGCAGTTGAGTGATGACAGCTAATAACCCATGAAGGTAGCAAATACATGGAGGTGCCTTACCTACAAAAATCGGGTGCATACCTACAGAAAAAAACTCATAAAATGGCCGCCCATTAGGGAGTGTGCTTCGAAACTATCGACATCGATAAGGAGTGAAGCGATAATCAAGCATTTATGTATACGTAGTATTTATTGGTTATAATAATTACGTAACGTACGTTTGTACTCTATCAGGTACATATTATTCGCGTGGATTTAGGTTTTTAAAGATCTTGGAATATCCAAACAGTTTCGCTGCCGTTTTGTGAAATTGAAAGAGATCACCATATATAAAAAAGTACTCATTTATAAATTATAATATGTATCAATCGTTTGTTAATTATAAACCACTATTTCTTTTCATTAAAAGAGCAACTTGCTGGCTCATAGTAGTAGAATTTCTTTCTATAAGCGGTGGTAGAGTCGAAACATGACGTGCTTAGCATGAGACAGCTATCTGCACGCCCTACATATAAATAAACAAATATAGAATACTAGTAGACCCGGCGAACTTCGTACCGCCAACTTATATTTTATATAAATAAAACAAATAAACTATCCTAATCAAAAAAAAAACTATCCTATCTTTCAAATTGGACTAAATTACAGATAGTAACGAAGTTTGATCAAATCACTTTAATTTAAATTTAATTTTATATCAAACAATATATTATTATCACACAAGTTAAATAGTTTAGGAGTCCATCGTGGACAAATAACGTGACACGTAATTTATATATATTACTAGCTGACCCAGCGAACTTCGTACCGCTTCTTATCTATATAAATAAAACAAATAAACTATCCCAATTCAAAAACTATCCTATCTTTTAAGTTGGACCAAATTACAGATAGTTACGAAGTTTTATAAAAATCGGTTAAAATCGGTAATTGAATTGCACAGGGATTATTATTAAATCCACCTCTTGCTCTTACCGCAGAAAAGAAATGTATCACACGATCTTTTCATATTTTATGTAGAGGGATGTGTGTTATATTTATATTTTCCACGCCTATAGCACCCATCCATTTTTTTCTTTAAGTTTTCATTAGCCGGATACGACAGCAGAAAACACGGACATTATCATCTATTATATAGAGGTATTAGATTCTAGCATTTATTATTTATGTGAAGTATTAAAATAACCGGACAAATGATATAAATTTCAACTATAAACACCAAACTTCTTGTATTATCTGATAATATGGTGATGAGCAGTACCTAATGCATTAGAATTTATTCAAGTCGTTTAACGTCACCTATAATAATATCGACAAATCGATACTCCATTGACACAAATCCAATAACACGCAACTACTTGACAGGCTGACAGCTGAAGTTCAACCAATAAGAGTGAATACATAATGTGTTGTACATAAGGCTCATAAAATGGCGGATGGCACCCGGCTTGACTAGTAGTTACTTTATATACTTCATCTCCATCTATTTCCTACCTACCATGTAATAACCTATCCTAGTGTTCGTGGTCTATGTAATAACCTATCCGTATTGTCATGGTATAACCCATGGTAGGTAGGAAATAGATGGAGATGAAGTATATAAAGTAACTACTAGTCAAGCCGGGTGCCATCCGCCATTTTATGAGCCTTATGTACAACACATTATGTATTCACTCTTATTGGTTGAACTTCAGCTGTCAGCCTGTCAAGTAGTTGCGTGTTATTGGATTTGTGTCAATGGAGTATCGATTTGTCGATATTATTATAGGTGACGTTAAACGACTTGAATAAATTCTAATGCATTAGGTACTGCTCATCACCATATTATCAGATAATACAAGAAGTTTGGTGTTTATAGTTGAAATTTATATCATTTGTCCGGTTATTTTAATACTTCACATAAATAATAAATGCTAGAATCTAATACCTCTATATAATAGATGATAATGTCCGTGTTTTCTGCTGTCGTATCCGGCTAATGAAAACTTAAAGAAAAAAATGGATGGGTGCTATAGGCGTGGAAAATATAAATATAACACACATCCCTCTACATAAAATATGAAAAGATCGTGTGATACATTTCTTTTCTGCGGTAAGAGCAAGAGGTGGATTTAATAATAATCCCTGTGCAATTCAATTACCGATTTTAACCGATTTTTATAAAACTTCGTAACTATCTGTAATTTGGTCCAACTTAAAAGATAGGATAGTTTTTGAATTGGGATAGTTTATTTGTTTTATTTATATAGATAAGAAGCGGTACGAAGTTCGCTGGGTCAGCTAGTAATATATATAAATTACGTGTCACGTTATTTGTCCACGATGGACTCCTAAACTATTTAACTTGTGTGATAATAATATATTGTTTGATATAAAATTAAATTTAAATTAAAGTGATTTGATCAAACTTCGTTACTATCTGTAATTTAGTCCAATTTGAAAGATAGGATAGTTTTTTTTTTGATTAGGATAGTTTATTTGTTTTATTTATATAAAATATAAGTTGGCGGTACGAAGTTCGCCGGGTCTACTAGTATTCTATATTTGTTTATTTATATGTAGGGCGTGCAGATAGCTGTCTCATGCTAAGCACGTCATGTTTCGACTCTACCACCGCTTATAGAAAGAAATTCTACTACTATGAGCCAGCAAGTTGCTCTTTTAATGAAAAGAAATAGTGGTTTATAATTAACAAACGATTGATACATATTATAATTTATAAATGAGTACTTTTTTATATATGGTGATCTCTTTCAATTTCACAAAACGGCAGCGAAACTGTTTGGATATTCCAAGATCTTTAAAAACCTAAATCCACGCGAATAATATGTACCTGATAGAGTACAAACGTACGTTACGTAATTATTATAACCAATAAATACTACGTATACATAAATGCTTGATTATCGCTTCACTCCTTATCGATGTCGATAGTTTCGAAGCACACTCCCTAATGGGCGGCCATTTTATGAGTTTTTTTCTGTAGGTATGCACCCGATTTTTGTAGGTAAGGCACCTCCATGTATTTGCTACCTTCATGGTATAACCTAAACTTAATAAACAAAAACAAAAGTAATACATAACCTAAAAGAATATTTATTTTATTAATAGTTCTATCGTATTATTATAACATGGTTATAGCTATAGGATTCGAAGGAAGTGCCAACAAACTTGGTATAGGCATTGTGAAAGATGGAGAAATACTTTCAAATTGTAGACGGACTTACATCACACCGCCCGGAGAAGGTTTGTGTTTTCTTACTTTTACTACCTACTGTTCAAATATCCCTGAAGTAGAACTATACATTTCTGATTCATTACACAGAGCTCTTATTTAAATATAATCTAAATATATAAAAGGAAAAGGTGACTGAGTACTGACTGACTGATCTATCAACGCACAGCTCAAACCACAGGACGTATCTGGCTGAAATTTGGCATACAGATAGCTATTATGACGTAGGCATCCGCTAAGAAAAGGTTTTTGAAAATTCAACCCCTAAGGGGGTAACATAGGGGTTTGAAAACCGAACAACGTGATCGAAGCCGCGGCCATAAGCTCGTTTAATATATGAAGATTGAACATTGAGCTTAATCTCTACTACTATTATTAAAAGTGTGTTGCTTTGTCCTCCAATCACGCCGTAATTAATGGATTAATTAATTAATTAATTAATTAGCTATGGATCAACGTGATTTTTTGCAAGAGTACCTATTTTAGTTAGAAGACCGTGAGAGTGTCATAGGCTACTTTTTATTCCAGGCAATTAGTCATTTCCCACAGAATTTTTATGAACCCTGAAGTTGTGGGAAAAGCCTTGTATATTCTTACAAAATAGGTAAGCAAAGAGAATATAACCAGTGGGACTATTCCCATCAGAGGCTGGGGGCAGCAACGCTGAATGAGGCCCCTAGTTTAAGAAGTTGATGTAATTTTGCAAGCTTTTTATTCAGTTTACATATTATTTTGTATGTAGGTATATAAGTGTTTATATTTACTTATTTGAAATCTTGCAAGTGAAATTTAAACTCTACTAAAATAAACATGCATAGAATATGGATATGTATGAGGTAAATAAAATATGAAGGGATCGGCAAAAAAAAAACAGTAAAAGTAGTAGGTATTAGGTAGTTTTGATCAAACCACCTCTTAGACACGTAAGGCTTTAAAAATATGCTTTGTACCTACGTACAAAGCATATTTTTAAAGCTTTAAAAATATGCTTTGTACCTACGTACAAAGCATATTTTTAAAGCCTTGTTAAGGATTTGATCATGGAGCATGGAGGCATTTGGGGGCCCCCCAGAACCTGGGCCGAGGGTGGGCCACCCGTTCCGCCCCCCGTTAGTCCACCACTGCATATAACCACTTGGTAGGTCAGTAGGAAGTCTTGAGTTAGGTATTATCAGAGAGCTATCATGTTATATGAAGTTATGAATACTGGTTAGAAACAGTGGTTGTGCTGTGAAAAGTGAGGGAAACTTATTCATTTTTGTCAAAATGAATTAGTTTGATGTGTGCATACTACTAAATTGCAGGTTTTCTACCCAGAGAAACAGCAGAGCACCATCAACAAAACATACATGAGGTACTCCAAGAAGCTCTCGACCAGTCAGGCCTGAGGCCTCAAGACATAGATGTGGTGTGTTACACCAAGGGGCCTGGCATGGGGGCCCCACTGATGGTGTGCGCTATAGTCGCGCGGACCTGCGCCTTGCTGTGGAACAAGCCCATACTTGGTGTTAACCATTGTATTGGACGTATCCTTTAAAATATTTTTTATATTTAATTTTTTTTACAAGAAAATTTTAAAAAAAATTAAGTTTCAATAAAAAAAATCTTTTTAAAGTCAAATTAAAGTTGACTAATTTCCTCCTATCCCCTCCAACTAAATGGAAAGCTTGTGCTAGGAACGAACCTGCAACCTTTCAGTTTTCAGTCCGCACCTTTAACTGTTGGGCTATTGAGGCTCAAATTATAATACTGCAGTAGAATCTCAATAATCTGGGACTATTAAAAACCAGAGGGTGCTGGATTTATAGATATTATATAGAAGATTAATATCTATTTTTACCATTTCTTTATCCAAAGATTAATATCTATAATATAGATATTAATCTTTAGATCTTTAGATTACTGGATTATAGTATAGAAAAATTAGTATTAAATAAAATAAAGCATTTCTTATAGGGAATACAATGTATATTTATGTTCTACACATTTTTTTATAACCGTAACATATCTCACAATTAACTAATTACATAGTTTTAAAATAATCCTTAATTGAGATCTGTTTTTATGCAACTTGTAGTTGGTGGAGGGTGCCAGATTATTGGATGTGTCAGTCTATTGAAGTGCCGGATTAGTGTGATTCTACTTTACTAGCTTTTGCAGCATGGAGATAGATTCCTAAAAATCCCGCAGGAACCCTCTGTTTTTGTGGGATAAAAGGTAACCTATTTCACTCTCCAAGTCCTCACTATACCCATAGACAAATCATGTCAATCCATTGCTTTGTGATTAAAGGGCAAATCACACTTTCACTTTTATAATAAACTAGCGGTCGCCCGCGACTTCGTCCGCGTAGAATTTCTGATTTTCTATGAATTATAAAAAGATAAATTTTCGCGTTGCAAAAAGCCTATCGAAAAAAGTCCTACCGCTAGTAAAAACCGCGACTTCACACCCACGGATATCGCAATTTCAATGTATTGATTTTTGAAAATTTCGCTCTCTAATTTACCACTCAAGAGGTGATTTTCAAAAATAACTTATAGAGTAAGTATAGTTTTATTATTTAAATCCGTTCACGGTTCAAGTTTCCGAAAGTTTACGAAAAACCGTTTTTCATGTCTTTGACTTAAAAAACATAGGATTTTCATAGCCCCCATTTAAACCCTTTTAGGATGGATTTAATCCAACCTTTTCTTTACTGATGTCTAGACCCTAGAAAGAACCTACCTACCTTTTAAATAAAAATAAACATCATTAAAGCTTTTCCATTGAAATTTCATCCCCTATTTTACCACCCATAAGGGGATCACCCCTTATTTTGTTTTAAAGTTTCTTATTATCTAACAAAATTATAGTCTAGTCTTAAAAATTGATCTTCCAGTGTGAGAATAGTTTAAGGATTTTGAAGTTACTAGAGTGAAGTAAGCAGTGATAGCCGGTAGCCCAGTGGTTAGGACTGCAGTCTCCTATTCGGGGGGTCCCAGGTTCGTTACCGGGCACGCACCTCCACCTTTTCGGAATTAAGTGCATTTAAGCAATTAAATATCACATGCTTCAATGGTGAAGGAAAACATCGTGAGGAAACCTGCACACCAGAGAGTTCACCATAATGTTCTCAAAGGCGTGTGAAGTCTACCAATTCGCATTGGGCCAGCGTTATAGACTATGGCCTATAACCCTTCTCTGAGAGGAGACCTGCGCTCAGTAGTGAGATATTAATGGTTTGCTCACAAACACACAAAGTGATCCCCTTAACAATAAGTACAGATATAGAGATGGGCAGGCTAATAACGAAAGCCAACAATCCTACAGTGCTGTATGTGAGTGGAGGCAATACACAGATCATTGCATATTCCAGGCAGAGGTACAGGATATTTGGAGAGACCATTGACATTGCCGTTGGAAATTGTTTAGATAGGTATATACAATATATCTATATAATATATATATATATATACATATAATAAAGCTGAAGAGTTTGTTTGTTTGAAGGCGCTAATCTCAGGAACTACTGCGGACCAGTAGTTGAAAAATTCTTTCTGTGTTAGATAGCCCATTTATCGAAGATGGCTATAGGCTAAATATCATCACGCTAAGACCATAGGAGCGGAGCACCAATGAAGAATGTTTCAAAATCGGGCTTTTTTCCTTTTGAGAGCTTCCGCTGCGTGCGTTGCGTAAACGGTTAAAGTTTCGCAAAAATCATGTATTACAGAATTGTTCCCCTTTAAAAGTTCTAAAAAATTCCGCGACAGCATGTCTATCTTTTAAGAACCTTTTTTATGCTAACCGTTCTAAAATAATGCATTATTTGCGAAGGTGTTTTAAGGTGGTGAAGGTGAAGCTAAAACTATACCACGCGGACGAAGTTGCGGGCAGAAGCTAGTATTTTATAAGTGGATTTAACCTAGCAAGTTCTAACTGATATATCAAGATAGAACAGTTATCACTGCTGTGATAATAAAGATTTATGCATCATGATTCATGCCTATTTCTGGATGAGACCCATCCATATAGATTGAAAGTTGTTTATGGTGAAAATAAATATTCAATAGACTGTAAGACTGTAATAATGTACCTACAGTTCATGTGCATGTGCTTGGACGTCTAGGACTAACGTAAAATAAGTCTTATCCGAGTGTACATTTGATATTTTGACAGTATTATCAATAAAAAAACAAATAATTTAATATGCTTTTTGTTCTGATTTAGTCGTTATCCTGTCGTTTTGTATGTGGCCTGCGCACCATGCTGATTAATTTAAAATAAATAAATGAGTTTCTCCTTCCCTCGTGATTTTAGAGTTAGGTAAGTATATCATAAATATAAAAAAAAATTGAGGTGGAATTTTTTTTCAGATTTGCGCGAGTTTTAAAGTTATCAAACGCACCCAGTCCAGGCTACAATATTGAACAGATGGCAAAGAAGGGGAAAAAATATTTACACCTCCCATACTGTGTTAAAGGTGATGAATACTTTTATTACAATAAACAATTGGTTGATATTAATATTTTTTATTCAAATAATTATTAATGACTGAAATTATACGTGAGCAAAAGTTACAGCTTTTAATGTAAAACTGTTCGTGAGATGAGTCTGCAAAAAAAGCGGCTGTACTTCTGTAGCTCATTGATTCTTCAATTTTTTAAGTAAAATAATATGTATAAACAATAATTTTGTGCTCTGATATAAGAGAAAAATAGAATCAATGAACTCTATACTTCGAATATATAAAATTGTCATGGCGCGGTGTTTGTTACCAAACTCCTCCAGTGCATGTCGGGTAGGTCTGAGAATCGGCCAACATCTATTTTTCATTCCCTAAATGATAAGGGTGACCCACCCCTAAATATATTTGTTGGCGGTACGAAGTTCGCTGGGTCAGCTAGTGTTATAATAAATAACCTGAAATAGCCCAATGCCTAAAGATGCAGACTAAAAATTGAAAGTTTTTGGTTTTCAAAATGGTTCAATCCCCACCTGTTGCACCATTGTCAAACCCATTCCTAACACAGTTAAGTAAAAAAAAAGCTTTACGTTAACTTTAAGCTTACGCTTAAGCTTTACGTTTATTTGGAGGAGAGAGGGCAATATTAGTTAGGTAAGTTCAGTATGCCCGGCTGGTCACCGTGGAGGAGTAAGACCAAAACCCCCCCGTGTTCAAAACATAGAATATTACTTCAACTCTAGACATAAAAACATTAAAACACCTTAAATCACTATTTCGCTTTGCAAGAAAAACAAAAAAATAAAATAAAAAATAAAACGATTGTATTAAACGATTGTAAATTAAAAAAAAAATTAAAACAAAAAATATATACTTACTGTATTGTTTTTACTTAAATAAAAAACATGCAGCACCTTTATTTATATAATTGATAGAAACGGGGGGGAGGCCGGTACCCATTTAATGGGATCCTTATCAAGATTTAGGGCCTGTATTACCACCTTCTGATAAGTGTCGGATAGCCTAACCGTAAATTTTGCCACTTTCTTACATTATGTCAAGTGACAAAGATAAAATATGTGAATAAGCTATCCGACACTTATCAGAAGGTGGTGAAAATGGCCCTTAATGTTACAGTTTTATAAGTACATGATAATTATTAGTATACTTTGTATATTTAATTACTTAATAACACCTAGAATTTAAAAATTAAAACTAACATTATTTTAAGCGAATCTGTAAGAGATTAGCATTAGTCAGTAAGGAAATGTTCACGTAAAGATAAGGAATTAAAGGCTTAATAATAATAATAAAAAGTTCAGTATGGATGATGAAAAAATGTTTCAGGAATGGACGTCAGTTTATCGGGCATACTGTCGTACATGGAGGACAGGATAGACGAGCTCCTGAAGGATTACACTCCAGAAGACCTGTGCTACTCGCTGCAGGAGACTGTGTTCGCGATGCTGGTGGAAATCACCGAGCGCGCCATGGCGCATTGTGCTTCCGATGAGGTAACTAATCTACACTAATATTTTATACTTAGAGGAAAGATTTGTTTGTTTGTTTGTTTCAATTGAATAGGCTCCGAAACTACTGGACCGATTTGAACATTTCTTTTACCATTAGAATCCTACATTATCCCTGATGAACAAACTACAAAGGCGATAGAATATTTTCAAAAAGACAGGGATCCGTATGAAAACTTCGATAGTAGGTATAACCCAAGATGTGAAAAAAATTCAGGGGAAACGATTGGCAATGGTACAAAGTGATGTACTACAGTTTTATAGAGGACGTCAATATCTACAAAAAAGTCCATGATACCATATTTCTAACTATTACAGTTATGTCACAATACCTACTTTTCCATGTTAATATAAATATGCAATAGTAACGTCGACAAAGCCCTTATCGCGTACGCCGCGGAAACTATCTCACTAATATTATAAATTGAAAGTGTTTTAAGTTGTTGGTATGTCCTTCAATCACGCTGCAATGCATCTATGGATTGACGTGATTTTTTGCATGGGTATGGTTTAGGACCAAGAGAATACATAGGCTACTTTTTATATTAAAATCGAAGAAAGAAAGAAGTCGAAGTCGCGAGCATCAGCTAGTACCTATTATTATAGGTACTTTTTTTAATTAATAAATTAAATAAAATTTTAGTTAATAAATTAAATAAAATTAATAAAAGAAAATAAATAAGTTAATATTTCGATCATCGAGGCCTATTTTGTAAACTGTAGGTACTACCAACTATTATATATTCTGTGGTACTACAGTATACCAAACCCGCACCACTGTAGTGTGGTGCGGGTTACAGGCAAATAGAACGTAAATTATTTTATACTATATTTTTGCAAATAAAAAAAAATCATAGGGTTTTAAATTCACCATTAAAATCTAATGACAGTATTATTTTTCAGAAAATCTTTTTTCGTAATTTGAACCTTACGATTGAGATTGGGATAATACCTATGTGTGTTTACACTATTTTCATTCCTACTCCTTACAAAGCTCCAAGTTTAATTTTTAGGGGAAATGGAAATATTAGTCATCAATAAAAAAACAGTTTACCCATAGCGTCATATATTTTTTTCCCCCAGGTTCTAATAGTTGGTGGGGTCGGCTGCAACGAACGTTTACAAGAAATGATGGGCGTTATGTGCACGGAACGGAACGCGAAGATCTTCGCAACGGACGAGCGATTCTGCATCGACAACGGTGTGATGATAGCGCATGCGGGCGCGCTCGCGCACGCTGCGGGCACCCGCATGGAGTTCAAAGACGCTACCATCACACAGAGGTACAGGACTGACGATGTTTTAGTTACTTGGCGGGATGATTAAAGTTAATAAAAATATTTTAGTATTCGAGTGAATTTTATTTTAACCTCCCCCTAAATTAATATGAAAAAGATTCTTTGTAACGAACATACAGGTGCGATCTTAATATGCAACAATAGTGCAGAGATAGATTGAAAAGAATAGAAATGCTTTTTAATCAAATAAACTTTTTTACAAGTGCTTTTGAATCGTCGATGAGTCTACCACTGGTTCGGAATGCCCTTCCTGCCGAGAAGAACCAGCAAGAAACTCGGCGGTTGCTCTTTTCAAAACAAGTTTGCAATTCAATAATTTCAATAGATACTATGCTATGTATGCAGTGTTTCCACAATCAGTTCCACAAAAGCATACCTAATTATAATTCAACACATGTTAAGACGGGCAAACAGAAAGTAGCCCCGTTCCCGCTGATGGTACCCGTTCTCGAGCATGACGCATGATCCAGCCATTGCTTCGCTCAACCATATTTGAGGGAACGTAACAACCCGCATCACACGACATTGACTTGTTAGCAGCAGGGCCAGCAGGTTTGTTTTGTTTTACAAGTATTGTGTAAAAGCTACATCAATCATTAATGTGCAATAGATCTATCAAAATTATTGATATACATAATTATTAAAATTTTAGCAATACATGAAAATGATGTGTTGTAGTTCAAACTTTCTAGTCCAAAACTTGCCCCGTTAAAATCATTTAATTTTGACAATTATATCTATTAGACATTCCTGGCAGGACGTAAAAATATTGATGTGAGTAATCAAAATTATTATCAAAATAAAACTTCAACTGTATAATAAATCAACCATTATAATATTTGTTCAAAATAAGGAACTCACTTCAAACGCCGGGTTCACACAATCAAACAAAATAATAACATTTACATACAAAAATAATAATTAAAACATTATTGCATCCCTCTTAACGAGATCTTGACTGAAATAAATACACACTTTACATGGAATTCAATAATAAACATTATAACATTATTCAATAAGACCTATAAATTAATTGCTTTACTTATAATAAATGTGTTGTAGTTTTTTAAATAAAATGTGAAGGCAAGCACACATTTTGACTGACATTACATTTACATTATACATGCTCGAACGAGTAATTCTATAAAATCTAATATAATATTCAGAATTTATTGATTAATTTGCTTCACAAACCTTTCTGCTAGTAGTTAGATAATTGTTTTCTAAAATCTGAAGGTACATAGTTAAATAATCTACAGAGTTAATAACCTGCTTTAATTTAGGCAACTTTACATTTTATAATATGATAACAATCTTACATTATGTACAAACTATTATTATGTTTAAGTGACAGAACGAAAAATCATTACATTATTTTCTAAAGAGTATAATATTATGAACTGGATAAAATAAATTAGTTACATAGTTAAAGGTACTTAACTTTCAAAATGCAAATGCTTCGATTTTGGCACTATTTAGCTAAAATATACATTCATACATATTTTCATTACCATATTCATACCAATATATTATAAATGTGTCTGTCTTTACACTGCTTAAACCCTAGACCAATCTTTACAAAAATTTCTAGGGATAGCTTGGCTCCTGCAAATGGTCAGATACATTTTATCCTGGGAAATAAGTTCCAATGGGATTTTACCAAATATAAATCAGCTAGCATAAATCAAAGTCAAATATTTGGTCCAAGTAACCAAAATACTATAAAAGCGAAGTTAAAAAAAAAAGTACCGATTTTATAAAATCAGCTTTGTAATACGCTTAAAGCTTTCTAGTAGATATTTATTCATAATAATTATGTTTAAAATGCTGATATTCTACAATCAAATAGTTTATTATAATATAAAACACATAATTCGAATCATTATTAAATTATATTCTATAATGGAGTCAACAGAAATAAATAATGGAAAATGATGAACGTCTGCCCTTAAAAAGCTTTGTACTACACTTCATATAAAGGTCTTTTCAATAAAACTGACTCACTTAGTTTTTAATTTGATCTCATAAAGCACTGGTGCCATGTAATCCTGTGAACATGATTATCCATGTGACCTGAAAATAATGAAAAATGGAAAGTTTTTATAATGGTTGTTAGCATACATAAAATATATAAATAAATAATAGTTGAAAATAAAGATAAACACATTTATAACAAAACACTAACGGTGGGGTGGGCCCATAGCTGAAATTGTATAAACACATAGAATTAGACCCACATTAGACTGTGCCTCGTTCATCATTCATTTTTGCGAATATTTTTTGCGAAAATGAACCCTAAGGCTCTTTGCCCTAAGGGCGAATGTAAACGGATGGCTCACCGATGACCTTCGAAAATGAAAGCAAAAATTTCGAAAAATGTACCATAGAAAATTCACCTTTAGGGCGAATTAAGACAGTTCATTTTCGCAGCGATGAACGATGCACTGTCTAATTTGGGCCTTATAACACATACAAAAGGCAGATGCCGTGCATGGAGTGTAACCCTTTCATGGTAGCCTTTAAATGCTAGTTACGCCTATTGGCACGCACACTTATGTACATGACGGCGAACGTGAATAAATGATGCTCTTAGCACACATACTTTGTTTCAGGGTTAAGCGTTAAGCTGGTCTCATTGTATGGAGTATTGGTCTAGGCATTATTAGTCTAAGTACTAACACTTCTATACTACATAGTAAAATGTGCACTTTAGACACTAGGTTTGAATTAAGCACATTGTGTTTGTTTATATTTTAAATAATTTCAGTTATCCTAAATTAATTAATTAGTATAAATTATTCTATAGTCAAATAAAAGGTCTAAGGATAGATTAGTTTGTCACAGATATATAAGAGTGAGTTCTTACCAGAAATCCAGCAAATGAAGTCATGAAACCCTCTTTGGTGATCTCCCACATGCCACCATATTCTTCTTCATCCACATTTTGAAAATTGTTCACATAGACATATATTACTGCTGCATTCACAATCACAAAACTGAAAAAAACCAATTATTTTTATAAATTTATAAGCCAGGCTGCTACTGAGAATTGCTTGACATAAAAACACAAATAAATCAGGGTTTGAAAATATCCGATATTTATTATAAATATCAAAATATCGGATATTTATGATATATATCAGATATACAGGGTGGGCCAAACCAGGTGGATATAAATTTTTTTTTAGATTGTTCACTTAGGGGCCTACCAGGACCCGGAAGGAAAAAAATCGGTTCCCACCCGATTACGAGAAAAAAAATTTTATTTAAAATTTTGGAATATCATTGCTTTGACGAACTTTTAATTTTTTTTTAATTTTTCCAGTGACATTTTCCGCAATTTTTTTATGGAATATCTTTACCTAATAACTGTACTCTCTTAGAAAAAAATTTCAGTCTGGTTAGCTGGTTTTAAGAGCATTAAATTTTAAATTATTTCAAGAAAATTAAGTTCATCCAAAATCTACAGAAAACTTTAAAATTCCATAAAAAATAAAAAAAGAGTTTCATAGCACTGGTGATTTTGTAAAAACTGTAGCAACTTATGTTCTTTTGATTGCCACAAGAAAAATCGTATGTCAATGTGCCGGATAAAAAGTTATGATTTTTCAAGTCTTCTTCGTTCCTCATTCGTATAAATAACGACCTTATTGAAAAAAATGTTAATTGTTTGTGCAGACTGCAGTATGTCCTTTAATTTTAACTGCCTCATTGGTCTCGTGTTTGACTGCGGCCGACGAGGTCCCGGGTTCGAGTCCCGGGTCGGACCATATCAAGTATTGGGGTTTTCCGTAAGAAATTCTCAGTACTAGCCCGGAGTTAGGAAGTTGGCGTTGTTTCACACCCGTACCTTGGGGAGCACGTAAGCACGGTCCTGTGCCTAATCTCTCTCCGCCTGCGCCTAATCTCTCTCCGGTCATGTCGAATTTTCCGTCCTATAGGGCTATGAGAGTAAAGAAACTTTCTTGTGGCAATCAAAAGAACATAAGTTGCTACAGTTTTTAAAAAATCACCAGTGCTATGAACCTCTTTTTTTATTTTTAATGGAATTTTAAAGTTTTCTGTAGATTTTGGATTTATTTTATATTTTAGATACTTAAAATCAGACAAATGAAACCAAAACATAAAATCTTCTTTTAGATAAGGTAAAATTAACTACAAAATATAAAATCTTCTTTAAGATCAGGCAAAATCAACAAAAAAACCTTTTTTTATTTTTTTTGCAGAAATTTTTCTGACACGACATGGACAGGACTGACGGACTGACGCCAAATGTCGGCAGAAGTGTTGCCATTTATGGATTAGAACTTACCATTAGGGAGTATGTTTTAACTCTACTCCCACACCATCTTCATTTGGCAAGTAGAAATACGGTAACAAATTTAATAATATTAATTTTTTGAACCATTTTTGTATTGCAATATAAAAAATCCATTGATATATATCGTCGAACCCAGTTTGATATATATCGGATATATATATTGATATATATCAATTGATATATATCCTCGAACCCTGTGATAAATATATGAAAATACCTCTAGATCTCCTTAGCGTGGATTACCTACAAATGTACACAATAATCCTACTTCCAAGCCACCGCAGTGTGGCATAGTACCCAAGATGCTGGCAGCATTACCTCTTTGGATGGCCAGGCTAATCCTTTGGCCAAGGTAGCTGCCAGCTCTTGGATCCCCGGTAGACTCGATCACCTTTTTTGATATCTCTAAAAAAAGTGCGCGAGCCTCCGGGCCCCACGGCCCCAGGGTCTCTACACCAAAAGGCGCAAATATGAAACCACTGTCAAGTTTCTCATATTTGCGCCTCTTAGCCTGTTCGGCGCTAGTAGCCGCTGCACCCGCCACAGAGGAGGTCGCATGGATGTGGGAAGCAGCTAGAGTATCTACACAGGTGGCATCCCACACAAGCGACCTCCCTGTCCTCCAAGGAACAAGCGTCATACCATCAGGTCTCTTGCCATCACTACGTGCCAAACCAATAGGTTCTAATACAGCTGGCACGTGAGCAGTAGCAAGAGACCTGCGGATGATGTTGTTGAGGGCATTGTGGCGGGAGAAACGACCAGCGCTCTTCGAACAGGAGAGCCCGTGATGACCGAAGCGTCGACGTGGTCACCGCAGTGGCAACGGTGAGGCTGGGTTATTTTGGCGCCAAGCCTAAGACCAACTACCACTGCAAGAGTGGCGTGGTTTAAAAGAGTGCCCAGATTAGCAGAAGGGATAGCATGGAGCCAGTGTCCGGATTCTTTCTCAGAGACAGCGAGAAGACGAGCACAGTCTTTGGAATTTGCTTGCATTAATATTGTGTCAAAAGTTTTTTTACAAATAATGTCATCCCACTGTCTCTGGGAAGGAAGAGAAACCGGCAATTGATTTGGGCTAATCGCTGACCAACCATTTCTTGCCTCTGCCAAGTACGACACCTCAATTGATCCCAAAGACTGGGATATAATTTTTTCAAAGAGAGTGTGTGTACTATAAGCAGAGGAAAGAAAAGCTGGCAGAGAGACACTAGAAATTTTGCGGATTCCCAGACCTCCATACCTGATCGGAAGAGAAGCCTGGGCCCATACTTGATCATCTATCGGACAATTTAAGATTTCAGATAGAATATTTTGTATAAAATTATCCAAATTTTCCAATAAATTATTAAATTTCCAAAGAGGTGAACATCTAACGAAATAAGTAAATTTTGGAACAAATAAGCAGAATCGAATGATGGTCATTGCCATATGAGGATTAATATCTAACAGATGATGGGAAGTGTTTTTGAATTTAGAAATTAAGTCAGTAAAAAATTGAGGAACTGAGGCCTCTAAAACAGGTGCTCCTAAGAGGCGAAGTGACTCATCGTTTAAAATTTTAATACCCGGAGCTAAAATATTGATTTTATTTAATATGTGCAGTTTGGATTCGGCCGAAAAAGAATTTGGAATATAAATTTCACATTTATCAAAATTAAGTTCCAAGCCAATAGTTTTAAATTTTGATATAATTATTTCTAAATCTTTCAAAACCGAACTCACTTCGCCGCCCAAGGTTCCATCATCCAAATACCAAACATTGAATTTGGAATTTAGAACCGAAATTATAGCATCTTGGGTACTATGCCACACTGCGGTGGCTTGGATGGGGTTTTAGATTTTAATTAGTTTTTATTTTAGTTTTAATTTTAGAATTAAATTTAGGTTTATAGTATTGTATATATGAAATTTTCTATCTATAATATAGTAAAACTGTAATATATTACTTTAAATTTATAAACCTTGCTTTTTAAAGGTATAATAATAATCCTACTTCCTACTAATATTATAAATGCGAAAGTTTGTGAGGATGGATGTATGGATAGATGTTTGTTAGTCTTTCACACCACAATTAATGAACCAATTTGGAATGGAGATAGCTCGTACCCAGGATTAACACATAGGCTACATTTTATCCCGCTAAATTAAGTTCTCGCGGGAATCAAAAAACCTTAATCTACGCGGACGAAGTCGCGGGCATCTTCTAGTAATAAAATACAAGTAAAAGTAGCTAAAAAAAATGTTAACTTACAGTAATAAGCCCAAAAATCCTTTTAAGGGTAGCAAGCCCCAACAGAGGCCTAATACAATGCCAATTGCTTGACGCATCCAATATATGACGTCCAGAAATTCCTCCTACAAGTAGAAACAATATTTATCAGCAAAATCAATCAATTTCATTAATAAGTCCCGCGATTTCACAACTAACCTTGTCGGGCCATTCAGCGTTCGATGACAACGCTCTTTTCCAAACACTCTCATTTAAATTAATCTTAGTTGAACTATCAGACGATTTACTTTTATTTGACATGTCTTTTTGTTATATTTTCTTTCTAATTCATAAATTTTCGTAAACGCAATCAGCAAAATGAACAAATCAACAAAATCATGAAAATCTTTACAATTTACACGTCACTGTCAACTGTCATACTCAATTTCAAAATGATTTCAAATGACGATGACGTAATAATTCATACTTCGGATCGGTCGTTAGCAATGCACAAGCACTCTTACTTTCATCCAAATCGCGACTGCAAGAAGCTTTCTTCTTGAATATATAGAATAGGTACTATTCGTTTTGTACCAAGAAGTATATTTAAATATCTTTGTTCGAAGAGCTGATAAGGTCGTTTGGGTCCCAAGATGCAGCCCCTACTAGGTGGACCAACGACATCAAACGAGTCGCAGGGAGCCGCTGGATTCAGGCGGCGCAAGACTGAAGTTCATGCAGGAGACCTTTATCCAGCAGTGGACGTCTTTATGTTGATAAAGAAGTTTTGTACATGGAAGCTTATCTATGGATGGAAGTACCTACTTCCGTTGTTTTGTACTTAGTACCTGTATAATAAGGCTGGAAATTCTTTGCGCATCGATTCGCATTTTGTCCATGGTCTCCCTTTATACACTGTAGTCTTTGGTCCATGGTGTCGTGGTCACAGAGCAGAACACTATTACTCCTAGCGGAGGTCGTGGTTATCTCTGAGTTTGGGAATCTATTTTTATAACCTCTAGAGTCCGGAGATTTTTTTTCAAAAAAAATCATAATTTTATATTGTTTAAGAGTATTATGGGTGGCATAGAGACTAAGAAAAATATTAAAAAAATGCTTTTCCGGGAGTTTTTCTCTATGTTCTTACTCGAGTACATCGGGACTATGTCCTCATCCGAGTACATATCTTTAGGATAGGAAAAGGTCAAATAAATACCAGTTTCTGCTCATAATCAACTTATATATTAATAATTTGTACTTTATAATCATAATATTCATTATCTAAGTAATTAATAATCAAATCAGTCTCAATAATTCTTTGTTATTTGGCAATCATGTCGATTTTCACGGTTTATATTTTACTATTATCAATTGTAAATATTTTTTTGTATAAAAACAAAAAAAACTAATTATTATAAATGAGTTCTATTTCTTATGATCTTCTGATGATGAGATTTCTGATGATGATGAATCATATGACTCCCAATCCATCATATTCCGAGGTATGTATGATGGCTGGTTCACATCAGGAATTTTGTGAAAAAATGATGTGTTCCGATGATGATCCGTTCCAATCACAAGATCCCGGCAGGATTCTTCGTGCAGATATCCCACGCGTACGATCCTTTGATCCGCGAGATAATTGTCGACCACGGGAAGCTGCTATTCGACCAAGTGATGTTTGCCTAGAAGGCATCCGACCGCGTGTTAGTCCCCTCGATGGCCGCCGACCCGGTCCACTCCTACATAGTGGGGGCGGTGTACTAATTTCAAGAGGTGGAAATGATGGACTTGGCACCGCAATATCTTCATCATCGGATGGACCTTCATCTCGTAAGTCTTCATGCGCATGTTCACTGCTATCATTTTCGCTCTCGGAATCTGAAGTTAGTAACCGGTGTGGGTTGTATGTTAATAAGTCATCTTCGCCGTCTGATAGTCCATCCGAGTCATCAAGGCCTTGTAAGATCTGTAAGATCTGTTCGTCCCCAAGACGATCTGAAAATAATAAAATAAACTACGCATATCATTACCCTTGCTTCACACAAGTACATAGAAAACACTTGCAACAGAGACCGGAAGTACTTGTACGAGACCATAAGAATTAACGGCATGAATCATACATTTTTTTTTCAATTAATTTACAAAATAAAGGCTGATTACTGAATTTGGGACCCAATTTAACATTATTGTTGCGAAACTAAATTGTATAATTAGGTATTAGCATGGATTAATTAGGATTTACTTACCATGTGCCATGATGCGATCCGCCCGGCCAGATGTTTTGTACCACACTCAACACTGATCGCTGATTGGTTGTTACGCATCCATTCAACCGGCAAACCGCGTGAATACAGTCAGTCTTACAATAGTGTGCGCGCCAAAATTCAAATTCGGCGAAAACAAAGAGAGCCGATTTTTTTAAAGTTTATGTACTATTTGTCTGAGGACTCAGGGTTGTAGAGGATAAAAGTGGTTTAAGGCTGGAACCACATCTGTGCGCATCGATTCGCATTTTGTCCATACAAAACTGTCATTTTTCACAGTCGTGTACGCATCAATTCTGCTTTTAGATGCGTACACGCTCTATCGAATCTCAAGAAAGGTTGTGAAATAAAATTCGAACAATAAAAACCGATTTTTATTAAGACCCATGCGGACATAAAACAAAATGTTAAAAAAAATATTACAAAGTAGGTGCTCTACTTTTTAGCCTTTGTAGCCTTTCCTCCTCCATCTTTTTGGTGAGGTCCCAGCACTCCCTGGTGAGGGTGTCGTGACCTCTGGACAGGCTCACCAGCCGCGCCAGGACCAAGAGTCGATGCAAGTCGTCTGCCGTTACTGGGCTATCGCTGTCCGAGTTACTGCGCATTTCTATGAAGTCGTCTTCGACAAACTGAAAGGCAAACAAAAACCATTTAGATAATGTTCTCCTGTGAAACAGACTACTAATCTATTCTTACTAATATTATAAATGCGAAGGGGTCTTCGTTTTCTGGTTTTCCTTCAATCATACAGCAACAAATCGATGTAGATTTTTTGCATGAGTATAGTTGAGGATTTGGAGTTACATTTTACGCCGGAAAGGGCACTACAGGGGGTTCCCACGTGATTTTAAAAACCTTACTTCACGCGGACGAAGTCGCGGGCAATAGTTAGTTTACAATAAATGGCAGGGGAGTGTCTGCAGAGTTAAGCCAATAAAGAATATGAATACAACTGTTTTTTATTTGCAAGAATTTATGTATATTTACATTTAGTTCCAAATATCAAATGACTTCACACATTATCATTATTCATTAATACATTCACTCCACCACCACTCCACTCCAGCACCTTGGGACCTCAACGACCATCAGCTCTTCGAACTATGTGCCCGCCCATTTCCACTTCAGTTTCGCGACACGCTGAGCTATGTCGGTGAATTTGGTTCTCCTACGGATCTCCTCATATCTGATTTGATCTCTCAGGGATATACCGAGCATAGCTCTCTCCATCGCTCGCTGAGTGAACCTGAGCCTTAGTTAGAAACAGTCTGGCATACTTGTATTAATAGATGTCACATACCTGTAAATTTTCACTAATGGAGTATTTGGCGAGCTTCAAGTTAGTGAGATATGTCCTGATGGTATTCATGATCTCTTCCTTTAAGTAGTATGTAGCCGCCTCAACGATTGCGTCGAATATTTCCAAGCAAGACTCCTCTGGCCGAAGCGGTATGTGATAGTCACTCTGAAAATAAAGAAACCTTCATGTTTTGTTTTCATTTTGATTTTAATTAATAGGATCTTTTTTAATTTTAACAATAATATTATTTCGTTAAGTTAACTATTCATCATCATTATCATTAGCAACCCATCAACGGCTCACTACTGAGCGCAGGTCTCCTCTCAGAGAAGGGTTATAGGCCATAGTCTACCACGCTGGCCCAATGCGAATTGGTGGACTTCACACACCTTCGAGAACATTATGAAGAACTCTCAGATGTGCAGGTTTCCTCACGATGTTTTCCTTCACCGTTGAAGCAAGTGATATTTAATTGCTTAAACGCACTTAACTCCGAAAAGTAAGAGGTGCGTACCCGGGATCGATCCTGCGACCCCCTGAATAGGAGACCACAGTCCTAACCACTAGGCTATCACTGCTTAAGTTAACTATTAATTGTAAATTAATACTCAAGTAAAATTATGCAGCAATTTATTTTTCAAATTTGCACAGTAATGAATTACTTGAATGTGTAAGTGCAAATTAATTCTAAGACCTGACTGTAACACATTCTTGCTAATAAAATATTTTATTCTATTCTATTTATTATGAGCAGGAAGCAGTCACCCATAGAATTAATAAATAAAATAATATAGTAATATAAACTTTTAAATGAAACTTGAAAGTATGTAGTTTGTAGATTGTACAATGGTATAGAAAAATTGTTACAGATATTTTGTAAGCACTAGGCATGAGCTGATAGAATTAATGATCGGAATGGGTAGTGGAATTTTACAGGATTTCATGGCTTCATCACAGTATCATTTTAAAGAGAAATTTTGCAAGTACTCGGAGTAACTTACTGGTAACAAAGACTTCCCCTCAGACAAAACCAGTACATTGATATCTGATTCAAAATCCATCTTGTAATACTTGAAGTCGTACTCGACTTTCTGTAATTTGATGAGATTGCCCAAAGCCGCGACATTGTTAACTCCGGTGGTGTCTAACTGGCCTTGCTCCATTTGAGTTTCGTCCAGTACGAGGTGCGTGTGCTTGCTAAGTTGTAGGATGCCGCTTGTTAGACGGTTGCAGTCATAGTCTTTTCTGTAAATGATATCAACAGACATTTACTATCTGATTTTTGGAACGAAGTTCCTTATCGGACGGTACGGACTTGGCGCATGGGCACTAGGCGAAAAAGAGTGTAAGAATTTTTCCGTCACGACCTTTGTGTGTTGCCTTCGTTTATTACACACGTTCCGTCATAGGTTTGGTGGAGTAGTGCTTAACGAAGGAGTGAAATTATCGGTTCGGGGTTTCGAATCCTGACTTCAGATTTTTATTTTTTACTTTATTTATTTTAAAGGAACTTCGTTCCAACCGAGTGCTCAACGACGCTCACGCATTTTTTTTTCGATGACAAGATAGTCCTTGTCTGCTATCTCACCTGATGGTAAGTGACGATGCAGTCTTAGATGGTAACGGGCTAACTTGAAAGGGGTATGGCAGTGTACATTCAATCCATACCCCTAATTGTTTTCGACACACCATCGTGCCGGAATGATAAATCGCTTGCCGGCACATCCATGACGGTAGGGTGGTAACTACCCACGGCCAAAGCCTACCGCTAGACTAGACCAGAGAGTATTCAGAAATTATAAATTCCCAAATTGCCCCCACCTGGAATCGAACCAGAGACCTCCCAGTTATAAGACAACAGCGCTCACCACAGCGCCAGGGAGGACGTCAAAATTTTTAGAGGTAACAAGGTTTACAAGATAAAAAATATCAAACACAAATCAATTTTTTTTGACAAACTAGCTTTTGGCCACGAATTTATCACTGTGGAGTTAAGTTTTTTGGATATCCCATGTTTTTTTTTTGCCATAAAAAGTAGTATATCCAGCAGTGGACATCTATCGGTTGACAAAGAAGAAGAAATCAACACTTGTTTTAAAACAGGTTGACAGGCAGTTGGACCATAGCTGTAGTGTAAAATGGTCAACACACTCAGGGCGCGATTCCTCGATGGCCTCGCAATTTTCGACACGTATTTATAATATAATAGGGCATGAATGACCATGGGCATTGGCATGACCATTTATCAAAATGGGCATTATTTACTTGGGCAGCAGCGCCATAGTGTTCATGTTGTCGACGGTGAGCGGCAGGTAGTAGCTCTTGGTGACGAACTGTTTGATGATGTCGTACAGCTGCCTCGCGTAGCGCGGGTACTTGCGCGTGGGCAAGTTGGATATGTTGAGACAGAACTGACCCAGCGTGAATGTGTCTTGACGGAGATATCTGGAAACATGGAAAATATGTGTTTCAAAATATAATAGAATAGAAATATTTTTTACTAGATGATGCCCGCGACTTCGTCCGCGTGGATAAATGTTTTTAATTCCCGCGGGAACTCCTTAATTTTCCGGGAAAAATAGCTTATGTGTTAATCCTGGGTATGAGCTATCATTATTTCAAATTTCAGCGAAATCAGTTTATTAGTTGTGGTCTGAAAGAGGAACAAACATCCATCCATTCATCCATTCGCATTTATAATATTAGTAGGACTCAAATAAACTTTTTTACAAGTGCTTTTGAATCGTCGATGAGTCTACCACTGGTTCGGAATGCCGTTCTTGCCGAGAAGAACCAGCAAGAAACTCGGCGGTTGCTCTTTTTAAAACAAGTTTATATAAGTAATATAATAGATACTATGCTATGTTTCCAACATGACGGGAAGTTCCAACATGACGGGAAATTAAGAAGGGCAGACAGAAAGTAGCCCCATTCCCGCCGGCGGCACCCGTTCACGAGCATGACGAATGCCCCAGCCGATGCTTCGCTCAACCATATTTGAGGGAATGTAACAACCCGCATCAAACAAAATATAATGTCTTCTTGACCAAATTCAGCAGTTAGGAGAAAACTTTACAGAGTTCCTTTCCAAGAGAACGAAGTTAATTTTCCGTCACGACCCTTGTTGCCTTCGTTTATTACACACGTTCCATGACAGCTTTGGTGGCGTAGCGGCTAAACGAAGGAGTGAAACTATCGGTTCGGGGGTTCGAATCCTGACTTCAAAATATCATGTCTTTGTTCTTTTGTTTAATTTTTGGAACGAAGTTTTATTATAGAAGAGAAATTCCGAACAAAATATTTGCGGCAAAATTTAGTAACGCCTTCTATTGTGGGCAGCGTGAACTTGCTTTAATATCTGCTTATTTTTTTACGAGACGGTTCTATTATGTGGCGAGAGATGGCGTTGATTCTAAAAGGTAATGTTTTAAAAGGCACTTTGTTCCAACCGATGTGTTCCACGACACTCACGCATTTTTATTTTACCTCACTCTATCCTATTACAAAATGAATAATTGACTTACACACAGGCAATGAGGTGGCATATTAAATACTCGGCCGTCAACTCATCTCCCAGTAGAAGCTCTTTCAACGCCTTCAGCAGATGCTCTCGTGCTGTGTTGGCTTCTTTCAGTATGGTGTCTAAAACAAACAGTACACATCAATAATTAAATAATAATTAGTTAATTACCATTGTAAACATCATTAACAACCCATCAACGGCTCACTACTGAGCGCAGGTCTCGTCTCAGAGAAGGGTTTAGGCCAATAGTCTGGTGGACTATTATTTAATTGCTTAAACGCACTTGACTCCGAAAAGTCAGAGGTGCGTACCCGGGATCGAACCTGCGACCCCCCGAATAGGAGACCACAGTCCTAACCACTTGAAAACATAATCAGTGTGAATTAAGTAAGTACAATCTTCTACGTATACAGCGAATCTTCTTCAGCGAGTCGCGAGAACGAGCGAGAGCTGATGGTTGTTGGACTTGTTGGGGTCCGAAGGTGCTGGAGTGGCGACCCCGCACCGTGAAGTGCAGTGTTGGCAGACCCTCCACTAGGTGGATTGACAACATCAAACGAGTCGCAGGGAGCCACTGGATTCAGGCGGCGCAAGACCGAAAACTAACTGTGGAAATCCATGCAGGTGACCCTTGTCCATCAGTGGACGTCTATTGGTTCATAAAGAAGAAGAACAGAAGAATCTTCTATTCGCTGGGTGCGTGACCCCAGCGCCATCTAACGATACAACTTACGGTGGCTCTTTTGAGAAAATAAACATGTATTGGATGTCAAATAGCTATTGAAAAAATCGGCCAAGTGCGAGTCTGGCCTCGCTCTTTTAGGGTTCCGTTAAAAAAAAATTAAACAAAAATATTTTCATGTACCCATGGAAATATTTTAATTAAATTTTTTTAATTTAATTTTTATTATTTGTTGTTATAGCGGCAATAGAAATACATAATATGTGAAAATTTCATCTGTCTATCTATTACGGTTTACGAGATACAGCCCGCTGACAGACGGACGGACGGACGGACAGCGTAGGCTTAGTAATAGGGTCCCGTTGGTACCCTTTGGGTACGGAACCCTAAAAATAAAATAAACTTGAAAAAAAATTTTTTTCAATGTTAAATGTGATTACACAGAGTGAATATTAAATTAAAAATTTTTCCGTGGGTCAGCTAAAAACAGTAGGTAAGTAAAATAATTACAACAACTAAAACAAGTCTCAATAAGTGAAACAGTGTTAAAATCTGTCAAAATGTTTATTGTAAAATTAATATTGAATAAAAATCATTATTAATATTAAAAAACAATCTAAAATAATATATAAAATAACAAATAGCTCTATTTAACATAATTATATATTTACGTAATGTATCTTAAATTTTAATTTTTTTTTATTTAATTCGTTTCCATCAGTTTATAGAAGACGTAATTCTATAAACTGATGGAAAAATAGTTGGAGCGTAACTAGGACTTGATTCAACATCTGATTTTTCACCGCCAATGAAGTGTTCACTGCATATAACATCCATAGGTTTTGGAGACCATAACGACCATAATAATCAATACTTTACAAAAAAAATTAATTAAATTATTACTCCGTTTTCTTACTCGATATACACATGTATATGATACTAGCTGATGCCCGCGACTTCGTCCGCATGGATTTAGTTTTTAAAAATCCCTCGGGAACTCTTTCATTATCCGAGATAAAAAGTAGCTCTCCCGGTCTGAGGAACCACTACTACATCCATTACTATATCCATCAAAAAAATCGCATCAATCCGCTGTTCTGTTGCGACGTGATTGAAGGACTAACCAACAAACAAACACACATTCGCATTTATAATATCAGCAATGCTTTATTATAACACTTTTTATAATTGTCAAATTTACAAAATTACGTTTAGCTGTCATTTACGTTTTCAGGGTTCCGTACCCAAAGGGTACCAACGGGACCCTATTACTAAGCCTACGCTGTCCGTCCGTCCGTCCGTCTGTCAGCGGGCTGTATCTCGTAAACCGTAATAGATAGACAGATGAAATGTTCACATATTATGTATTTCTATTGCCGCTATAACAACTAATAATATCTAAAAATTAAATTAAATTAAAAAATTAAATTAAAATATTTCCATGGGTACATGAAAATATTTTAATTTTTTTAACGGAACCCTAAAAGAGCGAGGCCCGACTCGCACTTGGCTGATTTTGTTATTCCACTGTCATTTGCGTTTTGTTATTCCATGTCAGATGCGTTTTTGTTATACCACGTTTTATAGTGACTTGACGGAAACGCGGTCGAACGGGATAAAAAGTGTCCTATGTCCGTCTCCTGGTTCTAAGCTACCTCTCCACCAATTTTCAGCCAAATCGGTTCATCCGTTCTTGAGTTATAAATAGTGTAACTAACACCACTTTCTTTTATATATATATAGATTATTCTATAGAATACGGTTGTAGGTTATAGTAATACTTACTTTTGCCTTTTAACAGCAGTTATCCATTTTTTTCGCTGATTTAATTTCCACTTGGCAACCGGAAACTTATAACATTTACAATTACTATTTCTACTAGTATTTTTGCAATCGACTACACAACAACTTTGATGACCCTTATTTTATTTATTTAATTAAACTGACACACGTGTTATTTTTATGGTCATAGATAATAAAGAGCCACCCGTAGTTCTATATTGTCTGCAGCGGGCGCTGACATCGCTTTTGTGTCCCCCACTATGCCTTACGCACCCAGCCAATACAAATTAATTAAATTGACGTGTTTGTCAAAATAACTGCCTTTTATTAAACTTATAAATCTTATAATATGATTATTTACATTTATTTCATTTATATCATATAATTTACATTTTTAAATATTTGATTATAAAAAAAACATTATATGATTATTATTATTATTATTCACAAGATAGACATTTTTTTTGTTAGTTTGTAATAATCAGATCTTGAGGGCCTACAAGGCTTACTTTGCATGTTTTTTTCACATCGTCCAACCAATCAATCGATCAATAATTTATTGTCAAAAAAATTAGAGATCCTTTAGAAAATTGCAATAATGTAACCCAAAGTAGGAAAATTTTGCCTATAAAATGCATTATTTGGCATGTGCTGAGAAAACTATTGATGATACATAAAAATGATGTACTACATGATTAAAGTACTCATTATTTTCTACAAAAAAGTTCCCGAGGGAATATATCTCACTACCATATTTAAGTCACAATAGTAGCTTTTGTGTTCTAAAATTTAATTAGATCGCCTTTATTATCGTGGTATTAATTCTTCCTTACTAATACATCATACTAATATTATAAATGCGAAAGTGTGTTTGTTTGTTGGTTTTTTGGTTTGTCCTTCAATCACGCCGCAACAGAGCTACGGATCGACGTGGATTTTTTGCATGGGTATAGTTGAGGACATGGAGAGTGGCATAGGCTCCATTTTATCCCGGAATCAAAGAGTTCCCGAGGGATTTTAAAAACATCCACGCGGACATCAACTAGTTAATTATATTAGTAAGGATGTTAAGGCACATAGTAAGGAAGGGATCATACTGAGGTTCGACGAAGTCGTCTAGACAGGGCAATCATGCAATGGGTGCGGTAAGTGCGGAGCGAGGTAGCATTCTGTACTCAGGAGGCAAGGCCAGCTTGAGACCTATATTAAAGGATTGTCAAATTACACTTGCGTAAAATCTTTAATATTGTTATACAGTTAATTTATTGAAATGCATATTATTACGTATTATATTATGTATTACAAAAATAAATAAAGAACTGCGTTATCATCAATTTCCACATGACGAAGAAAGGTATGCCATCAGCCATGGTTTTTATTTACGTTCAGTTGCAGTCAACCAATAAAATCTCCTATACATATTATAAATATTAATAGAAATTGTTTCCTTGTGACAACCCTAGCCTAATAGGATATTTGATTAGATTGTTTAGGCGATAAGAAATCGGGAAGTGTAAGTTTTAGTTCACAAAATTATAAAATAAATTTTATATTTATTTCAAAGTTTTCACTTTTGTTATCTATGCTTCAAATATGCCAAACGCTCATACGGTACCCGCCATTACAATATACGTCATTAAGTCAGTATAGTTCATCCGCTCAAATAGTTTGCAGTACAAAGTATTTTGGAAACTATGTGAAAATAAATAATTTAGTACCTCATTTATTTCAATATTTTTAGATTAATGAAACAACACAAATTCAAAATACTGGTAGTATTAGATCTGAATCATCACATTATATGAATATCTACTATCTATAATAACTATCATCACAATACAACACACAAAAATTTAGCGCAACGCAAGTACACAGCGGGTCACATAAGTCGCGCCGCCTTCGGCACAGACCGGCGGTCGCTATGTGTCGGCTTTACAAAGGCCAACCATTTGAGCCTATACTTAGCCTTTGAATGAATTTACTATACAGACGGCGTCATTACATGGCGTCTAGTGATGTTTCGTCGTTTACGCGCGGAAATTTAAAATGCAATATTGAAATGCATTTTTTGGTACTTATCGATTGAATAAAAAAAGACACTTTTCAAAAAAGAGTAAAATACCCTATTACACTGTCGCTACGCATGTCTAGACGATAGCGGCATTTCCTCTGTATCTCTCCTTATATTGTGGTTAAGGGTAATATTATAATAAATACCTTGATCAACTGCACCCCTAACCAATGGGTTGCAATGCTCCAGCTTCCTCACATGCACTGCATGCAGTCTAGGCACCAGGCTTGGTGGGGGGTTGTGTGTTATGATCTCTGCATCAGTCTCACACGTAGGCTCCAGCAAAGAGTTCTTCTCTGTATGAAACTCGCCTGACAGAGCTGGATTGACGGATAGAAAGCCTACCACTTCTATCATGTCGTTGATTTTGAGGTTATCATTATCATCGTATACCTGAAAGTTAAAAAAATTAGTTAGATTGTGAATGAAGAATTTTGTTTGATTCACATTTTACAGGTGGGCCATAATCAAGAGCAAGATTATGTTATGTATGACTGTGTAAAACAGTATTATCTTTTGAAGAATCACTCTGCAGATGTAACCCTAAAAAATAGTATTATGAATAGATTGCCCAATGTAAGGGTGTAAGTGAAGATTCTTATAATAATAATTAATTAAATTTTTATTCAGTATGTATAAAAATTAAATTCAGCACATAAAAAAGGAAATATACCCCCATTTGTATCTGAATTTATCTTCAAAACCAGATTTCTTGCTAAATGCTTCTTGTTCTTTATGAAAGAATAGGTGTCCACAGCTGAAACTAAGTCTCTTGTACTTCAACATGCCTCTGTCTTAGGACACCTTTATCGTGAGACTCATCAGATATTGTTGATCCATAGTAGTGGCATAGTGGTATTAATGGTGATGCTAGTCTTGCGAACTTACTATACTCGTAAAAGTGAAATGTTTTTAATAATTACCTACATGTTTGGCAGATCAAATCATATAAAAACAATTACATAGCTGGTTATAAAATTTACTGTAAAACATTCTTTTTAGAAAACCGACTTCAAACGCCTGCGCCACTACAAAGTATATAATTTATTGTTGATATTTTAAAAACCGCTCGACCAATTTCGATAAAATTTGAAATATACCCTTTGAAACAAAAAAGAATTTTCCAAATTGGTTAAGGCGTCTTCAAGTAATCAGTGAACATGCATAAAAAAAAGATTCAGATGAATTGAGAACCTCCTCCTTTTTTCAAGTCGGTTAAAAATATAAGGTATATGCTGGGAAGATGTTGCTTGAATTTCGACTTACCTTAACAATACAAGACTGGCTTGCAACATCAGGAAGTGGAAAATTCAGCAAGTGCTCTCTAGACACCACATTGGAGGCGTTGTTCACAACTTCAGATGTTCTCCTTTCTTTGTTGCCAGCTTAAATCAACATAACAACATATTCTAACTGCCCGTCTTAACATGAATTGAATTGTAGTACCTACGCTTTTTGGAACTTACTCTCACTGTGGAAATATTATATTCTATTCTATTCTAACAAAGGTGCATGGGTTAAATCGGCTTGGCATCCGGCTGCCCACAAGATAGTATAAAAAACTTATTACAATGTAATAGCTACATAATAATATTGTTAAATGATTATTTTGAAAAGAGCAACTGCTGAGTTTCTTGCTGGCTCTTCTCAGCAGAATCCGCTTTCCGAACCGGTGGTAGAGTCATGACGTGTCATAAGAGCCACAGGTTGGCCTAGGTACGTGAATATGAATAATAAATAATTATGAATTTTTAAATTTTTTTTTAATTTTAACACAATTAATACAATAATAATAGTAATAGTTATTTTGTTTAAAGAATATTCGCCATGCTGAACATGACTAATACTCCCCTCTCCCCACCAAATAAGTTGTGGGTACAACAATAGTGCAATGGGTGGAGATTGAACCATCAACCCTCCAGTTTCTAGTCTACACTTTTAACCGTTAAGCTATTAAGGCTTGAGATAGACTACAAAAGACTATAACATTTGATGTGATGATTGATAATGAGAAAAAAATGAATAACAATAATAATTTTTGTACATCATACTAAACTACGGCCGTTCAGAGAATGCGTTCCTGACACGTCGCGATTGAACTGACGACGTAACTTTGTAATGGCGTTGCAGTTACGATAAAAATATTATTGCTGGTTGTTTACCGTTTTAACAATTGATGAGCATTAAAACAACATTATTATATCAATAATCAATTAATGTTATAATTTTGTGCCAAACTGAGTGTCAAATAACTTGGTAAACAATATTTTTCTGATAGGTGTCAGGAACGCATTCTCTGAACGGCCGAACTTTAATACTATAAATGCGAAAGTGTGTTTGTTTGTCTTTCAATAACGTCACAACAGAGCTACGGATCGAAGTGATTTTCTGCATGGGTATACTTGAGGACCTGGAGTTACATAGGCTACTTTTTATCCTGGAAAATCAAAGAGTTCCCGAGGGATTTTAAAAACTAAATCCTTAGGGTGAAGTCGCGGGCATCAGCTACTTTTAAATGTCTTGTAGAGGTTTAAAAGAAACAGTGAAGTGAAGTAGAAACTGGAGGGTTGATGGTTCAATCTCCACCCACTGCACTATTGTTGTACCCACAACTTATTTGGTGGGGAGAGGGGAGTATTAGTCATGTTCAGAATGGTGAATATTCTTTAAACAAAAAAAACTATTATTATTATTAATTGTGTTAAAATTTAAAAAAAAAATTTAAAAATTCAAAATTATTTATTTCACGTACCTAGGCCAACATGTGGCTCTTATGACATGTTCCACCCATCCTGTCCAGAGTGTGGTGAGGAAGAGACCAGCTTCCACTTTATAGCTGAGTGCCCTATGTACTCATTGGTAAGATGGGAACTACAAGGTAAGGATAGATTAAGTGAAGAAGACCTAACAAACCTTTCAATAGGAGACATCGTTAGGTTTACGAAAGCTACAGGTAGGTTTGAAGGGGGGTAGGCTGCCTGGGCACCAGTAACCTGTGTCCAAACACGGGGAATTGGGTGGAATAGTTCCGACACAGGACTGATCACCCGCCTGGCGTTAGCAGGCATCCCCTCCACAAATACAAATACAAATACAATGACATGTTCCTGTTGTATATTTTTTGTAGTAAGATTGAATGTTAACTAAACTGGATGCATTCTATAAAATAAAAAAAATTCAAAGCTCAGATTGAAAATACCTCCTTCATTCTCCACATCCATAGCATCTGGTTCTTCATCACTCTCATCGTAGCTCCTCTTTAATTTTGTACCATTTATATTTAACCTCTTCGATGTGTTGGGCTGCTGGTCCAGATGTTTGAGGTGGTTTTGTTCATCTTCTATATTCTGTGCCCATTCATTCAATCCTGGCATTGAGACAACAACTATGGTTTGTCGTTGGGCACTTTTAAGGTTCTCTGTGTAGTTTATCTTTTCATTTTCCTGTAATAAAAAAAAATCCTGTAATATCATATGCCTATGACTGTTTGAGACAAAGCTATTCTAAACCATTACGATTCAGTGGTAGATTCATTCATATTATTCATAGACGTGAAAACACTTGTAAAAGTTTATTTAAATGGAAAATATTTCTGTTCTATTCTAATTGGCTTCAGCTGTCCACAAGATAGATAGATCCTTTTGTAACATTTTTGTTTTGAAAAGAGCAACTGCTGAGTTTTTGCCAGCTCTTCTCAGCAGAATCAGCATTCCGGTGGTAGATTCCTGACTTGTCATAAGAACCACAAGTTGGCCTACATGAAATAAATGAATTTGAATTTAATTTAAATGTTAGGTATCCTGCTTTTCTCCTTTCTTGGTAATATTATAAATATATTATTTCCCTGTAGTAAAAGCAGTTTATATCCATTAATTGACAATTATCACTGTACCAAATTACATTCAACCATTCAATTCAATTCAATTCGCGATAAGTATTGGCTTTTAGGTGAGCCATCATCAAACTATATATTTTTGTTTCAAATGTCAATATTTTGGCCCAGACAGGCCCAGACCCATTTTGTACATTATTAACTATTAATATTTATTACTATATTTAAATATAAATCAAAGCAACACTGGCAAAACAATCTGCACACAGTTGGAATACCTTAACTCCAAATGCTTAAATTTGGGAATAAAATAAAGGGTAGTGTATAGATATACTGGTACTCGCGTACGAGGTTGGGGGTGGGGCAGGGGGGGTGGGGGGGGGGGAGAGGAGACCTTTGGCGGAAATGTATAGTTATTGAGTAATGATTTTTTTTATAAATCATAACCTCACTTCTTTTACACAGGAATATTGACCTATATATTAATTATCCTGTGTTAAATATACTGTTAAAACATAATATCCCTTAGCACGAGGGGGGATGGAGGTGGAGGGAGGGGAGGGGGTGATACTCAATGCTCAAGTTTTTCTAGGCGGTAGAAAATAATAAACACGAAGGCTGTGGCGTGAGTTGCGTTTTGTTCAAGCTACAAATCAAATGGGCTACGCCAGAAGACTCGCTCCGTCGCCCCTTCATTCAGCTTCGTTAGGTTGGGTTAGAACATAAGGAGGGGAAAAGGAGTAGAGTAGATGGGAGCTCATGTTTATAAAATATAAAGAATGACAGACATGGACTGATATAGGTCGAACAGTGTGACAGAACCGAATTGGCCAACCCCGACTCCACGTAGTCTTGTCTCTCCTACCCCTAGAGTGTTTTTATGAAGCGCGAAGCCAGAAGCTCGCGAAGGAGGTCCTGAATGAAGCGAGCCTACGAGGCCGAGTAGAGCGAAGGGGGGAGGTGGCGAGCGAAGAGAGCCGGCGACCTCCGTAGCGAAACGAAGGTCGAGTAGGTGAAGCTGAATGAAGGGGCGACGGAGCGAGTCTTCTGGCGTAGCCCATTTGATTTGTAGCTTGAACAAAACGCAACTCACGCCACAGCCTTCGTGTTTGTTATAAAATATAAAGAATGACAGACATGGACTGATATAGGTCGAACAGTGTGACAGAACCGAATTGGCCAACCCCGACTCCACGTAGTCTTGTCTGTCCTACCCCTAGAGTGTTTTTATGAAACACGAAGCCAGAAGCTCGCGAAGGAGGTCCTGAACGAAGGTCGAGTAGGTGAAGCTGAATGAAGGGGCGATGGAGCGAGTCTTCTGGCGTAGCCCATTTGATTTGTAGCTTGAACAAAACGCAACTCACGCCACAGCCTTCGTGTTTATTATTTTCTACCGCCTAGAAAAACTTGAGCATTGAGTATCACCCCCTCCCCTCCCTCCACCTCCATCCCCCCTCGTGCTAAGGGATATTATATTTTAACAGTATATTTAACACAGGATAATTAATATATAGGTCAATATTCCTGTGTAAAAGAAGTGAGGTTATGATTTATAAAAAAAATCATTACTCGAGTACCAGTATATCTATACTTTACCCAAAATAAATTGAATAGAGAGCAACTACTGAGGTTCTTGCCGGGTCTCCTCAGCAGAATCTGCTTTCCAGACTGAGGGTAGTTTGACTTGTCATAAGAGACACATGATTCATGACATAAATATTTTTGAATTTAAGATCAAATTTAGCTGTGTAGTATGTATATCTAACAAACACACAAGAAACAGACCAATTGCTAATGTGAGATGGCTAAGCAAAATGTTTTATGTCGTTCTTACCAATATATGCGCTGTGTCAGTATACTTTCCAGATTTGGTCTTTATTTCATTTGTTACTATGTTGAATACTTCAAATTGTTCAAAGAAGAATTCTGGGTTATGCATGTCCTGGACCATACCACGAAAACGGACCAAGGATCCATCAGGTAAGTTGTGCGAAGCGTTTGAGTTTATAAGAGGAATCTAAAAGGTTATACAAAGGTCATAATAATGTTTACTGTATGAAATCGAACTTATGAAATTAAATATACCTTCTGCCAGTTTGGTAACTGTAAAAGTCTTTCATTCCATGCTTTTTCATTTAACATCCATATATCGGGTGTAACGCTATCAAAATCATTACAAAAATCATGCATTTTTTAATTTTTTACTATTGAAGTTGTTGTAAAATAAGATAATAAAAGATTTGAAAACTTTTGCTCGTCTAATACTCAGAACCCTATTACTACTACCGGAGGTATTATAAACTAGGAAAGCTTTCTCTGATTTTAATACAAAAATAACAAAATGCCAAGTCAGAAAACAGTACGGGAATCACGGGAAATGGGAATTCACGAAGTTTATGACTACATTCACGGCTGCGCGGAAGGCGCGCGAAAGCGCGAACGAATTTCACTGACAGTCTGACACTTGACAGTGATCTTTCTTGTTGTTCCTGGTCTGTGGTGATCTTGTTGTTTTCTGTGGACAGTGACACTGTCCTATTTTGTTTTTCTGTGATCCTCAGCGCTTTCATAGACAATAGAATATTTCACGAAGTTATGTTCGTTGTAGCTTTTCGAACTATGTGCCTCACCCATTTCCACTTCAGTTTCGCGACTCGCTGAGCTATCTCTGGGACTGGTTCTTCTACTAATCTCTTCATTCCTGATTTGATCTCACAGGGATACTCCGAGCCTATCTCTCTCCATCGCCATCTGAGTGACCGTGAACCTTCTTATGAGGCACACAGCGGCTATGCCAAAAATATGCCATATTATTATTGCCTCCATGGGGACGGGAATGAATAAAATACAAGTGTAAATTGAAAACCTATAACATCCTCGACATGTGAATCTATGTGAATTATGAATTCTATTCAGCATCGGCTCAAGGTTGCCATGCCTTGGAAACAATCCGAAATAAAGTACACCTTTGAAATCATTCGCACCAGTAAAAGTTTGAAAGACCCTTTAGTTTGGTAGGAAATGAGCTGATGATCTTCAAACACCTGAGCAGATATTCATAAATTATTATAGCTAAAATCCACCTCAAACACGTTAGCTTTCAAACAGAAGAAACCGTATCAAAATCAGTCCATTCCTTAGGTAGCTATGAGGAAACATTTCTTCCCTCAAACATTGTAAAAAAGCGTTATAGCAATGATTTTTAACCCCCGACAAAAAAAAAGAGGGATGTTATAAGTTTGACGTGAGTATCTGTTTGTCTGTCTTTTCCCTCCATAGACTTATTATATTTACTACCGTAAGTTTCCCTAGTAGCAGCCCACCCAATGGATATAATAAATATTATTTTGATGTGATTTTTTTCTGTTTGAAAGTTAACGTAAATCTGTAAACAGTGAACCTTTGCTATAATTTATAAAGCTCTGCTCAGGCGTTTGAAGGTGCGATTGATTTGGATGTAAGTACTTTTCATCATCATCATCATCATCAGTAACCCATCAACGGCTCACTACTGAGCGCAGGTCTCCTCTCAGAGAAGGGTTATAGTTATAGGCCATAATAGGTTTTGTAGTCCACCATGCGGGCCCAATGCAAATTGGCAGACTTCACATACCTTTGAGAACATTGAAGCTTTGAGAACATCCTTCACCGTTGTGATATTTAATTTCTTAAACGCACTTAGAAAAGACCGAGGTACGTGCGCGGGATCGAACCTGCGTCTCCCCGAATAGGAGACCGCAGTACTAACCACTAGGGCCTAGGCTATCACTGCTTCTGAAGTTCTTTTACTTCGGTTATTGTCGGCGAGGCCATTCTAGTTCACTATCTGCTTTCTCTCTAGGTATATATTTACGGGTAACTACGCGATATACACGGTTGAACCGCTTATATATGGATATTAAAAAAGGATGTCTAGTGGAACAGAATGTCACCGATTTAATTAACTATCACAATGGAGTCATACCTGCCCATCAACTAGAAGGCTCCTGTCGCACCGCTCTACTCCAATTAATTCTCTCTCTCTCTGCTGCGGGAGTGCACCGGTAACCTGCATGATTAAATTAACTATGACATCACCATTTGTGACGCCCTAAGATCTGATCTATTATTCCTGTTATTTCTAGCCGTGGACGTGTAAGGAATCAAACTCATCTCCCATGCGGAATCTTATCTCATCTGACCATCGGACCCGATCTTTCTTATTCATACCCTTAGACCCCCTATGTCTAAGAGCCAATCTCTCTTGTTCGCACGAATCTTCCTTGGGCCCCCTATGCCCAAGGGCGAGACATAATGTCTCCTGTTCATAAACATGAACCTTCTTCGGGTTCTATCTACCCGAAGGATCGACGTAATCTTTCCTATTCGTACGAACCTTCCTCGGACCCCCCATCCACGAGGGCTCATCCTCCTCGGACCCCCCGTCAACGAGGGCTCAACGTAACATCTCATCGGATCCGATGTATTCTCAGCTCATAATAGCCATAATGATTTACTCACAATTTAAACACCATTAAAACCGTCGCTTACACATCCCTTGCTAACTTATACACAGCCTTAGAGCGCGCTCCTAGATGCTAGTAAATGAATTGATATCTAGAAATTCACTTATGAGGTTTTAAGAACTTCGTAGATTAATTGCTTAGATAATCAAATACTTAGCTACTCAGGTACTTAGCTTTCATCACACCCACTCCTCGTAGCGCAGCCCACAATTCCACCACCTTCTTCAGGATACGAGAAAAAACAACCCGTTGCCATGCAACAAATGTTCATCAGAAAAGGAACATTCTAATACCAAAAATATTTAAACTACAAAGAAACCAACGACAAATTTCCGGTGTCATATACTACTACCATAGACTTATACAACCATTATCCTTACCAAAGATCTAAGTATTTCGCGATAGCATATATGCACTTCACGACACTCCCGGCCGAAGCAAACACTAGAGCAGACATAGCATGTTGCTCGTCCACTCTTTGATTTTCTGTAAAGCTTTGGTGGCTGCAACTCTCCTTACTTTAGTTCCTTGACTTACTACAACCATCTCACTGTCTCGCTCTAATGGCTCTGACCTGTCCGACTCGCTAACCTCTCTGTCCAATTCTCTCATTTCTTGATGTACAATTTCGCACTCGGAATCATCCCGAGTTAGTTCGACAACTTGTTCTAATGGTAAGATCCCTTCACGTTCTGTATCCTCTGAAATAATTGTTGGTCTTTCTATACTTTCGTCTAAAGGTTCTATTAAAATTGCAGGAGTACATTCACTCGAGGTATCCTCTTTTTCAAATCGTATGTCTATCACTCCTTCTGCTTCTTGAGCTTCTAGAGGATATAGATGTGCTATCGACCTCGTGAACTCTTTATCCCCCACTTTTACTATGGCTACTCTGCACAAACCATCACTTCCCTTTTTTAACGAAATAATTTTCCCTGTTTTCCAGGTTTCTCTATTCTTATTATCTCCTTTTATTTGAACCACTTGTCCTATTGCTGGAGATAGCTTCGAAGTGACCCGTGGTTCTTTAAGCGAGTGGTGATACCTTTCTCGAAGACTTAACAAGTATCTGTTCACAAACATCTCCTTAAATTCTCTTAAAATAATGAGACCTCTTCTCCAACTTTCTACAAGATCAATCTTAATCGTAGTACCTTTATCTATACAATCTTCGACTGATTCTTCTAAAGTAATGCAACTTCCAGGTGTAAGAAAATCCACTGGTTTCAAGATTATATCCAACTCTGAATCAACGCATGTGAGTGGTCGTGAATTTAATACAGCTTCTATTTCCTTGACAACAGTAGTTAGTTGACTATCTGAAAGCATATGTTTCGCTAATGTGCGTTTCATGCAATTCTTAACTAAACCAACGAGTCTCTCATAGAATCCACCATACCAAGGTGCTAGTTGTGGTATGAATCTCCACTTAATCTTGTTAACCACACAATACTGTTTCAAGAGAATTTCTGATATAAGTTTGAAATGAGCTGCGTTATCTGATGTAATTAACTGAGGGACCTTTCTGGTCGCTATCATTCTTCTCAATGCTAACAGACCTTCTTCAGCTGTAAGGTCTTGCACAAGTTCTAAATGAACAGCCCTTATCGCTAAACAAGTGAACAAACAAATCCATCTTTTCTGACCATTCTTGACAAGGACCGGACCCATATAGTCTACACCCACAAAAGTAAATGGTTCACTATAACTCACTCTTTCTGCCGGAAGTGCCGGAGTATTTGGTAACTTAAACGGACCAGCTCCGTGCTTAACACAACTTGGACATCTCCTTATTACTTTCTGGACTTGAGATTTGCCTTGTGGTATCCAATAGGATTGTCTAATAAGGCTGAGTGTATGATTTGCTCCTACATGGTAATTATCATTGTGTACCTTCTTTATCAAATTAATTGTAAAATCACATTCCTTAGGAATCAATATTGGGTACCGTTTATCGAATGACAGATCTGCATTCTGAAGACGTCCCTTGCAACGTAGTAATCCATCAACATCTTTAAATAACTTAAGGTAACGACTTAAATCAGTTTCTTTTCCAGCAAATTCATGTGCAAAATGCTCTGCTTGAAGCTTCCTTATTTCTTATGTAATACTAAGTGGTTCATTATGTCTAGTACCGACATCCTTCTCTGTGGAATTACTCTCTTTCTCTAAATCAACAATTTCTCCATTAGAAGTATTCGTTAGACCCTCCCGCGTCGAAAGAAAAAAAGTTTGTGACGTATTCTTAATAGGAAACGTCCTAATATTGGAGTCTGATAAAAACTGTGGACCTTTAATCCATCTCTCTTTATCTTCCTTGGAACTCATCGGTCTAGTCGCAACATCCGCCGGGTTTAACTCTGAAGGTACATATTTAATCATAAGTTCTCTATTACTTCTAATTTCTTCAACTCGTCTAGCCACAAACGGTGGTAGTAATTTATCAGATTGACACCATTCTATGACAATTTGACTGTCTGTCCGTAACGTTTGACGTCCTACCTTCATGTTAAATGCTTTTGAAACCATCTTAATTAATCTACTGGTCCAAGATCCCAGTGCCGCCAGACCTAAGTTATTTTCTCAGCAATTATTTGTGTACGATAGAGTACTGTTCGAATGTCCTTTCAGTATATGCGTACCAGCTAGATTGTGCCGACGGCCAATTTCCAGATACCAGGTGCTAAAGGTAGGTAAAAACTAGAATAACTTATCTTAAATTCTCAGGGCTGATTTTCATATATGTTTTAAAGAATATTGTAAAAATTAATAAATTAATACTGCCAGACGCTTACCGCCGGCGGTTACTTTAGCCAGACGCTTTGAAGCTCCCAAAAAAATATATAATTTAAGTTAACTTATATTCTCAGTTCTGATTTTTATACATGATACTCAGGGAACTATTGCGATATTATCTGTAAGCTGCCAGACCTATTGGAAGGGTCAAACATCCCCCCAGACACACATTATGCGTCCCCATATGTATGAGCGCTAGAACATGATTCACTTGTTTAAGTGTGTGAGAGATAATATCATCATGCTATAATATTATAAATGCGAAAGTGTGTTTGTTGGTTTGTCCTTCAATCACTTTGCAACAGAGCTACGGATCGACGTGATTTTTTGCCTGGGTATAGCTTACGATCTAGAGAGAGAGAACTATTGCAATATCTTCTGCAAGCTATGCCCAGGCAAAAAATCACGTCGATCCGTAGCTCTGTTGCAGAGTGATTGAAGGACAAACCAACAAACACACTTTCGCATTTATAATATTATAGTATGATGATATTATCTCTCACACACTTAAACAAGTGAATCATGTTCTAGCGCTCATACATATGGGGACGCATAATGTGTGTCTGGGGGGATGTTTGACCCTTCCAATAGGTCTGGCAGCTTACAGATAATATCGCAATAGTTCCCTGAGTATCATGTATAAAAATCAGAACTGAGAATATAAGTTAACTTAAATTATATATTTTTTGGGAGCTTCAAAGCGTCTGGCTAAAGTAACCGCCGGCGCTAAGCGTCTGGCAGTATTAATTTATTAATTTTTACAATATTCTTTAAAACATATATGAAAATCAGCCCTGAGAATTTAAGATAAGTTATTCTAGTTTTTACCTACCTTTAGCACCTGGTATCTGGAAATTGGCCGTCGGCACAATCTAGCTGGTACGCATATACTGAAAGGACATTCGAACAGTACTCTATCGTACACAAATAATTGCTGAGAAAATAACTTAGGTCTGGCGGCACTGGGATCTTGCTCTATACACCCTATCAACACTCCTAGTAATTCCAATCGAGGGATTTTTAAGTGTTGTTGATCTTTTATAGGGACTAATCGTGTTTTCCCGATTACAAAACTTCTCTTAGTCCCGTGTGTCACGTACACAACAGCAGCATATGCCTTAAGTGATGCGTCGGTGAAACACTGCAAATGATATTCTTCATTTCTCACGTTTTTTATGTAACATCTGGGTACCGATATTTCTTCAATAGTTTCTAATTCCTTCTTTATTTCCGTCCATTCCACCTGATTTTCCTTTGAAAGTTTTATATCCCATTTAACCTTGGTCTGCCATAGCTTTTGGAGAAATAATTTAGCTGACAAAATTTGTGGTACTGCTAACCCACATGGATCGAATACTGAAGCAATTACTTTTAGAACTTCACGCTTAGAATTTGCCTCTGTATCTATCTTGAATCTTAGGCGCAATGTATCATCCTTTACATTCCAATCTAAGCCTAAAATTTTCACAACTTCTTCCTTAACACTATCGGTTCCTTGTCTAGAAATTGTTTTGAATTTGAACTCCAATCTCTAAGGTTCATAGATATTTGACAAAAGGCGTTCTTCACGTCTTTATAGAACTGTATTGCTTCCTCTTGTGTTTGGACTCCACTTACTAAGTTATCAACGTATATGTCTTTGGCAGCCAATTGTAGTCGTTCATTTCCTTTAGAAAGATGATGTTTAATCGTCGCGTTCAGTAGAAATGGACTTGATATAACTCCGAAAGGGACTCTACGGAACCGTAAACAAACAATGTTATCATCACTCGGTGGTTTTTCTACATCTTTCAACCAAATAAATCTGGTTACATCGCGATCTTGTTCATGTAGTCCTATCTGAAGGAAGGCTTTCTCTACGTCTGCTGACAAAGCAACATTATGGCTTCGAAATCTGATAATTATACTTGTCAAATCTTCTAACATCCACGGACCGCAATAGAGGCATTCATTTAAACTTTTACTATTATTAATTTTCGATGAAGCATCATAAACAATTCTAATTGGTTTACCCTTTTGAGCAACACAATGGTGCGGTAAATAATGTACTGGATGGTTCACATGTGTCTTACTTAACACTGTTTCGACTATTCCCTTCGATATTTGTTCCTGTATATTATTATTATAACATCTTAAAATTTCTTTATCTAATCGTTTAACCAAATTTACTAAACGACCATATGCCAATCCATAATTAGGTGTTAGTGCTGGAGGATATTCATTCCACGGCCAACTAACATAATATCTACCATCTATTAATTTTGTAGTTTCATTAAATTTCTTTATAGCCTCTTCTCTAGTAATCTTAGGTGAATCGGTTATACCGATTGACTCCAGTTCCCAAAGGAATGTTATACTTCCTAAATCTAGTGGCATGTCAGGTTTGCTTAGTTTGAAATCAATCTCTGTTTGAAAGTATGTAACAACTGACATATGTTCTCCTTCTTTATTCTCATGCGGAATTTGACCCGAAAGTATCCATCCAAACTCTGAATCAATTAAATATAAATCTTCCCTTATCCATATTCTTTCTAAGCAAAGAAACGAGTAGTAATAATCATTCCCTATAAGAATATCAACTTGATCTTTCAAAGATCCATCGTCTGCAAGTTTCAATTTATTCTTCCAATCGTCAAGTTCATCTACATACGGTACACCTTTTGAAATCATAGGTACGACGTTTGCATAAACACTCTTCCAATTTTTAGATTTAGTTTGTAACTGTAATTGAACAACTGGACTATTAAATTCTTGAGGACTCTTTGAACCAAAAGTATAAACCGATAAACTTTCATCCTTTTCTGTAGACAATTTTAATTCCTTTGCAATCTTTCGGGTGATGTAAGATCTTTGGGAGCCTGAATCGAATAGTATACGGCATGATATTTGATTAGACGTCTCACCTTTCCCCCGGGCTGTTACTACAGCTGTTTGAAGAGCCGTATGTCATTCTATATCCATCGTTGTTAGAGTCGTGCTCTCTGATCCAGACTGAAATTTCTCCTTACACAGTGCGCTGTGGTGTTCATGTTTTTTACAAAAATAACAAGGTTTATTATAATGACACTGCAAAACCTTATGACCACCTCTAAGACATTTATAGCATCTGCCTTTCATCAGCGCAGCACGTTCCTGGTATGTCCTGTATTTTTTACATAGATCAGCGAAATGATCACCCTTACAAAACATACAGTAAGGTTTCATCTTCTTCCCGTGAGCTTCATCTTCCAACCTATTACCTTTTTTGAATGTTGCATTTCTTCTCTGTCCCCATTGTCCTCCTCTTTGTAGGTACTGTCTCTTTCTAAAATTTGGAGGTTTTAAATAATCAGCCTGTATACCCCAATCATTCCTTCTGAATTCGCTTCTAGGTCGCCTCTCTCCCCTGATATGCTTATATCTCTGATTTTCTTGAGTTACATGTAGAGTTTCTACTGTATAGTTACCAACTCCTTCTGCACTATTTCCTTGAGTGATCCTATTAGCGTCTTCCTTTGCTGTAAGTATTTTTCCTAATTCTTGCCTTATCTCATTTATAGAGTCGTCTTTGGTTTTTAATTTTAACTCATAGATAAGATCCTCAGGAAATTTACTAAATATAATATGCCGTAGATGATTGTGATTCACGTCTTCTCCTAATGATTCCAAGACCCGTAAATGTTTTCCCATTTCATTAAATGATTTACGACATGATGTTATCGTAGAGTCTGCAGTTACCACCTTAGATAACGCTGAATAATGTGCATCAATTAAATGAGAACTTTTGCCATATCTCTCTGTAAGAGTTTTAATAGCTATGCTGTAATTCTTGTTTGTTGTATCTAGACCCTCAATAGCTTTTCTAGCTTCTCCCTTTAATGAAGACTTAAGGTATAGCAATTTGTCTACATCTGCTATGTTTCTGTTATGAATATTTGATTGAAATTGATCCCAAAATTGATGCCAGTTCAAAATATCACCCTCAAATTCAGGTAAATTCAATTTAGGTAAACGGCATGATGTTATTGCATCCTTCTCCTTATGCGTCGATGGAGTTTCTGAACTGCTTTGAAATAATTTTAATTTCACTTCTAGCTCCGCTAGATTTTCCTCAGCTTTCAGCTGTATTTCACTCATTTCACTTATTTCGTCAGCTGCAGTTCGTCCAACTTAAAATAATTTGTTAAATCATTTTCGAATCTCGTCAAAAGATTTTTTAATTTTGTCTTGTTTACTTCTGCCTCGTCGATTAGGTTAGCATTCAAAGAGCCGAGATTTAAAGCCTGATCCGAGAGAGTTTCTATTTGGGTAATAAGGAGTCTTAGCCTTTTTAGCAATAAATCATCCATGATGAATTTTCTGTAATCAGACATTATATTTGAACAATACCTAACGCCTTATCACATGGATGTAAATACCTGTCTCTAAATCTATGGATCTCTGTGGAAATACCACTTCTAGATTAATTATCCTTATATCTTTGAACACTTCCTTATGATTCGTATACTTGCTATATTTAATTTAAAGAATAGAGACTAACTTCAAAATATATTATAGTGTATATGCCAAACTCGGATGTTAATAATCCCACACAAATAAAGAATGAGCATTCCCAGTCTAATTTTCCATTAAGATTTTTAGAGAGTTATTTCAATCTAACCAGTTGTATAATTCGCTTGCTAAACAAGTAACTTGCTCTTATACTAATCATCAGTTTATCCAACCATTATTTACCACCAAATGCAGAGAGTACCTAAACCATGAGTACAGATTTAACATTAAGATACCTTTCCATTATACAAAAAACTCGCACTATAATAATAATTGAAAGGTAAAAGAATTGAAATTCATAATAACATTCATGAGATTAAAACTTATTATTGGGTCAAACTAATACCATAGAATTTCCTTCAAAATTATTTTGAACATACTCTATGTATATTCTCACTAATTTAGCTATAATTAAAGTCCCAACCTCTTTAAAAGAATAACTATATTTGCTTGAATTTACAAAATTACCCAGATCAAATAAAATTCTAACCTTCAATAGGGTTATCAACCCTTGAGCTTGGTACATAGGACTCTAGTATCTATTATCATGTGTCTATATACTTTAAGACTCCTTTCGAAGTAAAATCTTAACTTAATAATTTAAAGATTGTTTTCTCCATATAAAAATATAACTATAATCCTCCACATACTTGTAGATAGGCCCTGAATCCTTAATTGGATAAGCCTTAAATTAAGTTACTCTATGAATTCAATAATTACCAAATCAAATTGAATTTAATAACCCTTAAACAATTACACTTTCATTATATACCCTTAACATCAAAATGTATCTTTTCTAGCAATCCCTTTCATTAGACGTCAAATTTCATTTTTAATAAGTATTCAAGTTTACTTATGTTGACCATATTCCTAGTTCTAATTGGTAAAGGAAAGTATTCAGTTCTTAGATCAATTCTTACTCGATGGACACTCAGACATTCGAAATAATAGCCTTATAGTGCATTGGTAGCTATTCTAAAAATATAAGATAACACACCAGATGTACTTTTTGTGTTAAAAATTCAGTAAATTAGTCGAACTTCAGTCTCAGTTATTAAAACTGAGTGATATGATTTCCTTCTGAAAATATAATTAACACTATGTAGGAACTGATATTCTTTCTTAAAATTTCATTTTTACGCAATGTACAATACTTTCAGAATCTAAAACCTCCCTTATATTTGAATTTCACTATATGCCTAATATATTACGTACCTTTATATTAAATAGGATAATTTCCAACCTTAAATTGTTTTCAGATCACTATTTCTTTTTCACAACAATGTTTCTTTCACAATACTCAATCAGCAATATAATTGACACTGAAATGGCGTAATAGAATTCAAATTTCAAATGTTCCAAATTCCACCATCTGACTTTAGAACAATTTAATAGTACATTACACATCTAGGGCAGTAAAATAAGAAATGTCTCAGATCACATGTAATTGTTGTCCGAGGCGAAGCCGAGGTCAATAAACATGTGATCTGAGGCTTTCTTATTTACTGCCCGTGGTGTGTATACTATTTTTCTCCTCGATGGAGGCGGAAAGCGACATTTTCGTTTAGCGCAGCGGGAGGAAAATTGACGCTTTCCACCCGGAGGTGAGAAAAATAAATGACACACCGGAAATTGCTCAAATGTTCGTGAATTCAAACTTTCGAACGCTCTATGACATAAGTATCCCTGAAGTCAATTCTACTAACTTACCTGGGCCATTTCTTTCGATTTAAAGTTGAAAACTGCGTTGACGCTCCCTCCAGCGGCGAGTAGCGAAACTAATGCAGCGCCTCTATTTATTTAAATCAACAAAAAGGCAACAAATAGACACTTTATTATAATTTAAGCTTAGTATGACTCCATGTGCTAAAGATTCTGGTTCATTTTACTAATATCCCAGCATCTCCACCATGTCGGCGAGGCCATTCTAGTTCACTATCTGCTTTCTCTCTAGGTATATATTTACGGGTAACTACGCGATATACACGGTTGAACCGCTTATATATGGATATTAAAAAAGGATGTCTAGTGGAACAGAATGTCACCGATTTAATTAACTATCACAATGGAGTCATACCTGCCCATCAACTAGAAGGCTCCTGTCGCACCGCTCTACTCCAATTAATTCTCTCTCTCTCTGCTGCGGGAGTGCACCGGTAACCTGCATGATTAAATTAACTATGACATCACCATTTGTGACGCCCTAAGATCTGATCTATTATTCCTGTTATTTCTAGCCGTGGACGTGTAAGGAATCAAACTCATCTCCCATGCGGAATCTTATCTCATCTGACCATCGGACCCGATCTTTCTTATTCATATCCTTAGACCCCCTATGTCTAAGAGCCAATCTCTCTTGTTCGCACGAATCTTCCTTGGGCCCCCTATGCCCAAGGGCGAGACATAATGTCTCCTGTTCATAAACATGAACCTTCTTCGGGTTCTATCTACCCGAAGGATCGACGTAATCTTTCCTATTCGTACGAACCTTCCTCGGACCCCCCATCCACGAGGGCTCATCCTCCTCGGACCCCCCGTCAACGAGGGCTCAACGTAACATCTCATCGGATCCGATGTATTCTCAGCTCATAATAGCCATAATGATTTACTCACAATTTAAACACCATTAAAACCGTCGCTTACACATCCCTTGCTAACTTATACACAGCCTTAGAGCGCGCTCCTAGATGCTAGTAAATGAATTGATATCTAGAAATTCACTTATGAGGTTTTAAGAACTTCGTAGATTAATTGCTTAGATAATCAAATACTTAGCTACTCAGGTACTTAGCTTTCATCACACCCACTCCTCGTAGCGCAGCCCACAATTCCACCACCTTCTTCAGGATACGAGAAAAAACAACCCGTTGCCATGCAACAAATGTTCATCAGAAAAGGAACATTCTAATACCAAAAATATTTAAACTACAAAGAAACCAACGACAAATTTCCGGTGTCATATACTACTACCATAGACTTATACAACCATTATCCTTACCAAAGATCTAAGTATTTCGCGATAGCATATATGCACTTCGCGACAGTTATTTCCAAGGCACACCTAGAAATCTTGAGCTGATGCTGCCGCATCAAGTAGTCTGCGGGATACCCAATTTTTCAGCAAGAGGGATGAATGATGATCGAGGATTGAGGTAACTTTTGACATGACCGTGCTGGCAGCATCGTTGGCACTTGGTATCATTGGCACAATGGCAGTTTTGTAACAAAGTACCTTGTTGTTGTTCCTGGCCCTGATTCATATATTTTTTATCCATTGAAGGTTTGCTACGAAAATGATACTTTTATTTTCATAGCAAACCGTCAATGGATAAAAAATATATGTCAGTGGCTATCATTTTTTGATAGCAACTGAGTTACAGAATCAGGGCCTTGGGTCTGAGCAAAGTACTCTCAACTCTGTGCCATAAACCTAGAACAATAGGAACTGTGCAGTTTGCTGTTGTCATGGAACTAGCAATTACGACTAATGGCTGATGGTTGTATCCTAGGTTCGTGGTCTATGCCCTATGGCTGTTGGCTATGGCTGTTGGCGTCTGTTTTCGTTTGCGGCATTTTGCGGGGGATTTTAATAATTATTAAAAGTTTTTGAATGGTTTTTGATGTCCTGATACTACTGTCACCTAATAGGCAATATTTAAATAATTCTATCGAGCTAAAAAATCGCCATTTATTGCCCTGAAAAGTGAGAATATTTACAAATATTCAGTCATCAATCAAACCTTTCAATGAGTAAGTTTCTTGTATAAATTTCCTATCTCCTTTAGTGCATCGGTCCAATTACCAGTAAAAATATATCCCATCATTATTTTACTCTTAGAAATTAATGTTATTTATGTAATATTTTAGTAATACATTGTTCGGGATATAATATATAAATATAACCTCAAAAAATTGCAATGGGCTATGTTCTGATGTAATTAAAATTATGTATGTATTCAAATATATATTTTCTTTCAGCGATGGACATCCGCCCCAATCACACGATATACATTAACAATCTTAATGAGAAAATAAAAAAGGAGGAACTGAAGAAATCCTTGTATGCAATTTTCTCACAGTTTGGCCAAATTTTAGATATTGTAGCCATGAAAACACTGAAAATGAGAGGTCAAGCATTTGTTATATTTAAGGAGATATCCAGTGCTACAGTTGCATTAAGGAGCATGCAAGGGTTTCCCTTTTATGACAAACCTATGGTAAAAAATAATGTTTTAAAGCTTATTTTTCACTACTATCATTAAAAAAAAATCAAAATTATTTATTTATTTTTATTATTAGTATCATAATTGAACTGATTACAAATATGTATAGGTACATAAGAAACTAATGGACTCATGTCCATTGGTTTATTGAGATGCTGCCAGCTAAATTGAACATAAAAATGACAAACTATGTACAAAATAATGTATATCACTAAATTATGCTTTCAGAGGATCCAATATTCAAAAACAGATAGTGATGTGATTTCCAAAATAAAAGGCACATTTCAAGAGAGGCCCAAAAGACCCAAACTGCCCAAAAGCTCAGAAGAGACCAAGAAGAAAAAGAACAAAGATGCTAATAGACCAATTGTGCCTGGGTTTGGTCAGCCGAGTCTGCTCAATAATGTTAATGTTGAGCAGCCACCTAACCAGATTCTGTTCCTCACCAATCTGCCTGATGAGACCTCTGAGATGATGTTGTCTATGCTTTTCAATCAGTAAGTTACCATATTGTTTATATTAACTTTTACTAAAGTAAACATCCAAATGCATTCACAAGATTTTACTTTCTAGACAGCTTTTTATTCTAGTATTCTTGTCATCATCATCAACCCATCAACGGCTCACTACTGAGTGCTAGGTCTCCTCTCAGAGAAGGGTTAAAGGCCATAGTCCACCACGCTGGCCCCATGCGAATTGGCGGACTTCACACACCTTCAAGAACATTATGAAGAACTCTCAGGTGTGCAGGTTTCCTCACGATGCTTTCCTTCACGGTTGACACAAGTAATATTTAATTGCTTAAACGCACTTGACTCCGAAAAGTCAGAGGTGCGTACCTGGGATTGTACCTGCGTCCCCCCGAATAGGAGACCACAGTCCTAACCACTAGGCTATCACTGCTTACTAGTATTCTAGTAATGTTAAAAAAAAGTATTAAAAAACTCCATGAAAACAGGCATAAGGAAAGATTTAATTATTTAAAATTGAAAAATTTTACACTTATTTTTAAGTTATAAAGTGTTAATATTAGTTTTTTACTTTCTACAGATTTCCTGGCTTCAAGGAAGTGCGATTGGTACCAAATAGACATGACATTGCTTTTGTCGAGTTTGCCAATGAAATGCAGTCTGCTGCAGCCAAAGAAGCTCTACAGGGCTTCAAGATCACTCCAACACATGCAATGAAGATATCGTTTGCGAAGAAATAATTCTTAAGAACTAGACTTATATTTACAAAAATAAAGTTTTAAGTATTTCAAGAACTGTTTTGAGCATTGCACTAAGCCTTAACAGCTCTTCGGCTGTGACTAGTCATTTAAGCTTTATAAAATGAGTTTTTTTGACCTTATCCTTTTTTAGGGTTCTGTACCAAAATAGTAAAAATTGAACCCTAAGGTGTGACTTCGTCAATCTGTCTGTCCATCTAACAGTCGATTCTGAATGTGAATGTTAGGCCCTTCATACACAAGGCTACGCAAATCTTCGATACTCGACGATTTTAGTCTCTAAGCGACTACCGCAATACAAATTCATAGAGGTTCGTACAATCGGCGACTTGTACCTATGTACTAACCTCTATGAATTTGTATTGCGTTAGTCGCTTAGAGACTAAAATCGTCGAGTTTCGAAGATTTGTGTACGAAGGGCCTTACAGGACGTAGGCCATAATAAAACAAAATGGCAAAGCAAGTAGCGACTGAAAAGACGCAAAGAATTATATTTAACCGATTTCAAAAAAGGAATAGGTTCTCAATTCGTCAATCTTTTTTTTTAATGTATGTTCATCGATTACTCGAAGACGCCTGAACCGATTTGGAAAATCCTTTTTTGTTTCAAAAGGTTTACTTCCCAGGTGGTCCCATTGAAATTTTATCGAAATCGCTCGAGCGGTTTTAAAAATATTCACAATAAATTATATACTTTGTAGTGGCGCGGGCGTTTGAGGCTGGTTTTTTAAAAGTGATTACAATGGATTACAACATAGACTAATGATATTGGAATGATATTTACTACCGTGTTTACAAATAATTTTTTAAATGTTTTAATAATAATATATAAACTGGCAACACCTGCCAGTGGCCTGTTTAAAAAAATCATATAGGAATTAGGACTAGGTTTTAATACTCAAAGGACTAGGTACCTAGGTACGTTTATAAATTCCAGTCCCAGAATATTATACGGTAAAAATTTAGAATCGTGCGGCAGTAGGGGGGGTATGGGAGGGGGGTGGGTGGGTAGGGGGGGTGTCCCCCAACCCCCAACACCACTCCCATAAAAAGGTAATGCACCGTTCTTGAGAAATAATTTTTTTTAGTATTCTAATTTTTTAGGTTAGGCTTGCCGAAATATGAGCAAAACTTCGCTTAGTGAAACAGTGAATGTAAAAGAAAGAATGGGAGGGAGGGCAAAAGGAGTAGAGGAAGCTTAGAAACCCCTCCAATTTAATTTTTCATTTCAAACCAATAGAACCTAAGTGCCCGGCCTGCGGCCGGGCACCAACAATATTTATGTTCTAACCCAACCTAACCTAACTTCAGATTTTCCATAGTCTGGTGGTTAGAGGAAGCATAGAAGCCCCTCCAATTTGATTTTTCATTTCAAAGAACTCAATGCTCAAGTTTTTCTAGGCGGTAGAAAATAATAAACACGAAGGCTGTGGCGTGAGTTGCGTTTTGTTCAAGCTACAAATCAAATGGGCTACGCCAGAAGACTCGCTCCGTCGCCCCTTCATTCAGCTTCACCTACTCGACCTTCGTAGGCTCGCTTCATTCAGGACCTCCTTCGCGAGCTTCTGGCTTCGCGCTTCATAAAAACACTCTAGGGGTAGGACAGACAAGACCACGTGGAGTCGGGGTTGGCCGATTCGGTTCTGTCACACTGTTCGACCTATATCAATCCATGTCGTTTCAGAGTGGAAAAGCTTTTTTGCTATAAGTACATTTTATTGTCAGAAATAAAACAACAGTAGGTTTATTATAATTATAATTTCTTTATATTTTATAAACATGAGCTCCCATCTACTCTACTCCTTTCCCCCTCCCTCCCACTCTTTTTTACCTTCACTCCTTCACTAAGCGAAGTTTTGCTCGAATTTCGGCAAGACTAACCTAAAAATTTACAATTTAAAAAAAAATATATTTCTCATTACCTTTTCATGGGAGTGGTGTTGGGGGTAGGGGACACCTCCCCCCACTCCCCCACCCCCCTCCCATCCACCCCCTACTGCCGCACGTTTCTAAATCCAACCCTATTATACTGCTAAATCAAGTGAAGCTAATATTTGTTAGGCAAAGACGAATGATATTTACTACCGTGTTTACAAATAATTTTTTAAATGTTTTAATAATAATATATAAACTGGCAACACCTGCCAGTGGCCTGTTTAAAAAAATCATAAAGGAACTATGAGTTATGAGTCTAGGTTTTAATACTCAAAGGCGGTGCTCAAAGGACTACAGGTAGGTACTAGGTAGGTACGTTTATAAATTCCAGTCCCAGAATATTATACTGCTAAATCAAGTGAAGCTAATATTTGTTAGGCAAAAAGAAACGTCACTATGCAAATTCTATACAACAGAGAGAGATGAATATACTAAAACTGCATTTTACCTTGATATTGCCACTTATTGCCGACCTGTATGTTATTTTCGGTGATTGCGAAACTGTCAAAGTCATCCACTGATGAATGAGTCGATTATGGAGTCGATTGTGTTTTTCTAGGAAGAACTTATTTTATTTTTACTATTTAAGTTTTGTTTTCTTAGTTATATATTTTGTCTGCATGAACACCAACTTGTGCAATAACTATAATAGTCAAAAAGTGTTGTTTGAAGTGTATAAAGTGGGCCAAACATGGAAGATATTTTCCAATGGTGTCGAGAAGGAAATGCTTTGCAGGTGCGCGTTTGGCTGGATGATACTGAGCATGACATGAACCAGGGGTAAGAAGACTGTATTATTAATATTATTTTAGTAATAAGACACGCCATATGTGCACTCGTTATCCTTAAATGGTACTTATAGTAGACCTCCTCGCCCACTCTTTCAAGGCCTAGAAAATGATGCCAGAGTAATGTATGAGAAACCAAAACAGTTGTGTTAGTCACACCTGTTAATAAACATGCAGTACTTAAAATATTGGGAAAGTTAAACATGCAGTGTTTTTTGTTTAAGTTAATTTTCCAAATACTTACAAAGTTTGTACTGTAAATGTAGACAATCAATTATTATGATTCTCTTAAATCTGTATATTAATGGATAAAAATTACATCACTGTATTTCATTAAAGAACTTAATTAGATTTAGGTTTTTAAAATAGTATTCCAGGGAAACTCATTGATTTCCTGGTCTCATGACATTTGCATTTGTCATGCAAATTTGCATTGGCAAAGCCAAACACGATCAGTTCAAATTTTGAACCATGAAATGGTAACAGACAGACATACACATTAATTATTATAATATTACAATAAACCTTATTCACATTATTAAAACAACTTTTGTTGGGGCATTACGAGTATGATTCATCAAGTTAAAATATTTCCTGTTATTTTATTAAAATTTCAAGTTTCTATTCTGATTAAGTATGTCATAAGTACTAGGTTTGCTTGTTAGCTTTGAATGACCATATTCATTTAATTTTATGGTTTTACTATCAAGTTAGGAAAATCAAAGTAAACATCAAAAGTGTTTAAACAACTTAGGGCTTTTTTTAAGGCTTGAACAGTAAACAATAAAACCAAGTACCTACATATTTAAGCAGACTGTAGTTTGAAGAAATTCATATTGATGTTTTGGGTTTTTCTAGGGCTGCTGATTATGAATATGATGACCATTTTTAAATAAAAAAAAAACACTAACACAAACCAAAGAACACCCTTCTGCATGATTTTTTTTTTATTTCATGACAAGATTACTGGCTTGATTGTGATCTCAACTGTTGGAGCAGTCTAAAGGTCAGCACACACCAAGAGCAGAGCAGCGCAGAGCATTTTTTTGAGAACACTGATAAACCAACATCACACTCGCGAGTATTGCATTTTGAAGTACATTAAATTTTACACTGTATGCAATAGTCGTAAAGTTAACTTTCAGTGTTCTCAAAAAATGCTCTTTGGTGCTCTGTTCTTGGAGTGTGCTGACACTATGAAGGCTGTGGTTGAGGGTTTAGTAGTGTAAATTAAACCCTCCACCAAAATTGGTATTTTCACATCACATTTTTGATACACATTTTGATGACTGTTGATAGAAACCAGATTCAATAATATTTTTGTCTGTGCTGCGAGTTGTACCCTGAACCTCCCATTTATAAGAACACAGCGCTGACCACTGCATCAAGGAGGTCCTTTTTGGTAGGGCATTAACTAGCCAAAACAAAAGCCAGCATACAAATAAGGGCGGATCCAGCTTTCATGTCAGGGGGGGTTATGTATAGTCACGGTCAAATCGAGATAGATAAATCTAATTAAAAGAAATAGTATTTTATTGTTATACCTCCATTACAACAAAATAAATAACTAAATCAATTTTCCTCTTTTGTCATCTCGCAAAATGAGTTACTTAATCAATTCCTCAACTTCAATGGGTATATTTTTGTAAACATGGAGAAGTGTGAGTCCAGTTAGATGGTTTTCTGCCATTGAAGCTATAAGCCAAGTTTTGAGCCTCCGAAGAGTGGAAAAGTATATTTTCATGTTATCGAATATTAGTATCCACCTACAAAATACTCTCACGGGGGCACTGCTCAAATCTTCATACAAATTTTCTCTAAGACAATACGATTACGCCCATCTCAGGGGGGGGGGGGGGTGTGATAGCCCCAATGACACCCCCCCTCTGGATCCGCCCTTGCATACAAAAATATACCATTATGTTTTCAGTGATGACCATGGCTTCAGCCCCCTCCACTGGGCTTGCAAGGAGGGACACATCAAGATAGTGGAGATGTTGATAAAGCGGGGCGCTAGGATCAATGTCACCAACATGGGCGACGACACACCATTACATCTTGCTGCAGCGCATGGGCACAGACCTATTGTTCAATTGGTATGTGTTGTCCTTTCATAATGTTCCATCTCTTCTTTATCAACTGGTATACATACACTGCTGGACAAAGGTCTCTTGGATGGACCTACCTTGGCCAATCTCCATGAACAATCTTTTGGTACTCATAACTTTTTCCAGGGATAGGGATAAAAAATAGCTTGTAAGAGCCATGTCAAAATAATTATTTGAATCTTCCGAAAATAATTAATTAGCTTGAAAAAGAGACATCTTTTAGAATGCATATCAACCTAGACTTCATCGAATGCAAGCCTATCTGGCAATAAAAAGAAAGGCAGATTGGAAAGCAATTTGTAAATTTTGTTGAAAAACTTGTGTTTGGACTATACTTATTTGGAAATACAGTCGAACACTTCAATTTTATTGATTCATATAGGTAGGTATAATTGTATAAGCATTCTCATTCTGAAATGAGAGTTCTGTCTCCATGGTGAGTAGTGGCCATATTGGATTGAAGATTATGATGATGATATGTAAAAAAAAATTTTATGTACATTGTACATTTTTTTCCTTATGCAGCTTCTTCAAAACCGAGTGGACGTCAACTTCACGAATGAACACGGCAACTCTCCGTTGCACTATGCCTGCTTCTGGGGATACAGTGCGATCGCTGAAGACCTAGTGGTTGCGGGAGCGCTCGTCTCGCTCGCCAACAAGGACGGTGACACGCCGTTGGACAAAACTAGAGGTCAACTTGTTCAGAGGTAAAAATAATTTGACCTGATTGAAGATAAAGACTGACTGACTGATCTATCAACGCACAGCTCAAATCACTGACGGATAGAACTGAAAATTGGCATACAGATCTAAGCATCCTCTACAAAAGTATATTTGTAATTTCAACCCCTAAGGGGGTAAAATAGGGGTTTGAAAAATTGTACCGTGATTTGAAACGTGAGCGCAGCCGCAGACAAAAACTAGTCTGTATAATAAATCTTAAATACAATGTAACTAAAAAGTCGGCAAATTAAATTTATATAAATAAAAATCATTCGCCACATGTATGAAAGATCACATCACTGTTGTATTCGTAGTGGTTAATACAAGGTAAAGATGAACGAAAATTCTTCGCTAATTCACAGGAAAAGTCAGAAAGGGTGGTATTGTATGAACATTTGAATAAGCCCATTAAGTAGTAAACCCATTCTTTGTCACTTTGCATCAATGCAAAGCTGAGGCAGGTTGCTAGTCAAACTTCATTGATTCCATTGCTACAAGACATAGCTTCAAAAGATGCTTTCAAACATGACATTTTTGAATCAAAACAAACAAAACATTCCAATGATTCCAAAAGATGTGCACTCATATGATGTATGTTTGATTTGATTGCAAGATGTGCACTATTACAATGTAGTTACTATGTTTCTCGGTTGTAGACTTCACGAGCTTGCCGTTAACCAGGGCCAAGACCTAAAGAAGATCCAGTTCAAAGACCAGTCCTGGCTGGGCTTGAAGACCAGGAGCCGCGACGCCACGCTGTCCCGCCACAAGGGCATCAACATCAACGAGTTGGCTCTTCACACGAGGATCGCCGTCACTCCCTCAGGTATAACAACTCAAGTTGAAGACAATAGCCCAACGGTTAAAGAGGTGGACCAAAAACTAAAAGGACCCCTTTTCTTTCCAAAACATTAACAGTACATTCTAATCGACAGAAAACGACATAATTGAGATGTCAAAAGATCAAAATCAAATCATAAGATTTTACTTGTAAAATCGAAATTTCAATAAACTTTGACCATCAATTACTTGAAACAGCAAATTTTAAATATTATATTGCGAAAATTATTGACAAAATAATTTCAAAAAATGTCTACTTATTTAAAGGTGAGACGTGGCGCGGACGGTGGCAGAAGAACGACATCGTGGCGAAAATCATCGCGGTGCGCGAGTGCACGCCGCGCATACAGCGTGACTTCAATGAAGAGTTTCCCAAGCTGAGGATATTCTCCCACCCCAATATCCTGCCTGTGGTAAGTCTCTTTGTCATCATCAGCAACCTGTCAACAGCTCCCTACTCAGCGCAAGACTCCTCTCAGAGAAGAGTCATAGGCCATAGAACACCATGCTGGCACTGGCTTCACACACATTTGAGAACATGACCTAGAAAGGTTTCCTTACGATGTTTTCCTTAACTGTTGAAGCAAATGATATAATTAATTGCTCAAATGCACATAACTCCAAAAAATCTAATATTCGTGCCCTGAATCGACCCCGCGACCCTTGAATAGGAGATTGCAGTGCTGGATTATCACTGGCACTCTCAATTTAACTGTGGTATTTACTAAACTTGGTGGATGGTCCGGAAGACAAAAGTGCTAAGTACAAATACAAATTAGCATTTGAACTGTTATTTAGTATGTTTGGAGCATTTGTTGCCAACAGTATTTTCTAATTTTATAGACGGGTTTTTAATTAATTAATTAATAATATAAAGAGTTATAATAATAATCTCTGATCTAGAAAAGTAAATAAACAAAATGGCATTAAATTGCTCCCCTAAAAATTACAAGTGGGAGTTTAGCTTGCAGCAACTTACACCTACATTCAGTGCAGCTAGAGAGCACCTATTGAACTCGAGATGTCGGGGCTGCGGGCAAACATACGCAATCGAATTAGATTAGAAAGTTTGGTGTGTATAGTCCAGATTTCCTTACTTGAGTATTTGAGTAAACAAACACCTCTTGATATGAATATCACTTATTTACACACAAATCACACATTTTTAACTATGTATAACTGTCTAGCTCTAGATCTATTCATCAAACACATTCGTTACGATTTACACCAAAAATTGCTTCGAGTTTACCAATATAAGATATTTATTTTCTCAAAAACGAAATATTAGCAGAACTCATTTGCACAGATTAGGAGAAAGTGACATTTCGTAACCCTAGATTGTCTATGAATCGTTGAGGTGGGGACAGGCGAATGAGTGACCTTATGAATGGATTGTATACATGGAACTAGAAATTAGGACTAGTCTTCCTACTTCAATGATTGAATCATCATTACAGTAGAGGTGAGTAACTTTAGAACATAAAAAATAATGGATATTGATAAAAATAAATCACTACCAGAAAATGATTGTAATGGTTAACTTAAATAAAATTAGATATTATTATAAAATAAAATATAGATAGGTAATCTTAATCTTTATTATTACCAAACTAAAGAACATTTTACTAAAGAAAACAGGTAAATAAAAATACACTACTGTTTTTTTTAAGAAAATTGTTTGTATCACAATGTTACCCACAAATGGAGTATACTTTAGAATAGAACAAAAATCTAATTAGTAATAATTAATAAATCTTCGTTAATTTTTTCTTGTAAATTCCTCTTTTTAATATAATTACGAAAGATATTGTTTAGTTACTTTTTACGTCTTTGTAGTAATGGTACACGTCTATGACCATCGCAGTTGGGATGAAAATCATTCAGTTGTATAATGCTTTCACATTAGTTCAATCGCTCATGCGATAACTTCCCAACCCTATAAATTGTCTTTGGCTAACATTCGGCCATTACTGTTTACTCGAATACTCAAGTAAGGAAATCTGGACTATAGTTTCGGTTTGTCTATGCTGCTGGCCCTACTGGCCGCTACTAAGCTCTGCCTATGGGGTTCGAAAAGAGCTCTAGGGCTCGAAGACATCGGGGGGGCAACGTCTTCCTAAGGGCGCCTCCTGTGAGGAGAAAGTTTGGATGATGATCCCACATTCGCACACACAAGGCATACAACTGACTAGCGATGTAATTAGGTACAGCGCCATCTATCGGCAGCTGCATTAAATTATTACGACAGTTCTAGATCATGGATGTCATGTTGTCAGTAGTAGAGTAAGGAGTAAGTAACACGAGTGGTGGTGGCGGTGGTGTCGCAGGTGGGGTGCTGCGTGTCGCCGCCGTCGCTGGTGGTGATCTCGCAGCACATGTCGTGGGGCTCGCTGCACGCGCTGCTGCACGGCGGCGCGGGCGGGCGCGTGGTGGTGGACGCGGGCGCGGCGGTGCGCCTGGCGCGCGACGTGGCGGCCGGCATGCACTACCTGCACTCGCTTCAGCGCGACCGCGTGCTGCCCACCTACCACCTCAACAGCAAGCACATCATGGTGATTACAAGTTACAACATTACACGTCCAACAATAACACCTTTGGTGCATTCGGTACTCCAAATGTTCATGGGCGGCGGTAATCACTTAACATTAGGTGACCCGCCCGCTTCGCTTTTGGAACGAAGTTCCTTATTGCACGGTACGGATTTGGCGGATGGGGGCTAGGGCCTAGGCGAAAAAAAGTGTGGGAATTTTCCGTCACGACTAGTGTAGACGGTCCGAGTTACGAGATGATTCTAACATTTGGCGAGAGATGGCGTTGATTCTAAAAGGTAATGTTTTCATAATTATAAGCAACTTCGTTCCACCCGAGTGTTCCACGACGCACTCACTCTCTCACCCATTTTTTTTAAATATATTTATGTACATAATAAAAATTATACATAGTTAAGGGATATGCAGTATGCTAACGAAAACTGAAACTTAGGATTCAGTACATGATTGTGAGTTGCATTTTGTTCGCGTCCCCCAGATCGACGAGGACCTGACGGCGCGCATCAACATGGCGGACGCGAAGTTCTCGTTCCAGGAGCGCGGCCGCGTGTACGCGCCGGCGTGGATGGCGCCCGAGGCGCTGATGAAGCCGAGCGCCAAGCGGAACTGGGAGGCGGCCGACATGTGGAGCTTCGCCGTGCTGCTGTGGGAGCTCGCCACCAGAGAGGTGACCCACTACCTATCTATATATATACGCGCCGGCGTGGATGGCGCCCGAGGCGCTGATGAAGCCGAGCGCCAAGCGGAACTGGGAGGCGGCCGACATGTGGAGCTTCGCCGTGCTGCTGTGGGAGCTCGCCACCAGAGAGGTGATCGACTACCTATCTATATATATACGCGCCGGCGTGGATGGCGCCCGAGGCGCTGATGAAGCCGAGCGCCAAGCGGAACTGGGAGGCGGCCGACATGTGGAGCTTCGCCGTGCTGCTGTGGGAGCTCGCCACCAGAGAGGTGATCGACTACCTATCTATATATATACGCGCCGGCGTGGATGGCGCCCGAGGCGCTGATGAAGCCGAGCGCCAAGCGGAACTGGGAGGCGGCCGACATGTGGAGCTTCGCCGTGCTGCTGTGGGAGCTCGCCACCAGAGAGGTGACCCACTACCTATCTATATATATACGCGCCGGCGTGGATGGCGCCCGAGGCGCTGATGAAGCCGAGCGCCAAGCGGAACTGGGAGGCGGCCGACATGTGGAGCTTCGCCGTGCTGCTGTGGGAGCTCGCCACCAGAGAGGTGATCGACTACCTATCTATATATATACGCGCCGGCGTGGATGGCGCCCGAGGCGCTGATGAAGCCGAGCGCCAAGCGGAACTGGGAGGCGGCCGACATGTGGAGCTTCGCCGTGCTGCTGTGGGACCTCGCCACCAGAGAGGTGATCGACTACCTATTTATATATATATATATACGCGCCGGCGTGGATGGCGCCCGAGGCGCTGATGAAGCCGAGCGCCAAGCGGAACTGGGAGGCGGCCGACATGTGGAGCTTCGCCGTGCTGCTGTGGGAGCTCGCCACCAGAGAGGTGATCGACTACCTATTTATATATATATATACGCGCCGGCGTGGATGGCGCCCGAGGCGCTGATGAAGCCGAGCGCCAAGCGGAACTGGGAGGCGGCCGACATGTGGAGCTTCGCCGTGCTGCTGTGGGAGCTCGCCACCAGAGAGGTGATCGACTACCTATCTATATATATACGCGCCGGCGTGGATGGCGCCCGAGGCGCTGATGAAGCCGAGCGCCAAGCGGAACTGGGAGGCGGCCGACATGTGGAGCTTCGCCGTGCTGCTGTGGGAGCTCGCCACCAGAGAGGTGACCCACTACCTATCTATATATATACGCGCCGGCGTGGATGGCGCCCGAGGCGCTGATGAAGCCGAGCGCCAAGCGGAACTGGGAGGCGGCCGACATGTGGAGCTTCGCCGTGCTGCTGTGGGAGCTCGCCACCAGAGAGGTGATCGACTACCTATCTATATATATATATATATACGCGCCGGCGTGGATGGCGCCCGAGGCGCTGATGAAGCCGAGCGCCAAGCGGAACTGGGAGGCGGCCGACATGTGGAGCTTCGCCGTGCTGCTGTGGGAGCTCGCCACCAGAGAGGTGATCGACTACCTATCTATATATATACAGGGTGGGCCAGACCAGGTGGATATAAAATTTTTTTTAGATTGTTGACTTAGGGGCCTACCAGGACCCGCAAGGAAAAAAATCGGTTCCCACCCGATTACGAGAAAAAAAAATTATTTGAAATTTTGGAATATCATTACCTTGACGAACTTTTAATTTTTTTTAAATTTTTCAAGTGACAATTTCCGCAATTTTTTTATAGAATATCTTTATGTAATAACTGTGCTCTCTTAGGAAAAAGTTCCAGTCTGATTAGCTGGTTTTAAGAGCATTAAATTTTAAATTATTTCAAGAAAATTAAGTTCATCCAAAATCTACAGAATACTTTAAAATTCCATTAAAAATAAAAGAAGAGGTTCATAGCACTGGTGATTTTTTAAAAACTGTAGCAACTTATGTTCTTTCGATTGCCAAAAGAAAAATTGTATGTCAATGTGCCGGATAAAAAGTTATGATTTTTCAAAAGTCTTCGTTCCTCATTCGTGTAAATAACGACCTTATTGAAAAAAATGTTAATTGTTTGTGGAGACTGCAGTATGTCCTTTAATTTTAACTGCCTCGTAGTTCTAGTGATAAGCGTGTTCGACTGCGGCTAACGAGGTCCCGGGTTTGAGTCTCGGGTCGGACCAAACCAAGTATTGGGGTTTTCCGATAAGAAATTCTCAGTACTAGCTCGGAGTTAGGAAGTTGGCGTTGTTTCACCCCGTGCCTTGGAGAGCACGTAAGGCTGTTGGTCCTGCGCTTAATCTCTCTCCAGTTGTGTCGAATTTTCTGTCCCATAGAGCTATGAGAGTAAAGAAACAGAGAGTTCACCTGTGTTCACGCACACACTTGTGCACTTTAATATCTCCCGCATAGATGGCTAATCTTTCTGGAGATAGGCTTCCGCTGTGGCCGTAATTCGGAAAAATAAAACATTGTTTTATTTTTCTTTCTCTTAAAAAGTAGATACCGTCATTCATCATTAAAGGATTAATGTCCTCCCTACCAAATTTCGGCCACGGCGGCAGCCTATCTCCAGAAAGATAAGCCATCTGTGTGTGAGATATTAAAGTGCACAAGTGTTTGCGCGAACACAGGTGCACTCTCTGTTTCATTACTCTCATAGCCAGATGGGACGGAAAATTCGACACGACCGGAGAGAGATTAAGCGCAGGACCAACAGCCTTACGTGCTCTCCAAGGCACGGGGTGAAACAACGCCAACTTCCTAACTCTGGGCTAGTACTGAGAATTTCTTATCGGAAATCCCCAATACTTGGTTTGGTCCGACCCAAGACTCAAATCCGGGACCTCGTCAGCCGCAGTCGAACACGCTTATCACTAGAACTACGAGGCAGTTAAAATTAAAGGACATACTGCAGTCTCCACAAACAATTAACATTTTGTTCAATAAGGTCGTTATTTACACGAATGAGGAACGAAGACTTTTGAAAAAATCATAACTTTTTATCCGGCACATTGACATACAATTTTTCTTTTGGCAATCGAAAGAACATAAGTTGCTACAGTTTTAAAAAAATCACCAGTGCTATGAACCTCTTCTTTTATTTTTAATGGAATTTTAAAGTTTTCTGTAGATTTTGTATGAACTTAATTTTCTTGAAATAATTTAAAATTTAATGCTCTTAAAACCAGCTAATCAGACTGGAATTTTTTCCTAAGAGAGCACAGTTATTACATAAAGATATTCCATAAAAAAATTGCGGAAATTGTCACTGGAAAAATTAAAAAACAATTAAAAGTTCGTCAAGGTAATGATATTCCAAAATTTCAAATAAAAATTTTTTTCTCGTAATCGGGTGGGAACCGATTTTTTTCCTTGCGGGTCCTGGTAGGCCCCTAAGTCAACAATCTAAAAAAAATTTTATATCCACCTGGTCTGGCCCACCCTGTATATACGCGCCGGCGTGGATGGCGCCCGAGGCGCTGAAGAAGCCGAGCGCCAAGCGGAACTGGGAGGCGGCCGACATGTGGAGCTTCGCCGTGCTGCTGTGGGAGCTCGCCACCAGAGAGGTGATCGACTACCTATATATATATATATATATATATATATATATATATACGCGCCGGCGTGGATGGCGCCCGAGGCGCTGATGAAGCCGAGCGCCAAGCGGAACTGGGAGGCGGCCGACATGTGGAGCTTCGCCGTGCTGCTGTGGGAGCTCGCCACCAGAGAGGTGATCGACTACCTATCTATATATATACGCGCCGGCGTGGATGGCGCCCGAGGCGCTGATGAAGCCGAGCGCCAAGCGGAACTGGGAGGCGGCCGACATGTGGAGCTTCGCCGTGCTGCTGTGGGACCTCGCCACCAGAGAGGTGATCGACTACCTATTAATATATATATAGCTGCTGGGGCTGATTCACTGACTGATTCACTGATTCACTGATTCACTCACTCATTGATCACCTCTCCTGTAAAATTTTGTATGAAAAATTTTTTTTTCACCGTTGGTTTCGTATAGAGGACAAAAATTCATTCGGAGGAAAAATATGGAGAGAGCTGATGATTGAGGATTACGGAGACGGGTGAGGAGCACGGCCAGGGTATTGAAGATAGGTGGGGTTTGCTGGAACAAAAGTCACTCGAAACCTCATCCAATTGCCAGTGAGTTGAAAAAAAATTCCAAAATGGCGGATTCAAGATGGCGGCCATACAAATTTCGTCGGTGTCTATCTCGGAAAGTATAAAAGATGGAAGAGTGGGTTCTTGGCAAAAGATGATCAGGACCCGAAGGTCTACTTGATGAAAAGAAAAAAAAATCAAGATGGCGGAATTTTTTTTGTCTCCATACAAAATATATGGCGAATATTAAAGAGACTAGAAGCTGAGAACCATGCAAGACTTTGATATGGTTCCTTTTCAAAATTTGTTTTTGTAGAAGAATTCTCATTCTGACAAATGATGAGATATTATGATGATCGAGGTTTTGGAAGGTGGGTGAGGAGTACGGCCAGGGTATTGACGATAAGTGGGAGGTACTCAAACAAAAAATACTCGAAACCTCATGCAATTTGCAGGGAGCTGAAAAAAATTCGAAATGGCGGATTCAAGATGGCGGCCATACAAACTTCGTCGGTGTCTATCTCGGAGAATATACAAGATGGAAGAGTGGTTTCTTGGCAAAAGATGATCAGAACCCGAAGGTCTACGTCTTGGTGAATTGAAAAATAATTCAAGATGGCGGAATTTATTTTTCCATACAAGATGAAGGTTCATTTTCATAATTTTGTTTTTAAGGAAGAATTCTCATCTAGACAAATGATTCGGAGAAAAAATATGGAAAGTAATGCTGATCGAGGATTTGGAAGATGGGTGAGGAGCATGGCCAGGGTATTTAAGATAGGTGGGGGTTGCTCAAACAAAAAATACTCGAAACCTCATCCAATTTTCAGTGAGCTGAAAAAATCAAGTTGGCGGATTCAAGATGGCGGCTATACAAATTTCATAGGAGAGTGATGAAAGAGTGGTGTTTGGGTAAAAAAAATCGGCCAAGTGCGAGTCGGGCCTCGCTCTTTTAGGGTTCCGTTAAAAAAATTAAATAAAAATATTTCCATGTACCCATGGAAATATTTTAATTTTTTTTTTTTAATTTAATTTAATTTTTATTATTTGTTGTTATAGCGGCAATAGGCAATACATAATATGTGAAAATTTCATCTGTCTATCTATTACGGTTTACGAGATACAGCCCGCTGACAGACGGACGGACGGACGGACGGACAGCGTAGGCTTAGTAATAGGGTCCCGTTGTTACCTTTTGGGTACGGAACCCTAAAAATGATCAAGACCTGAAACTCTAATTGATGAACAGAAGAACCGCGGTCCACTTTAGTGGGCCGCGCACCCACGCGCCCTACTAGTCTATATATATACGCGCCGGCGTGGATGGCGCCCGAGGCGCTGATGAAGCCGAGCGCCAAGCGGAACTGAGAGGCGGCCGACATGTGGAGCTTCGCCGTGCTGCTGTGGGAGCTCGCCACCAGAGAGGTGATCGACTACCTATCTATATATATACGCGCCGGCGTGGATGGCGCCCGAGGCGCTGATGAAGCCGAGCGCCAAGCGGAACTGGGAGGCGGCCGACATGTGGAGCTTCGCCGTGCTGCTGTGGGAGCTCGCCACCAGAGAGGTGATCGACTACCTATCTATATATATACGCGCCGGCGTGGATGGCGCCCGAGGCGCTGATGAAGCCGAGCGCCAAGCGGAACTGGGAGGCGGCCGACATGTGGAGCTTCGCCGTGCTGCTGTGGGAGCTCGCCACCAGAGAGGTGACCCACTACCTATTATAATATATATAGCTCGATTACCACTCACTGATTCACTCACTCACTGATTGACAGGGTTGTTCTCCTAGAAGGAGACGGAAATCGATATAATGATGTTTGGGAGATGTGCTTGGGGGGGGGATTCGAGTTGAGGAAAATTATGACATTTCGGAAAAACAAGATGGCGGCCGACGTGAATCTTGCAACTCTTTTGTTTTCCGACCGATTTCTTTGAAATTTTGGACTATTGTAGAAATTAGTAAACGATTAACAGAAAAAGTGAAAAAAATTAAAAAAACAAGATGGCGGCCGAGCTGTGACGTCTCAAATTTCCGACCCCTCTCCTGTAAAATTTTGTATGAAAAAAAATTTTTTCACCCATGGTGTCGTATAGAGCTCAAAGAATGTGACTCGGAGAAAGGTGGCGAGAGCTGATGAGTGAGGAGTTCGGAGACGGGCGAGGGGCACGGCCAGGGTATAGAAGATAGGTGGAGGGTGCTCGACCAAATGTCATTCGAAACCTCGAGCAGTTGCCAGTGAGTTGAAAAAAAAATCCAAAATGGCGGAAAAAAAATGGCGGCAAATTTTGTCCGTCTCTCGCTCGGAGACTATAAGAGATGGAGGAGCGGTTTCTCGACAAAAGATGATCAAAACCCGGAGGTCTACCTGGTGAGTAGGAAAAAAATTCAAGATGGCGGATTTTTTTTTTCCCGTACAAAATGTATGGGGAATATTGAAGGGACTAGAAGTTGGGAACTATGCAAGACATTGATTTTGATAGGTTCATAGGGCTTTTTTTCTTTTTCTTTTTTTTCATTTTACATTTGCTTTTTTTCTTTTTTTTCATTTTTTTTTCTTTTTTTTTCTTTTTCTTTTGTGAATGAAGAGCACGGCCAGGTTATTGCAGATAGGTGGGGTGTGCTCGAACAAATTTTTTGGCAAAAGATGACCAGAATCCGAAGGTCTACTTGATGAGTAAAAAAATCGCGGTCCGCTTTAGCGGGCCGCGCACCCACGCGCCTTACTTTTAGTAAAACACTTCCCGCGAGCTGCTTTAGCAGCTCGCGCACCGAGCGAAATAAATAAAGCCGAACAATCGCGGTCCGCTTTAGCGGGCCGCGCACCCACGCGCCTTACTTTTAGTAAAACACTTCCCGCGAGCTGCTTTAGCAGCTCGCGCACCGAGCGAAATACTAGTCTATATATATACGCGCCGGCGTGGATGGCGCCCGAGGCGCTGATGAAGCCGAGCGCCAAGCGGAACTGGGAGGCGGCCGACATGTGGAGCTTCGCCGTGCTGCTGTGGGAGCTCGCCACCAGAGAGGTGATCGACTACCTATCTATATATATATATATATATACGCGCCGGCGTGGATGGCGCCCGAGGCGCTGATGAAGCCGAGCGCCAAGCGGAACTGGGAGGCGGCCGACATGTGGAGCTTCGCCGTGCTGCTGTGGGAGCTCGCCACCAGAGAGGTGATCGACTACCTATCTATATATATACGCGCCGGCGTGGATGGCGCCCGAGGCGCTGATGAAGCCGAGCGCCAAGCGGAACTGGGAGGCGGCCGACATGTGGAGCTTCGCCGTGCTGCTGTGGGAGCTCGCCACCAGAGAGGTGACCCACTACCTATCTATATATATACGCGCCGGCGTGGATGGCGCCCGAGGCGCTGATGAAGCCGAGCGCCAAGCGGAACTGGGAGGCGGCCGACATGTGGAGCTTCGCCGTGCTGCTGTGGGAGCTCGCCACCAGAGAGGTGACCCACTACCTATCTATATATATACGCGCCGGCGTGGATGGCGCCCGAGGCGCTGATGAAGCCGAGCGCCAAGCGGAACTGGGAGGCGGCCGACATGTGGAGCTTCGCCGTGCTGCTGTGGGAGCTCGCCACCAGAGAGGTGATCGACTACCTATCTATATATATACGCGCCGGCGTGGATGGCGCCCGAGGCGCTGATGAAGCCGAGCGCCAAGCGGAACTGGGAGGCGGCCGACATGTGGAGCTTCGCCGTGCTGCTGTGGGAGCTCGCCACCAGAGAGGTGATCGACTACCTAAAGACTATAGAATAGAATAGAAGCGGTGATAGCTTGGGTACCAACTGTCTAAGTGTCATACTCATGACACACCTGCCGAAAGTACGGCGCCGATACTTCCGCGGCGGAATAGGGTATTTTACTATTTTTTGAAAAGTGTCTCAATTTAATCCTAAGGTGATAATTTATTACTTGAATTTTTTTTTAATTTTATTCAATTGATAAGTACCAATAAAATGCATTTAAATTTTGCATTTTAAATTTTAGCGCGTAAATTGACGGAAACACCTAGAAGCCATTATAAGATGTCGTAAGCACAGTAAACTCACAGAGTAGGTAGGCACTAGAGATGACAGAGTGACACAGAGTAACTTTGTCTCTAAAGTTTCTACTTTAAGACTGGAATCACATCTGTGCGCATCGATTCACAAAAACAAAACCGGGATCGATATAATAAATAACAAAAACCCACGGGAGCATATTACATACACGGTATAGAACAAGCTATTAAAAAAAATTAAACATACTTCATTATACTAAAATAAAGAATAACTGAAATGGGAAAGGTGTCCATATCTTAAACTACTGAACCGATTTTGATGAAACCTTTACCGTACCCTAAGTTGAAGCAAATGTAAGCAAATAAAAAAGAATGATCACAATTCAATTAAAAGAGAAATGCATAGACATACATACATACACCTATAAAATTTGGTATATTTGTTTGGAAGCCCTAATAGATTATCATAACTAAGTGAATATTTTGCATTTCCAATAATATAGCTTAAATGTAGAATTGATAACCTCCTTTTTTTGAACTTGGTTAAAAATAGATTTTAAAAGTTTCCAATTTTAAGTACCATAATAATTGCTTTTACAGATTCCATTCGCTGACCTCTCGCCGATGGAGTGTGGAATGAAAATAGCCCTGGAAGGCCTGCGGATCACAATCCCACCGGGAATTTCCCCGCACATTTCAAAACTGATCAAAATCTGCATGAATGAGGACCCCGGGAAACGGCCCTCCTTTGAGATGATCTTGCCTATACTCGAGAAAATGAAACGTTGAATGGTAGCCATGTACTGAGACTAGTATAGTTCTTGCAATTCACGAGGGCGACTGACTTATGGTTGTGTGTGTATCGTATCTGTATAAGTGTGAGCGAGCGCAATGGTCGCGCCTGCCCGCTCCCACCTAGGCTTTGACAGGCACACACACTTATGCAATGTGCATGTACACGAAGTAACCACTAGTAAAACTCACTCGCCTTCGTGAATTGCAAAAACTGTAAGAAGAAAAGATTGCCACCTCTTTGTCTTTATTAATTTTATTATTATTTATTTATACAAAAAAAGTTGTAAACATAAACTCATTTGAGTTTTTCCGAAGTGAGTATAAAGCAAATTACGCTAAAAATCTTCCTAAATGGCATTAATACTAGGGTCGTAATTTATATATTTTTGTTTAAATCTATGGAATAATTAATTTCTATGATCAAATTCAAATTTATTTATTTCAAGTAGGCCAACTTGTGGCTATTATTACAAGTCAAGAATCTACCACTTCGGATTGGATCATAATCATAGCAAAATGGCAATGCATTCCGATAGGTAGATGGCGTAAATCTGAAAGAATAGAATAACTACATAGTTTTACGCGAGCTTTGTTTTAATTTATGATGTTAGCAATCTGTACTTGTTTAACTAGTCTCTGGCCATGTATTGAAGTGGTAATTTATTCCAAGCTAGAAATGATAACGGACTATGCAAATAATTGTATGGGCACTGTTCCCACCCCCTTACAGACGTGGCACTATTTTTAGGGTGCAGTACCAAAATGGTAAAAATGGCCTTAACCTGTACATTCTAAAACAGATTTTTATTTATAAATTTTTATACAATAAAATTTTATTTTTTCACCCTGGCATGTGGGGTGTCATTGTCTAGACTCTAGAGCTAATTAAGTGGAGTTCAGATATTTAAATACTTTTTATTTTTTAGCTACAAAAATGAAGAAATTTGTCCAAAGCACACTAAAAAAACCGGCCAAGTGCGAGTCGGACTCGCGCACCGAGGGTTCCGTACTCCAAAAGTAAAAGTAAAACGATAATATTATATTAATTTGCTTATTTATCGTTAACTTTGTAGAGGTTTATTGATAATATAAAAAAAACTATGCTAGTTAGAGCGTTGGTTTTATTTTTCCTGTAAAATATACATAAACCTCTATTGACCATAATTATTTCAGATTTTTCGATTGGTAAACTTCGGAGATAAGGGGGGTGTACGGTATTTTTTTCGACATTTTGGCCGATTACTCAAAAGCTATTTTATATAGAAATAAATAAAAAACTGTTTTAGAATGCACAAGTAAAGGTCTTTCATATGATACCCCACTCAGTATAATTATCTTACTTTGAAATTTCAAACCCCTGATTTTCCCCCTTTTTTAATTAAACTAAAATAATTTTCGCGTTGATTTTATTTTTCCTGTAAAATATACATAAACCTCTATTGACCATAATTATTTCAGATTTTTAGATTGGTAAACTTCGAAGATAAGGGGGGGGGGGGGGAACGGTATTTTTTTCGACATTTTGGCCGATTAATCAAAAACTATTATATATAGAAATGAATAAAAAACTATTTTAGAATGCACAAGTAAAGGCCTTTCATATGACACCCCACTCGGTATAGTTATCTTACTTTGAAATTTCAAACCCCCGATTTTCCCCCTTTTTTAATTAAACTAAAATAATTTTCGCGTTGATTTTATTTTTCCTGTAAAATATACATAAACCTCTATTGACCATAATTATTTCAGATTTTTAGATTGGTAAACTTCGGAGATAAGGGGGGGGGGAACGGTATTTTTTTTGACATTTTGGCCGATTAATCAAAAACTATTATATATAGAAATAAATAAAAAACTATTTTAGAATGCACAAGTAAAGGCCTTTCATATGACACCCCACTCGGTATAGTTATCTTACTTTGAAATTTCAAACCCCCGATTTTCCCCCTTTTTTAATCAAACTAAAATAATTTTCGCGTTGCTTTTATTTTTCCTGTAAAATATACATAAACCTCTATTAACCATAATTATTTCAGATTTTTCGATTGTTAAACTTCGGAGATAAGGGGGGGAACGGTATTTTTTTCGACATTTTGGCCGATTACTCAAAAACTATTATATATAGAAATAAATAAAAAACTGTTTTAGAATGCACAAGTAAAGGCCTTTCATATGATACCCCATTTGGTATAGTTATTTTACTTTGAAATTTCAAACCCCCGATTTTCCCCCTTTTTTAATAAAACTAAAAATAATTTTCGATTTTTCTTTATTCCAATGATGTTGGGCCACTATTATACACAACTATGCCAAATTTCATGTCGATAGCTTTAATAGTTACTGAAATAATCGACTGTGACAGACGGACGGACGGACGGACGGACGGACGGAGAAAGTCTCACCATAAGGGTTCCATTTTTACCATTTTGGTACGGAACCCTAAAAAACGCCATGCGACGTTGCGCCGGATTTTGTATATTATGTCTATTGCTGTCTTAATGTATTTTTTTGGAAACGTAGTTACACATAAGAATTGATACTTACATTCTCAACAAAACAAATATAAAACCTCTCTAAAATCACAAACTTTTGTTGTGTGGAAAATTATAATAGACTACTATATTCAAATATTTATTGCATGATTACATGATGTATGAAAATATTTTATATTAATTTAAAATATTTACGTTTACATCTCTCACTTGTGCCATTTACAGGTAAAATCAAATATTTACAAAATAAAAGGATTTTATTGTACAAAAATTTAATTTGGAAAAGCATCATACTGCCAGTATTTTGTTGTTGTTAGTTTATAGGTTGTATTTTTGATTTTTTTATTATTTTACTGTAAGATAAGTATATTTTGTAACAGAACACCTTTATACAGCTGATGTAATACTTAGTGTTATACTACGGCCGTTCAGAGAATGCGTTCCTGACACGTCGCGATTGAACTGACGACGTAACTTTGTAATGGCGTTGCAGTTACGATAAAAATATTATTGCTGGTTGTTTACCGTTTTAACAATTGATGAGCATTAAAACAACATTATTATATCAATACCTATAATTTTGTGACAGTTGTCGTGACTAACTGACAGGTGTCAGGAACGCATTCTCTGAACGGCCGAACTTTAAAACCTTTTAAGAATTTTATAAAATATATAAACATACAATACCTAACTTATTGCTGCTAAAAAATCAAATGGTTATGAAGACATTTGTAAAGTCTAGATTTCCTTACTTGAGCATTCGAGTAAACAAACACCTCTTGATATGAATATCACTTATTTACACACCAACCACACATTTTGAACTACGTATAACTGTCTAGATCTGTTCATTAAACACGTTCGTTACGATTTACACCAAACATTGCTTCGAATTTACCATTATAAGATATTTATTTTCTCAACAACGAAATATTTGCAGAACTCATTTGCACAGATTAGGAGAAAGTAACATTTCGTAACCCTAGATTGTCTATGAATCGTTGAGGTGGGGACAGGCGAATGAGTGACCTTAGATGAATGGATTGAATCCATGGAACTAGGAATTACCCATATATAAAGAAATTGATTGATTGATATTTTGTTTTCTTTATAGTTTGGAAATCTAAACAACATCTTTTAGACATTAATTTTATCCAAATTATTATTACTACTGATTTTTTTAAAATAATTATTTATATCACAATGTTACCCACAATAGGGTTAACTTTAAGAAATGAAGATTCCTATTTAATATAAAGGACTATGGGCGGAATCGTCCCCCCCTATCAACAAGAATTAAATGTAGCGCAATTGATAGACCTTGGCAAGATGATATTTTTTTACTATGGCGACGATGCCCAAATGCATGGGGTTCTCATTGTATCTTACGTTCAAAAAAATATTTCGTTGACGTATTATTGATGACTAATTCCAAAATACCTACTCATTTATCTATTTATCTACTCCCATGCTATAAATCCTCTTTAATAGATTCTGAAACAGTTAGCTTATTGCCAACATTAAAACACCCAATGTCATAATAACCATTATATCATTCAAAAGTATGATATAATGTTGTACTGAATTTCATTATAACACACCTTTGTTTTTTTTCGATCCCTTCTGCAAAAAGGTTTCTCAACAGACAGCCACATTCTTACTGCTCGATGCGTGATAACTGTATGAATTTCAAAAAAAGAACGTCTGACTGAATTTCAAAAATAGTACATTTAAAACACCTAATAGAGGAAAGTGTACCTTTTTAAAAACCCCGTAAAAAAAACCTGGGTTATTCTAACAGAGTAGAAGTAGTTATTTTTACTGTTATATGATTTTTATACGATAAAATATAGAAAAAATAACAAAAATAAATCAATTTCAAACAAAAAGTTTTTTTTTTTTTAGAAGAACCCCAGCGATTTTGAAGCTGAAACCAACTATTTACGTCTATTTGGATCCAAATGAACATATTAACATAAATCCGGTGACTGTTGGAGGGTGGGGACGGGGTCCATACAAAATTGCCCATGGTCCTTTGCTTAAAAATTGCCTAGGTAATTTTTTAATCCTTTAAATTGCCTAATAGCATCTTGGAATACCCAATTGCACAAAACATACAATTGCACACCATACTTACGCAAATTTTTGGCATCCTAAAAACGACCTCTATGATACCAATGTTACCCACCTCCCCTGTAGTAGTATTGTCAACTTACTATATTTTCAGACTGCCAGGGATTAGAAAATTGCAATACCCATACCGGTATCGAAACAATACTCTTACCATACGCTATGTATGAATTACCGATAGTTTTAAAAAAGCGTTAAAAAGAATCAATCTTTTTAAGGAAATCATATTTTACTATCACCCTTATGCCTTTAACGATATCTAGGCGACGTTAAGTGTGTATATAATACAATAAATGTGCCAATAACGTTGATGATAACGTTAAAATTATTTTTAACGTTATCATCAACGTTATTTTTAACATTATAAATACTATAATTGAGTTACATACTGTTGATGTTGAGTTGTTGTTGTCTGTTGATGAAGTCGTTGGTGTAATAAATTGCCAAACCTGTTCATTGTCTAATGTCTCGTTATCATTCCGCCATTATTATTTACTGAATAGAAAAGGTAAATAAAAATACACTACTGTTTTTTTCAAGAAAATTGTTTGTATCACAATGTTACCCACAAATGGGTATAAATACTTTCGAATAAGACAAAAATCTGATTTGTAGTAAATCTACGTTATTTTTTTCTTGTATATTCCTCTTTTTACGTCAAATTTGTAGTAATGGTACACATATGACCGTATTTGTAGTAATGATCAGTTGGGATAAAAATCATTCAGTTTTATAATGCTTTCACATTCGTTCAATCACTCATGCGATAACTTCGCAACCCTATAAATTGTCTTTGGTTAACATTCGGCCATTATTGTTTACTCGAATGCTCAAGTAAGGAAATCTAGACTATATAAATAATACTGTAACAAATTAATCAATGTAAGTAAGCTATAAGTAAGTATAAAAGCTTTTAGAATGTTTAAAGTCTTATGAATTATATACTTATTTATAATAATAATGCTAGAATGAATCTCTTGAAACATCAATGCTGTGTTTTCAAAATATGGACTGGATATAAAATCGTAATTTGTATATGAATTATTCACAATTAAAGTTACAAAAATAAGATACTGCTAAATGTAGTGAAACGTCAATTTATTGTTAGTATTAGATAAGCACAATTTTAATCATCTTGAAAAGCTTAATTTATATGTATTTTGTAAGATGTTTTCTATATCATGCTCGAAAAAGAATGCTATGAATTAATATTTGCTTACAAGTTATTGTATGTGCCTTAAATATAAAGAAAATGTGTAAACTGACATGATAATATAAAATAATCACAATTTAATAAAAGCATAAAATATATAAATGATACTAAAAGTACATAGTATATTTAATTAAATATTTTTGATGTGAAAAAAATTACTAAAATAAACTAACGATTTTGTAATATTATGCTGTTTTCTTTTGTATGCTCATTTCACCTTATAAGACAATTGAAGCATTGGGTGCAACAAGGGTGTATGTTGCAAAATAGAGTTTCGAGAAAATTGATAATGAAAGTTTTAATGTCTTACATTATTTTAATAGGTACTTATAATTTTTTGATTTAGATTTAGGTACTTTATTATTTATTAGTCCCATGATTTAGCAAAAAGATTAAGGTATTACAACTATTTTAAAGCAATCAGAAATATCGTAAAATCAATATAAATACCTATGTAATCACTTTTAATTAAAATGTAAGTTAAACATGTGTGTTTATTGCAATCACCATTCAAATATTCAACTTTCTTTTTTCTGACTTGTGTTTTTAATCAGATTCATCAAAATATTCAATAGACTGAAAGGAATCTTCAGAATCAGCTGCAACTGGCCTCTTGGACGGTCCAGCCTGATCCTCCAGGCCTCCCTGCAACTTAAAAAATATGTTTTACTGAGAGATACTCAAAACGCATGTGGTGCGTTGTTGGCATATAACAATAAATTTTTGGAATGAAGTTCCTTATCGGGCGGACGGAACTAAGCAAAAAAAACCGGCCAAGTGCGTGTCGGGCCACGCGCAGTGTAGGGTTCCGTAGTTGAAAGTCTCAAATATTATTGCTGACCTAGGATTGCTTTTATTTTATTTATGAATATTGAATACATTTTGAGTTCCATGGTTTAAATACTATAATATACTACATATTACAAAATATGCAACACACTACGTGTAATACCTAATTTAGAAAAAACATATATAATTCCTTAACTAATGAACAATACTTAGCTGTGATAGTTTTCCTTTAAAATTCATTATATAGGTATACTACTGCTGTGAATTTTTTCTTGTATCCTATAAACAAACATTTAGCTGGCCGAGGGGGGGGGGACACTTGACTATAATAAAATTTAGCACTTTAAAATATCATATTTCACAAACGGATCCCTGAATTGAAAAATGGTGTTCCCACACCCACGATATTTTTGAAAGACCTATTCAACGACACCCCACACTATGGGATAGACGAGAAAAAAATTCATCCCCACTTTACATGTAGGGGAGATACCCTAAAAAAAATTATTCTTCACAATTTTATTTCAAACTAGCTGATGCCCGCGACTTTATCCGCGTGGATTTAGTTTTTAAAGTCCCTCGGGAACTCCTTGATTTTCCGGGATAAAAAGTAGCCTAGATGTTGACCCGAGTAATAAGCTACCACGGTATAAAATTTTGTAGAAATCTGTGCGGTAGTTTTTACGTGAAAGAAGGACAAACAAACAGACCAAAATTAAATAAAAATCTGTTTTGGGCTCAGTATCGATAGTAAAGCATCCCCCAATTAAAATTTTCAAAATATATTAAATGTACAGAATTAATCTTCCAGAGTTTTATTATATGTATAGATAAATAATAGGATTTGTTAATTTGTTTGTTATGACAGTTTGACTTTTTTTTACAGTTTACTGAAGGTTTACTGCTTCTGTCGTTGTTGAGAATTGATCAATTGACAGCTAACCAAACCCAACCAACCTTGACCTTAATCTTACTTCACACTTTACTTTTGTTTTATATAGAGTCAAAGTTGACAGTGACAGAGCAAAAATTGAATGGCGAAAGGCAAACGTGCTCCGAAATTGTTATCTCGTTTATAAGAAACTAGAAAGTATTGAGCAACAATAAGTAGATTGTTTAGCGCGAGTTTTGTTAAGAAACAAGTATTATCGAAATGTTCAAAGGTACTTTTTGAAACTCTGTACAATAAACCGAACATTTGTCAAATTTGGACTTCGTTATTTCTCAACCAAAGAACCCAAACCCACTGAAATAATAACAGGTTATGAGGCCCAGGACAGCTGTGAAATGGTTTCTTTGGAAGTCAGGACAGGAAAGTAAACGTAAAGTCGAGAAAAGCAGTCCAGAGTGTCAGAACCGGCACGGCCGACATAATCTACAAGTCAGCGACATCGGAGCAGCCACCGCACAGAAAGTCAACGTTGAGCTACGTACACGCAAGTCCCTTTAAGTCAGAAAATCGTCACGAAAGATTAAAAATTCATTTTGTTTATTTAAAAATTGTCAGAAGTCAGTCAAATTGTAAAATTTAAAGCAAAATGGATACTGTGAAGTCTCAGTTGGAAATGTTAAGCGAAGATAGTCAGGGAAATGTCAATTTCATTTCATGGCGTTTTAAATTAAACCTAGCACTTAAGAATAAGGACTTGTACGACATTGTAACATGTGAAAAGCCCAGACCAGCAGGTGCTAAGTCAGATGCAAACGTTTCAGCTTGGATAAAGAAAGATGTTGAAGCGCAAACGTTGATAGGTTTAAATGTTAATAGTAAAATTGCGAACAAAATTGCAAATTGCAAAACTGCCAAAGATATGATCGATAAGTTAACTAGTTTATATGGTACAAAGACTGATGTAACTTTAGAAACGTCCCGAATTAAATTCTTTACTTTTGAATATGATGAAAGTAAGTCAGCAGTAGAGAATTGTATGGAGATTTTAGATCTTGCTGAAGAAGTGTCAACCGAAGATGATCCTGTCAGACAAAGTTGGGTCATGACGAGAATATTGAGTGTACTACCGCCAAAGTTGGCGCATTTCAGAACTTCCTGGAACAACGTGACCGGACCAACCAAGAACATAGAAACTGTCATCGAACGTCTGAGGCTCGAGGACGAGCAACTTAAGGAAACGACGACAAATGCAGAGGGCAGCACAAGCAACGCTCTCATGGCAAAACGTGAGAAACAGGGACAGTCGTCAAACGGCAAGCAGGACAAGTCATCGTTCGCATGCTACAAATGTGGGAAGAAAGGTCACGTGATCAAGGAGTGCAGAGGAAAACCGTGTCAAAAATACATTGACTACTGCAAGAAGAAATACTCATGTAACATCTGCAAGAAGAAAGGGCATTTCGCAAAAGATTGTGAATCCCGAGAAGAAGGAAATAAGTCAGGAAACTGGAAATCACCAAAAAGAGCATTCGTGACTACAGCACTCTCGACAGTGGACAACGACATCTCCAAGGACAGGGCAACTTCATGGTATCAAGACTGTGGAGCCAGCCAACACATGACGTCTCATCGAGAATGGTTTGTACAGTTTGTTGAACTGGACGAGCCGATTCCAATTGTGATTGGAGACGCAACCAGGCTAGATGGCGTTGCAGTCGGGAACATCGAGATGGAGGCTTTTGATGGTCAAAAGTGGTATCCAGTGGTACTTGAGGATGTGATTTATGTACCAAATCTCAACTTTAATCTCTTCTCAGTAAGTCAGATGCTAGACAAGGGATATGTACAGAAGGCAAATGGAAAAGAATCGACATTCTACAGTCAGGATGGCAGGGAAATTGTGGCAATAGCAAAGCGCAAAGGAAATCTCTACAAAATGATGCTCAGAAGAGAAGAAGAGACAAGTTTGATGGTCCAGTCAATCAAAGTTTGGCACGAGCGACTCGCCCATCAAAACGTGAAGTATGTGAGGGACATACTGAAAAGAAAAGGAATTAAATATGTCGATGACTGGAATGATTATGTGTGCACAGGGTGCTCATATGGAAAGCAACATCGAACCTCACACCCAACCAACCCTAAGACAGCCCAACAGCCATTGGATCTCGTACACGTCGACACCGGTGAGATGAACATTCCATCGCTGGGAGGAGCAAAGTATTGGCTCATGTTTAAGGATGACTTCACCTACTACCGAAGCTGTTACTTTATGAAGACGAAAAGTGAGGCCCCAGAGAAAATTGAAAGCTACTTAAGACTTGTTGAAAATCAGCTAGGAAGGAGAGTGAAGAGTCTGAGATCTGATAATGGCACTGAACTGAAGAATACAAAAACCAAAGAGATGATGGACAAGTTGGGAATTTTTCACACATTTACGAATGTACACACGCCAGAGCAGAATGGAAGGGTTGAGAGAGAGATGAGAACGATTGTCGAGGCAGCCAGAGCAGCGATACATGCAAACGATTTGGACGAGAGACTGTGGGCAGAAGCAATGAATCATGCCATCTTCACGATCAACCAGACTGGAACCAGCAACGTACCAGGGAAAAGTCCGGCAGAACTTTGGTTTGGAAGGAAGATGCAGATTGAGAAACTTCGACCTTTTGGATGCGAGTGTTATGTGCTGACGCAAGCACAGAAGAGAGGCCAGATAGATAGAAAATCAGAAAAGGGAATTCTGGTTGGCTATGACTTTGATTCACCTTGCTACAGGATTTATTTGAAAGAAAAGAGAGATGTCATCAGCGAAGACAATGTAATCTTCGACGAGGAAAAGATCAGACTGAGGCAAGGCACTGAACTTGAGACATCGACACCAGAGGGCATACCTGAGAAGCAAGAAGAAAGCAGCAGTGAGTCAGAGGCAGAAGACGAGACCTGGAGAACTGGAGAAAGTGCTGAGGAGCCAAGCGACAACGAAAATGAGACACAACCGCCAGCAGAAGAGCAAGGAAGGAGAAATTTGCGAGATTGTCGAACCTTGCAACCACCACCGAGACTGAGAGATTGCATACTTGACTCACGTCGTGGAGGAAATAGTGCAAAAGTAGCCATGATTGGTGAAACTGAAGACATCCCGGTGAGTGAGGCACTCAAAGATGAGAAGTGGAGACAAACAATGCAGGAGGAGTACGACTCGTTAATGGAAATGAAAACTTGGAAGCTGGTGGACTGTCCAGAAGGAGTGAAGCCGATCACTTGTCGTTGGGTACTTCGAGAGAAGGCAGACGGGAGATACAAGGCCAGACTCGTGGCAAGGGGATTTGAACAGAAAGAAGGAGTGGACTACGCGGAAACTTTCAGCCCAGTAGCCCGCCATGCATCGATTCGACTACTTTTGAGCCACGCAGCGTCAGAGAAAATGAAGTTAGTATCGTTTGATGTGAAAACTGCATTCTTGTATGGAAATCTGGAGCGAGACATTTATATGAACCAGCCTGAAGGGTTCGACGACGGATCAGGAAAAATTTGCAAGTTAGATAAGAGTCTTTATGGGCTCAAGCAAGCCCCAAGGATGTGGAACAAGAGGGTTACCACACACTTTGAAAAGAAGATAGGCCTGATCAACACAGATGACGACCCGTGTATCTACTATAACAAGGACAAGAGCATTATGCTCTCACTCTTCGTGGATGATGGATTGATAGCTGGGAAAGAAGAAAATGAAATATACAGACTCTTAGGTGAGATAAGCAAAGAATTTCAGATCACATTCAGCAAGAAAGCTCCGGACAAGTTGACGTATTTGGGCATGGAAATCAAGATCGACCATGATGGTATCTTTGTAAATCAGCCTCGTTACACGGAGAAGATCTTGAGAAAGATGAAACTCGAACAGTGCAACCCAGCATCCACACCCATTGAGCAAGGAATGATCAACAAAAAGACAGACTTCAAGAACGACGAGCCACTTCCGGCGAACAACAACTATCGCGAGGCGATAGGGAATTTGTTGTACTTAGCTACAATCACCCGGCCAGACATCAGCTTCGCCGTGAACTACCTCAGTCGATTCTGTAACAAACCCATGAAAAGTCACCAGGCAATGGTGAAACGTGTATTCCAGTACTTGAGAGGGACAGTGACAGCTGGAATCCACTTCGGAGGAGTCACTGAACTCGTGGCCTACACCGACTCAGACTGGAGGAGACTCTGAGACAGGACAGTCGACGAGTGGAGTATTAGTGATGAGAGGAGGACCAGTAATCTGGTACTCACAAAAGCAGCGTCTGGTAGCGACTTCAACTGCAGAAGCCGAGTACCGAGCTGCGGTGTCAGTGATTGACGATGTGTGCTGGATCAAACGAATCGCACTGGAACTTGGTATCCTGAAAAGTGATCAGCCGATCATCCTGAAAGTCGACAACATGTCAGCCATACACATGTTACAGAATGCTCACGAAGGAAAGACGACCAGAGGAAAGAAACACATTGAGATACCACGAAAATACATCCAGCAACACGTCGGCAACATTGTGACACTGCAACACGTTGAGAGCAGCAAACAGATTGCAGACATTCTCACCAAGCCACTCAACAGAAGAGTTTTTGAGACGCTCCGCTGTAAATTGATCAAGGAGGAGTGTTGAGAATTGATCAATTGACAGCTAACCAAACCCAACCAACCTTGACCTTATTCTTACTTCACACTTTACTTTTGTTTTATATAGAGTCAAAGTTGACAGTGACAGAGCAAAAATTGAATGGCGAAAGGCAAACGTGCTCCGAAATTGTTATCTCGTTTATAAGAAACTAGAAAGTATTGAGCAACAATAAGTAGATTGTTTAGCGAGAGTTTTGTTAAGAAACAAGTATTATCGAAATGTTCAAAGGTACTTTTTGAAAATTTGTCGGACTTCGTTATTTCTCAACCAAAGAACCCAAACCCACTGAAATATTAACAGTCGTAAAGTTGGCAATCAAGGAATTGTCAGTTGTCACTGTCAGTGTCAAAGGAAATTGGAAACTCCTACTCAAAAGCCTGTCTTGTTGTTCCTGGTCTGTGGTCAAAAGCATACACCACGAACACAGATGACAGAACACTAGGCAAAAGCTATTTCTTGTGTTCGTGGTCTATGTCACAAAGTACATTATCTCAGAAGGGCTCGAACCCAGAGCCGTAAAGCCAGTTAAATAAAAAAAAAATATACAGGTATACGTCAAATTAAGCATTCAAAACAAAACTTTACAAAACGTCGTTTTGAAAACGATCAGATGACGCCCATAACAGAACAAATAAGATAGAACTTAAATAAAAAGCTCCTCGATTTTAAGCTTAAAACATTACTATGTGTGTACAGTAAGTGACGAGTGTCTCAAATCTGAAGGATTTTGTGAAACCAAGCATGGAACCTAACCGTTCCGGGGCGAACTTTTTGCCCCGAATCACGGACGTCGAATGGAAATTAGAAGTCCTAACAAACACGCCTGGTGTTGGATCAGACAATTTATTATATACTGTAGTGTTAAAAACAGATGGAGATGACGTGCGGTTCACATGTGGAACGCAACAGTTGCAAGATTTAGTGTACAAATTGAAAGACTTGGTGAGACATTGTGAGAAAGCCAAAAGTGAACTAGGATGAGGAAATCAATAGCTTTGCTAATGAAAAAGTCAAATAACGTGTTGCTATTGTTAATACATGGCTTGCTTACTCATAAAGCCATTCACTTTTTATTATTATATTATTTTATCTGTTAATTTTACATTTATGAGTACCCATTAAAATAAGTAAGTAATTAGATTAAAGTTTTTTTCTTATTTCTAGTTATGATAGATGGACTGACAACATGAAATAAGTCTCAGGAATCCGCTGGATTCAGGCGGTGCAAGACTGAAGCCTGTGGGAGTCCAGGCAGGAGACCTTTGTTCAGGAATGGATGTCTAGGTTGATAAAGAAAAAGTCAGGATAGTATGGACCTTTGTCTGGATTCAGAATTGTAGAATGATTTCATACTAGTTAATGCTCGTATGTCTTGTCCAGGTACTAAACTTTGAAAGCTGTCCAGCCATAACTAGCATAGTAATTTGAACATGGGAATAAATATTCCACAGTATAATTTTCACTGCCCTAGGGTTGTGCATAATGGGCTCAAAGGAATCTGAAGTGTGTCCACACTTGAACAGCCTGGTGGGCTATGGCCTGAGCCCTTATGTGAGAAATGCCCATGCCCAGTAATGAAGCTGTATTGAGCTCAGATGATGATAATCATCAATGGCTCACTACTGCACGCAGGTCTCCTTTCAGAAAGGGTTATAGAAGATAGTACACCATGCTGCTCCAATGCAAATTGGCAGATTTCACACACCTTTGAAAACACTAAGAAGAACTCTCAGGTGTGCAGGTTTCCTCACGATGATTTCATTCACAGTTGGAGCTTGTGATATGTATTTAATTTCTTAAACGCACGTAACTTAGAAAAGCCAGAGGTGTGTGCCCCGGATTGAACCTGCGACCCCCTGACTAGGAGACTGCAGTACTATAGGTCGACCGTTTAACTCGCGTATCGCCTGCGCGGTAAGAAGGGAGCGGGGGCGGGTAACGCTACACACGGAGTCAATAATCCAAAGATTTATCTCGAGATAGACATTGTTGGTAAAGAATTAAGTATTTATTTTTAAGTTTTAACATCTCTAACATCTCCCTCCGCTCCCTTCTTACCGCACAGGCGATACGTGAGTTAAACGGTCGACCTATAACCACTAGGCTATCACTGCTTATGATAATGATATTTTTCATAAATAAGGGTTTTAATAATAAGCAAGCCCCATATTTAAATACAAGTACCTTAAATAGAAGAAAGTAGAAATAAAAACAATTTGGCATACTAAAAATAACTTTATTTAAAGATCACCATAAAAGAGAACATAGACACAAAAAAAACAATTCCTTTGCACAAAACACATCACAGATTAACTAAAAATGACTAAATATAATGTATGCTGCATTATTTCTATATTAAGGGCAGATTTCACCAACATAAAATAAGTCTTATCCGAGCGTAAATTTTATATTTTGACAGTATTTTCAATACAAAAACTGTCAGAATGACCAATTTATCCATAGGAAAAAAACGTCACTTAACATTGGTGAAATAAGCACTTAAACTTATATTCTACCAAATTTTGTCAGCTCTTAAGTTACACTCTTGAGATTTAGGTGAGATCAGATAATCAGAAATTCGGTCAAGCTCGATGATGACTGTTCATTAACTTAGAAAATGTTTGTATGTATGTAAGGGCATATTTATTTTCATCAATACTTTATTTACCTTATGCATTTTCTACGTATACCTACAGTCTTTTGATTGAATCAAGAAAAGTAGGTACCTTAGGTATATTTTTAATGAAATTTCCACATACTTTGTAGTTAATTATACAGCTGGCGCTAAGGCATTTTATCATTTCATTATACTGTACAGTATAGGAAATCGAGTATTATTAAAGAATAGTTTTGGAACAAAGTTCCTTTTTAAAACATCTAGTTTTAAAAGACACTTCGTTCTAATTGAGTGTTCCAAGACACTCACACATTTTTCTAGTACAGAATTATAAGAAGCCTTATAGAAGCATTTTCTGCTGTTATGGTGAATTCACACTAATAACATGTTCGATAACATCATAATATATTTTGTAACATAACTGTTTGTTTCATTTGCTTTTCAAAAATTATCTTAAAATATCACATTATAATTCAACAACTACATCTACACAAAATAATGAACATTATTTTGACAGTGATGTATAATTTCAGACTTAGATATTTAACATTATGATGCTTTTATTTAGAAATTGGTTTGGATACCTAATATTATAATACTTAGGCCCAAATTTTAAAATGAACAGCTCTAAGTTATTTTAACCTTATAGAAAAATATGTATAATATATGATTAATACCTATTTACGTTAATGTATTGTGATCCAAATGTTAAAGAAATATACTTAGCTTAGTCATTTTATTATTTTTAATTTATTACGTAATAGTAAGCTTAGCTGTGTCAAGTTATCAAGCTTTTTATTCTCATTAAAACAAGAGCTTTTCAGTCAAAAAATTACTTATTTTCATTTTTAAGCAGTCATTTCTACCAAAGCAGCAGACATAAATTCTTATTAAATCACTAAATTTTAATAAATGTTACTAGTTATCTAGCAACGACAATAAGTAGGAATATTAAACTCATTGGTAAAAAACATGAATATAGTTATAATAGTTAAGACAACAAAACCTCACTGGAATACATTATTTTATTAATTATATTAAAATACAACACACAAAAAAGATAATAGTTTTGGAATTATATCACAAAGTAGGTATTTTATAGCGTCTGCAGCTGTTATAGACAATTATTAGTAATTTTAGCCAACATACATAGGTATTATAAAAAGTTAGGTAATAAGCAAATCAATATTGACCAACGATCATAATAGTAAAGCTGGCGCTTACGCCTATATTCTTACGGTTCGAAACTAAAAGTTGAACTTTTATAATTATTAAAAAATGTTGTAAGTGTAATGCTTTTTGCATAAAAATAAAAAATCAAAACATAACTTATTTAAAACCAAATCAAGTAAAAAAAAATTGAAGAATAATTGGTAGATACTACTTATTTAAAATATAATAGCTCATATTATAATCTTGCTATAGCTACCAGATTTTTGTCATTTTTTTATTTATTTTTAGTACAATACAGCTCCGTAATACATTATGAATCTCTAATATTATAGATAAATAAATACTGAAATGGTACTTTTGACTAATTAATACACAATATATAATTTGTCTCTTAAAGAATATTTTTTGACCAACAATTTACCTTACATTGGACGATTTGAAAAGATGAACAGTTTTACAAAAGCTGATTTTAGCCTTAATACTACTTTAGCTTTATATGACTACCTATAAAGATCGTTATATAGTGTTCATTCTGTGCAATATTTAGCAGTTTTCATAGTCACAAGATAAGTTGTCATTCGATTTCAATTCTTTTGTAGTTTATCCATAGTACTGAAATTTAAAGGTTGACCTTTTATCAATGGTACTGAAATTTAACACTGATCCTACATACAAGTCATTTTACGTCATTTCATTCGTCAACTAAAATCATGGAAGTAGGAATAGTCAGCATGGAAGTAGGTCTAAAATAAAAACTAAGCACACAACCTATATTTTATCAAATTTCTGTTTATTACCATCACGTAAGTGTGAGTGAAACAAAACATCGCTGTTTATTCGATTTTATCAACTGGTCACCAAGTTCAAATTGTCAAATGACACCAAAGCACACCATTAGACTTTTATACTGTCAAATTTAAAATATCACATTTTTGGTCAAACTAAACGTGTTGTTCCATATAGTTAATCTAGTCGCATAATATTTACTCATATGGAATTTTAGTGACAAAATACATAGACAATCCTACTTCCATGCTATAATTGTTCCATGACTAAAATAGTTTACTTCAATGTATTTCTTGCAATTCATGAGCGCGCGTGGCTCATGAATTGCAAGAAATACATTGTGTGTGTACATGGCTTTGTGTGAAGTGTGAGCGAGCGCAATGCTCGCGCCTTACAGCTCCCTCTAAGGCGACGTTTTAGCATAGGCGTGGCGTTGCGCGTCGCTCGCTCGCTCTCGCTCGCCCTCATACCTTGGCCATATCGCGCGACCGCTCACGCGACTCGACGCCGCACGCGCCGCGCAACGCCACGCCTATGCGAAAACGTCGCCTTAAGCTCCTACAGGCACGCACACTTACGCAATGTGCATGTACACGACGTAAACACAAGGAAATCTCACGTGCGCTCGTGGATTGCAAAAATTAGGTATATTAACTAAATAAGTATTTCGATATCTCTTACAGTGAGATTGTATGATGTGTAATTTGATTTTTTTTTTTACAGAGATTTAGGTATGGTAGCATAGGTAGTGTGCGAAGCGACTAACAATTGTAAATCTATGTTTTTGACGGTATAACGTCTTATAAATCAATGAACACCAGCTGCACGCACGAAAAAGTGTCACGTTCCGCCTGAGCCAGAGCGTGCAAGCGCGAGCGCGGAACAAGCGATAGAGAGGCACGATCGGCCCAAGCGTTGGCTTGTGACACATTTATTCATAATATGTTTCTTTATGACGTTATCACGTAAAACTATCGTCCGTAAACCGACTTTATAGACAACCAATTATTTTTACTAATATAAGTATATCATTTTGTTCAACAGGCGACATAGTTTTAGTAGTGACCAGAATTTTTAATATTTTTTACATAAAAGTCGCAGGAGCTAACTTTCACCCTGTATATTAAAACATTTGCAAAAATGTATGTATTAACGTTGTACGGGATTTTTAAAAACCTAACTCCACGCGGACGAAGTCGCGGACAAAAGCTAGTGTAATATACACAGTATCACATAGCAAAGTTAGCGAGGGGTTATAGGGCTCTCATAATATATTAAGGCGTATGCTCTCGTCTTCAACTGTTCCGATAGTTTTCATTCGATACGGTATCAGACGTGTTACAGCGAGAAGAACTTGAGGAAGGCTGCCGGTGGCACGGGGTGCGGCGGCAAGGGACCGCCCGCCTCCTTCAGACGCTCGCGGTACTCTGGACACTACAATACAAAACAATAGCATGATCATGGGGGGGGTAGGTAGGGGCAACTGCCCCCCCCCCTAGACATTTGAAAAATATAGTACTAAAGTTCGGCCGTTCAGACAATGCTTTCCTGACACCTGTCAGTTTGCCATACAAAACAAAAATATCCGGTTGACATAACCTTGTACTAGCGCAGTTTAGATTTAGAAAAATATTGTTTACCAAGTTATTTGACACTCAGTTTGGCACAAAATTATAACATTAATTGATTATTGATATAATAATGTTGTTTTAATGCTCATCAATTGTTAAAACGGTAAACAACCAGCAATAATATTTTTATCGTAACTGCAACGCCATTACAAAGTTACGTCGTCAGTTCAATCGCGACGTGTCAGGAACGCATTCTCTGAACGGCCGTAGTTTAGTAACTCAACACCAAATTTTTATTTATTCATACTTTTCGAGTCCTCCACAATAACTTCAACTTGCCCCCCCTTGGCCATCGGCTGACGGCTGAAGACGCTCTTGAGCATGATCATTCATTCATTCATCATTCATTATAGGCAGTGATTGCCTTGTGGTTAGGACTGTGGTTGCTTATTCCGGGGGTCGCAGGTTCGAGCCCGTACCACTTGACTTTTTGGTGTCATGAAATGAAATGAAAATGCACTTTATTGCACACCAATCAATACAAAACAAAAGAACATAAAAACATACATTAAGGGAAGAAGCTACAATAGGCGGCCTTATCGCTAAAAAGCGATCTCTTAGTTATGTACGTTGCTTCTTCTGTGAAGGAAAACATCGTGAGAAAACCTGCACATCTGTGAGTTCTCCATAATGTTCACAAAGGTGTGTGAAGTCCACTAACTCGCATTGGGCCAGAATGGTGGACTATGGCCTATAACCCTTCTGTGAGAGGAGACCTGTGCTCAGTAGTGAGACGTTAATGGGTTGCTCATGATGATGATCATTCATCTCAATCTGTCGCTGGACCACCACTAGATACAGGGTTCCTCTCTAATGAGAAGGGTTTAGGTCAGAGTCCACCGCGCTGCCCAAGTACGGATTAGCAAACTTCACTCACCTTTGAGAACGTTAAGGAAAAATCTCAGGCTTGTAGGTCACAATGTTACGTTCCCTCAAATATGGTCGAGCGAAGCAATGGCTGGATCATGCGTCATGCTCGTGAACGGGTGCCGCCGGCGGGAATGGGGCTACTTTCTGTCTGTCCGTCTTTGACATGAATTGAATTGTAGTACGTTTTGTGGAAATGTCATATTCTATTCTAACAAAGATGCACGGGTTAAATCAGCTTGGCATCCAGCTGCCCACAAGATAGTATAGAATAGAATAGAATAGAAATATTTTTTATTCAAATAAACTTTTACAAGTGCTTTTGAATAGTCAATGAATCTACCACTGGTTCGGAATGCCTTTCCTGCCGAGAAGAACCAGCAAGAAACTCGGCGGTTGCTCTTTTCAAAACAGATTTACAATACAGTAAATACTATGCTATATATGCAGTGTTTCCACAATGAGGAAAGTTCCAAAAATGCATACAGACTAACTTCTATCTTAAGATGGGCAGACATAAAGTAGCCCCATTCCCGCCGGTGGGACCCGTTCACGAGCATGACGCATGACCCAGCCATTGCTTCGCTCAACCATATTTGAGGGAACGTAACCATATTTGAGGGAACGTAAATATAAAAACTTATTACATTGTAAAATGATTATTTTGAAAAGAGCAACTGCTGAGTTTCTTGCCGGCTCTTCTCAGCAGAATCCGCTTTCCGAACCGGTGGTAGAATCTTGACGTGTCATAAGAGCCACAGGTTGGCCTACATGAAATAAATAATTTTGAATTTTGAATTTTTGAATTTTGATGTTTCCCTTAATCGTTAAAACAAGTGATATTTAACTATAGTATGTATTTGAATATTCCGTGAACTTTTCTTCATGGATTCCTATGCAGACAAAGTCGCGAGCATCAGCTAGTACCTATAGTTAATACTCCTATGTCGACATATTAGTTGTGTATTTGTGCATATGGCAATAATGGCGGCGAGGGAAACTCAAAATTTGTTAGAAATAGAATATTTTTATTCAAGTGCTACTTTTTACAAGTGCTTTTGAATCGTCAGACTCTACCACTGGTTCGGAATGCCCTTCCTGCCGAGAAGAACCAGCAAGAAACTCGGCGGTTGCTTTTCAAAACAAGTTTACAAAACAATAAATACTATGCCATGTATGCAGTGTTTCCACAAAGAGGGAATTTCCAAAAATGTATACTTACTAACAATGAAATATATCTTAAGATGGGCAGACATAAAGTAGCCCCATTCCCGCGAGTGGAACCCGTTCACGAGCATGACGCATGACCCAGCCGTTGCTTCGCTCAACCATATTTGAGGGAACGTATTTACTCTGTGCACTCCCGGACGCTCACCTGGTCAGCTATGCAAGGGTGCCCGAGCGATCGCCAGAACAGGCACTTGCAGTGTCTGCACAGGGAGAGCGTTTCCGCGTACTGCGCGTCCTCCCGCAGCCCGTATAATCTGGAACACGACGAATTTAGCTTAATAATACCTTTTATATATTACCTACGGGGGTAATCCTGAACCTTGAGGTTTGTGGTTAGCGACCCTGTTTCGAATCCATCATAAGTCATCACATGCACCGTTCGAAAACTTTTTCAAATACTCAGAATTCTGAAATATCCCAAAGCTTCCCAAAGGCTGCCCAACGGGCGGTCCCGGTTGGAAGTCCCAATGTTCTCGAATGGACCTATCTAATCCGCCAAACAGAATACACTCGACCTACCTTTCGATCCGATACCGGAGCATCATCAGATGTTTACTCCACAATTCACAATTGAAAAACAAGAGAGATTTGAAGAATTTGCAATTGTGAATTGTGGAGTCAACATCTCCTGATGACGCTCCGGTATCGGAGCGAAAGGTACGTCGAGTGTTAAAAGATTTATTCTGTTTGGCGGATTATAGACAAGGAATATTAATGTTCTTTAGATGTCATCATGAATGCACTCACTTCCGCAGCTGGTGGAACAGCTTCATCCAGTCGACGTCCTTGGCGTCGCCCTTGTGCACGGAGTCGAGCTGCTGCCGCGTGAAGTGGAAGCTGACGAGCTCGCGCCACACGCGCTGCTCCGAGCACACTGACGCCATCACGGGCCACGCCGACGACGCTGACTACGACAAAAAATAAAAAATATTTGTCTATGACCAAGAAGTTTTGGAGCGTTGTCAATATATGGGCAAGAGCTGTTCCTATGGACGCTTGTACCTGTGGACACAATCGATTCCGTCGAAACTAGCGACCCTAAAATTCTGATTTGAAGGCGACCGTAAAGCTGGTTGATCCATATTTATGGTTGGTCCATAGGAACAGCATTGCCCCTACTATTGAATTATAGACGAAAAGATCAAAACTAACCTAACCTAACGACCTTCACGGATTTTATTTTTTTTGTACTTAGATAGGTACTCAAGTGCAAAAAAATATCCGTCAGTCATCGCAGGGAAAGTGGAAGTCCATGCAAAAGACATTTGTCCAGTAGTGGACGTTTATCGGTTGATGAAGAAGAAATGGGCCTAATTTTTTTTTTATATGGATTCAAATACCCTCTTAGTCCTTGATGATGTAAATGACGTGACTATGTGGATTATTATCTAACCAAAAAATTATAATATCAAGAATCGTTAAAAACTTATTTTTGAAAGAAAGTAAGTATCATTATATCGAGCCATATGAAATGTTACAAACATGGAGAGGAAAGAACAATGAAAGCAGTTTGCCAAATTGTCCCATAAATCACTTACCCGTAGTTAAGTCTTACTGTCTTATGTAACACTTACATCTAAATCCCTGTGATCCGATATCCTCAGCAAAATCTCCCTGATGCACTCCTCAGGCAAATCGTGAAGCTTAGGCACTACTTCTGGTCCCGGCTGGAACAAAGTCAAGATTTTAATGATACTGTACATCATCAGTCATCTGGTAATTTATCGTTCTATAAGTTTATTAGGGCTCGCTTCGCTCGCCCTAATACTATCCCTCAACTTGGGCATTTTGTGGTACACTTTACTGAAAACTATCATGCCTATAGATTTGTGCTTTAACATAGTAATTTAACTTCATATCCAGATGTGTTATCTGTCAAAAAATATAATTTTATAACCATTAAAAAAATTGAATTCATTGGATAGAATGTTATTCTACTACTAACGCCATCTGTTAGAAAACCAAAGAGTTAACATCGCTGCAACAGATCTTATTACCCGTTAGAAAAACTACGCGAGCCCTCACAAAGCTCAGCTTTTTGCTAGTATAGTAGGGGCAAGTGTTGTACCTATGGACGCTTGTACCTGTGGACACAATCGATCCTGTCGAAACTAGCAACCCTAAAATTGTAATTTGAAGGTGAACTGTCAACCATAGACAAAGCTTTACGGTCGCGTTCAAATTAGAATGTTAGGGTTGCTAGTTTCGACGAAATCGATTGTGTCCACAGGTATAGCTAGCGGCACGAAAGTCTAGCGGTGACCGTTATTGCGCAGAAGTCGAAAATAAGGTATCATGTCGCGGATTGACTCCACCGGCCGTCGTCATTGGTTGCGCGACAGTACCCCTTGCGCAGCTATTTTGTTCAGCACTAGACTTTCGTGCCGCGACCTATACAAGCGTCCATAGGTAATCAAAAATTAGAACTACAGAAAGATGCGGCTTTAATTGGACTTTCTGGAAACGCAATAAAGTCGATTTCGCATAAAGTGTAGTTATTTAATTTTCCAACTACAGCGACGATATGTCAGCGAGAACAGTTTTGAGTTCGGAACAGTGAGAAACAAATAAATAGCGGCGCAAATTGTCTGCGAAAACCTTGCGAAAACAGTTCTACGGAATTGTTTTCGCAGCGCAGTTTATATAGCAGATACTGTATCCGCTATCAATATTAGGCTGGCCCCTTTCAAAATTCTTGGTGATATTTTTATCATTGTATTATTTCTTTTATTTTTTATATATATCTGGTTTAATTTATAAATCCAATATACAAGTATCTAAAGCAAGTCTTTCATTCACCATATCCAGTAAATTCACAAGTAAATTTAAATATGGGGCGGCTGAAGAGCTCCATAGTTCCACCACACGAGTAAATATTCCGAACAGAGAGGAAGCTTCCTAACAAGGTCGAAGAAGTATACCTATTCTGCTAGGGTTGTCACCTGATGCATGTCAACAATTTAAGGAAAAAATAAAAATATTTTAAAGTTTGTATAATTATGTATAATTTCAGTTATATTCTGAACTTGAACAAAAAATACTTAAATTAACAAAAATATAAAGAAATGGTTTTTTTCATGAACATCAGTATTTTTGCCATAACTTCACAATTAATGTTGTTTCACAAATAATGGCCCAGGGAAGCCTTAATATCGATTTTGAACGAAATCTGTCGAATAACAAAGAATTTCAATATGGCGTTGACTTTTAAAATTTTGGCATCCATAAACTCTTTCTTGACCCCAGAGAATCCTTAATATCGATTTTGAACGAAATCGGTCGAATAACAAAGAATTTCAATATGGCGGTGACTTTTTAAAATTGTGGAACCCATTTCCTAATTCTTCACCCCAGGGAATCCTAAATATCGATTTTGAACGAAATCGGTCGAATAACAAAGAATTTCAATATGGCGGTGATTTTTTAAAATTTTGGAACCCATTTCCTAATTCTTGGCCCCAGGGAATCCTAAATATCGATTTTGAACGAAATCGGTCGAATTACAAAGAATTTCAAAATGGCGGTGACTTTAAAATTTTGGCATCCATTTCCTCTTTCTTGACCCAAGGGAAGCCCAAATATCGATTTTAAACGAAATCGGTCGAATAACAAAGAATTTTAATATTATTTATTAATTAATTTAATACGTACCTATACGTATAAAAAAACTACTTACTTCTCTTTATCTCTCGGATATAAAAAAAAGGAAATGTCCTTATAAGTCTTTGGCTTGTTTTAAGCAAACTGTGCAAGAGTTTGGCATTTTTACACTATTACATACATATTAAGTACACAAATAAATCTAAACTCACAACAAACAAACACTCACTCTTCGTCTATTTATTTCCACTAAACGCACGACCGTCAGCCCTTACGTCCAGACCCTGAGTTACCCTGAGCGGCGCGCCGCGGCGTGTCGGTGAATGTGTCGGTGTGAGCTCACGCACACAGCGTTGCGCTATGTATGGGTGAGCCCGCCGCGAGCCGTTTGTATGTAGCTTCCGCTCTGTTACTTTAATACCTACTCTGTGGTTCCACTCCACACACCTCTTGTATACGTATGCTGTTGGCGATGTGGTTGATCCTGGCGATGGCGTGGTCGTGGTGGCCCCACAGAGCGCGCGAGCCCAGCGGCCGCCCCCAGCACGCGCGCCGCTCCGCCTCGCGCAGCGCGGACAGCGCCACCAGCAGCGCCCGGAGCGCGTTCAGGTTCTGTTTGGATTGTGCAACTGTGGAAAAGGAACACTAATGGTTCCACTCCACACACCTCTTGTATACGTATGCTGTTGGCGATGTGGTTGATCCTGGCGATGGCGTGGTCGTGGTGGCCCCACAGAGCGCGCGAGCCCAGCGGCCGCCCCCAGCACGCGCGCCGCTCCGCCTCGCGCAGCGCGGACAGCGCCACCAGCAGCGCCCGGAGCGCGTTCAGGTTCTGTTTGGATTGTGCAACTGTGGAAAAGGAACACTAATGGTTCCACTCCACACACCTCTTGTATACGTATGCTGTTGGCGATGTGGTTGATCCTGGCGATGGCGTGGTCGTGGTGGCCCCACAGAGCGCGCGAGCCCAGCGGCCGCCCCCAGCACGCGCGCCGCTCCGCCTCGCGCAGCGCGGACAGCGCCACCAGCAGCGCCCGGAGCGCGTTCAGGTTCTGTTTGGATTGTGCAACTGTGGAAAAGGAACACTAATGGTTCCACTCCACACACCTCTTGTATACGTATGCTGTTGGCGATGTGGTTGATCCTGGCGATGGCGTGGTCGTGGTGGCCCCACAGAGCGCGCGAGCCCAGCGGCCGCCCCCAGCACGCGCGCCGCTCCGCCTCGCGCAGCGCGGACAGCGCCACCAGCAGCGCCCGGAGCGCGTTCAGGTTCTGTTTGGATTGTGCAACTGTGGAAAAGGAACACTAATGGTTCCACTCCACACACCTCTTGTATACGTATGCTGTTGGCGATGTGGTTGATCCTGGCGATGGCGTGGTCGTGGTGGCCCCACAGAGCGCGCGAGCCCAGCGGCCGCCCCCAGCACGCGCGCCGCTCCGCCTCGCGCAGCGCGGACAGCGCCACCAGCAGCGCCCGGAGCGCGTTCAGGTTCTGTTTGGATTGTGCAACTGTGGAAAAGGAACACTAATGGTTCCACTCCACACACCTCTTGTATACGTATGCTGTTGGCGATGTGGTTGATCCTGGCGATGGCGTGGTCGTGGTGGCCCCACAGAGCGCGCGAGCCCAGCGGCCGCCCCCAGCACGCGCGCCGCTCCGCCTCGCGCAGCGCGGACAGCGCCACCAGCAGCGCCCGGAGCGCGTTCAGGTTCTGTTTGGATTGTGCAACTGTGGAAAAGGAACACTAATGGTTCCACTCCACACACCTCTTGTATACGTATGCTGTTGGCGATGTGGTTGATCCTGGCGATGGCGTGGTCGTGGTGGCCCCACAGAGCGCGCGAGCCCAGCGGCCGCCCCCAGCACGCGCGCCGCTCCGCCTCGCGCAGCGCGGACAGCGCCACCAGCAGCGCCCGGAGCGCGTTCAGGTTCTGTTTGGATTGTGCAACTGTGGAAAAGGAACACTAATGGTTCCACTCCACACACCTCTTGTATACGTATGCTGTTGGCGATGTGGTTGATCCTGGCGATGGCGTGGTCGTGGTGGCCCCACAGAGCGCGCGAGCCCAGCGGCCGCCCCCAGCACGCGCGCCGCTCCGCCTCGCGCAGCGCGGACAGCGCCACCAGCAGCGCCCGGAGCGCGTTCAGGTTCTGTTTGGATTGTGCAACTGTGGAAAAGGAACACTAATGGTTCCACTCCACACACCTCTTGTATACGTATGCTGTTGGCGATGTGGTTGATCCTGGCGATGGCGTGGTCGTGGTGGCCCCACAGAGCGCGCGAGCCCAGCGGCCGCCCCCAGCACGCGCGCCGCTCCGCCTCGCGCAGCGCGGACAGCGCCACCAGCAGCGCCCGGAGCGCGTTCAGGTTCTGTTTGGATTGTGCAACTGTGGAAAAGGAACACTAATGGTTCCACTCCACACACCTCTTGTATACGTATGCTGTTGGCGATGTGGTTGATCCTGGCGATGGCGTGGTCGTGGTGGCCCCACAGAGCGCGCGAGCCCAGCGGCCGCCCCCAGCACGCGCGCCGCTCCGCCTCGCGCAGCGCGGACAGCGCCACCAGCAGCGCCCGGAGCGCGTTCAGGTTCTGTTTGGATTGTGCAACTGTGGAAAAGGAACACTAATGGTTCCACTCCACACACCTCTTGTATACGTATGCTGTTGGCGATGTGGTTGATCCTGGCGATGGCGTGGTCGTGGTGGCCCCACAGAGCGCGCGAGCCCAGCGGCCGCCCCCAGCACGCGCGCCGCTCCGCCTCGCGCAGCGCGGACAGCGCCACCAGCAGCGCCCGGAGCGCGTTCAGGTTCTGTTTGGATTGTGCAACTGTGGAAAAGGAACACTAATGGTTCCACTCCACACACCTCTTGTATACGTATGCTGTTGGCGATGTGGTTGATCCTGGCGATGGCGTGGTCGTGGTGGCCCCACAGAGCGCGCGAGCCCAGCGGCCGCCCCCAGCACGCGCGCCGCTCCGCCTCGCGCAGCGCGGACAGCGCCACCAGCAGCGCCCGGAGCGCGTTCAGGTTCTGTTTGGATTGTGCAACTGTGGAAAAGGAACACTAATGGTTCCACTCCACACACCTCTTGTATACGTATGCTGTTGGCGATGTGGTTGATCCTGGCGATGGCGTGGTCGTGGTGGCCCCACAGAGCGCGCGAGCCCAGCGGCCGCCCCCAGCACGCGCGCCGCTCCGCCTCGCGCAGCGCGGACAGCGCCACCAGCAGCGCCCGGAGCGCGTTCAGGTTCTGTTTGGATTGTGCAACTGTGGAAAAGGAACACTAATGGTTCCACTCCACACACCTCTTGTATACGTATGCTGTTGGCGATGTGGTTGATCCTGGCGATGGCGTGGTCGTGGTGGCCCCACAGAGCGCGCGAGCCCAGCGGCCGCCCCCAGCACGCGCGCCGCTCCGCCTCGCGCAGCGCGGACAGCGCCACCAGCAGCGCCCGGAGCGCGTTCAGGTTCTGTTTGGATTGTGCAACTGTGGAAAAGGAACACTAATGGTTCCACTCCACACACCTCTTGTATACGTATGCTGTTGGCGATGTGGTTGATCCTGGCGATGGCGTGGTCGTGGTGGCCCCACAGAGCGCGCGAGCCCAGCGGCCGCCCCCAGCACGCGCGCCGCTCCGCCTCGCGCAGCGCGGACAGCGCCACCAGCAGCGCCCGGAGCGCGTTCAGGTTCTGTTTGGATTGTGCAACTGTGGAAAAGGAACACTAATGGTTCCACTCCACACACCTCTTGTATACGTATGCTGTTGGCGATGTGGTTGATCCTGGCGATGGCGTGGTCGTGGTGGCCCCACAGAGCGCGCGAGCCCAGCGGCCGCCCCCAGCACGCGCGCCGCTCCGCCTCGCGCAGCGCGGACAGCGCCACCAGCAGCGCCCGGAGCGCGTTCAGGTTCTGTTTGGATTGTGCAACTGTGGAAAAGGAACACTAATGGTTCCACTCCACACACCTCTTGTATACGTATGCTGTTGGCGATGTGGTTGATCCTGGCGATGGCGTGGTCGTGGTGGCCCCACAGAGCGCGCGAGCCCAGCGGCCGCCCCCAGCACGCGCGCCGCTCCGCCTCGCGCAGCGCGGACAGCGCCACCAGCAGCGCCCGGAGCGCGTTCAGGTTCTGTTTGGATTGTGCAACTGTGGAAAAGGAACACTAATGGTTCCACTCCACACACCTCTTGTATACGTATGCTGTTGGCGATGTGGTTGATCCTGGCGATGGCGTGGTCGTGGTGGCCCCACAGAGCGCGCGAGCCCAGCGGCCGCCCCCAGCACGCGCGCCGCTCCGCCTCGCGCAGCGCGGACAGCGCCACCAGCAGCGCCCGGAGCGCGTTCAGGTTCTGTTTGGATTGTGCAACTGTGGAAAAGGAACACTAATGGTTCCACTCCACACACCTCTTGTATACGTATGCTGTTGGCGATGTGGTTGATCCTGGCGATGGCGTGGTCGTGGTGGCCCCACAGAGCGCGCGAGCCCAGCGGCCGCCCCCAGCACGCGCGCCGCTCCGCCTCGCGCAGCGCGGACAGCGCCACCAGCAGCGCCCGGAGCGCGTTCAGGTTCTGTTTGGATTGTGCAACTGTGGAAAAGGAACACTAATGGTTCCACTCCACACACCTCTTGTATACGTATGCTGTTGGCGATGTGGTTGATCCTGGCGATGGCGTGGTCGTGGTGGCCCCACAGAGCGCGCGAGCCCAGCGGCCGCCCCCAGCACGCGCGCCGCTCCGCCTCGCGCAGCGCGGACAGCGCCACCAGCAGCGCCCGGAGCGCGTTCAGGTTCTGTTTGGATTGTGCAACTGTGGAAAAGGAACACTAATGGTTCCACTCCACACACCTCTTGTATACGTATGCTGTTGGCGATGTGGTTGATCCTGGCGATGGCGTGGTCGTGGTGGCCCCACAGAGCGCGCGAGCCCAGCGGCCGCCCCCAGCACGCGCGCCGCTCCGCCTCGCGCAGCGCGGACAGCGCCACCAGCAGCGCCCGGAGCGCGTTCAGGTTCTGTTTGGATTGTGCAACTGTGGAAAAGGAACACTAATGGTTCCACTCCACACACCTCTTGTATACGTATGCTGTTGGCGATGTGGTTGATCCTGGCGATGGCGTGGTCGTGGTGGCCCCACAGAGCGCGCGAGCCCAGCGGCCGCCCCCAGCACGCGCGCCGCTCCGCCTCGCGCAGCGCGGACAGCGCCACCAGCAGCGCCCGGAGCGCGTTCAGGTTCTGTTTGGATTGTGCAACTGTGGAAAAGGAACACTAATGGTTCCACTCCACACACCTCTTGTATACGTATGCTGTTGGCGATGTGGTTGATCCTGGCGATGGCGTGGTCGTGGTGGCCCCACAGAGCGCGCGAGCCCAGCGGCCGCCCCCAGCACGCGCGCCGCTCCGCCTCGCGCAGCGCGGACAGCGCCACCAGCAGCGCCCGGAGCGCGTTCAGGTTCTGTTTGGATTGTGCAACTGTGGAAAAGGAACACTAATGGTTCCACTCCACACACCTCTTGTATACGTATGCTGTTGGCGATGTGGTTGATCCTGGCGATGGCGTGGTCGTGGTGGCCCCACAGAGCGCGCGAGCCCAGCGGCCGCCCCCAGCACGCGCGCCGCTCCGCCTCGCGCAGCGCGGACAGCGCCACCAGCAGCGCCCGGAGCGCGTTCAGGTTCTGTTTGGATTGTGCAACTGTGGAAAAGGAACACTAATGGTTCCACTCCACACACCTCTTGTATACGTATGCTGTTGGCGATGTGGTTGATCCTGGCGATGGCGTGGTCGTGGTGGCCCCACAGAGCGCGCGAGCCCAGCGGCCGCCCCCAGCACGCGCGCCGCTCCGCCTCGCGCAGCGCGGACAGCGCCACCAGCAGCGCCCGGAGCGCGTTCAGGTTCTGTTTGGATTGTGCAACTGTGGAAAAGGAACACTAATGGTTCCACTCCACACACCTCTTGTATACGTATGCTGTTGGCGATGTGGTTGATCCTGGCGATGGCGTGGTCGTGGTGGCCCCACAGAGCGCGCGAGCCCAGCGGCCGCCCCCAGCACGCGCGCCGCTCCGCCTCGCGCAGCGCGGACAGCGCCACCAGCAGCGCCCGGAGCGCGTTCAGGTTCTGTTTGGATTGTGCAACTGTGGAAAAGGAACACTAATGGTTCCACTCCACACACCTCTTGTATACGTATGCTGTTGGCGATGTGGTTGATCCTGGCGATGGCGTGGTCGTGGTGGCCCCACAGAGCGCGCGAGCCCAGCGGCCGCCCCCAGCACGCGCGCCGCTCCGCCTCGCGCAGCGCGGACAGCGCCACCAGCAGCGCCCGGAGCGCGTTCAGGTTCTGTTTGGATTGTGCAACTGTGGAAAAGGAACACTAATGGTTCCACTCCACACACCTCTTGTATACGTATGCTGTTGGCGATGTGGTTGATCCTGGCGATGGCGTGGTCGTGGTGGCCCCACAGAGCGCGCGAGCCCAGCGGCCGCCCCCAGCACGCGCGCCGCTCCGCCTCGCGCAGCGCGGACAGCGCCACCAGCAGCGCCCGGAGCGCGTTCAGGTTCTGTTTGGATTGTGCAACTGTGGAAAAGGAACACTAATGGTTCCACTCCACACACCTCTTGTATACGTATGCTGTTGGCGATGTGGTTGATCCTGGCGATGGCGTGGTCGTGGTGGCCCCACAGAGCGCGCGAGCCCAGCGGCCGCCCCCAGCACGCGCGCCGCTCCGCCTCGCGCAGCGCGGACAGCGCCACCAGCAGCGCCCGGAGCGCGTTCAGGTTCTGTTTGGATTGTGCAACTGTGGAAAAGGAACACTAATGGTTCCACTCCACACACCTCTTGTATACGTATGCTGTTGGCGATGTGGTTGATCCTGGCGATGGCGTGGTCGTGGTGGCCCCACAGAGCGCGCGAGCCCAGCGGCCGCCCCCAGCACGCGCGCCGCTCCGCCTCGCGCAGCGCGGACAGCGCCACCAGCAGCGCCCGGAGCGCGTTCAGGTTCTGTTTGGATTGTGCAACTGTGGAAAAGGAACACTAATGGTTCCACTCCACACACCTCTTGTATACGTATGCTGTTGGCGATGTGGTTGATCCTGGCGATGGCGTGGTCGTGGTGGCCCCACAGAGCGCGCGAGCCCAGCGGCCGCCCCCAGCACGCGCGCCGCTCCGCCTCGCGCAGCGCGGACAGCGCCACCAGCAGCGCCCGGAGCGCGTTCAGGTTCTGTTTGGATTGTGCAACTGTGGAAAAGGAACACTAATGGTTCCACTCCACACACCTCTTGTATACGTATGCTGTTGGCGATGTGGTTGATCCTGGCGATGGCGTGGTCGTGGTGGCCCCACAGAGCGCGCGAGCCCAGCGGCCGCCCCCAGCACGCGCGCCGCTCCGCCTCGCGCAGCGCGGACAGCGCCACCAGCAGCGCCCGGAGCGCGTTCAGGTTCTGTTTGGATTGTGCAACTGTGGAAAAGGAACACTAATGGTTCCACTCCACACACCTCTTGTATACGTATGCTGTTGGCGATGTGGTTGATCCTGGCGATGGCGTGGTCGTGGTGGCCCCACAGAGCGCGCGAGCCCAGCGGCCGCCCCCAGCACGCGCGCCGCTCCGCCTCGCGCAGCGCGGACAGCGCCACCAGCAGCGCCCGGAGCGCGTTCAGGTTCTGTTTGGATTGTGCAACTGTGGAAAAGGAACACTAATGGTTCCACTCCACACACCTCTTGTATACGTATGCTGTTGGCGATGTGGTTGATCCTGGCGATGGCGTGGTCGTGGTGGCCCCACAGAGCGCGCGAGCCCAGCGGCCGCCCCCAGCACGCGCGCCGCTCCGCCTCGCGCAGCGCGGACAGCGCCACCAGCAGCGCCCGGAGCGCGTTCAGGTTCTGTTTGGATTGTGCAATTGTGGAAAAGGAACACTAATGGTTATACTCCACACACCTCTTGTATACGTATGCTGTTGGCGATGTGGTTGATCCTGGCGATGGCGTGGTCGTGGTGGCCCCACAGAGCGCGCGAGCCCAGCGGCCGCCCCCAGCACGCGCGCCGCTCCGCCTCGCGCAGCGCGGACAGCGCCACCAGCAGCGCCCGGAGCGCGTTCAGGTTCTGTTTGGATTGTGCAACTGTGGAAAAGGAACACTAATCAACCAAAATAATTTAATATAAAAAAATATTTTTAAACAACCGACTTCAAACTCCCGCTTTACTATATAGTTACTACATTACACTCACACTATACAAAGTATTTAATTTATTGTTGATATTTTAAAAATTGCTCGACCGATTTCGATAAAATTTGGACCTGAACCTGGAAAGTATGCCCTTTAAAACAAAAAAATGTTTCCTACCGGAGAACTTCCTTATTTTTAGTCGGTTAAAAAAATCTGATTCCGGAAATTGTGGCCGAGTAATTCAACTCATTTAAAATTACCTTGATCAGCCAGCTGCTCGAGCATAGACAAAAGCAGTTTCTGCGCGGCCCCCGGCAAGTTAGTCAGCTTCTGTCCTCCCAGTAGAAGCTCCAAGAGCGCGCAGATGTAATTAAACCTACGCACGTCGCGGACCGCGGAGGAGAAATCCAACCGACGCACCGCCTCGGACAAGCCGTTGAAGCCTGCAATCTGCGGGGATTAGAGAGTTTCACTTCAATTACGTTATGGTGCTGATTACTACCGGTGCCTTATGATTGCCTGGTACTTTATAATGGGCTCTTACTGTCGGGGTTTCACTTTTTACCCGATCACGGAAACGGAAGGAATGATTTAGCAATTTCTGCTATGCATGTAAAAAGCTCATTAGTGGATAAAGATTATACATAATAATTATAAGCATTATAATAACGTAGGCTTTCAAGCCATTAATAAAATTTCGAATTTTAGGCAGTAACTTTGATTTATAGAAGGAATTATTTTTCATTATAAAGAACTGACTGATTTCGGTTACGGCGGACAATCTCCCCTGGGTAGCCATCTGCGCGGGATACTATAATGCGTAAATGTTTGCGCAAACACAAGTGAAGTCTCTGTTCCCTCACTCTCATAGTCCGGTGGGACGGAAATCCGACACGACCGGAGAGAGATCAGGCGCAAGACCGACGGCTTCACATGCTGGAGGCACGGATGATACACCAACAATTCCGGGCTAGCACTTTCTGAAAATTTTTTCAACAAAAAACCCAACTATCTTTTGACCACCCAACGTAAACGACGCCAGAATTATATAAAAGCCGCTAAACAAACGAGGCAGTCAAGTAGGTATTATAGAATAAACATAGTTTTACATATAGTCATAATTATGGATTCTAACAATAAGAGTCGAAAGTTGAAGATTTATTTTATCCATTACGGCCCGCTTGCAGAGACGCCGGGTTAGGTTAGGTTAGGTTTAACCCAGGAATAAATTTGTAATTTTGACAGAAGCTTTATACGAAATCTGTCAAAGCAGCAGCTAACTCTGGGTTAAAAGGATAACCCGGAGTTTCTGCAAGTGGGCCTAAATATACCAACAAAGCTGCGTAGGATATCGCGAGATTAAAAGGAATCATCCCCTCAAGGGCAGACGCTACTCAAAAGTTCGCAGCTCCCCTATACACTACCCCCTTTATTAACTACCCCATACCATTGTTGTAGCTACTCGGCTTCGCTCTTTGGAATTGGCTGGAAAAGGGAAGCTAGAAACTATCAGATATTAAAAAATTCCGCCTGTAAAGGCAAATTTTTTCTTCTTATTTTCGGCTTATGAGAAAATGACATCATGCATGTTATCATGAATCTGTCGAAAAACTGTGAACATTTTTATTTGTTATTGAAATCACCTGAACTCGACAATGTGGAAACGTACCTACCTTCTATCTACATAGGACTTTTTGACGTGATAACGTCTTAGTTATAAATCGCTAACACCGGCTGCACAACGAAAAAGTGTCACGTTCCGCCAAGCCTGAGCGTGCAAGCGAGAGCGCGGAACAAGCGATAGAGAGGCACGATCGGCCCAAGCGTTGGCAGAGCGCCCGCCGCGCCGCCGGGCCTGTGGTTAGCGGTCATCAATGTTTCTTTATGACGTCATCACGTAAAACTATCGTCCGTAAACCGACTTTACAGACAACCAATTTTTTTTTATAAGATAGTTTAGTAGTAATAACGATGGCTTTACATCCTGTTCGAGGAACGGGGGTGACGCACCGCCCACTACCTAACTCCGAGCTAGTATTGTACTGAGTTTCTTGACAGAAAACCAAATAAATTTTTTTGGCCCGACGGATCCTCAGTTAAAAATGCTAACTAGAATAGAATAGAATAGAATAGAATTGTTTTTTATTCAAATAAACTTTTACAAGTACTTTTGAATCGTCAATGAGTCTACCACTGGTTCGGAATGCCGTTCCTGCCGAGAAGAACCAGCAAGAAACTCGGCAGTTGCTCTTTTCAAAATACTTTTACAATATACTTAATTGATATTATTCTATGTATGCAGAGTTTCCACAATGAGGGGAAGTTCCACAATAGCATACGTAATTATTTCTAATTATAATTCAACACATGTCAAGACGGGCAGACAGAAAGTAGCCCCATTGCCGCTGGTGGCACCCGTTCACGAGCATGACGCATGACCCAGCCATTGCTTCGCTCAACCATATTTTAGGGAACGTAACAACCCGCATCACATAGACCAAGAAGGCAGTAAAATGCTCTACATAGTAGGTAAGTACTTGGAGACTAGCTCTCTAGTTTGGGATTCCTAATGATTTTAAAAGCAAAATATTTCTTAATCAGATCAGATTAATTTAAAAAGAGAGCAGGAAAAAGTGCACATGTATAAAACTACTCGTGCTTCGAAAACGGGTCACGGTCAGACGTGCGGCACGGGCCATACCGCGGTCGATTTCTAGGGCTCTGTGGAATTCGCTGCAGCATTGAAATAGGAAGAATTTAAACATTGAAGAAAACCGCAGTACCTACTTAGAGGAGCCTGAGGAATAGTTCGCCTTGTCTCCACTTTCTAAAAGTTCATTGTACCTAGTTTATTAGTGATTACAAGCTTGACCAGTTTATTTATTTATTTGTTTGTTTGGGTCAAATCTTGCAAGATGAATTAGACCCACTTCCCGGCTTCTGATCGAGCTGAAATTTTGCATTTATGTGTAATGCAATATTATTGTGACATGGAGCTGATCTGATGATGGAGACGGAAGATGGCTATCGGAACTCTGTAATAAAACGAAGTAACCCCATCGAGTTTAGGCTCGTTTGATTCGTCATAACAAGTACTCTGATCCTAGATGATATCCAGAGTCTAATGATGTAGCTACTAAAAGCTTTTAAGCTTGCATTTAAAAATAAAATTTTTAATTTACACTTGTTTTTGGCATAACTTTAATATTTGATAATTTTATACTTTTATTGTAGAATTTTTGCACGCCATTGTATTTAACTAGCATTATTTTTCTTATGGCCGATTTCACAAACATCGAGTGACGTTTTATCGACGAATAAATTGGGCCACAAATTGGGCGTGCAAAAACTGTCATTTTGTATTGAAAGTACTGTCAAAATAACGTTCGGATAACACTTAAGTATTTTACGTTGGTGAAATCAGCCCTTACTATAATTGTTCTTAATTGTGCAAATAAGGAATTGAATCGAATAGAAATAAATTTGCATTCTTTTAAGTCACGGTGTATGTTTAACTGTTTAGTGTTTACCTTTCGATTACATTCTGTGATCGAAGTTCTTACCTCTCTTGTGCATTTGATGGTGATGTGACAGTGTGGCGGTATTCTCGCAACTACATCGTCTGATCCTTTTTCGCCCTCTTCCCTGGTTCCTATCCTGGAAATAATATGTTTGGTTAGGAAATATTTAATCAATAATTTTTAATAATTATTATTCTACAGTGGTAATGGAGAAGGCATTAAAAATGGCAGATTTCCGTAAAATAAAGCATAAGCGACGCAAGCCCGAGGCATGTGGCAGCCTATGTAACAAGAGCTATCTGAAGAGATATCCGCTGGACTTGTTCATTTTCTCTTTTTCCTCTACAGTCAAGGGTTGCCTGGAAGAGATTGCTTTTGCAGCCTTTATTTATTTTCTTTTTCTTGTGTATGAACCTATATTTCTTGTGCAATAAAGGATTTTCTATTCTATTCTTTTTTTTCAACAGTTTGTTTCAACTGTTACAAGAGTGGACGTCTATCGGTTGACAAAGAAGGTTTATTTCATTTTAATAAAGTTTTTTTAGCTTTCTATAGCAATGGACAACTTAAAAACAATAATATGCAACATGATAATCAAGTGCATAGATTTTTTTTTACAAAAAGCACCATTTTCTGCAAATGGCCTTTTTCTGATTCTGCTCTCTCGATAACCACGACAGACGAGAATAATAATAATTTCAATTAATATGAATAATTAATTAAGGCTACTTAATTCTCGGAAAATTATTCCGATAAAATATTTTTTAATTAAGTATTTATATATTAATAAATCCGTCAATAAACTGTTTGCAGTTTGACGGTATGATTGTGAAAATTAATAAGTGTATTAATATTAAAATAAATAAATTAATTAACAAAAAAAAAATTATAAGCAGTTCTTATAATGCGAAGTTTCTTTAACACAAGTTTCGCTTTCGTTGGAGCACATATCAAACTGCTCACGTGTGGCAGTTTTCCATGTAGGTAATTGAGGTATAATAAAGTCTTTTGTGGCTGCATGATTCAAATCTCCTTATCTAGAAAGCGTAACTGTCGCTATTACCTATATTATGCTGTGTCATTTGGGTAGTTTAAGTGTACAAATTACTATCATCATCATCAGCAACCCATCAAAGGCTCACTACTGAGTGCAGGTCTCCTCTTACACTAGCGGCACGCTATGATGGCCGGTTTGACGTTTGTCCGCTCATGAAGTTCCGTATTAATTGATAACGACTTTGAAGGAAATAATTGTATTACTTTATTGACGATAGTGATGTGCAGAGATTCATAAATTTTATCGAATGTAGTTTTAGGTTTAGGACTCAAAATTTATTTATTAAATTGATTTCTAAAATGTATACAAGTGTAGAAAAATCAGTTTGCACCATTTAAGGGGTGAATGTACTTGTGAATATGAACAATTTTCACTATGTGGACAAACCTCTGAAATCGCAAAAAAATATCAGTTGTTTCTTACAAAAGGTAAAATTTTTATTTTTATATGATATATACCACAACTCGGCATTTGGTTTTCTAAATTGAAAATTTTTAAAAATGGAATCTAATACGATCGTCACATAGGATCGCTGGCTAGCACAACTACTACCTCCGGCAAACTCGCGTCAATGCTCAATGCAAAACAAAGCAGTTTCGAATTGACGTTGCTTCGAAAAGTATAAACTGTCAGTGCAATGCGATTGTGATATAGTTTTGACCTGGCTTTGGATTTCAAATATTGATACTGCATTACTGTTGACCCTTGCTCGTTAATTTGGACTCTGTTCAAGCCCTTTGTTGTGGATTTCGTCGATATGACCGAACGTACGCAGAGAACTGTTCTAAATAGTCAGACACGTGAGTTCGTAATACGCCTTCGTAACTATTTCGATCGTGAAGCTCAAAATGGAGGGCCAATTTTACCTATAACGTCAGTGGTTGAACGCGTAGCTGATGCGCTTAATATTGGACAACGAACTGTTAGACGGATAACTAAAAAAAAATATGGCGAGACTGGCACAGAAGAAAATAAACTTCACACACCAAAAAAGAGAAAACGAGCAAAACCAGTCGTAGGCATCGATAGCTTTGATGCCGATGCTATCCGAAGACATGTTTACGGCTACTATTTACAGAAGGAGTATCCAACAAGAAAAAAGTTGGTGCATTCACTGAAGGAAGCTGGATTATTCTTCGGTGGGGAAAGTTCTTTAACGAAGATTTTGAAGACCATTGGATTTCGATACAAAAAATGTAACAAACGCAAAATATTGATGGAAAGATTTGATATAGCGATGGCAAGGTATACTTTTTTGCGGCAAGTGAAAGAAATCAAAAATTGGCAAAATGTTGTGTTCTTGGATGAAACATGGCTTAATGCTAACCATACTGTAGGCCGTTCTTGGAACGATGACACAGCAGCATCTACTTCCAAAGTTCCTGTATAGGAAAAGGATCGCGACTTATAATTTGTCACGCCGGAACCATCAACGGGTTTGTCGAAGGTTCTCTCATGGCTTTTGCGTCAAAAACCACTGGAGACTATCATGAAGACATGAATGGAGAAAAGTTTACTGAATGGTTTACCTCAATGTTGTGTAGCCTCCCTGAACCATCTATTATAATTATGGACAACGCCCCATACCACTCGATGCAAATTGACAAGCCACCTGCCCAATCCCAAAAGAAAGCTGATATCGTCGCATGGCTTCGTAAAAATGGCGTAGATGCAAACATGAATATGTTAAAAGCGGAATTAGTACGTCTTTTAAAAGAAAACAAACCAACCAAGATCCGATACGTCATTGACGAAATAGCATTAGAACATGGGCACAGAGTTATACGGTTACCGCCTTACCATTGTGAGTATAATGCGATTGAGTTGGTGTGGGCTCAAATTAAGGGATATGCTGCAAGACACAATACAGAACCCCCATTTACCACAAAAAAAATGCTAAAATTATTAGAAGAAGCTTGTGAACATGTGACTAAAGGAGACTGGGAAAAGGTTGTGAATAGAACTGTTAAATTAATAAGGGAAGATTATGAAAGAGATGTGAAAATAGATAATATTATAGAAAACGAACATATAATTATTAATGTAGGTGATGATAGCAGTGACGACAGTGAAAATAGTAGTATGGACGAATCTGATTAATTATGGCCTTTTGTGGCACCTTTTTTGGTATCTTTTGTATTCATATGTTTCTTGTGTGCATATAAAGTATGTATATTCATTTTCATTCAAATATTCAGTTCGTTCAAATAAATTAAATAAACATATACATTTTTGTTTTATTAAACCTTTTAATCAGGTACAAAAACAAAACTTAATTGTTTTTTGTTCGAGAATAAATTGACATTCCACATCACTATTGTAATGTGTCAAACCGGCCATCATAGCGTGCCGCTAGTGTAGAGAAGGTTTATAGCGGTATAGCCTTATGTAGGTACACTAGCGGCACGCTATGATGGCCGGTTTGACACATTACAATAGTGATGTGGAATGTCAATTTATTCTCGAACAAAAAACAATTAAGTTTTGTTTTTGTACCTGATTAAATAGGTTTAATAAAACAAAAATGTATATGTTTATTTAATTTATTTGAACGAACTGAATATTTGAATGAAAATGAATATACATACTTTATATGCACACAAGAAACATATGAATACAAAAGATACCAAAAAAGGTGCCACAAAAGGCCATAATTAATCAGATTCGTCCATACTACTATTTTCACTGTCGTCACTGCTATCATCACCTACATTAATAATTATATGTTCGTTTTCTATAATATTATCTATTTTCACATCTCTTTCATAATCTTCCCTTATTAATTTAACAGTTCTATTCACAACCTTTTCCCAGTCTCCTTTAGTCACATGTTCACAAGCTTCTTCTAATAATTTTAGCATTTTTTTTGTGGTAAATGGGGGTTCTGTATTGTGTCTTGCAGCATATCCCTTAATTTGAGCCCACACCAACTCAATCGCATTATACTCACAATGGTAAGGCGGTAACCGTATAACTCTGTGCCCATGTTCTAATGCTATTTCGTCAATGACGTATCGGATCTTGGTTGGTTTGTTTTCTTTTAAAAGACGTACTAATTCCGCTTTTAACATATTCATGTTTGCATCTACGCCATTTTTACGAAGCCATGCGACGATATCAGCTTTCTTTTGGGATTGGGCAGGTGGCTTGTCAATTTGCATCGAGTGGTATGGGGCGTTGTCCATAATTATAATAGATGGTTCAGGGAGGCTACACAACATTGAGGTAAACCATTCAGTAAACTTTTCTCCATTCATGTCTTCATGATAGTCTCCAGTGGTTTTTGACGCAAAAGCCATGAGAGAACCTTCGACAAACCCGTTGATGGTTCCGGCGTGACAAATTATAAGTCGCGATCCTTTTCCTACAGGAACTTTGGAAGTAGATGCTGCTGTGTCATCGTTCCAAGAACGGCCTACAGTATGGTTAGCATTAAGCCATGTTTCATCCAAGAACACAACATTTTGCCAATTTTTGATTTCTTTCACTTGCCGTAAAAAAGTATACCTTGCCATCGCTATATCAAATCTTTCCATCAATATTTTGCGTTTGTTACATTTTTTGTATCGAAATCCAATGGTCTTCAAAATCTTCGTTAAAGAACTTTCCCCACCGAAGAATAATCCAGCTTCCTTCAGTGAATGCACCAACTTTTTTCTTGTTGGATACTCCTTCTGTAAATAGTAGCCGTAAACATGTCTTCGGATAGCATCGGCATCAAAGCTATCGATGCCTACGACTGGTTTTGCTCGTTTTCTCTTTTTTGGTGTGTGAAGTTTATTTTCTTCTGTGCCAGTCTCGCCATATTTTTTTTTAGTTATCCGTCTAACAGTTCGTTGTCCAATATTAAGCGCATCAGCTACGCGTTCAACCACTGACGTTATAGGTAAAATTGGCCCTCCATTTTGAGCTTCACGATCGAAATAGTTACGAAGGCGTATTACGAACTCACGTGTCTGACTATTTAGAACAGTTCTCTGCGTACGTTCGGTCATATCGACGAAATCCACAACAAAGGGCTTGAACAGAGTCCAAATTAACGAGCAAGGGTCAACAGTAATGCAGTATCAATATTTGAAATCCAAAGCCAGGTCAAAACTATATCACAATCGCATTGCACTGACAGTTTATACTTTTCGAAGCAACGTCAATTCGAAACTGCTTTGTTTTGCATTGAGCATTGACGCGAGTTTGCCGGAGGTAGTAGTTGTGCTAGCCAGCGATCCTATGTGACGATCGTATTAGATTCCATTTTTAAAAATTTTCAATTTAGAAAACCAAATGCCGAGTTGTGGTATATATCATATAAAAATAAAAATTTTACCTTTTGTATGAAACAGCTGATATTTTTTTGCGATTTCAGAGGTTTGTCCACATAGTGAAAATTGTTCATATTCACAAGTACATTCACCCCTTAAATGGTGCAAACTGATTTTTCTACACTTGTATACATTTTAGAAATCAATTTAATAAATAAATTTTGAGTCCTAAACCTAAAACTACATTCGATAAAATTTATGAATCTCTGCACATCACTATCGTCAATAAAGTAATACAATTATTTCCTTCAAAGTCGTTATCAATTAATACGGAACTTCATGAGCGGACAAACGTCAAACCGGCCATCATAGCGTGCCGCTAGTGTAGGTATGTAGTTCACCACTGGCCCAATGCAAATTGGCAGACTTCACACACTTTGACTTTGAGAACATTTTGGAGAACTCTCATGCGTGCAGGTTTGCTCACGATGTTTTCCGTCACCGTTGAAGCAAGTGATATTAAAATACTTTACATTTACTAGTTTAAGCAATTTTTTCAGACTAGAGTTGACTGTTTCATCCCTTACTCAAGTTAAAACTTACTAAATTATCTTATAGAAAAGTACCTATACAGTGTAGTACAAGTAGTTTCAATGAAGAATTTAATTTTTGCTTTTAGTAGGAGGACTAGGTAGGTATAGGTATTTCTGTACTGAAACATTCTTACATCAGTCAGTTCACTTCCTTGCACCTGATGAAATTTTCAGCAGATTTACGATCAGACAGATTAAGTATAGAATATTGAATTCTAAACTGTAACTTAGAGCAAGTAAGATTATGTATTTATTCGACACTGACGAAGTCGCGGAATCCACTAAAGTTATGTAACTGAACACAAAGTGATGTGCAATAGTCGAGGAGTCGTTGACCCACGCCTCTAAGTCGATCCATTGCAACTTGTATCATAATTCATACCTATATGTAATACCTGCAAGACCTGACTTGGCTTGCTCCATTTTCGACATGCTTTGGTGTATTTATATCATTATTATAAACAAAGAGGTGATACACTTCTTCTTCTTTAGCAACCGATAGACATTCCACTGCTAGACAAAGGTCTCTTGCACTGACTTCCACAGGCCTCGATCTTGTGCTGCCTGTATCTAGCAGGTCCCTGCGATTTGTCTGATGTCATCGGTTTACCTAGTAGGGGTCTGTCAACAATGGACTTTCCAGTGCGGGGTCACCACACCAGCATCTTGGGACCCCATCATCAGTGCATATTATTTCACGTAGATAATATGCATCTACGTTATATGAAAAACTACAGTTTTCCAAAAAGTGTTTCCATTCAACGCAACAAATATCAATTATTAGCAAGTTTTCAGATGGAAAACTTTTATTATATCATTTAGGTGAGCGACGTCTGGATTTAAAAATAAATTCTCATTAGGGATGAGCGACACCCAGTTATTTTCCGTTTAGTTCTACGCCTTTCTACGCATAAACGTAGTATTAATTACATGGTTTCTACAACGCCTACTAACTTTATACCTATAGTGACTTTTTATGAGATTTTCTGTATATTAAATTATCTTTTTGCTTTCATTCTTTAGAAGCACAAAACATAGATACCTAATTAATAGCTTTAGTTCTTGAAAGTTCTTTGTTTATGAACAGGGTTAAACCGCTCTCTTATGTGAATCACAATATACATTTGATTTCATAATTATGTGTAATATTATGGGTCCGAAAATAATAAAATCAATACAATATCGTCGAATGTCGTTAAATGCATGATGCAACTTCACATCATTAGAAATAAATTTTAAAATAATAAAAGTGGGGCGAAATTCAAGACAAAACAAAATTACATCATATTTTACAATGTCTACAATATACATGTAATGTATGTATGTCTGTCTGCTACATAATAATATTGTAAAATGATTATTTTGAAAGGAGCAACTGCTTTATGGAACACTTGTGGAGGAGTGTGGTACCTACATAGACGAATGATATTTACTACGGTACCTACGCTGTTTTACCTCTAAAAAGTAGTGATTTCAAATAAAAATGTAAAAAAATCGCCGCTCTATGAAAACTACATTTGTTGAAAAGTCCACAAAAGATATCACTAAAAAATTATATAATTTTTTTTGAAAAAAAAAAAACGGGATTTTCGAGATTTTTTTTGTGTTGCAACTTGCAGCAAACGAGTGAACTGTTGATGTATGAATGATGAAGTCGTTGACGTAATGGTTTTCATATTATGCCGTTCTACGATAGTATTAATCTTTAAAATGGGTAGGATTCACGGTAGGATTAAATTCAGAAATAGTGCAACGCCAAGCGTGCCAATCTTCTAAGGCCTTCCGTCTTTGCTGGTTACATGATACAATCACAATGTAATATTTAAAGCTCATGCTGTTTTAGTCCTTCCCACATATAATATACAGACCATTCTGCAATGTATTATAACTGAATTATAGAATGTAACATGTAAACTACTCAAGGAGTATAGTAGCTCAAGTAACATTGGTGTTATTTGAAACATAATTTCTAAAGCCAGCTATTCCGGGTCGACACTCGACAGTTGTTCGCTGCCGGTTATGAAGTAAACTACTAAATTACTATGAACTGAATATTCGCTGTTTCGTTAAATATATATTATTTAATATTTATGTCCTCTAGTTTGAAGGAAAAAGAAGTTGCTAGGTATATCAATGCAGTTTTTACATAATAGACTTGCTAGTTGGTTCTTGGTTAGAACTCTATTATAGCTTTATTAAACTAGCGGCACGCTATGATGGCCGGTTTGACACATTACAATAGTGATGTGGAATGTCAATTTATTCTCGAACAAAAAACAATTAAGTTTTGTTTTTGTACCTGATTAAATAGGTTTAATAAAACAAAAATGTATATGTTTATTTAATTTATTTGAACGAACTGAATATTTGAATGAAAATGAATATACATACTTTATATGCACACAAGAAACATATGAATACAAAAGATACCAAAAAAGGTGCCACAAAAGGCCATAATTAATCAGATTCGTCCATACTACTATTTTCACTGTCGTCACTGCTATCATCACCTACATTAATAATTATATGTTCGTTTTCTATAATATTATCTATTTTCACATCTCTTTCATAATCTTCCCTTATTAATTTAACAGTTCTATTCACAACCTTTTCCCAGTCTCCTTTAGTCACATGTTCACAAGCTTCTTCTAATAATTTTAGCATTTTTTTTGTGGTAAATGGGGGTTCTGTATTGTGTCTTGCAGCATATCCCTTAATTTGAGCCCACACCAACTCAATCGCATTATACTCACAATGGTAAGGCGGTAACCGTATAACTCTGTGCCCATGTTCTAATGCTATTTCGTCAATGACGTATCGGATCTTGGTTGGTTTGTTTTCTTTTAAAAGACGTACTAATTCCGCTTTTAACATATTCATGTTTGCATCTACGCCATTTTTACGAAGCCATGCGACGATATCAGCTTTCTTTTGGGATTGGGCAGGTGGCTTGTCAATTTGCATCGAGTGGTATGGGGCGTTGTCCATAATTATAATAGATGGTTCAGGGAGGCTACACAACATTGAGGTAAACCATTCAGTAAACTTTTCTCCATTCATGTCTTCATGATAGTCTCCAGTGGTTTTTGACGCAAAAGCCATGAGAGAACCTTCGACAAACCCGTTGATGGTTCCGGCGTGACAAATTATAAGTCGCGATCCTTTTCCTACAGGAACTTTGGAAGTAGATGCTGCTGTGTCATCGTTCCAAGAACGGCCTACAGTATGGTTAGCATTAAGCCATGTTTCATCCAAGAACACAACATTTTGCCAATTTTTGATTTCTTTCACTTGCCGTAAAAAAGTATACCTTGCCATCGCTATATCAAATCTTTCCATCAATATTTTGCGTTTGTTACATTTTTTGTATCGAAATCCAATGGTCTTCAAAATCTTCGTTAAAGAACTTTCCCCACCGAAGAATAATCCAGCTTCCTTCAGTGAATGCACCAACTTTTTTCTTGTTGGATACTCCTTCTGTAAATAGTAGCCGTAAACATGTCTTCGGATAGCATCGGCATCAAAGCTATCGATGCCTACGACTGGTTTTGCTCGTTTTCTCTTTTTTGGTGTGTGAAGTTTATTTTCTTCTGTGCCAGTCTCGCCATATTTTTTTTTAGTTATCCGTCTAACAGTTTGTTGTCCAATATTAAGCGCATCAGCTACGCGTTCAACCACTGACGTTATAGGTAAAATTGGCCCTCCATTTTGAGCTTCACGATCGAAATAGTTACGAAGGCGTATTACGAACTCACGTGTCTGACTATTTAGAACAGTTCTCTGCGTACGTTCGGTCATATCGACGAAATCCACAACAAAGGGCTTGAACAGAGTCCAAATTAACGAGCAAGGGTCAACAGTAATGCAGTATCAATATTTGAAATCCAAAGCCAGGTCAAAACTATATCACAATCGCATTGCACTGACAGTTTATACTTTTCGAAGCAACGTCAATTCGAAACTGCTTTGTTTTGCATTGAGCATTGACGCGAGTTTGCCGGAGGTAGTAGTTGTGCTAGCCAGCGATCCTATGTGACGATCGTATTAGATTCCATTTTTAAAAATTTTCAATTTAGAAAACCAAATGCCGAGTTGTGGTATATATCATATAAAAATAAAAATTTTACCTTTTGTATGAAACAGCTGATATTTTTTTGCGATTTCAGAGGTTTGTCCACATAGTGAAAATTGTTCATATTCACAAGTACATTCACCCCTTAAATGGTGCAAACTGATTTTTCTACACTTGTATACATTTTAGAAATCAATTTAATAAATAAATTTTGAGTCCTAAACCTAAAACTACATTCGATAAAATTTATGAATCTCTGCACATCACTATCGTCAATAAAGTAATACAATTATTTCCTTCAAAGTCGTTATCAATTAATACGGAACTTCATGAGCGGACAAACGTCAAACCGGCCATCATAGCGTGCCGCTAGTTTAGCTACTAGATGATGCCCGCGACTTCGTCCGCGTGGATTAAGGTTTTTTTAATTCTCAAAGGAACTCCTTAATTTTCTGGGCTAAAGCCTGGATATGGGCTATCAGCCAAATCTGTTCATTCGTTGTGGCGTTAAAGAATAACAAATATCCAACCATCCATACATCATAATATCCTCACTTATATTAGTAGGACTAGTAGGATTGCCCGGGACTTCGTCCGCACGCAGTTGTTTTTAAAAAATCCCGCGGGGATCCTTTGTTTCTCGGATATAAAAAATAGCCTAGATATATCACTCCAGTAGGGCTAACAAACGCGCTACGAGAAAATTTTGTCTATCCGTTTTGTCGTGATGTCCCTTAGAGATCCACGTGTAAATGAGTCGACAAAATTTTCTCGTGGCGGGCAAGTTAGCCCTACAGGTCCCAAACCGTACCTTTGTTGGCGTGATTGAAGGACAAACCAAGAGACAAACACTTTTTCATTAGTAGGAAGTAGGATTTAGATTACGAAAGTAAACACTGTGCATATTATGTCCTTTATCCGTGACATTGACACGAACGGATAGCGATCAATTTTGTCACCACGTTGAATTGAAATGGCCTCGCCCCTCGCCGTTGCGTCTAGCTGACACTATGCAATGACTGCAATTTTCTACTTGCCGATTGTGCAACAAGCTTTGATTCTGACTATACATACCTATGACTCGCTAATCAACATTAATATAGTCTTGGTCGTCTTGAGAAACCGCGCGCCTTATTTTTTTATTTTTAGAATTCCGTACCCAAAGAGTGCAACCGGTCCCTATTACTAAGCCTCCGCGGACCGTAAAATAAAAAAGTTGAAAATTAAGGTAAATTTTGGTACTTACAAGTTTTCGCGAAAATCTAAAGGAGAATGGGCACCTTTGTATGAGTTGCGTCCCCAGACTGTATCAAGTTGTGATATATGTCATTTTAAAGGTCAAGATAATAGCTTCATTTTATTATATGACACCAATTATGAGACACGTGCAGGGAAAGAACTAGAAATCATTTAATTTTTTTAAGCCCGTGAAAGTCTTAGAGCAGTTGTTTTTAAATTATACGGTTTTTTTATTCCTTATGTCGACCAAGCGGCATATATTCAACTAGCTGATGCCCGTGACTTCATCATGGCCTATGTCACTCTCCAGGTCCTCAACTATACCCATGCAAAAAATTACGTCGATACGTAGCTCTGTTGCGGCGTGATTGAAGAACAAACCAACAAACACACTTTCGCATTTATAATATTAGTATGATGATATCCCTGTGATCAATAGGGTAAAAACCGGGAGCAATCACCGGATGTAAGAGGCACGTTGAATATAAATGTAAAGCTGGATAATGGGCCCAATGTAAGACTGGTAAAGTCAACTCTCCGACCTTTTCGTGCTCATATTCAAAACCCCAAAACCTTCCAACTCGAACTGTAGAACCGATTCGATTGCCTAGCAGACTGCGTTTCTGGGTCCGATCTAAACAACAGGGTCATGGAAACTGTCCATAATCTGGATCTAAATTCTTTAAGACCCATCGGAGGAAAAGAACCGAAAAGTTCTCTGAGCATATTCTCAACCTCATGGAGGAGTGACAAAAGATAAGGCTGCAGTCATCGGTAGACGCGGCTGCCTACCAGAGGATTAAAAGGCAGATCTCTACGGCACAAACTCGTGACCTTAATGTCTTCAATACCAAGTGTATTAAAGATACCATCGAGCGAAATAGAGGCTAAATGTTCGCGAGAGATCGGTATATCGGCAGTCGTCTCGTCTCTTCTCAACCTGAGATCTTGGGAGAGGTTGAGAAGTTCTATGAACAGATATATACCAAGACACAAAAACCTGTTGAAGATTTGGCTAAAGATCCCAGAGCCAAACTGACCCGATACAATACCGAAGATATCCCGGACGTCAGCCTACACGAGATTAGTATGGTTCTCACGCAGCTCAAGGAATCACTGCGGAACTCCTGGAAGCGGGTAGAAAACGAGTACAAGATTTTAAGCGATTGTTTAATTCCGTCATTCTCGAGGGCATAACGGTTCTTCAAAAAATTGATAATACCTTGTTGAAGAATTATAGACCCATCTCGTTGCTGAGTCAGGTTTATAAGTTGTTCTTGAGAGTCATTACGAATCGCCTTGCTCGTAGGATTGAAGACTTCCAGCCTCCCCAAAAAACCGGATTCCGAAAAGGCTTTGCCACAATAGATCACATTCATATATTATATAAAAGACGGAAGAGCATAACCGGCCACTTTGCTTAGCGTTTGTTTACTATGAGAAAGCCTTCGACTCGGTGGAAACTTGGGCTGTATTGAGGTTGCTGCAGAGATGCCGGATTGACTGCCGGTATATCCAAGTGTTGAAGTGCTTGTATGAAACTATGTACAACTATGTCAGTACGTATACAAGACCAGACTACGAGGCCAATCCACATACAGCGTGGAGTGCGACAGAGAGAAGTGATCTCCCCAAAGCTCTTTACCACTGCGTTGGAGGATGTCTTTAAGATTCTGGATTGAAACAGACTTGGCATTAACATAAACGGCGAGTACATCACTCACCTGCGATTTGCCAATGACATAGTAGTCATAGCAGAGACTCTGAGAGACCTCAACACTATGCTTAACGATCTTAGCAGGGTTTCTCAACTGAAACCGAAAAATGCCTGATAATGAACACGAGCAAAACGAAAATCATGTCCAATGCTCCCCTCCACCCAGTATTCGTTGAGAATTCTGCGATCAAAATTGTGGACGAGTGTATATACCTGGGACACACAGTCCAGCTAGGTAGGTCCAATTTCGAAAAAGAGATCAACCGCCGAATCCAACTTCTAGTTCAAAATCCCTCAGTGCCTGAAGACTAAAGTCTTCGAACAGTGCGTGTTGCCAGTGATGACTCACGGATCAGAGATGTCTCTGACTGTGGCCTTCATAAGAAGGCTCAGGGTCACTCAGCGGGCGATGGAGAGAGCTATGATCGGAGTTTACTCGCGAGATCAAATCAGAAATGAGGAGATCTGTAGGAGAACCAAAGTCACCGACATAGCGAGTCGCGAAACTGAAATGGAAATGGGCGGGGCACATAGTTCGAAGAGCTGATGGTCGCTGGGTCCCAAGGTGCTGGAGTGACGACCCCACACCGGGAAGTGCAGTGTGGGCAGAATCCCATCAATTAGTCGTAGGGAGCCGCTGGATTCAGGCGGCGCAAGACCGAGCCCTGTGGAAGTCCACGCAAGAGACCTTTGTCCAGCAGTGGACGTCTATCGGTTGATAAAGAAGAAGATAATAAAAAATTAAAAAATAACATAGTTCTTTCCCTGCACGAGTCTCACAGTTGGTGTCATACAATAAAATGAAGCTATTATCATGACCTTTCAAATGACATATATCACAACTTGATACACCACTGGGGACGAAACCGCCCATTCTCCTTTGCCCATAGGTATCTTTTTATCGTGTTGACTCAGGACCTTCATAATTCATAATTCATTAATCATTTATTGTCCATATTCATTTACTGACCTTGATATTTATACACCTAATAGGGACTATAGATCTCAGTATCTGGTATAAATTTCAACTTGCTAGGTCCACCCGTTCCTGAGAAAATCGGTGGTGACACACGGATAGACAGACGGACAGACGGACAGACGGACGAGAAAGTAATCTTATAAGGGTTCCTTTTTTACCTTTTGAGGTACGAAACCCTAAAAACAGGCTATCCATGGATTGCTACAGAAATGTGACCACAATCATAGATAATATGGCTTGGTACCTAATACAAAGATGTTTTTACCGCCACCCCACATTCACCATGTAAGCACGAATGTATTTTTTCAGAGAATCGTTTCTGAAACAAGTTATGACATTTTAACATCTATCAAGTACCTACTTGATACCTACCTAGGTATGTCAGTATACAAAACAGTATACCAGGAAAACATAAACGTCGAACAGATGCATATTGCATAAGACAATTCGAAAATGGAGCACATTATGATAACTCAACGGTACTGTGCCCTGAACGCCCTGAATCGTCTGGCGCTCTGCCAATGGTCGGGCAACGACCAAACGTTCATCTGTCTCCCTAAGCACACTACAAGAATCATTCCCGTTTTAGAACGAAAAAGCATTAAAATATATGTCCTCGAGTGCCATCTAAATGTCACTTCCTAATCTTGATTTAGAAATAGTTGGACTCTCTTACTTTCTTTTATACAATCTAGCTATACTCGTACCTAACTAAAGTCCGTAGACGCAGTAGGTACTAGGTAAACATAATACCTATTAACCTGATTTATCTGTCTACTACATGACCTACCTGTCTACTGAACAATAAAAATAAATTTCCATAATGTTTTCGAAGGTATGTGAAGTTGTGAACATATTTAAAAAAACTCTGACATGCAGGTATCCTCCGGATTTTTCTTTCACCTTTAAAGATTTAATTACTAACGTCATAACTCCGAAGAGTTAATTAATTAATTTGACTAGAATTCGAATCCCGAACTTCCCGAAAAGAACTAGGTACATAAACGTTTAATATGTATTATGTACATAACTTCTCCGATTAGGATTTAGGACATGACTCAGATTTTAAGGACAGTTTGAAAAAGGCTATCATTATAATAGACGAAAAACAATCTTTTATAATATAACATTTCAAACAATCTGGAAAAAATAATTGTTTTGACTCGTTTTTTAGGGTTCCGTACCCAAAGGGCGTCAACGGGACCTTATTACTAAGCCACCGCTGTCCGTCCGTCCCTCTGTCAGCGGGCTGTACCTATCTCGTAAACCGTAATAAGGAACCCTAACAGAGCGAGGCACGACTCGCACTTGGCCGATTTTTCTATGATATTGCCAAAGAATGCTCTCCGCTTTGGAAAAAATAGGTAATTTTACTTTTAAAATCCCAATTAAGGGGAAGCCTTTGTGAAAATAATCGTATTAGAATTTAAAGCGGCCGGCCGAAGCATTTACAACTGCGGTTTAGTCACTGATCTAAATGTAGTACCTACTGCTATATTATATACCTAATGTGTGGAGTTCGTTGGGTTTAGTCGGATCTTTTACGAAACAAAGAAGCCCTGGGAAGCGGATTGTGGGGATTTAGAATACACGTTCGTTAAGATCGCTTGAGGATTCTGTTTCAAATGTATCTACCTAACTATAATATCGTAGGTAATTCATATTGTGCGATATAATCATACGAAATTAGATTTTCTCTTTTTTATATAATGTGTAGGTACTCCTTTCATATCCCATAATTTTTCGAATATTATGCTGAATTAATGAAATAAGGCAGATGGCAGACAGGTTACTTTAGCGGCAGCGATCGGCGTTTTTATGATTATGACACACAACAAACGCTAGTCGCGGCGACCAAGTTGCTTTTTTTTAGCATTGGCGTTCCGCGATTTTCAGCATCAAAGTTTCACGATTTTTAGCATCGAAGTTTCACGATTTTTAGCATCGAAGTTTCACGATTTTTAGCATCGAAGTTTCACGATTTTTAGCATCAAAATTCTGCGATTTTGAGCCTCAAAAAGGCGATGCAGTCGCAAAAACGTCGATCGCTGCCGCTAAATGTAGCCAGTCTACCCTCTCCCTAGGTACAGGTACATCTTCGAAGCCATGTCAGCATTGAAACTATGATGTGCAAATGCAATAGAAATGAAAATCGGTCAGATTTTTCCGATCTCTGAAGAATTAAAATCATAATTAGAAAGGTACATAAATAAAAAAATTGAGACATACTTATTTTCTAAAACTAAAAAAAATGGGTTGTCTGTAAAGTTGCTTTACGGACGATAGTTTTACGTGATAATGTCATAAAGAAACATTGACGATGACTGGCGGGCGCTCTCTAAGCCAACGCTTGGGCCGATCGTGCCTCTAGGCTCAGGCTCAGGCGGAACGTGACACTTTTTCATGCGTGCAGCCGGTGTTCATCGATTTATAAGACATTATCACGTCAAGAACCAGAATACTTGTAAGTAATTAACAAAGAACGTTCCGGTAATATTGCAAAGCTCCTAACTATCGTCAAGTAAGTGAAATGTATAAAACAAAGGAGCCCACACAATCTATAACTAAATCTAAGGGTCAGGGAAGTTAACCTTTCCAGAGAAATGATGAAAAAAAAAGCATTTTAAACTATGCGGTTTAAATGAAATGCCATGGTTACTCCAAGTCACTCGCACATCGCTTCAGTTGTTCACACAGTATTGCAATCCCTCGGGATTTTCCCGCGAAATTGCGGGATGTACGAGACAATGAACTGAAAAATGCGGGGGGAAGAAAGGGCGGGGGGGGACACACAGGTTACGTGGAGTTGCACTTTGGTATTGCAAATTGCAAACGTTGACAAGAGCGCAAAGCACCAAAAATCATTTGGAGGATGGATTGGACTGATGCGTCTTTCATCCAGGGGGGGGGGGGGGGAAGGCTATGCTAACTGGCTTGTCTCCTGTAACTGGCCTGGCCTGGACTCCGGTGCGGAGTCGCAACTCCAGCACCGTAGTAGTATCTCAGTAGCCAGTTACATACTGTACCGCATGCTTGTGGTGTGTGGTTAAGCAGGAGCAGGAGCAAGATTTCATACAACTTTTCAGGTACCTTTAACCCTATTTTACAGACGCCAACCGCCAAATCAATCCTCGCGAAGACGCGGATCATTGTATTCGTGAATCATGTCTTCCAAATAGAATAGAATAGAACTTCGGTCATGGCGGCTTATCCCAAAAGAGGCGGGGACTAGCGAAAGAGACTAATAGAGTGATAGAGACAGAGAAAGACTTAAAGCGTCAGTTGCACTTGAAGAAGAGAGCGGCAAGAAATATATTAACTTTCGATACAATTCTCCTCCGCGGTTAAACATTACGTTGACAAAAACTCATATCAGTATGCGATGCTCGAATGCAATTAGTATTGAAAATTTCGCTCGCATTTGAGAAATAATTATCTTTGTGTAACTGAGCCATAAGCTAGAGTTGACTGGAGAGTGACATATAGGCTACATACTCAAAAAACAAAAAAAATCCCGCGGGATTTTTAAAAAAGCTAATCTCTCGTACAAAATCGCGGGTAAAAGCCAGATCATAATGTAAGTATGGATATTAACGAGAGATGATACACATTACACATGATATGAAGTGCAACATGTTGCGTCGATTGCTTAGCAGTTAGCACGCTCTACTTCGTAAAAATATTTACTAATTTACGAAATTAAACTTGCCAATATGCTTTTTAGTTCCGAGCTTATCTATGGCCTTCACTTATTTCATAACGCTATTTAGCAGCATCATTACATAATAAAACCCTCAACATTATTTATTTATATGTGTCAGAGAATAGAGATGTTCATATTTCAAATAACTTCAACAGTAATTCTATGTAGATATAGAAGCGTGATGGAAAATGAAGATGTACTTACGGTGCGGCTACATTATCATGCTAGCATTCGTGTCGAGTTGTCGCGATAAACAGCTGTCTCATTCTATCACTGCGGCTACATAATCATGCTATAGTGCGCGCGCTATCAACTGAGTCGTCGGGCCATAAATGTCAATAACTGTAGGGATGTGCCACCAGTGCGCCACTCGCTACCTGGGTTCACCTTATCGCGGCGGCCAAAGCTACCCTTTCTAGAGCTAGAAATACATTCAAGAGTGGTCAGCGAAAAACAACATCGGATTTACAAATAATTAAATAAAAGAAGAACTTTTACGAAAAGTTAAAGAGAGTAAGCCTAAAAAAAATTATCATAGTACCTAATAGATCAGCTGGCATCTTGAGAGATCAAGTTGAACTTATGATTATAAATCTACAGGAAGACGATAGAGATCACACAGATGATTCGGATGAAGATAATTTGTAATATAATAAAATATTATTTATAAATATAGATTATATTTTATTCATTGTGTTATTTTATAATTTCATAACTTGAAAAATCCATTTATTAAATCTTATCGATATCGACTACCTGCTGTTACGCACATCATTATCACGCTCCATAAGCCCAATGAGTGCGAGCGAGATAGACTGATTAGAATGATTTATTGCCCAACGACACAGTTGTTAACGCGCGCACTATAGTTCGTGAGTTTCGGGTGAAGTAGCACGATTATGTAGCCGCTGTGATAGAATGAGACACAGCTATTTATCGCAACAACTCGACACGAATGTTCGCACGATAATGTAGCCGCACCATAAGAAGTCTTCTTGGAAATAAATAAAGCAGTACAATAACCCATCGCCTACCAACTACAGTCACGGTTCTCCTCTCAGAATGAGAAGTGTTTAGGCCATAGTCCACCACGCTGGCCAAGTGCAGATCGGCAGACTTCACACACCTTTATTTATTTATTTATTTATTTATTTACAAGCTTTGAATACCCAGTTTGGGTGTAGCAACAATAGTGTAATTTATTGTGGTAGGGAGACCGATTTTACATATTATGCTTATCCGTATCATTAAAAAAATCATTGATTGCGTAGTAACACTTTTCAATTAGGTACGTTTTTAATGTTTTTATAAACTTTATTTCCTTTTCAATGTTTCTGATGTTGTTAGGTAGATTATTGTAGATTTTTATTGACATTATGTAGGGGCTCGAACTGTGCAGTGCTAATTTTGATAGTGGGAGAATTAATTTGTTTGTATGTCTCTCGGGGAATCGGCGAGTTTTGTCTTCTTTTTTAGTATAAAATTGTATGTTTTTCCTTACGAATTTACACATTTCGAATATATAAATAGAAGTTAAGGTCAAGATTTTCAGTTCCTTGAAGTGAGGTAGGCACGTGTCTGTAGGTTTTATATTTACTAAAATGCGGATGCACTTTTTTTGTAATACAAAGAGATCGTGGACATTTGTACTGTTTCCCCAGAGTATAATACCGTATCGCAAAAATGCGTGCCCATAAGCGTAATACGCGGCTAATGCGGTTTTTAAGTTAGTAGTCCTTTTTAACTCCCTGAGGCCATATATAAATTTCGATAATTTACTTCTTGTTTTTTGAATATGGCTCTTCCAATTTAAATTTGTGTCAATATCAATTCCTAAGAATGTTAAGCTATCTACGCATTCTATGTCATTGTTATTATAAATAAATTTAATGTCTAGTGGTATTTTCTGATATGGTCGAAATTGAATTATTTTAGTTTTATTGCAATTTGATTCTAAGTTATGGTCAGTCATCCAATTGGTGATAGTATTTAGTAGTCGAGTCATTTTATCATTTAAATCATTATTATTTGACAGAGGCAATAATAAGGAAATGTCATCGGCAAATAGTACGCAATATTCGTCAAAAATTTTTGGCAAGTCATTTATATAGATTAAAAACAAAATACACCCAAGGACGCTTCCTTGGGGTATTGAGTTAGTCATGGTTTTTACGTCAGATCTCTTGTAGCTTACTAGTCCCGTTTTTTGGTCAAAATTTTCTATGTCAACGTAGTGTTCGCGTTTTTCCAAATAGGATTTAAACCATTCGTGCGGTGTGCCTCTTATGCCTATCCCGTATAATTTATTTAGTAATATATCATATTGTACTTTATCATACGCCTTCGACATGTCCAACATTATTCCGATTGCATATTTTTTATCGTTTATAATTTTAAAGACTTCTTGTATATATTTGAATACTGCTAATGTTGTACTACGATCTTTTCTAAAACCGTTTTGGCTTTCATCAAAAATGTTATACTTCTCACAGAAGGAGTTTAGCTGTCGGCACATAGCGGTTTCAAAAATTTTTGACGCTGCAGGAAGTAGGGCTATTGGGCGATAGTTGCATGGGTCCATTTTCCCTCCCTTTTTTTTATATATCGGCCTTATAATAGATATTTTTAGGAGGTCTGGGAATACACCGTCTGTAAAAGATTGATTTACGAGTAAATAAAAAGGTAATGTTAGTTCTTTTGCACATTTTTTTAGTAATGCGGGCGGCACTTCGTCGATTCCGCAACTGTTTTTATTTTTCAGCGAGCGTATTATGTCGTACATTTCGCGCGGCTCAATTGAGCGTAGGAACATGCTATTAGTTGTCAGATTGCATACTGGACGGCCGCGGGCGGTATGATGGCCGGTGCATGTATCCCCTCCTACGGAGGCAAAGTAGTTATTGAACGCGTTTGCTATCTCCTTTGGTTTAGACGTAAGTTTATTGTGGATCTTCAATGTAATGTTGTTTATGGATTTTTTATTATTTTTGTTCGTACTGTCTTTTACTATGTGCCACATGGATTTTGTAATATTGTTTGATCGCGCCATTTTCCTAATGTTGTCAATCTTTTTAGATTGTACTACTATTTGTTTCAATAATTTTGTATACTTCTTATAGTGATCTCTTAAAATTTTATTGTGGGATTTCGCAACGAGAATATTTAGCAGTCTTTTGTTTTTACACGAGACTTTTATCCCCTTAGTTAGGTAAGTTTTTCTTTTTGTATTTATCTTTATTTTTTTTATAGGTATACATTTATTCAGGAGGTGAGTGATTATTGTTTGGAATGAGTTATAATTTTCGTTTACTTTTTTATTTATTGGTAATGAGACCACCACCTTTGAGAACATTACGTAGAATTCTCAAGCATGAAGGTTCCCTCACGATATTTTCCTTGACCGTTAAAGCGAGTGATATTTAATTGCATAAAACACACGTTACTCCGGTTAGCTAGACGTGCGTGTCAGGATTCGAAACCCTGACTCTCGGCACTAGAAAAACTATATTTCTGTATCGAGGATAGGTATACGTTTATTCAGATCCCTGCGTATCTTTGCGGCCCTGACCTGTATAAAACTAGTTTACTGGATCAGTTGCATAATCGTATCCACATATAAATACTTATAACAATAAATAATTATTGCAGTAAATATTATTATTTTGGAGGGGAACGCGAATTCGATTATCGATTTTTTTCGTATAAAATGTAGCCTCTAATGAGTCTTATGTCACCCGGACTACGAGTATAATAACGAATCGATTGACATCTCATTCATCTAAATCGTCTCAGTATTTAGGCGCTACGGTGGAACATACGTACATACATAAATAGATTGCTAAAACCAGGTATATTCCTTTTGGCTTTGCCTTTGTCGGGTAAAAAATGTTTGATAAAATACGACTGAGCAAGTTTCAGTAGGTACTTCCCTAAAACTAACGTATTTTTTGAAATTTGAACGAATAAAAAAAGCCGACCAAGCGCGAGTTGGACTCGCTCACCGAGGGTTCCGTACTAAAAGTAAAACGCAGCAGTAAAAGTAAAAAGATAATGTAAAAAGTAAAAATATATGTTTTTTTTTTTCAATTAATTGTTAACTTTGTTTGTCTATGCTAGTAAGAGCGTTAGTTTTATTTTTCCTGTAAAATATACATAAACCTCTATTGACCATAATTATTTCTGATTTTTCGATTGGTAAACTTCGGAGATAAGAGGGCGAACGGAATTTGTTTTTCGACATTTTGCCCGATTAATCAAAAACATTACATGCAAAAATAAATAAAAATCTGTTTTAGAATGTACAGGTAAAGTAAAGGCCTTTCATATGATACCCCACTCGGTATAATAATCTTACTTTGAAATTTCAAACCCCCGATTTTCCCCCTTTTTTACTAAACTAAAATAATTTTCAATTTTTTTTATTCCAATGATATTGGACCACTATTATAAACAATTCCAAATTTCATGTCGATAGCTTTAATAGTTACTAAAATAATCGACTGCGACAGACGGACGGACGGACGGACGGACGGAGAAAGTCTCACCATAAGGGTACCATTTTTACCATTTTGGTACGGAACCCTAATAGCTTACATATTGCTGTAATCAGGTACTTAGCGCTGTCTGCCGACCTAAAATTTCAAAAAGATTTTCATCACATTCAAGAAATTCATTATCAATCCTCGAGTTTGACCTCGGGAATGAACGAATGAATGAGGTTTTCACTTTTGTAAATTCAACTCGCCTCTCCCGCAGCTGAAAATTATTTCTATTTTAAATTCCAAACTGGGGCAATGCATTTTTGAAATTCTTGATATTCATCGAAAAGGGTTGCAATGCAATGGAAAATTTGAAACTTTCAGGTAACTTTTCTATGAAAAGTTCAAAAAAATATAGGTCTACTATACTTTATAAGTCCGTTGGTTTATTACGGACAGGTTTTCTTATGAGCTTAATTTTACATATTCAATTAAAAAATTACAACTTTCGGACATCATTATTTTATGAGCAAAGTATAACGAATCACATAATAAAAACAATAATTTATGGTTTAAGATGTTTAAGGAACGAGTTAGTTTACTCTTAAAGTTAGGCAAATAGGCATACTCAAGTATTCTTAAACATAACTATGATAGTATAATAATTATTATGAAAATAATAATTTCATCATCATCATCATTAGCAACCCATCAACGGCTCACTACTTAGCGCAGGTCTCCTCTCAGAGAAGGGTTATAGGCCATATTCCACCAGTCTGGCCCAATGCGAATTGGCGGACTTGTGCAAGTTTCCTCACGATGTTTTTCTTCACCGTTGAAGCAAGTGATATTTAATTGCTTAAACGCACTTGACTCCGAAAAGTCAGAGGTGCGTACCCGGGATCGAACCTGCGACCCCCCGAATAGGAGACCGCAGTCCTAACCACTAGGCTATCACTGCTTTAAATAATAATTTATTACTACTTATTTACAGTATAATAATAAATTAGTATGCGTTAATTAATACGTACAATACTAATTAATCAAGGTAAATTGGAACAGTTCGCGTGGGCATTCGCTTCAATTGGCGCAATCACCTTCCCATTTCCTGTCATTTCGAATTTATTTATTTTTACTGCATAAATGAAAAAAAATTCATCTAAAAGTAAAAGTGATAATATTATAAAATATAGTTTTTAACACAACTTTGATACCTGTATCTATTGTATATCTACATATACTATTATATCTATACTACACAAATATTATAAAGAGGAAAGGTTTATTAAGAGGAAAGATAGTATTTTTTAAATTTATTAATAAGTTTCTTATTTTGTTGAAATTCTTCAGGTAAATAAATAAATAATCCAATATTATAAAGAGGAAAGGTTTGTTTGTTTGTTTGAATTGAATAGGCTCCGAAACTACTGGACCGATTTCAAAAATTCTTGCACCATTAGAATCCTAGATTATCCCTGATGAACATAGGCTACAGAGTATTTTCAAAAAAGTTAGGGATCCGTATGAAAACATCGATAATGTAACCCAAGGTTAAAAAAAACACCAAAAAAAATCCTTATATTGCGTACGCTGCAGAAACTATTGACAATAGAGCAAAATGATGTACTTACTACAGTTTTATAGAAGACATCAATATCTACAATAATTTAATATAATATAAAATTCTCGTGTCACAATGTTCGTTCCCGTACTCCTCCGAAACGGCTTGACCGATTCTCATGAAATTTTGTGTGCAGATCGGGTAGATATGAGAATCGGCCAGCATCTATTTTTCATACCCCTAAATGATAAGGGTGACCAACCACTAAATATTTTTGCTGGCGGTACGAAGTTCGCGGGGTCAGCTAGTTTAATATAAAATACTGTTTTTAAACAACCGACTTCAAACTCCCGCTTTACTACATTACACACACACTATACAAAGTATTGTTGATATTTTAAAAACCGCTCGACTGATTTCGATAAAATTTATATGGGATCACCTGGGGAGTATATACCCTTTCAAACAAAAAAGAATTTTCCAAATCGGTTCAGGCGTCTTCGAGTAATCGTTGGACATACATAAAAAAAGATTCCGACGAATTGATAACCTCCTCCTTTCTTGAAGTCGGTTAAAAAAGTCCGGAATATTAAATGTCTAACTATTACAGTAATGTCAAATTAGCTACTTTTTCATGTTAAAATATACAAACATTTAGCTGGCAGAGGGGGGGACACTTGACTCTAATAAAATTTAGCACTTTAAAATATCATATTTCACAAACGGATCCCTGAATTGAAAAATGGTGTTCCCACACCCACAATGTTTTTGAAAGACCTATTCAACGACACCCCACACTATGGGATAGATGAGAAAAAAAAAATTCCTCCCCACTTTACATGTAGGGGAGGTACCCTAAAAAAAAATATTTTTCACAATTTTATTTCATACACAGACAGACAGACAGACGGACGGACATGGCGAAACTATAAGGGTTCCTTGTTTACTACGGAACCCTAAAAAACAAAAATAATGATATGTAACATAATATCATCTAATGTAAACCTCAGTAAATGGAAAGGTCGCTCTGCCCTTTCCAAATGCTATCTAGATAATATGAACAAATTGAGTTAACCTTTTCAGTGGGCATGCTGGGCGCGCCCTGTGCCCACTTTATTTGACAGCGGGATACGGGAGTGGTTTATTTACGTAGCTCCATTTACATTGCTCCTTTGTCAGTTTTATGACGTAATCGATAATTTCTCTATACAAAAGTAAAGTATCAGAAAACGAAGAGGGCGACCTGAAGTTAAACTATGGATGGATGTACCTACCTTTTTCATAAAAGGAAGTAGGAGTAAAGAAAAAGGAGTAGGTAAATCATTTCTTTTTGAAACGACTGTGTTGTTTGAAAGGGTTCCCAGGTAGTCCCATTTAAATTTTATCGAAATCGGTCGAGCGGTTTTTAAGAAATCAACAATAAAATAAATTATATACTTTGTAGCGGCGCGGGCGTATGAAGACGGTTTTTAAAAAGATTTTGAACTGTAGAGTTATTGAGGTTTCAAAACATTAGCAACAAATTGAATCATGACAACCAGAGTTCAAAAATGACTGCTTAAAAAGATTTGGTGATAGTAGGATTTATTAGAAATTTTTCGAAAAGTTCTCGGTACCAAATTAGTAAAAAAAATCTATTACAAAATTAAATTTAATTTAAACTACCATAACTTATACAACATAGGTATAATCTATGGTATAATAGGTATATCATATAATGTATTAAAACATAAAAACACAGAAGTATTCTATCTATCTACCTAACTACCCAAATTCATCTAGTGAAGGACATTTGGGTTCAATTAACAAATTATACAGTTATGAATTAACCAACTAAGTTTGGTTTTCCTCTGAAATCTAAATTGGGAGCTCAGCACACACACACGCAAATTCAAAGGTTTAATTTAGTAGTTACAAATAGTTTGACGATTAACCAAACGAAATTGCTTGCCGAAGGTCGGGAATCATGATGATCATCAAAGGCGATGATCGCAATCATTTCTATTGTGCTAAATACGAGGTATTTTGCTGGAACTACGAATAGCAGACCGACTGATGATGAGACTGATGATAATTATGATGACCCAATTTGAATAAAACAGGCCACTCGAAATCGAAATCGTCCCCAATTCTTGTGATCACGATAGATTTTCACAATGAACCCCTTGTACCTTCAGAGTTCAGCCTCGGTCAACCACAACTCATTCCGTCGAATCTGGAGCGAAATGCGGTTACAGCATGTGATTAACACACATTACATATGAAATAACATCCTTTTTAAACTTCCGATTGAATATTTTATTACCTAATACAGTTAGTGTTAAAGATTGCGTGCCGACTTCTGTGATTCCGATACATACGATCATTTCAACGTTCGAGTACGATACTCGATCGTGATTTTTATCGTAGATAAATACTACTAAAGAAACTGGCAACTGCTCGACTTCGGTCTCATTTCCGGAGCTCCGAGGTTCGAATTCAGGCAATGTACTCGTACCTCTAATCTTTCTGAGTAATGTGTGTTTTACATAGCAATAAATACGAGTATAATTTCCTGGAAAAACATCGGATGAATATCGTTCACGGTTCGTGAAGTAAATAAAGCGTTCTTCGCAGTTCGCGGTGTGATCCGAAGTATGAGAATGAGCGAAGTTTCGTTTAATTCGTTATATTTTTATAGAGGTTTGGGCCTTCTTTGGCAGCAAACAGTTACGTCTTGTAAATAGCAGAAGTTTCGGTTATTCTGTTTTTGAGAGTCATTGATCACCCTACAAAAAGGGATAACGTTTTAAAAATAAAGTCATTTTTGTCAAGACGTAATCCACAATCTGAATCATCTCTTCCTTTAAAGAAGTTGTGGCTTGTGGGTCCTCCGTTAAAATTAATCACCAGTTTCCAAAATAAATAATTCTTTTCTTTGCTTTCAAAACGAATTAGTCTTTTGCTGGAAATTTAATTGTTGTAAAGGGACTGAGTTTATAATACATAAAGTATTTTTCTCAAATTTGCTCGGAAATCGCTTCTTTATTTAAAAAAAACGAAACGTCAATTGGCTCATTGCTGGCGTGGCGCCAGCAATTACGTAACAGGACAATAATGTAAATTGCTGGACAGGTACGAGGTTTTTAAAATGTGCACTTTCCTCTATTAGGTGTTTCTCCTCTGTGATCAGGTGTTTTAAATGTGCATTTCTTTCGCTGAGTTATACAATTTAAAAAAATAAGAATGATTTTTTTTTAAATGGAACAAAAAGAGCGTGGTTTAATTGGAGGTAAAGAATTATTGGTGACTGGTGTTTTCTTTTACAATATATTTCTTGTTCTGAAATAAAAATGGATTCGGAATCGGATGAAGAATTAATGGACTTTACACCACCAGATATGGCGGAAGAAGCTAAAATTCTATCAGAAAATCTTTTACCACCAAAATCTAAAGAAAAATATGAAAAGGCTTATGAAGACTTCATTCAATGGAAAACCGGAAAAAAGACAAATTCGTTTTCAGAAAATGTCCTTATGGCCTATTTTAACGAATTGAGTAAAAACAAAAGGCCATCTACATTGTGGTGTGAATACTCAAAGCTAAAAACTACATTACGTTTAAAAGAAAATGTAAATATTGGCGATTACTCATATCTAACAACATTTTTAAAGAGTACAAATTGTACTATAACATTTAACATGAAATAAAACAGTGTTTCTTTAATTATTTTTTTGTTGTTTCCTCGCAAATTAGAGAAAAGTACTATATAAGCCTCGGCCGAAATAGCAATTCATGGCCTCGTTTACTTAAAAAGGCCTCGGTTAGCGCCTCGTCCTTTTAAAATCACTTGGAAGTCCTCGGTTTCGCCTCGGCCTTCCAATGTTACTCGTCCATAAATTGCTTTATTCCGAGCCTCGACAATAATGTACTATTAATATTGTTGGGTGCCTTATATTTTTCAATGATGATTGGGAAATAATTTTCCTTACGTCTTTGTTACAATACGTATTGCTCAGGAACTTTTAGTTATCATTATCATATTAAATATAAATAAATAAATATTTATTTATGTTTTTTTTTACTATATTAAACATAACTACTACCTTATATTAAAACTAGCTTTTGCCCGCGGCTTCGCTCACGAAAAGTTCAATTTTGAAACCTCTATTTTACCCCCTTAGGGGATGAATTTTCAAAAATACTTTCTTAGCGGATGCCTATTTCATAATAGCTATCTGTATGCAAAATTTCAGCCCGATCCGTCCAATGGTTTGAGTTGTGCGTTGATAGGTCAGTCAGTCAGTCACCTCTTCCTTTCTCTATTTAGATTAAACTTAAACTTAAGTTAAAGTTAAAAAATGGGATTCTACAGATTAGATATAATATGTACCTACTTATTAAACGAGTAGGAACCAAAAACATAATTTTTCTTGCTACTTACTAACTTACTAGTTACTACCAAGGAACGTACCACCACGTCAAATGTTTCTAGTTAGAATTGTCGATAGAATAGAATAGTAAAAAATAGAAATGTTTTTTATTGAAATAAACTTTTTTACAAGTGTTTTTGAATCGTCGATGAGTCTACCACTGGTCCGGAATGCCGTTCCTGCCGAGAAGAACCAGCAAGAAACTCGGCGGTTGCTCTTTTCAAAACAAGTTTACAATACAATAGATACATACTATGCCATGCAGTGTTTCCACAATGAGTGGAAGTTCCACAAAAGCATACCTAATTATAATTCAACACATGTTAAGACGGGCAGACAGAAAGTAGCACCATTTCCGTCGGTGGCACCCGTTCACGAGCATGACGCATGATCCAGCCATATTTCGATTGAAACCTCTTGAACTATTAAATAGGTACAATAACTTTAGTTGCTTCAGCAGAATATTAACCTCTTTTTTTATGAATTTTCCGTCTTTTTTCTAGCATAGGAAATATGGACATATTATGTTGAACCAGGCTTTAAACCATGTCAAGTTATTCGAAAACGGTGCTCTATTTTGAAATGTGGCACATGGCATCTCTACCTACTTCAGTTGAAACAGAATATTGTAGAGACCAAGGCCTACACAGTTAAAGAAGAAAGCTTTTAACTTACATGATGCACATGATATATATCTAAAGGTTATATTTAGATGTTTTTTTTTCTGTGTTTTAGTTAACTTTTCTGCGATCACACCTGATGGTAAGCAAAGATGCAGGCTAAGATGGAGCGCGCTTGCTTAGATAATGCGTATTCATTCTTGATTTAAAGGAAAAGTAGGTAACGAGGTTATAAAACGTAGTTAGTTAGAGAAACGGAAGCAGGAAGGGCATTTTCCAAAGGAGCTAAAGCGCTTAGTGAGAGATCGAGGAATTTTGACCACGTAGCGATGAAGAGATCTGCCCCCAGATTGTCTAAAAGTTGCCGATCAAAATCGTATTCATTTGATGGCATTAGCGTCAAAGGAAAATATTCCTTGACTGTATTGATTTAAAGTCACAAATTCAGTACAACCGATTTTAACATGGAGCGTTATGGAGCGTATCGTACATAACTAAACCTATAAGAATGCATACACGAAATTGAGATCTAATTCAATGCTGTTATAGTTTATTTTATTTTGACGCTAATGCCATCAAATGAATACGATTTTGATCGGCAACTTTTAAACAATAGGGGGCTGATGCGATGCAGTGCTGTGAGCCTGTGATGCCTTGCGCTATGGTGGTAGAAGGGTGATGGTTTTTTTTTTAAATTAATATTTTATATACTGCTACTTTCGATTATGTAGCAACCTTTAGAAAAAGAGCTTCATGAATATTTAAATTCTAAGCTTTAAAGCTGTAAACGTACGTGATTTTTAAAGCTTATTACTTTACTTTTAGGATTTGTACCTCTTTCATTTAATTTATTTATTCACATTCTTTCATTTAATTATTCACAGTTTTGAAAGCGTGTCTACAACTTTTCATCGAAAACATCGTTTGTATGGGGCGCACTCGGCCATCGAGGGAAACTACTTACGTTTAAAGGCATTGAACCGCGAATGTAGTTCGATTATCTAGCAATTTATTTTCCCGTTTCTCGTCAATTTAGCCCCAAAACTGACCTGACCCAAATGATAGAGACTGTAGCTATTTAATGTACATTAGAGAGTGACCTATATTTCAGAAACGAATTCCCTCTATCGGGTTTTGAGTACACAATCTATTTTTGTCGGTAGTATACCTACTACCTTTCATCATCACTTGTTGCGATGTTAATAATGTAAGATGTAATATGTAAATCGGGGTTATGTGAATAAATTAAGTAAATTGAATAATAATATTATAAGGTATATTTATTATTAAGTATTTATGCTCTTTTATAGAATATTTTTTAACCCCCCACAAAAATAGGGGTGTTATCAGTTTGAGGTGTGTATCTGTGTGTCTCTGTTCCCTCGTAGCAGTCGTAGCTCGTAGCTGCCCAACGAATGGACCGATTTTGATGACATGTTTTTTCTGTTTGAAAGCTAACATGATCGAGATGGATCATAGCTATAAATTTATGAAGATTCCAATTTATTGGAATTTATGATTTTTGTTTTGTTTGTTGATATTTTGACAATTTTATGATTTTTATTTTTTAGTATGGCGAATAACGATGTTTCGTCTCCGAATAGTTTATACCGATACGAATTACGATAAGTGAGTTTGTAGTTAGGTGTTTATTCTTCCGTGGCGGTTTCTTGACGACCTCCCTGGCTCAGTGATGAGCGCTGTTGCCTTATAACTGGGAGGTCTCGGGTTCGATTCCCGGCGGGGTCAATTTGGGAATTTATAATTTCTGAATTGTCTCTGGTCTGGTCTGGTGGGAGGCTTTGGCCGCGGCTAGTTACCACCCTACCGTCAAAGACGTGCCGCCAAGCAATTTAGCGTTCCGGCACGGTGACGTGTAGAAACCAATTAGGGGTAAGTATGGGTTGAATGTTCACTGCCATACTTCTTCCAAATTAGCCCGCTACCATCTTAGACTGCATCGTCACTTACCATCAGGTGAGATCGCAGTCAAGGACTAGCTTGTCATCGAATTAAAAAAATTAAAAAAAAGGCGTAAGCGACGTGCTAGTCGCTAGAGGCATAGGAGCACTGACAATGAAAGTTGATGGAACCGTGTTAGTTGTTACAAGTGAAAAACTGTCCGTAACTGTAAACGGGTAACGGACAACGGCGTTTTTTTTTCAATTTGTTTTTTTTTTTTTTCAAAACGTTTTTTTTTTTCAATTTGTTTAATTTTTAAGACAGCTATGCTAAGTAACCGGTAATAATAGATTATAGGTAGGTAGCTACTTTGCTTATACATATTTTATTACGAGATGCACTTCACTTAATCTGGAATCCTAGAAATCTATCATCTACAATAATAATATCTATATGATACAGTGCTCTCACACACACACTGCACACACACTTGCGTAAAAATCAATACCTACTACACAACACAACACTGAAACAGCTGATCTACAATAGGTAAAGATAGGTACTTTCGTGGCAGGTATTGTTAAAGTAAATAGGAAATAAACTCACCACTTCTGTTGATTATCGTCTGTATTATTATAGTTAGAGATAGCAGCATATCTGCAATACAAAATACAAACAAGCTAGTACATTCACTAATTTTTTTTTTTTTTAATTTAAACAAGCGTTAGAGCGTTTTTTTATATCAAAGTTATTGGTAAAAGTAGTATTACACAGGGAAATAGGCAGACAATTATTTCGTGCTCGGTTGCGTCGATGGTGAACGGTTTACGAACAAAGGATAGTTTTGTTTTGCAACAAAAACTCACCTTTGCGAAGTGCATTCCAACACTTTTTTCTTCTCCCATCCCTCTTGTGTTTTCACCCACTCTTCGCCTGGAGAACGCCAGTCTTTTGATATAAAAGGCATTATTTGTAACACAACACAAAGTTACGCGGAAGCAAATCTACTTACAAACGACCGACTGCTTTGACAGCGCGACTGAAATTGGTTGGTTGTTTGGTTGATTTTGCAAGTTTGCGGAGCGCTGCAAAATGCACGTGCGAAAAAGAGAGAAGTGTTTAGAAAAGGACAGCTGTGCGCATGCTTCGATGTTCCAACCAAAGACCTTACACTTACTAACAAGTGTAAGGTCTTTGGTTCCAACTGGTTCCAACTTCCAACACACCTACGTCACAACAGCTGTTTTTGTGTTTTTGTTCGAATGTGCAGTTTTCACATTGTTTGTCATGTTTCCACAGAACACTAACTCCTAGTCCTAGCGGACTGCAGTCTTATAAACACAGAGTACTTTAAAACACAGAGTACTTTATACACCTAGCGGAGCTTCTATATCTCCGTGGTTTCAGGAAATCATACTTCATTTTTATTTTATTATTATTAATTCAAATGCAATTAAAGGTAGGTGTGTGGTTTGAGACCAAAAATAATGAGCTGATGATTAAGTATTGTGTCATGGTCAAAGGTATAAAACCTTTACCTTAGCATTAAACCAGGTCCAGAGTATTTAAAATATTTTATAATAATAATAATAATCATAATAATAATAATAGGGTAATAATAGGGTATTTGACTATATTAAAAATATCGTTTCATTTGGTGTCATCCTAACAGATTATTATCTAAAAACATTATTCCATACGACAAAACTAAAAAATAGAGTTTTATTTAATTAGAAAGCATTAAATAAAGTTGCTATAATTCCGGCCATGGTCACGTGATCGAAAACGTTCCGTGATCTCGAATGACGTCACAGTCCACACCACCTATGGGATGTGGAATTGTCATTGTTTGAAATGTGAACTGTGACGTCATGAGAGCAAATGGAACGTTTCGGCGGCAATTTTTTTTTGAATTTATTTCTCGATTTTTATGAAAAATACTGAAAATTATGCCGAAATATACGTTTTGTTAGCTTCAGCATAGCATTATTAACAATTTAAGATGATTTTCTAAAAGTAGTCAAATACCCTATTATATATTTTTCGTGACTTTCCATTAAAAATGTGCGTTATAAGTTTTTATGTAAAAAGCGGCAAGTTTTAAAAAACAATCTCGGCAGCTGTGAAATGAAACCAAAATGAAATTCAATCACGTGAAGCCTTACACGCAAAGACCTTACACTTACTAACTTAGTAAGTGTAAGGTCTTTGCGTGAAGCCATTTTTTCTTCGGATAGTTGCAAGGAACTAGGAATTACGACTAAGTTGGTCACCAGCACGGAAGAAACAGAGGGTCACCAGCATTGGTGACCACAGATTTGTGAATTTGATTTATCCATGAAGGTAGCAAATACATGGAGGTGCCCTAAGTACAAAAATCGGGTGCATACCTACAGAAAAAAACCTCAAAAAATGGCCGCCCATTAGGGAGTGTGCTTCGAAACTATCGACATCGATAAGAAGTGAAGCGATAATCAAGCATTTATGTATACGTAGTATTTGTAATAATAATTACGTAACGTACGTTTGTACTCTATCAGGTACATATTTCAGGATTTAGGTTTTTAAAGATCTTGGAATATCCAAACAGTTTCGCTGCCGTTTTGTGAAATTGAAAGAGATCACCATATATAAAAAAGTACTCATTTATAAATTATAATATGTATCAATCGTTTGTTAATAATTATAAACCACTATTTCTTTTCATTAAAAGAGCAACTTGTTGGCTCATAGTAGTAGAATTTCTTTCTATAAGCAGTGGTAGAGTCGAAAGATGACGTGCTTAGCATGAGACAGCTATCTGCATGCCCTAGATATAAATAAACAAATATAGAATACTAGTTGACCCGGCGAACTTCGTACCGCCAACTTATTTATATAAATAAAACAAATAAACTATCCTAATCAAAAAAACCTATCCTATCTTTCAAATTGGACTAAATTACAGATAGTAACGAAGTTTGATCAAAATCGGTTAAATAGTTTAGGAGTCCATCGTGGACAAATAACGTGACACGTAATTTATATTTATTACTAGCTGACCCAGCGAACTTCGTACCGCCTACTTATCTATATAAATAAAACATATAAACTATCCCAATTCAAAAACTATCCTATCTTTTAAGTTGGACCAAATTACAGATAGTTACGAAGTTTTATAAAAATCGGTTAAGTAGTTTAGGAGTCCATCGTACAAGGATTTTTTTTCTGTTAAATCATTGTTTGTATTAGCTGGGTTTTTCTTGAACAATTGAATATTTATTTGTTAAGAGGAACGCAATTCTCAATTCTGCCATCTTTTCTATCAGCTTTTATTAATTAGTAATCTCTTCTAAGCCCTCTTGTTGTAATTGAATTGCACAGGGATTATTATTAAATCCACCTCTTGCTCTTACCGCAGAAAAGAAATGTATCACACGATCTTTTCATATTTTATATAGAGGGATGTGTGTTATATTTATATTTTCCACGCCTATAGCACCCATCCATTTTTTTCTTTAAGTTTTCACTAGCCGGAAATCTGAAGATAAGAAGTATAATATTAGTAAAATCTATACTGATATTAAAATGCGAAATGTGTCTGTCTACCTGTCTGCTACGTTTAAACGGCCGATATTTTTAGTTGTTTTCGATGAATTTTTGTACCTACCTAATCCAATAACACGCAACTACTTGACAGGCTGACAGCTGAAGTTCAACCAATAAGAGTGAATACATAATGTGTTGTACATAACGATCAAAAAATGGCGGATGGCACCCGGCTTGACTAGTAGTTACTTTATATACTTCATCTCCATCTATTTCCTATGTACCTACCATGGATTTATCAGACGTAGTCGTAATTCCTATTTCCATGGTTTTATCATTCGTTCACTCATAGACTATTTATTTAATTTTAATGGAAATCTGCAAGTTGCAACTGTTTATCTTTGGTTGCAATGTTGTAATCACGATCGCGATGGAAGCACAATATACATTATTAAAGATTACAGATTACATCGCGATCGTGACTCGCGGATTTCCATGAATATCATGGAAGTAGGAAGACTAGTAGTCGTTTTGAGTTTTCCTAGTTCCATGCTATTTATTAGTGTATCGGAAATCGTAGTGTTCGATGAGTGTTCGTGCTAAGAAATAAAATGACATGACATTCTCTTACTAATGTTATTTATTCGTCTGTGGTCTATTAATTGTTTTGAGAAGTATAGAATTTACTCTGAGAGAATTCCAAAATCCAAATCTTGTAGGTTAGGTTAGAAAATATTTCCTTTTCTCGTGATGGGAGACTCTAATTTGAAGCCAAAAATTAGCACCGGAGGACAAGATCCCGTGCTCAAGCAAGCAGAGCTAGATTACATGAAAATTATTGAGCAGAAAAATCGGGAACGCGTGCAGAAATTACAACAGATTTCTAGAAGAAACAGGATCACTGGTTGCGCGATCGGCGCTGGTGTATTCAGTATTTACATGTATTCTATCTTCGCCGTGAAGCAGGAGACGTTCCTTGACGACTTCAACGAGCCAGCGAAAGTGCAGCAATAATGGCCACAGCCAAAGCTTTGCAAGTAAGATTGCCTCCCTTGCCGAGTATCAAAGACATTATCAGATTGTATAAACTACGCGCACTCAGGGAATTATCGCAGAACTTTCTCATGGAACCTCGTTTAATAGATAAAGTAGTACGCGCCGCCGGCAATATAGAGAATAACGTAGTCTGTGAAGTGGGGCCAGGTCCAGGGGGCATCACAAGGTCGATCATACAACAGGCGCCTACAAAGGTTATTTTGATAGAGAAAGACCCGCGCTTCATACCCACATTAGAGCTTTTAGCAGATGCTTGCAAGGGAAAGGTAGATGTAGATATTATAACAGGTGATATTCTCAAAACTGATGTTTCACACTTCTTTCCTAAAGATGTTAAACGGGAATGGAATGATCCCCCACCTCCCATCAATTTAATTGGCAACTTGCCTTTCAGTGTGTCAACAATATTGATGATAAGGTGGCTAGAGATGATATCGAAAAGAGAAGGTGCTTGGGCGTTTGGACGCACAAGAATGACATTGACGTTTCAAAAAGAAGTTGCCGAGAGAATGTCAGCTCGTATAATGGATAAACAACGATGCAGGCTGTCTGTCATGTGTCAGAATTGGTGCAATGTTAACTACAAGTTCAATATACCAGGCCATGCCTTTCTTCCCAAACCTGAAGTTGATGTAGGTGTAGTTACACTTACCCCTTTAAAACAGCCAATAATAAATCTGCCCTTTAAAATGGTGGAGAAAGTTGCCCGTCAAATATTTTCTATGCGACAGAAGTATTCCATCAGAGGTTGCCAGACTTTATTCCCAGAAGAAGTAAGAGAGGAAATGGCACTCAGGATGTACAAAATGGCAGAGATAGACCCAGTCACTAGGCCCTTCCAAATTGCAAATGGGGAATTCAACCGCTTATGCGAAGCTTATAATGAAATCATTAAAAAGTATCCGGAACTAGAAAACTATGATTATAGAGCTCCTAAGAAAAAAGTTGATGTTAATGTAGAGGTACAAGTTTAATTATTTTGTAAATAGATGTGTAGCAGATAATAAAACTATTTGTTTGTTTATTGAAATCATCTTTTATTATGACAATACAGTCATCAACTCATCACAAACACAAAATATAAAAAAAAATAATACAAAAAAAAAGTTTTTGGAAGTCGGAAATGAAAAAAATTTAAGTATAAATTAAAAACTGAAATCTTAATTAATAATTTTTGGTACAATTCACAAAAGAAAGAAAATAGGACAACTTTATGTATACTAGTCTAATTTTTAGTATTTTCAGATTGTGCTAGTAATTCTTGTTTTTCCAGCTTTTTAGCTAGTTGTTTTTTCTTTTTTATTACTCGCATGTGTTTGTGGGAGCTGAGATGTATCGAAAATTGTTGGTCTCCAATAATAAGCCTTTTACAATCCTCACAATAGTTGCATGAGTGGCCATCAATACCTCTTCTATCATCAGAAATACATGGTTTTAAAGGCTTGTATTGACATGGAGATTCATTTATGAAACATTCTATGATGTTGATGGCCTTATTTTTGACTTCATCTTCCCATTTGGAAATATCTGTAGTATCTAGTTCATAAATCGGTGGAACCTGAAAGATAAATGGCCAGTTAGTTACATCTATCAGAAGTTCTAGGTACTACTTTCATTACTACTCTACTAGACAATAGATGGCGCTTGTAATTGTGGTTCGAATCTAAGTTTCGCAAGTTGTTTTGCTATTCAACACGAGATGGCGCTAAAAAATATAATCCATAGACAAATTAGTATAGGTATTTTTAGTGTAAGAAATATTTATTTTCAAAATGATTTTTAATTTTTACTAAACAATACTATGGGACCCCAGGTATAAATTATTTATTAATAAATTCAAATTCAAATTCAAAATAATTTATTTCATGTAGGCCAACCTGTGGCGCTTATGACAAGTCATGACTCTACCAATATTATATGAATAAATTTTAAAATATTGTTATATTTTTTCAGCTAATACCTACATACTTAAATCTATAGATATCATAAAATCCATTTTGAAAGGATTACTCTGCCTTGAAAATAACTGAAGTAAGACCTCTTAATTTTCATGACAGTGCAAATTCAAGTTTCAACAAAAGATAGAGGAGAATAGAATATTAATAACATAAAATTTGTAGGCACTTTGTAGGTATACCCATTATCATTACCCACCTCTCTAGAAGGGTGCTCCAGAAATCTTCCCCGAACCATCTTGTTTTGTCGCCTGGCGTACCTTCTGGTGGCCAATTTCATGTTTGCTATGCTTTCTTGTAGAAGCTTTTTTCCTGCTTCAGTATTTTTTATATCTGGTGGAAGCATCAGGTAGTTGTGAAACTCTTTTAGACCCAGTGTCTGGAATACTCCTTTGGTGTAGTCGGGTGGTCTGAAATTGAAGAGGTGGGTAAAGTTAATATCTTTATTATGATTTTACTATAAACATTGCTCTTCTCTTTTTCTTTATCAACCGATAGACTTCCAAATGCTTCGGTCTTGCGCCGCCAGCATCCAGCGGCTCTCTGCGACTCGTCGAATATAGTCGATTCATTTACGCCCGAAAATAATAATCAATCTTGATCTCTTTTTGCCTATCTCTGATTGATATATCAATCAATTTTTCGGATAAATCATTCCAATAAGCGATCCCCGGATTGAGTTTGGTATCTCAAAAATCAGGCAATCTTCGAGAGGGCGGATCACAGACAGGACGCTCAGTTCGACGGATCCAAGCATAGTCGAAGAAGAAATAAAGGGCAGGCTAAACTGTCGTAGTTTGAAATAAATAAAACATAAATAAATTTTTAGGGGAAAAAGGTTAAAACAAACTAAGTACTTTTTATAATTAAAATAGCAAGTAGCATAGTAATTATTTTTCATTTTATGATGTAGGCTTATACAAGGTAGGTGGTCCAACTAAGGCCGCAGAAACGCTAGCAAATAAAAATTGCAGCCATTGCCTCATGCAACCAATAAAAAAATCATTTAGGTAGTTATAACTTTTATGTGAAAAATCCGGTTAAGTTGGAATGCGTGCAATTTGTAATTTTGCTTGAATAAAAAACACATCATGTCCAAAATAACAATTTTAAACTCTATCCTTAAAACTTACGGGTTCTTTTTAGTTTACGGATAAACGTAGAAGCCTCGAAGTTTTCGTGAAATGAAGGTAATTAAAAAAGCTGTAATTTCGTTTTAAGATACGAACAGACGAGCGATTTTAGTCGGTGTCTTATAAAATACGTAATGCCAGGGGTGCGATTGTCTAAAACTTATTCCATTGATCGTATTCGTATTCGATGACATTAGCGTCAAAGTAAAATAAACCGTAAGAGCATTGAATTAGAGCTCAATTTCGTGTCTGCATTTTTATACGTGTGTACGTATACGATACGCTCCATATTAACATCGGTTGTACTGAATTTGTGTCTTTAATTCAATACAATCAAGGATTATTTTTACTTTGACGTTACAGAATACGATCAATGGAATAACTTTTAGACAATCGCCAGGCAGCTTTTGTTCGTTATGGTTGGTTTCTGAATGTATTTTAATTTAATATGTATTACAAACTGATGCCTACGATTACATAAGTGTGGATTTAAAAAAATTCAAGAGAGCAACTCATTAATTTTTCAACAAAGGAGGTTAAAAGGATAATATTATGTGTTCATCGATGTTTAATTTGTGTGACTTCAAGATGCAATCCAAACTACATCCTATTTCTATACCTTTCAGATCGCCGAACGAGGAACGGATCATAAACCGTAACAATAATCGAATGTAGATATTGTCTTTTCTTACGATATTTTAAGTACCAACTACCAGCAATAGCTAAAACAGCCAGCGAGAGTCAGCTATACTTGCTTCGATTTTTGTAGGATTAATCTTTTTTTTCACGCACATGCAAATTGTGGAACCTATTCCTTCGGCGATGTTCCCACTGAATTTCAATATGGGGGTGGATCAACAAATTCCTGAAAGGAAGGCAACGCATTAGCGGTGTCTCTTGGTGCTCCAAATGTTCATGGGTGGCGTTAATCAAGTAAAACCGACCTGCTCGTTTGCTCGCTTTTCAAAAAATTTACGATTTTTTTTTGTGATTTTCGGAAAAATACAATCGGCAGTCTGAGCTAGCCCTTAGATCTAAGATTTGCTTCTCGCTCGACCTTTCAGTCTGATTTATGCTCGTAACTACTTTTGTTACATTTCCGAGTACTTAGGTTCATTCAATTGAGTCTAGCCTCGACTAGCTTTTGTTGTAATTTTTACACTTCACGTTCATTGTAGTTAGTACAACTTTTATGACGATACATTAAAAGATTTTATGGTGATTATTTATTTAATCATTGTTACAATTACTTGGTGAGTTAATAATAATATTCTAGATTTAGACTTGTTTTAATTATTAAATAAATACAGATAGATCATTAGGTACTATCTGTTTTTACTAGCTTTTACCCGCGTCATCGCTCACATTAAGTTTGATTTTTCAAACCCCTATTTTATCCCCTTAGGAATTGAATTTTCAAAAAACCTTTATATATAATTTACTAATTATTATGCTTAGAAGGTTACGAAGTCACTGAAGCCGTAATCCTACTAATATTATAAATGCGAAAGTTTGTGAGGATGGATGTATGGATGTTTGGATGGATGGATGGATGGATGGATGGATGTTTGTTACTCTTTAACGCGACAACGAATGAACCGATTTTGCTGAAATTTGGCACAGTCATAGATTATAGTCTGGAATAGCACATAGGCTACTTTTTATCCCGGAAAAGCAAACAGTTCCTGCGTGATAGCATCGCTATTTTTTACGCATTTGTCCTTCAAAATTCGCGCAATGGAGTTTTATATTAACGTATTTTTTTGTATAGGTAAAGTTAAGGGCCTGAAAAGTGACATAGGCTACTTTTTATCCCGGGAAAAAAAAACAGTTCCTGCAGGATATAAGTATTCTACTTTTCACATATTTATCCTTCAATTATGCGCCAACGGAGTTACAGATTGACGTGGTTTATTGGATAGGCATAGTTGAGGATTTGAATAGTGACAAAGGCTACTTTTAAACCCGGGAAAACAAACAGTTCCCGCGGGATATTAGTATGCTACTTTTCACATATTTATCCTTCAATTTTGCGCCAACGGAGTTACAAATTGACGTGGTTTTTTGTATGGGCATATTTGAGGACCTGAAAAGAGAAAAAGCTACTTTTATCCCGGGAAAACAAACAATTCCCGCGGGATATTCGTATGCTACTTTACACATATTAATCCTTCAATATGCGCCAACGGAGTTACAGATTGACGTGGTTTTTGAATAGGCATAGTTGAGGACCTGAAAAGTGAAAAGGCTACTTTTTATTCCGGGAAATCAAACAGTTCCCGCAGGTTATTCGTTTGTTACTTTTTACATATTTATCCTTCAATTATGCGCCAACGGAGTTACAGATTGACATGGTTTTTTTGATAGGCATAGTTGAGGACCTGAAAAGTGAAAAGGTTTTATCCCGGGAAAAGAAACAGTTCCCGCGGGATACCCACTCCCTACTTTTCACATATTTATCCTTAAATTATGCGGTAATATGCATGCATGCATACATGTATGTATGTATGTGTGTATGTATATTGTATGTATGTGTGTGTGTGTATGTATGTATATTGTATGTATGTATGTATGTATGTATGTATGTATGTATGTATGTATGTATGTATGTATGTATGTATGTATGTATGTATGTATGTATGTATGTATGTATGTATGTATGTATGTATGTATGTATGTATGTATGTATGTATGTATGTATGTATGTATGTACGCATGCATGTATGTACATATCTATGTGTGTATGCATTTATGTATGTATGTTTGTATCCTCCCCCTCCAATAACTACATTAACTATATTCGATCCTACTTATCCCACTAATATTATTAATGTTGTTAAGTTAGTGTTAAGTTTGTGAGGATGGATGTATATTGTATACGGATGTATGTTTGTGTAGATGTAGTATAGGGATGTATGGATGGATGGATGTATGTTCTCTGAGATAGGGGTTGAACTATTTTGACTGTTTTACTCCATAACTTCGTTGAATTTAAACTAATTTTTATTATTATTTTAACCGACTTCAAAAAAGGAGGAGGATCTCAATTTAACGGAATCTTTTTTATGTATGTTCACCGATTACTCGACGACACCTGAACCGATTTGGAAAATTCTTTTTTGTTTCAAAGGGTCCCAGGTGGTCCCATTTAAATTTTATCGAAAAATCAACAATAAATTATATCCTTTGTAGTGGCGCGGTCGTTTAAATGTATGTTCCCGGGACAAAAAGTAGCCTGTGTTATTTTCCAGGTCCTCAACATTACCTGTGTAAAAAACCACGTCAACTATATTATGCACTTGCACCTTATATGTGAAATATTATAAATGCGAAAATGTGATGGTTTCTCCTTCAATCATGCCCGAACAGAGCTACAGATCGACGTAATTTTTTGCAAGGATACCTATAGTTGACCTGGAGAGTGACAGGCTACTTTTTATCCCGCAAAATCGAAGAGATCCCGAGGCATTTTAAAAACTCAATTCACGCAGACGAAGTCGCGGGCATCAGCTAGTTTACTTATATTTTATTTAGCAATTTAATCATCATCATCATCATCATTAGCAACGGCTCACTACTGAGCGCAGGTCTCCTCTCAGAGAAAGGTTATAGGCCATAGTCCACCACGCTGCTGGCCCAATGCGAATTGGCGGACAATTTAATACTATGTAGGTACTATGTGCCGTCTGTTTGTCATAAAATACTAGATATATACCTATCTATCAAAATGGCGATAATCGCTATGTAAATACTAGCAAATATTTGATTGATATCGTTAACAGGCTGTTAGCACACAGACACACACACACACACAGCTATAAGAATAAATTTACATATGGGTACGTGTGTAAATACAAGGTCAATGAACGATATGCTGTAACTCGGCCTTGGGGATTGATCTCACATCATGTAGGTACTCTGATATGATAAGGCCGGGGATGCACTGATGAGACGATAACGCAGCGATTTCATTAAAAGAGACTCCCATAGGTAGACTAGGCAGTGGCTGAATCAACTACGTGTGCGATGTGATGCGATGGGTGCGATTGTCTTAAAACTTATTCCATTGATCGTATTCGTATTCGATGACATTAGCGTCAGAGTAAAATAAACCATCATCATCATCATCATTCATCATTATCAACCTCATCGGCTCACTACTGAGCGAGGTCTCCTCTCAGAGGGTTATAGGCCATAGTTCACCACGCTGGCCCAATGCGAATTGGCGGACTTCACACACCTTCGAGAACATTATTGTTTAACTAGCTGATGCCCGCGACTTCGTCCGCGTGGATTTAGTTTTTTAAATCCCTCGGGGAACTCTTTTTAATTTTCCGGGATAAAAAGTAGCCTATGTCACTCTCCAGAACCTCAATACCCATGCAAAAAATCACGTTGATCCGTAGCCCCGTTGCGGCGTGATGAAGGACAAACCAACAAACCTACAAACAAACACACTCGCATTTATAATATTAGTAAGGATTTTATTTTTATTCCAATGATGTTGGACCGACTTAAAGTCAAAATAATCGTACGTAGCTCACAGGAATTCCGGTGAATAACGTTACTCACAGGAACATAGGACGCATTCGGATTTAAACAAAAAATGTAATTATTATCGTATTTAAATAAAAATGTATATTCCCTATATCCCGTGGTAGAAACATCACGCGTGAACGGCTGGACTGATTTTGACGGGACTTCCAATGACAGATAGCTGATGGTATAAGCCTAGCATAGGCTACTTTTTAACTGATTTTCAAAAAAGGATCAAAAAAGTATTGTGTTTTTTAACCTATAAATATCAATATCTCCATGATTTCTAAACCGATTTGCCTGAATTTTTTTTAATCGATACAGAAACTTTGCGAGATGGTCCCATAAAAGTTGTAGTTGTAGTTGTTGTAGTAGTTATAGTAGTAGTAGTTGTAGAAGTAGTTGTAGTAGTTGTAGTAGTTGTAGTAGTAGTAGTAGTAGTAGTAGTTGTAGAAGTAATTGTAGTAGTTGTAGAAGTAGTTGTAGTAGGTAGGATCTGGGAAGTATACCTTTTGAAACATAAAAAGAATTTTCCAAATCGGTTCAGGCGTCTTAGAGTAATCGGTGAACATACATAAAAAAGATTCCGTTGAATTGAGATCCTCCTCCTTTTTTGAAGTCGGTTAAAATAAGAATAAAAATTAGTTTAAATTTGAAGAAGTTATGGAGTAAAACAGTCAAAATAGTTCAACCCCTATCTCAGAGAACATACATCCATCCATACATACCATCCATACATCCATCCGTATACTAAGTACATCTATCCATACATCCATCCTCACAAACTTTCACATTAGTGGGATAAGTAGCATAGGATATAGTTAATGTAGTTAAAGTTAGTAGCAGGAGGATACAAACATAAATACGTACATGCATACACACATACATACATGCATGGATACATATATACATACATGCATTCATGCATGCATACATACATACATACATGCACTCATGCATGCATACATACATACATACATGCATACATACATACATACATACATACAAACATGCATACGAATATCCCGCGATAACTGTCTGTTTTCCCGGGATAAAAAGTAGCTGTTGTTACTTTTCCGGTCCTCAACTATGGCTATCCAAAAAACCACGTCAATATGTAACTCCCTTCGCACATAATTGAAGGATAAATATATGAAAAGTAGTATACTAATATCGCGCAGGAACCGTTTGTTTTCCCGGGATAAAAAGTAGACTTTGTCACTTTTCAGGCCCTTAACTTTACCTGTGCTAAAAAACCACTTCAATCTATAACTCCGTTGGCGCATAATTTAAGGATAAATATGTGAAAAGTAGCATACGAATATCCCGTGGGAACTGTTTGTTTTCCCGGGATAAAAAGTAACTGTTGATACTTTTCCGGCCCTCAACTATGCCTATCCAAAAAACGCCCTTCAATATGTAACTCCCTTGGCACATAATTGAAGGATGAATATGTGAAGAGGCATACTAATATCCCGCAGGAACCGTTTGTTTTGCTGGGATAAAAAGTAGCCTTTGTCACTTTTCAGGCCCTTAACTTTATCAGTGCTAGGAAAACCACTTCAATCTATACCTCCGTTGGCGCATAACTGAAGGATAAATATGTGAAAAGTAGCGTACAAATATCCCGCGGGAATTATTTGTTTCCCGGGATTAAAAGTAGCCTTTGTCACTTTTCAAGTCCTCAACTATGCCTATCCAATAAAACACGTCAATCTGTAACTCTGTTGGCCCATAATTGAAGGATAAATATGTGAAAAGAAGCACACTAATATCCCGCGGGAAGTGTTTGTAGGAACAGTTACAGTTACAGTTTTATTATAAGTATAGATAGATAATAATTAAATTTTATGTAACAATGTCAATTTTTGACGTTCGTAAGCGTTAGGTTAGGTTATGTTATATGCAGTCGCTTGTGCTTGAAATTTCAAAAACTGATGCTTGCTATGGTTTTTTGAAACCGAAGCTTGCTTGCTTGTTTGCTTGCTTGATTTCTTGCATGCTTGCTTGCAGGATTTAAGAAAACCCGAATTTCGATGAAAAAATCGATGCTGCGGATAATGTAAGCATGATTTAAGTACAATCAGCGCCATCTATCCGTGGTTTTTCAAAATCCCGCGGGAACCTTGGATTTTTCCGGGATAATTTGTAGCCTATGTGTTATTCCAGGGTATAATCTATCTCCATTCCAAATTTCAGCCAAATACATCCAGTAGTTTTTGCTTGAAAGAGGAACAAACATACACATAAACTTTCGCCTTTATAATATTAGTAGGAAGTAGGATATTTGTTAAAACCTCTTTCGGGCTTTGATAATACTGGCACACTACACACATAACATAAAAACATTCTTGACATTACATGATGAAAAAGATTATAATATTATGTATGATATTTTGCGGTGCGGGGTTAAAATTCTGGAAAACCGTGCTAGAAAAGAATAAAGAACTAAAAAGTGCTGGATTGAACATTGATCGCGGTGCCGCGAAGAGCGGAACAATAAGTTGGCGGTGAGCATAGTATAACATATATATTTAGTATATTTTATTACAGAGTACACGGAACCATATCCACCCTGCGACAGGCAGCGGGCCAGCCAAGCGGCATATTTATAAATATAAAAATCAATTATGAAGAACTCAGGTGTGTAGGTTTCCTCCCGTTATTTTCCTTCACCGTTGAAGCATGTGGTATTTAATTGCTTAAACGCATATAACTCCGAAAAGTCAGAGGTTCGATCCTGCGACCCCCCGAATAGGAGACCAATAGGCTATCACTCCTATAATTTTTTTGATTTACCATAATGTTATTTAATTAAATATCTCACACCGTAGCGTCGCGGCCTATAGACGCTCCACTTGAACCATTGAAGGGCCACGCTTAGAGCCGTAAGCTTCTCTCGATATCCTTTCACTGGAGATCAAAGAGAGCCGGCACTTTGAATGCGTCACGCCTCAAAATTCAGTTTTACTCATCTCGAAGAGATAAGTGCCATAGATTTTTTTTTATTAAGTCAATTAATTTTATTATAATCTGTTCTCTTTTGGTTAGTAATTCGAATGTTTAACGTTGGTCAATTTCAGAGTTCTTGTTCAATATCTTAGAATCTTAAATGTGTTGGTGTGTAAAAATCACGTACGTTTAAACTACGTAGTACCTACATGGTAAAAATCCGCATCATTTTGAAAGTTCAGAATTGCATGTACACATTAATAATGAGCCTTATATTATAACAAATAATAAAATTAAATCTAAATAGCAACTAAATAATTATAATAAACTACTTATCTAAAATCTAAATAATTATTTTTTCAATATTTTTTTAACATATTTTCTTCTAATATCCATATAAGTCTTTGTTTATGATTTAATATAAAAAATTATTTTTAAAAAACCGACTTCAAACGCCCGCACCACTACAAAGTATATAATTTACTGTAGATTTTTTTAAAATCGCTCAACCGATTTCGATAAAATTTAAATGGGACCATCTGGGAAGTATACCCTTTCAAACAAAAAAAGAATTTTCCAAATCGGTTCAGGCGCCTTCGAGTAATCGGTAAACATACATAAAAAAAAAGATTCCGAAGAATTGATAACTTCCCCCTTTTTTGAAGTCGGTTAAAAAGTAGTCTCGCGTGAAACTTGAGAGCATAGAGAACTGTGGCGAATGAACCGCAGGAATTCGCATTACAGTGTGTTTAGTACGAGTAAATACGACAAACTACCGAGGAAATAAGACAAAGGAGCAGGCTCAAAGATGTGGTGAGGATAGCTAAAACAGAAAAAATTCCATTTTCCTGTTTTAGCTATCGGGCGGGACATGTAGCAAGGGCTGGAAATGAGAAATGGAGTAACAGCACTACAACTTGGCAACCAAGATACTTAAAAAGGAAACAAGGAAGACCTGTACTACGGTGGAGAGCTGAATTAGAAACATACGAGGGAAAACTATGGTCCCGCTCAGCCCAAAACAAGAAAGAATGGAAGAAGAAGGGGGAGGCCTTTGCCCAGCAGTGGGATGACTAGTTTAAACATGTATAAATATAACTAGTAAGAAAAAAAAATTCTTGTCGTATTTCTTTTTTTATACTTAAGCTAGATTTTTTTTATAAGATAGTAGAATGGAATTCGTCCACATATCCATCATAACTACACCCTGCAGGGAAAACATCGTGACTCACTTTTTAGCGATTTTGAGTTAAAATCATATTTATTCTTAGTAGATAAAAGATGTTTTTTTTGCGCTTAACGAAAAATGAGATACGATGGGTTTCCTTGCAGGTGTCATTCATTGCCAACGCGTTCGCCAGGCGGCAACTTTGCAAAATAAAACTTGTTATTACTACGAGTAACTCATGCACGCCTGGCTCTTTAACCAGTTGCATATACCTATCACTAAAAAATTTATGCACTCTGCTTATAAAGTGCAAGTGCAAAATATTGCAACATATTGCCCCACAAATCGACAAAATTTTGCCCGATCGTACATTCGCCGGATGCATGAAACAGGAAATATGTCAACAATATTTGATAGTATGAGGCCTACTTAAGGTGGAAGACACGGTTCTGCCAGCGAAATTCAAATTTAATTTGGTTTTCGCAATTTGTAAACTAATACGACAAAGTAGGCTTATGGCATTCTAATTGCGACAATGGCAGTATCATCTTCACAGGTTTATATAAAAAATCTTAACTTGAAAGTGTCCAGTTTAAGAAATTAATCAAAATATCGACTAATTTGTGAGTAACTCACGTCCAACTCGGTATGTTGATTAATTTCTTAAACTGGTCACTTTCAAGTAAAGATTTTTATGTAAACCTGTGAAGATGATAATTCCACTGGCGCAATTAGAATGCCATTAGCCTAGTTTGTCCTATTAGTTTATAAATTACGAAAAACCAAATTAAATTTGAATTTCGCGAGCAGGCCCGTATAATCCACCTTAAATGAAAGAATTTGAGGTCCATTTTACGCTGACTTTATATTGCTCTAAATCTATCATCGTTCGCGAGAGGTGCAAACTTGTACTAAGGGTACAAAATGCCACTCGCGAGTACGTTGCCCGCCCTATGTTTTTTTTTCACTCGATGAGAGGGCGGTGAATCGGTGATCTACTCACTACTCGTATTTGTTTGATTCCTTATATCTCGCAAGTTTCAGTTTTCACACGTTCGTGGTTATCGATTTATCAAGGTAACGGATTTTTAACATCTTCTGTATTATTATTATATACCTACTTATAAAAAGACTTGTCCTGACTGACTGAATGACTGAGTGATCCTATGTTACTTCCTGATAATTTAGCTTTCTATTGGTGAAAAAAATTTTTAAAATCGGTCCAGTAGTTTAGAGCCTATTCGGTACAAACAAACAAACAAAAAATCTTTCCTCTTTATACCTAACTAATATTAGTATAGATTATATTATTATAAATAATAAATAATTATTATTTATCAAAGTTCAAACAAATACCTTAATTGCTGACCATTACTCCGGCTAAAACATATAAAAACGGCTTGACCGATTTAAACATTGTTTTGTTTTGTTCGCTCTTTTACAGGGGTGCTTTAAAAAAACATAGGTAAGTAAAACCCAAAATAACAGCTGAAAAATCGAAAAAATCTTGGTCTTTTTGTACTAGGAATCACCACTTCGGATTACCTGCGAGAACGAAGCCTCGGGTAAACGCTAGTTTGCATCTTAAAGTGTGACACTCACTTGCCATCCCGGATCCTCTGCTTGTTGTGCCTGTCGTGGAAGTCGAGCAGTTCTTGTATCAGGCCGTCTTCCACCATGGAATCCACTCTGGCGTTCAGACGCTCGTCGTGGACGCTCTGAAAATATGAGATTCAGAAATCATTTAATTTTAATTTCTGTGTAAACCCGATATTTTTAGAAGATGGGGATCAAAAATATAATTATTCACAAGTACACATTATAAATAACCGTTACATGGCAATACAAGTGAATATCTTTTTTCTCCCAACTTTATTTGATAGACTTTGATGAACTTTTTTGTTAGACTGGTTCACTAGAACAAGCATGAGAAGTTTGATTCGTGAACGTGGGCTTGAGGCCCACGGTGCAGTTCGTCACGGGTCAGAAACTCTATGGAATTCGCCAATCTCCTTTGAAACACCTGCCAAAGGAAAGGCCTACTGCCTGTAAAGCCAAAAGGAAGGGGTATAATTTTAGCAATCTATGTACATAATATTATGTGTGTGACTATTTACGTATTAAAGTGTTAGCGCACAGGAGAGCAAGAAGGCGTTCCAGCGCCGGGACTGCGTCTGTGGTCATCGGGTTTTGTTGCAGCAAGTGCGGACGTAACTGTCGCTCACGGATCGGTCTCCACAGTCACCGGAGAAAATGCCTCCGAGACAATGTTTAAATCGTCTAGAACAGACGTAAAGGCCTGAATGATGATGATGATGATTTACGTATATCTGACCATAGCGCCTAAGCTGCTAAGCCGATTTTATTAATGAGGTGTCAATCATTCGTTATTCTCATTATGGTCCAATTTTCTGTAGGTAGTCAGTCGGGTTAGGTTAGTACTATGGACCTCATTAGGAGACTCAGGGTCACTCAGCGGGCGATGGAGAGAGCTATGCTCTGAGTATCCCTGCGAGATCAAATATGGTAAATATAAGTCATATGCGATTTACACAATATGTATGCAAAATTTCAGCTCAATCGGTAACCGGGAAGTGGATCAAATTTAATTTGCAAGATTTGATGATAAACATCGGTGATGACAAACATCAGGACAGGTGAAACTAAATAAAAGCTTGTAAAAAAAGAAGAGTTCATTACGAGAGCGCTCGCGCCGGTCAACCCGCCAGCGGCGATGTTTGTGGGCTGCAAGTGGGTCACGGCTGTTCACACAAAACCACGACTTCTTATTGCATTTAAGCTGCACAATGCCCGTATATACACGCCCTATGCTATAGGTCTGATCCCTTTGTTTCGGTACTAGGGTGGCCATTATGACCGATAATCTTTTTGTTTACATTGTAACTTTTATCCTGCCATTATTGACATTCCTTTGCTCATCGAGCCATCAGGGATTAGTCGAGATGATGGCAAGAGACCTGATGGATTGAAGCTGGTTTCCTGGGAACGGGATCGGGCTCTAATGTGGGACGAAACGTGCGTCGACACATTGGGGCCTGTGTCATATCTGGGAGACAGAATCAAGACCGGGAGCGGTAGCTGAAATGGCTGAATCCTGTAAGCGGCGCAAGTATGCCTCCTGTTACATATTTGTTCCGTTTGCTGTGGAGACTCTGGGGCCAGTGAGACAAAGTGTAAAAAAAGTTTTACGAGACTTTCCACCGCGTTTAATTGCCTCACCTGGTGACAGAAAGGCTGGCTCATTTTTTGCGCAAAAGATCAACCTGGCTGTCCAACTAATGACTATGAAATTGACTGGCAAAAATGACTAGACCTACCTACCTATAGACCTCATCAGTACTATCCATCCATTGATTGTAGTCAAGCATTAGCCTGTTTCACATTAAAGAAGGTACAGTCATTTAGATAATATATGGATACGCTAAAGCTTCCCGCATCGTTAATTCTATCGGGACAGTACCGATAGTATGAACAGCTTGGTAGCCACATTCGATATCCTCGTGCCGAATACCGAATAATAAGTATTGAAAGCTCTGCGTTATGGCACGATTCTTTGCGAACGTGAAGTTTTGCTGCTTAATTCGCTACTAGAACATGATTAGGTGTTATGATATTATTATGTGCAATCAGAACATCTTTTTAATAATAATTTGGGAACTGCTTTAACTATAAAGCATTATTGTTGACTTAAAATTCATATTCATGGCAATCTCAATCGTGAGTCTCGCGTCCGATTTCCAGCAAGGCCAACTTTGGAATATATATGAAAATATATAATCCAAAGTTGGACTTGCTGGGAACTAGATTTCTAAAGTATCTGGTCCGGTCTAGTGAGAGGACCACCCTATTGCCACAAGCTTGTTGACTGTGACAATAGGGTGGTCCTTATTGTCAAAGACGTGTTGCTAAGGGATTCCGGCACTATAGAAACTGTTTAGGGGTAGGTATAGGTTAAATTGACATTCCGTGAAATTAACGTGGAAGGGGTATCTTCCACGTCATTTACCATAAGGATAGGTATAGTTAGATCTATTGATTGACCCTAAAAAATGATACTATAAGCATTTTTAAGTCTCAACAGATCTTCTATCTCTTAAAATTCGCACCCTTTGCACTTCAATTTTTATCGAGATTTCGTTATTGTAAAGAACTCTTCTTCGACTAAGCGTTATCCCACTAGGTGGGGTCCGCTTTCCGGCACGCTTTTGCTCACTTCGCTCGATCTTCTGCAACCGATTTTCTCAATTTATTGGCTCTCATATAGATGCTTTCAAGATCCAGCCAGCCCTTTCTTGGACGGCCGCGAGACTTAGGTCCAGTGATGGCGATGTTAAGACATCTAATACCGACGTAGCTTTGTGGTTTCCGTGCTACATCACCGTACCATCTTAGACGGGCTTCTTGCAACTTATTTCCGATGTCACTGACACTGTTCGTTAGTTATTGTAAAAGTCTCAACTCAAAATTGCACTAGAAGTAAGCTGTTTGTTACAGGCAAAGCTATTAAAAATAAATCTTAAACCTAATACTCATTTAAGTGAAGCAGTGTTAGCCTAGTGGTTAGTACTGCTGCCTTCTATTCGGAGGGTCGCAGGTTCGATCCCGGGCATGCACCTATGGCTTTTCTAAGTCAATCACAAGCTTCAACGTTGAAGGAAAACATCGTGAAGAAACCTGCACGCCTGAGAGTTGTTCAAAATGTTCTCAAAGGTGTGTAAAATCTACCAATTTGCATCGGGTCAGCGTGGCAGACTATGGCCAATAACCCTTCTCTGAGAGGAGACCTGCGCTCAGTAGTGAGACGTTGATGGGTTGCTGATGATGATGATGATGATGAATACTCATTATCAAACAAAATAGCGAACTGAGTTTTCCGATTACGTCTAAATATAACCGTAGATTTAATCATCACTGACGCCTGTTATTATTACGTAATGAATATAAAATCAGACGCCTTGGTGTATGCGATCGTGACTAGTTACAGTAACTCTACAGGTAAAGATGAAACTATATTCTGCTTGGTGAGATTTAATGACGATTTGAATTACTTTGTCCGTTTGTGTAATACATGATCATCAGATTCATTCATCATTTTCATTCATCTCAAGTTGGCCCACTACTGGGCAGAAGTCTCCTCTTGCATTAAAATGGTTTAGGCTATAGTCCACTACCCGGGGCAATTTTGGATTGGCAGATTTTATACACTTTTGTGAACATAAATTTTGGATTGGCAGATTTCACACACTTTTGTGTACATAAGCAACCATGCAAACATTTACATCGATCCTTTGCTCCGTTGCTGCGTGATTGTAGGATAAAGCAACAAACAAACACACTTTCGCAATAATAATATTAGTAAGGATTTATTTGTGGTCAAAATGTATAAATTTAAATAATTGTATAATTTGTCAAACGTGATATTCCTGTTCATAGCTGATGGAGGGAAGACACTGTCTCCTGTAACACAGATTTTACTTCCACAGGAGACAGGGCTTCACATTAATGTTATTTGTACGTTTAGTGATAAATAAATGAAGATAAATAATTAAAAAAATCAAAACCATAATTTTAGCAAGATAAAATGTGAGCTTTAACTAGTTAATTCTAGGAGTTATTACATGCGATTTTATTCTAGATTTTAACATGTTGCATTCGTGACGATACTATAGAAACTACATCTGATTCTATACATATCTAAGGTCTCTGTGTAAATTTAAATCAATGAACTAGATTTATACGAGTATTCTTCGTAATGTTTTATAAATAACAAGCTAAAACACGTGTAAAATTTATTTTATTCCGCAAAAATTTCAAAAAATTCTTTCAGAGGCTTTAGTGTAATTTTACTTTCTAACATCAGATAAACTTTAACTGGCACATAAATTAAACATTTTGACAGATTGCCAATAGAGCTAACTTTATGCGTCTAGACGTTAACATTATAATGGCTGTGAATGAAGACCCTGCCATGGCTATGTCAATATTAAGTATGAATGTGTCAAATTTAGAAATTGAGCCCAAGTTAGTTTCCACATTTCATTGTTAACTTTAACTTGAAATATGATACTTACTCATTTAAGTTCTATACACGTTCAGTGTTCACCTGTTTGAACCAGCGGTAAAAGTCAGCCTAAAAGACTTAGTTTAGCTTACTTTATTTTAGCTGGACTAATTATATTTTAGTAGCTACTACATAGTTACTTAAATTGTTGCTGTCACAACGATAGTTTTTTACCGACAGTAATACACTATATCAACTAAATCATAAAATTATGCTCAACGGCTCAAGCTGTACTATCTTAGCTTCTACTTAAGGGATTATTATGATGAAAGTGCGATCTGAAAGAAATCAGACGGAGGACTGACGACTTTACATGTTCTCTGAGGCAAGGGGTGTATTTAACACCGCCAACTTCTCAACTCTAGGCTACTACTGAGAATTTCTTGTCAGTAAAACTCTATCTATAAGTAATTTTTTTCTGGCCCAAACCGAGATTCGAACCTAGGACCTCCTGAATCCGCAAGCAAATAAGCTAGCTGTTTATATGTCATAGTCATGCTGTTGTAAGCAAAATTAGTGAAAGAATTCTTATAAAACCTATGAATGTATTCTTTTTATCCTGTTCAATACCTATCTAACAAGCGTTACTAAAATCATAATTTTTTTCGGTCTTAGATTAATGGTCATGCCATAATGATCGCCACAAATCTTGAAATGCAAATCCTAGGCAGGTATGCTCTAGGCAGGTAAAGAGTTGAATGACCTAATAATTGCCTCAATTCGGCGATCACGTCGGTACGCTGCACGTAAACTCTAGTTTTTGTTTTGTTCACTCGCTCGAGGCTGTCGAGTATATAGTCATTGTAGTCAACAGCCTAGACTCTAGACTATGCGTGTAAGTAAAAGTAAAACTGAAGGATAGTATGACAGAAGCAAGGGATAGGAGGAACACACATCGAATACGGTGCTGGGCGTTTGCCATTTGAATGCTTAAGCGGAGTATCCACCGTGAGCGAAGCGAGCTCCATATTAACTCCGTTTAACTTGTAGTGGAAAACTGCATACAAGTACTTTCACCAAATAGAGTCTAGCGGAAAGGTCCGAGTGAGCAAAAAGAGTTCGAAAGAGTCAAAATGAGAGCAGTAGAAGTGGCAGACTGTCAAAACTTATTGCCAGTGGAAGTGTAAACCTATTTTGTCTACACAAAGTTCCGTTCCGCTTAGTCGTTTCCCGCGCAATTACCCTTTTGGAGTGGAAATCCCGCTTAGGACTTGTGGTTCGCTATGAACTCAGACTCACGTCCTATGATAAATTATATTTATAATTTAATTCCTTGTTAAATGTCCAAAGGCTGTTAATTTTTCTGACGCGACTTTTAAGTTGTGCCGTATTTATATATTTATACGTACAATAAATTTCATATTCAGCAATTTTAATCATTTCGGGACATTTTTAATCTGTTATAAATATCTTCTTAATTGGGTATAAAATTTTAACACTTGTCAATTAAGTATATCAACGGTATAATAAATTAGTGATTATGTTCGAGCAACTAAAACTATCTTCATTTTTTATTACATTATTAGAGAGTGACAGGATGAGTGTTTTCGCACAACGAATTTCAGGAGGAATTTGGTTCCACAAGCTATTGGTATTGGCCTTGACCTTAAAGAACTTGGTTCGATAAAGTTTTCTGCAACTCACTATAACGCTAGGAACAGTTCCTTAAAATCTTACGCTCCAAACGTAGCTTAGGCTCATAACAACCAATGAATACGTGAATAGAATAGAACAGAAATATTTTTTATTCAAATAAACTTTTACAAGTGCCATGTAATTGTTTTCTGGTGCTGGTACTGATAATTAAATTTTTTACGTTATTACAATACATTTAATCCAATTTATCAATGTATCAACTGTCAACCGAAACACATGTTAATATCTGTATTTATTCATTCATTTCTTTTTCCTATTACTTATCTTGTATAACTGTCTCGTGGTTGGCTCGCGATTTCATTTAAGGCTATGCCTGAAAATCAGCGCTCAGCGTTTTAATGTTGCAGCATTATGCTGAGGCAGTAGCTTTTTCAGCTTTAACATTTAGAAACAATAATATTATTTAATGATTAAGTTTTTGTCTGTATATTTTGTTTGTTCTTAAACACCTTCTTGTTAAAAGCTGAATAAATGTTTATTTATTTATTTATTATTTAAATAAATGATATGTATCCGTATATCTTGTTCAGTTCGCCTGAACAACACAATATATACAGAAGAAAAACAACGTGCAGATTTCGGCAAAGGCGAATGGCGTACCTCTGCCATGCCTACTTTAAAATCTTTGTCCGGCCATGACTTTAGTCGACCGAGCGAAGCGAAGGTCTTTGAGTTAACTAGGGCGATTTGCACTTGTCCGTCCGTCCGTCCGTCCGTCCGTCCGTCTGTCAGAGCCTTATAACTTTTGAATTACTGAACGTAATTACTTCAAATTTAGATATAATATGTAAACCGATGGCCTCCAGCCGAAAATGGCTTAAAAAGTTATAAAAATCTTTATTTCAGGGGGGCTCTCATAGAAGCGAATGCGAATAAAAAAAAAAAAATCGCGTTACATAAAATTGTTACGTATCATTTTAAAGATAATTTTGAACTGAGTACAAAAATATTTTTTTTTTAATTTTTCCCTTAAAATTGACGAAATGGGGGGCTTTCAAAGTGGCGATTTTATACGCTCGCTTGAAGACGCTCTCTAGAAAAATCCGCTATGGATTTTCAAACTGATTTTATGTTTTTAGGTCACTTATATCCTGTACTTGAACAACAAATACTAAAATTATATGAATATTATAAAGAAACGAGATTATTTAATTTTTAATGGGCGTCAGTAATTCATATAGCATCAACATAGCTTCACAATAATGCTAATAGATGGCGCAGTCAGTAACTATTCCCATGGAACTACGAGTTAAATTCAATGTTTGATAAATAATTCAATGTTTTCACTAACGTTCCCTAACCTTTACGGGCTACCTATAAGTTAGGTGATTGATGTTTTCTGTCAACTTATTCATCACGATCCTGTACGGGACACCTAAAAGGATATTGGGACGGATGTTAGGACTTAGGATTGTATTTAGGAGCTACCTACGTTAAGAGACTCCTACTTAGGGGATGATTTAGGTATGTTTGGTGAAAACGGGCATAATAATAATGTCAGTTTTGGTTATCATGTATCGATTGAATGAATAATCATGGGATACCGTTACCGCGAGGTCTCAGTTCGGGGCGAACCACTAGTTATGTACGGTTTTCATAATGTTTTCCGACTATTTACGAGTAGGTACTCATTCACTAAAATGCCCCGCATGGTAATAAGAGATTCTATGTTCATTTATGCTAATTTTTATAAACATTCCACATATGATTGATAAAAACGTAGACCTAACAGAGTAGGCACAATAAGGCAACCTTATCGCTAAGAAGCTATCTCTTCCAGGCGAGTTTTCCATATAAATTCTTGTTTGGTTCTTGTAAAATAATGGTAATTTTTCCACATTCATTTTGGCTATACTAACACATACAACAATAATATACACAAACGCAAGCAACTTGTCTAATGATAAATAGCTCAGTCTGATAGCATTGGTCGACAAAAATGACCTTAATGAAAGTTAAATGGAATTGAATGGGTTATTTTATTATTATAACTAGTCTGTAACTAATCTGCATTTTTTAAAAAAATTCAGTCACCCTCAGTTTTTATGCCACAGCAGCATTTTTGTTTTTCAATTAAATATAACTTATATTGTATTTTTATTCAGGGCTTTCGGGAATATTTAGCGTGAGGTGCATCTCTTTTGAGTGTCTTGCAGTACATCCTCATGGAACTCTACTATAGTAGAGACGGTACAATTCAGACTGACAGTAGCGCCAGGACAGTTCAGTCTGATAGTAGAGTCAGTAGAGTTCAGTCTGATAGTAGAGTCAGTACAGTTCAATCTGAAGGTAGAGTGAGTAGTCAGTACAGTTCAGTCTTATAGCAGAGTCAGTACAGTTCAGTCTGATAGTAGAGTTAGTAAAGTTCAGTCATATAGTTATTAGGAAATGGGTTTAAATTCCAAACAGTTAAATGCCATTCTTTGAACCTTTTTCATACTCCTAAGCCTAACATAAGTTTAGTTGGAGGGTTACTTAAGACCATTTGGTCTAAGGTAAGACAAGTTAGACAATAGACAATTACACTAGCAAAAAGCTGAGCTTTCTGAGGGCTCGCGTAGTTTTTTTAACGGGTAATAAGTTCTGTTGCAGCGATGTTAGTTCTTTGGTTTTCTAACAGATGGCGTTAGTAGTACAATAACAAATACAAAATTGTTGATGTTCATTTTATTTAATGGTTATAAAATTATATTTTTTTTGACAGATAACACATCTGGTTATGAAGTTAAATTACTAAGATAAAGCACAAATCTATAGGCGTGATAGTTTTTCAGTAAAGTTTACCACAAAAATGCTCAGGTTGTGGGATAGTGTTAGGGCTCGCGAATTATATTTGGGAATACTAGATTCTTTAACAATTTTTTTTACAAAATCGTACTAATATTATATTAATTAATGCGCAAGTGTGTTTGTTTGTTGGTTTGTCCTTCAATCACGCCCCAACAGAGCTACCGATCGACGTGATTTTTGCATGGGTATAGTTGAGGACCTGGAGAGTGTCGTAGGCTAATTTTTATCATACAAAATCAAAGAGTTCCCGATTTAAAAAACTTAATCCACGCGGACGAAGTCACAAGCATCCAGCTAGTTATCTATAATAGAGTTGCAAGAACCAATGTTATTAAACAAGTCTAGCAGTCTCCAACATAAAAATAAACAAAACAAGAATATCACAGTGACTGACACATATTCCTGGTGCTCTCAATCGGGTTCCTGGTTAACCCTAATGACTCTGTCGCAGACGGGTTATTTTTAAAAACTATTGCTAAAGAATTGGTTATGAGCATAGATTTTTTTACCATTTCAAAAAAAAAACGACAGATTAAACTTTATGGTATCTTTGCCAACAGCAGCATTACAAAGAAATAATCATGGACGTAATAGAGTATGGAAATAGGATTGTCTTAGTTTGTCACTAAAATTTAAAGTGAGCACTTATATAATAATATTTACATAAAATGCATGTGTAGTTTGACCAAGAATATGGTATTTTTTTAACAGTATAAAAGCCGAATGGTTTAATTTGGTGTCATTTGACAAATATTTGAACTTAGTGACCGGTTGATAATCGAATAAATACAAATAGCTTACAAATAGCGATGTTTTGTTTCACTCACACTTATGTGATAAAATAATATAATAAACAAAAATAGGTGTACTTAGTTTTTGTATTTTAGTCCTACTTCCATGCCTGCTATTTCTACTTCCATGGTAATAACGAAAATGAATCTTTGCAGATTCTTACGAAAGCTTGAAAAAAAAATTGTCTGTGAATTTAAAAAAAAAGGATTAATGAATTTTTTTATTTTATTTTTATTGGTTTAATTTATTTTATTAGACCACCACCAAACAGCCACGTCATTTTCTTAGGTTAATATAGACTAGATGTTTAGACCGCAGACTAGGGAATAAAAAATATGTGGTTTAGACTTATTTTGGTACATTTTTTATTACCTTTTATTAGCTTTACGTACCACATTTTATTTAAAGTAATATTTATTTAAAATGCTAGGTATTTATCAATCACATCAAACTTTGTGTAACCAGCGACATAAATTAGACTTTGCATGACGTACTGCTGTGTTATATTCTGCTAAAACTCGATTTACAGGAATTAAGCGCATTACGTAAAATCCATTGGGAATAATAATAAATTCCACACAAAGCCTCCAACAGTAAGTTACTGCATTATTAATAGACCTCTTGGTTGCTACATTGTCCGAAATGCAGTTCAGTTGCATTTCTAAATTTCTCTCGCATTAATTTAAGTATCTAATTGATATCTAGGTCTTTGGAGTCTTTTAGTCTATTTTGTAGTCTTTTATTTCTTGAAGTCATTTTAAACCTTTCTAAAGTCTTTTTTGAGATTACTGTTATTATTTTCCAGGTCTGATGTTTTTTTTTTTAAGGAAATTAGTTGATAGCTCTGGTTTTCATTTTTTTCTTTACGAAAAAATCTAACTTTGAGTTCTAGACTTTTTAGCCTATAAAGAAGATAAGAATATTACACCCACATATATCCTTATCCCGTGCTCTTCACGCTTGACTGCAACATTACTTACAATCATGTGGGATTATAATCAAGCGCGAACGAAATCGAAATAAAGAAAAAAAATGAAATTGAATGAATCGCTTTAAATAGAATGGAAGAAAAACGATGCTTTTCTACTTAACACGCATTCCGGAATAGCTCTGGAAACTTTCTAAACAAAAATACTTCAGTGTTGCCACATCGAAAGATATAATAAACATAAATAGCACGAAATACGTTGAAATGCATGTCTCGTATATTTAAGACGTTCTAGCAAGTTAAAAGTTTAGTTGAATTTTGTTTCAAATCAAGTTTTGATAGAACAGACTAAAAATTAGCATACATATTATAAGATAGTAAAACTTTGTTATAAAATATGTATTTTTTACATTATGGGTCTATTTCACAATTTCCAAGTAAGCGTTTTCTCGTCGTCGCGTTTTTCGTTTTCGTTTCTATTTGACAGTTTTTGTACCTATTGGCAATTTGTGCAAAATAACAAACATTATAAGCTGTTGAATTTTGTTTCATTCCTTCAATTAAATTAATAAAAAACAAATCAAAGGACATAATAAGTAACTAGGTAGGTTTTGTCATGTTATTTCTGCGATTGTTTAAGATAAGTATAGAAGATTGTAAAAGATACAGAAAATTCACCTTTGATTTTGAAATATAAAACGATTTTTCATATAATTTTGAACTTTTAAAAATTTTCATAATACCGATAGAGAATAACTTAACCGCTTCAATCATAAATATTCAATGGAAAAATTAAATGATGAAAACTTTATAACATTTATTTAATCTGAATTTCAAATAAAGGCAATTAAGAAAATATAAATAAAAGACGCACATAATATACCTACATAATGAATGACAATTCTATATTTTATTGTTTAAATTGCATAACATTTATTATTCTAATTAAAATAGGTATTTTGAGAGCGAACGTCTGTCTGACCGCAGAAAAGCTTCGCTTCCGCCTTTTTATCTCGTTTTCGCGTATAAAGTTGTCGTCCGATTGACCTCGAGCAAGATCGTAAAACTAGTATATACCTACAATTACGTAGTTTAGATGTTACAGTCCAAATCCGAAACACCGCCACTCTTAAGTTTGCCTAGAGTAGTAGGTATAATAACAAATACTTCAAGTATTTTTTTTATTATTTTTTTGTATTTTTAATTTTAATCAGAATCAGAATTTATTTATTGCATTATACACTTGTAGCGTATAAGAGATTTTAGGTACAATAGATTGTAGGACATAGTGTATTACAAATCTGGTGTCCAATAACAATACAAATTATAACATTTAAACTGTAGGCACACATTTAATTTAATTCAATTCCCAAGCAATGGCTTTTATAATATACTTAATGTAATGTTAATAATGTAAATGTAGGTTTGCATGAAATTTAGTAATAATTAATTTACTTTGTTAGTTTACATATAACTGTGGCGGCACCTAAGCCACAGCTGAAAATGACTGCTCCACTTTAAATTCGTGTTTTGTTATTGTCTGTGGCACTTTCTATGCCATAAAAGAAAGAATGCTTTCTATTCTTTCTTTCTATGAATAATTCCTTTCTTTTTTATCTCTATTCGGTATTAGAAGTCGCCAAGGACTAAAGAAGAAAAAATTTACCAATGGAGCGACGCGCGGCGGCATGGCTTCGTGTTCAACCGAATTTTCGAAGTATTCATTCGTGATACGTAATTGAACTATAAATAAAAGCTTTTCCCTATTTGTAATAGCCTTCGCTCTTTGTAGTGTTACGAGCTTTTTACATTTGTGTTACAAATCTTGCTACTAATATTCTACCGTGATGATGCCGTGGCGTGAAAATGCTTTTTCATATTAACTCTTGGGCTCGTGACCTATTTATTCATCATCATCATCAGCAACCCATCAACGGCTCACTACTGAGCGCAGGTCTCCTTTCAGAGAAGGGTTATAGGCCATAGTCCACCACGCTAGCCCAATGCGAATTGGCGGACTTCACACACCTTCGAAAACATTATGGAGAACTCTCAGGTGTGCAGCTATTTCACAACAGCAAGTTTCGTCACGATGTTATCCTACACCGTTGAAGCATGTGATATTTAATTGATTAAACTACTTACCTCCGAAAATTCAGAGGTGCGTGCCCGGGATCGAACCTGCGACCCCCCCGAATAGGAGACCACAGACCTAACCTATCTACACATCACACAGGCTATCACTGATAATTCTAATAATAATTATAATAGAATAGAATAGAAATATTTTTTATTCAAATAAAGTAAATCGAAGGTGCAATATTAGATCCTTGCTATAGTCTTTTTTTTTAACAAACGAGTACTGACTGAGTATGTCTCTCGCACATTTCCTATATTATTGACAGAGTGAGATGCGTCATTTTAGGGGTGAGCTCTGTTGATTACGTGGACCAATAGCAACGCAGTCAAAATTTTCGGTACTCGTTTGTTAAAAAAAATCGGCCAAGTGCGAGTCGGGCCTCGCTCCTTTAGGGTTCCGTTTAAAAAAAAATATTTACGTGTACCCATCGAAATATTTTAATTTAATTTTTTTAATTTAATTTAATTTTTAATATTTGTTGTTATAGCGGCAATAGAAATACATAATATGTGAAAATTTCATCTGTCTATCTATTACGGTTTACGAGATACAGCCCGCTGACAGACGGACGGACGGACGGACGGACGGACGGACAGCGTAGGCTTAGTAATAGCTGGTCCCGTTGGTACCCTTTGGGTACAGAACCCTAAAAACAGTGTGCATGACCGCACGGCAAAAGTGAAAACTTCATTGGCAATCACAATTAATATATAATATACTCTAATTAATCTAACCAATATACTCTAATCAATTTATATATGACAGCTCAGTCTCACTCACTTTCACTACTATGTGAGATTTCTTACTATGTGAGAGTGAGTGAGACAACAGAAGAGCAGCTGACTGTATCTTTCTCGCTCGGGTACTCGCGGTCCCGAGTTCACCCGATCGAGCCTTTCACCCCAGAGCGTGACGGATCAGCCTAACTTACTACCCACGTAAAAATGTGTGTGCGGTGCGACAAAGAAGTTTTCACTTCAAAAACAGACTAGATACCTGCGACGTGTAGTGGACGTATATAGACGTCCGCGGTCGAGTTGACTACGAGGCAGACCTAGGAGTGCCACAGTTTCTCGATTTGACTGCGACATAGATTCGGCGGGAATTAAAATTCAGAAGGAAGCCAGCTGCTCGCTGACCGCCCTTGACTCCGCTCGGCGTCGGTTAGGCCTGACGCGCACATCATTCGTACCCAAGCCAATCGTTGAGATATTACTCTTACTATGCCTTTCAATTAATCGAGTGCCGCCATACTACTCGTATTATAAACTAGCTAATGCCCGCGACTTCGTCCGCGTGGATTTAGTATTTAAATCCCTCGGTCACTCTTTGATTTTCAGGGATAAAAAGCACATATACCCATGCAAAAAATCACGTCGATCCGCAGCTCTGTTGTGGCGTGATTGAAGGACAAACCAACAAACAAACTTTCGCATTTATAATACATATAATTAGTATGATGCGAAGGTGTGTTTGTTAGTATATTTGTTGGTTTGTCTTTCGTGCAGCAACAGACCAACGGATCAACATGCCACACAACGTACCTGGCGAGGCACATAGGCTGCTGTTAATCCGGGAAAACCAAAGGGTTCCCGAAGGATTTTAAAACCAATCAACTTCAATTCTCCACTTCAAACTTCGGTTTTTTATTTCCCGCGGGAACTCTGTAATTTTCCGGGATAAAAAGCATAAAAAGTAGCCTATGTGTTAATCCGGGGTATAATCTATCTCCGTTCCAAATTTCAGCCAAATCCGTTCAGCAGTTTTTGCGTGAAAAAACTGCTGAACGGATTTCGCCTTTAGGTATAATATTAGTGTGATGTGATGTGATAGTGTGATTTCTTGCAAAATAAAACGTAAGCAACGCAAAAGTTAAACACCGCCAACCATTCAAGGAAATATAGGTTGGCATAAAACTCAGAATGTTAAATGGCAAATCCTACACAAATTATTGTTTTAAGTCGAAGGACACCGGCCAAATATGATGACGACACAACTAACATATATCTTTTTTTTTAGACGATTTATTAATGGAATTCGATTATACGCGTGATTTTCACCCGATATCGTAAAAAAAGGCTAATTGTTCGATAAATCGATTAAATTTAATTTAATTTTAACCTTAGATTAAATTTAGAAGCTTTTGAATGCTTTGCTACGGGCCCAGTTTTTTTCCAACAGTAGGAAAATTAGGAAAAAAAAAACCTTATGATTAAAGAGCTATGTTAAATCTCACGAAAAAAGTCGCAAGTCAGAACAAAGATTTCCCGCAAGCACTGATTTCTAACAGTAAGTATTCAGGTTAAATAATGTAGGTAAAGACTATTTTTGCAGACATTCAGGAGCTAGCGGTGTAACAACTTTTCTCGTGAAATAGCTGATAAAAATACGTAGATACTTTAACATAATCGTAGGTAGTTTAGGTACTCATCTGTCGAGATCTCATCGAACAAGTTTTGTGCCAGAAAAATTCTGTCAAAATGTGAATACTTAAGAGTCCATATTATGCAATTTGGTATTGTTATTTATCTCAGAGTTTCTTAAAGTTACCACCTTAATATTTGGGGAAATGATACTTCGAACATTTATGTAGGATTACGTGTTTTAAAACCACGACTGGTGAAAATTGTCTCGATAATATATTTTTTTGAAAAATACATGTTTTGAATACATTTTGCTATTTATCTCAGGAGGAGCAAAACTATTTTTGTTGGGTTTTTGTTTTGTCAAGAAACCTAGAAGTATTATTGAATTACATGTTTGAATTTTTCGATTGGTTGTTTAATTAACTTGTAATTAGGTAATAAGCAGTTTTGGCGCTTACGTCGTCAAAATCAAAAATACGTTGCGCGTCTATCGCTCTGTATTTCTGACTCGCGAGAAAACAATAAAATTAACCATACCGCTTGACTCCAAGAGGGGCACGAAATCCATATCGCAGCGGCGTTATGGCACACTCTTAAGTTTTAACTACATAATATATTCATTATTTAGCTGATGACCACGCCATCGTGGTGTGGATTTAGGTTTTAAAAATCCTATGAGAACTCTTTGAGATAAAAAGTAGTGTAGTGTAACACGGGCAAAAAAATACGCGGTGCTAATTAAAAAAACAAACACAATGTTTGGCCCAAAAACATGTTGCCTTAGAGGTCAGGTGTCAAAAACATCAATATTCGAACGCATGGGGTGCTTTGGGACGCGGCGAGTGACTCAAAAGTAAACAAATGAAAGCTCCTTAATGGTTATGCAAATGGTGTCATTCAATTTGGCCGCCGAGGAGCGATGCATCATGCAATGGTGTAACGCGTAGGGGTACGGATCAAGGCATAGACAACAGCGAGTCGAAGCGAATAGTCACTTTCTCTTCACCGTCAATTTGCTAGAAACAACCCGCTCTATAGTGCATTTTCCTTAAAGCGTAAGTGACGCGTTCTAAAATGCGATATGCACTAAAATCTCTAAATTCATAAACTATTTGCAGTATAGTTCGCAGTCGTCGTTGCAGGCAATACAACTGACATTTTAAAACAAAAAAAGAATTTTCCAAATCGGTTCAGGCGTCTTCGAGTAATCGGTGAACATACATAAAAAAAGATTCCGATGGATTGATAGCCTCCTCCTCTCTTGAAGTCGGTTAAAAAAACTATCGATAAACAAAACTTATATCTTTATATTATGTATATGTTCATAAGTGAATGAAATAAAATAATGTAAGGGAAGCCGACTTTAGAGTTAGGAGTTTAGAGAAGTTACACATTTGAACTATGTTGTGTTATGTTGATATTTAACTGAGTGCGAGTGACGTACAGACAGCCTGCAGTCTGTTGAAGAGAACTTTATTTCTCGAAAAGATTAAAAAGGTTGAGAAATATCACCCCCATAAAGTGACAGAAAGCAAGTTTTCCCGCTACCTCTTACAACTCGCACCATCTAAAGGTACAAAGTACCCCGAGACATATTAATACGTACTTTAAAAAAAAACATTTGACAAATAGATAGCGTTTTTGAAAGGCAGATCGGTATGCGGTATTTGAGGATCTAAAAATGACTAGGTAGGTATGCGTATCACTAAATGAAGATTAAAGGAGAAAGGCGAACCGTTAGCGAGAATGCCTCAGTGGGCGTCCAATATCAAAGTAATTACAATTACTCATAGAGTTATTGGTACAATGAGAACGAATTTTGACTATCAAGCAGCTCTTTATAAAATCTTTTTTTTTTACTTATTGCCCGTATTAAGCATTAATGGCTTAACTGTTAATGATGCGGACTGAAAACTGAGAGCTGCAGAAAAAGGATTCATCATTTCATCATAAACAACCCATCAACGGCTCACTACTGAGCGCAGGTCTCCTCTCAGAGAAGGGTTATAGGCCATAGTCCACCACGCTGGCCCAATGCGAATTGGCGGACTTCACACACCTTCAAGAACATTATGAAGAACTCTCAGATGTGCAGGTTTCCTCACGATGTTTTCCTTCACCGTTGAAGCAAGTGATATTTAATTGCTTAAGCGCACTTGACTCCGAAAAGTCAGAGGTGCGTACCCGGGATCGAAACTGCGATCCCCCGAATAGGAGACCACAGTCCTAACCACTAGGCTATCACTGCTTCTAAATTAAAAAAGGATTACTTATTCTTAAATGTCGTCTGTCACATTAGCTCCCTAACTAGCCTGCAGAAGTTACCGGTGTAGACATGAGCTACCTAATTAGTTAGACCCTTGACGCGCAATTTATCAAACTAAACAAACAGTTAAAAAGACGCGGTAAGCGCGCAGACAGGGAATTTGTTAATTGTCTGAGAATACCTTCATTGTTCACAGTCGTGTAGCTTTGGTAGCTATGCATCATCTATGCTTTCCTGGTACTTTCTATATTTATTTATTTTTTTAAATGTTTTAGCCAAAAAATTAGCAACTTTCAACTGGCAAGATGCCACGGGCGGAGCGTCAGATCAAGTACCTCTCGTTTTCCGTTCTACTTGAAAATTAATTATTGGATGTCGTTGAGTGTTGTTGCGTTCATTGTGTAAAATAATAATTAAAAATGTTTTTTGGAGTTTACTCCTTTAGAATCGATTTTAGGCGCCCGGTATGAGAAAAATTTGAGCAGTGAAATCTGTTTTGAATGACCTTGTTACGTTTTTCACAACGATGTAAATTTCTACCCTAACGTTGAGTAAATAAGGTTGGTTTTCGCTTGAGTTGTCGAATGCCCTTGTTACGTTTTTCACAACGATGCAAATTTCTACCCTAAGGTTGAGTAAATAAGGTTGGTTAACGCTTGAGTTGTCGAATGCGAAAGCGCTTTCGCTTCGGGAAGCCGAGCGCGTAGCGATCGGGTCGGAGCGGCGCCGCGAATGCATTACGACGTTTTAAGAGCGCGTGTAACCCCAAAAAAAAAATCTGATTTCGCGATGAGATAAAACATAGCCACAACCTCATGTGAGGCGCGACAAAAGAAAGCGTTTTGCGCGGAATAGGAGTGTAGTAAGCGCCAAATACTTTGTAACTCGTAAAATATTCATTTTCTTTTCAAATCACTAGGCCACTCTCTTGATAATATCAATCGGAATTTAATGTAAAAATTTTGGCTCTGTAATATGCAACACATTGAAAATAAATGAATATTGGTTAAAAATTAGACCTAACTTCGCGATTTTTTATTATCGAACAAATTTCATCATTTTATGTTTTTGCCCAAACACGTCCCTTGGCAGTATGATGTTATTCTTGCGTGTTTTTTTTCGGATAATTGAAACTTGATCTACTACTATAAAAATCAAATCTGTTTACTGTTAACGAGCGCACACCCACTCTTAAGTGGTAAACTCCAGTCGTGCGTCGTAGCTGACACACACACTTTTTTTTCTCAGTCTAATGTTCTATACAATGGCAATACTAATGTTGGGCACAGTGGCGCACAGCCGCGTCAAGTTATACTTGTCGCACTGTAATTTCATAGCTTGTTTGAAAACATTGGTTACTACCAAAGTACGAAACTATGTGGGTACACCAGTGTGGTTAGTCCGAGTTTTAATTGGTTTGATCGTAACAGTAAACTATGACATTAGCATCATAGTAAAATGAGTACGTACGTTAGTACTTTGATGCCAATGTCATAGTTTACTATTACGATCAAACGAATTAAAACTCGGACTAACCGCACAGTTGATAGAAAACCGTCGCCGCTCAGCAAGTCAACCGTTTTCGAATTCCCCACGGACATTGAACACAAGAAAAAGGTTTTGCGTTCGTATGACCTGGCGCAAGCCCGTAATGCATATCGGGTTATTACATCCATGTTGGGTTATAGGTAGAAGCGAAATAAAAAGGTAAAAAACTCCCGACAGGTGCAGTCATATAAAGGTTGTTCAATAAAAGACCACTCTGGTACCGCCAATTATAGTTTTAATTGGTTTCATAAATCGAACTTGACACCGGGTGGTTAAACGCGCAATCACTCTATGAGTGCTACTGCTATCACAATTAACTTTGTGAGTTGGTATCTTAAATTGTTCCTTATAATGAAAAGCTAGTGAAGTGCAATGTTTATATTAATCATGATGTTATTCAGAATCATTACGATAACTTTATGTGTTTTCTCTTTAGGTAGTAGCTAGTAAACGTACTACTCATAAATTAGCAAACACAAAAAGAGGATATTGTATTGTTTATTTCTTCGATTGAGGCTTTACAAAAGCGCTTACGAATGTCAAAAATGTTACATCATTAAATAAATTACAAAATCTACAAAAATTTTGCACTTACACAAATAAATAAAATAAAATAAATTTGAAGTAAAAAATCTAAGCTGACTCTTAGCACAAGCTGCACTTACACTTAGTTGGAGTGGAGTGGATAGGAAATAAGGTTAAAAGTTTATAAACTTGAACCCAATTACGGAATATTGGATGTAACATCTGTCATAATGATTTTATTCATAATATATAACCTATGCCACACGGACTATACCAACGACTCGATTGATACCTCATTGATCAAAATCGGACCAGTCGTTAAGGCGTTACGGTAGAAAATATGTAAATATGTATCATAGATATCTATTAGATCTTATTTAAATAAGATCTAACAGACACGTACATACATACATGGAGTACTAAAATCATAACTCTTCCTATTGGCTTTTTTGTAGTCATTTAAAAATGAAACATACTGTATAAAGGCTTAAGCGTAGGGTGCATACAACAGGTGGCCGTACACTCGCGTGCCACAAACAAAGGTTCGACCGATTTACAGAATTACTTTGATCATCCTTGAATTTTCATTTCTGACTAGCTTTTACCCGCGGCTTCGCTCTCGTAATCCGAAGTTACATTCCTATACAAAATTACTGAATTCTTCGATTTTTCAGCTGTTCTTTTGGGTTTCTATTTATTTATTTTTCATTTTCAAATTACGTCTGTATTAGAGCGAACAAAAAAAAAGTCTTAATCCGACTGTTTATCTTTTCTTTGAAAATACCCTCTGTAGCTCATTTTACTTTTGAAAATACCTACTTAACTGTAGCTCATTTTACTTTGAAAATACTTACTGTAGCTCCCGCGGGAACTCTTTGATTTTCCAGGATAAAAATAGCCTATCTCGAGGCTATAACCCTTACCTATGACTGCAAAAAAATACATGGACCCATAGCTCTGTTGCTGCGTGATTGAAGGACAAACAAACACAATATCGCATAATTATAATATTGGTAAGATATAGGAAGATATTAGTAAGATACAGTTTTCTTATTAGAATTATACCTGAGTACATACATTTATTTCCACACCATCTGCATGCAAAATTTACTTGACCATATAATTACCACTAATGAACGTGCAACTAATTACGTTTCATATAAGTACCTGAGACAAAAGAAGAAAGAAGAATGCTTAGATATTTAAACATTTTTTCCCCTAATTAATTGCTCTGTTAGAATAATTACAGTGTAATCGGATGTTGCGATAGAACGGTCCGATAGAAGATTTTCAAGAAAAAAGGAAAATATACGGCCGAGTGCGTGTCGAGTCACACGCAATATAGGGTTTCGTAGTTGACCGTTATAATATATGTACTAAGGGAGTATATTTTTGTAGTTTCATCATCAAATGATTATTTGTAAAATTTTACAATAACAAAAAGTTATAATACCTATGCTTCTCAGTAGAATGCTTCAAGTTATAATAAGTTCACAACTTATTGGCAAAACGACATCCCACACAACAGAATAGATGGAATAGACGAGTAAAAAATAAATATCCCTGCTCTACGTGTAGGGGAGATAGGTACCTACTACCCACAAAAAGTTTTTGGAAGATTTAAGTATAAAACTTTATAGGCATTATTATAATTTGGAATACCATGCTAAATATCAGCTCCTTAGTAGGTACAAATAGTCTCTGAGTTAAACCGCGGACAGACAGACAGACGGACGGACTTAGCGAAATTATGAGGGTTCATTTCATTGTTGTTTTAATACGGAACTCTAGAAAAAGTTTACTTAAATCTAACTTAGTGAGTGACATACATACCTGTCTTACATTTTAGACTTAACGAGGCATTTACAACTTAAACCACATCGTTAATCGTTAATTAAAAAATAAAATAAAAAAGCCTCTATTTCTATTACCACCTTATTTGTACAACTTAATACCGTTAATTACCGTTGTGATTAAATCTTGATAGAGTAATCTAGTATTCAATGTCTTCTTAAGGGTGCTCAAGCCGCTCTTTTCCCTCTTTTCTATTTGATAACGTACGCCCAAAGATCTCAGTAGTTTTTTGACACTGTATTATTATGTCTCACAGACTGGTTAAACGAAACAGTAAAAAAAGTAAATGCAAACCGAAGAGCGAATATGAGACAGGCAAAAATCCTTAATTGTTTAAATTCGAAAGGGTTTGTTTGTTGGTTTGTCGTAATCTATCGACAAAACAACAAACACAAAAACCGACAAACTTACAAACAAAAATACTTTCACATAGTTTATAATATAAGATTTATACCCGAGTAGGCTTAAAATTTGTTCTAAAATAGAGAATTTGAAGGGTTCTTAACTTCCTATACTTATAGTTTCAACCTTTGTCCACTTCATATAATATAATGTTCTACTGTTTTTTATACAAGAATTATGAAAATAAAATAAAATAAATAAACAAGTGTAACTGAAAATTTAAAACACCCCCAACATATGAATCTATTGCCGCACTTTGTACGATATATCAAAGGATATACCTGACATCCTGTTGTCCATAGTTTTCCTCCGATCCTCGATCATCATCTATCTAACACCTACTGATTGAGACCATTCTAATGAGCCCAAAAAAAACACTATATCTGCTGTAAGTTGCTGAGGAGTTGGGTGTCCCGTAGACTACTTGATGTTGCAGGTTCAGCATCAAAATCGGTTAATTGGGGAGGCTGCTACGAAGGAACAGACAGATAGACAGATAGACTAATATACAGATACACACGTTAAACTTATAAGTTATAACACCTCTCTTTTTGCGTTAAGGCTTAATAAGACATAATCCGTAGCGTAACCTGGCGTGGACTTTTTTATTTCTATTTAAGTTGTCCGGCACGAAATTGTACATAATTGGATAGGCTGGTTCCAGTTAACATTTTTCGGTTACAATTTGATTCCAAACGTATAAATTAAGCTTTTATAGACGGGCTGTAAATACCACTGAATGTAACCAGACAATAAACAAAATAAAGATCAAAAGATCGATATAAAGAAACTTTAATTCAGAATACCACCTGAATGATAATGAATGGCCATCTGTAAGGTCGGTACGCCATAACAGGAAAACACTATGATAATCTGTAAAATAATAATATAATCCGTACCTACTAATATTATAAATGCGAAAGTGTGTTTGTTTGAAGGCTTGTTGATTTAACCTTTGGAGGAGGATGGTTACGATTTCAAACCCTCAGCAACGATGCAACGGATTGACGTGATTTTCTGTATGAGAGCTTGATGAACACAGAGAAAGTTTGCATCCCAAAGACCGAAATATCCTACTTTCAATTCCAAGAATACAAAGAGTTTTTAAAAAACTAAATCTACACGGACAAATTCGCAGGCATCAACTTGTCCATAATAAAAGCTGATAAAGTAACGTGATGCAACCAAGGTGTTGGCAGCGGAGATATGAGAGTACCATACTCTGTATTATTTTAAGGTTTCAGAGTTGCGATAAAAGTGACTTTTTACGGTTGAGTCATTTATGCTAAAATCTTTCAGTTTGTGATTAACCTTGTAGTTGTATTAAGTATAAAATATAGCACATTAGTTTTGCTTTCCACAGAAGAAAAGCTGCATAAATCTTTTATGATAGTGAAACTAACACTGTTGATTCATGGTTGGTAAAAATTTAAAATAATACATGAACGTATAAATAATAATAATAATTATTCAATGCTCCGACATAGCTCTGAGGATTAGCAAGCTGAAGTGGCAGTGGGCAGGTCATATCTGTCGCAGAACCGATGGCCGATGGGGCAGACGTGTTCTGGAGTGGAGACCGTGTACCGGCAAGCGCAGTGTAGGACGCCCTCCAGCTCGCTGGACCGATGACCTTAAGAAGGTGGCGGGAAGCGGTTGGATGAGGAAAGTGGAGGACCGTGTTTGGTGGCGCGCTCTCGGAAAGGCCTATGTCCAGCAGTGGATGAATACAGGCTGATGGATTGGATTGGATTGGATTGGATTGGATTATTCAATGAAGCAAACCATGAAGCATTTCAAAAAGCGGACACTCAGTAGATCCCAATAGGTCAACGCATTTTAAGATAACCAACTTGTCCACCGAAATAACTTATACCTATCTTATCAAAAACCTACAGATTGCAGGGCGAAAATTTTAAAGAATTTGCAAATCTTAGCCTATGTCACTCTCAAAGTCCTCAACTATACCCAACATCCTTTTGTATCCCTACTAATATTATAAATGTGAAAGTGTTTGTTTGTCCTTCAATCACTCGTAACGGAGCAAAGGATCGGCGTGAATTTTTTGCAAAGATATACTTAGAGGACCTGTATGGCTAACACGAGAAAATTTTGTCTACCCGTTTTCTTGTGATATCCCTTAGAAATTCACGAGTAAATGTGTAGACAAAACTTTCTCGTGGCACGCATGCCTGCCCAACTGGTGAGTGACAATTTTTGTCTCGGAAAATCAAAGAGTTCCCGCAGGATTTTAAAAACTAAATCTACATGTAAGTCGCGGGAATCAGCTAAATATTTTACAATATTAGTAAGGATTACTAATTTCAGTGGGTAATGGGATTTAAACACACTTGCTGTTCATCTGTCGTTCGTTTGAGTTAACCCTTAATTACAGGATCCAGGTGGTTTCTTAAGGTCTTATTATAATTTTTGCTCGTTCGCGGAATAGGTCGCGTGGCGCACGCTTGTTAATTACATTGGAGTAGGACAGGAAGCGGCGTACAAATAGTAACCTTTAAATGGCGGTATAGATCAAACACATTAAATTGAGTTTTTATCCGCTGGGTTTATGAGGCATAAAGGGCAAGCATGTTCCTATCAACTATCAGGTGGTAAAGCCAATTATATTTTTAATTCACTAGAGTCTAGATTATTTTCATGGGTACGTTAGACCTACAGAGTTGTAAAATGTAGAGCGAAAAATTCCATCCGTTTGATAATAAGTGATAGATCAGAAATAAGTAGTTCTAGTTCTAGCCTAGTGGTTAGAACTGCGGTCTCCTATTCGTCGGGTCGCTGGTTCGATCCCGGGCCTCTGACTTTTCGAAATTATATGCGACTAGCTGATGCCCGCGACTTCGTCCGCGTGGATTTAATTTTTTAAATCCCACGGGAACTCTTTGATTTTCCGGGATAAAAAGTATAGCCTATGTCACTCTCCAGTAGGGCTAGCATGCGCGCCACGAGAAAATTTTGCCAAACCTTTTCTCGTCATATTCCTTAGAGATTCAAGAGTAAATGAATAGAAAAAAAGTCCCGTGGCGCGTGTTAGCGTAATATAAAATATATTGCGTCAGAATATATTCACATACGATTTTAGGGTTCAGAATTCAGTGTTTCACATGTTATATTGATTGGATTAATGTGATTTGCTATTTTGGATCGTGGTGATTTACTGTTAGATCATTGTCATGATAGTAAATCAAGAGGATGTATGTCATCATACAATATGATAAATGAATGTCAATAAACCAACGGTATGATGACGGGATTACGAATATGTTTATTACTGTCATTATACTACGTCAATATACAATGTCAATATACCGATGGTATGATGACAAGTTTATGAATATATTTAATTATTATTGTCATTATACTACTGTCATGATAGTCAATATACTGGTCAATATACAATAATGTAAAGAGTCAAATGTATATCTATTTTGTAACAAACCACGGACGTGGCAACACATAAATACCAGTGTATCTTGTCAAAACACACAGTCTCACCTTGTATTTCGATACGACAACTGGTGGTGTAGACACGTGACGTGCTTTGCTGAAGGGCCGCTGGGCGGTCCTGGGTTGTGAAAGTTAAGTATTAGTATTTAGTTATATTTTGATTGTTATTAACGTTAGCCAGTGTTTACTTAATATTTGGCTCTTTGTTATTATTATGGTTAATTGCTGCTCCCCTATAGCTAATACTTTCAATACCTGTTAAATATGTATTTAAGCTTATATTTTAAAAGATGTGCTGTCGTGGAGTTTCTTTGCCCTTTCTTCTCCACGACTATAGCACCTTGCGAAACGGGTAGTAGAGTCATTTTTATAATAAATGGATCTATACTGAACAACACAATAAAATACAGATAGATCCATGATGACAATAAAATAAAGTTTGAACATTACCGATGAAATAAATAGTTGAATATCGGTATTCCCTGGTTTTACTTTTTCATCCTGCTCGGCTATAATAGTGTTGCCCATATATTTAACTTTTATTTCTACCCCACGCCAATATCAGAAGTGGGATTGATCCGGCCCTGACAAAATAGTAATACTTGTTTAAAATGTTTCAGTAACCGTGGATCCTGCTTCTCGTGGACCCAGTGATCAGAGAGAGAGGGAGTGTTCGGTGCTAAAGCGGATTTGGCGCTGTGATGTTCTGTATCTATCTGTAAACGCGGACACTCTTACTCCTGGTTCTGAGGATAAAAAGCGATGGTGTTGCAACTTCTACCAACGTTGCTCTTAGCTCTCTGGCGGACAATGGCTCGCAGTATGGATGTGAACTGGATGAGATACTTGTAAGGCACTGGTAAGACACTATTACAATGTTTATTGGTTTAGGTGAACATCTTAGAGATTTTATGATAGTTTTTATATTTGTGTGTCGTACTTGACAATGTTTAAAATGGTACAAAATACAATATCAATATGTTCATCTGTTGACGATAAACCAGGGAGTAAAGTCATTAATAGATCTTTACGTTGTTTGCCCAATGTAATTGACTGAAAAAAAGAGCTTAACAAATAATAATAATAATAAAACCTTGCTATTTTGGTAAATTATCGTCAGATTGGCCGAGCATTATAAATTACTTTGATATCTTAGTTTCTTCCTTTTGACAATACACATTTAATGGCAAATTAATGAAATACTATAAAACCTTTTACCATTAGAAATTCGATTAATTCTTATTCTGATTTTGATGGAAAATATCCGTTTCAAATCCGAATACTTGGAGTTATTTTCCTTTCTAGTATCTACTTGTAAATATTCACCTTATGACAAAACAATTTGGATGTTGTTCTCAAACTTACTCAATTCTTATCCCGTTGCCAGTCTACCTAGTATCAAACTATTATTATCATAAGTAAGGTTATTGATCTCTATTCCTTATTTGCTATCATATTAACACAATATTCATACAAACATGATACCCAGTCCTTGGTTTTGCATATTTCACAATTCAATGTTATCTTCAATATAATATTATTATAGTACCTTTAAATAATAACTGTTGTCCTAAATGATTAAATCAACGAATAAAATTAATTAATAAAAAAAGTCAGGCGGGTGAAATTAAAATGTTAGTAAAATTTAAAATGTTGGTACCTATTTATAAACATGGAAATCCGAATAGATCATGTTATTGAAGTGCGTTGAATTGGAAATTCGTGGAAGCTAATGTCGTTTTTCCTCCTTAATGGCTGTAGATAGTTTGAAATAAAATTATTAATCTACGGTATGGACTGCTACGGATTATAAAGGTGAATTATAATGCGGTACGGTTAAATAAAGTTTTACCAATAATAAAAATAAAAATCACAAAAAAATACGTTCATTAAGTACATTTAATCAAAAGCTTAGCGATGAATAGTCTCCTTACTTTCATTTTATAAAACATGAATCTAAATTAAACATTATTTAAACGTCACAGCTCGTAAATATCACGTGACCGGTTGTTTTCGCGGTAATTCGAAATAATAAACAAATAAATATTGTATTTCTAATAAATTTCGCTTCTTTTGAGAAAAGGATAATTGTAAGAGATATAAAATAAATCCTACGTAAATATATTAACACTTTTCCGAAAACTATCAATAGCCAATTATTATTAAAGATCTTGTTGTTATTATTCAATCTGCGCAAATAAATAAATTTGAATTTGAATATGAAAGTGCTTCAAGCCTCATCATTAATTTAATGTGAACAGATCTCTTCAGTATCCAAATAAGATATTAATTTCAATATGTACCAGTACATACCGAAGCTACAGTGATCACAATAGAGTTTTCAAAGCCAGGTCGATCTTACACGTTATTCCTTACGAAATCCTTATGTTGAATTGCCAAAACACCCAACATTAGATGGTAGATTCTTTACTTGTCGTAAGAGCCACAAGTTAGCCTAGGTACATGGAATAAATAATTTTAAATTTTGAACATAACATACTACCTTTTAAAAGAAAATCTTCATTTCTTTTATGAAAGAGAGGTACATAAAAATAAAATTCTATAAATACTTAATGATTACATCAGTCATAAAAGAAAGGAAAAGGAAAATTTTAATATGGGTGTTGACCCATTATAATTATGTTGTATCTTGTACCATAAACTTGATAAGAATCTTAGTTAATAAGGTTATAAATTAAGTTAACGGTGCAGTTAATACTTTATATTCAGATTCCGAATATTGATGTTCGATTGTTGTAAATGTTAATACATTCTGAACTGTGTAACTATAGTTGACCTGATCAAAGTGACTCAAATGTTTTTGATATGACGATGATTACTGATCTGACGACACAAATGTTTTGACGATGACTACGACAACAACGACGATTTTGTGCTCCTTACCGTTGATGATTCAGCTTCGCCAGCTGCGGCTGCGGCAGTTGAGATACACATTTGTGGTGTACTGCTGGCACTAATCATTACCAGTACTAATTGTTATTGGTTGGTAATGTTAGACGACTCGTACTAGATTATACTAGTACTGCTACTTGTTGTATGGTGGTTAGTCTAGTATATCTAGTTGTACGAGACCCATAGTAATGGGCAGCAGGTGGTTATACATTTTGTTGTGGAGACTGCTGGCACTAATCATTACCAGAACTAATTGTTATTGGTTGGTAATGTTAGACGACTCGTACTAGATTATACTAGTACTGCTACTTGTTGTATGGTGGTTAGTCTAGTATATCTAGTTGTACGAGACCCATAGTAATGGGCAGCAGGTGGTTGTACATTTTGTTGTGGAGACTGCTGGCACTAATCATTACCAGTACTAATTGTTATTGGTTGGTAATGTTAGACGACTCGTGCTAGACGATACTAGTACTGCTACTTGTTGTATGGTGGTTAGTCTAGTATATCTAGTTGTACGAGACCCATAGTAATGGGCAGCAGGTGGTTGTACATTTTGTTGTGGAGACTGCTGGCACTAATCATTACCAGTACTAATTGTTATTGGTTGGTAATGTTAGACGACTCGTGCTAGACGATACTAGTACTACTACTTGTCGTATGGTAATTAGTCTAGTATGTCTACTTGTACGAGACCCATTGTCATGGGCAGCAGGTGGTTGTACATTTTGTTGTGGAGACTGCTGGCACTAATCATTACCAGTACTAATTGTTATTGGTTGGTAATGTTAGACGGCTCGTGCTAGACGATACTAGTACTACTACTTGTCGTATGGTAATTAGTCTAGTATGTCTACTTGTACGAGACCCATTGTCATGGGCAGCAGGTGGCTAAGTTTTGGAGTCCAAAACTGTTGGTACTAATCATTACTAGCACTAATTGGGCATTAGTTAGTAATGTTGGATGGTTTGTACTGGACGATACTAGCACTGCTACGGTGGCTAAAATTTTGAGTCCAGACTGTTGGCACTAATCATTACTAGTACTAATTGAATATTAGTTAGTAATGTTAGATGATTTGTACTAGACGATACTAGCACTGCTACTGTTATAGTAACAGTCTAGTATCTCTATTCGTACAACACCCATTTTCATGGGCAACAGGTGACTGATGTGTTACAGATTTAACAGTAACGTGGATTACCTTTTGATGTACTTCGAGAGCGAAGTACAAGTCAGTATGGCCGTGTTAGCGTAATATAAAATATATTGCGTCAGAATATATTCACATACGATTTTAGGGTTCAGAATTCAGTGTTTCACATGTTATATTGATTGGATTATTGTGATTTGCTATTTTGGATCGTGGTGATTTACTGTTAGATCATTGTCATGATAGTAAATCAAGAGGATGTATGTCATCATACAATATGATAAATGAATGTCAATAAACCAACGGTATGATGACGGGATTACGAATATGTTTATTACTGTCATTATACTACGTCAATATACAATGTCAATATACCGATGGTATGATGACAAGATTATGAATATATTTAATTATTATTGTCATTATACTACTGTCATGATAGTCAATATACTGGTCAATATACAATAATGTAAAGAGTCAAATGTATATCTATTTTGTAACAAACCACGGACGTGGCAACACATAAATACCAGTGTATCTTGTCAAAACACACAGTCTCTCCTTGTATTTCGATACGACAACTGGTGGTGTAGACACGTCACGTGCTTTGCTGAAGGGCCGCTGGGCGGTTCTGGGTTGTGAAAGTTAAGTATTAGTATTTAGTTATATTTTGATTGTTATTAACGTTAGCCAGTGTTTACTTAATATTTGGCTCTTTGTTATTATTATGGTTAATTGCTGCTCCCCTATAGCTAATACTTTCAATACCAGTTAAATATGTATTTAAGCTTATATTTTAAAAGATGTGCTGTCGTGGAGTTTCTTTGCCCTTTCTTCTCCACGACTATAGCACCTTGCGAAACGGGTAGTAGAGTCATTTTTATAATAAATGGATCTATACTGAACAACACAATAAAATACAGATAGATCCATGATGACAATAAAATAAAGTTTGAACATTACCGATGAAATAAATAGTTGAATATCGGTATTCCCTGGTTTTACTTTTTCATCCTGCTCGGCTATAATAGTTTTGCCCATATATTTAACTTTTATTTCTACCCCACGCCAATACGCGCATGCTAGCCTAGGTCTTCAACTATACTCAAGCAAAAAATCATGTCAATCCGTGGCTCTCTTTCAGCTTCATTGAAGGACAAACCAACAAACAAACACACTTTCGCATTTATAATATAATTAAGATTAAGCAATTGAACACCGTGAAACCTGCACCCCTGATAGTTCTTCATAATGTTCTCAATGTTGTGTGAAGTCAGTGAGTCTGAGAATTTGCAGTGGGCTAGCATAGTGGACTACGGCCTATAACCCTTCTCTGAGAGGAGCCCTGCGCTCAGTAGTGAGCCATTGATGGGTTGCTGATGATAATGATGATGATGAGATCAGAGAGCTTTTGCTGCGTTGCTGCTTGATTGAAGGACAAACCAACAAACATCAACAACTTTGCTGGAATACTTCACTAGCTTCATACGCGTGGGTTGCCTCTTAGGGATCACTTAATTAATGATAAGGTCGCCATTGCACCAATCACTTAATTTCTTCTGTTTGTTTGTATGTAATGTTTGTTTTTAAGTTAAGTTAAGCTAATTAAGTTTAAGTTAAGTTAATTAAGTTTAAGTTAAGTTAATTAAGTTTTCTACTTCTACTTAATATTCCTACGTAAAGTTCTATAATTCAGCACATTACTTGGTAATTGTATAATAACACATAAAAGTATCTACACCTCCCATTTGCGGTTCTATACAGTTGCAGCTGCTGATATAAATTGTTCGAATACATGAACATCATTATGTGGTGTGAATGTCCTAAAGGTAGGACAGAGACCTTTCACCCCAGAAAAAGAATTCCTAAGCATTTTCGTAGGTTTATATATTTTATTAAATTATGCCCTCGACTTCGTCCGCGTGGATTAAGGTTTTTGATTCCCGTCAGTGATCAGTGATCACAAATGAGACCTGTGTTTTGGCTCAACCACATTTAACAGCGGTGGTATTCTCTAAAATTTAATATAAAAAATCTTTTAAAAAAACCGAATTCAAACACCCGCGCCATTACAAAGTATATAATTTATTGCTGATTTTTTAAAAAACGCTCGACTGAATTCGATGAAATTTATATGGGACCACCTGAGAAGTATATCCTTTCAAACAAAATCCAAATCGGTTCAGGCATCTTCCTCACGATGTTTTCCTTCACCGTTGAAGCAAGTAATATTTAATTGCTTAAACGCACTTGACTCCGAAAGTGAGAGGTGCGTACCCGGGATCAAACCTGCGACCCCCGAATAGGAGACCACAGTCCTAACCACTAGGCTATCACTGCTTCTCTTATCCTATACAGATATAATATAGAGTAGATAGAGTGCTGTTTTATAGATACACAAGCTTATGTCCGCGATTTCGTCCGCGTGAATTACAAAAACTTCAAACCCCTATTTTACCTTCTTAGGGGTTGAATTTTCAAAATTCCTTTCTTAGCGGATGTCTACGTCGTAATAGCTATTTGCATGCCTTTCAGTCCGATTCGTCCAGTGGTTTTAGTTGTGCGTTGATAAATCAGTCAGTCAGTCAGTCAGTCACCTTTTCCTTTAAGGTTTATATTTAAATACGATGTTTACCTCGGACCAAGTCACGAGCATCTGCTAGTGTTTTTTGTTTTGTATGCAGATGCACTTTCGTAGCACCTGCCAATCTCTGCGCGCGCAGGTGGACGCAATGTTTACGTTTTTTACACATAACGTAAAGGGATGGCGGCCATCTTTAAACTATTAATGACCTACGACTATAGTAATATTGTAATGCGCATTGACTATTATAGAATGTTATTAAGCCCCCTTTTTTATTAAATGGTATAAATTGGTACTTCTTTATCTTGAAATAGGTTGGGCAGCTGTTGTTTTTTTTTTACTTATTATCCATACACGACATATTTCATACGAATGCTTATACAGATAACCAATAAATATGTTACCCTAATGGTTTATTAAACGATTTAAAAAAATCGGCCAAGTGCGAGTCGGGCCTCGCTCTTTTAGGGTTCCGTTAAAAAAATTAAATTAAAAAATTTCCATCTACCCACCTACCCATTTTAATTTAATTTTTTTAATTAAATTTAATTTTTATTATTTGTTGTTATAGCGGCAATAGAAATACATAATATGTGAAAATTTCATCTGTCTATCTATTACGGTTTACGAGATATAGCCCTCTGACGGACGGACGGACGGACAGCGTAGGCTTAGTAATAGGGTCCCGTTGGTACCCTTTGGGTACGGAACCCTAAAAAGGAGGAGGTTATCAATTCGTCGGAATCTTTTCTTTTTTTAATGTAAGTTCACCGATTACTCGAAGACGCCTGAACCGATTTGAAAAATTATTCTTTTGAAAGTGTAGATATACTTCCCAGGTGGTCCCATATAAATTTCATCGAAATCGATCGAGCGGTTTTTAAAATATCAACAATAAATTATATATTTTGTGTAGTGGCGCAGGAGTTAGAAGCCGGTTTTTTAAAAATAATTTTTATATTAAAATATAATACCATTTCAAGTTTTAACCGCTGAACTGATCTTGATGTGAGCATTCGGAATTCGGACGCAAAACATTTTTAATCAGATGACATCAGACGAGTCGCAGGGAGCCGCTAGATACAAGCGGTGCAAGACAGCGACATGTGTTAGTCCATGCAAGAGACCTTTCACTACATTCCTACAGTGGAAGTGAATTAGTTGATGATGAAGAAGAAGAGTGTACTTACATACTTTTAATCCGGGAAAATCAAATAATTAAAAAAACTGTTAATATAAATAAAAGAAGAAAAGATCTGTGGAAGTCCATGCAAGAATCTGTGGAAGTTCAACAATAGACCTTAGGTTAACCAATAGGTTAATGAACCGTCTTAACATGAATTGAATTGTAGTACGTTTTTTTTTTGGAACTTCCCCTCATTGCAGAAATATTATATTCTATTCTAACAAAGATGCATGGGTTAAATCGGCTTGGCACCCAGCTGCTCACAAGATAGTATAATAAACTTATTACAATGTAAATAGCTACTTATTAATATTGTAAAATGATTATTTTGAAAAGAGCAACTGCTGAGTTTCTTGCCGGCTCTTCTCAGCAGAATCCGCTTTTCGAACCGGTGGTAGACTCATGACGTGTCATAAGAGCCACAGGTTGGCCTACGTGAAATAAATAATTTTGATTTTTTTTTTGAAGAAGAAGATTGAAGAGAATCTCACCTGTTCACATTTTAGCCACAGTATGATGGTGGCACCGGGCCGCCTTAACAGCCCTTCGCTGATCTTCTGCTCCATCAGAATCTCGCTGTGCCGCCGCCCAGTTTTGAGCCACACTTCTATTGCTCTGTAACAAGTTAGAACAGCTTATGATTAGTCTAGATCAGGGATTCCCAAACTATTTTGGGCAAGCGACCCCTTTTCCAAAATGAACTGATACCTCAGACCCCCATAGCCAAATTACTTTCAAAGCCCTATCTCAAGTTTTTTTTTCCTATTGATATTAAATACTTACCAATTTTTGGACAAGAGACCCCTTTTCCAAAATGAACTGATTCTCAGACCCCTATAGCCAAAATACTTTCAAAGCCCTATCTCAAGTTTTTTTTTCCTATTGTTATTAAATGCTTACCAATTTAAAAACTTAGCGGTTGGTTAAGTGAGTAACTTGTCATCATTTTCCAACAAAATTAAATAAATATACTTACATAAAATTAAATAACTATCAAGTGTACCTAATTAATAATTATTATTACAAATTACGTAAAAAGTACAACAATGATACATTCCTACTAAAATATTAGTCATTCTTATAACAAGTTGGTATACTTAATATATAACACAACTTATACAGTATCTTGAAAGTTTCAAATAAGAACTTGTGTTAATTAATAGGGGTCGATTTTTAGACCTCGTCGACCCCCAAAATCAGTTTTCGTTTATGTCGACCCCTAGGAAACCGATTTCGACCCGAAGGGGTCGATATCGACCACTTTGGGAATCCCTGGTCTAGATCATATTATGTGTTATTTTAAAGCCTTAATAGTATAGCGGTCAGGGTAGCAGACCGAAATATTTATGATGGCTCAAATCTCGTCCGTTTTTGATTGATGATTTTCGTGCATAATCCTAGCACAAGCTTTATGCTTAGTTGGAGGGGAAAAGGGAATATAGGCATGTTCAGCATTGCTATATTATAATATGTATGTATATTTATTTCCAAAAAAATTGGTTGTCTGTAAATTCGGTTTATAGACGATAGTTTAACGTGATAACGACATAAAGAAACATTGATGAAAAATTGTATACCTACCTAATTTTATGAATTGAATTGAATTATTATCACTGAATGATCATTATTTTGTGTAATACAAAGAAGGAGTTAATTCAAAATTACAATTTTCTCTAGTCACACTCACAAGCCAACGCTTGGGCCGATCGTGCCTCTCTAGCGCTTGTTCCGCGCTCTCGCTTGCACGCGCAGGATCAGGCGGAACGTGACACTTTTTCGTGCGTGCCGCGCGTGTTCATCGATTTATAAGATGTTATCACGTCAAAATGTATGGTAAATTATATGCTACACTCAAGCCGGCATTCGCACTAATCTATCTATAATAATGCAAGCCTGAGAGTTTTCCATAACGTTCTCGAAGGTTTGTGGTCTGCCAATCTGCACCTGGCCAGCGTGGTCTGGTAGACTATGGCCTAGCCCTGCTCATTCTGAGAGACCTTTGCCCAGTATAGCGCCGGCGAAATGATAGGTTGAGTTGAATAAATGAATTAGAATAGAACAGCTGAAAACACTTCAGTGTTTTCAGTTAAATTACTTTATTCTATGCTATTCATAGCATCATCATCATTATCAACCTTTAGATGGCCACTGCTGGACATAGGTCTCCTGCATGGACCTCGGCTTATTAGCCTGAATCTAGCGGCTCCCTGCGACTCGTTTGATGTCGTCGGTCCACCTAGTGGGGGGTCTGCCAACACTGCGCTTACCGGTGCGGAGTCGCCACTCCAGCACCTTGGGACCCCAACGACCATCAGCTCTTCGATCCACTTCAGTTTCGCGACTCGCTGAGCTATGTCGGTGACTTTGGTTCTCCTGCGGATCTCTTCATTTCTGATTTGATCTCGCAGGGATACCCCAAGCATAGCTCTCTCCATCACTCGCTGAGTGACCCTGATACAATAAAATAATTCTATGCTAGTCAGTATTTCTACTTTATTTGTGTCTAAGTGATGTCTGATAATGATGAGTATTTGAATACTAGTATTCAAATCGATGCCTTAACATGGGTAGCATAAGTATGTCACGCACTCTTTAAACATTTCTGTGGTGGTGTCGTGTGATGCGGGTTGTTACGTTCCCTCAAATATGGTTGAGCGAAGCAATGGCTGGATCATGCGTCATGCTCGTGAACGGGTTTCACCGGCGGGAATGGGGCTACTTTCTGTCTGCCCGTCTTAAGGGCAGGATCTCCGGGCGCAGTAGGCATTTAGAGCAGGACTGCCGCAGTCGTCATTCGCGCACGTGCCCAGCCTTGATACTCGCAACTGCCACCATTTTCTTGTGAAAATAAGCCAGTTGCGCCCGCGTTCGCGGAGTTGATCGCCCATTCCCCAGCATGCCCGGTCCCACGAGCCCGTGATAGACCGAGTGGCAGCGCGTCGACTGCTCCGTGAGCACTCCGCATCTTTTTGTGCCTCAGCATGAAGCCGAGAGGCCCCTCCCAGGGCCAATCGCAACCACCGCGCGACCCCCGAAGACCCAGGACCGCAGAAGCTGGACCGAGTCAACAGGGGTACACCGGTGCCTCCGCGCCCCGTGCCGCAGCGCGTGACGTCAGCACAGCCGTGCTAGACTCCGCCGCCCGCACCACTCGCGCCTCGTCCTCCCGCCCGCGCCCCGCTGCGCGCCCCGCGGAAGACCCAGCGCGTACCGATCCGCCGCTCGCGCTCGCGCACCGCGCGCCCCGCGCGCCCGCGTCTGCCGCCCGCGCGCCCGTCGCCGCGCCTACCCCGTACGCGTCCGCCGTCGTTTACGGCCCCACGCGCGCAGCAACTTCGTATGCTGCCGCCCAGCCTGCAACCCGCGCACAGCCCGCTGCTGCGCTAGCTGTGTGTGCGGCCAGCGCCCCGTATGGCGTCGCGCAAGCGTCATCCGCGCATGTCGCACCGTCCGCCGGTGCGCGCGCGATCGCCGCCGCGCCAGTGCCACGCTCCATGCCACTTTTGGAAGACGAGGAGTTCCAACTCCCGGAACTTTCGCCTGACGAAGAGCAGCTGTTAGCACAGCTAACACCCGGTTACGTCCGAAGCGTCATCTCCAGCCCGGAGATGGCTGCGAAGATCGCCGAGGCCCCAGCGACGGGGCCTTTGTCAGAGGAAGAGGAGAAGATCCTGGCTCACTTTAAAGCCAGGTACGCTGCACCAGTCCGCAGGCCCCGCACCGACTCAGAAGCGGAGGAAGCCGATGCGGAGTCGAAGCGACTGTGCGCCTACCCCTCGCCTCCGCAGATGGAACCCGAACCTGAGCAGCAGTTTGACCCGGAGTACCAGGAAGAGTTCAGCGACACTCCCGAGTACGATATGCCCCAGGCTGAGACGCGCTCGTACGCTGACTCAGCCCGCTCAAGCCCGACGCCAAGAGCCACTGCTGCAGCCCCTCCCGACGGACCAGCGCCTACAACCGCCGGCACGAAAAGAGGTAAGATGAGGTATCCTCCCCTCATCGTCGAGCGCTTACCGAACTGGGCTCATCACTTTAGAGCCCTAAAGACCGCCCTCGGCCGAGCGCCGAACGCCCGCCCCTTCGGGAAAGGGGTAAAATTCTCACCACAAGAGGACCACGAATACCGCGTTATTCAACGCTATCTCGTTGATCTAGAGAAATCAGAGAATATTTCGTGGTTCTCTTACTCGCTGCCAGCTGAGCGCAGCCTGAAAGTTGCTATCCGCGGTCTTCCGGCCGACACTGATCCTGAAGAGCTGATGCAGGACCTGCGCGACCAGGGGTTCGCGCCAGAGTACGCTCGGCAGATCAGGGCAAGGAGGGGCAGACCGGGCTGCATCTTCCTAGCCATCCTCAAAAGAACGCCCGAGCTGACGCCCGCAATTTACGACGTCAAGGAGATCTTATGTATGCCAGGCGTGACAGTGGAGTCCTGGAGAGGGAAAAAGGGCCCCTCCCAGTGTCACCGCTGTCAAAAATCCACTCCTCCCACAACTGCCACCGTAAACTTGCTTGTGTGCGCTGTGGAGAGGAGCACAGCGCGTACGAGTGCCCCAGGCCCCTCACTGAACCCGCCACTTGCGCCAATTGTGGAGGACCGCATCCGGCCAACTACACGTCCTGCCAGGCATTCCGGAACGAGGCCCGGAACAAAAGGGCAGGAACGATTGCCTCGACGGCCCCGGCCGCACGAAGGTCGACGCAGGAGACCAGGACCGCCGAACCGCAAGACACAACCTCGCAGGGCTCCAATATAAGGACCCCTGCGAACGATCCGGGAACCCGCACCTCTGGACCCACAAAGAGGAGGAGGCGCCCCAGGGGCATGAAAAAGAGGAAGTCGGGCAAAAAGGGGCCTGAACCTGCTCCAGCCCCCCAGCCGACTCAACCAACAGCCCCAGCTACCAGCACCCGCGTAGCTCCCGGCGACAACAAGGTCGTGACAGCCGTCATAGAAGTCCTGCTGCAGATCATGCAGGCCGTGCGGGACGGCAGGGACTTTGACCCCAGCATCCTCGGCGGTATTGCGAAGCTCGCTTCCTCGTGAGTGCGCGAACCGCCGGGGGACCTAAACAACTTCCAAGGCTATCTGCTCACATTCGTCCGCTGGTCGCTTCTGCTGGGCCTCCCTATGGGTCTCACCCGGTAGGGCTTGACCGCGAGTGAGCGATAGCCTAACTCCCTGTATAGGTCCACTCCGACCGACCCAAAGTCCCTGCCGTATTGACGACAGGCGGAAGATCCCGCATGCAGGGGGCTACGCCCCGAATCATGCCTCACCCGCGCCCTTGCGGGCGCGAGTGACTACCACGTTAGGCATCTAGAGCAACCTCAGTCCCCGCGCGGTGAGGTGCGCGTAGGCGCTTTTCAAATGAACTCACTCACCCTAAATTTTACATCATAGATTAAATAACTTTATTGTACCTAACAGTACAGGGACACTTGTAAGTTTTAGAAACATTTATTTTATTTTTTATTCATACATTTATATTATATAAGTGTGATTGTTATTTTGCATATTACGTACATAGGTACATTTACCTACTTATTTTTTTTTGTTTTTTTTTTGTTATTTCTTTCGAACTCGATATCTGGGGTTCCCTGTACTTATAAAATACGTAACCGTTGCCAAAATGTCGGCCATTTTCTCTTTTTTAGGGTTCCGTACCCAAAGGGTACCAACGGGACCCTATTACTAAGCCTACACTGTCCGTCCGTCCGTCCGTCCGTCTGTCAGCGGGCTGTATCTCGTAAACCGTAATAGATAGACAGATGAAATTTTCACATATTATGTATTTCTATTGCCGCTATAACAACAAATAATAAAAATTAAATTAAATTAAAAAAATTAAATTAAAATATTTCCATGGGTACATGGAAATATTTTTATTTAATTTTTTTATCGGAACCCTAAAAGAGCGAGGCCCGACTCGCACTTGGCCGATTTTTTGTTATTGGGCCGATTTCTTTCAAAATCCATATCTGGGGATCCTTGTACTAATAAAAGCGGTAACCATCGTCAAAATTAGAAAAAGTGGTGGCCATATTCTTTTTTCTTGTTATAGGACCGATTTCTTTCAAAATCGATATCTGAGGATCCCCGTGCTCATAGCAGTGGTAACCAATGTCAAAATTAGAAAAAGGGAAAAGTTTTTCCCTAACCTATTTGGGACGAAGTTCCTTAGACATTTTTTTGTTATTGGACCGATTTCTTTCAAACTCGATATCTGGGGTTCCCTGTACTTATAAAATAGATAACCGTTGCCAAAATGTCGGCCATTTTCTTTTTTTGTCATTGGACCGATTTCTTTCAAAATTGATATCTGGGATTCCCAGTGCTAATAAAAAAGGTAACCATCGTCAAAATAAGGAAAAGTGGTGGCCATTTTTTTTCTTGTTATTATAATTAGGTATGCTTTTGTGGAACTCATTGTGGAAACACTGCATACATAGCATAGTATCTTTTGAATTATAAACTTGTTTTGAAAAGAGCAACCGCCGAGTTTCTTGTTGGTTCTTCTCGGCAGGAAGGGCATTCCGTTCTGAACCAGTGGTAGACTCATCGACGATTCAAAAGCACTTGTAAAAAAGTTTATTTGAATAAAAAACATTTCTATTCTATTCTAATTATACATTATTTAGCTACGTGCTTTTTTATTAATGGATCATAAAATTCCTCTTAATATCAACATTTTTAATAGACTCCTCTGTTTCAAAAATGACTTATCTTCTAATTTGCAAGCGTAGCATGTGCTAAATCTAATGTACGAGTAGGTGGGTACTTACTTCGTTTAATGGGTTCTTTGTAATTCTTAAAGTGCAGTTAACTAAATCCCTGAAGCATAAATTAAAAGATTTCTAGACAGTTATTTCTCTGGCCGCGAACACCTACAACTCTATACGATATCGTGATTGGTGATGTATATATACGTTTATTATTATTATATACGATTAAGTATATTATTTATATACTATTTATTTATTTAGTAAAGATATCACGAGTACGTGACTAAATTATTATCAGATATTCCAAGAATAACTATATTCACGTATCACCAGAGCCAAATCTGGAATTTCAATCGCTACTAGTACGTAGTACTATTATATATTCTGTGCTACTAGTGTGAATCATTACTATAATTATTGTTATAGTAATGATACACACTAGTAAACTCTTAACTCCTGATATTATTACTCGAGAATAAGAAAGTTTCGTTTAAATCGGGGTTTAATGTAAGTCAATTCATCTTCTTCCTAGCGTTTGTCCCGGCATACGCCAGGGTCCGCTTTCCTGCTAAGTTTCTTCCACTTTGCACGATATATCCTTGTACTTTCCATTTTTATTTGGTTGGTTAGCTCTTTGTTCTCAGCGACTATCGTCTGACCTGAAAAACCCCAGATGGGGAAAAGCTGGTTCGCCATTGACTCGTTCGTTGATTTGCAGGGTGTACCACGGGCAGGTGAGGCTGACTTGGGTCCCGAAGATGTTAATGGGCCCCCGTACACCCCATTACTTTAATAAGTTAATTAAACGCAGTTAAATAACAATAAAGTCGACCAGCCCACAAACATTGCAAAGGCGGAGAAATCAATCATAGAAAACTCAAAGAAAGCATAACCTCTCTGTTATGACTCGATGAATATAATATTATGGTTATTTCAAAATAGATGCGACTCCATAATATAGTGATCCGCACAGTTGGTTGTAAGAATGCGCGGTCACTATTTTACGAGGCCTCTATAATAAATCAATAACTAAAGAGTTATAAAAAGAGTTATAAAAGAAAAAAGTTACACGCTTAAGAGACGACAGTGGTCGCGTAAAAAGTTCAAAATTCGGGGCGAAATCACAAATACAAATTAAATGTTTACTATGTCACATATTAAACACATAACACTATGCTCAGTAGACACTAGTTAAGTTAGTGGTAGTAGTAGATTTGTACTCATTTATATGCATTATTTGTTTTTATTGTGTGTTTGACCAATAAATAAACGTTATTGTATTCTATTATATATGGTGGAAAATTGGAGATCAATCTCTAATTAAACACGCGTTTGAAACCGACTGAAAATTCAAGTCTCTAGTGACTTTACAATCACTTCAGAGAGCAGGCTGTACTATAAAGAAGCCAGACAGAAACACAATTTACACTCTATAGTTAATGGATATTATTCTAAGAATAAATCCATCGTTAGAAAATTCAGCATAAGGCTGCTTTTCAGTAGTTTTTTACCCTCTTCTAAATGAGAGTTCCTAACTTGTGGTAGAGTAACATACTGGTAGTGACGAAAAGTCAAACATGAGTTTTATAAGCTAGGATTTACTTCATGACTTCCCCATTATTCGTAATAATGGTCCGGTAATTTGGCAGATACTGAAGTGGAAATGGGCGGGGCACATAGTTCGAAGAACTGATGGTCGTTGGGGTCCCAAGGTGCTGGAGTGGCGACCCCGCACCGGGAAGCGCAGTGTTGGCAGACCCCCCACCAGGTGGACCGACGACATCAAGCGAGTCGCAGGGAGCCGCTGGATTCAGGCGGCGCAAGACCGAGGCCTGTGGAAGTCCATGCAAGAGACCTTTGTCCTGCAGTGGACAAGAAGTGAAGACAAGAAGAAGAATTTGGCAGCAGGACCGCTGCACTATTTCGTATCGCTTCTCCACCTATAAGAGAGGGGCGGTGTTGCTATATGTAAAAACCTAATGGTTAATAGACGTGTGTCTAGTGCCAGACAGTAATATAAAAAAACCATAAGCAACAGGTGCGGGTCGACAACCTCGGTTACATCGCGGCGGGAAAAAATGGCAGCTCAAAATCTTGTTAGGTTAAGATTCGGTCGATGAATTCCCATATTATGATTCGTTTTTAGTAATGGACTTGTTAATTTTCTTGAATGGATTGTAAGTGTGATTATGGAAGCATATTTCAAGCGATTTGATGTTTCTGGGAATCGAATTTTTTGCGTTCAACGCATTGAGTGGAATTGTAAGTATTTAGCGTTGAATATTCTCTCTCATACTTTTTTTATTCAAAAATTTGAGCACCTCTTACTTTAATATTATTCCATTCTTAAATATAATGAACCTACTTCAGTGGTATACTCGCAAGCGCGTGTAAGTATGCAAGTACCTATCCAGAGATAATAATATATATTTTTTTTATTCGATGACAAGCTAGTCCTTGACTGCGATCTCACCTGATGGTAAGTGACGATGCAGTCTAAGATGGTAGCGGGCTAACTTGGAAGGGGTATGACAGTGAACATTCAACCCATACACCCTTAACTGGTTTCTACACGCCATCGTGCCGGAACGCTAAATCGCTTGGCGGCACGTCTTTGTCGGTAGGGTGGTAACTAGCTACGGCCAAAGCCTCCCACCAGACCAGACCAGAGACAATTCAGAAATTATAAATTCCCAAATTGACCCCGCCGGGAATCGAACCCGAGACCTCCCAGTTATAAGACAACAGCATTCACCACTGAGCCAGGGAGTTCGAAATATTATATTGAATACCTATATATATTTTTATGTTATGAAATGAATTAATGGCTTACAGTAAAGTGTATTCATTCATTCAGTCCTTTGAGAATGACTAAGGTGAGATCTAATAGGGATCCCCTGCCTCACTATGGGAAGTCCTGAGCGACCTGATAGACTTCTGGGGTTAGCTTGGATGGCATGCGTGACGATTCTAACGAGGAATGACGGTACTTCACGAAAAGCAGACGAAGCCGACTGAATGCGAAAAGCTGTCAGGAATTAAGATAATCTACCTACTTCATAACACCGAAGATATACTTCTTCTTCTTTATCAACCTATAGACGTCCACTGCTGGACAAAGGTCTCCTGCATGGACTTCCACAGGCTTCGGTCTTGCGCCGCTTGAATCCAGCGGCTCCCTGCGACTCGTTTGATGTCGTGGGTCCACCTGGTGGAGGGCCTGCTAACACTGCGTTTCCCGGTGCGGGGTCGCCACTCCAACACCTTGGGACCCCAACGACCATCAGCTCTTCGAACTATGTGAAGATATACTTTTTTTTTAATCTTAATTTTTTAGGGGACTTTCGTCCGACACGGACACGCCAGCCCCATCGTAACCTAACTTATAATAATGATTCTGGTGGAATGTAACAGAAACAACTGAAGAAAAATTCACTGCCTGTGCAGATATTATATCAACAATTGATTTAAAGCCTTCTGTCGGAGGAAGACAGAGGAGGCTTGTGAAAGCACCTACGTCATGTCTATTGATGTTATACCTCTGCACAAGCAGTTCCCGCTGTACGCTATATCTGCTACACTCCACCAGTACGTGCTGGACATCATCCATCGTACCGCAAATATCTCAATTAGGAGATTCAACTTTTTTCATAAGAAAGGCAAACTTCTTCGATGGATAATGTCCAGAACGTAACCTATAAGCTAATATAAAATATCTTCTACTTAACATAATATTAACGCACCAGGGGAACCGAGGAGGCTGACATTGGATAGTTTTATACCAAATTAAAACGCGCCAATCGACTAGTCTATATAACAAAAAATTTGAGTGTCGTGGAACACTCGGTTGGAACGAAGTTCCTTCTAATACTAAATAAATAATAAAAATAAATAAAATAAAAAATAATAATCTGAAGTCAGGATTCGAACCCCCGACGCCGACCCGATAGTTCCACTCCTTTATTCAACCGCTACGATACCAAAGTTATGATGCTACGTGTATTATAAACGAACTCAACAATTATTGTCCTAACGGAAAATTCTTGCACTTTTTTCCGACTAGCCTCCATCCGCCAAACCGTCCGAAGTATCCGAACAGGAACTTCGTTCCAAAAACCGACCCGCCGCGCGCGCCGCCGTTTTGATTTTTGTATACTTCATGCGCGGTCTTAAACGACGACACTCCAAATTGAATTCACAATGTGGCATGTTATAAATCTGATTCCAGCCTAACATCTACAAAGCTTTATACATATTAAATAAGCTTTTTAAAAGACATAATATGTCCGTTTGATAGACAGATGCTAGGAGCCCACTGACAAGACAGCCGGTAGTTGCTATTCATTAGACTCTGCCGCTTCTCATGGGAACTCAGAAGCCCTCATTAATTTGTTTCCCTTGTTTGTGAGCTTTCTCACAATTATTATCATCACCCACCTCGATTGAAACCAATCGCCGAGCGGTTGTTGTGATTGCGAGTTGCAAACTATTCAGTAGATATATTTTGACGACCTCCCTGGCTCAGTGGTGAGCGGCATTGGCTTATAACTGGGAGGTCTCAGGTTCGATTCCCGGCGGGGTCAATTTGGGAATTTATAATTTCTGAATTGTCTCTGGTCTGGTCTGGTGGGACGCTTTGGCCGTGGCTAGTTACCACCCTACCGTCAGAGACGTACCGCCAAGCGATTTAGCGTTCCGGCACGATGGCGTGTAGAAACCAATTAGGGGTATGTGTTGAATGTTCACTGCCATACCCCTTCCAAGTTAGCCCGCTACCTTCTTAGACTGCATCGTCATTTACCATCAGGTGAGATCGTCGATCGAGATCTTAATGGATACCACAAGTTTGAAAAATAGAGAAGCAGGCAAATTGTTTCTCCGAGCGTACAAATAATGAAATAATGAAGGAGTGACGTAACCGTGACAAAGGAGCGGATGCGCACAGTTTCTGAGATTAAGAAAAAATGCATACGAAATACGTTACGGTATTAACAATTTATTAATTTAATTATTCTGTATCAGAACTTACGGATCCGAGACATTACCGCTAACTATAGGTCTCATAAGAAGGCTCAGGGTTACTCAGCGAGCGATGGAGAAAGTTATGCTCAGAGTTTCCCTACGAGATCAAATCAGAAATGAGGAGATCCGTAGGAGAACCAAAGCCAACGACATAGCTCGGCGAGTCGCGAAACTGAAGTGGAAATGGGCGGGACAAATAGTTCGAAGAGCTGATGGTCGTTGGGGTCCCAAGGTGCTGGAGTGGCGACCCCGCACCGGGAAGCGCAGTGTTGCCCCCACTAGGTGGACCGACGACATCAAAGGAGTCGCAGGGTGCCACTGGTTTCAGGCGGCGCAAGACCGAGGCCTGTGGAAGTCCATGCAAGAGACCTTTGTCCAGAACGTTGGAGTTCGAGTCGCCGCGACACTACTTGGCTTGTATGCACTTGTATCATACGACGTGTCAAATAACCAGTATTTCGCGGCGATACGTGACATGTGACAACATTGAGATCAATAAAAAAAAGGAAATCATTGGATAGGTTTTTTTTATTCGATGACAAGCTAGTCCTTGACTGCGATCTCACCTGATGGTAAGTGACGATGCAGTCTAAGATGGTAGCTGGCTAACTTGGAAGGGGTGTGGCAGTGAACATTAACCCATACCCCTAATTGGTTTCTACACGTCATCGCGCCGGAACGCTAAATGGCTTGGCGGCACGAACTTTGACGGTAGGGTGGTAACTAGCCACGGCCAAAGCCTCCCACCAGACACAAAGCCTCCCACCAGACCCAAAGCCTCCCACCAGACCCAAAGCCTCCCACCAGACAAATATACATTAGACCATCAAAGTGCAAGGCATGAAATTACCGTATGATTAAAAGCGTTACCAATAAATGGACGTGTAACGTCTTGCCAATATGAGCTGGTGGCTGATGGGACAATTAGTCCGTCCCTTTCGTCCCCGGGGCGAGACGCGAGCACATGTCTCGTGGATTGATTAAGACAGGAAGCCGTTCATTAAGCAGCCACCGGGTGACTTCACGAACACAGACTCGAGGAAAAAGGTAGAGAGTAAACAGGTTATTAAATGAAGCAGTAGCGCTATTCAGTAAAATACAAACTCACTTCGATCTGTGATTACCTTATGGAAAAATTTTAATTGTATTGTTGTAAGTATATTATTTTTTTGACATTTATTGAATTTTTTTGACATATAATAATAACATTCCTATATTTGTACACCACACTTTAGTAGGATATGCGCATTCTAAATTGTATATTATAACATCTTGACTGTACCAAATTCACAAATTAATAAATGAATTATGAATTATGAAAGCAAAGATAATTCCGCAATCACGGAATAGGTAAAGAAAGCTAGAACGCTGATGACACTTGTCCTGAATCCTGATACAAAATAGGAGTGGATGCCTATCCGTTCTCTATCATCTTATTCTTTGTTAAAAATTATGTCGAACTTATGCCCGCGACTTCATCCACGTGGATTTAGTTTTTAAAATCCCTCGGAAGCTCTTTAATCTTCCGGGATAAAAAGTGCCTGATAAAAAGTCTATATCACTCTCGGTCCCCAACTATACCCATGCAAAAAATCACGTCGATCCGTAGCTCTGTTGCGGCGTGATTGAAGGACAAACCAACAAAAAAATACACTTTCGCGTTTATAATATAAGTAGATATGCTTATCCCTTTGACGTTATTGACTAGTGAGTTCGCTTTCGAAGCGAGATTTACTTTAATGAATACCACTGCTGATTTTGATAAAAGTCAATTGTATTGCAAAACGCTCTATTTAAGTGGGTGACACATTCTTAAATAGCATTTGCTGTAATTGCTATAAGCTGGTTGATCAATAATTACTATAGTTTCAAATGTGATTAGCTGTATTTAATAGCATTCTAGCTGCAGTCATGCAATTTAGCCAATAACGAAAAAATAACGACCAATCAGAGGTCGTTGTGATTGTCACATGGATTGTGTTAGAGGATGTTGGAGTTCTATGAAAGAATTTATAGTTACAATTAAGGGAAAGGGAATATTTCCCACAAACAATAAAATAACACTTAACTTGCCGGTTACAAACCAAAACTGTTACCAACCCGGTAAGTTAAGCCGAGTTAAGTTGGCACCTAGCGACGATGTCGGCACATTCAAGACGTAGGTTTGTAGAATGTTCATGTGCTAGTGTACAACCGCTTGGCATGATGCAAAGAAGTGCCATATTAGCTTAACTTATACTTACTACTAGTAGTAGGTACTTGTTTGCCTTTAGCGCATTGATTGCACCACAAAGTTATATCGCGCGCACCACTGCACTAAAAAGCACGAAAAACCGTTGTTGGTCCGTCTATTTTTTTCTCTCAGTCTAAGTTTGCGACGAAACCAATTGTATAGTAATATATCGCTTGATAACTTCATCAACGAACATTCTCATGCTCAATTAAACTTCTAATGTAATACGCGAACATAAATTATTCCTTGTTAATGTGAATTTGTTACCACGTCAAACAAGATTTGTTCAAGGTGACGGATGTCGAACTGAATTTGTTCAAACGAACCCTTGTGATGACGGAACAAGCTCACTCCTCACTCGCTGAGTCTTTTTCTTTTTCTTTATCAACCGATAGATGTGTACTGCTGGATGAAGGTACCCTGCATGGACTTCCACAGGGCTCGGTCTTGCGCCGCTATATCCAGCGGCTCCCTGCGACTCGTCTGATGTCATCGATCCACTTAGTGGACCTCCTTAAGAGCTTGTTTAGAATCAGTTAGGGCAGTTAAAGACTGGCGTATTTTCGTCTCGTATATTTTATGCTCGTCTTTTGCCACACATTTATTAAAAAGGTAATTACATTGTCGATGGGTCGAAGTGGACAATGGTGTAGGTAACCTGTTGCTATCCGGAAACTACCTGTTCTTTAGTACGAGTAGCACGATGGGTTATAGAGACATTATTGCGTTGTCATGCTTATGAAGAAAATATCTGGAGAGTTATTTCAGATTTCATTAGGAAAGTGTTTACTTTAATATTTTCGCCTAGTGGGCGTTTAATCAAAAAACTGCAATGCAGGGAATATTAGCCCAATCCAAGTTAACTCGCTACTATTTTAGACTGCATCGTCACTTACCATTAGGTGAGATCGCAGCCAAGGGCTACCTTGTCAGAAATAAAAAAATAACGAAAAATTTTTTTTCGGGGAAAGAAAATTAAGTCATCAACCACCATTATACTTATTAAATATTTTCTCTTATTGTACATAATAATATTATGTAGTAGATGTAGGTATGGTAGATCATACTAATATTATAAATAAGAAAGTGTGTTTGTTGGTTTGTCCTTTAATCACGCTGCAAAAAAGCTACGGATCGACGTGATTTTTGCATGGGTATAGTTGAGGTCCTGGAGAGTGACATAGGCTACTTTTTATCCCGGAAAATCGAAGAGTTCCCAAGGGATTTTAAAAACTAAATCCACGCGGACGAAGTCGCAGGCATCAGCTAGTTGGTTAGTAAATTAAGACCTTTTTTGGAAAATCAATCCCGAATGTTTTCATATATTTTATAGTGACTGGGATTTTTGGGACTCGAATACCTACACATTATTATTACTTTTTCAATGGCTCTAATGTATCTATCATTGCTGCCAAATTAATTAAATACTTGCTATGACACGTCCCAATCAATTATTTTCAACAATAATTATCCATCGTTACATTTAATACCCCTTTCAATAAAAGATTACATTTTATTAATGTGTAAAAAACACATGTTAAAACGTACTTACTGACTATTGAAAATTATAGATCATTAAGTAACAAAAAAAGCTAAAAATGGTCGTTGACCTCACGGCCTACCGTGGACAAAAAAATAATTATTTTAATATCGTAGGTTAGCACTTACAACGTTATACGTCGTACCTGATGAAATTGTTCATCGGTCTTATTTCTGTACAATAAGGTTGTAAGTTGTTAAGAAAATTCGTTATGTGGTTCGTGTTTAGTATGGTTTAAACGGTCACATGTGACGAGTTGTCAAGTCGAGGCAGGGGATAATTGATGATCTGTCACAGTCACCTACGGAAGGTACGAGGCGTGGTACCGCGTAATGAATATAACATACTTCATACTTATTGTTAGAGCTCAAACACAGAGTGTTTGACCCTATGAGTCGTTATTTTTTGTTTCATGTGTAATGATGATGTTATTATGAGACAGGTTTTATTTTTTTTAAATAGCACTCACGAACAGTTACGTACCTGAGGTTTTATTTCGCTTTTACTACTTTATTTTATTCGTTTAACGATAGACTACAAGAAATGTTTTATAATGGACAAAAATGTATAATTCTTATAAACTATTTATTTGTATGAAGCAGTGATAGCCTAGTGGTTAGGACTGTGGTCTCCAATTCGGGGGGTCGCAGGTTTGATCCCGGGTACGCACCTGTGACTTTTCGGAGTCAAGTGCGTTAAAGCAATCAAATATCACTTGTTTCAACGGTGAAGGAAAACATCCTGAGGAAACCTGCCCATCTGAAAGTTTTTCATAATGTTCTCAAAGGTATATGTGAAGTCCGCCAATTCGCATTGGGCCAGCGTGGTGGACTATGGCCTATAACTCTTCTCTGAGAGGAGACCTGCGCTCAGTAGTGAGACGTTGATGGGTTATTAAATTATTAATGGAAATGTACTCTTTAGATTTGTATGAATCTAGAAAATCAAGAAGCGCAGCTAGTGAACATTTGGTGAGATTTGTTGGCAATCTTATTTAACCAGTTTTAAATAAGCGGAAAGCTTGTGTTAGGAGTAGCCTAATAAGGCTGATAATCTAAGTATTTACTTTTAATACTTAAGCATGTCATGCACTCTAAACATTTCTGTGGTGGTGTCGTGTGATGCGGGTTGTTACGTTCCCTCAAATATGGTTGAGCGCAACAACGGCGGGGTCATGCGTCATGCTCGTGAACGGGTGCCACCGGCGGGAATGGGGCTACTTTCTGTCCATCTTAATATGTATTGAATTGTAAGTCGGTATGCATTTTTGGAACTTTCCCTCATTTTGGAAACACTGCATACATAGCATAATATTACCTATTGTAAATTTGTTTTGAAAACAGCAACCACCGAGTTTCTTGCTGGTTCTTCTCGGCAGGAAGGGCATTCCGAATCAGTGGTAGACTCATCGACGATTCAAAAGCACTTGTAAAAGTTTATTTGAATAAAAAATATTTCTATTCTATTCTATTCTTAGCTTTCTTATCAGCCTTATAAGCCTACATAAAAATAAAAGCCTTTTAAAAATGTTCACATAACACTAAATACAGTCTACATGTATGTAACTCTCACTTACTATATTCTACACCGTAGGTAGGTAGTTAAAGTTTTAATAATTCAAAATGGAATTTTACGCAAAATAAATTGAGCGTGTCTAACAAAAGGATATAAATTTCCATCCACCTGAGCAGCGAGCCCTACTGAACTTGACCTCGACCTCAACTGTTATAATTAATTATAATATAAATGTATCAAGTTAATTTAGCCGCGAAAAGTATACATTTCGCATTAAGAAAAACCAGTTAAACGGGAAATTATCACTATACATATACATACTTAGTTATCATAGTGTGTGAACAATTTGGCGACTTGGATGTAGGTATACCAGAATTAGTGAATGGAAAATATATTCGAGTGATAAAATTGACGTCTTGAGTGTTGCTGACACTGAGGGTTCCGTAAGGATTTTGTAGACTTTAACGTTTAATTACGTTAGGCTGAATACCTAACGTTTAACTGAGGTATTTTGTTTTGTAATGAAATACAAAAAAAAATCTAATTTGAAATTTGTCTTTTGCCTGCGACTTCGTCCGCTTGCAGTTAGGTTTCACATATTAGTATTTAACTCTCTTAGTCCTCAAATAGGTATACCCATGCAAGAAAATACGTTGATTCGTTGCTCCATTGCTGCATGATTGAAAGATAAACCAAAAAACGAGTGTGCCACACGACAGGTAAAACTTACGAAACGCAACTGGCTATGAGAGAAAGAGAGAAAGAAAATATGTGCTCGCACCTCTCTCTCTTGCCCCTACAGTAATATTCGAAACGTAACTCTCTCTCTTTCTATCTTCACTAACTTATATCTCCCTCCCAACTTCCGTTCGCCTCGCCCGATCATACTTTTCGTAACGCATTCACCAGCTTACTCCCCAAGTCAAGCGTGCGTAAAGAAGTTTTACTACAAAAATAAACACGATTTAATATTTGAAAGGCTTGGAAATCTGTTGCATCGCAATATAAAAAATTGCGTTTAAAGTTTTTTTAACGTAATTTTTTTCTGGCAAGACCGTGAAAGCTTCCAGTTAAATTTGTACATTTGAATTTTTTTTGCTAAGTTAATAGTATAACACAATTAGGTTCAATAAGGTGCCGTGTGCTGACGGCAGATCAGAATACAGTTGTCACCACCCCTCCTCTTCCCGCGGGTGTCGTACGAGGCGACTGAGGGAATATAACGGAGAACGGGCAGCAGCGTCCTCTGTGCTACTACTACCATCTACTGCGATCACCAACCCGTCTGCCCCGCGTGGTGATTATGGGCAAACCCTCCCCTTGGGAGAGGCCTTTAGTCCAGCAGTGGACTGTTATAGGCTATTGATGATGAGGTTCAATAAGTTTCTTTGCGGACTCCTAAAATGTGTCCAGACATTATTAATGGCAGCAATGAGCGACCAATTCAGAGTATTATAATGTTCGGTAATTAATAAACCGGCCGGCCGTGGGGGCGCGCCTAGTATTTTAAAGATTTGTCACCGAAATACAAGAACGGGAACGTTTCCATAACGCTTTTTAAAGCCAATGTATGGTCAGAACCGAATCCTATAAAAAAATTAAGTGGCACTCGGGGACTGCCGCGGTAAAGCTATTGCATAGCGTTTTTTATCAACTTATGCAATTATAATATTTATGCAATATTTTTTTTGCATGATAAAAATTATGCAAAAAAATAATGAAAAAACAAACAAACAAGAAAAGCGCACTGTCACTACTTCGCGAGTGAGATTCGAACCTGCGACATCATACACCATAAGGTAAAGAAAGCGGCCGCTCGCCCACTGCGCCAAACAGACCTACTTGTGAACCTCTAAAATGTTGAACGCTTACTGAGCGACGGTGTTGGGTTTATTTTCGTTACGGAATTTCTTGATTCGGTCGCCGCGCTCAAACTGTTTGTCCTAGTTCAAAGACCGCGATAAAAGCTATGCAATAGCTTAAAACTTCCCGGAAAATTTTATTTATTTATTTATTTAGTACCAGAAAACATAAAGCAATAAAACATAAACATATAAAGGACGCAGACGTGCACAAGGTTAGCTTATTTCTATGGAAGAGATTTCTTCCAGAAGCCCTCGACGATTTCACAACGGAGGCTACATTTTGAGAGTTCTTGTTAGAACATTGAGAAGCAAGCAATATTATAAATGCGAAAGTTTGTTTGTTTGTCAATTAGTTGGTTTATCCTTCAATCACGCTGAAACAGAGCTACGGATCGACTTGAATTTTTGCATTACTATAGTTGAGGAGAATGACATAAGCTTTTGCCCCACTACTTTTCTTCCTTCCTTAAAACTCATCCTCATCATCATCATCGGCACTGAAGCCATGTATGGGCCTTGGTCTGCTCCAGAAGTTTCCTCCATCAGTAATCATCCACAATCGTCCTCCAACTTCGTACACCAATGCGTTTCGCGTCTTGGTTAATTCCACCCCGTCCAACTAACGAAGTTTTCTCTGACCGATACATCTAGAACCATCCGGATGTGACGTCATTCGTGCTTTTTGAGGCCGATGAACATATTTTATTCCAGTCCATTGCAATGTTGCGATTTTAATATACTGGAAAATATTAAGCTAATTCGTTTTCCTTAAAACGACTCGTATGTAATCTATGAAATAGAACTTTGAACCGGACGTCAGTCGTGAAAGCTCGTGTGACGATGGAAACGCGTCAAATTATCGGAAGCACAGCACACATGTGTCGCAGTGTGTGACAACGCACAGGTGGCGTCCATCTTCCATCAGGATTAGTCAGTCTGTGGGTCTTTGGTGCACACACCATTGTTAGAACATAAATGACCCATTTTGGCGTTCCGTATTCTGGATATAAATCCTTACTAATATTATAAATGCGAAAGTGTGTTTGTTTGTTGGTTTGTTGGTTTGTCCTTCAATCACGCCGCAACAGGGTTACGGATCGACGTGATTTTTTGCATGGGTATAGTTGAGAACCTGGAGAGTGATATAGGCTATTTTTATCCCGGAAAATCAAAGAGTTCCCGAGGGATATTAAAAACTAAATCCACGCGGACGAAGTCGTAGGCATCAGCTAGTATAGTAATAAATTGGCTAGAGATCAGTTAAAAATTAAAGTGGATGAAAATGGAAGACTTTAACCACCACTTTACAAACCAAATGTACGAGCACAAAACGTACTTACTATTTATCGCGGAAAATCAAAGTCTGTCTGTGTGTTTGTATAGATTAATATTACAACGGCTGAACGGATTTTGATAGAATTTTTAGCTGAGGATAAGTACCTAACAATACAAGAAGTGATAGATAAATTCCGAATCCACGAAGCGACGACCACGATCGCTAGTCTTGAACACAGTTTAATTTCTGTTAAAGTTAAAAAAAGGGTTGATTAGCCTTTCGTAGCCGGAAAAAAAACAGACCACCCACGCAATGGGAAAAATAAAAAATAAAAAAATATTCAATGTTCGTTTCCTTTATTAACAGAAAGACCTTTTCCTGCCCATGAAATATGCGAGTGAGCATACACCTTTATTACCCCCAGACATGAACATAGAAACAGACCGGATTAACGATATTATCGACTATCGACATTTGCGAGCACCCCACTTGTACGATATTTTTGAAGTCTCCCGATCATCGAGTTTCCTGATAATCACTTAGGGAGAAGACTCTTTTAATATTTTCTAGCTCTCTTGTCGCATTAATCAGTTTGGTTGTATGCCGCTAGGGTTTGGGAATTCCCGACAATTTCAAAGCCCCGGGACACGAGACAGCCTACATTCAAAGTCCCGGGAATTCGAGACTTTTAAGAAAAAAAAAATTTTTTTTTTTTTAGGGGTAAGCCTTTTTTAAAGAATTTTGATTGAGTTAATTTCTGGTGAAACGTATTAAAAAAGGGAATTTTTTGTAAAATACAACATTATTTTGTCAAACATTTATGGAACAGAAAATTAAATAATAACTTTAACGTTAATTTCAGTCTTAATAATTGCTTTGTTTATTTCTTTTAATCACACACAGATTCACTTCTAAGCAGTTAAATCTTATAGTTATAAAACGAACTTAGTTAAAAATCATACTAATTCTTAATAACTTTACTAATATTAGTAATTCTAGTATCTAATCATTGGTCATAATTAACAATTTCGACAATCTTGTCTCGTCTTGACTCTCGACCCGAAAGTCCCGGGACTCGAGACAACTAAAATTTCGAAAAGTCCCGGGACTTCGAGACACGAGACGTCCCGGGACCCAAACCCTATATGCCGCATAGATGGTGATTTTTGTATATGTGGAAGATTTTTGTAAGCAAAACACCGCGCCGTGTTGTTTTATCACACCGTGTATGGCCGGATGTATCTTCAAAAATATATCAAGTAAGAGCAATGATATCACCACTGTTGACTGTTTTACAAGCGATTCATCTATTACTGGACAAAACCACGCGGTCTACGTTATTTGAAAATAAATTATTTTTGTTGAAAATAAACACTCCCTTTTGAAAGGAAAGGTCTTCTTATTGGGAATAGAAGGACAAGCTTTTATTTCTATACTAATATGAAATAGCATTTCCACTGTAGGTACCTACACTAATTGATATATTTTTGAATAAATGTATATTTTTGAATAATTATAAATATTTTTGAATAATGTATCTTTCGTTTTTTCTTTCTTTCTTTCTCTATATATATTGAAAATTGTTGGCATGCATGCCTCGCCCACTATTCGTCTAAAGAACACTTTTGTCTTGAAAATAAATTTCAAATAACGAGACCTTTCCTTTCTTCACAAAAGAATGTTTATTTTCAACAAAAATAATAATAATAATTTCAAACAACAACGGCGTGGTTTTTCCATTGATCTGAATGATAAATCAGAGTTTAATTTGTTTGAAAAAGCCCTTGTATTTTCGTTGGCTTCTTAGAAAAATATGTATTTTAACTTATATTCGCAAAAAATATTTAAAGTTGTTAAAATTTGATCGTTTCTATAGACAATATAACCTACATTTTAACATACCCAGTGGTCAAGTATTCTGGCAGATGAGTACATGCGTGTATATCACCTCCCCCGAGAGAGATGGACAAACTTTGAGCTGCCGATAACCGAGCAAGCAAAATAGCCGTAAAACATCGAAATACCTTTCCGGTCATTACCAATGACATGATCGGACAGGCGTAAAATCGATGCTGTAGTGCTCAGTACATCACTAGTACAAATAAATCCAATACAATCAACACTCTGTCATTACCGACACTGAGTTCAAATCGGCTTGATATAATCCTTTATTATTATTGGGTCAGCGTTTACGTGGGCTGTATCGAAAACAATACTTTTGCCTTAATGGTGTCGATACGATTTTATTACGTCACAATCGAGACTGCGTATGTAATCGATTTGACAATCGATTGGTATCACTTTAATTGGATACGGCTCGCATCTCGCTTTTGCTTTTCTGATATCTAGGATATCAATTGAAAGACTATAGTAGTTAAGATTTTAGTCATATCTCTCATATATATCCAATGAATGCGAAAGTTTATTTGTTTGTTGGTTTGTCCTTCAACCACGCTGCAACAAATTCCTACTCGCGTATGCTTAGCCTATGTCACTCTCCAGGTTCTCAAATCTACCTAACCATGCAAATAACTACGTACATACGTTACTACTTTGCTCCGTGATTAAAGGTTTGTCCTTCAATCACGTGGCAACGGAGCAAAACATTTATAATGTTATAGTAAGAGTGTGTTCAGGGTAAGAAGAAGAATATGAGATAAAAAATGTAATCAAAGCAAACCATCCTTTTGTATTATTTTTGTGTTAGAAGTCGGAGAACGATTGTTCTAAAGCAGGGTTCCCCAAACTATTTTGGGCAAGAGACCCTTATAATATATAAAATATTAGTCATTCTTATAACAAGTTTATACACGTAACAAATTATAGTACAGTAGGTATCTTGAAAGTTTCAAATAAGAACTTGTGTTAATTAATAGGGGTCGACCACTGGGAAACCGATTTCGATCCCAAGGGGTCGATATCGACCACTTTGAGAATCCCAGTTCTAAAGGACTGTATACTGTTAATTTAACTTGGCAGTGAGGACGCGCCCATGACATTTCAAAGTTAATATTTAGGTTTGCTTTAAAAAAAAATTAAAAAAAAAAATTCATAGCAAACCTATGGAAAAAAATGTCAGTGGCTATCATTTTTTAATAGCCGCTGACTTAGAAAATGGGGGGCATAACTTAACAAAGGTGGGTCCTAGTTTTAGTGAGTCTCGATATCCCTTCAAGTGTCATAGAATCAACGACTTCCATCAATAAAATACGTTGGTTTTGTCGATTATGCCTAAAAGTTATTATCCTCTCAGAGACAAAATAGTAAAACATGATCTTACTAATATTGTAAACAGGCTTGTTAAGCTGTCATTAATCATTGCAACTAGAGAGTGGCTTAGGGAGGCTGAACTTGTCACATGTATGAATGATTCATTGTTAGCTTTGTTGGGAAAAGTCTCAGATAAGAAGTTGTGTTGGGAAGATACAAATCGTATAAAAATGTTGATGTTATAAGAGTAAGCTGCTTATGACTTTCTGAAGTTTTAATTGTTGATTACGCTCATTACTTATCAAGTAGGGATCGATTTAGGGATATTATTATAAAGTTTTAGACATTAATATTATAGTAGAAAAATTCAAATAAATCGTGCTTTTGGTAGGTATTCAACTGTTTTTGTTATTGTTACGTTGGTGTGCGTGTGTGTCGTTATTTATTTAAAACCTATCTCTAAAAATAGAATAGAACATTTTTTTTATTCAAATAAACTTTTACAAAATGGTGTCGAATCTTTTCGTTCAGAGCTTAGTACTTTTCTGAAACAAATAAAGCTTGTTTTAAGTAGTTCACTTTTAATTGAATTGCACAGTGCACTGCGTTTAGTTCGGAAGTCAGTCTACTAAGAAGATGATAATTTAAAAAAAGTTAACACTTACCTACCGCTGTTAAACTAATTAGAGTGGCATAATATAAAATAAAAGGAAAGGAAGTAGTGATAGCCTAGTGGTTAGGACTGTGGTCTCCTATTCGGGGGATCGCAGGTTCGATCCCGGGTCACCTCTGACTTTTCGGAGTCAAGTGCGTTTAAGCAATTAAATATCACTTGCTTCAACGGTGAAGGAAAACATCGTGAGGAAACCTGCACATCTGAGAGTTCTTCATAAAGTTTTCGAAGGTGTGTGAAGTCCGCCAATTCGCATTGGGCCAGCGTGGTGGACTATGGCCTATAACCCTTCTCTGAGAGACCTGCGCTCAGTAGTGAGCCGTTGATGGGTTGCTAATGATGATGATGAATATAAAGTATCAAAACTAACGACTAGGCTCTACCTTTAAATGCCACAAAAAACTCTTAATCTATGACAAGTGGTACCTTTCACTTAGCCCGCATGCAGTGTTCAATTTCAATTACAAGCACCTTGAAGGAAAACGGCGAGGGAAAGGGAGGCACATACTTTTTGTGTGTTTTCAGGGGTTGGGCGAATGGGATGGCAATATAAACAAATCGTAGGGTCGTAAAGACACCATGTGTCGTTGAACAGATGGTTCATGGTTGCGGTATCGCAGGTTGACTTGCGTTGGCGGTTCGCCGCCGTTTTAAGTGCTTTTTTATCTGAAAGCGAAAGTCTGAGGCTTTTTGTACCTTTGTTGTAACTTGTCGGTTGTAAGTTGTAACCCTTTGGTTAGTTCAGACAGCCTCAATAGCCCAACGGTTAAAGGTGCGGAATGAAAACTGAAAGGTCGCAGGTTCGAATCCCACCCTTTGCACTATTGTCGTAGCCACTCCTGACACAAGCTTTCCGCTAATTTCCGAGAATATTAGGCATGTTCAACTTGGTTGATATTCTTTTTTAAAAAAAAAGAAAAAGTTATCGTTGAGGTTCGACTTTCAAGGAAATAAAGGCGTTTTTTTTTACAAATAAAATTGTCATCAGGAAACCTAGCCTGTAGAGGTCAACTAAGATAACATGGCGCGCAGTGGCGTAACTATACCGTTCGAGGCCCGTGGCAAATGAATCGGATGGGGCCCGCGCCCACCCATATAAAGAAGCTCAACCAAAGTTAAATTTTTTAATTTTACAATGTGCTCAAGGCACTCTCGATCCGGGGGCTAGGGCCCGTGGCATTTTGCCTAAATGCCACACTGTGGTTACGCCACTGATGGCGCGCCCCTTCATACTAATAATAATGAACTATTAATGAGGCTGTTAGTTGGGCCACATCCTGGGATTTGTTTTCAGACCACGTAGGTAGTAGGTACATACTACACATGCGTTTAGAGTCCTGGTGGCGCTTTGTAAATACTTTCACAAATACTTTCTAACTTTTTGAATTTTGGAGGGGCGCGCCATGTTGTCGTAGTTAATCTCTAGCATAGCTTAGTACTCTTAGTTATTACTCTTTGAAATGAAATCTGATAAACGAAATAATTACCTGGCTTTGAAAATTGCGTCAAACTCGGTTCAGCCATTTCGAAGGCCGAGTCCTCATAATGAAAAACTTTTTTTAATTTTCACTTGAATACTCAAGTGTGTGTTACCACTGATGACATACGGATCCGAAACAAGGACGCTTAGAATGGGCCTCATGAGAAGGCTGAGTCGCTCAGCGGGCAATGAAGAGAGCTATGCTCGGAGAGTCCCTTCGGGATCAAATCAAGAATGAGGAGATCCGTAGGAGAATCAGAGTAACCCACATAGCTTAATATCGAGTCGCAAAACTGAAGTGGCAATGGGCGGGGCAACATGGCGTTGGGGTCCCAAGATGCTGGAATGATAACCCCGCATCAGAAAGCGTAACGTTGGTAACCCCCCACTTACCTATGTATTGAATACTGATAACGGAACATTAAAAAGAAATTTAATAACTATTAATGTAAATATAAGGAAAGTTTCCATAAACTAAGGACTGTTCGTATTATTAACATATTTCAGGTTTTTCCTAACAGCTTAACGTGGAGATATGCGTTGAATTTTCATTTATGAATTTCCGTTAAAATTGATAAAATGCCTATGCTAATGTGCATGGGGGCTTTTCAATTTTGCTTTCATTTTATTCTGGACTAGCTGATGCTCGCGACTTCGTCCGCGTTGATGAGGTTTTTAAAATCCCGCGGCACCTCTTCGATTTTCCAGGATAAAAAGTAGCCAATGTTACTCTCCAGGGGGCCGATCGCGCTATTTTTTACGACTGAAACGTAACTGAACTGCAAACGAACCGCAACCGCTTTTTGAACGTTTCGTATCGCGCTAACAATTTGACAGCTAGGTGACACTCAGTTGAACTTGAGTTGGAACGCAACTGCTGTCAAACGAACGTTTTTGCAACAGTTCAATAGACGCTACTTTTTTATAGTTGAAGTTCGATCGCAACAGTTCAATACAGTGTTTACAAGTGTAGTGTTTATTTATATTAAAGTTGAATTGTAGTTGCACCACAATCGCAACTGATCCATAACTGAACTGTAAACGTTTCGTTGACAATGCAAATAGCGCGATCGGCCTCCTGGTCCTCAACTATACCCATCATATAAAAGGTAGTCTAGTCACTCTATAGATAAGGACTTGGCCTTGTTTACAAATATACTTACCCATGCAAAAATCACGTCAAACTGTACCTCTGTTGATCAGCGTGATTGAAAAACATACCAATAAACAAAGTACATACACTTTCTCATTTATAATATTCATCATCATCATCATCATTAGCAACCCATTAACTTCTCACTGCTGAGCGCAGGTCTCCTCTCAGAGAAGGGTTATAGGTTTATAGGCAGTAGTCCACTGGCCCAATGCAAATTGGTAGACTTAACACACCTTTGTGAACATTATGGAGAACTCTCAGGCGTGCAGGTTTCCTCACGAGTTACGATGTTTTCCTTAACCGTTGAAGCAACGCACATAGCTCCAAAAAGTCAGAAATGCGTGCCCGGGGTCAAACCTGCGACCCACCGTCTCGTTTGCGGGCTATCACCGCTTCTAATTTATTTGTAATAATATAAGTAAAATTAAGTTCTTCTACGATACCAACCGATAGAAGTAAACAGCTTGACTCATAGAGCAGTAGACTTATAATCCTAAGAGGAATTCACATATACCTTCATATTATGCATATAATTTAGTCTTGAGTAAAGAAAAACTCAAAATGATCTACGTGCGGAATACATAATATAATATAAAAAAATATTTTTAAAAACCGACTTCAAACTCCCGCGCCACTATACAATGTATGTAATTTATTGTTGATATTTTAAAAACTGCTCGACCGATTTCAATAAAATTTATATGGAACTACCTGGGAAGTATTATCCTTTGAAACAAAAAAGAATTCTTAAAATCAGTTCAGGCGTCTTCGAGTAATCGGTGAAAATACACAAAAATTTAAAAAAAGATTCCGACGAATTGAGAACCTCCTCCTTTTTAGAAGTCGGTTAAAAAGAAATCAGTTGACCCATATAGCGGCGGGCAAGCGACGACAGACATGGTCTAAATATAGAGGTAACTAGGTACTATGGCGGGAGATCGACTGGTCGCTCACACTGATAGAAGACTTATTTTAAAACTATAGACAATAGACAGCCAATAGAAAGGGTGAAATACATCCTTAATCATACTTCATACTAATATTATAAATGCGAAAGTGTGTTTATTTGTTGGTTTGTCCTTCAATCACGCCGCAACAGAGCTATACGGATCGACTGTATTTTTGCATGTGTATGAAAGTGTGTTTATTTGTTGGTTTGTCCTTCAATCACGCCGCAACAGAGCTATATGGATCGACTGCATTTTTGCATGTGTATAGTTGAGGACCTGGACAGTGACATATTTTATCCCGGAAAATCAAAGAGTTCCATAGGGACTTTAAAAACTAAATCCACGCGGACGAAGTCGCGGGCACCGACTAGTAATATTACAAATGCGAAAGTGTATTTGTTCGTTGGTTTGTCCTTCAATCACGCAGCAACGGAGTAACGGACCAAGGTGATTTTTGCATGGGTACAATTGAGGACTTGGAGAGTGACATAGGCCGAAAAAATAGAGGGTAACTCCACGCGGTTGGAGTCGCGGGAATAATCTAGTTATTTTATAAAATGGCTGGTACTGACGGCCGGACAGACAAAAAGATTCGACGAAATTATTAGTTCCGTGCTACGGAATCCTATAGAACGCTTTAACCTAATAGGTAGAGATCTCATAAAGAGCATTCTCTATAAGTTATACCTACTCTCTTTTTTATTTTTAGGTAAAATGGTAAAAATGGAACCCTTATGCAGAGACTTTCTCCGTCCGTCCGTCCGTCTGTCACAGTCGATTATTTTAGTAACTATTAAAGCTATCGACATGAAATTTGGATTAGTTGTGTATAATGGTGGCCCAACAACATTTGAATATAAAAAAATATTTTTAGTTTAAATCAAAAAAGGGGGAAAATCGAGAATTTGAAATTTCAAAGTAAGATACCTAGTGTGGTATCATATGAAAGGCCTTTTAATTCTAAAACAGATTTTTATTTATTTTTAAATGTAATAGTTTTTGATTAATCGGGCATAATGTCGAAAAAAATACCGTCCCCCCCTTATCTCCGAACTTTACTAATCAAAAAATCAGAAATAATTATGGTCAATAGAAGTTTACGTATATTTTACAGGAAAAATAAAATCATCGCCAACATTCTTTATCTACGGAACCCTATAGCCCCCGAAATAAAGGCAGTTGAAGACATCAAAAGACTCAATAAACAGTTATCATATTATAAAGGAAACACGCACAGTATGTACCAGGGGAGGGACATACGACATAATCGTGTCGCCAACATTAAAGAAGCCGTTTTTAAATTCCGCTCACACTTTCCGTAATATCGGCGGAACCCTTAGCCCTAGCGCTTATTCCACGCCGGCCCCTAATCCGAACTCCGTGAAGATATTTTCGCAACAAGTTGGGCCAGGAAACCTACGATATTTTTGAAGTAAAACTTCTTTACGCACGCTTGACTTGGGGAGTAAGCTGTGCGTTACGAAAAATGTGATCGGTCGAGGCGAACGGAAGTTGAGGGGTATAAATTAGTGAAGATAGAAAGAGAGAGAGCTACGTTTCGTATATTACTGTAGGGGCAAGAGAGAGAGGTGCGAGCACATATTTTCTTTCTCTCTTTCTCTCATAGCCAGTTGCGTTCCGTAAGTTTTACCTGTCGTGTCATTGACTTATTACTAGTCAATGTGTCGTGTGGTCTAAAGCACACTTGTTTTTTTTTCATAGAATTATAACGCATAGAAAGGCAGTAGCCACGCGCGGAGTGTAACTCTTTCGTGTAGGCCTTTAAAGGCTCTTTACGCCTATCGGCACGCATGTGTCGCCAACCGGAAATAAACCCTTTCATGGTAGCCTTTAAAGGCTAGTTTCACCTATCGGCACGCACACGCACGCATGTGTACGTGTCGGCGAGCGTAAATAAACGACGCCTCTTAGCACCTAGTTCGTTTTATGGTCTCGTTATATGGAACTATCGGTCTATACGTTTTTAGTCTAAGATTGAGGACGGTACGCAGTCAAAACTTTATATTATCATATCGTTGCCTTTAGCTCCTAATGGTGAGACAGATTACACATTTGGTAAAAATTCTTGATAAAAATCATAATTATAGCTTGGGATCAGCTATTATTTATAAGTAAATCTATCCAGAAACGTCATAACCAAAATCATAAGCAGTCATTAACAATAGTTTTTCGGATTTTAGTCTAAATTCTAAAACTAATTCAAGTTAGAGAGATCGAGGACTGTATGTTCTATGTCATCATACATAATACAAAGTCAGTTGTTCACAAGATAGCTTTATTATGTTAATGATAATTTGTTGCTTTTCACAACGTAAAGCGTCACAACTCACAGTTGTGACACTTTACCTTGTGAAAAGAGCAAAAGTTTACTTTGTTTTTTTTTTCTTTTCTCTACTTTTTGAACAGTTAGTAGACAGAATCTTGACTTTCCAGAATTTGGCTTGCAGGGAATAAACAATTTTGAATTTTAAGTGTTTTATCATTAAATTATCGCTTGTTTAATGGGCTCACCCAACGAGGAATCGATGTGGCCATAAATCGGCGGCCCTCGGCGACACGACGTGAATATTATTATAACTCGTATATATTGCGGATCAACCTCCGCACCGGAGAGCGCGGCAACGCGACGAATTATCACCTATTATTATTATTATTAACGGCACAGTCTTTTGTTGCGAAAAAAAATCGTTGAAGATTCGCTTTCTTACTGCCGCACTCAGAGTCATTCATTAAATTAAGATTAATTAATCATTGACTTGTGAATAACTGTCGCACTCAGCCGCATGTATTAAATTATATTATTTAATGAGTAATTAATTAATTATCATTAAATCTATAACTGAATTGTCATTAATGTATAAACGAAGCGTTAACTTCTGGGAATGAAACTTTTTAAAATCCAAGATCTCGTCGATAAGTAACGATTAGCAACTCTGAGTGCGGGAGTTATTCAACTTCAAAAAAATTTGGACGCATACAATTCAGCCGGTATTTTTTTCACTTAATGCTAAAACATTTTCCTTTTCCCTTTCTTTCCTATAACCTTGCGTGTGACGTGAACAGAGGTGACATTCATAAAAAAGTTTTTTCATAGAAGACCTTGCTTCGCCGCGCCGCTATGATGTTGTGGAATGGTCATGGTGTGGACCTGAATGACCACTAATTCTTAATTTTGATTTTTTTTTATTGAGTTATAATATTATCTACTTTTACCAAGTATTAACAGCTAGCGGTCCTTAGTTTTGTATATAACAGAGTATTCATAGTACTTTATGTTATGCAGACAACAAAGGGCCTGTCTAGTTGTTTCGACTTATTTACGTAGGGTTGTGCCCAGGTGAAGTTCGGTGACCGTCTGATCAAATCACTGCACTTGTAAGTTAAATTGTATTTAGTCAGTGATAGAGTCCCAACTCGCCCATATTTACAATTGCGAAATTAAGGGACATTTCATAAAATATCCTCACTAATTTAATAAATGTGAAAGTTTTTTTGCATCCGTTGCAGCATCAGAGCAACGGATTGACGTTATTTTTTATATGGTAGCTGAGGACTTGGAGACTTGACAAAGGCTACCTTTTATCTAGGAAAAACCGAGCATGCCCGCGAGATTTTTAAAACCCTAACTTCGTAAGAAGTAACAAACAAGTGTCGTGACGGAAAATTCTTACGCCTAGCAAAAAGGGCCGTGACGGGAAATTCTTACACATTTTTTCGTCTAGCCCCCCCCCCCCTTCCACCAAACCGTCCGAAAAGGAACTTCGTTCCAAAATACCCATCGCTTGTATCAAATCTAAATATTTTCCTTGAAACAAAATAGTGTCGCTCTTGCAAACCGAATAGACCAATGCACTAGCAACACAAAATCTTGTTGGCAAACTTGTATCTGTTGACATATTAAGTATCGCGAAATAGTTGTATGCAAATTTACATTTTTACAACGTCATTCGAACCACTTTACATTTCATCGATCGACACATAAAGATCACAAACTGACCTATCCACCGAATAATTTTGAATGTAAAATCGTTTTGGCTGCTAACTGCATATTATTAGATTCCGTGTATCTTTTGTGTTAGGCTCCAGACTTTGGATAAGACAGTCGCATGGTAGCGTTTAATTTATCTTCCTTTTATCAACCGATAGACGTCTACGGTTGATTATAGGTCTTTTGCTTGGACTTCCACAGGCTTAGGTCTGGCCCCGCTTGTATCCCTCAAAAGGAGGTCAAAAGCAAAACTGCTTGTAAGTGGAAGTGTAAACCTGTTATGCGAATAAAACCACATAGCACTTTTGTTTGTATTGATCAAACTTTTAATTATAAAAGGTACAACGTAAGGTACTTGTAGAGCACAATAATTGCTTGTAGAGATATGGTATAATAAATACTTATAGAGCACAATAAGAGCTGATTAAATAAATAAATTGGTTTAATGAACCGTTCAATTGACCAACTCCATGGCAGGTTGGTTAGAGAGAAAAAACAATGTTGCCATAGCCAACATGTTATAGTTAGTGTTTACATATTTATTTAATTGTATATGTATTTATAATTTTAAGTAACTGTATAAATATGTTCGCAATCGAACACCTATTTTGTCTACACAGAGTCCGTTCCGCTTAGCATCCTCATTACCCTTTTGCAGTGGAAATCGCACTTACCACTGGTTCGAAATGCCTGCTTAGCGGTTATACCTTGTTTTAAATGGACATGGAAAAAATTACCAACTTTACTTACAGCGCAAAAACAGAATGCCTCCACTGTGAAAGTGGAGCGATTTGTAGCAAAAATAAATTCTTATTACCAAACAATTAGATACTATTGTCGCGTTCTAGCAATCTATGGACAGCATGTTATTGCGCCGTAAATAAAGTTGGGAATTTTCTCCACGTCCTTATGAAACGAGGTAAGTATAGAATAAACAGACTCCCTTGGCCTATCTGAAGTCTGCGCCTGCAGGCTATTTCGGCTCGATCGTAGCCGCGGGCCGCGCCTACGCGGCGCGGTGCGTCACGCGCCTATCTTACCGCTAAATATGGGGACATGTGCTTTAAGAATACAATAAAGTCACCCAGATTCCGTTTCCCTTTCTACGTATAGAACATACTGCGTCAAAATGCACTATTCGAACTGTATTAGCCTTTATTAACCGACTTCCAAAAAGGAGGAGGTTCTCAATTCGGCCGGTATTTTTTTTTTTTTTTTCTATGTATGTCCACCGATTTCTCCGGGATTACTGGACCGATTCGCGTGATTTTTTTTTAATCGACAGAGGATGTTTGCGAAATGGTCCCATAAAAATGTTAACCTTCAACTCCTCAAGCCTGATGCTGCAGGGATATTGCTCACCTAAACTATGGGCATTTAGGAAATTTCGATTACGAATTGATATTGTAGGTAACAAGTATGGACTACATCATGGAGCTCCAGGTCCTAGCTCCTCAATCATAGGATACTACACTTAAAAGCTTAAAATAAAAATTCTTTTAAAAAAACCGACTTCTAACGGGCTAAAAATAATTTTAGTTTGTCCACGTTTGTTGAAGTCGGGCGGGCCTAAAATACAAACTATGAAACCGACTCGCGATGCTCGCTCAACTTCTACAAACGAGTATATCATATTCTGTAGCGTCGCGCATCGGTTTCATAGTTTGTTTATAGGCCCGCCTGACTTCAACAAACGTGGACAAACTAAAATTATTTTTATACTTTGTAGTGGCGTTAGAAGTCGGTTTTTTGAAAAGAATTTTTTACATCACTACATCACCATACACATTTCGTTCATTCGATTTTTGACTGAGGGGTTTTACAAGATGGCTGCACGATTCATTCGCTTAGACCTTTTTTCCTTCAATGTATTTTATCCATTATTCAGTGTCAATCTCTGTTAGTACCTAAAAAGCTAGTAAGTAGCTAAAGAACATTTTTTAATTTAACTATCAGACAGATTTTCAGAAATAAAAAATCGCAATTTGATTCAATGAAGATTTATAATTTTTTTCTGTAACCCATTTCAGTATCGTAAGTACAAAGTACTTATAGATTTATTTATTGCAAATGGATAAAGTTTCATGCCTACTACTTTCTGTAGAAGTATGTAGAAGTACTTCTTCTTCTTCTTCTTCTTTATCAACCTATAGACGTCCACTGCTGGACAAAGGTCTCCTGCATGGACTTCCACAGGCTTCGGTCTTACGCCGCTTGGATCTAGCGGCTCCCTGCGACTCGTTTGATGTCTTCGGTCAAACTAGTGGGGGGTCTGCCAACACTGCGTTTCCCGGTGCGGGGTCGCCACTCCAGCACCTTGGGACCCCAACGGCCATCAGCTCTTCGAACTATGTGCCCCGCCCATTTCCACTTCAGTTTCGCGACTCGCTGAGCTATGTCGGTGACTTTGGTTCTCCTACGGATCTCCTCATTTCTGATTTGATCTCGCAGGGATATTCCGAGAAGTACATAAGTACCTGTGTTAAAAAAAATTAAAAAAAAAGTTAAAGAATTTGCAATAGATAGCGGTGAAATGGGGGTCGAAAAGTTATTTTAATTACACATTCTGAAATAGGTTTTTATTTTCTTTTAAGTTTTGTACCTATGGTCTAAGATCCCAACATAACATCGACCTTCACCCATCTGTTTACCGAATGAAACATTTTTTTTATAAAATTCCATACATAGACAAATACGTCTTGTATGTATTGCCTATCAAAATATGTTCATGACTATCATTAATTAAAAAAATAATAATTAATTTTTTTTAGCGAGTTTCACCCACTTGTTTACCAATCAAAATATATATCAAAAAAAAGATTATTTAATAACAAACGCGATGATATAGTATTGCCTGCAATAAACCGTTCATGAAATACTATTGCCAGGATTTAAAGTTTAAAAATCAAAGCAAGTAAAGTTGCGCAAGAGAGAAATCCGAGCTTATTTACTGGTTTCAATAATAAAGTAAGCTTCAATAGCCCAACGGTTAAAGTGCGGACTGAAAACTGACAGGTTGCAGGTTCGAATCCCACCCGTTGCACTATTGTCGTACCCACTCCTGACACAAGCTTTCCGCTTATTTGGAGGGGAGAGGAGAATATTAGTCATGTTCAACTTGTTTGATATTCTTAAAAAGAATATTTAAATTTTTAAAGAATAGCGGGTTTAATTTTATGTATTTAATTGCAAAGAAAATGTTTTTATAAATTAATATATATATATATATATATATATATATATATATATATATATATATATATATATATATATATATATATATATGTATATATATTTATAATTGAAATCTAAAATAATTATTTAGAATAAATTTGTATGTATTGTCAGTTACTCCAAAATGATTCACAACAGAGATATGCTGTCTCTCTCTCAACCATTTATGTAAAAAGAGCATACGTACTCTCTTCTATTCAACGAAGGCGTCGTCGCTCGCAGCCACTATGCTCTATCCTTCTTTATTACACTAAATAAGCTCGGATTTCTCTCTTGCGCAACTTTACTTGCTTTGATTTTTAAACTTTAAATCCTAGCAATAGTGTTTCATGAACGGTTTACTGCAGGCAATACTATATCATCGCGTTTGTTATCAAATAATCTTTTTTTTGATATATATTTTGATTGGTAAAAAAGTGGGTGAAACTCGCTAAAAAAAATTAATTATTATTTTTTTAATTAATGATAGTCATGAACATATTTTGATAGGCAATACATACAAGACGTATTTGTCTATGTATGGAATTTTATAAAAAAAATGTTTCATTCGGTAAACAGATGGGTGAAGGTCGATGTTATGTTCGGATCTCGTACTACTACTTTTTGTTGTCACTTAATCGCCACCAGTGCGTGTCGACGCTAAAATATTGCAAAAATACTCTAGTCCTGCTCTAGTTATAAATAATAAAAATAAATCAGAATAAACCTACTTATGAATTATTATCACAATTTTATAAGTGTGAAAACTAGTTAAAATGAAATGACGCATTTTAACATGATACCGTCTGTCATATTAAATACGGATATAAAAATAACAGATCAAAGGAAACGCAATATTTTGTAAAACTTAAAAAACTAAATTGTTCCGAGGATTTGGGGTAACGACCAAACTTCATGTCGCTCGTATCTATGACGAGATGTTATCACTTGTTTTTCTCTCAGCTTCGCATTTCTAATTGTTGAGGGTGTGACTCCTTTCCATTAATCACTCTTTGGTTGCCTGGAAGAGATCGCTAGTGATAAGGCTCTCTCTCTTCTTTTTATCAACCGATAGACGTCCACTGCTGAACAAAGGTCTCTTGCATGGACTTTCACAAGCCTCGGTCTTGCGCCGCGGTATCCAGCGGCTCCCTGCGACTCGTCTGATGTCATCAGTGCACCTAGTGAGGGGCTGCAATTTATTTTTTGTTGTTCTTTATTTTATATATTGTACAATAATAAAAGTACATAACATATTCATTCAATCATTCATTGATCCATTCACTCAATGGAATAGGTTTTCTAGAATTAATAATGTAGTGGACTCTCAGCGGGCTGCAGCCCGACTGCAACATTTTCAATTGCAAACTGCACCTCAGTTGACGTAACTGAATAGAAACTTCCGACAAATGCAACTGCTTTGCGGTCCAAATGTAGCTCCTCTGTGTAGACATTAGTCTTATCGCACACGGGCCACAAGTTAAGCCACAAAACGCCGCCACTTGGACCTAGCTGTCTACAGCGATCTACAGTCACTTGTAGTCGAATCTAACGACAGACCACTTATCAAAATCGGCCCACGCGTTTGGTCTCTAGAGAGCCACAAAGGAATACATACATACAGTGCCCGGCGATATATATTGCACGTCGGCCTTTGGAATAAAACGCTATTCTATTCTATTGCAAGGAAAGCTAGCCAGAAATTCACGTAGTAATTACTGAAATCTCTTCACAATCGGCGAGCACATCACGTAACATATATAAAAAAAATGCAGTCGAACTGTGAATAGAATAGAATAGCGTTTTATTCCAAAGGCCGATGTGCAATATATATCGCCGGGTACTGTACATAGACTGATAAATACATTACCACTCCTTTGCATCGCGCAGTTGGGTAAAAAAGCAGCGGCCACAGACTACTTATGTCGACCACTGACTACATGTCGCTCTCGCGCTTCCGCTACTTAGAAGCAGCTTCCAGCGACAGATGCTGGTACAGCAGCACTATTCAGTGAAATAGAAACTCACTTCGAAAGCAAACTCACTTCACCAATCACGGACTAGGTAAAAAAGACTAGAACGGTTGTGATACTCATCCTAATACTAAATAGGAGCGAATCCTAATACTAATACTAAGTAGGAAAAACCTATGCATTCTAATGCGAGCTTTGACGGGACATTGTGGACTAAATAGACACATGTATAACCTCAAGCTCAAGGGCTCAGTTATATGCAGGCTCTGCCAGAAATCGGTGGAAACGCCGTTGCATATTATCTGTTACTGCCCCGCTTTAATGCATAAACGAAGCATCCATCTAGGGAAACACATCGTGTACCCTGAGGAGGCTACACTCATCCCAGCCAAGAAAGTGCTGCTGTTCCTGGCGGCAACGAGTATCGGAGAGGAGCTTTAAAAAGTGGCGAGCACAATGGACCGGCGACGGTCGACGTGCTACAGGGCCTCAGGACCTGCATAGCCGCAAAGAAGAAGAAGAAATAGGAGCGTATCGATGACAGATTGTTCTGTGTCATCGATTATGTCAAATTATCGCATAAATGACAAGTGAGTTCGCTTTCCAAGTAAATTTTATTTTAGTGATACCCCTAAAGGTCGATGTCGCTGTAGCACGTGGCCCGTGTGCGGCGACACTTAGCGCCAAGTGGAGCGGTCGCCGCGTCGCGCTATTCTCGTCTGGCGCTATTGCACTCGACCCATTCACCGGCCTTAGGCTCGACGCCCACCGGTGATAAATTATCGCAGCACGTGCTCGCGGACTCGTGATAGCCGTAACGTTTAGTTACGAGTATTTCACAAGAAATGCTTTGAACCCGTTTTTTACTGCAAACGTGCTATGCTAGAAATAGATCGGACATGGACTTTATTTTCTAAATGTGAAACTGATCGCATATTTCAGCGAGCGACGCACGCTTCAATCATGACTCATCACCGTATAAGGAATCCCTTCTTGAAGTGCAATAATTTTATGGTTTGTCCTTCAACCACGCTGCAGCAAAGCTACGGTGTAGTTTTGAGGACCTGGAGAGTGACATAAATATAAGCTGATGTAAGATTTGTCCTGTTGTGGACATGAGAGAAACACCAACTTCACAATCACGTACTTTATTTAATTGCAATATTGCCCATCTGGCTTACGTACTTTCACCGCGCCTAGCGTCCACTCAACTCACAGAAAGACTGCCCGTTTCGACAAGGTACACTGGTATTTATAATATTATGCTGACACGTCACGTGGTTTGTCAGGTATATTGACACTGTATATTGACTATCATGACAGTAGTATAATGACAAATTCATATTAGCAACTATTTATCGAATGCTAACGGAAATTGGTGACTAAAATGCAGTATTGTTTTATAAAATACACTTAAAATCACATTCTACCCCCACAAATAGCAACGTAACCTTACACTACTTTTTATAGGTACCGGAAATTCAAAGCGCGGGATTTTTAAAAACTAAATCCACGCAGACGAAGTCGCGGGCATCAGCTAGTTCATAATATATCACACATATGTTTTAAGCTACGTATCAAAGAATACCCAGAAGATATAAAGAAGGTTTTAAGTTTTAGTGCAAACCGTAGTTGAGATGAAAGGAATAGTCGGATTAATGAATATAAAGCAGCCTAAAAGCGGTTAGCCGTCTTATTTTCTTAAACGTCGCTAAGTCAGGGTCCCATTTGCTTAAGACTTCTTAGCTCGCCGATCAAAAACTTACCTGAAATCTCTTTTACGTTATATTTCATTCACTTTATTGAACAACGTAGTACCTATAAAAGGCGGATTTTCTCCCAGTCTACTGGTGGCCAAGAACGCTCCTCACGACAACCCAAAAGGAACTAGCTACAAAAAGGGGTTTTTTCATCTTGGGCCAGGTATTTGTACGCTATACCAAATAATAGTATTAAATCGTAGAAATTGAAATAAAATATGTTTTTTTGTAGTATCACAGTGAATAAGAGGTGCAAATATAAAATCGATAATTGGGAACATCTGTAGAATGAATATTAGTATTATTAGTTTGAATATTAGTATTCAATTCGATGCTTTAATACGGGTAGACTAAGTATGTCACGCTCTCTTTAAACATTTCTGTGGTGGTGTCGTGTGGTGCGGGTTGTTACGTTCCCTCAAATATGGTCGAGCGAAGCAATGGCTGGATCATGCGTCATGCTCGTGAACGGGTGCCGCCGGCGGGAATGGGGCTACTTTCTGTCTGCCCGTCTTTGACATGAATTGAATTGTAGTACGTTTTGTGGAAATGTCATATTCTATTCTAACAAAGATGCACGAGTTAAATCAGCTTGGCATCCAGCTGCCCACAAGATAGTATAAAAACTTATTACAATGTAATAGCTACTTATTAATATTGTAAAATGATTATTTTGAAAAGAGCAACTGCTGAGTTTCTTGCCGGCTCTTCTCAGCAGAATCCGCTTTCCGAACCGGTGGTAGAATCTTGACGTGTCATAAGAGCCACTGGTTGGCCTACATGAAATAAATAATTTTGAATTTTGAATTTGAATTTTGAATTTTGAATGGCAACTCCCGGAGTGCATCCATCTACTTTTGTTGTCTATGTTTGTAATGACATTACGTCATCTTAATGTCATTTCAATTGTCAAACGTCAATTGACCGCTCAATCAATTGATCGATCGACCGTCAATTGTCGATTATTTCATGACCCCAAACATTTAGAAAGACTGTACAAAGACCTGGCCCAGGCTCCATATATATTTGAAACAACCCCTTTCAAAGACAAGCTTGCTTGGCAATCACAAGCATTGAGCACCACACCATCAAAAGCGCTATAGGGGTAATACTGGGAATACCACCTCTTCATCCTATACATAAGGGAAGAAGCTACTCTTGTAGCCCTCAGGATAAAAACCTACGGACCGTGGAAGGAAAAAATCACATCACATACCCAGATACTATCACGTGAACAAATGAAGTGTCCACAACTGGTATGGAATTGTGATTTAACACAAAAAGTACATGTAATAGAAAAAGTTTCAAAACACTCTCCTGTAGAATGCATCTTTTGCAGATTCGTATAAGCTTTCCGTAGATATGATGATGTAATATCCGCTCTAAAATAAAAGAAGCCATTTGGAACTCTGCCTGTTACCGACGTACGTTTGTTCTTGAGCTAGGTCCTAGGGCAACCTGTGGCCCTTATGGCAAGTCGAGACTCTACCATCGGTACGCAAAGTAGGTTCTGCTGAGAAGAGCCCGCAAGAAGTTTAGAACTCAGTAGTTCTTCTCCTTCTTTGTCAACCGATCAACTGATAGACGTCCACTGCTGGACAAAGGTCTCTTGCATGGACTTCCACAGGCCTCGGTCTGGCGCCACCTGAATCAGAAATGATGAAATCAGCTCAGAGTTTTAGGCGTGAAATGGTAATAGAGTAACGGACGCATAGAGTTACTTTCGCAATTACATTTAATATTACACACTTTGATAATTTTAAACTACAAATGATTTTTAAACAAGAATCTAACTCTTATTAAAAAAAAGCAGTAGGCAGTGGAAGATTTCGTCTTCTCAAGTAGTTATTTAAAAAAAGGCAATTGCAATATATCTTTTCGTGGGGACAGAACATCGCCGTAAAATTTTCCAACAATAAAACTCTATCGCTCTTGATATGTGGGCACACGGCGTGCGATATAAAATAGATTTTCTAAAATAGCCCTAGACCCAGTGACCCGGTGCGCGAATTACGAATTACAACATAGCTTGAGCGCGAAAATCGCGAAAAACGCGAAAATAGCGGACGGAACGCGCGCCAATTCGAGAACGCACCAATCGCGACGTGTGCGCTAGAGCAAGCATGTTGCTTACTGTCCAGGGACATTGAATTCGAACATACTATCCTACAGTGAAGCAGTGATAGCCTAATGGTTAGGACTGTGGTCTCTTATACGGGGGTCGCAAGTTCGATCCCGGGTGCGAATCGAAACCGTGCGATCTACGCTGGCCCTACGATTTTTAGGGATGACAAGTCTTACTGTTGGCCAACCAAACGGTACAAAGGCCCAACTAACAGTAAACGCAAATTGATACTAGGGAACCTGCCTCAACAGTCTAGGGACCATTGGGGTCCCAAGGTGCTGGAGGTACCTATCGGTTCTTCGAGCCATTTATCCCCGCCTATTGCCTTAAAGCGTCGAAACTCGAAAGGGACTAAATAAGTTTAGTTTTGTCGGTAGGTGGGTCTGGTTTTCCTACGGATCTCCTCAGTTCTGATTTGTTCTCGCAGGGATACTCCAAGCATTTCTCCATCACCCGCTGAGCGATCTAAGTCTTCTCAAGGCATCGGAATGGCCTTTCCAATAGCTGCAGCAATGGCGACCCCGCAGAGAGAGGCACAGCGCTGTTAGACCACTTACTAGGTGGCATCTCAGACGAATCGCTGGCAGCTGTTCTTGGTAGTGGAGTTCAATCAACGGTCTTTATAATATCTGTTTGCTCTTGTACCTTTGAGCGTATGGTTGGTAAACAACCGACAACTTTTTGAATCGCCAATGGACTTTATTGTTCTTTAACGAAACTCAAATGGCGTTGCGGGGAATTTTGATGAACGTGATCTGAATTTGAAAGCCTGACCAAGCTGACTCAAAGCTCGGCAGCAGCGGCGCGTGACTGTAGCAGCAAGGCAGGATGTCACACAGAACGCGCGCGTAGACGTTTACGGTTTTTCAAGTTGTAATATAAGGAACTATGTAAAACATGTCCTACAGCAGAGCATGATGGCGCTTCATATCCGCATAGTCAACGGCTACAAACATTTTCTTGTATTCCATTAAACATTTTAGGAGGTGCGTTGAACAAGGATCCATTTTGCATTGTGTGATTCCAAGCCTTATCTGTGTAAAAACACTACGTTTACTTGTATTTCTTAAGTCATAAAAGAATTCCAACAAAGGACAAAATAACAAAGCAAGAGTTTGAGAGTTTGTACTTTGTTGTCGATTACGACGAAATTGCTACATTTCAAGAACAAATTCATCCTTTCTTAATAAGTCGATTACGGAAAAGCTGCATCAATCACTGATTGGCTGGATATATGGTGTTCTGGCTGCAACAATGCATTTTAGCCAATAGCAATAGAGTATTGGCTAGTCAGAGGGGATCGCATTCGTCATTCTGTAGCAAGTAGACGTAGAAGAGAGAGAGAGAGAGAAGTAGAAGTAGATGTTTTGTTAAAAAAAATACGCGTCTAATTGAGAACCTCCTCTTTTGTATTTTTTGAAGTCGGTTAAAAATGTTTTGGAAATAAATAAATAACAATTTTTAGACGTTATTTTAAACCCCATTCATACGTTTCACATTTAGATACGTTATTTGGAAAAAAAATCAGCATTTTTGATGTAGAACTGTGTTGCACAGCAATGAGAAAAGTCATCTGGTTTATCCTTGGTTTATCCCACCATTTTTTTTTTCAATCAAAATACTTTTTTGTTTCAGATAGGCAAATCTAGAGCGCAATTTTGATGCGAAAAGCTTCGTCACTGATCGGTGTTTACATTGTTCCCCACTTAACGACGGAAGGGGAGGATTTTGTTTTTGTCCCATTCAATGTTTTGAAGGGAACCCGAATAAAACGCCGTGATGTTGCATTTTAGCAAAGTGAATGGCGGTGATTAGCGGTTCAACGCTTCGGGCATGGACAGATAAGAGTGCGACAAGTATAGACTTGGCGCGGCTGTGCGCGTCAACATTACAATTGCCATTGTATAGAACATGCGACTAAATTTGGGAACATAACATTTTTAATTTACACAATAAACGCAACAGCACACAACGAAATCCAATAGTGAATTTTCAAGATGCCCATGGAGTATAAAAATTGGATGACCGAATTAGTTCCTCAAAACGCCACCGCCAACTTATACTCGTGGCACTGTACAAGGTGCGATCGCAGCGCTGCGTAATGGAAACGGCCACAGACGTAATATTTACTATCCTAAGTAGAACACCTGACAGCCGCAAAAGGCGTACCCGATTTTGATTATCCAAACTTCAAAGAAATATAGTACTTATAATTAAACCCATAGTATTTATTTGGGCGTGACCATTTGACCAATGTGACCAATTACTTCTAGTGATGTATAAAGAAATATATTACTTATAATAAAGCCTATAGATATTATTTTGGTGTGACCAATGTGACCAATTTCTCTTTGAAATCTGGTCACAGCGATATCAGATTCGCTTTCCTTTTCTATTTTAATGTATTGCAGTAAGAGATTTTTTCGCTTCTCCCTTCTTTATATGTCTTCTTACGGTAGTAAAAATACTAAGTTTTTGGAAACAGCACGTCAAGACGTAGGCCCGTAAGGCGAATCTCACACTACGGCACGCCCCGCCGTGCGGCGCGTGATTCTGCGCGATTGCACGCGCGGGGATGCGTTATTAGTGTGTGACACCGTGCGTGTTTTCTATACAAACTGAGGTACTTACGAACAACCTTAAACACGCAGGCCCGCGTCCAGCGTTGCAGTGTGAAATCCGCCTTACACGTTATGCCTGGCAGCCCATCTCCCAAATCCCAGCCCCCCTTCCGTGAATAAAATATTACGTATAAGCCGTTGCAACAGAATTAAAGGATCAATGCAGGTTGATGCATAGTCAAATGTCTCGCTGCGAACAGGCATTCGCTTGTTTGACAGCAGTGCGGTTGCGCTACAAGTTACAACGGAGATGTGCTCACCGCCTAAATGTGTCCAAGCCTTTATCGGGAAAATGTTTTCGGAATAATCCGTTCCGGGGTTTTCAAATTATTTGATAAATAATATTCAATTAGGATAGGATTATTTAATGGCTAGCAGAGCAGCCACCCGATTTTATATTCTTTCTTCTTAAATGGCTCTATTAATGGAATAAAAGTGTATTCATTATTGTTTCATTAGTTGAAATATCTTTCAATAACTTAATTGTATGAAGCGGACATGACAAGCTCGAATTCACACCCCTCTGCTAATAAAAATTAAGTTTTTACTCTAACTCATTCAAATCTTTGGCAAGACTAGGGCCAGTTGGATATCAAGCGTTTAAAGTAAGGTTACTGTTAAAATTATACTTGTCCACCGAGAATCAAACAAACTCAGTTATATACATTACTTTACTCACGTTTAATAAACAGTAGCTTTTGCCAGTGACTTCATGTGCATGGAGTTAGTTTTTAACCGACTTCAAAAAAGGAGGAGGTTATCAATTCGTCGGAATCGTTTTTTTATGTATGTCCACTGATTACTCGAAAACGCCTGAACCGATTTGGAAAATTCTTTTTGTTTGAAAGGGTATATACTCCCCAGGTGGTCCCATATACATTTTATCGAAGTAGGTCGTTCGGTTTTTAAAATATCAACAATAAATTAAATACTTTGTATAGTGTGTGTGTAATGTAGTAAAGAATTTGAAGTCGGTTGTTTAAAAAGATTTTTTTTTATTAAAATATTTAAAAATCTCGTCGTTTCTCTCTTTTTCTGGGACAAAAGAAAGCTTATGTCACTCTCCAAGTCGTTAACTATACTCATGCAAAAAATCACGTCGATCCGTTGTTTGTCGCTGCGTGATTGAAGGACGAACCAACCAACAAACACATTTTCAAATTTAAAACGCAAATAAGGATATAATATAAATTTCGTTTTTAGTTAAAAACTTGAAATCTGTTTTATAATTAAAAAATACGTGTGGCACTCGGGGACTGCCGCGGTAAAGCTATTGCATAGCATTTTCTAGTCGCACGCACACAAACACCGTGCCGAAGTCTGCCGAACTGAAACGACGTTAGACGATACACGGCTTTCAACGCCGCACCGCTGTGCCGGTCGGAGAGGGGGGGGGTGTTAGGTTTATTTTCATTACGGAATTTCTTAGTTCGGTCGCCGCGCTCAAAGCCCGCGATAAAAGCTATGCAATAGCTTAAAATTTATATTAATTAAGTACAATGTTATATTTCCTCCTCGTTTTTCAGCCGTAACGTGTGGTGTTATTTTTATGATGGCGAAAGTATTACGAATGTTGGAAAAATTCGCGTCCTCAAGGTGAAGTTCGGTGTTTTAAAATACAAGAGGAATTACACTCGGCCCGAAACTACGCACATTATTGCCGATTATTTATTTTTATCTTTAATGTCTTTTATAGCCGAACGGTTTTTTTCGTAATAAATCAATATTTTTAAAACACATAATCTTAGCACAAAGTTATGCATATTTATAATAAAGCAAAAAGAGCATAGCGGATGTGTCTAGAGGTATATTTTTAGACAACATAGTATTAATCTAGTCATCATCGTGTGATATTCTTGTAGTGAAACAAGTCCAATTGCATTTATGACTTTATTTTTAACCGACTTCAAAAAAGGACAAGGTTCTCAATTCAACGCGTACTTTTTTTTGGCGATGTTACTCCATAACTCCGTCAAATTTGAACCGATTTCAATAATTTCTTTTTTACTTGAAAGGACATACACAACCCGACGGGGTTGGTCCCATTTAACAGTGAAGATCTGACAAATATATTCGGTAATGGAGGAACTCCTCAATGAATAATTGCAAATAACTCAAGATCAGAGAATGTGTAGATTAATCCTATGAAGCTGCTATAAAGCTCAAAAAAAATTCTTTTTAAAAAACCGATTTCAAACGCGACTATAAAGTATAAAATATTTTTGGTTTGCACACGTATGTTGAAGTCGGGCCAGCGTCGCGCATCGGTTTCATCGTTTCTGTTTAAGAGCGCCCGACTTCAACATCGGTCGGTCGGAAGTTGGTTTTTTAAAAATAATTTTAAAAAGCTGAAACACTAACAAAGTTATTTAGCTTAAAATAATTATAATCAATGAGAGTGGACCTACATCATCATCATCATCATCATCTCAACCGGATAACGACACACACAATGCACAGGCACATGGATATTATAGTCTCTTGATATATGATCGCCACTGAACCCAATCTTATGCCGTCTCCATCTAGCAGCTACCGGCGACCCGCCTGAGATTGTCCATCCACCAAGCAGAAGGTCTACCAACGCTGCGCTTCACGGTGCGGGGTCGCCACTCCAGCACTTTGGGACCCCAACGCCTAACGGTTCATCGAGCCACGTGTCCCACCCATTATCGCTTAGCTTTACGACTTGATAAGCTGTAACGGTAACAATGGTTCTCCTACAGATCTCATTTCTGATTTGATCCCGCAGTAATAATGAGCATAACTCTCTCTCTATCGCCCGCTGAGCAAACTTGATCCTGAGCTCAAGAGAGTAGGGAGACCAAAAACAACTTTGTTGCAATCTCAATTATTTTAATACGTTGTCTTTGGATGTCAACGACAAAACGCTAATCCAATACCAATAAATTAAGGCTATTTGCGTCGAGATATTAATGTCTTCCTGGTAGCGTTTTCGTGCGATTTTTACGGGCAGATTTCTTGTTATGTTAATGGCTGTCTTATAGAGTCGCATCTATAGATTTAGATGGTTTTAATTTCCTAACAGACTACAGCACCTACGCAGGTTTTTATTAAAAGTTATTAAGCTATTGCATAGCTTTTATCGCGGGCTTTGAACTAGGACAAACAGTTTGAGCGCGGCGAACGAATCAAGAAATTCCGTAACGAAAAAACCTAACACCGTCGTTCAGTAAGTGTTCAACATTTTAGAGGTTCACATTTAGCTCTGTTTGGCGCAGTGGGCGAGCGGCCACTTTTTCTTTCTTTGGAATTTCGGCCACACATAAGCACTCAGCGATAGCATAGTAGTTAGGACTGTGGTCTCCTATTCGCGGGGTCGCGGGTTCGACCCCGGGCACGCACCTCTGACTTTTCAGTTATGTGTGTTTAAGCAATTAAATATCATATGCTTCAACGGTGAAGGAAAACATGTTACACAGGTTAATGCGTTGCTGATGATGATAAAGATGATAAGTAAAATAGTGCTGTTTGTTTTTGTATAGTAGTGATGATAAGATATATATATAATTCCGCTAGAAATTTTTTTAAGCAGATTTGTGTGGTTTTTCGTGTTGGTTGTGCGGGTTCCTTGCTTGGTTAACTGTTCTTGCAGCGTTTGTGCGGGTTCCTTGCTTGGTTGCTAGTTCTTGCAGCGTTTGTGCGGGTTCCTTGCTTGGTTGCTTGCTCTTGCAGCATTTGTGCGGATTCCTTGCTTGGTTGTTTGTTCTTGCAGCGTTTGTGTGAGTCCCTAGGCTTGCTTGGTTGCTTGTTCGTGCAGCGTTTGTGTGAGTCCCTTGCTTGGTTGCTTGCTCTTGCAGCATTTGTGCGGATTCCTTGATTGAATGCTTGTTCTTGCAGCGTTTGTGTAAGTCCCTTGCTTAGTTGCTTGTTCGTGCAGCGTTTGTGTGGGTTCGTTGCTTGGTTGCTAGTTCTTGAAGCGTTTGTGCGGGTTCCTTGCTTGGTTGCTTGTTCTTGCAGCGTTTGTGTGAGTCCCTTGCTTGGTTGCTTTTTCGTGCAGCGTTTGTGCGGATTCCTTGCTTGGTTGCTAGTTCTTCCAGCGTTTATGTGAGTCCCTTGCTTGGTTGCTTATTCGTGCAGCGTTTGTGCGAGTCCCTTGCTTGGTTGCTTGTTCGTGCAGCTTTTGTGCGGGTTCCTTGCTTGGTTACTAGTTCTTTCAGCGTTTCTAGTGGCGGGAGACTACGCATTACGTAGCGCTTGCTACACGTTGTACCATACAGATATTTTTAGTTTGGCGGATTATAGCAAAAAAGTTTGTTGTTTCCTAGTGTATCATGGATTTCCACAAAGTAACGCTTGGTTCTATCCAAAATTTATTGCAATCACAATCGTCAGAGGCCTTGCGATATCCTGTACATTGATATAATTATAATATTATTCAGAGATATTCATCTATTATGTAAACCGTATTATAATTTGGTATCTTGTGACATTCGTAGCGCGTAGAACGTCTACGATTTGCATATAATATGTCGGTTTTAGTATGTATTTATTTACATTGTATTGATTCCGGTTCTCCTTGAAAATACCAATTCCATTCACCGACAGACGTTTTAAATTATTGACCATCTTTTTTTTTATTTTGACAGGTTTTGAGTTAGAATTAATTTGACGATCAATCTCTATGAATGAATACTACGCGGATTTTGTAAAGCTTTGTCAAAAGCCGCTTAGCGTTTTAAAACGTTTCATAATATCTTGCAAAACTCTTAGTTTTTGGGCTGTTAATTTTGAGAGTCGTCGTCGAGAGTCGTTTGAGTCAGCGATGATAAGGTGGATATAGATAGATCAAGATCGTATCGATCGATCCTTTAAAGAGTGTGACCAGGCAGTGGGCATCTATCGGTTGATGATGATGATGATGATGATGAGGAGGAGGAGGAAGGGGAGGAGGATCTGACACCTGCTATCTGTGCAAACTTTATTCAGTACATACCTACAGTATGGAGCCAGCGAGTAGGTATGGGTAAGTAATTATAAAAAAAAATCTTTTTAAAAACCGCCTTCAAACACCCGCGCCACTACAAAGTATAATATAATTGAATGTTGATATTTTTTAAACCGCTCGACCGATTTCGGTAAAATTTAAATGGGACCACGTGGGAAGTATACCCTTACAAAAAAAAAGAATTTTCAAAATGGGTTCAGGCGTCTTCGATTAATCGGTGAACATACATCAAAAAAAAGATTCCTACGAATTGAGAACCTCCTCCTTTTTTGAAGTCGGTAAAAAAATGCGCAAACGACTGTGCGTAGGTGTTTGTGCTCAGAAATGCAGACTTGCTTCGTGAAGATACTGAAGTGCCATAACGAACATATACACTCATATATATATGAAAATGTTTGTAAAATAAAAATAAAAAATATACGCTATGACTCAAGAACCTCCTTTTTCCGTCGGCTTAAAATATTAGCTACCTCCATACTCGGTAACGATGTGTCATCGAAGAACTCAGCCTCGACTGAAGCCTCAAATATGGTTGAGCGAAGCAATGGCGGGATCATGCGTCATGCTCGTGAACAGGTACCACCAGCGGGAATGGGGCTACTTTCTGTCTGACCGTCTTAACATGTGTTGAATTATAATTAGGTATGCTTTTGTGGAACTCATTGTGGAAACACTGCATACAAAGCATAGTATGTATTGAATTGTAAACTTGTTTTGAAAAGAGCAACCGCCGAGTTTCTTGCTGGTTCTTCTCGGCAGGAAGGGCATTCCGAACCAGTGGTAGACTCATCGGCGATTCAAAAGCACTTGTAATAACATTTCTATTCTAACGTTCAAACATTTCTATTCTATTCTATTCTTCCCAAATTTCAAGAACAAACCTGCCTAGTGTTTAAAATTCACCATATTTAATTGTTGCGTATGATGGCCATGAAGACACCAGATAGCTTTGTTAAATTCAATAAAAATACTAATATATTCTAATGTAGTTCGCCAACTAATGGCGATTCTAAGGTCGAGTCATTGTCCTTATAAAGCCTAGTATATACTGATACTGGTGATATTAAATACTTACCTTATTTTATTGATGTCCACTTCATTTTAATAAAAATCATAAAACTAGCTTTTGCCCCCGTGACTTCGTCCGCGAGGAATTAAATAATTCAACAACTGTGAAACACGTACTTTTTATTATCAATCGAAAGCTAAAATTCAAAAGTTACGGACGGAAAACGGATCGGCGTGATTTTTTGCGTGAGTTATAGTTAAGGATCCGGATTTTTTTATCTCTGAAAAGCAAAGGATTCCCGCAACCTAACTCCAAGCGAACCAAGCTGAGGGCAAAACCTAGTAATTTATATATTTACTAGCTGACCCAGCGAACTTCGTACCGCCACTACTTATAAATGAAAAATTAGTTAAATAAACATTTTCCAGTGGACCAAATTGTGAATCTAAACCATCCTCGAATCCCCTTGAACTTACACAAAAAATTTCATCAAAATCGGTCCAGCCGTCTAGGAGGAGTTCAGTGACATACACACGCACACAAGAAATATATATATTAAGATATTACTTTAATACTAAAGATATACACGGTAGGTATCATAACTACACTTACACAGTAAATTTTGTACTTTGTAATTGTTATTTATCTCAGAATTTGTTAAAGTTACCGCCTTAACTGTTAACATTTGGGGAAATGATACTTCGAACTTTTATCTTGGATTATGGTTTTTAAAAACACGATCGGTGAAAATTTTCTCGATAGTATATCTTTTGAAAAATACATGTTTTGTACAAATTTTGCTATTTATCTCAGGAGGAGCAAACTATTTTTGCGGGGGTTTTGTTTTGTAAGGAGACCTAGAAGTATTTTTCAATTACTTGTTTTAATTTTTCGATTGGCTGTTTAGTTAACTTGTAATTAGGTAAAAAACAGTTTTGGCACTTATGTCGTCAAAAATACGTCGCGCCTCTATCGCTATGTATTTCTCACTCACGATAAAACAATAATTCACCATCCCGCTCGAAGAAGGGCACGAAATCCATATATCGTAGCGGCATTATTGTACACTCTTAATTTGTAAAAAATATTTCTAAAAAACCGACTTCAAACACCCGCACCACTACAATGTATATAATTTATTGTTGATTTTTTAAAAACCGCTCGTACGATTTCGATATTTAAATGGGACCACCTTGAAAGTTATACCCTTTCAAACAAAAATAGAAGTTTCCAAATCGGTTCAGGCGTCTTCGAGTAATCGGTGAACATACATAAAAAAAAGATTCCGACGAATTGAGAACCTCCTCCTTTTTTAAGTCTGTTAAAAATGAGACATTAATGAGAATTCTGTTTGCAGTTTTCCTCGCGATGTTTTTGATGAAGATGACATTTTATTGTTTAAAAGTCCCTCAACTACGGAAATTAGATAGTAAGCTATAAAAATATTTTTTTTAACCCCCAACACAAGAAGAGGGGCGTTATAAATTAAACTGGAAAAATTATAAATTGACCAGTGTGCGCTCGGCTCAACATTAACCTACAATATGATATGAATGGCAAAGTACCACATTGCCTATTACGTCACATCCCATCGGTTGCTATGACGACGCCCAGTCGCGAGCCGCCGGAAATTCTTATCATTCCAACGCCAATTGCCAATTCATAGGGATTTGTTAATTGAGATATCCTACTTTGAAATCAATCAAAAACCTGCTAGGTAGGTATTTACTTGCCAAGTCTGTGTTCGGAAAATATTTTAAATTTTGTTTAAAAATTTTAAATTAAAAAAAAAAGTTATCATTGTTATCTTCAGCAACGCATTTAACGGCTCACTACTGAGCGCAGATCTCTCAGTGAAGGGTTATATAACCCACCACGTTGGCCCAATACAAATTGGCAGATTTCACACATTTTTAACAGACTTCAAAAAAGGAGGTGTTTCTCAATTCGTCGGAATCTTTTATTTGTTTTTTTTTTAATGTATTTTCACCGATTACTCGAAGAAGCCTAAACTGATTTGGCTAATTCTTTTTTGTTTGAAATGGTATACTTCCCAGGTGGTCCCATTAAAATTTTATCGAAATCGGTTTTAAATAATCAACAATAAGTAAATTATATATTTTGTAGAGGCGCGGGCGTTTAAAGTCTGTTTTTTTTTTAAATAATTTTTTATATTAAATTATTGAGAATATGAGGGCGTGCAGGTTTCCTCACGATGTTTTACTTCACCGTCGAAGCATGTGATATTTAAATGGGAATGTGGGGATTGAATCGTCGAACTTTTAGTTTTCAGTTCTTATTTTTTTTGCTTTATTTTTTTAATAACCCCCGACAAAAAAAGAGGGGTGTTAAAAGTTTCATGTGTGCATCTGTATATTTGTCTGTAACCTCGTAGCTCTCCAACAAATGGACCAATTTGATGCCATTTTTTCTGTTTGAAAACAGAATCCATCGATTGAGATGTGACGGAGTTATGGTATTATATGGTACTAGATGATGATCGCGACTTCGCGTGGATTAAGGTTTTTATTCCCGCGGGAACTCTGTAATATTCCGAGATAAAAAGTAGCTTATGTGTTAATCCTGGGTATGAGCTATCTCCATTCCAAATTCCAGCCAAATCGGTTCGCTCGTTGTGGCGTTATAGAGTAACAAACATCCATCGATCCATCCATCCATACATCCTCACAAACTTTCGCATTTATAATATTAATAGGATTTAAAAAAAAAATACGTGTCGAATCGACAACCTCCTCCATTTGTGAAGTCGGTTAAAAACTAATAATTTCAATTCAGTTCCTTATTGTCTATATGGAGTGAGCAGCCCAATGCGCGTATCAGCACATATTTATTGTAATTACGCGAGCGGCCGCCCACTTTTTATCGCGAATCCGGAACGACCCTGAAACTTTCAGCGCGTCTGCCCTTGAACTAGTGAAACAAAATGGTGTCCGCAATAAAATACCGTAGAGATGTAAGCTCTCTTTGCGTATTCTATCGGCTATATAACGGGGAGTGTTCTGAAGAGCTATTTGACCGTACCCCACTCTCTCTCTTCTGCAACCGCACCGCACGCCACTGAAAGCAATTTCACCCACACCACCTAGGTGCGTGGAGCACTTCGACCGTCCGCTGTGCCAAATTTTTTTTTGTTCACGCACTAACGAACTGTGGAACCAACCAAATCCCATCGACGACATTCCCGCTTAATTACAAATCAAAAAAAAAAATTCAAAATTATTTAATTCACGTAGGCCAATCTGTGGCTCTTATGACAAGTCATGATTCTACCACCGGTTCGGAAAGCGGATTCTGCTGAGAAGAGCCGGCAAGAAACTCAGCAGTTGCTCTTTTCAAAATAATCATTTTACAATATTATTATGAAGCTATTACATTGTAATAAGTTTTTTATACTATCTTGTGGGCAGCTGCATTCCAAGCCGATTTAGCCTATGCAACTTTCTTAGAATAAAATATAATATTTCCACAATGAGGAGAAGTTCCAAAAAAAAAGAAAAGTACTACAATTTAATTCATGTTAAGACGGGCAGACACAAAGTAGCCCCATTCCCGTAGGCGGCACCCGTATCGGCTATATAACGGGGAGAGTTCTGAAGAGCTATTTGACCGTACCCCACTCTCTCTCTTCTACAACCGCAACGCACGCCACCGAAAGCAATTTCACCCTCACCGCCTGGGTACCTGGAGCATTTTGACTGTCCGCTTTGCCAGATCTTTTTTCCACGCACTACCAAACTGTGGAACCAACTCCCATTGACGGTGTTCCCGCTTAATTACAACATGGGGTTATTCAAGGGGCGGACCAATAAATTTCTGAAAAGCCGGCAACGCATTGGTGGTGCCTCTGGTGCTACAAATGTTCATGGGTGGCGGTAATCACTCAACATCATGTGACCCACCTGCTCGTTTGCTCACTATCCATTTAAAAAAAATAGGGTTACCAAATACTCTGAAAACTAAGTAAGACGTATTAATTATTGTAAATCTTGCTGTGGAGTATTTCAATTCTTATACATGTCAGGCGTTGAGTGCGATCTCATCATCATCATCATCAGCAACCCATCAACGACTCATTTCTGAGTGCAGATCTCTCAGAGAAGGGTTATAGGCCCTAGTCCACCACGCTTGTTCAATGCTTATTTGCAGACTTCTCACATCTTCGAGAACAAGGAGGCGTGCAGGTTTCCTCACGAGCGATGTTTTCCTTCACCGTTGAAGCTTGTGATATTTAATTGCTTTAATGCACTTAAAACTCCGAAAAGTCAGAGGTGATTGCCCGGGATCGAACCTGCGACACCCGAATTTAGATCGCGGCTGAGGCTTTGGTACCCCTCTAACACTGAAATATTGATCCAGATACGTTCCCAATTCTATTCGCAGCATTTGTCTACGCAATTGCTACGTTTATCACTCCGGTGGCCTCGTTTTACACCTGGTTACAGAAAAATTGGTCACGCACATATTTGCGTTTTATAATTATTTTATATTTTAACTTTAGAGTGCAGTGTCACTAAATACATTATGATACGTAGTTACCTATAATTACAATATTGTGCCAAATGGGTACATACCACGATTAAAATTTTATCGATATCGATCAACGAAAACTCGCGCTTTGTCAGTATGCGAGCCGCATCGTGGCGCCAATATTTAATCTGAAGTTATCGGCTGCCCCATCAAAAATGGCGAATTCTTGAAAAACGTGCAGAATAAAGGGCTGTGCGGTGATTGCTAGTTTAAGTTTATTTTGTGATCAACCAAATTGTAAAATAATAATATGTATAATGGGCTCTAAAGCCTTGTACAGACACGACGCGTGAACTTGTTTTTATATCCGTCATGTTAAATTTGTCATGACATTACAGAACCTATGACATTTGAACCATTATGATCTGCACTCATTCTCCACCCTATCTTATTTATCAAAATCTTGTCAGGTGTTTGCGATGAAACAGGTATAACCGGTTCATTATTTCCCTTAACCAAACTAATCAATAAACGTCAGAAAAATCTTTTACCCAACCTTTTGCAGGGTAAAACGTACATTTCTCCTCTAGGGTAATAGTCAGATTATAAAAATTGTAAACAAGAAAAATTATACCTAAAATGTGGGTAGTGAAACTGCGCCCTTTATGTACTATTCTATAAGTACATAAATATATACGAGTACACATAAATATACATTGAAATATGTAACATTTTTTCTTTTGTCCTGTGAATTAAGGCTATAGCCTCTCGAAACTGTTTAGTCAATTGCTTATAATTTTTGTTACGATTTAAAACTCCTATGTTCAAGGTTAGGCCTACTGAATTACCATTATGAATTGAGCCACTTGTGGAGTAGTTTGGAGTTTTGGACTACTAAATACATTTTTGCATACATAATGACAAGTTAATTGTTTTTAACACAAATAGCAGTCACTTCTCCACAGGTCAGATAGTAAAAATTATATCTAAATAAAGAGTGAAACACTTTTTTCTATGCAAATTTAGTGATAACGATGTGAACTTTCGTGTATTCGTGCCAAGTCGTTAAGGGCGGAGCGCACTCAGGCTCTTAGCCATTACAGTTCGCTCTCACCAACTCTGCACTCCTGGTATTTTTGCACGAAAGTATTAAATTAATGGCATTTTTGGGTAAACGTAAAGTTACAACTTTACTTGCCAAGTTTATACTCGTGCACTTGACAGGCTCTTGAAATTTCAGTTTTAATTACTGTTGCACGAATTCTGCACTCGCTGTAATTTCGTCCTACTTGTTCGACTTTCACACAAAAGTAGAGGTTTTTTTTTACTTGTGTGAAAGTTACAACTACGAGTAGGAGTTTGCTGTTCTTGTGCGACTTGTTAGAGTAGGAACACTCTTTACAGACTCTACTATGACTCTAAACTAGTATTTTTGATTTAATTTTTAACAAAGCACTACATCACAAGTTGTTTGTTTCTCTTTTAGAAAATTAGTAAAGAAGAAGAAGAAAAGAGAGGCACTTTTTCATCTTTGAGACAAACGTGTCAATCAGGAAAAATCTCGTTACTAAACTTTTATCGCTGCACCCGGGTCATCATGAGCAACCCATGTCTCACTACGGAGCGCAGGTTTCTTCTCAGAGAAGGGTTATAGATCATAGATCATAGTCCACCACGCTGGCCCAATGCGAATTGGTAGACTTCACACACTTTCGAGAACATTATGGAGAACTCTCAGGTGTGCAGGTTTCCTCACGATATTTTGCTTCACCTTTGAATCATGTGATATTTAAATTGCTTAAACGCAAATAACTTCGAAACTAACTAATAACTTCGAAGTCGGGTCGGGATTGAACCTGAACCTGACCCCCGAATAGGAGGTCGCAGCCTAACCTAACCTAACCACTGCTTTTGTAGCAAAAATATTTAACTTGCACCCAACATTTCGAAGTTATGACCCTAAACAGTAACAAAGTTATGGGGAAATTTTGTTGAACAACAGCTACGTAAAATTTCAATCACGCCTAACTTAATTCAATTTAAAAAGATTTAAGAAAACCGAATAATGTCGACCTAGTTTTCCACCAATTCAATTCAAGGGTCAATTGAGCAGTTTGTGGTGCAAGGTCAGGTGGAGAGGAAAAAGGGGGGACGCCAGACGGACACCCATAAAAAAAGTTTAGTGGTGGGTAAGTAGGTATGTACTAAGTAATATAAGCTTCCGTCTTATAATAGTACTAGCTGATGCCCGCGACTTCGTCCGTGTGGATTTCATTTTTAAAATCCCGCGGGAACTCTTTGATTTTCCCGGATAAAATTTAGCCTTTGTCACCCTCCAGGTTCTCAACTATACCCATGCAAAAAATCACGTCGATCCGTAGCTTTTTTGCTACTTGATTGAAAAACAAACCAACATACAAACACACTTTCGCATTTATTATATTAAAAATTCGGCCAAGTGCGAGTCGGGCCTCGCTCTTTTAGGGTTCCGTTAAAAAAAATTAAATTAAAATATTTTCATGTACCCATGGAAATATTTTTATTTAATTTTTTTAATTTAATTTAATTTTTATTATTTGTTGTTATAGCGGCAATAGAAATACATAATATGTGAAAATTTCATGTGTCTATCTGTTACGGTTTACGAGATACAGCCCGCTGACAGACGGACGGACGGACGGACGGACGGACGGACAGCGTAGGCTTAGTAATAGGGTCCCGTTGGTACCCTTTGGGTACGGAACCCTAAAAAAAGTAAAGTATCCTATGTCCGTCTCCTGGTTCTAAGCTACCTCCCCACCAATTTTCAGCCAAATCGGTTCAGCCGTTCTTGAGTTATAAATAGTGTAACTAACACGACTTCCTTTTATATATACTTATAGATTATAGATGTAATCAGCCTCAGCAGAAACACAAACGCATCATAAAAAATTCACGACGTCCGTGGGGTTTGGCTTATTTATAAACAGAGTATTGTTTGCCTCGCAACGCTATGGTATGGTAGTTTTCATGTACAGAACCCGTTTCCCGTGACGTTTTATAGCCCACGGTGTTGTCAGCCCTAAAATTTTCAAGTTTTCGTACCGGTAAAATGATCAAGACCTTGAATAGGACTCTTCATCCTTTTTCTTCCTTTTTTCTTTTCTGAATACTGGTAAGCAGTATTTTTAAAACTATGAGTGTTGTGTATAATATACTTAGTAGATACTATCATCTTAACGTAGATTTTTTTTAAAGAATATTAGCACACGAGTAATATTCCCTCTTGCCCCCTAAAAGAAGCGAGCAATAGGTACGACAAAGTGAAACGGACGAGCTTTTAAAACGTCGACCTATAATAGGTAGTGATATAATTTTGAAAATAATAAATTACAGTAAGTAATGATAGATGTCTACGCAAACAGCTAACTTCGAGAGATTGTCTACGTACTTTCCCATAACCGACGATAGCTATTTTTAAATATCAATCTATACAATATATAGGAGACAAACCTATTTTAATAACCTACCTTTTACCTAATTAAATAAAATTACCTAATTTAATAAAGTTAAGACATCTTCGCGGCTACCGATTAGATCAAGGCATCACAGAGCAAATACAGAAATTATATAAAAATCGCAAATCATTGCGAGCAATACAAAAAATTCACTAGGTCTTGTAATTCCGAAAATAATGGGGGATTTTTATAGCATAGCAACACAGTAACTTCGTGGGGAGCTCGCGTAATAAATCCCATGTTTACGGCCACGGGCGATCCACACAATATAAATATCGTCAAGCAAATTGGTTTTGAAAAGAATTATTATGTACTCTCTCTTTCCATTTTCTTGGTACTTACACCAGCTTTTGTTTTTATTGTGATCCTTCGCCTTGTTTCATATTTTTCCAATACTATTATTATCAAAACAACCTGCTATGCGATTTTGTAAGAAAAACGTGTTTGAAGCTGTCAATCTTCAAACGTATGGTTTCAGTTAACAATTCATATTATTGGATAGGTACTCGCGATTGGATTGGATGATGCTCGCATCTCTGTTCGCGTGGATTAAGGTCTTTTTAATTCCCACGGGATCTCTTCAATTTTCCAGAATAAAATGTAGCCTACGTGTTAATCCTGGGTATGATCTATCTTTGTTCTAACAACAACAACCATCCATCATCAACATGTTAACAAACATCCATCCATCCATCCTTACAAACTTTCGCCTTTAAATTATTAGTAGGATTAGTAGGATAAGATAGGATAGTAGGGTAGGATTATTAGAGTTGAATAGAAGCATGCGTTACTGGGCGGAATCCCATGGCACAGAAGGTAAAACAGAATTCTTTTGCTATAGTCCGTCACACCAGAAAAATCTTAATTGTATAACGTGTCGCTATTCCAGTAGTATATATAACAAATACAGGAACAACGAAATGCCAACAGATACACCACAACAACCTTCCAAAATACACTCCGACACCGGAGCATCTTCAGGAGATGTTAACTCCACAATACAGTTGTAAAAGCGGTTATTAATCCCTCGGGAAGCCTCTGTTTATCCGGGTATAAAAGGTAGCCTATGTCACTAAACTAGCGGCACGCTATGATGGCCGGTTTGACACATTACAATAGTGATGTGGAATGTCAATTTATTCTCGAACAAAAAACAATTAAGTTTTGTTTTTGTACCTGATTAAATAGGTTTAATAAAACAAAAATGTATATGTTTATTTAATTTATTTGAACGAACTGAATATTTGAATGAAAATGAATATACATACTTTATATGCACACAAGAAACATATGAATACAAAAGATACCAAAAAAGGTGCCACAAAAGGCCATAATTAATCAGATTCTTCCATACTACTATTTTCACTGTCGTCACTGCTATCATCACCTACATTAATAATTATATGTTCGTTTTCTATAATATTATCTATTTTCACATCTCTTTCATAATCTTCCCTTATTAATTTAACAGTTCTATTCACAACCTTTTCCCAGTCTCCTTTAGTCACATGTTCACAAGCTTCTTCTAATAATTTTAGCATTGCATTTTGAAAATTGTTCATATTCACAAGTACATTCACCCCTTAAATGGTGCAAACTGATTTTTCTACACTTGTATACATTTTAGAAATCAATTTAATAAATAAATTTTGAGTCCTAAACCTAAAACTACATTCGATAAAATTTATGAATCTCTGCACATCACTATCGTCAATAAAGTAATACAATTATTTCCTTCAAAGTCGTTATCAATTAATACGGAACTTCATGAGCGGACAAACGTCAAACCGGCCATCATAGCGTGCCGCTAGTGTAAACTATACCCATGCAAAAAAATGCGTGAGTGTCGTGGAACACTCCGTTGGAACTAAGTTCAGAATCATCGCCATCTCTCGTCCCATGTTAGAACCATCTCGTACAAAATAAAAGAAACAGACATTAAAGCAAGTTTAAGCAAATTCACGCTGCCCACAATAGACGGCGTTAGTAAATTTGCCTCAAATATTATGTTCGGAATTTCTCTTTTATAAAACTTCGTTCCAAAAATTAAGAAAAGAAACAAAGACATTATCTGAAGTCAGGAGACGTACCCCAAACCGATAGTTTCACTCCTTCGTTTAGTCGATAAGCCATCAAAGCTATTATAGAATGTGTGTAATAAACGAAGGCAACAAAGGTCGCGACGGAAAATTCTAGCCTCCATCCGTAAAACCGTCCGAAAAGAACTTCGTTTCAAAATCATATCGGTCCGTTGCTTCGTTGCTGCTTGATTGAATGATAAGCAAACATACCTTCGCATATGTAATATTAGTAAGGATGTTAACGACATTTCAGCAAAATGCGAGCGATGTTTGGCTAGATATGTCCCTCTACTTAATCGAAAATCGTTGCATAATAAACATTAAATTACATTACATACCGTTTGTTTGACGGAACTGACCTACAAACGTCTCCAATTTCGTCTATTTAGTGTTTCTTTTCTTTGATATTTATATTATTTGGACGTCTGCGGTAATGAATGTCCGAACTCCGATTTACATCTGGCAACAACGTAACCGGCCCACGGACAAGTCAGGGTTGCTATGCTACAATTGAGGTTTACTCATTTTAGTGGCTGTCAAAAAAGTATATACAACGTTAGTTTTTGTTGATGAAAAAGCTGAAAATAGTATGTTTCGTAGTTAGTAGTCAGAAACCTTATCGTTTGCAATAGAATAGAAGTTTTTTATTCAAATAAATTTTTACAAAGTGCTTTTGAATCGTCAAGTAAATCGACTGCCTTCAATTGGTACATAAATTATTCTCCCATGGAACTTATAAAAAAAACAGAAATCTATCCGGATGAAGTTGCAAGCATCATAAAATCATCACTATCGTCATCATCAGCAACCCATCAACGGCTCACTACTGAGCGCAGGTCTCCTCCATAGGCCATAGTCCACCACGCTGGCCCAATGTGAATTGGCGGACTTCACATACCTTCCAGAACATTATGGAGAGCTCTCAGGTGTGCAGGTTTCCTCACGATGTTTTCCTTCACCGTTCAAGCTTAATTGCTTAAACGCACATAATTTCGAAAAGTCAGAGGTCCTCCCGGAATTGAACCTACGACCCCTCGAACAGGAGATCACAGTCCTAACCACTAGCCTAGCGCTGCTTCATTATAAAATAAACGTTGGGAAATTACGAAATTATTTTGAAATTCCACAATGCGTCCATTATGAATAACGCATTATGAAAATAACGGTGTAAATATTCAAATTGACTATTTGGGAGTTACCTACCGACCGAACCGACGATACCGTCATATAATAATTAACTTCTTGATGACAACAGATAACAACAGATAGGCGAATATAACGATAATTAATGTTTTCGAAGGCAACGTTCTAAGCTTTGGTTAAATAAACGCGTGACGGCAGCAGCTCTGAGAGACGTCACACTGAACTCGTGATGGTATCATCTGGTGTGCGGACCCGTACAAGCAAGAAGGATGGGCCTCAAGGCCCGTACTCCGACGGATGGACTTGTCGGGGAGACACCATAAAATCTTGTAGACCTTTATGGCGAGCCTTAGGCGGTGAAATGCCAGCTAAAAGACAATCACTGTGCATTGTGCAAGTCATGCTTCCCTGCATCATTCCCGGTCTAGATAGCTGTGCCATGAAAGCGTACCTCCGAATGGCTTCCGACCAACCGGAGAAGACCCACACATTGCTGATCTCTTAGGAGTTGCTGCTGTTATATTATATCGCTGTCGTCCCGTGTTCTGTGCGACTAGAACTTAAAAGCTGAAATAGACAGCGGGTATCACGATCGTAATTAAATTAGGGCAATCGTCCTTAATTCGTCTGTTCTCACGTCACGTCCCTTCGGATCAGGCTTTAAGTAGAGTGTCTATTGCCTTGGAATTTCATGGAAATACCATAAAAGTTTGGATTTCGACAAGCTACTGCGATTAACGATTAGCCAAGGACTTCCGACTCCAATAGGCTATCACTTCTACGAAAAACATAGCTTGCCCAATGGTATACAGCATACTATACAAAATGTAGCATAAAAGTAAGTATTTTGGTAGTACCCACCCATTCAATATAACATAATGTAATTAATGAATTCTTATATTATTATATAATAATTCTTTTTTAATAAAACACTATGTAAATTTTTATTTTGCATTTATTTATCGATACGATATATCGACATATTTTTACATTTAATTCCGACCCTAACGCAGTGGGTGTACGGGTAAATACCAATTCCCCTTACACCCACCGGTGGGAGAAGCCAATGGGTGCACAGGTCGTCGGTTTGTTTAAGTATGTTGCGCGCACAAAATTGGTAAATTGTATGAGCCTATTACATTTGTAAGACCTTTAATGTAACACATGTCATTTATTATGAAAGAAGAGTAGATAGAATAGATACTTAGTGAAAGAGAAAAATATTAGCAAAACCGGCCAAGTGCGCGTCGCGGCACGCGCAGTGTAGGGTTCCGTAGTTGCAAGTCACAATTATTATTGCTGACCTAGGATAGTGCTTTTATTTTATTTATGAATATTGAATATATTTTGAGTTTCATGGTTTTTCGCGGTTCACTTCTAAAAAAACCGGCCAAGTGCGTGTCGGGCCACGCGCAGTGTAGGGTTCCGTAGTTGAAAGATACTGAATATATTTTGAGTTCCATGGCTTAAATACTATAATAAACTACAAAATATGAAACTTATACTACGTGTAATACCTAAAGTACGGCCACCGAGAGAATACGTTTTTGACATCTGTCAGTTTGCCATACAAAACAAAAATATCCGGTTGACATAACCTTGTAATAGCGCAGTTTAGATTTAGAAAAATATTGTTTACCAAGTTATTTGATACTCAGTTTGGCAAAAAATTATAACATTAAATGATTATGGATATAATAATGTTGTTTTAATGCTCATCAATTGTTAAAACGGTAAACAACCAGCAATTATATTTTTATCGTAACTGCAACGCCATTACAAAGTTACGTCGTCAGTTCAATCGCGACGTGTCAGGAACGCATTCTCTGAACGGCCGTAGAATAACTTAGAAAAAACAGATATAACTCCTTAACTAATGAACCCTACTTAGCCGTGATAGTTTTCCTTTAAAATTCATTATATATACCACTGCTGTGAATATTTTCTTGTATCCTATATACAACCATTTAGCTGGCAGAGGGAGGGGGGGGGGAGGGGGACACTTGACTCTAATAAAATTTAGCACTTTAAAATATCATATTTCACAAACGGATCCCTGAAATAAAAAATGGTGTTCCCACACCTACAATATTTTTGAAAGACCTATTCAACGACACCCCACACTATGGGATAGACGAGAAAAAAAAATTCATCCCCACTTTACATGTAGGGGAGGTACCCTAAAAAAAATTATTTTTCAAAATTTTATTTCACCACTTTGTCGGCGTGATTGATATTTACACCCTTGTCAAATTACAGATTTCTAGTACTAATAGTCTCTGAGCTAAACCGCGGACGGACGGACAGACGGACAGACGGACGGACATGGCGAAACTATAAGGGCTCCTTGTTTACTACGGAACCCTAAAAACAGATATAACTCCTTAACTTGTCAATCCTACTTAGCCGTGATAGTTTTCTTATAAAATTCTTTATACTATAGCTGTGAATTGAAAGTGTGAAAGCTTGGGGGGACATTTGACTCAAATATTTAGCACTTTATTATATCATATTTCACAAACGGATCCCTGAATCGAAAAATGGTGTTCCCATACCCACAATATTTTTGAAAGACCTATCAACGACACCCCATACTATGGAATAGACGAGAAAAAAATTCATCCCCACTTTACATGTACCCTAAAAAAATATTTTTCACAATTTTATTTCACCACTTTGTTGGCGTGATTAATATTTATACCCTTGTCAAATTACAGATTTCTAGTACCAATAGTCTCTGAGCTAAACCGCGGACGGACGGACAGACGGACGGATATGGCGAAACTATAAGGGTTCCTTGTTTACTACGGAACCCTAAAAATAGAGAATTTAAACCCACCAAAACACTTTGCTTTCTTCGAAATACTTGTTACAGGACTGTATCAAAAATAGATTAGTGATGGCAGTCCTAGTCAGTTAGATAGAACTTTCGTCATGGTATTGGGCTTTCATTCCTTGAGGAGTTTAACTGACGTCATTACTTGCTTTACTGGTGGTTAGTGGTCACGGCGGATAAACACCGTATGTTTGTCTGGTGTTCAGTGAAATTACATATGTTCGGAAGGGATATATAAATTAAATGGATTTTTAAATACTAAATATGGGTATTTATTATACGGGAAAATATCGTGGTATTCTTCAGTACTCTATGATAAGTTCATAGAGTAGAAAGGATACCATGACGAAATAAATAAATAAATAAATAAATAAATAAAAATAAATAAAATGAAATTTCACTTTTCGGCTTTAATTCGGCTTTTCGATGAGTGCACCACGAATCTATGAATCTATATATATAAAAGAAAGTGGTGTTAGTTACACTATTTATAACTCAAGAACGGATGAACCGATTTGGCTGAAAATTGGTGGAGAGGTAGCTTAGAACCAGGAGACGGACATAGGATACTTTTTATCCCGTTCGACCGCGTTTCCGTCATGTCACTATAAACCGTGGTATAAGGAAAACGCATCTGACATGGAATAACAAAACGCAAATGACAATGGAATAACAAAACGTAAATGACAGCTAAACGTAATTTTGTCTTTGGTTAAGTATGGTAAAATATTTGACAATTATAAAAAGTGTTACAATAAAGAATTACTGATATTATAAATGCGAAAGTGTGTTTGTTTGTTGGTTTGTCCTTCAATCACGTCGCAACAGAACAGCGGATTGATGCGATTTTTTGCATGGGTATAGGTAGTAATGGATGTAGTAGTGGTTCCTCAGACCGGGAGAGCTACTTACGGATAATGAAAGAGTTCCCGCGGGATTTTTAAAAACTAAATCCATGCGGACGAAGTCGCGGGCATCAGCTAGTAATTTAATAAAAAAAAATATTTTTAAAAACCCGACTTTAAACACTCGCGCCACTACAAAGTACATCATTTATTTGGAGTTTTTAAAAACCGCTCGACCGATTTCGATAAAATTTAAATGGGACCTCTTGGCAAGTATACCCTTTCAAACAAAAAAGAATTTTCCAAATCGGCTCAGGCGTCTTCGAGTAATCGGTGAACATACATAAAAAAAGAAATAAAAAAAAAAGATTCCGACGAATTGAGAACCTCGTCCTTTTTTGAAGTCAGTTAAAAATGACAGTTTTGTATGGACAAAATGCGAATCGATGCGCACAGATGTGATTCCAGCCTTACTCTATGAACTGTCTACTATAAGTATGTCACGCACTCTTTAAACATTTCTGTGGTGGTGTCGTGTGATGCGGGTTGTTACGTTCCCTCAAATATGGTTGAGCGAAGCAATGGCTGGATCATGCGTCATGCTCGTGAACGGGTCCCACCGGCGGGAATGGGGCTACTTTATGTCTGCCCATCTTAAGATAGAAGTTAGTCGGTATGCATTTTTGGAACTTCCCTCATTGTGGAAACACTGCATATATATATGTATAGCATAGTATTTACTGTATTGTTTTGTTTTGAAAAGAGCAACCGCCGAGTTTCTTGCAGGTTCTTCTCGGCAGGAAGGGCATTCCGAACCAGTGGTAGATTCATCGACTATTCAAAAGCACTTGTAAAAGTTTATTTGAATAAAAAATATTTCTATTCTATTCTATTCTATTCTTTTCTATCAATGTATGTATGTAGCTTCGAGTGTTAATTAAAGCGAATTGCGCGCATAAGTAAGGTCTTGGTTATCTGCCCTGCGATTGTCTAAAGTTATTCCATTGATCGTTATCGAATTCGATGACATAAGCGTCAAAGTGAAATAAACCATTACAACATTGAATTAGAGCTCAATTTCGTATATGAATTCTTACACGTTTACGTATGTACGATACACTCCATAAAACTCCATATTAAAATCGGTTCTGAATTTGTGACTTTAAATCAATAAAACCAAGGTTTATTTTTTTTGATGCTAATGTCATCGAATATTAATACGGTCAATGGAATAACTTTTAGACAATCGGACCTCTGATTGAGAAACATTTCGACAATCGCCGAAAAGTGTACCATCAAGGCGGGCTGTATCTCGTTAACCGTAATATTTAGATAGACAGTTTAAATTTTCACATATTGTGTATTTCTATTGCCGCTATAACAACATCATTATCATCATCATTAGCAACCCATCAACGGCTCACTACTGAGCGCAGGTCTCCTCTCAGAGAAGGGTTATAGGCCATAGTCCACCACGCTGCGCTGGCCCAATGCGAATTGGCGGACTATAACAACAAATAATAAAAATTAAATTAAATCAAAAAATAAAGTAGTCGAAATAAAATTTTATTTTTTTACCCAGGCATGTGGGGTGTCATTGTCTAAAGCTCATCAAGTGGAGTTCAAATATATATTTTTTTATTTTTTAGCTACAAAAGTGAAGAAATGGGGGGCCGTCAAGGTTGTCGGTTTTAGACCATTTTTTTTAGGGGGTCTATCTCAAAAATTTAACTAGTTGGGAATTTGAAATTTTGGTATATTATGTACTATATGCACCCCTCTCTACCTCAGCCCGCGCAATCAAAACTGTGACAGAGTTCTTATTTCTTCTTTCTTTAACCATCTACGGCTACTCGCTGACAGACAGACGGAGGTCCAGCGGAGGTTCAGTAATAGGATCCCGTGTGCACCCTTTGGTTACGGAACCCCCAAAAATGAACGTCAGCAACAAAAACACTAACTTTGATAGTATCTTGGTATTTTCGCCTATGAACTTAGGTAGGATACCTTCCTATGAGCGAATGTAATCGATAGCTCAAAAGGAAAGGGTAAACAGTCAGATAATGGACAGGGGCTGAAACTTATAGGGTGACTTGATATTAAATTAATTCTTCCTTCCTCGCAGAAAGTAGGCCGTTTTAACCGACTTCAAAGAATCAAAGAAGAAGCCAATGAGTTAAAGGCAATTTTATTATGCTGTTTTTAGGGTTCCATAGTAAAACAACAATGAACCCTTATAGTTTCGCCTTCCAGTGACGATTGCTTCGGTTCCTGGACACCGAGGGAACATTGGTAATGAGAAAGCAGATGAACTAGCTCGAATGGGAGCAAGTATCCAATTTCATGGACCTGAGCCTTGCCTACCCATACCGTACATGATTACATTGCAGTGCATTGGTAATATGAATAGCAACGGGACACTATCTGCTAAATAGACATCTCACAATAATGAGAATTCAAGAAGACCCATCCTGTCCAGAGTGTGGTGAGGAAGAGACCAGCTTCCACTTCATAGCTGAGTGCCCTATGTACTCATTGGTAAGATGGGAAATGCAAGGTAAGGATAGATTAAGTGAAGAAGACCTGACAAACCTTTCAATAGGAGACATCGTTAGGTTTACGAAAGCTACAGGTAGGTAGGTTTGAGGGGGGTAGAGCCTTGGCACCAGTAACCTGTGTTTAAACACGGGGAATTGGGTGGAATAGTTCCGACACAGGACTGATCACCCGCCTGGCGTTAGCAGGCGTCCCCTCCACAAATACAATACAATACAGTTTCGCCAAGTACCTACTTCCGTGTGAGGGGTGACTACGAAATACAGACTTCGCGTGGCCTTACACGTCTCTGGTCATTTATTTTTAGCCCCCGACAAAAAAGAGGGGTGTTATAAGTTTGACGTTTGTATTTGTGTATCTGTGTATGTGTCTGTCTGTTCCCTCGTAGCAGCCTACCCAATGGACCGATTTTGATGCGAGTTTTTCTGAAAGCTAACGTAATCGAGGTGAATCTTACCTTTATGAATATCTGCTCAGACGTTTGAAGGTCATCAGCTCTTTTCCTACTCGATTAAAGGGTCTTACAAGCTTTCACTGGTGCGAATGATTTGAAATTTGGTGTACTTCGGATTATTTCCAAGGCTTATTGGTAACCTTGAGCTGATGCTGCAGCATCAAGTAGTCTGCTAGATACCCAACTACTCAGCAACTGACAGCAGATATTTGTTTGGGCTCATTAGAATGGTCTCAAAGAGTAGGTGTTAGATGGATGATGATCGAGGATCGAGGAGGATCTGATGATGGAGTAAATAACTGGGTAACAGGATGTCAGGTATATATATATAGTCCGGTCATAGATTCACATGTCGGAGACGTTTTAAATTTTTAATTTGCACTTGTTCATAATAACAAAGAATAGGTACATAATAGTAAAAAAATCGGCCAAGTGCGAGTCGGCCCTCGCTCTTTTAGGACTCCGTACATATGACTAAACAAAATTGGTCTAAAACCGAAAACTTTGACAGCCCCCCATTTCTTCATTTTTGTAGCTAAAAAATAAAAAAATATATACTTGAACTCCACTTAATGAGCTCTAGACAATGACACCCCACATGCCAGGGTAAAAAAATAAAATTTTATTTCGACTCCTTTCCAAGTATGGGAGCCCCCTTTATTTTTTAATTTTATTTGCTTTTTATTAATTGTTGTTATAGCGGCAATAGAAGCAGTGATAGCCTAGTGGTTAGGACTGTGGTCTCCTATTCGGGGGGTCGCAGGTTCGATCCCGGGTACGCACCTCTGACTTCAACTTGACAACTCTGACTTGAGTCAAGTGCGTTTAAGCAATTAAATATCACTAGCTTCAACGGTGAAGGAAAACATCGTGAGAAAACCTGCACATCTGAGAGTTATTCATAATGTTCTCGAAGGTGTGTGAAGTCCGCCAATTCGCATTGGGCCAGCGTGGTGGACTATATGGTCTATAACCCTTCTCTGAGAGGAGACCTGCGCTCAGTAGTGAGCCGTTGATGGGTTGCTAACGAACGAACGATAGCGGCAATAGAAATACACAATATGTGAAAATTTCAACTGTCTATCTATTACGGTTTACGAGATACAGCCCGCTGACAGACGGACGGACGGACAGCGGAGGTTTAGTAATAAGGTCCCGTTGGCACCCTTTGGGTACGGAACCCTAAAAAAAGCGGGAAAATGAGCAGACGGGTAAGATTAACTTGAGCAGTAAGTAAAATTTAATTAATTTGTTTTTCTAAAATCTGTTTTTGTTTGGTTTGTTGTAACTTTTTGACAAGCCAATTCCAGGGTTGATATGAAAAAAGAAGGATACAGAACATTTAATTTAAACGCTTTCAACGGATTTTTAACAATGGTAATAGCCTAATATTTTACCCGACTACGGCGGAAGGTAGGGTTGTGATTTTAGCAGTCGATGTACACACATCAAAAGTGTCTAGGGATCAACATATATTTTTGCAATAACTTTTCTCCTGATTGATATTAATTAAAATTTTCTTTAAGGATTCATCAAATAAAGTGTTTTCGTTTGTCACAGTAACGATAAACCAAGTCACCTTTGCATTAATAAAGAAATTTGCCATTTTCCTAATAAAGGGATTTTTGACATTTGAACCACTAACATTAAAGTTCGAAAAAAAGACTGAAATAACAGTTTTCTTTAAAATTTTATTGGGTAACTTAAACAATTAATAATCCGTGTTTCTACCGCGAACACTAACAACACAAGAACATCGGTTTGGCATACTCAAAATGAGTTCATCCAAATCACGCTGTGGAATGGCCGCCCATGTTCGTTGCAACAACAAAAAAAGGTCTTCTTGCCACTGGATACCCTCCACATTCGGCAGAGCTCTTCTCTGTAGCATATCCCATGCATGCTCAATCGGGTTCAAGTCTGGCGACTGAGCAGGCCAGGGCAGGACATTGATGTTAGCTGCGGCGAGAGTCTGTCTTACAACTCTTGCGGTGTGCGGTCGTGCATTATCATGCATTAACTGAAATAAGGGACCGATTTGCACTTGTAGAGGAACGATGACGTCTGATACAATCGTCTCAGCATAAATTTGAGCGTTGAGGTTGCCTCTGATCCAAATCAACTCAGTTCTTCCGCCGATCCAAATACCCGCCCATACCATGATGGTTCCACCACTATAAGGATGGACTTCCTGGCAGGATTTTAATCGCTGTTGGCGTCCAGGGGTTCTCCAGTGTCGTATACGTCTTGTATCCGGTCTCATACCAAAACGAGACTCATCAGAAAAGCACACGAAACGCCATTGTTCTTCTGCCCAATTTCTGTGTTCAAGAGCCCATTGATATCGAATCCTACGATTGTGCATTGCTATAGGTGGTACCCGTAGCGGTCTTCGGGAATGAAGGTTCACTTCATGCAAGCGGTTTCTGACTGTTTGGTCGCTAATTAAGTTCCCTGAAGAGTGATGAAGCCTCACGGCTAACATCATGGCGGTTATTGTTGGAGCTCTTCGAGTTAAGATTTGAATGTATCGGTCTTGTCTCCGTGTGGTGCAGCGATACCGTCCTCCATGGCGCTCAGCCACGGTACCAGTGCTTCGGTAACGTGTCCAAAGTCGACTGATAACACTCTGACTTGTATTCAGAGCTAAAGCCACAGTACATTGCCGGGAACCAGCTTCTATCATTCCCACGGCTCTGAGCATTTCTTCCCTGCTTAAATGACGTCGCCGCTCCATAATAACGTTGGTTTTAATCAGTAGTAGGGAAACAGTAGCACTAATAATGTCTTCAATGCGTTGTATGTTTTTATAGGGAAAATATTGACAGCTGATTTTCATCTTTTACTCGAATTTGATTGACAGTTCCTGATTCAAATTATGAAATGCACCAAAAAGGATCCATATAAATTTATAAAATCATAAATTTATTACAAAGCCACATCTCAATCTCAAGAAATCCGCATAAAAATGCTTGATCCCCCACTTTTGATGTGTTTATGTCTAGTACTTATGTGACTATTTATGAATGTTCCACCGCGTCGTAGCGAATAAACTACTGAACCGATTTTGATGATTGAGGTGTCAATCGATTCCGGGTAACATTTTATACGAACAAAACAATATGACGGATGCTACATCCAATTTTCCGTAGTTTTTTTTATTTTTATTTTTATTCGATGACAACTTGACAAGCTAGTCCTTGACTGCGATCTCACCTGATGGTAAGTGACGATGCAGTCTAAGATGGTAGCGGGCTAACTTGGAAGGGGTATGGCAGTGAACATTTAACCCATACCCCTAATTGGTTTCTACACGCCATCGTGCCGGAACGCTAAATCGCTTGGCGGCACGTCTTTGACGGTAGGGTGGTAACTAGGCACGGCCAAAGCCTCCCACCAGACCAGACCAGAGACAATTCAGAAATTATAAATTCCCAAATTGACCCCGCCGGGAATCGACATCTCAGTTATAAGACCAGCGCTCACCACTGAGCCAGGGAGGTCGTCAAAAGTAGGTTTACAGTTTTTTTTAAATATATAGACAGCGCTTTTAATCTTTTATCCTTGTCATAGTGCCTGGAATTTGAGCCCAAGACGAAGTTTAACCATTAGAACACTGTACGAGATATTAACTATATGCAAACTTACAAAGGACATTGACCATGGATGTATGGAATCCTGCCCATATGATGCTTCAAATCCAAATTTGTTTTTTTATAGACTACGCTTCCCATATTAACTCCTAAAGTTGTAAAACGCAGGCAGTAGCTCCGTGAGGCATGTTCATTATTACTGAATAAACCCTCCATTAATATTTAAGATTAAAAAAAAAAACACTACGCTATTATATCTGGAAAATACTGGAAATGAATGATAACGATCAAACGAGTCACTCGTAAAGAGCATTTATCTGTACTAACATTAAACGGGGTAATGTAATGCTCCCGAATCTTAACATCTCGGCCATTACATGATAGCAAACTTATCTGTGCCTGTAGTGGAGGCGCTCTGTCTATTATAAAGTCAACATTTTAGGGTCAACACAGAGTTGATTCTGGTAGTTCCGAGTTTCGCCACACGCAGAAATAAGCTTGTCAGAACTGTGCAGACTATACCCCACTGTCGCCAATAACTCTACCGCCCCTTTCATTTGCCTACCTGCCTTCAAGGTATCGTTTGAATACTTGACTGTAGGAGATTAATAAATAATTTCAGCAGTTTACGTCTGTGCGTATCTGTTCTTCATGTCTCTCATAATATATTATACATACTCTAAGCTTATAACACTTAACACGCTGTTCTACGTGAGCGAAGACGAATGCATTTGTATCCGATGCGACGCGGCGCGTCAAAAATGACAAAGGCAAGATGTTAACTTGGATGTTAAATGGGGCAGTAAACGGGTCTGCCCGCGAAATTCAAATTTAATTTGGTTTTTGCAATTTGTAAACTAATACGACAAAGTAGGCTTTTGGGATTCTAATTGCGCCAATGGCAGTATCATTTTCACAGGTTTATATAAAAATCTTTACTTGAAAGTGTCCAGTTTAAGAAATTAGTCCGAGTATCGAGTTTGACGTGAGTTACTCACAAATTGCAGCAGTGATATGCCTAGTGGTTAGGACTGTGGTATCCTATTTAGGGGGACGCAGGTTGGATCCCGGGCACGTACCTTTGACTTTTCGGAGTCAAGTGCGTTTAAGCAATTAAATATCACTTGCTTCAACGGTGAACGAAAACATCGCGAGGAAACCTGCACACCTGTGAGTTCTTCATAATGTTCTCGAAAGTGTGTGAAGTCCGCCAATTCGCATTGGGCCAGCGTGGTGGACTATGGCCTATAACCCTTCTCTGAGAAGAGACCTGCGCTCAGAAGTGAGCCGTTGATGGGTTGCTAATGATGACTCACAAATTAGTCGATACTCGGACTAATTTCTTAGACTGGGCACTTTCAAGTAAAGATTTTTATAGGTATAAACATGAGAAGATGATACTGCCACTGGCGCAATTTGAATGCCATAAGCCTACTTTGTCGTATTAGTTTACAAATTGCGAAAAACCAAATTAAATTTGAATTTTGCGGGCAGACCCGTTTAGTGCGCCTTAAGCCAAAGCGCTATTTAATTCAGATTTTATGAAAAGAAATAGAAAAAGTCAACGTCCAAATTGGTACTACAAGTAGGTATAAAGCTAAATATAAGAACACATTATGTAATTCAGACTAATAATAATTATTATTAAATTGCACATTTACAATAACACAATAATATTATGATACAGTAAAAAATAAAATAAAATAGAATAGAACATAAAGCTTTTTCTCTAGACCCCCAAAAGGATAACCCGTGTCTTGGGAGTCAGAGTCAGGAAGAGACTATTAGTAAAAGTGTGTTTCAGTGTATGGTTTCAGAAGCCAATCTCCATTGAAATAAAAAATGTACCTTGGCTTGAGTAAATTCCTTTAGGCAAGGTGTATTCACTTAATTACCTACGAAATCAAGCAAAAAAAATTAAACCTTAAGTAGATAACTTGTATTCTTGGACACCGTGCACCGGTTTGTTTACTTTCGAACGTCATATAACTGTAAAGTTAACCGTCCAAATCGACTTTGACTGATTATATTAACTAGGTGTCATTGCATTCCTATATTGAATGTTTTTCCATTGTTTTGGACGTCACGATCTTAAAAGGCACGATCTCGGCAGGAACGGCATTCCGAACCAGTGGTAGACTCATCGACGATTCAAAAGCACTTTTAAAAAAGTTTATTTGAATAAAAAACATTTCTATTCTATTCTATTCTATTCTATTCTATTCTATTCTATTCTATTCTATTCTATTCTATTCTATTCTAAAAGACGTAAGATATAATTGAAAATTTCTTCAGAAATAGGTGTCTGGAGATTTCACACAGCGCTGCAGCGCTACCCGCCGAGACGATTTTATTTGATCAACTTAGATTAATATACTAATTACTTAAATGAACATTATATAATGAAAACGCTTTCAATAAGAAATGATAAAATTTTCAACCGTCTTCAAAAAAGGAGCAGGTTCTTAATTCGTCGGAATCTTTTTTTTATTTTCACCGATTACTCGAAGACGCCTGAACCGATTTGGATTTTTATTTTGTTTGAAAGGGTTTACTCCCCAGGTGGTTCCATCTATATCTATAATATAATAAAACTGTAACAGGTCCAATTCTGTACATTGAAGATATTTTGAAAATTTTTGTTTGAGGGCACTCTATAATCGATACTGAAGCCAAAACAATTTTTTTTAAATTTTTTGTCTGTCTGTCTGTCTGTCTGTCTGTCTGTCTGTCTGTCTGTCTGTATCTTGGCCGCGCATCACGCCGAAACTACTGGACGGATTTAAATGAAACTTGGCACGACTTAAGTTAATACTACGAGGTATAATATAGGATACTTTTTATCCCGAAATTCAGCACGGTTCCCTTGGGAGAGGGGATGAAAGTCAAAATGAGTATTTAGTTGTAATTCATTAAGGCGTATTCCGATTTCATTCATTCTTTTTTTGTTAGAAAGCAGGTACTTTAGAGATTATCCTGTAATTATTTCAAGGTCGTCGGTTTAGTAGTTCAGAAATTATAGACATCACAATCTTCAGTATGGTGTCCAAATAACTTGAACCCCAGAATGGACAGGGTACTTTGAATGTACGGCTCATCTTAAGCTGGCAAGCGTACTTTATCGTATATAGCCATCGTGGATAGCCCTATTTTTTCAAAGTCAAACTACTCCAAAGGTGTAAAATTTTGCCAAACGATCATTATACCTACATACTACATAGTAGGTATGGATGTAATACATCGTATGGACTTAATGCTACAGTGTTTTCCTATGCAATTTAATATTCGAATCATACTAATATTGTAATGCGAAAGTGTGTTTATTTGTTGGTTTGTTCTTCAATCACGCCACAACAGAGCCACGGATCGACGTGATTTTTTGCATGGGTACTATAGTTGAGGACATAGGCTACTTTTTATCCCGGAAAATCAGTGTTCACGAGGGATTTTAAAAACTAAATCCACGCGGACGAAGTCGCGGGCATCAGCTAGTATAACATAAGACTTCTCATTTTTTTGTGCCATGTGGTTCTTCGTACATACAATGGAAACGCACTTATTGTTTCTACATAAGTCGATAAATTCCTTGATATGACTACTTTTTGTCGAACGATGAATAGTTTCAAGTTTCCATATTTCGCCTTTTATGCTGGTTTTTTAAGAAAAGATAATATTAATTAAGCCTTTTACTGCCACACTGAAGAGGCTTACAAGTTTTCCTTAGTAAAGATTTATAAAAATTCTGTCGTGGAGTCCGCTAACGCTGCGTTAGTACATTCAAATGATAGCTGATGATTAGCTAATGACTCATTTTAAATGAATAATTAATGTAATGAATGTTTCTCAAATCTCAGTGCGGCATTCAGAATAATTGATATTTTTATTCCATCCACGTTAGATACGATCGATTTGCTTAGCTAAGTTTAGATACCCGATGACACTGCTATAGTAGTGTTACCTTGACCTTATACTGCAACCAGGGTTTTGTGAACCCAACACCTAGAAGACGTAACGTGTTTAGGGTCAATGATATATTTTCAACCGACTTCAAAAAAGGAGGAGGTTATCAATTCGTCGGAATCTTTTTTTTTATGTATGTCCACCGATTACTCGAAGACGGCTGAACCGATTTGGGAAATTCTTTTTTTGTTTGAAAGGGTATACTCCCCAGGTGGTTCCATATAAATTTTATCGAAATCGGTCAAGCGGTTTTTAAAATATCAACAATAAATTATATACTTTGTATAGTGTGTGTGTGTAATGTAGTAAAGTGGGAGTTTGCAGTCGGTAGTTTAAAAAATAATTTTTTATATAAAATTATTACTGAGTAAGAGTTAACTTATTAAAAGTAACCAGGCTAGAACCATCGAGCAGGTTCAGCAATATCCATCGACCTATTCAGCAATATTAAACGTAGTGCTACCAAGTTCGTAATCATTGAGTTGGTCTTGACTAGTGGTAACATGATGTCAGGTATTATAGGTATCTTACCTTTCTTTTATTTTTCAAAGAATATCAGTCAAGTTAAACTTGACTCGTATTCTCTTCTCCCCTCAAAATAAACGTCAAGCTTGTGTTAGGAGTGGGTACGACAATAGCGCAAGGGGTGGGGATCGAACCTGCGACCTTTCAGCAGTCCGCACCATTAACCGTTGGGCTATTGAGGCTATATACATAGATCGACCATTGCTTACACGTGTCTTCGGGTGGTATAATTTTTTTTAATTTACACTTGTCTTTAAACCAGCAAAGTAAAATCCAGTTAATTAACATTCGTTGTCGTCGCTAGACCCTAAAAATTTGATAAATTAAAAAAAATATTAAAACATTATTCAAATAAGTACACGACCAAAACGGCGGACGATTTTAAATTAAACAGAATGCTTAATAAGCATACACTTCCACCTTATCTGTATTAAATCTAAACTGATCGTACAGTTCAAGTTCACCACATCACTATCACTACATATTATAAAACAAAGTCCCCGCCGCGTCTGTCTGTCTGTCTGTTCGCGATAAACTCAAAAACTACTGAACGGATTTTCATGCGGTTTTTACTAATAGGGTGATTCATGAGGAAGGTTTAAGTGTATAATTTGTTAAGGTTTTGTGTAAATTGGTTGAAATATGACGATAATTGTTGACAATGTCGGAAAAATTCAAGCCGCTTGGGAGCTATCATCGAAAACGCTGCCTTCCTTTAATAAATCTTTAATCCCTTTGATATATAACAAAACAATGTATGGTGGTGGTATGGTGGGATAAGTCTTTACAGAAAAGTCCGCGATGGCATATATATCTATCCTTTAAGGATAGCTTTATATACCCATTTTAACTTCTAAAAAAAAATGGGCACTTAAATGAATTAGTTACTGTAAGCATTTCATGCACATTATGATAATCCTTTACACCATATAATTTAAATGAATATCTTGGTAACTATCGCAAAATAAAAACGAACGCTCGCCAAAATAAATGAATCACCGGCCGCGGGTTTCATCTTGATGGCGGTGACAGCCGACAGGAGTAGGGACTTGCTCGCGTGCGGCGTGATGCAAACACTGTTGCTATTAAGCCGAGCGATACTTCTTTTATCAGCCTACGTACTGTTCAATATACTGTTCAAGGTATAACTTACGGAACATTCCAAAGAGTTTGCAAAGCACAGGCGTAATATTATGCTCTACTACCCGTGCGAAGCCGGGGCGGGTCGCTAGTTAGTAATAGAAAAACCCCTCGGTCCACGAATACACCTGTAACTCTGGTAGCGCGAGAACCGAACTCGCCCGAGCGCTACACGTCAAATTAACATAATCATCTTTAATTAAAAGAATTTCGGACATTTACCGAATCGAATTTATGCTCTTAGGGTTCCGTAAACAGAAGACGCAAAACCGTTGTGAGAGAAAAACAGATTTTTTAACCGACTTCTTATTCAAATAAACTTTTACAAAACGACCTCCCTGGCTCAGTGGTGAGCGCTGTTGTCTTATAACTGGGAGGTCCCGGGTTCAATTCCCGACGGGGTCAATTTGGGAATTTATAATTTCTGAATTGTCTCTGGTCTGTTCTGGTGAGAGGCTTTGGCCGTAGCTAGTTACCACCCTACCGTCAGACGTGCCGCCAAGCGATTTAGCGTTCCGGCACGATGGCGTGTAGAAAACAATCAGGGGTATGGGTTGAATGTTCACTGCCATACTCCTTCCAAGTTAGCGCGCTACGAGAAATGGACGGACAATTTTCTATACTTTTACGGCAAATATTAATTGGCAGATAAACGCACAATTAACGTAAGCCTATAAAGTTAAACTAAGGTTCGGTTTAAAGACATTTATTACTCAAAAAAAACACATTAGTTCACTTACATTGAGAACTAAGTACACATTAATATTTTAGTTAGTACATATGTACAATATATTATTATCTAGGTTACGTGTCACAAGTTATGATAAAATGAATTATGAGATGTTAAATTTACAGATTAGAAGGTAGTAAGAAAAAACTTTAGTATGAAATATTCTTATGCTAACAAGACTGGTTATGTAGGGAGCGTTTACACTAACATAAGCTGAGCGGTTTTGCGTAAATATTCAATAACTTGTCTTTTGAACATAGGGAAACTTTTACTGTTAACAATGTATTCTGGTAAGTTGTTGTATAATGTCACCCCTTCGAACAAAATATTAACAGTTAATGTTAACTTAAATATTTACACAATGAGGAACCCTAAAACCAAAACAGGAACGAACTTTTCTCATTAGCGGTTAAGAATTCCGTTTCATTGTTTTCAAACATACCAAGGGCGGATTTGCTTGTCAATTTTAGTTTGTAATTTTTCCGCTCTGTCTTCCGAGAAGAGTTTGAAAGGCCTCACATAATTGCTTGTTTTATACTGATAAGAGTGAAAGGTACTTACTGGCTTTGGGTGTTTGATATTCAAGAAATAATTAATAAATTATAATATTTAAGAGCACCCATGTTGTTTCGAATACGTGATGTTAAATAGGGATGCTCCCGATACCGAATACTCCTAGTCTTCTTCATCAAACAATCATCATCATCATCATCAACCCGTTAACGGCTCACTACTGAGCGAGGTCTCCTCTCAGAGAAAGCTTATAGGCCATAGTCCACCACGCTAGCCCAATGCGAATTGGCGGGTTATGGACAACTCTCAGGTGTGCCGGTTTCCTCACGATGTTTTCCTTCACACCTCTGCATCTTATGAGTCTTGCGCAATCGACATCCACTGCGCTTCCCGGTGCGGGTCCCTCTAGCACCTTACGACGACATCAAACGAAGTGCACAGAGCCGCTGGATACAGGCAGCGCAAGACCGAGTCCTGTAGAAGTTTATGCCTTTGTTCTACAGTGGAGGTCTATCAGTTGGTAAATAAAGAACAAAAAAAAGTTACGTTACATGCTTAATTTAATTTACATTTACAACTTGTATCGGTAAAAGCCCGTATTGGGGCATCCCTAGTAATAATAAATTAATTGTATTTTAAATCCTTAGATACGTAATCAACGTTGTATAAAGATAAGATATAAATAAACAAAACGATACCAGAATAAAAAGTTAATCACGAGTAGGTTACTTTTTTGTAAGGTAGAGATTTAATGTAGATTAAAAACACATAATTTTATAACATTATAGGTACCTACTTACTTAATTATTATAAATAAACACTTTACTCAATTGAGATTATCTCTGATAGTATTTCAGAACAAAAAACTATTTACACCTCTTAATAAAATTACATATTAATAAGGATATATATAGTAAATAAAATATATAAAAAAGAAAAATAATAAATTAAAAAAAAAAACAAAAATAACAACCAAGGCCCCGACGAGATTCGAACTCGTGATCTCCTGTTTACTAGACAGGCGCTTTAACCAACTAAGCCACGGCGCCGATGTCTACACAAGCGAAAATACCAAACGGTTCACACGACAGTTTTATCTTATCACACAGTAGGTGTGTGACCTACTGCCGGCTTTTTCACAATTGTCCTATAGTGATTAACCTAGTTGATGTCTTAACAGTTTTTGTGATGATCAAAAAATCGGGGCCTGTTTCACTACCTTCAAGTAAACTTTATCTGACGAATAAAGTTGATGTTTTGACAGTTTTTGTATGGGCAATCTGTCAAAATGTCTATTCGTCACTTAGTTAAAATTAACTTGTAGGTAGGTAAGTAAGGTGGTTGGCGATGACAGTGGTGAATTACACACTGATAGTTATTATCATAATATCGATGCAATAATAAGGACTATGTATCTCTATTGCAACAAAAGCAATAATACTTAGTAAAAATAATAGATTCATAATAGTTTTAAACGTTTGTTTGAAAAAAATATATAAAAGTTTTGAACAGTAACGTTTTTAATATTATTTATTATTATTTATAATTATAATTATGTCATTATCATATTATCAAGTAATAAACATAATACATAGTAGTATCATAGTATTACAAACTTTTATTACTTATGTCATCATACTATCATACTATAATATTATAAATGCGAAAGTGTATTTGTTGGTCTGTCCTTCAATCACGACGCAACAAGGATAGAAGTGATTTTTTGCATGGGTATAGTTGAGGACCTGGAGAGTAACATAGCTGTTTTAAAACTCCGGGGGTAACATTTGTTTTTCGGATATAAATAGTTGACTGTCACTTTCAAGGTCCTTAACTATAGCCATGCAAAAAATCATGTCGACCTGTTGCTCCGTAGCTGCGTAATTCAACCATACAAACTTATTTTTGCATTGATAAAATTAGTAAGGAAGAAATACATATATTACAGTGTCTTCAAGAAAAGGTTTGTAAATTAACAATTGTCTAAAAGTTATTCCTTTGATCGTATTCGTATTCGATGATTTGATTTGATTGATTTAGGTTCAAATTCAGTACAACCGATTTTAACATGGAGCGTTATGGAGCGTATCGTGCATACCTAAACAAATAAGAATGCATAAAGGAAATTGAGCTCTAATTCAATGCTGTTATGGTTTATTTTACTTTGATGCTAATGTCATCGAATACGATTACGATCAATGGAATAACTTTAGGCAATCGCACCTCTCGGTCGGTCCATTAAAGTGGGCAGAGGGTTTTACTCGTATTTCGAATGAGAAATGTTTAAGCATCGATTTATATAAAGTAGGATTAACCCATAGTTTACCACGCTAGCCGCTATCGCATCCCGTACATAGTTACGTTCCCTCAAATATGGTTGAGCGAAGCAATGGCTGGGACATGTGTCATGCTCGTGAACGGGTGCCACGCCACCAGCGGGAATGGGGCTACTTTCTGTCTGCCCGTCTTAACATGTGTTGAATTATAATTAGGTATGCTTTTGCGGATCTTCCCCTCATTGTGGAAAAACTGCATACATAGCATAATATCTATTATATTGTAAACTTGTTTTTAAAAGAGCAACTGCCGAGTTTCTTGCTGGTTCTTCTTGGCAGGAAGGGCATTCCGAACCAGTGGCAGACTCATCGACGATTCAAAAGCACTGTAAAAGTGATATTTAATTGCTTTATTGAATATACGAGCACTTAGATATTTATATTACAATTTGAAAGTTTATAAATCTTAGGCCGTAACATATGATCGGTTGGTGTGATTACTGAATGAAATCGTGATATGGTAGCGTCAACAAAAAAAATTGGTATTTCCATACCAGTCTTTTTATGCTTAACTAACTTTTGCCCGCGATTTCATCCACGTTGAGTTAGACTTTCTAAAAATTCTGCGGGAACCTTTCGATTTTTCAGGATAAAAAGTATCCAGATGTCACTATTCTCAATTACATCCACACAAAAAAATTCGTGGTCGATTTTTCATTTATAAACCTTTTCTTGAAGTGACTGTAATATCTTTCTTCGTTACTACATAATTTTATCAATAAGAAAATAAGTTTGTATGCTTGAATTACGCAGCTACAGAGCAACAGTCGACATGATTTTTTGCATCGCTATAGTTAAGCAATTAAATATCACTTGCTTCAACGGTGAAGGAAAACATCGTGAGGAAACCTGCACATCTGAGAGATCTTCATAATGTTCTCGAAGGTGTGTGAAGTCCGCCAATTCGCATTGGGCCAGCGTGGTGGAAAATGGCCTATAACCCTTCTCTGAGAGGAGACCTGCGCTCAGTAGTGAGCCGTTGATGGGTTGCTAATGATGATGATAGTTAAGGACCTTGAAAGTGACAGTCAACTATTTATATCGGAAAAACAAAGGTTACCCCCGGAGTTTTAAAACACCTAACTCCTTGGGCGAAGTTGAAGGCTGAAGTAGTATTAAATACAATGATTTTTTTATCAGACAACAAACGTTTATATGTGTAACAAATATAATTATGTGTAACAATAATAATTGTACGGCGCTACGGCCAATGTGCTGGTGTGTAAAAAATTGGTTGTCTATAAAGTCGGTTTACGGACGATAGTTTTACGTGATAACGCCATATAGAAACATTGATGACTGGCGGGCACAAGCCAACGCTTGGGCCGATCGTGCCTCTCTCTCGCTTGTTCCGCGCTCTCGCTTGCACCGTCAGGTTCAGGCGGAACGGGACACTTTTTCGTGCGTGCAGCCGGTGTTCATCGATTTACAAGACGTTATCACGTCAAAAGTATATTTACCACCTTATGCAAGTAAATCATTGTACTGTATTGTGTTTAATAAAATAGTCTTTTTTTGCGGTCAGTACCAGTGGACGCGCGGGGAATACTGCCCATTATAACTACGAGTAGGAATACGCGTGGGAACGCCTGGTGCCAGCTAATTGTGCACGTCGACGATTTATGACAAACAAACAAACAAACAATGGGTTATTAACATGTTACAATAATTACGTATGTGCGACGCATGGCGTGGCGTGAATTCTGATTTCTGATTATATATTGTGTAAGTGACTTTCTCCAATCTAAAGCTAAGTCTCCACTATACTAAAGTTCAAAATTCAAAATTATTTACCTAAACTAGCGGCACGCTATGATGGCCGGTTTGACGTTTGTCCGCTCATGAAGTTCCGTATTAATTGATAACGACTTTGAAGGAAATAATTGTATTACTTTATTGACGATAGTGATGTGCAGAGATTCATAAATTTTATCGAATGTAGTTTTAGGTTTAGGACTCAAAATTTATTTATTAAATTGATTTCTAAAATGTATACAAGTGTAGAAAAATCAGTTTGCACCATTTAAGGGGTGAATGTACTTGTGAATATGAACAATTTTCACTATGTGGACAAACCTCTGAAATCGCAAAAAAATATCAGCTGTTTCATACAAAAGGTAAAATTTTTATTTTTATATGATATATACCACAACTCGGCATTTGGTTTTCTAAATTGAAAATTTTTAAAAATGGAATCTAATACGATCGTCACATAGGATCGCTGGCTAGCACAACTACTACCTCCGGCAAACTCGCGTCAATGCTCAATGCAAAACAAAGCAGTTTCGAATTGACGTTGCTTCGAAAAGTATAAACTGTCAGTGCAATGCGATTGTGATATAGTTTTGACCTGGCTTTGGATTTCAAATATTGATACTGCATTACTGTTGACCCTTGCTCGTTAATTTGGACTCTGTTCAAGCCCTTTGTTGTGGATTTCGTCGATATGACCGAACGTACGCAGAGAACTGTTCTAAATAGTCAGACACGTGAGTTCGTAATACGCCTTCGTAACTATTTCGATCGTGAAGCTCAAAATGGAGGGCCAATTTTACCTATAACGTCAGTGGTTGAACGCGTAGCTGATGCGCTTAATATTGGACAACGAACTGTTAGACGGATAACTAAAAAAAAATATGGCGAGACTGGCACAGAAGAAAATAAACTTCACACACCAAAAAAGAGAAAACGAGCAAAACCAGTCGTAGGCATCGATAGCTTTGATGCCGATGCTATCCGAAGACATGTTTACGGCTACTATTTACAGAAGGAGTATCCAACAAGAAAAAAGTTGGTGCATTCACTGAAGGAAGCTGGATTATTCTTCGGTGGGGAAAGTTCTTTAACGAAGATTTTGAAGACCATTGGATTTCGATACAAAAAATGTAACAAACGCAAAATATTGATGGAAAGATTTGATATAGCGATGGCAAGGTATACTTTTTTACGGCAAGTGAAAGAAATCAAAAATTGGCAAAATGTTGTGTTCTTGGATGAAACATGGCTTAATGCTAACCATACTGTAGGCCGTTCTTGGAACGATGACACAGCAGCATCTACTTCCAAAGTTCCTGTAGGAAAAGGATCGCGACTTATAATTTGTCACGCCGGAACCATCAACGGGTTTGTCGAAGGTTCTCTCATGGCTTTTGCGTCAAAAACCACTGGAGACTATCATGAAGACATGAATGGAGAAAAGTTTACTGAATGGTTTACCTCAATGTTGTGTAGCCTCCCTGAACCATCTATTATAATTATGGACAACGCCCCATACCACTCGATGCAAATTGACAAGCCACCTGCCCAATCCCAAAAGAAAGCTGATATCGTCGCATGGCTTCGTAAAAATGGCGTAGATGCAAACATGAATATGTTAAAAGTGGAATTAGTACGTCTTTTAAAAGAAAACAAACCAACCAAGATCCGATACGTCATTGACGAAATAGCATTAGAACATGGGCACAGAGTTATACGGTTACCGCCTTACCATTGTGAGTATAATGCGATTGAGTTGGTGTGGGCTCAAATTAAGGGATATGCTGCAAGACACAATACAGAACCCCCATTTACCACAAAAAAAATGCTAAAATTATTAGAAGAAGCTTGTGAACATGTGACTAAAGGAGACTGGGAAAAGGTTGTGAATAGAACTGTTAAATTAATAAGGGAAGATTATGAAAGAGATGTGAAAATAGATAATATTATAGAAAACGAACATATAATTATTAATGTAGGTGATGATAGCAGTGACGACAGTGAAAATAGTAGTATGGACGAATCTGATTAATTATGGCCTTTTGTGGCACCTTTTTTGGTATCTTTTGTATTCATATGTTTCTTGTGTGCATATAAAGTATGTATATTCATTTTCATTCAAATATTCAGTTCGTTCAAATAAATTAAATAAACATATACATTTTTGTTTTATTAAACCTATTTAATCAGGTACAAAAACAAAACTTAATTGTTTTTTGTTCGAGAATAAATTGACATTCCACATCACTATTGTAATGTGTCAAACCGGCCATCATAGCGTGCCGCTAGTATAGGTACTAGCTGACCCAGCGAACTTCGTACCGCCACTACTTATAAATGAAAAATTAGTTGTTGTTTTTTTTTCCAAATTGTGAATCTAAACCATCCTCGAATACCCTTGAACTCACACAAAAAATTTCATCAAAATCTATCCACCCGTCTAGGAGGAGTTCAGTGACATACACACGCACACAAGAAATATATATATTAAGATTTTATGTAGGAAAATGTGTGACTCTTATGATGTTATGCTACGGATATGTCATATTGTGATGATATTAATCTTCCTCATTTCTTAATTTTTTTAGCTAAAAAAATAATAAAAAAATACATTTGAACTCTACTTAATGAGCTCTAGACAATGACACCCCACATTCCAGGGTAAAAAAATAAAATTTTATATCGACTCCTTTTCCATGTATGAGAGCCTCTTATTTATTAATTTAATTTTATTTTTATAATTTGTTGTCATAGCGGCAATAAAAATACACACTCTGTGAAAATTTCAAAAGTCTACCTATTACGGTTCATGAGATACAGCCCGCTGACAGAGGGACAAACGGACAGACGGACGGACAGCGGAGGCTTAGTAATAGGGTCCCGTCGGCACCCTTTGGAACCCTAATTAAGTCAGAACTACATTCAAAAGTGCTTTAAACCGCAAGCAGTTCTAAAAGTGAGTAAAAAATTTGCTTTTCAAGAACTTTTCGTCAGGTAATTTCAGGCAGAAGTAAGCGGTTAAAGGTCTGAAAACCTCATAAAAATAGTACGATATAGTTATACCAGCCAACTAGCTACATATTTACATATAGCTACATATTAACATATCTACATACCGTTTTTCCAACTGACTATAACTTGGGTACCTTTAAATCAAGAGTGAATAGGCATCGTCTAGGCAAGCGCGCTCCATCTTAGGCTGCATCTTCACTTACCATCAGGTGAGATTGCAGTCAAGCGCTGATCTATATATTAAAAAAAAAAAAAAATCATATAGTACGTAGACAGGGATGTCATATCGTAATACTAGACTCGCATCGTCACAGTGACCCAATGATCTCTACAGTCTACACGTCACGAACGGCGCGAGATTACCGCGCCTAGCAACAACTGAAGCTGCCACGTTTATCGTTTTTATCGCTACACATGCAACAGATGCCACAATAGTTAGGGTTGCCAACCTTCTTTACAAGAATAAATCAATGTTTTTGACGTGATAACGTCTTATACATCGATGAACACCGGCTGCACGCACGAAAAAGTGTCACGTTCCGCCTGCGCCTGAGCGTGCAAGCGGGAGCGCGGAACAAGCGATAGAGAGGCACGATCGGCGCAAGCGGTGGCTTAAGAGAGCGCCCGCCGCCGCCCGCCAGTCACCGTCAATGTTTCTTTATGACGTTATCACGTAAAAATATTGTCCGTAAACCGACTTTACAGACAACCAATTTTTTTATTTTTTATTAAAGTGTTAACTTACACTTCAGGGAAATATCCGAAAACATTTTAGAGTGAGATGAGAGATAGAGAGAGGTGGGTTCGAACCCCGCCAGCCTCGGAATTTTTGATATGCATTTTATGTTTATTCAAATAAATCAATGCTATTATAAATCCTTATTTATATTATGTATTATATAATCTTAATATATATAAATTACGTGTCACGTTTTTTATCCGCGATGGACTCCTAAACTTCTTAACCGATTTTGATCAAACTTCGTAACTATCTGTAATTTGGTCCAACTTGAAAGATAGGATAGTTTTTTTGGATTAGGATAGTTTATTTCTTTTATTTATATAGGTAGATAAGGTACGAAGTTCGCCCGGTCAGCTAGTTTAATATAAAAAATTCTTTTTAAAAACAAACTTCAAACGCCCGGCCCGCGCCACTACAAATATATAATTTATTGTTGATTTTTTAAAAACCGCTCGACCGATTTCGATAAAATTAAATGGGACCACGTGGGAAGTATACCCTTTCAAATAAAAAAGAATTTTCCAAATCCGTTCAGGCGTCTTCGAGTGATCGGTGAACATACATAAAAAAGAACCTTTTTTGAAGTCGGTTAAAGTGTTGGTTTAATACTCAAAGGTTAAAAAATCGGCCAAGTGCGAGTCGGGCCTCGCTCTTTTAGGGTTCCGTTAAAAAAAATTAAATTAAAAGATTTCCATCTACCCACCTACCCATTTTAATTTAATTTTTTTAATTTAATTTAATTTTTATTATTTGTTGTTATAGCGGCAATAGAAATACATAATATGTGAAAATTTGATCTGTCTATCTATTACGGTTTACGAGATACAGCCCGCTGACAGACGGACGGACGGACGGACGGACGGACGGACGGACGGACGGACGGACGGACAGCGTAGGCTTAGTACTAGTGGTTCGCCCCGAACTGAGACCTCGCGGTAACGGTATCCCATGATTATTCATTCAATCGATACATGATAACCAAAATTGACATTATTATTATGCCCGTTTTCACCAAACATACCTAAATCATCCCCTAAGTAGGAGTCTCTTAACGTAGGTAGCTCCTAAATACAATCCTAAGTCCTAACATCCGTCCCAATATCCTTTTAGGTGTCCCGTACAGGATCGTGATAAATAAGTTGACAGAAAACATCAATCACTTAACTTATAGGTAGCCCGTAAAGGTTAGGGAACGTTAGTGAAAACATTGAATTATTTATTAAACATTGAATTATTTATTTATTATGTAGGTACTAACGAGTGAAACCGGGTTACGGGCATCTGTACAAATCGTCATCTATCGACGCGAATAGAAAATATACAATATTTAACTAAAATTTAACTAAAAAATAATTTTAATTGAATAATATGGTACAAAAAAAATTACAATACAATTATTGTATTATAATAAGTAACTAAATAATAATGGTCGACGCAAAACTGTTTTTGGGATAGGTCGTTAGTCGTAACTCGTAGTTCCATGGGAATAGTTACTGACTGCGCCATCTATTAGCATTATTGTGAAGCTATGTTGATGCTATATGAATTACTGATGCCCATTAAAAATTAAATAATCTCGTTTCTTTATAATATTAATATAATTTTAGTATTTGTTGTTCAAGTACAGGATATAAGTGACCTAAAAACATAAAATCAGTTTGAAAATCCATAGCGGATTTTCCTAGAGAGCGTCTTCAAGCGAGCGTATAAAATCGCCACTTTGAAAGCCCCCCATTTCGTCAATTTTAAGGGAAAAATTAAAAAAAAAATATTTTTGTACTCAGTTCAAAATTATCTTTAAAATGATATGTAACAATTTTATGTAACGCGATATTTTTTTTTTTACTTCGCATTCGCTTCTATGAGAGCCCCCCTGAAATAAAGATTTTTATAACTTTTTAAGCCATTTTCGGCTGGAGGCCATCGGTTTACATATTATATCTAAATTTGAAGTAATTACGTTCAGTAATTCAAAAGTTATAAGGCTCTGACAGACGGACGGACGGACAAGTGCAAATCGCTCTAGTTAACTCAGAGACCTCGCTTCGCTCGGTCAAATAGGGTCCCGTTGTTACCCTTTGGGTACGGAACCCTAAAAATGAGAAAGTGTGTTTGTTTGTTGGCTTGCCCACCAATCACGCCACAACAGATCAAAGTGATTTTTTTGTATGGGTATGGTTATGGACCTGAAAAGTAACATAGGCTACTTTTTATTCCGTAAACACACAGTTCATGCGGGATGCCTTCACATATTAATTGCCCTTCAATTACGCAGCAACAGAGCTTCAGATTAACGTGATTTTTGCACTGGTATAAGTTGAGGGTCTAGAAAGTGTCATAGGCTTAGGTATTACGGAAAAATAAAGTGTTCCTGTGGGATTTTCAAAACCTAACTCCACGAAACGAGTCTCGCAAAAGCTAGTTTAAAATACATCTACTTGAACTGTGTCTATATTGGTTTAAATGGGCTTGGAAGAATAAATTCATCATTCTTTCTTACTTAATACACCTGACTAAATACTAATTGTGTAACATCTGTCGATACGTTGAATTCTTTAAATTTATACAGGATGAATTTTTAAAATTCCAATAACCTTCAAAAGGCAGCTTCTGTACATAATTATGAACAATTTTTGTTCAAAGAATTTTTACAAAACAATATATTGAGCACAAAAATTTATAATTTCAAAGTTTTTATTTATTCATTAAAAAAAAGACAATACATTTTTCATTTTCAATAAATTCTACAAATTCATATACTTATAACAAAATAATATTGATAAGTAAAACATACGTTTTACTTATCAAAATTATTTTGTTATTGATTTGTAATATTTTTAAATAGCAAACATTGTTGTAGCAGAAAGAACAAGAAATTGTGTTTTGAATTTATATTTCTAGAATGTTGTTTGTTCTTACAATTAAATTTCAGGATTATCTACAGAACTTGGTACCCATTTAGATCTCAATTCTTTTGTCGGCGAAGTCTTCATGAACTTGGCTTTCATTTTCACATTTATGTTTTTGATGGGATTTTATTTAAAAATTCACCTGTATAAAAGTATAGATACGATTGTAGGTATAGCAACAGGTAATCTATTGACATAATATAATATAATATAATACATTATTTTAATATGTTAAACAAGTGAATCGAGGTCAGTGTTACATAAGTAATATTTCTGTCATATTACTATGTATTCAGGTAATATAATATTATAAGTACATAGGTATTGTATAGAACTGAAGACTACGGTTTCGGATGAATATTCTTGAATAGAATAGAAATATTGTTTATTCAAATAAACTTTTTTACAAGTGCTTTTGAATCGTCGATGAGTCTACCACTGGTTCGGAATACCCTTCCTGTCGAGAAGAACCAGCAAGAAACTCGGCGGTTGCTCTTTTCAAAATAAGTTTACAATTCAATAGATACTATGCTATGTATGCAGTGTTTCCACAATGAGTTCCACAAAAGCATACCTAATTATAATTCAACACATGTTAAGACGGGCAGACAGAAAGTAGCCCCATTCCCGCTGGTGGTACCCGTTCACAAGCATGACGCATGACCCAGCCATTGCTTCGCTCAACCATATTTGAGGGAACGTGAACCCCGCATCGTAAGGAATATACCTATAAAACCCTAAAAAGCTTCAACAAAAGTTGGTCTATTGTTGGAGCTTTTTAGGTACTTCGGTAAGTAATAGGATCTCTATTCTCGCACTTTACTCGCGATGGGCGTGAATTACGAATAATGGCTTGTTGTGCGTTTACATCGAATTGCTCTCAGTTATCTTGAGATACGAGCGGATACCTACAGCTAAGATGCGATGCTTACTCATTTACTCGTGAATCTCTAAGGGATATCACGAGGAAACGGGTAGACAAAATTTTGTCTAGAATAGGTATATTCTTGTCAAAAAGAAAACTCTGTAGACTCTTGCATACGATCCATAAGCATATAAAAACAGTATTTTCATTGAATTATCCGTTACAGATTTGATATAATATGGGCAGCATTTTCAAATCTGCGTCAGGTCTTCGATTCGTCGATACCGCAAAGCCTGAAGACAAAGGTTTTCAATGAGTGTGTCCTACCGGTAATGACGTATGGAGCGGAAACGTGGACACTGACGGTGAGCCTCGTTCACAAATTAAAAGTCGCTCAGCGCGCTATGGAGAGGGCTATGTTGGGAATCTCTCTCAGGGATAAAATACGGAACGAGGAGATTCGTAAAAGAACAAAAGTGACCGACATAGCTCTGAGGATTAGCAAGCTGAAGTGGCAGTGGGCAGGTCATATCTGTCGCAGAACCGATGGCCGATGGGGCAGACGTGTTCTGGAGTGGAGACCGCGTACCGGCAAGCGCAGTGTAGGACGACCTCCAGCTCGCTGGACCGATGACCTTAAGAAGGTGGCGGGAAGCGGTTGGATGAGGAAAGTGGAGGACCGTGTTTGGTTGCGCGCTCTCGGAAAGGCCTATGTCCAGCAGTGGCAGTATGAATACAGGCTGATGGATTGGATTGGATTGATCCGTTACAACCTACATACCCATTTCTTTTAAGTTTTGGTCCGCGTCGGTCCACTGAACAGAGGTAATCTGACAATGCGCTTCTCGGTGCAAGGCCACCATTAGAACCCCAACGACTATCGATTCTCTGATGTGGCCCACCTATTGCCACTTTAGCTTTTCGACTCGATGATAATTTAATATAAAAAAATATTTTTAAACAACCGACTTCAAACCACCCACTTTAGTAGGTACATTACACACACACTATACAAAGTATTTAATTTATTGTTGATATTTTAAAAACCGCTCGACCGATTTCGATAAAATTTATTTAGGACCACCTGGGAAGTATACCCTTTCAAACAAAAAAAAGAATTTTCTAAATCGGTTCAGGCGTCTTCGAGTAATAGGTGAACATACATAAAAAAAACATCGAATTGATAACCTCCTCTTTTTTGAAGTCGGTTGAAAAGAGCAACTGCTGAGTTTCTTGCCGGCTCTTCTCAGTAGAATCCGCATTTCGAACCGGTGTGCTAGAGTCATGACATGTCATAAGAGCCACAGGTTGGCCTACATGAATTAAATAATTTTGAAGTTCGATGGAACCTCTGGTTTCCTACGGATCTTCATATACTATCAATAATATTATATACGTCTTATAATGTACGTTTGAATATAACGGAGTCCAAATTCTTTGACGAATCTTTAGTACTTAATAATATAAACGCGAAAATGTATTTGTTTGTTGGTTTGTCCTTCAATCGCGCTGCAACAGAGCTGCATTCGACGTGAATTTTTCCATGAGTACAGTTGTGGTAATGAATAGTGACATAGGCTTTACTTTTATCCCGGATGATAAAGAAGTTCTCGCGGGATTTTTAAAAACTAAGTCCACGCGGACGAATTCAAGGGCATCAGCTCGTGTATGTAGTATAAAACCAGGGTTAAGGGTAGTTGCCCCAGTGACATAGTTTCCTTGACAGTAATTATTGTTGTTTCCCGGATGAATCACATGTTATTTATATCATAACCAATTTTTATGTACCAAATCACATGTTATTTGTGTTCGGTAGGTACATACATACCTGCCGTTCATGCTGCGGCACAAGCTGAGGGGGTGGCCCATTGACCATTCCACACCAATTACTTTTAAATAGGCATATAGTAGAGTCTTAGTGATAATTAATTTGTTGTGTTGGTTAAGGTCAATAAAGTTTTATTTATTTATTTATTTATTTATACTTATCTATCGAGAGACTCTACAACTACTTAGTGGGTGTGCTAGTGGTAGTTGTAACTTGTAGTCGGCCGTGTAATGTTGCATGTCTCTATGCGACTGCATGGAGAGGCAAGGTGCGATCAAAGTTTTTGCGGGATAAATGTCCTCTTTCTCTCGGGGAACCTTTCCTGAAGCTAATTTATATGGATTAGACAACAACTCCTATAAGAGATAGTTGTCCCAACTCCCAAGAGGTCCATATTAATATAATGTTTTTTTTTTACTTTCATAAATTTGAAGATAATAAACCAAAGTACCTATCTGTTTTACAAATATAGTAACTATTTTGCTTTTTGCACTGAGAGATATAAAATAACCAAATGATGCCCGCGACTTCGTCCCGTGCATTAAGGTTTTTTTTAATTTAATTTTCCGGGATAATAAGTAGGCTATGTGAATGAGCCTGGGTATGAGCTATCCATTCCAAATTTCAGCCAAATCGGTTTATTCGTTGGGGCGTGAAAGAGTAACAAACATCCATCCATACATGCTCACAAACTTTCAAATAAATAAATAAATAAATAAATAAACATTTATTCAGCTTTTAACAAGAAGGTCTTTAAGAATAATGATAAACTTAATCATTATGATTATGCTGCAACATTAAAATGCCGAGCGCCGATTTTCAGGCATAGCCTCAAATGAAATCGCGAGCCAACCACGAGACAGCTGTTATACAAGATAAGTAATAAGCAAAAGAAATAAATGAATAAATACAGATATTTCGGTTAACAGTTGATACATAGATAAATTGGGGGTAATATAAAACATTTATAATTTTAATATTAGTAAGAATTCAAGAAGTGTGGCAACTATCCGGCTTTTACCCTATATTTGGCGGTGTTATCTCTGTGGTCCTAGTGTGCTTTCGACCCGGTCGGGGTTATCGCCGGCACAGCGTTCGGCCGTGCTGGCGGATGTCGGTGAATGGCGGCAAGGTCAATGCGGCCACCCGACGTATCACTATCTACGACGTATCTAACGGGGCGAGCTCATCAAACTACATTTTAGGAAGTTCCGCCACTACTACGTCTCTTTTATCGGTGGACCTGTTTTATTTTCGCATCTTTTTAAGGCGAAGCTCACACTGTGGCGCGTTTCCACGCGCGGGGATGCGTTGTCAGTGAGACACTGTGCGTGTTTTCTTATTTCTATACAAACTGAGGTAACGCAGTGTGATATCCGCCTTATAGTCCAGTCAATACAGTCTTAACTTTACCATTTTTAACCCCCGACGCAAAAAGAGGGGTGTTATAAGTTTGACGTCGATGTCTGTCTGTCTGTGTTTCTGTGTGTGTGTGTCTGTCTGTGGCATCGTAGCTCTCATACGGATGGACCGATTTCGATGTGGTTTTTTTCATTTGAAAGCCAGTTTCCTTATTGCGGTGGTTCTTAGCTATGTTTGGTTAATATCGGTCCAGCAGTGTAAGAGTATCAGCTCTTTTCCAAAATGATGTAAGGCATTTTTGGCGTATGATTACTCGATTAAGTGCTTCAGTATAATCGTTAAATGACAATTAATTGATAACTTCGACAGCCATAGATTCTCATGTCGGGGGTGTTCTAAATTTTCAATTTACCCTTGTTAAGTTGGCAGCTGAAACCAACGCCAAAATTTGAGTTAGTGTTTCATTTTGTGTAATATTTGTTTGTTTTTGTTTTGTGGAAATTGTGGAAACACTTACGCTTTTGGCGTTGGTTTCAGCTACCCACCTCAAAATGGTAAAGTTAAGACTCTATTGACTGGATTATTATATCAATTACCATCACCAATTATTGCTTTGGCTGTAAACATGGCGTTACCTTCTAGACAAACGCATTAATTACGCAAGGAAAGCATAATAGCATTCAAGGGGTTCTTGAGTTATAAATAGTGTAACTAACACCACTTTCTTTTATATATATACTAGCTGATGCCCACGATTTCGTCCGCGTGGATTTCATTTTTAAAATCCCGTGGGAACTCTTTGATTTTCCCGGATAAAACTTAGCCTTTGTCATTGTCACCCTCCAGATTCTCAACTATACCCATGCAAAAAATCACGTCGATCCATAGCTTTCTTGCTACTTGATTGAAAAACAAACCAACATACAAACACACTTTCGCATTTATAATATTAAAAAGTATCCTATGTCCGTGTCCTGGTTCTAAGCTACCTCCCCTCCAATTTTCAGCCAAATCGGTTCAGCCGTTCTTGAGTTATAAATAGTGTAACTAACACGACTTTCTTTTATATATATAGATATAGATATATAGATATAGATTCAGCTATTATTATTAATCATCTAACTAGTGGTTCGCCCCGAACTGAGACCTCGCAGTATCCCATAATTCCCATAAGGTAGTTTTAACTATATTATATTGTAATTAAAACGCGCCGAATCTGATGACGTCAATCGTCATCTGCTTTCGTGGATGGGATGCGTATTTACAATATTAAAGACAGCGCCATCTATTAACAGTATAGTGAAGTTTTGTTAAAAACATTGATGCCCATTAAAAAACTTAAATAATTTCGTTTCTTTATAATATTTATCTAATCTTAGTATTTGTTGTTCAAGTACAGAATATAACTCAAATTATGTGTAAGTTTTAATTTTTAAAATAAAGTGGTTTTAGAGATCTAGCCTCGAATAAAATTTCAACTTTGAAAGCCCCCCATTTCGTCAATTTTAGGAAAAAAGATAAAAAAAAAATACTTTTGTACTCTGTTCCAAATTATCTTTAAAATGAGGTACTGCAACCCTATGAAATGCAAAAAAAATTATTTTACTTCGCATTCGCTTCTATGAGAGCCCCCCTGAAATAAAGATTTTTATAACTTTTTAAGCCATTTTCGGCTGGAGGCCATCGGTTTACATATCATATCTAAAATTGAAGTACCTAATTACGTTCAGTAATTCAGAAGATATAAGGCTCTGACAGACCGACGGACGGACAAGTGCAAATTCACTCAAGTAAACTCAGAGATCTTCGCTTCGCTCGGTCGATTAATTTAAGATATCATAAGTAAGTTCAGCTTGAGCTTGTCAAAAAGATAATATGTACATAAGTTATATGAATTATATTTATTTGGGGTCATGTTTTATTTTGCGCATCTGTAATACAAATTCTAACTAATCAGTAATTAATTTATTACATAATATATTTTCTATTGACGATTACTAACGATATTAGCGTTACAAAAAAATTTATTGAATTTGTTGAAAGAATTAAGTAATTAATTATGTATAGAAAAACTTTATCGAAAGAAATAAAATTTCCAGCAGAATTTTATGCAATGTAACCATGATAACGTGGGACATTTCTCGTTAGATAAAACGGTTGAGCGTGTTCGTACGTATTTACTGGTTTTCACGTGTTAGGAACATGACTGAATTGTCAGATTCATGTTTAAAATTGATAGACTAAGAAATTATAAAAATGTCGTAATTTTGTTTATTGATATTAGTTTAATTGAATCGACATTTGTCATCGTTGACAGTGTGGGCACGCCATCTTGCGCGCCATCTTGGAATATTAGTATAAATGCAGCTATTTTAACGATGCGATTTCAGTCTCTGCGAAAGATTCATCCGACTAGTAGATCCTTTCGTGTCTAGGTCGTTGTATTTGATTGAGGGATCGCGATAGCAATCGCGCCCTAATCGAATGAATATTGCCAGTACGCTTAAGATTAGTTAGATGTTTTTGATAACTACCCTCACGTTCAGATGGTGTTTATCTATCGTGTTTGTGGTTAAATAGATTAGATGTGAGGAAAGGGGCCGTTATAAGAATGGTGGAGACGGCTATAGGTAGGGTTTAAGCGTTTTAAGAGAATAAATAAGTATTCTCTTAAGGCATGATTAGTTAGTGAGTAATAGACTGTTGAGTGGCTCGGTTTTAAAGAGTAAAGTATCGATATTTGTGACACGATTACGTAAAATAGTAGAAAAAGTATATTAAAAACTGTTTGAGTTGCATTTATCAAAAAAAAAAAAGAAAGCGGGGAAAAAGGAAGGAGAATTACATCCTTTACCAAAGTATGCACAACCGCTTCATATTTTGCACCTCATCTTGGTCCATTCATGACTACTAAAAACAAAAAAATATATTTATTGGTAGTGGTAGATGCGTTTACAAAATTTGCTTTCATTTCCGCTGTACGTAAAACTAATACAGTGGGTGTGACTAAAGAGTTAGAAAGTATGAGTATGAGTTATAAGTATCAAAGATTTTCGGAAACGCCAGACGCATAATCACTGATGCCGGCTCGTGTTTTACATAGGGTAAATTTGCTCAATATTGTGTACCTCGCACTAATGGTCAGGCCGAAAGATTTAATAAAACTATTTTAGAGTCATTAAAATCTGTGGGTGCTGATACTAGAAATCTGTGGGTGCTGATACTAGCGATGATAGTTGGGATCCATGCATAGGCTTAACAGCAAGGCTTAAAATAGCTCGGTACATAAAACTACACACGCGTTCCTAGTGGTGAGGTATGTTCGGTTATAGGCTACGCATGGATAGTGACAGTTTAGCTCCAGAGTTGGAGGACAATAGTTAGTGTACGTGTCAGAGTTGCGCGAAAGAGTTGATAGTAGTGTTAAGGCTAAAAGTGCTGAATATCAGAAAGAGAGGTTCGATAAATCTTTGGCGAAAACTAAAAAGTGCAAAGGAGGAGATTTAGTATTGATGATTAGAATACAAAGTCAGGGTAACGACGGTCAAAGTAGGAAATTAATGCCGACGTTTAAAGGTCCATTCCGAGTTAGGGAAATCTTAGACAACGATAGATATCATGTGGCGGATTTGAGAGGTTGTCAAAGATGTTCATTAACGTATAACGGCGTAGCCGTGGCTGAATATAGGAAATCATGGATCAATATTGATGGCTGAAGTCTAGATTAGAAATATGTTACAAACTGTATTAAATTATTAATTTGTTTGTTAAAATTTGAACCTAAAACCGTGTTGGCAAGTTAGTTATATCTTAAACATATAAACGATTATTCAGCGAGCCGTGATAAAATACTGTATAAGGTTTGATGGGGTATATTGCATTATGAACGAAGAAAGTCACATTGGAATGCGAACGCCTGAGCTTGAAGTCGAACTTGGTACTCTTAAGTGAGCGAAATGTTCTTTAAGAGCAAGTGGTCTTCACCAACAAGTTAGAGTGGTTTTTCAACAATGACACATCTGTCTCCTAAGTGTGGCTTTGTGCCCTTTGGGTGGGATGGTCTTGTTGATTGAGTTAGTTCAACGTAGACACATCTGTCTCCTAAGTGTGGCGTAGCCGTGGCTGAATATAGGAAATCATGGATCAATATTGATGGCTGAAGTCTAGATTAGAAATATGTTACAAACTGTATTAAATTATTAATTTGTTTGTTAAAATTTGAACCTAAAACCGTGTTGGCAAGTTAGTTATATCTTAAACATATAAACGATTATTCAGCGAGCCGTGATAAAATACTGTATAAGGTTTGATGGGGTATATTGCATTATGAACGAAGAAAGTCACATTGGAATGCGAACGCCTGAGCTTGAAGTCGAACTTGGTACTCTTAAGTGAGCGAAATGTTCTTTAAGAGCAAGTGGTCTTCACCAACAAGTTAGAGTGGTTTTTCAACAATGACACATCTGTCTCCTAAGTGTGGCTTTGTGCCCTTTGGGTGGGATGGTCTTGTTGATTGAGTTAGTTCAACGTAGACACATCTGTCTCCTAAGTGTGGCTTTGTGCCCTTTGGGTGGGATGGTCTTGTTCATTGAGTTAGTTCAACATAGACACATCTGTCTCCTAAGTGTGGCTTTGTGCCCTTTGGGTGGGATGGTCTTGTTGATTGGGTTAGTTCAACATACACATCTGTCTCCTAAGTGTGGCTGTGTGCCCTTTGGGTGGGATGGTCTTGTTGATTGAGTTAGTTCAACAATTCATGAGAAAAATTCCGATGGGCCTTATGTAGGCAAAATTAAGGATATGTGTGTATGTAGAATGATTCATGTGTTAACGATTCTGAAATTTCGCAGTGATTTTATCCCGACTCGTGGGGTACCCGAGGCGGGTACCGTGCAGCATGGCCGTGTTGGCAACACCACGCGTTTCGTGTGTTGGCAATACCACGCGCGACGATATACGACAACGACCGACGCTAGCGCCGCCTCGGCAGTGTTGGCAGCACTGCGCGTTTCGTGAGTTGGTAACACCGCGCGCGACGATCTACGGCGACGAGCGACGCCAGCGCCCCCTCGGCAGTGTTGGCAGCACTGCACGTTACGTGTGTTGGTACGATCGACGTCAGCGCTTCCGCCACCTCGGTAGTTGTCGGCAGGCGCGACGTCAGCTTCGCGTCACCGGAAGAGGAAAAAGATGGCCGCGGTTGCCTCGGCGGGAGCATCTCCGCTAGGAGTATAAAGTATTGTGTGACCACGCGGCGGAGCATTCTAATCGGGTACTTCGAGAACGCAACGCCTCTTTTAATAGTTTATTAGACCTAGTGTGCTATTTGATAATATACATCTATAAATTAGTATCAGTGTGTTTAAGTTTATATTTGACACAGTATTATACTTTTCCAGGAAAAGAAAGCTGAGAGTCTTTCTTTTCCTTTTTATTTAAAAACGCATTTTAAAAACATTTTTTATTACTAGTGGTTCGCCCCGAACTGAGACCTCGCGGTATCCCATAATTCCCATAAGGTAGTTTTAACTATATTATATTGTAATTAAAACGCGCCGAATCTGATGACGTCAATCGTCATCTGCTTTCGTGGATGGGATGCGTATTTACAATATTAAAGACAGCGCCATCTAGTAACAGTATAGTGAAGTTTTGTTAAAAACATTGATGCCCATTAAAACTCAAATAATTTCGTTTCTTTATAATATTCATCTAATCTTAGTATTTGTTGTTCAAGTACAGAATATAACTCAAATTATGTGTAAGTTTCAAGTTTTAAAACAAAGTGGTTTTCGAGATCTAGCCTCGAATACAATCTCCACTTTGAAAGCCCCCATTTCGTATGAGAGCCCCCCTGAAATAAAGATTTTTATAACTTTTTAAGCCATTTTCGGCTGGAGGCCATCGGTTTACATATCATATCTAAAATTGAAGTAATTACGTTCAGTAATTCAGAAGTTATAAGGCTCTGACAGACGGACGGACGGACAAGTGCAAATCGCTCTAGTAAACTCGGAGACCTTCGCTTCGCTCGGTCGATTAAATAAACATTTTTTACATTTAAAGGCATTTTAAAAACTAGAACCACGCGGACATTTTATTGACAAGCTGATGCCCTCGAATTCGTCCGCGTTGATTTAGTTTTTAAAATCCCTCGGCAACTCTTTGATTTTCCGGGATAAAAATAGCCTCTGTTACTCTCCAGGGCTTCAAACATACCCATGCAAAACATCACGTCGATCCGTAGCTCTGTTGCGGCGTGATTGAAGGACAAACCAACAAACAAACACACTTTCGCATTTATAATATTAGTATGATGTATAAATGATGTTATTTCAACCAAGTAGTTGCTATACTATACCCAAATACTAAGATTTTGAAAATTTAGGAAGCTTAAGGTTTTTTTTTTGTAAAATCGGTTTTTTTTTTGAGATAAAACATTGTATGTGATAAACAGTGTACAGCAAACGTGCAATATGTAGAGAATAGAGATCTATGATACAATTGTTGTGTTCTTACTACATTATAGTTACGTTTGCGTTACGTTGGCGCGCGCTCAATCTTATGAATGAAACGTTTGTGAATGGCGGGCGGATGTGACGTCACAATGGCGTCGCGGCGCACACGCACCCCGGGCGCCGCACTGTGCTAACAATTCACTTACCTAGAGGAGGTACACACTAGCGACAAGACGATTTAACGTCTGTACAAATATTAAGATTACAAATATTAAAAATTAGCTGATGCCCGCGACTTCGTCCGCGTGGATTTAGTTTTTAAAATCCCTCGGGAACTCTATGATTTTCCGGGATAAAAGTAGCCTATGTCACTCTCCAGGTCTTCAAATATACCCGTACAAAAAATCACGTCGGTCCGATCCGTTGCAGCGTGATTGTAGGACAAACCAACAAACCAAACACACTTTCGCATTTATAATATTAGTAAGGATGCGAAAGTGTGTTTTCCTGCAACCTCTCCGCAACAGAGCTATGAATTGACTTGAATTTGCAAGAGCGTTACAGTTTATGATTTTTAGAGTGACAGGCTTCTTATTACCATAGAAAACAAAGAGTTCACGCGGGATTTTTAAAATCTTCTATACTCACACATTCTAGTTTATAATATTACTATTTAGTTTCGCCCGCAAGCTATTTTTTCGTATCCCTTTGGTTAAATTTTAAATATCCCGCAGCAACCCCTTGTTTTTCCGGAATAAAAAGTAGTCATGTCACTTTTCAGGTCCTTAACTATACCCATGTGCAAAATCACGACGATCTATTGTGCATTGCTATTTTGTTGCGTCACAAACCAACAAATAAACGTACTTTTGAACTAATCTATTTGTACGAGTTTTGCTAAACAGTGACAGTTACAGTGACAGTGTAAGCTTATACAGAAGGATAGCACGCTATTAACTATATTTAATTATAGATTCAAATGTTTACACTCAAAAAAAAAAAAATTCAGACAAAAAGTTTTGAAACAATAAGTCGCTCATTTAACCAGGACCTTCATTACGCTTATTTCTACCATTCATTGTTTATAAATGCTGCAATTTTTATCGCAAATCACACGATGCACTCGCGTAAACTGCTCGTGGGCTGGGCGACTACTTTATGAATGAAATTTTTTAGGTATTTTATAAAATCAATGCCGTTTCTGCATGTTATCTACTGCATTTCTATATAACGAGTTGTTATTTACATAATGATACTTTCATTGGGTTTTTGTAGGGTTCCGTACCCAAAGGGTGCCAACGGGACCCTATCACTAAGCCTCCGCTGTCCGTCCGTCCGTCTGTAGCAGGCTGTATCTCATGAATCGTAAACTACAATTTAAAAAAATTAAGTTCAAAATTAAAAATAATATAAATTTCAAAGTTCAAATAATAATCCATTTCGAGAATTTGTAATTTCGGAAGTGTCCACGTGTAGCACTGAATAACGGAGGCATTTGAAGATTTTTGACTCTATATATACATTTTCTTTTATTTATTTTTTTAAAAAAGAATGTCAGCCAAGTTAAAGTTGATAATACCAAGGGATGGGATTCGAACCTGCGACCATTCAGTTTTCAGTCCGCACTTTTAACCGTTGGGCTATTGAGGCTTCAATTCATTCTGCATTTCTGCATTTTTTCGACTCTCAATAATAGTAGATTGTGGATTAAAAAGAATAAGTACTAACATAAACATAAAAAGATTAAGTAAGTAATAACACTTGCATTTTCAGTAACAACTTCCTGGCTAGGCTAGCACAGAGCGCAGTTTGCAGTAAATGGGACTGCAATGCGAGCCGATCAGTTCACTGCAGCGACCGGGTTACGTGATTCACTGCACCATGTTGCACAATGCAGATACCGTGCTATACCTTTCGCACCTGCACCTTCCACCTATAGGAGCAGGCGGTACTATACTATATATATATATATATATATATATATATATATATATATATATATATATATATATATATATATATATATATATATTGAAATGTTTTAGAAACGACTAGAATATAATTAATGAATATCAACATTTTGACAATAGTCAACAGTGGGGATTGAATTCAAGACTCCTACTAGGTAAGACCACAGCGCTCTGGTGAGTCAGGGGAGGTCCTCATAGGTCCTCTGCCGTACCTACTCTTCTCAGTAGAATCTTTTTCCTCAATAGACTATGAGAGTGAGGGAATAGAGAGTACACCTATGTTTGCTGACACACATAGAACTATAGTAACTCCTGTGTAGTTAGACCCTGGCCCCTGTGACCTAATTCTTGGCATAGTATTAGGTACTTACGGGCCAAAGGGGGGTAGTGGGCGGGGCAACAGTAGTCGGGGTAGGAAAACTGTATATAATACCGCGCAATTGACACGAGCGTCACTATAGACAATACATCATTGTAAAGTCGACATCTCCTGAGGATGCTCCGGTGTCGGGGCGAAACGTGCGTCGAGAGTAGTGTAAAAGTCTTGTGTGGTGGTGCATGTGAGTGGTGGTGGCATTGCTTGCTTGGGAACTTGGCTTTCTTGCTTGGCTGGGTAGGTGAGTGGTGCTTATTAGCTTTTAATTGCATGTTTGACCATACAGATTTTTTCTGTTGGCGGATTATAGCAAAATAATTCTAACCTTTTCTTGCTATTATTATTTCTTCTTTCTCTCTCTTCTTTCTCTTTCTTTCTTTTATCTCACTCAAACTTTCCTGAGACAAATTGTCTTAAATACGTTGCCGGAAGCGACCGAGGTCCCACAGACTTATAATTTTAGGCAATTGCCACTTAACACAAAAGGGGAATTAATTAATCCAGTTTGTATACTAATTAACCTATACAATATACCCTTGTGGAACGATGCCCTTCGAAATGTACAGATTACTGAAAATACTGAACTATACAGGGTGTCAGGTGTTATGTATCGAATCGCCTTTGCATCTTTCGCCCCCGGCTTCGAGTCTATAAGACTTTCTTCTCAGACAAGGGCACGTTTGGAACCCTCGTTAAAGTTTTTAAATATATAAATAAAAATAAAAAATAAAAATATTTTAATTCGACCAACTGGGATCATATTGGGTTAGTAACAATAAGCTTAAACCTACATGTTAGTACGACTAAAATCTAAAACTTAACCTAGGACGGCACCGATTTGTCAGCACATGAACCATGCAACAGTGGTTCAAGTACTGACAATCGATCCTGTCAGCATATGCCCTCAGGACGCTATTAGAGCTGGCCAGGACTCTACGCAACAGGGATGTGCACCGCTTTCTCATCGTGGTGTAGAAACAGTCTACACGAGCGTCGGCAAACATCCCTGATGCGCTGCAGAATCGGGGCAGTCTCAACAGCATCCTGAACGCATTGTTGTACTGTACACGCAGGGCGTTATACTGCTTCTGCGTATAACTGATCCACAGGCTGCTCGTGTAAAAGGAGGTGCAGTATGCCCTAAAGAGGGTGACTTTGACTGGCACTGAACAACGAGCAAACCTGCGGACAATCATGTTTGCCCTGACAGACAACGCCCTGCGCTCTCTCTCTATATCTGCATCGTCCTTCAGGTCAAAGGAGATCACATGACCTAGATATTTAAACTGCGACACCCCTGACGACCTCCCTGGCTCAGTGGTGAGCGCTGTTGTCTTATAACTGGGAGGTCCCGCCGCCAAGCGATTTAGCGTTCCGGCACGATGTCGTGTAGAAACCAATTACGGGTGGGTATGGGTTGAATGTTCACTGCCATACCCCTTCCAAGTTAGCCCGCTACCATCTTAGACTGCATCGTCACTTATCATCAGGTGAGATCGCAGTCAAGGACTAGCTTGTCATCGAATAAAAAAAAAAACCCTCTTCAACGGGGTACCGTATAACTTAATGGGTGGTACAGTTGAGGGCAAGGATTTTCCCCTGGCCTGAAAGACATTGTATGTCAATCCGTGAATGTGAGCGTATCTTTCACATATGCTCAACAGTTTTGTTAAGCCACACACAGAAGCACTCAGCAACACCATGTCGTCCGCGTAACTGATATTGTTGAGACATACGCCATCAATATGACAACCGACATGAGTGGTGCTAAGCGCCTCTATCAGTGCATTGACATATAGGTTAAAGAGCGTAGGGGAAGTTAAGCCACCTTGTCGTACCCCACACTCCAACCTATATGGCTGCGAATACGTATCGGAACATCGCACGACATTGACCTGATTTCGATACCAATATTTGAAGATCCTAGTAACTTCTTCGGGCAGTCCCGTATCTTTCAATTTCTGCCATAGGATATCGTAGCTTACCAGGTCAAACGCCTTGCTAAGGTCCAGAAAACATGCATAAACAGGTGTCTGTCTCACCGAGTAGTACTCAACATTTTGCTTCAAACATATTATCGCTGATTCAGTTGACAAACCTGGCCTGAAGCCAAACTGATTATCATGTAGGGATATATGTTTATTCAGCTGGTTGTTAAGCAAACTGTCAAGCACTTTCGCAATAACCGCGGCAAGTGAGATAGGCCTGTAGTTGGACTTATCAGATATGTCCCCTGTTTTGTTCTTCACAATTGGCACTACCACCGTTCTCATCAGTGCTGCGGGCAAGTACGAGTGCGCTACACATAGGTTATAAAACATGGCAAGTACTCTAGGTAAGTGAGGACCCGCATGCTTTAGATGTTCAATACTAAGTCCGTCATGGCCAGGAGACTTGCCCCGCGACATAGAAGCTATAGCATTATGGACATCCTTCGCTGTAAATCGGATTCCAACTTCTCGGCCAGACGTACACTCCTCGTTTTCGGTTTGTGATGGTCCCAGCGGTGAGTTTTAGTTCGTCAATAATTATATTATTGGTGACATTCAAAAAGTGAAAGATTTTATCTATTTTGTTCTTTGATTTTGTTTCAGGAACTGGTCTAACTTTGAGGGGTATTATACTATTTACTTACTTGATTAATTTGAGAGGTCTCAAAATCTTTTTTAGTCAAGTTGGACCGAAATAAATTATGCTCAGTTATTATTAAGACCTTTTGAAAGTTGGCGAACCCACAAGCGATCGAAGCTTTAAAAAGTATAAGGGAAACAGGTCTAAGGAAACTGAGTAACGTTTCTGTAAAATTAAATAAAAATTTCGCGTTCGCTTCGCCCGCGCTTCTTTCTCTTACTACATTACCTGTTCGAATTCCTGTTTGATTGCGCATTCTAAGGGCGTTTTTCCACAAATATTTCTATTTCTGTGCGGTGTCGTTGAATGAATAAACGGTCCATAAAATATATGGCACTCGGAGTTGTGCGGATTGCGGTGGCTCATGGCAAAACGGAGGTCTAAAAAACAATTATTAAGACTTCCTCGTCCTTGAGTCCTGTAAACACATAGCAACTAACCCTCTTTAGTCTCCAGCTAATCTATAGTCTATTAGCATGATAAACGCGTAGACTCGCCGCCGCCCGCCATAGCTTGTTAGCCCCGTAGCAACGTATTATCTGACGATTTATTGGTATGGGTGACTTTGCGAAATAGTACTTACAAATACACCTACTTGTACTCACATACCCTTCTCTATAGAAGAATCCTAACAACTTTTTTGTTTTGAAAATAGCGATTGCTGAGTTTTTGTCAGTTCTCCTCAGCAGAATTTGTTTTCTAAACGATAGTAGAATTTTGACTTGTCAAAGAGCCCGGTATGAAAGATTTGTCGCAGGGAGCCGCTGGATTCAAACGGCACTAGACTCAAGCATGGGGAAGTCCATGCAGGAGGCATTTGTTTAACAGTGGGCGTCCAGCAGTGAAGAAAGAGAACGCCGGGGGTGTTTTAAATTGAAAATTTAAAACACCCCCGGCTTGTGAATGTGTGGCCGGACTATTGTACGATATACCTGCTGATGATTTTCAAACAAAAAACCAAATCAAAATCGGTCCATTCATTAGGGAGCTACGAGAGACCAGACAGCACCACAGACACACAGATACACACATCTAACTTAGGTATAACATCCCTTTTTTTTCTTCCTTAATAATTCAAACCTTTTTAAGCACAGTTAAGTGCATTAGTAAATATAGTTTTTAGGATTCCGTACCCAAAGGGTGCCGCTATAACAACAAATAAATACATGGAAAAGGAATGGAAATAAAATTTTATTTTTTTACCATGGCATGTGGGTTGTCATTCTCTAAAGCTCATTAAGTAGAGTTCAAATATATATTTTTTTATTTTTTAGCTACAAAAATGAAGAAATGGGGGGCCGTCAAAGTTTTCGGTTTTAGACCACTTTTGTTTTTAGACGAGGTCTATCTCAAAAACTGAACTACTCAAAAAAAATTAAATTTCTGTTTATTATGTACTATATATTATAGTGTATTTAAACCGATTTATGATGCAGTTTTTAAGTAATTGTGGCCAAAACAAACGATCATTTTTCCCCATTATGCTAATTTAGTACTATCTAAGATCTAATAAATTTAAATATCTAGTTAGACTAGAAAATTCATTTGGTCATATGTACGGAACCCTAAAAGAGCGAGACCCGACTCGCGCTTGGCCGATTTTTTTAAGAATTAATAATGAAAATTTAAGAAAACTATAACCAGACAACGGAATATTGGATTTTACATCAGTCTTATCAATTTTGTCCATATAAAATGTAGCCTTCGCCCCGGTTCGTAATAACGAATCGATTCATCAAAATCGGCTCAGCAGTTTAGGCGCTAGGGTGGAACATTCGTAAATAGTCACATACGAGTACATACATACATACATACATAGACTGCTAAAATCATAACCCTTCCTTTTGGCTTTGCCGTAGTCAGGTAAAAAGAATATTAGCCATGCTGAACTTGAATGACATTCTGCCCCCCGATTGTTTAAAAGTTGCCGATCAAAATCTTATTCATTGCATGGCATTAACGTCAAAGTAAAATAAACCATAAAAGCATCAAATTAGAGATCAATTTCGTGTATGCATTCTCATACGTTTAGGTTTGTACGATACGCTCCATAACGCTCCACGTTGGAATCGGTTGTACTGAATTTGTGACTTTAAATCAATACAGTCAAGGAATATTTTACTTTGACGGTAATGTTATGAAATGAATAAGATTTTGATCGGCAATTTTTAAACAATCGCACCTCTGCTAACCCCTCCAAATAAATGAAAAGCTTGTGTTAGGTTAGTGGTAGTGGGTACGACAATACTGCACCGGGTGAGAATCGAACCGTCGTCGGTCTTTCAGTTTTCAGCAGTTTTAACCATTGAGCTGTGCAAAATCGAATTTTATTCTAAAAAAAAAACAAAATTCAAAATCATTTATTTCTGAGAAGAACCGGCAAGAAACTCAGCAGTTGCTCTTTTGAAAATGCTTATTTTGCTGAGTAAGTCAGTACACCATAGTCAAAGTTGCGAAATTTTGCACCAGCCCTTATATGAAAATAGGAGTAGGCGTAGGTTATAGGTAAAATATATTTGTAATCAAAAATAGAAAAATATTATGTGCATTAATTAAAGTTTAATCGTTTATTGTTCTAGCATATTATTCGCGACCGAAACATTCATTAATTCGTGGAAAAATTATAATACAAACGGGTAAACATAAAGTTGACCCTTTTTAAACAAAGATATCCGATGGTATTGAACTAGTGTAGACGGGAAACCTTGTATAGTATTTGCACGTAATATATAACCAGCACACACATGCAAACATTTACTACGTATGTATGAGTATGTATGTGTGTTTGTGTTATAATAATACGATAAATAATTCGGGGTTTATCGAAGGGGCCGCGTTCGCGATATCACGCGGGGTGACCATGGTTTTAGTATGTATCGCAATCCTATATTATCTATTTATATAATAATCTCGTGTCACGATGTATGTGACACGAGATGTATGTGAACCGATTTTGATCAAACTTCGTAACTATCTGTTTTTTGGTCCAACTTAAAAGGTAGGATAGTTTTTATCTTAATTATTGACATCAATATTTGTTATTACAAATTAAAATATGCTAATTACACGATAGTCATATATACAGTTCGAGACTCAAGTTGCTAGGCAACCTAGCAACCTAAATCTCGAACGAAGTTAGATTGCGGTTGTCTAGATTGTGTTATAATTTTGCATTACTGATATTATAAATGCGAAAATGTGTTTGTTTGTTGGTTTGTCCTTCAATCACGTCACAACAGAGCAACGGATTGATGCGATTTTTTGCATGGGTATAGTAATGGGTGTAGTAGTGGGTCCTCAGAACGGGCGAGTTACTTTTTATCTCAGATAATCAGAATTCCCGCGGGATTTTTAAAAACTAAATCCATGCGGACGAAGTTGCGGGCATCAGCTAGTATACCTATAAAACTGTTACGTTACGTGACTGAAAGCCTAACCAAAGGTATATATTATTCAAGGTATATTTTTTCCACTACGATAAAATATACCTCGAATAACCTAATAAACTAAACAGAATTCAGATTACTAAAACTAACACATACGGGTAGATATTTTCTATAAAAATTAAATACTTAAGTATACTTTTCCGGATCCCATGGAACAGCTTTACACCAAATAGTAGGGGACTGGAATTAGTCCACAAAAGGAGAGAACTCATGTCCACCATCATACGAAGAAAAGTAGCTTTCTTTGTACACCTACAAAGAGGAGCCCAATTCCTCCTCCTTGCGTCGCTTCCTCATTACTGAGGATCGTGGCTCCTTCTTGATAACACCCTCTTGATTGTCTCTTTCCAACGTTGGCGGTTCTCCGCCGCGCGGTAAGCACAGTAGATGCTGGAATCAAGCGCCTCCTTCACCTGGTCCGTCCAACGTCTCGGGCTCCGTCCGCGTGGCCTTTTTCCTTCGATCTTCCCTGTGAGCACGAGATTTTCTATGCTGGTTGCATCTTTTCGGGCTATGTGACCGAAGTACTCAAGTGTTTTCCGCAGACAGAGTGATAATAGCCGAGTTTTTACGCCTAGCGTTTTTAATATGGAGACGTTGGTCCTATGTTCGGTCCAGGAGATATTCAGCATCCGCCTCCAACACCACATCTCGAAGGCATCTATCCTCTTACGGTCGGCTGCCTTTAAGGTCCATGTCTCGACTCCATAAAGAAAGATGGAAAAGATGAGCGTGCGTACCAAGTGAGTTTACGTCGCGAGATGTTACGATCTTTCCATAGTTTAGAGAGCCGGGACATAGCGCTCTTTGCCATTCCTATGCGACGACGGACCTCTGCTTCACAGCCACCCCTGTTGCTAATGTTGGATCCCAGATATATAAAATCGCTTACCACTTCCAGACCAGTAGTACCATTGAGTTCCAGTTTTCCGGATCGATCCACAACCATTAATTTCGTTTTGGCGCGGTTTATCGAAAGACCCAAGGTAGTGCTAACGGTCTCCAACCTCTGAAGTAGTGTCGTCATCTCGGCTTCGCTAGATGCTATGAGCGTAGTGTCATCCACATACCGCAGATTGGTCAATTTCTGACCTCCGATACTGACGCCACCATTCCAGTCCGAGAGCACTTGTCTCATTATGTACTCTCCGTACGCGTTGAAAAGCAATGGGGATACTATGCAGCCCTGTCGTACTCCTTTCGCGAGGAACAGAGGCGCCGAAATAATGTCATTGACCCTTACCATTCCTGAACTGCCGTGGTAGAGAGAGTGTAATAAAGCAATCAGGTGTTTCGGTATACCCAGCTCCGACAAGACTCTCCATAGGTGTTCCCAATTTACGCAGTCAAAAGCTTTACTATAGTCTACGAAACACAACAGAACCGGCGTGTCAAACTCATAACACTTCTCTATCAACTGACGGATGTTTAAAATTTGTTCCCTCGTGCCTCTACCCTTTACAAATCCCGCTTGTTCTTGCGAAATCTGCCAGTCCAGAAAACTTCGCAGTCGCTGGTTTATCACGCGCAGTAGTATTTTACTAGCGTGAGAAATCAGCGACAGTGTGCGGTAATTTTCACACTTTTTAGTGGATCCCTTCTTATGTAATGGCAGGACAATAGATGTTGTCCAGTCCGAAGGCCATTGGCAAGTGTACCATATATGGTTGCACAACTTATGCAGCACAGCAACTCCAGAGTCCCCAATTATCATTCCCAAAACTAGTTCTGGAAGGGAGGATTGCAGGCAAGAGAGCTGCAGGTCGCCAAAGACGCAAGTGGTTGGACGATATAAGGGGGTGGACTGGGCTGACTTATCCAAAATTAAAAGATGTGGCTTAAAATAGAGAAGCTTTTCGTATGATGACCGCCAAACTTCAAGACGAGGAAGTCACATGATGATGATGTGAAAATTCCCGCCGGTGGCACTCATGAACGGGTGCCACCGGCTGGAATGGGGCTGCTTTCTGTCTGCCCGTCTTAACATGTATTGAATTGTAGTACGTTACATACAATTATGGTTACGTACATTTTTGGAACTTCCCCTCATTGTGGAAATATTCTATTCTATTCTATCAAGTTGCATTGGACAAATCGGCTTGGCATCCAGCTGCCCACATTATAGTATAAAGAACTTATTACAATGTAAATAGCTACGTAATAAAATTGTAAAATGATTATTTTGAAACGAACAATGTTGAGTTTCTTTCCTTCTCTTCTCAGCAGAATCCGCTTTCCGACACGGTGGTAGTCATGAGGTGTCATAAGAGCCACAGGTTGGCCTGCGTGAAATAAATAATTTTGAATTTGAATTTGAATATTCTGTAGCTAACCAGTATGTATTGTGTGACAGGGCCCCCGAAGCCGTAATGGCAACAAGGAAGTCATGGCCACCCGAGCGTCGGATAGTACAGCCAAGGTCACCGCGCACACTCGCAAACTACGAAATCCTTGGCCGCGGTCAGAGACCCGCGGAAGTCGATCCGACCAGCGAGAGAGACCCGCCGCGCCCGCGCCGCCCGCCAGCCGTGCGATTCCTCCTTTTTTCCGCCTTTGAAAATTAGCGCCTCACTGGATCTTATTCGCTATTAGCTACACTTTTCGAGGGACCCGGGCTTCGAATCCCAAGTATTCCCAAGCATGCACTTCTAACTTATTTATAGTTTCTTATTTTTAATTTTCATTAAAAAAAAAATTGGTTGTCTGTAAAGTCGGTTTACGGACGATAGTTTTACGTGATAACGTCATAAAGAAACATTGATGAAAAATTGCATACTTTTATGAATTGAATTGAATTATTATCACTGAATTATCATTATTTTGTAGGAGGACAAAGGAGTTAATTGAAAGTTACAATTTCTCTAGTCACAAGCCAAAGCTTGGGCTGATCGTGCCTCTCTATCGCTTGTTCCGCGCTCTCGCTTGCACGCGCAGGCTCAGGCGGAACGTGACACTTTTTCGTGCGTGCAGCCGGTGTTCATCGATTTATAAGACGTTATCACGTCAAAACTAGGAGGAAACCTAGGTATTATATAGGCATAGAGGGAATGGGTCAGTATTACTGGTGGCGGCTTTGTGTCATCATGTCAGGCGGCCTCCAGTGCTAATGTTTATGTAAATCACGTGAACAATTTAACAAGTCTCCTACGATGTTGCTAGTTGCGACATATTTTGCGACGTTTAGTATAATAATCGTTTAATTTGTAATAACAAATTTGCTATCGGCTTCGAGCAAAAGTTTTTTTTTATCTTATTGTTTCTATGGGACCTCTAAGTGACCTAAGTTTTATGTTTATATGACATTATGTCAACCTAATCGATACACACACAATTACAAAATTAATATTATTAAATCGACAATAGATAGTTAAATCTAAAATTACAAGTTGAGGTGATTTCTTTTATAACCGAATAATCGAAGATTAACTAAAAATACCAATAGAAATAAAAAATAAATAAAAAATAACAACGAAATACCAACCAAAAAGAGCTAAAAGTACCAATATTCATCAACAAATCGATCCGCCGCGTCGGCCTTGCAGTCTCTTATCAGAATGAGAACGGTTAAGAATAGAATAGAATAGAAATATTTATATTCAAATAAACTTTTACAAGTGCTTTTGAATACTCGGTGAATCTACCACTGCACTGGTTCGGAATGCCCTTCCAGCCGAGAAGAACCAGCAAGAAACTCGGCGGTTGCTCTTTTCAAAATAGTTTACAATAGGTACTATGCTATGTATGCAGTGTTTTCACAATAAGGGGAACTTCCAAAAAGAGGAATGAAAGTTAAGAGGAATGAAATATTCAATTCCCAAATTGGCTCTACCGGGAGTTCAACCTGGGATCTCTCTGATATAACCAGAGCGTTCACCACTGGGCTAGGCAGGTAGTCTATTAGGGTAAGATCTATAGATGGCCCTCTCACTCAGCTCAAACTCAAGACTGAGTTAAAACGAGACAGATTTATGTCAGAATATATGTGTCTCATTTTAACTCTATCTTGAGTCTTGAGCAGAGCCAGGGTACGATCTTTAGATCTGGTCTTACATTCAAAAGCGCGTCATATAAGCGTCGTGACTCGTGAGTATGTATCGATCGCTTCTACTAATGGAAATTGAAGTAACGAGTTAAAAGTGGGAGTAACAGTAAACATAGGTATCAATTCAGGTGACTTACGCTAATTGACCTCTACCATGCCAGTACCATTGGTTGAATTACTCTTTTCTAACTTAGGACACTTGTTATCGTTGCATGTAAGTTAGATGCGTGTAAACTTTTAACCTAAAGTGAATTAGGTGTCTGTTATGCATTTAGTACGGGAGAAAGGTTCTGCCGTTTCACAACGTTACGTAGGATGCTTTGAGTATTAAACCATACTCAAAGGTAGGATGGGATGGATGGATGTTTATTACTCCTTCACGCCACATCGAATCAACGACTGGCTGAAATTTGAAATGGAGATAGCCCATACCCAGGATTAACACATAGGCTACATCTTGTACCGGAAAATTAAAGAGTTCCCGCAGGGACCGGGGGCATTCCGAACCAGTGGTAGACGACTAGTTGATGTGTCATTGACGATTCAAAAGCACTTGTAAAAAAGTTTATGTGAATAAAATACATTTCTATTCTATCAAAACCTTAATCCTCGTGAAGTCACAGGCATCATCTATCTACGATATTATAAAACAAGACAATCATGCTACTTGAAGAACTTGTTTGCTGTTTAAACTTTTGCTCGTAGAATTTGGTGTACAGAAGAACGTGCGATGGGAAATACGATTCCCAACGCCCAAAAAATTTCTGGACAAAATCAGAGAAGAATCAAATCAGAGTAGGTATATGATAAGGAAGTCTGTGATAGCGAACTCTACTCTTTTCCTATTTGTTTGTTGTATTGAATACAAAAACAACTAAATTATCATCAGATCAGATATCGTCAGGTTGCTTAGATCAATAGCAATGACTCAAGTAATAAAGTGTAGCTCAAAAGTAATAAAATATTGTTAAATAACGATGACTCGCTCTTTATTGATACAATACAAGAAACAAAAACTGCTTAACCATTAGAATTGTGGTAAAGCAATTTTAATTTAAGTATTCATTTTATAGTACAATAAGCACACTTGTAGTAGTTTAAATATCTTTAGTAATTTATATACGTTAGATTTAATGATTAGATGACGATATGCTCGTATAATATGTTTGATTGCAAGGAAATAAATGTCGAAGAAGATTATATAACGCTGTTAGATTTATATCTCAAGAGGGGACTCTATTGGACCTTTCTCGATACAAACGCATTCTGCTGTTTTCATCGTGGATAATGCCTCTAGAGCAATGATTTTTTTCCAAGAAATCTAGGTCTAATTAATACGTGCCACTATCATTTCCTTTTTTCCAAAACATAATCACTAAAAGAAATATGACAATCCAAAAACCCGAAAAAAAACCCGTTTTTACCGCCATGTTCAGACGACTATCAGACAAAGTTGATAAGTTTTTAACAAAAAAGAAAATAATAGAAGCATAGATATACTTTTCCTCTAAATTTTGATATAAGAATTTTTGAGATCTGTCCAGTTTTGAAGAAGGAAACAGCAGAATACGAAACGTCTTTTGGTCAGGGTTTTTGTAGGTAAAATCAGCCTGAGCTGCAGCTGTCCCTCGCGTACTTTACGGGGGCAGGCTGGAGGTAGGTGCGACGGCAATAGTTTCTTCAAATACCTATTTTTCAAATTCCTTGGGACTAAAGTTCCTCTTAAGGAAGTTTTTATGTTCTGTACTGTAGTCGAGGAAGAAACCCATATACGGCCTAAGGCGGTGTGACGAGCGGCAGAATCGCTAAAAATTGAAGGGGACTCTTACGGTTTCGACATATTATTTATACCTTTATAGCTCTCTATATGCCACATTCCACAGACATTTTTTTATCACCTTTAAAATAAAGTTTTCAGTTTGCTTACCTGTACCTACTACCTACTTTATTTTAAAGAACTTCAGGCAATAACGTATCAAAAAACTTACCTTAATACTTTACGCCTATTATTCGGATGTAGCCTCGAAGCCATGACCGGATCAATCGCCTTTAATTTAGAATGTATTTCTTCATTCGTAAATTTACTTTCATTGTCTACGTCTTGTATTAACGTTTGCATATCTATAATTTTCTTCTTTTCATTTTCTTGTGAAGTTACAGCATCTTTTAAATCAGATTCTAATGATGAATCAACATCAGCGTTAGACAGGTTATCTTTTAATTTAGACTCTGGCGTTAGCACCACTTTTACTTTGAAATTTTCATCTTTTGTTTCCGATTCTGGTGTAGGAATTTCAGATATACCTTTAGAATTTTGTGTATCATCATAATATTTATTTGCAAATCTCTTACGATCTCCTTCACTTGTGACTTCAGTTTCATAAAAATCTCTTTTCCTCTTACTTTTATCCCAGAGTAGTTCGTCAGAATCGTCTGTGTGTTCAACTAAAATCTGATATACTATTGATTCTATGTAATAGTTCGTGCCGCCTACTATTATGGGTATTTTTCCCTGTTTCGTTAAACTGTCAATCTGGTTTTTGGGTTAAGAAAATTACAGAAAGAATGATTTATCTATACACAGGGACTAGTCTGGATGTAGAACTGCCAAGACAGAAAGTGGTGGCTTTGCAGAACAAGTGCTTTCACAAGGAACAAAAACTTGCAGCATGCAGCATTATACACTGTGTATACAAATAACACTTGCTTCTATTCAACTAGAGGTTTGGTAATGAAACTGCAATATAGTCGACGTGCAGTAAGCGTGCAGTTCTATTCCGGAAACGTGTGTACTGCACGTGGTTTTCACAGTTGATCGGTTGCTATTATACCACAGCCAATCTGCAATTTTGCAGTTAGCCTGCAGTTTACATCCAGACTGCCTGCCAAAACTCCAATATGAGCATAATAAATAATTATAAAGTACCTATTGCTAGTGTTTTGAAACTAGTTATGTAGCAACTCACACGCAATACCTTTGGTATCACAAGTTTACATAATTTTTGTCAAATGGCACTTTATGTCTCATTACATGCAAGTATGGTTATAAAATGGATAATATATCAAATACTTATATTATGCAAAGCTAAGCTACTTAAGTTGTTAATGACAGGTAAAATTGCAATTCCAAAAGTTGTTGCTGTTACGTCCATACATTTAGGTATATTGCGACTGAATCATAAATATAAAATAATTATGAAAATGATATAACAGTATGTGTTGATTAATCTTCTATATATATAAAAATCTCGTGTCACGATGTATGTTCGGGATAAACTCGAAAACTACTGAACCGATTTTGATCAAACTTCGTAACTATCTGTAATTTGGTCCAACTTAAAAGATTTACTTAACTTAGTTTTTATCTTAATTATTAACATCAATATTTGTTATTGCAAATTAAAATAATATGTTAATTACACGACAGTCATATATACAGTTCAAGATTTAGGTTAACCGAAATCTCGAACAATTTACACAATTACACACATGACGAATCATTTGTTGTTTTGGAACGAAGTTCCTTATGGGGCATTGCGGAGGGGTACCCTAGCCGGCAAAAAACGTCCGTAACGTTAAAAAATAAAAGCGTAAGATTTTTTCATCACAGTCCTTGTTTTCTTCGTTTATTTTACACATTCCATCAATGCTTCGATGGCGCAGCGGTAAAAAGAAGGAGTAATACTATAGGTTCAGAGGTTCGAATCCTCACTTCAGATAATTATTATTTATTTTATTTTTATTATTAATTTATTATTATTTATAATTGTATAATTAATAATATTTGGTAAAAATTTAAAAACAAATTACACTTGTTATTATATATTTTTATAAATCATTGTAAACAAAATAAAGGTGTTAAGATAATTTTGTAAAGTAGTTTTTTGATTTTTATCGATAAAAAAATCATGATAAAAAATGTATACCCGAATAATTATTTTCTTTATACCTCGAATAGAACTTGGAATTAATATTTTTATCCCACGACACCACACGACTTTTTTATCATTTGTTGTTCAATATACAAACTACTTTCTAAGAAGCCAAGCCGGCTTCTCAGAAAATCGACGTGCGCAGCTTAAGTGGCAATGAAGGTAGAACCTCCACTAAGTTGACCAGAGCTTGACCGACAGCATCAGACGAGTCAGGTCAGGAGGACGCGCAGTATCGAGGCGTGTGGAAGTCTGTACAACAAACTTATGGCCAGCAGTGACCGAATAAGAAAAAAAAATACGTAAGGCACTCGGGGACTGCCGCGGTAAAGCTATTGCATAACAATTTCTAGTCGCACGCACACTAACGCCGTGCCGAAGTCTGCCGAACTGAAACGACGTTAGACGATGCACGGCTTTCAACGCCGCACCGCTGTGCCGGTCGGAGTGGGGGGGGGGGGGGGGGGGGGGTGTTAGGTTTATTTTCGTTACAGAATTTCTTGATTCGGTCGCCGCGCTCAAAGCCCGCGATAAAAGCTATGCAATAGCTTAAAAAAGAAGATACATAGTAAAAGTTAACCTAAGCAACAATTAGTTTCAAGTACATATTTTGATAGAAAAATGTGAAGAACTTTAACTCTGCTTAAGCTTTTGGCAGACCAAAGACTTCCGTTAAGGAGAACCTAATCCTGATTCCGGAGGTGTAAGTACAATCCCAAAATAGGAGCTGCCTGAAAAAGCAATGAAAATGGTTCAAACGTAACTATTGTTGTTTCAAATCCTAGCACACCTAAATTACTATAAACTTGAAACAATAAGAAAGATCTGTAGTCACGTTAGGACCAGGCAGGATTTGTTTTAGTCGTAATTTTAATGCACCCTTAATCGGTGGGTGTAAAGTAATGACAGAGCCATGTCGTTGCTAACGTGCTTGACAAATTAACGCCGCTGGCAACGTGACTTCTTTCGATTTAAAGATCTCCTTTATCCGTTTGTCTTTTACTGTTTCCGTCTCTCGTAACAAATGAAATGTTGATATTATGATATTTTCAACCGACGAAAAAAGGCTCAATTCATCGCGTAAAATAAGTATTTTCCTTATTTTATTTATGTATGACGTTTTTACTTTTCGCCTTTTTTAAAAGTTGGTTCAATTTTTTATTTGTACTCTCATCTATCGTTGAAATACGAGGTACATTCCATGTATACCTTTATATAATAATGCCCGTTTCACCAACGCTCCCTAACTTTTACAGGCTACCTAAGCTAATTTAGGATAAACTTTCTGTCAATATTGTTTTCATGAACCTTTAGGAACACCTAAAGGTCGAAATGACAGTAGATAGATAGGTATCAAGGTATGTATCTATCTATATATATAAAAGAAAGTGGTGTTAGTTACACTATTTATAACTCAAGAACGGATGAACCGATTTGGCTGAAAATTGGTGGAGAGGTAGCTTAGAACCAGGAGACGGACATAGGCTACTTTTTATCCCGTTCGACCGCGTTTCCGTCATGTCACTACAATGATGTTATATATTAAAATGTCACTATAACACGTGGTACAAGAAAAACGCATCTGACATGGAATTATAAAACGCAAATGACAGTGGAATAACAAAACGTAAATGACAGCTAAACGTAATTTTGTCTTTGGTTAAGTATGGTAAAAAATTTGACAATTATAAAAAGTGTTATAATAAAGCATTACTGATATTATAAATGCGAAAGTGTGTTTATTTGTTGGTTTGTCCTTCAATCACGTCGCAACAGTACAGCGGATTGATGCAATTTTTTGCATGGGTATAGTAATGGATGTAGTAGTGGTTCCTCAGACCGGGAGAGCTACTTTTTATCTCGGATAATGAAAGAATTCCCGCGGGTTTTTTAAAAACTAAATCCATGCGGACGAAGTCGCGGGCATCAGCTAGTTATACATAAATATCGACTGCTAAAACAACTGTATAACAAATAAATAAGTATATCGACTGAATAAATGTATTTTCTTTTGTTCTTTCTTCTTTCTTTCAAATCACAACCCTTCCTTTTCCTTTGCCGTTAAAAAGGATACAATTTTCAGCGCCCTTGCCCTGAAGTCGACCACAGTGAACACCTGGTGGGGCTCCAGAATATCCAGCAGATGATGCGGCACCAGCTCACGCTCCTTGCGAGATGCCTTCGCCGTCACGATGTCCAGACCTTTGTAGATCTACAACAAGAGAAAAAGAACCTGAAGACTGTAAAACTGAGGCCCGTGACTTCGTCCGCGTGGAATTTCGTTTTTAAAATCTCGCGGGAACTCTTTGTTTTTTTGCGATATAAAGTAGTCTAGCGTACCGGCAAGCGCAGTGTAGGACGCCCTCCAGCTTGCTGGACCGATGACCTTAAAAAGGTGGCGGGAAGCGGTTGGATGAGGAAAGCGGAGGACCGTGTTTGGTGGTGCGCTCTCGGAAAGGCCTATGTCCAGCAGTGGATGAATACAGGCTGATGGATTGGATTGGATTGGAAAGTAGTCTATGTCACTCTCCAGATCTTCAACTATGCCCATGCAAAACTCAAGTCAAGATATTTGTAAGCAGTAAGATCTTTATTGTTTATGTAACATTTTTGAGCCCTGTGATACTACATATTTTGCTGGAAATCTAACAAACCACACGAACCAAAATTCCTTTTGTATCGAGCGCGTATTGGTTGACAATTTTCTTAAACATAAACATTCAAGCCATTATTAAGCCTGCACCTACATCTTTTCATGTGGCGTGCTCTCAAAATTAATATTCCCGCTTAATCTATAATTTGTATAGGCTCATGAATATTAAGATGTGCGACGCTCAATCCGTTCAAACCACGCGGCCCTGTTACATATATTTCATACGTTTTACACACCTTAACATAATTGTCACATAGACATATTCAAAGAGCAAAGCGTACAGACTTATTGCTGACTAGCTGATACCCGCGACTTCGTCCGCGTGGATTTAGTTATTAACATCCCGCGGGAACTCTTTGATTTTCCGGGATGCTTATGTCACCCTCCAGGTTCTCAACTATACCTATCCAAAAAATCACGTCAATCCGTAGATTTATTGCAGCGTGATTGACGGATGATAGTTAGATATATTCCCTCGGGGACTTTTTTGTAGAAAATAATGAGTAGGTACTTTAATCATGTAGTACATATAAGTTTTATGTATCATCAATAGTTTTCTCAGTACACGCCAAATAATGCATTTTATAGGCAAAATATTGCTACTTTGGGTTACATTATTGATATTTTCTTAAGGATCGAATTTTTTGAAAATTAATTATAGCCTATGTTACTTCCTGGTAACTTAGCTTTCTATTGGTGAAAAAAATCGTTAAAATCAGTCCAGTAGTTACAGAGCCTATTCGGTACAAACAAACAAAAAAATCTTTCCTCTTTATAATACTAAGTATAGATTAGTTATTAGTTGGTCTTTAGGTGCGTGGACTCATTGAAAGGCTTTATAGCACTCAAAATAGAGAAACACATCAATAGTCAACTCATTATCCACTCCTCTTACACGCATATCCTCATTCACACAATCCATCCATCGTTTCTTGGGTCTCCCTCTACTCTTTTGTCCTTCCACATGCATATTCAACAATCTTCTAGTAATATGGTTTAGTTCCCTCCGCATTGCCCACACCACGTCAGCCTATTACTCCTCATCTTATCTACCACTGACGCTACTTTCAGACTTCCTCTTATACATTTCCTTATCTTATACAATCTTGTCTCGCAGCACATCCATCTCAACATGCGCATTTCCGTCGCGTGTACTCTTCTGATGCCCGTCCCTTTTACAGCCCAGCATTCTGAAACGACATGTTTAACAACCGTCTTATAAATTTTATAAATTTTAATAACAAACAAAACATTAAAATAGAATAAAAACCCGACTGCCTTAGAATATAATAGAATAGAAATGTTTTTTATTCAAATAAACTTTTACAAGTACCTACTTTTGAATCGTCAATGAGTCTACCACTGGTTCGGAATGCCGTTCCTGCCGAGAAGAACCAGCAAGAAACTCGGCAGTTGCTCTTTTCAAAATACTTTTACAATATACTTAATAGATATTATTCTATGTATGCAGAGTTTCCACAATGAGGGGAAGTTCCACAAAAGCATACGTAATTATTTCTAATTATAATTCAACACATGTCAAGACGGGCAGACAGAAAGTAGCCCCATTGCCGCTGGTGGCACCCGTTCACGAGCATGACGCATGACCCAGCCATTGCTTCGCTCAACCATATTTTAGGGAACGTAACAACCCGCATCACACGACACCACCGCAGAAATGTTAAAGAGAGTGTGACACTTAAAGAATATCAATCTACCTTTATTTTGTCATGGATCTTAAATAGTCATTCGAAATGAAAAATGAAATGAGAGAAAGATAAAAAGAGGCGCCTTGTGGTCGCCATATTGAGTTTTGCACATTTTAACTAGCAAAATTAAAACCGTTTCTCCGTCAGCGATTACAACAAATCGATTGACGTAAGAATCGTCAAAATCGGCCCACGCGTTTGGTCTCCAGGGTGCCACAAAAGAACAAACATGCATACCAATATTATATGTGTAATATTATGAATAATATTTATGACTATGATTATAAAAAATACAGAGGCTGATATACACATTTTTCTCCTTTGCGTTGCGCAATCGGGTAAAAAAAGCTAAAGTCAAGCATAAGTCTTTATCTAACGGGGTAAATTGTCACCAGTGATTCAATCACAGCAGGGTCAAATGTTATGTATAGTCTGATAAAGTTTACAAACTGAAAGGTCAAAGTCATGATGACATTATACTGAGAGTATCGAAAACAGCCGATAATATTAGGTCTCGATCCGATTAAGGCCTAGCGCAAACATACAACTTTTAGTTGAACAACTATTTAGTTGTGTTTCATAAGTTTATAGGAATGTACTGCGATCATAGAATGTGTGCAAACTATCAACACGATAGTTGCTCGACAAAAAAATCAAAAAGCCGTATCGATTTGCTTTTGATTATATAGTTTAGGTGTGTGGAATTCACGAAAAGTACACAACTCGACTAAACAGTTTAGTCGATGTAAAAGTTGTATGTATGCGCCTTACCTAAAGTGGGTGAAATAATACTATACCTATCCTTCCTACTTAATATTATAAATATGAAAGTTTGTGAGGATGGATGTATGGATGTATGGATGGATGAATGGATGGATGTTTGTTACTCTTTCACGCTACAACGAATGAACCGATTTGAAATTTGGAATGGAGATAGCTCATACCCAGGATTAAGAGCGCGTGTAACCCCAAAAAAAAATCAGATTTCGCGATGAGATAAAACATAGCCACAACCTCATGTGAGGCGCGACAAAAGAAAGCGTTTTGCGCGGAATAGGAGTGTAGTAAGCGCCAAAATACTTTGTAACTCGTAAAATATTCATTTTCTTTTCAATTCGCTAGGCTACTCTCTTGATAATATCAATCGGAATTTAATGTAAAAATTTTGGCTATGTAATATGCAACACATTGAAAACAAATGAATATTGGTTAAACATTAGACCTAACTTCGCGATTATTATCGAACAAATTTCATCATTTTATGTTTTTGCCCAAACACGTCCCTTGGCAGTATGATGTAATTCTTGCGTGTTTTTTTTCGGATAATTGAAACTTGATCTACTACTGTAAAAATCAAATCTGTTTACTGTTAACGAGCGCACACATGCTACTTTTTATCCCGGAAAATTACAGAATTACCATGAGAATTAAAAAACCTTAAACCACGCGGACGAAGTCGCGGGCATCATCTAGTGCACTAGTGTATTAATAATCAACATCACGCCCGCGACTTCGTTTGGACTAAGGTTTTTTTAATTGCCGCGGGAACTCTTTAATTTTTCAGGGATAAAATGTAGCCTATGTGTTAATAATTCTGGGTATGAGCTATCTCCATTCCAAACAGTCAAATCAGTTAAAATCTTTTCTTAGCAAATGCCTACGTTATAACAGCTATCTGTATGCCAAGCAGCCCGATCCATCCAGTGGTTTGATAGATCAGTCAGACAGTCAGTCAGTCAATCAGTCAGTCACTTTTTCTTTTATATATTTTATGCTATGACATCGCCTTAAATTAAAGCATTGATAGGTATAGAGATCTAGTATTTTACAATGTAAGCTTTTTAGGGTTCCGTACCCAAAGGGCGCCATCGCAACAGGACCCTTTTACTAAGCCTCCGCTGTCCGTTCGTCCGTCTGTCAGCGGGCTGTATCTCGTTAAGGCGCTGTGTGCAGTCACGATCATCATTCGTGAGCCGAATCACAAGCCGAATGAAGATCGTCTTATTTAAAATCTATGGATCATAATATTATGAAAAAAAAGTAGTTATAATTGATCGTATTTCTGGCCTGATGGCTGTTTTTACTTTTTTTTTCATAATATTATGACCCATAGATTTTAAATAAGACGATCTTCATTCGGCTTGTGATTCGGCTCACGAATGATGATCGTGACTGCACACAGCGCCTTAACCGAGATAGACAGTTGAAATTTTCACATATTATGTATTTCTAATGCCGCTATAACAACAAATAATAAAAATTAAATTAAATTAAAAAATAAACGGGGCATGGCATGCATACATATGGAAAAGGAGTCGAAAAAAAAATTTATTTTTTACCCTTGCATGTGGAGTGTCAATGTCTAGAGCTCATTAAGTGGAGTTCAAATATATATGTTTTTTTTATTTTTTAGCTACAAAAATGAAGAAATGGGGGGGCCGTCAAAGTTGTCGGTTTTAGACCAATTTTGTTACGGGGTCTATCTCAAAAACTAAACTAGTTAGGAATTTGAAATTTTGGTATATTATGTACTATATAGTGTATTTAAACAACAAATACTGAAAACACCGATTTATAATGCAGTTTGCGGTTGACCAAAACAAACTTGCAGTTTTTCCCATATGCTTATTTAGTACTTTCTATAAACTAAGATATCTAAATATGTATCTAGTTTTAAAACAATGATTTGGTCATATGTATGGAACCCTAAACGAGCGAGGCCCGACTCGCACTTGGCCGATTTTTAACATCATATTCGGTATCACTTACGTAAGTGAACCCAATAAGTACATCCGAAAATCTTCAAGATAAACTATCGGGGGGTCAGAGGTGCTCGAAATTATTATATTTTTTGAGCCAATTAAATATAATTTAACAAAATGACAATTTTTTCGTTTGTTTTTAGCGATCATCATACCTACAGCCTTTTTTCTGATACACAAAAACCTGAATGAAAAATAAACTAGGTGTCCGTTTAATTAAAAAAAAAATTCTAACAGATCCTGACGGGGCAACGTAATTCACATTTTTTCAGATGTCTGAAATGATTGATGTTATACTATGACTTACTTGGTTTAAGGTTGACATTGTATGACATGTCAAAACAATCCTACCATATATCATATTAATATAATAAATGCCAAAGTGTGTTTGTTTGTTGGTTCGTCCTTCAATAACGCAGCAACAGAACTACAGATCGACGTGAATTTTTGCATGGGTATAGTTGAGGACCTGGAGAATGACATAGGCGTCATGCCGGAAAATGTGTACCTGGAGAGTGACATAGGTTTGTTCCGGAAAATGTAAGAGTTCCCGAGGGATTTTAAAAACTAAATCCACGCGGACGAAGTCGCGGGCATCAGCTAGTATTGAAATAATACTGAATCGTTGGTTGGTGGTAGGACCCCTCAATCGTACATAAAGTGTCTAGTATACGCCATACGTTCGTAAATCGAAATTTAACATTGGCATTTCGAAAAAATAGGTATAAAATGACCAAATAACATAAAATATCGCCCGCCAGTGTATATCATATTTAATGAATTAATGTAGGTATTATGTGAAACAGCAATCTAATCTCGACTATTATAATTTATAATCTACCGTCCCTGGAGGCCCTCCGCCAGACAGAACTATTTGGCGACGATAATTATTTTAATACTATGCATCCTCAGACCTAATGAAAAATATAGATGAACAAGTGTAAATTAAAAAAAATATTTTAAAAAAACAAGCTTTTAGTAGCTGGCTATATCGGCAGGCTCTGGCTATCATCTATAACCAGACTACTTGTCAAGACGAATCAAACGAGCCCAAACTCGATGGGGTTACGTCGTTTTATTTTAGAGTTGCCAAAACCACCTTCTAGCTTCATCATAAGACCTTGAATATCATCTAGGACCAGACTACTTGTCAACACTAATCAAAAGAGTCTAAACTCGATGGTATTACGTCATTTTATTACAGAGTAACGAAAAACACCTTCCGGTTTCATCATCAGACCCAGATCAGATCAGACCCTGGTAACCATCTAAAAATAAAGTACTCGTCAAGATGAATCAAACGAGCCAAACCTCGATGGGGTTGCGTCGTTTCATTACAGAGTTCCTATGACCACCTTCCAGCTCCATCATCAGACCCTGATTACCATTGAAAGACAAACTACTTCCCAAGACGATTCAAACGAGCCCAAACTCGATGAGGTTGTGTCGTTTCATTGCGAAGTTCCTATGGCCACCTTCCAGCTCCATCATCAGATCAGCACCATGTCATCATAATATTACATTGTCACGCGATTTACACATGTATGCAAAATTTCAGCTCAATCGGTAAACGGGAAGTGGATCAAATTTAATTTACAAGATTTGATGACAAACATCATTGATATCATTGATGACAAACATCGGGACAGGTGAAATTAAATAAAAGCTTGTAAAAGAATATGAAGCTTGGACGAATCCGTTATTACCCGTAATTAACGCGAAAGTGTATTTTCATCATACCTATTCGAAAAACGAATATTGGCTTCAGAGGATAGCGGGAGCAAAATTTAATTTTGGGACTTTTCACTTCTCTCTTCTGATTGGTCCGCGTTCGTGCTTTAGCATACTAAAGCACTAACGCGGACCAATCAGAAGAGAGAATTCAAAAATGTGTCGAAATTAAAAAATGTTTGAGGAGCTGTTGTCTTCGATAAATCAAGTGATCTTTGTCGATTAGATATATACGCCCAAACTCCATACCAACTTAAATATTAATGTTTAATTATTTCATAAAAAATTATTTGTGTTTTATTTAAACTTTCAATATACGTATTGGTAATGTCTATACTCTATACATAGTAGGTTGATACTCCTAGCTTTTTCTCATATGTAATGATGAAAAATAGTGTGTGTCATTCGGGGCCAAGATTTTTTGTTCTCGGGCGGCGTATATTGAATTCCTCGCTACGCTCAGGATTCTACTTTAGAATCCTTCACTTCGTTCTGAATTCAAAATAACGCCCTCGGGGAACAAAAAATTCCTTTGGCCCCATATAACACAAATTGTTATCTATTCTTTGTTTGTCTTCAATTTCGTTGCATTAAAGCTACGGGATGTACGGGATCAATGATTCTAGATTTTTTGCATGGGTATAGAATTGAGGCCTTTAGAGAGTGACATCGGAAAACGAAGTTTCTGCGCGATTTTTAAAATCCTAATTCACTTATGTTCGCTGTGTGCGCGTCGTACAATTTATCGTCACTTTAATTTAGTTTTTTTATCGTGCTCCGTCTACTTTTTACCTGTAGTCTGAGTAATATTCATATGACTGCGATGTTTTAACATAAATTTGCGATTCCGAAACCAAAATTAAAACGCAGTTTTATTTTATAATGTTATAAAGTGTGACATTCAAATATATTGTATATATAGTATCTGAATATTTTATTTTAATTTGAGAAAAGAGAGTGGAGAGAAGATAATAATATTACATTAAATTTTATTTTACTTAAACACTTGGCACTTTGCAGTAAGATTTTACATTTACATATCGTCAAGTAAACTATCAACGAATTTTAGTTGCAGGCCCTTAGTTGAATTTTTTAGGTTAACACCACTAATTTATTCTTATATGATCCCTAATCGTTTTTTACGGGACATCGTATCGCCTTCTTCGTGGAATCCGGTATTTGAATACCAGGCTTTATCTTTTTTGAAGTTTGTGCGTTTTGACCAATTTATAACAAAGGTATTACGATCATAATAATAATAATTATCGGCTATGCCAACACCCTTCTAATTCTGAGATTCTTGCACAGAAGTGAGCCGGCCACGGGTTGATGATGAGGATGATGATGACGTGGTAATAGGTATTTTATTGCTTGCAGGTTCTAAATGTACAAAAAATGATTGCACCCCTTATAATATATATATATATCAATCATTTGCCAAAACCTTTATAATACATATTTTGAACTGCATGCTTGTCAGGTTGAATATTTTCATCCTTAAAACTCGATAAATTGAATTGAATTTTTACAAATCATCGTTTTTAATGTGTGAACAACAACAATAATAATAATTTTAACTGACTGAAAAAAGTTAGGTCTGTGAGTCTACTCGGGTGAATTTTTTACATATGTCGGTCTGTCTGTCAGATTCTTATAACTCCTGAATTGATGAACATAAAAAGTACCTATAAAAAGATTTTAGACCTTTTTTGTCCCGCAATCTAACTCAAAAACGGCTTAAAATTAAAAGCTGAAAGTTATCGCATAGCTCTATCGCATCGTTAATAGGGTATTTGACTGATTTTTCTTTTTTTAATATTTTAATTTTTCCTGTTAGACAAAGAAAGCACTACTTGCGTGTAACGTCACAAGCAAGTACCTCCATACTCTCACCATAGAAAATTTCGTTTTAGAAACGGACAGATACAGTCCCAGTTAAACAGCTTATTACCTAACTATTTGTTTTTTGTCCGATTTATTTTCTGTTTTTACACATTTTATTCTTGCATGTTGCATTTTCTATTATAATAAATGAATATCAACATTGACAAAAACCGTACAACACACGCAAATACCTGTAGGATATTTGTGAGACAATCTGTTGACGTAGTCGTAATTCCCAGTTCCATGTGTTATCGATTGGTCTATGGATAGTTGTATCATGTCACATTCCCTCATGTTTGTAGTCTATGGTTGCATTTATCGTTGATACTAATCTCGGTGTCTGTGTTATGTTGGATCTGTGGTCAGATCTTCTAGTGTTCATGGTCGATGATTCAAAATTCGGTTAGACAGGGTTGCAGGCGTCTTTAGCAGTTTTCTCATTAATTTGTTGGATTTGAGGATTAGAGGATTAGTGAGTTGATGATTGATGAGTGATTTATGTGATGTTGCAGAGTGAGTGTTGCTGAATTGGTTAATTGGTGATAGTATCTCTTTGCCTAGTGACGGGCCGTGAGTGAGTTTGAAATGAGATTTGCTTAGGGTATTCAATGGTGGAGACAGGGCAGCTATGGGGATGGTGGAGGCTGCACCTAGGCTAGAATAGCTAGCCGGGTTTGTCTAGTTAGACATGGAAATGTTGGGTTCCATGCTTGTTATGTAAAGATTACAATGTACCTCTTTTGTGAGTAGTTATTATCATTGAGAGAAGGTGATTGCTGAGAATGATGTTCTGTTCTGAGATAGTGTGTGATTGCCTTTATTAGACGCTCGGCGAGAAGAGGGGTGCCGTCATACCACTCATACCGTATTATCAAATGTTTTTTGTCAAATGATGTTTGTAATTCCTTGACAATTAGTAAATATAATAAGTCTGTGTTGTAATTAGTCAAAATGTTTGCAACAACCTTCAAACTGTCGAGACACATAATAGACGTGATATATTGCATCAAAAAACTGTTCACCTTGGCCGGCGCATTATTTTGACCTATTGCGGTAGGACGGAACTCGTCCAACAACATTGACCTCTCGTTTCATATAATTACACTTTGGACTACGTATCTCCTTTAGTCTATACAACGGCCATTTTATTTAGACCTCCAGTGTCGTATTTTTTTCGGGGCGATCGAGATCCTTTTGTTTCGGATGACCTTTACAGGTGCAACCAATTTGCATGGGCCTCCCACTGTATTATGTTTTTGGAGAAGAGAAGCGGCTTCGTTATTTGGTCGGTTATGTATCACAATGTAAACATCTGATCGTGACGTTAATGTATTGCGAAGATAGTAAAATGGGGCATGATAATAATTTGCGTGCCATACGGGATTTTAATTCATAAAATATAATGTCTATATACGTTGTTTCATTTCAATTTAAGTGTAAGCAGTGATAGCCTTAGTGGTTAGGATTGTGGTTTCCTATTCGGGCGATCGCATGTTTGATCCCGAGCACCTATGACTTTTCGCAGCATCAACGTTGAAGGAAAACATCGTGAGGAAACCTGCACACCTGAGAGTTCTCCATAATATTCTCAAAGGTGTATGAAGTCGGCCAATTTGACAAATTGAGCCAGCGTGGTGGCCTGTGGACTATAACCCTTCTCTGAAAGGAGACCTGTGCTCAGTAGTGACTAATGAGCCGTGATGGGTTACTGATGATGATGATTAAGGCACTCGCATGTGGACACGACCCTCAGCAATGAAGTGTGCGACCAAGATGAAGTGCGTTTCTTGCAATATAAATAAATTAAAAAAATATTTTTAAATAACAGACTTCAAACGCCACTGCAAAGTATAAAATGAGATCAAAAAAAATATTGAAATCGGTACAGATTTGAGGGAGTTATGGAGTAACATCGACAAAAAAAAATACGCGTCGAATTGATAATCTCCTTTTTTGAAGTCGGTTAAAAATATCACTTGCTTTATCAGTGTAGGAAAATAACTCGATGAAACCTGCATGCCTGAGAGTTCTCCACGAACGTTCTCATAGGCGTGTGAAGTATACCAACTGCAAATACGCACTTGGCCAGTAGGTATAGCATGGTGGCCTAGCCTACTATAATAATTAACTAACCCTTCTCTTTCTGAGAGAAAGACTTCTCTATCTCTCAGAAAGAGAAGGGTTTAGGCTATTATTAAGTTGTCCAGGTTGTCCTTGTCCAGTAGTGGAATAGCAATGGGTGGACCATGATGTTCATCATAATGAATAATCCTACTTATATTATATACTAGCTGATGCCCGCGACTTCGTCCGCGTGGATTTAGTTTTTAAAATCCCTCGTGAACACTTAGATTTTCCGGGATAAAAAGTAGCCTATGTCCTCAACTATAGTACCCATACAAAAAATCACGTCGATCCGTGGCTCTGTTGTGGCGTGATTGAAGGACAAACCAACAAAAAAACACACTTTCGCATTTATAATATTAGTATGGTTAGAATATTAAATTGCATAGGAAAATACTGTAGCATTAAGTCCATACGATGTATTACATCCATACCTACTATGTAGTAGGTATGGACGTATAATGATCGTTTGGCAAAATCTGACGCCTTTGGAGTAGTTTGACTTTGACAAAATAGGGCTATCCACGATGGCTATATACGATAAAGTACGCAGCCAGCTTAAGATGAGCCGTTCATTCAAAGTATTCTGTAGATTCCGAGGTTCAAGTTATTTGGACCTATACTGAAGATTGTGATGTATACCTTGTAGTATAAACTTAAATCATGCCAAGTTTCATTTAAATCCGTCCAGTAGTTTCGGCGTGATGCGCGGCCAAGATACAGACAGACAGACAGACAGACAAAAAATTAAAAAAAATTTGTTTTGGCTTCAGTATCGATTATAGACTGCCCTCAAACAAAAATTTTCAAAATATCTTCAATGTACAGAATTGGACCTGTTACAGTTTTATTATATTACTAGCTGATGCCCGCGACTTCGTCCGCGTGGATTTAGTTTTTAAAATCCCTCGTGAACACTTTGATTTTCCGGGATAAAAAGTAGCCTATGTCCTCAACTATAGTACCCATGCAAAAAATCACGTCGATCCGTGGCTTGTTGTGGCGTGATTGAAGGACAAACCAACAAAAAAACACACTTTCGCATTTATAATATTAGTATGATTAGAATATTAAATTGCATAGGAAAATACTATAGCATTAAGTCCATACGATGTATTACATCCATACCTACTATGTAGTAGGTATGGACGTATAAAGACGTATAATGATCGTTTGGCAAAATCTGACGCCTTTGGAGTAGTTTGACTTTGACAAAATAGGGCTATGTTAAAGTACACTTGCCAGCTTAAGATGAGCCGCTCATTCAAAGTATCTTGTAGATTCCGCGGTTCAAGTTATTTGGACCTTATACTGAAGATCGTGATGTCTATAATTTCTGAACTACGAAATTGACGACCTTGAAATATTTACAGGACAATCTCTAAAGAACCTGCTTTCTAACAAAAAAAGAATGGATTAAATCGGAATATGCCTTAATGAATTACAGCGAAATACACATTTTGACTTTCATCCCCTCTCCCAAGGGAACCGTGCTGAATTTCGGGATAAAAAGTATCCTATATTATACCTCGTAGTATGAACTTAAATCGTGCCAAGTTTCATATAAATCCGTCCAGTAGTTTCGGCGTGATGCGCGGCCAAGATACAGACAGACAGACAGACAGACAGACAGACAGACAAAAAATTAAAAAAAAATTGTTTTGGCTTCAGTATCGATTATAGAGTGCCCTCAAACAAAAATTTTCAAAATATCTTCAATGTACAGAATTGGACCTGTTACAGTTTTATTATATTACTAGCTGACGCCCGCGACTTCGTCCGCGTGGAAAAAGTAATAAAAAAGAATTGTTTTATGTTAATCGTGAGGTTTTTACTACGTCACTATATAATATTCTGTACCTACTTAGTACCTGCAAACCTACAATATCAATTCAAAATGGAAATTTTGTAAATACCCACAATTTAGGCAGGACCAGCAGCATCAGGATTGAGGAGTTGGTAACTGGTCTTCAATGATGCATCACTGGACTACAGTCCAGGCGAATTTTCGATTGCACTACGCTTCCTTTTAGTTTATACTTGGCATGTACAGTAGCAACTGAAAACCGAAATTTTCGTGAGCGAAGCGAGTGCGAAATTTTTTTGATCGCACTACGCCTCTGTGTAGCCCATACTAATTGGTATCTACAAAAGCAATCTATAATCGACATTATCGCTAGTAAAGCCAGTGCGACATTTTAACGATTGCACTACGCCCCCATATAGTCCATACTTGGCACTTACATAAGCAACATAAAAGGGACGTTATCGCGAGCGAAGCGAGCGCGAAATTTTCAGAACTGCACTACTTAACTATGTACTCCATACTTGGTTCTGACAATACCAATCAAGAAAAGACACAATTTCGCGAGCAAAGCGAGCGCAAAAATTTTAGATTGCACTACGCTCCTTTTTAGTTTCTACTTGGCACCTACATTAGCAAGCGAAAACCGAAATTTTCGCGAGCGAAGCGAGCGCAAAAATATTTTGATCGCACTACGCCTCTGTGTAGTCCATACTAATTGGTATAGACAAAAGCAATCTACAACCGACATTTTCGCGAGCGAAGCGAGCGCAAAAATTTTCGATTGCCCTACGCTTATTTGTAGTTCATATTTGGCACCTACAGTAGCAACTGAAAAATGATATTTTCGCGAGCAAAGCGAGCGCGAAATTTTTTAGGAACGCACTACTTAACTATGTACTCCATACTTGGTTTACACTCACAACAATAATGAAGAAAAGACATTTACGCAAGCGAAGTGAGCGTGTAATTTTTAAGGACTGCACTACTTAACTATGTACTCCATAGTTGGTTTACACTCAAAACAACAATGAAGAAAAGACATTTTCGCGAGCGAAGCGACCGCGAAATTTTTTACGACTGCACTACTTAACTATGTACTCCATACTTGGTTTACACTTACAACAACAATGAAGAAAAGACATATTCGCGAGCGAAGCGAGCGCGAAATTTTTTACAATTACGTTGCATCACTATGTAGTAATCACTATGTAAAACAAAGTATATATTTTTTTTCTTAATTTTTTAAAACCGCTCAACCGATTTCGGTAAAATTTAAAAACCACCTGGGAAGTATACCCTTTCAAACAAAAAAGTAAGAATTTTCCAAATCAGTTCAGGCGCCTTCAAGTAATCGGTGAACATACATAAAAAAAATTGAAAAAATAGATTCCGACAAATTGAGAATCTGCTCCTTTTTCGAAGTCGGTTAATAAGAAATCTACAAACGACATTCTCGCGAATGAAGCGAGTGATACATTTTTTACGATTGCACTATGCCACTTTGTAGTCTTCACTTGGTACCTACAATATGATTTCATTATCGACATTTTGTAAACAGCCAGTATTTAAGTGGGTATTATCATCAGCAGCATCGGGATTGAGAAGTTGGTACCATTAGTAGTTATAGCATGGGGAGGAGAAGGGAGGAGGATGATTCCTAAACCGAACCGAGCGATAATTAAATTAGCTGAATAGATTGATGCCATCTAAGAATACAAAGCTACTGTGGGAAATTTTAGTAAACGGAAAACGGAGACGCGAAATTATCGCGAATATTAGCGAATTATAAATAAAATCTAAGTAGTTCATACTAAGTGTTACCTACCATTGGTGAGCAGTACCCAGCAGCATCAGAATTGAGTCCTCTTTTACGGCTCCACTACGCTATTATATTTTAAATATTTGGCACCTACAATATCAATTCACAATCGACAGTTCGTAAATATCAATGATTTAGTTGGGCAGTACACTGCAGCATCAGGATTGAGGAGCTAGGGCCTGGAGGTCAGTGATATAGTCTAAAATTAGTATGTAATGAATGGCTCAGGTCAAGATATGGCTATGGTATGAATGTATGTATGTATGTATGTATGGTATGTATGTCTGTATGTATGGTATGAATCGCATGCTATATACGTATATATTGTATGCGAGTGACCTGGAACCGAGTCCCGAATCCGAGAGAAGTTTTGTCCTCTATCTCCATTAATATCTAGCCGATCTTCACCAAAATTGGTCATTGTATTTCTTGTCGTACATACTTTCAAATAAAGAAAGAATTATTAAAATCCGTTCAGATTTGACAGAGTTATGGAGTAAAATCAACAAAAAGTTTCATCCCCTATCCTGGAGTAACCTTATGTTGTATCGGGATAAAAACTATCCTATATGTTGACCCGGAGTATCAGCTACCGCTATACTAAATTTCATTTAAATCCGTTCAGTAGTTTTCGCGTGAAGCGCGGACAGACAGACAGACAGACAGACAGACAAAAATTAAATAAAAATCTGTTTTGGGCTCAGTATCGATAGTAATACTGTTTATTTAATTTAAATTAAAATTTTCAAAATATATTAAATGTACAGAAATCTTCCAGTTACAGTTTTATTATAAGTATAGATATAGATATAGATTATAGATGCGAACGTTTGTGAATTGGGTATTTGACTGTAGTCAAAATGTTGATATTTATAATCGAATATGTAACATGTAAGAACATTTGTAAAAACAGAAAATAAATCGTTCCAAAAACAAATAAGCTATAGAGCTTTAAAGTTTCCTGTTAGACAGAGAGAGCGCTAGCGAACTGTGAAGTCACAATTCAGCAGCTCCATACACGCTCCATAGAAAATTTCGTTTTAGAAAGAGACAGATACAGTCACAGTAAAGCAGCTTAAAATATATTTAAAAAAGAGAAATTGCATTGTGTTATAAAATTTAAAATTGTTATTTTAAGGAAATAAAAAAATATCAGTCAAATACCCAATTGTGAGGATGGATGGATGGTGGTTACTCTTTCACGCTAAAGCTACTGGATAAATCATGAAACTTCATAATGTAGGTAATAATACATCAGAATAGCACGTAGGATATATTTTATCCCAGAAAATTAAAGAGTTCCCGAACGAGAATCTAAAAACCTTATTCCAAGTGGAAGAAGTCGCAGCCATTATCTAGTGTAAACATTTGTCATAATAATCCCAATTAGTTTCCTCAAATTAACACTTACTAAGTATTATATTTAAATAACTGTTATACTTGAAACAGGCTTATAAATCACGTTGATAACCTTTTGTTTAACGACGCGTCACATGCCTCGTTAAATATTATTTAATACGTAAAAATTGCACGCATTCAGCTTCAAACGTTTACTATACTTATATGTATATACTGTTCTGATATAATATACTATAATTTATAATATGTTGCTATGTGGATCGAGGTACGGCCGAGTGCGGGCGGACAGCATGAAACTTATTTTTATTTGGTCATAACTAATTATATATTATATGAAAATTTCGTGTCACGATGTATGTTCGGGATAAACTCGAAAACTACTGAACCGTTTTTGATCAAACTATCTGTAATTTGGTCCAACTTAAAAGACAGGATAGATTTTATCTTAATTATTGACATCAATATTTGTTATTGCAAATTCAAATATGTTAATTACACGACAGTCATATATACAGTTCAAGATTTATAGGTTGCTAGGCAACCTAGCAACCTAAATCTCGAACGATGTTAGATTGCGAGATAGTCTTAACCCAAATAGACTAATAATCCTTACTAATATTATAAATGCGAAAGTATGTGTTTTTGTTGGTTTGTCCTTCAGTCACGCCGCCAGAGCAACGGATTGACTTGATTTTTTGCATGGGTATAGTTGAGAACCTGGAGAGTGACATAGGCTACTTTTTGTCCCGGAAAATCAAAGAGTTCCCGAGAGAATTTAAAAACTGAATCCACGCGGATGAAGTCGTGGGCATCAGCTAGTGGATATATAAATTTTGATCATGACTTTCACTTTCAACCATTGTTAAGGGAGATCCTGTAGCGATACAATCGGATAGTATCGCTTCTGCATCGATGCAAACGCCAGCAAAACGCTTGCAAATGTAACTGTATCGATGCCGCATTGCGTCTATAATCTATATCGATACTGTATCGCGAAAAAAGCGATGCAAAATACTGGTAACTTGGACGAAGGTCTGCCACAGCATCGCAACTGGAGCGCGGTCTTTTTGCGTTGGTCTCGCCACTGAATCCCTGCAGACACCGTGGGCGACTCTCCTTTGTCACCCGAACCATAATAACGAATCGATTGACACCTCAATCATTAAAATCATCTCGGTTGTTTATGCGCTTTAGGCCCACTTGCAGAGACGCCGGGTTAGGTTTAACCCAGCAATAAATTTGTAATTTTGACAGAAGCTTTATGCGTAATCTGTCAAAGCAGCAGCTAACTCTGGGTTAAAAGGATAACCCGACGTTTCTGCAAGCGGGTCCTAGTGGAACATAATTATGTTAATAGATGCATATAAGCAGTGATAGCCTAGTGGTTAGGCCTGTGGTCTCCTATTCGGGGGGTCGCAGGTTCGATCCCGGGTACGCACCTCTGACTTTACGGAGTCATGTGCGTTTAAGCAATTAAATATAACTTGCTTCAACCGTGAAGGAAAACAAGGGAAACCTGCACATCTGAGAGTTCTCTATAATGTTCTCGAAGGTGTTTGAAGTCTGCCAATTCGCATTGGGCCAGCGTGGTGGACTATCGCCTATAACCCTTCTCTGAGAGGAGACCTGCGCTCAGTAGTGAGCCGTTGATGGGTTGCTAATGATAATGATGAATGTTAATAGACACATACTTACATAGGCTGCTAAAATAATAACACTTTCTTTTGGGTTCGCTGTAGCGGGTAAAAACAAATCTGCGAATGTTTGATCGAAATCCGCTAGCAGTACGACAGCAGCTGGCATTTAAAATTCGCATATAACAGATATCTGCCAAGGCCACCCACTTATCTCTACGTTTTCGTACTGTGACCACACACATTAAGCCCCGGGTTGTACTACAGTCCTACTAATAATGATAAGAGCAAATCCTCACGGAGCGGTTTTCACCCGCGCCCGCAGCGGTTGCGATACAGCTATTTTATTTCAAAACTCGCGATACCGCAGGTTGCAGTCACGTAGCCGTGGCGGTTGCGGGAAAGGACCGCAAGCTTGGCGGTAGTTGTGGTTATTTACGATTGATCGAGACTGCGAACCAATAGAATAGAATTGTTTTTTATTCAAATAAACTTTTACAAGTACTTTTGAATCGTCAATGAGTCTACCACTGGTTCGGAATGCCGTTCCTGCCGAGAAGAACCAGCAAGAAACTCGGCAGTTGCTCTTTTCAAAATACTTATACAATATACTTAATAGATATTATTCTGGCAACAGCATACTGCGCATGATAGCAGGGAAAATGGATAGTCGTCTGCTGTGGAAACTCACACAGAGGACTAAATCTCTTTTAGTTATTAAATACTAACATAATTTTAAGTTCAATTGTACTAACACCTGTGGACCTAGATGTCTTAATTAATAAATATAAATAAAATAGATATTATTCTATGTATGCAGAGTTTCCACAATGAGGGGAAGTTCCACAAAAGCATACGTAATTATTTCTAATTATAATTCAACACATGTTAAGACGGGCAGACAGAAAGTAGCCTCGATCGCCGAGTGCGCGGGCGAGGCGACAGCCGCCAAGCTCGCGGGTGACCACGTCTCGCGCGGTTACACTAGTAGCTATCCCACAGGTTCTGCGGACGACGTAGTCTACAGTAGTCTAGGACTACTTCACGTAGTCCTGCAACCTTTAGTGGTATTCTCTAAAAATGATCGCATCAGTGTAACGATCGCAAAAACCGCTGGCTGAATTTATGGTGTTCTTGCTGCATTAATGCATTTTAACCAATCATCATCATCATCATCATCATCAACATCAACCCATCAAGGGCTCCCTACTGAGCGCAAGTCTCCTCTCAGAGAAGAGTTAGGCAATACTCCACCACGCCACGCTGGCCCAATGCGAATTGGCAGACTTCACACACCTTCGAGAACATTATGTAGAACACTCAGGTGTGCAGTTTTCCTCACGATGTTTTCCTTCATCGTTGAAGCATGTCATATTTAATTGTTTAAACACGCATAACTCCGAAAACTCAGAGGTCGCCCGGTATCTAACCTGCGACCCCCCCGAATATGAGACCACAGTCCAAACCAGTGCTGTAACCAATTTTTCACTATTTATTAATTTGCACTATTTTAACCAATAGCGAGAGAGTACCAGCCAATCAAAGGTCATTGCGATCGTCATACTGATGCAATCAATTGTAAAGAATACCACTACAGTAGGTCTTATGATAGGTCAAGACTATACCTACCACCGGTTCGGAAAGCAGATCCTTCTAAGAATAGTCGGAAGCCGGTTCCTTCTAAAAGACGAACTTCTGTTTAGTCGTGGACAAATTTAATTTTTTTTTTAATGGTCCAATTAGATAGACATTTCCTTATCAAATGTTAAAGTAAATTCAAACTGGTTTCGGTAATAATTGTGTTTCTGATAGCGCGATATCGTCATTGGCAAAATGCGAAATTCTGCGAAGTATCGAGTCAATGGAAAATAACTTCGGAATTATCATTTTAATTGATCGTTGGAAATCTATATTTTACACAACTGACATTAAAGCGGCAGAATTACTTCATTTTCCGTCTAGTTTTTTTAAATTTTTGTTTTATGTCGAAAATCTAGAGAAACTTATCCTCAGTTTGTAGGTTGGGAATTTTGGCTGAAGTAATTTTTTTTACGTTTCGGCTTTTAATGGTTTTATATTAAACCAGTAAAACTTATAGTTTCGTCCAGCCCGTCAGTCCGTTTGTGTGTCGCAGACAATTTTTTCAGGAACTACATATTTTGAACCTGTCATATTGAATTTTGACTCTTTAGAAACTTGTAACCACTTCAGAGTTTTGTAGGTAACTCAAATTTGGTGAACCTTTCCTCGACATCTTTGAATAGGAATTTTAATAGCTGCCATTTGCGTGTACTAAGAGTAACTAAGGCTGGATTGCAATCGCACTCTATTCAGGCTCAAAACAGAGTTAAAATAAGACACAAATTTGTGCTGACATAGTTATGTCGCGTTTTAATTCTGTCTTATATGAGTGCGATCTATGTATCCCAACTTAAGAGAGATTTTTTTCGATCTCTATCTCTATTTAAATGAAGGAGATGTTTAGTAACGATGAGAAACTCCGAGTGCGACAGTATAAGTCCCATTCACATTAGTAGGTAGGTAAGTATCTACGTCATTGTAAATTGTAAGTATCTACCTACTCGCTTTATCATCTCTTATCATATTTTGTAATGGTGCGGCTACATTATCGGGATTCGGCGAATGTTCGCATTATCGCGACAAGTATAGCCGGGTATGAATGAGTTTTGGTGAACACACACGATAATATAGCCGCTGTGATAGAATGTAACAGTACCTCATTTATCGCGATAACTAGACACGAACGTTCGCACGATAATATAGCCGCACCATAAAGCGGGATAGTACAAAGGGCGTGTGTAAGGGAAGTGGCGTTTGACACATTGCATGTACTGTGTGGGTAGGGTTGTCACTTGTCATACATAATATGTACATTAATATATATATAGCTGCTGGGGCTGATTCACTGACTGATTCACTGATTCATTCACTCACTCATTGATCACCTCTCCTGTAAAATTTTGTATGAAAAAATTTTTTTTCACTGATGGTTTCGTATAGAGGAAAAAAATTCATTCGGAGGAAAAATATGGAGAGAGCTGATGATTGAGGATTTCGGAGACGGGTGAAGAGCACGGCCAGGGTATCGAAGATAGGTGGGGGGTGCTCGAACAAATGTCATTCGAAACCTCATCCAATTCGCAGTGAGCTGAAAAAAAATTCAAAATGGCGGAAAAAAGATGGCCGCCATACAAATTTCGTCGGTGTCTATCTCGGGGAGTATAAAACATGGAAGAATGGTTTCTTGGCAAAAGATGATCAGGACCCAAAGGTCTATTTGATGAATAGAAAAAAATCCAAGATGGCGGATTTTTTTTTCTTCATACAAAATATATGGCGAATATTGAAGGGACTAGAAGCTGAGAACTATGCAACACTTTGATACGGTTCCTTTTCAAAATTTGTTTTTATAGAAGAATTCTCATTCTGACAAATGATGAGATATGCTGATCGAGGATTTGGAAGGTGGGTGAGGAGCACGGCCAGGGTATTGAAGATAGGTGGGGTGTGCTCGAACAAATGTCACTCGAAACCCCATCCAATTCGCAGTGAGCTGAAAAAAAATTCAAAATGGCGGAAAAAAGATGGCCGCCATACAAATTTCGTCGGTGTCTATTTCGGGGAGTATAAAAGATGGAAGAGTGGTTATTTGATAGAAAATGATCAGGACCCGAAGATCTACTTGATGAGTAGAAAAACCGCGGTCCGCTTGCGGGCCGCGCACCCACGCGCCCTACTAGTTAATATATATATAGCTGCTCGTGCTGATTCACTGATTCACTGACTGATTGATCACCTCTCCTGTAAAATTTTGTATGAAAAAAATTTTTTTCACTGATTGTTTCGTACAGAAGACAAAAATTCATTCGGAGGAAAATTATGGAGAGAGCTGATGATTGAGGATTTCGGAGACGGGTGAAGAGCACGGCCAGGGTATCGAAGATGGGTGGGGGGTGCTCGAACAAATATCACTCGAAACCTCATCCAATTCGCAGCGAGCTGAAAAAAAATTCAAAATGGCGGAAAAAAGATGGCCGCCATACAAATTTCTTCGGTGTCTATCTCGGGGAGTATAAAAGATGGAAGAGAGGTTTCTTGGTAAAAGATGATCAGGACCCAAAGGTCTATTTGATGAATAGAAAAAAAATCCAAGATGGCGGAATTTTCTTTTCTTCATACAAAATATATATGGCGAATATTGAAGAGAGTAGAAGTTGTGAACTATGCAAGACTTTGATACGGTATCTTTTCGAAATTTATTTTTATTGAAGAATTATCATTGTGACAAATGATGAATTATGATGATCGAGGGTTTGGAAGATGGGTGAGGAGCACGGCCAGGGTATTGAAGATAGGGGGGGGGGGGGGGGGGGGGTGCTCGAACAAAAAATACTCGAAACCTCATCCAAAATGGCAGAGAGCTGAAAAAAATTTCAAAATGGCGGATTCAAGATGGCGGCCATACCAATTTCATCGGCATCTATCTCGGAGAGTATAAAAGATGGAAGAGTGGTTATTTGACAGAAAAAGATCAGGACCTGAAAGTCCACTTGACGATAGAAAAACCGCGGTCCGCTTGCGGGCCGCGCACCCACGCGTCCTACTAGTATTAGTATGTACCTACTGTTAATAGAATAGAATAGAAATATTTTTTATTCAAATAAAATTTTTGCAAGTGCTTTTGAATCATCTGACTCTAGACCTCTTGTTCGGAATGCCCTTCCTGCCGAGAAGAACCAGCAAGAAACTCGGCGGCTGCTCTTTTCAAAACAAGTTTACAATACAATAAATACTATGCTATGTATGCAGTGTTTCCACAGAATAGAAAAGAAATGTTTTTAATTCAAATAAACTTTTTTATAAGTGCTTTTGAATCGTTCTATGAGTCTGACCCACCCGTTCACGAGCATGACGCATGACCCAGCCATTGCCTCGCTCAACCATATTTAAAATTTAGGTAGACAAAATGATAGAAGACACAATGCAAAACAAGAAAAGGATGAGTTAACAAGTCGCAAGTATTTGTACTAGGATACCATGAATAAAAGAAGGAAAAACAGAGTATGATATGCAAATGGGAAATATTGAGCTGAAAACAGCTGAGTCAGATATACCAAGGCGCTATAAAACTTAGGAAGCAAAGTTGAACGATCGTTGAGATTGGCGAATGGCGCCAATCATAGCAAATACACGGAGTTGCCAAGTAATGCCTAAACAGCTAAGTCAAAGGCACCAATGTACCAAGGCACTATGAAACCTAGGAAGCAACGTTGAACGATAGTAAGAGGCGAAATAATATTGAAGAGGGCCGTGAAACACTCGGTGACGTCACTCGATGCGATGTTTATGAATGAAAGGCGCCCACACACGTCGCCGCTATAAATTTATTTTCGTATTGTTATTAAATAATCTGTGGTATTGTCGTGTGACATTAAGCTCACGAAATACCTACAAACCAATATTAATAAAGAAAGGCCTTAATGTCTGTGGTTTCGCATAAGAGAAATATGAAGAACGCATAATAGTAACCGACATACTTTCATCATCATGAATAGATTTATTTTAGTAGTTGACATTAAAGCCCTTCAATGTGATCTTACGGCTTACCTAATGAGTAAAGTAAGTATAACGATGCAGTCTAAGTCAATAGGAGGCTAACTTGGAAGGTGCTAACTGCTATGGCAGTTTTATTTATACTTCTTCTTCTTTATCAACCGATAGACGTCCACTGCTGGACAAAGGTCTCTTGCATGGACTTCCACAGGCCTCGGTCTTGCTCCGCCTGGATCCAGCGGCTCCCTGCGACTCGTTTGATGTCGTCGGTCCACCTGGTGGGGGGTATGCCAACACTTATATTTATCTATGGCCAACACTGCGCTTCCCGGTGCGGGGTCGCCAATCCAACACCTTGAGACCCATACTTTATTTATTTTATTTATACCCATGCCCTTAATCCGTTCAAACCTGCTATCGTGCCAGAACGCTAAATACAATAAGGCCGCATGTCTGTGACGCCAGTGTGATAACTAGCCACGGCCAAAGCCTCCAACCAGAACAGACAGCGTCAATATTTGGGAATTTCTGAAATATGTCTCATTTCAGAAATTACATCTCCCAAATTGCCCCCGCCGGGAATCAAATCAGAGACCTTCCACTTATAAGACCACAGCGCTGAAAACCTTGTATATCTAGGTAAGTAAACAATATTATAAAAATCAATATCGCGTTAAGCGATAATTATTAATTACATATTATCTATATATAATATTGATATTGATTTTTAATAATGTTTAATTTATTTATTATTGGTATACGTATTAGTATGTAGTTATTTGTATGTATTTAATATGTATGTTATAGGAAATGACCACCTGCAGTTCATTTTTCCTTATATTTTCCTATTCCTAAGGTTGCCTGGTAGAGATCGCTACTAAGCGATAAGGCCGCCTTTTGTATCATACTTTTGTGTCTGTTTCTTTTGTATATATTTTGTTTGTGTGGTGCAAATAAAGAGTATCTATCTATCTAAGCCGAATCCGCATCTATCTAAAGGTGGAAAATATTCTTTGATTTCGGACGCCCTGAGAAACTACTTAATGGCTGCAGATCTATTGCAATTTGCAACACTATAGCAATTGTGAGTGTCAAGTTACCGCACTAATTGCAGCCAATCAGTGTAATATGATTCGAATTGCATAGATTGTATGACTTCACAAATAACTAGGTAATCGTTATAAATATTCGCGTAGATGTAGATTACGTCATTTCCTTTATAAAATCATTGTACTGCTATCTTACTAGTGTTTCGTAACATATTCCCTTTTAATACTCAATTCTGGGTGCGCGGTTTTTTTTTTGATAAATCGTGTTTTTTGGAAATTATATATTAAAAAAGAATAATAAATAAAAAGTAATAATAAAATTCATAGGGGAAAATATACTCGTCTTGGATTCGAACCGGGGTTCTCTGGTTTCGGGACCGCCCGACTTACCGTCGACTATCGGGAATTTATAGATGATGGCGAAATTTACCTTCGTATTCTAATGATATTGTAAGGGGTTTTTCATTGCCTGAAAACACGGATAATACGACCCTTTCTAAAAATTAAACCTAGCTAGATCGATTTATCGCCCCCGAAACCCCCTTCCTACTAAATTTCATGAAAATCGTTGGAGCCGTTTCCGAGATTCAGATTATTATATAATATATATGTACAAGAATTGCTCGTTAAAAGGTATAAATATTAGATAGATAGATAGATAGATAAGATTTACAAATTAAGCCATATATATTTTTATTTCCGGAAGCTGGCTGGCATTTACTGCGCGCGGCGAGCGGCGGCGTGCTTATTGACTACCTTCGATGTTAGGGGCTTTCGTTTGCTTTTAAATATATCACCTACATTTTTTTTACAAGCTTTTATTTAGCTTGACTAGTATATTTATTTGTTTGTTTGGGTCAAATCTTGCAAGATGAATTAGAACCACTTCCCGGTTTCCGATTGGGCTGTTTTGCGTGTACCTATGTGTAAATCGGATGACAATGCAATATTATTGTGACATGGAGCTGATCTGATGATGGAGACGGAAGATGGCTATCGGAACTCTGTAATAAAACCATGTAACCCCATCGAGTTTGGGCTCGTTTGATTCGTCATGACAAGAACTCTGATCCCAGATGGTATCTAGAGTCTAATGATGTAGCTACTAAAAGCTTGTATTTAAAAATAAAATTTTTAATTTACAATAATTGTTTAATAATTAGGTTATTAAAACAAAATATATGGCTGATTTCAATATGGTATAATGTACGGCGACATTTGAGGAAATCGAACAGGGTAAATGAAGTTAAAATAACTATACTATACTACTACTTTATTATGTCACACTTACCACCAAATTGACCGCAAAACATTGGTCGCATAAATCTTGTAAATATTACTATGACTAACATGAATTAACCCCTACTAATATTATAAATGCGAGAGTGTGTTTGTTTGTTGATTTGTCCTTCAATCATGCAGTAACGGAGCAACGGATCAATGTCTTTTAGTTTTTAACCCCCGACGGAAGAAAAGGGTTTGATGTATGTTCACATGTCGTGGGTGTTTTAAATTTTTAATTTACACTCCCCTTTAAATGTTATCGAAATCAGTTGAGCGGATTTAAAAAAAAAATTGGCAGTCATAGGGATTGCCGATAGAAGTGAAAACTAGATTTTCTAATAATTAAAAAGAAATATACAATAAAGAATAAAAAAAAATTAAAAAAAGCGCCCTGTCACGTTTTGTGAGTGAGATTCGAACCTGCGACATCATACATTACACGGTAAGGCAGGCGGCTTCTGGCCGACCGCGCTATACAAGGTTGCTTGAGAATCTCTAAAATGTTGAACGCTTACTGAAATCTCCAGGTGGCGATGGTGACGGTGACGATTTCGCGAAATCAATGTTTTTTGCTCACCCAAAAAAGTGCTCAACGTGCCTAAAGAAGTTTTCACTTCAAAAATCTACAATAAATTATATAATTTGTAGTGGTGCGGGCGTTTGAAGTCGGTTTTAAAAAAAATAATTTTGTATATTAAATTATAATAAACCTTATTCCACGCGAACGAAGTCGCGGGCCAAGCCAAAGCTATAATAGCATAAATAATGAATTCAACGTTATATTATATTAATAGCTATCAGCCCGTTCAAAACTAACTAAGTAATAAAAAATATTTAATTTTACCTATTTCCTTAATAGTATAGGCGTAGCCCACATCACATGTACAGTTGTATGTCTCTTCTACGTTTTGTTGTAGGGCTTTGTGTAACACCAATACCCCACTATAGGAGTATCCTTACTTTATTCCTTCCTGCTAATCCCACTAATATTATAAATACGAAAGTTAAGGATGGATGGATGTTTGTTACTCCACTCCACGCCACAACGAATGAACCGATTTGGCTGAAATTTGGAATGGAGATAGCCGTACCCAGGTTCAAAACATAATTAAGTACATAGGCTACGTTTAATCCTAAAAAAATTAAAGAGTTCCCGCAGGAATTAAAAAAACCTTAATCCACGTGGACGATGTCGCGGGATCATCATTTCGTCTAGTCTCTTTCATCTATTTAGTACCTACATAAATGCGAAAGCTTTAAGGAAGAATGGATGGATGCTTGTAAAGCTTTCACGCAAAAACTACTTACTGGACGGATTTTGATGAAACTTCACAATGTAATAGCTTATAGATACATCAGAATAGAACATAGGTTTTAATAATCCCGCGGGAACCCTCTGTTTTTTCCGGAATAAAAGGCCTATGTCTCTCCCCAGGTCCTCAACTATACCCATGCAGAAAATCACGTCGACCCGTAGTTCCGTTTGAATTTGATAGAAGGACAAACCAACAAACAAACACACTTTCGCATATAATATTAACTAGCTGATGGCCGTGACTTCGTCCGCGTGGATTTAGTGTTTAAAATCCCTCGATAACTCTGATTTTCCGGGATAAAAAGTAGCCTATGTCACTCCAGGTCCTCAACTATACCAATGCAAGAAATCAGGTCGATCCGTAGCTCTTTTGCAGCGTAATTGAAGGATAAACTAACAAACCAATAAACAAACACACTTTCGCATTTGTAATATAAGTGAGAATGCGAAATTTGTTTGTTGGTTTATTGTTGTCCTTCAATCAGGCAGCAACGTGAAACTGATCGACGTGATTTTTTGCATGGCTTCAAGTGACTATATCATCATCATCATCATCATCATCATTAACAACCCATCAACGGCTCACTACTGGTCGCAGGTCTCCTTTCAGAGAAGGGTTATAGGCCATAGTCCACCACGCTGGCCCAATGCGAATTTGCGGACTTCGCACATCTTCGAGAACATTATGAAGAACTCTCAGATGTGCAGGTTTCCTCACGATGTTTTCCTTCACCGTTGAAGCAAGTGATATTTAATTGCTTAAACGCACTTGACTCCGAAAAGTCAGAGGTGCGTACCCGGGATCGAACCTGCGACCCCCCGAATAGGAGACCACAGTCCTAACCACTAGGCTATCACTGCTTCATATCAAGTGACTATAAGGCGAAAGTTATCGGTGAGTACGGCGCGGTTTTTGGGGCATAACGAGACCCGTGGGCGGTCCGTGGGCGCCCTTACTTTCTTGCCTGATTGGATTATCACTGATCAGATTAATGCGCACTCGAATAATTCGTATCTTATTAACCGCGATTTCTAGCACACTGTATACTTGGAAAACGTGGTCTATTTTCTTGCGAGTAATGTAAATGTAAAAAAAAAAATATAAACTGAGAAACTTTATGAGTTAAGTATGTAGCCAGATGTCCCCACTAGCCGAGCCCCGCTCATGTCGGGGAAATATAAAAGACAAGGTGGAAAACGCGATTAGTATTTCGTACCACGCGTTACCAATCTTAGCCAGGGAGTTTCATTTCCTTTGTTGTGGGTTGTAACTGGGTTCAAAGAACTGTGAAAATTAAATACAAGTGTAAATTAAAAATTAAAAACACCACCGACATGTGAATCTATATGGCCGGACTATATACCACCGTAAGTCATCACTGACAACACGCACTGTTCGAAGACTTTAGTCTTCAGACTTACGTCTTCAGACTTTAGACTTACGGATCCGAGACATGGTCGCTAACTAAGGGCCTCATAAGTAGGCTCAGGACCGCTCAGTGTGCGATGGAAAGAGTATCCCTCGGAGTATCCGTGCGGGATCGAATCAGAAATGAGGAGATCCGTAGGAGAACCAAAGTCACCGACATAGCTCAGCGAGTCGCGATACTGAAGTGGAAATGGGCGGGGCACATAGTTCGAAGAGCTGATTGTCGTTGGGGTCCCAAAGTGCTGGAGTGGCGACCACGCACCGGGAAGCGCAGTGTTGGCAGACCCCCCACCAGGTGGACCGACGACATCAAGCGAGTCGCAGGGAGCCGCTGGATTCAGACGGCGCAAGACCGAGGCCTGTGGAAGTCCATGCAAGAGACCTTTGTCCAGCAGTGGACGTCTATCGGTTGATAAAGAAGAAGAAGAAGAAGATTTACGACCGCAGTACTAACCACTAGGTTATCACTGCTTGCTACTCTACTCTATCTACTATTAACATTAGTAGGTATATTGGTGACGTGAATCCATAAGATTTTTTGACTAAACTCGCTCAACGCGCCTAATAGAGAAGTTTTCACATCAAAATAGTTTTGTACTAATGTTTGAAAAGTTATTTTCAACGTTACCCCATAATATTATATGAAGCGAATTTTTTACCCCATTTATTTCTAAGGGTTATAAGTAAATGGGGCTACATATAGAGGGTTTTTTTTTAAATAATATTTTATATACTGCTACTTTCTATTATGTAGCAACCTTTAGGTCGGACTTTTTTTTTAAATTAAGTAACTTAACTAGAAACTAGCCTAACCTATGTCTAAATGGTGGAACCGTTAGCCCTTGCCGCCTTCCTTCCATATAGTGGGGTTAGAGGGCATATAGAATTTTTATGTTATTTTCAGCTCTAGGACATAGATTTACATATTATATTTGTGTGTTATTTATATATATTATTTATTTCCTAAAGTGAGATGTTTATTAATCTAGGAGTTCTATAAAGCTCTGACAGACGGACGGATAGAAAAACCTATGTTTTTACCAAGTAGACCGACATCGCTTCGCTCGGTCAATAAATTCAGGCAGTGCCAAACTGCCAACAATCGAGATAGAATTGTAGCAATGTTTTAATGACCACTTTTCGTGCTACGGGGGCTGTTTAAAAACCGAGAACATGGCAGAGGGAGGAAGATAATTATTTTCGAACGGAACTGGAAAAGAAAACTGCAATTTTTGCAACGTGACTGTTTAAAAATTAACGCAACCAACTAACGAGCTGCGAAATTGAAAGGCACAATGAGCAGATGGCGTAATTGTAATAAACTGAAAAGCAATTAGTGGGACGATTACCGCGTGATTACATTAGCGACTTGTCTGACGACAAAATGTTGCTGTAAGCGCTATTTTTTAAAAAAAAGTGTGTGTCAGCTCCGGCCTCCGACGCACGACTGGAGTTTACGCGCGACGCTATATCCTTCTCTATGCGCGCGACTCGGGTCCGAGCGCGTCCCGACCGATTTCGCTTCGGGGACTCTTTCGCACGAAAACCAACCTTATTTACTCAACGTTAGGGTAGAAATTTCAACGTTGTGAAAAACGTAACAGAAAAACGTAACGAGGTCATTGATAAATTGATTTTACTGCCCGGATTTTTCTCATACCGGGCTGCTAAAATCGATTCTTAAGGAGTAAACTCCAAAAGTCGATGCTCGATGGTAAGTATTTCTTTCTGGATCGTATTTCTATTCGCTTAACAGTAGGAGTTTTATTGAAACAATAATGTGGTGGATTCCCAAATTCTTTTGCATACAATTCGACTAAGAGAACGAGCTTTCGACTGTGGTTTCGACTCTTACTTAGGCTGAGATCTATAGATCGTACTCTAGCTCTGCTCAAGACTCAAGATAGAGTTAAAATGTGACACAAATATGTTGCGATATAAATTTGTCTCGTTTTAACTCAGTCTTGCGCCTGAGTGGAGTGAGAGTGCCATCTATAGATCTTACCATCAGAGTTCTTTAGATCGTACTCTGGCTCTGCTCAAAACTCAAGATAGAGTTAAAATGACATAGAGACATAAATCTGTCTCGTTTTAATTCAGTCACGAGTCTGAGCTGAGTTAGAGTGCCATCTATAAGTCTCTGCCTCAGACTTAACATTTATCATGTATGCTCGTGGTCCTGCGCCTAATCTTTCTCCGGTCGGATGCCCCTATTTGCGCACAATTGTGCACCATAATAACACCTTCGTGCACTATAATAACACCTTCAGCTACGGTAGCTGAAATTCGGTCAAGAGAACATTCTTTATTATCATTTATATTGACAGATTAAGAGTCACTGCGTAACTAACCATTGTGTTGTCCAACACAGATAAATCCGTGGTGTGCCACTCAGTACGTTGTGGTACCACATCCTAATTCGTTTGTACAGAGACGAATGAAACCCACGCGCCTTGCGGTATCGCTTGAACTCAAGAAGGATCATTTTTAGGGTTCCGTAGTGAACAAGGAACCCTTATAGTTTCGCCATGTCCGTCCGTCTGTCCGTCCGCGGTTTAGCTCAGAGACTATTGGTACTAGAAATCTGTGATTTGACAAGGGTATAAATATAAATCACGCCGACAAAATGGTGAAATAAAATTGTGAAAAATAAATTTTTTTAGGGTACCTCCCCTACATGTAAAGTGGGGATGAATTTATTTTTTCTCGTCTATCCCATAGTGTGGGGTGTCGTTGAATAGGTCTTTCAAAAATATTGTGGGTGTGGGAGCACCATTTTTCAATTCAGGGATCCGTTTGTGAAATATGATATTTTAAAGTGCTAAATTTTATTAGAGTCAAGTGTCGTCGTGTCGTCCCCCCCCCCAACCCCCCACCCCCCCCCCCCCCCCCCCCCGCTGCCAGCTAAATGGTTGTATATAGGATACAAGAAAAAATTCACAGCAGTTGTATGTAAGTTAATGTAAATGTAAGGCTAAGTAGTGTTCATTAGTTAAGGAGTTATCCCTTTTTTTTTTAAGTTAGGTACTATCCTAGGTCAGCAATAATATTTGAGACTTTCAGCTACGGAACCCTACGCTGCGCGTGGCCCGACACGCACTTGGCCGGTTTTTTTATAAACTTGCCCCAGAATTGGGCACGACAAGACAAAAAGTTTCTAAATAGAAAGTCCGTAGTGTGACCATAAGTCAATAGTCAAATAGCAGGCAATTATCGTCACGGAAATAAGCTCCCGCGATACAACCGCAACCTTCCTGCTGGTCTGGGTATGAGAATTGTAGCATTATCGGCCAGCTTCGGCCTTATCTGGCGATATTTCTACATTTATCTCATTTCATGGGAACAGGAATAATTTTATGTGGTTCTGTGATCCCTGACCGAAAAAAGTTTATAGGTACGTTGTTAATGTTTTAATATCATTTTGCTTTAATGGTGAAAGAAAACATTGAGAGGAAATCTAAGAGTTCTACATAATGTTGTGTGAAGCCCACCAATCCACACACACACACACACACACACACACACACACACACACACACACACACTTGGCTAGCGTGGAGGACTATGAAAGAGCGATGTGTTGAAATGATATGTGAGAATGCAAAACAATAGTTACCTATTTTAAAAAACAGAGAACTAGTCTACCCTACTAAAAACTTAAGTTAGTTTGTTAAAAAAATACCCAAACAATTATACTTAGTGCCGATTTCACCAACGTCGAGTGACGTTAAACCGAGGAATAAATTGGGCGTTCTGACAGTTTTTGTATTGAAAATGTGCCAAAATATGAAATCTACGCTCGAATTAGACTTACTTTACGTTGGTAAAATCGGCAATTTTGGCGTTTTTTGGCGTAGGTACCTAATGACAAGAAACGTGAGAAACACCGTGTATCCATGCTGTAGATACAAGACATTAGGTATACCTACCTGGTTCAGAGGGCCCCACAACTTACCGTGGTAGGTCAGGGCTATTCCACTAAAGAATACACAAAGGAAGAACCAGTTTCCATGACCTCCAGACAATTTTTCAACTCGATAAGCTGGTAATAATTTAATATAAAAAATTCTTTTTAAACAACCGACTTCAAACTCCCGCTTTACTACATTACACACACACTAGCATTTAATTTGTTGTTGATATTTTAAAAACCGCTAGCCCGATTTTGATAAAATTTATATGTGACCTCCTGGGAAGTATGCCTTTTGAAACAAAAAAAGAATTTTTCAAATCGGTTCACACTTCTTCGAGTAATCGGTGAACATACATAAAAAAAAAAGATTCCGACGAATTGAGAACCTCCTCCTTTTTTTGAAGTCAAAACGTGTCGATAGATGACGCTTTGTACAGCTGCCCGTTTTCACTCGTTAGTTCAATGTTTTCACTAACGTTCCCTCAGGCTTACGGGCTACCTATGTTAAGTTAGGTGATGCTTTCTGTCAACTTCGTTATCACGAACCTGTACAGGACACCTAAAAGGACATTGGGACGGATGTTACGACTAAGGATTGTATTTAGGGGCTACCTACGTAAAGAGACTCCTACTTAAGGGATGATTTAGGTATGTTTGGTGAAAACGGGCATAAAAATAATGTCAGTTTTGGTCGTCATGTATCGATTGAATGATTAATTATGGGATATCGTTACCGCCGGCCGGTCGATTGGTGCAAAGTCACCCCAAGTTACGGAATCGAAAGTTTTGAGTCGTGAAAACGCGATGCAGTCGCGAAAACACTCGCACTGGTAAGGCGACTGGCGACGCGATAATTCGTGTGTCCGCATGGCAGCGGCGATAAACTAGCGAATTGCGCTTACATCGCGTAATGACTGGCCGTACTCAGTGCGGACACATTCATTGGTTGTAGTACTATGAAAATTACGCGCGACATAAACAAATAAATTCAAAATATGACCTGCTCTAACTCATTATGCAAGGCAAAATAAAGGGCAAACTAAGACCTGGCCGAAGACGAACATCCTGGCTTAACAACCTTCGCCAGTGGTTCAATATGAGCTCAAGATCATTGTTTAGGGCAGTAGTGAACAAGATCCAATTAGCCTTAATGATTGCCAACCTCCGATAGGAGATGGTACTGGAAGAAGAAGATAAACAAATAAATTTCGCGCGTCGCTTAACTCATGCGGCCGCCTGTATTAAATTTGCATATAGAAGTTTTTTCGACAAAATCGCCGTAGCGTCGCGATCGCCTTACCAGTGTGGCCGCGGCCTAATAGTAGCCAGTCTGCTCTCACCCTTAAACAACAGTAACAAAAATGTTCTTCAATACAATGGCACAAAAAGGAACGTCCGCCTTGTTTCTCGGACACCATAGCTCCGTGAGGTAGGTCATGGCTGAAGACAAAGGGTGAACCAGTTTGGTTGACCTCCAGACTGTTGGTTGATTAAAGCCCGCGACTCGACACTTTGTGGTATTTGACCCTACAGGCTACAGTCTCGTACATGCAACTTGCGTGTTAAAAGAGCTGTTATTGCAACATGCAGAAATGCATTTATTGGAACGTAAGTTCCTTATCGCGCGGTACGGAAGGGGGCTAGACGGAAAAAATTAAGGAACCGACACTCGACATATTTTTGAAACCGACACTTTTTTGTTGAATGTGAATTTTGCATTGTGTTCGGTATTTTCACGATACAACATTAGGTCTCCGTAGCCTATAGTGGCTCCGGCAGTCGCCTACAAGTTCAACGTCGATCGTTCGAATCCCAGCTCGACAGACCGAATTTTCCATTTTCAATTTTATTTTAAACAATTTCTACATGTGGAACCTTTCCACAAAAAAAAATTCCACATGTAGAAATTATTTAAAATAAAATAAAAAATAGAAAATTCAGTCTGTCGAGCTGGGAACCATCGACGTTGAAGTTTTAGACGACTGCCGGAGCCACTAGGCTACGGAGACTCAATGTTGTACCGCGAAAATACCGAACACAATGTAACCGAAAGGAACTACGTTCCATCCGGGTGTCCCTTGACACATCTCAAGTTTTTCAGTTTTACCGTAGACGCCTATCTATACCTTTATTTATTAATTTTAGGTCCAATTTCACCAACGTGCAATAAGTCTTACTCGAGAGTAAATTTACGTTACGTACGTTTAACCACCACCCAGAACTAATCTGGGTTTTTTAAATCGCTACTTGTGAGTAAATCACTACTTTTTACGATAGAGCTGGTACAAGAGCACAAGGCAGATCGCCCATGAGATGGACTGACCAAGTGAGGGCTGCGCTGGGTGTCCTTTTACATGATTGCACGAGACAGGCAGATGTTAGGGAGGAAGTGGAAGCGTATAGTGAAGTCAAGTCAGTCAAGAGCGCATGCACGCGCGAGAAAATTATGTCGACGCCTTTTCTCGTATTATCTCTATCGACACTAACATGGTTGCTCACATGGATTCGTCGAACGAGAAATTAGTCTACATCGACAATATCTCTCTCTCTCTCTTCGCGCGAGATATCACTTCAACGTGCTAGGCGGGAGAGTTTTCTCAAGAATAAGACAGTTTGGTAAAATCGGGTCTAAAGAAATTAGAGATGCCACGAATAGTGAATTGGCCGAATACCGAATACCGAATATTCGGCAACGCTGTCGGCCGAAGCGCCGAATATTTGGCCGCCGAATATCTGGTTGCTACTTTTCTGGAACTGCTTTGAGGAAGTCGCTACAGATAATATGCGAAATGCTAATGAAAATGATGAGGACCTGGAGAAGAATGCTGTGGCAAACGAGTTGGATTTTTATTTGAAAACAGTTCGCCTAGATCGGAAGGCCGATCCTTACAAGTGGTGGTTAGCAAACGAAAAACAATACCCAAACCTTTCGAAATTTGCTAAAGTTTATCTTTCTTCTCCTGGAAGTAGCGTGTATAGTGAGAGGTTATTTTCTGAGGCTGGTAACATTTACGATGAAAAGCGTAATCGTTTGCTACCAAAAAATGCTGAAAAGCTTGTTTTTGTCCATCACAACTTACCACTGATCAATTTTAATTACTAAAGTGTTGTAATTTTGAAATAAATACATAATTTTGAGTAATATAACGTGTCTTTTTTACATGATTTGGTATTCGGTATTCGGCCGAATAGTACGTATTATTCGGCCGAATACCTAATAGCAAAAAAAGTGGCCGAATAGGCCGAATACCGAATAGTTGCCGAATATTCGTGACATCTTTAAAAGAAATATGACAAAATATACTACAGCAGGTATGAATACATCATCAACCCATCGGAGGTCCACAACTGGGCACATGTGTCCTCTCAGAATGAGTTGGATTTAGGCCATAATCCACCGCAGGCCAAGAGCGTATTGACGGACTTTGCACACCTTTTGGAACATTATGAAGAACTCTCAGGCATGTAGCATCCTCACGATGCTTTCCTTTACCGTAAGAGCTAATGATATTTATTTGCTTAAACACACATTTTAATTTGAAAAAAAAATTAAGTGGCACTCGGGGACTGCCGCGGTAAAGCTATTGCATAGCATTTTTTATCAACTTATGCAATTATAATATTTATGCAATATTTTTTTTGCATAATAAAAATTATGCTAAAAAATAATTAAAAAACAAACAAACAAGAAAAGCGCACTGTCACTACTTCGCGAGTGAGATTCGAACCTGCGGCATCATACACCATACGGTAAAGAACGCGGCCACTCGCCCACTGCGCCAAACAGAGCTACTTGTGAACCTCTAAAATGTTGAACGCTTACTGAACGACGGTGTTAGGTTTATTTTCGTTACGGAATTTCTTGATTCGATCGCCGCGCTCAAACTGTTTGTCCTAGTTCAAAGCCCGCGATAAAAGCTATGCAATAGCTTAAAAATCAGAACGTACCTGGGTTTACCTTGGTGCCGGAATACGGGCCCCATAAGTTTGGCTCGTAAAGCCAAAGAGGTAGGTCAAGGTTGAGCGAACCAGCCAACCAGTTTCGATGACCTCCAGACATATGGCGAAACAGTTCCGACATTTCTACATAATAATTCAATAATTATGCGTTTTGGATCTAAATCTTTGTCTAGTTTATGACGTGAATTAATAAAAAAAATACTACACAAAGGTCATAGTGGAGCGAAGTTCTAAAGGATAATATGGCCTTGCTTACATTTTTGATTAAGAATTCAGCAAAAGTTGTTTTAACGAGATTTTTTCTAGTTCTAGGCGTCAGTCTCCGCTATAAACTTTTGAAGCTAGGAAGGAACACTTATGACTTTGTTCTCCTAAACAAATTCGCGCAACGGGCCGAGATCAAATCGCTAATCTTTCTATTTTCTGGCCGCACCTTTAGGACACGTTGGCTATTGAGGCTTGGAGATTGGAAACGCCAAAATATGCAGGAGATATTATAGTGCAGAAGCGTGTATTTCCTCACTCTGGTAGTGGAGTAAATAGGAGGAGTTCTGTATCATGTTCTCAAAGGAATGTAAAGTCTGCCAAACCCCACTTGGAAAGCTTGGTGTCCACCAAATATGGCATCAACTCTTCTCATTTCAAGGAGACCTGTGCCGTGGGCGATGGGTTGAGATAATTCTAAAAATAAGTGAAACGTTAATTAAATAATCAGTTAAACATAAACTTGCATTCCTGGGAGTTCTGCATCATGTTTTCAAAGGTTTGTAAAGTTTGCTAATCCTCACGTCTTGGAAAGCTTGTTTGACTATGGACTTTTCTCATTTCCTTTCTCATCATCTCTCTCGTGGCAAACGGTTGAGATGATGGGAAAAATAAGTTAAAACTTGATTAAAATGTATATAATTTGTATTTAACTGAGTTTTAAGCTATAAGAAGTTATAAGGTGCCTAGGTACTAAAGTTATATTTCGAGTAGCTAGCGCAAACCCGTCCTTGCGAATTACCGCATCTTGCCAACGTAAATGAGCTTCTAGGGAACTTTGATACACTAGCGGCACGCTATGATGGCCGGTTTGACGTTTGTCCGCTCATGAAGTTCCGTATTAATTGATAACGACTTTGAAGGAAATAATTGTATTACTTTATTGACGATAGTGATGTGCAGAGATTCATAAATTTTATCGAATGTAGTTTTAGGTTTAGGACTCAAAATTTATTTATTAAATTGATTTCTAAAATGTATACAAGTGTAGAAAAATCAGTTTGCACCATTTAAGGGGTGAATGTACTTGTGAATATGAACAATTTTCACTATGTGGACAAACCTCTGAAATCGCAAAAAAATATCAGCTGTTTCATACAAAAGGTAAAATTTTTATTTTTATATGATATATACCACAACTCGGCATTTGGTTTTCTAAATTGAAAATTTTTAAAAATAGAATCTAATACGATCGTCACATAGGATCGCTGGCTAGCACAACTACTACCTCCGGCAAACTCGCGTCAATGCTCAATGCAAAACAAAGCAGTTTCGAATTGACGTTGCTTCGAAAAGTATAATTGTTAAATTAATAAGGGAAGATTATGAAAGAGATGTGAAAATAGATAATATTATAGAAAACGAACATATAATTATTAATGTAGGTGATGATAGCAGTGACGACAGTGAAAATAGTAGTATGGACGAATCTGATTAATTATGGCCTTTTGTGGCACCTTTTTTGGTATCTTTTGTATTCATATGTTTCTTGTGTGCATATAAAGTATGTATATTCATTTTCATTCAAATATTCAGTTCGTTCAAATAAATTAAATAAACATATACATTTTTGTTTTATTAAACCTATTTAATCAGGTACAAAAACAAAACTTAATTGTTTTTTGTTCGAGAATAAATTGACATTCCACATCACTATTGTAATGTGTCAAACCGGCCATCATAGCGTGCCGCTAGTGTAGTGACCTTTGGGTTTATGCATATCGCGTCGTTTTGTCGAAAATGAAGGTTCTAGTTCCTGTCCTGACCTGTTTTCAAGTAATCCTAGGTGTGTATTGGGTAATTCAAACGCGAAAAAGTATTGGATCTATGCAAGCGTAGGTAGGTATAATACTTCTTTTTTATCAACCCATAGACGTTCACACGTCCGCTGGACAAAAGTCTCTTGCATGGGCTTCCACATGGCTCGGTCTAGGGTAAATGAAGCAGGTGTGACTGTGAAAATCTATACTAATATAATAAAGTGGAAGAGTGTGTTTTTTTTTTTTTTTTGTATGTTTGAACGCGCTAACCTCTGGAACTACCAGTCGGATTTGGAATTTTCTGCATTTGACAGCACAATTCTTGAGCAAGGTTATAGGCTATTGAGCATCACGGTATGACCCGTAGAAGCCGAGCAAAAGGAAGAATAGCTCTGGTTGAGACGTTGGCCGATGGCGGTCACCTAACGAGAACCGGACAAGAGTCGAACCGAAGGCTACTTTTTATTCTGGAAAATCAAAGAGTTCCTACGGGATTATTAAAAGCTAAATCCACGCTAACAAAGTTGCGGGCACCAGCTAGTCTATGATACATAAGGTTATTTTGCTATAACCCGCCAAGCTAGAACAATCTGCATTGTACATATCAAGGATAATATTTTTTTTTAAATAATCGATGGGATCGCACCCACATCTCTCGAAAATCGCGCGTCCTATGTATAGGTATGTTGACCATATTACACTTCTTTTTCAATTAGTTCTGTCATATGTGGGGCTGCTTTTTGTGCATAATTGATTGAAATATGTACCACTTTGTGGAGTATAAAAGAACACACAATATTTCCGCCCACAGTTCACTGTGCGTCAGCGCGTTCGTATTTTTCAACTTTCTTAACTCATACTGCACCTACCTGCTATACTTTCAATATACTTTCGTTTTCCTTACCAATGTAGAGTAAATTAAGTGGTACGTATTGCAATTCGAGGAACGTTACGAGTAACTGTACTATCGGAATGGAATGCGGATTTTGTCGGGCACCGAGATAGTAAATCTTTGAAAGATCAACATGACTTACTGGCATTTTTACGCCCGGTCGAAATCATTTAGGCGAACACGAAAGTATAAGATGATGCCTATATTATTTTTATTTAAGTGCCTCGTTCGTTGCTTGGTTAGAGTGTTCGATTGCGGATGATAAGGTTCTGGGCTCGACTCTTGATTCGGACAGAAAAATGTACCTATCGGGTTTTTATGACAAGGATTCAAGGCCGGCCCAGTGGAGTTAGGAAGTTGGCTGTGTCACCCCCTTGCCTCGGAGAGCACGGAAAGCAGTCGGTTCTGCGCCTGATCTCTTTTCCGGTCTATATGTTCTAGGTCTCTATCCAAAAATTTTATCTCTATTTTATTCTTCCCAAGACATCCCTTAAAAATGCATTTTCATAGTACATAACCGCTCTGAAAAATACGCGTCGAATAGAAAACCCCTTACTTAATATCAGCACAAGAAATTGAAGGCAAAGTAAAGTAAAATAAAGGTGTATAGTATAATGGAAATAAAGTTAGCATAATTCCACTACCTAATATACTGTTTCTATATCAACAACCAAGCAAATGCCACCGACTCTTCAATTACAAAATTACAATCGACACCACACCACAATTGACTTTCAAATTTTTTCTAGTAATAAATAGAGTTGATAATAGTTTGCATTTGCGACGTCTGTCAAGGCATTTTGGAATGTGTCAATAACGAAATATGTTTGAAATAAAAATGTCAGAATAGAGGAATTTTTGCAATGGGGGCGAGCAACAATGGCTGGTGTAGGGTTACAAAGAATGCTAGGGCATAAGCGGAACCGCTTACGCCCTAGCATTCTTGCGAAACAATACTTGATTTACCTACAATATAATGTAACAATAAGTAAAAATTTTTCATTATTTTGATGGATCGGGTGTTTCAAGTGGGAATTTCTTGAAAACCGGAACTATTTAATCTAATTATTGTTTTTTTATTTCATCATCATCATCATTACCAACCCATCAACGGCTCACTACTGAGCGCAGGTCTCCTCTCAGAGAAGGGTTGTAGGCCATAGTCCACCACGCTGGCCCAATGCGAATTGGCGGCGGTTTTTTTATTTAATCTTCATTTATTTTCGGTGCTTAAGGTGGAAGACACGAATCTGCCCGCGAAATTCAAATTTAATTTAATTTTTTCGCAATTTGTAAACTAATACGACAAAGTAGGCTTATGGCCTTCTAATTGCGCCAGTGGAATTATCATCTTCACAGGTTTACATAAAAATATTTACTTGAAAGTAACCAGTTTAAGAAATTAATCAAAATATCGACTAATTTGTGAGTAACTCACGTCCAACTCATATTGTTATTTTTTTTAATTAATAAAATCCCTATTAACTTTGTAAATGCGAAAATTTGTATTTCAATTTGTCTTTCAATCACACAGCAACGGAGCAAAGGATCGAAGTGAATTTTCGCATGGGTTGAGAACCTTGAAAGTGACAATAGCTTCTTTTCCCCCCTAAAAGGTTTCCCGCGGAATTTAAAAAAAAACCTAACTCTACATGGACAAAGAAGTAAGCTAAAGTAAGTAAATAATAATGTCCTTATGACCAAATTTCGGTCTTTGTTATAATCATACTAATATTATAAATGCGAAAGTGTGTTTGTTTGTTGGTTTGTCCTTCAATCACGCCACAACAGAGCCACGGATCGACGTGATTTTTTGCATGGGTGCTATAGTTGAGGATTGAGGACATAGGCTACTTTTTATCCCGGAAAATCAAAGTGTTCACGAGGGATTTTAAAAACTAAATCCACGCGGACGAAGTCGCGGGCATCAGCTAGTAATGAATATGAGTAGGTAGTAGGTACCTACTATGTTTTGTAGTAGGGAAAACCAACAAAAGGTCAATAGGTAGGTTTGTGAGATAGCAATTTCAGACTGAGAATTATCCTGTTTATGACCTTGCTAAGTTAGGCGGGAAAAACTTTGATAAGCTTATTAATTATTTCGTTAAAGATATCAACGGACTTATTAAAATTAAATTCATAACAAATCATAATTGTATTGAAATAAAAAAGTAAATTAAAAAAAAACGGCGAAGTGCGTGTCGGGCCACGCGCAGTGTAGGTTTCCGTAGTTGCAAGTCACAAATATTATTGCTGACCTAGGATAGTGCTTTTATTTTATTTATGAATATTGAATATATTTTGAGTTCCATGGCTTAAATACTATAATACCATTACTTGGTTGGGGGGCACTTGACTAATAAAATATCATATTTCACCAACGGATCCCTGAATCGAAACATGGTGTTGTCGGACGGACGGACATGGCGAAACTATAAGGGTTCCTTGTACTACTACGGAACCCTAAAAATGTACCATATTAACTCTTTGATTTCCCGGGATAAAAAATAGCTATGTCACTCTTCAGGCACCTACTCAACTATACCCATGCAAAAAATCACGTCGATCCGTAGCTCTGTTTCGGCGCGATTGAAGGACAAACCAAGTAACCAACAAACACACTTTCGCATTTATAATATTAGTATGATTAATCGAACGCTTAAACAATAACAGTGCTAATGAAGCCTGTTATCGCTTCCTACAGATATACTTACCGCAGCCTTCCTTTCCTGCCCAACGATCGGCGGCCCGGAATTCGGGAAAAACCGGTTCTTGATAAACTTTTGACTTCGAAAAATATTTTTTTCTCACTCGCTAGTTATATTTAGTTCATTTTTGACGTGATAACGTCTTATAAATCGATGAACACCGGCTGCACGCACGAAAAAGTGTCACGTTCCGCCTGGGCCTGCGCGTGCAAGCGAGAGCGTGGAACAAGCGATAGAGAGACACGATCGGCCCAAGCGTTGGCTTGTGCCGCCCGCCAGTTATCTTCAATATTTCTTTATGACGTTATCACGAAAAACTATCGTCCGTAAACCGACTTTACAGAAAAAAAAAATTTTATTTATTATTTTTGTATAGAAAAGAAAAAACAGTATTAAGAACAATATTAAGCTTATCTCTTATTCTTCCATTCTTCACCTTACTCCCTTTCGAGGGGAACTTCGAGTTTGCCTCGAAAGGGAGTAAGCTGAAACTATAATTGTACAGAAGTTACAGATTTAAATATTAAGAGTCAATTTTTGATATAAAATTAAACAAAAAAAAAATAGTATTGTACTAAACATTTTTTCAACCGTACCCAGCAAGCCTATGTAATTTCTTTTAGCATTTTTTGCCCTCTCGAATAAAGAAGGAAAGAATTATTTATTTATCCGGGGAATAAGAACAAAAAAAAACGAATAATAGACAATAAATTTTTTTATTCGAGTCATCACCGAAAAATTCTGTTTGGGTTGAAAAGTCTGGGTTACCTTTTCTCATTGAACCTTAACTATGGACCTTTCCCGTCAGTGACTTTCGGTCGTTTTGATAGTTAAGTTAGTATTAAGTTAGATAAGTTTATTGTTAAGGTTAAATATTGTATGAATAGATAGGGTTGACATGCCAGTTGGTAAAAAACCCCAAAAAAATATAGATTAAAAAAAGAAACTATGGACCTCTCCTGATGTATCTGACCTTTACTGGATAAAGAAAGCCACTGGTTCCGGGCGAAATTTACCTGAAAAGTAAAAAAAAATCGTTAGTAATGTTCATAAATACGAAGCATTTTTCTAACAGAAGTATCATTTCCGAGGCAGATTTTTTGATTGACCGTAGCCAACGCAAAAGCTGCATAACTCAAAAAATCTAAATATTATTTAAAAATCGTTATTTGTGAGATGTGGGTTGATACTTGATACGGACGAGAAAAATTATGAAACATAATTTTTATGACATCTGGCTAAAATTTCTTGTCTTAAATTATATCATACATTCAAAAGATAACCTAATACGCATTTAAATGTTAAATTAACATAAAATTATGACTGTTAATTTTAATATTATACAGAAAGATTAAGATTAAGATTAACATAGAAATACTTAACTACATGTTTTCTTTTTCTACTAAAATTAATATTTATTACTGTTGTTTTCGCCCCCATGTACAAAACCCTAGATAACTATTACTTTTTTTTTAATTAGCTAAGAGCGTCAATTCATCCACAAAATTTCATGAACAGTTTGATGGCACAATATCTTTAGTGCTTTTGGTAAATAATAAAAAAAATACGTGTGGCACTCGGGGACTGCCGCGGTAAAGCTATTGCATAGCATTTTTTAGTCGCACGCACACAAACACCGTGCCGAAGTCTGCCGAACTGAAACGACGGTGTTAGGACGGTGTTTCGTTACGGAATTTCTTGATTCGGTCGCCGCGCTCAAAGCCCGCGATAAAAGCTATGCAATAGCTTAAAAAAGTCTACAAAATAATATAAACAAGCTTTTACTCGCGACTTTGTATGAGGAGTCATATAGGTTTATCGGGATAAAAAGTCACTATAGACTTACTTATAGGCACTAATACTAGGATTATGTCACTCTCCAGGTTCCTCAATGCATAAATCACACTAATCCGTTGCATAGTCGTTACGTGATTGAAGGACAAACCAAAAACAAAACAATTGCCCTACATTGCTCTATTTATAAAAAGTGTGACTTACACCAATATGGCACTAAAGTGTAATATTACAGACTTGTTTTTATCACTTTACTGGAAGGGACGCAAAAAATTTGGTTCAAGCGTGCAAGCAAAATACCTAAAGTGTAGGAATTGCAATGCCACGCCACGGGGTCAATGAACCGCGGAACGTTGTTTTGATTATGTCAAGTCCAGCTATGCGCTTGCGTCTGTTATTACCTCATTACGACTCATTACGAAGGTAATAATAATTGTAATTTTGTCTCTGTTTGGGTTATGTAATGCCGTCCCTCCACTTAAAGGGGGTTCTACAACACTGCGCTTCTCGGTGTGGGGTCGCCGTTCCAATACATTGGGACCCCAACCAAAGAATACATAACAGTACAGGTACAAAGGAGTCACTTCGCAAAATCATTTAAATGAATAGCGACTCTTGCTGCCACACAATATAGTGCAATTCAGGTCTCACAGCGCTACCTTACCTACAGTCATATTCACCTAGAAGTTGCCTCTCTTTCTGTCGCGTAACTCTTATCCCGAGTTGGCCCGTCCGGACGGGACGCCGCCGGGTACTTGTAGCTTTATAACATGGGTATACTCTATCCACCGAGTCAAGTTAATATAGCGCTCTCTCTGTCACGTAATCCCATACAAATGACAAAGACAAAAAAAGTCAGTGGGCGTAAACCATTCTGAATGTACGTACACACTGCGCTACTCTTAAATAAAAAATAGCTTTCTTCCCACGACTACACTTGCCTTTGTAATATAATAAGTAGGTGAAAAATTGGGCTAGTAGAAGTTTCTTAAAATAAATAAAAAAAAGCTTTTATTAAATTAATGTATTTAATGTGAAGGAAAAAAAACAAGAGTAATAAAATATTTACATCATTTATTTTCATTATAATTTACGTAATTATTATAATTCAAAATATATTAATCACTATCCGACGACAATGTTTTTCAGTATTTTATGCAGTGTGCTTCGTTTGAATATCCCCAAAGTGCCATTATCACTGTTTTTCTTCAAAATTTTGTCTAATGTAGGAATTTCATTACGGGAAAAAAAGTTATGAACTATTCTTCTGATGGCACATTTAGTAAAATCATCAACTTTGTCAACAATCTTCACACGCAGTTTCGTTTTCTTGGGAGATTTCAAAATACCATCATTATTTTTTTCTTTCACAATTCTATGAACTGAAGCCCAATGGATTCCGACGGAAGAAGCAATAGCTTTCGAAATATCATTGTATGAAGCGGAAGGTGTTGCATTTCTCATGGACTGATACATATTCCATGTCATAGTTTTTTCGGTACTACCAAAAGGACGTTTTTTTTTAAGACCATTAAAATCAGAATTAGAAATGTCCGCCATGGTTCGTTCACTTCTTACAGATGTACGAAGTCCGTAAAATGCAATCGAATAGTCCAGTACACAAGCGCCAAGTTGTCAGAAAGCAATCGATCACAGAGTCCAATACACAAGCCAAGTCACCAACAGTCCAAAGTACACGCCAGGTCACGGAACAATAACAATAAAATATGAGCGCGTCTGCACAGTACGGGTACCACGATCAGACTAAAATATACACGTAGTCTGTACAATGCATTAACGGTTATCGCTGACCAATCACAAACAAGTCTATGTTCTCCGTATTAACTTGACTCGGTGGATAGAGTATAGCATAAGTATGTCACGCACTCTTTCAACATTTCTGTGTTAGTGTCGTGTGATGCGGGTTGTTACGTTCCCTCAAATATGGTTGATCGAAGCAGCGGCTGCCGGGTCATGCGTCATGCTCGTGAACGGGTTTCACCGGTGGGAATGGGGCTACTTTCTTTCTGCCCATCTTAATATGTGTTGAATAATTGTAAGTAGTATGCGCATTCCGAACCAGTGGTAGACTCATCGACGATTCAAAAGCGCTTGTAAAAAAGTTTATTTGAATAAAAAATATTTCTATTCTATTCTATTTTATACCTAAAATGCAGAGTGCGCCTGGCCCGCCCCAACGTCCATTTAGCTATGTATCCCGCCCACACCTTAAGGCTAGAAGCAATATAGTCTCAAGCAAGTCGCTGGCAACCGCTGGATACAGGCGTCGCAAGATCATGTTCTGTGATCCTTTCAAGACACCTATGTCCAGCGGTGGACATCTGTCGGTTGAGATGACAATGTTTATTTTCAACCCCTGACCAAATAAGAGGGCTTTACAAATAAGAGGGCTTTACAAATAAGAGGGCTTTACAAATAAGAGGGCTTTACAAATAAGAACGCTGTGTGTCTGTCTTTGGTTTCGTAGTTTATAGGAAAATTCCAATACTTACACCATAAAGCCCATCAGTCTGCAAATAAAGTACCTATGTCTGCATAATTTTCTATGAAAAGGAAACGCACCCAGTTTCTATTTATTTGCTCCAGAAGTATATTCAAATCCTAATGCATAAAATATAATGGTTATCATACCGAATTAAAATACGATAATCGATATTTCTAACCATAATAATCTATTAAGTCCATAAACCGTCTATCTAGACTACATTTATGTCCAACCCAGATACATCATGAACTAGATACATGTCAGATACAATCACATGAGTATTTACAGTCGTGACATAGTTCCATGAGAACAGGTAGACCTTAAGTCGAAACATAAGGCAAATCTCACTGAGCGATCTAGGCTCCAATGAATTTAACATCATGCCAGAGAAAGGAGGAAAACAATAATACCTCTGTTACCTATTGGTCACAATTTAGGACATTCTCTGCTTTAGCTGATAGAATTATGAACATTTTGTAATAGATTAATTAATTATTGTGGTTAATGTGTGTGTGTGTGTGTAATTAATGTGTTGTTATGTGTGTTTATATATGGTTAATGTTGCATGCTGTAACTAAGCAGAGTTTGGCTGCTTATGTATTTTTGTATATTTTCAACACCTGTACATTACCCAAATTCGTAATAAAGAAAGAATAACGAGTCATCAACCTACCTGTAAAAATAAAAATAAAAAATCCTTTTATTTCTGATCACAAAAAAATAAAACAAAAGTTATTCTGGTAAAATAAAAAAATTAAAATTAAAATCAAAAATTAAAATTAAAGATTACAATATGTAGTATATTTTTAGTTTTTACAATTATTAGAATATTTTTTGGGATGAGAACCCCTTTCGGGTATAGGCCTCCTCCAGAGCTTTCAGAGTTATCTAGCCAGTACCTACTATCTACTAAACAACGAATAATAAACATATAAGGAACAAATTTGCCATAATTCGCCGAACTAGAAAAAACCTTCTCAATGCACAATCGTACCAGAAATAAGCATTTCGGACGGATTTTTATCACAAATCCGTGAAAGCTGAAACACTGAGTATATTATAATCACGGTGAGCAGAAAGGCGATTGACAAAGCAAGAAGCTACATTTCACGTCAACTCACAGAAAAAAAGACAGCCTTTTGTCTTCAAAGAAAATAGATTAAGAAAAATCATCATTGTGTGATTTACACTAAACGTCCTAGTTAAACACCTATTTTGTACTTGCACTAGCGACTCTGTCGTTCGACAAAATGTACTTAGAAAGTTGAACATTTTATACGTCTTTTGATGTGTAACCTACAGTATGTTGGTTTAACATTAAAAGAGTTCTGTTTGACAGTGGATGGGATGCCTGACGAACCAACCACTCAATCGCATAGCCAGCGTCGCCACTTAGTATCAACAAACAGATTGTTTTATCTCTACGTCACTGCGCTGTAGGGTTAGTACAAGTCTATGTATCTCGAAAACGTTGAATGATTTCGAGTATTGAAACACGATAACGTCAAAATATAATGGACATTATAACTAGTTTTAAAGGCTCAAAGGACTATGCAAAAAATTGTATGGGTACTGTCCCCACCCCTCCAACAGACGTAGCACTATTTGTAATATTATTGTGACGTCCCATAAAAATACTAATAACCATTTTCAATCCAAAAATGATTGGTTTTTTTATTGTAAATATACGCAGGTTAAGTACGCGCGCGCATACACAGGCGACGCAAGGGCGGGAGGTGGTCAGAGGGAGCGCGGGCAGCGCGCGGTGTAGTTTTTTCTCTACGTCTCAGAAACGCGTCTGCGTCTTAGTACAATACCTTTTTTCTAGATGGTTAATGCTCCTGTATGTTCGTTTTTTAATACTTGTAAACTACTAAACTGGTATCCAAAACAATTCACCGAAAAAGAATTTAAAAAAAAAAACCAACTCTGTTTGCATGAAAACCCCAATCCTACGGCGGATGTCGTCATAGTAAAAAGTCATCAGTTTGCCATGATGCATTAACTGATATACGTTTGAAATCTGTTGGTGGGTGGGGACGATTTTTTACAGTCCTTTATAATTTCATCTATCAGCGTTCCAAGAGGGCACTAGGTGCCAATTTCAACATCGCCGAGTAATTTTAACCCGAGAAATAAATTACTCGTTAAAAATATCAAATACGTCGGTTAAAGGTTACATAGCAATGCAATGGTGAAAATGAGGCTCATGACATCTACGAGTACTAAACAAAAAGTCGCTAATGCATACGTACGCTAAAAATCATATGCGAGAATACTCCAAAACCAATTATGTTCAACAGACGAAAGCTTATGCAATGAATTGTTCTCAAAATGGCCGGTTAATGGTTGACTATTCTTCATATATTACAAAATGCAACCACAAGACAAATGATTTGGAAAATGTACGAAAGTAGTTTTAAAGATCCTCGCATTGTTGCACGGTGTGCGATCAATCCGTCAATCATGCAAACACTCTTGGGTACGATTTTTTTTTAGTTTACTTAATGAAATTTCAAGTTTCGTTTACTGCGCGCGAATAGAAGCACCTATCAAGTTCACTAGATTATTCTCGGAAAACTTTAATGAAATTCACCGCACATTTTTCTCAAAACGATATTAATATTTTATCGCCGATAGCACAATGCAGCCTTCCCAGTACCTACGTAATTACGTAAGTTTTACACAAACTAGTACGAGCATATCTCAGTAAGTACCTAGTTACACCTTGTAAATACCAGGTATAACAATAAAATACCTCATTCTCCACAAATAGAATGCAAATAAGATAAAGAGCTCCCTATCAACGACTCCAAACAGTACCGTTACGTTGCAGAAGTAAAGTACCCACGATTTACGAAGGCCTGCTGAATACAAGAATAATTTAAACGGCGTCATTACATTTCAATTCCGCCGGTTATTCGAAGAATGACTACACGACAAATTGTAATAGAGTCCGCCCTTTATAGTTTAAAGCGGACGTAGGGTGCTTTTAAATAGGTTGGTTTGTACTTCGGTACTTCGGTAGTGACGTCAAGTCGCATTCCTACGAAGAGGAAAATGAACGCATAGCAGCCAGCCGGTTCGCGGAACGCACTGTTGCACTATTTATATAGTCGACAACTTTAACTGTTCAGCTTTTACGAAGAAAACCATTTGAAAATGCGCTTTAAGGATAGATTGCTTAAGGTTGTTGGTTATTTCATGGAGTTCAAAATACGTTGGTATTTGAGTACTTTACGCGGGAAAACGTAGCGCATTCGACGCCGGTGAGTCAACTAGCATAGTATCGTTTGTTACTTGTTTCGCATGCACTCGTGATAGCATTTTAAATTCGCAAACGGAATTCAACGTCAAAAGAGCGGTTGTTTATTGGTAGTAGCTTTCAACGGCTTTTATCAAATGTCGCTTTGTGTTATTTATTTTATTTTTATTTGGTGTTAATCAAACACGTGAGGGAAATTTATAGTGCAAAAACGATGATAAAATAATCTGTTACGTATACGTACACGTCCGCGGCACCCTTTAGTTTTATTGTCCTTTTTTCGGGGGTAGGTTTCATTTTAGTCTTTTGTGTATGTGCTAATTAAATCGCGCTCGCTCGCTAACCTAAACTAGCATCCTCATGCATCCTCATTCAAACTCATCCAAGCCGTTAAGTTTATTAACAATAATGGCTAAGTACGGTGTTAGGAGTGGTAACTAGCCATGCCTGAAACCGCGACCGCCTGACAAAATAATTTCGAGAACAGTCCTTACCGAAATTCTAATTCAACAAAGGAATTGCTCCTGAACCGTACATAATAATACTTCAATGCCTGAACCACCCTTGGCCAGTTTGAAGGCGAATCATCTCGGAAGTACCAGGAACACATAGGTGTCAAAGAAATAAAAAGAGGCAATTATTTATTCTTTCGGAGTAATTTAACATCGAAGCTTAATTAATTGTATGAAAAATTATCTCAATAGCACAACGGTATTAACGGCGCAAAAATCGACCGAACCGGTCGATGGTTAAATACCTTCCTGTTCCGTTCCGTTTATTGTCTTACCTACTAAGTACTCGCTTTATTTAAAGAACTTTTTTTTAAACTGTAATCCGACTACGGGAAATGGATATCGTCGTCGAAGTGAAAATAACTGCCGACATCAGCATTTTACACTTTTACAGTGAAAAAAAAAACATTGGCGAATTCCATAGAGTTTCTGACCCAGACGAACTGAACCGTGGGCCTCAAGCCCACGTTCACGAATCAAACTTCTCATGTTTGTTCTAGTAAACCAGTCTAACAAAAAAGTTCATCAAAGTCTATCAAATAAAGTTGGGAGAAAAAATATATTCACTTGTATTGCCATGTAACGGTTACTTATAATGTGTACTTGTGAATAATTATATTTTTAATACCCATCTTCAAAAAATATCGGGTTTACACAGAAAAATACTCTGCATAATATTAATTAAAATTAAATTATTTTGAATCTGAACGGTTTTTAAAAATGCTGGGTCCAAATTCGCCAACCTCCTTTCTCGACAAATAAATAATTGTTAAATGTTGAAATTGTTACAATCTTGAATTTGATTAATGCTGTTATGATTGGTGTGCTTCTGAAGTACCTACTGAAAAATGCGAATATGATCTTTCATAAACCTTAAAAAGTAAACTTCACAAAAATGGCAAATAGGAAGGTGTCAGCGCGCCAACTTTTGCCGCCATGCGGGCCAATGGTTGCGCGGGAGCGGCGGCGGCGGTCGTCTGACCCACGACGGGGTTCACATCCTCCTCCTTGCGTCGCTTCCTCATTACTGAGGATCGTGGCTCCTTCTTGATAACACCCTCTTGATTGTCTCTTTCCAACGTTGGCGGTTCTCCGCCGCGTGGTAAGCACAGTAGATGCTGGAATCAAGCGCCTCCTTCACCTGGTCCGTCCAACGTCTCGGGCTCCGTCCACGTGGCCTTTTTCCTTCGATCTTCCCTGTGAGCATGAGATTTTCTATGCTGGTCGCATCTTTTCGGGCTATGTGACCGAAGTACTCGAGTGTTTTCCGCAGACAGATGGATAATAGCCGAGTTTTTACGCCTAGCGTTTTTAATATAACCTTAAAACGCTAGAGGTTCACATATTATGGACATAATACAGTGCAACCTTAATATAACGTATAGTTCTTGCAATTCACGAGGGCGACTAACTTATGGTTGTGTGTGTGTCGTATCTGTATAAGTGTGAGCGAGCGCAATACTCGCGCCTGCCCGCTCCCACCTTGGCTTTGACAGGCACGCACACTTATGCAATGTGCATGTACACGATGTAACCACGAGTAAAGCTCACTCGCCTTCGTGAATTGCAAAAACTGTACCTCAATATAACGACTTCCTCGATTTAACAAATTATCCGTAATCCCCTTGAATTGTCCATAAGAGTCAATGTAAAATATACCTTTACATTGCGAACATTTTTTGTGAACAACCTCTTTATAACAAATTTTCAACTATCAAGAAAAAGTGTAAATTAACGAGTACCTCTAATTAACGAATTTTGTCAACCCAAAACCTCTATATAACGTTACCACTAATGTATGACCCTTAATCCCATAGTATGTGACTCATGTCGCGACAGCTTTCGACACACTTTTACCTCTTTATAACAAACTAGCTGATGCCCGCGACTTCGTCCGCATGGATTGTTTTTAAAAATCCCGCGGGAACTCTTTCATTATCCGAGATGAAAAGTAGCTCTCCCGGTCTGAGGAACCACTATACTACATCCATTACTATACCCATGCAAAAAATCACATCAATCCGCTGTTCTGTTGCGACGTGATTGAAGGACAAACCAACAAACAAACAAACTTTCGCATTTATAATATCAGTAATGCTTTATAATTAACACTTTTTATAATTGTCAAATTTTTTACCATACTTAACCAAAAACAAAATTACGTTTAGCTGTCATTTACGTTTTGTTATTCCACTGTCATTGGCGTTTTGTTATTCCATGTCAGATGCGTTTTTGTTATACCACGTTTTATAGTGACTTGACGGAAACGCGGTCGAACGGGATAAAAAGTATCCTATGTCCGTCTCCTGGTTCTAAGCTACCTCTCCACCAATTTTCAGCCAAATCGGTTCATCCGTTCTTGAGTTATAAATAGTGTAACTAACACCACTTTCTTTTATATATATAGATTTTAGACCAACCTAACCTCAACATAACAAACCTCAGTTTAACGAATTACTTGATATAACGAATATTTACTTGTTCCCTTCCGATTTGTTATATCGAGGTTGCACTGTATTATGGTATAGACTACAGTCTACCTCTACACAAAGCATCCTATTTTAATTGGGTCGTTGCACATCTCGACCGCAATAAACTCGTCCAAATGGTCGAGTTGTGATAATTCATTTTTATTAATTTTTTTCATGCACAACTCGACCAACAGCAAAATTCTGAGTTGTTTATGTACAGTCAAATACAAAAAGTGATTCACGTATCTAATATTTTGTTTAACTCAAAAATTAAATTACTAACAAAAATGAAATCAGCGTTTCATACATATTATCAGGACTTCAATATTATGTATGAATGGTATTTTTTGAAAGAGCTAAATTTTTTTTGAATTTAAAAGTTCTAAAGTCTTTGGGGGTGGAATTTTCAACTTTTGCGAAACACATTTTTCTTATTTTTTTATCGAAAGCCCAAAAATTAAAGTTTCATGGATATTACATGAAAAATAATTTGATAAATGACGGACTTTTATACAAATTTTAAACCCCCATTTAACCCTCTTGGGGTTTGAATTTTCAAAAATCCTTTCTTAGCGGACGTCTACGTCATAATAACTATCTGTGTGCAAAATTTCAGCCCGATCCGTCCAGTGGTTAGAGCTGTGCATTGATAGACCAGTCAGTCAGTCAGTCAGTCAGTCAGTCAGTCAGTCACCTTTGCCTTTTATATATTTAGATTATTCTTTTATCGAAAGCCCAAAAGTCAAAGTTTCATGGATATTACATGAAAAATAATTTGATAAATGACGGACTTTTATACAAACTTTCAACCCCCATTTAACCCTCTTGGGGTTGGAATTTTCAAAAATCCTTTCTTAGCGGACGTCTACGTCATAATAACTATCTGTGTGCAAAATTTCAGCCCGATCCGTCCAGTGGTTGGTTAGAGCTGTGCGTTGATAGACCAGTCAGTCAGTTAGTCAGTCAGTCAGTCAGTCACCTTTGCCTTTTATATATTTAGAAGATGAAAGCTAAAGTACCAAGTTTGATGGATATTACTTGGAAATTAACTTAAAAATCTGGACTTATATACAAATTTTCATCCCCTATTTGAAGTCTTTGGGGGTGGAATTTTCAAGTTTTGCGAAACACATTTTTCTTATTTTTTAATCGAAAGCCCAAAAATTAAAGTTTCATGGATATTACGTGAAAAATAATTTGATAAATGACGGACTTTTATACAAACTTTCAACCCCCATTTAACCCTCTTGGGGTTGGAATTTTCAAAAATCCTTTCCTAGCAGACGCCTAAGTCATAATAACTATCTGTGTGCAAAATTTCAGCCCAATCCGTCCAGTGGTTAGAGCTGTGCGTTGATAGACCAGTCAGTCAGTCAGTCAGTCAGTCAGTCAGTCAGTCACCTTTGCCTTTTATATATTTAGATGAAAGCTAAAGTACCAAGTTTGATGGATATTACTTGAAAATTAACTTAAAAATCTGGACTTATATACAAATTTTCATCCCCTATTTGAAGTCTTTGGGGGTGGAATTTTCAACTTTTGCGAAACACATTTTTTTTTTTTTTTTATCGAAAGCCCAAAAATTAAAGTTTCATGGATATTACATGAAAAACCATTTTATAAATGACGGACTTTTATACAAACTTTCAACCCCCATTTAACCCTCTTGGGGTTGGAATTTTCAAAAATCCTTGCTTAGCGGACGTTTACGTCATAATAACTATCTTGATAGACCAGTCAGTCAGTCAGTCAGTCAGTCAGTCAGCCACCTTTGCCTTTTATATATTTAAATGAAAGCTAAAGTACCAAGAGAGAGATTTGCTATCTCTTTCTTTTTATACCTGTACTGCACTTTTTATACCTCAACCCAACCTCTGTAACTGTAAACGACTGTACTTTGTGCGTGCGGTCGAGTTGTGCATGAAAAAAATTAATAAAAATGAATTATCACAACTCGACCATTTGGACGAGTTTATTGCGGTCGAGATGTGCAACGACCCTTTTAATGGGTCTACGGAGGAGTGTAATTAATTATTTTGTAAATTCAACTATGTACAACTGTTTTGCCAAGTTTTATTCACTTTTATTAATCTACTAGCTGATGCCCGCGACTTCATCCGCATGGATTTAGTTTTTAAAAATCCCGCGGGAACTCTTTCATTATCCGAGATAAAAAGTAGCTCTCCCGGTCTGAGGAACCACTACTACATCCATTACTATACACATGCAAAAAATCGCATCAGTCCGCTGTTCTGTTGCGACGTGATTGAAGGACAAACCAACAAACAAACACACTTTCGTATTTATAATATCAGTAATGCTTTATTATAACACTTTTTACAATTGTCAAAACTTTTACCATACTTAACCAAAGACAAAATTACATTTAGCTGTCATTTACGTTTTTGTTATTCCACTGTCATTTGCGTTTTGTTATTCCATGTCAAATGCGTTTTTCTTATACCTACCACGTTTTATAGTGACATGACGGAAACGCGGTCGAACGGGATAAAATGTATCCTATGTCCGTCTCCTGGTTCTAAGCTACCTCTCCACAAATTTTCAGCCAAATCGGTTCATACGTTCTTGAGTTATAAATAGTGTAACTAACACCACTTTCTTTTATATATAAAAGATACTCCATAATATGTGAAAGCAAATCGCAATCGACGATAATTATGACAACCGTCATATTGATTTTGTTCACGTATTCAATGATCTTGTTCGTATAAAATTAATGTAGCCGACCATAATAACAAATCGATCCGGTCAGTAGTTTAGTTTAGAATATTCTTAAATAGTCATAAGCAGTGATAGCCTAGTGGTTAGGACTGTGGTCTCCTATTCGGGGGGTTGCAGGTTCGATCCCGGGTAAGCACCTCTGGCTTTTCGGAGTCAAGTGCGTTTAAGCAATATCACTTGCTGCAACGGTGAAGGAAAACATCGCGAGGAAACCTGCACACCTGAGAGTTCTCCATAATGTTCTCTAAGGTGTGTGAAGTCCGCCAATTCGCATTGGGCCAGCGTGGTGGACTATGGCCTAAAACCCTTCTCGGAGAGGAGACCTGCGCTCAGTAGTGAGCCGTTGATGGGTTGCTAATGATGATGATGATGCACAAACAAACATACAGACTGCTAAATTCACAACCCTTCCCTTTGTCTTTGGCATTAGCAAGTAAAAAAAGACCAAAGTAGTCCTAGGATAGCAAGTTGTTAAATCTCTTGGCCACAAGCCAAAGGTTTCCCGCTAGTATTAATTACAATAACAAATCCCGCAGGATCTCCGGGTGAGGTCTAGATTATAAATGGAAATGCCTGGAGGAAGGATGGACGTATAAGGCAGAGAATACACAATGTGTTCCGTACGTCATGGGTCGTGGTGCTTTTACTTGCTGTTCTACGACATATAGATAGGGATAAGGGATATATGCCTGTATACTAACACAATATAGTATATCACATATAGTATAATACATAGCTCTGAGACATGGTTGCTAACTATGGGCCTCACGGAAAAGCTCATAATATTATAGTCTCACTCATTTTGACAGGAGCAGGCGTTACTTTGCGAAATACCATGATATACCTACTCGTACTTATAAGGAAAAATAAAAATCTTGCTTTAGTCATTGAATTATAATGCACATGGCTTTAATCTGATGCTAATGGCAAAAAGAAGGTTCTCAATTCGGCCGGTATCTTTTTTTTCCCCTATGTATGACCACCGATTTCTCCGGGTTTTCTAGACCAATTCGCGTGTATTTTTTTGTCAGATACATGTTTATTTACGTCAAATCTTTTTTTAAATAAGGGAGAGCGCAGACTGGCTACTTTTAGCGGCAGCAATCGTGCGTTTTTATGGCCTTTAGTGATTTATGGCCTTTTGCGTGCATCGTGTCAATTATAGGTAAATCTTTATCTTTATATTAGACCACCATACCGACCGTTGTATTACAATAAAAACTGAATCAGCAATAGGGGCAAGACTGGCAGACGTTGAGGCCCCAGGTGCTAGAATGGCAGCCCCGCACGGGAAACGCAGCTTTGAAAGACTACTTTGACTAGATACAAGCGGCACAAGATCATTTTTTGTGGCGATCCTTACAATACGCCTATATCCAGCTGTGGTCGTACATTTACGAAGAGAAACGGCGTATAAAGGGTTTGCTCAAAAGAATATCAGATTCCACAAAACTCGCTCTCAAAGGCCGTTATATTAACAAAAAAGGATCACATTCAATTAGTCGCCGTCTAAATGCGAAAATATCCAAAAAACCAGAAACCGCTGTGTGTCACATAAATAAACTGATAACAGCCATGTTGAACGTTTAGCTTAAAAGATTAACGAGCATTACAAGAAATTTTGTAAAACTTAATGACAATTCAAACGTTCCTCGATACGATTTTTGACATCATTATGAGATGAAGTATCAGAATTTGGGTCATTAGTTAGTAGTTTATTGTGTTTAGCATAAAAAGGTAAACCGGCAATACGGAGGATTAAGTTAAAGTTATTAACAATAATTTTTGATAAGATTCTTGACATCAATAAGGGAGAGGGCACACTGACTACTTTTAGTGGCAGCGATCGCGCGCTTTTATTGCCTTTAGCGTTTTTATGGCCATTTGAGTTCGATCGCGGAATCGCGCAGAAGACGCAAGAAGCTTATAAAAACGCTAAAGGCCATAAGAACGAGCGAATCGTGCAGCAGACGCAAGAGGCCAGAAAAACGCTAAAAGCAATAACGGCGCGCGATCGTTGCCGCTAAAAGTAGCCAGTTTGCCCTCTCTCTAAGATTTCCGGTATATTAGAATATTTAACACTCATAAGGTAGGTAATGGTTGGTTAAAAGGTGCAGTTTTCATCCGTTGAATCTGCATAATTCCTTAACAAATATTGTTTTTGAGACACCTACCCAAAGAACCCATAATATTCAAAACTAGCTGATGCCCGCGACTTCGTCCGCGTGGATTAAGTTTTTAAGATCCCTCGGGAACTCCTTGATTTTCCGGGATAAAAAGTAGCCTATGTCACTCTCCGGGTCTTAAACTATGCCCATGCAAAAAATCACGTCGATCCGTAGCTCTGTTGCGGCGTGATTGAAGGACAAACCAACAAACCAACAAACACACTTTCGCATTTATAATATTAATATGATGACGTATTAGTAAGGAAGAATTAATACCACGATAATAAAGGCGATCTAATTTAATTTTAGAACACAAAAGCACTATTGTGACTTAAATATGATAATTATATATATTCCCTCCGAAACATTTTTGTAGAGAATAATGAGTACTTTAATTATGTAGTACATCATTTTTATGTATCATCAATAGTTTTCTCAGCACACGCCAAACAATGCATTTTATGGGCAAAATTTTCCTACTTTGGGTTACATTATTGCAATTTTCTTAAGGATCTCTAATTTTTTGACAAATAATTATAGCCTATGTTACTTCCTGATAACTTAGCTCTCTATTGGTGAAAAAATGGTTGAAATCGGTCCAGTAGTTACAGAGCCTATTCGGTACAAACAAACAAACAAAGAAAAAAAACTTGAGAGGTGTCAAAGGACACCCGGATGGAACGTAGCTCCTTCCGATTAATTTTAGTGAAGGAATTGTAATAAACTAGTGGTGTCATCTAGTATTAAATTGATTAACTACGATGAATTATATTATTTTGTTTATTTCTATTGCACTGTTACAAAACCAAAGAGTTACTCTGGTGGAGTTACTGTTTTTTCACAGATGGCGTTAGCATTTTATCCAATTTATACAATAAAAAATTAGGGAAAAATTCCACATTTAGAAATTATTTAAAATAAAATTGAAAATAGAAAATTCAGTCTGTCGAGCTGGGATTCGAACCATCGCCCTAACAACTATACTAGCGGCACGCTATGATGGCCGGTTTGACGTTTGTCCGCTCATGAAGTTCCGTTAATTGATAACGACTTTGAAGGAAATAATTGTATTACGTTATTGACGATAGTGATGTGCAGAGATTCATAAATTTTATCGAATGTAGTTTTAGGTTTAGGACTCAAAATTTATTAATTTATAAATTTTAAACCGGCCATCATAGCGTGCCGCTAGTATAGGCCATGCAGACGCCGTGTTCTAAGGCGAAAATACCGAATACAATGCAAAATTCACATTCAACAAAAAAGTGTTGGTTTCAAAAATGTGTCGAGGTCGAGTGTCGGTTCCTTAATTTTTTCCGTCTAGCCCCCTTCCGTACCGCGCGATAAGGAACTACGTTCCAAAAATCTTTCCTCTTTATAATATTAGTATAGATATATCTATTAATTAGTACACGGTATAAATATTTGTGATCGAGAATCTCTGTGGACATAGTTCAAATTCAAAGAGCCGATGATCGCTGGGGTCTCAATGTGTTGGAGTGAAGTGCAGTATTGGCAGACCCTAGGTGGACCGACGATCAAACGAGTCGCAGGGAGCCTGCGAGTGTAAATCAGTGATAGCCTACAGGTACGATTTACATGTGCTCCTCAATACCTGTAGCTATTCAGACACAATAACATGTAGTATTCATTTATTTTGTACGTTTACCTTTTAACCTTAGTTACTTTTAAATTACCTATATATAACTATTTAATTTTATATTACCCCCAATTTATCTATGTATCAACTGTTAACCGACACACATGTTAATATCTGTATTTATTCATTTATTTCTTTTTCTTATTACTTATCTTGTATAACAGCTGTCTCGTGGTTCGCTCGCGATTTCATTTGAGGCTATGCCTGAAAATCAGCGCTCAGCATTTTAATGTTGCAGCATTATGCTGAGGCAGTAGCCTTTACAACTTTAACATTTAGGAACAATTTATTATTAAATTATTTAGTGATTAAGTTTTTGTCTGTATATCATTATTTTTAAAGACCTTTTTGTTAAAAGCTGAATAAATGTTTATTTATTTAGTTATTAATTTATTTATAACTTATAATGAGATATCAGCCTACCTTTCGGAAGGTCTGGTGTTCGAATTCCAGGCACCTGGAATTTTTCAGAGTTGTTTGCGTTTTAAACAATTAAAACCACTTGCTTTAAAGGCGAAGGAAAATATCGTGAGGAAACCCGCACGCCTAAGTGTTCCATATAATGTTCTCAAAGGTGTGTGAAATCTGCTAACCCGAACTTGGCCAGCGTGATGCCCTAAGGGCCAATTTAGACGGTGCTTCGTTCATTCTTTTCATTTGCGAAAATGAACCGTCTTAATTCACCCTAAGGGCGAATTTAGATGGTTCAATTTTCGAGATTTTTGCTTTCATTTTCGAGGCTTCATGCCCTTAGGGCAAAGGGCCTTAGGTGCATTTTCGCAAAAATGTTCGCAAAAACGAACGATGAACGAGGCACCGTCTAAATTGGGCTTTATTTAATTAGGAACTTTATACGAACCTTGATACCGAGTATCTATTTGCGGGTCACTGACTACACTTGAAAGCCTATACAAAAGCAGACCCACTCTAGAGCGTAGAGAGGCAAGGATCACGAGTTTTAGCAATTAGCATCGATGGCGATAGATCATCGACCCCGAGCTTACAAATGAGGTAAACAAATGACATGCAGATTTTCCATAGAACCGTATCTAAATATATAAATGGAAAAGGTTACTGATTGACTGAGTGATCTTTCAACGCACAGCTTCAACCACTGGACGGATCGGGCTGTTTAGAGTACTTCATCATCATCATTAGCAACCCATCAACGGCTCACTACTGAGCGCAGGTCTCCACTCAGAAAAGGGTTATAGGCCATAGTCCACCACGCTCGCCCAATGCGAATTGGCGGACTTCACACACCTTCAAGATCATTATGAAGAACTCTCAGGTGTGCAGGTTTCCTCACGATGTTTCTCTTCACCGTTGAAGCAAGTGATATTTAATTGCTTAAACGCACTTGACTCCGAAAAGTCAGAGGTGCGTACCCGGGATCGAACCTGCGACCCCCCGAATAGGAGACCACAGTCATAACCACTAGACTATCACTGCTTATTAGAATTACTAGAATACCTACAGACGCTGAATTCAGTTATTATGATGTAGGCTAAAGATTTTGAAAATTCAACCCCTAAGGGGGTAAAATAGGGGTTTGATAAATCAAACTTAACGTGAGCGAAGCCGCGGGCAAAAACTAGTAACATAAAAATCTGGCCGCAAAAAACAAAAATCCGGAATCAGATTCTGAAACCAAAGCGCTCAAAACTGCTTCTTCTCTCCTTCATCAACCGAATAAGTTGCTGATGCCCGCGAAGCATTTAATTTTTAAAAATCCCGCGGGAATTTGATTTTCCGTGATAAAATATGGAGAGAGACATAGGCTATATATATATATAGCCTATGTCTCTCTCCAGGTCCTCCATGCATCTATCAAAAATCACGTCGATCCGTAACTCTGTTGCGGCGTGATTGAAAAACAAACCAAAAAACAAACACACTTATATATGCATTTATAATATTAAAGTCAACCGATAGTCAACCCATAGACGTCCACTTCTGCACAAAGGCCTATTGCATAGACTTCCACAGGCCTCAGTCTTGAGCCGCCTGTATCCAGTGGCGATCTGCGAGTCGTCTGAATTCATCTATCCACCTAGTGGGGGGCTTAGTATTTTTCGCGTTAGTGAGGCGAAAACGATATTTTGTTTGTGTTCTATAAAAGCTTTTTATCTAGTGCGCTAAGCTCATGTGGGCAGGTGTGTTGCGTTACGTCCAACCGCCCAAACCACCTCTCTACGCTATTCGATCACTCTATCAGGCTTTTTGATATTCATTTCGAAATGTTTTTATTCGATGACAAGTTGGGATGAAGCTATTCCACTAACCAATGTAGGGTTTGGGTCCCGGGACGTCTCGCGTCTCGAAGTCCCGGGACTTTTCGTAATTTCAGTTGTCTCGAGTCCCGGGACTTTCGGTTCGAGACTCGAGACGAGACAAGATTGTCGAAATTGTTAATTACAACCAATGATTAGATACTAGAATTACTAATATTAGTAAAGTTATTAAGAATTAGTATGATTTTAACTAAGTTCGTACTTCGTTTTATAATATAAAAGGACATGTCCCAATTCAGTATGAAGGGTGGTTTTTTATTCCGAGTGTCCATGAACTTGAACCAAACTGCCATCACGTGAAAGAGAAAAATAAATAAAAGTAAACGCCATAAAAATAATAATTTTAGAATCCTCGGTTTTTTTTTTAAATTAATTTTGAAAAATATCGTTTGCAAAAAATATTTTTTGATTGATGGCAACACTAAAAACTTTTTCTAATCTATTGATCTATCAAATCTGGCACCTACCTGTTACTGTCACCTAAATGTCATTTTGAACCATGGCACTAGGAAATAGGTAATCTTGTCTTTTTCGGCTTTACCATGGAACTAGGAATTACGACTTCGGGCTTTACTATCTAAAATAATCGACATTTGTTAGTATACGAAAATTGTCGAAAATGAAATTCCTGCAATTCCTGACAATCACCTGACGTTGTCAACTTACATAGACAAATGATATTGTCATGTTTTTTTAAACCGGTGTGTACTGTGTAATCACAAGCAAAGGTCGTTAAACGAGTCAAACATGGAACTAGGAATATGGAGTCAAAACAAAAAATATTTTTCTTATTTTGGGAGGCTTTAAAAAAATCTGTAAATTACTTTGATAGAAGCGTTTTTGGATCTCTATCCAACTACATTAAAATCATCCTAGTTCATTAAATTAAAATTTAAAAAACCAATTTCGGACAACACCTTTAACTGCTTAAAAGTGAATCTGTGTGTGATTGAAAGAAATACACAGAGCAATTAAATTAACGTTAAAGCTATAAGATTAGAAGTTAGATTTAATAAATGTTTAACAAATGTTGATTTTTACAAAAAATTGCCTTTTATAATACGTTTCACCAGAAATTAACTCAATTAGAATTCTTTAAAAAAGGCTTAAGTATCCCCGAAACGGTCATTTGCAATTGACAATATTTACGTGATTGATACACATTGATGCGATAAATTATCGTTTGCCTATTGCCATTGAAGCGATTGTCAATATTTCTACGATATTGACAGTAACCATGGCGGACGTACCAGAACAGGATTCCGACGTGGATGCGACCTTGGACGCTGGCGTACTAATAACAGAGCGCGATTTTGTTTTATTGCTCATATCATTATATAAAGATTTTCCTGTATTATGGAAAGTGAAGAGCAAAGATTACAATATGGACAAGAACAAAAGGTCCAATGCTTTACAAAGCATTACCAAATCCTTACGGATTTATAAGCCGACGTACACTGAAGATCAACTAAAAAAGAAAATAAACACGTTACGCACTAATTTTAACAAAGAAAAAAATAAAATTGAAAAAGCAAAGCGTTCAGGCGCCTCGGCCGATGATGTACCCCAGCCCACGTTGTGGTATTATAATGAAATGTTGTTTTTAAATGATCAAATCAATGGGCATAAGTGAGACTATAAGCAGTGAGGTAAATGTATACAACTTATAATATTATTTTTCAACTGATACTTAAGCTCGCCACCGACGGTCAATTTTAACTGATCAGTTAAAACTAATTAAATTTCATTAGTCTATACATATAATAAAACTGTAACTGGAAGATTTCTGTACATTTAATATATTTTGAAAATTTTAATTGGGGGATGCTTTACTATCGATACTGAGCCCAAAACAGATTTTTATTTAATTTTTGTCTGTTTGTCTGTTTGTTTGTCCTTCTTTCACGTAAAAACTAACGCACAGATTTCTACAAAATTTTATACCGTGGTAGCTTATTACTCGGGTCAACATCTAGGCTACTTTTTATCCCGGAAAATCAAGGAGTTCCCGAGGGACTTTGAAAACTAAATCCACGCGGACAAAGTCGCGGGCATCAGCTAGTAAATAATAATTCAATGTTAAATTTCAATCTATTTCAACTTAAGATTTAACACTCACTGTCAGTTTTTGGATGTAAGTCAGTTCAATTGATCAGTTAAAAATGACCGTCAGTGGCGAGCTTTACAGTACGCATAAAACATCAATTTCCTATCGCCTAAGTAAGTAGGCGCATGTACGCAATACCTCCCCGTATATGCCCACTGATACCCCTTCTACTCGTTATTTGCTTGCTGCGCAATGACTTGTACAGAGACGCAATTAAGTTTACGCATACTGTTACAATTATTCAGTTTGTATTTTATAGGAATTTATTTTATTTATTCTATCATAACCAGAAGGTTTATCAGTATCAGGTTTGGTTCACAAAGGATAATTAAAATAATTAAAGAAATAAAAAAAAATTGACCTCTTAATTTCTATGTATTAACGTTTATTACATGGCTGTTTACATTTTATTAGATACATTATTGTAAACAATTGTTTTGCCATTGAACTGACCCTCCATTATTGAAGTATTCACAGAAATCGTCCCTCACTTTTTTTGCTTCATTTGCCGAGTTGCCTCTTACTCGCTCTATATCAAGTAACTGGTGTCCTTGTCTCCACGTACCATCCGTGATCTTGCCACTTGTTTCTTCAACGTCAACATCTCCGGGTTGGATATAGTTGCTTTGATTTTTACACAAATAGTTGTGTAAGTGACAAGCAGCCATAACGATTTTTCTGGTTTTATTGGGATTCAATCCAATATTTTTTTTAAATATTTTAAATCTCCAGGACAAGATTCCAAATGCATTTTCAACAATTCTCCTTGCTCTAGACAATCGGTAGTTGAAAATCCGTCTTTCATTTGTTAATATAGACTTGTTATACGGCTTCATAAAATTTGGAGTCAACTGGAAAGCTTCATCACCTACCAACACAAAGGGAAACTTTTTGTTGGTTTCTGGTAACTGACATGGCTCTGGAACATTAAGTTTATTTTCTGAAAACAGCTGCCAGAAAGCTGTGTTTTTTAAAATACCACCGTTTGATATCCTTCCATTGGCACCAACATCAACCATCATAAATTGATAATTGGCATTGACAATAGCCATAAGAACAATACTATATGTGCCTTTATAATTAAAATAGTAAGATCCTGATTTTAAAGGGTTTTCTATTTCGACGTGCTTGCCATCTACAGCACCTATGCAATTATGAAAATTCCATCGTTTTTCGAATTCTCGTGCTACTTTTTTCCATTCTTCTGCAGTTCTAGGTACCTGTAAATATTCATTTTTAAAGTTCTAGGTATAGTACAATATATTGATTTATTTTGTTACAGCAGTTGCCCTCACAACAAAAAGAGCAACCACAAAAGAGATGCAAGAAAACACCAATGGACGATTTAGTAGACTTAGCTAGTAAATATTTCAAAAGACCTGACAATGAATCTGACGTGATAGCAAAAAGCTGGGCTGTCAAATTAAATCGCTTAGCACCCGATCAAAGATGTTACGCTGAGAAAATGATTAATGACATCTTGTTTGAAGGTGAAATGGGGACATTGACTAGGAATGGGGTTCGCTTCCTGCCAGTCAGTTCAACATCTTCTTTTAATAACTCCCCTGGTTTTTATTCGACACCATCACCAAATTCGATACAAGCAACTGACTCATCACCTGTGCCATACCAATCACCTGAACCAAATCAATCATCCGTGCCATACCAATTACCTGCACCAAATCAGTCACCTATATCACACCAATTACCCGAACCAAATCAATCACCCATGCCATACCAATCAGCCGCACCAGCAACAACTTTGTCGTCTAAAACGATACATGCCCGAAATCAGTCGCCTGTGCCATACCAATCACCTACTCCAAAAATAACAATTTTGTCATCAAAAACTTTTGCGCCGAATAAATCTCTAATGTCATATTATGATAATATTGATAATCAAAGCCTTGCCACTTCAGTTTCTCCAACAGCCAATGAAGAACCTGTATTGATCCATTTAATAGATGAATCTCTTATTGAAGATGATACAAAAGAAACACAATCTGCAGCAAAGTTCCTTGAAAATTACAGTTCTTTTTAAAATTCAGTTCGATTTCAATTTTTGTTAAAATTCCGTTTGTGCTTCTTCTGTTTTTCTTGCATGATGTTTTGTTTGTTACATTAACCTACTGTAATCATTTAGTTTCCTACAGTTATGTATATGATGACTTGTGAAATATAAATAAATGAATATTATATTATGAGTAACATACCTGGATATTATTTCTTAATTTTTCGATTATCGCCTCACACGTTTCCATTATTATCATTTCCAAAGTACGAGGTGCCACAGCACACATAAACTGTAAGTCTTCTAAGTCCATACCAGTGACTAAGTATCTTAGTGTTATGGAGAGCCTTTGACTGGCAGAAATAGCCTGACGCATATTGGTATCTTTTTTTTCAATTTTCGGCCGGATTAACTCCAATAATGTTTCAAATGAATTCTGGTCCATTCGAAGAAAATTTTTATAATCATCTGGCTCTGTTTCTTGAAGAGTTTTTTGCAAATGTTCATGAGTAAATCGATATCTTAGTTTATACCATTCCTTGCACCAACGTCTAGTTCTTTTCTTTTTTTTCTGAGTAGAAACCGCAATAGTTACTGCAAGAAATGCTATATCTGCGTTTGAAATCATATTTCGATCGACTTGACTTTCTTCTTTACAGTTCAGAATCAGACTGAAGCAAGCGCAAATGATACACCTTCATTTGGAGCTTCAATCGCTCATCATTTAAAATCTTCAATCACGTGAGCATTGTCAATTGCAAATGATCGTTTCGGGGATCCTTTATACCCCTCAAAAAAAACAAAAAGAACTTTTCTGAAAGTCTCGGAAGTCAAAGTCAAAAATCAAAGTCCCGGGAATTCCCGGGACTTTGATTGTAGGCTGTCTCGTGTCCCGGGAATTCCCAAACACTAAACCAATGCTATAACAATATACTCTGCTGTTGGTCTTCACTCTAGCTGGAGCTGGGTAAATCTAACTGGCTAGTTCTTATTTTTGAGCGGTAATGTAATCGGGTCACGTGAACAAATTCCCCACCACCGTCCATTCCGTCCGGTGTGGTCAGCCTTTTAATATTGCCATGCTAATTATTAAACCATAGTCACCGACATAGCTCGCGAGTCAGAAACTGAAGTGGAAATGGGCGGGGCACATAGTTCGAAGAGCTGATGGTCGTTGGGGTCCCAAGGTGCTGGAGTGGCGTCCCCGCACCGGGAAACGCAGTGTTGGCAGACCCCCACTAGGTGGACCGACGACATCAAACGAGTCGCAGGGAGCCGCTGGATTCAAGCGGCGTAAGACCGAAGCCTGTGGAAGTCCATGCAGGAGACCTTTGTCCAGCAGTGGACGTCTATAGGTTGATAAATAAGAAGAAGAAGAAGAATTATTAAAATTGTTTCTATAATATTTATTAGTTTTGATCGGTGTTTTTGGTAATTTACTGATCCTGTAAATTAATTCCGAGTTCATTTTACAACGTAATTTTTATAAAATCATGACATTGGTGTTTGACTGTATAGATCAAGCAACTTATCTGTTCAGTGCACGGAGTAGCCAGAGAGTTTAATATTGCAATCATCGAACTAAGTATAACCACAGAGTAAGGATAGTTTATCTCCTCTTTAAACTGTGGTATAACGCTTAGAACAGAAGCTTCTAACAAAGTTCTGCTCTAAACTTATGTAAGCTCAAAGCAACCACTGACTGTGTGAATGCCATGTAATTATTTAGGGCAGACACGTTTAAGACAAAAAAGTTACTTACAATGTTAACTCCCTACATATAATGTCATGTCTATTTTTATGATAGTAAAACATTTAACAACACGAAAGAACACCATTTTCTTTGTTAAAATAGCTTAAAAACCATCAAGAATGCAGCATAGGAATTACACAGGAAGGTAGGTTTATATTTTCACCTTTGTAGAAAAAAGAATGTGGCATGTGCCATCGATCCATCATCCCGCGATTAGCGATAAAAACTGGTTGCGGAGGTGGCAGGGAACGAGGCAACACGCACACACATTCCCGTAACATACCGACATACTAGCACAAGCTGGGGGCAGCACCTGGCCAAATGGCATGTACGTACATCGATCCCAGTATATTAGCGGAGATCTTTTATTGAATTTTTTAACTGCATGCCGTTCAACTTCAAAACAACAAGGAAAAAAAATGAAAATGACCCGACTACAGAAAATTATTGGTATGTTTCATGTTACATCATTGATTTTTAACCGACTTTAAAACAGGAGGAGGTTATCAATTCGTCGGAATCTTTTTTTTATGTATGTTCACCGATTACTCGAAGACGCCTGAACCGATTTGGAAAATTCTTTTTTGTTTGAAAGGGTATACTTCCCAGATGGTCCCATTAAAATTTTATCTAAATCGGTCGAGCGGTTTTAAAAAAATCAACAATAAATTATAATAGGTACTTTGTTTAATGGCACGGGGGTGTTTAAAGACGGTTTTTTAAAAAGATTTTTTTGTATTAAATTATTGACGATCTTGAATGTAACGTATTCACAAATTAATGAATGAATTATAAATTATGATTATTCCTAGACTATTAGGTATCCATAGCCTCAGGAACTAATTGATAAAAGGAAGTGATTTCTAACTTTATTTAGGTACGCCATTGCTCATTCGTACATCTTATAAACTCAGTATCCGCTATTAAACATACGTAAAGTGTTAGGTAATTGCGGATCATTAGCATGCCCCTTTTTATGCCGATGGGGGGAACCCCATAACTCGGAGTTCTAGGAACGCTGCGGTGCGCTAAATGCAAATATTCGATATTTACATATCCAAAGTATTTTATGTCGTGATTGCTGTCATTAATTAATGTGGGCGTGATCGATCGTGGACGTCATTGAGATGGATACCTATAGAGTTAGTGACTGTTATTATTAACACTAGCTGATGCCCGCGACTTTGTCCGCGTGGATTTAGTTTTTAAAGTCCCTCGGGAACTCCTTGATTTTCCGGGATAAAAAGTAGCCTAGATGTTGACCCGAGTAATAAGCTACCACGGTATAAAATTTTGTAAAAATCTGTGCGGTAGTTTTTGCGTGAAAGAAGGACAAATAAACAAACAGACAAAAAAAAATTTAGCGTCTGTTTTGATATCTGTATCTTGAACACAATTAGAAGTAAAAACCCTTTTTTGAATCTATTTCATGTACAGAATTGGTTTCGTTTCTGTTTTATTATATGTATATAGATTCAGGGAGCAGTGATAGCCTAGTGGTTAGGACTGTGGTCTCCTATTCGGGGCGTCACAGGTTCGACGCCCCTCTGACTTTTCGGACTCAAGTGCGTTTAAGCAATTAAAATATCACTGGATTCAACGGTGAAGGAAAACATCGTGAGGAAACCTGCACACCTGAGAGTTCTTCATAGTTCTTGAAGATGTGTGAAGTCCGCCAATTCGCGTGGGGCCAGCGTGGTGGACTATGGCCTATAACCCTTCTCTGAGAGGAGACCTCGCTCAGTAGTGAGCCGTTGATGTGTTGCTAATGACGTTACGTAATCTGAATTCTCCGCTCATTTTAAAGTAAACGTGTCTATTGTCATCCCTTTACTGACATCATGAATTCGAAAGTGTTGTTTGTTGGTTAGTCTTTCAATCACGCAGCACTCTGACGCTGCGTGATTGAAGGACTCATGCTACGCAATGTAAGTGTAAAGCTACATTTTAATTTTTATCATTCATTCGCTCGAAAACAAAACTTACATAAAATTAAAGACCGCAGAGCATAATTATTTTAACACTATCTCTTTTAGTCTTATCGTAATAATGTAAGAGGTTCGTTGTATTAAAATAAAGATACCGATATAAAGTAGCAATATACGTACCTAATCATTAGTACATTCAGGTAGAGGCCATTTTGCAGAACACTGTACGCTCTAGAAATATGGCATCTCCTTGTTGGCCAGGCCAGGAAAAACTGGCCGACTCTACAACTGTATAATTTAAATGAGTTCTAATGAATTAGTTTGATTCAGCGTTCCGGTACGATGCCGTACAGAAACCAATTATGGTCCGTTACGGGTCTATAGCCCTTCCAACGGCTCATTTCTTTCCAACCCTCCATCATCCCTAATAAGATCACGTAGGTCAGGTTTCCATAATTATAATAAAATAAATTCTACGGTATTCCGTACTGATAAATTCATCATGTCTATGACGAAACTTAGATCATTAAACTAATATAAATCTCGTCAGGGTCTCGGTGTCGGGGCGAAACGTGTGTCGAGAGTAATGTAAAAGTCTTGTGTGGTGGTGCATGTGAGTGGTGGTGGCATTGCTTGCTTGGGAACTTGGCTTTCTTGCTTGGTTGGGAAGGTGAGCGGTGCTTAGCTTGTTACTGCATGTTTGACCATACGGATTTTTTTCTGTTGGCGGATTATAGCAAAATAATTGTAACCTTTGTATCATGAACTTTTGTAAAGTAACGCCTGTTTCTATCTAATAATATAAATCGCTCTAGATCTCTCTCAAGCGCCCGATACAATGAAGTTTGAATATCTTATTTCGCTTCATTCAGGATCTCCGTCGCGAGCTTCTGGTACCGCACTTTAAAAAAACACTCCAGGGGTAGGGCGGACAAGACTGCGTGGAATCGTTAGTATATTTTCGTTTTTAGATAATATTCGAAATTCATAACTATACTCGCTCGGTTCGGTTCGCAATACTCCGACAGTTTACTTACTATATTACGAGTTGTTCCGAGATTGCTTATAAACTAACGATTTTCATAATAAGTACGATGACAACCCCATACATACATACGCCGAATTTCTTGCTGATTCTTCTCGGTTGGCATTCCGGAGCAGTGGGAGACTTGAATCGTCGCTCGACGATTCAAAAGCACTTCGTTAAAGTTTATGTCAACATATGTTTTCTATTCTATTCTATCGAATTCAAATTCGGAATAATTTTCTCCTGTAAGCCAACCGATGGTATTTATGACAAGTCAGCACTCAAGAGTCAGGACTCTACCACCGCGTCAGGTCCGGCAAGTAGATTTTCAGATGTAAGTGACGATGCAGTCCAAGAAACTTGGAAGAGGTATCGTCATCATCATCATGTGCCTTCCTCGTGTTGAAGTTTGGCGGTCATGACCAAAGCCGAGTATGGTGGGTTTAAATTAAAACCATACCCGCCTAGATCGCTAAATCGGTTGGCGGCACATCTTTAACTGTAGGGTGGTACCTATCTATAGCCACGGCCAAAACTCCCCAAGAGACCAGACCAGAGACAATTTAGTTTAGAAAGGTGTTATGTTTCAAATATATATGGAGCCTGGGCAAGGTCTTTGTACAGTTTTTCAAAATGTTTGGGGGTCATGAATAAGTGATTATTTTTTCTTTATTTCTGATGAAAAGGTCCTTTTTACGAGGTACAATGCATTATTATTTTTTTAAATGAAAGCACAAGAACATGGCGTTTTTTTTGACAATGACACGTACTTACACGAGTTATGATGACATTTGACTTAAAAATAACCACAATTGACACACCAGTGATTGACGTTTGACAATTGAAATGACATTAAGGTGACGTAACGTCATTAGTCATTACAAACTTAGGGACCACCGTCCAAATCTGTCTTTACAAATAGCGCAATAGTCCCGAAGGACCTCAGGGTTGCTAGTGGCTGTAGTGAGGGCTTCAGCCACTCATTTTTCGATCTTATGTGACCTTGGGAAGAAGGCAGCTTGATGTGGCACAAGTAGCCTTACCTCCTAGCGAGGTGCGCGTAGTTTTGCCGGGACGAGCCCATAATGAGCGTCGCGCAAGGAAGGCACCGGTATGTGTTCGAAAGAGATCTCGGAGCCTTCCAATATGCGCTGAGGGTGGCCATCGAGGGGGTTTTAGTAGGTAAAAATCCTACATAACCCGATATTCTCCCTCAGGATATCGGGTATCTTAAGATTTCCCCCCCGTTACCAAAAAAAAAAAAAAAAGGGACAACAAAAGCAGATGGACGCACTCCGGGAGTTGCCATTCTACAGATGTACAAAATTATCAATTTTATTTCTTTACCTCTTATTCACTGTAATACTACAAAAAAGCATATTTTATTTCAATTTCTATGATTTAATACTATTTTTGGGTATAGCGTACAAGTACCTGGCCCAAGATGAAACAGCCCCTTTCCATATTTCTCCCGCCGAGAATCGAAGCTGAAACCAAAGCGCCAGACAGGTCACCACTCGCCAACTAGTGCTCAAAAAAATAATAAATCAACCTTTCGAAACTCTTCTTAGATCACATATTCAAATGTCTATCAAGAAACAATGTGTCATCGGCAGCGACTATATTATTTTCTTACCTAATCGCCGCTTAACAAACCTTTCCGGCCCGGATCCGATCAGACACCCACGGCCGCCTACGGCCGCTTAACTAGAACAGTAGGTATGCTTAGTCCGGGTTTTAATTCGTTTGATCGTAATAGTAAACTATGACATTAGCATCAATGTAAAATGAACCATCATCATAAGCAACCCATCAACGGCTCACTACTGAGCGCAGATCTCCTCTCAGAGAAAGGTTATAGGCCATAGTCCACCACGCTGGCCCAATGCGAATTGGCGGACTTCACACACCTTCAAGAACATTATGAAGAACTCTCAGGTGTGCAGGTTTCCTCACGATGTTTTCCTTCACCGTTGAAGCAAGTGATATTTAATTGCTTAAACGCACTTGACTCCGAAAAGTCAGAGGTGTGTACCCGGGATCGAACCTGCGACCCCCCGAATAGGAGACCTCAGTCCCAACCACTAGGCTATCACTGCTTCAAATGAACCATAACAGTATTGAATTAGAGCTCAATTTCGTGTATGTATTTTTATAGATTTACGTATACGAAAACGCTCCAAATTAAAATCGTCTGTATTGAATTTGTGACTTTAAATCAATAGTATTATGGTTCATTTCACTTTGATGCTAATGTCAGTTTACTATTACGATGAAATGAATTAAAACTCGGACTAACCATACAGGTCGGCACAAACAAAGCAGACAGTAACGAGTGTAGTGAAAACAAACACACACCGCTAGTTAATGTCAAATTGTTTTAACACTGCAACGCGATCCGGTCTAAATACTCCTTTTATCTTTATCTTGCGCTGCAAACAACCGGGTACACGACCAACAGGGAGACAGTAGGGGGTTTAGCCGATAAAGTCTGGCACTACCCAATTTGGGTGTCTATGAGGATTTCCCCTAATCTACTCACCCCGTTTCAGAACCTTACGATAACATAATTATCGATCGATTCGGTTTGTTATCGTACGATAGATGAATTTTCAATTCAGAATAATCGTACCGACAGAGAAGTTGTCGAAATCGAAGCCGAATCGAACCGACGTAGATATCGTTCGATATCTTCTATCAAACGCTCATCGAATAAGATCACAACAACCTTATCGAATAAGATTTTCCGATCGTCCGATAATTTTAGTTGGTTACTTATCGAAAGCTACAGGGCATACGGTATCCTTTTGTTTACGTACTGTGTTTACTTGTTTTTCGTATAAAATAATCATGATGAATGATTTTGGTATGTAAATGTTTACTTGCCGTATTGTATGTATGTTAACATTAAAATAATATATTATGTACACCACAACAAAATAAAATAAGAACCCAGAGGGGTGAAACATGAACTTAGCGCCATCTATCGACGAGGATGAAAATTGGCCGTCAATAATTTAACATGTTATCATTTTAAATAATTTATAATTACTTTAATGACCTTCGAAAATGATTAAAACCTATTTATTTAGTGCAAACATGAATGGTAAAATAACAAACTTCGTAAATCCACGTGTTATTTAATGCATCTTGTCGATACCGATAACGAAGCCGATATGTAGTCGACATCGAATCGAATTCTCTAACCGAACGTTCTGAATCGCACGACAAAAAAATTTCGATACGAGATCGATATCAAATCATATCGAAACGGTAAGTTAACGAAATGTTCTGAATCAGGGTGCTAATCTAAATTAGCCTGAACTGTCCCACGACTGGGCATAGGCCTCCCTCCGATCTTTCCACTTCTCCCTGTTGTGCCTCGGCGGGCCACTCAACTGAAAATTTGTCCAATTCAATACACCATCGTCGTCTCGCTCTCGGCCTACCACGCTGGCGTTGATGAATTGGGGAACCCCCAATTCATCAACGCAGAAAGAAGCACATTTAGCCCACAAGTCATCCGGCATACGGCTCACATGACCTGCCCAGTCCCACTTTAGTGCAGCAGCTGCAGTGCCAACATCGGCTACTAGCGTTTTGGATCGTATATCCGAATTTCTTATACGATCTGCTAGTTTTAAGCCAAGTATTCTGCGTTCCATGGCTCTTTGGCAAACCTTGGATTTTCCCTACTGTATATAAAAAATACTTGCGCCGTAAAATTCCCTTTCGTTGAAGCTTTCCGAAATAACTATGCAAAAAATCGTGGGATTAACAGACTTTATACTCCTTTGAGAACATTATGGAGAACTCTTAGGCGTGCAGGTTTCCTCACTAGGCTTTCCTTCACATAACTGAACAGTGAGAGGTGTGTGCCCGGGATCGAACTCGCGACCCCGACGCAAATAGGAGACGGCAGTCGTTTTTATTAGCTAACACATGTTATATTAATACATAGTAACATTTGTCATAACATTGTAACAGTAGACATATTATCATTGCTATCATAGAACTTCCGGATTCCCCGCATGCTGACGAATCACGGCCCGGCGCCGCGCCCGCGTCTTTAGACGAATGTAGATTTCATAATACATTATATATAATATGTATGTAGGTACTAGGTGTACATAATTATAGTCGACTCTCGATAGTATGAAACTCGAGGAACCAGAGAAAAAGTTTAAATTACCTAACCTAACCTAACCTAACCTTATGGTTAGGTATTTGAACTCCTTAATATTTTGAATGGGAGGGAGGAAAAAATTCAAATCAACAAGAATTTGATTGAAATTCGCGATTTAAAGAAGAAAAGTTTGAAATAACACTCTAGACTTCAAACTCGCCATCTCATTCATGTACATCAATCAAAATGTGCTCAGGTCTATGCACGTATGTAAACGACAAGTCTGTGCATTGAAAACAATAATAGGTATATTTCTCATCATACCTATTCAAAAACGAATATTGGCTTCAGAGGATAGCGGGAGCAAAATTTAATTTTAAGCCATGGATCTTTTCATTTCTCTCTTCTGATTGGTCCGCGTTCGTGCTTAAGTATGTGTTTATTACTACTGCGTTCATTGAAATACCTGTCGATCGCTCATTTCATTCGAAATTCAAAAATGTTTGAGAAGCTGTTCGATAAGTCACGTGATCAATTTGTCGATCGGATATACGCCCATACTGTATCCGACATAAATATTAATGTTTAATTATTTCATAATAATTTATTTGTGTTTTATTTAAACTTTCAATATACGAATAGGTAATGTCTATACATGGTAGGTTGATACTCCTAGCTTTTCCTCATAGCTAATGATGAAAAATAGTGTGTGTCATTCGGGGCCAAAATACTTTGTTCTCGGACGGCGTAGGTATATTGAATTCCTCGCTACGCTCCGGATTCTACTATAGACTCCTTCACTTCGCTTTGAATTCAAAATTGATTTAGACATAGTCGTAATTCCTAGTTCCATGGATTTTTTTCAATTTATCGAGTATTTTTCAAGGGACCAGGAACAAAATTCAAATTTTCAAATTATCGAGAGTCCGCCGCCTGTACCTCAAAAATATATCGCGATAGAACGGTTATCGCCGCTATTTTACTTATGATTCAAGTGTGTCTGTTTCATGACAAATCCGTGCTTAATATGTATTTGTCTAATATCAACTTCTTCTTTATCAACTGAGAGACATCCACTGCTGGACAAGAGTCTTCCATAGACTTCGGACTTGCGGCGCCTGTATCCAGCGGGTCCCTGCGACTCGTCTGATGTCGTCGGCTCACCTAGTGGGGGTCTGCCAACAATGCGCTTCCCGGTACGGGGTCGAAACTCCAGTAATTTGGGACCCCGAGGACCTTCTCAACCACCCCACAGACCCAAAGTTCTTCAAACTATGTGTTCCGCCCATTTCCACGTTAGGTTCAAGATCCACTGAGCTGTGTTGGTAACTTTATACCGACATACGAGCTCAGCGGATTTTCCTTCGGATCATTTCTGATTTGATCTCCCAGGGATAGCTCTCTCTATCGCCCGCTTAGTGACCGTCTTACGACGCCCATAGTTGGCGACCATGTTTCGGATCCATAATTCATTACAATTTCAATGGCAATGTCTTCAGGCAAGGTGTGACTATTACCTGACAAATCCGTGCTAATAGATAGGCGTCTAATATGCTTGGGATTTGGCGATATGCGGTGCCAGGGGTGCCAGTCACGGCTGTAACATGTGTGATTCATATATGCGTCGTAGTTGTAAGGTAATTTACTAAGGCCCGCTTGCAGAGATGCCGGGTTAGGTTTAAAAGCGTGAATGTCTAAATTCCATGGTTGTTTAATTGAACATATCAACATAATTGTTGATTTAAGCCGTAAATAAAAAATAAAGAATGAAAGATAAAGATTCAATAACTGTTTTGGCTATTAAAAATGTTTATTTTTGTCAACCCCCTCTTGTAAAAAAAACCCCAAAGAGTACCTATTTTTGACATAATTTGCATAACTTCTCCAAAAGCGCGCTAGCTTTTTAATTCGTTCTTGCACACAAAAAAAGGTATTAAAAATATGAATCTTTTCGCTATTTAACTTTATTTTTACGCCGCATTACAATCGTGTATAGTAATATTAACCTGAAATTCAACTAAATCCGAGCTGATAAACACTCGCGAGCCCCATCCACAGTCCCTGCCGGGACGTTGCGGAGGGAAGACCGCGCATCGGTTTTGCAGCGACTTCGTTGAAATTAATTTTAGCTTTTAAGGAGTTTATACCAATTTCTAAATATTTATATTAATAGATTTACTTAGTTTAGATAAAATCTTTAAGTCAGTAACTGTAAATATTTTTTTGTAAATACATAAACTTTTATAAACTTCTTAAATAATCAAAGAATAGTGAATTCGAAAATGCCAAACAGGTGGACAATTAAAAATGTATTGGTGAATATTTACCTACAATTTTTAGTTAGTGTAATATGTTATTTTTTCGATTATTACCTATGCTAGGCATAATAATGTAAGCAGTGATAGCCTAGCGGTTAGAACTGTGGTCTCCTATTCGGGAGGTCGCATGTTCGATCCCGGGCACCATTGATTTTTCGGAGTAATGTGCATTTAAGCAATTAAAATCATCGTGAGGAATCCTGCACTCCTGCACACCTGAGAGTTCTCCATAATGTTCTCGAAGGTATGTGTAATCCACCAATTCGCATTGGGTGGATTATGGCCTGAAGCAATGCCTGGGTCATGCGTCATGCCCGTGAACGGGTGCCACCGGCGGGAATGGGGCTACTTTCTGTCTGCCCGTCTTAACATGTGTTGAATTATAGGAATGCTTTTGTGGAACTTCCCCTCATTGTGGAAACAGTGCAAACATAGCATAATATCTATTATATTGTAAACTTGTTTTGAAAAGAGCAACTGCCGAGTTTCTTGCTGGTTCTTCTTCAACATTTGAGGAAGAACCAGCAAGGAAGGGCAGGAAGGGCATTTCGAACCAGCGCGAGCGGTAGAATCATCGACGATTCAAAAATACTTGTATAAAAGTTTATTTGAATAAAAAGCATTTCTATTCTATTATTTAACCCTTATCTAAAAGGAGACCTGCGCTCAGTAGTGAGTCGTTGATGGGTTGCTGATGATGATGATGATGATGGTGATGATGATGATATGCATGTTGATAAAAATTGCTTGAGGTCTTAGACCATATTTTTTGAATGGTCTAAGTTTGAGGTAGATACCTACATAACAGTGGATAACAGCAAAACATCAAGTCAAGCCTGACAGTATGACTTTCAACGTGCCTTATTCCTATAATAATAGGGTTGACATTCGCAATTCACTCGTACCATTGAACAGCTGTCGACTGTAGGTACCGTAGATCTTGTGATTTAGTGGTTGTATAGGTATTATACAAGACGTGGTCTAGTGGTTAGCAAATTCGACTACAGATGACGAGGTCCCGGATTCGATTCCCGGGATTATACTAATGTGTACATATTTTTATATTTATAGATTTAATATGTTTAGTTTCATCTTTAAAATTGTGTGTTGTGTGTGTGTGTTTTGTAAATAAGATAACTTTTTAATCGGTCAAAGAATAGTGTAAAATTTACACTATAAATATTTACACTGTAAATAGTGAATAGTGCAGGTCAAAAATGCCAAAACATAAGAAAAAATATCTTGTTAAAAGAGCAAGAGAATTAAAAATGTATATGTGAGTATTTACTTACACTTTATATTTAGTACCTATATTTTATATTTGTTATTTTTCGATTACATAGGCATGTTGATAAAAATTGCTTGAGGTAAGTATAGATGATATACGTAGGTACCTACTGTGGACAACACGTCATGTAATAACTAACTGCCTCGTTGGTCTAGTGGTTAGCTTGTTCGACTGCGGATGACGAGGTCCCGGGTTCGATTCCCGGGTCGGGCTGCGGCCGTTAAAAAAAAGTATTGCGTTTTTCTGCCAAAGAAATTCTCAGTACTGGCCCGGAGTTAGGAAGTTGGTGGTTACTGGTTAGTCACCCCCGTGCCTCGGAGAGCACGTAAAACCGTCGGTCCTGCGCCTGATCTCTCTCCGGTCGTGTCGGATTTCCGTACCATCGGACTATGAGAGTGAGGGAATAGAGAGTGCACCTGTGGTTGCGCACACACTTCTGCACTATAATATCTCCCGCGCAGATGGCTGACCTCTAAGGCGACGTTTTAGCATAGGAGGTTGGCCGCCGTGATCGGATTCGGTCGGGAGGACATCATGTAATAACTAGCTTATATGTTCGCGACTTCGTCCGAGAAGTTGGACCAAATTACAGATAGTTACGAAGTTTGATCAAAATCGGCGTAGTAGTTTTCAAGTTTATCCCGAACATACTTCGTGACTCGAGATTTTTAATATAGATAGGGGTTGACATTCGCAATTCACTCTTATTAACATAAAATAACTAGTTTTTATAAATTAATCTATACATATAATAAAACTGTAACTGGAAGATTTCTGTAGGTACATTTAATATATTTTGAAAATTTTAATTGGGGGATGCTTTACTATCGATACTGAGCCCAAAACAGATTTATATTTAATTTTTGTCTGTTTGTTTGTCCTTCTTTCACGTAAAAACTACCGCACAGATTTCTACAAAATTTTATACAGTGGTAACTTATTAATTGGGTCAACATCTAGGCTACTTTTTATCCCGGAAAATCAAGGAGTTCCCGAGGGACTTTAAAAACTAAATCCACGCGGACAAAGTCGCGGGCATCAGCTAGTATTATCTATACCTACTTATAATAAAACTGTAACAGGTCCAATTGTCTATAGTTAAGCGATTGATCGTAATCGTATTCGATGTCATTAGAGTCAAAGTAAAATAAACCATAACAGCATTGAATTAGAGCTCAATTTCGTGTATGCATTCTTATACATTTACCTATGTATGATACGCTCCATAACTCTCCATAATCGGTTGTACTTACTGAATTTGTGACTTTTTATCAATACAATCAAGGATTATTTTACTTTGACACTAAATGGATTATTAGAAGTATATATATAATTATTATTTAACTAGCTGATGCCCGCGACTTCGTCCGCGTGGATTTAGTTTTTGAACTCCCTTGGGAACTCTTTGATTTTCTGGGATAAAAAGTAGCCTATGTCACCCTCCAGGTCCTCAACTATACCCATACCATAGGTCTTACCTTGCTTTTAACCAAAATTGACAATTCTTGGTCAACCGGAAGTACCTACTCTATAGGTTTTGGGTCGAAAACCTATATGGTAGTTCTCGTTGACCTAGAATCACAAAATTTGACAAAATGCAAGGTCTACCAGCACAAATAAAGGAAAAATTACAAAAAATAAAAAAAGTTGAATTTTAAAGGGTGTCCCCATACATAAATAATAGAAGCCAATTAAGATAGTCCTCCGAGTTGTATGGGCGCTCATACAATTTAGAGGTCTATCTTAATTGGCACTAACCTTAAATAAGGTAAATAAATAAAATTGTGCTATTTAGTCCAGTAAAAAGTTAAATGAAACCATGATCTGACCAGCTTTGGCGCAATGAGTAAAAATGTGTTCATTAATACTTAAATAATGATATTATAAAAGAAATTTTGATTTAAATTTAGGGGAAAGGGATGAAAAAAATAAAAAAAGGGTTGAAAAATGCCTTTTTTTTAAATAACTAAATAACGGTAGGAAAAAGAAAAAACAGTTTCAAGTAAAAGTAGTAGAGAAAAAAATTTTACATAAAAAAGTTCCACTTCATTTTTAGGGTTCCGTACCCAAAGGGTACGAACGGGACCCTATTACTAAGCCTACGCTGTCCGTCCGTCCATCCGTCCGTCCGTCCGTCCGTCCGTCCGTCCGTCTGTTAGCGGGCTGTATCTCGTAAACCGTAATAGATAGACACATGAAATTTTCACATATTATGTATTTCTATTGCCGCTATAACAGCAAATAATAAAAATTAAATTAAATTAAAAAAATTAAATTAAAATATTTCCATGGGCACATGGAAATATTTTTATTTAATTTTTTTTTAACGGAACCCTAAAAGAGCGAGGCCCGACTCGCACTTGGCCGATTTTTTTTTGTTATCTGCTTTAGTTTAGCTGCAAAAAATAAAAATTAAATTTGCTTTGTAATTTATTATAAAGATGTATAAAGGCGGGAAACATAGTGCCTATCTCAATTAATTAAGCTTTGAATAACGGTAGTACAGTCAAATTAACTAGTGGTTCGCCCCGAACTGAGACCTCGCGGTAACGGTATCCCATGATTATTCATTCAATCGATACATGATAACCAAAACTGACATTATTATTATGCCCGTTTTCACCAAACATACCTAATCATCCCCTAAGTAGGAGTCTCTTAACGTAGGTAGCTCCTAAATACAATCCTAAGTCCTAACATCCGTCCCAATATCCTTTTAGGTGTCCCGTACAGGATCGTGATAAATAAGTTGACAGAAAACATCAATCACCTAACTTATAGGTAGCCCGTAAAGGTTAGGGAACGTTAGTGAAAACATTGAATTATTATGTAGGTACTAACGAGTGAAACCGGGTTACGGGCATCTGTACAAATCGTCATCTATCGACGCGAATAGAAAATATACAATATTTAACTAAAATTTAACTAAAAAATAATTTTAATTGAATAATATGGTACAAAAAAAATTACAATACAATTATTGTATTATAATAAGTAACTAAATAATAATGGTCGACGCAAAACTGTTTTTGGGATAGGTCGTTAGTCGTAACTCGTAGTTCCATGGGAATAGTTACTGACTGCGCCATCTATTAGCATTATTGTGAAGCTATGTTGATGCTATATGAATTACTGATGTACATTAAAAATTAAATAATCTCGTTTCTTTATAATATTCATATAATTTTAGTATTTGTTGTTCAAGTACAGGATATAAGTGACCTAAAAACATAAAATCAGTTTGAAAATCCATAGCGGATTTTCCTAGAGAGCGTCTTCAAGCGAGCGTATAAAATCGCCACTTTGAAAGCCCCCCATTTCGTCAATTTTAAGGGAAAAATTAAAAAAAAATATTTTTGTACTCAGTTCAAAATTATCTTTAAAATGATACGTAACAATTTTATGTAACGCGATATTTTTTTTTTACTTCGCATTCGCTTCTATGAGAGCCCCCCTGAAATAAAGATTTTTATAACTTTTTAAGCCATTTTCGGCTGGAGGCCATCGGTTTACATATTATATCTAAATTTGAAGTAATTACGTTCAGTAATTCAAAAGTTATAAGGCTCTGACAGACGGACGGACGGACGGACGGACAAGTGCAAATCGCTCTAGTTAACTCAGAGACCTCGCTTCGCTCGGTCAATAAGGTATTTTTAGGGTTCCGTACCCAAAGAGTACCAACGGGACCCTATTACTAAGCCTACGCTGTCCGTCCGTCCGTCCGTCCGTCCGTCTGTCAGCGGGCTGTATCTCGGTAACCGTAATAGGTAGACAGTTGAAATTTTCACAGATTGTGTATTTCTATTGCCGCTACAACAGCAAATAATAAAAATTAAATTAAATTAAAAAAATTAAATAAAATATTTCCATGGGTACATGGAAATATTTTTATGTATTTTTTTTTAACGGAACCCTAAAAGAGCGAGGCCCGACTCGCACTTGGCCGATTTTTTTGAAATAGAAGATACTTCCGAACATCATCCAACAGTTTTCAAAATCGGTCATCGTAGCTATTAAAACACTAACCTGCGTGATGTCAGATTTCAGATTGAAACTTTTTCGCTTTCTATATTAAAAAGTTAGACTTTAGACTGTTTGACTTTAATTTGTTTTTAACCAATTTAAAAAAAGGAGGAGGTTCTCAATTCGTCGGAATCCTTTTTTTTGTGTATGTTCACCGATTACTCGAAGACACCTGAACCGATTTGCAAAATTCTTTTTTTTGTTTCAAAGGGTATACTTCCCAGGTGGTCCCATTTAAATTTTATCGAAATCGGTCGAGCGCTTTTTACAATAACAACAATAAATTATATACTTTGTAGTGGCGCGGGCGTCTGAAGTCGGTTTTTTAAAAAGCATTTTTTAGTAATTATAGATTATAGCGGCAGTGATCGGCCTAATTTTAGGCCTATATTTTACACACTTCTACTTAGAAGTGTGTACAATATAGGCCTAAAATTATACGCATAATATTGTGACTGGCAACTACGGAACCCTACACTGCGCGTGGCCCGACACGCAATTGGCCATTTATTATACTTTACAAATAAAACTACAAACATACTAGTTTCCAGAGTTACAAACAGAATTCGATAACATAATCAAATAAGAATCAAACTTCATTTGTGTGGGGCTCGCTCGCTGAGTCTTCTATTGCAAACTTCAAAAATCTAGATACTCTGATACAAAAATATGATTGAGTTGCACAGCACAAAACCTGACAATAGTTTGATGAAACGCATGACTTTTGTATACTTAGTTTTAAGCATGGACACGTCTCATATACTTAAAGTATTTTGATATGGTATGAAATTCGTATTTTGTCATACCTCCGTATTTTTCAGGTATTTTTCTATCCGTAGTCAACCCAAGTCAACTGACTTGGGTTGACTACGGATCGAATTTTATATTACGGCTCATGCGTACTGCAAATTCACACTGCTGTGATTTTTAATTTCGTACAACTTGGCAAAAAAGTGTAGAAACTGAACTAATTGTTCTCTTTATTTTATATTACGCCTCCTGCGTACTGCAAATTCACACTGATGTGATTTTTAATTTCGCACAACTTGGCAAAAAAGTGTAGAAACTGAACTAATTGTTCTCTTTATTGACAGCACTATTATGTTGTCAAGTTTCATCGCCGAAGTGTTTTTTTATTCGATGACAAGCTAGTCCTTGACTGCGATCTCACCTGATGGTAAGTGACGATGCAGTCTAAGATGGTAGCGGGCTAACTTCGAAGGGGTATGGCAGTGAATATTCAACCCATACCCCTAATTGGTTTCTACACGCCATCGTGCCGGAACGCTAAATCGCTTGGCGGCACGTCTTTGACAGTAGGGTGGTAACTAGCCACGGCCAAAGCCTCCCGCCAGACCAGACCAGAGACAATTCAGAAATTATAAATTCCAAAATTGACCCCGCCGGGAATCGAACCCGAGACCTCCCAGTTATAAGACAACACAGCTCACCACTGAGCCAGGGAGGTCGTCAAATGTTATGTCAATGTTATGTTTTGAAATTCGTCAATATTTATTTGAATTCGTAAATACATACGTACGTATTAGTCTAATCAACAAGTTCAAAAACGTGAAAAATAGAGATAAAGGTCCTAAAAATATGAGCGATGGCTCATTCGAGTCGGAATCACCTCTAGAAAAATGTTTTTGAAGGATTTTGGTGCAGGTAAAAAATTGCAATTGTTATTAACAAAATAAGATGAAAAAAAATGATTTAATAAAAAATTGGTTTAATGTAGTATACTGTATAAAGTCAAAATGTCATAATAAAAAATATGTTATAATAAAAAAAAAAAAATGATATTTCGTTTTTAGGGTTCCGTACCCAAAGGGTACCAACGGGACCCTATTACTAAGCCTACGCTGTCCGTCCGTCCGTCCGTCCGTCCGTCCGTCCGTCCGTCCGTCCGTCCGTCCGTCTGTCAGCGGGCTGTATCTCGTAAACCTTAATAGATAAACAGATGAAATTTTCACATATTATGTATTTCTATTGCCGCTATAACAACAAATAATAAAAATTAAATTAAATTAAAAAAATTAAATTAAAATGTTTCCATGGGTACATGAAAATATTTTAATTTAATTTTTTTAACGGAACCCTAAAAGAGCGAGGCCCGACTCGCACTTGGCCGATTTTTTGTTAATAACTCGAAAAATATTGACATTTAAGCAATTTTGAAAAAAGCTCGTTAAGAGGAGGAAATTTCCAATAAAAAAGTCCCAAGTCCCGGGATTCTATCTCCATTATTTATAATTTTAATTTGACGTTGAAAATAGGGCTCCGCGCGGCTGTTACAGCATGCGCGCGCCCCCGCTAAAGAGAGTTCAGCAATAAAAATATTTTTTTTATAACATAAGATGTGATTTTTTAAAATTTGAAAAACTTCTAGTATCTTCTTAACACTTGAAAGAATCGAGCCCTGGAGAAACAAAAGTTTAACCACCATTTTTCAAAATGTTATTCAATTGTTAACTAACAAATTATTTCCCAATCTCCATTGTCATAAACAATGGGATGAAAGGTATAAATAATTGGCCTATATTTTTGTATCAGAGTATCTAGATTTTTGAAGTTTGCAATAGAAGACTCAGCGAGCGAATTGAGAACCTCCTCTTTTTTTAAAATTGGTTAAAAACAAATTAAAGTCAAACAGTCTAAAGTCTAACTTTTTAATTCAAACAGTCTAAAGTCTAACTTTTTAATATAGAAAGCGAAAAAGTTTCAATCTGAAATCTGACATCACGCAGGTTAGAGTTTTAATAGCTACGATGACCGATTTTGAAAACTGTTGGATAATGTTCGGAAGTATCTTCTATTTCGAAAAAATACCTTATTAATTTGACTGTACTACCGTTATTCAAAACTTAATTAATTGAGATAGGCACTATGTTTCCCGCCTTTATACATCTTTATAATTAATTACAAAGCAAATTTAATTTTTATTTTTTGCAGCTAAACTAAAGCTGATAACAAAAAAATGAAAAGGAACTTTTTTGTGTAGAATTTTTTTCTCTACAACTTTTACTTGAAACTTTTTTTTCTATTTCCTACCGTTATTAAGTTATTTAAAAAAAAAGGCATTTTTCAACCCCTTTTTTATTTTTTTCATCCCTTTCCCCTAAATTTAAATCAAAATTTCTTTCATAATATCTTTATTTAAGTATTAATGAACACATTTTTACTCATTGCGCCAAAACTGGTCAGATCATGGTTTCATTTAACTTTTTACTGGACTATAATATCTCGTAAACAGTAATACATAGTTGAAATTTTCACAGTGTGTATTTTTATTTCCGCTATAACAACAAATAATAAAAATAAAATTAAATTAAAAAATAAAGGGGGCTCCCATGCATGGAAAAGCTTCAAAAATGAAGAAATAGGGGCCTTCAAAGTTGTGACCAAAACAAACGAGCATTCTTTCCCCATATCCTAATTTAAACATCATCATAATTTCATCATTAGCAACCCATCAACGGCTCACTACTGAGCGCAGGTCTCCTCTCAGAGAAGGGTTATAGGCCATAGTCTACCACGCCGGCCCAATGCGAATTGGTGGACTTCACACACCTTCGAGAACATTATGAAGAACTCTCAGATGTGCAGGTTTCCTCACGATGTTTTCCTTCACCGTTGAAGCAAGTGATAGTTAATTGCTTAAAAGCACTTGACTTCGAAAAGTCAGAGGTGCGTACCCGGGATCGAACCTGCGACCCCCCCGAATAGGAGACCACAGTCCTAACCACTAGGCTAACACTGCTTCCTAATTTAATACTAACTCAGAACTAAGTTATCTAAATGTGTATCTAGTTTTAAAAAAGTGATTTGGTCATATTATGTACGGAACCCTAAAAGAGCGAGGACTGACTCGCACTTGGCCGATTTTTTGTTTATTACCTAAATAAATATTTTTGATAAAACAGGGTTGGCACCTTTTGGGTACGAAACCCTAAAAACTATCAAAGAATACAATGATTTTAAAAGACCTATTAAAAATAATTAAGGTAAGAATAACAACAAAAAGAATTAATTACCTCGAACTTATAAACTACTTGCAAGCTCGTTATGGTACATTGCGCCTACTAGGTGAAGCTAAAGCAATGGAGACTCTTAACACCTGCACGTGACATCAATCTCAGTGAGGCCCAAAGATACTAGGTAGGATAACATAAAACACTGTTCCCTCTGCACGTTTATTTTATCGTCGATATATTTCGAGGTACTCTCATGTACTTGCTGAGTTCTCGAGCAAGTACCGAGCGTAGCCGCTAGATGGCGGTGACGTTGAAATAAGTCTAGGTTGGCTCCGTTTCTCAAGGTTATTTCACGCATCTTAAAGCCTTAACCCAGGAATAAATTTATAATTTTGACAGAAGCTTTATACGAAATCTGTCAAAGCAGCAGCTAACTCTGGCTTAAAAGGATAACCCGCCATTTCTGCAAGCGGGCCTCACTATCACTCAACCTTGGAATTGAGACAGTGTCACTAAAAAACAAAAACAAAAAGATATGTGTCAAAAATACAATTTCTCGCTAACAAAAAATAAGACGCAAACATCGCTAGACGCCGTGTCATTCATCGTACGTCGCGGAATCCGGAAGTTTGCCTAATTATGTTGAACCTCGACTTCATCTGTGTTATTTGATCATGATCATCATCAACTCATCAACGGCGCAGAAATGAGCTGCAGGTCTCTTCTCAGTGAAAGGTTATAAAGCCATATTCCATCACGCTGGCCCAATGCGAATTGACGCGATGCGTCATCACTTACCATTAGGTGAGACCGCAGTCAGTGTCTATCTTGTCATTGGATAACAAGTGTAAATTAAAAAGAACACCCCCGAAATGTGAATTTATGGCCGGACTATGTACGATATACCCGACTTCCTGTTACCCTGTTTTCTGCTCCATCATCAGATCCTCCTCCTCGATCCTCGATCATTATCCATCTAACAACTATTCATTGAGATCATTCTAATGAGCCCAAACACACTATAACTGCTGTAAGTTGCTGAGGTGTTGGGATCCCGCAGACTACTTCATATGCCAGCATTAGTTCAAGGCAACCCATGCCTGCAGCAGTGATAGCCTAGTGGTTAGGACTGTGTCTCCTATTCGAAGGGTCACAGGTTCAATCCCGGGTGCAAAACCTCTGACTTTTCGGAGTCAAGTGCGTTTAAGCAATTAAATATCACTTGCTTCAACGGTGAAGGAAAACATCGTGAGGAAACCTGCACATCTGAGAGTTCTTCATAATGTGCTTGAAGGTGTGTGAAGTCCGCCAATTCGCATTGGGCCAGCGTGGTGGACTATGGCCTGAAACCCTTCTCTGAGAGGAGACCTGCGCTCAGTAGTGAGCCGTTGATGGGTTGCTGATGATGATGATGAACCCATGCCTTGGAAATAATCCAAAGTAACAGTACACGAAATTTCAAATAAATCGCACCTGTGAAAGTTTGTAAAACCCTGAAATTAGCTGATGATCTTGAAACGCCTGAACAGATCTTCATAAATTAGATCCATCCATCCATAAAAATAGCTTAGATCCATCTCGATCACGTCAGCTTTCAAACGGAAAAAACCGCATCAAAATCAGAACATTCGTTGGGGAGCTACAAGGGAACAGACAGACACATCAAACTTATAACATCCCTCTTTTTTTTGACGGGGGTTATAAAAACACCGTTAGAGTATTGCAGCGTGTAAACGGTGTACATTCGCACGACGCAGCACACTTGTTGAAATGAATTCATTCGCCGCGAGACGTTAATCAATCTCCATGGATTCCACGAACCGGCCCGCGACGAAAGAGGCATGATTTAGCACTACCTTATTAGAATATATTGGTGATAGGGTTGCCATCTGTATCTCATCTACTGGCTGATGTTTAGACAGTAGATAGACAAGCGTAATTTTTTTTTATTCGATGACAAGATAGTCCTTGACTGCGATCTCACCTGATGGTAAGTGATGATGCAGTCTAAGATGGTAGCGGACTAACTTGAAAGGGGTATGGCAGTGAAAATTCAACCCATACCCCTGATCGGTTTCTATACGCTATCGTGCCGGAACGCTAAATCGCTTGGCGGCACGTCTTTGACGGTAGGGTGGTAACTAGCCACGGCCAACGAAAGCCTCCCACCAGACCAGACCAGAGACAATTCAGAAATTATAAATTCCCAAATTGACCCCGCCGGGAATCGAACCCGAGACCTCCCAGTTATAAGACCACAGATACACCACTGCGCCAGGGAGGTCGTCAAAATTTAAAATTTAAAACACCCCCGACATGTGAATCTATGGCCGGACTATGTATGAATCTGGTTGCAGCATCAGGTCGAAGTTATCAATTAATTGTCATTTAACGATTATACTGGCACACGTGAAGCACTTAATCGAGTAATCATACGCCAAAAATGCCTTACATCGTGTTTTTAGGGACATAATCCAAACACACGTTTATTAAATTTTCATTTGTCTGTTTGTGCGGGCTAATCCGTTCCGACTTCCGAAGAACTTCCGATTTCAACGGCAATTTCACAGGCAGGTAGAGGATTTTAAAAAATCCATAAGATAGGATGTGGGCATCCGCTAGTATTTTAGGTTTATATCCTGCAAAAAGTTTCTTATATTCTTCAAACTCTCTATTCTGTGTCATTTCCGACCTCTACTCAAAATGTATCGCCAACCAACCACTAGGTAGGTAGGTACGTCGCTTTTTTGGCAAAATTTGGCAACCCTAAACAACAGATAGGTCGTAGAAAGTGACTGTACATTTCACATGAGTATTAATAGAAGGCTCGCAAAGTTTCAACTATAAATACTAGAGGTGGACTAGTTTTTTTTTAATTTGCCGACAAAGGAGTCAGCTGGTTACTTTGTGGTTGATCTAGTAAAAATTATTCTGTCAATTCCATTTTATCACTAAAGAAAGGCAAGGCTTTCTAAAATCCTACTAATATTATAAATATGAAAGTTTGTGAGGATAGATAAAAAAATGTATATGAATGTATGGATGGTTTGATGGATGGGTGGATGTTTGTTACTACTTCACGCCACAACGAATGAACCAATTTGGCTGAAACTTGGAACGCAGATAGCTCATGAGGCTACATGTCATCCCGGAAAATTAAAGAGTACCAGCGAGAATCAAAAAACCTTAATCCACGCGAACGAAGTGGACGTCATCTAGCTAAAAACACTGATATAAATGTATTACCTAATAAAAATACCAGTATATATAGACCGTAGTATGTATAAGTTAAAAAACAAACAATTTAAATGAATGCGACAGCTTTTAGGCTGTTCACACTTTTATATCCGTTCGGGGTTGAGTTTCACAAAATCCCCTATTAGTGGTTACACACACCAATAACTGAAGTCCTTAATACGAGAATATCAGGTTTTTGGGTCAAGCGAGTGTGCTCGTAGCCCGTAGGGTACGGTGACACAACATAGGGAGGGTAGCTCTTTCTTTCGAGGCACAGTTCTTTGATGTGAAAAATACTATTGGTGTTGGCTGATGGCGCTTGAGTAGTATGTATGCATGTAGTATGAAACAGTGTTATTTACTATTGTACACGTAACCTGTGTATTACTCAAAAGAAATAATTTTAACAATAAAATATGTCTGATAGTGATAGTTTAGAAAGAGTGTGCATTTATGTGTGTACTAAGCTCGATATTACCTGTACAAAATAATTTCAACGGCTCACAATTTTTTAATTTTTTTTTTATCTACCACTGGTTCGGAATGCCGTTCCCACCGAGAAGAAACAGTAAGAAACTCTACGGTTGATATATTTCAAAAAAGAAATTTTAATATAGAACGCCACGCCTATGCCCACTTCTTCCAGGCATAGTTGAGGAAGAATGAGGCTATTTGGATGTTTCATTTGCTTGTCGTGTAAATCACCTTTTTTGATTAAGAAACTTGACTTATTACAAGAGCAGCAAGCAAGCCTACTTGCAATAATTTAACAAGTGTAAATAAGTTTTTTATTGAATCACTAGCTGATGCCCGCGACTTCGTCTGCGTGGATTTAGTTCATAACATCCCGCGGGAAATCTTTGTCACCCTCCAGGTTCTCAACTATACCTATCCAATAAATCACATCAATCCGTAGCTTTGTAGCAGGAAACATTTGATCGTCTTGCTCGCGGCATTGTTAATGATGATTCAAAGAGAAAACATATTACTGATGATATAATCAATTACGTTTAGCTATCATTTTTATAATTGTCAATTTTTTACCATACTTAACTAAAAACAAAATTACGTTTAGCTGTTATTTACGTTTTGTTATTCCACTGTCATTTGCGTTTTGTTATTCCATGTCAGATGCGTTTTTGTTATACCACGTTTTATAGAGACTTGACGGAAACGCAGTCGAACGGGATAAAAAGTATCCTATGTCCGTCTCCTGGTTCTAAGCTACCTCTCCACCAATTTTCAGTCAAATCGGTTCATCCGTTCTTGAGTTATAAATAGTGTAACTAACACCACTTTCTTTTATATATACAGTGTGTCCGGACACGAACTAGCGATATTTTAAACACTTATGTAACAACTAATTTTAAGTACAAATACACTCTAAACTTGGGCCCAATCCACTTCCCCTCTATGTAGCAGCCATTTTGTTTTTTTGCTGAAATATTCTCTAAGCATGTACAAAAAAAATCATATCTCTCAAAGTTTTGGTCTTACTGAGGTAAAAATGGGCTTATTCGAAGCGCAACAATATTGTCCTACCGTCTACATTACAAAATAAAGTGTTCACTTTTCCATAACCTTTGAAAAAAATATGAAACCCGAAAAAAATTATCGTAAAATCATGCAAATCAACAAATTATTGTAAATAACTGCAAAAACATCCCCGACAACCCTTTTTATTTTTTTACTAAATCAAGAGATTTTGAGCTAAGCTATAATACAACATTTAATTTATAACTGTATGTCTAATACTTTCAGAGTTATTGTTGTTTGAACATAGCGCATACGCAAGCACAAAAGGCCTTTGTCGGAACCCTAAACAGGAAATCATTAAAAACACATAACATTCATGCGTATGCGCTATGTTCCAACAACAATAACTCTGAAAGTATTAGACATACAGTTATAAATTAAATGTTGTATTATAGCTTAGCTCAAAATCTCTTGATTTAGTAAAAAAATAAAAAGGGTTGTCGGGGGTGTTTTTGCAGTTATTTACAATAATTTGTTGATTTGCATGATTTTACGATAATTTTTTTCGGGTTTCATATTTTTTTCAAAGGTTATGGAAAAGTGAACACTTTGTTTTGTAATGTAGACGGTAGGACAATATTGTTGCGCTTCGAATAAGCCCATTTTTACCTCAGTAAGACCAAAACTTTGAGAGATATGATTTTTTTTGTACATGCTTAGAGAATATTTCAGCAAAAAAACAAAATGGCTGCCACATAGAGGGGAAGTGGATTGGGCCCAAGTTTAGAGTGTATTTGTACTTAAAATTAGTCGTTATATAAGTGTTTAAAATATCGCTAGTTCGTGTCCGGACACACTGTATAGATTTCAATATCATCAAGTTTGCAAAATCATACTAATATTATAAATGCGAAAGTGTGTTTGTTGGTTTGTCCTTCAATCACGCCGCAACTGAGTTACGGATCGATGAGATTCTTTGCATGGGTATAGTTGAGGACCTAGAGAGTGACATAGGATACTTTTTATTCCGGAAAATCAAAGAGTTCCCGAGGGATTTTAAAAACAAACGTTCCGAAATAGGCAAGACCGTGACGAGTGCCTCTACCTAATAGATCAATTAATTCACCTACGTATAGATCAAATAATTTTATTATAGATGTGTATCAAACAAATCACATTGAGCCAGATAGGTGTACACAAAAAAACATATGGCATAGAACCGGACATAAAAAGTAATTATTCGAGTCAGTTGACCAGGCGGTGCCAAAGTGAGCTGATAAGAATGTGATGGGCAGTTTTTCTATCGTTTCGCTAACGGTCCACATCTGATAGCCATCAGTTGTAAGAACAAAGCAATGAGATATCATGTCCGATTTTACAGAGTAAGAAGGTTGTAGAGACATCAGCGGTGGGATTGTCTAAAAACCGGCCAAGTGCGTGTCGGGCCACGCGCAGTGTAGGGTTCCGTAGTTACGAGTCACAAAAATTATTGATGACCTAGGATAGTGCTTTTATTTTATTTATGAACTTACACTACTTCTAATAGCTAACCGTCACTCACTCTACTGTCAAAGATGTGACGCTCAATAGATAAAACGTTCCGGCATGCTAGCGTGTAGACACCTATTAGGGTATGGGTTAAACTAACACTGCCCTACCAAGCTAGCCCGCTACAATCTTAGACTGCAACGTCAGTTACCATTAGGTCGCATCTATAGGACATTGCTCAAATTCGTAAAACACATTGATATTAAAATTAAAGAGAAATATCATTAATTTCACTAGGACACGCCACTTTTCCGCTCTACTGAACCACGCACCTCTTAGTTGCAAGCGATAAGAAAAAGATTTACGTGTCCCGGGTCAATCTCAAATAAATAACAAGTAAACACAATTATTTCTGAATGAATATTTTAATGAGCGAATGCATATATATCGGTTTCAGATTATTACGGGTTCATCAAAATAACCTATATACCTACTTTGTGCAAAATTAATATAAACAAAGCCTCTGAGTGCTCACGACCTGTGCTTATCGAATAAGAATGGATCCGGTTCGCAACTTTGATTAGTCCAGCTTTGATTTTCGGGGTTCCACGAATTTGGGCCTAGACCGATCTAAGACAATGAGGCTGATGTGTTATTTTTTGCGAGCAAGCCTACGGGACCTCCGAGGAGTATATTAGACACTACGTTTTACTAACTGTTTAATATTATAATTTAATATAAAAAAATCTTTTTAAAAACCGCCTTCAAACGCGCCACTACAAAGTAGGTATATAATTTATTGTTGATTATTGAAAAACCGCTCGACCAATTTCGATAAAATTTAAATGGAACCACCTGGGAAGTATAATCCTTTCAAACAAAAAAAAGTATATTCCAATAATAGATCGGTTCAGGCGTCTTCGAGTTATCGGTGAACATACATAAAAATAGATTCTGACAAATTGAGACATCCTCCTTTTTTCAAGTCGGTTAAAAATTAAAAAAAAGAAAATAAAATTACGAACTTGTTAGTTTCCGAACGCAACGCTTGCCTATGTCATCCAAGATGATATCCAGAGTCTAATGATGTAGCTACGAAAAGCTTGCATTTAAAAATAATTTTTTTAATTTACACTTGTTCTTTAATGTATTTACATGTATGTAAACCACGGGCGGGCAAAGTAGCATTTTTTCACCGATATATTATAATAATTGATTGCCGAAATTAATTAGTATGCACGCTGGACATTCTTATCTGCTTAAAAAGTTGATAACCTAGCGGTTACCCACCTCTGTTGCCAGCGGATGTCATATAGACAACGCACACATTTAAGATTTTCCGTAAGTAAATACTTTGTAAATGTTAAAACATATAACAATTGAATTTCAGTGAAAATTCTTACTGAGTTTTAACAACTTTTAGTTTATTTACAATACATATTTACATTTAAAAACTATAAACGAAAAAGCTGAAGCCCGCTACTTCGTCCGCGTGGATTTGCTTTTTAAAATGCCTCGGGAACTCTTTGATTTTCCGGGGTAAAAGTAGCCTAGATGTCACTCTCCAGGTCCTCTACTATAGCCATGCAAAAAATCACGTGGATCCGTAGCTCTGTTGCGGCGTGATTGAATGACAAACCAACAAACAAACACACTTTCGCATTTATAATATTAATATGATAAAGAACGATAATGTTTCATAATTTTAAATCTAATTTATTTTTATTAATAGACAGACCAATTATATTTCTAGGAGGAGGAGGATTTTCAGGTGTCATGTTTTGACATTTGACAATTGACTTGCAAATCGCAATATTATAGTCTGTTCCAAGTCGCAAGTGTATAGTGGCTCTAAACAACTATACCTAATAGTAGATAATATACCTACAAGCAATCTATAGGCATTAACATTTAAGTGCTCTAAAGTTTTTTGTTAGTGTTATTTAAAATCTAGATTTTAATTTAAGGCCTCAATAGGTAGTAAGCTCTGTAAAAAGGGGTCAAGAATCAAGATATAGTGAAAGTGACACTAGCCGGATGTTTTGTTGTTTGATAAGAAATCTTTATATTACTTAATAGGTATCTATTAAGTAATATAAAGATTTCTTATTTATAGACAGCAATTAATTATTAGAAAATAAAAACCGAAATGCGATATAAATTATAAAGGTAGGTCAATCAATGTCAAATCAAATTAAAATCAATAATTACAAGTCTGAAATGAATTTACCGTATTGCAATCGGACTAACTTTTATGTCTTAGGGTTAGTGATTGTACAAGTAGTAATTTTACGAGTTAATGATTTTTACTATTTGAAATTTTAGACTAAAATTAGTTCAAAATAAAGACTCATTAATTACTTATTTTAAGATGTTACACAACTGATTTCAAGGCTCTTACATTCTGTATTTTACTATTAAAAATATGCCATAGAGCAAAAAGAAAATGATATCAAGCTTCGTTAAAAATACTATTTTCAAATCGCGCAGAACTCCAACTTCATTTCATACTAACTATCACAGATAAGAGGTGGGCTGCATCGCAGCTTATTGACAGATATTATATAAGGCTCTATTTGCTAATGAATAGAACCTAATTTGCTTAAGCGTAGTTTTAATTGTGAGAGCTTTTAAACTTTAATAAAACGAAATGTCCTCTATATCTTCCGGTGTCTTTAGCCGACTCTTCCTATCTAGCACTTATATATTATACTATAGCATCATCTAACGTGTAGTGGTGAGTGCTGAGGACTTAAAAATAGGAGGCTCCGGTTTCGATTCCCGAGAGGGGCATTAGGAACATACTCCGTGGGAAGGAGTAGGAAGTAGGAATATACTAGTGGTAGACTCATTGACGATTCAAAAGTACTTGTAAAAGTTTATTTGAATAAAAAACATTTCTATTCTATTCTATTCTATACAATTTCTGAATTGTCTCTGGTCTGACACTTTGGCCGGAGCTTGCCGCCCTAACGCTTGCACGCTATCATTTGTATCGTCAATTACAATAATGAGATCACACTCAAGAAAAAACTAAAAAATGCGTGAGTGTCGTGGAACACGTGGTATTTTAATAATAAAAATAAAAAAATTAGGGAAAAATTGCACATGTAGAAATTATTTAAAATAAAATTGAAAATAGAAAATTCAGTCTGTCGAGCTGGGATTCGAACCATCGACCTTTATGCGACTGTAGAAACCACAAGGCTACGGAGATCTAATATTGTAGTGTGAAAATGTTGAACACAATGCCAAATTCACATTCAAAAAAGTGTCGGTTCAATTTAGTCTTAACTTTTTTCGTCTAGCCCCCCTTTCGCATCGCGCGATAAGGAACTACGTTCCAAAAATAACAATGTCTAAAATAAGTATGGGCAAGTGTTGTAACTATGGACGCTTGTACCTGTGGACACAATCGATTCCTTCGAAACTAGCAACCCTAAAATTCTGATTTAAACGCGACCGTAAAGCTTTGTCTATGGTTGACAATTCACGTTCAAATTAGAATTTAAGGGGTTGCTAGTTTCGTCGGAATCGATTGTGTCCACAGGTACAAGCGTCCATAGGTACATCACTTGCCCCTACTTAAAAAAATCTAAAAAATAAAAATAAATAAAAAAAATCTTAAAGATAATCGGCGATTAAAATATCTTTGTTGTACTTTCTTTAGAATTTTCTCTAAGAAACCCAATTTCAAGTTAAATAGCGTTTACAAAGAGAGCCGCCGGTATCGCTTTACCAGGGAAGGAAATATTATAGCATGCACAAGCAAGTAGGTACTGTGTATTATCATATTATGTAAATTCTTAGTATTCATATGGAAGTATGTACATTGTACGAATTCGGTGAAATGTAAAGATATTTTTAATTTATGGTGTATTTGACGACCACTGCAGTGCAACGGTGCGATTACTTGGATTCGAATCCCATTCCCAGATGATACCATTTTAATACAGCGATAATTTTTTTACTTTTTATTGTAACTTTCTTGAAAATAACTAAAGGGAATTATTTAATTCATTTATAATTGATATTGTAACAGATTGTTTTGAAAATCTGAGCAACTGCTGAGTTTGTAGCCAACTCTTCTCTAACCAAAAAAAAAAAAAAATTCAAAATTATTTATTTCACGTAGGCCAACCTGTGGCTCTTATGACACGTCATGAGTCTACCACCGGTTCGGAAAGCGGATTCTGCTGAGAAGAGCCGCCAAGAAACTCAGCAGTTGTATAATCAGCAGTCATAATAATCATTTTACAATATTATTAGGCAGCTATTAGCAATGTGGGCAGCCGGATGCCAAGCCGATTTAACCTATTGCAACTTTGTTAGAATAGAATAAAATATAATATTTCCACAATGAGTGGAAGTTCCAAAAAAGCGTAGGTACTACAATTCAATTCAAGTTAAGACGGGCAGACAGAAAGTAGCCCCATTCCCGCCGGTGGGACCCGTTCACAAGCATGACGCTTAGAGCTAAAAACCTGGAATTGAGCAAAAAATTATACAACGATGACATTGCTACATGACACCATACAGAATTTTTAAACGAATGGATGGAAATAACTAGTGGTTCGCCCCGAACTGAGACCTCGCGGTAACGGTTTCCCATAATTACTTATTCATTCAATCGATACATGACGACCAAATTTGACATTATTATTATGCCCGTCTTCACCAACCATACCTAAATTATCCCCTAGAAGTCTCTTTACGTAGGTAGCTTCTAAATACAATCCTAACATCATAATGTCATTTTCACCTTTAGTTGTCTGTTGTCCCGTACAGGTTCGTAATAACAAAGTTGACAGAAAGCGTCACCTAACTTAACATAGGTAGCTCGTAAATGTTAGGGAACGGTAGTGAAATCAGGCATCAATAGATACCTACTTAGGTATAGTTTTTTGGAACATTCAAATTAAATTATTTGTTCACAGCGTCATCTATCGACACGGTCAGAAAACATGCTAAAACAACCGCGACGTGAAGTTTTATTGATGTTTGATATTTAACTAAATATGTAATAATTTCAATTGAATAATATGTTATAATATTATGTATTATATTAGTACTTGTCATACAAAATAATAATAGTTTACGTGAAGCTGGGTTTGCAATATGAGATAAGAGCGGCATCTATTGACATCATTGTGAAGTTCTGTTAAAAATACTGCAGCTCATTAAAAATTAAATAATTTAGTTTCCTTATTATATTTATCTCATTTTAGTAATTGTTGTTCAAGTACATGATATAACGAAAATAATTCAAAAGTTTCAAGCTCGGCCGCACCGCCAACCGCTTAAGACTTCAGAGGTCAAATATTATCTCCACTTTGAAAGCCCCACATTTCGTCAATGTTAGGGAAAAAATTAAAAAAAAAATACTTTTGTACTCTGTTCCAAATTATGTTTAAAAGGATATACCGCAACCCTATGTAACGCTATAAAAATATTTTACTTCGCATTCGCTTCTATGAGAGCCCCCCTGAAATAAAGATTATTATAACTTGTTAAGCCATTTTCGGCTGGAGGCCATCGGTTTACATATTATTTCTAAATTTGAAGTTCAGTAATTCAGAAGTTATAAGGCTCTGACAGACGGACGAACGGACGGACGGACGGACGGACAAGTGCAAATTCACTCAAGTTGATTCAGAGACCTTCGCTTCGCTTGGCCAAAAAAATTTCCGGCTTACTTACTGTCTGCTATCTAGATCTTCTGTCTGTCTATCCGGGACTATCCATCCTAGCTTTCAATTACCATTTGAAAGACTTCACGTGTTTCATTATACTTAATCATCTCATTATAACGATATGAATATTTTTGTTTTAGATGTCGATAGTTCGACTCAGTTACATGGATCCTTCCGTGATAACAAGACCAGTATCGGACTTGTTGGTCTCTTGGAGGGAACTACTCGTAATGTTCGGCAAAATAAACTGACTACGACACTTTTGAATTTTTGTTTCGTGTTGCATAACGGTTTCCTGGTTTGCATAATCTTGGATGCCACGAACTAACGAATATTAAGTTTATAAAAATTCTAATTGAAAAATGAAGCTAGAACTGAGAGAAAATAAATTCTAATTTTCCAAATCACCAAATTAAATAATATTGGAAGTACATGCAAGAGGCCAAATTCAATGGAAACAATTAATCATTGAGGCACCAAACGAAACTCAGACCCACTATTTCAGTTAAGTAATTTAATATGTGTTTAACAAACCGGGCAAATTTGCATTTTTTCACCATTAAGCATTTAATAAATCTCAACACGACAAACTATAAATGCAATTAAAATGCGTTAACATACTGAAATGAATGTTAATAATTAGATTAATTAATTATTCAAATTCGATATAATTTCAATTCCACGCTCAGTATATAACATACCTACTTATGGTTCATATATTTTCTAAGAGTTCATTGCTTCTATCGTAATCTTCTCAAGGTACTTACATGCTTTTTAACTTGCATCATCGATGTCTCGCACTCATAAGTAAGTACAGTTATAATATTTAATCTATGTTACATAGTTAATGAAGCACTGAGGAATTTTGGAAGAGAAGACGTCTTGTGCAAAATTCCTCAGTAGATCGAAAGCAAACTCACTTTAACAATCACGGGATGGGTCAAAAAAGGCTAGAGGTGCGATTGTCTAAAGTTATTCCATTAATCGTAATCGTATTCGATGACATTAGTATCAAAGTAAAATAAATCATAACAGCATTGAATTAGAGCTCAATTTAGTGTATGCATTCTTATACGTTTATAGGTATGTACGATACGCTTCATAACGCTCCATGTTAAATCGGTTGTAGGTACTGAATTTGTGACTTTAAGGCCAACTTGCATCAAACTGTAAATTTTGTAATGCTGTCCTTCTTATGTCAACTCTGAAATAGTATTGTCAAAAAGTGACAGCATTACAAAATTGAATTAAACATGACTAAGCAGTTTGGTGCAAGTCGGCCTAAATCAATACAATCAAGGATTATTTTACTTTGACGTTAATGTCATCGAATACGAATACGATCAATGGAATAACTTTTACAAAATTGGTACCTTAGTCTCGTTGTATGGAACTATCGGTCTAGGCGTTATTAATCTAACTGCCGCACTTAGTGTCATTCATTAAATTATGATTAATTAATCATTGACTTGTGATTAACTGTCGCACTCAGCCGCATGTATTAAATTATATTATTTAATGATTAATTTATTAATTATTTATTAAATCTATTACTGAATTGTCATTAATGTGCGTTAATTTCTGAGAATGAAACTTTTTTAAATCCAAGATAAAGTCGTTAAGTAACGATTAGTATTAGGCAGTAAGGGTGAGATGTGTTAAAATACCTATCCAATATTGACAATTGGCTCCGCGAGGCAAGAAATACAGAAAAAGTGTCAAAGAGTAGTGCCTCAAATAAGTAGGAATGAAAAGATCTCAAAAAATCTAGATTCCACGTTATAAAAGCGATGGGCGCCACAAAGAGAGCATCCTCAGGAAATAATATCTGCAACGAATGATCACAAGAAAGGACGTATTCACAATTATTTCTTGCTTGTCATGGGTTTCCGCGTAGCAATCTATCAACAAAAAATTTACAGTATTTTCGACAAAGCGCTTTGACAATATCATGATTTTATAAGTGTACCTACTAAGTGTATTCATATTTTATTTGCAGCACTTAAGGTTGATTATACGGGTCTGCCCGCGAAATTAAAATTTAATTTGGTTTTTCGCAATTTGTTAACTAATACGACAAAGTAGGCTTAAGGCATTCTAATTGCGCCAATAATGTCAGTATATTCACAGGTTTATATAAAAATCTTTACTTGAAAGTGCCCAGTTTAAGAAATTAGTCAGAATATCGACTAATTTTATTAAATTTGAATTTCGCGGGCAGACCCGTATATATAACCTTAAACTACACGCCTCGCTAGAAGAAGTACCATGGTTCGATTCCTGAAGGGTTAATTACTTGTAATTGGCACAGTTTTCATCTGGTGGGAAGCTTTGGTCTTCTCAAGTAACCAATCTATTCTACCAACCTTCTTATGTGTTATAATTCAAAATCAAAAAGATTAGCCTCCGTAGTTTTAATAATAGATGACATCATAGTCAAGCGCAGTCTAGGGTATAAAAAATACAGGTAGGTACAACGGTTGGAGGAGCAAACGATACCGCAAGAAAAAACTAGTTAAAATTGACAAGTGTTGAATATTAGATGCTGGGTATTTGACCAGTTAATTAATTATATGTATGCGAAGAATTAACAAAAACTAGTTTACATAATATCTAGAATCTGGATGAAAAAGTTTCTAAGCACTTATTAAGACATTATTAGATTAGAAGTCATAAAATGTTCCATGCTTTATAGAGCCTCTAGGGTTGAATCGTTCTGGGTACCAATTTTCTAAAAGTTATTCCATTGATCGTATTCGTATTCGATGACATTAGCGTCAATGTAAAATAATCTTGATTGTATTGATTTACAGTCACAAATTCATTACAACCGATTATAACATCCAGAGCGTTATGGAGCGTATCGCACATGCCTAAACGTATAAGTATGCATACACGAAATTGAGCTCGAATTCAATGGTTTGTTTTACTTTGACGCTAATGTCATCGTATACGAATACGATCAATGGAATAACTTTTAGACAATTGGTACCCTGATGTCATCTCGCCATTAAAGATTTCAATACTGTATATGTGACGATTAATGTAAAATGAAGGTAAAATGATATCTTAATAAAGAGTATATTATGATAGCGCGAGGCGGGCGATGACACAAGTGTACAAGCTACCGCGCAGAGCAGACGTGCGCCACGCGCTCCTAATACATAATGACAAGACAGTGTTTTTATTATACCTTTTACTTACCCCTGTGACATGTGGACGTCACAGTAAAACTATCTCGTATCTATATACTTACTTTCAACTTAGTACAAGCGGAAGCTTACTTAATATCGCTGAAGCTGAAACTGACTAACGCCAGAATTCCGCGCGTTGACGTTGTCTTCGGCATTCCGCCGGCGAAAATATTAATATGTTTATGATTGAAGCGAAATTCCGCCATTCCCCGTTAGCTTTGTTGAATATCCTTAAAAACAAATTGTAACAACTTGCAGGTTCTGCTAGTGCATGCAGAACTTAAACGGTTTTTACTTCACATTAATTAAAATTATAGTAAAATCATTAATTATCAAGTTTACTGCTTTTGCATTGTACCTATTTGAAGCACAAAAAACCGGCCGAATTGAGTATCTCCTCCTTTTTGGAAGTGAGCGACTTCGTTCGCGTGGGTTAATATATTATAAAACCCGAGGGAACTTTGATTTTCCGGGATCAATAGTAGCCTATGTCACTCTCCAGGTTTCTCAACTATACCCATGCAAAAAATCACAATGATCCGTAGTTCTGTTGCAGCGTGATTGAAGGACAAACCAACAAATCATTACACTAATATTATAAATGCGAAAGTGTGTTTGTTTGTTGGTTTGTCCTTCAATCACACTGCACCAGAGCTGCAGAACGACGTGAGGTATAGTTGAGGACCTAGTGACATAGGCTACTTTTTATCTCGAAAATCAAAAAGTTCCCGAAGGATTTCAAAAAGTAAATCCAGGCGGACGAAGTCGCGGGCATCAGATCGTTTATAATCTAACTAAATTGACGTAAACACATCACACCTATTTATCAGCTGTCGGCAAAAACAAACACTCCGTGAACAATCCCACGGCTATAAAACTGACGAATTTAATCACATGATATTTCCCATGCAACAATTATCCAATTTCATTCGGCTAGGATGGCGCTATGCTAGTACGAACAATTTAGAAAAATAAAATATTATATTAGCGGCACGCTATGATGGCCGGTTTGACGTTTGTCCGCTCATGAAGTTCCGTATTAATTGATAACGACTTTGAAGGAAATAATTGTATTACTTTATTGACGATAGTGATGTGCAGAGATTCATAAATTTTATCGAATGTAGTTTTAGGTTTAGGACTCAAAATTTATTTATTAAATTGATTTCTAAAATGTATACAAGTGTAGAAAAATCAGTTTGCACCATTTAAGGGGTGAATGTACTTGTGAATATGAACAATTTTCACTATGTGGACAAACCTCTGAAATCGCAAAAAAATATCAGCTGTTTCATACAAAAGGTAAAATTTTTATTTTTATATGATATATACCACAACTCGGCATTTGGTTTTCTAAATTGAAAATTTTTAAAAATGGAATCTAATACGATCGTCACATAGGATCGCTGGCTAGCACAACTACTACCTCCGGCAAACTCGCGTCAATGCTCAATGCAAAACAAAGCAGTTTCGAATTGACGTTGCTTCGAAAAGTATAAACTGTCAGTGCAATGCGATTGTGATATAGTTTTGACCTGGCTTTGGATTTCAAATATTGATACTGCATTACTGTTGACCCTTGCTCGTTAATTTGGACTCTGTTCAAGCCCTTTGTTGTGGATTTCGTCGATATGACCGAACGTACGCAGAGAACTGTTCTAAATAGTCAGACACGTGAGTTCGTAATACGCCTTCGTAACTATTTCGATCGTGAAGCTCAAAATGGAGGGCCAATTTTACCTATAACGTCAGTGGTTGAACGCGTAGCTGATGCGCTTAATATTGGACAACGAACTGTTAGACGGATAACTAAAAAAAAATATGGCGAGACTGGCACAGAAGAAAATAAACTTCACACACCAAAAAAGAGAAAACGAGCAAAACCAGTCGTAGGCATCGATAGCTTTGATGCCGATGCTATCCGAAGACATGTTTACGGCTACTATTTACAGAAGGAGTATCCAACAAGAAAAAAGTTGGTGCATTCACTGAAGGAAGCTGGATTATTCTTCGGTGGGGAAAGTTCTTTAACGAAGATTTTGAAGACCATTGGATTTCGATACAAAAAATGTAACAAACGCAAAATATTGATGGAAAGATTTGATATAGCGATGGCAAGGTATACTTTTTTACGGCAAGTGAAAGAAATCAAAAATTGGCAAAATGTTGTGTTCTTGGTTGAAACATGGCTTAATGCTAACCATACTGTAGGCCGTTCTTGGAACGATGACACAGCAGCATCTACTTCCAAAGTTCCTGTAGGAAAAGGATCGCGACTTATAATTTGTCACGCCGGAACCATCAACGGGTTTGTCGAAGGTTCTCTCATGGCTTTTGCGTCAAAAACCACTGGAGACTATCATGAAGACATGAATGGAGAAAAGTTTACTGAATGGTTTACCTAAATGTTGTGTAGCCTCCCTGAACCATCTATTATAATTATGGACAACGCCCCATACCACTCGATGCAAATTGACAAGCCACCTGCCCAATCCCAAAAGAAAGCTGATATCGTCGCATGGCTTCGTAAAAATGGCGTAGATGCAAACATGAATATGTTAAAAGCGGAATTAGTACGTCTTTTAAAAGAAAACAAACCAACCAAGATCCGATACGTCATTGACGAAATAGCATTAGAACATGGGCACAGAGTTATACGGTTACCGCCTTACCATTGTGAGTATAATGCGATTGAGTTGGTGTGGGCTCAAATTAAGGGATATGCTGCAAGACACAATACAGAACCCCCATTTACCACAAAAAAAATGCTAAAATTATTAGAAGAAGCTTGTGAACATGTGACTAAAGGAGACTGGGAAAAGGTTGTGAATAGAACTGTTAAATTAATAAGGGAAGATTATGAAAGAGATGTGAAAATAGATAATATTATAGAAAACGAACATATTATAATTATTAATGTAGGTGATGATAGCAGTGACGACAGTGAAAATAGTAGTATGGACGAATCTGATTAATTATGGCCTTTTGTGGCACCTTTTTTGGTATCTTTTGTATTCATATGTTTCTTGTGTGCATATAAAGTATGTATATTCATTTTCATTCAAATATTCAGTTCGTTCAAATAAATTAAATAAACATATACATTTTTGTTTTATTAAACCTATTTAATCAGGTACAAAAACAAAACTTAATTGTTTTTTGTTCGAGAATAAATTGACATTCCACATCACTATTGTAATGTGTCAAACCGGCCATCATAACGTGCCGCTAGTTTAGGTCATACAAAATGATTTATTATTATTGAGGCTTCAATATGAAAACCTGATACAGGTTTTCATATTGAAGCCTCAATAATAACCCAACGGCTAAAGGTACGGATTGAAAACTAAAAGGTCGCAGGTTCGAACTTTACCCATTGCATTATAAGGCTCTGACAGACGGACGGACAAGTGCAAATTCACTCAAGTTGACTCCTGATGCCCGCGACTTCGTCCGCGTGGATTTAGTTTTTAAAATTCCTCGGGTAGTTCTTTCACTTTTAGGGATAAAAAGTAGCCTACGTCACTCTCCGGGTCCTCAACTATACCCATGAAAAAAATCACGTTGATTCGTAGCTCTGTTGCGGCGTGATTGAAGGACAAACCAACAAACAAACAAACTTTTGCATTTATAATATTGGTATGATTATTTTAATAGTGCTCGCGTTTTCAATAGTCAGGCAATAAATCATACTTTAGAGTTTTGACAGCAGTGTAGCAAAAGCCAGTTTACGAGCAGCTAAAAATATTTATTCTGTCCACTTGAAACGGTTGAATGACATGCTTATTTATTTAAATTTCAATGCCATGGCACATAAAGTTGCTGCGCCTCAAATGCATAGCGTCATCCGTTTGGCAGGTTGTGGTGACATAACCATTCATCACAACGCCAAGGTCCGTGTCGATGACCGCGAGATCTGCAACAAATATCAATTCGGCCAGATTTGAATTGAATCACTGCGTTTTTTGTGGCAAATTTTGGAACGAAGTTCCCTATGGCTCGTTGCGGAGGGACCCTAGCCGGCATAAAACGTCCGTAACGTTATGAAAAAAGCGTAAGATTTGGCCTAAAAATCTGATATAATAATGTCAATAAGTTGTGAGCAGCTTGTGTGCGGCTTGTGTGCGGCTGTTAACCTAAAGGTTTGGTGGGTCGAGCCCACCGGGGGCACGCAATTTTATTTTCATTTTTTATTTTATAAAATTATTTTAATTTTAATATTTTATAAAATCGATATTTAGGCTTCCCTGGGGTCATTTTGATTTTTATCAATAAAAAAAATCATGATAAAAAATATATACCCGAATAATTATTTTCTTTATACCTCGAATAGAACTTATATTAGTAGGATTTGTAGGCCAGGAACCCTCGCGGGCGTCTCCAGTACACCCTACCAAAGTTTCATCACAATCTGATCAATTGTTTCGGAACGCATAGAGGACAAACATACAAACATTGATTTTTATTTATAAGGAATTTTATTTGTTTTAATTCTACGCTTAATTTGCAATGTGTAGGTAACATTAAGCTTGATAAGTTTTATAGAAGTGTCATGAATTTTATAGAGGTGTCGTGAAATGTAAAATTATGTTAAAGGGCGTGCCTATGAATTTTTTACGCTTATAACTAACTGCAGGTGTTCGCCGCGATATCATAAATTTAGTTTTTTTCAAAATCTCGTGGGAACAGGTTGCTAGCTAGAGAGAGATAGCTGTTTCTAGCAATCTCTGTGCCGAATTCCTTCAAGATCGACGGTTGAGCCGTAAAAATATAACAAATATACAGATAGTCATAGTTAAGTTTCGCATTTTTATTTTTGGAAATATCAAATAAGTACTACGTCAGCTGTACCTACATCTTTTTTAACAAGTATTTATAAGGTTTTTAAATTGCTTGAAAAGGGTAAACTTAATATTTTTTACATCGTAGAGTCCCTGTTTTTTCTTTTTCTTTCTATTAGCAGGTCAGTAATGCATAACGCCGGTCTATTGGCAGGTTGAGGTGACGTCACCTCTCGTCGCAATGCCAAGGCCCGTGTCGTTGACCGCCGGCATCTCGTAATTAGTGACCCCACGCAGGTACGCGGGTAATGTGGACACGCCGTGATTTTGACCGACTTAAATCTGGTAATTAGTGACCTCAAGTAGGTGCGTGGGTAATGTGGACACGCCGTGATTTTGACCGACTTAAATCTGGTAATTAGTGACCCCACATAGGTGCGCGGGTAATGTGGACACGCCGTAATTTTGACCGACTTAAATCTGGTAATTAGTGACCCCACAAGGTGCGCGGGTAATGTGGACACGCCGTAATTTTGACCGACTTAAGTCTGGTAATTAGTGACCCCACGTAGGTGCGCTAGTAATGTGGACACGCCGTGATTTTGACCGACTTAAATCTGGTAATTAGTGACCTCTCACGTAGGTGCGCGGGTGATGTGGACCGGCTTGACAGGAATTTCACACCAACATCTGTACACTCCCAAGAACTCTGCATAAACAACGCCTTTCGGTCATGCCTTTCGTACAGAGTCGCATATTAAAGCTCTTTTGGACGAGAAAGAGAAGGACTTGCCAAGCGCACGCATTCCGTTTTACCGAAGTACATGAACGACGTACGGGTCAGTTTATAGTAATTATTTGCTTGTGTGCTCATTTTCTGTAAGTGTGACAGTTTTTGAGTTAGTGTGCGGTCATGGAGACGTAGTGAGTGAGTAAATGTGTGCTGTACGTATTGACCTCACCTCCCGCGTTAAGTGGCAGAATTTGTTTAGTACTAAATCTGCTTCAAGGCACTTCCTGCTTTAAATTGTCGAAGAAAGCTCTTCGACAGAAAGCAGTGTCGAAGAAATAGGTACCAACGTAAGAGTGGGTCCAACGAGCGCCTTGTTGTGCAGGGCAAAGTGGAGGGCACCAGAGATCGAGGAAGGTCGCCCATGCGATGGACCGACTTAATTAAGTCTGCTGTGTTCTGTGCTCATGGAAAAATATAACATCGTTGGCTGTGCTTAATTAAGTCGGCCAGCAGGGAGAAGTGGCGAATGCTCGTGAGGCGGATCACATCTGCCGCTAAAGACGTCACTTCGTGATGACCACGACCACTCTGCCCAGAGTGTTACTTTGAAGACGAAGAGAAATTCTCTCTAGAGCGTCCCATACAAAAAGTTTGATTCATTTTGATTATTTGACCGGGCGGGTCGCCTGGGTAGGTTCTACGCAGAATGTATAATTCGAAATTAAAGCAAAATGATTTTCCTTGTGTATCATGGAACTCCGCAAATCTGCTTCTAGGAGTTTGCCAATAAAAGCTTTCCTAATCATATTATCTTACCATTTGTATTAGGTATAGAAGATAGGTAAGTATTAAGACTGCGCCGAGCATAAGACGTGGGCGCTGTTTAGGTATTTCGCTAGACGTGTGCGTCAAGTCGTGAACGCACGCACACAACAGCGAGATTACCTAGCTTAACCGGCCGACTGTACGCAAAAGAACGTAACTCATATTTTTTAAAATTGGTGGTTATCATGTAAACACAATAATAATTGTTAAGGCTAGGCATTTGTGCGCGAGGCAAGATTTTAGGAGGTGAGGTGTGGGCTGCCACCCGCTATATTGAACTGATTGGTTAAATTTTAAAAAGTGACTGCCATATTGAAATTCTTTGTTATTGGACAGATTTCGTTCAAAATCGATATTCAGGCTTCCCTGGGGTCAAGAAAGAGGAAATAGATGCCAAAATTTTAAAAAGTCACCGCCATACTGAAATTCTTTGTTATAGGACCGATTGCGTTCAAAATCGATATTTAGGCTTCCCTGAGGTCAAGAAAAGGAAATGGTTCCCAAAATTTTAAAAAGTCACCGCCATATTGAAATTATTCGTTATTGGACCGCTTTCTTTCAAATTCGATATTTAGGCTTCCCTTGGGTGAAGAAAGAGGAAATGAATGGCAAAATTTTAAAAAGTGACTGCCATATTGAAATTCTTTGTTATTGGACCGATTTCATTCAAATTCGATATTTAGGCTTCCCTTGGGTGAAGAAAGAGGAAATAAATGGCAAAATTTTAAAAAGTGACTGCCATATAGAAATTCTTTGTTATTGGACCGATTTCATTCAAAATCAATATTTAGGCTTCCCTTGGGTAAAAAAAAAGAGGAAATAGATGCCAAAATTTAAAAAGTGACCTCCATATTGAAATTCTTTGTTATTGGACCGATTTTGTTCAAAATCGATATTTAAACTTCCCTTAGGTCAAGAAAGAGGAAATAGATGCCAAAATTTAAAAAGTGACCGCCATATTGAAATTCTTTGTTATTGGACCGATTGCGTTCAAAATCGATATTTAGGCTTCCCTGGGGTCAAGAAAAGGAAATGGTTCCCAAAATTTTAAAAAGTCACCGCCATATTGAAATTATTCGTTATTGGACCGCTTTCTTTCAAATTCGATATTTAGGCTTCCCTTGGGTCAAGAAAGAGGAAATGAATGGCAAAATTTTAAAAAGTGACTGCCATATTGAAATTCTTTGTTATTGGACCGATTTCATTCAAATTCGATATTTAGGCTTCCCTTGGGTGAAGAAAGAGGAAATAAATGGCAAAATTTTAAAAAGTGACTGCCATATAGAAATTCTTTGTTATTGGACCGATTTCATTCAAAATCAATATTTAGGCTTCCCTTGGGTAAAAAAAAAGAGGAAATAGATGCCAAAATTTAAAAAGTGACCTCCATATTGAAATTCTTTGTTATTGGACCGATTTTGTTCAAAATCGATATTTAGACTTCCCTTAGGTCAAGAAAGAGGAAATAGATGCCAAAATTTAAAAAGTGACCGCCATATTGAAATTCTTTGTTATTGGGCCGATTTCGTTCAAAATCAATATTTGGGCTTCCCTTGGGTAAAAAAAGAGGAAATGGTTGCCAAAATTTAAAAATGTCAGCGCCATATTGAAATTCTTTGTTATTGGACCGATTTCGTTCAAATTCGATATTTAGACTTCCCTTGGGCCAAGAAAGAGGAAATAGATGCTAAAATTTTAAAAGTGACCGCCATATTGAAATTCTTTGTTATTGGACCGATTTCGTTCAAATTCGATATTTAGGCTTCCCTTGGGTCAAGAAAGAGGAAATAAATGGCAAAATTTTAAAAAGTGACTGCCATATTGAAATTCTTTGTTATTGGACCGATTTCGTTCAAAATCAATATTTAGGCTTCCCTTGGGTAAAAAAAGAGGAAATAGATGCCAAAATTTAAAAAAGTGACCTCCATATTGAAATTCTTTGTTATTGGACCGATTTTGTTCAAAATCGATATTTAGATTTCCTTTAGGTCAAGAAAGAGGAAATAGATGCCAAAATTTTAAAAAGTGACCGCCATATTGAAATTCTTTGTCATTAGACCTATTTCATTCAAAATCAATATTTAGGCTTCTCTTGGGTAAAATAGAGGAATTAGATGCCAAAATTTAAAAAAGTGACCTCCATATTGAAATTCTTTGTTATTGGACCGATTTTGTTCAAAATCGATATTTAGATTTCCCTTAGGTCAAGAAAGAGGAAATAGATGCCAAAATTTAAAAAGTGACCGCCATATTGAAATTCTTTGTTATTGGGCCGATTTCGTTCAAAATCAATATTTGGGCTTCCCTTGGGTAAAAAAAGAGGAAATGGTTGCCAAAATTTAAAAATGTCAGCGCCATATTGAAATTCTTTGTTATTGGACCGATTTCGTTCAAATTCGATATTTAGGCTTCCCTTGGGTCAAGAAAGAGGAAATAGATGCTAAAATTTTAAAAGTGATCGCCATATTGAAATTCTTTGTTATTGGTCCGATTTCGTTCAAAATTGATATTTGGGCTTCCCTGGGGTCAAGTAAGCGGAAATGATTGGCAAAGTTTTAAAAAGTCACCGCCATATTGAAATTCTTAACCCAATTTTTCAATTTCGATATGGTGGTGACTTTTTAAAATTTTGGCATATATTTTCTCTTTCTTGACCCCAGCGAAGCCCAAATATCGATTTTGAACGAAATCGGTCCAATAACAAAGAATTTCAATATGGCGGTCACTTTTTAAAATTTTGCCAATCAGTTCCTCTTACTTGACCCCAGAGAAGCCTAAATTTCGATTTTGAACGAAATCCGTTCAATAACAAAGGATTTCGATATGGCGGGTCTTTTTAAAATTTAGACAACCCTTCCCTTTTTCTTGACCCTAGGGGACCTTAGATATCGATTTTGAACGTAATCGGTCCAATAATATAGAATTTCAATATGGCCGGCACTTTTTACAATTTTGGCAACCATTTCCTCTTCCTTGACCCCAGGGAAGCCTAAAAATCGATTTTGAACGAAATCGGTCCAATAACAAAGAATTCCAATATGGCGGTGACTTTTAAATTTTGACATCGATTTCCTCTTTCTTGACCCCAGAGAAGCCTAAATATCGATTTTGAACGAAATCGGTCCAATAACAAAGAATTCCAATATGGCGGTGACTTTTTAAATTTTGACATCGATTTCTTCTTTCTTGACCCCAGAGAAGCCTAAATATCGATTTTGAACGAAATCAGTCCATTAACAAAAAAATTCAAAATGGCGGGGACAAGTAGGAAATGAGCTTCATCTTCTTCAAACGCCTAAGCAGATTTTCGTTAATCATAGCTAAGATCCATCTCGTTCACGTCTTTCAAATATAAAAAAACAGCATCAAAATCGGTGTATTCGTTAGGGAGCTACGAGGGAACAGACAGATATACGGACACTAGCGTATTCTTATTCACTATAGGGCGAATATATAGTTATTGTGACATATCTGTAATAGTTAGATTTATGGTATTGCCGACTTTTTTGTAGATATTGATGTCCTCTATAAAACTTGTAGTACATTACTTTGCTCTATTGTCAATAGATTCCACACCATACGCGATATAAGAATTTTTGTGTTTTTTCACAAAAAATACTTACATCGTTTTGTCGATAGACGTACACGAGATTACGATCGAGACGCGATCGGTGGGTTGTTCTGCAAAGTGACGTGGACTCACTCTGAACACTCGTGGACGACTGAATCACAGAGCACGAACGACGCGTATTTAAACCGGCGCGTGGCCGCCATACAAAAATGTATGGCAGATCTGAAGTGCTTTTTGATAAATATGTATCTTAATGGTCATACAGTAATTTAAATATTTGAGAAGGATATATTATAATATAAATATTCATGCTTTGTTTGAACTGAAAATTACGTTAGATTTCTATTGTTATAATATAAATAATCGCTTAACGCCAGCATACGTTTTTGCAGTTTTCATCCAACTTTATGTAATTTTGTAGGCTAAAATATTAATCATTTTAAGTTTTTTCCACGGTGTAATTGTTAACGCATTCTTCGTTATGGTTAATGTATATATTATAGATGTATTGAACAAATGCTGTTGATGTTATCAACTTAACTGTGACTGCCTGTTTGGCACATTTCGCTCGGCACAGTCTTAAGGTAATGTACGTATATTTAAAATTAGTTTTATGTCCTTAATAATCACAACGTTTCACTACCGCCGAGGCCACCCAGATTGGGGCTACTGAATGAGTGAATACTAACTACATACAGCGTGATTGAAGGAAAAACCAACAAACAACACACTTGGCACTTTCGTGTCTAATGATTGAATTTGAATCTCGGAAACGACTCCAACGATTTTCATGAAAGTATGCAGGGGGTTTCAGGGGCGATAAATCGATCTAGCTAGGTTTCATTTTTAGAAAAGGTCGTTTTATCCGTGTTTTCAGGCAATGAAAAACCCCGGTAAATTTCGCCATCATCTATAAAATTCCAATAGCTCGGGAAGTCGGGCGGTCCCGAAACCAGAAGACCCCGGTTCGAGTTCAGACGATTATATTTATTATTTTTTTATTATTATTTTTCACCCAGATATTTTATTTATAATATTAGTAAGGATAAACATGGCTAGTAAGTACTTAGTTACTAACGTACTTTCACTGCCATAGTAGAACGTGAACGTTATCATAACGATTTTATGGAAACTTTGTTTTCCTCTATATTTCTTTCTCAGGACTGGAAAAGTTTCCGGTATGCACAGATGATACGCAAAATTAATATCCTGCAACATAGACTACTGAAACCATAGACATCTCCTCGTCAGAATACCACAGCTGTACAAAGGTAACTTACAAGCCAAGCAAGCGATGTTATCTTTTAACCCCCGACAAAAAAGAGGAGTGTGTATCTGTGCATGTGTGTCTGTCTGTTCCCTCGTAGCTCCCTAATGAATGGACCGATTTTGATTTGGTTTTTCTGTTTGAAAGCTCACGTAAACGAGGTGGATCTTAGCTATAATTTAAGAAGATCTGCTCAGGCGTTTGATGATCATCAGCTCATTTCCTAAATGATTACTTAAGTAGGTACCTTGTCATACAAACTTTCAGTGATGCGATTGATTTGAAATTTGCTGTACCTACTGTTGTTTTTGATTATTTTCGAGGCCTAGAGCAGATGCTACAGCATCACGTACCCTGCGGGTTTCCTAACTCCTCAGCAATTTACAGCAGATATTGTGTCTTTGAGCTCATTAGAAAGGTCTCAATAGTCAATGTGTTGGTATGTGTGCTGCAGTTCCCAAACCTCCCAACTCCCATAAGTCCCATACAAACCTCAATGGTACAACTCCTAACACAAGCTTTACGATGTATGTACCTTGTACTTGGAAGATAAAAAGGGATTAAAAAAAGACGTTTGTATGGGGCGCGCTCGGGTATTCTTGTAGGCGACTCCCGTTAACAGTGTTTCAAATCGAAATCACGAAGATAGGTAGAATACTGTTTTGCATACACTGTAAACTTTTATTCAGAAGCTTTTCCCAAAGGTGAATAGGGGAATAAAACTCGTCGTGAACTTTGATCAAAGTTACTCTGTGCATCGAAGCTTTGTAAAGACTGAAAGAGCCTACCAACTACGATTCATAAGATGGTAATCTTTATGGACAAGATCTTAAGGTCGATAGTTGTGTACTTCGGTGTCATCAAGCAATACGTTTGATAGCAGAGATATTACATGAAATTGTAATTAAACACAAGACGCACGGACATCATTTGTTTTACGAGGCGACGTAATTTCAATAACAGTATCCTTTTGTCCTTATGTACATAATATTGTCCACCAATTCGCATTGGGCCAGCGCGGTGGATTATAGCCTATAACCCTTCTCTGAGAGGAGACCTCACTCAGTAGTGAGCCGATGATGGGTTGATAATGATGATGATGATGATGATGAATGATCCTTTTGTCGTTTACAATGAGAAAATATCCTTTAAGCCAGCGGGTACTTCTTGTCCTCTCCTTGTTCATATTTTTGACTCAGTCATGTAAAATTTAAATAAATGCTTTTTCTTTCTAGAGACTTCATAATGCATTATGAAGTTAATTTTGATAGACGAAGACTTCTGTATTTGCTCTTTTTTATATTAAGCTTTTTGGTAGAGTTTTTCGGTCGAAGCTCTCATAAGAGAAAAATTATCCTAATGTTCATGAGAGATACTATGTCGCTTTTTGTTGTAGATCACCATGCAAGCAGTGCAGAAACCACAACGGCGCAGTTTAATTGCGTTTGCCCGAATGGTTTTCAATGCAAAACGTTTATATCAAGGAGTTTAGACCCAGTGCTCTGGCACTTTGGTCGAGGGGAGCTTACCACACAGCACCTCTCCATGTACAGGATCGAGTTGCTTTATGGTGTAGACCACCATTCAAGCAGTGCAGAATGCCCGAAGCTGCCGATTTATTGCTTTTGCCAGACCGGTTTTCGATTCAAGACTTTTCTATCCCCCTCGTATTTTAATATTCACCATCTGTTTGTGTTTCTCGATATTATTTAATGGTTTTAAATTTATAGTAATAAGAACTTGCACTTTTAAAAGTTTTTATGATATGTTTTTGAGTTATTACCAGACTGAATTCCTAGTCAAGACTTTCACTTTACTTTCAGGTTTAATTCCTAGTTCACCATAGTGCTAGGGAGGTCGTCAAAATTTTATCAATTAACGTAGCGAGCCCTGACCGCCGTCTCGTAAGCGACATTTTTACCTAAATTATGTTTTTTATTTTAAACGATAGGTATTTTAAACTATAAAGGATTAGGGCACGTCGACATTTCCCGGGAATATAACTTATTCAAATTCAAAATTATTTATTTCACGTAGGCCAACCTGTGGCTCTTATGACACGTCATGACTCTACCACCGGTTCGGAAAGCGGGAGCCGGCAAAAAACTCAGCAGTTGCTCTTTTCAAAATAATCATTTTACAATATTATTATGTAGCTATTACATTGTAATAAGTTTTTTATACTATCTTATGGGCAGTTGGATGCCAAGCCGATTTAACTCATGCAACTTTGTTAGAATAGAATATAATATTTCCACGATGAGGGGAAGTTCCAAAAAAGATTCAATTCATGTTAAGACGGGCAGATAGAAAGAAGCCCCATTCCCGCCGGTGGGACCCGTTCACGAGCATGACGCATGATCCAGCCGTTGCTTCGCTCGACCATATTTGAGGGAACGTAACATTTACTTCAAATATATGGTATTGCCATAGGAAATTTCGACGTGCCCCAGTCCTTTATAGTTTAAAATACCTATCGCTTAAAATAAAAAAATACGTGTGGCACTCGGTAACTGCCGCGGTAAAGCTATTGCATAGCATTTTCTAGTCGCACGCACACAAACACCGTGCCGAAGCCTGCCGAACTGAAACGACGGGGTGTTAGGTTTATTTTTGTTACGGAATTTCTTGATTCGGTCGCCGCGCTCAAAGCCCGCGATAAAAGCTATGCAATAGCTTAGAAACATAATTTTGGTAAAAGTCTCGTTTAGATAACTCGGCGGTCATGGCTCGATAGATGTAACTCGGCATAGAATGAGGCCCCTTACTTAATAGGGTCTTCGCACTCGCGGCAAGGTGAAGGGCAACGCATGTCGTGTCGTCACTCGTCAGTGATGAATGCCGGGCTTCCGCCGCTCCGAATTGGGCGACATCCTACCGGTGATGTCATCCGATACTTCTGTATGTCAGAGGCAGCTCTTTGACTAGGTATTGCTTTATGTCTAGTGTGCCTAAGTATGTCACACTCTCTTTAACATTTCTGCGGTGGTGTCGTGTGATGCGGGTTGTTACGTTCCCTAAAATATGGTTGAGCGAAGCAATGGCTGGGTCATGTGTCATGCTCGTGAACGGGTGCCACCAGCGGCAATGGGGCTACTTTCTGTCTGCCCGTCTTGACATGTGTTGAATTATAATTAGAAATAATTACGTATGCTTTTGTGGAACTTCCCCTCATTGTGGAAACAATGCATATATAGCATAGTATTTACTGTATTGTAAATTTGTTTTGAAAAGAGCAACCGCCGAGGTTCTTGCTGGTTCTTCTCGGCAGGAAAGGCATTCCGAACCAGTGGTAGATTCATCGACTATTCAAAAGCACTTGTAAAAGTTTATTTGAATAAAAATATTTCTATTCTATTCTTTTCTATTCCATTCTATTCTATTCCATTCCATTCCGTTCTATTGCTCGTGTACTGTATTATACAGGGTTAATTTTAATTCACCAATAACCGCCCACATGTTACTTCTATGCATCAAAGTCAACTTCATCAACTTTTGTTCCGCGACTCTTTAAAGTCCTAAAAATAAAAAAGTTCTTTTTTTTCATACAAAAATAAATAATTTTTTTTTTCTGTTCCAAAATTTTAAAAACTCTATGCGACACGTGCCAAAGGGAATGGGTGGCGTATTTGACGCGCCGTCACTCGATATTCGGTACAATTAATGCTTGTCCGATGCTTACGTCTGTCGCCGCGGAAAGCCTTTTTGGTGTTCGCGATAAACGCGAAATTATGGACTTGCAGACCTCAGCTTGATGTTAATAATACACATCACAAAGCATTTGTAAATACGAAGCGATAACTTCGGACGTTAATTGTTGCGAGGTTAGTAACTTAGTAATTGACGCTTCACGCAGGTGTGGAAAAGACATTACATAAAATGACCAAAGAGTTAAAAAAATTACAGACTCTTCAAGAAAAACTTAGTTTTTTTTTTTGGTAAATTTACTGAGTTATTTGCAAAGTCGTTGAACAAATGTTGTTCAGTAACATGCATAGAAGTTACATGTGGGAGGTTATTGGTGCATTAAAATTAACCCTGTATAACTAGCTGATGCCCGCGACTTCGTCCGCATTGATTTAGCTTTTAAAAATCGCATGGGAACTCTTTGATTATCCGAGATAAAAAGCAGCTCTTCCGGTCTGAGGACCCACTACTACAACCATTACTATACCCATGCAAAAAATCGCATCAATCCGTTGCTCTGTTGCGACGTGATTGAAGGACAAACCAACAAACATACACACTTTCGCATTTATAATATCAGTAATGCAAAATTATAACATAATCTAGACAGCCGCAATATAATATCGTTCGAGATTTAGGATGCTAGATTGCCTAGCAACCTAAATCTTGCTACATAAAAAAACTTTGCTACCCAGTATGTAATTAATTAAAATTAATACTGCCGATTAGACAATAATTTTTTTATACAGCTTTTACACAGATTTTGGCTTTGATAATATAAAAAACGTGACTTTACACCACTCTACACGTCAATAGGAGCTAATAGCCAGTAAAAAGATGCCAAAAAAATGCACTATGGCCGATGTTTACCATCTGTCAAACTAACAACGCTTTTGATGGCCACTGACACCAAGTAACTCACGGAGCAGACTAAAGGGTGTGGTTCCGAAACACACTGCGAGCACTGCTCAGTGCTCTCACTGGTGAAAAGTTCGTTCCGTTATAGACTGCCAGTACACCGCCGCAGTACCTACCCTAGGAAAATATTTATGACGTCATAACTCGCCGCCATTTTTGTACTGTGAGCACTGGCGCTTTCGAGGTTAGGTTCTCTCAGTACTTTGATCAGGTGATCAAAAAATAGAACAGCGCCTAGAAATTAAAAAAAATGGGGATGCCAGTATACTGGACTGAGTTCCGCTTTAAACAGTAACCAGTAAAAGGAATGGTTTCACAGTATTACTGGATTAACGTCACACTTTACAGTGGTCCAGTGTAGGCTTTGAGTATTAAACCAGCACAGTGCAGGTAATGGTATCTGCTCTCGTTTGACTTTTGTGATAAAAGTTCTTGCATTTCAAGCGGAAAACTGCAAGTTAACTCGCATAATATACTGAAATCGCTGCTGGCGCAAAAAAGTACTTCATACATTAAGCATTTAACTTCCGTAATTACCGTTTATAAATAAGAAAACGTTTCAAAGGCTGAAAATGGCCTACTTTTTTTTACTTTTTTTTAATTAAGTAGTTATTAGTTATTAACCCCCGAAAAGAAAAGAGGGGTGCGTTATAATTTCTGACGTATCTATGTTCTGTGTATATGAGTGTATCTGTGTGTCCATCCGTTCCCTCGTAGCTTCCTAACGAATGGACCTAGTTTAATGCGGTTCTTTCTGTTTGAAAGCTAATGTAATAGAGGTGGATCTAAGCTACAATTTATGAAGATGTCCTCAGGCGTTTGAAGATCATCAGCTCATTTCCAACTTGATTAAAGGTGGTTGATTTCACTGGTGCGATTGATTTGAAAGGTCTCTCACTGCGGATTATTTCCAAGGCTTGGTAATCTTGAGCTGATTTCGCAGCACTAAGTAGTCTGCAGGATACCTATACCTAACTCAGCAACATACAGCAGATATAGTGTGCTTAGGCTCATTAGAATGTTCTCAATGAGTATAGGTGTTAGATAGATGATGATCGAGGATCGAGGAGGAGGATCTGATGATGGAGCAGAAAACTGGGTGACAGGATGTCAGATACATCGTACAAAGTCCGGCGATAGATTCACATGTCGGGGATGATTTAAATTTTCAATTTATACTTGTTAGCTGCCTGGAGAATAGAATAGAATAAGATAAGATAAGATAAGCCTTTATTGACAATTTTAAATTTTTTTTACTTAAGTATATTTTTTTTTTATTATCAAATAAGAGGAATATACAAAATGTTCTTATTAGCACACGAAAAAGCACTGAGGTTTAAATTGTGAGCTCTAAACCGATTCTGTTAAACACAAATACCTATACTAACATTAACAAACCAACTTATCCAAAAAGTATATTTTAGTTTACGTTTTAAATTATTTTCAGTGAATTGTAATCTTACTTTACTATCTAAATTGTTTATTAGACGAGGGACTATGTATGCAGTGGTGCGTTTACCATATTTATTTTTAGATCTAATAGTAAGTAAAGTTTTATTATTTACTCTACGTGTATCACATTTAATTGGAATAATATGTTGTATATTTAAATTAAAAAATTGCTCCTTTAGCAGCTGATATTGGACCTTCTCATGAATGGGTATTACTTTGCAATGCTTAAATAGATTATTATTTTACTACAGTTTTTTTTTTGAATAATAATTAAGTTTAAATAATAATAAGACGCCGATAATAAATAATTATAATTAAGCTTAATTGTCTTGCTTCGTAGCATAGGCCTCCCCCTACTTTTGAATCGTCAATGAGTCTACCACTGGTTCGGAATGCCGTTCCTGCCGAGAAGAACCAGGGGCTTCGGTATGGAAATTGAAATAGCTTAAGAATTAATTATTTAAGAACTTGTCGCCGTAATGTTAATTTGGTGGCAGGTTTAAATCAATGGCCCACTCATTGCGGTACTACGAACTACCGTTGTGTTCCATGGAATTTTTTACATTTTTCTTTATAAGAAACATTCATGTCATTAGGCATACAAAGATAAATTTAATTTTATCACTCACTCATATTTACGCGAAAAAATTAGAGAATATTAATTCTAAGTGTTACTTTTAAAGTAAAAAACGTACAACAGTTACACACGTATAAATGTATAAAACAAGAGCCTCGGAAAGTTTAACTATGTAGTACCTACATAAATATCATAATCATCATTAGCAACCCATGAACGGCTCACTACTGAGCGCAGGTCTCCTCTCAGATAGGGGTTATAGGCCATAGTCCACCACGCTGGCCCAATGCGAATTGGCGGACATCACACACCTTCGAGAACATTATGAAGAACACTCAGGTGTGCAGGTTTCCTCACGATGTTTTCCTTCACCGTTGAAGCCATTGAATTATTATGTACTAAAGCACGAAGCAAGTGATATTTAATTGCTTAAACGCACTTGACTTCGAAAAGTCAGAGGTGCGTACCAGTGCGTATAGGAGACCACAGTCCTAACCACTAGGCTATCACTGCTTTCACATGAATATACATCGCATGAATAGAATAGAGTAATTTTTTATTCAAATATACTTTTACAAAGTGCTTTCCAATTGTCAAGTAAATCTACCACTGCACTGGTTCGGAAATCGGAATGATGCGATGTCTCTAAAGCTTCGTGTCGATCCGTTGCTCCGTTACTGCGTGATTGAAGGACAAACGGGTTGGATGCAGACGGCACAAGATGTTCTGTGGTGATTCAAGAGACCTATGTATGTCCATCAGATGGCGTTGAGATGATGATTATGATACTGTACTAATAGTTGTTTAAGCCTACTTTAATTTAATTTTATTTTCATCTCCCCATCTCGGAAAGAGTATTCTTGCTCTTCGATATCTGAGTGCAAAAGCCGTTTTTATTCGCTAGAGGATAAAGTAGATTGAATTTAGAACATCGTGTGCACTAAGTTTGTGAATTCAAGACATCATTAAACCTATTTACTTCTACTTCCATGGTGCCGAATTTATCATACAACCTTTTTTAATTTGTTAAAAACTCAGACTCTGAACCTTTGATTATATAAACTCTCTGAACCTTCTTGGTGTACTTTTTTTGCTTTGCGCGCGCCATTTTCTTTTCACGTCATAAGTATCTTGTGATTGTAATTTTTTTTTTGCATTTAGTCATTTCCTCGCTGAGGTGAGATGAAAAGTTACGTGTTGCACTCGAGTGCAAAGATTTTTCACCTTGTGCTCTCGTGCTAACGCTCAGGATTCAATTTTACTCCTTCGCTTGCTCGGTCATCAAAATTGAGCACGCGGTTAAAAAACAACTTTGCACTCTTGTATAACAAATAAACTATTACTTAAATAAATTAGTTAGGTGTTCTTATTAAGACTCGTACCGTGGCGCCAACGCCATGGCACTTGGCACAAATAAGGCTTCACCTCTTAAGTGGGTAACCGGCTCTGGTTGAGATAATCCAATTTAATTGTTGTCTGTAGTTGCAAGACAGTACTTCTATATTACTACTAGGTTTTACCCGCGACTTCGCGTGTATTTACGTTCTCAAAAATTCCGTGGGAATTGTTGTTTTGTCCAGAATTAATGTCGTACTTCGTTTACACCGCTCCCTCACGTTAAAAGAATACAGTATACACATTACACAATCAAATATGGAATCCCTCCCGATCAGAAAGTCTAAGACCTAAGTAGCGAAACGTCCATGTAGGAAATCGGCCGGTTTGCCATTTATCGACCGAGCGAAGCGAAGGTCTCTGAGTTTACTAGAGCGATTTGCACTTGTCCGTCCGTCCGTCTGTCACAGCCTTATAACTTCTGAATTACTGAACGTAATTACTTCAATTTTAGATATGATATGTAAATCGATGGCCTCCAGCCGAAAATGGCTTAAAAAGTTATACAAATCTTTATTTCAGGGGGGCTCCCATACGAAATGGGGGGCTTTCAAAGTGGAGATTGTATTCGAGGCTAGATTTCTAAAACCACTTTGTTTTAAAACTTGAAACTTACACATAATTTGAGTTATATTCTGTACTTGAACAACAAATACTAAGATTAGATAAATATTATAAAGAAACGAAATTATTTGAGTTTTAATGGGCATCAATGTTTTTAACAAAACTTCACTATACTGTTACTAGATGGCGCTGTCTTTAATATTGTAAATATGCATCCCATCCACGAAAGCAGATGACGATTGACGTCATCAGATTCGGCGCGTTTTAATTACAATATAATATAGTTAAAACTACCTTATGGGAATTATGGGATACCGCGAGGTCTCAGTTCGGGGCGAACCACTAGTACTAATATAACAAAGCGGAAGGGTTTGTTTGTTTGTTATAACGAGCCGAGCAAAACAAAGAAAGAAAGAAAAAATGCGTCAGTGTCGTGGAACAGTCGGCTGGAACGAAGTTCCGAATCAACGCCATCTCTCATCGCCATATGTTTGAACCATCTCGTATAGAAAAAAAGACATTAACGCAAGTTCAAGCAAGTTCACGCGCTGCCCGCAATAGAAGGCGTTAGTAAATTTTGCCGCAAATATTTTGTTCGGAATGTGTCTTCTATAAAATTTCGTTCCAAAACTTTAAAAAAAGAACTAAGACATGATCTGAAGTCAGGATTCGAAACCGCGAACCGATAGTTTCACTCCTTCATTTTACCGCTACGCCATCAAGTAATTGATGGAACATGTATTAAACGAATGCAACAAGGGTCGTGACGGAAAATGATTAAAAATTTTTTCGTCTAGCTCCCATCCGCCAAACCGTCCGAAAAGGAAGTTCGTTCCAAAAATGCTAAGTTACAACGAAGTTAGTAAGCGCGGGCGGGCACTGCTTGGGAAATCCGATGCGGCGAGTGGGTGGCCGAGGGTGGTCATCCGACGAGAGCCGAACAAGAGTCGTACCGAACGCTACTTTTTATTCCGGAAAATGAAAGAGTTCCCACGGGATTATTAATTTAAATTCAAATTTCAAAATTATTTATTTCACGTAGGCCAACCTGTGGCTCTTATGACACGTCATGACTCTGAATCATACTAATATTATAAATGCGAAAGTGTGTTTGCTGGTTTGTCCTTCAATCACGCTGCAACACAGCTACGGATCGATGTGATTTTTTGCATGCGTATAGTTGAGGACCTGGAGAGTGATATATAGACTTTTTATCCCGGAAAATCAAAGAGTTCCCGAGGAATTTAAAATACTAAATCCACGCGGATGAAGTCGCGGGCATCAACTAGTAATTTAATATAAAAAAATATTTTTAAAAAACCGACTTCAAACGCCCGCGCCAGTACAAAGTAGGTATATAATTTATTGTTGATATTTTCATTACGATATTTGGAGCTTTCCGCCTATTTGGAAGGGATAGAAGAATACTTGCCAATTTCAGCCGATTTCGATAAAATTTCACTGGGACCACCTTGGAATAAAACAAGAATTTTCCAAATCGGTTCAGGCGTCTTCGAGTAATCGGTGAACATACATAAAAAAAAGATTCCGACGAATTGAGAACCTCCTCCTTTTTTGAAGTCTGTTAAAAACTAAATCTATGCGGCCTAAGTTGCGGATGACAGCGAGTCTATAATATGCACACAACAATAGCAAATCAGACACGCAGTGGCGTAATTACACGATTCAACGCCGCTAAAGAGAGATCTATAAACGTGTCAAAGTATCCATACGTGAAGAGACCTGTAAAAGGAGATCGCCAAAACTGCACTCATCGGCCAGCCTGTGAAGAAATCATCACGAAGAGATTTAAAAAGTAGAGGTTCTGTTAGATGACGCCGACGCGGGCGTAACTTTGCAGAATTCCTTGGTAAACAAAGTCCGATGGGACGGCAAACCATCACGACCATATCACGATCGAAAAGAGATTAGCTGTGCAATTGTCTAAAAACAATTGCATCATTGTGATGATCGTAAATCAAAATCGTTGAAATCGTAAATCGTTGAAGCAGTGATATCCTAGTGGTTAGGACTGTGGTCTCCTATTCGGGGGTCGCAAGTTCGATCCCGGGACGCACCTCTGACTTTTCGGAGTTAAGTGCGTTTAAGCAATTAAATGTCACTTGCTTCAACGGTGAAGGAAAACATCGTGAGGAAACCTGCACACCTGAGAGTTCTTCATAATGTTCTTGAAGGTGTGTGTACGAAAATGTGCATTGGGCCAGCGTGGTGAGAGAGGCCAGAGGCCAGAGGAGACCTGCGCTCAGTAGTGAGCCGTTGATGGGTTGCTAATGATGATGATCATGATGATCGTAAATAATTAGCTCTAATTGGCTCGTACTCTCTCCCTAGTGTTTAAAAGGCACTGCTGCAGCAATAACGCTATTTTTACGTGCTATCCGAGGTTAAGGTCTATGTAACATCGCCTGTCCAAACTCCTCAAAAGAACCTTAAGATTAGCAACCGAACAAGCATGAAATGGAAACCATAGTACCAATTGTCTAAAAGTTACTCCATTGATCTTATTCGTATTCGATGACATTAGCGTCAAAGTAAAATAGTCCTTGATTGTTGATTTAAAGTCACAAATTCAGTACAACCGATTTTAACAAGGAGCGTTATGGAGCGTATCGTACATATCCAATCGTATAAGAATGCATACACGAAATTCAATGCTGTTATGGTTTATTTTACTTTGACGCTAATGTAATCGAATACGATTACGATCAATGGAATGACTTTAGACAATCGCACCTCATATAATTATAAACATATCAAAATCTTAGTAGATTTTGATATGTTTTGATAGATTTTGATATGTAGTCAAATTCAGCGTGCCTAGTCTAGTGACGAGGCACGCTGAATTTGACTAATATTCCCCTCTCCCCTCCATATAAACGTCACGCTTATGTTAGGAGTGGGTACGACAATAGTGCAACGGGTGGGAATTGAACCGTCGACCTTTCAGTATTCAGTCCGCACCTTTAACCGTTGAGACTTCAAGTTAACATTGTTGCTTCTATCTATCACGTGATACCTTTTAATATCTTCGAACCAACTTAATAGATAGACACCGATCGTGATCGAAGCAGACGCCTTTTGCGAACAGATTTTCCACAAACATCAACTATCAACATCGCAGATCAAAGATCGCGTGCCCATAACTAGATTATTCTAACCTCTATGACCAAAGGAATAAGAGTCACGGTCAAACTTGAGCGATCAGGTGTACAGGATTTTGACCCCGCACTTAGATTGGCATTCGTTTTAATTTGAACGGTCTCAGCACCTGGCCAAATAGCATGACTTTGCCTTTTTGTATAAGAATCTTTAAAGCATTAATGTGTTTGACGACGTGTCATGCATGCAAAGCGATTAAGATTATTTAAGGTAACGCTTGACGCTTGTTCACGCTTCTTCATATAAACTCATTAGTAATAACAAGTCTACATATTAGAGGAGGAGTCTATTGTTAGAGACTGGGTTTCCACGGCGCGCAGCGGTTGCGGTACCGCTAGTACTACGCCCGCCGCGGGCGCAAACCGCGCCGTGGAAATTGAAACTTCATTTTCCATACAAATCTGCATTCTACGGAGGCCGCGGGCCCGCAACCGCTGCGGGCGCGGGCGCCGAACCGCGCCGTGGAAACTGTCTTAGGTAACTAAGACATCGATTTATCTCTTTATGAATTTTTTTTATTATATTATTATTATTTCAAGTTATAAAACTTTACATTCTTAAAAAAATCGGCCAAGTGCGAGTCGGGCCTCGCTCTTTTAGGGTTCCGTTGAAAAAAATTAAATAAAAATATTTCCATGTACCCATGGAAATATTTTAATTTAATTTTTTTAATTTAATTTAATTTTTATTATTTGTTGTTATAGCGGCAATAGAAATACATAATATGTGAAAATTTCATCTACCTATCTATCTATTACGGTTTACGAGATACAGCCCGCTGACAGACGGACGGACGGACGGACGGACGGACGGACGGACGGACGGACGGACAGCGTAGGCTTAGTAATAAGGTCCCGTTGGTACCCTTTGGGTACGGAACCCTAAAAATACTCAAACAAACAAGCATACATTACTTAATAAAATGCCTTCATTTTGATGAAAATTGAAATTCCAAATATTGGTTGATTAGTTTTGCAATAATAATTTAATATAAAAATTCTTTTTAAAAAACCTTCTTCAAACTCCCGCGCGAAGTATATAATTTATTGTTGATATTTTAAAAAAAGCCGGCCAAGTGCGAGTCGGACTCGCGCACCGAGGGTTCCATACTCCAAAAGTAAAAGTAAAACGATAATATTATATTAATTTGCTTATTTATCGTTAACTTTGTTTGTAGAGGTTTATTGTTAATATAAAAAAAACTATGCTAGTTAGAGCGTTGGTTTTATTTTTCCTGTAAAATATACATAAACCTCTATTGACCATAATTATTTCAGATTTTTCGATTGGTAAACTTCGGAGATAGGGGGGGGGGGGGGGGGGGGTATTTTTTTCAACATTTTGGCCGATTAATCAGAAACTATGATATCTAGAAATAAATAAAAAACTGTTTTAGAATGCACAAGTAAAGGCCTTTCATATGATATCCCACTCGGTATAATTATCTTACTTTGAAATTTCATACCCCTGATTTCCCCCCTTTTTTAATTAAACTAAAATCATTTTCGCGTTCATTTTATTTTTCCTGTAAAATATACATAAACCTATATTGACCATAATTATTTCAGATTTTTTGATTGGTAAACTTCGGAGATAAGGGGGGGGGAACGGTATTTTTTTCGACATTTTGGCCGATTACTCAAAAACTATTATATATAGAAATAAATAAAAAACTGTTTTAGAATGCACAAGTAAAGGCCTTTCATATATACCCCACTCGGTATAGTTATCTTACTTTGAAATTTCAAACCCCCGATTTTCCCCCTTTTTTAATCAAACTAAAATAATTTTCGCGTTGTTTTTATTTTTCCTGTAAAAAATACATAAACCTCTATTGACCATAATTATTTCAGATTTTTCGATTGGTAAACTTCGGAGATAAGGGGGGGGGGGGGGGGGACGGTATTTTTTTCGACATTTTGGCCGATTAATCAAAAACTATTATATATAGAAATAAATAAAAAACTGTTTTAGAATGCACAAGTAAAGGCCTTTCATATGATACCCCACTCGATATAGTTATTTTACTTTGAAATTTCAAACCCTCGATTTTCCCCCTTTTTTTATTAAAATTAAAAATAATTTTCGATTTTTCTTTATTCCTATGATTTTGGGCCACTATTATACACAACTATGCCAAATTTCATGTCGATAGCTTTAATAGTTACTGAAATAATCGACTGTGACAGACGGACGGACAGACGGACGGAGAAAGTCTCACCATAAGGGTTCCATTTTTACCATTTTGGTATGGAACCCTAAAAAGCTCGACCGATTTCGATAAAATTTATATGGGACTAAAAGGGGAGTAAACTCTTTAAAAAAAATGTTCCAAATCGGTTCAGGCGTCTTCGAGTAATCGGTGGGCATATATAAAAAAAAGGTTCCGACGAATTGATAACCTCCTTTATATCGATAACTTTCAGATGTGCAGGTTTCCTGACGATGTTTTCCTTCATCTTTGAAGCAAGTGATATTTAATTGCTTAAACGCACTAGACTCCGAAAAGTCAGAGGTATACCCCCCGAATAGGAGACCACAGTCCTAACCACTAGGCTATCACTGCTCTTTCAAACACAATTAATAATTATTATTTATTTAATTCTTACTTGATTTTGACCAATATTTGACCAATAAATACTACGCTCTTGCAACTTAGGAGAACATTAATAGATTTTACCTATTTCGGAAAAATAAGAAAGTTTAATAAAGATAATCTCATATGGGTAACTGATGCATTTTCGAGAAAGTCAGTAATGTCTAAAATAGGTAGGTATTGACTTGTTAAAGATACCGTTTCTGTCCTAGATAGGCTAGCCGTATTGGGGCCAACAAAGTAGTATTTCCTTTGGAAAAATTAAATAAATAATTCAATACCTACTGAAGTGATAGAAAAAGTTGCGTCACTAATTCTATATCAGGCGGTTAAACTCAGGTCACCGTTAAAGATAAAGGACTAGCAAAAAATTGTATGGGTGCACTGTCCCCACCACCAGCAACAGACATGGCTCTATCTTTTATTATTGTGATATCCTTACTTACTAATATTATAAATGCGAAAGTGTGTTTGTTTGTTGGTTTGTCCTTCAATCACACCGCAACAGGGCTACGGATCGACGTGATTTTTTGCATGGGTATAGTTGAGGACTTGGAGAGTGACATAGGCTACTTTTTATCCCGGTAAATCAAAGAGTTCCCGAGGGATTTTAAAAACTAAATCCACGCGGACGAAGTCGCGGGCATCATCTAGTATCCCATAAAAATATTAATAACCATTTTAAATCCAAAAATGACTGGGGTTTTTTCAAAAAATAAATAAATAAATAATTCTAATTCGATTTTCATGAACACCCCAACCCTTCGGCGGATGTCGTTATAGTAAAAAAATCATCAGGCTGCCATGATGTCTTAACTGAGATAGGTTTGAAATCTGTTCGTGGGTGTAAAAATAAACAATAAAATAACTGATTAAAACTTAACAAAGAAAATAATAATTTAAATGTAACAAGAACAATAACTTGAAAAAAAACGGTAGTGACAATCGCGAGCGGTACGTTGCTATCTGTACTTAGGGGGTCTTGAGGTGCGGTGCGGAAGCGCGACGGGAGGTAACGGCCAACTTGAACTGAACGGCTAGTAAGTAACTTCACGGGTAAATTTTTGGTTCTAATTAGGATTCGGCGTGCAGCTTGTCAACTTTTAATGGAACCGTCTCCCTCGGCGCATACTAAACAACATTCAAATTCACAATTTTAATTTCATTCAACTGGACCCTGATTTAAGGAAGGAATATACGAACTTTGAATCGTTATGAGGATTGGTGGCCATAAAAATAATAGACATGACAGATTTAAATCGGGCAATTGAAGTAGCCTTAAACGTAATATTATTTACTACAGTAAGAAGACATACGAAGGTGTGAGGAGCGAAAAAATCTCTTACGGCAATACCTAAAGATAGAAAAGGAAAGCAAATCTGATATCGGTGTGACCAGATTTCAAAGAGAAATTCATCACATTGGTCACGCCAAAATAAATGCTTATGGGCTTCATTATAAGTACTATGTTTCTTTATACATTATTAGAAGTAATTCGTCACATTGGTCACGCCAAAATAAATGCTAGGCCTTTATTATAAGTACGTACTATTTATTCTTTATACATCACTAAAATCTCCTCCATAAACTGTGCAAAAAGTTTGATCGTTTTGCGGCTTTCAGGGGGTCTACTTGGTTTAATACTTTACGGAAGTAAAATATATTACGTTTATGGAAGTGGCTTATGCAATAATTTCATTGTTCAGTAATAATTATTGATATTATGGACTACTTACAAGATGATTCCCGCTTTATACTTCATTCTTGTAGATTTAGTTTTTAAAATCCCGCGGGAACTCTTTGATTTTCCGGGTTAAAGAGTAGCCTATGTGCATAGAGATATTTTATCTACTATTTATCCCGAAAAAATGCACAGTTCCTATGGGAAGATTCACGATACGCTTGCGCTTACGTTTGTCCTTCAACCACGCAGCAAAAAAGCAACGGATTGACATGATTTTTTGCATAGATATACTTAGTTTATAGAACGGAGAGTGACATAGGTTACTGTTTATCCCGAAAAAATGCAAAGTTCCTATGGGAAGATACGCTTACGCTTACGTTTGTCCTTCAATTAACCCTCAACAGAGCTACGGATCGACGTGATTTTTTGCATGGGTATAGGTAAGGACCTGAAGAGTGACATATAGTCTACTTTTTGTCCCGGAAAATCAGAGTTCCCGAGAGATCTCAAAAACTGAATCCACGCGGACGATGTCGCGGCCATCAACTAGTTTAATAATATTAGTAAGATACAAGGAATAAAAAATATTTTGTTATTAGGTATTTGCTAAACCAGAAATAGTCTGTATGGTACACTGTTGGCGCGCTTGGCGGTGCAACGGTGGTTGGTGTTTTCCTGAACAAAATCAGTTCAAAAGTTACATAGGCTCACGGACTTGTACCTACCTAAATCTTATTATTACAAAGTTAAACAATGCAAAACGTAAGTCAGTAAATATTATTTTGTCAACAAAAAGACAACACACATTAATACTAGTGGTTCGCCCCGAACTGAGACCTCGCGGTAACGGTATCCCATGATTATTCATTCAATCGATACATGATAACCAAAACTGACATTATTATTATGCCCGTTTTCACCAAACATACCTAAATCATCCCCTAAGTAGGAGTCTCTTAACGTAGGTAGCTCCTAAATACAATCCTAAGTCCTAACATCCGTCCCAATATCCTTTTAGGTGTCCCGTACAGGATCGTGATAAATAAGTTGACAGAAAACATCAATCACCTAACTTATAGGTAGCCCGTAAAGGTTAGGGAACGTTAGTGAAAACATTGAATTATTTATCAAACATTGAATTTAACTCGTAGTTCCATGGGAATAGTTACTGACTGCGCCATCTATTAGCATTATTGTGAAGCTATGTTGATGCTATATGAATTACTGACGCCCATTAAAAATTAAATAATCTCGTTTCTTTATAATATTCATATAATTTTAGTATTTGTTGTTCAAGTACAGGATATAAGTGACCTAAAAACATAAAATCAGTTTGAAAATCCATAGCGGATTTTTCTAGAGAGCGTCTTCAAGCGAGCGTATAAAATCGCCACTTTGAAAGCCCCCCATTTCGTCAATTTTAAGGGAAAAATTAAAAAAAAAATATTTTTGTACTCAGTTCAAAATTATCTTTAAAATGATACGTAACAATTTTATGTAACGCGATTTTTTTTTTTTTACTTCGCATTCGCTTCTATGAGAGCCCCCCTGAAATAAAGATTTTTATAACTTTTTAAGCCATTTTCGGCTGGAGGCCATCGGTTTACATATTATATCTAAATTTGAAGTAATTACGTTCAGTAATTCAAAAGTTATAAGGCTCTGACAGACGGACGGACGGACGGACGGACGGACGGACAAGTGCAAATCGCCCTAGTTAACTCAAAGACCTTCGCTTCGCTCGGTCGATTATGCAGTAGTGCAAATTACAATGCAAGTGATACAACCGTATTATTACGTATTAGGCTTAGACTAATAACGCATAGACCGACAGTTCCATACAACGAGACGTGTAACTACTTTTCGAACTATGTGTGCTAAGAGGCAACGTTTATTTACGCTCGCCGACATGTACACTAGTGTGAGTGCCGGTAGGCGAAACTAGTCTTTAAAGGCTACCATTAAAGGGTTTATTTTCGCTCGCCGACACTTGCGTGCTGATAGGCGTAAAGAGCCTTTGAAGGCCTCCATGAAAGAGTTACACTCCGCACGCGGCTATAAACTATTATAGTGTCTTTCTAAATACGTTATAATTCTATGGTATTAGGTATGTCAGAATTAACCCAAACCATTTCAGTCGCGCTGCCGTCCGATTTCTAGGTGACAATAATTTTGTCAGTTATGTATACTACACTAGCGGCACGCTATGATGGCCGGTTTGACGTTTGTCCGCTCATGAAGTTCCGTATTAATTGATAACGACTTTGAAGGAAATAATTGTATTACTTTATTGACGATAGTGATGTGCAGAGATTCATAAATTTTATCGAATGTAGTTTTAGGTTTAGGACTCAAAATTTATTTATTAAATTGATTTCTAAAATGTATACAAGTGTAGAAAAATCAGTTTGCACCATTTAAGGGGTGAATGTACTTGTGAATATGAACAATTTTCACTATGTGGACAAACCTCTGAAATCGCAAAAAAATATCAGCTGTTTCATACAAAAGATAAAATTTTTATTTTTATATGATATATACCACAACTCGGCATTTGGTTTTCTAAATTGAAAATTTTTAAAAATGGAATCTAATACGATCGTCACATAGGATCGCTGGCTAGCACAACTACTACCTCCGGCAAACTCGCGTCAATGCTCAATGCAAAACAAAGCAGTTTCGAATTGACGTTGCTTCGAAAAGTATAAACTGTCAGTGCAATGCGATTGTGATATAGTTTTGACCTGGCTTTGGATTTCAAATATTGATACTGCATTACTGTTGACCCATGCTCGTTAATTTGGACTCTGTTCAAGCCCTTTGTTGTGGATTTCGTCGATATGACCGAACGTACGCAGAGAACTGTTCTAAATAGTCAGACACGTGAGTTCGTAATACGCCTTCGTAACTATTTCGATCGTGAAGCTCAAAATGGAGGGCCAATTTTACCTATAACGTCAGTGGTTGAACGCGTAGCTGATGCGCTTAATATTGGACAACGAACTGTTAGACGGATAACTAAAAAAAAATATGGCGAGACTGGCACAGAAGAAAATAAACTTCACACACCAAAAAAGAGAAAACGAGCAAAACCAGTCGTAGGCATCGATAGCTTTGATGCCGATGCTATCCGAAGACATGTTTACGGCTACTATTTACAGAAGGAGTATCCAACAAGAAAAAAGTTGGTGCATTCACTGAAGGAAGCTGGATTATTCTTCGGTGGGGAAAGTTCTTTAACGAAGATTTTGAAGACCATTGGATTTCGATACAAAAAATGTAACAAACGCAAAATATTGATGGAAAGATTTGATATAGCGATGGCAAGGTATACTTTTTTACGGCAAGTGAAAGAAATCAAAAATTGGCAAAATGTTGTGTTCTTGGATGAAACATGGCTTAATGCTAACCATACTGTAGGCCGTTCTTGGAACGATGACACAGCAGCATCTACTTCCAAAGTTCCTGTAGGAAAAGGATCGCGACTTATAATTTGTCACGCCGGAACCATCAACGGGTTTGTCGAAGGTTCTCTCATGGCTTTTGCGTCAAAAACCACTGGAGACTATCATGAAGACATGAATGGAGAAAAGTTTACTGAATGGTTTACCTCAATGTTGTGTAGCCTCCCTGAACCATCTATTATAATTATGGACAACGCCCCATACCACTCGATGCAAATTGACAAGCCACCTGCCCAATCCCAAAAGAAAGCTGATATCGTCGCATGGCTTCGTAAAAATGGCGTAGATGCAAACATGAATATGTTAAAAGCGGAATTAGTACGTCTTTTAAAAGAAAACAAACCAACCAAGATCCGATACGTCATTGACGAAATAGCATTAGAACATGGGCACAGAGTTATACGGTTACCGCCTTACCATTGTGAGTATAATGCGATTGAGTTGGTGTGGGCTCAAATTAAGGGATATGCTGCAAGACACAATACAGAACCCCCATTTACCACAAAAAAAATGCTAAAATTATTAGAAGAAGCTTGTGAACATGTGACTAAAGGAGACTGGGAAAAGGTTGTGAATAGAACTGTTAAATTAATAAGGGAAGATTATGAAAGAGATGTGAAAATAGATAATATTATAGAAAACGAACATATAATTATTAATGTAGGTGATGATAGCAGTGACGACAGTGAAAATAGTAGTATGGACGAATCTGATTAATTATGGCCTTTTGTGGCACCTTTTTTGGTATCTTTTGTATTCATATGTTTCTTGTGTGCATATAAAGTATGTATATTCATTTTCATTCAAATATTCAGTTCGTTCAAATAAATTAAATAAACATATACATTTTTGTTTTATTAAACCTATTTAATCAGGTACAAAAACAAAACTTAATTGTTTTTTGTTCGAGAATAAATTGACATTCCACATCACTATTGTAATGTGTCAAACCGGCCATCATAGCGTGCCGCTAGTGTATGTATGTTATACTAGTTATTTATATTGCCGTGTGGTGACGGCAGATCAGAATACAGTTGTCACCACCCCTGCTCTTCCCACGGGTTTCGTACGAGGCGACTGAGGGAATATAACGGAGAGCGGGCAGCAGCGTCCTCTGTGCTACTACTACCATCTACTGCGATCACCAACCCGTCTGCCCCGCGTGGTGGTTATGGGCAAACCCTCCCTTTGGGAGAGGCCTTTAGTCCAGCAGTGGACTGTTATAGGCTGATGATGATGATGATGTATACTACGCGCAAGGCGCTTTTTTGTTACAAAGACAGACAGTGTTCAGTGACAGTATTCAGTGACAGTGTTCGTGACAGTTCTTACTAATTTCACTCACAGCTTCACAGTTAGCAATTACATTTGTGAGTGAAGTTACCAGATATAATTAATGATTAAATGAACTTACCTGTACGTGAAGTTCAATCATAATTACTCGAAGGGCTTCGTTCGAAGATATTTTCAATATTCACCATGTGGTCCACACGTCTAGCACTGGCTATTTGTACTTTAGTTCGGATGAATTAAAAAAATATTCAACGTCGCCTCGTCCTGTTCCGGTCATGTCATTAAGTTTGGAGAGTGCTGAGCTATTTACATACTATCCCACAATCCCACATATGTTTCACGAGGGGTCTGGTTAGCCCAGGTAAGGGAGGGAGGGTTGCTAATATCTTCGAACGAAGCCCTTCGAGTAATTATGATTGAACTTCACGTACAGGTAAGTTCATTTAATCATTAATTACTCTCGAGCTTCGTTCGAAGATATTTTCAATATTCACCATGTAGACCTTTAGAGAAAGAAACAAGCGTGAAACATATGTTTATTTTAATTGGAAAGAAAATAATCTGAAAATCAGACAAATTAGTTGATTTAAAAAGAAATCATTTCAATGCTAAAACTGTGTCAAGTTTAAGCAAAATCACATAAACATCTTTAAAAAAATTAATTATTCGATTAGCCAAGAACGACTCATCATTAATTTCTTCAATAATAATTAATCTCTCGTAATGACAATTAGGAGAAATCATTATTACGTATTAATTTTAGTTTACGTTTAAATATAATCCTGGCAAATTCTTTATTCAAACAAATCTCATTAGAGATTATGCTATTGTAGTATTTTGTGAAAACATGATAATTTGAGCCTCATCCAGCATTATTTCTGATAAATTCTATATACTCATTCCTGACTTTGGTTTGGAAGAGTGAATGTGGATGTATCAACTCCACTTCTTAAAGTCCTTTTGACCCACCTACCCCATATTTGAGAAGAGACATTATCATGAGGCTTTCTGAATGAAATGATCAATGTATTGAAATTTTCTTTAAATCCTTGGTTGTTTCAAAATATACTTTCAAAGTGTTAGCGGTATATTATATTTTTCGGTCTTTGTAAAAAGAAAAGTAAATATAAAGTTGATTTTAAACCGTCTAAATAAACCTAACTGTGAAGGCTTTTATTCATTTATTCATTATTTTTATTTTATATTATTATTTTTAATATCATATTTTCTACTAGGTTTTAAATAAGTTTTGAATTTTTATATGATACTAGCTGATGCCCGCGACTTCGTCCGCCTGATATTAGTTTTTCAAATCCCTCGGGAACTCTTAGATTTTCCAGGATAAAAAGTAGCCTATGTCACTTTCCAGATCCTCAAATATACCCGAACGACGAAGCGGGCATCAGCTATGTAGTTAAAACTTAAATAATATTGTTTTCCCGACCAAATCAAGCCACGGAGGCCAATCTTAACAGAGATTCACCATTTGCGTGGGAGATGTTATAGTGCACAAGTGTGTGTGCAAACACAGGTACACTCCCTCATTCTCATAGTCCGATGGTCCGTTCCGACTTCTGACACCATGGGAATGAGATCAGACGCAGGACCGACGTCTTCATGTGCTCTCCGAGGCACGGGGGTCGTTAAAATAAGTAACAAAGTCAAAGAGAAGAGTTTTTTTGCTGTTGAGTAAGCGTAAGTACCTACTACTTGATAAAAACACTTTGTACGCTCTTTGGTAAAGGAAAACATCGTGAAAGAAATTGCATTTCTTAAGAGGAAATATCCGATACCTATGTTAGAAGACTTACCTAAAAGATTAAATTGCAAAATACCTCAAGAGTACATATTCCTTTTTGAGGAAGCTTTTGCGAAATTACAACTGCAAGTGGATAGACCTGGATTGAATTTCGGGTTCAGTGATTGTCTCTAATCTGGACGTGCGGCTTATGTCAAATTCGAATTCAAAATTATTTATTACTAGTTGATGCCCGCGACTTCGTCTGCGTGGATTTAGTTCATAACTTCCCGCGGGAAATCTTTGTCACCCTCCAGGTTCTCAACTATACCTATCCAATAAATCACGTCAATCCGTAGCTTTGTAGCAGGAAACAATTGATCGTCTTGCTTGCGGCATTGTTAATGATGATTCAAAGAGAAAACATATTACTGATGATATTATCAATTACGTTTAACTATCATTTTTATAATTGTCAAATTTTTTACCATACACCAAAGACAAAATTACGTTTAGTTGTCATTTACGTTTTGTTATTCCACTGTCATTTGCGTTTTGTTATTCCATGTCAGATGCGTTTTTGTTATACCACCTTTTATAGTGATTTAACGGAAACGCGATCGAACGGGATAAAAAGTATCCTATGTCCGTCTCCTGGTTCTAAGCTACCTCTCCACCAATTTTCAGCCAAATCGGTTCATCCGTTCTTGAGTTATAAATAGTGTAACTAACACCACTTTCTTTTATATATATAGATTTATATCTATAATTACAGGTGTTTGAATTCAGTGGGCTGTGAGCATTGCCAATAGGTTGTTTAATTTTTCACTTTATTTCTCGACAGTTAAATCTTCATAGGGGTACCAATCTTGTAAATAATCAAAGACTTAATATGTTTTAGCAATGTCCCATTCCGCCTAGCCTAAGCGTGCAAGCGAGAGCACGGAACAAGCGATAGAGAGGCACGATCGGCCCAAGCATTGGCAGAGCGCCCACCGCCGTGCCCGCCAGTCATCGCGTGTGCGCTGTGGCTAGCGGTTATCAATATTTCCTTATGACTTTATCACGTAACACTATCGTCCGTAAACCGACTTTACAGACAACAACCGACTTTTTTTTTTTTTTTACAACCGTCTCATTCTGTTTCAGTGTACTATTACGCAAGTGACACGCACTAGCATTACTAGGTTGAATGAGGGAGCCCCTTTGGAGTAGCGAAGTCCGGATAAGATCCCTACTTACCGAGTAATTGCAATTATCAAATTGTACCTATTGTGATTTTAAAAATCAATGGTTTTGATGTTTGAAGTTTCTTGTAGATTGTAGTTGTACCCACGTAGGTATCACGGTTGTGTGGGCCATTGAGGCAATATCACAGACCCTGTTAATAATTGATAATTATTTTTGAAAGGTCTTAAGAATAATACAGCAATTGGAGAAAAAACCTTTGAAATGGAAAAATTTGAGAAAAAAAATTGAGAAAAAATACTCTTCACGATATAAGTAAATGCATTGATGGCAAAAGCATTCGGATTTGTATAGCACGACGCTAAGCTGCAAACAAATCTGTTGAGGGAATTCAGCCAATATCGCCGTGATTGTAATATGAACCATATTCAATAACTCTAATTTAATATCTGGATCTGATATTCTCAATTCTGCATTTAGGATTTTGTTATCAGAGGTGCGAATGTAATCAGCGCGGACCATTATATTACGCATTACGCATCATTTTCATAGTTGCTATTTAATATAATAATAACTCCCAAATTGATAAGGAACGACCGTTCCTGTTCACTTCACGGCCCACAAGCAATATCCTCACCATAAGAGGCACCCTCACATCCCGTTGTCAAGATAATATCCGTGAATATTTCCATGGTAGGTATATTAGTATCACCTTTTATTTTAAATACAGCATATCAAACAGAGATGATAAATTATATAGGTATTGTCATGAAACTGTTCATCTTCCATTAGATTCAAATATTTACATCTCTCAAAATCTTTTGAGTACAGTCATAATCTGCGCTTTAATACGCAGAGGTACTCGTAAGTACACCCAAAAACAAGCAAATCCTTAATTTTACACCTTTCAAATTTTTTATTTTAAAAATTATCTTAATTTTCTCGTACCTATTTATTTCCTGGTAATTTAATTTCTGACTTTTTTGAGTCTATAATATTTCCCAAAAATATAAGTATCGTTTAGGTGTACATGCACTTTTATATAAGTATATTAATAATAAATCCTAAAGTTTCTAATGATTCTGAATCGAACATGTCTTGTAATCAATGATTGCTATAAGACTGCCACTAAAAATAAATCATCTAGATAAGAGGTGGACAAATATCCCGTGAATTGGATGTATCAGATAGAATCTTGGTAAATATGTAAGGACCCGTATGCTATCCAAGTGGTGTACATTGAACACCTAAAGGTTGCAATTTTTGACGACCTCCCTGGCTCAGTGGTGAGCGCTGTTGTCTTATAACTGGGAGGTCCCGGGTTCGATTCCCGGCAGGGTCAATTTGGGAATTTTTAATTTCTGAATTTTCTCTGGTCTGGTCTGGTGGGAGGCTTTGGCCGTGGCTAGTTACCACCCTACCGTCAAAGACGTGCCGCCAAGCGATTTAGCGTTCCGGCACGATGACGTGTAGAAACCAATAAGGAGTATGGGTTGAATGTTCACTGCCATACCCCTTCCAAGTTAGTCCGCTACCATCTTAGACTGCATCGTCACTTACCATCAGGTGAGATCGCAGTCAAGGACTAGCTTGTCATCGAATAAAAAAAAAAAAAAAAAAAAAAAAAAAAAAAAAAATTCCATCGAAAATACAATTTCCTTGAATTTTGATTTACATTTTTAAGGAAATAAGGGTTTTTTAAACCACTTAAAATAGTTCTTTTTTGGTCTTAATTTGACAGATGTACTAAGAACCTCTAAATCTAAGATTTAAATAGACACTTTATATTTATACTTTATGTCATAGAAGTATAAATGCCAGCTTTTTTTATTAGAAAATAAATCTTCCTTCACAGGGTTGATACAATGATACAGTACTTAAATCCCAAAGATTAACTATAGATTCTTTAAAATAACCACTAAATTAGATTTAAAACGTACAAAACATTTTAAACTGTGAATGACATGACCGGAACAGGACGAGGCGACGTTGAATATTTTTTTTAATTCATCCGAACTAAAGTACAAATAGCCAGTGCTAGACGTGTGGACTACATGGTGAATATTGAAAATATCTTCGAACGAAGCTCGAGAGTAATATTATGCTAAACTGTGCCTACTATCATTTGACTACCCAAGAGGTCATTTTCTAATAACATAACAGCAACGCCAACTATCGTTAAAATGTTGATATCATCGAATGGCCATTAAACAAATCGTGTGTGACATTAAACCACTGAACTATGTTATAATATGTTGTTAACTTGTTACGGAATCGTCCGCATTGAAAGCCAATTTGGCATTGATCAACGATTAATCGGTCAATTCACTAATTCGTTTATTGAATAGTATATCGGAAACTGGTTGTTAGAGTATTTAAAAGACACCTCGGTATTTTTTTCTGTCAGGTCAAGAAACTATCTCGGTTACGCAGGGCGAAATTATCATTCAATATCGTATAGTTATTATCACCTTTATGTCAAGCGTGTCAAGAGCGACTGACGTGACCAGCCGTGTCGCCTGGTGTACTTATAACAAGTGGGCACTAATAAATAAAAACCGACTACCTACTAAAAATGTTTGGCCTTCAACTCAAGCAGAGCGTTCACCTGACTATCTCAAATGAATCTAGCCACATTACTAGGTAGATTAGCATTACTTGTGAGTACGTCTGTGTGCGCTCAATTATTCATTTTGAATACTCTGGTAAAAATCGATCCCCGATCGCCCACCTAGAACGAAAGTTGGGACATTCACTTTTCTACAATAGCAAGATTAACGCCCGGTTCCTATATTCAATTCATCATCATCATCATTATCAACCCATCAACGGCTCACTACTGAGCGCAGGTCTCCTCTCAGAGAAGGGTTATAGGCCATAGTCCACCACGCTGGCCCAATGCGAATTGGCGGACTTCACACACCTTCAAGAACATTACGAAGAACTCTCAGGTGTGCAAGTTTCCTCACGGTGTTTTCCTTCACCGTTGAAGCAAGTGATATTTAATTGCTTAAACGCACTTGACTCCGAAAAGTCAGAGGTGCCGGGATCGAACCTGTGACCCCCCGAATGACCACAGTCCTAACCACTGCTTCAATTTATATTCAATTATGTACCCGCAATCTGTAGATAGGTTAGCAATATTCTCCATAACATTCTCAAAGGCGTGTTAAGTCTGTCAATCCGTTCTAGGACGGTATATTCGCCTACCCTCTCACATGGTAGGTGATATGTATTTTAGTCTCAGACTAGCTGATGCCCGCGACTTCGTCCGCGTGGATTTAGTTTTAAAAATCCCTCGAGAACTCTTTGATTTAATATAAAAAGTAGCCTATGTCACTCTCCAGGTCCTCAACTATACCCATGCAACAAAATCACGTCGATCCGTAGCTCTGTTGCGGCGTGATTGAAGGACAAACTAACAAACACACTTTCGCATTTATAATATTAGTAGTATGATGGTAGCGGGCTAACTTGGAAAGGGCATGACTGTATAAATTAAATCCTTTTCACAATCCTTATCCTAAATTAAATTTAAACTCTATCGCTTGGGAGCAAGTCTTTGACGGGGTGGTAACGGCAAAAACCCTACCATCAGACAAAGTGCCACCGGGTGCCACCGGCGGGAATGGGGTTTCTTTTTGTCTGCCCATCTTGACATGAATTGAATTGTTGTACCTATACGCTTTTTTGTGGAAATATTATATTCTATTCTATCCTAACAAGATTGCATGAGTTAAATCGGCTTAGCATCCGGCTGCACACAAGATAGTATAAAAAACTTATTACAATGTAAGTAATAGGTGGTAATAGTTGCATATTAATATTGTAAAATGATTAGTTTGAAAAGAGCAACTGCTGAGTTTCTTGCTGGCTCTTCTCAGCAGAATCCGCTTTCCGAACCGGTGGTAGAGTCATAACATGTCATAAGAGCCACAGGTTGGCCTACGTGAAATAAATAATTTTGAATTTTGAATTTTTTTTTGAATTTTAAAAGAATTATTCTTTAAGACGGTTCTGCTGTAAGTTAGAATCTATACCTACCTAATATGCCTATCTAAAAACAATATAGCAATCAGCTCTAGGCTTAATTTTATGCACATACAGTAATTTAAATTAAAATCTAACATGTGTATGTGTTACTAATTAGTTACTAGTAATGAATGGAATTACTCGCATTTTTTATAAATGTGATATATGTGTACAATTGTACCTAGTCAAAATTAAAGTAAACTGTAGCCTGAAATGCTAATCAGTCCAATTTAACTTTTTGCTCGTACAACTTCTTCCGCTCCGTCGAATCCCCTGCACGAAGTCATCAAAAACGCAAAAAATATAACTTTTAAGGTGTTGGTCCAAACCATAGACTTAGTAGTTAGTACATGTCATACAGAATTACTGACGTAGTTTATGGTCCAAACAACGCGACACGACCACTTTATTCGACCTTCGATTCTTATTGAGATCTCACTTGAGGTGTGATTGCCTAAAGTTATTCCATTGATCGTAAACGTATTCGATGACATTCATCATCATCATTATCAACCCATCATCGGCTCACTACTGAGCGAGGTCTCCTCTCAGAGAACGGTTATAGGCCATAGTCCACCACGCTGGCCCAATGCGAATTGGCGGACTTCACACACCTTCGAGAACATTATGGAGAATAAAACACATAGAACATACCCCTAATTAGGGATAAAACGATACGAGTAAATACAAGTACTTACTCGATACATTCCTTCCGATACCAATTACTTTTTGTATCGATACTTTAAAACTAAGTATCGAGTAGGTATCGGCCAAAAGTACTTCTATCGGTAGGTATACCAATATTACAATTTCATTTTAACACGTTAATTGATACATCACGCTCATCTACGCTGTAAAGAATTTTTTTGACGTGATAACGTCTTATAAATCGATGAACACCGGCTGCACGCACGAAAAAGTGTCACGTTCTGCCTGAGCCTGCGCGTGCAAGCGAGAGCGCGGAACAAGCGATAGAGAGGCACGATCGGCGCAAGCGTTGGCTTGTGACACATTTATTCATCAATGTTTCTTTATGACGTTATCACGTAAAACTATCGTCCGTAAACCGACTTTACAGACAACCAACTTTTTTCCTAGTTTTGTGTAGTTATTTAGTTGGCAAGCTTGTTTGCCTTTCTATGCCCGAAAGAAAAAAAGTGTATTAAATCGCGTAACAGGCAAACACTTGGAAAAACTAATATTTAATTTATTTTACTACTTTATTGTTTTTATTTAAATTTTTAAAATTTTTTCTATAAAAAATCGATCGATAAGATTAAGTATCGATACTTTTCTATCGATACCGTGTAACGGAGTGGATCGGCCGGGCTGAGAGCGACCCACTTCGTTCATTAGATGTGAGGGATCGAACCTCGTCTTTCAATATATCCGAGGACAAAGAATAAAATACTCGATAAACAATAATGACTTTTATTTACAACCTTCTTAACTTATTACATTATATCGAGTGACGGGCCGGGCCGCGAAGCCAGGCGCGAGCAACAGCCCCTGTGGTCCTACCAGAGAGCTCGTACCAATCGTCAACCCAGAGGGTAATCAGGCCGACGATACCAGGATCGATCCAGAGGGGAATCAGACCGACCCTGATGGCACGGGCGCCGCTGGCGAACTGCTCGTGAGCGCTCTTGTTCGGCGTTTTATACTTTTCTGCTGGCTGCTTCGGTGGGCCTCGGCGCGGTTCGGCGGGGATCGCGCCGCTGGTGTCATTGCCCTGGCGTGTGCGTTCACGCCGGCTTCGCGTGATGAGTCACGCGGCACGTGTAGTGTGGGCTGCTTGCGCTGTGACGGCGTGTTCACGCAGGTCCCTCGTGTGATGATTCACGCCGCCCGTGTAGGCTGCTTGCGTTGTGACGGCGCTCGTCACAACCGAATAAGTATCGATACTCTACGTCCGATATTATATTGAGTAAAAGTATCGATACCTCAGTGGTATCGTTTTACCCCTAATCGGTCTTGAACGCCAATGTAGGGGAATATCAAGGGCTGTCTTGTCATTGTATTCTCTTGTCGCGGGCACTAGCCAGTAAACAATATGCAGAGAAAACAAAGGTATTTAAGGGCACACCAAAGTATGCCACTGAACTGTATTACCACAATCGAGGATCTGAATGTGCCACATTAGTTATTCGAAGAAAAGCGAATGGCAAGCGCCGGCGACATTCTAATCAGCAAGTAGCAATCGCAGCACATGGGAACACGCATTGGTTAAATGTGTGAATACTACTTGGTGGCGCGCAAACGATTTTCGTATTCTGGACCATGTGTTGATGGTATTTTATCGTTTTTTTTTTTATAATAGAATAGCGCTTGAATGCAATTGCATCTGATAGTAAGAGTTGATACAGCCTAAGATCGAGCGCGCTTGCATAGAAAATGCATACTCACTTTTGATTTGAATAGAATAGAAAATGTTTTTTATTCAAATAATTTTTTTTACAAGTGCTTTTGAACCGTCAAATGAGTCAACCACTGGTTCGGAATGCCCTTCCTGCCGAGAAGAACCAGCAAGAAACTCGGCGGTTGCTCTTTTCAAAACAAGTTTACAATTCAATAGGTATATACTATGCTATGTATGCAGTGTTTCCACAATGAGGGGAAGTTCCACAAAAGCATACCTAATTATAATTAAACACGTTAAGACGGGCAGACAGACAGTAGCGCCATTCGCGCCGGTGGCACCCGTTCACGAGCATGACGCATGACCTAGCCATTGCTTCGCTCAACCATATTTGAGGTACATACCCAAGTTGTAGCTACTGCCTCGATTGTAAAGTCACTAGCTTGTTCGGCTGTGATCCGTTATGAACGTCCTAGGTTCAGGCCGAAAAAGAATATTCAGATCAACCAAACCAAAGGAAACCCGTTGGTTTTCGTCGCGTTAGCAAACCGGAGTTGAAGTGTTAAGTACTAACCGGGAGTCAACTTGTCGATTCTGTGGACAGGTATCCTCTCAGAGAAAGAAAGAGAGAAAAGAAAGAAATAAGCTTAAAACTTAAAACTTTGTGCCACACATCACTATAGGTACGCTTCCACCTCCCGAGGATTTGTTAAAATAATTTAATATACTTAAAAAATTCTTTAAAAACAAAAACCGAGTTCAAACGCCCGCCTAATAATTTTTTTAAAACCGCACGACCGATTTCGATATAATTTAAATGGGACCACCTGGAAAGTGTACCCTTTCAAACAAAAAAAGAATTTTCCAAATCGGTTCAGGCGTCTTCGAGTAATCGGTGAACATACATTAAAAAAAGTTTCCGACGAATTGATAACCTCCTCCTTTTTTCAAGTCGGTTAATAAGGGAGAAGGGTTAAATATAGGTCTTAGTCCACCACGCCGCTGCACTGGCTTAATGCCAATTAGTAGACTTCACATTCTTTTGAAAATATAGGATGTGGCATGCAGGTTTCTTTCACAGTCAAGCAAGTGATATTTAATTAATTAAAAGAAAGGAAATTTAACCACTAGGTTAACACAACTGGTAGCTATTATAATTTGAGTCACAAAAAAATGCCAAAAAAGCTGTTTCACCGTCCTTAGACAAGGAAAAGAAGAAAAAAAATAAACAAAACCATCAGAAACAAAACGCGCCCATTATTCAAACAGGAAAGAGAAAATTTTTCACGTTTCAAGTTTAAATTCAGTTTAAAAAGCGAGGCACATCAAACGATCTGCCCGAACGGGGGAATGCTCGCCGAAAATGCGCGGACAATTTTTTGACAATGGCTACGAAGCTTATCTCCCCATCCGCGATCGTAGAGTGGCTTATACAGGAAGTATAATGCACTTTTGTGCCATATCTGAAAGGGATTTCGACTTGGAAAACTTCTGTTGAAGTACCTACCTAATATTTGACCTAATTCAGAATTGGTTCAGTTCATGCTAACTTTTGTTAATTGGCATAAACACACACACGCACAGCACACGCACGCACACACACACACACACACACACACACACACACACACGCACACTCACACACACTCACACGCACACTCACACGAACGTGCGCACACACACACGCACACATACGCACACTCACACACACTCACACACACTCTCACGCACACGCACGCGCACACACACACACACACGCATCTCATTAAGTGAAATTTGTAAACTTTTGTATAAATAAAAGAATTTCTTTTGTATAAATAATTCACATGCTTCAACGGTGAAGGACCATAATGTTCTGAAAGGTGTGTGAAGTCTGCTAATTTGCATTGGGCCAGCAGCGGCGTAGTGAACTATGGCATATACATAGAATATCCTATACTTAACCCTTCTCTGAGGAGATCTGCGCTTAGTAGGTAGTGAAACGTTGACGAGTTGATATTAAATAATGTTCTAAATATTTTGTCCATATAGATTATAGATTATAGTCAATACTTGGTAATAAGTGCGAATTGAAATTATTCCTATAGTTCACGCATTACGCCAGCAAATACCTTTGAGTCATGGTGCGTGGCAAATTAGCGCTTATCACCAGCGCATTAGATGCGAATTCCTGACGCGCCATCGCCCATCCGACACGTGGGCTGGCACGTTCCACTGTGTAATCGATTTTACTACGATTATGATAAAATCCAATATTTCAACATTATATTAGTGACAGGACACAGCTAAAAACTCTTTGGTAATACACGGAAACTATCCAAGATCCGTAGGAGAACCAGAGGTACCGACGTAGCAACTCAGTGCTTGGAAAATCCCCCACTTAGTGGACGGATAGACATAAATTTTTGTCCGAGTATAGTTGAGAGGACCTGGAAGAAGCAGTGATAGCCTAGTGGTTAGTACTGCGGTCTCCTATTCGGGGGGGGCACAGGTTCGATCCCGGGCACGCACCTCTGGCTTTTCTAAGTTAAGTGCGTTTAAGAACTTAAATATCACAAGCTTGGTGTGTGAAGTCTGCCAATTTGCATTGGCCCAGCATGGTGGACTATGCCCTATAACCCTTCTCTGAAAGGAGACCTGCGCTGAGTAGTGAGAAGTTGATGGGTTGCTGATGATGATGACGATAGGTGAGGACCTGGACAGTTACCTAAGCTAATGGTTACCACGGGATTTAAATAAACCTAACTCCAGGCAGATGAAGTCGCAGGAAAAAAATCACTTATATTTTAATTAATTAATTCAGTTCTTCCTGTAAAAACGTGTATTTAAATTGCGTTAGGTATCACATTGACCGTGAAGACAGGTACAGTATAACAACAACAAAGTAAATTGTATGCTAATATACTAGATCCCAGAGTCAAAGACGGCGGTATGACCTACATTTGAACTTTGAGTTAGTTACCTCAAAGAGCACTTGAAATGGGAACAATGTCATTGGCACAAGAGCAATTTATTCCGTTACATTTTTGGGATCAAAGGTTTACTTTTATTGTTTAGATTTTCAGTGTTTCATTCTAGCCTTTATATTTTTAGGGCGTGTTCACATTACACTCACAGTTTGCAGCTCACTGAGGCACTTACAAATTTGGGGCCGAAAATTTAATTAAGATAATATACGTAAGTATGGAAGAGAGTCTGTAGAGAAGATACGAGTAAGATACGGAGTATCCTCACGAGATCAAATCAGAAATGAGATCACCAAAAGTCACCGACATAGCTTAGCGAGTCGCGAAACTCAAGTGGAAATGCGCGGGCAAATAGTTCGAAGAGCTGACAGTCGTTGAGTTCCCAAGGTGCTGGAGTGGCGATCCCGCACCGGGAAGCGCAGTGTTGGCAGACCCCCCGCTAGGTGGACCGAAATCATCAAACGAGTTACAGAAGCCGCTGGATTCAGGTGGCGCAAGACCGAGTCTTGTGGAAGTCCATGCAAGAGACCTTTGTCCAGCAGTGGATGTCTATCGGTTGACAAAAAAGAAGAAGAATGATAGATGCAGCTTTTGTGTGATCAAACACCTACCTGTGGATTGGCTGGTAGGAACTCTCCAATCAGAGGTGACTGCAACCGTTACCATGTAGCAATCATTTTTAACCGACTTCAAAAAAGGAGGAGGTTATCAATTCGTCGGAATATTTTTTTATGTAGGTATGTTTACTGATTACTCGAAGATGCCTGAACCGATTTGGAAAATTCTTTTTTTGTTTGAAAGGGTATACTTCCCAGGTGGTCCCATTTAAATTTTATGGAAATCGGTCGAGCTGTTTTTGAAAAATCAACAATAAATTATCGACCGAGCGAAGCGAAGGTCTTTGAGTTAACTAGGGCGATTTGCACTTGTCCGTCCGTCCGTCCGTCCGTCCGTCCGTCTGTCAGAGCCTTATAACTTTTGAATTACTGAACGTAATTACTTCAAATTTAGATATAATATGTAAACCGATGGCTTCCAGCCGAAAATGGCTTAAAAAGTTATAAAAATCTTTATTTCAGGGGGGCTCTCATAGAAGCGAATGCGAAGTAAAAAAAAAAAATCGCGTTACATAAAATTGTTACGTATCATTTTAAAGATAATTTTGAACTGAGTACAAAAATATTTTTTTTTTAATTTTTCCCTTAAAATTGACGAAATGGGGGGCTTTCAAAGTGGCGATTTTATACGCTCGCTTGAAGACGCTCTCTAGAAAAATCCGCTATGGATTTTCAAACTGATTTTATGTTTTTAGGTCACTTATATCCTGTACTTGAACAACAAATACTAAAATTATATGAATATTATAAAGAAACGAGATTATTTAATTTTTAATGGGCGTCAGTAATTCATATAGCATCAACATAGCTTCACAATAATGCTAATAGATGGCGCAGTCAGTAACTATTCCCATGGAACTACGAGTTAAATTCAATGTTTGATAAATAATTCAATGTTTTCACTAACGTTCCCTAACCTTTACGGGCTACCTATAAGTTAGGTGATTGATGTTTTCTGTCAACTTATTTATCACGATCCTGTACGGGACACCTAAAAGGATATTGGGACGGATGTTAGGACTTAGGATTGTATTTAGGAGCTACCTACGTTAAGAGACTCCTACTTAGGGGATGATTTAGGTATGTTTGGTGAAAACGGGCATAATAATAATGTCAGTTTTGGTTATCATGTATCGATTGAATGAATAATCATGGGATACCGTTACCGCGAGGTCTCAGTTCGGGGCGAACCACTAGTATATTTAGTAGTGGCGCGGGTCGGTTTTTTAAAAAGAAATTTTGACGTGTTAACGTCTTATAAATCGATGAACACCGGCTGCACGTACGAAAAAGTGTCACGTTCCGCCTGAGCCTGTGCGTGCAAGCGAGGGCGCGGAACAAGCGATAGCGAGGCACGATCGGCCCAAGCGCTGGCTTGTGACACATATAATCATCAATGTTTCTTTATGACGTTATCACGTAAAACTATCGTCAATAAACCGACTTTACAGACAACCAATTTTTAAGCTATTGCATATCTTTTATCGCGGGCTTTGAGCGTGGAGACCGAATCAAGAAATTCCGTATCGAAAGTAAAGTAAACCTAACACCGTCGTTTCAGTTCGGCAGACTTCGGCACGGTGTTTGTGTGCGTGCGTTAGTAGACTTTACCGCGGCAGTCCCCGAGTGCCACACGTATTTTTCTTATATTAAATTATTAAATCCCATAGCAGTACGTACCTACTCTGTATCTATCATCAAACCACAACGGCGCAAGCACAATTAGTTAAGCAAAGAAGCACTTCAAATCCGCACGGATGATATCTAGACTGACAGGACTCCATCTCTAATCCTCTAGAGATTAATCACTGGATTTCGTCGGCGGAATTGCTCGGTGTCGTTATACAATCGAGCCTGTATAATTAGTAATTACATTATTCGCACTCAATTTGTCGCTAATTCGTGTTGGCGCTTTACTAAAAATGAAAACTGTCACTGAAAATGTATGTACTTACCTAGTTTCCGTAAAATATTATATATTAGCTGATACCTCCGATTTAGTCCGCATTTCTATACCTATTCATATATTACAACGAAACCACTGTAATGAAATAATTTAATATAGAAAATTATTTTTACAAAACCGACTTCAAACGCCCGCGCCACTACAAAGTATATAATTTATTGTTGATATTTTAAAAACCGCTCGAGCGATTTCGATAAAATAACAATGGGACCACCTGGAAAGTATACCCTTTAAAACAAAAATAGCGTTTTCCAAATCGGTTCAGGCGTCTTCGAGTAATCGGTGAACATACATAAAAAAAAAGATTCCGACGAATTGAAAACCTCCTCCTTTTTTGAAGTCGGTTAATGAAAATGAAATGAACATACTCTACTCTAAAAACCCTACCTCTAGAAGTGACAGTGATGATGATGCTTAGTGGGTAAGACTACGGCCGCACTTTCGAGTCCGGGAATCTAATGCCAGCTACACAAACACTCCTAATTAGACGTAGCTTTATGCAAAAACGTTCCAACCCCCAAGTCTGTCAAAATTGAGTTAATAGCACTTTGCTACTTTTTTAAAACACGCTTCATCAAATCGTAAAAACATTCCAGTACTTACATCATTACTCTTTTATTTCCAATGTTCCAACCCTTAATGCAAATAAGCAGTGATAGCCTAGTATAAGCAGTGATAGCCTAGTGGTTGGGACTGTGGTCTCCTATTCGGGGGTCGCAGGTTCGATCCCGGGTACGCACCTCTGACTTTTCGGAGTCAAGTGCGTTTAAGCAATTAAATATCACTTGCTTCAACGGTGAAGGAAAACATCGTGAGGAAACCTGCACACCTGAGAGTTCTTCATAATGTTCTTGAAGGTGTGTGAAGTCTGCCAATTCGCATTGGGACAGCGTGGTGGACTATGGCCTATAACCCATCTCTGAGAGGAGACCTGCGCTCAGTAGTGAGCCGTTGATGGGTTGCTGATGATGATGATGAACCCTTAATGCATTATCACAACATAGCATAGCAAAACAATTAAAACCGCATCAATCTAACTGAAAACTTGCTGTGGGTTGGAACGTTTTTGCATAACTACGTCCAATTGTCAATTGCTTTAGCGGTAAAGGAAAACATCGTGAGGAAACCCGGATGCCTGAGAAGTCTCCATGATGTTCACAGCCAGGCCAAGTAATATATTGAACTCATAATCACTTATTGTCGTTGGAATTTTGTAATGTCAGTAAAATATAATTGAGTCTGTAATTACTCCGACATTGGTCCCACCCCATTCACCGCTATTTCAAGTTGGCGTAATTCATTGGAGGTGATTCAAATGCGTGGATTATTCGAGTACCTACCTAACTCTTAACTGAAGGTTAATTAATACAAACTTTGAGCAGTGTTCATTAAAAGTTTTAATGGTTCAAATCTGTATTTCAACAGTTATAAATGCTTAGCGATTTTGTGATTTAAGAGAGACTATCTCTTGAGGGCTCCTTTCACAATATAAGGATCTAGGAATGAGGGAATTCCGTAGTCTATGAAAGTATCCGAGAGTACCTACTCATATCTGTTAGCCATACAAACGTAGTTTTACTTTAATTTAGAAAATGTATGTACCGTATGGAACGACGCCACACTCAGTACTAAAAAAGATGATCATATATTATGGTAAAAATAAAGATAAAGAAAATAGTTTAACGCTGACCGATTGAAATCAAACTATTACCGTCATCAAATTCAAATTCAAATTTATTTATTTCACGTAAGCCAACCTGTGGCTCGTATGACAAGTCATGACTCTACCACCGGTTCGGAAAGCGGATTCTTCATCATCTCACTCCAAAACCGGTCCACTGCTGGGCATGGTTTAGTCCAAAAAGCTGGCCATGTGCAGATCGGTAGTCTTCCCACACTTTTGAGAACACTAAGTACAGCTCACATATGAGGTTTTCCTTCACCGTTGCAAGTGATATTTAAGTCCCGAAAGAGGTGCTGCGAAGGTACCTGGGATTCAAATCCTAGACCCCCCGAAAAGCCTTAAGCACTAGGCTATCACCACTGTGCTATATCGATTGTTAATAAAACTTCAATTTGTATGCAGAATAATCGAAACAGCCCTTGTAACGGCCTCTCTTTAACATGCACCTACGCCGTTAACCCGTTAGGTAACGGGCCGGCATAAAAACAAACATTTTTCCAGCCCTACCATCAAGGTTTACGATTGAAAATGGTGCTGTCCCATCGCTGCGGGTCGCACACCAACCACTGATAACGAATATAACTTAGACGTACACTACAAACTTTTTGCGTAAAAATGACAAATAAATAACTAAGGTAAATATAAGCTGGTGTGGAACGCTCTCCCGGCTCTTCATGTTTCCTGCCACGTATAACTTGAATACCTTCAATGCAAAGTGAATAGGCATCTTCTAGGCAAGCGCATTCTAAGCTGTGCTGTTTGCCAGGACTCTATACGCGTGCTTCGCTTTTTCCATCGCAAATCGGTGAGCCTCAGTATGCAAAAGTGATACACATTTTACGCGTGTTACTCCCTGAGGTGTTACTCCATACAATTCAGTGCCCTATTTTGACAGGTTTTAAAATTTATTGCCGATTATACTATTTGTTCAATGATCTATTTTTAGACGTAAAAAAGTGCGTCACCGATTACCTGTCGCCTGTGTTGAGCTTTAAAACGACTACGGACTTTTGAATATCACCTCATTTGAAACAGCAAAACAAAATCTGTTTTTTTTTTGTAGCGAGGAAAATGCGGACACTTAAAAGTTCAGTGTTTCACACTATAATTTCTTCTACAGATTGTATCTTTTTCTTTAGTACCTACATATATGACAGATGTAAATTCAAAATTTAAAACACCCCCGACATGAGAATCTATGGCTGTCGAAGTTATCAATTAATTGTCATTTAACGATTATACTGGCACGCGTGAAGCACTTAATCGAGTAATCATACGCCAAAAATGCCTAACATCATTTTGGAAAAGAGCTGATACTCTTACACTGCTGGACCTATATTAACCAAACATAGCTAGAAACCACCGCAAGGAAACTGAAAAAAAAACCGCATCGAAATCGGTCCATCCGTTTCAGAGCTACGATGCTACAGACAGACACACACACACACACACACACACACACACAGACAGACAGACAGACAGACAGACAGACATCGACGTCAAATTTATAACACCCCTCTTTTTGCGTAGGGGGTTAAAAATGTGGACACTCAAAAGTCTTCTCACTGCATTTTCTTCTACTGTGACTATCTATGAGTTTTCCATGTCATCGGTCGCAACCATTACTTTTTATTTAAGGGGAAAAATTAATGGGGTTGTTACGGGCCCTTTCTATTATGTGCCGTAAGGGCACTCCACATCCGGGGCATAAAATGGTGAACGTGTGAGTGAGGAAGGTATGCGCAGATGATTCTACGTGGTTTTGGTTTGCAAGCTTCAAGTAGGTAGCTGTAGTACATTTGTATGTACATCATGTCGCCTGCGTAAAGTGCAAAAATCCTTTGTGGGGTTGAGCGTACGCTTATATAATCTGATTCCGAAGGAATTGCTAGATTTGCCACTGCACAAATTTAAAGAATGCGTAAAAACTCACTTACTGAGTCGCGGTTATTACAAAGTTAATGACTTTCTTAATGATAAAGTTGCATGGGATCTTGAAAAGAGTATTTGAATAATAATAGTACTGTATTAGATTAGATAAATTCGATGTCTTGACATGGGTAGTCGAGTATGTCACACTCTCTTTAACGTTTCTGTAGGTGGTGTCGTGTGGTGCGGGTTGTTACGTTCCCTCAAATATGGTTGAGCGAAGCAATGGCTGGATCATGCGTCATGCTCGTGAACGGGTGCCACCGTCGGAAGCGGGGCTGCTGGTCTGCCAGTCTTGACTCTTGACATGTATTGAATATTGTACTTATGTATTTTTGGAGTTGTTCTATAAATATTATATCATCGCATTGTTGGAAATATTCTATTCTAACAAGTTGCATGGGGTAAATCGGCATGGCATCCAGCTGCCCACAAGATATTATAAAAAGTTATTAAAATGTAAATACCATAGACGAAAGATATTTACTAGTAAATACATATTACCTACAAAAAAAATATTGTAAAATGTGTAATTTTGAAAAGAGCAACTGCTGAGTTTCTTGCCGGTTCTTCTCAGCAGAATCCGCTTTCCGAACCGGTGGTAGAGTCATGACTTGTCATAAGCGCCACAGGTTGGCCTACATGAAATAAATGATTTTGAATTTTGAATTATGTATGAATGCATGTAGGTTAGTATGTATGTTTGTATATTATACTTATGTTCCAGCGTTCTGAGCCGATTTTGATGAGTTAGGAATCAATCGGTTCGTCATTATAGTCCAGGTGCCATACGCTACATTTTACACGAAGTACGAACAAAATCAATGTGCCGGATGTGATATATATCGTGTAGAATAGTATAGAATAGAAATGTTAAAAAAATAAACTTTTTTACAAAGTGCTTTTGAATCGTCGTCGATGAGTCTACCACTGGTTCGGAATGCTCTTCCTGCCGAAAAGAACCAGCAAGAAACTCGGCGGTTGCTCTTTTCAAAACAAGTTTACAATACAATAGATACTGTGCTATGTAAGCATAGTATCTCTTGTATTGTAAACTTGTTGTATGCTATGTAAGCTGGTACATCGTTAGGTTTACGAAAGCTACAGGTAGGTTTGAGGGGGTTAGGCTGCCTGGGCACCAGTAACCTGTGTCCAAACACAGGGAATTGGGTGGAATAGTTCCGACACAGGACTGATCACCCGCCTGGCGTTAGCAGGCGTCCCCTCCACAAATACAATACAATACCATGCTATGTAAGCAGTGTTTCCACAATGAGGGGAAGTTCCACAAAAGCATACCTAATTATAATTCAACACATGTTAAGACGGGCAGGCAGAAAGTAGCCCCATTCCCGCCGGTGGCACCCGTTCTCGAGCATTACGCATGACCCAGCCATTGCTTCACTCAACCATAATATTTGAGGGAACGTAACAACCCGCATCACACGACACCACTACAGAAATGTTTAAAGAGAGCGTGACATACTTAGAAACAGATTAGGGGTATGGGTTGAATGTTATTAAACTGCCCCTAGTTATAGTAATATTCCCTTTCAAGTTAAAGTTCTATTCTATTAATCTTCGTGCCAAAAATTAAAAAAATAAAATAAAGACATGATCTGAAGTCAGGATTGGAACCCCCGAACCTTTGAGTATTAAGCCAACCCGAACCGATAGTTTCACTCCTTCGTTTTACCGCTGCACCATCAAAGCATTGATGGAACGTGTATAATAAACGAAGGCAACAAGGGCCGTGACAGAAAATTCTTACGCCTAGCAACAAGGGTCGTTACGGAAAATTATATTACACATTTTTCGTCTAGCCCTACGCTAAACCGTCCGAAAAGGAACTTCGTTTCCAAAATATTTTTAACTAGCTTTTGCCCGCGACTTCATCCACATGGAGCTATAAGTTTCTTTTAATCCCGCAGTGATACTGTTTTTCCGGTATAAAAAGTAACCTGATAGACTCACCAGGTCCTTAATTACTATACTCCTTTCTCAAGCAAAAACTCACGTTTATCCTTTGCTCCGATGCTGCGTGATTGAAGGATAAACAAATACATTTTCACATTTATGGTATACTAAGATGATGCCCGCGACTTCTTCCGCGTGGATTAAGGTTTTTAATTCCCGCGGGAACTCTGTAATTTTCCAGTATAAAAAGCCAGCCTATGTTTTAATCCTGGGTATGAGCTATCTCCATTCTAAATTTCAGCCAAATCGGTTCATTAGTTGTGGCGTTAAAGAGCAACAAACATCCTTCCGAACATCCATCCATCCATTACATCCTCACAAAGTTTCGCATTTGTAATATTAGTAGGATAGTAGAGATGTTTTAGTAGTAACAAATACCCGTAGGATAAACAAAATTAGCGAAAAAATTGGCTATTAATTCAAAATTGCACCCGCTGGGAATCGAACCCGTGACATCCTTATCAAAAACACAGCGTTCGTCGCTGCTTCACGGATCTCGTCAAGGTTGCGACGACGATTAAAGTAATAATAATATTATTGTAAATTAAATAATTGTGTTAAATGTATATCAATAAATAAATAAATAAAAAACTTAAGTGGCACTCGGGGACTGCCGCGGTAAAGCTATTGCATAGCATTTTTTATCAACTCATGCAATTATAATATTTATGCAATATTTTTTTGCATACCTAATAAAAATTAAGCAAAAAATCGGCCAAGTGCGAGTCGGGCCGCTCGCTTCGAGTCGCTCTTTTAGGGTTCCGTTAAAAAAAAAATTAAATAAAAATATTTCCATGTACCCAGGAAATATTTTAATTTAATTTTTTTAATTTAATTTAATTTTTATTATTTGTTGTTATAGCGGCAATAGAAATACATAATATGTGAAAATTTCATCTGTCTATCTACTACGGTTTACGAGATACAGCCCGCTGACAGACGGACGGACGGACGGACAGCGTAGGCTTAGTAATAGGGTCCCGTTGGTACCCTTTGGGTACGGAACCCTAAAAAAAAATATTAAAAAACAAACAAACAAGAAAAGCGAACTGTCACTACTTCGCGAGTGAGATTCGAACCTGCGACATCATCAAAGAAAGCGGTCGCTCGCCCACTGCGCCAAATAGAGCTACTTGAGAACCTCTAAAATGTTGAATGCTTACTGAACGACGGTGTTAGGTTTTTTTCGTTACGGAATTTCTTGATTCGGTCGCCGCGCTCAAACTGTTCAAAGCCCGCGATAAAAGCTATGCGATAGCTTAATAAATGCATAAAATAAATAAATTAATTAATTAATTAAAATACATAATATACCTATAGAGTTTTGTTGTCTATGGTTATACGCCTCAATATTTAGGTCTCGTAAAGTCGACGGACGTCCCTCATTTCTTACCTGTGCGCTAGTAACAGGGCATGTCTTGATTTGGGATGTTATATTACCCATAATATAATATCTAAGTAAGACGTGTGCCAAATCCAACTAACAACCGGTTTAAAAATAGGGTTGTCAATTCTTTATTTTTCATTTATGGTTCGCATAAAGGTACTAGTTGGTTAGTTTCTAAAGCCAACTACATAGGAGATATTAACATATTAGGTAGGTACTAGCTTTTGTCCGCTACTTCATCTGCATGAAGATAAGTTTTAAATAATCCCTCAGGAACCCTTTAGGGTGCGTTTCCATTGAAGCGGAGCGGAGCGGAGCAGAGCGGAGACGTGTTCAATAGATCAATCAGGTTATTGTTGGACGACGTGATAAACTTATCACGTCATATCTCAATAATCTGATTGAACAAACACATACGTCTCCGCTTCGCTCCGCTTCAATGGAAACGCACCCTTACATTCTGCATAAAAGTGCCTATGTCAGGTTATAGTTACGTACCCATGCAAAAAATCACGTCGATCCGTTGCTGCATTATTGAAAGACAAACCAATAAAAAACACACTTTCGCATTTATATTAAGTAGAGGTGGTAGTACAGATTTACCTCTATAGTACTCTATAGTCTATAGTCTATACCATGAAAATTCCACATATCGCGCCAGAAACTCCCATTTTTGGCCCATTGGCCTTATACTACTGGCCAAAATTCGGTCGGTGGGACATTATAATTATTAACGTAAAGTTATGCTTGCTTCTATGCAAATTAACTTTCTAATGTAGAGTTATTTTAACTTAAACACTATGAACAGGTATAATTTTATGGGAAAAATTATTATTTTACTTTGCGATCACAATATTCTTTCAATATTCCTATAGTGACCGCCTCCTAAGCGATTAAAGGTAAAATAGATTTTTTTGTAGGGTATTGTTAAGGGGCAGAATAAAAAATGGTTTTATAAGTTCATTGTGAACGGAAATTTAGCCTTGCTAGGTCATTGTCACGTCCTAGAAGGCTATGAAACGTCATCGCAACACAAAAGACTGAAAATTGAAACACTAACTTAGCTCTTTATTTCTACACATAAACTTAGAATAAGAATTATTAAATATTAATTTGCATGCCTATCCGGCAGATTGCCAGCATCTTTATTATAATGTAACACCATTGTACTACTCAATCTATGCAAATAAAGGATTTGATTTGATTTGATTTGATTTGATTTGATTTGATTTGATTTGATAAGGCCCATTATGGTACCTACAATTTTTTCTTCTTCTTCTCTTCTTTATCAACCTACAGACGTCGACAGCTGGACAAAGGTCTCCTGCATGGACTTCCACAGGCTTCGATCTTGCGCTGCTTGAATCCAGCGGCTTCCTGCGACTCGTTTGATGTCGTCGGTCCACCTAGTGGACGGTCTGCCAACACTGCGTTTCCCGGTGCGGGGTCGCCACTCCAGCACCTTGGGACCCCAGCATTTTTTACCCACGACAAAAAAGAGGCGTGTTATAAGAGATTAAAGTGCGTATCTGTCTATTTACATAAATACGGTTTGGCGGGGAACCCAGGTATCCAATTAAAGACAGCTCCAGTTTTATTTGTATGTTAGAATTGTATTAAGAATCATAGTTATTAAAAATAGCAAATGTAATTGAATAAAGGATTACTTATAAGAGGTAGGTCCATACAAAGGCGCAGTAAGAAGACTTGTTTTTGACATTGACAACTCGCTTGTCAGTAGAGAGTGCGTTCGGAAACGGACTCAGTCGCCACAACGGTATATGTATCTGTGACCAGAGTCAATTAAAACATTATACATTCCCGATTCGTTCCTTATGGAATTGCACCCGGACTTCGCACTTACAAGGCCACACAGCTCTCTCCACTGTGCAAGGAGGTCGTCAATACTTACATTTTTGTGACTTCATGCAAACCTTTCATCATGTAAACCTTCGTGTTGTCTTACCTGTACTTACTACTTTATTTGTTTTTAGAATATTCTCCTCTCCCCTCCAAATAAGCGGAAAGCTTGTTTAGGAGTGGGCGGAACAATGGTGCATCATCGACCTCGAAAAAGTCGACCTTTCAGTTTTCAGTACGCACCTTTAACGGTTAGGCTATTGAGGCCTAGACCCCTCTCGGAGTCGTTCAGAAAAGGACTTATTAGGTAAATTCTGGGCGGATGTTTTGGCCTTGTCCGATCTTTGCCGCAACCTAGGACACGTCATTGCGCTGGCGTAGACCACGTCAGTCTAAGTTAGGGTTGTAATCGACAGTGAAGGTCTAGTGTTTAGGACTGCGGACTCCTACTCGGGTCATTCGCACGCACCTCTAACTTTCAGAGTTTTGAGTATTTATGCCACATGCTGCTAAGGTAAAGGAAAACATCGTGAAGAAACCTGTGGTGGGATTTAATGCCTTTTTCAGGGCTAGGTCACGCCCTGAGCATGTTTCACACTACACCACGTCTCTCGCTTCAGAGGAGGAGTAATGTTTCTTGGATGTAACAATTGTATTGCCAGTAATGAAGTCATTTTTTAAAGTCTGTTAAAAGTAGGAGAACCAGAGTTATCACCATAGGCCAAGTTGAAGTGTCTCATTGAAATGGCCAAGCCCGAAGAGTCATTGGAGTTCCAAGGTGCTGGAATGGCAACTTCGTACCGGAAAGCACAGTGTTGGTAGACCCCCAATAGGTGACACAACGACACAGGACGCAGTTTTATGTGAAAAAATAAAGCTTTATAAAAATCTTTGTTTTTGATGGCGCTGCAAAGTGCTAACCCTAGCTTATCAAACAAAGTTCGGGTATTGCGTCATGTCGAAGATTAGTTTGTCAGAAGTGGGAAGGGGAGGAATATACAATACCAGTTTCACGGCAAAAACTTGAAGTTGTCACATTATTTGCGCAAATGAAGCACCGGGAAGCGCAGTGTTGGCAGACCCCACCTAAGACCGGCGACATCCAACAAGTCGAAGGGAGCCGCTGGCTACAGGCGGCGCAAGACCGAGTCCTTTGGAAATCCATGCAAGAGACCTTTGTTCAGCAGTGGACTCTTTCGGTTGATAAAAAAGAAGACGGAAGAGATGCGCAACGTTTGAGATTTTTTTTGATGCAGTAGGTACCTACCATGTTCAAAATGGATGTGGAAAAATTACCTACTTTATTTAGGGCCCCTAACCACGCCGCGGTACCCATCGATTGCGAAGCAATGCAACAGCAGAAATAACTTGTTAATAGGTACAAAGTTGTTTTTCCCTCGACAACACACACAAAATAGAAAGAAGTTTTTTTTGACCGAAAAAATTACCAGCTTTTTACAAATTGAAAAATTAACACACATTACAATGTATCATAATCATAATCAACTCGAGACAAGGCGTCTTAAACAATTAGGTAATTTATCGCCAATGGCGATGATGGACACTTTCAAGTTTTCAACCCGTGCCATCGGGTTGAAAACTTGAAACTAGAGATGCCACGAATAGTGAATTGGCCGAATACCGAATACCGAATATTCGGCAACGCTGTCGGCCGAAGCGCCGAATATTTGGCCGCCGAATATCTGGTTGCTACTTTTCTGGAACTGCTTTGAGGAAGTCGCTACAGATAATATGCGAAATGCTAATGAAAATGATGAGGACCTGGAGAAGAATGCTGTGGCAAACGAGTTGGATTTTTATTTGAAAACAGTTCGCCTAGATCGGAAGGCCGATCCTTACAAGTGGTGGTTAGCAAACGAAAAACAATACCCAAACCTTTCGAAATTTGCTAAAGTTTATCTTTCTTCTCCTGGAAGTAGCGTGTATAGTGAGAGGTTATTTTCTGAGGCTGGTAATATTTACGATGAAAAGCGTAATCGTTTGCTACCAAAAAATGCTGAAAAGCTTGTTTTTGTCCATCACAACTTACCACTGATCAATTTTAATTACTAAAGTGTTTTGAATAAATACTAAGTAATTTTGAAATAAATACATAATTTTGAGTAATATAACGTGTCTTTTTTACATGATTTGGTATTCGGTATTCGGCCGAATAGTACGTATTATTCGGCCGAATACCTAATAGCAAAAAAAGTGGCCGAATAGGCCGAATACCGAATAGTTGCCGAATATTCGTGACATCTTTACTTGAAACCCGCGGCGCTTGAATTAATTTTGGCGCGTGTTCGTTTTTATTTTGCTATAACTCCTAAGATAATACCATAAATAATTTAAATGAATATTGTTAATGTAAAGGAATATCATAATGTGCATGAAATGCTTATGGTAACTATCGTATTAAGGATTAATACTGTATCTGTCTATATAGATTTCCAATTACCGCATAATACGTGACCATTTTTTTAGAATTTAAAATGGGTATAGTAAGCTAATCTTAAAAGATAGATTATAAGCTATCCTTAAAAGATAGAAATCTAAATATATAAAAAGAAAAGGTGACTGACTGACTGATCTATCAACTCACAGCTCAAACCACTGAACGGATCGGGCTGAAATTTGGCATACAGGTAGCTATTGTGACGTAGGCATCCGCTAAGAATGGGTTTAGAGTTTGAAATATCGAACTTAACGTGAGCGAAGCCGCGTGTAAGAGCTAGTATAGAATATATGCCATACACAATAAACATACACAAACTTTCGCCTTTATAATATTAGTGTGATCTTCAGCAAGTGTTCACCACGGCTAACACTTTTTAATGAAGTTAATCGAGCCCGAGACCTTTCGCTTACCTACATATTAAAAGATCTTAGCGCTCATCACTCATCAGTGCGCTATAACAGGGAATTCGACCTACGAGTATATTTTATCATTGAATTTATAAAACTGTAGTACATCACTTTGCTCTATTGTCAATACATTCCGCAGCGTACCTACGCGAAGGACTTCTTTTGGTATTTTTTTCACACCTTGGGTTATACTATCGAAGTTTTCATACGGATCCCTAACTTTTTGAAAAAATTCTATCGGAGCCTATTCAATTCAAACAAAAAAATCTTTCCTCTTTATAAGATTAATGTAAGTGTAGACTTGATGGGTGGTGTGACCGCTGTTACGCCACGGCACAATATGACATATCAAACACATTATATACATATTATATCATTTATGAAATCATATTATATTATGTAGTAAACGCGAAAGTGGAAAACGTGGGAACTGTCACACGCTTTTTGCTGTGAACACGGAAAATGTGAATCAAACAAGTACTTACTCGTAATAAGTAATCTCCTGCTAATATTATATGTTTGGTTTGTCCTTCAATCACGCAGCAACGGAGTGACGGAAGACAAAGGTTTAGGCAATATTTCACCACGCTGGCGAAGACCGATTGACACAATATTATAAAGGCAAAAGTTTGTATGTGTGTGTGTATGTTTGATACTCTTTCACGCAAAAACTACTAAACGAATTTGGCTGAAATTTGGAATGGGCATAGCTCATACCCTGGATTAACTTAATCAAAGGTGATCGCAATCAGTTTAGACAATCCCGTAACTATTTCAAATGTCGCATAGTGGTCATCATCATTAGCAACCCATCAACGGCTCACTACTGAGCGCAGGTCTTCTCACAGAGAAGGGTTATAGGCCATAGTCCACCACGCTGGCCCAATGCGAATTGGCGGACTTCACACACCTTCAAGAACATTATGAAGAACTCTCAGGTGTGCAGGTTTCCGCGATGTTTTCCTTCACCGTTGAAGCGAGTGATATTTAATTGCTTAAACGCATTTCACTCCGAAAAGTCAGTGCGTACCCGGGATCGAGCCTGCGACCCCCCGAATAGGAGACCACTGTCCTAACCACTCGGCTATCACTGCTTCACTCGGCTATCACTGCTTCTTCTTCTTCTTTATCAACCTATAGAGTGCTATAGACGTCCACTGCTGGACAAAGGTCTCCTGCATGGACTTCCACAGGCTTCGGTCTTGCGCCGCTTGAATCCAGCGGCTCCCTGCGACTCCTTTGATGTCGTCGGTCCACCTGGTGGGGGGCCTGCCAACACTGCGTTTCGCGGTGCGAGGTCGCCACTCCAACACCTTGGGACCCCAACGACCAATACTATCACTGCTTAGGGGTACCGAACTCAAAATCCAAAAACAATGGCACAAACAAAACAAAGTGCCGTAAGCGTCGCGTCCGGTGAACCGCGACGCGATGGCGCAGTGCGCGGGCGCATCGAAAGTGAAACCGCTTGACTCCTGACCTGCCATTGTGGGTTGTGGCCGACGCCGCCCGCGCGGCCTTGGCGTTTGTAAACAAATTGTGGTGTTTGTTGACTCCGCAGCTATTCCTTTAATGCTACGACATAAAGGTCGTCGTTCACTTATCAACTCGGCACCCCGCCAACACCAACTCGCCTCATGCGGTTGAGCATTCTTATACCTATGGACTTCCATGTTATGTGAACTTACTTAGTTAACTTACAAATTACTCTATAGCTCTATAGTCTCACGGAATTGTCTCGACCAGACAAACACTGCGACGCGTCCCGGGATCCGCTTCTACGCGATTCCGCGCGTGGATGCGTGGTTAGTCTGTGACACCGTGCGTGTTTTCTATACAACCTGAGGTACTTACGGACAACCTTAAACTACGTGTTTAAGGTTGTTCGGCCTGCGTCCCGGAGCGGGAAGCGTCGAAGTGTGAGATCCGCATACGATGCCCATACGTGTACGGCGAGTGAACAACTCGGAGGGCGCTGCTCGCCCGCTAGACGCCGCCGTGCGTCACCCGTGTGCAGGTCCTGAATGGACCGCGTGGACACTAGTGCGTTATTAACTCAACCTATTTTGTGACTCGATTAGGAGACGATGCGTCGGCATTCCTAGCAGGGGCGCCGTCCTCCCGTTGACCACTGGGTGTCGACTCGAAGGTCGCATGACATCGCCGCGATGGACACCCGTGGACAACGCGTGGACGCCGAGCAAAGAGACGATGATAGTCGGATGCCGGGTTGATAAGTAGGCTACCACCTTAAGGCTTGCGAACGCTTACAAGCGTTTGCCGCCTACAAATCGTGCACAATATTTCTGGCAGCTCATTTTTAGGACAACTAGATGCGCTGTACCCCTTAACAATTTTTCATTTAGCACTAAATTAGAATTATGTCAAAAGTGTCATGATAATTCAAAGACAACAAACTTTGGGTTAAGTATGCCAATTTTATAAATAGAGATTTTAAAACGCGTCTCATTGAGGTTAATTTGATAATTAACAGCCTGTGAACCTTTTCGTAGGTCTGTCATTAGATATCGTTTATAGTTTCTTGGCGTTATGTCAACTAGCAACATAGAGAGATAATATAATATATACATATGTCTGAGTAGATATAGTCACTGACCTCTATTAGGTATATATTATTTACTGAACTAACGAGAAAAAAATAAAACAACTTGAATATTAAATGGCGTGGTGAGAATGTAAAAGTGAGAGTGGAGAGCTATGGAACTAATGTACATTTTGTTATGAAAGAATATAAAAATAAATAAATAGAAGAGTCCAGGGAAAGAATGATCAGTCACCCAAAAATTATTTTTGAGTTAATACCGTCATCTAATTCATTAGATACCAAGGTTTCCCAGCCTAAATCAGGAAAAAGCTCTTCTTCTTCTTCTTCTTTATCAACCTATAGACGTCCACTGCTGGACAAAGGTCTCCTGCATGGACTTCCACAGGCTTCGGTCTTGCGCCGCTTGAATCCAGCGGCTCCCTACGACTCGCTTGGTTTCACACAACTTCAGTCATATTTTTTTAGAGAATATTAGTCAAGCGGAACTTTAAATTCTCCTCTCCCTTCAATTAAGGGGAAAGAAAAAGTGTGTGGGGGGGGGATGTTGTGGGAATTTTCAGTTTTCAGTCCGCACCTTCCATAACCACTCGGCTTTTGAGAGATCAAGATTGCCCGCCAAAGACAAAGGTCAATCCTCTCCTACTAAAAAACCGGACGATCAACGAAGTTCAGTATGATGTAGGTACATCCTGTATGATGAGTTTTATTTTCAAATTGGCACCATTGTGTATTCTCAACAAGATTATGAGTTATGGTGAATGTACCCTGCGGAATTTAGAATTATGGGGCGTAGCAACAAAGAGGAGAGAGCTCGCGCGACGTCGTAGGCGGCCCGCCTACCCTAGGTTTAGTTTATAGCTAGTGCTGGTCAAATCTTAATCGGGATCGATGGCCAATATTAGGACTTCAAAGAAAAGTTAATTAACCTTAAAATTTATTTCGTGTAGGCCATCTTGTGGCTTTTATGAAAATCACGACCCGGTTCGGAAATCAGATAGTTCTGAGAAGAGCCGGTAAGAAAGTTAAGAAGAAGAGAAGATGCAAAAAACCACGTCGATCCGTAGCTCTGTTGCAGCGTGATTGAAGGACAAATCAACATACAAACATACATTTATAATATTAGTTGTATGTATTCGTTCTGCATTCGATGATTATGTCGTTAAACCACAAAATAAGACCATAATTACCAAAGGTGTACTGTTACTTCGGATTATTTCCAAGGCGTGGTAACTTTGAGTTAAAGCTGCAGCATCAAGTATTCTGCGGGCTAACCAACTCCTCAGCAACTTACAGCAGATATAAGTCTGTTTGGGCTCAAGAATGAGTACGAGTTAGATAGATGATGATCGAGGAGAAAGATCTGATGATGGAGCAGAAAACTGTATTCGTACATAGTCCGGCCATAGATTCACATGTCGGAGGTGTTTTAAATTTTCAATTTTTTTTTTAATTTATAGACCAGCGCTTGACTGCAATCTCACCTGATGGTAAAAGAAGATGCAGCCTAAGATGGAGCACGCTTGCCTAGAAGATGCCTATTCACTCTTGATTTAAAGGGTTAACTTGGGTAAAGTTATAGTCAGTTGGAAAAACGGAAGCCGGAAGGGCATTCCAAATTTTAGCGGTTAAATTTCACACTAATTGTCTATAGATATATATAAACAGTCTGAGTTGCACTTGAAGGGTCAAGTGCAACTACCAATTATGTCACCCAATAGAGATCGGATGACATAATTGGTCTCTTCGGGAGCAGCGCCTATTCCTATTCTTTGAATTTTTTGCTGCCCCAGTTTCTTAGGCAGCTGGGGCATTTTGCATCTGAATGACGGCTGAAGGTTCCTCCTAGGCGTCTGTGCTCTACGTTAGTTGACCGATAAGACAGTTTGACTGATATAATCACCTATAACTAATTACTATACGTACTCATGCGTGATGAGTTACTTTGCCTTCAGTAAGGACGTTCACATTTTTTGGCGTTATGACAACAAAGAACGGACGTCACCAAAGTACATAGAGATAGTACGTACTCAAATCCACAAACTATTTAGGCGATTTAGGCCCGTTGCAGAGACGCCGGCTTAGGTTTAACCCAGGAATAAACTTAGATGATTTAGGTATGGTTGGCGAAAACGGGCATAATAATGTCAATTTTGATCGTCATGTATCGATTGAATGAATAATTATGGGATATTTTACAACGAGCTCTCAGTTCGGGGCGAACAACTAGTATTATGAATGCGAAAGTGTGTTTGTTTGTCCTTCAATCGCGCAACAACGGATCGACGAGATATTTTGCAAGGATCTAGTTGAGGACTTGGAGAGTGACATAGGTTACCTTTTATCGCCGAAAAACAGAGAGTTCCCGCGGGATTTTTAAAAACTAACTCCACGCGAACAATGTCGCAGGCAAAAATTAGTAGAGAATATTTTATTTCATTCATTCAACTGTTAAATTTTAGGACTGTTTAAAATAGGTGGTCATTGCCGTAAGTTTAATAAATCTTAACCAAACCACAATTACAAATAGCAGTATAGACAAATTACGCAATTAAGAGAAAAACGATAGAGTCGTACCGACACCTCCAGGTCAAACAGTCGTATAAATCAAAAGGCTTCCTCCTTTATCATTAACAGCGTAATTACAACTATTACAGATAATGCAACTCGAGTTACACGGGCCATTTGTCAGCACTAATGGATTGCTATCGAGATATGACGTTGTAAATATTATAATTAATGTTTTTTTTAATATCATTTCAACGCTTCAACTGGCGTTAGTGGTGGTAAACCTTTGGTAAACTAATTGAGGTTAATGGATACCATAATATACCATACCATAATATAAGTATAGCAATATAGGATAGCGGAGCATATGGGTCGAAGAACTGATTGTCGTTTGGGTCCCTGTGATGGAGTGGCAACCCCACACCGGAAAACTCATTGCTGGACTCCCAACTAGGTTGATCGACATCAGGAGTCGCAGGGAGCTGCTTGATACAGGCGCCGCAAGACCCAAACCTGTGGAAGTCCATGCAAGAGACCTTTGTCCAGCAGTGGACGTCTTTCAGTTGCTAAAAAAGAAGAAGAACGGATGTAAAAATTCGAAAATAAAATGGGAAACTTGTCGTAAGATTTAAAGGCAATTCCATAAGCGTACCTCCGTCTTGCTTTATACTTCAACGGTGAAGGAAAACCTCGTGGGGAAACCTGCACGCCTGAGAGTTCTCCATAATGTCCTGAAAGATGTGTGGAATCTACCAATTCGCATTGGGCCAACGTGGTAGACTATAATATTATGCCCTATAAAACCTCCTCTGAGAGGAGAGTTGTGCTCGCTAGTGAGCCGTTGATGGATTGCTGATCATGATGATGGCTGTGGTGTTCATGCACAATGGGAAGTGTATTAGTGGACTGTATAATGGCTGGCCCGCCAATTCGCATTGGGCCAGCGTGGTGGACTATGGTCTATAACCCTTCTCTGAAAGGAGACCTGGCTCAGTAGTGAGCCGTTGATGGGTTGTTAATGATGATGATGATGATGATAATGGCTGGAGTACGTATTAATCTTTGCCCGAGCTGCAAATGGGTGGGTGTGTGTGTGTGATTTGGTGAAACTTACCTCGTATTCGCCCATGAGTGGAATGCTGACCACGCACGGCGTAGACCTTCCAGGGAGCTCTCAGGGACACGGCAGTAAGACAAGGATTGACAGGATAGATGCACGGCATCAACGATTGGTGTTTCCTTCCGTAAAAACGTTCCACGTGGAAATTCGCGACTGTATCGACAGACGCAGACCACATCTAACAGGCTATAAGTTTATTTGCAGGGGAAAGAGGAATATTAGATATGTTCAGGATGGCTAATTTATATTTTTTTAATACAAAAAGCGCACTATGATAATTATTTTTTTTCCGAGATAAGACTTACATTTGACAACATTCATTGATGGTAAGCACTGAACAGGGTTAGATTAGAGCGCGTTTGCCAAGAATATGCCTATTCATCATTCATTAGCAACCCATCAACTCACCATCAGCTCACTAGTCACTACGGAGCGCAGGTCTCCTCTCAGAGAAGGGTTTTAGGCAACATAGTCCGCCACGCTTGCCCAATGCTTTGCAGACTTCACACAACATTATGAAAAACTCTCAGGTGTGCAGGTTTCCTCACGATGGTTTCCTTCACCTTTGAAGCTTGTGATATTTAATTTCTTAAACGCATATAACTAGAAAAGCCAGAGGTGCGTGCCCGGGATAGAATGCCTGCGAACCTCCGAATAGGAGAGCGCAACCATGCCTATGCCTTGATGCCTATGCCATGATGCCTATGCCATGATGCCTATGCCATGATGCCTATGCCATGATGCCTATGCCATGATACCTATGCCATGATGCCTATGCCGTGATGCCTATGCCCATTCATAATTATTGTCTTTATATTCCAAAACTGCCCCCATAAATGACACCATTACCAACCAACCCAAAAATACACTCACATTACACGGCCCATTAACAATGGCTTGTGGATAATTAGCGGCGGCAACTACAATCGGCCACCGTGTCGCGATCGGATTACCATAATTGCACACCAAATTCGTGATTACACCGTACGTGATCAGGGAACCGATTAGGTGAGTTCAGATCTAATTCTAATTGATTTCCTAATAGAGTCGAAGTGTTGTTTCCAATGCTAATCATTATGTTTAACAGTTTCGTCCGCGAGTAGTAGGTTTTAAGCATAATAATTATGTCCTGCAGGTCAACTATACCTATGCAAAGTCATGTCGATTCGTAGCTCTATTGCGGCTTAATTGCAGGACCATCAAAATATTTATAAAAAAAAGAAAAAGGTGACTGACCCCTGACTGATTGACTGATCTATCAACGCACAGATCAAACCATTGGACGGATCGAGTTGGGCATACAGATAGCTTTTATGACGTAGGCATCCACTAAGAAAGGATTTTTAAAAATTCACCCCCTAGGGGGTAAAATAGGGGTTTGGAAAATCGAACTTAACTAGAGCGAAACCGCGAGCAAAAGCTCGTAATATTAGAAGTAATATTTTCAAAGACCTTCTGGCGCAGTCGTGAACTCTGTGTCTTATAAGTCGAATCAAGTATCTCCAGTACTTGATCCGATTTTCGGCAGGGGAAATTAAGGAATTTATTCTCCTAATTCCTGGACATAGCTTTCTAGTCTGGATCAGTACCGTCAAAGACGTGCCGCAAAAAGATGTAACGTCAGGCAACGTGCTGGACGTTGCCCGATGGCGTGGAAAAACCAATTAGGAATATGGGTTTTATCACTGCCATTCCAAGTTATCCTGCAACTCTTAGACTGCATCGTCACTTACCGTCAAGTGAGATCGCAGTCAAGTGCTATCTTGCCATCGAATAAAAAAATCGTATACCACGACCAGCTCACTCGCTCCTGCATCGCAAGGGTGGGCTTTACTTCAGCAGTCCTACCCGACTGCTCCAAAAGGAGGGTATCGTTTTTAAAGTGTATGTACATGTATCTAACAAGGTATAATAGCAGAAATTAAACAAAACAATAGCTACATTTGAAGAAAAACAGACAAAAGATACATATCATGTCTAGACTAAATCACACTAGACAGTTTATTCTAGACTCTGTACACAGGCACACAAATCTAGCGCATGGAGTGTGAAATACCATTTAACATCGCGTCATTTCATCACATGAAAAGAATCCGAAACATACAGGGCTGGCAACGATGAAAATGTCAATGATTTGGGCACAAGAACTCCAAGAGTGCTTCTATTCTATACCATGAGTATGGTAGGAACTATTCACTACAATAGAATAGAATAGAATAGAATAGAAAGATTTTTTATTCAAATAAACTTTTTTACAAGTGCTTTTGAATCGTCGATGAGTCTACCACTGGTTCGGAATGCCCTTCCTGCCGAGAAGAACAATCAAGATACTCGGCGGTTGCTCTTTTTAAAACAAGTTTACAATACAATAGATACTATGCTATGTATCCAGTGTTTCCACAATGAGGCGAAGATCCAAAAATGCATACTACTTACAATTCTGCAATACATATTAAGATGGGCAGACACAAAGTAGCCCCATTCCTGCCGGCGGTACCCGTTCACGAGCATGACGCATGACCCAGCCGTTGCTTCGCTCAACCATGCTTAAGGGAACGTAGCAACCCGCATCACACGACACCACCGCAGAAATGTTTAAAGAGTGCGTGACATACTTGGGCTACCCATGTTAAAGCATCGAATTGAATACTAATATTCAAATACTCATTTTAAGACATGACAATAGATGGTGCTACACTGTTACACGCAAAGAAAGTTGCAGGCTAAAGCGGAGCAGCCATCGAATTAAATACATAGAGATCGTAGGAGTGGAGGCGGTAGGTTCTGCTGTAAGCTTTAATACAGTCACTACCATGACTAGGATGGGTAACCCTGTATGCGCTCAATTTGCAAAAATAAGGAAAAATAAAATTCTTTTGCTATAAGCTGCCAAATCTGGTGGGTACGATTCCCTAAAAATTATTGCTACAGTGTGACAATCGCCTCTGATTCGCAGATACTCGCTCCCTATTGGCTAAAATACATTAGTGCAGAAAGAACGCGATAAAATCAGCCAATCACTGCAATTGAGACTGTAGCAGAGTGCAGCAATGGTTGATGCAGCTTTTACAGAATCGGCATGCTGTATATAGCTATGGAAAAAAGCGTCACTCGCGCAGCACACTATCGCTCCTCCAGGTGCAAAGGAACACAATGATTTAAAGGGTAAAACCCGCAAAGATGCAAAACCAACTTGATTTAAATCAATGTGTTATTTTGCATCTTTGGGGGCTTTGTCACCGCCTCTGTTAGATTAAGCATAATACATTACGTGGGGTGAGTCCACCAGGATCCCCTGACCCAATCCCCCAGGGGATCCCCGTGAACTCATCTGTTCATCAGGATCCCCTTTAGATAAAAGTAAGTTTATAAAGATGCTATGACGAAAGCTTCCCCTTTCACCACGCAAGAAGATAGCGCACGTTTGACATTTGGGCGTAGATATTTCGGATTTTCAGTCCGACCCATTGCAACAAAACAAATGTTTGAAATCATTGCAGTTTCGATTGCATCTTTGCGAACGTTTTCCATTGACCACCATCGCTCCTCCAGGTGCAAAAAAATACAAAGATTTAAATCAAGTTGGTTTTGCATCTTTGCGGACGATTTCCATTGGCAACCCTAGGTCAGGCACAGGAATATTTGCGCGTTAACTCTAGTGACATCATAACATGCCAGCGACCTAGCGAGGTCGCCGCTTCTTTTAGGTTAAGCATAATAAGTTACGACGGAATTTGCTTCCCCTTTCACCTCAAAAGTAAGCGAAAGGCTTGTGTTAGGTGTGGTCATGAAGATAGTACACGTTTGACATTTGGGCGTAAACATTTCGGGTTTTCAGTCCGACCCCTTGCCACAACAAAACAAATGTTTCAAATCTTTGCAGTCTCATGGCATCTTTGCGGACGTTTTCCATTGACTACCTTCGCTCGTGACAACTCACCGTCGCGTCGCTCCTTCAGGTGCAATAGAACACAATGATTTAAAATCAAGTTGATATTGCATCTTTGCGGACGTTTTCCATTGGCAACCCTGGGTCTGGCACCGGAATATTTGCGCGTTAACTCTAGTGACATCATAACATGTCAGCGACCTAGCGAGGTCGCCGCCTCTATTAGATTAATACATTACGTGTTACGCCGGAATTTGCTGCCGTAGGTCCTTCCTGGACTTTGATCTTTACCGAGTCGAACTTTCTTAACTGATTGATAAACGTCTGACGGAACTATTACATGATATGCTTTACATGATGAATGTGTGAAGCAGAGTATGTAGTAGGTACCAGTTTTGGTAATTTAAACATAACTCATCGCATTAAGAGGTAGGTTTTGACAATCTCACTGGCGCAGCATTGAGCGCTGTAGTCTTAATTGGAGGTCTTTGGTTTGATACCCGACGGGGTCAATTTCTTCATCATTATCATGTGTTCATATCAAGTTTTGGCGTTCATCACGCAAAAAGATTCTATATTTAAAGCCCCATTTTCAGACAACTTAGATAATATACATATAATTTAAAATTTGGATATAATTTATAAAAATTTCTGAATTGTCTCTGGTCGGTCTGGTGGGAGGCTTTGGCCGTGACTTGTTTTCAAAGATTACCACCATACTGCCAAGCGATTTAGCGTTCCAGCACAATTAGGATTAGGTGTATGGGTTTAAATGCCCGCCAATTCGCATTGGGCCAGCGTGGTGGACTATGGCCTATAACCCTTCTCTGAGAGGAGACCTGCGCTCAGTAGTGAGCCGTTCATGGGTTGCTAATGATGAATGTATGGGTTTAATTAAACTGCCATACCCGATTGGAAGTTAGCCCGCTACCATCTTAGACTGCATTGTTACTTAGTATCAGTTGAGATCGCAGTCAAAGGCTTTCTTGTCTTGAATTATAAAAAAAAGGTTATCCATCAAAGCCGACCGTTGGTACGTGCTCTCCGAAGTACGGGGGCACAGATCCTTATTAATATTATAAATGCGAAAGTGTGTTTGTTTGTTGGTTTGTCCTTCAATCACGCCGCAACGGGGCTACGGATCGACGTAATATTTTGCATGGGTATACTATACTTGAGGACATGGAGAGTGACATAGGCTACTATTTATCCCGGAAAATCAGAGTTCCCGAGGGATTTTAAAAACTAAATCCACGCGGACGAAGTCGCGGGTATCAGCTAGTTAGGTAATAATTAATTACCTATGTACCTAGTTTGGAAGTGTAACACCGCAAACTTCCCAATACCGGGCTGCTTCTGAGAATTCTTGACAGAAAACCCCAAACTTTTTTGACGAACTAACAAATCTTAATAGGTATATATATTTCTTGTGTGCGTGTGTATGTCACTGAACTCCTCCTAGACGGCTGGACCGATTTTGATGAAATTTTTTGTGTGAGTTCAAGGGGATTCGAGGATGGATTAGATTCACAAAAAAAATGAAAAAAAAAATTGTGGCGGTACGAAGTTCACTGGGTCAGCTAGTATAATATAAAAAAGTAACACAGTGCACAAATTCTAGTTGCTGTCCGAATTTTTACAACTTGCTATGCTAAAATGCAATCGGCCCCTCAAGATTCACTCCTGGCGCTCATAATAACCGACAATTTAACCTAGCTACATATTAATACCATAGGTTACTGATATGGTTACAATAATAAACCGGACAACTTAATTACAACTGAAGGTATAGGGTTAATAAACTTATGTAATAATGATCACTTTCATAATTTACGAGTTCATTCCTGGACCATTAATTTTTATTGCCCAGTAAATCTAAAAATAAGCAATCTTTGTATTATTTTGGAGGAAAACGCTCTATGTTTTCCATAAATAGAGATTCTTATCGCAGACAGACTGGTCTTTAGACAGATATATAATTTTAAAAGTAAAAATTAAGTTCGGCAACTAATTAGTTTTGATATCATGGTGAGTTGAAACAAAAAGTTAGATCCAACACGGATTTTGAATAGTAAACAGATACGAAGTTCTGAATAATTATAGGGTAATAGTAGACTTATCTACATCTTTACAAAACTATACAATCTATACATCTTGTTTGTTATGTACACAAATAAACAACCAAATCCTGCCAAGCTGCAATCAGCTTTATTATAAGGGCATATTTGGTAAAATAAGACTTAAAACTACAGGCAAACTGAATATTCAGTTTTTTAGATGTAAGTTAGTTTGTAAGCCGTATACGTAAGCTTATTGTATATAAAAGTTATTATGAAAAAAAATCGGCCAAGTGCGAGTCGGGCCTCGCTCTTTTAGGGTTCCGTTAAAAAAAATTAAATAAAAATATTTCCATGTACCCACGGTACAATATTTTAATATATTAATTTATTTTTTTTAATTTAATTTAATTTTTATTATTTGTTGTTATAGCGGCAATAGAGATACATAACATGTGAAAATTTCATCTGTCTATCTGTTACGGTTTACGAGATACAGCCCGCTGACAGACGGACGGACGGACGGACAGCGTAGGCTTAGTAATAGGGTCCCGTTGGTACCCTTTGGGTACGGAACCCTAAAAATTAAGTGGTTTTCTGTGATTTCAAAATAAATAACCATAAATATATAGAAAAAAGATTGTCTATCATTGTAGCTGTAAATTGCTATAATACAGTTCACTACAAAAGCATTATTGCTTCGAAATCTTTGGAAAGCAAGGTTAATAGTTTAAATACAGGAGCAACCTACCTAAAATAAGAGATAGCGTGTTGTCACCTAAATCTAGATTTTTTTCGTTGCCATAAATAAGTAGCCCTTTAAGACTTAGGAGTTCACTAAAATTTACGGTTTTCCGGTGAAAAAATGATTTGACGTTACTATTTCACCAATTTTTCCACCATCTTTTCCTAAAACAAGTTTTCCTTGCACTTGGATGACACCATTAAGTGAATGACTTACAGTTTGCTGTAAAGCTCTTTCTTTATAGTAAACGCCTTTATATATAACCAGTTACCAGTACCTACTTTGTAGTTTATTTTAACAAACGTTCCCATCATAGTTTTTATAGCCACAGTTACCTACTGCAATACAATTTTTTCTCATTCCCCGCAGTGACTCGTGTTATTTCATTTGTACTGAACTCGATCAAGTGTAAAGCAATTCAAACATCCAATTGTTACAAGACACCATAGACAAACTGTATTTATTATGTTTACAAGCGAATCACTGTTTATAATAATACTATCATTCTGTTTTTTGACCGAGCGAAGCGAGGTCTCTGAGTTAACTAGAGCGATTTGCACTTGTCCGTCCGTCCGTCCGTCCGTCCGTCCGTCCGTCCGTCCGTCTGTCAGAGCCTTATAACTTTTGAATTACTGAACGTAATTACTTCAAATTTAGATATAATATGTAAACCGATGGCCTCCAGCCGAAAATGGCTTAAAAAGTTATAAAAATCTTTATTTCAGGGGGGCTCTCATAGAAGCGAATGCGAAGTAAAAAAAAAAATATCGCGTTACATAAAATTGTTACGTATCATTTTAAAGATAATTTTGAACTGAGTACAAAAATATTTTTTTTTTAATTTTTCCCTTAAAATTGACGAAATGGGGGGCTTTCAAAGTGGCGATTTTATACGCTCGCTTGAAGACGCTCTCTAGGAAAATCCGCTATGGATTTTCAAACTGATTTTATTTTTTTAGGTCACTTATATCCTGTACTTGAACAACAAATACTAAAATTATATGAATATTATAAAGAAACGAGATTATTTAATTTTTAATGGGCATCAGTAATTCATATAGCATCAACATAGCTTCACAATAATGCTAATAGATGGCGCAGTCAGTAACTATTCCCATGGAACTACGAGTTACGACTACGACCTATCCCAAAAACAGTTTTGCGTCGACCATTATTATTTAGTTACTTATTATAATACAATAATTGTATTGTAATTTTTTTTGTACCATATTATTCAATTAAAATTATTTTTTAGTTAAATTTTAGTTAAATATTGTATATTTTCTATTCGCGTCGATAGATGACGATTTGTACAGATGCCCGTAACCCGGTTTCACTCGTTAGTACCTACATAATAATTCAATGTTTTCACTAACGTTCCCTAACCTTTACGGGCTACCTATAAGTTAGGTGATTGATGTTTTCTGTCAACTTATTTATCACGATCCTGTACGGGACACCTAAAAGGATATTGGGACGGATGTTAGGACTTAGGATTGTATTTAGGAGCTACCTACGTTAAGAGACTCCTACTTAGGGGATGATTTAGGTATGTTTGGTGAAAACGGGCATAATAATAATGTCAGTTTTGGTTATCATGTATCGATTGAATGAATAATCATGGGATACCGTTACCGCGAGGTCTCAGTTCGGGGCGAACCACTAGTTTATTGCGAGATTGGCTTGCGCTTGACGATAATCCTTACTAATATTATAAATGCGAAAGTGTGTTTGTTTGTTGGTTTGTCCTTCAATCACGCCGCAACAGGGCTACGAATCGACGTGATTTTTTGTTTTGGGTATAGTTGAGGACCTGGTGAGTGAAATAGGCTACTTTTTATCCCGGAAAATCAAAGAGTTCCTGAGGGATTTTAAAAACTAAATCCACGAGGACGAAGTCGCGGGCATCAGCTAGTAATAAATAAATCAATGATGGAAAGAACTTATGAGGTCTAGGTTGGAGCGCGCTTGCCTAGAAAATGCCTTGAAGGTACTCAAATTATATACACAGTGACATGTTATAAGAAACACGAACGCCGGCATGGCGTTCCACACCTTAGCGGTTCGTTTCATAAACGTTGAGACGATTTGATACTTCTCATAATATTTTCTTTTTAATTTTCTTAAACAATTTTCATTGCAGGTTCGTACAGGTATCTATACTAATATTATAAAGGGGAAAGATTTGTTTGTTTGAATTGAATAGGCTCCGAAACTATTGGCCCGATTTGAAAAATTCTTTCACCATTAGAATCCTACATTATCCCTGATGAACATAGGCTAACCCTTACCCTTAACTACATTAACCCTGATGAACATAGGCTATTATAGCCTATGTTCATCAGGGATAATGTAGGAATATTTTCAAAAAAGTGAGGGATCCGTTTGAAAACTTCGATAATGTAACCCAAGATGTAAAAAAAATCCTTATATTGCGTACGCTGCGAAAAGTATGGACAATAGAGCAAAGTGATGTACTACAGTTTTATAGAGGACATCTTCTTCTTTATCAACCTATAGACGTCCACTGCTGGACAAAGGTCTCCTGCATGGACTTCCACAGGCCTCGGTCGGAGGACATCAATATCTACAAAAAGTCCGCGATACCATATTATGTCGAACTATTACAGTTATGTCACAATAACTACGTCTTTTCCATGTTAAAATATGCAATATTAACGCCAAAAATCCTTAACTATCTCTTGTAATAATATTATAAATGTGAAGGTGTGTTTGTTTGTTGGTTTGTTCTTCAATCACGCTGCAACGGATATCTACGGATTGACGTGATTTTTTGCATGGGTATAGTTTTGGACCTGGAGAGTGACATAGGTTACTTTAGAGTTCCCGAGGGATTTTAAAAACCAAATCCACGCGGACGAAGTCGCGAGCATCAGCTAGTTGCCTAATAAATTGAAAGAAGAAAATCTCAAAAGAAAGAAGTGTCTACTTCAGTACTTATACTTACTTCATTGGGAAAAAAACCTACTTACTTCATATATAGGAAAAAACAATAAATAGTAATATACCTTTTGTTAACAAATTATACTTAACTAGCTGATGCCCGCGACTTCGTCCGCGTGGATTTAGTTTTTAAAATCCCTCGGGAACTGTTTGATTTTCCGGCATGAAAATTAGCTTAAGTCACTCTCCAGGTCCTCAACTATACCCATGCAAAAAATCACGTCGATCCGTAGCCCTGTTGCGGCGTGATTGAAGGACAAACCAACAAGCAAACACACTTTCGCATTTATAATAATATTAGTACAATTTACTAGTATTATTTAAAAGCGAAAGTGTGATTGTTTGTTGGTTTGTTAGTAAGTCCTCCTGTCACTCATCAACGGAGCCAGTGATCAACGTGATTTTTGCTTGTTAAGGACCCGGAAAAAGACATGCGTTATTTTTTATCACTGAAGATTTTTCATCAAAGACGATTATAGTACTTAATTTCATTTTATGATAACATTAATTTACATTTCCAATTTGTAATAAGCTCTTTAAATGAAGCAATTTTATTATGTTTTATTGTGGTAAATATCTGAATGATTTTCTGGGAAAAATTGTGGGTGTAACATGAAAAATAAGTTTAATAATTGGAAAGATAAAAAAACGTTTTTGGCATAACAGGTAGTAGGTACAATATTTCATAGTAGTTAAGTACCGAGGCAAATCATTTAATTTACTTAAGTTGAAGGGCGTCAATTCAAGGTAACGAATATAATAGGTAGTAATTGGTAAATTAAGAATTAATTACCTAACTGTATAGCTAAGGGTTGTCAATTATTTTATCAATACATGTTAATGATAATTTAAAAATAATGTTCTGTTACTTTTACTCCATAGTATGGGCCTCATCCGTGGGCCTCATCATAAAAAGGCTCAGGCAGGCCAGCAGCATCTTATTTTGGGTATACAACTAAAAGTACCCGGCTTTGTTCCGTCTGGACGGGCCAATTCAATGAGCTAACGTAGTGTGAAGGGATAAGAGTTACGCGATAGAAAGGGAGGCAACTTCCAGGTGAATATGACTGTAAAGTTAGCGCTGTGTGGCAACAAGAGTCGATATGTATTGAAATGATTACGTTCCCTCAAATATGGTTGAGCGAAGCAGCGGCTGGGTCATGCGACATGCTCGTGAACGGGTTCCGCCGGCGGCAATGGGGCTACTTTCTGTCTGCCCATCTTAACATGTATTGAATTGTAAGTAGTATGCATTTTTGGAACTTCCCCGTCATTGTGGAAACACTGCATACATAGCATAGTATTTATTGTATTGTAAACTTGTTTTGAAAAGAGCAACCGCCCCGAGTTCCTTGCTGGTTCTCCTCGGCAGGAAGGGCATTCCGAACCAGTGCAGTGGTGGACTCATCGACGATTCAAAAGCAATTGTAAAAAAATGTATTTGAATAAGTAATATTTCTATTCTATTCTATATTTGACCGAGCGAAGCGAGGTCTCTGAGTCTACTAGAGTGAATTTGCACTTGTCCGTCCGTCCGTCCGTCCGTCCGTCCGTCCGTCCGTCTGTCAGAGCCTTATAACTTTTGAATTACTGAACGTAATTACTTCAAATTTAGATATAATATGTAAACTGATGGCCTTCAGCCGAATATTGGATAAAAAATTATAAAAACCTTTATTTCAGGGGGGCTCTCATAGAAGTGAATGCGAAGTAAAAAAAAAATTATCGCGTTACTTAAAATTGTTACGTATCATTTTAAAGATAATTTTGAACCAAGTACAAAAATATTTCTTTTTTAATTTTTCCCTTAAAATTGACGAAATGGGGGGCTTTCAAAGTGGCGATTTTATACGCTCGCTTGTAGACGGTCTCTAGGAAAATCCGCTATGGATTTTCAAACTGATTTTATTTTTTTAGGTCACTTATATCCTGTACTTGAACAACAAATACTAAAATTATATGAATATTATAAAGAAACGAGATTATTTAATTTTTAATGGGCATCAGTAATTCATATAGCATCAACATAGCTTCACAATAATGCTAATAGATGGCGCAGTCAGTAACTATTCCCATGGAACTACGAGTTACGACTACGACCTATCCCAAAAACAGTTTTACATACGTCGACCATTATTATTTAGTTACATAATATAATACAATAATTGTATTGTAATTTTTTTTGTACCATTTTATTCAATTAAAATTATTTTTTAGTTAAATTTTAGTTAAATATTGTATATTTTCTATTCGCGTCGATAGATGACGATTTGTACAGATGCCCGTAACCCGGTTTCACTCGTTAGTACCTACATAATAATTCAATGTTTTCACTAACGTTCCCTAAATTTTACGGGCTACCTATAAGTTAGGTGATGTTTTCTGTCAACTTATTTATCACGACCCTGTACGGGACACCTAAAAGGATATTGGGACGGATGTTAAGACTTAGGATTGTATTTAGGAGCTACCTACGTTAAGATACTCCTACTCAGGGGATGATTTAGGTATGTTTGGTGAAAACGGGCATAATAATAATGTCAGTTTTGGTTATCATGTATCGATTGAAAGAATAATCATGGAATACCGTTACCGCGAGGTCTCAGTTCGGGGCGAACCACTAGTCTATTCTAAAGTGAATTTTCTGTGCCTAATTGTACTATTATGTATTCTGTAACACAGGGTCGCTCAGCGGACGATGGGGAGAGTTTTGCTGAAATGACGGTATCGGTAGGAAAACCAGAGTTACGAACATAGCTTATCGACTTGCAAAGCTGAAATATGGCAAAATACAAGGCACAACGCACATGGCTCCAATAATCGAAACACGTTGAGGTCCCTAGGTGCTGGAATGGCAAACCCGCACTAGGAGCCATAGCATTGGTACTTGGTAGACAAGGACGTCGCACAATCTCAGGCAAATCGCTAGCAGCTGCTGGATACAAGCGACACAAGATCGTGTTCTGTGGCTAACATTTTGGTCTGTCGGTTGAGATGATGATGGCGAGTATTACTCTATAGGATAGGTAGGTACACACAAGAACTATGACAACTCAGATTTAATTTGTATGCAAAAAAGACACCGGCCGAATTGAGAACCTCCTCCTTTTTGGATGTCGGTTTAAAAAACGACCGTATATCAACTGCTGCTGAAATGTGACAGCTTCAATAAAATATCCAGAAAGCCAAAAATAGAACTTTTTCGCGTCTACATCGAGTAATTCTCGTATGGTTACATGATGGGTACTCATAAAAATCTAGATTCAAGGTTTCCAATTACCGATCTATACAAATATAATTTATATAAAAGTGAAAGTAATTCTTTCTGAATGTATGTCCTTTTCTCTACGCAACCATTGAACTGATTTTTACGGTATTTGGCACAGAGATAAGTAGCTTGTAAGTATTTCGGAGATGAAACCATTTTCTCTCGGAAAGTCAGAGTTTCCACGGAATTTAGAGATAACCTACGCGGACGAAGTACTTAGTGGGCTTGTACCTGTCATGTTATGTAGTCGGAAAACGGAACCATTGACAACCCTATTAGTGTAAGTATTCAACTATTGTTACATATTTTGACAATATACGGAAATTCAACATCGTATTGAAGTAATTATAGTAATTTGTAATACCTAGAAATGTAGTGTACTGTTAACGAAGTACCTTTATTATAGCCAAGATAATTAAAACATTTTATATTTTTTCTTTTGATTTAAAACTAGCTAACTTCGTCCGCGTGAATTAAGTTTCCATCCCGAGTCCATAAATCCTGAGGGAACAACTCTCGATTTCGGTCTATCGGTTTTTTTGGACGATGGATGGATGTTTGTTACTCTTTCACACCACAACGAAAGAACCGATTTGGCTGAAATTTAGAATTTAGATAGCTCATACCTAGGCACATAGGCTATATTTTTTCCCGGAAAATAAAAGAGTTCCCGCGAGAAATTAAAAAACCTTAATCCACTGGGACGAAGCCGCCGGCATCATAAACGCGTCACTATTTTAAGGGAATAGGACTAAACACTAAACACACACACTGGTCTTAATGTTCTCGGACCGTGTAGCCTAGGTGGGTATGCGTTGCTTAGCAACTGAACAGACCATTACTTTTTTACAGCTTTTTTCATTGTCTAGACTATACGTTTGGACTAATGTTCGTATACAATACAGTATCAAAGATTGTAACATATATCGTCGCGGTCTAGCCGTCACGCCCGTTTGTTGAGCCGTCGTACTCTCTGGCATAGTGGTACATTACGATTTACGAACAGTAAACAGTAGGTTTGAATTCATAGTACGTATATAGCATCATGAGCAACCCATCAACGGCTCACTACTGAGAGTAGGTCTCCTCTCAGAGAAGAAGACAGGGTTATAAGCCATAGTCTACCACGCTGGCCCAATGCAAACTGGCAAACTTCACACACCTTTGAGAACATTATGAACAACTCTCAGGTTTGCAGGTTTCCTCACGATGTTTCCCTTCACCGTTGAAGCTTGTGATATTTAATTTCTTATACGCACATAACTTAGAAAAGCCAGAAGGTGCATGCCCGGGATCGAACCAGCACGAACGGTGAACGGGACCACCTGGGAAGTATACCCTTTGAAACAGAAAAAGAATTTTCCAAATTGGTTCAGGCGTCTTCGAGTAATCGGTGAATATACATAAAAAAAAAGATTCCGACGAATTGAGAAGCTCCTCCTTTTTTGAAGTCGGTTGATAAATACCTAATAAGTTATATACCTACATATAAAAACAAAGATAAGAACGCAGAAGTTCTAGGCATCACTGTTCACTGTATGTAATTGAAAAAAAATTAATATAAAAAAATCTTTTTAAAAACCGACTTCTATCTCCCACCCCACTACAAAGTATATAATTTATTGTTGATATTTTAATAAACAGCTCGACCGATTTCGATAAAATTTCAATGGAAACACCTGGAAAGTATACCATTTGAAACAAAAAAAGGATTTTCCAAATCGGTTCAGGCGTCTTCGAGTAATTAGTGAGTAAAAAAATAAAATAGAATAAAAAGATTCCGACGAACTGAGAACCTCCTCCTTTTTTCGGTCCTCCTCCTTTGAAGTCGCTTATAATACCAACGTGTCACAACTTACATATATAACCACTAATATAATAATTATTATCCTACCTAACACAAATTAACGTTAAACATATTAAAAATATTTGGAAAAACGAAGCATTTTGCTTCATTCATCTCATGCATCTGTGAAAATCAAAAATCAAATCAATTAAAATAGGTTACATATTTTGCACGGCACTCAGAACGCGTGATTGAAAGAACGTAGCAACGTAGTAGGAACCGTCAGGCGATTCGATACAGCTGCCAATTACCTAGACGCAAAGAGCCGGTCATAAATCGTATTATCGCACATTCATATATGGAGCAACATATGACTAGCTGAAAGTTAGTTCGACAACCTTTCATGGAATGATGGAAATGGTAAAAAAAAACCTTGTAACCGAAGCCAAATGAGTTAACGCGCCAACTCCAAAAATCACATTAGCTGATTTTTGTTGTACAACTTTTTGTCTTGTCGTATCTGCTGCCCCTGGGACTTCAAAATAAAATCATATTGATCAATAAATAAATAAATAAAACTTTATTGTTTACAATCATTGAAGGATTTACCATTGTGTAGGCATGCAACGTCTATCCTGACAAATAATTAACAATAATATCACTGATAAAATAAAGCGCTAGTTTTCAGTTTGTAATTAGAACTGAGCGCTTAAATTGCGCCACCCCGTTACTTTCTTTTTAATAAATTATTATATAATAATTATTTATTTGTATTTAAATTCTACTAAAATGAAAGGTTTTGACTTTTATAAGTTGGCTTTTTAACCGATTTCACAAAAGGAGGAGGTTCTCAATTCGTCGGAATCTTTTTTTTTGTATGTTCACCGATTACTCGAAGACGCCTGAACCAATTTGGAAGATTCATTTTTTTTGTTTCGAAGGGTATCTTCCCAGGTGGTCCCATTTAAATTTTGCCGAAACCGGTCGAGCGGTTTTTAAAAAACCAACAATAAATTTTATTTATGTACTTTGAAGTGGCGCATGGCGCAGGCGTTTGAAGTCAGTTTTTTAAAAATATTTTTCTTTATTGTAGATTATAGAAATTAAAATGTTTGAAGACGTCAATATTGCGAAGCGGGCGTTACGTTATAATCATAAGGACCTTCTTCATATTGTACACATTGACCCACAAATTCATGCCGATATGTCGCTCTACAAAATGTTGTGTATTTTATCTAATATCGGCAGTGTGCTCTCAGTCTTAAACTGTTAAAGAGTAGACAATAAGTGAACGTCTGGTGCTAATTATAAACGCACGCGGGAAAGCTAGACTGGACAGGTTACTGACACAAGGCGCGTGCCAGAAACTACACAATCTGTCGCAGAGATAACGGGTTGAAGAATTCTAGTGGTTTTCAATTGCCGCGATAGCCCATTATCATCATCATCGTGAGCAACCCATTAACGTCGCACTACTGAGCGCATGTCTCAAAGAAGGGTTATAGGTCATGGTCCACCACGCTAGCCCAATGCGAATTGGTAGACTTAACACACCTTTGAAAACATTATGCGAACTCTCAGGCGTGCAGGTTTCCTAACGATGCTTTTCCTTCACCGTTGCAGCTTAGTGATATTCAATTGCAATAGTCCAGTGACTAGCTGATTCGGCTGTCGATCACGAGGTACTGGGTTCTGAACACATAGATTCATATCCAAAATTGCGGGGGCAAGGGAATGTAGCTGATGTTTATATTATAACACTAATTTCAAATCAGGTGTTGACTAGGATTATGCCTCAGAGTAACTATTAGTAGGTAGATTATGCCCTTTCTTGTGCTAATCCAGTAAGGTTCGTTGCCCAAAGTTATCTGTGAACCAGACTCTTCTATGTGGTGCCAGAGTGTTCGTCGAAATAGATCAATTAGGACTTCCTAAAAAGGCTGCTGTATATATATATATATATATACTAGCTGATGCCCGCGACTTCGTTCGTATGGATTTAGTTTTTAAAATCCCGCGGGAAATCTTTGATTTTCCGGGATGCCTATGTCACCCTCCAGGTTCTCAACAATACCTATCCAAAAAATCACGTCAATCCGTAGCTTTGTTGCAGCGTGATTGACGTCATGTCGGATGTCATTTTTGAATGTTATCACCCTACGTTACTTCTACAATTAAGACCAATCTAAGTACAACTCTTACAGAGTGTGCCAAAGAAATAGACAATAGGTACATACGACAATACTTGTACAACATTACCCTTCTACAGCAGTCGGTTAAAAAAGATTACGAGTACGCGAAATGACTCAATAAGCCAAAATTATTATGACTCAAATATAAAAACAGATTAAAGATAGCGACCATATCAATATACTGGTAAACCTACACTCTCAACACCTGTTTTTGTGTGCACTGCACTAAATATATGAATCACATAGATTTAAAATACACAGTGACTTAGCATTCTGTAAGGCCATATTTTGTGTTCCGAGAATCTAATCCAGTCTTTATTTCACAAGGAATACCAACGCTGACGGGCAGTAGGACCATGGCTGCAGTGGACCCCCGACGCAATAGGAGGGGTGTCATAAGTGTGTGTGTGTGTGTGTGTGTGTGTGTGTGTGTGTGTGTGTGTGTGTGTGTGTGTGTGTGTGTGTGTGTGTGTGTGTGTGTGTCTGTAACACTGGCTTGGCACTTGTGTTGGCTGGTTTTCTCCCGCTAGTGGTAAAATGCTTTGTTGCAGAAAGAACGCGATAAATTCAACCAATCACCACAGTTGAGAATTGGGTATTTGACTGTAGTCAAAATGTTGATATTCCTTATTTATAATCGAAAATGTAACATGTAAGAACAGACAATAAATCGGTCCAACAACAAATAAGTTATAGAGCTTTAAAAATTCCTGTTAGACAAAGACAGCGCTACTGAAGTGTGATGTCACAATTCAGCAGCTCCATACACGCTCCATAGAAAATTTCGTTTTAGAAAGAGACAGATACGGTCACAGTAAATCAGCTTATAATTCCAAAATTAGTAAAGATATTTAAAAAAGAGTACTGGCATTGTGTTTTAATATTTAAAAACGTTATTTTAAATAACGTCTCCTCAGGTCAGGTCAGGTCTCCTTTCAGAGAAGGGTTATTAGGCCCTAGTCCCCCACGCTGGTCCTAAGCAAATTGGCGGACTTCACACACTTTTGAGAAAATTATGAAGTACTCTCAAGTGTGCAGGTTTCCTCACGATGTTTTCCTTCACCGTTGACGCTTGTGATATTTAATTTCTAAAACGCACATAACTTAGAAAAACCAGAGGTGCGTGCCCCGTATCGAACCTGCGACCCCCCGAATACGAGACCGGAGTACTAACCACTAGCTAGGCTAGCACAACTACAACACCACACAAACCCTCCAAAATAGTACACTCTACGTTTCACTCCAAAACCGGAGCATTTTCAGATGTTACCTACCTAAGTCCTGACTGTATCCTTCAATCACGCCGCAACAGAGCAACGGATCGACGTGATTTGCATGGGTATAGTTGAGGACCTGGAGAGTTTACGTAGGCTACTATTTTTTCCCGGAAAATCAAAGAGTTCCCGAGGGATTTTAAAAACTAAATCCACGCGGACGAAGTCGCGGGCATCACCTAGTGCACAATAAAATTGCAAAATTGCTGTGCAAGGGTGTATCACAGTTTCTTGTCCCTTGTGCATCATGGAACCATCATGGAACTGTTTCAATCCAATATTCTATTAACATAATTGCACCTGTGTTTGCACAATATATTATTATCTCCTCAGAAATATTATAAGTCATCAGATGATGCCCGCGACTTCATCCGCGTGGATTAAGGTTTTTTTAATTCCCGCGGGAATCTGTAATTTTCCGGGATACAATTCCGGGTAGCTTATATGTTAATCCTGGGTATGAGCTATCTCCATTCCCAATATCAGCCAAATCGGTTCATTCGTTGTGGAGTTATAGAGTAACGAACATCCATCCAAGCATCCATACACCCAAACATCCATCCACACATCCTCACAAACTTTCGCATTTATAATATTATAAGTGTATTTGCACGGGAAATATTCCGATTTTGATAATATTCGGTCGGGGGTTTCATTACAAGCCTGAGAGGTCTCCAGCTGGTGAAAAGAAGCGCTTTCTCAGGCGATTGTAAGTTGTAACCAATAGGCGTTAAAACAATTAACATCTTGCATCTGGGATTGTTATTATGATGTTGATATATCTAATATCTTTAAACGAGCAATTCTTGTATATCTATATATATAAAAGAAAGTGGTGTTAGTTACACTATTTATAACTCAAGAACGGATGAACCGATTTGGCTGAAAATTGGTGGAGAGGTAGCTTAGAACCAGGAGACGGACATAGGATACTTTTTATCCCGTTCGACCGCGTTCCCGTCATGTCACTATAAAACATGGTATAACAAAAATGCATCTGACATGGAATAACAAAACGCAAATGACAGTGAAATAACAAAACGTAAATGACAGCTAAACGTAATTTTGTCTTTGGTTAAGTATGGTAAAAAATTTGACAATTATAAAAAGTGTTATAATAAAGCATTACTGATATTATAAATGCGAAAGTGTGTTTGTTTGTTGGTTTGTCCTTCAATCCCGTCGCAACAGAACAGCGGATTGATGCGATTTTTTGCATGGGTAATGGATGTAGTAGTGGTTTCTCAGACCGGGAGAGCTACTTTTTATCTCGGATAATGAAAGAGTTCCCGCGGGATTTTTAAAAACTAAATCCATGCGGACGAAGTCGCGGACATCAGCTAGTATATACCTATATAAATAATTTGAATCTCGGAAACGGCTACAACGATATTCATGAAATTTGGTATGCAGGGGGTTTCGGGGGCGATAAATCGATCTAGCTAGGTTTCATTTTTAGAAAAGGTCGTTTTATTCGTGTTTTCAGGCAATGAAAAACCCCTTACAATCGCCGTCATCTATAAATTCCCGATAGCTCGACGGTAAATCGGGCGGTCCCGAAACCAGAAGACCCCGGTTCGAGTCCAAGACGATTCTATTTTCCCCTATGAATTTTATTATAATTTTTTTATTTATTATTTTTTTTAATATATAATTTCCAAAAAACACGATTTACAAAAAAAAAATATAAATAACTGAGCAAAGCTCGGTCACCCAGATATTTACAGTTCTCAGACACTCGTATAATATACGAATATCTGAGTACGGAATATAGCACTGCATATACGTCCCTACATGATCGTGATTCGTGCCATGGAAGATGGGCGCAATAAAATATGAGCTCACCTGTCAACGAGGCACATCAAAAATACGTCATTGCTACATTCTCGTACGGAGTTCACAATATTCAGACGAAAACATTGACATAAACTATTCTCATAACAAAATATTCAGGCGAAAACATTGTTATGAACTATATTGATGTGAAACATCTATTGATGTGAAACATCTATAGCGGCACGTAAAACAGATTTCTCGCGTGGCGACGCCTCGCCACGGCATGCGATGTTATATGTACACTTCGTGACATATTTAGTTCCTATCACAATCTGTTTAGTAGTAGTAGTAGTAGTATTGGTAGTGGTAGGGGTAGTGGTAGTGGTAGTGGTAGGGGTAGGGGTAGGGGTAGGAATCGGGGTAGGGGTAGGAGTAGGGGTCGGGGTAGGGGTAGGGGTAGGGGTCGGGGTAGGGGTCGGGGTCTGGGTAGGGGTAGGGGTAGGGGTAGGGGTAGGGGTAGGGGTAGTAGTAGTAGTAGTATTATTATATGTATACTTAGTGACATATTTAGTTCCTATCACAATCTGTTCTTTTCTGCATATTACTTTTACAAAATAATGTCGATGTTTCACATCTGCCAGGCGTCCCACGACGGCTCACAATTTTTTATTATGTACTTACATGTAACTGGTGCCACCGGCGGGAATGGGGCTACTTTCTGTCTGCCCGTCTTAGCATGTGTTGAATTATAATTAGGTATGCTTTTGTGGAACTTCCCCTCATTGTGGAAACACTGCATACATAGCATAGTATCTATTATATTTTAAACTTGTTTTGAAAAGAGCAACTGCCGAGTTTCTTGCTGGTTCTTCTCGGCAGGAAGGGCATTCCGAACCAGTGGTAGACTCATTTGACGGTTCAAAAGCACTTGTAAAAAAGTTTGTTTGAATAATAATAAATATTTTTATTCTATTCTAGTAATGACTTACGGATCCGAAACATAGTCGCTTACTAATAGGTCTCTATAAAAAAGCTCGCTCAGTAGACGATATAGATAGTTATGTTTGGACTCGGAGCTATAATCAGAATTGAGGAGATCCGTAGAAGAATCAGAGAAGAAGGGTCCCAAGGTGTTAGAATGGCGACCTGCACCGGGAGGCGCAGGGTTTTTAGACCCCCCACTAGGTGGACGAGCGATCTTAGGTAAGGCGCATACATACAACTTTTACATCGACTAAACTGTTTAGTCGAGTTGTGTACTTTTCGTGAATTCCACACATTTAAACTATAATCAAAAGCAAATCGATACGGTATTTTGATTTTTTTGTCGAGCAACTATCGTGTTGATAGTTTGCACACATTCTATGATCGCAGTACATACCTATAAACTTATGAAACACAACTAAATAGTTGTTCAACTAAAAGTTGTATGTTTGCGCTAGGCCTGGTGAATCACTCTGTGGCGACCATTTCAAGAGACCTGTTATGTAAAGCTGTGGAGTGTAGACGTCTATCGGTTGAGATGAAGATATTAACATAATTTCATATCTGCACAATAATTAGTTATACTCATTTTTGTTATAAGTAATGTAGCTATGGGCCTCATAAGAAGGCTCAGGGTCACTCAGCGAGCGATGGAGAGAGCTATGCTCGCTATATCCCTGCGAGATAAAATCAGAAATGAGGAGATTCGTAGGAGAACTAAAGTCACCGACATAGCTCAGCGTGTCGCGAAACTGAAGTGGAAATGGGCGGGGCACATAGTTCGAAGAGCTGATGGTCGTTGGGGTCCCAAGGTGTTGGAGTGGCGACCACGCACCGGGAAACGCAGTGTTGGCAGACCCCCCACCAGGTGGACCGACGACATCAAACGAGCCGCAGGGAGCCACTGGATTAAAGCGGCGCAAGACCGAAGCCTTTGGAAGTCCATGCAAGAGACCTTTGTCCAGCAGTGGACGTCTATAGGTTGATAAAGAAGAAGAAGAAGAATTTAGGTATATCCAAGTCATTATTTGAGACGCAAAAAAAATTACAGAAAGTAAAATCAGAGAGACAAAAGAAAATCAGTTGAAATCGTTTCACGCACCCCGTTTAAACAACAAGTGCCATCGTAGGTGGTAAATCAAATCAACTGGTCTATTTTAGTATCCGTTTATCAATAAGGTAATTTATCATAGTTTTCACAAGTGCTAGACAGACATTTCCATCTACGCATAAATTATCACACTGATATCAAATTTTTAAGTCGCAATTTTGGCAGGTACACGGCGGTTACCTACCTAACCTTGTCTATTTTTTTAAGTAAGTCGCATCATACAAACTGCGACTTATCAGTTATCGAACCACCTATGGATAAGAAAACCTATGAATTTGAATTCTAATCTCTCTTCTGGGTACCAATCGTCTAAAAGTTATTCCATTGATAGTATTCGTATTCGGTGACATTAGCGTCAAAGTAGAATAATCCTTGATTGTATTATTGATTTAAAGTCACAAATTCAGTACAACCGATTTTAATATGGAGCGTTTTGGAGCGTATCGTACATACGAGTACGTAAACGTATAAGAATGCAAACACGAAATAATTGAGCTCTAATTCAATGCTGTTATGGTTTATTTTATTTTGACGCCAATGTCATCGAATACGATTACGATCAATGGAATGACTTTAGACAATTGCACGTCGATAGTAGTGAATTAGTGATCCCTGATATTCAGAATAGGCATGATGAAATAAAAGCCAATACCGGCCAAGTGCGAGTCGGACGGCACGATTAATAAAAAATCGGCCAAGTGCGAGTCGGGCCTCGCTCTTTTAGGGTTCCGTACATATGACCAAATCATTTTTTTTAAACTAGATACTTATTTAGATCTCTTAGAAAAAATGCTCGTTTGTTTTGGTCACAACTTAAAAACCGCTTCATAAATCGCTGTTTTCAGTATATAATTATGTTGTTTAAATACACTATATAGTACATAATATACCAGAATTTCAAATTCCTAACTAGTTTAGTTTTTGAGATAGACCCCGTAACAAAAGTGGTCTAAAACCTAAAACTTTGACGGCCCCCCATTTCTTCATTTTTGTAGCTAAAAAATAAAAATATATATATTTGAACTCCACTTAATGAGCTCTAGACAATGACAGGGTACATGCCAGGGAAAAAAAATAAAATTTTATTTCGACTCCTTTTCCATGTATGGGAGCCCCCTTTATTTTTTAATTTAATTTTATTTTTATTATTTGTTGTTATAGCGGCAATAGAAATACACAATATGTGAAAATTTCATTAGTCTATCTATTACGGTTTACGAGATACAGCCCGCTGGCAGACGGACGGACGGACGGACGGACGGACGGACAGCGGAGGCTTAGTAATAGGGTCCCGTTGGCACCCTTTGGGTACGGAACCCTAAAAACTATTACGTATAAAAATAAATAAAAATCTGTTTTAGAATGTACAAGTAAAAACCCACTCAGTATAGTTATCTTACTTTGAAATTTCATACCCCCGACTTTCCCCTTTTTTAATTGAACTAAAAATAGTTAGAGCGTTAGTTTTATTTTTCCTGTAAAATATACATAAATAATCGACTGTGACAGACGGACGGACGGACGGAGAAAGTCTCAACTCTCACCATAGGGTTCTAATTAGCGCGAACCTTTGAATCGTCACTTATCACCTGGCATGCTAGATCGCAGACAAAAATTTCATCATTTTCATCATTATCAAACTTTAGATGTCCACTGCTGGACATAGGTCTCCTGCATGGACCTCCACAGGCTTCGGTCTTGCGCCGCCTGAATCCAGCGGCTCCCTGCGACTCGTTTGATGTCGTCGGTCCACCTAGTGGGGGGTCTGCCAACACTGCGCTTACCGGTGCGGGGTCGCCACTCCAACACCTTGGGTCCCCAACGACCATCAGCTCTTCGAACTATGTGCCCCGCCCATTTCCACTTCAGTCTCGCGACTCGCTGAGCTATGTCGGTGACTTTGGTTCTCCTACGAATCTCCTCATTTCTGATTCGATCCCGCAGGGACACTCCGAGCATAGCTCTCTCCATCGCCCGCTGAGCGGTCCTGAGCCTACTTATGAGGCCCTTAGTTAGCGACCATGTCTCGGATCCGTAAGTCATCACTGGCAACACGCACTGTTCGAAGACTTTAGTCTTCAGGCACTGAGGAATTTTGGACGAGAAGACATCTCGGAGCTTCCCGAACGCTGCCCAGCAGAGTTGGATTTGGCGGTTGATCTCTTTCTCGAAATTGGACCTACCTAGCTGGACTGTGTGTAAATATACTCGTCGACAATTTCGAGTGCAGATCGTTCTCAACAATTACTGGGTGGAGCGGTGCATGAGCATTGGACATCATTTTCGTCTTGCTCATGTTCATTTTCAGGCCCACCTGTTGAGAAACCCTGCTGAGATCGTTGAGCATTATATTGAGGTCTCTCAGAGTCTCTGCCATGACTACTATGTCATCGGCAAATCGCAGGTGAGTGATGTACTCGCCGTTTATGTTGATGCCAAGTCCGTTCCAATCCAGAAGCTTAAAATCGTCCTCCAACGCAGCGGTAAAGAGCTTCGGGGAGATTACGTCTCCCTGTCGCACTCCACGCTGCAAGTGGATTGGCTTCGTAGTCTGGTCCTGTATACGTACTGACCTAGTGGCGTTTTCGTACAAGCACTTCAACACTTGGATATACCGGTAGTCGATCCGGCATCTCTGTAGCGACCTCAATACAGCCCAAGTTTCCACCGAGTCGAAGGCTTTCTCATAATCCACAAACGCTAAGCAAAGTGGCCGGTTATACTCTTCCGTCTTTTGTATAACCTGCCGCAGCGTATGAATGTGATCTATGGTGCCAAAGCCTTTTCGGAATCCGGCTTGTTCGGGAGGCTGGAAGTCGTCAAACCTACGAGCGAGACGATTCGTGATGACTCTCGAGAACAACTTATAGACATGACTCAACAGCGAAATGGGTCTATAATTTAACAAACACAACAAAAATACATAGACAAAAATTTAACTTTCGTTAATTTTTTTGTGCAATATTAGCCATGCTGAACGTGATATTTCCCTCTGTAGGTGCTACAGATAAACGCACAGCTTTTGTTCGGAGGGTAACGGGTGGGGATTAAAGTTTACACCATCGAAAAAGTTTTCAGTCTGCAGCTTTATGAATGCAACACTTCTATCACAACTTTTATAAGGAATCGAGGATAGGTCCTTCCTACTACTACCAACCTATAACCTAATACTTACAGGTTTTTTTCTTTTATTTATTATGAAGGACCCTTTGTTATTAAAAACTTAGAAAATAGTCTAAGGCCGACTTGTACCAAACTGCCATGCCATGTTTAGTTAAATTTTCTAATGATGTCACTTTTTGAGAATACTATTTCAGAGTTGACATGAGAAGGAAAGCATTACAAAATTTAACTAAACATGATTAAGCAGTTTCGTGCAAATCAGCCTTCTTCTTCTTCTTTGTCAACCCACCGACGTCAACTGCTGGACAAAGGTCTCTTGCATGGACTTCCACAGGTCTCGGTCTTGCGCCGCCTGAATCCAGCGGCTCCTTACGACTTGTTTGATGTCGTCGGTCCACCTAGGGGGGGTCTGCTTACACTGCGCTTCCCGGTGCGGTTTCGCCACTCCAGCACCTTGGGACCCCCAACGACCAAACTCTTCGAGTCGGCCTTAGTATTCTTTTATTATTATTTCAGTGTAATTTATTTATTAGGTAGTAATTAGTAAACTATTTATGTAGGTATTATTAGTTTTTATTTTATATCTCTTATTCTAGTATACAGTGGTTTGTTTAGTATCTCATAGTAGTACTCTATTTTCCTTCTGTTTTCATATATCCTCTGCATTGATAGATACAGTAGCCTGATACAGTTTATAGGTAGAAGGTAAGTACTAGATTGCTGCCGACAGTTAAGTGGGATTGATACAGGGTGAATCTATACTAATAAGCTGAAGCTTATATAAAGCTGAAGAAATTGTTTGTTTGTTTGCTTGAACGCGCTAATCTCAGGAACTACTGGTCCGATTTGAAAAATTCTTTCTGTATTAGATAGCCCATTTATCGAGGAAAGCTATAGGCCATATATCATCACGCTAAGACCAATAGGAGCGGAGCACCAATGAAGAATGTTTCAAAATCGGGGTTTTTTTTTCCTTTTGAGAGCTTCCGTTGCGTGCGCTGTTCCCTTTTAAAAGTTCTAAAAAAAAATTCCACGACAGCATAATATGTCTATCTCTTATGGTTGGCTCACTATAACCTTTTTTATGCTAACCAAAGTTCTAAAATAGTCATAGTCATAGTCATAGTCATTTATTCATAAGTATTTGTATTACACGTCAATTAGAGATTATTACAATATTACAATTAGATATACAATGTCAATTTTATATAAGTAATTAATTAATATGTCACAATAATATCATAATATAAATGTCAATATTATATATATTTTTTTCTAATATACAAGTTATTAGTATATTTATAATAGTGTACTAGCCTGGCCTAGAATCCTTCTTGACAGAAACTCATTATAACTATAGAAAGACTCCTCGACAAGCCAACTCTTCAGTTTTTGTTTAAAAATGTTAATGTTTTGTGCATTTGTTATGCTGTGGGGGATCCTATTGAAAACCTCGGGACCCATACCTGCGACCGTTCTTGAGGTTTTTTTAAGCCTGTGGTGTTTCGTCAACAGGCGATTAGGATGCCGTAAATTATAATTCTGCATATTTCCCCTACTATCGAACTCATCCTCATGTTGTACAACGTACATTAATAATTTAATTAATACATTAATATTAATATTAATTTATACAAATAATGCATTATATTTTGCGAAGGTACATTAATATTAATTTATACAAATAATGCATTATATTTTGCGAAGGTGGTGAAGGTGAGGTTAAAACTATTCCACGCGGACGAAGTCGCGGGCAGAAGCTAGTAAAATATGAGGAGCGTCCGCAAAAAGCGAGGAGACAGACTCCTCAACCTTGGCGCTGAGGCAGTACAGTCAACTCGCGATCAGCGCGCTGGCCGCTCGGCCGGCTCGAGGCACCGCGGGGAGCGCGTGTGGCGTAGCCTTGGACGAGGCGACGAACCCGCGCCGGAATGCAAACAAGACCTGCCGACTGCCGGCCACTGCCGAAATTGTGCCGTACACGGAAAATTCGCAGATAAAGCAGCTATAATAGTTCTTGCTCTAGGCTCAGGACCGCTCAGCGGGCGATGGAGAGAGCTATGCTCGGAGTGTCCCTGCGGGATCGAATCAGAAATGAGGAGATCCGTAGGAGAACGAGTCACCGACATAGCTCAGCGAGTCGCGATACTGAAGTGGAAATGGGCGGAGCACATAGTTCGAAGAGCTGATGGTCGTTGGGGTCCCAAGGTGCTGGAGTGGCGACCCCGCACCGGGAAGCGCAGTGTTGGCAGACCCCCCACCAGGTGGACCGACGACATCAAGCGAGTCGCAGGGAGCCGCTGGATTCAGGCGACGCAAGACCGAGGCCTGTGTAAGTCCATGCAAGAGACCTTTGTCCAGCAGTGGACGTCTATCGGTTGATAAAGAAGAAGAAGAAGAATAGTTCTTGCAATTCACGAGGGCGACTGACTTATGGTTGTGTGTGTGTCGTATTTGTATAAGTGTGAGCGAGCGCAATGCTCGTGCCTTCCCGCTCCCACCTAGGCTTTGACAGGCACGCACACTTATGCAATGTGCATGTATACGAAGTAACAACGAGTAAAGCCCACTCGCCTTCGTGAATTGCAAAAAATCGGCCAAATGCGAGTCGGGCCTCGCTCTTTTAGGGTTCCGTTTAAAAAAATTAAATTAAAATATTTCCATGTACCCATGGAAATATTTTAATTTTTTTAATTTTATTTAATTTTTATTATTTGTTGTTATAGCGGCAATAGAAATAGATAATATGGGAAAATTTCATCTGTCTATCTATCACGGTTTACGAGATACAGCCCGCTGACAGACGGACAGCGTAGGCTTAGTAATAGGGTCCCGTTGGTACCCTTTGGGTACGGAACCCTAAAAACCAGTACTTAGGAATAGAATTTTAAACTATGGAACTTCCTCTCATTGTGGAAATATTATATTCTATTCTAACAAAGTTGCATGGGTTAAATCGGCTTGGCATCCAGCTGCCCACAAGATAGTATAAAAATCTTCATCATCATCCTTATTAGCAACCCATCAATAGTCCACCATGCTGGCCCAATGCAAATTGGCAGACTTCACACACCTTTGAGAACATTATGAAGAACTCTCAGGTGTGTATAGCTGTACAAAAATTCTGACTATGGAATTGGAATTTTTTCAGATTATCAGTTAAATTCCATTTTGTCAATAGTAAAATTATTGCCAGAAGCATGAATTACAATTACTAAAGATTCCGTTTCATTTTTTCAGTTTTGCTAAAATAAATATACCTAATTAGTCAAAATAAATGTGAGCAACCATTGCTATAGAACTTTATTCATATAGCAACAAAAAAGCGGAAAATTAATTTAATACGCTGTTGATAATCGTACTAGAAACAAAAAAAGTAACACCAACTAGCTAATGAAAGAATTTTGAACCCTTGCGTTAATTTCGGAAAGTCAACCGCGCCTATTTGCACTGTCTAAATAAATATAAGAAAACCCCACTGCCTTCTCGATATATATTATAGTAATCGCATCGTACCGGACCCATCACGCATGTATCGAGTTTATCCTAATAAGATTAATTAGATACTATGACGATACCAATGAACATTTCGTAGTTCGTACTAATGCTACCAAGTTACGTCGAGAACGTTTAGTTGTGGTAAGCCAGAACTTAACGGCAGCCTTGTTAACATCCTTAGTTGATTTTTTCCTTTATCCGAATCTGTATTCCGAACCGCTGGTAGAATCTAGACGTGTCATAAGAGCTACAAGTTGGCCTAAATGAAATAAATTCATCAGAATCCTAGACGTCATTCTAGCCACACTCATTATAACAAGTTCTTTTAAGTTAGGAAGGTTAAAAGATCAATCTAAGCACTAAAATACTAAAGGGGTTGTTTCAAATATATATGGAGCCTGAGACAGGTCTTTGTACAGTCTTTCAAAATGTTTGAGTTCATGAAATAGTGATTATTTTTTCTTGATTTCTCATTAAAAGGTCCTTTTTACGAGGTACAATGCGAAATTATTTTTCAAAATCAAAGCGCAACAACATGGTGTTCTTTTTGACAATGACTGTGAAATAATGTCATTTCAATTGTCACGTTTGACAATTGAAATGACATTAAGATGACGTAACGTAATTACAAACGTAGACAACAAAAGCAGATGGATGCACTCCGGGAATTGCCATCTACAGTTGTACCCAATTATCAATTTTATATTTGTAGGTACCTCTTATTCACTGTAAAACTGCAAAAAAGCATATTTTATTTCTATTTCTATGATTTAATACTATTATTTGGTATAGTGTACAAGTACCTGGCCCAAGATGAAACAACCCCTTTGCAAATTAAATAAAATGGCTATTAAATACCTTATTAAATTACTAAGATATCTGCGTTTATTACCCGCACAAACTTAATTAATATCTTACCGGAGATTAGTTTGGCCAAGATCATTTTTAGGGTTCCGTACCCAAAGGGTACCAACGGGACCCTATTACTAAGCCTACGCTGTCCGTCCGTCCGTCCGTCTGTCAGCGGGCTGTATCTCGTAAACCGTACTAGATAGACAGATGAAATTTTCACATATTATGTATTTCTATTGCCGCTATAACAACAAATAATAAAAATTAAATTAAATTAAAAAAATTAAATTAAAATATTTCCATGGGTACATGGAAATATTTTTATTTAATTTTGTTTAACGGAACCCTAAAAGAGCGAGGCCCGACTCGCACTTGGCCGATTTTTTTAATTTACAATAAGACATTAATGACCCCGGTCGACAAACATAAGTATAATACAAACATACATACACAGACCGTTGAAACCGTGACCTATCGTCTTTGTCGTAGTGGGATAAAAATTGCATTCCGTTCTTCGAAGTTTTATCTGTGGTTTTCGCATATTCTGCAACGGCAGCGACCTGTCCGAAGGCTAGTCGGCACCGCGTCGCGTTATACTTATATAACAAGTAGACAAACTCGGGCACTATGCGGGTGAAATTTACCTACCTGGTTCGTTTACCTGCATCATTATTCTGTCTGATTGGAAAAATTTTGCCTATTTGCATTTGCCATTTGCGCCTTTTAACAGTGTTACAGATCTTCAATGTTCTGACGGGAAATGAGGGGCACCTAAACGTTTGACGTAGGCACAGAATACATAATATTATTATTATTATTACATTAGTACAGGCACAGAAGATTCACTTCGCAAAATCATTTAAATAAATTAGCTACCACACAATAAAGTGCAATTCAGGTCGCACAGCGCTTACTTACCTACAGTCATATTCACGTAGAAGTTGCCTTCCTTTCTATCGCGCAGCTCTTATCCCTTCGCACTATACGTTAGCTCATTGAATTGGACCGTCCGGACGGAACGATTCCGGGTACTTATAGCTTTACCTGAGCCTACGTCAGGCCAGGCGCATTCTGCATAGTGCGCCTGGCTTGACGTAGGTTCAGGTTCGCTCAGCGGGAGATAGAGAGAGCTATGCTCGGAGTATTCATGCCAGATCAAACCAGAGATCTGGAGTCTGTTAAGAAAAGCCAGAGTTACCGATATACCTAGCTCACCGAGTCGCGAAACTGAAGTGGCCCTGGGAGGGGCATATAGTCCGAAGAACTGATGTTCGCTGGTGAGGTTTCCAAAGTGCTGGAGGGTTCCAAAGTGCTGGAATTCGCACCTGACCCAATATCTAACACGTTGACGTCACAAAACTCATGTCGCTGCTATAATAATGTAGAAAATCCTTAATTGCATTTAAAGCAAAAATGGAAATGTTTTAGTTTTTAATATCCGCCTTCCACTCAAAATGTGGAACATATTATTTAAATTGAAATTTGAACTTAACTACTTTTAACCAGCTTTTAACTGACATTGTATTATTTTATTTTATTTTATTTCCTGTTTATGTATCTTTAAATGTAATATTTTTTGTTTGCCATACCCTCACAGGGTCTCATGTGTATATGTACCTACCTGTTACATGTGAAATGCAATAAAGAACTATGAACTATGAACTATAAATTGGTTTAGGTACGAATAAAAAAATGCATTGAAGTTAAAAAAGAAATAATATAAGTGAAAATCGTAAAAATGGCACTTAATGACTATTACAGGAGTGCGGTGAGCTTGGCATGGGGGAGAGAAAATGGCTGCCTTTAAACTTTAAGACCCATAATTTGTTAAGGAAATAGGACACGCTTTTTAGGGTTCCGTAGTAAAACCCTCAAATGCCACCAACAACTCAATTTCGTCCAATGCATGTCTATAGTACAGTAATCCGTGTGTTTTCCTTCTTCTTCTTTATCAACTGATAGACTTCCACAGCTTGCCATATAGTTCTTCTGTATAGACTTCCCCATGATTCGGTCTCGCACCGCCTGAATCCAGCAGTTCCCTGCGACTCGTCTGATGTCGATCATCCTAGAGCGGGGTCTGAAAACACAACGCTTTCCAATGCTAGTTCGCCAATCCAGCACCTTGAGACTCAAACGACCATCAGTTCTTCTAGCTCTATGCCCCGGTCCCCGCCCATTGCCACTGAGCTTCGCGACTCAGTGAACTATGTCGGTAACTCTGGTTCACTTACGGATCTCTTCATCTCGCAGAGATATTCCGAGCATAGCTCTTTCCATCGCCCACCGTTACCTAACTTTTTTTGGAACGAAGTTCCTTATCGCATGGTACCGATTTGGCGATCCCCCATCCGGGGGCTAGGCCAAGAAAAGTGTAAGAATTTTCCGTCGCGAGTAGTGTAGACGGTTATCCATAGCGCGTACCTATGCAATATTACGAGATGGTTCTAACATATGCCGAGAGATGGCGTTGATTCTAACAAGAATTTTCCGTCGCGAATAGTGTAGAGTGTAGACGCTCCATAGCGCATATAATATGCTATTGGCTGTGCCAAGTCATAGGTGCGCGCTTATTTATTACGAGATGGTCTTAGGGTACGTTTATGCACACGCGGGGCGTTACGCGGCGCGTGATGCGTCGTGTCGCGCGATAAACTCAAGAATTTGGCCAATTATGAGAGTATTCCTACAGAAGCGTTTGCGTTGAACGCGGTGGAGCACGCGGCGGGCACGTTGCGCGTCGCATGGTGCGTCGCGTCGCACGGTTTACTCAAGCATATTATGGCCAAGTATGAGAGCGTTCATGCAGAAACGTTTGCGTTGAACGCGGCGGGCACCGCGGCGGACGCCGACACGGGCGCCGCGGCGGGCGACACGGCGGGTGCCGCATAACTCGCCGCGTGTGCATAATCGTACCCTAACATATGGCGAGAGCTGGCTTTGATTCTAAAAGGTAATGTTTTTAAAAAGGAACGTTCCAACTGGGTGTTCCACGACACTCACGCATTTTTTTTAATAAAAAGTAACTCGCCAAGAACCACGGTTTTTTAAGAATCTTTCTAGAACCACGCGGACGCGGTCGAAGCAGCAGGCATCAGATACTATCTGTCAGAAGTCAGAACAGCTGATAGTAATAAATGAGTAGGTAAGTAGGTAACTTACTGTTATCTATTTTGCTTATCCAAAAATAAAACAAAAGAAAGTGTGGTGCAATCGAGATTGCACAATGACTTTCTGAGTACAGGTAGATGTACTTAATATACTATAATATGTGGAGTATTGCACAACAATATTTTCAATACTATTCAATACCATTTCATAACATTGGGTACATACTAGTATTATTATAGTATGAACGATGAACACTCAATTAATATTTTTATAAATATTTATTATTATTAAACAGATTATGATGCCAAAAAGTGCAAAACTCCACCAATTATGATATGATCCATTTTTTCCTATTAGAAACTAGCTGATACCCACGACTTCATCCGCGTGGATTTAGTTTTTAAAATCCCACGGGAACTCTTTGATTTTCAGAGATAAAAAGTAGCCAGGATAAAAGGAGTATGTGCCTATCCAGGTCCTCAATTGCTATACCCATGCAAAAAATCACGTCGATCTGTGGCTCTGTTGTGGCGTGATTAAAGGACAAACCAACAAACTAATAAACAAACAAACACATAGTATGATAGTTCAATTCTTAGGTCAATTTTATTTATGGTTTGGTTTTATTTATGATATTTTTGATATACTTAATATATGTAGGTATTATATTAACTTTTACTGTTTAATGTTTAAGATTTCCCTAATGCAATTAGAATTACTTCTAATGACTATTCTGTTCTTGTAAAATAATTTGTGTATAACCAATGAGGGTAAAAAGCTCTTTTTCACATAATGTACTTATATTATATATCTTCTTCTTCTTTATCAATCTATAGACATCCACTGCTGGGCAAAGGTCTTCTGCATGGACTTCCACAGGGTTCAGTCTTGCGTCGCTTGCATCCAGCGGCTCCCTGCGACTCGTTTGATGTCGTCGGTCCACCTGGTGGGGGGTCTGCCAACACTGCGCTTCCCGGTGCGGGGTCGCCACTCCAGCACCTTGGGACCCCAACGACCATCAGCTCTTCGAACTATGTGCTCCGCCCATTTCCACTTCAGTTTCGCGACTCGCTGAGCTATGTCGGTAACTTTGGATCTCCTCATTTCTGATTTGATCTCGCAGGGATATACCGAGCATAGCTCTCTCCATCGCTCGCTGAGTGACCCTGAGCCTTCTTATGAGGCCCATAGTTAGCGACCATGTCATGTATATATTATATATACTATTATGTATTTCAATGAGAGCAATCATATAAGACCAGCAGGTCCTAAAGTGGGTTCAGCTGAACCTTAAGAATGCCATTTAGACTTGATTATGAAGGATTTCAAATAGCCCGCCTATAAACTGATTTTGCTTTACATTAAATTTAATTATATTACTTTAATATTATGTAATAAGTGCAAGTGAGTTATGTAAAAAGAGCAGTGATAGCCTAGTCGTTACGACTGTGGTCTCGTATTCGGGGGGTCGCAGGTTCGATTCCGGGTACGCACCTCTGACTTTTCTGAGTCAAGTGTGTTTAGGCAATTAAATATCACTTGCTTCAATGGTGAAGTAAAACATCGTGAGGAAACCTGCACATCTGAGAGTTCTTCATAATGTTTTTGAAGGTGTGTGAAGTCTGCCAATTCGCATTGGGCCAGTGTGGTGGACTATGGCCTATAACCCTTCTCTGAGAGGAGTCTGCGCTCAGTAGTGAGCCGTTGATGGGTTGCTGATGATTATATGTAAAATATATATGACTTTAAAATGTCTGCAAAGGTGGTAAAGGTATTATGGTAAATTAAAACTTACTACTTATATAAAATAGAAATGATAAATTGCTACATATTTCTAGCAACAACAAATGAGAGAACTACTTTTTGCATCTTTACATAGGTTATTTAAATTTTTAGCTAATGCAAGTTAATTTAGATCTATTACTTTAAAACATAGCCCATTGGATGGACCAGGTAAGAACTTGACGCTGCAATCTACAGTGCTTACCACATGTCAGAGAAGCAGTTAAGTAGTATTATAGCATTGAAAAGGTTGTATAACCATCATCAGCAGCAACCCATCAACAGCTACTGAGCGCAGGTCTCCTTTCAGAGAAGGGTTAAAGGCCATATAGTCCACCATACTGGCCCAATGCAAATTGGTAGACTTCACACAACTTTGAGAATGTTATGAAGAACTCTCAGGCATGCAGGTTTCCTAATGTTAAAGCATGTGCATGCTCAGGATTAAACCCGCAGGCAACCCCCCAAATAGGAGAACACCATTCTAACCACTACACTTTCAGTACTGATTAGGACCAATTCGTATCAAGGACCTACAATCCTCAGTAGTATGAGCGCAACACAAGGTGGATTGAGCGCTATAGAATTTGACACTTAATAACTCATAGATGGGGATGACAGACTTCATTTAAATAGAAAAATTAAGAATTTTATTTTTAAATGCAAGTTTTTAGTAGCTACATCATTAGACTCTGGATATCATCTAGGATCAGAGTACTTGTTATGACGAATCAAATGAGCCCAAACTCGATGGGGTTATGTCGTTTTATTACAGAGCTCCGATAGCCATCTTCCGTCTCCATCATCAGATCAGCTCCATGTCACAATAATATTGCATTGTCATCCAATTTACACATAAATGCAAAATTTCAGCTCGATCAGAAACCGGGAAGTGGGTCTAATTCATCTTGCAAGATTTGACCCAAACAAACAAACTGATCAAGCTAAATAAAAGCTTGTAAATACTGAATTAGATTGTAACTGTTTGTGTTGATGCACACATACTGTACTTGACTGTAACTGACTTCCTTCGTAACTTCATAATCATACACTGTCAAAGTAATAAAAGAATTCTGATGACAATCTCTTCAGATTGTAGTGAATTTTATAGGAAACAGCTGTGGTATATTCTCTAAAATTGATTGCATCAGTGTAACAATTGCAATGACATCTGATTGGCTGAATTTATGGTGTTCTTGTTGCACTAATGCACTTTACCAATATCAGGAGAGCACCAGCCAAGCAAAAGAAATATGTTATTTGTAAATGATGCAATCATAGGCTGGAACCACATCTGTACGCATCGATTCACATTTTGTCCATACAAATCTGTCATTTTTATAGTCGCTATGAAAAAATTACAGATTTGTATGGACAAAATGTGAATTCATCTATGCGCACAGATGTGGTTCCAACCATAGTGAATACCACAGCAGCATTCTAAACATACTTCAAATTTATGAACTAAAATAAAATATATACGCACGTACTTACTGATTACAACAAATATGCTTAAAAAAATAAGTAAGTAAGTAAATAACTTTGAACAATTTCATCAGTTTATGGTACCAAAAATAGACAATATAACTTCTCATATATTTCTGTTAATATTTGATAACAAAATTAATTAGAATTCAATACAAATAAAAGCCAATAATGTACTGTTATTAATTCAAATAGGAAAGTAACAGGTGGCAGAGAGGTTAGGTTTGTCTAGGAAAATACATCTAAATTTACCAAGAATACTATAAAAGATGATTTGATTAAGCAAATATTAACTAATCAAACGTTTCAAAGTAAATAGAATCGTCCAATATCGTTAAAAATACAACAAAGTATCATAAACAAAACATTTTTGAGGTTAGGACAACTAACCTGCATCGAATCGACACTGATGATCTCCGTACCAAATTTTTGGGCCAATTCCACGCCCAGTTTGGTTTTGCCTGTACCTGTTGCACCCAAAATAATCACCATTGGTAGTTTAGAAGATATCACAGACCTTAAAGCCATCACTAAACACTTGCACTCACAGCTCACTTCACTCACACACAACAACTAACTTCGCTCTTGTTTTGACAGCTGACAACTCGGTCTGCGGTAGAGTTGCGTTCCATTTTTAGATTATGTCGTCAAGTTAGGTAGTAACGTAAATTATGTTTCACGTGGAAATATATGTCACGTGTAAATGTTTGTTTACTATATTATTTTGTAGCGTACTTGTTACAATATTGTACAATATCTAGCTAATAACGTATGCCTTCTACTTAGAGCTACTTATTATATTTATCAGCTTTATAGAATTAACTACAATTCCATTCGAATTTCGTTGTATGAGTTTATAGAGTACCTACTAGCGGTCGCCCGCGTAGAATTTCTGATTTGCTATGAGATTATAAAAAGATAAATTTTCCCGCTGCAAGAAGGCTATTGAAGAAACCATCCGATTTTGAAACATTCTTCATTGTTGCTCCGCTCCTATTGGTCTTAGATAGCCGTCCTCGATAAATGGGCTATCTAACACTGAAAGAATTTTTCAAATCGGACCAGTAGTTCCTGCACGTTTAAGCAAACAAACTCTTCAGCTTTATATATTAAGTATAGATAGGTATCTTTGAGTAATAAACCAACACAGGAGAGGAATTGACCCCTAATTTATTCGCAAAAAAGTCTGTCAATTACGGTGGGGGGCGAGGTAGCACACATGAAAACTTGCTTACTACAGTTGCATTTTTCCATCACGTCGCTATGCACGCACACAATATAATTAGCAAACACTACCTTAAAGTATATGCACACTATCACATTCACACACAGGGACGCTCTATCATTACATGAAACAATCGCATCATTTGTGTAAGCATTTTAGGGATTTGACACTATCGATTATCGACTTTCGATAAGTTTTTCTAATAATTATTTACAACAGAGTTACTTTATTCGAGAGTAAATTTTTTTGTTCGAGATCTTTAACATGGTAGGTATATAGAAGCGCTAGGAAACGAGGCTCTTGCCGTTATTTTAGTCATAATATGCCTTTGCTATTAGATTGACTCTTTGTAGGCTTTTAGTACTTGCGTAAAGATACAGCTAGAAACTTTGGACTATATTGACGCTGGAAAGCGATCTAGCTTATTTCGAAAAATAACAAAATGACTTTTTTATATATTTGGAAGAAAAAGATACTGCGTCGGATTGTCGGATTTTCGTTTTCCTATGACATTATTTTTCTAAGATACTATGTTGACCTTCTCTGCATGTTTATATTATATTTTTTTTTTGTTATTCATATTTTTCAACGTACTCAAAAATGCTGTAAATACTAAGACATCATCTATTTTTCAATATTATACAGATACTTCAAAAAGTTATCAATACTTTTTAGCAGTGCAGTGCACTTAGGTGTACCTACTGTTAGGACTTAGGATTATCTGATTATTAACAGATTTTGTAGATACCAAGGTATTTACTCCGTCACTATACTCTCAATCTCATGCTGAAAGCATGCTGTAGGTACCACAGTATATCACCTTAGAGCAGCTGTTTAGTTATGATTTAAGGTTATAAGCCACCAGGGAGTGCTGTACTTTGTCATAGGTTTTTAATAATATTGTTTATTAAGTTGAGAGACATTTAATTTTTATTTGAATACGTAGTGGGTATTAATATTGAACACATTGATTTTTTAAGTAATCTTGTTTAAATAAACATACAGCATTTTAATGAAACATCATTTGTTTTATTTATGTTTAAAGCGAAATTTACGGTGTATCTATTTCTAAAAAGTATATTAAGTACAAACTGTTAGGACTACATCATGTTTCCTTAAAAATAAATACAGCATAATTAGCATTTCAGAGTTTAGAGTTATTTCGTGGTTTCATATGTTTCAAATACCAATTTACAGCAACATTGCTTCTTGAAATTGAAAAACTATCGAAATAGTCGAAATTGATATAAAACTAATGTATAAAACTAAAGTAATTCTACTTTAGAATTATATAATTAGTATCATCTGATGTGTTACATTAAAAAATATGCTTTTTGAAAAAAATCTGCTCCTGATAGCTTATTATGAGCTGTTATGATTTTTTAAAACGTTATTGGCTCTGGTTTAAAGTTCACTTTTTCGATTTACAAGATCGTTTTCCAGCGTTGAATAATATTCTCTCAGTCCAGTATGGAGGAAACATAAAAAGTAAAAACTGAACCCTAAAAAAAAATTATTTAAAGTTATGATTGGTAAGTTAAAACTTGTACCTACATACTTTACTTGGAAGGCTTATTTTTTTCATCTACTTCATCTGAACGAAGTGTATATTTGTTTGTAATGCTAGGCTGCCGCCATGGCTATAGTGGCCACCCCATCTGTAATAAAACACCGCCAAGCTATTTAGCTTTCCGGTAAACCTAGCGGGATGAATAAGAAGTATGGGTACTTTAATTCAATTGCCAAGTTTTAATGAACCAAATATGTATAGAATTTAAATATTTTTTTTTGTCAATGAACCATTAGTAAGACGATAAAAATATCTCGGTATAAATAATTTATACAATCCCCCCACCAATATCGACATTTATGAAATCTTGCTGTCCAGCCCTAATTTTATTGCGGTGTGGCCGACTTCATAAAATTAAAGTCCTAATTTTCGAGTAAGAAAGACTTACGTAGAACTTATCATTATTATTAAACAATTTTTTAGTCTCGTTTTCATTATTTTTTGTATTATATTTGTAAAAATCCTTTCTTAGCGGATGCTCATGATGATGATGATTTCATAGTAGATGTGCGTTGATAGATCAGTCAGTCAGTCACCTTTTCATTTTATATATTTAGAAAATTATATCACACTGGTTATATGGAAATATATACCTATAACTTTTGAAATAATTGAGTAAAAAAACTAATTTTATGAATTCGCTGAGTTTATGGAGCTCTAGCTGCATCAATGCATTTTAAACAATAGTGGGAGAGTACCAGCCAATCAGACACCATTGCGATCGTTATAATAATGCAATCATTTTAACCGACTTCAAAAAAGGAGGAGGTTCTCAATTTGAATTTTTTGTATATTTGTTACCCAATTATTCCGCCAAATAATGAATGGAATTTGATAATTTTTTTTTGTTTAGTAGGGCATACTTCAGAGATGGTTCCCATATAAATTTTTGTTGATATAATGTTAGATGTTACTCCATAACTACGTCAAATCTGAACCGATTTCAATTGTTTTTGAAAGAACGCATAATAAGGTTGGGCCTATTTAAAAGGTGAAGAGAAGATGATTCATATCTTCGGTGATGGAGGAAGGAACTCAATGATTAAGAGCAAATTGCTCGCGATCAGAGATATACACAAAAAAGCTTAAAATAATAATGTAAAAAAAATATCTTTAAAAAATCGGCCAAGTGCGAGTCGGGCCTCGCTCTTTTAGGGTTCCGTTAAAAAATTAAATAAAAATATTTCCATGTACCCATGGAAATATTTTAATTTAATTTTTTTAATTTAATTTAATTTTTATTATTTGTTGTTATAGCGGCAATAGAAATACATAATATGTGAAAATTTCATCTGTCTATCTATTACGGTTTACGAGATACAGCCCGCTGACAGACTGACGGACGGACGGATGGACGGACGGACGGACAGCGTAGGCTTAGTAATAGGGTCCCGTTGGTACCCTTTGGGTACGGAACCCTAAAAACCGACTTCATACGCCGATCGGGCAAAGTTGGGCTACCGTCGCGCATTAGTTTCATCATTTATATTTAGGCCCGCCCGACTTCAACATACATGTACAAATTAAAATTGTTTTATACTTTGTAGTGGCGTTTAAAGTCGGTTTTATAGAAAGAATTTTTTATCATTATTTGATAATCCCACAGACGATCAAAGTTCGTATTTATATATCTGGTCATATTTTACTTAAAGCTTATAAATTAGTCGTTCACCCCTTCCTATTCTATCGTGATTTTAATTCTATGGGATCAATTTATAATGCAGTTCATGAAAAAGTTCTCTAAACGAATAGTAAGTAGGAAGATTAATTTTCAATATTTTCCCCAAATTATTTCATGTACGATTAAGTAGCAACATTTTCAGATCGACAGTTTTCTTAAGTTTTCTGCATAAGTATTGCATTATTTGGATAAAATAATACATCAGAAGTAAATAAATGTTATCCTTTAGTAAACTGGATGTTTTAAATATTTTTTTTAGAAGAAAATACTCTCATATTCGGCATTTATAGCGGAGCTCATTCCCCGCTAACCATACGTAGTTGACAGGCGCGTGACTCGAGTCAAACAGTTTTATATAACGAGTAGGACCACTGCTCATACCCAACTTACAGAGGGGTACGCGCGTCAAGTCTTCTCCTGTGTTGGTTTATTACTCAAAGATAGGTATACTGCCGTCCTAACGAAGAGTGCAATAAGTCGAGTTTTTGGGCAAATTGACTTAAGACCATATTCATAATCAGGAAAATGAGCTCTATATATATATATAATGAGTATTAATAATAAATATATATTATTACATATAATATTATACATTTATATAATATTAATAGCTTTTATAGTTGCGAAGATACACACAAAACAAAAATTAAATCTCGAAAGTAGTCAAAACCTAGTTGTTGCACTTTTCGTTATGACGGCAGTATAGATTCCATTCATGATGGTAGAATATTATATTCTGCTATTCTAGAAAATATACCTATGTAGCTAGGTACAGTATTTTAAGGGTCTTTTGAGCAGGTACTAGGTACATAACTACGTTTTCAACTTCATCCTTCCTGATCAAATCACTTCAGTACTTTCTAATGCTTGCATATTTGCGAGTACATTTTAGAATAGAATAATTTTTTATTCAAATAAACTTTTCTACGTGCTTTCAAATTTCTGGCAACTTCGTTGATGCAAATTGTTTTTCATCTTTAAACTGTGAAACATAGTGTTTCTGTTGGTAAATAAACTGATATTGAAATATTAATTTATTTGCCAACATTAGATTATATTTTAAGGATCTCAGGAAGCAAGGGAAATGAGAAAATAAAAATCGGAATATATATTTTTTTTAAGTCGATCTGAGCAAGAGTTTAAGAAACAGCTCCCCTACGTACCATACAGGTACATAAAATCACAGAATCTGAACTTCAATATGCTTTCCCCCCATATACACAAAAAGTATAAAAATCACAATCTATTAACTAGCCTACTGTTTCTTAGCTCTGCACAGTCCGACAAAACTTTATTTCCATATTTTAATGATTATCTTATCTCTCGATACACATAATTAAGGAACAAAAACCAAAAAAACTTTTTATCCTCATAATAATAGTATCCATAAACTCAAGGCGTGGTAAGTACACATGTTTTCTTGTAATTTTTAAACGCTGCTTCAAAGATTGCAAAGCGCAATATTAATGTTAGGCGGAATCTATTTTGCATCCTGCATTCTCTGTAGCGGCGTGCTGCAACCGTGGCTTGCGATCGGCCGCGGGAGGCGGGGTACTCAACGCCATCTTCAAACATGGCTGCCGACCGATCGGCATAATAAGTCTTTTCACATCCCTCAAATGGCAACCCGCAAACAACGGTTAGATGTTAAACCTTACAAAAAGGATACTATACAAAGAAAATTTAATAATAAAATTAAACTATAACATGACTTAATCCTCCCAACCTTATATATATAAAATATACAAACCAAGTTGCTAATTTTTTTCTCTATTCATATTTTCCATTTGGCAGTGGTGGAAATGTGCCTTGTCACAAGTAATGTGCATTGCCTTTGCTTTCATTATCTCGATTAGTCTATCGAATATAAAGCTGTCATTCCTTACTATTAAACCATTAATCTTACTGACTTTTCCTTATGTAAATCTATTTTCCATTAAACACTGTATGAAACCAATGTTACTTTCAAAATAACTACATCATTATTAACTTTATTATTTATGCCAATATTAACAAAAAAAAAAATTAAATGCAGGTACAACATTCGAGAATTCGTAACTCTCCAGTTATGAAAAAAAACAAATACTAGAAAAAAAAACTCATTTATAAAAAAAGATTACATACATAATATCTATGATCTAGTCCCTATTATGTACATTTTTACGCCTAGTGGAAGATAAACTGCGAATCTTTAACACGATAAAAAACCTCCTCGTGTACCACTACTTATAAGAACAACGCTATATTCCTACAATATTTCTCACAAAAAAATATTTCTTGCAACTAATTCGAGTATAAACCTAAATATTATCTATATATGTATATGTACACAGCAAGGCACATTCCGCACACAATTAAAGCCTTCAACGATTCTGCTGACCATGTGCTTGATAAAACATCAACCTTCTGAAAGCCTGGCCGGAAAGCCACAGCGGCGCCATAGACAATTTTTTTTTAATCCACGCTCAACCCGGTCCGGCTAAACTTTTCATTTCTAAATCCCATTCCAGCCAAGCTTTCTTTATAACTATCGCGAGTACATCACTAACTTACTGCAATAAAATATTAATATAATAATAAAGAAAATGCACATTTTCTATTAGTAGGTACTATGAGGAACTATTTCGTGGTTATTTTTAAATGTTAAATGCCCAAAAATGGGCGATTTGTAATCGCAGGTTTTGATGTTGTTATCAACAAACACAGTCTATTATTTCATTTATTTTATTAACAGTCACTGAGATTTCACTGGGTGAATAAATTTTATCATGAAACATTTTAAAAATCCATTTCATTACTTATAGTTATAACTTTTTTCAGAATAACGTAATTAAATGAAATAAAAAATCTGTATACACTTAATCAAAGTAATAATAATTACATATAAACATTTTATTATGATGAATAGTGCAATTTTGAAAACTAATACAGCACGTGTACAAATTATATTGAATGGCCTAAACTATTTTACACTCAGCAATAAAGCCAACAAAATAGGCGCGAAATAAATAAGACACGTGCAAAATATGTTATTAAACATTAATCGATAGTCGATACTATACATAATATACAGCTATGAGTTAAATGAATTTTTATCTACACTCATATCTTTTACCTACTCTTATTTATGAATTCGATTGAAAGTGACATTATTATGTTATTACTATTTGTCAGTTGACACTCATGATTTCGTCCGAGTGATCGTCGATAAAAAATGGTGTGATATAACCAGGATTCAAACTATCCCTGTGCCTTTCGTCAAGATCAGTAGAGTGGATGAGGAGTGAAAAGGCAACGAACAAGCAGGCTGACACACTTATTTGTATTAGAGTATGTAATATTAGTACGGATGTATTATATAGCATAGCGAGCTGATACCCACGACTTCGTCCGTGTGGATTTAGTTTATAAATTCCCTCGGGAACTCTTTGATTTTCCGAGATAAAAAGTAGCCTATGTCACTCTCCAGGTTCTCAACTATACCCATGCAAAATTTTAAGTCAATCTGTTGCTCTGCTGCGGCGTGATTGAAAGACAAACCAACAAACAAACACACTTTCGCATTTATAATATTAGTAAGGATTAGTCAGATAAGTAGTCTAATTCGGTTCAGACTATCTCGCAATCTAACATAGTTCGAGATTTCTCGAACTGTATATATGACTGTCGTGTAATTAACATATTTTAATTTGCAATAACAAAATATATTGATGTCAATAATTAAAATAAAACTATCCTATCTTTTAAGTTGGACCAAATTACAGATAGTTACGAAGTTTGATGTAAATCGGTTCAGTAGTTTTCGAGTTTATTCCGAACAAACATTGTGACACGGGATTTTTATAGATATAGATTTAACGTGAATTTTACTGTTTTTGTTGGTTCAAGATACGAGTTTAGATATAATATAGTAGTGTATGAAGTTGTACTGTACATAACTAACTTGAATTATTTCATGTTTCATGAATTACCTACTTATTTTGTAGATGCAAATTTATACAACGTCAAATCAGGTGTTTGCCAAAATTGCTCAAGTTTTAAAGAAATTAGCAAATATATTGTGTCCTAATATTACAAAATATACGGAGTTAATTGCGCGATTTATTATATTATTATATATATGTACAAGAAACATTAAAGGTGTTAAAGTTTACAAAAAACGAAAACACTACAAAAACCGTAAGCGAAGTAATCTAGGTGTATGCTTACACAATAATATCAATTCAAAACAATATTGTATAAACAATATCACTACCCCAAACCCGCGCAATCTACCGACGTAGAGCGGGGTACAAAGAAAATCCTACGAACCGGGCCGAAAACATATATAGTGGCCAGCGTCTCTAGAACTTTCCATAAAGCCAACAATAACCTCCTGCCAGCATAACTAACAAATTCAAGACTATCGCCACTCTACCAATTTTATTTACAGCAGTAACAAACGCGCGTTCGTTGCGCGCCACATTTGACCGACAGCTTAGCTTCTTTAAAAAATCTTTTTTTAGGGTTCCGTAGTAAAACCACAAGGATAGTTTCGCTGAGTCTAGCGCAGAGACTAAAGAGTTGTAATTTGGCAAGGTTTATTTAGGTTGGCAAGATAATAATTACGCCGATAAAGTTGTACAATAATTCTTGAAAAAAAAAAACTTTTTTGAAAAAACCAAAACGTAACGTGGGGAACGTAAAGTGGGGATGATAGTTTTTAACTTGTCTGTTCAATGGAATAGAAATGGAATAGAATAGAGTGTGGGGTATCGTTGGATAGATCTTTCAAAGGTATTGGTGGTATGTCATGAACATATTTTTTGGATTGAGGGATCCGTTTGCGAAATATTAAGCATTAAAGTGAAAATGTTTGTTTGAGTAGCATTTGTATCTGGAGTTTTGGATATTGATTTATAACTAGACGTCTGATATTATTTTCAAACTAGCTGATGCCCGCGACTTCGTACGCGTGGATTTATTTTTTTAAATCCCTCGATTTTCAGGGATAAAAAGTAGCCTATGTCACTCTCCAGGTGCCCAACTATACCCATGCAAAAAATCACTTCGATCCGTAGCTCTGTTGTGGCGTGATTGAAAGACAAACTAACAAACACACTTTTGCATTTATAATATTAGTATGATGTAAAAATTAAACATATTATGATGAAATTTACATTCATGTATGTACACCGTGCTAAGTAGCCGTAGCATAATATTGCGACAAGCAACTACGGAACCCTACTCTGCAGGTGACCAAGGCGTGACCTGACACGCATTTAATCATTTTTTTAAAATCAAAACTAAGGTCTTGATATGAGCACAAAAAGCCTACGTCAACTATGAATTACTTTACTGTTACTTTTTTTTTAATATTTCAGAGGTAAAACCAGTCTACTAGTTCACAAAGCAGTCTGTAGCTATTATAGATATTTTACTGAAGACTTATAAACACCAGCTTTATGGCTCACTTTGGCACTGCAAAACATCGTTTGAGCAAAACAAACCCGCATTAATCGAGGTGCAACTACATTAACGCGTATTCCCACAGAAGCAGAGTAAGCCGTAAAAGCTGATCATGATAGTCGAGACATAGATTGTAATCGCCAGGAAAATAGTATGTATCGGATGAGGATCATCGCCAACCTATTGTATAAAAATGAGAATGTAAGCATACATTCCGACTTACACAGAAAGTTACCAGTCCGTGAGTGCAGCGCGAAGCAGTCCGTGCCTCTCATGTTGAACCTTTACCAAAGAGCGAGACGCTGAGCTCAGTAAGGGCGATAACGTGTCGCGAGCATCGTACGAAGCTTTTTAAGCTTGGTGGCCAATTTGTTCTGCTGCTTTTTGAGGTATTCCCTCTCGAGGTCCTCCTCCCGCAGCTTGCGGCAAAGGGCGGCGGCCTCCCGAAGGATCACGACTTTCGGCGCGCGTTCCTTGTCTCTAGTCGCTGGTATTTGCTTTTTGAGTTCGTCGAAGAGATTCTTGAGGCCGATACGCCTCAAGCGTTCCATGTCGTTGTGCATCGAACGACGTTCGATGTCTGGAGATTCGGCTTCCGAATCTGTGTCCGTATTGGAGCGTCCCCGCCTGCCGGGCCCTCTCCGCCGGCGAGGGACCGAGGCCATTGGCATGCTCGTGGGTGGTATTAGACGCTTTCTGGCCGGCGGTCTCGTCATGACGTTCTCCACAGTGCGCTGGATGTAATGCCGCTCCTGGACGGAGGGCGTTTTTGGCAAAGAGTCCACGCGGACTTGCGACGTCGAGGCCAATGGCTGGTGCGATGTCCCAAGCGATACCACATCGATTTCCTCCTCTGTAACAATAGAGAATAAGTTCAGAATTTTTTGTCTCCAGTCATACTCAATCAGTACTCGCTAGAAAAGGCGGTAAACAGTAATTTCAGTATAGCAAAACGTTCCGTAAATTTGAAAATTTTTCAAATAATTCCCCTTATAGTTTTAAAGCGGAATAAAAAAACACTACGCATATTTGCTTCTACTATCGCTTTTACAAATAAAACCCGCATATAAAACGTTTCATTCCTAGCATACTTTCATTCATAGAGCGTTCATTACGTTCGCATCACCATAAAAGGCGGGCGATTGTCATAGCGGGGTCTATAGAGATATATAAGTGCGGGACTAGATGTAGTCGGGCTGGGATGCGATTGCAGTAGTCAGGTGGCAGGGGGCCGTCGGCGTGGGGCAGGGGGAAGGGCGTTGACCCCGTCGTACTACCGCAGCGTCTGTCGACATCGATCCAGACGCCTGACGTCACGGTTCGCGCCAAAACCAGAGCGCTTGCGCGGTTTCTGCCGCAGCGTCCGCACTCAATGGACGTTCGGATACCAACCGGTGGACACGCTTTCCGCTGACATTACGTTCCGTATAGAAAGCCGTCGAGATCCGGCACCATGTATGGGAATTAAAAAAAAACATCTCTATGCGTTTGTGGGACACGTACGGAGTTGGTGGCGTCAACCGTGACTACCTCAACACGGGCGTCTCCCTATTATTATCTGCCTGCGTTCTCTAGAGTAGAAGCCATAGGACTAGAACTCCCAAATGAGCAGGACATATATCGATCTACTTCAAGAAATGAATCTATGTAATGCATAGGGCCGCAAGGGTAATAATTCCAAGCCGACGGAAACTCGACCAGGGGGTCTACTCTCTTTCTCTCAAACGAAACTTCGAAAACGAACGAAATTTAAACGAAGTTTCGTTAACTCCTCTACTCTATTTCATTTTCGGACAAGCAGGCGAAATACGGATCCGTAGACAATATTCGTGAACGATTGGAATGAACGATTTTGTGTGGGTCTAAAAACCGACTAATTTGAAGAGTACTATTTGATGCCAACAATGCGTAATAAACCTATGACAACTAAAAATATCCGTATAATGCACATGTAATATGACATAATGTTATCTAATCATAACCTATAGCATGTCAATCGTCAACTACCTATAACAACAACTTACGATTTTTTGTTTGGAATTCTTTAAAAACTTTTCTGGAGTTTGTTTCTCAAGTATGGTGTTGATAAATCATGTTTTCAAGTGCTTTTTACACTTCGGAATCTCAATACACATTCCGTCAGAAAGTTACAAGTCGTTGAAGGAATTGGGTTTTAAAAACTTTGTAAGTAAATATCATAAATTGGATTCATAACTAAATAATATTTAAATAACTTATTTGTTTATTCAGTAAAAATATCACCTCTTCCTAATATTCTTATAAACACCTTTTCATACACCCTTACAGTTTAAAATGGCTCCACATACGGGTTCCGCTACTCCTGAGCAAATCGACACTCTTCTCAATTTCTTAGATGAACATAGGGATCTAGCCCGCGGGAGGTTGAGGAGTGTTGAAGGAAATGTGCAGGCAAAGAGACTGTGGGAAGAATTGTGCAATATACTCAATTCCATGGGTGGTTGCACAAAAACCATTCAGCAGTGGCAAAAGGTATCAAGTGTTTTATTAGGTAATTAATAATATAATAGTATAGTGACATTTAAACCACATGATTTTATGATTTGCAGGTTTGGGCTGATAGAAAACATTTAGCCAAGAAAGCTGCTGCTGATTTTCGGAGGTCGGCTTCAGCGACTGGAGGTGGTCCATCAACAGCACCCCCACTTACCCAGTGGCAGTTAAAGGTCCTGTCGATCATGGGAGATAGTTTTGGTGATCGCCAAACTGGGGCCAGAGTGCCAGCATTCAGTGAGGTACCTACTTAGTCTTTCTTAGAATTATTTAATTACTTTAAATCCAATCTTAGCTCTGTTCAAATATTTTTTGAAATAATAATTGTTGTGAAACAGTATTTTTATGTACTCTTGTACCTATAAGAATTTAAAGTCCATTTTAAATCAATTTCATCAAATATAATTTAATTTCGATATTTCATGATTCTGTTAGGTATTAAATCTGCTTTATTTTCAGACTAACGAACCAATACCATCAACCTCCAGTCAAACAAGCCAACCACTGAGCTTTTCACAGCCTCTTAGTTTGGATTTGCATGAGGAAGTTGTGGAGTATGTGGAACCCAGCCAGGATGTCATACAGCTCCCAGAACCTGCGAGCCAACCACCGGTGTCACAAGAAATCCTGACTCCTCGTCTATGTAAGTATTAGTTACTGTGTTATTTTCAGTAAATCATTAAATGGTATTATAAAAATTTTAGTAAATTATAGTACATTATTTTGTGAGTGTATTTGCATGAAATAACTTTCAAACAAAATACAAATAAGACAGATTAAACTTTAGAATTGAATATATAATTACTTCAAATTGCATAAAAATAATTTACTAAGAAATGTGTACTTCAGGGAAATGTCAAATGAATATATATATTAAATGTAAGAATATAATCTAAAATAAGAATAAGATGTAAAAGTGCAGGTTGGCAGGCTTTGAGAGCATTTTAGTGAATTTTCAGGCATGCAGGTTTCCTCACAATGTTTTCCTTCACTGTTAAACAAGTGATAATTAATTTAAAACACACATATTTCTGAAACGTCAGAGGTGCGTGCCCGCAGGATTCGAACCTGTGACCTCCTGATTAGAGGCAGAGGCCTGGACTCACTGGGCTAGAACTGGAAAATAACTATTATTACTCTAGTGTAGTTACTTTGACACACTAAAATGTGCCCATTTACATAACACTAAAACTAAACCCATTCTGTCTTTAAGGCATTTTTGTTAAGTACTTACTTATTTAAATTGGAATGTTTTTTTACAGCCTCACAGCCTACACGTCCCAGAAGGAGACATTCGGCTGCTGGCTCTGAATTCAGAAGCAGATTGTTTCAATATGAAGAGGGGCGTGTAGAGAGAGAAACAGTCAGGAACACCGAGCTTGCAGGCATTAGGGCTGCCCTGGTAGAGTTGTGTGGCCTTATTAGGGAATATTTAGATAGACAATAGGAATTAAGATTATTTTGTTGTATTAGATTAATTAGTATTATTGTTGCCTTTCTGTTTAATATTTTGTTTCTAGGTAGAGTTAAGCAAATAAAAGATTATTTTAAGTTAAAAATAAATTTTATTCTTATATTAAACTCAAAAAGAAAAAATAAAGCTTTTATTTAGAATAGAAAAGAAATGTTTTTTATTCAAATAAACTTTTACAAGTACTTTTGAATCGTCAATGAGTCTACCACTGGTTCGGAATGCCGTTCCTGCCGAGAAGAACCAGCAAGAAACTCGGCAGTTGCTCTTTTCAAAATACTTTAACAATATACTTAATAGATATTATTCTATGTATGCAGCGAGTTTCCACACTGAGGGGAAGTTCCACAAAAGCATACATAATTATTTCTAATTATAATTCAACACATGTCAAGACGGGCAGACAGAAAGTAGCCCCATTGCCGCTGGTGGCACCCGTTCACGAGCATGACGCATGACCCAGCCATTGCTTCGCTCAACCATATGGAACGTAACAACCCGCATCTTTCATTTGCATTCCTTACATACTACTTGAATAAATAAATTGACATCTCTCACTAACTCATAACACTTCTTCTTTGTCAACCGATAGAGATCCACTGCTGGACAAAGGTCTCTTGCATGGCTTTCCACAGGCGTCGGACTTGCGCTGACCCCGCCGACCCCGACACAACTCATAACACTACATACTAATTACTATCTATTCCTTAATGTTATTTTTACATTTAACCAAACATTATTTATTTTATAATCCTAACTTATTATTTATTATTATCTATATACTAGCTGACCCGGCTAACTTCGTACCTCCAACTTATCTATATAAATACTATTATTAGTAGACATATAACCAAACATTATTTATTTTATAATTCTAACTTATCTAACCTTCTAACTATAGAATAAAAGGAAATTATGAACAAATTTATAATTATATCACTAAACATATTATATTATATAGGCTTATATACCTAATTTACCTATTCCTTTCTAACAGTTGCACTAATGCAGCTCTTGCCCTTCTACCGGCCTGTAGGGCTTGAGCTGAAGAAGCAGCTGATTGAGCGGGAACCTGCCTGCTTCTTTCAGCTTGGAGATCCTCTTCTGTCAACTCGGGAACATCAATACCACCTCTTGTACATACATTATGTAAAACACAGCAGGCTACTATAATTTTACCTGCTGTTTCAGGGCAGTAATGCAGTTCCCGAGCTGCTAAAAGACATCTCCATCTTCCTTTTAAAATGCCAAATGTGCGTTCTATGGTGGAGCGTGCACGCTTTTGGATCAAGTTGTATCTCCCTTCAGGAGAGTCTTCAGTGGCATTATCTATTGGTGTCATCATATGTTCTCTTTGAGCATAACCAGAATCACCTGAAATAAAAATAAAATATAAATGTAAAACTTTGTGCTAATGTATAGATGTTTGTTAGTTTTTCATTAAAACACAAAATATATATTTAGCAATGTACATAATAAACACAAACATTTAATTCAAACATACCTAATAAATAGACTCTTTCATTCTGCAGACCCTCCATGTGGCTTCTTATGTCACACTCTCTCCAAATATAAGCATCATGTGTCGCTCCACCAAATGAAGCATCAACATTTGTTATGTAGCAATCACTGTCGCATATCTGGAAAAGAATGCAGTGTCATATGATGTTAAGACAATCATTTAATATTCTGTTCTCATACTTACAACTTGGGTGTTAATGGAATGAAAATGTTTCCGATTAAAATATTGTTCCTCGTGCTCGGAAGGTCTAACAATTGCAATATGAGTGCAGTCGATGCACCCAATTACACCAGGAAGTCCATATTTCTCATAAAATCTGCAAAATTAATGAATTAATACTTAACTTTCATTCAAAATACAGTAAGCTGCTACTAATAATAAAACTACGACACATGGTAGGTATACATACCCCCGTTTAATAAGATTCCTTTCATTTCTATTTTGCGGGAATTTTATATACTTCCTTAAAATATGGGGTGCATTTAGGGCAGTTGTGACCTCCTTCAAACAACGAGAAACAGTCTGTTGAGCCATGGGCCCGTCCATGTTTTGCCCCACAGACCCTTGGTAACCACCTCGGGCATAAAAATTCAAGGCCGTAAGGATCTGAAAATGTTGAAGATTGTGAACAGTGAAATGCTTATTTTTATTGAATAGAATGAAAAAAAATGTGCAATACCTTAACTGTGGGCTCGATTCCATGACTTCTTGCCTTCGGAGGTAATAAAGGCACTATTTCCTGGCACAACTCTTCAAATAATTGCCGACTGAGTCTGTAGTTTCCTACAAACTCTAAATCGGGAATTTGACTTATATTAAGTTGATTGCGCAGGCGGCGCCGTCTCCTTCTACGCTCTAAACGCTCTTCTCGTAGAGCAGCCTCTATTAAAATCATTCTTGCAGCCATTTCAAATTAAATTCAGGACACAAGAACAACAAACGAAAATCAAAAGTTAACACTTTTGGTTTCGTCAATTTGAGGTTAAAATTCCGAACAATCGTCTGTCAAATTCAAATTTTCGTTCGCAAGATTTATGAACTAGAGTAGGTTTAGAAAATCTAAACGTCAAACATTTTTCGTTCGAACGAAATTTCGGACCGAAATAGAACCGTGGTAGGAAATACGCGAAATTTCGATCGATATTTCGTTTTTCGTTGAATTAGAGTAGACCCCCTGAATTCCGCACGGTTTTGCAACGGTCGCAAGCGAAAAGACTGTCGAGGACAGCATAAAAGCGACATTGTATTTCTATGAATGAGTGGAAATGAGGTAGGCGTCGTGTTCGGGATCGTGTTCGACAACGGATGTAGTACTTTACTACTGCCTAGTGGCTCGCTAATGTGACTACATATGCGTGTACGCGGAAATCGCTACCGGCGCCGGTTGCGAGGAATAATTATGTCAGCAGTTCACTGTGATTATATTATATTGACGACCTCCCTGGCTCAGTGGTGAGCGCTGTTGTCTTATAACTGGGAGGTCTCGGGTTCGATTCTCGGCGGGGTCAATTTGGGAATTTATAATTTCTGAATTGTCTCTGGTCTGGTCTGGTGGGAGACTTTGGCTGCGGCTAGTTACCACACTACCGTCAAAGACGTGCCGCCAAGCGATTTAGCGTTCCGGCACGATGGCGTGTAGAAACCCATTAGGGGTATGGGTTGAATTTTCACTGCCATACTCCTTCCAAGTTAGCCCGCTACCATCTTAGACTGCATCGTCACTTACCATCAGGTGAGATCGCAATCAAGGACTAGCTTGTCATCGAATAAAAAAAATATATATGTGACCGACCGTACAGTCGCCAGTCTGGCCGAGCAGGCCCCATTAATCGCTGGCCGAGAATTTCAGATTACATCCTAACTACTGAAAATAGAAGACAGTTACGTGGGCAGCGGTTCGATTACAAAACGGCGCGGCGCGCTTCAGGGACGTCCGTGTAATTTGCAAACTACGCGATACGAAAAAATCGCATAACCTACCAAAGTGACGATAAATTTGCACGCCAACGCAATCTTTTTATTCGGTTTCCGCATAGTTACTTGGCAGTACTATCGCGGTGGACGGCGCGTCGATCTAATTCCGTTCGGCGCCTGTCTTCAAACACTGCTCGCAGGACCTATACCCTGTCCAACCGTTTATTGTCTTTTTGACAGCTCAGTCTCACTCACTCTCACTCAGTCTTACTCACTCTCAAATAGTGAGAGCGAGTGAGACTGAGCTGTCAAAAAGAAAATAAACGGTTGGACAGGGTATAATTTCATTTTATTTTAATTATTTTTGTACAAAATTATTAAGAAAATAATATTAAATGAAGGGGACAAAGGTGCAGCTTACTTCTAAGATTCACAAGTCACTGGCCCCCTCTCTGTCTAACAGGAAACTTTAAAGATCTGTATTTCCGAGATTTGTTATGATATTCAAAAAAGAAAGAAAAACGGCATTGTGTTATAATATTAAAAAATCGGTTCAGATTTGACGGAATTATGGAGTAACATCGACAAAAGAAAAAAATTAAAAAAAAATTACCCGTCGAATTGATAACCTGCTCCTTTTTTTGAAGTCAGTTAAATACTACATTAAATATGTCAAAAAATATCAGTCAAATACCCAGTTGTGCACAATAATCAGCTCCTATCTCCGTAATTGAGAGATTGGGTTGGAGATTTTCTCTTTCTGTGGCGCCGCAGCCGATGCGATGAACGGTCGCCTGAGAGTATTTGTTTCAGCTCTCCGTGTAAGCGATACGCCCCCTATTGTGAGCGTGTCCGTCTAGTGCATATCTTTATCTATTATATCAGCATCACTCGAGGCACGGCTCTCTGATCTACCGCCGCGCCGCTCCAATTTAAACCAGAGATAATCCGCTTTTTATTGTCAGCCGATATTTGAACGCGGTAAAAATTGCATCCTATTACACTCTTCCGATACACGATATTGTCATCTTCAAAATGAATTTTTACAGTTAGATGCTAAGCTACAAAGTAATATGACGACCTCCCTGGCTCAGTGGTGAGCGCTGTTGTCTTATAACTGGGAGGTCTCGAGTTCGATTCTCGGCGGGGTCAATTTGGGAATTTATAATTTCTGAATTGTCTCTGGTCTGGTCTGGTGGGAGGCTTTGGCTGCGGCTAGTTACCACCCTACCGTGCCGCCAAGCGATTTAGCGTTCCGGCACGATGGCGTGTAGAAACCGATTAGGGGTACGGGTTGAATGCTCACCCCTTCCAAGTTAGCCCGCCACCATCTTAGACTACATCGTCACTGACACTTATCATCAGGTGAGATCGCCATCAAGGACTAGCATGTCATTGAATAAAAAAAAAAAACCTAGTTTTTAAACCAGCATAGATAAATCGACTGCTCATTCATTGATTGTTCACACTTCATCGAAATCTGCATCGATTTGTCATTTCTCAACTCTTATTTACCTCGGTTAAATCGGTCGGTCTTATTATGTCACTCGATGCAGATCGATTTACACCGATAACTTGTTAGGATATATCATCACGTCTGCAGCTTGCAAGGTAAAATGTGCAGTCAGTTTTACTTCAGTCGCTGCAGATATCCGATGTTTTCATGACCAAATTAGTCATTCATCAGTCATGATTAACGGAATTCAATGATGACGAAACCTATCGACTAAATGGTATCCTAAGTTTTATACAACGCAAAAATTTACTCATGGAAATCCCAATAACAATTCGGATTGATAATATGATACGCCACAAGTTAAAGTTTATCATCTTGGACCAGCTCTCCCACTCGAGTTGTTATTAGTCACAAGTTCTAGGTACCATCTGTTTCACCGTGAGAAATACAATGACTCATGGATTCGCCATTCGTAGTTCGCACCGCAGTTACCTTTGAAACGAGACACCGTCGACAAAGTTACCCGCCGTTTCCAGATGCAAAATTATACTCTAAACTAGAGATGCCTCGGTATCGGTTTTTGTAAATACGATAAAGCTGCTAAGTGAATTTCCTAGTAAGTTTAAATAAAACCCCTCACATTATTACGTTATATGCATTCACTTAAAATCTATTATGTATTACATTAACAAAATCTTTATTTAGAAATCAGAAAATCAATAAAGTATGGATACTTACTGTAAAATAATTATCTTAATTACCTCAGATAAAAAATAAAGGTCGACGACGTCTTAGCAATTAGCGCTGATTCCAATAGGTACATCGGATTTTTTTTATATCGGATCAGTCTCGGTATCATCCCTAGTTCTGAAGTCTTAACTCCGTGTTGAACAATTAATGAGATGTAACACACAGCTTCCTCAACAAAAGATGTTCTCGGCGCCAATACAACTTCCTTAATTACGTCATACTCTCTCCAAACCAAATGTTTGCAAATAACCATACTCCAATTACTTCGCGATGAAAACTTTATAGGAGTTTGATTTAGAACCGGAGAGTGTGCATATTTTACCTTTATTAATAATAATTATCTTTAAATTAATGCTAAAAGATGTAGGAATGTTGAAAGTTGGCAGCAATTTGTCGGCTTTTTTTATTCTACGCTCGTAAAGGTAATAAATAGGTCAAATTAATTTTCTTAATTTTAAATAGACAAACGCTTGACTGCGGTCACACCTCATGGTTAGTGAAAGAAGCTTGATCTCAAAGATGTCTATTCGCTCGTGACTTGAAGGTAACAAAGTAATAGTTAGTTGGAAGTACGGAAGCCAGAAGGGCATTACAAATTTTGGCAATATTATAACGGTTAATCAATTAGAAAAAACAAAGCAGGATTTAAACAGCCTATAATACCTTTATATAATTATATCAGTATGAAATCGAAGCCACAGATTGCAATCGTCCAATTAACATTTAAGTGAACAATTCCGTAAAACCTTTGGACCAATTTACACTACAGGCATTAATTATATTTGTGTCGGAAGTGTTCGAAGGGAAAGTTCGCGATCGCAGAGTTTAATTAAGTGAGCAAAGCTGTTGGCACTGCGTCCACTTTGCCATGACTTTACCGGTATTTCGGTATTTAGTGAACGGAATCACCCCTAACAATGTGGCGAATGTCATTATAAAGTTTGGAATTATCTAAAGTTTCTACAACATTTTCGGCTCGATGACAAAATTCTAATTCATCCTCAACCAATTTTCGAGACGCAATTAATCGTTAAGGAAATGACTTCTGCTCGCTAATATTAGCACTTATTTTATGTTTTGGAGTTAAGATTCCTAAACTTTGTAGTGTCATCCATACCATTTCATACTAATATTATAAAGGCGACAGTGTGTCTGCCTGTTTATTTATTTTTCTCAGCTGCTGAATCCTTTCTTGACGAATTTTGCTATTCAAATTAAATTCAAATTCAAAATTTATTTTCCACGTAGGCCAACCAGTGGCTCTTATGACACGGCATGACTCTCAACGGTTCGGAAAAAGGATTCTGCTGAGAAGAACCTGCAAGAAACTCAGCAGCTGCTCTTTTCAAAATATTCATTTTAAAATATTTTTATGTAGCTATTACATTGTAATACGTTTTTTATACTATCTTGTTGGGCAGCTGGATGCCAAGCTGATTTAGAATAGAATAGATTTTTTATTCAAATAAACTTTTGCAAGTGCTTTCGAACTATTGCATTCTGAAGGCTTTATTATCAACTCAACAAAGTTGATCCACTAACCGGCAGTTAGATCAACTTTGTCGTGCTACCCAGAACGGAACGTAGCAGCGCACCACAACGCTGTCGTCAGGTGCGACCTGTTAAGGCGGAGCCACACGCTCCGATGGCCACGATCCGAGGCCAAGTTCACTGGCATTTGAGAGCGATAATTAAAAATTATCGTGACGCGCTCGCGACTCACGCCATCCTCTACAGGCTGTTTGATAAAGCCGCTCCTTTCGAAAGCGGGAATGAAAAAAAAACAACGAACTCAAGAGCTGCATCGACGATTGAGCCTAATGGACTAATGCCGCGGACGGTTACGAGGAAATGACGTGGTATTTTTAAACTACCTCAAACCACAGTTTTCCAGTTCTATTGACAATGTCCGACATTATATTATTTGTGTTGGGTAACAATTGCGTTGGTTCTGACGATCGATAAAGACATGATAAAAGCATTTGTCCTTGAATTTTTATAACACTGCGTTCTGATAAGCACGCTCGTGTGGCCGGCTTCGGAGCCAATTTAGAATCAGCCTGTACGTGTATCTTAGAAAGCATGTATAGTCGATGCTAATTAGAATAAGAGAAGCCGTGCCAGTTATTATAACCAGCTTATTTCGTAGGATCTAATGCCAATTATCTTATCAAACCTTTCAACGGAAACTTCTCTGTTATTATGAAAAATTGTAGCTAGAGATAAGAGGACATCTTAAAGCACATACTAAGAATTAACGCGATTTTTAGTAAGGTAACTTCAAGAATATAAGCACAGACAATGGACCTACCGGGCCTTTGGAAACTTTCTCGATATAGGAATGAAAAAAGCAGCTCCATTGCACAGTGCATTGCTCTTTATTCTTTTTTGTTTTGATCGTAAACGGAAGTCAAATTTTCTGTAGTTTTTCATTTATCAATTTCCAAAATTTTATGATTTTTCCGTTTATTCGTAAAACAATTTAGAATTCAATTTTTTGGTCACGTAGCTCTTTTTTCGGTAGATACATGACGATGTCAAAATCTATCCTTCGCACATTTTGGTTAAAAATCAGGATTGAGCCCCTTAAGCGGATCAATAAATCGATTCTAAACGCTTATCCGTGGGTTCCGCACGTAGCTACGGAGGAAATTCGGTCGAATGGTATTTTGGGCGCATTACGCAACCGAGAAAAGTCGGTCATCTCTGTTGTAGCAACCACTTGAGACTAGGGGCCTGCTGTAATAGACTCGCCGGTAATTTATGGGCGTTCGATTGGTTTAGTGCGACCTTGGCGAGGTTGGAGAGGAAGTTCACGGACACGCGTGTGTGTGGAAAAACTATTATACCTATTCGTTTCGGGGCTTAAACGGAAGAATCGGCTGCGAGGACTGGAAAAATGCGTTGTATTCTTGAGTGTTCTTTTTTGGTCGTGACGATTTTTTGTAGTGACGCAATACCCAGTGTTAACTTACTAAGCGTTTACGAATAGGTACGTTTATCTAGCCTAAGGGTATGTTTCTGCACACGCGGGGCGTTGCGCGGCGCGTGAACTCAAACATAATAAATGGCCAAGTATGAGAGCCTTCATACAGAAGCGTTTGCGTTGAACGCGGCGGAGCACGCGGCGGGCGCCACTTAGGGTACGTCTATGCACACACGGCGCGTTGTACGGCGCCCGTTGCGGCGTGCACCGCCGCGTTCAACGCAAATGCTTCTGCATGAACACTCTCATACTTGGCCATATGTTTGAGTTAACCGCGCGACGCGACGCACCACGCGCCGCGCAACGCGCCGAGTGAACTCGGTGCCCGCCGCGTTCAACGCAAATGCTTCTGCATGAACGCTCTCATACTTGGCCATATGTATGAGTTTACCGCGCGACGCGACGCACCACGCGCCGCGCAACGCCCCGCGTGTGTATAGACGCACCCTGATGCCTACGTAATCTATATCGGGACTGTTTTAATTGTGTTTGTATTGTTTAGCGTTACATGTGTGTGTGATTGAACTTTGGTTAAAGCGTAATTTGGGGCCGAAGAATTATGTTGCGGAAAAGTTTGCTTATAAAAATAGAAAGGCTGGAAATAATGTTTTCTATGTAAACATTTAGATGTTATTTAGTCCAGTATGCTTATCAACATCTGGGTGTCGTTCTAGCCCAAGGTGTTTTATGGGCATCTAGTTGCCATTCTAGTCCAGGTTGTATTTATGAATATGAATAAATGAATGACTAGCAGAACACTGCATAACATCTATATATATAAAAGAAAGTGGTGTTAGTTACACTATTTATAACTCAAGAACGGATGAACCGATTTGGCTGAAAATTGGTGGAGAGGTAGCTTAGAACCGGGAGACGGACATAGGATACTTTTTATCCCGTTCGTCCGCGTTTCCGTCATGTCACTATAAAACGTGGTATAAGAAAAACGCATCTGACATGGAATAACAAAACACAAATGACAGTGGAATAACAAAACGTAAATGACAGCTAAACGTAATTTTGTCTTTGGTTAAGTATGGTAAAAAAATTTGACAATTATAAAAAGTGTTATAATAAAGCATTACTGATATTATAAATGCGAAAGTGTGTTTGTTTGTTGGTTTGTCCTTCAATCACGTCCCAACAGAACAGCGGATTGATGCGATTTTTTGCATGGGTAAGGGTATAGTAATGGATGTAGTAGTGGTTCCTCAGACCGGGAGAGCTACTTTTTATCTCGGATAATGAAAGAGTTCCCGCGGGATTTTTAAAAACTAAATCCATGCGGACGAAGTCGCGGGCATCAGCTAGTAGAGCATAAAATTTCATTACAATGTACACATTTTGGTGGGCTTTATGAGCATTTCTGGCCCAAATTAAGCGATCAATTGATAAATCATTATCCTTGATTTATTCGTGAACAGCGATGGCAGCATACGGCTAAGCAAAACACTTTTCTTTGTCCCATTTATATGGGACTTTAGGCCACCTTTACCTATGCAAATTAGAGTCAACACTCAATAGTGCTAATGTCAATAATGGCATGCATAATTTCTAGATACGTACCGGTGTCCTAATTAAAATACAAAGCCTAGCATTGACCCACGTAAATGTCAAAGGACATAAGCCAAGAGGCTTCGTAGACGATGCCGGATTTTTTCAATAATTTAATAACTAGTTTCTGTTGCGTCAATTTTCGTATAATTTTCTGACTAAGCCACACCCATTTGGATTACAGCTTTTGGTGTCTATAAGTCTATATATATCTATGCCTATTTTTAGAACATGTTCTTGAATTTATGAAGAAAGGGACCCGATTATACTGATCATGTATCTAAAAGACATTCTGCCTAAAATGCAGAAATATCAAATAATGTACCTGTGTATGTAATATAATACGAGGGAACATAGAATTGTAGGAATACTTGCGCATTTATAATATTAGTAAGGATTACGTCCTATCCGATGAGATTTACGTCGTCGTAGAAAATACTTATCGGGATCAAAAGACATTAATTTTCTCACATAAAGAACTAGCTGCCAAAGACGAGCAACCAAATTATACATGTAAAATGATACACGCCAATGGAAATTTAACGACGATACGAATAAAATAATCATTTTTATCATTTTACTTGAGTTTTACAAATACGGCGAGATCAAGGTAAGTTCGGCAATAATCTTGTTGCCGTGGCGCATTATCGTGCTAGTATAAACTAAAGACTTTTTCGTGATAAGACAATAATGAATTTATGTTAGTGTAACACGTCGTAATATTTTTGTTATCACTTATCAGCATTGATAGGTGATTCACGAAGGCCACGCGGAGGCCTCCCGATCTTTTGAATAATCTGTAATAGCTTCTGTGTAGTTTATGAAAACTTTAAAATTATTCTTTATTGATATTAAAATTTTCAATGTAGACGATTTTTTTAAAGGGAAAATATTGACCTTAACGCCCGATTTCTTACTTCTCCAATATGCTCTCATAGGTGTGTGAAGTCTGCCAATTTGCATTGGGCAGCTTGGTGGACCTTTAGTAGTACTTAGTTGATGGGTTGCTGATGATGAAAGTTTAATTTCCCATTCAGGGGAGATGTTTTCTCTAAACTAAGACATATCTCCAATCATATTTTGTGAACCGTGCGCTTAATGGAGATAGATAGATAAATTCTTTATTGCTACGCATTTAAATAATATTTACAAATAAATTAAAACAAAGAAAAAAAGAAAGCACGCAAAGGCGGCCTTATCGCTTTGAGCGATCTCCTCCAGGCAACCTAAATTTAAAGGAATCTTATTGTAGGAGACTTTATCCATTTGAGAATCCAAGAAAAGAATATCCACAGGCAATAGAAGGCCTATTGTTTATAGTTGTATATAGTTTGCCTTAATTCAAGGCAGCTCAGCAAACCTTGAGTAACTAAGTTAAGTCTACTAGAGCCAAATAAAGGTCTTCTTTATTTTATTGTATCCAGGATTAAGTATCAAGTATTTTTCTCTTTTGAAGTTTGAGTTTAGGAGAACGTAGCTACTCAGACTGTTTCTTAAGAGCTTTACAAATATATATTTGGAAGAAGCCAGATTTTCAATACAGAAAATTAGATAAGCAAGTTGAAGTAGCTATGAATGGCATTTGGAGTGAAGATGTTCTAACGCAAAGCTTAGGGGCGCCTCCCTTTGAGCATCTTCCCATTGCAGTCTGTTTCCCGAACCGGTGGTAAGGACAATACCAACAGTCAGGCTTTACATTTTAAAAGAACCTGTGAAGTACTACTTGAAGTTATTTGAACTGACGTTCTAAGGAAGCGGTTATCCTCGGAAATCTTTGAGCATTTTATAACTCCCGCGGAGAACTTTGAACTTCTTTTGACTGCCGGTATTAATACCTTATTTATTTATTTATTTATTTATTTATTATTAATACCTATCTAATCCAAAACTAGGAATTGCAGATCGATAATATTTAAGCGAAGCAGTGATAGCCTAGTGGTTACGACTGTGGTCTCCTATTCGGGGGGTCGCAGGTTCGATCCCGGGTACGCACCTCTGACTTTTCGAAGTTAAGTGCGTTTAAGAAATTAAATATCATATCGGTGAAGGAAAACACCGTGAGAAAACCTGCACACCTGAGAGTTCTCCACAATGTTCTCGAAGGTGTGTGAAGATCGCCAATTTGCATTGGGCCAGCGTGGTGGACTATGGCCTAGAACCCTTCTCTGAGAGGAGACCTCCCTCAGTAGTGAGCCGATGAGGGGTTGATAATGATGATGATGATGAATATTTAAGTTAGATTAGTTAATAATGATACAGCGTGTCAATTTGACGCCAGAACTTTTATAAAGTTACTAGCTGACCCGGCGAACTTCGTATCGCCAACTTACCTATTTATATACAGTCTATTTGGAGAGAGGTTACCATTATATGTAAACAAAACATACCGGACAGGACATTTCAGTTTTGCTAACACTATTTTCACTGTTCGCGCTATAAATCACTCACAAACGTTTTATTTCCCGAAGCAAAACATTTTTAAGTTTATATTAAACACAAATGTACTTCAAACTATGCAGTTTACGATATTATTTTAGCATTAATCTAGTCACCATCGGAAAAAAAAAACACAGACTAATAGCCTAGTTTGTGTTTGACACATGAAATAGAACAAATCCCTAGTGCTGGAAATAAAACGTGAACCATAGAGTGAATGATAAGAACGAGCTTAGTCGATTGTAAAATCGGAAGTCGTATTTATTACGCTCGTAGATCCGTGTATTAAGGCAAATGGCAACCGGTTAGCGATGCGTGACTGCGAATGATCTGACTATTCGAATAATTTACAACTACTAATGTACACATTTTCGAATTGAACATTAGTATTATATTAATGCTCATAATCGAATGACGACTACTTATTAGTATTTTAATTACTCATCATGTTTCGACTGCGTTGACGACCTCCCTGGCTCAGTAGTGAGCGCTGTTGTCTTATAACTGGGAGGTCCCGGGTTCGATTCCCGGCGGGGTCAATTTGGGAATTTATAATTTCTGAATTGTATGTCTCTGGTCTGGTCTGGTGGGAGGCTTTGGCCGTGGCTAGTTACCACCCTACCGTCAAAGACGTGCCACCAAGCGATTTAGCGTTCCGGCACGATGGCGTGTAGAAACCAATTAGGGGTATGGGTTAAATGTTCACTGCCATACCCCTTCCAAGTTAGCCTGCTACCATCTTAGACTGCATCGCACCATCAGGTTAGATCGCAGTCAAGGACTAGCTTGTCATCGAATAAAATAAAAAATAAAAAAGTTGTTCAGCGCGAAATGTCAGTTCAGGCTAGTCGAAATGCCTACATGCCTACTACATTATTCACGACTCGGATTCTCGGAAAAGAAGTGGAGACTTTAACTAATGGTTTCAATTGTACGATTGGAATGTTAGCCTGATTCTTTAAGTTTATAAATCTATTTCAAAATTGTCAAGTAGTTTAAAGTAGTTACTAATCATGGTAAATCATTCGATCAGTTCGAATGATTTATAAAGTCGAATAATTCGACAATCATAATAGGAGAAGGATTGTAATAACAAATATAATAAAAATAATAGTATAATATAAATAATAATAAAAATAAAATATTGTAAGGACAAACCATTTATAAATTTAATATGTAATAAATTAAAATTAATTCAAACATAATATTTTATGTAACATTTACAGTTAGCTACAAATTTGAATATTTAAAATTATAGGATCCGTATTGAAAGGTCTTAATAATATCGTTTCCAACATCACAATTCAACAGAATATCATATTAAATAGTATTGATAATCGATTTAAGAATGTATTCATTCAATCAATCGTTCATTCTCAACTTGTCTGCCAATGTTTCGCATCACTAGTACAGTGAAAATATAATCACGTGATCTGACGCCATAATTGTTTACGTATAATGGTAACCTCTCCCCAAATAGACTGTAAAACGAATAATTAATTATTTTAATAAAAAAAAAAACTATCCTATCTTTCAAGTTGGACCAAGTTACAGATAGTTACGAAGTTTGATCAAAATTGGTTCAGTAGTTTAGGAGTCCATCGCGGACAAACAACGTGACACGTAATTTATATATAAAGTTATAATTATAATTATAATATAATATAAACGTATTGAGCTTGGAATATTTTACTAATTGGTAAACTACATTTTACTATACCGCTAGAGATACCTCAGGTATTGGACCCCAATTCACAATATGCTTTCAAACGTTTTGGTAGACCAAAGTAAAAGGTGGTAGGAAGTATTACATACGAGTACTATTATGCGAGTAACTCGAAACTGCTGTGCAAATATCTAGACCGTTTTCCAATCGATACCAAAGATTTTATCTGTCGATGTAAAACACCGGTCATAGTCTATAAACCAGCGACAGGAATTTCTATCTACTATCGCATATTGACCCAGTATTTCAAACATCTCGAACGCGAATCTAGACTATTGTGTATTATATAGTATTTACTGTGTATTATATACTGTGTATAATATATTCCATAAGCTATTCAAAACTTATTAGTAATTACTATACTCCTAATACTCGAATACTCCCAAGTTCATTTTTGTACTTGGTAATTAAATTGTATCTATAGTAAAATTTAGAGAAACAATAGGACTATTTCTTTTCTATGGTTATATACTTAAGTATCATGTAGATTCGGGAACAGTATATTTTTGGAGTAAACTACAGATAAATTATCCCACAAGCTCGTAGATGTGCAACTTTGTGGTTTTTTGTGAATATAAATAATAATAATTATTATTGTTATAGATTATTGTGTATAAAAATTACATATTATTCAGAGTTAATATAATAAAATCAAGCGAGGCGTAGTAAATACACTTATCAGTAGGCATTATTTTATCAAATTAAAGGTTTTGTGCGAGAAACGTAAATCATATGGAAACTATCAACGATTTGTTATACTACTTGTTTGATATATATTTGCAAAGATTATGTAACATGTATGCCAACTGAGTTATAGTTACCCTAGTTACCACATGTCTCGGATAAGTAGCACACTTGGTGTTTTCATTTATTTTTATTAGTGTTAAAATTAACTACCTAATTCAAATTGAATATCGAAAAATTGAGGATATTTAGTAAATCTCAGACCATTCAATAGAAAATATGTGATACTTTACGTTTAAGGAACTTTTTTTTCTTTTAAATGATTCCTATTTCCCAAAGCTTTCCAGTTTTAAAGAAAAATTATTATTCCTTCGCTAAATCATGGAATTTTGCAAAGTAACGCCTGATTCTATTCAAGTTTTCTAGTTTTAGTTCATTTGTATTTGGGTTCACTAAAACTTTTACTTTTATACCTCAAAGTCCCATTTTGGATTGGATAACAAATGGCTAATAGAAGTCCTACAATTACTCAAGCATCTTATGTTTGGGTGTGTGAAATATTTATAGTACATATCCACTTTGGAATATGTGGTAATCGGTATATGATCTTAATAGACTACGTATGAATGTGACAGGCAGTTGGTAACCGACTTGTTACAGAGCTAAGGTTAGGTTGGGCTGAGTAACACAATATTTAGGTCGCTTGAAATACCTAATGTAACCGTTCAAATTGCTTTAACTCCACGCTCGAGGCCATTTACTACGGTTTAACACTTTGATAAAACATTTAATCCAATAATATCCTGAATAAAACCAAGTAGTAGGACGACGTTACTTAATCGGAGCCAAAAGAAGTTCATCATCATCATTAGCAACCCATCAACGGCTCACTACTGAGGGCAGGTCTCCTCTCAGAGAAGCGTTATAGGCAGTGATAGCCTAGTGGTTAGGACTGTGGACTCCTATTCGGGGGGTCGCAGGTTCGATCCCGGGTACGCACCTCTGACTTTCGGAGTCATGTGCGTTTAAGCAATTAAATATCACTTGCTTCAACGGCGAAGGAAAACATCGTGAGGAAACCTGCACATCTGAGAGTTCTCCATAATGTTCTCGAAGGTGTTTGAAGTCCGCTAATTCGCATTGGGCCAGCGTGGTGGACTATGGCCTACAACCCAAAAGAAGTTACTTTTACGTAATAATATATTTTCTTAATGAATATGAATTATGAAAATTCTAATGCAGGTCTGCTAATATCCTTTAGGCTGAGATCTATAGATCGTACTCTGGCTCTGCTCAAGACTCAAGATAGAGTTAAAATGAGACACAAATATGTCAGGACATATTTATTCTCTCATTCTATTACTCAGCCTTAGTGTCAAGTGAACGCTAATCAGCTCCGAAGTTTATTGGGTAATGCGCACCACCATACTTTGAGTTTGTGCGGTAGTGCGTAGGTATATATTGCTCGTTTCAATGCTTGTTTTTCCAAGTTATCTCGTAAGTTGTAACTTGTAGTCGACATCGAATCGAATTCTCTAACCGAACGTTCTGAATCGCACGACAAAAAATTTTCGATACGAGATCGATATCTAATCGTATCGAAACGGGAAGTTATCGAAATGTTCTGAATCGGGGTGCTGGACAGGCTTGCTGATGTTAAAAGACTTCTCTGACTTACGACAATAAGGGCTGATTTCACCAACGTAAAATAAGATTTATCTGAGCGTAATTTTTATATTTTGACAGAGTTTTCAATACAATAACTGTCAAAATGCCCAATTTATCACTCGGATACGTGTCACTTAACGTTGGTGAAATCGGCACTACAGGATATGAAGTAGACCTACATATTATGACATATTGTATACGATCAGCTGTGAAATAACCGTTACAAAAACTGACAATTTTAATTCAATATTGCGATCGGAATGTAGGTATGGTAGACTGGTTGGAAATCTGTTTGGGGCGGCCAAACCGGATCTTTTGGCACGAATCGCCTTAACCAGACATACAATGTCCATGCACCCAGCCCTACCACAGAGTAGGTATATTAAAGTAACAGAGCGGAAGCTACATACAAACGGCTCGCGGTGGGCTCACCCATACATAGCGCAACGCTGTGTGCGTGAGCTCTCACCGACACATTCACCGACACGCCGCGGCGCGCCGCTTAGGGTAAGTCAGGGTCAGGACGTAAGGGCTGACGGTCGTGCGTTTAGTGGAAAAAATAGACGAAGAGTGAGTGTTTGTTTGTTGTGAGTTTAGATTTATTTGTGTATATGTATGTAATAGTGTAAAAATGCCAAACTCTTGCACACAAGATAAGAAATATAGTAATAATTTCCTTTCATGTACACGTTTCAGTTTCTTAATTAAAATTGTTACAGTAGTTGCGATATATTTTATATATTATTTTAAGTATGTTATCGTCAGGATTAGTATATTGTTACTGTTACCTATGTAAAGCAAATTTAACATTGTTTTTTATTGAATGAGTAAAATGTAATTAATAATGAATATAGATTTTTTTATAATAATCCAAATTCCGTTTTCTCACATGTGCAGTATGCGTTACTGTATTAATATTGATATTATCATATTATATCGATACATGACGACCAAAATTGACCCATACTTATAATTTTTGGGAACATTAACAAAGGACCCGCCAATTCAAATTTAATTATCTGTGCACAGCGTCATCTATCGACACAAACACAATTATTTATAAATTGTAACGAATAAACTTTTGCAAAAATAACGACGTAAAGTTATTAATAGTTTTATTGATATTTGATAATTGAATAACATAATTATTAATATGACAACATACAAAACTAGTGTAAATTAAAAAAAATATTTTTACAAGACAAGCTTTTCGTAGCTGGCTACATTACCCATGGACCATCATTTAGGACCAAAGAACTTGTCAAGACGAATCAAACGAGCCCTAACTCGATGAGGTTACGTCGTTTAATTACTGAGTTCCTATAGCCACCTTAAGGCTCAATCGTCAGAACCTGGATATCATCTAGGACCAGAGTACTTTTCAAGATTAATCAAACGAGCCCAAACTTGTTAATAATAAAGTTATATTACTAAAGTACATAAAGTTTTATTACTAAAGTTGCCAAAACCACCTTCCAGCTTCATTATCAGACCCTGAAGGTCATCTCAGGCCAGAGTACTTGTCAAGACGAAACAAACGAGCCCAAATTTGATGAGGTTAGCGAGTTGTTTATAGAGTTCCTATAGCCATCTTCCAGCTCAATCATCAGAACAGCTCCATATCCCAATAATATTGCAGGATCATCCGATTTACACATACACGCAAAATTTCAGCTCAACCGGAAAAGTGGTTCTATCTCATCTTGTAAGATTTGATACATGTATGTTTACATGTATGTATGTACGTTTAATACATATACCCATGTATACATAGATACATACATACATACATACATTGCAAGTTAAATAAAAGCTTGTAATAATAATAATAGTCGATAGGAAATGACGATGCCATCTATTAACATTAATTGTGAAGTTATGGCAAAAATACTGATGTTCATTAAAAAAAATCGTTTCTTTATATTTTTGTTAATTTAAGTATTTGTTGTTCAAGTTCAGGATTTAACTGAAATTATACATAATTATACAAACTTTAATTTTAAATTATTTTTTCCTTAAATTGTTGACATGCATCAGGTGACAACCCTAGCAGAATAGGTATACTTCTTCGCCCTTGTTAGGAAGCTTCCTCTCTGTTCGGTTATTCGTGTGGCCCTACTAACTTTACCTACTTTAATTATTTCAAATATCATAAATTATAGACAAAGAGCTGGTGAACGACTTAGTTCAGTAGTTTTACCGATCTTTTTCATACAAAATAAAAAATATATATTTGAACTCCACTTAATGAGTTCTAGTCTAGACAATGGCACCCCACATGCCAGGGAAAAAAAATTAAATTTTATTTCGACTCCTTTTCCATGTATGGGAGCCCCTTTTTTTTTAATTTAATTTAATTTTTATTATTTGTTGTTATAGCGGCAATACAACACTGTGAAAATTTCAACTGTCTATCTATTACGGTTTACGAGATACAGCCCGCTGACAGACCGACGGACGTACGGACGGACGGACGGACAGCGGAGGCTTAGTAATAGGGTCCCGTTGGCACCCTTTGGGTACGGAACCCTAAAAATGACAGTCAAGTTTTTTATTAGCTTACCCAAAAACTTATAAAACTAGACACATAACAAAGTACTTCAACAAAATATTTAGGCCAGATATACTAGCTCATCGGCGTTCTATAATGTGACCACTTAAGTTTTTAATTTTATGAATATGTATTTAAAACCTCTGTAACGTTAATGGCATAGCAACGCAGTTCTTATCTTTTATTTAGGATTGTAAAAAAATATCTTACATGCTGCACGAAACAAGTCCCATAAATTATTATGACTTTGTGACAAGACTAGATGATGCCCGCAACTTCGTTCGTTTGGATACAAGATTTTTTAAACCTTTCCCTCCTCTATCCTGGAGGTGCACCGAGGAATTTTTTCAAGGAATATTCATTAAAATCTCTAGGTCTACTGGTTTAGACTTTGCCTATCAGTCGGTCACAGTTAACGGGTTAAAATTATAGGTTTCTCGGGAGTCGGGCTGCATCAAGCCGCTAGACCTATTTCGATCATTGAATTTATGTACTTTTGAAAATGAGCCACCTTCTCTTTGAGTATCACGATTCGCGAATGCAATCTACCCAGATAATAAGCGGGTCAAAAGCACCTAGCTTTAAATAACTAACGCTTATCAGTTCCAGAGTTTATTAGGTTACCCGCGTTTATAATACATGCGCCAAACCACGTGAGTAAATAAGTAATAACTGAACAGAGATCAAAGCTTTATACATTATACAACCGTGTAGTGAATGCCGAGCTAATACTTTAGTATCGGCCGTAGTATTTTCTTAAATTGATTTCATCAGTGTAACAACTATAACAATCGCATCTCTGATTGGCCGGTACTCACACGCTATTGGTCAAAATGCATAGATTTTTTTAATTTTTTTAAAGAATATTCAAGTCAAATTGAAGTTGACAAATATCCTCCTATCCCCTCCAACTAAGCGGAAAGCTTGTGCTAGGAGTGGGTACGACAATAGTGCAACGGGTGGGATTCGAACCTGCGACCTTTCAGTTTAACCGTTGGGCTATTGAGGCTCTAAATACTAAATAATACTAAATAATATTAGATACAGCAAGATGTAAAAAATCACGTCCATCCGACATGAATTTTTGCATAGTCGTCCAGGAGCTAAACTATTGTGACATACAGGCTTCTTTTTATCCCGGTAAATCAGTTCCCGCGGGATATTTTGAAAACTAAATCCGCAGGATACCGTAGGAGAACTTTGTATCTCTCAAGCTTGGTTCTTTAGAGCATCTTATCAATAAAAGCTTAGTTCATCACATCACGTCGTTCCTAAGGGAGAGGGCACACTGGCTACTTTTAGCGGCAGCGATCGCGCGCTTATATAGCCTTTAGCGTTTTTATGGCCTCTTGCGTCTGCTGCGCGATTCCGCGATCGAACGCAAATGGCTGTAAAAACGCTAAAGGTAATAAAAGCGCGCGATTGCTGCCGCTAAAAGTAGCCAGTGTGCCCTATCCCTAAAAGAGTCAGGGTTCGAGAAATCGATCGTACCTAGTACCTACGATAGGTACGAGTAATTGTTATCGAGTTTAATGCATGTAGCCGAGTCGTAGCCGAGATATAGCCGTCTATCAAATTGTCATCCGGCCGGACTAGACACCGGAGCGGGCACCGCGTTCAGAAACCGGTCCGGTGAGCTTCGAACCACTTCAATGAGATTCCTTTTCATTCCGTTGCGTTGCATTCTTATACGAATAACGGAATAGACGAGCCGAGACATGCCAAGAACGCGATTCTCTCGATTTATTTATAACGTGCAATTAGTTTAGGTACTTATCGATTATTTTTGAGCACGAAAAAATCGATTACTTTTATCGACCGGTTGTTCCGAATATTTCAAAAAGAAATCGGTCATTACATTTTTTGTGCAGAAAAATGTGAGTTTTAGGATACATTTGGGATCATCGTTAAATAAATACTAAGTTAGGGTTGCGTTTCAAAAATGGATGTTTTTTTTATGTTAATTCTAGAGATCGAGGATCATTAAGCCTAATCAGTTGTAAATTGATTTCACACTTTAGGAATCCTATTTCCTATACTATATTATATGGTCATACTATCGGGTTAAAGATATTTATTGTCTCAAAATGAATATTTTACATATTCACTTAAAAAAGCATGTTTTACAAAAATAGTTGCATTACGGAGCGTACAAAAAGTGGGTAAGTATTCAAAAAGCTTGGTACCATCACAACAGAATCTATGGGTTTTTAATGTTTTTTTTTTTGCATTTTTTCGGCAATGTTGTCAACTTGTAATAACTAGTAGCTTTTCCATTATTCACGGATTCATTGATAACAAATGCAAACTAATTGTGATTTGTGACCTTAGCATAAAGAAGCTATCAGTAAAGTATTTATTAACTATAGTATTATTTATAGTGCTGCAATGAGCACAACACAATGTAGCTGTAATGTTGCATGTAATCATCTGAGCGATACCATTCGAGGTCGAACATGTAGGACGTAGCCTAGGTACATAGGTAAGTTGTAAGTGCCGACAAAATCGTAAAATGAAGCGCAAATTAAGACGTCAGTACGTTTTCCATTACGATGTATGACTTTCAAAATTTCTTTCTACGAGAGGAGGGGGGGGGGGGGGGGGGCTTCTAATAGGTACGCAAATCTTTAAGTGCCAATAATATTATTTTTTTACATAATTTACTGAAAAAAAAATGAAAATAATTTAATATAAAAAAATATTTTTAAAAACCAACTTCAAACGCCCGCGCCAGTACAAAATATATACCTAATTTATTGTTGATATATTTTAAAAACAGCTCGGCATACATACCCCTTGAAACAAAAAAAGAATTTTCCAAAACGGTTCAGGCGTCTACGAGTAATCGGTGAACATACAAAACAAAAAATCCGACGAATTGAGAACCTCCTCCTGTTTTGTCAGGTCAAGTCGGTTAAAGAAGGAAGTAAATTAAGATAATAAATAATTAATATAAAAAGTACCCTCAGCCATGAGGTAGGTATTTATGCGACCAGATTATTGAACGTAGGTACTCAAAAAGATTTATTTTCTAATACGAAAAATATGTATCATACCCACCAAGCTGCTAAGTCTGAATTGATTTTTTGAAGAAGTCATTAAAGCATCAATAAACGGCCCAATTAAGCGATAAAAATATTAAGCGACTTTCTAATAGAGGAATGTCTTCACTGTTTAGAATAGAATAGAATAGAAATATTTTTTATTCAAATAAACTTTTACAAGTGCTTTTGAATGGTGAATGAATCTACCATAGAATATAAATAATGTTTACTATACTTAAAATAGGATCGCAAGCTAAATATTATAATAATGCTTTTTGAGGCTTTTTTTTCTTATTTTTTTCGAGTTAATTAATTGGAATGGTAACCGTATCAAGCTTCTAAAAATATTTTACTTCCGTAGTTTTTGTTTTATTTTCGTACAGTGGCAACACTAATTATACTAAATAAAAAATATTGGTCCTTAGCACGAAAATTGTGATTAACACATAGTTACAATCTCATTGTTATTCACTATTACGGTAATCATGTTTGCTCGCAATCTAAAAGTCAAAAAAAGAAAATACTTCTGCATAATAATTTACTACCTAAAGTGGCAACCCTAACGCAATCAGTCCTTCGATTTCTATTCCCCACTCCGAAGACTGAATTAAACATATAGAATATAATTATGAATTCCCAGTGCGCTTTATCATTTTTATTGGGCGGCCAGACTGCGAGGATGTTAACCTTAACCCGAGGATCGAGCAATGTCGGGACATCGGGACGTCCCGGTCGAAGTTTCAGCGACCTCTGGAGTCCCGAAATCCCGGGCAATACTGGTTTCGACGTTAGGCGTAATTGGCTACCTGCTTTTCAGGGCCTAACTTTTTACGATTTTAATGAGTAATACACATACGCTAGCGGCTAGATGAATTTTTGATACTTATTGTAGTTTTCAATAGTACAACGAAAGACAAAAAAACAGCACACGTAGCTTTTCCTATTAGATTTTTTAAATTCTAATAACGTTTTGAGTCCGCTGTAATTTAAAGTACTACAGCTAGATGTCGCTAACAGTCTCTCAGATCATTTTTAATTGAAAAAATTGCTTAGAACTTCTGCTATGGATTCTAAAGTACTCGGTCAGCGATAGCCAAAGGTGTGTAGCTAATTCGCTATGTTGACAATTTTGATTGTTAATTTATAAAAAGTTGAGTATAGTTAGATTGTTAAGTATGAAAAGTTGAAAGTCAGTCGCACGCAGGCATTACAAGTGTTATACTGAAGAACATTTTTTACAGACAGATTAAACAGCTGCTTTGTTATGATGTTAATTATGTTTGATTATAGATTATGTATGCATATTACAAGTAGCTATATCCTTAAGTTTAACCTTATTTTCGATAGCACAGGGGTCCCATAAGTTTGAATCGAAACATTCTTCTATCGAAACAGCTTATCTCGCACGCTGATAAGGATGTCAGTAGCAGTCAGTCATGCATCGGAATAGTTTAAATTCCACGATATGTCATGTCAATCCCAAGAGGCGCATTAAGGTTGAGACGTTCAAGGTCGGAGGCTAAGGTTCCGGAAGCGGTTGCGTCTAGACGGAGGGGTGGGGGAGGAAGGGGACGGGGGAGGGGGGTGAGCGAGGGGGAGGGGGTAGGGCGAGGGGGACGCGGTCGATACGCAGTTTCCCGCGCTCTTGTCGCGACGCCTGCGTCCTATTAGTCGACTCCATCTTGTTCTTCAATCCCCAATTACTACGGACCCGCGAAACTCATTTACGAATACGATACGTTAGTTTCTTTTTACGTTGCTGCTTGCATGCAACTTTTTATTCAGATGCCTTTTTAGAATAGAATAGAATAGAAACGTTTTTTATTCAAATAATCTTTTTTACAAGTGCTTATGAATCGTCGATGAGTCTACCACTGGTTCGGAATGCCGTTCCTGCCGAGTATTCAATACTATATTGTATTCAATAGTAGCTGAAGCCCGCGTCTTCGTCAGCGTGGATTTAGTTTTGAAAATTTTGTGAGACTCCAGTCCACAACTATGCCCATGCAAAAAAATTACGTCTTTCCACTCCGTTGCTGCTTGCTTGAAGGACAAACTGTCATAAGTATGAAGTCTGCCGAGTGTTAGTATTGCTAAAACTCGCTATTCAATGAATAGTGCTGTCCAAAGCTGTCCTAGCTAAGGCGGAGATCTATCTTAGATCGTACTCTGGCTCTGCTCAAGACTCAAGATAGAGTTAAAAATATGTGTCTCATATTTTTACATAAATATGAGATACATGATATATTATTACAATATTATGATATATAATTTGTATTAATTAAATATGTAATGACAAAAATCTATCTCGTTTTAACTCAGACTTGAGTCTGAGCTGAGTGATTTCACCCTTAGTCCTGTACATATTTTTCATAATTTTTTTAGATCAAAATAATAGATAATATTATTTATGTGACTAACCTTACAAGTTATAGGATGGGTAAGTATTTTTGTAAATTTATTTAGCAGTATATTGTTTTTGCTAAAGATATTGTGCATTATTCAACCCAATGTCAATAGATTTGGGTCCTCAATAAACCGACGCGTCCGTGAAACGTCCCCTAAATTTGAATTTTAAATCTGACAGACATTGGTTCAAAATATTTAAATGATCGATTTATTATATCAATTTGTTGTCACGATCGCGTTTTCGATAAGTCTAAAAGATGTTAAACCACGCGAGTTGTGGTTAAACATTGCATAACCGGATTTTCATGCCCATACCTACCTAAATCCCTTACGCATCTTAGGTATAAGTAATTCATAATATTTCAGTACTAGATGATGCCCGCGATTTCGTCCGCGTGGATTAAGGTTTTTAACTCTCACGAGAACTCCTTAATTTTCCGGGATAAAATGCAGTCTATGTGTTAATCCTGGATATGAGCTATCACTATTCCAAATTTAAGCCAAATCGGTTCATTCGTAGTGGCGTGAAAGAGTAACAAACATCCATCCACAAAAACTTTCGTTAAAAAATATTAGTAGGATAGGATTGAAATCAATTAACATAAATAACTCATAAAACATAAATTATCAAGCTGTAATAGATTAATCGATAGATGTAGGTAAAAAGAAAACTTATAATTATGCAATTCAAGTTAGGTAGGTACCTAAATGCCGGCGTAATATCAGTGAAGTATTGAGGTACCTAGTGACACTGATATGATAAGGTTCTCGAGTGAAAGTTGTCGGCCAGCACGGCAAGGATGCGTTGGCGGGAATTATTGCTGGGAATCGATTCCATCGCTGTTAAGAACGCGTAATAACACCAAAAAAAATCAGATTTCGCGATGAAATAAAACATAGCCGCAACCTCATGTGAGGCGCGACAAAAGAAAGCGTTTTGCGCGGAATAGGAGTGTAGTAAGCGCCAAATACTTTGTAACTCGTAAAATATTCATTTTCTTTTCAATTCACTAGGCTACTCTCTTGATAGTTGATAATATCAATCGGAATTTAATGTAAAAATTTTGGCTCTGTAATATGCAACACATTGAAAATAAATGAATATTGGTTAAAAATTAGACCTAACTTCGCGATTTTTTATTATCGAACAAATTTCATCATTTTATGTTTTTGCCCAAGCACGTCCCTTGGCAGTATGATGTTATTTTTGCGTGTTTTTTTTCGGATAGTTGAAACATGATCTACTATATTGTAAAAATCAAATCTGTTTACTGTTAACGAACGTACACCCACTCTTAATATTATTTGATTTCGAGTAGATGTTGTTCAAAGGTTATTTGATGATCAGATATCCCATTACTGCGATCTCACTAGATGGTAAGTGACGGTAAAGTCCAAAAGATGGCAGCGGACTAACTTGGAATGTGTCCACTCAACGCCCATTCATTATCGGCTTTTATACGCTATCGTACCGGAACGCTAAATCGCTTGGCGTTACGTCTTTGACGGTTCGGTGGTAACTAGCCACGGCCAAAGCCTCCCACCACAAAATAACGTCATATAGAAACAAGTCACAAGCCAACGCTTGGGCCGATCGTGCCTCTCTATCGCTTGTTCCGCGCTCTCGCTTGCACGCTCGGGCTCAGGCGGAACGTGACACTTTTTCGGGCGTGCAGCCGGTGTTCATTGATTTACAAGACGTTATCACGTCAAAAAAGGAACTTGAACATTTTTAAAGATCTTAGGCTGCCCGCACACAGTCAATATTATTGTCAATAAAAATATTTTTCATATAAGTAAAAAAAAATATTGATCAATCCTTCAATACGGCACACACGCAATATTATTGACAATATTCATAAATATTGACAATAATATTAACTGTGTGCGGGCTGCTTTACGTCTAAAAAAATAGAAAGTGCATCACTAACCTGATTCACAGGAGTCCGACGGTGTCTGGACGCCAAGATAGTCAATATGTTGCCGAGCGAGCGTGTAAGAGTGGTCTGCGGCCACCGCTGCAGAGTCCCTCAGGAGTCTCAGAGCTGTTCCGGCCACGTCGACAGCGTGCCTGAACTGCGGTGGTTCGTCGCCGTCCAACGAAGGCGGGGTATCCGGCCGGGGTGGTGAGGGGTCCCGCCGCAACAAACTCTGCCCAGGAGTGGCCGATATCAAGTCCGACGGTACGAACGTGTTGGTGGGATGCACAGAGTCTATACACGAACCGGCCCACATGCAGTCGTGATGCACTATGTTGTCCTTGTGCAGTTCCTCAGGTGATTCGGTGATCCTCCAATCATCGTCGCTGTCTTGTAATATATTCGTCAAGGTCGACGGGGACAACAGGTCCAGCCGCTCTGTCTCGTACTGCACTTGAGTCCAGAACTCGGATGTCTGTGTCAATTCCATTGACCTTTCGTCCAGCGTCTCCCAAACGTCGAACTGAAGTATGTGGGCGTCTAGCGCAGACATATTGTTTTTTTTTTGTATAATAACTAAAGCCTAACTAGTTTTAAAGCTAAGACGAAGTCTTCGATATCACAGGGCCCTCTTATCACAGGGACGATGCGCGCGAATATCCCACGCACACCGTCTGAAACAAAAGAAAGGATTGCTCTCTTCAAAGTATTCGTAAACCCTAAACTTTTCAAAGATAAAAAAATTTCAAATAAATTTTTACCTAATATTGCACCAAGTCAACTAAAATTAATGTTGAAATAAAAAAACAATTATGAAAGTTTTGCGCAATAATATAAACACAAGGGGTGTTGACCCCTTGTATTTACAAACAAATCCCGCTTTTATACTGCAAGACAGTTAACTATCAACTGTCCTGCATGAAGCCCGAATGTAGACTGAAGTCTGGATTCGCATACAAACTCTTTTAAAGGGAACATGGTATGTAATATGTATACCGTCCTTAGGCATATTATATATCCCAGTTCAAACAATTATTATTTGTACACTGTGTGCCATCCCCAGTTTTTTCTTTTTTCTACCTGGTTTAAGCTGGTAGGAATATTCCACGAATTGGGTAGAATCAGGTAGAAGCGGATTCAGCGAAAATATTAACTTTGTTTACAAGCCCGCATTGCATTGGCGCGAATTTCTGTTTACTAATAAACGTTTACAACTTACATGCCTACGTTTTCCCGCTATTTTCAGTTATCCTTAATTCTTGTAAATACATTATAGTAATTACCTAATTAATCTTACATGCATATTGTATTTTAACAAATTCTTTATACTTAAAAACTTTACTAGATATGACCTACTTAAAAATAATAAACAAAATTCAATTTGCTGTGGAATTCTACGATTTAGTAATAATAGTTTATTATAATATTATCTCTGATTTTACTTGACTTTACTTTGGTGAACTTTACATCAAGTAATCTCGAATTACGTATTATCTACTTATAGTGCCGATTTCACTAACGTCAAGTAAGATAGAAAATAATCACTTAATTTTTACTACTTTATTTGAAATACAATATAAGGATTACTTAAAATTAATTAGAAATAGGAAAAAAAGTATAAAACAGAAAAAACTAGAAGTCAAAGCGCGGAGAAATTAATTTTTGCGTTCTGACAGTTTTTTATTGAAAATCTGTCAAAATATCAAAACGCTCGGATATGACTTATTTTACGTTTGTGAAATCGGCCCTTAGGTACCTAGTTACTAGAAAAAAATTACTTATGTACTTATAGACCTTATTATAATATACTTATAATATATACTTATACCTTAAATAAAATATTGAATTGAATTCCAATACTGTTTGACTAAAGAATACTGTTTGACTAAATTATTTACTCAACTAATAAATTCTAAAAAAAAATTGAAGAAAAATGAGAAAGTCAAAAACATTTTCAAAGTTTCGGCTAGATATCTAAATAATTGACTAAAATTTAAGTACAAAAAATTATTTTGTAAAAAATTATGTTGTAACCGATTTAGAATATTTACTCAATTATTACTCAAAATTGTCTTAAGAATTTCATGCCACTTTTAACACGTTTACATTTATTTTATTTAGTTTGATTAGACATTATTATCATATCACAATAAAAATGGAAAATATTGAACAATTTTGTGCCTGTGCTGTGTAATTTTACGTCACAAATAAATAAATAATTTATAAAGCTTAGATTATTATAACATTAAGTACTTACTAATTGTGTTATTTAATTTTGATAACGTCACAATTTGTTAGCATATTTCACCATAGTAGGTAATTTTTAATTGTGCAATATTCACAATTCTATAATTTTTAATTTTAAAAAATATTTCAAATCCTAAATAGTTTTCGTGTGTTAGAAAGTTTGTTTATGGTATTTTTTTAGTAAGTAGGTACGATACATATTTTATTGCAAATATTATTGAATACCTTCAATTTCTAGATTAACCTAGCGAAATAATTGGATTATTTCGAAAATAATGCAAAGAATTCGGGTGCCGGCATTTCGCAGAATCGTCCACGAAACCGCTTCGCGACTGGCAACGCCCCGCGCTCATTATTATTGTATGATGTACAATACACTCAAAACAATCTTAGCAAAACATTCAATTCACCTTCACAGCATACCCTCATCCTTGTTTTGACACTTATAAAAACATATAACATTATCACTCACCAAAAAGTTTGTGCAAATCGCGATCCGGCTTCAGCCGGCGAATTACACAATTTTACACAAGATTCTTCAGAATCTTCGACAAAGTTTTTTTCGTACACACTGAGTGACACTCACTGAGAATATGCGGGTGGTTATACAGTGTAAATTAAATACGGTACTTCTTCCGAGACCTCCGATTGAGTTTGTCAAACACTGAAACATTATTCGGGTGCCGGCCGGGTCTAAGGAGAGCCGCGCGTGCGTTTCGTGTGGCGCCGTGGACACGACTACTTTGCGAAGCGCGCTAGCGAGCGAGTAGCGGTCGCGATCGGCGGCGCTCGGGCGCTGACGCGGCGTGGCCCGCGCCCCCGCCCCGCGATCCACCGCTAATTTGATGCCATTCACGATCATACACTGAAAATACGCAGCGTACTGTCGCCTACTTCGAATTTACTATCTCCCACATAGTTCTTTCACACGACATCATTCCAATTAGCAAAAATTTTTCAGTTAATGCCAAAGAATAAGGTGTCTGGCGTCCCGCGGAGAGGAGGGGCCAGGGGGTCCAAGGAGGAAAACAGCGCAGCGGGCGCCGCCGGGCAGCGGCATTTCGACAGACAACATAGGATAAGAACTGTGTGAAGTTCGCTGGTGGGTGGGAAATCGTAGGTAGTAGAGTAGGTAGTAGGACTTCGCTTCACTCGGCCGGCGGCCCTCTTCGAGGCAGAGCGTATGTCGCTTTATTTTTCCCTGCTGCCGATATTGAAGCCAGTCTGTCGACATTCCTGTCGGGGGCTTATGGCGCGAAGCTATAATATCTGAGCTGTTCTGATATATTGGCCTGTACCTATTTATTGCAGTCTGCAGACGCTTCAATCTAAGGTGGTTTGCATTGGGCATCCTTTGAGGACTTTTTTTACTTATACAGACTTAGATTAATAACGGAGTATTTTATTCTAAGCTTGCACAATCTGAGTGTAACGGATAGTGGTAGTACAAATAAGCTACACATATCGAAGGCAAAATTAACAAGCACAAGGAATAAACTGCAACAGACTGTCTGCCTTTCTATTACTTTTAGTTTTTCAATATTAATTTTTTAATTGGGTTTGAAATCAACTCATAGAATGACTGAGAATGAGTTTAACCTTTTGAGAGACTTTAACCTTTTGAGCTTTACAGAAATAAAATTATTATTGTTGCTATAAATATCGATATATTGGCACAGGTAAGTCCCAACACTTTTGTATGCATAAAATTAAGTCCCTACATTTTAATATTATTTAATTTTTATGTTTAATCTATGCGTGCACCCACAGCCAACCGCAACTACTTTCCCGCCATTTAGGGTCAACGACCCCGCATTCCGCGCTTTGCATTTTGCATTCCCTCAGAAATAAAAACAGGCTGGCAGTTGCACAACGACTTAACTACGTACCTTAAAAATATTTTTCTTTTAATTTCTTTGTGGTGGATATTTACCACGGAATAGATAAATACCATAATAATAAGTATTATTTATCTAATCAGTGATATTTACTAATACTAAAATACGACTGTGTTTGTTTGTTCGTTTGTCATCACACAGCAACGGAGCAACTCATGGACGTGATTTTTTAAATAGGTAAGTATAGTTTAAGTCTTGCAGAGTGACATAGGCTACATTTTATCCCGGAGAAACTGAGTTCCAGCAGGATTTTAAAAGAACAAACTGCACGCGGACGAGGTAGATGCATTGTAAACCATTAATAGTGATATTAGTAATAGTCCAGTCGACATGTAGTTTCAGATGTAAAAAAGTCGGAAGTTAATGAAACTTTAGGATGTGGTTCAGGGATAACATTTTCTCAAGTTTTGGACCTCGAGGACCCCATTTTCGACCTTCCTCCGGTTTTTCCTCAATAACTTTTTTCCTTACGTAAAACGGCAAAAGCATTTTATATTTTTTGTAGAACGTTAAATTTCCTACAAGTTTGATAACACAAAAATTTTTATAAGTCCGCTCGCTTCCGAGATATGGCGCTTCGAAAAATCAATTTTTTTTCAAAATTCGCTAAAAAAAATTTACAAAAACGTAGAATTCCACCTTATTTCTTCTGTTACTCCCGAATTATGATGAGTTACACTTCGGATTCTGGTTTCGATTCCCGGGTTGGGCCCAAAATTGCTAGCTGTTTGTTTGGTTTTCCGTGGGTTTTTCTGTCAAGAAATTCTAGGTCATTAGCCCATTGTTAGTAGGAAGTTGATGGTGTGAGTCTCGGTAAAGCACATAAAGTCCTGCGCCTGATCTCCATGGTCATGTCGGACTATGAGTTTTAGGGATAAAGATTGCAAGACTGTGTTTGTGCACACATTTGTGCACTATATTATCACCCGTACATCTGCTTAACTCTGAGGAGATTGCCGCCGTGAGCGAATTCAAACAAGAGAACATTAATAAATTCTTTATTTATTATTGGTCTTTTCTTTATTTATTATCCGCAATTGATAGATAGGTATACTAAATTCTTATTTTACGCGACACAATTAAAAAAAAAAACTAGCTAGGTAACTTGTAAAATTGCTTGCATATGAAATAGTAAAATAATAAGTACTATTACTGCTGTGTGGTCTTAAAAAAAGCATCGAATCTTGACCGAAACTATATCTAGTATGTATATAGATATCATTTAACTGTGTCAAGCCAAGAAGCCTTATAAGTTAGGGTTGCCAATTGCCAAGTTCCGGAAAGCAATCTCCATGTTTCGGAAACCAGTGTGTCGATTCTCTAAAAATGATTGCGTCACTTGGATTGGCCGAATTTATGGAATTTATGCTGCATTAATGCATGACAACCAATAGCGGGAGAGTACCAGCCAATCAAAAGTTATTGTACCTAATCGTGCACTGATGCAATCAAAAACCTGCTACGGTCTTAGACTGCATCACATTTTTTAAGTGCGATCCCAGTCAAGGACTTACTTCCCATTATATATTTTTTTATAAAAAGAATATGAGCCAAGCTTAATTTGACTAATATTCTCCTCTCCCCTGTAAATAAGCGGAAAGCTTGTGTTAGGAGTGGGTACGACAATAGTGCGAGGGGTGGGGACCAACGCTACTAGCTTTCAGTTTTCAGTCCCTGAGTCCGCACCTTTAACCGTTGGGATATAATAAAGGCTATTATAAGTTCTTGCAAAGCGCATTGTGGCAACCCTAGCAGGTACACGGACGTTGTACTGTTAGATGTTACCAAACCCTACAGAAATTGGATCAGCGCGCCCCAGTAACCCTAACCCTTTCAGTGAAAGTACCCTCCAATTAATTTCACATTCATTGTACCTATCTACCCCCGTCTTTTCGAATAAAACCGGCCAAGTGTGAGTTGGATTCACGTCTCAAGAGCTCCGTAGGTACAATCACACAAAATAAAATAGTAAGTAATTCTTTTGGTGACGAACAATATTGAGGCAACATTTATTTTAATTATTTATCAAATCTTAGGTGATAGTGCTTAAGTTTGTGTATAATAAGTGTGAGTGTGCGTGCATGCGCGTGTAGATGTGTGTGGGTAGTACAAACATCACTCTCAAACATCACTCTCAAACACACACACACACACACACACACACACACACACACACACACACACACACACACACACACACACACACACACACACATACACACACACACACACACACACACACACACACACACACACACACACACATACACACAGAGAGAGAGATACACACACACACAAACACCCAGTCGCCTAACAACTCGGCAAACTTTATTTTTTTTATTTATTGTTTTATTAAGAAGAGGTCCATATACCTATCCCAAAATCTGACTAAGTTTAAAACTTGTGCGTATTACCGTTCTTGTAACAGAATTGCAACATAAACGCTGAAATGAAACGACGTGTTTTGGCCCTTTGGGACATTCTTGTGTTTAATTTTTTTATATAGTAGATACCTATTACTTATTACGGAAACCTGCAGACTCGTGTGACAAGCAGATGGACGGACGGACGGACAAACGCCAGAGCTTTAGTCATAGCATCCCGTTTGGCACCATTTCGGTACGGAACCCTACAAATGGATGTCAGGAAGTAGAGTACACTTGGTACAACTACCTGAGTTTGACAGACAATACTATCTTTCCTGTCTATACGAGATCTGCCACGCGAATTTCAACCTAATTCTATCGATATAAGGAACATAAGTTGTAAGAAAAAACTATTGTTATTCAAAATAGAGCAGGCATAATATTATGTACGGCATAATCATAGCCGTCTCTGTCTCCTTTAGAGAGCCATGAAGTAGAAGTCTGGCAACGTCGCAGGTAGGCCGTAGGTCTATCTATGGCTCTGTCAGTCGACATTGACAAGTTTGTGTTTGGTGTTTGGTTTTGCTTCGCGTCGTGTTATTTTGTATTTAAATCATAATTAATTAACAAAAGATACAATAATTTTGGTGTTTAATGTACGGTTTCACTCAAGGTGGATAGAAACCTTTTAGAAATACATCAGTTATGACGAGATAAATCCGTTTTCGTGGTTAACTTTATATCGACTGCAAAGTATAAACAAAGCTGCTAAGGTAAGAAAGTTAAGTTTATTACTGACTGACTACTGTCAATATGTTTTAATGTAACTAATGAAGATATTTTCGATTAAAGATGTGTAGTAACTTACAATTAAGTGCCAGACTCATAATTTAAATAAGTATCTAGGTTTGAAAACATAACCTACAAAAGAAATACTCATATTATTTCATTTTGTTTGTTTATAAAAGTTATTTTAACCGTTTTAGATGCCAAGGAAATGCTGTGTGCCAGAATGCAAATCAAATTACGCCAGTGTTATCCGCATTGAAGGAGCTAAAAGTACATTTTCTTTCCCGAAAGATGCTCATCTCTCTCAAGCGTGGTTACGTGCGATTCCTCGAAAAGACTGGGTACCTACAAAACACTCAGTTGTATGCAGCAACCATTTTACAACCCATGAAATCCAGACTGAGGAAATTGTCATTGGAAGTGACGGACAAGTGTTTAAACAGCAATTGAAATACCCACGTTTAGTCGAGGGTGCAATACCCCATATATTCAATAATCTCCCATCATACATGTCGAAGAGCACTCCACCTCCAAGAAGCAACCCCGAAAAAAGGAGACAACGAGCTGAACTATTTCATGAGGAGCAGGTGTCTAAATTTTTAGAGAGTGACATAATTACATCATTCGAAGACTTAGTGCATAAATTCCAAGAAAAGTTAGGAGACTCTAAATGGTTATATCGAGTGATACCTAATAAGAGGATTTATTTCTATTTGTTAAATCTTGATATTGAAAGTAATAATGGTGACAGTGACAGCAGTGTGAAAGTAGTTAATAGTGTGTTGGTGGATGAAAATCTAAGCATTCAGGTATATGTAAAAGGACATTTAATGCGTCATGAAGATTTAAGCTGGATATTACCTAGTGAACTTAAGCTAAGCAGATGGTCACAGCTTGAAAATATACTATCTCGTTATTATAACAATAGTTGTGAACCAACAAAGTCATTTGACTATTGTCTTGATAGGTCTATTAATTATTTGAACGAAGCAGTTAATATTGAAAATGATAATTTTGCTGCAGAGCTTGTTCTAGACCAAATGAAATTGTTAAAAAATAAGCAACGTAGATATAGTGTTGCTACACTTATATTTTCATTTGTGATATTTAGTATTTCCTCCTGTGCCTATAATACTTTGAGGCAATACCTAATCTTGCCAACTGCAAGACATTTGCAGCAAATAACTTCGATGACTGGCCTGTGTCCGAATTCACCAGAAAATAACTATTGTTATTTAAAATCAATATGCTCTACGTGGGTAGAAAGGGAGAAAGTTGTAAATTTATTGATTGATGAAATTTATATAAAATGTGGCCTAGAGTATAAGTCCAAAACTATTCTAGGTTACGCAGAAAATAATCCAAAAAATCTTGCCAAAACCGTACAGACTTTTATGATTAGCTCTGCATTTGGTAACAAAAAAGAGGTTGTTAAGTTGTTACCAGTACATAATATATCTGGGAAATTCTTGTATGAAAATTTATTGCTCATTGTAAATTACATACAATCATTTGGACTGAAAGTACTTTCAATAATTTCTGATAACAATCGTGTAAACCAAAATTGTTTTAAGTTATTAACAGATGAATCAAATTGTAGCTTCAGTAATCCTAAATATTCAGATGAAAAAATATTTGTCTTGTATGATCCAGTTCATATCTTTAAAAACATTCGTAATAATTGGATAAATTTAAATAATTGTACTTTTACATATCCTGACTTACATGAAGATAATATTATAAAAAAAGCATCCTTTCATCATTTGCGAGAATTATATAGGACTGAAAAAAATAAGTTGTGTAAAAAAGCTTTTAAATTAAACAATAAATCTATCAATCTTAATACATTTGAACGGCAAAATGTCATGTTAGTAAACAATATTTTTCATGATACCACTATCGCTGCTGTAAAATCTGAGGGTTATGTGGAAACATCAGATTTTCTACAAATTATTAGGGACTGGTGGGATATATTGAATGTGAAAAACACAGTCAAAGGTCAAGTATTAATAAAACATAACTCTACGCCAATATTTCATAGGGATGATGATAAATTGAAGTTTTTGAAGTCAGTCTGTATTTGGCTAAGAAAATGGAAATCTTTAGAAACTTGTGTAGGTTTGACAAGAGATACTTATGAAGCTATGTTGCATACCACATCTGTCATAATTGATATTTCAAGGTATTGTTTTGAAAATTTTAATTTTGTGGTGTACATACTTCTTGGGAAGTTTCAAACTGACAATATAGAAAAAAGATTTAGTAGGTACAGGTCACTTTCTGGATGTAATTATAATGTAGCTTACAGACAAATTGTTGAGTCTGAAAAAAAAATAAGACTTCAACACTTACTAAAGCAGCGAGATCTGGTCTTTCTCAAATCTTGTACATCAGCTGAATGTTTTCAAGATGAAGTTAATATTGAGAAATTTATGTTTATAATAAACTGCAGTAATTATTTGGAAGCATGTGAAATCGATATTTCGTCTCAAATTTATGTATGTGGTTATGTTTCACATAGTTTACTAAATCGGTTTTCCTGTGAACATTGTAGAAATGTTTATATTGATGAAAATACGGCGGTAAATGATGAATATTTTAATTTGTTGCAAAGAGGGGGTTTATGTGCACCGACTGACCAAATCATGTTTATTTATTATCACATGACAGCAATTTTGGAATATATTATTAATGATGTTGATTTAGAAGTATCCTTCCTGGAATTTGTGCAACACAAAAGTTTACTTCATAATTTAACACTGTACAGCTTTCAAGCTGATACTTTTTATGTAGACTTTACAGCAGTGTGTAGTGTATGTGGAAAACAGAATAAAGAATATTATAGCATTGCTGCAAATATCTTGGCAAACATTATGCTAAATAATTATACTAAGCATAAGAATGATGTTGACAAGACAATTAATTATAAACGACGTAAATTAAACACTTTGGTTTAGTATTAAGATAGAATAGTTACTGCACATACCTATTATTATTTTTATTTAACCAATTTAAAAAAAGGAGGTTATCAATTCGACCTGTATGTATATAATATTGTTTGAAATGTACAATATTCATATAAGTTTATCTCTGTAGGTTTCAAAACAGATGTCAAATTTCATAAGTGTTTTATGTATGTCTACGTATTTCTCAGAAATTTGAAATCAAATTGCAACAAGTAATTCTCTTTTAATTGGGTTAAGAATCTTTTAACTTAGCGATCAGTGCAAGTTTCATCAAAATCAGTTCAGTAGTTTAGTAAGATATGGACTATAACTTTTGTACTTGCTTGTAAATGTGCTTGCTTTGATTATTTTTATAAGAAACTAGCTTATGATTAATTTAGTTTTAAAGTCCCTCGGGAACTCTTTGATTTTCCGGAATAAAAAGTAGCCTGTGTCACTCTCCAGGTCCTCAACTATGCCCATGCAAAAAATCACGTCGATCCGTAGCTCTGTTGTGGCGTGATTGAAGGACAAACAAACATACGAACAAACCAACAAACACACTTTCGCATTTATAATATTAGTATGAAGTATAATGTATGTGTTTTACCTACAAGTTATTGCGTTGACTATAGGTTGACTACTTTTGTACTTGCTTGTAAATGTAATTTCTTTGACTATTTTTATAAAAAAAATTATATTGTGTATTGCCTAAAAGAGGAATTAGATAGAGATTTTATTAAGTCATTTGTTGACTAAATAGGTTGACTATTTTTATACTTGCTTTTAAAGTTGTCTACTTTTTTATAAACATATGTTTTACTCTATAAAGACTCTATGACATTGTTTTAACTAAATTTTTGCTATTATCGGCTATTTCATAGTGATTGTATGATGTAGTCTAAATTATGTTGAAGTTGATAATACTCTTAAATATTGTTTTTTCTTTTAAGTAATAATGCATAGACGCTGCCTAGTTTCTTGCTGGTTCTTCTCGCTAGGGTTAGAGCAGCATTCCGAACCAGTGGTAGATTCTTCTTAAAAAGGCAATGAAATAAAAACAAGCTAAATAATAAGAAACCATTAAATAAAGAGAATATTCGCTTTGTGAAGAAGTTTTATTTTATTTTTTGATATACCTACCTACCTACTTTATCATTACCTATCTAAATATCTTCCTTAATTGTTTTAAGAATCTTTTAACTTAGGGAACAGTGCAAATTTCATCAAGATCGGGTCAGTAGTTTCAAAGATATTATGTACCATAATGTCGTTTACATTGTAACTTTGTTACATCATTACCTTTTCAATTCACTTTTCGATGTTTCTAAAAACACAAAATTATGTAATTATTTAATATGTTAGTTCTCATTCATGTGGACGCCTTAAAAATAAAGCAGCTAATTAGTATAAGTAAATAATTATCAACACCGAAGACCGAAGTCTATACTGATCTATACATTCGTACTGATTTTTCATTTTACCCATGGGCCTACCAGTGGCAGTAAATTGCGACGTTGCCACATTCACTTCATGGCTCCCTACAGGAGATAGAGACGGCTATGGCATAATGAATAATCCGTTTTCTATCGATAGCCGATGTTTTATTGGTCTAGGGCTAGGGTTGCAGACTCTGAGATTTAATTGCTTTATTAAATTAGCCCAAAGATAAGGACTGTTTCGGACGACGGTGAATTGCAAGAACTATACCCAATGTATAGTTCTTGCAATTCACGAGGGCGACTGACTTATGGTTGTGTGTGTGTCGTATCTGTATAAGTGTGAGCGAGCGCAATGCTCGCGCCTGCCCGCTCCCACCTAGGCTTTGACAGGCACGCACACTTATGCAATGTGCATGTACACGAAGTAGCCACAAGTAAAGCTCACTCGCCTTCGTGAATTGCAAAAACTGTAACAGAAGAGCGGGGGTCCACAGTCGTTCACAGGTAGTCATTACAGCACACGATTGATGCTGCATCGCGTCTGCATCGATAGTAACGATGCAGAATCGTTGCGTGGGCAAAGATAAACAACCTGCGACAGCAGCGCGACTGTATTGCGGTTTTTTTGCGATTGTATCGCTATTGAATCGAAGCAAAAAGTCGCAGTTAGCGACCTCCCTTAGGTTTAAAATTATCGACTTGCATCGTAAATTTAAAAATTCATTAGGGTAAGACCGTCATAAAAAGTGTAAAGTATTTTTATGTGGCGCGTACCTATAACATTTGCTTACCAAATCTCGGATGATCTTACGTATATAGAATTCTAAGTTGCTACTTACCTAATTAACGATTTTTTTATATACTTAATCACATCAGTCTTTGAACATTGTGAGTTCTAGGTACTTGATGTACTTCATGAATCATGAAGTACCCTATCTGTCCAACGGTCAATGGTCAAAATAATAACATTTTTTATCATAAAATAATCATGAATCATGATTCATCTCGAATAATTTAGTCACTAAATTCTGCGATTCAACTGTGTTTATTTGTTGGTTTGTCCTTCAATCGCGCAGCAACGGAGCAACGCGGTTCGACGTAATTTTTTTCAATTATAGTAAAAACCTAGTTAGTAACTATGTCCATAGACCGCGTATGGTCATAGTAACAACAAGGCAAGTAAGTAAAATAATATAAAAAACTATTTAAAAAAAACCGACTTCAAACTCCCGCGCCAGTACAAAGCATATAATTTATTGTTGATATTTTTAAAACCGCTCGACCGATTTCGATAACATTTCAACGGGACCACAGGGGAAGGATACCCTTTGAAACAAAAAAAGAATTTTCCAAATCAGTTCAGGTGTCTTTGAGTAATCGGTGAAGATATATAAAAAAATGATTCCGACGAATTGAGAACCTCCTCCTTTTCTCCTTTTTTTAAAGCCGGTTAAAAAATCTTTTAAGGTGGATTATACATATTATTGAATATACATAGTTAGTCAGAATATCGACTAATTTGTGAGTGACTCAAGTCCAACTCGATATTTTGATTAATTTCTTAAACTGGTCACTTTCAAGTAAAGATTTTTATGTAAACCTGTGAAGATGATAACTCCACTGGCGCAATTAGAAGGCCATAAGCCTACTTTGTCGTAGGTATTAGTTTACAAATTGCGAAAAACCAAATTAAATTTGAATTACGCGGGCAGACTCGTATAATCAACCTTCAGCACATAATTTTACTTCTTTTTAACCACTTCTCTTCTTGCACATCTACATGATGTGTCGCACGTCCAAAGGTAGACTGGCAGAAAATGCTCCGCGTTGCATTATATTGTGCAATAATGTGTGTGTTTTTTTCAAGTAAATAGAATCTGTTCTAGGAAGTCAGACACGCACTAGAAGTAGAAAATCTATAGGTATAGTGCGTGTTTGACTTCTTCGAATACGATATTCAAATAACATAAGTACATTATTCATTCATACCGCTTTTCTAGCCTTGAACCTTCTTGGGCGTGAAATAACTTACACGGCTACAGACTATCTTTTATTCTAGAGTCTGACAAAAACCTCTATTGACCATAATTATTTCTGATTTTTAGATATAAAAGCGAAAAAATTACTACTAATTATATTTACAAAAAATACACGCCGTCCAAGTGATCGCTAATGGGCATGGTGCCCAAAACACTGGCGCTATTACCTCTCTGAATAGCGAGGCTAAGCCTTTGGGCTAAATAAGCGCCAGATCTTTGGTCACCAGAGGCGTGGATCAATTTTTGGGACACGACATTTACAAAATTTTTCGTGTCCGATGACCATGGACCCAGAGTCTCAAAAGCAAGCGCCGCAAAAATATAATCCTTAGAAATGGCAGAGTATTTGCGGCGCTTAAGCAACTGAGCGGATTCGGCAGCTGCACCCGCCTTTTGGCACGAGCCCGGTAGGTGGGACGCAGCCAACGTATCAACGCAGGTCACGTCCCACACCAGTGCGCGACCCATCGTCCACGGTACTATAGTCATCCCGTCCGGCCTCTTGCCGTCATCCCTGAACAAACCGGAGGGTTCCAGTTGTGCAGGGATGGAGGCAGTGACCAGAGCGCGACGGACTATATCATTGAGAGCACCGTGGCGATACAAGCGGCCCGCGCTCCGATAACAACTGAGTCCATGGTGACCAAAACGATCCACTTGGCTGCCGCAAGGACAGCGATGAGGCTCACATACCTTAATCCCCAAGCGTAAGCAAACGGCCACACGAAGCGCTGTCCTGTCGAGAATCGTCCCCAGGCTATGAGATGGCAGAGCGTGTAGCCAGTGACCTCCTTTTCGGATACGGCTAAAATACGGGCTTTATATAATCTGAGGTACACTGCGCTACGAGATCTGCATGTGTCAAAACAACACGCGGTTTGTCCCAAAGACCCTGGCATTCCACAGCCGAAGGAAAACTCTCACCAGGACAAGATGCACTCCATGCTAACTTCGCCTCTGCAAGACTCTCCACTACATCATCAGCCGGATTAGACAGATTAAGGATCTGACTGATGAGAGTGATAGAGCCAAAAGCAGAAGATAAGAAAGCCGGAAGCGCTACGCTTGAAATGGAACGTATGCCTAAGCCACCGTATTTAACAGGTAGGCTGGCTTGAGTCCAGGTGCGGTCATCAAACTGTAAATTAAGAATTTTGCAAAGAGTATCTTTAAGAGACACGTCTAGATTATAAGTTAAAACAGGATATTTCCAAATGGGACTGCACCGTAATAAATACATGAATTTTCACGGCTACAGTGAAATTAATTCGAATATATACCTACAATTAACATAATATTATTAACTAGAATATAATATAGCATGACAAATAAAATTAATGTTATTTGTATATACTGTGATATACTGTTTCAACATTTAAAACATTAGCTGGCAAGTGGCAACCCTAAATAAATTTTCCTCTTTCCTACTCGTAGCTTAAATTAATTTTACACGTAAATGTAAATGAGTAAAGAATAATGCAAACACGGTCGACGCTCTAGGGTTCCGCATTATTCCTCAAAAACGAAACAGTGAGTCAATCCCACGATACAGGATTATGTCACACCTTTGGTTGATAAATATTATCTCATTTAATTTTTTTTGCAATAACAATTTCAGAAAGCGATGATCTATTTTTATAGATCATCGTCATCATCACCAACCCATCAACGTCTCACTACTGAGCGCAGGTCTCCTCTCAAAGATGGCCTCAATTCGATGCCTTAACATGGGTAGCCTAACGTTATGTCACGCTCTCTTTAAACATTTCTGTGGTGGTGTCATGTGATGCGGGTTATTACATTCCCTCAAATATGGTTGAGCGAAGCAATGGCTGGATCATGCGTCATGCTCGTGAACGGGTTCCACCAGCGGGAATGGGGCTGCTTTCTGTCTGCTCGTCTTAACGTGTTGAATTATAATTAGGTATGCTTTTGTGGAAATCATAGTGGAAACACTGCATACATAACATAGTATCTATTGAATTGTAGACTTGTTTTGAAAAGAGCAACCGCCGAGTTTCTTGCTGGTTCTTCTCGGCAGGAAGGGCATTCCGAACCACGCTTGTAAAAAATTTTATTTGAATAGAAAACATTTCTATTCTATTCTATTCTATTCTATTATATTCTATTCCAGCAGCGGTCGACTGCGACTGTTATAATTTTAATATTTTCCATTATAATTTAAAAGTCGCAATAAATAAAATCTAAAACAGCTATTTGTCGTAGTAAAATATGCAAAAAAATTGTATTTAATTTTACCAAAATAAATGTATGCATAACAGAGAACGATGGGAGTTTATGTATTTGCAGAGTCAACTTTGCATTTTTTTTCTATCGAGAAAAGTTTGCGTCATCGTTTTTAGGAAACAGCCATCAGACCAGAAATACGATCAATTAAAACTACTTTTTTTCCATAATATTATGACCCATAGATTTTAAATATGACGATCTTCATTCGGCTTGTGATTCGGCTCCACGAATGAAGATCGTGTCTGAACACCGCGCCTTAACCTTTAAATAAGACAAACCTGACGGTATATGACTTATCAAATGAAAAAAAATTTATTGAAATTGGTTCAGATTTGACGGAATTATGGAGTAACATCGACAAAAAAAAACGCGTCGAATTGATAACCTCCTCCTTTTTTAAGTCGGTTAAAAAAGAAGAGAAGTGTAGAGTAAATTTTTCATAACCGGAACCCACAAACCACGACTTCCGGATCGCGTGTGACCATGATTTTAAATAAACTATATATAAATCACGCCCCGGGCACAAGCACTGACATGGGGTGGCCAAGCCAATTTGTAGGCACAGTGAAGGGATTAACCTCGTTAAGCGTTAGAATGTTACTAATCCGCCTTTTTAGCCCTTTCTTCGTATGACAAAAGATGCCAAAGCATTTTATATGTCAGGGCTTTGCTGTAAAAATATTTAAAAACCGGCCAAGTGCGTGTCGGGCCACGCGCAGTGTAGGGTTCCGTAGTTGCAAGTCACAAATATTATTGCTGACTTAGGATATTGCTTTCATTTTATTTATGAATATTGAATATATTTTGAGTTCCATGGTTACAGATATAACTCCTTAACTTATGAACCCTACTTAGCCGTGATAGTTTTCCTATAGGGGGAAGGTAGAAAATAAGTACCTACTGAATGACTTATGGTCCAAGATCCCAGTGCCGCCAGACCTAAGTTATTTTCTCAGCAATTATTTGTGTACGATAGAGTACTGTTCGAATGTCCTTTCAGTATATGCGTACTAGCTAGATTGTGCCGACGGCCAATTTCCAGATACCAGGTGCTAAAGGTAGGTAAAAACTAGAATAACTTATCTTAAATTCTCAGGGCTGATTTTCATATATGTTTTAAAGAATATTGTAAAAATTAATAAATTAATACTGCCAGACGCTTACCGCCGGCGGTTACTTTAGCCAGACGCTTTGAAGCTCCCAAAAATATTTATAATTTAAGTTAACTTATATTCTCAATTCTGATTTTTATACATGATACTCAGGGAACTATTGCGATATTATCTGTAAGCTGCCAGACCTATTGGAAGGGTCAAACATCCCCCCAGACACACATGCGTCCCCATATGTATGAGCGCTAGAACATGATTCACTTGTTTAAGTGTGTGAGAGATAATATCATCATACTATAATATTATAAATGCGAAAGTGTGTTTGTTGGTTTGTCCTTCAATCATTCTGCAACAGAGCTATGGATCGACGTGATTTTTTGCCTGGGTATAGCTTAGGATCTAGAGAGAGAGAACTATTGCAATATCTTCTGCAAGTTCAGTTATCTCATCATGTTCTAGCGCTAAAACAGCTATTTGTCGTAGTAAAATATGCAAAAAAATTGTATTTAATTTTACCAAAATAAATGTATGCATAACAGAGAACGATGGGAGTTTATGTATTTGCAGAGTCAACTTTGCATTTTTTTTCTATCGAGAAAAGTTTGCGTCATCGTTTTTAGGAAACAGCCATCAGGCCAGAAATACGATCAATTAAAACTACTTTTTTTCCATAATATTATGACCCATAGATTTTAAATATGACGATCTTCATTCGGCTTGTGATTCGGCTCCACGAATGAAGATCGTGTCTGAACACCGCGCCTTAACCTTTAAATAAGACAAACCTGACGGTATATGACTTATCAAATGAAAAAAAATTTATTGAAATTGGTTCAGATTTGACGGAATTATGGAGTAACATCGACAAAAAAAAACGCGTCGAATTGATAACCTCCTCCTTTTTTAAGTCGGTTAAAAAAGAAGAGAAGTGTAGAGTAAATTTTTCATAACCGGAACCCACAAACCACGACTTCCGGATCGCGTGTGACCATGATTTTAAATAAACTATATATAAATCACGCCCCGGGCACAAGCACTGACATGGGGTGGCCAAGCCAATTTGTAAACTAGCGGCACGCTATGAAGGCCGGTTTGACGTTTGTCCGCTCATGAAGTTCCGTATTAATTGATAACGACTTTGAAGGAAATAATTGTATTACTTTATTGACGATAGTGATGTGCAGAGATTCATAAATTTTATCGAATGTAGTTTTAGGTTTAGGACTCAAAATTTATTTATTAAATTGATTTCTAAAATGTATACAAGTGTAGAAAAATCAGTTTGCACCATTTAAGGGGTGAATGTACTTGTGAATATGAACAATTTTCACTATGTGGACAAACCTCTGAAATCGCAAAAAAATATCAGCTGTTTCATACAAAAGGTAAAATTTTTATTTTTATATGATATATACCACAACTCGGCATTTGGTTTTCTAAATTGAAAATTTTTAAAAATGGAATCTAATACGATCGTCACATAGGATCGCTGGCTAGCACAACTACTACCTCCGGCAAACTCGCGTCAATGCTCAATGCAAAACAAAGCAGTTTCGAATTGACGTTGCTTCGAAAAGTATAAACTGTCAGTGCAATGCGATTGTGATATAGTTTTGACCTGGCTTTGGATTTCAAATATTGATACTGCATTACTGTTGACCCTTGCTCGTTAATTTGGACTCTGTTCAAGCCCTTTGTTGTGGATTTCGTCGATATGACCGAACGTACGCAGAGAACTGTTCTAAATAGTCAGACACGTGAGTTCGTAATACGCCTTCGTAACTATTTCGATCGTGAAGCTCAAAATGGAGGGCCAATTTTACCTATAACGTCAGTGGTTGAACGCGTAGCTGATGCGCTTAATATTGGACAACGAACTGTTAGACGGATAACTAAAAAAAAATATGGCGAGACTGGCACAGAAGAAAATAAACTTCACACACCAAAAAAGAGAAAACGAGCAAAACCAGTCGTAGGCATCGATAGCTTTGATGCCGATGCTATCCGAAGACATGTTTACGGCTACTATTTACAGAAGGAGTATCCAACAAGAAAAAAGTTGGTGCATTCACTGAAGGAAGCTGGATTATTCTTCGGTGGGGAAAGTTCTTTAACGAAGATTTTGAAGACCATTGGATTTCGATACAAAAAATGTAACAAACGCAAAATATTGATGGAAAGATTTGATATAGCGATGGCAAGGTATACTTTTTTACGGCAAGTGAAAGAAATCAAAAATTGGCAAAATGTTGTGTTCTTGGATGAAACATGGCTTAATGCTAACCATACTGTAGGCCGTTCTTGGAACGATGACACAGCAGCATCTACTTCCAAAGTTCCTGTAGGAAAAGGATCGCGACTTATAATTTGTCACGCCGGAACCATCAACGGGTTTGTCGAAGGTTCTCTCATGGCTTTTGCGTCAAAAACCACTGGAGACTATCATGAAGACATGAATGGAGAAAAGTTTACTGAATGGTTTACCTCAATGTTGTGTAGCCTCCCTGAACCATCTATTATAATTATGGACAACGCCCCATACCACTCGATGCAAATTGACAAGCCACCTGCCCAATCCCAAAAGAAAGCTGATATCGTCGCATGGCTTCGTAAAAATGGCGTAGATGCAAACATGAATATGTTAAAAGCGGAATTAGTACGTCTTTTAAAAGAAAACAAACCAACCAAGATCCGATACGTCATTGACGAAATAGCATTAGAACATGGGCACAGAGTTATACGGTTACCGCCTTACCATTGTGAGTATAATGCGATTGAGTTGGTGTGGGCTCAAATTAAGGGATATGCTGCAAGACACAATACAGAACCCCCATTTACCACAAAAAAAATGCTAAAATTATTAGAAGAAGCTTGTGAACATGTGACTAAAGGAGACTGGGAAAAGGTTGTGAATAGAACTGTTAAATTAATAAGGGAAGATTATGAAAGAGATGTGAAAATAGATAATATTATAGAAAACGAACATATAATTATTAATGTAGGTGATGATAGCAGTGACGACAGTGAAAATAGTAGTATGGACGAATCTGATTAATTATGGCCTTTTGTGGCACCTTTTTTGGTATCTTTTGTATTCATATGTTTCTTGTGTGCATATAAAGTATGTATATTCATTTTCATTCAAATATTCAGTTCGTTCAAATAAATTAAATAAACATATACATTTTTGTTTTATTAAACCTATTTAATCAGGTACAAAAACAAAACTTAATTGTTTTTTGTTCGAGAATAAATTGACATTCCACATCACTATTGTAATGTGTCAAACCGGCCATCATAGCGTGCCGCTAGTTTAGGCACAGTGAAGGGATTAACCTCGTTAAGCGTTAGAATGTTACTAATCCGCCTTTTTAGCCCTTTCTTCGTATGACAAAAGATGCCAAAGCATTTTATATGTCAGGGCTTTGCTGTAAAAATATTTAAAAACCGGCCAAGTGCGTGTCCACGCGTAGCGGAAGGGTTCCGTAGTTGCAAGTCACAAATATTATTGCTGACTTAGGATATTGCTTTCATTTTATTTATGAATATTGAATATATTTTGAGTTCCATGGTTACAGATATAACTCCTTAACTTATGAACCCTACTTAGCCGTGATAGTTTTCCTATAGGGGGAAGGTAGAAAATAAGTACCTACTGAATGACTTATGGTCCAAGATCCCAGTGCCGCCAGACCTAAGTTATTTTCTCAGCAATTATTTGTGTACGATAGAGTACTGTTCGAATGTCCTTTCAGTATATGCGTACTAGCTAGATTGTGCCGACGGCCAATTTCCAGATACCAGGTGCTAAAGGTAGGTAAAAACTAGAATAACTTATCTTAAATTCTCAGGGCTGATTTTCATATATGTTTTAAAGAATATTGTAAAAATTAATAAATTAATACTGCCAGACGCTTACCGCCGGCGGTTACTTTAGCCAGACGCTTTGAAGCTACCAAAAATATTTATAATTTAAGTTAACTTATATTCTCAATTCTGATTTTTATACATGATACTCAGGGAACTATTGCGATATTATCTGTAAGCTGCCAGACCTATTGGAAGGGTCAAACATCCCCCCAGACACACATGCGTCCCCATATGTATGAGCGCTAGAACATGATTCACTTGTTTAAGTGTGTGAGAGATAATATCATCATACTATAATATTATAAATGCGAAAGTGTGTTTGTTGGTTTGTCCTTCAATCATTCTGCAACAGAGCTATGGATCGACGTGATTTTTTGCCTGGGTATAGCTTAGGATCTAGAGAGAGAGAACTATTGCAATATCTTCTGCAAGTTCAGTTATCTCATCATGTTCTAGCGCTCATACATATGGGGACGCATGTGTGTCTGGGGGGATGTTTGACCCTTCCAATAGGTCTGGCAGCTTACAGATAATATCGCAATAGTTCCCTGAGTATCATGTATAAAAATCAGAACTGAGAATATAAGTTAACTTAAATTATATATATTTTTGGGAGCTTCAAAGCGTCTGGCTAAAGTAACCGCCGGCGGTAAGCGTCTGGCAGTATTAATTTATTAATTTTTACAATATTCTTTAAAACATATATGAAAATCAGCCCTGAGAATTTAAGATAAGTTATTCTAGTTTTTACCTACCTTTAGCACCTGGTATCTGGAAATTGGCCGTCGGCACAATCTAGCTAGTACGCATATACTGAAAGGACATTCGAACAGTACTCTATCGTACACAAATAATTGCTGAGAAAATAACTTAAACTAGCGGCACGCTATGATGGCCGGTTTGACACATTACAATAGTGATGTGGAATGTCAATTTATTCTCGAACAAAAAACAATTAAGTTTTGTTTTTGTACCTGATTAAATAGGTTTAATAAAACAAAAATGTATATGTTTATTTAATTTATTTGAACGAACTGAATATTTGAATGAAAATGAATATACATACTTTATATGCACACAAGAAACATATGAATACAAAAGATACCAAAAAAGGTGCCACAAAAGGCCATAATTAATCAGATTCGTCCATACTACTATTTTCACTGTCGTCACTGCTATCATCACCTACATTAATAATTATATGTTCGTTTTCTATAATATTATCTATTTTCACATCTCTTTCATAATCTTCCCTTATTAATTTAACAGTTCTATTCACAACCTTTTCCCAGTCTCCTTTAGTCACATGTTCACAAGCTTCTTCTAATAATTTTAGCATTTTTTTTGTGGTAAATGGGGGTTCTGTATTGTGTCTTGCAGCATATCCCTTAATTTGAGCCCACACCAACTCAATCGCATTATACTCACAATGGTAAGGCGGTAACCGTATAACTCTGTGCCCATGTTCTAATGCTATTTCGTCAATGACGTATCGGATCTTGGTTGGTTTGTTTTCTTTTAAAAGACGTACTAATTCCGCTTTTAACATATTCATGTTTGCATCTACGCCATTTTTACGAAGCCATGCGACGATATCAGCTTTCTTTTGGGATTGGGCAGGTGGCTTGTCAATTTGCATCGAGTGGTATGGGGCGTTGTCCATAATTATAATAGATGGTTCAGGGAGGCTACACAACATTGAGGTAAACCATTCAGTAAACTTTTCTCCATTCATGTCTTCATGATAGTCTCCAGTGGTTTTTGACGCAAAAGCCATGAGGTAAACCTTCGACAAACCCGTTGATGGTTCCGGCGTGACAAATTATAAGTCGCGATCCTTTTCCTACAGGAACTTTGGAAGTAGATGCTGCTGTGTCATCGTTCCAAGAACGGCCTACAGTATGGTTAGCATTAAGCCATGTTTCATCCAAGAACACAACATTTTGCCAATTTTTGATTTCTTTCACTTGCCGTAAAAAAGTATACCTTGCCATCGCTATATCAAATCTTTCCATCAATATTTTGCGTTTGTTACATTTTTTGTATCGAAATCCAATGGTCTTCAAAATCTTCGTTAAAGAACTTTCCCCACCGAAGAATAATCCAGCTTCCTTCAGTGAATGCACCAACTTTTTTCTTGTTGGATACTCCTTCTGTAAATAGTAGCCGTAAACATGTCTTCGGATAGCATCGGCATCAAAGCTATCGATGCCTACGACTGGTTTTGCTCGTTTTCTCTTTTTTGGTGTGTGAAGTTTATTTTCTTCTGTGCCAGTCTCGCCATATTTTTTTTTAGTTATCCGTCTAACAGTTCGTTGTCCAATATTAAGCGCATCAGCTACGCGTTCAACCACTGACGTTATAGGTAAAATTGGCCCTCCATTTTGAGCTTCACGATCGAAATAGTTACGAAGGCGTATTACGAACTCACGTGTCTGACTATTTAGAACAGTTCTCTGCGTACGTTCGGTCATATCGACGAAATCCACAACAAAGGGCTTGAACAGAGTCCAAATTAACGAGCAAGGGTCAACAGTAATGCAGTATCAATATTTGAAATCCAAAGCCAGGTCAAAACTATATCACAATCGCATTGCACTGACAGTTTATACTTTTCGAAGCAACGTCAATTCGAAACTGCTTTGTTTTGCATTGAGCATTGACGCGAGTTTGCCGGAGGTAGTAGTTGTGCTAGCCAGCGATCCTATGTGACGATCGTATTAGATTCCATTTTTAAAAATTTTCAATTTAGAAAACCAAATGCCAAGTTGTGGTATATATCATATAAAAATAAAAATTTTACCTTTTGTATGAAACAGCTGATATTTTTTTGCGATTTCAGAGGTTTGTCCACATAGTGAAAATTGTTCATATTCACAAGTACATTCACCCCTTAAATGGTGCAAACTGATTTTTCTACACTTGTATACATTTTAGAAATCAATTTAATAAATAAATTTTGAGTCCTAAACCTAAAACTACATTCGATAAAATTTATGAATCTCTGCACATCACTATCGTCAATAAAGTAATACAATTATTTCCTTCAAAGTCGTTATCAATTAATACGGAACTTCATGAGCGGACAAACGTCAAACCGGCCATCATAGCGTGCCGCTGGTTTAGGTCTGGCGGCACTGGGATCTTGCTCTATTAGATTTAAATACATATTTTTATTGTTTGACCCAGCTACATTAAATAAGTAAATAAATGTATGGCTACTATGAGTTTAACAAAGATTAAAAACCGAATAACTTTGTATAGCGAATAAGTTAAGGGATCTCTTAACTACCATGCATTGTTATCACACCTTGAATCTTTTCTCACGCCCCCATTTATCAACCCAAAATGTACGAAATTACAAAAATCTACCCTTTGTAGATCTACTTGCGCTCTGTCAGATTGTGATACTTCGCACCTGCATTACTCCATTAGGGTCCACACGCACTACACGAACCACGAATACTGCAAAAAGTCTTAGCGTAGAACTACAGTATACAGCAGCAGTTTGCCGCAGTGACCGACTAACCGTGACTTTATTTTTAACCGACTTCAAAAAAGGAATTTATTCATCGGAATCTTTTTGTTTTAGTCGCCTGAACCGATTTGGAAAATCTTTTTATTTGAACGGGTATACTTCCCAGGTGGTCCCATTAAAATTTTATCGAAATCGGTCGAGCGGTTTTAAGAAAATCAACAATAAGTTACATACTTTGTAGTGTCGCGGGTGTTTGAAGTCGGTTTTTTAAAAAGAATTTTTTTATATTAAATTTAATTACTAATAACAAGACAAGATAGCCATTGACCTCAACTGATGGCAATATACGATGGCCTAACTTGGAAGGGGTATAGCAGTTGCTATAAAACGTTGTAGGTATAAATACTTTTTTTTAATTTCATGACAAAATAGTCCTTGACTGCGATCTCCCCTGATAGTAAGTGATGATGCAGTCTAAGATGGTAGCGGGCTAACTTCGAAGGGGTATATGGCAGTGAACATTCAACCCATACCCCTAACTGGTTACTACACGCCATCGTGTCGGAACGCTAAATCGCTTGGCGGCACGTCTTTGACTATGGGGTGGTAACTAGCCAAAGCCTCCTACCAGACTAGAGACAATTCAGATATTATAAATTCCCAAACTGACCCCACTGGGAATCGAACCCGAGACCTCGTATATTAGCGTATGCTTGAGCTTTTGTGCTTCTGCGACTAAGGTTACAACTACGATGACGCGATGAGCTGTGGTGGTGGCCAGGTAGTGCGTGAGGTCCCTTATTTGTAACATCATAGAGAGAAGTGCTTATGAAGAAATTAAAAAAAATTCAACAAATTTCCCATACTCACTACGGTAGACTATGTTTACCTTTTTTTACTATTCGTGACTGTAATATAGTCCATCTCCTTAAGAAGTCTTTTCCTTTTCTGCTGCACACAAAAATAATATTTTTTAATAGAGTTGGACTTTTTGGCTCTTAGATACACTTGACACTGGCGAAATGTGCATTGATTTTACTGATTTGACACTACAGAAAAGTCATACGCCAAGGAAAGAAGAAGATAAAAACGAGAAACGGAAACGGAATAGGTAATTAATGATATATTAAAAATATGCCATCTGGTTGACAAGTGACAAAAAACTTTTACAAAATAAAATATACACCATAGCTATGGTATGTAGTTTCATTTAAAGATTCCCCATACAAATAACATAATATATTAATACGAGCTTTTGCCCGCGGCTTCGCTCACGTTAAGTTCGATTTTTCAAACCCCTTATGGGTTTTATCCCCTTTAGGGTTGAATTTTCAAAAATCCTTTCTCAGCGGATGCCTACGCTATCTGTATGCCCAGCCCGATCCGTGCAGTGGTTTGAGCTGTGCGTTGATAGATTAGTCAGTCAGTCAGTGAGTCACCTTTTCCTTTTATATATTTAGAAGATATAAGAAGAAGAAGATATGTCACGAGTAATATAAGTTTTACTTAAATCATTGAAAAAAAAATCGCTTGAGAACTTATCATTTCCAGCATGTACTACACGTAGAGTGGATTTATTCACTGTACCCACTGCGGCTGCACCCACTCAATAGATATAATCGAGTCATATTTATCCAAAAGCCTTTACCTATTTTAAGGTTGCCTTTTGAACAAAAGACGGAACTTTATTGCAAGTTTTAGTGCCTTTATTCTAGTAAAGGTATTCTAGTTCAGGTAAAAAGGAATAACTAGTGGTTCGCCCCGAACTGAGACCTCGCGGTATCCCATAATTCCCATAAGGTAGTTTTAACTATATTATAATTGTAATTAAAACGCGCCGAATCTGATGACGTCAATCGTCATCTGCTTTCGTGGATGGGATGCGTATTTACAATATTAAAGACAGCGCCATCTAGTAACAGTATAGTGAAGTTTTGTACATTGATGCCCATTAAAACTCAAATAATTTCGTTTCTTTATAATATTTATCTAATCTTAGTATTTGTTGTTCAAGTACAGAATATAACTCAAATTATGTGTAAGTTTCAAGTTTTAAAACAAAGTGGTTTTAGAGATCTAGCCTCGAATACAATCTCCACTTTGAAAGCCCCCCATTTCGTATGGGAGCCCCCCTGAAATAAAGATTTTTATAACTTTTTAAGCCATTTTCGGCTGGAGGCCATCGGTTTACATATCATATCTAAAATTGAAGTAATTACGTTCAGTAATTCAGAAGTTATAAGGCTCTGACAGACGGACGGACGGACAAGTGCAAATCGCTCTAGTAAACTCAAAGACCTTCGCTTCGCTCGGTCGATAATAATTACTGCAGATAAGTTCTGACTTCAAATAGATTTCATGGAAATGAGTATTTTTACTAGTAATTGTTGAGCCCGATCTAAGCCGAGTCTCCTCCCAAATCAATCGCACAGGTTCTACCCCCCCCCCCCCCCCCCCTCTATTCTAAGACTGAGATCTATAGATTGCAATATCACTTAGATCAAACACAAGAGTTCAAACCTGACATACCTACAACAGCTACATGTCAGGGCATACTTCTATTCGAGCTCTTCAGCGATCTATATAAATCTTTTCTACGTCTTCCAACGCCTATATTTTTTCTAAGAATATTTTTATATTGCTAGATAGGCTTGCGCTTGATGATAAATATACAATCATTGAAGTCCCTCGATGACCTCCCTGGCTCAGTGGTGAGCGCTGTTGTCTTATAACTGGCAGGTCTCGGGTTCGATTCCCGGCGGAGTCAATTTGGGAATTTTTAATTTCTGAATTGTCTCTGGTCTGGTCTGGTGGGAGGCTTTGGCCGTGGCTAGTTACCACCCTACCGTCAAAGACGTGCCGCAAAGCGATTAAGCGTTCAGGCACGATGATGTGTACAAACCAATTAGGGGTAAGGGTTGAATGTTCACTGCCATACCCCTTCCAAGTTAGCCCGCTACCATCTTAGACTGCATCGTCACTTACCATCAGGCGAGATCGCAGTCAAGGACTAGCTTGTCATCGAATAAAAAAAAAGTAAAGGACAGTCATTGTTCAGGTATAGGTTGGAGCGCGCTACTATCTCAGACTGCATCGTTACTTACCATCAGGTGAGATCGCAGACAAGGACTATTTTGTCATCGAAAAAAAAATTAATGCAGCGTACATTCCACGAGATCATCGAACCCATGAAGAGCGGATGCGTCACCCTTGATAAGGTTAAATAATACGCACTCTTGACATTGCGCGACTGGTTATCAGACGGTTACTGTTACGTAATCGTCCCACCAGAGGACGCTGGGGACTCGATAAGGGGGCACCATTAATGATTAAGAAGTATTATTTCAATATTTTTTTCGAGATGTCGTAATATAATGACATCCATAAAGTACTTAATTACTTTAAGCTAGAAAGCAAAACAACAAGGTAGTTCCTATTGTAGAGGTTCAGTAGTGTGAATGGGTCCTACAGTGTCATAGGCACAAAAATACATAGACACAGAACTTACTGCTGTTTTACTAAAGATTCATGCGTGCTTATATCTGGATAAAAGCACGCCGAGTTGTTTGAATTTTTTTAAAAATCTTTTTTGGGGATTCTACCAACTAGCATGTCAACCTCATCGCGATACATACCCATTTTTACACATTTAATAGTAAACTTAACATAATTTAGCAATAAACTTATTCTACAAAAACGTCCGAAAGTCATTGAAGACAAGCAATGACTACATCACATGTTGACTTCAAGGGGGACGTTTTTAAAATACCCTTCATTGTTCCGGCGTAAAAAGTGTTTGTTTCTCATTCAATCATACTGCAACAGATCGACAGACCGAGGCGGTACATAGCTGTTGTGGACCTGGAGAGTAATTATCGGCTTTTTACAACAATAAAAGGGTTCCCACAGGTTTCGTTCACGTTGACAGATTTGGTTCGGCTACCAGTTCTTAAGGTGGGTCTTCACTAGACCAGCCGAGCATGAGCGTGCTTCGAGCGTTTGGCTCGTGCTTGACTGCGCTCCGCCCATCGTCGGTTTTTTGACGAACACAAAGGGATTTGGGTGCGAAAAACTACGTTCGAGGGCAGTGCTCGTTGCAGGTCCACACTCGATCCCGCGGACGACGACACCCAAAACGGCTGGGCTCGGCTCGTCTAGCCTAGCCTAGCGTAGACCCACCTTAAGATCCTTGGTGTTTCTATGCCTCCAGCCTACGTATTCCTATAATATAATAAGGCATAAGTAGTGACAGCCTAGTGGTTAGGACTGTGGTCTCCTATACGGGGGGTCGGTGCCTGCGACTCGCAGGTTCAATCCCTGGCACCTCCGACTTTTCGGAGTTATGTGTGTATAAACAATTAAAAATCACATGCTTCAGCGGTGAAGGAAAAGATCGTGAAGAAACCTGAAACACCTGAGACTTCTCAATATCATGTTCTCGAAGGTGTGTGAAGTTTGCTATTTTGCATTGGGCCAGCATGGTGGACCCTAGAACCCTCCTCTGAGATGAAGACCTGCGTTTAGTAATGAGCCGTTGATGGGTTGCTGATGATGATGATAATGAAGCAGGAAGCTAACTTTTGACGGACAATAAATTTAGGACTACCGGAGAAACCGATTTCGTAAGCCGCGGTAATTTTAAAAATATTATACCTAACTGATTTGCAAATCCGAGAGTCAAATTAGTTTCCATTGCCACGCTCTCTAGATGCTAAGAAACTATGACGTTTGCGTCATAGTTTTCGATTATAAAACAGCTTTCGTATTCTATCTCATTAGATTTAGGCCACCATGGATAATTTTTTCTTCTGAAGTAGTGTGAAAATCCGGTAGAATGGAAAATTTACATTGCGCTTAATATAAAGAGGCCACGACCGCAATTATCGAATTTTTAGAATATTGATTATGGAGATATTTTAATGCGATTTTTTCTGCTTGAAAACTTGCGTGATCGAGATGGATCTTAGTTATAACTTATGAAGATCTGCTCAGGCGTTTGAAAATGATCAGATGATTTCCTACTTGATCTGACGAATTTTCACTGGTGCGATTCATTTGAAAGGTGTACTGTTACTGCGGATTATTTTCAAGTCATGGTAGGTATCCTTGAACTAATGCTGCAGCATCGAGAAGTCTACGGAATACCTAGCTCCTCAGCAACTTACAGCAGATATTAGACAGATGATGATCAAGGATCACAGAAGAGGATCTGATGATGGAGCAGAAAATTGGGTAACAGGATGTTAGGCATAACGTACATAGTCCGGCCATAGATTCACATGTCGGGGTGCTTTAACATTTTTACACTTTTCTATCTCTTCTTCTTCATAGTAACACTCTTGGCAGAGCGCTCGTGGTCATCACGAAGTGAGGTCTTTAGCGGCAGATGTGATTCGCCTCACGAGCATTCGCCACTTCTCCCTGCTGGCCGACAGCCTGGTACACTCGTGCAATGGACCGCCCACAGCAGACTTAATTTGGTCGGTCCATCGCATCGGTGACCTTCCTCGCCCTTTGGTGCCCTCCACTTTGCCCTGCACGACAAGGCGCTCGATGGACTCACTCCCACGCCGGGAGACGTGCCCGAATAACTTAAGTATGCTACTCTGTACTAAAGCCGAAAGGCGTTGTTTTATGCCTAGTTCTTGGAGAATGGAGACGTTGGTGCGAAACTCAGTCCACGATACTTCCAGCATTCGTCTCCAGCACCACATCTCCAGAGCATCAATTTTCTTTTTCTCGACTTGTCGCAAAGTCCACGTCTCCGCAGCATACAAAAATATAGGAAAAACAAGCGTTTGGACGAGCCGGATCCTTACGTAGTCGTAAGACTCGTAAGAAGAAGAAGCAGCGGTAGCCTAGTTGTCCGGACTGTGGTCTCCTATTCGGGGGGTCGCAGGTTCGATCCCGGGTACGCACCTCTGACTTTTCAGAGTCAAGTGCGTTTAAGCAATTAAATGCCACTTGCTTCAACGGTGAAGGAAAACATCGTGAGGAAACTTGCACATCTGAGAGTTCTTCATAATGTTCTCGAAGGTGTGTGAAGTCCGCCAATTTGCATTGGGCCAGCGTGGTGGACTATGGCCTATAACCCTTCTCTGAGAGGAGACCTGCGCTCAGTAGTGAGCCGTTGATGGGGTTGCTGCTAATAATAATAATAAATAAGACTCGTAAGTGGATATGAATGAACCCCTTATCGTTGCTATCGCCGAGCAGCGTTTGTCGAGGCTATCTGTCGTGAGTGGTCCCACAAGTGGACGCCGGAGTGGACGGCCACTCCTTCGGTTTCCGGCTTCTACAAATATTGTGGCGGCTTATCGAGAATGTCGATACGTTACGAAACTTGATACACAATATGTATTGAGGAAATTGTAAACGACCACAGAATTACTTCGAGATAGAACGGTTATTTTAGATGTTAAACCTCAGTCTTGTTTTATAAATAAAATTATTATCCTTGCTATCCTTACTAATATTCTAAATGCGAAAGCGTGTATGTTTGTTGGTTTGTCCTTCAATCACCTTGCAATGAAGCTACGGATCAACGTGATTTTATTGCATGAGGACCTGGAGCTTAGGATACATAGGCTGCATTTTATAAATTAATAAAAAATCGGCCAAGTGCGAGTCAGGCCTCGCTCTTTTAGGGTTCCGTTAAAAAAAATTCAAATTAAAATATTTTCATGTACCCATGGAAATATTTTAATTTAATTTAATTTTTATTATTTGTTGTTATAGCGGCAATAGAAATACATAATATGTGAAAATTTCATCTGTCTATCTATTACGGTTTACGAGATACAGCCCGCTGACAGACGGACGGACGGACGGACGGACGGACGGACGGACGGACGGACAGCGTAGGCTTAGTAATAGGGTCCCGTTGGTACCCTTTGGGTACGGAACGCTAAAAAAGCATGCAATTCGAATCTTGCAGTTTCTAATTAAATATGAAGTTTAACGTGTTTTCGCGTGCTCTCCCGCGCATTGCCTGACTGAAATCATTATTAAAAAAACCGGCCAAGTGCGAGTCGGATTCGCGCACCGAGGGTTCCGTACTCCAGAAGTAAAAGTATTCATGTAAAACGATAATATTATATTAATTTGCTTATTTATAATATTTTTTGTTTTAGAGGTTTATTGTTAATTAATATAAAAAAATCGGCCAAGTGCGAGTCGGGCCTCGCTCTTTTAGGGTTCCGTTAAAAAAAATTAAATTAAAATATTTCCATGTACCCATGTAAATATTTTAATTTAATTTTTTTAATTTAATTTAATTTTTTTTATTTGTTGTTATAGCGGCAATAGAAATACATAATATGTGAAAATTTCATCTGTCCATCTATTACGGTTTACGAGATACAGCCCTCTGACAGACGGACGGACGGACGGACGGACGGACGGATGGACAGACGGACAGCGTAGGCTTAGTAATAGGGTCCCGTTGGTACCCTTTGGGTACGGAACCCTAAAAAGTAAGCTAGTTAGAGCGTTGGTTTTATTTTTCTGTAAAATATAATAAACATCTATTGAGCATAATTATTTCTGATTTTTAGATTTTTAAACTTCGGAGATAAAGGCCCCCCTTTATCTCCGAAGTTTACCAATCGAAAAATCAGAAATAATTATGCTCAATAGATGATATTAAGGATGTTAGGGGGTTTTTTAATGAAACTAAAAATACGTTTCAATTTTTTTTATTCCAATGATGAATGATGTTGGGCTACCATTTTCTACAACTATTCCAAATTTCATGTCGATAGCTTTAATAGTTACTAAATTAATCGACTGTCGAATTCTCACCATAAGGGTTCCATTTTTACCATTTTGGTACGGAACCCTAAAAATGAACTTTACTGAATGGCTTGGATTGAACGATTGACCTCTCAGTTTTCAGTTCACATCTTTTACGACTGCGCTATTGAGGCTTTAAAACGCTCTTAGCTTATGTAATACTAATAATACATATTGGAACGTTGTTCCTTATCGCGCGGTGCGGAACTCTGAAGGGGGCTAGACGGATCGACACTTATTTGAAACCGACACTTTTTGAAGGCATTGTGTTCGGTATTTTCGCGGTACAATAATAGGTCTCCGTAGCCTTGTGGCTTCTGCAGTCGCCTAACAGTTCAAAGTCGATGGTTCGAATCCCAGCTCGACAGACCGAATTTTCCATTTTCAATTTTATTTTAAACAATTTCTACATGTGGAACCTTTCCCGAATTTTTTCGATTTCGGGATTCGAACCATCGACTTTGAACTGTTAGGCGACTGCAGAAGCCACAAGGCTACGGAGACCTATTGTTGTACCGCGAAAATACCGAACACAATGCCAAATTAATTAATCGAAAGGAACTACGTTCCATCCGGTGTCCCTTGTCACCTCTCAAGTTTTTTTTGTTAGACTCGACCTGGGACCCGAACGACCCATTTTCGCCTACTTAGCTAGTCACCAGACCCTTGGGGTGAAAGAACCTTATTTCCTACGTGAATATAAGTCCTGGGAATTGCGGCAGCGTTTATCAGTGTCAACAAAATATAGGTTATTGCAGTAGTTACCCAGTCCCTATCAGCGTTTGTTTGTTCGTGTCGTTCCCTAAGCTTCAAGTTCACTTCAGTCAGTGCAAGAACACACGGCAGACTTTTTGTCCTGTCGCTTGTAAAAGAACGCGATGGCACGGCAAGGATATTGATAGCAACGAGAACATAAAAATTACAAAATTCAAAATGGCGGATTTTTTACGCCATCATGTGGGGTTCGAAAATTTTTTTCTTCAAATCCTATTTAATGGGGTATAAAATTAAAGGGTTTGAAAAGGTGATTACGAATATATATTTTTAATATATAATTAATATTTTCATTGATATTCTTTACAGCAGTCGGGTTTTTATTCTTTTTTAACATTTTGCTGGTTGCGTATGAGGTTAATGTAATGGTACGTTCTACACACCAAAGCCGCCGGAAGTAGTCCAGTGTGTTAGCTCGGTTTAGAAAATTAGAACATTTGAAGCCAGGAACGAGTGCCGCGGAATTTGCGGCTTGTGCCGTTCCACAAAAATAAAGCCGGCGGCCAATCGGATGCAACTCGCCGGCAAGATTGTTTCCTCAGTGCTTTCCATCATTGACTGTCATCAAGCGCAAGCCTATTTTGCAATAAAAAAAAGTTTTTTCAAAATATGTAAACCCAGCAGCCCGACCGAAAAACTACTCGACGGATATCAATACGCATTATATATATTTTTTGCATTACGGAGGCCATACACGTTAGGGTTTGCATGATGGTTTTAGCCGTACATGCATAACCGACAAGCAAACCCTAGCGTGTATGTGATAAAACTGCACAGTTATCGGCGCATGTACATGCAACCGAGCAAATATCAAAATTTATATTTTTGCCGCTCGGTTATGTTTGTGCGCGAGCATAACCGGGCGTGTGTAGCGTCTGGCGAGCTTGCCTGCACAGTTCTCAGTTTCAGTGATCAATGATAACAGTTTCAAATAAAGTTTTTCATCCATTCGTAAATAATTTTTATAATCTGTTGGTGTAAATCTCAATTCATTTATTAAATTTACATGAGAGAATTGCTCTCTTTTCAATAACCAGCGTTTACACCATTCAGTGCGATCTCTTTTTCTTTTTCTGTTCTGTAGAACAAGTGCTAAGCCAAGTATAGCTATCACATCGTCGTCGTCCATTGTTAAATTTGGTATACCGTACACAGTACTTAGTAGGTATAGATAACTGTATAGATAACACCGATCGTGACGTAGCTCCAGCCTCCAACTGAAAGTTTATGGCAAAACTGTGCATGCAAACCCCAACGTGTATGTGTAATATGAAACTCGGTTATACCTGTCGGTTATGCATGTACGGCTAAAACCATCATGCAAACCCTAACGTGTATGGCCTCCTTTAGAGACATTGGACTAATCTTAGGCTGAGATCTACTCTGGTTATGCTCAAGACTCAAGATAGAGTTAAAATGAGACACAAATATTATGTCCTGTCTCTTTTAACTCAGTCTTGAGTCTGAGCTGGGCCAGAGTACGATCTTTGGATCTCAGCCTAAGAGCTGGTTTTATAAACTTAAAATATTCTCATATCGAACGGTTATAGACCACTAAAAGTAAATTGATGTAGGTATGCCAGGCGTCTTGTCGTATTCATTATGACGCTATAGTTTTCATGCGATAAATAATAGGTTTTTGGAAAAGAAACTTTTTATCTTTAGTGTGATCGAATGCTTAGGCGATTATATCAATACTTACATAATTTTTTATTTAAGTGGATTACTGAGAATTACGTTTTATGAGTACTTTTAAACTAAAGTATACAAGTTAGATTCACAGGTTCACTTCATACCTCATACTGTCTCTAAACTTTTTTTTATTTATTTAGTCATTATCATTAACAAAAAGGGTTCTTGACAAACTATCTCGTCAAACCGATGGGCAACTTTGTTGGCGAGGTTGTTGAGTTTCCACGGGATTTTTAAGCTTAAATCTACTCGGAAAAATCGACAATCATCAGTTAGGATCAAATAAAATCCTTACTATTATAAATGTGAAAGTGTGTTTGTTTGTTGGTTTGTTGGTTTGGTGGTTTGTCCTTCAATCACGCCGCAACAGGGCTATGGATCGACGTGATTTTTTGCAAGGGTATAGTTGAGAACCTGCAAAGTGACATAGGCTACATTTTATCCCGGAAAATCAAAGAGTTCCCGCGGGATATTAAAAACTAAATCCACGTGGACGAGGTCGCGGGCATCAGCTAGTTTCAAATAATCCTCTTAACAAATAGCTCACCCTATGATATACTTAGGGCCAATTACACCATCGTAGAGCAGGTAACATTTAACCATAAACGAATGATATTCATTTAACCTAGAATAAAGTAGACGTTTTTGCACGGTAGTAAATATCATTCGTCTATGGTTTTTGCAGATCTTCAATATAGAATTGTCAAAACGTCAACCTCCTCGGTTGAACGTTATTCTTCTTCTTCTTCATCAACATATAGACGTCCACTGCTGGACAAAGGTCTCCTGCATGGACTTCCACAGGCTTCGGTCTTGCGCCGCTTGCATCCAGCGGCTCCCTGCGACTCGTTTGATGTCGTCGGTGCTGGAGTGGCGACCCCGCACCGGGAAGCGCAGCGTTGGCAAACTCCACACCAGGTGAACGTTATTCACGGCCTAGTAAATATCATCCGTCTATGTTCAAGGCACTAAGAACGTTCCGCGTCTAACTATAAATGCAATCATACCGATACGGAAACTTTCCAAGAATGAATCTTATCTGAATTCTTGAGTTACTATGTACATTGTACATATGAAATGCACCTGAAAAATTATCAAAATTTTATCAACGCGTGTAAATAATATGTATGTTATCACACATCGTAAAAGATACGGCGGATACTGCGCCAGGTCATGCATAATAAATAATGAACATATATAAAGGTGTTAAAGTCTTAGCTGAAAAAATTGCCACACTAATTCCCCGAGTCAGCAGTTTCCTTGAATTTTTAAGGTTCGTTAACACATAGTGCGAAAACAGGACCCTTATACGGGATAGGATCCTTTTCCATTGGGAGCATTATGAAAGGGATAGATAACACGAGATTTAAACCGGTAAATTAAGTTTAGAGATTGTGTACAACAGAATTAGGCACATACAGGCCTCTAAGCTTAGGCAGTCACCTAAACATTTAGGTGTCCACTAAAGGTTCGTGAACACGAAATTGATGGAAATTGTTACGTAACTTAGCTTGGGTTGGGAACTTGGGAAGCCCGTAAAAATTAAGGAACTTTAGGAAAAACGGGCATCATAGTACAATCAATAAAATAAAAATACATACAGTACAGATAAAAGGAGTTATAAATGCAATTCGGTTTTAATTAGTTGACTACACAGTTAATCAAGGCACTCCTACTTTCTCGATGTATGAGAGCGATATGATTAGAGGGCTATTAGTAACCTAAGCAATTAATACAAAGGCGACACGTCAAAAAAATCGATAAGCCGGCCTGATTCAGAATTAACTTATAACATCGATAACGTAATCGGATCAATCGATAAACGCTTACAATTAAATACAGGATGATTATTTGGGTGTAGTTAGGGAGGCCAAAGTAATGTGAGAGAGAAAGAAAAAGGGATAGAGGGTTTGGAATAGTCTTGACACATAAAAGCCACACGTTGGTCTAGAAGAAAAATAAATTTTAAATTTGTATTTGATTTGCATTTAAGGAATTAAAAACAGGTCGGAAATTATTGCTAAACGTTTTCGCTGCCAAAATTGCTTATAATTTTTAGATCTAGGGAACCTAAAATAAAGAATAAGAGCAAGGTAAACGTTTGTACAATCCAGTACCTTTATTAAATTTAGAAATGTAGATTTTCTTTTCTGAAAAATCGTCACGGAGTCCATTTTATCTCTCGGTTTGAGTTTTCGTTATACTGACCGTTGCCAAATGTTCACACTGTATATAAATTTAATTAATTATAGGTAATTGGGTTAAATGAGATAATGAATGACAATTTACGTTGGACTTTCGAAAATTACACGGTTCTTGGAACGCTTTGTGTTGTCATCCAGAATTAGGCTAAGATAAGAAAAGGGACTTTTATGTATGTCTCATGACATTTAGTCGTCTCAATCACGACACGAAAAATTTTGATGTGGTCGTTATTAAGGTTTAATCAAGAAGGTGCGGTGCGAATGGCTCAGTCGTATATCACATCTTTTTCAGTTGAATGGGTTAATAATACTTAAACGTCCATCCGAACGATTCCGGCTACGTCGGCCGATCTCCACAGAGATTAGCGCGCAGGAGATATTATAGTGCACAAGTGCGTGTGAAAGCACACCTGTGCTTATGTGAGCACCTGCTCACTCTAGTCCCTCATTCTCATATTCAAATTCAAATTCAAAATCATTTATTTCATGTAGGCCAACCTGTGGCGCTTATGACAAGTCATGACTCTACCACCGGTTCGGAAAGCGGATTCTGCTGAGAAGAACCGGCAAGAAACTCAGCAGTTGCTCTTTTCAAAATTACACATTTTACAATATTTTTTGTAGGTAAGGTTTTTTAATATGTATTTACATTTTAATAACTTTTTATAATATCTTGTGGGCAGCTGGATGCCATGCCGATTTACCCCATGCAACTTGGGACCGATGGGACGGAAATCTGACCCAACCGGAGAAAGGTCAGGGGAAGGACCGACGCTTTTACGTGCTCTCAAAGGCGGCGGTGACTCACCGCCAACTCCTTAACTCCTAACTAATACTAGGAATGACTGGATAGAAAACCACCACAATTCAATTTTTACCGAATTTTGTTTCTGTTTGTACCGAATAGGCTTTGTAACTACTGGACCGATTTTAACCATTTTTTCACCAATAGAAAGCTAAGTTATCAGGAAGTAACATCAGGCAATAACTTATTAAAAAAAATTAAAGATCCTTAAGAAAATTGCAATAATGTAACCCAAAGTAGCAAAATTTTGCCTGTAAAATGCATTATTTGGCGTGTGCTGAGAAAACTATTGATGATACATAAAAATTGTATACTACATGATTAAAGTACTCATTATTTTCTACAAAAAATTCCTCGAGGGAATACATCTCACTATCATATTTAAGTCACAATAATAGCTTTTTTGTTCTAAAATTTTATTACATCGCCTTTATTATCGTAGTTTTAAGAACGCGTATAACGCCAAAAAAATCAGATTTCGCGATGAGATAAAATATAGCCGCAACCTCATGTGAGGCGCGACAAAAGAAAGCGTTTTGTGCGGAATAGGAGTGTAGTAAGCGCCAAATACTTTGTAACTCGTTAAATATTCATTTTCTTTTCAATTCACTAGGCTACTCTTTTGATAATATCAATCGGAATTTAATGTAAAAATTTTGGCTCTGTAATATGCAACACATTGAAAATAAATGAATATTGGTTAAAAATTAGACCTAACTTCGCGATTTTTTATTATCGAACAAATGTCATCATTTTATGTTTTTGCCCAAGCACGTCCCTTGGCAGTATGATGTAATTTTTGCGTGTTTTTTTTCGGATAATTGAAACTTGATCTACTACTGTAAAAATCAAATCTGTTTACTGTTAACGAGCGCACACCACTCTTAATATTATTCTTCCTTACTAATACATACTATAAATGCGAAAGTGTGTTTGTTTGTTGGTTTGTCCGTGAATCACGCTTCAAAAAAGCTACGGATTGACGTGATTTTTTGGATAGGCAGGACATAGGCATTCCGGAAGATCAAAGATATCCCGCGGGATTTTAAGAACTAAATCCACGCGGACGAAGTCGCGGGCATCAGTTATTTTGTTATAAAGAGCCGATAGCGATGCAGACGTCATCCGACAAAATATGTTATAGAATAGAATAGAATAGAAATAATTTTATTCAAAAAACTTTTACGAGTGCTTTCGAATAGTCAAATGAATCTACCACTGCACACCGCTCTAATTAGCGCGTTCATAAGTCCGTTTATCTACCACTAGTACGGCATGCCCTTCCTACCGAGAAGAACCAGCAACAAACTCGGCGGTTGCTCTTTTCAAAAGAGTTTACAATATGTACTATGCAGTGTATGCAGTGTTTCCACAACGAGGGGAAGTTCCAAAAATGCATACCTATTTACAATTCAATACATGTTAAGATGGGCAGACAAAAACTAGCCCCATTCCAGCCATAATCCATTTTTATAGCTAGTATGACTGTTTCACAACATTTTGTCATACGACATGTCAGTAGTGTGGATTTTGTGCCACAACTACCTTGTTGTACATATTATCTCGCCGTTATTTTATATGTCTTGTTGATTTAATATCGCCTTAATAAAAATAATAATCGCCTTGATAATAAAATTGCACATTCCTTTCTTTTATTAAGGTTTTTGAGAATCGTATCATTACAAGATAGCGTTGATAACGTTTTTCTTTAAAGAAAAAACTTAATTGAATAATTTCCGTGGTGTGTAATGTGTATATATATGAAAAAAAACCATGTACAAAACTTTGCATATTATTCATTTAAGTTTTTAAGTGAATATCATTCTTGACTTGTTGAGTCACGTATTTTTTTATTGCGAGAAAAGCTTACGCTTGCCGACAAAATTAATTATGGAAAGCACTGATGAGTTGGAGTTTACGTTGGAGTGCGCTTGCCTAGAAGACGCCTATTCACTCTTGCCTAAAAGATGCTCAAATTATACGTGGCAGGGCACACGGACGAATTATTCGTGCGAATGTGAATACTCGGCATTAGAATAGCAGTTTCGCTATAGTTTCGCCTATGCTTCGCTGCAAATCACAATCACAGCGAAACATCCGAAGCTCAACACACACAGTCGATACGACTCGAATACATTGCAAATCAATACGATATCGCAACTAGATTTCAACACACACACACACACACACAACTTTATCTTAAACACATCATTATTGAATATCAAAGCCATCAAAATGTATCCCGAAACTCATCGAAAATAGGTCACAAAATTAAGTCTTTACGATTTATGATACCAACTGTTGCTACATGCTTGCTATGTTACAGTCAATCCCTGAAGCTACGTCACAGATAGGTTTGACTGGTCCATCCTCAGGTGACAAGAAAGAAAGACCAAACATAGGCTCGTAAGAACTTACGACAGTTTTCACCAACGTTCCCTAATTTTTACGGGCTACCTTATATAAGTTAGGTGACGCTTTCTGTCAGCTTCGTTTTCAGGAATCTTTAGGGGGCACCTTAATGGAAAACTATTTTTAAGAATAGGAATTTCTAACTATGTAAAATAATTAAAATGATCGGACACAGAGAGAAATGGCAGCAGCCCAGTTTTAATCGAGACAAGTAAGTAATTGACAAGTGACAACGGTAATTGACAACTGACAAGTGACAGCTTATAAAATAAACTTCAATTATGTTGCGTTCAGTTTAACACACCTACAGGTGGAAATTACTTTGCGTAAGGGATTGTATTTAGTGGCTACCTAAGTAAAGATACTCCTACTTAGGGTAGGATTTAGGTTTTGTTGGTGAAAATGGGCTGACTAACGAAGTTTTGGCTATTTGTTACTTAAGTTCAACTTAATTTATATGGCAAACTCCACTATGGAGGGTACAGCGTTTTCTATAGCGCCTATAGATTGTATAAAATCGATTCTAAATTGAAATCGATTGTACTTAGTTTCATTTATTTGTATGAAGCCCCTGGGCCATGGGGGTCGGAGGCTCTATCACTTTTACTAGAACTTTAAAAAAAGGATAATCGATTCCATTGGGGATCCAAGAGCTGACAGCTACCACACACATGCACTTGCAGCATACTAATCACGTAGTTAGAACCCCTGCATGAACTATAAGTATTTCTACCAAACCAGAAACCAAAGAAAGTGAAAATGGCTATTTTATATAATTTGAAGTTTATTTTTTTTATTTATATTTATTAATTAAAACATCTAGAGTCCACAGGTGTTAGTACAAATGAACTTAAAATTATGTTAGTAATTTAAAGCCTAAAAGCCTAAAGGCCAAAGAAGCTTTGCTTTTTTCAAAATTTTTTGCGACATCTGAAAATTGACCAGGCAAGGCTGGGAATGGCAGAGTTTCAAATTTCGTCTACAACAGCCGCATTATACACATTAACTTTCCGTGTGACGGCTATCTTAACAACTATAACATCGAATTTGAAAATCTAATTATATCCAGACTGGACCGCTTTTATTATTCAAACATCTATTCGCGTCTCACGTCGTCTGCTCTACGAATACCATTGGCTTCCAAAGGACGCAAATGGACGCTGAAAACCCGTAGTGTTTTAAAATTTCGTATGATTTATTATAACCAGAATGACAACCGTAATAATATGCCCGATACAAGTAAGCTACATCATGTCATGACGCGCAGCTATTTTTTAATTAGTTTCATCCAATGGCATTAGTGTAACTTTTCAACTTTAAGTAACTTTAAGTTAAGAGGACTATTACATTTTGCATCCCTCTCTCTTGCATATTGTAATATTTTCAATGATTGTTGAATGACTATTATTATCTACGACAGTTAAATTACGAATTACCTAGATTTAGAGAAAAAGGGCGAAAACTATTATTAACTTTTATCACTCTTATTGTCTATCAAAACCTAAGTATATGATACTAAAAATATGTCTAAAATATCCGTAATTTAACTGTTGAAGATAATAATAGACCACATTTTGTCAAATATATATGAGATTTTAACAATCATTGAAAATATTAGAATGTACGAGAGAGAGAGGGTTGCGAAATGTAATATTAAGGACCTATTTCACCAAACAAAATAAGTCTTATCCGAGCGTAAATTTGATATTTTGACAGTATTTTTAATACATAAACTGTCAGAACGCCCAATTTATTCCTCGGATAAACGCCACTCGACGTTGCTGAAATCGGCACTTAATTCTCCAGTGAGTAAATCTCTCATTTAGAATGTACGTAAAAGGGTCGCAGAATTGTTCCATCACTTTTCCATCTATAATAATTTGACAGATTTACGCACAGTTCACTAAACTTAAAAATAAATAATAGTTTAAAAAAACTAAAAACACGCTTTTTATAGAAAACCAAACTAAAAAATAGAAAATAAATTTTAATAAATTTAAATTAAGAATAGGCTCCAAAAATTTCAATAAATATAAATTAATAATAGTGTAAATAAAAAAAATGTATTTTATTTAAAAAAAGCGTGGGGTGCATGGTGTCAATAGTTATAAATATTTTATTGACAGATATGAGTAGAGTGATTATCATTTTGATAATATCTTAAAAAGCACCCCACGCTTTTTTTAAAATAAAATACATTTTATTAATTTATATTTATTGAAATTTTTGGACCCTATTCTTAATTTAAATTTATTAAAATTTATTTTCTATTTTTTAGTTTGGTTTTCTATAAAAAGCGTGTTTTTAGTTTTTTTAAACTATTATTTATTTTCTACTTTTTAGTTTGGTTTATTTTTAATAGCTTGTTTTTTTAATTTTTTTTTTTTTTTCAAATTAGTGTATTGTCATCGGTCCTCGATAAATCTACAAAGTTTGAACGAAATCTGGCCGTTTAAAGTGGGTCAAAATCGCGCCCAAAGAAGTCGGTTACAAGTTACAAACATACAAGTGAAATCGCGCCCAAAGAAGTCGGTTACAAACATACAAGTTTTTTTTTTAATCAAATTAGTGTATTGTCATCGGTCCTCGATAAATCTACAAAGTTTGAACGAAATCTGGCCGTTTAAAGTGGGTCAAAATCGCGCCCAAAGAAGTCGGTTACAAGTTACATTGTTACAAACATACAAGTGAAGCTAATAAAAAGCGTATAAAAAGTAACAGTCATGCCTATGATATTTGCTGCAAATAATATGCTTACGCTTTGGGAACCGCTGATCGATTGTAGAGGTATTTTAGACCTCGCAGCGTACCCTATTGACGTAGAACTTAATTTTAAATTCAGAGTAGGGTTATACGAGTATGGGGTTGCAAAGGAAACTTCAAAGAATTCGCGTAATATAATATAATCGAAGCAATACGGAAGTTTGTGTGTGGAATACGAGGGTAGGTATTTCCCAATTTGTTACTCTGACAGTGACACTAAGCTTATTGTGATTCCAGATTTTTAACCGACTTCAAAAAAAGGAGGTGGTTATTAATTCGACGCGTATTTTTTTGTCGATGTTACTCCATTAACTCCGTCAAATCTGAACAGATTTCAATATATTTTTTTATTTGAAAGGAATTAGGTTTAAGTATCGTTTGGTTGGTCTTATTTAAATTTGGTTTAGATCTGATAATATCTTCGGTGATGGAGGACGAAAACTCCTCAATGAATAAGAGCAAATCGCTCGCGATCAGAGGATGTGTAGATTAATCCTATGTATTTACACTAAAAAGCTTAAAATAAATAAAATAAAATAAATATTAAAAAAAAAAACGACTTCAAACGGTCGGTGCGGGTTCGATCCCGGACACGCACCTCTGACTTTTCACATGCTTTAACGGTGAAGTAAAATATAGTGAGAAAACCGGCATGTCTGGGAGTTCTAATATTCTCAAAGGTGTGTGAACTCTGTCAATTTGCACTGCAGGGCCAGAGTGGTGGACTATGGCTAATATTAACCCTTCTCTGAAAGAAGACCTGAAGATGATGATGATGATGATTTTTCTTGTGCTGCACTACTGCTGAGTTTTTGCCGGCTTTCTCTGCGGAATCTTCTTCAGCACGCCTAGCATGCACGCGCGAGAAAATTTTGTCTACGCCTTTTCTCGTATTATCTCTATCGAAACTAACATGGTTGCACACATGATTCATCTCGTTACGTCAAAAGTAGAGATAAAATTATTTTCTCTATTTTTCTCTACGAACTCTAACATGGCGACGTAAGTTTCTTGAACGATATTTCTCGTCATTTTTAAAGGTTTCACACATGGAAGTAGTAAATTCCCATGATTTCTGAATGAACGAAATCGGTGTTGCAACATTATATTATTATCGTATGGTGTTGTGAAACGGCTACACCGTGCACCGGTTTGTCTACGTCTACTGTCACGAGAAAGCCAAGTCTTGGACGAGAAATTAGTCACTCATAACTCATTGCGTGCAGCATGTTAGGGTAAACGAGAAATCAGTCTACGTCGACAATATCGCTCTCTCTCTTCGTGAGATATCACTTCGACGTGCATGCTGGGCCTGCTGGACTGAAAACTACTCTACTAGCACTTAATAAGAACAAAGCAATACTAAAATAGTTTGCATTTATTTAATGGTATTCATCTGTATCTAATGACTACGTAATATCAATTTTTAATTATAAAAAAAGGTAATCACTTCCTGCCTTACTGCTATTATACTATGGATCCAATACTAATTAATTATTATCTACCTACCATTCTTTTGCTAATACTTACTGCTTTTACAACGCTTGATTAAAAATTTTGCATTTCCATAGAGCTTTGTTTTGAAAAAACCAGCATTATGCCCAACAATAAGCGCAATTCATGCTTACTACTTTGCTGGATTAGGTATTGTAATAAGGTAATTCTAATAATTAATAACTGTATGGAAGTTATACCTAGGTTTCACAAAGGTAAGTTTTGAGCGTTTTTTTATAACCAGACCACCCTCAAAGCATCCTTCCTAATATTATAAATGCGAAAGTGTGTTTGTTTGTCCTTCAATCATGTCGCAACAGGGCTACGGATCGACGTGATTTTTGCATGGGTATAGTTGAGGACCTGGAGAGTGACATAGGCTACTTTTCATCCCGGAAAATGAAAGAGTTCCCGAGGGATTTTAACGCACTAATAACGCAAAACTAAATCCACGCAGACGAAGTCGCGGGCATCAGCTAGTAAACTATAAAATAAAAAGAAAGGTCGAGAGATTGGTTCATTCAATTAAAAATGCGTGTACCTAATTACCTATTAAATAGTACCTACATCGATAAAAAATTAATACATCCATGTGAACATATTTTACGTACATAAGTACTGGTCGGATTGAAAACCTTCCCTTTTTAACTGATGCTAAAGAAGATGTCTTATATGAGGTACACCTATTTATCGAGCAGAAAAGAGCACACCCATGACTGAGTATTTTTTTTAGAAAACTAGAATTAGCCCAAGAGCTTTTAGGTAGATTTGTATTTACCTGCGCTCTAGTAAGGCTGGGTACTTACGACTAACGAGTATATTGTATATCAATACTTTCCAAAAAGTTTTTTTTTCGATTGCAGGACTATCCTTGACTGCGATCTCACCTGATGGTAAGTGACGATGTAGTCTAAGATGGTAGCGGGCTCACTTGGAAGGGGTATGACATGCCATCGTGCCGGATCGCCGGCACGTCTTTGACGGTACAGTTTTTTCCAGCGATGGGTTGAAGTTCATTTTTAAAAGACTCAAAAAGAGAAGACTCTTAATTAGACGCGTATTTTTTGTGACAGTGTCAATTAAATGTAAACTAGAACAAACCCGCGAGCTTTCGCTTGTTAAGAATAATCGTTCCAAAGTTCTCGAATCTCTCTCCAAAAAGAAGACGAAGAGGATCTCGTTCCAAAGGGCGCATCCTGACGTTGCAATATTGCCGTATCGCGTGCGCACGCGCCTTTAATTTATGTAAAGCTGGTTCTACATCGCGGATTACACCGTTGCGGTTCGAGCTAACGAATTTATTCACTCGTTATGACTTAAACCATTTAATTGACGTTAATAACACTTTTCGTAGGTCAAAAACTAAGTTATGAGTATACTTAAACATATAAAATATAAGGAAGGAAAAGTACATAAATATTTTCAGCATTATAAAACACGATAACTATATTAGGTTATTCTTAAATTATACAATAACAATTAACAACACTACACTAAGTAGATACAGCGTAAAGTGAGCTTAAAACTAAATCACGTATTTATGTATCTTATGCTGTTTCTACACGTAGTATTCTGTGGCTGCGTCTATAATTATACTTTTTCTACTATATTTTGATAATAATTCAATTAGTGAATGCTCTTGTTATTTATTATGAAGTTATTCTTGTTTTTTATTATGAAGCTGAAGTGGTAGTAAGCGAAGCACATAGTTCGAAGAACCAATAGGCATTGCCAGTTGTTCTCACATGTGTGAAAACATTCGTATAATATCTTGGTAGGTACTATGCACGAAATAAGACCAGTCAAATTAGTTTAGATAAATAATGTTTAATTAGGTATATAGTAAGTGCCTTTAATTAACCTTTTAATTCACTTTTTGCAGAATTTATATTAAGTTTAGCTTACTCGGCATACGACAAATTGTAGCGAATGAGTTTGTTAGCGTTTAATTTATGTAAAGCTGTTTATACCACGATGTATTACCGTGTTGCGACTCGCGACTCGGATTAACACTTTTCCTGCTGCACATCAACGATCTTCCCCGGTATCTTGGGTACGCTGATGAAAGCACTGTTACGGACAGATACATGTCCAGCTCTCGAGCTAGTGCTACTGAGATCCATGAGCATAGAGAGGCCATGGTGAATCGCATTAACTTAACTCTGAAGGAGGTGTCCGATTGGGGCGACGCCAATTTAGTTAAGTTTAATGCTACCAAAACTCAAGCGTGTTTATTCACTGCCAAAAGGAGTCCCTTTACCTTGACTTTAACTTACGACAGTTTTCACCAACGTTCCCTAATTTTTACGGGCTACCTTATATAAGTTAGGTGACGCTTTCTGTCAGCTTCGTTTTCACGAATCTTTAGGGGGCACCTTAATGGAAAACTATTTTTAAGAATAGGAATTTCTAACTATGTAAAATAATTAAAATGATCGGACACAGAGAGAAATGGCAGCAGCCCAGTTTTAATCGAGACAAGTAAGTAATTGACAAGTGACAACGGTAATTGACAACTGACAAGTGACAGCTTATAAAATAAACTTCAATTATGTTGCGTTCAGTTTAACACACCTGCAGGTGGAAATTACTTTGCGTAAGGGATTGTATTTAGTGGCTACCTAAGTAAAGATACTCCTACTTAGGGTAGGATTTAGGTTTTGTTGGTGAAAATGGGCTGACTAACGAAGTTTTGGCTATTTGTTACTTAAGTTCAACTTAATTTATATGGCAAACTCCACTATGGAGGGTACAGCGTTTTCTATAGCGCCTATAGATTGTATAAAATCGATTCGAAATTGAAATCGATTGTACTTAGTTTCATTTATTTGTATGAAGCCCCTGGGCCATGGGGGTCGGAGGCTCTATCACTTTTACTAGAACTTTAAAAAAAGGATAATCGATTCCATTGGGGATCCAAGAGCTGACAGCTACCACACACATGCACTTGCAGCATACTAATCACGTAGTTAGAACCCCTGCATGAACTATAAGTATTTCTACCAAACCAGAAACCAAAGAAAGTGAAAATGACTATTTTATATAATTTGAAGTTTATTTTTTTTATTTATATTTATTAATTAAAACATCTAGAGTCCACAGGTGTTAGTACAAATGAACTTAAAATTATGTTAGTAATTTAAAGCCTAAAAGCCTAAAGGCCAAAGAAGCTTTGCTTTTTTCAAAATTTTTTGCGACATCTGAAAATTGACCAGGCAAGGCTGGGAATGGCAGAGTTTCAAATTTCGTCTACAACAGCCGCAATATACACATTAACTTTCCGTGTGACGGCTATCTTAACAACTATAACATCGAATTTGAAAATCTAATTATATCCAGACTGGACCGCTTTTATTATTCAAACATCTATTCGCGTCTCACGTCGTCTGCTCTACGAATACCATTGGCTTCCAAAGGACGCAAATGGACGCTGAAAACCCGTAGTGTTTTAAAATTTCGTATGATTTATTATAACCAGAATGACAACCGTAATAATATGCCCGATACAAGTAAGCTACATCATGTCATGACGCGCAGCTATTTTTTAATTAGTTTCATCCAATGGCATTAGTGTAACTTTTCAACTTTAAGTAACTTTAAGTTAAGAGGACTATTACATTTTGCATCCCTCTCTCTTGCATATTGTAATATTTTCAATGATTGTTGAATGACTATTATTATCTACGACAGTTAAATTACGAATTACCTAGATTTAGAGAAAAAGGGCGAAAACTATTATTAACTTTTATCACTCTTATTGTCTATCAAAACCTAAGTATATGATACTAAAAATATGTCTAAAATATCCGTAATTTAACTGTTGAAGATAATAATAGACCACATTTTGTCAAATATATATGAGATTTTAACAATCATTGAAAATATTAGAATGTACGAGAGAGAGAGGGTTGCGAAATGTAATATTAAGGACCTATTTCACCAAACAAAATAAGTCTTATCCGAGCGTAAATTTGATATTTTGACAGTATTTTTAATACATAAACTGTCAGAACGCCCAATTTATTCCTCGGATAAACGCCACTCGACGTTGCTGAAATCGGCACTTAATTCTCCAGTGAGTAAATCTCTCATTTAGAATGTACGTAAAAGGGTCGCAGAATTGTTCCATCACTTTTCCATCTATAATAATTTGACAGATTTACGCACAGTTCACTAAACTTAAAAATAAATAATAGTTTAAAAAAACTAAAAACACGCTTTTTATAGAAAACCAAACTAAAAAATAGAAAATAAATTTTAATAAATTTAAATTAAGAATAGGCTCCAAAAATTTCAATAAATATAAATTAATAATAGTGTAAATAAAAAAAATGTATTTTATTTTAAAAAAAGCGTGGGGTGCATGGTGTCAATAGTTATAAATATTTTATTGACAGATATGAGTAGAGTGATTATCATTTTGATAATATCTTAAAAAGCACCCCACGCTTTTTTTAAAATAAAATACATTTTATTAATTTATATTTATTGAAATTTTTGGACCCTATTCTTAATTTAAATTTATTAAAATTTATTTTCTATTTTTTAGTTTGGTTTTCTATAAAAAGCGTGTTTTTAGTTTTTTTAAACTATTATTTATTTTCTACTTTTTAGTTTGGTTTATTTTTAATAGCTTGTTTTTTTAATTTTTTTTTTTTTTCAAATTAGTGTATTGTCATCGGTCCTCGATAAATCTACAAAGTTTGAACGAAATCTGGCCGTTTAAAGTGGGTCAAAATCGCGCCCAAAGAAGTCGGTTACAAGTTACAAACATACAAGTGAAATCGCGCCCAAAGAAGTCGGTTACAAACATACAAGTTTTTTTTTTAATCAAATTAGTGTATTGTCATCGGTCCTCGATAAATCTACAAAGTTTGAACGAAATCTGGCCGTTTAAAGTGGGTCAAAATCGCGCCCAAAGAAGTCGGTTACAAGTTACATTGTTACAAACATACAAGTGAAGCTAATAAAAAGCGTATAAAAAGTAACAGTCATGCCTATGATATTTGCTGCAAATAATATGCTTACGCTTTGGGAACCGCTGATCGATTGTAGAGGTATTTTAGACCTCGCAGCGTACCCTATTGACGTAGAACTTAATTTTAAATTCAGAGTAGGGTTATACGAGTATGGGGTTGCAAAGGAAACTTCAAAGAATTCGCGTAATATAATATAATCGAAGCAATACGGAAGTTTGTGTGTGGAATACGAGGGTAGGTATTTCCCAATTTGTTACTCTGACAGTGACACTAAGCTTATTGTGATTCCAGATTTTTAACCGACTTCAAAAAAAGGAGGTGGTTATTAATTCGACGCGTATTTTTTTGTCGATGTTACTCCATTAACTCCGTCAAATCTGAACAGATTTCAATATATTTTTTTATTTGAAAGGAATTAGGTTTAAGTATCGTTTGGTTGGTCTTATTTAAATTTGGTTTAGATCTGATAATATCTTCGGTGATGGAGGACGAAAACTCCTCAATGAATAAGAGCAAATCGCTCGCGATCAGAGGATGTGTAGATTAATCCTATGTATTTACACTAAAAAGCTTAAAATAAATAAAATAAAATAAATATTAAAAAAAAAAAACGACTTCAAACGGTCGGTGCGGGTTCGATCCCGGACACGCACCTCTGACTTTTCACATGCTTTAACGGTGAAGTAAAATATAGTGAGAAAACCGGCATGTCTGGGAGTTCTAATATTCTCAAAGGTGTGTGAACTCTGTCAATTTGCACTGCAGGGCCAGAGTGGTGGACTATGGCTAATATTAACCCTTCTCTGAAAGAAGACCTGAAGATGATGATGATGATGATTTTTCTTGTGCTGCACTACTGCTGAGTTTTTGCCGGCTTTCTCTGCGGAATCTTCTTCAGCACGCCTAGCATGCACGCGCGAGAAAATTTTGTCTACGCCTTTTCTCGTATTATCTCTATCGAAACTAACATGGTTGCACACATGATTCATCTCGTTACGTCAAAAGTAGAGATAAAATTATTTTCTCTATTTTTCTCTACGAACTCTAACATGGCGACGTAAGTTTCTTGAACGATATTTCTCGTCATTTTTAAAGGTTTCACACATGGAAGTAGTAAATTCCCATGATTTCTGAATGAACGAAATCGGTGTTGCAACATTATATTATTATCGTATGGTGTTGTGAAACGGCTACACCGTGCACCGGTTTGTCTACGTCTACTGTCACGAGAAAGCCAAGTCTTGGACGAGAAATTAGTCACTCATAACTCATTGCGTGCAGCATGTTAGGGTAAACGAGAAATCAGTCTACGTCGACAATATCGCTCTCTCTCTTCGTGAGATATCACTTCGACGTGCATGCTGGGCCTGCTGGACTGAAAACTACTCTACTAGCACTTAATAAGAACAAAGCAATACTAAAATAGTTTGCATTTATTTAATGGTATTCATCTGTATCTAATGACTACGTAATATCAATTTTTAATTATAAAAAAAGGTAATCACTTCCTGCCTTACTGCTATTATACTATGGATCCAATACTAATTAATTATTATCTACCTACCATTCTTTTGCTAATACTTACTGCTTTTACAACGCTTGATTAAAAATTTTGCATTTCCATAGAGCTTTGTTTTGAAAAAACCAGCATTATGCCCAACAATAAGCGCAATTCATGCTTACTACTTTGCTGGATTAGGTATTGTAATAAGGTAATTCTAATAATTAATAACTGTATGGAAGTTATACCTAGGTTTCACAAAGGTAAGTTTTGAGCGTTTTTTTATAACCAGACCACCCTCAAAGCATCCTTCCTAATATTATAAATGCGAAAGTGTGTTTGTTTGTCCTTCAATCATGTCGCAACAGGGCTACGGATCGACGTGATTTTTGCATGGGTATAGTTGAGGACCTGGAGAGTGACATAGGCTACTTTTCATCCCGGAAAATGAAAGAGTTCCCGAGGGATTTTAACGCACTAATAACGCAAAACTAAATCCACGCAGACGAAGTCGCGGGCATCAGCTAGTAAACTATAAAATAAAAAGAAAGGTCGAGAGATTGGTTCATTCAATTAAAAATGCGTGTACCTAATTACCTATTAAATAGTACCTACATCGATAAAAAATTAATACATCCATGTGAACATATTTTACGTACATAAGTACTGGTCGGATTGAAAACCTTCCCTTTTTAACTGATGCTAAAGAAGATGTCTTATATGAGGTACACCTATTTATCGAGCAGAAAAGAGCACACCCATGACTGAGTATTTTTTTTAGAAAACTAGAATTAGCCCAAGAGCTTTTAGGTAGATTTGTATTTACCTGCGCTCTAGTAAGGCTGGGTACTTACGACTAACGAGTATATTGTATATCAATACTTTCCAAAAAGTTTTTTTTTCGATTGCAGGACTATCCTTGACTGCGATCTCACCTGATGGTAAGTGACGATGTAGTCTAAGATGGTAGCGGGCTCACTTGGAAGGGGTATGACATGCCATCGTGCCGGATCGCCGGCACGTCTTTGACGGTACAGTTTTTTCCAGCGATGGGTTGAAGTTCATTTTTAAAAGACTCAAAAAGAGAAGACTCTTAATTAGACGCGTATTTTTTGTGACAGTGTCAATTAAATGTAAACTAGAACAAACCCGCGAGCTTTCGCTTGTTAAGAATAATCGTTCCAAAGTTCTCGAATCTCTCTCCAAAAAGAAGACGAAGAGGATCTCGTTCCAAAGGGCGCATCCTGACGTTGCAATATTGCCGTATCGCGTGCGCACGCGCCTTTAATTTATGTAAAGCTGGTTCTACATCGCGGATTACACCGTTGCGGTTCGAGCTAACGAATTTATTCACTCGTTATGACTTAAACCATTTAATTGACGTTAATAACACTTTTCGTAGGTCAAAAACTAAGTTATGAGTATACTTAAACATATAAAATATAAGGAAGGAAAAGTACATAAATATTTTCAGCATTATAAAACACGATAACTATATTAGGTTATTCTTAAATTATACAATAACAATTAACAACACTACACTAAGTAGATACAGCGTAAAGTGAGCTTAAAACTAAATCACGTATTTATGTATCTTATGCTGTTTCTACACGTAGTATTCTGTGGCTGCGTCTATAATTATACTTTTTCTACTATATTTTGATAATAATTCAATTAGTGAATGCTCTTGTTATTTATTATGAAGTTATTCTTGTTTTTTATTATGAAGCTGAAGTGGTAGTAAGCGAAGCACATAGTTCGAAGAACCAATAGGCATTGCCAGTTGTTCTCACATGTGTGAAAACATTCGTATAATATCTTGGTAGGTACTATGCACGAAATAAGACCAGTCAAATTAGTTTAGATAAATAATGTTTAATTAGGTATATAGTAAGTGCCTTTAATTAACCTTTTAATTCACTTTTTGCAGAATTTATATTAAGTTTAGCTTACTCGGCATACGACAAATTGTAGCGAATGAGTTTGTTAGCGTTTAATTTATGTAAAGCTGTTTATACCACGATGTATTACCGTGTTGCGACTCGCGACTCGGATTAACACTTTTCCTGCTGCACATCAACGATCTTCCCCGGTATCTTGGGTACGCTGATGAAAGCACTGTTACGGACAGATACATGTCCAGCTCTCGAGCTAGTGCTACTGAGATCCATGAGCATAGAGAGGCCATGGTGAATCGCATTAACTTAACTCTGAAGGAGGTGTCCGATTGGGGCGACGCCAATTTAGTTAAGTTTAATGCTACCAAAACTCAAGCGTGTTTATTCACTGCCAAAAGGAGTCCCTTTACCTTGACTTTAACTTACGACAGTTTTCACCAACGTTCCCTAATTTTTACGGGCTACCTTATATAAGTTAGGTGACGCTTTCTGTCAGCTTCGTTTTCACGAATCTTTAGGGGGCACCTTAATGGAAAACTATTTTTAAGAATAGGAATTTCTAACTATGTAAAATAATTAAAATGATCGGACACAGAGAGAAATGGCAGCAGCCCAGTTTTAATCGAGACAAGTAAGTAATTGACAAGTGACAACGGTAATTGACAACTGACAAGTGACAGCTTATAAAATAAACTTCAATTATGTTGCGTTCAGTTTAACACACCTGCAGGTGGAAATTACTTTGCGTAAGGGATTGTATTTAGTGGCTACCTAAGTAAAGATACTCCTACTTAGGGTAGGATTTAGGTTTTGTTGGTGAAAATGGGCTGACTAACGAAGTTTTGGCTATTTGTTACTTAAGTTCAACTTAATTTATATGGCAAACTCCACTATGGAGGGTACAGCGTTTTCTATAGCGCCTATAGATTGTATAAAATCGATTCGAAATTGAAATCGATTGTACTTAGTTTCATTTATTTGTATGAAGCCCCTGGGCCATGGGGGTCGGAGGCTCTATCACTTTTACTAGAACTTTAAAAAAAGGATAATCGATTCCATTGGGGATCCAAGAGCTGACAGCTACCACACACATGCACTTGCAGCATACTAATCACGTAGTTAGAACCCCTGCATGAACTATAAGTATTTCTACCAAACCAGAAACCAAAGAAAGTGAAAATGACTATTTTATATAATTTGAAGTTTATTTTTTTTATTTATATTTATTAATTAAAACATCTAGAGTCCACAGGTGTTAGTACAAATGAACTTAAAATTATGTTAGTAATTTAAAGCCTAAAAGCCTAAAGGCCAAAGAAGCTTTGCTTTTTTCAAAATTTTTTGCGACATCTGAAAATTGACCAGGCAAGGCTGGGAATGGCAGAGTTTCAAATTTCGTCTACAACAGCCGCAATATACACATTAACTTTCCGTGTGACGGCTATCTTAACAACTATAACATCGAATTTGAAAATCTAATTATATCCAGACTGGACCGCTTTTATTATTCAAACATCTATTCGCGTCTCACGTCGTCTGCTCTACGAATACCATTGGCTTCCAAAGGACGCAAATGGACGCTGAAAACCCGTAGTGTTTTAAAATTTCGTATGATTTATTATAACCAGAATGACAACCGTAATAATATGCCCGATACAAGTAAGCTACATCATGTCATGACGCGCAGCTATTTTTTAATTAGTTTCATCCAATGGCATTAGTGTAACTTTTCAACTTTAAGTAACTTTAAGTTAAGAGGACTATTACATTTTGCATCCCTCTCTCTTGCATATTGTAATATTTTCAATGATTGTTGAATGACTATTATTATCTACGACAGTTAAATTACGAATTACCTAGATTTAGAGAAAAAGGGCGAAAACTATTATTAACTTTTATCACTCTTATTGTCTATCAAAACCTAAGTATATGATACTAAAAATATGTCTAAAATATCCGTAATTTAACTGTTGAAGATAATAATAGACCACATTTTGTCAAATATATATGAGATTTTAACAATCATTGAAAATATTAGAATGTACGAGAGAGAGAGGGTTGCGAAATGTAATATTAAGGACCTATTTCACCAAACAAAATAAGTCTTATCCGAGCGTAAATTTGATATTTTGACAGTATTTTTAATACATAAACTGTCAGAACGCCCAATTTATTCCTCGGATAAACGCCACTCGACGTTGCTGAAATCGGCACTTAATTCTCCAGTGAGTAAATCTCTCATTTAGAATGTACGTAAAAGGGTCGCAGAATTGTTCCATCACTTTTCCATCTATAATAATTTGACAGATTTACGCACAGTTCACTAAACTTAAAAATAAATAATAGTTTAAAAAAACTAAAAACACGCTTTTTATAGAAAACCAAACTAAAAAATAGAAAATAAATTTTAATAAATTTAAATTAAGAATAGGCTCCAAAAATTTCAATAAATATAAATTAATAATAGTGTAAATAAAAAAAATGTATTTTATTTTAAAAAAAGCGTGGGGTGCATGGTGTCAATAGTTATAAATATTTTATTGACAGATATGAGTAGAGTGATTATCATTTTGATAATATCTTAAAAAGCACCCCACGCTTTTTTTAAAATAAAATACATTTTATTAATTTATATTTATTGAAATTTTTGGACCCTATTCTTAATTTAAATTTATTAAAATTTATTTTCTATTTTTTAGTTTGGTTTTCTATAAAAAGCGTGTTTTTAGTTTTTTTTAACTATTATTTATTTTCTACTTTTTAGTTTGGTTTATTTTTAATAGCTTGTTTTTTTAATTTTATTTTTTTTTTCAAATTAGTGTATTGTCATCGGTCCTCGATAAATCTACAAAGTTTGAACGAAATCTGGCCGTTTAAAGTGGGTCAAAATCGCGCCCAAAGAAGTCGGTTACAAGTTACAAACATACAAGTGAAATCGCGCCCAAAGAAGTCGGTTACAAACATACAAGTTTTTTTTTTAATCAAATTAGTGTATTGTCATCGGTCCTCGATAAATCTACAAAGTTTGAACGAAATCTGGCCGTTTAAAGTGGGTCAAAATCGCGCCCAAAGAAGTCGGTTACAAGTTACAAACATACAAGTGAAATCGCGCCCAAAGAAGTCGGTTACAAACATACAAGTTTTTTTTTTAATCAAATTAGTGTATTGTCATCGGTCCTCGATAAATCTACAAAGTTTGAACGAAATCTGGCCGTTTAAAGTGGGTCAAAATCGCGCCCAAAGAAGTCGGTTACAAGTTACATTGTTACAAACATACAAGTGAAGCTAATAAAAAGCGTATAAAAAGTAACAGTCATGCCTATGATATTTGCTGCAAATAATATGCTTACGCTTTGGGAACCGCTGATCGATTGTAGAGGTATTTTAGACCTCGCAGCGTACCCTATTGACGTAGAACTTAATTTTAAATTCAGAGTAGGGTTATACGAGTATGGGGTTGCAAAGGAAACTTCAAAGAATTCGCGTAATATAATATAATCGAAGCAATACGGAAGTTTGTGTGTGGAATACGAGGGTAGGTATTTCCCAATTTGTTACTCTGACAGTGACACTAAGCTTATTGTGATTCCAGATTTTTAACCGACTTCAAAAAAAGGAGGTGGTTATTAATTCGACGCGTATTTTTTTGTCGATGTTACTCCATTAACTCCGTCAAATCTGAACAGATTTCAATATATTTTTTTATTTGAAAGGAATTAGGTTTAAGTATCGTTTGGTTGGTCTTATTTAAATTTGGTTTAGATCTGATAATATCTTCGGTGATGGAGGACGAAAACTCCTCAATGAATAAGAGCAAATCGCTCGCGATCAGAGGATGTGTAGATTAATCCTATGTATTTACACTAAAAAGCTTAAAATAAATAAAATAAAATAAATATTAAAAAAAAAAACGACTTCAAACGGTCGGTGCGGGTTCGATCCCGGACACGCACCTCTGACTTTTCACATGCTTTAACGGTGAAGTAAAATATAGTGAGAAAACCGGCATGTCTGGGAGTTCTAATATTCTCAAAGGTGTGTGAACTCTGTCAATTTGCACTGCAGGGCCAGAGTGGTGGACTATGGCTAATATTAACCCTTCTCTGAAAGAAGACCTGAGGATGATGATGATGATGATTTTTCTTGTGCTGCACTACTGCTGAGTTTTTGCCGGCTTTCTCTGCGGAATCTTCTTCAGCACGCCTAGCATGCACGCGCGAGAAAATTTTGTCTACGCCTTTTCTCGTATTATCTCTATCGAAACTAACATGGTTGCACACATGATTCATCTCGTTACGTCAAAAGTAGAGATAAAATTATTTTCTCTATTTTTCTCTACGAACTCTAACATGGCGACGTAAGTTTCTTGAACGATATTTCTCGTCATTTTTAAAGGTTTCACACATGGAAGTAGTAAATTCCCATGATTTCTGAATGAACGAAATCGGTGTTGCAACATTATATTATTATCGTATGGTGTTGTGAAACGGCTACACCGTGCACCGGTTTGTCTACGTCTACTGTCACGAGAAAGCCAAGTCTTGGACGAGAAATTAGTCACTCATAACTCATTGCGTGCAGCATGTTAGGGTAAACGAGAAATCAGTCTACGTCGACAATATCGCTCTCTCTCTTCGTGAGATATCACTTCGACGTGCATGCTGGGCCTGCTGGACTGAAAACTACTCTACTAGCACTTAATAAGAACAAAGCAATACTAAAATAGTTTGCATTTATTTAATGGTATTCATCTGTATCTAATGACTACGTAATATCAATTTTTAATTATAAAAAAAGGTAATCACTTCCTGCCTTACTGCTATTATACTATGGATCCAATACTAATTAATTATTATCTACCTACCATTCTTTTGCTAATACTTACTGCTTTTACAACGCTTGATTAAAAATTTTGCATTTCCATAGAGCTTTGTTTTGAAAAAACCAGCATTATGCCCAACAATAAGCGCAATTCATGCTTACTACTTTGCTGGATTAGGTATTGTAATAAGGTAATTCTAATAATTAATAACTGTATGGAAGTTATAACTAGGTTTCACAAAGGTAAGTTTTGAGCGTTTTTTTATAACCAGACCACCCTCAAAGCATCCTTCCTAATATTATAAATGCGAAAGTGTGTTTGTTTGTCCTTCAATCATGTCGCAACAGGGCTACGGATCGACGTGATTTTTGCATGGGTATAGTTGAGGACCTGGAGAGTGACATAGGCTACTTTTCATCCCGGAAAATGAAAGAGTTCCCGAGGGATTTTAACGCACTAATAACGCAAAACTAAATCCACGCAGACGAAGTCGCGGGCATCAGCTAGTAAACTATAAAATAAAAAGAAAGGTCGAGAGATTGGTTCATTCAATTAAAAATGCGTGTACCTAATTACCTATTAAATAGTACCTACATCGATAAAAAATTAATACATCCATGTGAACATATTTTACGTACATAAGTACTGGTCGGATTGAAAACCTTCCCTTTTTAACTGATGCTAAAGAAGATGTCTTATATGAGGTACACCTATTTATCGAGCAGAAAAGAGCACACCCATGACTGAGTATTTTTTTTAGAAAACTAGAATTAGCCCAAGAGCTTTTAGGTAGATTTGTATTTACCTGCGCTCTAGTAAGGCTGGGTACTTACGACTAACGAGTATATTCGACCGAGCGAAGCGAAGGTCTTTGAGTTAACTAGGGCGATTTGCACTTGTCCGTCCGTCCGTCCGTCCGTCCGTCCGTCTGTCAGAGCCTTATAACTTTTGAATTACTGAACGTAATTACTTCAAATTTAGATATAATATGTAAACCGATGGCCTCCAGCCGAAAATGGCTTAAAAAGTTATAAAAATCTTTATTTCAGGGGGGCTCTCATAGAAGCGAATGCGAAGTAAAAAAAAAAATATCGCGTTACATAAAATTGTTACGTATCATTTTAAAGATAATTTTGAACTGAGTACAAAAATAATTTTTTTTTAATTTTTCCCTTAAAATTGACGAAATGGGGGGCTTTCAAAGTGGCGATTTTATACGCTCGCTTGAAGACGCTCTCTAGAAAAATCCGCTATGGATTTTCAAACTGATTTTATGTTTTTAGGTCACTTATATCCTGTACTTGAACAACAAATACTAAAATTATATGAATATTATAAAGAAACGAGATTATTTAATTTTTAATGGGCGTCAGTAATTCATATAGCATCAACATAGCTTCACAATAATGCTAATAGATGGCGCAGTCAGTAACTATTCCCATGGAACTACGAGTTAAATTCAATGTTTGATAAATAATTCAATGTTTTCACTAACGTTCCCTAACCTTTACGGGCTACCTATAAGTTAGGTGATTGATGTTTTCTGTCAACTTATTTATCACGATCCTGTACGGGACACCTAAAAGGATATTGGGACGGATGTTAGGACTTAGGATTGTATTTAGGAGCTACCTACGTTAAGAGACTCCTACTTAGGGGATGATTTAGGTATGTTTGGTGAAAACGGGCATAATAATAATGTCAGTTTTGGTTATCATGTATCGATTGAATGAATAATCATGGGATACCGTTACCGCGAGGTCTCAGTTCGGGGCGAACCACTAGTGTATATCAATACTTTCCAAAAAGTTTTTTTTTCGATTGCAGGACTATCCTTGACTGCGATCTCACCTGATGGTAAGTGACGATGTAGTCTAAGATGGTAGCGGGCTCACTTGGAAGGGGTATGACATGCCATCGTGCCGGATCGCCGGCACGTCTTTGACGGTACAGTTTTTTCCAGCGATGGGTTGAAGTTCATTTTTAAAAGACTCAAAAAGAGAAGACTCTTAATTAGACGCGTATTTTTTGTGACAGTGTCAATTAAATGTAAACTAGAACAAACCCGCGAGCTTTCGCTTGTTAAGAATAACGATCTCGTTCCAAAGGGCGCATCCTGACGTTGCAATATTGCCGTATCGCGTGCGCACGCGCCTTTAATTTATGTAAAGCTGGTTCTACATCGCGGATTACACCGTTGCGGTTCGAGCTAACGAATTTATTCACTCGTTATGACTTAAACCATTTAATTGACGTTAATAACACTTTTCGTAGGTCAAAAACTAAGTTATGAGTATACTTAAACATATAAAATATAAGGAAGGAAAAGTACATAAATATTTTCAGCATTATAAAACACGATAACTATATTAGGTTATTCTTAAATTATACAATAACAATTAACAACACTACACTAAGTAGATACAGCGTAAAGTGAGCTTAAAACTAAATCACGTATTTATGTATCTTATGCTGTTTCTACACGTAGTATTCTGTGGCTGCGTCTATAATTATACTTTTTCTACTATATTTTGATAATAATTCAATTAGTGAATGCTCTTGTTATTTATTATGAAGTTATTCTTGTTTTTTATTATGAAGCTGAAGTGGTAGTAAGCGAAGCACATAGTTCGAAGAACCAATAGGCATTGCCAGTTGTTCTCACATGTGTGAAAACATTCGTATAATATCTTGGTAGGTACTATGCACGAAATAAGACCAGTCAAATTAGTTTAGATAAATAATGTTTAATTAGGTATATAGTAAGTGCCTTTAATTAACCTTTTAATTCACTTTTTGCAGAATTTATATTAAGTTTAGCTTACTCGGCATACGACAAATTGTAGCGAATGAGTTTGTTAGCGTTTAATTTATGTAAAGCTGTTTATACCACGATGTATTACCGTGTTGCGACTCGCGACTCGGATTAACACTTTTCCTGCTGCACATCAACGATCTTCCCCGGTATCTTGGGTACGCTGATGACAGCACTGTTACGGACAGATACATGTCCAGCTCTCGAGCTAGTGCTACTGAGATCCATGAGCATAGAGAGGCCATGGTGAATCGCATTAACTTAACTCTGAAGGAGGTGTCCGATTGGGGCGACGCCAATTTAGTTAAGTTTAATGCTACCAAAACTCAAGCGTGTTTATTCACTGCCAAAAGGAGTCCCTTTACCTTGACTCCAACTTTCCAAAGTGTGTCCATACCGATTAGTGACCATATTGAGCTCCTGGGCATAGACATCTCGCCCAACCTTAATTTCGGGAAATGCATCGAGTCAAAGGCAAAAACAGCAGCCAAAAATCTTGGTATCCTGAACAAAGTGAAGCGGTGCTTCACGCCTGAGCAGCGCCTGACTCTCTATCAGGCTCAGGTGCTCAGACGGCTCTGCCAAGTACCAACTCGATGCATTAGACTCGGTAGATCGCCGTGCCCGCCGAATTATAGGTGATCAGTCACTAACGCAGGCAAAAATGCTCAGTCTGCAGCACCGTCGCAATGTTGCCTGTCTATCGGTCTTCTATCGGATTTTCTTTGGAGAGTGCGCTCAAGAACTTCACAACCTTGTGCCCCCTTCACCGTTTTACCACAGAACTTCGAGAAACCGTGAGCGTTGGCATCCTTACGTGGTTGAAATCCAACCTGCTCGCACAAAACGCTTCAGTTCAACGTTTCTGAATCGAACCGCTAAGGTGTGGAACTCACTTCCAACATCTGTGTTTCCGGCCACGTATAACCTCAGTACCTTCAAGGCAAGAGTGAATAGGCATTTTCTAGGCAAGCGCGCTCCAACCTAGACCTCATCAGTGCTGTCCAGCATTGATTGTTGTCAAGCGCAAGCCTATCCCGCAATAAAAAAAAATATATTTTTACATATTTATTTATTTGGCGGTATGACTTTGATGGTAGAGTGGTAATTAGCCACGGCCAAAGCCTCACACAAGACCAGACCAGGGCCTATACTAAAAGTTTTAAGAAGTCATATTATAACTTTTATGTGATAACTTTAACCATCTTTTCAGAAATTATAAATTTCTAAATTCTCCTCGCCGGGAATCGAATCCCGGATTTCCCACTTTAAGACCACCCCTTTAAGTCACTTTAAGACCTCACGAAATTAGGCTGGCGAATTTTAATTCCGAGAAATCATGGAGCTTCTACGGTTTTTTTTTTAAATCTAAATCCATACGTAAGTTTGATGTTGCGGGCATCAGCTAGTCAGCACTTATGTAAAATGTAAAATATTTTATTTGTACCAACCAAGCATATATAAGTATATTTTTTTAATACTCAGGTAAAAGTATGAAAAACACCTAACACATAGTGTTACCTAACACGGTCATCGTTCCAGATACGTAATGTAAAAAACACTTCTCCGATTTCACAGGAAATTATTGGAAATGTAAAAACATTAATTGCAAAAATGTAAGTACATATAAAGAATCAGCGAATTCCTTTCAAGTATTGTTTTCCGTTAAAACTGCGAAATTGTAATAATATGTGAAACGATTAAATAATTTGATTATAGCCTAATTAAATTGTTGCTAGCCGACATTTGTATTGAGTCCGTAGTTGATTGAGAAAATAATTGACAGTTAGCAATAATATAGGAAAAATCATAAGTACTAACCTAATACTACGTTTATAGGTAAAATACGTAGTAATAATCACGTTTTAGTTTTTGAACTACGTTTTATTTTATTTGTGGGCACCTGAATGCATCATCATCATCAGCAACTCATCAACGGTTAACTACTGAGCTTCTCTCAGAGAAGCCTATAGGCACTGAATAAGTATAGGCCTTAGTCCACCACTTTGGCCCAATGCAAATATGCTGACTTCACACACCTTTGAGAAAATTATGGTGAACTCTCACCATTTCCTCACCATGTTTTCCGTCACCGTTGAAGCATAAGATATTTAAATTATAACGTACATAACTCCGAAAATTCAGAGGTTTAAGTTACACATTTGACCATTTTTGATTCTGAGCTACATTTCTAAGGCAGCTGTGTTTTAGGTATATCTTTATACTTTTTGCCATATCAATCTCTTATTTCTTTTTAATTAACAACTAGCTTAAACTCCCGTGGGCCATGACTTGGTCCGCGTGGACTTAGTTTAAAAATCTCATCAGAACCCTCTGTTTTTCCAGATAAAAGATAGCCTAGGTCACTTTCCAAGTCCTAAACTTTATCCATGCAAAAAATCACGTCGATCCGTTGCGCCGTTGCTGCTTGATTGAAGGACAAACCAACAAAACTACCAACAAACAAACAAACACAGTCGCATTAACTGGTATTACTCGCATATATTCGCATACACTCGTAAGGATTTGGAATGCCACATGGGGTAAAGGTAGCGGCACGAAAGTCTAGCGGTGACCGTTATTGCGCAGAAGTCGAAAATAAGGTATCATGGCGCTGATTGGCTCTCCAGTCGCATTCCGGTCGTTGTCATTGGTTGCGCGACAGTACTCCATGCGCAGCTATTTTGTTCAGCGCATGGAATTATTATGTACTACGTACAACTAGTACATAATAATTCCATGGTTCAGCGCTAGACTTTCGTGCCGCGACCTATACCTTGCTTGCCGCGACGGCGCCAGCTCTTAAAGTCAACGAGCCACGAAAGAGTTTGTAAAGCCACCCAGCAAAGCAATCAGTGCTGTATTAATACACCGTGACCGCGCCTTCATTAAGATTATGGCTGCAGATACATAATTTCATACACCACAAAGTTAAGTGCATACTGCATTCTTCTTTCTAGCATGTATGATTCGCACGAAATCAGCATGAACTATGACATCAATTGCGACACAAATGTATGACACAATGCTCGAAGCATAAGCAGTGATAGCCTAGTGACTAGGACTGTGGTCTCCTACTCGGGGAGTTGCAGGTTCGATCCCGGGTACGCAACTCCGACTTTTCGGAGTCAAGTGCGTTTAAGCAGTTAAATATCACTTGCTTCAACGGTGAAGGAAAACATCTTGAGGAAACCTGCACACCTGAGAGTTCTTCATAATGTTCTTGAAGGTGTGTGAAGTCCGCCAATTCGCATTGGGCCAGCGTGGTGGACTATGGCCTATAACCCTTCTCTGAGAGGAGACCTGCGCTCAGTAGTAATGCGTTGATGCGTTGCTAATGATGATGAATAATGCTTTATTCACACATATAGGATGGTTACCTAAACGTTGTGTTCCAATAAATGTCGTAAGCTCTTGTATGATTCGAGATTATTCTGTACTGGTGTGCTGGGTAACTCTGCACAAGACAGAGATTTATGTCAGGATATACTTGTGTCTCTCTCAATTCTGAGCCGAATCTGAGCATACTCTATAGATCTCGGTCTAAGTCTGAAATCTATAGCTATGCACTCTCATACCCAGAACACAGCTAACTCTCTACTCCACAGCTAAGAGTTAAAACGAGACGTATTTGAATCTTGTTTTAACTCTGACAAATCCGAGCCAAGTCAGAACCTTAGGATTAAAGTACTTAGGTACTTTCTTTCATATGTACTGTAAATTGTGTACTAAAGTCGTTAAATCAAGTAATTTAAACGCATGTACCTAACTAATAGGAAGAAATATTTCAACGAGTCAGCATTATCAGGCCTCGCCGCTAACGACTTCGCGAGCTGGTTCATCAAACCTTCGAGATGAACCTATCAGCATATTCTAGTATCAGTACGTGCCTGGAATCGCTCCCATTGTTCCTGACGAGTTCCTGCTAAGATGACGTAACCACTAGAAGGGCTCGTGTGACGCCTTGAGTTTAGGGCTGACATGTTTGCTTTTAAATAAAAAAAACTTGAGAGGTATCAAGGGACACGCAGATGGAACGTAGTTCCTTTCGATTAATTAATTTGGCATTGTGTTCGGTATTTTCGCGTAATTTTTTTTTATTATTTATTATTTATAATAGAAAATTCAGTCTGTTGAGCTGGGATTCGAACCATCGACTTTTAACTGTTAGGCGACTGCAGAAGCCACAAGGCTACGGAGACCCATTATTGTACCGCGAAAATACCGAACACAATTCACATTCAAAAAAGTGTCGGTTTCAAAAAAGTGTCGATCCGTCTAGCCCCTTCCGAGTTCCGCTCCGCGCGATAAGGAACTACGTTCCAAAACTGGGAATATTATTTATGTGCTAGCTTTTGCCCGCGACTTCATCCGCGTGGAGCTACTTTTAAAAATCCGGCGGGAGCCCTCTGTTTTTTCGGAATAAAAGGTAGCCTCTCCAAGACCTCAACTATACCCATGAAAAATCACGTTACTTTGTTGCTGCGCGATTTAAGCAGCAAACAAACGCACTTTCACATAATTTATAGTATTAGTAAGTAAGATAAGAATGTAACTTAAAGAAAAAACTCTGAAGGGCATGTAGGCATGTAGTGACAATCGTAGTTTTACCGTAGACAATAGTCGAAAGTTTAATATGACGTTCCCAGTCTTTTCCAAGGCAATCAGTCTTTTTTAGGGTTCCGTAGTAAACAAGGAACACTTATAGTTTCGCCATGTCCGTCCGTCTGTCTGTCTGTCTGTGTGTCCGCGGTTTAGCTCAGAGACTATTGGTACTAGAAATCTGTAATTTGACAAGGGTATTAAATATCAATCACGCCGACAAAGTGGTGAAATAAAATTGTGAAAAAAAATTTTTTTTAGGGTATACCTCCCCTACATGTAAAGAAGGGATGAATTTTTTTTTCTCGTCTATCCCATAGTGTGGGGTGTCGTTGAATAGGTCTTTTATGATATTTTAAAGTGCTAAATTTTATTAGAGTCAAGTGTCCCCCCCCTCTGCCAGCTAAATGGTTGTATATAGGATACAAGAAAAAATTCACAGCAGTAGTATATATAATGAATTTTAAAGGAAAACTATCACGGCTAAGTAGGGTTCATTAGTTATGGAGTTATATCTGTTTTTTCTATGTTAGGTATTACACGTAGTGTAAGTTGCATATTTTGTAGAATATTATAGTACTTAAACCATGGAACTCAAAATTTATTCAATATTCATAAATAAAATAAAACAAAAGCACTATCCTAGGTCAGCAATAATATTTGAGACTTTCAACTACGGAACCCTACACTGCGCGTGGCCCGACACGCACTTGGCCGGTTTTATTTATATAGAATATTAACCATGTTGATCACAATATTCCCCTTTCCTCCCCAACTAAGCGTAAAGCTTGTCTTAGGGGAAGGCAAGACAATATTGCAGCAAAACTGACACAACTCAAGTGCAAAAAAACCAAAATAACAACTTTCTAGCAGCCCTGTTAGACAGGAAGGCGCATCATTTAAAAATGGCGCTAGCGTCTGGCCTGCGTCTGCGCACCTCATATTCGATGCACATCCCGACTCCCGCCTTTCCGCCGCATGTCAACAAACTGCTCTTTGGTCGTTGCTGGTATGCGGAGTGCAACGTCCTATTGTGCCTTAGGAGTGTTCTTATACTTGTAGGATAGGGTAATAGTTCTTGTCGGGAGCTTTTAAAAGCGGTAAGCTTTTTATTTAAGACAACAACTTGAAGTAAGTATATTGAAGTACTGATATTTGAAGTCGTCTGAGCTAAAGTGGCTTAACTGATTAAGAGACAACGACAGGATAAATTTTTTTCATACAAAAATAAATGTATAGTTTAATATTATTTAATTTAATATGAAGAAAAAAAAAGTTTTTTTAGGGATTTTAAAAAGTCGTGGAACAAAAGTTATTTACTTTGATGCATAGAAGTTGCCTGTAGAAGGTTGTTTACATTTTAAAATTAACCCTGTATAATTACATTTTTATTTGTTGAAGCAACAAGATGGATCGAAGATATAAAGCTAAACATTTAATAAAGCTAGGATATAAGTAATGATTTGGAGGGGAGAGTAGAATATTGGTAAAAAAACAGGTAAAACAAAGTAGTGGGATGTGGCTGGATGATGAAGACTGGGAATCAAGTGTGATCTTTGGGAAATGCTAATATCCAGTAGTACACGTCCAAAGGCTACTGAAAATGAGGATGTAACTGAAGCAAAGCCGATTAGAATAGAACAGAAATATTTTCCATTTAAATATACTTTTATAAGTGCTTTCGCGTCTATGAATAATATACTTAATGAATCTACCACTGGTTCGTAATGGTACTTACAATTCAATACGTTAAGATGGGCAAACAGAAAGTATATTATATAAAAACCCGCCGGTAAATAAAATCAAATCGTCAAATATCAATCTTTTGGTAGAGCTGATCATAAATAAAAATTGCCACTAACTCGTTGTCTATTTGTGGACTATCTTGCAACCATTGCAAAAAGAGAAGCCTAGAACGAATATCCATCGTAAACATTTCTGCAAGGGAGACGCTCGGACCCTAGGCCTTTTGGCGCGATCTCGATTCTTGATTGGCAATTAGAGAATTATCTTTACTTAATTGGCTCGGTTACCGGCAAAGCCGTAGTGGCATGCGATTTATTGTTCCGGTACAATGCCGTATAGAATCCAATTAAGGTTGTAATGTAGAGTAGGAAAGGGTTTAAATGATTGCCATAACTCTTTCAGGTTAGCGCGTTCCATCTTTGCATCGTCACATACCGGCACGCGAGTCCGTGGCCAAGCGTAAATCTTTCGATCCACATCAACGTCATTGCGAAAGTATGTCTGTCTGTCAGTGCGCTACCTGATTATATGTACCTACATATACCTACCTACCTAGAGAATACTTAGGCATGCAGGTTTCCTCACGATGTTTTTCTTCACCGTTGAATTTCCTAATTGAAGTGGTACTTATATTTCTTATTTTACTTCAATGGTGAAGGAAATTCAACGGTGAAGAAAAACATCGTGAGGAAACCTGCATGCCTAAGTATTCTCTTTCACTACACCATTCTCTTTTTTTACGCCCTTAGCATCCTTTTCTGTCTTCTTTTTTCTTCTTCTTCCTTTCTCAATGTATTCTACAACTTTCCCGCACTTTTAAACTAGATAGATGGAAGATCTCAATAGAGTCAAAAAAACAAATTATAGTAAAATCTATTATATGAAGGCAATCTGCGGCTCTTATGAGCCTATCGCCTGTTCGGAAAGCAGATTTTGCTGAAAACTCAGCAGTTGCTTTTTTCAAATCAAAATTCGCAGTTAATGGGTAAAATCCCGGGTAACTACTGAAATTCGCGAGCTTATAGTAGGTAAGTGCAGAATATCTACATATCAATTTCATGGTCAAATCAAATCAAATCAAATTTATTTATTCTCCAATTTACATACTTCAAGATTAGATCTATTACATAGACATATAAGGTGACAATAGTAATACGACGTATTAGTACTGAGATCAACGGTAGCTGCCCTTTCTAGATTTTTTACGATCTGTGTTAAGGGCAGCTAGCCCTCTCCCTCGTTCACAGATTTCGTTACTAGTAATTAGTTCGTTTTTTTTAAAAGTATATAACAATCCAAAAATTATACATAATTTGAGCGTGCGTGTGTGTGTGTGTGTATGTGTGTGTGTGTTTGTGTGTGTGTGTGTTTGTGTGTGTGTGTGTGTGTGTGTGTGTGTGTGCGTGCGTGTGTGTGTGTGTGTGCGTGCGTGCTCATTAGAAGTGTTTAAATGCTTGTATTAGTGACTAATGCATTAATAGGGTTATGTTAATTTAATTTTGAATTTTTAAGAATCCCTCTATTTCGTCATATGTTTTGTCCATAAGAAATGAAGTAACTTTTTGTTTGCACTGGGTATATGGCGGAAATTAATACTCAGGATATAAATTTTATTGGTTCTACAATAATACATAATACATTATTGGAACGAAGTTCCTTATCGCGCGTTGCGAAAGGGGGCTAGACGGAAATTAAGACCAAAAGTTGTAACGACACTTTCGACACTTTTTGATGGCCTAAAAAATATCTTATATAACAATTTCAACAAATTGTGCATCGCTCCCGTGGCTCAATTGGCCCGCGCGCGGCCGCCAACCGAAAGACTGGTGGTTCGAGCCCACCCGGGGGCGCGCAATCCTATTTTCATTTTTAATTTTATAATTTTTTTTTTAATTTTAATATTTTATAAAATCGATATTTAGGCTTCCCTGGGGTCATTTTGATTTTTATCGATAAAAAAATCATGATAAAAAATGTATGTACTACCCGAATAATTATTTTCTTTATACCTCGAATAGAACTTGAAATTAATATTTTTATAATTTAATATAAATTATAATAACTTCGTTCCTATCTGGTGTCCCACGACACCACACGACTTTTTTATTTCAAGGCTTGGGCGAGGTCGAGACAGGTTCAATCTGAAAGGTTGCCCATGTTTGTTTGTATGTTAGCACTTTTTAGGGCCTTGGTTCGACGTTACGAGATGATTCGAACATTCTGTCAGTTACCTTGTGATTTGATCGAGATATATTTGTTTTTGTGCTTAAACTATAGTAAAATAAATATTGTTCTGTTTGTCAGGAGATTCCCTAAAGCGTCATAGGTTTAGTTTAGAGGGACGCCTTAGTATCGGATACTTAGATCCTCAGAATACAGATTCTGAGCTTAGATCATAAACAAATATTCAACGTCGAGTGTCGTTTATCCAAGGGACAAACTGGGCATTCTGACAGTTGTTGTATTGAAAACTCTGTCAAAATATCTGAGGGCACGGCAGTGCCCCCGCCAAGTCGAGCAAAAAAGCGGCTCGGCCGTACCATCCTTTTCTCGAAGCAGTTAACGCTCGAATAAGACTTATTTTACGTTGTTGAAGTCGTCAACCATATGTACCCAAGCAAAATACCACGTCCATCTATTGCAGTTTACTGTGTGACAAAACAAACAAACACACTTTCTTCACATTCGCATTTACAATATAAGTAATAGGATGCAAGGATAGAAATAAATCTGGGTCTTCAAAAATTGTGATGACAATGAGTTCATCATACTTTTTAAACCTTGCCACCTCTGACCATAACCCATTGAGCAACGCCGAGAGTATGTCACCAATTCACTTGGGGCCGTGCGACCGCCGCATGGGAATCACTGAACTATTGTTTTTGCGCACATTATAAACATAATGATTTACGTTCATAAGGAAAATCGCCGTTTAAGGGTGGTGTAGACATCGTCGTTTGTATACATTTTATCGCCTTTCACTTTTGACGAAATTCTTTTGTCTTCTCCCATATTTCCAGTACTTTGAGTATTAAATTGGCTTAATACTCAAAGTTCCAGTATTATACGTGCAAGTTTAGGGTGGAATCACATTTACAGCATCGGTTCGCATTTTATCTATTGAAAATTTCTATTTTGTTTGAAGTCGTGTACGCATCCTTCTCGTTTTCGCATCGATTCGGCTTTCGAATTTTTTGTATCTAAAATGCGTATAGTTCTTGCAATTCACGAGGGCGACTGACTTATGGTTGTGTGTGTGTCGTATCTGTATAAGTGTGAGCGAGCGCAATGCTCGCACCTGCCCGCTCCCACCTAGGCTTTGACAGGCATGCACACTTATGCAATGTGCATGTATGTAGGTATACGAAGTAACCACGAGTAAAGACTAAAGCTCACTCGCCTTCGTAGCACTAAAGCACTCGATTTTACATCCTAAAGCATGCTTATACAATACGTCGCGTATGGGAAACGAAGCTAGCATGCGTACGATACGTATAGGTATGTGACCGAACCGAACCGAACCTGCACTCCTTTCCAGGTTAAGGTTGATTATACGGGTCTGCCCGCGAAATTCAAATTTAATTTGGTTTTTCGCAATTTGTAAACTAATACGACAAAGTAGGCTTATGGCATTCTAATTGCGCCAGTGGTATTATCATCTTCACAGGTTTATATAAAAATCTTTACTTGAAAGTGTCCAGCTTAAGAAATTAGTCAGAATATCGGCTAATTTGTGAGTAACTCACGTCCAACTCGATATTTTGATTAATTTTTGACAAATTGCGAAAAACCAAATTAAATTTTAATTTCGCGGGCAGACCCGTATAATCCACCTTAACCCGCTATCATCTCAGACTGTATCGTCTACGGTTTTACGGCATAGTGCACCACGCTGGCCCAATGCAATTTGGCAGACTTCACAAACCGTCGAGAACATTATGGAGAACTCTCAGGTGTTTAATGTAAATCGAATTTAAATTAAAAAATTAAGAAGCACATATAATAATAATTTATATTATATATAAAAATTAATTACAAACATAGTATTTACTAGAGCCCAAAGGGATAGAAAGAAATAACAATTAATTTCTAGTGTACAATAGGTTTCGCAGTATTATTTTTGCTACGGCTCTATTTGTTTGCGCCTTAACAGTCCTTTGTTTCAGCTATTGGAGGAAAACAATAGATTGTGGATGAATGTATGGCAAAAGTATTATATCCGTTTGTTAAGGTTCATATAACTTTTTGAATAAGACTAGTCAAGGTTATTAGATATAGACATTGATGTGCCGATTTCACTAACGTCGAGTGACGTTTAACCGAGTAATAAATTGGGCGTTCTGACAGTTGTACTATTAAAAATCTGCCAATATATCAAATAAAAGTGTCATGGAAGCAATCGGCTTTGCATTTAGCTGCCCGCAATATAGTATAAAGTGTCATAATTTGATACATTTTTTATTATTTAGCTACGAATTTCAACATAATATTTTCTTCTTCGAGTGACGTTTAACCCAGGAATAAATAACGCTCAAGTGACGCTCGAAGAAGACTTATTTTACGTTGGTGAAATCGGTCCTTAGTCAATTCGCTCTTAACGTAGCGGGCTTGGTCATCACTTAAGTGTTTCGACATTTGTATTGAAAAAAGGATACTCAAAGAAATCAAAATTCTTTCAAAAAATCCGCCAAACCCGAAAAAACCTGTATGGCAAAACGCGCCACTTGCGAAAGTGATGAATTTGTGCATTGTTGATTCAACATCTTCTCAGGATGATCTGGTGTCAAAGCGAAACGTACGAGTGTATTTTGAAGATTTTGTGTGGTATTGCTTTGTTGCTGCGTTTCTTCTAAGCCTGGAGGAGCGGTAGTATCAAACGCGAGCGTTGCCTTTTCCTGAATACAGTTTTTTTTTAAAGAATATCAGCCAAGTTGAAGTTGACTAATATTCTCCTCTCCCCTCCAAATAAGCGGAAAGCTTGTGTTAGTTGTGGGTACGACAATAGTGCAACGGGTGGGATTCGAACCTGCGACTTTTCAGTTTTCAGTCCGCACCTTTAACCGTTGGGCTTTTGAGGCTTTTAAAATTTGAAAGAAGGCAAAGAAACGCCTGCTTCTATTCAATAAAAGAGCAATAGCTTTCTATTGCTTCTTATTGCTTTATCCCTATCTATGTACTATAGATATATAGTCGGATGAAAATATAGTTTATGCAGGGTGTTAGGGACATTTGGTTCATATTTGGTTGCAACCTGTTTTGTGTACCTTTTCAATAAATAAATAAATAAACATGTTTACGAAAACTGAAACCTGTATAATGTGTTGAAAGAACAATATAGTATTAATAGCTCTGCCACTTGTGATGGAAAATTTCTTAGCACAACGAAAGACTTGGCGCCATCGAATAATCGGCTAGGGCTATCCATTTAAAAAAACTAAGTAGGTAGATTATGCAGCACTAAAATCAGACGGTTTTGCAGGTAGTCTCGCTCTGAAAATAGCATTTTCTCAGGCACAATCACGTGATCCTGACAAGTGCACTCTTAAATAAATAAATAGACATTTTCTAGCCAGCGCGCTTTATCTTAGGCTAAATCTTCATTTATCATATCATCACAGTCAGGCTCAAAATTCTAATGCAATAAATAGGCAGAATATGCCTACTTTTGAACTTTATTAATTCATCACATTGCGTTTCTTTTAACAAGCTTATATTTAGCTTGACCAGTTTAATTATGTATTTGTTTGTTTGGGTCAAATCTTGCAAGATGAATTAGACCCACTTCCCGGTTTCTGATCGAGCTGAAATTTTGCATTTATCTGTAAATCGGATGACAATGCAATATTATTGTGACATGGAGCTGATCTGATGATGGAGACGGAAGATGGCTATCGGAACTCTGTAATAAAACGACGTAACCCCATCGAGTTTAGGCTCGTTTGATTCGTTTAAACAAGTACTCTGATCCTAGATGATATCCAGCGTCTAATGATGTAGCTACTAAAAGCTTGCATTTAAAAATAAAAATTTTAATTTACACTTTTTTAGTTTTTACTCGATGACGACGACGCGCGCTCAATCAAATAAACAGACAAACGTTTTAGTTTTAAAATAGATGGTAGAAATTTATCCCTAGGCAAAAAAACATGGTGGCAACTGGCAACCCTGAAACTTCGCGAGTATTTGCAAAATGAGTCAATAATAAATAATAATTGTAGAAACTTCAAACACAGCATTTAATTAAATTCGTCGATGTTTAAGTAAAGTATGTAAGTAATAAGTATATGTACAGTGTAGGTACCTGAAGTAGCGAATACTGTAAGGTCAACATTGACGCTCTGAATTGAACACATCTACATTATATTGTAATAGGTTCGCGAAATCATCAAATTCCAAATAAAATGTATATTATGTATGTAGGTAATATTGTAAATTAAGCATTGCAAAAGTATAACTAGTCGAATAATTAAAACTAAGGTTAGTAACAATTTAATAATATACATTCTTTAACAACCGATAGACGTCCGCTGCTGGAATAGAATAGAATAGAAATGTTTTCTATTCAAATAAACTTTTTTACAAGTGCTTTTGAATCGTCGATGAGTCTACCACTGGTTCGGAACGCCCTTCCTGCCGAGAAGAACCAGTAAGAAACTCGGCGGTTGCTCTTTTCAAAACAAGTTAACAATGCAATAGATACTATATGCTATGTATGCAGTGTTTCCACAATGAGGGGAAGAAAGCATACCTATAATAATTATAATTCTATTATTTCAAAAATCTTTGAAAAGATTATACACAATCGATTAGAAATATACCTCAACTCTAACAGTATTATATCACATAATCAATATGGCTTCCGAAAAAAATCAAATACTCTCTCTGCTACAATAGATCTTATAACTAAACTTAAAATAAATATCGATCAAAAGAAAATAGCTTTAGGGATATTCATAGATTTGAAAAAGGTGTTTGACACTGTAAGTCATGAAATACTTCTACTAGAAAAACTTGCAAATATAGGAGTAACGGGCTACGCATACAGCATGCTCAAATCATATTTATCAAACCGTAGTCAGATAGTGAAAATTGGAGAGTATAGGAGTAAACCGAAACCTGTCACATTTGGCGTTCCTCAGGGATCAATACTGGGCCCTGTGTTATTCCTGATCTATATTAATAGCATAAATGAAATAGGTTTAAAAGGAAACGTAACTCTGTACGCTGATGACACATGTATATTTTATTATGACAAGTCAATACACAAAATTATCACAGATGCACAAAATGACTTGATCATACTTAATAAATGGTTTCAATATAATCTTCTTACTATAAATACCGCAAAAACAAATTATATTATATTTAAAGCTAAAAATAAACAAATTCCAAACTATGAACCTCTTAAGATAAATGATGAAGAAATAAATAGGACTGATAAGGAAAAATATTTAGGCCTCACTCTTGACTGTTACTTGACTTGGAAACCACATATTGAAAAAGTTAAAAACAAGCTTGCCTCTCTCACTGGACTCTTACGAAGTATAACTCGATGTCTTCCACAAAAAGTACGTTACCTTATTTATAACGCACTTGTTAAACCTCATATTGATTATTTGGTGGAGATCTGGGGCTCAGCTGCAAAAACCAATCTAAACTTAATGCAAAGAGCCCAGAATAAATTGATAAAGGCACTATTTAACTATCATTACCTAACGCCCACCGAAATACTTTACAAAAAAACCAAATTATTAAATATTACGCAAATATACATATATAATACTTGCCTATTAATAAGAAAAATTTTATCGAAAAATATAAATACACAAATAATTTTCACAAAAAAAGTGCAAGTGCAAAAAATGGTTTTAAGAAATGCAAATAATCTAATATGTCGAGCACCAAGAACTAAATACGGTAAGAAAAATATTTTGTTCGAAGGCGTGCAATTATATAATAAGCTCCCCAGTGACATAAAAAACACACAATCTTTACAAACCTATAAAAAACTTTTAAAACATTATATACTGAACAATTATTCTGGAACCAAACTATAAATCAAATTAACAAAAATAACTTTAACATATAAAATAATAATATCATACTACAACACTACCACCAATAAAGTTATATTTATATATAATATTTTTATAGAAATATAAGTAATACATTTATATACGCTATGAAAATAAAGTATATATTATAAACATATTTAAGTATACATAAATGAATACCATACTTACTTACTACTTACCCTGAAGTGCCAAGCCGTATCTAGTCGCTTAGAATCTATGTTATGTCCGCGCCATCCGCGCAATCGACCGTTTATTTCTACCCACTTTGTTTTATATAAAAATCGCAGTAACTTTAAGAATAAGATACCTACCGATTGTTAATAAGTTTCTCATGTAAGTGAATTTGTTGTGATTCTTAATGAGAAATAAAGTTCTTTAACCGTATAATTCAACACATGTTAGGACGGGCAGACAGAAAGTATTCCCCGATGGCCCCATTCCCGCCGGTGGAACCCGTTCACGAGCATGACGCATGACCCAGCCATTGCTTCGCTCAACCATATTTGAGGGAAGGGGAGGGATTTTTTTAAACTTTTACTCTTCGACGACATCGACGAATATCAAGGCGGACAAAATCGCGTGCGTCAGCTAGTAAATTAATAAGTACATATGATCATAAATAATGCTGCGAGGATCGCGTAGGAATAAAATAAATACATTGTGCTTAAGAATCTCGTGTGCGGACCACGTTACGGTGAGGGCCAGAGGACATCCGTACCTACCTGATGAATATTCCATCGGGTATTGTACGTGGGACGTTAACACTCGTTACTACTAAACTTTTCCACCGTAGGCACTAGGCACAAATAGAATAGAATAGAATAGAAATATTTTTTATTCAAATAAACTTTTTACAAGTGCTTTTGAATCGTCTGACTCGGAATCCGTTTCCTGCCGAGAAGAACCAGCAAGAAACTCGGCGGTTGCTCTTTTCAAAACAAGTTTACAATACAATAGATGTATGCAGTGTTTCCACAATGAGGGGAAGTTCCAAAAATGCATACCTACTAACATTGCAATATATCTTAAGATGGGCAGACCCATTCCCGCCGGGGCACCGTTCAAGAGCATGACGAATGACAAAGCCGTTGCTTCACTCAACCATATTTGAGGGAACGTAACAACCCGCTTCACACGACACCACCACAGAAATGTTTAAAGAGTGCGTGACATACTTATGCTACTCATGCTTATGCTAATATAAATATTTATAGGTAGTAATAGGCAGTAATAGCCTAGTGGTTAGGACTGCGCTCTCCTATTTGTGGGTCACGGCTTCGTTCCCGGGAAATGCACCTCTGACTTTACCGAGTTAGGTGCGTTCACATGCTTCAACGGTGAAGGAAAACATCGCGAGGAAACCTGCACGCCTGAGAGTTCTCCATAATGTTCTCAAACGTGTGATGAAGTCTGCCAATTCGCATTGGGCTAGCGTGGTGGACTATGGCCTATAGCCCTTCTCTGAAAGAAAACCTGTGCTCAGTAGTGAGCCGTTGATGGGTTGCTGATTATGATGATGATGATGATGATAACTAAAAATTTTAATAATCTGCAGAATATTAAAATTAATAATAGGTAGGAAGGCACCATATGGTAAGGCATTATTACTAACATGACAAAGTTGGGACATGCTTAAGATGTCTCATAAAATTCATGGGAATCCATACGAGTGCATCATCTTTATTTCGGTTCCAGATTATATTTGTTTATCCCGACCGTAAAAAAATCCCAACAGCTCAAGACTTAATTTATTGCATCCCGCCTTTAAAAGTTATGATACTAAATAATAACACCATAAAATGTTAATTAATAAATATTCGCGGGAGACATTTTATGCTTATTATAAAATATGCGAACTGTCTCATTTTTCTAATGGTAGCCTCCCAAAACAGTTATTGGGGTTTTCTATCACGAAATTCTCAGTAGCAGTTGGAAAGAAGGCAGTGTTACTCACCTGAGTGCACCTGATCTCTCTGCAGACGTGCCGGAAATTATGAGAGAGAGGGAATAAAGACAGCTAATAGAATTCTTTGCTTCATTGAGCGCTCTCAAAATAACACTCCTTGTGCTACGTTAGTTACTAAGTTGCAACTCATTAAAACCTAAAAAAATTGGTTGTCTGTAAATTCGGTTTACGGACGATAGTTTTACGTGATAACGTCATAAAGAAACATTGATGACCGCTAACCACAGCGCGCACGCGATGACTGGCGGGACCGGCTGCGTGCCGCGGGCGCTCTCTAAGCCAACGCTTGGGCCGATCGTGCCTCTCTATCGCTTGTTCCGCGCTCTCGCTTGCACGCTCAGGCTAGGCGGAACGTGACACTTTTTCGTGCGTGCAGCCGGTGTTATCGATTTATAAGACGTTATCACGTCAAAACGTATATAGAGCATTACCGTCGTTATAAAACTCCGTTGAAATAATCGTGCGGCAAAAACTGCACCGGACAATCGGCCCTCGTTCAGCGGAAACACGCCGTAAAAGGCTTACGCGCGTTTATTACAATCGTCGCCATTTTGGAGAATTAACTTGTAACTTGGTAAGTGTGGCAACATTGTATGTATCTTCACTGTAAGTACACTAAATACGTACGTACGATTTACACCGGAAAGAGATTGTCAAAATGTGCGTGAACATAAAGCTAGGCGTTCACTATGCAGAGGTGCGTCTGCCTAAAAGTTGCCGATCAAAATCTCATTCATTTGATGGCATTAGCGTCAAAGTGAAATATTCCTTGACTGTATTGATTTAATTTTTTTAATTTTAGTCACAAATTCGGTACAACCGATTTTAACATGGAGCGTTATGGAACTTATCGTACATACCCAAACTTATAATGCCATGATATGAATAAGATTTTGATCGGCAACTTTTAGACAATCGGGGGGGGCAGAGGTGCGATTGCTTAAAAATTGCCGATCAAAATCTTATTCATTTCATGGCATTAGCGTCAAAGTAAAATAAACCATAACAGCATGAAATTAGAGCTCAATTTCGTATATGCATTCTCATACGTTTAGGTATGTACGATACGCTCCAGAACGCTCAATGTTAGAATCGGTTGCACTGAATTTGTGACTTTAAATCAATACAGTCAAGGAATATTTTACTTTGACGCTAATGCCATGAAATGAATAAGATTTTGATCGGCAGCTTTTAGACAATCGGGGGGCAGATCCGGGCCCGATTCATAATTTCATGATCCGACCCGGATTCCTCTCTCTATGACACGAGGCCCGAGGGTCTGGAAGATCTTCCCTTTACTCATTAGTCATTGACCTTCCTACTATTTACATTACTTCTTCTTCTTTATCAACCTATAGACGTCCACTGCTGGACAAAGGTCTCCTGCATGGACTTCCACAGGCTTCGGTCTTGCGCCGCTTGAATCCAGCGGCTCCCTGCGACTCGTTTGATGTCGTCGGTCCACCTGGTGGGGGGTCTGCCAACACTGCGTTTTCCGGTGCGGGGTCGCCAGTCCAACACCTTGGGACCCCACTACATTACTACTACTATCCTATTCACATCGTGTGTCCATGGCAGACTGATCTGCCAAATAGCTACCATCTTCTTTTTTGAGCGCCTCTCCTACTAGTGGACTTTTTGTTTGGTAGCTGTGTACACTTTTTTAATAAGCCTATGATAGCGATCTCACCAAGTGTTAAGTGTTTTCAAAGATAAGAACTGCTTAGCAGCACGGTTTTGTAAAACAGCAACTTTGCGTGTAGCCTGAGCCATATACTTAAATCCTTACTTAATATTATAAATGCGAAAGTGTGTTTGTTTGTTGGTTTGTTGGTTTGTCCTTCAATCACGCCGCAACAGGGCTACGGATCGACGTGATTTTTTGCATGGGTATAGTTGAGAACTTGGAGAGTGACATAGGCTACTTTTTATCCCGGAAAATCAAAGAGTTCCCGAGGGATTTTAAAAACTAAATCCACGCGGACGAAGTCGCGGGCATCAGCTAGTATTGTAATAATTTATTTGACTAATGCAAAATTTGCAGAGCGAGGCAAATAAAACAACAGTGTTATACGACCTTTCTTATTGCATTTTTTGTGCAAAACATTCAAAACTTCGTATAAACAATTATTTTATTACCTACTGAAACTGGCGCACTTAATAATCCATAGTCAGGGTCCATAATATACAATTTGGTATTTTGTCATAGTTATTTATCTCAGAATTTGTTAAAGTTACCACCTCAATATTTGGGGAAATGATACTTCGAACTTTTACCTTGGATTACGTGTTTTAAAAACACGATTGGTGTAAGTTTTCTCTATAGTATATTTTTTTGAAAAATACATGTTTTGCACACATTTTGCTATTTATCTCAGGAGGAGCAAACTATTTTTGTTGGGGTAAGGTTGTTCAGAGAATATTAACCATGCTGAACTTGACTAATATCCCCCTTTTCCCTTCAACTAAGCGATCTGCTTTGCTAGGTGCGGGCACAACAATAGTGCAACTGGTAGACTGGGTTTCCACGGCGCGGTTCGCACCCGCGCCCGCAGCGGTTGCGGTATCGCTAATACTACGCCCGCCGCGTGCGCAAACCGCGCCGTGGAAATCGAAACTTCATTTTCCATACAAATCTGCATTCTACGGAGGCCGCGGGACCGCAACCGCGCCGTGGAAACTCAGTCTTAGGGTTTGAACCATCGACATTACGGTTTTCAGTTCGTCCCATAACCGTTGCGTTAAAGGGGCGCTCATAGAAGCACATAGTGATAAAAAAGCAGCCAAGTGCGAGTCAGGCCTCGCTCTTTTAGGGTTCCGTACATATGACTAAATCACTTTTTTTAAAACTCGACACATATTTAGATATCTTAGTTCTTAGATAGTACTTACTAAATTAGCATATGGGGAAAAAGTGCTCGTTTGTTTTGGTCACAACTTTGAAGGCCCCCATTTCTTCATTTTTGAAGCTAAAGAATAATACAAAATATATTTGAACTCCTCTTAATGAGCTCTAGACAATCACACCCCAGATGGCAGGGTAAAAAAATAAAATTGTATTTCGACTCCTTTTTCATGTTTGGGAAGCCCACTTTATTTGTTAATTTTATTTTATTTTTATTATTTATTGTTATAGCGGCAATAGAAATACACACTGAGTGAAAATTTCAACTGTCCATCTGTTACGGTTTACGAGATACAGCCCGCTGACAGACGAACGGACGGACGGACAGACGGACAGCGGAGGCTTAGTAATAGGGTCCCGTTGGCACCCTTTGGGTACGGAACCCTAAAGATATGTCAATATCTATTATAGAATTCGTTGCAAAGGGTTTTTGCCGAAAAAAAATTCAAGTTTCAAAATTATTTATTTCGTGTAGGCCAACTTGTGGCTCTTACGATATGTCCAAGACCGGTTCGGAAAGGAGATTCTACCAAACAAGAAAGCCCTGTTTGTCAAAAACTACTCGGAATAGTTTTGTATTTTACCAATATTTACGCATGCATATACCTACCTACAAGTCGATTGCTTAAAATTTAAATCAACCTTTACATCAACAACCTTTTGTCAGAACAGAATACGCAAACACGTTCAGCATTCATTCAAACCACGTATAGCTGTCGCAAAAATTTGTTTACCGTCCGGAAACGGCCATTTTTTTTTTTCTTTTTTTATTACCGCCGCCTTGCACTTCGACGCACTCGCCTACGTTTTGATTCATGAATTAAAAATATCACAAACTATTTTTTTGCATTCAACGTGCAATATATGGCGAAACTTATTTTTTATATTAGGTACATTGCGTTTTTTCTTTTGTTTAACTTTAAATGTTAAGTCGTAATGGAGCGATGGATGTCATATTTTTTCGATATACCTCTATTCGATTTTTCGATATATATTCTTCTAAGAACTCTGAAAAACTTATGGTAAATAAATATAACGTTTATTGGAACCAGAAGTAATTTTTACAAAAAATTCTTTTCAAAAAACCGACTTCTAACGCCACTACAAAGTATAAAAATAATTTTAGTTTGTCCACGTTTGTTGAAGTCGGGCGGGCCTAAATAGTACAAACTATGAATCCGATGCGCGACGCTACACAATATGAGAGACTCGTTTGTAGAAGTCGAGCGAGCATCGCGAGTCGGTTTCATAGTTTGAATTTTAGGCCCGCCCGACTTCAACAAACATGGACAAACTAAAATTATTTTTATACTTTGTAGTGGCGTAAGAAGTCGGTTTTTTGAAAAGAATTTTTATTTTAAGCTTTTAAGTGTAGTATCCTATGATTGAGGAGCTAGGACCTGGAGCTCCATGATGTAGTCCATACTAGTTACCTACAATATCAATTCGTAATCGAAATTTCCTAAATCCCCATAGTTTTAGGTAGGCAGTACCCTGTAGCATCAGGATTGAGGAGCTAGGACCTGGAGCTCCATGATGTAGTCCATAATTGTTACTTACAATAATAATTCGTAATCGATATTTCCTAAATCTCTTTATTTTAGGTGAGCAATATCCCTGCAGCATCAGGCTTGAGGAGTTGAAGGTTAACATTTTTATGGGACCATTTCCCAAACATCCTCTGTTGATTAAAAAAAAAAATCACGCGAATCGGTCCAGTAATCCCGGAGAAATCGGTGGACATATATAGAAAAAAAAAAAAGATACCGGCCGAATTGAGAACCTCCTCCTTTTTGGAAGTCGGTTAAAAATATGAGGTTTTAAGTAAAAATCATCATACTAATATTATAAATGCGAAAGTGTGTTTTTTCGTTTGTCCTTCAATCTATATAATATATATCATTTCAGTATGCTTATTATTTCTTGAATTCTAGATTTTAAGTGTTTTCAAAGATAAGAACTGCTTAGCAGCACGGTTTTGTAAAACAGCAACTTTGCGTGTAGCCTGAGCCATATACTTAAATCCTTACTTAATATTATAACATACAATATACAAAGTATAAAAATAATTTTAGTTTGTCCACGTTTGTTGAAGTCGGGCGGGCCTAAATAGTACAAACTATGAATCCGATGCGCGACGCTACACAATATGAGAGACTCGTTTGTAGAAGTCGAGCGAGCATCGCGAGTCGGTTTCATAGTTTGAATTTTAGGCCCGCCCGACTTCAACAAACATGGACAAACTAAAATTATTTTTATACTTTGTAGTGGCGTAAGAAGTCGGTTTTTTGAAAAGAATTTTTATTTTAAGCTTTTAAGTGTAGTATCCTATGATTGAGGAGCTAGGACCTGGAGCTCCATGATGTAGTCCATACTAGTTACCTACAATATCAATTCGTAATCGAAATTTCCTAAATCCCCATAGTTTTAGGTAGGCAGTACCCTGTAGCATCAGGATTGAGGAGCTAGGACCTGGAGCTCCATGATGTAGTCCATAATTGTTACTTACAATAATAATTCGTAATCGATATTTCCTAAATCTCTTTATTTTAGGTGAGCAATATCCCTGCAGCATCAGGCTTGAGGAGTTGAAGGTTAACATTTTTATGGGACCATTTCCCAAACATCCTCTGTTGATTAAAAAAAAAAATCACGCGAATCGGTCCAGTAATCCCGGAGAAATCGGTGGACATATATAGAAAAAAAAAAAAGATACCGGCCGAATTGAGAACCTCCTCCTTTTTGGAAGTCGGTTAAAAATATGAGGTTTTAAGTAAAAATCATCATACTAATATTATAAATGCGAAAGTGTGTTTTTTCGTTTGTCCTTCAATCTATATAATATATATCATTTCAGTATGCTTATTATTTCTTGAATTCTAGATTTTTTTTATTTGATGGCCTGTTTTTCGGCCAAAAAGAAACAAACACTCAAAAACGATTTGATTGAGCTTAATTTTGTCAATCTTGAATTTTCGACTTCGATCTTTCATAAACTCATCTACAATATTATTGTCAAAAGTTTTAACAAGAAAATTTTTATTAATAGCTTGGAGTTTGATTTTAGCTGCTTATGCTTTCATTGCTTCTATAGCTTTGAGTAATAAACCAACACAACTTGCTGGTTTATTACTCAAAGTTCTATAGACATTAAGTAGTCTTTCAGGAAAACGGTAACATAAAAACGCATGGATGGAATGCCCATGCAGTTTTGACTCAAAACTGCATGGGCATTCCATGCGTTTTTATATAAGCGTCTATAGAAAGAATGAAAGCATAAGCAGCTAAAATCAAACTCCAAGCTGTTAATAAAAATCTCAGGATTTCTAGCTAACAGCAAGCGTAAAGATTACTCGTCGACGGTGGGAAACAAGCTTAACATTTCATTAGTGTTACTTACATCCTATTAATATTATAAATGCGAAAGTTTGTGAGGATGGATGTATGGATGTTTGGATGGATGGATGGATGGATGGATGGATGTTTGTTACTCTTTAACGCGACAACTAATGAACCGATTTTGCTGAAATTTGGCACAGACATAGATTATAGTCTGGAATAGCACATAGGCTACTTTTTATCCCGGAAAAGCAAACAGTTCCTGCGGGATAGCATCGCTATTTTATACGCATTTGTCCTGCAAAATTCGCGCAATGGAGTTTTATATAAACGTGTTTTTTTTTGTATAGGTAAAGTTAAGGGCCTGAAAAGTGACAAAGGCTACTTTTTATCCCGGGAAAACAAACAGTTCCAGCAGGATATTAGTATTCTACTTTTCGCATATTTATCCTTCAATTATTATGCGCCAACGGAGTTACAGATTGACGTGGTTTATTGGATAGGCATAGTTGAGGACTTGAATAGTGACAAAGGCTACTTTTAAACCCGGGAAAACAAACAGTTCCCGCGGGATATTAGTATGCTACTTTTCACATATTTATCCTTCAATTTTGCGCAAACGGAGTTACAGATTGACGTGGTTTTTTGTATGGGTATATTTGAGGACCTGAAAAGAGAATAGGCTACTTTTATCCCGGGAAAACAAACAATTCCCGCGGGATATTCGTATGCTACTTTTCACATATTAATCCTTCATATGCGCCAACGGAGTAACAGATTGACGTGGTTTTTTGAATAGGCATAGTCGAGGACCTGAAAAGTGAAAAGGCTACTTTTTATTCCGGGAAAACAAACAGTTCCCGCAGGTTATTCGTTTGTTACTTTTCACATATTTATCCTTCAATTATGCGCCAACGGAGTTACAGATTGACATGGTTTTTTTGATAGGCATAGTTGAGGACCTGAAAAGTGAAAAGGCTACTTTTTATCCCGGGATTCGTATGGTACTTTCACATTTTTATCCTTCAATTATGTACCAAGGGAGTTACATATTGACGTGATTTTTGGGATAGGCATAGTTGAGGAACTGAAAAGTAACAACGGCTACTTTTTATCCCGGGAAAACAAACAGTTCCCGTGGGATACCTGCTCCCTACTTTCACAAATTTATCCGTAAATTATGCGGTGATATGCATGCATGCATACATGTATGTATGTGTGTATGCATGTATGTATGCAAGTATGCATGTATGCATGTTTGTATGTATGCATGCATCTATGTATGCGTGTATGTATGTATATATGTATGCATGCATGTATGTATGTGTGTGTGTGTATGTATGTATATTGTATGTATGTATGTATGTATGTATGTATGTATGCATGCATGTATGTATATATCTATGTGTGTATGTATGTTTGTATCCTCCCCCTCCAATACTACATTAACGATATTCGATCCTACTTATCCCACTTATATTATTAATGTTGTTAAGTTAGTGTTAAGTTTGTGAGGATGGATGTATATTGTATTGTATACGGATGTATGTTTGTGTAGATGTAGTATAGGGATGTATGGATGGATGGATGTATGTTCTCTGAGATAGGGGTTGAACTATTTTGACTGTTTTACTCCATAACTTCGTTGAATTTAAACTAATTTTTATTATTATTTTAACCGACTTCAAAAAAGGAGGAGGATCTCAATTTAACGGAATATTTTTTATGTATGTTCACCGATTACTCGACGACACCTGAACCGATTTGGAAAATTCTTTTTTGTTTCAAAGGGTCCCAGGTGGTCCCATTTAAATTTTATCGAAAAATCAACAATAAATTATATACTTTGTAGTGGCGCGGTCGTTTAAATGTATGTTCCCGGGACAAAAAGTAGCCTGTGTTATTTTTCAGGTCCTCAACATTACCTGTGTAAAAAACCACGTCAACTATATGCACTTGCACCTTATATGTGAAATATTATAAATGCGAAAGTGTGATGGTTTCTCCTTCAATCACGTCCGAACAGAGCTACGGATCGACGTGATTTTTTGCAAGGATACCTATAGTTGACCTGGAGAGTGACAGGCTACTTTTTATCCCGCAAAATCAAAGAGATCCCGAGGCATTTTAAAAACTAAATTCACGCAGACGAAGTCGCGGGCATCAGCTAGTCTTTAATAAAAGTATCATACAAACTGCATATTGAATCGCTTCAAACTTGATTCAAGTAGCTAATGTAATACGTAGGCACAGCCTTTCAATATAACTGAAAGTAAATAAGTACTTTTGAAGTGATCGAGGTTTTCTTAAAGCCATTTTGATATTTTGGCAAATATATTCGGATCGTTTAGTCACTGAATCTATCCGAATAGCTCATAGAGTCGTGAATCTGAAGTGGAAATGAGCGTGGCACATAGGTCGAAGAACTGATATGTGCTGGGGTCCCAGTTGCTGGAGTGGCGGCCCTTAACCCATAGACATATAATAATATGTACTACTTTAAGCCTAAACCAGATAACGAAGTGGGGGCACTAGGCGGACCGACCATATCAGACGTTAGTCTTAGCCTGGGAATACACGTCAGATTTTTTCATCCGATAGTCGGATCCGGTTGTCTGATCCGGCTATCGAAAGGCATTGTAGACATTATTTTTTTGAACATTCAACACACATTTTCATCCGATCATTCATTCATTCCGATCCGATAGCCGGATCCGACGTCTGAGTCGGAAACTGGCGTGTGGCGTTTACGATTTTATTGTCGTCCCTCTCGCACTCGGGATGATAGATCGGGAACGACTGTATCGAGTAAATACGATCAGAATATTGTCTGATCAGACAGTCGGAACAAAATCTGAAGTGTATCCCCAGCCTTAGATATCGCTAAGTCGAGCAAAAAAGCGGCACGGCCATACCATCCCTTTCTTAAATTTTTCAGCAACAATTTTGTTATCTTTTCATTTTATTTTAAGTAATATTTATAGTTTTCCGGCACAAAAGATAGTCTATAGTCACTCTCCAAGTCCTCAACTATACATATGCAAAAAATTTTGCAGCGTGATTGAAGGACAAACCAAAACATCAACAAACGAACAAAAACCTCATTTTGGCATTTCTAATATTAGTAAGGATAAGGATAGTCGGCAAGCGAAGCCGCAAGGATCTGCTAGTTCACACGTTCCGGATTCCGCTTGTAAACAATTCCGCGTAAATCCTAGATATCTAGTGGACTAGTCACAGCACTATATATTTACCAAACACAACGCCCTGACTGACACACTGTTGGTGTATCGGTTTTCCTTGAACTGGAATCAATATAATCACTGCATTTGACGCGATTCCGTGTAACACGTGGTAGCTTATCGACTGCGTTATTTTTAACCGACTTCAAAAAAGGAGTAGGTTCTCTATTCTTCGGAATCTCTTTTTTATGTATGAATTAAAAATAGAAAGTATCCGACGAATTGATAACCTCCTCCTTTTTTTGAAGTCGGTTAAAAAGAATTTTTTATATTAAATTATTTACTAATTACACTACGAGTATATTACATGAGGTGCACTTTATGTTAATATTGCCACTAATGATAAGATAGCGTCCTATCGCGGGATTTTAAATGTGTCTCGAGAATCAGTGCATTTAATTTAATTATTTGGCTAACGTTTCCGGGCCTTAAAAAATTATCAAGGCATGCATTATGTTTATGACCAAACTTTTTATGACTGAGAAGTACTTAAATGTTATATTGCCTAATTAAGCCTTGAAATATAGTTTACAATCGGCAACGTGGATACTGGAACGGTACTTTGTACTACAGATTTTCATGTTCACAATTTAAGTACAAAAGTACCTACTACAGTTTTTGCAATTCACGAAGGCGAGAGAGCTTTACTCGTGGTTACTTCGTGTACATGCACATTGCACAAGTGTGGGTGTCTGTCAAAGCCTAGGTGGGAGCGGGCAGGCGCGAGCATTGCGCTCGCTCACACTTATACAGATACGACACACACACAACCATAAGTCAGTCGCCCTCGTGAATTGCAAGAACTATACTAGATGGGAACATAATTTGTGAAAGAAAGACGGTTCGGCACATTAAATCTCATGAATTGCCAATTTGCTGGGATCTACAGAGCGCAGGTCTCATCTCAGAGAAGGGTTGTAGACATTATTCCACCACGTTGGCCCAGCGCGAATTGGCGGACTTCACACACCTTCGAGAACTTTATGGGGAACTCTCAGGTGTGCAAGGTTTCCTCAAAATATTTTCCTTCACCTTCACAAACGCACATAATTTCGAATAGAAGTGTGCGCCCAGGATCTAACCCGACCCGAATAAGAGACCACAGTCCTAACCACTAGGCTATCACAGCATTCTATCTTCTTCTTCTTCTTTATCAACCGATACACGTCCACTGCTGGACAAAGGTCTCTTGCATGGACTTCCACGGGCTTCGGTCTTGCGCCGCCTGAATCCAGCGCCTCCCTGCGACTCGTTTGATGTCGTCGGTCCACCTAGTGGGGGTCTGCCAACACTGCGCTTCCCGGTGCGGAGTCGCTACTCCAGCACCTTGGCAGCATTCTATACTTCTTCTAAATTTGTCTGGTGGGAGGCTTTGGCCGTGGCTAGTTACCACCCTACCGTCAAAGACGTGCCGCCAAGCGATTTAGCGTTCCGGGCACGATAGCGCGTGTAGAAACCGATTAGGGGTGTGGGTTGAATGTTCACTGCCATACCCCTTCCAAGTTAGCCCGCTACCATCTTAGACTGCATCGTCACTTACCATCAGGTGACATCGCAGTCAAGGACTAGCTATAGTCATCGAATAAAAAAATATATTCTAATCTCTGGTCAAAGTAACACTTGTGGCTCTGTGGAACTTCCCGATTCCTGAAACACTTCACACAGCCAAGCGATCTCTCCTTATGATAATAGTACAACGTGTTGATATCAACACAATCACGATAGCTGTGGCGCCGGCCGACTGATAACGTGATAATAGCGGAATGCTCATTGTAAGCCCTAATCTCGTAATCTGAGTTGTAAACGCCGAACAGGATATGTGAGGGGTAGAGGCATTTCAATGATTTCAAATTCAAATTCTCTTTATTTGCTTAAAACATGACAAATTACATTATAAAAGTACAAAGTTTGGTCATATGAGTTTGTACGACATGCAAGTATTAGTATATTGTTAAAGTTATTACACAAATATCAGATAAATAGAAAAAAACTTGAAAGGTGTCAAGGGACACCCGGATGGAACGTAGTTCCTTTCGATTACATTGTGTTCATTATTTTCGCGGTACAACATTGGGCCTAGTGGCTCCGGCAGTCGCCTAACAGCCAAAGGTCGATGGTTCGAATCCCAGCTCGACAGACCGAACTTTCCATTTTCAATTTTATTACGAATACAATGCAAAATTCACATTCAACGAAAAAGTGTCGGTATCAAAAATGTGTCGAGTGTCGGTTCCTTAATTTTTTCCGTCTAGCCCCTTTCCGCACCGTGCGATAAGGAACTTACGTTCCAAAAAAAAAAAGAGAAAATTAAACAAATTTTAACAATATTTATAACAAACAAACATTTAAACATGTGTCGCAAGGAATTCTTTTTCAGAATAAACATTTGTTTTGAACCTCATAAATGCCTTTGTAAGTAAAAGCACAGAATATATTATAATACTTACCTACTACGGTAAAAGTGTGTCTGTCATTTGAAGGTTACAGTATATCTATATCTATAGTCTCGGTGATAATTTGGTACTTACTTAAGTGCTATAAAATTCGATACACGTATCTTTAGCGTATTAACTTATCAAATTTGCTTGCGCTAATTATAGGAATCATGTCAGCGCAGGAATGGACGAATTACAAAGATCACTAGGTAATTGGATCGATACGAAAGTTGTGAATTGCGCAGTATCTGAGGTGCGATTGTCTAAAAATTGCCGATCACAATCTTATTCATTTCATGGCATTAGCGTCAAAGTAAAATATTCCTTGACTGCATTGATTTAAGAACGCGTGTAACCCCATAAAAAAATCAGATTTCGCGATGAGATAAAACATAGCCACAACCTCATGTGAGGCGCGACAAAAGATAGCGTTTTGCGCGGAATAGGAGTGTAGTAAGCGCCAAAATACTTTGTAACTCGTAAAATATTCATTTTCTTTTCAATTCGCTAGGCTACTTCCTTGATAATATCAATCGGAATTTAATGTAAAAATTTTGGCTCTGTAATATGCAACACATTGAAAATAAATGAATATTGGTTAAAAATTAGACCTAACTTCGCGATTTTTTATTATCGAACAAATTTCATCATTTTATGTTTTTGCCCAGACACGTCCCTTGGCAGTATGATGTAATTCTTGCGTGTTTTTTTTTCGGATAATTGAAACTTGATCTACTACCTACTGTAAAAATCAAATCTGTTTACTGTTAACGAGCGCACACCCCCTCTTAAAGTCACAAATTCAGTACAGCCGATTCTAACATGGAGCGTTATGGAGCGTATCGTACATACCTAAACGTATGAGAATGCATACACGAAATTGAGCTCTAATTTAATGCTGTTATGGTTTATTTTACTTTGACGCAATGCCATGAAATGAATAAGATTTTGATCGGCAACTTTTAGACATTCGGGGGGCTGATCGGTGAACACCTCAAATGTTGGTAATATTCGCATCCAAAGGCAGATTAAGACAAAATGCTTTAGCATTAAGTTCGCCTTGTGTGCATACGTTGTGTAATACCCAATTCGATAAATTAAGTTGAGGTGAGAATGTGATGCAGAGGATAGAGTAAGCTTATGCTGGTTGGGGTGGAATTGTGTGTCTTTAAAGCTTTTGGGCCGAGAAGCCTCTTTTTTCGGTGTACCTAATGCGGGTCTGCCAACATTGAGCTTTCCGATGCAGGGTCGCCACTCCAGCACATTGGAATCCCAACTGATGACGTCATAGTTCATACTAGTCACAGGGAGCCGCTGGATATAGGTGCGCAAGACCGGGGCCATGCAAGATACATATTTTCCGTAACACAGGTTTTCCTAGTACGGATGCCAAAGCACTCCTTCGCAACAACCAACATTGCTAGTTTACTTTTTCTGTGTCCTAGATTTAAGGAGTTGATTTATTGTACAAACTTTTTTTCGGAGTTAATAAATAAATATTATTATCATCTTTATTTACTTTTACTCATATTCTTTACATTTTTAAATATTTCATTATAAAACAAAAATAAAAAATGTCGGTCTCGGGAACAGGGTCCAAGCAACCGGCGGTCAGGGCCCCAGAGAGAGGAACCTCCTGACGATGCGAGCCGTGTCCAGGAGTACAGCCTTCTGGATCTGGCCCTTGACCCAGCTACCCAACGAGAGCCTCGAAAGATGTTGGTCGAGGCTCTTGGCTATAAGACCATTAGCGGTTATCACTATCGGTACAATGATTGCTGAGTCTACATTCCACATGGCGACAACCTCGTGCGCTAAGTCGAGATACTTGGTGAGTTTCTCTTTCTCGGCTTTCACGAGGTTTTCGTCATGCGGGACAGCAACATCAACAATCATTGCACGGCGCTCTGATCGATCTATCACCACTATGTCAGGCTTATTGGCTACAATAGTCCTGTCTGTAATTATTATATTATTACATATTTTGTCCAATAGTGGATGTCTGTCGGTTGAAAAGAAGAAAGAGATGAAATGGTACGTGTTATTTGTCTTGTCTAAAACAATTGTGTAACACTTGATTTCAGGAAATACACGAAGAAAGTTGACAGAGTGAACCGTTTTGAGTGATTCTTTGGCAAATAAGTATTTCAAAACAAATGCTCTATACACATAGGCAAAGTAGGTTAATCACGTTGTGATAAGATAGAGCGATAACAGGCGACAATCTGACGACTAGTGTAACGACCTGTATTTCACTGTTATCAATACGGTATACATATTTAGGTGATATGTTTTAAATACCTAACTTTAGCGGACGATGGGAAATTTTGCTTAGAGTTTCTATATAATCAAATCAGAAGTGGGAATAAGCGAGATACATAGTTCGAAGGTCAGAGACAGGGTGCTAAAAATTAAAATAGCGAATTCTAGCGCTGTGTATGGAAGACCCTATTATAGGGTCTTAGGTCGTAGGCATTTATTATAGGACCTATAATAAAGCTTTGTCCAGATTAAAGTTGAATAATGACGACGAATTCAATTATACACTTTTACAGTTCCTGAAAGGAGGTAGGCGAATTATGACCCAGAATTTTTATAAACCGTTCAGATTCAGAAATCATTTCATTTTAATTAATATTTTTCAAAATATTTTACTGTGTAAACCCAATATTTTTAGAAGATGGGCATCAAAATATAATTATTTACAAGTAAGTACACATTATATAAATAACCGTTACATGGCAATACAAGTCAATATCTTTTTTCTCCCAACTTTATTTGATAGACTTTGATGAAATTTTTTGTTATACTAGAACAAAGCATGAGAAGTTTGATTCGTGAACGTGGGCTTGAGGCCCACGGTTCAGTTCGTCTGGGTCAGAAACTCTATGGAATTCGCCAATCTCCTTTTGAGATCGAAACAAGGTGCAGGGATCACGGTCTTGTGCCACTTGTAGCATCTTCAACTTAGAGGCGGTTGCATTTCCCGTAGCGACCGCAACGTTCACCAGTTCTTTGCCACTTCAGCTTTGTGACTCGATGAGCTACGTCAGTGCCTGTTTCTGCTACGGATCTCCTCATTTCTGATAAGACGAACAGACTTATCTCTATAGGTAGAATAATTAGTTGCTCTATAATTAGTTGTTATATAATATAATTAGAGGTTACGGCTCATGTTAAGTCGATTTTTCAAACCCCTATTTTACCCCCTTAGAGGTTGACTTTAAAAAAATCATTTCTTAGCGGATTGCTACGTCATAATTCAGATAGCTTAATCCGTTCAGTGATTTGAGATGTGCATGTGTATGTGTGTGTATAGATCAGTCAGCCAGTCACCTTTTTTCTACAATATATATATCACCTACCTACAATATATTTAGAAGAATCATAATATAAATATTTTAATTACCTTGTAATCAGAAGGCTATAATCATTGAAATAATAATTGTGATTTTGTAATAATTTCGTATAAAATTCTAAGCTTAGGACGTCAGCTGATGATAACACAATATCAAAAATGTGTAGATTTCCCGAATGCGTGACCTCGACAACACTTATCTTATTGTAAAATTGTATTTATCTTTAGTGCTGTTATTACCTATTTTAATATATTTTAGACTAGCCCGCGACTTCGTCCGCGTGGATTTAGTTTTTGAAATCACTCGGGAACTCTTTGATTTTCCGGGATAAAAAACCTATGTCACACTCCAGGTCCTCAACTATACCCATGCAAATCACGTCTATCCGTGGCCCTGTTGCGGCGTGATTGAAGGACAAACCAACAAACAAACACACTTTCGCATTTATAATATTATAGTAAGGATTACTTACCGAAAAATAGTTAAATAGTTGTAACTTGTAAGCAGTTTAGAAGATTAGTACATATAACGAAAGATAGTTAAAAAAGACCCAGTCCTAAATATGCTTTCCGCTTATTTGGAAGGCAGAGGAGAATACCTATTAGTCTTAGCTAGTTTTCTTGAAAAAAAAAGAAAAACAAGGTTTGCTATATTATTATAAGTAGGTTGATACCGCAAATTGAGTAGAAATTGAATAGTTATAATTGTCAACCGAGTTACAAAATTTATATCATTTCATTGGTAAGAAGTTTCATTTATATTCGCATTCACGTGCGTAGTTTTAATGTGTTAGTATAAATAAATAAATTAAGTGCGTAATTTGTCCGCAGTTACGCGTAGTTTTTTTTTTTAAATTAATATTCGTCAAATTGAAGTTGACTAATATCCTCCTATCCTCTCCAACTAAGCGGAAAGCTTGTGCTAGTGGGTACGACAATAGTGCAACGGGTGGGATTCGAACCTGCGACCTTTCAGTTTTCAGTCCGCACCTTTAACCGTTGAGCTATTGAGGCTATATATCGCTTACGCGCGAATCCACCAGACGATAGATTTAGTGCTTTTCTTTGATTAGATCACATTGCTAATAAATCGAATATTCGGGTCATCGCGAAATGTATTTTGTAGTACTTAACCAACAAAGCTGTGATTATGTGGCAAAACTGACAGCAAAATCCACGCAAAAATCGGAAAAAGAAACTCGGATGCAGTGCGCAATCCTTCATGCAACTACGGCTACTTCAGACCGAGAATTCTCGGAGTCGGCTCGGATGCAGTGCAGAAAAACCCTAATGAAAACCTGAGCAATGCGTAATATTTACGACTGATAAGATTGTAACAAGAAATTACCTCTACGCGTGTGATGCTGATGTGTAGGGAGCATTATTTATTAGTTGTAAGTTGGCAATTTTGTCATGTAATATTTATTCTGTATGCCTACCTGTTACAGTTAAATAAATCTAAGTCATGATGAAACTAGCTCATTTTTACCCAACTACGGTAAAGTCTAAAAGGAAAGGTTATGATTTTAGCAGTCTATGTAGGGGGTGGTAGGGGCAAGTGCTGTTCCTATGGACGCTTGTACCTGTGGACACAATCGATTTCGGCGGAACTAACAACCTTAAAATTCTAATTTGAACGCGAACTGTCAACCATAGACAAAGCTTTACAGTCACATTCAAATTTGAATTTTAGGGTTGCTAGTTTCAACGGAATGGATTGTGTCCACAGGTACAAGCATCCATAGGAACAACACTTGCCCATATGTATGTGTGTGGTACCTCTCATGGTTAAAAGGTGAACCGACGAAAGGCGTAGAGATTTACTTTTATCTCTTAAAATCTCTTTCCATGAGATTTGTAAAAGACAAGTCTACCTGTGATAAATAAATAAACCGTTTGCAAACAAATTTTCACTTTAAACTCGCATGATGAAGTTGTTATTTGCGCAAAATATTACCGTTTGCTTGGCTCACCTCGGGAGTTCTTAATAAGGGAATATTTGTTTCAAGTGCTTGCTGTTAATATTTTGACAAACAAACTCCCATTGTTGTTTCGACACATTCCTTCAGTTTTTAACCGACTTCAAAGAAGCAGGAGGTTATCGAAATTCGACATAGGTATTTATGGTGTAAAGCCGGTAAAAAACTTAAACGGTATTTCCTATGTATATTTAATACAAATGCAACATCATTTAAACCTTATTATGTTCCCCATAGACGTAGGTATATTATTACTACCGTAAGAAAACATACAAAGGAGTAAGGAGTGAAAAAATATCTAAAGGCAATACCTAATGTTAGAAAAACTAAGCGAATCAGATATCGCTGCGCTGTGACCAATTTCAAAGAAAAATTGGTCACATTGGTATTACATTGGTAATTTGGTCACATATTTTTATTATCATGTGACATATTGTATACTATTTTTTGATAGAGGATAAGAGCGATAAAAGTTAATAGTAGTTTTCGCCCTTTTTCTCTATCAAAATCTAGGTATATAATACGTAATAAAACTAAATCTAAAATATCTGTAATTTAACTGTCAAGATAATTGACCACATTTTGTCAAAAGTATCTGAGAGTTTTACAATCATTGAAAATAAGTATTAGAATGTGCGAGAGAGAGGGATGCGATATGTAATAGTCCTCTTAATGGGTATATCGTAAATTTAATCGTGCACCGGAAGTTATGATGATTAAAATCGATCGAGTGGTAATCTATCACGTGCGGACAGTACTTGCAGCACCGAAAAGCGACGCGCGGAGCAAAGAGACAAAAACGCATGCGAGTGCATGTTTGCGCTAAATTAGCGGTGACGCCCGCGCAGTTCCCAGTCCCACAGATGCAGTACTGTTCGCAAAAAAGTTACAAATTATAAAAATATTACTGATTGATTTGATGAATTCTCTGGAGCAATAGTGAGCCCTAAAATCATTTAGTAAAAAAATACACTTAATAGGGGTATTGCCAACTAACCAAACCAGCCTGGCGATCGCGTAACTTTTAATGCTGTCCAGGACTATTTCAATGTCAAAACATGGTTTTGGCAAATAGGAGAAGCCCAAAATCATATTGTGACATTGATGCAGTCCTATAAGGACTGAGAAAAATTACGCAATAGACCCCAAACTCTTTATCAAACGTCAAAACGCTCGTATATTATTTTGACAGCTTGCATGAAATAATCAACTGTGAGGTTTAAACATTTCGTCGCACTTTTAATAAAATTTAAAGTGGTTATCACTGTAATTAAGACTAATTGCGGACGTGTATTGTATTTTTTTGAAGACCCTGTATTTAAAAATCGGTAAGAAACAATTTATTTTTAACATAGGCAACATTCACATGCACATCCTAGAGAATCATAGAGTAGGCGCTGGATTAAAAAAATATTTGAAATATTGCCATTTCAGCCGCAATAAAAATAATTATGAGAAGAAAAAAGTAGAGTTTTCGCTGTCGGTACAACAACAGGATGTTATTTCGTTTCTCATTGAGCACTCAAAAATAAAGTAAGACCGTCTAGCGAATAATGAATGGGAGTTTGCATTTCGCGGCGATGTGTGCGCGCCTTTATGCAGCCGGTGTTGATGTGTGCGCGCCTTAACGCTGGCAGCTTGACTTATTATGATTAATATTTATTGCAAGCTTTTAACGGCTAAGCAATATACTGTGTACGCTGGAGTATTTTCTAGGCCGCAACAAATTTCTAGGTATACCTAGGCCTGTACCTTGTTTCAAAACAAACGTAAATAATAATGAAGACAAGACTTATTTGATCACAAATAAAAATATATAGGTAAAAATTCTTTTTAATAAACCGACTTCAAACGCCACTACAAAGTATAAAATAATTTTAGTTTTAGTCGTAGTAGCCAACATCAGTAAATCTTTATCGAATAGAAATAAAGAATCTTGCAATTTCTTCTAGGACGCGCGCGAGGTCTAGTTCGGGTCTGCTATCACCATTGTCACTTTCGTTGCTTTCGCAATCTACAATAATGAATGGGACATTTTTGACAGCAAATAAAATTGGCCAAATGGTTCGGAATGCCGTTCCACCCGAGAAGAACCGGTCAGAAACGTCTACAGGGTGGAAGTAGGGATACTCATTTTGTTACCAGCTAACATAATTATTACTATTTATTTTACTACATAGCGGTTTGTCTTATTACATTAGTAATAATATGGTTTAGTGCCGACAGCTGAACCAATAAATTGTAAACTTTAAAGAGTCGTATATTTTAGCACTATATCACGCACTGCAACCTCGTTTGCCGGTGTAAATCAACGGAGTATTGATATCTTTCAACTAGGGATGAGCCGAAATTAGTTTCACATTCGGTTTAACCGAATTTCGGCAGTTTGAACCGAACTTCGGCTTTCGGCCGACATTACTTTCAAATGCCGAACATTCGCTAAAGTGAGACCTATAGATGGCTCTCCCGCTCAGCTCAGACTCAAGACTCAGTTACAACGAGATAGATATAAGTCATACACTTTTATCTCATTTTAGCTCAATCTTGAGTCTTGAACAGAACCAGAGTACGATCTATGTATCTCAGCCTAAGAAAGTATTGAAAAAATTACTATTTTGGCTAAAATAATAAGACAATCACTTCTTAATCATACTAATATTATAAATGTGAAAGTGTGTTTGTTTCTTGGTTTGTTGGTTTGTCCTTCAATCACGCCGCAACAACGGATCGACGTGATTTTTCGCATGGGTATATTTGAGGACCTGGAGGACATAGGCTACTTTTTTATCCCAAAAAATCAAAGAGTTCCCGAGGGATTTTAAAAACTAAATCCACACGGACGAAGTCGCAGGCATCAGCTAGTCATTTGCATAAAACCCAAATTCGGACGAATTTCGAATTATTACCTAACGGTAATTCGGTAGTTCTGCCGAAGTTCGTATTCGGTTCAAACCACATTCGGCCCATCACTACTTTCAACGTTTCATTTACTTACGTAGTTTCAGTAAGTGACTTTTGCGGAAGGAAAAAGACTATCCAATATATTTTGACTCGCACACAACGCCTTACTAGGGTTCCTCTTAATCATACCATAGATTTTTAACGACATACCTGGCTCAGTGGTGAGCGCTGTTGTCTTATAACTGGGAGGTCTCGGGTTCGATTCCCGGCGGGGTCAATTTGGGAATTTATAATTTCTGAATTATCTCTGGTCTGGTCTGCTGGGAGGCTTTGGCCGTGGCTAGTTACCACCCTACTGTCAAAGACGTGCCGCCAAGCGATTTAGCGTTACGGCACGATGGCGTGTAGAAACCCATTAGGGGTATGGGTTGAATGTTCACTGCCATACCCCTTCCAAGTTAGCCCGCTACCATCTTAGACTGCATCGTCACTTACCATCAGGTGAGATCACAGTCAAGGACTAACTTATCGTCGAATAAAAAAAAAGATAAGCTGCATATTGTATCATTTTTGTTTCGAAAAGAGCAATTGCAGAGTTTCTTGCCTTTCCCTCAGCAGATTCAGCTTCTGAAACGGTGGTAGATTCTCGACTTGTCATTTTGAATTTTATTTGTAAAGGTAGGTTTCGTTATAAATCTGATTAGATATAACAATTTTTGATTGCTTTCACACCTCAAATTGTTCGCAATTAGCAAACGATTGCCCCTTTCTTCGAACTGTGTAAATGAGTTGATGTTAGAAAGCCATTGTTTGGTATTACGAAGAATCCACCAAGTCGTAAGAACGCAAAATTCTGTAATGACGATTGGTTGTAGAAGGCTTTATTACTTAGGGTGAAATCTATGGCAGCCCGCACACAGTCAATATTATTGTCAATATTTTCGAATATTGTCAATAATATTGCGTGTGTGCGGGGCGTATTGAAGGATTGATCAATATTATTTCATATAAAAAAATTGTCAATATTTTTATTGACAATAATATTGACTGTGTGCGGGCTGCCTATAGATGGCACTCTCACTCAGCTCAGACTCGAGACTGGGTTAAAACGAGACAGATTTATGTCAAAAAATATTTGAATTTGTGTCTCATTTTAACTCTATCTTGAGTCTTGAGTAGGTAGAACCAGAGTACGATCTATAGATCTCAGCCTAAGTGTCTAGAGAGACAGACTGCTTATGAAAAGCACACCGACTGCAAAATGGCAGTTTTGATGCAGTTTTATTGCAGTTGACATAACTGCATCGCAACTGTCAACTGACTGCGCATCAGTTCCCGTTCAGTTGGCACACAGTCAGCGTGCAATTCCGGTACAATGTCACATGTGTACAGTTAAATGTCAACTGCAATAGATCAAGTTCCATCTAAACTTCCATTTTGCAGTCCGTGTGCAGTTTAAAAGCAGGCCGTCTATCTAGACACTTACTTAACTTACTTAAGGTTGATTGTACGGGTCTGCCCGCGAAATTAAAATTTAATTTGGTTTTTAGCAATTTGTAAACTAATACAACAAAGTAGGCTTATGGCATTCTAATTGCGACGATGGCAGTATTATCTTCACAGGTTTGTATAAAAATCTTTACTTGAAAGTGTACAGCTTAAGAAATTAGTCAGAATATCGAGTTGGACGTGAGTTACTCACAAATTAGCCTTAGGGTGGCTAGCTGGGGACCTCGACAGAAAATATTTCTTGTATTCGTCTAGTTCAGACGGGCACTCAGTTAACTTTATTCCGTAGCCATAAATGTGATGAGGAGGAAACTTGTAAGATGTAAATGCGGGAGGAAGTTATAGCGTATTGGGAAACGTCCGGACTATAAAAATGTTATCGTCATTTATGCGGTAGTTTAATTAATATGCCCCTAGTAAGTTAATTTTTATAACCTTTAGTTAACTTTCAAATAACAAAACATTAACATCATTCAATTAAAAGTAACATTAAATTTGGATTGAAACTTAATCTATATATATAAAAGAAAGTGGTGTTAGTTACACTATTTATAACTCAAGAACTGATGAACCGATTTGGCTGAAAATTGGTGGAGAGGTAGCTTAGAACCAGGAGACGGACATAGGATACTTTTTATCCCGTTCAACCGTGTTTCCGTCAAGTCACTATAAAACGTGGTATAACAAAAACGCATCTGACATGGAATAACAAAACGCAAATGACAGTGGAACAACAAAACGTAAATGACAGCTAAACGTAATTTTGTCTTTGGTTAAGTATGGTAAAAAATTTGACAATTATAAAAATGATAGCTAAACGTAATTGATAATATCATCAGTAATATATTTTCTCTTTGAATCATCATTAACAATGCCGCGAGCAAGACGATCAAATGTTTCCTGCTACAAAGCTACGGATTGACGTGATTTATTGGATAGGTATAGTTGAGAACCTGGAGGGTGACAAAGATTTCCCGCGGGATGTTATGAACTAAATCCACGCAGACGAAGTCGCGGGCATCAGCTAGTATGACATATAAAATACCTATTATATTTAATAAAGGTGCAAGTAAGTTGGTTTGTCTTTTTCACTCCAAACCGCTGTACCGATTTGGAAAACAGACAAGAAGATAAATTGCATCCATGAAGGACATATTAGCGAGAGTTCCGGAAACCATCGGTTTTTTTACGCGAAATATTTTGTTTCCAACGATATCAAGCAAAGAAATTCCGATATCTTTCTTTCATAGCACGCGGGACCAAAACTCGATGTGTATTTATTACATTTACTTCCGGAGACTGTAGATATACCCAATACAAATATATACCCAAAAGTCTCTTTTACTAACATGACTGTTACAATACACAATGTTTCATCCATCAATATTAATATTAATAAAACATCTATTACTTTCATCATCCATAGAAACGAGGGAGAGAAATTACCATAACAATATGTGTCCAGAGGAGGTAGCTGGTTTCACGATTTATGATCGTAATTTGAACAATCTGCGTAGATAAATTTATTTATTAATGTTTATTTCACTCAATAGATATTTTGATGTATCTTTACTAATATTATAAATGCGAAAGTGTGTTTGTTTGTTGGTTTGTTGGTATGTTGGTTTGTTGGTATGTTGGTTTGTTGGTTTGTCCTTCAATTACGCCGCCACAGGGCTACGGATCGACGTGATTTTTTGCATGGGTATAGTTGAAGACCTGGAGAGCGACATAGGCTACCTTTTATCCCGGAAAACAAAGAGTTCTCGAGGGATTTTAAAAACTAAATCCACGCGGACGAAGTCGCGGGTATCAGCTAGTAAAATATAAACCTATTATGATATCAGCGAATTTATAGTGAAGTGTTTTATATTGATTGTAAACAAAAAGAGACCTAAAATTGATCCTTGCGCGACACCTAGCCCACTACGCGGCGTCGAAATAAATAACAAGGATCTAGAGTCTAATCCGGAGAGATTCTAGATATCTAAGTTCGGAGTTGTTCAACCGCGCTCCCTTTTTGACATGGAAGTAGGACTAATTTCTTAGTTCCATGCTTTTTGACCTAATTTGACATTTAGTGATTGAAAGATTTGAAGCAAACACAAAAGACTATAGTATAACTGCTAACTATAGGCCAATTTATTTTGTGTTTGCTGAGATCCAAGCTATCGCATAGATTAAAATTTAAAATTAAAGGTTGAATGGTGGAACTTTGAACAGTTACGGCAATGACAATAACAAGTATTTTTTTCGAGGCGGCGTAAAATTCAGAAATGCAGGTAGTATGAAATGCTTATTAGAAATCTCCCGCAATCCGTGCATGTTCTTCATCATTCACCGACATAGCTAAATAAATGGGTTTGAATCTGCAAAGGCAACGGGCGGACTTTGAGGTAAATAGCAACCTCACGCCTTGTGGTGTTGGTGAGTCTTCCCCATTGGTTAGATAAACGACATCAAACGCGTCACAGAGATCCGCTAGATACGCTGGAATCGAGCGACCTATGTCCATTGGACAATAATGATGCAGTCCTAATGGCAAGTTTAGAAATCGCCTGCCCTGAATTTGTTTCTTAATGACCAATGAAATTGAGCATTCAGGCAGTAGGTAGGCTAGATAACTGCGGTAGTAATTAATACTTTATTTTGGGCTAGATACAAACGTTGACAAATGTATCCGCTATCGAAATTTATTCCGATCGGATCAATAACCAGCCATGACCCCTCCTCGTCTTTTAACGTCTATATTAATTACTTTGGGCTTTATCTCATATATTATGATATGTTTAGTAAAGTGTAACGCTCCCCTCGTCTCGAAAGACCTATTACAAACATTTAACGGTCCATGACCGTACATAAAACAAAACCAACATGATTAGACGCAACGGCCGATTTAGGGATGGGCAAATTATCACTTATATCTTCATCCAACATAAAATGATCCCCCATTCTAATAAATCTCACCAGATTTATAGCTCTTTCTTTCCTAGCCGTATATACCTCTTACAAATTTACCTTTTACACGCCATTGCCTCAATTTTAAATCTAAAATCCTTGGGAATAAAGGTTATCTTGGATACACGATGGTGAAAGATTAGATGTGTAATGTACATGAATCACGCTTGGTTTCAGACTTTAGATAATCCGTCAACGTCACAAGTTCGTAAATATTACGATGACATTCGATAAAAACATACACCTGCCAGGTACGGTTAATACTCAGTTACTAATGGTTCCGTAACACATTGCAAAATACTATGTCATTTATTTATTATTTTAAGCCCCCAATTTAAATTTTAAATGAAGAAAACTGCTTATCAGAACTAGTAAGAAAGGTTATTTTTCTGAAAAACTACTTGGACGATATTGACACGGTCTTTTGCATTACAAAGTATAAACCCCGGAGTGAGTTGTTAACTATGGCTAGGTATAAGCCAACATGGGGAGCTGCAAATTAAAAAAAAATGTATGTTTTGTTGTATCTATGGGATTTTCATCATTTGACAAGTCTCGTAAGTTAAGTTAATAAGCAAGTTTTACAAATAATGATACGAAGTACTAACGAAGAATTTAATAACATAATATATGGGACTCAATACGTTACAAACTGCTTAGTCGACGATTTTAAAGTACCTATCGTCCGAGGAACGAGTATACTATGACCGGGAGCAAAGCGATCTCATATTCAGTGCACCCGTAGCAATCACTTTTTCATCTTTCTTCTTGAATCTCTTCCTTGTCTTAAAACCAGCTTCTTCTTCAGGAGTTAGGGTTTTTTCCAGCGAGAGCCCTAAAATTTTCCGGAGAAGTTATACAAAATCCTTTAACATTCTCTAAGTCTTTAACTATATTCAAGTAAAAAATCAACTCTATCTATTGCTCTGTTGCTGCGTAGTCGAAGGACAAACCAAGAAACAAAAATCCTGTTGCATTTGAGAAATTAGTAGGTACTACGGAACTCTAAAAAGCGACCTGCTGATGAATGGCATGTATGGCGAAAACTGTATCGGGGAACAGCCTGTTTAATCTGTCTGAATCAATTTCTTAATGATAGCTTGACTAGTTGTTGGACCTAATTTCGCTCGTGACTTATTTGATATCGTTATCACATCTTTTGTTTCTTTTTTTGGGCTACGGCACTAAAAATATTTATCACGTGATACGCGATATTGCGATTACCTATTGAGGAAATTTAAGGTGAAATCACACCTGACAGCATCGTAAGTACATTTCGTAAGAAAATCGTTACAATGAGTTAATTAGAATAAGGTTAACATTTTAATAAAATAAAATTCAATATATGTTGTTAAAGTGGTAGATTTTATAATGTTTTGCTCTTTAAGATCTGTACCTGTGCATGATATTGATAAGACACAGCAGAACTATGATATTAATAATGCCATGAAATTAATGCCATAGATTTAGGTAGGTCTGAAGCGACTACCTCCTAAATCCTCCTATCCTAAATCAATGCATATAATTGGGTATTTGACTGTTGTCAAAATGTTGATATTCATTAATTATGATCGACAATGTAACATGTAAGAATAACATTTGTAAAAACAGAAAATAAATCGGTCAAAAAAACAAATAAGTTATAAGCTGTTTTACCATGGTTTTACTACGACTGTATCTGCATCTTTCTAAAACGAAATTTTGTATGAAGTGTGTATTGAGCTTTTGAGTTTTGACGTCACACCTCTATAGCGCTCTCTTTGTCTAACAGGTAACTTAAAACCTCTATATTTCAGAGACTAGTTGAGATATTCAAAAAAGAAAAATGGCATTGTGTTATAATATTTGAAAACGTTATTTTATATAAATAAAATAATATCAGTCAGATACCCAATTTTAAGTTCTATTAGAAGTACAATACCAACATCAGAAAATGAAAGCGGCTACCTCTCCTCAGTACACCACCAATAATTCAAGACTCAGCAAAATCGGCAATTGAGAATATAAAATTTTATTACATGTAATTGTCAACGATTGTAAAACCGCTTGGTTACGCTAAAACTCTCGTCACATTGAATGCAATCCGGCCTCGATGTAGGCGCAACGCGTGTTTTAAGGTAGGTACATACATATAATAGGTCTTTACCTATGAAATTGCCGTTTTGTATGCAATAAGTGAAAGTACCTACTTATTTTTTCAAACTTTTTTATTTCTGTTATTCGAAGTAATCACCCATGCAATCGACGCATCTTTGCCAACGCATTGGCAGTTTATTGATGCCCTTCTTGTAAAAATCAGCTGGATGGGAGGCAACAAACTCTTCAAAGGCATTTTGTACTGCCTCTCGGGAATTGAATTTTTTACCCACTAAAAAATTGTCTAAATTTTGGAAAGAGTAATAGTCGGCAGGTGCAAGGTCTGGTGAGTATGGCGGATGAGGGAGAGCTTCCAACCCCAGCTCTTGCAGCTTGGAGACTGTCTGTTGCGCAGTATGGGGTCGCGCGTTGTCGTGAAGGAGCAGTGGGGACGACCGATTGACCAAAGCTGGTTGCAGATGTGCAAGCTTCTCCATCATTCTTTCCAGTTCTTCACAGTACACATCTGCATTAATGCTCATGCCGTTTTGTAAAAAGCTGTGGTGAATCACACCCGCACTAGACCACCAAACAGTGACCATCACCTTTTTAGGGGTCATTTTTGGTTTAGGGCATTGCTTTGGTGCTGAACCAGGGTCTAACCAACTTGCTGAGCGCTTTCGATTGTCGAACGGAATCCATTTTTCGTCGCACGTAACAATTCGTTTCAAAATTCCTTCATTTCTTTGCCTGTTGAGCAGCGCAAGGCAGGTCTCGACGCGTACGTTGCGCTGGCGATCGTTAAGGTCGTGGGGCACCCATCTATCAAGCTTTTTTTACCTTGCCAATTTATCGCAAATGGATCAATATTGTTTTGATGCTTACATCAAAAGCTGCTGCTAGCTCAGCTGTAGATTGAGTTTCGTCAGCTTCCACAATCGCCTTTAATTCATTATTGTTAACCAAAGTCTCCGGCCTACCACGAGCTTCATTTTTCAAGTCAAAATTTCCAGAACGGAACCGGGAACGGAACGGTTGTGCGATAGTTTGTACAGTTCTCTCCGTAAACGTTTTTGATGTTTGTGTCGCGTTGGTGCCACGTTTTTTTATTTGAAATGACCAGTACTGAAGAAAGGCAATTTCATAGGTAAAGACCTAATATTAAAGAAACAACAGCTTGTGCAATCTCTCGTCAATCAACTCGTAACATGAAAATGGAAACTGCATGGAAGCTACATTATTAGTTGCGATGATTTGAAATTCGTTATCATCGTCAACCAATAGACTTCCACTATTGGACAGTTCTCTTGTAGCGACTTTCAGTCTTCGACACCGCAGTCTTTGTCTCTCCCAAGTCTTTGGCTTGTCTATAAAACACTCTATCTATATAAAAAGTATTAAGTAAGTCCAAAATGTCAAGTTAACCCGTTGCTCAGTGCTAAAAAAACATTCTATTTTTGCATATTTTAGGTATAGTATCAATGGCATAATAATCGCATCATTGCAAAGCCTATGATTGATATGCACCTCGCACCGCTTCTATCGAATGAATAATATTATGTAGCAGTATCATACATGTTCGGGTAGTGTAAAGTTACGCGAAATCGCATATTGTGTGACGATGCCTTAGCAAAAGTAACTGTTCCCGTGCAAAAACTGTCGATGTCGTTACGTGCACCCAAACAAAAGGTCCTGTTCCACCGAAATGGAAGTAGTCATGGGCTGGCGGCTGCTTTCCGAAATACGTGACCCGTGTGACTGCAACACTTTTTGTTGTACGTACGTAACACTACAAAATATTTTACTTGTAAGAGGTTTTTTTATTTTTTGATCCATCAACGCAGAGCTCAAACCACTAGGTGACTAGACTGATCGGGCTGAAATTTGCCATACAGATAGCTTTTAATCGACTTCAAAAAAGGATGAGGTTATCAATTCGTCAGCATCTTTTTTTTTTATATATGTTTTCTCCGATTACTCGAAGATGCTTGAAACGATTTGGAAAATTCTTTTTTTGTTTCAAATGGTATACTTGCCATTGAAATTTTATCGAAATCGGTCGAGCGGTTTTTAAAATATCAACAATAAATTATGTGCTTTGTAGTGGCGCGGGAGTTTGACGTCGATTTTTTAAAAAGAAATTTTATATTAAATTATATGACGTAGGCATCCGCAGAGAAAGTATTTTTGAAAATTCAACCCCTAAGGGGGTAAAATCTAAAATAGGGGTTTGAAAAATCAAACTTAACGTGAGCGAAGCCGCGGGCAAAAGCTAGTTTACAAATAATATTTATCCCGCCAAACTGCTCATGCAATTTGTTGGCGAGTTAGCGCTCTAAAAAAGGGTGGAAGAACTTGCCCAGAAGAATACGTATTTAATACAAATAACCGCAACGAGTAATTTTCGGCCAAGTAATTTTTAGGAAAATGGGAACAAACAACGTGCAAACACATCCTAAAACTCACGCTAAACGCAGTAGGTACCATCCCCATTCCATTGAGGTATTAAAAATTGTACTTTATCAAAGACTTTTGTGTAGGTATATTCGCTAGTGGAAAGGATATTAGTGTACTTAGGCGATTACTTTCTCAACACAGGAGACTAGCTTTATCCCGTGACTTTGCCCGTGTGGAGTTAGTTTTTTTTAAACTCTTGCGGGAACTCTGTTTTTCCGGGATAAAAAGATGCCTTAATCACTCTTCAAGTTTTATATCCATGCAAAGTTGCGGCGCGATCCCGCGGGAACTCTTTACTTTTCCGGGATAAATTGTAGCCTATGTGCTAATCCTGGGTATGAGCTATCTCCATTCCTTTCAGCTAAATCCGTCCAGTAGTTTTTTGCGTGAAAGAGTAACAAACATACATACACACAAACTTTCGCCTTTATAATATTGTGATGTGATTAGCCATACTGAACTTGATTAATATTCCCCTCTCCCCTCCAAATAAGCGGTAAGCTTGCGTTAGCAATGGTACGACAAGGGTACGACATTAGTGCAACGGGTGGCGATCGAACCTTTTTAAAAAAAAAAAATAATAGCTACGCTGCGAAGTTGACTAATATCCTCCTTTCCCCTTCAAATAAGCGGAAAGCTTGTGCTAGGAGTGTGTACGACAATAGTGCAACGGGTGGGGTTCGAACCTGCTACCTTTCAGTTTACAGTCCACACCTTTAACCGTTGGGCTATTGAGGCACCACTGTGCTACTGAGGCTATAAATATGTAATAATTAATTATATAATAGTGTAGCGATTACATAATGCTTGCGTAAACCAATCAAACACTTATTATGACATTCGATTTTAATCATCCCGAAACAGTTCGAAAGGGCAAAAAGCTGTTTTTGGTTAAAATTACTATGTAAGATCGATACGTAATTACGGTCTGTCAAAATTAGCTGGAGCTTCTTTCGTGACCCGCCCAATTTGGATCGAGTGCCGATTAAGCAATTTCAGCTGTTACTCCAATATTTTCACAAGTAATTTGACGTAAACGCCAGTATCCGATCGAGTGTACGATAAAATGTTTATTTCTGAAACAATTACTCATGTACTCAGTATTTATTTCAACTTGCGATTGACTTTGGATTCCCAAGGTTCTCGAATGACAACCTCGCACCGGGAAAGGCAGTGTTTTAAGACCCCCCAATAGGTGGACGGACGATCTTACCCAACAAACATTTAGGCGCCAATTGGAGCTTGTTTTAGTACTTCATCATTCATCATTAACAACCCATCAACGGCTCACTACTGAGCGCAGGTCTCCTTTCAGGTTATAGGCCATAGTCCACCACGCTGGCCCAATGCAAATTGGCGGACTTCACATATCTTCAAGAACATTATGAAGAACTCTCAGATGTGCAGGTTTCCTCACGATGTTTTCCTTCACCGTTGAAGCAAGTGATATTGAATTGCTTAAACGCACTTGACTCCGAAAAGACCCGGGATCGAACATGCGACCCCCCGAAAAGGAGACCACAGTCCTAACCACTAGGCTATCACTGCTTCCATTTGTTTTAGTACTTAACGAGGTATAAAGGTTCTAGAGAAGCAACACATAGCTTTTAGCGCTGAAAGAGCGTAGACAATCAAAATATATCACATATCGGCTTTACTACTTATTTATCGAATAAAGAACCAGTGCGTTAACTGTACATTAATACATGAATAACCGGACGACGGAGCGTATTTAAAATAATATACGGTTGGCATTAAACAAGTGCGTACCGCGAAATCTCCGATAAAATCTGATCGAGTCGTACCTACTTATTTGAGAATATCGTACCGGTACGCGAAAATTTCGGTCGGCCATGCGATGCAATTATGAGCGCACAAAATCAGAGTGCATTCCTTTACATGCGTGTAGAGTTTCTGGATGTGACATGGCTTTTTTAACATTTTGTAACATTTGATTTATTGTGATAATACTTCGGTCCTGGACGTGAGAGAAACACCAACTTCACAATTTCATATTTTATTTAATTACAATATTGCCCATCTGGCATAGATCTACTTCACCGCGCTTCACGTTTACTAGACTAATCCCTTTTCCACCGTCCATCCACTCGCTACCCCCATCTCTGCTATTCCCCTTCCAAAATCCCCTCTACACTTCCACTTTAGTCATCCATTCTCGCCAAGCGTAGCAACGCCATTCAGTTTTTAGAAAATATTCATATTAGCAACTATTTATCTAATCTTGACGGTTTATGACTAAAATGCAGTAGCAGGTATTGTTTTTATAATTCAATATAAAAAAATTCTTTTTAAACCACCGACCGGGAAAACCGGGGAAAGAATTTTCCAAATCAGTGGACATACATAAAAAAATCGGCCAAGTGCGAGTCGGGCCTCACTCTTTTAGGGTTCCGTACATATGATCAAATCATTTTTAATACTAGATACCAATTTAGATATCTTAGTTCTTAGAATGTACTAAATTAGCATATGGGGAAAAAATGCTCGTTTATTTTGCTCACAACTTACAAACCGCATTATAAATCGGTGTTTTCAGTATTTGTTGTTTAAATACACTATATAAGTAGTACATAATATACCAAAATTTCAAATCCCTAACTAGCTTAGTTTTTGAGATAGACCCCCTAACAAAATTGGTCTAAAACCGACAACTTTGACGGGCTCCCATTTCTTCATTTTTGTAGTTAAAAAATAAAAATCGGCCAAGTGCGAGTCGGGCCTCGCTCTTTTAGGGTTCCGTTAAAAAAAATTAAATAAAAATATTTCCATGTACCCATGGAAATATTTAAATTAATTTTTTTTTATTTAATTTAATTTTTATTATTTGTTGTTATAGCGGCAATAGAAATACATAATATGTGAAAATTTCATCTGTCTATCTATTACGGTTTACGAGATACAGCCCGCTGACAGACGGACGGACGGACGGACAGCGTAGGCTTAGTAATAGGGTCCCGTTGGTACCCTTTGGGTACGGAGCCCTAAAAATATATAATATTTGAACTCCACTTAATGAGCTCTAGAGCTCATTAAGTGGAGTTCAAATAGAGCTCTAACTTAATGAGCTTAATGAGCTCTAGAGCTCCACTTAATGAGCTCTAGAGCTCCACTTAATGAGCTCTAGAGCTCCACTTAATGAGCTCTAGAGCTCCACTTAATGAGCTCTAGAGCTCCACTTAATGAGCTCTAGAGCTCCACTTAATGAGCTCTAGAGCTCCACTTAATGAGCTCTAGAGCTCCACTTAATGAGCTCTAGAGCTCCACTTAATGAGCTCTAGAGCTCCACTTAATGAGCTCTAGAGCTCCACTTAATGAGCTCTAGAGCTCCACTTAATGAGCTCTAGAGCTCCACTTAATGAGCTCTAGAGCTCCACTTAATGAGCTCTAGAGCTCCACTTAATGAGCTCTAGAGCTCCACTTAATGAGCTCTAGAGCTCCACTTAATGAGCTCTAGAGCTCCACTTAATGAGCTCTAGAGCTCCACTTAATGAGCTCTAGAGCTCCACTTAATGAGCTCTAGAGCTCCACTTAATGAGCTCTAGAGCTCCACTTAATGAGCTCTAGAGCTCCACTTAATGAGCTCTAGAGCTCCACTTAATGAGCTCTAGAGCTCCACTTAATGAGCTCTAGAGCTCCACTTAATGAGCTCTAGAGCTCCACTTAATGAGCTCTAGAGCTCCACTTAATGAGCTCTAGAGCTCCACTTAATGAGCTCTAGAGCTCCACTTAATGAGCTCTAGAGCTCCACTTAATGAGCTCTAGAGCTCCACTTAATGAGCTCTAGAGCACCCAACATGCCAGGGTAAAAAAATAAAATTTTATTTCGACCCCTTTTCCATGTATGGGAGCCCCCTTTATTTTTCAATTTAATTTTATTATCATTATTTGTTGTTATAGCGGCAATAGAAATACACAATATGTGAAAATTTCAATTGTCTATCTATAACGGTTTACGAGATACAGCCCGCTGACTGACGGACGGACGGACGGACGGACGGACAGCGGAGGCTTAGTAATAGGGTCCCGCTGGCACCCTTTGGGTACGGAACCCTAAAAACCGTCGAATTGATAATCTCCTCCTTTTTTTGAAGTCGGTTAAAAATACACTTAAAATCACATTTTACTTTTACAAATAGCAACGTTACATTATTCACAAACGGCGACCTAGCAGCGGAAAGTGTGGTGTTGGCACGTGCCAAGTGGGGGTGTACTCCATAAGGTTGACAGACGGATATACCTACCTATCACACGGTGCGTTGTGGTAACTGTTCTAACCTAACCTGACCGACATCAAATATTAATACTGGGTGAAAAAACACGTGAAAAAACACGTGAAAAAACACGCGGCACTCGGGGACTGCCGCGGTAAAGCTATTGCATAGATCTTGCGAGCTTAGATCCGTGCGAGCTTCGTACAGTCTACACGCATACGTCTAGTCGCACGCACACAAACACCTTGCCGAAGTCTGCCGAACTGAAACGAGCGACGTTAGACGATGCACGGCTTTCAACGCCGCACCGATGTGCCGGTCGGAGTGGGGGGGGTGTTAGGTTTATTTTCGTTACGGAATTTCTTGATTCGGTCGCCGCGCTCAAAGCCCGCGATAAAAGCTATGCAATATAAAAGTTTTTTGCGTGATTATAGTCTGAATCGGTTTGTTGTGATATTAGCGACGAAGAGGCCAGGCTTTGACGCCCGCACCCCCACTGGCTTTACGGCCAGTAGCGATAACCGCACTGCGAAATAGTATGTGTATATCATCTAGATCTTTTAGAATTTAAACTATAACCACTCAGAAAACTTTTCACCCAGAAATACTTATGGTTAGGTCAGGTTAGAACAGTTATACCACAACGAACTGTACAACCGAATTGTAGGCGTTGTACTTTAGGGGAAATAACAATTATAACAATATATAACAATATTGGTTATTTTATCAAAATGTCCGGCCATTATGAATAATGCCCAATTGATGACCTAGTCCATAACATAACACTATTCGATTGTCTCTTCTATATAACTAATTTCTTGGTCCAACAGAATCTCTGAGGACCCACCCGCTCGATAAGTGGCCGATGTATAAGAAAAAAGAAAATATTCGCTCCAGATCAAATGAGGCGCTGCGGGCTCCGATGCGATCTGCCGTAACAACGTCATTTTGACGAGCTTTCCGAGAACAACCTGCATTAAACCAAAGCTTTATTTAGACTGCAGTCGCCATTGATGTCAAAAATGATCAACCTCCTGCCCTCGAAGGACCTTAGGCTTAGGTTTATATCTGAATACATTCATACTTACCGCCATGGAACTAGGAATTACGACTACATCTTCCTACTTCCATGCTTACAGCCCATTCCACCATACAACGCTTCGATCACAGAAAAAATATTACCAAGTAAACTTTAAACGACAAATAAAGACGTTTTGAAGGATTGCCAATTCAAAAACTGCCAAAATACCTAATTGATCTTCTTCTTCTTTCTTAAATATATATAAATTAATTACTGTACGTCAGTTTGGCTGAAACTCAAAAACGGCTCGACCGATTTGAATTTTTTTTTATTGTTTTGTTTGCTACAATACAGGGGTGGTATAAAATTCAAAAAAGGGAAATCGTTAAAAAAACAGCTGAAAAATCGAAAAAATCTAAATTGATGTAATCTATAAAATGATGTAAAATGTATCAATAACCAAATTACTTATTTTATACGAATCACCACTTCAGAATCAGATTGCTTTTAATAGATGGCGGAGGCGAAGCCACGGGTGAAAGCTAGCTAGTAATAAAAATATTAATTTCCGTATCCAATTGTCACTGTTTAATAAAATTGACTTAACTCAATCAACTGTAACCATGTTATTTTTTTTTTAATGAAAAACCTTATCTCCCCATATCAATACCAGCTGGTGTGAAGTGAGGTAGCCGCCGAAGATGTATTTCATACTCCAATAACCCTATAAAACATGTTAAAGTATAGTAACACGAGACTTATACCAAACTACCGAAGACGATGAGAAAATGTAAACGTCCAAAATCTATTGTTGACCGCATTATAGCGGCGCGTCTTGAACCATTGATACTTTCAGCTCAGTTCCCAGAAACCGATATGACCCGCGGTTTTGGTGTCATTTAATAAGAAAAGCGTTTTATTTCATAAATACTTACATCCCCCCTTTTTTAGGGTTCCGTACCCAAAGGGTGCCAACGGGACCCTATTACTAAGCCTCCGCTGTCCATCCGTCCGTCTGTCAGCGGCCTGTATCTCGTAAACCGTAATAGATAGACAGTTGAAATTTTCACATATTTTGTATTTCTATTGCCAAATTAATTAGGTACTGATACGTTAAAAATCCAGATTGTCCACCGTAACATAATAATAATTATATTTTCTCAAGCGTACCTTGGACTATTTCGCATACATTGCCCGCCGCAGCCCTGGAAACATAGAAAAACTACTGGTCACGGGCAAGGTGTAAGGAACAAGAGGCCAAAAGGTCGTAGCCCTATGCGTTGGTCCGATCAGGTCAGCATTGCTCTCGGTAGGTACAGCTTTCTACGCTGTTCTACATAATTGCAAAGATAGATCTGAGTGGAAGTAAGTACGTTTAATTACGTTAGTACAAATTGAGCCCTTGACTGCAATTTCACCTGGTGGTTAATGACAATGCTGTCTTAAAAAGTGGACGAAAAGTCGTCTTTACGAATATTTTAAGTGGGCGAAAAGTTGTCTTTACGAATATTTGAAGTGAGCGAAAAGTCGTCTTTATGGATATTTTAAGTGGGCGAAAAGTCCTTTAGGATTTTTTTTAACTATTTTATTTTTATTAATTTGTGGAACTCAAAACCTCCCATTCATATAAGGTACTGTGCACATAGTTGCACGAATGAGGTCGTTTTCACTCCAATGCGAAAAAGCTCTAAGGGCTTTAATTTGGACCAGTTTGGAGGGTCAACGCCCGTGCGCCCGCGCCGGTATTTGGGCTGATTTTGGAGCGAAAATCGCACGTAAGTTAACGTTGTTTTTGCCCGCGCGTTATTATTATTAATTGGAGCGGTGCGGTGCAGTGAACGAAGGCGATCGTTAAAACCGGGTCAAGAGCGCGCTTTGTCACACGGTTCCGTATGTTAATAATTTTAATTAAACGACGGTATTGAAAAGCAATAATGATTTTATTTATTTGATGATTTGAAAATAAGTAAGTAAATAATTTAAAAGTCCGTATACTTAATCACTGCAACTTTATATTTGACCTTTTGCGCCTAATTTGGTTTTGGACATAGAAACGTGAAACTCACGTGTTTTATAGATCATAGTAATATCATACAAATGTGAAAATGTGTTTGTTTGTTGCTTTGTTCTTCAATCACGCAGTATCAGAGAAACTAACTGATCGATGTGAATTATGGGAACATTGAGGTACCAATTGTCTAAAATTGTCTAATTTTTATTTTTATTAAAACCGAATGAAAGATAAAGATTCAATAAATGTTTTTAAAAATAAAATAAAAAATGTCTAAAAGTTATTCCATTGATCGTATTCGTATTCGATGGACATTAGCGTCAAAGTAAAATAATCCTTGATTGTATTGATTTAAAGTCACAAACAGTACAACTAATTTTAACATGGAGCGTTATGCTTATGGTCTGGAGCGTATCGTTATTCGTACATGCCTAAACGTATAAGAATGCATAGTACATACACGAAATTGAGCTCTAATTCAATGCTGTTATGGCTTATTTTATTTTGACGCTGTCATCGAATACAATTACGATCAATGGAATAACTTTAGGTAATCGCACCTCTGGAGAGTCACAAAGTGAGTGAGTAGTGACATAATTTATTTTAAATGTAGGTGAAGGTATAGGAGGTATTCTGTATTAAGAGTACCTACATATTTACTTAGTCACTACAGTTTTATCTATATTTATGCGCTATATTTTTTAATTATTTATTAACTGTCACTATTTAATTACTTGGATATATTCCGCAATAAAAACTTGCAATAAAAACGACCTAGAATCTAGACTAAAAATCTAGACTCAATCTAGTCTATTCTAATAAGAATTTATATTTAATTCAAAATTAGTTTCTTAATTTTTTTTTTTTTTTTAAATATATAGACTAGCGCTTGACTGCAATCTCACCTGATGGTAAGTGAAGATGCAGCCTAAGATGGAGCGCGCTTACCTAGAAGATGCCTATTCACTCTTGATTTAAAGGTACCCAAGTTATAGTCAGTTGGAAAAACGGAAGCCGGAAGGGCATTCCAGATTCTAGCGGTGCGTATTAGGAACGAGGAAGCAAAGCGCTTAGTGCGGGATCGTGGAATTTCGACCACGTAGCGGTGCAGATTCGAGCGATGCCTTGCGGTTCGGTGGTAGAAGGGTGATGGAGGAACTAGTTCGAATAGTTCTTGAGCACACTCTCCGAAATATATCCTGTAGAATACCGACAGACAGGCAACCTTGCGCCGATGTTCCAGACTTTGAAGTTTGGAGTTAGTTAGCGATTCGTCGCCAATGAGTCTTCTGGCGCGTCTGTCCACCGAATCCAATGCAGCAAGCTGGTACTTGGCAGAGCCGTCCCATAAATGGCTGCAGTACTCCATGCATGATCGAACTTGTGCTTGATACAAGGTAACAAGCTGTTCCGGCGTGAAGTAGCGCTTGACCTTATTGAGGATACCAAGTTTCTTGCCAGCAGTTTTTGCCTTGGATTCGATGCATCGTCCAAAGTTGAGATTTGACGAGACATTTATGCCAAGAAGATCAATATTGTCAGTGACCGGTACGGATATATTTCGGAAAGTCGGAGTTAGCGGGAATGGACTCCGTTTGGCGGTGAATAAACACGCCTGCGTTTTGGTAGCATTAAATTTGACAAGGTTGGCATCGCCCCAGTCCGATACCTCTTTCAGAGCCAAATTTATGTGTTCTACCAAAGCCTCTCTATGCTCGAAAGTTTCAACGCCACTAGCACGGGGACCGGACATGTATCTCTCCGTAACGGTGCTGTCATCCGCATACCCAAAGATACCGGGCCTGAGGAGATCATTAATGTGCAGCAAAAAGAGCGTTGCGGAGAGAACTGATCCCTGAGGGACACCGGCGTTAATCGCCATTAGATCAGACGAGGTGCCATCTATGACCACTCGAAATGATCGCCCACTCAGGAAATCTGATATCCAGTTACAAAGTCTAGTGGGTATCCCATAAGCTGAAAGTTTGCTCAAAAGGCCTTCATGCCAGACCCGGTCAAACGCCTTCGATACATCAAGTGAAACGGCTAGCGCCTCACCATGCTTATCGATGGCTTCACCCCAGATGTGTGTAGCATACACTAAAAGATCTCCTGTGGACCTGTTACGACGAAAACCGTACTGCTGGTCGGACAGGAGGTCATTAAGCTCGAGGTATGCCAGGAGCTTGTCGTTCAATACACGCTCCAAACATTTACATAGTATGGACGTGATTGCGATAGGCCTGTAATTGGCCGGGTCGGCACGACTACCCTTTTTGGGTACTGGCTGTACGTTAGCTATCTTCCAAGCTTTGGGGACTTGAGCTAATTTTAAAGAGAGACGGTACAAGCGTGTCAGGACAGGCGACAACTCAGGAGCACAGGTCTTCAGGACTCTTGCTGGTATCCCGTCAGGACCGCTGGCCTTATTCACATCCAGGTTGCGGAGCACTTTCAAAACCTCAATTTGGCGAATGCGTATTTCGGACATAACAGTCTCGCAAGGTGGTATTCTAGGTGGTGAGGTGCTCCCTGCATCGAGGAGCGAATTTTCCGCGAACAGATTCGCTAAAAGGTTGGCCTTGTCTGTTGCAGTAAAAGCCAGCGATCCATCTGGTTTCAGCAGGGGAGGCAGTGAAGGACGGCAGAAGTTCGTTTCAACAGACTTCGACAGCGACCAGAAAGCTTTGCTACCACGCGGATAGGAAGCTAATTTGGCCCCAATGCGACTCGTGCGGTTGAAACGTGCCCTTTTGAGAACCTTTTTGTAGAACTTGGCAGCAGAGTTGAACGCTCTTTTCCTCATATTGATGTCCGGAGATTTAAGGGTACGAGCTTCAGCCCACGCTGCAAACGCTGAGTCCTTACGAGCTGCAGCATCAGCACATTCAGCATTGTACCACCGAGGAACCTTGCCATCTAGTGATACGTCAGCATATGGAATAAAGTACTCCATCCATTAATAACATAAGATAAAAGATAAGATACAAAGTCAATCACTGAGTGTCGCTAGTCGCTACACGCTAGATGTTTCTCTGTACACATGTTTATTTCTCGAAAGCGTTAAGCAATAAATATAAACTTAAAAAGTTAAGGTCACTTTTAATTTAAAGTCTGAGACGAGAATACTTGACACATATTCTATCTGTGAAAGTAATGAACAGAATGCTTAATATAAGTACATATCTATTTTAGGTAGTGTTCAAATCAATATTGTACGTACTTTATACTAGATTTATATAAAAAAATTGACGATCGAAATTAATATTGTCGTATCCGAAAAAAGTTCTCGCCAACGACGCGAACGATGGCATACCTATTTTCAGTTAGAAAGCCATTAGTAACACGTTTCCCAATGCGAAAGTGTCTTTGTTGGTTTGTTCTTAAATCACGCTGTAACGGAGCAACGAATATAACAGGCACCGTGCGTTTCGCTGATCGCGTATGTAGATTGTAGATTATAAAAGGGTGGTAGAAAAGAACACCCATAGAAATATTAATGTGTCATCCCACTTCATGTATTTTACTAACATTTTTACGTATAATTTATGAACATGACTTAAAAATTAACGCAATCGATTTAGTTACTGATTCCAAATCTAAACAAACTACATATTTTCAGCTGTTCTCATATTTACAAACAATCCTTCTTCCTACTAATATTATAAATGAGAAAGTTTGTGAGGATGCATGGATGGATAGATGTTTGTTACCTACTCTTTCACGCCACAACGAATGAATCGATTTGGAATGGGTATAGTTCATACCCAGAATTAGCACATAGGGTACATTTTATACCAAAAAACTATAAAGTTCCCGCGGGAATCAAAAAACCTTAATCCACGCGGACGAAGTCGCGGGCATCATCTAGTAGTTTAAACAAAATTAAATACGATTAAATACCACTATCCGTTCTTTAGATAAGTAGGTACCTAGTATAGGCCCTTTATATCATCATTAGCAACCCATCAGCGGCTCACTACTGAGCGCAGGTCTCCTCTCAGAGAAGGGTTATAGTTATAGGCCATAGTCCACCACGCTGGCCCAATGCGAATTGGCGGACTTCACACACCTTCGAGAACATTATGAAGAACTCTCAGGTGTGCAGGTTTCCTCACGATGTTTTCCTTCACCGTTGAAGCAAGTGATATTTAATTCCTAAAACGCACTTGACTCCGAAAAGTCAGAGGTATCCGGAATCGAACCTGCGACCCCCCGAATAGGAGACCACAGTCCTAACCACTAGGCTATCACTGCTTACTAGGCCCTTTATATACTACTATGTATTTTCAACTTATTGCAAGGAATTGCATCTTTGGTTTTAGCGTTCGTGTACCGAACGCCAATTTTGCCTTACTTACAACCCACATAAATCAAATTGTTCTCACAATACGCGTTGCACCGCATTACCTGTGTTCACCTTGATTTAGTAGTGTAAACATGTCAATTTGTCCGAAATTCGAACTTTGGTCACATCGACAAGTTACATCGACCAATCACCGCGTTATACATTAGTAGTTTATGAGGTGATTTTGCGTTTTGTCGGGTTATAAAGGAATTCCTGTTACACTTTGCACGGGCACAGAATAAATTAGTCAGTATGCCCTTTTTTTGTTATGTCTCTTACCCTTTTTCATACGTAATTTAAAGACTATGGAATTTCAATTTAGATTAAATTTTGATATACTAACAAAAGATTAAAAACGTCGCGTGGTGTCGTGGGACACCAGATAGGAACGAAGTTCCTTATTATAAAAATATTAATTTCAAGTTCTATTCGAGGTATAAAGAAAATAATTATTAATATATTATATTATTATAATAAAAAAAACTACTTTCCAAAAAATTATCTTAACACCTTTATTGGAGTTTACTCCTTAAGAATCGATTTTAGGCGCCCGGTATGAGACAAATTCGAGGAGTAAAAGCTACTTATGAATGACCTCGTTACGTTTTTCATAACGATGCAAATTTCTACCCTAACTTTGAGTAAATAAGGTTGGTTTTCGCTTGAGTTGTCGAATGCCCTCGTTACGTTTTTCACAACAATGCAAACTACCCTAACATTTGAGTAAATAAGGTTGGTTTTCGCTTGAGTTGTCGAATGCGAAAGAGCTTTCGCTTCGGGAAGCCGAGCGCGTACCGATCGGGTCCGAGCGCCGCGAATGCATAACGACGTTTTAAGGAGTAAACTCCAGTCGTGCGTCGGAGCTGACACACACACTTTTTTTTTTGTTTACAATGATTTATAAAAATATATAATAAAAACACTAAGCACTTGCACGAAACACTTGCACTGAACACTAAACACTTGCACTAAACATTTGCACTAAACACTAGCACTAAACACTTGCACTTAACATTAAACACTTGCACTAAACACTAAACACTTGCACTAAACACTAAACACTTGCACTAGACACTCAACACTAAGCACTTGCACTAAACACTAAGCACTTGCACTAAAAACTAAACACTTGCACTAAACACTAAACACTTGGACTAAACACTTGCACTAAACACTAAACACTTGCACTAAACATTTGCACAAAACACCACTAAACACTTGCACTAAACACTAAACATTTGCACTAAACACTAAACACTTGCACTAAACACTAAACAATCAGTACAAAAAGTAGTGTTTCTTTCATTTACAAAAAATCTTACGCTTTTTTTTAACGTTACGGACGTTTTTTGCCGGCTAGGGTCCCCCTCCGCAACGCCCAATAAGGAACTTCGTTCCAAAATTGGAATTGTGTTTCTTTCTTCATTAAAATATAATCTTTTAACAAATCTTTTGAATCACCAACTTCTCCCACCTTTTACTTATAATTTTAATTAGTATATAAGACCCTTGTAAATACGTAATATATGCCACTACCATTAGATACTGCAGTCTGTGTTTCTTTATTCCTTCACCGGTCTCTCTGCAAGAACACGCTGTTACACTGCAGCCGCGGTGTAACGCAACAACTATCTCAAAAAAGCCTTAAGTAGTTGAAGTAATTATTAACATTATACAACGTATACTTGCGTCAAGTGACTAACTTAATACCTGCCATCAGTAGAGCAATTCTGTAAAAGCTGCATCAATGTCATACTAAAGTCTCAATGGTGGTGATTGGCCGAATTAATCGCGTTCTTTCTGCAACAATACATCTTGGCCAATAGCGAGTGAGTATCGGCCAATCGAATCGCACAACTGATTTGTAAGACGAAGCCGACAACGAATTAATACAGATAATAATAAATAAAATACAGATGCACTGTAGTGTCGGGACATTAACATCTCTATTCAAAACACGAATTAAACGCTCCGCTGGTCTCCATGAAAAAAATAATCGAATTAGTTGTGTTCGCTTACATTGATGGATATCGTATGTAAAATGGCGCTAATTAATTACGACGCTATCATACCCACGACGTAATTTCACTCGCAATTAAAATGTAATTTGCGTCAATAAAGAAACATTTTACTGAAGACGCTCAAATTACATGAATGGATCGACGGGTCACGTAAGGAACGAAATTGACTTTGATATACATTTAATAGAAAAGTTTTTATACACTCAAATGAATCTAGCATTCATTGATGAGTAAATATATAAATCTTGGTTGCATTCTTAAATAAATTCTTATTATATTAAATCGACAAAGTTATATATTGCAACACTTTTTTGAAAATAGCATATGTTGTAATTCTAGAGTAGAGAGAGTAAATGTAGAGTACTTGGACATGTCATAAGAATCAACAACAATCAGCAAGTTAGCTTAGTACATTCTTACATTAAATAATAATTAATTTTCACCAAACTTTTGACATTTCGACTTTCAAACGTCAAATTACGCGCGTTGTATAGGAGTTTGTATGAAATAGTGAACTGTGAAACGTGATTAATATTTTCACGTACTATCTGTACTTTAATCTAAAAGTCGATTTTGCGTATTTTAGAAGAATCTCTATTTATCCCTCATCCCTCCAACAATCGAGATGTCACATATTCGGGCACTTTTTTTAGCAAAATTGAACTTATATTCTCCTCTCCCCTCCACGTAATCGGAAAGCTTGTGTTAGGAGTGATTACTACAATAGCTCAACGGGTGGGGAAGCGTACCTTTCAGTTTTCAGTACAACCGTTGATTTAAAGTTCAATGAAGTTAAACAACTGTTACCATTTAGCCTGTGATACAGTTCGCGGTTCGCGGAAGGGCAACGGGCGGCGGCGTCGTTTATTTAACGGCTAATGAGCGCACTCCGACAAAAAGTTTTGGAAACCTTTTTTAGGGTTACATACAAGAATTAAAGTTGAGAATTTCCGAGAACCGAGCTGTCTAGTTCTCAGCCTGAGATCTATAGACCGTACTCTGACTTGGCTCAGACTTGAGAGTTATGTATTTTATTATACTACTAGCAGATGCCCGCGACTTCGTCCGCGTGGATTTAGTTTTTAAAATCCCGAGGGAACTCTTCAATTTTCCAGGATATTTAGCCTATACTATGTGAAATTTTGGATATGAGCTATCTCCAATCACAACAGCCAAATCGGTTAATTCGTTGTGGCGTGAAGGAGTAACGAACATACATCCATCCATCCTTACAAAGTTTACCATTTAGGTACAGGAAGTAGAATAGAATAGAAATGTTTTTTATTCAAATAAACTTTTTTACAAGTGCTTATGAATCGTCGATGAGTCTACCACTGGTTCGGAATGCCCTTCCTGCCGAGAAGAACCCAAAGATTTAAAGAAGAACCAGCAAGAAACTCGGTGGTTGCTCTTTTCAAAACAAGTTTACAATACAATAGATACTATGCTATGTATGCAGTGTTTCCACAATGAGTGGAAGTTCCACAAAATAGGATAGGATAGTAGGAAGTACGATTAGTAGGACTATTGTAGTACCTGTTGCATTTTATTTTAGAACATCCTTAGTAGGTAGGTACTAATCTATTTTATAATCTAATCGTAACTATAAAGTTTTTATAATAATAATTATGATTTTGTGTTTGTGTGTCCTTATTATCCTCTACCTTTGCATTTTCCCATCATCTACCTTTTACATTACCTACTATTTAGATATAAACTGACTTTTACAACTACATAATCACTACTAGATACCTGCTATTCCTAGAGGCCTAGTTATTACGAGATACAACTTTCTTCTTACAATCAATCTGTCTTGATTCTGAACAAAGTATGAGTATAAGCACAGCCTTAGTTTCGGCCAAATAATCCGGAGGCTAGTTCTAGTCTAGTGTAACCTTTCATTACATTTTCAAACATGTTAACATTAATATGTACATAGTTCAGATAGTAGATAACAAATACACAATATGTCAAATTTATAACACAACCGGGGGATAAAAATTATATCTATAGTTAAATTCAAGATGGCTGCGATACTTTTTTTTGAATGCTTAATTAAGGGTAATAATTCCGATGTTAAGAGGTGTTAACCTTTATCGAAAATTCTCAAATCAAAGATGGCTAACGGATACACGCAATCATTTTATATCCATACCTACTTAGATTAGATCTTTAATTAGGTACTTCTTAAAACAAACAACGCAAAGTTTGAAGACCATAAAAACTCAGGTCTCCAATAAAAAGTCTACCTAATTAATACTTGATATTCATCTATTCTGTACAACAATCGCACGCTATACTGTATGCTTCAGAAGTTGCTTAGGAGTTGGATCATTTTTTACTTCATTTGAAATTTTAAACAACTCTAATGTCATAATGAATAGTTGCCAATTGCCAATGCTGTGGAATTATAATCGTGCAACACAGTATTAGGGTATTAGGGTTGCCACAAGCTAAATTGTTATGGGGATTGCATCAATTTAACATTTTTCTACGGTAGTAAATATAATGAGTTTATGTTGAATTATGGACGTCCACTACTGGGAATATTTTTTATTCGATTACAAGGTGACTTAAACCACACTCCACGGCCTTCATCATATTTAAATTAATTTATCCTACTTGCAATTGTTATGATAATATATTTAAAGTTAAATATGTAGCCATTTTATCTGTCTCTATAAAAATATAATTATAGAGTATTTAAATGCATGATAATCATGAGAGACATGTAAGAATTAAATATAAATGTTTTAAACAAATTTTTAACGTCAAAAATTTAGCCGTTAATTTTATTACTAATAATTAATATTACCATTATAAAAATTCAAATGTCAGGGATTTTTTATATATCTAAATCATGCAATATAATTACGCAGTTAGAAACATTTACACATTTTTGATAGAACTTCCTACAACATAATCGGTGCAATTAATGCACATTGAAAGAACTTATTTATGATTTTCAAATGTTGTTTCGTCATAAAGTTTCAAAATTAAATGCGAAAGTGTTGGTTTAGTGGTTTGTCCTTCAATCGCGCAGAAAAGGAACAGAAGATCGACGTGATTTTTTTTCATGGCTAATTGAGCACTAGGAGAGTGACATAGACTATCCTTGAGAAATAAAGGGATCCCTGGGATTTTTTAACCGACTTCAAGAAAGGAGGAGGTTCTCAATTCAATGTTTTATTTTATTTTTTATGTCTGTTCACCGATTACTCGAAGACGTCTGAACCGATTTGGAAAATTCTTTTTTTGTTTGTATACTTCCCAGGTGGTCCCATTTAAATTTTATCGAAATCGGTCGTGTGGTTTTTAAAAAATCAACAATAAATTATATACTTTGTAGTGGCGCGGGTGTTTGAAGTCGGTTTTTTAGAAATAATTTTTTATATTATATTATAAAAACCTATTTCCACGCGGACAAAATTAAATACCTGAATAGTTTTGACAACCCTAATGAACTTCATACGGCTGATTGGTAATTGTAAATACAAACATGCACTTGTCATTGTTATTACCATTTTTGTTAGTTTTAGCATAACATTACTTTACTACCACCATAATATAGCTAGGTAACTCTTCCGAAGTTTTAGTACTTTTCAATCCCATTAATATCTGTTATCCAAACAATTAACTTAATATGTACGTACTTTATCTTTTATAAGTTGTTTGGAACTTGGAACAAATCATATAAGGCAGACTTTACACTTTAACTTATATTATACTAGCTGTTGCCCTCGCGACTTCGTCCGCGTGGAATTAGGTTCTTTGAAAATCCCGTGAGAACTGCTGATTTTATCGGGATAAAACTATACAGGTTACTTTCTGCAACCATACCCATCAAAGAATCACGTACATCCGTGAAAAATTATGGACTTTCATACGTTTATTCAACCCCCTATTTAACCCTTTTGGGGGTAGTGTTTTCAAAAACTGTGAAATATGTAATTCTTTGTTTTTAATTAAGAGCCAAAATACCAAATTTCGTGGATATTACTTGAAAAAAGACGGGCTTTCATATAAACTTCCATCTCCTATTTAACCCCTTCAGAGATAGAAGATACAACATTTGTGAAAGACGTAATTCTTTTTATTTAATTAAGAGACCAAATACTCAGTTCCACATACATAACTTGAATATAACTCGAATATTTTCATTTTATAGGGTAGGGTAGGGTAGAATTTTCAGAAATTGTGAAACTCGTACCTACCGTACCGTAATTAATCCGTTTCGTGGATATAACTTGAAAAATGAAAGACTATCATATTAACATTCAACCCCTATCGAAACCCTTTGGGGGTAGAATTTTCAAAAACTGTGAAACACATAATTCTTTATTTTTAATTTCAAGCCCAAATACCGAGTTTCATGAGTATAACTTGAAAAATGACGGACTTTCATACAAATTTCCATCCCCTATTTAACCCCTTTAGTGATAGAATTTACAAAATCTGTGAAACACATACTTTTTTTATTTTTAATCAAGAGCCAAAATACCAAGTTTCATACACATAACTTGAAAAATGAAGGACTATCTTACAAAAATTCAACCCCTATTTAACCCCTTTAGGGGTAGAATTTTCAAAAACTGTGAAACACGTAATTCTTTATTTTTAATTTAAAGCCGAAATACCGAGTTTCATGGCTATAACTTGAAAAATAACGGATTTTCATACAAACTATCAACCCCCATTTCACCCCTTCGCGGGTAGAAATTTCAAAAAATGTAAAATACATACTTCTTTATTTTTAACCAAAAGCCAAAATACCAAGTTTCGTGGATATAACTTGAAAAATGAAAGACTATCATATAAACATTCAACCCCTATTTAACCCCTTTAGGGGTAGAATTTTCAAAAACTGTGAAACACATAATTCCTTATTTTTAATTTCAAGCCCAAATACCGAGATTCATGAGTATAACTTGAAAAATGACGGACTTTCATACAAACTATCAACCCCTATTTTACCCCTTCGGGGGTAAAATTTTCAAAAAATGTAAAATACGTACTTCTTTATTTTTAATAAAGAGCAAAAATACCAAGTTTCGTGGATATAACTTGAAAAATAACTTGAAAAATGAAAGACTATCATATAAACATTCAACCCCTATTTAACCCCTTTAGGGGTAGAATTTTCAAAAACTGTGAAACACCTGTTTCTTTATTTTTAATTTAAAGCCCAAATACCGAGTTTTATGGGTATAACTTGAAAAATGACGAACTTTCATACAAACTTTAAACCCCCATTTAACCCCCTTGGGGGTGGAATTTCAAAAAATCCTTACTTAGTGCTCGCCTACGTCATAAAATGAACCTACTGTCAAAATTTCAAGTTTCTAGGTTCAGTGGTTTAGGCTGTGCGTTGATAGATCAGTCAGTCAGTCAGTCAGTCAGGACAAGTCTTTTTATAAGTATAGATTGGTAGAAGTCGGCTTCGAGAACTAGATTGGCTAAAAAACGTATTGGATTTTTCTGTTATAATATTCTCAATCACCCCAGAGTTGGGTATTAGAATAAAAGTCAAGTAAAACTTGACTTTTTAATTAGAATCTACCAACGGTTCGGAAAGCTGATTCTGCTGAGAAGAGCCGGCAAGAAAGTAAGTACCATAAGTAACCTCAAGCCTCAGTAGCCCAACGGTTAAAGGATTAACAAACCTCCATCCATACATCCATCCTCACAAACTTCACCTTTTAGCCTCAATAGCTCAACGGTTAAAGGTGCGGACTGAAAACTGAAAGGTCGCAGGTTCGAATCCCATCCGTTGCACTAATGTCGTACCCACTCCTGACACAAGCTTTCCGCATATTTGGAGGGGAGAGGAGAAAATTAGTCAAGTTCAACTTGATTGATATTATTTTTATTAAAAAAAAATCTTTGAAGTTTGATGAATTAAAATCACGTTTTGCGACTGTCGGGTGGTATTTACGGTAGTAAATATACTAAGCACCAGGGTCTTATATTAAACACAAGAGAAACGTTGCGTTTTATAAAAGCTTATACCTACCTAGCTATAAAACGCGGTTGAGCTTTTCAAACAAGATTGAACTCACCTCTCGTCTATTATGGTAAAAACATAATTACCATAACTCACTGAAGGTATTCCATTACTTAGCGAAACGTAATCCGTAAAAACTTCGATATTAACCGCCGCGGCTACGAAGCTTACCGATTTAATTAATATGGTAATAACAAGCAAAAACCCGTGAAACACCGTTAGATTAAAGTATTTATCCAAGCAGAAATTTTTAGAAAGGCTACCCCATAACTTCTGTTTAAAATTCTAATGATGAACTTTTTATTTCTCATTTGCATTCCTCCTTATTATACTCGGCATATCTATCTATATCTATCTATAACTAGCGGTCGCCCGCGACTTCGTCCGCGTAAAATTTCTGATTTTCTATGAGATTATAAAAAGAAATTTTCCCGCTGCAAGAATGATCATTATTTTGCTGCGATGTTATTTTAAAACTGCGATATCTCCTATGTTATTTCATTTTATTTCATTATATGTCTCCTGCGATATTTTGTTACAAATTAAATACTTGTGATGAATAACGTATTTATTTGGATAAGGATTTAGGTATATCATGTTTATAAAAACACCTTCGCAAATAATGCATTATTTTAGAACAAATTTGGTTAGCATAAAAAAGGTTATAGTGAGCCAACCTTAAAAGATAGACATAATATGCTGTCGCGGATTTTTTTTAGAACTTTTAAAGGGGAACATTTCTATCATACATGATTTTTGCGAAACTTTAACTGTTTACACAGCGCACGCAGCGGAAGCTCTCAAAAGGAAAATAAACCCGATTTTGTAACATTCTTCAATGATGCTCCGCTCCTATTGGTCTTAGCGTGATGAAATATAGCCTATATAGACAAAAAAACTCTTCAGCTTTATATTATAAATATAAATATATATATATTAAAAAAATAAGTATAGATTATAATATACAAAAATCAATTGCTGTTCGCTAGACTAACTAGCTTAAACTCAAAAACGGCTTTACCCACAGATTAATGATTATGTATACCGATTGTTTTTGTTCGCTCTAATACGGGGGTGGTTTAAAAATTAAAAAAAATAGGAAAAACCAAAAATTACAGATGAAAAATTGAAAAAAATCAAAATTGGTGATTTTGCAGGTAGGTATTTCTATACTATACCTACTTGCCTGCCACACGCACTTAAATAAAATTATAGTCATAGAACATGAATGCTCTAGAAATGTTCGGTGCCTGAGGCAATTTAATAATAAAAAAAAAAACAGGTATCCTCAGGTATCCTAAAGCGTATCAAAAAACTTTTCGTGGAATGCACGTAAAAAACCTTATCAAAAGTATTTATTCATGAAATGTTAATATGTGTAGCAAGACACCGGATGATAAATAATTAATGTAAAGACGATGAACTAAATAAAATATTATTATATTTAGTTCATCGGCAAATATGACTGATGAGGTGGTCACAGAATTCGTTCTGCAGATGACCGCGGTCCCGCTTTAACGCCAAGTGTCTGAAAGAGACGGGGAAGGGAGGAATTTGTGAGGTCTTTGTAACTTGGGCACAGGTGAAATGCATTCAAGTGTACCGATTGGGTTTTATACGCACTGTTGTTTGAGCATTATTGTGAAGCTTTGTGAAAATAGTTTTTTTTTTCTAAGTATTTTCTAACATTACTTACCTAATCCTACTTCCTACGAATATTAAGTTTGTGAGGATGGATGCATGGATGGAAGTTTATTAATTTGTTGAATGAACCGATTTGCCTGAAATTTGGAATGGAGATAGCTCATACCCGGGATTAACATATAGGCTACATTTTATCCCGGAAAATTGAAGAGATCACGCGGACGAAGTCGCAGGCACTTTAGTATGGAATATCAAGTTCAATTAATAATTTCTAGTTTTGTTTCAGCAATATCTTGATCTCAGTGTTGGAATTCTAGGGCTTCTGAAAGAAATCTTAGAGGTAAGCTGCCCTTGTGCACATAATTTATGATATATACTTCTTCTTCTTTATCAACCTATAGACGTCCACTGCTGGACAAAGGTCTCCTGCATGGACTTCCACAGGCTTCGGTCTTGCGCCGCTTGAATCCAGCGGCTCCCTGCGACTCGTTTGATGTCGTCGGTCCACCTGGTGGGGGGTCTGCCAACACTGCGTTTCCCGGTGCGGGGTCGCCACTCCAACACCTTGGGACCCCAACGACCATCAGTTCTTCGAACTATGTATGATATATATACTATTATTTATATATTCTGTGTGATTGTGTGGCTATGTTTTAGTTTAATTTTTTTAAAGTGCAAAATAAATTAATAAACAATATTATGAATGCGAAAGAGTTACATAATCGTTTGTTGGTTTATTCGTTTGTTGCTTTATTATAAAAACAATATCCCAATTGGGTACGAAATAGAAAACATAGAAGCGCAAATCCCGCCTACACCCCGGCCAAATGCATGATTTAAAACTAGCATGAGTAATTTCTCATTAGAAATCACTTTCATTTTTAATAATAAGCCTGTGAATGTGCCTACATAGCTATAGCTAATATAGCTACGAAATTACGAAACTGAATTATTACTTACAAAGAAAATTAGACTAGGTACACACTATATACCTACTCAGTCTTTCTCTCTCCCGAATTTCTCAGAATCAAATCTTTTTAAATAAACTTTAAGGTAGGTACTATCTTAGTAATCTTATAAATGCGAAAGTGTGTTTGTTTGTTTGTTGGATTGTGCATCAATCACACTGCAACAGAACTACGGATCGACGTGATTTTTTGCATGGGTATAGTCAAAGTACATAGGCTACTTTTTGTGTCGGAAAATCAAAGAGCTCCCGTGGGATTTTTAAAACTAAACCGGACCGGTTAAAACCGGCTAAAACCGGACGAAGTCCCGGTCAAAAGCTAATTATTTCATATAATAATTATGTGATTAATGGCCGGGGATTACGATTAACGACTCTCTCGCTGTTAGACATGCAAAAAAGCAAACTACCAAGCAAGCTATTCACCAATATACTACCTATGCATGTTTCACACATACACAGCTCATCGGATTCCAGAGACGTGTGTACGTGCTTACCTTAGGGGAGCCGGTATAGTGAATAAAGTTGCAAATCGTGAGGCCGCTGGTCGCAGAGGCGTGAACGGTGTGCGGGGTGCGGGAGGCATATTATATCCTTTCAGACAAAAATAAGAAATAAATTACATCATCATCATTAACAACCCATCAACGGCTCACTACTGAGCGCAGGTCTCCTCTCAGAGAAGGGTTATAGGCCATAGTCCACCACGCTGGCCCAATGCGAATTGGCGGACTCAATAACAAGGTACATTAGAATCTTTGAATAATAATAGTTTGTCAAAAACAACGTCCACGGCTTCCAAAACGAAGCACTGGTCTTCTCGCTTACTCGCAGCGGACTAAACGAACCCGAAACCTCCCAGTTATAAGACCACAGCGCTCACCACTGCGCCAAGGAGGTCTTTAATTAATTATTTATAACTTCTGTTCAGGACTGTTATCCATGAGGCCTCCCATGAGGCTCGTGAGTCGTGGGGCTCACGTACTCAAACGCGTATTGTCTGATCATAACATCAACCCGCAGTGTTCGAAGGCCTTTGCCGCGGCCATACCAAGGCCCGGTAGAGCCAATTATTTGTTGTGTCCGTTGCCATGGCGACCGTGTTGTCGGCAGTAATTGGAGGTTTTTGCAGTACCTCATTAAAGGCACCGCTTCCAGAATCTCTTGGACACGTGAAATGCGCAGTTCTGATATTCGGAAATGTAATTAAGCTTACAAAGTAAAGTAATATGTAAAGATAATTTTGAAGTGGAAACTTTTCTTTAGGCACGTTGAGCGATTTTTGGTAGGGTAAAATCTTATGGGTTCTACCGATATACTTAGTGCTGTTGTTAACAGTAGATCTATAGTTATGAAGGATGCGCTTTGACCTATATCGGCATGAATGCCCAATGCCCATATTTTATTTTTGTATATTTATAACCGACTTCAAAAAAGGAGGAGGAAAAAACATAGGCAACATCCAATAATTCATTAATATTGTTTTATTGCTATGTTCAGAGCGAAAATGTTTTGAATAATCTAAAAATAAGTTTTTACATGCGTATGTATGTAGATGAAAATTAAAAGGTCTTTGCTCTGACGTGAGATTGATTTCTGGAGCTTTTTTCATGTTTTCATAGGAAGATCATGTACCTACATAAATAAACCTAACCGCCTAATCGCCTACAGATTTCACGCATTTGTCGTCCGTGCGGGCGAGAGCGTTGCCCTTTTCACACCTTTTCAAGCTCCGAGCCAGACTGAGACGTTTTACAAACACACAACGAGATGTCATTCATCAGGTTTTCATTCAGGAACCTGTGATTAATGGACTAGCATTAGTGTATTTCACAAAAAACCTGTGGAAAATAGACTAATACCTGGTCCATTTTTCATATTATGTTCCCTCACATTATAGTTATCCAGTAGTTTTCATTACTTTTAATAACAATTAATTAATTCACTAATATTAGAAATGCGAAAGTGTGTTTGTTTGTAGGTTTGTCCTTTAATCACGCTGCAACAGAGCTACGGATCGACATGAATTTTTGCATTGGTATAGTTGAGGACCTGTAGAGTGACATAGTTTTTATTCCGGAAAATCAAAGAGTTCCCGCGGGATTTTAAAATCTAAATCCACGCGGACGAAGTCTCGGGCATCGGCTAGTGTGCTATAAATGCGAAAGTGTGTTTGTTTATTGGTTCTATTAGTTTGTTGGTTTATCCTTCAATCGCGCTGATATAGAGCTACGGATCGACGTTTTCCGGTGTTTCAATTTTAGCACCTTGATACCCAAGTCCTAAACCGCAACCGCAAAGCTGGCAACACATTGGTGCCTCTGATGCTACTATTGGCGGCGGTAATCACTTTTGACCCATCTGCTCTATTGCTCGCTAAACATATAAAAAAAAACGTGTGGCACTCGGGGACTGCCGCAGTAAAGCTATTGCATAGCATTTTCTAGTCGCACGCACACAAACACCGTGCCGAAGTCTGCCGAACTGAAACGACGGGATGTTAGGTTTATTTTCGTTACGGAATTTCTTGATTCGGTCGCCGCGCTCAAAGCCCGCCATAAAAGCTATGCATTAGCTTAAAAATCTATAGGTTACTTCGGTGCGTTCTTTTACGGATCTCTTCATTTGAGGCGAAAGCAATTTTGCATAACAATGTTAAGAGACAAGACAAAACCAATGACACTGTCTGGTCTTCGATCTTCTGTTTAAAAAGAAGATGATGCAACCAAGGAATATCTACCTATAACAATCTACGTCATATCTACGAAGTTGGCACAGCAAAATCACCACCAAGATCACTGCAGTAGGAATTAAGGCAACCAAGATAATTATAGCCTTACTATAAACAAACCTCAAGCAAAACTAATCGGCATCAACGACTTTATAAGTATGTTAAACTAGGTCTGTGAACTTTAATCAATTCCTATGATGCAATAAAATATAATCTACGTCATACCTATGTATGGCGCCATACGTAGGCATGACCTGGTGCCAACCCTCTGTGGGATTCGCTGGAAAATCTGCCTTATTGAAAGCGGATAAGGTACAAAATCTTATATTAACCGGGCAATGATTAAACATTACCGGCAAGCCCATGTGATTAGATGATCGTCACTCGCGTCTTGCAGGAGTTGCGTCAAATTGCCGCGCGGTCTAATTATGGCGACGACGGTGTCAAAGAACGCTTATCTCTCTGAACGACTGATGTTTCATACCACCTGATCTTGTAAATCTTCTCGGGGTTGCCTTTTGACGTTGGCGTTTGGTTGGAATGTGGTAGTCGAGAGAGTGGCCTTTATAGTTGTGACAGTGCATATTATCGATTGTGCCTGGGAGAACACATTTTTAACCGACTTCCAAAAAGGAGGAGGTTCTCAATTCGGCCGGTATCTTTCTATGTATGTCCACCGATTTCTCCGGGATTACTGGACCGATTCGCGTAATCTTTTTTTTAATCGACAGAGGATGTTTGCGAAATGGTCCCATAAAAATGTTCACCTTCAACTCCTCAAGCCTGATGCTGCAGGGTTATTGCTCACCTAAACTAAAGAGATTTAGGAAATGTCGATTACGAATTATTATTGTAGGTAACAAGTATGGACTACATCATGGAGCTCCAGGTCCTAGCTCCTCAATCCTGATGCTGCAGGGTACTGCCTACCTAAAACTATGAATTGATATTGTAGGTAACAAGTATAGACTACATCATGGAGCTCTAGGTCCAGCAGGATGGGGGGCGGAGGGGGCTGGGGAGGGGAGTTTGTATTTAGGCCCGCCCGACTTCAACAAACGTGGACAAACTAAAATTATTTTTATACTTTGTAGTGGCGTTAGAAGTCGGTTTTTTGAAAAGAATTTTTTATTACTACGTGATACCAAACTGAAAGATCAACGTTTCAAACCACTCGTTGCTGTATAGTCGTGCCCACTAGCACAAGCTTTATGCTTATTTTAAGGGGAAAGGGGAATAAAAGTCATATTATCGAGATATACATAACGCGACAGATTATTGCGCAAGAAAATCATATTCATTTGATAGCTAAAATAAAACCAGTAAAAACGTATGTTTGTTTTATTCGGTGATACAAAGTTTGATGTACGAGCTGAATGATGGAAACCCTACGATGAAATAAGCTGTCGTTTTGTTATATTATGGTTAAATGAATTCTATATTTTCTAACAAAATCGCACGATAGGTAGATCTATTGCGGTGGATTTCCAGATCCTTCGCATCTAATAAATCTATCTCTATATACCTACTTAAAAAGACTTGTCCTGACTGATCTATCAACGCACAGCCTAAAGCACTGGAGTTAGAAACTTATAGTAGGTTCCTTTTATGATATAGGTAGGTACCCACTAAGAAAGGATTTGTTGAAATTCCACCCCTAAGAGGGTTAAATTACGGTGTGAACATCCATCATTTTCAAGTTATATCCATGAAACTTGGTATTTGAGACTTTCGATTAGAATAAAGACGTAAGTGTTTCACAGTTTTTGAAAATTCCACCCGAAAAGCCTAATTCCACGCAGACGAAGTAACCGGGGCAAAAGCTAGTTATACTAATATTATAAATGCGAAAGTGTTTGTTGAGGACCTGGAGAGTGACATAGGCTACTTTTTATCCTGGAAAATCAAAGGGTTGCCGAAGGATTTTAAAAACTGAATCTATGCGAACGAAGTCGCAGGCATCAGCTAGTAATCTATAAAGTATAAGGTGGGCCTATTGTACAATCATTGAACAGGTGTCATTAGAACTTCCCAAGGCCACGTGATCGTGAAATAGCAGTCGCCAGTCGCTGAGTTGAGATCAGATGTGGTGTTAATGTTATCGCAGGAGTTCTTTCACCCGGCTAGCCGTGGGTGGCGTCCAAACGGGCGTGCACAAAAACCGTGCTCCGGACGATCATTGAGTTTTTAGTGGCATTTAGATTTTAGTAGTTGTGACGTCCAGTCGTCACGGGGGTAAGTATAATTCACTTGTATGTCTGTAGAATGCTCATGCATTCTACAGTACACAATACGTAGGTACTATGTACATAATACGTATGTACATAATATATATGTACATATGTGTTCACAAGATGTACCGTACATAATATGTAGTGTGTGTAATATATATATATATATCACACACTCCTCACACTACACTTTATGCACACATGATGCTCCGTCCGTGGTTCACAGACAACTGTCCTGCGATCTAGTGGTGTCTTGTATTTATGCGCCTCTCTGTTTTGAATCTACCCACATATTGCTGTATGAACACTACAATGTTCATAGAAGATAATACCCTATCGTCACAGTAGTTACTAGTTACTTCTATATCGATGGTGAGAGCTATGCTCGGAGTAGCCCTGCGAGATCAAAGCAGAAATGAGATCCGTGGGAGAACTTAAGCTACCGATAAAGCTCAGCTAGTTGCGAAGTTAAATATGAAATGGACGGGGCACATAGTTCGAAGAAATGATCTCGAAGGTTGTTGGACTCCCAAAGTGCTAGAGCGGCGACCCCGTACCGGGAAGCGCAGTGTTGACAGATCTTCACTAGATGGACGGACCAAATCGTACAAGTCACAGGGAGCCGCTGGGTACAGGCGGCGCAAGACCGAGGCTGGTGGAAGGATAGGCTTCCGGCGTCGCAGTGGATGCCTGTCGGTTGATAAAGTGGAAGACTGTTTAACCATATTGATTTCACTTGAACGTCAGGGGTCAGAGACCTATTTACTTACCAACTTTAAGTGTACGACGTTCCACCATAATTATACATTAACCGGCAGCCCCATACGACTGATTTTGGGAAGAATGCCAATTATATCTTTGTATCGGGCTTCGGGCGCTCAAAGACGGCCGGTATAATATCGGGCCTCATTAAAATTAGCACGACGCGATAAATGAAGGCATGACATCCCTTGCTGAGATCATTTCACGTTCGCTGCATTCGGGTGCGATTTTTAATTCAGTTTATTGATTCTTAATTCTCCGTACTTTTAAAATATAAAAATGTTAACTTGCTAAAGGCCTGTTTCACCACCTTCAAAAAACTTTAACCCACGAATAAAGTTGACGTTTGGACAGTTTTTGTAGCAATCCGTCAACTTTATTTGTCGGTTAAAGTTCACTTGAAGGTGGTGAAACAGGAACTTAGTTAGTATCTTAAAAGTCCCGACAAAATTCCCGATTTTTTATAAAATGTGTTCAAAGATTCCTAAACTTTCAAAATCTTAAAGTAATCTCACAGAAGTTTTAAAATCTTCTGGAAGTTTACTTTTCAAAAGAGTATGAAATGGCGATTTTTCTACAAATCTAGCTACAACTTTTTCGAGATAAAACGTTGCGGCGAATGAGCGATATTTTTTTCAAGTTACGTTTTATTACATTAATAACAAGTCCAGTGTAGTCTAGTAGTCTCCTTTAGTTTTTCAAAATTCTTCATTTCAGGTTATCACAAACATCTGCATCATCACTTATCACTTACCAGCTGTAATGATTGCAGTCCTAAGCAGTGCTCATGCTCTGGCTTCATAAAATCATAAATTTCGATCACAAAAAAGCTTTTTATATCAGTAATTCATGCAATTTCTCAGAAGCGTTTAGAATTTTGTAAGTATAAATAAATACCTGTCCAAGTTGTTTTTGATCGTATAGTTTGGAATTGAAAATTAATTTCCACGAATAATTGAGAATACGAGAGTATCTTAAAGTATTATTTACTAAATGAAACAATGATGCCATTAATTTATTCAACATATTTTGCGATTATGATTGGTATAATTGCGTAATTGTTAACAAGATTTTGCGAAAATTATTGAGAACAATTTTCGCACACATGTTTCGCGAACGTACTCGGTACGGTCGGCCAGGTAGAGTCGCCTACATACGCCGAAATGCCCTGGTTATCGACCCCGGCAGGCTACAGGCCGGGCCGGTCCTTAACGAGTGTCGTGTGATTGATCTCAGGCTCAGGCATCCGCGGGAAACTTCCCAGCTCAGGCTTCAAGTCTTTTTGCTGTCGAAATTGCAAAGTTTTTGGACCGGTGATGTAATTATGATAAAATGTGCATATTTTAATACGGTTATTGCCTTTGTAGCTGTATACAGGGTGTAAGAGGCATGCTAACGAATTGTTCGCGATATATTGCGTGCTGAAAAATTACAATATAGGTAACCTATCATTTCCGAGATGGCATTTGAAACTTCATTAAATGCGTTCCAAAAATTAGGAGCTAACCTTACAGTATGACCTTTCTCATAAAAAAATTGAAATCGGTTCAGATTTGACGGAGTTATGGAATAACATCGACAAAACAATACGCGTCGAATTGATAACCTCCTTTTTCAAGTCGGTGAAAAACCTCTATCAGAGAAAGTTGTATTTAATATCTCACATAGTTGCAGTATCTCAATTCTTTAGAACTAGTTATTCCGATCGTACAAGCACTACTTTTCTTACAGTTTTTGCAATTCACGAAGGCGAGTGAGCTTTACTTGTGGTTACTTCGTGTACATGCACATTGCATAAGTGTGCGTGCCTGTCAAAGCCTAGGTGGGAGCGGGCAGGCGCGAGCATTGCGCTCGCTCACACTTATACAGATACGACACAGACATAACCATAAGTCGCCCTCGTGGATTGCAAGAACTATACTTGTTTGAACAACTGGTCAAGTGTCAGAGCATGCATTACGGTAGGGTTCCGTAGTCAGAATAGATAGTAAAAATATGCACTAAAACCAGGTATGGACCTGATACTACTTTAGCTTTTCCTTTTCCAGACAAGGGTTGCCTGATAGAGATTGCTTCTGGTAGAAAGCTGCCTTCGCATGCTTTATTTATTGTTTTAATTTTATTACGAGTATTTTTTTTTGGTGTGCAATAAAGAACTCTCTTATTTATTCTAAAACCAAAAATGTTATGTAATTATTTCGTAAACGATATTTTTTTAAGGATTCCTTATTTTACCAATTGACCCTAAAAATGGCATAAAAATCCAATCATACAACAATCACCGAATTTCTTCGAGCACTTAGCAACCTATTAGCTCCAATATATTTCTAAACTTCTATGCCAAAACTAGAACACTAGATAAATTTTTTATTAACCGATTTTAGATCTTAAACAATTTGAATAAGGTCATTATTTAAATGGGCACTTCTTACTTTCCACGTACATTCAGCATCAGATTATATTTTGAGAGTTGCCAAAGTGCTTAATGAATAATGAAATGACACAAAATTATATAAACATCGCTTAGCAAGTTGTATCAAAATATATGTAATAATATGTTCTACGTGTCTCCTTACTAGGGTTCATGATTTCTCGAGCTTATCAATTTCTCGGGTCTCGAGAATTCTCGAGGCTAATTTCTCGGGTCTTCTCGGGTTGTCGAGAAATGTGCGAAGCCGGGGTATATGATGTACAGTTCGTTCAAACTATAATTTTTGATGGAGAGTTTCCTTTTCTTATTCTTTATCGACCAATTCAAGACTTTCACTTCTGAGCAAAGATCTCTTGCGTGGACTTCCATGGCGGTCTTGCGCCACCTGTATCCTATATGATGGAGAGGAAGGTTCATTAAATCGGTAATTATATTATACATAATATTATTGTTTACATATTTAAATATTTGGCGTCGAGTGTACGAATAGTTCAAGGAACCTCACCTACACATAAACTTGTTATAGTTTTCTTTTTTGCTGAACATTTCTTGATAATGATGAATCGCGTATTATTTGAATAGACACCGGTCAGGAGCGATGATCTATATTGTTAATAAAAAATTATAATGTAGACCATCGATGTATATAAAACATCAAAGATACTGCAAACACCAGGGGTACTTCCGAGTCCGACGCTGTTTGATTTCGTTGTCGTTATCTCAACCGATAGAAGTCTATGAATATTTTTAAGCTATTGCATAGCTTTTATCGCGGGCTTTGAACCAGGACAAACAGTTTGAGCGCGGCGATCAAATGAAGAAATTCCGTAACGAAAAAAACCTAACACCGTCGTTCATTTAGCTCTGTTTGGCGCAGTGGGCGAGCAGCCGCTCTCTTTAGATGTCGCAGGTTCGAATCTCACTCGCGAAGTAGTGACAGTGCGCTTTTCTTGTTTGTTTGTTTTTTAATTATTTTTTTGCATAATTTTTATCAGAAAAATGGAGCAGAAGTGTCACGGTTCTCTTTTTCAAAAAAGGAGATAAGAGCCTACTCAAAAACTATAGGCCAATCTCACTTCTGAGCCATATCTATAAGCTGTTCTCGCGGGTGATTACGAACCGTCTCGCTCGAAGGCTTGACGAATTTCAGCCGCCAGAGCAGGCCGGGTTTCGCAAAGGCTACAGCACCGTAGACCACATTCACACCCTACGGCAAATTATGCAGAAGACCCAGGAGTATAATTTGCCCCTCTGTCTGGCATTTGTAGACTACGAGAAAGCCTTTGATTCCGTTGAGACCTGGGCTGTTCTGGATTCATTGCAGCGATGCCAAGTCGACTGGCACTATATCCAGGTGTTGAGAAGTTTGTATGAGGCCGCCACTATGACAGTCCAAGTCCAAGACCAACAAACGAATCCGATTCCCATACGAAGGGGGGTAAGACAGGGAGTCGTTATATCCCCGAAACTTTTCACTTGCGCCCTAGAAGACGTGTTTAAGGTGTTGGACTGGAAAAGTCGAGGTGTTAATGTGAATGGTGAATACATCTCACACTTGCGTTTTGCAGACGATATAGTTATACTGTCGGAATCGCTGCAAGATCTTGAAGAAATGCTGGCCCAGCTTAGCTGTTTCTCCAGACAAGTGGGTCTTGAGATGAACATAGACAAAACAAAAGTCATGTTTAACGAGCACGTTATCTCAAGACCGGTTAACATCGGAAATGTCAGCATCGAAGTTGTTCAGGAATACAACTACCTTGGCCAGATTATACAACTCGGTAGAAACAACTTCGACAAGGAGGCTGACAGAAGAATTCAGTTGGGCTGGGCAGCATTTTCAAAGCTGCGTCAGGTCTTCGATTCGTCAATACCGCAAAGCCTGAAGACAAAGGTTTTCAATGAGTGTGTCCTACCGGTAATGACGTATGGAGCGGAAACGTGGACACTGACGGTGGGCCTCGTTCACAAATTAAAAGTCGCTCAGCGCGCTATGGAGCGAGCTATGTTGGGAATCTCTCTCAGGGATAAAATCCGGAACGAGGAAATTCGTAGAAGAACAAAAGTGACCGACATAGCTCTGAGGATTAGCAAGCTGAAGTGGCAGTGGGCAGGTCATATCTGCCGCAGAACCGATGGCCGATGGGGCAGACGTGTTCTGGAGTGGAGACCGCGTACCGGCAAGCGCAGTGTAGGACGACCTCCAACTCGTTGGACCGATGACCTTAAGAAGGTGGCGGGAAGCGGTTGGATGAGGAAGGCGGAGGACCGTGTTTGGTGGCGCGCTCTCGGAAAGGCCTATGTCCAGCAGTGGAAGAATACAAGCTGATGATGATGATGATGATAATTTTTATTGTGCAAAAAAAATATTGCATAAATATTATAATTGCATAAGTTGATAAAAAATGCTATGCAATAGCTTTACCGCGGCAGTCCCCGAGTGCCACTTAATTTTTTGGTATTTAAATTAAAATATACTTACCTACATTGTTTTTAAGATAAACTAACGGTAGGTACTAGTGAAGTACAGCTACTCGAAACGGTACGCTTAATTGTAAATATAAGCAGCTGTTTAAAAGATGAATGTATAATTTTCAACAGCAGAATAATTTTTATAGTCTATAAAAGTAAAAAGCTCGACTGATTATTAGGAGTCAAATTGTTATTACTTTCGATCACATAAAAAAAATATCCTTTTTGGATTTGTTTTCTTATGAATATTAAAAGTACTATTTTATTTATCAGAAAAACGGCGAATCGAATTTTTATAACAACAGAAATCGAATGACATTCCTATGAAGCTGAAGGTACATATCTAAGTATTAGTATATCAATATCCAGATCGCATGTTGGGTCATAAAAAATGTGGCTCATAAAGCAATTTATAATAATGTTGTAAGGAATAAATATAGCCAGTTCGATTGTGTACCTCCATAGTAAAAACTACTATGGCTAATCGCGAAATGAAAATGCTTGACAAGTGGTTGAAAGATCTATTTTATTTTAATAGTATGTATCATTGCTTCCTACATTGTTATACCTACTGCTTAAAGTATCGCATTTTTTTAAAACCTATAGGTACACCTAATCATTTTAATTTCTTGACTTTACACAAGTTTATGAAATCAGTTAAAACTAATCTCATGAAAAAAGCATATTATACAATTGAAGATTATATAAATGACAAAAAACCGTGGATATAATTCGTTCCAGCAATTCATGAGACAGTAGATAATGATTAACCTGTAAATTATCTTTTTCCTCATTGTGGAAATACTGCATACATAGCATAATATCTACGATACATATTGTAAACTTGTTTTGAAAAGAGCAACTGCCGAGTTTCTTGCTGGTTCTTCTCGGCAGGAAGGGCATTCCGAACCAGTGGTAGACTCATCGACGATTCAAAAGCACTTGTAAAAAAGTTTATTTGAATATCTATATAATAATCTTGAGTCTTGAGCAGAGCCAGGGTACGATCTATAGATCTCAGCCCAAGTCATGGCATGAGGCTTCTTATTTATTTTATTTTAGAAATTAAAATCTCCTTAATTGACTCTACTGGAAATTAAACCCGGAATTCGCCAATTATGTATCCATAGGTATATTAAGCTACCATTTTCTGCCATTTCCTAGTAGTAGTATGGTAGTTTAGAACTACCCTATTTTATTGGTCTAATAACTAATTAATGATTGTTTGGTTAAAAATGTGGGAATAGAGAGTACACGGCCAACTGTGCCATTGAGAAAGGGCCTTCGGAGCCCTAAGCAACTGCCACTGCCTCCGATACGCTCAGAGGCAGCCCCAGTGAAACTCGGGTTGAAATGGCCGCGAGGCACCTGTTGTGTTGTCCTTTCCTTAACATCTTCAAGTGATATCTCTTGCATAGTAATTGGCCGCAGTGTCCGTAATTTTGTCAGAAAGAACATTATTATGTACCTACTCTAAGGTTATAGTTTCTCGGTAATCTTTGCGGAACAAAATCAACTATTTTTATCAAGCCACTACGTTAATGTACTTGCCTTACATTCTTTGACCGATAGCGTACACTTTTATTTTGATAAATCGATTTTAGATTATGCACGAACCGTCGTATCACGGCGTCAAAGAAAAAGCCCTGGCGTAAGGCCTAGCGCACAACGGTGGATGAGACGGCAGAGGATTTTAAAGTCAATTAATATTTTAATTCTTAACCAATCGAAATAAGGTATAATATATCTTTCATATTTTAGCTTTTGCCTGCGACTTTGTCCGCGTCGAGTTAGGTGTTAAATCCCGCGGGAACCCTCTGTTTTTCTGAGATGTAGCCTATATCATTCTCCAAGTCCTCAGCTATACCCGTGCAAAAAATCACGTCAATCCGTGGTTCCATTGCAACGTGATTGAAGGGCAAACCTACAAAACAACAAACACACTTTCGCATGTATTATATTAGTAAGGGACCTCGGCGTATCGCATTCGCAGCAGATTCGTATCTGCGGTATCAAAGAGCATGCCAGAGGATACGTCGGCGGGAGGTGTCAGTATACTAAACTGCGCTCATACGAGCCGCTAGGGTACGCTGGCGGACGCTCGCGGTATCGCAGGCTATTATTCTCGTCAGTGTGCCCTGCTGGGCGGGGGATCCTCATTGGAAGTTGATACTCTCTCCCCTGCCGTCCGCCGGTGTGCGCTAGGCATTAGAGTCCGGCGTGTCGGTAGGCTGTCGGACGCTCGCGGTATCGCAGGCGATTATTCTCGTCAGTGTGCGCTGCTGTGCAGGGGATCCTCCTTGATATTCTCCCTTGCCGTCCGCCGGTATGTGCTAGGCATTAGAGAGGCCGGCGTGTCGGTAGGTTGTCGGACGCTCGCGGTATCGCAGGCTACTATGCTCGTCATTGTGCGCTGCTGGGCAGGGAATCCTCATTGGAAGTTGATACTCTCTCCCCTGCCGTCCGCCGGTGTGCGCTTGGCATTAGAGCGGCCGGCGCGGGTCGACGGCCGCGCTTACTAATGTAAATACAGAGAAACGTCAATCACGGCTGCGCCCACTCAGCGGGTTTCAGCATAACTGCGTATTTATGTCAAATAGCCAAAATAAACCGGCGTGAACTCTGATGATGCCGGTAGAGTAGCCTTTATATACTTTAAGTTTATTTTATTTTTCTTATCTTTACAGGTACATTGTGAACAGTTATACTGTACAGAAAAATAAAATAAAGTATTTATTACCATTAGTGTGGTGTGATGCGGGTTGTTACGTTCCAAATATGGTCGAGCGAAGTAACGGTTGGATCATGCGTCATGCTCGTGAACGGGTGCCGCCGGCAGCAATGGGGCTACTTTCTGTCTGCCCGTCTTAATTAATGAATTGAATTGTAGTACATTTTTTTTCTTGGAACTTCTAACAAAGATGCATGGGTTAAATCAGCTTGGAATCCAGCTGCCCACAAGATAGTATAAAAACTTATTACAATGTAATTGCTATAATTATTTATTAATATTTTAAAATGATTATTTTGAAAAGAGCAACTGCTGAGTTTCTTTGCCGGCTCTTCTCAGCAGAATCCGCTTTTCCGAACCGGTGGTAGAGTCATGACGTGTCATAAGAACCACAGGTTGGCCTACGTGAAATAAATAATTTTGAATTTTGAATTTATATCTGCAGCAGTCATAGTTAGGACTGCAGTCTCTTATTCGGAGGGTCGCGGGTTCTATCTCGGGCATGCACCTTCGATTCCCACACCTTAGGGGAGTCGCTGGCAGCTGCTGGATGCAAACAGCACAAGATCGAGATGATGATGATGAAGACGCTGCAGTATGACTCCACTCGTGGGCGTTGGACCTTATAACAATGGGCAGACCGGTCGCGGTGTGAACAGTGATTGATACCGACAGCGATACGTGTGACGTAGCGACCGCACAACAATGCGGTCACACGCCGACACCGACGCAGCTACGCGGGCTAAGAGCCGGTGGAAGAAAGTGCCAAGTCAATTCATCATGAAAAATAACTTACTTTCTGTAACTCACGATGCAATGGTTCTAATGGCTTCTGCCCATGACTTGTCTTGTCAGTATATTTAGCCAAATACCACATTAATACGTATTATAGAGTACACATGTACACATGTATTCTATAGTACGTAATAACACACACGCACTCCACTTGCGCACTACTCTGTACGTGGCTTACACACGACTGACTCCCCCCACCTAGTGGTGCCCGTATTTATGCGCCTCTGTGTTTTGCTTCTACCCACTATTTGCTGTATGAGCAATGTAGACATTATGATGTCTACTGTCTATACTACACGTATTATTAACAAAGCAGTATAGATTCTTTATTCTGCCTGTGACAGCTTCAATCTTCCCACTCGCAATACTGCAAAGGCGTCAGTCCATCCATATAAACAGGATTAAACTATATTTATAATGATATATAGCCATTTTGTATATTACATAATTAGGACATGTTTATATTTGCGTACAAAAAGAGTCTATATACCTTCTATGACTATGAAGATAATCGTTTATGACAAGCTGTCAACAACCAGTCATAAAGTCCTCGTAGGAAAACTGTCACCAGCTCTCTACCTATAAGAAAGGCTTGTAATACGATAGTTGCAAAATAACAATATCCTATGTACGTATAGGTGTCGGACAGAAGCTGGCGCTACTTTGCGGAAGTCCAAGGTACAAAAGGTAAAACCAACTTTTTTTTCCACTAGATTTCCGTGACTTCGCGTGGATTTTAAAAAAGTATGGCCTAACACACTTCTCGTACTGTGAGACCCGTGCCCAGTAGTGAGACGGTGGGTGGAGATGATGATTTGAAGAATTTTTGTAGCTGCTGAGATAGGGATGTATCATCATCAACATCATCATCATCATCATCATCATCAGTAGCAACCCATAAACGGCTCACTACTGAGCGAATGGCTACACTACTACTATTACAGGCCATAGTTTACCCCGCTGGCCCAATGCTAATTGGCATACTTTACACGCCTTTGAAAACATCATGGAGAATTCTCAGACGTGCAGGTTTTCTCACGATGTTTTCCTTCACCGTTGAAGCATGTGATACCTGCATAATTGCTTTAAACGCACATAATTCCGAAAATAAGAAGAAGAAGAAGCGTGGCCGGAATCGAACCTGCAATCCCCTAAATAGGAGACCGCCTTTGGCTATCGCTGCTATCCCTCATAGGGCTATCCCTCATAGGGATGTATGACGACAGTAAAATTAGCAAATAATGATTACTGTGTAAATATAATTGCTTATTTCAGGTCACTCACCATTTAACTGGCTAGAATTACCTACATGTATAGCAAAACAAACACAATAGTTTGGCTAATCTGCAAAAAATAATGAAAAAAAACAAGTAGGTTGGTCTGCATAAGCAATTTGCTCAAAAACATAACAAACAAATTATTCTAGGTGTTAGCAAATTAGAATAAAGATTTCATAATTACAATTATGTATTACTAGCTGATTCCCGCGACTTCGTCCGCGTGAATTTAGTTTTTGTTTTTTTTTTTTGTATTAAAACCTTCCGTGGAACTTAAGGAACATACAAAAAATAAATTAACCGAATTGGTCCATCCATTCTTGAGTTATGCGCTTACCAACATTCATTTTTATTTATATAGATAGATTTACTAGCTGACCCAGCGAACTTCGTACCGCTAACTTATCTATATAAATAAAACAAATAAACTATCCCAATCCAAAAAAACTATCCTATCTTTTAAGTTGGACCAAATTACAGATAGTTACGAAGTTTGATAAAAATCGGTTCAGTAGTTTAGGAGTCCATCGCGGACAAACAACGTGACACGTAATTTATATATATTAAGATTATAATTATAATTTTTTTAAGTTCTAGCTCTAACGGCGTTTATTGTTATGAATTATGAATTTTTTACTAGATTTTATTATAATTATAATTTTTTTAAGTTCTAGCTCTAACGGTGTTTATTGTTATGAATTATGAATTTTTCACTAGTTCTAACGGTGACGAAATTTGCATGCGTGAGAGTTCTCTTCTCAAAGGAGTCATAGGTGTGTGAAGTCAGTGTGGACTATTACCTTAACCTTTCTCCTTCTGAGAGTAGATCTAGACCCGTGCTTAGTTGATGGGTTGATTGATGCTTTTGCCCTAGAAATAACACAAGCATTGGTGTTTAGCTCGGCTGAATAGGGCGCTGCCTTAGCTCGATGCTACAGTCATTATAGACGATGGATAGACGTCTACAGCTGGGCAACGTTATGCATAGATTTCCACAGGTCTTGGACTTGCGCCGCCGGTCTCCAGCGGCTCTTCTGACACCACCTAGTGCACAGTCTGCCAACACTGCGCTTTCGGGTGCAGGGTCGCCTCTCATAACGTATAATAATAATTACTCGTATATATATAGAAAATACCAAATCAAATATCGCAAGCTTATTATGTTCTCTAGTATAGGTTGCCTGGAAGAGATTTATTTTTTTATTAAATTGTTTCTTTACTTATCCTACTAATATTATAAATGCGAAAGTTTGTGAGGATGTATGGATGGATGGATGGATGTTTGTTACTCTTTAACGCGACAACGAATGAACCGATTTTGCTAAAATTTGGCACAGACATAGATTATAGTCTGGAATAGCACACAGGCTACTTTTTATCCCGGAAAAGCAAACAGTTCCTGCGGGATAGCATCGCTAATTTTTACGCATTTGTCCTTCAAAATACGCGCAATGGAGTTTTAGATTAATGTGATTTTTTGCACAGGTGAAGTTAAGGGCCTGAAAAATAACAAAGGCTACTTTTTATCCCGGGAAAACAAACGGTTCCTGTGGGATATTAGTATGCTACTTTTCACATATTTATCTTTTAATTACGCGGCATTTATGTATGTATGTATGTATGTATGTATGTATGTATGTATGTATGTATGTATGTATGTATGTAAGTATGTATGAATGTATGTATGTATGTATGTATGTATGTATGTATATTCCTACTACCTATCCGACTACCCTACTTCCTCCTACTTATATATTACAAATGCGAAAGTTTGTAAGAATGGATATATGGATGGATGGATGGATGTTTGTTACTCTTTAACGCGACAACGAATGAACCGATTTTGCTGAAATTTGGCACAGACATAGATTATAGTCTGGAATAGCACATAGGCTACTTTTTATCCCGGTATGTATGTATGTATGTATATTCCTACTACCTATCTGACTACCCTACTTCCTCCTACTTATATATATATTATAAATGCGAAAGTTTGTGAGAATGGATATATGGATGGATGGATGGATGTTTGTTACTCTTTAACGCGACAACGAATGAACCGATTTTGCTGAAATTTGGCACAGACATAGATTATAGTCTGGAATAGCACATAGGCTACTTTTTATCCCGGAAAAGCAAACAGTTCCTGCGGGATAGCATCGCTATTTTTTACGCATTTGTCCTTCAAAATACGCGCAATGGAGTTTTAGATTGACGTGATTTTTTTGCACAGGTAAAGTTAAGGGCCTGAAAAATGACACAGGCTACTTTTTATCCCGGGAAAACAAACGGTTCCTGCAGGATATTAGTATACTACTTTTCACACATTTATCTTTCAATTACGCGCCAACGGAGTTACAGATTGACGTGGTTTTTTTTAGAGGCATAGTTGGTGACTTGAAAAGTGACAAAGGCTACTTTTTATCCTGGGAAAGCAAAGAATTCCCGCGGGATATTCGTATGCTACTTTTCACATATTAATCCTTCAATTATGCGCCAACGAAGTTACAGATTGACGTGGTTTTTTTGATAGGCATAGTTGAGGACCTGAAAAGTGACAACAGCTACTTTTTATTCCGGGAAAACAAACAGTTCCCGCGGGATATTCGTATGCTACTTTTCACTTATTTATCCTTAAATCATGCGCCAATATGCATGCATGCATACATGTATGTATGTATGTATGTATGTATGTATGTATGCATGTACGCATGTATGTATGCATGTATGCATGTATGTATGTATGTATGTATGTATGTATGTATGTATGTATGTATGTATGTATGTATGTATGTATGTATGTATGTATGTATGTATGTATGTATGTATGTATATATGTATATATGTATGTATGTATGTATGTATGTATGTATGTATGTATGTATGTATGTATGTATGTATGTATGTATGTATGTATGTATGTATGTATGTATGTATGTATGTATGTATGTATGTATGTATGTATGTATGTATGTATGTGTGTATGTATATGTGCATGTATTAATGTATGTTGATTATTAATGTGAACTAATAATATTATTAATTAATTATACAATAATATTATTAATGTGAAAGTTTGTGAGGATGGATGTATACGGATGTATGTTTGTATAGATGTAGTATACGGATGGATGGATGTATGTTCTCTGAGATAGGGGTTGAACTATTTTGACTGTTTTACTCCTTATCTTCGTTACATTTAAACTAATGTTTATTATTATTTTAACCGACTTCAAAAAAGGAGGAGGATCTCAATTCAACGGAATCTTTTTCTATTCATGTTCACCGATTACTCGAAGACGCCTAAACCGATCTGTTTTTAAAAAAAATCTACAATAAATTATATACTTCGTAGGCGCGGGCGTTTAAATGTATGCTCCCGGGACAAAAAGTAGCCCGTGTTATTTTCCAGGTCTAAAACTTTACCTGTGTAAAAAACCACGTCGACTATATGCACTTGCACTTTATATGGTGAAATATTATAACTGCGGAAGTGCGTTGCTTTGTCCTTCAATCACGCCCCAACAGAGCTACGGATCGACGTGATTTTTTGCAGGGGTACCTATAGTTGAGGACTTGGAGAGTGACAGGCTACATTTTATCCTGCAAAGTCAAAGAGTTCCCGAGGCATTTTAAAGGCTAAGTTCACGCAGACGAAGTCGCGGGCATCGATTATGCAACAGTCTATAAATCTATAATATAATAAAACTGTAACAGGTCCAATTCTGTACATTGAAGATATTTTGAAAATTTTTGTTTGAGGGCATTCTATAATCGATACTGAAGCCAAAACAATTTTTTTTTAATTTTTTGTCTGTCTGTCTGTCTGTCTGTCTGTCTGTCTGTCTGTCTGTCTGTCTGTATCTTGGCCGCGCATCACGTCGAAACTACTGGACGGATTGAAATGAAACTTGGCACGATTTAAGTTAATACTACGAGGTATAATATAGGATACTTTTTATCCCGAAATTCAGCACGGTTCCCTTGGGAGAGGGGATGAAAGTCAAAATGTGTATTTCGCTGTAATTCATTAAGGCGTATTCCGATTTAATCCATTCTTTTTTTGTTAGAAAGCAGGTTCTTTAGAGATTGTCCTGTAATTATTTCAAGGTCGTCAATTTCATAGTTCAGAAATTATAGACATCACGATCTTCAGTATAAGGTCCAAATAACTTGAACCACGGAAACTATAAGATACTTTGAATGAATGGCTCATCTTAAGCTGGCAAGCGTACTTTATCGTATATAGCCATCGTGGATAGCCCTATTTTGTCATAGTCAAACTACTCCAAAAGCGTCAGATTTTGCCAAACGATCATTATACCTACATTACATAGCTAGGTATGGATGTAATACATCGTATGGACTTAATGCTACAGTGTTTTCCTATGCAATTTAATATTATAATCATACTAATATAATAAATGCGAAAGTGTGTTTGTTTGTTGGTTTGTCCTTCAATCACGCCACAACAGAGCCACGGATCGACGTGATTTTTTGCATGGGTACTATAGTTGAGGACATAGGCTACTTTTTATCCCGGAAAATCAAAGTGTTCACGAGGGATTTTAAAAACTAAATCCACGCGGACGAAGTCGCGGGCATCAGCTAGTTATACATATGTCACAAATATCGATACTTTGCCCATTTTTAACCGAGCTATTCAAAGATAAATCTCTAACTGACTGTCCTCCGCTCTCGACCATCCGGCACTCGCTTTATCCCCCCCCATTTTTCCCACTCTTTGCGTCATTTTGTCGGGGCTACACGTGCTTATTCCTGATTGGCCAACGCAACCATGTTTGCCAACAACTAACAAATTACCAACATAAACAAGTGTTGCCACACTGAAAGAATTGCCACTTGAAAAATTCATTTAACACCGTCTTTTTTATAAAATCATGACACATATATTTTTTGATCTTGCATGCAATAAAGTTGTATAAATAAAAAAATAAGCGGTGAAGGAAAAAAACATCGCGAATATACCTGCACACCTACCTACCTAGGTACCTAATTAAATAGCTGACTAAAGAACTGTATTCCATTGATTTTGGACTGAGATCGATATTTTTTACATTTTCAATCTAATTCTGTCGATCGCGCGGTACACCTCTATCGAGCGATATAATTGGGCCTTTCTGATCGATGTGTGGCCTAAACAATAGGTACACGGGTGTGAGAGGATGTGTTATTGTTCTGTGTGGATGACATTTTGGTTGTGGCCTAACTCCTACGTGTTATCGCGTGTGTCCGACGCACTGGCCATACATCATTGGAGTTTCTAATAATAACCTACATGCGTAGTGCGAAGCAAGCCGGATGCAAGCAAGTGCAAGCCGGATTCCGAAAAGGCTTTGGTACCATAGATCACATTCATACGCTGCGGCAGGTTATACAAAAGACGGAAGAGTATAACCGGCCACTTTGCTTAGCGTTTGTGGACTATGAGAAAGCCTTTGATTCGGTGGAAACTTGGGCTGTGTTGAGGTCGCTGCAGAGATGCCGAATTGACTACCGGTATATCCAAGTGTTGAAGTGCTTGTATGAAAAGGCCACTATGTCAGTACGTATACAGGACCAGACTACGAGGCCAATCCACTTGCAGCGTGGAGTGCGACAGGGAGACGTTATCTCCCCGAAGCTCTTTACCGCTGCGTTGGAGGACGTATTTAAGCTTCTGGATTGGAACGGGCTTGGCATCAACATAAACGGCGAGTACATCACTCACTTGCGATTTGCCGATGACATAGTGGTAATGGCAGAGACTCTGAGAGACCTCAATACAATGCTCAACGATCTCAGCAGGGTTTCTCAACAGGTGGGCCTGAAAATGAACATGAGCAAGACGAAAATCATGTCCAATGCTCATGCACCGCTCCACCCAGTAATTGTTGAGAACTCTGCACTCGAAATTGTCGACGAGTATATTTACCTGGGACACACAGTCCAGCTAGGTAGGTCCAATTTCGAGAAAGCGATCAACCGCCGAATCCAACTCGGCTGGGCAGCGTTCGGGAAGCTCCGAGATGTCTTTTCGTCCAAAATTCCTCAGTGCCTGAAGACTAAAGTCTTCGAACAGTGCGTGTTGCCAGTGATGACTTACGGATCCGAGACATGGTCGCTAACTAAGGGCCTCATAAGTAGGCTCAGGACCGCTCAGCGTGCGATGGAAAGAGCTATGCTCGGAGTATCCCTGCGGGATCGAATCAGAAATGAGGAGATCCGTAGGAGAACCAGAGTCACCGACATAGCTCAGCGAGTCGCGATACTGAAGTCGAAATGGGCGGGGCACTTAGTTCGAAGAGCTGATGGTCGTTGGGGTCCCAAGGTGCTGGAGTGGCGACCCCGCACCGGGAAGCGCAGTGTTGGCAGACCCCCCACCAGGTGGACCGACGACATCAAGCGAGTCGCAGGGAGCCGCTGGATTCGGGCGGCGCAAGACCGAGGCCTGTGGAAGTCCATGCAAGGGACCTTTGTCCAGCAGTGGACGTCTATCGGTTGATAAAGAAGAAGAAAAAGAAGTAGTGCGAAGGCGGATTTTCTCAATCGCTTGCTTTGTCTTTCACGCAGCAAATCAACGATGATCGACGTGATTTTTTGCATGGGTGTACCTTCTTGAGAACCTGGAAATAGGCTACCTACTTTTATCTCGGATAGTTCGCAATAAGATACTTTACTATACTTACGAAACATAACAATGAAGTGCTCCCGACCGAATCCGGTCACGGCGACCAATCTCTGAGGGGATTAGCCATCAGCGCGGGGGATATTATAGTGCACAAGTACTCTATTCCCTCACTCTCACAGTCCGATGGGACGGAAATCCGACACGATCGGAGAGAGATCAAGCACAGAACCGACCGACGGCTTTACGTGCTCTCCGAGGCACGGGGGTCATACAGCGACAACTTTCTGACACCGATCTAGTAGTACTATAGTAGTGTACCTATTGTAGTAGTACGTAGTAGTACTGAGAATTTCTTAACAGAAAAACCCAATACATCTATTGGTCCGGCCCAGAAATCGAACCCAGGTCGTGTAACATTCTAACCACTGGACCAACGGCAGGTTACAAAGAACTGATGGTCGTTTGGGTCCCGAGGTTCTGGAGTGGCGACCCCGCACCGGGAAGCGCAGTGTTGGCAGATCCCCCACTAGGTGGACCGACGACATCAAACGAGTCGCAGGGAGCCGCTGGATTCAGGCGGCGCAAGACCGAATCCTGTCGAAGTCTATGCAAGAGACCTTCGTCCAGCAGTGGACGTCTATCGATTGACAAAGAAGAAGACGAGGAAGATAAGTATCTACCTGTACATAAGAATCACGCGATCTGTCAAAGCTCCCAGATGGAACAGGTTTTCGAACATTTCACCGACTGTGGGAGCAAACTCGCGGGCGGTCGCTAATCTATCAATGAGATTAGGAAGCGGAAATTGACAAGTAGGACGATGGTGAAATTATTCCGTTAGGTTCTTAATGATTCGATTGCAATCGGATGAGAGTTGAGACTGATTTTAATCCGCATACAAAATAATTTGCCGAATAAATTTTTTTTATTCACTTTATTGCAGAATATATAGGTACAATATACTAGCTGACCCAGCGAACTTCGTACCGCCAACTATTATCTATATAAATAAAACAAATAAACTATCCCAGTCCAAAAAAACTATCCTATCTTTTAAGTTGGACCAAATTACAGATAGTTACGAAGTTTGACGGACAAACAACGTGACACGTAATTTATATATATTAAGATAATTTATATATATTACAAAAGGCAGTCTTAATTTTTATCTTTGCACTATTGTACGTCGGTACGACAATTCGTAATCACTCCTAACACAAGCTTTCCGCCTAGTTGGAGGGGAGGAGAGGATATTAGCCAAGCTGAAGTTGACTAATATTCTTGTTTAAAAAACATAATATATGATAACAAATATTAAAAACTAGTTTACCCATCCCAGTTTCGCACGGGTAGACAGATAGACAGACAGATAAAAATGAAATAAAAATCTGTTTTGGGCTCAGTTTCGATAATAAAGCATCCCCCGGTTAAAATGTTCAAAATATATTAAATGTACAGAAATCTTTCAGTTACAGTTTTATTATATAAGTATAGATAGCAAAAGAGCTTGACCAAACAGAATTGTAGCTTTTACGGCCTAATGGAAAGCCAGCACCTGCCAAATTAGCCGATTTTAAGTTTCTGTTTAAATATATTCCCAATGACTGAATAAAATTTTATAAAAATTTAAGTGCTTCAGACAAAAATACTAACGATGTTGACGGGTTTAGAGGAGACCCAGATTTTGATATTTTATAATTTGATGAGTGTGCCTCACAACATTTTCCCAGCATTTCAATACGAAATTTCCAAAGACAAGCTGTCCATACAACGACGCAGGAGTCAGGACAATGAACCACGCCGCATTATCTTGGCCGCGGTGGCCGGCCGGCAGGGCACAAATAAAAAGTGATTTATTACATAATTAAGCCAAGTATGCCTTAACGAAGTTCACCTCTTAAGTCATTACGTATGCCATTCATAATGATATCGAAAAACTGTATACGTTAGGGACCCGGCACTCGAATAAGAATATATAAAAATTCTTAAAAAAAAAATTAAGTGGCACTCGGGGACTGCCGCGGTAAAGCTATTGCATAGCATTTTTTATCAACTTAAGCAATTATAATATTTATGCAATATTTTTTTTGCATAATAAAAATTATGCAAAAAAATAATTAAAAAACAAACAAACAAGAAAAGCGCACTGTCACTACTTCACGAGTGAGATTCGAACCTGCGACATCATACACCGTAAAATTCAAAAAAATTCAAAATTCAAAATTATTTATTTCATGTAGGCCAACCTGTGGCTCTTATGACACGTCAAGATTCTACCACCGGTTCGGAAAGCGGATTCTGCTGAGAAGAGCCGGCAAGAAACTCAGCAGTTGCTCTTTTCAAAATAATCATTTTACAATATTAATAAGTAGCTATTACATTGTAATAAGTTTTTATACTATCTTGTGGGCAGCTGGATGGCAAGCTGATTTAACCCGTGCATCTTTGTTAGAATAGAATATGACATTTCCACAAAACGTACTACAATTCAATTCATGTCAAAGACGGGCAGACAGAAAGTAGCCCCATTCCCGCCGGCGGCACCCGTTCACAAGCATGACGCATTATCCAGCCATTGCTTCGCTCGACCATATTTGAGGGAACGTAACAACCCGCACCACACGACACCACCACAGAAATGTTTAAAGAGAGCGTGACATACTTAGTCTACCCGTATCAAAGCATCGAATTGAATAATATTATTCAAACACTAATTTTAAGATCCCATGCAACTTTGTCATTAAGAAAGTCATTATCTTTGTAATAAGCGCGACTCAGTAAGTGAGTTTTTACGCATTGTTTAAATTTGTGCAGTGGCAAATCTAGCAATTCCTTCGGAATCATATTATATAAGCGTACGCTCAACCCCACAAAGGATTTTTGCACTTTGCGCAGGCGACATGATGGAATTTCTAGTTTATGACGATTTCTAATGAGTCGATTGTGTGTATTGCCTCTTTGTTTATGCAGATGAATATTTTGTCTCACAAAGACTATATTATTATAAATGTACTGTGAAGCTACCGTAAGAATACCAATCTCTTTAAACTTTTCACGAAGAGATACGCGCGAACCGAGTTTATAGATAAATCGAATGGCTCTTTTCTGTAATATAAAAATAGTTTCAATATGAGCTGCTCCGCCCCACAATAAGATTCCATAGGACATTACACTATGGAAGTAGGCAAAGTAGACCAGCCTAGCCGTGTCTACATCGGTAAACTGTCTGATTTTTCTGACAGCATAGGCAGCTGAGCTGAGTTTACCCGCTAATGTCTCTATGTGAGCGTCCCACTGAAGCTTACTATCCAAGGTCACCCCCAGAAAAACTGTGGAGTTCTCAATTATAAGGTTTTCTCCGTTTATTTTTATTGTTAGATACGGTAAAGAAAGCGGCCGCTCGCCCACTGCGCCGAACAGAGCTACTTGTGAACCTCTAAAATGTTGAACGCTTACTGAACGACGGTGTTAGGTTTATTTTCGTTACAGAATTTCTTGATTCGGTCGCCGCGCTCAAACTGTTTGTCCTAGTTCAAAGTCCGCGATAAAAGCTAAGCAATAACTTAAAACCGACTTCAAACGCAACTGAAAAGTATAAAATAATTTCAGTTTGTCCCGCCCGCCTAAATAGAAACGATTAAACGAATAAACCAATGCGCCACGCTAGCCAAAATTTTAGTTTGTAGATCCAGGCCCAGAATATAAATAATAGTACTTGGTTCAGGTATGTTGTGTTGAAGTCGGGCTAGTGTTGCAGTTTCAGATTCGGACACGTATAAGAAGGGTTCCGTACTATCAGCATCGTACCATCTCGGCACTTTACTTTTTATTTTTTAATTTTTATTATTGGAAGTTGGAACAATAGAAATACACTTTTTGGGTACGAAACCTCAAAAATACTATAACAGTATTATGTTGTGTAGAGTTTACAGTTTTTATTATAATAGAAATTTTTTCTTTATTAGCTTTATGCTAATAGATTCCTTATGTACTTGTGTTGTGTTAAATTTAAAATTGACCTTGGAACTTTATTTGGTACTAGCTGATGCCCGCGACTTCGTCCGTGTTGATTTATTTTTTTAAATCCCTCGGGAACTCTGATTTTCCGGGATAAAAAGTAGCCTATGTCAATCTCCAGGCCCTCAACTATACCCATGCAAAAAAGCATATCGATCCGTAGCTCTGTTGCGGCGTGATTGAAGGACAAACCAACAAACAAACACAATTCCGCATTTGAGTATAATATTAGTATGATAATAAACGGTCACGCCCATTCCCATTATCTACTTTCGAACTTTCTTGAGTTTCCAATGATGATACCGTAGCGTAAAATTAAAATAAAATTACCTAGAGCGTGCAAGTGCAAGTTTAAAATGAATGTCACAGCCTTTTAAAGCCTAAACCGTAGACTTATTTCAATAAAGCCTGGAGACATGCTTTGAATACGGTGTTTTAGAGAACCCTTATTATTCGATTTGCGCTTGACGGTTTTAATTTTAATATTTCCGGTGAGGAGTCATGCCGCATGGAGGCGTTTTGCATACCAAGTACAAAGCCATGGGCTCTTACTACTTATCATCGCCTCAGTAGGAACATGTTCATAAAAGTTAATTGGGGAAGGACGGGAAGATTTAACGGAAGCGTAGAGCGGATTTTTGGAACATTTTCGACTTTGACAACTTAGATATTACTAATCACCCGGGTTTTGTGAGGGTGGCCATTACTACGTGAATAATTATTAATATTATTATGCGAAAGTGTGTTTGTTTGTTGGTTTGTTCTTCAATCACGCTGCAACAGAGCTACGCGCTACGGATCGACGTGATTTTTTGCATGGGTATAGTTAGCTGGAGAGTAACATAAACTAAATAGGCTATCTTTTATCCCGGAAAATCAAAGTTCCCGCGGGATTTTAAAAACTAAAGCCATGCGGACGAAGACACGGGCATCAGCTGTCAAATGGGGGTTACAAATGAGTTAATAATATATTCAGAATCAGTAACAGTATTAATTTTTGAAATGTGTTACTTTTGTCCCAAAATGGTAATAAAAATAGGTACGTACATGAAGTGGAATACACTACATATTATTATTTATACTTACGTATCCACACTATTACAAGCGCGAGTAGAATATAATTTTGCGCAAACAACGAGCTATCAAAACTAGCTTATAACCTTTTCAGTTTTCATTGATGAATAATTTACAAAAATTCGCAGAATAGATATTGTAAAATTGTAGTAAAGCTAATTTAAGGTTCATTCTATCTATTTGTGAAAAACTTAACGATACAATCATGTTGTATCTAGGTACTTCTTCATGAGATAAGCTCTCTCTAGAATTATTTGATTATTATCAGTAGAAGGCAATGGGATTAGAAAGCAAAGAATTTGAATCTGCCTCATTTTTCATACCAATTCAGCAATCGATTAAAATATTGGCCCAACACTAATTTGAATACACTCTATATATCTATATATATAAAAGAAAGTGGTGTTAGTTACACTATTTATAACTCAAGAACGGATGAACCGATTTGGCTCAAAATTGGTGGAGAGGTAGCTTAGAACCAGGAGACGGACATAGGATACTTTTTATCCCGTTCGACCGCGTTTCCGTCAAGTCAATATAAAACCTGGTATAACAAAAATGCATCTGACATGGAATAAAAAAACGAAAATGACAGTGGAAGAACAAAACGTAAATGACAGCTAAACGTAATTTTGTATTTGGTTAATTATGGTTAAAACAATTATAAAAATTATAGTTTAACGTAATTGATAATATCATCAGTAATATGTTTTCTCTTTGAATCATCATTAACAATGCCGCGAGCAAGACGATCAAATGTGTCCTGCTACAAAGCTACGGATTGACGTGATTTATTGGATAGGTATAGTTGAGAACCTGGAGGGTGACAAAGATTTCCCGTGGGATGTTATGAACTAAATCCACGCAGACGAAGTCGCGGGCATCAGCTACTTACTTGATAAAATTGACAAAAACTCGTGGCAATCTTGTCTTAGATTGCGACTTTCGTCTATTTGTCCTATCTGGCACTATTGAAATCTATCTCTATGGGTTGAAATTGAAAATGTTTAAACCAATTAGAATCTTTTAATATCGTAATTAAAACGTTATTTTTAATAAACTTCACAATTAAGGGAAACAGTTAATTATTATTTTAATTTGTGTTATTATGTTAATATTATTATTTTGGTTTTGGATATGGTTTGTTGCTACCAGACAATAATGCCTTATCGCTAAGCGATTAAGCGTTCTGGTACGATGCCCCGGTAAGTTGAATTACCTGCCCTTTCATGTTTGTAGATTGTACTGTCTAGACACATCTTTCAGAAGGTTTACCTAATTGATAATTAATAATTTATGTTATACAGGTTTACAGGTTTTTATAGTTACACCCTCTTTCCCTCACTCATAGTTCAATCTAACATGGCTGGAGGTGGACTGACGGCGTTACGTACTCTTTAATTCACCAAATACATACTAATATTTAGTATCTACTAATTACATACATTAATTAGAATTACAACACTTTCTCATTGATCTATAGGATCAATGCGAAAGTGTGTTTGTTTGTTGGTTTGTCCTCTGATCACGCAGCACCAGAGCAACGGATCGACGCGATTTTTCGTATGGATGTAGTTGAAGACCTGGATAGTGTTATAGGCTAATTGTTATGCTGTAAAAGCAAACGGATTGACGTGGGATTTTGAGTCCTGAGTCCACTCTCGACATCTGTGTTTCCTAACGCGTACAGTTTGGGTATCTTTAAAGCAAGACTGAATAGGCATCTTCTAGGCAAACGCGTTCCACCTTAGGCCACATCATCACTTTCCATCAGGTGTGATAGTGGTCAAGCGTGTGCCTATAGTATATAAAAAAATGTACGAGGGGGTATAATTGAGGACTTGAAGAGTGATATAGTCTTGCGATATTTCGAAAAAAACAAACGGATTCCGCGGGATTTTTAAGGTTCCGTAGTAAAACTACAAGGAACCCTTGTGGTTTCGTCAAGTCTATCCGTCTGTCCGCTGCACAGCTCAGAAACAACATTATTTGTTCAAATATTCTATATCAATTACGCCGACAAAGTTGGCCGTTTATTAAAAACTAAACTCCACGCGCGCGAACGAGCTATTAAGCTAGCCATACACGGACAGATTTACCCGACAGATGAGCCTAAAAATATGACTAGCGGGCAGATTCCTTAAGGTGAGATTCAGGCACAGATCTACCTGACTGCTGACAGTGCTTGCCCGCTGTTCGTGCTCAAAACTTACGGATCAGGCACGGGGCTGGCAAATCCAAGCATCAACTTGTGCGTGTTTGCGTAGTAACAGATAATGTCAGATCCACATAAAACCACCGTATATTAAAGCTAGATTTTGCTTTGAAAGAGAACATTGCAGACAACCGTTTATGTTAAACTCGTGATTGCAACTGATACCCGGGATCATGTGTGGCGAAACTCGAAAGTCACAGACAGGCGATACACGTTCAGACGCAGCTGTCAAGTACATCTGTCCGTGTATGGCTAGCTTCAGGCTACAAAGTATAGTTAATAAAATAAAAATTAAGTGGCACTCGGGGACTGCCGCGGTAAAGCTATTGCATAGCATTTTTTATCAACTTATGCAATTATAATATTTATGCAATATTTTTTTTGCATAATAAAAATTATGCGAAAAATTAATTAAAAAACAAACAAACAAGAAAAGCGCACTGTCACTACTTCGCGAGTGAGATTCGAACCTGCGACATCATACACCATACGGTAAAGAAAGCGGCCGCTCGCCCACTGCGCCAAACAGAGCTACTTGTGAACCTCTAAAATGTTGAACGCTTACGGTGTTAGGTTTATTTTCGTTACGGAATTTCTTGATTCGGTCGCCGCGCTCAAACCGTTTGTCCTAGTTCAAAGCCCGCGATAAAAGCTGTGCAATAGCTTAATAACTATAGGCTTAAATACAAATACTTGTGATAACTAGAGAGCGATGTTGGCGATAGTTGATAGATATAGATGTTATCAGAGAAACCCGGCTACAATGTAGCAACGAGGCCGCGCCGCCTAGATCCGTGATGTGATGTCACTTAATTGATCGCTCGCTAGCTCCACTGTCGCTACTTGCCATGCTACTGGTCCAAGTTGCTAATAGGTATGTTGTAAAGCTGCCTTTCTTTTTAACCGACTTCAAAGAAGGAGGAGGTTCTCAATTCGACTATATGTTTTGGTAGGACATACTTCGGAGGTTGTCCCATATAAATTTTATCGAAATTGATTCAGCACTTTTTAGGGTTCCGTACCCAAAGGGTACCAACGGGACCCTATTACTAAGCCTACGCTGTCCGTCCGTCCGTCCGTCCGTCTGTCAGCGGGCTGTATCTCGTAAACCGTAATAGATAGACAGATGAAATTTTCACATATTATGTATTTCTGTTGCCGCTATAACAAAAAATAATAAAAATTAAATTAAATAAAAAAAATTAAATTAAAATATTTCCATGGGTACATGGAAATATTTTTATTGAATTTTTTTAACGGAACCCTAAAAGAGCGAGGCCCGACTCGCACTTGGCCGATTTTTTTATTTAATTTTTTTTGTTGTTTATTGAAGAATGTGAAGATTAATCCTATGATATATAAAAATTCTTATAAATATGTTATATAAAAATTCTTTAAAAAAACCTACTTGAAACTCCAATACTAAAAATAATTTTAATTTGTACAGGTATGTTGAAGTCGGTTGGGTTAATACTCAAAGGGTGGGCCTAAATAAACTCAAGTGGTGTGCAATTCGTAACGCTAGCCCACTTCAACATACCTGTACAAACTACAACTATTTTATACTTTGTAGTGGCGCTTGAAGTATTTTTTAAAAGAATTTTATACTTATATTATTATTTAGGGTTCCGTACCCAAAAGGTGCCAACGGAACCCTATTACTCCGCTGTCCATCCGTCTGTTCGTCTGTCAGCGGGCTTTATCCTTGTATCTCATTAACCGTAATAGATAGATACTTGAAATTTTCACAGTATGTACTTACTTCTTTCTATTGCCGCTATAACATTAAATAATAATAATTTAATATAAAAAAATATTTTTACTACTTCCAACTCCCGCACCACTATATACAACCGACTTCAAACTCCCGCGCCACTATACAAAGTATATAATTTATTGTTGATATTTTAAAAAATGTTCGACCGATTTCGATAAAATTTATATGGGACCACCTGGAGAGACCACCCTTTCAAGCAAATAAAGAATTTTCCAAATCGGTTCAGGTGTCTTTGAGTAATCGGTGGACATACATAAGGTGGATTCCGACGAATTGATAACCTCCTTCTTTTTTGAAGTCTGTTAAAAACAGTATAATAAAATTTAAAGAGGGTCTGCTACAACAAACTTTTGTTTTTGATAGTAGGTATAGGTGGTATTAAATCCTGTACGATGGTACGGAACACTTCGTGTGCGAGTCCAACTCGCACTTGGCCGGTTTAATTATATTTGTTCGATGACAATGTTCCTTGACTCATGACCGCGATCTCACTAGGTAGTATCTGTTTATCAAGTGGTATGTATTAATCAAATATTTATAGTGTGTTTGTTTGTTGGTTTGTCCTTCAATCACTCAGCAACGGAGTAATGGATCGACGTTGGATAGATTTTAGCTGTTGATGATTTGGAGTTTGACATAGGCTATGTTATAGGCTATGGAAAGTGCTCCATGTCCTCAACTTTATTAATGTAAAAAATCACTGCGATCCTTCTACGATCAAGCTCCCTTGCTGCTTGATTGAAGGACAAACCAAAAGACTATAACAATCGCAATATTATTAACCATATTAAAACTAGTATGACGAACGGAACTCAAGGAGTGTTTATATTTTTTACTTTTTATTTGAGGAGGGAACACAAAAAAAGTAAATTGTCACCCAAACTCACGTTAAGTGAATGCATTCTTCAAAACTTGTCCCCAAGAATGCAATTTCACCTTTAGGAGTGTTCGCGAGAGTTTTTATTACATCGTTAAACCGCTTTAATTAGCTGAGCGTGAATCGAAATGGCAGGCAGCGCCCGGGGCGAGCGCTAGTCGTCAATATCTAGACCGGCAAGTGTGGCCACAATATAAATAGAAGCAGTCAGTTCGCTCCATAGAGTAATTAATTTGAATCATATTGTAGAACTAGCTTTTGCCCGCAGCTTCGCTCACTTTTGGTTCAATTTCTCATTGTATTGTATTGTATTGTTTATTTCTTTGATTGAGGCTTACGCTTACGAATTTCAAAAATGTTACATCATTTGAATATTTAAACTACAAAATCTACAAAAATATTAAACCTAGCACTAATAAATAAAATAAAATTTGAAGTCACAAAAATTAAGCCTTCATTTAAGCTTTCATTCAAACAAAGCCCTATTTTACCCCTTCAGGGGTTGACAAAAATCTTTTCTTAGCGGATACCTACATTATAATAGCTATCTGTACGCCTTTCAGCCCAATCCGTCCAGTGATTTGAGCTGTGCTTTGATAAATCAGTCAGGCAGTCACATTTTCCTTTGAAATATTATAATTTAATATAAAAAAAATCTTTTTAAAAAACCGACTTCAAACGCCCGCGTCACTACAAAATATATAATCTATTGTTGATTTTTTAAAAACCGCTCGACCGATTTCGATAAAATTTAAATGGGACCACCTGGAAAATATACCCTTTGAAACAATAAAAGAATTTTCCAAATCGGTTCAGGCGTCTTCGAGTAATCGGTGAACATACATAAAAAAAGATTCCGACGAATTGAGAACCTCATTCTTTTTTGAAGTCGGTTAAAAATAGATAAAAAGATAAAAGATTGCCTATGCTTTATGATAAATGCGAAAGTGTTTTTGCCTGTCTAGCCTTTTTGTAATTTTTTCACGGTTTTAACCGTTTGATTTTTATGTAGTTTGACACTGTTTAGCGTTCATATAACTTTACTCGCGAGTTCTTCTTTTATAATTATATCAACCGATTTATGTCCACAGCTTTACAATAGGTCTCTTGTATAGACTTTCACATGCCTCGGTCATGCTTTGCCTTTCCTTATATTTAGGGGTTATACTCCATATTATGTATAATAATCAGGAAACTATCAATAAACAATCCGAATTACATAATCGTAAGAGCACACCTACGTGTATTTTGTAAATCAGTGTGGAAATTATCAAGTACTACTCTGAACGTAGCTGCGTTTGAATGCGCAAAATGACAGTCTAACTACCCGCATGAATTCTTCTCAAATATGCCATGCCGTGATAAACTGATGAACATTAACTGGTCGGTGGAAGTCTCTGGATATTCAGAGACTTCAGACCGGCCATAATCATTGGCGATTGCATTATCTTAGCAAAATGACAATGAAAATACCTTACCATATACCTAACTGATTAGATTTTACGGTGCGGGAGGAGGGAGTGACGATTGTACCTGCGTAAAATTGAAGTGCGTTACCCCTTCTAACCCTATACTTTTTAGTTCACTATTTTATCCAAGAGTATCTTAGGTACTAGAGAAGTTACAAAATGTAACAGTAGAGCTAACATGCGCACCACGAGAAAATTTTGTCTGTCCGTTTTCTCGTGACATCCCTTACGTTCCCTCAAATATGGCTGAGCGAAGCAACGGCTGGATCATGCGTCATGCTCGTGAACGGGTGCCACCGGCGGGAATGAGGCTACTTTATGTCTGCCCATCTTAAGTTAGTCGGTATGCAATTTTGGAACTTCCCTCATTGTGGAAACACTGCATGTATATAGCATAGTATTTATTGTATTGTAAACTTGTTTTGAAAAGAGCAGCCGCCGAGTTTGTTGCTGGTTCTTTTCGGCAGGAAGGGCATTCCGAACCAGTGATAGAGCCAGACGATTCAAAAGCACTTTTAAAAAGTTTATTTGAATAAAAAATATTTCTATTCTATTCTATTCTTAGAGATTGAAGAGTAAATGAGTTGACAAAATTTTCATTTTAATTTTAGTTTAGTTTTTCTTTAAGTTAATTTTAGCATTAGTCGTATGGATAGTAGAACGGCTGACTGTTATTAGCCTGTGGCTTAGCGCATGTTGCAGAGAAAGCAGCATTACAATACACGAACGCTCTCGCTAATTGGTATCGGTTATTAATCGTACGGAAGAGTTGCTCGAGATTGCTTGCAATCATTGCATTTTATCTCACTTCGGAGAAGGATGCTGTTATTTCGATTTGAAATCTTTCGGGCACCTGTTTTTAGGGTTCCGTACCCAAATGCCAACGGGAGCCTCTTACTAAGCCTCCATTGTCCGTCCGTCCGTCTGTCAGCAGACATGTATCTCATGAACTGTAATAGGTAGACAGTTGAAATTTTCGCTGCTACAAAAACAAATAAAATAAAAATTTAATTTACCCATGACAGCTTCAACTTGACGTCTCTCAACACCGCAGTCCCGTCGTGACCACGGTCCATGCAACTGGATCGAAATATCGACATTATAAAAACCATTATCGTGGTACGTACTCGTATAATACATTATAATTATGTCATTGAACCACGAAATAAGTCTAAAATCTTTAGTTTAAAATATATTTATATTGTTTTAAATTTTGTAGGATGGTACGGAACCCTTCTTGTGCGACTCCGACTCCCACTTGGCCGTATTTTGTAATGCAAGGAGTAGTGATAGCTTAGTGGTTAGGACTGCAGTTTCTTATTCGCGGGGGTCGCGGGTTCGATCGTGTGTACACACATCTGACTTTTCGGATTTAAGTAATTCAAGTATCATATGCTCACATATACGGGTGCTCCGTTCTAAAGTTAAGGTAGCATTTTGTCACTCTCCAAATCCTCAAATACACCCATGACAATCACGTGCGTTGCGTGATCGACCGAGCGAAGCGAAGGTCTCTGAGTTTACTAGAGCGATTTGCACTTGTCCGTCCGTCCGTCTGTCACAGCCTTATAACTTCTGAATTACTGAACGTAATTACTTCAATTTTAGATATGATATGTAAATCGATGGCCTCCAGCCGAAAATGGCTTAAAAAGTTATAAAAATCTTTATTTCAGGGGGGCTCCCATACGAAATGGGGGGCTTTCAAAGTGGAGATTGTATTCGAGGCTAGATTTCTAAAACCACTTTGTTTTTAAACTTGAAACTTACACATAATTTGAGTTATATTCTGTACTTGAACAACAAATACTAAGATTAGATAAATATTATAAAGAAACGAAATTATTTGAGTTTTAATGGGCATCAATGTTTTTAACAAAACTTCACTATACTGTTACTAGATGGCGCTGTCTTTAATATTGTAAATATGCATCCCATCCACGAAAGCAGATGACGATTGACGTCATCAGATTCGGCGCGTTTTAATTACAATATAATATAGTTAAAACTACCTTATGGGAATTATGGGATACCGCGAGGTCTCAATTCGGGGCGAACCACTAGTTTAAGAACAAACCAACAAACAAACACACTTTCGCATTTGAGTAAGGATGTCAGTGTGGAAACGTACCAAGAGCCACTCACTGCATTCACTTACATTTTTTTAAAGAATATCAGCCAAGTTGAAGTTGACTAGTATTCTCCTCTCCCCTCCAAATAAGCGGAAAGCTTGTGTCAGGAGTGGGTACGACAATAGTGCAACGGGTGGGATTCGAACCTGCGACCTTTCAGTTTTCAGTCCGCTCCTTTAACCGTTGGGCTATTGAGGCTCTAGCCTTAAAATTGCATAACAAACTGTCTAAGTGTCTCTCAATATAATTATCTACTCACTTTCTTAGCCTTCAGGCGCGGTTCAGGCTTGAACTTCTAGCTTGCCTTAGCAGAGACGTAACGTGTCGCCGATTTCGCAATTTGAAAGTCACTAGCCAACGTTATATACAGAGTGTTTTGTTTCGGAATTAGCCCACGAATTTGTCCGCGTGGTTTTAGGATTTATAAAATATTTTGCTTTATACAAACCTGACTAACATTTTTAGGGTGGAATTAATAAAATCTCTTACTGCACCTCTAATTTTTTGTTTTTTTTTTTCTATTAATTTTCTAGGTCCATGACAGGTTTAGGCTGCACGTTATCTGTCAATCAGTCCATGAGTATCGTCAGGCTGTATAATTTAGAAGATGATTAATAGCTTTAGCTAGACAACCTTTTGTTGGCTAGTAAGACTCTCATTCTTTCCTGGCGCATTGTCCCCAAAGCAAGTTTGTTTTATTGATTTTGTTCTCATTGCTGTCCCTTATAAAAGAAACATCCTGTATACACAGGTATTCATGTATCGGTCCACTTTCGAGATCTGTACCTACATGGTAATAAAGAGGTATAATTTATTGATCAACTAAATCAAAACGAAAATTACCGCGAAATTATTATATTATTTTACTCATTATGTATTATTACTTTTCAACTTTTTTGATTACTCGAACTCGATTAATATACATATATACAATTTAAATTACAATTTAAAGAATTTGGAAAACACCCAAACTACATAATATAAAATAATAAAGTGGTATTATTATTTTTGGAGTTTACTCCTTAAGAATCGATTTTAGGCGCCCGGTATGAGAAAAATTCGAGGAGTAAAATCTACTTATGAATGACCTCGTTACGTTTTTCACAACGATGCAAATTTCTACCCTAACGTTGAGTAAATAAGGTTGGTTTTCGCTTGAGTTGTCGAATGCGAAAGAGCTTTCGCTTCGGGAAGCCGAGCGCGTACCGATCGGGTCCGAGCGGCGCCGAGACGCAGCGAGCGCCGCGAATGCATTGCGTTTTAAGGAGTAAACTCCAGTCGTGCGTCGGAGCTGACACACACACTTTTTTTGAACTGCTGAGTTTCTTTCTGGTTCTTCAAGGTTGGAAGTTGGAACAGAATTCCGAACCAGTCAGTGGTACATTCACTTGACACTTGACTAGTTTTTTGTGGAAAACTTGAATAAAACACTTATCTATTTTCTTCTAAAAGTTTTGACAGTAAATCCCTAAAAAAAGCAACATATTATATTTATTTATTCGCAATAATAATGTCAATTTTTATCAGGACAAAAGAAACTTCTACCCTAATGTTGGGTTGAATGGTCTAAGACACACTGATTAGACAAATAATTTATCTATTCCGTGAATGTACATGTTATCATGTTTATAGGATATATATTTCGGTGAGTGTAACCTTGTCTCCCTTTCACCTTTTTACCACCGCACTGCAAGACATCGGCAGGGCTTCCATCCCTATGTCGTTGATTTACCATCCACGCGCACGAAGCGGTTCAAGTCTTCATTTCTGATTCGCACGGCTAGGGTCTGGAACGCTTTTCCGAGATCTGTGTTTCCTAACACGTACAATTTGGGTATCTTTAAAGCAAGGGTGAATAGGCATCTTCTAGGCAAACGCGTTCCACCTTAGGCCACATCATCACTTTCCATCAGGTGTGATAGTGGTCAAGCGTGTGCCTATAATGTATAAAAAAATCACTGACAGCATTTTTTGACATGTCAATATCGATGGAACGTGTTTTGATTGGTCGGTGATTGGAGCCATCTTTGCGACGCCATGTTGTGAAGTCTACTTCAATGTGGTGAAGAGAGCGGAGACGAGTATACATCAGTTTTATCTTGAGCGATGATTGTGTGCAGACGATCGAGGGAATTGTTTTAGTGAAATTGTAAAATTTAGAAGCGGTATTGTAGGGTAATAATAATAATTATTGTTGATTCATATAACCGCGTTACGTATATTTAAATATTCTACAGATTAAGAGAGTGTATTTTTTAAGTAAGTAATTCTTCTTGGGAATTAATTAGGCACTGTGCTAGTATTCGAAGTAAATACAAGGTCAACATACCTAATTGTAGGCGAAATAATTATTATTCATAGATCTGATGTATGTATCTACGTAAGTACGCAATGCAAAGAAAAAACCACACTAAATTAAAACAGGTTAACGACCAGCTAGATCGTACATGATAAGCCTTCTTACGTCTACCAGTATTTGAATTTTATATGACTCTACATTACGAGGATATGTACCTATTGTAACAATTAACACAACATAAAATTTATAAGATAAACAGTCTTTCTTTACCCACAATATCAACCCGTAATGTTTCCTGACCAGATTTCGGTCACGGAGTCATTATCAAGAAGGAAGAAAAATTATTATTTATTCTCAATGATTTGACAAATAAACAATAAATAGGTATAGATGTTGTATGTAGACAGATGTAACACAATGTGTGTCCATGACAGGACCTAGATAGTCTCTATCACTGGAGTCCAATCAACTTCGCAGAAGATATTATAGTGCACAAGTCTACATACTCGCATTCCCTCAATGTCATAGTGTTGCGACGGCAATCATATGGCTGGATAGAGACCGAGCAGGACAGACTGCTTTACTTGCTTTCCAATCCATTTACCGACTCCGGATGATAAGCGACATGGCGCCACATGAGTAAATACACTAAGCTACAGTACCTACCTCTGAGGTATATTACCTACAAGTATAAAGCGCCTGTGTCAGTCAGTGTCCACTCGCACCTCGTTGCGTACCTTCTAGGAGTCGACAGTGTAAAAACCAGATTACGCCGGCTCGGCCAGTGGATAAGCTCAGGATATGTACATCGCGCTTTGATCTCGTATGAATCTATTAGTTTTTGCTCCACTTTTTAATTCTACGTTTATTGTAAATGTTTTTTTTTACCTCTGGTAAGGGCCTATTTCTCTATCGCAATGTGTTCAGTAGCAATAAAGTTTAGTTTTCGAACATCTGTCAAAACGTCAAAATCGCGTCCGTTAACGTTTACTTGCGAGTTGCGATCAAGAAATAGACCTTCGGTGTTTATCAAAAAAAATATTATACAAGACATAAGTAGATGTTTTTCTCTTAACTTTTTTTAAGTGGGTAAGTACTACAACCTTCACCAAAAAAAAGGTACAACAACCTCTTAAAGGATCGACTTCTCCCTGTCTATATTAAAAATAGGTGAAGAAATATTTTGCTTCATTTATCTTACCTGTGACAATCCCAACAGAATAGGTATAAATTTGGCACGGTCTTTAGAAGTTTCGCCTTTGTTCGGTTATTTACTCACGTGGCGGTGCGGCGGCGGTAGTAACAACGCGAACACTCAGCTACGTCAGTGTACACAACTGAAATCAGCTGCGACCTACTAACACGAGGTTGGCCCGTTTTACAACAATCTATAAAAAATATCGGCCAAGCGAGAGCTGTATATACCTACTTTGTTTCCATAGTAATCCGCTGTTGCTTTCTAACAGAAATCTCTTAGGCTTCTCTACGTCTTATTTTCCGCTATTGGCAGAGATGTGAAGTCCATCTCTGCCAAGTCATGAGTCTTACTAAAATATTATAAATGCGAAAGGGTCTGAATGTTTCCTTAATAAACAGTAGATTAACACTTTAATAAAAAATAAAATGCGAAAGGGTTTGTTTGTTGATTTTTCCTTCAATGACGCCGCGACAGAGCTACGGATCGACGTGATTTTTTGCATGGGTATGATTGTGGTCCTGGAGAGTTACATAGGCTGCTTTTTATCCCGGAAAGTCAAAAGTTACCGCGGGAATTTATAAACTAAACGCGGGCATCAGAATCAATATTTGCTTTAGAACAAGCAGCTGGTCGATTGCGGAAAGCGTCTCAATTGTGATGATTGGCAAATAGAGTGTCGGCCAATCACAGGTGATTGCGATCGACACACTGTTGACGACCTCCCTGGCTCAGTGGTGAGCGCTGTTGCCTTAGAACTGGGAGGTCTCGGGTTCGATTCCCGGCGGGGTCAATTTGGGAATTTATAATTTCTGAATTGTCTCTGGTCTGGTCTGGTGGGAGGCTTTGGCCGTGGCTAGTTACCACCCTACCGTCAAAGACGTGCCGCCAAGCGATTTAGCGTTCCGCCACGGTGGCGTGTAGAAACCAATTAGGAGTATGGGTTGGATGTTCACTACCATACTCCTTCCAAGTTAGCCCGCTACCATCTTAGACGCATCGTCATTTACCATCAGGTGAGATCGCAGTCAAGGACTAGCTTGTCATCGAATAAATAAAAATAAATAAACTGTAGCAATCCTTTTTAGACAATTCTATGACAGTTTCACTTCCTTTTGACAGAAGCGAGACAAGTTTGACTAAGCATCTATCTCTTTCACTCCGCTGCTATGGTTTCACGTTGGAAGCTAAATGGCCCTAAACGTTATATCACAGCCACTCACGGCTGCCCACCGAAAATGCAGCAAAGCTAGAGTCGAGAACAAAAATATTAAAAAAAAATTGCTATTCTAGCAGATTCTTGGCTAACTCTATCAGCAGCACGATTGTCTAAAAATGACAGACACAGTGGTGACAGTGTGACGATTGCATTAATCTCGAATTGCATTGTTTGCAGTGAGAATACCATAATCGCCACAACCTGAGACTGTAGCAATCATCAATGCAACTTTTCCGCAATCGACTCACAGATATTTACGAGGATTTGGTTTGTAATCAGCATTAGGGATCGCTAAAAGATATCGGAAACAATGATATGAACGCAAATTATTGCGTAGTACAACTACGATTTAGTTTTCCTTCACCAAAGTTGAGCCAGCTGTTTCAATTTGTGAACGTCCAAAATGTAAACACATAATGTGTATTGTAATTCGTAACAGTATAAGTATCTACATTTTTCTCGTAAGCTGTTTAAATTGTGTGATTCCTCTGAGGCCTCTTCAAACCAATGCCATTTGTAACGTGCTGTCCAAGGCAAGGAGAAACATAAAGACGTTCAGACATTCAGACTTTCAAAGACCGAACCAAACATTTTCTTTTACATGAACTGAATGAAAGACCAACGGAAGCGACTGATATGAACTGTCGAAAATATGTAGGTCACACATCCCTCAGTATCCACTACTTAAATTCGAATGACATCATGTCCCGAGGAAATGCGGCGCATACGCCTATTGATCATATTACATTCACTAGCCAGTTTAGAGCGGAGCTCGGCTTGTCCTGATGACATTGTATAATTGGAAAATGACTTGATGACCGACCTCCAAGCGATCTATTCAATAGTTATGAGACATGCGAATCTGCTGTGGGAACGGCTTGTGGGAGCTTAAATGGTAATTAATGAAACTAACTTGTAAGACGAGAACGTTTATTGAATAATAATAAATCAAATCAAATAAAACAATTTTGATACTAAGAAATTGATATTATACAGATCGCATAATCAAAATTTTTCATTAAAAAAAACTAGAATGCAATCCCGGATACTGCCATGCAAGTACTAAAACTCGAATTTTAAGCATTAATTGGATTTAACCTAAAATCAAGTTTTATGGCGCAAGGCGTACGACAATTTGCAATTTATTGACCGCAATAACGAATGACTCCGATCGGACCCTATTGTTGAAGTAAACATTTTAAATATAGGTAAATCATTAACTGTACAACAATTCGATAACATTTCTTATAATAGAAAATTAATAAATAAGCATGTCAGAGAATCAGATCGTCTAAATATTAAACTTAAAAATTAAAATCAAAAATAAACAATTAAAAAGTCATGCACACTCGCGAGTTCAACCGTAAAAAATAAAAGTCATGCGTTAGAATGTTTAGTGTTTGTTAGTCAATATTCAAAAACAACAATTTAAATACTTATTATTTAAAAATAATATTAAAACTAATGCGCGAATCTCTGGACCCGAAGGAAAAAGGAAAAATGTCGAGAAGATCAAATAATAAGTCAATGAACTTAGAAAATAAAGAAGCATTCTTTTTTTCCCCTCCGGGGCCTTATCATGATCCAAGATATTATCTTGGAATAACAAAAGATAGTAAAGTCTATTACTTCATGTTACAAATCGATTCTCGTAGGAATGCACGAAATTGCAGTAAAAGACTATCACGTAGTTTGAAGGTTATTATTATTTAATAATAAAAAGGTTCTAGTGATGAGAGTTTCCTGCAATTTTCGTAGTATTCCATGCGTGGTAAGGTGACAATAATAAACTTAAAATAAAACTCATTGTAACACAAATAACATGGTGAAAATTAAGCTATTGGAATACAGGTGCGATTTTCAGCAGGCGCATTCGTTGTATCTGAAACAAATACAAAAGCAAAATCAAAATATGTTCAGGCATAAGAAAAGGAACTGAAATTAAATCAGAAAAAAAGTTGAAAAGAAAATTGGCTTACTATAATTGTTTATTTTTTTTAAACAAACAATTAAATATGAATGGTAATATACTAAAACCTAAGAGCTAATAATGTGAAAAATGATGTGAATTTGTACGGAAAATAATATGAATAAAAATAGACTTTTCTTAATGAATACTCTGAGATGATAATATATTGTCTAAGATATAATCCATCCATATAGGTACATATATTACATAATTGCAATGATGTACCTATATGGATGGATATTATATCCTAGGCAATATTATATTATCATCTAAGAGTCCTTCATTAAAAAAAGTCTGATTTACTTTGATATTACATAATTGCAATGAAAAAGAAATGATTAGTAAGTCTTTAAAAGTAACAAAAATATAAAAAAACAATATATTGAATATCATCCGCTTCATAAAGCTAGTTATTAGCTAAGGTACCCAGACCTGAGGTATGGTTATTCAGCTTAACGATGCAAAATTTCAAAGGAATTCGGCGATTCAAAAGTTGCGATTGCGAAGGATGACGTTGCAGTTACAATCAATTGTCCCAAAGCCATTGTAAACTCTAACGACTAATCGACTCTCGAAAACGTTGGCGAAAGCTCAGAATACCCTTAAAATATTCCAATGTCATTATACCATATCAAATTTAACAACAAAGTCGAGGAAAGGGGAGGAATATAAATTAATACCCTATAGCGATGATTCTGCTGTTCTGATTCAAAGCGCGATACTTATACGAGTACCAAAAATGGTTTATTAATGCACATTATTATATTGTGTATTATAATAGATTATTTTATTTGCAATACCATTGAGTGTTCTCACCATTAAGTACCTACACTCGACAACCCACTTCAAATCCAAACCGAAAAAGTTACAATGGGTATTAGAAAGGTGATATCTATCGGCTGACGACGTCCACTACATGTCAGTCCGATTAATATAGAAATACTCTTAATGGGCAAAAAAGTATCGAGGTTAGGAATAAGTAGAACTTGAGAAAAATAAAACAGAAAAATTAAAGTGAATTAAGCTGGACATATAGTAACGACCTCGTATAGGAAACCCCAATGTTGGCAGGCCCTAGGTGGACCGACGGCAACAGGCGACTCAAAGGGAGCCGATGGATACAGGTGGTGCAAGACTAAGACACGTGGAAGTCTATTCAAGAGACCTGTCTAGCAGTGGACGTCCATCAGTAGATAAAGAAGTAAGAACAAGCTTATGGATGCGGAATTTCACAATTAATGTGAAGTAGGCATAAAGCAAAGACATCGCTGATAAATATTTCCATTACTCAAACAAAAAGAGTTATGTAACCTCCAAACCGAACGAAGACGAATTGGGTCGAGTCGGCATAGCAACAGCGATAAACTGGCTATCAAAGTAAATACACCAGACGTTATCAATCAGTTTGGTCACGGCCCCGATTTGGCCCACGCCTCAAGATATAGCTACGATTTACCCCGTTTCCTAATCCCGCGCCGGTATTATAAGGCCTGCCGCGATAATGGCAAACGCACATTAGGTACAAGCCGCCGATCGCCGCAAAAGCGAAAACAGCGTACTTTTTTCAGTTCAGTAATTTTGTCATCAGAGGTGCGATTGTCTAGAAATTTCCGATCAAAATCTTATTCATTTCATGGCATTAGCGTCAAAGTTAAATATTCCTTGACTTTATTGATTTAGTCACAAATTCAGTACAACCGATTCTAACATGGAGCGTTATGGAACGTATCGTACATACCTAAACGTATGAGAATACATACACGAAATTGAGCTCTAATTTAATGCTCATATGGTTTATTTTACTTTGACGCTAATGTCATGAAATGAATAAGATTGATGATTGGCAACTTTCAGGCGATCGGGGCCGGGGGGCATATTTTTTTATAGATGTATTAAATATTAAGTACCTAAAGTAAACTATTGCTATAGTTAGAATATATAATTTTACTAAGAAATTTAACTGACCTGACACTACATACATACATATACATATGCACATGCTACATGCTTTGACTTACAGATAAAAATCATTCTTGAGATCGGTTAAGATTGGGCATCGTAAAAAAATAAAAAATAATTACGTCTAATTGAAAATCTTCTTTTTTTAGAAATCTCTTGATAAAGGTCAGGAAACGACGATCTAGCACACTCTAATCTAACAGCTGGAATTTATCTGTCAGTTACGCTAACTGACATTTAGGTCAAAGCAAGATGTCTTTAATAGTTACACTTATGAACCTAGGGGTAATCCAAACCATTAGAGTCTTGTAGAGAGTAGAGAGTGAAGCCTTGATCACGAACATTGAGAACGATCATACGTCGCGCACACACCTGATGTGGCATAATATGCTAATGAGGTAATGTGCGATCATCATTATTAATACTTGCTGCAATCATAATATTTTCAAAATAAAGGTTCATCATTTCCATTTCCATTTTTTATTTTAATTATAACAATTGTAATAATTTTAATTTTAATTTTGCCGTTAATTTTGACTCTATAATGTTGACTAATTGAACTGCATATTTTATTTTTATTGATTTATTTAATATTAAAACATTATAATATATTTGAAGAGAGCAACTGCCGAGTTTCTTGCTGGTTTTTCTCGGCAGGAACGGCATTCCGAACCAGTGGTAGACTCATTGACGATTCAAAAGTACTTGTAAAAGTTTATCTGAATAAAAAACATTTCTATTCTATTCTATTCTATAACGTAGTATTAACAATTACAGTAACATTTGCAATGCCCTGACCGGGTCTCATGTTTGAAACCCAATATGAGAGGAAATAAAATATAAATAATGCTACGATGTTACTTTATTTCGGTTTTTGTGGTCCGCCAAACTTCAACAGTCTATCTCACGGATAATGACTATCATTGAGCTTTTTGGTGTTTTTATTGGGAAGGAGGGATATGATTTTAGATTTTTTAGAGACTGTAAAAAAGAGTCTTTTTTCAGGCGAAGATACTATTAGGCCTTTGAACCTAAACAGCTAGAGATAAAAGGGTACCTACGTAAATTGTATTTTTGTCACTATAGTCATACTAATATTATAAATGCGAAAGTGTGTTTGTTGGTTTGTCCTTCAATCACGCCGCAACAAAGCTACGGATCGACGTGATTTATTTGCATGGGTATGGTTGAGGACCTGGAGAGTGAAATAGGCTACTTTTTATCCCAGAAAATCAAAGAGTTCTCTGATTTTAAAAACTAAACCCACGCGAATGCAGTCGCGGGCATCAGCTAGTATATTATTTAATTGTTCTACATTGTCTCCGTATGAGAGTACATCGCAGCAATATAATATCTTTATTCCCATTTAAATAAAATGTATAGCTTATAATTTAATAAATTTTTTTAAACCGACTTCAAACTCCCGCGCCACTACAAAGTAGGTATATAATTTATTGTTGATATTTTAAAAGCAGCTCGACCGATTTCGATAAAATTTAAATGGGACCACCTGGAAAGTATACCCTTTTAAACAAAAAACGAATTTTCCAAATCGGTTCAGGCGTCTTCGAGTAATCGGTGAACATACATAAAAAAAAAAGTTTCCGACGAATTGAGAACCACCTCCTTTTTTGAAGTCGGTTAAAAAGGTACAGGTAGTGTTTCTACAGAACGGCTCTATGAAGCTTTTATTCTGTAAGGTTGGCTACTATGTGCATTATAATTGCGGCCAAATTAAGTAATACACCAACATATAGTTGCAAGAGCATTTTAAATACTGTGACATTATGGTGTCATGAAAGTTTTCGACTCGATATTCGATGTGACAAAAAAAAATAACCAATTTAAAATTAATAACTACGTTCGCAATAGGTATATGTTGTCATTCTCCGAGCCAAAACTAGTCACGCGACGTCGACATGTGGGACTTCCAGCGTACAGCACAGAAATATATTAATATAGAACAGAAAAGTGGGCAAAGCACTCGTTCCAACAATTTTAAGTACAGTGCAGCAGTTTTCAAATAAATAAACCAAAAAATTGTGCAAATTCTGTATTATACTAAACCTTTATAGAAATAAAAGCTTGGTGGAAAAAGTTAATCTGAAAATAGGGGGCGTTTTGCCAATGGGGTGTTGGGTTATAGTTAAGTGCGCTGATAAACTAGTAGTCTTTCGTCTCCTTTTCGAGAGGTTCAGGGTTCAAACCCACCTCTAACTTCTCGAAGTTACTAGCAAAAAGCTGAGCTTTGTGAGGGCTCGCGTAGTTTTCTAACGGGTAATAAGTTCTGTTGCAGCGATGTTAACTCTTTGGTTTTGTAACAGATGGCGTTAGTACTACAATAACATTCTAGTTATCCAATGAATACAAAATTTTATTTTTCATTTTTTGAATGGTTATAATTTTTTTTTTGAAAAATTACCTATAGCATATCTGGATATGAAGTTAAATTACTATGTTAAAGCACAAATCTATAGGCGTGATAGTTTTTCAGTAAAGTGTACCACAAAATGCACAGGTTGAGGGATATTGTTAGGGCGAACGAAGCGAGCCCTAATAATCAGTTAACTTTATCACTCGCATTAAAGGTGAAGAAAAACATCGTGAGAAAACCTGCACGCATGAAAGTTCTATAATGCTTTCAAAGGTATGTGGAATCTGCCAATCCGCACTTGGCCACCATGGTGGACCTTAGGTTCAGATGATGATGATTTTAAGTTTCAACAAAAACAATATTTTGAAACAACATGGACGGCGACGCATGATTCATTCCAAAAACAGTGATGATGGCTGTTCTATCTCGATATATTTTTGTGGGCATACAGTGTTAAGTGAATGCAACGCATGCGTGCATCCGGACTCTTGCGTCATATCCATTACATACGCTGTACGCATTTACATAATAGCTACCACACGCATAGGAGCAAACTGATAATGTGTCTTATCGCAGAGATCTACGTATATTTTAAAGATAGATATTGCATGTAGGTACCTAATGTGAGATTTGGCTTAGTTAAAGTTTATATAGAAAAGGAATAATACAGAAAACATAATAAATGAAAGTGTGTTTGTTTGTTTGTTTGTCCTTCAATCACGCTGCATCAGAGCTACGGATCGACGTGATATTATGCATAACAATATATTTAGTTTAGGACCTGGAGAGTGACATAGACTACCTTTCAACCCGGAAAACAGAGGGTTCCCGCGGATTTTAAAAATCTAACTCCACGCGGACGAAGTCGCGAGCAAAAGCTAGTATAATATGGAAACAATTAATACACTTAACTAAATAAATAAAGCATTATTTATTTACGTTCATACTGTCAATGCACAATGGTCAAACAATGCTAATGACATGGTGCTGCTGAGTGCCTTTGTGTGTGGTTCAGCAAAACTTTTGGGCATCTGTGAGAACTACGTCCATGTCTACAGTCTATGTCTACAGTCATAAGAACTACGTCCACAGGCATGAGAACTATGTCTACAGTCATAAGAACTATGGCCACAGTCATGAGAACTATGTCTACAGTCATAAGAACTATGTCCACAGTCATGAGAACTATGTCTACAGTCATAAGAACTACGTCCACACTCATGATATTAAAACCCATTTTACACAACCGATCTCTAGGAAATGAAACATATAGCTCTTTGGGAGACCATTCAACTTTAAAAGATATCAGCGCATGTAGTTTACCGGACCTATCCACGGCAGATAATTCGCGCATTAACGACTTAAAACAAGAAATAAAGGCATTGTCTTCTCAATTAGAAAGTGCTCATGATGAAATAGCGAGACTCAATCTAGAAAATTCAAATCTTCAAAAAATGTTAGAAGACAATGTAAAACAAATTAAAATGTTTAAGGCACTACTAACTGATGGCGTGACCTCTGTAACTTCTACGCCTTTGAGGTCAATGGAAAGACAATCTAAACAAACTACACCTGCAAGAACACCAGCAGCGAGAGTTCCTGAATCTAGCCTGAATACTTTTTCTACGCCAATCGCTGATAATGTCGATAGAGCCAATTTCTCCACACCGAAAGAGTCTATAATACTAAGAAAGGAAGTCATATCTAATAAACTAGTATCTATTAAATCACCAAAATTGGTAAAACCTGCTAATAAGAAAAATCAAGATATACAAGGAAATCAACCCACCCAAGAAACACTAACAAATCAAACATCAACTGAAAATAATCTTAAGCCTTCAAAGATAATAATACTTGGCGATCAAATAGCACGAGGATTATCAAGAGAAATCACGAGAAAGCGCCAAAGTCGATGGAATGATGTATACACTGTTTCCTCATTTGTGAAACCACAGGCAACTGCAGCACAAGTACTCAGCAGCTGCGATGGCTTACTTAAGAATCTGAATAATAATGATATTATTATTTTGGGAATAGGATCTAACGAAAAAAATTCGTATTCTATGCTATCAGAATTAAGTAATGCCCTGTACAAACTCAAACAATGTCAAGTTTTTGTGCTAAATGTTTTAGAAAACCCCTATTTAAATGTGAAATTATTGAATAATAGCATTAAGCTAGTGACACAAAATTTTATGAATTGCAAATTTATAAATACGATAAACAACTATAAATATAATGCAAACACTCCTAAAACTCTACAACAGAATTTCCAACAGCTATCCTCTAAAATAAATATTGAGATTGATTATTTGGAATATTATAAACTGTACATAGTAAAATACAACAAAAAGACACCCCTTATAATCAATAACGTATTAAAAACTATGAATAATGCAAATTATGAGCCAAATAAATATTATACCCGAGTCAAAAAAGGCACTATACCTTATTATTTTGAAAAAAAACCTAAAATATCGAATTCCTTAAACTCTAAGGTGAAGCTTATCCAAAAGACAATACCAAATTTTTTCAATAAAATTAATAAAAATAAAGCTGGTCCAACTACTGAAAATAATAGAGAACAATTTTTTCGTGCATAACACTCTAACTTCTTCTAACATTACCTTATTACATCAAAATATAGCAGGCATTTTGAATAAGCAAGAACTGTTTCACCTTGCAATAGAAGATCTCAAACCTAAAGTAGGTAACATTGATATTATTTGCTTAACAGAGACTTTTATGAAACAAGGCACTGAATCAAACCTTCAGTTAAAGAATTATAAATTAGTGGCCTCCTACTCCAGGCTTTCGGGACGAAGAGGTGGGAGCTGTATTCTTATAAAAAATAATTTTGAATATAAACCCGTAGCTTTGACTGTTAAACCAATTCCATATGTATTTGAATACTGTGCTACCGAAATAACCTCTATCAGTGCGATCATTGTTTGTATATATAGAATACCTAACTCGAATGTTAATGCATTTCTACAAAATCTTAGTAATTTGACAAATATTTTAATTAGAAAAAAGAAAAAACGCATTATCTTTTGTGGCGACTGGAATATTGATTTACTCACTAATAATTCAGTGTCACAGGAACTGCAATCGATACTAAATAATTGTAATTTGAATCAACATATTTTAAGACCCACTAGGAAAAAATCCTGTATAGATATAATTGCTAGTAATATCCCAGATGTAACAGCTGAGCTTCATTATATGGGATTATCTGATCATGAAACCTGTCAATCGATAACTTTCGAAACTCCTATTAGTATTTCAAATAAAAGTAATCTCCCTTACTGGTTTGAATTTAAACGTGACTTCAGCAAAGATAACATTAGAAAATTTTGTGAGTGCATTGAATCATTAACTTTTAACGATATATTTGAAGAGACGGGTACAAATAGTGCATTCGATTCTTTTCATGATACACTTACTTTGTTTTATAAACTATGTTTCCTTTAATTAAAGTTAAAGTGTTTGAAAATAATAAAATAAACTCCTGGATCACAAGAGGTATAAAGAAGTGCAGCATTAGAAAGAGAGTTTTATACCTATCATATCGTCTAAACTCTAGTAATAAAAAAATAAACAAGGATAAATACATAAATTATAATAGATTATTTAAGAAATGCATTATCCAAGCACAAAGCTTGGCTAATTCCAAATACGTCATACGTTCAAAAAATAAGTGTAGAGCAGCCTGGACTGTAATAAAAAAGTATTCTCTACCCGCAAAAAATGATAAAATCCAGGAAATTAATAGTATTGAAATCAACAGTATTGAATATAATGACGCAAATGATATAGCAGAAAAATTTAATGAGTATTTTATAAATTTATCTAATACTACCAATAATACGAGCAATTCACCCCTCTTAAGCAGTAAAAATGATAATATTAGAGACAGCATTTACGTTTACCCTACTGACGACGGTGAAATATATAAAATTATCATGGAATTAAAAAACACTAACTCTACAGGTTATGACGAAATAAATACAAGAGCTGTTAAACTTTGCGCCAAACATATATCACGTCCTCTGAGTCACATTATAAATCTCTCCATATCACAAGGTGAATTCCCGTCCCGATTAAAATACTCTGTAGTTAAACCCGTACACAAAAAAGGATCGAAAAAAGAACTCAATAACTATAGGCCAATTACACTCATACCTATCCTATCAAAAATATTCGAAAAAGTTATGTACAAAAGAATATATCAATTTGTATCAAAATATAGCTTGTTAAAACCTCAACAATTTGGATTTTTAAAAAATAGTTCTACGTCATTAGCTTGTTTTGCGCTTACTAAGCAAATAACAGAGAGTCTAAATAGAAAAACTCCAGTAGCTTGTATTTTCCTGGACATGTCTAAAGCATTCGATCTTGTTTGTCACAGGATACTTTTAAATAAACTACAGAATTATGGAATAAGAGGGAATGCTCACCAATGGATTCATAGCTACCTAAATAATAGACAACAGAGTGTTCAAATTAATAAAATCTGCGGCAATACAAGGGGATCATTTACATCAAACTTTAGGACAAACAAGTATGGTGTGCCACAAGGAAGTATCTTGGGACCACTTTTATTTCTATTGTATGCGAATGACCTACCTGACTCAGTCGAATGTAACTGTATCCAATTTGCTGATGACACGACTCTCATAATACAATGTAAAAACAGTGAAACTTTTGAACAGGAAGTCAATGAAAACCTAAATAAAGTTGTTCAATGGATGAGCCAAAACAATTTATGTATAAATGTTAGTAAGACTAAATATATACAGTTTCAAACATACAATAGTTTTCCAATAAATATTAAAGTTACATGCAATAATTTACCTATTGAACAGGTTGACCATACTGTGTTTCTTGGTGTAGCAATGGATAAGTTTTTAAATTGGAAAATTCATATAGATTCTCTATGTAAAAAACTAGATCGATTTGTGTACGCTCTATACAAACTTAAAAGTGTAACATCAAAAGAGACGGCTCTTTGCGCATACCACGGGTATGTTTCCTCTCTTTTACGTTACGGATTAATCCTATGGGGCAACTCTGTTGATGTGATAAAAGTGTTTCGTATTCAAAAAAAATGTATTCGAGCCGTTTGCGGAGCCGCACCTTTGGAATCTTGTAGGCCACTCTTTAAAAGTACCAAGACACTGCCTCTTCCAAGTCTCTACATATATGAAGTCTCAGTTTTTGTTCATAAGCATAGGGACTATTTTCCACGCATAGCTGACACAATTACAAGATCCAACAGATATGAAAATAAACTTATAATTCCAAGACAAAGAATAAATTTATTTAAAAAAAATATTTACTGCATGGCCGTACGCCTCTATAATAAGTTACCGGACAGTATAAAAAACCTAAATGCTAATCGATTTAAATCAAAACTATACAAAATACTTTTAAACAAATGCTACTATACTGTTGATGAATTTATTCAGGACAAAAATATTAATGACATTGTTTAATTTTTTTTTTTTTTTTTGAAATTAATAGAACTGACATTATATAACAGTTAGAATGAGTATGACATTGTTTGAATTTAAAAATGATAGATTTAAGTATTTGTATGACTATTCTTTTGCATGCTACTATGTGGCAGATTGAAGCGCTTAGATAATTGTATAAGATCATATTATGTACTCAATCTTGCAAATAAAACATTTGAATTTGAATTTGAAAATGAGAACTATGTCTACAGTCATAAGAACTACGTCCACAGTCATGAGAACTATGTCTACAGTCATAAGAACTACGTCTACAGTCATAAGAACTACGTCCACAGTCATGAGAACTATGTCTACAGTCATAAGAACTACGTCTACAGTCATGAGAACTATGTCTACAGTCATAAGAACTACGTCCACCGTCATGAGAACTATGTCTACAGTCATAAGAACTACGTCCACAGTCATGAGAACTATGTCTACAGTCATAAGAACTACGTCCACAGTCATGAGAACTATGTCTACAGTCATAAGAACTAAGTGCAGTCATGAGAACTATGCCTACACGCATAAGAACTTTGCCAATAGTCATGAGAACAGAGATGAGAACGCATAAAAATTATGCCCACAGTCAAGGCTTGACGTATAATATCAAGAAAAAAAAAACAGTTAAAAACAGCAGCTAATGAAACTTTCTGAATCATCAAAGCGAAAGTTGCATCGATTTCAACATTGAATCGATAAACGATCTTTGTCTTACTTTATTAAATTTTTGTAAATTTTTTCCTAAAGATTAGAGACCAGTAGAGTTCTCCAGGTTCTCAAATGTGTGCGAAGTCTGCTAATTAGCATAGGCCAGCGACCAGCGTAGTGAACTATGGCCTATAAGTCCTAAAACCCTTCTTTGAGAGGAGACTTGCGCTCAGTAATTAGCCGTTTATGGCTCTGAAGATGATGATTTGATGATGATAATGAGAGACCAGTAAAGCACCAGGGCATGTCTGGATTATCTAATAGGAAAACGCCCCGTTGGACTAACCAATATCGCTGGTTGGACGAAGCGAGTCTGTTAGCTGCAAGCCCTCAATAGACCCGATTGTCGTGAAGCGACGCAGGATTGGATTGAGTAGTAACTTCAAGTGGTGTAGTGTTGGTCACCAAGTCAACACAATAAGTAGTAATAACACCAGCATTTTATAAATGTTTCAAATAATGATATCTAGATGAACGAGTCGCAGGGAGCCGCTGGATCCAGGCGGCACAAGACCGAGGCCTGTGGAAGTCCATGCAAGAGACCTTTGTCCAGCAGTGGACGTCTATCGGTTGATAAAGAAGAAGAAGAAGATGATGCCCGCGACTTCGTCCGCGTGGATTAAAGTTTTTTAATTCCCGCGGGAACTCTTTAATTTTTCCGGGATAAAGTATATGTATGTGTTAATCTTGGGTATGAGCTATCACTATTCCAAATTTCAGCCAAATCGGTTCATTCGTTGTGGCGTGAAATTGTAACAAGCATCCATCCATCCATCCTCACAAACATTCGCATTTATAGTACTAGTAAGATGTGAACCAAGTGAATAACCGATAAGTCGTTTCTAAAAGTATTACACACACCTTTGAGAACATTAAGGAGACCTCTTAGGCAAGCAGGTTTCCTCGTCATGTTTAATTGCTTAAACGTATCGAACCCCCCGAAATGGAAGCTGAAGTTTTAACTACAAGGCTATCACCGTTGACTTTACGTCATACATATTTGTCTGGTGGGGAGCGACGGCCAAGTCGCTAGTTACCACCCTACCGTCAAAGACGTGCCGCCAAGCGATTTAGCGTTCCGGCACGATGGCGTGTAGAAACCGATTAGGGGTATGGGTTGAATGTTCACTGCCATACCCCTTCCAAGTTAGCCCGCTACCATCTTATACTGCATCGTCACTTACCATCAGGTGAGATCGCAGTCAAGGACTAACTTGTCATCGAATAAAAAAAAATACAGTTCCTTATTATTCCTTAAAGTCCCGTTAGACAACTCACCCTTGCACCGCTGCAGTTTACTTGTTGTTTAGTTTCAGACTTAAAACTAAGAGAATTACTCATCTTGTTTGTCACTGCGAAATCGCCTTTTAATTGATCTATAGAAATTTGACCTGGTGACACAGTATCCTATATATACTCATCAGCTGTGCAAATTTGCTGAATTTACTGCAGAGCCTCACAGACAATGACGCAATCGACACATACATTTATAAAAGTTTAGACTGTTAATATGTGAATGTGATTCCACCAATATCAGTTTTATACATAAGTCCTATATAAAATTTTAGAGAAATTAATTTTTTTAATAACGCGGTTTTTTTTTATTTGTTTTTATAACCACCCAAATAGGCGTGACAGATGCTAGTACGTCACAAATATGGCCGCTACAGATGAAGGGATAATAATGAGAAGAAACATATAAGACACACACACATGTAACGTAAGTATTTTCTCCCAAGTGCTTGGAAGTTGGTTTATATAAAAATCAAAACGTCAGAGCTTTTCGGTATGCAACGAAATAAAAACACTCTATTTAAGACTCTTAAATTATAGTACAAGATCCGAAGAGATACAAGTCAACTCCAGTCAAAATGTAGGTATATTATGTATTAAAAGATCATTGCATAAAGAAAAAATAAAATTCTTTTGCTACAATCCGCCAAACTAGAAAAATCCGTATAGCAAAACGCGCCGTTCACGCCACACATCGTCGTTTCTCCAGTATAGAAGAAAAACAACACAAATAACACAAACACACAGCACACAAACTCTTTTCTTTGTAATACGCTCTACGTACGTTTCGCTCCGGTACAGTAGCATCTCAGGAGATGTTGACTCAACAATACGCAGTTAATTGCTAAGCATTGTCCATTGTTACAGTCTAATAGCAGACCATAAAATAAATAACAATGAGTAGCCGAAGAAAATTTTATGAATCACGTTATTAGATGGAAATCAATTAATTAAGAAAATTGATTATTTAAATAATGACGATCCTATCATTACCGAGAGACTTCTTGATATAGCGATAATAACAAGTACAACATGAATCGTAACACTACAATTTATTGGTAAATAAACCACTTAACCATTTAAGAAACCAAAAAAGAAGTCTTCTACAACATAGGTTAGTGAGATAAAATTTTAGGAAGATGGAAACCTTTTTATGATAAGTACTTCCAATATCTGCCCCCCCCCCCCCCGATTGGCTAAAAGTTGCCGATCAAAATCTTATTCATTTCATGGCATTAGCGTCAAAATAAAATAAATCATAACAGTATTAGAGCTCAATTTCGTGTATATGCATTCTCATACGTTTAGGTATGTACGATACGCTCCAAACCGCTCCATGTTAGAATCGGTTGTACTCAATTTGTGACTTTAAATCAATACATTTTTTTAGTCATTAGTAACCCATCAACGGCTCACTACTGAGCGCAGGTCTCCTCTCAGAGAAGGGTTATAGGCCATAGTCCACCACGCTAGCCCAATGCGAATTGGCGGACATAACACATTAAATCAATACAGTCAAGGGATATTTTACTTTGACGCTAATGCCATGAAAATCATGAAAATGAATGACTTTGATAGGCAATTTTTAGAAAATTGCACCTCTGCTTTGGCTTGAGTTTTTCTTGTGCTGATCTTAATAAAACACCATGTATAATAATATAAATGACGTCAATAAGTGAGTATATGTCGCAGTAAGATAGCTGAAACCGTTATAAAGCTATAAACCTAAATATAGTCATATGGAAGCGATAGCTATGTATCTTACAAAGAATATAACTATAACAAGAGCACGATCTAGTGATACGAATAACTATGTCACTAGAGTCTAGTCTAATCATTTCACTAGAATAGTCTAGTGACTAGACTATTCTAGTGAAATGATAAGAGTATGAATTTTCTTTGATTTGCACAAGTAAGATAGCTATGAACCGCTTCCGTATAACTATATTCCGGCTTATAGCTATAAACCTAGGTTTATAGCTATATCACGGCTTCAACTATCTTTTAGTGCGACATATATATTATTTTCACCGTTACGAAGAGAGCGTTAAATACTAAGTATGTATAATGAGCACACATTATACCACATGTTTGAAATCCTTGAGATAGGTGACCGTGACATTGTACGAACTGTGTATTTACGACTCCTCTATATTACGAGTGGAACAGTAGAGAAAGTAGTAGTCAGTCTTCCTACCAAAGATATAATAAAAATAGAAAAAAAATCGAATAAATGACACATGAATTGGAAGTGGTAAAATTATAAATAACTGAAATGAAATGAAGTCTTCTGATTATAAAATTAATACAGTAATGAAACTTTTAAAAATTTAAGCTGTAAAATTGACAGAGTGAAAAATTCTTCAATACAAAGAGGATTTTCGTTTTTAATCAATTAGCTAGAACCAGCAAACAAGAGAGATAATAGAATAGATTAATTCACAACAGTCTATAAGGCAAAGATTTAAATGATATTTTTATCAAGGAAGACTTTAAAAAAAGGTTTAAAAAAAAATCAAAAAGGGAAGAGTGATAAAATATGTTGTGCTAGTAGCATTTATCACTTATAAATTAAATCGTTCTACCTGGGTGACCGAGCTTTGCTCGTATTTTTTGGTAAATCGTGTTTTTTGGAAATATATTTAGAAAAAAATAATATAAATAATAATAATAACAAAATTCATAGGGGAAAAATAATCGTCTGGACTCGAACCGGGGTCGTCCAGGAGCTATTGGAACTTTATAGATGATGGCGAAATTTACCTTCGTATTCTAATATTATTATAGGGGGTTTTCATTGCCTGAAAACATGGATAAAACGACGTTTTTAAAAATGAAACCTAGCTAGATCGATTTATAGCCCCCGAAACCCCCTGCATACTAAACATGAAATCGTTGGAGCCGTTTCCGAGATTCAGATTATTATACAAGAATTGCTCGTTTAAAGGTATTAGATAGATATACCTATTAAGGTATTTTTTGATCAGACAAATGAATCGATTCTAAACTAACTACACTGAAATTAAGTGACGATAAAAAATGCTTATAAATATTTTAAAGTTTGTACAGTTTTGCAAGTCTAGACTTGCAAAACCTTAACCTTTGTAACTAAACAGAGTTTAAATCATATATTAGAGATTTAGAAAATACATATTTTAAATAATAAATAAGTCAAAGATTAAAAAATTACAATTACAAGACGTGTCGACGTATAAGCGCTAGATACCTACCATCATTAGTATTATATAGGACTACTTTATTTACACGATAACTTGTGACAAGATTATCGAATAAGTGATTACTGATTAGGATTACTGATTACAAATATATACATATTAAATACACCTTACTTAATATTAAATTATAAATGCGAAAGTGTGTTTATTTATTGGTTTGTCTTTTAATCACGCAGCAACGGAGCAACGGATCGACGTGATTTTTTTGCATGGATATAGCTGAGGAACTGTGTAACAAATGTCTAAAGGTTATTCCACCAATCGCACTCGCACTCGATGGCATTAGCGTCAAAGTAAAATAATCCTTGATTGTATTGATTTAAAGTCACAAATTCAGTACAACCGATTTTAACATGGAGCGTATCTTACATACATAAACTTATAAAAATGCATCCATGAAATTGAGTTCTAATTCAATACCGTTATGGTTTATTTTACTTCGACGCTAATGCCATGAGATGAATAAGTTTTGATCGGCAACTTTTACACAATCGGGGGGCTGGAGATTGGCATATAGGTTACATTTTCTCCTAGAAAAGCAAAGGGTTACCGCAGGATTGTTTCTTAACGAAATCGCGGGTAACAGCAAGTAGAGAAAAAAGTTATAATATGAATATCTCACCATTGCAGAAAGTGGTAATTAGTAGCTCCATTGCGAAACTATGCAGTGGGGCCCAACCTGAAACAAAAACGAAATGAAATAAGTATTGCGTTATATTGCTTTGTACGAGGACACGGGATTGATTCCAGGTTGAGTTAATTTAGAAAACTTTCCGTTTGCTCTGCTTCGATACATTTTAAAAGCATTATTCGATTCGATGCATCATACATCGATAAATACATCGATTTCATACATCGATTTAATACATCGATATAAATAAAATGGCGTGCGCATGTCTATGTCCAACGATGAACAAAATGACGGGATAGCAAAGAAGAAGAAATGTTCGTATGGGAAAAAGAATTATCTTCTTCTTTATTAATCGATAGACGTCCCACTGCTGGATTTAGGTCTCTTGCATGGACACCCACAGGCCTTGGTCTTGCGCCGCCTGAATCCAGCGGCGTCCTGCGACTCGTTTGATGTCGTCGGTCCACCTAGTTGGGGGTCTGCCAACACAGCGTTTCCCGGTGCAGGGTTGCCACTCAAGCACCTTGGACCCCAACGACCATCAGCTCTTTGAAATATGTACCCCGCCCATTTTCACTTCAGTTTCGCGACTCGCTGAGCTATATCGGTGACTTTGGTTCTCCTACGGATCTCTTAATTTCTGATCTCGCACGGATACTCCGAGGATAGCTGGAGTGAGAGCCTGAGACCGCTGAGTGAGCCTGAGCCTTCCTGAGGACCATAGTGAGCGACCATGTCTCGGATCCGTAGACAAAACCAAAACAAAAACAACGGCCTCAAGCGAGTCAGACCCGCACGCGAAGGGTTCCGTACAATCGCACAAGATTTAACACCAGCTAATATAAGGATCGAGCGAAAACAAAAGTTTAATGTATGGAGTTCCTCTTTAATTTTTAATTTTTTGTTACTATTATTTGTTGTTACAGCGCGCTGACAGACAGATGGGCGGACGGACGGACAGCAGAGGCTTAGTAATAGAGTCCCTCCCGTTGGCACCCTTTGGCTACGGGACCCTAAAATGAGCATTAAAGTATATCTTTTACACGGCGTTTGGACGCCAGTCGTAATGGAAAGTATAAAAATACATAAATCAAGAGATAAGAGAAATTTATATCCACTATCGTAAAAGTTGCAACCCAGACCGTCTCACTTAGGTCTAGATTATGTCTAGATCTAAAAATATTCTTAAACTATCTGAGAGAAATCAATAAAACCGGCACCGAGTGCACACAGACGCAACCCATTCATTGAACATACATAAACTACATAGCACGCACACACACACAAAAAACTGCATCACAACACAAAAATAATCATTGAGTAAACGCGCGCATACTACGATAAAAGGCATTGATAATATACGAAACCTAGATACGCAATTACAAAATGTAACTGCATAGTTACCTACCTAGGTAGCCCTAAGGTGCTAGAATCGCAACCTCATATAGGGAGGCACAGCTTTGGAAATACCCCCACTTGATAAATGGATGATCTCAAGCGAGTCTGGCAACCGCTGGATACATGCGCCTCAAGAACGTGTTCTGTGGCGATCATTTCAGAAAAGTTATAGTCATGTACATCGGTTTAGTTTTTTCCTGTCCTGACCTGACTTTTTGTATTACTTTGGCCGTATTGCTTCTACGTAGAAAAATATTTTGCACTGTGGCGCAATAAAAATGAAAAAAATCCAAGCAAGAAACTTGGAGTCACTTACTGCCGAAAATGACTGAATCGTCTTTTAATACTTAAAAGCAATTTACATAATATCAAACGTAAGTATTCAGTTTTCCTCATAGAAAAATATGATAAACAGTCACTCATAATAAAGAAGAAAAACCTATTCACAGCAGCCGTTTCAGTAATCGGCCGTAAGTGTATATCTAGAGTTCAGTATGTCAAAAGCGCTACTACGATAGTACCTACGGGCGGAGTACTATAAATGGAGCTTCATTTTCCGACCTATATCGAGCGTGGGTTGTATTATGCACCCGTTGCATTTACAACCTTATCCCGTCATGTTACAACTATAATTCTGTTGCAAGTTTGCAGCCAATTTAAATTTGACTCTAAATTGTTACAAATAAAGCCGATATTCTCTTTTCTGTTATGTTACAACAGCTATAATCGTGTTGCACATGAACAACTAATGAAGTTTGAATCCTACTACCTTTCAAATAAAGTCGATATTAGTTTTTTATCTGGATGTTTATAGGGCGTTAGGAACCTCGATCGGTTAGTTATGCAGTCTACCGAGTCAGACGTATATTCTATTTATAGAGTTTGTACCATGTTTGTACGTTATAGTGTAAGAGACTTGCAAAATTATCAACACTTCAAGGTGAAATAAGTCTGTTATTTTGAATTATTTATTAACTTCAATTTCTTTACAAAAAAGTATTGATAGAGGTAAGTACATAAATGTATAATTTATTAATTAATTAAACACACAATATTCGGCAGAATTTAGCTAGGAAGCCTGAAAAAGAAAAAACTAGAATTATAAATTAGAAGGTATACGGTCCAGGACCGTAATAAAACTGCTTGATAGAGGTACAAGTTTATTGCCCCCTACTTAGGCTAATAACCTAATTGCAGTAGTGTGAGCGCTATGCGATGGAACGTGCACTGATGAATGAATTATAAATAGGTGTATTTATAATAAATGCGTGTATTTATAATAAATGCGTGAATGATGATTGGGCGAATAGTACGGTTTTGACATAGACCGTACAGAAGGTATTTATCTAGGTTTTTAAAAATCCACGGAAAAACCTTAACAACTTGCCGGCTCTTCTCAGCAGAATCAACTTTCCGAACCGGTGGTAGATTTAAACACACTTACTGCCGCACTCAGTCATTCATTAAATTAAGATTGATTAATCATTGACTTGTGATTAACTGCCGCACTGAGCCGCATGTATTAAATTATATTATTTAATGATTAATTAATTCATTAAATCTATTACTGAATGGTCATAATGTACGAACGAAGCGTCAACTTCTGAGAATGAAACTTTTTAAAATCCAAGATTAAGTCGTTAAGTAACGATTAGCGACTCTGAGTGCGGCAGTTAGACGACGTCACGTGCTAGTTTCATATAAGTAAAACATGCGGTGGTCTCCGAGTCTATGTAGAAACGTTAGCGATTAACTTTGGCTGTTGTGCAGTTAATGCAGTCGCGACAGTTGCAGAGTTGTATCGACACGGCCTTTGTAGCAATTGTTCTACAACGGATCCAGTTGCGTCACACCCTGTATAGTCTGCGCTGTTTGATTAAAGCGAAGATAATGGGTTGCCTGGAAATTGTATTTGAATATCGAAACAGTTTTCGAACACCATGTATAGTGGAGAGCAACTTGTAATGAACTTAGGCTACATTGTAATGTTCTATGAAATGTATAAGCTTCTATATTTAGAATATTATTATATTATGTAATAAAAGTACTTCACTAGCTATTTAGCCTCAATAGCTCAGCGGTTTAAGTTGCGGACCGAAACTGAACGGTCGAAGGTTCGATCCCAAACCGATACAATATTGTCGTGCCCACTCCTCTCACAAGCTTTCCGCTTATTTTTGAGGGGAGAGGAGGTTTAGTCAAGTTCAGTTTGGCTAATATTTTTTAATAGCTGATGCAACTTCGCCCGTTTGGAAAATCCCGTGGGAACTCTCTGATTTTCCGGGATACAAAGTAGCCTGATGTCACTCTCCAGGATGTTGCTCTGTTGATGCGTGATTGAAGGACAAACCAACAAACACACTTTTACATTTATAATACTAGTAAGAATTTAAAAAAGCTAAGTACATACTTGCTACAGTAGTAAACTTGATGAACTTACTACGAGCATAAACCTTCATACAGCTCTAGGCATCGCGTAAGACACTTTGCCATTGCGTGTTTGTCGAAGCCTAAAAATCGTACAGCTCTATAATTTTGACAATTTCAGCAAACGAGCCATTCAGCGGCAGGTCTACTACGTCGCAGAGTCGCGTGTGGCGCCACTATTGCGATAAGCTATCGTTTAGATTAGCGCAGTGCAAACAAATCATCGCCCACTACATTGCACCGCACTTTGATCGCAAAATGTTCCACTTTTTTAACGAAAGCGGGATTTATAAAAAGTATCTTACAACTAAGAAAGATCATGTAAGACACGTCATAGTTCATAGAACTTCTAGATAAAATATCTAGGTGATGGTATTCTCTTGTGTCTAGCCATTTTTTACAACATTTAAGCTATGTCTACTTATCTAGATTTAGGACTAATCTAGACTAATCAAATGTTTCAGCACACAACCATAAGGTTGAATATGGTAACGCAAGTTTAGAAAAGAATTACGGTCATCAACCACTATATTATACTATTTAATAAATTTATAGGCATATAAATAAAGATTACCGATTTTTATCATGTGCTAGATAAGATAAGTCAACTTTGGGTCTATGTACCTATCTACATTGCTATTATTAATCTCACTCACATACTTAATACATTATATATCACACTATACCGAAGCAGACAGGACGCACACTGTAAAACACTGTTTTCGATTTTAAACAAAAAAATATGAATTCGGGTACTATTCTTTCGTGTGAAGTGGGCAGAAACCTTTACTGAAAATTCCATTAACAAACAAGGAAGTTGATAAAAAGAATTAAAGAAACATCTTTCTTCCGCTAAATTGACTCAAAATGTTGATCCGATATTTAAATCGGATTTAATGATAGAATATAATTATGACAGTTTTTATCATGCATTCATATCCGATTAATAAAATATAATAAAACTTAAATCGAAAGTTAATAGTTTAAATAACGAACTTTAAAAAACGTACCGAAATATAAACCTCCTTTCTGAAGTCAGTTTAAAAAATTACAGAGTTCAATAAGTTGAGAATTCACTAAGTAAAATTAATCTAATTCCCTTCATTCGTTGGAGAGCTATGAGGGAACAGACCAACACACAAATACACAGATACACACGTCAAACTTATAACACGCCTCTTTTTTGGTCGGGGGTCAAAAAGGTATTCTTTAACTATGTTTCTTGCTTAAAAGTGGGTCCGATGAAGTTAGTTTGTAATTCGTAACAGGATATGCCAAAAATGAAACCGAGAGCATGGCAATATTGCATGTCGACCCAGTAAGCGTCACTGAACACGTGACCAGAATCCATGAAGAACTTTCTAAAAAGGGCGATATAAGGAGAAAGGATTGCATAAAGACACATCAAGATGGATGTCGTGAATGGAGATGGAGAGGTCAGTCTAATGACGTAGCTGATTGTTCTAATGGATATGTACCCTCCAAAAGAGGGATGGCATGCAAAGATTGCGGGTAGTTTTTAACCGACTTCAAAAAAATACAAAAAGAGGAGGTTCTCAATTCGACGCGTATTTTTTTTTGTCGATGTTACTCCATATCTCCCTCAAATCTTAACCGATTTCGATAATATTTTTTTTATTTGAAAGGGCGTATCTGCAGGTAGGTCCCATTTAAGTTTGGTGAAGATTGGATGAATATCTTCGGAGATGGAGGACGGAACTCCTCAATGAATTAGAGGAAGTCGCTCGCGATCAGAGTATGTGTAGACTTTTAACCATGCCTACTACATAACATACATACATTAGCTAAATTTCTATTTATCATCTTATTTTTACAAGCTTTTATTTGTCTTGCAATGTATATTTAGGTCAAGTCTTGCAAGGTGTATTAGAACCATTCCCGGTTTCCGATTGAGCTGAAAATGTGCATATACATGTAAATCTGATTACAATGCAATATTATTTTAACATGGAGCTGATCTGATGATGGAGGTGGAAGATGGCTATGGAAATTCTGTAGTAAAAAGATGTAATACCATGGAGTTCAGACTCGTTTAATTCGTGTTAAGAAGTACTCTGGTCCTAGATAATATCCATGGTCTGATGATGAAGCTGAACGATGGTTATCAGCACTCTGTAATGAAACTTCGTAACCATATTTAGTTTGGGCTCGTTTCAATTGTATTGATAAGTAGTCTTAAATGATATAAATGGAATGGCTCTGATGATGGAGCTGAAACTGCAGCCAGGATATGCAACACACTAGTACAGTCTTAAAAAAAATAGCACATATGTCGTGTTTGGATTCGTTTTAATCAGTACTTAATTCTACATAAAATGCAATGGTGGCAACACGATAAGCTGTTGCTGCAGCCAGGATATCTAGCACACTAGTTCACTCTTAAAATAATAATAGCAGCTATGAAGTGTTTGAATTAGTTTTGATCAATAAATAGAAACAAATCGCTCGCGATCAGAGAATGTATAGATTTATCCTATGAAGCTACACTAAAAAGCTTAAAATAATATATAAAAAATCTTTTTAAAAAAACCGACTCCAAACGCCACTGAAAAGTATAAAATAATTTCAGTTTGTACACGTATGTTGAAGTCGGGCGGGCCTAAACAGAAACGATGAAACGAAATACGACCTATAGTACGAATATAAAAATGATAAAAATATATTCGTTACCAAATAATAATGTACCTAATTATTGCAGTGGGGTATTACAAGGGAGGCCAATTGCTATTTATTAATACCAATTATTCTACATTATTAATTCAATTCATAGAAAAGCAATGAAACCACCGATATGTTCACAGAACATATACGAACATAAAATTTTACGTCAATCGGATATGCAAGCGACCCAAAGGGTTAAAACATTTGATCCCAACGAACAGGAAGTTTAATAAACGCGTGTATATAAACATCCATGCTTTTCGACCTTAATTAGAACAATGTGTGTGTGACTAAGTCTTTAATTATAGCGTTTTATATTGAAAACATGCAATTACAAATTATTTAAACGTATCCTGATGTACAGTTAACGAAGGTATTGCATTTAACGTAACTGAAATACTTGGCTAAAATAGCCGTTCCATTCGCTTGCAGATACCTGTGATATGTAACGTAATAATATTTTTGGAGTCTCTCTAAAATTGGCTCAGATCAGATGAACTTGACGACTTCTATCGCAGCTAGTTATAGTACGGACTTGCTAACTTTCCAGTACTGTAATAAAGTAGAAAACAAAATAAACAATATTAACAACCATGCAAGGGACATAATGATACATGTTCATCATCCGATTTTCTGGCATTCCGAACCAGTGGTAGAGCCAGACGATTCAAAAGCACTTGTAAAAAGTTTATTTGAATAAAAAATATTTCTATTCTATTCTATTCTATCAGCAACCCATCAACGGCTCACTACAGAGCGCAGGGCTCTTCTGAGTGATGGGTCATAGGTAATAAGTCACGCTGGCCCAATGCTAATTGGCAGACACACCTTTGACAATATCACATGATGATGCTATACCTACAGGTACGCGAGTATTCATCTATTCTAGACTGATATAATGAAATAATTAATAAAATAAATAATGACGAAATAATGATTAAAAATATGGGCAGTCATGGACACTGCCGACAGAAGTGAAACACGTCATACTCATAGCTACAGAGGCGGTGACGCGAACCTACAAGATTTCAGATTACAAGAGATCAACGCGCTTAAAGGAGTTTTCACTTCAAAAATGTTCGAGTAACTTCACACCTGTTGTGCGCAAACCCTTAAGAGCAGGTCGATAAGCACCGGGGTAGTCCACAGAGGATGCTACACCAGCCGTTGACACAGAAACCGGTGTTTACGCACTTAGCGTCACGGTGCCGCGCCGCGTAATGACCGCCAGAGGCCGCATTATAGTAGTTTACGAAATTAACGAATCACTGCATTCATTGTCATCGACGACCAAAACGAATCTACAAACGCACCAAATCGTTGCAATTTATGCAGTTACCGCGTTCGAAAATTGCACTTTAACAGAATTCAATTTGTTTGTATTTGATCATTTTACTTTACTGTCCATTTATCGTTTCATATTTAATAATATAATGTAGATGTACACTTTATTTTTCATAATACTAAATATAATGTTGAGTATTGGGGCCATCACTTTCAATAACGGAAACACTCGTATCTCAAAAAATTTAATTTCTCTAAGGTTAATAAATTTTAAGTTTGATCTCGGTAACTTTTTATATAAATAATATGATGTAGGTAGGTAATTAATGCTAAGACAGGATTTTACCCTGACGCATAAAAATTTAAGGTCCAACTTTTAGTTACCCTAATAATCGTAATATTCCTATATTATCTCGACTTGAAAATGAGCGGCACAAAAAAAACTTAATGGAATCGAAATTCATTTTATTGCTCAAATTGCACGTTGATTTTTATGAATCTTTTAATAAACCAAACCGTGTTTATTGATGGTCAATTCGCGGATATTAATATATTGGAAGTAATGAAACGAAATATTATCATTGCTCGTTAACTCCTGTTTATTGTTCTGTCTTAATTTTTTATTGAAAAAATAAAGGCAGCTCAAATAATAATACAAACTTAACGGAGCTCAAATGAATGAACGTCGAAGCGCCAAGAAATTTTACGACAAAAACACGCGAGAAAAACTTTCGGTCGACGCTTTGTTAACTTATGATGCTCGTGCAAACCGTTAGGTCATTTCCCCGAGAGACGATGAATAAAAACAAAATAAGTAAAGAGTTTCATTCATAAAGACATATGCACCGAACTCCCAAGCCTTCAATCATCTGTCCTGCGGTGGTCTTTGAATAAAAAATGCAATAAATCTTTTCCCTTTGGCTAAATGAAAAAAGCCACTTAGCGCTCAAGACCTTCTTAAGACATTAATAAAAAACATAACCTACCCAATACTTATGACGATGGAGATGTAAATGAGAATTAGTTCGAATTTGATGTTCTATGCTGGTTGTGTACGAATAAATTTGAAGATGAATCACAAAATAAAAGAAATGTAGGTTGAAATCTTCGTTGAGTCCAAACAGACACAAGGGAATAGTGTGGGTTACAAACGTGTTAGAAAAAACGCATTTCTCGACTTCTGAGTGGTTGGTGCTAGAAAAAAATATGAGCAAGCATAAGTTTGCCACACATTAAATGGGTTCGTGATATCAACAGGTATTGTTGGTGTGTTACGAGTTAATAATTTGACCGCTAATTCTTTAATTTCCTTTATAGGGTCTTTAACTTATATAGCACGTAATAAGATTAGATTTATTTTATTGATAAGGGAAATTACGGTAGAAATAAAGCTGTAAATTTGTCTTGGCAGTTGGCGTGGATCTTCAAGTTTTATTCTTGTAATAAAACTTTAAAAATATGTATTAACATTTACAATATTCATTCCGGCATCAATTCTTGCCAAAAATGTCAATTTGTAATGACGTTTAACTAGACACACAATTCATTAACATACCTAAGGGATCACAAAAATTGCTTATTAATACATGTAATTAATGAAATAAACGTTGTCATCTAAAGCTGCTACCGTTTCATCGAGCTATGAATTCCGCCCTTAGCTATAATTCAGTCACAGAACAATTATTAGATAGATAGATAGATACATTCTTTATTGCAACACACTTAAACAATATTTACAATTAAATTAAAACAAAGAAAAAAAAAAGTGCGCAAAGGCGGCCTTATTGCTTTAAGCGATCTCCTCCAGGCAACCTAAATTTAAAGGAATCCTACTGTAGGAAACGGGAAGGTGCAATAATTTAATATATACTACATAAAAGTACATACTAAAATACACATCATACCTAAACAATAATAATAATATATAAGCATATATATTTATAATATACTAGCTGATGCCCGCGACTTCGTCCGCGTGGATTTCATTTTTAAAATCCCGCGGGAACTCTTTGATTTTCCCGGATAAAACTTAGCCTTTGTCATTGTCACCCTTCAGGTTCTCAACTATACCCATGCAAAAAATCACGTCGATCCGTAGTTTTTTTGCTACTTGATTGAAAAACAAACCAACATACAAACACACTTTCGCATTTATAATATTAAAAAGTATCCTATGTCCGTCTCCTGGTTCTAAGCTACCTCCCCACCAATTTTCATTCAAATCGGTTCAGCCGTTCTTGAGTTATAAATAGTGTAACTAACACCACTTTCTTTTATATATATATATATATATATATATATATATATATATATATAGATATATTTATAATATATAAAAATATATAAACCTACATACATAGCGACTTTTAAAATACAAACGACTTTTAAAAAGGTTTACTGATTTAGCCTGTCTAATATCTAATGGTAATGTATTCCATCTATTGGTAATTATTAATTCTCCCACAGATCTTTTCATTCCTGATCTGATCCCGCAGGGACACGTTTATTTCATGTAGCTCAACTTGTGGCTTTTATGACAACTTCCAAGTCTCAAGTAAGTAGGTAAGATTCCACCATCGGTTCGGAAAGCAGATTTTAGAAAAGAACGAAGCAAACTAAATCTAATTAAAAAATTCAATACCTACTGAAATTATTACTTAAATCAAATTTGAATACGTCTACGCGTACAACACTCAAACATTCTACCATAAATCCACACACACTTGTCCCTTTCAATTGGATCAGAGTAAAGTATCTGTTTATTATCCCAATATTTTGCGGTCACCCATCCCGGGAGATTCCCACCGGGCCGTGAACGAACAATTTCAATGTAACCACCTTATCGCCTTCGCTGCAAACAACACGCAGACATACGGTGGGAAAATACAAGAACAAATTCTACAATCGATAATAGTCTTAATGTGAAAGGAATAGAGTCTGCAGGTGGAAGTTTGTATTTCAAAGTCGATAGCGGCTCCAGAGCACGTCCCGAGGAGCCCTAAATCTATAAAACTAGCAAAAAACCAATGCGCCTTCTCAGAAGCGCCCGCTCGTGATTGAATCTTTCATCTCGGTCCTTCATACAGACAGACGATAGATATGTATAGAGAAAAAAGGTTTTCTGTTTTTGCGTTGGCTTATTAGTTTTTTGTTGCCATGGAACGAAAGCTGCGGCTGCCTAAAGAATAGTCTGATAAAGCAGATACAAGTTCATTGGTGATATGTATTTATGGCGCTATTTGATCGAAATGACCAATTAACAGGTTTCATTTTAAAGTGCAATAAAATAGTTGATACATATTTTCTTGTAGTCGTTAAAATAAAAGCTTCGACACGAGAAGAAATCCTGATTTCTAAATTAGGTACGTTGATTTTTATAGCTTGTAGCTTCGGTGTGGGAATTACATTGAAAATAATACGAAGACCTTATTTCCGTATACTTCGTCAGCCTTTCATCAGCGTAAAAGCTTTAGAGGCTGTAAAATTTAGTACGTTTGGTAATCTAACATGTTGCAAATTGTAATATTTTAGCATCAATATTATTAATGTTTTCTTGTTTATTATATTTTCGCAAAGTCTATCGGCTGAGAGATACAATGTATGCAGGACGATTTATGACGAAATCCATTATTATTACTACCCGAGTTATATTACATACTTGAACTTTGACATTTGATTTGAAAACTATCTCTTTATGAAGACTAAATCAACGTAATAAAAGAAAGATTCCGGCTGAAGCTTTCTTATTGAATCAGACCTCTAAAGTCTGAATGTATGAGTAACATCCTTCTAGCTCTTACGTAAATCTCTAGACAAATTACGGTGTTATATAGGTAGCCGAAAAATTCTCTTGTTCTTTTTCGTTGTATACTAGGTAAGTAGGTCCGTAGTATCGTCTCTCTGTACTCATAAATTGGAACTATATACATATTTAGCCTCTTCTTTTCGCGTCGGTTCTTCAGCTGTGAGGATCGTGGCTCACTCGCAATAAGACTTTCTTAACGATATTTAGCCATTTCTGTTTATTTGAGGCCCAGCGGAAGGGTGTTTCGAACGCTGCTCTTTAGCATCTCCTGAAAATTGAAAGGTTCAATCCCCACCCGTTACACTATTATCGTACTCCTAACACTTAGGTAAGGCTTTTACCTAAGCTAAGTTAGGTGACACTTTCGGTAAATTTCGTTCCTCGTATACGGTCACGAACCTTTAGGGAACACCTAAAGGTAAAATCCTAACCTAAAAGTAACCCTTCTCTGAGAGGAGACCTGCACTCAGTAGTGAACCGTTGATGGGTTGCTAATGATGATAATGAATGGTAAAATGGCATTGGGTAAGATATTATATTTAGGGGCTCCCTACGTAAAGATACTCCTACTTAAGCGATGATTTAGGTATGACTCGTGAAAACGGGCATAACATTACGTCACTAAGGCTGCGATCTATAGATCGTACTCGGGCTCTTCTCAAGACTCAAGACAGAGTTAAAATTAGACACAAATATGTCCTGAAATAAATCTGTCTTATTTTAACTCAGTCTTGAGTCTGAGCTGACTGAGAGTGCCATCTATAGATCTCTCACTGAGTCATAACCTACAATCAAGTAGAACCGTAGTCGAGTGCAAGACCTGTCAAAGATTATAAAAAAGACAGTGTGAATGAATAGGTAACCTGAAACCGTATCTAATTCATTCACCATACCATGAACGTACGTACGTAACAAAATCGGTTTTAAGGCAACCCTCTCGAAAGCCTTTTTTAAATCATAAAGTGTAACACTAACCAGTAAAAAAATATATCCGGTATCTACCGCCGGTGATGATCCCACACCCGCGCCACTCGCAACAACAAAAGATTCTACAATTTATTTGTATTTTTTTAACACTATCTTAGACATTATCAAACACATGTTCAAACCTTTTTACAAATAAAGGTAACTCGGAAACGGATCTGTTGGATTGGATTGCTTCCTCCTTTTATTATTGTAATGTTTTTATGGAAAAAATTACGGTTGACTAAGATCTCATCTGATAAACTGAATTAGTGATAAGCCAGGCTAAGGTTAGGGGAAAGTACGCGAAATTTTTCAAGATGAAAACACGCTTATTCGCAGTTTTAACCGTACCCCTTTCACGTGGCTTTGTTCCAGAACACTGAATCGCTTGGCGGTACGAGTTTTTATTTAAGGTAACTAGAAAACGCCGAAGCCTTAGAGAAGAAATTACAAATTTTCAAGTAGATAGATAGTATTTCAAAACCTCTGGTTAGGTGATAAAAGACAGCAAAACTACGAAAAAGCTCGGTCACGCCATCAATTTTTATCTGGCATCACGTGAAAATCTTCAATGATTATTTGATAATTCACAAAGCATCGTTCGACAGGATCATAAATAAATTCGGGGACGCGTTATTTATCTATCGGCGCTTGTCAAAACATTCACATAGATCAAATTCGACAGTGACCAAGAGGGATGCCGAGTATCCCGACAAAAGACTTCCGTCCCGAAAAATATTACTCGGACGCGACAATCGGCTAACGAAATTGAAATGGCTCAGAAAATATCCGAATACTGATGTTGGGCTACCAGTGCGATATCAAGTGATAGGGTCGGTTAAGCAATGTTGGTACAGCGGTAATAGCCTAGTCACTAGTGGTCAAGACTTCAGCTTTCTTTGGGTCCGAAGTTCCGAGGAGGAAAGCAATTTAATTAATAGCACCCGCTATAAAGGCAAAGGAAAACAACCTGAAGAAACTTGCATGCCTGAGATTTTTCTAAATGTCTTCATAAGTTTTTGTTGTTCCTGTAAAGTATGACTTTTTGACATATGTGTATTAGACTGTCAGCCCTAGAATCACATATGTATCAAAAACTAGCTCTATCCCTGAAGAAAAACATCGAGAGGAAACTTTCATGCCTGAGAGTTCTTCACATGTATGTATAGAATTATTATTATTAGTATTAATTTCCAAATCTTTAGTCATAGATAATTGAAATTAATATTACAAACGTTGAATTGGATACTGCGCTGTATTATGCACTTCTTCACTTTTAGGATTCCCGAATGGTAATAAATTAATGCTTTTTTTATTTCAAATACAATGCAACTTCTTTGTGTACATATTGATTACATTTCTCGGAGTTTTTGAAGAGCAGCGTCTTCATCTGTGTACCTAATGATTTCCGAAGATAACCTACACAAAAACTCACGATTCGGTGATATAACAATGAACACAGCGTCATTGTTAAAATATATCAACAATGTAGATCTTTTCATTGGAAACTGATATAACAGTAAAGTTATATTTCAAATTTTCAATGACTTAAAATTTTCGATGATTAAAGTTGGTATCAAGAATTTAATAGTTCCTGGAAGTGATACGGATGCTTATCAGAGAGATTCGGAATTCGTTGCCGTCAAATTTGTTACAAAATAACAGTGCGATTAGGTTTGATGTATGTCAACGGACATCGAATAAAAATTCCCGAGCCAGTTATAAGTATTAAGTATCCAACCTTACAGAAAGCCGATATGTTACGGGCGAAGTTCACGAGTTATACTTGTCTACACTGTCTGGTCAAAATAGCCCACAGGCAGGGCCTGTTGATAATAAAATCGACAAGGAACATCGAATGATATCCCATTATTTACTACCAAACTATGTTTATTTTCCACCAAAACCATTAAGACTCGACAATTTATTAGGTTCATTAGTAGTGTTAATAATTCCTGATCACAGCCCGGTAAAAATAGGCAAGATAATAAAACTGATAGTCAACGTAAGATTTTTAATTTTTTTAAGTAAGAAAAAGGAATACATCGAATGGGGGTAAACAACCAGTGACAAAGTAGCTTAAATTGAATGAATTAAAAAGGCTGAAGTGTCGCGGGTGGGATTCATTGTTTGACAAACCGACGGAGGCTGAGGTGCAAGACAGAAGCATGTGGAAGTCTACAAAAGATCATCAATCAGCAGACAAAGAAGAAGAATAATTATTTTCATTACTCATACACGGAAAGTAGGTCTGAAGTTGCCTGAGAAGCGGGTTGAAAGTAATACTTTTCAGCCCTAGGGAGAATCGTTTTCAACTGACAGCTGTCAAATAATTAAAAAAAACTAGTTGTCACATTTTTATTGGAGTTCAAATGAAACACGACATACCCGAGTGCATCCATAGACAAGAAGAAAGATAGACTTTATTCATAAAGTAAAGACAACTGATTCATAGACATTCATAGACAATCATAGACAATACTTGACTATTAAAAAGCTAAATGCATAGCCCGCCGGCTAGGCCAAAGAAAAAAAAAAGGCGGGAAAGTGGCAAGCGGCAATCCGATCTTCATTTGTTTATCGAGTTGTAGAGTTTTGTTTAGGCTTCTGTTTAACAGTGATTTTTATTGACACAATGAGTTCATCTGATTCAGATATGGATTTAACGCCTGATTTTGTGAGAGAAGAGGCTCAAGCAGTAGTGGAAAACCTTTTACCACCTAAATCAAAACAAAGATACCTAAAGAAGAGTCAGTGGAAAATAAAACTAAGATATCACACATAGTAACAAAAATGATAAATCTGCACTCCACTGATACCCCACAGCCGAGCACTTCAAAAGATTATCAGGTGGAATCCAACAATATAACTGTAACAGCTGAAGAAAAGACACCAATACCAATGTCGCCAACATTCACCCAAGAATCCCTGGATACTGTAGAAACTCAATTTTCCCAGAAAATATCAAATATCAATATACCCGGCAAAAACCTTTCACTAACTATTACTAATTGTTCTAATTTTAACATAAACTTTAAATAAATATCTCACCAAAGTTGTTGATTTATGTAAAATAAAGTTCACTCAATTTTCTTTAGCTAATTTCTATTTTTATTTTGACTTTCCTTATATTCGTAATGAAAAGCACAGTGTTTACCTCGGGATAAAGACTTATTTAGTCCCTCGAACTATAGGCCCCCTCGCTACGCTCGGGCGCCAAACCCCGTCTCGGGACTAAATAAGTTACTTTCATCCCTAAGGTAACAATGTACTATTAAGAAGAAGCTCCGTGGAAAATAGACCTCCCGGGCGATATTGACTATGTCCATCCAGCGTGCTTCGTCCGTAACAGACATTTCTAAAATGAAAAATGCATGAAAACAGGTTCTGATAAGAGAACTTGCGCTCGCGCGGCTCTCTTAATACTTTCACACGGACATGTGTACTATACATCTTGTTCAACGGATGTCGTTGCAATTACGAGCGACCTGCGATTATTATTGCTGTATTGTGCGACCAAATTACACAGCATCTCGGCTTCCCATCCGGTGCCGACGGTCGCGCGATTTTTGACTCTATCAGAAAGGACGATGGGCTCATATCGATGTTTAAGTTGTTGGGTCTGTCGAATAAAAGGCAGCATGGAAAGATAGCACTACCATTTGCGATATGCAAGCGGCATCTGTATACCAGGTTATCCCTAACACCAGTTGGCACGACATCTCGGACATACTTGGACAGTTGTCGTGAATTCGACATTATACAGTCGGATTCAAATGGTCCCCGTTTTGTAGTCATTTAAGGTAGGTTTACATTCAACCAGTGAAAGTCGAGAGTCATACATCACAGTCTATAGCGAATGCTGTCACTGATTAGTGAAGTTTACAAGTGACACTATTAAATCCAACGCTGGCAAACAGCATTTGACCGGCAGGAAAAGATGTCTACACAACACCACTAGCGTGCCAATGCGGGCTTCAAGCGCCTCTATCAACAGTTTTATCAAAATTATTTGAAACTAGCTGATGCCCGCGACTTCGTCCGCGTAGATTTAGTTTTTAAAATCCCGCAGGAACTCTTTGATTTTCAGGTATAAAAAGTAGCATACATATCGATACCAGAAGTATCAATTAACGTAAGGGACAAACCACGGTTTTTCAGGAGGGCCGAAAAACTGTTTTTTTTTTCGAAATCTGTCTGTATCTTTTGTAATAATTTTTCAATTTTAATGGTGTCTAGGGCAAAGTTTCTTAGTTTTTCCATTCTTTCATATCATAATTGCAAAATTGATGAAAACTTAGTAGTTTAGAAGATAGCATGTCCGTTACATTAAAAAAAAATGTTGAGTTGTACCTTACCCTACTCAAATTTTATATGTAAACCGTGGGAAATAATGTAAGCAGCAAGAAAAATAGAACATTTTATGGTAACGGACATAGGTAAGGGACTCTTTTAGTGTAGCAATTTGATGTAAGCATGCCTATATCTACCTAAATAAATGATATTTAGAACCTTATTAATATAGGAGCTAAAGCCTATGTTTGATTCACACTAATATTTTTAATTCCAAATAAATGTGTGTGTCTGTAATGTTTTTACGGCTAAGCCAGGAAATAAATTTTGATGAAAATTGATAGACATAGATAGATAGACCCTCAAGCTACTTTTTTATATAAATATAAACATACTAGCTGACTCGGCGAACTTCGTACCGCCAACTTATCTATTATAATTTTTTTTTGTTTTTTTTTTATTAAAACCTTCCGTGGACCTTAAGGAACATGCAAAAAAATAAATTAATCAAATTGGTCCATCTATTCTTGAGTTATGCGCTTACCAACATTCATTTTTATTTATATAGTAGATTATATTTAGACGTATATTAATAAATTTACTAAATAACTAAATTAAGTGGCTAACTCTAGTCATACATAGTCAGCGAAAGAGCCCAGGACAATCAGACCTTCGTTATTTTATAAAAGTTGAAAGCTTCTCTGCGTAATATGTCCCCAGCACAGGTAAGAAAGATCCCCGACTATGAAGTTTAGATCATGGTAGCTTTGAGAGATATCAGGTTGCAAATGTGTATACACCTTTGTTACCTGATTTGGTAAACTCTGGATTTTTAGGGGATAGTAAAAAGTAGCATGTGTTAGTCCAGGGTACAGTGTATTTTCATTCCAAATTTCAGCCAAATCGCTGCATTAGTTGCGGCATGAAGAAGTAATAAGTGAATTTCGGTTTTTCAAAATCCTGCGGGAACCAAGAATTTTTAACAAATATAAATTAGCCCAGGTGTTAATCCAAGCTTTAATCTATCTCCATTCCAAATTTCAGTAAAATCTGTCCAATTAATTATTAAAATTTAGTTATATAATATATGTGTGTGTGTGTTTATCTTTGTAACTCTTTCACGCAAAAACTTCTGAACGGATTTGGCTGAAATTTGAAATGTAGATAGATTATACCTTGGATTAATACACAAATTACTTTTCATCCCGAAAAAATTCTTGACTCCCGCAGGATTTTGTAAACACCGAAATTCACGTGTTACTTCTGCACGCCACAACTCTTGAACCGATTTGACTGAAATTGGGAATGGAGATAGATTATACCCTGGATTAACACATAGGCTACTTTTTATGCCGTAAAATCCATGGTTCACCAAATCAAGTAGCAAAGGTGTATAAACCTTTGCTACCTGATATCTCCCAAAGCCACCATGATCCAAACTTTATAGTCGGGGATCATTCTTAACTGTACTGGGGACATACGCAGAGAAACTTTCAGCTTTTATAAAATGACGAAGGACTGATTGTCCTGGATTCTTGGGCCATACCAGTTCAGCGCCTATTATATAATCAACATTACAACTATCCTAGTAATTTGTGTTTACTAGGGTAGTTGTAACGTTGTTTCCTACAGACTTAATTTTGTTGTTATTATAGAACATTTTAATTTGTTAATCAATCAATTTTGACGTGATAACGTCTTATAAATCGATGAACACCGGCTGCACGCACGAAAGAGTGTCACGTTCTGCCTGAGCCTGTGCGTGCAGGCAAGAGCGCGGAACAAGCGATAGAGAGGCACGATTGGCCCAATCATTAGCTTGTTGTGACACATTTATTCATCAATGTTTCTTTATGACCTTATCACGTAAAACTATCGTCCGTAAACCGACTTTACAGGCAACCAATTTTTTTAGATTTAATTTAAATTTTGTTAATCTGAAAGTAGAATAACATGAGAGACCTATTAATTGGGATATTTTATATGCATATACCATTAGAGAAAAGAGCGCATTCTTTACCTTTTTTCATAACAGAATAATGTAAGGGACTAATTCTGAAAAAGCTCTAATTATTAAGTAAAGTAAGGGACATGTAATGAATAAAAAAATTTATCAATGAGATTTACTTTAATTCTCATTTTACAATAAAAAATAAAGTCCCTTAAATTAAATTTTCTACCAAAAATCGGTCTAGAATGTTCGAAAATGTTACTGTAAGGGACATTTTTTTGAACGATATCGAATTCTCAAGTATACCAGTCGATAGAGCGCAAAATTCCGAATCCAATGATATATATAACTCATTTTGGGCAAAATGTCCCTTACGTTAATTGATACTTCTGGTATCGATATATCACTCTCCAGGTTTTCTAGTATGTGTATAGTATGATGATTAGCACATACACAAACCTTTCTCTTGGAAAGCTGTCTGTACAAAAAAAAGAGGGCTCGATATCGAATAACGTATTTTAAGAACTTGAACTAAGGTTACAGGAGATAAGGGTGAGTGTATAATATGCATCGCATAATAGCCTAGTAATAAGGGACGTCGCAGGTGAAGCCGGACAGTCTCAATGGCAATTGTGTATCAAAACTGTAGACACCTGCGGCGTTGGAACTTGGAAGGTTATATGAAGTCCGTGATTTATGAACGGGCGCACGCGGTGGAGAAAATCGCGCCTTTCTATAATCACAAAAGCGTTCGGACTAGTTTCGCAAGTGGCAGCGAGATTCTGTTTTCGCCTGAATTATTTATTGACGTTAAAATTGCACCGATCTTAAGAATTATCGCCCGCTCTGCATGGGGAGTGTCTGGGAGTTTGTGAATGCACTTTCGGCGAAAGGAACAAAAAAATTTGCGTTTTGCGTATTCTGAAATGGAATACAATGGAGATAATTTATAATGAAAATTATATTTTAGATAGATAGATAGAGAGCCGGTTAAATTGGTAGCCCCGTTACAGCGTAATCAATTTTTTTTAACTAAATTGACAATTAAAAATTATATGAATAAGCTTGGTATGCTTTAATTTGAAAACAAAACCAAAAAATGTAAAAAAAATAACCGTCGTCGTTGCGGATATCGATTTTATTATTTGCAGTACTTATTTATATAAGAAAATTTCAACTCTTTCAGAAAAAATATTAAGCATACAACTTTTTTAGGGCGAACGGCGGGTCTCGCATAACTACTTGAAGTTTGTGATAGGGAATAAATTCCTGCATCATCTTGTACTTTTGAAAAGTATTTGTAACTCAACTAACCTACAAAAATATAATTCCTAATCTTTCTATTTTTAAATTATTTCTTTGAAGTGGCACGTGAATCGCTAGCCTTTATAATGTGTCCGTATCAACCAAGAACTTTAGGAGCGTCAGAAATAATGTGAAATTACATCTCGTAACTTAACTACTTTCCCGATTTTGATAAAATTCGATCAAAAAATTTTAGTGCTAGCGATCATGAAAAATTCCTTAGTATGAAGGACTAGAGTCGTTACATATTCAAGACAAACGATAATTAAAAAATTATAAATTCTCTAATAGCCACTACCAGGAATTGACTCTCAGTTAACAGTGCTCGCCACCGCGCCAAGGAGGTCGGTATTTTATCATTTCGCAAGTGTAAACTCTGGTCCATCTATATTTAAAGAGGTAATAAAACATACTAATCCCTCCTCACAACACAGTTCTTGTTTTTGGTTCTGAATTAGAAATATTCCTGCACAAAAGATAATTCGCAATTGAAATCCAAGCAGCTCCGTGCAAGGTACCAGGAGAGCATGAGTCATTCGGCGGTGACCTGATTCGCACGAAAGGATTGAATCACATACAAAAAGCCACTGGTCCTTTCAATTTAATAAATTGCCTGATAGTTTAAAAGGAAAGCCTATGGCCGTTTTTAGAAATAAAATTTATAAATTATTACTAAATAAAAATTATTACCATATTAATGATTATTTAACAGACCACAGCATCTCTAATTAATAATTCGTACCTAAACTATAATTGCACTACTATTGTACAATGTATTGAACATGGATAATATTAAGTACAGTGTCCATATGTAGATTATTATTTTTATTGATTATTTTTGACAATTTAATGGACATAAATACATTCAAAATTATGGAATAACTTTTAAAATTATGTATTAGTTTTTAATATTGACATTTTGTTTATACTTAAATTGACATTATAAATATTCACACACCAGTACTGGTTAAATGTATAAGGCTCGATTTCCTGTTTACAATCATGTTGTACCTGCATTTTTGTGAATAAAATTTCATTCATTCATTCATTCATTCATTCATTCATTCATTCATTCATTCATTCATTCATTCATTCAGTCATTCATTCATTCATTAAAGATAACATTCAATTTCAATCTCAAAGGTGATTACTGACTTAGGAACGTTCTAACTTCTACATAATATGCCAATTGACAATTTGGACTTTGTTAACTAAGCTATTACCTCGCTGCCTCTTGACCGCATTTATTCCAACAGCCTTTGATTATATAAATTCCGAGCCAGCATATCTAATCCTAAATTACACATGGGTAATTGAGTACATACAATTATTGAATATTGTTTTAATTATTGTATACTATTTTACACCTCGCGATTTTTTGAGTTAACTACATAGAATAAATACTCCTAGAAAAGCAATAGTCGACGCGGTGATAAGATAAGCCATGTTTAGTTAATTGAAAGCATATTCCTACGCAGTATCGTCGCATTAATATGACGAGCTCGCAGAAAATTATTAACAAAATATAACATACTGTGCTGTGAAAGGGTGTCATAATTCATCACAATAACCATAAAAAACGTAACAGTACAGTACAGTGAGCCTACGTTTGGAGCGGAAAGTTAAAAACTTCTTGCTTCCGATCTATAAGTATTTAATCTAAGATAATATCATAGACGATAGCTTAAAATTTAAATAAATCTGTCAAATGCTTTGTATGAGCATGGACGAGCGAAACGGCCTTCTATGATACTACAGTAAGCCAATCCAGGCTTATCTTAAACATATACACGTAAAAACAGCTGATTATTGTACGTTAAGGTCACCGTCACATTAGTTACTTGAACCTTCACTCTCGCTTTTGTTAGCAGGCAACGCCAAGAAAATTGAAGTTGCTCCACTTTGATTGACATAATTTTTTTGCATGGTTATAGTTAGCCTGGGGAAACTCTGATTAAAGGACCCGGTCAGTGATATAGGCTGCTTTTCATCCCGGAAACACAAGGTTCCTGTGGGATTTCCAAAAATCCTATCTCATCATTTGTCAGAATGAGAATTCTTCTATAAAAACAAATTTTAAAAAGGAACCGCATCAAAGTCTTGCATAGTTCTCAGCTAGCTAGCTTAGTCTCTTCAATAGTCGCCATATATTTTGTATGGCAAAATAAATTCGGCCATCTTGAATTTTTTTTCTGTTCATCAAGTAGATCTTCCGGTCTTGGTCATCTTTTGCTAAAGAAGCACTCTTGCATCTTTTATACTCTCCGAGATAGACACCTACGAAAATTGTATGGCCGCCATCTTTTTTCCGCCATTTTGTACTTTTTTCAGCTCGCTGGCAATTGGATGAGGTTTCGAATGACATTTGTTCGAGCACCCCCCACCTATCTTTAATAACCTGGCCGTGCTCTTCACCCGTCTTCGAAATCCTCAATAATCAGCTCTCTTCATATTTTTCCTCCAAATAATGTTTATACGAAACAATCGGTGAAAAGCTTTTAGCATATAATTCTTACAGCCAATTTATATTTGCCAGAACAAGGAAGTCATCTAAAATAACATTTATTCACTTTATGCACCCAATACCACACATAAGTCGCCTTGATACATTTGAGAGTTGGACAATCGTGTCTCAAGTGCGAGAAAGTATTGCAACAAGTTTGACAAGTTATGGTGCTATTGAGCTGTTTTCGGTTACTCTTTGTGGCTGACCCAACGATTAAGGTAAACTGACAAGGCAAAATGATTGCGGTTTTTAATTTTTAATTATTGTCATTGCAACCACCGCATATTAATTAAATTAAAAATATGAGCCAGCAGAATAATTTTTATTTATTAGAATCGATTCCGATACTAAACAGGTAAGTACCAGGCGATCATGATTCACTCAGAGATTTGTTTGGATGTAACCTAATAAGAAAATGACATTAATTTCTTTGCAGTTAAGTCAGAAGTAAATAGGAGAGCGAGTCAATATAACCAAGAATGAGAATTATCCGTTACGAATGTACCAGGCGAATGGCGATCATGAGTCAATCGGCGATATCCGGGATAAAAAGTATCCTAGGTAACTATTATTGTGCCAAATTACGAGAAGATCGATTCAGCAGATACCCTAATCATGTATTTTCGGGATAAGTAGCCTAAGTTACTGGCACTTCTATTTCGTATCTCGTAAGGGTTAAGCCAGCAGTGTTGGCAATGAAAGCGTCCACAAAATGTATTTTTAACGAATTGATTAAAATACATTGACTTTTCTATGTACTCTCTATAAATACATACATATATGATGTTGGAAGAAATTCTCTAAATAACAGTGACAAAAACAGTATTAAAATCTGTTGTAACGGACGCGGATAGTGAATTTGTTTTATAGTATTTATAGAATAGAGAATTGCATACAGGTCCGCCTGGACCTGTCACTCTATAGAAAAGCTTTGAGCCCTCAAACATGACGTCCGCTTATCCGGGCATAGTCATCATCGCCTTGTATATAAATAGAGTTGGTGGATTCGCACAACAAATTCCTTGTGTGTACCAAGTTCCCAACCTACCCCACTGTGCCACATGCAGCCGGCGTCCGGTCCGGCCGGTCGGCAGATGCGGCCTTGTGCCGCTGTTTAAATATCATCGCCGTCGTCGCCTGCAACCCATCAACGGCTCACTAACTGAGCGCAGGTCGATGACAAGCTAGTTCTTGACTGCGATCTCACCTGATGGTAAGTGACGATGCAGTCTAAGATGGTAACTTGGAAGGGGTATGGCAATGAACATTCAACCCATACCCATACCTAATTGGTTTCTACACGCCATCGTGCCATCGCTTGGCGGCACGTCTTTGACGGTAGGGTGGTAACTAGCCACGGCCAAACCCTCCCACTAGACCAGACCAGAGACAATTCAGAAATTAAAAATTCCCAAAAAGACCCCGCCGGGAATCGAACCCGAGACCTCCTAGCTATAAGACAACAGCGCTCACCACTGAGCCAGGGAGGTCGTCAGACAGAGAAATAAATAAAAATTATAGAGAAGCCATAGTCCACCACGCTGGCCCAAAGCGAATCGGCGGACCTTCGAGAACATTATGGAGAGCTCTCAGATGTGCACGTTTCTTCACGATGTGTTCCTTCACGTTCAAGCACTTGATATTTATTATTAAACCCACATAACTTCGAAAAGTCATAGGTGCGCCCGGGATTGAACCTGCGACCCCCCTGAACAGGAGACCACAGTCCTAACCACTAGGCTATCACTACTTACTTACATAAAATCATACCGTGGTATATTTCGCTTCAACTAGCAACTCCCTCGTAGGTCTAGGTTTTGGGTCGAGTATTGAGTTTTTCTGTCAAAAAATTCTCAGTTCTTGCCTGGAATGCTTTTGAATTGTCAAGTGAATCTACCAATCCAAATGACCGTGACCCGTATAATTTGTCTTTAATATGTGTGATATTTTCGCGACGGATTGCATTTTGACTTTTGAGGTTTTTAAATTCTCCCAGTGTGGCCTGGCCCTGCGTTTGTTTTGAGTTTCCTACTGTATGATTATGAAGCTGTGTTTTTGCCATGGGAGTTGGTGCCGACTACGCGTTTATCCGTTCATATATCTTTTAGTTGACAATCGTATGTTTTAATCAACATACTGTATCCACATTATGCGAACTGACCTTGCTGAATATTAATTTTATTATATGGAGTTTGCAAAAAGTTTGTAATTCAAAATTCAAAATTATTTATTTCACGTAGGCCAACCTGGGGCTCTTATAACGTCAGTCATGACTCTACCACCGGTTCGGAAAGCGGATTCTGCTGAGAAGAGCCGGCAAGAAACTCAGCAGTTGCTCTTTTCAAAAAAATCATTTTACAAAATTATTATAAAGCGATTACATTGTTATAAGTTTTTTATACTATCTTGTGGGCAGTTGGATGCCAAGCCGATTTAACCTATGCAACTTTGTTAGAATAAAATAGTATAATATATAATATTTCCACAATGAGTGGAAGTTCCAAAAAAAAAGTACTACAATTCAATTCATGTTAAGACGGGCAGACATACATCTAAATATGTATTTAGCTCAAGAGTTCTCCATAATCTTCTTATTTTATATGAATAGCGAAAGTGTAATTTTATTGGAACGAAGTTCCTTATCGCACGGTACGGACTTGGCGGATCGGGGCTAGGCGAAAAAAAGTGTGAGAATTATCCGTTACGATTTACGACCCCCTTTCTAACATGTGACGAGAGATGGCGTTGATTCTAAAAGGTAAATGTTTTCATTATAAGAAGATAATATTTTCAAAATATAGACAATGTAGGCAGTCTCCAAGTCTTCATCATCATCATCATTAGCAACCCAAAAACGGCTCACGACTGAGCGCAGGTCTCCTCTCAGAGAAAGTTTATGGGCCATAGTCCACCACGCCGCGCTGGCCCAATGCGAATTGGTAGACTTCACACACCTTCGATAACATTATGAAGAACTCTCAGATATGCAGGTTTCCTCACGATGTTTTCATTCACCGTTGAAGCAAGTGATAGTTAATTGCTTAAACGCACTTGACTCCGAAAAGTCAGAGGTGCGTACCCGGGATCGAACCTGCGACCCCCCGAATAGGAGACCACAGTCCTAACCACTAGGCTATCACTACCGGGCACGGGTCTCCTCACAATGACAACGATTTACGTCATAGTCTACCGCGCTACCCAAGAGCGGAGTGGCAGACTTCCCACACACCTGTTATGAAGAGCTCCTTAAGTAGGTTTCCTCATGAGGTTTTCCTTCACTTCACTATATTTAATTACGTACTTCATAAGAAAACTTCACTAGGTACCTCATAAACAGCAGTTTTTCGTATCATATTTTAATACAGCAGGGAATGTAATGGGTTTTTTGTATCAATCACCATCAGTAGTGACCGGACGTGACTCACGCTCGCATAGTCTCATAAAGTTTGCGATATTTAGGAAGTGACGTCATCATTTTCAGGAAAAGCTTGCTTAGAGCTTCGAGTAATTTAAAAAATAACTAGTTCATATATATTATTACTACTTTACACATCTGCTATGTTAAACTTGGGCCCGTCGCTATCCTTACTAATCTTAATATATAAAAGGAAAAATTGAGAAATGACTGACAAAGGAATGACTGACTGATCCATCAACGCACAGCTCAAACCACTGGACGGATCGGACTGAAATTTCGTATATAGATAGCTATTATGACGTAGGCATCCGCTAAGAAGATTTTTGAAAATTCAACTCCTAAGGGGTAAAATAGTGGTTACAAAAATCGAACTCAATGTGAGCGAAGTCGGGAGCAAAAGCTAACTTAATATTATAAATGCGAAAGTGTGTTTATTTGTTGGTCTGTCCTTTAATCACGCAGCAATGGAGCAACGGATCGACGTGATTTTTTTCCAAGAGTATCTATAGTTGAGGACCTGAAGAGTGACATAGGCAACTGTTTTCCGAGGAAAAACAGAGGGTTCCCAGGAGGATTTTTAAAAACTTAACGCGGACGAAGTCGCGGGCAAAAGTTAGCAATGTTATAAGCTGATATTTTGCAGTCTATTTTCTTTGTATTCTATTAATCTAATCGCCCATAGAGATCGCTTCTTTCGATCATTTTATTTTGATAACTTCTCAGTCACTACTTCTGATTTCTGCACTTTTTTTTCCAAAGTATTTTATCTAGATATTCTGACTCAACCGAATGACCTCACCACATTGCCGGCAGAGCTGTACCCCCAATTTTTATTTGTTTTAGAGGCACCAATGATGGTCCGTTCCTAGAACCCCAGAAATCTTGAGAGTTTATCTCTTATCTTGAGAATTTATTTACGACTTATCTTTTTTTTAATAAGAATGGCGAGCAAACGAGCAGGCGAGTCACCTAATGTTGCGATTACCGCCGCCCATGAACATTTGTAGCACCTTATGCTCAAGATGGCTTTTAGCGGATAATGTGTGTAATTATGTACATATGAATATATTATAGCCTAACTATTGTCCCCAGGGAAATTAGAGATCTTCCTTTTCCCCAAATTCCCGCGTAAATAAAGAAAATAAAACTCCTCAAAGGAAATTGAATCAAGGAAGCGGAATCATTTCGAGGCTAGAAATGATTTGATTTTAAAGGTCGACAAAAAAGGGGTGTTATAAGCTTGACTCGTGTGTCTGTCTGTTGCCTCGTAGCTCCCTAACGGATGGATCGATTTTGATGCAATTTCTTCTGTTTAGGTACACACTTACGTATTCGAGGTGGATCTTAGCTATAATTTATGAAGGCTTTTGTGGATTACAAGCTCATTTCCTACTCGATTAAAGGGTCAACAAATTTTCACTGGTGGTTCGGGTGTTGAGAGTGTATTAAATTTTCAATTTACACTTGTTTGCTCTAAATTCAAAAGCTATCTATTGTGTATACCAAAATTCAAAATTTGTATATTTCACGCAGGTCAAATTGTGGCTAACCTACTTCAAAAAAGGAGGAGGTTATAAATTCAGCGTATTTTTTATCGATGTTACTCCATAAGTGGATCCGTTAATTTTTTTTTTATTTGAAAGGTCAAACCGTAATTATTTCATACTTTGTAGTGGCGTTTGAAGACGGTATTTAAAAAGAATTTTTATACAGGGTTAATTATAATTCACCAACAACCTCGCACATGTCAGTAAATAACTTTTGTTCCACGAATTTTTAAAATTCCTAAAAATAAAAAAGTTTTTATAAATAATATTTAATTTCTGTTCTAAAATTTTAAAAACACTATGCGACACGTGTCAAAGGGAATAACGTGGCGTATTTGACGCGCCGTCACTCGATATGCAGTACTTAATGCTTGTCCGATACTTACGTCTGTCGCCGCGGAAAGCCTTTTTGGCGTTCGCGATAAACGCGAAATTATGGACTTGCAGACGATAGCTCAGCCTGATGTTAGTAATACACATCACAAAGCATTTGTAAATACGAAGCGATAACTTCGGACGTTAATTGTTGCGCGGTTAGTAAGTTAGTAGTCGACGCTTCAGCTGCAGGTGTGGAAGAGATATTACATAAAATGACCAAAGAGTTAAAAAATGAGACTCTTTAACAAAAACTTACAATTTTTTTTTGGTGAATTTATTGAGTTATGTGCAAAGTCGTTGAACAAATGTTGTTCAGTATCATGCATAGAAGATACATGTGGGAGGTTGTTGGTGAATTAAAATTAACCCTGTATATTATATGACCTAACAATAAAACCAGGATGGTAGTCTACTTATATTATGTAGATAATATGTCATGGCAACAAAAAAAATCCACCTGCCGCCGCGCCGCGACACGATTTTGCGCACCTCCACAATTTAGGGCAAAAAGGAGATCATAGATAGGAGCCCTACCCACTCGCACTACTTATAAACTTAACACATTTTGATGTAAGTTAAGGTCGACTATGTATGTATGTATGTATGTATGTATGTATATACTTTATTGCACCACAAAACACAAATGAATTACAGGTTACAAAAAAGAAAACTTAAAATGTAGGTACAAAAAGGCGGACTATCAATCATTGTCCTTACTAATACCACCAAAATACTCTTAATGTGAAAGTGTATTCTGTTTGTTGATTTGTCCTTCAATCACGAGCAATGGAGCAACGAATCGACGCGATCTTTGCATAGGTATAAAAGAATAAAGGTTGAGGATTTGGAGTGTGACTTGGCTACCTTTTATCCCGGAAAAACAATGGGTTCTTCCCACGAGAATTTTAAAAACCCAACTTATACTGAGTGATTGAAGGACCAACCAACCACACTTTCGCGTTTATATTGCTAATAATATTATCAACTAAGGATAAGGATGTAAAAATTACATACACATACACGTTTGTTAAGTGCTAAATAAAAACGGAGAATCCGATGGGCGACGCTCGCCTTCTGGTGATGACACGTGAGAGTCACGTTTGTTGGTTGGGAATCGATGAAACCGATGCGCGATGCTCGCCCGACTTCAACAAAGGTGTCTTTCATGTATCATCAGAAGGCGAGCTTCGCTTAGTCCTATCCCTTTGGCTACGGAACTCTGAAAAGGTACAAAGATCGGATAGTAACTTTATACTACACACATCAAAAGTGTCTAGGGATCAAGCATTTTTATGCGGATTTCTTGAGATTGAGATGTGGCTTTGTAATAAATTTATGATTTTATAAATTTATATGGATCCTTTTTGGTGCATTTCATAATTTCATAATCAGCGATTAAAATCCTGCCAGGAAGTCCATCCTTAAAGTGGTGGAACCATCATGGTATGGGCGGGTATTTGGATCGGCGGAAGAACCGAGTTGATTTGGATCAGAGGCAACCTCAACGCTCAAATTTATGCTGAGACGATTGTATCAGACGTCATCGTTCCTCTACAAGTGCAAATCGGTCCCTTATTTCAGTTAATGCATGATAATGCACGATCGCACACCGCAAGAGTTGTAAGACAGACTCTCGCCGCAGCTAACATCAATGTCCTGCCCTGGCCTGCTCAGTCGCCAGACTTGAACCCGATTGAGCATGCATGGGATATGCTACAGAGAAGAGCTCTGCCGAATATGGAGGGTATCCAGTGGCAAGAAGACCTTTTTTTGTTGTTGCAACGAACATGGGCGGCCATTCCACAGCGTGATTTGGATGAACTCATTTTGAGTATGCCAAACCGATGTTCTTGTGTTGTTAGTGTTCGCGGTAGAAACACGGATTATTAATTGTTTAAGTTACCCAATAAAATTTTAAAGAAAACTGTTATTTCAGTCTTTTTTTCGAACTTTAATGTTAGTGGTTCAAATGTCAAAAATCCCTTTATTAGGAAAATGGCAAATTTCTTTATTAATGCAAAGGTGACTTGGTTTATCGTTACTGTGACAAACGAAAACACTTTATTTGATGAATCCTTAAAGAAAATTTTAATTAATATCAATCAGGAGAAAAGTTATTGCAAAAATATATGTTGATCCCTAGACACTTTTGATGTGTGTATGTACATACATATCTATATATATAAAAGAAAGTGGTGTTAGTTACACTATTTATAACTCAAGAACGGATGAACCGATTTGGCTGAAGATTGGTGGAGAGGTAGCTTAGAACCAGGAGACGGACATAGGATACTTTTTATCCCGTTCGACCGCGTTTCCGTCAAGTCACTATAAAACGTGGTATAACAAAAACGCATCTGACATGGAAACGCAAATGACAGTGGAATAACAAAACGTAAATGACAGCTAAACGTAATTTTGTCTTTGGTTATAGTATATAGTAGTGGTAGTATGGTAAAAAATTTGACAATTTTAAAAAGTGTTATAATAAAGCATTACTGATATTATAAATGCGAAAGTGTGTTTGTTTGTTGGTTTGTCCTTCAATCACGTCGCAACAGAACACCGGATTGATGCGATTTTTTGCATGGGTATAGTAATGGATGTAGTAGTGGTTCCTCAGACCGGGAGAGCTACTTTTTATCCCGGATAATGAAAGAGTTCCCGCGGGATTTTTAAAACCTAAATCCATGCGGACGAAGTCGCGGGCAATAGCTAGTTTAAAGATAGAGAGAGATAAAATATGAATATATACAATTATGATTTGTTCATGTTCATGTTCAACCAGAAAAACCTAATAAAGAACCTTAATAATGATGTTAAGTAGGTTGGGTTGGTACGTACTCTTTTATTCTAAGTACCTAATTAAACTTTGTAAGAGTACCTACTGAATGTCATATTTTATTTGAACAATTTCGATAACCTATCAAAATTATGAATAGCAATAAAACTGTGACCCGAAATTCTCAGTATTCACTCCTAATATAGATCATAGGAAATAATAATAAATGGGCAAGCGTGTCCAGCACACAAGTAAGGGTTCCGTAATCAATAAATATTGGGGGGGTGGGTTTGTTGCTTGTGCGTGTGTGTGTGTGTGTGTGTGTGTGTGTGTGTGTGTGTGTGTGTGTGTGTGTGTGTGGGTGTGTGTGTGTGTGTGTGTGTGTGTCTGTATGTGGCATCATAGACTCAAACGGATGGACCGATTTCGATGCGGTTTTTTTCATTTGAAAGCCAGTGGTTCTTAGCTATGTTTGGTTAATATCGGTCCAGCAGTGTAATAGTATCAGCTCTTTTCCAAAATGATGTAAGGCATTTTTAACCCCCGACGCAAAAAGAGGGGTGTTATAAGTTTGACGTTGATGTCTGTCTGTCTGCGTGTGTGTCTGTGTGTCTGTCTGTGGCCTCGTAGCTCTCAAACGGATAGCCCGATTTCAATGCGGTTTTTTTTGGCGTATGATAACTCGATTAAGTGCTTTACGCGTGCCAGTATAATCGTTAAAATGACAATTAATAGATAACTTCGTACTGATGCTGCAACCAGAATCATACATAGTCCGGCCATAGATTCACATGTCGGGGGTGTTTTAAGTTTTTAATTTACGCTTGTTTGTTTGAAAGTGTATACTTCCCAGGTGGTCCCATTTTAATTTTATAGAAATCGGTCGAGCTGTTTTTAAAAAATCAACAATAAATTATATACTTTTTAGTGGCGCGGGTGTTTGAAGTCGGTTTTTTAAAAATATTTTTTATATTAAAATAAACTAACTAAGTACCCCTAAATATCTAAATTTCTTATCGGGCTACTGTCGACATTCGACTTATACCGTTATCGATAACCCCGCTTCCGAGAAGGGTGAACGATAGTAGGTATAGTCGATATCAATAGATAGAGCGGAGTTCGAAATTATTAATGAAGATACACTGTCATGACCGGTTAGTGTTTGGTCAAATTTTTTTATATGTATAGCGAGCAAACGAGCCGGTGGTCACCTGATGTTAAGTTATTACCCGAAAAAAAAATTGTAGCCCACAAATGCATTGCCGGCTTTTCAGGAATTAGTTGGTCCGTCCCTTGAATAACCCCATGTTGTAGTTAAGTGGGAACTGTATCGCAGGAAGTTGGTTCCACAGTTTGGTAGTGCGTGAAAAAAATGATTTCCCACAATAACTTGGGTTGGATGGTCGAACTTCGAAGTGCTCCAGGCACCCAGGTGGGTGTCTCAATTTCTGTTCATTTTATTAGGTTTCCTTTACTTCCTTTCGAATCAAAATAATCGTGGTGCCCGTCCATCACAACCATTTTTTATAACATGACCAATATTCCCCTTTCTCCTCCAACTAAACGTAAAACTTGCGTTAGGAGTGAGTAACACAATATTTCAGCGCATAGGGTTTAAACCGTGGACCGTTCGTTCGTTGCGCTATTGAGGCATTTAGTTTATAATTTTGCTGTTGGTTTGCAGTCCAAATGAGTTTAAAAGCTGACAGCATATGAAGGCTTATATAAGCGATAACAAAGTAGGTACGTAATCACATTAGGTACGCTAGTTATATGACGATACAGCCTCTACATGCTTATTCGATCAAGGAAAATATACAAGGAAAAGCGTTGCAAGGCGAAAACAGGTAAAGAATTATATAGAAATGTAAAAACGAACGATGTTCTAATGAACATCGATAATGTTACCGAATCGATCGATTGGGTGCTTTTTAATAAAATCACCCAATTTAACAATCATATCGTTTAATAAGTAAATAATTCTGATGAAGACCAAGAAGCCATTTAGAGTACATACATAGATAGTAAAAGGTGAAGGAATGAAACAAAGTACAATTCACCACAACATTTCGCCTGCTTAGCATAAAAACCCTATTTGCACGCAACTCCTGACATCAGCCAACAGTTGACTTTGGAGAAATGCTTACAACATTAAGCGTAATGCTTTGTGCAATTGTATACAGCACATTACAAGACATAAATTCAAAACCTAGAATTCGTACATTACATAGGTACGTAATAAGTAATATTACACACGGGACATTTGAAGAACGGTAATATCTATCATAGCTCAAAGAATGAAAGGAGAAGGGTTCATTCCCACTAGTACTGATTAGTTCAACCGTTGGACTATTGGACTTTTTTCCTAGTAGGAGAAAATGATTGTTGGGGTCCCAAGGTGCTGGAGTGGCGACCCCGCACCGGAAAACACAGTTTTGGCAGACCCACTATTTGGTGGACGCAGGGACCCGCCGGCTACAGGTGGCGCAAGACCGAGACCTGTGGAAATCCATACAAGAGACATTTGTCCAGCAGTGGACGTGTGATAAGAAGAAGAAGTACTTATCTAGTGAGACGATGACTGAACTGATGATCTTGCAAGAAAAGCTGGTGTATAAGTAACCCATCATAGAGTTATATAATTGACCCATAAACTAAGGTCTTGAATAAAAGTAATTCTTCATATTTAACTACTGATCAGCAACACAGAATAGATAATATAGTATTTGTCAATGAAAATTGGTTGCGTTGCTATTTCATCATCATGAGCAACCCATTAACGTCTCACTACTGAGCGCTGGTCTCCTCTCAGAGAAGTGTTATAGGCCATAAATTAATCCACCGCGCTGGCCCAATGCGAATTGATTGATTATTATTTATAATATTTATCTAAAATTTAATCTACGAGTACCTAATTTTCTAACACCATGAAATTAATTTCAATTTAATATATTTTCAGCTTTAAACACAAAAGCGATTATTATGAAATTATTATTATACCTATCGGTCACAGTCTAGTTTAATAACTTTATAGGAATTTAATATGCAATATCGGAACTAATCATAAGTTGTGTGCAGTCACTAATAAAATGATAACGGTTTCTATGCTAATTTCATTAGTTGTATCCTACTAATCTAATATATAAAATTCTCATGTCGCGGTGTTTATTACCAAATTCCTCTGAAACGGCTGGACCGATTTTTATGAAATTTTGTGTGCATATCGGGTAGGTCTGAGAATCGGCCAACATCTATTTTTCATACCCCTAAATGATAAGGGTGACCCACCCGTAAATATTTTTGTTGGCGGTACGAAGTTCGCTGGGTCAGCTAGTATTATATAATTATCAATAGAATAGAATAGAATAGAAATATTTTCTATTCAAATAAACTTTTACAAGTGCTTTTGAATAGTCAATGAATCTACCACTGGTTCGGAATGCCTTTCCTGCCGAGAAGAACCAGCAAGAAACTCGGCGGTTGCTCTTTTCAAAACAGATTTACAATACAGTAAATACTATGCTATATATGCAGTGTTTCCACAATGAGGAAAGTTCCAAAAATGCATACAGACTAACTTCTATCTTAAGATGGGCAGACATAAAGTAACCCCATTCCCGCCGGTGGCACCCGTTCACGAGCATGACGCATGACCCAGCCATTGCTTCGCTCCATACTTCGGTACCATATTTGAGGGCACGTAACAACCCGCATCACACGACACCACCACAGAAATGTTTAAAGAGTGAGTGACATACTTATGCTACCCATGTCAAGGCATCAAACTGAAAACTAATATTCAAATGCTAATTTTAAGACATCACTTAGACACAAATAAAGTAGAAACACTGAATAGCACAGGATAATTTTGTTACACAGGTTGATTATTACTGTCTCATGAATCGCTGGAGCGAGTTATATCCACGCTTTTTTGTCATTAATATAGTCTTCAATTGTATAATATGCTTTTTCCATGAGAGAAGTGTTAATTGCTTTCTTAAACTTGTGTAAAGGCAAGTCTAAGATCGACTGTGGAATTTTATTATAGAACGTCACGCCCATTCCCACAAATGTCTTTCGGACCCTCTGGAGGCGCAGTCGAGGAATCACGAGCCTATTTGGATCTCTAACCTGCCTATCGTGTAAATCACCCTTTTTTTTGTAACTTAAAATATTTTGTCTGACAAATATTATGTTGTTATAAATATATTGTGAAGCTACTGTCAGAATGCCTATTTCCTTAAATTTTTCTCGAAGGGAATCCCGCGGTTTTAAATTGTAGATTGCGCGAATTGCCCTCTTATGCAATACAAAAATTTTTCCAATGTCGGCTGCTTTACCCCATAGTAAGATTCCGTATGACATAATACTATGGAAATATGCAAAATAAACAATTTTTGCAGTTTCTATGTCAGTTAACTGTCGAATCTTCCTAACAGCGTAAGCAGCAGAGCTAAGCCTGCCAGCAAGTGTTGTTATATGGGTGCCCTACTGTAGCTTAGAATCCAGGGTTAATCCCAAGAACACTGTGGAGTCCTCAGTTTTCAAAGGTTCATTATTTATCTTTAGATTATTACTGACAGCTCTGGTGTTAGGCAATAAAAACTCAACACACTTGGTTTTTTTAGCATTTAAAAGTAAATTATTTGCCGTAAACCATTCAGAAACTTGAGATAATGCATTATTTACATCGTCAAAATTGTCTTTTTTCCTATCGACTTTGAAAATCAAAGACGTATCATCAGCAAATAGTACAATATCGCAAGTATTTTGGACAAAATGTGGTAAATCATTTATGTAAATCAAAAACATGAATGGACCTAGAATAGAACCCTGGGGTACACCCATTACTGAGGCTGATCCGGATGATTTTATGTCATTGACACATACTCTCTGAACACGATCACTGAGATAAGACGCAATGAGACTAAGTGCAAAACCTTTAATACCATAGTGGCTCAGTTTAAGCAAAAGGGTCTCGTGATCAACGCAATCAAATGCTTTTGATAAATCACAGAAAATACCAATGGCATTCTGTGAGTTCTTCCATGCATCGAATGTGTTGTAACAGCTTTGCGGCTGCATCGGTTGTTGATCGACCCTTAGTAAAACCATACTGCTCAGGGTGAAGAAGTCCATTTAAATTAAAGTGTAGAAGCAGTTGGTTGAGCATTATTTTTTCGAATATCTTGCTGAGGGTTGGCAAAATTGAAATTGGTCTGTAGTTATTCGGGTCACTTTTGTCTCCCGATTTAAAAAGAGGTATTAGTTTACTACATTTCATAAGATCTGGAAAAGATCCAGAATCAACTGATTTATTAAAAATTAAGGCAAGATATGGCGCAATAATATCAATTATACTGTGGATTATTTTAACTGAAATTCCCCATAGATCTCCCGTTTTTTTATTTTGTAAAGCTTTAAATATTTTGATAATATCATATGGGGTAACGTGTTCAAACTTAAATAGTTTACTGCACTCAGAAACATTGCTCTTTAAAAGATTATAGGCTCCTGTTGGCGAGGAATTTAGAGAACTAGTTGTGGTAACTGGAATATTTTTGAAAAAGTTCTCAAATGTATTTGCAATGTCTATGTCGGAGTCAATAATATGGTTATTAATTTTGAGCTCCAATTTATTATTATGCGTCTTGTGTTTTCCCATTTCATTGCCGATGATGTCCCATGCGGCTTTTATTTTATTATCAGAATTAATAATTTTTTGTTTTATGTAAAGAGACTTAGCTTGTATGCATACCTTTCTAAATAATTTGGAATAGGTTCTTACATATTCAATAAACGCGGGGGAATAATTATATCGCTTTTCTGCATACAAATCAAATAGCTTATTTCTACTCTTATAAATGCCAACAGTTGCCCAGTCACTAAACAATGTAAAAGTTTGTGAGGATGGATGTATGGATGAATGGATGGATGTTTGTACTCTTTCACGCCACAACCCACGCCAACTCGAAGTGAACGGCTTAGTACCTACATTAATTCAAATTCAAAATCATTTATTTCATGTAGGCCAACCTGTGGCGCTTATGACAAGTCATGACTCTACCACCGGTTCGGAAAGCGGATTCTGCTGAGAAGAACCGGCAAGAAACTCAGCAGTTGCTCTTTTCAAAATTACACATTTTACAATATTTTTTGTAGGTAAGGTTTTTTAATATGTATTTACATTTTAATAACTTTTTATAATATCTTGTGGGCAGCTGGATGCCATGCCGATTTACCCCATGCAACTTGTTAGAATAGAATATTTCCAACAATACGATGATATAATATTTATAGAACAACTCCAAAAATACATAAGTACAATATTCAATACATGTCAATACTGGCAGACCAGCAGCCCCGCTTCCGACGGTGGCACCCGTTCACGAGCATGACGCATGATCCAGCCATTGCTTCGCTCAACCATATTGATTATTATTTATTGTTAATATTCCCATATAAAAATATCAATGACACAATCATGCAGTCGTACCCCACCGTGCCATGCCTTAATGGGAATGCTTCATTGATGAAACAGAGCATGGCGCCGTTTTTTTTTTAATTTTATGTCTTCTCGGTATCAATACAGACTTCCATTCAGTTTTTAGCACCATGACTAACATTCGGTAGCCAAATACATACTATTAGGCGGATTGTTGTACCATGAGTCACCCGGTCACTGAGTAAGTTGTACGAGGAAAACTAACCACATGGGATAATAGCGATTACAAACATTAACATCCCTACGCGACGATACGAGTATTCTATGCCTAAGTTAATGGAAATGTGTGAACTCTAGAAATTGTATAAAGTTCATGGGAAAGTTAATACCGAGGAGACCTAATTTACTAATTAGAATGCGACAACTGTCGCACTAATATTATTAATGAGACAGATGCTTGTTTGTTGGTTTATTGGTCTGTTAGTTTTTGGTTTGTCCTTCAATCATGCCGCAACAGAGCTACAGGTTGACTTAATTTGCCGCATGGGTATAGTTGAGGAATTGGATAATGATATACGCTACTTTTAATCCCAAAACAAAGGGATTTTTAAAATAAAATAAAAAAATAAAAATAACTTTATTGCCAAAAGGAATAAAATAATCTTAAAAACATAACGCGAACGAAATCGTCGTAAAAGGTAGTTACCTAGATTATTTTTTTTCGAAAATCTAAACATCTACAAGACAGTTTCCAAAGAGTGTCTATCGTTTACTTTGTTAGGTTGGTATTCAAATGAAAATCAAACATCATTTGTATAAAACGGCGAACTGAGCTATAAAAACCGCTTTAGCTTATAATACCAAGGAAACTATAGCTTGAGACGAGGACTCGAAAGCAACTATGTTTCTAGTCGTAAAAATATTCCTTCACATAGTTACATAGTTGCGAACCTCTCAGATCTTAAGGTCAAGACTTCCGCAGCCATAAACATGACAATTTCGTCCGTAAAACAGCAATTGGTGTCAAGCGAAGATATTTCACGCTGTATTTATTGGTCACAGAGACACATAAGCTACTAAAATTAGCTAACTAGCCAGTTGGCTACTTTTCTTTCTTAAAATATGGTGGATGGTGATAGGATGTGACTCACCTATTTCTCCCCCTTTGCTGGGTACAGGTCCTCCTTTATGCAACCCCTTTCCCTTAAAAGATAGGAGATCTTTTAAGGGAAAGAGGTTGCATAAGTGATAGATACTCTGGATTTTCCTCATTAAATCATTAAAAATAAAATTATCCTCTTGAAATATTCATTCAAAATTTCAAAAAATATTCAATTCAAAAATTATTTCTGAAAATTTTCCTAAGATTAACATATGAATAAAGAAAAAAATAATGAAAATAGGAAGAAATAATGAAATATAAAAAATTAAAAGTATACATTTCATGTGGCTCGTATTATCATTCATTAGTCAAACCCATACCACCACGTTCGGAAAGCAGATTCTGTTGAGAGCCGGTAACATGTTTTGAATCAGTCTATGATCCGAATAATTCAAAAAAATTCAAAATTCAAAATTATTTATTTCACGTAGGCCAACCTGTGGCTTTTATGACACCAATAACCGCTCTAGTATTTAGATCAATCTCTTTGGTGTCAAAAGAACGCCCGGCCCTGAACTTGGCAATAATGTTAACCGGCGGAATTATGTAAGAGATCTACTAAACAGCCTATGAACATCCTTATAAATAGAGCATTAGATTGTATCATTGGACCTAATTAACGGCCTAACTAGAGACTAATAAGAAAAACTTGCGAGGAAGGAAGGAGGAATATTCGGCAATATAATCTTTGCCGGTAGAATAGTAAATAGCTACGGCAAAAGCTCCCTATCAGACCAGAGAGACTATTCTGAGTGGAACAAATGGATACAAACCCGCATACCGTCATACAAAATGCCGGTTTGACAATACTTAGCCACTGAGATAGAGAGTAGTCCTACAGATCTGCCAATTGAGAAACTACACAGATTGCACCTGCCGGGAATCGAATCTGCGACTTTTCAAAGCCACTGCTGACTAAAGCACAGGGCAACCTAAATTAGGCAGCAGAGGCCGTCCATAATTTGTATACTCATTAGTTTTACTTATTGTAAACTTTTTGGAAAATAAACAAACTATTATTATTATTTTAATTTTCATTGCACGTGTACAGCGGTCCATCCTGAGCCACAGAGGTTTTCAAAAAAACGAAAATCATGAAAAATACTTCTCATGGACCGGCTAAAGTATCAACTGAATACTCGGTTAGATTTTGAATGGTCACACCTGCACCGATGCTGTCATAGACGTATCGGGCCAAGTTTGGTCCATCAGAATCACTTATCAGCTATTAAATTCTTCAATTGTTAAGATATCTTTGAATAAAGTGTTTTTAAATGATTGAATGCGCTTTCTGTCAAATGCACGTGCTGCCATCGATAACAATGTTTTTCTCCTTGGAAAGAGGTTCTGTAGAATAATACCATTACAATGAATATCACAGCCAAGGTAGTCCTTTGGCGCAATATTTAGCAGTATGATCTCTTAAGTGAAATGACTCGGCTTCGATTCCCGATATTGACAAAACCGTTTTTTTTAAGAATGTTTTTTTTTTAATCTTATTTATTTTTACGGAGCTTTTATATGTGACCTCACACACACTTACAGTCAGCCCCATCGGTACACACAAATTACAAACAACAATAAATGAAATCAACTATAATTAAATCTAAAACTAAAACTATACCAATTTGAGTTTGAAGAATATTAATTGCCATGTTAAGCATGAGCATAATGTCATGAATTTTCCTTCCAAGTTAAACTTTAAGCGCGTGTTAAGAGTGGGCCCGACAATAATTCAATGGGTTTAAACCGTTGACCTTTCGGTTTCAGTCCAACCTCTTGCCCGTTGAGATAGTGAGGCATTCAATTTGACAAAATCACTACTGTTGCTGCGAAGGACCTTGCTGGAATACGATTTCTGCTCTGGATGTGTCCAGTTGTCCTGAGTACACCCAAAATCGTCAATCTACAATAAAGGGACCACTTACCGCTTCTGGCTCATCCAGGTTCCCCGAAGGCACAGCGATCAGGCACGGCGCAAATAACTGTCTTTCGGTGGATTAGCGTTGTACACGGCACAATTAAGCAGTCCTTTTGTAAATTTCTGGATTCACGCACGGCGTGGAGTTCACAGTCAGAACGCCCGTTACGAACGGCTTTTATCGTTTGGTGGCGCTAGCGGCGTATAATGTTGCCGTCATTGGCCAATCGGGTTTTACGGCTTAGCAGGAGTGACCCAGTATTGCCAATTGCAGATTTGAGCGTACTTTGGTTTACTGAACAACTACTATGCGGCACCCCACCTGGGCACACGGCGTCACTTTCAGACATTCAACCACGGAACCCTAAAATACTAATCGAATCAACGCAAGAATGCGATAAATACGATTCTCACGTCGACAATAATTAAATTGTTGCCACGGGAAGTGATTAGAGTTGGATCCATCGATTCATTACGTGGAACAATGAATGCCTCTCTTATCGGCGCTAATCTTGAGCGTGCGTATCGAAAATGTTAGCCGCCATGTTAACCGTCGACCTTGAATCTCCGATAACTTGCAGTACAACACTCTTTCTATTGAGGTCGTAAGTCTCTACAATACAATCTTTTTACATGAATTTGTAAAGGTTTCAATGTTCGTTTGACGTCCATCCGTTAAACTACTTATAAAATATGATTTTTTCTCAGAGCTGTAGAGGTCCGGGAGTTATAGGATTCATTAGCTATACCAATTGATGCCCGCGAGTTTAATGAACAAACAGACAAAAAAAACTTGTGAATAATCCAAACACGTAAACACGTTATTAAAAAAATAATAAAGCGCACTATTAGCAAAAGAATTTCAATGAAATCACAGTCAAACACTTCAATTTTATTTATTTCCTTATGTGAACTAATTTTCTTATAGATAATAATTATGAATTTATTGAAGTGTGCGTGAATAGTTTGTGTAATAAACAATAATTCCGACAGTATACGAGTAAGTTTATGAACTGCGGATGTGGGTGGCTGGGAGACATATTATATCCAGAAAAAAAAATTCTCCTTAAGTCTAGCGCAGGAAGGTGACTATAAACTCAAGCCGCTCGCGCTAGTCGGCTCAATGGAGACGAACATAGTATTTAATGATGTATTTTTAACCGACTTCAAAAAAGGACGAGGTTCTCAATTCGACGAAATCTTTTTTTTAATGTATGTTCACCGATTACTCGAAGTCTCGAAGAAGCCCGAACCGATTTGGAAAATTCTTTTTTTGTTTGAAAGGGTATACTTCCCAGGTGGTCCCATTTAAATGTTATCGAAATCGGTTGATCGGTTTTAAAAAAAGATTTTTTTATATTAAACTTGCTGATGCCCGCGACTTCGTCCGTATGGATTTAGTTTTTAAAATCCCTCGGGAACTCTGATTTTCCGGGATAAAAAGTAGCCTATCTATGTCACTCTCCAGGTCCTCAACTATGCCCATACCCATGCAAAAAATCATGTCGATTCGTAGCCCTGTTGCGGCGTGATTGAAGGACAAACCTGTTGGTTTGTCCTTCAATCACCTTCAATCAAACCAACAAACAAACACACTTTCGCATTTATAATATTAGTAAGGATTTTTGTATATATGCAACTCCCACCGTCCACATTGCATGTAAACATTGTGCAGGGATATTCGATTGTGCAATATTATTATTAGGTATTTCCTAATTATAGCAAACGGATGGCGGTTGCGGAACGAGTGGGCGGCGAGCATTGTTCTTGGAATCTGTTCAGTCTGCTTGAGTCATCTGTGAGGGGGCAAAGATCAATTACGTAGACCCTGTACTCAGACGCCACTTAATAGTAAGCAGCCAACTTGCATAGTTATTGCATAGGTACGGCATATTGCGAGCACATAAAAAATGCGTGTGTCGTGGAACACTCGGTTGGAAAGAAGTTTTTAATGATAAATTAATAATAAAAATAAATATAATATAATAATCTGAAGTCAAGATTCGAACCCCCGAACCGATAGTTTCTTTTCGCCGACCCCCCCCCCCCCCCCCAAGTCCCCACCGTCCGATAAGAAACTTCGTTCCAAAAAATAATACATAAATAATGACCTTCCGACCGAATCCGGTCACAGCGACCGACCTCGGATATTAGCCATCTACGCGTATAGTGCACAAGTATGTGCGCAAACATAGTGCATTCTCTGTTCCCTCACTCTAACAGTTCAGTGGGACAGATAGGCGACATGCCTGGAGAGATCAGGCGTAAAAGCGTCAGACTTTGTATCGGGTTAGCAGGTCTAAATTAAAAATTTAAAACACCCCCTACATGTGAATCTATGGCCGGAATATGTACGATATACCTGACATCCTGTCACCCAGTTTTCTACTCCATCATCAGATCCTCCTCCTCGATCCTCGATCATCATCCATCTAACACCTACTCATTGAGACCATTCTAATGAGCCCTAACACACTATTTCTGTTGTAAGTTGCTAAGGAGTTATATATCCCGCAGACTACTTGAAGCTGCAGGAAATAATTTGAAGTTACAGTACACCCAAATCAATCGCGCCATTGAAAGCTTCTAAGACCCTTTAATCGAGTAGGAAATGATTTGATGATCTTCAAACGCCTGAGCGGATCTTCATAAATTATAGCTAAGATCCACCTCGAATACATTAGCTTTCAAAGATAATAAACCACATCAAAATTGGTCCATTGGGGGGGAACTACGAGGGAACAGACAAACTAACAGATATACTCATTCACAGATAGGTACAAAGATACACAGATAAACACGTTAAACTTATAACACCCCTCTTTTTTTGTCGGAGGGCGGGGGTATCCTGTGTCCTTCTTCAGATGCAACAACTAAAAGACAACAACGGATAAAACAACAAACGAGTATTGCTAGTATTCATACATCTATCTATTAAAGTAAGAATGTATGCAGAGTCTAACTAGAGGAAGTCCGTTTCGCTTTCGCGTGAAACCTGTTAATTACACAGAAAATGGTAATGTCGGATGCCATTCGCCGTCCCCGACGCGCGTCTATTAGCTACGAGTATTTCTCGATCGCAGATGTTCACGCATCTGGTCAGACTGGTTGCGCGGGACTCCACAACACCTCTCACTCCTTGAAGTCGGTCAAGGACGCCTCAGCGAGATAATCCCGACGCGACGTCCCGGATTAATTACAAGTTTAACGTCAGAGTGTCGACGTGTGAATTATTGAGGAGAAGTTTGTATGACAGACTTGCTGGCTTTGGCGGGTTTACTATAATTAGGAAATCATGTTCATGTCGCAGTAAGATAGTAGAAGCCGTGATATAGCTATAAACCGGAATATAGTTTTACGGAAGCGGTTCATAGCTTCCGACTATGACTATGAAGACTTGCTACACTTGGACTCACAACGCTAAAAAGCAGACGACAGAGAGGGGATCTTATTGAGACATACAAAATCTTGAACAAGTTCTACAACATCCCCGATTTCGAGAATTTGTTTTTGAGAAAGAACAACCCTGGGCTAAGAGGACATGATATTAAATTACGGCATCAACTAGCATCGTCCAATCCCTATAAAACACTATCTAACAAACAGAGTGGTGGATATGGAATAAGTTGCCTAAAGAAATAGTGACGTCAAAGTCAAGTTAATGAATTTAAAAACAGATTAGACCGCCATAATATTGGAAACTCCAAGCACAGCAAGTGATATAGGCGCATAGCCTATTATAAAATAATAATAAAATAATATGAAGAATACTTTAATCAGTTTCAATTCACTAGATTAGTCTAGTCAGATAGTTATGACATATTATTACTAGATCATGCTCGTATTATACCCAGCTATATTCCTTGCAAGATAGCTATGAACCGCTTCCGTATATATTTAACTATATCACGCTATATCACGGCGCGGCGTCAACTATCCCAATGCGACATAAATACATATTATCTCCGAGAAAATTAATATTGATTAAGTACTACTACCTTTTACCCGCGGCTTCGCTCCTGCCATCTCTTAAAAATGATTCCCATACAAACTAACAATTTTGATTTTTCGTTTGGTTGTCAGGGAAAACCCTATTTATTTTTATTTTATACCTACATATTAGTTATTTGTTAAGACAAACTCTCAGGCATGTAGGTTTCCTCACGATGTTTTTTCCTTCACTGGTACAAAGTACACGTACAAAATTAATGAGCTATTGATATAAGTTGTGTCAATATAAACTAACACATATTCCCAGCCTAACCTTATCTAGACAAAATAAGGCAGAAACAGCTTATATCCCACCGTCAGTCTATCAGAGGCTACTATTTATGCCGGCAAATAATAGAGTTCCCACGGCATTTTTAGAAACCTACATACACGGATGAAGTCGCATCCACCCTTACAAGCCCCGAAAAGTAACGATATGCGTCCCAAAAATAAAATTGACGCAGGCATGTTTCGTAGCGATCCAGAGCACGTCTCGTTTTACGAGCAGGTTTAACCTTTAGTACATTTCAATAATTCATGCGGTCAGGGGTCGACGGCCTATCGTTTTGCGAACTGCGTCACTTGTATCGCTGCTGTTCTGAACACATCATATAGTACTAGCTGATGCCCGCGACTTACTTCGACCGCTAGGATTTAGTTATCAAAATCCCTCGGGAAATTTTTGATTTTCCGGGATAAAAAGCCTATGTCACTCTCCGGGTCCTGAACTGTGCCCAAAAAATCACGTCGATCTGTAGCTCTGTTGCGGCGTGTTGAAGGACAAACCAACTAACAAACAAACTTTCGCTTTTATAATATTAGTATGATTCATCATAATCTCAACCGGCAAACGTCCACCGCTGGATAACGGTCTCAAAAGTATCTCCACAGAACACGATCTTGTACTGCTTGTATAAAGCTACTCACTCGAGATGGTTCTTCCACCCAGTAGGAGGCCTTCTATTGCTGCGCTTCCAAAAACGTATAACATAAATCCTTCTTCTTCTTCTTGTCAACCGATCAACGTCCACGGCTGGACAAAGGTCACTTACATGGACTTCCACTGGTCTCGGTCTTGCGCCGCCTGAATCCAGCAGCTCCCTGCGACTCGTTTGACGTCATCGGTCCACCTAGTGGGGGGTCTGCCAACACTGCGCTTCCCGGTGCGGGGTCGCCACTCCAGCTCCTAGGGACCCCAACCATCAGCTCTTCGAACTATGTGCTCCACCCATTTCCACTAACATAAAATCTACTAATAAATAAATATGAAAGTGTATTGTACCCTGTACCAGAGCTATAGATCGACTTGATCGTGTGCATAGATGGGAATTAAGAGTGAAATAGGCTAGGTTCTCGCGGAATTTCTAATAACCTAACTCCACGTGGACGAAGTCGTGGGAAACAACTAGTAGCTCTAAATTTTATTAAAACTTTAGGTATTAAAGTTAATTTATTAATAACTGCAAGCGGAAACTAATGATGAGCAGTCTTAATTGAAATGTACGACAGCTATATTTAGATCACGTCAACTGCTTTAGGTAACCGCGCGAAAATGACATGGCGGTATGATTTTCCTTAAGTGTGCAAATTGAGGATTATTTAACATAATATATTACCAGCGGATGCGTCATTTGAATACATTATGTTAAACTTTAAGGCCTCGCAGAATACGAACTGCAACTATAAATAGACAACTATAAGCTATATGTATATGAACGATTTCGTGACACAAAATACCTACCATACTTACTGCAAAATTAACTGACTCGTTTTTCTACTAGCTTGAATCTGACTGCGAAAATAAGGTACAGACCGTTCACTATAACTTGTCCCTTGCCGTCAAGTTACTAGCAGTACAAGTGCCTTAGTTGGATGTCTACTTACGGTAGTAAATAATCTAAGTTTATGGACCAGACTAAAACAAGAAAAAAATTAAAAACTGTAGCCCGACTATGGAAATTTGGATATAGCATCAGTCATATTGATTTTATTCGTATAAAATGTATAGCCTACGAGTATGTCACCCGGGCCATAATAACCAACCTATTGACACCTCATTCAACCAAATTGGCTAAGTATTGCGCTCGCGGCGACTCATATTATGTAAAATATCTGGGTGGTTTTTTTTTTTGGTAAATCGTGTTTTTTGGAAATTATATATTAAAAAAAATAATAAATAAAAAAATAATAGTAAAATTCATAGGGCAAAATTTAATCGTCTTGGACTCGAACCGTGGTCTTCTGGTTTCGGGACCACCCGACTTAACGTTGAGCTATCGGAAATTTATAGATGATGGCGAAATTTACCTTCGTATTCTAATGATATTGTAAGGGGTTTTTCATTGCCTGAGAACACGGATAAAATGACCTTTTAGCTAGATCGATTTATCGCCCCCGAAACCCCCACATACTAAATTTTTCGATTTCGAGCCGTTTCAGAGATTCAGATTATATATATATTTACATATATACAAGAATTGCTCGTTTAAAGGTATTAGATAGATAGATAGAGACACACATACAAACATACACAGACTGCTGCTGCTAAATCATAATTCATAACCCTTCCATTTGGCTTTGCCGCAGTCAGAATAGAACACAGCTTCACGTTAATTGATACCGATACCGATATCGTTACGGACATCAGACATCCATTTATCGGATCGGACGATGTGGAAACACGCGAACCGTTACTTACAAAACCAAGCCACGATACATCATACAATAATAATTATGTACATATTATGCCAATTACTAACTAATTAATATTGATGATTCAAAAAGCTTTTCTAATTAGGCTTATGTTTTTCTAATTATGTTACGGTTCTTTTTTTAAATTAAGTAGGTATGTCGTCTTAATTTATTATAATGAATAAAGATCGTTAGCCTTAAGACGCTGATAGAGTTAAACTACAATTCGAGAAAAGGATGTCACGGCAGCGCCTTTGTATGCTCGACTTGACAGATACAATTATGAGACTATTAACAACTCCTCGCGACTTGTCTGCGTAGATTTAGGTTCCCTGTTTTTTCGGAAAAAATTTAGCCTATGTAACTCTCCAAGTTCTCGACTCGACCATGCAAAAAAATCACGTCGAGCCGTTCTCCGTGGCTTTTTTTTTAATATATAGACTAGCGCTTGACTGCAATCTCACCTGATGGTAAGTGAAGATGTAGCCTAAGATGGTGCGCGCTTGCCTAGAAGATGCTATTCACTCTTGATTTAAAGGTACCCAAGTTATAGTCAGTTGGAAAAACGGAAGCCGGAAGGGCATTCCAAATTTTAGCGGTGCGTATTAGGAACGAGGAAGCAAAGCGCTTAGTGCGGGATCGTGGAATTTCGACCACGTAGCGGTGCAGATACGAGCGATGCCTTGCGGTTCGATGGTAGAAGGGTGATGGAGGAACTAGTTCAAATAGATAATAAAAATTTAAAATATATATAGGCATGTAATGTATATACATAGCGAGTGTAAGCGCCCTACACATATACGGAGGTTTTATAAAAAATTACTCACTAACAGTAAAACGTTTTTTTCGTAGTTATTAAAGATAAATGGGTACAATAATAACAATGTTATGTAGTGAATAGTGATGTATTTATTTTATATAGAAGAGATCGCGATCAAACACCATCGTCTGCACTCTGCGCATAGTAATAGCCATCACACATGGCCATATAAAATGATGATAATGATAATTCACTTAATCATTTTCCACTCCACTTGCTCGGCTGCGTCCTTGCCCCACGCGGGTGACTGTCCGTCAGTCCGAGTGAGTCAGCTTCCCACGCGAGCTTAGTACTTAGTACTACCAAACATGTAGATAAGATCGTTAGCGTGCCTCTGTTAATTTGGACAGGACATCCACGATTATACGGATTTATACGTCAATCGTATAATAAATTAAGATAAGTGAATACTTCAGTAGATTCTAAGGACCTCCATGATACAGTGGTTAGTGGTAGTGGTTCTATTACTGACAGGGGCAGTTTTGGAATTTTTAGGAGCAATGTGAAATTGCAGGAGGTTCTCCATGATGCAGTGGTAAGCGCTACGGTCTAATAGAGTGGGTGGTCCCAGATTCTAAAAATAATAAAAAAACAAAAATATTTTCGCTTTTGTAATTTTTAAGGTTCCGTACCCAAAGGGTGCCAACGGGACCCTATTACTAAGCCTCCGCTGTCCGTCCGTCCGTCCGTCTGTCAGCGGGCTGTATCCATTGAATTATTATGTAGGTACTAAAGCACGCTGTATCTCGTAAACCGTAATAGATAGACAGTTGAAATTTTCACATATTGTGTATTTCTATTGCCGCTATAACAACAAATAATAAAAATAAAATTAAATTAAAAAATAAAGGGGGCTCCCATACATGGAAAAGGAGTCGAAATAGAATTTTATTTTTTTTACCCTGGCATGTGGGGTGTTATTGTCTAGATCTCATTAATTGGAGTTCAAATAATATATTTTTTTTATTTTTTAGCTACAAAAATGAATAAATGGGGGGCCGTCGCCGTAAAGTTGTCGGTTTTAGACCAATTTTGTTAGGGGGTCTATCTCAAAAACTAAACTAGTTAGGAATTTGAAATTTTGGTATATTATGTACTATATAGTGTATTTAAACAACAAATACTGAACGATTTATAATGCGGTTTGTAAGCTGTGACCACAACAAACGAGCATTTTTTCCCCATATGCTAATTTAGTACTTTGTAAGATATCTAAATATATATCTAGTTTTAAAAAAATGATTTGGTTATATGTACGGAACCCTAAAAGAGCGAGGCCTGACTCGCACTTGGCCGATTTTTTTACTTTCCTTTACAATTAATAAAATACATAGTTATTTATATTAAAAATAAATTTATTCTACAATAAAAACTAAATAAAATCTAAAATCCCATCGAAGTCACTGCAGTGTGACATGGTACCCAAGATGCTGGCAGCATTATCCCTTTGGATAGCCAACCTAATTCTTTAATTTCTGAATTGTTCCTGTCAATAACTGACAGGAGGAATTTAGGAATTTTTAGAAGCAATGTGGAATTGCAGTAGGTTACGATCGTGGCCATAAAGTTATTTAATTAACTTATCAGTAAAGACGTGCTGGCATGTGATATAGCATTCAAATACGATGTTGCGTAGGAATAGTATTAATTAAAAAACTTTTAAGCTGTTCCAAGCTTCTTAACCTATTCAGTTAGTCCGCTTCCAAATTACGACTGCCAGACATGGTGAACCGCATTCAAGGGCGTAGTACTAAGAAATTGGCAGATCGGGGACTTAGATATAACTTTACAAATAACTGTTTTGTAATTATTTCAATCTTCTTAAATGAGGACAATGAATTTCTAGAGTGAAATATTATTACTCGAAATAATTATGTCAATGACAAAATATACTAGTTATAGCCAATACAAAATATAAATGGTAGGTGGTTCAGTGCAAAGTACTAGAAGTTTTTACCACAATTCATTCACGTCTTTGCATTATCAATCTGATAAAAAAAGGTGACGCTAATTTACTATGTGTTCAAATTAACTGTATCATTCATAATTGGGTATTTGACTGTAGTCATAATGTTGATATTCATTATTTATAATCGAAAACGTAACTTGTAAGAATAGAATTTGTAAAAACAGAAAATAAATCGGTCCAAAAACAAATAAGTTATAGAGCTTTAAAGTTTCCTGTTAGACAGAGAGAGCGCTATTGAACTGTGATGTCACAATTCAGCAGCTCCATAGAAAATTGCGTTTTAGAAAGAGACAGATACAGTCACAGTAAAACAGCTTATAATTCCGAGACTATTAAAGATATTTAAAAAAGAGAAATTGCATTGTGTTATAATATTTAAAAACGTTATTTTAAATAAATAAAAAATAATACTCAATTATAGCCCCAAATAATTATTAAAATCTATTCCATAAAAGCCGAAAATTCGCGGTCGGTAACATTACAATTTCCATTATAATTACCCCTTCAATAAATTACATAAGACCGGTATGATAATAACGTAACACAACATTCAGACGATTAATCAAAACGCAAAAAAAAACGCATTCAAAAGCAAACAGTGCTAAAACCGCGAGCTAAAACTCGTGTTAACAAATAACTCCGACTAATATCCTTCAGAAATGCAAGGAAGCGCAAATGACAAATTGTAGCTTTGGATGAACAAGCGCGTAACTTAGGGTTGCCGACGCCTACATCTCACATTTCTGTAAGGCGATGGATATTTCGCAAATCTTTAACAAATAAAGATGTTTTGAAAGTTTCCCAAAAAAAATTTTGCAAAACATTCGGCGTTTAAAGTTTACTTGTCGATCATCGAATAGGCTACGAGAGAAATTTCCTTACTTTCCTCGTGATTTTCTCCTTCCTATAGCTTTATATTATCCTTTCAAAATCCAATGTCACGATTCGGTAGGTACCTGATTAAAATCAGGAAAGGAAACTTTCTTCATCATCATCATCAAAGCGCTACAGCCCTGGTTAGGCCTTGGCTTGGTCAAGCAAATTTCTCCATCGGAGGCGATCATTAGCGGCCGTACTCCGTACCTCACTCACTCCGTACACTACAATACTCCGTACTCCCAAAACTCTCATGTCCTTTTCCACTCCGTCAATCCACCGGCCTCTAGGTCTTCCTCTGCCTCTACGGCCCTCTGGTTTACAATCAAGCAACTTTTTCGGGGCTCTTGAATCGTCCATGCGTTCCACATGTCCTGTCCATCGCATTCGTGACAATTTAATGATTTTGACGACATTCGGTTCTTTAAATAGAAACTTTCTTGGAAGGTGAAAGTCAGGAGCTTCAGGAAACTCTAAATGTATTCGGTCAATATTTGTTGGAAGAAAGTTTTATTTTGCTGACAGCTTTTCAAACCGAAGACTCCAGTCCTGGATATAGGTTCTATAAGAATATTTACACTCCACTTATGCCGTTGGTGACCCAATGGTATCCTATAATTTGTTTGCTGACGGCCATCTGACGGCAGTTCACCCAGTGGAGTCCATGAACTTGGTCGCCAGTCTAGAACATTGAGCCTCCACCTTACTGTCCTAAGTATGTCATGCTCCCTTTAAATACTTATGTGGTGGTGTCGTGTGATGCGGGTTGTGACGTTCCCTCAAATATGGTTGAGCGAAGCAACGGCTGGGTCATGCGTCATGCTCGTGAACGGGTACCACCGGCGGCAATGGGGCGGGGCTACTTTCTGTCAGCCCATCTTAACATTTATTTAATTATTGTAAGTATGCATTTTTGGAACTTCCCCTCATTGTGGAAACATTGCCCACATAGCATAGTACCTATTGTAAAACTGTATTGAAATAGAGCAAACGCCGAGTTTCTTGCTGGTTCTCCTCGGTAGGAAAGGCATTCCAAGACAGTGGTAGATTCATTTGACGATTCGAAAGCACGTGTAAAAGTTTATTTGAATAAAAAATATTTCTATTCTATTCTATTCTTGCATGCCTCAAACGTGGCTTAACGGAACAATTTGAGCAATCGATAAGTGCTGTAAAGTAGTTTGAGCTTCGTTTAGGCTATAAATATAATTTGTGCACAACCCTAATCCACGGCACTGCACATTTGCAAGATCGACATAATACATTGTAGCTCTTACCTCCAAGATGATAAGAAGCATCATTTAACGTAATACAGCAAAAAAATAAACATGACCGACATGTCAGGGTTGATGAATGATGCAATAACAATTGCAACAAAATTGCACTACTAGTATAGGGTTCGAATGCCATTGCTCGCGTTTTTATAATGTTGAGCTTCGGGGGATGATGAACATTAACAAGGCAGGTAAGTAGGTAGGGAACCATATAGATACCCACAGCTGGAGATAGGTCTGTCGCAGGGACTTGCACTCGCCCACTATACAAATCGGAATAAGAGCTTTCCCAATTTGGTGAATATTCCCAATATTCCCAATTTGGATCTAATATTTTTTATTTTTTTAAATTTTATATCATACTGACTAATATTATAAATGCGAAAGTGTGTTTGTTTGTTGGTTTATCCTTTAATCACGCTGTACCAGAGCTACGGATTTTGTCTCCGCAGCAAGCGGAATAAATATTATGTAACTCTCGAGTCTCGATCAGAGAGGTATGCTAATCGAGAGCTGCGCCGCTTACTGGATTCAGACATTTCAGATATTCCTTTTCCATTTTTTTTTTATTCGATGACAAGATCTCACCTGATGGTAAGTGACGATGCAGTGTAAGATGGTAGCGGGCTAACTTGGAAGGGGTACGGCAGTGAACATTCAACCCATACCCCTAATCGGTTTCTACACGCTATCGTGCCGGAACACTAAATCACTCGGCGGCACGTCTTTGACGGGAGTGTGGTAACTAGCCACGCCAACCAAAGCCTCCCACCAGACCAGAGGTGCGATTGTCTAAAAATTGCCGATCAAAATCTTATTCATTTCATGGCATTAGCGTCAAAGTAAAATATTGCTTGACTGTCTGTACCTATTGATTTAAAGTCACAAGTTATGGAGCGTATCGTACATATCTAAAGGTATGAGAATGCATACACGAAATTGAGCTCTATTATTATTTTATATATATATATATTTTATCTATTATATATAATTTATTTTACTTTGACGCTAATGCCATGAAATGAATAAGATTTTGATCGGCAAGTTTAAGACAATCGGGGGGCAGACCAGAGACAATTCAGAAATAATAAATTCCCAAATTGACCCCGCCGGGAATCAAACCCAAGGCCTTCCAGTTATAAGACCACACCACGCTCACCACTGCGCCAGGGAGGTCGTCAAAATTTTCGTAGTCGGGCTTCGACCATTTAAAGTAGGACTTAACCGTAACGCAGATTTAGTACTAAATAAATTCTGCTACTTTCCGCGGGAGGTGAGGTAGGTAAATAGTAAATACGTACACCACACATTTACTCACTCACTACGTCTCCATGAGCGCACACTTACAGAAAATGAGCACACAAGCAAATAATTACACGTACATGTACTTCGGTACATCAAACGAGTCGCAGGGAGCCGCTGGATTCAAGCGGCGCAAGACCGAAGCCTGTGAAGTCCATGCAGGAGACCTTTGTCCAGCAGTGGACGTCTATAGGTTGATAAAGAAGAAGATGAAGAAGAAGTACTTCGGTAGAGGGGAATGCGTGCGCTTGGCAAGTCCTTCTCTCTTTCGTCCAAGTAGTCGGGTTATACATTTTAAAATGTTATTATAAAGGGAGTCGTCAGTTGAGCAAAGCAGTGCCTCATAGGGGCGCGGGCGAAGGCGCAGCGCGCAAACGGCGCAGGCGCGCAAAAACGCGGTTCAGCGACCGCCGCCCGCCCTTGAACCGCGGACACGTGCCGTGGAAATGGACACTCGCCCGCTCACTATTTATTACTTTACTAGCTGATGCCCGCGACTTCGTACGCGTGGATTAAGGTTTTTAATTCCCGCGGGAACTCTGTAATTTTCCGGGATTAAAAGTAGTTATGTTAATCCTGGGATGGAATTTTGAATGGAGATAAGCTCATAAGCTATCTCCATTTTTCAACCAAATCGGTTCATTCATTCGTTGTGGCGTAAAAAAGTAACAAACATCCATCCATCTATCCATTCATCCATCCATACATCCATCCATCCATCCATCCATCCATTCATCCTTACAAACTTTCACAATTATAATATTACTAGGAAGTAGGACTTACAAAGACAATAATGTCCTCCCGATCGAATACCGCAACAGCGACTTGCCGACGGCGGCAATTTCCACAGAAATTAGCCATGTGCGCGGGAGATATTATAGTGCACAAGTCAATGCGCAAGCACAGGTGCACTCTCTGTTCCTTCACTCCCATAGTCCGATGAGAGGCACGGGTGTGACACGCCGCTAACTATAGAAACTACATAGAAAACTCAATAGGTAATTTTTTTTGGCCCGAAACGGGAATGAAATCCGGGACCTCGTTAATCACAGCCGAACTATAGGTATAAGCCATATGAAGTGACTATTTAAATGCTAAACATTATTGGCTGCATGTCTAGGGAGTTCTGCATATTCTTGACCAGCGTAGTGGACTATGAACTATAAGCCCCTTTGATTAGAGTCAAAAAACCAATTACAGGTTTTTTAGGGTTCCGTACCCAAAGGGTACCAACGGGACCCTATTACTAAGCCTACGCTGTCCGTCCGTCCGTCCGTCTGTCAGCGGGCTGTATCTCGTAAACCGTAATAGATAGACAGATGAAATTTTCACATATTATGTATTTCTATTGCCGCTATAACAACAAATAATAAAAATTAAATTAAATTAAAATATTTTTTTAACGGAACCCTAAAAGAGCGAGGCCCGACTCGCACTTGGCCGATTTTTTTTTTAAGTATCCATGTTTAATTTTGAGTAATATTCTTCCCTCCCCTCCAAATAAAATATGTAAGCTGAAAACTTGTGTTAGGACTGGCTACGACAGTAGTGCAACGTTGAAATTTCCGTTTTCAGATCGCACCTTTAACTGTTTGGCTTTAAAAATACTCGTCTGAACAAAGTTTGTTCTGCTGACCAAATTTCAGTCACGCCTGCCGATCCTTAAAGTTGAAGAGGCTAAAATAGTAACTAAATCTTTGAGACGGTGTAAGTTTGAAACAAAATATTTTTAGAGAATTCTTAGCGAATTCGCTGAACAGAACTCGATCGAAATTCACGTAGCGTGGACGGGCTTACGAGCTTCAGACGTTCTCTAATGCCCGTTTTCATCAACTATACCTAAATTATCTTCTAAGTAGGTATGTATGGAGCTCAAAACAAATCTTTGTTAGGTAGGTACACTAGAAAAAGTAATAATAAATAGTAATAATATATAAAAAATCTTTAAAAAAAACCGAATACCAACGCCACTACAAAGTATGTATAAAATAATTTTAGTTTGTACACGTATGTTGAAGTCGGGCTAGCGTCGCGCAGCGGTTTCATCGTTTCTATTTACAGTTTAGACCCGCCCAACTTCAACATACGTGTACAGACTAAAATTATTTTATACTGTTAGTGTAGTTTTATACTATTTATTTTTTATATTAGTGGAGTTTGAACTTTAATTTATATAAAAATTCCTGATCGCGAGCGATTTGCTCTTAATAAATGAGGAGTTCCGTCTTCCATCACCGAAGATATTCGTCACTTCACCTTTAAACGAGTCTAACCTGACAGTATGTCCTTTCAGACATAAAAAAATATTGAAATCGGTTCAGATTTGATGGAGTTATGGAGTGACATCGCCAAAAAAAAACGAATTTAGAAACTCCTCCTTTTTTTTAAGTTAGTTAAAAATTGAACAGTTAGTTAGTTGTCTTGAACAGAATTAAATGAATATAGGTACCAAAAGAGGTCTCAGACAAGAATTCAGCTCGGTTACCGATAGTAGTCCGATGAGCGGTATGTTATGGCAGGCTAAATGTTTAGTCATTTATGATCTAGACCAAAGCGGGTATCGAACCCGGAACCGCTCGCCTCGCCGCTAAATATTTCGAAAGTGAACACTGTAGTTTTTATTCGAATTCTCTTGTCGCAACGAGTTATCAAAAATAGGTGGACGTGGAATAATGCTACACTTTGGTCGTTGTTTGCCTTTCAGTGAAAATGGTTTGACTAAATATCATTCTAGATTTTACAGCGGTGATAGCTTAGAGGTTAAGACTTCAGCCTCCTTTTCAGGTGATCCGGGGTTCGAATCCCACCTTTAACTACTAGGAGTTGTGTGCTTGCAAATAAGTTTTATCTACTCCAGCTTCGAAAAGTTCCAATTTCGAGTTTGACAGCTGAATCGAAATGAACCCTCTTTCGGTTTTGCTTCTCATTTCGATGCAGCTCGTTGTATGGGAGCTGAATCGAAATGGTTATCTTCTTAAAATAGGATACCTAAAGCTAAGGCTCTGAGTTCTGGCACTTTTGTACCGTTCATATGACAGAGGCGCCACAGGCGGCTGGTGGCGGCTTACGGAGTTACTTTTTGTTGACAGAGGCGCCACAGGCAGCTGGTGGCGGCTTACGGAGTTACTTTTTGTTACTTTATTGAGCCTACGCTACGGCGTATTTTGTTAATGATTTTACTTCCTTGTCGTAGATAAAATCTTGTATGCAACTGAACGTAATTAGTCATTTTAATTCTCGTACTATCCTATTTTGATACTCGGCAAGCCTCGTATCAAAAAACAGCACTCGAATTAAAATGACCCTCATTACGATGCAGTTGCATAAATAGCTATTATACTACACCTGCTCGGAAAGTACCTTCTGATTTGCGTCATATCGGAAAAGAGCGAGAAAGAAAATACGTCTTTACGTGGAGGCAAATCTGCGGGCTGAAAAAACGTATGAAATTTCATTACTTACGTGCTTTAACGGGCTGAAAAGTTGTATGAAAATCCATTACTTAAGTGTTTTTTTTTAATTTTTGATAAAATCAGTTCAGTAATACCAATAGTTATAAATGATAAAAAAATAGAAATCTGTTTCAACAAATAAGACACATTATTTTCATAGTAAGTACCTAATAAATTAAATAATGAACTAAAAATGTAAAAAATAGAAACTAAATGATAAATAATAATAATCTATTTAATTAATTATAATGATTTTCATATCAGATCATCATAATATTATCCTCTACAACATGGTTGCTTAGTATCGCTTCTAATAGTTTTATAGCCGCCAGTTGTACCCTTATGTTATTTATTTTGTATATTAGTGTATTTATTTCATTTTCATTTCAATTTTTAATAAATATAATTAAATATAGAAGAATATATTAAAGACGATTTTGTTTTATAAGTAGGTATACGCGGTAACAGATTCTATCAGGTACATACTTATTCTATGAAAAAAAACTTACGGCTGAATAGGTCATGGATCTTTGGATCTTTGCCTGTCCTCAAGAGGGCGAATGAAAAACAACAACCTTTTTGTTGTTTTTTATTTTGTTCGCGCTATTTTTTTGTGTACCAAAAAATTATTTTCAAAAAATCGGCCAAGTGCGAGTCGGGCCTCGCTCTTTTAGGGTTCCGTTAAAAAAAATTAAATTAAAACATTTCCATGTACCCATGAAATATTTTAATTTATTTTTTTTAATTAAATTTAATTTTTATTATTTGTTGTTATAGCGGCAATAGAAATACATAATATTTGAAAATTTCATCTGTCTAACTATTACGGTTTACGAGATACAGCCCGCTGACAGACGGACGGACGGACGGACGGACGGACGGACGGACGGACGGACAGCGTAGGCTTAGTAATAGGGTCCCGTTGGTACCCTTTGGGTACGGAACCCTAAAAAACAAGTTGTTGCTGGCCGCTTGCATTTTCTTTGCATTTAAAAAAATTAAAAAATTCTTTCTTTTGTTTTATTTTTATATTGAACTTATAAAATTACTTAAAATTCAAAATGTCTAGTAGTGACAGTGAAGTTATTTTGATGACGCCGCCAGAATTAAAAATATGTGCTGAAGCAGCGATTGCAAATCTTTTGTCCGAAAAATCCAAAAATAGATAGATAAAAATTAAAAGATAAAAGATAGATACAAGATTACGAAGATTTTGTACAATGGAAAAACGAGAAAAATGCACCGTCTTTTTCTGAAAATGTTTACTCTCTCTAACAATTATCTACTCATCTATCTACGAATCCGGCAACGTCACCAGTGGCAACTAGACAAGCAGTTGACCTTTGGAACCACAGCCTTCCACAAGCGCTGCGCCACCAGCACAGGCATTTATCTCGTCAGCTGTTTTGTCTCAAACGTCTAAAACCATTAATTTGTCGAACAAAAACATCACCCTGAGTTTTAATAACTGTACGAATTTCAATATATTATACTTTAATTAAAAAATGTCTGTTATTTTCCTCGTAGGTGTAGTATAAAGCCCTATGTATCACTCGGGAGAAAGTGCGATTCCTAACTCGGGTGTAATCGGTCACTTTCACCCCTCGTTGAACAATGTACTATTAAGGGTGAAGGAAAACATCGTTAGGAAACTTACTTCGCGGGTGCGAACCGCGCCGTAGAAACTCAGTCTAAAAGTACAATCTAACTTATACATACAATGTACGTACACACAAGCACGCACGCACGCACGCACACATGCACGCACGCAGGCACACACACACACACACACACGCACGCGCACGCGCACGCGCACGCGCACGCGCACGCGCACGCGCACGCGCACGCGCACGCGCACGCGCACGCGCACGCGCACGCGCACGCGCACGCGCACGCGCACGCGCACGCGCACGCGCACGCGCACGCGCACGCGCACGCGCACGCGCACGCGCACGCGCACGCGCACGCGCACGCGCACGCGCACGCGCACGCGCACGCGCACGCGCACGCGCACGCACACGCACACGCACACGCACACGCACACGCACACACACACACACACACACACACACACACACACACACACACACACACACACACACACACACACACACACACACACACACACACACACACACACACACACACACACACACACACACACACACACACACACACACACACACACACACACACACACACACACACACACACACACACACACACACACACACACACACACACACACACACACACACACACACACACACACACACACACACACACACACACACACACACACACACACACACACACACACACACACACACACACACACACACACACACACACACACACACACACACACACACACACACACACACACACACACACACACACACACACACACACACACACACTACCTTTTTTTATTTATCTTTGTTTCATCTAAATATACTTACTCGTAGATTTAGTTATGAAGATAGTTTTTCAAAACTAAATCTACACAAACTCGTGGGCATGAGCCATTCATTTATATAAAAGTTTCGTGTAAATTGGTTGGTAATCTCATCACATACTAGTAATACTAGTACAGACACCACATAGTTTTGCCTTGAACCCAAACAGTTCAAGTTGGTAAGAGATTATGTGAATGACACGTGGCCAAGAAGCCTTAGTAGTTTTACTTTTCCAGACGATAGATATCTCATTAAACGAGTTCATAGACCCCACAGAAAAACCTAGTTAACGTCTTGACATAAATTTGACTACCACGAAATATACAAATTTGTGAAAAAGTTCACTTCGGTGTAATAATACTTGCGTTTGAGGAAAATATATTATACAGATCTGGCTGAGATCTAGAGATCGTACTCTGGCTCTGCTCAAGACTCAAGACAGAGTAATAACTTAATAAATTTTGAAAAGAGCAACTGCTGAGTTTCTTGCCGGCTCTTCTCAGCAGAATCCGCTTTCCGAACCGGTGGTGGTAGAGTCATGACTTGTCATAAGAGCCACAGGTTGGCCTACGTGAAATAAATAATTTTGAATTTTTTGAAATTTTTTTCATAAAAAATTCTTTTTAAAATACAGAGTGCAAACTCCCGCGTCACTACAAAGTAAATAATTTATTGTTGATATTTTAAAAACCGCTCGACCGATTTCGATAAAACTTATATGAGACCACTTGGAAAGTACATCCTTTAAAACTAAAAAAGAAGTTTCTAAATCGGTTCAGGCGTCTTCGAGTAATCGGTGAACATATTATATTTAAAAAAAATCCGACGAATTAAGTGAAGACTCTAACAACGGTTTACGAAATACCAAATAAAGCACACGATTGCACCAAAAAAGAAATTGCATTTAATCGAATATCACTAGGCTCTAGCTGGGCTAAGCAAATACTTTTGGCAATGATTCAGCCAAGATTGATCAATGCGTCAAAATTATTTTTGGCCAGTATAAAAATATCCAACACACGATATTTTTAGGCAGCTATAAGTAAAGGTTTGCCAACATTTCCTGTGGTGCAGCAAACAGTTAAAGAAAACTGCGGCCAGGTCATTGACTGTTATATCAGTTGGATGGCAGTCAGTTATCAACGCTACATTTACTTTGGCTAATTTTAAAAGCTTTTTAAACGGACATGAAACCTTTTCCGCGATTCGATTAGAAGGGTTTAAAGACCTCATACCCAAACAAGAAAGAAAGAAAGAAAAAAATGTTCATTAAGAAGCTACGCTGTCACTTCACCTTAAGGTGGATTAGCATGCTTCCACAACTTCGGTGTTTTTACACCCCGAGCAGCAGAATCGACGAGATAATATTAAGTGTCATATTTGGAACAAGCCCACCACCTCCCATGGCCCCTCCAACTTCGCGGTTATATGGGCCGAAACACTGGGAGGGCGCCCGGTAAGTACTTGCTCTTGGCGTGTTTCCCGGTGCGCCTTCTTGACTCCCTACAAGTTCTTTTTTCTCTCATCCTCATAATATTTGGAACAAACCGAATAAGGATCCTCTTTTTCTTCTTTGTCAACCGATAGACGTCCACTGCTGGACAAAGGTTTCTTGCATGTACTTCCACAGGTCTCGGTCTTGCGCCGTCTAATCCAGCGGTTCCCTGCAACTTGTTTGATGTCGTCAGTCCACCTAGTGGGGGTTCTGCCAACACTGCGCTTCCCGGTGCGGAGTCGCCATTCCAGCACCTTGGGGCCCCACGGCCATCAGCTCATGGAACTATGTGCCCCGCCCCTTCAGTTTCGCGACTTGCTGAGCTATGTCGGTGACTTTGGTTCTCCTACGGATCTCCTCATTACTGATTTGATCTCGCAGGGATACTCCGAGCATACCTCTCGCGATCGCGCTCTATAGGGCGGCTATAAGGATCTATATCAGGGCTATAAGGATCCTCAGCTCAGCATAATAGTATGCTTTTATGTTTTGCTTAGCTGAGGACCTTTATTAGAAAAGCCCAAGACCGGACAGAATGGAATATTAGTAGTAAGTGGGAACTATAGTTACCAACGCCACGATGGCACTTAAATACATAATATGGACACGATCTTCAGTAATGAAGTGTGCGACTTAGAAAAAGAATAGAATGAGTTTTAGCCCAGGAACAAATCTAGCGGAATTTATCGAGTGGGAAAACGCAGGAATTTTCTTTCACGTTTTGTTCTTTCCTGTGCTAATTCCGCACGAGTTTTCCGCTAGATTTGCCCGTGTCCTTAAACAGTTTTAGATTTAGTGTCAATTCAAAGGCGTTTATTTATAGCGTAATCTCAACACTAAGAAAGTCAAGTAAGGTTACCCCAAACCGCAAACTCAAGGAAAGCTGTGGGCAAAAAGCAGTAATGTAATACCAGACCCTATAGAGCAAAAGTGACGTAACTCACATACTTTCAAAATATAGCAAACTAGCTTTTGCCTGCGACTTCTTCCTTGTGGAACCTAACTGGTTTTTAATAATCCCGCGAAAAGAACCCTTTCCTTTTATGGGTTAAATTAGCTGATATCACTCTCTAAGTCCTCAACTATACCCATTCAAAATATCACATCAATCCTTTGGCTACTGCGTGATCGAAAAACAAATAAAGAAACAAACAACTATAGTATTTAACGGTTTTCGTAATATTTTTTTTTTTTCAAATGAAGGGATACTTCTTATCTTTTCATAATTAATTCTTCCAACAATTATTTGTACTTATTAAATTATAAAGAAAAAAGAACGAAAGAAAATCTATATATCTATATATCATTTTAATTTAAATAAGATTAACGTACGAAATGTTTTATTGAAGACGTTTTACCTGAAAATAAAACGTGTATTAAACATACTTACCTTATTCGAAGCCTAATAATATTATGAGATATGCCATCGCTTCCGTTTCCTTTTTCTGTCCCTTTTCTTTGCTGTATACCTGTCTCTTTCTATTTCCGTCCCCACCACCAGCAGTGAGCGCCATGATTGTGGGCGCACAATTTCTCGTCATTAAGTCGAATAACACCAGGCAGAATTAAAATTTATTAGGCTTCGAATAAGGTAAGTATGTTTAATACACGTTTTATTTTCAGGTAAAACGTCTTCATTAAACAACTTGACCGTTATTCGAAGCCTAATAATATTATGAGACGTGTTTGTTATCGCCTGGTGGTGGTGAACGGCGTCAATGTGACTAAGAAACTGTTAGGGACACATCGACACGATAAACATCAGATTGTGTTTGTAAAATTTATATTTAAAACAAAGATGCAATCGAGTATGAAATTTATTAACAAACAAGTATGAAGTACAATAATCCTCAAAATTATCATTATCATGAAAAATGAATGAATGAAAAATTATCATGAATAGCAAAACACAAATAAAAAGTTAATCAACTGCACTAAATAGTTGTGTGACTTTGCTAGTGTTCTTGTTGGAACCTAAAACTTGGCGGCAATAGAAACGTCTAAAGGTTTTTTCAGACCTCCAATTGCCTCTTGTGAGAATTTCGTCAAGAGGCGCATTTTCTACCCAACTTTTCGAGGCAACCGCGGCTCTAAAACTACCAGCCGATGCTTCGACTCCAGATTCTTTCAACATATTTTTAACCCAGCTAGCAATTACACATTTTGAAGCCGGTTTTGGCTGACCACATGTAGAAACAAACAAATTTTCGCACTTTGCATCTTGGCGTCTTTGTTGGCCCACTTCAATCAATCGCTTGATCCAATGTACTGGGCTTAGACTTTTATTACATGGATTATTTTTCAATTTCAATCCTGACTGGCGGTAATCAATTGAGTCAGTTTTTGAACCGAAGGCAGGTACTAAGACTATACAATCATCGGCTACAATACAATTACATGAGTTTGTACGCAAAAGTGTCAAATCATGTACTCTCCGACCAGAGCATAACAGAAGAATTGATGCTGTATATTTAGATATTTCATACAAATTACTAGTATCTGGAATCGCTCGAGCTAAGCAATTTATGACTAAATCAACGTCCCATATTGGTGGTTTCAAAATTTTAGGTCTTGCTGCAGCAATAGCTTTTAAAATTCGCTTGACGAGAGGATGGTTACTAAGTGGCTCCGTAGCTTCTAAATTACTTAGAGTAGACACTACAGATTTATAACATAGTATAGTATTATAAGACAAGCCTTCTTTGATATGTAAGTCTGCTAAAAACCTCGCCAAATCAGAACCACTAGGTTTATTTTCAGGGATATTATTCAAACACGCCCATGAAAGCCAACGCGACCAAGCAGGCTTATAAGATCTAACGGTGGAAGGTCGCCAACTGGACATAAGTAGGTTCCTTTGTTGATCTGTCCAGTTATTTAGTACTTCATTCCTCCCCCACATTTCCACACTTCGAGTGTCATTTCCGATATCTTGTGGGGAGCTAGACCGGTTGATATGTCTATCAATACCCGTGGAAGATTGTGGATTGTCCAGGGCGGTGCTGTCGCTCGGTTCTTTAGATCCGGTCGCCAAAACACTTGTTCCCATCTTGGTGCCACTATCAAATACGTTCCACGACATTGGTTCAGATGTTGCAGAATTTTCGGCATCAAAAAGGGGGGAGGAAATACCCACGCCAAGGGATAATTCCATACACGAGACAGAGCGTCGTGAAAGTCTGCTTGAGTATCTTGGCAATCCAGTGAACAATATCTGGGGACTACGCGCGCTATTTTTGAAGCAAACAGATCTATGACAGGAACTCCCCACTTGGAAAATATTGGAATCGTGGCTTGCGGTAGTAGGTGCCATTCTGGGGCAACTCGAAGCCTCGACAGTCGATCTGCTTCCACATTGTAATTGCCCGGAATATGATGCACAGTTAAATTGACATGGAGAAGGTCGACTAAACTCATGATCTTGTATGTCAGGTCCAGAAGAGCTTGAGATTTGGTACCACCCTCGTTCCGAAGATATGATACGGCAGTCTTGTTGTCGCACTGAAGGTGTATCGTTGCATATTGTGGGTTCGGACTTTGTTCTTCTAAGGCTCTGAGGATAGCAAGAAGCTCTTTGTGGTTGCAGTGCAACTTCCTCTCTATACTTGACCATACTCCGGATAAGACCGTATTGTTTATACGTGCTCCCCAAGCTTGATTTGATGCGTCCGTTACAATATAGTGTGTCGGGTATGGTGCATGTATCATTGACCAATCTGTGTGGTGAGTCTGCCACCATTTCAGTTCGTCTATTACAGACTCGGGCAGCGACAGGGCTTGATAAGGATCCTCTTTCAAATTGTTTAAACACAATCTTTGGAGATGACGATAATTCAGTCTGCCCCGTGGTATAACGAAACTCGCAAAATTCAGAAAGTCGATTAAGCTCTGTAGTTGTTTTACGGCTGCTGCTTTTGTTATTAAAATTTTTGTGACTAACATTCTTAATTTCGCGTATTTCTTCGCTGGTAGCGACTTGCGATTCAACCAGGGGTCCCATAATATGCAGAGATATTCTACGGTTTGACATGGGGCAAGGGTTGATTTCTCGTAGTTCACCTTCCATCCTAGAAACTTCAATAGATTCAGTGCGGTTTGTGTCTGAATTTCCAAGTTGTCGGCATTTTGATTGGCCAATAAAAAGTCGTCGAGGTAAACTAAGATCCTCATACCCTGTTTTCGAAGTAACTGTGCAATCCAGTTGCTTACTGACGCGAAAGCTTTGGGCGCTGAACTTAGCCCGAAGGGCAGACAGTTCATTTGGAGCAGGTCTCCTTTGTATAACAGGCGTAAAAAGCGTCTGTGTGAGTGGGATATCGGCACATGAAAATATGCTTGAGACAAATCGATTTTTGTTAGATAATCCTGTGGTTGTAAGAAATCGGGAATTTTGTGATTGTTTATCAACCTGAACGGAGGTGAATGGACATAATAATTGAGCTCCTTGAGGTTGAAAATAGGTCTCATGGTTCCGTCTGTCTTCGGGACCAGAAACATTGATGAAACGAAACGAGATATTGGAACTGTTGACAACACGCCTTCCGTTGACATCTTTTCTATTGCAAGCGTCATTTCGTTTGAAACTGGAGTTTCCAGCTGACTCTGGGCGAGAATGGGTACGTGTAGTGGAGGTTTTTCCAAAAATGGTATACGGTATCCGGAAATAACCTTGAGGATATAACCTGGAGCTCCGATTACCTTCCACCTCCGATAGTAGTATACCAGCTGACCGGCTACGAAGTGACTCGGCGAGTCAGTATCTTCGAGTTCTGCCTCTCCTATCCCGGTGGGATGAGGGAGAGCTTCTGCGTGTATGGTCGTAGGTCTCCTTATCTGTGCGACTTGTGGCTGCTTTACCTCCTCTACCACGAAAGGACTTGGAGTTGTTGTAATGCGCTCCAGAGTTGTTGAACTTATTATTGTAAGGCTGACCTTTGTTCATCGTCTTTGTAGTCGGTAGTGGATTCCTACGATCTGGCACAGAATTACCTTGATCGGACTGCGGTGCAGGTGCGCGATCTTTTTGTCGAGGCCAGAACATCTTTCGTACTCCACCTGCCTTTTCAAGGGCAGCCGTAAACTTTTCGGCTTCAAATAAATTTTGACACGTTGGCGGAATTTTGCGCAACGTGCTTTTGTGAAGCGGATCCTTCACGGATGCAAGAATAGTCTCGCGTCGTTGCTGAATAACTTCCGCCCTATGGCCGCAAACCAACTGCAGGGCATCATTTGATATTTTTGAAAAATCACCCGTAACAAATTTATCCTGGATCTTCTCATTTACATCACTAAAAGTAAGGGTAGGAGAATCCTTAGCCCATAACAAAAAACTTCGTAATTCTTTTTCCAGTTGATCGCGCTGTTTAACTAGAGCAAAGCATATAGAAGCGAACGCTTTTTCGGTATTTATGATGTTTCGAGAGTCCGTTCAACATCAAACCGTTTAACTTCGTCATTCGCTTCTAGATCCGCAAATCCGGGAGTATGAAGATAACTTTTCTGCACGTCTGAATATCTCACATTTCGCCAGTCCGAATCGCCCAAACGTTGAATATTTTTCAAAATGTCCAAAAACAACGCGGGTGTTTTTAAAACATCTGGATCTTTGACTTTAGTCCCGATAGCTAATGAAAATTGTGGTTCCGACTCGTCTTCAATATGATCACTATCATACAGGTGACCACTGACATTATCATCAACCCAGTCTCCCTCGATCTCCTGGGGTAGGTTAGTTCCACTAGGTGTATTGTTTTCTGCAAGCTGTTTTTTAATCTGAGAGATTTCAGCAAGTAATTTATTAAACTTTTTATCTTTACTACGACGAGACCGCTTTGATTTCGAAGAACGCTTAGAACGTTTACGAGGCTGATCCGAATCTGAGCTACAAGAAGTCGAGCTACCTGAACCGGAAGAAGACGAGTCAGAACTCACACTGTTCTCCCTTGTTCTTTTACGTTTATTTTTATGACACTCATCAGTTCCAGTAGCTTTACTCGGTCCCGGAACACTTTCAGGAAAATCACTCATTTTAAATATATCCGTTATAATCAGCTAGAAATAGAATTAAAATAGTGAACACATTAAAAGATTCAAACTCTTAACGAACGGTAACACCGTTAAAAATGACCATAAGTGGTTCGAAATAAAAATAAAAATTAAAAACAAAAGTGTACATACCAGTTATAATGTCACGAACCACAATAATTGTACGAATTGCAGGTATTAAGAATAAAATCACTTAGACAGAAAATTAACTATGCAGCTGAGTGCACGTGTTGACGGAACGGCAACGACGACGTCAATGACGAGAAATTGTGCGCCCACAATCATGGCGCTCACTGCTGGTGGTGGGGACGGAAATAGAAAGAGACAGGTATACAGCAAAGAAAAGGGACAGAAAAAGGAAACGGAAGCGATGGCATATCTCATAATATTATTAGGCTTCGAATAACGGTCAAGTTGTTTAATATGGCCTAAACAGTTGTCTTTTAGCACATAAAAATACATTGATGTTAAGTGTAAGAGACATTTTTGTCCATACAGAAAATGTCAAAAAATACTCACACGTTTCGACATTTAGACGGTAATCATAACGATATTTAATTTACAAACAAGGATAGAAAAATTTCAGGACTCTATCTCTCTCGCCTATCTCTATTTTGGTTATTTTCAGGTTAGAGCACTTTACCGTTTACGGATTCGTATAAGAGACGCCACGAGATAAATACATTCACTGCCAAGGCTGCGGTGAAAATAAAATGATCAACTTGTTTATTTTCCTTTACTCGAGCGACTTACGTGTCGTATTTCTTGATAAAACCGCAAAAGTTTTTTTTTGTTTGAACTGAAAACAACTCTTATGTATAAAGCGATACAGATCATAAAAAAAGCTTTACTCTGCTTTACTGCTTTAAATAAAGTTCGTCCTTTAATTTTATTAGCTACTGAAAGATTCTCGCGACTGTTTATTTACCAGTTTATTCGCAATAATTTGTCCGCAGTTTAGTTATTTACAAACATGTCTAAGATCGGATTTGTGACGCCGGGTTAATGACTGGTGCAAGCAACTGTCAGTGCAATTTCGTGCGAACGATTTTCCGAACGTAGTAGGTACCTACGGTCACCTTCCCCCGTAGCCAAGTTACACTTACGATTGTCTATTCTCTTTCTACGATCGCAAACGCTTGAAGGTTTGGCTAGGGCTAGACTAGACCGCGCAGCAGCTGATCAAGGACAGAAGTGTATTGATAATACTCGTATTTCGCGGCATTTTGTATTATAAATGTTTTTTTAGCATTTAAAATGCATAAATTATTCACTGTAGTGTCCATTTGAAATGCACATTAAAATAATTAGATAATTTAAGCGCCATCTAGTTTGCGATTTTGAAACTCGAACCTTTCAAAATCGCAAACTAGATGACTATTCCCGAATTTCTGAGCACCTTGAAGGCGTAGTAAGTGATTTTCGTCACAGAAAGTTAGGTTCTTCGAGCATAGCGATTCTGCTTAATATAGTATCACATAAAATGTTGCACGATATTGTTGCTATAATTATAATAATTGTAATATTTGCTATATCAGCGGTTCCCAATCTTTTTTATACTGGGACTTTATGCGCCGTTTTTATTTTTATGCGCCGCCCTTGCAAAAGAATACCTACTCTAATATAGCGGCTTAATTAAAGTTAATATAAGCGCTAAGACATACCTACTTAACGTGGTTTGAACAGCCTGTTCGAGTATGTGTTCACTCTTGTTCGCGTATGTATGTATTCACTCTTAACAGGTACAATTTTATGAGCACTTAGTCTACACATGTAAAACTGGTGAAAAAAGTGACGGTTTGGATTACCGCCAAAGTGATTTTTACAAAATAGCAATATCCTTTTGACCTTCCTGTCACGGTTGTACAGATTTATTTTCCTGTCATAGGCAAATATATGTCGCGAGGAAAAAGATTGAGGTAATTTATAAACACCTTAAATTTTTCAGTAGATATCTATAATTGTAAATTATGTGTGTTATTCATTGCAGGTTCATTTTGATTTAATTCGTGACTATGCACATACATACTTACCTACAGGATTTGAAAATTCTCAACGAGAAATTTCTCAAGCGAAGATATTTAATATTTTCCTTAAGATCGATCTTAAAAATTGACCGCGAAAAGCTTTTTTTCCATCCATCTCAACCCGCCGCCGACCCACTTCATTTTTAGGGTTCAAAGGGTTTAGGCCTTTGAGAGTATAGAACACTCAGTTATACAGGTTTCCTCACGATGTTTTTCCCTTACCTAATGGTAAAGCAAGTGATATTCAGTTGATTAAAACGCACATAACTCTGAAAAGTCGGAAAAGCGTGCTTGTATAGAATATAATAGAAATGTTTTATATTCAAATAAACTTTTTTACAAGTGCTTTTGAATCGTCGATGAGTCTACCACTGGTTCGGAATGCCCTTCCTGCCGAGAAGAACCAGCAAGAAACTCGGCGGTTGCTCTTTTCAAAACAAGTTTACAATTCAATAAATACTATGCTATGTGTATGTATGCAGTGTTTCCACAATGAGTTCCAAAAAAGCATACCTAATTATAGTTCAACACATCTTAAGACTTGAGAGCGATCTCCTGAGTCCCTCTTCAAAGAACGCCTACTTAATAAAATTAGTAGGCTATCAGGCTAGACCGCTTCGTAATAACCAATCTAAAAATTAATCGATATCTGCTTTTCGATCAATATTTAGAAGATGATTAAAATGTCTCCACAAAAGATAACGCAGGTAAAAACTAATGGCGAACGAGCATTAGAGTTTTGAAAAGTGTAGGTAAGTTACACTCAACTACACTTTTAATTTTTTTTTTCGTGATAGGCTTGCGCTTGACGACAATAAATACTGGAAAGCACTGATGAGGTCTAGGTTGGAGCGCGCTTGCCTAGAAAATGCCTATTCACTCTCGCCTGGAAAGTGCTGAGATTATACGTGGCCGGAAACACAGACGCTGGAAGTGCGTTCCACAATTTAGCGGTTCGTTTCAGACACGTTGAACTAAAGCTTTCCGTGCGAGTAGGTTGGATTTCAACCACGTAAGGGTGCCAACGCTCACAATTTCTCGAAGTTCTGTGGTAGAACGGTGAAAGGGCACAAGGTTGAGAAGTTCCTGAGCGCACTCTATATATCCGCTAAGCTATAAGTTAGCTTAAAAAGCTTTTCTATACACATAGTTCGAAGAGCTGATGGTCTTTGGGGTCCCAAGGTGCTGGAGTGGCGACCCCGCACCGGTAAGCACAGTGTTGGTAGACCCCCCACTAGGTGGACCGACGACTTCAAATGAGTCGCAGGGAGCCGCTGGATTCAGGCAACGCAAGACCGAAGCCTGTGGAGGTCCATGCAGGAGACCTATGTCCAGCGGTAGACATCTAAAGGTTGATAACTATGATACACGTAAAAACTCCGTACAAGAGGGTAACTATACAGAAAAGGGCAAAACTCTTCAACCATTATATTTTTTCCGCTTACCAATTACATGAGATACATATCGCGTCTCAGGTAAAGACAGGTTACGCTGAGATTTCAATCTTACGTCATCAACATTGTAGACCCAATTACAAGCCGACGTACGTGAAATTAAAATCTGTCTTTGATGTAATGACGTATTATGTCGGCGCCCTTAAAAGGTAGAGAGAGGGCTTCGTTCGCGAGGGGTTGGATTTATTCATTATTACCAGCTTTTACCAGCAGCTTCGCTCCCGCCATTTATTAAAGGTAATCTGACGTGATTTTGATTTTTTCGATTTTGAAATTGTTTTTTTTTGGGTCTTCTGTATTTTATGTTTTAAAACCACCATTGTATTTATTTTTAAACCACCCTTGTATCATCGCGAACAAAACAAAAAAAAAGGAAATTGGCAGTCATAGGGACTGCGATAGAAGTGAAAAGTAGATTTGCTAATAATTAAAAACAAATATAAATAAATAAATATTTTCTCACTTCTAAATATTCAAATCGGTCAAGCCGTTTTTGAGTTTTAGCCAGACTAACGAACAGCAATTGATTTTAATATATAAATTATATTAGAAGAATCTATAGACTAGCTTTTGTCAGCGACTTCATCGGCGTTGAGTTAGATTTTAAAAAACCCGCAGGAATCCTTTCCTTTGATAAAGCATGGATATTGGACATACCAACCGATAAATAAATGCACTTTCGCATTTATAATACTAGTGGTTCGCCCCGAACTGAGACCTCGCGGTAACGGTTTCCCATAATTACTTATTCATTCAATAGATATGTACATGACGATCAAAATTGACATTATTATTATGCCCGTTTTCACCAACCATACCTAAATCATCCCCTTTGTAGAAGTCTCTTTACGTAGGTAGCCCCTAAATACAATCCTAACATCCCAATGTCATTTTCACCTTTAGTTGTCCCGTAGAGGTTCGTAATAACAAAGTTGACAGAAAGTGTCAACTAACTTAACATAGGTAGCCCGTAAAGGTTAGGGAACTGTTATAGTGAAATCCTCAAGGCCTCAATCAAACTTAGGTATAGTTTTTTGGAACATCCAAATTAAATTACTTGTACACAGCGTCAACTATCGACACGATCAGAAAACATGTAAAAACAAACTGCAACGTGAAGTTTTATTGATGTTTGCTAAATGACTAAATAATAATTTTAATTGAATAATATTATGTTACATATAGCTGCATTTGCTATATGAGATGAGAGCGCCATCTATTGACATCATTGTGAAGTTCTGTTGTTGCTGCTCATTAAAAGTTAAATAATTTAGTTTCCTTATTACATTTATCTAATTTTAGTATTTGTTGTTCAAGTACATGATATTACGCTAAAATTATAAAACTTTCAAGCCCTAGCTTTCAATGGTTATTCCGTTGTGAGGTCAAATATAATCTCCACTTTGAAAGCCCCCCATTTCGTCAATTTTAGGAAAAAAATAAAAAAAAAATAATACTTTTGTACTCTGTTCCAAATTATCTTTAAAATGAGGTACTGTAAACCTATGAAACGCAAAAATTTTTTTTTTCTTCGCATTCGCTTCTATGAGAGCCCCCTGAAATAAAGATTTTTATAACTTTTTAAGCCATTTTCGGCTGGAGGCCATCGGTTTACATATTATATCTAAAATTGAAGTAATTACGTTCAGTAATTCAGAAGTTATAAGGCTCTGACAGACGGACGGACGGACGGACGGACAAGTGCAAATTCACTCAAGTAGACTCAAAGACCTTCGCTTCGCTCGGTCGATTACTACATGATGAACGCGACTTCGCCCGCGTGGATTAATGTTTTTTAATTCCAGCGGGAATCCTGTAATTTTCCGGAATAAAAAGTAGCCTATGTTTTAATCCTGGGTATGAGCTATCTCTATTCCAAATTTCAAACAAATCGGTTCATTCGTTGTGGCGTGAAAAAGTAACAAACATCCATGCATCCATCCATCCATGCATCCATCCATCCATACATCCATCCTCACAAACTTTCGCATTTATAATATTAGTGGGATAGTAAGGACAGAAAGTAGGCATATCAAAATTTTAGCTGGGTAGGAAGCTAAATTAATAATAATTTGCCAATCCTTTCCAAAAGGTTCCAGTTTGTTCAAATAAATTAAAGCGAATTTCAACAGTTAAATTAAACTTTTAATCCTCAACAAAAGTTAATTTGCAAAGTCTTCCCCTACGTAATTGAAATTACTTTGCGATACGGCTATCGGCTAAATCTAAATTGAATTGTTTATTTTTTTAAATTGTCGTTTCATTTTTCATCATTCATAATATTTTGGAAACGAATTTTTGTAAGAAGATGAGTTCAGTCGTAAAATAACTCTTTTATCACAATAAGGCTGGATGCCTAGTAGTTACTATGCTTGCATGAGCGATTCTTTTCATTAGCAAGGCGTCTGAATTTTAGCAGCTTCCATGAAAAAAGTAGGTATCTATACCTACCTGTGCAATATCTTTATCTCACTGTTTCCACATTCGAGGGCTTCTGGAAGAAATCTCTTCCTTAGAGGTAAAGCTATCTTTGTGCACGTCCTTTCTAATATTATGTAAATGTTTTAGTTTTGGTACAATAGTTATTTGTGTTATATGGGGCCAAAGGAATTTTTTGTTCCCCGAGGGCGTTATTTTGAATTCAGAGCGAAGTGAGGGATTCTATAGTAGACTCCCGAGCGCAGCGAGGGATTCTAAAGTAGAATCCTGAGCGTAGCGAGGAATTCAATATACGCCGCCCGAGAACAAAAAATTTTGGCCCCGAATGACACACACTATTTTTCATCATTACCTATGAGAAAAAGCTAGGAGTATCAACCTACTATGTATAGAGTATAGACATTACCAATACGTATATTGAAAGTTTAAATAAAACACAAATAAAATTTTATGAAATAATTAAACATTAATATTTATGTTGGAAGTATGGGCGTATATATCTAATCGACAAATTTGATCACGTGACTTATCGAAGACAACAGCTTCTCAAACATTTTTGAATTTCGACACATTTTTGAATTCTCTCTTCTGATTGGTCCGCGTTAGTGCTTTAGTATGCTAAAGCACGAACGCGGACCAATCAGAAGAGAGAAATGAAAAGTCCCATGGGGTTAAAATTAAATTTTGCTCCCGCTATCCTCTGAAGCCAATATTCGTTTTTCGAATAGGTATGATGAAATAGTTATTTGTGTTATATGGGGCCAAAGGAATTTTTTGTTCCCCGAGGGCGTTATTTTGAATTCAGAGCGAAGTGAAGGATTCTATAGTAGACTCCCGAGCGCAGCGAGGGATTCTAAATTAGAATCCTGAGCGTAGCGAGGAATTCAATATACGCCGCCCGAGAACAAAAAATTTTGGCCCCGAATGACACATACTATTTTTCATCATTACCTATGAGAAAAAGCTAGGAGTATCTACCTACTATGTATAGAGTATAGACATTACCAATACGTATATTGAAAGTTTAAATAAAACACAAAAAAAATTTTATGAAATCCTAATTAAATATTAATATTTATGTTGGAACTATGGGCGTATACATCTAATCGACATATTTGATCACGTGACTTATCGAAGACAACCACTTCTCAAACATTTTTGAATTCTCTCTTCTGATTGGTCCGCGTTAGTGCGGACGCGGAACGCGGTCCAATCAGAAGAGAGAAATGAAAAGTCCCATGGGGTTAAAATTAAATTTTGCTCCCGCTATCCTCTGAAGCCAATATTCGTTTTTCGAATAGGTATGATGAAAAATAAATTTAAGGCCGTTTCACCACCTTCAAGTACTTAGGTACTTAAAGGCTTAGGCCTTCACCGACGAATAAAGCTGACGTTTGACAGTTTTTGCATGGGCAATCTGTCAAAACGTCAAATTTATTCATCAGTTAAAGTTTACTTGAAGGTGGTGGTACAGGCACTAAAATAATTAAAAACGTCAACACAAATGTCAAAACGTCTTTATTCATTAGTTAAAGTTTAATTGAAGGTGGTGGTACAAACCACAACGGACTACACAAGGGTTAATGAAGTGAGCAATTGCGATGGATTTGTGTCAAATGCAATATAAAAACTACATTTAATAGCAGTTCAAATGCTTGCATTACATCCGTCGAGAACTTGAAAGTTGTAGTATTCTAGAATAAAAAGCATATAAGCTTCAATTAAAAGAGTAAAAGGTAGATATTTATCTTCGTTGATCTAGAATTATCCTTTACAATTTCCATTTAAATATAAATTAGTCACCGTTTAGGTAATACTAAGCGTATTTATTCAAATCACCTCAGCTTCGAAGAATTGTCAAAGCAAAGAGGAAAATCTCTTAACTAAGTCCAAAGGTGTTATAAAATTGCACAACATTGCAAATATCGCCAAATGTTACGTAATATTTTTTAATTTTTTAAATATTAATTAATTATTATTATTTTGCCTGCGACTTCGTCCGCGTCGAGGTAGGTTTTTGAAAATCCCGCGGGAACCCTCTGATCTTGCGGGATAAAAAGTAGCACATGTCACTCCCCAAGTCCTCAACTATTCCCATACTAGCTGATGCCCGCGATTTCGTCCTCCGCGTGAATTTAGTTTTTAAAATCCCTCTGGAACTCCGGTCTTATTTTCTTATTTTACTCTCCGAACTTATTTCCCGGAATAAGAAGTAGTCACTCTCAGCTCTCAGCTATATCCATGCAAAAAATTATGTCGATCCATGGCTCTGTTGCGACGTGATTGAAGGACAAATCAACAAATCAACAAACAAATACACTTTCGCATTTATAATCTACACTAATATTATAAAGAGGAAAGATTTGTTTTGTTTGTTTATTTGTTTGAATTGAAAAGGCTGCGAAACTACTGGTCTGATTTGAAAAATTCTTTCACCATTAGAATCCTACATTATTCCTGATGAACATAGGCGTATGAAAACTTCGATAATGTAACCTAAGGTGTGAAAAAAATACCAAAAGAAATCCTTATATCACGTACGCTGCGGGTACTATTTTATATCTTAATATTATAAATGTGTAAGTGTGTTTGTTTGAAATTTGGCAAGCCTGTTGGTTCTGTTGTAGCGTGATTGAAGGACAAACAAACAAACACAGTTTCGCATTTGTAATATGAAAGATTATTAGCTTTTCCCCGCGACATCGTCCCCTGCGAACCCTGTTTTTGCGGGATAAAAGGTACCTTACGTCGCTATTCAAGTAAACTATACCCATGCAAAAATCAATAATGTTGATGCAACGTTGCTGCGTGACTGAAGAAAAACCAACAAACAACCACACTGTCGCAATAATATTAGTAAGGATTCTAATAAAGTATTTCATTTCCAGACAACGAATAAGTATTCAAAGAATTTGGCATTTAATAGTACAACGACATTTATAATAAGGAAATAACTCACAACAAAATCTACGACTTAAACATTCAAATGAAGTGCAATTTATATGACTTGATTATACATATAAATGTAAATAATATGTGTATGTGTTGAAACAAAAAGTACCTCAAATGGCAATGTCCCCGACGAGACGAAGGCTTAGCATTCTCAAGTAGTATCCAAAGAGATTTATCTAGATTTTAGAATGTATTTTATTTGCAGATTGACTATATAGAGTAGATTTTATAATTAGGTATATCTAGAACATTAACGCAGGTTCTATTATACCTACTTGAGAGAAAATATGATTAAAATTAGGGCATTAGGATACCGGATTTTTTCAATACCGGTATTTATGGTACCTAGCTAGGAAAGCTATTTAGGTACCGAAGCTTCGGTATTTAAGTATACCGGTATTGAAAAAAGCCGGGATCCCGGTACTAGCCTATGCCAGTATCCCGGTATTGGAAGCCCTAAATTTTAAATACTTGTTGTTGCCTAACTTTTTCTGCAGTTTCTTACGTCTGAATGAAAAAAAAAAACGAGTATTTTTTCCGTAAAATTTTCATGAAATGAGAAAATGACACACTCCGATCCGATTTGATCCGTTTTCTGACATAGATTGTGTGTGTATGTTTAGGCTTTACGATTTTCTTTGTACGTGGCCGTTCTTATTCATAACTAGCTGATGATGGTTTAAAAATGTTTCTTCATCCAACCTTTTCTTTTATGATAGATGGATGTTCTGAAGGAATACATTCTAGATGTTCACTTGTTTAGGCTGTGCGTTGTCTTAAAAATGTATGGTTAAAATGGCCTCTTTGTCCTATCTAACACGAATATAGCGTTGCAATATCTTTTTAGTATCTAATACAGATGACAGTTACAAAACGTCTCAAGTCCAAATAAGGTGGTTTTAAAACTGGGCCCTTCTTGTATATGCGGGTTGACTGAGTAATACTTGGTCTAATCATGTTTGGGTACGTTTTAGAGTAAATATTTTCGCGAAATTCAAGGCTCGGTCATTGGCGCGACCTTGAGGACGAGCGGACGGTTTGCCCTTGACCGTACAAGTGTCAAGCCCACGTACGTACGCCATAAACTATGGTGTGAAATACGCACATCGCATACCGTCAAGTTCAACCAGCGGTCACTTACCGTAGGATCACACTAGCGACACCCTCTGGGTAGTGCTGGACTCTTACCGGCCAAAACCGTACTGTTTTTTGGGTGACAAATTATGATGGAAAGCGCTGATACTGGTCTAGGTTGGAGCGCACTTGGCCAGAAGATGCCTATTCCCTCTTGAAAGCACTAAATAGGTGGCAGAAAACACGGATGCTGGCAGGGCGTTCCGTCTTCAGCAGTTCGTTTCAGAAACGTTGCGTTTCGTGCGAATAGATAAGATTTCAACCACGTAAAGATGCCAACGCTTACGACTTCTTGCAGTTCTGTGGTCTGGAACTAGGAGGTACAAGGTTGTGATGTTCCTGAGCGCACTCTCCAAAGTATATCCGATAGAAGACCGATAGACAGACGACATTGCGTCGGTGCTGTAGGCTGAGTGATTATATACGGCGGGCGCAGCGATCAATCGAGTTTAAAGCATCGAGTTGATACTTATAGGTGGCAGCAGTACACCAAGGCTGAGCGCACCTGAGCCTGATAGTCAGGCGTTGCTCAGGCGTGAAACACCGCTTCACCTTGTTCAGGATACTAAGTTTATCTTTCTGTTGACCGTGTACCCGCCTTTCAGCCAACAACACTGGAACACTATAGTATTTTTGCGCCCTCTGACCTTTCCGTCTTTTTCAGGCTTCTTTTTTCTTCTTCCTTCATCTCTTTCATTGTATTCTCAAGTTCTCTAAGCTCTAAGAAGGTCGTAGGATCTAATTTCAATCGGTAAGTAACATACCTATTCCTTGTAGATTTAGGCATAGTTGGACGTGGTAGTATTCTACATCTAGTCTACAGAACACTACATCTTTACATCTGATCATTTCTACATTGACATCGCATGGATACCTAGTACGAGCATAGCTCTCTCCACCGCTTGCTGAGTCACCCCCTTGCCTTCCTATGAGGCCCATAGCTTTTAGCGACCAAGTCATCACTAGCACACGCACTGTTCTAAAAGTTTGACCTTCAATCTTAGCATTAAATAAATAAAACCAAACAATAAATAAACAAAACCAAGCTGTTATTGGTTCTACAGCTTTGGTCTCATAATACGAAATGTTAAGGCGGACAAGTTCTAACGAAATACAGCAAATTTTTTTTTTGCCCAGCAATTTCAGATTTGGACCAAAAATGTATGAATCGTGGATGATATCCTTTTTCGATCAATATGAGAAACTATAGAACCGTTTTTCGACTTTTTCGTCTTTATAGATAAGACTTCAAGACGGCTGAAACTCTTTAATCCATACCTTAATTTTCACTCTTTTCCATACAATCGTTTTGCGACGTGTCTGATGTATGGTCTTGGCTTTAGAGACGATGTAAGCGTGATTATTATAGTGCGGGCACATTATCTATTATTCTTTAAGCATTTTATTTGTCAGGAAAACAAAAATGATCGATGCCTGTGAGTATGTTAAGCAGGCACTAGAGGAAGGTAGTACAGGATGTTGTGATAGCCGTATTTAATGTTATGTTTGACGTTGCTGGAATAAAAATATCTATTACGTTATGAAAATCGCTTAACGACAGTTAACACTGCGTAAATTGTAAGCCGTAATAATTTGTAGATATCTACATCAAATACACACAATTTAAGTAGGTAGATGTAATGTGTGACATAATTCTCAAAACAAATGATTATTTATTGCTTAATTATTTTTTATTAAAGAATTTTAACCAAGCTGATTTGACAAATATTTTCCTCAACGCCAAGTAACCGTAAAGCTTTGGCTAGGAATGGGTACGACAACAGTGCAACGGGTGGGAATCGAACCGCGGACCTTTTAGTGTTCACCCCGCATCTTTATCCATTGTGGTACTGAGGCGTTAGTTACACTTACAAACTTTCAAAACGCTGAATTGGAATACTCTAGAAGGGTGCTAACTGGAGCGCCCAGCGCAGCGGTCGAAGCTTCCCACAAGATAATATAAGAGCCAATTCAGAAACTATCTAGAGTCCCTTTGCCGAGAATCAAACCCGGACCTTCCACTTACAGAGCCACAACCTCAGAGATGCTGTCAAAGACATTTCTTTCAACAGAAGGTGCATGCATTAATCAAATATCTTAAGGTTGATTATACGTGTCTGCCCTCGAAATTCAAATTTAATTTGGTTCTTCGCAATTTGTAAACTAATATGACAAAGTAGGCTTATGGCATTCTAATTGTGACGATGGCAGTATCATCTTCACAGGTTTACCTATATAAAATCTCCATCCATCCATCCATCCATCTCGATATTCTGACTATAATTTCTTAAACTGGACATTTTCAAGTAAAGATTTTTATATAAACCTGTGAACATATTACTGCCAACGTCGCAATTAGAATGCCATAAGCCTACTTTGACGTATTAGTTTACAATTAATTGCTAAAAACCAAATTAAATTTGAATTTCGCGGGTAGACCCGTATAATCCACCTTAAGAAATCCAGCAAAAGGCTGCATGATTCATACAGTCAAAACTAAGTTCTACCGACAACTCAAACTCAGTGCGACTATCAATGAACTATTGAGCTGACTCAAAAGCAAGTCTCCAATGAGGTATCACATCCGGCATCAGTAACGCATTATTTTGCACTAGCTTTTGCCCACTACTTCGCCCGAATTTAGGTTTTTAACAATCCCGCGTGAACCTTCTTTTCTTCCAGGATAAAATTAGCTAGCCTAATGTCACTCCCAAAGTCCTTAATCATACCCACTACCCAAGCATAAAATCACATTGATCTGTTGCTTCTTTACTGCGTGATAGAAGGACAAATCAAGAAACCAATATTTACAAACACACTTTCGCATTAGCAAGTAAGTAAGTAAGTAAGTAAACATTTATTCAGTTTAACATAATCCTTACTAATACATATTATAAATGGGAAAGTGTGTTTGTTTGTTGGTTTGTCCTTCAATCACGCCGCAATAGGGTTACGGATTGACGCGATTTTTTGCATGGGTATAGTTGAGGACCTGGAGAGTGACATAGGCTACTTTTTCTCCCGGAAAATCAAAGAATTCCCGAGGGATTTTAAAAACTAAATCCACGCGGACGAAGTCACGGGCATCAGCTAGTTAAGAAATAAAAATACAAAGATTGCAAACTCTAAAACTATTACTAAATACATATCAAACTTAACTATAAAACAAAAAAACATCTATTGCATGTTAAATCTGAAAAGGCATTAGTGGGATTCGTATCACAATTTGACAATACTTCATATAGTCCATTGAAATGTTACATTTTTTAGGCCTTACCTTGCGTTTTTTAGAGGACGCAATTTAATTTTTTTGATGTGTAGGGGGGGGTCAGTGTAAAGCTAAAACCAAGTTTGTGGGGTCGCCACCCTTGTCCCACGGCTGCCATCTTGAAAATAGGGGTTGAAATGGTTTTTACGATATGGTTTTACGATATATCTCTTAAACTATTTATCTGTTAATAAAAATTTGTCAATATTTTTTGTTGCAAATTAAATTCTCTAGAACTTTGGTCCAGTAACTTTTTGTCGTAGAACTATAAATAAAAAAGTTTAAGCGAAAATGTTCAGAAATTCGAGAAAAAATTTATATTTTTCGATATAACTCTTTTTTTAATCATTTTACGAAAAAATGATATCAGACCATTTTTGTAGATCGTTTTTTGAGGAACAACTTTTATACGCAACATTTTTTCATTAAGTCAATAGCTAAGGTTTTACAGCGCTCCGAAGTGAGTACTATTTTTCAGTACTCTTAACTATACATATATTTACGTGTGTACTAATAATGTGCCATCAGTTATTGTTTCTCGAATTTCTGAACATTTTCGCTTATAACTTTTTTATTTATAGTTCTACGGCAAAAAGTTACTGGACCAAAGTTGTAGAGAATTTAATTTGCAACAAAAAATGTTAACAATTTTTTTTTATCAGATAAATAGTTTAAGAGATATATCGTAAAAACCATTTCAACCCCTATTTTCAAGATGGCGGCCGTGGGACAAGGGTGGCGACCCCACAAAATTGGTTTTAGCTTTTCACTGACCCTCCCTACACATCAAAAAAATAAAATTGCGTCCTCTAAAAAACGCAACCCCAAATGTAACTTTTCAATGGACTAATACAACGCGGTTAGATCTTTGATTATACCTATTACAAAGTTCTTTAGTCGAATGCACATACCTCTACATAAGTAAAGATTTGACAGCGTTTACAAGTTACTCAAGATTACGAAACCCTAATGCCTCCCGACATTCACACACCTTACGATTGTCAATCCGCAGCGGGCAAGCGGTGGGAAAAGAGTACAAAAAAATCGCCTTTGACGCTCGCGCGGTCAACGCACCAACCGGAATGCGCGCGCGTCCGATTTGGTCAATTTTTAATCGGCAGACATTTGATCGGTCGCTCTTTTTTATCATACCAATTTTATCTATGTATTGGTAACTACAAACATAAATATTTATAGATGCGGGCGTTGAAATTGACTCCAAGTTTTTTTCCCGCGGTTTGCGTTTGATTTTTCCAGCGAAACGTCAGCAAGGTGTAATATAGTTAATTTGAAAATTGTCTAATTGCAAGGTTCGATGTTTGATTTAACATTGTGTAATTTTCGAGCGGAGAGTCAACAAGGTGAAAGAGATAATAATTTGATATTGTTTTTGAATATGCTATTTTGACACATCTATAAGTATCTGATTTGCAAACTATTAACTTGAATGTTGGCCTCTTCTTAACAATATTGTTCATAAGATCAAACTTATTACAAGTAGTTGCGCGAAAACTTATATTGACACAAGAATCATTCCCACCGAAAGTTATGTGATGTTATATGTATAACTTTTCGAGCGGAAATTCAGCTAGAATAAGTACAGGTTTTCGCGCGGAAACTTAACTGCATGTTTATTGTATTCCAGTGAAAATGTTCGACGAGCAAGCTTGATTTAAGTCGAGTGTAAAAATATTCGACTTGACTGGAATTTGTTTGAAATTGAAAAAAACAAAGCATTAAATAAATTACAGATTTTTAAGGGTAAAATTAATTAAATAATTTTACAAGGAATTGTTGTTGTTTTTTTTTTTTGTTTTTTTTTAATTCATTTTTCATTTAATTATTCTTGCATTTGCTAGATCGATGGTTTATTTAATGAAATGTGATAAATTGGTGTTAAGCATAGAGCATAAATTTTATATTTTGACAGTATTGAAAATCTGTCAAAATATCAAAACGCCAAAATATCAAAACGCCAAAATATCAAAACTTATTTTACGTTGGTGAAATCGGCCAATTTTATTGGAACTAAGTGTAATGAAATTCCTTTTCGGACGGTTTGGTGGATGGAGGCTAGACGAAAAAAAAGTGTAAAAATTTAACGTCACGACACTTGTTGCCTTCGTTTATTACACACCTTCTATTCTAGCTTTGGTGGAGTAGCGGAGCCAGCGTAGGAGTCAAACTGTCGGTTCGGGGGTTCGAATCTTGCAGATTATTATTTTTTGTTATTATTTTATTTATTTTTATTATTAATTTACTATTAACTTTATTATTAATTTATTATTTAACTTCGTTCCAACCGAGTGTTCCAAGACACTCACGCATTTTTTTATTTACTGTACGACAAAAAAATAACCATGAAATTGGATATGACAATTAGGTATTCCTAAATTATTATTAAAGTCTTTTGTCAGCCTCTTCTACATTATTTTACATTTTAATAATTAAACCTTATCAGATAAAATTTAGATTTGTAATAGTATATTACACATCAAGGGCAGTAAAATAAGAAATGTCTCAGATCACATGTAATTGTTGTCCGAGGCGAAGCCGAGGTCAATAAACATGTGATCTGAGGCTTTCTTATTTACTGCCCGTGGTGTGTATACTATTTTTCTCCTCGACGGAGGCGGAAAGCAACATTTTCGTTTAGCGCAGCGGGAGGAAAATTGACGCTTTCCGCCCGGAGGTGAGAAAAATAATATCATAACCGCACAATTAATTCAGATAACTTTCAGCGCATAGTAGCTAATAATTATGTGCAATTGATTTGCATGTAATTAATTACAACGCAATATTTAACATATTGATAATTAATATATTGCATATAATATAATGTGAAATAATATAAATAAATAAATATATTCTGTAACTGATTGCAACTTTTATCTGTAGGCATACTTAGTAGATATTGATAATTAATATATTGCATATAATATAATGTGAAATAATATAAATAAAAAAATATGCATATTCTGTAACTGACTGCAACTTTTATCTGTAGGTATACTAAGTAGATAGATACCTACATGAGTTTTCTAATGAGCAATTTTTTTGAGCTAACTGAAGTCTCTGAACATTACTAACTAATGCCTATGACTTTTTCTGTGTGGTTTTTTAATTGTTTCTTCATACAAACCATATCCCACTCACATAAGTAATATTTCCTTCAAAATCTACAGGGTCGAGTAGGTACTTATGTTTAAGTTATAAAGTATATCAACCCACAATACCTATTAAACAACTTACACTCTGTACAACTTATTTGATTAATCTTAATTGGTCACATTTATATTTTATGCAAACTCTACTATTGCAAAACTTAGAGCAACTTACGTACATATTATATTATTTTCGGAAAGTCGTAAAGTTTTCCTCTACTCAATAGTCTACGAATATACGAATATCAAATAAACACAGACTTATTAGTAAAAACATCAATCCAGATCTAGTTCAGAATATAATAATATTATTATAGTGGCCAGACAGCTAGACGTTAGTTGCGTTTTATAAACACAGAGAAGAAACGATCAGATAATGTGAAGTCGCGTGCAAACCGCTAGCAAAAGCAGCTTGCCTGACCAACTACTCGCATACCAATCCGAGTGTGACTCTATCATAAGCTAAAAAACTATATACACCACAAAAACGCGTCTGCGCTGCCAGTGTAGGCGCGATATCATGCTACAGGCTTGTTGTTTTGCGACTTTTTCCTGCTGTAAGAGAAGAATCTAAAACGCGCTCCAAACAAGCAAAATATTGAATTTTACTTGAACTATACTTAATTTATTATATCGCTTATCAATCAAGATGAGTTAAGATGAATCAATGAGTAAAATATAATATAAACTTAATATTAATTGACAGGTATGATTTTCTAACGCGTGTCTAAAAATATCTACTTTCGTTTGTATGAGGCGCGCTCGGGAAATCCAGTGACTCCAAAATTCTCAGCGCAAGCGTAACAGGCCGAAGCGGCATCGACGCTGGGAATACATACATTTCCAATAGGAAGTAACTGAAAGATGTGAGGTGCTTTGCCCCTTAGTGCAGGCTAACTTAGATTGGATTGGAGGTTGCCACACAACAAGCTGGGTTTGCACCTGTACACATGTTCTAGAACCTGAAGCCCTAAAGAAGTTGAAGATCAAAGCTTCGCGAACATAGTGTATTTGTCCTGTCAACTTTTTATGTCAATATAACATCGCCTAGTGTGTATTATTTTTAAGTGGGTTATAAATTTTTTGTCGACCGACATGTCGCTAATGTGTACCTGATAGAGCTGTAAGGGCATTTATTAATTAGTAGGCGCTCAACGGCGCGTGCGCATCCAATATGGCGGCTAGCATGAATAGATGCGACACGGTCCGGAAGGTAGGGCGGCAAAAACTGAAAATTACCCTTAGATACCTTCGCAAAAACCTTTTTGTGACTACCTTCATTACAGTTACAATTACATATTCCTGACTTGATGCAATTAATGAATAATCACGAGTCAATCCGAGGAATCAGCTGACACCTGATACTCTCCCATTATTGGCTGGCTTATTCAGCTGTGAATCATGATGTCCCAGGTTCGAAACCTAGGTCTCACAATAGATGCAGTGCGTCAGAGCACCACGGCAATGCAATAGAGAAAATTGAAACGTATAATCTGACAGTTAAAATTCAAACCTGCTTGTGCATTTCGCAGAATGCAGATGGTTATTTATATTATGTCACATAGAAATATGAATCTGTCAAATTATAATTTTCTTTATTGCATAGCCATTATCCACGCCCAGATTCGCTGCATCTAATAAAAACCGTAGGTCATCGATCAAACGAACAATTTACATGCATTTGAATAAAATCCTGTGCCACATCCGTGCCAACTCAATTACTAGGTAAACCATTTCCGGACTACATACTACATAGTAAATTGGGTATTTGACTGATATTTTTCATTTATCTATACTAATATTATAAAGAGGAAAGATTTTTTGTTTGTTTGTTTGTACCGAACAGGCTCTGTAACTACTGGACCGATTTGAACCATTTTTTTCACCAATAGAAAGCTAAGTTATCAGGAAGTAACATAGGCTATAATTTATTTTCAAAAAAATTAGAGATCCTTAAGAAAATTGCAATAATGTAACCCAAAGTAGCAAAATTTTGCCTATAAAATGCATTATTTGGCGTGTGCTGAGAAAACTATTGATGATAAATAAAAATTATGCACTACATGATTAAAGTACTCATTATTCTCTACAAAAAAGTCCCCGAGGGAATATATTTAACTATCATATTTAAGTCACAATTAGTAGCTTTTGTGTTCTAAAATTTAATTAGATCGCCTTTATCATCGTATATTATTAATTCTTCCTTACTAATACATAATTATAAATGCAAAGTGTGTTTGTTTGTTGGTTTTTCCGTCAATCACGCTGCAACAAAGCTACGGATAGACGTAATTTTTTTGGATAGGTATAGTTCAGAACCTGCAGGGTGACATAGGCATCCCGGAAAATCAAAGAGTTCCCGAGGGATTTTAAAAACTACATCCATGCGGACGAAGACGCGGGCATCAGCTAGTTTTTAAATAATTTTATGTATTTGCAGATAGGTTCGAAATTCTTGTGCATGTTGTGTTCACTTTTAAATGATTTTACACACTCCGAATGTTTTATATACTTGCATGTACCTTATTTAAATATTTACCCTATATTTAATTTAGTGAACGTAAATAAATAAATACATAACTAAATAACTCCAAAAAGCCAGATATGCGGGCCCGGAATCAAACCTCCGACCACTCGAATTTCTAACCATTCTCATTGCTCTGTAGGTATCTACTCGTATGTATATTCGGACTTTGAACGACTGCTGTCTTCAAACTAGTAACACAAAAAACTTTAAAAAATCCCATTTATTTCCCTCTCGTTTTCAACACAACATTTGTTTTTTTCCCGAAAATAAAAAATAGAGTTTTCTCAGATTTCAGCAGAGCGAGAGAATTTCCACATCCTATTATTCATGTGTCTAGTCGCGCTTGTAACACAGGATTGGATGTCGCGTACCCAAAAATAGTCGCCTGTATAAATGGCCGCCTGTTACACCGTAGCCGCGTAGCACAGGCTCTATATAAAGTAGTCACAAGTGCGGTAAGTCCGAGTTTTAATTCCTTTGATCGTAATAGTAAACGATGACATTAGCATCAAAGTAAAATGATCAATAATAGTATCGATTTAAAGTCACAAATTCAATACAGACGATTTTAATTTGGAGCGTTTTCGTTACGTAAACGTATAAGAATACATATTATACGAAATTGAGCTCTAACTCAATACTGTTACGGTTTATTTACTTTAATGGTAATGTCATAGTTTACTATTTATAGTTAACTATCAAACCTTGTACCTACTAAGCGGAAAGCTTTTGCCCGCGGCTTCGTCCTCGTGGAGTAAAGTCCTATGTGACTTTCCAGGTCCCTAATTACAATAAGATGTTTCCGTTATTGCGTGATTGAAGGCCAAACCAATAAGCATACAGACTGTTGTATTTATATAATTTATAACAAAAAAATATTTTTAAGAAACCAACTTCAAACGCCGGCGCTCACTCACAAAGTATATAATTTATTGTAATTTTTTAAAAACAGCTCGACCGATTTCGATAAAATTTAAATGGGACCACCTGGGAAGTATACCCTTTGAAACAAAAAAAGAATTTTCTAAATCGGTTCAGGCGTCTTTGAGTAGTAGGTGGCCATACAACAAAAAAAGATGGCGACGAATTGAGAACCTCCTCCTTTTTGAAGTCTGTTAAAAATGCATTGGTGCAGCCAGAACGCCATAAATTCAGCCGATCAGAGAAAAGTTTGCGATCTTCACACCGATGCAATCATGTTTAGACAATCCCACGGCAGTATCGTCGCGGCGTCAAATAGCCAAACGTCGTCGGTGTAACAGAATTCCCAGTGACTTACTGATGTAAGGCGCGTTCCGCAGGCTATTTCTTTTTGTCCCGGCCACATTTCTAAATCGGGCCACGGCGGGCTAATTCCGGAGTGTGCGACCAACGACGACTTCCTCTTACGTAACGCTAAGACAATTGCTGATATACGATACGTACTTACTCGTATATCGCTGTCTAATTTAATTTAGTTGGAGTTGAACGACACGGATACATTGCGGGTTATGTCGTAGGCTGCGTTTTAACGAGGAAGGATTTATTTATGCTGGTATAGCTAGCTTACAACACAATATGGTTATTTTTTAACATCGGTGAAGGGAAAAATCGTGAGGAAACCTTGAGAGTTCTTCATGAGGTGTGTGAAGTCTGTTAATTCGCATTCGGCCAGCGTGGTGGGCTATGGCCTATAACCCTTCTCTGAGTAGATTCTTGCGCTCAGTAGTGAGCCGTTGATGGTTGCTGATGATGCTTATTTGCGATCTGGTCTGGTTGGGAGATTTCGGGCGTGCCTATTGGCTAGTTACTACCCTACTAGTACTACCCGGTAAGATACCATGCAGAAGGGTTCAAATTAGCACGCTACCATCTTAGACGGCATCTACACTTGCCACCAGGTGACAAACATGGCATCAAAAAAAAAGAACGGAAATCGGGTTTAGTAATTTTCTTGTTGACAACTTTACGTTTACTCTCGGTTTAACGAGTGGAATTTTAAACTGCGTAATTAAACTTTTATACCAAAACAAAGAGCAGCAACTATTATGTACAGTTATAATTCCTTAACATACCCTTCCCAACACTTTCCTTGGCAGTTTAAATAACTCCGTCCACCAGATAGGATCTACAAAACGCGCGGCAATTAAGATGATCAAATCGAATAAAAACAACAAACATAATAAGGGTGTCGACCTGGGAAACAACCCGGGACTTCACGCTTGGAGCTCCCCTCGCACGTGCTAAAAATGCCATGCTCATCACATTGATATAATTACCTGGTCAAAGACATGTACAACGCCCTATCATCGTCATGTACAGCCTGTTGCAGCTCTAGTACAAATTTCCGTTGGGGTTTTGTAGCCAACGGTAGTCATTGGTTACGGTTGGGAGATGGTAGTGGTGATGCCGACTAAGTCCCTTTGTAAGGCCAACCCCGTCCTGCTTTTCTACGTTTGGCCGGCGCGCGACGGTACGGTTAACATTTTTAGTGTAGCTTCATAGGATCAATCTACACACTCTCTGTTCGCGAGCGATTTGCTCCTATTCATTGAGGAGTTCCGTCCTCTATCACCGAAGATATTAATCAGATCTTCACCAAGAAATGGGGCCAACCTGACGGTATGCCCTTTCATATGAGAAATCGGTTCAGAGTTACGGAGTAAAATCGCCAAAAAAAATATGCGTCGATTTGAGAACCTCCTCCTTTTTTGAAGTCGGTTAAAAAGTTCGTTAGAGGATCTAGTGTAGGTAATTATATCAATGGTGCTCATACATAGTTTATTTTCTCGGTGTGTGACTCCGTTAGGGCACTTCCATACTGGGCGAGACGCCGCCGGCGCCAGTGTGGGTAAACTCTTTTTGCCCGGCACTCGGATGCAAATTCGCATGAATAATTGTCGTTTTTTGAGAAAGTAATCTTTTATTGCGTCCGCGCAAGTGTAACAGTTGCGCTTATCGTATAAATAAATGAAAAATAGTAAACAACATAATTGTTCTCCGTATTCGAGCGATGTGCACGTTCCGTTATTAATTATAAATTAAGTATATTAAGCCTGTAACAGACGCGGCTTCTAGTCATTTTTATGATATTGTTTTCCTGAGCAAATTGCGGTCACGGTGATCGCACTAAACAATCTAATTTAATATAATATGTATTACAGTACCCAGCGATATATATTGCACATCGGCCTTTGGAATAAAACGCTATTTCTATTCTATTGCAAGGAAAGCTAGCCAGAAATTCACGTAGTAATTACTGAAATCTCTTCACAATCGGCGAGCACATCACGTAACATATTATATAAAAAAAATGCAGTCGAACTGTGAATAGAATAGAATAGCGTTTTATTCCAAAGGCCGATGTGCAATATATATCGCCGGGTACTGTTCTTGCGAGATACATTGTGTTTTTAATTTAACTACTAATATTATAAAGGCGAAAGTTTGTGTGTATGTTTGTTCCTCTTTCACGCAAAAACTACTGTATGGATTTGGCTGAAATTTGGAATGGAGATAGATTATACCCTGGAATAACACATAGGCTACAAATTATCCCGGAAAAATCCAAGGTTCCCGCGGGATTTTGAAAAAACACTGATAGATGGCGCTGATTGTACTTAAATCACGCTTACATTATCCGCAGCATCGAGAATAAGTAAAAAATTCCAATTCAACAATCAAGTAAGATAAACACAGTTATTGAAGTTTTTCATTAGCAATAGAAAATTTCTTAGGGATTAGGGATGGATTACGAAATAAATAATACAAAAAGTACAAGGTATCGATTTGTCCAGTCATAGTGAGTACATTGCTAGATATTATAATGACTGGTCATGTGTAGATCCTATTTCCTATCCTATTATTATTATAAATGCGAAAGTTTGTGAGGATGGATGGATGGATGTTTGTTACTCTTTAACGCGACAACGAATGAATGAACCGATTTTGCTGAAATTTGGCACAGACATAGAATATAGTCTGGAATAGCACATAGGCTACTTTTCATCCCGGAAAAGCAAACAGTTCCTACGAGATAGCAACGCTATTTTTTACGCATTTGTCCTTCAAAATACGCGCAATGGAGTTTTAGATTAACGTGATTTTTTTGCACAGGTAAAGTTAAGAGCCTGAAAAATGACAAAGGCTACTTTTTATCTCGGGAAAACAAACAGTTCCCGCGGGATATTCGTATGCTACTTTTCACATATTAATCCTTCAATTATGCGCCAACGAAGTTACAGATTGACGTGGTTTTTTTGATAGGCATAGTTGAGGACCTGAAAAGTGAAAAGGCTACTTTTTAAGGTATTTTTTTTAAACAGAACCCTAAAAGAGCGAGGCCCGACTCGCACTTGGCCGATTTTTATTATTTTTTGTTATAGCGGCAATAGAAATACAAAATATGTGAAAATTTCAACTGCCTACCTATTACGGTTTACGAGATACAGACCGCTGACAGACGGACGGACGGACAGCGGAGGCTTAGTAATAGGGTCCCGTTGGCACCCTTTGGCTACGGAACCCTAAAAACCACGTTGACTATATGCACTTACACTTTATATGGTGAAATATTATAACTGCGAAAGTGCGTTGGTTTGTCCTTCAATCACGCCCCAACAGAGCTACGGATCGACGTGATTTTTTGCAGTGTACCTATAGTTGAGGACCTGGAGAGTGACAGGCTACTTTTTATCCCGCAAAGTCAGAGTTCCCAAGGCATTTTAAAGGCTAAGTTCACGCAGACGAAGTCGCGGGCATCAGCTAGTTTAAAATAAAAGATACATGCGTTTTTATGCGATGGCCAAGTCAATCTATTTATTTAAAACATAAAAGATTTTTAGTATTGATATGGTCACTATAAGATGTTGTTAGGTTAGCTAATTACGTAATAAGAACGAAGGACCCGGAAGACACGAGTCTGCCCACGAAATTCAAATTTAATTTGGTAAATATCGACTAATTTGTCAGGAACCCACGTCCAACTCAGTATTTTGATTAATTTCTTAAACTGGTCATTTTCAAGTAAAGATTTTTATGTAAACCTGTGAAGATGATAATTCCACTGGCGCAATTAGAAGGCCATGAGCCTACTTTGTCGTATTAGTTTACAAATTGCGAAAAACCAAATTAAATTTGAATTTCGCGGGCAGACCCGTGTCTTCGACCTTAAGTAGGGAATGAATAAATTGACCGACTTGGTATTACATGGATCTCACAACTTTTTATGATAGAAGAACTGAGTTGCGAGACTTGGCTTTTTTTTACAAGTTATGTTTTTGATGGCATTTATTTATTCCGTTGGCCAAAAGATTCCACTGCAGCTGCTTAAAATCGCCATTAAAATGTTTAGTGCCGCGGATTGGTAATGTTAATACATGATATGTAGATTGAGTATACCTATAAAGATTTTATCTTGATACAAGATATTATTTTAAATATTTATAAAAATAATATGCTTAGTAACAAAGCAGGTGAATTTAACAGTAAGGACGGTTATTAGTGAAGTGATCGTAAATACGTATTATGATTTGTCCATTATTAGGTACCTACTTGCAAAATGATTACCAAAACTGATCTTAGATGAAAATTTTGGAAGTACCTGATAGGTACTACAACTAAAAAAAAACCTGATAGGTTTTTTTTAGTCCCTTGTCCCCCTAATGGGGCAGAGGGAGTTTACAGTATTACGCCATGCCGAACGGTTAAGAGCTATACTCATGACCTCGCTATCGTATCCTCGCAACCTCCACCAGAACCAAGCCACGTACGCCAAGTATGTTTATGCCGGCCCCGCTTTCTATTTCCCTGAGGGTTGTTGTCTACTGTTGTTGAGTTGTTGGGTTCTCTGCTCGTCAACCGAACATTTTGGCCGTCACTCTCTCTCTGCACCATATTCCTCATTGCTTAGCGTCGTGACCTCTGTGCATTATTCATATACCTAATAATAATGGGCACTTTTCTGAGGATAATTATGCAGCAGGTTCCCAGATCCTCCCCCTTCCGCATACGACTCTACTGAGAGAACAAGTTTTCGACTCTTAGGTTTAACGGTAATTATCTGATGTTAGTGATAATATTTTGACGAACTCCTTCGCAGTGGTGAGCGCTGTTTCCTTCTAACTGGGAGGTCTCGGGTTCGATTCCCGGCGGGGTCAGTTTGGGAATTTATAATTTCTGAATTGTCTCTGGTCTGGTCTGGTGGGAGGCTTTGGCCGTGGCTAGTTACCACCCTACCGTCAAAAACGTACCGCCAAGCGATTTAGCGTTCCGGCACGATGGCGTGTAGAAACCGATTAGGGTTATGGGTTGAATGTTCACTGTCATACCCCTTACAAGTTAGCCCGCTACCATCTTAGACTGCATCGTCACTTACCATCAGGTGAGATCGCAGTCAAGGACTATCATGTCATCGAATTAAAAAATAATAATACCAAGAATCGGAACTATTACATGATAAATGTGTATAAAAATGGAAATACATATATTATAAGTAAGTATATATTGTGTACAATACATACTTATTATACATATAATACGACATAAGTATACTAAGATGAATAATGTAACGTCGCAAAAGTAGCGAACTGAAACGATATCAAAATTTACTATAAATGAGATACAATGTGAAGGCCGGCCATTCGCCGTCTGATCCTGGACGGGTCAAGGTGGCTGGGGTCGCGGGCAGGGCTGTCACACGCCCCAGATTATTACCGAGAGCTAAGTTGCCGTAGAGCCTCAGACATTACGGCCCGGAAAGTCCAATTCCCCAAACGTCCAATATGTCTCTGACGTGAGGGTGGTTATCAAAAACATCTAAACATTAATTAATCAATTACATTAATCTTAAGCGCACTGGCAATATTTATTCGATTAGGGCGCGATTGCTATCGCAATCCCTCAATCAAACACAACGACCTAGACACGAACGGATCTATTAGTCGGATGAGAGACTGGCAGGGACTGAACTCGCATCGTCAAAATAGCTGCATTTATACTAATATTCCAAGATGGCGCGCAAGATGGCGTGCCAACACTGTCAACATTGACAAATGTCGATTCAATTAAACTAATTTCAATAAACAATATGACGACATCTTTATCATTTCTTAAAGTCTTTATCAATTTTAAACATGAATCTGACAATTCAACCATGTTCCTGACATGTCTGTAACGTCCTATTCCCGGAACATCCAATCCTCGTAGGTCCTATTCCCGGAAGGTCTTATTCCCTAAATGTCCAATGTGACTGTTAGCTTCGACACTTCGAGAGTTACATGAACCTAGGTCCAAATTATTGTGCGAATATCCATTCAGTAGCCAGAACTATTTTAACCTACTTCAAGGTTAAGAAGGAGGATATTAATGAAAGCCGGTCGTTCGCCGTCTGATCTCGGAAAGGTCAAGGTGACTGGGGTCGCGGGTAGGTTTGTCACCCCGGATTACCGAGAGAGAAGTCGTAGAGGTCGCAGATGCCACTAATTTTCTTGAAAAACATTCCGTCTAAGTTACAAACTCATGCGGTAGTCGGTACGCATAAATTTCAGAAAATGCCGCGTAGTCAAGTTAATATATTAAATCCATAATATTAATATGTATCCTTAAAAATATTATAAACTAGCTGATGCCCGCGACTTCGTCCGCGTGGATTTAGTTTTTAAAATCCCTCGGGAACTCTTTGATTTTCCGGAATACAAAGTAGCCTATGTCACTCTCCAGGTCCTCAACTATACCTAAACAAATCACGTCGATCCGTGGCACTATTGCGACGTGATTGAAGGACAAACCAACAAATCAACAAAACAACTAACAAATACACTTTCGCATTTATAATATTAGTATGATGCGAAAGTGGGTTTGTTTGAATAGTTTATCCTTCAAAAACGCATCTAATCGAAAATGTAACATATATATAAGGATAACTTTTGTAAAAACAGAAAATAAACGGTCAAAAAACAAATAAGTAGGTAATAAGCTGTTTTATTGTGACTATGTATATATAAATCTCTCTTTATAAAACGAAATTTTCTATGGAGCGTGTATGCAGCTGCTGACTTGTGACATCACACTTAAGTAGCGCTCTATCTGTCTTAACAAGAAACTTTAAAGCTCTTTATTTCCGAGACTAGATAAGATATATTTAAAAAAGAAAAACGGCATTATGTTTTATTATTTAAAACAGTTATTTTAAATAGATAAAAAATCAGTCAAATACCCAATTAGCAGAATCAAGACTCAAACGCAGCCCGGAAATGATGTTTCGCTAGATTTTTTTCATAGTTAATCGTAATAACTTTTTTTCCGTTTTATTCAACAACCGCGAATACAACGCCACATAGACGATAAAAGTAAATCCAAACAGACGTGCTTTACAATAAAATATTATACACTCAGTTCTTACTAATTCACCAATTTCACGCGCAGATGCCGAGATTGGCGATAAATCAGTTCAAATGATGTACATAATATATCTCGAAAATATAACGAATGTATCGCGCAAAAACAAACATGACAAGCTCATTACTGTTATAACGAGTTTATTACCGATTGATATATTATTATATGTATCATAATATTCGAGTTCTATTTGTGCACGAGTTATTTTAATTGGTGGTCCGCATGAAGAATAACATACGCCTTAAAAAGTGACCATTAGGCGTCAGATGTATGGATGCTCGAGGAATCTTCCATCTATAAAGGAATTTATAAAATCCCCCCCTGCCATGCGTAATTACAAATTAATATTTACACTTACCGAAAAAACCGAGTCAATACTTAATACGACGGAGTAGGTACATGTTCATGATCATTGTGCATGAATGAATGCGATAAATTTCCGTTGCCAAAGGCAAGTCCATTAAAACTTGAAAAATACAATTCTGTCTACCGCGAACCGTACGAAGCGATAATAATAAGTTCAATTTATCCCATAATTTCGCATATTATGTTATTATTTTCTCGGGGAACCTCATAGTGACCGTTTAAAAGTGCTGCGCACACCTCGTTGCCTGTTGCGGCAATCGGCAACTCACAACCAGCTGTTATTACGATTTTCATATAACTTTTAGAAACTGCGCAGACGTAGCAACGCTAGTTGCAAGTTTCGGCAATCGCAACTTTTATAGAAACTTGTTGCTCCATGTGCCTAACTGGCGGAATATATTGAAAAGAAGACGAGTTAATTAAAGTAGACATAGATATCGTATACCGCCGAATAATATCATCATGTCATTCATTTTGATGCTGACCTTAAGTTTCGGGACAATAAAACTTTCTTAAAATTGAATTCCTTCAAAAATATAATAAAATTCAATAAAATTATGTTCCTTAGCAATACCTCATATAACAAGTAATATAATATATTATCTACGCTTGGACAAAGAATATTTTATCGTGGTATGTACCCGTTTTGTATTACAATTATGTCGTAACAAGTGTTACGAGTAATTATTATACGGGATTCAATATTGTCCGTAGTCTCCTTTTTCTTTATTTTATCTTTCCGCGAGACTCTCTTATCGAAAATCTAACCAGAAATTCAGCCGGCAAAGTATAAAAACAAAAGCACAAATAAATTACAAAGCCCGGACATTTCAATACGGTTCCTTAACTGGCCGCGCAACTTTATTCGCACTCCATACTCGTAATTACTTGCAACCGAGTAACACGCCTACTATCTAAGAGTAGACACGGCTCTCTCGACTGATATAAATAATGTTCATGACATTTAATCCGATAGATATATTGCAATGCAACTCACACTCCGGCAAAATATAACAAACAAAAACAAGCGGTCTTTAAAGATTCATATTTTAGATCACACATCATACATAACCCTGTGCCACCAAAGTATCTGGCCTGGTCGTCAGAACCTTGAAATAGACAATCAGTCATACCTATACAAAGTAACTTTACATACATACGTACCTACTTCTTTAGAGGAAATGTTCCAAATAGGCTCACTTCTTCAAATATGGTGTTGCTTATTGCCCTTTCGACGTCACTTTCGATCAGTTTAGGCGATTTCACAATTTCTCTTCGTTTTGCAGACCATCTCCAAATGACGATAATCGACTTAAATAAATGACTGAAATCAATCAACAATACACGCAACTTTATCCCCTTCCTATAATCGGACCTAGTGGTCCGATATTTTAACATAAGGATTTTAACACATAGCTACTCCTTCTAAGAAGGATGGCTGATTGTTGCCCTGTGGCGGTCACTCTCGGCCAATTTCGGCAATTTCACAATTTCTCCCCGCATTCCGGCCTTCGCCCAATGACGATGATTGACTTAAATAAATGGTGCGCGGGCCGACGGCTGCGAGGCGTGGTTAACACGTGACGAGCTTAATTAACCGATACCGCTTAAACAGACATATCTCATGTATCCTTATTTGTAGCCCACGGATAATGCTTTACATGCTTTCTTTACAGATATTTTAAGATAAAGCACTTGCAGGTATCACTCTGTTGATTACGTCTTTAAACATTGCAGATTTCTACTGAATTATGTTATGTGATTACAGTTAAGTAGTATCACGTAGACTGTACTACACCACTAGCTTATTATAATATATCTAAGCGATAAGAAGAGCGTCGCCAGCCGATGGCCAAGGGGGGGGGCAAGTTGACAGGGTTCCGACTGAATTTTTAAAATCCTTACCCCATGCGGACGAAGTAGGGCGCAAAAGCTAGTTCACAGCTTCACAAGCAAGCAAGCAAGCTTCACAGTTGAAGATTTGGCAGCGGTATCTGGATTGCAATGATGAAGTATCTACTAGTACTATATTTTTCAAATGTCTAGAGGGGGGGGGGCAGCTGCCCCTACCTACCCCCCTCCCCTTGGCGACGCCCATGAGCTATCCCAGAGGGATTAATCTTCAATTTATTGACTTGTAGAACAACTACGTGAAGGATAAGAATCGTAAGATGTTATTCGGAAAAATTGGTATACGGTTTTCAAAATGAAGAGAGCTTTACTTGTTTTTCTTCTTTATCAATTGATAGACATCCACAGCTGGGTATGGGTAACTTGTGTAGACTTTCACATGCCTTGGTCTTGCGCCGCCCGTATTCGGCGTCTGCCTGCGACTCGTCTGATGTCGTCGGTCCAATAAATTTTACAACTCAAGTCTTTCCCTAAGCACTAAAAATTCAATAGCATAACTCTCGCCTAATCATTCACTCGCACTTACTATTCTACAAACAAAATGGAAAAGTCCACACGAATACGTTACGCGCCAAATTCTTCACCGACCGCGTACCTAAAAAAAATTCAACAGAAAAAGTTGAAGGGATTTTCGAGGCGCCAAAAAGCCGCCGCCATTCTTAGAACGGGGAATGAATGAAAAAAGCCATAAACCCAAGTTGCCGAACGGTTTCACGAGCCGACGCACCAAAACTGTTGGGAGATTTTTAACGATTTATCGATAACAGAACTTTTTTTTTGGGATCCTTGTCCTGTTTTTTTTTACGTGGTTAACTGCGTAAGTGATGAAGTTTTAGACAGTAAGGTTTCTGCCTCGAATCTTGCGGGCAGAAGGGTGGTGGCGGCGGCGGCGCGGGAGCGGCAGAAGCTAATGCATAAAATCAAATGGACCGGCCCTCGAAAACAGCGGCGCGGGGGCGCGCAACGAGCGGTGCACTCCATACAAGCGGTGACCGCGCCGCCGCAGCCCCGCTGCCCGCAAGGTTCGAGGCAGAGGCCTAAGCGCTAAAGATCGATAATAATTAATTTAACTAAGGTTTATAAATCTGCGATAATTTCCCAAAGATAATGATGCGAGACTCCGGTAGTACTGATTCTTTGGCTGACGTCGTCGGCAATCGATATAAACCTAAGCTAAGCCGTTAAATTAGTACTTAATAAGCATTAAGTAATACCAATGCCTTTCAACAGAATTATTAAGTGCCAATTTCACCAACATCAATTGACGTTTAGCGGATGAATAAGTTGGGCATTCTGACAGTTTTTGTACTGAAAATACTGTTAAAATATCAAATTTACGCTTGGATAAGACTAATTTTACGTTGGTGAAATCGGCCCTAAGTCAATGTGTCAATGAAAAATGAATGAACACATTTTATTTTTGAATACGGAACCTCCTTAGCACAAGACAAACTCTGACATTACTGATACTGTATATAGATTTTACTGCACCGCTTATCTGGTCCCAATATGATCGATACTCATTTGCTTTGCGATAAGAGATTCCTTATCTCTCTTGTGATATACCCCCGCTTAATATTTCTAGGAAAGACTATTAGCCATAAAAAATTAAGTTCAGATGCCTGCCAAGTCAAATGCTAAGCCATTTTCAATTCAGGCAACTTTTTATCTTTTTATCTAAATAAGTAAGTAGGTTGTTATTAATTAAAAATTAAAAACTGTTATCGAATAAAGTTTACGCGACATAAAAATTTCAATTTAACTTACAAATAATGTTCATGGTCATCATGAAAATAGTTAATGACATTTCTTTTGAATTTACAAAAAATACGATCCTAATATGAAACCATGGTTACAATAATTTAATGTAAAAAAACTCTTAAAAAAAGACCGACTTCAAACTCCCGCGCCACAACAAAGTATTTAATTTATTGTTGATATTTTAAAAACCGCTCGACCGATTTCGATAAAATGTATGCAGGGCTACCTGGAAAGTATAAAACAAAAAAAGAATTTTCCAAATCGGTTCAGACTTCAGGCGTCTTCGAGTAATCGGTGAACGTACATAAAAAAAAAATCCGACGATGAGAACCTCCTCCTTTTTTGCAGTCGGTTAAAAACATTTTAAAACTGAAGTAACTGAAACCATTTAAAACAATAACAGAACATGAATCAATGACGAACCAAACTCAAACCACTTGCTAATATCATGAATCGCTGCATAGACTCAAAACAAATTACAACACTTCAAATAACAATTAAAGGAACAAAACCATTATTTCGGACACAAATTTTTCTATCTGTTGTCCTTTGTCGGTAAAGAACAATGTTCTTAAGATGGCAAAAATTTATTCATGAGGGATACAAAGAGAAGATACCAAGAAGTGACTATTTCTAAAAGCGTTTCCCAAACTTTTTGAAGCGAATCTTCTTATGGCAGGTTTGAGATGAGGATCTAATGAAACTCAACTCACTGGCTGGACATCGAATGAGCTTGACATTAAAAAATTTTTAACCGACTTAAAAAATTAGGAGGTACTCAATTCGTCGGTTTTTTTTTAATGTATGTTCACCGATTACTCACGACGCCTGAACCGATTTGCAAAATTCTTTTTTGTTTCAAAGGCTCTACTTCCCAGGTGGTCCTATTTAAATTTTATCGACATCGGTCGAGCGGTTTTTAAAAACTCAACAATAAATTATATACTTTGTAGTGGTGCGGGCGTTTAGAGTCGGTTTTTTAAATAGTTTTTTATATTAAATTATGGTAACTTCAATGCACTAATAGCAGGAAGAACATGGACAAGACGAGCGGCAAACAGAAACGAATGAAAAAGGATTGTACCAATTTCACGATAAACGCGTAAGCTTATCGATGAACAATTTTGAATTTTTGCAAAATTTTCAATACAAAAACTGTCAAAACGAACTTTTCGTTTAAAGATGCGATCGTGAAATTAGCACTTACTCGTTTAATTGTTTAACCAAACATTTGAGAAACACTGTTCAAAAACATTGGAGGAACAATGCAGCTTTTGTGTTTTTATACCCTTTTTGTGGTGTTGAATGGAAATCTATAGGTGGTGGAGTGACTTTCTGTTTATCCGTACGGGGGTAGTCTGCGAGTTGGTGATCGAAAGAAAAATGTCATACGGTTTCTGAATGTATCAATGCGTGCTCTCTATTTCAAGCCATTTCACATTAGTTTGTTTTTATTTGATAAGGTATCCAAAATCAGTCACTTTTTTGGCCTTAGGACCCTATTTACAGAAAATCATCCGCTTGGAGTTAGGTTATTATCAAATATACCCCAGGAATCCTTCGTTTTATCGGGATAAAAGTATAGAGCGAATGTCTGGTAATCCACGCTTGGCCAGCGTGATCGATTATGTCCTAAAATCGAAATCCTTCGCATTCGAGAAGAGACCTGTTCCCAGTAGTAAATGGCCGGCAATGGGTAAATGATGAAAATAGAAAAAATCGAGTTGCAAAACACTTAAAAAATAATAATATGTATCAGTCAAGCTGAATTTCACTAATATCCAGTTTTCCCCTCCAAATAAGGGAAAAATTTGTGCTAGGAACTCATACTCACTATGACAATAGTGCAACGGATGGGGTTCGAACCTGCGACTTATAAACCGTTAACCAACGTTTAACCGTTGGGCTATAGAGGCTTCAGTTCATATTTCATTTACATTAGGTATTCAAAGACATCGAACAAATGTTAATGCACTTGCTCTTAAACTAGGATACTTGAGCTCATTGTCTATTAAAACAAACATCTGAAGGCGTCATTTGTAACGCGTCCCTGTAATTAGGAAAAGGCAGCTGCTTTGAAAAGGTGGTACTTCGTAAGGTGAGTCCGAAACTCCTATATTGTTTCATACCGTAATTGCCATCACCTGCCCCAACGCTTCCTTGTTACAAATCATTCTTTGTTAAACACACAGACTAAATGTTCAAAATGGACGAAACAGAAGCCGCTAGGAAATGAAACATTCCGACAGTTCCGACAAGACGAGATCTACGGCTACTGGGTTACTAACAGGCTTCTTCCGAAGCAGAGAAACTCGTGTTTAATTAAAAAGGCCAAGTGCGAGTTGGAAATGAGCATAAAGGGTTTCATTCCATACCACCACACGATATAAATTATTGTAATAAATAACAATATATAACAATATATGTTAGATGCCATAGCAGCATAAAAACTAGGCGCATAAATTGTATAGCCTGACCAACAATTTGGCACCCTCGGAGTATAGAACTCTAATTTTTATTACTGTTTTACTGAGAGAGTATGTTCTTAAATCTAACTAAGAATATGAAACTAGTGTGGATTCCCGTTCTTAAGATACAGCTAAAACAAATAGAGTTGTAAAACTCTTTCGAATTTTTAATTTTTAATGTTTGCGATAATAGAGGCCATGATGGAGATACGTATTCTGTGAACTGGCGACCTACAGCTAAAGTTGTAGACCCTTGTGACGACGGGCGGACGGGCTTAGAGACAGGAGCGGGCTTAGTAATATGGTCCCATTTGCCATCCTATGGGTATGGATGTCTAAAAGATTAAAGAACCTGAAAGGTAGAAGGTAGGTAAGTACTACTTGAAATAAGAGAGTATTAAACTTTGAAATAAAGAAATCATTTTGAATATTTATCTACAACACAAATAGCTTCACTTTTATACAAAAGTTGGTTTGCTAAAAGTCCCTCTATCTGTAGACTATTATTTATGGTTGTAAAAAAACCTTATTTTAATGTCCTTGTTACATTAAGACAAGGATCAGCGGCACAAAAAAAAAAGCCTGTGTATTGTTTTTTGGATATTTTGACAGGTTTGCGCTTGAATACGGTCACTACAGGTGGCAAATGCTAAATCTAAGAGTCTTATGTATAAGGATACGTCATACTTCAACGATTATTTATTTGATTTTATGATAAGATATTCCTAGGTAACAACCAAAACCAGACACGAACCTTGAACTTCTTATGGGGAATTTAAGTTATCGTAGACCTTACATTTTGATGCATCTTTTAAATACATAAATGTGGGGACGGAACGTACTCGTAAGTTGGAACTTTAGTACATAATAATTCAATGAGTTGGAAGGAATTAAAAGGAAGATGACGTATGACAGAAGCCTCTGAAAAAAATCTTTAGTAAATAAATATAAATTGAAAATTTAAAACACCCCCGACGTGTGCATGTAAGATTATAACCTGCAAGGTTGACCTACTCATTGAAACTAATCTATTGAACCCAAATACGATATGTCTGCTGTGAGTTTTCGAAGAGTCGGGTTCTCTGGAGACCATTCTGGTTGCAGCATCAGGTCGAAATTATCAATTAATTGTCATTTAACGATTATACTGGCACGCGTGAAGCACTTAATCGAGTAATCAATCATACGCCAAAAATGTCTTACATGATTTTAGAAAAGAGCTGATACTCTCACACTGCTGGACCGATATTAACCAAACATAGCTAAGAACCACCGCAAGGAAACTGGCTTTCAAATGAAAAAAGCCGCATCGAAATCGGTCCTGTTCTTTTTACAAGCTTTTATTTAGCTTGACCAGTTTATTTATTTATTTATTTGTTTGGGTCAAATCTTGCAAGATGAATTAGACCCACTTCCCGGTTTCCGATCGAGCTGAAATTTTGCATGTATGTGTAAATCGGATGACAATGCAATATTATTGTGACATGGAGCTGATCTGATGATGGAGACGGAAGATGGCTATCGGAACTCTGTAATAAAACGATGTAACCCTATCGAGTTTGGGCTCGTTTGATTCGTCATAACAAGAACTCTGATCCTAGATGATGTCCAGAGTCTAATGATGTAGCTACTAAAAGCTTGTATTTAAAAATAAAATTTTTAATTTACACTTGTAACTATCTATTGTTTCATAGTAAAAGAAGGGGAAACAGGTGCGCTGCGCTTCAACTCGGTTCAATTTTGGTACGCTCAAATAGACGCCATTGTCTAGGTGACATTTTTTTTTTAAATTTCTATGCCACTTAATTTGATACTTAGGCGTGGTGACAAAAAACCCTTTTCCTGTATCGAATAACCCCGTATCTACTTTACATCACTGGTGGATTTTTTGTCGTAACTTTTTTCTAAAAAAACTTTTTTTGTAACTGTACAGATGTCGGGTGCTCGTTTTGACCTCCTATTGAGCAACTACCCGCCATACCTTTAATGAGTTCTAAGTATTTGTTAATATACCCGATGGCTTTTTAATGTCTGTAACTTTTTTCGTGCATCTTTTTGTGCTGGATCTCGAATGCTCAGTCGCGTAGTACTTAGGTTGTTTTTCTTACGAGCGTTAAATCAATCTGGACCGTTGTAACTTTTTTTTTTTGAGATTTTTAGAGTCCAGTAGACCAATAACTATTTGGCATACATAGTCCTTTTACATAAAAGTTCCTCTTTTCTAAATTGTAGGAACTGATGTATTATAATTTTTTTTAATTTTTTTATTAAAAACAATTAAGAGTTAAAGAAACATAATCTTAAACATCAAACTGTAAAAGTTACTCATTCATCTAGATATTGCATTATTTTAAAATATCATCCAAACCACTGAAAAGAGGAATGTGCATGTATTGCATGCTGCATCTACACTTACCATCAGGTGAAATTGCAGCCAAGCGCTAGTCTATATATTTTGTTTAAAATTAAAAAAAAGTTTAAAATTATCTATATATTATGTTTAAAAAAATGTGCCTAGAACGCTGGCTGCGCTATCCCGTTGAAAGGCCAAACTTACATTATGTTGTCCAAGGTAACTACCTCCAGTCACCAGTCAACCCGCATCATAAGACGGGTTGATAGATTATTTAAAAGGATTCATTGTAGCATGAACATCCTCACCTCATGACCCAGGGCTTCCACACAACAGCGCAAATATGAAACTCTTCTCTATGTTTTGATATTTGCATCACCGCCCTTAAAATACAATTAGCTGTACAGTACCCGGCGATATATATAATGCATATTGGCCTTTGGAATAAAACGCTATTCTATTCTATTCACAGTTCGACTGCATTTTTTTTATATATGTTACGTGATGTGCTCGCCGATTGTGAAGAGATTTCAGTAATTACTACGTGAATTTCTGGCTAGCTATCCTTGCAATAGAATAGAAATAGCGTTTTATTCCAAAGGCCGATGTGCAATATATATCGCCGGGTACTGTACTACTCGGAAGTCGGAAGATAAAAAGAGTAGCCCAAATGAAATCAACTTTCGTAACCCAATTTGTCCGCCCCTAAAAAATGTTAAGCCTATACTTAAAGTGTCCGGTAAGCTAAATATTATTAGCTCTTCCACTTGTTATACATGTGCCCTAACTATCAAATCGGTATCGGTAATGTCAATCTAAAATGAGTTAAATTCCTGACAAAATAGAATTGAAAATCTTATGAAGGGGAACCTGCCAGGCAACTCATATAAAAATTCATTTGGAGAACAATAACTCTTATGTGTAAGGTATAGAATTCAAGTGAGATTTTATTTTTAACTTGGAAGATTAGGGTGCACTTTTACAAGTAGTAATTTCATACAATTTCGTCTTCGTTACATAACATCTGAAGTGACGCCTTTTAATTATAGACAATTTTTCGTTATTTGGAAACAAAAGTTAATGGGTAGGTACAAAGTGTATTAAATTTCAATTAGGATTAATTCCCGTTCTTTGTAACAGTAGTGCTTGTTGAATTTGCTCGTAACTCATAAAACCGTAGGGAATTACAGTTTACGGCTCTTTAATTAGGGCTATTAGAGTGGTAAGAATGCGAACAGAATAATAGTTCTACCATTTCATAATACTACAAAATCTTAGATTGTATTTATAAGATACGTAAGATAGACGCTTTATTGAGCGAAGCTTCTTCAGTAGCATTTACGTGGGTAAATGATTGAACCATCGACCTTATACCTAGCCTAGTAGACGCCTAATGCCTATTCATTCACAATGCAAACAATTCAGTCAACCAGCTGAGGGGTGTGAACTGAATGCTTATTGGTCTAGTCAAGGGCACGATCTGGACGTTACTAGCCAACGACCTTATACTAAGGGTTTAAGGGTTTCATGGGTAAGGTCTCATGTCTTGTCACATGTTTGAAAGCGTTCGCCCTATATTAGGCGTCTACTGCCTCTGTTCGATCGATCAACCTTATATCCATAAGGTCGACCGATCGAACAGAGGCATCGCTTCTGTAGACCTATCTATTTTGGTGGGTTCTCCGGGAGGATAAATGAAACAACATAAATATATTTCGTCTATCTGTTTGTTTTAAAGATCCGAGTACCTAAGCCTAACTATGCATGGAAATACGGAAACTCAGGTCCTAATTACAAGATGACAATAATATGCACTCCATACGTTAGGGACATGGTCCATTCGTTAGGGAGATACGAGGAAACAGACAGTCACACATACACACATACACACACAACAGATACACACCTCAAACTTATAACACCCCTCTTTTTTGTCGGGGTTGAAAAAAATTGAATAAAATGAGAAGAAAATTCACATCATCTCAGGTCAAGTCTATTCCAATTTCCATCTCCTATGAATTCTGATATACTCTACCTACCCAGTTCCCCTACACCAGACTAGTAACAAGAGAGCGGACCAGCAATATTTTCATATATAAATATTAAATGCGATACAAGAGACATAAATTTTAATTAACTTTATGGCGGTAGATGCAAGTAATGGGGGTCCGGGCGCAATATCCAAGTTCCCTGTTTATTAATAATGTAACTACTGCTTGATTCTTGAGGGGGTTGTAATACCTAGTCGTAAACAATAAAGTGCAATAAGCCGTGTTTTATTCCAAACATTACAATGCCCATAAAATATACCTATTACCAGTTTGTAACGTTCCCGTAGGCTCTCTTTGGGGCCAGTAACATCGCTATAATAATCATCATCAGCAACCCATCAACGGCTTACTATTGAGCACAGGTCTCCTCTCAGAGAAGGATTATTTATCGGACCACCACGCTAACCTTATACAAATTGGCAGACTTCACACACCTTTGAGAACATTAGGTTATATAAACTGGAACGCAAAGAAGAACGCAAAGCAAAGATAGAAAATCTTCAATATCTTCAAAAGTACCTGACCAAGCTTAATGAAATAAAGACTAGAATATTTTAATATGCATAAATGAAAATTAAAAAAACATGAATTCAAGCTTTTTATCTTTAAATATATAAAAGGCAAAGGTGACTGACTGACTGACTGGTCTATCAATGCACAGCTCTAACCACTGGACGGATCGGGCTGAAATTTTGCACGCAGATAGTTATTATGACGTAGACGTCCGCTAAGAAAGGATTTTTGAAAATTCCAACCCCAAGAGGGTTAAATGGGGGTTGAAAGTTTGTATAAAAGTCCGTCATTTATCAAATTATTTTTCATGTAATATCCATGAAACTTTAATTTTTGGCCTTTCGATAAAAAAATAAGAAATACATGTTTCGCAAATTTTGAAAATTCCACCCCCAAAGACTTCAAATAGGGGATGAAAATTTGTATAAAAGTCCAGATTTTTAAGTTAATTTTCAAGTAATATCCATCAAAATTGGTCCTCGGGGTAGCCTCATTCCCTAGAGGACGCGTCCCCAGGTGGCGGATAGGGGGATGCTCGATGGGGGTATAAACCTCCACAGGGTAGGAGGGAAATAAAATACCTCCCGCGGACCACAAGGCCCGGAGATGGATACTCCGTTATCAAACCCCACACGCAGGCTTCTCCGACATATTTGGAGTAGAGGCTGCGTGCGTGCTGGGTGCTCAGGATGGAGTGCTCAGTAGGGTTGGCGGCGGATGAGCCCCTAGAGGGCCAACGGCGGCGCCCGAGCCCCGTAGTGGGCTACATCCTTGGCGTCAGGTGGCAACCGGCTGTAAAACAGAAGCCAACACACCATACTTATCATGAAAAGGCAATACTTAAAGAACACGAGGAATACTAGGGCGTTCCCCTTAAGCGACGTTGGTGATAATGGAACTGCGAAACATACTAGGGCGTCCCCCAAAAGCGACGGAAGAGCTAAACAGCAAAGCACCGTGACAATGTCCGAATTACGTATTGCTAGCTGGAACATTGGCACGATGACAGGACGCAGTGCTGAATTAAGCGCCATCTTAGAACGACGTCGCATCAACATATGCTGTGTGCAAGAAACAAAATGGAAAGGCGCAAAATCACGACAAATTGGGAAGGGATTTAAACTGATATATTTCGGCACTGAAAGCGCAAAAAATGGGGTTGAGATTGTTCTGGATCGGCATTTGAGCCAAAGGGTGGTAGAAATAATAAGAACAAGTGACCGTATTATATCTGTAAAACTAGCCTTGGAGAACCAAACCTGCCTCAACATTGTCTGTGTCTACGCGCCCCAGGTCGGCTGCCCTGAAACAGAGAAACAAGACTTCTGGGAAGAATTGTGCACACACATGAATGCGTTACCAGTAACTGAGCAAAGAATTATCTGCGGAGACCTTAACGGGCATGTGGGCAGTGGCGCAGATGGGTTTGAGGATCATCATGGGGGTTTTGGTTATGGTACACGAAATAAAGAAGGATCCACAATACTAGAATTTGCAATGTCTCTAAATCTAGCGGTAGTAAACACATTCTTTCAAAAGAAAGAGGAACACCTCATTACGTATAAAAGTGGGAAATCCAAAACACAAATTGACTATATAATGACAGATAGAAAGAATCTTAAACAAATTAAAGATTGTAAAGTTATTCTAGGTGAACCATTAACATCACAACATAGACTACTATTAGCAGCTTTAAAACTGAAACGACAAATTAAATATAAAATACCGAGAATAGAGAGGATTAAATGGCGGGAACTTAACACAGAAAAGGGAAGCAATTTCATGAATAAAGTCCTGGAGTATTTGGGTAATGACTCCTCATCAGACGACTCATCCCCCACAATTATCTGGTCTAAATTTCACAATGTCTGTATCGCCCAAGCGAAAACCACACTGGGTATCTCCAAGGGTCCCCTGCATAACGAGAAAGATGCCAAATGGTGGAACAACACCACCAAAACCACAGTATCTGAAAAGAAACGTCTGTTCAAGAAATGGCAAGAGAGTGGTTCAGATGAGGATAAGCTAGAATACAAAGAGGCGAAAAAGATTGCAAGAAGATCGGTTGCGATTGAGAAGGAAAATGCCGAGTTGGAACTTTATCAGCAACTAGAACTAGCTTCAGACACAGAGATTTATAAAATAGCTAAACACAGGAATAATAACACAAAGGATTTTAAGACTGCAAAGTACATTAAGGACAGCAAAGGCACGCTACTGACATCTGATAAAGAAATCTGTAAAAGGTGGTACGAGTATTACCATACACTGCTAAATGAGGAGTTCCCCAGACAGGCTGAAATCGAAGAACTAAGAACACAAGGACCCGTAAATCAAATCACCATGACGGAAGTCAAAAAGGCTATTCTGAAAATGAAAAATCACAAAGCCTGCGGGCCTGACGACATACCAGCTGAACTTTGGAAGTCCCTGAAGAGAGGGGGGGAAGTATGGCTAGCTAATTTGTTTAATAATATTCTAACAGCTGAGGAAATGCCAAATGCCTGGAGAAAAAGCATACTTGTCCCCTTTTACAAAAATAAGGGAGACATTAGAGAGTGCGGAAACTTCCGGGGGATAAAACTCACTTCACACACCCTTAAAATCTGGGAACGAGTGCTCAGTGAACGCCTAGCGTCTATAATCTCGCTAACGGAAAATCAGTTTGGTTTCACAGCGGGAAAGGGAACCATGGATGCAATTCATGCTGTAAGACTGGTAATGGAAAAAGGTAAACAAAACGGTCAAAACCTATGGATGGTATTTATAGACCTAGAAAAAGCCTTTGACCGAGTGCCAAGGACTGTGATATGGCAGGCGCTTAGGGCGCATAACATACCTGAATGCTACATCCGCATCATTAAGGACATGTACAGCAACGTCCAAACCTGCGTCAGAAGCTCTGCCGGTCTATCTGACAGCTTTGATTTAAAAGTTGGCGTCCACCAGGGCAGTGCTCTGAGCCCTTTGCTATTTAATGTAGTCATGGACTATCTGACGGCAAAAATCCAAAAACCAACTCCATGGAATCTCTTGTATGCGGACGATGTGATTCTTATATCTGACGATGTGCGAGAGCTACAAGAAGACTTAGAAAGATGGAGAGAGTCGCTGGAAAAAAAAGGCTTACGCATTAGCAGGACAAAAACCGATTATATGTTCTGTAACTTCAATCCCAACGCTCCACTTGACCCGGGCATCACACTGGATGGCAATGCCATCCCTAGAGTTAAAACATTCAAATATCTAGGATCAGTTCTCTCCGAAGATGGCTCTATTGATGCGGACGTAACACAGAGAACGACATCTGGATGGATGAAGTGGCGCGCTCTGACAGGGGTACTATGTGACGCTAAAATGCCAATAAGAACTAAAGGCAAGGTGTATAAAACGGCAGTACGACCAGCACTACTGTACGGCAGCGAAGTTTGGGCAACCAAAAAGACTCATGAACAGAAGTTACACACCACCGAAATGCGTATGCTGAGATGGGCGGGAGGAGTAACACTCAAAGATAAAGTACGCAATGAATATATAAGAGGTAGCTTTAAAGTGGCACCCATAACCGACAAAATATTAGAATCCAGGCTCAGATGGTATGGACACGTAATGCGTAGGCCCGACGATTATGTGGTGAAAAAGTGCCTTTCCATGGACACAAGGAAGAGGGGTAGGGGACGACCCCTAACTACCTGGACGACGAATGTCCCAAGGGACATGAAATGCCTTGGCCTCACTGATGAAGACGCAAACACAAGGTCTACATGGCGTCGCATGATAAGAAAAGCCGACCCCGCATAACGGGATAAGGCGAGGTCAAAGAAGAAGATCCATCAAAATTGGTATTTTGCCTTTCAATTGAAAATAAAGAAGTACGCGTTTGACAGTTTTTAAATGTTCAACTCCTAATTACCAATAAAAATCTAACTTAACGTGAGCTAACCAACCGCTAAGAAGCCATTTTTGAAAATTCAACCTCTAAGGGGGTAAAATAGGGGTTTGAAAAATCGAACGTAACGTGAGCGAAGCCGCGGGCAAAAGCTAGTCTTTATTAAATGCGTAGTTTTTAATTTCGAAGATTTTGTAACCGACCCTTTTTCTTTAAATATATTGATATATAAATATATATATTTATATATCCTAATGTTCTCAAAGGTGTATAGGATACCGCAGTCCTAATCACTAAGCTATCACTCCCACACTAATATTCTATGAACTATAATTATTTATTATGAATTTCAATGGAGGGTGACCTCCCTCCTTTTAAGAAATCTGTCATAAGTAAAAATATTCGCGGCTTTCAAGAGTCTTGTTCTAGTTAATGGGCTGGCACACGATGAGCGTTGGGGTCTCAAGGTGCTGGAATGGTGAATTGTGGAGACCTCGCACCGGTAGGCGCAGCGTTGCTAGACCCATCACTAGTTGGACTGACAAGCTCAAGCGTGTTGCTGATGCTGGCAACCGTAGGATGCAGGCCGCGCAGGATGGTTTTCTGTGGCGATCATTTCAAGAGATCTATGTATTTTGTATTATTGTATCATTATTACGATCGCAATGACCTCTGATTGGCTGAATTCACGGCGTCTTGCTGCATCAATGCATTATAACCGATAGCGGGAGAATACCAACCAACCAAAGGTCTCTGCGATCGTTGCAATGATTTTAGAGAATAATGGACAGCTATTGAAATGATGAAGCAATGATGAAGCAGTGATAGCCTAGTGGTTAGGACTGTGGAAGCAGTGATAGCCTAGTGGTTAGGACTGTGGTCTCCTATTCGGGGGGTCGCAGGTTCGATCCCGGGTACGCACCTCTGACTTTTCGGAGTCAAGTGCGTTTAAGCAATTAAATATCACTTGCTTCAACGGTGAAGGAAAACATCGTGAGGAAACCTGCACATCTGAGAGTTCTTCATGTTCTCGAAGGTGTGTGAAGTCCGCCAATACGCATTGGGCCAGCGTGGTGGACTATGGCCTATAACCCTTCTCTGAGAGGAGACCTGCGCTCAGTAGTGAGCCGTTGATGGGTTGCTAATGATGATGATGATGATGATGATGATGTTGTAGTTTATTTATTTTTACATATGACAACCCTAGTATAACACACTACCCCAACTCTTGGCCAAAATAAATGTTTTAGCAGCCCCCAGTCACGCGATATCCCTGGAAACGGTATCTAATCGCAATCGATCATGGCAGACAATAGGCCACATTTTACGTCACAATTTTGCACCCGCTTTGATTAAGTTAAGCTCAGAACACACTGACGACAACACCTGTACAATGTACATCGTTGTAACATTCGCAAGTCTTTAAAAACACTCATCCTGTAGGTTTTGTCCTATTCAATAATGCCAATTTCAGCATCGTCGTGTAATTGTCAACCGATGATTTTGACGTTCTGACAATTTTTGTATTGAGAACCTGTCAAAAGTCTTTATTCGTTGTTTAAACGTTACTCGGCGATGGCGAAATTGGCCTGTAATATACTGAGTCGCTCCACAAACCAAAAAAGCAGAAATGGCGACCGTAAAATATTAAATTGGTCTAGTATTCTTATGTCAGAATAAGTATCACCCATGCGGATGCGTAAGTTTCAAAGAATTAAACAAATACTTTCTTTCTTGCAAAATGAAAGGGACGTCTACGATATGCATTCAGTATTCCATTTAGCTCGTAGGTTATTTTTTTCTCCAGACCGCAATGTCCCAAACTACCAACACTTCCCTTAGTCGGCAGTGTACACAGAGCCTAAACAACGATTTTATCGCTATGCATTATTGCATTTGCAACGGAAAACAGCCCCTACGCTGAAAACAAAATGTGCACGCCGATATTTCACGTTTATGTAGTAACTACATGATGCCCGCGACTTCGTCCGCGTGGATTAAGACTTAATTCCAGCGGGAACTCTTAAATTTTCCGGGATAAAATGTAGCATATGTGTTAACCCAGGGTATGAGCTATCTCCATTTCAAATTTCAGCCAAATCCGTCCAGTAGTTTTTGCGTGAAAGAGTTAATAAACATACACACACACACACACAAACACACACACACACACACACACAAACTTTCACCTTTATAATATTAGTGTGATATGGTGTTACATACTAGTAAGTAACACCATGTTACTAATGGTTACCGAACTTACCTTACGTAATCTTCATACTAAGCCCTAACATAACCAAAGTGTGTCTGTGTGTAGTTATGTGTGTGCTTTTTAACAATTTCAAGAGATTGAAAAACTCACAGTTTAGGGAAATATATGGGGAAATCAGGTTAACCCTACCACCTGCGACCCCCCGAATAGGAGACCACAGCCCTAACCACTAGGCTATCACTGCTTCTATGTTATAGTAAAACATTAAAATTAATTTGGTGTCCTTTTAACAATGCATTACTAGATTAAATTACAGGTAATGCAATGGAAAAACTCACAGATTAGGGAATTATATGAGGAAATCAGATGGAGAAATCTATTTATCCTTAATTTTATGTTATAGTAGTGTTTATGTAGTGTATCATCAGCAAGCCATCAGCGGCTCACTACTGAGCGCAGGTCTCCTCTCAGAAAAGGGTTATAGGCCATAGTCTACCATGCTGGCCCAATTCGAATTGGCGAACTTCACACACCTTCGAGAACATTATAGTGAACTCTCAGATATGCAGGTTTCGTCACAATGTTTTCCTTCAGTCTTCACCGTTGAAGCAAGTTAAACGCACTTGACTCCGAAAAGTCAGAGGTGCGTACCCGGGATCGAGCCTGCGACCCCCCGAATAGGAGACCACAGCCCTAACCACTAGGCTATCACTGCTTCTATGTTATAGTAAAACATTAAAATGAATTTGGTGTCCTTTTAACAATGCATTACTGGATTAAATTACAGGTAATGCAATGAATGCACTTGTAGGGATTTTTGTGTGAACAAGCCTTAGATACAAAGGTATTTACAGTATTAAATTGCCTGTGTTGGCTTACTGGTAACACCTATAAGCTAGCTGTAACTTTTTGACGGACTTCAAAAAAGGAGGAGGTTCTCATCTATGTTCACCGATTAGTACTCGAAGACGCCTGAACCGATTTGGAAAATTCTTTTTTTATTTGAAAGGGTAAACTTTCCAGGTGGTCCCATTTAAATTTTATCGAAATCGGTCGAGCGGTTTTTAAATAATCAACAATAAATTATATACTTAGTAGCGGCGCGGGCGTTTGAAGTCGTTTTTTAATAAGATTTTTTTTATATTCAATCTATCTATATATATAAAAGAAAGTGGTGTTAGTTACACTATTTATAACTCAAGAACGGATGAACCGATTTGGCTAAAAATTGGTGGAGAGGTAGCTTAGAACCAGGAGACGGACATAGGATACTTTTTATCCCGTTCGACCGCGTTTCCGTCAAGTCAATATAAAACCTGGTGTACAAAAATGCATCTCACATGGAATAAAAAAACGAAAATGACAGTGGAAGAACAAAACGTAGATAAATGACAGCTAAACGTAATTTTGTATTTGGTTAATTATGGTAGAAAATTATGGTAAAAACAATTATAAAAATTATAGTTTAACGTAATTGATAATATCATCAGTAATATGTTTTCTCTTTGAATCATCATTTACAATGCCGCGAGCAAGACGATCAAATGTTTCCTGCTACAAAGCTACGGATTGACGTGATTTATTGGATAGGTATAGTTGAGAACCTGGAGGGTGACAAAGATTTCCCGCGGGATGTTATGAACTAAATCCACGCAGACGAAGTCGCGGGCATCAGCTAGTTATATATAAAAGAAAGTCGTGTTAGTAACACTATTTATAACTCAAGAACGGCTGAACCGATTTGGCTGAAAATTGGTGGGGAGGTAGCCTAGAACCAGGAGACGGACATAGGACACTTTTTAATATTATAAATGCGAAAGTGTGTTTGTATGTTGGTTTGTTCTTCAATCAAGTAGCAAAAAAGCTACCGATCGACGTCATTTTTTGCATGGGTGTAGTTGAGAACCTGGAGGGTGGTTACAAAGGCTAAATTTTATCCGGGATAATCAAAGAGTTCCCGTGGGATATTAAAAATTAAATCCACGCGGACGAAGTCGCGGGCATCAGCTAGTTCAATTATATAATAATGAATAAAAATAAAATGATACAATATATCTGAATATAAATGAATGATAAAATGAACCACTCGAAACCAAGTTACAATAATACTCAATGATGCGCGCAACTTCGTCCGCGTGTATTAAGGATTTTTTGATTCCCGCAGGAACTCTTTACTTTTCCAGGATAAAGTGTAGCGTATGTATTAACACTGGGTATGAGCTATCTCCATTCCAAATTTCAGCCAAATGGGTTCATTCGTTGTGGCGTGAAAGCGTAACATCCATCCATTCAACCATTCATACATCCTCACAAACTTTCCCATTTATAATATAAATATCTGGGTGATTTTTTTTGGTAAATCGCGTTTTTTGGAAATTGTATATTAAAAAATAATAATTAATTAAATAAAATTCATAGGGGAAAATATTATCGTCTGGGCTCGAACTTCTTGAGAGCTCGTCTTCTGGTTTCGGGACCGCCCGATTTCCCAAGCTACTGGAACTTTATGGATGATGGCGAAATTTACCTTCGTATTTTAATGATATTGTAAGGGGTTTTTCATTGCCTGTAAACACGGATAAAACGACCTTTTCTAAAAATGAAACCTAGCTAGATCGATTTATCGCCCCCGAAACCACCTACATACTTTTCATGAAAATCGTTGGAGCCGTTTCCGAGATTCAGATTATATATAAACAAGAATTGCTCGTTTATAGGTATTAGATAGATAGATAGATAGATATTATTAGTAGGATAGTAGGAGGTAGGATAGTAGGATTTCTTCTTATTGTAACTTAATGCTTACCAAAAAAACAAAATAGTATGTCATGCTTTCCATTTTCATGACTCCGTAATTAATTTACGGGTTTGACAATAACGCATTATGTATCCTTGAAAACGATTTTGGCCCACAAAATTCAGAACTTGTTTACACCTAGCAACACTGGCATAACTATTAAAAAACTTAAGTGGCACTCGGGGACTGCCGCGGTAAAGCTTTTGCATAGCATTTTTTATCAACTTATGCAATTATAATATTTATGCAATATTTTTTTTGCATAATAAAAATTATGCAAAAAAATAATTAAAAAACAAACAAACAAGAAAAGCGCACTGTCACTACTTCGCGAGTGAGATTCAAACCTGCGACATCTAAAGAAAGCGGCCGTTCGCCCACTGCGCCGAAGAGAGCTAAATGTGTAGCTCTAAAATGTTGAACGCTTACTGAACGACGGTGTTAGATTTTTTTTCGTTACGGAATTTCTTGATTCGGACGCCGCGCTCAAACTGTTTGTCCTAGTTCAAAGCCCGCGATAAAAGCGATGCAATAGCTTAATAAAAAATCAAAACAATTTCGATACTCACGTTATCAATTATATTATCGGCTGCTGAACCCCGTGGATCTGTAACAAACCAGACGGAATTTTACCAGTTAATACACATAATCATGCGGAAACGTTTTAATTGACATATTTTAGATTATGTGTACTTATTTTGAACAAAAAAGCCAGTCAATTTGGTTTTAAATATAAATTTTCTTATTCTTAATAATTACAAGAAATTTATCACTAAGAAGAAGAGAGAACTAGAACCCATTAAGTGGAGTATCCAATGTATTTTTTATTATTTTTTAGCTTCAAAAATGAAGAAATGGGGAGCCATCAAAGTCGTGACAAAACAAACGAGCATTTTTCCCCATATATATGCTAATTTAGTACTATCTAAGAACTAAGATACCTAAATATGTATACAGTTTTAAAAAAGTGATTTGACTCGCACTTGGCCGATTTTTTTTCATTCTGTTCTGGGTTTGGAGTGCTTCTATAGAAATAAATTTAATCAAAAATGTTCGGTTTTATAATCGGTGACACAAGTTAAGTGATCTATACATATAATAAAACTGTAACTGGAAGATTTCTGTACATTTAATATATTTTGAAAATTTTAATTGGGGGATGCTTTACTATCGATACTGAGCCCAAAACAGATTTTATTTAATTTTTGTCTGTTTGTTTGTCCTTCTTTCACGTAAAAACTACCGCACAGATGTCTACAAAATTTTATACCGTGGTAGCTTATTACTCGGGTCAACATCTAGGCTACTTTTTATCCCGGAAAATCAAGGAGTTCCCGAGGGACTTTAAAAACTAAATCCACGCGGACAAAGTCGCAGGCATCAGCTAGTTCTTAATATATCCCAAAATATAATGATATATTCAATATGGCTCCTAACCAAGTCGATAAAGGAAATTAAATAATTATTTTTGGATAAGGTACAATTTGCCTATCTAGACACATAATATTAATTTAATTTAATTTCATTCCGTAATCAAGCGACGTACAAGAAAAAAAGTTTGGCAAGGAAACATGTCTTATCTCTCCTAGAGATCATCAAGTAGTGACCCTAGGCAGTGGGACTGAGAGTATGTAAGGGAAAAAGAAAACATAGATTATTTATGTATAAACAAAACAAAACAATTACGCGGACAAAGTCACAGGCAACCACTAGTTACTTAATAACTGACAATATGACGTGTCCCAGGCAATCCATTTATCTTGAATTTAATTCATAGATCCCGACACCGTCGCGTCTTATATCAAACGAAACGAAAGAAATAAAATGCACATTTTAATATTTATTTGCCACTGCATTAGCATATGGAATTTAAATTATTAAGTTTATAACGTGGATCCATTAGCCAAACAAAAAGTTTATCTTTTATCAAAGCAGAGTGCATCGACCCACCGGCCGGGCCGGCCGCAGACTCGATGTTGCGTGTCCGTAATTAGATTCAAAATATTCTATATACCTTGTACCTGTACCTATATATGTAGCTTTAGTATTTGAGGGGGCACGCCAAAATGATTTAGCGTGCGTAAACACTTGAAAGAATTAATGCCGCTAGTTATGAGAATGATAGGACAGTTTGACAGTTAGCTCGGTGTTGAAAAAGACTTAGAGATAAAAATAATTAAAAGGCACCCAGAAGCAATAAGCTATCATCGACTCCATTATTTAGAAGGGTTTAGGGGGCCCATAGTTCACCATGCTGGCGGAGTGCGGAGAGGCAGATTTCAAACACCTTTGAGAACTAATGAAAAACACTTAAGGAAAGACATCACGATGTTTTTCTTCACTGTCAAAGCGAATGATATATTTAATTGCATAAAACTCATAAGTCCGAAAACCTAAGACTAGTAATTTGTTAATAAACAACACGACTTACCCCTAAACCGAATAACTCTTCTAAGTTTATGACCCTCCAATAGTAGGATAAAGTCATCCCCACTAATATTAGTGTGCTTGTTTGGTGGTCTGTCCTTCAATCACGCCACAACAGAGCTACGGATCGACGTGAATTTTTACATGGGTAGGTAAAGTTTAGGAATTTGAGGACTACCTCTCAACTGTCACTCTACACTGGGTAACGCATCTATTTTTTTTTTATTCGATGACAAGCTAGTCCTTGACTGCGATCTCACCTGATGGTAAGTGACGATGCAGTCTAAGATGGTAGCTGGCTAACTTGGAAGGAGTATGGCAGTGAACATTCAACCCATTCCCCTAATTGGTTTCTACACGCCATCGTGCCGGAACGCTAAATCGCTTGGCGGAACGTCTTTGACGGTAGGGTGGTAACTAGCCACGGCCAAAGCCTCCCACCAGACCAGACCAGAGACAATTAAGAAATTATAAATTCCCAAATTGACCCCGCCGGGAATCGAACCCGAGACCTACCAGTAATAAGGCAACAGCGCTCACCACTGAGCCAGGGAGGTCGTCATCTAAGTCATAACTCTGCAATAGTCTGAAAAAGCTATGAAGGATATAATAAAACCGTTTGACCCGAATTAAAGTGCAAGTTGAAGCAACAATTTTCAGCGGGCACCTCCCCCTGCATTGCGGACTGCGGGCCTGCAGGAATCCGCTGCGCCATCCGCGGCGCTCCTATTAGGGACTTTTCGTGATATAAATCGTTGAACGCCCGGCTCTTTCTTTTTGCACGGCTGCATCGGTGAATTCGATCACAGGTCAACGATAATATAGCTTCAATTTCAATTCCAAATTGAGATGTTGCCTATTTTAAAAATAAAATATTTCTATTTCGGGTAATTCCCACTAGTTAAAAAGTCGTTCTAGGCCATTGAAGTATTATGTACTACACTAGCGGCACGCTATGATGGCCGGTTTGACACATTACAATAGTGATGTGGAATGTCAATTTATTCTCGAACAAAAAACAATTAAGTTTTGTTTTTGTACCTGATTAAATAGGTTTAATAAAACAAAAATGTATATGTTTATTTAATTTATTTGAACGAACTGAATATTTGAATGAAAATGAATATACATACTTTATATGCACACAAGAAACATATGAATACAAAAGATACCAAAAAAGGTGCCACAAAAGGCCATAATTAATCAGATTCGTCCATACTACTATTTTCACTGTCGTCACTGCTATCATCACCTACATTAATAATTATATGTTCGTTTTCTATAATATTATCTATTTTCACATCTCTTTCATAATCTTCCCTTATTAATTTAACAGTTCTATTCACAACCTTTTCCCAGTCTCCTTTAGTCACATGTTCACAAGCTTCTTCTAATAATTTTAGCATTTTTTTTTGTGGTAAATGGGGGTTCTGTATTGTGTCTTGCAGCATATCCCTTAATTTGAGCCCACACCAACTCAATCGCATTATACTCACAATGGTAAGGCGGTAACCGTATAACTCTGTGCCCATGTTCTAATGCTATTTCGTCAATGACGTATCGGATCTTGGTTGGTTTGTTTTCTTTTAAAAGACGTACTAATTCCGCTTTTAACATATTCATGTTTGCATCTACGCCATTTTTACGAAGCCATGCGACGATATCAGCTTTCTTTTGGGATTGGGCAGGTGGCTTGTCAATTTGCATCGAGTGGTATGGGGCGTTGTCCATAATTATAATAGATGGTTCAGGGAGGCTACACAACATTGAGGTAAACCATTCAGTAAACTTTTCTCCATTCATGTCTTCATGATAGTCTCCAGTGGTTTTTGACGCAAAAGCCATGAGAGAACCTTCGACAAACCCGTTGATGGTTCCGGCGTGACAAATTATAAGTCGCGATCCTTTTCCTACAGGAACTTTGGAAGTAGATGCTGCTGTGTCATCGTTCCAAGAACGGCCTACAGTATGGTTAGCATTAAGCCATGTTTCATCCAAGAACACAACATTTTGCCAATTTTTGATTTCTTTCACTTGCCGTAAAAAAGTATACCTTGCCATCGCTATATCAAATCTTTCCATCAATATTTTGCGTTTGTTACATTTTTTGTATCGAAATCCAATGGTCTTCAAAATCTTCGTTAAAGAACTTTCCCCACCGAAGAATAATCCAGCTTCCTTCAGTGAATGCACCAACTTTTTTCTTGTTGGATACTCCTTCTGTAAATAGTAGCCGTAAACATGTCTTCGGATAGCATCGGCATCAAAGCTATCGATGCCTACGACTGGTTTTGCTCGTTTTCTCTTTTTTGGTGTGTGAAGTTTATTTTCTTCTGTGCCAGTCTCGCCATATTTTTTTTTAGTTATCCGTCTAACAGTTCGTTGTCCAATATTAAGCGCATCAGCTACGCGTTCAACCACTGACGTTATAGGTAAAATTGGCCCTCCATTTTGAGCTTCACGATCGAAATAGTTACGAAGGCGTATTACGAACTCACGTGTCTGACTATTTAGAACAGTTCTCTGCGTACGTTCGGTCATATCGACGAAATCCACAACAAAGGGCTTGAACAGAGTCCAAATTAACGAGCAAGGGTCAACAGTAATGCAGTATCAATATTTGAAATCCAAAGCCAGGTCAAAACTATATCACAATCGCATTGCACTGACAGTTTATACTTTTCGAAGCAACGTCAATTCGAAACTGCTTTGTTTTGCATTGAGCATTGACGCGAGTTTGCCGGAGGTAGTAGTTGTGCTAGCCAGCGATCCTATGTGACGATCGTATTAGATTCCATTTTTAAAAATTTTCAATTTAGAAAACCAAATGCCGAGTTGTGGTATATATCATATAAAAATAAAAATTTTACCTTTTGTATGAAACAGCTGATATTTTTTTGCGATTTCAGAGGTTTGTCCACATAGTGAAAATTGTTCATATTCACAAGTACATTCACCCCTTAAATGGTGCAAACTGATTTTTCTACACTTGTATACATTTTAGAAATCAATTTAATAAATAAATTTTGAGTCCTAAACCTAAAACTACATTCGATAAAATTTATGAATCTCTGCACATCACTATCGTCAATAAAGTAATACAATTATTTCCTTCAAAGTCGTTATCAATTAATACGGAACTTCATGAGCGGACAAACGTCAAACCGGCCATCATAGCGTGCCGCTAGTTTAAAGCACTTCTAGGCCTATACTATCAACGCAGCAGTATTATCTCAATTTTCTTTTGAGATGTCATATAATGACAACCAATTACTGTGAGTAATTACTTTATGGGCCGATTTGACCAACGTGAAATAAGTCTTATCAATTTTTAAAAAATCGTAATATTGTGGCAGATTTTTGAGATACAAAAACTGTCAAAGCGCCCAATTTATTCCTCGGTATAAACGTCACTCGTTGGTGAAATCGGCACTAAGGTTGACATTTATGACATGTCAAAACAATATTGAAATTTAGACGTAGTCGTAATTCCTAGTTCCATGATTGAAATCATTCTGCTTTAACAGCGTTGGTAGTATAGGCCCTGATATTATTTATTGAACAGAGCGTCTTCTAAAATTTTATGCAATGTACACGTGCCACAACTTCCACCGCTTGGCTTAAGGTTTTAAATCTTCTACAAAACATCGTGGGGAGGTTCAAGACAATTTTATTTTTTATTCTAAGGTGTTTATCTTTTCCCAAACAACCAAACCCAGGATAGGACCATCTGTTTAAGAGTCGAGGAAAACTACTATAAGGAAATAACTTCGAAATTTTAATAAAATTAGAATAGAGATGACCAATGCTTCCTCAATAAATGAACTGGGAGGCTTTTGAAATATCGTTACGAGCAGCAGCGATTTGCAGTACTGCAATGCGGCTGTGAACCTGGCAACAATTTCCATCTGCATCGGTCGGTTGAGGACTTTCGTGACAAAAATTGTTTGAGGACCACTAAGGTACATATACCTACTTGGATTTGGATAATTATATTGCCACATGCTCTTTTCAAACACATGCGGATATTTCTAGATAGTTGCTGACAGGTATTATACGTAGGTATTAAAAAGACTTTCCAATCTAAGTTTCGAAACTAGAGCTCGAACGAAAGGCAAACAAGTGGTATTTAATATTGTACACCCAACCATGAATTAGGGTCATAATCAAAATAATTGATACTGATTTAATTTGCAGTAAGAGCTTGCGAACAATTGGGTATTTGACTGAATTGTTTTTTACTTATTTAAAACTAGCTGATGCCCGCGACTTCGTCCGCGTGGAAAAAGTTTTTAAAAATTGCTTTTTCGTTGCACTACGCCAGTATCTAGTCCGTACTACGTGGTATAGAGCTACGCTTCTTTTTTGTTTCAAAGGGAATACTTCCCGGGTGGTCTCATTTAAATTTTATCGAAATCAGTCGAGCGGTTTTTTAAGAAATAACAATAAATTAGATACTTTGCATTAGCGCGGGCGATTGAAGTCGGTTTTAAAAATAGAATTTTTTATTATAGATTTCTTTTCAAATGTTTGTTCCCGAGACAAAAGTAGCCTTTGTCACTTTCCAGGTCCTCAACATTACCTTTGTAAAAAACCACGTCAATCTAAACTCAACAAATGCGTAAAAAATAGCGATGCATACAAACATACATACATACATACATAATTGCCGCGTAATTAAAAGGAATACGTGAAAGTAACATGCGGAAATCCCGCGGGAACTGTTTGTTTTCCCGGGATATAATGTAGCTTTAGTCACTTTTCAGGTCCTCAACTATACCTATAAAAAAAACCACGTCAATCTGTAACTCCGTTGGCGCATAATTGGATCCTATTTTCACTTTTCAAGTCCTCATCTTTGCCTATCCAAAAAATCACGTCAATAGGTAACTGTATAATATGTGAAAAGTAGAATACCAATATCCCACAGGAACTGTTTGTTTTCCCGGGATAAAAAGTAGCCTTTGTCACTTTCCAGGTCCTCAACTTTTCTGTGTAAAAAACCACGTCAATCTAAACTCAACAAATGCGTAAATAATAGCGACATACATACATGCATACATACATACATACATACACGCATACATACATACATAATAGCCGCGTAATTAAAAGATAAATACGTGTAAAGTAGCATGCGGAAATCCCGCAGGAACTGTTTGGTTTACCGGGATATAAAGCAGCCTTTGTCACTTTTCAGGTCCTCAACTATGACAAAAAAAAAATCGGCCAAGTGCGAGTCGGGCCTCGCTCTTTTAGGGTTCCGTTAAAAAAATTTACATAAAAATATTTCCATGTACCCATGGAAATATTTTATTTAATTTTTTTAATTTAATTTAATTTTTATTATTTGTTGTTGTAGCAGCAATAGAAATACACAATCTGTGAAAATTTCAACTGTCTACCTATTACGGTTACCGAGATACAGCCCGCTGACAGACGGACGGACGGACGGACGGACGGACGGACGGACGGACGGACGGACGGACGGACAGCGTAGGCTTAGTAATAGGGTCCCGTTGGTACCCTTTGGGTACGGAACCCTAAAAACCATGTCAATCTGTAACTTCGTTGGCGCATAATTGAAGGATTAATATGTGGAAAGTAGCATACGAATATCCCGCGGGAACTGTTTGTTTTCCCGGGATAAAAAGTAGCCTTTGTCATTTTTTAGGCCCTTTACTTCACCTGTGCAAAATAATCACGTCAATCTAAAACTCCATTGCGCGTATTTTGAAGGACAAATGCGTAAAAAATAGCGATGCTATCCCGCAGGAACTGTTTGCTTTTCCGGGATAAAAAGTAGCCTATGTGCTATTCCAGACTATAATCTATATCTGTGCCAAATTTCAGCAAAATCGATTCATTCTTTGTCGCGTTAAAGAGCAACAAACATCCATCCATCCATACATCCATCCTCACAAACTTTCGCATTTATAAAGTATATTTCCGAGATAAAAAGTAGCCTATGTGCTATTGCAGACTATAATCTATGTCTGTGCCAAATTTCAGCAAAATCGGTTCATTCGTTGTCGCGTTAAAGAGTAACAAACATCCATCCATCCATCCATATATCCATCCTCACAAACTTTCGCATTTATAATATAAGTAAGTAGGAGGAAGTAGGATAGTAGGATAGGTAGTAGGAATATACATACATACATACATACATACATACATACATACATACATACATACATACATACATACATACATACATACATACATACATACATACATACATACATACATACATACATACATACATACATACATACATACATACATACATACATACATACATACATACATACATACATACATACATACATACATACATACATACATACATACATACATACATACATACATACATACATACATACATACATACATACATACATACATACATACATACATACATACATACATACATACATACATACATACATACATACATACATACATACATACATACATACATACATACATACATACATACATACATACATACATACATACATACATACATACATACATACATACATACATACATACATACATACATACATACATACATACATACATACATACATACATACATACATACATACATACATACATACATACATACATACATACATACATACATACATACATACATACATACATACATACATACATACATACATACATACATACATACATACATACATACATACATACATACATACATACATACATAAATGCCGCGTAATTAAAATATGTGAAAAGTAGCATACTAATATCCCGCAGGAACCGTTTGTTTTCCCGGGATAAAAAGTAGCCTTTGTCATTTTTCAGGCCCTTTACTTCACCTGTGCAAAATAATCACGTCAATCTAAAACTCCATTGCGCGTATTTTGAAGGACAAATGCGTAAAAAATAGCGTTGCTATCCCGCAGGAACTGTTTGCTTTTCCGGGATAAAAAGTAGCCTATGTGCTATTCCAGACTATAATCTATCTCTGTGCCAAATTTCAGCAAAATCGGTTCATTCGTTGTCGCGTTAAAGAGTAACAAACATCCATCCATCCAAACATCCATACATCCATCCTCACAAACTTTCGCATTTATAATATTAGTAGGATAACGTTTTTAAATATTACAACACCAATGCCATTTCTCTTTTTAATTTAAATAACTACTAATAGTCTCAGAATTATTAGCTGTTTTATTGTGACTGTATCTGTCTCTAAAACGAAATTTTCTATGGAGCGTGTTGGAGTTACACTTCACTAGCGCTCTCTCTGTCTAACAGGAAACTTTAAAGCTCTATAACTTGTTTTGGGACCGATTTATTTTCTGTTTTTACATGTTATTCTTACATGTTACATTTTCGATTATTATTAATAATGAATATCAACATTTTGACAATGTAGTCAAATACTCAATTCTCGCGGATCCTGTCTACCTTATTATCTTTGTATGCTAAAAACTACGTGGTTGACACACACGAACGCAAACTAAGCCTCTTTGCTTCCTTGTTTCTGATACACACCGCTAAAATCTGGAATCGAACCGGTCGGTGGTAGAGTCTGGACTACTACCTACGTAGCCTACGTATAAATAAATAGGTAATTTTGAATTTTGAATACCCTTCCAGCTTCATTCTTTCAGTCTTTCAAATCAAAGTTGAACAGTTTTCGAGACTAGCTCGCTCCTTCTGCGTCTTCACTTAGCATTAGGTGTGATTTATTTAAAAATATAATGGTGCTGGAGTAATTCTATCCTTGGAAGAGATAACAGTTTAGATTGATCGCACACGTCTGTCACAACGTCGTATTTATTCGTCGATTAAACGTTTCTTAGCACTCGTAAAATTGGCCCTAAATGATGACACCATCTTGTGGAGAAACGTCCCAACGCGATGTCCAAAGTTTACAAATGTAATTAAGTTAAGAATAAGTAACACAAAGCTTTAAAGCATTTTGTAAGCATTTTTGAAAAAAGGAAAATTTTACCTAATACGAACGTGAAATCATTAAGTTGTTCTTAGTAGCGCAGGTGATACTAGTATAGTTAGATCGTAACCTGTCTTTAGATAAAAATCAGGAAAGGTTTTTTAAAATTCACTGAAAATACTTTTTTAGGTTCGCCAATTCGCCATCTCTCAGCCTACTAAGTAATATTGTACCTTTACTTCGGTGAACACAAAAGGCGTGTTCTAATCCTAGGCATTAAATTGAAGTCTATATTCTAGAGGGCGAGAACAAGGTGAGTTACCTACGCCGAAACAGGGCGACGTGTTTCGGAGAAAAACTAGACAAAAAAACGAATTGGCAATCCCTCGCGTCTGGATTTGGCATAAAAAAATGCGAACTTGATTAGAAAATCGGTAGAACGTACCTAATTTCTGTCTGCTGAACTAGACTATCTGTGATTTCGATTAAACGTTTCTCAGGAAATACCTACCGCTTAAGACCTTAGGCTTTAGCCATAGTACCTAGAGGAACAAAATGAATAGATGCTTAGTCTGCATTAGAACAGGCATTTTACGGTTTCGCTCCTGTTTGACGGTAATGAAACTATCCAAACTTGTTTGTGTTTTTTTTTTGATATTGTGAAATAGCAAAACTGTAACATTTACGGCCTATTTTTACTTAGCTGAATCGTAGAGAATGTTTCGGAGAAACGCGTTACTGACGAACTTAGCCGGAACCATGTCTTCTTACCACACGTCTTCCCGAACCACTGGCGTAAGTTATTAAGCCACGATATCCTTTTGTGACCAGGCCTCCTTCTGCCTGCCACTTTCCCCTGCATGATAAGTTGAAGGAGTTCATATTTCTTGGTGTTACGCATCACGTGCCAAAAATATTCCAATTTCCTCTTCTTAGTGCCAATTTCACCAAAGTCGAGTGACATTTTACCGAGGAATCAATTGGGCGTTCTGACAGTTCTTGTCATGAAAATACTGTGAAAATATCAAATTTACGCGCTGATAAGACTTATTTTAGGTTGGTGAAATGGGCCCTTAATGGTTGTAAATATCTCTGTGACCTTCCCTATTCTTTGTAACACAGTGCTATTTCGTACGCAGTCTCTCCAAGAAATTCTTAGAATACGTCTTACCCACACTTTTAGTTTTCTAGACATGGCTTCTGTCAGCATCCAAGCTTCTACACCATAGAGAAGTACAGACCTTGTAGCACGATTTTATTGTCAGTGCGGTAAGAACGTCCTATACGCTCACGCCTTTTTGAGAGAAATCACTTATTTATCTTTAGAAAAAATTGATTACATGTACTTGGAAATGTTATTTACAGACAGTCGTAAATCCAAAAGCCTTATAGAACTACGAAAGCGTAATTTAAAAGCTGTGCTGAATAATAACGAGTGAATCAAACAAGAAATATTTCTGCGAAACTAAACAAAAAAAACTTGAAAACAAACATGCGCGTAGTACATTTAGGATATTTTTCATATGTATTCAAGAACTTTCCTGACACATATCATTCGTATGCAAAACCGATTCAGTCACGGCCAAAATATTCACCCGATGACTCACTCGCACGTAACAAAAGTAGGGATTTTTTCAAATTAAAATTTCGCGAGCTTCTTACCTTTCTATGCACGAATATTTTTCATTTTTCTGCACCTATACATCTTAAACTACTTACATATATATATATATATCAGGAGTGGGATGCGCAGTTTATATGTTGAACATCGCCACATTCAAATAATTTTTACAAGCTTTTATTTAACTTGCAATGTTTGTTTGGGTCAAATCTTGCAAGATGAATTAGAGCCACTTCCCGGTTTCTGATCGAGCTAAAATTTTGCATGTATATGTAAATCGGATGACAATGCAATATTATTGTGACATGGAGCTGATCTGATGATGGAGACGGAAGATGGCTATCGGAACTCTGTAATAAAACGACGTAACCCCATCGAGTTTAGGCTCGTTTGATTCGTCATAACAAGTACTCTGATCCTAGATGATATCCAGAGTCTAATGATGTAGCTACTAAAAGCTTGCATTTAAAAATATTTTTTTAATTTACACTTGTTTAAAAGAATATTGGCGAAGCTCAACTTGACTAATATTCTCCTCTCCCCTCCAAATAAGCGGAAAGCTTGTGTATATTGTATATTTAATTTAGTCAATAACATTTACTAGTATGAAAAAAAGTAATAACCATTTAGAGGAAGTTACTTAACGAAACTATTTAATTTAAATAAAGATGCTATTAATTAAATTGGTAAAATATTTAAATGCAACGACTTCTAAAAGGCGAATGAATTTTAGTTAAATACTTAATGCAGCATTTTAATGATTACTCATCAAAGTATATCTATCGGTTAGGATCGAAAATATATGAGTTTACTGACTCCTAAATTCTTTCGTAGATTTTATCAGCTACCTAATTCCTGTTTAAAAAATGTACAGGTATCGAAGAGTTTGTAAAATCTACCGAGAACTTCTTTTTAATATAACAATTAGGTTCATAGAATAAACAATGGGATAACAAAATTAACATAATAATGAGCTAAGAATAAGGTGTTACGACAGTTTAATAGATTCAACATAAAAAGTAACCCAGTATGTTTTTTAACAATACATTGACATACTTTAGGTAACTATAAAACTCCTAACAAAAGTGTTCTTTACATAGTGTTACATGTGTTTAAAGTTTATAAAGCTCCCCCTCTAGATCTTAACAAAAACTCGATTTCAGACGTCAAGAAAAGTCCCAAACAAATCGAATCAAAATATATGAATGTACAACCAGCTTAGTTCAACAATGTGCGCGAAATATTAATTGTTCTCGAAACGAAAACGGAATACAAGTGATTTATGTCGTAAAGCTGAGTACACACGCCCACGCGCATGTCCATGTCGATCAAGTCTGCTATCGGTTCGCATAAATCCTGATATTGCTATGTACAATATGGAATAATTACATAGGGCTATTGAACACAGTTATGTTTGCCGTATAAAGCCCATGCTCCGGTAAATCGGCGGCTGTAACAGCGCTCTGGCCCAACCTCTGTCGGATGAGGCTAGGGCGCTGGTACGGCTGTTTAGAAAGTGCCTGCTGAGGCGAGATATTGTATAGTATAGAAGACTATTTGAAGACATACGGAGTGGTTTAGTCCCTTTGGACCAAACTGCTAAAATAAAGATTTAAAAAGTTTTTATTTAATATCAATTTACGGTTCAATAAAAAGTCAGATCTACAAAAACAAAGTGGACAAACCTACGCTCTATAGATCTCAGCCATAGGTACTATAAAGTCTTTCAAAGGAATCAAAGGTAAGTTTGGCAATATAAACTCAGTGTACCAGCACCTTAAAATGACGCAAATCGGGTCAATGTCAATTATTCACAAATAAGATAAAATATTTATATTAATTAGAGCGCCAAAAAGACTTTCTGCGTCAAACTTTTACAATTTTAACACTTCGCCTGTTAGGAGCAGTTTGCCTTATACCTACCTTAAATGTAACCAGGTTTAATCCGACTGAAAGCGGGACGTCGCGTCGTGAACATGTACAATGTGCGTATTAATCATTCTGCTCTCCAAAATTAACAGAAATTGTACGTTTTGTAGGTTATAATATATTATAATTTTTTTTACTTTTACTTATTGGTAGCCCGCCCCATGTTTATTAATTTAATATTTTTAACAAGTTAGCAGATGTTAATTGATAATACGAAATATCGTCACGTTAGGCGGTTTTTGCCCAGCAAAAACAAGCAGTGGGGAAGAAGGCAGTATTCGTGTCTCAGTGATTAAGATGTGGGACACACAGTCCAGCTAGGTAGGTCCAATTTCGAGAAAGAGATCAACCGCCGAATCCAACTCGGCTGGGCAGCGTTCGGGAAGCTCCGAGATGTCTTTTCGTCCAAAATTCCTCAGTGCCTGAAGACTAAAGTTTTCGAACAGTGCGTGTTGCCAGTGATGACTTACGGATCCGAGACATGGTCGCTAACTAAGGGCCTCATAAGTAGGCTCAGGACCGCTCAGCGTGCGATGGAAAGAGCTATGCTCGGAGTATCCCTACGGGATCGAATCAGAAATGAGGAGATCCGTAGGAGAACCAGAGTCACCGACATAGCTCAGCGAGTCGCGATACTGAAGTGGAAATGGGCGGGGCACATAGTTCGAAGAGCTGATGGTCGTTGGGGTCCCAAGGTGCTCGAGTGGCGACCCCGCACCGGGAAGCGCAGTGTTGGCAGACCCCCCACCAGGTGGACCGACGACATCAAGCGAGTCGCAGGGAGCCGCTGGATTCAGGCGGCGCAAGACCGAGGCCTGTGGAAGTCCATGCAAGAGACCTTTGTCCAGCAGTGGACGTCTATCGGTTGATAAAGAAGAAGAAGAAGAAGAAGTGATTGAATTAAGCGTGGACTGTAACTTCTGAAACCCACAGTGATTTTTTGGAACGAAGTTCCTTATCAGACGCGACGGTACGGACATGGCGGATGGGGGTAGCCGAAAAAAAGTGTAAGAATTTTTCCGTCACACCCTTTGTGTGTTGCCTTCGTTTATTACACACGTTCCTTCATTGCTTTGGTTGCTTAGCGGCTAAACGAAGGAGCGAAACTATCGGTTTGGGGGTTCGAATCCTGACTTCAGATTATTACTTTTTAGGGTTCCGTACCCAAAGGGTACCAACGGGACCCTATTACTAAGCCTACGCTGTCCGTCCGTCCGTCCGTCTGTCAGCGGGCTGTATCTCCTAAACCGTAATAGATAGACAGATGAAATTTTCACATATTATGTATTTCTATTGCCGCTTTAACAACAAATAATAAAAATTAAATTAAATTAAAAAAATTAAATTAAAATATTTCCATGGGTACATGAAAATATTTTAATTTAATTTTTTTTAACGGAACCCTAAAAGAGCGAGGCCCGACTCGCACTTGGCCGATTTTTATTTTTATTTTTACTTAGTTTGTTATTTAAACGAACTTCCTTCCAACTGAGTATTCCGTGTACTCACGCATTTTTAACGTTTTTTGGCGGTCTTGAACTTTAACTTAAGCTTTCTGTAACTGCGTGATGTGTAAGTTTCTATTCATATTCCACTGTAGGTAATACTGGCTACGCCCTAATGAATATTGCTGAGCTGATACCTATACTGAACAGCATCTTGATTTTTTCTCTTTTGTGGGATAATGTTTAGTAATTTTAATTTTAATTTTTAATGCCCTTTGCAAATATGCAAGAACTGCGGGACGGTCCCGTAGAAAACATGACATCTGGCCATATTACCGTAAATAAAACTTTATAAAGAGCTTCTCGCTGTTATTCTTTGTACCTTCGGGACAAAATTAAGATAAATCAGGAAATTCCCACAACGCTTTGGTGTTTTATTTATAATTTAGGATAGAAGGTTTTCTCAGAAATTGCTTATTACTCAAGTAAATTATTAACGTTTTGATGTTTTCTTCTTAAGTAGCTTTGTAAAACAGAATACCTATTCAATTGCGAAAAATGCCAAGATCTTGCATTTTTCCAGGAGAGTATTTTTGCATAATGTTGAAGACTTGGAGAGTGGCATAGGCTTTGATGACGTAAAAACAGGGGTCCGGGAATGTTTTAAACCTTCAGCTAAGCTACCTTTAAGCTTCACACGGATTAAGTCGCAGGAAAAAGCTGATATTATACTTAATAGAACACCATCTACCAAATTAAAAATTCTACGTAGTTATACGACAGAAGTCTACGGCCTTAGTTTTGCATGTCATCGCGTCAGCGCCAGACTTTTCAGCGGTAACGCTAATTTGCGTGATTTCAAAAGTAAATTAATTATTGCCTGGATTAATTAATACGTTATATAGGTAAACGTTAAAAACGCACTGTCATTATTTAATTAAGATTCTAATCCTACTGATATCCTAGCTAGACTAATGACATAAATGCGAAAGTTTGTGAGGATGGATGAATGGATGGATGTTTGTTACAGGAACACACCATAACAAATGAACCGATTTGGCTGTTGGACTGCACATAGCTCATACCCAAGATTAAAACATAGATGACATTTTATCCCGGATACTTAAAAAGTTCCCGCGGGAGTTAAAAAACCTTTATCCACGCGGACGAAATCGCGGGCATCATCTATTTAAAACAATATAATATTGGTTATCCATTAATACAATCTACTAAACTCGCGACTTGGTTGGCGAATCTCAATTAAACAATTTTAAATATATTTTTTTCCGAAATTCATAACGATGATGCCTTGATTATGATGCTATAATGGAAGGCATTATAAGGCTATATACAATGTCTAAATTCACTCCATTCACCTTGCTTGACACGAAGAGTAAGAAGATGGCGCTTGAGTTAAGAATTTTCAAAACCCAACACTTGATTTTTTTTATTGCAGTAATTTGTTTTTCTCAAAGAAAAAGATCAAAAGATACTCCGATACGGACTTTTGTCGATATCGGTATTAATTTATAAAAGCATCTTCATGGCTAATGAATTTTCATACAGTGTAATTACTTACACAGACCTACTCTTTCATTCATTCTTTAATTTACATGAAAGAATGAATGAAAGAGTGAATGCACGTTACGTAGTACATTTAATTTATTCCTTAAATCTTCGACGAAAACGCCACGGCAGCTAATATCCATATAGATGCACTCTATTCCCTCACTCTCATAGTCCGATAGGTCAGAAATCCGTCACAGCCGGAGAGAGATCAAGCACAGAACCGATGGCTTTACGTGCTCTTCTAGGCACAGGAGTGACACAGAACTAGCTTTCTAGGTCCGGGCATGTACTAGCTGCAAATTTCGTGACAGAAAACCCCAATGTCTAGCTATTTTTAGCACGACCAGGGAATAAAACCCAGGACTTAGTTATCCACAGTCGAATATGATGAACCAAAACCAAATATGCTTTTGAAAGTATTCTCTCAGCTATATGGATATTCCGACTCAGTAAATTACCTAATATCGCTTGATTTATCGGAAAAACTGAAACACGTTCCGCCGAAATACCTAATGATATTCGGTATCAGTATGGGATTCACTACTATTGGCAACCAAAATAGCTAATTGACCAAGGCGTTGACCGCATTTATCCATTAGAACATCCACACATTAAATATACATACGTATATTACACACGTATTAATTAGCGTTTAATAAGGCAACTATTTTATCTTTCGAGATTAGGTCCGGTCATTTTATGTTACATTCAGAAACACAAAAGAAACGATGTGTGCGAAGCAAAAACGCAGTTCCGCGCCTAGAGGGGGAGAAGCTTTACACATCGTTTCCTTCAGTCAAAGTATTGGGCCACTAGGTCAAAAAATGAACTGTTTGTGTTTGGATGTACATACATAATATATCTATCTACTGTTCAGAATTCAATTCAATTCAATTCCCAAGCAATGGCTTTTAGTAGTGCCAACCGGGCACAAATTGATTCGCCAGTGTCACGTACTGTTTAGAATTAAGTTCCTAGACGTAACACAGCTGTCAATTGCGACACATGACAATACGTCACAATTGTCAAAATCCAAAAATCAATTTTCAAATCTATTAAAGAAAAAGTAGAAGTCGAATTCTAATTTTTCGGGATGTTTTTCGGCCAACAACAACAAATTTTTGCAAACATTTCGTAACCTTTTTCAAGATGCGCATCTCTTCATAATTTCTAAATATAAAACGCTAAAACAATACATCAATTCCAAAAAACAAGAAAAGCAGAAAGAAACTTGAACCGTCAGGTTCACTTATTAAAAAACAAAACTTGTTTAACACAATTAATGTTTAAACTTTACATGAAACTTCACCATCTACTTTTATTCCCGTTGTTCCGTTGCTACGTGATTAAAGAATAAACCAACAAACAAACAATAGTATATTTCATTACAAGTGCGGAAAGGCTGTCATTGCAAAGAGTTCCGACAAATGTCTACCCGAGCCGAGGCGCAGCCGAAGGCGAGGATTGACAGTCGGAACAAGTTGCAATGACGGTTCCGCACGTGTACTGAACGACTATTTTTAATACAGTTGCGAAAAAATGAAGCAATTTAATAAAATAATAAAAACACAATAAACTCAACTAACTTAACATTTATTTCTTATAAAAGTTATAATTCACATATACATTGAAATTGGTACAGTTTTTTATACTAACTGGGGAAGTTTTAGGTTGCATATTTACTGTTTGAGACAAACTATTATTAATTTCGTATGATTGTTCATGTATATTTGTCATACAATGGCGTTTGCTAGTTGATGGAGTTGGATCTGATGAATTATCACTATCAACGAAGGTAGATGTATTCACTTATAGCCACGTTGTTCCTTATTTTCAGCATACTTTTTACCATCGAAAACCTCGACCATAACGTAGAAGGTTTTAATTTTGCTGCGAGTTCGGAGAAGTATGCCAACATAACATTTTCTGAAAAACTATTTGCTATTTTCTCTTCTCTCCACGCAATAAATTCGTCGTATGTAGATATGTAGCGACATTTTGACTTTTCCGGTAAAATGTTCTCCGAAGCATTTTGTGCAATTATACTGAGTTCCGGTGGTGTTAATTCAAAAAAACTAGGGTCGAAATTACTCATTTTGTGCAACAAACAACTAAACTCGTAAAGAAAATTTCTGAAAAATGGCGCCAACCGTAGAATATAAGCAGAGTTTTTTTTTCTTCACCCATTCTGGTAGGCAAAGGGATATGCCCATACAGCCAAGTCTTCAGTAGAATTTTTTTGTTGATATGAAATGAAAATGAAATTTAATGAGATGAAATGAAATGAAACCTAACCAAACTCATTCAATCAAATCATTAAATCTGATATTGAAACAAATTAGTAGGTTCTTTTTAGAAATATACGTATTTGCATGAATTATAAAAACTTCTATGAATTTTTTTAGTAAAAACTTCATGGTTGGTTTTTCTTTTTAGTAGACATTATTTTGACAGTTGGGAAAGAGAACGCACGAGTTCGGGAAAGGTAAAAAAAAAGCACGAGTGTGTAATAGCCCACATCCCGAACGCTATACGTCCCTGCAATACGCCACTTTTTGAGCAACTGTATTAAAAATACGTTTACGTTCCGCATTTATATATATATATACTAGCTGATGCCCGCGACTTCGTCCGCGTGGATTTAGTTTTTAAAATCCCTCGTGAACACTTTGATTTTCCGGGATAAAAAGTAGCCTAGGTATGTCCTCAACTATACAGTACCCATGCAAAAAAAATCACGTCGATCCGTAGCTCTGTTGTGGCGTGATTGAAGGACAAACCAACAAACAAACACACTTTCGCATTTATAATATTAGTATGATTAGAATATTAAATTACACACACTGTAACACAACAAAAAAACTGTAGCATTAAGTCCATACGATGTATTACATCCATACCTACTATGTAGTATGTAGGTATAATGATCGTTTGGCAAAATCTGACGCCTTTGGAGTAGTTTGACTTTGACAAAATAGGGCTATCCACGATGGCTATATACGATAAAGTGCGCATGCCAGCTTAAGATGAGCCGTACATTCAAAGTATCCTGTAGATTCCGGGGTTCACGTTATTTGGACCTTCTACTGAAAATTGTGATGTATATAATTTCTGAACTACTAAATTGACGACCTTGAAATAATTACAGAACAATCTCTAAATTACCTGCTTTCTAACAAAAAAAGAATGAATGAAATCGGAATACGCCTTAATGAATTACAGCTAAATACACATTTTGACTTTCATCCCCTCTCCCAAGGGAACCATGCTGAATTTCGGGATAAAAAGTATCCTATATTATACCTCGTAGTATGAGCTTAAATCATGCCAAGTTTCATTTAAATCCGTCCAGTAGTTTCAGCGTGATGCGCGGCCAAGATACAGACAGACAGACAGACAGACAGACAGACAAAAAATTAAAAAAAATTGTTTTGGCTTCAGTATCGATTATAGAGTGCCCTCAAACAAAAATTTTCAAAATATCTTCAATGTACAGAAGTGGACCTGTTACAGTTTTATTATATTATAGATATATATATATATATATATATATATATATATATATATATATATATATATATATATATATATATATATCCAGTATGTATAGTCAACATCATGTACCAGCATGAGTAGGTCTACCGCGGAAGCTAAATCAGTGCTAATTTACGTTGCAGTTGTACTTGTGTCATACATGCAAAGTAGGTACAGTTTTAAAACCGAAAATTCTTTTCTTGTTTGAAAGGTATATACCCTTCCCAGGTTAAATTATACAACATAAACTTACATTTAAATTTTATCAAATCAGTCGAGCGGTTTTTAAATAATCCACAATAAATGATATACCTACTTTGTAGTGGCGCGGGCATTTGAAGTCGGTTTTTTAAAAAGAATTTTTTATATTAAACTAGCTGATGCCCGCTACTTCGTCTGCGTGGATTTAGTTCATAACATCCCGCGGGAAATCTTTGTCACCCTTCAGGTTCTCAACTATACGTCTATCCAATAAATCACGTCAATCCGTAGCTTTGTAGCAGGAAACATTTGATCGTCTTGCTCGCGGCATTGTTAATGATGATTCAAAGAGAAAACATAATTATTACTGATGATATTATCAATTACGTTAAACTATAATTTTTATAATTGTTTTTACCATAATTTTCTACCATAATTAACCAAGTACAAAATTACGTTTAGCTGTCATTTATCTACGTTTTGTTCTTCCACTGTCATTTTCGTTTTTTTATTCCATGTCAGATGCATTTTTGTTATACCAGGTTTTATATTGACTTGACGGAAACGCGGTCGAACGGGATAAAAAGTATCCTATGTCCGTCTCCTGGTTCTAAGCTACCTCTCCACCAATTTTGAGCCAAATCGGTTCATCCGTTCTTGAGTTATAAATAGTGTAACTAACACCACTTTCTTTTATATAAATAGACTAGCTGACTCGGCGAACTTCGTACCGCCAACTTATCTATATAAATAAAACGAATAAATTAAATCTCAATAAAAAAAATCTATCCTATCTTTCAAGTTGGACCAAATTACAGATAGTTACGAAGTTAGATCAAAATCGGTTAAGTAGTTTAGGAGTTCATCGCGCACAAACAACGTGACACGTAATTTATATATATATATTAGATTTATATTTTGTATGTTTTGTTATCTCGATGTCAGGCGCCTGAAAAAAGACGAAGCTTAGATGCCAGAACTTTTAGTTTTAGGTGCGCTTTGTCTACTTCTACACAAGATACTCATCGACGGGGCGTTATATTAGTTTGTTTACCCACCTCAAAGTCGAATAGAAGTCACTTTGTCTAGCCCTTTGCTCTCACACAGAGCACTTTACTTGTAGAGACTCGGTGTATTACTTAGGCGCTGATGAGATGTATTCCAGTGCGAGAGTCCTTTTTTTCTTTTTGTGAAATTACATTAGGAATGCTTTTAAGCAATTATGTAGGTTAATATAATTTTTTTTGCTATTTTTCAGGCATCTACAATCAGTCAATTCTTATCCATAAGTAGATTTGATGTGTGCGTGTGTGCAACTCATTAACGTCTCACTACTGAGCGCAGATCTCCTCCCAGAGAAGGGTTACAGGCCATATAGCCCTGCTGGTCCAATGCAAATTGGCAGACTTCACACACCTTCGAGAACATTATGGAGAACTCTCAGGTGTGCATGTTTCCTCCCGATGTTTTCCTTCACTGTTGAAGCTTGTGATATTTAATAATATCTTAAACGCACTTAACTTAGAAAAGCCAGAGGATGCGTGCCCGGGATCGAACCTGCGACCCCCCCCCCCCCCCCCCCGAATAGGAGACCGCAGTACTAACCACTAGGCTATCACTGTTTCATATACTACACATGCATTCATATACTACGTAGGTATATTATATTCCACGCTGTTAAAGTTCCGGGTAACCCCTAGTAAAGTAATCTATATGATATCAGAGAGTAAAACTTTCGTCTTACAACTTCTAACCAATATGTTCACTTGTATTAAAAACTTGGTCCAGCAAACTTAAGTTATGAAAGCAACTAATTTTCTTGAGACTTTTCCTGCACGTTATTAGATAGTAAGTACGAGTACATGGTACCATCCTAACGGATATTAAATTAGAGACTTTTCTTGTACCAACAGGGATAAGCCGTTTTCAAGATAAAATCTGCTGTGGCATTGACTTAAAATGATTGCATTAGTGTGATGAATCGCCATCGCCGCTGAACGGTTGAATGATTTTAACCACTAACAAGAGAGCACTAGCCAATCGGAGGTGCGATTGTCTGAAGTTATTCCATTGATCGTAATCGTATTCTATGACATTAGCGTCAAAGTAAAATAAACCATAACAGCATTGAATTAGAGATCAATTTCGTTAATGCATTCTTATACGTTTAGGTATGTACGACACGCTCCATAACGCTCTATGTTAAAATCGGTTGTACTGAATTTGTGACTTTAAATCAAGGATTATTTTACTTTGACGCTAATGTCATCGAATACGAATACGATCAATGGAATAACTTTTAGACTATTGGTACCCAGAGGTGATTGCGTGCGGGTGCGACACAATGATGCAATCATTTTTAGGCAATCCCACAGTGAATAAAAGTCAGAAAAACCATGAGAACAAAACTTGATCCGCATTTTGCCATTATAAGTAGATAATAAAATAAAGCAAATTAACAAATCGCGCATAAAACTTTTATATCTTTCGCAAAATCGTTTACGTCATGAATTCCTGATAGATATTTAGGTAGAACCGAGTCAATAACCGAGAAAACTATGAAACAGACTCATAAAAGTTTTGTTAATGTTATTTGTATGGTGTTTCTTATCGGTCGTTATGAACTACTGACTTATCGCCCCTACTGATAGATATTTAGTTTATGGGAGGCCACGACATCTTCTATTAGTTTTATATGGCTCTAGTACAGATTAATATATTATGATAAGAACTATTCAGTTCAAGAATAGAATAGAATAGAAAAGAAATGTTTTTTATTGAAATAAACTTTTTTTACAAGTGCTTAACTGAATCGTCGATGAGTCTACCACTGTTTCGGAATGCCCTTCCAGCCGAGAAGAACCAGCAAGAAACCCGGCGGTTGCTATTTTCAAAACAAGTTTACAAAACATTAGATTATATGCTATGCATGCAGTGTTTCCACAATGAGGGGAAGTTCCACAAAGGCATACCTAATTATAATTCAACACATGTTAAGACGGGCAGACAGAAAGTAGCCCCATTCCAGCCAGTGGAACCCTTTCACGAGCACGACACATGACCCAGCCATTGCTTCGCTCAACCATATTTTAGGAAACGTACCAACCCGCATCACACGACATCGACACCACCACAGAAATGTTTAAAGAGAGCGTGACATACTTAGGCTACCCATGTTAAGGCATCGAATTGAAACTAATATTCAAATACTCATTTTAAGACATGACTTATTCGAACCGGGTGGTAGAATCTAGACGTGTTGAGGTACGTCTGCCCCCGATTGTCTAAAAGTTGCCGATCAAAATCTTATTCATTTCATGGCGTTAGCGTCAAAGTAAAATAAACCATAGCTCAATTTCGTGTATGCATTCTCATACGTTTGTATAGGTATGGTCGATACGCTCCATAACGCTCCATGTTAGAATCGGTTGTACTGAATTTGTGAAGATTTTGATCGGCAATTTTGACAATCACACCTCAGGTTGGCCTACATGAAATAAATAATTTTGAATTTGAATTTAAATCCCGAATCACTATTTCGAATTCGAATTCGAATTCACTATTCTTTGATTATTTAAGAAGTTTATAAAAGTTTATGTATTTACAAAAAAATATTTACAGTTACTGACTTAAAGATTTTATCTAAACTAAGTAAATCTATTAATATAAATATTTAGAAATTGGTATAAACTCCTTAAAAGCTAAAATTAATTTCAACGAAGTCGCTGCAAAACTGATGCGCGGTCTTCCCTCCGCAACGTCCCGGCAGGGACTGTGGATGGGGCTCGCGAGTGTTTATCAGCTCGGATTTAGTTGAATTTCAGGTTAATATTACTATACACGATTGTAATGCGGCGTAAAAATAAAGTTAAATAGCGAAAAGATTCATATTTTTAATACCTTTTTTTGTGTGCAAGAACGAATTAAAAAGCTAGCGCGCTTTTGGAGAAGTTATGCAAATTATGTCAAAAATAGGTACTCTTTGGGGTTTTTTTTACAAGAGGGGGTTGACAAAAATAAACATTTTTAATAGCCAAAACAGTTATTGAATCTTTATCTTTCATTCTTTATTTTTTATTTACGGCTTAAATCAACAATTATGTTGATATGTTGAATTAAACAACCATGGAATTTAGACATTCACGCTTCTTAAGGCCTTAAGCGGAAGTAAGGATTAATTCTCACAACGAAACAGTCTGTTGTCAATAACAGATTAGGGTTGCCAATGTCGCAATATTTACATTGGAACAATACACCTTTTTTGTCGCCCTTACCAATATCCTATTTCGCAGAAGGCCCTGTTTACACAGTACAGTTTCCGGTTTTAACTTTTTTTTTTACTAATCTCTATTTGAAATAAATTTTATAAACACATATCAAAAATTCCGAAGCCAGCGGGATTCGAACCCACATCTCTTGGGAAACGCGCCCGAGTGTGTTAGCCACTTACACTATAGCCACGGTCGAACTACCCTTCAGCATCGAAATTAGTGATATGTATCTACTTTCTCAGTTTAAGCAACTGCTTAAACTGAGAAAGTAGTAATCTCTATTTGACTAATTCATTAGGAACAAATGTTTTCGTATGATATAAACATAGATAAGTATGTATCTAGTCATTTTACATAGTCTATGTAACAAAAAGTATGTATCTAGTCAATAATCTAACGGCCCGGAAACGTCCAATGTTTTTTTCTAAAATGTATGCTGTGACCATTTCCAGAATGAGTGTTGCAATATTGTACGTATTTTATGTATGTTATTAAAATACTTGTAAATTGTAGACCAGTAACGAACATATTATATATTTTTAAAACGGATCATTAATCCAAATTAAAGAAATATGTGTTCGTTACTTCCTATTCCCCGAACGTCCAATCCCCGAAGGTCTATTCCCAGAAGGCCCAATTCAGTGAACGTCCAATAGTAGACTTTATCCGATCGTACTGTTTATAACCTAACATAACTTTACTTTTTTATTGAATTTTGATTAATATTTCGGTATTTTCAATCACGGCTTAACTATAGGTAATTAAGTTAATACAGTTATACATATTATTATTATGTACGAGTATCGTCAAAATCGCATGATTCATATATTCAATTAGCCAAAAAGAAAAACATCTGCTGGGAGCGGGCGGTCCAAAGTCCGCACGAAAAGCGGCGTTTATTCAAAAATTCTCAGAAACAATTGGAGTCACGCGGCTACCCACCCCAAATTGGTCTTAATGACATGCTGGCGAATGCGAAATTTTTTACATAAACGCTACTTAAAATACACCATACACACAATTAAATATGTACCTATGTACCTATGTACATATTTAATTGTGTAATAGTATATCATGTAAAAATTACATTTGTGTATGAAATCCTTACTAATATTATAAATGCGAAAGTGTGTTTGTTTGTTGGTTTGGCCTTCAATTATACCACATATATCGTCAAATGACTAGTGGACAACTTATATATCTCAACTTAGTCTTTGTTAGCCCTGTAATTAGTCCCTCGTGGAGAGTTATACTAATAGGTACCCTAGTAGAAATCCATATCTGTCAAACATAATTTAGTCACAAGTATGTAAGTATGTGATATTTTCGTAAATGATACGCAACTTTATCTTAAAAACTGTCACCTCTGTAGTCTGTACATTAATCAAGAAACAAGTGAAAAGTAAAGAGTATTAATGACTACTTTTGCTGTTAGTGACCCAACTTCAGGCCGGCGAAGTTTGTTCGCTCGATCAGATTCCGTCTTCTGTCACAAAGGCTGAGATCTATAATCGTATTTTGGCTCTGCTCAATACTCAAGATAAAGTTAGTATGAGACACAAATATGTTCTGACATAAATCTGTCTCGTTTCAACTGAGTCTTGAGTCTGAGATGAGTGAGAGTACCATGTATAGATCTTACCCTAAGATTTCAGCATTCTTTTCGATGGGTCCAGAGTTCGCTTCCGAGGCAACTCTAACTTTTTCAAGTTATAATGCGTTTTATGCAATTAAATATAACTTGCCTTAACAGTGAAGGAAAACCTGTGACGAAACCTGTATGCTTAAGATTTCTGCATAATATACTCAAAGGTGAACTATAAATTTACCTAATCCATTTCCGCCGAAAACGTCCGGTATCTCACTCTTGAATATGACCAACCCATAAATGATTGAAATAGCATTTATCCAACCCACGACACTGAAGACTGAATTCCTAAATGATCCAACCGCAACCAAATTTTGTTTGATATTGCTTACAGAAAATCATTTGAGTTATGGGACCCCATAATGTTTAGTTGTGGGCGCGTGCGGACCATGCGGGTGGTTCACCAACCATTGTACTCGTATGGTGCATAATGACTTCATCATAATTGGCCCAGTCATACCGGAATGGTCCCGTATGTTTTCATAATTCCGGGGGGTGAGAAAAATTGTCGCCTCATTTAGAATAATTGATATAAAGTTTTAGAATGGTTTTTTTTTTCGTTCGCAACGTTGATATAAATTCTAAAGACGCCAGGATTTTGTAAAATTATGCTAACCATTAGCATCCCCAGTCTATACTAATACAAAATTCAAGAACAAAATACAAAAAAATCATTCTTTTATGATGAAAAGTTATGAAAATGCGTCTAGTCTAAGTCTACGAATTCGTTTGCATGTAACAAGCATTTAAAAGCTACTATTTTACTAACAGCCGATTTCACCAACGTAAAACAAGTCTTATCCGAGCATAAATTCTATATATTATTATGTATTTTGACAGTTTTCAATACAATAACTGTCAGAACGCCCAATTTATCTCTCGGATAAACGTTACTCCATGTTGGTGAAATCGGAACTTAGTAGGTATTATTAGCCTACTACTAACTATATTACATCTACATATATAAATATCAGCATCAATACATATTAATCAATAGCTAGAGAGAACCAACTAAGCCAACAGAATGATGTGATAGCGATCGTCACATTGTAGCAATCATTTTTAAACAATCCCATAGCTGTGTAAATATTGACACTATTAATAGATAAAATTGTGTTATATGGGGCCAAAGAAATTTTTTGTTCCCCGAGGGCGTTATTTTGAATTCAGAGCGAAGGGAAGGATTCTAAAGTAGAATCCTGAGCGTAGCGAAGAATTCAATATACCTATGCCGCCCGAGAGCAAAATATTTTGGCCCCGAATGACACACACTATTATTATTTCATCATTACCTATGAGACAAAAGCTAGGAGTATCAACCTACTATGTAAACTGAAAGTTTAAATAAAACAAAAATAAATTATTATTATATAATTAAACATTAATCGACCGAGCGAAGCGAAGGTCTTTGAGTCTACTTGAGTGAATTTGCACTTGTCCGTCCGTCCGTCCGTCCGTCCGTCCGTCTGTCAGAGCCTTATAACTTCTGAATTACTGAACGTAATTACTTCAATTTTAGATATAATATGTAAACCGATGGCCTCCAGCCGAAAATGGCTTAAAAAGTTATAAAAATCTTTATTTCAGGGGGGCTCTCATAGAAGCGAATGCGAAGAAAAAAATAAATTTTTGCGTTTCATAGGGTTACAGTACTTCATTTTAAAGATAATTTGGAACAGAGTACAAAAGTATTTTTTTTTTTTAATTTTTTTCCTAAAATTGACGAAATGGGGGGCTTTCAAAGTGGAGATTATATTTGACCTCACAACGGAATAACCATTGAAAGCTGGGGCTTGAAAGTTTTACAATTTTAGCGTAATATCATGTACTTGAACAACAAATACTAAAATTAGATAAATGTAATAAGGAAACTAAATTATTTAACTTTTAATGAGCAGCAACAACAGAACTTCACAATGATGTCAATAGATGGCGCTCTCATCTCATATAGCAAATGCAGCTATATGTAACATATTATTCAATTGAAATTATTATTTAGTCATTTAGCAAACATCAATAAAACTTCACGTTGCAGTTTGTTTTTACATGTTTCTGATAGTGTCGATAGTTGACGCTGTGTACAAGTAATTTAATTTGAATGTTCCAAAAAAATATACCTAAGTTTGATTGAGGCCTTGAGGATTTCACTATAACAGTTCCCTAACCTTTACGGGCTACCTATGTTAAGTTAGCTGACACTTTCTGTCAACTTTGTTATTACGAACCTCTAAGGGACAACTAAAGGTGAAAATGACATTGGGATGTTAGGATTGTATTTAGGGGCTACCTACGTAAAGAGACTTCTACAAATGGGATGATTTAGGTATGGTTGGTGAAAACTGGCATAATAATAATGTCAATTTTGATCGTCAATTATGGGAAACCGTTACCGCGAGGTCTCAGTTCGGGGCGAACCACTAGTATTTATGTTGGATACAGTATGGGCGTATATCTGATATCTGATCGACAAATTGATCACGTGACAACGAAGACAACAGCTTCTCAAACATTTTTGAATTTCGACACATACTAAAGCACGAACACGTGCCAATCAGAAGAGAGAAATGAAAAGTCCCATGGTGTTAAAATTAAATTTTGCTCCTGCTATCCTCTAATGCGAATATTTGTTTTTCGAATAGGTATGATGAAAAATAGTTTTACTAATCGTGTCTACTTCAAGTAAAGTAAGTCTGTGCCTGTATCTTACTGGTCAGATCTTGTTTTTTATTATCAAAGTTTGGTCAGTAAATAAACGGCCGCCTCGATGGCTATCAGTCATTGATTGCGTTATTCGTAGCCACATTGTAGCGTTCTCGGAATAATCAAAAGTTTGTTTAACCGTAAACGAACTCCATCCTACGCGATATCGAAAATGTACTTTTTGCTATCTTGTAAATCAACTTCATTTAAGTAAAGTAACATTGTTGGCGATACTTCAAACGTAAAAAAATATGGCGGCATTCGAAGGCGTAGAAGTTGGGTAAGTAAATATATTTCATTACTAGCTTTTACCCGCGACTTTAACAATTTTGATTTTTTCGATAGGACATACTGCGTTTTCCTGTAATAAACTTTTACTTATTCGATGACAAGATAGTCCTTAACTGCGATCTCACCTGATGGTAAGTGACGATGCAGTCTAAGATGGTAGCGGGCTAACTTGGAAGGGGTGTAGCACGGAACATTCAACCCATACCCCTAATCGGTTTCTACACGCCATCGTATCGGGACACTAAATCGCTTGGCGGCACGCCTTTGTCGGTAGGGTGGGAACTAGCCACGTCTAACCAAAGCCTCCCACCAGACCAGACCAGAGACAATTCAGAAATTATAAATTCCCAAATTGACCCCGCCGGGAATCGGACCCGAAACTTCCCAGTTATAAAACCACAACACTCACCACTACGCCAGGAGGGTCGTCAAAATCTGTCGTCGTAACTATTAAGCTTCGGCTAGGAAAGGGCTCATTGTGGTTCGTTTGATGTAGTGAGACGTCTCTAGACCTAGTTAGGGGAAGAGTCACTCGTTAGATGCATAATTCAGAGTTCAGTCCAATCAAGCATCAACAAAGAAAATTAAACAAAAATTAACGAACGTCAAACATGAGCAAAAAAATATTCAAAGTCAATTTGAATTCAACGAAATCCCCCTTCCCTCCATTAGATTAGAGCCCGCATTATGGGATAATTAAAACCCCACACGCGGCCGATTGATCGGACAACGGTTAATTATTTTGGATGCATCTGCCTCGACGATTGGAGCAGATTGGTTTTAACCGAATCGATAATCAGTTTAACCTTTGTTTTGGTTTGCCGAGGGTTACAAGATTTGTGGGAAATACTTGATTGCCTTCAGAGTTCAGTTTAATAAACCATTATAATAATTACTAACAAATAGGAGTTCATGATATTTTTTAAATTACTAGCAGTTGCTTCATAAGTTTATGCTTCACAATAATATTTTACAAATGTAAATTAAAAATTTAAGACATCCCTAAATATGTTAATCTATGGCCGGACTAAGTACGATAAATGGATTTACCCGACATCCATCATCAAAATGATGTCGATCTGTGGCTTCGTTGCTGAGTGATTAAAGGACAAACCAACAAACAAACACCCTTTCGCATATAAATAGAATAGTAAGCAAGGATTACCAATTTTTATGTTTCGTTGTCAACAAACATACCTTGAAATTTTTTTCTTTGAAATAACAAGTTATTTGTAGTCCACGTGACGTTTAGAGTTTGGATATCATGCTTACATTTTTTCAAATAATATAAACCAAGCTTAACTAGAATATTCTTCTCGCCACTCCAAATAAAAAACCTATATGCCTATATCAATGTTAGAATATACAATGACTATTATTATGGAACTCATCGGGCCTGTAATTGTGTATGGGGGCTATGACTTTTCGGTTGCTTTAATAGCTTTAATTATGCTTTAATGAGCCGGTGCGTAGATTGATATCGCATGCGATATTATTGGGTACAAACGGGATGTTAATAATTAGCTTTCGTTTGTGGTTGGATTATCTTGCTGATAGCACCACGACGACCTCTACACAAACAACAACAAAACGTAGTTTTGGGCGCTGCCTTATAAGGGGGAAAGATTTCTACTATAGAGATAAGCTTCACCTTTGACCATGACCCCTTCATTTAATTTTATGTTTAATACTTACGTGTTTGTATACAATAAAAGACAAAATTTTACTATTACAATCCGGTCACTTTATGTAGGTATTGTGTGCACCTCGCTGTAATGCGATGCCCCTCCCGCATACCCCTTCACCTTCCCGCACTCGCCCGATATGACGTGATCTACGCCAGGTAGGTGTTTACCGAATTGATTTTCTTAATTGAGAGAAGAGATACTAATTAATGTACAATTCCTTAAATTAAAACTTAATAAGAAAATTGACAATGAGTTTGTGTGTGAGTGAGTTTATCAGAAATAATATAGATATCTAAAACCAAAGACTATAGACTAAATCTAAGGTCACTAAGATATAGTCTTTGGTTAAACAATGACAATATTCATCGTTATCAACCCATTACCACCAACCCAACGAATAACGTCTCCCTACTGAGCAGAGATCTCTCAGAGAAGGATTATAGGCCGTAGTCCATCACGCTGGCCCAATGCGAAGTGGTACACTTTACACACCTTTCAGAACATTATGAAGAACTCTTAGGCGTGCAGGTTTCCTCAGGATTTTTTCCTTCAGCGTTGAAGCATGTGACATTTAATGGCTTAAACGCACATATACCTCTGAAAAGTACGAGGTGCGTGCCCGGGATCGAACCTGCAAACCTCCCGAATAAGAGACGGCATTCCTAAGCACTATAGGCTATCACTGCTTCAAAACATTATTGTAAGCTAATGACAATATTAGGGCTAGCAAACACTATTAAGGTAACATAAATAATAGTATTAGGACTTGATCGAACTGTCGTAACAATAGCTTAAAATATCACCAATAGTCACCAATTCAAGGAATATTCCGAACACTGAACCGGCATTATTATTAATGGCAGTGCCAAAATGTCGTTAAACTGGTATAGTCGCAGAGCTGTGCGTAGCATTACAATAGACGTGCGTTTTTTACCAATACCGCACATCATTTGTCATTTGGGCTCGCGGAAGGGAGACGCGCAAATTGGAAGTGACATTGTTTGGCTTGGGGTTAGTGCTGAGCCAGCGTGGTGGACTATGGCCTATAACCCTTCTCTGAGAGGAGACCTGCGCTCAGTAGTGAGCCGTTGATGGGTTGCTGATGTCGTCCACCTTTGACCCACTCTGTGAATATGTTTGAGAATCTGTTGTCTTCGATAAGTCACGTGAACAATTTGTCGTTCGGATATACGCCCATACTGTATCCAACATATTATTATATTAATGTTTAATTATTTCATAATAACTTATTTGTTTTTTATTTAAACTTTCAAATACGTATAGGTAATGTCTATGTATAGTAAGTAGACAGTTGACACTCCTAGCTTTTTCTCATAGGTAATGATGAAAAATAGTGTGTGTGATTCGGGGCCAAAATATTTTGTTCTCGGGCGGCGTATTTTGAATTCCTCGCTACGCTCAGAATTCTACTTTAGAATTCTTTGCTGCGCTCGGGATTCTACTATAGAATCCTTTACTTCGCTCTGAATTCAAAATAACACCCTCGGGGAACAAAAAATTTCTTTGACCCCATATAACACAAATAACTATATTCATTCATCGTTTTCATACTTTTTTATCAACCGATAGACGTCACACTGTTGGACATAGATCTACCTTTTAATTATGTCTGTCTTGTGCATTTGACTTTGTAAACTTTGTTGACCTGGTAAAACTGTAATGTGCTTAAGTGTGCAAATTGCTTAAGTGTAATGACATTCTTATAATTCTTCGGTATCCTTACCTACTAATAAGTGTGTTTACGGTAAAGGTTTATTTCGTTTTTTGGTTTGTCCTTCAATCACACCGCGAGATATACACATCGACGTGATTTTTGCATGGATATAGATGAGGACCTGGAGAGTGGCTTATATCTTGGCTACTTTTTATCCCGGAAAGTTGAAGTCGCGGGCATCTCATCATTGAAGAGCTTTGAGTAGAGTTTATTATTTGGACCACACGTCATCATAGAGCATGAGCGGTAGGTAAGGAGCTAGGATCTAATCACCATTAGCATGTGTGCCAACAGCACGAAGATTAACGACGTCGGCTGTGAACATCGGCTTTAGTATGCATGTTATTAATTTATTATATTGCCAATATGATCGCCTCGTGAGTCGTGGCTAAGATTTTGGGTCTCCTTCCCGGTGAGCCCGAAGCCTGAATCAAATTGATTGCATTGATTATTTAAATTAAGGCAATAATTTAGAAATTAGAGTAATATTTGACGACGATGAATTTAATTAGAGTAATTTTTGACGACCTCCCTGGCTCAGTGGTGAGCACTGTTGTGTTATAACTGGGAGGTCTCGGGTTTGATTCCCGGCGGGGTCAATTTGGGATATAATTTCTGAATTGTCTCTGGTCTGGTCTGGTGGGAAGCTTTGGCCGTAGCTAGTTACCACCCTACCGTCAAAGACGTGCCGCCAAGCGATTTAGCGTTCCGGCACGATGGCGGGTAGAAACCAATTACTTAGGGGTATGGGTTGAATGTTCACTGCCATACCCCTTCCAAGTTAGCCCGCTACCATCTTAGACTGTATCATCACTTACCATGAGGTGAGATCGCAGTCAAGGACTAGCTTGTCATCGAATAAAAAAAAAAATTTTTTTTGTACTTATAATAAATATAAAAAAAAACGAGTGTGCTTTAGTTAAACCACACGACTGAAGTAAAACTTACGAAACGCAACTGGCTATGAGAGAAAGAGAGAAAGAAAATGTGTGCTCGCACCTCTCTCTCTTACCCCTACAGTAATATACGAAACGTAACTCTCTCTCTTTCTATCTGCACTAACTTATACATCTCCCTCTCAACTTCCGTTCGCCTCGCCCGATCACACTTTTCGTAACGCATTCACCAGCTTACTCTCCAAGTCAAGCGTGCGTAAAGAAGTTTAACTTACTTAAAAAACTTCGGAATTATATACATTTTTCAACAAATAAAATTCACTTGTGTTAACCGTGAAGGAAAACATTGCAAGGAAACCTGCATGCCCGAATGATCTATAAAAATGTTCTCAAGGGTATGTGAAGTCACCCATTTGAATCCAGTTTATTTCATATCCAAAGGGTGCCGCGAACAAGTAATCGTAGTGTGGGGCACCCTCCAGCACGTTGGACCGACGATATAAAGTGGGTGGCGGGAAGTGGCTAGATGAGGAAGGCTGAGGACCGGGTGTGGTGGCGATCTCTGGGAAAGGCCTACGTTCAGCTTTGGACGTCCGCAGGCTGAGATGATGATGATGATGAAAGGGTGCCAAATATATTACGAACGAATGAATGAACGCGGAACCCTCCAAATAGGAGACAACAGTCCTAACCACTTAGCTATCATTGCTCTTAAATAATCCATTAAATATAGACCGTAGTGATAGCCTAGTGGTTAGGACTGTGCAGGTCTCCTATTCGGGGGCGCGCAGGTTCAATTCCGAACACGCACCTCTGACTCAGTTATGTGCGATTTAGCAATTAAATATCACATGCTTTAACGGTGAAGGAAAACATTGTGAGGGAACCTGTACACCTGAGAGTTCTCCATAATGTCCTCAAAGGTGTGTGAAGTCTGTCAGTTCGCAATGGACCAGCGTGAAATCCCCTTCCCCTATCCTTTCTCTGAAAGGAGACCTGTGCTCAGCAGTGACTAGTGAGCCGTTTTTGGGTTGCTGATGATGATAGACCGTAAAATATATATAAAGAAACGGTACCCTTTCTTCGCGAAGTACCTAATGGGGTAACAAAAACTCCAAAAGAACATGACGGTCAAATAAATAAGGAACTTCCAAATCGAATCAGCGGGTAGGTATACCCTTTCGGTATCTTTGTTGACCATTTAGCCGGCCGAGCATATCGGGTTAAGGCAATTTCAACGGCCTTATCGACGTTTCGGGATCGTTCGCTAATGGCCAGGTTGGATATTAGAATCAGATTAACAAAGGTCATGGGCATATCGGAGCGCGAAACCGAATTCCATTTATGATACTGACAGTTGAGCTTTTTTGGGGAAATTTTAAACGATTATCTACTCAAGTAACTTTTGTCCGCGTTTTCATCCGAGATGTGTTAGGTTTTTTAATCCCGAACGTACTCTTTATTTTTATACAGTTAGGATAAAGAGTAGAATAAGTCACTCGCCAGGTCTTCAACTATAAAAGCGTTAGAATCAGATTAGCAAAACTCACGGACATATCGGAGCGCGAAATTGATTTACTTTTATGTTGAGCTATTTTTGGAGAAAATTTTAAACTACTACGAGTAGCTTTTGTCCACGTGTTCATCTGAGACGATTAATAGTTATTTATTCAACAAGACAGCAAAGTTTTTTTTGTTGCGAGTACCTAGTTTGAATCCCGAGCGAGCGAACGATTCTAATGTAGAATCGCGAGCGTAGCGAGTGAGTTTAAAATCTTTTACGTTTCATGTTGTTTTACAGATTTATAACTTCTAAAACAAATTTTTGAAAAACTCAATAGTTTAAATAATAAAATAGAAAATTTTGATGAAATAAAATGTACCTATACAATACTTTATACAAAATTTCCGAACTTATCTTGAAAGAATAAATTGAAGGAATGACAATCCAAAGTGTTCTTAATCCCAGTGAGGTGAAAAAGTTTTTTCCCGCAGGAGTTCTTTATTATTTCGGGATAAAAGGTAGCCTGAGTTACATTTAAATCACCAGGTCCTCAATATAAAGCCGTTCAGACGCTTTCTTTCGCATTTATTAGTTTGGATTTCATATATTCAAATCTCTAAAGTCTGGGTTTAACCTCAACAAATGACAAATAAAGCGAAACATTAAGCAAAAAAAAATTTTAGCATTCATTTTACTGGATATCCTTTACTAAAAATATTTTTAAGGGGCGAAGAACTTCTGAATTCGCTTCGAATATTTATCCAATACTTTACTTAACAAATCTCTACAAGTTTCCAAGAAAACCCGAAACTTGATATTTCAACATTCAAAGTAACATCGTCTGGATTTTAACGAACCATTTCATTTGTTAGGGTCCTTCAGTTGAGTAAAGTTTGTCGTAGAATTAATTGTCCTGCGTCCGGTCTAGACTCACATACTCGTAAGTACTCAGACATTAGAAGTTGAACAATTCAGTTTGTTGAGATCTATTGACGTGACCTTTACATCTGGTATTATAATTTTATTAGAGCTAGCTATTGCCCGCGATTTCGTTCGCATGGACTTAGGGTTTAAAATACCGCGGGAATACTTTGTTTTTCCAGGATACAACTTTAAAAGCCTGTGTCACTTTGAAAGTCCTCAATACCTGGCTGCGTGATCGAATGACAAAGCAACAAACAAACACACTTTCGCATTTATAATATTAGTAAGGATTAGGAAATAAAAATATTATGTAGCTCCCAACGAGCTCTGGCGCAGAAGAGTTAAACAAGCACATAGAATAATTGCGTGGTACTTGTTAGGTATAATAAGGCCCACCCACGTCCGAATATCGGTGACCGATTTATTGTCGGGAAAAATGAAACATAGAGATCAATATTGATACACATACATGTCCTACAAGAAGTCGGTCAAAGTCTATAATAAAATTGGGCAAAATTATCGGCTCCATTATATCGAACCTACAAAAAGTCTGACGAAAGCCTAAGAATCTCTGATTTTCTTATCACTTTGTATGAAACACTCAACAAGAACCGTTTTTTGTACAAAGCCGACGTCAGAACGTATCACATCCTTCACATCTATCAAGCGACGACGTGTCAAAAATAAAAATCACAGCGTCATATTAAAACAAGCGCGTATACTTAAAGCGGAAACACACTAACACCACACCATCTTAACCACTGATCCTGACGCCACGCGACGCGTCATGAGGCTCAAGGCATATTGGCGCTCTTTTGGAGTCGTAGCACAGCGACCAACGCGTATTTTCCAAGTAAACTTGCAAATTCTCTTCGAAACTTCAAAGCGCGGCGAGTCTCGAATTTTCTGGGCATTCTTTTGCTTCCAGCTGTTTGAGATAAAGGTCGAATAATTCATAACTTTAAGACAGCGTCACTAAGCTTCTAGTCTGCACCAGCGTGCCTTGAGCTGAGTGTAATACTAATAAACGAATATAAAGAATACTAACAACAAGTCGCGTTGAATCGAAGTCATCTCAACAAATAGACGTCCACTGCTGGACTAAGGTCTATTACAAAGATTCCCGCAGAAGTCGCTTTTGCCCAGGGGCTGCCAGCGACTCATTTGAATTCGTCTATCCACCTAGTGGGGTTTCACAATGCACGGTCGCTAATCCTGGAACCCCATGATCTATTATTTCTTCGAGATTTGAGGCCTGAATTGACGGGTTGTTCCTGACTCATCCCACAGAAACTCATCCCACATATATTTTTTTATAACTCATCCCAAACTGATATTCTTATCTCAACCTACTACATTATTTGTATTTATTTTCTTAACTCAACCCAAAAGTATTCTTTACTCATCCCAAAACAAAAATTACCTAAACATTCGAACATTCATGTATGGTTAGCATAAAAATGCATTTGAACTAAAATATTGTACTCATTTATACCATTTAAACCTACCTTTAAAAAAACTTAAATAGATAAATATTAGAAACCTTTCCAATAATTATTAAGATACTAAATTTAAATAAAAGAGATGGCAATAGCTTTCGATATAGCGGTGAATAAGAGCGATAGAGATAACAATACATTTTTTTTAAAGAAGTAAAGGGGTTATAGGTAGTCCTGCAACCTACCTAAATCTGTTTTCAACCCTTTGAGGTAGTTTTTTTAACCTGTGATGTTTGTTTGTTACAAAAGAGCATCTTATCAGTTAATTACTAACTGGCAAACTAAGTGCACGGTGTTGTTTTTAGGGTTCCGTACCCAAAGGGTACCAACGGGACCCTATTACTAAGCCTACGCTGTCCGTCCGTCCGTCTGTCAGCGGGCTGTATCTCGTAAACCGTAATAGATAGACAGATGAAATTTTCACATATTATGTATTTCTATTGCCGCTATAACAACAAATAATAAAAATTAAATTAAATTAAAAAAATTAAATTAAAATATTTCCATGGGTACATGGAAATATTTTTTTTAACGGAACCCTTAAAGAGCGAGGCCCGACTCGCACTTGGCCGATTTTTTAAAATGGACCAAGACAGTGACAGTTTATTAAAGTATGTGGAATCACAACGAGGCCGTCAAATCTTATTATATAACGGTTATCAATTTCACAAAAAAAGAATCAATAAAGATGGAAGTATAATATGGCGTTGCATAAAATCTCCTGTCTGCTCTGACAATATAAAAATAAAAAATGGAAATATTTTAAAAGAAAACAATCATAGTTGCACGCCAAGTGAAGCAAATAATACAGTTCAGGAAGCTTTGCACAACTGCAAAGAAAGAGTGAAGCAGAGTAAAGAAGGAGAACCAATACCGACAGTCTAACAAGACACATTAATTTCATTACATGAGCCTTGTCACAGAATTACCAACATTTAATAATTTAAAGACTAGGCTCTACAATGCCCGAAATAAAAGGTGTAAAAAAAACAACTTTTAAAACGGGATCTGAAGTGGAAGTTCCAACTACATCTTCTCTTCTTCTTCTTCTTTATCAACCGATGGACGTCCACTGCTGGACAAAGGTCTCTTGCATGGACTTCCACAGGCCTCGGTCTTGCGCCGCCTGAATCCAGCGGCTCCCTGCGACTCGCTTGATGTCGTCGGTCCACCTGGTGGGGGGTCTACCAACACTGCGCTTCCCGGTGCGGGGTCGCCACTCTAGCACCTTGGGACCCCAACGACCATCAGCTCTTCGAACTAAGTGCCCCGCCCATTTCCACTTCAGTATCGCGACTCGCTGAGCTATGTCGGTGACTCTGGTTCTCCTACGGATCTCCTCATTTCTGATTCGATCCCGCAGGGACACTCCGAGCATAGCTCTCTCCATCGCCCGCTGAGCGGTCCTGAGCCTACTTATGAGGCCCTTAGTTAGCGACCATGTCTCGGATCCGTAAGTCATCAATGGCAACACGCACTGTTCGAAGACTCTAGTCTTCAGGCACTGAGGAATTTTGGACGAGAAGACATCTCGGATAGATTTTTACATGTTTTTGATTTTAAAAATACAATTCATATTCAACATATTTTTTGTCGGACCGTACTCAAAATCACAGGTTTTAAATATAATAATTACAGCGGGATGAGTTAAGAATACTCATGGAAAAAAATTACAAAAAATTGCTGTGGGATGAGTTAAGAATACAAATGGGATGAGTTAAGAAAAAAATATTAGTGGGATGAGTTTCTGTGGGATGAGTCAGGAACAACCCGAATTGACATTGGGCAGGACCCATTGTCATTTCATATTTGCGACTCAACGAACAATGTATGTACCTATCTGTATGTTCTAGTACTGATCTCTTCATTTCTAATTTATGGAAGCGATGTCATAGGGAATGATCTGCATTGACACAACACGCGTCGCGTCGCGTCGGTGACGTCTTGAGTGAAGAGTAATAAGTATGTCTCCGGCAGTATACCGGCGTGTACCTAATTCCGGCCACGTCACGCCACGGGTCGCCCGGGCCCCAGCCCTCGTGTGGGTGAGTATAATTTTGGTACTACAGATATTAGATGTGCAAATTGGTCGTGTTATCCTACGCCCTCAGACGTAGGGTGACCATTGAACGAAATCCCTTCAAGAATTGGGTCTTCTTCTTTATCAACCGATAGAGTTATACGGCTGGACAAAGGTCTCTTGCATGGACTTCCACAGGTCTCGGTCTTGTGCTCCCTGCGACTCATTTGATGTCGTTTGAGTTCCAACCAACACTGCGCCTCCCGGTGCGGGGTCGCCACTCCAGCACCTCGGGACCCCAACGACCATCAGCTCTTGGAACTATGTACCCGCCCATTTCCACTTCAGTTTCGCGACACGCTGAGCTATGTCGGTGACTTTGGTTCTCGTACGAATCTCCTCATTTCTGATTTGATCTTGCAGGAGTATACCGAGCATAGCTCTCTCCATCGCTTGCTGAGTGACCCTGAGGCCCATAGTTAGCGACCATGTCTCGGATCCGTAAGTCATCACTGGCAACACGCACTGTTCGAAGACTTTAGTCTTCAGGCACTGAGGGATTTTGGACGAGAAGCCATCTCAGAGCTTCCCGAACGCCACCCAGCCGAACTGGATTCGGCGGTTAATCTCTTTATCGAAATTTGACCTACCTAGCTGGACTGTATGACCCAGGTATATATACTCGTCTACAATTTCGAGTGCAGAGTTCTCAACGATTACTGGGTGGAACGGAGCTTAAGGATTTAAACCTATTTAATCCTATAGCTCCTATAGCTACCGCCTTGTTACATATTTTGATAGTGACTTTACCGATAGATTTTGTTAGCACTTATGGACTACATCCTAACAGGTGGTCAAATCATGGTTGCCATAGCAACTCTCCCTCCTTACGCGCTATCGGTAATGGACATCGCAGCACCCACTAATAGCTTTATTGGCCCTCCCTCTCCGCAGTTGAACGTTGCATACAATACCTATTTTCCCGCAACATGATCAGTATCTAAAGAAATTGGGGGGAAAAGTTTAATTTAAGTAGTAAGGAATGATATAGGCAAGAACTTTGAAATGAATGAAGTAAAAAAAATGCATTACCCACTGATGTACGGGACCGTATAAATCCTCGTAATATTAAAAAAAACTGTAATCCTACTTTTTAAGTAACTTATGATAATTTATATACAACAATAATTGGCCTTAATGTTCTGTAGCTAACGTATCTAGATTTAACTCTGTGTTAGCATATACTACAAACCCGAGTGGTTCTCTGGTGCTAGCTATATAAGTATTTTTTTCTGTAAATTTTTATGTACAAATAAATAAATAAACTTCGTCCGTGTGGATTTTTAATTACCGCGGGAACTCTTTAATTTTCCGGGGTTAAATGTAGCCTATGTGCTGATCCTGGGTATGAGTTATCTCCATTCCAAATTTCAGCCAAATCGGTTCATTTATCATTTTCGGTTGTGGCGTTAAAGATTAACAAACATCCATCCATCCATACATCCATCCACCCATCTTGCATCCTCACAAACTTTCGCATTTAGAATATTAGTAGGATATAAAGAGTCGCAATATACAAGCAAGCCGATCTAGCAACAAAAAAAAAGTAAAATCTACGCAACTGAAGTGACGGTCCAACCAACCCGCCCTACAGGAAAACGCAATTTTACCGCCTATCTCTGCGCATGAGTAGTCAGTAGAGGCGCGTGCGCGGCCCACTGACCGACATACGAGTATAATATACGAGTATCTGCCCACCGAGGCGCCCAGACCGGCGTCGCTCGGCGCCCGCCCGTTTCACAACACGCGCGTGACTCTAATACACCTAACCTTTGACGTAGTTTGCTGACTGCCGCCCTCAGACATTATTTTCTTTTTATTCACTTTATTGCAAAATATATAGTATATAATAGTGGTCGCCCATTGGTCGAAATTCGACCCGTTAATGTTCCATGTCGAGGCATAATAAAAGTAGCAAAAAACTTTCATGAAATTACTGAAATCGAGAAGAGAAAAAGATTTTAGTAGCCACCACAATAATAAAAAATACAATGGCTATGTTTGACATTCAGTAAGACTAATTAATCTATTCTCAATTTGACCACGGACTTTTTTTTTAATAAAAAAAATATTAGCATTCTGCACTCCTTTCTGCACTTTATATAGAGATAAACTATAAGTGTGGGAAATTTCATACTCCTCCGTCCGCGCGATTTTCGTTAAAAGGGGTACAAAGTTTTGCTCCACCTATTAATATTATGATAAGACGGACTTAATGCTAAAGCACCTACCAGTCTGCCTGTGGACGTGCGACAACACGTCAACACACCGCGTGCTAGGAGAGACGTGTGTAAAAAGAAGATAATATTACTTTCATTAATTTTTTGACGTGATAACGTCTTATAAATCGATGAACACCGGCTGCACGCACGAAAAAGTGTCACGTTCCGCCTGAGCCTGAGCGTGCAAGCAAGAGCGCGGAACAAGCGATAGAGAGGCACGCCGGGCCCAAGCGTTGGCTTAGAGAGCGCCCGCCGCCGGGCCCGACACTCGCCAGTCATCGCGTGCGCGATGTGGTTAGCAGTCATCAACTTTTCTTTATGACGTTATCACGTAAAACTATCATCCGTAAACCGACTTTACAGACAACCAATTTTTTTTAAACGAATATTAGCCAAGCTGTATGTGACTATTATTCTCCTGTTCCCTAGCGGAAAAAGCGGAAAGCTTGTGTTAGGAGCTGTTAGGAGTGAGCAGAACAACAAAGGGTGGGAATCAAACCGGCAACCTTTCAGTTTTCAGTCTGCACCTTTAACCGTTGGGCTAGCTTTTGCCCGCGACTTCATCCGCTTGGAGTAAGGTTTTTAAAAATCCCACGGAAACCCTTTGTTTTTCCGGGATAAAAAGCCTATGTAGTGGCATATTTAACTATACCTCAACTATATCCCATGCAGAAAATTAAGTCGATTTTATTGCTATAAATGCGTGATCAAAGAACAAACCGATCAACCGACACACATAATTATAACTCAAAGCACTAGGTATATTATCCCGTATTCCGGTCAAATATGTATGTTTCCACTCTTTAGAATAGAATAAAAAAGAAATGTTTTTTATTCAAATAAAATATAATTTTTTATAAGTGCTTTTGAATCGTCGATGGGTCTACCACTGCACTCGTTCGGAACGCCCTTCCTGCCGAGAAGAACCAGCAAGAAACTCGGCGGTTGCTCTTTTCAAAACAAGTTTACAATACAATAGATACTATGCTATGTATGCAGTGTTTCCACAATGAGGGGAATTAACTAACAATTATTCAATACATGTCAAGACGGGCAGACATAAAGTAGCCCCATTCCCGCCGGCGGAACCCATTCACGAGCATGACGCATGACCCAGCCGTTGCTTTGCTCAACCATATTTACCTTTAAAGTATTAAGTAGGTCTGGAGTTGCCGTGCTGCATAAGTTGTGCAATCATGTATGGAATACTTGCCAATGGCCTTCGGACTGGACAACATCTATTGTCCTGCCATTACATAAGAAGGGATCCACTAAAAAGTGTGAAAATTACCGCACACTGTCGCTGATTTCTCACGCTAGTAAAATACTACTGCGCGTGATAAACCAGCGACTGCGAAGTTTTCTGGACTGGCAGATTTCGCAAGAACAAGCGGGATTTGTAAAGGGTAGAGGCACGAGGGAACAAATTTTAAACATCCGTCAGTTGATAGAGAAGTGTTATGAGTTTGATACGCCGGTTCTGTTGTGTTTCGTAGACTATAGTAAGGCTTTTGACTGCGTAAATTGGGAGCACCTATGGAGAGTCTTGTCGGAGCTGGGTATACCGAAACACCTGATTGCTTTATTACACTCTCTCTACCACGGCAGTTCAGGAATGGTAAGGGTCAATGACATTATTTCGGCGCCTCTGTTCCTCGCGAAAGGAGTACGACAGGGCTGCATAGTATCCCCATTGCTTTTCAACGCTTACGGAGAGTACATAATGAGACAAGTGCTCTCGGACTGGAATGGTGGCGTCAGTATCGGAGGTCAGAAATTGACCAATCTGCGGTATGCGGATGACACTACGCTCATAGCATCTAGCGAAGACGAGATGACGACACTACTTCAGAGGTTGGAGACCGTTAGCACTACCTTGGGTCTTTCGATAAACCGCGCCAAAACGAAATTAATGGTTGTGGATCGATCCGGAAAACTGGAACTCAATGGTACTACTGGTCTGGAAGTGGCAAGCGATTTTATATATATCTGGGATCCAACATTAGCAACAAGGGCGGCTGTGAAGCAGAGGTCCGTCGTCGCATAGGAATGGCAAAGAGCGCTATGTCCCGGCTCTCTAAACTATGTAAAGATCGTAACATCTCGCGACGGACGAAAACTCACTTGGTACGCACGCTCATCTTTTCCATCTTTCTTTATGGAGCCGAGACATGGACCTTAAAGGTAGCCGACCGCAAGAGGATAGATGCCTTCGAGATGTGGTGTTGGAGGGGGATGCTGAATATCTCCTGGACTGAACATAGGACCAACGTCTCCATATTAAAAACGCTAGGCGTAAAAACTGGGCTATTATCCATCTGTCTGCGGAAAACTACTTAAAAGTAGTTCGGTCGGAAGTACTTCGGTCACATAGCCCGAAAAGATGCAACCAGCATAGAAAATCTCATGCTCACAGGGAAGATCGAAGGAAAAAGGCCACGCGGACGGAGCCCGAGACGTTGGACGGACCAGGTGAAGGAGGCGCTTGATTCCAGCATCTGCTGTGCTTACCACGCGGCGGAGAACCGCCAACGTTGGAAAGAAACAATCAAGAGGGTGTTATCAAGGAGCCACGATCCTCAGTAATGAGGAAGCGACGCAAGGAATTAAGTAGGTATCCTAGGTAGGTATCCTAGTTTTCCGACAAGGATAAATGTAATTTTCACATGCGAAATTAATGTTTCATATTATATCCATTTGTCATAAAATTGCAAGAGGCTATTAGCGACTGGGCGATGATTCTTCCCAGGTTGGCACGGTGCCGATCCGGCATACATATCCGTGCGATCCGTAAAGCAAAACATTTAACACTACTCTATAGTTTTGCTTTTACATTACTTTGATGACTCAATAGCTCAGCGTTACAGAGTTTGAACTAAAATTGCATAGGGCAAATGCGGAAATGCCGCTGTAGCATCTAGGAAATAGTGGGTAATACAGGAAACATAATATTATTATTATAAATAGTAAATCAAGGCGCCATAAGTCCGCCAGTCCTAGGTGAACCATGGATCGAATAGCACGTTATGCTCATTAAATGCAAAAGGGCCCCAAATAAAAAAATGCATTTTTTACAGGACAATTAAAAAAAACTGAAAACATGATTTTTGTTCAATATTTTTATTCGATAATATTCGATAATTTATTAGATGCTGTATTTTTTATTTGTACTGTAAAATAACATCGATTTACTTATATTGATGCATGGCATAGTGATGCAATCTTTTTACAACCCCTCAGCTGATAGCGGTACTACACGGCAGGTGCGCCGTGCGACACCGTAGGCCTCATAGCGGTACCGGAGCGTACTGTGCAGTGGCTGGGACGTACCACGGATTGGTATATGTGGGACGCGGCAATGGCGATGACACGCATCGTGATCCCAAAAAGCACCGTATGGCATACCAAGGATTTTTGAAGTGAAACCTTCTTTAGGCGCGTTGAGCACTTTTTTGGGTGAGCAAAAAACATGGATTTCTGGATTTCGCGTCATCGTCACCATCGTGCATCGTCACCTGTTGATATGAGATTTCAGTAAGCGTTCAACATTTTAGAAGTTCCCAAGCAACCTTGTACAGCGGAGCGGGCATGCAGCCGCCTTCCTTACCGTTTAATGTATGATGTCGCAGGTTCGAATCTCACTCACAAAATCGTGCAGTGCGCTTTTCTTATTTGTTTTTGATTATTAGCAAATCCAATTTTCACTTCTATCGGCAGTCCCTGAACATTTTGCTATCAAAAGATCTTGGGGTATTTTGGCCACATTGCCCGACGCCTTCCCAGTAATTTAGACAAACTGATAGTCGTAGGCAAGGTGGAGGGCAAAAGACCACGCGGCCGATCACCTAGCCGCTGGTCGGACCAGATCAAAACACTCACTGGCCTCCCACTTACGACCGCAATAAGGAAGGCCGAAGACCGAAAGGAGTGGAAGGCTTTAGTGACCACCGTTACGAAAAGCTTGAACTACGGACACGACCTTCAGAAATGAAGAACGCGACCAAGAAGAAGCGGCAGTCCCTATTTTTTCAGACTGCCAATTGTTTTAAGCAGGTGACCGCAGGAGCAGCGTAGAAGCAACGTACAGTGTCTCTACAAACTGCAATTTTTCACATGCAGATAGTGTGCATAGACCCTATTAGCTCATGAATTTCTCAGCCAACCAGGATGGCGCCTGGTGCCCGCATGGGGGGCGGAAACGCCGACATTAATTACCCGCACCAAATAATAACTGCGCTGTTGATCCATAATTATCGCTCATAAGCTCCCGTTAGTACCGTTTTGTTTAGGGAAACCAACATAAACAGATAAAACGTTTTAATTACTTAAATGATAATAAGTAACGCGCAATGCATACGAGCTTAGTAATTTGTGATCGTCCGGGTTGCGATCTCAGACATTTCGGAGCGTTTTTTAAGTAATTACCTAAATAATTACCACTTGCTTTAAAGTCCCTGGTATTAGACGGGACTTCCACAGGTCGTGAGTGATATCTTTCTTTACTAACGGGACAAACATACATACATGCATAGGCTGCTAAAATCACAGCGACTTAGGTTCAACTTTAAACGTTCTTCTAGTTCACGTCATGACGCTTGTAGCGCATAGCGAATTCGCTTATGGCCGTGGGTTACAGTCGGATTTTTCACCTAGAGACAAGAGTAATTTAGATTAGAGTAATTTAGTAGATTTTGTAATCTCGGTTTGGAATGACGATGTCTTTCGTCGCGGCCGCAGACAGACCGTTTCACCCACTTGCCAGAAATCAGAATGCCGCGGCTATTTTCAGCGGAGGCGTCTAGAGCAATTGACATTTTAACGCCTTGCAACATAGTAATCCACTGTGCTATTCTCTTGTCTGCGCATCGATAACTAAAGCACGTAGTTATTGCTTTCTTATGCCAAACAGATTAGCGATCTCACGAGTTCACGACTCGTTTTCATAAGAATTATAATAACTGATTTCATAGAGATGCCTCATAAGAACGCTCAGGGTCACTCAACGGGGGCGATCCAAATCAGAAATGGAGATCCAAAGTTATCGACATAGCTTATAAGCTGAAGTGGCAACGGGCGGGATAAGTACATGGCTCGACGAACCGTTGGACGTTGGAGTCTCAAGTCTAGATCCACAAGATGGTATAAAAACTTATTACAATACATAATAATATTGTAAAATGATTATTTTGAAAAGAGCAACTGCTGAGTTTCTTGCCGACTCTTCTCAGCAGAATCCGCTTTCCGAACCGGTGATAGAGTCATGACGCGTCATAAGAGCGGAGAGCCACAGGTAGGCCTACGCGAAAAAAATAATTTTGAATGTGATTTTTTTTTAATTTAGATTGGCGACTTCGCAGCATGAAACGAGTCGCAGGGAGACACTGGATCCAGGCGGCGCAAGACCGAAGCCCGTGGAAGTCCACGCAGGAGACCTTCTCAACTCATCGCCAGCTCACTACAGCAGCGCACGGATCTCCTCTCAGAATGAGAAGGATTGAGGCCATATTTCGCCATACTGGCCAAGTACTGATTGGCAGTCATATACTTGTGAAGATGTTATAGCGAACTCTCAGGCGAGCAGGTTTCCTTACTATACTTACAACACATATTACTACGAAAATTTCTGGCCAGGTCTGAGATTCAAACTCCGGACCTCCTGAAAAGAAGGCCACCACAGCAAAACTTAGTATGTAGCATAATAAAAACTAATTTCCAGAAAAACTGGCACAGCCTCTACAGCGGAGTCGTTGAGGTATTACAACGGTTGGGTCCATTCATTTTTGTGTGAACAAAAATGATACAATCGATCGTAACTCTGTCAGCGTTGGGCGTCGAGAGACGTATATTTTACAAAACGTTTACGTTATTAATTTACACCGCACCGCCGAGGTAATTTACAACGGAATTTTAAAACAATAAAAAATATGTACATTACAACGTGTAAGTCAAAAATGTATGTGCCTATGTGAATCATTACCATGAATATGTCGTAAATTATACTTTTTATTATGTGATGATGGTATGTACACACATCAAAAGTGTCTAGGGATCAACATATATTTTTGCAATAACTTTTCTCCTGATTGATATTAATTAAAATTTTCTTTAAGGATTCATCAAATAAAGTGTTTTCGTTTGTCACAGTAACGATAAACCAAGTCACCTTTGCATTAATAAAGAAATTTGCCATTTTCCTAATAAAGGGATTTTTGACATTTGAACCACTAACATTAAAGTTCGAAAAAAAGACTGAAATAACAGTTTTCTTTAAAATTTTATTGGGTAACTTAAACAATTAATAATCCGTGTTTCTACCGCGAACACTAACAACACAAGAACATCGGTTTGGCATACTCAAAATGAGTTCATCCAAATCACGCTGTGGAATGGCCGCCCATGTTCGTTGCAACAACAAAAAAAGGTCTTCTTGCCACTGGATACCCTCCATATTCGGCAGAGCTCTTCTCTGTAGCATATCCCATGCATGCTCAATCGGGTTCAAGTCTGGCGACTGAGCAGGCCAGGGCAGGACATTGATGTTAGCTGCGGCGAGAGTCTGTCTTACAACTCTTGCGGTGTGCGGTCGTGCATTATCATGCATTAACTGAAATAAGGGACCGATTTGCACTTGTAGAGGAACGATGACGTCTGATACAATCGTCTCAGCATAAATTTGAGCGTCGAGGTTGCCTCTGATCCAAATCAACTCAGTTCTTCCGCCGATCCAAATACCCGCCCATACCATGATGGTTCCACCACTATAAGGATGGACTTCCTGGCAGGATTTTAATCGCTGTTGGCGTCCAGGGGTTCTCCAGTGTCGTATACGTCTTGTATCCGGTCTCATACCAAAACGAGACTCATCAGAAAAGCACACGAAACGCCATTGTTCTTCTGCCCAATTTCTGTGTTCAAGAGCACATTGATATCGAATCCTACGATTGTGCATTGCTATAGGTGGTACCCGTAGCGGTCTTCGGGAATGAAGGTTCACTTCATGCAAGCGGTTTCTGACTGTTTGGTCGCTAATTAAGTTCCCTGAACAGTGATGAAGCCTCACGGCTAACATCATGGCGGTTATTGTTGGAGCTCTTCGAGTTAAGATTTGAATGTATCGGTCTTGTCTACGTGTGGTGCAGCGATACCGTCCTCCATGGCGCTCAGCCACGGTACCAGTGCTTCGGTAGCGTGTCCAAAGTCGACTGATAACACTCTGACTTGTATTCAGAGCTAAAGCCACAGTACGTTGCCGGGAACCAGCTTCTATCATTCCCACGGCTCTGAGCATTTCTTCCCTGCTTAAATGACGTCGCCGCTCCATAATAACGTTGGTTTTAATCAGTAGTAGGGAAACAGTAGCACTAATAATGTCTTCAATGCGTTGTATGTTTTTATAGGGAAAATATTGACAGCTGATTTTCATCTTTTACTCGAATTTGATTGACAGTTCCTGATTCAAAATAATGAAATGCACCAAAAAGGATCCATATAAATTTATAAAATCATAAATTTATTACAAAGCCACATCTCAATCTCAAGAAATCCCCATAAAAATGCTTGATCCCTAGACACTTTTGATGTGTGTATTTGAGATGCATACTTATATGTATGTTTTATTATTTTTACAGTATTTACATCTGTACTTACTTACTCGCAAATATTATATTTTTCAAGGTGACCCACTAGGATATCACTCACGGCTTTCGGTTTTTCTTCTTCGGGGCACGCGGTTCGCGGTTCAAACCTCAGACACGCACCTCAATGGGGCATAAATTTCCAAAATTGTTCCATAATTTTTAAGGTCATAGATTATTTTTACTCATTGTCAAGATAACTCTTCGCTGCTATCTCACCTGGTAAATGACGCTGTTGTCTAAGATAGCAAGCCAACATGGAAGAGTTATGACAGTTTTAGTTAACTAATACCCCTAAGGCCCGCTTGCAGAGACGCCGGGTTAGGTTTAACCCAGGAATAAATTTGTAATTTTGACAGAAGCTTTATTCAAAATCTGTCACTGACTAACTAACTCTGGGTTAAAAGGATAACCCAGCGTTTCTGCAAGCGGGCCTAATCGGTTTCTTTCCTAACTCACGCCGGAACGCCAAATCGCTTGGCAGCACGATTTTGACAGTAGAATAATAACTACAAGGAGGTTTTTGGTTGTGCCAAAGCATTTCACACCAGACATTTCTGAAATTATCAAAATCGCCCCCGCCAGGTATTGAACGCGACGCCTCCTACTTTTATGGCCACAGCGCTTAACACTGCGCCAGGGTGGTCGTCAACATACAGGAGTTAGTAATTAGTAATTACTATAGTGAACCGCCGAACCCAACTCGGCTGGGCAGCGTTCGGGAAGCTCCGAAATGTCTTCTCGTCCAAAATCCCTCAGTGCCTGAAGACTAAAGTCTTCGAACCGTGCGTGTTGCCAGTGATGACTTACGGATCCGAGACATGATCGCTAACTATGGGCCTCATAAGAAGGCTCAGGGTCACTCAACGAGCGATGGAACGAGCTATGGTCGGTAAGTATATCCCTGCGAGATCAAATCAGAAATGAGGAGTTCCGTAGGAGAACCGAAGTCACCGACAAAGCACAGCGTGTCGCGAAACTGAAGTGGGTCGCTGGGGTCCCAAGGTGCTGGAGTGGCGACCCCGCACCGGAAAACGCAGTGTTGGCAGACCCCCCACTAGGTGGAGAGACGACATCAAACGAGTCGCAGGGAGCCGCTGGATTCAAGCGGCGCAAGACCGCCTGTGGAAGTCCATGCGCGAGACCTTTGTCCAGCAGTGGACGTCTATAGGTTGATAAAGAAGAAGATAGTGAAATGTGTCTGTAGGCGTGTGTGGTGAGTCAGCCGGGTATCGAACGCGACGCCTCCCATTTCTATGGCCACAGCGCTTACCACTGGGCCAGGGAGGTCGTCAACATACAGGAGTTAGTAATTAGTAAGAACTATAGTGAAATGTGTCTGTAGGCGTGTGTGGTGAGTCAGCCGGGTATCGAACGCGACGCCTCCCACTTCTATGGCCACAGCGCTTACCACTGCGCCAGGGAGGTCGGCAACATACAGGAGATAGTAATTACTATAGTAGAATGTGTCTGTAGGCGTGTGTGTGGTGAGTCAGCCGGGTATCGAACGCGACGCCTCCCACTTCTATGGCCACAGCGCTTACCACTGCGCCAGGGAGGTCGGCAACATACAGGAGATAGTAATTACTATAGTAGAATGTGTCTGTAGGCGTGTGTGTGGTGAGTCAGCCGGGTATCGAACGCGACGCCTCCCACTTCTATGGCCACAGCGCTTACCACTGCGCCAGGGAGGTCGGCAACATACAGGAGATAGTAATTACTATAGTAGAATGTGTCTGTAGGCGTGTGTGTGGTGAGTCAGCCGGGTATCGAACGCGACGCCTCCCACTTCTATGGCCACAGCGCTTACCACTGCGCCAGGGAGGTCGGCAACATACAGGAGATAGTAATTACTATAGTAGAATGTGTCTGTAGGCGTGTGTGTGGTGAGTCAGCCGGGTATCGAACGCGACGCCTCCCACTTCTATGGCCACAGCGCTTACCACTGCGCCAGGGAGGTCGGCAACATACAGGAGATAGTAATTACTATAGTAGAATGTGTCTGTAGGCGTGTGTGTGGTGAGTCAGCCGGGTATCGAACGCGACGCCTCCCACTTCTATGGCCACAGCGCTTACCACTGCGCCAGGGAGGTCGGCAACATACAGGAGATAGTAATTACTATAGTAGAATGTGTCTGTAGGCGTGTGTGTGATGAGTCAGCCGGGTATCGAACGCGACGCCTCCCATTTCTATGGCCACAGCGCTTACCACTGGGCCAGGGAGGTCGTCAACATACAGGAGTTAGTAATTAGTAAGAACTATAGTGAAATGTGTCTGTAGGCGTGTGTGGTGAGTCAGCCGGGTATCGAACGCGACGCCTCCCACTTCTATGGCCACAGCGCTTACCACTGCGCCAGGGAGGTCGGCAACATACAGGAGATAGTAATTACTATAGTAGAATGTGTCTGTAGGCGTGTGTGTGGTGAGTCAGCCGGGTATCGAACGCGACGCCTCCCACTTCTATGGCCACAGCGCTTACCACTGCGCCAGGGAGGTCGGCAACATACAGGAGATAGTAATTACTATAGTAGAATGTGTCTGTAGGCGTGTGTGTGGTGAGTCAGCCGGGTATCGAACGCGACGCCTCCCACTTCTATGGCCACAGCGCTTACCACTGCGCCAGGGAGGTCGGCAACATACAGGAGATAGTAATTACTATAGTAGAATGTGTCTGTAGGCGTGTGTGTGGTGAGTCAGCCGGGTATCGAACGCGACGCCTCCCACTTCTATGGCCACAGCGCTTACCACTGCGCCAGGGAGGTCGGCAACATACAGGAGATAGTAATTACTATAGTAGAATGTGTCTGTAGGCGTGTGTGTGGTGAGTCAGCCGGGTATCGAACGCGACGCCTCCCACTTCTATGGCCACAGCGCTTACCACTGCGCCAGGGAGGTCGGCAACATACAGGAGATAGTAATTACTATAGTAGAATGTGTCTGTAGGCGTGTGTGTGGTGAGTTAGCCGGGTATCGAACGCGACGCCTCCCATTTCTATGGCCACAGCGCTTACCACTGGGCCAGGGAGGTCGTCAACATACAGGAGTTAGTAATTAGTAAGAACTATAGTGAAATGTGTCTGTAGGCGTGTGTGGTGAGTCAGCCGGGTATCGAACGCGACGCCTCCCACTTCTATGGCCACAGCGCTTACCACTGCGCCAGGGAGGTCGGCAACATACAGGAGATAGTAATTACTATAGTAGAATGTGTCTGTAGGCGTGTGTGTGGTGAGTCAGCCGGGTATCGAACGCGACGCCTCCCACTTCTATGGCCACAGCGCTTACCACTGCGCCAGGGAGGTCGGCAACATACAGGAGATAGTAATTACTATAGTAGAATGTGTCTGTAGGCGTGTGTGTGGTGAGTCAGCCGGGTATCGAACGCGACGCCTCCCATTTCTATGGCCACAGCGCTTACCACTGGGCCAGGGAGGTCGTCAACATACAGGAGTTAGTAATTAGTAAGAACTATAGTGAAATGTGTCTGTAGGCGTGTGTGGTGAGTCAGCCGGGTATCGAACGCGACGCCTCCCACTTCTATGGCCACAGCGCTTACCACTGCGCCAGGGAGGTCGGCAACATACAGGAGATAGTAATTACTATAGTAGAATGTGTCTGTAGGCGTGTGTGTGGTGAGTCAGCCGGGTATCGAACGCGACGCCTCCCATTTCTATGGCCACAGCGCTTACCACTGGGCCAGGGAGGTCGTCAACATACAGGAGTTAGTAATTAGTAAGAACTATAGTGAAATGTGTCTGTAGGCGTGTGTGGTGAGTCAGCCGGGTATCGAACGCGACGCCTCCCACTTCTATGGCCACAGCGCTTACCACTGCGCCAGGGAGGTCGGCAACATACAGGAGATAGTAATTACTATAGTAGAATGTGTCTGTAGGCGTGTGTGTGGTGAGTCAGCCGGGTATCGAACGCGACGCCTCCCACTTCTATGGCCACAGCGCTTACCACTGCGCCAGGGAGGTCGGCAACATACAGGAGATAGTAATTACTATAGTAGAATGTGTCTGTAGGCGTGTGTGTGGTGAGTCAGCCGGTTATTCCCGACATCCTGGCCCAATTACTCGCGCCGCCCGTTAAGGTGAGTCTCTCTCGAACGCTCCCGAGCGAACCGCGTAAAAATGAAGTTTTCATCTTATTTTAATATCAACCAATCAAATTTTGTAGAAACGCTTTATAAAATACAAGCTTTCACAACCTTTATACCTACCTTGGAGGTGGAATTTCAAAAAAATCCATTCTAAGGCTAAGAAGATCTATAGATCGCACTTTCACTCTGCTCAAACTCAAGACAGAGATAAAAGGAGACTGACTTAGTCCAGAGTCCGGACATAATAATAATATATTGTGTCCCGTTTTAACTCTGTCTCAAATCTAAGCCAAGTCGGAGCACGTACTATAGATCTCAAGCTTAGTGAGTGCCTACGCCTACGTCATTAAAGGAATCTACTGTTCAAGTTTCTCACTCTAGTGGTTAAGGCAGTACGTTGATAGATGAGCCAGTCAATTATTCAGTCAGATAAGTCTTTTTACAAGTATAGAAGAAAGATAATATCTGATTTTCGCAAAAAATATGTTATTATAACATGGTATAAAAATTTGAATCCTGTAAATCTTGAACCAATTTCATTCGAACCCATTTGATAGGTTCGATAGTAATATAAAGTAAGTGAAGGATAGTAAAATAAAATTCTGCGCTACAGGATCGCACTATTTCCAGACCTATCAATTTAATTATGAGATTTTGTACAATCGAATTTGCACAATTGTGTTACATTTATAACAAAAGTTTACTAAGTAAATAAGCGTGGAATTACTAACACTGAAACAAAATGAAAGAATAAAAACTTTTTACTTTATAAGGGCGTTAAACGAAACTTTTTATTTTGGTAAGATTTTATCCTCTGTTGTTATTAATTCAATTGCTAAACTACACAATTTTATTTTAACACAAATGAGTAGCTTCCCCTTAACTCCACATCACGTGGGAGTTGGGACGAAATGGAGACGATTTACTGACTCTTTTATTCGGAGCAAAACCAGCGGAATGCGGAATAAAGAGATAAATTGGGAAATTCGCCTTAGTGATAACCGAGTTTCTAAATAGAATACATTTACAAAAAGAATACATTTAGAATACTTGACTGCAATACGAAATCCTACTCATATGAAAAATGCGAAAGTTTGTCAGGATGGACGTATGGATGGATGGATGGATGGATGGATGGATGGATGGATGCATGGATGTATG